>CP073646.1:17767500-27767500 GCA_018223645.1 Jasminum sambac
AGTTGTCCCAACCTTGAGTTCTAGGGATGGATCAAGGGTTGGGCCAAATAAGACTTTAAACCCCCCGAGTTGATCTACGAAATAATTTTTTTGCTCACCGCAAATTTTTCTTTAGCAAATGATGCATGCGATAACGATGAGAGACATCATCGTGGACTTATAATTTATGGTTTTAAATATTTTTTATTTTGAAATGTCCAAATAATTTTACTTATATTAAATTTTTATAATTTTAAAAATATAATTATATTCGTAGTTAATGGGGACGGATACCTATCAATCCTGACCTAAAACTCAAAATTTTGCAACTTGCAAAATTTGCCAACGAGTTTTAAATTATACATAGGACAGATGTCTCCCTGTGTAACCCACGAGTGAAAACACTAGTATTAATAATTTACTCTGATTTTGTTTGCCCAATATTACTAATTTACTTATATTTTTAATATTACACTAATATTTGTAATTACTTACCATTTAATTAACTTTATTTTTGTACGTTATTATTAATATTACTTAATCAATTTCTTAAAGTTTAACTATTTATCTACCAAATCCTTTTCATTTCTTCTTTTCTTTTGTGTTTTTTTTTTTTTTTTGAAAACGAAAATTGACATAGTTTAGAAACATAACGTTTTATTAAAAATTATCTCAAGCTAATTAATGAATGGTTTATTGTCGCAACTCTAAAAACATAGAATCTAACTTGATATTTTATGACTCACCTAACATTTAATTTATCAATTTACATTACAATAGCACTCTCTCACCACCATATCCGTATCATTATTTGGTCTGTATTTTTATCAATTACCCCAATTCTATTCTACTATCTAATCTAAATCCCTTGGAAAACCTTCTGATTTTCATATTTATCCTTAATGATTAAACGTGTACATCTAACTATATAAGAGTCTCTTGCAAAGTGACATGGGTGGGTCTAGTTATTATACGTAGTTTTTTGGTGCGGTATAAGTGTTGAAACAGTAAGTATTGTAAGTTCAACTTACAAAAAACTCAAAAATGCTTCATATACCATATTTTTATAATTTGTACGACTTTGAGGACTTCCATTTTTTGACGCTACGGTATCTTGGGCAATTGGTACATGGAAATTGAAGTTGTATGTCGCGGAATGTTCTTATAGCATCAATGTGATGGTTGAATTTGTCTATTTTCTTGTCAATTTATAACTGGTCAACTTTTTTTGTGAAGAATTACTAAAGATTTCAGTTGTTAAACCATATAAGAATATCATACCAACCAAGTTAACTGTGATTAAATAAAAATCGTATTTATAAGTAGACATAATATCATTGAAATAATATTCCAACTCCCCCTTTAACTCAATGCATCAATCCAGGTTCAACTACAGGCCACGTAGAGTCAACTAAAATACACTATATGAATAGAACCAATGATATATGAATATGTTTTATAGCCTCATTCTGTGTTTTATTTAAATGGTGTTATGTTTCGATTACGTCATAGATTATATTTATGATTTTGATTTTTGTAGCTTATTAATTTCACATCAGTTTTAATTTCCTTAGCTTCTACAATATTTTTTTCCTAGTAAATAATTTATTTTAATTAAACATAAATTTATCGATTTGTTGTATTTGTAAACTATATGGTGATAATGATCGGCTTGAATTTTAATAATCTATATTTAATTTTGATACCAATTTACTTCCAAAATTACATCCAAAATACAATTATGATTTGAACTAAAAGCTTCCTTTTAGGATATACTAGTTTTCACAACCGTGCATTGCATATGTAAATTGAATTTTACAGTAAACAACAATAAAAGAATTATTTATTTGACAAATGAAAATGGAAAAATGAACCCAATGTACAACTAAAAATTAAATATATTTAAAAGGATATCAAAGCAATATTGAATTAAAAAAATGCAATTCAAAACAACCATATAAAGTACGTTAACGATAATGATGTTCAAATAACATAGAAGAAATCATTCTTACTTTTTCATTGGCTAAAGTAATCAAGGTATAGCCTACTTTCGAGTTTATGTCAAAGTACAAAAATATGTAAGATTAAAAATCTAGCAAATATGAAACACAAAATCAAGTGTATATTATTCAAATACTTCGCGCGAAATATGCGCATTTCAATTAATCAGCGTAATTATGAGTTCTATCGCACGATCATCTACTATTAATTGTGGTGAACCTGCAAATAGATAACATGTAATGTATCATATTTCAAATTTCTCCATAAATGGAAAAATAATAATTGGAAAAAAAATATAATAAATGGTTTATACATGCCATTTAACCGTTGGACTCGACAAAGGAATAATATAGCCACACCTGACCGATTCTAAATTGAATGATAATATTGATTAGGGTGTTAGGATGTGTGTTTTTATATGTTTTTATGTGATTTGATATGATATAAGAGAGAGAATTAGTGGAATTGAATGGTGGAGATTTGTGTAGTACAAGTAGGTCTCACGAGATTTGTGTGTAAAAATGTGTTAAAACTTGTAGGAGAATATGGGCTTAAAAGGGTGATAGGGAATAAATTGTAACGGTTTTTAAAGGTTTTTAGTGTAAAAGATGAGAGAGAATGTGCGGAGTTGAGTGGTGGAGATTTGTGAATGTCATGAGATATGTGGGTGTGATTGATTTAGGGTACAGAAAAATGGATAAAAAAGTTGTAAAAATGTGATAAAAAGAATTAGCTAACGGGGTATAAATCGATCAGCATGGTCTCATGTTAAAGCACAATGCATCAGTGTTGCAAAAAAAAAGTTGAAATTATGCAAAAAAATATTAAAACTAAGTAATCCCAATCAACATAAAAACAACAAAAAAAAAATAATTAATATGACATGGTGAAACTATATATTGAACAACAATTTGAAAAGTGCAGAGATTAATGACAAATTGCTCTTCTCAAATATGTAGTGTCACAATAGTAACACTGTTTAATTATTTAATACGTTACATAATGTTGGGAACATTGATATGGTTGATTAATCTTTTGGTTCTTCTTGTCATTTAACTTCAACCAATATTCATGCTTTATACAACTGATTGGAGGATTGTTTAGCTTCACAACCACATTGGTGACTAATAATATATTAACCCTTCACAAAATAGCTCTTACACATATGGACAACTTTTTTATTCGTATGACCAAAGGACAACCCAAATTCTTACCACCCCCGCCCCTCCAAAATATAGTTATTATTATAAATTGGATCAAATAATATGTTATTCGTGAATGCTTATATGAAAGGAGAACTAGCTAATGCCATATTTGAAAAATATTAAAAATACTATTAGATCATGAATGTACTCGTGCAATACTAAATTAGTCATTGAACATACAACAATTAATTTATACTGATTGAGGAAAGAATGTTAATTGCATGCAATTTACAAAGAGATAAATTAAGTATTTACAAACTTACTTATTCATTAGCTAGAATTAAATGTGCTATGTCAATTGTGTGTTGGCTAGACAGACGATGAATTTCCCAGTGCTAGAGAACTCGTGCTTCAAACATCCAAGCATACTATGACTGGTTAACTGTACTAAAATTGCACTTTCTTGCAACCATCTAAAATTTTTGGTCAAGCGAACTTAAAGTTAAAAAATATATAAAATAAGATAAATATGAATTCAATTTTGACAAATAAGCTTTTAAATAATTAAATAAATAGAAACAATCCAAATATCTAAAACCAAAATGATAAATCAACATAGTAAGATGATTTAATTTATTTTCTTTCTTTTTCTTTTTTTCCTTTTGTCTCTCTCTCTCTCTCTCTCTCTCTCTCTTATTATGTAAGATGATGTTAATCATTCATGAAATTAACAATAAATACTAAAATGGCTCTCTCGATTAAATCTTAACTATTTTGTTTACTTAAGTAATTTATGGGCAATAATAATCCGGCCACTACCTACTGTTTAGTTATTTGTTGCATTTTCAAGATTGTTATTTTCATTCACAATAATTCCACATTTTATAGTTTAAGTAATTTAGAAAGCATCCAACATCATAGATCCATGTGAGATCTAATTATCTTAAAATCTTTTCTCAATCATAGAAGATTGTGGTACCATAATATGAGGCTTCAATCTTTGATTTGTGACCCTTCTATCATGCTTCAAATCCTCCAAGTAATTCAGAAATCCTAAATATAACTCTTAAATGGCACGTTGTTGATGGAAAAAAAATCACCATTTAAGAAACCATAAAGCAAGCCTAAGAACTCCTTTTAACGTGAAATTAGAAAATAGATTACAACATGTGGACTTCAACTTAGATTTGTTGTTATCCTTATTACACCTACTTGAACATAGTTTTAGCAAACAAGATAGCATAAGAGGGTGGTGTCACCAGAACCAAACTGGGTAGTAGGAGTGATCTTCTCAAAAACTTAGATGGCACTAGAGTTCTTTTGCAAGTCAGAAACATCGCTTGGTCAATCTCGCAATTGTCATAACCTTTCTAAAGAATATATAATTTCCCAAGAAGTAGATTCCTTCTCCAAATCATAGAATTGAATAGCAATAACATACACCAAATCAACTCCAAACGGATAAAAGCCTTTTATCAATTGCCTACATAATTACAAAGGGAAACAGCACACTGGCAACATTAGTTTCATCTGTGATGTTTTTAAGCATTTTTCAATAGCTACGCATCTTATGCCCAAATCTAACCTATCAACTATGTTACTTTGTCAACCTAATAAACAATTCCAAAGACAGATAAATGTTTAATGAGACATGATTGTCGAAGCTTGAGCAATGCCATGTGCAAGCACCCGAGTACTATTGAATTCAATAACAAAACGTTATATGAGATCATTCACCAACTCACATCCACGAAAAACAAAATATCATGTTGTCATGCATTCAAAAACGGAAATGCAATTAACATATAGCACTTGAAGGATATCTTTGGAAGAAGAAAGGAGAAGAGGGTAGTGGACTGCATCTAATAAGCATAAAATTATCATCTCTACATGTGGTTGTATCTTACTGTCTATGGTTTTGATTGCGAGATTTACCAGCAAATCTGCTAGAGTAGGGCCTGACATTTTCTTTAACACTTTGGTGGTTTCATATTAGGAGAGTGGTAGCTTAAGAATCTAATGAAATTAATAGAGACAAAGGGAACAACCTTAAATTTTCCATCTTCTTACAGCATGAATTGATGAAAGTAATAGGAAAAAAATTGATGGGAAAGTTGAGAAATGCAATTAGTAAGTTCAATTTCAAGTAAAACATATTAGAAATATTTGCAAGGGAAAGTTTTTATCCACCGATGATGCTGATTATTATCTCTTTTCGCACTTGGTGGTTCCAACATATTGAAATGAGTGTCAGTATATAAACGGTACAGCAAATTAAATCAATACCAGATTTTTTGTCCAAATAACTATTTTTCAACTGTAACTGCTTTATAAAAATCTAAAATTATATAATATATAGATATGGATGGTAGGATTTCGTCTCCTATATTATTTAATTTAACACTAATTTAAATTTTTAATTTTAATAATAAGTAAATAAATATCTAAATTATATATTTAATCAAAAAAGATTAAATAAGGTGGCAATTAAATAAATACTTGAATTACGTACTTTGTAAATTACTTATTTAATAAAAAATTGGTGACTCAATAAACAATTGGAATCATGTGACTCAATTACAATATTTTTAATTAGCTCTCGACTATGTTAAATATTTTTGTAGGACTCTACCTGCCAAATAAATATTAAGAAGTCCAGCTACTTTAACTTATTTATTTTGTATCCATTTTTATCAGTTTAGATTTTACTTAATTTCTAAAGATCATCAATTAAGCTGTCTACTTTAATTATTTATCATATATATTTCAATATATTTATCTTATCCAAATCAATTTAAATTTCATATCAAATCGTTCAATATATATTTGATTAAAACAATACATATTAAAAAGTACAAATAAAAGTGCCTAATTATACGACCACGATGGGGTATGGCCAAGGATGCGAATTTTTTAGAGAGGCAAGGACGCGAAATGGATATCCCCATCCTGTTGGCATTCTTATATTATCTTCACTCGACCTCAATTAAATGAGGATGAGTGGGGATGAAGATAAGTGTTTCCTAATGGGGTAGGAATGGGTGTTGGGGTCCATACGCACTACATTGCAATTTCTATAATATATCTGTATGTTTGCTATATTTAATCAAATTTAAAAAATTATTATTCACGTATTAATTGTTAGTACCGTGCATCAAATAGGTATATAATTAATATGTCTCAAAATTTGTAATTACATATAATAGAATGTAAAATAATTTTAAAGAAAAAAATTATAGGCACTACAAAAGTTAGTATAATTTTTTAGTTTAGTTATTTTGATAATTATAATAATTAATCTTTTTTTTACATTTATATTTAAAATATTTAATCTTACAATGAGAAAAAAATGTGATGTATTATCATAATCTCTATTAGGAATTATCATCCAGTATAATGTATGGGTGTAAATACTAGGTCAGAATACGGTATCAATTGACAACAATGCATCAATTAATTATTCCATTATTCCACTAACATTTGTCAAAGCTATTAGTTATTGAAAAAATAGCCTCTCTTGCAACATACGTTTAAAAAGCTAGTTTTCATTAAAAAACATGGAAAAATCTACAAATTGAGAAAAAGTTTATCTTGGCATGAAATTTATACATGAAAAGAATTACTCATCGTTCTGTCTAATTTTCTACTTCAAAAAACGATAATGCAATAAAATTTATATATATAGGAAAAATATCATTAAGTGATGTTATTCATCAGATTATAATTGATTGAGCTTATCCTTTAGCATCTCGCTTTAATACAAAGCAACAATTTACAAAATTGACCACGACATCTTATACTAACAATCTAACACATCTTAGCATCTACACATACCCATACTTGGAGAAAATCGTTCGTAATTTTCATGTTTTAAGATATTATATCAAATACATGAAGATAACACTACCTGACATTTTTTAAATTCTAGAATTATATAAAAAAAATTTGAAAAATAAAAAATGCCCAAGGCTTTGGAAAATTGGTAAATTACAACTATATAATAATGATTTGTTTAAAACTAAAAAAAGAAAAAATATCAAAAGTAGGAAGCATATCGGAACAACAGGGCATAAATCCACGACCTAAAAGTTGCCACCATATCCACTTTACTAACTCAGCTAACCACTTCTTGTTGAACTTGTGAAACAATTTAGTACTTAAAATTTCTCAGGATCGAGCTAGCGTGCAATCCAACTCCTACATAAACCCATTCCCGACTGGACTGAGCATGGTCAAATTAACTAATAAATCTGCCCTTGGGTATACACACCAGTACAAAAAGTGGTTTTAGAGGCGGTTAAAAATGGCTTTAGGAGGCGGTTTGCATGTGCCTCCTATTAGGGCACTGCAACAAGTGAGGTGTGTTTAGGTGGCAGTTAAGGGAAGGATTAAGCAGCGATTCTTGCAACCTCCGCTTAAAGATATAATAAGTTGTGGTCAGGCAGTCGGTGACAACCACCTATTATAATACGACTTTTTTTATATGCATGGATGCTTTAGGCGGCGATTTCCTTAATCCCTGTCTAAAGTTAATTTTTGTTTTTTTTAATGGTTGATTGGTCCTCTTCACTAGCAATTATGCACGCCAGCTGCTATATAAGCCTATTGTCTACTCAATGACATCTAATTTGAAACGACTAATTTCAAAAATAACTTGCGATGATCATAGGAAAAACATAGACTGAAAACAAAGTCACAACAAAACATCTAACGAGGAGAAATACATTCCAAAGCTAGTAACAACATCAAAAAGCACCACCTTCGAATAGTTAGAACTGATATGTTTGTAGTTAACTTAACACATAAACCACGACATTTCAATTCATTAGTAACAACAAAGCTTTACACTTAATATATATATATATATATATATATATATGTATATATATATTATATTATATAAGCCTAAGACTGCATAACGTACGCATCCAACAAGTATTTTGCCCATAGGTTTCTAACCACATATAGCTCATCTTGTGAGTACTCCATCGAAACAAAAGTAACCTAGAAGAACGATGCGACAATAAATTAATGATTATCTTGGCAAGGTAAACCAAAAAAGCACCCAAAAACAAAAAGGTCACCCTACAATATATATACCTCTATTAGCGAATTTGCATGTTCATGGTATCGCACAATGTCAAGCATGAACACTAGTATACATTAGTTATTAGGAGTCGCCCATTGGGTGGCGTTTCTATTTTAAAATGCCACCCAATTTTTTTTAAAATTTTCTGGTACACAAAGGGTAGCGGTTGTCACAAAAATTTGCCACCCAAAGTGAATATAAAATTATATATAAACCAAATAAAATAAAAGGTGGCGGTCATAGGAAAGAACCGTCACCTATTGTTGAAAAACGGGTGGCCATTTCTTGCTACAATCGCCACCTAATGTCGGAAAAAAATTAAATTTTAAAAAAATAAATTAATTTTTTCCTTTTGGGTGGCGATTTAGGGTGACAATTGCCACCCTTTCACTAAATCAAGAACACCAGAGCAGACCAGATTCAGCCATTTCAATTAAGAATCGTCACTCGCTCTCTCTCTCTTTCTACAAAATGTCTCTCTCTCGCTCAACCTAGATCTATCTTAGATCTGTAGTTTTTTTTGTAAAATACCGGTGGTGAATGCATCTGTGGTGTTACTTGGTGGCTGTAACTGAGTCGACCAGGGCGAGCGAATTTCAACACGAACGAGTTTCAGTCGAATCAATTGAGTTGAAATCGCGAAGGCACTAAGTCGTGATAGAGTAAGGTGCGTCGGGTCAGATTTTGGGTTATTCTTTTTATTTTGTTGGCTAATTTTTTTGATTTTTTTGTGGGATTTTCGTGTTGTTTTTCTGCAGGAGAACATTCCCATCGAGGAGGTGTTTGAGAACCTGAGATGTATCAGAGAGGGTCTTTCAACTGAGGATGCTCAAGAAAGATTAGCCATTTCTGGGCATAACAAGCTTGAGGAAAAAAGTGTTCAATTTCACATTCTTTTTCACTTTCTATTGTTGCTTTGGTTTTACAACCTGGAAATTTGTAAATATTTATGATTTTTTATAACTAACTTGTGAAATCTATATTTGGAGTTCATGGATTTTGAGTGTGTGCCAATAATTTCTGGGTTTGTCATAATTCTTGCATCTATTGCATCTGTAAATATGTAAATTGAACTAACTTGTGAAATCTATATTTGGAGTTCATGGATTTTGAGTGTGTGCCAATAATTTCTGGGTTTGTCATAATTCTTGTATCTATTGCATCTGTAAATATGTAAATTGAACTAACTTGTGAAATCTATATTTGGAGTTCATGGATTTTGAGTGTGAGCCAATAATTTCTGGGTTTGTCGTAATTTTTGTATCTATTGCATCTACAAATATGTAAATTGAAGAATAGTGATAGTTCATTTTTTTAATATATATATATATATATATATATATATTAAGAAAGGGTGGCGGTTGTTAATTCACAACAGCCACCCTAAACTTTTTTTTAAAAAAATTAACAATGGGTGGCGGTTGTTCTTAAATACAACCGCCACTCGTTGTTGTTTGGGTGGCGTTTTTTGAACTGCCACTCGTTCCTGTGACTTTTGGTGCCACCATTTGGATGTCATTCCAAAAATCGCCACCCTAACCCTAAAACAACTGTCACCCATTGTCTCTTTTCTACTAGCGGAATTTCATGATGTGGACATTGATTTGAGGCGAATATGATCAGTAATGAGCAATACTCTTATTCAAAACCTATGCACGTAAATGGTAACATAAGGCAGTGGGTTTGAGACTGTTTTATGAGCTTCTTAGCAAGATGAGCATAAATAACATCTATGCTCACCTTTAGGGGGAGTGTCAAGACAAGCTCAGTAAAGAAGAGGACACAATAGATTCTAGAAATTCTGTTATCATGTAGTTAGGGAGTTATACATGTAATTAAGCGTGTGTTCGTGTGTATTTATTTTTGCCTAAAATTTTGCTAAAAGTGAAGTATAGTGGTGGGGACCACGAGATGTGTGAATAATTGATACGATCCGGGTTAGCTCGACATCATCCACGCGTGTGAGAAAGCCGGTCGAGACGAAGACGAGCTTGAACGGAAGTATTAGAAGGTGAAGATGTCAAGAAAAGCTGGATATGCATGGAAGAACCCTTACTTTTGGCTCATCTCAAGACGTAAATGAAGACGTGAAGTCGAGAACGGGGTCGAGCTTGAGGAAACAAGCTGAAGAATCTGCAGAAGCAAAATTACGGCCGTAACCTTTTGTTCATACGGCCGTAACTCGACATTTACGGCCGTAACCCAAGTTACGTCTGTAGTAAACCCAAAGACGATTTTGGCGTAAATCTTGAGAGCTAATTACGGCCGTAACTCAAGAATATACGGCCGTACTACAGGATTTTACGGCCGTAACTCTGGTCATACGGCCGTAACATGAGGATCCAGCTTTGGCCAATTTGAAGCAGAAGGTTTTATACGGCCGTATCTTTCCTTCATACTGACGTGCCGGTTGATTCTACGTAAATCCAATAATTACGGCCGTAAATTTAGACCGACTCTAGCTTTTTGTCTCTACTTTTTAGATATTTCATTATTTTAATATTATTTCTTAGTCATAGATGTATATGAACGAAATTAGGCCATTGTAAACACAACTTTGGTTCAAAGAAGCTTTTAGCTTGAGAGTTGTAGCCTTGCTCCTCTTTGGGTTGTAGCCTTGCTCCCCACCATATTTTCTTTGATCTTGATTGCAATTTGTTGAGTGTGTAGTCGTGCTCCTCCGTTGCCATCTCGTTCTAAGGAAACCCCGAACTTATCGAAGGCGTGATCAACCTTCGTGGCGTTCATCCCTGTGATTTGAAGGTGCAGTTGAGTCGAGTCGAGGGATCCTCCTCCTCGCCGGAGAGTTTCGGGTTGTTCTCGATCATACCGGATCCAGTCTAGGGGTTCTCGACCTTGGGGTCGTATCAATAATAATGAGTGATGATGTGAAATGTGTGGTTGATATTGATGTTTGACTTTGACTTTTAGTAGTATGCAATTTTTAGGTGAAAATAAGTGGAAACGAACGCACGCTAACACATGTTATGAGTTAGTCGGTTAGTTTAGCATTGTATAAATACAGGTGTACTTGGTCATTAAGTTAAATCAATGAAATTCATTTTTCTCTTCTCTCCTCTGCATTTCTTCTCTCTAAGCCCAATTGACGTTTCTCAAATCCAACAACGGGAATCCTAGGAAACAGATCGATCTTGGACCAACTTTCTCTTTATCGTAAAATATGCAAGCTTATTTAGAAATATGATTCGTTTGATTCGTAAATATATGGTGGAGTGGTGACGAGCAACATATCAAACTTGATAGCATTGTTGGCAACAGTATATGCAAAGGATTTGGAATAAGATTATTCAACCGAAGTTCTAACAGTTTTGGTTGTGTGTGCTATTAATATAGGGTTTTTGGCATTCAAACGGACAAATTATCCTCTTTGGACTTGCTTATTGACATTTTCCTCTATCCATTCTCTTTAGGCCTATTTTATTACGCTCAATATGTTTTGAAATGGAATTCGTCATATGTAATCGAGTGTTGTTCCTTTTTCTTATTTTTTTTTAAATTTTTTATGTGTCTGAGAGCTACCTACCAAGTAATCATCAAATAAAGATTGTCCACATCGTGTGAATTCTTTTTCGTTTTCAGATTTTGTACCGCTGTCATATATAATTTTTCATTGTCAGTGAACACTATTTATTGTAATATAATTGATAAGTGCTAGAAAAGCACTTAAATAACTCTTCTATTTTACGTGTTTGTGTGTTTTATTAGTGTTATATGTTCCGTTTTATGTGTTTTCCCTTTATTGTGGTGTTTAGGGTCACAAAGAATCAAAAGGAGTCAAAATGGATGAAAATCGAATGAAAACAGAAACTCAGGACCAAAATGCAAGCGAATCAAAGATGGAGGGCCTCCGATGCAATTTTATGAAAAGTTATTTTTATAATTTTTCTTGTGCCAATGTTTAAGAACATCAAAAGAGGATTCCCAAACTTTTTCCGAATTCCGAATCGGAGTTTCCTAGTTAAGGTTATGGCCGTTTGAAGAAAAATGACTAAAAGTGTCATATCGCAAAAAATCAGCAACTCGGATTTACTGGCACAGTGCAGTAATTTGACCATAACTTGAGCTACAAACATTTAATTGACCCGATTCTTGTTCATGTGGAAAGAAGACTCAGAGGGCTACAACTTTGGCGTTCATGACTTCAGATGATTCGGACATTATGGTGGTAAAAAATGGGTAAAACCGTGACTATTCTGAATGGAGGATTCTTTGGGCCATGTTTTGGTAGAAAATTCATAACTTTCTATTAAAATATCCAAAAGATGAAATTGCAATTGCCAAAGCAAGATACGATGTTTACCTACACCATGATGAAATTCCATTATCATGACTTGGTGGGTAAAATTTAATAAACCCATGATGGTGCAGGAGTGTAATTTTTTATTGTATTTTCTTATGAAAGTTTGCCTATAAATCGAGCCATTTGTAAGGAAGGAAGACACAACTTGGAAGAGAGAATTAGCTTGTGATTCTCCCCAACTTTCTCTTCAATAAAATTCTTTTCATCAATTGTTCTTAGTTCTAGTTTGAAAGCTCTTCTCATATTCCGGCGTAAGTAAAAACCTAAATTTAGGTTCGAATAATCAATCGACGATACTTCGGTCGTGAATATGATTAGCGGAGCATTTCTTCGCTAGTTTTTATCTTTCTTTTATTTTTCATGTTTGAGAAAGATAATTTCTCATATATTATGGAGGTGATACAAGGCGAACACTCGCTAAAAAGTATTTAACACGCATATATGAGTGATTAAACTTCTCTATTTATTTCTTAGCATTTATTTTCTTGTTTCTATATTTTTGTATATTATTTGTGATAGTGAAGTATAATCTATTATATTGTGTTGGTGATACAAGACGAACACTCCCTAAAAAGTATGAAACCCACAAATATGAATAGTTAGACTTCACTATCTAGTTCGCGGAGAACGTTGTGTTAAACTAACATGTGATTATCTTTTCTAACACTTTAGTAACATTTTATCTATTCCTTCACTTCAATTTGTTGGTTTGTTATGCTTGTAAACCCGTTTTTGAGTTTATGTGATTATTGCATTCACTTTGGCCAATTGAATCAATTAATCTATAAATTCAAGTTACATGTTAGGATTGGAACTCTTTATTCGTAAATAATATTAGATTCCAATTCAAAGTAGCAAATAAATATCGTGCATATTTATTAACAAATCAACTTAGATGCATTAATTCGAGTTTGTGAAATTATTCATCTAATTCAACTCATTCTTCTTGTTCATTTCATACTAGCTTTGCATTAAATCCTAAGAACTTGTTTAGGGTTATCCAATAGCTAGATCTTAAGCTAAAGAACTCACTTTAATTTAATACACTTAAGGAAGAATTCGTTAATCAGATCATCTTGGTGAATTGGAGTTGATAAATTGAAGAAAGAAAAGTAACACGTTGTATGGGAAAGATAAACATAAGTTGTTGACACAACCGAACCCGAGAACTAGATATTTAGTTCAATTGTTTCATTTCATTTATTTTATTTTGTTATTTTATTTTCAAAGTTCATTCAGCTTCACAACACCCCCCTTCTATATTAATTAATAAAAACAACTACATTAAACACTGTTTCTCTTGGGTTCGACCCTTACTTACCACTTCTACATTAATTTGTAGTTTTGAAACCAAGTAAGGAAAAAAAATTAAACTTTGGCTTGCCGCGACAATCACGCGCCCAAGTTTCTGGTGCCGTTGCCGGGGAACGGTTAACTAATTTAGTTGCTTTTATTAATTAATTTAAAAAAAAAATCTTCACTTGTATGCATAATACTCGATCCACTAATCGAATTCTTGAAAATTTTGACCCAGAAATTGAGAAATCCATTCGAAGACGAATAAGACGAGCAAAACAAGAACAAGAAATGGCTAATAACAACAATGAAAGAACTGTTAAAGAAATGACAACTCCTGAAGTTGCTCAACAACCATTGTGTATCACCTTTCTAACAAGAAGGTAAAACTTTCGAGTTGAAATCCGGTTTAATACATCTTCTACCATCTTTTCATGGACAATCCGGTGAAGATCCGTACCGACATTTGAAGGAGTTTCATGTGGTGTGTGATAGTATGAAACCCCCAGGCATCACTGAAGAGCAAATCAAGCTCAGAGCTTTTCCATTTTCACTAAAAGATGCCGCCACATATTGGTTATATACTTTACCACCAGGAACAGTCATAACATGGAAGCAAATGAAGCAACTTTTCCTCGAAAAATACTTCCCAGCTTCAAAGACCTCAAACATTAGGAAAGATATCTCTGGAGTACGCCAAAACAATGGAGAAACTCTTTATGAGTATTCGGAGCGTTTCAAAAAGCTCATTGCAAGCTGCCCGCATCACCAAATCAGTGAAAACCTCCTAGTGCAATACTTCTATGAAGGTTAATGTCAATCAGATAGAAACATGGTTGATGCTGCTAATGGAGGAGCTCTGATGAACAAAACCCTTGTTGAAGCAAGAACATTGATTAAAAACATGGGTGAAAACACTCAACAATTCAGTACAGATCGGGAAACGAACATTCGAAGAGTAAATGAGGTAAGTAACTCCAATGTTGAAAACTAACTCTCTGAACTAACCTATTTTCTCAAACAAATTTTTGTAGGAAACAATCCACAAGTAAAAGCATGTGGCATATGTACAAACCTAGGACATCCTACAGATGCTTGTCCGGTTTTGCAAGTGGATAACAATGAACAAGTAAACTCAGCAAGCAATTTTCCATTCCCAAGGCAACAGTACAATCCATACTCAAACACCTATAATCCAGGATGGCGAGATCACCCCAATCTGAGTTATGGAACCAACAAGCCCCCAGGTTTCTTTCCTAACAAACCTCAAGGACAATTCCAGCAACAAGGGAATTTCCAACATCAAGGGCAATTTCAACAAAAACCTCAATCATCAGGTATGTCTCTCGAGGATATGGTGAAAACATTAGCAACTAACACTATGAAATTTCAACAGGATTCCAAGGCAAGCATTCAAAACTTGGAAAACCAGATGAGTCAATTGGCAACTTCCATCAATCGACTGGAAGCACAATCTGGAGGGAAGTTACCATCCCAACCTGAGGAAACTCCAAAGAATATTAGTGCCATAACCTTAAGGAGTGGAAAAGAGATCGAAAACCCTCACAAAGAAGTTCCCACACATGAAGATAAAGAAGAAAAGCTTGAAAATGAGGTATGTCCTAACCCCTCTGTCATTACTAAATTGACCCCTCCCCTTTTTCCGAGTAGATTAGCAAAAGCTAACAAAGAAGACAAGGAATCAGAAATTTTGAACACATTTAGAAAAGTAGAAATCAACATTCCATTGTTAGATGCAATCAAGCTAATCCCACGCTATGTTAAGTTTTTGAAAGATCTTTGCACTAATAAGAGGAAATTGAAAGGAAATGAAATGATAAAAATGGGAGAAACCGTTTCAGCGGTATTCCAGAAGAAGTTTCCTCCAAAATGCAAAGACCCAGGTATGTTCACTGTCCCTTGCACTATAGGCAATCACCACATTGACAAAGCACTTATAGATTTAGGAGCAGCCATAAATGTCATGCCTAGATCCTTGTATGCTTCACTAAATTTAGGAAAACTGAAAGAAACTCACGTAATTGTGCAACTAGCTGATCGTACCAATGCATACCCGGATGGAGTGACAGAAGATGTGCTAGTCAAAATAAATGGTTTAGTTTTCCCTGCTGATTTTTACGTGCTTGATATGGCTGATGAACATTCACCTCACCTTACACCTATCATATTGGGGCGTCCATTTCTTTACACTTCTCGCACTAAAATTGATGTCTATGAGGGTACGCTATCCACGGAATTTGATGAGGAAAAAGCGAACTTTAATATTTTTGATTGATCATTGCGCCCTAATAACGTTTGTTCTGTCTTTGCAATTAATTCGACTAACCCTTTCGTGTAAGAAATGTGTAAATTGAATTGCAAAGCTAGCGTGCCACATAAAATGGAATCAAAGCACAATTACCTCATCTTAAAGAAGCCATTGGAACGGAGAACCAAAAGATTGGACAAGAATTCAAGGTAGACAGCCAAGAAATCAAGACATTCGGAGGAAACTGTCAAAGACAAAATGGAGCTGCAATGGATTTGAGAAACCCTACTTGACAAATGGGAACTGTGTCGAGCTAACGACTTTAAAGAAAAGCGCTCTTGGGAGGCAACCCAAGCATTTTTTCTCATTTTTAGTTTTTTTTGGTATTTTTATTTTTTTATTTTTTTATTTCTCCGTTTTTTATCTATCGTACTGAGGAAGATATTACTTTGAAACTGTAGAAAGAAGATATCTTGGGATTCAATTATTTGGGGATAGACATGCTGGCGCACATATCGATGATTAGCAATAGTTATTGATAATGTGTGGGGATTAATTATTGATAATGGATAATTTGTCAACGCGTCTTCTTGGATACTCCTCCCATCGTACTCTTTCCAGTACACTCTACATGCATGCTTGTCGGTTGAAACAGTGCTCATTTGACTATAAATCCAGATCATTCTCCACTTGAAACCACAACCACAATTTCAATTACTCTGTGAGTGTTCCTTTCTAGCAGCGATTAGGTAATTTTCTTCTCTTCTTGATTTTTTTCTCTTATTCTTCCTCTCTTCTTCTTATTTGTTTTCCTTGTAGCATGGATGTGTGTGATATTTTTTATATATATGTCTTTTCCTCATATTAATTGATTATGTAATTCAAATTTTCTTATTTTTTTTCCTTCTTCAATATCTTTGAAAATATGGGAGAGTGTGATAATCTACTATACTTATTGATTTTGATGGTTTTAATCTTATTTCTTCAGTGTTTCTTTTTCTTTCGTGTGTTACGTAGCTAAAAAAATGGATAAAAAATTTTCCCAAATCCACAAATATTACCCGTCATTACCTTTGAATGCTTTGAAAGAGATTTATTATTCTAGAGTAGGACGGTTGAAAATGTTGATGGAAAAGGAATTGCCCGAGGATATCCGTTGGTTGATTGAAGCAAAGGTCGGATTAGGAGGTGAAATGCCAGGTTTGAGCACTAAATATGCACCAGGGTTAGGCAAAAGTAATTTTGCCAAGAAACGAAGAGCAAAAAGAATGAATGTGTGCTATAAATGTGCTAGATGGCCTTATATATATATATATCTCTAAGGTTTTCCCTCCCTTTTATATATATATATATATATCTCTAAGGTTTTACTATTTTAATTGAATTGGATTTCGTACTCATTTATCCAATTTCCATGATTTGGAAGTTAATTCTACTGGCCATTGTAGGCGAATTAGGGGTTTCTTTAAATTGTGCCTTTCATGCGATTTTGATTTATTCTGGGCGTATAATTAAGAATGTATAATTTAAGAAACAAGCTCTAGCAACTATGGTGAAACAGCTGACATCACTTCAACCAGCACAACAACAAAGCGCACCGTCTTTGATGATTCTTATCTTTCTTCTCCCACGAAGAAAAAAGTGCTCTCAAAGCTGGATTGAAGCGACTGAGGCTCATGTTTTGGCAACAACACAGTGGATAACATTTCTTTACACATCTTTTGACAAAATGGAAATGCTAATAATAAAACAAAATCTCTCCATTGTGCGAGATTGTATAAACTATGCATCTACTGTGACTGAACTTTAATTATGTCTAATGTGTAATATATGAACATGTGTAATACCTATCCCTTAAATATCGTTTGTGAATTATGCAAGTGAAGTTTTTACACATTTATATATATATATATATATATATATATATATATATATTAATTCCACTCATTCTTTCTCCTATTTCACATCCACATATCTTGTGGGACCTACCTATACTATGCAAATCTTCACCATTCAACTCCACTCATTCTCTCTCCTATATCACATTAAAATCCATAAAACTTTATGTTTACACATACACTAACACCCGCTATATAATCTAAACTTATTAGGACGAGTTAGGCCCACTAAAATACTTATTGCGCCATTACTTATTATTTGTTCATACCATCAAATAAATTGCAATGATCAAATGTATAATCCAAAGAACTCAATCGAGTATAACGACAACATTTCTTAGTGCTCACTCCATGCAACAACAGAAATCAACAGCAGCAACACGCTAGGCTACATAGCAAAAACACATCGTGCAACGCACATTCATATGTCCTAGTGTACACACACACACACACACACACACACACACACATATATATATATATATACATATCACTCCTTCTCTCTTGCATACTATGTGTGCAGGAGAGTGTGCACACTCCGGGTTCAAGAATTCGTGGGGGGTTCCACCGACCCCCCACCATCAGGGGACAGTTATGTATTATTTATCTTACTTAACGTAGATTCCAAAAAAAAATAAAAAATAAAAAAATCGGATGACGCGCCATATGAGGGCGCCACGTCATCAATGTGCATGACCGTGTGCAGATAGCACTAAATCCTATGCTCTCGAAAACCAATTACAACATGTTTTTAGTGGCCTAAAGCTCTAATCCACCACATATGTAGCGGAGGCAATTGGCGTATTATATCACAAGATTAATGTAACCATAATTTATTAGATGCGATAATTCATGAGTTTATACTATATTCTACACGAATAACCTATTGGTTTGGTACGACTACTCAGTGACCACTCGAACTTACAATCCATTAATTTGGCTGCCTATCTGGGTCACCGTTCGGGTTGGATGTAGCATGAAAGAAAATGATAAAGAAATTAGTTCTTTTAATTATGTGAATATATGAATGATTGAAAACATGTTCTACAAATTATATTAATGGGCAAATAATATTTTCTTTTACTTGCTCCATCGCTATAAGCAGCGGATATAAGGATCAAACAGTGCCAAGGAACGTTAAAAAACCGCGACAATTGGTAAGAAAATAAATAAAATAATTCAATTCAATTCCTTCAAATTGCCTATTATTTTTTGTTGTCACCTTTAGTTGATGATTTTTTCATTTTTTAATTTTAATAAATTAACTATTACAATTTCCTTTTTCTTTTTCTTTTTTTACTATTTATTAAATACAGTCACATGCTTTGTCATATATATATATATATATATATATATATGTATATTGCTCGTGGCTTTTGAAGTTTAATTGTTGAATATGAGACATTGAATTTGTATTATCTAGTTAAAAAGTAAAGAAAAGTTATATCAAAATTTTTTAAAAATGCTTTAAAACTTTGGAGTGATAGTTGAAAATATTATTATTGGTTTATGTTTTAGCAATCAAGTTGTTTACCATTCTGTCATTTTGATTGTATTCTGGTGTCCCTTTGAATCTTTAATCAGAGCAAGGACGGACGAGAGTTAGTTCAATTAATTGAGGCAATAATACACTTTTTTCTTATTATAAGTTTATAACACATAACAAATATGTTAGAATTTTACTCCAATATTTAATTACATATAGTAATTAAATCACCCAAGATAATTAAATCACCAAGGATCATCATATCAAATTATCGAGATTTATAGATTAAAGAAATACCTGCATCCATTGTGACAATCGTTGATCTTAATGTGGAAATCTGATTAAAACGACTGCACGAACAAATATTTAGATAGTGGTGTTATGGTCTTCCTCAACTAAATCTCCTTATTCTGAATATGGGACCTGATGTTTCCTTCTAGACGGGGAGAAGAGAAACTGTATGCGATTTGGTATCTTGGGCACCATGACCAAGAGTTTTATATATAGAGATTGGTTAGAGACTCCCATACAATCTCAACCAGGCCCCTACCGGTCTCTACTTATTCGGCCGACATCAATTCTTGTAGTATATGGGCTTTCCAAATTAGACCACTTTAGTTTAGCCAATTTAATTTGAATAGCCGATATAATTAAATTTAATAATATGTTGCCCGCTAATTATTATTGGAAATAAATTTCCAATAATCTCCCACTTGGGCTACATATTATTTTTTAATAAATATATTACAAAATTCCTTAGGAGTGTAACTATATGCCATTCACTTTAGACTACTCTTTAAACAATCGGTAAATCTCATGCACCAGTGAAGGAACTATTGCAGCTTTTATCATAACTAGTATTACACCAGTGCGATGCACGAAGAATAGTTAAATTTATATACAATATATAATTGATATAATATTATAAATATATTGAATATAAATATTAAATTACATAATTGATGTAATTTATATATAGGAGATTGCATAATTGTAAACAATTATTGAAATGTATAATATTGTATATCATAGTCAATGCAAAAAATGGGTAGTAAATTCAAAATTGTAAATTAAAAAAAATCACGTCTATCGCATAATTAAGAAGTTTATCAAAACATATAACTTTAATTCTAATTGTCGTGCATCGCATTGCACAACAGTGCTCATAGAGATTAATTAATTGTAAACTAATCATTGAAAATAAATATATAAAAATTCTTTGATTATCAAAGATTCTCTTTCTCATTGGTACTAAAGAAATTTATATTGAACACCTTTTTTTGTTTCTCAAATGGATATTACGCACTCTAAATTTTATGATTTAATGTATTGTTTTAGTGATTAGTTGTAATTCCTACTTAATTTTAACTCTATTGTGTAAGAAGTATTATGCTTAATTTTATGTAACTTAAATTTGTAGTAATACCAACAATTTTCTGCAATTTCATAATTCATTTGATTTTTTTCCATTTACGTAAATTGTACTTTAATTTAAGATAGAAAAACTTTTTATTTTTAATTTTATATACTGAAAAAAGGTAAAAGGCGTGCAATGCAAAATCCAGTTCGTGAGCATATATATCACATCATCCATATTAAAAACGAAAAACGTCAATTAACTTTTTTAATTAGAAACCGTGTGTCATGTTGACACTGTCAATATGGTATCCGCCAAATATATCACTTCAATTATAATAATATAAAGAGTAATAAATTACAATTTACTTTTTTGAATAAATAAATTACTATTAACTTAAAAATAGATAAATTATTCAACATAAATCCAATTATAACTTTATCTATTCACTATTTGATTTAAAAAAAAAAGAAAAAAATACCCACTATTTTTTAATAGTTCAATTCACGTAACCAAAAAAAACTATCAAAACCTACAATTTTAACACAATGAAAATAAATAAAAAAATATTTATTATTTAATATTTTGTATTAGAACTTTAAAAAATAAGGTAAAATTTAAAGTCTTTCCAAAACTAATTTTTTTCTCATTAAATGTTTGCTTTAAATATTAGATTATTTTTAATTATATTGTTAATATTACTAATTAATATTTGATTATTTCGAAACTAATTTTATCATTTTTTAAAAATATTTAATATGTGCCACATTGGCATTTTTGCCAACGTGGCACTCCGATTTTTTTAAAATAAAGATATCACTGTGAATAAACTACGACAATCATCATAATAGCATACTCGATAACATAAATCTAATGCGGATAAGTAGCATGGAAATTACATGCAATGTAATCTCGTATATGCGTATTTCCAACTGGTCCAACTTTATTCTTTATGGGATCATAATAAACCCTTCCAACCTTAATGCTAAACTGCAACTAAAAAGAATGGATTTCAGGGATTAACAACAAAACCATTAACTTTATTAGGCCGAATATATGTCTTTTAATAGTGGATATAAATCTTATTATATAATCTTTCGTGTCAAATCTCTTTAGATCCTTATGAGAATAAGGTACAACTCTTTTGCGATAAGTGGGAGCTCTGTTTATGCAGAGAAGTCACATGATTAGCTGACTAAGCATTTATAGGTTAGCATTGAGCATGTATGTCTTATTAGGTCCCTATGGTAGCTCTAATGAAAGTTGGGGATTGATCGTAAGTCGATTAATAGTAGCAGATCACTTAAGACATAAAGAAAAGGAATCGATGACTTGGGCCGCAAAAAGGTTAAAGTCCATCCTACTTTTTGAGTAATGGGCTTAATTTTTTGCAAGGGCCTATGTAGATTTTTGAATCCTACATCGAAAAAAAAGAGAAGCACCAGGCTGGTACGTCGGGGCATTACGACAAATTTATTTTATTTTCCTTATTTAGTTTCAAAATTATAAGGGGGCATTCTCTTTGTCTTGTATTTTTTATTTTCATTTTCAAAAATATTTTCGTATTTTCTATTTTCAATTGGTTCTTTGAGAAAATTGAACATGCGTTTGGTTTATTATTTTGAAAAAATATTTTTCAAAAGAGAAAATCGAAAATGTGTTCGGTTTATAATTTTAGAAATACAATAAGTTAGTATATTAAAAATTACACAAAGATCCGTAAACTTTTCAAATTAACAAAAAGGTCCTCATCTTCATCACCCACCCCAACCCCATCCATCCCATCTCTCTCTGCCCCCATTTACAGTCCCCAGTAACTGAAGGTGGTGCGAATGGTGGCTCGCACCACCAGCAGGTGGTCGCGAGCACCTCTGAGGTGGTCGCCACCACTTCTTAGGTGGTTCAAATCACCTCTATGAGTGGTCGCGAACTGCCAGAAGGTGGTTTGCGTCCACCTGCTGGTGGTTCGACCACCTTCTGGTGGTCGGACCACCTTCATATAGTGGTCCAATCACCATTAATGGTGGTTGGACCACCACGTTTGGTGGTCAAACTACCAAATCTAGTAGTTTGGCCACCAGATCTCGTGATTTGACTTTTTTCCGATGGCAATGTCGGTGGTCGTTGGTAGTTGGGACTAAAATATACGGGAACAAAAAGTTTGGGGGTCAAATGCAATATATATAAAGTTTAAAATCTGAAAACGCGTTTTCCTTATTTTCGACATTTAAAATAGAAAACGCCCAAAACATTAAAAAGATGTTTTCGAGTTTTCTATGCAAATCTTGAAAATGTGTCTTCGAAAATAATGAATAGAATGCGTTTTCAACATTTTTTAAAACAGAAAAAAGAAAAAAGCCCGAAAATAACAAAGAGAACGCACCCTAAGTTAATTTAGAAGTGAAAAGTAATGGTTGAACCCACAAGGAACGGTATTTAATTTAGTTATTTTATTAATTAGAACATAAAAGGGGGGTTTATGTGAAGATTGAATAGACTTTAGAATGACGAAATTAACCAATTAAAAGAAATATCTAGTTATCAGGTTCAGCTGTGTCAACAACTTTTGTTAATCTTTTCCATGTAACATAATGTTATTCTTTCTTCAATTTATCAACTCCAATAAATCAAAACGATCTGATTAAAGAATTCTTCATTAAGTCTATTAAATTAAAGCAAGTTCTTTAATTTAACATTTAGCTATTGGATAATCCTAAACAAGATCTTAGGATATAATGCAATGCTAAAATAAAATAACCGATAAAAAAAATAAGTTGAATTAGATGATTAATTTGATAAGCTCGGACTGATTCATCTAAGTTTATTTATTAATAAATATGCATGATATTTATTTACTACTTTGGATTAGAATTTAATGAGAACTATGGATTAAGAGTTCTAATCCTAGCATGTAACTTAAATTTAAAGATTAAATAATTCAATTGGCCAAAATGAATGTAATAATCATATAAACTCAAAAACGATATTAAAAGGATGACAAATCAACATATTGAATTAGAAAAATTGATAAAACGCTACTAAGAAGATGGAAAAGATAACAATATGTTAGTTTAACGCAACATCCCCCTCGAACTAGATAAAGATGTCTAACCACTCATATTCACAGGTTAAATACTTTTTAGTAATGTAATTTCTTTGCATCCCCACCAAAATATGAGAGATCATATTTCTGTTTCACAAATAATATACAAAACAATAGAAAAGGGACGTAAAAGATAACAATATATCAGTTTAACACATCGTCACTCTCAAAGTAAATAGAGATGTCTAACCACTCATATTCGCAAGTCAGATACTTTTTAGTGATGTAATCACCTTATATCTCCACTGGAATATGATAGATTATATTGCTCTCACACAAATAATATACAGAAGAAGTAGAAACTAGCAAAGAAATGCTACGGCAATCAAATTCACGGTCGAAGTATCGTTGATTAATTATAGTTACTTAGTTTAACTTTTTACTTCTGCAGAATATGAAAAAATAAGAGCTTTTAAGGAAGAATTTATAACAATGAAGAAGAGAATTCTATTATAGGAGAAAGGAGAAGAGAAAACCATCTAATTCTCTCTACATTGGTGTTTCTCTCCTCTTCATTTTTGCCTCTATTTATAGGCAAAGAGTTACAAGAAAAAATAATAATCAATAATATGTGTGATCCTTCCATGAGTCTTTTATCTTGTGCCCACCTCATAATATCTCAATGGGGTAAAAGTTCCATCAAAATCGAATTGGAACATTTTGGCCAAAACTGGACGAGATGTGCCCAGGTGATTTGAGTTGCGCGTGCTAACTTGAGTCGCGCTCCAAGGCTCAGCCGTTGATCGAGTCATGCGCAGGACCTTGTCGCGGTTACTCGAGTCACTCAAGTCACCTTAGTGCAACCAACTTATTTGCAACCTAAGTCTTTCAACTTTTAAATTTTTGTTCATTTTGGTTCTTGAACTTTTTTCAAAGTAACTTTTTATCTCCCAAACTTTTGGAAAGTTATGATATCGTCCCCAAACTTTTGGAATTTGATGCGTTTACTCCTTTTATTCAAATGGCCATAACTTTTACTGAGAAACTCTAATTTGGGATCCGTAAAAAGTCCGATAATCCTCTTTTTATGCTCTTTCACTTTTATTCAAGAAAATTTGCTAAAATAAATTTTCAAAAAATTGCACCGAAGGTCCTCCATCTTTGATTTTCTTGCATCTTAGTCTTTAGTTTCCATTTTTGCTCTCTTTTGATCCAGTTTGGCTCATTTTGACTTTTTGTGACCATAAACACAACATATAAGAAAACACATAAAAACAAATATGTAAAACCAATAAAAATATGAAAATACACAAAATAAAAGAATTATTTCGGTGCTTTTCTAGCACTTGTCACAAGCGCCCCCCATAATTAAAAATAAGGGGCACCAGCTCGCTTATTTAGTCATCCTAACAGTTTACTCTAAACTATTCTTAGAGTGTTGATTTTACTTGATGTTCTTAGTTCTTAGTTTCTCGGTTTGAGTTCTTTATTGAAGTGCCAATTCACCTCTGGTAGTTATACTTTTGGGAGTCATACAGGAGAAAGCCTGAGGGTTGGAAGCTTGGGGATAAGCAGCGGTATATGTAACGACCCGCCTTTTCTCACCCACACGAAATACATTTCCTTTTATATATTCAAAAGCAGAAACATTCATAGACAATCAAAACATATTTTGTCCGTTCACCTAACTATTACAATATAATCAAAACAAAACGCGGCCGCAGGATGTCTAGGTTTTCCCTTTTTCCTCACACCCTGTATCACGTTCGCGAGGATTCTCCACCACCGCCTGCATATAAAACATTAACATACAACATGGTGAGCCACGGGGACTCAGTAGGCAATAGATGCAAATGCTAATGCATGCCATGATCATACTTGGGCCCGGTCATAGATCATGTGCTTACAAAGCGCCGTAACATCCTCATATCACTGGCCGTCCCGCAAAGGTTCTTGGACTCTTTGCGGTGCCGTCGTAATGGCCGTCCCCCAACGGTTCTTTTACTCTTTGGGGCACCGTGGGCCATCATCTAAAGGTTCTTTTACTCTTTAAACCGCCCGTAACACCGTACATATTGCAGGCACACAATCTACAACTCATATATGCATGGATCATACGTTCATGGTATGCATACTTCATCCTCTTACCACGTAGCCTCCTGTGCTCTTCGTCATGTCATATATCATCTTTCATCGCTCATTGCAACATAGCATAACATACATAACATCATCTCACATACTTGAACATAACATAGCATACCCTACTAGCATACCATATCACAACATAGCAAACCCTACCATAACATAACCTATATCTTCACATAACATAGCATAGCATCACAACATAACATCATCTAGCATAGTCAATCCACTTATAGCACATGATAACACATACATTCTATTTATCTACTACCTACCTCAAAAGACAAGAAATCAAGCTAAGGAATTGGTTGGATAACTTCCTCTTCTCCCTTTCCTTTCTTCTTCCTTTCTTCTTGTTGAATCCAAGATGGCAACTAGAGGTGGTTAAATGATCTATAAGCCAAAACTCATGTAAAATCCTTGGAATCACCCTTGGGAGTGTTCTCTAGAGTTTTGGGAAGTTGGGGGTCAAAAATGAGGAGAAATGGCCGAGCACACGTGTATAAACCCTATCCAACAGTTTCTGCCGACTTAAAATTACGGCCATACATACCTAATTTACGGCCGTAAATCTTCAAATTACGGCCGTAACTATTCAACTTACTGCCGTAATTACCCATCTGTAAATCACATGCATCTCATCCTCCAAACATTACGGCCGTAACCATACTTATTACGGCTGTCAACCCAATATTACGGCCATATCCTAGAGTTGTACGGCCGTAATAAACTCTCTGTATATTTGGCACACTTCCTCACTTCATCACTTACGGCCGTAACCCTATAATTACGGCCGTAAACCATAAACTTACGGCCGTAACTCTCCAAACTGCAGAACTTTCCTCTTTTCGTTTCCTTTCTCGTCTGGGATGCCGTTTCGGATTCCAGGGCCCATCCTATACACAAACTCATATCGTGAACATATCATATACCCGTATAAACATCATCATAGCATCTCCTATTTCTCAGTACGAATTTGGGCGGGCGTTACATCCTTCTCCTCCCCCCCATTAAAGAAATTTCGTCCTCGAAATTTGGACGGAACTATGCCTCAACTATCTTACCCCACAGTTATCATGACATACATTCATCCTATTACATCCCAGTGCCACATATAGAAATAGAGAAGAGAAGAAAAGACGATACCTGTAACGTCATCAACGGCCTCAGAGTGAGTAAGGTCAAACACTCGTCCGGTAGGTTGAGGTTTCGGCGCTTGGTTCTCTCGTTCCGGACAGTTATAACTCATGTGCCCTTCTTTCCCGCAGGTATAACATCGGCCCGTGCCGAAATAACATCGGCCCTCATGCTTCTTCCCACAAGTCGGACATGTAGGAAAAGATAACGGACCCGTCCCTCTCTTTAGTGATGGTTGGGACGAACACTCATTACCTAGCGGTCGTTTGTCATTCCCTCCTTGATCTTTCTCATGCACATTTCTTTCTCAATTGCCCAATGAGGAACTTTGTGGCAAGAATGACTGTCTTTGAGCCAGTTGTGCACGTTGAACCGATTTATCAACAGTTTGACTAGCTTGAGCGTGAGCAATCCTTGCTTTGGCACGTTCTGCTAAATATGCTCTTTCTATCACTTCGGTATAACTTATTGTCGCCGTACTTGTCAATTGAACATCTCGAGCTAGTATAGGCTTTAACCCCATAATAAACCATGCCACTTTCCTAGCAGGAGTATCAACCATATGCGTCGCAAACCGAGCAAGCTCATCGAATTTCTTACTGTAATCAATCACTGACATATCACCTTGCTGTAACCGAATAAACTCATCTAGTTTCTCATTCTGAATCGTCTCGAAAAAATACTTAGCCCGAAATTTAACATGAAAATCGGTCCATGAGATCTCATTTTCTTTACCCGCTTTTCTTATCATCTCCCACCAAAACCCCGCTGAACCACGAAACATAAACGTTGCACAATTCACTTGTTCAGTTTCGGGAATGTGGGCATATTCAAACATCTTTTCTATTGTCTGTACCCAATTCTCGGCTTCAATTGGATCCTTCGCATCCTCAAAGGTAGGCGGTTTCAACCGTCGGAACCGATCCGTGGCTTGGTCTTTATCCCTTTCCTCCTTTGCCTTATCACTTCCTGCAATACTTATGGAATGACTTCCACTCGCACTATTATTTTCATTACGTTCATTCATCATTTGTTGCATCATTTGAGACTGTTGCTGTATCTGTACTGATTGCTGTTCAACCAGTCGTGTCAATCGTTCAATGAATGCGGCTTGATCGTCAGCCATCTAGTATCATGTAAAAACGCAACTATAATGGCATACGGTAACCCATGTTCCCACCGTCACATATCTATATCACAGCCTCATGCATACACCTCATATACTCACACATTGTCGTAAACCACAAAACATCTAATCCAATCATATCATGTATAGCATACTTAATACCAGACCGAATATATACCATACTTAACATGACATGCAAGGATAACATACACATTCCATAGTGGGGTGGCGGAGAGAATCCTTGGATGTAGGGGAATAAGGAGAAAACCTTGCTCTGATACCACCTGTAACGACCCGCCTTTTCTTACCCACATGAAATACATTTCCTTTTATATATTCAAAAGCGGAAGCATTTATAGACAATCAAAAGCATATTTTGTCCGTTCACCTAACTATTACAATATAATCAAAACAAAACGCGGCTGCAGGATGTTTAGGTTTCCCCCTTCTTCCTCACACCCCGTATCACGTTCGGGAGGATTCTCCAACACTGCCTGCATATAAAGCATTAACATACAACATAGTGAGCCACGGGGACTCAGTAGGCAATAGATGCAAATGCTAATGCATGCCATGTTCATGCTTGGGCCCGGTTATAGATCATGTGCTTCCAAGGCGCCGTAACATCCTCATAGCACTGGCCGTCCCGCAAAGGTTCTTTTACTCTTTACGGTGCCGTCGTAATGGCCATCCCCCAACGGTTCTTTTACTCTTTGGGGCACCGTGGGCCGTCATCTAAAGGTTCTTTTACTCTTTAAACCGCCCGTAACACCGTACATATTGCAGGCACACAATCTACAACTCATATATGCATGGATCATACGTTCATGGTATGCATACTTCATCCTCTTACCACGTAGCCTCCTGTGCTCTTCGTCATGTCATATATCATCTTTCATCGCTCATTGCAACATAGCATAACATACATAACATCATCTCACATACTTGAACATAACATAGCATACCCTACTAGCATACCATATCACAACATAGCAAACCCTACCATAACATAACCTATATCTTCACATAACATAGCATAGCATCACAACATAACATCATCTAGCATAGTCAATCCACTTATAGCACATGATAACACATACATTCTATTTATCTACTACCTACCTCAAAAGACAAGAAATCAAGGTAAGGAATTGGTTGGATAACTTCCTCTTCTCCCTTTCCTTTCTTCTTCCTTTCTTCTTGTTGAATCCAAGATGGCAACTAGAGGTGGTTAAATGATCTATAAGTCAAAACTCATGTAAAATCCTTGGAATCACCCTTGGGAGTGTTCTCTAGAGTTTTGGGAAGTTGGGGGGTCAAAAATGAGGAGAAATGGCCGAGCACACGTGTATAGACCCTATCCAATAGTTTCTGCCGACTTAAAATTACGGCCGTACATACCAAATTTACGACCGTAAATCTTCAAATTACGGCCGTAACTATTCAACTTACGGCCATAAACCATCATATACGGCCGTACCCACAATATCATATGGTCGTAATTACCCCTCTGTAAATCACATGCATCTCATCCTCCAAACATTACGGCCGTAACCATACTTATTAAGGCCGTAAACCCAACATTACGGCCGTATCCTCAAGTTGTATGGCCGTAATAAACTCTCTGTAAATTTGGCACACTTCCTCACTTCATCACTTACGGCCGTAACAACATTCCTTACGGCCGTAACCCTATAATTACAGCCATATACCATAAACTTACGGCCGTAACTCTCCAAACTATAGAATTTTCCTCTTTTCGTTTCCTTTCTCGTCTGGGATGCCGTTTCGGATTCCAAGGCCCATCCTATACATCAACTCATATCGTGAACATATCATATACCCGTATAAACATCATCATAGCATCTCCTATTTCTCAGGACGAATTTGGGTGGGCGTTACAGTATAGATTAGAAAAGATAAACTACAACAAAGCTGGAAGGTAATTGTGCAACTTTTTTGTGTTCTAGTTCTTAGGTTTTAGATTATATTTAATTAGTCTGATCCTAACTAGGCATTAGTTAATTTGTTTAATTTAAACATGCCCTTTAGGATTAATTCAAACACTGTTACTCGTTAGAGTTCATTTTTTGTGAGATACACAATAAATCCCATTAATGCTATCTGTATAAAAACTTTTATGACATGGTTTAATTTATTCAATAATCGCATTTGTCATTAACTAATATCGTAAGCGTGTAGGCTTGGTAAAGATTCTCTCCATGTGAGTGTCATATTAGTTGGTTAAGAATAGAAAAGTGGGGGTGTTAGAATTAATCTTTAATATTTAATCACATAAAGCAATTAAATCACCAAGATCTATCATATCAAATTATTGAGATTTATAAATTAAAGGCATATCTGGATCTATAGTGGCAATCATTAAACTTTATGCGAAAATCTGATTAAAATGACTGCACGAACAAATAATTAGATGGTGGTGCTATGGTCTTCCTCAACCAAATCTCCTTATTCCGAATATGGGACTTGATGTTTCCTTCCACATGGAGAGAAGAGAAACTGTATGCGATTTGGTATATTGGGGACCGGGACCAGAGGTGTCTATATTTAGGGATTAATTGGAGTCTCCTATAAAGACTCAACCAGACCCTTATTGGTCTTTACTTATTCGATCCACATCAAATTTTATAGTCTATAGGCTTTTCTTAATTAGACCACTTAATTTAGCCTATTTAAATTGAATAACTGATATAATTAATATTAATACGCTGCTAATAAATCATTATTGGAAATAAATTTCCAACAGGGGGCACATGCTAGGTCCTACATTTTTCTTCTAACACTATTACTACAATCTTCAGGATTCCTTGCTTGAGATGTTGATGGGAATGTACCCACTTTTCGTCTCACGCTTGCGTCTATGTAAGGTGCCCTAAGCTACAATATCCTATGAAGTGCATTTGTGATTTATGAACGCAAATTACATTAACCCATACCCCCAAATTACAGTCAAGATTAGCAATCAGTTATTCAAACTATTGTATATGCATTTATGATTTATGAATGCAATTTGTAACCAAGATTTTATTAAGGAATCAGAAGAAAGTTCGCAAAGGGATCAAAGATCAAATTTTCGAACCCGGATTTTGTTCTTCTTCTTCCAATCCTTTTCAAGCTCTAATTTTTTCTAACCCTAAAGTTCACGCCAAACCTTTGGAATGTTGATTATTTCTTCTTCTTTTTCTCCCTTTTTGAACATTGATTTTTTTGAACCCTAACTATTTTGAACGAGACTTCAATCTGGGATCTCGCACTAGTACAAAATCGACATTGGGTGTCGCCCATTAGGTGGCGTTTTTATGGAAAAACACCACCCAAAATTATTAGTGGCAATATGGTAATATTATTTTGAACAAAGGGTGACGGTTGCAAGAAAAAACCGCCACCCAAAATATATTTAAAAAAAAAACTTATTTTTAACAATAGGTGGCGGTTCTTTGCAAGAACCGCCACCCATTATTCAAAGAACGGGTGGCGGTTCTTGCAAAGAACCGCCACCTATTGTTTAAAATACTTTTTGTCGTTAAAAATAATATAATTTTTTGTTTTGGTGGCGGTTCTTATTGAACAACCGCCACCCAATATCCTAATTCAAAAAACCAGATCTAGATCTAGATTTTGCATATGTCTCATCACCTCCTTGGAACAACCGCACCCTCTTCCCTCTCTCTCTCTCTCTCCCCTTTCAGTCCATTCAATGGAGAAAAACGAAAACCCACCAAATCCAATAATTCAAGAACTAGCATTCATCAACAATAAAAAGTGGAAGGGCCTAGATCCAACAAGTGAAGAAACGTCCTGCAATCCATGTCGAAGAAACGTCCCAGATCTAGCAAGTGGAAGAACCAGCCTTCATCAACCTGAAATTATTGCATTGGAAGAAGCGTTGAAGAAGAATCAATACAAATGTGTAATTATTACGTTGGAAGAAATGTCCAAGACCCACTTTGCCCAAATTTCCATTGGGTTTGCGTTTTCTCAATTTTTCAGTTTTTTTTCCCGATTGTTCTAATTTATTTGGGAATTTTCATATTAAGTTTAAGTTTAGATTTGATTGAAGAAGAGATTTGATTCAAATGTGTAATTGTTGGCTCTTTGTAGTTGTTTTGGTGTATTTGATTCTTGCAAAGGCTCAAGAAGAAATAGATAATTGAGAACGAACCAAACCCACTTTGCGTAATTTTTCATTTAATTGTTTGTTTGTTTGTTTTGTATCTAAGACCGATCTGGTAGTTTGTGCATGTTCATTTGAATTTTTTGATTTTTTTTTTTAATTTTAAAAGTGGAGTTTAGGTGGCGATTATTAACACTAGAACCGCCACCCAAAGTTTTTTTTAAAAAAAAATTGAATTACAAGGGGTGGCGGTTCTTGGATTAACAACCGCCACCCTTTGTCATTTTGGGTGGCGTTTATGGAATCACCACACATTGTTGCAACATTGGGTGTCACCTATTCGGGTGGCGTTCCAAGAACCGCCACCCATTCCCATTTACAACCGCCACCCTTTTCTCATATTGTACTAGTGTCGGGTCATATAGTAATCTGCTCGAAATAGAAGAAACGGGTTCATGTGGTCCGACTTGGAATCTCTGGTTCGTAGATGAAAATTTAAGGGAAAGTCACGAGGAGGAAGTAGGGATTTTGGGATGAAAATGGAGAGAGGGAGAAATGGGGATGAAGTGGAAAAGCTGGAGCTTGAAAGATGGGAAATTGCCGCTGGTCACATGAACTTGATCTTCTCTCTAGCTCTTTGAAATTTTAAAATAGAGCATTTAAGGATAGTTTGGTAAAAATATTCCCATTATCTAAGTCATTCCCTGACCTACTCCTTGCACATATCATTTATTTTTCATAATTAAAAAAAAATCCCACTAATCGAAATTAAAATTGAATTCATTCCTTTATTTTCCATTTTTCCCTCTCCAATTCCTAAAGCAATGGAAACGCTTTGTTTTTCTTTTGTAGTTTTCATCTTCCTTTATCCCCTTTTTAAATCTAGATACTAGTGGCTATATTATTCTACTTGTAATCAAACATTTAGTTTTGCATCAACACAGAAGAATTTCATATTGCATTTATTTTGCTATTTTCACAATTTTTATATTATTAATCATGTTTTTTTTTTTTTTTGAAATAATATAATATTATTAATCATGTTAATCATGCTAATAAATACAAAAATTATCCCACACGTGCCATGCATGTGTCATTCCGCTAGTTTTTATATTGGACTGTGCCGCCTACGTGCACTGATCCCGACTTGACCTGGCCGATATAGTGATATTGATAGAGAGGGAAATAGAAGGAAGTTTGCAGGAAGTTGGTTTAATTTTTCTCGACTTCCATCAAATGTATGCAATATAAACATAAAAAATAACATACAATTACAACCTCGATTGCCATACTCGTCCATGATAAAAAAAAAAAAACGAAAAGAAAATTGGTTGTTGTTGCATGAAACCATGAAGAACAAGTTCAAAAATTGGTACTTGGGTTGTGACAAAGGAATTCCTTCCATCGTGATTGTAATTTCGTGACCAAAATAGCATTATATCGCTACATAATCTTATTACGATGAACGTAAGTAATTCGACCCAGCTAAAGTTCATTTTTCGATTATGATATTCGGTTTCAAGCATGCTAATTGATTTAACATTGGAATGACAACCTAAGTAGGTTGTTTCCTTAACTTAAATTGCACCCATGATGTTAAAACATGGTAACATGCCTTTTAAACCTATTTTTGAAGAAAGCTTGATATACAGTAATGATACATTAAGATATACATAATATTAGTCCATCAAATTTACGTCATATATATGATCATGTTAGTATATATGTAGAACATATCTGCAAAATTTCATTTAATTTGGATGTATATATTGAGAGAAAAATACAACCTTGATTTGGAAACCAAAAATTTTGATCGCTCATAACTTTCTACAGAGTACGCGTCACAATGCATAATTTGCACGGTTGGAAAGGTCTTTAAAAATCATTTGCAACGATACAAATATCACAACTTTTGCTTCAAGATAAAGAAGATATAGGCTGTTGAAGTGTCGGTGGATTTAGGGATAATGGAGAAGATGATGAATAGTAGTCAGGTTTCCACCACTCTCGCTACTCTCGGATTGCGCCCCAAACGTAGCTTTAAAATATTAATTTGTAAAATTTGAACGAACCAATGAACACAAAACGTTGAAATTAGGATGAAAAGGTCGTGCGGGTAACCTGAACCTGTCGGCAAAGCGGCGTGTGTGGACCAGCAGTCGCCACCTGTGCCTGTCGCATAAGAAAATTTAAGAATAAAATTATAGCCCCCCAGTCCGCACGTGAGAGTGAGTGAGGGCCCGAAGATGCAATTTTTTAAATTGTATGCTAGTCCCCATAGTTTTCTTGTGTTTCCTATATTTTTAAATTAAATTTTGGTACATCAATTTTTTTTTTATATATTTTAGATTTAAAAATGCTTTGAAAAATGCATAAAAATTATTTTTTTAGCAAATTAAAATTCCAAAAAATTATAATAAGGATGAAATTATGTAGGTATTTCCTGGGTTATGTGATCTATCATTCATATTCTCCATGTTTATATTAAGATATGGCTGAATTTACACACACTTTTTTTTTTTTGATCGGTAAAAGTAAATTATATTGATCAAAAAGTGTTATACAAGTACACTGGGCATCCCCAGGTAATACAAATGAGCATGCAAAAGTACATACTACAAACAAGGACCCGTACCACTAGATACCACTAGACTAAAACATGAGGATACAAAGAATAAACGACTCTGTATACATGTGTTTTAATCCTAGTAATAATGCTAGTAGTGTCGGGCTCAAGTTCTTCAAAGATCCTTCGGTTCCGTGCACTCCAAATGTGGTAAACCGTCGATGCAAGGGCAATTCTCTTAGCCTTGCTTTGCATTGATGTTCCACGAGCTTCCTTCTTGATCCACTTCAATGAGCTAGCAATAGATGTCATGGCTCTTCTTATGCCCAACCAATCTCTAATTTGTTTCCAAATCAAAGAGCTAATTGGGCATTGGAAGAAGAGATGCTTGGATGTTTCCTCTATCGAGTGACAAAGGGGGCAAGTGGCGTCAATCTCCAAATATGTGACCACCTTATCCTTAGTTAGTAACCTCTCTTTGGTTGCTAACCAAAGGATAAAGGAATGCTTCGGTGTGACAAATCCCTTCCAAACATCGGCGGCCCATGGTCGAATTGGGCCTTGCGGACGAAAATAATCATAAGGGGCAGCCAACTTAGTGAAACTGCCGAAATTCCAGCTGGAAAATAAGGTCTCGGCTGCCATGGTAGAACCCTCACGTGCTCGGATGATGTCTCTAACTTGTAGCAAATTCTTGATAAGGGGGGAGTCGGGCTTCTTCGGAACCCAATCCCAAACCGATTGGTGCCTTAAATACTCGTGATTCACCCACCGAACCCATAAGGTATCCTTCTTATGATGAATGTTCCATAGAGTTTTTGCCATAAGAGAATTGTTCCAAGCTTTGATGTCACGGAAACCGAGACCACCCTCTTGTTTTGGGAGGCAAAGCTCCTTCCATGGAACAAGTGGGCGCTTGGAATTCCAAAGAAAATTCCGGCAAAGTCTAATAATGCGATCGGCCACCGTTGCCGGAATGGGAAGAATAGAAAGCCAAAAGCATTCAACTCCTTGAAGAACCGATCGTATAAGCTCCGTACGACCCGCATAAGACAATGAATTAGCCGTCCACCCATTGATATAGGATGCAATCTTATCAATAAATGGTGCATAATGCATAACCTTCAACCGTTCCGCCGCAAGAGGAATTCCCAAGTAACGAAAAGGCATCGTGCCTCTTTCAAAATGTGTTAATGCTTGAATGTCCTCAAGATCTTGTCCCACAATACCGGCGGTATAAATATTGGACTTCAATGCATTAACACTAAGCCCCGAAACGGCCCCAAAGCTAGTAAGGCAATCCATTAAGATCTTAACGGATAAGACATCACCCCGAGCCATAAGCATAAGATCGTCCGCAAATGCCAAGTGAGTGATCTTTAGATGCTCACACTTCGGATGGAAATTAAAGTCGAATCGAATCGTGGCAATCTTCAAGGACCGAGAAGTACTCAAGGCAAAGCACAAATAAGAACGGGGAGAGAGGGTCCCCTTGACGGAGGCCCTTCTTCCCTCTAAAGAAGCCATGGAACTTGCCATATAATGAAATGGAGTATGATGGTGTAGAAACGCACTCCATCACCCATTTCACAAAAATATCCGGATAGTGAAGGCCCCGAAGCACCGCCTCTAAGAAATCCCAATTAATAGAATCATACGCTTTCCTCAAATCAATCTTCATGATGCATCTTGGGGAAGTGCGCTTTCTATTATACTTTCTCAAGAGTTCTTGTGCCAAGTGAATGTTTTCAATGATACTTCTCCCCTCCACAAAAGCCGATTGGGCTTTATCGATAATAGAGCCAAGGGTAGTACATAACCGAGTGGCAAGGATTTTAGAGATTACCTTGTAAAGAACATTGCAACAAGCAATAGGCCGATAATCCCCGACATTCGAAGCATGCGTGGATTTTGGCACAAGAGCAATAGCCGTGTGGTTGATTTGCTTAAGAAGCGAGCCGGCCGAAAAGAATTCCCTCACCGCCTTAGTAAGATGGTCACCCACTATATGCCACGATTTCTTGTAAAAACAAGAAGAATAACCATCGGGACCCGGTGATTTATCATCACCAATACTAAAGACGGCCTCCTTAACTTCTTGGTCGGTAATAGGGGCAATAAGTTGCTCATGTTGCTCAACGGCAACCACCGGGCCCGAATCCAAGACATTCATATCAACCGGTGCACTTTCACAACTAGTACCAAGTAACTTCTCATAGAAAGCCACAAAAGCTTGAGCAACTTCTTGTTGGGACGTGGTAAGATTGCCATCTTCCTTATAAACCGCGGCAATATGGTTTCGCCTCGTGTTCCTCTTGACAATAGCATGAAAGAACTTCGTGCATTTGTCCCCATCCTTGACATACAAGCACTTGGCTTGTTGAGAAAGGAAATTACGTTCCGCTTCACATAAGAAAGTAGCTTTCTTCCTCAAATCAACGGCTTTGGCAAGCAAAAGTGGATCATTCGGGTGGCTTTGAATTTGCAATTGCACTTCTTTCAACTCTTCATTGGCATTCTTGGCTCTAGTGGAGATGTGAGAAAAGTGCTTCTCGTTAAGAGCCTTGAGGGGGGCTTTCAAATTCCGCAATTTCTTACACAAAGTAAATTGTTCCGTTCCACTCATATCATGAAGCCATACACTTTGAACCGTGGAGGAGAAATCCGCATGGTTAGTCCACATGTTAAAGAATTTGAATGGCTTTCTAGTAGTATCTCCACCGCTAAAGAGGGACACGACACATGGGGAGTGATCCGATAGACACCCCGGAGGCAAGAAATTAGCATGTCCAAGAAAACCCGCAAGTAACCAATCATTGTTGACAAGTGCCCTATCAAGCTTAGCCAACACGGAGTTCTTCGACCAAGTATAAAAGCAACCACTAGATTGCAAGTCCACAAGTCCCACGGCTTGGAAACAATCATAGATATCCTTAATCGCATACGGTGTAACAACAGCCCCATTACTCCTCTCATTAGGGCCGAGAACATTGTTAAAATCTCCAACAATAAGCCAAGGAGAGGAAAGGCGATTACCAAAATCAACAATGTTATGCCAAAGCGGCCTCCTACTAACAATAGTATGGAAAGCATAAACAAAGCTTAAATAAAAAGCAATGGATGAGATCTTACAAGTGGCTTTGCAATGAATATATTGAGGAGAAATGTCGATCGGCTCCAAAATAACCTTTGAGGGATCCCACAAGACAAGAATACGGCCCGCTCCATGAGTATGGAAGTTATTGAGTTGCTTCCAACCAACGAACTTACTCCTCATAATATATTGCAATTTCGTCTCATCAATCTTCGTTTCAAGAATGCCAATAACGTCAAGATTGTGTTGCTTAATGAGGCACCGAACCCCATTGTGTTTTAGGGGCTTGTTAAAGCCCCTAATGTTCCAACTCGCGCATTTCATGATAAGGAGGAGGATAGGGGTGCTTGCCCCTTCTTTAGACCCCTCTTATTACCCCCGGCTTGTGCATTAGACATGAATTTCCCCCTAGACAAAATGGGCTGCTGCAAGATGTTCTTCCTTTTCTTCTTCTTGGTAACCAACTTAAATGGTTCACCATGCTCACTATCCGCAGCCACAGCCCCAATTCCAGTAGCATCAGCTTCATTTTCAGCAGTAACAACAGCTTCAGGTGCAATTCCAGTAGCCACAGCAGCATTTCCAGCTGCAACATCAGTGTTGGCTGCAATTCCAGTAGCTGCAGCAGCCTCGGCAGCACATTCAGCAGCATTTGCTGTATTTTCAGCAGCATCCACTGCGAGTTCAGCAGCTATTCCAGCAGCAGCTGGGTCAGGAACTGCAGCAGAAATTTCAGCAGTAACAACAGCAGGATCAACAGCAGAATTAGTGGACTTTCTCGGTGTGGTCGGGTTCTTAGTTTTGGCAGCTTTGCGAGGAGTCACTGGTTTGGTTTGCTGTGCTTTGCATCCATCGGAAGTATGCCCAAATGCTCTACAAGTAGCACAAAACTTCGGTTCAAACTCATATACAACTTCTTGACGTGTCACTTTCCCGGATGGGAGTTTCATATCAATGGCCCGAACTAGTTCTTTAGACGCATCAACTTCGACAAGAACACGAGCGTACGCATATGAATCCTTTTCACATGTAACTTTGTCCGTAATAACGGGTTTGCCAACACATGAAGCAACCTTGCTAATGCCACGAGAATGCCAACAACAAAGCGGCAACCTTGGGAGATTCACCCAAACTGGAACCACACTCAATCCATCATCTCCAAAGTTAAAGTCTTGTGGCATGATTTTCAAAAGCAATGGACGTCCAAACACATAATACGGTCCATGGTTGAGAACTTGTTCTCTATCGGCCGAGTTCTCAAATTTGAAGATCAACCATCCGCTTGAATGAGCAAAATACTTGTACTTGACTTTCCACGAGTCACAAAGTTGTATGAGAGCTTTCCAACCCGGAAATTTAGCCGCAAAATAACCAACAAGACAATACCCCCAAAGGGATTCAACGTCGGCAACATCCTCCTCTTGAAAAACAAGCATTTCTTGCTTGTTTTCAATGTACTCTAACTTCATGCCTTTGGTGGGATCCCTATTGTCCTTAAACAATTCACAAAGGACTTCTTCTTATCAATAATCTGCTCCAAACCATCATTGGCCCCTAAAGAAGCTGATTTTTGAGCATTTTCAGCAGCAGCCCCTCGTTTGACAGCATATTCAGTTGCACCAGCTTGTTTGACAGCATTCACAGTGCTCATGGAGTCCTCATAATCAGAATCTGAGTCCCAAGAAGATGGGGAAATAGGAGATGAATCACAAAGTCCATGAGAAGCACCATTAGCAGCTTGTTTTCGTGGAGAAATAACAGAAAAACCAGAGAGAATCAAAACCAGCAGCACTGTTCATCTTCTTCCCAGCTGCTGATTGTGAAGAAGATGACTGTGGAAACACAGATTTTGGTCCATTTGCAGCCAAGGAAGTGTTCGAAAGGGGTGGTTTATTGTTCTTCTTTGCCATATCAGTAAAAGAAAACCATAAAACACACCTGAATAGATGAAAACCAGAAGGGAAAACTCGTATGAACAGTAGGCGCGAAAACCAGAATTTGAATTTCCAACTTCTCTGTTGCTTCAGCAGTACACGAAACACTTAATCCAGAGCTGAAAAAAGTTGGCAATGATGTATATATCAAAGAAGATACCCCAAAATCATCCAAAGAAATCAGTGAAAATGAGGTTCCCCGCTTTGACACTCGGGTGAGATATATGTGAGCAAAAGAAAATTCGTAACAACTTGGGCCCCGTCATGGACCGCCTAAATTCGGCCTAGTACGTCCCAGAGAGAACCATATGGACTAGGGTCTAATCCGCTAGCGATCCAATCCACTCTAGCATGATATTGTTCGCTTAAGGCATAGCCTGCACAGTTTTGTTCTTGGGCTCACCGTTAAAAGGCCTCATGCTAGTTGGAAGGGTCTCTTGGTTACTAAACTGGCATATTCTCTATTGCCTAAGCGATGTGGGATTGCCGGTATTACAATTATTCTGCTAAAGGGGCTCCACATCCTCGTTGGTACACTTTCAATTGGTTTCTAACTCTGATACCATTTGTAATGATTCGACCCATCATGGCCCACTTGGATTTTGCTTACTATGCCCCAGGGAGAACCATACGGATTAGGGCCCGGTCCGCTAGAAATGCGATCCACTTTGGTATGATATTGTCCTCTTTGGGTGTAACCCCAATGGTTTTGCTCTTGGGCTTACTCCCAAAAAGTCTCATACCTAATTGGAAGAGTCTCTTGGCTACTAAACTCGTCTATTCTTTGTTGCCTAAGCTATGGGGGATTCCGAGTATTACAGAATCTATCATCTTACGACGACCATTCCAATTTTTGGAACTATGTTGTGACTGCGATTTTAGACATTTATTAACCTAGCTACAGTTGGCTAATAAGGTATCTTAGAATTATATGGACGATAGCCATTTGAAACAAGTGAGGCATTATTGTTTTAATTGTAGCAGAGGCTTGATCTAATGTTGACTATGAAATTGCAAGTATTTATAACTCTTTGTGATTAGATATATATATTTCCAATGTTTATCATACATTATTGATGTTATACATACTTATGTATTGTTGGATTAAGTAGGAGTTTTGGGGTAGAAAATGATTTGTGGCCTTTACTTAAAACTTGTCGTTTTGTAATTTGAGATTAATTTCAATGATAATGAGACATTAGGATAATTGATGATGATTAGGATCCTAGTGAACTTTTTACTCCGTTTCTAGTGTTAAATTGTCATAAGAAATTAACTTGTTTCAGTGCAAATTGAGATGTGCGCATAAATGGACTAATAAATAGTTGTCTTTAACAAGGAAGACAAGATGAATGGAAATAACTATAACACTTGGCGCCATAAGATTTGGTATTTACTAGATAAATAAGATGCCTTAGAGGTGCATCAACCAAGTCATGGAAGATACTGGTTATAGATAGTGTCCTAAAAAGCGCGCCTAGGCGTGAAGTGTCGCTTCCACGTGTTGTACAGGCTAAAAGCGTGAAAAAAAGATCAATGCAAATTGTTGATTGCCTAGGCACGACTAGGTGGAGCTTAGGCGTGACTAGGCCACTCCAAGGCGTGCTTAATATTGCCTTGGAGTATTATTTGGTGTTTATTTTCCATACCCACGTTTTTAACCCTAAGCCCATTTCAGAGCAAGAAATGCCAAATTAAACAAAAACAAAAATAAATACAATGCATCTCACACCACAAATACACAATTGAAAATACCAATTCAATTTCAAAATCTAAAGCATCTTGGATTCTCAATCTGACGATCGAGCAAGCATCACGACGATTGCATGTATGTAATCTTTATAAATCCGTTAATCTTTTGACATTTGGTATTTGATAATATTAAAATTATATTATAAATTTGTTGAAATTATAAAATAGATATAATGTTTATGAATCTAGATGCATTTTCTAATTTATTTTAATTATTTAATAGGTCATAATATTGAAAAAATTTTAAAAATTAAAAAATTTGAAAAACGCTTTTTAACTCCTAGGTGTTGCCTAAGCGCGTTTAAACCTGTAATGCTCAAAGCTTCAGTTCCATTCTTTTCCATGCTTTACGCTTTTTAAAACACTAGTTATAGAAAAACTACTCCACAGAGATGGGATCGAGAGGCTTACCAAATTTGGAAAAAGAAAGATTCAATTACTCGTGCAATCTTTGTGAGCTATGTGATTGATGGTTTTATTCATGAGTGTGAGAAATATTGTAATGCTAATTATATTTGGGCATTGTAGTGACCACAAATTTTTCATAAATAAAAATATTTAATTAAATAAAATTTTCAAAACGTACCGCTATGACTCTAGCTAAAGAATTTAATAGCATACGCTCATCTAGTCGAATTTTATATTATTTATTATTATATTTAATCATTATAAGAAAAAAATTTTAAAAAATTATTCTTTTTAAACTTTACATTTGGCCACAAAACTTTGAAATTTGTTTGTTTTAACCCCAAAAATATTAGTTTTATAGTTAGAGCCCAATTTTGGTTTCAAGCCCAATTTAAAGCTCATTTATGGTCCAATGTGAGTCAAGAGGCAACCTAACCCAATTAGAAATTTATTTAAATTCTTGCTTACCAAGAATATTTTAATTAAGTTCCTTACCCTATTATTTCACTTAGATACTTATAGTTGGACTTCTTCAAACCCTAGCCCCAACTCCATTCTCTTCAATCTCACCATATTGACCTTCTCTCATTTCCTCCATTGACACTTTATAAGAGAACACTAAGATCCATTAAGCAAGAACAAATCAAACAAGTTTCAATTGGTAAAATTTCTTAACTTTTCGTTTTCATCTCTATTTCAATTCTTTTATTTTAGTATTACATCACCATTATAGATAAAATTTTAATGCGTTTTGTTTTATGCATTTACATGGTAGTAGCTAGTTCTTCACACCATATTCACTGCAACTCACAATAGCGACAACAATCTAGCATCAGCAACACAAACTGCCCTCTTTCACAGTAAACACCACAGCCACTTCCACTGCCACCACCACTTTCCACAACCATCTCCACCTCCATCACCACCCACAACCACGATAAACACCACGACAGTAGCTCAACAACAAACATAAACACACGGTTTCACACACACAAAGGCCCAACACACGCACACAATAGCAACTCGGCAAACATGCACGTGCACACACACACACACACACACACAATGCATGACATACATCATCACCACTATCTACACCGAGCAAAACCTCCATTTCCACATCACCACCGCTTTACAAACCCTATCGATCGATTAGGAAGAAGGAAAGGAAGAAAATTGGAAAAGCTCTAAACTTGAGCTTGATATTGAAACATCGGTTTCTCCCTAAATATCCACCAAGCCTTCCAATTTTCACTGCCTCTAGAGTCCTGCCCAGCGTCAATGATGTCATCGACGACATTGCTAACCAATCTTCCCTTTTCCCTTCTAAATTTTCGAGCAGCCATGGAAATGAGTATAGCCTGACATTTGCATTTGGAATTAGGGATCTCAAATCCCAAATCTGAATTTTAATTGGGAATTTTTCAATTCAGTTAATACCTTTGAGGGTTTCGTTTAAGTTAGTCCCTATAGTTTATTTAAATGCTAAGTCCTCAAATTTTAGTTTTCATAATTTAACCCCCAAGTTATATTTGTAAATTAAGTCCCCCAATTTAATTATTTTATTTAAGTCTTAAAGTTTATTTAATTCTAAGTTGCTAACTTTTAATTCTTACAATTTGACCCCTAAACTTTTGTTTCAATTTAAATCCTTCAATTTTCTTTCTTTATTTAAGTTAGTCCTCAAACTTTATTTGCAGCTAAGTCTTCCATATTTTAAAAATATTATAATTTAGTCCAAAGTACTTTTAGTTCAATTTTATTGCATATTAGGCCCCCAAACTATTCAATTCTTTCAAATCAATCCCCAAACACATATATTCTTTCAATTTTAGTCCTTAAGTTTTGTGTTATTTATAAATACTTAATATTTATGTTTATTAACGCAAATTAAAATCCTTATTGACTAGACAGAGCATATGAATAGCTAGAGAACTGATTTCTCACCAAGAATTAAGCTCAAACTCAGAAAAGATTAAGGTAGGCCGGAAACTCAATTCTCAACTTTATTTTTGCACAATTATATTTAATAATTTGTACTATATGCGTGTTCTTAGTATGAAATTGATGTGATTGCTTGCCTTTGGGCTTAGATTTTCCTTTGGGCCTAGAGTTTCCTTTCGACCCAAACTTGCTGGCGGGTACCAGACTTATCTTTGAGTGTTACAATACAGAATGTGCATATCTATTTTTCTTATATACCCATATAAATTGATTAACTTGCGCAGAGCATACTAAACATTTATTATATTACTCATGCTTTTCATTTAAACAAATTGCAGATTAGGGAGTCCGAGGTGCAGTGAGACGTGGGGGCATACTAAACATTTCCTATATTACTCATGCTTTTCTTAGTATTATTTTAAGTACTGTTTACTGGAAACGAAAAAAAAAAATCAAAATGAAAATCAAGAAACCAATTTTCTAATTCGCAGCATCATATGACGCGAATCATGTTCAAGATATAAGTTACTTGATCACTCATCATAATGTTTTTGTTGATAGTGAGATTTGCGAAGATTCCTTTTTTCCTCGTCGTCATCGGAGTTGTCATTTCCCTGCCATTATAGATCAAATCACATAGACAATTAAATTTCATGCATTCTAAACATTAATTGGCCGAGTAGTCTATTCAATGAAATGGGTAAAATACAAAAGGGAAAATTATGAGACACTAAATCGACAGTTCACCATTCTCGTCCAATACAATGCATTTGTTGCGGCGAAATGGTGCCAGAGTGTTGCTTTTATATTTGATGAAACATTGTACCAATGGGGTTAAAAATGCCATCCGTGTTTTTGTTTTTTTTTTTTCAAAGATATGTTTTACACTCTTTTGGGGGTAGTATTGTTGGATTATTTAAATTGATAAAATGGTGTTAGTTTGTATAAGAAAATGTTAATTTTATTTAAATTTTTAGACAGTTACGTTGTAAAATAATTTGGGGTGATAATGTTAAGTTTTAAGTTCTATTTCAAAATCCAGTTCTTGTTTTAATTTTTCAGTCAATTTAAAAAATAGTTTAATTTAAAATTGAATTATGTTAGTGTTAGTTTTAATTAGTCATTAATGTTCCTTTGAATAACTTGTATTTTTAGTGTTCGAACAAATAATACCGTGGTTAAAACAGCAAGACACTTGCATTCTAGCCTAAATGCCAGGGTTCGAACACTACCCCCACCCTATTTTCCCCCATGGTAAAAACAATAAAATAAAAAAAAAAATGTATTTTTGTGAAATTAAAAAATAAAATAAGGAAATGAGTGAATTGTGCATTTGGCTTTGGTGGATTGGAGTTCAAAAAGTAAAATAATCATTTTAATGTAAAGCTAGCAACAAAGTTACTGTCACTGTCGGAGATGGTTTAAGCACATTTTTAGATGTCTCGAAATTTTACAATTAATTTTTGGTAACAAATATTCCATATAGAAAGGAAAACAGTGGAAATAAATTATAGTACTTCCAAGTGCCAATTCACAAGCTTTTTCTCCCTAAGTCTTCCGAAATTTTAGATATTGTCTCATTCCAAAATGTTCTGTACACTTTCAAATAGCAATGAGAATTTATTTAGCTAAATTTAAACATTCCACATACAGAGGTAAAACTTAAAAGAATCTTCCAATTTCTAATATCGATCAAAAGCAATAACAATTTTACATAAGTTATTTTTTCATATTTTTATTGAATCGGTTATTCGTAAACACAATTGTTAAACCCTTTTTGTTGTAGCTGATGTAATTTCAACTTTATTCTTTATTTTTATTTAATTATATGTTTCACATAAATAAGTAATTTTTTTTTTTTTCAAACTAAAAATGAACATTCTTTAAAATGTCTTCAATGTATTTGAGTTAAAAAATACTAAATGAACATAATACATTATACGTCCGGTACTTGACATATTGCTAATGGTCTATGTAGTTGTCATTGATTTAAATTTGACATGATAGGAAGATAAATAAATTCATGTAAATTATATGTCAAACTCCATATGATCTATTATATGGATGTAGCACAACTGATTTACTTGAAGTGCCCATAATTTTGTTTAATGCGCTTAGAAGTAGTTGACACATTCTCAAGGAATTAAAAATGTTATACAAATTTTTTCGAAAAGGCCGATTAAGTTGATTACATCGTCGAGAGTGGATTTGTTTACCATGGAATAGAATTTATGAAAATAAAGAAGATGAAAGAATTGCTTACATATTTTTTGTGGCCATAACCGCCATCGTTATCATCAGCGTCACGCCTACTATAGTTGGTCCTCCGATAGTCATTCTCCTCGGACCTCCCATAACTAGGCCTTTCATAACCCTCATTATCATAACTTGACCTCCCATAATTTGGTTCTTCGGAGTTGGGCCTTTGCCCATAACCGGACCCGTATCTTGATCCCGACTCCTCAGGGTCATTCTTCCTTCTGAATCCCTCTGATCCACTCTGCCCATATCCAGATCCATATACTGACCCTGAGTTATGCTCATACCCAGATCTATATTTCGAATTGGGCTTCACGTACTCACTATTGTTCCCATATTCTCCTGATCCACCATACTCAAATTCATATTTCTTTCCATATCCTGATCCATATTCCGAGGTGGGCTCTTTGAATTCGTCATTTCTCCCATAACTAGGTTTGTTATACTCAGTATTGTGCCCATATCCAACTTCTGAAGTGGGCCTCTCGTAATTGGACTTCCGGCTATACCCAGACCCATATTCGGATCCTCCACCAGCATCGTATGAATTGTGGTGGGGTTTTGTGTTGTGGCGAGTATAACTCTTGTACTCATAATCAAGAGCCTCATCAGCATAGGCAGAGGACTCAGCATTGGATGAATATTGTGGGCGACTATAGTCAAACCCATCGGAACCAGATGAGGTTTTGGGGTAGCAGGTTTCCTCAGACGGCGGCGATGGACGGCCATACGTCAAATTGATGTCATATCCTCCCCCGTATGGGGTTGGATCGAATTCATCAAAATCGTCAACATTGTCGTTGGAATAACCGTGACCTTTCGGATAGTAGGACATTTTTTCTTTTCGTTGATTAATTGAGACTCGATTAAAATGATCAGTGTCAAGAGAGATTTATAAGGGCAACACCGGAATTATTTATCGTTACTTTTGAAGAAGACTCTAGTTTGAACGTGAGATGTGCGCCGATTTCATTGGATCTGCTAAAGACCTGGTCGTTCAAACTCCCACCAAATATGGATGGAAATTGAGACACATCTATTTTTATATAATATGTTTTAACTGTCAATTTAATTTTTTACTAGCTATTTGACCCGTAAATTGTATAGAGAAATGATATCCAGCACAAAATTATTTAGATAGTTGTGAATAATGTAAAATAATACAACAACATAATGTATAAGAGCTTGTAATAATTTCGAAAGAGTTTTTCCCGTATTTTGAACAAATCTATTCCATAAATACTTAATGCAGAATTGAACAAAATGAACATAGCATAATTTTAAACTTTCCCCAAACATCTCTATAAGATTTTATGAAAATTTTGACAGAGCTTCTCCTATTACAGCCGACACGTGATGCACCACACCACCGCTAAGATCCCCAATTCATACTTTAAAAAACAAAAAACTTGAAGCATTGCCCAAAAATTACTGATGTTGGTAATATACTTTTTGTAAAAGAATTAATTATTAATTATTTAACTTGTTGCATTTATTTTACTATTTATTTATGTATAATTCCAAAATTAATATTGATATCTCTTTATAATTTTAAGGTGTCAAAATTTTAGTAAAGAATATTTAATAGTGGCATCGAAAAATCTCAACTCATGTTCGACATGCTTACGGTTCTACAACTTAATGGAGATATGGATTGTGTTTATGCAACTATGGAAAATTCTTTTTGATATTTTGTCTATTTTTTGTTAGTCAAATATTCAACTATATAAGAGGTTGCACAGCTTAATGAATTGTGATCGTTTGTATGCGATTAATGAATTATGATTTTCTCAACATTGAATTGCTAAAATTTTGACTATTTTGTATTGTATTTTATGTCAACCTTCAACTTGAGATCTACAGTTATTCATCACTAGTTAATTTATTAAATACAAAAGCCATCTAATATTTTTGTTAAAGAATAGACCAAAATATTGGTGAGATTTTATGTTCCCTCTTTTCTTTTCATTTTTTCATTTTTTTTTTGGATCAAGATTTTATGTTCCATTCAAAAAAAAAAGAAAAAAAAAGATTTTATGGTATTATAATCGGGTATACTTTTAAGATTTGATTTGAGATATGTTTTCTCATTATCTTTCCATAATGATTATTTCAATTTTTTTTTTCCTGCAAAAGTATGCATTTTTTTTTGAAAGTTAAATTTGATATAAATTACTCCATCCCTCACAAAGGGAGAGATGAAAGTCAGAATATAATCCGTCCAAAAGTGATTACAACAAATATTATATTGTAATATATCCTACATAATTTAGTTTTGATCGGCAATAAGTTAATACCGAAGAATAAGTAATGAACATAACAATATAGTAACAACATTGAGGTAACATTGTTGGAAGCTTTTACCGGCAAAGCTTCATCGCATATAAAATCAAGCAACTAACAAATCTCCTTAACTTAACCAAATCATATGAGTAAACGAAGCCTAATATACATTCATCTAATATTGAAGCACAATGTATCTCATTGAGCTCGTATTACTAAAAGATCGGTATCCAGCCTAATCAATATGAATTTAAGCATGATATATTATCTAAAATTTCAGTAACTATATAATTTTGTCTCAATTTAAGTAACAAAAAAGATTTTATAAAAATTAATTCAGAATTTCCCCTATAACTTCTTGTACTAAACTAACTCTACACATTTTTCACTATGTTAATGCTGAGTTGATTTTCTATTTTCGATTCTAAACCTTTCATTAATAATGAATGGTGGAAATTTGAACAGTAATATAGGTTCAACAAGATATGTGAATATGATTAGTTTAACCAAATTCAAATTTGAAAGGAAATGTATAAAAATGAGATAAAATAAGAAACATAATATACACAAGATCAGAACCCATGCTGGTACTCTTCAACCCAATGGTCCAAGTAATACCCAGGCGTCCCCAAGATCGATGTATCTAAATCCATATACTTAATCCTAAATGTAACTCATAGGTTAAAAGTTGAGATATTACCTAGTTGAGAACTCACAAGTAATATTCTTTTAGCTTTGTGTAAAAAAAAAATTCTTTCAACTACTTTCGAAGTATCAACTATTGAGATATTGAGTAGTTGAAAACGGATAGGTCCTATAAATGTGTTTCTAGAAATGAGTTTGAGAAAAAATTAATTTTCATTTGCTAGAGTACCCATACCAAATTAAATAAGATCTGTTCTCTGCGAGCATTTCAAAAGCTCCAACTCCTTGCATGAAATCATCAAACAGAAATTATGTAGTGTGACCTCCATAAAGTTAATGTGTCTAATCTCTTGTTGTTCCCGATCATAGTAGGAGTCTTTTGGTAATTTTGATCATTCGAGATCATATTTTTTGATGTTGTCAATTAATATGAGTTGTGTTAAGTTCAATTCCTTGTAATATCAAAATAAATTGAAATACCACATGGATTCCTAATTAAGTTCTCAATCATGGACTTCGCATTGCTTGCACTGCTTATAAATGCTATGCATCTATCTGCTTGTAGTCATCTTTATGCATTTTCATAAGCTCACTGGTAGCGAGTTGGTTCATTGTTTCAATTGTTGGAAAATGCACCCTTCAGTGCCCTATTTACTTTCGAATACTCTATTGTGTACGTGCCTTTCATCTTCATCGTATATGAACGTGGTACTGTTCGATGGAGACTAATAAATCTCAAGTGTGGCAACAGATGTGATCCCAAAATGTTAAGAGTAACATGTCATAAAAAATGTCATTTTTAGTTTTTAATTATTATTTTCTTTGTTATGTTTTGTGAAGCTAAATCTTTTTAATGTTTTGATTGCACAATTTCACACACACACACACACAAATATATATATAAAGTTCCCAAGTAAATACGGCCAACTTTAATGCTGTACGAAGGGGCATGTCAGTGTATTTGATTTTATTATCCTTAACTCTATTTTGAGTTGCGCTATTGTGTATCAAATCATGAAATCGCTATCAAAGAAGGGAGTATATGTCTACTGAAGGCTCCAAAAGATAATTTTTTTTCCTTATTTTTCTTTTTCTGTTTGGGCTAAAGGCTATCAAAAGAAGTGAAGAACCTAATAGGGGCCGCTTGATTAATCAAATTGTTGCCAACTTTGTGTTTGTTTATTTAAAAAAAAATTATGTGTACACAGTGCCTACAACCTACTAACATAGGATGATAAAAGTGTCGAATTTCTCCCCCTCCGGCCTGTTAAAAAAGTGTATATATGTTGGGTTTACAAATAGAATGACTTTATCACCTATTCATCCACAAATGAAATTAGAACAACCCTCTACATAAAATAAACTATAGCTGACTGATACCTCTATATAGGCACTTCCCAAGTTTGGGATATGAATTCATGTTCATGAGAGCACAATTGGCTACTAAACCTAATAAATTCCACAAACAAAAATTGAGATAGAAGACAATAAAAGTAACTGCCATCTTGAAAATCTTGATATCAAATAGCACAACTTGTTCAAACTTAGATGCATCAATGGTGAACTTCAAACACGGACCCTTGAGCCTTCATGAGAAGTCTAGCTTTCAATGGCATCTAATAAAATTAATTTTTGAGTTACATAGGAACTCGTTAAAGCAGCGTAGAGTTTCTTGGAGACAATTGTTTAATTTCTAGAGATATAAAGGAAGAGTAGAATGATGATCCTGTCTCCAAGTAAGCAACATGCACCAAGCACCGATGAAATGAATGTCACAAGTATTTGGATGGATTTGGCACACATTTAACGTTGAACCTCCAAATAGTGTTTCAGCTAGGCTTCACTTTGTCCCCATTTTACAGAAAGTCCGATAAGAAAGACAAATCATCAGAAAAAGAGAGAAAAAGTATATCAGTATAGACAACCAAAAATGATGATGTTGTGGTATAATTTTGATTGACCAATATACTTCTTATTGATACCAAAGTCATTGTTAATTGAAGATAACCCACTTATAACAAAATTTTCTCTGTGAGACGGAGGAGGGAATTTTGCAAAATAACTAAGCAATGTCCAAAGGGAAAATGTGTAACGCCCCGAGTTCTAAGAACCCGGAACGTTAGTTCTTTGGAGGACCCTAAGAGATTCCCACGCCTCGCCCAGCCTCCGACTCCTTAATCTACAATTTGTTCATTGGATAGAGAAAAGCGTGCGTATTTTAAATACTCAGTAGGTCCCACGCATGACAATTAATATATGTGATACGCCCCGCACCAAATTATCTCTAATAACTTGATACGTGGCGTGCGCCGACGATGGAGGCCAGCCTGACACTGGACCCACCGCCAAGGCAAGCTGAACTTGACATGAAATTTTAACTTCTCTGTACTAAAATGAGCTTATAAAAATTATTAATGGGTTTCGTAAATAAAATGAAATAACCAATTTGAAAATATTTAACATTATATGCGGAAATTGTGGGAAAAGAATTATAATTGAGAAAATGATGAATAATTCTAAACCCAATATTTTTAAACAAAATTAAACCTCAAGCACATTCGACATGCATAACAAAATGTGACGACTGCTAAGTTAAGCATGGACCATTTGAATACTATGGTGGTCGGCTTAGAACTCCACGGGCAATCCGATTTGTGACTGATTGTGCAATATCTTCCCGTAGCCCTTCTTCAAACCTCCTGCACTGATCACTCTCTGCTGGTACCAAATTTCTAGCGTATTTCAATAGCTCCATGAACTTCTTATGATATTCGCAAATCATCATGGACCCTGGACCAATTTCGTAAATTCACTGCTTATCGCTTGAATGATTGAGGGTAAAAAGCTTCGTCAAAAGCTGTCTTGAAAGCCTCCCAGGTAACAGCATTCGGATCAGCTTGCCTAGCTTCGAAGGAATCCCACCAATCAGCAGCTGAACCCTTCAATAAAAATGAAGCAATTAGGACTTTCTTATCTTGAGGACATTCCATGATCCTGAGTATACGTTCGGCGCTCCTCATCCAGGCGTCTGCATCGGCCGGATCATCTGTACCTTCAAACTCTTTTGCTCCCAATTTAAGTGCCTTCTCGATATTTGTTTCTTGTTCACGTTTTGGCAAAATGGAAGCAAGAGCTGAAGCGAGCTGAGCCGTTATATTTGCACTTGGGGCTATATTTTCAGGTTCATTTCTATTCGGAGCCATATCTCCCTGTGTAGGCCCATCACGAGACTGATCAACAGACTCATCTACTATTCCCTCTTGCCTAACTTCTCCTTCAGGAACGTGTTGAGCATGAGATCGTGCCTGACTGCGAGTTGTTGCACCACCACGTGCCATGATGTTCTACAAAATGATATGAAATTATAAGAAATGTGTAATGCAACTTTTATTGAGCTGGAGAAGAACACGTGATGCAATCCTAGACCCTAGACCCTAGACCATGCTCTGATACCAATTGACATGCCCCGCACCAAATTATCTCTAATAACTTGACACGTGGCGTGCGCCAACGATGGATGACAACTACGTGCCGGATCCATCGCTAAGGCAAACTCTAACTGCTTGATTTTACCTTAATTTGAATAATAATAAAAAAATATTTTGCGGAAAGTTTGACAGAGTTTCCTCTGTATTTTGAACATATCCATCCTGTAAGAGATTTATTCCAAGCTCCAGACATGCAACCCAACATTTGCACAAATCTCATTTCAAATCAAGAGTATTGAAACCTTTAGAACAAGCCCAACCACCATAATTCAATATCAGTGTCACTTTCCAAAACTCAAACGAAAACGATGTCGAAAAGAATTAATGAATAAACCAATAGATCCATTCTTAAAAACCCTTTCTCAAATGAATGCGAGGTTTCAACTAAACACTAGTAAATGAATGAACAATTAAATGAACCTACTAGCTAAATGGAAAGGTAATGGTAGTGGTGGTCAACAGGCGATCCAAGCTCACGCTCAACTGCTTCCTGATAAGAAAGAAAACATTGGAAAAATACGTGAGTTTTGTAACCCAGTGAGTGGATAAGTTCACAAATATATGTAGGTTTCCATTTAAAATATCTTCACAAAACCTCTTTACATCCAAACGCATATATGGCATAAATAATTGAAAACCATCGAGGTAATACTAGTAACTGAAATTGTTCTAACTGAATAAATACTGATTATACCGTTTCAAATGGATTTTGCTTTCTAAAACTGAATTCTGTAACTAAAAATAATTTACTGAAAAATAACATCAAAAGTACCAACAAGCAACAACACACTTGTGTAGAGTACTCTCAATACACATGGCGTGTCGCTCAAAAGTCTGTTCTGTCTGAATATCTGGTCATACGCGCGCAGAGCAAGCCCCAAAGGCTAAGCACCCCCGTACACGGCCCAAAGCCTATGTGTGTACGAAAGTGGGTCCCAAAGACCTCTGTAATTCTGGTCATACACTGTGGAACACATCACAACAGTGCAGAGCGGGTAAATCTAACGAGGTACTCTGTGATGGTTTTGAAAGAATTTTCATATGATCTCTTTTGAAAAGGGAACACTACTAATAAAATCCATGACTTGCTGAAACATTCATTTACAATAACATGTCGTGAAAATATTTAAAAGCATATTGGGATTTAAAACATGCTATTTTATGAAAAATATAATTTTTCCACTCACAGAACTACGAATTGCTTCTAATTCGATTGGTAGGCTTCCCCAATCGTCTCGTCACCACCTGAAATAACAATAGTACTCTAATAAAAAATCTATACACATGAATTTCAACTAATTGCCTACCCACATTCAATACCAAACCTTAACTTTTCTAACATTCTCTAATGTTCCCATTACATGCTTTATTCCACTTCTTTCATTGATTTCACTATATTTCAGACCATTGGAATCAACCAATGGAATCACATAATAAATTTCCAAACTTTCACCATTTAGGTAATGTGAGTTTCAATCCACTTTATCACCCACTACTCAATAACCATCAATTCACCTTCAAAATAATTATTTATGGCCAAATAACATCTTAATAACACCAATTGACCCAAATTAATGATAAATTTCGAATCCCCAATGTCTATTGGTAAAACCCTAGAATCAATTTCACAAGTTACCTCGAATTCCATGAGATAAAATTGGAGAAATACGCTTACCACGCGAAACCACGACGAAACCAAGCTATCTTCTTCCTTTTTCCTTTTTCTTCCCCTTTTTTTTCCTTTCTTTTTCTTTCTTTTTCTCGCGAATGGCGTCTGGTTCTTCTCTCGTTGCTGCTGAATTCCACAATTTCCCTTTGGTTTCACATGTATATATATATATATATATATATATATATATTATATAATTGCAACCCAAGTCCCTGTCCTTTATTTAAGAGATTTAAGTTGGTCATTGACCCTTAATTGCGCCCATAGCCCACAAACTTCCAATTAAATCGATTTAGTCCATAAATTTTTTTAATAGACTAAATTAAATTCCTTTAATAATTTGACTTTGACCCACAATTAACGGCTTTGACCAAGTAGTGGCTAAAATTTAAATAAATGGAAATTTGGGTCGTAACAAAAAACATGAATTTAAATAATACTTAAAATAAAACGTATATCGTGGAGCACTGAAATACTGCTGAGATCATATAATAATTTCTAAATGCCTTTTATTAAATTTTTACAGCTAAATTTGCATATAAATATTGAAAATCACCGAGGTAATACTAATAACTGATATTGTTCTAACTGAACAACCACTGATTATACCGTTTCAAATGGATTTTGCTTTCTAAAACTGAATTCTGTAGCTAAAGATAATTTGCTGAAAATAACATCAAAGGTACCAACGAGCAACAACACACTTGTGTACAGTACTCTCAATACATGTGGTGTGTCGCTCAAAAGTCTGTTCTGTCTGAATATCTGGTCATACGTGCGCAGAGCAAGCTCCAAAGACTAAGCACCCCCGTACACGGCCCAAAGCCTATATGTGTACGAAAGTGGGTCCCAAAGACCTCTGTAATTCTGGTCATACACTGTGGAACACATCACAATAGTGCAGAGCGGGTAATTCTAACAAGGCACTTTATGATGGTTTTAAAAGAATTTTCACATAATCTTTTAGAAAAGAAACTCTACTTAATAAAGTTCATGATTTTCTGAGATATTTATTGCAACAACATGTCATGGTAATTTCTAAAAATATATTGGAATTTAAAAAGTGCTACTTTATGAAAATATGATTTTTCACTCACAGAACTACGAACTGCTCCTAATTCAACTGGTAGGCGTTCCTAATCGTCTCGTCACTACCTGAAATAACAATGGTATTCTAATCAAAACCTGTATACATGAATTTCCAACCAATTGCCTACCCACATTCAATACTAAGTTTTAACTTTTCTAAGATTTCCCAATTTCCCCATTCCATAACTTTATTTCTCTTTTTCCATTGATTTTACTATATTTCATACTATTGGAACCACCCAATCGAATCACATAATAAAGCCTTAAATTTTCAGCAACTAGGTAATGTAACTTTCAATCCACTTAATCACCCACTACTCAATTACTATCAATTCCACTTTAAAATAATTAATTGTGGCCAAATAACACTTTAACAACACCTAATTGACCCAAACCAATGATAAATTTCGCATCCCCAATGTCTATTGGTAAAACCCTAGAATTACTTTAACTATTTACCTCGAATTCCATGAGATAAAATTGAAGAAACATACTTACCACGCGAAACCACGACGAAACCAAGCTTTCCCTTCCTTTTTCCCTTTTCTTTTTCTTTTCTCCTGTTTCTTTCACGTATAATGTCGGCTTCTCGTTCTCAGTTGTTCCACGATTTGCTTGGTTATATATATATATATATATATATATAATTTGCAACCTAGGTCCCTTTCTTTTAATTAAGAGATTTAAGTTGGTCCTTTGACCCTTATTTACGTCCATAGCCCACAAACTTCCAATTAAATCAATTAAATCCATAAACTTTCAATAGGCCAAATTAAATCTCTTTAATAATTTGTCTTTGACCCACAATTAACGGCCTTGACCAAGTAGTAGCCAAAATTTTAATTAGCGAAAATCCGGGTCGTAACAATATGTTACAAATTAAAGGCACATAATGATCATTTAACATAAAATACAAACGTGTATGAAATACAAGTTCGTTCATCATCCCTCTTAATCGTGCACGTCGTCATAGTGTTTAATAGCACGTCGTTATAATATATTAGGCTAAAGGCCTATCATCATAATGCTATTGAAACACATCGTAAGTAGGCTAAGAGCCTATAGTCACATAACATTTACATGCAGTATTTATAACAATATTAATTGCAAATACACACATTTGAAAGAAACTTTTTAGAAAGGGAAACCTGCCTTAACCCTTAGCCGAGTATTGAGCTTATTAACAGTGAGAAGTCAGTCCTCTAGTTGTTCGTACACCTCGTCTAGCCAATAAAGAATTTAATTTATGTTAATATTCTTTATTATTAAGTATTTGTAGATAATATAGAAGTTAATGGACCAAAATCGAAAGAATATAAAACTTCGGGGGTCAATTTGAAAGGATCGAATAGTTTGGGGGTCTATTATGCAATAAAAGTGAACTAACAATATTTTGGACTCAATTATAAGATTTTCAAAATATGGCGGACTAATATACAATTAAAGTTTAAGGACTAACTTAAATAATATAAATAAAGTAGGGGATTAGACTTGCAAATAATATTCAGGGGTTAAATTATATGAATTAAAAGTTAAGGATTTATAAATTAAATAAAATAGAGGGACCAACTTAAAACAAGTAAAGAAGGTGAGGGACTTGTCTTGTAATTTTTCGGGTAAAAAGCAACACAAGACTCGGCTCTCTCTTCTCTGGTTCTCACTCTCTCACCCGACTTTTTCTCTCACTCTCGTGGCTCATCTCTCCGTTGATAGGTTTGGCAGTGATTTGACCGGCGAAGGTGAAGGTGGTGGTGGTGAAGCTAGCTGTGAAGTCAATTTGAAGATATGGTGAAGATTGAGTTCGAAATTGGGTGTTGAAGGTTGAGGAAAAATTTAGGCATTTTCAAAATTCGATCTATACTCTAACCATTTTCGAAATTAACTGGTTCTATGGTGTTCTAGGGAGATAGGAGAAGGTGTAGGTATAATTTTTGTGTTGTGATGTTGAGTTTTGAGCGTGGGTGAGGTTTTTGGCCGAGATACCATGGCGTAAATGTATATGTATGTATATATGCGACTGCGTGCGTGTTCTATGTGAGCTGATCATGACGGTGGTGGTGACTGTGGTGCTGTGGCCGTGGAGTTGGTGGCTATGTGGTGGTGATGCGGTGGCTTGGTGGTGGTGATGCCGGTGGAGGCACCGTGGATGAGTATATACGTGTATCTGTGTGCGTGTATGTATGCGAACTAGGCAAGAACAAGTTACTAAATGCAATAAAGTCTATCAATGTGTGGAAATGCTAAATTAAAAGAGTGTAATACTAAATAATAATTAAAAGAAAGGATTGGAATGGAGATATAAATAAAAGAAGTCAAGAATCTTACCACTTGAAACTAGCTTGATTTGTTGAATGAGAATGGGATGAGGATGGAATGAACTTGATTTCTCTCACTAGGTGTTAATGGGGCTAGGGTTTGAGAGGATATTAAAAATGAGTATTTAAAGGTGGAAATTAGGGTAACAATTGCAAATGGGCTTTCTTGTTGGGCAAGACTTAAAATTGGACCTTAGATGGGCTTATAATTGGGCTTAAGGTAAGTATTGGATCATTATTAAATAAAAACTAAACTTTAGGGATTAAGACGAATAATTTCTAAAGTTTGGTCCTCAATTGTAAATTTTGAAAATAAATAAATTTTTATAAATAGTTAAATGTAACAATAATATTATAAATTTTGACTAGACGAGCGTACGCTGTTTAAATTTTTATAAGTAAGGTCGTAGCGATACGTTCGAAATTTTATTTAATTAAATATATTTTATTTAAGAAGAATTTTATTTAATTGCTCCAAATTTCAACCACATTGATTGTTTTCGATTCCTTTATGCCCAAACAATGTTCCATGATTGATATTGATAATTGAGGGACTCCTAGATCATATCACATTCCCTCTTCATGACGATTCGTTCTGGAATTGTCACATGGTTCAAAGGATAATGTAACTCTACCCGAGTCAAAAGGGAACGAACCTAATGATAAAATTGTTAAGCTTGGGGATTTATTTGAGGCCTTCGAAAGAGAGTGAATGTGCATACTTCAGAAATACAAATGAATTTGAATCTTCCTATTTATGATCATCAACCTGTAAGAATTGTAGAAGGAAGACAGGACGGGGTTAGTTATGCACATGAGGTACAAGCTAGGGTTCCTTGTATTCATGTCAAATGATCTTGACCACAGTATCTTTAACTCTAATCAGCTCTTGGATTGTGTCAATCAAATCTTGATTTGCATCAACGGGATCTTGAATTGCTCGAATTGGTTCTTGAATTGGGTCATTTGTGGTCTTGAACGAACCACCTACCTTGGAACGTATCATTTCCTCTCTCTTGAAGATGATTCGTGCTTGAATCATTTTATTTTGAAAAGGAAAAGGAAAGTCGTCTGGGATCAAATGGAAGCAAACATTTCCTATCAAAAATAACAGTTGCACCATACTTCTTGAGTTTAGAACAACAAAAATCCATGGGTCAAATTATGAATGACCACATTATATGGTTGTGAACAAGAACATTTACCCAGGAGAAAAAATTAAATAAATTTAGGTAGGATATGTTAGATTCACCAAATACACGATACGGATTGTTTTTACTCACGTGTGACATCCTCGAGCCCTTACTTTCCAACAATAACACCTCTTTCTTATCTACTTCAACATTTCTATTTTCTTGCTCAACTAGAACGTTTGTTTCTTCTTCCTCCTTTACCACAACATCTTCAATCACTTCTTTCTGCTTATTTAGTTTAATCCCAATTTCTTCATCACCCTCAATGTCATCCACAATTTCAATTTTCTCTTCATAGAGTATTTTTCTCTCCTTTGAAATATGCTAACTTTAGTTTTTAAAGTTAATTCTAAGCATTTGTATTTTTCGATGTTTATAAGAACATTAATTTAATTTTAATTTGATTATGTATCTTTGTTGGACTTTATCACATGAATATTATATTAGATTTTAATTGAGTTAACACATGTCTTGATTTGGTTGGAGATAACAAAAGAGTCCAACTTGGGCAAGAAACCCTAGTAGTACACGCTTAGGGCTAGGGTTGGTGTCCATGTTCATTGCGCCTAGTTCTATGGTAAGAATCCTACTCAACATCAACTAGGTAAAGATCTCTTGTGATAAGGCCAGTAAGATTATTTTTTCAATTATTTTCTTACTTTGCCTTATTTATCCTACAACTACTAATTGGATCATTTTCCTTGTATGATTTTAGTGGTTTAAGAGAATTAAGTTTCTTACTCTACAAGACAGTTAACTATATTAAACCACAATGCAGCAAAAGAAGATACACGTCTAAGCTAGGAAATTGCCCCCTTTTACAAGCTGCAATAGGTGTGACTTTTGCTCCTCAAGCACATGATATCCTTTGATCAAAGTGCTTATCGCAAGTTCATGTACACAGCTTTTGGTTGTTGGTTGCTTAAAGGTTCTCTAGTCCCAGCCCACAACAAGAAGAGAGTCAATTTCAAAAGATCTACACGGGAGTGAAGATCAAGTTGGGGGATCACGGGATTACAAGGAGCTATTGAAGAACATCAAGATTTTAGCTCGCATTGTATGCTAAGAAAGAAACCAAGGGGTGTTTTCACATTTTCTTAGACATTGATATGTTTATGCATAAAACTATCCATAGCTTACTTGTATTGATTTAAACTCTTTGGTGACTAGTGGATTGGTTTTTACCTATAGGGGATGGGCACGTGGGTTTTCACCTTGTAGGGTTTTCCAAGTTAAATCGTGCGTTCCATGTTGTTTTTGCTTTTTGAATTTTTGCATTATGTATAGACACATCTATCATGATTTAGTTTCTCACGACTAATCTGGTTGTCATAAAACTTCTGACGTATCTCATTGTAAAAATAGCAAACAGTATTGGATTAATCCAGTTTACAAAACATAGTTTAGGTCCATCTGGATGATCCGCTTCAGTAGTTAAACAACTTATATTTTTAGATTATCTTTGGGAACCTCTTTGATTTCACTTTGTTTTTCATCCACTGTTTCTTTATTGGCAATTTTGTTTCAAAAAGCACCTCACCTTTCTCTGCAATCTCATTTTTTTAGAAGGTCAATTCGCTATTTTTCTTTGTTTTCCTCTTCTCTTCTCTCCCTTTCTTTCGTTTCTTTCCTTTCGTTTTCTTTGAGTTATGATTCCTTAATTTTTGGTAACCCGTCCCGCTTCCTTTTCTCTTTTCTCTCCACGAGATCTAGAGCATACATCACTTTCACTAACGCATCTTCTCAGCTCCAACCAAGTTTCTCCTCATATCATTTTGCTATCCTTTCTTCTTCTCCAAGCCTATCTATCCTTCTTTGCAATTCGTTAATTTCTCCCTCAAACTGTGCTTGAAATTTTTCCTTTAATTCTTCCAATAATTGTTTAAAGTCACTCAATTGGTCCATTCTTTTACCCATTTGTTTCCACAACCAAGACTAAATCAATAACAAAAATAAACTGGGGAAAATAAGTAACAATGAACTTCATTACTGTTTTACTTTCTTATTCCGGCCCTAGCACGAAAAAGATAAACGAAGAACAACAACATGACTCAATAAGATAACAAAGAGATCTGAGATCTCAAAAAAGAAGAACAAAGATGAAGTAGACACAAGAAAAAGATTAATGAAGAAGAATGACGAACAAAGACTCAACAATAACAATTAGATCTAAGATCTTAAATGATGAGAAGACCAAGAAAAATTAAAAGGATTGTTACTGAAAACTAGAGCATAAGCTCTAATACCAACTGATGCGAACCACGTTGGAACAATCTCAACGCAACCCACACGAGATTTGATTTGACCTAGAAAAACTAATAATTCGACAAATTGATTGGTAGAAATATTAACATTCAACTAACCAATTGGCAACAATTTCTATATTAAACCAATCACCTCCGAAGATGCAGAATTGACAACCAATAAAAGTGAACACTAGAAGAGTCGATCATGCTCTTGATAAGTTCAAGTTATTCAAAACGAACAAAGAATTTGAGAGAACATTTGCAAACGCTCAATTTTATTTAATAGTAGTCAAAAGTTGTGTTTATTACAACGATAAGAGGGGGTATTTATAGTATTAGATAGCTCACAAAACTTACCAAACAATTAAAATACCTAAAGAACTTGAATTCTGGTCCAACACATATCAGGAAACTAATTCTAATCTAAAGAGAACAAAAAAATAAATACATAAAAAACAAGAAAACGATTAAAAACAATACGAAACTCCACATTGGGATTAACAATGGCTGCGCGTGCAATCTTCAGAGTTTTCAGCGTAACTTTTGATTATGATATCTGATTTAGCTGATTCACATTGATTTGGAAACTAGATTTAATGATGTATAATTCTTGAAGAAATAGTAACTTTGAAATTAGACTTGTAATTATGTCAAAAATGCGTTCATTTGAATCTGACGGGGCCCTCAATCTTTGATTTATTTCTAGGATCACTCCAAATTTGAACCATATTGATTCTTTTTGATTTCTTCACATCCAACCAATGGTACACGCTTCAAATTGATTAGTGGGAGGGTCCCGAATCATATAAAACATTTATATGAATCTTCATCGGAAATTTGACTTGCAGAAAATCCTAATGAAACTTGAAGAAAATTTGATTGTGCTAAATCATCATCTTCACCATCGGATCTGATTCAAACTTGGGTTCTCTTCGATTCTCCATGCTAAAATTCTTGATAAATTGAAATAAAAAAAGCATATGAATTAGTATAAAGAATCAAAATCACTTTGTACAAAAGAAAATTTAGATGAATCTTAACCACAATTATGAACTTCTTGTTGGATTAAACTGGGAATGCCCAGTGACAAAATTAATTTCTTGTGACTAGAAAATCCGTTATATAGGAATCGAGCTAAATATGTGATCAACTAGTTAAAGTAATTTTATAATTATACAAAGGGGGATTCAACTGATTACAACAAACAAAATTTCAAGAAATAATCTGCTGTGATTGCAGCAAGATTTCAAACCCCCAAGCCTTCTTTGATGTTCTCCAAGAACCCACAAGAGTACAGAAGCTTTTTATCTTCTTGGTTTGTGGAAAACAAGAAAGATACACATAAAATATTTTTAAAGCTTTTGTCTATTACAAATCACGTTTTGTTTTCAACTTTCTCTATCCTTTTAATAAGAGAAGTCCCAGTGAAGAAAAACTCTTAGATAATCCCAGATAAAATCTCAAAGATTTTATTTTTTATTTTAAAAATAGATGAGGTGGTTAAATCCATAACCACCTCTCCACTATCCTAAAAATAATAACACACGGTTTTTCCAATACACATACACACGTGCACGTGTATTTTACGTATAATTAGTTATCCAATCGTGATTAATGAGAAATTATAATGCTTATAATTTGTCTTGGTCCATAAATTGAAGTCGCCAAAGGGATTTGACCAGACCCAATTAGATTAAGCTCCAACGTATTAATTTTAATTTGGTCAATCTTGGCCAATTAAAATCTTTATATTATAAAAAGAGAAGTGTCACATTGGTAGCAATTCCATCGTGGTACTCATTAATATTTTTTTTAAAAAAGCATAAAAACTGTTTTGTAGTTAAAAAAAAAGGAAATTCTATTTTTGAAAATAAACCAACATTAATTAGTAGTTTTAAATAAGAAAAATTCGTTAAATATAATTATTTTTTAATGAAACATAAATTTATCATTAAATGTGATAAATAAAATTTAATAAGAAAAAATTAGCTTTGGAAAAACTTTAAATGAATTTCATTTTTAAAATTTCTAATTAAAAACATTAAATAATAAGTATTTTATTTTTTTATTTTTACAGTGTTTAAAAAAATATTATAGTTTTAGATAGTTTTGATTTTTAATGTGCATTGGATTATTCAAATAGTGGATTATTCTTAAATCAAATAGTGAGTGCCAAAATTATAATTGAATTTGCACTGAATAATTTGTTTATTTTTAAACTAGTTTTTACACCTGTTCGATGCACGGGAGTAAAACTGTATAAATTGATTAAAAATAAAATATTTGACATATGCGAGTGTGTAAAATTGTGCAAGTTAATTGAAAATGAAATATTTGACACGTAATTTTCATTTATACTTAATTAATTGAGCATATGTATTAAATTTATATTCCACATATCATATAATTAAGTGTATACTAATAAGAAATATGTATACTATTATATTACATCAATAAATTTTCTACAATATAAATTACATTGGAATAACGTGATTAAATAATTATATTATGTCACAAAAACTTATATAAGTAAACAAAAACTTATATAAGCAGAACCAATCAAATTAAAAGGTAAAACTATGCAAAGAAACATAAACTCGCAATTTGAAATTATCTAAAAAAAAATTTTAAATGCAAAACAAAATATAAAATAATAGTTCAACCTTGTTTCAGTGCATAATATCAACGTATGATTTATATTCGTTAACATCGCTGATATACCGATTTTATTTTCAACTCATGATTGTAAACACACAAATATCTTACCCTGTTTAAAAATTCTATTAAATGTCAATTATGTAGTTATGGGACAACAAACTAAAAAAAGTTGATTTATCTTAGTTCCATTATGTAGTTACGAGACAACAAACTAAAAAAAGCAAGTAGTCAATTATCCAACAAACTGTATCAATAATTAAATTTTGATATTATAATTTCATTATGAATGTAAAAACATTTTTCATAAGAATTTTCACATATTGTAATTCCGATATAGTAATAAAAATATTATAATTTATGATTCCTCATATATTGAATTAAATACTCATTTCACGCTATTTAAGACATACTAAAGGATTAAACATTCAAAATAACAATTTTTAAATATGTTACATAAGAATTTTCCAATATTTATAATTGGAAATTTAATAAAAATATTAAAAAAATATAGCATTTTGACGAACGTATTTATGAAATTATATTTACTTACAGTCTCACTTTTAATTTAAATATTTTATATATAAATAAATACATAGTTTACAGTAATGCATCACATATTTATAAATTTATTTTCATATTATTGTATCATTGTTTGAAAATTTATCACAAAAATGTGATACATTACAAATATACAAGTACTTTATATGTTTCAAATAAATAGTAATAATTTGAAAGTATTCTAATACAAAAAAATAAATTAAAAGAAAAAGTAAAATTAAAATAATAAGAATTAAAAATTAATTGACAGAATTGTTAAATGATATAAAGTTGTTAAACTGTTACTAAACACTAAATCCAACTTAAATTATAAAATAAGAATTATTTTATAAGCAATAATAATTATTTTTTTAGGTAAATAAAAAATATTATTGGAGCAACCAATCAAATGGTAATTATAATAGGTTAAATTAATGTGTCAATTAAATTAAAATGAAAAAATGGTGTTGGTTCAATTGGTAGGACACATTATTCTACCTAAGAGGTCTTAGATTTGAGTCTTAAAACTATATCAATTTTTAATAAATATGCCTAATTGAGATTGTAACCAAAAAAAAAAAAAAAAGATTATAGAATGTCAGTGGCTAAAATCTTGACACTTGGTAATAACACAAAAAAAAAAAAACAGTTAACACAACTAAAACAAAAGTTAACTATATCCTAAAACAACTAAAAGAAGTTGACCATGTCCTAAAACTACCGCATAAAAACTGACAATGGTTTCACATTTGTTTTATTATATATATAGATAAAGAGTAATTTATTAATCTTTATCTTTATATTTTGAATTGTTATATTATCATACTATTAATAAAGATTAAAGTGTCATGTTTACAATGCCAACATGGCTTGTATTTAATTAAAAATTAGAAAATCTAATTTTCGAAACAAGTTATAAATGTAAAATTTTTAAAGGTATTTACTTTACTATTATGGATATAAATGTTAATGCTTTCAGAAAAATATATAAACATTAAATGAAATATAATTTTATGTACTATAAAAATAATTGTGTTATTAATTTTTTTATTAGTTAAACTAGCATTTTTACTCGTGCATTGCACAGGAGGATACGTCAATCAAACAATTATGTTATTTTTCTAAAAAAAATAAATTCATGCAATTCTTTCATAAATTTGACACAATTTTCCCTATATTTCAGAAAAATCTGGCATGTTGATACACATAGTGTAATTCCAATAAATTTCAACATAATGCAACTGTATATTGTTCACAACCTGATCAATGGCAACAACACTCCAATACGGTCATATTTATTACTCCCCACGACACAAACAACACATAAATATGTAATTTTTGATAGATTGTGATAGTACATCACATTTTGTCACTGTACGATTAAATCTACTAAATATAAATTCAAAATTAAATTAAATTCTATAGTTATTAAAATAATCACACTAAAAAAATATACTAACTTTCATAGAACCTGTGATTTTTTTCGTTAAAATTATTCTACATTCTATTATATTTGATAACAAATTTCGAGAGATCTTAGTTATACAACTGTCCGAAGCACGTAGCCACATGCATATATAAATAAGGGCTTTGAAAATCCGATTGTGAAATAATCAACATACAAATATATTATAGAAATAAGAATGTAGCGAGTGCAATTTGATAGACCCTAGCACCATGTTCCCTGCCTTGTTAGGAAATACTTATTCTCGTGTCCACCCGATCCTCATGTAATTGACGCTGAGTTAAGATGATATAAGAATTGAATCTGGATGGGAATTCCCATTCGGCATCCTTGTGCCACAAAAAAATTTTCATTCTTGTCTACACCCTATCATGATCGTTTAACCATTAATGACATTGAACAGTTCAATAAATGCCTTCTAAACATACTAAACAAGTATATTAGCTTATTCATTATAAACTCAACCAATTTTTCATATTTGGTATATTAATATTTTTTTTAACTCATCAATTTAGATGTCTCATTTAAATAATTTAAATTATATAGAATTATTAATGTGGCTGATAAAAAAATCTCATAGATTTTATGTTATTTTAATCAAATATTGAAGGATTTGATATCAAATTTAAATTAATTTGGGCAAGATAAATAAATTGAAATATAAATAATTAATAATTAAAATAGATGACTAAATCGATGATCATTAACAATTAAATACAATCTAAACTAATAAAAATGGTATAAAATAAATAATTTAAAGTAGCTAGACATCTTAATATTTATTTAGGAGATAGGATCCTAAATAAATAGTCGACATAATCCAGAGCTTATTAAAAAAATGATGATGAACTTTTTGAAGACAATGAAAAAATGATGATGAACTTTTTGAAGACAATGATGGCTATTGAACGAAAAAATGACCATGGTAATGCCTAAAAAACACCCAGTGCATATCAAATTAATTAATATATAACATGATAAATGTGTCAAGAGTGTTCACATTTCATTGTAATGTTTATGATGCAAAAAATGAGTAATCATTATAATTATAATGTAACACAATATTTGTGTTCGATTTTGTCAGTTAATGACTATTCTTTTAGATGACGATTGACAAATTAGTAAACATGTGTAGACGAAAAATGTTATTAATTCATAATTAATGGAAACAAAAGATTTGTCATTAGAAACATAATCGAACAAAAAAAAAAAAAAAAAAAAACTTAATCGAACACAAACACGCATAATTTTCATTACAAAGAAAAGATTTGTTTAGTAGAAACATGATTTTCATGAAAAGAAAATTATGACTTAATCGCAAAATATTATGAAAAAGATGGATTTTATTTTGGCCTATAAATGATTTTAATACTTTAAATAAATAATTTAAAATTTGTTTATTAGCGTACTTTAACTTTTCATAAAACATGCTATTGAAATAATGTAGTTTCACCACCTTGGTGAAGACACTATTAAAATGATTCTACTATTTCCAAAATATATACGCAATCTAAGTAGTATACGGTTGGAAGTTTAATGATAATAACAAATTTGAACAAAATCATTGTGCTGATAAAATTTATTTTGAATACCGTTGTCTATTCTTCATTTCCTATGGCTCCCTTAATTTTTATTTTTCTCTTTTGTTAGCGATGTACCAAAATAATTTAACTAATTTGAGAATGCTTTACTTCAAAATAGAATTTTGAGAGTGCTTAATTTCATTAAAAATATAAATAAATAGGCATTCGATCGTGCAAACTCATTGCGAAAGGGCCCAATGCACAGATAGGGGAAAGATAGTCCATAAAAAGGAAGGAAAGGAATGAAAAATTTAGGTTGACTCAAATCATATATAAAAACAATTTTTGATGTGTAAAAAAATAACTAATAACTATGAGAAGTTCGGAAGTCATAATGTTAGATGCATAAAGTAGGAATGGTAGTTGATATGTTCATAATAACCCTTATTAAAATACGAAGGTTCCATATATAGCGAGAAAAGTGCAATCAACGATATGAAAGTTTTGAGATTTTTCATCAATATTATTATCAAAGTAACAATTTTAAATTTATTGTTAATTATTTTGTATTGAAATATAAAATATTATATTTATAAGTTATAGTATTCATACAATAGTTACTACTTCATTTATGGAATTTTCGAGAATTGTCATCAATAAACTTATAAATTAAGGGAAAAAAAAGATATTGTATAAACGAAGTGATTTAGTTGATATAGGATTTACGTACATTTTTTATTCTTTATCTAATTTATGTCGAATAAATTTTATCTACAAGATTTGTTTTTAAACAGCTTATTTAATTTAGTCGTATTCGAATTTCACTGTAAAGTCGACTTACCCCACCGGCAATAATCTACAAAACCTCATCCAACATATTGAATGATATAAAATGAATCTGTTTGTCCATTCAACCACTTTTGGATGGTAGAATAATGAAAAACATTACCACTTGCACTAGTGCGTGTTAGTCACTTAAAATTAAAATTTAATGGAGTGCTTCTTTTACCAAATTTGTTGACAAATTTAGGTTAAAAGGAAAATCTACTATAGTTAATCAGTAAAAATAATTTGTATCATAAAAATTTGTTGTTGAAAATAAATTTAAAAAAGAAACAAAGAAAACAAATCATTATCCTTTGGCTTCTATAAACGCATAGACATTGATTTGGTTACATTGTTTTTGGAGATAAAAAAGAAATTTATACATTCTTTGAATGATGCTCAGTTGTTAATTGTGTTGTCTTAATTGTTTTTCAAGCATTTGGCTATTTAAGATTTCCTTTCATCTATTGATTAATAAAGGCAATAATTATTTTTCTGCCAAGTTTCTAACCCTTGTTTTCAAGTAATTTTTTTTTTTTTTACATCAAAAGAATTTTGGAATTTTTGATATTAAAAATTACCCAAGGCCGGATGTTTTCTTGAAAAGTAACCAAATTACTAATTTTGATATTTTTAAAATTGGGTTTTTTTGACTAATTCTTGGGGGATATTTTTTATGAATATTTTTAAGTAATACTATGATGTGTTTTATCATTGAATAATAAAGACATGATTTGGATATACATCAAATAAACATTATTATTATCACCCATTGAAAAAATAACACATCCCAATATTAGTTAAAAATATCAATAATAATGTCTCCCAAGAATTATTCTTTGTTTTTTCCATATAAGTAAATCTACTATAACATGTATATATATGTAAAATATTTATTTATTTATATTTTTATTACTTGATTGAGATAAAATTTTTATTCTTAAATTGGTTAAAACCTTTGAAGCGAAATGACCTTTTGAATCTATTAGTGCCATCATGCTTATATATATATATATATATATTGCCAATGATCTTCTACCAACAAATGGCACCTTACGGTACCAACTTCTTCCATGTGTCACCCTCCCCTAAATGGAGAGGGTCTCGCATCCCATTGAACCAATACCCACGCTCCGCATGGCATGTAGATACCTTACGGTGCCGATATATATATTGCATTATACCATACATTGTTAAAAACAGTACAATCCCTACAAAAATCATAAAACACAATAATTGCTTATTAAAAACTAATGAAATTATCAATTCCAATATATAAGCCAATCCACAAGTTTCGTAGCATGTAAGTATAGATTTTCAATTTCAGAAATGATTAAAACTGCTCTTTCCCACAATTTTTCCACATATGTTCAGCAACATTTTCACACAATACATGTATACAAAAGATTTTGGATATACCAATAACTTGAGAATTTTTTTGCCTTTTCGTTTCAAATTTTGGCTTCAATTCAAGCTAAAGTTTCTTTTCAAAAAGAAATAGCATCCTTAAATTTACCACATTTAGAAAAAGATCACGTTGGCTTTCTTGAGCCAGGTTCTGGTTCCAGCTCTTGCTAGAACCAGCAAGAGAGAGAAAGAAAGACCCCCCGTCCCCCCATGGGTGCCCCACAGCTTTCGGGGTTAGGGAAAAGGGGGGGTGCTGCAATAGCTGGAAAAAGCTTTTAGCTGGAAAGAGAACATTTTAGCTATTTTCTTGTGCTCAAACCCGGAACCACGAACATGCACTCATATCGAAACTATATAGTTCTCCTTGCAAAATCAGGATCACAACCATAATATGAGTATACAACATCACAAAAGGTTTTCCAAATATGTAGAAAAAATGACAATGCGAAAAATAAAATAAAAGTAATAATCAAAGATGATGATTCGAGATTAAGAAAGGAATGGTCATAATAGGAATTGGTTCCTTTGATTTCATTCCGAAGCTATTTCTCCCAAGCTAAATTAATAGCATTGTCAGTAGTGAATGTATTGACATTTCAACCAATTTGACAATGGCATCTTAAATTCTTGAACATTGTATGAAAGTGAATAATTATTAAAAAGGCAAAACTCATTAGAGAACTATATGGAATGAGTAAAAGATAAGGAAATAATGTTTCCTATGTTTGATTTTGTAGGGAAACCTAAACTTGTCGTGAACAAATTATCCACGCAAATGTCATTTTCGGGTCTCTTTGATCTGCGGTAAAAATTTTGAACAGTCCACATTTCATAATTAAACACAACTTTACCATGAAATTAATGCATTTGGTGTAATTCACCCACTATAAGGAACAACAATACTTTGTCTAGTGAATTGCATAATGTTGATTAGGCTTTTGTACTCAAAACCAAAGAAAATATTTTATTGGATTCACTAATCATATAGTTCACTGACCTCTATATGCCACATTGAAAATTGAAATTTAAAAGCATAAAACCCCATATGAAGAGAACTGAAAAATCCCTACAGCTAGTAAGTAAGAATTTATTATACCAGCCAGTGGGAAGAATGTAATAGCACGCTTGGTTGAATAGAACTAATAATGAAGAACATAGGGCAACTGTTAGAATTTCTAAATCCACAAATTTAGACAATTCAACAACTAAACCTGTGAGTGTTGAAATTGTTTGAAAATTCTAGAAGCATCCACAATTGACACTTTAAATTTAGAGAGCACATACATATGCATTTTTAGACCTGGAATACACAATGTCAATGCCTCAAACTCGTAAATGATTTTTGCAGCAAAATGTTTTAAAATCGAAATAGGATTGGAAAGCCAAAAAAATTCATACACAAAACTACCAGCCTATTTATGGATTAGAAGTACACTTATTCAGTAAGGACATATTGTTTGACATAATAGTAAATGGATACCACAGAAACCAATTTTAGAGGTATTGAGGTAGGGGAGACATGGCTGCAACAGAGGTAAGAAAATGAAGACATTTTAGAAGTCATAAATATTTTAGAGGGCTTTTAAAGAGAACACATGGCATTGTTTACCTGGATAGGATTAACTAATTGCTTGATTGTCCACTGGAATAGAATTAAAGCTAACAGAGTGAAATATATCTAACTTTTCATCACAGCAGTCAATAAAACCTAAAGAGAAAATGGATAGGAAGACCACACTTCACAAGATGAGACTAAATTATTACTGAGATCAGAAAAATATAAGACTTACGTCGGTCAAGCTCTTAGGCTGCGGCTTTGCTAGAAGGAATAAGATTGTGTAAACAACTTGTCGAACAATTTTACTTAAATCAAATGAGTACTCATAAAATATCACTTGAAATTAAATGGATTCAAATAGATATTCACCTCACAGCATGCACAACAGTAACCCCTGAATTTGAGATTCCCATAATAAACCGTGAACAACCAACTTATAATATCTTGTATATCATTTTCACTTGTTTTGCTCACCAAGAAAGAGCTGCAATTGGACAAGACAAAAATTAAGTAAAATATAAAGGAACTTTGCAAGACATGTGTTGCAAAAAGATATAACCAATTAAATGTAACATTCCTCATTCAAGAACCTGAAGAAAATAAGTATGTAATAGATGTAAATACTTGTACAATGACAAGAAAATAAAGCCAAGGCTGGAAGCAATCGGTAGAAAACCTCAAATATGTGTGATTATCCATGTAGCAGTTAATATATAGATATAAGTCAAAGAAACTTACCAGGAACCCACGATCCAAGATTGCTGGCGATGACATCTTATCAGTCCAAAAGAGGTGACCAAGATGACAATTGACTCGGGCGGCAGATTGAAGAATTAGAATATCACACTTATAATTATATCCCAACGGAATCAAGATGGGAACGGGGACGTGTTGATGACGGGAACGCAGAGATCTTGGATATCACAATTTGTTTCTAATTTTGGGGATTAAGGTTTGTAGTTGAAGGTTGGGATTGATTTTCCCCATTGCAACTTTGAGAGGAAAAGTATGAAGTAGAATGAATAGGAGAGAGCTGAAGATTATCAAAGGTCGCCCAAAATCTCTAAAGGATTATAGGAAGAAGAAGGATGAACCGTATATAATTTTTGATAAAGGGATCACCAATTTGGCGATGATTAAGGATAGCAATCCATATTGGTTCAAAGAGGTTGATTCTAATCGCAAAGAGGTTAGAAAAATATGGAAAGATTCGTTGATATTTTTTTTCCTTTTTGTCCGATGAGAGATAACACAAAAAAAAAAGAAAAAGAAAAGAAAAATAGCTGGCCAATTTGAGCTGGGAAAACATTAAAAATGAATTAAAAATAGGGTAAAATACTCTAATATATATATATATACATGAGGGCTATCAAACATCACTAAGCCACACGATTCATTATGAGATCACTATATAGCATAAATTGGTTAATTTTTAAATTATCAGGTATGTTTAGTAAGATAAAGGCCAATTTTGGAAACAAATTATACGAATTTTATCTTAATTTGGACTTCATTTAATGAAATATTATAATACTAGCAGTGCCTGGTAAGCATTCTGCCACACTGACACTGCGAAAAAGCTATTAAAAAAACAAAAAACAAGTTAGATTTTAATACAATTTATAAATTAGCTCTCATTTATGGAAATGCCTATTTTGCAAAAAAGGTAAGATTTAATAACCATTGATAAATTATAACTGAATTCTGGAAATAGCAGATTCCATGGATGTGTTTTATCACAATGATTGCTTAATTGTTGGCATTAAGGAAAGAATTGTACACCTTACACCTTTTTTTTCCACAAATAGAAATTTGACACATGAATAATTATTATTAACACAACAATGAATCTGGACTGCATTGTAGATACTATATGGAATGGCATTCACATTGTAAATGTTAGCTGTTTTCCTTAATAGTAAAATGAACATTTATATTTTGACAACAAGGTGAAAAAGTTTCGAATATGATGAAAAATAATAAATCTAGACATTTAATGGTTTAAAGTATTAGATCTACGATTGTTAAGATTGTGAAGTTTAATTTCTAAAAAAAAAAAAGCTTGCGAAGTTTAATGGTTTGATGAATAATGAATGAAAAGTACAGTTGAAAAGGTCTGGGCGACGAGATGAAGGCAGATCTTAGAGGGTGAAATAGCAAGAGGATGCATTGTTTAAGGAGGAGAACTCAGACATGTTTTTAGGTTTCATTTGGTTCAGCAATAATGTAAGTTATTATTTATAGGAAGTATCCAGATATGGGCTTTTCTAGTGAGTCGATAATGGGCTTAGTGGATTTCAATTTTTATTCGATTTTTGGGTTTTTGGGCTATAATAATTGTTCAGTAATAATTCTTTTGAGCCATTCATTTCGGTTTTCATTATATTAATCGTTAGTGATGCTTTTAAAATTGACATTACTTGTATATTTTTTTTGCTTGTCTATTGTGTTTTTATTTAGTCTTCTAATTGCATAAAATTTAATATTATTTTAATATCATTCCAATTGATTTTGTTTTAACTTTTTAATTTTTTCATATCTTTTTCTCTATGCAATAGTTGTAATGCCTGATTCATAGATTTAGTTTTTTTGAACAAGGTTTTTATCTCCCGGTGCAACGCATGGGTGTGAACACTAATAATTCATTAATCATGTTCTATACCACTAAAAGAATGTTGCTGCACGCTCAATTTAATTGAAATTGTTGAAGTCAATAATCACAATCCTCTGATAAATCAGTCATACTTAATACGCCCGCCGGTCAATTAAAATATTTGGAAAAAGTAATGTGACAAAAATGCCTTCTTCCAATATTTACTAAATCTCAATCACATCTTCTTCTCAATAGTACCATGTGATCACATCACATACTTAATTCAGCAGTCATTGTTGAATTACTAAGCTTAGGCTATCTCCAATGCTTTTGCAATTGCAACACCCATGAACAGTAATTTGTAGTAGAGAGAGAGAGACACACACACACACAAGCCAATTAGGTGGGTTCCCATGTATGCGCACGTGGCTTCTCTTTTTTCTTTTTTTTAATCACTTTTTTATTAATTATCCCACTTTTTCTCCACCTTTTTCATCTAGATTCCCGTATCACGTCCAGGTATAGACGTTTGTCCAGAATTATTCCACTACTATCGTATTATTATTTTTGAATTTATCTCTGCATCTTTCTTCTTTTTTACTTTTCCCTCTTATTTTCCCTATACTTTCTTCCATTCACTTTTCAACAAACGTGGTCCCACTCTCTTTTTTCTTCATTTCTCTCTATCCTCTGTCTACTGCATGGCACTGTGGATTGGGGTGCAATTGAACAAGCATTGGAGATGGCCTTAGATTAAGCTGTTCATTTAGAAAAACACATGAGAGCAGGACCGGGCCTAATAAATAGGTGATGGATTTCATATTGCAAATATATATTCCCCGTTATTTCATTTTAACTCACAAAATGCTGAGATATTGATTAGCAATTTAATCTCACTCAGTAGTGCTTCAAAGAGCATCAAGTTAGTAATCAAAATCTATTACCCACGTAGGTTTACGGTATTCCATACGATAATCATGTGAAATTAAATCCGTCTGGTTAAACTCACAAATTAAATTTCATATGGTCCAATCCAATATATCCAAAAATATATTCTTAACTTTATTACAAAGCCAAAGATGGACTTTAAGAAAATTAAAAGATTTTACAAAATAAATTGTCCAACTTTAGTTACTGCTCTTGGATAAGAAAATTTGTAATATAATCGAATCTTTTCGTGTTTAAAAAATAAACACTTGATTTACAATATCTATCAATTCGTTGAAAAATGTAAGCTCATAAGTGATTTACATAAATAACTACATTTTATTTAATTTCCAAATAAACACCACGAGAACATGAAATATTTACTTGACTAGCGTACCATATCCAACAATCCTCCCACTTTCCCCTGAGAAAATGAGACATGTTATGTACACCCATCTTTCTATATGACCTTCAAAACTTTTAGTTGGTAAGCTTTTGGTAAAGGAATCATCAAGATTCTCTACTGAAGAGATCTTGCATACTGTCACATCTGATCACTGAACACTTTCTCTAATTAAGTGGTACTTTCATTTGATATGTTTCCCTCATTGGTGGCTATGTGGCCTGTTTACATTTTCCACTGCCCCAATGTTGTCACAGTACAAAATAATGGCCTGAAATGCAAAAGGAACCACCTTAAGGTCCAACAAGAATTTCTTCAGTCACACAGCCTCTTTCTCTGCTTCACAAGCTGCTACATATTCTGCCTCCATGGCAGAATCCGCAATATAAGATTGCTTAATACTCATCCAAACAACAGCACCTCAGTCCAGTGTGAACACTGACCCTGATATGGACTTGTGAGAGTTCCTATCAGTCTGAAAATAAGAATCAGTATAACCTATAGGAACTAGATCTAGAGCTTAGTAAACCAACATATAATCTCGAGTTCTACAAAGATACTTGAATATGTGCTTTACTACTGTCCAATGCTCTGTCCGAGGTTCTACTGATGTCTACTGACAATCCAAACAGCACAAAAGACGTATGGACGAGTGTAAATTATAGCATACATGAGGCTTCCTACTACCAAAGCGTAAGGAACCCGCTTCATGTATTCAACTTCATGGGGAGCCTTAGTCCAATGCTCCTATGACAAGTATCCCATGTTTGAAAGGCGTTTGATGTTTCTTGGAATTTTACATAGAGAATCTTGATAGAATCTTATCCATATATGAAGCTTAGGATAGTGTTATTCTTCTATTTTTCCTATCCGAAGGATCTTGATTCCTAGAACATAATTGGCTCTTCCCAAATCCTTGATATCAAACTGTTGTGCTAACCATTGTTTTAACTGATGTTAATGCTCCTACGTCATTCCCAATAAGTAGGATATCATCTATATATAGCACAAGAAAAGTTACCTTGTGGTCTTTAAATCTTTTTATCGATACAAGGTTCATCAACGTTTTGATGAAATCCAAAAGACTTAATGGGTTGATCAAACTTGATATTCCAGGATCTTGAAGCCTGTTTAAGTCCATAGATGGACCTATTCAATTTGCATAGTTTATGCTCTTGACCCTTTTGGATAAAACCACTTGGTTGTATCATACAAATGTTTTTGTCCAGGTTCCTGTTAGGGAATACCGTCTTGACATCCATTTTCCATACCTCATAATCAAAATGAGCTACAATGGATAAGAGGATCCTTATAGACTTAATCATGGTCACTTGTGAGAAGGTTTCCTCATAATTGATACCTTCTCACTGGGTAAAACCCTTAGCAACCAATCTAGCTTTAAAGGTCTCAACCTTTCTATTTGCATCTGTCTTTCTATTGTAGACCCAATTGCAACCAATGGGTTTCACCCCATTCGACAAATCTAGAAGGTCCCAAACAGAGTTAGTGTACATGGATTTCTTTTCTTATTCCATAGCACTCCTCCAATGGTCAGTGTCTATGTCAGCCATAGCTTCTTTATACATTCTGGGGTCCCCCTCTTGCTCAGTGGAGATGGCCTCAAAAGGCTCTCCATAGAGTAAGTATCTAGAAGGGTGGTCGAATAACCCTCCCACTATGCCTAAGCTTTGGAGGTTCCTGGTTGATTAAAACTTGTACTTCTAATGTTTCTCTTGTATCAGTTCCTCATTTCCTGATTCAGTACTTGATAATGATGGATCAATGGGGACATGATATCCTTCCCAATTAGGTGTCGGGGGTGTTAGTGAGACTAGAAGTATTAACCTCTCGTTCCCTTTGGATATCCTACAAAATTGCATACTTCTGATCTTGATTCCATCTTTTCCATTTTTCCTTTTAGCACATGTGCAGGACAGCCCCATATCCGAATATGTGCCAAACTTGCCTTATGCACATTCCACAACTCTAAGGGTGTGCGAGGAACATACATGGATAGAACTATGTTCAATAAGTAAATTGCAGTTCGCGGGGCATATCCCTGAAAGGATGTACTGCGAGTTGAGATGCCTAGCATTGATCTAACCATGTCTAACATGGTCATGTTTTTACTTTCCGAGACACCATTCTCTGGGACTTCTTGGTGCACTAGGTTGGGATACAATCCCATTCTCAGATAAGTATGTTCTAAAGTCATGGGATAGATACTTTCTACCGCAATCTAATCGGACTGTCTTAATGTTTTTTCCTAATTGCTTCTTTGCTTCAACATTGACTTCCTTAAACTTTTCAATGGCATAAGACTTGTGAGCCATTAGGTAAACATAACCGTACCTAGAGTAGTCATTAGTGAAAGACTAAAAGTTATAAAGTACTCATATCTGCCTCTGGCTTGGACGTTAATTTGCCCGCATATGTCAGACTGCACTAATTTTAAACCTCCTTTGGCCCTATTCCCTTTTGAAGAAAAAGATCGCTTTGTCATTTTTCCCTCCAAACAAGATTCACAAACTGGGAACCCCTTGATTGAGCTCATTGGTTACTTGGAACCCTCGCAAAGAATTGAAAATGTGATTAGTGGCTCCAAAATCTACTATTCAAGTATTTATAGAATCAACTACTAAACATAACTCAATAAAGTATAACTTACCATTGCCCTGCTTGCAAGCCAGGTAAACCAGACAATTTCTTTTCTACTGTCCCTTCTGATTATAATGAAAGGACTTCCTTTTAGGCTTTTCCATCCTTCTTTGACTTTTTAGCCTAATTTTGCTATTGTCCCTTAGTATTAGAAATCTTCCTCTTGTTACCTCCTTTACCTTTCGACATGGAAGGTGGTGCCCCAGAGGAGGAGGATGGCCCAACATAAGTAACAATGTAAACATCACTAATCTTGGCTTTCAGAATGTTCTCAACATCTTGGAGCTCTTTTATAATCTCGGCCAGTGACATATCCAGCTTGTTCATGCTATAGTTAACCTTGCACTGATGCAACATCTTAGGGGAATTCTCCAAAGCCATGTCAACCTAAGTCTTCGACTTAATCTCGGCCACTAAAGCCTCAACCTCATTAAACTGAGCTATCAATTTGAGCATATGATCTCTCACGGGCACCTTTGGTTTCATTCATAAGTTCATGATATGCATAATGGCAGATTGACGGGCTCAACACCCTTGATCCTCGAACATATCCATAAGGTTTTCCATTATATTAGTAGCGTTTTCCACCATTTGATGTCTTTGTTGCAGCATATTCGAGATGGAACCAACATTGTAGCAGCGAGCCATCTCACTGGAACTGACACACTTATCATAGGAAGCTTTTTGTCTGGTTGTCAACTCCTTAGTAAGTTTTTCTGGACATTTTTCAGTCAGCACAAGTTTGAGCTTTCTAGCAGTAAGAAAAATCATTAAATTTCATTTCTGATCAACGTAATTCTCCCCAACCAATTAATTTTTAGAAAAGAACAAGGACAGTGGATTGTTCGACATTTTTTTTGAAATTTATATAAAATAATTAATGAGCTATACATGCGATACAATTTATAGATGATGCATGAAAATGCACGAGTAGGTCCATTACTACTTTTGGCAACCTAAAACCCCAAAGCCTTAAAGATTTCTTCTTTAGGAGAAAATAATGTCACTTATGGCTAGGCCGGAAAACTTCCCACTAAAATTAATATCTATAGCATTTCATGAAATATTAACCTTAGGATCACTTTAAATTCAGCCATCGCTGACATCATTTGGATATTCTACAGGAAGCCCCCACGATATCTTTGAATATCAATGTACATGACAATATAGTGCCGAGAGTGGTGTTAATGCAATTCTATGTGACATGTTATATGAATGACAATTAATTCACGATAAACAATATATAAATAAATTGCAAAAACTAAACAGAACAATTTAATGGCCAACCCAGACACACGAAATAAATAAAATTACAAATATAAAATTTCAATTGGATCACAACCCAGTCCAATTCTTCAATTTCCATATCTACATGGTGTCCAATCCACGAATCTGCAATGCAATCCAAGAGTGGGCAAAATTTTAATTCCCAATTTAATTAAAATCAAGTTACATGCATGTCTAGTCCAAAACCAAGCAATTAGCCCATGACAATTAATTCAATGAAAAAGAATTGAACTAAAATAGGCCAAATCTTGTATACGAAGGCCAACTCCAATGGTGAAGAAGGTCCGGCCCATTGAACAAGCTACAATCCATCCAACATGCTGAAGACACCATGTTCACCCATCACCAGACCTTTGCCACCCATCGGAGAAACCTTCACTACAACGACGACCATGGGCGTGGTCGCCGCCGCTAAGGTTGAGAAGCAGCATTCACGCCAAGTGTAGCTGCTGCTTAAAAAATGTAAAAAAAAATTATTATCATTATTATTATTATTATTATTATTATTATTATTATTATTATTATTATTATTATTATTATTATTTTATAAATAGCAGTTACTAGCGGCTCCAGTGGTGCTGCAGCTGCCATCCACGCTAGTGGACAATTGCCCGGTAAGTATAGTTGCCAACAACAAATGGGGTGTCGCCGGCCAACGCCCCAATTTTTATTTTTATTTTTTGGGTGTTTTCTTGCAAGTTTTCCAAATTTTCAGTGGAGGTCCTTGGTAATTGTGGGGATGGTAAAGTTCAATCCTTAGGCAGATATTGGATAACCAGTCCTTCGAGTTTTGTATAGTGGGTTGTTTCGACTAATCCCACACCGCAAGTGTACGGGTCGCGAAAGTAAAAAAGTGGACGTCTTAGAGTCCGGATATCGTACCCACGAGGACTGAATTATTCTCAAGTTTACTCTAACCAACCTTAGTCGAAATAAATAAGTTGAGATCAATCAATTCTAATCTTGCAAAAATTAAATTGCTAAATTAGATTGCGAAATCTAAAATTTAAAAATTAAGAATTAAATGAGAGCAAATTAAAAGAATGATTTTTTATAGTTTGAAATCGAATATGGGAAAACTAGTATTAAGGTTTCGAATCCACTTTTCATTTAGTTATCCCCCGGATTAACAGTTTGACAATGCAAGTTAGTTTTAATGATTCAATTCACAAAATTTGTTGAATAATCTTTCTCAACTAAAATTCAACCTATTTGTATGACGTGTTAACTATATCTCTATGATAACAACGGCATAAAAATGCATTACAACACAAGAATTGCATAAAAATATCGCACAAAGCATAGGGGTATTCTCATCCCCTATCGGACTTCATGGTTTTCAATAAGAGTCTAATTTATTCAAGATTTCTCAATTCAATGAATAAATCACAGATCAAATTTGGCCACAAGTTGCAAAAGAGAACATCTTTATATTGAAAACTCAAAACTACACATTCGTATAAGCATAAGAATTAATAAAATATCAAATTCTCAATCCGGATTCAAACTAAAATCCAAGTTTTATCTCTACCCTAATGCTATGAAAAGTTTAGCCTAAAATGCTATAAAAATCAGAAGAAAAACAAGAAGAGAAAGCCATCACCGAATTAAAGTTATGTTCTTGAGCTCGGATCTTCAATTATGGCTTTTTTTTTTCAAGTTTCTCCAAGTTGATTGCTCCAATTTTCGTTCTCTCCTCTTCTCTGATGTTCCCCCCACGAATTAGGTCGAAATCGGTATCAGTAGATGCAAGAAAGCCCAAAAAATCAGAGTCCAAATCAGTTTCGGAAAGTTTTCTACGAATCTGCCCGATATAACCATGCTATCGTGCGTGCGATCGCATGGTTATAATTCTGCAAAGGCATGCTGTCGCGCATGCGACCGCATGGTTATACCAATTTCAACTTTTGCCCAGTTCCAATTTAGTCCCCACAGTTTAATTGCAAGGCATGTCCTGAACTTCCAAGTTTGATCAATTGAGTCCAAAGACTTTTGCTTTCTTTCAATTTGGCTCCCATTTGATTTTTCTTCGCCTCCCCAACTTTTATTTCTTCCAATTGAGTCTTTCAAACTTTGATTTGCATCCCTTTTAGTCCAAATTTGTAATATTTTCTTCAATTCCCAGTTTTCCCTAAAATAGAAACAAATATCACTAAATTAGAGACGAAATTAATTAAAAATAAGAAAAACACATAGTTTAAGAGGCCTAAATAAGTGCATAAATTGCACTTATCAAACACCCCCAAACTAAAACAATTGTTCGTCCTCGAACAATAAAACTAAACTTAAAGAAGTAAAACAAACGAAGTAGCTAATCACCAACCACGAGCAAGACTCATGGTCAAATCGTGTACCATATGCCACAGGCAAACGAAATAATAGTGAAAACTCAAGTTTGACAAACAAAACAATCACCAAAAAGAAATCCACTTACCCAAGTGCTCGACTATCCTCTGTGTGTGTTTGCTAGTCATCACCTAACTCAAGTGCTTGTTCAAGTATCACCACAGAATGTTCAACACAAAACCATGCCTGTACTCCCAAGTCGTTTAATATCCTCACCTCGCTCGTGAATCACTCCTGATGCTTTTCTCTCAATTCCCGAGGTGTCTATAGCTTGTGGTTTCTAAAAACTTTCGATGTATTTTTCCACACAAGATGTAAAGAAGAGTGATTAAATGTTGAAAAGTATGATAGCTATCATTCCATCTACTTCGGCCTTAAGTCTCCAAATTTCTAGCCTTAAAGTTGCTTCATGGCACTTCAAACCCCTATTAATCTAGATTTTCCCGATTGTTTTCTCTTTTTTTCTTTTACTGACTCTATGAGATGCAATGCAGTGCCCCAACAATAATGCTTTCTCAAGGACCCATGTAGCGAGTTTTAGATCGGTGACTCCCGAGCTCGTCACTCAAGGCACCAGGTTTGAAAGACCCCTCAGACTTAATCACTCGGGCCAATGAAGCAAGAGAATGGGGCAAAAGAAAATGAATGCATGTGTGATTTCTTTCTTTTCTTTTTTTTTTCTCTCTTTTTCTTTTTTTTTTCGTTTCTTTTTTTTTCTTTCGGGAGAATAACAGTATTGGTTAGTGCCGTTACAAACTCGTTAGCCAAAAATCCTTCAACCTAAAGCAGAAATATCAAGACTTCCCGCAGCAATCCCCTCCAACATAGAGTCGCTACATCTTACCACCCCCAAACTAGGCCATTGGGCCAGTTGGATCCTAAAATAGTGGTTGGGGAGAACTACCTGGTTCTAAGTGTAAAATTGGGTCTCATAGGTAATCCTAAAGGAACACATCATCTAGGTGATAAGTCAGCAAGAACGAGAGTTAAACAATGACTATGTGCTCTTTTGAGTTAATCGGGCACAGATAAGTGATTAGAAAATTTTGAAAATTTTCAAGTGATGTTTCAAATCAAGCTATGAGTTCACTAGAAAAATTTAGGCACCTTATCATCATTGGCGGTACACATCTCGACCAAAATAAATAAAAGATAATTTTTTTAGAATATCTAACCACTGGCAACTGCACAATAGAAAAAATCGGGTGAAAGAGTGCTAAAATAACAAACGGGCATCAAATATATATAAAGATTTGAAGTACAACTGCAATCTTTCACCACCTAAGCACAGCATCAAAAACATCAAAAAGTACATCAACATACCCCCCACCCCCAACAAAATAGAGTACATTGCCCCCAATGTACGCAATTAAGATCAACGAGAAAAGCACAATAAGAAGCAATAAGAAAAGACAAAAGAGACAGAAACTCCCCTACTGAGTCCCGTGAGGTGGAGGGAACATCGGATCATGATGGAGCCCCTGTGCTGACTCTAGATGGTCCAACCATCAGTTTCCAAATATAATAAGAGAGCAAGTAGTACCTATAAAAAGCGCCCCAAACTATATAGACTTGCATAAGATAAAAGAAGTTTAAATAATTGACTAAATGAAGGTGGGGCCCGCAAAAACAATGCAAAACGATGCAAAGACGGAACAGACCCCACACTATATAAAGTACGTGTCAAAAGCAACCACATATCAAAAATTGATGTAATTCTATCAAGTTTGGAATGAAAAATGATGGTGGTGAAGTGAAGGTGACGCAGCTCGAGCGACGTCAGGCCATGACTCAAGTCACTGCACCAACCTTGCCCAAGCCAAATGCAATGTTTAGGCCATGCAATTAAAGGGAATTTTACACCAAAGTGGTCATTGAACAATGTAGAGTCACACCACAAGTTGCAAATGAACGAACAGGCTCAAAAGTTCGTTGAGGTATTTCGTCAAACACGTAGGGTACTGTGCTTGTTTTTAACAGAAATCAAACAGTATTAAGCAATGTAGCTACCAAAATATCACGGCAACACCTAAATTGATCCTCTAAACTACCCTAGAGCCCATACTCCTCAGCAATATCACTCAAAATCGACAAAAAAGAAAAAAATGAAACCACAGAACGCTAAAACGCTCAAAGCTCTTCACTGTGGTTACTACCTCATGACGACGAAGCTGGATAGCAAATTACAGAATGGACATTCACAGAAATTAGTTCAATTCAGATCATTAATATAGCACAAGCATCAGTTAAAACATAAAACTAATCAGAATTTTCGAGTTAGACCCTAAAGTTGCGAACATGGTACATTATGAATGAAAGCTTGAAATTGTCGTACCTGAGTTTTTGAAATTCGACAGAGATCAATAAATTGGTGATGAAGAACGACAGATTAAGCGCACACACAATGAACCGCGAGCCTAGATGCGTGAATACATGCCAAATCCTTGAAATTTAAACTTGTGAACTTGGTTAGTGCCTCAATTGTGACGTGAGATGAGTTAAAACTGGTTGAAGATGTGTTGTTAATGGGTGGAATTCACAGCTGAGGGTTTGGGGACGAAGGAAATTGGGGTTCTCGTTTGAAAAGTTGGGGAAAAATAGTGCCGCGTCTTATGTTTGTAAGTCGGACTTCGGGGGCCAGTTACTACCATGCGACCGCACATGCGGTCGCATGGAAGAAAATATTGTTGGTAGCACATGCGATCGCATGCGTCCCTGCTCCCAGTTTCTGCTCTCTCTTTTATTTTATTTTTTTATTTTTCTCTTTTTTTTAAATAGTAATGAGATGCTGGGACCACTCTAAAGTTGAAAATTAAGTGAAAATTGGTTTGGTAAATTTTTGTGGATTTTTGACCCAAAAAAAGACGAAACTAGATAAAAGGAAAAACAACTAGGAACGTGAAAATGCAAAGTAAAATGCAAAACTTGAATCTAATCTTAAAACTAAACTTAAAAATAACAATGAAACTTAAAGAAAGGATACGGCGATGGGTTGCCTCCCACCAAGCGCTCTGTTAAGAGTTTATAGCTCGACTTTAGTTTGTAATCGCTCAAGGTGGCTCTTTCCGGCATTTGCATTCTTTGCAATTGCCAGCCTTGCATACTTCCACCTTCCCTTTCAATCTAATGAGGCCTTTGTCCTCTTTAGGAGTCCATTCATATCCCTCTCTCCATTTTTCCTCCTTTTTGCAGCTTAACTCTATATTGTGTGTTGATTCTTCCATGTTGGAGCAAACTTGGGGATTTCGGGGTGGTGATGCTGATTTTAGGACATTTAAGCTTACTTGATCCTCATCCACCGGTAGAATCACCATCCCGGCCTCTACATCAATCAAAGCTCGGCTCGTGGTTAGGAAAGGTCTTCCAAGTATAATTGGGACTCGACTATCTTCCTCCGTGTCAATTATGATGAAGTCCGCGGGAAAGATGAACTTGTCCACTTTCACCAAGACATCTTCAACCACACCACATGGATATCGAATGGAGCGATCTGCTAGTTGAAGCGTCACATTGGTGGGTTTTGGCTCTCCTAAACCAAGTATCCTATAAATGGACAAAGGCATTAGATTAATACTTGCTCCAAGATCACATAAGGAATTCTGAAAACACAAATTGCCAATAGTACAAGGAATAGAGAAACTCCCTGGATCTTTAAGCTTAGGTGGCAACTTGTTGAGCAAGATTGCACTGCACTCTTCATTAAGTGCAACTGTTTCGAAATCCTTAGGCTTCTTCTTCTTTGATAACATTTGCTTCATGAACTTGAGGTAGAGGGGCATTTGAGCCAAAGCTTCGGCGAAGGGGATGTTAATATGAAGTTTCTTGAAAATATCAAGAAACTTTGAGAACTGCTAATCCTCCTTATGCTTCATTAGCCTCTGTGGGAATTGAATAGGTGGTTTATAAGCTCTAAGGATATCATCTTTTCTTTGAGCTTGATCAAGTGATTTCTCATTCATTTCTGATTTTTCCTTCTCCTCCATCACCACAGTTCCTCGAACTTTTGTTGTTTCTCCCTCAGATCGCTGCTTTTGAATTTCTGGCAACTCTTTCTCACTGCTTGTGGTAATAGCCATTACCTGTTCCCTTGGGTTAACTTCAGTATTACTCGGTAAACTCCCAAGTGGCCTGCAAGAAATTGCATTTGCCATCTGCCCCATCTGAGTTTCCAAATTTCGAATTGAAGCTTGCTGATTTTGGAGAGTAGTCTCAGTTTTCTTCATAAATTGGTCTGTGCGTTCCATGTACTTCTCAGTTCTCTCCATAAACCGACCCAATGCATCCTCAAGTGAGCTTTTCTTTTCAGGTTGCGGGTAGTGTGGCCCTTGAACTCATCCGTCATTCTAGTTATCTCTCCAACCAAAGTTTGGGTGATTACGCCATCCCTCGTTATAGGTGTTGGAAAATGGATTATTTGGGTAGCGTGGGCCCCCCTGGACAAAGTCAACCTGATAATGCTGCTGCGCTAGAATAGGGCACTCCATTCTACTATGGTTCGCCCCACATTCTTCACAAACCGATAGCTTAGACTGTACTGCATTCATTGGACAATTGATGTTGTCTACTTTGAGGGCTAAACTGTCCAATTTAGCAAACAGGGCAACAATAGGATCTACAACATGAATTCCAGGAGCTCTATGATTTTTCCAATCAGATGCCCGCATAGCAGTGCTACTTGCTATTCTTTCGAACAGGTCGATTGCCTCAGGGATAGTCTTTGTTGTGATCGATCCATTGGCCGAAGAATCAACCAGACTCTTATATGACGGAAGCAACCCAGTGTAGAAGTATTGTACCTGCTGTCCATTACTGATCCCATGGTGAGGGCATTTCCTTAGCATACCCTTGAATCTCTGCCATGCTTTGTGAAACGACTCCAAGCTATGTTGCTGGAAAATAGATATCTCGTGCTTCAATTTGGCAATCTTGACTGGCAGAAAGAACTAGGTGCAGAACTTTTGACCGAGGTCGTTCCAGGTGGTGATGCTTGCGATTGGCTGGGAATCAAGCCACTCCAGAGCCTTATCTCGTAAAGTGCGAGGGAATAACCTTAGTCGGATGGCATCGTCCGAAATGGCCTGATATTTAAAATGTTCACACATCTCCAAGAAGTGCGAGACATGCGTGTGCGGGTTTTCCTCTGGCAACCCATAGAATTGGTGTCCATTTTGGAAAAGATGGATCACATCCGTCTTCAGTTGGAATGTGGGCTACCCAAATGGAGGGTACACGATGCTGGATTGACTTTGAATGATCTGTGGCGTTATAAAATCACCAACTAGCATGTTATCTTCGTCCACGGCCTCTTCTGCTCGTGCTCCACCATTGTTAATTTGAAGAATTTCATCATTGGCCGCCATTGCTTTCTTTTTTTGATTTTTTTGTTTTTCTTTTTCTCTAGCTCCTCTACGTCTTTGGCGAAAGGCACGCTCGATCTCCGGATCAAGTTCGAGAGGTTGACCGAGCCTCACACTTCGCATAAACCTGAGAAAAGATAAGAGAAACTGTGAAAGAAAAATGCAATAAAATTAATTAAAAATAAATAAAGTTCGAATTAGTGCTAGCTAAACTAAACCAGAAAATAATTATAGTCCCCGGCAACGGTGCTAAAAACTTGTTGCGACTAATCCCATACCGCAAGTGTAGGGGTCGCGAAAGTAATAAAGTGGACTTCTTAGAGTCCGGATATTGTACCCACGAGGACTGAATTATTCTCAAGTTCACTCTAACTAACCTTAGTCGAAATAAATAAGTTGAGATCAATCAATTCTAATCTTGCAAAAATTAAATTACTAAATTAGATTGTGAAATCTAAAATTTAAAAATTAAAAATTAAATGAGAGCAAATTAAAAGAATGATTTTTTATAGTTTGAAATCGAATATGGGAAAACTAGTATTAAGGTTTCGAATCCACTTTTCATTTAGTTATCCCCCGGATTAACAATTTGACAATGCAAGTTAGTTTTGATGATTCAATTCACAAAATTTGTTGAATAATCTTTCTCAACTAAAATTCAACCTATTTGTATGACGTGTTAACTATATCTCTATGATAACAACGGCATAAAAATGCATTACAACACAGGAATTGCATAAAAATATCGCACAAAGCATAGGGGTATTCTCATCCCCTATCGGACTTCGTGGTTTTCAATAAGAGTCTAATTTATTCAAGATTTCTCAATTCAATGAATAAATCACAGATCAAATTTGGCCACAAGTTGCAAAAGAGAACATCTTTATATTGAAAACTCAAAACTACACATTCGTATAAGCATAAGAATTAATAAAACATCAAATTCTCAATCCGGATTCAAACTAAAATCCAAGTTTTATCTCTACCCTAATGCTATGAAAAGTTTAGCCTAAAATGCTATAAAAATCAGAAGAAAAACAAGAAGAGAAAGCCATCACCGAATTAAAGTTATGTTCTTGAGCTCGGATCTTCAATTATGGCTTTTTTTTTTCAAGTTTCTCAAGTTGATTGCTCCAATTTTCGTTCTCTCCTCTTCTCTGATGTTCCCCCCACGAATTAGGTCGAAATCGGTATCAGTAGATGCAAGAAAGCCCAAAAAATCAGAGTCCAAATCAGTTTCGGAAAGTTTTCTACGAATCTGCCCGATATAACCATGCTATCGTGCGTGCGATCGCATGGTTATAATTCTGCAAAGGCATGCTGTCACGCATGCGACCGCATGGTTATACCAATTTCAACTTTTGCCCAGTTCCAATTTAGTCCCCACAGTTTAATTGCAAGGCATGTCCTGAACTTCCAAGTTTGATCAATTGAGTCCAAAGACTTTTGCTTTCTTTCAATTTGGCTCCCATTTGATTTTTCTTCGCCTCCCCAACTTTTATTTCTTCCAATTGAGTCTTTCAAACTTTGATTTGCATCCCTTTTAGTCCAAAGTTGTAATATTTTCTTCAATTCCCAGTTTTCCCTAAAATAGAAACAAATATCACTAAATTAGAGACGAAATTAATTAAAAATAAGAAAAACACATAGTTTAAGAGGCCTAAATAAGTGCATAAATTGCACTTATCATGGGTCATAGCCTCAATAATTTCCAACAACAATACAATTTACAAAATTCCTATACTACTGCACTTAATTGAAAAACCAAAGGGGAAACATGGAGTTGTATTCCAACCCCCTTGTTACAAGACTCGAAATATGAATACATTTTTCGGGAAAAATTCCAAGGCGACAAAATTGTTCAATCAATTAAAACATTCAACAACAGGTATTCATCTATTACAATCCCAGACTGCTCAACTAAAACATGCACATATAAAATTGCTTTAATCTAACCACATAAATAGCTTAAAAGCATGTGGCTTTGATTCCAATTGTTGGATTAAGCTAGGAATGCCCAGCCACAAAAATTAATTTCTTGTCACTAGAAAATTCCCTATGCTAGAATTTAGCTAAATATGTGATCGACTAATTAAAGCAATTTTATAATTATACAAAGAAGGATTCAATTGATTACCTCAAAAGCAATTTCAAGAAATAACCTGCCGTGATTGTTGGAAGATTTCAGACCCCAAGCCTTCTTTGATGTTCTCTATGAACCCACAAGAGCACATAAAGTTTTTTTCTTCTTGGCTTGTGGAAAACATGAAAAATATAGAGAAAATATTTTGAAAGCTTTTGTGTAGTGACAACAAATTTTCTTGGATAAAATATTTAATTAAATAAAATCTCAGACATGCCGCTACAACTTCACCTATAAAATTTGATGGCGTAAGCTCGTCTAGTTGAATTTTATATTATTTTTTTATATTTAATTATTATAAGAAAATAATTTATAAAAATTTATTTATTTTCCAAATTTACTTTTGAGGATCCAAACTTTTAAATTTATTCAGTTTAGTACCAAAATCTTAGTTTTTATTTCATTTGAGCCCACCTTAAGTTAGGAGCCCATTTGTGTTTTAACCCAATAAGAATACCTTAACCAAGTTCTTACCCTAGAATACCCTTTATATATTTTTTGTACGAATTGCTCCAAACCCTAACCCTATCAATATCCTCAATCTTCTCCATTATCATCACCAACCTCATCCATTCATTCTCATCAACACATCAAGCTAGAATAACAAGAAGTTTCTATAGGTAATCTCTTAACCTTTTACTTTCAAATCTGTATTCCAATTATTATGTCATTGTTTCAATCACACACACAAATTCTTAATCAATTTATTATATTTTTCCACTTTATTTCTATTATAGTTAGAATAATATATCTTACAAGCTTTAACTAGTAGTTTCACCATCTCCACTGTACAACCACGACACAACCACCACTGCAACACCACCACACCAAAAACACACCAAAACACACACCCACACACACACGCGTATATACATGCACATACAGCATATACATACATCACCCACACTCAAACTCAACTTCATAACCTGAAAATTATACCTACACCTTCCCCTACTTCCATAGAACATCATAAAACCAATTAATTTCGAAAAAGGCTCGAGATTAGATCGAATTTTGAAAATCCCCAAAATTTTCCTCAACCTTCAACCACCAAATTCAAGCTAAATAACCATTTTTTCTTCAGTCAACAACAACCAAGAGGACCACCACTGCCACCATTATCTCACTAGTGACCACCACCGCTGTCCGCGGTTGGCATGCCAATATTTTTGCCTTTTCTTTCATTTTTGGTCGAGAACGAGATGAGAGTGAGAGCCCAAGAATCGAGTTGTATTCTTGACACAAATGCATGATTTAAATAGGAATTTGCAACTCAAGTCCCTGAGCTCGTGGATTTCTTTTAAGTTGGTCCTTATATTTTATTTAATTTATAAATCCTTAACTTTTAATTTCTATAATTTAGCCGTTAATTTATTATTCCCTATTAAGCCCCCAAGTTATTTATTCTAATTAAGTACGCCTTCAAAGTTTATTTAAATTCTAGCCCTTAACTTTTAATTTCTACAATTTGGTCCCTAAATTTTTATTTCAATTTTAATCTTCAATTTCTTATTCTTATTTAAGTTGACACCCAAACTTTTAATTTCACCTAAGCCTCCCTTGATTTAAAAATCTTGCAATTTAGTTGAAAGTACTTTTAGTTCAATTTTATTGTATATTAGGTCCTCAAACTATTCGATTATTCCAAATTGACCCCCAAACATTCATATTCATTCAATTTTTGTCCAAAACTTCTATGTTATCTTAATATTTAAGAGTACTAACATAAATTAAATTTCTTATTGACTAGCTAGACGGGGCGTATGAACAGTTAGAGGAGTGATTCGCACCTCTTACTAAGTCAAAACTCGGCAGAGACTTAAGATAGGCGCAAAACTCAAAACCAATTTTTTACTTATCGCACATTTTAGTTAATAATCTATACTATATACGTTCTTTTAGTATGTAATTGACTTTCCTTCACGCTTAGATTTGCCTTTCGGGCAAATTACTTACCTTCAGGTCTGGAGTTGCCTTTGCCCAAATTACTTGCCTTCCGACCTAGAGCTGCCTTCGGGGTCAGAGTTACCTATGGGTATTATATTACAGAGTTTGCATATCTATTTGCCTTATACACTTGTATAAATTGATTAACTTGCACAGAACCTACTGAGTATTGTTGAAATACTCACTCCTTTCATTTTTCACAAATTATGGATTGAAGAGATCGGAGGCGTGGCTACGCGTGAGAGCTTTCTAGGATTTATTAAATAAAAAATATCATTTCCGTTATTACTTTAAGTAAAACTTAATGTATTGAAGTGTGTTATTTCAACTGTTTGAACTTATTGGTATTTTATGTTGAATGTTTTGAATTATTAAAGATCGAACAAATATATGATACTCTAATATGTTTGCTATCTAAAATGAATTTCTACATCTGAGTTATTTGTTATGTTTCCGCATTTGAGTTATTTGTTATTTTCCGCATTTAAAATTATTCCTATTAAAAAAATCAAAATGTTTTATAGAAAGAACTAACATTCTGGGTTTTTAGAACTCGGGGAGTTACATTTTGTCTATTAAAAATCACGTAAGTTTTTTTTCTTCACTTTCTCTATCCTTTTAATAAGAGAAGTCTTAGTGAAGAAAAACTTTTAGTCAATCCTAAATAAAATCTGAAATATTTTATTTTGTATTTTTAAAATAGATGAGGTGACTAAATCCGTAACCGCCTCTCCACTAATAACACATGTTTTTTCTAATACACATGTACACGTGCATGTGTATTTTAAGTGTAATTAATTATTTAATCGTGATTAATGACAAAAATTTCACTGCACTCTTTTAAATTATAATGCTTATAATTTATCTTGGTCTATAAGTTGAAGCCACCAAATGGATCTTACAAGACCTAATCAAATTAAGCTTCAATAACTTAATTTTAATTTTGTCAATCGTGACCAATTAAAATAATTTATTAATTACATTCTACACCACTAAAAGAATGTGGCTGCAATCTCAATTTAATTGAAATTATTGAAGTCAATAATTAAAATCCTTTGATATATCAATCTTACTTAATATCCCCATTGGTCAACTAAAATTAGGAGTGGGTATTCCGAGCTAGGTTTTAAGTAGTTCATTACCCGGGCCGAACTGTAAATTTCAGTTCCTTGAAAAATGGAAGCATTGGGTATTTTGAAATGAAGTACCCGTTCGGTTCTAGTTACTTCTAGATTCGGTTCGGTTCCGATTATTTTGCGATACATTTTTTATAACTTGAAAATCATCGAAAAAAGTAACAATTTTGCTTCAAGCATAAATATAACCAATAAAATAAAAAAAAATTGAATCTACTTAACAGCAGCAGTTATGCTGTTGAACAACAGTTCAAGCCTAGAATTAGTACTGATTTTCAAATTTATCGAAAGAATTTAATCTCACTTGCTAGTGTTTCAAAGAGATTCAAGTTAGTAATCTTAGTCCATTACCCACGGCCGTTTATGGTATTCCATATGATAAGCATTTAACATTAGATTCGTGTGGTCAAACTTACAAATTTAATTTCACGAGGTCCAATCCAATATATTCACAATTATATTCTTAAATTTATTAGAAGGCCAAAGATGGACTTCAATAAAATTAAGATAATCTTACAAAATAAATTGTCCAACTTCACTTACTGATCGTGGATAAGAAAATTTCAAATTGAATTATAAATCAAATCTTTCCATGTTTAACAAATAAACACTTGATTTACAATATCTTGCAATTTGTGGACAAATGCAAACTCATAAATGATTTAAATAAACAAAAATATTTTCCTTAATTTCCAAATAAACATCACCAGTACATAGAATATTTGCTCGATGGGCATATCATATCCAGCACTTGTAGAAACTCCTAATGAAATTTTTATCCATTCACTAATGCAGAAAAATAATGTGGGTTTATGTTGTTTTTATGCCATTTACATACCTAAGTTTAGTTAAGTATTATTATTTTAGGAGACAAATAGAGAACGGAGAAGATCGAGTGAAAACGAAGTCAAAATGAGCAAAAAAGGACCATGATGAAAGAAAATGAGAAGTTTTGGGGACCAAATTGAGCCAAAAAAGGAAGTTCTGGGTCAATGGAGAAGAAGATAGGGCCATATCGAAAATGGATATGGCTATATCGACCTTGCAGATGCATGGCAAAAATTAGCAGAAAGGCCAGTACGACCGTATCTCAACTAGATACTGCCGTATCTCATCCTATACGGTCGTATCTCCCCGCAGAACAGCTTTCTGATTATGTTTAAACTCTATTTATGGTATAATCTTGATTACTTGCCTTGCACGAACCTGGAGCGTCTTAGGGACCTTTTGACACCTGCAAAAAGAGGTTAGCACAAGAAAGAAGAGGGGGATGCTACAGAAAACAACATCAAAGATTAAAGCTTTACTGAGGAGATTGAAGATTGGAGTCAAAACCGCATCCATCCAAGATCCGGTTATGGCTTCTTCTTCAAGTTTTTGTTCTTATTCTTTTAATATGCTAGGGTAAACACTTATTAGTGCTAGGGTTTGATGAGTCTTTGTTAATATCGTCATGTGTTGGATTATTAGTTGATGTTTTGACTTTTTTATTTTCAACCGAATGTTTGATATACGAAATTCGAATTGATTGTTTATATTTTTACAACTTATGCGCAAAGTTGAGATTTGTGACTTGTTTATTCATTCGAGAGAACGTAGATGAGTTAGACCATAAAATTGGAAATCAGAGGGTTCGATAGGGGATGAGAGTGCCGCCGTGCTTTTATGCAATGTTTATGTGAATTTCTAGAGTCTAATGCATTCGTGTGCAAATCATTAAGTTATAGATAATTAATGCTGCATGCGAATAGGTGAATTTCCTTGAGAGAGACTTTCATTAATTAGGAAATTCCATCGTCTCGATCAATTGTTCGTGTCAACTAATGATCCTAATTTGAATTAATTACAAAGTAGATTCAAAACCCTAGTACTAGCTTTCTCTACTTGTCTTACATCCAATATTTATCGTTAATTCAATTCTTTATCTTGTTTTGCAATTTAGTTTAGAATTTAATTTTAAAAATTTAAACCTATTTCAAATCTATTCTTTCGGTTAAGGTTAGCGAAATAAACCTTAAAAGTATATACAATCCTCGTGGGTTCAACACTCTACTCATTACTATACTAGTTGTCACGACCCGTTCATTTGCGGGATAAATGCGTAACAATCATCCTATGTTGTAATCATTCCTCATTAAACAAACTAAGTAGAACAACATTGAAGCGCCTTTTTTTTTTGTTTGTCTTTTCCAAAATCATTTTTTCTTCAAAACCATTTTTAATAAAAATAGGAATTTTTGTTGAAGCAAAAATTCTTTTCTATTTGCCAAACATAAATCATTATTCCACTAAATCTTATCTACTTCAATCACACATCCAAAAATCTCTACTTCATTTAACCGCCACATGATGTTATAGTTCTACTTCACAAACTTCTAAATCAAGAGCCTCTCTTAAATGTGAATTTCCAATATTTTTCTCCACCTCGCTTTCTCTGTTAAACTATATCATCAACAAATAATATGTGGAAAGAAACATTAACAGAGCATATCTAAAAGCTCATTCAACACCAAACAACCTTGGCATAGGCATACAACTATAGATAGCATCTTCTACTACCGCTGGTAAATATAACTACTTCAGCGTCTACATTAGCTAATGTCGCAATAAAGTTTTAAGAGCTACAGAAAGAGTTTACTTAGCACACGAAAAATTTTGATGGAAAATAAGGAAATAAGAAACATCAAAGAATATGTTAACGTCAAACATCAAATTTAACTTCAATAAAACCAAATTAACTTGAGCAGATGCTGTGTGCCTTTCGTGAGAAACTGAGTAAAGAGATATAAAGGCAGAAAAGAGCAAGGTGGAGATGAAAAAATGAAAAAAACAGTAGAAAAATATATCAAAACAATAGTTGATAAATTAGTTGAAAGCAATCATTTTTGAGTAGGGATGAATTTGGGGTACCTCAAGATGTTGAACAAACGATTGAAAAATTAAAAGAATTACGACGAGAATAGATATATATATATATATATATATATATATATATGCACCCTTTTTTCGCCAATAACCATGAATAGCTTTATTGACAATTAAAAAGTATGACTTGGCAAACACGTTGGAACTCCAGCCACTTCGCCAATCTTCATAACTCTAGAATTTAGGGTTTGGTGTTTATGATGAAGGATTACTCCTCTATTAATCAATTACAAAGTGCAATAGGAAGCTAAGATGTCAAAGGAGAGCTTTTGAGTGTTTCTTTAGTGTGAAGGCTTTTAAAGTCGTACCTAAAAATTGGTGCGAAAAATGTGTCGATATAGGGTTGAAACACTGCAGAAATAGGTCAAAAATCACGATCTAAGCTGGGTTGCGTAGGGGGGCAACTCGAGCGATTCTCGAGCAAAATATGTCACAACTTGATTGGTTTGATTTTTATGCACAGATATGCCAATTACAATATTCCTAACAATCTCATCCTTTGGCATCGTGACAAAATCAAACAACCTATTACCTGGGTAGCCTAACCTATCAACTAAATGACCACTTACTCAGTACTAAATCTTGTAGGACTTTAATGCTACCTTGAATCTGCAAAACGAACACTTGAACCCTAGTGTAACGGCATAGTGAAATTCAGGATCAATAATAGACACTAGTAAACAAGTAATGGAATGAAAGTTCACTCATAAACACCAAAAAATGTAAAGTTACATTCATAGTGTTGGACCGAAACTAGCATCGACATTACACAAAAGAAAACAAACACAATCACAAAGTCACATCGTGTCTTCCCTTCATTAAAACAAATGCAATCTTCCCCTGACTGCAAGCTTCTATTATCATATCACACCATTCTCTCTATTTTTTTTCTTTTTTTCCCTAACAAATGGAAAAGGGAAATAAGAACAATCAGGACCATGGTAAGCAAAATGTAGAGAAACAATGGTGAAGTACATCCCAATGGTTAAAGTGAATGCACTAGCAATATGAATCAAATAAAATGGAGTGTAAAACGGATGGAGATAAAAAAAAATGCTGGCATGTTGTGCAACTCAACATCACTAAACATAGACAAACCAAAACCTAGCCAAAACAAGAAACGACCATTTCCTTACATACAGGGTGTTAGTGTATGTGTATTTATTAATATTTATGAGTTTTGATGTGAAATATGAGAGAGAATGAGTGGGATTGAGTGGTGGAAATTTGTGTAGTACAGTGGGTCCCAAAAAATATGTGAATATAATCGGTTTGACTTTAGATAAAAATGAGTTAAAATGTGTAAAAATTTATTAAAAATTGTAGAAGAACGGGGCCATAGTCTAAATCAGCTAAGGTGCACTCAGGTGTGTAAAAGTGCCACTGAAAACCTATGAGCATTACTCAACCTTAAATTTGTGAGAAGTAACATGTAAGAAACACCGAGTTTACAAGAAATTACTTCTTAACCAACACAGCTCAAACTAAGTTATTTTAAACCCAGCCTCATTCTCTTAAGCTTTCTATAGGATCCCCATAAAGAAGCTTAGGTTGGTAGCTCCCAAATCGGTTGGCCTTAGGGTACCAGGCATTAAAACACCCCTACGAACTTGCTAACTCAAGAGTCAAATAGGCTGTAGAGTGAGGCAAAAAAATGAAGCAGACTATTGCCAATTAAACAAAACTCACATGTGCAAACTTCTCTCCCCTAACCTTTGTAGATGCCCCTTGTAGCGGGCTTTACACCTACAACTCCCAAACTAGACGGTCTTATGGTGCCATGTTTTAAAGGGACCCCTTACAGGCTTAATCACCTGAGATACTTCAGCTGCAAAGAGAAGTATGCGAATGTACAACAAAATGTGGCATAGTTATTAACTAACTGTCTTATAAAATTTTTCAATCATACTCAATTCTCATTCGTCCAATGATGGCCACTCCAAATCTCACATACAAGGTAAAACTCTCACAAGAGCTCAGTGTGCGTAATGAAAGAAAGGTATGAATTCAACTCAAGTTAACCTAAACTTAGGGGAAATTTAATTAAAGCATAGTGATTCACTTCATCCAAGTGCACCACGCCAGTTTAAAAAATTTACCCAACATGCCCACAAATGAAATTAAAAGAAAAGGAAATGCGAATTTTTGTATTTTCAATGTTTTCTCCTGAATATTTTTTAAAAAAATACAGGAACAAATGTAAGGAAAAAATTAAATAAGTAAAGAAAAAAATGCATAAAAATAACAAAATAGGCAAAGCATGCAAATATTGACAAAATCAATGAAATGCACATGCATGCTCTAACCTTACAATCGACAGGATATGCCTGAACCAATAGCTCTCCCAGAGTCACCATAGTGATCAGAGAGCTCAGTCTTCCTTACCCGAGCTTGTTTGGTTGAAGTAGTCAACCTAGTCAAATGGCCTACAACCTTCGTCAATTAGCTGACCTGCTTTACTAACTATCTTAGCTAACTTGGGGTATCAACATGAGTCGGTCTAGTTAGAAGTTGTTTCCAATTGGGGCGGATATGCCCTAATTTCCCACAACGATTGTAGGTAGGAACAAATTTAGGCGCTGCCTTAGACTACAAAATATGAGGATTGAAATTTTTTGGCGAAGAAAGCCTTTGTTTGGTCGAGGAGGATTCATAGACTTCACAGAGGAAGTAACACCAGTGATCTTGGTCGTTTTGGCATTAACACCACATCATTTTCATAACCGAGACCCTCTTTGTTCCCGATTAGTTTGCCCATGCCTAGAATGTGGTCTAACTTTTAAGAACCCCCAGAACACGTTTTGATCAGGTTATTAGCAACCTCGAGTTCCTTTTCTAGTGCTGTGAATTTCAACTCTAGAGTCTCTTTTCCCTTTCTTAACTTTCTTGGACGTTCTTTAGCTTCATTCAATTCAATATTGAGTTTCTCTCTCTCTCAACCTCATTGAGTTTCTTAAGTAATTCTTCTTACTCATGCGCAATCTTATATTTCTCACGTTCTGTTGCCTCCAATTTTCTAAGCGCACACCTATTCACCTTCTTCATTTCCAGACTCTCTTCATGGAGTTGCCTATGCATGTCTTCTAAATCTTGTTCACTACCAGAGTCCTCACCTGTGGCGCTGGAGTTCTCTAAGCTTACATTCTCCTTAGGTTCAGCCACAACTCTACTTGTAAAAGCTAGCGCGTTAACCTCCTCATGCTCAGATCAAAAGGAACTACTATCCCTAGACCCAATATCACAAAGGATAGAGTTCAAGGCATTGCAAGTATTCTTCTTATAAGAAGGACAATCAACCCTAATACGCCCAAAGCCCTTACATCCATGGCATCTGAACATTTTAGATTCTTCTAAGGATTTTACTTGAGGTTTTTTATTTTTACCAAACATTCGTTTGAAATTTTTAACAAAATTTAAGCTCGTTATCATTCAAACTCTCGGTTAAAAACTTTAGATAAGCTCTATTTTGAATAGACTGACTAGCTATAAGAAAAGTATCAAATGAATGCCAAGCAGAAGAAGAAATTGATTGTTTTAAATTTCTAAAATACAGTAGTCACAACTAGAAATAGAAAAATGTGAATTTGAAAGCTTAACTGATGGAATTTGGCAAAAATATGGCTTTGTCCAGCACTGCTAACTTTGATCCGTTGGGCCATTTTCGGTTAAAAACAACTACTAGCTTGTAAAAAACATACAAGTCAACAAAATTAGCAAATCTGAGCAGATGAATTAGGTCGAATCAAATTTAGGCTCTGCTGCTAATTGGAAAAAACACATACAACGGTTGACCCAATTAATTATATTGATTATCACAATTCATGAACCAACTGTCCAGTTAATAACAATCATCAAATCGATAGACTAATTAAAGCAACAAGAAAAAATAGTAAATAACACCAAATATGATGACGGTGGAAAACTCGTTAAAGAACTCTTCAAATGGTAAAAACCTCTGAGCGAACTCGCAACGAAAATCCACTAGAAAGAGATTAACTTACAGACAATCAATGCTAACCTAGCCTGACCCCTAATGTGTAAACCCCAACAAACCTCATCGAGTTATATGTATAGCAGCGCTTGGAACTCCCGTCCCTCTTTTCTCATAAGTGGATCTTCAATCATGCAGGAACTCCAACCGCCTCGCCAATCTTGAGAACTCTGAAGGCTTTTTGGCAGAGGATTTCGGGTTTGGTCTTTATGATGAAGGATTCCTTGTTTATTAATCAATCACAAGTGCAATAGTATTCTAAGATGTCAAAAAAGAGCCTTTGGATGTTTTGTTTGGTGTGAAGGCTCTCAAAGTTGTACTTGAAAACTGGCTGCAAAACCCGTGTAGATATAGCCTGTACAAATAAGTCGAAATTGTGATCCAGGTCATGTAGATGTGTCGCTCGAGTGCTTGCCCTCGACTAGCCACGGGATTGAATTTAGCGGATCTCGAGCAGTCCCAGCTCTGCTCAATCTACTCGAACGGACAACCAGCAGCCTTCTACTCGATTGATTTGCTTGGGCGGTTGTTGAGCAGATTTTCTTCAAATGATGCTAACTGAAGTCCTAAGCTACCCAAACACTAAATAAACACGCTAAAATAAGTTGCAACTCCATTGGTTTGACTTTCGTACACATATATGCCAATCACAATATTCCTACCTAGGGCCGGACATTTTAATCACCAAACCAACAAACCGACCGCATTGGGTCGGTTCGGTTCTGTTTTTTGGGGCGGTCGGTTTAGTTTTCGGTTTGGTTTTCACCAAACCAAAAAATCGATCGGTTTTTTTTTAAAAAAAAAAGAAGCAAAACCCAAAAAAAAGGAAAAACCGACCAAACCGAGTTTTGGTTTACTGAACTGAGCTAGTCGGTTCGGTTCGGTTTAAAAAAAAAAAAAATCGACCGAGGTCAGTCGGTTGTGGTTCGGGTGGAAAAACCAACCGAACCGACCGACGCCCATCCCTAAAATATTTTGAACGATGGGGATGCTCTGCAAAATGATTAAACATAAAAATGAAGCACAGATACTTAGATTCTCCCTGGCTGTAGATGGAAGTTCCATATGCTTGGTTTGTAAAAAGGTCCTGCTGAATTTCTAGGATGGAACAATAAAAATGGTCTAGCTACCAAAGTAGCAAAACATCTTTAAGTACACCATTTTTTCTACCATCGAAATCCAAAAAGATTTATTTCAAAATTGCTTGGTAAATAGAAAATGGATAGCGAGGCAAATAAAAAAATTTGCAAAAAAAAAAGCTAAGATTTGAAAAAAAAAACACCGACAAAGAGAATTCAATCCGCCATGGCTGCAATCTGGTTGCGTACGACCAAAAAATTCTTATCACAACATCGAAAATCTCCAAGCCAAGCTGCGGATGGAATAATCTTAGTGCCAGATCCATTAGCTTAGAAAACGTTAATGAAAAATCATAATAGCTCATTGAATTCATTGCCATACTGCAATTAAATGAGTAAAAGAACATTAATTGGGTGGAAAACTTGGAGAGAATTTCCATTATTATATCTAAGAATTGGGATGAAAAGGACGTGAATTAAGTGGGAAACTTGGAAAGGATGAGTATTGAGGATCAAGAAAGATGTGTAGGAATATTTGAGTAAATTTCGTGGAAAGATGGTAGGAGAAAATTCATCAATGATGTTATGCGATGATTAGGGAATTTATTAGGGAAATGCTAGACTACCATAATGAATGTTATAATGGTTGACATAATGATAGTTGACATATTTAATAATCGTCCATCTAAAAGTGATGGAGTTGTTGAAATTGTAAGATCATGCCACATATCTAGGGGTGGGCGTTCCGGGTACGGTTCCGGGTAGTTTACTACCCGGAACCGAACCGTAAATTCCGGTTCCTTGAAAAATGGATCCGTTCGGTTCTTTTCAAATGAAATACCCGTTCGGTTCCGGTTCCTTCCGGTTCCGGTTCTACCCGTTCGGTTTCGGTTATTTTATGATGTATTTTTTATTACTCGAAAAATACAAGAAAAAAATAAAAATTTTGATTCCAATATAATATAACAACAAAAAACCACTGTGCAAATAGCCAGCCGGCTGCCGCTAAGAGCAAGTCAAATTGCCGCCGCCGCTTTGAGGCAAAGAAATTGTCGCCGCTAAGACGCAAGAACAAAGCAGCCTCCCGCCGCTTTTTGCAAATTGCCACGATCCATCATGGTTAAAAGAATTCTATGAGAATTCTAGTAGAATTTTTCTAGAAATAACACCAAAATTTACTAGAATTAGCACCAAATTTTAAATTTACTAAAAGAATTCACAAAAGTTGGCAATCAAATAGAAGAAATAGTGCTATTTCTTATCCTATTCCGGTTCCGGTTCCGGTTCCGGGTTTTTAGAAAAGGATCCGTTCGGTTCTTATTCTTGCCTCGGTTCCTGCTCCTAATTTTTAAAGAATCGTTTCTGGTTAGGTTCTACCCGTTGATTCGGTTTTTTGCCCACTGTTACACATATCCATTATGTCAATCATTATGGCACCTATTATGATATTGTAGCATGGTCCTATTTATTATACAAAAATAAAAAAGGAAAATCATGCCAACGATGCATGTCAATTGTGCATATGCGAGAAAATATTGGCATAATTAATTAAATAATAAAACAATTGGACAAAAAGGAGGAAAAGCGTGTCAATGGACCAAAGCCAGGAAAACATTAAAATAACTAATTAAATAATTAAAAAAAGGCTGAAAAAGCTTCCTTTTACACCCACATACATACATACACACATCCATATATATATATATATATATATATATATATATATATATATATATGCCATTCAAATAAATAGCAATCATGTTTTCTTTTGGTTAATTTCAATAGCAGTCACTCAAGTTATCCAAGAATAACGAAAAAACCATTGAAGTTTCATAGTTGCGCCCGCTATCGCTTGAGTTCACATTACTTCCACGAATAGTTAATGATGGTCCAAATCGTTGTAAATAAAATTTAAAGGAGAAAAGAGTTATTTTATATAAAAAAAAATTGCCGGAAAGTTCCTATCTTCATCAATCCGACCGCCGCTCTCACCTCCTTTTCCAGCCTCCAAATCTGAAAATCCGATCACCACAATGTCATCTTGATCGTTTCCTTTTCGCATCAAAATGTAGAGCTCTTTACACCTCCCAAAAAATTGAATTTTGCACCGGAAATTGGTGTGCAAAATCGCCCAAATCAATTGTGTTTTTTGTACTAGTAATCTGGTACTTTTTTACAATAATTTCTAACGATTTTTCCATCAGTTGTTGGTGTGATTTCAAGAGGGACTATACCATTCACATTACTATTTCAATCTAAAATGTCAGTGTTTAATAAAGTTTACTTGGATAGATGCATTGCATTGAGTCTACAATATTCATCTCTCTTGTATGGAACATTTTCTATTTTGTTGGCTAGTTCTGTAGCATGCCTTTCACCATTGATTGTCGATGAGTTATGAAATTTTTCCTAGTAGATTGTATAAGTTGATCTATAGCATATGATTATCTATAAAATCTTGGACATTAAGTTTCGTTAGGAGCAAACGGTTCTGTAAAATTCCAATATTGTAGTGGTATATGATGGTGGAATTTTATAGATTTGGAGGATATAGAAGAACGCAGAAGCATCATACGACTTATGAAGATGAAAATGCTTTCTTGCAAATTTATTTTTAATATAAAATTACACTTTTAGTCGTTTAAATTTTATTTAGAACTGTTTGGACCCTTAGTGATCATTAGTGAAAACTAACATGAACTTTAGTGACTGTGAGTGAACTTTGAAACATCAGTGACCATTTTGTTATTCTTGTGTAACTTGAGTGACCATAGATGAAATTAACTCGATTTCTTTTATTTCAAGCTAGATATTCTCAATATTACATTTTGTTTTAGGTAGTTATATTGTGGCTGCACATTTTCATTGACGCATCACATTCTAGTTGTTTTAAAATTTCTTAATGTTTACTTCTTAATTTAGCCCCTGATTGGGAATAATTTTTTCCAAAATTTTCCACTTTTTACCAATTTTTTATACATTCTTTCTTTACTCTAAATCAATCACATCCACACATCTCATAACATCCACAAATCTCCACCATTAAATTCCACTCATTCTCTCTCCTCATTTACATTAAAAACCATTAAAAATCAACCCCTATCACCTTTTTAATTACATCCTGAACTTTTTTTCCTTCAATTATTATTTTTAATCTTTCACTAATTTGTAATTTCCGTCCATGTAGATCGTTTTCGTCTAAAAATTTTATTTATTTAGAAGCCAAACATAAATGCATATGTATATAATGCGTTACAAACATCAAAGTTTTCATCTTCAAACACGAAGCTTAAATGCAAAATGTATATAGTGCAATAATAAGAAGAAAATAGTAACGAAATAATTGAATGAAATCATTTATATGTGCCAAAATTACAAATTTCCAAAGACCCCTTTATGTACAATGTTTTTCTTTTTATTTATCGACATTCCATCTTGATGTCAACAATTTTAGACTTGTAGGATAATTAACCTTAGAAGCGGTCATGTAAAACTATCCGTGACTAAATACTACTTTTTAGGAACAGTAGTCGCACATGGGATAGTCATTGACCCTAACTCTTAGTAATCATTTTTTTCATTAAAAAATCAAAAAATATAGTTATTTCTTTTATTGCAATTATTAGAAATCAAAAAAAAAAAAAAAACTGTCATTTACAATTTTAGGTTAACACTTTATATTATATTACAAAAAATGTGATATATTATAATAAATTTTATTATTGCCACCAATAATGTCGACTATATTTTCAATATTTATACTATTTTAGGTCTTATCAATGTGATCACTAAAAAGTGTAGAAAAATAAATAGATTATTGCATGCATTATTCAAATTAAGTTTTTTCATTAAGTAATTTCAGAAATTTCAGTACTATTCTATTAATATTTATTCTCTTTTTATGTTATAAATTATAAATAGTTATAGTTATGATAATTTAAATAATGATATACTTTATGCTATTAAAAAATTATGACAATCCATTCTTCTTGCAATTAATACTTGAAGTAAAATATTTATTTTTACTAAGATAACTATTTCATATGGATAACAGTAAATTTATCGATAAACATAAATAGTGCATCTTAAGATTTTATTGATTTTGTCGTCAATTGTCAATATCAATAATAATAATAAGCAAATATTTCCTTTAAACAAAATGCTTAATTTTCCAAAATTATCGTTGTCATTTTCCAAAATTTGTACGGCTACAATTCTGAGATGACTTTATAGCCGAGTTGAGAGATACAATTATAAAATTTCACATTGCAAAAGAATTGTTTATATTAATAAAATATAGCCCGTGTGCAGAAAAAGGGGAACTATAGAGAAGGGAAAATCTCTAATCACCTCGAAAGTTTGATATAGATTGTGCAAACAAAGGGAGTCATGTACATTTGAAGTTGTGTCCACGTGCAAAGCTTCGCATTCTAATAACTGTTCAATTTATGTGGAGATTTAATAGACTGCACGGATATTGTAAAATAACTATTCCAAGCAAACATCGTCCCTAAAGAATTTAAAATTAGAATATGCAATTTACGAAATCTGGCGCCTAAAAATTCTCAGAGCCACTGCTCCCATTAGTAATATATTGATTTTATTCGTGTATTATCTTTTTTTTTTAGGAGAACTATCTCAACTCGAAAATTTGAGTATGAGATAGAATTTTATTACTCTAAAAGAAGCTTGTTACAAGGAAGGGGGCTTAAACCAAATGTTCTGAAAGAATTTACAACTGCAAAAGCAAAATCGACCTATACTATACAATCTCAAATTTCAATCATCCTAACGTTCGCAAGTCCTAACCTACCTAGTCTCAGAATTCCTTGAATATGACATTTCGGATCGTTACAATCCAAAACAGTAAACTCTTTCTAAAATGAGCTAAAAATGTAAAGTAGTCCGTCGCAAAATTGCCTTCACTTAAATGTGAGAAAATTTAACAGTCATCTGGGAGGAAAGATTTCTCATGTTGTCAAGGATATATTGAATATCCCAAGGACCACTAGTTTTGGTTAAGCGAAGAAGAATTGCTGGTTGCGAATCAGCTTCTATCCATACCTTTCAAATGCCATGGTTGTAGCAAAGAAACAATCTAGACAAAATAGCTTTGAGTTCTACATAAGTGATGCTATAATGACCATAATATTCACGGAAAGTCCACACCATTCCGCCTTTGTCATCGTGTAAGAGCCCATCCCCTGTAGCTTTTGAGTTAATGATAGAGCCAATTTGAACCAACCGGGTTTTGGTTTGTCCCATTTAACCACCTTGAGCTTGTAGTTATGGACTGATTGCATTTTAAAACTAGCAGCAAACAACCTAGTGATGAGAAAATCCATTTTCTAATGTTAGCACATGTAGAAGTCTTAATTCCTTCACGTTTAAACGATATGATCTGAGACTCTCTCAAAAATAAATTTCAAGGTTGGACCATTGTTTGAGCTCAAAGGAATTGAAAGCAATGGATTTGGTTCAAATTCGGAGCGATTTTACAAACAAATCAAAGATTGATGGTCTGTTTGATTGAACAGAATGCATTTTTGATAGAGATATAAGTAGAATTTAGAACTCACTATTTAACGAAGAATTGCAGTTCATTCAATCTAGTTTCTAACGCACTTTGAATCATCTCAATCAGATATTAGAATAAAAAATTATGCCCAAAATGCCAAAAACTGTGCATGTAGAAATATCTATCGGCCACATGAAGACATGTCCAATAGGGAGTTGTGGCCGCAGGATACCCGTGTTCTGCTGCAAGCGTGCCAGCTCGCCCCACAACACAATTTTGCGCGATTTTTACTTTTTTCTTTTCTTGTCCTATTTATATTAGAATTAAAATTAGTTAATTATTTTTTTGCTGTCCAAGTTATTTGAGGGCATCAAACATTATAAAATATTGCATTCTATTCATTGTAATATAACTTTTGACTGTTGATTCAATTAAATTCTTGTGAGAATATTTTCTCTCAATTATTTCATTGTTTATGAACAACCTGAAGTTATGAAGAGCGTGATCTAATCTTGTAGCATTCACCTTATTGGTTGTTAATTTTGCATGTTTGGAGGTGGTTCGTTTAATATACCAACTGATACCAAGTCAAGAATTGCAGGTCAATAGTTTACCGATCAAATTCGTCGGATTGTTTGCTTTTCCGGAGTTGAATCAATCTTCTGTGGGTTGCATTGGCACTATTCCAACGTCATTTGCATCACTAAATTCATTGCGTCCTAGCGACAAACTCCAAAGAATGATTCGAGGAATAGTAAAGATAATATCACCCGACTTTCCTTTAAAAGTAGTAAACCAGAATATTAACATCTACAAATGGCGAGCGAAGTTAGGTAATGCATGATTCCACTTACTGAGGTAGTAAGACCATGTAGCTTCAACAATAGGCCCATGAATAAATGTACGACCAATAGTTTCCACATTTTTACAACAATGGTCGATTGATGGGAGAGAAACTTTTATTTTTTCTGAATTATGTCATTAGTTGCAATACTATTATTGTGATGCCTCCGCACAAAGAAGTATATTTTCGAAGACACAAAAGGGTGCCAAATAAACTTGTAGGATGACTGTCTAATCCTATGATTGCTAGTAGCTGTCATTCCAAATGAAAGATTCCTTGTTGTTTTAAATGTTGAGCCCATGGATAAACGTATGATCAATAGTTTCAACAGTTCAACAACAATGGCAGATTGATGGGAGTGAAACTTTTATTTCTTGTTCAATTATATCATCAGTTGCAATCCTGTTATTGCTAAGCTTCCACACAAAGAAGGATATCTTTGGAGGGATATGGGTGGCAAACTAACTTGTACGACAACCGTCTAGTTCTTTAGTTTCTATTAACTTTTATGTTTTAAAAGTTTATTTAGTTTGCATTTTTATTTTTCCACGTTTATAATTAAATTAATTGAATATTATATTTGGTTGATTTAATTATAATTGTCATTTTATTTGACTTATTAGTTATTTTATTTTATCTTGATTAAAATTTTCACATGTGATAATCCTTATAATGAAGAGAATCCAATTGGGACACCAAACCCTGGTGTTGTACACCCCTAGGGTTACTTGGAAGTGTCTACATTCGATGCACCCTTTTTATAGTAAGATCATATTCCATAATAATTAGGAGTGTATCTTCTTGATAAGGTAGGATTTTATTTCCTTAATATCTCTTACATTATTTTATTTATCCTTCAACTAATATTGGTATTTTATTCTATGTAGGATACTAGCACTATTATGGAATTAATACTATTTGGGGAATAGGTTACTTAATGCTATACAATACTAGACATTTGGAGAAGCTAGGTGACTTGTGAAGAGCCAAGAAAAATTGCCCCCCTATACTGCAAAAACGTGTCATGCTTCTCCCTCCGTTCATGACTTCTTCAAGTTATTTTTTGAAATAGTTGATGAGCAACCCTTGATCAAACATAGATCTTGGGGCAAATCTCTAGGAAGAGTCCATCTACTGATCAAAAGAGCCCCAACAAGAAGAGATCAACATGTGACATGCAAATCTGTTAAGGGATCGCGGAGTACAAGAAACTAGTAGAGTAACGGGACGTTAGCTCACACCACATGCTAAGGATTAAATAGGGAGTGTTTATTTATTCTTAGATACTACTTTATTTTGCGAAAATAAGCATTTACCTTTGTTGTAAGATTTAAACTCCATGGTACTTAGTGGATTGGTTTTTTCTCGTAGGCGATGAGCATGTGGTTTTTCCCATTTGGATTTCCATGTAAAAAAAAAATTGCGTCCTTATTGTTTTTACTACATTGACTGTTCATTTTCTACATCGCGACTCAGATGCATCTGTCACACGTAGGCACATCTAGGCAATGATAATTTACAGACGCATCTTACATTAAACAATAAATTATAATGAGTTAAAATTGAGGTACAAAACACTGTTCCGACGCATCTAAACATTTGATCAGTAACTTAGACAACTTAGATTTTTGAGTTTCTAATAGCTATCATTCAAAAAGATAGAATCTATTCTATTTTGAATGTTGAGCCCCCTAATTTCATTAATAATTTTCCAAGGGAGAATAACTTGGTGAGTTGGGAGATTCCACTGACCGTTGTTAAGTGTTATACTTACGTTTATTTTATAGTTTTATTCTTGTTTAGTGTGTGTTATTGTACTGAGGTGTGTTTAATTTTGATTATGTTAGGTAAATATCAACATGGAACAAGTGCATCACGAGAAAGGATGAAAAGAGAGTGAATTTTCTCAATTTCAAAGAGTTTTTGATCAAAATGCATAGGGGATGGAAGATCGAGGACAAGAATTGCAAAAAGAAAGAATTATGTATGGTATAAAAAGTAGCACCCGGAAAAATGCTAAGTGTGCCTGCAAAAATTGAAGAAATGTGTCGTTAATCTCTCTACAAGCCGTACAGCAAAAGCTGCTGCCTAAGTTCGGCCGCAATATCCATAGTTGCACCGCAAGTCCAAAGGTTGTGGCCTCAACTTTCTATTTTCAGTACCACGCGAATTTTCAGAATTTGTTTCCTAAATGGACTCTGCCTCATTTTTGTTCACACTTTTGGGCATCTTTTGGTGATCTATTTACACCTACAAAAGAACTCCAAGAGTACAGAAAAATCACAAAGCTTTCTACATAGAAGAGGATCAAAGATTGGATCTTTTTGGGTAAATCGAAGAGTGAAGTCGAGGCCATCATCACCCATTATCCGGTCATGGCCTCTTATTCCTGTTTTTATTCATTTATCTGTAGTATGTTAGGCTAAGTTTTTAATAGCATTAGGGCTAGATGAAGCTTTGAATTTAATTATTGTCTTGGATTATTGAAGTAATGTTAAGAAGTGGATTTGCTACTGAGTTTTTAATATTGATTTATTTATTCGCAATTGCTTGATCACCAGTTATGGAATACTTGTGACTTGTCTTGTGAATCGAGAGATCCTTAAAAAATTAGGCCAATATATTAGAAACCAAAGGGTCCGATCGGGGATGAGAATACCTCGGTGCTTTATGTTACATTCTCACATTTTCACAAATTGATTTAATGCATTTGTGTGTGTTTAGATTCACCATAAAGATATAGGTGGGTTGCATGCATGAATAGGTTGCTCTCTACTCGAGAGAGATTGTGTGATAAAATTGGAAAACCGTAGTTAATGGTAGATTGCGTTGCCAATTGGGGATCTGGGCAATAGTTAGATGAGGAGCGGATTCGACGTCTTGATGCTAGTTTTTAGTTATTGAATTTGCAAAAAGCATCGATTCACATCATTCTTTAGTTCTTGTTCCAATTTCTTTTATAATTGTTAGCTTTTAATTTCGCCTTTTAATTTAGTATTTCAATCTCGTAATTTTAGAAAACATTAATTCCCAATCTATTTGATTCTGTTAAGGCTAGTTAAAGTGAACGTGAAAATAGTTTAGTCCTTGTGGGCACGATATTCAAACTTTAAAAGTGTTCTTTATTACTTACGCGGCCCGTACACTTGCGGTGGGGGATTTAATGCAACAAGTTTTTGGCGCCGTTGCCTTCGGCTGTAATTATCTTACCATTTGATTTAGCTACCACTAATTCGAGCAGCAATTTATGTTTTTCTTTTTTGTTGTTCAATTAATACTGTTTTTCCTTAATTTATTTCAGAAAATACCAAAAATAGTATGATCCAATGGCCATGGTTGACTTTGACTCTATGCTTGTACGGGACTTCAAGCTAAGACAACAACAGCTACAAGATGAAGGAATTGATGAGGACCACATGTTGGTTGGAGTTTTTATGATAGGAGAGTGGCTAAGGGCTTTAAGAATATAAGGCGACATTAATGAATTCGTCCTAGATAATTTGCCCGCTGCAACGTTCTTCGCACCAACATTTGAGATGGATGATCTACTGGTTGGGTTATTTCAACTGCCAAAAATCAGGGAAGATATAATTGAAGAGTCATTCCACTAAGAAGAAATCTTTGTTGAAGAAGCCGTTGTTGAAATGTCACACAATCTCAGTGAACATATTGAGGTTGAAGAAATTTCAATTGAAGAAGATCATTTAGAATGTGAGATTGAAATTAGCCCACAAGATTTCGACATCAATGTTGACATCAAAGTTGATTTTGTGATGAGGATTGAAGAAACAATTGAAGTTTACGCATTGAAGTTCCAATCAAATTTTGGAGTTCAACCATTCACTAATATGAAGAGCCACCTACCTTTTTGGAGCACATATAATGATTGGTGCAAGTTCAATAAGCATCAGCAAAGTAGAGGCTCCAAAGCTTTCTTTCGAATACCCTGAAGTTCTCCTAAAAGTTCGCCTTTAGACTATAAACGAAGCACTTGGTGGGAGGCAACCTATCTTTATATTTTTTTCATATTTTGTTATTAAGTTGTTTTTTCTTTCTAAACTTCAAAATCAACCCAATGGATTGTCTAAGCCAGCACAATGGAACCTGGAAGATCAGAAATTCATCACCCTACCTCACAAAACTCAGCAGGGAAGTATCTGCCTCCTTTATCTTTTACTGCATCCGTTGTGCTTTTCTTTATGAACTTGATTGTGTACATTGGGAGCAATGTACTTTTATTTTGAGGGGGTGGCGTGCTTTTTCTATTTTAATGTTGTCCATGTGTTTTGTTGGTTTTTTTAGCATTATTCTTTTATAAAAAGAAAATTGGGCTTTTATTTGTTTGGTCAAGTAGTGTATCGCCGACGATTGTTTCTTTTGGGCATAACTGAATAGGATGATAGTTGGACTTTTGAACATCACATGATCTTTTAAAAATTTTCTTGTCACTTATTGGTGCACGATTAATTTATTTGAACACATGGTCATTGCGTGACTTAGATTCATGTTGGGGTATAATCTAGATGCTGAGTTCCCTCTTATTACCTGAAATTAAACATTCAACCCTTAGAACTGGGTAATCTTCCCCAAACCGAATTACATGACTAAATTAGCTAAAAGGCTAAGTTTGGGGGGTGGTAAGATTAGTGACTTCATGTTGGGCGAATTACAATTTGATGTCTTGATGTTTTGTTGTACGTTAAAGGATTTTTGGTTGGCGAGTCTATACCGACATTGACCAATGCTATCATTCTCCCATGAAAAAAAAAATAAAAAAAAAAGAGAGAGAAAGACATCGTTTGCATTCATTTCACTTGTGCCCCATTCTCTAGCCTTATTGACTCTAGTGATTAAGTCTAAGGAGTATTTTACCTGATCCCTTGAGTGACGAGCTCGGGAGTTATCGACCTAAAGCTCGCCATACGAGTCCTTGAGAAAGCATTATTATTGGGGTATTGCATTGCACTTACATATAATATTTGAAAAAAAAAAGAACAAAAAAAGAAAAAAAATGTGGGAGCTGGGATTGATAAGGTTTGAAGTGCCGAGATGATACTCAAAGGCTAGAGGTTTGCAAACTTAGAATAGAGATGTAGGGATGGATATCAGTAGTTTCTTTAGCATCCAGTTACTTTTTCTTAACATCTAGTGTTGAAAAATGCATTGAAATACTTTTAGAAACCACAATGGGAGAACACCTCGGGAATTGAGAGAAAATGATGAGGAGTGAATCCTACGAGCCAGGTGAGGAAAATCTTACCACATGGGAACTATATGGGCATGGTTTTTATTGAGTATTCTTTGATGACATTCTAACACGGATTTGAGTTCACCAATGACTAGTGCGCACACATCGAATGGCTGAGCACATGGTAAGTGATTAGTTTTGTGATTGTTTCTCTTGGTCCAGCTGAAGTTCTGTTACTATGTTATTGACCTGAGGTGAAAGGTACAATACTTGACCCATTTGTGAGTCGTGTTTGTGGGTAGTGTTGAATGCGTGACTCTACTCTTTGTTTTGTGTTAGTTTTCTTGTTCAGGATGAACAAGAGTTTAAGTTTGGGTGTTTGTTAAGTGTTATACTTACGTTTATTTTACAGTTTTGTTCTTGTTTATTGTGTGTTATTGTACTTAGGTGTGTTTAATTTTGATTATGTTAGGTAAAAATCAACATGGAACAAGTGCATCGCAACAAAGGATGAAAACAGAGTGAATTTGCTCAATTTCAAAGAGTTTTGATCAAAATGCATAGGGGATGGAAGATCGAGGACAAGTATTGCAAAAAGAAAAGAATTATGCATGGTATAAAAAGTGATGCCCGCAAAAATTGAAGAAACGGCTTGTCAATCTCTCTGTAGGCCATATAGCAAAAGTCGCTACCTAGGTGCGGCTGCAAGATCCATAGTTGCGGCCGCCGGTCCAAATGTTGCGGCCACAACTTTCTGTTTTCAGCACTAAGCAAATTTTCGGAATTCGTTTCCTCAATGGACTCTGCTTATTTTTGTACACGGTTTTGGGCATCTTTTGGTGACTTAGTTACACCTATAAAAGGTTGCTAAGAGTAGAGAAAAATCACGAAGCTTTCTATACAAAAGAGGATCAAAGATTGGAGCCCTTTGGGGCAAATCGAAGAATGAAGTCGAGACCATCATCACCTCTTATTATCCGGTCATGGCCTCTTATTCCTGTTTTTGTTCATTTGTCTATAGTATGTTATGCTAAGTTTTTAATACCATTAGGTGTAGTGATCGGAAAATTCTTCTTAAATAAAATATATTTAATTAAATGAAATTCAAACGTGTCACTACGACCGTACTTATAAAGTTTAAATAGTGTACGCTCGTCTAGTCGAAATTCATATTATATTTAATTATTTATAAAAAAATTTATTTATTTTCAAAATATACTTTTGAGGACCAAACCTTGAAATTGATTTATTTTAGTCCCCAAAGATTTTTAGTTGCTAAAGCCCAAATTTAAAGTCCAAATACAATCCAATCCAATTCGAAATCCATCTAGAGGCCCATTTGCAAATGCTATTCTAACTTTTACCTTTTAAATACTCTTTTTGGAGTATGCTTAAACCCTAGCCCCATTCTCCTCCATTGTCATCCTCAAGATCAATCTATCCATCCTTATCCAACAAATCAAACTTCAAGTGGTAAGATTTCTTGATCTTTCCCATTTTATCTTATTTCTATTTTATTGTTTCAAGTTCTTAATCAAATTTTTGTAGTGTTTACTTGGTCACGAATGTAAGTAGGATAGATATATACATACATACACACATCCATGACCCGTGCACAATCACCACCGGCCGACCACCACTGCCACCGCCACACCACCACCATCTTCCACCATCATTTTGGCCCAGAAACACATCCACACACACATATACACGGATATATATATATATATATGGATATACATACATACGCATATACGCATATAGAACTTCGCCAAACAACAACCAACACTCAAAAAGCCACTTCACAACGCAAAAATCATACCTACACCTTCCTCTCCATCCCTAGAACATCGTAGTATAGTTTAATTTCAAAAATTTTCAACGAATCAAACCAATTTTGAAAATACTCAAAATTCTACCTAAGTGTTCAAGCCTTGATTTCTCCCTCAATACTCAATAACTCTTCAATCAAACACCACCACTAGATTCGCCATGTTCATCTCCACCTACCCCACCTTTTTCGCCGCCAAAAACCGAGTGACATGTCGAGAGAGTGAGAGAGCCGAGAGAGAGAGAGAGAGAGAGTAGCCGAGACGAGTGAGAGAATCGGGTGAAGAACGTGACCCAGATCCGCCCCGTTTCACTTTTTAATTTATTTGGTTTAATTGCAAGGTAGTCCCTCAAGTTCCATCCTTAGTTTAAGTTGGTTCCTATAATTTATTTAATTTTCAAATCCCCAACTTTCAATTGTTACAATTTAATCCCTCAATATTATTTGCAGATTTAATCCCCCATCTTATTTATTTTATTTAAATGAGCCCTCAAAATTTATTTAATTTTCAAATCCCCAACTTTCAATTGTTACAATTTAGTCCCTCAATATTATTTACAGATTTAATCCCCCATCTTATTTATTTTATTTACATGAGCCCTCAAATTTTATTTAATTTCAAGTCCCCAACTTTCAATTGTTGTAATTTGACCCCTAAACTTTTATTTCACTTTTAATCCTTCAATTTTTTTTTCATATTTAATCTAACCCACAAAATTTAATTGCATATTGGTCCCTCATGTTTTAGAAATCCTATAATTTATTTCAATTTTAATCCTTCAATTTCTTTTTCATATTTAATCTAACCCCCAAAATTTAATTGCATATTGGTCCCTCATGTTTTAATTGCATATTTCACTTTTCACTTCTATTGCATAATAGGTCCTCAAACTATTAAATTCTTTCAAATTGACCCCCAAAGTTTTGTATTCTTTTTATTTTGGTCCACAAACTTCTATATTACTTATAGATACTTATATTTAAGAATATTAACATAAATTAAACTCGTATTGACTAGACGAGGCGTACCAACAGCTAGAGGACTGATTTTCACCGCTTAGTAGGCTCAAAACTCGAGAGATACTTCAGGTTGGCTCAAAAGACTCATTTTTACTTATCGCGCAATTATTGTTAATTATCTGTACTATATGAGTGTGAAAATGTATGTAATTGATGTGATTGCTTGCCTTCGGGCCTAGACTTGCCTTCGAGCCCAGAGTTGCCTTCGGGTAAGAGAATTGCCTTCGGGCCCAGAGTTGCCTTCGGGCAAATTACTTGCCTTCGGGCCCAGAGTTTCCTTCGGGCTCAGAGTTACCTTCGGGTATTATATTACTGAGTTAACATGACTATTTGCCTTATATACTTGTATAGATGATTAACTTGCGTAGAGCCTACTGAGTATTGTTTAAATACTCACGCCTTTCATTCTTTTACAGATTGAGGAGTATGGAGGCGTGGCGAGACATGGGAGTTCTACTTAGGCTTATTAAATAAAAGATTTCATTTCCGCTATCATTTTGGTAATTGATGTATTGGATCATGTCATATTAAAGTTTTTGAACTATTTAGTAACTCGTGTTAAATGTTTTGATCGTTTGGTGATCAAATAATTTTAAAAATACTTTAGATGGTTATTTTATTAAATGAACTTCCGCATTTTAATTATTCGTTATATTTCCGCATTTGATATTAAAAAAATAAAAAAAAAATAGTTAGTTTTAAAGAAAGATCTAGCGTTCCGAGTTCTTCGAACTCGGGGCGTCACATTAGGGCTCGATGAAACTTCGAATTTAATTATTGTCTTGGATTATTCAAGTGATGTTAAGACGTGGATTTGCTATTGAGCTTTTAATATTGATTTATTTATTCGCAATTGCTTGATCACCAGTTATGGAATACTTGTGACTTGTCTGGTGAATCGAGAAATCCTTGAAAAGTTAGGCCAATATATTAGAAACCAAACGGTCCAATCGGGGACTAGAGTACCCCGATGCTTTATGTTACATTCTCACATTTTCACAAATTGATTTAATGCGTTTGTGTGTGTTTAGATTCACATAGAGATATAGGTGGGTTGTATGCATGAATAGGTCGAGCTCCACTCGAGAGAGATTGCTTGATAAAATTGGAAAATGGCATTCAATAGTAGATGGCATTTTCAATTGGGGATCCTGGCAACAGTTAGATGAGGAGTGGATTCGACACCTTGATGCTAGTTTTTAGTTGTTGATTTTGCAAAAAGCGTCCATTCACATCATTCTTTAGTTTTTGTTCCAATTTCTTTTGTAATTTTTAGCTTTTAATTTCGTCTTTTAATATATTGTTTCAATCTCGTAATTTTAGAAAACATTGATTCTCAATCTGTTTGATTCGGTTAAGGCTAGTTAAGGTAAACATTAAAATAGTTCAGTCCTTTGTCGGTACGATATCCGGACTCTAAAAGTTCTCTTTATTACTGATGCGACCTGTGCACTTGCTGTGTGGGATTTAACGCAACAATTACCAATCAAGAAGTGTAGCACCTCGAGTCCGAAGAGCCTGGAGCATTAATTCTTTCTTTAGAACATTTAAAACTTTTTTATTATAATATTAATAATAATATTAACAATTGTGGAAAAAATAAAAAATAATTAAGATGCCAAAATTCATTTAAAGTTACAAACACATTTAGAGTATCTTACGTAAGTTCAGTCTCTGATAACTCAAAACATCCATAGACAAGTGTTAAGTAGTTAAAAACATATAAAATACATACTTCAATAGTTAAATGTAGTTAGAACAACAGCGAAAATAAAAGTAATTTGTTTAAAGAACCCTAAGGAGCTTCCACACCTTGCCATGCTCCAACTCTTTGATATGCAATTTGTTAAAATGAAAGGCGTTAGTATTTAAAAAAAAACTCAGTAGGCACTGTGCAAGTCAATCAATCTATACAAGTATATAAGGCAAATAGATATGTAAACTCTATAATATAATACCCAAAGGTAAGTTTGGGCCGGAAGGCAGCTTGAGGCCTGAGGGTAAGTAGTTTGTCCAAAGACAACTCTGAGCCCGAAAGCAAGTAATTTGCTCGAAGACAACTCTGGGCCCGAAGGAAAGTCAATTACATACTAAAAGAACTTGTATAGCATAGATTATTAAATGAAATGCACAAAGTCAAAATTAGTTTTGAGTTTTAAGCCTGCTTAAGTCTCTTCCGAGTTTTGATCTTACTACACTGTGAGAATCAATTCTCTAACTGTTCGTATGTCCCATCTAGTCAATAAGGAGTTTAATTTATGTTCATAGACTTAAATAATAAGTATTTATAGATAATATAGAAGTTATGGACCAGAATTGAAAGAATATAAAAGTTTGGAGATCAATTTGAAAGAATTGAAAGTTTGAGGACCTAATATACAATAAAATTAAACTAAAAATATTTTGGAGTAAATTATAAGATTTTTAAACTACGGAGGACTTAGGTGCAAATAAAGTTTGGGGGTTAACTTAAATAAGAATAAGAAATTGAAGGATTAAAATTGAATTAAAAGTTTAGGGGTCAAATTGTAAAAATTGAAACCTAAGAACTAGAATTTAAATAAACTTTGATGGTTTACTTAATTAAAATAAATAACTTGGGGGTCAAATTTTCAAATATTATTTAGGGGCTAAATTAGAACAATTAAAAGTTAAGGATTTATAAATTAAACAAAACATAAGGACCGACTTAAAGTGAATAAAGAACTCGAGGGAGTTGAGTTGCAATTATGAAATTTAATCATGAATTTGGTTCAAATATTCACTCGAAAATACAAGCTTCTTTCTCCCTCACGTTCTTGGTTGAAAAATGGAGGAAAAATGGAAAAAACGCCTGCTGTTCTGCCGGCGCCACGAGTGGTGGTCCCCGATGAAGGTAGTGGCGGTGATGCTGGTCCTCTCGGTGGTTTTTAGTTGAATAAATGAGGATTATTTGGGGAGAAATCGAAGCTAGAACACTTAGATCTCTAGCCATTTTCAAAATTAATTGGTTCTATGATATTCTATGGAGGTAGAGGAGGTGTAGGTGTAATTTTTAGATTGCGAAGTTGAGTTTGAGTGTGGGTGATGTTTCTTGGACGCGAGTTATGGCGTGTATGTATATCTATGCATATCCACATGTGTGTGTATTGCTGAGTTAAAGCTTATTGCAGAAACAATGAAAGAAATGCAGTAACATGAAATGCTTGGGAGGAATTTGTGATCTTAGTGAAGGCAAAAAAATAGGAAACTTCATGAAATAGTGATGTAGATGCTTGTGTTGGTTTAGATGTTAGAACAAAAGAATTGAAGCAGAGATTAAATGGACAAAAGACCTACTGAAGGTTACCACTTGGTTAGTTGCTCTTGCTTGTTGTAGAATGAAAATGGGGAATGTGAGTGATGATAATGGAGAAAAATGAGGATGTTGATGGGCCTAGGGTTTAAAAGAATCACAACTACAAGTATTTAAAGTGTACATTAGGGTAAAAGAAATTGGGTTAAGGTATTCTTAATCGGCAAGTAACACAAATGGGCATATAGTGGGCTTCTAACTAGAGTTGGGCTCAAATGAAATAAAATTATAATTTTGGGGGGCTAAAATGAATAAATTTAAAAGCTTGGTCCTCAAAAGTAAATTTGAGAAATAAATAAATTTTTATAAATTATTTTCTTATAATAAATAATATAAAATTCGACTAGACGAGCGTACGGTAATAAATTCTATAGGTGAAGTCATAGCAACACGCTCGAGGTTTTTATTTAATTAAATATTTTTTTTAAATTTTGGGGTCATTACAACCCTACCCTCTTGAAATTATTTCTTCCTCGACATTTAAACATCTTGATCTATGATGTTTGGGTATTTAGATATAATTTCTTCTTCTTTTTCCCAAGTTGTCTTATCCTTGCCATGACTATCCATTGGATCTTGACTAGAGGAACTCTTCTGTTTCTCAAAACATGAACCTTTCTAGCTATGATGGTCATAGGTGTCGATAGGATAAATCTTTCTAAATATCCAAAGATTGAAAGTTAACCACATGACTTGGATCATGGACATACTTTCTCAACTATGAGACATGAAATACATTATGCACAGATAAAAGCTCAGGTGGCATACCCAAACGATAGGCTACTGTCCCAACTTCTTCTAATATCTCGAACAGTCCAATGAACTATGGTCTCAACTTTCTTTTCTTTCCAAAATGTGTGGTACCCTTCATCGAAAACACTTTGAGAAACACTTTCTCTCCAACCTCAAATTTTAAGTTTTTTCTCCTCTAACGGCGTAGCTCTTTTATCTATCTTGTGCGGCCTTGATCCTCACTCTGATCTTCTCTATTACCTCAATAGTTTTCTCTACCATTTTTTATCCCAACATCTTCCTTTCTCCAGCTTCATCCCAATAGATTGGCGACCGACACCATCGACCATACAATGCCTTGCAACGTGCAATCCTAAATGTAGCTTGAGAACTATTGTTGTAAGGAAACTCTACAAGTGCCAAATGGGTTTCCCAACTCCCACTAGGTCCGAAAACACATGCTCTTAGCATATCCTTCAATATCTGAATGGTACACTTCGGTTACCATCTGTCTGGTGGTGATAAGTAGTGAAATTAAGCTTAGTGCTCATAGCCATCTGCAAACTCTCCCAAAATCTTGAGGTAAAGCTCGGATATGGATCTGAAACAATGGACACGGGCCCCCCACGAAGTCAAATTATCTCTCTAACATACAATTGTGCCAACTAGTCGACACTAAGAGTCATCCTAACTTATGGAAAGTGTGCAGATTTCGTAAGTCAGGTCACAATTACCTATACAGCATCATGTCCTCTCGGTGATCTCGGTAGACCCGTCACGAAATCCATGGTAATCTTCTCCCACTTCCACTTTGGTATCTCTAAAGGATTCAACAATCCTGAAGGCCTCTAGTGTTCAGCTTTAACTTGTTGGCAAACTAAGCATCTAGCCACAAATCTTGCAATGCAACCTTTCATATTTCTCCACTAAAATATATCCCACAAGTCACGATACATCTTTGTTCCACCAAGATGTGCTACATCAGGAGTTGAGTGAGCTTCGATCATAATCTCATTCCGTATCTGCTCATCTTTCGGCACACGTCAACGCCCTCTAAACGCAAGTGCTTTATCTGAGGAAATTTCAAATCCTACTCTCTTTCCAGTCATAACTTCCGATCTTATCTTTTCGAGAAACTTATCCTTCTTTTGGGCCAACACAATTCGACTTCTCAGGTTTGGCTTGATAGTTGAGCTTGCTAACTTGCGCGGCCGCCAAGTTGGCAGTGCTTGTACTTCAATCTTCAAATTTTGCAAATCTTAAATGAGCTGATCTTACATAGTACCCAATGAAGATAACTGTCCAAGACTTCCTACTCCGTGCATCTGCCACCCTATTTGCTTTACCAGGGTGATGAATGATGGTACAATCATAGTCTTTTATAAGCTCTAGCCAACGGTGCGGTCTTATATTCAATTATTTTCGAGTGGAGAAGTACTTGAGGCCCTTGTGATCGGTGTAAATCTCATACTTAATTACTCATTGTACAAGTAATGACGCCAAATCTTCAAAGGGTGCACTACTGCCACGAGTTCCAAATCATACGCCGGGTAATTCTGCTCATATGGCTTCAACTGCCTCGATGCGTTAGCAATCAATTTAACTTTCTGGATCAATACACATCCTAATCCATGCTCAGAAACATCACTATAAATGACAAAACCTTCAATACCATCGGGTATAGTCAACACCGATGCCGAAACCAATCTACTCTTTAGCTCGTCAAAACTCTTCTCACATTGATCGGTTCGATGGAATTTAATATCCTTCTTAGTCAACTGAGTCATGGGACCCATAGCCCTGGAGAAACCCTCAATGAATCATCTATAGTATCCAGCTAATCTGAGAAAACTCCTTACTTCTCTAACATTTGTAGGAGTGGACCAATTCACCACGGCTTCAACTTTGGAAGGGTCAATTTCAATACCTCTAGCCGTTACAATATGACCCAAAAATCCAAGTTTCTCAGGCCAAAATTCATATTTGTTGAACTTAGCGTAAAGCTTCTCTCTCCTCAACACATCAAGTACGATCCTCAAATGTTCTGCATGCCCATCGAGATCTCTTGAATAGATCAAAATATCATCGATAAACACAATGACGAACTTGTCCAAATACTGATGAAAGAGTCAAGTCATCAAATCCGTGAACATTGCAAGTGCATTCGTGAGACCGAAAGGCATCACTGTAAACTCATAATGCCCATATCGAGTCCTCAATGCTGTCTTTGGTATACCTACTAGCTTGGTGATATCCCAATTTTAAATTAATCTTCAAGAAAATCGAAGCACCCTTCAACTAATCAAACAAATCTTCACTTCTGGGTAGAGGGTACTTATTCTTTATTGTAAACGTGTTGAGTTCGCTATAGTTAATGCATATCCTCATACTTATTTTTGTAGCTCAAGTTATGGTCACATTACTGCACTGCGCCAGTAAATCCGAGTTGCTGATTTTTTTTCGATATGACACTTTTAGTCATTTTTCTTCAAACACCCATAACTTTAACTAGGAAACTCCGATTTGGGATTCAGAAAAAGTTTGGGAATCCTCTTTTGATGTTCTTAAACATTGGCACAAGAAAAATTATAAAAATAACTTTTCATAAAATTGCATCGGAGGTCCTCCATCTTTGATTCGCTTGCATTTTGGTCCCGAGTTTCCGTTTTCATTCGATTTTCATCCATTTTGACTCCTTTTGATTCTTTGTGACCCTAAACACTACAATAAAGGAAAAACACATTAAACGGAACATATGACACTAATAAAACACACAAACACGTAAAATAGAAGAGTTATTTAAGTGCTTTTCTAGCACTTATCATGAAGGCACAGAGGGATGTCTCCAGAAGTCTGACCCTTAGCTTATCCATAATTGGGCTTCTTGTTTGGCATTTGATTCTTGTTCCTATTCTTGCTTAGTCCTTGCCATTTCCTCCTTCCTTGATACTTTTGGTCACTTTGGTTCCCTTTTTCATTTGCTTCTTCCATAACATAGGCCACAGTTTGAGCTTTGCTAACAACTTCCCCATAAGTAGAGAGCTCAATAATCCTCAGTTTGAACTTTTGTTTAGAAATAAATGAGCGATTCTTGGAGAAAATATTTTAACAAGATTTTTTTTCCAGTTAAATGAATGATTCCACTTATTTTCAAGAAAAATCTTTTTGAAAATTCTTAATAAAAATATAGCATGGTAAACTGAGCATGATGTTGTATGCCTCAAGTAGTAGGAACAATTTCGAGCAATTTGAAAAGATATAGCATTGGCTTCGATCCTGAGACTGGGGATGGAAAAGATAAAAAGGAAAATATTATGGTAATGATGATATATCTAAGTTATTTTAGGTTGTATGATTTGTAATCTGAAAATAAACAAAGGATACGAGCAAGGTGTTGTTAAGTTTAGAGGTCTAGCTATGTGAAAGATTATTGGGCCTTACTATATAGGGCGTGATGTGTATGATATCTTTGAAGTCCATTTACTACACGCACAAAATGATATGATGTAAAGGATGGCTAATAATTATCTTTGAGTAGAAATGCAAGTCTCTAAAGACAGTGAGTAGTTTGCAATGGCCAAAGTTCAATTCGGTACAAATCGGAAAGAGGGTTATGTAATAAGAAAGCAGGGAAGATGATTAAGCCAAAGTACCTAGACCATTCAACGAAGTTAAATTTCGAGGATGAAATTTATTTTTAGGAGGTAAGGAATTGTAACATGGCGTGTCAATTTATGTACATTTGTTTAAATTTTTTTATAAAAGTTATTTATTTTTATGCCATAGAAGGTGAATTAAATATTGTAAAATTTAATCGATAATTATTATCGATAATAATTATTGATGATTATCGAGTTTTGTTTTGCAGTAGAGGGACTCAAACGCCGTCACACTTCATTTGTCAATTAGAATGTTTAATTTTATGAGAATGGGTTTAAGTGTTATGTTCTTACTTTTGTATTTAAATTATTCATAACTTAAATCCTTTCCTTATTTTCTTATGATTTGACAAAAGGAAATTTATTATAATAAAGTAAAATTGGGCATTGAATTATAAGGGTGATAGAGAATAGTTTATAAAGATTTTTAATGGATTTCAATGTAAAAGAGGAGAGAGAATGAGTGGAGGTGAATGGTTGAGATTTGTGGATGTGATGAGATATGTGGATGTGATTGATTTAGGGTAGAGAAAGAATGGATAAAAAAGTGGTAAAAAGTCGTAAAAAATTTTAAAAAGTGTTGCCTATCAAGCTTTATGCGTCTAATTTATTAGACCCCATTGCTAAATTATAAAATCCAACTTTATATCTCCTATTCTAAGCCCAAATAAATTATCTGGTTGGACCAAGAGACACATAAGGAAACTAAGAAAAAACAAGCCCAAATCATACTCTTGTCAATTTAAAAGCCAACACAAATAGGATTGAACGCAAAGTCTTAGAACCGAACACTACATCCATATTGTTGATCAATCCACACCGCAAGTGTACGGATCGTATAAGTAATAAAGTGGACCTTTAAAGTCCGGATGTCATACCCACGAGGACTGATTTATTCTCACGCTCACTTTAACTAGCCTTAATCGAAATGAATAAGTTGATATCACTTAATTTCTAATTTTGCAAAAATTAAATTATTAAATTAAATTTCTAAATCTAAAATTAAAATTAAGAATTAAATTGGAACAAATTAAAAGAATGATTTTTTATGGTTTTAAATCAAATATGGGAAAACTAGCATTAAGGTTTCGAATCCACTTTTCATTTAGTTATCCTCCGGATTATCAATTTGACAAGGAAAATTAGTTTTGACGATTCAATTCACAAAATTTGTTGAATAATCTTTCTCAAGTAGAATTCAACCTATTTATATGACGTGTTAACTATATCTCTATGATAACAACGCCATAAAATGCATTACAACGCAAGAATTGCATAAAAACATCGCACAAAGCATAGGGGTATTCTCATCCCCTATCGGACTTTGTGGTTTTCAACAAAAGTCTAATCTATTCACGATTTCTCAATACAATAAATAGATCACAGATCAACTTTGGCCACAAGTTGTAAAAGAAAGCATAATTATATTAAAAACTCAAAATCGAACGTTCATCTTAGCATAAGAATTAACAAAACATCAAATTAACAATCCGGATTCAAACCAAAATCAAAGTTTCATCTCTACCCTAATGTTATGAAAAGTTTAGCCTATCATGTTATAAAAACCAGAAGAAAAATAGAAAGAGAAAGCCATCACCGAATTAAAGTTGTGTTCTTGAGCTTGGATCTTCAATTATGGCTTTTTTCTCAAACTTTCTCCTAGATGATTGCTCCAACTTTTGTTCCCCTCTGTTCTCTCATGTTCTCCCCCGAAATTTGGTCGATTTCTGTATTAATAGATGCAAGAAGGCCCAAGAAAACCAGGTCCAATTCAGTTTCGGAAAGTTTTCCGAAAATCTGCCCGATATAACCATGCTATCGCGCATGTGATCGCATGGTTATAAATTTCAAAAGGCATGCGGTCGCACGTGCGACCGCATGGTTATAACAGATTTCAACTTTTGCCAGCTTCCAATTTAGTCCCCAAATTTTAATTGCAGGGCAAGTCCTGAACTTCCAACTTTGATCAATTGAGTCCCCAAACTTTTAAATCTCTCCAACTTGGCTTCCATTTAATTTTTCTTCACGTTCCCGCTTTCATTTCTTTTGATTAGGTGCTTCAACTTTTGAATTGTGCCCCGTTTGGCTCAAAATTGTAATAGTTTCTTCCATTCCCGGTTTTCACTGAAATAGAAACAAATAACACTAAATTAAATATAAAATTGACTAAAAATAATGAAAATACATAATTTAAAAGACCGAAATAAGTGCATAAATTGCACTTATCAAACACGCCCAAACTAGAACAATTGTTCGTCCTCGAACAACGAAACTAAACTAAAGAAAGAAAATAAACAAACAAACTAGACACCAAGCACAAGCAGGACTCATGGTCAAACCGTGTACCATATGCCTCAGGCAAACGAAATGATAGTGAAAACTCAAGTTAGACAAACAAAACAATCACCAAAAAGAAATTCACTTACCCAAGTGCTCGACTATCCTCTGTGTGTGTGCTAGCCATCACTTAACTCAACCGCTTGTTAAAGTATCACAAAAGAATGTCCAACACAAAGCCATGCCCGTATTCCCAAGTGGTTGAATATCCTCACCTCGCTCATGAATCACTCCTGATGCTTTTCTCTCAATTCCCGAGGTGTTTCTAGCTTGTGATTTCTACAAAATATATTATGCATTTTTTTCCACACAAGACGTCAAGAAGAGTGACTAAATGTTGAAAAGTATTACAACTATCAGTCCATCCACTTCGACCTCAAGTTTCCAAATTCCCAGCCTTTGAGTCCTTTCCTACCTTTATAATTTTATTCAGTGGATTTTCCTTTTATTTGCGCCTTCACTGATAATGGTTCTCTTCGCTCACTTTGTTTATTTCTTTTATCTTTTTCTTTTTCCTTTTTTGTGCAATTTTTCTTTTCAGCTTTTACCCCGCAAGTAGCTCTCGCTCTATTTCCCTAGAGGTAGCCTTCTTCACTGGTAGATCGTCCTCTAAACATTGGTCATGAAAAGCACCAGATTACTCAGTGACGACTCTCACTCTCTAGGGTAAGCAGCTTTTTCCTGCGGTCCCTCTCATCTACTAAACCATCATCTAAATCAAAAATTCGATACTTAGCATATGATAGTGCCATTATAAACTCGCCAACTGAAAATCCTTCAACTTAAAGCGGAAGTATCAAGACTTCCAGTAGCAATCCCCTCCAACATAGAGTCACTACATCTTACCACCCCCAAACTAGACCATTTGGGCTAGTTGGATACTAAAATAGTGGTTGGGAGAACTACCTGGTCCTAAGTGTAACATTGGGGCTCAAAGGTAGTCCTAAAGAAACACAGCATCTAGGTGATAAGTCAACAAGAACGAGAGTTAAACAATGACTATGTGTTCTTTTTCAGTTAATCGGGCACAGATAAGTGAATAGAAAATTTGAAAAATTTCAAGTGTTATTTGAAATCCATCTATGAGTTCATTAGAAAAATTTAGGCACCTTGTCATCATCGGCGGTACACAACTCGACCAAAACAAATAAAAGACAAAACAAAGACAAAACAGATTTTTATGTTTATTTTTTATTTTTTATTTTTTAGCAACTGCATACTAACAAAAACCGGGTGAAAGAGTGTTAAAATAAAGAGCAAACGGGCATCCAATATATATAAAACATTTAGGCACCTTGTCATCATCGGCGGTACACAACTCGACCAAAACAAATAAAAGACAAAACAAAGACAAAACAGATTTTTATGTTTAGTTTTTATTTTTTATTTTTTAGCAACTGCATACTAAAAAAAACCGGGTGAAAGAGTGTTAAAATAAAGAGCAAACGGGCATCCAATATATATAAAGATTTGAAGTAAAACTTCAATCTTTCCCACATAAGCACACAATACAAAAGTACCCCCACCCCAGCAAAACAGAGTACATTGCCCCCAATGTACGCAATTAGGATCAAAGAGAAAAGTACAATAAGAAGCAATAAGAAAAGACAAAAAATGCAGAAACTCCCCTACTGGGTCCCGTGAGGTGGAGGGAACAGCGGATCATGATGAATCCCGTGTGCTGACTCTAAGTGGTCCATCCGCTGGCTAAGACTTGCCTGTCCCTCCTCAATGCGCGCCATAGAAGCCTGAAGTGCATCAAACCGTTGGTTTTGGCCCTAGAGCTGTGCAGTGATCTGCTGGAGGAGGCGGTGTGTCTCTTTGTCGGTCGGTTTGCCCCCTTTCTGCGTTTGGCAGCTCTGAAGTGTCCTGAGGTTGATCTGCGCAGCCGGCTCGACTGGGTACTCTCGAGAATGCAGTGGTATCTGACTATTGAGGTAGATACTCGAGATAAGGCAGGAGAAGGTGAGCTTGCGGCCACTGTCTGATCCAAAGTCAACCACAAGCCGATAAATGAGGATCCCAAGATAAATCTTCCTCCCTCGGGCTAAGTGACACAACAGGCGAGCTCGATCCTCAGTAAGAGTAGTAAGATGGGTGGTCGCCTCGATGTTAGTGCAGATGAAGATATACAGCACCCTCAGAATATCGGGGAGATCAGCATAGGTAAAGCCCGTAGAGCGTGGTCATGCGCCATCTGATCCATATAAAAATCGCGCCACCTCAGCAATATCCTCATCAAGTGGCACTGGCTCAACATCAGCATGTGTGAGGCCGAGTGCTGTATCAATGATCCCCTGGCTGAATTCGACCCACTGGCCTCGTACCCACGTCTCTTGTTAGTGGGGCGTCCCAAGAATGTCGATCCGGTCGTTGAAATTGGCATAGAACTCGCAGACCAGATCATTATAGCACTGGGACGGTCCGGCTACTCGCTCCCATCCAGCTCTGGTGATGAGTCGCCCAATCACCGTATCCCGAAAATCACCGAGGGTCACCTCCCGCTCGGCGATGTAGAATCCCTTCTTCTTGAGCAGTTTTTTCAGGGTCTGCTCTTCCTTCCTACCCCGACTACGTGGAAAGTCAGCGGGAGTACTATCCTGTACTGGGCTCTCTCTAGCCACACCCTTGCGCTTGCAGGATGATCCATCTCCGTCATCTCTGTGCCCACTGGGGTTCTTGGTACGAGGCATTGTACCTGCAATGATAAAAGTCGACAATCAGTTTCTAAATATAATAATATAGCAAGGAACACCTAGAAAAGCACCCCCAAACTAAACAAAATTGCATAAGATAAAAGAAGTTCACATAATTGACCAAATGAATGTGGGGCCCACAAAAACAGTGCAAAATGATGCAGAGATGGAACGGACCCGACACTACATAAAGTACATGTCTCAAGTAACCACATGTCAAAAATTGATGCAATTCTATCAAGTTTGGAATAAAAAATGAGGGTGGTGAAGTGAGAGTGATGCAGCTCGAGCGGCGTCAGGCCATGACTCGAGTCGCGTCAGGCCATGACTCAAGTCGCATCAGGGCAGTGACTCAGGTGGCGTCAGGCCATGACTCGAGTCACTGCACCAACTTTGCCTAAGCCAAACTCAATGCTTAGTTTGTGCAATCAACAACATTCGTGTACCAAGATCATCATGTAACAACATAGAGTCATGCCATAAAGTAGAAACATAGGAATAAGCTCAAAAATTCATTCAAACATTCTATCGAACACTTGGCGTGCATTGTAGTTTGTGAGGGATTGTCAACACATTACGAGCAATGTAGCGACCAATATATCACAGCAACACCTAAATTCATCCTTTAAACTATCCTAGAGCCCATACTCCTCAATAAATTCAGCATAACAGTCAGAAGAATCAACCAGTAAGCAGCAATTAGGGCATAAGACTCATCAAATTGTTGAATTTAAAACCCTAAACTCGAAAGTACTGCCGAAATCATGGTAAAGCATGAGTTAGTGCATGAAATGTTCATACCTGAACCTTCAGATTCGACTGGAGATCACGAAATTGAGGATGAAAATGCGAGAATGATGGACTCGAGCCTATATACTCACTAAATACGAGCGGGAGAGCGGGGAATTCTCAAAAATTGCTTGTTAATGGTGCGAAATTTGGTAGTGAATTTTGAGGAAGAATGGGAGCAGGGTTCTTGTGTTAAAAATTTGGGGGAAATAATGGCCTCGTCTTGTGTTTTTAAAATCTAACTTTGGGGTCCCGTTTGTACCATGCATCGCATGCGCGATCACATGGTAGAATATTTTGCTGGTAGTGCATGCGGTCGCGTGTGCGACCGCATGCATCCCTGCTCCACTTTTCTCGTTTTTTTTTTTTAAATAAATAAATAATGAGATGCTGGTCCTACTCTAAAGTGGGAAATCAAGTGAAAATTGGTTTGATAAATTTTTGTGGAGTTTTGACCCGAAAACGAGGAAAGAAACAACTAGGAATGTGAAAATACAAACTAGCATGCAAAACTTGATTCCATACTCAACACTAAACTTTAAACTAGAAGTAAAACTTAAGGAAACTACATGAACATGAACATCAACTAGAAATGTGGAAATGCAACCTATATGCAAAGCTTGACTCTAATACTTAAAACGAAACTTAGAAATATCAAGAAAACTGGAATAAAGGATACGGGGTGGGGTTGCCTCCCACCAAGCGCTCCGTTTAGAGTCTCAAGCTCGACTTTGATTTGTAGCTCAAGGCGGTGTTGAAAGATAGGTGGCCGAGACTTTTTTTGGAAAATCTCCACCCCAATATGGCTTCAACAGCTGTCCATTTACTTTGAAAGTGCCCTTACTCGCGTGATGTACCTCTACAGCTCCATTTGGGAAAACTTTGGTTACGGTGAAGGGGGGAGCGAAGTTTGCCTGGAAAAAGTTTGAGTCGAGAATTGAATAGGAGAACTTGCTGCCCTTCTACAAACTTTTTCATCTGAATATGCTGGTCATGCCATTTTTTGGTCTTTTCTTTATACAACTTAGCATTCTCGTAGGCATCCAACCGAAACTCATCTAGTTCATTCAGTTGAAGGAGTCTTCTTTCACCCGCAGCTTTCAAATCAAAGTTAAGCTTCTTCATTGCCCAATATGCTTTGTGCTCCAACTCCACAGGCAAATGACATGCCTTCCCAAATACTAGGCGATATGGTGACATGCCTATAGGGGTCTTAAAAGCTGTTCTGTAAGCCCAAAGTGCATCATCCAACTTTTTCGACCAATCTTTTCGAGAATGGCTCACTGTTACCTCAAGGATCCTCTTCAACTCTCGATTGGATATTTCCACCTGCCCGCTCGTCAGAGGATGATATGGGGTAGCAATATGGTGTCTAACACCGTACTTAGCCAAAATAGATTCGAACTGCTTGTTGCAAAAATGCTTACCCCCGTCACTTATAATAGCTTGTGGTGTATCATATCTAGTGAAAATATGCTTTTTGAGGAATTCTACCACCACGCGGCCATCATTGGTGGGCAGAGCAACTGCCTCCACCCATTTGGAGACATAGTCCACTGCAACCAAGATATATTGATTTGAAAATGAAGGGGGGAACGGACCCATGAAGTCGATTCCCTAAACATCGAAAAGCTCAACTTCAAGAATGCTCTTAAGTGGCATTTCATCCCTTCTCGAGATATTTCCTGTCCGCTGGCATTGATCACATGTCTTCACAAACTGATAAGCATCTCTAAAGAGAGTGGGCCAATAAAAGCCCGATTGTAGGATTTTAGCTGCGGTTTTAGTAGGACCAAAATGCCCTCCAGAAGCGGATGAGTGGCAGGATTCGAGAATATGTGGGATTTCTTCCTCTGGTACACACCGGCGAATGATCTGATCAGGACAACGTCGATACAGAACTGGATCCTCCCAAAAATAATGCTTCAAGTCGACAAAGAATTTCTTCTTTTGATGACTTGAAAACTCCGGTGGTAGAATCGATCCAGCCAAATAATTAACATAGTCGGCGTACCATGGTGTGGAATCAACAGCGAAGATTTGTTCATCAGGAAAAAACTCATTGATCCCCACTTCCTCTTCTTCCTTCTGCTGCTCAAGGCGAGATAAGTGGTCAGCCACCACATTTTCAGTCCCCTTTTTATCTCTAATCTCCAAATCGAACCCTTGAAGTAGAAGCACCCATCTAATCAACCTGGGTTTTGCATCCTTCTTTTCCATTAAATATTTTAATGCAGCGTGGTCAGTGTATACAATCACCTTCGATCCAATGAGATAGGATCGGAATTTATCAAATGCAAACACAACTGCCAAAAGCTCCTTCTCAGTTGTAGCATAATTCAATTGAGCATCTGTCAGAGTTCTGCTAGCGTAATATATCACTTGGAAGATTTTATCCTTCCGTTGGCCCAAGACCGCTCCAACTGCATGGTCGCTAGCATCACACATGAGCTCAAATGGGAAACTCCAATCTGGGTCTACAATCACTGGTGCTGAACTCATTTTCTCTTTTAAAGCATTGAAAGCCAGTAAGCACTCTTCCGTGAAGACAAATGGGACATATTTGACTAAAAGATTGCACAGGGGTTTGGAGATCTTAGAGAAATCCTTGATAAAGCGCCGGTAGAAACCTGCGTGACCTAGAAAGCTGCGAACCCCTTTGACTGAAGTTGGAGGTGGTAATTTCTCAATCACCTGAATTTTTGCCTTATCCACCTCAATACCATCAGCTGAGATTCGGTGCCCTAAGACAATACCTTCTTGCACCATGAAATGGCACTTTTCCCAATTTAGCACCAAATTTGTTTCTTAGCATCGCTGTAGAACTAGCTCCAAGTGTTTCAAACATTCATCGAACGAGGATCCGAATACAGAAAAGTCGTCCATGAAAATCTCAATGAATTTCTCAACCATATCTGAGAAGATAGCCATCATGCAACGCTGAAATGTGGCAGGTGCATTGCAAAGGCCAAATGGCATCCTACGGTAGGCAAAGGTACCATAGGGACAAGTAAACGTGGTCTTCTCTTGATCCTCGGGGGCAATAGGTATTTGATTATAGCCAGAGTAACCGTCGAGAAAACAATAATGTGAATACCCGGCTAGCCTTTCCAATAGTTGGTCGATGAATGGTAAGGGAAAGTGATCCTTTCTAGTAGCTGCGTTGAGTTTGCAGTAGTCAATGCAAACTCTCCACCCTGTAACTGTTCGAATTGGGATGAGCTCATTATTCTCATTTTTCTCTACCGTAATACCCCCTTTCTTTGGCACAACTTGCACTGGGCTCACCCAAGCACTGTCTGAGATCGGGTAGATAATCCCTGCATCCAGGAGCTTCAACACTTCTTTTCTCACCACTTCTTTCATGTTCGGGTTCAAACGGCGTTGACCATCAACTGTAGGCTTATAATTGTCTTCCATTAGGATCTTATGCATACAAATGGTGGGGCTAATTCCTTTAATGTCTGCTATAGTCCACCCGATGGCTGCTTTTTGCTCTCTAAGTACTCGTAGTAATTTTTCTTCCTCAAGCTGACTTAGAGAGGTAGAAATGATAACTGGCAGCGTAGATGAATCTCCAAGATAAGCGTACCGCAGGTGTGTAGGTAATGGCTTGAGCTCAAGCGTAGGCGGCTGCTCTATAGATGGTGGGTGTGGTGGAGGTCCAACTCCTAAACTCTCGCGGCGAAATCGATGTGTATACAGTTCTTGTGCTTCCAAGTACTTCTTGCATTCTTCAATCTCTTCCCTGCTGAGGGAGTTTATGGAATTGGAATGGACAAGAGATGCCTCCAAAGGATCTATAGGATAATCCAGCTGAAATTTTCCACGAACTGCTTGATCAACCTCATCCACCATAAAGCATGAATCTGATTGAGTTGGGTACTTAATAGCCCGGAACACATTAAAGGTGATGTGTTCATCATTGACCCGGAGACGAAGTTGTCCTTTTGCCACATCAATAATCGCTCCGCTAGTTGCTAAGAATGGTCGGCCCAAGATAAGTGGCATATTCTCATCTTCCTCCATGTCAAGTACAACAAAATCTGCTGGGAAGATGAACTTCCCCACTTTCACTAGAATATCTTAATAATTCCCCTTGGGCGCTTGATAGAGCGATCTGCAAGCTGTAAGGAGACTGAAGTTGGTTTCGGTTCTCCCAAACCTAACTTCCTGGCAAACGAAAAAGTCATTAAATTAATGCTTGCACCTAAATCACACAAAGCTTTATCAAAATATGAATCTCCAATAGTGCAAGGTATAGTAAAACTCCCTGGATCTTTTAGTTTGGGTGGGAGTTTATTCTGGAGGATAGCACTGCACTCTTCTGTCAGCATCACCGTTTCATTTTCTTCAAGTCTCCTCTTATTTGACAAAATCTCCTTCATAAACTTTGCGTAGCTATGCATTTGAGCTAAAGCCTCCGCAAATGGGATGTTGATATGCAGTTTCTTAAAAACTTCCAGAAATCGGGCGAACTATTTATCCAACTAATGCTTTTGAAGCCTTTGTGGAAACGGTAAAGGGGGCAGATAAGGTTTTAATGGTACCGCTATCCTTTCCAATGAGTTGCCACCATTTTCTTCGACTTGTGACTCAGCTAGCATCTTTTGATCTTCATTTGGCTCAACCTCCTCAATTACCTCATTTTCTTGTTCTTTTAAAGGCCTTTTTATATGAATCTCAGGAAGCTGCACCCCACTCCTAGTAGTGATAGCTTGTACTTGTTCTCTGGGGTTCACTTCAGTATTGCTGGGTAGAGTACCTTGTGGTCGGCCCGAGATAGTGCTAGCCAGTTGCCCAACTTGCGTTTCCAGATTACGAATAGAAGCTTGCTGATTCTGGAGTGCAGTATCGGTCTTCTTCATAAACTGATCGGTGCGATCCATGTATTTCTCAGTTCTGTCCATAAATTTACCCACTTCTTCAATTGAGCTTTTCTTCTCCGGTTGCTGGTAAGGAGGTCCTTGGAATCCTCCATTATTCTGATTATCTCGCCACCCAAAATTTGGGTGATTACGCCAACCTTGGTTATAAGTGTTACTAAATGGGTTGCCAGGTTGCCGTTGACCTCCTTGAATATAGTCAACTTGAGCAGTGCGGTGAGCGATAATAGGGCACTCACTGGTACTATGGTTAGCTGCACACTCATCGCAAGTGGGTGGCGTAGGTGCTTTTGAGCTACCTATCTTTACTATACTCTCCACCCTGTGAGCTAATGCATCAATTTTTGCGGTCAGAGCAGTGAAATTGTCGACTTCATATACTCCAGATGCTCTACCATGATTTCTTCTATCAGACGCCCACATCGCTGTATTGTTTGCAATCCTTTCGAATAGCTCAAGTGCTTCAGCGATTGTTTTGGTATGAAGCGATCCATTTGACGATGAATCTACCAAACTCTTACATGAAAGAAGTAGCCCCGCATAAAAATACTGTACTTGCTGTGCATTGCTGATCCCATGATGCGGGCACTTCCTTAGCAAGCCTTTAAACCTCTGCCAAGCTTCGTCAAACGACTCCGAGTCATGTTGCTGAAAAATAGATATCTCGTGCTTCAACTTAGCAATCTTGACTGGAGGAAAGAACTTGATACAGAATTTTTGAGCTAGGTCGTTCCATGTGGTGATGCTTGCGATTGGCTGAGAATCAAGCCATTCGAGAGCCCTATCACGCAAAGTACGGGGGAACAACCTTAGTCTAATCGCATCATCTGATATGCCCTGATATTTGAAGTGTTCACACATCTCTAAGAACCGAGAGACATGCGTATGAGGATTCTCATCTGGCAATCCATAAAATTGGTACCCATTCTGGAAGAGATGGATCACATCTGTCTTGAGCTGAAAATTGTTCTGCCCAAATGGAGGGTACACTATACTAGATTTTCTTTGGATGATCTGTGGCGTCATAAAATCCCCAACTAGCATGTTATCCTCGTCCACAGCCTCTTGGATGCGGGCTTCACCATTGTTGATACGTGGGATTTCATTATTAGCTGCCATTGCTTTCTCGCTTTGTTTTTTTGTTTTTTCTTTTTCTCTAGCTTCTCTACACCTTTGATGAAAGGTACGCTCGATCTCGGGGTCAAGTTCGAGAGGTTGACCGAGTCGTGCACTTCGCATAAACCTGAGAGAGAACGAGAGAAATTGTGAACGAAAAATGCAGTAAAATTAAATAAAAGCAAATAAAGTTCGAATTAGTGCTAGCTAATCTAAACGGTAAAATAAATACAGTCCCCGGCAACGACGCAAAAAACTTGTTGTCGATCAATCCGCACAGCAAGTGTACGGATCGTATAAGTAATAAAGTGGACCTTTAAAGTCCGGATGTCGTACTCACCAGGACTGATTTATTCTCACGCTCACTTTAACTAGCCTTAACCGAAATGAATAAGTTGATGTCACTTAATTTCTAATTTTTGCAAAAATTAAATTATTAAATTAAATTTCTAAATCTAAAATTAAAATTAAGAATTAAATTGGAACAAATTAAAAGAATGATTTTTTATGGTTTTAAATAAAATATGGGAAAACTAGCATTAAGGTTTCGAATCCACTTTTCATTTAGTTATCCTCCGGATTATCAATTTGACAATGAAAATTAGTTTTGACGATTCAATTCACAAAATTTGTTGAACAATCTTTCTCAAGTAGAATTCAACCTATTTATATGACGTGTTAACTATATCTCTATGATAACAACGCCATAAAAATGCATTACAATGCAACAATTGCATAAAAACATCGCACAAAGCATAGCGGTACTCTCATCCCCTATCGGACTTTGTGGTTTTCAACAAAAGTCTAATCTATTCACGATTTCTCAATACAATAAATAGATCACAGATCAACTTTGGCCACAAGTTGTAAAAGAAAGCATAATTATATTGAAAACTCAAAACCGAACGTTCATCTTAGCATAAGAATTAACAAAACATCAAATAAACAATCCGGATTCAAACCAAAATCAAAGTTTCATCTCTACCCTAATGCTATGAAAAGTTTAGCCTATCATGTTATAAAAACCAGAAGAAAAACAGAAAGAGAAAGCCATCACCGAATTAAAGTTGTGTTCTTGAGCTTGGATCTTCAATTATGGCTTTTTCTCCAACTTTCTCTCTAGATGATTGCTCCAACTTTTGTTCCCTCTCGTTTCTCTCATGTTCTCCCCCGAAATTAGGTCGAAGTTCTCAGATTAATAGATGCAAGAAGGCCCAAGAAAACCAGGTCAATTCGGTTTGGAAAGCTTTAGAAAATTCGCCGATATAACCATGCTATCGCGCATGCGATCGCATGGTTATAAATTTCCAAAGGCATGCGGTCGCACGTGCGACCGCATGGTTATAACAGATTTCAACTTTTGCCAGCTTCCAATTTAGTCCCCAAAGTTTAATTGCAGGGCAAGTCCTGAACTTCCAACTTTGATCAATTGAGTCCCCAAACTTTTAAATCTCTCCAACTTGGCTTCCATTTGGTTTTTCTTCACGTTCCTGCTTTCATTTCTTTTGATTAGGTGCTTCAACTTCTGAATTGTGCCCCGTTTGGCTCAAAATTGTAATAGTTTCTTCCATTCCCGATTTTCACTGAAATAGAAACAAATAACACTAAATTAAATATAAAATTGACTAAAAATAATGAAAATACATAATTTAAAAGACCGAAATAAGTGCATAAATTGCACTTATCAATCCACTACCCCGGTCAAAAATAAAATTCACCTAACAAGCCAAACTTGAATTGACATAATAAAACCCAATCAAGACTACCATAAATGTATCGTGACTCTCATTCCCTCTTGTGCATGTGTCAGTTCAGGTTTCACAAAGCTCTCATGCCATCTAGCCTTTTTTCTCTCTTGTTGTGACTAGACATAGCAATCTGGCTCGCAAACCGAAAGCCAGCTCGGGCTCACCAAGCCAAGCTCAGCTAGGCGAGCTCGAGCCGTGAGCCAGAACAGGCCATACAGGGACCGAGCCGAGCGGCTCGGTCCCTGTAGACGAGCTGCTCGCGAGAAGGACAAGTTGCTTGCCAGCTGCTTACCAACCGAGCAGGCGAGCCGAGCAGGTCGCCTGCTCGGTCAACTAGGCTGCCTTTTGGCAACTTTTTGCTGCTGAAAGGCAAGGCAGCACTTTTCAGTTGTTGCTGGGTTTTGCCAGCAACAACGTGAATTTGGGAGCCAAAAACCCAGCAACAACGTGAATGTGGGAGCCATTTTTGGCTGCCAAATTCAAATTTTGAATTTTCAAAATTTAAAATATTTGGAAATATTTGCAAAATTGCCATTGAAAATATGTATAAATAGGGGTATTTTGAGCTAGAATTTTCGCAACAAACTCTATCTCTCTTTGACATTTTTGCTACGAAATTTTTCTACGAAGTTCTCTCTAGTTTGCTATATATTTATTGCTAGTTTCTATGAAATTCTACTCTATTAATAATATCTAATAACTATTATATTCCTTCATTTTATCATATATTCATATTTACCTACCCAATAACCCAAATATTTTACATTTCTATTCTGCGAAATGGATTCATACAGTCAATCCCAACAATATGAACCAATTCATGTTGATTCAAATAATCAAACTGATGAGCAAACTACAACTTTTACCCCACAGGAAAGAGGCTCTCGGTGAAGAGCCACCAAGTCTGATTGTTGGAAACACCTCACAAAAAAAGTCGGAAGAAACAAAAATAGAGAATCCATTACACTTGCCATATGTAACTATTGTGGTAAAAAATTTGGATTTACGGTAGGTGGTGCTACTACTCAATATTCTTGGCATGCTCGTACTTGTCTTTCTCGAGTTGGAAGCAATTCACAGCAAACACAACTACAATTTGGAACCGGGGGTGAAGGAGAGAGTTCGTCCGGTTTAAATTTTTGGAGTTATGATCCGGATCGAACAAGTAAAGGAATGGCCTCTCTACTTGCCGCCGCCGAGCTACCACCAAGCTTCGCCGAAAATCCACATCTTACAAAATTCATACAAGAATTTCTTCACCCAAGGTACAAAAAGTAACTCAAAATACTGCACGTGCTGATGTCATTGCTAGATATGAAAACTTAAGAGATCAATTAATACAAGGTATGCACCAATTTAACGGTGTTATTAGTTTTACTCATGATTTGTGGAGCGGTGGCAATAATAGGGGATATTTATCTGCTACTGCACATTACATTGATGAAACTTGGTTATTGCCTAAAAAAATTATTGCTTTTAAAATCATTGAGCATCCTCATAATGTAAGTAATGTGGCCGTATTATCTATAATATACTAGTGGAATATGGCATAGTGGATACGGTTAGGAGTTTTACTTTAGATAATGCCGAAGTTAATGATAGCGTTATTAAGAAGTTGATGCCTTACTTTAATCCTGATTTTGATGGAGAATTTTTTCATGTACGTTGTGTTTGTCATGTAATTAACTTGATTGTTAAATATGCTTTGGATGGTATAGACTCAATGATAGATAAAATCTGTAATGCTATATTATACATTTCTTCACGGACACGTAGAAAACAAGAATTTGAAAGTTTATGTATTGAAATGAATTTAACCCCTAAGACTTTCGATGTGGACATGCCTATTATGTGAAATTCTACTTATGCAATGATTCATTCTTGTCATGGTTACGAAAATGCTATGACAGGTTTTTGGAATAATCGTGCCCGTGCACTTGAAGGAGATGATTTAACTATTACCGATTGGGAAATTTCTAACAAATGTATGAAATTTTTACAGGTATTCTATGACGCGACGATGAAATGCTCGGCCGTATACTCACCCACTTCTTTAGTTGTTTTGTTTGCTCTTAACGAAATTATTTTATGTGTGCAGAAATATAAAACTCACCCAATTTTTGAAAATTTTATTCCTTCCATGGTGGAAAATTTTCAAAAATATTATGATAAGATTCTACTGGTGTACGCCCTTGGTGCTATAATGGATCCGAGAATCAATTTAAAAGGAACTCATAAGTTGTCGAAGTCAATTACAACAAACATGGAAATAGACAGAAGTGTTGTTACTAACTATGATTTGAAATCCTTTATGATTCGTCTTTACAATCACTATGTAAACATGGTTCCATCCGGTACAAGTGGTCAACGTGTAATGGCAGATGAGGTAGCCGAGTACTCAATGGGTTCTTCTTGGGCCATTTTGTTACAACAAGACGAAAGCACCTGGGAAACTAGTAGTTCAGGGACTACTCTATTAAATCAAGATGCTTCTACTGCTATTGAATTAAATCGTTATTTTGCTTTTGACTTTCTTTCACTTTGTACTAAATCCGATTTCGGAATTTTTGATTTACTCCAATGGTGGAGACAAAATGAGTCACAAGTGGCACGTGATGTTTTAACTCCACCTGCTTCCACGGTTGGATTTGAGTCGGCATTTAGTATCGGTGGTCGGGTTATGAGCGACGAGCGGTGTAAATTGAATGCAGATATATTTGAGTCATTGATGTGCATCAAGGATTGGGAAGACGCGGCCCTTCGAATGCAAAATGAATGGGAGAAAATGCTAGCTAATGAAATGAACATTTTGAGCTTCACATAGATCTGTAAGATTATTTTAATTTCAATTAAGTTTATTTTTTACGCATTTTTTAATTTTTTTATTCTTTTTCATTATAAAAAATTGTTCACGTACTACATAAGTCGTGAACAATTTTAACTCCACCTATCTAATTGATAGTCGTTCCCAAACCCGGATAAAGGAAAAGGGTTTTTGTACAAAATATCATTTTATTTTTATATAACAAGAATTTTTCGATTAGAATGTTTGTTATTTTTTTATATAACTGTTGGTTCATTCAATCATTTCAATTATTTCATTCATTTGCGTACGAATTCAAATATTTGATAGTGGAATATGTTTAAACTTTAAACCCCAAACTACAATTATTTCATTCATTTGCATACGAATTCTAATATTCAATAGTCAAATATGTTTACACTTTAAACTCAAAACTAAAACTACAACAACAAACAACAACAAACTAAGCCTTATTCCCTACAGATAGGGGTCGGCTGTATGGAACCATATGAGAACTACATCGGATCGTGGGTATGAGTTTTGCTATACCACGCCTTCCTATCCAAAGCTAGTTGTCCATCTACCTGTTTAATAAGCATATCTGTACGAATGACTTGCATCCACGTTTGTAACGGTCTTCCTCTACCTTTCCTTATATTTCCTACCCTAATACTCTCACTCTTTCTCACGGGTGCATTCTCAGGTCTCCGCAGTATGTGTCCAAACCATCTCAATCGGTTCTCCCTCATCTTATCCTCAATCGGGCGACTCTAGTCTACCACGAATATCTTCATTGGTAATTTTATCCTTCCTAGTCTTACCACACATCCACCTCGATAATGCATTTACGCAACATTCAATTTGTGTTCATCTACCTTCTTAATCGCCAACACTCGCTACCATATAGTAATGCCTGGTCTTACAACTGCTCTATAAATTTTCCCTTTTAATTTTAAAGGCATAGTACGATCACATAGAATCCCGAAGCACCTCTCCACTTCATCCATCCAACATTAATCCCGTGATTTACATCACCTTTTATGTCACATTGGTTTGAACCACAGATCCTAAATAACAGCTATCTCTCTTGGTACTACCTCACTACCTAGTTTCACCACAAGAGGATCCACTCTATGCTTACCACTAAACAAACACTCCATATATTACTGCTTTTGATTTGCTTAACCTAAAACCACGAGCCTCTAAAGTATGTCTCCATAGTTCTAATCGATCATTTATACACCGCCTGGTTTCATCCACTAAGACTATATCGTCGGCAAATAACATACACCATGGTACCTCATTTTGAATATGTCTCGTAAGCTCATCCATAACTATAGCAAACAAAAAGGACTGAGTGCGAGCCACGATGTAATCCTATCGTAATTGGAAAGCTATCAGTCATCCCATCGCGCTTTGTCCTAATATTCGTAACAACTCCCTCGTACATATCCTTGACTATACTTATGTACTTAAGAGGTACATTCTTCTTTATCGAAACCCACCAGAGCACATCCCTAGGTACTCTATCATAAGCTTTTTCAAGATCGATAAAACCATATGTAAATCTTTTTTGCTAGCCCTATACTTCTCCATTAATTGTCGCAATAGGTGAATTGCTTCGTAGTCGATCGACCCGGCATAAACCCGAATTGATTATACTGAAATAGGGACAATGCGTCTCAACCTACGCTCAATTACTCTCTCCCATAACTTCATAGTATGACTCATAAGTTTTATTCCTCTATAATTGGAGCAGTCTTGGATATCACCCTTATTCTTATATAATGGTATCACCGCACTTTTCCTCCATTCCTCGAGCATTTGGCCACTACGCCAGATCTTGTTAAAGAGTTTGGTTATCCACCTTATACCCAACTCCCCATACACTTCCAAACCTCAATTGGTATACCATCAGGACCTGACCTTCTTAACTTTCATTCTTCTTAAAGCCTCTCTAACCTCGCCTTCACTTGATCCTTCGAGCTTAAAACCCGGTTGGTATCATGTAAGGGGACTGTAATATCACCAAGGTCGCTAGTATTATCCCCATTAAGCAGTTTATCAAAATAATTTCTCCACCGTTGTTTAATCTCCCCGTCTTTTACCAACACATTCCCATCCATATCCTTAATACACCTTACACCATTCAAATCTCTACTCTTTCTCTCCCTCATTTTCGCAATGTTAAAAATGGCATTTTCTCCCTCTTTTGTATCCAGTTTCCGATATAACTCTTCATGGACCTTGGCTCGAGCATCTCGTATGACTTTCTTCGCTTGTCTTTTAGCATCTTTATACCTATCATACACCTGACTATCCCTGCATTTCGTAAGCTCTCTATAACTCTCCCTCTTCGCCCGAACCGCTACCTTTACTTCCTCGGTCCACCACCAAGATTCCTTTCCCGGGGGTGCACTACGCTTTTGACACCCAAGTATCTCTGTAGCCACCCTCTTTACACTATGTGATATCGACTCCCATGCTGTATTAGCATTTTCGTTACTGTCCCAATCGACCTCCTTAGCCAACCTATCTTTAAAAACCGACAATTCAGCCCCATTTAACCTCCACCACCTAATTCTTGGCTCCTCGGCTTTCACCATTCTCTTCGCACCTCCTTTCGTGAATATCCAAGACTAGGAGCCTATGTTGCGTGCAACACTCTCTCCTAATAACTTTGCAATCCTTACAAATATTTTTATCTCAAGGTTTGAGTCAAGAAATAGTCAATCAAGTGACACATGTCCCACTCCTATATGTCACCAAATGAGTTTCCCTTTTATCAAACCAAGTATTCACTACCCTTAAATCATACGCCATGGCAAAATCTAAAATAATATCTCCCATGATATTCCTATCCCCAAATCCATAACCCCATGCACACTATCAAATCCATCCCGACTCTTACCTACATGTCCATTAAGGTCCCCACCGATAAATAATTTCTCTCCAATAGGTATCTGTTGCACTTCCTCATCTAAATCTTCCTGCAATTTCTTCTTAGTAGCATCATCCAAGCCTATTTGCGGTGCGTATACACTAAATATATTTATAATCTCGTCTCCTACTACCATTTTAATCCAGTAAATCCTATCGCCATTACGCCTCACTTGGACCACGTCTTTTACCAAATCCTTAGAAACAACGACGCCCACCCTGCTCCTGCTCCTATCCATACCAAAGATACCATAATTTATATCCCCAAGGCACTACCTCTCCGGCTTTTTCTCCTACCCATTTAGTCTCCTCAGACATAAAATATCAACTTTTCTCCTATTCATCACCTCTCCGATCTCTGCTAGTCTACCGGTCAAAGATCCTATGTTCCAAGAGGCTAAACGAACCTTATCTTTACGGACTAACTTCTTTACCCGCGCCCGTCCATGAAAACGCGAGAACCCTTGCCTATTTTTCGCCACACCCGGGCGCCGATGTGACGCGTCGCTTCGGGGGTACGCCCTAGCCTGCACCCTTGCCAATTTATCACTACACCCGGTGTCGTCGGTGCGTCGCTCGATGAGAACGCACCAACGTTTTTCTCATTCAGTTCCATCTCATAGATTTGGCAAAGTTTTACGCTGGCTGCCAACCTACCGCAACCCTCCTCCTTTACCCGGGCTTGGGACCGGCAATGCGATACACATTGGCGGAGTTAAACTCAAAACTAAAACTAAACTTTAAAAAAAAAAAAGCAAGCGAGCCGCTCGGCTCGGGCTCTCCCGGCTCGCAAGCTCGAGCCGAGCACGAGCACGGCATGGCGAGCTGGGCCGGCTCGCCAAGCAAAATCGACATATCTAGTTGTGACCTCTACTCGATTTCCAACAAGGTAATTTCCCCACGTTCCATCTAACTCAACACTAGAATAGCTAGTTATGGTAAATATTTGAATTGTAGTGGCTTACTTGAGAATTTGATGTTTGGAATCAATTAATTTGTTGGTTCAAGTTGGGAGAATGTGTGTTGTGTAGTTTAGATACATGGTTTTGGAATCAATTTTGAATAGAATAAAAGATTTTGGGGGGTATTGTGCTTTGTGCTTGATCTTTTATAGTTAGTAATTCTTGGGCATGGTATGTTGATATAGGGGAGATAAAGACTAGTTAGTATTCATTAAGCCATTAGGGTGTTTGATTAATGGCTTGAAAGAAAAACCAATGTGCTACGCAAACTAAGAAAGATTTTTCAGCTTCTGCCCTCAAACTTCCAATGGCAAAACTTTTAGTAAAAGTGGAATTTCGGGGAAATTCAAATTGGAGAACGATCCGCTATGAGTTATCTATGACCGAGAATTGGTTTGATATCATTCAGAGACCCATAGAAGATTTTGTAATACTTCTTGTGAGACTGAACAAATTCCACCCGAGAATAGGGTTTTGACCGGTTAAAAAAAATCGTTTTGATGCTCTAAACGTAACTAATATGAGCTACTTTTTAATTATGATTAATATATATGAGTTTACTACCTTCTGTAAAAATTTTAGAATTTTATAATATCGTTTGCTATTCTAAATAATTTTATAATAGCTTATTGCCATAGTAGAATGCTTTTCACAGTTTTTGTTTAGAGTTGAAAACGTGTTTTGGCTTCTATGATTGGAATTTAAATTTGACATTTATTGGGGAGATAGCTCGTTAAGTTAATTATCCCATAAATTTTGAATTTCATGATTTCGCATCTTAATTTGTAAGTTATATTTGTTCTTGTCGGGATCGATAGGTTTACATGTGTTCAAAGTGCAATTCGGTAGAAATTATATCGTAAATATTTTTATTTGTTATTCTAACACTTATTACTTGTATAAATACATGTGTTTGAAATAATGACAATAAGCCTAAAGAAGTACAGTATTGGATTGAAGTTATATGGCAAAGTAAAGTAGTTAATGAAATTAAACTAAATGATGATGTATTAGGATTTTTGGCACGTTAATCTTGTGAGCGGCTAAGGACACCTCCACCTACTTCTTGTAGTAAATTGTTAAAGACTTCAGGTAAGTAAACTGCCCCTTAAGTTCAAGTAAACTTGAATGTCTAAGGTGAACTAAACGTGCTTATTGCGCTAAGTGCAATTATTTGATTCGAATGCCTTTGTGTCATTTCATATGTGGTTATCACATTTAATATTATGTTGGAGCATACTCATATATTATGTCATTGCATACATAAAGCATGCATAATCGATGAGTTTTGAGAAGTTAATTATTTTTAATGACAAAACATGAAAAGTTGAAGTTTCTAAAAATACATATCCCAAGTTTGTTAAGAAAGATGGTTAGACATCCATATCATGAAAGGTGTAAGTGGGAAATGGGGGGCGGGGGGGCAGGCATACCCCGACTCGGAAAGTGAAAGTGAAAGTTGAAAGTAATGTTAACCCCTTTGCGGTATTGCAGGTAGAATTTTCTGGTTCCAAATAAGAATCGCCCCACTACATCTGAGTGACTAAGTGATACACCAAGTGAACTTGCAATGGAAATAAATAATATTTTTCAAGGGTTAAAGGAATGTTGTGAAAAGTCAAAGGAATGGGAATACATATTATCAAATTATGTTGAAGCTTACATCGCATAAGCATGTATCAGGTGCATGCAGTTTACTTAGCAGGCTTTGGCTCACACAGTTACTTTTTCATACTTTACAGGTGATGAAAGCTAGATGGTCGAGATGATCGCTTGGAGCCAGACTCATATAGTATCAAATGTGCTAGCCTTCCCATTTTTAAATTAAAGAATATTTCATCGCTTTAAATATTTCTTTATTATTTATCTAGCTATTTTGATTGTTTATTTAAAGATTTCATCAATGGAATAGGTTGCCTGTCGTATATCAGAAGTTATTCTTTCTTTACAAAAGATATGTGTTTATGATTTATTTATATTTTTCTATGTCTAGGTTTCTAGACTAAGGGTGTTACAGTTTTGCCATCAGAGTTAAGAGTTCTAAAAACGATTCTGTAAGCTTTAAACATTATTTTGAAAAGTATACGAGTACTAAGTCATGCCACAAGTTAGAGGATTTTGTAAAATTGTATCTATTTTACTTGTATCAGATGGCTGAGTTTTCTAATAGGTCGGCTATTTGTAATTTACAAGGGAAACTCTGCCAAAAATTTATAGGATTTTACCTTTAAAAAATATTTATTTATTTAATTTTTATTTTCCGCATTTTCAAGTAAAGTGAAGGTTATTACCTCTAGGTTTAGCTTTCCGGACTTGGGGTGTTACAATAGGTATTTGGTAATGCCATTCAACTCTATAATAATAGGCCTTTTAATAACTTCATCTGCTATAGCTTTTATTAAATTTCTATGAAAATTAGTTATTGACATTTCTTATGTCATTATGACATTAAAAAGTGATGCAAACCACATTAGAACTGTGCTAACACAACCTATGCGAGATTAAAACCAGTCTAGAAAATGTAAAAATCGAGTGATGTCAATCGGTAAATTGTCAACCTTCGATTCATGACATGACAACAACAGGTATATCAAACCAAATCACCTCCAGCGATGCGGAGTAGACAACCAATAATGGTGAACACCACAAGAGATTATCAACCTTTTGGTAGGTTCGGATTGTTCCAAGAACAAAGAAACAAAGGAGGAGAAAAGCTCGACTCAGCAATTGTTTTCAAGTTCTAAGAATTTTGGAGGAATAATCTCACTCAACAAGCTTGAAAAGCTCTCAAATATATTTGCTCAATGTTGTGATACAAAATGAGGATGTTCGGTTCTTATACAAGCCAAGAATAGTAAGAAACTAAAGAACCAAGCTAGAAATAGAAAATACTATGACTTTGCTCCAAAATTACCTTTTTGGCCCCCAACCTCTTCTCTTGCATTGTGTTGACCCCGGTTATGATTTCTTGTGTAGAGTGGGTCCTAATGATGAAGAGGTTGATCTCTTTCAAGTCTTCGACTTACAAACCTCGTCCAAAGCTTTGGGATAAAGCTTTAGGGAGTCTCGCCATATCTCTTTGAGCAAGCTCGTTATTGTCATTTTTAATTTGTTCGCTCGACCTCGTGTGATCGACCCGACCGGTATTTGATGTGAATCCAACGATGTTGAGCTATCCCTAATCATATTATCCCCTCCCTCTTTTGGAAAATTCGTTAACGAATCATCACCTGCATCAAATGAAATAAGATCCGAACCATAAATGTGATAGAAATGCTATACTCCCTTGTGAGTTTTAGCTTGTAGGCGTAGTCATTGATTTCCTCGGTCACTTGAAATGGTCTGCTGCTGCTGGTAGCAATTTTGATTGTCTTTGTTGAGGAAACCTTTCTTTCCTCAAATGCAACCATAACCAATCTCTTGGCTCAAATGTAACTTTCTTTCTTCCCTTGTTGACCGGAGTCGAAACTTGTTCATTTCTTTATTCAATTAGCATCCTTACTTTCTCGTGCAAATCCTGAACAAGCTCAGCTTTTCGCTTTCCATCTATGTTAACCCTTTCATTCATAGGTAAAGGAACCAAATCCAATGGCGTTAACGGATTATAGCCATAAACAATTTCAAAAGGGGAAAAAGTAGCAGAGGTATGAATAGTACAATTATAAGAAAATTCAAGAAACTACAAACACTTTTCCCAACTTTTCAAGTTCTTACCACTTAAAACAAGCAACAATTTTGATCAAGTTCGATTAACTACTTCAGTTTGGTCATCGATTTGGAGGTGGCTAGTTGTAGAAAACAAACGTTTGGTTCCTAACTTAACCCACAACATCTTCCAAAGGTAGCTAAGTAATTTAAGATTGAGATCCGACACAATTTTCTTATGAATGACACGTAATCGTACTACCTCCCTAAAGAACAAGTCGGCTACATGGGTGGCGTCATCGATTTTGTGGCAAGGGATGAAATGAGCCATCTTACTAAACCTATCTACCACAACAATGACCTAATCGCGATTGTTCTTTTACATAGGTAACCCCAATATGAAATCCATCAAGATATGCTCCCACGATGCTTGAGGCACCAGCAAAGGCAGACATAAACCTTGGGGTAACACCCTAGACTTGGCCTTTTTACAAGTAACACAATTGGCACAACGTTTCTCAGTATCACATTTCATTTTTGGCCAATAGAAATGATCTTGTAAAATTTCCAAAGTCCTTCAAATCCCAAAGTGTCCCATCAAGCCTCCACTACGGGATTCCATCACCAACATCTCTCGAATACAACTAGTAGGCACACACAACTTGTTCTCCCTAAACAAATAGGCTTCTAGCCTATAAAACTTGTCAAAACCTCCCTTCTCACAATCAACAAAAATGTTAAAAAAAATCGGGATCCTTTTCATATAGCTCCTTTACCAATTCAAATCCCAACAATCTAGTATTTAACGTGATTAGTAAAGCATACCTGCGGGACAAAGAATCTGTAACTATATTCTGTTTTACCTTTTTTTAACTTGATCATGTAGGGAAATGTTTCAATGAAGTCCATCCATTTTGCATATCACTTGTTCAACTTGCCTTGGCCCTTGAGATGCTTTAAGAATTCATGATCGGTGTGAATCACGAACTCTTGGGCCAAAGGTAATGTTTCCAATTTTTCAATGCTCGAACCAGTTCATAGAATTCTTTGTCATAAGTCTGATAGTTGATGGAAGTTCCACTCAACTTTTCGCTAAAATATGAAATTAGTTTCCTTTCTGCATTAAATTCAGTACCAATACCTATTCCTGCCGCATCACATTCAATTTCAAAAGTCCTGCTAAAGTTGGACAAAGCAAGCATGGGTGAAGAACACAATTTATTCTTAATAGTTTGAAAAGATTGTTCTCGCTCAACGCCACATTTGAAACCTACCGTTTTCTTGACCACTTTAGTGAATGGGGCGGCTAGAGTACTAGAATAAGACACAAATCTCCTATAGAAACTAGCCAAACCTTGGAAGCCCCTAACTTTAGTTATGTTTTCGGACATAGGCCATTCTTTGATTGCTTTTATCTTTTCCTCATCAATTTCTACACCATTAGCACTAACGATGTAGTAAAAAAAAAATCTTCTCCAAACAAAATTGACTTGTAGTAGGGTTTTCAAACAATTTTTATTTCCGTAGAACTTTTTAAGACTAGCCAAAGGTGATCAACATGAGCTTCTAAACCCTTACTATAAATCAAGATATTGTCAAAATATACCACAATGAATTTACCAATAAAAACACGTAAAACATGATTCACTAGTCTCATAAAAGTGCTCAGTGCATTTGTCAAACCAAGAGGCATAACCATTCATTCATATAACCGGTATTTGGTTTTAAAAGTTCTTTTCCATTCATCCCCTTCTTTCATTTGGATGTGACGATAGCCACTTTTCAATTCAATTTTACTGAAGACATTAGACCCATGTAATTAATCTAGCATATCATCGAATCAAGGAATAGGGTGACACTACTTTACGTGACACTGTTGATGGCTCTGAAATCAATATAGATCCTCCATGATCACTCCTTCTAGGGCACAAGCAATACCAACACCGTACAATGGCTTATGCCTTTTCGGATGTAGCCATTACTAAAAAATTCCTCTACTTGGCATTGTAACTCCTTTGTTTCCTTAGGATGACTTTGATAAACGGGGCAGTTTGGGATTGCGGCTCCGAGCACCAAATCAATTTGGTGCTCAATGTCCCTAATGGGTAGTAGCCCACTTGACTGTTCCTCGGTTAGCATGCCTTCAAATTCCTATAAGAGAGAAATAACCAAACAAAAGAGGGAATCGTAGTTAGAATCAAATACACGGCATGATTCCTTGTGCATTTGCAAAACGAGTGTTCGATTTCCCAATAGGGCTCTCGAAATGTCTTTCTTTTTAGCAAAGAAACATTATTTCTTTTAACCCTTTTGTTTCTTCTCACTTGCCTCTCTTTTTACTTTATCGTTCGTGTTTCCACTTCACTCTCCTTTTTCTATTTCCCTCTTGTCTCCCTCTTTGATCTCACTGTTTAACTTCACTCGGCCCTCATAAACTTGCTGTGGAGGTAAAGGAGCAAGTATGACCGGCTTTCCATTCATTTTGAAGCTATAGCGGTTTTGATATCCACCATGCGATACCCTACGATCATATTGCCACAGTCTTCCCAACAAGATGTGGGTAGCTTGCATTGGCGCTACAACATAAATGATCTCATTAGCATAAGATCCAATGGATAGAAGCAGTAGCACTTGTTTGTTTATCCTAACCTCATTGGAGTCACTAAACCATTGCAATCTATAGGGTTTAAGGTGTTTGACAAATAGTAATCCCAAGTTCTCAAAAAATAAAGTACTAGCAGCATTAGTGCAACTTCCCCCATCAATTATAACACTACAAAGCTTACTATTCACCAAACATCGGGTGTGAAAGATGTTCTCTCTTTGAGATGCCCTCTCATCAAACTTTGCTTGAGTGCCAAGAGTTTGCCTTATCACTAATGATTCGAGAATTGAAGCAATGAATTGCTCATCCCCCTCTTTGTCTTCTTCTTCCTCAATATAGGAGATTTCTTCATTTTCTTCATCAGTTACCACTTCCCCACTATCCTGTACCAACATGGTTCGTCAATTAGGGGACTCCGATGCAATGTGGCCAATGCCTTGACATTTGAAGCATTTAATACCTTGGTTTTGAATAGGTAGAGTCACCATCTTTCTCTTGCTCTTGTCTTCAACCACCGGAATCACCTTTGGGGTATCATTCCTACCTCTCCAAGGTGCTCTGTCATTCTTGTTCTTGGCCCACTTTGATTTAACAAAGTTACTTTTAGCACCCACTTCTTGAATTTCACTTGTACTCTTTCTCTTAGCTTGCTTATCAACTTTCACGGCTTTATGTACTAACTCTTCAAGATTGGCGTAGTCTTGAAGCTCAGTTCTATTAGCAATTTTTGTATTCTACCCGCTCAAGAACCTAGCCATGGTGGCTTCTTCGTTTTCAATTATCCTAACTCGATTGATTATAGTTTCCATCTCTTGGTAATAATTTTCTATAGATCGTCCCCCTTTGACTAAAAGCTTGCAATCTTTGATTCGATTCTCTATAATAGTATGCTCGGACTAACCTTTTTCTCATTGTAGCCTTCAACAATTCCCAAGTGTCCACGGGGTTTTCCAAATTTCAACACTTATTGGTGATCAATTGCTTCCACCAACTCAATGCATATCCCGCGAATTCTTTGACAATTAAAGGTACCTTTCATGCCTCCGGAATCCGGTGAAATTGGATCATAATGTCTATTTGAATTTCCCAATCAAGATAGGCATCCTGAACTACTTTTCCTTGAAATTTAGGCTAGGCACTTCAATCTTCACGTTCTAAATATCACTTTCTTCTTCATTTCAGCCACGGCGTTCCCTTCTTCCCCTATCTACCCGTCGTACTCCTTTATATTGCTGCTTATACTGATCTTCATACTCATCAATATCAATCCTATTTACGCCATCTTCGGACCTCTATTCGATTCAACCTCTCTCTCAACCCGGCAATAGACTCCTCTAGATGTTGATTATTCGCTTGTAAGAATTTTCTAAATTCATCCGCCGACATTGGATTATGATCTCGACCCATAGTAGAATTAAAGTCGGACATTGTGTGCTCAAGTGTGTGATAGTGTCCTCACGTGTTTATCACTTGTGTTTAACACTCCAATGACCTTTTGACCGCTTGTTTTCCCACAACTGTTTGAACGCAAAGAACTAAACGAACTAAATCCGAATAAGAACTCTTGATCAATTCAACCGCGGTTGATGCCAATGCTACGAAAATCCGAAGGTGAGACAAAGATAACACCAATAACAACAAGCTCCTATATCAATGAAGCTCAGCACAATATTACAACTCAATAACTATAACAATACAAATGCTGAAATGAAAACTAAGTATAGCCAAAATTTCACTGACACTCATTCACAACATTGAAGGATCCCATTCTTTTTTAATATGAATTTTTTGTTTTTCTAATATTCTCAATTTTTTTTCTCTTCCTCTTCTTCTTCTTCTTCTTCTTCTTCTTCTTCTTCTTCTTCTTCTTCTTCTTCTTCTTCTTCTTCTTTGATTCTTGATCCAACAACAAGATCAATGCAAAACACAAACATAACAACTCAACAATAACTAAAAACACAATATATGATCTAAAGACACTAGATTCAAGCATAAACCCAAATCTAAATCTAAATCTATAAATCAATACTTAAAACAATAACAGATAAAATAAAAGATAGATTTCCAAATAGTTAGAATCTAAGCTCTGATACCAACTGATGCAAAATGCATTAGAACTATGCTAACGCAACCCACACGAGATTAGAACTGATCCAAAAAAGCTAACAATTGGGCGATGTCAATCTGTAAACTATCAACCATCGGCTCATGAAGTGGGAACAATTGGTATATTAAACTAATCACCTCCAGCGATGCAAAGTAGAGAACCAATAGTATTGAACTTCAAAAAAGATGGTCAAACTCTTGATAGGTTCGGATTATTCTAAGAACACAAAAACAAATGAGGAGGAAAGCTTAACTCAACAATTGTCTTCAAGTACTAAGAATTTCGAAGGAGTAATCTCAGTCAACAAGCTTGAAAAGATCTCAAATATATTTGCTCAAAGCTATGATAGGAAATGAGGATATTTGGTTCTTATACAAGCCAAGAACAGTAAGAAACTCAAGAACCAAGCTAGAAATAAAAAATAGTATTAAAGTATACAAATACCCCGAAATATCTAAAGTCATCTTGGGTCCCAAATTTTGAACCACCACCTTCCTTTACCAAAAATTGTTCCATGCAAATCTACGGCTGCAAAACTAACTCTACGGCCTACAGGGCACTTTTGCGTATCGCTTTCAAACATATGCATGTGATTGTATGGGTGATCGCATGCCTTGACACTTTGTAATCACTTTTAAAGTGTTGCATAGTGCTTGCCAAGGGATTGAGTAATTGGTTGATAAGAAAATTTTGTAAAAGTTCAAGTAAAAAAAAGTAAGATTACTGAAAGGAGTGACATATTAATTATTATGAGATTGACAGAGACTACTAATTTGATATCTAAAATTACCTCAATAATAGTGTTGACAATTAAATTGACATGTAAAATTATGGATTAAGGAGACACCAATCTTGTATGGATTTCGTTCTAATTAGAAAACTTTACCGAACATTTATAGATTGCTGAATATTCATCAATCGGAAAAAAATGAGATCATGAACTCAAATAATTTCACAAACATCCTTTCTAACAATTTTTGTTGTTCAGTCAATAGAAAGACATTGAAATTTAAATATTATCATTGGACAATAATGGATGTTATTATTTTTGAAGTGCTTTTGAGTTTTTACACTGAGATATCGGGAAGAATTTTAAATTATGCTATTTTGATTTTGTTAAGTTCTATCATGAGTATTCAGGGGATAAATTTATCCCAATTACAGGATACACTCCATCAAAATTTTGCACTAATCAGTTCTTGAGGTGAGTAGTCTATAATCTTATTCATGTTAAATTGTTGATTTTAATATAACATTAGATGTTAATATAATCTTATTCATGAGTAGTATGTTTAGAAGTTATTTATTAAAAAAATTATATGTCAATACGTGATAAATGTGTTTTTTGCACATTAAACTGGTACTTCAAATATGATAAAAGTGGAGAAAATGGGTGGATTTTCACTCACAAATATCTAAAATTCATCTTTGTAGGTTAACAATCTCGAATGGGAAGCAAAGGAAACAAAATAAGAGAAAAGGGACTAAAAGCATCACAAATTCAAAAGTTTTAGGCGAAAAATGAAACTTCTCAAAAGATTGAGGGCATCTAGTGAAATTATTTTGGGGTATATTTGTAAGAAAGTTCAAAAGTTGAGTACAAAAGTGAAAGATTTGAAAGATAGAGGACCTCAAGTGCAATTTTACCAATGAAGAATTCATGTTGATTTTCCACCCGAAGGTGCCTTATGGCCATAGGCCAGGGCATGCATTTTCCACCCGAAGGTGGTTTATGGCCATAAGCTAAGATACAAGCAGCAAGGAGCATAACCATGCGGCCATATGTCTATAAAATAAGCTTTTGCTGATTTTTCTGCCTTTTTCTCATTTTTTCTCTTTTTACACCAACTCTTGGGGTCTTCCCACAACTTGAAGACCAATTCGTGAGCAGTTCTAGGGCTTGATTTTGGGTATTCTTGGCATGGAGAAGGGGGAGAAAATAGCGACGAAAGTTAGGGTTCTCGAGGAGAGAAATTGAAGATTTCATCCATTGGAGCTTCAAAGCTTCATCCTGAAGGATGAGTTCTATCATGTTTTGTGTATTTCTTCTTTATTACTTTCTTGAAATGTATCTTCAACTCTTTTTTCCCCATTTTTTCTTGTAATATGAGCTAAATATCTTTATGTAGGGATTATTGATGTAGTTTAACCAAACTTCTTAATGTCAATCTAGTTTTAATGATTAAGTTACTTGTTTTGTATGTGGGTACCGTGGCATTTATTGCTCTTCATTTACTTGCCCATTAAATATTGATGTTCCATGATTCGTATAGGTTCGAAAGAAAATTATTCATTTTAGACAGGGTAACATTCAGTATAGGTTTTTGCAGAAGATAGAAATATACTCGTAACCCTAGCTGACCATTTGAGCTATTTTCACAATGTTTTAATGCTATAAATTGATTTTCGATCAATATAGAAACATAGTAGGTTAAGTTAATTTATAAGGGTTGGTTTGACGCTTGAGAGAGGTAACGAGCTAATTTAAGAAAATTAGGTCTAACACATATCAATAGCTTAGTCATTTGGCTTCAGAGACATTAAGTTAGCAACGGTTAAATGAAATCGATAATCCCAACTATTTCATCCCAATTTTTAATCAGACATTTGTGATTAGTGCTTTCTTTTAGTCATGTATTTGCTTCTTATTCCTTTCAACTCAAAGTTTTAATTGTGTGTGCGTTCATTTGTTAATCCTTAATATTTTGACAGTTGTAATATCAAGTGATTTCACGTTGAGGGATCCAAAAACCGAACTTTTTTCCATTTTACTACTTGATTATGAGCCGCGCACTGGCGGTAATTTTACAAGTATTCACGACTGTACAATTTTTTGGTGATTACTACATTAGTTAACTTTAGTTTAGTGTTTTTCATTTTGTTTTTCTTTCTTATTTTTAATTTGAACTCACATGTGGGTGTTTTAATTGTAGGTCTGTTATACTACATCTATTGCGCTTAGAGTCTTGAATTAGTCGCTTTCGATCTGGACATTGAGGTAACTTTTCAGAGTAGATGAAAAAAGAAATGAGAAGCTCAAAGAAGATAACTTATTCAAATGGTGCACAACGGTGACAATCATAACAATGAAAATCTACTCGAAGACAATTGAAAAGGTCGAGTTCCTCCGGGATTTTATGAGGGAGATCATGGACATCTATTAGGTTGTGTTTGTATGTGTCATTTCTTCCATTTTTAGCATGTTTAGTTTGTGTTTTTTTTTTAAGGTATATTTTTACTTGTGTTTGTTTAATTTTGTGTTAGGAATGGAAAGGAACAAAAATGAAAAGGGATGAAAAAATGTGAAAACGGCCAAAAATCCAAAGTTTGTGGACTAAAACGAAACATTCCAAAATATGGACGACCTTGGGTACAATTTGTGAAGGTTTGTTAAGCTAATTTTCTTGTGCTCAATTGAAAGACCTTGGGAAGAGGATTTTATAAATTTTTACAAATTTCAATTCCGAGTTTCCTAGCAAAAGTTATCACTATTGAAAGTTTGTGAGCAAAAATGACCAACTCGGGGGTAGTACTGGTATAGCCCACGGTGGATGTAGGTACCCCTACGCCCACGACCCCTAAAACTGGGGCCAAAACTAGTTTTTTCTATTCCTTTTTTAGGAGGGACTCTTGCACACATTTTTTAGTGTTTTAAGGAGACTTTTTGGATCTATAAAACAGAAAAGAAGAACATAAGAGAGAGAGAGAGAGAGAGAGAGAGGAAGGGATTTAGTGCAATCCCAAGTTGAATGAAAGGGCGTGGTTGGAGCAAAACGAAATGTTCAAAGAGTTAGCCTTGAAGAAAAGGACACAAAAGCGATCGAGCAGACTTGGTCATCAAGATTCAAAATTCAAGGGAGAGAAACTTGGTGCAAGAGTTCTTCAACTTCTCAAGAATTGATCATCCAGTTATGGACTTTAATATTTACCTTATTAGAATAAATTCAACAATGCATATATCGTATTCTATTTTTCAATAAAATTGTTGTGTTGACTTTTTTTACTTTATTTTTCGTTCTTTGGTACCAACTTTGGTTGGCCTTCATCATGTGCTAATTTTGTTACATTAATTTTTTTGCATCTTTTGCTTTTCTCATAAATTTTTATTTCATACACTTCCTTTTTAGTTTTGGTATCACTTTAAATTAAGTTGAATCATGTACTGATTTTGCAAACTATTTATTAATTTTGTTTGATTATATTTGATTTGCACAGTTTATTGAATTTTTTAGTTAGCTTTCAGTTATTTTTCTTGAATACATGCACCCACATGGGATTTTTAGTGTTAGAAAATTCTTGACATTATTATGTGTTTTAATTAAATATTTTACTTTTTCATTTATTCGAGATATTTTTGTTCCACATAAAACCATAAAATAAGTATTTTAACTTCAAATAAATGGATACATTTTAGTCAATTTTTTTAAAAAAATCATTGTACCTACAGTTAAAAACCATCATGAAAGCATAGTAGTTTTTTTTTAAAAGACCATTGAATCGGCAGTCGATGAAAAGGCTCTGTGTCAGCTCATGAACCGTGGTCCGGTGTACTCTCAACTCCTTACCCATCACCTCACAAAGCATTGCCCACACAAATTCTATAACTGTAATAAGTTGCTCTTCTATTTCACAAAGAGTGACTTGGCCGTCAGAGTACCGATGGGCGCCAACCATTTTTTTCCTTTGACATTCGTTCATAACGGATGTGGTTTAGTGTACAGCTACAAGCAACATGTCACAGGCGCGGATTGATAGATCTGTTAGCGTTCTAAGTTGCAAGATCGAATTACAGCTATCAATAGTATGCCGACGTCTATGGGAACAATAGAAGTTCCTGCACATCCAATAAATGCCCTTTACGTGGTAAAAGCTTAAGTGTTCCAATGGTGCCTCACAATTCTTGGATGATCCTTACAAGGTTCAGAGGAACCTAAATAAATATTATGCAGATCCTCCTCAAACTTATAATGTCCTGATGGTGGTCCCTCATAAGAACAAACCCAGAAAATCTAAGCACCAGGCCAACCGCCTTTAGATGGAGAACGAAAGACTCCAAACAAGGCTCTAGCTATTGCTGTCCAAGTTTTCACTAGGTATGCTTCCAAATAAATATTCTGGAATGTAACATGGGCAATCAGCTGGCCTGTATAGTAACGATGAGGATGATGACCCCTTTTAAACCAATACACTCCGAGTGCAAAAGGGCCTGGAACCAATAAACAATGGCCCTACTATATCTACTAGCATCTTCAACCGAATCAAGCACAAATTTGACAAGTGGCCCATCAACGTGGATAGTGAAGCCAAATCTAGCCTCCGAAATCTACCTCCACCAGAATATGACCTTAGAAATCACATCATTGCTTTGTGTGAACAGCACCAACGAGACGACCTCAGGAACTAGCTTGACAGGGATCATGATCTCCGCCGAATACTCAATCAAAAGAAAGGTAACACACATCATATGGGGATCGCCGTGAAAATAGTGAGCATGCGTGTAGGGCGACCATCCTGTACATTCCTAGAAAAAGAGCCCTTCTAATGGTGGCCCTTTAGGTGGTGGCCCATTTGGTCCGCGAGGAGAAGGTGTGGTAAATAAGATTTTGACTGAGGTAACAACAGCTATCACTTAGAGGAGGATGAAAGGTTCCTCAAGAGTTGCGAGCTTGATGGCAATTTGAACAGCCTGCCCTTTTCCAAGAACTTGAAGAGGATGAAATTTTATCACAAGTTTAAGGTATGTCAAATGGAGGCCTACAAATGCAAAGGTGATGGCATGGACTGCATCAATGTTTACAAAACTAAGCGCCAACAAAAGTCGTCCACCGATAAGTGCAAAAACTTCCACTTGATCCTTGAGGGTGATGCGAAGACGTGGCTCAACCTCCTCACCCGAGAAAGCATCTATAGCTTGCCGCAACTTAAAGAAGGAATTCCTTGATGGCTTTGCCAACAACAAGGCCACAGCTGCACACGTCGCTAAATTCCATGACATTCGCTAGAGGCCAAGTGAGAACGTGGAGACCTACTTCAAGCAATTTAACAGCTTGCTTTAGAAAATTAGAACTGCCAAATTAGAACTGTTCTCACGAAAGTGCCATGCATCTTTTGATTAACGAGCTTAACCCTGTACCTGTGTTCTGGTGAGATTTCCAAGACAAAGAGCCTATACCACACCAATTGATCTGATCTAGAAGGAAATTCGGTTCAAAGGCCTGATCAAGAAATAGGACAGGACCAAAAGGACCGAGAAAGTATGAACGAAAAGCACAAGCAAACACTACCTCGCCGATGCCAAAGTGCAAGTTTATGTAAGCTAAGACAAAAGTTCTCAGGGAAAACTCACTAGCATGAGCAGCCTCGGTAAAGTGGTGCCATATCCATAATTCATCCACACATGATACTGATGAGTGCTTTGAGATTCAGAAGTTGGCCCGTAGTCGTTTCGTAGAGAGGAGGTATACTGAACCCGCCTACAGATGAGGAAATCAGAGGCAGAGTCCTTTGTGGAAATAGGAGTATCGATGAAATCAATAGACCAACCAATGTGATGGACACAGTTGGTGTGGCAACAACAACCTACATGATCAGTATGGTAAGGGGAAGGGTCCGTCCGGGAAAGCACTCCGCGGGATGTGGCTTGCGGCAATTGACTAACTACGAAAATACTTCATAGGCTAGGCCTCCAAGTACAGGCAACTGTTATCTCATTATTTATAGTATTTCATTCTTTCAATAGCAATAAATTTGATTTCAGTTTCTGCTTCACAAATCCCTCGTCATTGAGTTCACGAAGGAAATTCATCCTTACACATCTGAGGGCCCTATGTACAAGCTAACAAGGCAGCAGAGGGACAGACACATGCATCCTAGTCCTACTTGCATGTTAAGCAAACTGCAAACCATGGCCACATAGTAAGGTACACTCCACGGGCTTAGGAAAGCAGACCCTTTCGCACAACAAGCGGGCGGTCCACCAAAGGAAGAAAAGAGACAGGCCTCTGTGGTGCATCCAGTATTACACCAAAATTTAAAACAATTTTCTTGTCCTCTAAAAATAAGAATATAGTGGCGAGAGCAAAGGTCGAACCCATAGGAAATGGTAAACTAATTTAGTGTTTCACTAAGTGGAGGTAATAGGGGTTTTTTATTGTAGATGATGAAACTTAAAATAAAACAATGTAAATAGCAATTGGAAATATAAAGCAACTTAATTAAATGCAATATCCAATTCTCATGGTTAGTTGTGTCATTAATTGATATTATCGTTTCCGACGTAACAAAGCATTATCTCTCTCTATCAACTTATGAAGCCTAAATAATTAATAAGCTCTGATTATTTGTATTCTTCCTTAAGTTCAGTAAATGAAAACAAGCTCTTTGGTTTACTTCTAGCAATTTGATAATACTTAAGAAGATCTTAGAATTTAATGAAATGCTAGTGCGAAGAATGAGAAGAGTGAGTTGAAGCATGATAATCAACTACACAAGCTCGAATTCATAACTCTAGGTTTGATTCCCACTATAATTGTGCAAATTATTGTTGCCACTATGAGATTAGAGTTTATTGACAATTACAGATCAAGTACCATAATTCTAGCACAAGTAATCAATTAAAAACATGAACAACGCAATTGGCCAGGTATTATTGCCATAGAAAATAAATTGACTGCTGAGTTTAAATCCTGCAAATCCAACAAATTGAATAAAAGAAAGAAAATACAACGATACTCGTTTATGGAAAAAGATAAATACAGCGCAAGACACCACGTTCCCCTTGAAATAGACGAAGAAGCTTAGCCGATCATGTTCACGGTAGAAACACGCAGTTGAGATCTCAAATCCACCTTCATTTCGGTCTTATCGCTGGTGTTTCACTCTTCAATTGCTCTTCAAATCTCCAAAAGTACCCTTTAGTTTCGTACCTAAGAAGTCCCCAAAAGATTACTAAAAATAGAATTTCGAACAGCTCAAGAAAAAATGCAGCTGGTAGTTATGGTGGTAACTAAAGGGAGTTACAGTTGTAACTACCCCTCTAAAAAAAAATGGCCGCTGGTGGTTGTAGTTACGGCTATATGTTAATTGGATGGGCGGTCCCTCAACTTTCAATTCCGTTCATTTTGGTCCCCAGTTCCAAATTTTTGCACTTTTAGGTCCTTGTTCATTTCTTTCCATTCCTCTTGATCTTCACTATACAAAACACGAAAACACAATAAAAGACACCTTTATAATTAGATAAAACAAATAAAAGTATGATATTATGTGATCCAAATAAGTACTGTTTTAGCACTTATCAAATCTCCCCATATTAAACCTTTTTTTTGTCCTCAAACAAAAAAAAAAACACAACTTGAACGAGAACAAAGGCATGAGCAAGTCAAAATTCTAACAAAACACAATTATCATAGGACAAGTAAAGACACAACTCATCTTCCCCTAATCAAATCATCTATCGACACAATCGGAATGTGTAAGTGTATACTAAAGGCATAATTTCCAGTACCTGCTGAATAGAAAAGAAAATTCTAGATCCCCGTATATCCCTTTACCCATGTTGTTTGTTTAGTCTTACTTCTCATGAATTCTCTCAATATTTGAGCACTAGTAACCTACAAGATGCGTTACTTTCACCAAAATCTGTCATATGTTAGCAAAAGAATATGAGATAACCATAGTGGGCACCTTGTCAGCAATACCTCCTAGCCCCAAGTCACAAAAGCTTAGAACCTAGACCAAGCAAGTCAAACCATTTATAAGAAAATGTAATTGAAGCAAACACCCTCACAAGGTTTTCACTCAGTTCACACAAAGGTCTAAGGGTGTAAATTCCACTAAACTCACTACTTGGAGAAACTCATACCACAGACTACCAATGTGTCAATACTGGCGCAAGAAAGTACACAAATGCATAGCAAAGGTTTTTATCGGGTTGCAGTGGGGCGTCGGGTTAGGTGGGATAAAAAAGGAATTCTTTATGCTCAAATACTAGCACTTCCTTTCTTCTTTTTTAATTTTCTCTCTCTTCTTTTTTTATTTTTTTGGCTTTCAACTTCAAACTAACCTAAATTTATCAATTCAACCTCCAGTGCCACTCAACAATCACATTTCACTACACATCCTTTGTTGCAACTAATCCCCACACCGCAAGTGTACGGGTCGTAAAAGTAATAAAGAGGACGTTTAAAGTCCGGATGTCGTACCCACGAAGACTGAATTATTCACAAGTTCACTCTAACTAGCCTTAACCGAAATAAATAAGTTGAGATCAATTAATTCCAATCTTGCGAAAATTAAATTGCTAAATCTAAAATTAAAAATTAAGAATTAAATGAGGGCAAATTAAAAGAATGATTTTTTATAATTTGAAATCGAATATGGGAAAACTAGCATTAAAGTTTCGAATCCACTTTTCATTTAGTTATCCCCCGGATTAATAATTTGACAACGCAAGTTAGTTTTGACGATTCAATTCACAAAATTTGTTGAATAACCTTTCTCAAGTAAAATTCAACCTATTTATATGACGTGTTAACTATATCTCTATGATAACAACGGCATAAAAATGCATTACAACATAAGAATTGCATAAAAATATCGCACAAAGCATAGGGGTATTCTCATCTCCTATCGGACTTCATGGTTTTCAATAAGAATTTAATTTATTCAAGATTTCTCAATTCGATGAATAAATCACATATCAACTTTGGCCACAAGTTGCAAAAGAAAACACCTTTACATTGAAAACTCAAAACTAAACATTCGTATAAGCATAAGAATTAATAAAACATCAAATTCTCAATCCGGATTCAAACTAAAATCCAAGTTTCATCTCTACCCTAACGCTATGAAAAGTTTAGCCTAACATGCTGTAAAAATCAGAAGAAAAACGAGAAGAGAAAGCCATCACCGAATTAAAGTTGTGTTCTTGAGCTCGGATCTTCAATTATGGGTTTTTTTTCTCCAATTTTCTCCAAGTTGATTTCTCCAAATTTCATTCCTCTCTGTTCTCTGATGTCCCCCCCATGAATTAGGTCGAGTTCGTCTTTTAAAATAAGCCAAAAAGCCCAAGAGTCCGTGTCCAATTCGTTTTGGAAAGTTTTTCCGGAAATCTGCTCGATATAACCATGCTATCGCACGTGCCATCGCATGGTTATAAATTTCCAAAAGCATGCGGTTGCGCATGCGACCGCATGGTCTACCAGATGCAAGTTTTGCCTGATTCCATTTTGATCCTCACAGTTTAATTGCGGGGCAAGTCCTCGACTTCTAAATTTGATCAATTGAGTCCACAAACTTTTGATTTCTTCAATTTGGCTCCCATTTGATTTTTCTTCACCTTCCCAATTTTTATTACTTCTAATTGAGTCATTAAAACTTTGATTTGTGTCCCTTTTTGTCCAAAATTGCAATATTTTCTTCAATTTCTGGTTCTACACTGAAATAGAAACAAATTACACTAAATTAGACACGAAATTAACTATAAACAAGAGAAACACATAGTTGAAGAGACCTAAATAAGGGCATAAATTGCACTTATCAAACACCCCCAAACTAGAACAATTGTTCGTCCTCGAACAATAAAACTAAACTTGAAAAAAAGAAAATAAACAGATGAACTAGACACCACCCATAAACAGGACTCATGGTCAAACCGTGTACTATATGCCTCAGGCAAACGAAATGATAGTGAAAACTCAAGGTGGGCAAACAAAACAATCACCAAAAAGAAATCCACTTACCCAAGTGCTCGACTATCCTCTGTGTTTGTGTGTGTGCTAGTCATCACCTAACTCAAGTGCTTGTTCAAGTATCACCACAGAATGTTCAACACAAAACCATGCCCGTACTCCCAAGTGGTTGAATATCCTCACCTCGCTCATGAATCACTCCTGATGCTTTTCTCTCAATTTCTGAGGTGTTTCTAGCTTGTGCTTTCTAAAAATTTTCTATGCATTTTTCCACACAAGATGTCAAGAAGAGTGATTAAATGTTGAAAAGTATTACGGCTATCATTCCATCCACTTCGGCCTTAAGTCTCCAAATTTCTAGCTTTAAAGTTGCTTCACGGCACTTCAAACCCCTATTAATCTAGATTTTCCCGATTTTTTTCTTTTCTTTTTTTAACTAACTCTATAAGATGCAATGCAGTGCCCCAACAATAATGCTTTCTCAAGGACCCGTGTAGCGAGCTTTAGGTCGGTGACTCCCGAGCTCGTCACTCAAGGCACCAGGTTTGAAAGACCCCTCAGACTTAGTCACTCGGACCAATGAGGCAAGAGAATGGGACAAAAGAAAATGAATGCATGTGTGATTTCTTTCTTTTCTTTTCTTCTCTCTTTTTTCTTTTTTTTCTCTTTTTTTCCTTTCGGGAGAATAATAGTATTGGTCAGTGTCGTTACAAACTCGTTAGCCAAAAATCCTTCAACCAAAAGCAGAAATATCAAGACTTCCAGCAGCAATCCCCTCCAACATAGAGTCGCTACATCTTACTACCCCCAAACTTGGCCATTGGGCCAGTTGGATCCTAAAATAGTGGTTGGGGAGAACTACCTGGTTTTAAGTGTAAAATTGGGTCTCATAGGTAATCCTAAAGGAACACAGCATCTAGGTGATAAGTCAGCAAGAACGAGAGTTAAATAATGACTATGTGCTCTTTTTAGTTAATCGAGCATAGATAAGCATTAGAAAATTTTGAAAATTTTCAAGTGATGTTTCAAATCTAACTATGAGTTCATTAGAAAAATTTAGGTACCTTGTCATCATCGGCGGTACACATTTCCACCAAAATAAATAAAAGACAAAACAATATTTTTTTTAGAATATCTAACCACTAGCAACTGCATAATAGCAAAAACCGGGTGAAAGAGTGATGAAATAACAAACGGGCATCAAATATATATAAAGATTTGAAGTTTCAATCTTTCACCACATAAGCACAGAAGTCAACAACAACAAAAAGTACACAAAAGTACCCCCACCCCCAACAAAATAGAGTACATTGCCCCCAATATACAACATGTAAGTTCAAAGAGAGAAAAGTATAATAAAAGCGAGAATACAGATCAAAGGAGGCAGATATACTCCCCTACGGTGTCTCGTGAGGTGGAGAGAACATCTGATCATGCTGAATCCCGTGTGCTGACTCTAGACGGTCCAACCATTAGTTTCCAAATATAATAAGAGAGCAAGTAGTGCCTATAAAGCACCCCCAAACTATATAGAATTGCGTAAGACCAAAGAAGCTCAAATACTTGACTAAGTAAAGGTGGGGCCCGCAAAAACAATGCAAAATGATGCAAGGATGGAACAGACCCTACATTATCTAAAGTACGTGTCACAAGCGACCACATATAAAAAATTGATGCAATTCTATCAAGTCTAGAATAAAAAATGAGGGTGGTGAACATAACTGGTAATGCATGCAATCGCGCATGCGACCGCATGCATCCCTGCTGCCCAGTTTTTTAGACTGGCAAGCCATGCAATCGCATGGTTTACCAGCAAACTTCTTTTTTTTCCGAAATGAGATGACTTGTGACTTGACATGAGTGATTTCACATGACATTTTGGGACGACTTTGAAGTGAAAAACCAGTTGAACAAGGGTTTTGACAATTTTTGTAGATTTTGATTCTCAAAACATGACACTACATGAAAAACAGCTAAAGATGTGAAAATGCAAACTAAAATGTAAAATTTGACTCTAAACTTAAAACTAAACTTAAAAATAACAATGAAACTTAAAGAAAGGATACGGGGATGGGTTGCCTCCCACCAAGCGCTCCGTTTAGAGTCTAAAGCTTGACTTTAGTTTGTAATGGCTCAAGGTGGCTCTTTCCGGCGTTTGCATTCTTTGCAATTGCCGGCCTTGCATACTTCCACCTTCCCTTTCAATCTAATGAGGCTTTTGTCCTCTTTAGGAGTCCATTCATATCCCTCTCTCCATTTTGCCTCCTTTTTGCAGCTTAACTCTATCTTGTGTGGTGATTCTTCCATGTTGGAGCAAATTTGGGGATTTTGGGGTGGTGATGCTGATTTTAGGACATTTAAGCTTACTTGATCCTCATCTACCCGTAGAATCACCATCCCGGCCTCTACATCAATCAAAGCTCGACTCGTGGCTAGGAAAGGTCTTCCAAGTATAATTGGGACTCGACTATCTTCCTCCATGTCAATTACGATGAAGTCCGCGGGAAAGATGAACTTGTCCACTTTCACCAAAACATCTTCAACCACACCATATGGATATCGAATGGAGCGATCTACTAGTTGAAGCGTCACATTGGTGGGTTTCGGCTCTCCTAAACCAAGTTTCCTATAAATGGACAAAGGCATTAGATTAATACTTGCTCCTAGATCACATAAGGAATTTTGAAAACACAAATTGCCAATAGTACAAGGAATAGAGAAACTCCCTAGATCTTTAAGCTTAGGTGGCAACTTGTTGAGCAAGATTGCACTGCACTCTTCAGTAAGTGCAACTGTTTCAAAATACTCAAGCTTCTTCTTCTTTGATAACATTTGCTTCATGAACTTGAGGTAGAGGGGCATTTGAGCCAAAGCTTCGTCGAAGGGGATGTTAATATGAAGTTTCTTAAAAATATCAAGAAACTTGGAGAACTGTTGATCCTCCTTATGCTTCCTTAGCCTCTGTGGGAATGGAATAGCCGGTTTATAAGTTCTAAGGATCGCATCTTCTCTTTTAGCTTGATCAGGTGATTTGTCATTCATTTCTGATTTTTTGTTCTCCGTTATCACCTCATTTTCTCCAGTTTTTGTTGTTTCTTCCTCAGATCGCTGCTTCACATGAATTTCTGGCAACTCTTTCCCACTGCGTGTGTAATAGCATTACCTGTTCCCCTGGGTTAACTTCAGTATTACTCGGTAAACTCCCAAGTGGCCTACCAGAAATTGCATTTGCCATCTGCCCCATCTGAATTTCCAAATTTCGAATTGAAGCTTGCTGATTTTGGAGAGTAGTCTCAGTTTTCTTCATAAATTGGTCTGTGCGTTCCATGTACTTCTCAGTTCTCTCCATAAACTGACCCAATGCGTCCTCAAGAGAGCTTTTCTTTTTAGGTTGCTCATACTGTGGTTCTTGAAATCCTCCACCATTCTGGTTATCTCTCCAACCAAAGTTTGGGTGATTACGCCAACCCTGGTTATAAGTGTTGGAAAATGCATTATTTGGGTATCGTGGGCCCCCTTGAACATAGTCAACTTGAGCAGTGCGGTGAGCGATAATCGGGCACTCATTAGTGCTATGGTTAGCTCCACACTCCTCGCAAGTGGGTTGCAGAGGTGCCTTTGAGCTACCTATCTTCACAATACTCTCCACCCTGTGAGCCAATGCATCAATTTTCGCGGTTAGAGCAGTGAAATTATTGACTTCATAGACTCCAGATGCTCTGCTATGATTTCTTATATCAGACGCCCACATCGCCGTACTGTTTGCAATCCTTTCGAATAGCTCAAGTGCTTCAACGATGGTTTTGGTGCGGAGTGATCCATTTGACGATGAATCTACCAAATGTTTACATGAAGGAAGTAACCCCACATAAAAATATTGTACTTGCTGTCCATTGCTGATCCCATGATGCTGGCACTTCCTTAGCAAGCCCTTAAATCTCTGCCATGCTTCGTCAAACGACTCCAAGTCATGTTGCTGAAAAATAGATATCTCGTGCTTCAATTTGGCAATCTTGATTGGCGGAAAGAACTTGGTGCAGAACTTTTGAGTGAGGTCGTTCCAGGTGGTGATGATTGCAATTGGCTGGGAATCAAGCCACCCCAGAGCCTTGTCTCATAGAGTGCGAGGGAACAACCTTAGTCGGATGGCGTCGTCCAAAATGCCCTGATATTTAAAATGTTCACACATCTCCAAGACGCGCGAGACATGCGTGTGCGGGTTTTCCTCTGCCAACCCAAAGAATTGGTGTCCATTTTGGAAAAGATGGATCACATCCGTCTTCAGTTGGAATGTGGGCTGCCCAAATGGAGGGTACACGATGCTGGATTGACTTTGAATGATCTGTGGCGTCATAAAATCACCAACTAGCATGTTATCTTCGTCCACGGCCTCTTCTGCTCATGCTCCAACATTGTTAATTTGAAGAATTTCATCATTGGCCGCCATTGCTTTCTTTTTTTTGATTTTTTTGTTTTTCTTTTTCTCTAGCTCGTCTACGTCTTTGGCGAAAGGTACGCTCGATCTCCGAATCAAGTTCGAGAGGTTGGCCGAGCCTCACACTTCGCATAAACCTGAGAAAAGATAAGAGAAACTGTGAAAGAAAAATGCAATAAAATTAATTAAAAATAAATAAAGTTCGAATTAGTGCTTGCTAAACTAAACGAGAAAATAATTATAGTCCCCGGCAACGGCGCCAAAAACTTGTTGGCGATCTATCCCACACCGCAAGTGTACGGGTCGTAAAAGTAATAAAGAGGACCTTTAAAGTCCGGATATCGTACCCACGATGACTGAATTATTCACAAGTTCACTCTAACTAGCCTTAACCGAAATAAATAAGTTGAGATCAATTAATTCCAATCTTGCGAAAATTAAATTGCTAAATCTAAAATTAAAAATTAAGAATTAAATGAGAGCAAATTAAAAGAATGATTTTTTATAATTTGAAATCGAATATGGGAAAACTAGCATTAAGGTTTCGAATCCACTTTTCATTTAGTTATCTCCCGGATTAATAATTTGACAACGCAAGTTAGTTTTGACGATTCAATTCACAAAATTTGTTGAATAATCTTTCTCAAGTAAAATTCAACCTATTTATATGACGTGTTAACTATATCTCTATGATAACAACGGCATAAAAATGCATTACAACATAAGAATTGCATAAAAATATCGCACAAAGCATAGGAGTATTCTCATCCCCTATCGGACTTCATGGTTTTCAATAAGAGTCTAATTTATTCAAGATTTCTCAATACAATAAATAAATCACAGATCAACTTTGACCACAAGTTGCAAAAGAAAATGCCTTTATATTGAAAACTCAAAACTAAACATTCGTATAAGCATAAGAATTAATAAAACATCAAATTCTCAATCCGGATTCAAACTAAAATCCAAGTTTCATCTATACCCTAATGCTATGAAAAGTTTAGCCTAACATGCTGTAAAAATCAGAAGAAAAACGAGAAGAGAAAGCCATCACCGAATTAAAGTTGTGTTCTTGAGCTCGGATCTTCAATTATGGATTTTTTTCTCCAATTTTCTCCAAGTTGATTTCTCCAAATTTCGTTCCTCTCTGTTCTCTGATGTCCCCCCCACGAATTAGGTCGAGTTCGTGTTTTAAAATAAGCCAAAAAACCCAAGAGTCTGTGTCCAATTCGTTTTGGAAAGTTTTTCCGGAAATCTGCCCGATATAACCACGCTGTCGCCCGTGTGATCGCATGGTTATAAATTTCCAAAAGCATGCGGTCGCGCAGGCGACCGCTTTGATCCTCACAGTTTAATTGCAGGGCAAGTTCTCAACTTCTAAATTTGATCAATTGAGTCCACAAACTTTTTATTTCCTCAATTTGGCTCCCTTTTGATTTTTCTTCACCTTCCCAATTTTTATTGCTTCTAATTGAGTCCTTAAAACTTTGATTTGTGTCCCTTTTTGTCCAAAATTGCAATCTTTTCTTCAATTTTTGGTTCTACACTGAAATTGAAATAAATTACACTAAATTAGACACGAAATTAACTATAAACAAGAGAAACACATAGTTTAAGAGACCTAAATAAGTGCATAAATTGCACTTATCGTCCTTCAATTTCCAAATTTCGTAGAGTTAAGCTCATGAATCCCTTCTACTTAAGGTTCAAAACAAAGGTATAAATCAACAAAAGGACATTTGGCTTGTAATGTGGCTTAAATAGCACCAAAAAAGCCAAGGCTCAAAAATGGTTTCTACTGGTAGATTCGTTCAGATAGACCCTTTTAGATAGTTTAACTTGGCTCAATTTTACCGCCTTTACTTTATTTTGCATTTCCATAAAGAAACTCAATAGCAAGTAGAACAAAGCAAATCTAAGTAAAGTCTAACCAGGCATGGCACACTTCAAAAAGAAAATAAGAGCTATAACAAAGATATTGCTTAAAAAGGCTAAATAGCTCTCAAATTGTGGTTCGTGTGTGTTGATCCCATCCATTTATGAAGCATAGGTCATTGCTCGATCCTGGTTCTAAACTCAATTTCGATAAGTAAAGGACATCCTCTCGTCAAGTTTCAAACTACAACTACTCACATCATCCCGCTAACAACTGCCAGATTCGATTACTTATGGAATTTTTTAAAAGGAATTTAGAAATTTTCTTTAAATCTGGATCACTGATGTCCAAAAATTTGTCAAAGTTCCCAATTTTCATCATTATTTAGAGACTATGGGAAAATTGCCTTTATGTGCTTATTAATTTTCAATTATGCAAGTAAAATGGAGAATCTCTAACAACAATTTTCAAGCTAAATTGGAGTTTCTTGAATAAGGTGGTAAACTAAACTTAAAACATCCTAACATAATACGACAATTTAACCAAAACACGAGACATAAAGTACTAGATCGAGAAAAAGAAAAATAAATGCACACAAGTACAACATTAACCCCCATCCCATACTTAATCTCCACATTGTGGAACTATGTAAAAGAAAACACAAATTGGGAATTAAGGACTCCCTGGAGGGTCTATGAGATATGTATGGGGTCGAGAAGGCCCTAGCAGACTATCCTTGTACTCCTCCATCCGGAAGATTACCTACCACATCTGCATCTAGATGTCCTCTAACATCTACTGCTTCTTCATCATCAACCGTGATTGGTGTGGATCTCAGTGAGCTTAGCATAGAAACCCTGCATCATGTTGAACATCTGATGCTCGAATGTCGTGTAAATCGACTTGGGGTGCTGCTATAACTGCAAGCTCAGCTCTGGCTTGATCTTCTTCAGCCTTATTAAAATCCTCCTCGTTTCCTCGGCCCTTCTTAATAGCCTTCTGTCTCATACTATGTTCCTAGCTTACCCTCGTGAGACGATTGCCATGGTCTAAAGTATCACCACATGTGGGGGCGGGCACCTTCTGAAGCTGCCAAATGGCGATGATGAGGCATAGATATGAGATTGTCTTATGTTATGGTGCCCAGCGACCTTAATTGCATATCATGGCATACATGTGCTACCCCAAGTCTAGTTTTTTTTCCCTCATAGATAGCATAGTAAGCCCCAAGGTAGCGGATGGAAATGGTGGTGAGACTCAAGGACGGGTATAGATTGCCCGAACCCCAGAGGTACATGTGCCATACGTCAACCGTTAACTCCCGATTCTTGTAAGAAGGGCAGACTAAACCATTGGTGTTGTGCAACCTTTCATGAGCCCATCTAAGTACTATAGTATCTGGGAATATGGTATCAGGCTCTAGAGTGCAACACTCGGCTCCCATACTATTTATTCACAAATACTTCTCAATCTCAGCTTTGGAGAATAGTATCCACCGCCGGCCGACTCTGGTGTAATGATGATCTGGGCCCTCCTAATCATCGATCTGCCAGTTGAAGTTCTCATGAAATTGGACCACTAGGGCCTAGTTGCCAATGGATAGCTCAGTGACTAATTTTGTCCATCCATACTCAACAAAACATATCCAGTGGATTTGGGTACACCAGGAGACCAAAGGCCTATACACCCTAGAAATCCTCTAGGTGGAATAGCCACTCCTTGATTAAAGTCTTCATGTGCAATTTTGTCTATAGAGCGAACATTTCCCCCGTCGCTTTCTTTGCCTTATTCTTTGACGTAGCCATTAAATGCCTACAAAAAGAGTTGGATAGTAAAAGATCGGGGCAATGTACTATAAATGCACTAAATGTCATTAAGCAGTTATGAAAGTGCAAATATGGATTGAAACTTCAGACTGATCTCAAAACAAGCTGGATTTGCAAGATAGACATATAAAAGCCATGTGATTAGTTATATAGATCGAGGTGGCACTTGTAAACGATGTTAATGGTGAAAATGGGTCCCATACCTCATATTATGTGAAAATTTATATCAAAAGTGACCACATACCAAAAATTCATGCAATTCCAACATATATTGAGTCAACAATGGAATTGGTGGCGCAAATGTAACGACGACACGCTGCTTGACTAAGGCAAAAACAATGTTTCGGGAGTATTTGCATTCAACTTCTCATTCTTACATGATCATGGGGAGTTGTATATGCACGCCAATAGATAAAAATCCAAACATGGACAGGTGAAACTCAATGAAGCATTTTATCAAAGACGCAGCATGCATTCTCGAGTGAGTGTCTTTGTGTGTGAAATTGGTCCTCAAAACTCATCACCCATAATGCAAAGAGCATAAATTCACAAAGTCTAAGCTATTTATTTGCCCTAACGAAAAAAACCCCTTCATAACATACTCAATTTTTGAGTTTTGTTTGCCATATTTATTAGAACATAGGGAAAAAGGTTCAACTATAGGATATTTGTTCAAGACTTTTTTCACAATGCATATTGATCATCAATTGACAATAAACTCACGAAAATTTCGCATAAATTCGTGCCTAAAGAAGTGACGGGTGCACATACCTTAAAATCACCAATATAGATGAAGAACTCGAAAGAAATCGTGAATTTGTTCCAATGCTAGATGCCTTCTTCGTAGAAAGATGGATTGATCACTTCAATTAGTTTATTAAAGGTGAAATTTGGCTGAAATTTGGAGGAACTAAAGGTAGGGCTCGAGGGGTGAATATATTGGGTGTGTGATGTACGTGTGTCCTAAATTGGGAGGGGTCTTTAAAAAGCCAGGATACGACGGTAACCTATACTGGTTATGGTCGTAATCAACGGGCTGAATTTTTGTTTAAAAGAAGACGTTACGACCATAACAGTGTTAGTTATGGCCATAACTAACACACTGAAAAAAAAATTGAAAAAGAAATGTGGCGACCGTAATTATGTTACTAACACGCTGATTTATTTTTTTTTAACTTGAGTTTCTCCACACTTGTGGTGAGCCCCATTTTCATTATGCCTAGTGTAAAAATTTTAAAAAATGAGACGTGTATCTATGCTAAATACTAAATGCGGAAGACAACTGTAGTAAAAACAATAAAAAATAACTAAAATAATGGAAAATGCAAACGGGAGATTGAAGATACTCCCCTCTAGGGTGCACATTCTAATAGTTCTGTGGTGTAAATAAATCAAATTGTCGAATTACTTCTCTATCCTTCCGTTACAATTGATTTTATTTCTTGTATTACACCGCACTTCGCCTGCATTTATTGTGTTTGGTGCTAATCGTCGGGAGAATTTCAATTTACGTGCAATGCTATTTTATACCATAAATGATCTCCCAACTTTTGGTAACTTGTCAGGTTACACGATCAAAGGTGGCAAGGCATGTCTCGTGTGCGAAGATGCCACTTCTAGCCTACATTTGAATAATTGCAAGAAAAATTTTTGCATGGATCATCGGGCTTTTCTTCCTAAAAATCATAGTTATCAGAAAAATAAAGAGGATTTCAATAGGAAAACCGAGAACCGAGTCGCACGGTTGCCGTTATTTGGGGAAAAGGTTTTTGAACGAGTTAAAGAAATTTCAGTTGAGTTCGGTAAGGCTTTCAAGCCGACTGAAAAGAGTATATCAAAGAAGAGATCGATTTTTTGGGATTTACCTTATTAGAAGTATTTAGAGGTGAGACATTGTATCGATTTCATGCACGCAGAGAAGAATGTTCGTGAACATGTCATCGGGATGTTGCCAAAAATTCCGAGAAAGACGAAAGGTTCTGTCAACGTTAGAAAGGGTATGGTGGATTTGGGAGTACGGCCGGAGTTACCACCTACTGAAGAGTTTGGGAAGCACCCATTCCCACCAGTAGCTTGCTACACTATGTCTAAGAAGGAAAAACAAAATTATTTTGAATGTCTGAGAGGGGTGAAGGTTCCATCAGGTTATTAATCAAACATTAGACCATTTCTGTCGATGACAGACTTGAAGTTGGTTGGAATGAAGTCTCATGATTATCATATTATGATGCAGCAGCTATTGCCGATTGCTATTCGCGGCATACTGCCGAAACATGTCAAGTGTATAATTACACAACTTTGCTTTTTCTTCAATGAAATATTCAGTAAGGTTATTGATCCGGATAAGTTGGATAGACTTCAGGCAAACGTTGTTGCCACCCTCTGTCAGTTTGAAATGTATTGTCCACCATCTTTTTTCGATATCATGATGCACTTGGTTATTCACTTGGTTCGACAAATTAAGTAGTTAGGTCTGGTATTCTTGCACAATATGTATCCATTTGAATGGTTCATGGGTATCCTGAAGCGATATGTGAGAAATCGATTTAGACCAGAAGGCAGTATCATAGAAGGTTATGTTACTAAAGAAGTCATTGAATTTTGCACTGATTACCTACCAAAAGCTGAACCTTTTGGTATTCCTATATCTTGACATGAGGGAAGGCTCGACGGTAAAGGCATTGTTGGACGCAAGCCAATCAATCCGACTGCTAAAGACCTAGCCAAAGCTCATATTCTCATCTTGCATCATCTTGCCACAGTTCAATCATCTTGCCGCAGTTCAACCATACTTCGATGAACACACGACAGTTTTAGGGGCGGAGAATCCTTCAAAATGGGAGAGGTGGTTGGTTAGTGAACATAATCATTGTTTCGTGAAATGGTTCAAAAATAAAGTAATGAACTAGTTGACGCATGCGCAGGAAATGATTGCAGAGAGAGTGAAGTGGTTGGCTTACGGACACGCATCGTGTGTGACCTCTTGCCAGGGATATGAAAATGAATGGAATGATCAACCGGTGTTACTATTTAGGGGTAATTTAAATTTTATTCAATTGCTATTTATTTGCAATTTAAATTTATTTGGACGCCATATCTTATCTTCAGCTACAGCGGTTGCAATATTTTTCATTCTTATTCATTGCAGGTTCTTATTTATTATTGTCATTATTATTAATATTTTTAAATGTGCAGGCATGTGCTAATAGTATGCAAATAGGTCGGGTTCTGGATCTTCATCAACATCAGGAGAATCGTATGCTGATAGCAGTACCAGACGGTCTAGAGGGCTAACAACTATGTCGAGGTGGAAGGGAAAAAGTATTCATTTAACAAATGATGATTTTGATGACCTGTTTCAGTCGAAGGGGAGACACTGTACGGGGTTCTTGCATTATATTGGAGTAGTTTCCCACTCAGAGGTAAATATAAATTATTGTGATTGGAGATTTGCGGAACGCGCCCTAAAGGATATCATTTGGGAAAACATTAAGGTAATAAAATGTAAATTTCAATTGTGTGCTCCGATTAACACCTCTTTTCTTATTACTAAGGTTAAAAGTCGAATTTTTTTAATATTACAGACAACGTGCAATTTGAAGGATGACAAACTTAATAAGTAGGTTATTTCACAAGCTGGAACACGAATGAGAAATTTTAAAAATAAGCTCGTGAACAAGTAGATTCGCGAAAAGAAAAAAAGAACTGACACCCCAATGGAGATCTATAACTTCATTATCGTTGAAGATTGGGAGCAATTCAAAGAAATAGTGTGAGTAAAAAATTCTAAGTATACTTTTCTAGTTATTACAATTAACTATGCAACCATTCTTTTCCTTTTTTCTCTAAAATCAAATTTGGATACGGTGCTCTTGAGATTCATGTCCACCGTATTGATCAATAATGGTATATTAACGTCTCGAAGGATATAAGTGAGAAGGAAAAGGAGAGCCAGTCACATAATAAGTATCCCCATCACATGGGATCCGTAGGCTATGTAGGGATGAAGGAGGTATGGGTACAGAATGACCCTTTAGGGCACCTATCCTCTTGCAGGTATGTTAGTGATTTCATTTTACATAATGATCATTCCTGGGATTACTTACGGGCAAGATTACAAGTTCGCCCTCACGGAACTTTGTTATGTTTCTGTGGTATTGAAGATGTTTATGACAAGATTGTGAACATTTCTTTCCAATTGTGCATACTTCCAATAATTTAACCAATGATAACTACTGATACTTAATTTTCATTTGATTGGAACAGGTGGATAAATCTAAAGAAGTTGAGAAGGGATCATTTGTCTTGAACAGACAGCATGACATACTTTCAGCAGCTCTAGGGAAAGATAATCATTCGGGCCGGCCGAGGACATTTGGTGGATACATACGTGGCGTGAAGGCTGTTTTTGGAAGGCCGTCTGAACAATCCAAGAAACGCAGTTCGGACCAGGATGACTTAGACAGTCGGGTTGCACGGGAGGTCCAAAGTCAACTCAATGCTGAATTTGATAATAGGGTTCAGCAGAAAGTCGTTGATACCCTCATTCAACTAGGTATCCAAGTGCCTGCTGAAATGGAGCAATGATGGCAAATACTAGACCTATAAGCAATAGCAGTGTTTGTCGTGTCCCAGATGCGCCAGATCCATTCATCGCAATTACGGTATTTTAAAAAAATATTTACTTTTACAATGTTATTAACAATTAGCTAATTTTATTTATTTTTAAAATCACAATTATTATAGGAGCTAACATTAGTTGTTGCTTGATAATTTTTTGGACCGAAAGGAAATTACTGAGCATATACTGTCCATACTACATGAATGCGAGATACAACAGGTAGCACAAGGGATTTGCTACCCTATTACAGAAGACATTGTTGTGTATAGTTGCAAAGTAATAGAAGGAAATGTCAAGGTACGGATTGATATGGTTCCTGAACAATATCGTGAGTTGCCTCTTCCCACGCCAGTTTGAGACGATTTAGTAGTGTCAGGGGATGCCATGGGAAGTTTTGTTCAGTGGCCTAAAAACCTGGTTCACTTGGAAAATGTAAGTTAATAGACAGTTTCTAATAGCTTTTTACTTATTTATTTTTTTTGGAAATTATGTAATAGCATTTATAGTAGTTAATACTTTAGAATTAGTTAATATCACGTTGTAATTATTGTTTTACCATTGTAGGATATTACTGTACGTAAGAAGAATAATCGAGCCGACAAACAGAAAAAACCTAAAAGTTTTGCTATGTCAACAACTGCACGCAATCTCATTGATAAAGCAACATACCAGGGTCTTTCTAACTCTTGCAAGCTATTGGTTGATTTGATCAATATTATGCCTACTGGTAATGATACGTTAGAGGTCCCGCTTGACGACTTGTTCCCTGGATCATCTAACACCGAAATTTTTTTTACTGTTACTGATGTTGCCGAATTCATGCCAATGAAATGGTTGAGTGCTCCTATTTTGGAAGTATTTCAATTGTGAGACTTCAATTCTAGTTTGAAATTACATGATTCTTTTACTTTTCGGTTTCCAATACATTTCTTAATTCATATCTTATGTAATAGGTACATTCATTGGAATTAGCAGCGGTATGGAATACCATAGGGTTTCATGAATCTGCCGCTAACAGGTGCAGTTATGATTAGATCTCAACATATGGAGGCTTTACGCTACATTAGTGATGCATTGTGCGATTTAAGTGACAAGAAATTCATTTTGGCCTCGTACCACCAAGAGTAAGATCACTCACACTTTAATACGTCCAATGCTATAAGTTCGAAATTCATACATATGTTATTAAAAAGCTAACTATCACATTTGTTAGTCATCACCGGTTATGGCTTGTCATCGAACCCTCAGCCAATACAGTATACGTAATGGATTCATTGGCTAATCGAAAGAGAAATTTGGTAATCAAGTCACTCATAAGCGTGTAAGGAAATATCTAATGACTTTCATTTCATTTATTGGTTTTTGTCTGATAAGTTGGAGTTTATATCGCTTCTTATATATTAATATTGCTCATATAATTTAAATTTTTAGGGCTTTTAGAGTGATGTGGGACAAGATGGGTGTACTAGAAATCAAACTTATTCACAATATAGACATGTTGTTTTCTTCAAAGATGGACCGATTAGGTGCATGGCCGAAAAGTCTATCAAGAGAAACAGCCAGCTCGCAATCAGTGTGAGAGAGTTTGATAATTTGTTGGAAAAACGACAACATTTGTTGGAAACCAAACTCGATGGCCTAACCATTGAGCAGCAACTTTTTGAGTGTGATCATTAGGACCCATCCGAAGATGTAAAACTACGTCTCATTCATTTGAGAAGTGTTTGAGTTGGACGTTCTGCTCTAAACGTTCTCCCATTTGTTGGTTCTTGTCGGGCTGTTCTTTATTGAATGGTAAACATACCTATGCGTCATGTGGCGATATGGAGGACCTTTTCACTAAGGTTGGTTGTCAAACTGTGTTGTAGAGTATGCTGATTCAGATAGTTTCCATGCGGATCAGACTTAATGGAATCATATCATTAATTTGATGTGAATACTACTGCAAGATGTTCAGAGGGTTGTCAACTCCCAAAGTCGCTTTGTATATATTTCTCTTCTTCATTGAAAAAAAAAATTCAGTTGTTGTTTTTCTTGTTCTGTAAATATGCCGATTGCAGGTCTCTTGCTCTTGGATTATTGACCTGTTCCTACGAAGTGCTACATTGTGAAACCACCATCCCCACTCAGAACGACGCATGGCTTACCATAGGGGAGTTTCTCTTTCTTCTCTTTTTCATGCTATCTATATTTCTACATTGGGGACAATGTAGAATTTAAGTGTGGGGGAGTGGTATATTGTGGTCTGCTTGTGATTTTTTTTTTTTGTCTACAATTTTGCATGAGATAGCAACTTTTGAATATGATTGAGCTTAATTTGCGTGATTTAGCTAAAACTGCAGGATCCCAAAAAAAAATCAATTTGTTGTATTCTGTTCTTCTCCAAGCACAGCTGGATAATTTATCTGAGCACATTTATAGGTAATTTACTATCATTTTCTAGAACACAAATTGAAGGTTGAAAATGTTGATTTTTTTTCTAACTTTCTAGACCATAGTAAACTAACTTTTTCTTTTCTTTTTTCTATCCATTCGTCCTGCTCAAAGTAACCTGGAAACATCAATTGTTAGCAAGGTGGAGTTATAATCGCATGGTATCTGTTTTTTGTGAATGTGTCTTTTATTGATAGAGTTTAAAAAGTTTGGAAAAAGCATTGACCTATGCTGAGAATGAATTTTACTTTTATGTTCGAAATAAGAAGAAGGACCACAGGAAAGAGCTACCTACCTCAGAGTGTGAAGCCGTCACCTCGAATGGGTGAAGAAGGCTGCCTCCAATGAAAGGGGTAGTGTGAAAGCTACCTGTGGGGTAAAAGTTGAAAAGAAATTTGCAAAACTCTTCTTCTTCATAAAAAAAAAAAAAAAAAAAAAAAAAAAAAAAAAAAGAGAAAAAAAAAAGAATATCCCAAGAAATGTGATAGTTACCCAAGTGTGAAGTTTGATAAATAAATTCCCTCAGTGGTTTGAAGTGCCCAAATCTAAACACTCTTTAAATTGAAAACATATTTGCGATAAAACACCTGTCATGCCCTTTTTTTTTCTTTGCAGTGCTAACGATTGATGATTTTTGGTGAACTGAGTAATTTTTAGGATCCATGGGAATCATTGTAAAATAAGAGTGGGATCACGAGAGATGAAAGGAAATATTTGACCATTTCGGGTCAGGATTTGGATAGAACATCGTAAGCTTTCATTTGGTTCCAGTTAGTGATGGGATGATAACCTTAATTGCACACACTAGGAGTGGGCATAAAAACCGGAACCGATCGGGTAGAACCGGAACCGAACCGAAAGAACCGAATCGACGGTTTTTAAAAATTAAGAACCGAATCGGAACCGGGCAGAAATAAAAGATTGAAAACCGAACGGGTCCTTTCTAAAAACCGGAACCGGAACCGGAATTGAAAAAATATAATGCTATTTTCTGTTCTTCTTTGCTTAGTTGCGGCGGCGAGCACTTCTTGCAACTAAGCGGCAGCTCCGCTTAGGAGCGGCGGCGGCCGCTTCTTTGCTCTAAGCGGCGGCATTCTTCTTTACAACTAAGCGGCGGCAGTCTTCTTTGCTTGCGGCGACCTTCTTTGCTCCTAAGCGGCCATTCTTTGCTTAGTTCTGCGGCTTTGCTATTAAGCGGCATTCTTTGCAACTAAGCGACAATATTTTTTGTTACATTTTTTTTTTTGGGTTACAATTATGTTCGAATTAAAATTTTTATTTTTTTCTAGTGTTTTTCGAGTAATAAAAAATGTATTGTAAAATAACCGGAACCGAACCGGAATCGGAAGGAACCGGAACCGGACGGGTACTTCATTTGAAAAGAACCGAACGGTTCCAATTTTCAAGGAACCGGAATTTACGGTTCGGTTCCGGGTAATGAACTACCCGGAACCGAACCCGAAACGCCCACTCCTAGCACACACTCACAAGCCATTGTGTATTTGAGAAGAAGTGAAATTTTCATGGTTCGGGAGAATGTTTATTAAGCAAGTCACTATCTGTAGTTGGATTTCAATGTTTAAAGTTTTTTATCTCATGTAAAATCAGTGTGTTGTTTGGTATCATATGGGTTGTTGTTCGAGGGCGAACAACAGTCTAAGTGTGGGGGAGTTTGATAAGTGCTAGAAAAGCACTTAAATAACTCTTCTATTTTATGTATTTGTGTGTTTTATTAGTGTCATATGTTCCGTTTTATGTGTTTTTCCTTTATTGTGGTGTTTAGGGTCACAAAGAATCAAAAGGAGTCAAAATGGATGAAAATCGGATGAAAACGGAAACTCGGTACCAAAAAGGCAAGCGAATCAAAGATGGAGGACCTCCGATGCAATGTTATGAAAAAATATTTTTACAATTTTTCTTGTGCCAAAGTCGAAGAACATCAAAAGTGGATTCCCAAACTTTTTCCGGATCTCAAATCGGAGTTTCCTAGTAAAAGTTATGGCCATTTGAAGAAAAATGACTAAAAGCGTCACTTCCAAAACTGTTGGGGACCAAAGTGCAACTTTTCAAAAGTCTGAGGACCAAAGTGGAACTTTTCAAAAGGTTCAAGGACCAAAATGTAATTTTTCAAGGACCAAAATGAACAACATTCAAACGTTGAGGGACTTGTTGTGCAATTTTCGGGTGACTCGAGTCACGCCCGAGCGTCCTCGATCCGCGCCGCAATCGTCGGAGTCACCCCCGCAACCGCGCGCGCGCATCCGGCAGCTTCTCGTTCCGCGCGCGGTGACTAGGCAGAATCGCGTGACTCGAGTCGCGCAGTGACTCGAGTCACGCCTGACACCACTGCAGATTTTGACCAGCTGACTCCACCTACCATAAAACGTGTTTTTTGGTATTTTCTTGACTTCTTAGAGATAAAACAACTTGAGCACACCACAATAGACTCATGAAGGAAGACTTTTATGATTTTTTAATATTTTTTGGTATAATATTTTGCCTATAAATAGAGGCATTTCCAAGCTTGAATCACACAACTTTGTAGAGAGAATTAGCTTGTGATTCTCTCCAATTTTCTCCTCAATAAAATTCTCTTCATCATTTGTTCTTAGTTTTAGCTTGAAAGCTCTTAGTTTTTCATATTCCGGCGGAAGTAAAAACCTAAATTTAGGTTCGAATAATCAATCGACGATACTTCGGCCGTGAATATGATTAGCGGAGCATTTCTTCGCTAATTTCTCTCTTTCTTTTATTTTTCATGTTTGAGAAAGATAATTTCTCATATATTGCAGAGGTGATACACGGCGGTTGCGCCGTTATAAGTATTTAACCCGCATATATGAGTAGTTAGACTTCTCTATTTAATTCTTAGCATTATTTACTTGTTTTCTATATTTTGTGTATATTACTTGTGGTAGTGAAGTATAATCTATCATATAGCAGTGGTGATACAAGGCGAACACTCGCTAAAAAGTATGAAACCCGCGAATATGAGTAGTTAGACTTCACTATCTAGTTCGAGGGGGGACGTTGTGTTCAATTATCATGCTGTTATTTTTTCTAACTCTTTGCTAACGTTTTATCTATTCCTCTACTTCAATTTGTTGATTTGTTATGCTTTTAAACCCGTTTTGAATTTATATGATTATTGCATTCACTTTGGCCAATTGAATCAATTAATCTTTAAGTTCAAGTTATGTGCTAGGATTGGAACTTTTGATCCGTAATTGTCACTAGATTCCAATCCACAGTAGCAAACGAATGTCGTGCATATTTGTTAATAAATCAACTTAGATGTATTAATTCAAGTTTGTGAAATTGATCATCTAATTCAACTCATTCTTCTTGTTCATTTCACACTAGCATTGCATTAAATCCTAAGAACTTGTTTAGGGTTATCCAATAGCTAGACGTTAAGTTAAAGAACTCACTTTAATTTAATAGACTTAAGGAAGAATTCGTTAATCAGATCGTATTGATTAATTGGAGTTGATAAATTGAAGAAGGAATAGTACACGCTGCATGGGAAAGATAAACACAAGATATTGACACAACCGAACCCGAGAACTAGATATTTAGTTCAATTGTTTCATTTCATTTCTTTTATTTTGTGATTTTATTTTCGAATTTCATTCAACTTTACAAAACCCCCCTTTCTATATTAATTGATAAAATCAACTAGATTAAACACCGTTCCTCTTGGGTTCGACCCTTACTTACCACTTCTACATTAATTTGTAGTTTTGAAACCGAGTAAGGAAATAAAATAAATTTTGGCGTACTGCGACAACACGCCCAATCATTTATAGGTTTAAATTCATTTTCCTTCTAGTTTTATTATGTTTTCGCTCATTGTGGTCATATATCGATATAGTCATGGACTTCTGTTGGAGTTGTGTCCTTATATAGTTGTGTTGGAGTTGCTTCTGCTTATTTTATTAGGTTGTCTTTACTTCATTTGTTATTTGTTAGTTGGAGTTGCGGTTAATAATTTGCATCCTTTGTATTGTACATATCTTAGTTCTGCAATTCAATTAATGTTATATATTTGCTATAGTTGGTGTAGGCCTAAGTTGAGGTAATGTAGTCGTGAATATTATTGCTGTTAGTGTAATTACAGGTTCTTCGGTTGGGTTAGATGATTTAACATATGCATTTATCAGTACATGCAATAGATATTAGGCAACAACAAAAAAAATTGATAAGAGGTGGTGATTGTGCCATAGAAACTGCCACCCAAACAATTATTAAATAAAAAAATTCGAATGGAATAACGAATGGCGGTTGTGGACCAAACGACCGCCACCTTAAGTTTATTAAATTACTAAAAAAATAAAATAAGTAATAGGTGGCGGACGTGGACCAAACAACCGCCACCTTAAGTTTATTAAATTTAAAAAGAAAAATCAATAAGTAACGGGTGGTTGTTGTTAAGTCAATTTTAAAAAAATTAAACTGACTTCAACTGGCGGTTGTGGACCTCAAAATCGCCACCCGAAGTTTCAAATTTAAAAAAATATATATAAAGGGTGGCGGTTGTTTTAAAAAAACAACCGCAACCGTTTCTTTTTTGGGTGACGTTTTTGGAACTGTCACCCTTTCTGGCGACATTTGGTGTCACCATTTTCGGTGGCGTCCAAACAACCGCCACCCTTTCACCAAAACAACCGCCACCCTAAACACTTTCTATACTAGTGTTGGAAAATGCAAAAGAAACATGGAGCCTAGCGAAGCTCTGTGGGCTAGGGCATGTAAACCGCTTCCCACATCTAACAGACTGGTACATGCTGAAATGCACCAAATAATAATATTTTCTTATCGGTTTCAAAATTCAATTTAATTAAATACAGAAGTGATGAGTAAGCGTCGAACCCATAAATAACGTTGTTTTATTTAGTAGTTCTAACAATTAGAGTGAATTTTGAAGATTTGGCTGGTACAAAAATTAAACAGAAATAATAACAAAATAAAAAAATGTGAGATTAAGATAATCAATAGGAGAAAGACCTGGTTCTCGGGTTCGATTGTGTTGCTAACTATTGTTGTTCTTTTCCTTATAACATGATTCTATTCCCGATCCATTTATCAACCTTAGATAATCAACAAGCTTTGATTATCTAGTTTTTTTCTTGAAGTGTATTAACTCAAAACAAGCTCTTTGCATTAACATCTAACCAATGGACAACCCTAAACAAGCTATTAGGATTTAATGCACTACTAGTATGAAGATCTAGAAGAATATGCACAATCAAGCTATCAATTTCACAAGTTCGAATCAATTAACCTAAGTTGATTTGTAATTAAATCTGTGTGACATTCAATTGCTATAATGAATCAAAATCTAAGACAATTATGGATTAGAGATCCAAATCTAGAACATAACATGAATCTATAGATCAACAATTTAATTAGCCAAATCAAATCAACTAATCAAATAAATTCAAATTTGAGTTGAAAAGCATAACAAATCAAAAAAATGAATAAAATGAATAAACATAATGTTACTTGGAAAAGAAATAACAAAGTGGAATGACACAACTTTCCCCTTCAACTAGATGTAGAAGATTAGCTGCTCATGGTCGTGGTGACTTCTTGAGTTTTGGACCTTCAATTCACTGTCTTGGTGTTCTTCTAGCAATTAAAATCCCCACATTGTTGTCATTTTCCTCTCTAAAAGTATGAATGAATTTCTTGCAACTTGTCTCTCTATTTATAGACTCAATTTTGTGTGCAACAAATAACCCAAAAGTAGCCAAAAATAGAGTTCTGATAAAAATAGGAATTTTCTGGACATTGCAAGTGACTGCCATAACTAGGTCAGTTAGGGCTGTAACTAGCCTTCTGTCCTTTTCCTTCTTTGACCCTTTTTGGAGGTTACTACCGTAACTAAGATGGGTCATGATCGTAACTGGTTCTACCAAAATTCCTCTCTTCTTTAATGTGGAGGATACGACCGTAGCTATCTCGATTATAGCCATAACTTATTTGCACAGTGAGTCCTCAATCTTTCACTTTCATCCATTCTGGTCCTCAAATTTCCAATTCTTCCACTTTTTGGTCCTTCTCCACTTCTTTTCATTCCTTTTGATCCTTAACAACATAAACACACAAAATGATACTTTTACAAAAACATAAAACGATTAAAAACACGGAAATTGGGAGGTCAATTAAGTGCTTTTCAAGCACGTATCATGGGCCGCCAACAAAAGAACCGGAGGGACAAACCATTGCATCCTAGTCCCGCCAGCATGCTAGATAAACTCAAACAGCACAAATGAAATACCTAAAGGCATTTTCGCCACAACAGCAAGGGGAGATGCCCTCCGCTCCCCGTACGATTAGTCACCACGATCATCACTAAAGGAAATGATGCCCATACCTGAAGACTGTCCGAAACAAAAACATTGGCAACGTAAAATAAAAATGCAGCAATCGCTGAAAAATGAAGAAAGCAACAAACGCACAAGATAAGCATAAGGAATTGTATTCATTTCAACGAAAATAATTACAATTTGGAGGGACCCTCTGCCTCTCATGGTGCGCACAAAAATGACCGAGAATGGAAGAAAAACTTTACAAATTGCATACGACGAAGAGGTTGCGCAGATGAAGAGCCCTCCACAAGGTCCGACTACCCCTTCGTCTCCCAGTGGCACGTTCTCTTTCCATGCATTGGGCCTCTTTAGCTTTGTTACACTCTAGGATCAAGCCCTAAATAGAAGGCATCCCTCTCTACGAGCAGCCTATCGAATTCTTGAGAGCCATGAGAGTTGTTGTCCTCCAAATCGCGAAGCCGGGCCTCGGCTTAGAAATAACATCTACATTTCCATGCATTGCACTTAGGGTTTCTTACCTGAAAGCCACAACTTTCTAAAAAATAGAAGTTTCGGACAACCACGAAAATCGGTCGTGGCTGCCGGAATATCAAATGCCCAAAGTTGGCCGTCAGAAACTTCAACTATAATGATAATGTGAATAAAAACGGAAGGCAAAGATGAAAACTCGTAAAACATGCATAAATAATCACTAGAAAACTTGTGGAATACAATTCCTCTTATTACGCACAGCATGGAACTTGTTTTTTGAATGGAAATTTACCATAAAACTATGAAAAATGGGCATAAAAAATGAAATAACTTTTAATACAAGTTTGAGGGGTAAAATAACTTACCGACCCCCAGTGACTGCAACAATATTTAATTTCACCTGTCGAAACAACAAATGCTATCAGCATACAACATCAATTTTGACATACGATTGTAAGCCCTCACTTCCCAAGGCTACTAACTCCAAGATGTGACAAATGCTTTAATGTTTGGGGTTCCCAAAGAATTGTATGGTCTCCCTGGTGTCATCTTAACCATTGCGCGTAATAGCAAACTACTTATACCACAGTCATAAGTACATTTTTACACACTTTGCAGCTGCCTTTAACAGTTTGGAAATTGATAAAACGACCAAATCTCTACTCTTAATTCTCCAATTTGATCTATGTAGGTACATAATGTGAGACGAGGAGGAAAACAAAGGAAATGAGTGGAAAAAGACAAGCCGGGAGCTAAAATGGAAGAACATTGGAGTCAGGACAAATTTACGGCCGTAATTACAAGTATTACGGCCATAACCTACTCTTATGGTCGTATCTCATACGGCTCGGGTACCAATTTTATGCAGAACCTTAAATATGGCCGTAAGGTGAACTATGCGGTCGTAACTTAGGTACTTATGGCCGTACTTTTTCAGGCTAAAGAAAATGCAAAAAAGATGCAGAGTGTAAACTAAGGCAGTACAAAGATGTTTTACGGCCGTATCTTGACATTTACGATCGTAAAAATAAGAAATACAGCCGTAATTTTATATGAACCAGAATACGACTTTGCCCTATTTTTGCTATTCCATTTATTTCACTCCTACTTTCACCTCCAGCCTTAGGACTTTTCAGGCAAATTCAGGCCTCTTATAATTTAGATATTTAGGGCATTTGTATATCTTTTGGGGGATCATCTTGTTTTTCTCTCAAGAAAAGGGAAAACAAGGAAAGCTAGGTCACCTACTTACTTGCTTTGTAATTGATCAAGATGAAGGTGATTTACTCCAAGTCTATCACTTAAAGGGAGTCTCTCTATCACCTTCCTTGTAATTAATCTTTGAATTCTATATTATAATGAATATTTCCATTTCCATGATTTCTTCACTTTCTCTTATGGGGTAAACAGTTTTGGTGGAGATTGTTGGTAAAGTTTGATCATGTTATTGGTATTAAGCTATGTTGAATCATTGAGTTGCTAGTAGTTGCGTGTGTACTCCATTGATCTTGTTGCTCTTCACTTATTTCGCCAATTGGAGTTATTGTTTGTGAGTTAATTAGGCTTTGAGAAAAGAATAGTTAACTTAAACCAAATGGTTTTTCACTCCAAGTTCTTGGTGAGGATAGAGATACACCTCTCACCTTGAATGATCCTTTGAGTATTTTCACAAAGGTTTATGCTTTGGATCAATCTTCAATCGACATAGAGATATAGTAGGTTGAATTGATCGAAAAGGGGTGATTTGACATTCGAGCGAGGAATCACCTATTTAAGGAAAATCGGATCTAACACAATCGACAAGTAACTCATATGAGCACTAGCCGAGCATTAACTACATAACGATCAAACGAAGCCGATAATCTCAACTTTATTTCTCCTCTTAAGTTGTTACCGTGTTACGTGCGCTTCTGTTGATCGCCTGTTTTAAAGCTTTAGGGGTTGTTTGATTGGGTATAAAGTAAATATGCGCGGTATTCCGTGTAAAAATGTGTGGTTAATATTATTTTGGGAAATGTGTGTGTGGTTGAAAATAAGTATGAGGTATACGGAATTACGTGCGGATAAAGTTAATACAAAGAAGAACAAGGCCTTAATGTTTATAATCAAACAATTTCCAATCTCAAAATGTGTGTGTATATATATATATATGTATTATATTACGCAACTATCTATCGTAAAATCACTTTAGTCCTTGAGAGAATGATATCCGAACTTTTAAGTCCAAAACTTTAATACTTGAACGGTCCGTGCGCTTGCGGTGAAAATTGGCGAGTGTGTATAAACGCCTATCACAAAGTCATCACCACCCAGTACCTGAATGACTCGGACTCAGACGAACGGGGATATATGTAGCTTCAAGTAATCTCACCCGTAACCTAGGAAGAAGTTAGACTTATTCAAGTTCACACGTATTTCCTCCATTTCGCTCATCAAAATAGCAAAACACGAGTGACTGCTCCAGCACTCCATGCAACTCTCAATACTTGGAAGACTTTTATCCCATCTCAAATGTAGGGAACTTGGCCGACTTCTCCCTGATTAATTTTGTCACTTCGCAAAGCGTCCAAAGCGGATGGCAGCCTGCAAGGCTCCACCTTGCTGTGCCCTACTCCATCAGACTTTCTGTCGCCGACATGGCACCTTTACTATTTGTTCTCTAGAGGCCCATGCCTCATTGAATATCAAATAGTATGGAAGCCCATGGCTTTGCCATCTTGCAACACCTCAGTGTCTTACTACATAAAAGCTGAAAACTGCAAACTCCTATGGCAGCAGATTATCATGAATTCCTTGATCAACATATATGATGAACAATGATTTGGAGGACTCATATTATGTGTAGATTTCCGCCTTCCACGTGGCATCCAATTCAACCCTAATTGGTACGTTGCGCCTAAGGTGGACCCACAAAACTGGTAATCTAGCATGCTAGCTAGTCTGATGACTCAACACGCCGCACAAAGCACTTCGTTGTGATGCACAGATTGCCTTCCCCGGTGCCGCCTCACTTTCCTTAATTGCATCATTCGTAATCTCCTACTCTGGAAAGAATCCTAATTGTGAAAGGAATATTGTAGCCACCAAATCATAGGGGATCAAATTACAATCTTTGAGGCAATCTAGAAAGATTCGAAGTCTCAATATAGAAATGATTCCTTTCCAAGGAATTTCCTTGTACACCTCAAATGCTGGATCATGGCACTCACTATATAAATGAAGGTAACTCACGAGTGAATAGTACACAAGTTTTATCTCTCTAACTCTTGTACTTATTATCATGCGCCAACACTCTTTTACTCTCAACTCCTTCTCCATTACCTCATAAAGCACCGCTCATACAAATTCCAAAACCCTAATGAGTTACTCTTCTTTTCAACCGACAGTGACTTGATCATCGATGGGTCAAAGGTCATCGGCCATTTGTTCCTCCGATGACCTTGGTGCCTAAAGATTGTGATTGAGTTTGTAGGCACAAGCAGCATGCGGCTGGCGTGGACTAGGAGATGTGTTGGCGTTCCGAGTGGCATGATCCAGCTACAGTCGTCAACAATTTATTTAATTTATTAATAATTAATTAATTAATTAATCAATCTTGGTATATAATTCAAAAAATCATTTTTCGGTGATGGTCAGTTATATATTGTAGTTTCGACAGTGACAAACCCTAGAGGTTTGAAGCGGCTAACTTGTGACAAATGTGGTAAATACACAAATTCCACTTCAAATGCTGACTTCAAAGAAATTTTCCAAATTTTAAATTAGTTTTGTAATAATATCGTTCAATACAATTATCTTTCAAATTTTTTTGTAAGGTATCTTTCTCTAGATATTATACATTTTTATTTAATTATTTTAAATAGATAAGTATCAAAACTTACTCTCCATGCAACGCACCGGCTAATTATTTTAAATAGATCAGTATCAAAACTTACTCTCCATCCAACGCATGAGAGCAAATACTAGTCTATGTAAAAGTAAGATAGTTCATGTGTATTTTTTTACACATAGTTTCCCGTGCATATCATTTTTTTATTCAATATATATCTTTGTGATTATAATAAGAAAATTTCGATACCTACATATAACCGGATCTTTTTCCTTTTTTTTTGGGTGATATATATTATACATGCAATAGAGTTATCTCTTACAATAATGTAATTAATTCTTAATTCTTAGATTTTATATTTATCTATTTGACAAATTTTATTTTTCAGTATCTAATTGTTTAATTTTAAGAAGAAAATAATGATATCCACATAAGTACATATAGTCCAATCAAGCTTTATATTGAAAATTGTGTACTATTATATATATATATATATATATATATATATATATATGTATATATATATATATACACACACAAACAAACAAGGTTTTAGCCAATATTTTAAATGTACTAGTATTTTACAAAAAGAATCCCAAAAATGGGCCACTTTAAAATCTTAAAGACATTTATATCAAGTTAATTTTGGAAAAGAAAAGAATAGCATAATTTTCAAATTGGATGGACCAAAAAGCACTTCTGTGGTTTTTTTTATGAACTAGAAGTACAACCGTCAGTTCATCATGTCACCCGTCAGCTTGTTTCAAATTCCAAAACTTAGTTGGTTGCTTCACCATTCACCGCCAAACTCCAATTAAGCGGTGCCATCATTCCAAACTCGTCAATCATTCCATTTTCTTGTACTGGAGATAACGGTGTTGCCACAGGCGGTGGTTATTCTCTTTAGTCGTGGTTGAAATCTGAGATTCCGACTATATCTTCAACGTCCTCCCGCTATAGTGGGCTAGTAGTTTGTAGTCTCATTGGGTTGAATTTTACTCTCGTACAGAAGCGATGGAAGCCAAAAGTGGCCAATTCTATATTCTATAATATAGGATAGAAATTTTCTGAAAATACGGTCAAGTTTCCAATAAGAGGTAAAGACAAATGCCTATATTCAATATTATAGGATATAGGTCTTGTGACTATTCATCTTCTCCAGAGAGTATTTGTTTATCTCCGGCAACTTCTCCCAACTTCAGATCTACTCCATTAACTATTATTCTTCATTAATAACATCTTACAACTCCATATACCTTCATCAATCAATCATGAATGTAGAAATTTCAAGAGCACTTGACGATATGTTAGTTGCTTGGAATTTTTTTTTCAATGAAATTTCAAAGAAGCATTGGTTCATCATGAAGAAGAAAAAAACAACTTTTGGAAGAAAGAGAACTAACTGGATTGATGTTGACAAGTTGGAAGAGGGAAAAACCTACATCAAAGTACTGAAATTTGGCTGACACAGCTACAGTGTGGTGAGGGGTTTTTTCGGGTCTTGGAAATGAAAATTATGCTGCATTTGTCCTTTACAAAATTAACATGATATAAATGGGATTCCTAAAAAGGAATATGACATTTTTGTCTTTACCCCTATTTTAAATCGCATGAAGGTATTTTTTATTTTTTTTTTTATTTTTATTCGGTGACACATATTACACATGCGATATAATTATCTCTTACAATATAATTAATTATTGAATTTTGTATTTATTTATTGGACAAATTTTAAAGATACATAAATATAAATAGATACCTTAAATGCACATTTTCTTATTTAGAGATAAGTATGTATTAGAAACTAAACATTAAAAAAATTAATAATTTGAAATTTTAGTGGTAATCCCACATCAAAACTATATGCACAAGAATAACAATGTCGTACATTATAATAAGTGATGGATAACCAATCTGGCAGTGTAAAGAGGAGTGGAGCCAAAATCAATGGCTTTTTGGCTCAACTTTTTCAAGAATATTTTGTTAATAAAAACCGCTAAAAACTCACTCCGGTGGTTACCGGGTTTGCGGTTGAACCGTTCTTTTTGGATAGTTTTATTTAAATTTTATAATAGATATTTTATAAAATAATTTATTTTATTATTTAGAATAACATTTTCAAGAAAATGTCTTCGTAAAAATAAAAATTATAATTATATCTTTGAAATAAAACATGAAATTAAAAAATGCATCCGAAAAAAATTTTAAATCTCAGAAGAACATTTATGTGTCGTGTTTAGCTATATATATATATATATATACTAACAAAGTATATATTTATTTAAAGTTTACCTAATTTCTCATTAAAAATTATTATCAATAAGGAGAACTAAGAAGTAATTAATTATACAATAATTATTTAAATTAATAATTAATTTTTTATGGGAGTAACTGAAATAAATATTTAATGCTTAAAAAATAAATATATAATGTGCCTGCTTAGAAACTTAAAAGTAATTAGGCATTAAAAAAAGGTTTATGAAAAAAAAAAGAAAGTTTATATTTAAAAAAAAAAGCTGAAATTATTAATTAAATGGCGTGCATTGTGCAGTTGACAATTCATAAGTGGAGTTCAAGTCCCACAGCAAAAGTTCGTGTAAATTTTATGAATATGGTACTTTTAAATGGGTGCCTCAATGAGGATTACCTGTAAATAGACCTGGATCCAGCAAACTAGCTTTAAAAGCATCTCGATTGCATAACTTCCTCACATTCTCTATTTTTGTCTACGTGGCGGAGAGATAGAGACAAACAAAAAAATTATGAATCCCACATTTTTTCCTTTTTTCTCACTTTCCCTACTTTTTCCCTACTTTTTCCCATTTTTCACCATAAATTCTCGTACCAACTCTACATCTAGAAGCTCAACTTCACATCCTCCACTATTATTTCATTATTATTATTTTTGAATTTGTTTCTATATCTCTCCTACTTGTTCGCTTTTCCTCTCTTTTACACTACACATCCTCTATTCTCTTTTCAATCCACCTAATCATCTTCTCTCTATCTCTCTCCTCCACATCATCCCTTAACATCACTACCTATTGAAGATGCTCTAAAATTAGTTTAACATTCTACAAAACTTTGACCCCATGAAAACCTAAGAACCTGTGACCGAGTTAGCGAGTCCGTGGTTGAACCGTAAAAAAATTTAGTTTGCAGTTTGGTTTTTGGAATTTTAGAGCAAATAGTCCCAAAAATTGGTCATATTGTAGATTTAGTCCCAAATAATAAAAGGTAACTCAAATGGTCCCAAAAAAAACTTTGGTGCGCAAATGGTCCATTTGGATGGAATCCGTCCGTTTAACCGTTAGTCAAAGTCAACTATTAAAAAATTGGGTGTGCATTTGGTTCATTTCACATGAAATAAATTGCACAAAAGGTCCTAACTTTAGGCATTGTTACAATCAAGTCCAAAAGTTTGAAAAATATATACTTTAGTCCCAAATTTACTTAAATTGCATAATTTTATATTTTATTTTTTCTATGGGTGCTTATTTGGTTCATAATTAATTTTATTGAACTAATTTGATACCAATTAAATATTTCAACATAGTAGCTTTTGTTCATATTAATATTATATCACAACTTTCTAAAATTTTCTTTAGCATTAGAAACACACACATTTTGATTTTAACCAATAGTTAATAATAAATATAATTATTATACCTATATAAAATTTTATTAGGAATATAATAAATTACTGTAAAAAACATTGAATACAAAGAATTAATCAAATCAAATCACAAAAACACAAAAAAAATCTAAAATTTTCTTTATCATTATAGACGCGCACATTTTGATTTTAAATAACAATTATTAATAATAAATGTCATTATTGTACCTACCTAAAAATTTATTAGTAATATATTACAATAAAAAAATATTTCGAACACAAAGAATCAATCAAATCAATTAAATTTTATTAAAAAAAACCAGGCCACCCTACCCCACCCCCACACTCCAAAATCCACCACTACCACGCTGGTGGTGGTGGTGGTGGCAGTGGTGGCTTTGAATTTCGAAACCACCACCACTGTTGGTATTGGCAAAACCACCGCTGCTGGTGGTGGCAAAACCACTAGCTGCAGCTGCTGGTAGTAGTCACCACTACCACCACCAGATCTTGACACCAGCTCTTGACACCAGATCGGTTGCTGGTGGTGGCAACGAAATTCGAAGCCACCACGGCCATCGCCGCCACCACCAGCATGGTAGTGGTGGATTTTGGGGGTGGGGTGGCATGGGTTTTTTCTTTTTTTTTTTTTTTTGATAAAATTTATTTGATTGATTCTTTGTGTTCGAAATATTTTTTCATTGTAATATATTACTAATAAATTTTTAGGTAGGTACAATAAATTATATTTATTATTATTAATTGTTATTTAAAATCAAAATGTGCACGTCTATAATGATAAAGAAAATTTTTGATTTTTTTGTGTTTTTGTGATTTGATTTGATTAATTCTTTGTATTCGATATTTTTTTGCAGTAATTTATTATATTCATAATAAAATTTTATAGAGGTACAATAATTATATTTATTATTAACTATTGATTAAAATCAAAATGTGTGCGTCTCTAATACTAAAGAAAATTTTAGAAAGTTGTAATATTATATTAATATGTACAAAAGCTACTGTGTTGAAATTTTTTGATAAAAATTATTTAATCGGTATCAAATTAGTTCAATAAAATTGATTATGAACCAAGTAAGCACCCATAGAAAAAATAAAATATAAAATTATGCAATTTAACTAAATTTGGGACTAAAGTGTATATTTTTCAAACTTTTGGACTTGATTGTAACAATGCCTAAAGTTATGACCTTTTGTGCAATTTATCTCATGTGAAATGAACCAAATGCGCATCCAAATTTTCAAATAGTTGACTTTGACTAACGGTTAAACGGACGGATTCCATCCAAATGGACCATTTGCGCACCAAAGTTTTTTTTGGGGGACCATTTGAGCTACCTTTTATTATTTGGGACTAAATCTGCAATATGACCAATTTTTTGGAATTATTTGCGCCAAAATCCCTTGGTTTTTTTATTAGAGATTTTTTGAATAAAAATCCTTCCTTAGAAGAAACATTTATACACCTAATGTGTGTGTATCTATAAGTGGATTATTGTTACTAAACATAGTTTTCCCGCTCAAATTCACATGCCAATTTCTTAATTTTGTATTCGTAGTTGAACAAAAAAATCTACTTTCTGAAGGATAATATTTAAGCTAATTAACATTAAAATAATGAGTTTAAAGACTTAAGTTATTTTTTATTATAAAATAATCGAGATAAGTCTCTCATTGTAATTCTTAATTTGTTGAGTTCAAAGATTACATGCATAAAAAGGATTATAATAGAAAATTGAAATATATATATATATATATATATATATATATATATATATGTGTGTGTATATGTGTATATATATATATATATATATATATATATATATATCAACTAAATGATATTACTTGCTATTAGTTATCACAAAAAATGTTTAATATAAACTTATAAAGTGAAGATATATGCATATTAGTTATATTTAAAAATTTAGAGTTGTAGAATTGAGCATTTCAATCATTGTAATCTATAATTTGATAATTCTATAATTTGATGATTTCTTAAATTTATTGCATTAGTTCATGTTGGATGTGTGGTGCCTTGTTATTGGGTTCCGAAAGGAATTGGGCTTGTGATGATTTGTTTGCTGGATTTACTGCTGACCCAAGTGGCTTTATGGGTTGGTTAGTTAATTGGCCTCGTTGGTTCATTATTAGGCGAGGAAATTAGGGCTAATGGGGCATTTAACTTCGATAATTCAAAAATCCTACTAAATAAAGTTAATTACAAATATCCGGTAGTGGCGGTTCATTCATCTTGAGCTATGGCATCGTTCTCACAAACCGGTTCAACGCCTCCAAATTTCCCCACTCGTTTCAGTGGACAGATTTGGGGATCCAAATCCGAAGGCTACATTGATGGGAAGAATGATAGCAGGCTCACGATTGTTTTAGACAGTGTATTGTCGCCAGGAAGAAAACGCTCGAAAATGCAGATCTCGGAGGTGGTAGACTTAGTAAGGTATTTGCAATTTACCAGTAGAAATTGAGCTCAGTTTCGATACTTATTGATTACTCTATCCAAAATTTTAGTTAATTCAGTGGTTAATTGTGATTATTTCCAGAGTATTACTTCTGTGTTTGAGCTATCCATAAACTGGACTAGGGTTTATCTAATTTAAGACCATGATTGAGCCCAACTATGATACTTATCATTCAATCGTGTTGAAATTTGAGTTCAACATGTGTTCAATTGATGATTATTTCAGATTGACAAGGTTTGAGCTGGGAGATTCTGGATGGAACAGGGATGGTGGGCTTACAGTCTTCTTCGATGGTGCTCAAGCTCTACTGGAGAAAGGTCAAAGGAAAATAACTCCATTTTTTTATGGGGACGGGCAATGGGTATTGGGATATGAGAGAGAGTGTTGTGTAGTGTTTAAGAAGTCAATCTTTGTATCTTCTATATTATGAATGGAAGATTTGTATAGTAAAAATAAAAGATTTGAGGCTTTTACCTGTATTGGCTGTGAAATTAGATTGGACTTGAGGTCCATTTGATGCAGGAACTTTATATTTCCATGTCTCTTTATTTGTTTATTTCGAGTAAACTCTGCCCAAAAATGATATGAAATGATGAAATAACTCAGGCCTATTGTGTTCATATACTAGAACTCAAAAGTTAGTATATTTCTTGTCCAATAGGCAATTGAATTCTCTTATCATATCTTCTGGCCAATTATACATGTACCATTTGAATCCCCTAATTGAACAGGCTAGAATGTAGTAATTAGTCCCCAATTTGTAGCCTATATTTAGAAATCGTAAGTGTATAAATGTTGGTTCATCCAGTGATTTTAAAAGGAAATTTGTGAAAATTAGTGATTGATAATAGTAATGGGGAGAATAGTTTTACATGTTTGCTATTTGAGAGAGAGAGAGAGAGGATGAGGGAACACAAGTGTTTGATAAAATTTCTAAGAGAGATAAGATGTGTGTGTCTCCCTCTTTCTCCGTGTTTTCTTTTTCTATTTTTAATGTATAATATGATATACACTAACAAATTACACATCTGTCTAACTAATCTTTAATTTATTAGTACGTTACACTTTATGTGTAAAGCATATGCAATGCACTAAATATTTTGTGAAAGAGAGATGATAGTTTTAAAAAGTAAAAGTTTAAAACAATTAAATGCTAAAATTCTACATTATGTTTGAAGCGAGAAAAAATAATGTGATATGAATAATTACATATTTTGTGTAATTAATTTATAATGTGTAATAGAATAATATTTAAGGAATTACACATTCTGTGTAGCTAATATTTAATTCATTGGTGCATTATAGTTTATGTGTAAGGTTTGTGTAGTGCACAAGACATTTTGTGTGAAAAGAGATATAATAATTTTAAAAAATTAAATGTTAAAATTCTACATTATGTTTGAGGCAAGAAAGAATTGTGTAATATGTAATTACACATTTTGTGTAATCTATTTGTAATGTGTAATAAAATGCACACTAATGAATTACACATTCTGTGTAATTAATATGTAATGAATAACACATTTTGATAATTAATATTTTATTTATTGGTGCATTACACTTTATCTGTAAAGCATGTGTTAGTTAACTACACATTTTGTATTAATCAAAGATAAGAAGTTCAACAAAGTAATTGCTAAAGAAATTAAATATTAAACTTTTGCACTATGTTTGAAGCAAGAGAAAATAATGTTCTATGAATAATTACACATTAGATGTAATTCATTTGTAACGTGTAAGCGAATACAAAATAATGTATTACACATTCTGTATAGTTAATGTTCTGTTCAATAGCATATTACACTTTATGTGTAACACATGTGTAATATACTATATATTTTGTGTGAAAAAGAAATAAGAATTCTAAAAAAAGGAACTATTAAAGAAACTAAATGTTAAATTCAATTTTTACTAGTGAAACGATAGTAAAACCAACATGTAATTTACTATTCATTGTTAGTTAGCTTCTAGTTAATTCGTGGAACACATTACAACAAAAAAGAAGTACGAGTTTACTTTCCCTCGTTTCCAATACAATCTCTAGTTACTAATTAATTTATTAGTGCATTACACTTTATGTCTAATCAATGTGTAATGCATTAGACATTTTGTGTGAAAGATATATAATAATTTTTTTAAAAAAAGAAAATATTAAAAAAAATGTTAACATTGTTAACATTCTGCACTATGTTTGACATAATTAAAAATGATGTGATATGAATAATTAGACATTTTGTGTAACTCATTTGTAACATATAACAGAATACAGACCAATAAATTACACATTCTGTGTAACTAATGTGTAATAGTTATATAAAAATTAAATTAAAAATCAAAATATATAAAAAAACATTAATTAATAAAATTAGAAAGTTAAGATATGAAATTGTAAGGAGAAATGAGAAAAAAATTAAAATAAAAACAACAAATATAATAAGAATTATAGGAAAATAGGAAAAAAATCATAAGGAAAAATGCACCTTGTGAGAATTGAACCTTCGACCTCATACTCCTATCATGAGACATCTGCCCACTACAACCAACTGCCACATTGTACAAATTTTGTGTTTGTTTAACGTATTCTAACTAGTCGTCGAAATAATTGACTCCACCGGTTCAATTTTCCCTGATTTCTGTAATTTATCTCTAATCTTTTAGTTAAGCGCGTAATTAATTTGTCATTACCGGATTTATATAAAACAAAACCTAAAATTCTATATTAATGTAAAAGTCCCTTATTAGGCAGAGGGTTCATTTTTCTTTGGATAAACAATTGGTAGAGATCAGGGCGAGGCTTCTTGGTTGCATTGTCGCTTCGTGTGTATTCTCTCTGTGTAAATTGATGTAGAGAGTTTTTTCTTTCTATTTTCTTAAGTGTAGATTAGGTAAGAGAGAATAGCTTGCTATTGCTTGAGAAGTAATGTTGTTATCTTCGATTGTAAGAGAGAGAGAGACAAGTGAGATATTGTAAACGAGCCTTGGCCATCGAATTTCGGCCATTCATAATGGATTGGAGCGAGAACTACCGTGGTGCGGATGCTCAATGGGGGAGTAGGCCGTTGGCCGAATCTCCGGGATCGAGGACCAAAAACAAATCTGGGGTTATGCGTTTAATTTATGTTTGTTATGCCTTTATCACCAATGATTTATACGTGTTTGATGTAAAATACGCCCAATAGTTCATTAACTAATGAAAGTTTAAAATTGATAACATTATTTAACTTAAGTAATGACGAGATTACTTCAGTATTAGCTTAAGTTTAAATTGTATAAATTGTAATTGCATATTTTAATAAGTTCAAACGTGGTAATAATTTCTGAATAAATCAATTCACTACAAGAAAATTGAACTTTTAGGGACAGCCCAGTCATCTCTAAAACCTCGTGCCTATAGAGTAATAGAAGCGATGTTGTTGCCATTATTCTAGAGGCAAGAGTATATCGCTACTATTACTCTACAGCGGTGATATTATATGGAAGACTGTCGCCCTAAAAGTCTTATTTTTTGTAGTGATTATTGTAATTAACATATATTGAAAAGTTTATTAATTGAATTTAATAGCATGCGGTGCGGGGTGATAAATTAATTTTATATTTCGCATAGCACATATGTGAATTAACTAATTTATTCCTAAATTATTATTGATTGTAATGAAAATGGTGACCGAGATACAAACTCAGTCTTCAAAAACACTTTTCAAAATTTAGAGTATTCATATTATATATTATAAGTTTTAATAAAGATTGAAACACAATGAGTATTTTTTTTAATATTTTTATACAGCGATTACTTAAAATTTTATTTATTAAAGTTAAAAGAATATTTTGCATTTCTCTGTGTAGAATCTCAGTTGGCTTACTCGTTTTTTCTTTTATCTAATCATAGGGGATATTAAATTTTCTTTTATTACTTTTAATGTTCTTGGGTTCGTTGTTTTGTTTCGATATATTGTATTTTGTTAGTAGAATATATCAATGCATCATATGAGTGGGCAAGTATTTTATCTTTAAAGAAAACTTAACTTGCATGGAACATTTGCAATAACTTCAATCAAATTTGAAAATGTGATTGGCACTAAAAGGCCTATATAGAACTATATAAAATCGTAATAAATGTCTACTAACACATTCTTTAATTTAGCATGTATTCGCTTAAACTTTTTTCTACTTAAAATTATGTTACAATTTTTATTATTACTAAAGTCAAACATTAATATTAATTATACATTTCACGTCAATATTATTCCTTATCACATGCACATCGCGTGGTCTCCACATTTAAAAAAAACACTTTATTTTAAATTTTTTTCCCAACATTTATCTAGTATCTTCTTTTTTTGTTTTTTTTTTTTTTTTTGAATGGGAATCTAATTAATATCTTCTTAAGTAAAGAATACACGTCCTAGTATGTTTTTTATAGCCTTGAATTTGATTTTGTGTACCGTATCTACAACAATCAAGAATGAAATCAAGAAAAGGAAAGCGGAAGCCCCCAGGGCAAAGCTCCAGCGGTCAGGGTAGTGCAGAGTTGGTACCAAGGCCAAGGTTCGAGTCATGGCAGCCGCAGTGTGGGGATTTTCACTCTTTTGAGGGTGGTCCCTTGTGGGCACCATGCACGGGACCTCCACTATGCCTAATCATGGAGTACCTGATTTACCTCCTTCACGATGCCTATGGAGCCAGGGCGGTGAGGGCCGATTGGGGCGTCAGAAATTACACCTTTTGGTACCAAGAAAAGGAAAGCGGAAAGACGAATGCAATAGAACAACAGAACAAACAGAAAATGGTGTATTGGGAAACAGTGGGATCTTTGGTAAATGAGATGGCCGTACAATTTACGCCACCAGATCTTATCTGTTTTTTCCTTCAACTTTATATTGGGATTTTTTAAAATTATAAATGGGTAAATTTAACTAATGGTCATCAAACTTTTAAAATGTTACTAATTACTCACTAAACTTTAAAATATAACTAAATATTACTGAACTTTACTTAATGTCAACTAATAATCACTCTTTAACTTAAAATTTAAATATATTTAAAAATTATGTGTTTATAACTAATAACATTATTCGTATAAATAGTTAAACTAATTGTTTGCAAAATAAATTCATCTACTGGGGCTTACATCAGAGAAAAATTAAATAAACTATCAGAAATGTCACTGTCTCAAACAATACTTGTGTCACGTTTCTTATTGTTTATATATACCTATGTATCCAATTTGAGTGAGTTTTTTATACCACCAGTTGATCTAATTGGTCACATGTATCGTCAGTTAAATTGGTGCAATCCGTTAATAAAATAAATATTGAGCTAATGAGTGATCGATAAATAACGTTAAGTAAAGTTCAGTGAGTATTTAGTTACATTTCAAAGTTCAGTGAGTAATTAGTTACATCTTAAAAGTTCAGTGTCATTTATTAAATTTATCCAATTATAAATTCAAAAATTATTTCTTAAAATATCGCACCCGGACAAATACGAAGAGCCCAGAGACAGTTGCATTTAGAGCCAACTATATATTATTTGAATATTATTGACCTTCGATTAACATATATTGCAATGAGATTAACCACATTTGATTTTTTTAAGGAAACTTGCTTATGCAGATACAGAACTAGACATGAAGTTAGACAAACTATGTGATTGTTTAGATCCCCAATTTATAATTTTATTGATTAATGAATATAAAAAGGGATCATAAACATCAACTCAGTAAAAAAAATAAATCACGAATATCAACTTTTCCTTCGCACTCTCGATGTATCGGCCGCGCCCCTATGCAGATATCTTGTGATGCTATTGCTCCCCTGACCATTTAGTGGGCAGGGAGCATGCCCACATGGCGACGTGGCGCGTCGCCAAAAAAAAATTTGTTTTAAAATTTTTTTTCCCCCCAAATTTACCATGTGTGGGTATGTTACATGTCCACTTAGTGGGCAGAGGAGCATGACTGTATCTTGTGATACACCGGACTATGTTTGAAGCCTGACTTTAATGTAATTTTCAAAATTTTACTTTTTTTTTTTAAGATTACTATGTAAATAAAAATAATCGAATGTCTCAATATTTAATTAATCATGCATTTTTTGACAATAGAACAGAATTTTTTTTTAAGGTGCCATTGATGGCATTTTCGGGTCCAATCCAATGTCCATTCTGAAATTTAGGATCCGATCTAGAATCAGTATGGCAAGAGGAGTTTCAAGCATTTTGAAAAATTTCCAGTGACACCGTGACAGCCGGCAAAGTTTTTTCCATAATTTTAGCCCAAATTTTGATCAAATTATGATCAAAACTTTGATCGATCGCCACGGGTAGCCACGGCATCGTCGAAATTTTTTTTAAATTGCTGGAGCTCCCTTTCTCCTTGCTGATTCTATATCTGGTTCCAGATTTCAAAATAAATATTGAATCGGACCCGAAAATGCCATCGATAACACCTTAATAAAGGTGCCATCGATAGCATCTATTTTGTAGAATTTTGGAATGTTTATTCCTTTTTTGAAAAGGACATGCTTATTCTTTGTTTCATGACCTTGTAGTAATCGCTTTCGTTTACATTTATCTACCATGACAAAACGAAGGGATTAGATGTTTTTTTTTTGGTCTCAAATTAATTTTACTTCTCCAAAGGATGTTGTTTGACCTTTTTGGACATGGGATTCATCAAAGAGTATTAAAAATCAACTTGAAATGAAATGCGTAGTGTCTTACGTAATATAGAGAACTCAAGTGAAATAGAGAAACTTCAAGTTACACATTTATGGTTACATTTAAATTTGTGTCATATTGATACTACCTCCGTCCCATAATTATAGTCCACTATTCCTTTTTAGGCCGTCCCAAAATATAGGCCACATTCCTTTTAAAGATATTATTAAAATATTAGTTGTCTTATATGCCCCCATTTAATGTACATAGTTATTATCAAAATAACTTAATTGAAATAAAACATCCAATAAATGAAGAGATATAATAGGAAAATAAGTTTAAATTTTACTTTTCCAACACTATTAATTGCAGTTTTCTTAATCTTTGTGAAATTGAAAGTGGACTATAATTATGGGACGGATGTAGTAATAGTTAGACATTCTTAGTAGTGAGTAATTATAAGATAGATCATGTTCTACATCTATAAATATATTAGTAACTAACATGTGATTTGCATGTGATATCATGTAAAAAAATATATATATATATATATATATATATATATGGAAAATGATCTCCTACCCACTGTGGGTAGGATATTCTATCCACAATGGATACATGTTCTCCCCTGATTAGTGGGGGAGCTGGTGGGGCCACTCCTCCCACTGTGGATATCCTACCCACAGTGGGTAGGAGATCATTACTCCCAAGCGCATTGGACTTTCTAGAAGTCTAGAAATCCTTAAATAATAAAAGTGCCTTTTTTATGTGTGCTAAATTTATGCGTTTCGTTGATATGCATTTCTTGACCCAAAAAGTAGCTCAACTTTTAAGCTTCTCCATAAAAAGTTTCTGAGTTAGCTTTTAGCCTTTTTTTAGAAGTTGCAATTGATATTTAATAAAAATATCATTGCAAAACTTTATTCAAAACTAGCAAAATCGTCTTTAATGCATCAATAACGTTTTTTAAATTTTTATGTAAATGATCAACAGTTGTTTAACAAAAACTCTACAATTAAAAATTCTACTATTAAAGACTCTGTTGCTAAAAATTATACCCGTGCCAAATTGAAATAAGAATAGATCCATAAAATTTGTTCCATTAAGGCCTTGTTCTATGCACAATAAAATTTATTCACCAGAATTTCGTATAAATTAGGTGGTTGAAATTTGGAGAAGATGTATTAAAAAATATAAAATAATTATATGAGTGGTAAAACATAATAAGAAAGAAAAAGTTTATAGAATTTAGTGAATTTAATTATGTATAAAACGAGCCCTATTTAATTACCCCTTCTATAACACCTGTTAAAAGTATACAAAAATGCGACCAAATAAGTCACCTACACCCCCACTTTTTCTCTCTCTCCCAATCCCTCCACACCCAACCCCTCCCCCCGAACCACATCCCCCCACGGCCGCCAGCCAGCCACTCTCCCTCTCTCTCTCTCTCTCTCAAATGTGCCATCCTACCAAATATTCTCTCACTCATTTTCCTTATATTTTTTAATTACACACACAAACAAACAAAAAATATTGAATCCATTTTATTCGACCCATTAAAAACATTAAAATAAGTATGATATTAATATATGAATTTTAACTTTACAAAAAAAAATGAAATTTATTGCCAATATGTAAAATTAATCTAACTTACACATAAATTACAAGTAGTATTAATATCGACTAAAGAGATAAAAAAATAAAATTAAAAATTTGTTATGAAATTTAATTGATGTTGTATGTAAATTTTTTAAAGATTAATTAAAATGATATTTATTTCATTTAATTACGTAGTCGTGTGTAAAAGTTCAAAGATGCATATCAATTTTTTTGGGTAAATTTAATGAATGATCACCAAATTTTTAAAATGTTCCTAATTATTCACTGAACTTTGAAATGTAATTGGATACTTACTGAACTTTACTTAATGTCAACTAATAATCACTCTTTAACTCAATATTTAAATATATTTAAGAATTATGTGTATATGATTAATAACATTCTTCGTATGGACTGTTAGACTAATTATTGGTAAAATAAATTCATCTATTGAAATTTAAATCAGAAAAAAACTAAATACACTATTAAAAATGTCACTGTCTGAAACAATACTTGTGTCGCATTTCTTATTATTTATATAGCTTTTCGTCCTATTTGAGTGAGTTTTTTATACTAGCAGTTGATCTAGTTGGTCACATATATGATATCGTCATTCAAATTGGTGCAATGCGCTAATAGAATAAATATTAAGTTAATGAGTGATCGATAAATGACGTTAAGTAAAGTTCAGTAAGTATTTAGTTATATTTCAAAGTTCAGTGAGTAATTAGTTACATCTTGAAAGTTCAATGATCATTCATTAAATTTACCCATTTTTTTTCCTTTTCTCTTTTCTGGTTGAGTACTATTTTCTCATAATCTCATCTTCATCTTTTTGTTCCATTTTCCTTTTTGAATTGATCTCTCTTCTTGTTTTTCTTTATATTATTATTCATGTAAAGTTTTAAAAAACTGAGCCTATTTTGTGATATTGTGGGAGAGCTTCAATTTAAGTGCCATGTCCATCTTAATGTAGAAATTAATATTAATTTTTAAAGGAAATTAGTATTTATAAAAAAAAAAATTCTTCAATTTTAAGCACAAAGTAAAGCTAACTTTAGTATAAGTTAACAAGATAAAAAATTTAAGATTAAATTTTCATTCCATTTTTACTTAAAGTTATTAATGAAACACTAGAATAGAATAAGTAAGCTGAAATTATTTACATGAAATAAATCTCATTTAAGTCATTTTACAACAACTTTTACACACAAATACCGATAAAGTTTCAAAAAATTTTCTTAATTTAACTTTTTATCTCATTAGTATATGTTAATATAGTTGTCATTTATATATAAGTTGGTCTAATTTTATATATACATTTTAATCTTTCAAAAAAGAAAAATTTATATACTAGTATTATACTTATTTTAAAGCTCTCACTAAATCAAATAAAATGACCTAATTAAAGATTTTTTTATTTTTTATTTTTTATTTTATAGTTAAAAAATTAAAAAGAAAAATAGAGACAATACTGTGTGTATGTCTGTTAGTGTATGCGAGACGGGAGCAGGGTGTGAGAGAGAATTGCGATAGGTGATGGACAAGAGAAAGAGAGGGCATTAATTAATTATACTACCTCCGTCCCATAATTATAATCCACTATTCTTTTTTAGGCCGTCCCAAAATATAGGCCACTTTCCTTTTAAAGATATTGTTAAAATATTAGTTGTCTTATATGCCCCCATTTAATATATATAGTTATTATCAAAATAACTTAATTGAAATAAAACATCCAATAAATGAAGGGGTATAATAGGAAAATAAGTTTAAATTTTACTTTTCCAACACTATTAATTGCAGTTTTCTTAATCTTTGTGAAATTGAAAGTGGACTATAATTATGGGACGGAGGTAGTATTACATTACACTTTAATTAATTGGAAGTTAAAACTTAACCCCCTTCAAGGGGTCAACAAAATCACATTCCTTAAAGGGGTCAACAAAATCACATTCCTATTAAGCTAGTTCAAGTTAAAGAAGTTGATCAATTCATTTACAGCTTTCTAGGTTGTACAATTGAAAAATGTACAATAAGTCTCTTTCAATCAAGTGATGATTTCAATGTCTACGCCTTAGAATCAAATTAAGGATATTGCCATTGGTAACTCTTAAATGGATAAAAATTCACAAAGCTGATAGTTACATGTGAAAATTTCTAATTATACAATGAGAAGAAAAAAATCATAGTTACACGTACTCGATCTCATAAAAAATTTTTCTGATATGTCAGTTTTTTTCCTTACGTACGTGTAAAATTAAATTTTAAAACATTCATTTAAAAAAAAATTCATTCTTAGTTTAATCTCCTTTAATTTTTAGATTTATTTTGATAAAATGCATTAACTTTTCATTTCATCTTGATTATATGCGAGGAGGTTATAACTATTAAGATGGAAGTTATAATCATTGGAAATTCACCAACGGTTATCGATTTTTTTGATCACCTACCCACGTGCGGCACATATCCAGGCCGATATGGCTCCACGTCATCCTTAAATTTTTTTTTATTTTTTTATAATATTCACATTGTATTGGATATGTATGATACATATCTCCTAATGGTGGAGTGCCATAATTTTTTTATTTTTTTTTCGAATGTACCCACAAGGGTAGGGGATCATCACTCTATCGTCCCAGAGCTGGCACCTGAACAAATCCACACTGTGATATAAATATAAACGGTGAAATGCATTGATTTCCGAACTTATGTATGTGTCATCCCTATTAGTTTTGGTGAACCAGTTTTCTCGATCTTAAAATAATGTCAACTTTCCTTCCTATTATCTAAATTATTGAAACTATCTGACCTCCATTTTGGACCTCCATTTTGATTTTACATTTGGTGATAAAAGCTTTCAAAACTCCTTTTACATGTATATAATATATACAATTTAAATTTTTCTGTACATATTTTAACAATTCAATAAATGTCCTTTCTTCCTCTCCCCCATTGTTGTGTCCATAGATTAAAGAAAAAAAAAATTAAAAAATCGATTTGGGAGCTATAAGTGTTTTATCGTGAAGCCATGATGCACCAATAATACCCTATACGAACGGAAGACCAATATGATTTTATCATAGTGCCTTTGATACGACTCTTTTAAACCGGCCTTTTCTAACTCTTCTTTCTTTATTTAATTTAATGGAAAAATTAGCGAATACTTATCGGGGTGGGGGCGAAGGAAGAGAGGGAGAGAGAATAATTATTGAATATGCATATCTACATCTACATTATATTAAAAGTGATCGATGATTACCAAATCTTTTGATTCTCAAAAATATACCTACAAAGTCTAAGAAAGGCCCATGGTGTCCTCATCATTTCTTAAATATAGTTGAATTAATGACTAAATTCATTCATTTTCTTATTGAGATTTGTAATGTTTTATTTATTATCTATTTAAAATATTTAATCTTTATAGGTCAATGTAAAATTTGATGATATTAAATAACAAATTCAATCGATTATTTCTTTATCATTTATGGATCGGACAATAATATTATTACTAACTTTCGATAGCTATTTACCTTTTGTTGTTTATTATTATTATTTTATATAAATAAACCATCTTAATCGCCCCGTATATCGTACGGGGAAATACTAGTTCAACTTTAATTTAATGGATATTACATATTATGCATACAGATGAATGTTAACTTTAAATTCACTTTAATTTTTTTATTTTTCCAATAAATTAGGCTAAATGAATGTGACATTCATATTTACGCATGACATACAACTAATTTGAAAATATGAAAACATATATTCTATTTATCGTTGTAAAATTTATGGCCATCAGGCCATCCATATACTGATTCTTTCTCTATGCATACATTTCTATTTGCTGGAAATACTAAAATATATTTCTCGCGTCTCTAAAAATATATATACATCAACTAGTTGAAATGATACGAAAAATTAGAAAGGATCCTGTTGAATAAAAAATTATTTTCTCATAAATAATTTATAACAACAGCACATAAATATATTGCTATTTCATCTATCTAATGATACTAATTTACATTTTTCATTAATCTATGTAAAAATGTGAGCAGTAGACTGGAAGGGCTAGCACTCAAGAAACTTGTCTTTGACTGGATCAAAACAGACAAAAAATATATATATACACACACAATAATATATGAAATTGAAGATTTTTTATCCTTACTCTGAGCTCTCTCCCGCCCTCCATATGTCTCATATCAGCCGAAAATAACTAATTAATTAAGAACACAAGAGCCAAAAGGAAGCTAGAAAAGACCATTTCAGCTTGCACTAAATTCTCCATTAAGGATCTTCCTATTCCTCCCATATAAATATAAGCGTCCTCATGCCAACTTAACATCAACACTCATAACCCAACAATTGTTGATTATTCCATCAACCTCCTCAAAAAAAAAAAAAAGTAATATGGCAAGGAAGAGAAGTGCAAGTGGAATGATGGATGATAAAGCTTGTGATGATCAAGGGAGTGTTGCCTGGGATGAGATGGTGAAGGAGGCGGCGGCGGCGGCGGCTGGCGGAATCCAGCGAGCCCGAAAGCGTTATGTTGGTGTTCGACAAAGGCCATCGGGGAGGTGGGTGGCTGAGATAAAAGACACCATTCAGAAGATAAGGGTGTGGTTAGGCACCTTCGACACCGCCGAGGAGGCAGCAAGAGCCTATGACGAGGCGGCTTGTTTGCTCCGTGGGGCTAACACGAGGACCAACTTTTGGCCTATTTCTCCATCTCCTTCTTCTACTCCAGCATTGCCTTCGAAGATCACTAAGCTTCTTCTTAGCAGGCTTCAGTCGAGAAATAATGCCTTAGCCACCTCTTCGTTGCCAGCACCTCCTCCCGACGACCATGATAGCCGGCCGGAAAAACAGCCGGACGATGAAATGGCTGATTTTTCAGCTTCTCAATTCACCGATTTTCTTAATGATCATCCGATCGATGATTGTATGATCACCACAAGTGATCACACAATCGATTGCACAAGTTTTGAATCAGAAATGATCGACAATTTTGAGAAAAACGAAACCAATCCACTAGAACAGAAGAACGAGAACGATAACATACAAGATGAAGAAAACACGGGGATCGAAGTGGTGGATTTCCAATTCGTGGACGAAATTAGAGCAGTCAATTGTTCACCTTTCGAGATTGCCGAGGAGATTTCATTGGATGATTACGAAAACGAGCCAACGATGATTAGCGAGATGATGAAAATGAACTACGAGAGGAAGTTTTCGGCTTCACTTTACGCATTCAATGGCATAAGTGAATGCTTAAAGCTGAAGCTGAAATCGGGGCAACAAGAAAGGTCTGATCAGTTGAGCCGACTTAGAAATGCTTGTAAAGCAAATCAAGAGAAGATGAAGATGAAGATGGGAGATGATGAAGAGGTTAATGTGAAAAGGAATGAGGAAGCGAATTTGGAAGGGAGTGAGAATGAATTGTCGATTTGGAGCTCCATTGATCTGCAACCAATTTGCTTCGTTAATTATGCATAAATAATTAATGGAGAGAACGATCGATTTAATTTAATTTAGTTTGGATCCGTCCTATCTTATGAGACGAGATATTGGAGTTTTAGAATTTAATTCAACCATTCTTTATTGGTTTATAGGAACAATTAATTGTTACTTTTGATGATAAAATGGGAAGATTAATTTATTCATACATAACATTTATTTGTTTACTTCTACAAATTAACATACACGTATACGTGTTCTAGTAGCTAATCTGTAGCTGCTGATGCGTTGATTCGTTCCTCCGACCAACGACTTCGCCGTCAAATTATGATGGTCGAGTGTTTTGTCATCCATCACTTGTATAAACTCAAACAAATATTAGGTTATAACTCTAATAGAGGCTGGCACACGGATTATACAAAAATTCTGTATGGCAATTACCTTCTTTTTTTTTTTCAGCATGTGCGATGGCATGACGAAACGCAGATTTAACTGTCCATCCGTTATATATAATGTGTAATGGTTGTGTAATGATTATGTAATATATTTGTAGTGTTACATAATGTGTGTAAAGGATAGGCAATGGGTGTATGAAATTACACAAAGTGTGCGATGAGTAGTGATGGCAATGGCTCGGGTTTGGATTGGATCGGCCTATTCCAAATCCAAATCAATGATCCTGATCCAAATCAAAATCCAAAACCAAATTTCTTGGATCGGATTTGGATCGGGTTGGATCGGACCGGATCAATATTTAAAAAAAAAAAGCCAAATACGATCCATATTGGTAGAATTTTTTTTTCAAAATTTTAAGCATTAATTGCATAATTAAATATCCGAGAATCCAAAATGCATAATTTAAGCGTTAAGACAATCCGAAATAATAAAAATAAATAAATAAATAAATAAATAACAAACAAACACATTATTTTTCATTTTCATAAGTTCATCTTCACACATGACTTCAAAAAAACTTCGTCTTCATGGAATTAGAAGTTAAAAATAAAAGTGTTTATATTTGAGTCAGAGGTGCCTTCATGCAATAAGAAATTAAGAAATAAATATTGTATTAAATATTATCAAATTATCATAATTGACATATTAATGTAACGAAAACTAAACTTATCATTCCCTCGTCAAGTTCCTCATCTTTAAATCTAGTGAAAGTATATTTTATGAAAAAAAAATTCAATTCGATTCGCATTGGATTAGGCCTGATCCAATCCAAATCCAAATCCGTCTCGAATCAGCTGATCCACGGATCGTTGAATCGGCAAAAAATTGCTCATTCGGATCGAGTATCCATCGAACTTGGATCGGATTGAAGTTTTCTATCATCACTAGCAATGAGTGTAATACATTATGCAAAATATGCAATGAGTGTATGAAATTACACACAGTGTGTAATGGGTGTGCAATGCGTGTGTAATTGCACAAAGTGTGTAATAAGTGTGATTCATAGTGATTTTGTAACGTGTGTAATAATTTAAATTGCTTTGGGACGTAGAATTCACATACGATATTCGTTTTAGATTGATAATATATATTTTCGCATTTCTCGACAAGTTCCTTCCAACCACCAGCTTTGCTGGTGCTAATGTCATTTTTTCCGCAAATGATTTTTCGTTCGTAAGTTATCGACCCTTTTTTGAATTTTCAAAAAAATTAAATAAAATAAAAAATTAGAAGAAATTATACCATGCAATTGCAGATTTTTTAGCATACTATCACATGGCACAAAAAATTATTTTTTGCAAATTTATGTTGCGCGATCGCATGAACAGATCGAAACCGAAGATGTAGAATTTTTGTAATTATTTCCATTTTACTTTATTTTTAACATATCAAACTTGAAATTCGATAAAACTGTAAAGAAGAGTCATCCCCTTCACCTTACTGTTACATCAACTGAACATGGATTAGAAAATCCTTTTAGCGATGCTTTTACAGCTCCACCATCATTGAAGTTGAAACAAGTTACTTTCATTCAAACACTTTTCAGTTTTCCCATCGGCTGACGATTAACAGGGAGAAAATTTAAAAAGAAGCACGGGGTAATTTTCCCTTCCATCATTAGGGGTATATATATAATCTTCAAGGGGAAAACGAAAAACAACAAACTATGAGCAGCAAGCTACAAACGGACACACCTTATCGACACCCGGCCAAACATTACATTAGCCGATTTTTAAGCGAAATGAAGGACTTTAACAAGAACCTAAATATTTTCGTTTTTCCTGAAAGCACAACCCGAGCTCCAAGCCAGTCGAACAAAAATATAGGCACGGCTCGACTTTTCACATCTAACGGTGAACAGAGGAGACATCTTGGGAGGCTTAACTGTTACTAGTCAGTCACATAATATTTACAGCATCACAGTTTTCTCCAGATCTAACATTAAAGAACACGAAGCTGAGCGAGGAAAGCAGCACAAAGATCCAGAAAAAGGAACTGCGGACCTTCAACTCTCTGTAGATCCAGCAAGTATTTGTCTTCACGAGTTTTGTACAGCTGTAAAAACAATACATTCATTCATTTCAACCATCACTCATCAGAATGAAACTGATTTATTTGTAAAGATTGATTTATCGATTGATTACCTGAACCTCAAACTTGACAACATTCTGTTGTGGGATAACACCATCATTATCTGTGATTGCAGATAAATAACCATTGACGTCGGAAATCCATCTGCATTTCATGTTGTACTGCCCAATCTTTTTCCAGCTAACATTCAGTTCTTGTAGGGCTTTCAGAACTTCAGTCATTATCTCACGAGGATGGGCTCGAGACTGTCAAAAAAGCCCTAGACTAAATCAAGACCAACAATCGAGTACAAGAAATAAAAAATGCACACTACGGCCCAAAAATCATAACTAATTAACCTGGAGTCCAAGAGCCCATTTCCGGTCGACTGGAATCTGGGGTCTTCCACCATATTGCTGATATTCTACAGCTCCAGGAAGCCGTTGCCCTACAGACAATGCTACAGGCTCACTCGAATTTGCATGACCCAGTTCCTATAGATGAGCGGATTCTTTAGATGACTAAACTTCATATAATAATAAAATGATAAGAGAGGCTAAAGTTGGAAATAACCTGCTTCTGTTACAGGCATTGCAAATAAATCAAGTGAAATGGCATACCAGAGTCTCCTGAAATTCAGCTCCGAGATAGCCATTGGAAACACGAAATCGGTTGTCTAAAAGCAAATAATACGAAACAGTGCCCTGAAATATTGTCACTAAATAAGAAAGTGGCAATGTGAATGAATAAACATGATATAGCAAAAGAACCCAATATTGACCTCGTTTTGGATTCTGTTTCGAAGGGATTCAACAAGAGCATTCCTGTCAAAACCCATCTTCACCACTTCCTGAAGAATCTCTTCATCAATCTGCTTCGAGAAAAATTACTCAAAAAGTATTACTTGTTTGGATTGCATGCAGCAAGTCTAATCGATGAAGAACAGTGAATCGAGGAGGATCAGATCAAGCACATAATAGAACCAAGGAGATATAAAAGCCATATCATAAGGAATGATTGAACAACAAAGAGAAATGGGACAAAAGTAGTTACTTTTTCTTTATAATACTCAGGTAGATCGTCAATGGGAGATTTCATCATGAAAATTTTTGTAGCACATGGAAACAAAAATGAAAAATAAGCATGTGTTCTGGTAAACTTCTATTTTGCAAAAAATTAAATTTTTGGTTGAATACTGGAGGGAACCACACGATGCATGGATAATAGATTTGAGATGAATGGTTAATATTTCAATTTAACCTTAACTGAGTTGTAGAGTTGCAGAAGTTAATTTTCAGATAGAGCAAAGCTAAAATATACACAAGCTAACTTTTTAAAATTAGTTTTTATCAAAATAAAAGTTTACCCGAACATACCCTAAGTGTGCTGTAGAAGATGAAAGAAGGAACAGGAACTGCTTACGCAATGAATGAGCGTTAATCAGAAAATTAGAATGTGAGTATTTACATCATCTATACCTTTTTAGCTTGTTTAGTTGTATCAGGGGGTGGCACAGCTAAATAGCGTGGCAGATGAGCTTGGAACCACGGATGCGCACGAATCTCAGGAATCGTCATTCGCTTCATAGGGTCAACTATAAGCATTCTAGGAATCAAATCTCTAGCACCAGAAGACAAATGGCAGGGGAGGGTATATATTCCACCCTGAAGGACAAATAAAATTAAATAAGAATCAAAAGATCGGAAAATGCTTATCTTTTTGTACCTTTTTCGGGTTTTTTTTTTTTTTGGGGGTTGGGAGGTGGTGTTGGTGGAAGTAAAATGACTTTAAATAAGATCGAGTTGAACTCCTAGAGAAGACATAAAATATAACATCGTACAAGAATTGAATTAGCATTATTAGTAGGGCGGTGTGTCCTTGTCTGACACCTTACACCACTACATCATGTCAAACTGCCACAATGCTCAAGCATTGCAAGAGATGAGTTTCCTATTTCTTAAATATTTTTCAGAGACTTTAGCAACATTTCTTGGCAAGTGCTCCACATGGCACCTGCCACTATCCAACAGTTCATAATAAAGATACTAATATATAACTTTAAAATCTTCAATATTTTTAAACATGTTTCCCAAGCTTGTCTTTCTCATACTTCATGGAAAATTACATGCGTGCATGTTCATGTCAGCCTTACCACTCTGTTACACTTTCTTGCAGCCAACTCAGACCAGAACCTGCAGAGATGGAAGTTTGCCTCCAGTGATAAATACAACAACAACAACAACAAACTAAGCCTTATTCCCTACAGATAGGGGTCGGCTGTATGGAACCATATGAGAACTACGTCGGATCGTGGGTATGAGTTTTGCTATACCACGCCTTCCTATCCAAAGCTAGTTGCCCATCTACCTGTTTAATAAGCATATCTGTACGAATGACTTGCATCCACGTTTGTAACGGTCTTCCTCTACCTTTCCTTATATTTCCTACCCTAATACTCTCACTCTTTCTCACGGGTGCATTCTCAGTCTCGCATGATATGTGTCCAAACCATCTCAATCGTTCTCCCTCATCTTATCCTCAATCGGGCGACTCTAATCTACCACGAATATCTTCATTGGTAATTTTATCCTTCCTAGTCTTACCACACATCCACCTCAAAGATACGCATTTCCGCAACATTCAATTTGTGTTCATCTACCTTCTTAATCGCCCAACACTCGCTACCATATAGTAATGCCGGTCTTACAACTGTTCTATAAATTTTCCTTTTAATTTTAAAGGCATAGTAATGCGATCACATAGAATCCCGTAAGCACCTCTCCACTTCATCCATCCAACATTAATCCCGCGTGATTTACATCACCTTTTATGTCAAGATTGGTTTGAACCACGATCCTAAATAACGAAAGCTATCTCTCTTGACTACCTCACTACCTAGTTTCACCACAAGAGGATCCACTCTATGCTTACCACTAAACAAACACTCCATATATTACGCTTTTGATCCGCTAACCGAAAACCACGAGCCTCTAAAGTATGTCTCCATAGTTCTAATCGATCATTTATACCGCCTGGTTTCATCCACTAAGACTATATCGTCGGCAAATAACATACACCATGGTACCTCATTTTGAATATGTCTCGTAAGCTCATCCATAACTATAGCAAACAAAAAGGACTGAGTGCAGAGCCACGATGTAATCCTATCGTAATTGGAAAGCTATCAGTCATCCCATCGCTTTGTCCTAATATTCGTAACAACTCCTCGTACATATCCTTGACTATATTTATGTACTTAAGAGGTACATTCTTCTTTATCGTAACCCACCAGAGCACATCCCTAGGTACTCTATCATAAGCTTTTTCAAGATCGATAAAAACCATATGTAAATCTTTTGCTAGCCCTATACTTCTCCATTAATTGTCGCAATAGGTGAATTGCTTCTGTAGTCGATCGACCCGGCATAAACCCGAATTGATTATCTGAAATAGGGATAATGCGTCTCAACCTACGCTCAATTACTCTCTCCCATAACTTCATAGTATGATTCATAAGTTTTATTCCTCTATAATTGGAGCAGTCTTGGATATCACCCTTATTCTTATATAATGGTATCACCGTACTTTTCCTCCATTCCTCAGGCATTTGGCCACTACGCCAGATCTTGTTAAAGAGTTTGGTTATCCACCTTATACCCAACTCCCCATACACTTCCAAACCTCAATTGGTATACCATCCGACCGACAAATTTTCTTAACTTTCATTCTTCTTAAAGCCTCTCTAACCTCGCCTTCACTTGATCCTTCGAGCGAACACCCGGTTGGTATCATGTAAGGGGATCGTAATATCACCAAGGTCGCTAGTATTATCCCCATTAAACAGCTTTATCAAAATAATTTCTCCACCGTTGTTTAATCTCCCCGTCTTTTACCAACACATTCCCATCCATATCCTTAATACACCTTACACCATTCAAATCTCTACTCTTTCTCTCCCTCATTTTCGCAATGTTAAAAATGGCATTTTCTCCCTCTTTTGTATCCAGTTTCGATATAACTCTTCATGGACCTTGGCTCGAGCATCTCGTATGACTTTCTTCGCTTGTCTTTTAGCATCTTTATACCTATCATACACCGACTATCCCCTGCATTTCGTAAGCTCTCTATAACTCTCCCTCTTCGCCCGAACCGCTACCTTTACTTCCTCGGTCCACCACCAAGATTCCTTTCCCGGTGCACTACGCTTGACACCCAAGTATCTCTCAGTAGCCACCCTCTTTACACTATGTGATATCGACTCCCATGTTTGTATTAGCATTTTTAGATTCTTGTCCCAATTGACCTCCTTAGCCAACCTATCTTTAAAAACCGACAATTCAGCCCCCTTTAACCTCCACCACCTAATTCTTGGCTCCTCGGCTTTCACCAATCTCTTTCGCACCTCCTTTCGTGAATATCCAAGACTAGGAGCCTATGTTGCGTGGCAACACTCTCTCCCTAATAACTTTGCAATCCTTACAAATATTTTTATCTGCGTTTGAGTCAAGAAATAGTCAATCAGGCGTACATGTCCCACTCCTATATGTCACCAAATGAGTTTCCCTTTTATCAAACCAAGTATTCACTACCCTTAAATCATACGCCATGGCAAAATCTAAAATAATATCTCCCATGATATTCCTATCCCCAAATCCATAACCCCATGCACACTATCAAATCCATCTCGACTCTTACCTACATGTCCATTAAGGTCCCCACCGATAAATAATTTCTCTCCAATAGGTATACTGCACTTCCTCATCTAAATCTTCCTGCACTTTCTTCTTAGTAGCATCATCCAAGCCTATTTGCGGTGCGTATACACTAAATATATTTATAATCTCGTCTCCTACTACCATTTTAATCAGTAAAATCCTATCGCCATTACGCCTCACTTGGACCACGTCTTTTACCAAATCCTTAGAAACAACGACGCCCACCCCGTTCCTGTTCCTATCCATACCGGTATACCATAATTTATATCCCCAAGGCACTACCTCTCTGGCTTTTTCTCCTACCCATTTAGTCTCCTGTAGACATAAAATATCAACTTTTCTCCTATTCATCACCTCTCCGATCTCTGCTAGTCTACCGGTCAAAGATCCTATGTTCCAAGAGGCTAAACGAACCTTATCTTTACGGACTAACTTCTTTACCCGCGCCCGTCCATGAAAACGCGAGAACCCTTGCCTATTTTTCGCCACACCCGGGCGCCGATGTGACGCGTCGCTTCGGGGGTACGCCCTAGCCTGCACCCTTGCCAATTTATCACTACACCCGGTGTCCGGTGCAGCGCGTCGCTCAGTAGGGAACGCCCCAACGTTTTTCTCATTCAGTTCCATCTCATAGATTTGGCAAAGTTTTACGCTGGCTGCCAACCTACCGCAACCCTCCTCCTTTACCCGGGCTTGGGACCGGCAATGCGATACACATTGGTTAGGGATAAATGTTGAAACTAAATCTGAATGTACCTTTATTTTCTTGAAAAGGTTAGGGATGTTCTCATCATCAAAGGGAAGAGTGCCACAGAGAAGAGCATATAGAATAACGCCACAACTCCAGACATCTACTTCAGGTCCAGCATAGAGTTTCCCAGATATAACCTACATTATAACATTCATGAAACTGTTTCTCCTAATGTTCAGAATTCTGAAAAATCCATAGCTTGTCATTAACACTGCTACTTATATATTGTACCTCAGGTGCGGCATAGTTTGGACTTCCACAGCTTGTTTTTAGAAAATGTCCATCACGCATGATATTACTCAAACCGAAATCAGCTATTTTCACGTTGCATTTAGAATCTAAAAGCAGGTTCTCAGGCTTCAGATCTCTATGAACCACCATATTCCTGTGGCAGTACTCCACTCCAGATACTATCTGTAAGCACAAGAAAACAGTTAAACTCCATAACTGAACAAAAGTTTCACCCTACTCTCTTAAATTCGTAGTACCTTACCTGCTGAAAGAATTTGCGAGCCTCATCCTCTTGTAACCTACCCTTCTCCACAATATAATCAAATAGCTCACCAGATTTCACATATTCCATCACGACATAAATATCTGAATTTGTCTCTACAACCTCATACAGGCGTATGATATGGGGATGCATAAACAATCTCAAAATTTTGATCTCTCTTCGAACTGCAAGATGACAACCACTCTTGGAGTCACCCACTATGGTCAAGTAAAGAATACTGATCCAGTGAGGTCAGCATCTTTAGAACTGAAAATGATCAGAAATAACACAAGCAAAATACTGAAATAGTAAACCTTGCTAAAATAAGTTACATATAAAGACAGCTAAGAGATTGTTTGGTAGAGATCTTTTCAAATGAAAGATGATATGTTAGAGAATCAGTGGTCAAATAGCGGGGGTAAAGTTGAGGATGAATGTGTAGTTGAAATTATTTTGGAAAAAAATAAAAAATAAAATAAATAAATAAGATTTTTAAGATATTTCCCGAACAACCACTAAATTGGGAATAAGCAAAACTGTTATTATTTAAAAAATAAAAAATAAAAATAAAATAACATAAATGGGCTACCGAAACATTCTACACAGCTAAAATGCACATTACGGTGTAGTGAAAACTTAATCTTGCGGAAAACTAATTGAATGTACACAAATGGTGAGACGACGGGAAATATGTACTATCCAACAAAATCTGATCCAACAAAAATGACAACAAAAAAATTCAGCTTTTTCAAATAATGTCTGCAGTTTGTTGTCATAAAAAACCATCAAATAACAGAGAAAATAAAGCCAGGTAAGAAGCAAAGAAGCACCATACTTCTTTAAATCCCAGCAGTGAAAAAATATCGTTAATAGACAACAGATAACATATTTCCCCAAACTTAGAGGTGTAAAAACAGGTTAAAGACAATAAATTACCAGTTTCTCTCTTTCTCTCTCTCTCTCTCTCTCTTTTTTTTTTTTTTTTTTGCTTTAAAGATTCACCAACCTTTCTCTTCCATGTCCATATTCTTTATTTTCTTTCGGTTAAGGATCTTGACCGCAACTTTGTGCCCTGTCAGTATATGTTCTGCAATTTTAACTTTACCAAATGAACCGATGCCTAGGGTCTTCCCAAGCTTGTAGTTTCGCAGGAATGAATCCACACTACCATCCAGGCGTGATCCATCCATATTCCTGAACATATAAATAGAATAGAAGAGAATTAGAATTACATGTGTACATAAAGTTGAGTATAGAGTGTTGTAAATAGATTCTCCTAAAAACACACATTTATATGCAACAATAATAACTACTGATGGCTGATGGATTTTTCATCCTCCAGACAAAAGTCATTCATTAGTAGCAGGACCACAAATAAAGTATGTTCCATCGAACAGAGACCTAACTCCTCATAGTGTTAAAATGCAGGTTCTATGATAAATTTCACGACTAGATGGATTCAACATGATCTTCAGACAAATATAATAATATGAAAACTATCTTTCTACGTTTACTGTTACTGATATCTTTAATATTTCAATGCAAAATTTAATGAAGTAATAAATGATTAAGTTTTGAGGTATTAGAACACGAATTTATCTCCTTATTCTACAAGTGAAAGAAATTATTCTTCCTGTGCTGTGACAGAAGAATGGAAAACAGATAAATAACTTTACAATAGCAAGAAGCTAAAACTTCCAAAATTATAAACTAAATCCTGAAAAAAGGGGAAAAATACAAAGAAACAAAAAAAATAAAAATAAAAAGCCCTCGCCCGTATCGTACAAAGCATAAAACTTTAAAATTGAACAATCGTTTCCTCGTAATTTCAAATGCACAGGTCTATGAATTCCCAACAGCCACAGATCTGCAAATTCCACGAAAGAAAATAAAAGTTCATAATATAATAAAATTCAACGAACGGTTTTGCAAACTTAGAAGCCCAAGCCATTAATTCTAAAATAAATGTAGAAATTAAGAGAAAAAAACTTACAGGAGAAATGAATCAATAAACCTGCACCAAATTTTGGGAATAATAGAACAAACGAAAATTAGCAAAGTCAACTTTTCTTTTATACTTCCATTCTCAACTTTTTTGATTCGGTGCGAGTAAGGATCATAGCGTCGAGCACCGAAAGCCAAAGCCGATTCGTGGCTTCCTCGGTAAGCTCCTCCACGAGATTGGGCAAATTACATAATTAGTCCCCAACTTTTCACCTTATTTACACTTCCATTCTCACCGTTTTTTTCTGGACGAGCAGGTCCCAAGACCTTTCTAAAATAGGCGTTATTCATCCAAATGGTTCAATTATGTTAAATCTTTCATTAAATTCATTTACTTTATTATTTTATTTTATTAAAAAACAAAATTTGGTCAATTGATATTTATTTTAAAAATTTAACAATTAAACAAGATCAAGTTTTTGTCTTCAAATTAACGCAACCTAGTCCCTTAACAAATTTCCAACAAAACTCCCATTCTCAAATCTGAAAAATCAAATAATGTTATAAAAGACGAGAAAATTAATATCTTAAATTAATACTAAAAGAAGAATATCACTTAAATAATTTTGGTCTACTATAATTTCACTACTATACTCTGTTATTCAATGAGGAAGGAAACCCCCATATTTATAGTACGAAATGAGGGGAATGGCCGCATGGGCAGTCACATAATTCAACCATCCCATATATTGTGTCTGCAGGTGGGGTGGATCCATAACACTCCCCATTGAATAATCATTTGTACAATATCTGTCTCGTTAAAAATGTCGTTTGGAAAAAATAACCAGTGGGAAAAAAAAACCAAACTAAGGGAAAAAGAGTACAATTGATTGTGGGGTGTTCATGCGTTGCGTCGTTAAAACCTTGTCAGGAAAATCCAATAAGACAAAATCTGATCGAAGGAAAAAAGAGTACAATCGTTCCCTTTGATGGTGGCCATAGGAGTAATAATATGCTACGCTGTTAAAACTTTGTCAAAAAAATCCTGTGGAATAAAAACTGATCAAAGGGAAAAGAGTACAACTGCCCCCTTGATGTTGGTTACGTAATATCCTAGAGCCAATGCATTCCAATCTGATGTACCAATTTTTTGAATGTACACATTGGTAATGCCTTCATGAATAAATCGGCCACATTGTTGCTTGAGCGAATTTGTTGAATAACGATATCCCCATTTTTCTGAAGGTCGTGTGTATGAAAGAATTTTGGAGAAATATGCTTTGTCCCGTCCCCTTTGATGTAGCCTACTTTGAGCTGTATACAAGCTGGATTGTCTTCGTAGATTATGGTCGGACCATCGTTTGTTGAGGCTAATCCCGAGGACGTTTGGATGTGATGTGTCATATCCCTTAGTTATACACATTCTCGACTTAGTTCATCGATTGCAATAAGTTCGACATAATTTGAGGATGTTGCTGTCAAGGTTTGCTTCGCAAATCTCCAAGATATAGCAGTTCCTCCATTTGTAAATACATAGCCTATTTGAGATCTACATTTATGTGGATCGGAAAGATATCCTGCATCTGAATATCCCACTAAAAATAATCCGAATCATCTTGGATAATGTAGTCCCATATTAGTGGAACCTCTTAATTACTGTAAGATGTGTTTAACGCCATTCCATTGCCTTAAAGTGCGTGTAAAACTATATCTAGTAAGGCGATTTAAAGAAAAAGCTATCTGGTCATGTACAATTTGCAAGATACATTAATGCTTCAATTGCAGTGAGATATAGTACTTCATCACTAAATATCTCTTTTTCATCTTCAAGTGGACGAAAATGGTCTTTATTTACATTAAGTGATTTGACGACCAAAGTTGATGTCAATGGATGTGCTTTATCAATGTAAAATATTTTCAAAACTTTTTCTATATATGAGGATTGGTGAACGAACAGTACTTCGGGAAAGTCTTCGACTTGCAAGGAGTCCCAATTAAATTTAAATCATCAACACAAACTGCCACAATTATAAATCCATTACTTGTTCTCTTTATGGAAACACAAGGGCAAACATTATCATTTTTATATTCCTCTTTTCAGCAGATATTTGCTAAGATGATTGTACCACATCCGTCCAGATTGTTTCAATCCGTACAGTGATCTTTGCAGTTTATTGGAATACATTTCTTTGGGACGAGTCTTATTTGCTTTTGACATTTTAAAGCCTTTAGGGATTTTCATATATATATATATATATATATATATATATATATATATATATTAACGACCACATTTAATTTTTTAACGCTAAAGAATTAGACGGCGTCGTTACAGCTTTTCCATTTTTAATTTTAGAAATTTAAGTTTAGCGCTCATCTAGCAAACTAAAAATAATAATAAATTTAATAATTCAATCGGGTCGAATTTTATTACGGGCCATCATAACTAATTGGGCTTCAAGCCCCACCGTTAATCTAAAGCCCCAACATATTCTCTATTGGGCCACCCACTCTTCAGATGAGTTTTGAAACGTGAGTTTCGGACTGATAAGAACTCCTATATCTGTTAAATTTCTTCAACTCACGTCTTTTCTTCACTCTCTACCCCTTCAACGACACAAACTCTGCATTTTTAATTCCCCACGCCACTACAGATCACAACATCTCCAATTCAACGTTCATGTTTTCTTCTCGGCAGAAAGTCCCCAAACCAGTCTCCCACGGCAGCACCCTCAAACTCCCACAGCAATCGACCACCATCTTCACAGTAGAAAGCAAAGCGACAAGACTCGTCCATTCCACAAGGAGAAACAAATAGGTAATTCATCAACTTTTCTGTTGATTCTACTAGATCGATTCTACCCAGTGCTCACAGCTATCTTCTGTTATTCGTATTCACTGCAATGAACTCATAATATATATATACAACCTATGCAATCATCCACGCTCACAATTCAAGAAACTGGAAAAAAATACCATATATGCGTTCAAAATCGAATCCTCAAGCCCGGATTTCTCAAACACTGATTTCGTGTCATCATCCTCACCATCCTCATCGTGTAAAAAAGAAAAACAGAGAGAGAGAAGAGGGACCAAATTTTCAGTGCAGCCGAGAGAGGGAATCGGCCATGGCTGTGCATCTTCAACCTCAAAATTCCTCCATAAACCACCCCCAAAACCGAAGTTAAATGTAGAAGAACCTATGACATGAATTGTAGTTGACCAATTTGGCCCGGAAAAGCTCAAACTCGCCGACGGTTTGGCTCGATTGCGGCCGATTGGGACCCAATCTCGGCCGAACATCGACACCGCGACTGCTACCCCCGGAGTTGCCACACCCTGGCGGTCGAATAGTGGCTGCCGATGGTGGTGGCGAGCGGCGGTGATCGCAGAAGTGGCTCCACTGAGTCTCTCCCTCCATCGTCTCTATGCCGCCGTGCGTATGAATGAAGGAAGAAGACCCAAGCCCAATCTTGACCCTGAAATTGCAACCCAAGTCCCTCAAACTCGAGATTTAGTACAAACTGGCCCTAACTTCTGCTAGTCATCTAAATTGGTCCCCTAAAGTCACTTATCCTCTCAATTAAGCCCCAATCAAGTTATAAAAAGCTAAACTTAGTCCTCAACATCTTGGAACTACTTCAATTGACTCCCATTTGACTCATAGTAATTGCAGTCAACCCCCAAGTTCTAAATTAGCTTCAAAACAGTCCCTAAATCACTGATTTCTTTCAATCAATTCCTAAATTAAGTTCTAAAAGTTCAATTTCAACCCCTAAAGTTTCGGTCGAGCTTCGAATAAATCCTAGTTGACTGATTACTCCAATTTCCACCCTCAAATCAATACTTCTCTTTCAATTAAGCTCAAATTAACCTTTAAAGTTTGCTTTTCGGCCCTAAAACTTTTAAATTAAATTCTATAAGACCCGAATAAATTATTAAACTCAAATTTTAAGATTTAATTACTAAAATTATGTTTAATTTCTTCTATTAGACGACGTGAAAAGTCCGTAGAGGCGCTAGCATCACACCAGCCCAAATTTCGAGGAATTTACAAGAATAAAGAATTGAGGTGGGGTTACTTTATTCAAAATTGTGTTACTTTTTGCAAATGTTTTCATTGTAAAATGCGATTGTCTACTTTAAAATCCATATCATGTCATTTACGTGTTATAATTTGTGGTATTTGCTATGTGACATGCATGTGATGGTGTTAAGTACCATCTTCTATGGAATGGTGTTAAGGGCCATTCGGATAGTTATAGCGACTTCCCCCCACGTTGGACGGGAGTTTCCAACACTCGACTTTCATATAGTTATCTGCCTCTAATTGTAATTTCGTATATGGCTATGTGATATGGTAATATTTTTCTATTGTGCCCCACTTAGTATAACAACGTTATACTTACCCCAAATATTTTTAAACTCTTTTCAGATTAAGGAGTCTGGCGAAGTGGCGCAAGACGAGGCTGCACCATCCACTTAATTATTATGTTAAACGATTTTTCTTTTATTAGAAAGTTGTTCAAAACTTAGCAGTATATTATTTTTGAACTTCCGCATATGGTTTAGGAGTTTAATTTATTTATTTAGAAAATGAATATTGATTATCAAGTTGATTGATATTATTTCATTTAAGTACGTGAATTTTGAACCTTATTATTGTTATCCTTAATACTTGTATTATTATTGTGATTACTATTGTATTATCATTATTATTATTATTATTATTATTATTATTATTATTATTATTATTATTATTATTATTATTATTATTATTATTATTATTATTGAAAAGGGGAAAAAACATTATCGTCAATTTTCCCCATTTCAATTAAGTAAAGGCTATTTTGGTAACTCTTTGATATCTAAAAATCGGGGCGTTACAGTGTGGTATCAGAGCAAAGGTTTACTTTTCTGTAGACTCGCAAAAGGAAAATTGTTATTTAAAAAACTTTTGAAAAGTTTAAAAGCTATAAGTGGTGGATGCCCACTTCCGTTACGCCATGCTACGCCGACTCTAAAAAGGTAAACAAAGAAATTTATTTTCAAATAAGCATTATTTTGTAGATTAAGAGAAAAAGGTTGGATACGACATGAGAAGTTAAGCTACGAAACCTTGCTGCACTCAAATATTATGGAAATGTGAAAAGTTATTAGCCCTCGTGCAGTACATGAATGTATTTTTAAATAGTTGTATCCGTGGTACCTTATATCTCTCTATGTTGATTGAGCTTAGGCATGTGATGTTAGTTTACGTACTTTGAGAAACTTTCCCAACTTAGTCCTCGAATTTAGACTAAAATGAATTAGAAACGTCACCTAACTGGCTGTTTCCATAATTGGCCCTTTCCATAATTGGTATGACAGAAATGGCCGCTGGTCAGAGGACCGCTAGGAAGTCTATTCGCCGAAGACCCTATGCGCAAGAATGCCATGATTATGACGAGTACGTATGGCCGATGAACTATACCCTCAGGTAGCACATCCTGGAGATGGAGAGACTTTGGGTTACTACAAGGAAGAAGGGTCATCCGACTACATCGCTTGACGCCATCCTTCGTCTCATAGGGACGATGCCGGATGATTGGGACGAGATTGCTCATGACATCCCCATGGAAGTGCAGGAGATCTTCAGGGATCTTCCCCTAGCTGTTTGCTACCGGGAGTTCACGAAGAGGTTGCTGGAGAGGCTGGACGATGAGCAACCATTGGCAGATGACGACCCCATGGGGGCTGCTACGCCCACAGAGCGAACCAAACGATTTGACCCACCTCAGCCTGACTCGGACTCAGATGATGACTTTTATAAGGAACTTTGGAAGGATTAGACTCCTCTATAAGCAGTAGCTAGTAGGGCTTATTCACTTCGTTGATTGGTTAGTTGTTCGGTAGGATTGATTCATTTCATTCAGTAGGATTACGTTATGTTGGTTCTTTTAGATTGTGGTTTTGGGATCTCAAACATTTGTTGCGATTTCATTATTTTGCTTCATATCGAAACTTGAGTTAATAATAAAAGTGTCATTTGTGCTCATTGTGTCTTTTGTGCATTATTCCTTGAGATGGTATCCCTCTATAACGAGTTGGACAAACGCTAAATCCACTCTTATTTTGGTTAATTAGGGAAATGGCACATAGCAACACACAAGCTGGCCTTCTGCGAGATCTTATTAGAGCGGTACAAGAGATCAACACACAGAACAACGCTAACCAGAACCAACAACGTAACAATCAGAACAACAACCACCCACACCCACAGGGTAACGCTGGGAATACCAGCCAGATCATTGGGGAGTTCCGCCGCTACAAACCTCCAACCCTCAATGGAAAGGCAGGACCCCAAGTAGCAGAAGAGTGGTTACGAGGCTTAGAATGCATCTTCAAGCATATGGAGATCGGAGATGCCCATAAGATCTCATGTGCTGAGTTCATGATGGTCGAGGATGCTGGTCATTGGTGGGAATCCTACCAGCGCACGTTGCCCGCGGCCCAACTACGAATAATGACTTGGGCTCAATTCAAACAAGCTGTGTTGGAGAAGTACTACCCCCAGGATCTCCGCGATGAGAAGGAGATAGAGTTTACCAATCTCAAGCAGGGAAGCCTATCCCTGGTTGAATACGAGAGGAAGTTTGAGCAAATGTCACGCTAGGCACCTCACTTGGTAGACACGGATGCTAAGAAGGCGAGAAGGTTTGAAAGGGGGCTTCGACTAGAAATAGGAGGAATACTAGCAGCCCATGGTTTTACCTCCTACTCACAGGTCCTGAAACAAGCGCATGTCATATCTGCGCGACTTAAATTGGATGAGTTCGCTCCGAAGATGGGAGAGTCATCGGGGAAACGCAAGTGGAACGGACATGACAACGGCAAGGGAAAGTTTCAGAATAAGAAAGGAAGATCTGGAGGAAACCAGAAAGAGGGCAATGCTAACACGGCTAGCAACAAGCCTCTGTGCCAAAATTGTGGTAAAAACCACTACGGCGAATGTTTAGTGGGCAAAGGGGTATGCTACCGCTGTAAGAAGGCTGGACACTTCCTTGGGGAGTGCCTCGAGCATAAGGATCAAGAAGCTGCTAAGAAAGGAACAGCCCGAGTGTTTGCACTTACACAGAGCGAAGCACAGCAGGATCCAGACGTGATCACTGGTATGTTATCAATCTTTAATATACCTGCTCTTGTACTGTTTGATTCTGGTGCTACAAATTTGATACGACCCCAAGGTCGAGAACCCCTAGACTGGATCCGGTATGATCGAGGACAACCCGAAACTCTCCGGCGAGGAGGAGGATCCCTCGACTCGACTCGACTGCGCCTTCAAATCACGGGGGTGAACGCCACGAAGGTTGATCACGCCTTCGATAAGTTCGGGGGTTCCTTAGACGAGATGGCAACGGAGGAGCACGGCTACAACTCAACAAATTGCAATCAAGATCAAGGAAATAAAGGTGGGGAGCAAGGCTACAACCCAAAGAGGAGCAAAGGCTACACTCAAAGCTAAAGAGCTTCTTTGAACAAAAGTTATCTTTACAAATGGCCTAAATTCGTTCATATACATCCATGACCAAGAAATAATAGTAAAATAATGAAATATCTAAAAAGTAGACACAAAAAGCTAAAGTCGGTCAAAAGTTACGGCCGTAATTTTTGGATTTACGGCCGTAAATCTGATGATACGGCCGTATGAAGTAAAAATACTACAGTATAAAACCTTTCTCGCTTCAAATTGGCCAAAGCCGATCTTCATGATACGGCCGTATGACCAATGTTACGGCCAGATATCCTCAGTATACGGCCAGATATTCTGGTTACTACCGTAATTTGCTTTCAAGATTTCGCCCAAATCGTTCTGTGGGTTACGGCCGACGTGAATCGGGTTACTGGCCAGAAGGTCGGGTTACGGCCGTATGAACAAAAGGTTACGGCCGTAATTTTGCTTCTGCAGATTCTTCACTTGTTTTCCGAGCTCGACCCTCGCTTCGACTTCGCCTTCGCTTTCACGTCCCGGATGAGTCCAAAGTGAGGGTTCTTCCAGGCATATCCGGTTTTTCTTGACATCTTCACCTTATTTTACTTCCGTTCAAGCTCGTTTTCGTCTCGACCGGCTTTCTCACGCGTGTTGATGATGTCGAGCTAACCCGGATCATATCATCCTCTCCCTCTTCAAAAGGATTCGACCCGAATCATATGATTCTTCATTGTACCTATACCTCCACCCGGTCGAATGGAAATGTTGTTTCATCAACCCCAATCACGAAAATATGAAGCCCTCGGATTGGTATGAAACCTCCTCGAGAATTGGAGTGGCTATCACAAGAACTAAAGTTGTGTACGTGGCCATCCACCTCGGACATTAACCCGCAAGAAGAAAATAAGAAAATTGGGGCGGGGTTGTTAGCGCTCGAGCCACAAGGAATGGATCCTCGTACTCAAGTCGAATTGTTTCCTCATCCGCTTCCCCATCAACATGACTCTCCGTTTCTTCTTCAAGTTCAACCTCTACCTCTTCCTTTTCCTTCTTTCTCCACTCCTCGGCCTCCTTATCTAGCTTCAATCGGTCACGAAATACTTGCTCTGGAGACAAAGGAGCTAGCACTATCGTCTCGCCTTTCCATGTGAAGCTATAGCAGTTTTTATAACAATCATGTGTTACTTTGAGATCAAACTGCCAAGGCCTTCCTAACACCACGTGCGCAACTTCCATTGGCACCACATCACACACCACCATATCCATGTATTGCTCAACATGCAAGGGAACTAGCACTTGTGTATCCACCCTAATTTTTCCCGACTCATGCAACCAATGCAGTTCATAGGGGTTGGTGTGGGAATCTAAGCAATTCAATTTCTCCACAAGCAATGTGCTAGCTAAATTTGAGCAACTACCTCCATCAATAATCAAAGTGCAAGGATTACCTCTTATAGAACATCGGATATGAGATAGATTCTCACGTTGTGACATATCATCGCCACTCCGAGCATGTGTTGGAAATTTCCTTGCAAGTAGGGATTCGGGCACTTTGACAACAAATCGATCATCGTCACTTTTGTCCTCTTCATCCACGAATTGGGCTTCTTCCGTTTCGGACTCACTTTCTACCTCCCCATTCGTCTTCACTAAAATGGTTCTTCGATTCGGACACTCGGACGCATAGTGACCTATCCCTTGGCACTTGAAACATTTGATGTCTCGGGTTCGGGTGGGTGGTGCTCCCATTTTGCCCTTGCCTTTGTCGTCCACGCTAGGGCTTGCTTTCGGTGTTTCTTTAGGCAGTTCACTCCTTCCTTTCCACGGTCCTTGGTCTCCCCGAATGTCACCCCACTTCGCCTTTTCATAGTTGCTACCACTCCCGGTGAGGCTTGTTGGATACTCTCCTTTTTGTTGTGCCTCTACCTTTTCGGCTTTGTGTAACAACTCTTCAAGGTTCGTATACTCTTGTAGTTCGGTGAGGTTGGCAATCTCCCGGTTCAATCCACCAAGGAACCTAGCCATGGTAGCTTCCTCTTCCTCCACAACATCGGCCCGTGTCATTAATGACTCCATCTCTTGGTAATATTCCTCCACGGTTCTTCCCCCTTGATTTAGAGCTTGTAATCGTTGATGCAAACTCCGGTTATAATGTGAAGGAACAAATCTCTTTTTCATTATGAACTTCAAATCTTCCCAAGACTCAACGGGGTAGTCATTATTTCTTCTTCTGGCCGTCGTAAGTTGTTGCCACCAACTTAACGCATAACCTGTGAACTCCCTAGCCAACAATAGCACCTTCCTAGCTTTCGGAATTCTATGACATTGGAACAAAATGTCAACTCGGCCTTCCCAATCTAGATAGGCATCCGGATCCGACTTTCCATGGAACGGAGGAATTTCAATCTTCACATTTTTCATTTCCCCTTCGTCCTCATTTCGCCCACGTCGATCTCTTCCCCTATCTCTTCTCACATTTATCCGAGGCTCTTCTTCTTCGCCTTCGAATTCACTATCCCGACTGTCTTCACTTCCATTTCCTCCTCTAGGCCGTCGTTGCCCAAGTTCTAGTCTATCAATTCGTCTACCAAGTGCGGCGATAGAGCGATCAACTGAAGCTTGTATATCCTGATTGCTTTCTTGTAATAAGGTTCTCAATTGATCCACGGTCACTGAATCTCGACCTTCACCTGTAGTAGAACGAAGACTCGCCATTTTGTGCTTAAGTGTGTGCTAATGTCCTCACGTGTTTCTCACTCGTGTTTGATTCACACAAAAGCTCAATCCCTTCACCAAGCAATACAATCTAATCACAAACTCACACCTAACTACTACAACACTATGACAATCTCAAACAACATAACAACTCAAACACATAGACAATGGACAATACACTTTACAACTCAAACATAAAAGATAAAACTAAGTGTAGTCAATGACTCACACTCGTTCAACATTGAGTTCATTCTTTGTTTTTTTTTTTTTTTCTACTCGTTTTTTTTTTTTTGTTTTTTTTTTTAACAATAACACACAAACAACACAATAACACTACTACTACACAATACTAAACAAGTTGATGAATTCTAAGCACAACAATCACTTTGCACCAAGAACACCAAGAACACACACTAAAATCCTACAAAGTATAAACTCACAAACAACACTAAATGATCTTGATCAAGCTCCCGCACAAGACAAAGATCAAATAACAACAACAACTACTACTAATAAGATAAAATAATACCAAATCCTTAGAGGCTAGCTCGATGCGGATAATACGACCCCAAGGTCGAGAACCCCTAGGCTGGATCCGGTATGATCGAGGACAACCGAAACTCTCTCGGCGAGGAGGAGGATCCCTCGACTCGACTCATTGCGCCTTCAAATCACGGGGTGAGCATACGAAGGTTGATCACGCCGATAAGTTCGGGGTTCTGAGGCGAGATGGCAACGGAGGAACACGGCTACAACTCAACAAATTGCAATCAAGATCAAGGAAATAAAGGTGGGGAGCAAGGCTACAACCCAAAGAGGAGCAAAGGCTACACTCAAAGCTAAAGAGCTTCTTTGAACAAAAGTTATCTTTACAAATGGCCTAAATTGCTCATATACATCCATGACCAAGAAATAATAGTAAAATAATGAAATATCTAAAAGTAGACACAAAAAGCTAAAGTCGGTCAAAAGTTCTGGTAGTAATTTTTGGATTCTGACCGTAAATCATGATACTGACCGTATGAAGTAAAAATCTGCCGTATAAAACCTTACGCTTCAAATTGGCCAAAGTGGATCTTCATGATACGGCCGTATGACCAATGTTACGGCCAGTATATCTGTATACGGCCGTATATTACGATAGTTCTGGCCGTAATTTGCTCTCTCAAGATTTACGCCCAAAGCTGTCCAGGGTTCTGGCCGTAATCGTGGCGGGTTCTGGCCGTAAAGGTCGGTTACGGCCGTATGAACAAAAGGTTACGGCCGTAATTTTGCTTCTGCAGATTCTTCAGCTTGTTTTCCCGAGCTCGACCCCGTTCTTGACTTCTCGTCTTCGTTTCACGTCCCGGGATGAGTCCAAAGTGAGGGTTCTTCCAGGCATATCCGGCTTTTCTTGACATCTTCACCTTATTTTACTTCCGTTCAAGCTCGTTTTCGTCTCGACCGGCTTTCTCACGCGTGTTGATGATGTCGAGCTAACCCGGATCATATCAAAATTCTTTTGTATCGGTTAGCCTCTGTGCTAAGATTGGAAATTTATGTGAAAATATGAACGAGGCCTTAGAGGTTAGCATCCCCTCAGGAGAAACGGTTAGTGTTGAACAGAAAATTAGAGCTGTTAAGTGTGAAATCGATGGAAGGGATTTAGAGGCTGACCTATACGTGCTAGAGATGAAGGATTTTGATGTTATTTTGGGAATGGATTGGCTTAGTAGCAACCATGCTACTATTAAGTGTCGTGAAAGGGAAATACTTTTCCAGAGGCCTGGAGAAGATGAATTTACCTTTTTCGGGGTGAAAGTTAGAACTTTACCTCAAATTGTCTCGGCGATGAAAGTGGAGAGGATGTTGAGGAAAGGTACTGGCCAGGGATACCTGGTGAGTATGGTTGGTTCACCGTCGATTGAGCTAACCACGAAGGATGTTCCAATCGTACGAGATTTTGTGGACGTGTTTCCAGATGATTTACCCGGGGTCCCTCAGGACAGACATGTGGAGTTCGCTATCGACTTGGTACCTGGAGCAGCACCAATATCCAAGGTGCCATACCATATGGCGCCAAAAGAACTCCAAGAATTGAAAGTCCAGCTACAGGAATTGCTTGACAAGGGATTCATCCGACCTAGTGTGTCACCTTGGGGAGCGCTAGTACTCTTTGTGAAGAAGAAAGATGGGTCGATGAGGATGTGCATCGATTAAAGGAATTGAACCGCCTCACAGTCAAGAACAAATATCCGTTGCCAAGGATAGAGGATCTATTTGATTAGTTGAGAGGTGCCAGTGTATTTTCCAAGGTTGATCTGAGGTCAGGCTACCATCAACTCAAGATCAAGGACAGAGACATACCTAAGACGGCATTCAGAACTAGATACGGCCATTACGAGTTCATTTTAATGCCTCAGCTGTCTTTATGGACTTAATGAACCGTGTTTTCCATCAGTATCTCGACCGGTTCGTTATAGTCTTCATTGATGACATACTAGTGTACTCGAGGGATAAGAAATGGCATGAGGAGCATCTCAGTACGGTATTACAGACTCTTCGCAAGGAAAAGCTATACGCTAAATTCAAGAAGTGTGAGTTTTGGCTTGATTGCATTAGTTTCTTGGGGCATATCGTAACTGCCAATGGGATTGAAGTCGACCCAGCCAAAGTCGAAGCTGTTTCAAATTGGAATACGCCAACAAATGTTGGTGACATCCGTAGCTTTTTGGGTTTGGCGGGTTACTATCGAAGATTCATAGAAGGGTATTCGAAAATAGCTGGATCGTTAACTCAGTTGACCAAGAAGGGAGTAGAATTTTGATGGATCGATAAATGTGAGAAGAGCTTCCAGACCTTAAAGCAGAAGCTGATATCAGCTCCAGTATTAGCCATTCCAGAGGGATCAGAAAGATTTGTAATCTACAGTGACGCATCCAAATAGGGTTTGGGATGCATGTTGATGCAACATGGGAAGGTGATCGCCTATGCTTCTAGACAATTGAAAATCCATGAGCAAGAACTACTGACGCACGATTTAGAGTTGGCGGTCGTAGTTCACGCTCTAAAGATATGGCGACACTATCTATACGGTAGTAAATGTGAAATATACATGGACCATAAAATTCTCAAATATTTCTTCACACAAAAGGAATTGAATATGAGACACAGGAGATGGTTGGAGCTGGTTAAGGATTATGATTGTACGATCCTTTACCATCAGGGTAAGGCTAATGTCATAGACGACGCACTGAGCAGGAAGACAATAGGTCAATTAGCAGTTTTACCGACCAGTCAAGACCAGTTGATCAGAGATTTTGCCAGTCTGAAGATCGAAGCTGTGATTCCCCCAAGTCACACCACTGCAATCATTGCCGCATTGGTAGTGCGACCTGTGCTCAGGGATAGAATTAAAAAGGCTCAGAAAAATGATAAGTTCTTGTGTAAAATCAAAGAGCGGGTACTCACAGGCAGTGTGAAGGCTTTCGAGGTATCTGATGATGGTACTCTTTTGTTTAAAGGGAGATCGTGTGTACCGAGGGATGAAGATTTAAGAAAGGAGATTCTTGAAGAAGCCCACTCTTCGCCTTATACCGTGTATCCTGGAGGAACGAAGATGTACCAGGATCTACAAAAGTTATTTTGGTGGAGGAACATGAAGAGGTCCATCGGCTTGTTCGTTGAGAAATGCATGACATGTCAACAGGTAAAAACCGAACACCAACGACCGTCAGGGCTGTTGAATCCACTTGAGATTCCAGAATGGAAATGGGAACACATAGCAATGGATTTCGTCACTGACTACCCAAAACAGTGAAAAGTCACCACGCTATTTGGGTAATAGTTGATCGTTTGACGAAATCGGCTCACTTTCTACCCGTAAGGATGAACTGCAGCCTCGATTAGTTCGCCCAGATTTATGTAAAGAGATCGTAAGATTACACAGAGTGCCGGTTTCTATTGTATCCAACAGGGATACAAGGTTTACATCTAACTTCTGCAGAAGCTTACAAGATGCTATGGGTACCAAGTTGAAGTTTAGCACCGCCTATCACCACATTTAATTTTTAACGCTAAAGAATTATACGGGCGTCGTTCAGCCTTTTCCATTTTTAGAAATTTAAGTTTAGCGCTCGTCTAGCAAACTAAAAATAATAATAAATTTAGTAATTTAATCGGGTCGAATTTTATTACGGGCCATCATAACTAATTGGGCTTCAAGCCCCACCGTTAATCTAAAGGCCCAACATATTCGCTATTGGGCTAACCCACTCTCAGATGAGTTTTGAAACGTGAGTTTAGGACTTATAAGAACTCCTATCTCTGTTAAATTTCCTCAACTCACGTCTTTTCCTCACTCTCTACTCCTTCAACGACACAAACTCTGCATTTTTAATTCCCCACGCCACTACAGATCACAACATCTCCAATTCAACGTTCATGTTTTCTTCTCGGCAGAAAGTCCCCAAACCAGTCTCCCACGGCAGCACCCTCAAACTCCCACAGCAATCGACCACCATCTTCACAGTAGAAAGCAAAGCGACAAGACTCGTCCATTCCACAGGGAGAAACAAATAGGTAATTCATCAACTTTTCTGTTGATTCTACTAGATCGATTCTACCCAGTGCTCACAGCTATCTTCTGTTATTCGTATTCACTGCAATGAACTCATAATATATATATACAACCTATGCAATCATCCACGCTCACAATTCAAGAAACTGGAAAAAAAAATACCATATATGCGTTCACAATCGAATCCTCAAGCCCGGATTTCTCAAACACTGATTTCGTATCATCATCCTCACCATCCTCATCGTGTAAAAAAAAAAACAAAGAGAGAGAAGAGGGACCAAATTTTCAGTGCAGCCGAGAGAGGGAATCGGCAATGGCTGTGCATCTTCAACCTCAAAATTCCTCCATAAACCACCCCCAAAACTGAAGTTAAATGTAGAAGAACCTATGACATGAATTGTAGTTGACCAATTTGGCCCGGAAAAGCTCAAACTCGCCGGCGGTTTGGCTCGATTGCGGCCGATTGGGACCCAATCTCGGCCAAACATCGACACCGCGACTGCTATCCCCAGAGTCGCCACACCCTGGCGGTCGAATAGTGGCTGCTGACGGTGGTGGCGAGCGGCGGTGATCGCAGAAGTGGCTTCACCGAGTCTCTCCCTCCATCGTTTCTATGCCGCCGTGCGTATGAGTGGAGGAAGAAGACCCAAGCCCAATCTTGACCCTGAAATTGCAATCCAAGTCCCTCAAGCTCGAGATTTAGTATAAACTGGCCCTAACTGCCGCTAGTCATCTAAATTGGTCCCCTAAAGTCACTTATCCTCTCAATTAAGCCCCAATCAAGTTATAAAAAGCTCAATTTAGTCCTCAACATCTTGGAACTACTTCTATTGACTCCCATTTGACTCATAGTAATTGCAGTCAACCCCCAAGTTCTAAATTAGCTTCAAAACAGTCCCTAAATCACTAATTTCTTTCAATCAAGTCCTAAATTAAGTTCTAAAAGTTTAATTTCAACCCCTAAAGTTTTGGTCGAGCTTCGAATAAATCCTAGTTGACTGATTACTCCAATTTCCACCCTCAAATCAATACTTCTCTTTCAATTAAGCTCAAATTAACTTTTAAAGTTTGCTTTTCGGCCCTAAAACTTTTAAATTAAATTCTATAAGACCCGAATAAATTATTAAACTCAAATTTTAAGATTTAATTACTAAAATTATGTTTAATTTCTTCTATTAGACGACGTGAAAAGTTCGTAGAGGCGCTAGCATCACATCAGCCCAAATTTCTAGGAATTTACAAGAACAAAGAATTGAGGCGGGGTTACTTTATTCAAAATTGTGTTACTTTTTGCAAATGTTTTCATTGTAAAATGCGATTGTCTACTTTAAAATCCATATCATGTCCTTTACGTGTTATAATTTGTGGTGTTTGCTATGTGATATGCATGTGATGGTGTTGAGTACCATCTTCTATGGAATGGTGTTAAGGGCCATTCGGATAGTTATAGGGACTTTCCCCCACGTTGGACGGGAGTTTTCAACACTCGACTTTCCTATAGTTATCTGCCTCTAATTGTAATTTCGTATATTGCTATGTGATATGGTAATATTTTTTCACCTGTGCCCACTGAGTATAACAACGTTATACTCACCCCAAATATTTTTAAACTCTTTTCAGATTAAGGAGTCCGGCGTAGTGGGGGAAGACGAGGCGGCACCATCCACTTAATTATTATGTTAAACTATTTTTCTTTTATTAGAAAGTCGTTCAAAACTTAGCAGTATATTATTTTTGAACTTCTGCGTATGGTATAGGAGTTTAATTTATTTATTTAGAAAATGAATATTGATTATCAAGTTGATTGATATTATTTCATTTAAGTACGTGAATTTTGAACCTTATTATTGTTATCCTTAATACTAGTATTACTATTGTGATTACTATTGTATTATCATTATTATTATTATTATTATTATTATTATTATTATTATTATTATTATTATTATTATTATTATTATTATTGAAAAGGGGAAAAAAATTATCATCAATTTTCCCCATTTCAATTAAGTAAAGGCTATTTTGGTAACTCTTCGATATCTAAAAATCGGGGCGTTACATATATACACGTTACTATCAAGTGATCCATATAGATACGCCATTACTACATCCATGAGGCGCATATTATGCCTTTCTTATACAGCCAGACTTATAAAGAATTTAAACTTGATAGTGTCCATTACGGGAGAGTATGTTTCCTCATAATCAATTCCTGGTCTTTGGAAGAAACCTTGTGCTATGAGTCATGCTTTATATCTTGTAATCTAATTGTTTTCGTTTCTTTTTCTTAAAAACACCCATTTGTATCGGACAGGGATAACATTGTTAGGGATCGAAACTACTGGCCCAAACATCTTGCATTTTTCTAGTGAATTTAATGCCGCCTGCATGGCTTCCTTCCATTTTGGCCAATCAGTCTATTTTGATAATCACTAACTGACTGTGGTTCAAGATCTCCACTCATAATATCAATAGCCAAGATGAAGAGGAAAATATCTTCTATGTCAATATATTCATGTTCCCATAGTATATGAGACGATAGATAATTTATTAAAATCTCATCTTTCTTGGATGTTTGTAGTTCTTTAGGAACTATGGCATTTTCATTTGATCGATCAGCCTCTTTCTCAATTGTTTGTTTCTTTTCTTGCTTCATTGTTTTTTGAGGCGCAAAATCTTTGAAACCAATTGGTCAGCCACATTTATAGGTTGTCTTAGATTCATTTGCTAGCATAGCTCCTCCTATAGGGACATCAATTTTCATTGGAGCATTTATCGTGGGTATATAAGATTTTGTCACTTTCATTGTATCAACAAATGCATAAGGGATTTGATTAGCAATTTTTTGCAAATCAATGATCTTTTTGACCTCTTGTTCACATTGATTACTGTGGTAATCAAAGTGAGTGAGGGTTTTCCCATTCCACAAAAGGTCATGTTTCTTTTCAGGATGTACTTTTGCTCTTCCCAAGGTGGGAAATATCATTTTATCAAAATGACAATCTGCAAATCTCGCCTTAAATAAATCCCGCATTAGAGGTTCAAAGTACCAAATGATGGATTGCGAATCATACCCAACATAAATTCCAAGTTATCTTTTGGAATCCTTTTTGGTACGTTGTGGGGGTGAAATCGGTACTTGTATAGCACAACCAAAAACTCTTAGGTGAGAAACATCAGGCTCTTGATCGAAGGCAAACTGCTGTGGCGAGTATTGGTGATAAGTTCTTAGCTTTATACAAACCAATGCTGTAGTATGTACAATGGCAGGACCCCAAGCCGAAGTGGGAAGCTTTGATCTCATAAGTAATGGCTTGGAAATTAATTGAAGTCATTTAATAAACGATTCTGCTAAACCATTTTGTGTATAGAACTGAGCAACAGAATGTTCAACATCAACTCCAATGGATATACAATATTCATCAGATGCTTGAGATCTAAACTCACCAGCATGATCAAGACGAATTTTCTTGATTGAATAATCAAGGAACTATGCTCAGAGTTTTATAATTTGGGCAAATAATCTAGCAAAAGTTGCATTTCTGGTAGACAGCAAGCAAAAATGGGGCCATCTAGTAGAAGCATCAATTAAGGCCATGAGGTAACGAAATGGTCCACATGTTGGGTACATAGGCTCATATATATCTCCATGAATCCTTTCCAAGAACGTCGGAGACTCAATATTAACCTTCACGCGATGGTTTTATAATTAATTTTCTGTGCAAACAAGCAACAAATGGATAATCATTTGCTAGAAGAATCTCCTGGTTCTTTAGAGAATGTACATGTGAGTTATCGATTATCTTACGCATTATAGTCATTCCAAGGTGTCCAAATCTATCATGCCAAAGTATAAATCTTTTTGAGTCAATGAACTTCGAGTTCGTAACATTATTCAACTTTATCGCTTTTATAAATGTATAATACATTCCAGATGGTAGCATTGGGAGTTTTTCTTTTATCAGCTTCTGGCCATATAAAAAGGAAGTGATGCAAAGATACTCTATATTATTCTCTTTCATTGTCTCAATATGGTATCCATTAAGATGAATATATCTTAAACTTAGCAAATTTCTTCTGGATTTGCTAGAGTAGAGGGCATCATCAATATTTAATTACTTATTGTGTGACAAAATAATACGACCTCTTCTGAAGCCATCAATGATGTTTGACGTGCCAGATATTGTAATAACAGTATGTTTTGTTAATGTTAATTCCACAAAATACCTTTTATCGCAGAGAATGGTATGTGTAGTAGCACTGTCAGCTAGATATACATCTTGACAATCTATTAAGAATCTACAAACACATTTGAAGAAATTTCAAAAACTTTTATTTATTGAAAACAACTTACTCAAACTTAGTAGAACATTTTAACACATAAATAAAAGTTTGAAAGTCCTATATGGACTGAACGGATTAAATGGATGATTTAATCCTCTATTACATGTTTAATGTTGCCTGATGGGCCAGTCTCAAAATCGTGGGCATCCATGTATGTCACATCCATTAGATCATCGCAATCTAGGAAATTAGTTTCCATTTTTCCCTTTCCCTTTTCCTTGATTCATTTTTGGTAGAGATCTACCAAATGCTTCACTGTACGGTAGGTGCCCAATCAATGCCCCTTTATTCCACAGTGAAAGTATTCCTGTTCTTGTACTCTTTTGGATGAGATATTTTCATTATGCTTTTTAAAGCCGTGGCCCTGACCATAATGTTTTCCACGCCCACGTCCACACCCATGTCTGTGTCCGTGTCTACACCCCTAGTCCATGGCGTGATTTATAGTTGGCTTCTCGCAATGTAATAGCATTTGCTTATGGTAATGCAGTGGATCCAGTTGGTTGCCTCCCATGATTCTTTATGAGCAACTGATCATTTTGTCCTGCCAAAAGTAAGCATGAAATGAGGTCAGAGTATTTATTAAATCCTCAATCTCTGTATTGTTGTTGTAATAACACATTTAAGTCGTGGGACGTCGTATAGGTATTCTCGAGCATATCTTCATCCTTATCTCTTCTTCACAGAGCTATAATTTAGAACAGATTCTAAAAAGCTCGGAATTGTATTCACTCATGGATTTGAAATCCTATAGGCGAAGTTAGAGACATTCGTAACTGGTTTTTGGGAGGACTATCGTCCTCTGATGATTGAATCTATCCTTTAAATTTTTACATAAGACTTTTGGGTCTTTGACAGTCAAATATTCGACTTTGAGGTCACAATAGAGATGGTGATGAAGGAAGATTAATGTTGACACGCGATTCTTTTCCGATGCTTGATTGTCATCTTTAATAGTTTCCTTGAGATCCTTTGAAATCAAGTGGATGTGTCGAGGATCCACATCAAATAATTTTTTCATGAGATGTTGGGTCGAGGGAAATCAAGTTTCATGATGTTTTCCGTTTGTAATTCTGCAATAGAAAATTAAATTTAGTTCATTTTCACATATGTAATAATTCAATTAATGTCAACAAGATATGAATGATATATTTTTTCTTCAGGGATCACCACCATATATCACTAACATATTTTCAAAACGTGCTACTTCAGGAGCAGAATATATTATTATTGACTTCTTCAAGAAATCATAATAAATCACTTTTATATTCTTCTGGAAAATTTATATATAGATCAATTACTTCTTCAAGAGTAGAGTTAATTATAACTAATTGTATGGTATAACCCACCACATTGGAGATATATGTAATATTTAATGTGCATATATTTAAATTTGCATAATTTAAATAGCGAGAATTGAATTTCTTAGTAATTAACTATTTCTTCAGGAGCAGGATCTGCTCAGTAGATGGTATCATCCATCACTTTGCATATGAAGTGCAAAAATATGTAAAACTATCCAATTTGTGATAGCTGAACTCATCACTTAGGAGGTGTTGCAGTATTTAAATTGCGAAATATTAAATTCTCCGAGTAGGTGGTTTGATCCACCACTTGGAAATCATTGCAGATAAACTTGTATAATATGTCCACTATTGTTCGTCCTTTTGTATTTGTTCTTTTGTACTTTGTCTTTTCTTCCATGTCCCTTTTATTTTTCTTATCTTTCCAACTCTCACGGTTTCTCTTTATTTCTCTCGTCATCTTCTTTCCTTTCTCATTATCATTAAAAGAAATGTTGTGGAGCAGGAGAATTACAAGTTTATAATTCATGAGGGGATAAGACAAGAGTGCTATAAATTTTAATAAATCCTGTAAGAAGTAAAAGGAAGCTTAATACAATAAAATATTTTTCTCAAGTAATTGGAATCCATGGGAGAGAAATCCAGCGCTGGTCCTGTAGTTTTTGTAGCTCAAGGCAACGAGTAAATTAGGCGTCCCCGGGCCACAGCCCCGTGTAGTGAATTTTTAACATTTTTTTAAAGATTGTAAATTATTAATTTATGTTGTAAAAAGATCACATGTACAGATGCTGACAAGGTCACATTCATATAAGCCGACAAGGCCACATCATATATGCCGACAAGGCCACGTTCATATATGTTGGCAAGGCTACATTAATACAGGGTAACAAATAAAAATTCACATAAGCCGACAAGGTCATATTCATTTTCAGTAATTTATTAAATGAGTCATGATAAGCCATTTCTTACCTCAAAATAGAGACATTGCAATAGAACTAAATGAAAGTGGTGATTATAGTCATTCCTGCCAATATACATCCATTATCCATTACAATAATAACCAAATAATTTATTGCTAAAAAATAGATAATAAAGCAATAAAAAGACAACATAAATTAAATAAAATTCAAACTATTATTATAATCAAATAACAATGTATAAAAGTCACAAAAGTTCTAAACTATCAATTACTCTTAAACGCTACCCGTCTTGCAGTTTTAGAAGCAAAAATATTAATCAAATTTACATAATCTAATTGTTCGACAATTTTTTTCTCAATTGACAACATAGTCAAGCCATTCAATCTTTCTTGTGACATAGTTGATCGAAGATAAGTCTTGATCAACTTTAACTGTAAAAAACTTCTTTCTGCAGATGCAATTGTAATAGGTATAGTTAGTAGGATCTTGTAAGCAATATAAGCATTTGGAAAGCAACCATCCATTGTCTTCAAATATTGTAGCACTTCAATTGGTCTTTTTGTTTCTATTGGCATATAGGACTTCAATGCTACCAATTCTAAACCTAAATCATCTCCGCCAATGGCAGAATGGCCATTATGCTCCATATGCTTTTCAAGATTCATAGAAAACTTCAACAAATTGTCACTATGCTCAAGCCTCAACCTTTCCCAATTAAATAAAAATCTAAAGTGTTCTTCATATTGTTTAAATTGTTCAAATCGTGTTTGAAGAGAAGATCGAGCTTGATCTACTATGAAAAGAAAGTAATCAACTCTAAAAGAACCTTCGGCAGAGTGATTCATCCCATCACTTTGACTTTCATCAAAATTCTTCTTTTTACAAATGGTGCGTTTTTCTCGAAACACAGCTTCAATTCCCATTTCACTTGCCCTTTTTTAGCTTCTTCCATTGGCATCGGTAAATCCGTTTTCCGTATATTCTTCTAGAAACGAAACAAGTCCCACTAAAAGATTGATAGCACCATCAATATCCATATTTTCAGATTGACGAAATTTACTCACAACATTAATTGCATGCAACAACTTGTACCAAATAACAATACCAAGTAAGAATTCAAAATTCTCAAGTTCAAATGTTGCTAATGTTTCAGCTTTACTTTTTCTTTTAGGATCTTCACTAATTTATTTCAAGCAAAATAAAGCATCTCTTATTTGTACAATTTGGTCTTTTATAGGTTTGACACTTTCGACATGACTTTCCTAACGTGTTTGTGACAATGGCTTCAACATCAAACCCGCTACATTGTCTTTAAAGATCTTCCATCGCTTAGGAGAAGAAGAAAACAATGTGTAGATGCGTTGTATCACTCCAAAAAATGTCATAGCTTTAGGACAACAATTTGCCATATCACATAATGCTAGATTAAGACTGTGACAACCACGAGTATAGAAAGCTCTAGGATTCAAGTCAAGCAATCTTTTTTGCACATCTTTGTGCTTCCCACTCATATTAGGTCCATTGTCATATCCTTGCCCTTTTAATATCATCAATATCAAGCTCTAGATTAGATAAAACATTTTTAAGCTCAGTGAAAAGTCCATGCCCTATTGTGTAATCTACCTTCAAAAACGCAAGCCAATGTTCTACTATCCTTGGTGAGTTTCCCAAATCATCCACAAAGCGTATCACCAAAGACATTTGCTCATTGTGACTCACATCAGGGGTACAATCAAGTATGATTGAGAAATATTTTGAATTCTTTATTTTCTTGATAATGGAATTTCTTACTTCATTCGCCAATAGCTGAATTAATTCATTTTGAATTTTTCCTCCAGATATGTGTATTGAATGTCACGAGACTTATCACGTCGAATGTGCTCTTGCATAACTGGATCGAACTCAGCAACCATTTCTATCATTTGCAAAAATAGACCATTTCTCTCAGTGTACAGATGCTCATCATCTCCTCGAAATGGCAAAGAGTTTTTTGCTAGTCTTTTCACAATGGCTATGATCGTAGTCAACACCTGTCTCCAATGCTCTCTTTCTTGATCGATCATCGACTGCACGCTAGCATCAATTTTCTTTTTTGTTTGCAGCCTTTGTTCCAATTCAATCCAACTAGTCATACAATGTATATACTCTTCATTCACATCTTGGTTTTTAAGACATCGGTGCACGTTATGCCAATCACTGAATCCATCACCACCCAATTGTCCAATTTGTGAGATTGACTTTGGCATTTTAAATAATTTGTAAAAGCAAAAAATCTTATCCAATGATACAGAATATAGTAACCATCTTCTATCAACGATCTGTCCATTTGGTAGTAACCGCTTATAGAGTGATAAATCAAAATGTCTATTATTACAATCTCTAGGAAACACAAAATCACTAACTATTTTCAGACCCATTTCAACTAAATAATCTCTCAGTTTTTTATCAATATCTTTCCAACTTCCGGGATCCTCAAGAGTTGGAGAAAAAGAACCTCTTTCATTTAATTCTTCTTATTGAACATTAACTCCTCATTCTCTTCCGATTCTTTCTCATTTGTAGGTTGAACTTCTTCCTCAATCTCAGCTAATATTTGATTGCCATTGTCATTTAGATTTTGTTGATTCTCAATCACCAAAGTCTCCACATTTTCTTCATTATTTTGCCTTTTACTATGATTAAAATATTTGTCAATATCGCCTCTCTGACTTTCAATTAGTGTCTTTTCTTTTTGTTGTCGTTTTCTTCTTTGAGCTCCAGACTCTTTCATCGTACCTAAGTTAACGGGTCACAAATTTTCACTTTTTTAATCTCGTATCTCAATAGCTAAGTTATGAACCTAATGAACCCCAACAACTATAAAATAAATAAAAAAAAAGAAAAATAAAAAAAGTAATCATCTCAAGCATATTTAAACAAAATAAACAAGCCCCAAAATTATTTTTAGGAATCAAATTACGGAAAATAAAGAAAATACACATGTCCACAAAATCAAGAGCATCACGTTAATTTGCTTACCTATTGAGTCTTAATGAATTTAATGTCACATAGAATCCATTTAATTGGTCTATTAATCTGGTTTGAAAATTTCAATTACTGGTTTTTCATTTATGATGAATCCATTATCCATAATCCATCTAGCAAATACCAAGAGTCAAATTCAATAGCTAATACATATATACTTAAATATGTCGGCTGCTAATCTAGATATTAGATACAATTTAATTTGTTATGAATCTATAATCCATCTAACAATAGTCAAATTCAATAGCTAATACATATAAACTTAAATCTGTAGGCTGCTAATATAGAAATTAGATACAATATCAACATGAAATTTACATGAAATATGAAATCTTAATTACTTACATATCCGATCATATCAATTATCAGTACACAATACGTTATGCATATACTTCAAATTTAAATCAAATATGAAATTAAGATAAACAAATGTGCAAATTAAAACAAGAATCACTCAACAATAATTAAAATTTAAGGGAATTGGGATTGTAATTCACAATATACCAAAGGGGAAAAGTGAAAATTACACAAATTCTGAAATCTCAATCTAAAATCTGCGCTTGCTGCTTAAGTGGATTGATTTCGTCGTCTAGCGGAGTAGCGGTCGATGGCTAACGGGAGACCGAATACGAGTGGAGAATGTCAACACGTCACCTTGAAGGGCTTGGGACTTGGGTAGGGACGATTAGTTGATTACGATCGGCACAAAGAAACTCAAAATTGTTTTGGCCAAGCCAAGGATGAAGGGACAATTGTGTTCTGTTGTGGGCTAGGCTGCTGATTTTTTTTTTGTAAAATGATTATGGGCATGGCCGCTTGGGTAGGTCCACATGGCGCCCTAGGCACTTGAGGCCTTTGCCTCAATGGCCTCCAAATAAGAACTGGCCCTGGAGAAAGCTATGGAGCCAAGGATGAAAATGATTGAAGGAGAAGACAAAAAATAATTTTAAGGTGGTTTGAATCGATTGGTTAATTGGTAATAATCTAGTTTCTGATACAGAGGATAATATATAAAATGCAACTGTAAATTATAATTCCTTCATATTACTCAAATTTAGAAAATGATCAAATGGCTAGAGACTCGTGCTGATAACGTGTTATAAAAAATGAGAAAATTAATGCCTTAAATTAATGCAAAAAGAAGAATATCACTTGAGTAATTTTGCTCTACTATAATTTCGCTTCTACACTTGGTTATCCAATGAGGAATGGATCCCCCATATTTATAGTATGAAATGGGGGGCATGGCTACATGAGCATTCACATAATTTGACCTCCCTAAATATTGTGTCTACAAGTGGTGTGGATTCATAACAAGCAAATTTTTTTATGCAAAAGCTGAATCAATGTTCTCTTTAACCCAAAAATTTGTGGTTCCCCCCAGTAAGTGCAAGAACTAGTGGCAGATCTAGACCTTGAAACTCAGGTATCACAATCGAAGAATTTGTTGAACAAAAAATATCTCTTCAACAAGAGGTGGTTTTACGTTATTGTCATTCGGCTCATCATAAGATGGGACGAACTTGTGTTAGTATGCATGGTAGAGATTTTTTAGAAAATAAAGTTTGAAATTGTGACTAGATGTAAAGTAAAAGTATTAAAATATATGAAAAGTTGTCGAATCATAAGACGAAAGGCTTAAATTGATGTTGAAGAAAATGATTTTCAAGATAACGTGTAGCAAACAGGCCAAGCTCTAAATATCTCTCCAAAAGTAGACAAGCAATAGGTTTAAACAAGTGTAAGGGGGAAAAAAAAGAAAAATTCACAAGCTTTTTTTTTTTGAGAAAGGCATTCACTACTTAAGCATGTGTTAGTGTATAAATTAAAATGGATTTTTATGTGAAATATGAGGCAAAATGAGTGGAGTTGAATAATAGAGACTTGTATAGTATATGTAGGTCTCATGAGATATGTGGATACAATTAGTCTGATCAAATTCAAATTTCAAAAGAATATGTAAAAATATATAAAAATTTATTAAAATGAGTAGGCTAACAGCTTATAACTTTAGCAAATTCACATTAACACTGTAAATACAAATTATAACTAGTTATGCGCCCATGTGATGCATGGACATTGCAATGTATACAGATAAATTGAAAAAAAAGTTCTTTATGGACAATACAATGTTGAAGATAATGTATAATATAAATTCTCATCAATTTATCATAAAAAGTTAGAGCGTGTTAGTGTATAACTAATATTTTGTGACTAATATTTTGTGCCACGGTGTTATTATCGTTGTAATTTGTAACTAATATTTTGTGCCACAGTGCTATTTTCTATGATTGAAAATTAATATTTGTATAGTTCAAAAAACTTTAAGTAACTCATATGTATCAATTATAGGTATTCAAGTTTCCATTTCAAATTTTCATTAAAAAAATCCATTTCAATTTTAGCAAGAAAAAAGAAAAAAAAATGCCACAACAAGCGTTCTCATCTTCTCGTAAATGAAAAGAATAGTATAATAATAATAAATGTTCTCATCTTATCATTAAAAAATAACCATTCTAATTTGTTTTTTCAAAAAAATAAATAAAAATTGTTCTCATCTTATCTAAAAAAACCGTTCTCGTCTTATCGTTAATAACCATTCACATATAGATAACTAACAAAATTAAAAAAGAAATAACTAACCAAAATGGGTAGTTATATTATTGGAGGTGTATACAATTTTAATTTTAAATTATTGAAGAAACAATTTTGCATGATGAGCTTGTAGCTCAGTTGGCCCAAGACATTGATCTTGGGTTTGAGGTGGGAAGTTCAAATTCCACTGCGAATGGTTTTAAATTTTGCTAGATTCTAGTAAAAAAGAAAAGAAAACTAATTGACAGTGAAGTGCGATGTACAAACAACTATAAAAAATTGTAATAGCAAATCGTAGTAGTCAAAAAAAAAAAAAAGAAAAAGAAAAAGAAAAAGCGAGGCTATGAAATTAAAATAATTTCAAATTATAATTTGCAAGGCAACTGTGGTTACTAAAAATTTCAAAACACCTCTTTGAATACAACTTTCATTGTTGAGTTAGTTGGTTTTGTTGGAAATTATTGCATTGCCGGAACAATTCTAGCGTTTAAATTTTTCAATTATCAGATCAGATCTAATATAGAGGAACCGATTTTGTAAAATTTCATAAATTTTCACAAATCAAAGGACGATCATATGAATATAAATCATGAATTAATCTAAATTAATAGATCTAATAGGGAATTAGTAAACTAACCTTTAGAAGTAGTCTTACGCGAAATAAGATCTGGCAAAAGCTACGAAATCAGATCTGGTTGAAGCCACAGCCTTCCAGTATAATCCTCTCAATTGACGGTAGTGTGTGGCACTCCAAATGCAGATCTAGGATTCCTAATTATTTTCTCTACGTTGTTTTCAACTCATGAAAATGTAGAGTTGACTTACTGATTTAGGTGGGATCCTACACTATTATTGAGCTTACATGAACTCAATATTAGAAGAGAAAAATTAGCTAGATCTATCTCACAGAATAAACGAATTCTCTATAACTGTAGAAGTGTGTCTTGTCTAATAAGAGATCTCCTATTTATATTTGTAGGATACAACTTCTAGAATCTTCTAAATTTGAGAATTAAATCATATTATAACTCAACCTTCAGTTAAATAATATTTATTAAATATTCTCAATATTTGCAGATATTATCAACTCTTATAATTATCCCATAATTAGAATAAATATACCTAATATCTCATATTTAATTGTGTTTACCTTTGAGCCATTAATACATATGGAAACTATTTCTCATATTTTATTAGAATCTATTAAACTGCATTTCAAGTCCGCCATTAATTAGAAAGGTGTACCGAAGACCGTGGACCTATAATTAGAAGCTCCAATAAATTGAAAAAATAATCAAACTCTTTAATTAATTTTCTCAATTTATTAATTCCATTATTACTCCACTAAAAATATGGAATTGCACTCTTCTTAATTATAAAATATCTTACTCTACATATTTGAGCAGTCCATTGATATAATCATTACATATGGATTAATCCTCCATAGACGATTCGTAATTGACCAAGGAATTTTTTGTTTACCTTCTCAATTACCTCTTATCCTCATTTGCCATTAATTCACTAGTGAGTGGTACTAATTATAAATTAGTTGGGCCCAACACTCAGTTCCAGAATTAATAAATGAGAGAATCATTTTTCTACTTCCCTCAAGAAAGAATGGATTCCATATCTGTGAATTATATTCCCAGCCATTTTTTTCAAATGCGAATCTAAAATGCTAGTGTTGTGAATGCTCGATTGCAAACATAAACCAGCAAATTAAGAAGCACATAGAAACAAATAGGAGTCTACATTTACCTCAGGATTAAGATCTATGCACATATGATCATCTTTATGATTTAATTTGAATTTCACAAAGATAACAGAATTTAATGTGAAATAGCAAATTAAATCGGTTCAAGTCCTATATAATCTCATTATATATAAATGCCCTCATCTTGATGTCTCCACATCGATGGTCCGGATAAGACGGTCACATTCGCAATGTTCATGGGCCGCATTAGTGATGCTTTAATTAAAGATCCCATACTTTAATTAATTTCATCACAAACTTATTTGAAGTTTATTATCCACAATCTTAATCCTCTTGTATATAACTCTTATATACTAAGATTGTGGTTATATCTAATAAACTAGGGATTTTATTCTATGATACTCACGACAATAAAATCGCATGCAATATGCTAATATATTTGAAAATAAATGTCACATTTATTAATTTCTAAAACAAAGTACAACTACAATGCTTTAACGGCACTATCCCGAACATGTTTGCCTTCTATATCACGAATAAGAATTTTTAGTCTATTTCGACAAGTGACTCTAGAAATTGCAATATACAACTTGCCATGACTAAATATTGGTATTTGCAAAAAAAGACCGAAATTGGAAATGGATTGTTCTTGACTTCTATTGATAGTTATAGTGTAAAAAATGATCAATGGAAAATGTCTTCTTCTGAAATTGAAAAGTAGCCTCGGATCTGATGGAGTTAGAGATACATTCGCAAGGAAATTTAACAAATAGAAATCAATTAGGTTGTGTTTTACTTAGAAATTTACATTTGACTTCATACAAATTACAAAATCATCATTCTTATATGGTTATAATATTTACTGTAAAAATTACTATAACATATGTAACTATTTTAAAATTTTCGATATTGAAATCAGTTAGTTTATGTCTAACTTTTTACTTCAAAAATCACATTTCGCTTTGCATACATTTTAACATTATTATACTTATAAGGATACCAGGGCGTTTCGCATGTGATGCACGTGAAAATATTTTGGTTTTTGCTAGCGCAGATCAATTTTTATTTTAGTTTCTTAGTGTCATGTGGTTTGTGTTGTTTTGAGAAAAAAAATGTAGTTTTGATGTAGTTTGTTGTAGTAAAGCACTTGTATACATTATCGTAAGCATAGGTGGAGAATGAATGGAATGGTGACCTTTGTTAGTTTTATACTCGATGTATTAGCCGAAGAATGGCATGAAAGTCGGGATAATCGTACTTGAATAATCTACATTGTACAAAATAAAGTGTTAATATAAATTCTGGAATAACTCAACATGCTTATACCCCATCCACGGTTAAAGAATTTGTGAGCCTAAATTTTGCATTTGGAATTGTGCGTAACTCAAGAATTTTCAGTCAAGTCAGGTCAAACTCATTCTAATACATTCACAACTCGATAATTTGATTAGACAATAGAAGCTAAAACAAAAGAAAATTATCACCTCATGAAAAGAGAAAGAAAAGAAGTGGTGTTTCAGATTTTAAGCATTGAGGTTACCAAAGACATTGAAAATACATTATGGTGTGAAATATTGTTCTGTATATTGCAAATAACACAGTGGTTTCATTGAAACTTTCTAACATTAATATTGATATCACTTAGCACAAGCAGAAGGTGCAGTCCATAAAATGAGTTTTAATATTTATACAGAAGCAGCTGCATTATGTGTATTATTATGTCCTAAATTACCTACTGGACAAAATGGAACATATATTCTTATATCCTTTCCTTAACCATGTATTAGAGATAGGAACGGTGTCCATTTTGTTACACTTCCAAAAGACAACCTATTTGACAAAATAGTTGTTGCCGGGTAGTGATTAATCCATCTTTGACAAGAGCTATTTGTTGGGTATGGTTGAACCATCATTTGGAAATTGGGTTCTCTTTGTAGTTGAAGAGGTTGCAACAATGTCTGTCGTCCCATCGGTTTGGCCTGAACCATCATCTATTTGGATTTTATTAGCAAGAATTTCAAGAGCAATGTTTTTGTTTGTCTGGGTTGTATTCATCCATCCCAACTACTTCAAATTTTTTGGCAGCAAAATGTTGTTTGAAATAAAAAGATTTGCCACGATCTTTGGACCATATATGATTTACAACAACTCTGATGTAGAACAAATGGTCTTTGTTTAAATCAGGACACAAGTTGTCTTCAAAGTTCATGTTCTGTAATTTGATATTTATAGGTTTCAGGCATTTGTATTCCTAGGAAAAAGGAGTTCATACTATATTCGTTATTGTATAGTTACATAACATGGACGACTTATCAATTTCGAGGCTATTGTTTGGAGCAGATCCTCACCTAGCTGTCCCATTACTGAAGCTGTTATTGTGTTTATTTTATCAGATAGCTCAGCCTCTGTACATGCTCTGTAGCGATTGATAGAGAAAGTCCTCATTTTGCTTGCTTATAACGATTTATATGTAATGCATGGTAATGATTTTAGCTAAAGACCTCGGAAGAGCTTTACCATTAATTTCTATGCAATAACGACATGCGTAATTCTTCCCTACCACTATTTCACTGCTTATGCAAAGCAACTGTTACAAGCCATGGACGTATAAGGTGTACTGGTGCGCTTGACTTTTGTCATTGCTTTTATTCCGGCAATGTTTCTTCATTGGCTATATACTCATAGAATGAGGAAATCAGCAAACAATGTTGATTATATTGAAGGCAAAGCATTGTTCTGTTAAATGTGACATTCCCAAGACTGCTACAAAGAAATAGTTGGTTGAAAATATATTATAAAAGCAATGTTATATTATGATTATACGTAAATAGAAATTCTATTGACTATTCTTGTTGTACTAGGTCCTGAGTATCCTTGACAAGGCTTGTGATGGTATATCCTCAGCAGCTTCACCAATTTTGGCGGGTCAAGGATAGACGCAAAGCTTGATTTCATTAACAACTTTTCGATTTTCTTCAATCTTGGTGATACATATTTGAATAATAATATTAGTGGCTATTTATAATTGAAAGTGAAGTATATTTTAATGATGACTTAACGTCACTAACCACTTCTTGTAAGCATTGATTTCTTCAAACAGCACATCAATGTACAAGCACGTATCATGAGTTGTTGAGAGTGCTAATCCTTAAATTGAGGTGATGTATGACTAATTAACGTATATTTTGTATTCTTTTCCCCTCGTGTTTTGACATTTTCGTGTTTAAAGCATTATAAAATTATCTTTTATTTACTCGTGTGATTCAATTGTATAAAATACATATCTTGGAGTAAAAAGATAAGAAATAACAATATAAGATATGTACAGATTTTGAATGAGTACTTATATGATGTATCTTTTACATTGGACAATGCAAAAATCAACAACTCAGATTCACTGATATACCAGCGTTATTTTGACCATAACTTGAGCTTTGGATATCGGAATTACCTGATTCAAGAATGCCTAGAAGCTAACTTAATTCTCTACAAAAGTTATCGCTGGTCCTGCAACCTAATTCAGTGATAAAATAGACCAAAACTGGATTAGAAGACATAATTTTTGGCATCTGAGGCATCCCATGCTACCTTTAGATGCAAAGACCATAACTTGGGCTACAAAGATCCACTTCAGGTAATTCAAGATGAATTTAAAATGCAAAGTAATGTGCTATAGCTTGGTGGAGGACCCAAAAGCTGGCATATTTAGTGGAAAAATTGGTCAAAAGTCATGTGAAAGTGGAGTTGGTGCTAAGAAAATGAAATAGTGGAGATGTTTTTGATGCCTATAAAAGGGCAAGTTCATTAGCCTCTTCAACAAACCTCTATCACTCAAGAGTACTCACTTATCACTACTTCTTAGTCTAGAATGCATAATAGTTTCTTTAGGAGTTGAATAGCTTGGAGAAAAAGCCATTTGCCAACCACATTAATGACTATTGAAGAAGACTGATTTTCCACTCATAAGCATTTCTCTTCTCATATTTATGTTATTCATTTTATTTTGAAATATGTCTGGCTAATTTAATAGTCGATTGAAGAATTATGTTGAAGCCCTAGATGTGGATAATTGATTTTCAAATAAAATTTCATTCAGTTTATCAAATTTAATTGTGTCTACATTTCATTGATTTACCTCCATATTATCCTCCATTTCTTACCTAAATTGCCTAATAAGTAATGAAGTTAGAATAATTAATGTTACATTTGGAGTCTTAATTTAAAATCATTAAGTTTTCTAAATGATTAGTAATAAATACAATTTAACATTTTCATATGAAATGTAACATAGGTCCCATAAACCGAGGTTATAAGTTTGTTACCTAGAATAAGCTATTATTAAAATTCCATCGTCCATTAATCAAATCTAGAGGGCTTATTCTAGTTTGTTAATTAGATAGAGAGTAGGTAAAGAGCTTGTTTTATCCAATGAATAAATAAGAACAATTACTAATTAGTCGAGCTTGTGTGCTTTTTGAGGGTTATTACAATCAAATTTGATAAATGAAATAACTTTATTTATAAATTGTTATATATTGTGTAGAGTGGATACTAATTCCTTAATCATCTTTTATTTATTCGTATTCTTCAAATTTATGCTTCATCAAACTAAACAAACCTCCCCCAAATCTATTTTAAATAGCTAATTAGACAATCTCAATCCCTGTAGAAGAATAATCCTTACATGCTATTATACATGACAATGACAAAATATAAGTATATCGAGTTCGAATTTAATCTTGATGCACTTAATCATATAGAAAAGTTCACATCATGAGGCATAATGAGAGTAATCTTGTGTTAAACTAATATTTACAGACAACTACGCTAATGGTTTCCTATAAATTTAATAATATAAGGTAGCACGCAAATATTTTTAATTGATTTAGGCATGTTTACATTTACCTACAAATGATGTCACTGTGTGGGTAGGGGCTATGCACACTGTTGACGTGGGTGACCACATGGCGCCTATATCAATAATTCTTAAAAATTCATGTCGACAGTGGACAAGGCCAATTTGCAACTTCACCCATAGTTTTGGACCAATAAAAAAATTTTAATTTCAAAGTCAAATCTAAAACTTGTACGAGGGCCATTTCCTTCTCTCTTCTCTCGTTCACCTCTATTTGCATCCCCACCAATATCATCGATGAAGAACCAAGTAAGAAATGGCCACCAGTGTTGAGGAAGTAGCCAATGCCACACCCATCATCAATGAGGCAGCCGGTGAAGCCGTCCGTGATGGAAAAACCTCCTACATTGCCTCGTCAACGCTACTGGCATCGGTCGCCCCTAATGTTGCTGCCCAAGAATCCCCCGAAGTGGGCCAAGCTAGTGAGGAGATTGCAGGCTCAGGTAGGTCACTTGATTTTCCTCGATATACAGTAATTCACACTCCAAATTCCCACAAATTTTCCCATTGGTTAGTCCTTTATTAGTTGTTACAAATATATATCAGTGGGGACATAGACTTTATAAATATGATTATGCTTGGGAGTTGTGGTTGTGGTTGTAGGAAGTAAGGCTTGGATATGGGTTTCTCCTATGAATGCATTAGCATGAGTATTATAGGTATAGATTTGTTGAAGAGCTGAGCCATTTGGCATATTTAAGTGGCTAAAGTTTCTCCATACATATGAGCCAATTATTTAGAAAATGATTTGACTATAATTTGTTTGTGTAGGCTTGGGATGATTTCTTGCTATATTAAATATGATGTGATTTTTATTTTTTCCATATAATTTGTTTGTGTGTGCTCAGGATCATTTGACTATAATTTTCTCCATATAATTTGTTTGTGTACGCTTGGGATCATTTGTTGTTGTATTAAATCTGATTATTCTCCTTTGATTATATGTATACCAATGGATTACTTATTTGGATTATTCCCTTATGCTTATTCTCGTATGTCTTTGTTGTTGTTGTTGTTGTTGTTGTTGTTGTTGTTGTTGTTGTTGTTGTTGTTATTATTATTATTATTATTATTATTATTATTATTTTGGAATCTAAAAATGTTTAATCGCAGGTATGGAATCTAATAGGAATGTAGAAGTTCAAAAAGTTAGCAAGACATTTAACACGGAGGAGGATGCGTACTTGTTCTACAATCAATATGCAAAGGCGAAGGGCTTTTGTGTGCGAAGACGAAATGTGTTAAAAATAAAGCCGGCTAGTGTCGTCATAGGACATTTGTTTGCTCGACATAGAGGAAGACCGATGACACATATTGGCATAAGATAAAAGGTAGTGAACCTCGAACTATGAAAGAAATAGGGGGAAACATGTTATATGTGTGAAGCTAATATGTCTATTAGGAGAAAAGTGAAAGGGGACGGGTTTATTATTCGCAAGTTCGTGGAAGATCATACGCATCCTCTAGCTACCCTCAGAAAAGTATAATTTCTTAATTCCCATAGGGTCATGCCGAAGTCTAAGAAGAAACTTGCTGATCAACTTTCATAAGCAAATGTCCCATTGTGTCAGCTATTCAGAATTATAGAGGTATAGGAGGGTGGTCCATCATTTGCTGGATTTTGTGAGAAGGATTTAAGAAACTACAACTGTGACTTGCGCTAAGAGCTTTTGGGACACGATGCAGAGTCCCTCATCTACTTCTTCAAGAAGGAAAAGAGTCGAAATCCCAATTGTTACTATGTTTATGACATAGAATCCGTGGAAACTGAAGAAGGAAACCAACAAAAAGTATTTAAGAGATGTTTTTGGGCTGATTGTGAGTCACGCAATGTGTTTGCATATTTTGGAGATGTTCTTGTGTTTGATACCATGTACAAAACAAATGTGTACTCCATGATCCTTGGGACTTTTATGGGTGTGAACCATCCCCGACAAATGGTTGTGTTTGGATCAGACTTGCCGAGTGACGAGACGACACACTCATTTGTGGTTATTCTCGAAGTTCCTTGCTTGCATGCCAAATTGTCTTACATCGAAAATTATCATAATGGACGAGGATCAAGCAATTGGAAAGACAGTGTCTGAGCTTGTACCCAGTACGATGCATCATTTGTGCTTGTGGCATGTCGAAAACAAATTTTCGAAAAAATTGGGTGTTGCATTATTTAACGAGTGCATGAGTACTCTTTTTCGTCTTATTAAGGATTCTGAGACAATGGAAGATTTTGAAAGGGGATGGGATGCACTGATGAGTACTAGAAAGTTGGGAGCAAGTGAGTGGCTGCGGACTATATATGAGATATGGTCCAGGTGAGGGTTATCTCAAGTTTTGAAAATGAATTTTAAATAACCAACATCCCAAATGTGAAGTTTTTTTTTTAACTTTTAAAATATGCACAGAGTTGGAATTTAAAAAAAAAAATTTTTTTGGTGGTAGTTATTGGAAAAACTTCTATAACTCATTTCAGGTGGGTTCCGGCTTATCTGCGGCACGTTTGTACTGTCAGAATTTCAAGTAGCCAGAGAGTAGAAAAAAACCATGGTTTCTTCAAAAAATTTGTGATCAGCCAAAACTTGCTTGCAGATTTCATAGTAAGATATTGGATGTCAATTGAACACTAGAGGAATGTCGAGATGCAAGCCTCATGCATTGTCTAGGCTTAGGTACCCCGTTCCGTGACGTCGTTCCCCATGGAGAAGCAAATGGTTGGAATATACACAAAAACAATTTTTCTGCATTTCCTAGGGAAATTTCAAAATAGTTTAGTGTACAAGCCGAACAAGATCTCAGCTTCAGAGGATGGAAAGGTGTATGAGGTTCTCAAAGTCGTTGCAGACAGCCTATTTGATCGTGTTCGTATGGTTACTTGCTTGATAGGTTTTGCTTTCTTTTTTGGGTGTTTCATAAATGGACGTTATTGATATATAGTTGACGTTAAATATCCGATAAGTGATTGACATATGGTATATTTGATATCAACAGTCATATGAATAGTTGTTATTCTTTAGGTCGATCACTTTCATATGATATGGTTTCTAATATAGGTTTAACAATGTCCCACATCATTTATTCTGCATCTAGGTTCGGATTTTGTGACATGCAGCTACAAACTATTTGAATTCCATGGATATCCATGTCGCCAGATTTTGTGTTTATTGCTCGAGAAGGAAGTTACCTACTTGCCTGAATAGTATATTTTGGAGAGGTGGACCAAGAAGGCAAAGTCACAATTGGTTTTGAGTAAGCTAGGCAGATTGGACCAGAGCAAACATTAGTTTTGAGACGTAGCTCCTTAGTAGATTTTGCAATGGAGATGGTTGATGAGGCCTCCATTGCAAAGGACATTAGTAATTTCGCTCTTGCGAGATGGTTATTTTGAGGAGAAAAATTAGAGAGCATTTTGAAGCAAGACAGTAGCCGACCCTCCACCTCCTCCTCCCTGGAGCGAGCCATTGAATGTGGCAGACCCGATTGCAGTGCAAACGAAGGGCAGTTCAAAGCTATTGAGTCATCTAAGGAAAAAGCAATGGAGAAGAAGCAAAAATGCTGTAGTCATTGCAAAGCTCCAGGCCACAGTATTAGGACATGCCCACAGTTGCAACCTAGGTAAGCATTAGTCATACATATTGATACGAATTATTGTCTAATTAGGCGTACATATCGATATGCGATATATACTCTTTACCTGTACACATCAACATGAATTGTGTATTCTATTTACTGTATCTACTACAGAAACAAAATTTCTTTCCAATTACATTGGATATGAAATAGAAATGTTTTTGAGTTCATACGCAGATCACAATTGGTAGATGAAGAGGACAATGATGATGATGTTTATAACCCAGATGCCATTCATGGAAGGCGGCGTCCAAAGCGGTTTTCAAGATAATTTTGGCATGACTTCTGGATTGGATGAGTATAGCGACATAATGCAAGTTTATGGGTTTCTCAATTTTAATCCCGAGTAGACACCTGGTGGATGTGTTATATGTATTTTCAGGATTGTGTGATGCTGTTATCGTTGTGTTTTGAGCAAGTGATGGGATTATTGACATATTTTCTGCTTTATTATTGTGAGTTGCCCTACTTTTACACTATTTATATAGCTATGGAAAGTAGTGGGATGGTGTTTGCTAGTTCCAATCTTGCTTGCCAATTTTGTATGATGTAGTTTGTGTTTCTAGTTTGCTTGCTTTTTGCTTAATTTCATTGGTCGTGATACGGCATGAAGTCTGTGATCACCAAACAAGTATGGTTGAAGGCAAGAGTAGAGGACGTATATGTCATTGTTAGAGTTGATTTTTACAATTGAACAATATGAGCTAACCCTTCACTCACTTGCAATTTAGTTTCCACATTGTCAATTTTAAATGATTTAAGTGCTCCCAGTTTAAGCTGCCACCAATAACAACCAAACATTTACAAGAGGTTGCTTTTCCGTTTCCTATTTAAGTGCAACAGCAAAATAGATGCTTTATAGCTTTTACAGCATTCTATAGCATTCAACCATACAGATAGAAGACATATGATAGGCTAAACAAGGGACACATTTGGAATGTCGAATACAACAAAACAAAATACCAACACACATTGGATGACAAAATGGAACCCGAATTACATCACAAGTTGCCACTTAAGAGACGTCGCTTTTCCCTTTCCCACAAGTATCATCATATCAAGGCCAATCTCAATCTCAAAGTCTTTTTCGTTGGTGATAGTTGCTGTAGCGATACAAAATTTTTTGATCGGAAAAGTTCATTTTTACTACTTTTCCCCCAAATCCTCGTCTAAGCCCTAAATTAACAACCCTAATTTTAACCTATTTCCCCCAATTCCTAAACCCTAATTTTCGAATTCCAGCCCCCAAAATTCGTGAAGATCCCTAATTCTTGCCTCCCAAGACTTTCCAAAATTCAAATGATTTATCTTCCTAAATTAAAATTATTTTATCTTCCTAATTTACGACCCTAAAACTCCTATATAAACACCTCTATACACACAAATCATTCACAGCAAACTCACCCGGTAATAATTCTTCCTCGAGTTTTTTTTTCTCTCCCGAGGTCTCGGTCTCTCGCTCTCTCCCCTTCGAGTCTCTCTCTATGTCTCCCGGTGGCAACCACGGCGCCGTCAACGACGCCACTTCCGCCGGCGAGCGTCGACGAGTATTCGGGTCGGGGTGGAGCAAGAGTCGGGTCGGTTTTCTTCCTTCTTGCCGATGAACATTCGTGTGTGTACACGAATGAGGAAGAAGAGAGAAAAGCCTGGGTTTTATTTCACAAATTTCACCCCAAGTCCATGAGCGTTCTTAGTTCATTTAAGTTAGTCCATTACTTTATTTATTTCCTTAGACCAAAAGGTTTTCAGTTCTTTCAATTAGGTCCCTAGATTCTAAGATCCGGCCAACTACAGTCAAACCCCGTGACTTTCAGTTGACTTCCGTTTTAGTCCTTATACTTTATTTATTTAGAGATCCCAAAGTTCCAATTTATTTTCAATCAAGTCCTTCACTTTTCAGATCCGGTCAACTGCAGTCAAGACCCATGACTTTCAGTTGACTTTCAATTTAGTCCCTATATTTTATTTATTTCACAAGTCCTGAAGTTTTAATTTATTTTCGATTTAGTCCAATAGTTTTCAAGAGCGGTCAATTGCAGATTTGACCCTCCAACCTTTATTTGACCTTCAAATTTGTCCCTAGAATATCATAATTTTGCAAATTAGTCCCCAACTTTTCAAATTTGGTGATTTAAATCCCTAAACTTCCTATTTATTCGATTTCAACCCTACTTTCAAGAAATTCTTTTACTTTTGAGACACCGTTTACCCAAGAGACATATTAGAGTTCATTTTATTATTTTTAGGACTAGACGAGGTGCCACAACCTAGCAATTTGCAGAATTAAGGCTCAAACTCACGATTTAAGGTAGATCTCTATCTACAAATATTTTATTTTTTCAAAATGCGCATAGATAATTTATTCTTGTTATGTGTTCACATGTGGTGCATATTTCCATGAGACTATTTGCTATTTATAGCATATAATTTGCTTGATCATGCCCAGACATGAGAATTATTATTGCTTTAATGCAATCAGATGAAGAGAATTTCTCGCTGAAATGCATGAGACTAGACTTGAACTTGTATTTATTACTTGTTCATGAGATTTACTTGGATTACATGACCACGTGTATATTATATGTAATATTGAATTGTTATCTTGCACGAGGTCTGCTGAGTATTTGTACGAAATACTCATATTTTCCTTAACTAATCATTTGCAGACTGAGGAGTTGATTAGCGAGGCGTGGACGGTGGGATAAAGAATAAAGAAAACTCTTTAAAGATTTCTTTTATGATATGTTTCATTATTAATTTGTCAATTTATTTCCGCATTTACTCTACATCAACATTTGAAAAGTCGACATTTGATTAAATGAATAATTTTTTTCGCAAAGTTTAAATTCCTATTTATAGCTGTTACTTTTGGCTTTCAAAGTTAGTTAGAAAATGACGTGGCATTCCGAGTGTTTAGAACTCGGGGTGTTACAGTTGTGTTCTTTATCAATAATGCAGATAGATCCGCATTATCCTCCTAAGGCTCGGGTATGTTTTCTCGAGGCTTAGGTATGCCTGGTGCCGCACAACTACATTGACCTTTCTCTGCTAAGCCACTTATTTCTGCATGGTCCCATATGAAATATCGACATTCATCTATGCTGCATCGGAAAACTAATTTCCCGCAGTTCATTGAATTTTCATTCACAACCTGAAGCTATTTTACAAATCCTTCCCAACATAGCAGGCAGAGTTTTTTATTTTAACAATGAGACGTAGGGTGACTAGCCATTCGATAGCTCAAACACATACCTTTATTTGTGATTGGCATTCTGTTTCTTCCTAAAAGGACACAAGAGTAGCTAAATGTTAGCAACTGAAACAATTAATGCATGTCATTGTTCTAGCCCGAAATATCATTAAAGGGACACGTATTGAATAACTCACTAGAAGTCCAAATTTCAGCATAACGAGCAAACCACATAGAAGTTTCTTATTGCATGCCGAAGGAACAAATTTATGTAGGTGCATCTACTTACATGTTCCTTAAATGTCATGATATTAGTGCGATATATAGGACATACATGTTCATCGTAATATGTACATACACAATGAAGGTTCTGCTTTTTATATTGTTGGGCTTCACTTAAAAGCATTATAAAAGATGCAGTCAACCTCGTTCATCTTTGGGGCTTTTCAACAAAGAAAAGAGGAGCATAGAATAGAATGCAGAATAGGTAAACATTAGAAGGGAGGTTTAATGGGGTTCAAAGTAAAGCACCAATAACAATTTCAATGTGCCAACAATTTCAATCTTAAGCTACACATAGTAATAAACAAGTATCACTATAGGCTTCACCGCAATGACCTGCACAAATAAATAAATAAGGGGAAAAGAATTCAATGCATCTAATCTCCTTTGCTCCTTTGCAAAACATAGATGCTTAACTAATGAAGCACATTGCAAACCAAAAAGTATCAACAAGTAATCAACAATTAATCAACAAGTATCACCATCTAGTCTTCATGTCTTCCAAACCAAAATTAACCCGATATTGGAGCAATTTTTTTTTTAACAAATGTTGTATGAAGCAAACCAAGTAGCCCCTATAAATTTGAAGTCTGAGCCAAAAAATTGCAACTAATGAGGCACATTTCAACGAAATTCGAGCCAGAAATTTAAGGAAAAAAGAAATGCCCTTGTAAACAATGAAATTGGGAAAATTACAAAAAAAGAAAAGAAAAGAAGCCTTTGGTGGGGTGAGGGGGTTGGAATTTAGCCACAAAAGACGTGACGATAGACTCAGCCTGGGTCTTCTTCGCTTATTCCGGCGGATATGGTTCACTACTGGTACTCAAGCTTCGTGAGGGAGAGCAACGACGGCGATGATGAGGGCTCTTATTTGGTACTGACTTCGTTCTTCTCCGGCAAACCACGGAATGGTTGAATTAGGGATACAAACAGAGATGAATGCAAGAGAATGAGAGAACTGCCCCTCGCACGAGTTTCAAATCTGACTTTGAAATTATTATTTTTTTATTATTATTGGTCCAAAACTATGGGTGAAGTTGCCAATTGGTCTTCGTTCACTGTGGATCTGAATTTTTAAGAATTGCTAACGTGGGTGCCATGTAAGTGGCACGTGGTCACCTACGTTATCGTCAATTTCTTACTTAAATGGCCTAATAAACAACAGAGTTAGAATAATTAATGTTGTATTTGGAGTCTTAATTTGTAATCATTGAGTTTTTTAAATGATTAGTAATAAATAAAATTTAAGTTTTGCATATGAAATGTAACGTAGGTCCAAGAAATCGAGGTTATGAGTATGTTACCTAGAATAAGCTATTATTAAAATTGCATCGCCTATTAATCAAATCTACAGAGCTTATTCCAGTTTGTTAATTAGATAGAGACTAGGTAAAGAGTAAAGAGTTTATTATATCCAATGACTAAATAAGAACATTTACTGATTAGTCGAGCTTGTGTGCTTTTCGAGGGTTATTACAATCAAATTTGATAAATGAAACAACTTTGTTTATAAATTGTTATCTATTGTGTAGAGTGGATACTATTTCCTTAATTATCTTTTATTGATCTGTATTCTTCAAATTTACATTTTGTATGCTTCATCAAACGAAACAAACCTCCCAAAAATCTATTTTAAATAGCTAATTAGACAATCTCAATCCCCGTAGAAGAATAACCCTTGTTATACATGACAACAACAAAATATAAATATATCAAGTTCGGAGTTAATCTCGATGCACTTAATCATATAGGAAAGGTTCACATCATGAGGTATAATGAAAGTAATCTTTCACTAAACTAATATTTATAGACAACTACGTCGCTGGTTTCCTATAAATTTAATTATATAAGCTAGCAATCATATATTTTTAATTGATTGATGCATGCTTACATTTACCTGCAAATGATTTCACGGTAACGTGTTTGCAGTGATGATCAGATTGTTTGCTAGGGAACTGCCAATTTCTTCGGCCTTATATTTAGCATAGGATGACCATGTAGTCATAATCATTATGTCAAAGTTGAATGTGTGATAAGCTATAATGTAAAACTTCACATATATATATGATGGTTGTTCATGGAAACTAATGTATAAAACATACCTTCTATCCATGAGCACCACCTCATGGATCACAAATTGCTAATCACTTTTGGATGTCTATGGCCTTAGTGTTTTTACACTGATTGTGAGTCTCATTATAGCTTTAGAAAATGAAATCGAATTAATATCAGAATTTATAACTATTTAATCAAGTGCGATGCAGAATTTAACATGGCAATTTATGATAAAATGAGTCCACTTTTTATTGGGTTTAAATTGATTTCAAAGATAAGAAAGTTCTCAAAAAGGTTAGAGCGAAAAGGTTAGAGTAGAATGAAGCATAATTTGTGGTAAATATCAATGAGCTTTTAATACATTTATATACATGTATGGATGCATTAAAAATGTAAATGGAACACACAAATTGGGATGTTGCGGTCTATAACTATGCCCAGTTCTCTAGATGAGCTTAGCGTGATCCTCGAGAAGACTCCATCGTAATAAAGCTCATCAATTTCTATGACATTGCAGCCACCAACAAGTGACCATTGTAACTCTCCATCATTTTTTTTCTTTTTGCAAATTGGGTTAGCATCTCTCACACTGGCATTCGAAATGTGATAAGTTTTACCCAATTTCAATGTATCACTAAGTGGGACGATATGTTGTTCATGTATCATTGCTTAAATAGTGTCTTCTTGCTGAAAGTAAATATATTTTGATTAGAAACCAAACCTATTTTTAAGAAAATTAAGTTCAAAACAATGGAAATAGGTGGTATCGAAGACAATTCTAGCATTGAAGACAGCCTCAATTTGTGTTTGACCCATAGAAATATAGGAAGGAACAATCAGAATAAGGTAAAGCTTGAAGATAAGTTTCATACTCTATTAATTTCTCAGTCCCCGTAGTCGGGTTTGCGCCGGCCGGTCTTTCCACCAGATCCCCCTAAAAACCATACATGTGGGTCTCCCCGCATGCGGCTCCCGCCATTCGAGGTGGCCCAGCATTCATTTGCATATCTTATAGTGAAATTGAGACTGCTCAACCTCATAAGCTAATTCGCGTGTAGAAGAGAACTAATATAATATAATATATATATATATATATATTTTGGCGATTCTTAAATGCATTTTTAATTAGTTTTCCCCTCGAAACTTGGTCCAATTATTTTATTTACTTTTTTTTAATGGAAAAAAATCCATGCTATCCGAAACTCATGCTCTTCATTTCGTGTACAGTACACTTATTTCTTTTCCCAATTATCTTCTACGCGTATGTGCCTTCTTTGCTCATACTAGAATTCGGCTCTTTCCTTTCTAAATAATTCCAGATCCCCAATTTTGTCCATCAATTTTGATTCACTGATTTTGATCTTTATCTTATTTCCTTTCTATTATCTTTTTGCCTCAATTCATCTCAATCCCAAATGCAAGGTCAAGGTTATTTAAAGGAATCCTAACAAATTACTCCTCTTTTGGCTCAATGAACCTAAGTTATTTACGAATGGTTCAATTGAGTTGATCATCATGAATCAGCCCAACGAAATGTTTTCCATTCAGAATCCTAATTCTACGATGGGAAGGTATTTTTTCCTACTTGGAGTTCTTCTAAAATCACAACTCTAACAGTTATATATATAGATAGATTATTGGTCGGATGTATTCCTCGTCTTCATATACCGCGCTTTAGAATTTTGAGGTAAACAACAATTGAAATTGTCGTGCTTTTTTCGAATTTAGATTAATGGTGTACAACGTTTAAGCAGTCGTGCTTTGGTGGGTTTTTAAATTAATGGTGGTTGGGAATTTTTTTACTCTTCTTCGTTTGGTGTCTACTCGATTTTAGATTAATGGTGTACAGGATTTGTTTTACATTTCTTGTTTTGTTTTGTTCTCTGCTTGATTTTAGCTCAATGGTATATAGGGGTTTTTTTGTTTTAGATTTAAATTGGCGTGTGATGCTCTTCGTGCTTTGTCTGCTTGCTCTATTATTTTGTTCTTGGTGTGCTCATATTACAAACCTTTTATTTTGCAGTGTTGTTGCTTGCTCTGCTATTCCAAACTCTTCCACCGAACTCATCATTGGTATTTTAGTATTAACTGGTCAAAGTCTTTAATTGATTGTAGTTTCTTGTATGTGTGTCCAATCATAATATTTCTCTTAATGTTTTGAGTCATGATGATGGATGGTTAAGTCTTTTACATATTAGAGGTTATGTTAATTTGATTAATTTGATTTCAATGTTTTAAACTCCATATTTTATTGCGTTGTGTTGTTACTATTCTCTTGCTAGCTGTAGGAGAAATTGGACATAAGCTTCTTTTAATTTGCTGCGTATGTTCTTTGTTATTCATTTGCGTTGTATGTGTCTTTTCTTTTTAATATGGAACTGTCTTTTTTGATGGTGTGAACATATCACCGTTGTTCGCTAGAAATCCAATGGCTCCGCAAAACACCATGCTTGCTAACGTTGTTGGAAGGCTATCAAAAAAGGCATGTTTTACTGTTCGTGTTGTTTGCCTGCGGACGGTCCCTAGAAGACATCAACCTGAAATAGCTCGATTGTTGGATATGGTTTTAATTGATGAGGAGGTATTGAATACTTCACCCTAGACATTTGTTTTTTTTTTTGGCAATGTAAATTTAAATTTATTTTACTGTTGATTTAAAATACAAGTATTCCTTTCGTAATAGTTGTTAATTTAATTGTACAGGGTACACGTATTCAGGCCACTCCTGATGAAATTGAGCTCATTAATAAATTCAGGGATTCTATTGATGATCATGGAGTTTGTATTATAAAAAATTTTGACTTGAATACGAATGGTGTTGGTTGGAGGCCAACTCCTCATGCTTTCAGGTTCTACTTTAATAGCACCACTGTGGTTAGTGAAAATACATTTGGGGAATATCCTGATTTTCCCATGAATCTGTATGGTTTTAAGATTGTGAATGAAGTGCTTCAAACACCACCAACCAATCAAACACCTGATTTAATTGGTACATATATCTACAAATTCTTACTTCAATTTCCTTTTTTATTTTGAAATATTTCTTTTTGTGAACTCACGTTAGCATTTGGCACTTATTTTGTAGATTTTATTGGTGCATTGGTGCAATCTTAGAATGTGTATCCTAGATAGGCTATGGGATCTAATTTCCTTTCTTTACATCTTATGGACTTGGCGTATTCATCTATAACTCATTAAAAATAAAATTTAATATTATTTTTTTGTTTTGTATGCTCATAATGTATAGAAATTATATGCCAATGAGAATAATTTTATTTGCGCTTGACATAAGGAATGACCGTATTAGTGTCACTTTATGGGGATAATATGCTGACCAAGCTAGGGGTGCTCTGTGTAGAAGAAGGAATTCTACTGTCATCGTACTATTACAGCTTTGTCGTATACCTTGGAGAAGAGGTATTCCATTGCATACTATCATTATTATGGAAATACATATAAATGGTGTATTGGTGGCTGCATAGTGATAACTACTTTTCTTTATTTTTTATTCATTTAGACAATACGATTGGATTGGCTACCTCTTTCCATGTGACAAAGGTCCTTATAGATGAGCATATTCTTGATGTCGAGGAGTTTTGCTATCGGTACTAAATTTTAGTTTCAAAAATATTCTTCATGACATGAGGAACTTATATTTTAATTGAACGAATTTTTTTTTTTTGTTTCTTAGATTTATGGCAGTGAATGAGCCTTCATCACAAACTAGCGGGACAATGTCAAATGTATCTAATGGCTCTGGCCCAGTTGGTCCAGTTATTTTAGACATTGCAAAGCTATTACTTGAAACCGAGGTATTATTATATGAACACTTTATTGGTTTATATGACATTGATTTTTTTATTTTGCTTATTGAGCCAAATTTTGTTAACATACTTAAACTTTTTTACGGGCTACAGGATATTGGTTTTATGGGACCTTGTCTAGTGTTCTTTCGAAGGAAGGCTGGTATTATCCGGCATGTGCTGATTCCAAATGTTCTAAAAATGGTGAATCCATTGGGGATGATTACCAATGCACTAACTGTAAGAAAAAGACCTTAATGTCTGCAATGAGGTATATGGTTAAGGTTGAGGTGAATGACACTATGACAAGCTTGATTGCTATGGTTTGGGATGAGTTGTGCCGCAGTCATTTTGGGAAAGCGGCTAGGGAGTTAGCTAACAAATCCGATGAGGTTATACTAAACCAATTCCATTGCTTAATTTTAGTCTGCTTTATTTTGTTGCTAAAGCAAAGTAATAGCTTTTTTCCTTTTTTTTACTATTCTTTTTAACAGGATGGGACATTATCCGATCTCCCTGAAGAAATCATGAATTGCCAAGGGAAATCATAACTTCTCAACGTCTTGGGATACCAAGGCAACGACAATGGAAGGGTGTACAATGTATCTACGCTGTGCAGTGATCCCGATGTTAAAAATGAACACAAGCCAGCTCATGATGACTCTAGCTCAGATGTAGTAGCTTCTTCCCCAAAATTTGTAGTTTGTTGTTTTTTTTTTCGTCGTCTTACTTTATAGTGACTTGTTGTCATTTTAATGTTGTTTAATAGGAGAGTGATTTAGACAATGATCTGGACGTGCTAATTCCAAAAAACAAAAAGGCCGATCCACATGTGGTATTTCTCTATGCTTTTTTGTATTGTGGTTTTATTCCTTAATCCTTTAGCTCCCATTTTGGATGGAGTTCATTTATTACCTCAGCCTATATTAATTTGTTTGCCTTTTATAACATTTGGCATCAAACTTCATTCATTTTGTTTTTGCAGCTTACTGAATCCGCTACTGAAGCTGGTGAGGATCCTGATATTACTCCTTCTTCCAAGCGCCATTCTGATGACGCGAAAGATGATGATGGGGCCGCTGGCACTGGAAACACGCAATGTTCAAGCAATAAAAAATTCAAAAACCTAAAGATTGAAAAGTGAATGCTTGAGGAGTTTGTTGCTTTCACATATTCTGTTACGGATTTTTTTTTTTTTTGCTTTGGTTTTGAAAGAGGTTGGAGTATTTACTTTATTTAATTGTCTGGATTGAAACTTTGTTTGCCATAAGGGATAATCAATGGTCTGTTTGTTTTCATTTGGATGTAGTATGAATTCGAATATGGATTTTAATATTTCATTGATTGGGCAGTTGTTCTTATTATTTCATTTGTGAAATAGCTTTTGCATTTGTCAAATATATGAAACTGCTTTCAAGTGATTGCGCGATTGCCTACGGTGGGCATCTTGATAGCAATCTTCCATCTGAATGATGGAGTGTCTGGTAGTAGCCGGTTTGAGACAATGTCTTAACAACTTGCTGGTGCTGCACTTAACTTCATAGTGCTATCAATCAACCTTGAAAGTGGCATTGCTTTGATAATAGGACGGGCTTGTTCCAGTTCCAGCGCTGTGATGCGTGCCGTGACGCACCAAATATTAATTACTTTACTCGGTTTTGAAAACTACAAATTAATGTAGCAGTGGTGAGCAAGGGTCGATCCCACAGAGAACAGTTCATCAATTTAGTAGACTTATACTGACTAGTATTACTTGAGGGTTTTAGTAGATGGGGAGTAGATATTGAATATAAAATAAAATAACAATTAAGAGGATTTTACCAATGAGAGAAATCATCTAGTTCTTGGTTCAGTCGAGCCTCCACTTGCATAACCAATTTATTCGTAATGTGTTTTAGTTTCTATCCAAATTTTTAACCTTGAGATAATAAATTACACATCTTTATTACTCGCATTTTCCCTTGAGTATAACTAATTGAAGGTTAGCTTTTCAATTAGTCCTTAGACTTTTAGATAACCTAGAAGTTCCATCTCTAGATTTAATACAAAAGCAAGTTTTAATAATTAAAAAAAAAAAGGTTAAACTTAGAGTAATATTTCAGTCAGTTCAAAATGTTTAACAATAGGGTTTGTTCTTCCCAACGATACATGCTTATTAGCTGCTACATCTGAATTAGAAAAATCAATAACTACGGATAGAAACTTTAATTCTAACAAGTTGATAATAGAATTTTAACTCAATTGGCTAAATTTAATTAAAGTTCATATTATAAAAAAAATAGAAAAACAAACCAATTTGAAGACGAGATTAAGAATAACGTCACTTATGAGTTAATCGGACAGCAAGCTTTGAATAGCGACATCCCTTTGACCTAGATCGAGATGCCTAGCCAATCATATTCTCGGCCAAAATATACTTGTGAAATATAATAACGTCGGAATATGAAAGGCTATTTAAGCAATCTCCTAAGTTTTATTCACACTTAAACTCTTCACACTTTTACTCAAAAAAAGATACAAATGAAAACTAGATATAAAAGATGGATACTACTAGAATGAGATATGAAACTAGGAATTGAGGATAGGAAAGTGTTTTTACAAGTGAAAGATGATTTAATGGCCTTGCCCTTTTATAGGCATCAAAGGAATCGTTCAACTACGCATGTACAAGTTGTTCCTCCAGTTTTACTCCACTTCCTCATCCGTTTTCACCACTTTAATACTGATTTTCGGCTTTGGGATCAGAAATAGCTATTGTAGATCATTAAGTTATCTTTCATTTGGAGGTAGAATGACAGTAATTGGATCTTTGTAGGCCAAGTTATGGCATTTGCACCGAAAGTTGACATTGGATACGTTGGATGTTTATGATGCTGTATTCAAACCCAATTTTCATCCATTTTTCGACCGATTTTTCCTAAGAGACCAGAGAGAACATTTGTAGATAATTAAGTTATCTTTCTTTTAGCCCTAGAATTAGGTCAATCCCATATTTGTAGCTCAAGTTATGATCGAAATACTAAAAGCTGCCAGTGAATCCGAGTTGCTGATTTGCATTTTTCATGCTTTGTTCATCCATTTACGATTGTTTCAACTCTTCTAGGTCCTTAAACATGAAAATAAATAAAAATTCATAAACACAAACTCATAAAATAATTATCACACAATAACAAACGTTATTAGAGAGTTATTAAAGTGGGTTTTAAGCACTTATCAAACTCATTATTTAGACTATTATGCGTCCGTGAATAACAACAAGTCTAAAAACACAAAACAACACACTGGTTTTACATGAGGTAAGCAACTTGAATGTTTAAAACCCAGCTATAGATAGTGACTTGCTTCATAAACATTCTCTCGAGTTTTGTTTATATATATACAACGGCTTGTGAGTGTGTGCATTTAAGGTTAACATTTCATCACTACATGGATACTAATGAAAGCTTACGATGTTCTATCTGAATCCTAACCCGAAATAGTCAAATATATCTTTTTCGTCTCTCGTGATTCCACTTTTATTTTACAATAGCACCCATGGATCCTAAAATTACTCTGTTCGCAAAAATCACCAGCTATTAGCACTGCAAAGTTAAACAAAGCATAGTAGGTGTTTTGTCGCCAATCTGTCTACGATTTTAAGAGTGTTCGATTGAGCACTTCAAAACACTAAGTTCTATTATTTATGTATTCTCACACTCTTTTATTGTTTTTTTTAAGAAAGAAGAATTGAATAGAGTTTTGCAATTTTCTTTTCAACTTTTACCTCACTGGTAGCTTTCACACTGATCCTTTTCAATAAGAGGTAGCCTTCTTCACCCATTCGAGGTGACGATCTTTCACTCTCTAGGGCAGGTAAATCTTTCTCTCGGTCTCTCTCATTATTTATAACATAAAAGTAAAATTTATTCTCAGCATAGGTTAGTGCTCCTTCCAAACTTTTTAAAATCTGTCAACAAAAGACACATTCATAGAAAATAGGGACCACGCGATCTTAACTCCACCTTGCTAATAAATGATGTTTCCAGGTTACTTTGAGCATGACAAATGGATAGAAAAACAATTGGTTTACTGTCGTCCAAAAAAAATTCAAAAATTTTATCAGCATTTTCAACCTTCAATTTTGTTCCAGAAAATTATGAAAAATCACCTTAAAAAGGTGGTCAGATAGATAAGCCTGTTATGATTCTTTTTTTACTTGAGATCCTGATTTCAGCTAAGTCATGCAGTTTGAGCTTAATTATTTTTTACAAGTTGCTATCTCATGCAAAATCGTAAAAATAACAATCACAAAAAAATATTCACAAACATATCACAAATATTTCCCTCCTCCACACCTAATTTCTACATTGTCCTCAATGTAGATATATAAAGCATGAAAAGGATAAAAATTAGGAACTCCCCTCTGGTAGGCAATGAGTCGAGTTGTATGTGGTGTGTGTTCTTCAAATTCAGTACCTCGTGTGGCTAGTCCAACAAACAAAGAGCGAGAAACCCTACAATCAACATATGCAAAGAACAAGAAAAATGACAGATGAATTTTTTTTTTCATTTTTTATTTGGTTTTTGAAAAAATATAAAAACAAAGGACTGTGGGAGTTGGCAACCCTCTGAACATCTTGTAGTAGAATTCACATAAAATGAATGACATGATTCCACCAAGGCTGACCTCCATGGAAACTATCAGTGAATCAGCTTACTCTCTACAAGACAATTTGACATCCAACTTTAATGAAAAGGTCCTCCATGTCTTAGCAGGATGTACAAAGAAGAATGGCTTGGTCATCAAGAATCTTTCAAATTAAACCACGCAAATCATTTACTGTAGGTTTGGAAGGTAACACCTAAAGCCAAGGTATTTTAACCATTGAATAAAGAAGAGCCCCATAATAACCAATAAATGGGAGAACGTTTATAGCAGAACGCCCAACTCAGACACTTCTCAAATAAATAAGACGTAGCTTTACATCTTCAAATGGGTACTTAGTGATCACGCTCAAAAAGTTGCTACTCAATGGTTAGCCCATCGAGTTTAGTTTCCAATAGACGTAGCCGTTGTTTCAACAAACTATCAAACTCGCTCACACTTATTGCGACCTGGATGTTTCTCCTTATAGACTTTTCGACCCTCACCTAATCGGTCCATCCTTTAAGAAAACAACATATTTATGTTGTGAGTAAGTCTGATTTCTAGTACAGTGAGGTCCCCCAATAACTTTCCACATTTGAAGCAACAATCGAGGTACTTAGCACGTCGTTTGCGAGCAAAACGCGATAATCTTACCCCAAAAGCTATTACATTCCAAAGAGAGCGTTCATACTTATCAACAAGTTGAACAATTTGCATAATAATTTGCATCATGATATTAGTACGTATCGAAAAAGAGTTAAGCACTTGCAAAAGAGAAACAATACGTAGAGGAGGTGCCATGGAGAGAAGTTAAAATTCAATTCGCTAAGGTGTAACTGAAAAAGACTGGAAAGAGGAAAGAGAAAGAAAAGAAAACAATTCTTTAAGGTCTACTGCAAAATAACAGTTTAACGCCTTTAGGCAGGATACACAAACCAATATCCAAGGTTTTTTTTTTTAAAGCAAAGATGTGTTTCTAGAGTCAACTCCGTATTCTACCATCTGAAGTGAGCTATTCCACATTCATAACCTCAACTCCAAATCCAATGCATTCGGATCTCTTTTCCTTTTGCGTAATTCCTCTGGCCAATTAATGATAGGCAAGTTTTCATTCATTTGTAGTACATAAGCTTTTAATTTCTCCAATAACTCCTCAATTGATGGGGCAATTAAAATTATTTTTTTGTGTATTAGAAGAAATCAACTTTTGATGAACTAGAAATTCGAGAAATGCCGATAAACCGGGGAAATGGTTTTGAACATTTAAAAAGACCAATTGGTTTAAAATATAGGTTCAACTCGGCTCTGGATATTCTGCAAAAGATTTCTTCAAGAGTTTCGAAGCCCTCTAGTAATGCAATGAAAGCATCCTAATGTATTATCATTAGTGTTAAGAATTCAAGCAATGAACTAGCGGGTACCTCGGTGCCGATGGTCTTACCGTACGCTTATTTTAAAGGTGGTACAGTAATGCCAACCACTATTGATTCTCTCACGTACACAGATTGAATGGCACATCCTATCAACCCATGGAAACCTCCTTCATATATTACCTTATACTTTCGAGTTTTAAGTGTCGTTCCAGCTTTGACTATCGACATTAGAAGCATCAGTTGTCCCAAATTGATTTCTCCAAAGAGACTTATGGTTGTCAATTTATTACTTGAACTCCCAATTGCGATGGTAGTAGTAGCCGCCATAGGTAGCCGACTTTGCACACTAAAAACTGATATAAGAATAGGAAAATAGTTAAAAATAACAATATGTACACGTAGTTGTGATTGTGGCTCACATCTTCCGCTGGTTTTACATCCAGAAACGGCTTAAATGCCTTGTATGAGTCAGGGATAGGCTTCCTATCCTGTTTTCTTATAGACTGGCAAACATGGTCTTTTAAAGTCAGATTTTCAGAACTATAACGTTCTCGTTCCGTTTTAAATTCACTCCACAAATTAAGAAGTTCGATTTGCACCATTCCACTAGGATGCATCTCAAGAGTTTGATGGATATCATTCAAAGACTATTTATTCATGTCATCCTTAATGAAACATATTTTATCTTCTCGATTTGTAGACACCAATCCAATTGAATGATGACCTGCTCCACAGGTCTAGCGAGTACACTTATAAAACCATCTAACACATTTATAACACACATTCATTCTTTTTGCTGTCCTTGTCTTGGAAAAATTACTTTTGCCTAACCCTGGTGCATATTTAGTACTAAAAGTGGGTATTTCATCTCCTAATCGAACCTTTGCTTTAATCAACCAACGGATATCCTTAGACATTTCCTTGTCCATCAACATTTTTAATCGTCCTACCCTAGAATAATAAATGTCTCTCAAAGCATTCAAGGGTAGCGACGGGTAATATTTGTGGATTTTGAAATTTTTGTTATCTATTGAAAATTCAAGGTTTTTTTTTTAACGTAACACACAAAAGAAATAGAAAAATTGAAGTAATAAGATTAAAACCATCAAAATTACAAAGTACAATAGTAAATCATAGTCTTCCATACACAAAATACTGAAGAAGAAAAAGTAACAAAATTTGAACTGCATAATCAATTAATATGAGTAAAAGACATATGTACACAAAAATATCACTCACGTGCATACAATAATAAAAAGAAAAAAATTAAGAAGAAGAAGACGAAAGTTATCTAATCACTGCTAGAAAGAAGTGCTCACAGAGGGATCGAGATTTTTGTTGTGGTTTCTAATCAAGAATGGCCTCGATTTATAGCTAAATTTTGCACTGTTCCAACGTACAATTATGCATGTAGAGTGCGGTGTAGAGGGTGTAGAAAGATCATGCTGGAAGGAATATCTGAGAAAGTGCGTTGACGAATTGTCCTTTATCAATAAATTAACATCTGCACTCTTCAATAATTAACATTAAAGTAATGCTAATCACCGATTTATCTGCCATTCTGTCTCGTCCCAAATAATTGACCCCCGAGATATCTTCCTTCTATAGTTACAAAGCAGCATCTTCCTTAGTACGTTAGATAAAAAGTTAAGAAATAAAACTAAACAAAATAACAAAAAACATCAAAAGAGAAATAAAAATGAGAAAAGCGCTTGGGTTACCTCCCAAGAAGCGCTTTTGGTTAACGTCATTAGCTGGACTTTGCTAGCTCATCTCAGTTTGTATTTTTCAACTTTTCTAACTTCACAACCTCCAGATTAACAGTTTGAAAGTCTTCATAGTAGGGCTTGAGACGGTGGCCTTTTACCTTGAACACCTTATTGGTCTTAAGACTCTTGATTTCCACTGTACCATGGGAAGAGATATTAATAATAACAAATGGTCCTACCCAACGAGAACGAAGCACACTTGGGAAGATTTTTAGTCGGGAATGATCCAAAAGCATTTTCTATCCAACACTGAAGTCCTTTCCTCAAATGCATTTGTCATGGAATGCCTTAGTCCTTTCTTTGTAAATCAAGCATTCTCATATGCTTCATTTCAAATCTCGTCAAGTTCGTTTAACTGTAGCTTTCTATGCTCTCGTACTTTTCCCTAATCTATGTTACATTGTTAACTGCACAATAAGCCATGTCTTCAAGTTCAACTAGCAAGTGGCATGGCTTACTGTACACTATCCGATATGGTGATACCCCAATAGGAATCTTGTACGCAGTAGAGTATGCCCACAAAGCATCATGCAACTTTAAATTCCAATCCTTTCGGTCTGGCCAAACTGTTTTCTGAAGAATGGACTTTACCTCTCGATTGGATAGCTCTGCGTGGCCATTTGTCTGTGGATGGTACGCTGTGGAGGTTCTATGCATAACTCCATACTTCTTTAATAGAGTTTCAATAGTCCGATTGAAAAAATGAGTCGCCCTGTCACTGATCATGGCTTTTGGAATCCCGAACCTACTAAAAATGTTAGATTTGATAAATTCTGCAACCACTTTAGTATCGTTAGTCCGGGTGGCCTTTGCCTCTGCCCACTTAAAAACATAATCAACTGTTGATACGATATAAGTGTAACCAAAAGAATTTGGGAAAGGTCCCATGAAGTCGATACCCCAAACATCAAAAATTCACATACTATGATAGGAGTTTGAGCCATTTGGTTTTGTTGGGACAAGCTACCTGTTCTTCGACATTTTTCACAAGATTTGTAGAGAATATAGGCATCTCTGAACAGGGTTGGCCAGTAGAATCCACTCTCCACTACCTTCTGAGATGTTCTTCGAGGTCCAAAATGCCCTCCGCAAGCATAAGAGTGACAAAAATCAAGATGGACTGGTATTCAGACTCTGGTACACACCTTCTATTGATTTCATCTGGACATCTTTTCCATAAATATGGGTTATCCCAAATGTAGTACTTGGCATCACTTTTTAACTTGTCCTTTTTGGCTTGTGGATAATCTGTAGGGATCTAGTGAGAGGTAATATAATTTATTAGATCAACATACCATGGGGGGTTTGCTGAAATAGAAAACAAGCCTTCATTAGGGAAAGATTCTCGCAAAAGCAAGTCATCCTCTGCTCTCACTATCCGGCTGAGAAGATCAGCCACCACATTCTCAGTTCCAACCTTGTCCTTGATTTCTAGATCAAATTCTTGTAGGAGGAGAATCCAACAAATAAGCCTTGGTTTGACGTCCTTTTTTGCCAAAAGATTCCTAAGTGCTGCCTGATCTATAAAAACAATGACTTTAGAACCCAACAGATATGATCAAAATTTTTCTAATGCAAAAACCATAGAGAAAATTTGTTTTTCGGTGGTGGAGTAATTTGCTTGAGCTTAGTTCAAAGTCCTAGAAGCATAGTAGATCACGTGAGCTGCTCATTCAATTCTCTGGCATAGAACTGCTCCCACAACATAATCACTTGCATCGCACATTTTCTCGAATGGGAGGTCCTAATCTAGTGGTTAATGATCCGTGGGATAGTCAATCGCTTCTTCAGTTGGTCAAATGCCTTTTTTCATGCATCGTTAAATTAAAATGACACATCTTCTTGTAGCAGACTACATAATGGAGATGTGATTTTGGAAAAATCGTTGATAAACTTGCGATAGAAACCTGCATGTCCAAAAAATGAACGCACATCCCGTACACTGGTGGGATAAGGTAGTGCAGAGGTTAGGTCTACCTTAGCCTTGTTCGCCTCTATCCTTTTAGCAGATACAACATGCCCTAAAACTATTTCCTCTTCTAACATAAAATGGCACTTTTCCCAATTTAAAAGAAAGTTAGTGTCAATGCATCATTTCAAAATCAATGTGAGGGTCTCTAAACATGAATCAAAAGAGCTTCCTCACAGACTGAAGTCATCCATAAAAATTTCAATGATGCTATTTAAATAATTAGAAAATATGCTCATCATACATCGTTGAAAAGTAACGGGGGCATTGCATAGCCTAAAAGGCATACGTCTATATGAAAAAGTATTAAATGGATATGTGAATGTGGTTTTTTCTTGGTCCTCTGGTGCTATAGCAATTTGAAAACACCCGGAAAAACCATCTAAAAAGCAATAATGAGTGTGACCAACTAACCTTTCTAACATTTGACCAATGAAGGGGAGGGAAAAATGGTCCTTACGTGTTTCGAAACTTGCCTTTCTGTAATCAATACACACCCGATATCCTGTCTGCACCCTAGTGGGAACCAACTCCCCATCTTGATTTTCCACAGCTATTAAACCTGATTTCTTTGGAACTGTCTGCACCGGACTTACCCATTTGCTTTCTGAACTAGGATAGATCATCCCTGCTCCCAACAGTTTGAGGATTTCATTTTTACCACTTCCATCATTGGTGGATTCAACCTCCTTTTTGTTTGCTTGATGGTTTTCCGCCTTCTTCTAGCCATATTTGGTGCATGTAGACTGATGGGCTTATGCATTTGATGTCTACAATTGCCCACCCAATGGCTTCTTTGTGATCTCTCAGGACTCGAATCAATTTATCCTCCTCTACTAATGTTAGTTTGGATGAAACAATTACGGGCAGTGTTTCTCTATCCCCAAGATAAACGTACTTCAGGTGACTGGGCAGAGGTTTCATCTCCAATATTGGTGCCTGCACAATTGAATGTAACAATTTGTTAGGAAGATTTGCTGCTTGGATGGTTTTAGTATTATACCTGCTTCGATCTTGCTCCAATGAATTCAATGCAGCTACTGTGCCTTTCAACTCCTTGCTCAGTGCAACCTCTTCTCTTGCTCCTTTCCAAATGAACTCCGTAAGAGTTATCTCTAAGTCATCTTTACAATTCAATTCAAAAACTCTTTGCACGATAGGGGCAACAACATCAATGGCATAAACAATACAGTTATCATTAGGATATTTCATTGCATAATAGATATTAAACTATACAACTGCTCCATCAAAAGACATAGTTAGAATACCTTCCCTCACATCTATTATGGTTTGAGATGTCCATAAAAATGGTTTTCCTAGCAAAATGGGTATGGGGTTAAGAGAGTTGTTGTCATTCATATCCAATACATAAAAATCAGTAGGAAAGACCAAGCCCCCTACTTGCACTAGAACATCCTCCGCCATCCCATATAGATAAGCATTAGAACGTGATAAGTGTTCGAAAAGCACTTAAATAACTCTTCTATTTTATGTATTTGTGTATTTTATTAGTGTTATATGTTCCGTTTTATGTATTTTTCCTTTATTGTGGTGTTCAGGGTCACAAAGAATCAAAAGGAGTGAAAATGGATGAAAATCGAATGAAAACGGAAACTCGGAACCAAAATGCAAGCGAATTAAAGATGGAGGGCCTCCGATGCAATTTTATGAAAAGTTATTTTTACAATTTTTCTTGTGCCAATATCAAATAATATCAAAATAGGATTTCCACATTTTTGTCGGATCCCAAATCGGAGTTTCCTAGTGAAAGTTATGGCCATTTGAAGAGAAAGGACAAAGCGTAAAAAATCAGCAGCTCGAATTTACTGCCGCAGTTCAGTAATTTGACCATAACCTTTGCTACAAAATTCGGATTGACCTGCACTTTATATTGTTGGAAAGGACACTCAAAGGGCTACAACTTTGATGTTGACCTCTTCAAATGATTCGGATTATATCATGGCCAAAAATGGGCAAAACTGAGAGTGATGTGAACGGAGGATTTCTTGGGCCATGTTTTGGTAGAAAATTCATAACTTTCTATTAAAATATCAAAAAAAAGGAAATTCCAATTGCACAATTCAGCCAAGATGCTTACCTATACCATGATACAATAATGGAGCAATTTAAGATCATGATTTGGTGGTTACCAATTAGTGGAATCACAATGGAGTAGTTGTACAATTTGTTATTATGTTTTCTTGTGAAATTTTGCCTATAAATAGAGGCATTTGTAAGGAAGGAAAGGCACAACTTAGTGGAAGAGAATTAGCTAGTAGTTCTCTCCAACTTTCTCTTCAATAAAATTCTCTTCTTCATTTGTTCTTAGTTTTAGCTTGAAAGATCTTAGTTTTTCATATTCCGGCAGAAGAAATAAAGGCTTCAATCGATCAACAATACTTCGGCTGTGAATATGATTAGCGGATCATTTCCTCGATAAGTTTCTCTTTTCCCTTTTATTTCTCTATTTATTTCTTAGCATTTATTTACTTGTTTTCTATATTTTGCGTATAATCTATCATATAGTGGTGGTGATACAAAGCGAACACTCGCTAAAAAGTATGAAACCCCGCAAATATGAGTAGTTAGACTTTTCTATCTAGTTCGAGGAGGACATTGTGTTCAACTAACATGTGGTTATCTTTTCTAACTCTTTAGTAACGTTTTATCTATTCCTCTACTTCAATTTGTTGATTTGTTATGCTTGTAAACCCGTTTTTGAGTTTATTTGATTATTGCATTCACTTTGGCCAATTGAATCAATCAATCTTTAAATTCAAGTTACTTGCTAGGATTGGAACTTTTGATCCGTAATTATCACTAGATTCCAATCCAAAGTAGCAAATGAATATCGTGCATATTTATTAACAAATCAACTTAGATGTATTAATTCGAGTTTGTGAAATTATTCATCTAATTCAACTCATTCTTCTCGTTCATTTCACACTAGCTTTGCATTAAATCCTAAGAATTTGTTTAGGGTTATCCAATAGCTAGATGTTAAGTTAAAGAACTCACTTTAATTTAATACACTTAAGGAAGAATTCGTTAATCAGAGTTTCTTGGTTAATTGAGAGTTGATAAATTAAAGAAGGAATAGTAACACGTTGCATGGGAAAGATAAATATAAGTTGTTGACACAACCGAACCCGAGAACTAGATATTTTGTACAATTGTTTTATTTCAATCTTTTATTTTGACGTTCGATTTTCTATTTTTATTCAAATATCACAAAACCCCTCTTTTTCTATATTAATTGATAAAATCAACTAGATTAAGCACCGTTCCTCTTGGGTTCGACCCTTACTTGCCACTTCTATATTAATTTGTAGTTTTGAAACAGAGTAAGGAAATAAAAATAAATTTTGGCGTACTGCGACAACATGCCCAAGTTTTTGGCGCCGTTGCCGGGGAACGGTTAACCAATTTAGTTGCTTTTATTAATTAATTTTTTTTAAAAAAAAAAATTAGAGTCGAGCTAACGACTTTAAACAAAAGCGCTTCTTGGGAGGCAACCCAAGCATTTTCTCTCATTTTTATTTTTTTTTTTAATTTTTGTTTTTATTTCTCAACTTTTTATCTATCGTACTGAGGAAGATATTACTTTGAAACTGTAGAAAGAAGATATCTCGGGATTCAATCAATTGGGAAGAGACATGATGACGCACAAATCAGTGATTAGTAATAGTTACTGATAATGCGTGGGGATTAATTATTGATAATGGACAATTTGTCAACGCGCTTTCTCGGATACTCCTTCTAACGTACTCTTTCCAGCACACTCCACATGCATAATTGTCGGTTGAAACAGTGCTCATTTGACTATAAATCGAGACCATTCTCTACTTGAAGCTACAACCAAAAGTCTCAACCCTCTGTGAGTATTCCTTTCTGACAGTGATTAGGTAATTTTCTTCTTCTTCTTAATTTTTTTTTCTTCCTTTTGTTCTTCTTTCTCTTCTTCTTATTTGTTTTTCTTATAGCATGGATGTGTGTGATATTTTTATATATATATGTCTTTTCCTCATACTAATCGATTATGTAATTCAAATTTTCTTATTTTTTTTCCTTCTTCAGTATCTTGTTTGAAAATATGGAAGAGTGTGATAATCTATTCTGCTTATTTATTTTGATGATTTCAATCTTATTTCTTCAGTGTTTCTTTTTCTTTCGTGTGTTACGTAACTAAAAAAAAAACCTTAGATGCTGGTTCTTGTATCCCACCCAAAGGCGTTAAACTGGTCTTTTTCAGTAAACCTTAAAGAACTGTCTTCTTTCTCCTTCCTCTCTCACAAGTTTTTCTTTTGTAGATATAGTTTTAAGAATTGAATTCTCACTTCTCTCATGGCATCTCCTCTACGTATTGTTGCTCTTCTACAAGTACTCGACTCTTTCTCTATGCCTCTTGATATCAAGATTCAGATTGTTCGACTTGTTGACAAGTATGGGCGTTCCCTTTGGAACGTCATAGCTTTTGGGGCAGGGTCATCCCGATCTACTCGCAAACGACGTGCTAAGCGCCTTAAAAGTTTCTTTAAATGTGGAAAGATATTAGAGGGACCTCATTGTACTCGAAATCAAACTTATTCACAATATAGACATGTTGTTTTCTTCAAGGATGGACCGATTAGGTGCAGGGCCGAAAAGTCTGTCAGGAGAAACAGCCAGCTCGAAATCAGTGTGAGAGGGTTTGATGATTTGTTGGAACAACGACAACGTCTGTTGGAAACCAAACTCGATGGCCTAATAATTGAGCAGCAACTTTTTGAGCGTGATCATTAGCACCCATCCGAAGATGTAAAACTACGTCTCATTCGTTTGAGAAGTGTCTGAGTTGGACGCGTTACGCTCTAAACGTTCTCCCATTTGTTGGTTCTTATGAGGTCGTTCTTTATTGAATGGTAAATGCACCTATGTGTCATGTGGCGATATGGAGGACCTTTTCATTAAGGTTGGTTGTCAAAGCTGCTTTGTAGAGAGTATCTTTGATTGAGATAGTTTCCATGCGGATCAGACTTGATGGAATCATATCATTAATTTGATGTGACTACTACTGCAAGATGTTCAGAGGATTGTCAACTCCCAAAGTCGCTTTGTATATAAATTTCTCTTCATCACAAAAAAAAAACCAAAAAAAAGACCAAAATATTTTCAGCTGTTGTTTTTCTTGTTCTGTAAATATGTTGATTGCAGGTCTCTTACTCTTGGATTGTCGAAGTATTCTTCAAAAGTGCTACATTGTGCAACCACCATCCCCAAATCGGCACGACTCATTGCTTACTATAGGGGAGTTTCTATTTCTTGTTTTTTTTCATGCTTTCTATATTTCTACATTGGGGACAATGTAGAATTTAAGTGCGGGGGAGTGGCATATTGTGGTCTGCGCGTGATTTTTTTTTTGTGTCGATGATTTTGCATGAGATAGCAACTTTTGAATATGATTGAGCTTAATTTGCGTGACTTAGCTGAAACTACAAGATCTCGAAAAAAAAATGTGTTTTGTTCTCCTCTAAGCACAGCTGGTAAATTTATCTGAGCACATTTATAGGTAATTTACTATCATTCTGTGGAACACAAATTGAAGGTTGAAAATGTTGATTTTTTTTCTAACTTTCTAAACCATAGTAAACTAACTTTTTCTTTTCTTTTTTTCTATCCATTCGTCCTGCTCAAAGTAACCTGGAAACATCAATTGTTAGCAAGGTGGAGTTATAATCGCGTGGTATCTATTTTTTGTGAATGTGTCTTTTATTGATAGAGTTTAAAAAGTTTGGAAAAAGCATTGACCTATGCTGAGAATGAATTTTACTTTTATATTCGAAATAAGGAGAGGGACCACAGGAAAGAGCTACCTACCTCAGAGTGTGAAGCCGTCACCTCGAATGGGTGAAGAAGGCTGCCTCCAATGAAAGGGGTTTAGTGTAAAAGCTACCTGTGGGGTAAAAGTTGAAAAGAAAATTGCAAAACTCTTCTTCTTCTTCTTTTTCTTCTTCATCATTAAAAAAAAATCGCGAGAAATGTGATAGCTACCTAAGTGTGAAGTTAGATAAATAAATTTCCTCAGTGGTTTGAAGTGCTCAATCTAAACACTCTTTAAATTGAAGACATATTTGCAATAAAATACCTGCCATGCCCTTTTTTTTCTTTGCAGTGCTAACAGTTGATGATTTTTGGTGAACAGAATAATTTTTAGGATCCATGGGAATCATTGTAAAATAAGAGTGGGATCACGAGAGATGAAAAGAAATATTTGACTATTTCGGGTCAGGATTTGGATAGATCATCGTAAACTTTCATTTGGTTCCAGTTAGTGATGGATGATAACCTCAATTGCACACACTCATAAGCCATTGTGTATTTGAGAAGAAGTGAAATTTTCATGGTTCGGAAGAATATTTATTAAGCAAGTCATTATCTGTAGTTGGATTTCAATGTTTAAAGTTGTTTATCTCATGTAAAATCAGTGTGTTGTTTGGTATCATATGGGTTGTTGTTCAAGGGCGAATAACAGTCTAAGTGTGGGGGAGTTTGATAAGTGCTCGAAAAGCACTTAAATAACTCTTCTATTTTATGTATTTGTGTATTTTATTAGTGTTATATGTTCCGTTTTATATGTTTTTCCTTTGTTGTGGTGTTTATGGTCACAAAGAATCAAAAGGAGTCAAAATGGATGAAAATCGAATGAAAACGGAAACTCGGGACCAAAATGCAAGCGAATTAAAGATGGAGGGTCTCCGATGCAATTTTATGAAAAGTTATTTTTACAATTTTTCTTGTGCCAATATCAAAGAATATCAAAATAGGATTTTCACATTTTTGTAGGATCCCAAATCGGAGTTTCCTAGTGAAAGTTATGGCCATTTGAAGAGAAAGGACAAAGCGTAAAAAATCAGCAGCTCGAATTTACTGCCGCAGTTCAGTAATTTGACCATAACCTTTGCTACAAAATTCGGATTGACCTGTACTTTATATTGTTGGAAAGGACACTCAGAGGGATACAACTTTGATGTTGACCTCTTCAAATGATTCGGATTATATCATGGTCAAAAATGGGCAAAACCGAGAGTGATGTGAATGGAGGATTTCTTGGGCCATGTTTTGGTAGAAAATTCATAACTTTCTATTAAAATATCAAAAAAAAGGAAATTCCAATTGCACAATTCAGCCAAGATGCTTACCTATACCATGATACAATAATGGAGCAATTTAAGATCATGATTTGGTGGTTACCAATTAGTGGAATCACAATGGAGTAGTTATACAATTTGTTATTATGTTTTCTTGTGAAATTTTGCCTATAAATAGAGGCATTTGTAAGGAAGAAAAGGCACAACTTAGTGGATGAGAATTAGCTAGTAGTTCTCTCCAACTTTCTCTTCAATAAAATTCTCTTCTTCATTTGTTCTTAGTTTTAGCTTGAAAGATCTTAGTTTTTCATATTCCAGCGGAAGAAATAAAGGGTTCAATCGATCAACGATACTTCGGCTGTGAATATGATTAGCGGATCATTTCTTCGATAATTTTCTCTTTTCCCTTTTATTTCTCTATTTATTTCTTAGCATTTATTTACTTGTTTTCTATATTTTGCGTATAATCTATCATATAGTGGTGGTGATACAAAGCGAACACTCGCTAAAAAGTATGAAACCCCGGAATATGAGTAGTTAGACTTTTCTATCTAGTTTGAGGAGGACGTTGTATTCAACTAACATGTGGTTATCTTTTCCAACTCTTTAGTAACGTTTTATCTATTCCTCTACTTCAATTTGTTGATTTGTTATGCTTGTAAACCCGTTTTTGAGTTTATTTGATTATTGCATTCACTTTGGCCAATTGAATCAATCAATCTTTAAATTCAAGTTACTTGCTAGGATTGGAACTTTTGATCCGTAATTATCACTAGATTCCAATCCAAAGTAGCAAATGAATATCGTGCATATTTATTAACAAATCAACTTAGATGTATTAATTCGAGTTTGTGAAATTATTCATCTAATTCAACTCATTCTTCTCGTTCATTTCACACTAGCTTTGCATTAAATCCTAAGAATTTGTTTAGGGTTATCCAATAGCTAGATGTTAAGTTAAAGAACTCACTTTAATTTAATACACTTAAGGAAGAATTCGTTAATCAGAGTTTCTTGGTTAATTGAGAGTTGATAAATTAAAGAAGGAATAGTAACACGTTGCATGGGAAAGATAAATATAAGTTGTTGACACAACCGAACCCGAGAACTAGATATTTTGTACAATTGTTTTATTTCAATCTTTTATTTTGACGTTCGATTTTCTATTTTTATTCAAATATCACAAAACCCCTCTTTTTCTATATTAATTGATAAAATCAACTAGATTAAGCATCGTTCCTCTTGGGTTCGACCCTTACTTACCACTTCTACATTAATTTGTAGTTTTGAAACCGAGTAAGGAAATAAAAATAAATTTTGGCGTACTGTGACAACACGCCCAGAACGGTTAACCAGTTGGATTATAACATCAGTTTTGCTCATTTTAGCAAGTTTGAGTGACGTGTATATGGATTTAGGTATTACATTAATAGAAGCTCCCAGGTTGATCAAAGCCTGGTCTATCATAGTATTACCTATTTGGCATGGGATGGTGAACATACCTGAATCTTTATATTTAGGTGGCATTTTCTTTTGAAACAGGGTAGAAACAGCCTCTCCCATTCTCACTTTTTCATTTCCTTTCAATTTTCTCTTGTTCGTACATTGGTCCTTCAAAAATTTTGCATATCGTGGGATTTGCTTGATGGATCCAACAATGGAATATTCAATTCTACCTTCCTAAATGTCTCTAAGATCTCCTTTTCCTTTTCGTTTTTGTTTGTTTTTGCCAATGTGCGGGGAAAAGGGGGAGGGATCGATTTAACAATGACATGAGAGTTAGGACTCACCTCTTTTTCTTCTTAATCTTCAACTGTCGAAGACTCTCTAAACGGATTTTCAATCTCCCACTTCGCAAGGTTATCACGCTCACGTTTTTAAGATTTACTCCCTTCCCCCAGTTATGAGGGTAGTTTCCCTCCAAATCGTGATTCCAATCGATTGATAGCAGTAGCCATTTGGCCCAATTGGTTTTCCAAGTTTTGAATGCTTGCTTTTGTGTCATGTTGGAATTGTAATGTGTTAGAGGCCAATGTCTTTATCATATCTTCAAGAGACATTTCCTTTTGATTGGAATTGACCTTGTGGTTGGTTAGGAAAAAGATTTGGGGGTTTGTTGGATCCATATCTCAGACTGGGGTGATCTCTCCATCCTTGATTGTAGGTTTAGAGTATGGATTGTATGGTTGTTTTGGGAATCTAAAGTTGGTCGCCGCATTTACCTATTCCACATTATCATCTTGCAATATTAGAGATGAATCTATTGGGTGTCCCACATTTGCAAAAATTTCGCGTGCCTTTACTTGTTGTGAATTCCCTATAGTGGTCAGTTCACAAGAGTTATTAGTTTAGAGAGTTGATTTCCAATACTAGAACTACTTACCTCATTCACACGCCGAACTTGCATGTCTCTGGTTGAATTGAATTGTTAGGAGTTCTCGGCCATGTTTTCAATTAGATCCGTTGCTGCGTGAGGTGTTTTGTCAAGTAATGCTCCTCCGCTAGTTGCATCAACCATTCCCGTATCCATTGGTGATAATTCTTCATAGAAGTGCTGGATTAGGAGTTGATCAGTGATATGGTGATGTGGGCAGCTAGCACATAGCTTTTTGAGCCGTTCCTAATATTCAAAGAGGGATTCTCCTGATTGTTACCTTACGCCACATATCTCTTTCCTAATGCTTCCAGTCTTTAACGCAGGAAAATACTTCTCAAAGAATCGCCTCTTCATTTCATTCCATGTGGTAATGGTGCCCGAAGGTGTATACTAGAACCAATCACTTGCTGAATCCTTTAATGAGAATGGAAAGGCTCTCATTTTGATTTGTTCCTCGGTCACACTTGGTGGTTTCATGGTTGTACAAACTACATCAAATTTATTGAGGTGTTTGTGTGTGTCCTCACCTGCAACACCATGAAATGAAGGTAACTGATGAATTAATCCTTATTTAAGTTCAAATCTAGCATTTTCTGGTAAGTAGAAAAAGTAATGCATGAGATTGATTGGTTAAATCAGGAGTTGCCAATTGCTTCAATGTTTGATTGTTATCAGCCATCTCTTCATCATCTTGATTTGTTCTAATTGATTTTCTTAGCCTGCTTAAAGTTCTTTCAATTTCTAAGTCAAACTGCAAAGGAGATTGATTAGAAGATCGAGTGTTGAACATAAACAGGAAAGAGAGAAATAAAATAAAATATTAGCACAAATAAACTAAATCAACACTGTTCTCCTACAACGACGTCAAAAACTTTATGCGTGCCGTGATGCACCAAATATTAATTACCTTACTCCGTTTTGAAAGCTACAAATTAATGTAGTAGTGGTGGGTAAGGGTCGATCCCACAGAGAACAGTTCATCAATTTCGTGGACTTATACTAAATAGTATGATTGGGAGGTTTTAGTAGATGAGGAGTAGATATTGAATACAAAATAAAATAACAATTAAGAGGGTTTTACCAATGAGAGAAATCATCTAGTTCTTGGTTCAGTCAAACCTCCACTTGCATATCCAATTTATTCGTAACGTGTTCTATTTTCTATTCAAATCTTTAACCCTGAGACAATAAATCACACATCTTTATTACTCAAATTTCCCTTGAGTATAGCTAATTGAAGGTTAGCTTTTCAATTAGTCCTTAGACTTTTGGATAACCTAGAAGTTCCATCTCAAGATTTAATGCAAAAGCGAGTTTAGTTAACTAAAAAAAAAGGTTAAACTTAAAGTAATATTTCGCTCAGTTTGAAATATTTAACAATAGGGCTTGTTCTTTCCAATGATACATGATCATTAGTTGTTACGTATGAATTAGAGAAATCAATAACTACGGATAGAAACTTTAACTCTAGCAAGTTGATAATAGAATTTTAACTCAATTGGCTAAATCTAATTAAAGTTCATATTATAAAAAAAAAATAGAAAAACAAACAAATTTGAATAAGAGAATAAGAATAGCGTTACTTATGAGTTAATCAGGTAGCAAGCTTTGAACAACGACATCCCCTTGACCTAGATCGAGAGGCCTAGCCAATCATATTCTCGGCCAAAATATACATGTCAAATATAATAACGCCGGAATATGAAAGGCTATTTAAGTAATCTCCTAAGTTTTATTCACGCTTAAACTCTTCACACTTTTGCTCAAAATAAGATACAACTGAAAACTAGATATAAACGATGGATACTATTAGAATGAAATATGACACTAGGAATCGAGGATAGGAGAGTGTTTTTACAAGTGAAAGATAATTTAATGGCCTTGCCCTTTTATAGGCACCAAAAGAATCTTTCAACTATGCATGTACAAGCAGTTCCTCTACTTTCACTCCACTTCCTCATGCCTTTTGACCACTTTAATGTTGATTTTTACCTTTTGGACCAGAAATAGCTATTGTAGATCATTAAGTTATCTTTTATTTGGCCATGAAATGACACTAATTAGATCTTTGTAGGCCAAATTATGGCATTTGCACCAAAAGTTGACATTGGATACGTTGGATGTTTATGATGTTGTCTTCAAACCCAATTTTCATCCATTTCCCCATAGATTTTGCCTAAGAGACTATAGATAACATTTGTAGGTAATCAAATCATCTTTCTTTTAGGACTAGAATCAGGTCAATCCCATATTTGTAGCTCAAGTTATGATGAAAACACTGAAAGCTGCCTAATGAATCTGAGTTGCTGATTTGCATTTTTCATGCTTTGTTCATCCTTTTAAGCTTGTTTCAAATCTTCTTGATCCTTAAACATGAAAATAAATAAAAACGCATAAACACTAACTTATAAAATAATTATCACACAATAACAAACATTATTAGAGAGTTACTAAAGTGTTTTTTAAGCACTTATCACGCTGACTGCCCCCGCCCCCGGCGACCCCCTACATTTAGGGGGCTGTGAGTGCCCTGGAACACGTGAAGCATCCCCGCGTTGGCACTAGACAAAGTTCGGATAATGGGAAGTTATTGTGGCGTTTTGTATTTGAGTTGAACAAATGAAAACCAGTACAATGCAGCAGTCTGCATGTATAAAAGCCAGTCAGAATTTTGATAAATTTCATGACGCATTGTTTTACCATATCCATAACACACTGTGGGTAATATATATTTATGTTATGTTGGAAATTTTGGGACTTATGCTATGAGTACTAATAAGGTAGATTTTTCCGAAATACAGGGAAAACTCTATTGGATTTGTTAAGGAATCCTATGAATTTTGTTCTACATTTACTTTGGAAAAAAAATAGCAATATAATTATTTGGTGAACGTGTCATCCCGTGGAACGCATGTGTTGAACTTGGTGAAAAAGGCTAGTTACAATACACTGAATGTAATAAAAATTTTTGAAAAAATGTTAAAAAATAAAAAAATTTTCCTAAAAAAAAAAAAAAAAAAGAAATCCAACCCCTCTCCACACACACCCCCGGTAGGCCACCCCATCCCCACCACGATGGGGGGTTCTCCAGTCAATCACTCACTGCCGGTGAGGTCATTGGCAGCCGATCGACGACCTCACTAGGTACGAGTAATCGATGAGGAAACCCCCCTTGGTCAACCAATTTGGGGTGGGTTCACTACACCGTCTTCCTCCACTATGCGCTGCATGTTGCGGCTTCCTTTCCGATCACTTTCGTCTTTGCAATTTAACAATAATCCATGTAAAATACATGAAAAATTCAACTTAATCGATGTTAACCCTTCATATTTATTAGTTTTTATGAATTAAGAAATCCTGGAAACATATTCCTGCCTGAATGAATTACCGTTGAGAATTGTAATTAATCATGAGGGCATCATCGCTTTTACTGGAGAATTCTACCCTCTCTCCTTCATCTACGTCGAATTTCCAGCAAATCCTTCCTTCTGTGGGACCTACTCCTCATATTATTGCTAAACAAAGATTGAATTTCTACATCTAATTTCATCGTACTTACCTCCCTGTTTTTCATGTGAAGATCTAGAATTCGATTTCTTTTGAACGACTTTATCTTTTTCTTAGCCAAATTGTTTTGGTCTTGTGGCTAGCTCATACACAAATGCATTTAAGTTCAACATGTATCCATTATCGGCCAATTATGAGCTAGGGTTTCTGGGGGTGGGGGTGGCCGCTGAAAGCGGTGTTGGGAAATTTTGGGAATTCTATTTTTTTAAAATGTTATTTTATTGCATTTCTGTCATGTTTTGTTAAATTCAGTGTATTTTCATTAGTATCTAAATTATAGATTTATAGCGATAAGGCTATGATATTTTGTGTAATTTACCCTAGGTTAAATTATCAAAATACACCTTGGAAGAGAACAAAATAGCAAAATCTGAAGTAATTAACGGTAAAAGTGGACGGATTCCATCTATTGGGACCAAATGTGCATCATAATTTTTTAGGACCAAACGAGCTACCGTTTTTATTTTGGACTAAAAACATAAGAAACACACTTTCTTTTTTTTTTTTTTTTTACCATTTCCACTAATTCCCTAACAGGGTGCAACTAAACACACCCCAAAAATTACTCAACACACCCACTCTAAAATTGGCAAAAAAAATATCACCACATAAATATCCAAAGTATTCCTCCATGCTAAATACATCTCAACTGGTTGAACATCATTGTTGATATTCGGTCATGTCTGATTGAACATCAATTGTGATATTCGACCGCTTTTGGCCGAACATCACAGTTGATGTTTGGCTAAATATCACAGTTGATTATCCTTATGGATGTTCGGCCATATTTGACCCAACGTCATTTTTTTCCTTTTAGTAATATGTTATCAATTATTTATTTATGATAATAATTATTTATATTTTGACGTGCGTTTAGCCATACCCTTCCCAATAATTAAACTTCGTTGGCCTTTGTGTTTACATTTTGAGGATCGTAAATTAAATTTATGGAACTCCACATTTTATTTGAAGTATTGAACGGATTCAACGGCTAGTGTTCAAGTGCGCCCGAGTACATTGTAGTTACGGTGTATTTTCCGGGTTCGTACGATATCTGTTTTGAAATTCGAGGTCAGATCTAAAATCAACACGGCGAGGGGAAACTCCAGTAATTTTGAAAATCTTCTGGCGACACTATGGCTGTTAGTGGAGCCCGATTAAAGTTTTAGCCAAAATTTGGCCAAAACTTGGATCGGCCGCCATGGTATCGCAGGAAAATTTTTAAAATTATTGGAGTTTCCTCTCGCCGTATTAATTCTAGATCTAATTTCTAATTTCAAAATAGAGATCGTACGGACTCGAAAAAAAACCTCGAGAACGTCGTAACTACGATGCACCTGGTTGCAATATAACAAACCTGCGGATTCAACTGCAAGTGTTGATATACTTGGAAAAATAGAAACGCACGGCCCTATTTTGCTACTCCAGGTGTCAATACATGGGATTCAAGTGTCAACACGTGGAAGATAAATTTCTTCATCAAGCATGGAAGACTTTCTTGGCTCTATGTATCCAATGAGGCACCTCCTCTGCGTGAGACCTGTCCTGTATGACGTGAATGATTTGGATAATGCATAAATTTTTCTCTTTAAAAAAAAGGGGTTCAAATAATAAGAATGATGAATCCTTATTAAAACATAAAAATAAAAACCGATAATTATTTTCCCGTTTGACCAGCCCATATGACCACATGGGTTTGGTGAGCATTTTTCATAGAAAAACTCGAACATATAACGCAATTAACGCAGCAAAATTCTCTAACACAAAATCTCTTGAAGAAATTAACAACATTACAAGCACCCCCAGGCCCAAAAAAAAACCCTTCAATTTCCGAGCAAAAGTATTTGACAACAGTATATTCTACAACAAAGTTGACCTTGTTTTCTCCTTTGCTGCCAATCTATAGTATCATCAACAAGAATGACATTGTCCCCACTCGGATACAATAACTATCCGAACTAACAAATTTGCTGATATTGCTACTAGACAAAAAGAAGAAATGAATCCCACAATTTGGCTACAGCAAAAACAAGTGGCACAAAGAAGTGCGTAATGAAAGAAGTTGGGAAGCTGGGTGAACGGCTTGTTTGAGGCGCAGACTTTGGTGGCGGTGGTAATTTCTCCACATGAATTGCAAGTTTCATTCCTCCAAAGCAGAATCCGTTGCTGCTGACGAAGTAGCGAGTCTTCGTCACGTTCAGGGGAACCACGTCACGTCCAGCGCCAGTAGTCCAATTGTGAAGGGGACGATCTGACGTACATTTGTCGTAGTCCGTACCATTTACCTCCAGCACATTCATCTGGTTTCTATCATACACAAAGACTGGCAATTGAAAAAAAAAAAACAAAACAAAACAAAACAAAAGCAGAATTAGAATCAGATCCACGCCTTTACTGCTACGACTATCAAAAACAGGATCGACAAGGGGAACCTGTCGTTTCAACAATTATATGCCTCACAACGACATAATGTTAGCAATAGCAGTGGCACAACATAATAATGTTGTTACTATTGCTTTACAAGCACAGAGCTATTGCAACAACAGTTCGCTGTATCATCAGATCCAATAGGCGATACACACGCCGTAAACATCAGAGTAATTATCTGAACAATTGAACTTTGTAATTAAGCTCTAATTAATTATATTGTGTACTATCAATCGAGCACAGATCCACAAACTGTGGACTCTCTTCTTCTGTATTACAGTGATAATTTGAGTAATCAAATCCAGGTTGCTATGACTATGAGTGAAGCACATTTCACTCATAGTCATATGAGTGAAAATCAACAAAATATGTTTAAACAGGAGAGCAACATACAGAGCCAATCGCCAAGATAGAAGTGTTTGTCCCTAGCCCAAATGGTGTAGTTCACATTTGAAGTCCACCCCATATTATCTCCCACAATGTACCGCTTTGCCGCCACCTCCGACGGTGTCATCAACATCACGGCGCATGCTAGCAGCGCCACCGCAGCCCACCATCCAATGCCATTCCTCAGCCCTTCCATTTTTCTCTCTCTCTCTCTCTCTCTCTCTCTCTCTGTTTTATGTATGTGTTCTGTGTATATTTATATACTATATAGAAGAAAGTGGAAACTGGGGTTCTCGTATTTTTCACTGTAATTTTGTATTTGTGATTCTATTGGCGTGTGGGGCAGCGTACAGATCAATTCAGCTGCCAATTGAAATAAAATAAATAAATCGGGTGGTTGTAAAACAAATTAGTAATGATCAGTAAAATAACCTATAAAATTGTGCATTAGTTTCTTAATCACTTCCTTCAAGAAACTTGCAGGCTGTTGGAACAGCTCAGTAGGAACTCCCACATGTTATGTTTGTCGCTCTTCATATTTTTCTTTCTATTTTTGCTGTAATTTGAAGAGACACTTTCTCCAATTTTAACTGACAAAGTTTGGCCTATTACATCTTTTTATGAATGAAACAATACATGAAATAATAAAATACACATGCATGTCTTTATTTTTCAATAAAAAATTGACGTATAAATGTGTCACTTAAAATGTCAATTGACCATATCCACTTAGGATTATTCTTTCAGCTACACTTCATCGATACAGGAGTCACTACATCGTTTTTTTTGTGAAATTAAATACAAAAATATTGTGTATATATCGTTTGTGATTTCTTATATGTTAAAATCAAGAACCAGCAAGAGTCCACTAGAACCCAATTAATTTAGATTTAAGATAAATGGCAACAGGTGTTGAGTGCTATACTTAAGTTTATTTTACAATTTTATTCATGTTTAGTGTGTCTTATTGTGTTTAAGTTTAATTTTGATTATTTTTAAGTAAAAACCAACATGGACCAAATGCATCACGAGAAATGATGAGAAGGGAATCACTTTGCTCGAAATTGATGAATTTGGGATCCAAATGCAAAAGGGATGGAAGACCGAGGACTAAAATTGCAAAAATGGAAGAATTTTAAATGGTGTAAAAAGTTGCACCCACAAAAATGAAAAGTGACCTGTCAAGTGTGTTGTGGGCCACACAGGAAAATTTTGCTACCTAGGTGCTCCCACAGAAACAAAAGGTGCGGTCGTAGAGGCCACAATTGCTACGCACAAGGCAAAGTTGCACTACAGGTTTGAGAGTTGTGGCCTCAACTTTTGTTTTTTAGCAACATGCGAATTTTCAGAATTTGTTTCCTAACCTTATTCTTGTACATGGGTTTGGGTAACTTTTGAAGACCTAATGAAGGTTACAAAATAAATATTTTTGAGACATAATTAGGGAGCTTTTACACATTATAATTAGGAGATTTCTTGGGAGCAATTCAACAAATTTTGAACAGATTCAAGACCGAAGTGGATTCTTCGTGCAAGATCTTCACTTCTACTTAATTCTTCTTCAAAATCCAGCGATAAACTCTTTCATTCTTGCAATTTATTTTATTTTTAACATTCATAACTAATTTTATTTATTGAGATGACTGATGTAATATAATTTGAATATTTGATTTCAATTCTCAAATTTTGGGCTTTAAATTTTTGTGTTGACTTTACATATATGATTAATGCATGAATTAATTGGCCACTAATTCATTGATTTGTGAATGATAACAAATCGAGATGTGAGTTATTTATTTAGATCACGTTTTAAAATCCTGCAATTTATATAAAGGGTAGAGATATTCTTTTATAATTGTTGAGATCTTTTATGAATTCCTATGAACTTTAATGCATCTTGTTAAGGCTTATTCAGACTATATATAAAGATATGGTAGTTGACTTGATTAAATATAATTAATTTACATTCGAGAGAGGTAAATTAACTCACTTTTGTGAATTTGATCTAGCACAATAATAGGATAAAATTTAAGAGGAGAAATCAAATAGGATAAGTATAGATAAATTCGGATTCCCGACATAGTTCTTCATTAATTAAATCAATCATTTCAATTTCTTGATTTGTTTTCTTATTCATTTTAGTTTTCGAGTTAAAAAGTGAAATTCATATTCACTAATATTTTTATCCGTTATTACTGAGATTAATTAGACCAATTTAGATAAATGGTCCCCTTGGGTACTGTAATTTGGACTCAAAAAGTCCATTTTACTACTTATTTAGAGATATCATGCACTTGCAATCTATTTTCACAAGAAATTTTTTGCACCATTACCAATGACGATTTTTATTTAATATCGGTTTATATTGATTTTACTTATTTAATTTTACTTGAATTTTAATTTTTAGCTATAAAAGAATCTTTCTACTTTTTCTTTTAATTTTTTAGAAAAGGTGCTCGTTGCATGACCCATTTGCAAGGCAACACTCTAGAGAACTTTGACCATGAGATTGAATGCACATTTCGATGTAGAAGCAAGGAACACAGCCAAAAAAAGAAAGATTTGCAACAACTAACAATGGAATGCCTAAAAGGAAATGATGCTGCAAGAGCAGCTACATTGTAAGCAGAATGAATAGCTACTCTAACGTATAGGGAAAATCCATTGTACGAAGATGCTGAGGAAGAGGCTGGGGATGATGATGGTGGTAATTTACCTATGGCTCAATTCTTGACTTCATTGGCAGCCCCTACCTGATCAAGAATTGTATATCCTCCATTTGCAATGAACAAATTCCGACTGAGGGCTGATCTGATCAACCTATTCAAAAATAGCCTCCAGTTCTATGGTCTCACCAATGAGGACCCACATACTCACCTCACTAGATTTTTGAGAATGTGCCAGAATTTTAAGTTTAACGAAGTTAATGAAGATCCTATAAGGCTCAAGCTTTCCCATTATACATTGAGAGATGGTACGTTGGAATGGCTTGACTCTGAACTGGATGGAAGTATAACTACGTGGGATGATTTGGCTAGAAAGTTTTGCAATAAATATTTTTCACTAGCCAAAGTAGCACAAATGAAGCTTGACATCTCAACTTTCGAACAATTCGACGATCAAAATTTCCAAGCGTGGGATTGATTCAAGGGCATGCTGATAAGTGTGTATTTTGCACACTTATTTATGCCTCTTTACTTTCATTTGGAGCAAACTTCTACTTACATTTATGTGTATTTATTGTGTTTTAGATACCACTATTCCTCATTGTGGAGGAAAACGAGACTAAATGAGGAAAAAGGACTCAAAGTGTTAAGAAATCCGAAGTCGAGAACTAAAACGCAACAAGTCAAAGTTGGAGGACTTCGGGTGCAAATTTGTGAAGATCTTCTTGGCCGTATTTCTCTAGCTAACATGGAAGAGCACGGAATATGGAGTCCTACCCTTTTTACGGATCACAATTCGGAGTTCGGATCAAAAGATATGGCCAGAAGAAGATCAGGGACCAAAGTGCAACAATTCAGAAGTTGAGGGCATTATGCGTGCAATATTTGTACGACCATAAACAATATAGATACGACCGCACCGTCAGAAGAATAGAATGGCAATTTCATGCAGAGAGTAAAACTACGGCCGTATGAAGTAAATTTACAGTCGTGATCAAGGAATTACGGCCGTAACCCAATATTTACGGGCGTAAGTTTATCAGAACCTGAATATCCGAGGCTTCCCCTATTTTTCTCTTTGTTTTGCCCTCTCTTTTCACCCGATTTTGGGGGTCTTTTGGGGATATTGAAGCACGAAATTGGGACCTTATTACACCCTTTTTCACCCCCAATTCATATCTTCATCTCTTAGGTTAGCTTAGTTAGCGTTAGTTTTTACTTTCTTCTTCCTTTCTCCTTCTTTGCTCTCCTTTTCTCTTCTTCTTTTCTTCTCTTTAGTTTAGGGGTTTGATTGGGGATTGCTTGCTTGGACAAGAAGCTAAGGAGATTAAAAAGAAGTGATTGAAAGTGAAGAACAAGACTTTACTCTGCAAAAGGGAGATTGTCTATAATCTTGTTTTGTTCTTTCATTTCTATTTCATTTGAGCTTTCTTTGTACATGTATCTATGATTTCCTTTACTATGGGCTAATATTGTAAGTTGGGATTTTTGACTAATCTTAATATATGTTTAGTTAATCCATTTGAGTTGTTGGAATTTATTTGTATTGGATTATATATCTCATGTGTGCTTGTTATTGAGCTTGCTACACGTGCTTACTTGACCACCAAGTATGTGCAATTGTGATGAGTGTAGGATCTTAGAGATGGGAGTGCACTTGTTAAACCAAATAGCATGCACCCTAGGTTCTTGTCGAAGATAGAGATATACCTCTTAACCTAGGCAATCCATTGAGCTGTGTTCACAAATCTTTATGCAGTTGATTGGTAATATATCGACACAGAAATGTAGTAGGTTGAACCAATTAATTAGGGTTAGTTTGACATGCGAATGCGGAGCTAGCTATATTAGGAAAACCGGATCTAAAATTGAAGATGGATAATATGTTAAGTTCAACAACGGATTAGCATAACTTATATTGAGTGAAGTCATTAATCCTGACTATTTCTTAATCCGAGTTTATCCCCATTCATGCCCATTTTCTTAATCCGAGTTTATCCTCAGTCATGCCCATTTTCTTCCTTTAGTTTTATTTGCTTTCTTAGTATAGCTTAGTTTAGTTGCTTTCCCTTCTTTTGATTGTGTTCTTTTGTATAGTTTTCTTTTCTTTGCTAGAATTAGTAACTCAATTACAAATATATTTCCCTATGGGATCGATATCCAGACTCCTTGCAGTATATTTGCTCGTGTGTATACGCCCAACACATGCTCAAAAAATGTCCTAATCATAGGATTGACAAAGCAACTCGAGTGCAATAGTTTTACTCGAGATCAACTCCGTAGTTCAAATCAATTGTGGACTCGTCATCTAACAGGTCCATCACAAACAAAAGAATAAATCAAGCATGGGATTTAGTGGAGATGATTGCTAAGACACATAGCATGTTCCTATCTCATCGAGTGGTTTTACAAAAAGGGCCTGTGGGACATGAAAGTGACTCACTTATAGCCACTAATGCTTAAATAGTTGCGCCGACCAAGCATGTGAATTGCTTGCGCGAGAGCACAATATCAAGCGGTGCACTTTATTTAAGGGAATCAAATATATGAAAACTATGGATCAAATCACTTGATATCTTATTGTATGTTGTTCGTAGCTCAGAGTGATCAAGTGAACTTTGTGAATAATAACAATAACATGCAACAGTTTAATCCTTATTCAGAGACATACAATACTAGTTGGAGGCTACACCCCAATCTTAGATACGATGGCAACTCAAACAATTCTCCACCTAAGAAAAAGCTAAGCTTGGGAGAGATGTTTCAGCAATACATGCAAAAGGCAGATAAAATTTTGGAACGAACTGATACAAACTATGAAAATCAAGCCTCAATAAAGAAATTGGAGACTTGGATTGGACAGATGGCTTTGCAAATTGCAGACAGGCCTTGCAGGTGCCTTTCCTATCAATACAGAAACAAATCCAAGCGAGCAAGTGAATGCCATTTATAGTGTTAACAACAAGGAAATTCAAGTTCCACCACTTATATCAGAGACCTTGTCATATACTCCAGTAAAAGCCTATGTTCCTCCAATTCCATTCCCTTGAGAAGGCCAAGAGCAGATTTGAAAAAAATTGAGGCACAAGCCATAACAACAACAAGTGGAGTACAATTGCCAGAAATTTCTATGAAAATATCGGGGAAGCAAGATGAAAATGCAATAAATGAGGACAAGGTAGAAGAAGAAGTAACTAAGCCATCAGTTGAGGAGCAGACTGAGACTAAAATTGAAGCAATTGAGAACAATGCATCAACTCTAATGAAAGCATATGTGCCGCCTCTCCCCTTTCCTCAAAGACTTCAAAAGCACAAAATTGATAAGCAATTTTGCAAATTTCTTGATATTTTTAAGAAGTTGCACATAAACATCCTATTTGTAGATGCTTTGGCACATATGCCATTGTACTTGAAATTCATGAAAGAAATGGTATCGAAGAAAAGATAGTTGGAGGAATTTGAGAAGTGGCATTGACAGAAGAGTATAGTGCAATTTTGCAGAATAAGCTCCCACCAAAACTAAAAGATCGACTGAGTTTTTCTATCTCTTACAATATTGGTAATGTAAATTTTGATAGATGTTTGTGTGATTTTGGTGCTAGTGTTAATTTAATGCAACTATCTATTTATAGGAAACTTGTGTTAGGTAAGACGAAATAGAGCACGGTGACATTACAGCTAGCTGATCGGTTGATCAAGAGTCCTCATGGAATAATTGAAGACGTTCTAATAAAAGTGGAAATTTTAATTTTTCCAGTAGATTTAATAATAATGGATGTTGAAGAAGATATTAGACTACCATTTATTCTTGGCCACTGCACAATCTTTAATAGATGTGGAAAAAGAAGAGGTGTGAAAATGTAACATTTAGCATTCCCCACAAAGAAAGTAAAGTTTCTCAACATGAGAGTTGCTTTGAAGTGAAGGAAATTGAACAAATTGGTGTCGAGCCTGTGACACAAGAGCGAGAAATTCATATTGGAAATCAAGTACCTAAAATGAGGATCGCCAAAGTAAAGAAAAATAAGTTGGAGATGTGTAAGACAAACAACTACAAAAATACAAAGCTTTTCAAACCCGTTTCAAACCACCACGCTAACTGTTGTAAAAGTCCAGCTTTAGACTATAAATCGAGTGCTTATTGGGAGGCAACCCAATTTTTTGGCTTAGTTTACTTATTGTTATGTGTGCTTGGTGTTATTCTCTTATTTCTTTTATTCTTTTGGGTCTAAATGAATGATTTTTTGCTGAATAAATTGTTATTTTCTCATAGTTTGTGATTTTCATTAGGGTTGACAGATTTAATTCCTGGCCTTACTAACTCACCACACCAGGACCTACCACCGTCTGACGCATGACTCACCCGCTGGAATGTTACTTAACTTCTCTTCTACTTCTTATCTTTTTACTTTTACATTGAAGACGATGTTGATTTTAGGTTTAGGGGTGTGGTTTTAATTTTCATACTGCTTTTACTTGTTAACTTGCTTGTCGTAGTAATCATGTGTCTTTTGTCCATATTAAAAAAAATCTGAAAAAAAATTATTTTTTCGTTTGGTCAAGTAATGTATCGTCGATGATCGTTTCTTTTGGGCATAACTGCATAAAATGACAGTTGCACTTTTGAACATCGCTTGATCTTTTAAATTTTATTGTCTCTGATTGTGCACAACTAGCTTTAATAGAGCACATGGTCATTGTGTGCCTTAGATGTATGTTGGGGTATAGGTTAGATGATTTGTTCCCTAATATATTACCTATAATTAACATGCCACCCTTAGAAATAGGAAATCTTCCCCAAATTGAATGATAGGATCAAACTAGCTAAAATGCTAAGTTTTGGGGTGGTAAAATTAGTAACTTTATGTTGGGGGAATTATAGTTTGATGTCTTGATATTTTTGCTTTTAGTTGAAGGATTTTTGGTTGGTGAGCTTGTACCGGCGCTGACCAATGTTGGCCTTCTCCACTAGAAATGAAAAAAAAATGAAAAAAAAGGAAAAACAAAAAAACCCTCAAAAAGAAATATATATATATATATATATATATATAATGTGTCAATTGCATCCATTTTATTTCTACCCCATTTTCTTGAATTATTGACTCAAGTGATTAAGTTCACAAAGGTATTTTAAATTCTGGTGCCTTGAGTGACGAAATCGAGAGTCATCAACATAAAACTCGCTACAATGGTCCTTGCGAAAGCATGATTGTTTGGGCATTGCATTTCATATAATTTAAAAGAGAGAGAAGAGAAAGAAGAAGAACGTCTAATTGAGATTAATGGGGGTTTGAAGTGTCAGAAAAAGACTCAAAGGCTAGAGGTTTGGAAACTTGGAGTAGAGATGAATGGATAGATAACATTAGTTCCTTTAACACCTAGTCACCTTTTCTTAACATCTAGTGTGGAAAAATACATTGAAATATTTTTAGAACACCATATTGAAAACATATCAGGAATTGAGAAAAAAGCATAAAGAGTGAATCCTACGAGTGGGAACACGAAAATCTTAGCACATGGGAATATGGGCATGGTTTTGATTAAGCATTATTTGATTATATTTTAACATGGATTTGAGTTGAGCAATGAATAACACGCACACACACGAGATGGTCGAACACATGGTGAGTGAATAGTATGGTGTTTGTTTTGCTTAGTCCAACTGGAGTTCAGTAACTATTTTATTGACCTGAGGCGTGTGGCACAATACTTGACCTGTTTTTGAGTCATGTTCGCGATCAATGTTTAGTGCGTGATTTTGTTCTTTGTTTTGTTTTAGTTTTCTTGTTAAAAGACAAACAATAGTTTAAATTTGGGGGCTGTTGGTTGGGTGTTATATGTCCATTTATTTCATAAATTTGTTCATGTTTACTGTGTTTTATTGTGTTTAAGTGTGTTTAATTTTGATTGTTTTAGGTAAAAACCAACATGAACCAAGTACATCACAAGAAAAGAAGAGAAAGGAGTCAACTTGCTCCAAATTGATGAATTTTGGACTACAATGCAAATGGGATAGCAGATCACGGATTGAAATTGCAAAAAAAGAAGAATTTTACATGGCATAAAAAGTTGTGCCGTCAAAAATGAAGAAACAAGCTATCAAATGTGCTGTGGTCTACACAGAAAAAAGTTGCTATATAGGTGTGCCTACGCAAAGAAAAAATGATGCCGCATAAGGAGAAGTGGCGACCCCGGGTTTGAAAGTTGCAACTGCAACTTCTGTTTTTCAACAACACGCGAATTTTCAGAATTTATTTTCTAATTTGATTTAACCTTATTCTTATACACTATTTGGGAAGTTTTCGAAGATGTAATGGGGATAAATGGATGTTTTTTAGGCACCATTAGGGAGCTTTTACAGGTTATAATTCGGAGATTTCTTGAGAGCAACTCAACAATTTTTGAAGAGATTCAAGACCGAAGTGGATTTTGAGTGCAAGATTTTCACTTCTACTAAATTTTTCTTCAAAATCCGGTGATGAACTCTTGTATTCTTTCAATTTATTTTATTTTTAGAATGAGTAATTAATTTTCTTTGTTGAGATGAACGATATAATATAGTTTGAATATTTGATTTCATTTGTCAAATTTTGAGCTTTAAATTTTTATGTGTTGAGTTTACATCTATGATTAACGCGTGAATTAATTGACCACTAATTCATTGATTTGTGAATGATTACAAACAAAGAGGTGAGTTATTTATTTAGACCACGTTGTAAAATCTGTCAATTTAATTTACATAAAGGTTAGAGATATTCTTTTATAATTGTTGAGATCTTTTAAAAATTCATATAAACTTTAATGCATCTAATTAATGCTTATTCGGACTATGCATAGAGATATGATAGTTGACTTGATTAAATATGATTAATTTAAACTCAAGAGAGGTAATTTACTCACTTTTGAGAATTCGATCTAGCACAACGATAGGACAAAATTTGAGAGGAGAAATCAAATAGGATAACTATAGATAAATCACGATGTCCAATTTCGTTCGTCATTAATTAAACCAATCCTTTCAATTTCGTATTTGTTTTCTTATTCATTTTAGTTTTGTGGTTAAAATTTAAAATTCATATTTATTGATATTTTTATCTATTCTTTCTGAGATTAATTAGACCAAATTAGATAAAATAGTCTCTATGGGTACATTAACTCGGACTCAAAAAATCCATTTTACTACTTATTTAGCGATATCGTGCACTTAAGATCTATTTTCAGAACAATAGAGTCCTTAACCTCTGGAGGTTGATTTCAGAACAAGAGTCCTTCATCTCTGGAGGTTGATGGGTGTCGAATCCAACAAATAATAATTAAACTTGCCTCAAAAAATATAAACTGTGATAGTGGTGAGCAATGTCGTACCCATAGAGATTGGTAAGATTTATTCTTTTAAAGATTAAACTGAATAAAACAAAATTTGGGGGGAGGGGGGGTTGGTGGGGGAAGTATTTGTGTTTGAATGATGAGATTGACGCAATTAAGACAATGGTGAGAAATATATAAATTAAAGGTAGCCAATTAACACAAAAATCCAACTCCAGGAATAATCTCGGGTATGATTCACAAAATTGACCCTAGATGCAATGTAAGATCTTCTATCATTTCCCTAAATTGATTATGGTTATTGATACGATCTAACAACATATCTTTTCTTACTTATTCGATAGTCAAGATACGATCATTGATTATTTCTCTAATCAATACATAATTCTAGGCATGACCATAGGATTTAATTTATCGACAATATTAAATTATAAAAGACGGCCAATTCTAACCAATAAATTCACACGGTGATTCGTTTAAACTAGGCTATGTATCTTCATAACATAGATTGAAATTTTCAACATTATCAATGATACTAATTAGCACAATTATTAGAAAACTAAACAATTAGGGATTTAGATTTCTAATTGACGATCTATTTTTTTGATAGTCACACAACATGCATTTTGTATAATTAATCAAAACAATACTTTTAACACAAGCATGGAAAATATATAAATAGAGAAATTAAATAGAAGAACAGGAAAAGAATATATTAGATCTCACAATTGTTATATAATCAATCTTCAATTATCCTTGCACTGGAAAAAAAAAGTTCAGAAATCCGTGGAAGATGAAGAAATATCTAATGTAGAAGATGATGATACAAATGTGTAGTATAGTGATGAGGGAAATAAACGTGTGTTTCTCCCTACTGTTGCGTCAAATCCAGATCTAAAAATAATCTAGAAAAAATAAAGAGAAAATAAAAGGAAGGAATCTAGTTTCCTAATTCTAATAAAAATCTAATCCTCTCTTAAATATAAATTCTAAAACTATATTAAAAGTCCCTATAAAATATTTATATTCTTTTTGGGAATAAGAATAATTAATTTTGGTCTTCCAACAATCCTTCAACTCTTTACTTCATGGAGTCTCGTCCCTACATTTTTTTGTAGCTCGGTTGGTAAGGTGTGACCACACTTAAGGTTGGTGATCTTATTGATGTTTTTCCCCTTGAGCTTCATCATTTCTCCAAAACTCGCGAAATCGACTCCAATTCTTCACCTAGTCCATAAAACACAGTTAAAATCAAGAACTTAAGCAATTTGTAATAATAAAAGCTCGAGGAAATATGACAATATTTACATTGGAATACATAACTTTCGAACATGTGCAATTGCGTCATAATTTTTTTTCCCTTAAAATGCATGATTTTGACTTTAATTTTTTATACATTTTCATTTTCATAAATAACGAAAGTAATTAAAATAATTTAGTCATAATTAAAAAAATTTTATCAAAAATTTTCGATACGCTAATGCATACTTGCTTCGATATTACTGTTTCTCAATATTTCTTTTAATATTAGATACGTGCACATTTGAATTTCAACTAATAGTTAATAAATTTAATGTTACTTTGACATCTGGCAATCACAAGAAAAATATTTAGAAGTTTTTTTTTTTCGCCATATTATTTGCATTAGAGATAGAGATAGCGCATGTGATGGAGTTGACGGTAGATCGGAGGCCAAGGAAGAGGCCTCGATTTTGCTAGGATGATGTGTCTCGGCCCCTAAGGTATTATAAATTCAATATGGGATTTCTCTTATTTGGTTATTTTGTAAGATTTATATTTTGTAGATGTGATGGAAACTTAGAATTTCATTGTATTAGGAATGAAAGAGATAATTTGTTGCGTAGAGCTCCAATGAAAAGCATTGGCTGATGTGGACAAGTGTTTGTTCAACCTTATTGTATTTCCTTTTTTAACCACCGTCTACATTATTGTGGATGTTATATGAGTGTTGTATTGACAAATGATAGTTATCTCATCAGTAGCAAGCAACTGACTACAAGTTTGTTGTGCTGTAGGTTTGGCTGCATTGTTTGTGACTTCGGAGTCTGTGGTCTTGACTGCAATTTTCAATTTTAGAGGTATACATAATTAAAACCTTACTAAATCTATGTCTCGAAGAACGCTTTGAAGGTAGTGTTCTCATTCTAATTAACTGAGACTGGAATAATTTGATCATTGTGATTTAGTTTTCTATTGTTTTGATGAACTTTTCATTTTATGATGGATAGATTGATTAATTGGTGGTTGCTGTGTTTAATGTCTGTTAAATCTATTGATCTGGTCTTTTTAAATGAGAGAATGGACTTTAGGTTAAATGCGTGTACGATTTCTATGCTTTTGTTTAGATCTATCAAATTTCTAACTCCATTTCAATTTCATTTATACCATGAAGTTACAAAGGTTGTACCCTTCCCTTTTTAGCTTTTAGCAGTGGTGAGAGTTCTAGAGAAAAGAGAAAGCTTCATGCCAGATGAAAAAGAAATAACATTCCATACTAGCTGTGAGGCTTGGCCATTCATTCTTTATCAAAGACCGGGAAGGTCGACGAGGAATTCTCTTTTCGGTACCCTATCAATGGTAAAGAGTTCCTCAGACTTATTTTTTTAGATTAAGAAGGTCACTGGTGGTGTCGAAGCCTTCATCACTCGTGGTTTGACAAGCTGATATAGCTAAGAAAGAAAGTCCAGATCTATGAAAGGTGAAACTGGTCATAATCATCTCAGAATTGAAGGATTTTCCTATGCATCCTTTTTCTGTTATATAAATGACAAATGACGAAGGCTTTTACCTTTCAGTAAGAATTGAATTTTCAAAATATTGAAGTATAAATTTTGAGGCCCTATTGGAGAAAATTTCCAAAATCAATTTTTGGGATTTTTCTAATAGATTTCCCCTCCACTTTTTGATAATTATAAGTGAGTCATGCTTTTTATGTTATTGTTTTCTTTAGCTCAACCTTCTAAAATCATATGTATCTATTTTTCTCGGTAATTATGTAAATGCTTTGAAGAAGATTGTGGACAAATTCAAGTTTTTTATGAGCAGTGGGAACTAATAGAGGATCGACTGTGTAATTGACGTAGTTTTAGCCCATTTTTCATTTCAAAGCATTCCATTATCTATTTAACATGAAGTTGAATGGCGATAATATATCGTTTGAACATGAACTATTGTTTACAGTTTACAATGATTTTGATCTTTTAAAACAAGCCGGAATTCAAGATGATGAGTTTTTTTTATAATGTCAGACGTGGATGAAAAACTCCGACACATGTACCCAGATTTCGACATATGGAGATTCGGTATCCCTCTTGTAGTAAGTGTGCTTACTCTTGAAATCGTGCCTTGCATGAGCCTATGATAAAGTGCCTCAATATCCGTGACTTCCAAGGCTATATGTGAGGTTTATGCCTCATTTCACTGAGGCTTACTCCTGCACTTAGTGAAGTCCAAGCTTATCGAATTAAGGTATGCCAAATTTTTGTTGCATTTTCAAATATTTGATTATAAGCCAAAAAATGTTTAATTATTTCTTTATAACTTCAAATGTTTTATAAGTAAAGTGAGTAGTTTAGAAAATCAAAACTTAAAAAAGTTTTGAAATCAAGATAATGAGTCATTGAAATGATGGCATGGAAAAATTAAAAGAAAAATATTTGTTCTATCATGGAAAAATATCCACCTCACCAGTCCATATTTTCCAAGTTGTCCTATGGGGAGAATCAGATGCTTAAGGCTTTTTATGAGGAGAATATGAAATGACTTTGTTTAGCATTCGAGCACCAGGCCTGTCTCTCAGAACTTCCACTTAAATTCTATCATTATCCTTTTTTTTTCTTTTTTTTTTTTTAATCCTATACTCTTGTACTTACATAGTAAGATTGGTTTAGAAGAAAAAGTGGACAAGATAATCACAATGAATAATGCAAGAAAAATTTTAATATATATATATATATATATATTATACTTTTCGTTTTTGTTAGATGTTTCTTAACTTTTTCATTTGATGTCTTAGATATCGAGCTTAGATCATAATGTTATCACTCCAATGAAGTTTAGAATGAAACGTTTGGTCTCAATTGACTTAAATGAAGGGGAATCTGTTTCTATACAGCAAATTGAAGGACAAGATTCAGAGCAATCTTGCAACGAACAGAGAAAGATTATCAAAAGGCAAGATTAGTCCATTTCACTTGGATTTATTTTATGGATATTTTGATGTCTAGGATCTAAGTTATGTTTCAGAAACATTGGTGTTTAGTTTTGCTTCCTGGTAGTATGATTTTGTCTAAGTTTTATTGCCGACTGTGAATGTTATTGACTAATTTCACTTGCTGTCAGTGTGGTTTTGACTAATTTTTGTTTAAAAGACATCTTTTTTGGTTATTATGGGGTATTCTATTCAAATGGTTTCTACTTAAAACAAAAATTGTTTTGATTGATTATTAATACTAACTATTAGATATTTATGTATTATATGTTTTCTCTAACAAAGTGTTTTGTATCCGTACAAGATGTATGAATGATCTTGTCCTTAGAATATATCAAACATATATGATGTTATAGAATACAGTAAAAATGATGTATAGTTTTAGGGTTTTTTCTTTTTCATTTTTTTGTGAATAATGTATAGCTTTAGTTTTTAAATGACCATTATTTTAATAGTAGTATACTTTTTTGAATGATTACTCTAAGATTAATCAATTTTTCCCTATTACATTTAAAGAACAGAAATAATATTGTAACAAAAATTTCATTCAGCACCTTAGACTTTTTCAAAATTCAAATCTCGAGTACATCTCTTTCCATGGTTTAGTAAAAAGGTCTTATTGCATTTAATTTTTTCTTTACATTAATTAATTAATAGGAACTTTGTGCTTTGAAACACCAAACGAATGCTTCCCTTTTAAAGTGGTGTCAAGTAATTCATTACTAAGTTTTGTAAATTGTTTTAGTGGTCGACTCTTCATTTTATAATGACCACTAATAATACTAAGTATAATATAATAATTAATAATGAATAATATATATTATAAATAACATCTATTTATCTATATTAGAGTAAGACAATTGGCATTATTTTTTTCGTCAAAATCAATTGTTGAATTTTTTTTATTGTAAATCGGCAGTTTTGGTTTAATGGTGTTCACAATGAAATTATATTATGTAACGTTGTGATGTTCAATATACATTGATATTACAACAAGTGTAATGTTATTTGTTTGAAAAATTATAAAAATGATTGGTTTATCAATTTTTTTTCAGTATCCGAGTAATTAAGTACTAATTGACATTGTATTTATCTCAGAATGTTAGTACGTAGCTAATTTAAAAATATATTATTAAACTAAATAAAAATAAAATAATAACATAATGTATAGACAAACTCCAAGAAATTGCACTTAATTATGTTCTGAATCTATCATTAAAAATTGAAATAATACATTAAATGGAATTTCGTTAATTACTTCGCATTTTCTAAAACCTAGAAATTTAGTTCTTTTGTACATTGTCAATCACTGATGTTTAATGATGTTCGCTTCAACAACAACGCACTAATTTTTTATTTTTCATTTTTAACAAACTTAGTACATGAAATTGACGAACATTTAGAACATTTGTCGAGAGGTGAGATGGATATAGATATGTCGAATGGTGTGTAAAGTGCACCATACGAGCTCTTTCATATTGTGTGTTAAATTTCTAGGAGGTCGCTTTTTTTATTTTTTGCCTTGATTGTACATTGTTTATTTTTTGGCCTTGATTCTACAACCTCTTTTTTTTTTTTTTTTTTTTATCGAGTACTCCAATTTCACAATGACAGGTAATGATTCTATTTTGCCTATTATTATTTTTAAATTTTTCTAAGCAAAACTATTTATAATCTATTTTGTTGATACACGGTTTGATGACTTGTAGAGTATGACGATATTGGAGATCCTGAATATTCTTGTAAGCACTGTGGAGTTATTTTTTGGTATGCAAAGAAAAGCAAAAAATTTTCAAGAGACAGTAGCCTGAAGTTCACCATGTGTTGCAATCACGGCAACATCGTGCTTCCAATAATGAGAGACCTACCTCGAGTCTTGAAAGATTTGATTTTCAGGGATGAGAGAAGTAGGCACTTTGTTGACGACATCCAGTCCTATAACTCGATGTTGTCATTCGCTTCTATGGGCGGAAAGATAAATAAGAGGATAAATAAAAGGAAGAACACCGTCTATATTAAGGTTAAATGGCCAAAACCACCATAGCATTGTATCCTTACTTCCCCGTCAGGATAGAATAATTGATTAGGAGAGTTAAAAATTGCATTAAGGAACGCTACAAATTGTTGTATTTAAAAATACAAAAGGGTAATTAAGCGAAATGTCCCTAAACTTTTGGTTGATTCGTACTCTCGCGCATCTCCACCATCTCACACTTTTTTAATTAGTAAAAATTAGTCCATTATTCCATTAACATTAATCAAAATTTCTATTAGTTGAAAAATTAGGGGGCGTTTTCTTTGCCGTTTTCAGCCCGTTTTCTATTTTCTGTTTTCGAAAATGTTGAAAACGCGGTCTGTTCATTGTTTTCGAAAATCCATTTTCGAAAACGTTTTCAACATTTGTATAGGAAATATGAAAACGTCTTTTTAACGTTTTCGGTGTTTTCAGTGTTAAATGTTGAAAATAAGGAAAACGCGTTTTCGAATTTTAAACTTTACATTTATTATATTATATTTCAATCCCAAATTTTATTTTTCGTACGTTTCAATCCCCGATCACCGCCGACCACCGCCGGCCACGTGGGAAAAGTCAAACCACCAGATCTGGTGGTCAATAAAATTTGGGATTGAAATATAATATAATAAATGTAAAGTTTAAAATTCGATCTGGTGGTTTGACCACCAGATCTGGTGGTTCTCCACCTGAGAACCACCGTCGCTGTGGTTCTCCACCTCGCAAGGTGGAAAACCACCTTCGCAGGTGGTTCTCCGACCTCGGAGAACCACATGCGAAGGCGGGAATGTTATTTTAAGAGCGTTGGGAAACGCTGGGAGAAAAAATGTGAGAGATGTGGGCGCGGTGTCACGGACTTAGAGTTTTCGCTAACTCCGTGCGGCCTTCACCCCTCGAACCACCACTGTGATTGCTAGTGAAGCAGCCTTCGATCCCTCGATGCACTACTAAAGTGCTAACTTAAGGGAAAACCGGCAAATACACAAGTAGTAGAGTAATACAACCCTTTGTATTAACTCCAAAGATGATTACAACAACTTGTAACTACTCGACCCCTCGAGCTCTCGTACAAGTGTTCCTCACAATCTCTACCTCTAGAGATCACTCACAACAATGCTCACTCAAGCTCTCACTCTTGAATCACTCTTTTCTTGGATGGTTAAAAATGAAGGCCTACCATCTATTTATAGGCAAACATCTTCCACCTCCTTTGCAATGGACGGTGGAGATCAATCCTAATCAACGGCTATGATCGAGCCTCTAGAACATCCTAGACCTTCTAGACCATTCTATGAACTTCTATACATTTCCATACCTTTCTCTACTATATCAAGTATGTACATGAATGTTCTAGACTTGTCTACGAAAGCCTACCTCTTGGAAGTCTCTAGAATGCCGACTTGTCTCGTCACTTCCCGCAACATTCTAGAAGCTTCCTTGAGTGCTCGACCATGGATCCTTCCGGAACGTACTCGCTCGACCAAGTCCCGTAACCTTCCGGAATCTTCCATTAGCCTCAACGCCTCCTCGGATGATCTCGCCCGCGTCCATGATCGGCCCTTCATGCATGATCCATTGCCTTCGTCCCTACGTGACTTAGGCGTCGTGCCCCGATCATGGTTCCGTCCATACCTTTCGTGCACGCCTCGTGCACCATAGCGCCCATCCATGCGCAAATGACCCGATCCATTGCTAGTCAAACTCCCGGGGCGTGACAGCGGGCCCCCCCGGCCCCACCGCATTCAGGGGGGCCTGCAAGTGGGCTGTGAGACGCTGGAAGAAATGCTGGGAGAATAACGCTGGGAATATAATATTTTCGCCTGCGAAGGTGGTTCTCTACTTGCGAGGTGGAGAACCACCGCCAGCGGTTGCCGGCGGTGGGGTTGCAGGGGGTGGGGTGGGGGTAGGGTAGGTGAAGATGAGGGCTTGTTTGAAATTTTGAAAAAGTTTGAGGACCCTTTTGTAAATTTTATTATACGAAATTGTATTTTTGTAAAAGTATAAACCAAACACATTTTCTATTTTCCCTTCTCAAAAATAATTTTTCAAAACGACAAACCAAACGCATTTTCAATTTTCTCAAAACAAAAATTGAAAACAGAAAACACCAAAAAATTTTCGAAAATGAAAATAAAAAATACAAAACAAACAGAACGACCCCTTAGTATTTCGTACAATGCACGGGTGAAGACGTTAGATTAATACAATTCTTAAAATTGTGGTTAATAAATTAATTATTTAGAAATAATTATGTTTTAGCAATAATTAGGTAAAAAATGGAAATTAATTAAAATTAATAATATTACAATTAATTCAAAATAATTAAATTGTTAAGATTTAATTGGCCGCGGTTTCATTAGACGGAAATTAATCAAAATAAATTATATTGCTAAACGGGGAAAATAAAATTAATTATAAAGAACGAAAAATAATTAAAATTAATTAGGTTGCTATGGGTTAGTAAGATTTCTTTTAAAAAATAAAAGATATGTTTTAAATGAACTATTACAAATGTTTTTTACAAAAAAAGTTTTTAATAACTTATAGTATATTGGATCTCAATTCCATTTGGTATGCTCCAATCTCTAGGAAGCTGTATATTTGGTAAATGAAAAATTGTATTGTCGCTTTACTTTATGATTGTAATTATTTCATATTTGTACTCACTAGGATTTTATGGCCATCGCTTTGCTTTTCCTTCTAGAGAGATTAATCATGTGGGAGTAGGAGAGGAGATCGATGGTGCTTGAACCAATAAAGGTTTTGGAAGGATGGAATAAGTGATGAATGAGAGATGTGAAGCATACGTGAGTTGGATTGTTTTTTTTAAATGATTCAATAATTTTTGGAAAAAAAATTTTTTTAATGTATTTTATGTATTTTTTCTGTCGTGTAGAACAATGCATATGGTATTGGGAGTACTGGTGCCATCGATAAAGTTGTCCGTTAGTTGCTATGTTAAAATTTGTGGGACTTCTGCTATGTGCATTAATGTGGCAGATTTTTTTGAAATATAGGGAAATTCTGTCGAATTTTTTAAAGAATCGTATGGATTTTTTTTATTCTTTTTTATTTTCTAAAAAAATAATATAATTATTTGACGAATGTATCTTCCGGTGCAACGCACGGGTAAAAATACTAGTTTGTAATAATAAAAGCCCGAGGAAATATGACAATATTTACATTTGAATACATTACTTTCGAACATGTGCAATTGCGTCATAAATTTTTTCCCTCAAAATGCATGATTTTAACTTTAATTTTTTATACATTTTCATTTTCATACATAATGAAAGTAATTAAAATAATTTAGTCATAATTAAAAAAAAATTATCAAAAATTTTCGATACGCTAATGCATACTTGCTTCGATATTACTGTTTCTCAATATTTCTTTTAATATTAGATACGTGCACATTTGAATTTCAACTAATAGTTAATAATTAATGTTACTATATTGTGATAAATTTAATATTTAAATGCCATAAAAAAATATACCAGAGCCGATGCAACAAAAAATGTAAAAAAAAAAAAAAAAAAAAAAAAAAAAAAAGAACCGACCCAAACCCACCTTAATTGTGTTCTCTTATATAAATGAAAAAAAAAAAATTATTGACTAATTAACAGTCAAATTATCAATTTTCTGACATAAGGACCTTTGATGCTTACTTTTGAAAGATTAGAGACTTCAGATGTGATACTTTGACGGCCGATGACTTCATCGCAACAGCCCTTAAAGATCAAAGACCCCTTCTACCATTTACTCTTTGATTTGTCCCCATAAAAATGGTTGTGTAATTAGCACAAAACGTCCTACTTTCAAACATCAACAAAACCTCAAAAATTGTCCAATTTACACTTATTAACATATGTCAAATTTTTAGGCACTAAGAAACGCTTTCTGAACGAGCACATATGAGACCTTGAAAATAAACTATAAGCTCGTACATTCATACTTGCACAGAGGGTGAAACGTAACAATACAATAAGGGCAAAAACGCAAATAATCACTCAAATTTGGTTAAATTTCAGCGTTATGCCTTTATATTTGCAATGGCATAACCTGCTACTCTATGAATATGATTTGATTACTCGGAGCACATGTAACAAGATTGCTTCTACTTTGGAGAAACACAGATCACGGTGACAAATGACAATATTAAACTTCCCACAGGTTGAGAGAGTGTCACTGGATAACTAAAAATGAAAAAGTCGAGTGGAAAGGAAATTTAGCACATAATAACGCAAAAACTGCAGTCCAAATCAATCCTTAGACCAATGAAATTTACAATGTCTCAAGAAACGCAATAAAATTAAACTATCTGGGGCTGTATAATAATTAATAAGCTTACTGCAACATGATGGGGTAAACTACAGAACAGCCTCCAATTTACAGACTGATGATAAATAAAAGTCTTCTTACTATTCGATTAAAGTAGTAGTTCTCGTCGTCTGTATCATGTCTTTGCTGCTTTGCATGTTCGAGTCATTGACACGGTGCTTCCCTTCTTGTGACCTAACAAATTCTTCGATAGCCGCCTTCAACTCCGTGTTTGGAATTAACATGTCAACGGTGAGATGAGAACGATTGAAGGGGTCGGTCTGCAAATCCAAAATACCACAAGTTAGATTGCTCAAAACTTAAATCTGCAATCATTTTAAGCTTTTTCCATGTAAAAATTTATATCTTCTACTCTGTCAAAGTCACACGTTAGTGTTAGCAACACATTCAAAATACTCATTATTATCAGGTAAATTTAATAAAACTCGCTGAACATTAAAATTGTAACATGTTACTCAAACTTCGAAACGTAGTCACTCTCCATGACTTTGCTTAATGTCAACCATCGAGCACTGTTAACTCAACATTAAATACATAGACCAACTGCGAGCAGCTGGCTGCTTGTTTCCTAAGTATAACCACCTAGACCAATTGCTGGCACAAAAAACCAAAACACCAGACAAAACAAGTACATAATCTATATGAAATACAATTTAATGAATCTATTCGTAACCTGCTTTTGTTTGGAAGATTTTTTTTATCGTTTACGTAGTTTGTCTAATGGCGAATTTCTTGTGCCAGCATGTGATCCAGTTGATTCCACGTTGAACACTATGAGCCATGTCGAGGCAATTGGTTAATATAAGTAAACTTCAGGTCAAAGAATGGTTGATGGTTGATATAAAGCAAAGTTCAAGTAGTATTTGGTTACATTTCAAGAGTGAGCAACATGTTGCAACTTCAAAGCTCAGTAAAAATACTTTCATTAAATTCTCCGTATTATTATCTACATATTTCACGATTCTACCAAATACCAATACTCACCTTAAAAAGTTAGTGCATGGCAAAATAAAAGCTTTACGAGAACGCACGCTAATTGTCAACTTTCATCTAAACAAAATAACGGCTTATTCTATACACAATAATTTTTCACTAACTTCCACTATCCTTTTCTCTCTCATCATTTTCAACCACTCATACAATTACTTGACATTTTTTAATACATTTTTCTCAATTTTCAATCACACATCTAACATGCCGTTCAAGTAAATCTATATTATACACAATTATTGTATATAGACCAAGCTCTAATTTTAATTTTCATCATCTAAAGCAAGTGGAAGAGAAGAAACGTACACTATCACTTAGAAGATGCCGGTGGATAACAGATCGGTCCACCGTGACCTTTGATGAAGGCAAGATGACAGGATCCTTCATTAAGGTAAACTGTAATCCAAGAAAGATTAGTGTGACATTAGGCATAACAGTTAAGTGGCATAAAACCACAATATAGAGCATATAAGGATGACAAGATAATTCAAAAATACTCGGTTATTAACGAAATCATTCATTTTTCACCCAATTCCACCCCATCTCGGAAACTTGAATTTTGCAGAAACTTTAATGACCGAGATGTTGATGATTTCATCTCTCTTTTGAGCTTGCTGACACTACTAATTTTGATCCCTTTGTTCCAGATAAAAGAATTTGGAAGGGCCACTATTTGGGTAACTTCTCGTGCAAAACTTTTTTAGATGCTCTCTATCAACCATCTTGTGCTTCTAATTTCCCAAAATTCAAATTCATTTGGAAAGGTGTGATGCCATCAAGGGTCAAAGTTTTTGCTTGGTTAGTGTCTTTCGGAAAGGTTAATACTTGTGATTTGTTACCATTGAGAATGCCGTTTTTGTATGTTTCCCCATCATATTACATCATGTGTAGGAAAGGGGATGAAAACATTGATCATGTTTTGATACAGTGTGAGTTTGGTAAAGAAATTTAGAGTAGAATCTTGCATTTATTTGAGATTGTGGGTGGTAAAGAAATTTGGAGCAAAATCTTGTATTTATTTGAGATTGTGGGTGCACTTCCAAGGCAATGTGCAGACCTAATTCTTATGAAATGGTCCTTTGGAGGCAATGGAAAGGCAAAAAATGAATTTTGGAAACTAATCGTGATGGCAACAGCTTGGGTATTGTGGAACAAGAGAAACAAAAGGATTTTCGACAATGTGGAGAGATCCGTTGATGATATTTGGGACAGCATTTTGTTTTCTGCAGGGCTTTGGGTTAGAGCAGCCGGGATCTTTGGCGAAGTAGAAAATTTCTTGTTTCGTTTAGACCCTTTTAATTATCTTTGTACTTCAGCATTGAGCAACGCATAGGCTCTCATGTTTGGTTGTTGATTGATTGTTGTTGTTTCAGTTTTTTATTGGTGGATGACTTATACACTTTCTTTTTGTAACCCTTTTCTTTTTTTAAATAAAATTTTTCTGTTTCTTATTAAAAAAAGAAAAAAAAAAAAGGCAAGTTCAATGACGATTATTTACTTGAATTGGATCGAGGAATTCATCTGGTATATCTCCAAGAACAGCCTCAGCATCCATTGCCTCGGCAGCTGCAACTTTAGTTTTCGCACCAAGCTCAACAAACTCTTGTATGAACCTTGCATCTTCCCTGATTCTCTGGAGGACATCAGCCGCAGCGCCAAATAGCTGGAAAATACAATAGTTAACTCATATTAGTCATTTTTTTCCAGGGGAGAGAAATAATTGAATAAATTAAGTACCTTTTCATTGTATGATCGACCATCTTTTATGATGGCAGCTGGGAAGATGTTCTCCTTGTCTCCTCTGACCAAATTCACGTATATGTTCACAATCTCCAAATAAACACAAACACAATTAGGATTTCACCAAGCAACAGGCACCTTGTATTTTTGCAATTAGAAATAGATGCTAACAAATCACTGAAGCATAGTTTTACAGCAGATCTTAAGCTTTTTCCCAAGTGCATGATGGTGACAAGATATACTCATCCAGACCTCCAAGCAAAACTGACTTAAAGCAGGAATTGTAGGAAGAGGAATAAAGAAAAGAGGAGACTCAGAAAATGAAGGAATTTCTATCATTGAATTGAATACATCCAATCAATATTCTTAGTCCTAGCCAGAATTGTGCTTCGATTACTATAAAAATGCAAAGTTGGTTAAGTAATGAAAATTAAGTAAATTAAGGGGTTGTTTGATTGGGGATAAAAGTCATCCGCGCAATATTCCATGTAAAATGTGTGGTTAATATTGTATTGAAAAGTGTGTATGTGGTTGAAAAGAGGAGAGAGAAGAGTGTGGGATAAAAATTATCCTGGATAGAACAAGGCCTAAGTAATAAACCGTTGAAAATTTAATGACTAAAACTAATGACTGTGGTACGAGAGAAATTCAGAATCTATTTCTGTTAGGCCCAGGCCCAAAATTGTACACACATATGAGCGTCGCCCTAACTAGGGCAAATTTACAATTACATAAGGGTAATAAAGTAGTTAGTGTGCAGAAGAATATTGGGTCTAACTCCTCCTAGAAAACCGGCTTACTAGGGGGAGTTAAGCCCAATATCCTTCTTCACAATCTTAGGATATTGGGTATAACTCTTCCTAACAAAATCGCCTTGTATTGTAGTCCAAACACACATTTGGCTCATTAGCATCCACGAATCTTTACTTTGTATCAAAATTGGTCACAGCAACAGGTTCCTCGACATTCTCTGGAAGAGTGCCAACAACTTTTTTCTTTCCGGCAGAAGATGTGCTATGATGCACCGACACGTTATTGAACTTGGAGTGTCGGTGTCCGACACGTGTCTGACACCGACACGACACCGACACGCTCTCGACACGTGTCGAGAGTGCCACATGGCGTGTCACAAATTTCAACCCAATTTTGACCTCCCGACACGCCGGAGACACGCTGAAGACGCCATGTCCGACACGCCAAGAAAAAAAAGGCTCCAAAAATGTGAAAATTAAAGCCAGAAACTAACCTTCTTGCTTTGAATCCAAGGAAAAATGTTTTTGTTTCAGGATTATAGAGACACGATCAAGAGAAGATGACCATATCTAAGCCCAAAATTGTCGTCAACCGCTGCGCTGAATTGCAGAGAAGAAAATGTCGGCTGTTCAAATGAAGACGACCTAAATGTAGATGAATGTTGAATAGTGGGGTTGGGTTGTTTTGAATTTTTATTGTAATAGAAATGAAGTGGGCTTTATTAGTTATTGGACTTTTAAATTTTAAATAAAAGCTGAAAATTGGGCTTAAGAAGAGTCCAACTACTAGTTTGACTATTAGTTACATGGCTATTAGTCTTTTATTCAACAAGTTCAATATGCAAAACAATTACATGCTTTATTTAAAAAAAATATTAAAAATATTCAAAATAAATAAATAAATAAATAAATAAAAATTTAAAAATATATATAAAATTAATTAATTAATTAATTAACGTGTCGTGTCGGGGACCTTTTTTTGAAAATCGCGTGTCGGCGTGTCCGACACGACACTCGTGTCCGTGTCGGTGCATCATAGAAGATGTGATAAGCTCTGTTGTTGGAAAGTGTTTTATTTAGAATATAATTCTAATTAGTTTAGGATTTATTTCTTTCCTTGTTTAGTTATTTTCCTAGTTTAGTTAGGATTCTAATTATTTATTTTCCTAGTTGAGATAGGTTTCTCCTCCTATATAAAGGAGTGATTGTAACCTTATTTTTACAACAGTAGTTTCAATAATATTTCCGCATTATATTTCAACTTGGTATCAGAGCGTAAGGCTTTCAGATCTTGGTTCTCCGGCGGGCTGCCGTCGGCCGCTCGTCCGGCCTTGTCTCTGAATTTTCCGTGTGAAATGACCCTCTACCCATTAATTAGGGTTTCGAGATTGGATCTGAAAAATAGAATTCCAAATTGAAACCCTAAATCTGAAAAATCCCAAATTGAGAAACCCAAACCCTCGTACTGTAGCATCAGTGAGTAAAACTCGCGATTGAACGTAACATGCAAATTCCAGCGACCTCTCTGGCAAGCCCAACCGCCGCCGACCCTCAACGACTTCACCCCTGACGGAAACTCCCTTCGCAGGTACTGGACTTCGCAATTTTTGGGTCTGGTCTTATCTTTTCTTAGTGGCTTCGCACCTATTTCAAGTCGCCTGATCTCCGGCAACTCTCTGCTACCTTCGCCGACCTCAAGCAAGCCTCCGGTGACCTCGGGTTGTTGCTGGCTCGTTACTTTCTCTTCTTTTCTTTTCCAGAATCGAGGTTTCTATTTGGCTGCTCGCTTGTTGCTCATTATTGGTTGGGCTGGGTTTCTTCTCTTATTTGGGCTATTGAAATTGTTGGGCTGTTATTTTGGGCTGCAGTCAGTATGTTTTGTGGGCTGCAGGGTAAAGTAACGAAGGAAGGAGGTTTAAAATTCAGATTCTCTCTTAAGAATTGTTGAGGATTTGAAGACTTGGTCCATGTTGCTCTTGGTATTGCTTAAATCAGCCCCTTTAGCCTTTTTCAAAACTTTCAGAAAATTGACAAATTGGTCCCTGAAGTTTTGAAGAATTATTTTTCAGTTTATAATTCTTGCGAATGACCCTTTAGTTCATCCTCTCGTTGTCTAGATGATCTCTTTAAGGTCTCAATCTTTGTGATTATGTTTTGGGATGCTATCTTTGATCAGGACTGCTATTGGGGTGTTTTATGATCGGGCTTTTGTATGTGATGTTCAAACCCTTAAATTGCCTTATTAATGATCAACGGCCTACTCAGAGCTAAGTAATCAATCCTTCTCGGTTGACTAGCCTTTTTGGTGCGTTGGAAGATTTACGTGACTGTCAGAGACTTCCGGTGACCTCTCGCAAAACTGTGCAACGTTTCAGTTTAGTTGGCTCAGTCTTTTTGGTGCTCCATGGGAATCGGCAGATCATGGTTTTCTACATTTAACCCTAGCTTTCTCAGGTTGACCTAGGCCTTTACTTGAGTATGGAAAGACCAGACAATTCTCATCTATGCTAGGGGAGGACTTAACCACTTGAAATTGGAAGAAAGGTGGAGTTTTTGCTACTTGGAGTTGCAATCAGAATTGACTACCATTTGAAGTGGAGTGCAATCAGAGTTGACAACACGTCACAAGTAGTCGATTATCCTACCAGTCTACAATTCACCATTCCATACATTATCGTCCAAGTTGCTGCTGTGTGGATGCATCAACTTGAGGGGGAGTGTTGGAAAGTGTTTTATTTAGAATATAATTCTAATTAGTTTAGGATTTATTTCTTTCCTTGTTTAGTTATTTTCCTAGTTTAGTTAGGATTCTAATTATTTATTTTCCTAGTCGAGATAGGTTTCTCCTCCTATATAAAGGAGTGATTGTAACCTTATTTTTACAACAACAGTTTCAATAATATTTCCGCATTATATTTCAACTTCTGTGACATTCTTTGCTTGAATTTCCACATTTTCCTTTAACTTCTTCTGGTGTCTCAAAACTCGTGGACTGGCAAGATCTCTAGAATTCCTACCAGTAACGTTCTTCTTTGTCTGCATCTCTCATTTAGGCAACAAGATTGCTGGTTGAGCCTTGAGGATTACTTATTTATTCTTCAGGAGCACTAAAATACCTAGGAAGCCAGGATGAAAAAGCTAGTGGAGATGCAAACAAAGCCACCAACAGTGGCAGTGCAGCCAACCATCGGTGAAGGCAAGGCAACGGCAGGACCTCCTCCTGTCATACCTGGTAGCGACGGTGTGGGTCCAGAAGGGGTTCAAGGCGAGTCGCCACATCTAGTGAAAAGAAATACGATGCGAACAGTGGAGGGGGTGTTTTTCCGGCATGGATTGGTGGCTCGAAGGGTCCAAGGCTTACAGAACAAAGGTCGGGTAGCAACGAGGAAGCATTTTCCAGTGAGTGCGCAACCTTCAGTTCATCGCACGAAGCAGGGGGAGATTTTTCAAAAATTTCATGTGGGTATGCAACCTGGTGGGTCGAATGGAGATGGGCCGGGGTCCTAAAGCCCAGCAGGCGAGCTAGAGGTGGTGCAGCACCTAGTGCCAGAGTTACGACAACACGCTTCAATTGGGTAGCCGCTATTTGGGGGTGGACAGGGGCGTCTTGGAGTCGATTCAAGGGTTAGAAAGTTGGAAATGCCAGTATTTAAGGATGAAGATGCCCATGCTTGGGTATATCAGGTATAGTGCTATTTCAGCGTGAATTCACTTACTGAGGAGAAGTTAGTTGCAGTGGCTTTGGCGTGGTATTAGTGGTGTGAGAACGGGCCCATATGATCATGGAGAGAGTTTAAGAGCCATTTGTTAAACAAATTTCAAGCCACGGTCGGGGGAAATGCACAGAGGCAACTCTTCGTGCTACGCCAACAGGGTAAAATCATGTAGAATCTGGGAGCAAGTTAAGCTATTTTTGGGCCCCTTGTTGGGAATATCAGTGGTAGTGTTGGAGAGTGGTTCCAGTGGCACAACCAGGATTTCTCCCCAGTGCAATCCAGAATTTTAGGGAAGAGAAATTTTCGCTAGTGTTCTATAAAATTCTGTTTGTGTCCTCAACTCTATTTGAGCTCTCCGAAACTCTATTCGTACTCTCCTCAACACTCTTCAACAACACTTTCTTGAGTTGTTCTTTTTTTGAAATATATCGCTAGAGCCTTGAATATCCAACAAGAATAATGTACAATATATTCAACGAATCAACAACTTATCCAACAAATACAACAATTTCTCTAACGAGATAAATTTATCCAATTTTTCCATAAAACATGATTTATCCAACAACTCAACAAACCAACTCATCATATTCAGGCATAAATAATCAAACCAAATTAACCAATAAAACAAATCTAATTTCACTTGAAAGCATAATTGCATTACATAATTTCACATATCAAACAATTAGGTCTTTGCATATTAGACAAATTTAATTATTTAAAGTCAACTATTCTTATTCAGGTATAAATGCAAAATCAGTTTAAAAAAAAAAGTATAAACCTAAAATTACTAAATTAAAATTAGGGCTTAACTATAGTTTACTTAGTGATTTCAACTGAAAAAATCCCAGCTCACTATGCAATTTGCAAATCTAAAATTTCAAGTATAAATACAACCTAATTGTCAATTGCACATCAATTTCAAACATTATTTCAACAGTATATCTAATATTCAAACATAAATGCAGTCGAAAATGAAAAATCAATGGACAAAACAAAGTTATTAGTGCTTTGCCTTTACAAGAATAGGAGAGGTCGAGGCTTTCGAGAGAGCACAGAGAACAAAAGACAAACAATGAACAATCGAGCACATCTAATAGAATTGTGATGATGAGCAAGTGAGCAAAGAGCAATTGATAGACCAGCAATCGAGCACAAATGATTTGAGCAAGACGAACCACTTTTGGCTTCTGCCTTTTCAAATTTGACAAAGGAAATGAATGTGAATTGTGTAACGTTTTGGGCCTCAATCAAAGCCCAATACGAACTGCTCTGAAATCCAGTCCAGTCCATGGAAAGCACTGGAGACTTAGTAGCTCCACCAATTAGTAGTTCCATGAAGGGGCTGAAAGCTGAACCTTGAGCAAGGTTGAGACTATCGCAACCCAGAGGGGCTGGGGATATCATGGACATGACACGGGGGAATTGTTTGTTCCAAGGCACTCGTGGGACAATGACCCAACGCATGCAAACTATCAGGTTACAAAAAGAGGTTAAAGGAGGTGCACCAAACAAGGAAACGAGGATACGACCAAAAAGGACATTTAAGTGATTGACTGAAACTGAGATGAAGAACTAACAAGCTAAAGGTTATGCTTTCGTTGTGATGAGAAGTTCTCACTAGGACACGGGTATAAGGACTATAGCCTTCACCTGTTAACAGATTGTGATTAGGAGGAAGTAGCATGAGGAGTCGAGGATCAGAGTGGGGCAGAGATGAAACAATACCATTTGGACATGGCCAAAGTATCCCCTAATTCCGAGGTGGGATTCACTCTGACTCACACCATCAAATTTAAGGGAGATAGGAGTCGAGGTTATGGTATTGATTGACAGTGGAGCAACCCTTAATTTCATCTTGGGTGGTGGTTAAGTTGGGCTTACATTCGGCGGATATGGGAAGCTTTGGAACTATAATGGGTGCTACGGTAACAGTGCACAGTAGGAGAGTGTCAAGGGTTGCAGATGATGATGCAGGGGATTGAAGTGCATGGCTTCCTTCCCTTAGATTTGAAAAGTGCTCCTGTGATTCTGGAATCAAATGGCTGAAACCCATGGGGGAAATGATCATTAATTGGAAATTGCTCACCGTGGAGTTCTAGTTAGGAGAACAAGGGGACCTGAGTTTGTGTAAGACGGTTTGGATGAAAAAGATGGCTAAAACCATCCACAGAGATGGACAAGGGATTCTATTGGAACTAAGTGACATGGGCTGGAGTAGAAGGAAGGCACAAAGGTCTTGCCAAGATAGGTCCAAGACTTTTGGGCCTTTCTGAAGGTGTTTTTCACATGCCGGTAAGATTACTGCCCAAGAGGGACCATGCGCACTCAATCGTATTGAGGGAGGGGTTTCCCCAATTAGTGTCTGATCATACCAGTACTCAAAAGGATGAAATAGAGAGGTTAGTAGGAAAGATGACGAAGGCAGGGGTTACTCCAAACACCATTGGAGCCAAGATTTCTCAAGAAAAAACTGATTACAATTGATAAATCTTGAATGAATTTCTACTAGTTATTGCATTGAATACAAATTATGATTCCTAAGTGGTCAAAACTAGTTGCAAAGACTCGTTAATTATTCCAACATCTTTTACTATCCTAAAACATTCGCTGACTTGATACACCTCCCAAAATACTTTGTTGACTATGATGTATTAATTGGCTCTTCATTATCCAAGGAAACCTCTTACTGCATCACCCTCCTCCTTGAAAGAAACTGGTCCTCGAGTTTAGCATCATGTCCACCCTTGTCTTTACCATGGCATTCGTGAAGATCTGAGACATTAAAAGTTGAACCAATCCCCCTATGCTTTAGTAAGTCCACTTAGGATGTGTTCGTCCCCACTTTTTTTCACCTAAAAATTACCTACTACTAAAATTCAAAGTCAAGCATCAATATCAACCACACATTTCACATCATCACTCATTATCCACACATTTCGTGGTCCCCACCACTACACTCCACTTTTAGCAAAATTTTAGGCAAAAATTAGTACACACAAGCACACGCTTAATAAGCATTTTCACAAATTCTCTTGATGATCTTGAAAGGACCAATATTCTTTGTGGTTAGCTGGAGTAGGACCCAGCTCGAAATCTTTCTTTACGTAGGAAAACCATTACCATGTCTCTGTCTTTCAAAACTTTGGCTCGCCTCTTCAGGTCGCATGTTGTCTCTTTTTTTTTTTTTTTTTTGGTAACAAAAACAAATTTATTAATGTGTTACTCAAATTACAAAAGTGCTCTCTCATTACACGTTTCTAATAAAGCAAGGATAGAAGACGCCAACCTAGGTACAAAAATTCTCCCATTCTCTACTAAGCTCTAAAAATGATAATCCTTCAAACTCTTTAGTGCTAAAGATCCAAGTTTCAACCCAAAACTTTATCTTTTCCCAAATTCTTTCAACAATTTCTTCTGCATCTTCGAAAATCCTCTTATTTCTTCTTGTGTCTTGCATTCAATTGCTCAATTTTTATTAGGATATTGGACCTAACTCCTAACAGAACCGGCTTGTTAGGGAAGAATTACCCTCACCTTATTAATTAGATTTTATATATCTCATAATCCGATGTGGGACTAACACACCCCTCATGCAACAGCGTGGACCATACCAAACAACTGTGGATAAACCGATATTGAGGGCTCCCAACAGGATCTAGCTCTGATACCATATTAGGATATTCGACATAACTCCTCCTGACAAAGCCGGCTTCTTAAGGGAGGATTACCCTCACCTTATTAATTGGCTTATATATCTCACAACCCGATGTGAAACTCTTGAGAATTTTAAACATGGTTTCATATAGGTTCTACATCTTCTCAGCCATTTCTTCTCCTTTCAAATGATTCTTTTCAAAGTGTGGCAAAGGAATTAAGTCATAGAAATGGGGTGGCCGTTTCCCGTAAACAATCTCAAAAGGACTCGTTAGTTTGATTCGTCAAGTAGTAAATATGCAAATTCAGCATATGCCATCAATTCACACACTATTTAGGATTACCTCCTACCAAGCATAGTAGCAGATTTAACATGGTCCTACTGACAATTTCAATTTGTTGGTCCATTTGAGAGCGATAAGAAATGCTATATTGAAGCTTAGTTCCAAGCTTCTTTTGCAATGTCCTCCAAAAGTGAAATAGAAACTTCAAATCCCAATCTGAAGTGATTGATTTTAGAATCCCATGCAAACATAAAACCTCGCGAAAATAAATAGAAGCAACATTTGATGCATCACTAGTCTTCTTGCAACTAATAAAATGATCCACTTCTGAAAATCGATCAACAACAACAATCAATCCATACCATCTTGACTTCTTGCCAGTCCTACCACAGTCCATACTTACATCTTCTAACCTATTGGCACAGGTAATAGCCAATACACACCTTTATTTAGTGCTTTTCCTTTTTGACTCTTGGCAGACATGACACCTTGTGACAAACTCATGGACATCCCTCCTCATCCTTGGCCAAAAGAACTTTTGTTCAACCATGGAATATGTCCTATCTTGTCCAAAAGGCCCACCTATGCATTCATTGTGCATGTCTTGAATGATTCTTTCCCTTAAAGAGCAATCCAGTACATGAAGCTGGTAGGCCTTGAATAAGAAACCATTGTGCAACAAATAATTTCGTTGCTGCTCAGAGTAACAATCCCTGCAAATTGGGGGCCAAAGAAAGGATTAGTAGGATAAATCTCATAGAAAGAATCAAGCCCTTCAATTGTAAAGCTCATTTGCGTTAATAACATTGTCCTCCGACTAAGTGCATCTACCACCTTCTTGTTAGCTCCAGATTTATGCTGTTTGAAACATAAACTATTGCAAGAATTCGACCGAATGTGCATGCCTTTTGTTAAGCTTCTTTTGCCTGTTGATATGCTTCAAGGCTCCATGGTCTGAATATGGAAGTAATCGAACACTTTTGAACTAGATAATGTTTCTGATGTTTGAGGGCTTGAATAATAGTGTCTCTACCTCTTTATTTCATACAATTTCTCAATGTAAAGTGCTATAGGCTTGCCTTCTTGACTAAGTCTTGACTAAGTACTGCACCAATCCCAATTCCAAATGCATCACGCTCCAATTCAGACATCTTCTCGAAATCAGGTAGAGCTAGGACAGTCGGTGCAATACGCTTGTCTTTAATCTGTTGGAACTTCTTTTCAGCTTCGCTGGACCACTAAAATCTGCACTTCTTCGGATTAGTACTACCTGGGGCCATTATACTTCTGAAATTCTTGATGAAACCCTAGAAAAGTGAAGCTGGGACATGGAAGCTTCTAACTTCAGCAATTGTAGTAGGCGTTGGCCAACTTTTTATAGCTTCAGTCTTATCATTGAAATTAATAATACATCCCAAAAACAGCAAAGAACTCGCCATGAATTGGCATTTCTTGAGGTTGGCACAGAGTTTTTCTTCTTGCAGAACATTGAGAACTTTCTTAAGTGTAGCAAATGATCTCCTTTCCCATGACTATAGATCAAGATGTTGTCGAACTAAACGACAACTGACTTTCCAATGAATAGCTTTAGGACTTGATTCATTAAACGCATAAATGTGCTAGAAGCATTTGATAAACCAAAAGGCAATACCCTCCATTCATACAATCCTTCCCTGGTTTTGAATGATGACATCCATTCATTCACCTCCACGGATTCAGATTTGGTGGTAGTCAGTTTTGAGATGAATCTTAGAGAATACTTTAGCCCCATACATGTCCAACGTGTCATCAAGCCTTCAATTGGGAATCTGTATTTTATGGTAATCTTATTGATGGCTCAGCTATCAATAAAGATCCTCCACACGCCATCTTTTTCAAGAGTTAAGCGGTAAAGAACTGCACATGGGCTCATTGATTCCCCAATGAACCCCTTGTTCAGCAATTCTTCAAACTGCTCTTAAGTTCTTCATGTTCTTTTAGGCTCATCCGATAATGTGGTAAATTTGGAAGAGATGCTCCATGAACTAGATCGATATGATGCTGAATAGATCACCTAGGAGGTAAACCTAAGGGCAATTACCATGGAAACATTGTCACAAACTCCTCAAAAAGTGTGTGCATTTTAGGGGGTACTACCTGCTGGTTCCCCTTTTCTTCTTTTGTCAATAGAACACAAGCAACTCCTTTCTCTTCGAAATTCTATCAAAACTCACACAAGCCCCGATAGGAATGTTGTAACGACCTGAGCCCCGTTATGGCCCACCCGAATCTGGCCTACTATGACTCAAGGAGGACCATATGGATTTGAGTTCGGTCCACTACCGACCCAATCCACTTTGACATGATATTGTCGGCTTTGAGCCTAACCCGCAGGGCTTTGTTTTTGGACTTACCCCAAAAAACCTCATACCTAGTCGGAAGGATCTCTTAGCTTATAAACTGGTTTAGCTTCTTGCACCCAAGCGATGTGGGATTGCAGGTATTACAATCACCCCTTCTAAAGGGGTCCAACATCCTCGTTTGCCACACTTCCAGTTGGGCTCTAACTCCGATACCATCTGTAACGACCCGACCTTCGTCATGTCCCACCTGAATCTGGCCTGCTGTGCCCCGGAGAGGACCATACGGATTTTGGTTTAGTCCGTTAGCAACCTGATTCACTTTGGCATCATATTATTCGCTTTGGACCTAACTCATACGGCTTGGTTCTTGGGCTTATCCCAAAAGGCCTCATATTTAGTTGGAAGGGTCTTTTAACTTATAAACTGGTTTAACTTATTGCAACCAAGCGATATTGAATTGTGGGTATTACAAATGTTCATCTGTAGCTCTAGAGGATTTTTCTTCCTTCATTGAAACAAGTACTACTTTGACTCCATCTTTCTAGAATGCATAAACATTCTTTTCTCCATGATAAATGGTTTTATTATCAAGTTGCCATGGTCTGCCAAGTAATAAATAACATGCTTTCATCTCAACCACAATACAGTGAACTTCATCTAGGATTTTCCATAGAGAAGGGAGCAAGGCACTGATGAGTCACCTTTACTTCACCTCCTTTCTTAAACCATGTTAGCAGTGCGGCTTTGGATGAGGTTGAACTTCAAGATTCAGCTTTGTCACCATTTCTTGAGACACCAGATTATCACAACTCACTCCATCAACTATGACACTGCAAAGTCATCCATTGCTGGTACATTTTGTTTTAAAAATGCTGTTACTCCTCCAATCACGTTGACACGGCAAGAGAGAGCATGGCACATCAAACAACAACATTAAAGAGATCGAAGCCTTCATATGTGACTTTTTCCTAAGTAAATTCAGTAGATTTCTTCACTCCTTCGTCTTCGAGAATTTCCTCATTATTACTGGAATCACTGAAGTCTTCTTTAGACAAGAAGTTACCATTCAGCTTTCTGCGTTCTGAAGATTTGTGGCCCACTTTTCCATATTTGTAGCATATGATTTTTCCTCCAACAAACAGAGAACTGATTACCTTTTCGGAAAAAAATGCCTCAATTTCCTCGTCCTCTACCTCTTCCTTGCCCTCGACCTTGTGAACTAGTGGCTGCACCAAGATTCTACACAGGACTTGGAGCTATTGATTACTTCCCTCTGCTGCTTCCTTGAGTTGTACAAACACTGAATTGGTCCATCTCTTTGCCAAGTTGAAGATGGCGACCGCTAAATTGTTTTTGTAGGCTTTCAACCTTCATGTCAAGCTGGACAGTACTAACCAACGTCCAACAAGGCTGCGACCCCCCCAAACTTCTGATACTTGGCCTTAAACCCATACAATAACAATGTAACACCTGAATTTCACTTTCAGCAAGCTGTACCCGCATCTTCTTGTAAAATTCATTTGTATACTCTCGAATGGAGCGTGTTCCTTGCTTAAAAGATTGACATTGCTGAAAAAAATTCCTTCACAATCTCATGGAATAAACTGGCTTCGGATTAGCCTTTGCATCTTCGTTTACCTCTAAATGTTGTCCTTTCCAGACCAAATTCTTGCCATCCGAATTTGTTTCCACCAAAAATAAAGCATAGCTCTTCCACTCTTATAGCCACCAGCTTCACCTTGTTTTATGGATAGTCAAGGAACTCAAAGATCCTTTCCACTTCATTCAACCAATCTAGCACTTCTTCTGTTGTTCTTCCCCATTAAATTCCGGGATGTCTATTTTGATCCTTGAATCTTGATCATTTCGCCGATTAAATCTAGGTTGCCTTGTTCTAGGAAGCGCATTCCTTTTCTTTAACAGATGACTCACTAATTGCTGATTTTCTTCATTAGTTGGCTGATTCCTCAAATTTCATCATTGATTGTTGTTTCGCTCACAACTGGGAGGAAAAGTAATACCTAAGATACCAACATGCTCCAATCTATAGCATAGTTGGGCTTATCTGTTGCTACATGTTCTAAAATTCTTCCGAGGAAACTCCTTCGACAGCTCGATGTTCACCTTGTCCATCCATTAATCAGTCGTAGTACCAAGTATTTGCACGCTCCAATACCCCTTCAAGCAAGTTGATTCTCAATCAAGAGAGAGAATTGAAATTGAAATTGTTCCAACCACCGTTGGAGCCGAAATTCCTAAAGGAAAATCTAAAAAAGACAGTTTAAAGAAAATTTTAGAGAAATAATAATTTTACCGCAAAAAATTGATTAGAACTGATGAATCTTAACTGAATTTATACAAACTATTGAATTAAATTCATATTATAGTTCCTATGTCAAAACTATTTCCAAAGACTCATTAATTATTCCAATGTCTTGAACTATCACAAAACATTTACTAACTAGACTACGTCTCCTGGGATGGTGCGTATTCACGAGAGACTACAAAACAGGAACCCTTATCAAGCATTGTCACAGGGATGGTGCGTATGTTGCAAAACCAATGGGGAGACAGTATCTCATCTTTTTCTTGAATGTACTATGGCCCAGAAACTGTGGTCTAAGCTGCTAAATGAATTTGGCATTCAATGGTGCATGCCTCGAAATTTTAGTCAACTATTGGCTTGCAAGCAGAAGGGAAACAAATGGATATCTAAAATGTGGACTGCAGCAAGTTTGGTAATTTTTTGGGCAGTATGGCTAGAGAGAAACAGGAGGAATTGAAGAAAGAAGAAACAGCGGACAGATTGTGGGAAAAAATCAAGTTTGGGGTTGCAACTTGGGAATACAACAGCAAAGACTTTGAGGACTATCTTTCATATATCTTAGTAGAGGCTGGAGCAGTTTTTGTACTCGGATTTTACTTGCTTGTACTAGGATACTATCAATGTCATGCTCTCCTGCCTAAGCATGCTTCCTTGTAAATCAACATTCTATTAATATATAAAGGTTGTTCCTTTTTCAAAAAAATAAATAAATAAATAGACTACTTGGTATCCCAAAGTACTTTGTTGGCAGCCATGTATTAATTGGCTCTTCATTGTCGAAGGAAACCTCGACTACATCAGTATTCCACCCCTACCTCAGGAAGTTCATTCTAGTCTTTTTTTCCGACATCTAGGTGTATAGCAAACCCATGGAAGATCATGTCCATCACCGAAAAAATGTGTTCACGTTGTTGTGCCAACATAACTTATATGCCAATGCAAAGAAGTGCTTATCTGCTCAATCGCATGCAGAATATTTAGGCCATGTAGTTTAGGTAGATATTGTGTCCACACATCGCTCCAACGTGTCAACCATGTCTAGCCTACTCCAAAGATATTACGAGAGTTGCGAGGATTCCTGGGATTAGTTGAATAGGTCCTATACTAGAGTGCTTACTTAGTGTTGTTAGGAATCTAATTGTATATTATCTATAAGTTGATATTTGTACATTGTATGTATACTCATTTGCAAACTAATTTTTACTCCCAAAATATAACTTGGTATCAGACCAAAAAGAAAGCGTAAAACCTAATCACTGTAGCAACTATTCCAGCGACAACTTAGAGCAACAGCCCACAGCTGTACACCATGCCATTACCGAACTTACATGGTTAAAGATTCTTCTGTGTGAGCTTGGGTTTGGACCTAACAAGCCAATGGTACTCTTGTGATAATAAAGCCGCTATTGAAATAGCAAATAATCCACTACAGCATGATCGAACAAAGCATACTGAGGTTGATAGGAATTACATCAAGGATAACCTTGAATCATGCAACATTGAAATTCCATATATCAAGAGTGCAGACCAACTAGCAGATATGATGACGCATGTTGTTGCCAGTAGTCCATTCCACACATCACTATTCAAGTTGGGCATGTGTGATATCTATGCACCAACTTGAGGGGGAGAGTTGAATATAGGTCCTATGCTAGATTGCTTACTTAGTATTGTTAGGGATCTAATTGTATATTATCTATAAGTTGATATTTGTACATTGTATATATACTCATTTGCAATATGAATGAAACATAATTTTTACTCCCAAAATATAACTGGATTGACAAAATATTATCAGCAGTTGTGAAGGGGTAAAGCAATTTGGCATGGCCACCAACGGAACAGCTAAAGGAAGATAATTTTCAGTGGGGAGATGCAGCAACCAAAGCATTTGAAGATTTCAAAAAGGCCATGGCAGCATTAGCATTACAGGACTTTAGACTGCCGTTTGTTGTAGAGACAGATGCCTTAGGGTATGGAATGGGGCGAGTATTCATGCAAAACCAGTGACCTATTGCTTATTGCAATCTAAGTGTTGACTGTGAGGGCACGATTGAAATCTATATATGAGCGGGACCTAGCTATTGAGCAGGGATACGATTATCTTCTGGGAAGGCGATTTATTGTTCGGGGCTCAGTAGCAGAGTCTCAGGTACCTCCTAGGGCAGCAAATGGCGTCAAAGGAGCATCAGTGTTCATTGTCCAAATTATGGGGATGATTTTGAGGTTCAGTATCAACCAGGACTGGAAAATAAGGCAGCCGATGCCCTCTCTAGGCGAGTGGATGAGCACCAGCTAACAGCATTATCAGTGCCCTTAGTATTGGATTGCGAAGCAATACAGCTGGAGGTCGAGACTGATGCTAAATTACGCAAGATGTGCGAGGCATTAAAACGTGGGAGAATGGGTACTGGAGTAGCATTGGAGGCAGACTGTTGTACCACGGACAATTGGAGCTTCCATGCTCATCTTCTTTCATCTCTATCCTGTTACGCGAATCCCACATAAACGCAATGGGTGGACATTCAAGATTACTTGAGACCTACCGACACTTGACAGCGGAGTTGTACTAGGTTGGGATGCAATGGGATATTGAAGAGTTCGGCTTATCGCCGATAGATGGATGGGCAAACCGCGGCGGTGAAACATTCTATGGAAACTTATTTGTGCTGCTTTGCATCACAAACACCCATGCAGTAGGCAAATTGGTTAGCTTGGGAAATGTACTGGTACAATCTGTCATTTTATATGGCTTCACAGACTACCCCTTTTCTGAATCTTGTATGGCTGAAGCCCCCCGAGTTCGGTGTGCTATAGGCATAGCACCACTCCCGTCTCGCAGGTTGAACAATACTTGGAGGACTAGGATAGTAGATTAGTTGAGCTGAAACGTCAGTTGGCGAAGGCCCAACCAGTGAATAAAAAGGCTATAGTGAGGCTCGCCTCAAGGCCCGCCTCAGGTTGAGGCTTAACTCCACCGCCTCAAGGCACATGGACTGAGGCTGTTTTCTGCGAGGCTTGAGTTTTTCCTATTGAGGCGTGTGCCTCAACTCCATTGCCTCAAGGCATATGAGGCGTGTGCCTCAAAATAAATCCTTGATTTTCGAAATTCTTATTAGAATTAATTTAAAAATTAAAAGAATTGAGAAGATGAAAGGGTTTTTAGAAGGTCCAATTGACAAATAATTAAAAAAATTAAAATTAAAAGGCCCGAACCTACAAATATAAAAGACAGATTAAGAATCTAAGAGACTAAGACTACGTATTCTTCTCTTCTGACAAGAAACAACTTTCGAGAATCAAAGAACTAGAGACCTACGAGGCTGCAACTGCAGGGATGATGGTGAAGATGAAGAAAATGATTTTGGAATTAGATATGACAACACCTCCACGGATGATGGTGATGAGTGATGAGTGATGAGCGATGATGAATGATGATCCGATCCCAATTTTTAAGACTTCGTTAATTTATTTGTTTCTTGATTTCAATTTCCATGGACTATCTTCTCTTTAGTCTTAAGCAGTTTGTTGAGTATTTGAGTTAAATATGCCAACTTGCATTTTTTGGTAATATTTTATTTATTTATTAATTTATGTTTTATTTTTTTGAGGCTTACACCTCAATGCGCCTTGAGGCTATGCCTCACCTCATAAGTGTAAACCGCCTCAGTACCTAATTTCGCCTTTTTGAACATTGGGCCCAACCACAGATGAAGGCAAGAGCAGACTCACGTCGGTGTGATGTTCGGTTTGTAGTGCGGGATTGGGTGCAACTAAAGTTACAACTGTATAAGCAAAAGTCGTTGACCAAGCAAAACGAGAAGCTCTCCCCCATGTTTTTCAGGTCGTATGAAATTCGGGAGGGAATTGGTGCTACAGCATACCGGCTGAAGTAGCCAACCACTTCAACCATCCACTCGGGGTTCCATTTGTCTCAGTTAAGGAAAGCTATCGAGGATCATCCTTCCTACCCATCCCCCCCAACCACTCTGATGGAGTACATGAGGTGTTGATGGAGCCAACAGAGCTATGTCGGCTGCAAGAAGGGGCATCAGGATTACCAACTGGCTTGGAGGTGACTGACTAAATGGAAGAGCTTACTAAAGTACAAGGCTACGTGGGAATCGTTTGACTTGATACGCCAGCAGTTTCCTACCTTCCACATTGAGAACAAGCTGTCCAATTGGCCCAGCAGTATTGTCAGGCCCAGGACCAAAATTGTACACAAGTATGAGCATCACTCTAAGTAGGGGAAATTTATTATTATATAATGGCTAGTAAAGTAGTTAGGTTTTTCTTCTGTCATCATCGAGTAGTAGCAGAAACACCTAAAAGACAGAGGGTCTACCTCTCAAGTGGTAGGTCAATTTGTTATTTACTTTTCTTAATTCAATAAAATTACTACCCATAATTTTGCCCTAATTCCCAAATCGATAATTAGGGTTCTAAGAATTTCGCATCTCTAAACCAAAAGTGAATGCCAATTTTGCACAGGTAGTAATATCCCAATGATTCAAGGTTAAATAATAAATGAGTGTGGTTCAACTCAACCAGGTTTATATTCTGCTTGAACAGGCTGGCGGTTCCGATTTAATAACCATCTTGCAAGAAACTAATGTCATCCACCAATAAGTTTGCACAAGCACTTTTAATACCAACCTGCTTTAGCAATTGTTTTGGTCGGAACTCATACTTTTCAGGGTCTTTCAAGCTTAGGGATTTTCTCTGGGGCCCCACCAGTTGTAACAAGAAATAGTTCAGCATACTAGCAACTCTTTCAACCTGAAGAATGCAAAAAAAGGCCGTCACCAAAACTGTAACCAGACCATTTCAGACATTTGATGACTTGGAATACCATCTCAGGTAGTAGAAGGGGAGCTGTAATCTGTTCTGAAGTAAATGCCAGTAAACTGACGTCTTCATTCGCCAACTTCATATCAATCCTTATAATCTAGAACACCAAGGGGTTTCAATCAGAATAAACATTTTTGTTAGGTAATGGCTAATAAATACGCATTGAAAACTGACATTCTCTTGGGAATGGAAAAGTCGAGTTCTCTCCTGCCTCTCCTGCTGAGGTCTTCGTTCCCATTCCACAGTGTTCGACATCTCTGCTTCTAGTTCTTTGAGTTCAAGAATTTTGTTCAGACTTTCATCGAGGAGATAAATGCTATCATTGATCAAAAAGTTTAAGAAGTTCAAATAGACACCCTTCTCTTCCTCCTTAGCAATCTGCAGTCACATGCAAAAACATGTTAGCTCAAACAGAAATTCATAAGATATGCAAAAGAGGAAATAGTACAAGTTTAGGTGGATCAACCTGTCTCCAAACATTACGGTGACTAGGAACCTGCCATAGATACTCAAGTAGTTCGGCAATGTTGTGGCGGATATTGAACTTGTCATAGAACTGCACAGAAAACGTTGAATGTATTGACTTCCAAGTTAGTAATAAAAAATGCAAAGCACTACATCTTAAAGATAGGTAGGAAATAGTTGGCAGTTTATTGAGAGCAGTGCTCCTTAAACTCAATTCTATCTGAGAAAAAACATAGCGCGTCCTATAGTATTTACTTTGAGAAATATAGTAAATAAATCAAATAAGTAGACTTCAAAACTTCAATTGCTTCTCCCACATAGAAGATGAATATGATCCAATCTGTACTGATTCCCCCCCCCCCCCAAAAAAAAACACACACACACACAAATCCAAATCACCAATTTCATAATCTTGTCAAATTATTCTGTGCAACTGCACCTCCACAAGATGAGCATGAAGGGAGCAGCACAACCACATAGGTCAACGCTGAATTGCCAAGACTCGAGATGAAATGGTTGAAATTTAATCGAAATGTCAGAATGCGCGTTTTGATTAAAAAAAAAAAAAAGATAGGCCACTGGCAAGGGTCCTATTCAGAATATTAAGGATGAGTGCCTAAAAGGCTAAAACAGTAAGTATAAAGATATTCATGAAGAAGGCACAGAAGTTCTGCATACCTGAGTGTGGGAACCTGTGAACTCAATGTCAACATAAAGCTTCAGAAGATTCCTCACGAGGTATTCCAGTGACAACTGATGTCCTTCAAACAGAGTTGATGTAGCCGTTGAGCCACTGCAACAAAGCTCAGTTAGATCAGAGTATATAAAAAAATTAAGATTAGTTCAGAAAGTGTGTCTTGTGTAATATATATATAAATATATATATATTGAAAAGTTCGGAAAAAACATACCTCCTCCTGGGCATCCAGCAATTGAGGACTTCGACCATCTTCGCTCTCAGATAAGGATTTCTAACATACTCCGGGCTAGCCATGAACATAATAATGAAGTTCATAAAATCATCCTGTCCAGAAACAGAGAAATGAATTGATTATTAAAACGGGCTGATTATGAACACACAGTCCACTAACATGTAAATTAAAGATTCTTCGTACAAGCATAACCGCATCCAAGGCTCTAGGTATTCTAGATGCAAAAATAAGCAACTCCATGGTGTCTTCCACAAAGTGCTCTGGCATACAAGCAAATTCCATTGGGCAAGTTGGTGGTAGAGGCATTTTAAACCCACCAACTAGGTTAACCAACCAAACCACCATTAAGCGGTAGTAGGACAATGCCCGTTGAAGAAAGCCTCCATCCTGGAAATGAAGCAAATCTAAATATTCTTGGCAATTAAATCAAAAAAGTTAAGCATCGAAACTGCACAAGCACATTAATATCTGCATCTAAACAAACACAAACTACAAATACAACGGGAAATAAAATGTGAAAGTACATACTCTCAGTATCTGAGCTTCATAGCAGAATTTCTCTTGAGAATACAACTCAATTTCTTTCTCAAGGCGCAATATATCCTGCTGCAATTGCGGGGAAGGTGCCTGCGCTACCATGGCTTTATATGTGGATAAGGTATCTTCACATCTTGAAATGTCCTGAAAATATATTCCCCGATAGTTATGCCATCAACAGGTTTAAAAATTAGTTAAGGTACACACATACATACCACACAATGAAATCAAAATTCAACACAAATGAAAAGACAAAAGTAACAAATCGAATCCATCATTGCAAAACTAAGGAGTGCCAACCTGAACAAGATTTTTGAAGTCTGAAAATGCTTTTAGTAAGCCTAAGTTAAGCACCCTGGCAGTCATGAAGAAGCATTCACAAATAAATGGGTACTTGGGTTTCTGGCTACAACTTGTCATTGGTTTATTATTCTGAAAGAGAGGAATCACAGTTGCTTTGCTGCTGCCAGAACTAGTAGCTTCCTGAGATTTTAGCAATCGATTTTCACCGTCACTAGGACTTGCAGATGCATCCGCTTTCTCAGGATTAATTCTGTTTATCCATTCAGTCACTTCTTCAGATGATGCATGCAGAGCAGTTAGTCCTCTGGTACATGTTTATCATCGTAATAGTAAGATATGATATTAATTCAAAGACATCACCAGTGAAAATAAAGTGCATATGGTTTCAAGAAGATTGCACACCTCAGTTCCAGACGATTACTTTCAAAGACGTATTTGGGATCAATCTTATGCTTCTTAGACATATTGGCATCCAAGAATGGCTCGCAGAGATGAAGCATTACGGCACTCAAATTTATGAACATTCCGGAACTAGCACTAGATAGTGGATCAACCTGCAACCAAGTTTCATTTAAGGCTACAGAACGAATGAAACATTGAGAAAGTTCAGCCACACCATCTAGTGCAGCAACATAATAAAATTAGGGAGCCTTCTTAACAATTAACTTGTTGAGAAATAAAAGATGTAAGTTTGCTAATATGATGTAAATTCAAGCTATAACTTGAACAATATGGTACGAAGAGATTAACCTGCAAATGAGAGCGAGAAGAGTTCCGATTGATGACCTCTGCAAGGTACTCCAGAACATTCTCACGAGTATTCGTATTCTTAAGGAGGCACATAAGAACTTCCGCCAAGCCATCATACAAGTTGTTCATTACTGTTTTAATAGTTGTGAAGGAAGACAAGAGATCAGCCGGACGACGAGTTGAGGCCTCTGAGAAGCACTGCTGGCTGGAAGTTTAGGAGAGTAAAAGGTCAGGTAAAAATTTTCATTAATGCAACACACTTATACTTACTTGAATATCCAGGAGTCAATGATATTCAGGTGACAATGCATAACCATACACCAATAGAATTAGTGTATGTGTATGTCGGACATGTCGAATTGCTTTGGCTAAAGACCATCTCCCAGAGACTCACAAAACACAGAGTAACCCGACTCTTTATTTATACCAAATGCAATTAATTTATGGAAGACAATGTTCAAGTACTTGAATTATTTAGATTATTTCCATTAATTGGCTATAGACACTATAAAGAAATATATTAAATAAAAGGCGGAGAAATCAATATGTTTCTTCAAATCTCTTAGGCACGGACACTTTATCAGGGCTGGCATGTCCATGTCTGACACATACCAGACACCGACCCTCTCCCATCGGCACCAAGTGGCATGTCAGAAAAGAAGGAATGGCTTTTATGTATCAGACACGTCCACGTACTTTGAGCAATCAGAAAAATAAAAAGAGAAAGAAGGAAAGAAGTAGAAATATTCCATAGGCAAATTAGCATGACTGGAATGAAGAGACAAGCCTAAATCTTGAAGGTAGCAGTTTGCAAGAAGACTCTCAATTCACAAATACCATCATCTCAATTTCCAAATGGAAAAACAAATTTGCAAATTTGACGAAACTTTTTACCGGATTCTAAAACACAAAATTTTATTTTATTTAGAAAAATAATTAATTAATTCCCGCAAAATCGACACTTTTATCCATGTCCATGCATTATACCTCCAAATAGCAAACTAAATTTTAAGATGCTCTTTATTATAAATAGAAGAAAGTCTCTTGGTAGTGTTCTAACATGCATAGAACAACAGCAGATTATCCATACTTAGCACAAGTAAACAAGGAGAAGAAACAGTAACTCACCCAACATCAGGCTCGCTCTTGAAGAGAGCATGATCAGGCAATGCGCTAACATGGAAGAAGGGGCCCAAAATGCTAGTCATCTCAATAACTCTTCCATTAAGATACATACTCTTGGGAATCCACCATGGATGATTCACTAGCACCTTTGCTCCCACAGGATAACTCACAAGCAACAGCAAAGCCCTGAGTGGCTGCTGAAAGTTCCCCAAAGCAGAAACCTTAAGCATGCTTCCTCTCAAATCCTCATACAGCTTCTTCAATATCGGTTCCATGGAATCATAATCTCCATCTCTGAAAAACTCCTCCAAAAACCCAGGTGGAGAAGAAACTCCTCCACCACCACTACTCCCTCCAAACCCATCGATATTACTTCCTACCTCAGAAAAAACTAAAGGCAGCAAAGGTGAAACATTAGACTTATTATTTGTATCCCAATTAGGAAACATATCTGGATTGCCTAAATGAATCCTACAATACGAAGCAGCCAATTTTTTAGCTTGCTTCACTACCAATTCCATTTCCCCCTTAACATTCTTATCTTTCATGGAACCAATTTTCTTCCCTTCCTCATATGCCCGACGATAACAATTAACTAAATACTGAAAAGGTGGCTCAGCAGCAACGAAATTCCCCGAGAGCCGATCAATTAAGACTCTCTCCATCAAATCCCGGGACAGCTTCAACTCCTTTCCCTCACTCAAAATTTCCGCTGCCGACATCTCCAAGTACACAACTCGTGAATCGTTTTCCATTGAATCGATAAGCGATACAAGGAATATTTTCCGGAGAATAATATCCTCGATTTCCGCCGGAGTCCTTTGGGGTTTTTGAGTTGCCATAGCACAAAACGAAACTCAAAAATAAATATTTATCGAAATGACACAAATATCTACTATCGATTAAAATTAGGATTTTGAATTTCAGAAGCGACAGTAGGAAAGAACAGATCGAATATAACTTCATAAACAGACTTGTCTGGTCAAGAGCAAAGATCGTCAAGATTGATGCGAACTGATATGAGAATACGCATGGAATTCATATATTCATTTAAGAGTATAACGGAAAATCAGGAAACGAGGACCTGGTTCGTAAAAATTGATGATTCTTTGACTGTCGAATAATGAACTGTTGAAGCAAAGACGTAATGTCGTGTTCATCTGGGTTTTGTTAGGACTTCTCGAAGGTTGTATTTCGAGGATTGACCCAATTCTGGTTAGTAGACATGCCAGGTGCTCCCATAGCTTGTTCGGTTCACTATTAGGAAAGCCATGCACGAATTTCCGTAAAAATGTGTTGTTAATATTATATTGGAGAATGTGTGTGTGGTTGAAAAAAAGAGAGAAAATAATTTTTTTTTCCTTCCTCTCCCTACCAACGAACCGAACAAGCCCTTAGTATGACTTTTGGCAGTCAATTTTGGTCACACACAATATTTATTTGTTGAAAAAAAAGAACTTTCATCTAAAATGACCAAATAATATTTGTTGAAAAAAAAGAACTTTCATCTAAAACCAATACGACGAGACGAATTTCTAATAGTGCAAAAAAATTTTCAGCAATCCCATTGACCAACGATCGTCAAATTTTGATCGACAATCAACGTTGTCATTGGAAAATTTTTCAGACTACTAGAACTTCATCTCATCATACTGGCTCTGAATTTGGTTTCCGTTTTTCCAATGGAGATCGTATGTGATCGGAATCAACGGTCAAATGTGATGTTAATGCCATTGGCACTGGTGAGAATACTTGAACAATCATGTACTACTTAGGACTTCTATTCACCATTTTTTCATTTTTTTTAATTGTTGATAAATTAATTTGATAATTTTTTATATTTTTTTATTCATTTTCTTTGATTCTCAATTGTCTGTCTAAAATTAATTTTAATATCCTTTTTTTTTTAGGAAATTTTAATATCCTTATATATAAAATCAACTTTAATTTCATCAAACTCATATATTAATTAGATATTTTTTTTATATTTTTCATTCACTCTAATCCTCAATGGTACGGCTAAAAGTAACTTTGATTCACTACTCTTAATTGCGACTTCAATGATTTTTTAAAAGACACTGGTGGTGAAAAAAAATAAAAATAAATTATTGGATACATGATTCACAAATGTGCTTAATTCATAGTAGCATAACATCATATAAAATGCAAAAGCTTTGTAACATATGACATTACAAACTTATTTAAAGTTGAAATTACACTTTAAATAAATAATTTATTGTTGGCATGAATACTCTTTCTAAATGTTATAATAAACCAATAATCACCGTTTATATAATAATTTGTTTATTTATTATTCTTATATAAAATATAAATGCTATTTTAAATATTACAATACATAAGACAACAAAAACTATTAGGGTGTACAATTAATTGAAATCCATATCATAATTGACGACAATAAGTTTAAACAAAATATTTACGCACGTATGGGATATCAAAATAAAGAAAATTATTGTCAACATGAGAAGAGAGAATTACACATTCTTGATTTTGTAACAATATGAAGCTTATCTACCCTGTCTTGTTTCCAACGTAGAACAAATAACATCATATAAAATGCAAAACTTTTGCAACATATGACGTTACAAACTTATTTAAAGTTGAAATTAGACTTTAAATAAATGACTTATTGTTGATATGAATACTCTTTCTAAATGTTATAATAAACCAATAATCACCGGTTATACAATAATTTGTTTATTTATTATTTTTATATGAAACATAAATGTGATTTTAAAATTTACAATACATAAGACAACAAAAACTAATAGGGTGTACAATTAATTTAAATCCATATCATAATTCAAACCCAAAGATTTAGTAAGTTTTAAAAAAATATTTATGCACGTACGGGGATATTAAACTAAAGAAAATTATTGTCAACATGAGAAGAGAGAATTACACATTTTTTTATTTTGTAACAATATGAAGCTTATCTACCCCGTCTTGTTTCCAACCTAGAACAAATTGAAAGAAATTTTAGGTTATCCATAAAATGAAGGAATATATAAAATAATTGAAAGTAAGTTATTCAATTTCTTGCATTTGGTATCTGCATTTACCTTCTTTTTTTTTCTTTTTTGAAGATTCTTCAATGGCATATTATTTTGTTGTTGAAGAGATAAAGTAATTTGTTGCAAGTTAACTGGACCACTGCCTGAAAAGTGTAAGCATGAGGTGGAGGTTGCACGTAATTGTACCACCATTGTTGCTTTGCACTTTTGTTGTGTAGTAAAACTAAAAGGTGATTATTTTATAATTAAAATAGTATAAGTTCTATAAATTATTTTTTGTTGATTTTAGTAAGAGATATAACTCATATGTATACTTAACAAATGCAGATAGAATTGAGCTGACATGCTACGGAGTAATTGGTAAATGCAAATATGTCTCCTGTGAGTGAATATCGACTGATATGAAATAATAAAAATAAACATTTAGAAGAAGCAGTCTTACTCAATGTCTAATAAAACCAACACAATAGAATAAAGATTGTTTAGATGTTAGCTCTTATGCCTGAAATTCTCCTTATGAACTACCTTATCAATAACGTCTTAAATTCAAAAAGTGGGTTCTGTGCCCAGCACATTGCACGGAGATGTTACTACTATAATTAACACACATTATTTACATTAAAAAGAAGAATATACGATTTTGATAACTAACACTCAATGTGATATTACAACTCCTATAACACTTATTCGCATACAACATTTAATTTATTGTTGAGTTAGTAAGATTCCCATCACATGCATCTTCAATCCAACATAGCTTGTGGCTCTGGAAATAGCAAAATACTAAAGAAATTAAGCGCATGTTAGCCATTATATTTTTACAAATTTTTACACATTTTTATCCATTCTTGTTGAAATTTGAATTAATCACATCCATATATTTTGCGGGACCTATTTGTATTACACAAATCTCCACCATTCAGCTCTAGTCATTCTCTCTCCTATATTACATCAAAATCCGTAAAAATATATTTTTACATATACACTGACATGCGCTAAATGGAACAAAATTTTATAATACTAAACCCAATTTAAAAATACTAAAGTACTTAATATTAATTTGTCTGTTTTAGATAATTAAAATTATATACTTTTTCCATACTTTACAACAGTGAAAATAAATGTTATCATCCATTAGTTAAATTATAGTGAATGTTTTACTTTTTCCATACTTTAATATGTAGTTTTGTAAATAAATTTAATCTAATTTAGAGATAGGTAATGATGTAAACCACGTTAGAACTGAGTTAACGCAACCCACATGAGATTGGTACAATCGAAAAAAAGCTAAACTCCAATAGGTGATTCACGTGATTCCACCAGCCTTTGACTAACGAAGTGGCAACAATAGATCCATCAAACTTATCACCTCCAACGATGCTAAGTAGACAACCAATGGGATTTGAATGCCATAAGAGTTGATCAAATTTTCAATAAGTTCGACTGTGCCCAATGAAGAACGAGGAGGAGAAATCTAGACTCACTAAGCACAATGCTCTCATATATCTTCAAATGAAGAACTTACAAATGAGGAAAGGAAGTTACTTATACAAGCCCAAAATAGCCTAAGATTTCCTCCCTAAGGCAAAAAAAGAAAATATAATAAAATATGAAAATATTTCAAAATATCCTAAAAGTAGGGAAAAAGTGGCCAAAACCGCCCGTAGTTATGGCCATAAGTATTGACAGTTATGGTCGTAACTCTCCCTCAGGTGAAACTGACCAAAGCTGGATTTTTGCAGGTTATCTTCATAAGTTCATCAGTTACGGCCGTAAGTAACCTCAGTTTCAACCGTAAGCTAGTTTCGACATGTCTTTTTCCTGTTGGGCAGTTACGGCCTTCAATTCCAATAGTTATGGCCGTAACTGCTTCTCTGTAGCTTTTTGGCCTTCATTGCTCAACAAAAACGACTCATTTTTCATCATTGGCTCCTAATCTTCATCCCACACCTTGAGATGGCTTTGCAGGATGGTTTTTCCATACTTCTTCGATCAAGCTCGTCATCGTCATCTTTAACTTACTCGCCCGAGCTCATATAATCGACCCAAATCAACTGGCATTGAGCTGACCCGGATCATATCATCCCCTCCATCTTCAAGAAGATTCGTCCACAAATCATTGCCCGCATCAGCCAGAACAAGATCAATGACATTAAATATTGCCGAGACACTATAGTTGCCTAGAAGGTCAAACTTTTAGGCGTTGTCATTCACTTTTACAATCACTTGAAATGGGTCATCGCCTCTCGGATGTAACTTCGACGGCCTTTGTTGGGGAAATCTTTCTTTTCTCAAGTGTAGCCAAGCCCAATCGCTCAGCTCGAAGGTGACCTTCTTTCGTCCCGTGTTGACTCGATTTGAAACTTGTTCATTTCATTTTTCAATTCGCATTTTCACCATCTCATACAAATCCCGATTCCCGAACAAGTTGGGCTTTTCTTTTGCCGTCTAAACTAATCCTTTCACCAATAGGTAAAGGAATTAAATCTAACGTAGTCAACAGATTAAAACCATCTGCAATCTCAAATGGAAAGCAATCAGTAACAGCATGCACAGCTTAATTATAAGCAAATTTAGCAAATGGCAAACATTCTTCCCAATTTTTCAAGTTCTTAGAAATTAAAACACACAACAATTATGACAAAGTTTGACTACCTACCTCAGCTTGACCGTCGATTTGGGGGTGTTTAGTGGTAGAGAACAACAATTTCGTACTTAACTTTCCCCACAAAGTCTTTCAAAAGTAACTAAGGAATTTAACATCCCTGTCTAACACAATTATTTTGGGAATGCCATAAAATTGGACTGTATTCCTAAAGAAGAAATCCAATTAATGTTCCTATCTGACACAATTGTTTTGGGAATGCCATACAACTGCACCATATTCCAACAGAACAAATTTGCGACGTGTGTAGCATCACCCATTTTGTGACATGGAAAGAAATGTGACATCTTGCTAAACCTATCAACGACAACAAAAATCGAATCTTTCCCATTCTTAGACCTCGATAACTCTAACGCAAAGTTCATTGAAATATTCTCCCAAGGTATAACGCCCTGGAGTTCTAAGAACTGAAACATTAATTCTTTCTTTAAAACTAAATATTTTTTTAAATAATAAATACGAGAAATTAACAAATATCTAAAATATGGAAATTTATTTGAAATAGTAAACACGTTAGAGTATCTTACAACCGTTTAATCTCTACCAGCTCAAAACATAAAAAATAGCATACTTGATAGTTTAAAACATAACTCAAAAGAACGGATGAAAGTAAATCTTATTCCTAAATAGAGCCTAGGTAAGCCACCACGTCCCGTTGAGCCACCGACTCCCTAGTCTGAGAATGGTTAATTAAATAAAGAAAATGTGAGTATTTTGAGTATTCAGTAGACTATGGGCATAACAATAGGTATATATTTCAATTTAAATATATATTTTAATTTAAATGCACAGTCATCAACATTATAATTAATACGAACAATTATATAATACAAGTTTGTTCATGATTTCATCTTTATTGTGCACTTCATCATAGTATTTAAACACGCATCATCATTATTTATTAGACTAGAAGCCTATCATTATAGTGCTAATAAACACGTCATCATTAGCAATCAGGTTTGAAGCCTATCGTTATAGTGCCGAAAAGCACGTCGTCATATAATATTTACATGCAAATAATTATAACAAAAATTAATTGTATATTCCCACATTTAAAATAGTTTTTTTTTCAGTAATGGAGTCTACCTCAAATTTTTTTCCCAATTTTGAGCTTAAAGCATGTTGAAGAAGTCAGTCCTTTAGTTTGCTTGTACGCTCCGTCTAGTGAATTAGAAGTTTAATTTATATTAATAAATATAAATATTAAGTATTTATAAATAATATTGAAATTTGTGGACTAAAATTGAAAGAATATAAAAGTTTGGGGATGATTTGAAAGAATTGAATAGTTTGAGGGTTTAGAATGAAATAAAATTGAATTAAAAATATTTTGGACTAAATTATAAGATTTTTATAACATTGGAACTTACGTGCAAATAAATTTTAGGAGTTAACTTAACTAAGGATGAAACTTTGAAGTATTTAAGTTGAAATAATGGTTTAGGGGTTACATCGTAAGAATTAAAAGTTGAGAATCTAGGATTAAATAAACTTTAAGGGAAACTTAAATGACATAAATAAATTGGAGGGACATAAATGGGAATTATAACTTAAGGTTTTAATTGTAATAATTGAAAGTAAGGAATTAAATAATTAGATATACTTCAAGGGCCTATGTAAATGAAAGAAAGAAACTAAGCGACGTTATTCATTAACCCTAATTAAAATGTGAATTTGGGAATAAAATCCCTAAATTCAATCTACCCCTACCACTGCTGGCTGGCGGAGAAGCTAGTGGCTAGGGTGCGACACTGTTGGTGGCTGCAATTGAAGGATTTGGTGGTGATTTTGAAAGATACCGATGGTTATAGCTCCAAAAAATTTTTGGGATTTTCTTCAAATTCTCACTTCTTTCTTTTATTTTCTCATTTCTTTTAGTTCTAAAAGGTTTCTTGCGGCCATTGTGAAGTGAGAAAGATGGTCATGTGTGTCATGGGTGTTTTGTGCCCGTGACTTTGTAACAACTTAATAGTTGAAAAAGGATAATATTTATATTTAAAGAAACAATATTGACTGCTAGAAATATATACTTTTCGTGTGGTTGTGAAGATATGCTTGAAAGAGATTTAGAAAAAAGCTATAGGGTAAATAGAAATCAATAGAGTTAGATATTACCCATGAATTGTATGTGTTTTGAATGCTTGAAGGAGATTTAGAGAAATGATATAGGATAAATGGAAATCAATAGAGCTAGATATTACCAATGAATTGTTTGTGTTTTGAAGATACTATAGAACCAAAGAATTGAAATAGAGATTAAAATGAAAGAAGTTAAGAAATTACCAATTGAATGTTTATGTTGAAGCTCTTGCGAAGTGTTGATGGAGGTGAAGGGATGGAGATGAAACTTGTGGTTGTCTTAATAGTATCATGAACTAGGGTTAGATTGTGGGGGAAAAATCTTAACAAAATATCTAAATGGGAGAATTTGGGTAAGAAAACTAGGGGTGAAGCTTTCATATTTGGGCAATGGATAAAAGTGGACTTTCTTGTTGAGGAAGAAAATGAAAGTGAACTTTAAATGAACTTCAAATTGGATTGGATTGTATTTGGACTTAAATTGAAATTTAAATTGGATTTAAAATACAATTGGGCCATAATTTGAACTTTAAATTAGATCACAAACTGAAATTGGGCCTTAATAAAAAAAAACTAAAGTTTTAGGACTAAATTGATCAAATTCTAAAGTTTTGGACCAAAATGGTAAATTTGAAAATAATTAAATTTATAAATAATTTTCTTATAATGATTGAATAAAATAATAAATAATATATAATTTGACTAAACGAACATATGCTATTAAATTTTTTAGGAGAAATCGTAACTACACGTTTTATAAATTTAATTTAAATAAATATTTTATTTTAAAAAATTCTCAGTCACTACATAAGGTGCTTGTGGCACTGGTAGAGGCGTATACAATCGTTGAAGTAAAACCTTAGATTTAGCTTTCCTACAGGTGATATAATTGGCACAAATAGAAATATTCTTACAAGACATCTAAGGTCTTTTGTACTCCAAGACAACCCATCCTGAATTTTCTTAAATATAATAGTTATTTAATAAAAATTTCCAAGACATGTCGCTATGACTCTACCTAAAGAATTTAATAGTATATGTTGGTCTAGTAGAATTTTATATTATTTAATCATTATAAGAAAATAATTTGAAATTTTATTTACTTTTTAAATTTACATTGAGGACCAAACTTTCAAATTTTATTCTATCTAGTCCCCAAATTTAATTATTTAAGTAAGCCCTTAAACTTTATTTAGTTTTTAATCCCTAACTTTCAATAGTTTGAAGTTTGGACCCCATTCGACTTTATTTTGATCTTTAGTATTTTAATCCTAATTATTTCTATTCTTGTTTTCCCATTTAATTTAACTTCAAGAATTTTCAAATTCTCAACTCTTAAATCTAAAGAGTTTGCAATTAGCCCAAATAAATTTGTTATTTAACTTAAATGCATTTTAGTCAGTTGTAGCCAATTTCTTACAACTGAAATTATTCAAACCCAATTTGTTTCTTAACCCAATTACAAATTTAAGCCCAATTATATGCCCATTTTCATCCAATAAGGAGCCCATTGGACATTGTAACCCTACTTTCCCCTTTAAAACATCTTTGTAAGGTTTGTAAACCCTACCCTCCCATTCATTGCGCTTTACCATATCCATTTCATCTTCAGTGCTCTTCTCCATGCCCGTCCAAACTCCATTCTCACTCCCTTTTCAATCTAATTCAATATCAAGCAAGGGTATCAATCAAGATCTTCAATAGGTAATCTTTAACTTTTCATTTTAATATTATATTTGGATATCCTTGTTCTAGTATACTAACAACACGAGCATCTCCACTTGCTTTCAATACAATCACCCAAACACAACATTCAATCTTAGCAGTAGCCCCTATTGGCGGCAAAAACCAATCCAGCAGCTTGCACAAACTGCTTACACCAATGGTGTGAGTTGTTCTCACAGTAACCACATCAAACACCATTGCCACCGTGCACTCTGCCTTCACCTCTATCACTGTACCACTAAGCAGTTGTTCACTGCCATTACCTCTACCATCCATAGCCACCGCACACACACAAACACACAGCACGTCACAGTAAATGGGATTCTTACACATACACTCAACAACCACAATCGGACCACCATAATCAGCATTCCACCTCACAAAAACCTTCAATAAACCGCTTAGAATCAAAAGATGGGGTAGAAGACGAGGATTAAATAAGAAGTTTCAATCTTGCTCTTGAACTATACCCGCTAGGTTCTCGCATCCCTTTCACCATTTCCTTCAATTTCAGCTGCTAAAAGTGCCAACCACAATCAACGTACCTTCGTCGCCAATCACCAATAGTGTCGCCGCCGGCGTCACCGATGGATTCCCCATTTCTCTCCCTCAACATTGAGCAGCCATGTGCCCAGGTTGATGATATTGGTTTGATCAATTTAAGGATTTAAGAGTTTTAAATTTGGGATTTGCAGCTCAAGTCCCCTTAGTCTTTAATATCTTTTAAGTTGGTCCTCAGAATTTATTTAAATTTCAATTCCTCAACTTTTAGTTCTATAATTTAGTCCTTATGTTATATTTGAGGAAGTAGGCTCCCAAATTCATTTATTGTGTTTTAGTAAGCCCTCAAATTTTATTTAATTCCTAGGTCCTCAACTTTTAATTCTTATGATTGGACCCCTTAACTTTTATTTCAATTTAAATTCTTCAATTTCTCATTCTTATTTAAGTTAACCCCAAACTTTATTTGCATCTAAATCCTCCATGTGTTACAAATCTTATAATTTAGTCCAAAGTATTTTTAATTCGATGTTATTGCCGATTAAGTTCTCAAACTATTCAATTCTTTAAATTAACCCCCAAACTTTTATATTCTTTCAATTTTGGTCCCTAAATTTCAATATTATCGATAAATACTTAATATTTAAGTCTATTAATGTAAATTAAAGTTCTAATTGACTAGATGGGGAGTACGAGCAGCTAGATGATTGATTTCACACCATGAATTAAGCTCAGACTCAGGAAAGGAAAAGATTTAAGGTAGACTCAAAACTCAAAACTCATTTTTACTTATCGCACATTCTTAGTTAATAATCTGTACTATATGAGTACTTTTAGTATGTAATTACTTGCGTTCTGCCAAAAGACTTACCTTTGGGCCTAGAGTTGCTTTCGGGCAAAAGACTTGCCTTCAGGCCTAGAGTTGCCTTCTGGGACCAGTCTTACCTTCGGATATTACATTATAGAGCTTATATATCTATTTACCTTATATACTTGTATAGATTAATTAACTTGCACAGAGCCTACTGAGTATTTCTTTAAAATACTCACACATTTTTTTTAACAAATTGTAGATCGAAGAGTTGGAGGCACAGCGAGGCATTGTGGCTACTTGCAGTTTACTAAATAAAAAGTCTCTTTTTCGTTGTTATTTTAAGTAAATTGATGTATTAAAGCATGTTGTTTTGAATGCTCGGACTATTTAGTACTTATTTCTAAATGTTTGAGTTACTTATTTTTAAAGTTTTGAGTTGTTAGATATCGAATAGTATAAGATCTTCTAACGCGTTTATTATTTTAAATAAAATTTTCGCATTTTAAATATTTGTTGTTTTTCCGAATTTAATATAACAAAAATTTGAAATAGTATTAAAGAAAGAATTAACGTTCCGAATCCTTAGAACTCAGGGTGTTATGCCCTTCACAATGAGTCTCTCTTACTAATAACTCCCGAATAGATCTAGAGGGCACACACAACTTATTCTTTTGAAATAAATACCCTTATAGCCTATAAAACGTATAGATACTCGCCTTCTCACAAGCAACAAATACATCGGCAAATTCAGGATTAGTCATATATAAATCTTTTAGCATTTTAAATCCTAACAACCTAGTGTTCAAAGTGGATAGCAAAGCATACCTTCATGAAAAAGTAATGTGGGATTAATTAATGTATATTTTGTGTTCTTGTCCCCTCATCTTTCAACCTTTTTGTGTTTAGTGTAATAAAAATTCATCGTATATTTACTCATGTAATTCATTTCTACAAAATACATATCTTGGAGTAAAAAGATAAGAAATAATAAAATAAGATATGTACGCATTTTGTATGAATACTTATATGATGTATATCTCATGTATATGACGTAACTAATTTCGGAAAGTTTTCTGCGAATCTGCTTGATATAACAATGCTATCGCGTGTGCGATCGCATGGTTATAAATTTCCAAAGGCATGGTTTACCATATGCAACTTTTGCCCGATTCCATTTTGGTCCTCACAGTTTAATTGCAGGGCAAGTCCTCGACTTATAAATTTGATCAATTGAGTCCAAAGACTTTTGATGTCTTCAATTTTGGCTCCCATTTGATTTTTCTTCACCTCCCCAACTTTTATTTCTTCCAATTGAGTCCTTCAAACTTTGATTTATGTCCCTTTTAGTCCAAAGTTGTAATATTTTCTTCAATTCCCGGTTTTCCCTAAAATAGAAACAAATATCACTAAATTAGATACGAAATTAATTAAAAATAAGAAAAACACATAGTTTAAGAGGCCTAAATAAGTGCATAAATTGCACTTATCAGTCATCATTTGAATATGTCTCATTCTTGTTAAAGAATTATAGGTTACCATTCGCTACACATATTAAGGGACAACAAAATTTAATTAAGATCAAGCTTAATCGAGGGACAAAAGAAAAAGAAAGACAGTAAAATTAGTCTTATTAATCAGACAAAAAATGAACAATGTCATTGTGAAAGTCCAAACAATTAGAATAAACACCAATATGAAGCTAAAACCCTATTGAAATATGAACGATCCATCTTAACCCCATTCCTCCACAAAAACTACTTAACTTTTTTTGTTATGTACCATTGGGAGGAGAGAGAGACCAATTAGCTTCCCCCTAGAAATTCAAATTGAGAGAGAGAGAGAGAGACCAATTAGCTCCCCACTACAAATTATCTTCTGTTTGAATATGATAACTTCCCGTCACACTCAGTGACTAGTCTAACCATTTCTAATCTATATATTATATAAAATAGAGTTTTATTGGAAGTTATCAATTGAGAATTAGTTATAAGATAGTTGGTGTGGTAGAGTTGTATGGTACTACCACGTGTGTTGGTAGTTATTGGTATTAGAAAATTGCTGGTCATTTTCATTTGTTGCTTATTAGTGAACCAGTGAACACTTGATAAGTGTCAATTTCTTACTGTATGTAGTCAATTATTACACATTTCACTTAATTTTAAAACTCTTTTGTTAAACGGCCACGTGTCTTTCTAATAGATTCAATCTTTAAAGATTGACTACAGGATTAGAGTAACACAAACATTGAAAAATAATTTCTGTTTTCACTTCCATAACACAAAACTAGGACTTCAATTTTCATTTTTTTTTGCCTTTTGCAACAAAACAAATTAATAGGACAATATGAATATAAAATTCAATACATCAAATATTTAACATATGCATTTATTTTCCATATTTTTCTCAATCTAGAACAAAATAAAATTATTTATAAATAATAATATGGTATCATAAAGTAATTACAATTATGTTTAATCATAATAATATGTAAAAAAATATTATATAATATATAGATTTCCACGTATCCTGACTTTTTTTTGTCATACAATTGCTATTGTCTGCAGTTAAAGAATTTTGAAAGCCAAAAATGGTTTCTACTGATGTACATCTACCTGGGAATATGGTATATGTATTGAAAATGGTAATTCACATTGCTTTCTCTATTTTCTTTTCTCAAAATACTTCATTGTTTGTGCACAAATCACATTTGTTGTCCACCAAAATATGGCGCCCGAGTTTTGGTCATCCGCCAATGATTGAAACATCATACAATTGATTTGGCGGTCCGTTTATCTTTTAGAGAAAGTTAGGCCCAGGTGCACGTTATTTTCTCTGAAATAGAAGCATTCAAATAGTAGTTTCATCAATTTCCTGTGGAAATCGACGACATAGTCTGTCAAATTGCACAAACCCTCCATCTCAAATTATGGTGAATTTCTTGTCGTCATGGTATTTAGTTTGGGTTCAAAATAATTTGAATTTTTGGTGTTTCCCGATTGAATTTCTCAATCGATTTGTGGCTTTGGTTTGATTTTATGATTATGATTGAGTATTGATCATAAGTCCAGTGATAGTAGACGTTAATTTGTGGGTGTGTTAGCAAAAACCTGGGTAGAATTCAATGAAAATCAAGGTTTATGTCGCTGTAGAGGAAGGATAACAGAACGTTGGAGTGGGTGTGATTTGGATAGACGAATTCGATAATAGAGATCTAACATTCCCGATGCCCCAATTTCAAAGGTCGAGCTCTCTTAATGTTTTTAGATTTTTTAGAAGTGTACCTGGTGAGTCATTAACATGTATTTCTTCTTCAAATTGTGAAAATAATGAGATTGTGTTATTCTCATCTTTTGTGCATTATTTCTTATATCTTTGATGTTTAACACCTTTTATATCTTTAAGTACAAATATAGTGAAATTTTCTTTTTCTTAACTCTCATCTTTTTCAAGACAGAGCCGGCAACTACTTTGATCAAAAGCTTAAGACTCTGGTAAATATCATAGGTTTTGATTAAAGATACTTTTTTTTTATCACAATTATTATATTCTTATCAATGAGACCTTAAAGACACGAATAATAGTTTTTAAGCAGCTTTTTGTAATAATAACGTTTTAGCTTAAATTTCGATGCAACTTGAGAGATATCATAGATAACTGCCACAAAGTTGAAAAAAGTAGAATTTTAAAACGAATGACAATATGCAATTGTATTATTTGGTAGATCAAAATGGGATTTGTAATATTCATATTATTTGGTCAGGTGCATCTAATTTTACTTATATTAACTCGTACCTTAAATGTGCAATATCCATAGAATTCGCTAAGTTATTTTATATCTCAAATACTTTTAACTAATTTAAAATAAATGTTTTACAATCCAAACAATTTAGTCAATCTTATAGATGGGAAATTATGGCTCTTTAGTCAATCTTATTATAATTATATACTTCACGTGTTTTTCCATATTTACAAATCTTATTAACATTTACAAATAAATGTGTATGCATGTAAGTTGTTATCTTTGCGGTGATATCTGTTAGTCAATCTTATTATAATTATTCTTCAATTATTTTTGTATGAAAATAATTTTCTAAAAAATAAATTTTATTCAATTATGTCAAAAAACAACTTAGTACTCCCACTACTTTGCAAATATAGAGCTACTATCAGTTTCACAAGGATCAAGAAAATGTTAGTTAATATTGTTGTAAAAGTAAAATTTAAGAGTACAATATAATAGATTAAAACAATGCAGTAAGACATAGATGTTGATAGATCTATCGCCTAAAAAGACAACATCATCATTTTTTATATCATTGAAAAACTAACGTGTAGTAATTATACTTTGATTTAATGTTAATATATAAATCATTTTTTAATAATTTGTTATGAAAAATAGCTTTTGAAATTTAACATTACTGCAGAAAATAACTTATTATAAGTTTGAATAATTGTTATTATTATTTTTTTAAGAAAAAAGTAATTTTTCATTCAAATCTAAATCTCTCTATATTATCAAATGCAAATATACCCTATATGGCAATACTATAGCTACATAAGTTTTAATAAATAATATTGAAATATGAAGAATATTTTTTTATACTTTTTGGGCTAATCTATAAGAATAAAAAAATTTATTGATTCATCTTAAAAGAATTTTCGCATACAGTAATTCTTGTGCAGTGCACTGATGTGAGAACTAGTTTTTTTTTTTTTTTTTAATTTTAAGATATTAGTGGATGTGAATTGGTTATTTTAAATCAAAAAGAAAAAAGAAGAAAGAAAACACTGACACATAACAAATTTTAACTGATGTAGTAACTCAACAATCGAAGTTGTGTCCAAATAACCATTATTCAATTATGAACTTCTAATTTACTTTTATATAACATATAGATTTTATGAAAATCTATTTTTTTTGTCTACGATCTTTTAAAATGACTTTTACAAAATTAGAAAAATAAAAGTTTCAACACATTATTATTATTATTTTACCTGAGCAATGATAGAAAATGATAAAAATAAAATACATTATGAATGATAAAAATAAAATACATTATGAATTAAAGTAATAAAGTTATAGTTTTTGAGTTATGCGAAAATAAAAAAAATTATAAATTTTAAAGACTTAAATATACTGATTTGAAAAGATAGAGATATTGACGATGCACGAAAGGATAAAAAAATCAAAGGGTTGAGGACAATTCGTGTAATTAAACATTTTTTACTTTCCAATCTTATACATTAAAATGTACTATTCTGAATGTAACTTTTAACTAATGTTCTAAAAAGCATGACGAATCGTCAACACAGAGCTTCCAGCTTTATCAGTTTAAATGCGCTTTGGTGAAGGTTAAGCATTAAAATCAATTTATTATTTATTTTAACTTTCTAATCAATCTAAAATCATTAAATAATTAAAATAATGCATACCAAGTATATATAAAAGAAATGATATCATAATTAACTACACATATATACATAACTAACACTACAAAAAACCCACAATATGAAATTATATCTAATGTTCCGCGTCTAATTGTAGTTGAAAATAATATCCCTATAATTTTTATTCGATCGTTATGGGAATTACATCCTACATTGATATTAATACAATAATTTTTAGAAGTCCAAACTAGTATAAATAAGCAAACACACATTTTCAGTTTGTAAGTAATGATATGATGCGAGAAGGAAAATAAATAAATAAATAAAAAATAAAAGAGAAAGCTTAAGCTCACTTAAGCACGCCTAAGCTTTAATCGCATTTTTTGGTCAATCCTCAAAGTTGGCCGCTTTTTCCATGCTTTTGGAAAAAAGCGAAGCATGTTAAGCAAGCCTCACCCTAAGTGGTGTTTAAGCTCCACTTAGGGGCACTTTTTATAACATTGCTATTAATACACCTAATTAATTGTCCTAACTTGATAAGGTATCAAGTGGACCTAACAACATTTCCAATAGGACCTAACAAAATTTTTCAGATGATAACGATATTGATATATGTTAATAATATTAACATAAAATCTAAAAAAATAATTAAAATAAAGAATGAGTTACAACAATAAACTTAAATAATTTAACTTGAAATAATTCTATAAAAAAAAAGTTTCTTCTATATTTTGTACTAATCCATCTTACCAGTATGCAAGGAATAACTTACGAAAATCCACACAACTTAATTCACTATTCTCCATAGAATAGCAACTTAATTAGCATTTACACCCGTGCTTCTCACGGGATGATAATTTGTAGCAATGATTGTGATAATATAAAATATTTTGCTCATCGTAAGATTAATGTATTAATATAAATCGAAAATAAAATAACCTTAAAGATTATAGTTATCAAAATAATATCTCTACTAACATTAGTAGAGCTCATTGTTTTTCTTTAAAATTATTTTACATTTTATTAGATGCAATTATAAATTTTGAGAGATATTAATTATACATCAGTATGGTGTATGTTATTAAAAATTAATATGTAAATAATGATTTTTAAATTTTAATTATGAAATATAATCAGTATAGATATATATTATAAAAATAACAATGTAATGAGTAATGTCCGACAGACCCTAACACTCCGTTCCTGCCATGCCGGGAAACATTTATCCTCATTCCGGTCCATCCTTATTTACTCTAGGGCGGGCGAGCGAGGATGATATGAGAATTACAAACTTCCATTCCCTGTCCGTGTCCCGATAGAAAATTCTCATCCCCATCCACGCCCCATCATGATGGTTTAATTGAAGACTTTTATTTCGATATTTTATTTCTTCAATAAATACCTTCTAAATATACTAAACACGTGTGTTAATATATTAGGTATAAACTTACTAATTTAACATATTCAGCATATTAAATATTGAATGATTTGATATAACATCTAAATTAATTTGGATAAGACAAATAAATTGAAATATATATGATTAATACTTAAAATATACAATCTATTTGATGATATTTAAAAATTAAATAAAATCTCAATTGTGAAAATTCGATATAAAATAAATAATTTAAAGTAGGTGGGATTTTTAATATTTATTTAGGAGAAAGAAACTTAGATAAATATTTAACACAGTTGAAAGCCACTTAAAATATTCTAATTGAATCATATAATTCCAATAATTAATTGAGTCGATAACCAATTGTTTAGCAAGAATTTTTAGGCTTATTCCCTAACGAAAGCGACATACTGAACCAAAGAATTATTATATAATTGTTGGTTCGAGTAGTACTAAAATAAAAAATAATACTATTTAAAAACTTATTTTTGGAGCTTGTTACTTTAAAAAAATGAGAAGATCCTTTGAAACACTTGTAACTATGCAAAAAGAAATATTAATGTTTTGTCATCAACTGTAGCTCAAAAGAAATATTATAGAAAATACAAAAATACATGAGAATCAAAAGAAAAGCATATTTTGAAAAAAGCATGATACTGAAAAAAGTAAATAAAGTTAATTATAGACTAATGATCAGTTGACTTACTTTGCAATAAGATGTGACACCCAAATTCTAAGAATCCAGAATCTTATAGGTGTTAACTTAACTTTATTTTAAAATACGTAAAAAGATAAATTAATTTCGTAAGCATATTTTTCTTCCCCGTAGCAATCTAATTAATTTTAATAATTTTTCATTTTTTGAAATAATTATGTTTCCCCCTTTTTAGTAATTTAATTAATTTTGATTAATTTTCGCCTTACAAAACTCCCTCAATTTTCGTCAAATGAAAATATATCCAATTAAATCTAAGAAATATAATTAATTGTAATATAATTAATTCTAATTAATTCTTGTTTTTAGCTAATTATTTATAAAAATAATTTATTATTTCTAAATAATTTATTTTTTAACCGCTGTTTTAAGAATTGTAAGAATCTAATTGTAAAGATATTTTATAATTAAAAAAATATCTTGGAGGTCAAAAGACGTCTTTCATTTTGTAAGAAAAATCTAGCTAACCACGGTAATCTAATTAATTTTAATTATTATTGATTTTTTAATTAATGTTATTTTTCTATTTAAACAATACAATTGATTAATTTTCTTCCAACGAAATCACGTCAATTTTCACCCATTGAAACCAAGTCTAATTAAATAATAATAGTATTAATAATTTTGATTAACGGTATAAGAATTCATTTTAATTGATTTTCATTTTAGCTAATTATTTATGAAAATAATTAATTTTTTCTAAAATTACAATTTTAATATTTACACTTTTAAGAATTGTATAAATCTAATTTTAAAGAAATCTTATAATTTAAAAGATATATTACAATTAATTTTTTTTTCATTTTTTAGGGAAAATCCGCATCAATTTAATGATTTTTTTTAAATTAATTTTATTTTCTCCTTTAAGAATGTAATTAATTTGAATCAATCCTTATCCACTGAACACATGTATAGCAAAGTATTAGCAACAGAATTTATTATTTTAATTAATTATTATTGAAATAATTATAGTCAATTTTTTAATTTAATTTAATTATTTCTAAAAAAATTAATTATTTCCAAAATAATTTGCTTCATGGCCATAATTTTAAGAATTATATAAATCTAATATTAAAAATATCGTATAATTGAAAAAGATATTAATTAAAAATTGATTAATGTTACAATTGAATTATTAATTAAACAAAATTGATATTGCGCGTTTCTTTTAATTTTTATGTAAACATTGAATGGATTATAATTTTTTGTCCCAGCAAAATTAAATCTTATCGAAATCGCTAATTTTATTTAATTTTCATTTATTAGCTAATTATTATTTTCAAAAATAATACATTCATTTTTAAAATTAATTAAAGGATCCAAGATATGTTTTAAATTTTCATGTTACACATTTATTTTAAAGTTTATGTAGAAGTTTAATGAATTGTAATTTTTCATCACACAACATTTAAATCTTCCAAAAATTGGTAATTTAAATTAATTTTTGCTCCTTAGCTAATTATTTATAAAAATGATCGATTGTTTCTAAAATTAATTATTAAGTTCAACCTAATTTTGAAATTTTTTAGTACAAATTCGGAATCATAGTGGTGGGTTTTTGTCTCAAACTCGGGCCAACTGCTAGTAAGTTTGTTTTTATTTTTGTGTAAAACTTTAATGAATCTTAATTTTGTATCGCAAAAAAATTGAATCTCAGTTTTAATTAATTTTTGTTTGTTAGCTAATTATTTCTAAATAATTAATTATTTCTAAAATTAAGTAACGTGTCTGATCTTATTTTTTGATATTAATGTTAAACCTTTATTTGAATTTTTGTTTAAAAATTTAATCAATGGGAATTTTGTATGGCATAACAATTAAATCTTAGTGGAAATTGTTAATTTTAAATAATATAATTTTTTTAAATACGAAAATTGTGAAAAAACGATCAGTTAAAAATTCATTCTAATTTCTAGAACACCTGTATATTGTTCAAGACATAAACTTATAAATTGAAGATTTGAAAGAAAAAATCAGAAATTTTAAAATTTACTGATTCAAAATAAAATTGAAATTTATCATAAAATATATAATATTTGTCGATTTTGTGTAATTACACGAGAAATTGTATTTAAGTACTATATCAATATATAAATTATTATTTTATCAAATTAAATATTTATTAGGAAAAAATTTATCTAGTTTTAAACATAAAATAAAGTTAGCTTTATCATATATTTGCAAGATAAACAAACTGAAGCATTATTGTTCATTTAATTTATTTTCAAGGTAAATCAAACATGGAATAGAATTAAAAGTTAAAACAATTTATACATTTCATTATATTTCAATTTTACACACAAACATCGATTAAGCGTCGTAACAAATTATTAATTTCTATTTAAGTTGGACACGAATTTATATATTTGTGGTAAATTTTAATTTTTTAAAAAATAAAAATTTATGCATTAATAGTATACTTATTTTAAAGCTCTCATCAAGCCGAGTAAAATAGAATAACAATTTTTTTATATGTAGAAAATGAAAAAAAAAGGAGAGAAAATGATAGAGAAAGTATTTAGATGTTGTGAGATTGTATAAAGTATTGTAGAAATAATGAAATAAAATCTATATACATTAATATTAATATATTATGGAGGGGAAAAATAAAGAAAGTTGGATATGGATTAGAAAATAAAAATTAAAAAATAAAAAGAGAGTTTTTTAAAATAGGAAAACGGATTTAAGACAAAAAAATATAATAAGAAAAAATCATCATTTTCTATATATATATATATATATATATATATATATAAATTATTCTATATATAAAAAGAAGATTATATTAGGCAAATTGAATAGGCGGAAAAAATTGAGGATGCATTTAGGCGGGGAAAAAAGGCTCTTTATATATATATATATAGATATATATATATATAGATTGTTTATCAATACCGACGACAATTAAGGGCACTTATAGAAGTTTGTTGTATAATTCATTTTCCAAAAAACATTCTTAATCCTTGTGCAACACCAAAGTAGACCATATATTTCGAACGGAGGGAGTGTTTGTATGTTTAGGCATTGGAAAACATTAGCAAAAGAGGACAAATAAAGTGACCTGCTTGGAATTATAATGAAAGGACTTTGTAATAATAATGAAAGAAGAGGACTTTGTAATAACAAATAGAGTGACACGACCTCCTTTCAAAAGGACTCTGTAATAAAAGACTTTTTTTTTTTAATATAGCATGTTAATTGTCAAAAGTGTGTCTTGTGCAATAAACTTCATGAATGATAAATGGCGCATGCAATCGAGTGGGTGATGAATGGATGAATGATTGCCTAGTTGTTTATGTAGAGGGAGATATTTTTATAAATTAATAATGAAGTCATTGTAAAACAATTTAAGAATATGAACACTCGTAAAGAACTACTATAGGGTATGATATCTGTATTTTTTATTATTAAAGTGTATTTTATTTGCTATTGCCAAAAATTTAAAGAAACCCACCCACTTTGCTCATTTAAAGAAACCCACCCACTTTTTGTATTCCACTTTTGGTGGGGAAATTTTTTCATTTAAAAATATTTTATTTTCAATTTAAACCATGTTCCATTATGTAGGTAAGGTAATTATATAAATGTGCTTATACAAGGCATTGGTCCACTTAAAACTATTTTCTTTTAAATTTAAACTATTTTCTGGTCCATTTAAAACTATTTTCTTTTCAATGGCCTTGTCACTAAAGCCATTACAATTGATAGGTCCATAGTGCCCCAAGGTCCAGGTTAGAAATTGCAATTAGCTATTTGGAAGAATTTCATTGATAAAGTGGTTGATTCAACCACAAAATGTGAACAAAAGATTGGATTTCAATTTTATTGAGCAGAGAAAACGATGATATGATGGAAGTTCTTGAGATAAATATGCTTAGGCCTGAGGTATGTGGCATTAGCAGTTTTTTTAGGCAAAAAAACAACTATCGAAGTATAGGATTGTGAGCTTTGCCTTATTTGATCAACCATTCTTGTGATCCCAACATTAGGCATTTGCACATTGGTGATCACATTGTAGTTCTTGCTTTGAGAGACGTTAACGCTAGCGAAAAGCTTACATTTCCATATTTTGACATCCTAAATTCCCTCATTGAGCATGGAGCAATGGCTCCGAATTGGGGGTTTAATTGTCATTGCCAGAGGTGTAAGTCCGAGGATGATATTTGTCAATCAAATCAAGAAACGATGGAAATGGAGATGATCCATGGGAAAGGGAAAGGGCTAGTGGTCAATGTGGGTGGGATGGTGTACGAGTTGGAATAAAGTATGAGGAAACTGATGGCTAAAGGAAGGGTGAAAGAGTATTTGAGAGCATCTTATTGGGTGGCGTATTCAAAGGTATATGAATCAGAGAAGTTGATGAGGAAATGGCAAAAAAAAAAAGTTCCTTCAGTTAATAAATTTTGTTGATTGTGTTGTGGATGTAGTTGGGAGTGATGAAAGGGTTATGAAATTGAACATGGAAGGTGGATTGAATAGAGGAGTAATTGGGTATGGGGTGGGTATAAGAATGGAGTTCTTGAAATGGAGAAAACATTATAGTTGGGAAGAGTAATTTGTGGAAAAGTAATGAAAAAACAAGCAATGGAGGTTTTGCTTTAGTCGAGTTAAGCTGAGTTGTTCTTTGAAGGAATGAGTTGAGCTGCGCTGAGCCTAAACTTAGTGTTAGTATGGTGATTGCTATCAGCTATCATAAATAAGCGAATCGAGCCCTCATGATAGTGTATATCTTTGAAGTTTTCCTAAACAACTATGGTCTATGTTTGTTTAAATAATTCTCATTTTAGAATGATTTTTCTTTTATTTATGTTATAGGGTGCGATTTGTGTTAAAAGAATGAAATGGTCCTATTTTTCTTAAACGAGAGTTGTGATCCCTATGTAAAAGGGTTAAATTCTTCTTTTGTTCTTGAAGCCCAAATTCAATCACCAATGAGGTAATCAAAGACCTGGATCGATAAGCACAAGAAAAAAATAATAATAATAATAAATAAAACATGAAGCATCTTGAAGCCTCTTGCTTTTGCAAGTTGGTCTTGAATTAAATTTGATTTAATAGCATACTTCTAATGAAATGCCTTATTATTTGTTCATATTTGTTGTTGTGTCCCAAAGATCCAATACATGGAGTGTAAGATTGACCATGGATAAAATTGCTGCTAGACTAACTGCTATTCAACTGGTGAAATTTGTCAGATTTTTAATCTATCCATTACAGACATTGTTCTACCTGACAGTAATAGTAGCATTCACATAGCACTTAGAAAGGATATTTGACCTCATAAAATAAATTTTTTATTACTGTACTTAAACTGAATGATATGTTTTAATTTTTGGTCGATGATTCATTGCAAGTTATCCCACTTTAACTTTAGTTGAAAGAATTGCGATTACATGGTTTAATGTCGAACTTAGCTTTCAGTTGTTGTTGTGAATTAGTATCTTACTTGTATGATTATGCAAGAGTCAGTGCACACTATAGTTTGCACTACTCGTATATGTGTGAGATTAAACACAATATCAACTTTATATATGATTTCAAAATAGTTGGCAGTGCCTAAGTCGTGCAAAATTCAAATTTAGCTTGAATCTTAAAAAAAAAATATATGATGTAGTGTATATATATTTGCCTCTTCAACTTCTAGCATGTTATTGATTTTTTTCCTTTTTTTTTTTGTGTAGCCAAGTGAGGAGGAATGTGTCAATGTGAAAGTTAGTGAAGTTTCAAATACAAAACTCATACAATTGGACAAGTAGTAGAACGAAAACCTTTGCAATATCAGAAGACAAGTACCTCACCACAATCAAAGCATATGAACATCACACTCAAAGATTTGAAGTTTGTAACGTACCTTTATTTAATTTAGGATATTAATTTATGCTAACTTATGCATACAATTTCATACTAGAGGAATAGAATTGCAGTTACTTTGTGGGAAGCATATGCTGATGAAATGACCAACTTTCTTGATGAAACATTAGTTGTGATTATTCTACTATGTAGAGCCAAAAAATTCAAAGGCGAAATCGGCATATGCAATACATATAATGCAACCAAAATAATATTCGACCAATAAACTCCATAAATTGAAGATTTTAAGAGCAATTAAGACAGTTTAGCTCATTTTTCAATAAATTATTCACATAACATGTTTATGAAGCTAATGTTCAAGTGCTCTCTTTGATTTTCCAAGGATTTGCTTGGACAGCAATGGTAAGATAGAGACAATTACCTATATATCTTCATCAACGAATGACACATTAGCTGAAGAGTTGGAAGATCCAAATGCTAAGATTGTCACTTTAGTAGAATTGGCAATAAGTGAACATGTTAATTTTACAATAGCGCAATTGCACTTTATGAATTGCAAGCCAGTATACTTTCATTCTAGCAAACACGACAAAAGTTATATTAATTAAGTTTTAAAATTTTCCTCCATTTAGAAGGGATATCACTATGTGGTAGCTAGAATTTCATGTGTAATTAGCAGAGGAGATTGGTCCTACGTAAGCTGCAACACGTGCAGAAAAAAATTAGAAGGCTCACCACAGGGATATTATTGCTGTAATTATCAACCGTGTTCAATTAAACCAATACCCCGATATAGGGTGAAAGTTACTGTAGTTGATGGAACACTAGACTTGATATTTATACTATGGGATGATGATTGCGAGATGCTAATTGGAAAAATTGCGATACAGATAAGGGAACGCGTCGCAGAGGTAAAAAGACATTTAAATTTGTTTAACAATTTCTCAAATGCTCAACTAATTTCATGCTACTGTAGGAAACTGCTAAGATAGAAAACACGAATGATGTTTAACAAAGTGAATACTCTGTCAAACAAGCAGGATGGCCTATTGAACTTGAGACACTCAACAGCCATGTTCTACTTTTTCAGATGAATGTGAAACAACAAAATGTAGAAGAGAAGGACCAAATCTACTCGGTCAGCAAAGTTTCTGATGACCAAGAAGAGATTGACAAGTACAAGAAGGCAGACCTAGAAGTGACTAAGGTTAGCAGCCTTTGCTTTTTATGCTTTTTTTTTTCGTTATTGGAATGGGGAATGAGCATGATACATAAAACTAAAATTCCTTTAATAGAAAAGTGATGTTCTTTGATGGCTAGCATTAAAGGGTGAAGAAATTATCGACGTATCCAATATTTCTCAATATTTGTATAAAAATATTTTATTAGGCCGCATCGAATATCGAATTTTGTAAGTTTCATATTTTTTCAGTTAGATGACTCTAGAAGTGACAATGAAATTGGCTCTGAACGGAGTACTCCAAAAAAAGCCCGTGTTGACCAAATAGAGGATACATCAAACAGTAATTTTTCAGAGAACAAATCCTCCAGCAAGTTATTATATACAGTGAAGGGGGGTGGGAGATCAAAAAGGAAAAAGACTAGACCAGGTAATGTCAATTATGATCTATAAGTGGTTGTTCTGTGGATATTATCCACCTAGCTATTTTAGAAATTATTAGCACTAAATTTAATGTATATATTATGCCAAGTAAGACATCAAGAAGCAAACATAGACAATGCTGGTGCAAATTACATTTTCTGTGGATATTATCCACTTAGTTATGCCAGGAATTATTTTCAACTAAGTTTAATTCATATTAACTATTTGGGCCATTTCTTATTCTCTTTATGTTAAATTTTTCAGATACAACTGTTTTCTTTTCTTTTTTTAAAGGCTCGACTATTTTTTTTAAGTTTACCAAATTGAAAATCGCATGTCAAGATAATAACAAATTAAGACTAAAATTTCAAGTTTAGTTGTAACAAATAAAATTCATGAGTTCTTAAATTTCATTTTCAAATAAAATATCATTTAACAAGTATAAAATTAAAAAAACTTATTTTCAAACAATTCGTGAACGAATATTTAAATCCAAATTTAAAACATCCATACTTTTGCAAACTACCTTTAGCATATAATAGGCCCATGTCATGGGCGAAAACTGAAAATAAAAACTGCAACTTTTTCAGTAGAAATACTAACATAAAACCACTATATTCACCATAGAACACAGTAGTAAACCATCCCTAGCAAAAAAATTCTCAACAAAACCACTTAACATTCACCATATATATAATAGAACAGCAAAACATTCTCCATAAATACTCCACAACAAGCAGATTTAAACAATTACCAAATTGTTGCAACAATCGAAAAAGAAACCAACAAACAAGGAAGCGTACACACTTACAATCTCTTTTAGATTTAGGTTAATGTTTTAACTATCCAGTTGACTGGTAAACAAAAGTTATGTAATATGTCAATAAATTTCAGTGTTATCTGATCTAAATTTGCTTTCCCGAGGAAACTCAACTGCGAAGATCAACTTCACAAACAAGAGATCAATTGGGCGAAGGATCATCTCCAAATTTTAGAAGATCAAAAACAGTACAAGTTGCAAATTTAGGTATGTTAAGAATATTAAAAAAGATGCAGTTTAATATAAAATTCAAGACTACCAACATTTATTATTTCGCCCAATCCACCTGTTTTCTTTTCTTCAGTGGGTCAAGAAACTAAATTTAATATTCGCATTTGTGTGAGACACGACTGATTGGGTCTTGAAAATACTTGTAGAATTACTTAAATTCAGTAATTTTGGTGAATATATATTTGGTCGTGGAAGAAAACTACAAAAATTACCTCTATTCGATTTGTTGACCTTCGTTGATGAGGGCACGTGTTCAAGTACAAGTCAAAATACTTCACGCACATCTCTCCCCTTCAAATGAGATAGATGAAAAAGTTTAATTAGCTTATCAAAATCTAATTTCATTAATTAAATAGAATTCCAATGTTTTTGTAAAGGTTGAATGACGAAAACCAGAGCGTCCTACATATAGTATCTTTAAATTATTGTTTTCTTGGATACACTCTTCCGACCCCGCAAGTCCTCCAAAAGCAATTAAAAGATGCCAAACTCGGCCATAACATCTGCATCAACATTTAACATCAAACAAGTCAAAAAAATAAAAAAGAAAATTTAAAGAAAATTTAATCTGGTGCTATTTATATGAAGATCGGCCTCTATAATAGACTTTTTTCTTAAAAAAATTGACAGTGATAATCATTTTTACACCACATCTAATTCACCTTCGTTGAAAAATGAAAAGAGCTAAAAATTGGACGAAAATAAATTCAACTCTCATGGTAAATTTCAAGATTTTGAAATTTTGGCACTGCATGTATGAAGATCGAGTTCTACATGACACTATTTTATGAAGAAGTGTTAGTACTATTCATTGTGAGACCTAATCTTTTTTTTTTTTTTTTTGAATGGTAGACCCAATCTTATTCGTGCTAGCCAAGGTTGAATAAGGTGAAAAGCTCCTTAAATACAAGTGAAAAACAAACGATGGAGCTGGATCCATTTTTTAGGAGTACTAGATACTAGAAAGGAGCACCGCCATAATAATAAATTAAAAAAAATTGCAAAACCAAAAGCTAAAAATTGAACAAAAATAAATTCAACTCTCATTGTAAACTTCAAGAGTGTGGCACTACATATATGAAGATAGGGTTCTACATGACACTATTTTATGAAGAAGTGTCAGTACTATTCATTGTGAGACCTGATCTTATTCGTGCTAGCCATCATTGAATAATGTAAAAAGCTACTTAAATATAAACGAAAATAGTTAATCCCGAGCTACAACAAGCGGTGGAGCTGGAACCCGTTTTCAGAAGTACTAGATACCAAAAAGGAGCACAGCCATAATCATAAATTTTTTTAAAAAAACCTACAAAACGAAAGGGCAAATCTTAAGATCGGAATAAAAACTAGTAAAAATAGTAAAAACTCATAAGAATTGGGTTTCTCTTGCTGATCTATTTAGAACTAGAGCAGTGGATTTGAACTTTAAGGTTAGAGAGGGTGTGTTGTCTGTTGAGTAAAGTTAAAGAGAGTGAGTTAGGGAGTGATGCTGAGCCGCTGAGGTTGTCAATGAGGTAGAAAGTGTAAATGGACCTTCATAGTTGCTCAAGAATTTGCTTTTATGGTTTGTGTAATGTGTAATTTTTTTAGATAACTTTTGTCTAAATGGAGAGAACACATTCTAAGGCCCGAGTTAGTTTTTCTTTTTTGCTGGCCTTTTCATTCATGTGTTCCATGGGAGACTATTTTCTCGAAAAATAGCGGTTTTGATAAATATTAATAGTATGATATTAGCACCACTAAAATAAGTTGAATGTCGGTTAGAGCATTAAACTTAATTAATATAAAATAATAAAAAAACTCTATGAAAATTTCGACAGAGTTTTCCTTATATTGCACAAGAGACAATTTATGATAGAGATTGTGATCATATAAATGCCAAATAAAATATTATTAACTTAATTAAATATTATAGTTATCAAAATAATCGCACTAAAAAACTCTGCTACCATTTGTAGAGTTTATTATTTTGTATTTAAAAATTATTCTGCATTCTATTATATTTAACTGTAAATTCGAGAGATATAACTATACACCAGTGCGATGCATGTTATTAACAATAAATATGTGAATAATAGTTTTTAAAATTTTATTGTGAAATATTATCAATATACAAATAGATATATTATAGAATGAAAATGTAATATGCAGAGTTTGATACACCCTAACATCCACTTCTTCGGCTACTAGAAAATTCTCATCTACATCCACGTCCAATCGTGATCGTATAACTAAAAACTTTTGTGTGTACTTTTTTTGTATGTATTAATGACTTCTAATTTTCTCAATATATATCTTTTAAATATACTAAACACGTATATTAATATTTTGTTATAAACTCATCAATTTAACATATGCGGTCGGTATATTAACATTTTTTAAACGGACTGGTTGAAGTAGACGACTTAATCGATTAACTTTAAACTTATATAAAATCTAAACTAACAAAAACTGGTACAAAATAAGTAATTTAAAATTATTTATTGTAAAGCCTTAGGTCTATGCATAAATAATATATATATTTTTAAAGGAAAATCTTAAGATCTTAGGAATTGTAAAAAATAAAAAATAAAGTTAGCCATGCTTAATTCTGATCAATTTATATAAACACCATATTTATAATTTGATTAGTTTCCTATTTTTATTGTCAATCATTTGAAATACAATTTGATTTATAATATTTGAAATTGTAACATATAATTATATCTTATAAAAAATTGATTTTTCAAAAAATACCAACATTGGAAAACAATTTTCCAACTTTAATATGGCCAATTCTTGGTCAAATTACAATCAACTGCAGCTAAAAGGAACAATCATAGAAAATACAAAAAGACGCTAGTGAAAAAGTAACTGAAGTTAATTAAGCACTAATTATTAATCGACTTATAAGTGTTGTTTTAATTTTATTTTAAAACACGGAATAAGATAAATTAATTTTGCAAACACATATTTCTTCCCCGTAGCAATTAAATTTATTTTAATAATTTTTTATTTTTTAAATTAACTATACGTTTTCGCTTTAGCAATATAATAACTAATTTTGATAATTTTCTTCCATTGAAACCATGCCAATTTTCATTAAATGGAGCTGTCTCTAATTAAATCTTAGTGATATAATTCATTTTAATTAATTTTCAAATATCTGCATTTTAATTTTTAGCTAATTATATCTAAAAAGAATTAACCATTTCTTTAATAATGAGGTTAATAACCACAATTTGAAGAATTGTTTATTAAAGATATTATGTAATTTAAAAGATATATTGCAATCCAAAAGTATCTTTAATTTCTAGGAGAAATCTTACCAACTCATAGCTAGCATTCTGTTTAACTAGCTTTTCACCCGTGCGTTTGATGGGAGATTAATTTTCCAACAAATAGTGATTTTGATAAATGTTAATAGTATGATATTGACACCACTAAAATAAATTGAATATCGGTCCGAGTACTAAACTTAGTTAATATAAAATAATGAAAGAATTCTATAAAAATTTTGACATATATAGTTTTCCTTATATTGCACCGGGGAGAATTTGTGATAGAGATTGTGATCATACAAATGCCAAATAAAATAATATTAAATTAAATATTATAGTTTATGAAAATAACTACACTAAAAAACTCTACTACCATTCGTAAAACTTATAGTTTTTTATTTAAAACTATTCTACCTTCTGTTATATTCTATTACACACTCGTACAATGCATGGTATTCACAGTAAATACGGGAATAATGATTTTAAAATTTTATTGTAAAATATTATCAATATACAGATAGATATATATTATAGAGAGAAAATATAACAGGACAGCTAGACAGATCCTAACGTCTCATTTCTCTCTCGCTAGAAAACACTTATTCTTCTTCATGCCGCAACCTCATTTAATCGAGGTAGAGTGAAGATCATATAAGAATTGCAATAGGATAGGGACTTCCAACTCTTCGTCCCTACCCCTGCTAAAAAATTCTGATCCACATTCACACCCAATCGTGATCGTATAATAAGAAACTTTTATGTGTACTTCTTTTTCATGTATTAATGACATCTAATTTTTGCAATACGTATCTTCTAAATATACTAAACACGTGTATTAATATATTCAGTATAAACTCAGCAATTTATCATATTCGGTTGGCATATTAATATATATTTTAAAAACTCGCTAGTTTAAATAGACGATTTACTCGATGAATTTTAAAACTTATATAAAATCTAAGTGACAAAAATCAGGCAGAAAATAAATAATTTAAAGTTATTTATTCTAAAATCTTAGGTATCTATACATAAATAACACATTAAAAAAAAAGAAGAAAATCTTAAGATCTTAGGAATTGTAAAAAATAAAAAATAAAGTCAACTATGCTTGATTATTATAAATTTATATAAACACCACATTTGTAATTTGATTGGTTTCTGATTTTTATTGTCAATTATTATTTAAAATATGATGTGATTTGTAATATTTGAAATTGTAACATGTAATTACACATTATCAAATATTAATTTTTCAAAAAATACCAACATTGGAAAATAATTATCCAACTCTAATATCACTAATCATTCGTTAAATTGCAACCAATTGCAACTAAAAAGAACAATGATAGAAAATATAAAAACATATGAGAATCAAAGGAAAAATATGTTTTGATAAAAGGATACGCCAGTGAAAAAGCAAGTGCAGTTAATTAAGCGCTAATGATCAATCAACTCACTCTACAATAAAATCTAACACCCTAATTCTAGAAATCCAAAAACTTATAGATGTTTTCTTCAATTTATTTTAAAATGTGCAATAAGATAAATTAATTTCACAAACACACATTTTTTCCCCGAACCGATCCAATTAATTTTAATAAATTTTCAGTTTAAAAATTAATTATATTTTTTCTTTTTAGCGATTTAATTAATTTTGATTAATTTTCGGCCAACGAAATTGTGTCAATTTTTGTGCAATCAAAATGTACCCAATTAAATCTTAGAAATATAATTGATTTTAGTTAATTCTAATATAATTAATTAAAATCAGTGTGTGTTTTCAGCTAATTATTTATAAAAATAATTTTTTATTACGGAAACAATTAGGTTTAATAGCAGCAATTTTAAGAATTGCATGAATCAATTGTCGATAAATTTTATAAATTAAAGGATATCTTCCAATTTAAAATGTATCTTTCATTTTTAGAGAAAATCTTACGAACCCATAGCAAACTACTCGATTTCAATTTTATTTTATTTTTTAATAAGACTATTTCAAAACCAGCATCTAATGAAATCAAACCTTCCAGAATTTTCTTTTACTTGAATCCAATTTTAAATATATTTTGGAATTTAAAAGACATTTTCCAATCTTGAATATATCTTTCATTTTTTATTTAAGGAAAATCATGTCAACTCATAGGAACCTAATTAATTTTTTTTATTTCTTTATTTTTTTAAATTTACTATATATTTCCCCTCTTAATAATATAATAACTAATTTAGATAATTTCTTCCATTGAAACCATGTCAATTTTCATCAAATGAAACTGCCTCCGAATTAATTATTTCTTAAATAATAAGCTTAATAACCACAATTTGAAGAATTATTTATTAAAGATATTTTGTAATTTAAACAATATATTCCATTGTAAAAGTTATCTTTAATTTTCTAAGATAAATCTTACCGATCCGTAGCAATCTATTTAATTTATATAATTTTTTTTTGTTTTTAATTAATATTTGTCCATTGAAACCTTATCCAATTAAATCTTGGCAACGTAATTAATTTTATTTAATTTCAATATAATTATTTTAATCAATTTTTATTTTTAGCAAATTATTGAAAAAAGAATTTATTTTCTAAAACAACTAGTTTAACAGCCGTAGTTAGAAGAATTATATGAATCTAATTTTAAAGATATCTTGTAATTTAAAATGTCTTATAATTTCAAAAATATCTTATTAGTTAAAAGATATGTTTCATTTTTTTTATCCAATGAAATAACATAAATTTTCATCTAGCGAAATCCAGCCCAATTAAATGTTAGCAATATAAATAAATTTAATACTTGCAACATAATTAATTTTAATTTTTAGATAATTATTAAAAAAATTATTATCTTTATATCTATAGTTTAAAGAGATGTATGAATTTAATTTTAAATATATATTTTAATGAATTTTAACTTTTTTTTATTTTTTTGAAATTAATTATACTTTTCTCATTTTAAACATATAATTAATAATTTTATTAATCTTTGCCCACTGAAAACATATCTAATTAAATTTTAGCAACATAATAAATTTTAATTAATTGCAACATAATTAATTTTCATTTTTAGCTTATTATTTTTATAATACTGCTTGGGGAAATTTTTCCGACTGTTTGAATTAGATGAATTTTAACTATTTTTTGTTTTCGAACCAATTATACTTTTCCCCTTTATCAATATAATTATTTTTGATCGATCTTTGTCCATTGAAATATATTGAATTAAATCTTTACAACGTAATTAATTTTTTTTAAATGCAATCAAATTCACTATAATTAATTTACATTTACTGATAATTACTGTTAAAAAAATTATTTTTTAGTAAAAATAATTAATTATTTCTAAAATTACTAGTTTAATCTTTGTCAAGTGAATTTGTGGTTCTTTTTTTCTTTCAATTAGAAGAAACATGTAACACTAAAATTAAAAAATTAGACTAGAATCATGTATTAAAAGATATCAATTAATTATTTCCACTAACGAATATCTACAATTTAAAAGATATAGAAATATATATAAATTCAGTTAATTAAAATAATTGAATGATTAATTAAAAAAGTTAATGTTACATGTTTCTTTTAGGCCTTATTCTTTGCAGGATAAAATTTTGTTTGCTCGAATTGTGTTTAGATTGTGTGGTTAAAAATAAGAGATAGTATAGTAAAAAATTTAACTTAATTGTGTGTGTGGTTGAAAAGGAGAAGGGAGAAAATTGTTTTGAAAACTTTTGTCAATCAAACAAGGCCTTCGTTTTTGTGTATAAATTTCATGAAGTATAATTTTTTATCACACCAAAATTGCATCCTAAAAAATTTCTAATTTTAACTAATTTTCATTTTTTGGATAATTTTATTTTTTACAATAATTAATTATTTATAAAATTAAATAAAGGGACCAATCTAATCATGTTACAAGTTTGTTTTAATTTTTATGTAAAATTTTAATAATTTCTCATTTTGTGTCGCAAAAATTAAATCATAGGAAATTGTTAATTTAGATTAAATTTCATTTCTTGACTAATTATTTATAAAAATAATTAATTACTTCAAAAATTAATTACTGGGTCGAACTTAATTTTTAAATTTTAATGTTACACTGTCATTTTAGTTTTGTGTAAAAATTTATTGAATGCTAATTTTGCATTACACGACAATCAAATCTTAATGAAATTGTTAATTTTAATTATTTTTATTTTTTATGAATTAATTTATGTTCCATAGTTAATTATTTATAAAAAAGACTTGTATTCTATATATTGATATAAATATTTAGATTTAGATTAAAAAAATAATAAAATAATAATTATTAATAAATCTTAGCGAAATTTCTAATTTAGATTAATTTTCATTTATTAACTAATTATTTATAAAAATAATAAATTATTTAAAAAATTAATAAGTTGGTCAATTTCTGTTTTTAATTTTTAATGTTATACTTTTCTTTTAATTTTTGGTAAAAATTTAATGAATGCTAATTTTTGTATCACAAAATAATCCAATCTTAATGAAATTTTTTATTTTAATTACTTTTGTTTTTTAAGAATTAATGCTAATTTTGGGTTCTCCAAAAAAATTTACAGATATCTATATCTAAATATTTTTTTGAAAAAATATTAATGTTACATTTTTTGTTTTTGCGTGCAAATTTAATGAATTGTAATGTTTTATCACACTAAAATTAAATCCTAAGAAATTTCTAATTCTAATTAATTTTTATTTTTTCTTAATTTTATTTTGAAAATAATTAATTATTTCTAAAATCAAGTAAAGGGACCAATCTAATCATCTTACAAGTTTCTTTTAATTTTTATGTAAAAATTTAATGATTTCTCATTTTGTATCACACCAAAATTAAATCTTGGCAAAATCGCTATTTTAGATTAATTTTTTTTATTTATCTAATTATTTATTTTAAAAATTAATTAGTGAGTCAAATCTAATTTTTAAATTTTAATGTTATACTTTTTTTGGTTTTGTGTAAAAATTTAATAAATGCTGATTTTTTATCACACAATAGTCAAATCAAATTTTATGTCACACAATAATCAAATGTTAATGAAATTATTAATTTTAATTAATTTTATTTTATTTTTATAGTTAATCTATATCTATATATTAATAAAACCAGCACATTTTCCCGCCACTTTTACCTATTTTTCTGAATTAAAAAATCTATTTTTAATTATGGGAACGAGTTTTACCGCTTCTACATGTCTTTTCTAACTCGACTTCTTCTTCAGCGTGTATACATATATACACGCATCGGGTCGACCTATTTTTCAGAATTAAAAAAAAATCACACCATTAAAATAAACCAATCCATGTGCAAGTTGGATCAACACAATATAAAATTATGTGAATTTTTTTTGTTTTTAGTCATGCTATTTACTATAACAGGTTGCACTTATCCCCCTTACGTGGATTCTAATTTATTACATGTGTATATGTCTTCCCGTGCAACGCATAGGTAGAAATACTAGTTATTTATAAAAATGGCTCTTATTCTATATATAGATATAAATTTTTTGATTTAGATTAAAAAATAATAAAATTTAATATTTAAATTTCATATTTAAATTTAATATTTAATATTTAATATAAATAAGGATTGATTAATTTGTTTGTTAGAATTGATTAATTAATAAAAAAATAGAAAAAAAATCAAAGAACAAAAACTTGTAGAAGATAAGTTCGAATCAGTGGAGATTTAAAAAAATATAATTTTAAATATATACATTTCGTTATTAATTTATTTGTTAAGGATTGATTATTAATTAATAAAAAATAAAAAACTAGAACAAAAAAATGGGCTTGATTTAAGGCGGAAAAATTAATTAATCTAATTAAAGAAATATGCTTAAAATTCCCTACTTTTCTTTATATTATAATAATTAATAAAAAAATAAAAAAATTAAAGAAGAAAAACTTGCAGAAGATAAGTTCAAATCAGTGGAGATTTAAAAAAAAAAATTTTGAATATATACATTTCGTTATTATTTGTTAAGGATTGATTATTGATTAATAAAAAATAAAAAACCAGAACACAAAAATGGGCTTGATTTAAGGCGGCAAAAATAATTAATCTAATTAAAGAAATACGCTTAAAATTCCTTGCTTTTCTTTATATTTTTATAATAATAATAATAATAATAATAATAATAATAATAATAATAATAATAATAATAATAATATAGATATAGATTTTTTTTTGAATTAAGGCCATTATGCGTTTTTTTATAAGGGAATCAGTCCATTCAATTCAAATTTATTTTTTAATTTTATTTATTTATTTATTTATTTTAAACATTGACAATTTCACAACATGGCCTGTTTGCGTCTATTTCTTTTCTTTTTTTCAATGATTGCCTCAATTTCTCTATAATATATATATCTCTAATATCTAATACTTATCATATTAGTCATGGCCTTAGTATGTATTAAAATATCTCTAATTGTTTCATGTTGGTTGGGCTTAATATTTTGTTTCACATATTTTTTTTTCTAATTTAAAATAAATTTATATTTCATCCTATGTATTTTACCATTTAACCAATTATTTAGAATTGATTTTGATATTGCCCGGTGACAAAATGCATAAATTTCCGTACCAAATTTGGGCAGGATCCTATAAATAAAATTAAAATTATTTCTAGGCATGGTTTGTGTAGTAATATTAAATGGTTTGAAATACTTAATCATACATACATGCCTTTTTGCTACTAATGAACTTGGCTTATGATAATCCAAAGAACATATGGGTGCAATGCTATATATTTGGGCTCACTTTAATTAGTTTTCATGTTTACATGTTTATATTTTATCTTGTTTTCCATTACTATTTTTTCCTTCGGCAATAACAATTATTTTTTTAATTATATTATCGATGTTAGTATTTACATATCGACCACGTTTCCTCCTTTTAATGTTACAGTGCATTCGACAAGCATTTTAATACGAAATTTTAACTAAGGCACAAATATATTTCATGAGACCATTGTCATTGGATCATCTTCTAATGTAGTAGTACCTTTATAAGTTGAAGTCGTAGAAGGTGATACATTATTTTCAATAGACGCACCAAATTTAGTTTTTGAACTATTATTCCTCTTAATCTTATTTTATTTTCCTGTAATTGTAAATATTAATCTTTCACTATAATATGGTACTAGTATTTTCTCCCGTGCGTTGCACGGGGAGATATATAAGAGTTTGAGTTGCAGATTTGTGATTATCCGAAGCGTAATTTTATAATTAAATTTTATTTTTTTAATTCAGAAAATGAAACTTTTCGCGGAAAAATGACCTCATATTATATGAGAGATAGATAAGAGTTCGAATTCTAGAAGAGGAAGGAAAGATTGAGTTGTAAATTTGTGATTATTCTTTTACAATTAAATTTTATTTTTTAATTCATAAAAATAAAAATTTTAGCGGGAAAATGATCTCATTTTATTAATATATAGATATAGATAATGCATATTCTTAGTTATTAAGTCATGTATGTTTAAAGGTTTATGTAAATGAACAACTTTTCCTGCTCCATCTTTTTTATATGTGTACAATTATTTTTTTTACCTTCTGTTTTACAATTATTGACATTTTGAAAGTTTGTTATTAGTTAATATTATTTGTATAAAAATTATATGACAGCTAAATTATATTTATATTTTCTTAGTCTTATTAGCGTTGATCCAATTATCTTAAAAATTGTCATTGATTTGAATATCTAGTAATTCCTTAATTATTCATATAAACATCACGTTCAAATTTCGTTAACATTTTTTTTGTTAACTATGTTATTTATTTACTTTCAATGACATTATTAATGGTATAATTTCATAAATATAACTAGAGATTGTAAGCAAATTTAGGTTCAGCTAAGGCTCAGGCTGGAGCCCAATAGGTTCAGCTCGAATGGTCCATTGCCACAGTGGAGGCCAATAAAGCAATGGCTGAGCAGGAGAGGCTTCCGTATGACATCTTGACTTTGCGGTGAAGGGCTTCGAGTTGGACGCACAATGCCTAAAGCAGAGGCTGACAAAGGAGAAGCAGTATCCGGAGGGGCGACGCGAAAAGCGGCTACCAACTGAGGTGTGAGCCATGATTTTGAAAAAGCTCATTCCACCACCGCTTTGGAGTTCAATGGGGTGGTTGTTTGACAAAGAAGCCTTGATCGAGACGTTGGCCTAGAGTGGGATGAGGTGCTCATTACTCTTGCCAAGGAGAGAGCTACCCGCTTAAAGAGTGGAACTCGCACCAAAGGGAAGGACCTTCGGAAAGTCAACCTCATCACATGGCGTAATTTTTTCTCTATTTTTAAGACTTTTTGTGCTTTCCCGGAGAGGCGGCGAACTCCAACAACTTGTAAATTCTTCTAATGAATTAATAAACTTTTCCTTGATTGCAATCATTATTGTGCTTGTCGTTCTAGCGTCATTGTTGTGTATTATTGTTTCCCTACATCGACACTCGCGGGGGCCCAAGCGATTTGATGGCTTTGCTCTTCACTGATGGGGATGTGCTTTCCTTTGTTGTCAACAACCCCTTGGTAGTTCATTCATTCTTTGGTCGTGTTTATCCAGTGTTCTAGCGGGATCAAAATGCGGGGATCTTTCCTTTCCATGCCTCAGATGGATAGTCTTTACAATGGGCAAGGGGTTCATTCCGGTGAGACGTTCCCGGGTTTTATCAGCGCTTTGGTATGTTACCAAGCGAACAAGCAGGTACGGTATGTGGGGGTCGCCACTCGACTGCATGAGTAGGCAGTTCATTCCGAGGGCCTAGAAGCCTTCACTCCCTGGCCAATTGAACATGCCCATGGGCAAAGGGTTTTCATGAGGGTGTTCCCTAGGTACCTTGCCATAAGGATTCGTTGAGTAGCTAGATATGCATCAAAACGTAACATAAACTTGAACTTTTATTATTGAAGTAATCAAACACTTGTTGAAATTAGGACAAAGTCATAAAGGTAAGTAAACAAAAAATTGCTCTCAGACTAAACTGCCACTGCTCTAACAAATTTCCTTGACTGGTTCTAGGGTGCATGGAGGCTCGAGGTGAGGGGTTTCACAGTGGTGCTCCTCCTCCTGAGTGCATTGCACTCGCTCGCACTTTGGCTATCCCACTTCCGTAGGTTACCCCAATCTAGTCGGCGGTCCAAGCTATTGGCTTTCCATCACAGTAGACTTCGTTGTTGGGTAGCATGGCCTAAGGGAAGATCCTTCCACATTGGTCCTGTCTTTCTCTTCTTTTATTCCGGTCTCCCCCACGTGAGTTTGCGGGCCTCAGAGCATTTATCAGTGTCATGGGAAGATGAATTATGAGCCTTGCACCATTTTGCTGAAGGGATTGGAGACTTGGACCTAGGGGTCTCCTTTTCACCTGCATGAGCTTGTACATTGGGCAACGTTCGAGTTGGGACCTCTCTTTCTTTTCGCCCTCTACTTCTTGGTATTCTCGATTCTCAATCGGGTTTTCCTGCGTTATCTCTGATCTGATCAACTCAACAAGATTGGTATAGTTCCTCAGATTCTTATTCTGCACATCGTCCCAGAAGGGTATGTGCAAATCAAGCCCATTTATTAGGGTTCCATTTGCCTTTTCTCCAAGGCTGCATTCTATCTTTTTCAAAAAGTTGTTGAACCTATTAAATAAAGCTTTGTCACTTTCTCCTTTCTTCAGGCGGATGTCATGGAGCCATGCAACTTGAGCAGTAGTGGCCGAATTGCTTATGAAAGCATTTAGAAACTCTTGTTTGAGTTGAGACCAATTGCTGATATTCTTCGAGGAGTGAAAGTCATACCATTTATTCGTCGCATCCGCCAAAGTCAAGTGAAAATTCTTGCATTTATTTTCCGATAGCTTTCCTTGGAGCTTAGCCTTATAGGTATTGAAATGGTCCATGAGGCCGCCTCCACCCTTGTAGGGGTCCATTTCCGGCATTTTGAACGTCTTGTCGAAGGCCATATTTCACATATCCTTCGAGAAGGGGAGGTTATCATCATCATTGTCAAGTTTGAATGTCTAGATGGAGCTTTCGTCCTTATCAAATTTGTCTTCTTTCTTGCACGGGCACAACCTTCTTTCTCCCCATTTTCTTTTGTGTCCTGCTGACCGGCTACTGTCAGATGGGCCGCCTCTATTTGTCCTCCTTTTGTTGTTCTTCGTACTTAATACTCTAGGTTCTACGACTCTATTCATGGTGCTCTTTCCTTTTATCGAGCGCAGTCCGATGGTCACCATCCCCCTCGAGGTAGTTACAGAGATCGCCAAGATAGCGATGTTCATTATAGGCATCGATCGGATGCCTGAGATTGCTTTCTAGGAAAGATTTTTCCTAGTGAAGGAATTAGTCTCGTGATTCACATTGGTCTGGCGCCTGACCAACTTATGCTAGATTCAGTTGAATACACTAGTTGACCGAAGAGAGATCTCCTTCACCTGTGGGTCATCGACTCTAGATTGGCTGTAGTAGCTCTGTGAATCATCAGATATCGAGTTCCCATCCTGTATCTTGGTATATTTTTCCAATAGCATACCCAAGGATTAGAAGTCCAAAAATTGAGCCTATCCTAGAGATTCTTGTAGATTTTGAGGAGGAGCCGAGCCTCTCGTTCAGCCTTCCCTGGCTTACCCTTCAAAGGATCAGTTCGAATGTAATGAATATCTGGAGGATTGTCAAACTCCTTTTCTAGGGTTTTTTGTATCTGCCCTGGAGTTATTTGATAATCCACTGCCATTAGAGCTCGCTGAGAATAACAAAGCCTTTACCATATTTAGGTTGAAGATTTGGACGTGTCGAAACTATGTGATTCCCACAGATGCTGCCAATGTTTGATGGCAGAATCTGGGATCATGCCACCTATACACCAACAGGTCTGCCAATCCACATTTTCCACACGTCATTTGTACCTACTTATTCAACCACGGCCATTAAACTACCGAGGTCATCGGAAAAAAAGGGGCGGCCACCGATGGCACTTCGATAGTCAAATCAATGTCGATAAAATAGAAGAGTAACTTAATTAGGGTTTTAAGATTTCTGTGGGTAGTGCTTTGTGCTTTGTGAGGTGTTGGGGAAGGACTAATGTGAATATGATGGTGGCCAACATGCAAGGTGCAAGTGATCTAGGGTTTCGACCATGGGATGAAACATCTTGAGAGAGAGTTCTTTCCTCCTTTGGACTCCTGATTTTCCTAGATCTTTAATGAGATTTTGAATTTTCCTAGAATTGTATAATTGCAACATTCTTTCTTGGGATGGGATTCTTTCCCTCCTTGAAAATTTTGTGCTCCATAAACCATGGAAAAGTTTGGGGGAAAAACGTCCAACACGTGAAGTGCCCATGGGGGAGCCACCTAGGATGTTGTGTTAGGAAGATTATGGGTCCACCCTATTCACCATGTCTCCATCCAGTTATTATGTGGATGCCATGTGGTGAGCGAAAATTCCACGTATAACAATTGACAAGTGCAGAATTATATGGAAAATATACATCGGTATGAATTAAACATTTGCAAGTGAAGAATTACAAGGAAAATATCTATACGTAAGAAGAAACGAATAGGATAACAATGAAAACCAGTAAATATGTTATGCAAACCATGTTAGAACTAAGATAATGCAACCCACATGGAATTAGTACAATCCCAAAAAATCTAAAGTTCGGTAGGTGATCCGCGTGATTGGTGGGTGTAGAATCCAACAAATAATAAATAAACTTGCTCAGTAAAAATAAATAAATTGTAATAGCGGTTAGCAAGGTCGTATCCCAAGAGATTGATAGATTTATTCTTTTAAAAATAAAAAAATAAAAATAAAAATGGGGGTTTTTAAATGATGTAATTAAAACAATTCAAATAAAGAAAGACAAAATAGAAATGAGTTGTAGTCAATAAACAAAAGTATCCAGCCTACGGTATAAGATCATAATTGATTCACACAAATTGATCATTGACGCAAAGATAAAATCCGTTGCAATTTCTCTAAATTAATTATGGTTATTGGCACGACCTAATAATCTATCTCTCCTTACTTGTTCGATAACCAAGGTACGACCATTGATTATTTCTCTAATCAATAAACAACCCTAGGTAAGACCATAGGATCTAATTTATCAACAGCATTAATTTCTAGAGAGGTCAATTCTAACCAATAAATTCACATGGTGATTTTTTTAAGCTAGATTATATATTCTCACAATCATAAATTGAAAACTCTGACCTAATCAATTATATTGTTTGTTTGTCACAAACACTAGAAAACTAAATAATTACATATTTAGATTTCTAATTGGCGATTTATCGTTTTGACAATCACACAACATGCACTTGGTATAACTAATCAAAACAATAATATCAACAAAATCACAAAAAAATATAAATAGAGAATTATAGAAGAACTAAAAAGAATGAATTAGATCTCATAATATGTTGAATCAATCTTCAATTATCTTTGAACTAGAGAAGAAGCTTAGAGTTCCATGGAAGATAAAAAAAATCCTAATGTAAAGAACCAAAGAATGAAACGTGTATGATGATGAGGAGGAGTGACGTGAATTCTAGCCAAGAAATAAACATGGGCTTCTTATTGTCTTGGGCCAGATCCAGGTCAAAATTAATCTAGGCAAAAAAATAAAAGGAAGGATTCTAATTTCCTAGTTCTAACAGAAGTCTATAATTTTTTCCTACAAAACAAAGATTAATTGCATTAAAGGTCCCTATAAAAATTCCTATTCCGTTTGGAAGTAGAAATAATTAAATAAGGTCTTCTATCAATCCATCAACTCTTTAGTTCCAAGGAGTCATTTTCCTATGTCTCTATAGGAAAATCATATTAGTAAGGCGTAATCACGCTTTAAGCTTGAGGCTCTTCTAGTTGTTTTTCCATTGATCTTCACTATTTCTTCAAAACTTGTAAAATTGACTTCAACTTGATTTGACTCTTTCACCTGGTGCATGAAATATAAAATACAATTAGAATCAAGGACTTTAGCAATTTTAAATTAATAAAAGCATGGGAAAATATGACAATTAATGTGAATTTATACAGTCTGTCAAATTTCCCCACACTTAAACAATGCTTGCCCTCAAGCGTAAAAGAACTTGAGAATCAATTGCTTTCACTATCTTCTCTTCATCTATTTATATCCATCGTTCTACAACCCAAACTATCGTGCTTCAATGATTTAAATCTCAACACAATCAAGAATCAACACGAAATAGAGTAAATTCCTTCTAATTAACACAAATGATCAATCACTTCAACAACTTTTCGAAATCCAAATATAGTGGGATTTAACACCCTCACGTTGGATTCACTCACTACGCTCAAAGTGTTTAGGGTTAGAGGAACATACTCTCAAGTCAAAACATAGAAGATCCTTGCCATAGGCTTGCTAATATATTACGTCGGTTCCACCAATGATTTGAATGCAAGTAAGGGTCCTATAAAGGGTTGTAATGGGGCCTAGGTAGGGTGGGAAAAGAAGGATTCATTTAGGCTATTTCATCAAAGGAATTGCACAACTTGTACACAAGAACTCAACTCAAAACAATAAAAACTTCACAAACTTCATCAATCAAAAATCACTTGAACCACTTATTCCACAATCTCGATTCACATTTCTTTCTTTCACTTGCATACTCTTCTTCCTTTTTCGCTTTTTTTCTTTTTTTTTCTTTCTCTTCTTTTTCCCTTTTGTATTTTCTTGTGAAATCAAAGAATCATGTAGATCACATTTGAACACTTTATTCTCACTTCTAGAGAATGGTGAGAATTGCGCTATGAACCTTTTTTTTTTAATTATATCTCAATATCTCCAAAATCAGTTGAAGTTATATATGAAAAAGTTTAATCATTCCTTCAACTTAAGGTTCAAAAGATGGGAAATTAACAAGGAAGTGGATTCTCAAGGCTTGTAATGTGGTTAATCTCTAATAAAAAGGCTATATAAGGCACAAAGTTGGCCTTCTAAGGGTAATTTCAAGGGTAGGCTCTTTACGAAAGCTAAATTTGGCTTCACCTACGTGTCCTCACTTTTTAGATGCATCCAATTATCAACAGGCCATACCAACATGCATAACAAAGAAACTTTTAGAAGAAAATCTATTGGGAATTTATGTCAATTCCCTAATTTTACGCCCTCAGGATCTTTTTCTTTAGAAAATAAATCGGACAGAAAAATAAAAACAAGAGAAATTTTGGACTCTCAAAGCTTTCACTATATGAAAAATATTACAACCACAGAGAATTTCACTTGCCCAACCCCCAAGTATTACAAGGAAAAATAAATCGAACTTACCCAAACCTAGTTTTCTACCCTTTGAATAACACCCAACGAGTTACAAGAAAACTCTCTAAATAATAAGCTCTCAATTTTTCCTCTACTAGACTGATGTGCCTAGAAGAGAATACAAGACTTATTTATAAGAAAGAAAATACATTAACAAGGAAAGTCTTGGCCTACAAGTCGTACTTGTAATTTAGGTAAGTTCCTTAAGCACAATTTTCTTTCCATAATTTCAATTGATCTATTTTTTCCTTTTTTCTTTTGGAATTATTTTTGGAAATATTCCAACAAAATCGAATATGCATGATAATCACACAATCAAAGAATTGAACAAGATATATAAAATGTTGTAAATGCTCATAGCCTCAAAAGCTCACAAAATAAGGGGTTATTGTGCTTCAAATCCCACACATTCTTCTTTCAATACACCGTAAAGAGCAAACAATCATAGTGCAATCAACAAGAATCCGTCTACTCATGCTAATCCCCTAACGTATCTCAACTCATCTCAATAAAGCATGAAAATCCAAGTTATATAGGGATAAATATCAATAGATTCCAACATTTAAAAGAGAGTTTTCAAATTTTTTTCTTTTTAATTCTCTGATTTTTTTTCTTTCTGTTTTTTTTTTTTTTTGAAAGATAGAAACAAAAACAAAAACTAGACTAAAATCCAAACGAAAATTAAAGATAAAATGCAAAATGAAAATTGAAGCTAAAATGCAAAACGAAAAGCCAACTAAAATGATATGAAACTAAACATTCCATTATTAAAACACATGAAGAATCCCGCAAACCACACATTGTCGTCAATGTAACAAAAGTAAAATTCCAAAAGGAATAGAAGAAAAAATAGAGAACTCCCCTGAAAATATGAATGAAATCCTCAGTGTTATCGGCATTCTTCGTGAAGAAGGTTGTTGGCTAGCAGTTGTAGAAGTGATAGGCATCGCCGACTATCAAGTGGACGGGGAAGATAATGGTTACCGGTAGAAGAATTCACATCTGAAGAAGGTGAAGGTTACTAGGTTCGTATTTTTACCAAGAATTTACAATGAAGAACTTGATTTAGGATAGGTTGTTGGTGATTAGGAAATATGTAAGGGTGGTTGGGCAGAGGGTGGGATGGGGTGAGGCGGTAATTGTGGTGGTGGGTGAATTTGCGTTTTGACTTTTGAATAGCTTTTCCCACATTTTTATAATCTGCAAAACTTTTTTTTTTTGGGTATCCTAAAAATGGAAAATAAAATGAACTTAAAAAAAGACAAAAAGGACAAAACTTGGGCTGCCCGCCAATAGCGCCTTTCTTTAATGTCTTTGGCTAGACATTGGCATCCCTCGATTAGTTTACATTAGGAAATTTGAGTTTATTTGGTCAACATAATAAACATGAAAACCCTTACAAAAAGGTTTCAAATGATAACCATTAACATTAGAAGTTTTCCCAGCATCTAAAACATGTATTTCAACTACACCATGAAGAAGCACATTAGTGGCAGTAAAAGGTCCTACCCCTCTAAAACTCATTTTACCAGGAAACACCACCAAATCAGAGTGATAGAGTATAACTTTCTTACCAATAGAGAAATGTTTCTTGGAAATCTTTTGAACATCAAAGACTTGTGCATTTTCTTTGTCAATGCTAAAACTCTCACGGGGATAATAAATATTAAAATTACCAATTACACAATCAAAGTCCATTGTGAGAGTACCATCATGCATATTACCTTTCAACTTTTTCGGGTTGCTGCACAATTCCTTGAGAAACTTTGCATATCGAGGTACTTCTTCAATTGCATCAGGTAATGGAATATTTGCCTCAACTTTGAGAATAGATTCAAGGCTTTCGTTCTCTTTCTCCTCTTCCTTGGACATAGTCAATCTAGTACAAAAATGAGTATTTGTCACTAAAGTATTCAGTTGTTCATTGTCAAGTTCTATAGGCTGGTCAGTTTGAGTTTGAGCAAAAACTAGTTCTTCTTCAACTTCTTCATTTACAATGCATTGATTTAGTATGCCAGGCTCTTCCAACTCTTGATATTCAAGCTCATTTATGGTGGTTACACGTTGACTCATTTGAGTCTCTAAGTTTTTTATGCTTGTCTTCATTTCTTGTTGAAATTGTTGAACGTCCTATCGAAATTGTTCTGTATTAGTTGCAATTGATTTAACAATTTCTTCTAGAGACATCCTGGAGCTTGGTAAAGGTTGTTGCTGTGGGATATATGGCACATATTGGAGGTCCTGAGATTATGGGCTTGCATTATAACCAAAATTATAATGATCCATCCATTTTGGATTGTATGTGTCTAAATAAGGATCATAACTCAATTGTGGTTGGCATTGATATCCTCCATTTTCATTGGCGAATTCATAAGAAAAACCTCTATGTGTAGGGCACATGTCAGTTAGGTGACCAATTGCCATACAAATCCCACAAGGTTTCACTTGTTGCATTGTTCCTACAACCAGTTGTTGAACAATAGATGCTAGATTGACTATTTGATTCTCAAGGGAAGATACACTTACCTCATTTTCAATTTTGAAATATGTATCTTGGTAGAATCCAAAGTTTTGTAGGTAGGTAGCCATGATGCAGATAAAAACAAAAAATTAAGACAAAAGTAAAAGAAATAAATCTATTTGACACTAATCCTCGGCAACGACGCCAAAAATTTGGTGGGTATCAAATCCAACAAATAATAAATAAACTTGCTCAGTAAAAATAAATAAATTGTAATAGTGATGAGCAATGTCGTATCCCAGGAGATTGGTTAGATTTATTCTTTCAAAAATAAAATAAAAATAAAAATAAAAATGGGAGTGTTGTGAAAATTATCGCAAGGGTACGATATCGGCACAAAAGTAGTAAAGTGGACTTTTTAGAGTCTGGATTATCGTTCCCACGAGGACTATTTTATTCAATATCGTTTTAAATCAATCAAAACAAGTGTAAATAAAAAAAAGGTAGACATTTGGTATTTTTAGTAAAATTTATAAATGCCACGAAATAAATTGCAAAATTATAAAAACTGACGAAATCAAATGTGAGTGAAAGTTGGGAATCCCGATTTATCTTTAGATTTCCTATTTGATTTCTCCTCTCAATTCCAAATCTCAGGCAGTGTTAGATCGAATTCACGAAGTTGATTTAATTTACCTCTCTCAAGTTCAAATTAATCCTATTTAATTAAGTCAACTACTATATCTCTATGCGTAGTTAGAATAACCCTTAATTAAATGCATTCATGCTCATAGGAATTCATATATATATCCACCTGTCACGTGCGATCACGACAATTACAAAAGTCTATCTCTAGCCTTCAAGACTTGCCGGATTTTACTACGTGGTCTAAATACCTAATTCACCTCTCAGTTGATTAGAATTCACGAATCAATAATCTAGTGATCAATTAAACCATGCATTAAGTGTAGAAGTAAAATCAACACATAGGAATCAAAGCTCAAGAAATTGAGAGTCGAAAATCAAATATTCAATCTAAATTACATCGTTCATCCCAACTAAATAAGTTAGCTGTTCATACTAAATGATAATAACACAAAAATAGAAGTAAAAAGGAGTTCATCACCGGTATTACAAGAAGAATCGAGAATATAAAGTTGATCTTGCACCAAGTGTCAACTCCTTCCTAGATCTCCTCCGCAAACCATGTAAATCTCTCCAAATTGGTTGATTGTTTTGTGTTTGTGTGTTCCAATCCTCTTCTCCTCAAAAGCTCCCCAATTATATCTCAAAAGGATGTATTTATAGCCCATATTAGGTCTTCCAAAGACGCTCAAAATCGTGCATACGAATATGGTAGAGTTCAAGTAGGAAACAACTTTCCAAAAAAAACGCGTATGCTGAGGGACCAAAGTTGCGGCCGCAACTTTTATTGCTGCGGCCGCACAAGCCTCCCCTGCGGCCGCACATCCTATTCCTGCGGCCGCAACTCTCTCTTCTGCGGCCGCACTCATTTTCTGCGGCCTACAGAGAGTTTTGTGGGGTCGTTTCTCCACTAGTGCGGGCGCAACTTGACTTTTTGCGGGCACAAAGTGTCATACCATCAATAATTCTCCCATATTTGTAATTTTTGGTCCTCCAACTTTGGTTTTAGTCCACTTTGGTCCCCGTTTTCTACTTTTTTTGCACTTTTTGGTCCTTTTTGCTTCTTTTCAATGTCGTCCATCTATGTTGGTCTTTTACCTAAAAATAGACAAAATTAAACATACTAAAACACTCAAAACACTTATAAAAACTATGAAATAAACACGAAATAAACACATATCAGGGAGTTTTTAAATGATGTGATGAAAGCAATTCAAATAAAGAAATGAAAAATAGAAATGAGTTGTAGTCAATAAACAAAAGTATCCAGCCCAAGGTATTATATCAAAATTGATTCGCACAAATTGATCATAAACGCAAAGATAAAATCCTCTACAATTTCTCTAAATTAGTTATAGTTATTGGTACAATCTCATAACCTATCTCTCCTTACTTATTCGATAACCAAGGTACGATCGTTGATTATTTTTCTAATCAATAAACAACCCTAGGTACAACTGTAGGATTTAATTTATCAATGGCATTAATTTCTAGAGAGGCCAATTCTAACCAACAAAATTCACAAAGTGATTTGTTTAAGCTAGATTATATATTCTCACAATCATAAATTGAAAACTCTGACCAAATCAATTATGTTGTTTGCCACAAACACTATAAAACTAAATAATTGCAGATTTAGATTTCTAATTGGCGATAAATTGTTTTGACAATCACACAACGTGCACTTTGTAAAACTAATCAAATCAATAATATCAACACAATCAAAGAAAATATATAAATAGAGAATTATAGAAGAACTAAAAAGAATGAATTAGATTTCATAATATGTTGAATCAATCTTCAATTATCCTTGGACAGGAAAAGAAGCTTAGAATTCCATGGAAGATCAAGAAAATCCTAGTGTAGAGAACAAAAGAATGAAACATGTATGATGATGATGATGAGGAGTCATGTGAATTCTAGCCAAGAAATAAACATGGGCTTCTTGTTGTCTTGGGCCAGATATAGGTCTAAATTAATATAAGGAAAAAAATAGAAGGAAGGATTCTAATTTCCTAATTCAAATAGAAGTCTATGATTTTTTCCTACAAAACAAAAACTAATTGTATTAAAGGTTCCTGTAAAATATTCCTATTCCTTTTGGGAGTAGAAATAATTAAATAGGGTCGCAATCAATCCACCAACTCTTCACTTCCAAGGAGTCTTCTTCCTATGTTTTTATGAGAAAATCATATGAGTAAGGCGTTATCACGCTTTAAGCTTGAGGCTCTTCTAGCTGTTTTCCCATTGATCTTCACTATTTCTTCAAAACTTGTAAATTTGACTTCAACTTGATTCAACTCTTTCACTTGGTCCATAAAATATAAAACACAATTAAAATCAAGGATTTAAGCAATTCTAAATTAATAAAACATTGGAAAATATGATAATTAATGTGAATTTATACGCTCTATCAGTGATCATGTTGACCTTCACCTCACGATGTGGCAGTAACCTCCAACGAATTTGAAGAAGTTTGGAAGCGGGTTTTTAAATGCCATGAGAATCGATAACGTTCTCGATAAGATTGATTGTTCAATGAAAACGAGGAGAAAATCTCGACTCATAAGCGAAAGCTCTCAATTCTTTCAAAATTGTTTCTTACAAATGAAAGGTTTAAACTATTTATACAATAACCAATTTAGAAGCTAAGACTTAACCAAAAAGCTAAAAATAGTACCTAAAGTACTAAAATAACAAAATATCTCAAAATATCTAAGAATATCTCGGGCTCAAAGTTTGAACCATGCGACCGCATGCCTTTGTAAAATTTATAACCACGCGGTTACATTTGCAACCACATGCTTTTACTAGTTACAACCATGAAGGGCTTGGTTATGGCCTAACTAAGCCTCAGTATGTCCTTGTTCCTAGCATCAAAATGGCGCATTTGACCGCGCATGCGATCCCATGCCTTTAGCATCTTTACCAAAACTACTGTTTTGGTCCCTGTGCTCTTCCATTACACTGTTTTGATCCTCGATCATCATTTCGTCTTGAATAGGTCCCAATACTCAATAAGTGAATGTCTTTCTTGTCTTTGGCTTCCAATCCTCTTCCCCAACCTTGAGATGGCACATTAGGAAGGTTTCTCCACTTGCCTTCAACCAAGCATATCATCGTCAGCTTCAACTTGTTCACCCGAGCCCGTGTAATCGACCCGACCGGCATTCAAAGAGAATGAATTAACGTTGAGCTATCTTGAATCATATCATCTCCTCTATCTTCAGGCAGATTCATTCACGAATCATCACCTGCATCAAATGAAACGAGACCAGAAACATTGAAAGGAGCCGAGACACTATACTCACCAGGAAAGTTCAACTTATAGGCATTATAATTCACTTTCTCACTGGCTTGAAAGGAATTGTCGCCTCGGGGTTGCAACTTCGACCGCTGTTGTTGGGAAAATAGTTCTTTCCTCAAGTGAAGCCAAACCCAATTCCCCGGCTCGAAGGCGATTTTCTTTCTTTCTTTGTTGACTCTACTCGAAACTTGCTCATTTTGTTTCCCAATTTGCATCTTAACTTTCTCATGCAAAGCACGAATAAGCTCAGCTTTTTTCTTGTCATCTAAACTAACCCTTTTACCAATAGGTAAAGGAATTAAATCCAATGAAGTCAAAGGATTAAAACCATACACAATCTCAAAAGGAGAATAATCAGCCCAGCATGTGCAGCTTGATGATAAGCAAATTAAGCAAATGGTAAGTACTCTTCCCAATTCTTTGAGTTCTTAGAAATTAAACCACGCAATAATTGTGACAAAGTTCTATTAACTACTCCGGTTTGACCATCAATTTGGAGTGGCTAGTAGTAGGGAATAACAACTTGGTTCCTAACTTAGCCCACAAATTCTTCCGAAAGTAACTAAGGAATTGGACATCCTTGTCTGATACAATTGTTTTGGGAATGCCATGCAAAAATACTACTTCCCTAGAGATAAAATCAGTCGCATGTGTAGCATCATTGATCTTGTGACATGGAATGAAATGTGACACCTTGCTAAACCTATCCACGACAACAACAACCACATCTTTTTCATTCCTAGACATAGGCAACCCTAACACAAAGTCCATTGATATATCCTCCCAAGGCGCTTGAGGCATCGGTAAAGGCATATACAATCTTTGAGGTAAACCCCAAATTTAGCCTCCTTATATGTGATACAATTGGCACAAATTCTATCAATATCTTGTTTCATCTTCGGCCAATTTAAATGTTCTTTCAAGATATCCAAGGTCTTTTGCACACCAATGTGTCCTATTAGCCCTCCACAATGGGCTTCCTTTACCCATAATTCCCGAATAGAACTAGCTTGCATGCACAGTCTATTATCTTTAAACAAATACTCCTCTAGACTACAGAATCTATCCACACTTCCTTTCTCACAAGCTACAAACACACTAGGGAAGTCAGGCTCTTTAACATATAATACTTTTAACATCTCAAATCCTAACAACGTAGTTCTCAAGATAGATAGCAATGCATACCTGCATGATAAAGCATTGAGAACGATGTTTTCCTTAACTTGTTTGTACTTTATCACATAGGGAAATGTTTCAACGAATTCCAGCCCCCTTGCATATCACTTGCTCAACTTACCTTGGCCCTTGCTCAACTCACAAACTCTTCTGGCTATAGGTAGTGTTGCCTATTTTCCAAAGCTCGAACCAAAGCATATAGCTCATTATCACACATTAGATAGTTAAGTGAGGCTCCACTTCACTTCTCACTAAAGAATGCTATAGGCTTCCATTCTTGTATTAACATAGCACCAATGCCTATTCCCGAAGCATCACATTCAATCTCAAAAGTCTTTCCAAAATTAAGCAAAGCAAGTACGAGCGAAGAACACAACTTATCATTAACATTTTGAAAAGCATGCTCATGTTCAACACTCATTTTAAACCCAACTATTTTCTTATTACTTCAGTCAATCGTGCGGCTAAAGAACTAAAGTTAGGCACAAATGTTCTATAAAAGGTCGTTAACCGATGAAAGATCCTAACTTCAGATATATTAGTGGGAGTCGGCCAATCTCTAATTGTTTTTATCTTTTCTTTGTCAACCTCTATCCTATTTTCACTCACCACATAACCAAGAAAAACAATCTTCTCTAGATAAAATTGACTCTTAGCAGGATTAGCAAACAATTTCTCGTCCCATGGTTTCTAAAATGTCCCTAAGGTGTTCAACATTCTCATCCAACCTCCCGACTATAAATAAAATGTGATCAAAATGCACCACAATAAATTTACCTATGAGAGCATGTAAAATATGATTCATTAGGCGCGTGGAAGTACTTGGTGCATTTGTTAAACCGAATGGAATCACCATCCATTCATACAATCCATGTTTCATTTTGAAAGCCATTTTCGACTCACCCGCTTCTCACATTCTAATTTGATGATAGCCACTTTTAAGAATAATCTTGCTAAACGCATTAGAACCATATAACTCATCAAACATATCATTTAACCTACGGATAGGGTGGTGATACTTTACCGTGATATTGTTGATTGATTGACAATCAACACATAGTAGCCAAGTTCCATCTTTCTTTGGTACCAAAAGCACCAGCATGACACATGGGCTTATGCTATCCCGGATGTACCCGCTATTTATCAAATCTTCTACTTGGCATTGTAACTTCTTTGTTTCCTCACTGTTACTTTGATAAGCGGGATGGTTTGGAATTGCAGCTCTAGGTACCAAGTTAATTTGATGTTCAATGCCTTAAATGGGAGGCAATCCAACTGGAAACTCTTCGGGAAGTACGTCCTCAAGTTCTTACAGAAGAGAATTAACAACAAAGGGAAGGGAATTGTTAGAGTTAAGGAAGGAAATGTTCCTTGTAGACCAACAAGACCAATGGTTGGTTTTCCAAAAAGGCTTTCGGCATATCTTTCCTTTCAGCAAAGCAACACTCTTTCTTCTTTTCCTCTCAACTCTCCTTTTACTCCTTCTTTCTTTTTACCACTCGATTTTCCTTTTTCACTTACTCTTTTCTCTCCCTCTTCAAACTCACTCTTTAGCTTCAATTAGTCTTCATATACTTGATGTAGAGATAATGGAGTAAGTATAACCGTCTTTCCATTCCTCCTAAAGCTATAGTGATTTCTATATCCATCATGCAAAACCCCAATAAGATATGTGTAGTTTACATCGACACAATATCACACATGACTTCATCTTCATAAAAACCAATAGCTAGAGGCACTTTAACTTGCTTGTTTACCCTAACCTCACCCGAATTACTAAGCCATTGCAAGTGATAAGGTTTACGGTGTGGAATTAGTGGCAATCCCACATTTTCCACAGAAATAATGCTAGCTACATTGGTACAAATACCCCTGTCAATAATAATAGCACAAGGCTTTCCGTTCACCAAGCAATGAGTATGAAAGATATTCTCCATTTGCGGTGCCATCTCATCCAATCTATTTTTGGAGCTAAAGGCTTGCCTCGTGACCAAAGCTTTTGGGATTGTCAAAACATTCTCTTAATTCTCTTCCAACACTTCCTCTTCCTCAACAAATTGGGCTTCTTCTTCCTCATCTATGGTCTCCACCTCACCATTTTCCCATACCAATATCATCCGCCTATTCGAACATTCAGAAGCAATATGGCCAAACCCTTGACATTTAAAGCATTTAATGTTACGATTTTGGCTCGATGTCCCAACAAATTTGCCTTTGGCCTTATCGTCTAGAATTGGAGTTAACTTAGGTGGTTCATTCTTTCCTTTCCAAGCCCTCTTGTCTCCACGATTGTCAATCCACTTTGCTTTACTAAAGTTACTTCCACTCCCTACTTGAGGTTTGATTAGAGTTCTCTTCTAGATTTGAGCCTCCATTTTCATGGCTCTGTGTAACCAACTCCTCAAGAATGGCGTAGTCTCGCAGCGCGATGTAGTTGGCAATCTCACTATTCAATCCACTAAGAAATATGGTCATGGTAGCTTCCTCTTCTTCAACAACATTGTAGTGACCGTAAAATTCTTCCTAAATAAAATATATTTAATTAAATAAAATTTCGAACGTGTTGCTACGACCTTACTTATAAAATTTAAATACCGTACGCTCATCTAGTCGAAATTTATATTATTTATTGTTATATTTAATTATTTATCAAAATTTATTTATTTTCAAAAATTTACAATTGAGGACCAAACTTCAGAAATTATTCATTTTAGTCCCTAAAGTTTAGTTTTTATTCAATAATGATCCAATACTTACCTTAAGCCCAATTATAGGCCCATCTAAAGTCCAATTTTAATTCTTGCCCAACAAGAAAACCCATTTGCAATTGTTACCCTAATTTCTACCTTTAAATACTCATTTTTAAGATCCTCTCAAACCCTAACCCTATTCACCCTCAAGTTCATTCCATTCTCATCCAACAAATCAACCTAACTTCAAGTGGTAAGATTCTTAACTTTTCATCTCCATTTTCTATTTCACCCTAACCCTAACCCTATTCACCCTCCAGTTCATTCCATTCTCATTTAACAAATCAACCTAGCTTCAAGTGGTAAGATTCTTAACTTTTCATCTTCATTTTCTATTTCTTAACTATTGTCCATTCTTTTTTATCTTGCTACAATATGCTTCTTGTATTTTTCCATTTGATTTCTATTATGGTTTGGACGTATACATACATACATACAGTAGATACACACGTATATACAAGCCACCGCATCACCACCGTGCATCCACCGGCAACACCACCTTCCACAACCGAGCACCGCCACGACCTCCACCATCTCCATCGTCAAACACACCCACAGCACCATAGTCACCACCACCGTCGGCCAAAAACACACACACGCATATACATACGAATACATACACGCCATAGCCAAGGCCATTAATCTCGGCCAAACAACACCAACACCCAAACTTCAACTTCATAACACAAAAATCACACTTACACCTCCCCCAATCTCCCTAGAATACCATAAGATCATTTAATTTCGAAAATTATTAGAGATTCGATGAAATTTTGAAAATACCCAAATTTCTCTCTTGAGATACAACCTTCAAATTCGAGCCCAATACTTATCTTTTTCTTCAATTACCACCGCTACTAGCTTCACCACCACCACTTTCACCTTCGTCGACCACCACCAGCGCCGTCACCATCGGAAAATGCCGGCCCAATTCCTACCAGTGAGTTCGGCCAAGAGAAGGAGTCTGGTGAAGGAGATGGATAACCGAGAGCTGTTGCTGTTTTTTTTAATCTATCCGAAAATTGCAACCAAGTCCCTCTATTTATTTAATTTATTTAAGTTGGTCCTTGAGTTTTATTTAATTTCAAATCCCAAGCTTTTGATTCCTATAATTTAACCCCTGAATGTTATTTGCAAGTCTAATCCCCCACTGTATTTATATTATTTAAGTTAGCCCTCATATTTTATTTAAATTCTAGTCCTTAACTTTCAATTGTTGTAATTTGACCCCAAAATTTTTATTTCACTTTTAATCCTTTAATTTCTTATTCCTATTTAAGTTAGCCCTTAAACTTTAATTGCATACTAGTCCCTCATGTTTTAAAAATCTTGTAATTGAGTCCAAAATATTTTTAGTTCACTTTTATTGCATAATAGACCCTCAAACTATTCGATTCTTTGAAATTGACCCCCGAAGTTTTATATTCTTTCTATTTTGGTCCATAAACTTCTATATTATCTACAAATACTTAATAATAAAGAGTATTAACATAAATTAAATTATTTATTGACTAGACGAGACGTACGGACAGCTAGAGGACTGACTTCTCACCGTTAGTAAGCTCAATATTCGGCTAAGGGTTAAGGAAGATCCCCTTTCTTAAAAGTTTTCTTTCAAATGTGCGCATTTGCAATTAATACTGTTATAAATACTGCATGTAAATATTATGTGACGATAGGCCTTTTCTTTTTAGCCTACTTATGACGTGCTTCCTTGGCACTATGACAATAGACTCTTAGCCTACTTACGACGTGTTTTAATAGCATTATGATGATAGGCCCTTAGTCTAATATATTATAACGATGTGCTATTAAACACTATGATGACGTGCACGATTAAGAAGAATGATGAACGAACTTGTATTTTATACCTGTTCGTATTTTATGTAAATGATGATTATGTGCATTTAATTTGTAATATATATTAATTGTGGTGGGCAGGATCTACTAAGTATTTAAAATACTTACGATTTTGTCTATCCAATGAACAAATTGCAGATTAAGGAGTCGGAGGCATGGCAAGGCGTGGGAATCTCTTAGGGTTCTTCAAATAAATTAGTTTTGTTTCCTTTGACAATTGAGCACTTTTAAACTGGTGAAGTAATGATTTTTGAATGTTTCGAACTTGTTAGTACTTTAATTGGATGTTTTGAGGTGATTGTGTTGAAACGATCGTGAAACACTCTAGGGACTTTGTTAATTTAAATTAATTTCCGCATTTTAATTATTTGTGATTTTTACGCATTTAATAATATTATTACCCAAAAAAAAGAGGAAAAGACAAGACTTTAAGTGTTTTTAAAGAAAGAACTAACGTTCCGGGTTCTTAGAACTCGGGGCATTACAAACATTGACGTGAGTCATCAAAGATTCCATTTCTCGGTAGTAAGCTTCCACGGATCATCCCCTTTGATTCAAAGCTTGTAACCTTTTATACAAACCTCAATAATAGTGAGTTGGAATAAATCTCTTTCTCATTAGGCTCTTCAACTTATCCCAAGTCTCCGTGGGATCCTCCAAATTTCTTCGCATAGCCGTGGTTAGTTGCTTCCACCAACTCAAAGCATAACTCGTAAATTCGCTACCCAACAACAATACTCTCGTTACCTTCGGGATTCCATGATATTGGAACAAAGTGTCAATTCTGCTTTTCGAATCTAGATAAGCATCCGGATCTGATTTACCTTGGAATGAAGGAATCTCAATCTTCACATTCTTCATTTCACTTTCTTCTCAATTTCTTCCCCAACAATCCCTGTCACTCCTTCGATTTCTCTTTCGGTCCTCTTCATTATCATCTTCATTTGGTTCACTATCCTGAGACTCATCACTACCATTGCTATCACAGGGTCGTCTTTGCCTAACCTCCAATCTATCCATTCTCCTACCCAATTCGGCCATGGAATCGGCTATTGATCGATCAACTGAAGCGTTCATTTCCCGATTGCTTTCTTGCAATATTGCCCTCAACTCATCTATCGTCACTGAAACCCAACCTTGGCCTACAATAGAATGAATATCATACACGATGGCCTCAAGAGTGTGTGTTAGTGTCCTCGCATGAAGTTTATAACTCCTGTTTGTCACTTAACGGCCTTTGACCCAATAATAATCTCACCATTCGGCCTTTTACCTCTCGTTTTCGCACAACTCAATTCTCCAAAGGGCCAACGAACTTGAACTTAAACTAGAACAACTTTTGCTTAATCCAAATTCAAAGTTGGATGTCAATGTGCCATGAAGAAATGAAGGTCATCAAGTAACAACTCAAATAACAAGCTTCAATAACGAATGAAGAACCAACACTACATTTATAACTCAAACTCAAACCAATACAATTGATGAAAATGAAGTGCAGTAAATCAATAAGACTATCGCTTGTTCACAATGTCGTTGCGGATTCTATTTTCTTTTTTTTTTTTGGGCTCATTTCAATTCTTCCTTTTTTTTTGGGCCCTTCATTTTTTTTAATCCAACAAGGACAATAACACACGCAATACTTTAATCTTAATGCTACAAACATCAGAACAACTCAAGAAACTCAAGAACATAATAGCACAGTAAAAAAATGATCCAAGAACAATAGATCCAACTATCAACTCAAATCTAAGTTCTAGAAATCGAAAATAACACAAACAGATAACATAAACATAGATTACCGTATGATTATAGCCCCTGCTCTATACCAAGGGGTGCAAACCTCGTTAGAGCTGAGCTAACACAACCCAAACGAGATTAGTACAATTCCAGAAAAGCTAAACTTGGTAGACGATCCGTGTGATGCCACCAACTTTCTCCTCATGGTGTGGCAATAACCTCCAAAGGATGTGAAGAAGTGTAGAAGCGGTTTTTTGAATGCCACGGCAATTGATCATGTTCTCGATAAGTTCAAATGTCCAATGAAGAATAGGAGAAGAAAATCTCGACTCATAAGCTAAAACTCTCAATTTCTTCGAAGTTGTTTCTTACAAATGAAAGTCTTAAGCTATTTAAACAATACCCGAATCTTAATTATACTAAAACGCACTCAGGATTTCGTTCCCCACCTAAGGTATTTTTTTTTTTTTCATTTTTCTTTTACGAGAAGTCGGCCTGTTGGGTTTAAATGCAGCTTTTTAATTGTATTGCAAGTCTTCGATGTCGAATCACATATACAATTAGTCAAATATTGGCTATTCTATATCCTAATTAATGATATGATAATTACAACAATTCTCTTATTCCTATATCCATTAGAATTCCAATGCCAATTCAAATAATATGGCACTAATAAAAATGAATACTATTACACACAATTTAAACCACTTCAAATACATATTATGTATGTGCAGTCAATGTACCAATTAAACAAATTCAAATGCATATTACATATATGGAGTCGATGTATTAGATAGCTAAACAGTCATGTTCTTCTTGCAGTGTGATATAATGTCTTTAATTAATGGTGAATTATCTTTTGTGGCTATAACTATCAAATCTTAGTGTCATTCATCTTCACACCACCATTCTGATATCTTTATTTGTTCTTCACTGATTTCTTTTGGCACCTAAAATACTCTCAAGATGTCTTTTGCTTTCTCTTTGATCAAGTATTTGAACAAGAATAGAATGGAGTGGCGTAGTCGAGTGACATGCTGCTGAAAATGGCATGTACCTGCACACAAAAAAAACCCTGAGTCTTGGGTTTCTGTTTGTTGATCGTGAGGTACGCTATTTTTAATACATGATTTTAATATTCATAGCAATATTGCAGTAATTTTTTTTTGAATTTCATGCGTTGTGTTTTTAGAGGTTATTTACTAATACAATAAATTTTGTAATGTGACTAATGTTGAGGATTATCCTTTAATTTTGTAGTTTTTATTACAAATTCAAATACTTTTAAATTTCTTACCTACTATTGGTGATTTTTTATTTTGTTGCAATTATTTGTTCTACATCATCTAAGGTCCAGTGTGCATAACTGTTATCTGACAATTTGGAAAATGATATTCCAAACAGTACTACATCGGGTAATGATGACATAAGTCTTTCAAACGGAGGTATGTCATTTTATATATAACATTTTTTGCAGGCAATCCTATTTCTTTTATATTTCCAGTTATTCTTTATGTTACCGATTGTGAGTTGCATGTCCTTTTTTTCCTTTTTCTTTGACTCTATTGTTTGGGACTATGAAACACTACTTTCTTCTTCATTTTCCTATGAAAAAATAAGTGATGATCAAACACTGACAATGTCATAGTTAAAAAAAATCAAATGGCCAAAAAAATTAATTTAACTCAACCTTCTTCATTTTCCTATGAAAAAATAAGTGATGATCAAACACTGACAATGTCATAGTTAAAAAAAATCAAATGGTCAAAAAAATTAATTTAACTCAACTTGTCTGTTTATCTCAATCATGCATGCAGACTTCTTTTCTGAGATAGATTCATCCTGAAATAGAAAAAAAAAATGCTATTTATCAAATTGAAAAAAAATAATGTACATATTCTGTAAATGAAAAGAAACAATGCAAGTTGGAAATGATATATAATTTACAAAATTGGAAAGAAAAATATATTTTTCATGTAAATGGAAAACAATTGATATAGTAGATTTTTACAGATCAGTGGCTTTTCGAAACAAATCTTCTTCAATTAATCATGTTTCTGCTTCGATTAACCATGGATCTAGCAAAACCCTCGAAGAACAAGTCTTAAAATACTTAGATGCGATAACTTCAACTATGTAAAACGATAAGAAAATACTTATCTGTTGGTTTTCGTTGATTAATGTGCTGAATCTTCAATATATCGACGAAGCATATGGAAGTCATTTCTAATCGGTGCCGTAACTCTGCGATTAACAATGGACTCGTCATCTTCTATGTATCACCTCGTCAATAAAGTTGAATCATGGCTTGAAGGATGAAAAACCAAACATTTCACGGACAAATTTTGTTCAATCGAAAACCATTAGGACTTTAGAAGTTTTAGAGAGATGTTTATAGAGAGCGATGGTGGTGTATTGAAAGAAAAGAGAAGTCAAATTTCATTTTTGATTTTAGCAAATTAGCATAAGGTTTTTTACACATCGATAATTGGTCATAATGGTGGTAACAGGTCGGATTTGTGGTTATATTCAGAATGATTTTTGTTTAGAATGGGCCATTGTTAAGGGATCGACCAATTTAGTTTGTTTGTCACAAAATTCAGCATTAAATTGGGCTTCCTTTCTGTGGGCATTTTAAGTCTAGATTACTATTTTTAATTAGTGGAAATGAGGTAAGATAATGCTTTTGTATTTCGTAATTCAAGAATCCGGCAAAATGAAAGTAATTGCCTAAATCGGACAATCCCGGTTCGCCTGTTTCAACATCCGGCTTCTCGACACACCCAGTCTAATTATCAGGTCCAACACATACCCACCCGACCGGCTATATCTCTGTCTCTCTCTTGCTGGAGTCAATCTGTGAAGGGAAACGGAAAATATGGCTTCCACCTGTGGCGACACTGCCAGTGGATGTGGAGGTATTGGGTTACTCTGTTGGGTTGGAATTCCACTTCTTCTTCTTCTTCTTCTTCTTCTTCTTCTTCTTCTTCTTCTTCTTCTTCTTCTTCTTCTTCTTCTTCTTCTTCTTCTACTTCTCCTTCTCCTCCTCCTCCTCCTCCTCCTTCTTCTACATTTTCATATTTGTTGTCTCTTCTTGAATGATTTTGAAGTGATAGTGTGTAATTGTGGTGATAATTTCATTATGTGTGAGTGTGTATGCGTGGAACTATGTCTAGAATGTGTGCTCTATTAGTATGCGTCTGTGTTGTGATTGGGAGTATTCTGGTGGTGGCGAATGGTGTAGGTGGTGGTGGAGGTGGTCGTGGTCGTGGTAGTAGAGGGTTGTCCTTTTGCGTTTGAAATGTTGTTGTTTGTGTTTGATGCTAGTGCTATGGGTGATGAAGAACACCTTCACCACCACGTTTGTGCATCTGCGAGATGATGGGGGAATGTCTACTTCTGAATGACAACTGGTTAGTGATTTTGAGCGAGTTTGAAGCTGTTGCAGATTGTAGTATTTTGTTACGAATGGCCGGAGTTGCTACTGCTACAGATATTTCTCTGATCTAAGAAATTACAAATGGATTAAAGACAACGTGTGATGCTTATATATAATAATAATTTTTAATGAATTACAAAGAAAATATATTACATCATAGAAAATTTATAGTACATTGCAGATAATCTGTAATGAATGATAGAGAATATATTTTTAAAAAACTACAAATGGATTATAGAGAATATTTAATGCGTATCGGTATTGTAAAGCATTACACACTCATTATGCGGAGTGTGTAATGTACATAAATTAAAGTAAAAGCTCAATATGTAAATTATAAGAGAAAACGAAAAAAAAACATTTAAACTGAAAATGAAAAAAATCTACAAGAAATTACATAAAAAAGTAAAAAAAAAAAATAGTTCAAAAATAAAAATGTGACTTACACATAGAGTATAACGTATTACACAAAGTGTGTAATATTGTTGTATTCTGTATCGGTGTTGTAATGTATTACACATTCGTTACATATAGTGTGTACTGTATATTAATTAATATAAAGGTCTAAGCATCAAAATTATTGTAAGAGAAAAAGGAAATAAAAGATATTTAAAATGAAAAAGTAAAAACTATGAGGGATTATATAAAAATGAAATAAATAAATAAATAATCACAATATGTATAATATACATTAATTAATTTAATTTAATTTAAGTGTCAAAGTATGAAAGATGTTAAGTGATATAAATAATAACACATTCTGTGTAATTTATTTCTAATGTGTAATAGAATACAAACTAATAAATTATACATTCTATCTAACGAATGTGTAATAAATTACACCTTCTATGTAATTAATATTTTTATTCATATGTGCATTACATTTTATGCGTAAGACATGTGTAATGCATTACACATTTCGTGTGAAGGGAGAAAACTTTCCAAAAAAAATTTTTTTTTAATGTTAAACGTTTTTATTATGTTTTGACTCAAGAAAAAATGATGCGATATGAATAATTATACATTCTGTGTACTTCATTTGTAATGTGTAATACAATACAATATAATACAATACAATACAATGCAAATTTCATATTTTTTGTAAGTACTAAATTAAAAGTAGAACATGTTTATTAACTATATTAAAAAGTTAAACTACCAAATTAAATAAAAAGAAGCGGGAAAAAGAAATATTTAAAATAACAAAATAACAAAATATAAAGAGAATTGTGGGAAAAGGAAAAAGAAATGAATTAAAAACATATAAAATGAAAAAGGAATGAATGCAAATGAAAAAGGAATGAATTAAACATGAAAATGCTCATATGAGGAATTGAACCCAAAATCCAATCCCCAAAGTTCAATGTCTTACTAGTTGCACTAGGGCTAAATACACTCAATTCCCTGTCTTCCCAAAATATATTCTTGCAACCGAGCCGGCCCAAAAGAACCAAATTTTCGTAATTCTCCTTCAATGTTTGTGCTTAGCAAGTAATTAAGTTGGATTTACCTTATTTTTGGAAAATTAAACATAAATATTTTGTATTAGTGTGAAAACCCCTTTTAATTAGCTGGTCATTAATGGATGTGCCCATTAAGTTATGTTGAGATAAAATTCTACAAGTAATTTCGGCTTTTTTGTATACATTTATGATTTTTCAAATAATATATTACCAATTTTAAAAATATATAAAAGAAAGATATGATGTTCATATTGAGTTTTATCATATTGAAAATTCATATAATATCACATCATAGTTTAATTTCATTGTTAGATAAAATTATAGTACTCAATTGTATGAAATTGATATTACAATATATTTGGGGTGCTTTCATAATTTTTCTGTATTTTTTTCTAATTAAAAAAAGAAAAATTAATATGTGGGGTGACGTAATAGTGTTTTTCTTTTTTGGTTTTTGGTAAATGAAAAAAAAATATTTTCAAAGTATTTTTATAATTTTTACTGCATTTTTTGTAACTTATAATATTTATCATTTAATTTATTTTGCAATTTTGCAATTTATTATTGTACCATGTGATTTATGTGATTTACGTTGCGATATTATCAGAGCGATTCCGTATTCTTTTCTTTTTTTTTTTTTGGTATTATACATGTTGAATGAAGAAAAAATTCAAAATCATGAACTAATTTGATTTGCAGAGTGTCTTGATTTTGGAGGTCCTTCCTGGAACTGCATAGCATGTGGAGCAATAGTTTTGCTACGATGAGGGATTAAGAAGCATTGTGGAAATACAAATAATCCCAAAAGTTTCTTTATGTTGCTATCTGGGTAAAATTAAACTTTCTCAAATACTCAATCCTCCGAAAGTTTTTAAAGAGTTTAAAAGATGGAAGTTCGACTCCTATTTTTAGGCTACATGGACAAAATTACCATGTTATTGGTAAGTGATTGCCTAACGAACGGTACGAATCCAAATTTACTCAATTGTATATTTATGATGCGGATAATAAGATCTCAACTAGAGTTCATGCTTTGAGGTATATTTGTTTCTATTACTTTTCTTAGTATGCTATGTTGTTATTGATTTATTATATATTAATTGAAATATATATTTTTATATTTTTATAAGCAAATTTTTAGTGGTTCGACGTTACATAATGGGATTGTGTCCAATCTTAAGAGTATGCTTGATGCACATAAAGCTCTGGTTAAATCATTTCGAATGGTTAAGACCATCTATGCAGCAAAACAACACACTTGATATTAAGTTGAAGTTGATTGGGAAAAGAACTAGTGATGGAACACAGTATAATTTTCCTTTAGTATGTACGATTGTTGTATTGATGGTTGGCGATTTCGATGATTTGCCTTACCAACGAGATATAATTGTGGAGACCCCGTTTGGGGTTGTTAAAGCACATTAGTGAGTTAAATGCATGGTATTTGCCACTTTAGTATCTATTGCTTTTTCTATACGGCGAAGATGGCTATAGGGAAGAGATTCCATTGTCCGAGATATTAACAGTGTTAAAAGGAAGTCAACATAAAGTGGGCATAGTTTTTCAAAATGGCTATAGGGAACAAATTCCACTGTCTAGACTTTTCTTGAAGAGGTCGGTATTTAGTCATGGGCAATTATACGTTGTGATTTCAAGAGTTACAAGTCGAAAAGGATTAAAAATGTTGATATGTGACAAAGATGAAAATCTAACAAACAAAACTTCAAACACTGTACATAAAGAAATATTCCAAATTTTGTGAAATTTTTGTAATAAAGTATTAGTGAAATTGTATTTCTTTTATATAATGATAATGATTCAATATAAAATTGATTCGCATTAGTGAAAAATAAATTGTTTTTATGCATTGATTTTTTTCCAGTACAATGCACGAGTACGAATATTAGTTAGAAGCTAAGCCTTAACCAAGAAGCCAAAAATAGTAAAAAAAATGTATTAAAATAACAAAATATCCAAAAACATCTTAAAGTATCTCAGGCTTAACCATGTGGTTGTGCGACTGCGTGCCTTTCCAAAATTTATAACCATGCGATCGCATGTGCAACCGCATGCATTGCTAGCTACAGCCGTGAAGGCATTGGTTATGGCAGTAATTAAGCCTTAGTATGTTTTTGTTCCCAACATCAAAATGGAGCATGCGACCGCACATGCGATCGCATGCCTTTGGCATCTTTACAAAACTACTATTTTGGTCCCCGAGCTCTTCTATTACACTGTTTTGATCCCTGGTCGTCATTTCTTGTGTAGAATGGGTCCCATTGCTCAATAAGTGAACATCTTTCTCATCTTTGGCTTCCAATCCTCATCCCAAGCCTTGAGATGACTCTTTAGGAAGGTTTCTCCACTCTTCTTCGACCAAGCTCGTCATCGGCAACTTCAACTTGTTCGTTTGAGCTCATATGATTGGCCCAACCGGCATTCGAAGAGAATCAATCGACGTTGAGCTGTCTCGAATCATATCAATATGCTAGACTTCAAATGCTGAATCAACTAGACAATGTACAAATGAAGGTGGAAAAAAAACAAGATTTTTCCTTTTTTTAGGTAAAACATGACTAAGGTCTTGTTCTATTTGGTGTTAACCAAATCCGCACGCAATTCCGTATACCTCATACTCATTTTCAACCACACACACATTTCTCAAAATAATATTAACCACACATTTTTACATGGAATACCGCGCGGAACAACTAAACCCCCAATCAAACAAGGCCTAAAATTAAGACTAAAGAATGAAAAACAGGAAGGCGGGAGCAAAATATGATCATAAGGTGTGCATTTCTTGTCTCAGTCATTTGGTTCTTGCCAAACACTATTACTGCATGATTCTTGACAATAACAAACTAACAAAGAGAACATAGAAAACAAGTGAGAATGAAATAACTAAGTGTCAATCTACCAATCTTGTTTAAAAATTGAAACCTCGATCAATCGATCTAGTTTAAGTGCAAAACACTAATTGGTACATCAAGGCTCTCCAAGGGAAGCTCTATATAGCGGAAGAGTAGATTTTAAACTAATATAATTTCAAGTATAGATAAAATATAATCCTGCTCTATATCCCTCATGTGGGCATGGTAAAATGCCCACACGTGGCCGAATGTCTGACACCTACCCCCCACTATCATAGGGGACACGAGTCAAATATCCAACCACGTATGGCCATTTTAAAAATGCCCACAGAATGGGCTGGAGAGCAAAACCAAGATAAAATATTATTATTATTTTTTTATTTTTAGATAAAGATAATATATCATTGAATCTTTCAGAAATAATATGAAATCATAATGAAAATGAAAAGTATGACACTTATTCCAAAGCTAAACTCGCCATCTATAACCCATCATGCATATAGAAAATTGAATCATTATTTTTTAATATAAATTACCTAGACATTACATTATATCTATAGTGAACTATAAATTTTCGATCAAATTTCAAAATTCAACTATTATGGTTTGATAGCGTCATATTCTATTCTTGACATCAATGCCATATTGATATGAGCATCTATATTAATCATTGATTTGTCTAGAACACTTTCCAATTATATAACTTTAGGCAAATGTGTTATGCCAAGGATCAAAGAAGTTAACACAAATCTAAAGAATATAACAGTAATCAAGTGCAAATAGAGAAAAAAGAACACAATGATTTTTTTTTTTTTTTTTTGCCACTAGGCCCCGGAGGTTCGAATACAACGTATTCTACATCCCCTGTTGAGCTCCGCAAGGTGGATGTTGCTCAAATCCACTAGCACAGCAAATTCTGGTAATAAGATATACCCATGGGACCTTGCCTCCACAAAAACACTTCAAATCTCAAAGTATCTCCCAAAACACAGAACCATAGTTCATAGATCTACAGAGACTAAGAACACAGCAAATCCTCACTACAATAGTCACTCGAAGAATCAATATGATTCTACACTATTTCTCTTAGAAATACACCGTTAATATGAAGAGGAAGAAGGGATTCTACACTAAACGATAGATGAAGTATCGGCCAACACTCGGAGGGAGAAAAGGATTGAAGAAGGCCAAAAAGTATGAGAATTAGACTATGGAGCCCTTATATATGAGGTTAACGGCCTAAGTGAAGTGGGATGGATCGGGTCAACAGGCTTGAGTGGTCTCCATCTTGACAAGAATAGGCCTAACTAGTGCAGCTAAATAGATCAGCCCAAAAAGGACAGCCAACAACCTCCACAAAATGCATTTATAATTATTAGGAATAATATTGAAACATAAACTTATAAACTCATATTAGAAAAATGAAATTTTATTAATGGAATGAGCAACTAACCTACTGATTAGTGATATAAAATATGCCAATCAAGTTGGTAACCATAAATAGTATAAGCAAGTTATGATTAATCAATCAACACGAGAAGAAAGAAAAAGTCGGTATTTGCACACATAATTTATCTGAAAATTTCAAAGATAAGTATCCTGGAAAAAAGATAATTTAGTACCAGTGAAATTATAGAGAACAAATTAAGATGAAAATCTATTGATTACTGAGAAAATGGATGACTTGTAGAGGCGGCAGAGAAGATCTGTATGCAGAAAAGTACGTCCCCAACACGACAAAGGAAAACTTGAATTCAATTGGTCCCTTATTAGGGTGTTAGGCAACCCTTTAAAAAAAAATTTTACCACTTTTTACCACTTTTTATCATTATTTCTTTATCCTACATCAATCATATCCACATATCACATCACATCCATAAATCTCCACCATTCAACTCCACTCATTCTCTCTTCTCCTTTACATTAAAACCTTTAAAAACCATTAAAAATCAACCTCTATCACCCATTATATTGGGTTTATATGCTGCAGCCTGCTTCTTTGGTCCAACTGACTGGTGCCCAACATTAAGATCATGGACTATTTATTTGAGAGATGCCTCAGCCCATTTAAAAAGCAACATGACCCATTCTCTATTCATCTCCTACATGGATCGTCCCCACCTTCTAGAGCAGTCAGTGAACTACTGCCTTCTTCTCCAAAAAGATTGAACCACCGATGCTTTGTGCACTCTCTCTCTCTCTCCCCTTGTTTTTCGGTTCCATTCTTACCATAAGGTTCTTAGTGAATTAGTGTAGGAATGGAGACTTGTTGTAATTATCTTTGTGGTTCTAGTACTTTGGAGCATACTCCGTCAACGGAGGCTCAACGGAAATGTAGCCATTTTTTGTGAACTCCGGGTCCCTACGGGGACAAATCAAATCCCTCATGTTCTTTAATTATTGTTACTTTTGTGCTTAATTCTTTGTGTATTTTTAAGGTTTAAATTTGGGAAATAACCCTACAGTGGTATCAGAGCGTTTGGTTTCGGATACTAGGGTTCGCATGTAGGTTTGTGAGAGATCTTCCTGATTCTCCGATTATTGGCTTCGAATCCCTGATTACTTGGTGCAAAAAACGATTTCCGGCATGGAGATGGACGGACATGAAGGCCGAAACATTTGCTATTCGAAGGAGGCTTGATGCTGCCACTGTTCAAACATTTTTTACATAGCCGTACTAAACGGTATTTCTATTTCTTCGATCAATTTTGACCATCAGGAATAATCGGCCCCTTGTCTCTTGTAGAATTTCATATTCAACTGTTGTTCTTTCCTTTATTTTCTCTGTTGAAGCCTTCTTGGGCTTTCTTCTCGTCTAACTTTGTCTGGGTTCCCTATGAAAGTCTTAGAAACTGGTGGGGATAGTTGAAAAACCCTAGAGGTTGAGGTGATAAAGGGATATCAAGTAATTCTCTTTGTTTTTCTTTGTGCATTAGGAATCACTAGTTTTTTGTTGAGGTCTGATTATTACCATAATTGTTTTCTATTTGGAATATGTGCATATTGTTACTATTGGTTTTGCCAATGATTATTAGTATAATAGGCTACTTTGTGTATTCTGCCTGAGGATATAATCTTTTGTGCAATTGTCTTCTGCCTAGGATCATTAGTTGATAGGCTAATCTGCCTTTCTTGATGCATTTGTGTGCCTAGTTAATTCTTAACTATCTTAGTGATTTTAAATTGCTTATATCTTCTCTAATTGGCACACCCATTTTTTTTAACCTTGTGAGTAGTAGAATTCTTTGTGCATTTGAAATTGGCTCTTAATGTTCTTGGTGATGTTAACTGTAGTATGTTTATTCTTTGTGTGGATATCCAATCCTCTCTAGCTGTATTTTCTTGGTGATTATTGCTAGAGTTTAGTGGTATGCATTTTGTGTGACTTGATGAATTAGGAAAAGATTCAATCCCCAACTGATTAGGTAGATTGCTATTTGGGTGTGTTTACTTTGATTTGCTAATTTTTTTTATGATCTCTTTGTAACCCTATGGTGCGTCTATGTGTTCTCCTCATTGTGTTCATCTCATGTCCTCTTTAGTTCACTTGATAGATGTATATGATGCATCACATTTCAACTTCTTATGTATCCATCAAGTTATTTGCAATATACTTCCTTGTTGTGAATTCTCTGTGCAATTTTTGTGACTTGGAGTTGTTTGTGGAACACAATTTCTTTTGCACATTCTGCTAGAAAGTTCTCTTTGTGATTTGTTCGTATGAGAGTTTTAATGGTTGTTCTTATGTTTTGTATTCTCTTAGTGATAACTGAACCTTTGTGGTGTCTCTTTATGAAATAGGTTTGTAATTGGTACAAACTCTTTTGTGATTTGACTTAAGTTTCATAAAATTCTTAGTGTTTTTTCCTTTTAGATATGTGTGATCTTTTCTTTTAGTGGGATAATTTCTTGAAAACCTTTCTTTTTGAAAACTAACTATCTTTGTGAAAGTTTTCAGTTTTCAAAAGTTTTTTTGGTTAAAGCTTGTTGAAGCTATTTTTTGCACTACTACTTGGTGTTAGTTTTGCATCGCTACGTGCTTTAACTTGCCGTTGCTATGGTACTTTTCTATATCATTTTTGTGGGTGTTTTGATTGAGGTGGAGACTCCCTAATTGACATTGGCTAGTGACGTCATGTGGCGAGATCTTTATCCCTTTTTCATTCCATGGGATAGAAGAAGGTATATTTTAAAATCCTCCCATTTTTGAGAGGACTAAATTCCATTTGTTGGTAAGTTTAGAAGTTGCTTGTTTGTTCTAAACATTACATCTAATTAGTTCCACTTTCTTTGCAGGTACTTTGAGCCAATGATGTAGATTGTGAGTTCCTCTTCAAAGCACTAAAAAGAGCCCGTTTGCAGCAAGGTGAAATATGTTGGGTTTATGGGCTGTAACCTGCTTCTTGGCTCAACTGACTGGTGCCCAATGTGAAGATCATGGACTGTTTATTTGAGAGATGCCTCAGCCCATTTAAAAGGAAACTCAGCCCATTCTCTATTCATCTCATATATGGATTGTCCCCACCTTCTAGAGCAATCGGTCGACTACTGCCTTCTTCTCCAAAAAGATTGAACCACCAATGCTTTGCGCTCTCTCTTTCTCTTCTTGTTTTTTAATTTCATTCTTGCCCTAAGGTTCTTAGTGAATTGGTGCAGGAATGGTTGTACTTTAGTGTGAGGAAGAGATTGTTGATTAGAGTTCTTCGTTCCTTAATGGCTCGATTACTAAGATTGGTTGTAATATAGAGACTTGTTGTAATTGTCTTTGTGGTTCTAGTGCTTTGGAGCATACTCCTGGAGATGTTGCCATTTTTGGTGAACTCCAGGCCCCTGCAGGAACAAATCAAATCCCTCATGTTCTTTAATTATTTTTACTTTTGTGCTTAATTCTTTGTGTATTTTTCGGGTTTAAATTTGGGTAATAACCCTGCACCCTACTAATTCTTTGATTCAATTATAGGGCAGAGAGTAGATTGTAAGTGTAATTTTTTGGATTGATTTATAGCAAGAGCTTTTAATTTGGAAGCAAATTAAGTGTGAGAATTAAGATCAGACAGAGATTGATGAACAACAGAAAGAGCAGAAGACTACAACACAAAAAGAAACTACATGGACATGTGTTAGTTGCACCAAAAAAAAAAAAGAATAGTTCAATTTAAAATGCAAACTAAAATAGTGGTGTTACTTCGGCATAACATACTAATTATCAAAAATTGTGAAGAACCAGAAAACAAAAAAACAAAAAAAAAAAAAAAAAAAAAAGAGGGACATTTGGGGGAACCCACATTAAATTGACAAACATAACAAAATAGGACACGGAGTAGAATTTAATTGGCACAAAATAGCAACAACTAATTTCTTGTCCAAATAACTAATTCTCAATTGAAACTTTCAATGAAGATTCGACTTTATATAATATATAGATATAGATTATCAATGTATCATAGAATTACCTCATAAATTTAAGACACCGGGAAAAGTTGACCTGAACTAGTATAAAGTTCCCATTCATTAAGATCATCTCTAATGCCAACTTCTATTTGGAATCTCCATCATTGAAGAGAGATATAAACCCAAAAATATATGTGGGCCTCATATTTTTTTCAATTTTCTATTGTTTAAATCACTTTTCTCACTTTTGCCCCATTTTTTCTCTACTTAATCTGCATCAATTCTTATGCTACTTCTATATTCTAACATCCAACTTCGCAACATCCACTATTATTTTATTATTATTGAATTTGTTCTACATCTCTCATCTTTTCTCGCTTTTCCCCCTCTTTTTCCTTACATTTTTTACTTTTTTTCTTTAATTAAAATAATCATTTTCTCTCTATCTCTCTCTTCCGCATCATCATTCACATCTATTTTTGTAGTGGATATGCTCTAAGTACGCCAAATTTAAAGTTTGTCTATAGACTTGGTTGGAGAGAATTCTTTTTTTTTTTTTTAATTACATGGTCAAGGGTAATGTAGAGGAAGGAGGAATTGAACCTAGACCTAGGGGTGGGAGAAGGATCTGAATGTCACTAGAACACCCAGCTCTTGGCGATTGGAGAGTGAAATCATCATACTTAGTATATAGTCCTATATACGAAAAAAAAAAAAATGGAAGGGGACAGAGAGAGACAGAGAGAGCGGAAATTAAACTAAAGCATGTTTTAAGTTTACGTAATCAAAAAATAAGTTAAAATAAAAATATTTATAAAAATTAGGTAAGCGCGCATTGAGAATTATGCTTTTCCAGTATCCGCGATAGCATGGATTTTGCAGTATGCAATCGTACATTTTAAATCTGGGTATTGGCCCAGATTTTGCACTATGCAATCGTACATTTGAAATCTGGGTTTCGGCCCAAATTTTTACCATGCGATCGGATTTCTTTTTTAAGTTTTTTTTAATCAAATTTTCTGACTCCGAACTCATGACAAATTGTGTGCAATGACACTCAATAAATTACAAACAGTACGTTTATGTAATGAATTACAAAGAGTGTGTAGAATATTATAGAGAATTTGCATTTCTACTATTAGTTTGTGCCACTGTGTGTAATGTACCCAGTGTTTTGGGCATAGAATTCGCATATGGTGTCTATTTTCGACAAATAATATATGCTTTCCGCATTTTCCGATGAACTAAATGAAACCAACTGCTTTGCTGTGGCAAATATATTTTTTCGCATTTTATCTGCGTTTGTAAGTTATATATCGGACGTTTTTACAAATATTAGAAAAAATGTTCCATGCACTCAAATGGCATTTGTACTATGCGATCACATTGTATAAAACTGGGAGATGCCCAATTTATGCCATGCAATTGCGTTGGTGTTGTTCCATGTGATCGAGTGGATTGTACCATACAATCGTATGGTACAGTCGAGCCTACTTGATTCTTGTAAATAGTTTTATTTTACTTTATTTTTAAATTATACATTTTTAATCCAAGTGAAAAAAAAAAATCTTAAAAAAGTTTTGGTCCTCCACAAAGATTAAAGAGTTTCACTTTGGCACTTGAACGGATGACAATTTTAGAATTCTGAAAAAAAGAACTTTTTCCTGCAGCTTAGAGGACCTGGTTAAGAGACTTTTATCATCTAAAACTTAGAGAAGGATTGGAATTCAAGAGAAAAGACCATCGATTCAATAGAGACACACATTTCAATCCTTGTTTTTTCTTTATTTTGTCATCACGTTAGGCGAAAAACTTCATAGTACCAAAGTTTAGATGAAATTTCTGGATTAGTTCATTGTTTTGGATTTTTTTTTTTTTTTTTTTTTGAATAGACATTGTTGTGGATTATTGAATTAATATAAAATCGATTTTTTTTTCTTATTTTTAGTTTTCAATATTGATTTTGTTTTGTTCTACAATTGTTCACACATAAATTTTATGATTATTGTGGCTTGTTTTTCCTATTGAGAAATAAAAAAAATAGGTTAGACTTATATAGAAAGCCATAAGGTATGATATGGACCATCGAGCGTTCCGTATCTTACGGAACGCTCGGACCATCAAAATGGCCCGAGCGTTCCATAATTAAAACACCATCGCTGGTGTTTGAAACTCTTTGATGATCTGGATAAAGATATATCCATGTGTTTTGGATGATCTCAAATTATTTATATAACCATTAATCATTCATATGTATTTACAATTATCATAGAAATATAAGCAGTTTGCATATAAGAACACGTTGGGCACTATTCGAATGAGATTGCCCTCTATTTTTGAAATATGCATCATTAAAATTAAACTTTGTTGTCAACAGAGGTGTTCAAAAACACCCGGGAGTTTCTTAACTAAGAAACTCAGGGTGTTCTGATCATCTGACCTCCAGTTTTAAATTCGAAAATGGATCACAGATTATTGTGACGAGGCAGTTAGGTAATTTTTCAAAATTTTTGTGATCCCATTGGATATCGTGGCGGCCGGTCAATTTTTTGCCTAACTTTTAGCCAAAAATTTAGCCAAAAAGTTGACCGGCCGCTACGGCATCCAATGGGATCGCAAAATTTTCAAAAATTATCGGCGTCATCGCAATCGTCTTGAATCAATTTTCGAATTTAAAATGGAGATGACTCAGAACATCTTGAGTTTCTTAGTTAAGAAACTCCCGGGTGTTTTTGAACACCATTGTTGTTGTCAAGTTGATAATTTATGCATCAATTGAGACGAGTAGATTTAACACCTTAGTTCTTTCTCTGTCATTATTGTTATTCATTCACGCATTCATTATTTTACAAATCATTTAATCTTTTTATTTAGTTCAATTTATTAAATTGAAGAAAAGTCAAATCCTCGTGAGTGAGTACGATACTCGGATTCAAGAAAAAATTATTTTATTAATTACACTCCGAAAAGTAACACAACAATTTGCAAAGGAGGCCTAAATCCCCTTTCACCAATCTCAACACAATAAGGGTCTAGTGTTCATTACAATTTGCAAAGGAGGCCTAAATCCCCCTTCACCAATCTCAACACAATAAGGGTCTAGTGTTCATTACAATGAAGACTCTGCCCAAAAACACAGTTTTCTTCTGTAAATGCTCTTGTGCGTGTCTTGGCATACAAATAACATCTCGTGTGAGTGTTCTTCACAGTCGCACAATCAATCAGCGATAATAATATCAATGTAGAAAAGAATTTCTTTTACTCAAGATGATCATGAGGCCTTATTGACATAAAGCAAGCAGCATACTGTCTGAGTCGGCGATCGCTATCCATATTCACCGATGCTCGTCTGGTCCTCAGCGTGTAACGCCGCCAAGCCAACTGTATATTAACAGCGGCCCACGTTCGCCAATTGGAGGAATAAAATCTAGCCCTACGCATAAGTCTTTCATTTGCGAATTTATAGCGGAAGTGATCTGTGATGTAGTGTAGATCACTTGCATCAAGAGCAAAAGCCTCGGTCGACTCAAGGCAAGTAAATGTTGCGGACGAGGCTGGAAGTCTATCTATGAAAGGGCGACGAAGGCACCACGAGAAAAGCTCGTCCCAAAAAATCCTCCGGCCCTTCAGTATGCTTGTGGCTACCATTCCTCGACTTAGATTTTGACTGCTTTTTACACGACCGCGCATGATGAAAACAATCCTCTGAACTGCATCTCCTTCTCGTATGATCTGTGCACAGAGACACATACCAAATTAGTCCAAAAAAATCAATTTTTAATTCAAAACTATCCACCATTCTCCTGATCAGGTACCCACAGCTAATGCTGATGTGACGTGTATGAAACCACATGTAGTTTCATATAAAAAAAAAATAAAAAAAATAAAAAAATAAAAAAAACGAAAGAAGTTGGCAATATCCATCAAATCACGAGTTACTTGTTTTAAAAAAGAACTTAAGTTCAAAAGTTGAGGCTTGTCTTAATTATTATGCCAAGGATGCAAATTCTGGTAGAGTCGGTACCTTCTCGTCATGGGAGAAAACAAGGGGCTTGGCGCGGTCGCATATATTATCGAGAATGAGATCGTCCAAATTGTGAAACAGAGGTACCTGAAAAGAATAGGCATGTTTATTTATTTAATTTATTTATAGCAAGCTCCAATTTTGCCGACAAGAAGCGTGATTGGGTTATATGTTGTACCTTTTTAATCAAATCTAGGCAAAGATAGCGTTTGATGTCTCTGCGAAGTCCTTCGGGCAAGTCTTTAATGAGTTCCATTTCATCGTCTCCTGCCATAGCGGCCCATCTTTGGCGCTCATATCTTCGAACTCTTTGTCTGAGCTGTGACGGTAATTGCCTTCTTCTCATCCACCACTCCATGTCTCTACACCGTAGTTGCATTTTCCTCTTTTTCGCCATCACTGCATGTAGAAATACCTGAATATTTCCAATCAACAAAGTGAACAACATTAAACCACTCAGCACCATGCATATACTGAACATCACTTCCAGCCAGTGGCTTGTGGGCTCCAAGTCGTTGCCAAATGTGCTGCAAACACACACCACACCATCAATTAATTAAGTACATGCTGCACTAAAGATCATATATATGGTACCCGCAATCTGATGCGGCCACGGCAGCCATAAAACCACACGTGATTTCATATTAAAAGCACATGTGCGGGTTTTTTGATTTGGTACCAGATCAAAGCCTGCAAGGTTCACATGTCTGTGTAGTGTTGGTGTCTGTGTAGTGTAGGTAAAAGTCATAAAATACAAATTAATTACCTTAGGGTCATCAATCCCCAAAAAATGGGATAAAGGATCTTAACAGCGATAGAGTTGCTGGATACGACAGGGAGAGCCCATTTGTATATTCCATATCGGAATGGTCCATTCACATCCAAACACAACGGCTTTCGGACTATAACCGTTGAGTTAACCACACACGGATTTCCTATAGTCCCTGACCGTAATAGAAACTGGTAACAAACTTGTTCCGAGCATGACAATGAGAGATCACACTGACTATTTCTATTTGCACCACACTGCTGCTTTAGGCATGAAGCAATACGTTGTATAGCAAGAACATACCAACATCCACCCGCAACCTGCAGTATTATATATGTACTACCTCAGTGACCGTGAAAGTGAGGAAAAACAATTTATTAGAACGATAATGAAATTATTATTATTATTATTATTATTATTATTATTATTATTATTATAATTATTATGGTATGCACTCAATCACTTACATGAGAAGCGATGAAATATGCGATGAGATTAAGGCCAAAACCCCACCAAATTGTGCCAAATATATAACCAGTCACTTTCTGCATTCTTTTCATCATATATATACTGTGATACACCTTTGGGAGAAATTGAAACAAGAACATCAACAGGAGAATCGTCATTATTAGCTTTATTTGCTCTTCTTTGATCAATTGTGGCACCACCAACCAAAACACTGCCTGCAAGTTAATTAGTTTCAAATACAGATAGACATTACTAGGTATCACCACAGATCAACAGTCTTAAAAAAAAAATTTTTTTTTTTAAATTCTTGATCATTTATGTGCATATAAATAGCATTGAAGATAACCCTTCACTGATTATGCTGCCTCAGTTTTATTTGTCACTATCTGCAAATAAATAGCAATCAAACTCCTATCTGATAATTGGCAAATGACGTTGCTAAATTGCAGGCAAAATTAAACTTATGCGATCACTTGGAAACAAAAGAAAAGTTAGTGACTGTTCTAACAGAGGAGTAAAAGTGGAGGGACTGGTTGTGAACCTGAGGTACGGGGAGAATGACGAAAGCATCGAACCAAAATCCTTTCAGGGACCGAATATAATGTGAAGCAATAGCACGTGCGTCCCACACGAGTTTCCCACAACCAACAACAAGTGATTCTCTGGACACGTACGCCAATCGAAACTGCAACCACAAATGGCAGAGATGTACGACGTCGAAGCCGGTGCGGAGAACGGTCACCACCGCCGCAAGTCCGCCGTCCATGTACAGGCACGGCGAACTACCTCGGCCGATCGAAAGCGCGTAGAAGAAGAGAGGATCCACGGCTAAAGCCAAACCACGCGCCAGCAAGAAAGCCCGGTTCCATTTCTGTACGCGTTTGCTTCTCGGGTCCAAGACAGGACCGAAAACACCCGAAGCACGCCGGTAGGAGCGGGTTTTCCGGCCCGGTCGGTTTTTTATTGGGATTAACGAAGAACCGGCGGATGCCTCCCACTCCGGCTGGTGGGCCCTGTCGCAACTGGTGGAGTGGAATACCGGAGCACCCACTTGAGTACACGCGTAGCATTCGACTGAACTTGACAATTGGTTAGGATCGTCGGCTTCGTCGCCGGTTTCCGGTTGAACTGATTCTCGCCGGAATGTTCCAAACCACCTGAAATCATTAGTTCCAGAATCAAATCAAATAATATAAGGATAAGAACTAAAACATGAATTAGTTACTTATGCCACTTTAGATTATCCATTACTGTTTACCGACTCAACCGACTGGAATTGGAAAATTCAAAATCGAACACATTATTATTCCAATTAGAAGGTTGCACAAGAAATTTACGAAACAGGTAAATAAATCCACAGAAAATTACGGAGACCTTGAGAGCCAAAATCGGGGGTCTGGATGTGAAGGCATCTTCGGAGGCGGGTAACCATGGGATGGGAAAGAAGATGAATGGGGAAGAAGAAAACGTTTGAAGGAGAATTGAAAGAGGGAAGAAATTAAATCATGGTACACATGTTCTAGAAAGAAATTAAGGGTAGCCGATTTCAATATAATTCATGCATGGTGATTGGTGACCCGTGAGGAATGAAGAATGTATGTGAACAACGAAGCGTTGGCGTGGGGTAGAGTGGCGTGGGGTGATGAATGTCTCACTCAAAAGGATAAGGGTAAATGCTCCCACCACTTTTACTATCTTTACCTCGGGAAATGTTCCGTTGGCATAGTAGGCAACGTAAGGCAAAATCCATGCGTGATAATAATGGCACCACGTCAGCAACCTAAAAAAAAAATTTCTTTATTTTTTTTAAAATTTTTTTTGGTATCTACGTTAAATTAGATAAATAATATTACCTCCGTCCCAAAATTATAGCCCCTTTCTTATTTTCACACAGATTAAGAAAAATGTAATTAATGGTATTGGAAAAGCACAACTCAAGATTATTTTCCTAATATGTCATCTCATTTATTAGATGTTTTATGTTAACTACTCTATTTTGATGATAACAATGCATATTGAATGAGGAGCATAAAAGATAAATAATATTTTAAATATATCTTTAAAAGGAATGGTGGCCTATATTTTGGGACAGACGAAAAAGGAATAGTGGACCATAGTTTTGGGACGGAGGTAGTACATAACTACCCCCTGATGGTGAGGGGCTCACCCGACTCCTATAATTTCCCCCCCTCCCCCACTGTGAGCGACATAACCTATCCACAGTGGGTAGGTGATCATTACTCTCTTTACCTCAATCTCCTTGTTCTGCTCTCGTATGACAACAACAAAAAAAAAGGAGTTCTGAACACACTTCCTTTTTTTTAATTTAAATTGTATTCGGACTTTGCATACGGAACAACCGTAAGGTTGTTCTGCCTGTACAAATCGAACATAATTAAAAAAAAAATAGAACGAAAGAAAGGAAGAAGAAAAATCGACGGAGAAAAAGAACCTTTACTGCCACTATTATGCTCAAATTTTTTGCAACCACTTTGAGGAGGAACTACAAAATTCCTTTAATGATACATTAATGGATATATCTTGTTAGTTCTGAACACACCCCCTTTCTTATCTTTTAACAACCTTAGGACTGTTAGGCCTGCACAAGCCAAACAGCCTAATAGCCTTAGGACTGTTTGGCCTGGATAGGTCGCACACAATTAAGGACGGGTGTTTTCAAAACTCCTTTGAATGTTTTGTTGATGAGGGTAGAATGGGAATATTGAGGAAAATGATGTGTCATCACTAAAAGTGGTGATTGCATTTAGCCTCACCCGCACTCAAAATTTATTTTGAAAATTTTGAGTGATGTGTTTGTTTGTGCTTTGCTTGGATGTAAGAAAAAATAAAGGGTGTTAGGATGTGTATAAAATAAATTTTTATGTGATATAGGAAAGAGAATGAGTGAAGTTGAATGGTGGAGATTTGTGTAATACAAATTGGTCCCATGAGATATGTGGATGTGAAATATGAGAGAAAATTAGTGGGTTGAAAAGAATGTGTAAAAACGTATAAAAATATGTAGAAGAACAGGGGCACACAATTATAACTTGTTTATTTTCTATTGAGAAAAATGAGGTATCATTGCTAAAAGTGGTGGTTGCATTTAGTCTCACCCCCGCTCAAAATTTATTTTGAAAATTTTGAGTGATCTGTGTTTGGTTGTGCTTTGCTTGGAGGTAAAAAAATAAAAATAAAATAAAAATAAAAATATTGTATTATAACTTGTTTATTTTGTGTTCGTTTATTTTAATTTTTCTATAGTAAAAATTTCTATATAATAGTCAATCAAAATGTAATTTATTTTTCTGCCGAAAAAATGCAATTGATTTCGACAGGTGAAATTTGTGTAGAATGTGAACAGAGCTAATGTGGCAATTATGTAACTATTGATTTACTCAAATTTGGATAAATCATCAATGATTATAAAACTATTACCTTTTTTTTTGTAACTTATCTGTGTACATTTTATCTTTATCTTTACAAGTAACAATCTTTTTCCTATTTTCTATAGGGATGCATTATGTGATTGATCTCTAAATTTGGTCTATCTTTTATGTAGGATAATTTTTTTTAAAAGTGACCTAAAATTGTTTCACAATTTTAGACGTAATTGACCAGATGATGCCATGTCTCACATTATTGGGTCCAAGGATTCTTTTAGTCGATTTGAAGCTACACGCTACGCTTGATGATATTTTGGTATATATTACCGCTACAAAGAAGACTGCAAGAACAAGGTTTTATGCATTAAAAACTTTGTCAAACCCGAAATGGATAGTTTAACCGTTTAAGCATTCAAAAGGGTCATGACCAAGTGAGATAAGGCTCCGTTTGGCTAAGGATTTATGGCACCGCCATTTCAATAAGAGTTGTTACTAGTCCTTCCCAGACATCCGATAAAATTGGAACGATACAATAAGAGTTGTTACTAGAATGTTATTAAATCTTTGATAGAACACTTGATTGTCAATAAAAGAAATGATCATGCGAACATTTAATTGAATTAACTATTTACTATTAGTATAAGTGCGAAAGCAATACAACTTATTAACGGTACACACTACAAAAATTATTAGCAGAATAGTTTTTTGAACTATATTTTATCTACGCTTGGTAGAAAGCTAACTGTATAACTTTTATGGGATGACAAGTGCCGACGTACAATATTGCAATTTTTGTAAATGTTGAGGACACGTGAAATAATATATAAGATTGTGCACCCTACGTATGTTGTTAACTTTCACATGTTAACCACGCCGAGCAAGTATGTCAAACGCGTACTTGCTAGATTAACACTAGTTGAAAGTGTAAGATGTCAAACATTTTGGCTACAAACGGTCCCTTTTTGAAATGAAAGAGGCACTGGTGAAGTATTTTTCAAAATAACATAACAACGGGTCAGTTATGTTGAAAATTCAATAACTCGGATGAATATAAAGAAAAAATGCATCAAAACTCAATGCCAAGAAAAAAAAAGTGAAAACTACAAAAGTGAGTGAAACTTTTTTATTTTTAAGTTCGCCTATGGGGCACAAAAAATTTTAAGACGTCTTTGACAAATAGAAATGATGTAGAATTTTGGAAGGGATTGATTTTGAAGATGATTGGATGTGTGAAAAAGTGAAATTATGTCACAAATGTGTTGTGTCAATCTATTTATCTAACTGTTTGTTTGAGTAGGAAAACTCTATTTATTATATCAACTAACTCTATTTATTATATCAACTAATACTGCACCCGTGTGATGCACAGGAATTATTACTTGTAATATTAACTCATTAATACTTTGTAAATTATTCTATGTTTCATATTCCAAATTATTTTTAAAAGAATGTTTGTGGCTAAAACTATGTAATTGAAGCAAACCCTAAAATACTTGAGCTAACTAGGACTGAATTATCAATTCTAAAAATATCTTAGTTACACATTTAAGCTAAGGTTTTATATCAACAGGATTGTTCCGATACACCCCAGTATACCGTAATTACGACACAACAGATTGATTTACAGTGTCATACAGTCTCCGTTTTGAAATCCATTCAGCACAATGAGGCGGAGCTCCAGCAATTCGAAAAATTTTCCGAGGACATCGTAGCAACCGGTGGCGGTCAGTCAAAGTTTTGGTCATAATTTGGCCCAAATTATGCTTCAAAACTTTGACCGGCCATCACTGGCCACCACCGTATTGTCGAAAAATTTTCCAAATTCCTGGAGTTCTTTCTCATCGTGCTAAATGTAGATCTGGTCTCGGATTTCAAAATGGATGTCGTATGAGACTACAAATCACCCGAGTGTGCCGTAAGTTACGGCACACCCAGGTGTACCGGAACAATACCATTTATATCAGTTATCCCACATTGTAAATTTGGAAATTGAAAATTTTTCTTATTTAATAATATAAAAAATTGTTGCATTTGATGTAGTCAATTATTATTAATAAATTGTAGTTGTAAAATTAATTTAATAACTTACATTATATGACAAATAAAATATATAGTATTATTATAATATTTTGTTGTAATCTATCAATTGATATATTGTTTCAACTTTCGATACTTGCAACAAATAGTTATTTGAAAATAAAGTAAATATGAATCATTTTTGTGAAAAAATCAACAAGCCTATATAATTGGGATTGAGAAAATAGTAGCTTTGCAATAGTCAATATTATTAATAAATAGATAATTAATATTATATTATAAAATATTATAATATAATGCTACAAAATTAAAGTACTTTATATTGTATTTTTTTTGAGTCGGGATAGTCCTTTAAAAATATATATATATAATTTTGTATTGTAATAATCTCTTTAACTGACATGTACAATTTTCTCATTCAAAAAAAACAATCTACATTTTAGATACCTGTAATGTATAGGCATTTAATTTTGTAGAAATACATACAAAGTACTTTTCCTAAGCACTAGTAAATAACACATGCGTCGCACATGATGTTGCAATAATACTATGAATTCCATTGTAAAATCGAATATTAATGTAGAAAGTTAGAACAGTTTTATCAAATTTGAAAAATTTTAAGTTTCTCTTCAATAATCCGGTAATATTAATTGAAAAGACATATCCAATTAAGTATGCATTTCATATATAAATAATGAATTAAAGTTTTTTTTAACCACTTCTCAATTCATGAGTTTGTACTATGCGTCTTGACAATGATATGTTTCATCATATATAAATGTTGTAGTAACTTGGCAAATAACAATATTTTCTTTTGATGCACATAATCACTTTGCTATCAAAACATTTGATAATTCTAGTATGAGTTCACATAATAATCCCAACATGTTAAAAGATTAGATAGCAATAAACAAAAGATAAAAATATAAATAGATAAATAAATAAATAAGGGTTAATTTCACCAATGGTCATTCAAGTTACCGAAAAATAATGAAATCATCATTGAAGTTTCCAAATTTCATCAGCAATTACTAGAGTTTGAATTACTTTTACTACTTGTCACTAGAATCTAAAATGTTTTAAATAGAACATAAATGACAAAAGACGTAATTTTATATCGAAAAATACAATTGTATGGAAGTAGACCAGACTACAGTTCCGAAACTGCTGGTTCCGATTTCAGAATAGCCGGTTCACTGTTTCGAAAAATCATAACCGAACCAGAACCGTGCTATGCACCGTTTTGGGCGGTTCCTGAATCGGTGGTTCCGGTTCAAGAATCGTCGGTTCATGGTTTTTTTTTTAATACACCGTTAGCTCGTAGGCTTTTTTTCTTTTAGTTGAAAGTCAAAGTGATTCTAAAGTTTGTTTTAATAATTATTCGGAAGATTGCTCTTACGATGAAATTTGAAGGAAGAAAGGGAGTCATTGTGTTTATTGCATTTGCATTTTTTACATTTTCCATTTGACAACTCTTTATAATTTTATCTCCCTATCCTATTTTACGTAGACGATCTTTTTTAGTGTTGGTGTGTAGCAGCCAATAGATAATAGTAATCAAATAATTGCACTAGAATACGCTTTGTAATAATTAGAAATTAGTTGCTTTTTCTTTTAATAAGTTACAGTTCCGATTCCAAAAAAATTGGAATCGAACCGGAACCATACGAAATGTTGTTCCGGTTCGGTTCTAGAACTGAAACGGATCAACTTGATTTCGGTTCGATTTTGACCAGTTTCAAACCGGGCGATTTCGGTTTGGAATAGGCTGTAGGGGTAGAAACATCCAAAAAAATTACTCTCCTTATTGAGACTTTTGTAAGTAGTATGATATGATAATCTTCTTTAATCCTTTTTTTTAAATATAAAAGCATAGCACCTTTCATAGTCAATTAACATCTATATATATATATAAAGAGCCTTTTTCGGGGCTAATTGCGTCCTCAATTTTTCCCGCCTACTTAATTTGCCTAATATAATCTTCTATATCTATATAGAATAACTTATATATATAGATATAAAAAATGATGATTTTTTCTTATTATATTTTTTATTGTCTTAAATCCGTCTTCCCATTTTAAAAAAAAGCTCTCTTTTTATTTTTTATTTTTTTCTAATCCATATCCAACTTTCTTTATTTTTTCCCTCCCTAATATATTAATATTAATGTCTATAGATTTTATTTTATTATTTCTACCCTACTTTATCCAATCTCATAATATCTAAATACTCCCTTTATAATTTTCTCTCCTTTTTTTTTCATTTTCTACATATAAAAAAAAAATTGTGATTGTCTTTTACCCAAGTTAATGAGAGCTTTAAAATAAGTATCCCATTAATACATAAATTTTTATTTTTTGAAAAATTAAAATTTACCACAAATATATAAATTAGTGTCCAACTTAAATATAAATTTATAATTTGTTACGATACTTAATTGATGTTTGTGTGAAAAATTGAAATATAATGAGATGTATAAATTGTTTTAACTTTTAATTCTATTCCATGTTTGATTTACCTTGAAAATAAATTAAATGAAAAATAATGCTTTAATTTGTTTATCTCGCAAATATATGGTAAAACTAGATTTATTTTATATTTACAACTAAATAATTTTTTTTCTAATAATTATTTAATTAGCCAAAATAATAATTTATATATTGATATAGTACTTAAATACAATTTCTATTGTAATTACACAAAATCGAAAAATATTATATATTTGCGATAAATTTCAATTTTATTTTGAATCAGTAAATTTCAAAAATTTTTTATTTTTTTTGTCAAATCTTCAATTTATAAGTTTATCCGTTGAACAATATAAGGGTATTATAGGAATTAGAATGAATTTTTGATTGATCGTTTTTTCATAATTTTTGTATTTAAAAAATAAAATTATTTAAAAATAACAATTTCCACGAAGATTTAATTTTTATTTCATACAAAATTGCCATTGATTAAATTTTTACACAAAAATTCAAATAAATGTTTAACATTAAAATAAAAAAAATAAGATCAGACCCATTACCTAATTTTAGAAATAATTAATTAATTTATAAATAACTAGCTAAGAAACAAAAATTAATTAAAACAAAGATTCAATTTTTTTGCGATACAAAATTACGATTCATTAAAATTTTACACAAAAATGAAAAGAAACTTACTGACAGTTAGCCCGAGTTTGCGACGAAATTCCACCACTACGATTCCCAATTTGTACTAAAAAATTTAAAAATTAGGTTGGACCTAATAATTAATTTTAGAAATAATCAATCATTTTTATAAATAATTAACTAAGGAACAAAAATTAATTAAAATTACCAATTTCTGTGAGATTTAATTGTTATGTTATAAAAAAAATTCATTAAATTTTTACATAAAAATTAAAATAAATGTGTAACATGAAATTTTCAAACTTAGCTTGGACCCTTAAACTAATTTTAAAAAGAAATTACTATTGTTGAAAATAATAATTAGTTAATAAATCAAAATTAATTAAAATTAGCGACTTCGCTAAGATTTAATTTTGGTAGGATAAAAAATTACGATTCAGTTAATGTTGACTTAAAAATTTAAAGAAACGTGCAACATCAATTTTGTTTAATTAATCATTTAACTGTAACGTTAATCGATTTTTTAGTTAATTGAATCTATATCTTTTAAATTTCAAGATATCTTTTCAATTATAAGATATTTTTAAATAAGATTCATATAATGCTTATGGCTATGAAGCAAATTATTTTGGAAATAATTAATTTTTTTAGAAATAATTAAATTAAATAAAAAATTAACTATAATTATTGAAACAATAATTAATTAAAATAATAAATTCCATTGCTAATATTTTGTTGTACATATGTTTAGTGGACAAAGATTAACCCAAATTAATTACATTCTTAAAGGGGAAAATGTAACGCCCCGTCCAGTTCCACATACATATACGTCATAAATGACGTCTTATCAGAGTGCGCCGTGCACGTATCATAAATATTGGCCACCTTCGGGCCCGTGCACGTCATTCATTTCGTTTCTTTTCATTTCAATTCATATCATTATGGAACTAGACGCGCGTCCGTCATTTATTTAGCCACGAAACCCTAAATTCATTTCTTTCAAGCATATAACGTAAAGCTAGGGTTTCGGTTTTCATTACGTACCGCAAGATCTTTTGATTCCTCGGCACACATCCCATCATGACATCTCGTGACTCATCGCCCACTCTCCACGCATAGCACCTACGTCAAACATATCACACACGCACATAATGAGTCATAAAGACTCAGTGGATAATAGATGCAATGCAATGCATGTCACACGTTTACTTTGGGCCCCAATTACAAATCATGTGAATACGTGGCGCCATTCATTCATTAGCTAGGCCTTTTCTTTACAGGGCGTAGATCCCCTGAAGACCCGCTTTTCTTTTACATACGGGGCGTAGATCCCCCGACTGACCACGTCTTTATGGGGCGTAGATCCCCCATGTAGCCAGTTTACATCATTATGGGGCGTAGGTCCCCCATATGTAAACACATGATTGGTAACCGTTCACACACATATGCTCGTGATATGATCATGCAACATTACCTCATTGAGCATTGTTTCCTTTTTCACATCATCATCACCATTCATAACGTATAAGCAAGGCTAGACGATCATGTAAATAACGTAAACACTCAACACGTTTCATAAACAAAGGACATTACATGAATATAAGGTGGACGTTAACACATAACTCATATAATGCCACAACATTCACACAGACCATATAGGGAGATTGACATCATATAAAGCTCGTCACACTCACAAAGCATGCTATCAAGTCAAGCTCATCACCCTCTTGGTTCATAGCCTATATCATCCAATAACTAGGTTTCTTCTACTTAAGGCCAAACAACGTGTAGACATGGCATGGAGGGTCATACGAGGCACGTAAACACGTACATATCATCCACACCTCAAGCCAACAACATAACACCAAACCAAGGGATCCTAGCATGCTTCTAAGTTCCATAATCATCATACACATTCCATGTCTTGTGTAATTCAAGGATAAAGCATGCAATTGCATCATAAAGCATGTAAAGCAAGTATTACCCACCATAAAAGAAGTTCAACAAGCATGGAGAAGCTCTTCTTCCTCCCTTTCCTCTTCTTCCTCCTTCCTTTCCTCTTCTTCCTTTCCTTCCTTCCTTTCTTTCTTGCAATTGATGATCAAACATAGATCACATACATGAGAGATGAAGTTGGAGATGATCACATAGGTTCATGAGGGCCTTGGAAGGGTTTTGGGATCATAGGAGTCGAGTTTGGTTGCTTAAGCCTCAAGAAATGACCTAGAAGACCTTAAAACCAGTTTCTGCCGACTTAAAATTACGGCCGTAACCTCATAATTTACGGCCGTAAACCCTGACTTACGGCCGTAATAAACTCTCTGTAAATCCCACTTCTTGCCCTGCTTTGACCTTACGGCCGTATCATTCCTTACTTACGGCCGTAACCTCGACCATACGGCCGTATCTCTGAAACATACGACCGTAATTTGCTCTCTGAAGCTTTTGGACATTTTCCACTGTTCACCATTTACGACCGTAACCATATACCTTACGGCCGTAACCATCCTTTTACGGCCGTAACACCTGACCCTTACGGCCGTAATATGACTTTTACGGCCGTAACACTGACATTTACGGCCGTAATTCTGGTTCTGCAGAATTTTCCCATTTTCCTAATTTTCGAAGGCCGTTTCGCATTCCGGGGCATATCCTACACCTCAAATCAGATTGTGACCATATCATATACACGTGTAGCATGCCGAAACATCATCACGGCATTTCATATCATATACGGTACATATACGGAATCATATACGTCTTCATATACGTTTCCAGGACGGATTCGGGCGGGGTCATTACATCCTTCCCCCCTTAAATAAATTTCGTCCCCGAAATTGCTTAGAACCGTCTCGGGAATCATGTCTCCTATCCTCTTTCCTTTCCCATGTCTTCTCCTATCATTTACATACCATACATGGAACGTAACATATACGACAACCAACACGAATAACGGTTCTGTTTCATTAACCTGATCCATGTAGAAGTTGTACACATTATGCAATCACATATATAGCTAGGCACTATACACAAAGAATTCTGGATGATACTTTCTGATCATAAACATACATAAGTGAATTTCCTCGTCTCTGGCACGTATACCCAGCAACTTGTACATATATCAGTTTTGCACATCATACTGTGGCATTCACACGCTAGCGAAGGATAAGAACTACCGAAAAAGAATAAAGATGCCATCGCATATCATATCATATATACATGATACACATCGTCGTTCGACTCATTCGGGTAGATAGAATGCCATATAGAACTGATAAACATACATATAACATACATACATAGCATTAAACAGGTAGAATACGAGCCGTATACCTGATGAAGTATACAGTGACCATAGAGAGCCGAAGAAACATACGAGATTTCATATAGAGTCGAGCAAAAAGGGGCTTTCCTTTCATTGCATAACATATAGCGCCTCGCATGTGAACAGTCGATTTACTCATATCGGCTTATGTTCATGTCATTCTTCTACCTTTCGTCTACATAACCCTGGGCTTCTTTTACATATCGAGAATAAGACAAGCAACAGAAGGACATAGCTATCAGTCGACTTCCATCGGATTCGAAACATTCGAATTCAAACTCTTCTCTCTCTATCCCATTTCATATACGTACTAGCTAAACATATGCACAACATTACACGCTCGGCTCACACTTATATAGACACATACCATTCCGGCCCATTTCTCCCTTTTCCCGTACATAACATAGGTTTAGGCTTCTTACATATCAAGGAAAGCAAACGGGACGTGCTAGCTATCCATCGACCACACTAGCCATAACATCACATATAAACACCCATGCATATATCGGCTCATTTCAAATCACAAATGTCACATACACGTAGCTCAGAAGGTCATACCGCCGATATCATACATAACGCAAACACAAATTCATCATCAGGCATAGAACATATCAAGCAAATCTTCTCGGGACGTAACATGATCTCTAACCTAGCCATACCACAAAAGCAAGGGTATGAATTGCGTGAATCGCCGGGCACATACATATCACACTTTACTCATATCATAGTCGGGACATGAAGCACTCTTTGCGCTTTGACATATACAACTTCATTCATATACTCCATTCTAGTTTCGGTCATTGAATCAAGCCACAATCACTCACCGAACTCACTACCGTGATTTCTAAAGAGAACCCGTCATAACATACATATGTTTTAACTGGAGGATACTGGTAAAACAATTGGGAGCTACATTGAGAACTCATCTCTCACGGAGATGGAATAACAAACAATCGCACGGTTGTCACAATAGAGAACGAACACATGATAAAACGACTGAGATATATAATAAAGCATGTCTTGCTTGATTGGCTCTTTCATATTCGTGGTTCACACTATCAGTCAAACAAAACTAACGTAACATAATACTCGGCTGATTCATTTCCATAGCACATGACTTCGGGTCATCTACTGGCATACGAACTTAATTAACATGATTGAAGCTCAACACATAAGAATTGGGCATGCGTCTCTCTCTATATATATTATTGAGCTCTAGTATCATTCATCGTTAGCCATTCACTAGCTTCTCAAAAGAAACGACACCAAGAAGATGATCGGAGCATACATGAGAAGAACACACGAACTGCATATCTTTCACATCACATCGCATGACGCATAGCAAGAGGCATAAAACATAGCAAGAGGCATAATGAACCGCATAACCTTCATATAACATAACCAAGCACATAGACATAATACTCGGCCGATTCATTCACATAGCATAGAATCTCGGCGTATTCATTTGAGTATAGCATTGATTGCACGAACATATACTCAGCAAACTAACAAAAGAAGGCCGAGCTACCATAAAGAAGGCCGTAGAGATGTCGACATCCTATTCGACGAGAATAGAATACATATCTGTGGCACAATTATATAGAAAAGATATACAGGAATTGTATCGAAATAAACGATACCTGTCATATCATTGAGCTGTTTCATAACTTCAGATTGAAGAATAACATTTGCCTCTTCGTTCTTCATATACATACATAACATCGGCCGGAAGTCACGGAGAATACCGACACCTTTTTCATCGTAACATAAACCGCATAACATAGACCTTTCGGAAAACCCTATCATTTCGCGATCAAACACATAATTGTTGACGTAACACTGAAGAAAGGCCGAACTATTAACATTGTCACATAACACGGTGAAGCCCCCTTTGCATACATAACATATCGCATCACATCAATAACATATACACACTATCATATTGGCCAAGTTCGAACAATCAAGCCATGTTCGAAATAAACGAACGAGCTTGTTGGCCATTCATTACATACCCATACTACTGAACAACGACCGAACTAAACAAACACATCGGCCATACTTGCCATAAACGAACAGCATCATTCGGTAGCAATACATATTGCCAGTACATTTAACGTCAAAACGACATAACATTCTGAGCTGTTTACACCAACAAACCGAAATACGCTCAGTTCATCACATTTCAGTACTTGCTTCTACGTTTCATATCATTCGTCATACACATCCGGTCGAGCCATATACAAACATCACGGATCATACAGTATTTGCTCACAACCCGGAACCATTGGCATACATAAATACATAGCCGAGAGCTACGTTGATCATACATTCAAACATCACATGCCGAATCACTTTCAGTCATCGAAACGAACATCATATAGCTTTGGTTCGGTTGGAGCTCGTAACATCATCACTTTCATTTCATAAGTCATCATATGCATATCACATTCATGCCGGGTTAATATCCATCGGATTGTCATACACATCCATAGAGGAGGGAGACTTAGGGAAAGAGGAGACAGTCTACAGTTCACATCTTAATCCCCATAGCATAACGTCATACCATAATCATCTGTCATGACTTCCACGTCATACATATCACATCCACTTCTTCATACGTCTCAAGTCCCTTACGCCCTCACGGCATACATAACATAATACATACATTCATGCCATAGGGAGCAATCACATAGGTTCACAATTCATTCACTTAATATTGCTCCTCCTATAGGCATGACATAATAACAGAACATGTTTGTATAACATCAATCCGTATCATTCATCATACATTACCATACCTCATCGTGGAGTGGCGAAAGAGTCTGTTGATGTGTGGGAGAATGAGGAATCTTGCTCTGATACCACTTGTAACGCCCCGTCCAGTTCCACATACATATACGTCATAAATGACGTCTTATCAGAGTGCGCCGTGCACGTATCATAAATATTGGCCACCTTCGGGCCCGTGCACGTCATTCATTTCGTTTCTTTTCATTTCAATTCATATCATTATGGAACTAGACGCGCGTCCGTCATTTATTTAGCCACGAAACCCTAAATTCATTTCTTTCAAGCATATAACGTAAAGCTAGGGTTTCGGTTTTCATTACGTACCGCAAGATCTTTTGATTCCTCGGCACACATCCCATCATGACATCTCGTGACTCATCGCCCACTCTCCACGCATAGCACCTACGTCAAACATATCACACACGCACATAATGAGTCATAAAGACTCAGTGGATAATAGATGCAATGCAATGCATGTCACACGTTTACTTTGGGCCCCAATTACAAATCATGTGAATACGTGGCGCCATTCATTCATTAGCTAGGCCTTTTCTTTACAGGGCGTAGATCCCCTGAAGACCCGCTTTTCTTTTACATACGGGGCGTAGATCCCCCGACTGACCACGTCTTTATGGGGCGTAGATCCCCCATGTAGCCAGTTTACATCATTATGGGGCGTAGGTCCCCCATATGTAAACACATGATTGGTAACCGTTCACACACATATGCTCGTGATATGATCATGCAACATTACCTCATTGAGCATTGTTTCCTTTTTCACATCATCATCACCATTCATAACGTATAAGCAAGGCTAGACGATCATGTCGTAACGTAAACACTCAACACGTTTCATAAACAAAGGACATTACATGAATATAAGGTGGACGTTAACACATAACTCATATAATGCCACAACATTCACACAGACCATATAGGGAGATTGACATCATATAAAGCTCGTCACACTCACAAAGCATGCTATCAAGTCAAGCTCATCACCCTCTTGGTTCATAGCCTATATCATCCAATAACTAGGTTTCTTCTACTTAAGGCCAAACAACGTGTAGACATGGCATGGAGGGTCATACGAGGCACGTAAACACGTACATATCATCCACACCTCAAGCCAACAACATAACACCAAACCAAGGGATCCTAGCATGCTTCTAAGTTCCATAATCATCATACACATTCCATGTCTTGTGTAATTCAAGGATAAAGCATGCAATTGCATCATAAAGCATGTAAAGCAAGTATTACCCACCATAAAAGAAGTTCAACAAGCATGGAGAAGCTCTTCTTCCTCCCTTTCCTCTTCTTCCTCCTTCCTTTCCTCTTCTTCCTTTCCTTCCTTCCTTTCTTTCTTGCAATTGATGATCAAACATAGATCACATACATGAGAGATGAAGTTGGAGATGATCACATAGGTTCATGAGGGCCTTGGAAGGGTTTTGGGATCATAGGAGTCGAGTTTGGTTGCTTAAGGCTCAAGAAATGACCTAGAAGACCTTAAAACCTGCCGACTTAAAATTACGGCCGTAACCTCATAATTTACGGCCGTAAACCCTGACTTACGGCCGTAACCTGCTCAATACGGCCGTAATAAACTCTCTGTAAATCCCACTTCTTGCCCTGCTTTGACCTTACGGCCGTATCATTCCTTACTTACGGCCGTAACCTCGACCATACGGCCGTATCTCTGAAACATACGACCGTAATTTGCTCTCTGAAGCTTTTGGACATTTTCCACTGTTCACCATTTACGACCGTAACCATATACCTTACGGCCGTAACCATCCTTTTACGGCCGTAACACCTGACCCTTACGGCCGTAATATGACTTTTACGGCCGTAACACTGACATTTACGGCCGTAATTCTGGTTCTGCAGAATTTTCCCATTTTCCTAATTTTCGAAGGCCGTTTCGCATTCCGGGGCATATCCTACACCTCAAATCAGATTGTGACCATATCATATACACGTGTAGCATGCCGAAACATCATCACGGCATTTCATATCATATACGGTACATATACGGAATCATATACGTCTTCATATACGTTTCCAGGACGGATTCGGGCGGGTCATTACAGAAAATAAAATTAATTTTAAAAACAAAAAATCATTAAATTGATGCCGGTTTTCCCTTAAAAAATAAAAAAAAAATTTAAATTGTAATATATCTTTTAAATTACAAGATTTCTTTAAAATTAGATTCATACAATTTTAAAAAGTGTAAATATTAAAATGGTTATTTTAGAAATAATTAATTATTTTCATAAATAACTAACTAAAATAAAAATCAATTAAAACGAATTCTATTACCACTAATTAAAATTAATAATGCTGTAATTATTTAATTGGACTTGGTTTCAATGGACGAAAATTGAAATGGTTTTGTTGGACGAAAATTAATCAATTGTATTGTTAAAACAGAAAAATAGCATTAATTAAAAAATAAATAATAATTAAAATTAATTAGATTACCGTGGTTAACTTGATTTTTCTTAAAAATGAAAGACATCTTTTGACATGTAAGATATCTTTATAACTATAAAATATCTTTAAAATTATATTTATACAATTCTTAAAACTGTTGTTAAAAAATAAATTATTTAGAAATAATAAATTATTTTTATAAATAATTAGCCAAAAACAAGAATTAATTAGAATTAATTATATTACAATTAATAATATTTCTTAGATTTAATTGGATATATTTTCATTTGACGAAAATTGAGAGAGTTTTATTAGAGGAAAATTAATCAAAATTAATTAAATTACTAAAAGTGGGAAACATAATTATTTCAAAAAATGAAAAATTATTAAAGTTAATTAGATTGCTACGAAAAAGAAATGTGCTTACAACATTAATTTATCTTTTTTCGTATTTTAACATAAAGTTAAGTTAACACCTATAAGATTCTTCATTCTTAAAATTGAGGTGTTGCATCTTATCACAAAGTAAGTCGACTAATCATTAGTCCATAATTAACTTTATTTACTTTTTTTAGTATCATGCTTTTTTCAAAACATGTTTTTCTTTTGATTCTCATATGTTTTTGTATTTTCTATTATATTTCTTTTGAGTTACAGTAGATGACAGAACATTAATATTTCTTTTTGTATAATTACAGGTGTTTGAAAAGATTTGCTCATTTCTTTTTTTAAGTAACAAACTCTAAAAATAGGTCTTCAAATAGTATTATTTTTTATTTTGGCACTACTCGACCCAACAATCATATAATAATTCTTTGGTTCAATATATCGCTTTCGCTAGGGAATAAGTTTAAGAATTCTTACTAAATAATTGGTTATCGACTCAATCAATTGGTGGAATTATATAACTCAATTAGAATATTTTAATTAGCTTTTGATTATGTTAAATATTTATCTAAGTTTCTATCTCCTAAATAAATATTAAAAATCCTACCTACTTTAAATTATTTATTTTATATCGAATTTCGCCAATTAAGATTTTATTTAATTTTTGAATATCATCAAATATATTGTATATTTTAAGTATTAATCATATATATTTCAATTTATTCGTCTTATCCAAATTAATTTAAATGTTATATCAAATCATTCAATATTTAATATGCCGAATATGTTAAATTAGTAAGTTTATACCTAATATATTAATAAATATATTAATACACGTGTTCAGTATATTTAAATGAATTTATTGAAGAAATAAAAACTTGAAATAAAAGTCTTCAATTAAGCCATCACGATGGGGCGTGGATGGGGATGAGAATTTTCTAGCGGGGCATGGACGGGGAATGGAAGTTTGTAATTCTCATATCATCTTCTCTCGCCCCTAGAGTAAATGAGGATATGCCGGAATGAGGATAAATGTTTCCCTACATGGTAGGAACGGGGTGTTAGGGTTTGTCGGACATTTACTCACTACATTATTAATTTTATAATATATCTCTATACTGATTATATTTCATAATTAAAACTTAAAAATCATTATTTACATATTAATTGTTAATAACGTACATCATACTAATGTATAATTAATATCTCTCAAAATTTAGAATTGTATATAATAAAATGTAAAACAATTTTAAAGAAAAAACAATGAGCTCTAGGAATGTTAGTAGAGTTATTTTGATAACTATAATATTTAAGATTATTTTATTTTGGATTTATATTAGTAGATTAATCTTGTAATGAGCAAAATATTATATATTATCATAATTATTGTTACAAATTATCATCTCGTGCACAACATGGGTGTAAATACTAATTAAGTTGCTATTCTATGAAGAATAGTAAATTAAGTTGTATGGATTTTTGTGAGTTATTCCTTATATACTTGCAGGATGGATTAGTACGAAATATAGAAGAAACTCTTTCGAAATTTTTATAGAATTGTTTCAAGTTAAATTATTTAAATTTATTGTTGTAACTCATTCTTTATTTTAGTTATTTTTTTAAATTTTATGCTAATATTATTAACATCTATCAATATCGTTATCAGTTGAAAAAATTTGTCTCCTGTGCAACGCATGGGTGAAACAGCTAGTTTTTAATAAATTGCTAATATGTAATTGATATTATGTTATGTATCTTATATATAATTATATAATATTATTATCTCGATTTTAAGTTTTTTATTAAAGGCTATGGTAATATTTATTTAATTCAACATAAATATATAATACAATATTTCTTTATAATTTTATTTGTCTACATAATTTTTCTCATTTTTTTTAGATACACCTTTGAAAATTACCTCCTTCCCAGGAATCCTTATCAAGCATGCCCTAAATAGAAAGTCCATAGAAAAGTTCAGTCGTGTATGTCTATTTTTTCTAAGGGCATGTTTCAGAGCGGTTAATCAGTTGAAGAATAAAACAATATAAGAAGTAACAGTAATTTTCTTATTTTGACGATGAGATGGCGTGTGAAAAAACATGATTGTGAAATATAGATCTGTTTTTGTCAATCTCCATGTTAAACTGAAGTTAATTAGGATAGGAAAACCTATGTGACAGATACGCAAATTTACCAAGAAACAAGTGTAGGAGGGATAATAACTGAAGATGCTTTTTCTCTCTTATTTTAATTTTTAAAATTTACCCTCCGTTTGGCTTCAAATGATTCATATGTTATGTTTAATTTATTTTTATGTTTTTCAATTGGAATTGCATTAAAACGTAGGTAAACATTTGCGCGTACCAACAACAACAGAAAATCATAATTAATTTTATGACCATTCTATATTTCTATGGCTAACCCAACAGTGTATGCGTGAGTAGAGGGTGTTAGCACTCATTTGAAAATGCATTTTAATGCATTTATTTCAAATTTCAAATTTGGTAAAACAAATCACATCCATATATGTAGGCTACGAAACCTGCGTAAATGTAGGCTGTACATTGCATAGCCACTTGACTTCTGGCCTGTTGTGATCCAAGAAACGAAGTGAGAATATTTGTTCAAATCCGAATGGGGCCCTTCTCTTATTTACCTTTTTTGGCAAATTTTAAATTTATTTACCTTCTTGTTCCATTGATGATATGATGGAAAGTTCGAGAATTTTTTTTTTTTCCATCTAATATGAGGTTAAATTTTTTGAAAGAGGTTGAATCATCCAATTAGGCATCGATTATCAATTATGGTACAATATCTCATGCAATGTTTATTAAAAAAGTCATTAGATTCTGGCAATAATTATTAAGCATTATACTCCAAGTCTATTGCTCTCAGCCTTTCATTAATTATATTATACTCCATGTCACCATTAGATATGTGCATTAATTGATGATTTGTGTCCTCTCAAATCTAGCAAGTTTAATATGTTTCATCGGAAATGATACATTATAAAGTCTTCAGAATTGATCTATATTGTAAGTCGACAGTAATTATACTATTAATTATGGTCCGACCTTAAAAATAAAATAAAATAAAGACAGCGAATTAAGAGTATAAATTAATCACATTATCGACAATTGATCACCACTTTATGTAGCTTTTTTTTTTTAAGCTAAAAATCATTTACATTAATTTCCTCTTGTAAAGTCTTACAAAATAACAAATTTACCACTATCTTTAAAAACAAATATAAATTACTGTGGCAAGAATCTCAAATGCAAATAATTACAGTTTAAGAAAACTAAAGACATATGTGGTGCTGAAACTTATTTATAATAATATTCTAAAAATATTTATTTATTTTATTCATTTCATTTCATTTCATTTTCTAAGAGATAAGAGTATAGTTTTCATTTAATGATGAGGCTCACAGACGAGCAAATTGATGTAAATGATGTTTAGGACAAACAAATTGTCTACTTATTCATGAAAAGGCAAAGATTTGAATTAGGTGCATGCATAATTGTTAGTTTGTTACACTATGGTTGAAACATAAGAATATTTCTCTCTAATTACTCTTTATGTAATTTAAGATTTCAAAGACACATCGCACATACTGGTTGCCAGTTGGGTACGTATTTGACAAGGAAAGAGTTGCGCCATTGAAACCTGCAGGTCTGAAATGACTTTTACAGCTATAGTTAGACATCATCTATGACAATCTGAATGGCATTTTTAGATAAAATTACCAAAAAATAAAAAATAAAAAAATAAAATAATAATAATAATAATAAATAAATAAATAAAATAAAATAAAGAATCTTAGAAATTGTCTACGAATAATCAATCATCTCAATAGTTAACCAACGTGGCAAGTAGGAAACCTGTTGCCTAAGGCATCATTTAGATGAGGATGCTCTGTTTGTCCCAGGCTTGATCCGTTGCTCCCGGGTGCGCCATAATTATGGCGCTCCCGGGTCTTTTTTAGCCCCGTCCGATATCCGATTTGAAATCTGGGACCGGATCTAGATTAAGCAAGGCGAGACGGAGCTTCGGTAATTTTTTCAAAATTTTTGCGACACCGGTGGATGCCGTGGGACCGGTCAAACGTTTTGGCCAAATTTTAGGTCTCGGATTTCAAATCGGAGATCGGACGGAGCTAAAAAAGACCCCGGGAGCACCATAATTATGGCGCACCCGGGAGCAACTTATCAATTTTGCTGTTTTTCCAGGGCAAATTATCTCTAAAATTTGACATGAACTCCATAAATTTGACGGGACAAATAAACTAATACTGATCATATTTGATTTAGCTTGAGGGAAAAATGAATTCTAATACTATTAAACTATTCTTTAAAAAAAAACTCGTTTCAAGCTCCTTTAAGCAACGAAAAAAAAGGCTCTATGGGCAGATGGGTCGACTGGGGCACAACGAAAAAAACGGCTGGTCTAACCCGGTCTGGCAACCCATGTAAGCATGCCTATGAACCAAGCAGGCTGATCACGGGCCAACATTTAACGGGTCGGCCTAACTCGACTCAGACGACCCGGATTAACACTACTATTCACATTCGATATATTTTTGTAGTGATATATTCCTACCAAAATTTTATATAGTTACAGTAATTACATTTATTATTAATTGTTAGTTAAAATCAAAATGTACGGGTCGTTAATGCTACTGAAAATTTTGAAAAGTTATAATATTAATACGAACAAATGCTACTGTGTTGAAAATTCTTGATAACTATTTAATTAATAGTAAATTAATTTAATAAAATTAATTATGGACGAAATAAACAAAATAACAAAAATCGAAGGAATAACTGCATGACTGGAAAAATTTTATCTATTTGAATTAAATGCAGACCAAAATTTTTTTATTTCGGATTAAATTTTAAGTAACCACTTTTTTGAACCATTTGTGCCATTTTTCCAAAAATTAAAGTTAAAACTCCAAACATAAAAAGTATTAGGACTAATTTGTACACATTTAAAGTTAAAATTTGTCAAATTGAATTATTTTCAAAAAAGGACCCAAACTTTTGTGCCCAAAAGGACAATATGGATGGAAAAATTGATATTTGGATTATTTTCAGAAAAGGACCCCAAACTTTAGTATACAAAAAGACAAAATGGATGAAAAATTGATGAAATCCGTTAAGAGGATCTGCAATAAACAAATTAAAAGTTTGGAATCCTAACAGGATTAAAAAAAATAGGGTTGAATTTATTATAAAATAGATAATTTAGGGTTTTTTTTTTTTTTTTTTTGCGTAAATAACCCCAATACCACAATAGAAACATCCCACATGCAACCATCCCATCCCATCCAGACTGGTAAATGTATTTATCAAGTAGCTTCATTTGGTGATTCTAATACTTGTCTGACCCTTAACCGAAAACCAATCCTCAACATGACCCAAAAAAAAAAAAAAAAAAAAAAAAAGTAAAAAGCTCTATCATTTTTCCTTGATTTCATCACTGAAAAAAAGAAGGATTGCTATCATAACAACTCAACAAAAGCTTGTCATGGTTTCAATTGTTTAAACTTTTAAAATTATATTTTAATTTGAATCATATATTTAAAATTCCTGTTTATTACATGTCGCACTATTTAAATTAAAAATATTAACTTAGCAAAAAAAATATAACAATAACAATAATACTCATATGAATACACTACAGCAGAGATTTTTTTAAGAATAATATTTAAATATGTAATAGACAAATAAAGGAAAACCACTAAAAAATTTTGAAAAAATTATCACGTCCAGAAAATAAATAATAATGATGATTGGAGAAAAATAACTTGTAGAATAATGTGCCCGGAAGAAGCTCTAAAATATAATTGACAACTTGGCCAATGCAGCTCTTTATAGGCTAACGAATATCCGTCGCCAAGTGGGTCCATTTTGACACGTCGAGGGCCATATGAACAAGTAATACTGTTTACAATTGCAAAATGTGTGTACATGTAAGTATAGTTACAAAATTGTCCGCAGTCCAAATCAGAGAGTGACATTGAATGGAGATGTTCAAGTGGCCCCGGGAGCATTATAATTACGGTGATCCCAGGGTGATTTCCGGCTAAGCGGTCATATACGATCTTCATTTTGAAATTCGAGATCAGATCTAGGTCCGGTATGACGAGGCGGACCTCTAGGAATTTGGAAAATTTTCCGGCGATACTGCGGCCGGCGGTCAAAGTTTTTTGCCATAATTTCCCAAATTATGGCAAAAAACTTTGACTGCCCGCTGCAGTGTCACCGAAAAATTTTTCAAATTACTAGAGCTCCGCCTCATTGTGCCGAACCTACTGGTCTCAAATTTCAAAACGGAAATCGTACGTGACCGAAAATTATCCCGGGAACACCGTAATTATAATGCTCCCAAGAGCACTTGAAACTAGCTGGTGAAATTGAATTATCATCCTATTGGACCTATTCTCTATGTTAAGGGGTTCTACAAGATCCATCAGTAAGTAGAAATTTATATACTTTTGTGACACATTTTATATACAGTTATAGCATCTCACTTCCCATTTATATTAGCATCCAAGTCAGAGCCCCACATTTTATGCCACCACTTTACTCTTGATTCTATGGAAACCTACACACATACGTGGAAAGTCAGTGACATTGCTTATAGATTTCCAAAAAAAAAAAAAATCTAATAATAATTACCGCATCTATTTTATTTGCTAATCATATTATTTTTAACAAACTTAAAAATAAATTATTGTTTCATTACACTCATTTTTAAGCATATTATCAATTTAATTATGCATCAATTTTCTACTGGATAAAGACAAAAATGAGAAAAGAAAAAAACTTTTAAAATAAGCTCTCTATAACCGATCCAACTCTGTCGCAAAGTCGAATCTCCGATAAGATTGCTACTTGAAAATCAGAAGAATTGCGGCTCCGCCGTGAGAATTAGTAGTTGAAGTTGAAGGAGTTTGAGGGCAAACAAATGTAAAAACTATATATGGTCACCTTTTCTCATTTTGGAAGTCATATACATAAGGTTAAGAATATAACCATCATCAATTGCCATTTCGCATGTGTGACACATATCTATTGGATGGTAGCGACATGTGTCCCTCATACCCTCCAATATCCCTTGTGTGGTAGTTTATTCCATTAGTCGTATGCCTTTAAGTCACATGACATGATCGTTCTTAAATTTGTGGACTCTACCATAATGCTATTAGCTTATGACGATATTTTTTCCCATACCAAGACATTATGGTCGTGTTACATATTAATCAATATTTGTACTCGTCCCGCGCCATGTAATATTATCCCTGAGGAGCTATGGTCAAATCCATATTCCAACACACCTGTAATTATCAATATGGTATCATTTAGTCCCACAAATGATTGACACTCAATATTCTTAAATTCGAGAATCAAAAAGGATTCAAATCTTTTAAAAAATTGTTGATATGTCCTAACGACATCATTCATTGTTTTCAATACTCGAAGTTCGAGGGAGAGTAATGATGGCTTTGGCCGCCAAAACACAACTCTCTCTCTCTCTATATATATTTTAATAAACTCATATCTCTGCAGTTCAGGAGTTATGTCTCTTCATCAAATCTTTTCCAAATAGGTACGTCTCTTAAGGCATAACAATTGTGTCTCTTCGACTGCTTCCAACCTCTCCTATATAAAGCAGGTTTAAGGGCTCACTTTTACTCCTCTTCTCTCTTTTGCCACTCTAGTTCTCATTTTCTCTTCAAAGCTTTCGACAACAAATTCAATGCCTTTTCTGGTAAACTTCAAGGGCAATCGCACTTTCATTCGATTTCTTTTGCATCATCTATCACAACCAGGTTCTCTTATTCTTTATTTTATTTTTTCTAATTTTATTTTCGTACGAGTGTATCCTTTCCTAGATAGATCTCTCTACATACACGCTTGTACATATATCTAATTAAACGCAGAGACATTTCAAGCGTAATGGATGAGATAATAGTTTAAGATGGAAAGAAAAACCGTTGGCTGCATCTTCACCCGTGCCTCTTCCCACCAACTTTTCTCCTAAAAGTAACTTCTTTACGAATTTTGACATTTATTTCAAGCATTCTCTTCAACGTTCATTGCACCTACTTCCTCCTCTTTCAAACCATCAGACACCAATTGACCTATTATCAAATTCTTCACAACTCAATATGGTTTGTACCAAACAAACTCAAAGGGTGGTGGATGCATGATTTGTTCTACTTGAGCATGTGAGCAATCTTGATAAGGCTTCACTCGCCAAACATTTGAAATCTTTTATTACTTTTGATGACTATCATTATAGAGGCCCTAACGAAGGCAAGCGTATGTTTCAAACTCCTAGGGGTGTGCCCGCAATACACTGTAATTCAATGAATAGTAGTCTTCGTTTTTCTATATACTCTTTCTCTGTCAAATTTCTCACAAATGCAGGTCTAGGTCCTGTCCAAATCCTCCCAAACTCTTGGTATAAATTATCGTGCTTCGTGATGTTATGTAAAGCTTGTGTGAGGTTGCACCTATTGTCCTTTTGTTTCGATCTATCTTCGAGCTGAAACCTCTCGATGAGGCTTATAACACTTTAGCCATGTTTAATTCACGTGGGATCATCCCCATTCCACCTGGGGCATCTTCCAATCCTAAATGGAAGGAAAAGTACTTCATTGTGGAGAGAAAATAAAATGAACCCACAAATCCTGGGTGTCAGTCCTACGGAACCCTCTTTTAGATGTGTGAGAGAACTTTAATAAAGAGGTAGACTTTAGTAATAACAAGTGTGTTGCCCTTGAGAAGTTAGCCAGTTGTGTCCCATTAGATAAAGATTTGAGTGACATTGTCACTAAAAGGGCTTTGATTGAAAGTGGCATAAATGATGTTGAGGTAGTTTTGGAGAAAGTTGAAAAGAAATCATCAAAATGCAAGGCCTCAGACTCGGGTACTTCTCGTTCTAAGTCCGATCTTATTGTTTCTAGATCAGACCATCCTCTGACACCAAAGCAGCCCTTTGCAACCATAGTCAATCCTTCCATACCCTCGAGTTCTCACTTACTATCATCTATTGACGAGGATGTGATTGCCATTGAGGTCCGTGTGGATGCCTCGGTCAAAGAGCTTGGCAATCATAAATCTTTCAACACTCTCCATAAAGAATTTTTGACCGACATTAGAAGAGTTAGAAATTCAACTCTCAACTTCGAAAACAATCATATTTAATGAAAATAATCTCTCACCTATTTCTTTCCTTTGCCAGGGGTTAACGCTCGAATCTTCTATGCTTTTCCTTCATGAGAAAGATGTTAAAAGCTCACAAATGAAAAATAAGACGCTAGACAAGAGCCTGAAAGAGAAAGAGGTTGAGCTTAAGTCTACCAAATTTGCTTTGACTTCTTACCAAAATGAGCTTAAAAAGGCAAAAGAGAAGGCCAGTGATGAATATAAAAAGTCGACCGAGTTCAAGGATATCATGGGCATATATGGGGCAAACGTAATGGTGGCAGCTTATAGGAGGACGGATGATTGGTTGACCACGACTTATCCTGACATTGATGTGAATGGATCAGAGCCGGTCCTATTCTTGAGGCGAGTGAGACCTTCGCCTCGGGCGCAAAATCGGAGGCGGGCGACTTTTTTTTTTTTTTTTTTGTTGTCATACATAAAAGGTTACATTATATAGTGAAACGTTGCCCATTTTGTTCAACTTTGCACGTGGCGTGGTGGTTAGTCGCAAAGTTTTAGTTTGTACATTCCCTTACATCCAAGTTCGACTCCTCCATGTGCACTTTTCATATTATTATTGTTTATTTATTTTATTATTTATTATTGTTGCGCTTTTTACTTAAATTTTGCAAAACTCATATTAATTCTTTATTATTTAGCATCATCTAAAAAAATTTTGCTCAAGCTTAATTATAAATAGAATTTGAAATAGTTCATCTAGTTTTTAAAATTTCATATTATCAAATAAAATGTATTCAGAATAATCGAATCGTGTTGGTTTAAAACATAAATAAATTATAAAAGATTTTGAAAAAAATATATTAAGGTGCATTTTCTAATGGTAAAAGTACTCCCTTATCAATATATATAATCAACAGATTTGCTCAGGTCCCAACGTGGGTACCATCTCCACACCACGTGGCGCTCTGATAGGGCGCCACATGGGCCAATTTTTTTTAATATCTACGTTAAATTAGATAAATAATATATTACTGCATCATGATCGTGCAGGGGCCAGTGCAGCCCCCACGAATTTTTTTGGAGGACTATGGGTACCGCAAGGTACCCATAGTGGGTACTAGATCTTAACTGATATAATCGATCTCAGTTTGACTCGCCATCTTCATCTTCACCTTTTACTAAAATGAAGAACGAATAACATTCAAAATAGATTTTATAAATTTCATGACAATTATTTAATAACAAAAATATAAGTTTTATACATATCAATAATATCATATATGGGTAAAATGTCATAAACTATAGAGATCAAACAACACTTTATGAATTTGAAAGTTTCACTTTAGAATTGTGAGTTCTAAGGTAAAAAGGCTAAATTATTGAAATTTTGATTAATATTTCTTTATCAAAACAACAAATATTAAATTTTACAATTGTTATTAGATTATAATGTGAAATACTATATGATAGAATTTTTTTTATTATTGTACTATTTTTAGGTAATTATTAATTTTCATACTGCACTTATAAATTTTAGTAATCATTATATTTTATGGGGCGAATTTTATAACTTTCGCCTCAGGCTCCGAAAATTATAGGACCGGCACTGGAATGGATCACCCGGATCCAAGTACCTCGATGGGAATGATGACGACGAAGAAGAAAAGGATAATGATGAAGATGGACTGGCCAAATAGAGAGATGGTCGCGTTTGAGAAAAATAATGCCGTGTTGCTTTCTATCGTTGTAATTAGGATGTTTACCTTTTATTTGCAGAAACAACTATATTTTTGCCATATTTGTGGCCGAATCAAAAACTTTGTTGAATCTCTAAAATTTTTGGCAATTGATTGAGTTGTGCCTATAATATCTTGGCCATAATTGAGCTTTCGTTATAATTGTGATTATAATCTTGTCTTCGAATGATTTTGAGTAAGCCATTGAGCATAGCCGGAAACACAACCATAAAATAACCATTAATTTGAGTACTACCATATATCTTACATGTGATTGTAGATAACCATTAATGGGAATGATAACCATTAATACGGATATGCTATATATATTAAATACGATCGTAATTGGCTATTAACTCGAGTGAGACAAATTAACTCGAATACAAATAATGAGGCAAATTACTGCGAATACGATTATAGTGATCACGATGACTCCCCTGCATATTCGAGTTAATTTGTTTAGTTAAAGACATTTTGATCGTAAGTATACCTTACATTAGGCTGGGAGTTTAGGCGAATCGATTTACTAATGAATCTTGAGTGCTTGGCTTATGAACCAAGTTTTGATTACAAGTGCGTGGTTTACGAACTACGTCTTGATTGCCAGTGCTTGGTTTATGAACCCAATCTTGATTTCGAGTGCTTGGTTTACAAACCAAGTCTTGCTTGCGCTTGCTTAGTGTAGATCTACCCTCTTATTATGGGCGTTCATTGGAGTCTTATAAATACAACGTGTAATAGCATTAGTCTTTGGACATAATGTCCATTAGAGTTTGAGATAATGTCTCACCAAAAACTACAGCATCCTTTACGGATAATATTTCTTGAGATGAACATTCCACGATTTGGGTAAAGCACGACTATCTACCTCTTATAAAGCATACACTCCATTGCCATAGTCACAGATGACCAAAAATGGACCATACTATTTTGGTTCAAGTTTCTTCGGATTATGACCAGTTGCCACAAGACTAGGTCTCCAACAAAAAATCATCTTTCTCTCACTCTTCTGTCATGTCTTTTTTTTTTTTTTTTATGTTTCTAGACTTACATTCTATTGCTAGCTATTTCTCTTCGTTCCTCTAAGGTATCACCTTCAAGTTGATCGTATTTGGTTGATTGATCGTAAGGAGCCATAATGTGAGGTGTTTGGACGAGTATCTCATTCGGTATCATAGCTTCAAATCCAAAACACATCCAAACTGGGCTAGTAGGTTGGTTTCACGGGGGGTCATGTTGTATGTCAACAATTAGGAAGTTCATTGGCCCAATCTGCTCCTGATTGTGCGTGAGTCTGGAGATCCCATATGATCATACAGTTTGTTACTTTGACCTGTCCATTAATTTGTGAATGTGCTACTAAGGACAGGCAAAGGTCGATTGTGTAACTGAGGCAAAACTCTTTAAATTCATGGCTATCAAACTGTTGAGCATTATCTTAGACCAAAATACGAGGAATACCGAATCTGCAAATCAACTGTCTCTACACAAAGGCTCGTATCTTTGCGACAATGATAGTAGCAAAAGCCTCGGCTTCCACCCACCTGAAATAATCAATTGCGACCAATCAATATGATTATTCATTTCCTATAGGATGTGTTGAATTCGATACTAGTTGAACTTCCGGGAAAAAAAATTCTTATACTCACATCACATGTTGGTCAAAATGTTCTTCTTTCACCTCAAAGTCACCTAACACTTAGTTCACAACTAATTGAAAATCTCTATATACTTCAATCGTGTTGGCTTGTTTATGAGCAAGCACCAATTCCACATATCAAATCCTCGTACTTGACAGCATTATTGGTGGCATCAAATTCGAATCTCAATGTGTGTAAGAATGTTTCTTTGTTGGATGATTCAATTACTATTTCTGCACTAGCTATATTCCGAGAAGAAGAACCATCAACAATCATGCCCCACGGATTAGTTATGTTGGTGGTGTTCAATGGCAATTTGGAATGCAAGCCCAATTATGCGATCAAGTAGCTTAATGTTTGGGCTTTTATAGTTGATCTCAGTCGAAAGTCGATCTCATTTTCCCCTAACTCAATTGTCCACTTCACTAATTGGCTAGATGCTTCCAGTCGACTTAGGATTTGTTTCAAAATTTACTTTGAGTGTACTTCAATAAAATAAGCTTAGAAATATGGTCGAAGTTTGCGAGCAACTATCACCAATGCGAACACAAATTGTTCCGCCAAGGTATAACTGTGCACCAAAGCTTTTAACATATGGCTTACATAATAGATGAGACGTTCTATCCGATTCTCATCTTTCAATAACACTGCGCTTACTTCGTGTGCAGTTATGACCATCTATAACCTCAATCGAGCCCCAGGTACAGGTCTTACGAGCATGGGAAAATTACTATGGGCCTTTTTCAACCTTGTCAAACTTTGATCACACTCATCATTCCATTCAAAATCTTTGTTCTTGAATATAGCTCGAAAAAATGGGGCACATCGATCTACTGCCTGAGACATGAATCAATTTAGAGCCGCAATAGGACCAGTCAGCATTTGAACATCTTTCCTTGACTTCGGACTTTTCATATCCAATATGACTTTATTATGTCAAGATGGGATTCTATACCCATATGTGAAATCATAAACCCCAGAAATTTTCCTCAACTGGCTCCAAACATGCATTTCTCTAGATGGAAGCACAGTTTGTGCTTAAAGCACATCGGTATGAAATGCTATCAACGTAACATTTTCTAGAGTCGAATGTGTTGCCTTTCATTTCTCCCACTCCCCTTACGATAGGAAATTTCATTTTCTGATGGTAAGTCGAGACCACAGCCTTGGCCACATGAAGCAAAGGTCGTCCGTAAATCGGATTGTAGGCCATCTTCATATCTATGACCAAGAAATCCACCATTAATGTTATTTGGGATGGATACGAGCCCAAAGTCACTAGTAACTGAATCGATCCCTCTACATTCACAACTGTGCCCCGAAAACCTTATAGAGGTATACTCATTCATGCGAAATCCTTTGGTACTCTCTTTAAGGCCTTACACACATCTGTACATAGCACATCATCTATACTCCTACAATCAACTAATACGTGCTTTACATCAAAGTTCGAGATATCTTCCACTATTACAAGCCCCATTATCATGGGGGTACACTATACCTTTTTCATCTTCCTTTGAAAATGAAACAATCATATCCTCAAATCTATCCACTTGTATTGTATGAACATCTAGGGTTCGAGCATATCCTTTCCTTACATTCCTCGAATCCCCCCTGAGGCTGGTCCTCCTGAAATTACGTTAATTACATCTGCTCGTGGTCATTCCTCCCCGGGTTGGATTTGAGCTTTACGCTTATCTTTCCCATTACGGACGCCTTTTGAGAGTACCCATCTCTTTACAAGTTTTTCAATCTCATCCTTGAGAACACGAAAATGCTCTTTGTCATGTCCATGATCCTAGTGAAATTCATGGTACTTTGATTTATCTCGGTCATTCGATGGTGTTGTTTTCGGCCGTGGCCATTGTAGATCACGACAGTTCTTGATTTCCATAAGTATATTTGATCGTGACGCATTCAACGTTGTATATTCCGATCATGGTTTGTTAGAATGAGGAGTGTGATAGCTATAATCAGGTTTCTTCTTCGATCGTTCATCCTTCTCATCTCGGTCCAATCACTATGGTGCATATTACCCTTCCCATTCGATCCATCACGAAGGGTTTTGATGACACGCAACATTTCCTCACAATCAATGTATTTCTCACTTCACTGAAGTGATTCGGTGATATTCTCTAGGGCTCGCTCTAAAACCTGCATTCCTTAACCCATTAGTCATAACAGTTATGACGGATGGCATCTGTAAATCTTTCACTCCTAATGCAGCCTTATTAAACCTCATGATATGTTCTTGTAATGAATCGTCCGTCCCTAGGGTAACTTGCATTAGGCCTATAGTGCTATGCCTTTTTCTTGTGCTACTTGCAAAGAAAGTAGCAAATTTTGTAGCAAAATCAGCAAGCGAGGTTATAAAGCATGCTGGTAATGCGTAATACCAATCTTGCATTTCTTTACAGAGTGTATGAGGAAAAGTACGACATGCAATTGCATGTAACCTCATGAGGTTCTGAAACCCGAAAATGATCAATTGGGTTCATAGTACCATCATATTTCTCAATTCTAGGAATCTTGAATGAGGATAACTAGGGAACAGCCATAATATTGGTTGAGAATGGATCTTCACTGATCAATACTACCCGTGATTGTTTCTTCTTAAGAGGTTTATCTAATTTTCGATCCATTGCAGCCAACCTGTCCTCCAAGACACAGTTGTACACAATCGACGTTGTGTAATATGACTCATTTTTTTACTCATGGTAACTTTTTGATTTATCCGGTCATTCGTCCTCATGCCAAGGGTTCTCATCTCTTTCTTCTTTGTCTTTGTTCACTTCATCATGCTTCTTTTGTGTTAAAAGTTGTATTAAAGTCTGTATTTATGTTTGTACCCTATCAAACTAACCTTGGGTTACCAATTGAGAGAGATTGGTTGTGTCATGAGGGTCGTCACATTGAGGTCTTCATGCATTGCGAAGGGGATTTCTCCAATTTTGAGATACGTTTTGTGACACGATGGTGAGCGAAAAGGAAACCTAAGCAACAAATCTCGATTTCCAACAGACGGCGCCAAATGATCCAACTTCGTCACAAAGCCGAATCTCCGATGAAGATTACTACATGAAAATAAAAAAAATGGGCGGGGCTATCATCCTGTTTTCCCTCTGGCATGAGAATTAGCAGCTAAAGTTGAGGGAGTTTGAGGGCACAGGAAGGTCAAACTATATATGGTGATACATTTTCTCATTTTGGAAGTCATACATATCAGGTTAAGAATATAGCCATCCTCAACTGCCATCTCGAATGTGTGACATGTATCTCGTGGATGGTAGCGACACATGTCCCTCATGCGCTCCAATAACTGTTGTCTGGTAGTTTATTCCATTAGTTGTATGCCTTTAAGTCGCATGATACGATCATTCTTAAATTTGTGGACTCAGCCATAAAGCTATCAGCCGATGAAGATACTCGATTCCATACAAAAACATTATGGTCGTGTTATGTATTAATCACTATTTGCATAACCACTATTTGTACTTGTCCTACGCCATGTAATATTATCCCCTAGGAGCTATGGTCGAATTCTTGTTCCAACACGGGCATAATTATCAATACCTTATCAATAATATAGGACATTACCATTTTATACTTACTATATTAAAAAGTGTGGATGAGTGAAAATCTTTTGATTTCTAATAATATCATCACTTATATTTTATTTAATCCAAAATGCCCTTATTAAAGAAATAGTATATTTATATAAATAATTAATTCGTGATTCTTCATATTATATTGAAGAAATTAAACGACAAATATGTTAATAAATTTTGATTTTATTCAATGTATAGGACTTAAAAATGATTATTAATAAATATCTTTTTTTTCTTTTTACAATGAAAAAAAGAATCTTTTACAAAGTCATTTAGTTTTATGATAATCTTTCAATTTAAAATTGTCACAAACACTTTTGTAGTCCAATAATTGAAAAAAATTATAATTACATAACTAATTTTTGAGCAATTTTTGAAATTACTTTGATTTGATCAAGCTACAATATTTGCATATATAATGTATTTTTTTTTGGTGTGTCTAACTTAAAAATATACTGATCATTTTTTTCTATAACATCTAGGGGTGGACAAAAAAACTGGAACCGAACCACCCGAACCGAAACCGAACCGAAAGAACCGAAACCGTTCGGTCATTTAAAAAATTTTTGAGAAATAAAACCGAACCGGAACCGAAAGATAGAGAACCGAAAACCGAATGGTTCTTTGTCAATACCCGAAAACCGAACCGTAAACCGTTTACCCTCTATTGGTGTAAAGTCAAAACACCATACATATCAAGGATTAAGATGAGAACTCTGATTATGAATACAAAGTGCCAAAGTTCGTCGCATGCATTTTTCTATTGGTGTAACTTCCACCTGTATCTGAAAGTGATTACATTAAAGTCTTGAGAAATTAAGAACGTGGTTTTTTGCATGCAAGAATGTTTTTGACGCATAGTATCAGTATACTCCTCTCAAACCGAACCGAACCGAAATTTTTGGTTCGATTCCCAATCCTTTCAATACCCGAACCGAACCGTCATTTGTCCACCCCTAATAACATCTGTCAAAACTTTCTAATTAAGATATCATATTTTTATAATTTTAAAACTTGTTTGTTAACATATTTAATCAACTTAAATATATGTGACTAATCTTATTGGAAATCACGTTTTTGTAGATTAGACATTTGGCATAATTTGGTGGAAATTTGAGATATTAATATTTTTACATAGAGTATAAAATGGTCAAAAGTATCATTTAGCTTACATGTATAAAGTTACTAATACTTTGTTGTTTTAATTTTATACTTTTTCAAAAATTTAAAAATTTATGCCTGGAAAAAATCAGTATTTTGTACCATTTGCAAAGCACGTACTTAAGACTAGTCTTTTAAAAAAGTTAATTAAGGGTGTATCTAAAAATTAACTTTTCCTTTATATATTAAAAAAAAAGAAATAAATGCATTCAAAATAAAAAAAAATTTACAGGAGCACACTATTAATTGTTGATTTACTCATAACCAAACTTATTAATTATTCCATCCATACCACAAAGATAGTCCCATTTTCCTTTTTTATTTGTCCCAAATTATATTCCCACTTTCTTAATTAATTTGTTTATTTTATTTTATATCCTTATTTAATATACATCGTTATTAATATAAAAGAACAATTAAAGTAAAAAAATAAATATTTGAGAGGATATATTAGATGAAATGATTATAAATATTGCTTTTCTAAGAATATTAATTGCTTTTTCTTAATCTTTGTAAACATAAAAGTCTAAGAATATTAATTTCTTTTTTTTAATCTTTGTAAAAATAAAAGTGATACTATCTTTATGGGACAAAATGAGTATCTAAAATTTGCAAGAGAAACTGTGGTTCCTCAGGAAATATTACTATTAATTTTACTTAAGCATAATAACACAACATAGTGGGGTCCGGAAGTTCTTGAAAATCCGAGACAACGCCAAACGAGTCATTTCAAGTTGTTTAATCATGTTAGTCTAGTATTAGTTATCAACAAAAGTTTAGAATTATTAATTCCTTTTAATTTAGGAATGGCCATATCTCGATTTATAGTTGTTTCGACTGATTATTCATAATTGATTATTGATTGAATTAGATCATTTGGCGCATCATTGCAATTCGATATATATTGAAAGCTAATGATCTCCTATCAATAAGTTAGCATCTTAAGGTGTCAACTTTTTCATGTGCTACCCTCCCCCTAACTGGAGGGGGCCCTGCATCTATGTTTGACCAATACCCACACTTCACATGGTAATGTGACACCTTACGGTGTCAATTTGTTGGTATTAAAATGGGGGCGATATATAATCAATATATGTGGAATGAAAAAAGTATGAAAACATGCTAAGAATGAAAAAGTTTCAAAGCACAAAGAATGAAAAAGAACACATTTTATTTACAAAGATCTTGCACGCCCGAGTGCGCCATAATTACGGCCCTCCCGCGGTGTTTTCTAACTCCGTAAGATCTTCATTTTAAAATTCGAAACTGGATCCAAATTTAGGACGAGGAGACGGAGCTCCAATAATTTTTTCAAAATTTTTGCGACGCCGTTGGATGTTGTGGTGGCTGGTAAAACTTTTTGGTAAAAATTTGGCATAAAATTTGGCCATGACCGGGCCACCACGGCATCCAACGGTGTCGCAAAAATTTTGAAAAAATTACTGGAGTTCTGTCTCGTCATGTTAAATCTAGATCCGATCTCAAATTTCAAAATGAAGGTCGGACGAGGCTAGAAAATGCCTCGAGAGCGCCGTAATTATGGCGCACCCGAGAGTGCTTGATCACCACTGCACATTTTATTTATTACAGCATGTCGATCTATAATACAAAAGAAATGCAAATGCCATTGAAGCACAGGAAATTGGTTCCTATACACCCACCCCCGCTCGTGCGGCGAGCCTAATACCAATGAAAAAGAATATCACACCATTATGTATCTTACTTTACATAATTTGGACACTTTACATTTAGATACAAAGAAAAATATAGGGAGAATTACAAAAATAGCGAAATAATGTCTTTCCAACAATTATGATCTAGTGCTTAATTGAGCATGAATTTAGTATACCCAATTAATATATATCATCTCAATATTAGATAATGTCTAGATGATTACATTATATATTCAATTCTGAGATGACACGTGTTAAGTGGGTACAATAAATTCATGCCCAATCGGATATTAGATCATATTTGGCCTTTCCAATTTAAATATTTTTAATTTTGATAGTTATTGTAAAAATGTCTAATTTTACACATATTAGCTAAATTGCCCTTTGACATATGATTTCAAAATATCTTTGTAATCATTTATGAATATCAAGATCATTATATATAGCTATATTGTTTGACACGAGCTTGATATATTAAAATATCGCTCGTTACATTTGTAAACGTTTTTTTTTTTTATGTATAGTATATAATTTTACTTTGTCCGATCTAAGTGGTATTATCATTGTTTATTATCGTTATTGAACAAAAATCTTGCTGGCAGGAGAACCGTATGAATTATGAAAGACTGAAAGAGAAAAGGCCCTTCTAGAATTGGGGTCCACAGGTCATGAATTTGTGGTCAATTACTAAAGTCCGTACGAGTCTAAGTGTCGTACAAAGTTTCTCCATTACTTTTGACATAGAAGCTGACATAGGATCCTGTCAATCTCCAACTGGGAAGCCCGGATACGGAACTCACTGTCAATAATTGTTGTGGCTCGGTGTCTGATTTAAAAATTATTTAAAAATGATAGCGATGACAATAGACTGGATTTGGATCCGATCGATTTAATTCAAATCTAAATTCATCACCTCAAATTCAATCGAAATATGTATTGCTAGTTCAAATTCAGATTGGATCGAATTGGAGCGTTATTATCTGATAAAAAATCCATATTCAATCGATATAGATAGAGTTTTTTTTTTCCAAAATTTTAAACATTAATTGCATAATCAACCATTCAAGAGGCCAAAATGCATAAATTAAGTGTTAAGACAATGAAAAATACAAAAAAAAAAAAAGAAGAAGTAAACACATTGTTTTTCATCTTCATGACTTATAAAAAAAAAGGCGAGATTTGAGAACTAAGACCTTGATCAGTGGCTCTGTGCCTATTTTTACTTTTTTTTCACTTTAGTCTTTCGTGCCGTTGAAAAAAAAAATCACGGATCGAGTGGATTGGATCAAATCAAATCTGATCAGATCCAAATTTATCGCGGATCACGCCAATCCACTGATCGTTGATCCACCGATCATCGGATCCGGAAAAATTCGCTTTATTTGAATAGGGTATCCATTGGGTTTGGATATGATCGATTTTTTTGCCATCACTAAAAAATGATAAATATTCTTGTTTAGTTATGTTTTGTAGTGCTTGCAAATTTTTCATAAATAAAAATATTTAATTAAATAAAATTTTTAAAATGTGTTTGTACAAGTTCACCTAAAAATTGAAATAGCGTACACTCGTGTAGTAGAATTTTATATTGTTATTATTATCGCTAATCATTATAAGAAAAATAATTTATAAAACTTGCTTATTTTCAAAATTTACATTTGAGGACCAAACTTTTAAACTTGTTCATTTTAGTCCCCAAAATTTTAGCTTTATTTATTAGAGTCCAATTTTAGTTTCAAGTCCAATTAAAGCTCATTTATGGTTGAGATTTTTACAATAATATACCATTTTACGTTTAAAATTTCATAAATCCGGTGAAGTGTAATTAATTAGACATCGCACACAAACATTCAGGGGAAATTGCAAAAATCCGATATTTTTGGACCGAGTCAGTTTCAAAGATATGTATCGGCAAGACATGAAAATGAACATATTGTGGCCTAGTGCAGCTAGTAAGACCCCTAACTAACATTCAGGGGAAATTGCAAAAATCCGATATTTTTGGACATCGCACACAAACATTTGTAATTAATTAGACATCGCACACAAACATTCAGGGGAAATTGCAAAAATCCGATATTTTTGGACCGAGTCAGTTTCAAAGATATGTATCGGCAAGACATGAGAATGAATATATTGTGGCCTAGTGCAGCTAGTAAGACCCCTAACTAATTTGATGAATCCCGGGTTCAATTCTATTTTCATTCATTTCTTTTTCATTTTCTCATAATTCTTTTATATTTTGTTATTTTCATTTTAAACATTTTTTCCACCTCTTCTTATATAATTTGGTTTCTATGTTTTTAATTCATTTTTTCCTTTTCCAACAATCCTTATATATTATGTTATTTTTTATTTTAAACATTTATTTTTTCCACTTCAACTTATATAGTTTTGTAGCTTGACTTTTTAATTTAGTCAATAAATGCATTCTATCTTTAATTTAGCAGCCACATAAAATATGAAATCTATTAGTTTGTATTCTATTATAGATTACAAATGAAATACATAGAATGTGTAATTATTAATATCACATCATTTTTCTTTTAGTCAAAACAACAACAATTAAAAAAAAAACTTAGCCTTATTCTTGGCTATGTGAAACTATGCTAGAAAATCACATTTGACCGCCATCACGAATTTTTGCTGCACTATGTATTCCTATCTAAGGCTAGTCGCTCATTTACCTTATAAACACACATGTCCTTCTCTTCCTCTCCTAGTACTTCCTATCCTAATACTCTCACTTTTCTGCATGGATGCACCCTCAGGTCTCCGTAGTATATGTCCAAACTATTTTAATCGAGTCTCTCATTTTTTCCTCAATGGGGGCCGCTCATAATCTATCACGAATCTCTTCATTTGTAATTTAATCGTTCCTAGTCTCTTCAAAACATAATGAAAAAAATTAATATTTATTATTTGGGAACTGTTTCTCTCTTTCACACGAAATGAGAAATGCACATATCACTAAAAATATTAGTTACATAGAATGTATAATTTGCTACACATTAACTACACAGAATGTGTAATTCATTAGCTTGTACTCTATTACACATTACAAATGAAGTACACAGAATGTGTCATTATTCATATCATGTCATTTTTCCTGAGTCAAAACATAATGAAGAAATTTATTATTTACTTTTTTGGATTAAAATATTAATTACATGGGTGTAATTTATTACAAAGTCGTTACATAGAATGTGTAATTCAGTAGTTTCTATTCTATTGCACATTACAAATAAATTACATAGATTGTGTAATTATTTATATCACTTCATTTTTTATTGTCTCAAATATATCTGCAACGTATTACACATTTTCTATAATGCATTATGTATTATTATTCTTTGTAATTAATTAAAGATTATCTCTAATCATTACATGTTCTCTGTAATTCATGTGTAATTTATTAGATATTCTCTATTATTCATTATAGATAAATTACAAATTATTTGTAATTAATAAAATATTCTTTGTAATTAATTATAAATTATTTACAATGTATTACACATTTTCGCAATACATAATGTCAATCCATTCCCCATTCCCTTTCATCCTAGCTTTATCCAAAATCTTATCAAGTTTTACCCAAAATCTCATCAACTAATCCTCCATTACTAGTTTCTTCATCCTTCACTCTGAAAATATTAGAAGTAATCTCAATCAAGAAAACCCCCCAACATTCTTCAAGAGATCATAAGCCTCAAAAATCAATTGCAAATCACCATTTTTTTATTTAATTTATTTATAAAGAACACTACCATTCACCAAAAATAAGAAAAACAATTACAGAAGGATTCAATTTCCAATTCACAATCGTAGTTGCATTTGACCATGGCTATGTAATCCTCATCATCACAAACCACACATAATCACTCAATTGAAGAATAAAAAGTGAAGAAGAAGAAGAATAGTAGAAGATTTTCAGATTTTCTTGAACACCACCACCGTTTCCCCTTTTTGTCATCTCTGTTGCACACTCTCTTTCCCCCTCTTTTCGTCGTAACAGGTGATGACTAGCAGTCCCCATCGCCGGGAATTCTTCCAACGCAATGGGGGGAATGGACCAAGATAGAGAAGGGAAAGAGATGGCGCAGAGATAGATGGACTAAGATGGAGACGGGAAAGAGATGGCGCTGAACCAAGATGCCAGGATTTCAGTAATTAATTTCATTTTGCCGGATTTTTGAATTGTCAAAGTTAAATGCCATACGAGACCTAATTTCCTCTTTATGGTTCAATATGAGTGAAGAGGAAACTCAATCTAATTAGAAGACATTCAAGGTCGATTTGTATATTTTACTCATTAAGAATGCTTTAACTAAGTTCTTTACCATAGTGTTTCATTTAAGTACTTTGGTTAGGATTCTGTCAAACCCTAGCCCCCACCATCATCCCCATTTTCTCCATTATCATCGTCAACCTCAACTCCTCCTTTAGAGAGTTATACAAGATGCAAATAGTCAAGCCTTCAATAGGTAACATTTTAATTCTCTATTTGAAGTTTTCATTGTTGTTGTAATGCTTTCATTATCAAAATTCATTACACTATTTTTTTAAAGCTTCTACAATCAACATTTTTTTGGACATTGCTTTCACTGCCCTCTTTCACCGTTGCATTGCCACTCCATTTCATTTCAGCCCCAACCCATGCAGCAAACACATCAACAACAGTCAGTCGCAGTAACACAACACATACACATCATCTCCACCGTACACACACAACTCCACTTCCATCATCACCCACAACCGCCAAGCATCGTCACAACATGCCAGTAGCTCGACGCGCACACGCACAAACATCGGCACTCCATAGGCACAACAAATAGCAGCAGCAGCAGTCCGGCACAAACACAAATACACGTACATACACGGTCCAACCACACATTTCTTCCAGCTCCAAAACCTCCATTTCCACATCACCACACATCCCTTACAACCTTATGTCATGGGATGAGATATATAAGCCCAACAGTCCAATATATTGCAGCCCATAGCCCAAGAACTTGTACTTTCCGTAAATCATTAGATGGCTCATTTTATACCGCAGTTTTGGAAAAATATTCAAATCGAGAGGTCGTTGTCCTCTTTACCCCCTTTTTTGAATTCTGCTCTAGCCCTCTTTCTGTAAATTTTCTTTCCCAGCCTCCACTTCTTCTTTATAATTCAGTTGTATTTTGGCTATATTTCATCAATATATTTCATCAATTCAATCGTTATTAATGAAATATCTATATTTGAATTTGGTGTGATTAGCTCGTAATTTTCATCTTTATGATTTTTGCTCCGCGAACCATAACAAATGGTATTAGAACAGTCTCGATCTACAGGATTTGAATGATTTTGCTAAGTTCTCATATCGTCATCTCCTTGGTTCTTCGCTCTATATTCTGATTCGAATAGTGCTGCTTAGCTGCTACAGCCTTAGGTAAGTAGCAATTTCAACCTAAGTTTGAAAATCTGATTCTCTACCTTGTGTTATGTCATTTGTGCCTTTGGTTCACTTGTTTTGATTGTATGGTGTTGGTGAACCTATGAGTGAGTGTTGCTTGGGCAATTAGGGTTTGTAACAAATTGGATTGTGTGATGTGATTAGATTATTATGTTTTGCTGTTATTGAACTTGTGTTGTGATTGTGAGAATTTACAATATTTTGGATTTTTTTTTTCTAAAATTCACGAATAGATTTGTTTGGAGGGGATACATGGAAGAATGAGAAAATGGAGGGGTTGATTAAGGCATTATTAAACGTCAAGTAGTTGGGATTAGTGGCTGTGTATGTAGAGGAGTTTCAACACCTTAAAATACAAGCTGTGATAATTTTGCCCTATTTAACCGAGTCGTATTACATTTCCCATTTCATCAGAGGCCTTAAACCTAACATTCAATCTGTAGTTAAGATTTTGGACCCCAAAACTCTCAATACAACCTTTGGAATAGCAATTAACTTCTAACCCCAAACCAGAATACCCACCAGAAACCTCCCCATTGCTAACACTACACATTGCAGAAAATGATTCCGTAGCCGGACTCAAAAATTCAAATGGATCTATTTCTGAAAATGAGATGAAAGGGATAAAAGTGGTAGAGGGCGATGAACAAGATAGTAACGCGGTATTGGAAGTATGTGAGAAGGGAATTATGAGTGAAGTTAGGCCGGAAACTATTCATTTAAGTGGACAAATCAAGAGGGAATAGATTTCTATACTCATTGACAGTGGAAATGCACACAGTTTTCTGGATGAAGGTCTAGCTCAACAATTGAAATGGCCTATGGATGTGAAGAATTCTTGTGGAAATTTGAGCAATGAAGGTGAAGAATTGTCGGGTGTATATGTTTGTAAACCTTTCATTTGGACAATGGAAGGCTTGGAATTCCAATTCCCAATGAGTATCCATCATTTGGAGGGCATTGACATGGTTTTGGGGGCTAATTGGCTAAATCAATTCGACCTGGTATGCCTTAATGAGAAAATTGGCCGCCTTACTTTTAAATTAGAAGAAGATCAACTGGGATTGCAGACAGAAACTCTCAAAGATAGGCTTCACTTGGTGGCTATGGAAGAAGCTGAAAAATGAAAGCAGCAGTGCTGCATTATGGCTCACTAGAAAGCAAAAGAAACATTGGTCTAAAGAAAAATCTCCGAGGAACGGCTTCCAAGAGTTGAAGTGTTCATATTGGTTCGACAATGTCGGATTATTCAAATGTGTTCAACTGGATATGGCATCTCTATGAATACTATATTGATGGTAGATGAACTTCTCCAAGGAAAATGACATGGGCGATCAATTGATGGGAAGCTTGGCACAATGAAGATAAGCCGATTGAACCTTGGGGACAAGGTTCATTTTAAGGGGAAAGGAATCTCATGGGATGAGATATATAAGCCCAATAGATAAGCCCAACAATCCAATAAGTTGCAGCCCATAGCCCAATAGCTTGTTGTTTCCTTAAATCATTAGATGGCTAATTTCATATGGCAATTTCAGCAAAATATTCAAATCGAGAGATCGTCGTCCTCTTCACCCCCCTTTTGAGTTCTACTCTACCCCCATTTATGCAAATTTTCTTTCCCAACCCCCTTCTTCTTTATAATTCAGTTGTATTTTGGTTGTATTTCATCAGTTGAATCGTTATTAATGAAATATCTATATTTGAATTTGGTGTGATTAGCTCGTAATTTTCATGTTTGTGATTTTTGCTTCGAGAACCATAACACCTTAGGATAGATTAGGAAGAAGAAAAGGGGAAGAAATTAGGATTAAAAAGGAGAAATCCCAAATTTGGTCTTCAACTTCGACAACCAACTTCTTGATTTCTCTTCGCCGATTTCTTCAATTAATGCCGCCAATGAGACTGCTTTCACCGCCTTGACATTTGTTACCACTCCCGCCGGCCGTGTCATTGGGACACACTGACTCAATTTCCTAAACTTTCCCTCGGTTTAGCATAGGTAGAGACGGGTTTAGCCAAGCCAATTTAGGGATTTAACACCAATTTTGACTTTTATTTGGGAATTTACAATTCTAGCCCCTTAATTTCTTCATTTGGTTTAAGTTAATCCCTATACTTGATTTAAATCATAATTACTCAACTTTTAATTTTTATAATTGAATTCCCAAGTTATATTTGAAAATTAGGTCCCCCAATTTATTTAAGTAAGCCATGAAAGTTTATTTAATTCTAAGTCTCCACCTTTTAACTCTTACAATTTGATCCCTAAACTTTTATTTCAATTTAAATCCTTCAATTTTCCTTCTTTATTTAAGCTAATTCTCAAACTTTATTTGCACCTCAGCTTTCCATGTGTTTAAAAATCTCATAATTAATTCCAAAGTACTTTTAATTCAATTTTATTGCATATTAAATCCTCCAATTCTTTCAATTTTGGTCCATAAGCTTCAATATTTTCTATAAATACTTAACATTTAAGTTTATTAATATAAATTAAACTCCTTGTTGACTAAATGGGGAGATGAGCAGGTAGAAAATTGATTCTCACCGCTTATTAAGCTCTATAATTGGGCAATGTTTAACATAGACTCTTTTTCTAAAAATTGCTTTTCAAATGTGCGTATTTACAATTGATTTTTTTATATATAAATACTTGCATGTAAATATTATATGACGACGTGTTTCCTCGGTACTATGATGATAGGATTTAAGCGTGACTATAAATAACAACATGTTTATTACCACTATGATGATATGTTTTTAGCCTAATAAATAATAACAATGTGCTTTTAAACAATATAATAACGTGCAGGATAAAGAGGGAATGGTGAACGAACCCTGTATATATATTTATTCATATTTTTATAATGAATAATGATTATATGTATTTAATTTGTAATATATATTGATTCGTAACATATATTGATTGTTGTCCGCGGGGTATACTGAGTATTTAAAATACTCACGTTTTCTCTATTTAATGAACAAATTGCAGATTAAGGAATCGGAGATTCAGTGAGGCGTGGTGACCACCTATGGTTATTAAATAAATTACTTTTTTTTTCTGTTTCTATCATAAGTACCTTGGAATTGCTGAAGTATGTATTTCAAATGTTTTGAACTATTTAGTAGTTTAATTTGGATGTTTTGAGATGTTGATTATCAAACAGTTGTAATGTACTCTATCGTACGTGCTAATTAAAATAAATTTCCTCAGTTTAAATATTTGTTATTTTTCCACATTATTATTATTATTATTATTATTATTAGTATTATTATTATTATTATTATTATTATTACCGAAAATAAAAAAATAAAAAAATTTGTGAAATATTTTAAAGGAAGAATAGACGTTCTGGATTCTTAGAACTCGGAGCATTGCATGTTTGATATTTGATATGCTCTTTGATAATATTCCATTAGTCCCACTAATATAATGCTTGTTTTCTATTTTCGTTTATCCTAAAGTTATTATACACTTTCTTTATTGAGGGTATACTTTATTTTTTAGTTGACCACAGTATTCCTATTTAACCTATATATTAAGAATAACCAAGTATTTGTAGCTTTAGTCATTTCTCGCTAAAAGCTTTAACTGCAGTCTTAGTCCTTTTTAATTCATTTTTATGTTTCTTGGCTACGATAGGACACTCCACGCATTAAGCCCTTCAATCCGTGCGTTTTTCTCTTCAATGTCATGCCTGTTCTTTAATTATCAGATTATCTCAAATCTCACCAAATCAATCTGCTTATGTTTTGGCCTTCTAACTCATGCATTTTCTTTTTCTTCCTCCCGACACCGCTGCCATAACTCCATAGGCTCCATCAGTAGGTAAAGGTATGTAATTCTATTGGATTTGCTATGTGCCTATGTTTATATTCTTGAACATTATTCTTTCGTATATTTGCTATTTGTAATCTGTTTTTCAACGAATCATGACATTCCATTTTCTCCCTAAACACGACCTCGAGATTCAATGTCTAGACTCCCATTTCATTGAGATTTTTGTAGGTGCATCTTCAAGATTCAATTTCTGGACCCCCATTTCTACATAATTGGCAATGTTTAGCCTAGGTAATTTTTTTGGTACATATATATCGAATTTATCATTCACAGATTCTTCTCCGTGCATCCCTTCTTATTCCTTTAGCTGTAGCCATAGTTTAATTCTTAATAGTGTTGTTAATTTAGATTTTCATTTTTTAATTGCACCAAAAGATGGAAACGAATCCTTCAAATTCTGCCTTGTTTAGAATTCTTCGGTAGTGGCCTTGCTTTTCTTTCTCTATATAAATATATTGGGCGTCTTCTTTGTTTTTTTCTAATAATCCGTTGAAGCTGTTAAGTTACTATATCGTTATCTGCGCTTGCTTAATTTTGTTAATAAATTTTGTTCAGGATTGCTTCTCATATAATTTTTTTCCGAAAGGCACTTGCAGAGCAAGAAACCAGTTCTATCTCCAGTTTTTTGCGTTGTTTCATTCATCCTTCAATCAGGTAGCTTCAATGTTCTCTCTGTTTGTATAATGATGAGTTCATCCTTCAATTATCGTTTATGTTGCTACTGATGAATTCATATTCTCCACTGTTGTTGTTTTGCTTTGTTTTACTCATCCTTCAATCAGGTGTGTTTAATGTTGTCTTTGTTTGTACAGTTATTAATTTAATCATCTTTTATGTTGCTGCTGTTGATGAATTCATATTCTCGGCTGGTGTTGCTGTGCCTTGCTTACAATCAATCTTCTCATCCTCATCCTTCTTTTTTTTTTTTTTTTTTTTGTTTTTCCCCACATATATGTATGATGCCGCTGCTTATCCTATTTGCCATTGTTCATTTGTTCTCGCCTTTTTTTTCCTTCAAGTTGATGTATACTCCTGCTTATCCTACTTTTCTCTCTTCATTTGATCTCACCCTTTGTTCATGCCATCCTATCTGCTGTACCTTATGGCTTTATATATATATATATATATATATATATATATATATATATATATTTTAAAACAGGATTATATTCTATATGAATTATTTAGCTACACAGTGTAGTCTGGCTAAATACTGATTTCCCTTATGTCTGAATGCTGTAATTCCTAAAAATAATTGTCAAGTTTCGATCATACTTAGTAGAGAACCCATTTTCCAGTTTGAGGGAGATACCTTTCTGCAGTTGTTATAAGCCCACCTTTGTACAAGAATTCTAATGGCGATTCTTTTCTGGCAGTAGGATTGGAACATTTCTTATATTCTCCATATGTGGTAATATTTATCTTAATGGTATGCAAAATTTGAACTCTTATTTTTATCTGATAAAATTATCTTTGACTCTGTTAAAAGCAAATTATGATTTGGAACTCACGTAGTTATCTTGTGATATATGAAAGTGCTATAATGAACTATTGCTCATTGAAAAAAAAAAAGGTTCATTTCTTTGCATTAGATGACTATTAAAACCATTTGCAGAAAAAGGGAAATCTTCTACTTATCCTGTTAGAATTGTGAAACTCCATGATTTTTCTCAGTTGTTGCAGTTCGTATCATCATAAAGAGTTTCTATGTTAGTTTAATTGAAACCTGAATCAACCAATAACTTTGTCTTGACGAGCATCCTTCAAAAACAAAATGAGACACCTTCCAGTTGTGAGGAGAATTTTATTTCCAAAATTGTAACTTTTGTGAACTTGTTAAAGACTCAGAATTCCATAGATGCCTCGTGATATGAGCGTGAAGAACTTGTGAAGTTGGAAATTGATAGGTATTAGGCTAGAAGATCCAAAGTAAGAAATAATCACCTGTTGCTAATTAGCATGATTAGCACGAAATGCACTTAAGAATGAAGGCTATCCAGTTTGTTTAGGAACTTATTAACTGAAGCTGATTTAATCACGAAGCTTTTGTTGGAGTTTTGTTGCATAAAGATTTTATGAGACTTTTAACTCTTTGAGTATAAGAAAGATAAAATCAGGGATGATCAATTCCCATGATTTGATTGATATAGTTGGTCCAACTTGGAAACTCATAATCTCATCATCTATGAGACATTTGTTTTTCTTTCTTATTGGTGAAAATATTTAACATTTGATGATGTACTTCACTTCGGTTGGATGAAATGGAAAATGGATGCTAACAACTGAATAGAACTTTGGTTATTTTTCTATACCTCATATTTTGTGGAAAAGAGCTTGAATCTTAATTCTAAGAGTTCAACTTTGGTTACATATATATAAAATTAAGACCTTCATTTGTACGTGTGTGAAATCAATTAAGTTAAGGCCTTGGAAGATGATATGCATATTTTTAATATAAGCTCTACTGTCTTGGCAGTTGATGGAGGATTGTGTGGATGATTCTTCTATCAGGAATGGTGACACACCACAGAAAACCTGGAGCTAGACAATCAAACATATTCAAATAAAGCGAACATTGCCGTTGTCAGTTTAGTCAAAACAAAAAATCTTTCAAGATTTTAATTAGCTGCTAACCTGGTTCAGTTTAAAATTTCTCCACTATGACTGAAGGAAGATGTTGGCATGCTTGGTACGGCGAGGATGTTTGTTTAGACTTTGGAAAAATGAATTTCAAATGTGTGATAAAAAAGCGTAAAAATTTCGGAAAAGTAGTCTTCAATCCAAATGATTACGATCGGAAGTGAATGAGCATGAGAATTTTCTAGTGGTGAGGGGACAGAGAATGAGAGTCTCCATCCTATTACAATTCTTATATCACCGTCGCTTCGCCTCCATTAAATGAGGACGTGGTGGGGATGAGAATAAATATTTCATAGCGGGGAAGAAATGGTGTGTTTGGGTCTATCGAACTGTACCCGCTACATTGTCATTTGTATAATATGTATGTATATTTGATTATATTTCATAATTAAAATTTAAAAATCATTATTAATATATCCATCGTCAATGCCGTGCATCGAACGGGTGTATAGTTAAGATCTCCCGAAATTTTTAATTGCATATGGCGGAGTGTAAAATAATTAAAAAAGAAATCATAGGCTCTTCGAAAATTAGTATAATTTTTTAGCGTGGTCGTTTGGATAATTATAGCATTAAATGTAATTTTATTTTTCTTTTATATTTAGTAGATATAATTTTACAATGAGCAAAATGTCATATATTATCACCATCTCTATCACGAATTATCATCCCGTGCAACGAACGAGTGTTTGGTAAAATTTGAAGTTCGAGATGTTAGGTTCATGTAAAAATGTTAGCAAGATTGATTTGTCCATTAACAGAAATTTGATATTCTCGGAGAAAATTGAGGTTGGGATTTATATTTTAAGTCCATTCATTGTTTTTTCGAAAAATATGGCATCGTTCTTATTATTCGTTTTGTGTTGGTATTTTTAATAATGATTGATGTCGTAATTTTTTATTTCTCTTTATCGTTAAGGTTTTCAAGGGAATTGAAAATGAAGTTATGTAGGGTTTGGTGAGTTGTTCTTTAAATATTTACATGATGGATTTGTACAAAATACATGAGAAATTTTGTCAAAATTTTAATAGAATCCTTTCACTATGCATATTAATTAAGTTTCGTGCTCCAACTAGTATTTAGTTCCTTTTTGTGGTACTATTCTCATACTACTAATATTTATCAATTGTCCTTATTTGCTGTTCTTTGATAAAATTACGGATGCGATTTATACTTGACTATATCCATTGTTTCTTTCACGATGTGGATATGCCTCTATGGATTAGGGTTCGTTGCTATATTGGTATTACATGATGGATTTGTAAGGAGATATAGGGGAAATTCTATCGAAATTTTTATAGAATTATTTCACTTTTTCTGTTAATTATGTGTAGTTCTCTGACCATGAATCAATTAATTTTTTGGGCCGGGCTATTTTCATAATATTAATAATTATCAAAATCGTTAATTATTGGGAATTTGGCATGGGTGAAACAACTAGTATTGTTGGAGTACTAAACATCAACTAGGTAATTCAACGGGCTAAAGTATCACATAGATATTTTGTTTGGGAGGTAATCGCCACATTGGTATTTTTTATTACTCTGGTGCCACTAAAGTATTTTTACTAACTCTGACCACCATATCGGCCCAAATTTGTCGCCGGAGTCATGTTATGGAATAAAAAATTTAAAAAAAATAATATTTTCAGTTTTTTGTATGTTTTTATTCATTTTCATATCTTAATTTATAATAATAATATAATAATAATATAAATAAAGAACAAAATGAAAATAGATCTCCACCATATCCACCACCACCACCCCGGTGCCACCGCCACCAACTTCGGTGAACTTCGAAAATAGATTTGGTGGTAAAAAACCACTAGATCTGGTGGTTTTCGACCACCAGATCTATTTTCGAAGTTTGTCGGAGTTGGTGGCGGTGGTGCCGAGGCAGTGACAATGGCGGTGGTGGTGGAAATGGTGTTGAAAACGATGATTAATTTTTACTTTTTTTTCATAGGGTTGGAAAATTATTAGTTAAAAAGGTTTGGAAATTAATAAATTATAGGAAAATTAATTTTTTATTGTATAAAATTTTGGGATTTTTACACTAATACAAATTTTTAAGTTTAAAATTTCAAAAATAAGGTAAAAGCATCTTAATTACTCACTAAACAAAAACATTGAGGGATAATTACTAAAATCCGTTATTTTTGAACCCGACCTAAAATCCCATCTAATAAACCGGTTTGCAGTTGAAAAAACACTATACAAAACAGAGAACCAAGACGAACGAGAGAAGAAAACAACGAACAAGAGAATCGGGTGGCCGGATCGTGAGATTCAAGCCACCGCAAGAACACCATCGACGAGTGTAAAGCAAAGAAGGACAACACAAATACACTGGTGCTGTCAAAAGATACGGAGTCCAAAAATACAACTTCAACACAGGTAAGGGTTATAATCTCACTGGTATTTGACAGATCTGATGGAATTATGTATTAAATATCTGCGTTGTTGTTATCTACAACTAAAAATAGTAGAACCTTTTAGCTGTGAAGATTCCCAAAAAAAAAAGAGTTATCATATTTGCTTTTTTTATTGCTGATGTTTGCGAACTTGAAGCATTGACATGTTTTTCAAAAACAAAGTGAACAATATGGAAATAAAAGCATTACAATTAATGTGCAATGCATTTAAATTATATAACCCGTACAATGTGTTATCCTTGCATTACATTTGACGTGTAACAAGAACTGATGATATGATATAAACAGATGAACAATTCCTGATCTCAAAAAAGAATGTACATTACACTTTCATTGTTAGATAACTAATAATTAGTTTATTACATTTTATGTAAATTAAATTACATGTATCCATGCTGTAGGAATGGAGACACGCACACTGTTCCTTAAATATGGTGGACTTTGGAGAGATTTGAACAACTACTCGGGCATAAATATCACCGGTATTGTTGTACCAGAAAATTGCACATATCAAAATCTCATAGATACTATAGAGGAAAAGTTCAAAATCAATACTGCATTAGAGTTGAATTTTTTTGTTGACAAAAATAGAGAACCAATGCAAATTGAAGATGACAGTTCAATAACATTCTATCTGGAGATAAAAGGAAAAGAAAGTATTGTAACAAGCTTCCCACTGTGCTTAGAGATCAACGATGTTGAAACACATGCAGAAACAAGTCATGGCAGCAACATCGAGGACAGATCATCTGAAATCATTAGCCTCCATATAGATACAGGTGACTCAATTATTTCCAATTGCAAAGTCTAATTAGAGAATGGTGAATTACAAAAAGCTTATACAGAATTTGTAATTCATTAAACATTAGTAACAGATTGTTTGTAATTGATTCATGTATATTACTTTGTAATACAGGAGATTCAATAAGAATAGTGAGACCAACAATGCCAAGAATAGAACACGTAGCTGAGGAACTATACAATATGGTACAGACAACAACGATTACTCCAGTAACAGAAAAACTAAATATCATCACCAAACCGTCCAGTGATGTTATTAAGGAACAAAACCTATTCTACAACAAAGATATCCTAAAGAAGAGTATTTCCCTCTACGCCATAGCAAACAAATTCCAGTTCAAGATAAAAAGATCTGATAAGAGAGAGTCCGTCTTGGTATATCTTTGTGAGGAATGTGACTGGATGTTTAAAGCCTCTAGATTACATAAGACTAACTACTTCAAGATAAGAATGCTCAAGAAGGAACATAAGTGTGGTCTGGATACACTATCAGGGAACCACAAGCAAGCAATAAGCTCCATTGTTGGTGAATTGATAAAACACAAATACAGATCAGTGAAGATAGTATATAGACCAAATGATATTATAAATGATATGAGGACAACCTATGGACTAAATATACCTCATGAGAAAGCTTGGAGAGCAGGGAACATGCCTACAAATAAATGATGGGAGATCCAAAGTAATCATACGCCAAAATCCCATCACATATGTACATAAAGCTTGGAGAGCAGGGGAACATGCCTACAAATAAATGATGGGAGATCCAAAGCAATCATACGCCAAAATCCCATCACATATGTACATGTTGAAGAAGAATAACCCAGGATCAATTACATGACTAGAGACAAACAACAACAACAGATTTCTATACATGTTCATGGCATTAGGTCAGTAAAACAAAGCATTATTACATATGAGTTACAGATTCTATGAAATCCATGTGCAATGTATTGCACATCAATTACACAGAATGTGAAACAGATTACAATTACAGAGATTAATGCTACTTGAATTTAAAAATATTGATCATTTGATATCAATACTATCAGGTGCCTTTATAGAAGGATGGAAGTTCTGTAGACCTGTCATTGCAATAGATGTAACATTCTTGATAGGGTGCTTTGGCGGTGCGTTGATAGTAGCATGCGGATAAGATACAAACAACTGCATCTATCTGCTTGCATTTGGTATTGGAGATTCTGAAAATGATAACTTCTGTGAATGGTTTTTATCCCATCTCAAAGAATGCTACGCTAAAAAAGATGAACTCTGCATTGTATCAGATAGGTGAAACAGCATAAGACGTGCAGTCGAGCTGGTATATCCAAACACATTCCATGGCTTGTGTGTTTATCATATTTTGAAGAACCTAAGGAGAAAATTCCCAAAAAAATCAAAGAACATTCCTATTCCATTCAACCAAGCAGCAAGAGCTTATACAGAAACAGAATTTGAGTGCCACATGAAGCAGCTTGATAAGATTGACAAAGGAATAAGAGAATATCTAGTAAGTTTATGAAACTACATCAAGCACAAGAACAGTGCAGACTCTGTATTCAAAATGCATTACAGCACGTGTGAAATATATGTGTAATATGTAAAACATTGAATCTAAAACATTTTGTGTAAATACATTACACACACATGAATTACATAGAGTCTGTAATAGAATACGTACATGAACATTGATTACTGACTGCTACACTTAATGCCTTGTTTATTTGAGCAGCATGACAATGTGGGGCACGAAAAGTGGACAAGAGCAAGGATGACAAGAAACAGATACAGCACAATGACATCAAACATAGTGGAATCTGTTAATTCATGGTTAAAGCCAAGAAAGAGATTGCCTGTTGAATCATTGATGGAGTTCCTAAGACACACATTGCAACATTGGTTCAATAAAAACTCTTATGATATGGAAACAATGATACATTTTAAAAAATTAAGAAAGTTGAGTTAGTTACAAATCCATTATAAGCATTATATTGAACAGAGTGCAAAAATTACTATAGGTTCTTGCATCAAGCCTTGTGTTATTTGAAGTCATTGATGACATGACATCACAAACAATTGACATACAAGACAACATTTGCACCTGTAAAAGGTTCCAAGTCGACAAAATTTCATGTGCTCATGCAATTGCAGTGATTGGAAGTAGAGTACTGAATGTTTACAACTACTGTAGCCAAATGTATACAAAAGAGACATACTTATCAACATACAAAAGGAACATATATCCACTTGGTGATAGATCTCAATGGGTACTGCCTGAGGATATGGAAACTGTGATTGTTCACCTGCCACAAAGCAAGAGACGTCCCGGAAGACCTATTGAATCAAGGCACAAGTCATTTGATAAACCACAAGTGAGGATGAAGTGTGGGAGATGCAAAGGGTACAACCACAACAGGAGATCATGCAATGCTCCAATTACATTAGGCCTGAAACAGAAGGACAATCCAAAATCAATGCAAGAATAGAAGAAAGTAAAAGAATTCAAGATTTAATTTTTAATTAATACATTCAACAAAGACATTTTAAATTTTGTTATTTTCAAGATATTTTCATTGAACAGATACTAATACTATATAATATATAATCTGTGATATTCATTACTTAAAAAGAAGATGTATTGATGTGATTCAATTTTTGTACATAAGTTGCTAGTAATCACCAGTTACAGATGGGTTACAAATGACTTGTAACCAATCTGTAATACAGATTGGTCACTAATGAATTGCAAGTTGTTTACACAGATTGGTTACTAGTGAATTACATATTGCTTACACAGAATCCGTAATACATTTGAGATTTCATACATTCTGTATAGTTGAATAATGTTACCACATATGAATTACAAATTGATTACATGAAATAAGCAATTCAAGGAAATGTATTAAAACCGCCTAAAACAAACATCACACACTCATGTGCACAACCCAAGCATCAACTAAAGCTTCTTTGGGAAGTTTCTCAGCATGAATCCTCAGAAGATGATCAACAAATGCTTTCTTGTAAGGGTCAGGATCTATAATCTCGTTCATCTTCAACTCTGCCATCATTAGAACCAAATCATCAGTTCAACAGAAATCAGGACAGAGCGTAGAACATGGGACTGAAGACCCTCAGCCTTAACACAACAGCTGAAAACAGAGCGAAAGTAATACTCTGGTTAGTATAAAATATCCATTGCAGCCTTATACAGAGCCTTTTCCTTATCAGGGCCATTGAAAATACGAGCAGGGTACTGATACTTCTCCAAAAAGGATTCCATCAACCAATCACTCAAGGTTATTTCAGCACCATCCAAAGGGAAATCACGGCCAGAAACAACCACTCTAAAGCCTTGTTCATTACAAGTAAACACAGCAGTTGTGAAGCTGAAATTCAAACAATTTGATGTTAGTGGTACGCGTGAACAAAACAGCAGATTTCTTACCACCAAGTCTAATAGGCTTAGTTTTCATTGGTGGAGGTTGAACAATAAGATAGTCTTAAGAAAGAGTATCATTAGAACCAGAGTGGGAAGAACCAAAATGTACAGACTTCGTAGAATCAGATTTTTCATCAGATGGAAATTTTTGTGAAGGAGGCGAAATAGACATCTTGAAAGTTTAAGGGAGACAAAAATGGATGTTACAAATCTTTCTTCGTACAAATAAAATGAGAGAATAAGATGAAGAATCAAGAAAAAATAATGCAACTTAAATAATGAGAAAAACGGCGACCAAGAAGAAGTGAGGTTTTATGAGATATGATGCTTAGAAATTCAGAAAAGAGTAAAATTGACGGCAGTTTGAATAATTATCTACATTGATAGGGCAGTTAATGATGATCGAATTCAGATGGTTATCAAAAAATGATAGCTAACAAACCGCTCCTCACACTCCATCTGTTACGCTTCATAAAATAGCACTGTGAAATGCTACTTATAGGAACATGAACAGTTACAAATTTAATTGTAAAAAACTATCCATAGTATTCTTATCAAATGAATTTGATACTAACAACAACAACAACAGCAACAACAACAACAACAACAACAACAACAACAACAACAACAACAACAACAACAATAATAATAATAATAATAATAACCATACAATTCAAATGTGTTACATAGGTCATTGCAATTAATGTGAAATAATCAATTACGAATGACCAATGTATGCGCATCACAAAACTTAAAGTGCAGCGTGTAGAACTCATGTAAGTAACTAAATAAAACACTATTACAATTAAATAATTGTAGTATATTACAAAATAAAGATGCTTATAAAAATAAAAAGAATCATAGTACACACATTTCCTATTACACGTGATATGCAATTTAATTGTAATATGTTTTTCATAAATATTAGAAAAATAATAAAAATATTACATAGATCATCATTGTAGTAGAAAATATTACAGTTGACCAATTTCTGTGCATCATTACATTTAAATTGCAATATACAAAACTCGGTCAAGAAAAAGAACCAAGGTAATATATGAAATACTATCAACAAAGCACAAAAACAACAATACTCAATAACTGTAAGAAAATTCAACTATAATACCATAGACATTGTTAGTTATGGGGTTTACAAGGCCCAATAGTTGGACCGGGTTGAGGTATCTTGTGGCTCAAGAAACCACAAGCCCAATAGGATTATTGTAAACCTATAAATAGCTCAATGTAGCCCCATAATACATAAGTTATTATTACTACATTGTCTGTAAGTTCTCTTTAGAATTAGCTAGCACTAAATTGAGAGAGATCATACCACTACGAAATTGTTCGTAATTCAAGAGGAGTCTTGGCGTGTGGATCACCATTGGAGGCCAGACGATTGGACGGCTGTGGAGACGAAAGAACAAACAAGAGATTCGCCCTGAAATCCGCTTCTATATCGGTAATATCTAATCACAGATCTCATCTAAGAAACGAGTAGATCCGGTTTTGAATTGCCTATTTTATATTTCCGCTGTGCATGTTTATCGGGCAATTTCTAACACTGGTATCAGAGCCAACTCGTTTTCTTGTTGAGATTTGTTAGATAATTGTTCAATTAGCAATAGTTGCTATTATATCAATTTGATTTGGGTAATAATAATATATATAATATATTTATGAAATATAAATTTTTGAAATTGATATTGGATCAATTACTTTATTCCAAACTGATCATATGAATTTGATTCATGAATTAGATACGTGTGATGTATGTATGTAAAGAATTCGTATGGGTTCAACTATGTATGTATATGATGCATATATATAAGCTGTATAGATACGATTCAAAAACGAAAAAAAAAGGGAAGGGAAGAACCACCGGAAGAGTGCAGCCACCGGAGGCGGTGGCAAGTGTCGCCACCTTCACGGCGATCACGTGGCTGCTGGTGGCGGCCGCCATAGCGGCACCACATCGGAACTTGCGGTGAAATCACCATTTGCAAAAGCGGCGCGATTGTCGCCGTGCGTGGAGTTAACGGCGGCGGCGACGCCGGCCGCTCTAGGTGGCAACCGCGATGGTCGCCGCTTCCGCAGCTCTTCCGGTGAAACCCTAGTTTTCGGGTTAGGTTCTGCACGCTTAGTCGGGTGAAGACGGGACTTGTCCGTGCAATTTTCGAAATTGCACGGCAAGCCCCCTGGAAATATTAAGTATATTAAGTTCTTAAAGCGATTTTGAACTTGCAGTTAGTCCCCATTTCATTGTTTTTGTAAAAGCAGTTCTAGGGTGAAATTAAAATTTCTAAAATTAATGATAAATTTGATTTATCAATTTTATTGCAATTATTCAACTTTGGGAATTTATTTTCAAATTAAAATTATTATTTGAGACAAGAGTTGAATTTTTGTAATTATAATTTTAGTTTGTTTTCCCTAGTGGTTTAATAAAATATTATTAAAGTGTGACTTTAGTAATGGTGACAAATAAAGTGTTATTTTGTCTATACTCGCGTATAATAATATTTAATCAATTAGATTGATCATTTATTATTGAAGTGTGACTTTAATAGAGATGACAAATGAAGTGTTATTTTGTCTATACTCGCGTATAATAATATTTAATCAATTAGATTGATCATTTATTATTAAAGTGTGACTTTAATAGAGATGACAAGTAAAGTGTTATTTTGTCCCACCCATCTCCAATAATATTTAATTAATTAGATTAATTATTTATTATTCAATTTTACATAGAATTAATTAGATTAATTCATGGAATTTTGTTTTTCCGTTTGTTTAAATTGTTTAAATAATATGCGTCATCACAATAAATTTAGAAACTAAATTGTTTATCAATATTGGATATTGTGGATCATTTTGGACCAGACCAAAGTTTTTCACAAAATAAAGAGTTATTTTGTGAGTCCTCTCTTATTAATAAAATTAGTTGATTAATTTGATTAATCATAAAATTTTATTAATATGTAATTAATTAGTTAATGTGATTAACTAATTAAATTTTGGTATGATTGGGAAAATAAAGAGTTATTTTCTAAATTCCCCCCTTGTGATAAAATTAAATAATTAATTAGATTAATTATATAATTTTATTGATGAATTAATATGATTAACTAATTAATATTCGTTTTGGTTCGTTTCCTTATTGGTTTAAAATGTTTAGCCAAATAATATTATTACCCAAATCTAGAAATTGATATAATTTGTTAATATTAGATATCGTGGATGATTATGGATCAGACCAATATGATTGGATGAATGCATGGTTTTATTCTTTGTTTCATGTTGGGGGCTTGCGTGCCTATTATTAATTTGGGGCCTGCGTGCCAATTAATTTTTAATTTAATTTTGGAACTGCGAGTCTATGTGATACGGCGTATGTGCCAACTAGCATCAGATACGAGTTGGAGCAGAAGATGGAGATCACCGGAGTTAACCAACGAAGGACGAAGACATTGTCCCTTAGGATTTGACCAACTAGTTTTTCTCTTGGCTCGGGAAAACTAGATAGATATACGTCCATAATCATCCACCAGTTTTATTATGCTTAATAATTGCATGGTTGATGTTTATTATTATGCATTATATTATTGATGAGACTGATCCCCTTAAAAATGATATTAAATTCATGATTAAATGTTAATCAATGCCTTCCAGTTGTTACGGTAAAAGATTAGATTTTCACAATCGTAGTCGGCTTGTTGAGTAACTCAAGGCTGCTCGATCGTAGGAAATGTTCTTCACTGTGAGACATGTGATGCCTCTGAACATTGGGTCTAGTTTAACTAAAATTTATTTCTTGTTGAGTAACTCAAGGAAATAAACTTTAGAGGCACAACAAGTTAATAGATAAGATGTACAAGATAAATAGTTATCTGCTTGATGATCTAGGAGTCACATGGAGATGTGATTGATAGGCGTATCTACCTGTATGACAATTAGGGTTTGTTGAGTAACTCAAGGCTCTAATTGAACAAACAGGGTCCTAGGCCACTGATAAAAGTTGAAAAATTATTTTCTATCAATGTTGGGGATCATTGATTCAGTGGGAGTATTGTTAATTAAATAAAAGTCCATATTTTATTAACTTTATTGCATTTATTAATCGTTATTCCATTATCATTTCTATTAATTATATTATGAGTAATATTTTGAGTTTGAAAAGCATAGTTGATGCCGACAAACTCATCCGAACTACTTGAGTACTGTACTCAAATATGAAAAGTGAATTGAGTGTCACCACACTCACTGGACTTTTTTACACTAACGTCATAAATGTGATATTTATAAGTTACAATATGTCATAAATAGATTAACCGAAAAATCCTGCCAAGATGGTCTTGCTAGGACAATGTGAATTTACAAAGATCATGTGATGATCATAATGCAATATGAATGATACTTGCAGTTATGAGTTGTAAATGTCGCATGTGGGTATGGATATTTATGTTGTTATTGATCATGTCAAGGAGTTGATCCATGTAATGAATGATATAAAAATCCAAAATGCTATTTGGAGACTTGATGGGCAACAAGTCAAATGTTGACTTAGTTCTTCAACTCTCATTACCAAATAGTTTATCACAATTTTTTGTGAATTAAGATGTGAATAAGATTCCCAATACCCACTAATCTGTTTGATATGCCCAAACTGTTATATTTATCACCAATGTGACGACAAGATTGATCTTGAAACTCCTAACGAGGCTTAGAAGTAGTCTCCAACGAACTTTGAGAAAGAATTTTCGAGATCAAACTAACAGTTGAAGTATATAAAGACATATTCAAAGCCAATAACATTTTGTAGAGACAAAGAAGATTGGTATGGAACTGTGAGTCATGCATAACCAATTGAATAGAAGAATCTTGGAGAAGATTTTCGAAGCCCGTATTTAAATCTTTTATGTATTGGATATCGGATGGAGATCCCATATTTAAATACGATTAAGATTTAAATAGGAAAGTTCACTGTAAAGTAAGATAATGAGATCTACAGTAAGAAAAGAAGTAAATGTTACTTCATTCAAGACCTATTATTTTCGTTATCCTTTTATTTTGTTTTAGGAAAAATATTTTGATCACGTTCTTATGAAGAATATTATTTCTATTCATGTTGGGACATGAATAGTTGATCCATTCAGATAAAAACAATAGTCAAGCATAATCATTTAATGGAATCAACTATAGAAATAAGATCGATGATATTGGATTTCTAAAAGGTTTATTATTGGAATAGAAAATAAAAGGGGGTATAACGATAATTATATCCTATTCCGACATCAAAATATGTTAACCCTAATTCATATTGATGTATTGGGTTGATATATACAGAAGGTCGGAAAATAGCATCTCCAACGTCGTCAAGCTTAAAGAGGACTATATACCAGATATAGTATCTTATACTTGATGGATCACAAGCATGAAAAGTTTTGAAATGTTCAAAAGGGTTCAAGTACGAGAGGAGAGCTACTTGGGGAATATTCTTACATTTCGATATGATCGAAGTGAAGATTATTTAAGGATATAATTAGAAGAATGAGATTCTCGTTCAGTGAATTTGGGAATATACATGACTAATTCAATGGTATATAATGAGAGAAATTGTTCATATTAATATGATACGATGTTGTCATTATACCTAGCAGTTCACTGCAAAATTGTTTTGAAGATGGGCAATAGAGATTGCAAGTAACACACTAAATAATGTTCCATCTAAGTTGGAAGATAAAACTCAAAAATAGTTTTGAGCAATAACGCTTAGATGAAGCGTAGACGAAATCTCTTGATAGATATTCAAGATAAAATATTATTGAGTATCACTATTCTCACTTTTAAGATTAGAATCATCTTATCGAAGTATGATCTAATCTTTGAGAAATTGTTTTCCTAAAAGGACAGTGGGAGTAGGATAGACCTTGAAAGAGTTCAAGAAATCACAATAGAGATCAATCGACTATATGAACTAGTTGCTGAACTTCATTTGATGAGGTGCAAACTAGTAAAGAAGAAAAGTTCTTTATAACACATTGGCTCCGTATAGACCGTGGAAAGGCTCATCTATAGCAAGATGTGATCTTGCGGCTATTAATATGGTATTGCTAGTCAATGATGAGAAGGCTGTGGTTTATAAATGGTAAAGTCAACTTGTTGACCTAAAATGTATAGATAGATACACTAGAATTCGAAGTGAGCTCCATGTACTAAAATCAAAATTGATTTTGGTTCTGAGGCGGAGTTAGACCTATAATTTATAAATTAACTTACAAACAGCCCGTCGACATGGATCGTAATGCTCACAAGACAAGATTAACAGTGAATGTTGCAATCAAAGACAAATGTTGCATTTGAGAGCAAAATTTACATCTATAATCATTAATTCGAATTCTAACTACCGTAGATGCTCGTGTTTGAAAAATATTTTTCAAAACTTGATTTTGATCACGTTGTATCTGATGCAACATAAAAGTTTTGAATTCATAAGATCAAATTAAGTGTATGAGCATACCCAAGAGGAGCTAAAAACTTCATTTTAATGAGACAATCGAATAGTTTGATTTTATTATAAATGAGTATGAGTAGTGTGTACGAGAAGTTAGTGGGAGTGAAATCGTATTTCTAATACGGTATATGGATACGAGTTATTAGAAAATGATATCCCTAGAGAAAGTCCAACGTCTTCTCCATTATAGATTTAGAAAAGGTTGCATGTAATTTTGGGATAAAGATCTGTGGAGATAGATCTACAAAATGTTCAGCCTATCTAAATCCGAGTACATAGACGAAATCTTTAGAAGGTTTTTCCTGAAAGAGTTCGAGAGAGAACTCTATCCTATATGGATAGGACTGCACTTTCAAAAGGCGTTGGAGAACGCGGTTGAGAGAGGTCGCATAGATAAGATTCATGCGATACTATGTACTAGATCAAATGTTTCACATGTTTTGGAGGGGAAAATCTCCGAGAAAACAATGTAGGAAATATTAAATAATGGTCAACAAACATTATTAGATGATTGAGAAGCACTGAATACATGTTCTAATGGAGAATCTGACCGAAGAATTCAAAATTCACAAATGTCGGTTCTTGGTCTTGAAAGACTATACACTAATCCCAATTCGGAAAGATAGTTACTCATAAAAGTAGTATGATCAATAGGAAAGGTTCCATATGAATACAACTACTAAAACTCAATACACGGTTACTTTGGAAGTAGCAAGAGAAGCGGTTTAGATCGTTAAGTTCTTAATTGAACTTGAATGTTTTCCTAACATTGTTGATCCAATAGAGATTGAGATAACAATGGAGCCATCGCACAAGCAAAGGAAACCTAAGTCTCATCAACGATCTAAGTGTGTATTGAAGGTGGCATATCTCTTTAGAAGAGATAATGCAACAAAATGATAAAAGGATAAATACAAAAGATCTCTTGACATAGTGGATGTCACAGTATATTCATGATTGAAGCTATATGTATTAGATACAATAGTATTTGGATCTAATTGTGTAAAACTGTGGTGTTGCAATCTACATTGGATATTGATATGCGTAAACACCTAATTGATAGATGCACTTGAATGGCAGATCTACTATTTTACATATCTACGTTATTTTATCATAACAACTAAAATAATGGAGTCCGTAGAATAAATGTGGGAAAACTTGTTAATCACAAGGTGTTGTGATAGTGAGATAAAAGTTTTTGGCACTTATTCTTAAATTGTCCCTGGTCGTAGCAATAACAAAACACGGATATTGTTATTGCGGATAGACTAGCATGTGTAGCATCTCTTTCTTAAGAAGAAAGTAACTGATTTCACAAGTTAGAATGTGGAGACATTCGGATGAACACGTGAATGCTTCGTTAGTGGAACAAGCATTTGGATGACCCGCCTAGAGATACTCCATGGATAGTTATCCTTGCGTCAGTAGTTGATCTCTAATGTGCGGTGTGGAATTGGTCCTTTGACTTGAGAATATCATAGAATCTTATGCACGGATCGCTTTACTTTGGCGGACATTGAAGGATACTCTAATTGGGGTTGACTGGAAATGCCATACGGGTATAGTGAGAAATGCATGAAGGTTGTGAGTATTCAATACAGGATTCATCGTTCCTGGGTAACGGGAGATTATAACCTGCATTTCGCCCAATCAAGTTGATATAAATTCCTTGGCCAAGGTGGGATTGTGGGATTGAATAGAGTTTTCAATCACAATCACTGATTTAATCAACGTTGAGTTGAGAGCGAATAATACGGTTGGTTGAATGAGATTGACGTGAATCCATATCTCTGAACCAATCGGGTTTATATTGATGAAGGGATTATAGTTCCACGGTAACTGCACATGTAAAGGTTTCGTCATTTTCACATGACTTATCCCGTCACATGGATTGCTATGACACATTGCTAGATGTCAATCATGGACGGCGACATGGGTCGATCGATCTAGGTGAATCGATGATAAACTGAAATAGGAATTTCACTTTATCCTATCCTGATAAGATTAGATAGTGACACCATGACGTTTGCCTTTATGAGTGGGAGCCTGATGGGTCACACACAAAGTCAAGTACTCGTACCTTGAATTGGACATTGTCCAAGTGGGAGAATGTTAGTTATGGGGTGTACAAGGCCCAATAGTTGGACCGGGTTGAGGTATCTTGTGGCTCAAGAAACCACAAGCCCAATAGGATTATTGTAAACCTATAAATAGCTCAATGTAGCCCCATAATACATAAGTTATTATTACTACATTGTCTGTAAGTTCTCTTTACAATTATCTAGCACTAAATTGAGAGAGATCATCCCACTACGAAGTTGTTCGTAATTCAAGAGGAGTCTTGGCGTGTGGATCACCAGTGGAGGCCGGACGATTGGACGACTGTGGAGACGAAAGAACAAACAAGAGATTCGCCGTGAAATCCGCTTCTATATCGGTAATCTCTAATCACAGACTCATCTAAGAAACGAGTAGATCCGGTTTTGAATTGCCTATTTTATATTTCCGCTGTGCATGTTTATCGGGCAATTCCTAACAGACATAACATAAAGATCCTCACAAAAAGACTTTAAAAGACATAATATAAATGTCCTTACAAAAGACATAACATCAATATCTTTACAAAACTCAACCATAACACCACAGACATAAGTATCAAATGGTTCTTTATACATGTTGAAACCAAAAACTACCACTGTCCTAAATTGACCCTAGTCTGGGAAAAATTATATAGAAGACTAGCAATGTGCAGCCTTGCCTCCATGGGATCAAGCTGAAAGATCTTCCCAACCGTTTGATTGATTATCATTTTTGCATACTTAATAATGAACACACCACAAGACAAACTGCAAAAAAAGGAAAAAAGAGATAAATAATTAAATCACCTCAATAATAATAATATATAAAGGAAAGTTAGCAAATTAGCAAGAGTATCAAAAAACACAACCCTCCATTTCGCTTCGGTATCTTATCTTTATCAAGAATGTTAATCTTCAACGGAGGGATCCTTTCATTATCACCACTAGAACCTGTGGATTTCCAATAACCAACATGAACCATAAGATCATGAAACATTTCAACAAAAGGCTTCACGCAACTCATCAATGCATGTTGCCGGATAGACTCGAGAGAATTGTATATATTAAGGACTTTATCAGCCAACAAAAATTCACCAAGAATCCAGTGGTACTCTTTCTCCATATGAATCGGCAACAAGACCATATCAACATTGTCCCAACAAGAACCACAGAGAGGTAACAACCCAACCACAGCTTTCGCCAAATAAAGCTGTTTACTGAAAGAATCTTTATCTAAAACCCAAAACTTGTAAATATTAACTAAGAAATTAGTAAAAGAACAATCAGCAATTGTAATCCTCCTGCCCACGCTCTCTATAGCAAGGTTTGCCAACTTTCGAAAGTGATAAAAACACTCATCAATGTGCTTCATAATAGTAAAACTGAAAATTAGAATATAAAAATCAAATCTATTACACATTGATTGTAATACATTTCACCTAATGTATTACACTATATGTGTAGTAGACTTTATGCATTACATATGAATTAGAGTTCATGTGCAACATCAGAGAGCATAGTGAGGGACAATAAGAGAAAAAAATGAGACCTTTTAAAAATGAATAATTACCGAGCAACTCATTGCGTGATCCCAAATTAGATTACACCACCAATACTTGTCTTTGCTCTCTACCAATTTTAAATTCAAACTAAGATAAATTATGGAATCCTTCGGCTTCGGGAAAAAATGTTTCCTAACAGTAAAAGAATAGGTAAATCAAATAATAATTTAGGAAAAGAAAATCAATCACATTCTGGATTAACCAAAAAAAAAAGATCAAAATGAACACAAACACAAAAACTTAACCTTGCTCTAGAATTAAAACCAATCTTAAATCATGAATCAAAGCCAGCAACCAAAGCAAGATCAGGATGTACCATTCCAAATTGAAAGGCTAGTGCTTCGTCATCATCAACAAGCTCAAATGGATATTTTAAAAGGGTTCTTACCAGGAACAACAAAATGAGACAACACATGTGCTCGATCATTGATTTCTTGTTCAGTTTCAAGAATCTCAATTTCTTGACTCTGTTTAAATAGAATAGAAAAGGATATTATTAAAAACAATCAAATAAAAAAAGGAAGAAAAAGAAAAATCAATTTGACAATGATAGTAAAAAAAACCAGATTAACAGCCCCCTCTGGCACAATATCACCATCATCGTGTTGCTTCTTCTTCAAATTCAAATTGTCTCCATTTCACATCTCATTCTTCACCAAAACATCGTCCAACACCTCACTATCTACCTTTTCTAACACGTTCTTCTGCAAACACACATTCAACTTTCGCAAATTTGCATTCAGCTTCTTGTCACAAGGCTTCTTTTCTTCATTCTTCTCCATTTTCAAAATTAGGTTCTTATCATCATCCTCCAGTTCCCCATTCAGCTTCTTTTCTTCATTCTTCACCATATTCAAACGCAGGGTCTTATATCGCCCTTCACTTCCTCATTTTCTGCACGATTCAGATTTAGTTCTCCACTTTCCTCAACTGCACAATCATAAAAAACAACGGCAGCGAGATCAAGATCATCAAGAAGACTTTGATCAAAAGTCATTTTCACACTCTTCTGCTTCTTTAATTCAGATAATTGTTGGGTTGCAGTCCTCTCAGCTTCAGCATATATAGCATCTAGTTCATCAGGATCAAGAGTACCATCTTCACTAAAACCTATATCCTTGGGTGTTTTGTCAAAAATAGCATGTGTGTCTTGACTACCATGAGTAGTATCTCGATTAACAACACTTTGCTCGGGGGTTGGCTCGAGTGTTTCAGAATCCAACAGCTTAAAACTAGGGGGTGAAAAATCTACTTCAGGACCAGTAGACTGCAAAGCAAATTGATAACAACATTAAATAATGTACTCATTCAAAACATTGCAATAAATGTACTGTTACAAAGAAAATGTAATTTATCAGTTACACATTAGTTATTCTTTGTAAATTGGCCGGTGTGTACTCATACCTGATCGACAGTGCTAGCACATTCTGCCTTGCCAATTTTGGACTTTAATTTATCCTTAGGCGTTTGGTCAAATATCGAAGCCGTCACTTGACAATCAAGAGCAGTATCATTGACCTTGGCAGCTTCAGAATACTGAGCAACAACATCAGATTTCTTACCCTCTTCTTTACAAGTTTGATCAAATCTAGAATAGAGATTGAGATCAAAAGCCTGTAAACAGGGTAAAATTAAAAAAGAATGCAAAAATGGAGGATGCTATTAATAGTTACTTAAATACTAAAAAAAAGAAAAAAATTTCAGCACTACAACATTAGAATTATGAATATCAGCCTTCTCTTCAACATTACGCCGTTGGTCACTAACAAAATTCTTTGCTCCAACCTCAGTATTCTTCTCAGGACTCAACTCCTCAACACCATGGCAAATTTTATCTCCATCTTGTCTACTATGCAAATCTTTCATCACAACAGCAGCTCCAAATCCAAATTCAACTGCAGCATGAACAATATCGTCCATGCACTGGAACATTTAAGACAAAAGTTTGCAAAAGAATTATACACTGTCTGAAATAAATTATTTCAGAAGACCAAGTAGTAATGGATGTAAACAAAACAAAATCCTGATCATCATCATTATTTTCACTTTTATGACCATCTAGAGCTTGTTCCATCGACTGCAAACATTTATGAGGAAAAATAAAACCTAATCAAATAAAACAGCACAACAGAGTGTGTGCAAGACAAATACTCAATCAAAAAACTCATAAAAATACATAGATAAAATGCCTGAACTAAACCACACACCACCTTCTGTGCATTATTCATAACATTGTCATCACAGTCATCTTCATGATTGTTTGGACCAGAATTACATCTCTCTTGCTTTCGACTATCTTCATTAGAATGTAAACCTTCAGTAATAGACTCGTGTGCAACAGCTTTCCCTTTCAAAATCTGCTCCAATTCAGAAACTCTATTCTCTAGATAATGAAAGGACTCTAACTTGCTCTCCAAAGCATTAAAACGCAATAGAAGCTCATCGTACTTTTCTTTCGAAACAACTTTTGCACAAAGCTCAGAATCTTCTAAACCATAAGTGCGACCCTTTCCAACACTTACAGCCTATATCACCAAGTTATTTACTTTGTCAATGTGAGGATCAAAAAAAGCATGTTGTGGAGATGCGGCATGGGAAGGAGCATGCAGTTCTTCAGAAAGATCAGGCTTCTCAAACAAACCATTTGTATAAAACTTTTGCAACTCTTCATCACTAGCTTCAATGACACAGGTGTCGCGCTACATCAAAACAAAAATGCAACAGTAACTTAGAGCCAATAATACAAAGTTAATGTATTACACAAAGTGTAACAAGTTACAGTCAAACTGCAATGAAACAGAAGCTAAAAACTAAATAAACGAGAAACATTAACTTCTTATTACAGAAGGGATTATCAGCAAGAACATCCTGATCAACCATGACGACAGAAGACCACCTCAAAACACGTGGCAAAAGGAAAGCATCGGATTGGTTGCAAACAACACCTCGAATAGTAGGTGAAACCTCATAAATCCATATTTGAAGCGCAAGAATGAATCAATTCATGCAATAAGTTGAAGGCGGCGGCTCATTAGACTTAATTTTAGAAGCAGCATTTCTCATCCATTGGCTTCATTGAATTCAATGTGAAATAAAAAAATTCCCGACCCCATGCAAGAAATTCCTATAATCACTATCTATCATCCTAAACCAGACATCCTTAACCGCCATGTCATGTTTACTTGTATAAAAAAAAGAAGACAACTCATACAACATAGCAAGTTGAACCATATCAACATTAGGCACATTGGGAGGAGCATTTGTAAAAACTTGAGCAACAACAAGACGTGAAATGTATTGAACATGATTAAAATAAGTGTCTTTCAATCGTAACCCACCAAGAGCATATTGACAGCCAACACATTTCAAGCCACTTATGACACAAAACTCATCCATAGAAAACCTTAGAATTTTACCACACACATTGAACGATATAGCATGATCATCATCATCCACAACTTGACACAAAAGCATCTTATGAATTAACAGTGGTTAGGGAATAGTGTGTGGAAGATTAAGAAGGTAACCAAAGCCTGTCTGTTAAAAAAGACGGAGTTGGTTATCATTGAGCTTGTTCTTAACATTGGCAACAATTTGATCATCCTTAGACATAACAATGGAAGCTCTAAACTACTCATTCATAGGGATCATGTGCGGGGAAGACTGCAAAAAAAAAAAAAAAAAAAAAAGAACATCATTTAAAAAATCTATTAGATGAAAACCTACTACATAGTAATTATAGTATATCTGTAATGCATCAAATGGGTTACACATCGAGTGTAATACAGCACACAAGAGTACACATGTGTTAAATAGTATGTGTAACAAGTTAAGTACAACACACAAAGATTAAAAAACTTTAAACGAGGGTTTCAATTTGTAAAAAAATGTCAGATCTACAAAATAGATCACACGGACACGAAAAACAAACTAACAACAACTGATAGAAGAAAATAAATTGTACAAAAACTTCAAAATCAAATGCAAAACATCAGCAATATATAAATATTTTTGCTAAATAAATAGAAAAATTCTTAAAAATAAAAACAAACTTACATTACACCGGGGTCTTTTCGCTGCAACTTTAACCTTCGTCTTCTGACATGGTAATTTATGCTTAGAAGATCGCTTCGAAGAAGAGGCTGAAGGTGAAGAAGATAGTCCAGGTAGAGACGACCGAGTTTGAACCATTTCTACAGCGAAAACCAAACAAACGAAGAAACCAATTAAACGAAACAAAAGAAGAGAGCAAACTGAGACCGAGTGCTAGAGACAATCGACAAGACACGAGAGTGAAGAAAATGGCGGAGAAAAGACCAACAGTGAACCGAGGCGCGAAGAGACAAACGAAAAGGAAATAATTGGGCCGGGTTAGTTGGACCAGCTATACCGGATACGAGCAAATAAATTAAAAATATCGGATTTCTGTAAAAGGAAACTTAAATGCAAGATAAAGTGTAATTTCTTCTAAAATTACTCCGGTGATGAATTTGGGCCGATATGGTGGTTGGAGTCAGTAAAAATAATTTAGCGGCGCCGAAGTAAAAAAAAAAAACCAATGTGGCGACTACACCCTAAAAAAATTACCTATGTGGCACTTTAGTCGTATTAAACATCTCAAGAATATTCATTATTTTCACACTAATTTTTTGTGATTTAATACAAGGGTAAAATAAGAAGAATACAAAAATATTTTGTAATTTCGATAATATTTAAAATATTTTCTTACCATGTGTGAAAAATGATGGGTACATATCTTAGTAGAACGGAGGGAGTAGCATTTTATGTACTCCTTCGTCCTATAAAGATGGTCTCATTTTTTTATTTGTACCAAATTATAGTCTAATTTTCTTAGTTAATTTATTAGTTGTTATATATTTTCCTATTTAATGTGCTCTCAATATATAAGCATAATTAAAGTGGGGTAATAAATAATCTGTCTATCTTATATATATATTTTACTTTTCCTTTATGGGTTGTCCCATATATATAGTCATCTTTCTATATTTAGTAGCATTTTTTATATTCATTTACTATTATACCCCATATATATTTTCGAAAATATGAAATCTTTAATGACTTATATTCATTTAAACAAGGGCATCATAGAAAGTTACTTTTTCAATATTATTTTTTATCCCCGTGAAAAAAACAAAGTGGACTATATATGTGGAACAGAGGGAGTATTTGAAATTGTATATTAGGTAATATTACCTTTTCAAAAACATTAATTGATTTTTCTTAATCTTTGCGAAAATAAAAGTGACACTATCTTTATGGAACTGAAGGAACATTTCTTTATCTTCCTGAAATTGTATGTTTGGTTATTTATTGTTAATTTATAACTATACTCCCTCTATCACACAAAGATAGAATTATTTTCCTTTTTTCTTTGTCCCAAATATAGCTCATTTTCTATTTGTATCTATTTAATTTCTTTATTTTTCATGTCATACCATTATATAATTGCGTCGACATTAATAAAAATACATTATTATTTAATGTAAGGGTATATTTGAAAAAAATACAACTAAACTCTATAAAAAATACAACTAAAATCTACTTTTTCAATAATATTAATTACACTTTTTTGAATCCGTACTAAAGTCAAATTGGGTCTATCTTTATGGAATTTTTTTATATATATTAAAAGCATTACTTGAGGTTTTTTGGGTTTCCGACCTTTTTAATTTGGGCTTTTTAGTTTGCCCGCTTCATTTTTTAATTTTTTAATTATTACATTCACTTATTAATTATTCTATATATTTTTGCATTCAATTAATATACTTAATAAATTAGTTAAGTGTTTATAAGAATCAATCAATGTGAATGTAATAAAATAATAATAATAATAGTAATAATAATAATAATAATAATAATTATTATTATTATTATTTTTATTGTTATTATTATTATCTTTATTTTTATCGCTATCGTTTATCTCATATATATATATATATATATTTTGATATGATCCGGGTTAGCTACATTTCATCAAAGTCATTAGGAAGCCGGTTGAGACAAATACGAGCTTGAACGGACAGGTTTAGAGATGATGATGATGAGTTAGGCCGACGACCCACAAAAGAAAACCCTCTATTTTGGCTCATCTCAGGAGTCGAACTGAAGACATGAAAACGAGATCGAGATCGAAATCGAGCACATTTTGGCGAGCCAGCTGGAAGAATTCTGCACAGGCCAAATTCACGGCCGTAACTTCCTTTATTACTGCTGTAACTCACATCTTAAAGCCGTACCACAGATCATAGGGTCGTATCTCAGGTGGCTATTGAATAAGAATTTTTAGAGAGGAAATTGCGGCTGTAATATACATTATAAGGCTGCAAAACATGAAACTGCGGGCCATAACAGTTCATATACGACCGTAATTGAAGATCCATCTTTTGGGGTAGAAATCTTTCAGAGAGTTTTGTACGCCCGTATGGCTTGGTAATACGGTCGCATCTCAGTCTTACGGCCATAATGTATAAACATATGGCCGTAACTTGGGTTTTTATGGTCATATCTCTTAAATTTACGGCCGTAATTTTTAGCCGACTTATGCTTTTTATCTTTACTTTTTAGATATTTCGTTATTTTATTATTATTTTCATTCCATGCTTGTATATGAATGAAAATAAGGCCATTTTGTATGATAACTTTGGTTGAAGAAAAGCTTTTAGCTTGTTGAGTTCAGCCTTGCTACTCCCTTTGAGTTGACATTACTCCTCATCCATTCCTTGAATCTTGATTGCAATAGCTTGAGTTTTAGCCATGCTCCTCTGTTACGATCTCGTTCCGAGGAACCCCCGAATTTATCGAAGGCGTGATCAACCTTCGTGGCGTTCAAACCCCGTGATTTGGCGGCACAGTCAAGTCATGTCGAGGGGTCCTCATCTTGGCCCAGAAGTGATGGGCAGTTATCGATCGTTTTTACCAGATTCAGATTAGAGGGCGGTCCCATTTCGGTATCATTTGTTATCGAGCTAGCCTCTAAGAATTGGGCATCTATCCTTTGTTTTTTACGGTGTAAGTTCTTAGGTTGTTATTGTCGTTATTTCTATCAGATTAGATTATTGATTTTTAGTTTTTAAGATTGTAGGGTTTGGTGTGTGTTCTTTGTGTTCTAGGTGTAAGTTAAGTTTTATGCTTAAAATCTCTTTTATCTTCTAGTATTGTGTTGTGAGTGTTGTTAGAGCCTAAAAGAAATTTAAAAACAAAAAAAAAAAAAAAGGTGAGGAGGCTCGGAAATATAAGAGAAAAATGTGACGTTGAACGAGTGATAGTCATTGACTACACTTAGTTATTTTTTTATTTTTTTATTTTTTTATAATCTTTTGTGATTAAGTTGTAATTTTCATTCCCTAGTTATTTAAGGTTGCGCTGTGTTTGTAGTTTGTGTTGAGTTGTAATAGGGTTGTAATTTTGGAAGATCAATACATTGGCTAGTGAATTGTTTGGGCTAGACAAGAGTTGATCATTCCTTGATTGAAGTGGAGATCGAAGTTGGGCAAGCTTTTGTGTGAATCAAACACAAGCGATAATTACGTGAGGACATTAGCACACACTTAAGCACAATATGTCGAGTGTTCGTTCTACTGCAGGTGAAGGGTGAGATTCAGTGATGGTTGATCAATTGAGAACTTTATTGCAAGAGAGCAATCGGGACATACAAGCTACAGTTGATCGATCTATCGCCGAACTTGGTAGAAGAATTGATAGACTAGAGCTTAAACAAGGCCAGCTTAGAGGAGGTAACAGAAGTGAAGGAAGTCAGGATAGTGATTTAGAAGGCAAAGGCAAAGAGTCTTGGATAAATGTGAGAAGGGATAGGGGTCAAAGGGATTGACGTGGGAGAAATGAGGATGAAGGGGAAATGAAAAATGTAAAGATTGAAATTCCCTCATTCCATGGAAAGTCAGATTCGGATGCCTATCTAGATTGGGCAGGTGGGGTTGATATCTTGTTCCAATGTTATAAAATTCCGAAGGCTAGGAAGGCACTTTTATTGGCTAGGGAGTTCGCAGGTTATGCAGTAAGTTGGTGGCAACAACTTACTACGGCCAGAAGAAGAAATAATGATGACCCCGTTGAGTCTTCGGAAGAATTGAGATTTTTGATGAGAAAGAGATTTATTCCATCACATGATTGAGATTTTTGATGAGAAAGAGATTTGTTCCGTCACATGACTACCAAAGTTTGTATCAACGATTACAAGCTTTAAGCCAAGGGGGACGAACTATAGAAGAATATTACCAAGAATTGGATTCTTTGATGACACGGTGAAATATTGTGGAGGAAGAGGAAGCCACCATGGCTAGGTTCCTTGGGGGATTGAATAGAGAAATCGCCAATCTTACTGACCTACAAGAGTATACCAATCTTGAGGAGTTGTTGCACAAAGCGGAGAAAGTAGAGGCTCCACAAAAAAGGAGAATATCCAACAAGCCTCAACCCGGGAATGGTAACAACTTGGAGAAGGCAAAGTGGGTTGACAATTGTGGCTATCAAGGAACTTGGAAGGGTAGAAGTGAACTACCTAAGGATACACTGAAAGCAGGCCCTAGCACGGAAGACAAAGGAAAGAATAAGATCGGACCACCATCCACCCAAAATCAAGACCTCAAATATTTGAAATGCCAAGGGATAGGTCATTATGCGTTTGAATGTCCTAATTGAAGAACCATATTGGTTAAGGCAAATGGGGGAGTATAGAGTGAGTTCGAAAAGGAAGAAGCCCAATTCGTAGATGATGAGGATTGACGATGAGCAATTTGTTGTAAGAGGACCCGAATCTCTAATTGTGAGGAAGGATCCAATTCAAGATAGGGTGGTCAAGGGGACATCACAAGAGAATCTATTTCACGCATGATGCTCGATATGATGTAATCTTTGCAATTTAATTATTGACAGAGGTAGTAGCTCAAATTTAGCTAGCACATTGATTCTGGACAAATTAGGATTGCTTGTACTCCAACACCCGAGCCCCTGTGATTTGCATTGGTTAGATGAAATGAGAAAGGTTACGGTAAATATGCAAGTGCTAGTTTCCTTGGTTATTGGGCAATACATGGATATGGTGGTATGTGATGTGGTACCAATGGAGGGTACACATTTTATAATGGGAAGACCTTGGCAGTTTGATCTGAAGATGATGTATGATTTTCATAAAAACTGCTATAACTTCAAATGGAATGGAGAAACCGTGGTGCTTGCTCCTTTGACTCCCGAGCAAGTAGCTATTGAGCATTTGAAGCTAGAAAAACAGGTCGAAGAATGGAAGGAGAGGGGAGATTATAAGGAGGATGAACTTGAAGAAGAAATGGAGATTCATGTCGATAGGGTGGTGAACGAGGAGACCATTAGGTATGAGTGCAAGGATCCTTTCCTTGTGGCTCACCATGCTAACACACTCCGCCTCCGTTTTCTTGTATTCTTGTCGCAAGTTAGCTACCACAATTGGAGGGTAACATACACAACCTTATTCCTTGCGGTAGCTCATCCATCTCATGAGAGAGAAATAAAGTCAATCCCGATATTCGATACTTTATTCATTTGGATTGATGAGGCATTATTTGCGTTAGACCCTAGCGTGATGTTTGCGATGAAGAATCATGTGATTCGAGGTTGAATCATTTTAAAAATGGTGGGGATGATATGATCCTGGTTAGCTACACGTCATCAAAGTCATTAGGAAGCCAGTCAAGACAAATACGAGCTTGAACGGACAGGTTTAGAGATGATGATGATGAGTTAGACAGACGACACACAAAAGAAAACCCTCTATTTTGGCTCATCTAAAGACTCGAACTAAAGACATGAAGTCGAGATCGAGATCGAGCACATTTTGGAGTACCAGCTAAAAGAATTCTGCACGGGCCAAATTTACGGCCGTAACTCACATCTTATGGCCGTACCAAAGATCATAGGGCCGTATCTCAGGCAGCTATTGAAGAAGAATTTTCAGAGAGGAAATTACGACCGTAATATACATTATACGGCCGCAAAACATGAAACTACGGTCATAATATACATTAGACGGCTGTAAAACATGAAACTACGGCCGTACCAGTTTATATATGGCTGTAACTAAAGATCCAGCTTTTGCGGCAGAGATCTTTCAGAGAGTTTTGTATGCCCGTATTGCTTGGTGATACGGCCGCATCTCAGTCTTACGGCCATAACATGTAAACATACGACCGTAACTTGGGTTTTGCTGATTGTATCTCTTAAATTTACGGTTGTAATTTTTAGCCGACTTAAGCTTTTTATCTCTACCTTTTAGATATTCGATTATTTTATTTTTATGTTCATTCCATGCTTGTATATGAACAAAAATAAGGCCATTTTGTATGATAACTTTGGTTGAAGAAAAGCTTTTAGCCTGTTGAGTGAAACCAATTAATTCCATTTAATTTTTTGCAAGTTCAAATTTAAATAATTGCATCATGTCCTATATTTAGTTTATTAAAATTACTTTATTTTATAAGAATTATAATATCTTGACGGTTGTAATTTCTCTTCACGATAGCCAAAAATATTGAGAGAGTGATTTTTATTTTAATCAAAAGAATATAAGTTTGAAAAACTGGGCCCCTTACTTTAAGTTTGAGCTATCTTTCATTTATTTATTTTTTAAAAGTGTTTGGTATATTTTGTTTGCAACATATTTATTTTTTCTGCATGTAATTTTTAAATTGCTAAAGTAAATATAAATGAAATATTTGTTTGATATATATTTTAAATATTGAGTACTGCATTAAAACAGTTTGTAGTACAATTGATAAGTCAACAAATTAACTCGGTAGATTTTTATTTGATGGTTATTTTTATTCACGGTAATCAAAATATTTAGACAACGATTTTTATTTTAATCAAAACACTATATGTTTGAAAAATCAGATCTCTTAATTTAAGTTTGAGCAATCTTTCATCTTTTTAAGGTGCTTGGTATTTTTTATTATTAGTATATTTGCTTTTTTTACATGTAATTTTTGTAATGCTAAACTAAGTTTGAAATGAAATATTTGTTTTATATTTTAAATATTAAGTGTTGTATCAAAATAGTTTGTCGTACAATTTTGTAAGTCGATAAATTAATTCCTTGGATTTTTAATTTCCACCAAATTAATGGTTACACAAATAATTTTTTATTGTTGATATTATGTCATTGTCTACACCATATCTCGGTAATTGTTACGGTTTTAAACCGTGGCAACTCGATTTTGTCACGGTTTTAAACTGTGACAAAAAACACCGTCGCGACTAGGTTGTCACGGTTTAAAACCGTGAAAAATTTGTCACGGTTTTAAACCGTGGTAAATTGTGGCAGCGATCGGTCACGATGACCAAATTTGTCACAGTTTAAAACCATGACAAATGTGTGATGTTAACTGCAAATTCAATTTTTTGTGATTTGGTTGTGGCTTGGTAACAACGAAATCCATTTCGTCATTTCCTAACTTGAAAGCACCATACAACATTCATTCATACCACCATATCCATACACACACAATTCAAACAAAAAGAAAACGCCATATTACAAATTCGTCACATAAGAACCATCATCGTCCATTCGAATGTTTTCCATGACCGTCCAATGCAAACTGTAAGAAACATCACCAAATATCGTGTTCCAAGCATCACCATCCTTTACAAACTAGAACCACCATTTAAAACAACAGTCACTAACTAAAAACCACCCCCAAATACCATACTACGTACTAGGAACCATAAAAAAACATCACTAAGTATCAAAACAAAATCCTAAAATGCAAACACAACCATTATTCAATAAGTTAACAAACATAACTGGTAATCGAAAGGAGAGAGCTACTCTATCTCCTTCAACAAGTATGTCGGCCATGAAATAAATGAACCGTTACCAAAATCTACCAAACACTTCGCATCCCGTTGTTTACCAAGATACACATGCTCATTCTCAAAGCTCGGATAGATATACTCGATATTTACCTTTGCTTCAGGGCGTTAAAGTTTATGACTATGAACAAGAGTACATGGCATGACGGACTTCACTTTTACCATTGTAATATTATTTTCATTGCATAAGTCTCTGAGATAATAATACCCTTTGTGCGCCGGCATTGGAGAATAGTCTGCATTCATGGACTGGCTGGAAGAACCTTTTCCAAGTATAGTGCATTTCTTGAAAGCAATGTGACCGCATCAGGTGAATGAACATTTGGATCCGAACTGGGCCGGCCCTTGACCAAGGTCTGTAACAAGGTGCTTTGGTCTTTCATTTGACAAACGAGGATTTGTAACAGTGAACCGTGGTCCTTTACTTCATGCTGAGTCTACCAATCTGAAATACCATAGGCTGCGTGGCTTTAAATGTAGTCATCGACACCTTGCACCCTCCTCCACTAATATGCCCACACTTTTCCCTCTGGAAAACTTGAGTCAAAGGATCATTATCGATATCTGTTGAGCTTGAATCCCCTCTTTGACGATACTATCACTCAGCAATTTTTGCCTGTGGAAGAGTAAACAACATAATGGTATCAGATAGTCACAATATTCCAATATAACATTTACATATATGTACTCAAATTACAACAAATTTTACTGAGACTTCTATATCGAAATTCCCAAATGAGTTATCAAAGTTGATCCACCCATTGGACGGCGGATAATCTTCACAGAATTTTGGATAATCCTAGTATGTTTTAACTTTCACAAATAAAATAACTCAATCAAAATCCCCACAGAATAATTATAAGTTGATAAGAATACAATGTCAGTTAAATTCTCTAGATTCCTTAGGGGAAGAGTTTCTTTGCAACAGACCATTCAAAAACAAGTGAAGTCACGGTGATATTCTTGTCATCAATAAAACGATATAATAAGCAATGGTCAACAATTATAGAATTTACCTAAGTCTGAAACAGGCCCAATTAATGGCTTTTAATGCATTTTTCTAGTTTTGAACCACAAATTTAACACATCGTTCGAGTAAATGAAAGTAAATGAAAAAAATTCAATCAAACAACAAGCCCGACATAAACAAGCAAGAGTGGAACCATTAAAATGAAATCTCTTGGTTGCCCTTTAAAGCTAGAAAATCAATAAAGGACCAGTTTTCAGGAGTGGCCTACTAGCTAGAAATGTAACATGAAACTTGAGAAGAAAGAATTCACAACAATGGAAGCAGATAAGAAAACATATGTACAGCAAGAAGCAAGCTGGATATTAAACTTGTGTTGTAATATCCAAGTAAGAATAGATACCTTGAGAGGGATGTGAGAGTGCCATATGAGCAGAAGTTTGATGTTTCGTGCATAACAAGTTAAGGTACAAGTAGTCATCTTCTTGTTGGTGGCTAGTATTGATTGAAAAAAGATGCAAGGTCTGATATGATACTCCTGGAATACTAGAAATGCCTCTGATGTTTCAATTCATATTTTTTTAAAAAAAATTAATTTTTGGTGTCCACATTTAAGTGATATTTTAAAAATAAAACTAGGTATGTATATCAATGCAAAAATTTAAAGTTTGTGTGTGTGTGTGTTAGTGATTATGATCATTCTTCTATTTATTTATTTATTTTTATCTATCATCATTTCAACCACTCATCACACTAATTTGGAAACGTTTTACATTCTTAGATCATCTTCTTTACTTTACAACAATATCTCCGAAATATAAATTTTCGATAATCTCCATCAAACTTAAGCGACTATACCATGCAACTTCATCACCATTTAATAGAAAGTGCATCAAATATACAAATTTCACAATTGATATGCAATTTTCAGATTATAAGTTTAGAAATTTACTCACAGCAGTTTTAGCAAACACTGGGCTATATCTATCCTTCATTTTTCGAGCATGAAGGTAGAGATTATTGCTAGTAGGAGGCTGATCCTCATCATTAGTACTTTGTAATCGCTCCTAATAAATCAATAAAACATTTAAATGTAAAATGTAAAATATAACATGACTTGCCTAATATCTAAAATATTTTGATTCACAATATACTTTAAGAGTCACTCAAGTCAAGATTGGCCTAAAGTTCAATAGTTCAAATTGGTTAAGTCATAGGCATACCGTCCACTTTGCAGATACCTCGACGTAAGACTTGGAACCAAGGAAATGAACATCAGTCTGCTTAGCCCTATTTGGTTTGCCATGTGCCCTTTTTTCAGCTTGTTCTCATTAGACTGAATAACGATGAATTGGTGTCATTCAGCTATTGGAATGAACTCATTTTCCGAAGGATTATTTTTGGCTTTTAGGATTTCTTCGGCAGTTGTTGCATTTTCCCCGTAGGTACGGGATCGGAGGTTATTCTTCCAACTTTTATATTGTTCTCCTGCTTAAACCAAACAACAACATTTGAGCCTCATCAAACAAGAATATTGTATAAACTAAACATATGATAATTCAATGCTTTATTAATAACAACATATGTGCTTCAATAAACTAAAAATCAACTTCACAATTTTAGAATTACCTGACCAATTATACAATTCTTGTGAGCTGGACTAAGATCAAAATCCAGTAGGAAAGAATTCCACAGCTTATCTTTCGTCTCGGAAGGCACATGCCTCCAGTCGTCGTAAAGAAGCCCAACGTTACACTTCAAAAGTGCTCGAATATGTGCCATTAGCAACTTTTTATTACCAACAGGATTTCCCAACATGTCAAATTCAATATCCTTTTTACACATAATAGGTGTCGATGGACTGGCCATTACATGCAGCAAATAAAAAAAAGGCTACTAACATGAAAGTAAATTAATGGTCACGTCAATGCAAGTACAAATGGTCGACTGAACACATTGTAACAATCTTTCTATTGTACATGTTTAGGATCTGAAATATATCTAGTGTTGTGGTAAACCAATATGCAAAATGTCAAAAGAAGAATTACACAAGTAATCGACTCTTGCATTTATAAGAATTACATTTTCTACATCAAAACAAGAACAATATCTGTAGATCTACGCATCTAGATAATCTAAGAAATCACACAAATTCAGATTGTCATCCAATGCAGATTGGTAATTAGTATGGGTTTCCAAAGCGTCTACTTAATCAGTTAACCGCTTCGGTGCATGAAGCACAACCCGCCATTGACTATTGCTAATACACTTTGAATAAAACACTTGCTTTCTATTTTGAAGCGCTCAAACAAATGGTTCATCCTTAGTACTGCCCTGCTCTTCAATTTGGCCAGATCGACTATAACCATCTTCGTGGAAGAGTCCACCGTGTAAGCATTTTTGTCCTCCACGCATATCCAATCACAATCAAATACCGTCTCTTTGAAGCTTGAATAATCTAGTTCATATATATGTTGAATAACTCCATAATACACCATCTTCACTTGCTTCGGATTTTTGTCTTTCGCACTAGATACACAAGTTGTAATTGCTTTAATTGCAACGCCGCTATTTTGATTCCGCATGCGATGTTGCTCACGATCATATTCAGAGAATACAAAACCCTTCACTCGATATCTGTTAAACTGTTTCGCAACAAAACTAGGGCCTTTAGCAAGTTAGGTGAGCCTTGAGGTAACATCACCCATTCTTAACAGCAGACTGATGGAAACAAGATATTAGTAACATGTAATGGAAATTTTTCTAACTGCAAGGTTAATATTCGAAGTGCAACTGAAAAGCATGTGCTCCCCATCCTCATGTGCCTTCTCACCGTCCTTTGAATGTACTCCCTATAAGCATGTGCTCACAATGCTTTACCGAATGATTTCCAATATGGCGCGTCGTGCATTAGTGACCTTCTCGACCAGGGCTTTACTTTGCTTGGATCATTTGGATAGACTCTACTTTTCTGTTTGAAGGCCAATGCCGTTGGATGTTTGCCAGGCAGATTATGAATAGCACTTGCAGCATTCATTTGAATTTGAGACCCCGGTGTCCTCTTCGGAGTTGACCTTTCCTCGACACTATTGGGAATAAAATTGCTCTTGTCCCTCCTAAACTTGTGATCGCGCGGTAGCCATCTACGATGGCTTTTGTAGCAAATTTTATGACTGACTAGTAACCAATCGGATTCAGTCTCCTCAACACAGATAGGACATCCAAAGTAACCATGAACATTACAACCAGATAAAATCCAGTAAGCTAGCAAGCCATGAATTGCCCACAATAACATAGCTTTCAGCGTGAAATGCTCGTGCTTGTTCAAATCAAACGCTTACTCTCCTTTGAGCCATAACCCATCGAATCTTCAATCAACGGCGCTAGAATATCATGGCTTGGAGCTTTTGGACCAGGGATTAAAAGTGACTACATAGAAAATTCTTTTCTCATACATAACGAGGGAGAGATATTATACAGCACGAGAATGACCAGCCAAACACTTTGATTAGTACTTAAATTACAAAACAGATTGAAACCATCAGTGGCTAATCCAAGCTAGTAGAGTCAATAGGATTCTCATGAGATTGGCCCCCTACTCTGCTCATGCATGCCAATCAGAGCCTCTGATATCCACGGCATAGTATAAAGTCGCTTCAACCTCGGCCCCAAGGGAAAGTATTTCAAAACTTTCTACTATTCTTTGTGCATTCTTTAACCCTTCTTATTTGGATCCTTTTCACGACAAACCGCAGTTCACTGGATGCTGGACATTTGTCGTCAAATTCTTACTCTTTGTGGTACAAAATGCAGTTGTACTTACAAGCATGAATGTACTTGTAATTCATCCCTAACTCTTGTAAGCTACTCTTTATTGATGAATAACTTGTGGGTAACAAATTATCTGCGGGGAGCAATTCCTTCATCCATAGTAGTATCGCAGTCCCACTATTTTCAGATAAACCAAACTGGCTTTTGACATTTTGCAAACCAATCATTGCAAACAATGTAGCGTGATCCTTGTTGCAATTGGGATACAAAGGTTTGGAAGCATCTAGTTTTAAACGAATATACTCCTGATCTTCATGAACATCGCCATGCCTTTCTTGCCAACTGTTGAAACCCATACTTTCATACCGTGAAATTGATGAACGCCGAAGGCATCATCGATCATATTATCCAACATAGGATGTGCCGAAGGGGACTTGTCTACATTTACATTCTCTCTTGTCGTTGGCAGATCTGGGGCCGAAATAGAACCATTTTATCCATGGTAGACCAAAATCTTATAGCTATCTTCTATACCCTAGTCAACGCGAAACCATTTGCCGTTTCGGCAATGGATGCACGGGCAATGTATAATATCGCTGTAGATCTTGCTCTGTGCAAACATAATAAATTCCCTAGTGCCTTGTATGTAGACAAGACTATTTCTTGGAAGCACGGTCATCCATTCTTTAGAAAGTGGTAAATCCATCGGAAGAGCTTCAGTTTATAATTCACGAGTTAATGAGTTGAGTAGGTTAGATATGAAATTTTCTTATAAAAAATACTTGGAGGGTATAACCTTGATTATATTGTTAGCGATTCCAAAAGAACAATAGGATATCTTGTCACAGAAAAACATGTGTCTTCATAATGTCCTAATACACCTTTTTACTCCAATACTAATTGGTTAGGGCCCTAATCTATTTGTCATTGCTTTTTGATTTATGTTTCTTATGCTATCAAAATATATTATATAGTCATCTATAATATCACGCATAAATTTTGACAGCATCTCCTTGCATTCTCCAAAGTGTACGATCTACGTGATTTGTAGCGTACACCAAGAGAATAACAAGGAGACACTATCAAAACCTTCACACATGAGATTACACTGATTGCATAATATATTTTGATAGCAGAACTTACACAAATCACAAATCAATAACAAACTATCCAATAAAGGGAGAATTCAAAGATTAGCACATAAATCTCAAACTATTCAACTATTTGGAAGTTTATATATTATAAACTAATCTTCAAACGGGCGGTCTAAGCTCAATGATAAGTGCAATGACAGGCAAATAACATAAATATTTGAAAAATAAATAAATAAGGAGACAAATTAATTTTTTTACTATATCCATGAATAGTACACATTCGGACAACCAAATAGCGTCAATAAAACGATAGCACTTTCAAAATTCGAAATCTTACCTTACAAAAGGAAGACTAAACTTTTCGGTGTAGAGTGGTAATTCATATGTGAGTTTTAGAATCTTCCAAAGCCTGAACAAAGTATAAAAAATAGAGAAGGAACCTTTTACTTATAAAACTTTGGCAAATTATTTTGCATTCAAAAATGGAAAAAACATGTTAATATTAATTGAAAATACACCATATATATGAACCTAGAAAATATAGATAAAGGAATGGGCACTGCATTAAAATTATTTTATGTTCACTTTCTAATGATCTTAGACTTGATCATTTTCAGTCAAATGCCCCATTTGACTTCTTCATCAACTCGAAAACAAGAACAGAGAAATGTTAAGGAAAAGAAGAAGAGAAATATGAACCAAAAAAAAAAAAAAGAGAGAACAAACACAAAGTGCTAATTTTCGACAAATTTATTATGATTTAGTCAATGGTCAAAATTATTTTCTTTTAATTTCACATTATTTCTAACTTTTACTTAATAAGGTAAGGTAGAATGAGATATACTCAAATTGGGGATAGTTAGAAACGAATGGGAAAATTCATGTATTTTCATCATTTACTTATAATTACCATTCTTATACAACTAATTATCTTGGTTGGATTAACTCATCCCCCGACACTTCCTAAGAATAAAATCCGTTAACTACAGCAAATGCAAACAAAATCAAGCATTTTGTTGGTTACCTAAATCAATAATAGCCAATGACTCCCTTTACTACATCTCATAGTTTTCTTTTCAGTTATGAGTTTGTTTAAGGTAGTGAACATCTTAAAACTCTTAAACCTCGTAACCAGTTATTCTTTTTTAGTGTGAAGATCCCCCCCGGTTGATGCTTTTTCCAACTTATAAAAAGGTGTGTCACTCACAAGTCACTAATAATGGGAACTAGAACTCCAATATAATCTCTACTAAATAAAATGATTAGAAAGCTAATTAATTAATATTGATCTCTATAAGTTCTATATTTTTTCTTGTGAGGAGCTTATTTGATAAATCTATTTATAATAAAAATGACTTTTTGAAATAATGAGTACTAGTCATAAAGCAAGAAATTTAAATTTCTGAAAAAAATGTGAAGAGTAATAGTTTTTTTTTTTTAAATATATTCTTATGTTCAAATCAATTATTGATGGTCATTTTTATAAAAAGAGATCAATTAGCTAACTAATGTACAAGTTGTTAGTTTGGTCCCCATCCTACATACAAAGTTAGGTAATTGCCTCTTTATATATATGTACAAGCAAAGTTCGAACTATGTGTCTTTGATTTGGGTACATGCATGGTGGATAAAAGTCATTTCTTACGTGCATTATTAAATTTACTTAATTTGCATACCTAGATTCTCTTCTAAAAATTAAAATGAAGAACCAAAGTTAATTAATTATTGTTTCTTTTTTTTTCTTCACTTTTCCAGTTCTAACACAGTGATTAATAATGTATTATATAGTAACAAGTTTTAACAATGTCCCTCGAATAATTCTTCTTAATTTTTTTTCAATCTTAATTAACCATGCATAATCTAATTAGTATTGTATTAGTGCTTAATTTACCCCGAAAAATGTTTTTAGTATAATATATCTACTTTACTCCACATGTCTTCACAAAAATTTTAGTACTTTGAGTCTTGAGTACGTACTAGCTTCGACTATTGAATATTAGTCACACCGTCTCACAGTCAAACAATGCCATTCATATGTAGGTAACCAACACGACACCATATCACATATAGATTTTTATATTTTTCCCTTATCTTTCTTTACATTTTAACAATACAGAGTAACAAGATGTAGTTGTTCCCTTCAAAAAAAAAAAAAAAAAACTTTTCACAAACAAGCATCTCATGCCAATTTTCTTTTTCAATCACTAAACCTATTCCATAAAAATATGTCAATGAACAAATAAATAATCAAGATCTCATTTTAGCTTCTTCCATGAAGTTCACTACAAGTAATTACCTCGAAATTGAAGCGGTAATTGAGCCGAGTCTTGAGCCAAAACCTTGACTTTGAGATCGAATTCAACTTTTGACAGTGATTTTCGGCATTTTCATGGTGCATTTATGGTTGAACTCTCGGTCCAATTTTGGGGATCTCACATAATGGCCGTGTTCTATGTTCTGCCCACTGGTTTGTTGCTTTAGAATTTTTTTTTTAAACTTGAAGGAATTGTGACGATTTATAACTCTGACAGTTTTTGAAATGGGTCACTGTTTTAAACCGTGACCCATTGACCGCTTATTGTTGCTGTTTATAACCGTGACAGTTAAAAAAATAGGAGTCATTGTTAAAAACCGTGACAGTTAGCAGAATTTTAGTCACGGTTTAAAAATGTGACTCCTTGAAAATCTATTGCGTGACAAATTCCTAGTTTTGGTATAGTGATAAAGGATTGTAATTATAGATACAATTGTCAAAATTAATTGGAATCTACTTGATGTCATAAATTATATCTTGGGACAATGTAAAATCAATATCATTTAGAAATATATTTTATAATAACCCTGCAACTAATTGGCTCATAAGTTTCGCCATAGGCCATAAAAGAATCAATTAGTTATTTTGTATAAGTGTGTTTTGGAGTATATTGTGTAAGGCAATTAAGTCAAATCATTATTTGTTGCTTGGTTTTTAATTTGAGAAAATAAAGTAAAAAATAATATTAAATTTCAAATTAAAAAAATTAGGTAAATTGAAATATTTGGAAAAATGAAGTTTTTTGCGATGTAATTTTACACAAATCAGGAATGCATGATTATATAGATTTATTTTTAGTGACTGCCTAGTTATCATTATTATTATTATTATTATTATTATTATTATTTTTATTATTATTATTATTATTATTATTGTGTGATGTAATTTATTAAATTTCAAACTATTACACAAAGTACGTAATGGACTATACATGATGTGTAATGGGCTAAACTAATGGTTATGCATAATGAATTATAAAAAGTGTGTATTGAATTTGTAATGATGATGGCCGTTCGACGAGCACCACTACAAACGTGGTATACAAAGAAATTTTTAGAAATTTATAGCACGCTACATCTTAACCATGTGAGATGTGTCATTTGCATTCTTCGAATTTTCATGCAACCTTTTATCCTATACATTGATGAGAAAAATCATATATTTAATCGAGATGTGATTGAATGTGCATCGCTAAATGTATTGTTGATGTAGGCGTTGGAGATGAAGAAATACATGAATTCGTACACTTATACAAAACAATCATTGTGTTCGAATTAAGGTATACCAATTTTTTCTTTTAAGAAATCGATACTCCATGGAGCTTGGATTTGTTTTATGTTAATTTTGTATAGTATCCATCACCCTTGCATGTTTGTGCTACAAAAATTCAATGGTTGTGTTGATCTCTCGAAGTGTGGTTGGTTGATATTCGTTATTTTGTTGAAGAACATTGATTTTAATAGGTTTGAAATGTTCTTGAGAATGAGAAGCTGAATGTTTTTCTATATCATCATTTGTTTTTATTCATTGTGTTGATGTGATATCTAAATAGTTAAAAAATCAATTTTTCTAAAATATAAGGGAAACTATGTCAAAATTATTATAAATTTTGTTTGTGAATCCTAGATTATTACAAATAGCATTTTAATATTTTCAATCATATATTTTTAATATTAATAGGAAGTTGATATCAGTTGTCTCTTATCAACCCGTGCAACGCACGGGTGACCAAGCTCGTGGAGTATTATAATAGGATAGTTTGCTTACTTTTTCCCACCAAAATCTTTGGATTTTTACCTTTTTTCATTTTATTATTATTTTCTTCATAAGGCTTGTTCTATTCAAATTAAATCTCACCAAATTAAGTTTACTCTTTATCTCTCACCTTTCTCGATCATTCATTCATTAATTTGATAATTCATATTTTTTAATACTTCATCTCTAATTTTCTACCACATATCCTACACCAAATTTTACTACGCCAAATTTAATTTGTATACAACAAGCCCTCTATCTATATTGGCCTCAGATTTGTGGATGCATTATTAAGTGCACATGCAATTCTCTCTTCGTAAACGGTGCGCATGTCTTCACTAAGTACAAGTTACAACTAACGTTAATGTATTGCATCCAGTCCCACAAAAAAAATTTAGTATATTATTTTTTTTTTTGAAAAGATAGTCAATTTGCCATATTTAGCATGTATTTAACTTTTTATTTCCATCCATGCTCCTAATTAATGTACCTTCAACCACCTATTTGCTGAAAGTATTTTCAAACAATTAATGATATATAAATGTTATGTAGAAAATTTATATAAAATTTAATTAATTATTATTTTCTTAATATGTGTAAAAATAGTTAGTGGATTATTTTTGTGGTATTGAGGGAGTATTAATGGAAGTCAACCAAAAGTAGTAAAATTTTACGTAGGAACTAATTTACTGAAATTGAAGTATGAAAGTTAATGCAAAAGAAAATGCGTTTGTGTTTATATGATAACCCAAACAATCACACTGGTTGTTTTTAGGATGCACCCTTTGTCTTTTGAGTTTGTGTTAGACATTCTCCCTCCACTCAGCACTGTCTTTTATTCTGTTTATTAACCGCAACTTGTTTAATTGTTTGATTCTCACTCTTTTCTATTTATTTATTTATTTATTTATTTTTTATTATTATTATTATTATTATTATTATTATTATTATTATTATTATTATTATTATTATATTTTTTGGTTAAACTTGCATTGCAAACATTTATAGGACCATTTGTCATTTTTGCATATGCACTAATGCTCCAATACCCATAAATGGGTAGATTTTCGACACATGTCCCCACATAATGGTGGGGCTACGTGCCCCAATCTGCCTTCTTCTACAAGTGCATTGGAGCGGGACTATATATATAAGTTGATCTTCTGATCTATTGTGCTTTGTTACATATTTAAGTATTCTTCGCGAGGGGGGTCGTTTCATCTGCACAATCCAAGCACTTAATAAGTGTATATATTATTTGCAAAATAATGAGTTATTATATTCTTGTTTTGTTTTAGCGAAAATGTTATATTCTCAGCGTTATTCTCCTGCGATTTCTCCCAAATGGCCTCACCACTCACTGAACGCGGACGGGAGGACCCGCCCACATCTCTCTCACATTTTTCTCTCAAAGATTTCAACGCCTTAATGTAACATTGCCGTTTGTTTTAGATCACAATGCCCATTTCCAGCCAAGCTCCCTTCGATGCAACACCTTTACGGCTATGGAGCCCCTCCTCTAGGGCGTACCTGCGCTGATGTCATCCAATGCAAGTGAATCTCCCTCTCAGCGTGTGAGAAATCCTTTGATCAAGTAGCTGGGGAGGGCAAATCAGATCTCGTTCCCATTCGTGAGATGGAGGTCCATTAGAATGAACCATTCATTCTCGTCTATTCCGTTGAAATTGTTAAGCTTTCTGGATGGCTCGAACATGCACTGATTTGAAAATTCTCCACGGTTAGCCGTCTAACTGTATGGTTAAGGAAACTCCGTTATCTATGGGCTTGAAGGCGGATGTTTCAGTTGCAAGACTTGATGGAAAGCACATCCTCCTTAACTTCGATTTTGAGGAGGATTATATTCGCCTATTTCTTAAACCAATTTGGCTTATCAAGGGCTTCCCGATGCAGATTCTCAAATATACATTTGATTTTGACCCAAAGAGGGAATCCTCGATGGTACCTATGTGGATAGCCTTCCCTAATCTCCCTCTAATCTTTTTTGATAAAGCTATTCTCCTCTTTTTAGCGGCTGTTATTGGAAGGCCTTTGAAGATTGATGAACCGACTGTGACGAAAAGTTGACCAAGTGTAGCCAAGGTATGTGTAGAGGTTGATTTATAGAAACTTCGCATTGAAAGAATCAGGGTTGGTAACGATGAGTTTAAAGTATGGTAGTCGGCATCTATGAGGGTGACACTACACATGGATCCTTCACCTATTGTTCTCACTGCCATCATTGGTCACAATGTCTCCCAAGGTTACTGGAGATCTGAGAACAATATACCAATTAAATTTTCTGAGAAAGAACCTATGGAGCCTCAGCCTAAGCCCATAACACAGAATCTTAAGTGGGTGGAAAAAGGGAAGCCTGGGTTGACTCCAGCTGGCCTTTTTGATGTGGAAAGCCATCCTCCGCCCTCAAACGATGCATCTAATCAGCCTAGTTTGCCACCGATAGGTCAAGCTTTACAACCTACTATTCCAACTGCATCTACGGAGAACAGTTGCTCATTGCAGAAACTGGATACCCCCAACAATGGAGTTGGTAAGTCACCCTCTAGGGGCCATGGTGAAAATTCCTCTGTCCTTTTATCTAATAAATTTGATGTCTTACAAACTATTGATGTGGAAACCAATGAGTTGAATGTTATGGATACTTGTGGCTATGGGAAAACTAGAGGGGGATGACCCCCTTTGTGACATTGGAACCATCACACAGTCACTCTTCTCCTTCACTCAATGTAACGGATAGAGAACCTACGAAACCCTTACCTAGGGGCAGGGGAAGACCCCCCAAGAAGACTAAAGCTAACACTATCTCTCCTATTTTCCATTCTTCTCAATGACTTTGGAGACACTATTACTTTGGAATGTGGGTGGAAATTATAAAAAATAAGCTCACAGTAGAATCAAAGCTCTCTCACAAATTCATAAATTATCGTATCTTTTTATTGTGGAACTGATAGGCACGAAAAACACGTGGAAAAATCGGGAAGTGCACGGGCTGTGATCACGTAATAGAGTAGACTTCAATAGTTCGGGTTGTCGTACCCATGAGAATTGGTATTCACAATCGAGTCCCTTATTCTAGCTTAAAATGAACACGCGGAGGTGGAGGTGACTTAAACGAAGCTAAGGCCAAGGTTATATTTTAGTTTAGCTTCGTTTAAATCACCTCCACCTCTGCGTGTTCATTTTATGGTAGAATAAGTGACTCGATTTGAGCTGGTTTGGCCGAGTTTTCCAATGTGGAAATTGCACGCATGGTCCCCAACTTTCACTTTGTTGCATTTTGATCCTCAACATTTGAATTTTCTTTTAAAAAGGTCCCAAATAAATTGCATTCCAAGTCCTTCATCTTCTGGAGAGTTCCATTTTGGTCCCCAAACTTTAGGAATTTTGACAATTTTTATCCTTTTTGCTGCTTTTTGGTTTGTTCTCTTTCCAATCGAGGATTTGACCTAAAAACACAATATACGCATATGATTTAGTGGACGTATGCTCAATCTAATGATGATTTACCCATTTAAGGATATAAATAAGTGTGTATAATGCACACTTATCATGAACGAATGGTCAGTGAGGATCAAATAGAGACATACGACAGGATTCTGGGCTTTTCACATAGTATCTCTAATGGCATTAGTGAAATCTGGGTTTTTTGGTGGGAATCGGTTCAGATCATTATTGTTGAAAACCATGAACAACACTTAACTTTTCAACTTGAATGTGATGATCTTCGAATTCTCATATGCTAAAGGTACTATTGCACTCCGAAGGGTACTTTGGGACAATCTCAATGGTAGAGCACAAAGTAATAGTCTCCCTTGGATCATTGGGGCAGATTTTAATGCTATCTGCTCCTCATATGAAAGAAGAGGAGGCAACGAGCCCAACATCCAGTCACTCCATGCCTTCTCTAATTTCATCCTTGACTCCCAATTGTAAGAGGTACCTATGGAAAAGGGGTTTAAACTTGGTCAAAATACTCTCTATCTGAGAAAACTAATAGAGTTTTTATGAATCAACAGTACCTACAATCATTTCCTGATCTTAAAGTAGATGTCCTCAATAAAGATTATTCAGATCACTGTCCTTTGCTACTGTACAATAGTGCACCGGATAAAGCATGTGTTCCTCTTTCAGATTTCTTAACAGCTTTCCTTCACATGATATTTTTCTCTCTATGATACAAACCTCATAGGAGTCCCCCTTGATCCCATATAACAAGGGCATGTTTGCCTTCTTTTTTAAGCTTCGGAGATTGAAAGCTGAACTTAAGAAATGGAAAAAGAAGGTTTATGGAAATATTAGAGCCAACATGATGCAAGCTGAATATGATGCTTGGTCATAGAGAGACACTATAAGCATACTTAGGATCCTTCTGATAGAGTTAGTGCTCAACTGGCCTACTCTCATCTAAATAAAATGCTCAAAGAGGCCGAACTATATTGACACCAAAATGCTGACATTAAGTGGCCTGCAGAAGGGGATAAAAACACTAGATTCTTTCATGCTAAAGTTAAACATAACAGATGGCAGTCTAAAATCGCTAGAATTCTTAGAGAAGATGGTCAGATATGCGAGGATATATTTGAGATAAAAGCATCTACTATTCAGTTCTTTGAGCAGCTATTCTAGACCGTCCCTAGGAATAATGATCAACTCTTGTTATAGCACATCCCATCCTCAGTGACTGCAGAGAAGAATGCATCTCTATTGGATCAACGTACTGAAGATGAAATCAAAGAGGTTGTGTTCAGTATTGATCCATGGAGCGCAGCTGACCCTAATAGGTTCAAGTCATGTTTCTATCAGAAATGCTGGGAGATAGTTAAACACAATTTGGTAGAAGCTGTACAGGATCATTTCTGTGGAAGTGCTATGCCACCTGGGTTCTCGGCTACTGCCATTGTTTTGATTCCGAAACACGAAGCTCCACAATCTTGGAAGGATTTCAGGCCAATCAGTCTATGCAATGTATTCTATAAAATTATTTTATAAAATTAATACCAAGCTGATAAACAACAGAATAGCTAGCGTTCTTCCCAAACTCATATCGATCAACTAGAGTGGATTTACTCCTGGCAACTGCATTGTTGAGAATGCACTTCTTGCACAAGGATTGGTTTATCGAATCAACAAGAAAACTAGAGGTGGCAACGTGGCATTGAAACTCGACATGGCGAAAACTTATGATAAGGTTTATTGGACATTTTTATTTAAAGTTCTTGATGCCTTTGGATTTTCACCCCAATGGATTGAGTTGGTTAAACGGGCTGTCACTAGCTACCATTTTCCCTCTTAATCAATAGATAGCTCTATTGTTTCTTTTCCTCCAACAAGGGTCTGAGGCAAGGGGATCCCCTCTCTCCTGTTCTATTTGTGCTTATAGCTGAAACTCTATCTAGAGCTTTGAATCACCTATTTGCCGCCAATGATTCTCTCAACTATCATTATGGGGTACTGTTTCCATTTCCCAGCTTGCATTTGCAGACCATCTAATCCTATTTTGTAATGGCCAGAATAGCTTTATTAAGAAAGTCATGGACTTTCTTGCTCTTTACACTGAACCTTTAGGCCAGCCATTGAATATTCAAAAAAAGCTCATTTATTGTAGTTGGGATAAATGTTATCCATAAAATAAGAGTGCACTGGCTTCAATCATTAGCCTCTTCCTTTCACCTACTTAGGCATTCCCCTCTCTAAAGGTAAGAAGAAGGTTACCTTTATGAGGAACTTATGGAAATATTCGAAAGAGACTCTGGTGTTGGGAGAACCATTTTCTATCTGCTGGTAAAAGACTTTTGTTAATAAAATCAGTCCTCTCAACAATGCCAATGTATTTGCTACAAGCTCTGGATCCGCCTAAAAACTTTTTAACAATTTTCTATGGGGTGATAAAGTGGATGACAAAAAAATACAGTGGACTTCGTTGTCCAAAGTTTGTCTCCCAACAGAAGAGGGGGGCCTAGGATGTAGATCATTGAATGACTCATCCTAAGCCTTTGATATCAAGCTCCGGTGGAAAATATGAAAATTTGATTCTTTGTGGAATCAAGTTCTTCTCCACAAATATTGCAAATCAGCATACCTAGCGGTGGTTAAAGCTAAACAGCAATGACTCCCACTATGGAAAAGGTTATTGAGAACCAAACATCTAGCAGAAACCCTGATTGCTTGGAGGGTTTGCATATGGGAACATTTCCTTCTGGGGTTCTCAGTGGATTTATTACTCCTGTATAGCCATCATATCAACCTATTCATGAGTTCCAATCTCGGGGTTAGTGGGATAGAAGCAAGCTCCTACATGTCTTGTGTAGTGACTGTGAATTTCCTTAAATAAAAGACATTTAATTAAATAAAATCCCAAACGTGTCACTACTACTTCACCTATAGAATTTAATACACACGCTCGTCTAGTCAAACTTTATATTATCCATTATTATATTTAATTATTATAGGAAAATAATTTATGATAAATAATAATTTATTTATTTTCTAAATTTACTTTTGATGACCAAACTTTTAAATTCATTTATTTTTAGCATACAAAGATTTTATTTTACTAGCCCAATTTGTAGTCCAACATGAATGTCGAGTCTATTTAACCCAATTAGTAGCCCATTTACAACCCAATTGTGTCTTGGCCTAATAAATAATTCCCTAACCAAATTCTCACTTTAGATTACCCTTTAAATGCTCATTGTTGAAATTCTCTTAAACCCTAGCTCCATTACATCCTCATTGTTCCTCGATTAACACTTTGTAAAAGCCACCAAGTTCATCGCCATCCTCATTCTACTCTCATTCAACATCTAACAAGTGTTTTAAGGGGTAAATTTCTTAAATATTATCCAATTTTATCTTTGTTACAATCATTCTTGTCTTCAATAATTTTTTTACTATTGTTAATCTATGCTAAATTACTATAGAATTTTTTTCTACCCTTCATTACACACACAAGTCCTTAATCATTTTCTCGCATTTCTCTACTTGATTTCTATTGTAGTTAGAATAATACATCCTACAAGCTTTAAATAGTTGTTTCACCTTCACCATCCCCGTTGCATATACATCCACACATGCGCATATGTACATATATATACATTCACGCCATAGCTCGCGGCTATATATATATACACCAACATTAAAAACTCCACTTCACAATACAAAAATTGTACCTAACCTTCCCCTATCTACCTAGAACACCACAGGGCATTTAATTTTGAAAAGGATTGTAGATTAGGTCGAATTTTGAACATGCCCAAAATTTTTCCTCAACCTTCGACCGTCAAATTCGAGCTCTATAATAATTATTTCTTCAATCAAAAGTCACCAAGAGGACCACCACACACACCACCTTCGCCGGCAACCCCTACCGCTGCCCCTACTGGAACCGCCACCTTTGTTTCTCCCATTTCAGCAGAGAACGAGCGAGAGATAAGAGTGAGGAAGAGAACTGCGACAATTTTTGCCAATAATCATGATATATTTAGGAATTTGCAAGCCAAGTCCCTCAAATGCTTTATTTGTTTTAAATTGATGCTTCAGTTTTATTTAATTTATAAATCCTTCATTTTTAGTTATTGAAATTTAGTCCCTAGATTATCTTTCCAAATCTAGTCCCTCACTTTATTTATTTTATTTAAGTAAGCCCCTAAAGTTTATTTAAATTCTTGTCCCTGGCTTTCGATTGTTGCAATTTGACCCTAAACTTTTATTTTACTTTTGATTCTTCAATTTCCTATTCCTATTTAATTAACCACAGACTTTAATTGCATGTTAGTCCCTCGTGTTTTAAAAATCTTCCAATTAAGCCGAAAATATTTTTAGTTCAATTTTATTGCATATTAGGTCTCCAAACTATTAACATCTTTCAAATTGACCCCCAAACTTTCATATTCTTTCAAGTTTGGTCCAAAAACTTCTATATTATTTATAAATATTTAATATTTAAGAGTATTAACATAAATTAAACTCTTTATTGACTAGCCCGGGCGTACAACCAACTAGAGGATTGATTCTCACCGTTTAGTAGGTTCAAAACTAGGGAGAGACTTAAGGTAGGCTCAAAAGACTCACTTTTACTTATCGCGCATTTATAGTTAATAATTTATACTATTTGAGTGCTTTTAGTATGTAATAGACTTGCCTACCAGCCTAGACTTGTTTTCGGTCCCAAACTTGCCTTCGGGCATAAAGTTGCCTTCGGGGAAATTACTTGCCTTCGGGCCCAGAGTTGCCTACCGGCCTAGAGCTGCTTTCGAGCCCTGAGTTACCTATGGGTATTATATTACAGAGTTTGCATAACTATTAGCCTTATATACTTGTATAGATTGATTAACTTGCGCAGAGCCTACAGAGTATTCTTGAAATACTCGTGCATTTCATTTTATCAAATTGCAGATTAGGGAGTCGGAGCGGAAGCGAGGTGTGGGACCACTTAGGATTGCTAAATAAATATTTTTATCTTCATGGTTTTGTTGAGTACTTTTAAACTACTTTTAAACTATTGAAGTGTGTTATTTTGGAGGTTTTGAACTATTTAGTGTCTTATGTTAAATGTTTCAAATTTCTAGAGATCGATCAAATGTAAGATACTCTAAGTGGTTGCTATTTTAAATGAATTTCTGCATCTTAATTGATTGTTATCTTTTCTTATTTATTAATATTATATATAAAAAAAGAAATATTTTAGAAAAAGAAATAACGTTTAGAGCTTATAAAACTCGGAGGCATTACAGCTTGGTATCCGAGCTGGTCTACGTTTCTGTAGACTTGCAAATTATTTAAAGTATTTTTCAAAAATTTTTAAAATTTTAAGAGTTTTAAGTCCTAAGAGCTACCACGATCATCGTCTCTCCGCCCACTCCGAGGTAAAGAGTTTATTTATGAAGATTTTATGGTTTATTTTCCGGATGCATGAGATGAAATGTTTTATGTAAGATGGAATGCTTTATGTAGGATAGAAACAAAGTACTTACATCCGGATAGAGAGAAAAGAAATTGAGTTTGAGCCTAAGTGTAAAATCTCCACGTGATAGATAAAGCATGGCTTAAAGTATATTTTGTGATATTTTTAGTCCTCGAAATTTACTTGATGATTTTAAGCTCTCATTGACTATTGTGTAAGGGTATTGTTATCCCCTATGCCTATATGAATGGCGATTTGTAATTGCTGGTGATTGAGACTCTAGTTCGATGTAATGCATTGAGATGGGGTTGTAATGGATTTGCGATTGACTGTAATGGGAGTATAACATGGCATTATTATGTGGTTTAATTGTCTAGAGGTGGAAGATGGTTTGACCACGCAGGGCTACCACACATGGGGCTAGTCCTAATCAGATTGACCCGGCTATTTTCATGAGGAATTTCATGCAGTGTGTTCAGAACTTGGCGCAAGCTCCTCCCTTGCTGGCTCCAGTTGGCCTTACAGTATCACTGATTGTGTAGTTTAGGAAGTACAATCCACTCACATTCGCCGGTGATAGCGGTCTCTGGCTGTTGAGGAGTGGATTCAGGAGATTGAGAGGATTTTCAGACACATTTCATGCCCTGATGATTAGAAGGTGTTATGTGTTGAGTTCATGTTGAAGGGCAATGCTGGCCATTGGTGGGCATTAAATACCCGAACTAAGAGTGCTGAGCAACAAAGGGCCTTCACTTGGGAGCAGTTTAAGGAGGGATTGAGGAGAAGGTATTTTCCACGGCCCCTTCGTGACAAGAAGGAGAGGGAATTCTTGGATTTGAAATAGGGTGATATGGATATCATTGACTATGAGAGGAAGTTCGAGGAGTTATCTCTCGATTTGTGGCACAGTTTATTAATTCGAACGAGAAGAAGGCACGCCGCTTTGAGATGGGCCTACGCCCCGAGATTCAACAGATTGTGAGTGTTCTTGAGCTCTCCACTTATGGGGAAGTTGTTAGCGAAGCTCAGACTACTACCTATGTTATAGAGGAAGCAAATAATAAGAGGAACCAAAGTGGCCAAAAGTACCAAGGAAAGAGGAAATGGAAAGGCCCAAGTTAGAATCAGAACAAAAATAAAAATTAGATGCCAAACAAGAAGCCCAATTATGGACTAGTTAAGGGTTAGACTTGGGAAGACGTCCCTTAGTGCCCTAAGTGCAAGAAGAATCATAGAGGGGAATATCTTTTGGGTATGGGAGTTTGCTATAGATGCGGTCAGTCGGCCATATGGAAACAGACTGTCGCTCTAAATCAACCAAGAATGATGGGCCATCAAAGCAGATTGAGCAAGAAAGGAAGAGAAATGCTAGAGTCTTTCCTATGGATGCTGTGGGGGATGCTGATGTTATTGAAGGTATATCACTTACTCTAGTGCTCTCTAATATATCACAGTTAACTACCCAGCACTCATCCCTAAATGTATTTTTTAATTACGAACACATGTGTGCTATCTATTTTTGGTATTCTCATTTATGTGTTAGCAGATTTGGGTGCTACGCACTCATTTATTTCTAATACATGCTTGGATAGAATGGATTTGTTAGTAGCGAAAAATGTTAGCATACTTGAGATTATCCTAACCTGAGGAAAGACTATAGAGACTGATAGAAAAGCCAAGACTGTACAGATAGACGTTGATGGGATGGTGCTAGAGTTGGATTTGAATGCGATTGCGATAAAGGATTTTGACATTATCTTACGCATGGACTGGTTGAGGGCCAACTGTGCCATGTGAAAGAAGTTGTGTTGCGAAAGGATGGAGAATTTGTGTTTAGATTCTTTGTGTAGAAGATTAAGGCGCTCCCTCGCCTTATCTTGGCTGTACAAGCAGAGAAACTTTTGGCAAAGGGAAATAGTATAGGATATCGTGTTTGCCTTCAAGGCGAATCTGCATAAGAAATTATGTTAGAATCTGTGCCTGTGGTGTGTGAGTATAAAGATGTTTTTCCAGACGATTTGCCATGTATCCCACCCGATAGGCAAGTGGAATTTACTATCAATCTAGTACCGGGAGCTGCCCCCGTGTCTAAAGCTCTATATTGAATGGCACCAAAGGAGTTGCAAGAGTTGAAAGTTCAATTGGAAGAATTGGTTGAGAAAAGTTTTATCCGTTCTAGTGTGTCTTCTTGGGGAGCGCCTGTTTTGTTTGTTAAAAAGAAGGATGATAGTATGAGGATGTGCATTGATTATAAAGAACTCAACAAGTTAACGATAAAGAATAAGTACCCTCCCCTAAGAATTGAAGATTTGTTTGATCAGTTGAATGGTGCTTCGGTTTTCTCGAAGATTGATTTGAAGTCGATATACCACTAGTTGAAGATCAAGCCGGCAGATATATCGAACACAACATTCTGGACACGATATGGGCATTACGAGTTTATAGTGATACCCTTTGGTTTCACGAATGCACGGGCAGTGTTCATGGATTTGATAAATCGAGTCTTTCATCAGTATTTGGATAAGTTCGTCATTGTATTTATTGATGACATCTTGATCTATTCAAGAGATTCTGATCAGCATGGAAAATATTTGAGGATTGTACTTGGCGTATTGAAGAGAGAGACACGATATGCAAAGTTCAAGAAGGGTGAATTTTGGCTCAAGAAAGTTGGATTTTTGGGTCATATGGTAACGGTCAAGGGCATTGAAGTTGATCCTTCAATAGTTGACGCCGTGATGAATTGGTCTACTCCAACCAATGTTGGAGAAGTAAGGAGTTTTCTCGGATTATCTGGATACTACCCACGATTCATTGAGGGTTTTCCGAGATTGCGGTTCCCATGACTCAATTGACTAAGAAGGGTGTCAAGTTCCATTGGACCGATCAATATGAGAAGAGTTTTAAGGAGTTAAAGAGTCGATTGGTTTCGGCGCCAGTATTGACTTTACCCGATTGTACTGAAGGTTTTGTCATTTATAGTGATGCTTCTAAATATGGATTGGGATGTGCATTGATGTAGAAAGGGAAAGTGATAGCCTACGCGTAGAGACAATTGAAGCTATATGAACAGAATTACCCGTCGCATGATTTAAAACTTGCAGCAGTAGTACATGCTTTAAAGATTTGGCATGATTACTTGTATGGGAGTAAGTGTGAGATTTATACCTATCACAAGAGCCTCAAGTACTTCTTCACTTAGAAAGAGTTGAATATGAGGCAGCGCCGTTGGCTAGAGCTTGTGAAAGACTGATTGTACTATTCTCTAACATCCTGGTAAGGCCAATAGCGTAGCAGGTGCACTGAGTAGGAAGAGTATTGGACAGTTGTCTGCATTGGGTACTATGCAAGATCAAATAATTCGGGATTTTTAGATTTTCAGGATTGAAGTACAAGCTTTGTCGAGTTAACGATCGGGCAAGTTAGCAAGTTTAACGGGCCAAACCGACTTGAGAACTTGAATTGTGATGGCCCAAAAGAATGATAAGTTTCTTGAAAAGATTAGATCGAAGGTCGGGACTGGTAAGAGAATAGGCTTTGAGATTGCTTCAGATGAAGCACTCGTATTTAGAGGGCGCCTGTGTGTGCCGAAAGATGAGCAGATAAGAGAAGAGATTATGATAGAGGCTCGCTCAACTCTTTATATAGCACATCCTGGTGGAATGAAGATGTACTTGTGACCTACGGACACCTTTTGGTAGAGGAATATGAAAGGTTGCATTGCAATATTTGTAGTTAGATGCTTAGTTTGTCAACAATTTAGAGCCGAACATCAAAGGTCTTCGGGGATTGTTGAATCCCTTGAAGCTACCTGGGTGGAATTGGGAGAAGATTACTATAGATTTCGTGACGGGTCTACCGAGATCCCTAAGAGGACATGATGTTGTATGGGTGATTATTGATCGACTTACAAAATCTGCACACTTTCTACCAATTAGGATGACTCTCAGTGTCAACCAATTGGCACAGTTGTACGTTAGAGAAATTGTTCGACTCCATGGGGTATCCGTGTCCCTTGTTTCAGATCGAGATTCGAGGTTTACCTCGAGATTTTGGGAGAGCTTATAGACGGTTATGGGCACGAAGCTTAATTTCAGTACCGCCTATTACCCCCAGATAGATGGTCAATCTGACCTTACCATTCAGATATTGGAGGATATGTTGTGAGCATGTGTTTTAGACCTAACTAGGAGTTGGGAAACTCATTTGCCGCTTGTAGAGTTTGCCTACAACAACAGTTTCCAGGCTACGATTGGGATGATGCCTTATGAGGCATTGTATGGGTGACGGTGTCAATCACTGATCTATTGGGATGAAGTTGGAGAGAGGAAGATGTTGGGACCAAAAATGGTAGAGAAAACTATTGAGGGTATAGAGAAGGTCAGAGTGAGGATAAAGGCCGCACAAGATAGACAGAAAAAGCGACGCCAATCGAGGAGAAAGGACTTGAAATTTAAGGTTACAGAGAAAGTGTTTCTTAAAGTGTCTCCAATGAAGGGGACCCTACGCTTTGGGAAGAAAGGAAAGTTGAGATCACGGTTAGTCCGGACCATTCGAGACATTAGAAGAAGTTGGGACAGTAGCTTATCGTTTGGCTTTGCCACCTGAGCTGTTATCTATCCATAATGCATTTCATGCCTCACAATTGAGGAAGTATGTCCAGGATCCAAGTCATGTGGTAAACTTTCAATCTTTGGATATTAAGAAAGATTTGTGATATCAAGAGACACCTGTGACCATCATAGATCAAAAGGTTCATGTTTTGAGAAATAGAAGAGTTCCTCTAGTTAAGATCCAATGGGGTAGTTATGGCAAGGATGGGGCAACATTGGAGAAAGAAAGAGAAATTCTATCCAAATACCCGAACCTCATAGATCAAGTAAGTTTAAATTTCGAGTACGAAATTATTTTAAGAGGGTAAGGTTGTAGTGACCGTGAATTTCCTTAAATAAAAAGACATTCAATTAAATAAAATCCCAAATGTGTCACTACGACTTCATCTATAGAATTTAATGACGTATGCTCGTCGAGTCGAATTTTATATTATCCATTATTATATTTAATTATTATTGGAAAATAATTTATAATAAATAATAATTTAGTTATTTTCCAAATTTACTTTTGATGACCAAACTTTTAAATTCATTCATTTCAGGCATACAAAGATTTTATTTTACTAAAGCCCAATTTGTAGCTCAACCCGAGTGTCAAGCCTATTTAACCCAATTACTAGTCCATTTACGGCCCAATTGTGTCCTGGCCCAATAAATAATGCCCTAACCAAATTCTTACTTTAGATTACCCTTTAAATACTCATTGTTGAAATTCTCTTAAACCCTAACCCCATTACATCCTCACTATTCCTCCATTAACACTTTGTAAAAGCAACCAAGTTCATCTCCATCTCCATTCCACTCCCATTCAACATCTAACAAGTCTTTTAAGAGGTAAATTTCTTAACTATTATCCAATTTTATCTTTGTTACAATTATTCTTGTCTTGAATAATATTTTTACTATTGTTAATCCATGCTAAATTACTATAGAAATTTTCACTACCCTTCATTACACAGACAAGTCCTTAATCGATTTCTTTCATTTCTCTACTTGATATCTATTGTAGCAGTTAGAATAATACATCCTACAAGCTTTAAATAGTAGTTTCACCTTCACCATCACCGTTGCATATACATCCACACACGTGCATATATTTATACATAAACATTCACGCCATAACTCACGGCTATATATATACACACACACATTCAAAAACCGCACTTCACAATACAAAAATTATACCTATACCTTCCACTATCTCCCTAGAACACCATAGGACCATTTAATTTCGAAAAGGATTGTAGATTAGGTCGAATGTTGGACATGCCCAAAAGTTTTCCTCAACCTTCAACCGTCAAATTCGAGCTCTATAACCTTTACTTCTTCAATAAAAAATAATCAAGAGGACCACCACATACACCACCTTCGTAGGCGACACCCGCCGCTGCCCCTATAGGAACCGCTATCTTTTTTTTGTCCCGTTTCAGCCGAGAACGAGAGAGAGATGAGAGTGAGGAAGAGAACCAAGACAATTTTGGCCAATAATCATGATATATTTAGGAATTTTCAAGCCAAGTCCCTCAAATCCTTTATTTGTTTTAAGTTGATCCTTAAGTTTTATTTAATTTATAGATCCTTCACTTTTAGTTATTGAAATTTAGTCCCTAGATTATCTTTACAAATCTAGTCCCTCATTTTATTTATTTTATTTAAGTAAGCCCCTAAAGTTTATTTAAATTCTTGTCCCTAACTTTCAATTATCTTCACCAAGAGGTCTTCAAACTATTAACTTCTTTGAAATTGACCCTCAAACTTTTATATTCTTTCAATTTTGGTCCAGAAATGTCTATATTATTTATAAATATTTAATATTTAAGAGTATTAACATAAATTAAACTCCTTATTGGCTAGACGGGGGGTACGAGCAGCTAGAGGACTGATTCTCACCACTTAGTAGGCGCAAAACTCGGGAGAGACTTAAGGTAGGCTCAAAAGACTCACTTTTACTTATCACGCATTTATAATTTATAATCTGTACTATATGAGTGCTTTTAGTATGTAATAGATTTGCCTACGGGCCTACACTTGCCTTCAGGCCCAGACTTGCCTTCGAGCCCAGACTTGTCTACGGGAAAATTACTTGCCTTCAGGCCAGAGTTACCACGGGTATTATATTACAGAGTTTGCATGACTATTTTCCATGTATACTTGCATAGATTGATTAACTTGCGCAAAGCCTGCTGAGTATTCTTGAAATACTCACGCCTTTCATTTTATCAAACTGCAGATTAGGGAGTCAGAGCGGAAGCGAGGTGTGGGAGCCACTTAGGACTGCTAAATAAATAGTTTTATTTTCATGGGTTTGTTGAGTACTTTTAAACTATTGAAGTGTGTTATTTCAGATGTTTTAAACTATTTAGTATCTTATGTTAAATGTTTCGAATTTCTAGAGACCGAACAAATGTAAGATACTCTAAGTGGTTGTTATTTTAAATAAATTTGCGCATCTTAATTAATTTTTATCTTTCCGCATTTATTAATCTTATAAAAAAAAGAAATATTTTAGAAAAAAAACTAATGTTCCAAGCTCATAAAACTCGGGGTGTTACATCTTGCCCTTGCAGATGGTGAATAATATTCTACAGATCCCCATCCTTGGTGAACCAGATCAAATTATTTGGATTCCCAATTCCACAGGTCAATTTACTATCTCATCTTGTGTTGATTTATTTAAAATGAGACATATGATTCTACTTTCCTATAAATGCCTCTAGTCCCATGTCCTTTCCTCTAAAATTGCCACTTTTATTTGGAGGCTTTGGAACAAATGGATTCCTGTAGACTTAGTTCTCAAGCGGAGGATCAACCTTCATATGGCAACTAAATGTATGTGCTATAATGAGGAAGAATCTATTGAACAAGTATTCTTGAAGGGGAAAGTTGCTATGGAAGTTTGGTCTTATTTTTTTCCGCAAATTGAGGGTACCAATTGGACACTTTAACTCTCCTCCTCAACTCTACATATACTTGCTTCTCCACTGCAGTAGAAGCGATAAAAGTGAGGTTATACCGTTAGTGGTGTTTTGGTTTATATGGTTGGAACAATATAGGATCAACCATAATCAAGGCATTATGAATATCAACAGGATTATTTGGGTTGTCAATGGAATGCTAAAATTGATCCATCTCACCCAGAACCCCCAAAAAAAGTTGGGGCGTCGGCAATCATGTCCACCCGTTGGACCAAACCTCCTACTAATTTTTTGATGTTCAACATAGATGGAAACTACCGACTAGGTCAATTGGCCGCTATGGGTATTGGTTGAGATCACCATGGTAATTTAATCTTTGCTTTTAGTGAAAATATTTGGGATGGGGATAATGCTTTAGAGGCAGAAGTTACTGCCCTCTGTATTGGCCTCGAATTATGTTAACAACGTGGCCTTATATCTTTCAAAGGAAAACTATGGCGAACCATGGAAAATACAGTATCAATTAGCTTATATCAAATCCCAACCACAGTAGATTGCCTCCATCAATCATTGCTGGCGGGAGGTTAATGAAGCTGCAGATTGGCTTGCAGCCAAAGGTCATGAACACACCGGGATTGCTATCTATGCTCCACTAACCTTCACGGTCGAATCACAGGCATTCTCAAAGCCGATCAACATTCTCTCCATTATCTTCGCCAAATAAAATCTGGTGGATTCTTTCTTTGTTGCAATGGAGTAATACTCCACGCATTCATGCATATCTTTCATTTTCCTATGTGATTGTATTAAATTGGTGAGGTAAGGCTCAGTACGTCCCCCGCCCGTTGTGTAATAATTTTTTCCTTCATTAATAAAATTCTACCTTGAACTTGGATTTTCGAGCTGAGGTATATTTTTTGAAAAATATTCTAATTTTTTTTTCTATCTCTACGATTAATAATTATCATTGTTAGACCTTGTTTTATACACAATAAATTTTATCAATTTTCATTTATTTGTTCTCTCTCATCTTTTTCAATGGCTCAAACATTAATTTGACAATTTGTTTACGATTTTTAATACAACTTTTTCAATTTTTAACTACGCATCCACTGCCAAATTCGAGTAAACCAAAAGTAATGTGAAAAGAACAAAGCCCTATTCTTATCTTATTCTAATTTTTTCAATTAGATACAATTTTTTGACATTACAATTGGAGTGTAGGGAAGAGAATCAAACCTTTAACCAAAAATGTATGGGAATTAAACTCACTTGTATGCCGTTGGAGCTCAAGGCCTTTGGCAATAACGTTTAAGAAATGAATCATAATTATACTTGTCCTAAATTAAATTTTACCCAACTGAGATAATGCATTAAAAAAATATATATATATCTAAACGCCCTTTACCTGTGCGATGATTGGATATATCTATTTTCAATTCTGCTATTTTCATTTTGGTGCTTATGCAATTATAATGTTCGTGTCCTCCGAGGGAAAAAAAGGAGAATGAGAATGAGAAGAATGTATACTGTACGCAAAAGATCAAATACCCATATGTAGGCAAAACTTAAGTTTTCCACATATTCGCATTTGATCATTAGTGGTGTAGTATATTAGATATTTAGATTAGTATTTTATTCTCTAATAAATTGTTTATTAGATTAACTTATATTTCATTATATAGCAAAAATTTCACTTATTTAATTGATTCTAATACATACATATATATATGTATGTATATACACACACAAAACTTTCATTTGTTTGTATGTAATACAAAAACAAAAGTGGCTAATTTTTTTGTTAAATTAAAATTCAAAAGTATATCATGTTTGCATGATTTACATAGAAAATTGAAGTATTTTCGTCTAATGATAATTAAAATATATTCAGAACCAGATATATATTTTAAAAAAAGATTTTTTTTCTAATGTAAAAAAATTAAATAATTTTTTTTGGGAAGAAAAAACAATATTTATTTTATTTTATTTTATTTTTGCAACATTTGCTTCATTTTCTTTTGTGTACATGTAAGTCGATAGACAATAAAACATTTGTTCCTCCTTTTCACAATTTTGATATTAAACTTTTTAAAATAAATTTATGTACAAATAAAAAATATTTACTTATGTTATAATTTGAACTTGGATGAATGGAGTTAATATATTGACAAAACAAATAAACTTTTTACTAAATCTATATTTTCAAACTGATTATTATGAATTAATACAAGTATAATAAGACATGACTAGTGCTTTTATTTATGCTAATTGAAGTCGAATATGTTTATTTATGTTGTTGCTATCGATTTGGCAAAAGAATGTGTAAAATCTTTTAATTTGCATAGTGGTACACTGCAGCTTAGTCCCAATATGTTACTACTTTTCTAAACTATGCTGGAACGCTAGTCCACTATGCCAGTGTACCGTATCCTATGTGATAAAATATTTTCCTTTATTTTTGCATTTTTTCTTTTCTTTTCTTTCTTCTTATTCTTTTTTTTTTTTTTGCTTTGAATGATTTTTATACTATTTCTTTACTTTGAATGTGCTTACTTGTATATTATCGTAGATTTTCATTGGAAATTGTTGAAATGCATTGAAATGATGTTGTAATCCCGAATACCTTCAAAAAGGCCAATGTTAACTTTGTTATAAGTATTGACTTGATTATTGTTCAAAATTTATTATGAATTTGATGACTTCCTCATGTAAAACGAAGATTTACAAGGACAAGTTTTAATGCAGTGTCCACAGTCCTTCTCTCAACCCGTTGGCCTTAAAGTAATACATTCACAATATGACGTAAGCATTTCCAAAAAATAAAAAAATTGACCACGACTAGCGCTAACTAATATCATTATTACTAAATGTTTATCATAAAAGTTGTATTTCGGGATAAGGTTATAAATTGAGAGTGATAGAATTGTGCTTACCAAGACATGTTGCCATACACGTTAACAAAATTTGGGGCTTCAAGTGTGCCGCAACCCCTAGGCAACAATTTTGCATGGTTTTCTTTTATCATCTGTGAGAGGTTTAGCGAATTTAAGCTATGTAAACCTCTATATCATCCTCTAACATGGAGATGTTCCATACACTTATTACTCAGCAAATTACTTTGGAGCTTATTTCATAAACTACTTACTTTATCCACATGATCGGCGAACGAAAGAATACAGTCAAAAAGCGTAGAAATACAAAAAGAAGTATAAAGCATCAGTGGAATCTACACATTGATATAGTCAATTGCATGGAGATACTGTGATTATCTCAGAAAGATTTTGCAAATAAGAAATATACCATTGGAAAGGTACGTTTCGCGATTAAGTGTTTTCTAGACAAAGATATTGCATTTTGTTCATTGAAAGTTCACTACAGGATTTCTCTGTGGGAATTGATTGAGTTACTTGCTTTGACTGGGCCTCGCCTGATCCGAACCACATTAGGACTAGCTCAACGCCACCCAGACAAGATTATATCAATCTCAGAAAAGCTAACTTCGGTAGGTGATCAGCGTGATCCCGCCTATCTTCGTCTCGCGATGTGGTAATTACTTCCAACGGTTGTGAAGACATCAATCCGACTTTGAACACCACGAGAATTGGTTACGTTCTTGATAAGTTCAATGTTCAATGATGAACAAAATGAGGTGAAAACTTCGACTCAAAGCTTACGCTTCATAAAATTCATCAGAGTTCCTTACAATGTCATGAAAGTCCCTTATATATAAACAACTATGGAACCAAACTTGTATAAGAAGCTAACAAAAAAATATAATATAATACTCAAATATCCTCAAATATCTAAACTAAAGTCGAACAAAATTTATGACCATGCAATCGCCCGATGCGATTGCATGCTTAAACTAAAACCTTGTGCCATGTGATTGTGCGTGTGACCGCATGCAAGAAAAACCTATGGCCGCAAAAATGAACCTACGGTCTTTTGCCTCAAATTTGCATTTTCGGTTCCCGGGCTCTTCCCTTGCAATGTTTTTATCCCTGGTCATTCTTTCTTGAGTAGAATGGGTCCCGATACTCATAAAGTTGATCTCACCCTCGTCTTTGATATCCAATCTTCGTCCCAAACTTCGAGATGACTCTTTAGGATGTTTTTTCCAATCTTCTTCGACCAGACTCATCATCACCATCTTTAGCTTGTTTGCTCGAGCTCGTGTGATATGCCTGACCGATATTCGAATTGAGTCGATCGATGTTGAGTTATCTTGGATCATATCATCCCCCCATATTTAGCAGATTAATCCACGAATCATCACATGTATCAAATGGAATAAGATCAGATATATTCAAAGTAGCCGAGACACTATACTTACCTAGAAGGTCCAACTTATAGGCATTATAATTCATTTTCTCAATGGCTTGAATGGGACCGTCACCATGAGGTTGCAGCTTTGATCACCGTTGTTAGGGAAATTGTTCTTTACCCAGTTGACCCCAAACCCAATCTCCCTGCTCAAAAGTTACTTCCCTTCTTCCTTTGTTGAATCGACCTGAAACCTTCTTGTTTCATTTCTCAATCCACATTTTCACTTTTGCATGCAACTCACGCACAAGTTTGGATTCTTTTGCATGTAACTCACTTAAAAGCTAATGCTTAAACCAACAGGCAAATGACTTAAATCCAACGGAGTCAAAGGATTAAAACAATGAACAATTTCAAAAGGAGAAAATTCAGTAACATAATGCATTGCTTGATTATATGCAAATTCAGCAAAAGGTAAGAAATCTTCCCAATTCTTTAGATTCTTTGAAATCATGGCACATAACAATCGTGTCAAAGTCCTATTGACAACCTCCACTTGACCATCGGTTTGGGGATGGCTAGTCGTAGAAAATAACAACTTTGTTCGGTAACTTCCCCACAAGCACTTCCAAAAGTAGCTAACAAATTTGACATTCCAGTCTGACGCAATTTTTTTGGGAATGCAGTCCAAACGTACTACCTTCCTGAAGAACAAATTTGCCGCATGTGTAGCATCATCGATCTTGTGACATGGAATGAAGTGTGACATCTTACTAAACCGATCTACGACAACAAAAACCGATTCTTTTCCATTCCTTGACCTAGGTAACCCCACTGCAAAATCCATAGATAGATCCTCCCAAGGTGCTTGAGGCACCGGTGGAGGTGCGTATAAGCCTTGACATAAAACCCTAGATTTAGCCCTTCTACACATATTACAATTGGTACGACTTCTTTCAACATCCAGTTTCATCTTAGGCCAATAGAAATTTTTTTCAATACATCCAACTTCTTTTGAACACCAAAGTGTCCCATTAACCCTTCGCAATGGTCTTTTTTCATCATCAGTTTTCTAATAAAACCAGAGGGAACACATAATCTATTCTCCCAAAACAAGTACTGTTCTAGTCTATATAATCTATCACCACTTCCTCTTTCACAAGCAACAAGGACACTAGAGAAGTCAAGATCATTCACATATAGATCTTTTAACATTTCAAATCCTAACAACTTAGTGCTTAAGGTAGATAGCAATGCATACTGAAAATATGGGGCACAGCGATGACCCAATCAAGATTTATGATTATCGCAATCAATCAGCCAATTAACTCCATTTAAAAATAACCACATCAAATAATAAAGCGAAAAAAACACCAAATTGATGACGGAGGAAAACCCATTGAAGAACTCTTCAAATGGTAAAAACATCCAGGCGAACTCGCCACGAAAATCCACGAGAAAGAGATTAAACACTTACAGACGATCAACGCTAACCTAGCCTATAAACCCCGATGAACCTCATCGCGTTGTGCGCACCGCACGCTCCAAAACTCTGGCACCTCTTCTTCACCAGTGGATCTTCACCAAGCTGGAACTTCAGCCACCTCGCCAAACTCCAAAACTCTGAAGGCTATTTTGGCAGAGGATTTAGGTTTGGTGTTTCTGAAAGAAGGATTGCTGATCAAACAATCGATTCAACGAAGGTCATTGTAATCTATAATTAGATGAGAGTCTTATAATTATTTCTAGGGTAGAAAAACTCTCCACATTGCATCACACAAAATGGCTACGAAACTGCCTTGATATAACTTCAAAACTGTGCAGAATTAGGTCTGAACGCGAAACTGGGCCAGGTCCTCGCACGGGCCTCTCGAGCAGTTTTGTATCCGCTCGAGCGGGTTGGTCCTCGAGCACTTCTCGAGTGGCTCAACTCTGATCATCCGCTCAAGCGGTTCTTCAGCGTAGTTGCTTCCAGTATGACCCATATTTAAGTCCTAAACTGCACAAGCTGTTAAATTAAAATTACAACTCAATAGGTTTGATTTTCGAATATAGAAATGCCAATTACAAATTTCCTAATGCATACCTTTGTGGCAAAGCATCAATAATGACACCTTGTTTGTACTTTATCAAGAAGGAGAACGTTTTCAATGAACTCTATCCACCTAGCGTGCCCATTGTTCAACTTGCCTTAGCCTTGTAGATTCTTTAGAGATTGGTGGTCGGTGTGAATTGCAAATTCTTTCGGCCATAAGTAGTGTTACCAATTTTCCAAAGCTCGAACCAAAGCATATAGCTCTTTTTCATACGTGGGATAGTTAAGCGTGGCCCTACTCAACCTACCGCTAAAGAATGCTATAGGCTTCTGTTCCTACCTTAACACAGCATCGATACCTATTCCCGAAGCATCACATTCAGTCTGAAAAGTCTTTCAAAATTCTGGCCAAGCAGGCACAGTTGAAGAACATAACTTATCTTTCACATTTTGAAAAGCATGCTCTCGCTCTACATCCCATTTAAAATGGACAGTTTTCTTGATTCTATCAGTTAGTGGTGCAACTAAAGAACTAAAGTTAGGCACAAATCAACGACAAAAATTTACTAAATTAAGAAAGCTCCGAACTTCAAACACATTAGTGAGAGTATGATAATCTTTGATTTCTTTTATCTTTTCCTTCATCGACTTCTACCCCATTTGCACTCACAACATAACAAAAAAAAAAAAAAACAATCTTCCCAAGACAAAATTGACTCTTAGATAGATTAGCAAATAACTTCTAACGTTTTAGGGTTTCTAAAACCTCCCTAAGGTGTTCAACATGCTCATCTAGCCCGCGACTTAAATCAATATGCCATAAACCACAACAAATTTACCTATGGAAGTACGTAAAACATGATTCATAAGGCACATGAAAGTACTAGGTGCATTAGTTAACCCGAATGGCATCACCAACCATTCGCACAAGCCATGTTTTGTTTTAAAAGCCATCTTCCACTCATCTCTTTCTCTCATACGTATTTGATGATGGCCACTTTTTAAATCAATATTGGTAAACACATTAGCACCATACAATTCATCAAGCATAGCATCTAACCTAGGGATAGGGTGGCAATACTTTACTGTGATATTGTTGATTGCTTGACAATCAACATCCGCTCTCCAAGTTCCATCCTTTTTTTTGAACTAAAAGCATCGGTATGGCGCATGGACTCATACTTTCTCGAATGTACCCCTTGCTTATCAAGTCTTTCACTTAGCACTGTAACTCATTTGTTTCTTCTGGGTTAGTTCCATAAGCAGGTAGGTTTGGAATGGCTGCTCCAGATACCAAATCAATTTGATGTTCAATGCCTCGAATAGGAGGCACACCACTTAGCAATTCTTCGGGAACGTCGTCTTCAAATTCCTGTTAAAGAGAATTAACAACAATGGGGAGTGGTTGGTTAGAGTTAAGAAAGAGGAAGTGTTCCTTGTGTACGAACAACAGCAAGGATCGACTATCCATAAAAGCTCTCGAGATATCTTTCTTTTTAGCAAAGAAACACTCTTTCTTCTTTCCCTCTCAACTATTTTCTCTTGACTCTCCTTTTACGCCCTCTTTCCTTTTACCACCCCCTCTCTTTTTTAATTGTTTTCTTCTCTCTCTTATCAAACTCAGTCTTTAGTTTAATTTGATCTTCAAATACTTTTTGCTAAGATAATGGAGTAAGCACAGTCAGCTTTTCATTTATCTTGAAGCTATAGCGGTTTCTATACCCATCGTACATAACTCTCTTATTATGTTGCCAAAGTCGGCCCAATAATATATGAGTAGCTTGAATTGGCACACCATCATACATGACTTCATCTTTATAAAACCCAATAGTTAATGGCACTTTAACTTGTTTACTCTCCCTAACCTCACCCGAATTACTAAACCGTTGTAAGAGATAAGGTTTAGAGTATGGAAGTAGTGACAATCCCAGTTTTTCCACAAAGACAGTGCTAGCCGTATTTGTACAACTACTCCAATCAATGATAATAGCACAAGGCTTACTGTTCACCGAGCAATGAGCATGAAAAATATTCTCCCTTTGTGGTGCCATATCGTCCACCTTCGCATGTGAATTCCTTCGTTTGTGAATTAAGAGCTCGTCTCATGACCAAAGTGTTGGGGATGGTTGGAATGCTCTGATCTCCCACGATCAACTCTTTTTCTTCTTCAAAAAATTGGGCTTCATCTTGGTTACTTTCAATTTCCGCCTCAGAATTCTCCTACATTATCATCGTTCGCCTATTTGGACATTCGGATACAATGTGTCCAAACCCTTGACATTTGAAACACTTAGTCTCACGGTTCCGGCTCGATGTGCTCTCTAACTTTCCTTTGCCCTAATTGTCTAAGATTGGAGCCACTTTAGGTGGTTTATTCCTTCCTTTCCAAGCTCCTTGATCGCTGGAATTATCAACCCACTTTCCTTTTCCGAAGTTAATTCCACTGCTAGCTTGTGGCTTAATTGGAGTTCTATTTTTGATTTGAGCCTCCACTTTGATGACTTTCTATAGTAACTTTTCAATATCGTCATAATCTTGAAGATCAATAAAATTGCCAATCTCCCGATTCAAACTGCTAAGAAACCTAGCCACGGTAGCTTCTTTCTTTTCAATATCGTCGGCTCGGTTCATCAATGACTCATTTTCTTGGTAGTAAGCTTCCACTGGTTCATTCCCTTGATTCAAAGTTTGTAGTGTTTGATACAAACCCCGACGGCAATGTGTGGGAACAAATCACTTCCTATTAGATGGTTCAACTCTGCCCAAGTCTCAATAGGAGCTTCTTCATTCCTTCGCCTGCTCATTCACAATTGCTTCCACCAACTCAAAGCATAATCCATGAATTCGCTAGCCAACAACAATGCTTTCTATGTCTCTGGAATTCGATGATATCCGAACATAGTCTCAACTCTACTTTCCCAATCAAGATAAATATCCGGGTCCGTTTTCCTTAAAATGACAGAATCTCAATTTTCACATTATTCATGTCATTGGCTTCCTCATTTCTCCCCCGACGTTCCCTAGCTCACCTTCTATCTCTTCTTCTATGCTGTTCCTTGTCATCCTTACTATCCTGAGACCTATCACTACCATTGCCACCTTTAGGCCTTCTTTTTCGAACTTCTAATCTATCCATTCTTCTACCTAGTTCAGCCATCAATCGATCAACTAAAGCTTGGATATCTCGATTGCTTTTTTCCAACACGGTTCTCAATTGATCAACTGTCACTAAATCCCGACCTTAACCTACAGTAGATTGAATGTCAGACCTAATGTGCTCAAGTGTGTGATAGTGTCTTTCTATGAAGTTTATCACTACTGTTTGTCACTCAATTGGCTTTTTACCCGATAATAATCTTGTTGCTCGGCCTTTTGCCTCTCGTTCTCACAACTCAATTCTCCAATGGACAATTGAACTTGATCTCAAACTAGAAAAATTCTGGCTTTGATCTAAAATCTGAAGGCTTGATGACAAATTGCCACAAAAAACGAAGGTTGCTCAATGACAACACTTAAGTAACAATCTTCAGTTACAATAAATTACAACACCACACTTACAACTCAAGCAATGACCATAAAATTACAACTCAAAATCCTAACCCAAGAGAATGTTCAAAACTAAGTGTAGTTGTACAATATGACCAACACTCGTTCACCAAGTCATTGTAGGATCTCATTCTTCTGTTTTTGAGCACGTTTTAAAATATTTTTTTAAAAAAATTTTGAGCCTCCCTCTCTCTCTTTCTTTTTGATGCAAACAACAACAATAACACAATCACACACAATAACAAATTCTTTAAACAACTAAAAGAAACTCAAGATTCCTTCAAGAATTACTCAAGAACTACTCAAGATCAACAAGAATATCTCAAGAATCCCAAGTTAAACTCAAGAACATAAAAATACAATAGATTCATTCAAGAACCTAAATCTAATTATTAACTCAAATATAAGATCTAGAAATCGAAAATTACACAAATAGATAAAATAAAGATAGATTATCGGATGTTTTGAGCCTCTGCTCTGATACCAACTGATGCGAACCATGTTAGGATTGGCCCAACGCAACGCACACGAGAATATATCAATCCCAGAAAGGCTAATTCTTATAGGTGATCCTCGTGATCCCCCTATCTTCGTGTCATAATATGGTAATAACTTCCGATGGTTTGAAGACGCCAATCCAATGGTTTTTGAACACCATGAGAGTTCATCCAAGTTCCTTACAATTTTCATGAAAGGTCCCTTAGATACAAACAACTAAAGAACCAAGCTTGTATAAGAAGCTAACAAAAATATATAATATAATACTCAAATATCCTAAAATGTCTAAACTAAAGTCGGCCAAAATTTATAACCATGAGATTGCCCATGTGACGCATGCTTAAACCAAAACCTTGTGTCATGTGGTCTCAATCGATCGCACGCAAGAAAAACCCGTGGCTACAAACGTGACCCTGTGGCCTACAGACCACTTTTTCCTATCATCTTGAGTTATATGCATGGGCGATCACATGTCTTGGTCTTTTGCCTCAAATTTTCATTTTTGGTTGCCGGGCTCTTCCCTTGCAATGTTTTGCTCCCTGATCATCCTTTCTTGAGTTAAATGGGTCCTGATGCACATAAAGTTGATCTCACTCTCGTCTTTAATATCCAATCTTCATCCAAAACTTCGAGATGGCTCTTTAGGATGATTTCTCCATTTTTCTTCGACCAAACTCGTCATCACCATCTTTGCTTGTTCACTCGAGCTCATGTGATCGGCTTGACTGGCATTTGAATTGAGTCGATTGATGTTGAGTTATCTTGGATCACATCATCGCCTCTCTAGTCCATTGTCCGTGATTCCTAGATTGATGCGAATATTTTAATATATGTGCAGATTATGGTTGAGGCATAAGGAATATGATCTTCGATATGTTGAAACTTTGTTGAATGGCTATAATTTTTGGGGTTGCAACTAAATCTCATAAGCTAAAGAAATAGAGTGGTATTCCAATTGAGCATTGGATTAAATCCAACGATGCTAATGTCGGTCAGTGAAAAGCATTATTTGGAAAAAGGCCATATTTGATAAGGTTTGAATAAAACCTTCAAGAGCCTTGCTCCAGACCATTTTGAAATGTCCATTCTTTTCCCTCGCCATTTTTTATAACTCTAATTTTCTTAGAGTTATTTATGCATTCTATAAGCTTATAATCTTAATAAACTCTCATCCGATAAGTCGAAAACCTTTTTAATGCTCTTAATTTTGGAAAACATGGCATGAATATCCTCTTGACATTAATATGTGGTTTAGATGGTGATTTAGTTGCATATTGACATTTGAAATGTGGCTTAACAAGGGTTAAACGTGTAGGAACGGATGCTAGAATTTGAAGGAATGCTGTGGAAATGCTGTAGCAAAACTGTGTAGATTTTCTAATGGTGAATCGAGTCAATAGTCAACTACAAAACCACTTCAAAAGAGGGCAAAGCTGGAAAAGAGCTAAAGTAATGTGGCATGTCATTTGTACAATCCTAGGAGGGAAAAATAGTAAAAAAGGATAATACCTAATTAGGATAAAAGGGAGGCTCACTTTTAGATCTAGATTCTTAACTCACAAAAAGGGGAAAAAATGAGGCAAAAGAAAGAAAAGGAGGCTGCGAGATTCAAGAGAAGAAAAGAATTCTTAGAGTGCAAAATTGGAGGAGAAAAAGAGAATGATCTATAAATAGAGTCTTCTCTTTGCTTCTTCTACTCTCTTTCTCGTTATTTCCATTTTGAGATTATAAAAAATTTGTTTCTAGAGCTTGTAATGAATTTTAAAATGTTATTAGGCTAAACTCTTTTAGTTAGGATTGTTGATGGGATGATTATGACATAATTATATTTATAGTTATTATTTTGTTGCTTTTACTTAGTGATTCTTCTTGTTATTTAAGTTATGTGAAATTTCATATTTTCGATTATTGATTCATCACAAATTTTAGAAAATTAAAACCTAAATTAGCTTTGGAAAAAGTAATTAAGGTTTGATGGTGCTTGAATGATATGGGTTTGACTTAATCTAGGTTAAAGCTCAACTCTTGCAACTAATATAGGAATATATAGTTGCCCCATACAACAAAAATAGAATTGGGACTGTTTATTGGAAGCTTTGGGGTCAGATTAACATAGGAATATGTTTAGTCAACCTTCAAGTTTGATTTATTTTGACAGATTTGAAAAAATCATGTCATTTATGAATTCTAGTTGCTTGAACAATTACTATAGTAAAATCATAGGAAAGTAATAGCAATGTAAGTATAGTGTCATAATTATACCAAAATCAATCCTAACTAATTTTGTCATATTTGTCTCATTCTAGCAATTTCTCTTCGCTTCTTTAAGCTTAATTTCACCACATCTCAACTACTTTTTCTTATTTTTAGTTTTTTTTTTTAATTTTTCGCACTTAGAAACATCACCAAATCCACTCTTTTTATACTTTAATTTTCGTTAATCTCTACAATATTTTTCTAATGCACAATCCTCGTGGGAATGATACTCACTCATCACTTCGTTACTTGTCCTGTGATAGTGCACTTGCATGTTGATTTTAGGCAACAAGTTTTTAGCGTCGTTGTCGGGGATTGAAAGCTTTAAAATTCATTTTGTAGATTTTAACTTACTGATTAGTTTACTTAACTTGTTTATTTTCTTTGTAGGCAATTAAACACAAAAATCCAAAAAACTGAGGAATCTTGCATGAACGAATTTGAGAGTGAATTGGAAAATTTCGATTTCGAAATTGAAAGGACTTTCCGATGTAGAAGAAGAGAACAATTAGGTTTGCTCCAAATTCAAACTATGGAAAGATCGGAAAACAATGAACGTGAGCCAGATATGGCAAAGTAAGAGATAAATGAGAGGGATAGAGTCTTGAATAACTATTCTCACCCTATTTTGGCGGGGTTGAATCCAAACATTGTGTGGCCAAATGTCCAAGCTCCTCAATTTTAACTTCAACCCGTTATGTTTCAAATGTTACAAACCATTGGGCAATTTAGTGGGATGCCTACCAAAGATCCTCATCTTCACCTTAGGTTGTTTATTGAGGTGACCGATTCGTTTAAGATGAATGGTGTTCCGGATAAAATTTTGAAACTTAAGTTATTCCCGTTTTCATTGAGGGACCAAGCACGAGCTTGGCTAAATTCTTTACTGCCCGATTCTATTACTACATGGAATGACTTGGCCGAGAAGTTTTTGATGAAGCATTTCCCACCAACCAAGAATGCTAAGTTGACGAATGACATCACTTCTTTTCAACAACTTGATGGGGAATCATTTTATGATACTTGGGAAAGATTTAAAGAGTTCCTTAGGAGGTGTCCTCACCATGGGATTCCGTGTTGGATTGAAATGGAAATTTTTTGCAATGGTCTTAGTGCTCAAACTAGGACTATAGTTGATGTAGCGGCTAATGGGGCACTCTTCTCTAAGACATATAATAAAGCTTCTGAATTGCTAGAGAGGATGGCTGCCAAAAACTATCAATGGCCTATGGAGAGGGTACCAATTGGGAGAAGAGCGACCGGTGTTCATAAAGTAAGTGAAGTTTCGGCTCTTTCGGCTCAAGTGGCTTCATTGGTGAATGCTATAAAAAATCAACACTTGACTTCACAACCTAGTGTCAATTTGGTTCAAGAAGTGGGGGTGTCTTGTGCCCTTTGTAGTGGAGCCCATCTCTTTGATAGTTGTCCTTCAAATCAAGAATCGGCTTACTATGTGCGAAATTTGAACCGCAACAACAACCCCTACTCCAATACTTATAATGAAGGGTGGAAGAGATATCCAAACTTCTCATGAAGCAATCAAGGAGGGGTCCAAGCTAGTGCTCGCATGCCTCAAAAGCAACAATTTCCATCGGGGTTCCAACAGCAACAACAAAGGCTTCATCTTGTAGAACAACCAACTTCATTGGAGCCTTTGCTCAAGGAGTACATGGCAAGGAATGACACGGTGATCCAAAGTCAAGTCGTTTCACTTAGAAATCTAGAGAATCAGGTAGGACAACTAGCTAATGAGCTTAGAAACCGACCTTCAGGGGCACTTCCAAGAGATACCGAAATTCCAAAGACAGAGGGAAAAGAACATTGCAAGGCCATAACCCTTAGAAGTAGAAAAACAATTGAGACTCCGAAGATTGAAAAAAAAAAGATGAAAAAGAGCTCCCCTTGAACCAAAAAGAAATAGAGAAATGTCAAGGCTCGAATGAAAAAGAGAGTAAAGTTGAAAACTTGGGTGCAAAGGTACAACAATCTCAACAAACAAATAGACCGCCGCCTCCATTTCCTCAATGGTTGGAAAAACAGAAGGAAGATCAACAATTTAGGAAGTTTTTGGATGTCCTTAAGCAACTCCACATCAATATACCTCTTATGGAAGCATTGGAACAAATGGCCAACCATGTGAAGTTCATGAAAGATATTGTGACTATAAAGAGAAGATTTGGTGAATTTGAGATTGTCGCTCTTATTAGGGAATATAGTGCGGTATTGCAAAACAAACGTCCCCTTAAACTTAAGGATCTAGGAAGTTTCACCATCCCATGCTCAGTTGGGAACCAATATTTCGGCACGACGTTGTGTGATTTATGTGCAAGTATTAATCTTTTACCTATGTCAATCTTCAAGAGGTTGGGGATTGGGGAAGCTAGGCCGACCATCGTGTCTTTGCAATTGGCGGATAGGTCAATAGGCTACCCAGAAGGAAAGATTGAGGATGCTTTGGTTAAGGTTGATAAGTATATCTTTCCGGTAGATTTTATTGTTATGGACATTGAAGCCGATTCGGAAGTACCAATCATTTTGGGAAGGCTTTTCTTAGGCACATGGCGTGCTTTAATTGATGTGCAAAAGGGGGAGTAAACCATGAGAGTTCAAGATGAGAACGTAACCTTCAATGTTTTCCAATCTGTAAAGTTCCCAAGTGATATGGAAGAGTGTTCGGCTATTTCTTTGGTGGATTCTCTTGTCCCTAAGGAGTTGAAAAGATTTTGTGGGAGATCCATTTTACCTTTGAGTGGAAAATAGTCCAATTGCGAGGATAATGAAGAGGATTTGGCTTGGTTGGGAGAAAGTTCGAATCTTTACAAGCAAAGAAGTCAATTTGCGGCTTTAAACACTATTTTTCTAGAATTTAAACTTCCAAAGCCCTCAATTGAGGAACCACCTACTTTGGAGTTAAAGCCTTTGCCTCCACATTTGAGATATGCCTACTTGGGTGAATCTTCTACCCTACTGGTAATTATTTCGGCAAATTTGACAGATGAACCAAAGGAAAAATTGCTTGTGATGTTGAAAAATTTTAAGAAGGCTATTAGTCGGACAGTTGTGGGTATATAGGGTGTTAGTCCCTCATTTTGTATGCATAAAATCTTATTGGAGGATGATAAAAAGGGGGTCCATTGAAGCTTAACGCCAACTCAAATCGATTATGAAAGAAGTGGTCACGGAAGAGATCATTAAGTGGTTGGATGTCGGGATTATTTAACCTATTTCGGATAGCTCGTGGGTAAGCCCGGTGCAATGTGTGCCTAAAAAAGGTGGCATGACAATAGTGAAAAATGAGAGCAATGAGTTGGTTCCTACTAGAGTTGTCACCGGATGGAGAATTTGCATGGACAACCGAAAGCTAAATAAGAACACACGAAAGGATCATTTCCCTTTGCCCTTTATTGACCAAATATTGGATCGTCTCGCGGGCAAGGAATTCTATTGCTTTTTGAATGGTTATTCGGGATATAACCAAATTGCTATAGCTCCCAAGGATCAACACAAGACAACTTTCACATGTCCTTATGGAACTTTTGCTTTTAGAAGGATGCCATTTGGCTTGTCCAATGCACCGGCTACATTTCAAAGATGTATGATGGCCATCTTCACTGATATGGTGGAGAAATTTGTGGAAGGTTTTATGGATGATTTCTCGGTCTTTGGAGATTCATTTGAGGGTTGTTTGGATAATTTGGCTAAAGGTCTTCAAAGATGCAAAGAAACTAATCTTGTTTTGAATTGGGAAAAGTGCCACTTTATGGTGAAGGAAGGGATTGTCTTGGGTCACAAAGTTTCCAAGGAAGGATTGGAGGTTGATAAAGCTAATGTTGAGACAATTGATAAGTTGCCACGTCCCACTTCCATTAAGGGGATTAGAAGTTTTCTTGGACATGTCGGGTTCTATAGACGTTTCATTCAAGATTTTTCTAAGATTGCCAAGCCTCTTTGCAATTTACTTGAGAAAGATATGATCTTTTATTTTGATGAAGTGTGTTTGAAGGCATTTCTTGATCTTAAGGAGAATTTAAGCATGGCACCTATCATTGTAGCCCCGGATTGGCCATCACCTTTTGAGCTTATATGTGATGCGAGTGATGTTGCTTTAGGGGCCATTCTTTGGCAACGAAGGAATAAGGTTTTCCACTCTATTTATTATGCTACTAAGACTCTTCAAGGGGCACAACTCAATTATACCGTCACGAAGAAAGAGTTGCTCGCCGTTGTTTTTGCTTTTGATAATTTTCGGTCTTATCTAGTAGGGACTACAGTAATTGTGTACACCGATCACTCCGCCATCAAGTACCCGCCATCAAGTACCTAATTGAAAAGAAGGATGCAAAGCCAAGGCTAATCCAGTGGGTGCTTCTTTTACAAGAGTTTGATTTGGAGATTAAGGATAGAAAAGGGACCGAGAATCAAGTTGCCAATCATTTATCTAGGCTGGAGCAAGGGAAAGATGATAAATTGGTGATCAATGAAAAGTTTCCAATGAGCAACTTTTTGGACTATCTCAAGCTCAAGTTCCATGGTATGCCGATTTTGTTAACTACTTGGTGAATGGAGTATTGCCTCCCGACTTGAATTCACAATGAAAGAAAAGATTTTTGCATGATGTGAAGTTTTACTATTGGGACGAACATTTCTTGTTCAAGCGATGCTCAGATCAAATGATTAGAAGGTATATTCTAGAAGAGGGAATTGAGAGTGTTTTGAGAGGGTATCATACCTCACCATATGGAGGACATTTTGGGGGAACAAGAACCGCTTCAAAAGTGCTAGAATCGGGTTTCTATTGGCGAACACTTTTCAAGGATGCTCATGCTTTTGTGGTTAGATGTGATCCATGTCAAAGGATGGGAAATATTTCAAGACGACATGAGATGCTTTTGAATAATATTTTAGAGGTAGATCTCTTTGATTTGTCAGGAATTGATTTTACGGGGCCATTTCCGTCAAGTTTTGGAAACCAATACATTTTGGAAGCCATAGATTATGTTTCAAAATGGATAGAAACGGCAGCATTTCCCACTAACGATGCTAAGGTGGTGGTAAGATTCCTAAAGAAAAACATTTTCACTAGGTTTGGCACACTAAGGGCAATTATAAGTGATGGAGGATCCCATTTTTGCGACAAACAATTTGAGAGCCTACTTTCTAAGTATGGGGTTAAGCATAAGGTTTCCACGGCATATCACCCTCAAACAAGTGGTCAAGCCGAGATATCTAATTGGGAAATTAAGGGGATATTGGAAAAGACGGTGAGTCTAACTCAAAAGGATTGGGCAATTCGGTCAGATGATGCTTTGTGGGCCTATAGGACAGCTTTCAAGACTCCTTTGGGGATGTCTCCTTATAAACTTGTGTTTGGGAAGGCTTGCCACCTACCATTGGAGCTTGAGCATCGGGCATTTTGGCCTCTCAAAAAGTTGAATTTTGATTTTCATGAGGCCGGACAAAAACGTTTCTTGCAATTGAATGAGCTTGATAAACTTCGAAGAGAAGCATATGACAATGCTCAAATTTATAAAGAAAAAACAAAGTTGTGGCATGACAACAAGATTCTCCCAAGAAATTTTGAGGTGGGGCAACAAGTACTACTCTTTAACTCAAGATTGAAAACTTTTTCCGGGGAAATTGAAGTCTAGATGGTTCGGTCCATTTCGCATAAATCAAGTTCTACCATTTGGGCCTATTGAATTAATGGAAGAGAAATCCGGGAGAACTTTCATGGTGAATGGACAGAGAGTGAAGTATTACTTTGGAGGTGAAGTGGGTCGCCAACACACCTTCGTGTTACTAGAGGAAGCTTGAAGGAGGCAAAGTCGGCCGTCGACTCTAAACCAAGCGCTCTTGGGAGGCAACCCAAGTTCTTTTTAGCTTTATTTTCTTTAAATTTTGAATTTTTAGTTTTAATTTGGCTTAATTTAGTGATGTGTCTGTGTTGTTTTTGCAGAAGAAATCGGATGAATTGAAGGAATAAAAGATATTACTTTTAGTAGCAATATCGCACCAATTCCGGGAAGTCTCTATCTTTCTTTAAATCTGAATTTCTTCTCTTTGAATCATTACATGCTGTGTTTAGGTTGTAATTATTGTGTCTGTGGCTGTGAGGACACCACCAAACTTTAAGTTTGGGGGGTCTCTCTTTACTTTGTGTGTTATGTGCTTTGTTTGTGTCATGATTGTCTTCTTTTCTCTCGTTTGGTTGTCATTGTTTAGGTTGACATTGTGTCTTTTATGTAGTGTCTTTTTCTTGTGTTAAAAAAAAAAAGAAAAAGCATGGGGGTTGCTTTTTGGGTGTGGGAAGTCCTCAATGATGAAAATTATTAGGAGGAGGTAGCTTTTAGAAGTGTGAATCATTGATTGGATTACATGAGGGTTCAACCTTTAGTAAGCAATAGCGAAATGTGTTCTCCATCTACTTTGAGCACAAGTCCTAGTGTTAACTTGAGGTGAACTTGGGGAAAGTTGAATTTATGGGAGAGTTTAAGCCTCTAGAATTAGTTTGAGATTCACCTTGAAGCGAAATTTGAGGAAGCTCATAATTTGTGAAATGATTTAGGCCATCCTTGGAACAAACATTAAACCCTAGCCATTTGTAAATAACCGTTCTTTTCCCTCACAAGTGGAATGTTAATTCAAGGACCGGAATGAAGTTATTTTGCACATTTGGGATTGAGACAAAAGTGGCTAGTGTGAAAAGGCAAAAAGAAGAAAAGATGCTAGTTGTTCAAATGCGCCACTGTTTTATATTTGTGTGTTATAAGAAAGTATTAAAAAAAAGCGAAAAAAAATAGAAGAAAAGGAAAAAAATTCAAAATTGAAAAAAAAAATTCAGAAAAAGTAAAAAAAAAAAGAAAGAAAGAAAAAGAAATTAAAAAAAATAAAATAAAAAAAGCATTTGTAAATAGTTCCATAAAATTGAAACGGTTGGCAATTAATTGTAAGTTTGAGAAGTGTTGGTGAATAAGTGTAGGGGTGTGACCATTTTGTTGTCCTAATAGCTCTCATGAGGTCCTTGTTTAATGTTCGTGCTTATGGTAATTGAGCCACAAAATTTCCTACATCCCACCCTAACCTAAGCCTTACATTACAAGCTAATAAAAGTCCTTTTGATCATTGACTATGTGATTTTCTTTAACTTGTAGAGAGGGAGGTCGAAAACCTAATTAACTTATGAAGGCAGTATTTAGGCTTGAGAATCATGACTTTAGCTTAACTTGGGGGATCTTCATTTGAGCATCCAGGACTTCACACACACACTTGGAGAACTATATTTCGAAGTTGCTTAAAATTGTTTGAACTCTCATGTGAAACAATCGGTTTGAAGCGCATCTTTGAATGCCTAATGCTTAAAATCCTGATAACGAAAGATCTCGCATGGCTTTTGAATATGGTTTGTTTGGCATTGACGTAGCTTTATACTTGCTTGAATTTGTTTCTTTCCTGAGGGGATATGACTTACTTGAGGACAAGCAAGGTTTCAAGGTTGGGTGGGTTTTGATAACTCTAATTTTATTAGAGTTATTTATGCATTTTACAAGCTTATAATCTTAATAAACTCTCACCCGATAAGTCGAAAAGCCTCTTTAATGCTCGTAATTTTGGAAAACATGGTGTGAATGTCCTCTTGATGTTAATATGTGTTTTAGAAGGTGATTTAGTTGCATATTGACATTTGAAATGTGGCTTAACAAGGGTTAAATGTGTAGGAACTGTTGTTGGAATTTGAAGGAATGCTGGGAAATTGCTGTACCAAACTATGTAGATTTTCTAAACATGAATTGAGTCAACAGTCAACTACAAGACCACTTGGGGCAAAGTTGGAAAAGAGCTAAAGAAATGTGGCATGTCATTTGTACAATCCTAGGAGGGCAAAATAGTAAAAAATGACAATACCTAATTAGGGTAAAAGGGAGGCTCACTTTTAGATCTAGATTCTTAACTCACAAAAAGGGCAAAAAAGGGGGCAAAAGAAAAAGAGGAGGCTACGAGATTCAAGAGGAGAAAAGGATTCTTGGAGTGCAAAATTGGAGAAGAAAAAAACAAGGATCTATAAATAGAATTTTCTCTTTCCTTTTTCTACTCTCTCTCTTTATTTCCATTTTGAGATTATGATAAATTTATTTCTAGAGTTTGTAATGAATTTTTAGATGTTATTAGGCTAAACTATTTTAGTTAGGATCGTTGATGGGATGATTATGAAATAAGTATATCTAGAGTCGTTATTTTGTTGCTTTTACTTAGTGATTGTTCTTGTTATTCAAGTTGTGTGAAATTTCATACTTTCTATTATTGATTGATTGGATAGTGCTTGAATGATATGGGTTTGACTTAATCTTGGTTAAAGTTCAAATCTTGCAACTAATATAGGAATATATAGTTGCATCATACAATAAAAATAGAATTTGGACCTTTTATTGGAAGCTTTGGGGTTAGATTAACATAGGAATATGTTTAGTCAACCTTCAAGTTTGACATATTTTGACCGATTTGGAAAAATCATGTAATTTATGAATTCTAGTTGCTTGAACAATTACTATAGTAAAATCATAGCAAAGTAATAGCCATGTAGGTATAGTGTCATAATTATCCAGAAAGCAATCCTAACTAATTTTGTCGATTTGTCTCCGTTCTAGCAATTGTAGAGATGGCAACGGGTCGGGTTCGGTTCGGGTCGACCAAACCCATATCCGAACCGAGGTCCCGACCCCATATCCATATCCATATCCGAACCGCGGTATTCGGTTCGGGTATTTTTTTGGGTTGATTTTCAAACCCATTTGGGTACCCGTTTACCCGTTTACCCTTTTTTTTATTTGATATATACAATTATTCAATCAAAATCCGGTGACCCGAAAGCAAGTCAACTAGGTCCATCATCCTTTAAGAAAACAAAATCAAAATTTTGTAAGTCTAGTTCAACTCTTCAAGATTTAACTTCAGCCCCATTTCCAAATTCCAATCACCAGGCTTTGACCTTTGGGTTTGTCTTTGCACAGCAGCTCAGCCTTTGGTGTCCTTTTATATTGATAAAGTTATGTTAGTCCCAATTTTCAACCGATGTGGGATTTCTTTTCAATTGGCTACCGCTTGGCATTCTGCAATGACACTGTATTTAAAATGGAAAGTAAATTTACTGAATTGGAAATGAAAAGTAAATTTTACTTTATTATTTTAAGATTTATTTAGTAGAAAATAATAAAAAAAATATTGTTATTCGGTTCGGGTTCGGGTATATATCTAATATCCATATCCGACCCATATCTGTTTCGGGTTTTACACTCGAAAACCATATCCGACCCGTCGACCTATCGGTTCGGATTTTTTCAATCCATTCGATTAGGGTATCCGCGATTTTCGGGTTTAACGGGTCGTTTTGCCATCCTTAAGCAATTTCTCTTCACTTCTTTAAGCTTCATTTCACAACATTTCCACTACCTTTTCTTATTTTTTGTTTTTAGTTTATTTTTTGCACTTAGAAACATCACCAAATCCACTCTTTTTATATTTTAATTTCCGTTAATCTCTATAATATTTTTCTAATGCACAATCCTCATAGGAACGATACTCACTCATCACTTTATTACTTGTTTGCGATACGTGAACTTGTGTGTTGACTTTAGGCAACAATTTTTGCGGCATATATTGGAAAAAATCGAAAAGGACTTGAGATCGGGTATGGTAGCCAAAACATCGTTGTCAAAGTATCACCATTTACTATCAAATTAAATGGTTTATCCTCTAATCATTAGAAGAGCTTGTGGTATCTCTTGATTGTTCGATAATTGAAAAATGCAAGTAATAAGCTCTCTCCCACCGAGGCTGCTCATAAGTCCTCTCGTCGCTCTACTCAAGCTCTCGAATTACATTATCTCTATCTCTCAAGCAAACTCTAGGACCTCACTAAACCACAGCAAGTATGTAATGCCTCATTATTGAAGGCTGGCTGTCGTCCATGATTTTTTCATTATTTGGCTAAAACCTATATTTTACTGAGGCTGCTCTCGAGCCTGGGTGTGTGGATTTCTAAATTATTCGAGGTAGGCATGTATGACCTCTTATTTCATTGAAGGTGAGTTTGTAAATTCTTACATACTTTTGGTTCAATTATCATTTTCTTATTATCTTATTCTAGGCAAGCATGCGCGAGTTCTTAAGTCACACCTTCTGCATTTTCAACGCTATCTGTAAGTCCTCTTGGATAGCATTAGTGGTCAACTAAAGCCCATTTGCTCTTGCACTTCATAATAATGAGGCCAATAGAATTACGAAAGCAGACACGTAAGTCCTATATTATACAATATTATTTCTCTACTTTGATAATATCTTACTTTATGAGAGCTAAGTCTGCTTAGACAGTGCCTCATGCCGTGAGAAGATTATTATTTCTACTCTGACAATGCCTCACTTTGCGAGAGGGGCATTATTTCCTGCTCAATGATGCCTCGCTTTGCTAGAGGCCAATCTACTTTTGCACTGCTCCGTTTCGCCATGTGATTATTATTTTCGATACGGCAATGCCTCACTTCTCAAGAGGTTAATCCACTCTGGTGGTGCCTCGCTCAGCGAGATGATTATTATTTTTGCTTCAATGATGCTTCGCTCCAAGAGAGCTAGCACGGTGGTGCCTCGCTCCACGAGATGATCATTATTTATGCTTCAGTGATGCCTCGCCCGTGAGATGTAAATCTACTCCAATGGTGCCTTTCTCAGGGAGAAGATTATTATTGCCCATTCAGCGATTCTCGCTCCACGAGAAGCAAATCTGCACTTGTGGTGCCTCGCTCTATAGGATGATTATTTTTCTGCATTAGCGATGGTTATGCTCCACAAAACAAATATTACATGAAATCCGCTTTGGTGGTGCTTTGCTTTGCAGGTGGTATTAGAGGCATGGATGATCACAACCAATGGCTGATGAAATGCTTGCTAACCCCGTAAAGACATCTCTTTGCTAAAACATGATTTGGGCATAGTTCCATAGCCCATTGCTGCTATTTCAGAGTTTGTATCTCAAGGATCCGACCATCCGAGGCTTCATACTATTGAGGCTCAGCCTAACTTTATCGAAGATTGATACGAATGAAAAAATTATCACTTGGTAATAACACAGTGGAGGGATAGATTTGGCATCCTAATCCAGCTACTATGCTGGGTAATTTAACAAACCCCCATGAAACATACGGGCGCATTGCATGGGCATTGGGATCCATTCTCCTATCGCCGAAAGAGCGATAAGCCCAACACCAAGGCATTTCACATGGGTTCTGGGACACATCCTCCTACAGCTGAAAGAGTGAAATAAGCTTGTTGGAAACAATGTAGCGAATGTGTAGGTGCTTGCATCCTACTCCACAAGTATACTGGGTAATCTCACAAACTGCGATGAAATATACAGGTAAATCACATAAATGGTTAGATACATTCCCCCATGATCGAAAGAGTGAAAGCCTGGTGCTTAGGATGATAGGTATTCGCATCCTATTCCCACTAGTACATTAGGTAAACTCAAAACCTTGATACACTCTTCAAGGATCATTGCGTGGGTGTTTGGATGCATTCTTCCGCCACTGAAAGAGTGAGACGCCTAACTCCACTCACCACAATGCATTGCATCGATGCTGGGACTCATTCCCGTACCACCAAAAGATCAAGTAGCCTCGCACGCACAATGCAGCGAATGACGAGGTTCTCGCGACCTCAGTCCGTTCTTACCTAGATAAGTTCAATGCGAATCGACACGTTAAGGGATGCAATCCTTGAGAATTAGCATAACAAGGAACACATTCTGCTACTTCACTACCATTTTTGCCAAAATTTATTGATCTCAAACGACTCATATATTAAAGTCCTTGCCAAATAGTCACTGAATGACTCAAACTTTTTAGGACTGGGGAACATGCTGCTTCGTACAACTTTGTGCATAACTTGGGGAACTTAGCCAACCTCATACGACTCACCCCCACTTTCCTCTACGTAGTTACGTACACATGGGGGACTTAGAGTGGTTTGGCAAAGCTTCCTCCTAACACGTTACATGCCTTGCACAGCTCCATATAACACTTGGAGGTCATCCCAACTTGAACAACACCAGGCCTAGGTGATTCCCTCGCTAATTAAGGCTCTTCGCCAAATGCTAGCAACAATAAAATGCCTCACAAGGGCTCTACCCGACTTCGCCAAGGCATTGCCTCTGCCCTTGCCTCGCTCATTGATCACCAGCATGTGAATCCCACGACTTCGCCACCTTATGAATCAGCTTTAACTTCGCAACACAAGAACCAGCACAACTTTGCCCAAGACTTCGGAGGACTCACTCTTTGAACATTATAAGAAATAATTGGTGTGAGGTACTTGTAGTCTCTACAGTAGCATGTAGTCAAATTATTAGTTATACTTGTAGTTTCTGCAGTACCATGTAGTCAAATGATTAGTTAATACAGTTGAATATGAAGAGTGTAAGTAAATCCTTGTAAGGTTGGAAAATTGGCATCTACAAGAGAAGGACTTGTACATTTAAAATTTAAAAATGGCCTCAAACACAAGGAAAGATATTTTAGATGGGCTACTACTACAAACCATGTGAAAAATCCAAAAGTACTAATTAAAGGCTGACAAAACTAGGTCCAAAGAAAAAAATGTGTACACTTTTTGGGTGCTAAACATTTTGGATTACTAAAATCCGAGGAAATTAAGCAAAACACTATTTTAAGTTTAGAAAATTCAAACATTAGCTAAAATAAAACTATTTATAAAATCAAGTCAATGTGCAATGAAAACTTCGCATTTTAGGTGGTGCGATCGTATGGGTTTGTACCATGCAATTGCTTAGTTTAAATATGAATTTCGGCCCAGATTTCAACCATATGATCGAATGATGTAAAACCCATGCAATCGCATAGTTTTTCTCCTAAGCCCATTACAAATTGTGTGCAGATAATTAAAATATAATGTAATAAGTTATAGAAGGTGTGTAATAAATTACGAAGAGTGTGTAAAAAATTATAAAGATTCTGTAACGAGTTACAAAGAGTGTGTAACAAGTTACAGAGAGTCTATAACAATTATAAAGATTGTGTAATGGATTATAAATTGTGTGTAACAAATTAAAAAATATGTTTAATAGTTTATAATAGCAATTAGGAGTGTGTAATATAGTGTAATAGCATGTAAGCGTGCATAAGATTACAAAGAATTTTGATTTCTACTGTTAGTTTGTGTAATATTGTATAATTTTGAGATTGAAATTCACATATAGTGTATTTCTAGATGGTTTTTGCATTTCTCGACGAGCCAACTCCAATCACTAGTTTTGTAGGTAATTTTTCCAAATTTCGAAAAAAATAAAAAATTGTGCCATGTTATACCTCACGATCGCATAGTTTAAGTTATTTTTGTAAATAGTTTCATTTTACCTTATTTATTAATTAGAGATTTTTAATCTTTGTAGTTGTGTAAAAACTGCACAAAATGCATCATAGGCCATAATAAAGTTGTGAGTTCTTTTATGAAACACCATTTTTGCGTTCCCAAAAAATAATTATGATTGCAATTTATCCAACTCCTCTTTGATATTTTCCATCAAATGCTCTACATCGCCAGTGCCTAGTAATCATGTCGGACAGATCTAGAAAATTTAAAGATGCTGAATATATGTAATAAAAAAAATAATTCGGCCGAAATTATATGTAATTTTTTAATATAAAATTACAAAACAAATTGGGCTAACATGGGCTACAATCTGTGTTGGCTCGTCCCTAGATCCATACTGCGTTGTGTCATCATTTGAGAGCAAATGTGAAATCAATAATACTGCTGTAGCCCATGCTGATGTATCCTTAAATCCGTCCATGGTTGTATTGTATCATCATTTGAGAGGAAATGTGAAATCAATAATAGTCTTTACTTATATTCGTGTCTATATTGTTTTTCTCCCACCAAAATCATCTGTATCATTTGACTTGGGCATTTAAATTTACATGATAATTGTGTCCTAACTAAAAGTTGTGATCAATGCTTGTTAATGCAACTATCCAAGTGCAAATAACGGCGGGAAGTGGACTATCATCTTGTCTTTTAAGCCTGCCCCAAGCACGTCTTTTCATGGACCTGAAATCTGATCAAGCTAAAATACAAATGGCTTGCCTAGACTTGACTCATATAACTTGTAGATTGGAGTGTAAGCCCCATAGTTAGACAAACGTGGTGGCTAGGCTTGTTAGCTTTTGCTCATCGATTAAAACCTTTCGAAAATTTAATTTTTTTTAGTAAACCTCCCTCCCCCATTTTCTAAAATTTTTGTCATGAGATGGACATTGGCTTATCTAACTTTGAGTTCAAGTCATATTCGCAGCCCAATTATAACTCTCTACAACCTAAATTTTTAAGTCCAACTTGTCCTTCATTTTAGTTTCTCCTATTTAGGTCTCAAGGAGAAGGAGCAAAATTAGGTTTGATGTATTGTTTGGATCGAAAGATCATCTTCTCCTATTGTTTTGATCGAAAGATCGTCTTCCCCTTCACCCCTATATTCCGTAATCTCCTTGACCTCCATTTCTCATCTTCGGTTGTAATTTATATATTAACCTTAAAAAATTATATATGACATATCCATTTTTTCTATCCTATATCCATATCTTCTGTCATTTAACAATATTTTCTATTATAAATCTATATGTGAGTTTGAGCTAGAATTTGCTGTTAAATTTCATATTTGAGCTCCAAATCATAATCCAATTGTAATTTGGTTGAATTCTATCTAATTCAACCTTTATTAATAGAAATTAATATATATATATTGATCAAATTTGATATTTATTCTCGTTTTTGTGATCTTTAGTTCGAACCCATAACAATTGGTATCAGAATAGCTACAATGCTTGGCTTAAAATCTTGTTCTACCTAGTATATCATCTATGTCTGTGGTCTTCTGGGTTTTAGCGGCTTTAATTTGTAAGTATCAATGCCTTCCGTATTATATGCAAGCCAAGTATTGGTATTACAACACATTTCCATTGAAATTGGAATATGATTTTGGGTCATTTTGAATTTGTGTTCATTTACTGTTATTATATTTTGGGTAATTTTTCTGAGATTTATAAATGGATTCCTTTTGTGTGGATTGGAAGAACATGTATAACAGATGGGACGACCAAGAATGAAATTCTTAGGAAATATGAATTGTTGATGGCTATGTTGAAGAGAATGGTTGAGGTCCTTGAGGATAAAGGCGTCGCAGTGACAGATGGGGGAATTGACGAGTTGATTGAGGAATTTCTTAAAATCAAACAATTTGAATCCATAGTTGAGTCTGTAGAGAAGTTTGAAGACCTTAAAACCAAAGCCATGATAACTCTACCCCATTTATCTAGTCATACTTTATCTCTATTTTTATTGGTGGTCTTAAACCTGAAATTGAAAATAGTCCTTGAGCACTTGAATCCCAAAACTCTCACCATAACCTTTGAACTGGCTGCTCTACATGGAGCTATCACTCTAACCATGGACAAAGCTCAAATGCCTAACTATTTCACTTCTACTCCCAAACTAGAGATCCTAACAACGCTACACACTACAGAAGATGATTCGCTAGCCCCACTAGAAAAATCAAATGGATCCATTTCTGAAAATGACATGAAACTGGTAAAAGTGGTAGAGGACGATGAACAAGATAGTTAAGAATTATTGGAAGTATATGAGAGAAGACTAATGAATGAAGTTAGACTTAGACTTATCTAGCAATTCGGGAAAGTCAAGAGGAAGCCGATTTCAATCTTGATTGATTGTAAAAGTCCTCACAATTTCTTTGATGAAGATTTAGCATTTCAGTGGAAGTGGTACACAAAATCTAATAATATGATGAAAGAAAAAAGTGATGTTGGTTGTAATCCCTTCACTTGGAGAATGCATGACTTTGAATTCCAATTCAGTTTGAGAGTGAGGAGGCTAAGTGTGAGGGATATGATTTTGGTAATTGATTGGCTAAGTCGGCTTGGACCCATGCCATATGATTTCGATGAAGGCATCATCAAATTTAAGCATGGGACAATAGAAGTTAAATTGAAGGAATAGTCTAATAGAGAGGAAATGTTGAGGACAAAAGAGATTAAACTTCAATATTTGATTAAAAAAAAAAAAACAACCTTGTGGGATAGCCGCTCAACTCAGCACAATAAGAGGAATGGAAAGGAAAATTGATAAAATGAAATCTATAGTTGAATTTTCCGTTGGGCTCCAGAGGTTTGACCTTAACAGATTCAGTGATCATCTAACTTCTTTCAAGAATGGTTCACGAGTTTTGGGGGAAAGGTCATGTAAGTACTAGTTTGTAGAAAAAGTAGAAGTTGAAAGGCTATTGAGTGAGAATTTGGCTCAAGAAATGGCTCAAATGAAGTTATACACTGATAAGGATAGATTCAAAAGAAAGCTCAATGAATTAGATTTTGTCTATCTTAAATTTGTGCCATATCCACAACAATCGGCAACAAGGCATCCCAATCATGGACCATCAGTTAGGAAAGAATTCAGGAAGGTAAATTCTATCAACAACTTCTCAGTTGATATCACAGAAATCAAGAATACAAATTGGATGCATGCAGAACTCTCTCTATTAGACCCTTGAGTACTTGGTGCACATGATAAGAAATGGCTTCAAATTGCTGAAATGTTCCCATTAGTTCAGTGTTTTAAAATTCATCAACTGTATTCCACTAGTTATGGCTTCCCTATGAATTGCAACTCCCCGAGTTCTAAGAACCCAGAATGTTACTTTTTTCTTTAGAACATTTCAGTTTTTTATAATAATAATAATAATATTAATAAATGCAGAAAAATAAAAAATAATTAAAATACGAAAATTCTTTTCAAATAACAAGCACATTTAGAGTATCTTACATACGTTCGACCTTTTGTTTAATAAACACGATTGAGTATCTTACAGTGTTCGATCTCTAACGACTCAAAATATTTTTAAAGCGGTACTCAATAAGTTCAAAACCTCCAAAATAACATACTTTAATAGTACAAAATCAATTAAGATAACAGTGGAAATAGACTTATTTATGAAATAAACTCTCAACAGATACAACACCTCGCTTTGCCACCGACCCCTCATTCTGCAAAGATGTTAAAATATGAAAATATGCGTATTTTAAATACTTAGTAAATCCCGAGCACAACAATCAATATATATTACAAATTAAATGCACATAATCATCATTCATCATAAAAATACGAACAAGTAGGTAATACAGGTTCGTTCATCATCCCCTTTAATCGTGCACATCATCATAGTGTTTATAAACACGTCGTAAGTAGGCTTAAAGCCCATTGTCAGAGTGCTTAGGAAGCTCGTCGGAAGTAGGATTGAAGCTTCTCATCATATAATATTTACATGCAAGTATTTATAACAATATAAATTGTAAATGCGCACATTTGAAAAGCAATTTTTAGAAAAAGAGTCTACTTAAACCTTTACACTCAAGAATCTCAGAATATCTAGCGTCACAAAAGTCTAATTCCTTCTTAATCATGTCCATCATTCCATTTATGCAAAGTTCAGTTTAGGGATTTCTAACATCTTTTAGCTAATTTTGAGGATTAAAATATTTTGAAAATATTCTTTAAAGTTATGCTCCATTCATCTCTTGAAAGTTCACACCTAGGCTCAAACTTGGTAGTATAAAATATCATTTCTTTCAGGATCACAAATTTCTTATTTCTTCTCAAGGAAACTTGCTTCATTTGGATATAAAATTTCCCAAATTATTCAAATACAATCACTTGTAGAAATATTCGAATCCAATGTCAAATGATAATTCTCATAAAATACTCCTGAAAGGCTTGCTTAACTTTAGACAAATACATATGTTCATAACCGTTGCTTAATACTGCAGCTGTCATAAAAATTACAACATTCGTAAATGCTCTTTTCGTTCCAAATTTTCAAGTCTCGAATTGAAAACCACAACAACATTCCCAAAATTTCTCTGAACCACAAAAATTTTTCCTGACCATATCCTCCATTATCGAAACCCTTTAAAATTTGATCATCACCCAATCCAATAATCATCTCCCAATAGGAGTGGAAATAATTACGTTGACATTCATTAATTTGAACTTAGGAGTTTAAATAGAAAAGTGAAGTTTTTCAAATTCTTTCTTCACAAGAATTGTTTGTTTGAGTTTAAATAGATAATTTGATTAAAAAAAATTGTTTTTCAAATTCTTTCTTCACAAGAATTGTTTGTTTGAGTTTAAATAGATAATTTGATTAAAAAAATATTGGTCAAAATCCCAACACTGATGTTTAACAAGTAATTCAATAAAACTTTCAATACTATAATACATTTCCTCTGTATAAAAAGGCCAAATGTTGAAAAAGTAAAAATTTCGAAATTTCTTCTTATTCCTCTCAAAATGAGAAATGTAATTTAAATCACAAAACCATTTAAATAATATTCCATCCTCAATTGAAGCCAAAGAAACCTTCATAAATAGTGCCTTAACTTATGCTCAACACGTCCTCATTTATCAGACAAGTTATTCAAATAAGTAAATAATAATTAAAAAAAATTATGACTCAGTCTTTGAATAAAAATCCTAATGTTGAACATGCTTTTGAGATTCCATTCTATTCCTTTCGCAACAAGAAATGTATTTTCTACCAAATGCAACTTAAAAAATTTTGAAAATGAATGATCGATCAACTTGGAAAAGATGGTGAAAGTCAATTGAAAACTTGGAAAATAATTTTGTGAGCTTGCATTTAAAATATGCTCATTTGGACCATGTATGGCTCAATGTTCTCAAAAATGACTCTCTCACTTCCAATAAACTCATCCAAAACATGCTCGTACATAAATACAAAAATTTCCCTTTACTCTCTCAGTTACAAACTTGCTTAAAAATTACATTTCACAAAAGGGCCAGTTCTCTAACCGTATAATCTTTGTCTTCACATTTCAAATCCTTGAATCTAAAAGTCCAAATAAATTTTAAAATCAATCACATCGTCAAAATCAAAATCATGCCTCCTAAAATCACATTACATCCTTAAAATCAAGTCGTCTTACAGTTGCCCTAGACATAATAAATCCTCTAAATTAAAATATGATATCCTCAAAACTCATTTCATAAAAATTATATATGAATTCTTCAAAATCTCATTCAACCTCATTTTAGTATAATTCATCAAGCTTTCTCATTAGAAGTTCTCAACATAACATATAAACATGCCACCCAAATTTCATAAACAATACATTTGACTTCCATTTATACAATTTGAACTGATTTACCACTGATCAAGTCCTTCAAATTCAATATTGAAAGCAATTAAAACCAAAGCCTTTAACATTTAATACGCAGCCCATAATCCAAAAATCTAAAGCAATAGCTTCTACTAATTATCTTTAATCTCAAATTGTTATTCATTGAGGATACTATAACATGAAAGTATAAAACTTATAGACTTCACTTTGAGGATAAAATAGCATATTCGCAACCCAAAATGTAGACGATAAGGCATAAATTTTCTATTGCATTAAAACTTCATAACAATGCAATCCAATAATCTAATATTGAGTGCACCAAGTGAAATCAACAATATCCATGATCAATTAGTATCGCACACAAACTTATATTCGTGAATATCTTGCCTTGTCTTTCATCCTTTATACTCAAATTGGACTATAAATTTGGCTTTAACGAATAAAATAAAAATCTCTGGGGACTAAAAATGAAATAAATTTAAAAATTTGGTCCACAAAAAGTAATTTTGAAAAATGAATAATTTTCTTATAATAATTAACTGTAATAACAAATAGTATAAAATTTGGCTAAACGAACGTACGCTATTAAACCCTATATGTGATGTCATAGAGACACATTTGAGATTTTATTTAATTAAATATTTTTATTTAAGGAAAAATTTACCGACACTACAAGAAATATTATATTGATTGTAGAGGAACTCGTGCAAATAGGACGACACAGGCCATTATTTGATATGAAGGTTGGGATACTAAAGATGAATTGGTCGAGGGACAAGATTCATTTTGGTATGGGTGGGGGGTGGGATGTCATGAGATGGACTTAAGTAATATTTGCAGCCCAAATTTCACTCTCAACAACCCAATTGTTAAGCCCAACTTGTGTTTCACTTTAGTTTCTCTTATTTAGGCCTCGATAAGGAGAGAAATCAGTTTTGATGTATTGTTTTAATCTAGAGATCATCTTCTCCTTCACCCTATCTTCTGCAATCTCCTCGACCTCCATTTTCTTCTCTTCGGCTGTAATTCTTATATTATCCTCACAAATTACATAGCATATATCCATATTTTCTATCACTCACTTATAACACTTGTTTCGCATGTGATTTTCAGTGTCCTTGGAACCAATTTATAAATAAAAATAGTTTAGAAACTATCATGTAACATTATTTCGTTTATCTACATTTTTTTAAAGTTAAAAAGTAAAAATCACATCGTAATATTTTACTTCAAAACAAAATCCAATGAAATAATGGCACATCATAGTTTATAATTGAATATATATGTACAATTATCTTTATAAACATCGCCAAACATACTATTTCAATTTTTTTTCCCAATTGGCTAGTAAGTAGTATGGGTTTAGAATGATTAGATTAGCAACTTTAAGAGAAAGAAACATGTGCAATAAACATTTTTATGGAAGAATTTTAAAATCCTATAGAAATTTTGACAGAGTTTCCTTGTAAATTAGACATAACCTGACTGTTAGGAAACTTTGCATCCTCATACAAGATTCAAAGAATGATAATAGATTTAATTTTCCAAAATCCTCTAACTTACAAAATGTAAATGAATCATAAGCACCAAATCCTTGTCGAAAAAAATCCACCAACTTCTAACGTGTCCAATATTCTAAAATGATGAGAAACCTATTTCACAATCGGAAATGTTTGGCGGAATAAACTAAAGACATAATAAGGAACCATCCTATGCAACAAAATGTACTTTAATTCAAAATTTAAATAGAAATTGACATATTAAGTATGGTATGAGTCTGCCTCACTTGTAAAAGTAGGGAAAAATAAATGTGTGACCTAAAGTCCAGTAAGCAAATCTTATGCACATGGCACATACTTATGATATCCAATGCATTGAGTGCATTTCAGATTTTGCATCCCACTTTCACTTTCACACTACAAAAATCATTCCAATCATTTCCTTTTCGTTCAAAACATTTCATTTCCTTTCAAAATATTTTCTTTCAATTGTGAGCTCATTCAATGTATCATTTATAGCCACTAAACTCAGCAACTGGCAATTATTATTTGGAATAAGATTCAATTTTACTGGTAGCACTATAAAGCAATAAATATTCCATTCAATATCGCAAGGCGATAAACATTCTACTCAATATCGTAAAGTGGTAAATATTCTAGGTCAGGTACACCGGTTCCCCACACCGCATTTCTGACTCACTCCTTTCATGGAATAGAGACACACCAATTCTTTCATAAAACTTGGAGATACTTATCATTTTGAAAAACTTCACTTTTCACACTTTATTTTTGAAACATTTGACTTTTGAAATCAATGTCTATGCATACTTCATGAATGTAAAGACATAATATATATTTGTATGCGCCAACATAGTATTGAACGTGATAACCACATATATAATGGTAAAGGCATTCGATTCAAATAATTGCGCTTAGCAAAATAAACACATTAATTTCACCTTAGGCATTATTTAACTTAATTTGAACTTAAAGAGGCAGTTTACTTACTTTGAGTCCTTAACAATTTACTTTGAGAAAGCTCATGAAGGTGTCCTTAGCCAGTCACAATATCAATGTGAGAAAAATCCTAATTCATCATTATTTAGTTTAATTTCTTTAATTCTTTACTTTTAAGTATAACTTTGATTCACCACCATATTAACTTAGGTTAATTTTTCACCACACCACATGCATCTATATACAAGTATAAGTGCTAAAAAATGAACAAAACTGTTGAGATATTTGATATTTTAGTTTACTGTTTTCTTTTACTTTGATAAGAATTTAGGGACTTCAGTTGCAATTAGTTTGTTTAGCTTATTAGATTTGAGTTTGTTGTAACTCTCATATAAATACTTGGGCTTGTAACCTTTCATATTAAGTAAATCAGAAAATAGAAAATTTTCCCAAAATCCTCTTTTGTTATTCATTTGCTCATTTGCTCTTATCATATTCATCATCTTTTTCATATCAATCTTAGATTTTAACATGGTATCAGAGCGGGTGTAATCTCAAACACCATGGCTCCATTTTCAGATGGTATAGTCTAGATCTAATCATCTAATAGATTTCCCGATTCAATTCCAAAAAAAAAAAAAATAAGAAAAATGAAACACAACTCTCGTTTTTCTTTCGATTTCAATTCTGGCAAAGTCCAAAGGATCATCACCTCTTCAAATTGGATCAGTTACCTTCAAAACTCTCCATGAATCACAAATTGTTAAACCATAAAATCATGCTAAGACTCGATCGGCTCGGTTCTCAGATGGATTCTATTTTAGTTTCAATTTTCGATCTCGATTTCAATTTTGCCAAAATTCCTCCCTGAATTTCTACTTCTAAAACCTTTGTTCCCTCTTTCAGTTTAAACTCCTCTAAAAAAAAAAAATCCATTCGGTTTCAGATCTGGAATTCATGGCAGTTCCGATTCTGAATCTGAAGTTTTCTTCGAGACCGATAACGGCAGTGGTAGGAACAACGGCGACGGCGGTAATGGTGGAGGATGTTACACCTGTGGTGGTTTTTGGCGTATGGCAAAGGATTGCCCCTCTGGAGGTCGAGTCGGCGGCGGCAATAGTTCCGGCTGATGATCTCTTCTCCACGGAAATATTGTGCTCTCTCTCTCTCTCATTTTTGGAAAATCCAGAGGCTCGAGAAGGTGTGCATCTGGTCTTGAACATATTTTTTGGGGATTTGAGTTGTATGCCGAGCAATGCAGTGGTGGAATATTTAGGGAGTGTCCTATTGTGCTAATCCTCTTCTTATGTTTGCTAAACCTGGGTTGATGACGACGAGATGAGAATCACATTCTGCAAAGAGTTGAGAGGGGACTACTGTTTTGAGGTAATCCATAGCAGAGTATAGGAAATACAACAATCAAAAGTTGAGAATTTTTTAGTTTCACTTTATATATGCGGCTCGGCTACAACCGTTCCTCATTCCAGTTTAATTGCCTACTGCACTGGATCGAAGTTTGATGACCTTGTTGTAAATGACAAAAAAAAAGGGCTCAGTGACATGTAGTGCTACAATTGTAGATGCAGTGTGTGTTGGTTTTTTGTTGATCGATCTCCTCTTTGGATTGAAATTCAACTATTTTGGGTTGATTATGATCGGGTTAATGGAGATGAAATGCCCCGATTACAGAGTTGGAGTTTTATAATTTGGGGTGGTGATTGTCTATGGAGTCAGCCAAGCATTTGGAGATGGTTTTTTTATTTGGCCGATTGTCTAGAAATATACACTTTGTTTATTTTATTGGCAGCGGTTAAGTGATAAGTGCTAGAAAAGCATTTAAATAACTCTTCTATTTTACGTATTTGTGTGTTTTATTAATGTTATATGTTCCGTTTTATGTGTTTTTCCTTTATTGTGGTGTTTAGGGTCACAAAGAATCGAAAGGAGTCAAAAAGGATGAAAATCGAATGAAAACGGAAACTCGAGACCAAAAAGGCAAGCGAATCAAAGATGGAGGACCTCCGATGCAATTTTATGAAAAGTTGTTTTTACAATTTTTCTTGTGCCAAAGTCGAAGAACGTCAAAAGAGGATTCCCAAACTTTTTCCGGATCTCAAATCAGAGTTTCCTAGTGAAAGTTATGGCCGTTTGAACAAAAATGACTAAAAGCGTCACTTCCAAAACTGTTGGGGACCAAAGTGCAACTTTTCAAAAGTCGGGGGACCAAAGTGAAACTTTTCAAAAAGTTGGAGGACAAAAATGCAATTTCGCAAGGACCAAAATGAACAACATTCAAAAGTTGAGGGACTTGGTGTGCAATTTCTGGGTGACTCGGGTGACTCGAGTCACCGCCAGACGTGATCGAAGTCGGCCGCAGTGACTCGAGTCACGCCCGATCATGCTCGATCAGCGCCGCAAGTGACTCGAGTCACCGCCGCAAGTGATCGAGTCACGCCGCAACCGTCCCGGCCTCCCTGCTCCGCGCTACGGTGACTAGGCGAATCGCGCGTGACTCGAGTCACACGGCGACTGAAGTCACGCCCGACGCCGGCAGATTTTGACCAATGGACTCCACCTACCATAAAACGTGTTTTTGGTATTTTCTTGACTTCTTAGAGACAAAACAATCTGGCACACCACAATAGACTCATGAAGGAAGACTTTATGATTTTTTAATATTTTGGTGTAATATTTTGCCTATAAATAGAGGCATTTCCAAGCTTGAATCACACAACTTGTAGAGAGAATTAGCTTGTGATTCTCTCTAACTTTCTCCTCAATAAAATTCTCTTCATCATTAGTTCTTAGTTCTAACTTGAAAGCTCTTAGTTTCTCATATTCCTGGAAGAAAAACCTAAATTTAGGTTCGATTAATCAATCGACGATTCTTGACCGAGAATATGATTAGCGGCATTTCTTCGCTAGTTTCTCTCTTTCTTTTATTTTTTCTGTTTGAGAAGTCTAATTGCTCATATATTGTGGAGGTAATACAAGGCTAACACTCGCTAAAAAGTATTTAACCCATATATATGAGTGATTAAACTTCTATTTATTTCTTAGCATTTATTTTCTTGTTTCTATAGTTTGTATATATTACTTAAGATAGTGAAGTATAATCTATCATATAGCAAAGTGGTGATACCCGCTAATATGAATAGTTAGACTTCTCTATCTAGTTCGAGGGGACGTTGTGTTCAATTATCATGTTGTTATCTTTTCTAACTCTTTGCTAACGCTTTATCTATTCCTCTACTTCAATTTGTTGATTTGTTATGCTTTTAAACCCGTTTTGAATTTATGTGATTATTGCATTCACTTTGGCCAATTGAATCAATTAATCTTTAAGTTCAAGTTAAGTGCTAGGGTTGGAACTTTTGATCCGTAATTGTCACTAGATTCCAATCCACAGTAGCAAACAAATGTCGTGCATATTTGTTAATAAATCAACTTAGATGTATTAATTCAAGTTTGTGAAATTGATCATCTAATTCAACTCATTCTTCTTGTTCATTTCACACTAGCATTGCATTAAATCCTAAGAACTTGTTTAGGATTATCCAATAGCTAGATGTTAAGTTAAAGAACTCACTTTAATTTAATACACTTAAGGAAGAATTCGTTAATCAGAGCTTCTTGGTTAATTGAGAGTTGATAAATTGGAGAAGGGATAGTACACGTTGCATGGGAAAGATAAACACAAGATGTTGACATAACCGAACCCGAGAACTAGATATATCTTCAATTGTTTCATTTTCATCTCTTTTATTTTGTCATTTTATTTTGTCATTTTACCCCCTTTCTATATTAATTGATAAAAACAACTAGATCAAACACCGTTCCTCTTGGGTTCGACCCTTACTTACCACTTCTACATTAATTTGTAGTTTTGAAACCGAGTAAGGAAATAAAATAAATTTTGGCATCATCGCGACAACACGCCCAAGTTTTTGGCGCTGTTGGAAATCCAAGTTAACCAATTTAGTTGTTTTTATTAGTTAACTTTTAAAAAAAAATAAAAAAATTTAGTCGAGCTAACGAATTTAAACAAAAGCGCTTCTTGGGAGGCAACCCAAGCATTTTCTCGCATTTTTATTTTTCTTTTAAATTTTCGTGTTTTTGTTTTTATTTCTCAATTTTTTATCTAGCGTACTGAGAAAGATAGTATTTTACAACTGCAGAAAGGAGACTCAATTATTTGAGAAGAGACGTGATAGCCCATAATTCGGTGATTAGCAGCAATTACGGAAAGAGTGGGGGTTAATTATTGATAACGGACAAATCCGTCAAACGCGCGTTTTCTCGGATGCCCACTCCAACGCACTTTACAAAGACACTCGCATGCACGATTGTCGGTTGAAACAAAGGCCCACTTTGACTATAAATCAAAGATCATTCTCCACTCGAAATCACAACCATAATCTTAAGTCTCAGTGAGTACTTCTTTCTAGCAGTGATTAGTTTTTAGTGTGCAAAGTCGAAAACCTATGGCGGCTACTACTTCTACCGGAACTGGGAGTTCAAAGAGGAAATTGACAACCATAAGTCTTTTCGGTGGAATCAATATGGGAAAACCGACACTTCTCTCACCAGTAGTCACAGCTGGAACATTCCTTGGAAATCAAAAGTATAAGCTAGTCTACGGAGGAGGTTGTCGTGGGCTGATAGGATGTGCAATTCGGTCAGCATATGTACGAGGGTCTACAGTGGTTGGCGTTATTGTACCACCTTTAAAACAGGCGTATGGTAAGACCATTGGTTTTGAGGTACATGCTAGATCATTGTTTGAACGCTTAACACTAATAATAATGTATTCGGATGCTTTCATTGCAATACCAGGGGGTTTCGAAACTCTAGAACAAATCTTTTGCATAATTTCTTGGGCCGAGATGAGACTACACTCTAAACCAATTGGTCTTTTAAACATTGACAACCATTTTGACGGTTTATTGGCATTTCTCGGATTTTTAGCTCATCAAAGGCTGATTTCTCCTAATACTTTGAAAATGATTTTTATTACACCATCAATTGAGGAATTATTGGAGAAATTAGAATCTTATGTACCACAAATGCATATAGAAGTGCTCACATCAATTGGCCGAGAGGAATTAAGCAAAAGGAACAGAGATCCGAATGGATTTGATTTAGAGTTAAGGTTATGAATGTGGAATAGCTAACCCGGATGGTAGAATACGGAGTTTAACTCGAAACACATCTGTTACGCTCTGGAATAAAAAACAAAAAAACAAAAAAAAAAAAAAAAAAAAAAAAGAAGAAAAGAAAAAAAAAAAAACACCTTGATACCGGTTTATGTATCCCGCCCAAAGGCGTAAACCGGTCTTTTTCAAGAGACCTTAAAGAACTCAGTATTCTTTTCTATTAACCTTCTTCTTTCAAGTCTTTGCGTATACCTCAAAGTGCAATCGAATTTTCATTTCTTTCTATGGCATCCCCTCTACGTATTGTTGTTCTTCTACAAGTACTCGACTCTTTCTCTATGCCTCTTGATATCAAGATTCACATTGTTCGACTTGTTGACAAGTATGAGCGTGTTCTTTGGAACGTTATCGCTTTGGGGCGTGATCATCCCGATCCGCCAAGAACGACGTGCTAAGCGCCTTAAAAGTTGCTTTAAATGTGGAAAGCTATTAGAGGGACCTCATTGTACTCGAAATCAAACTTATTCACAATATAGACATGTTGTTTTCTTCAAGGATGGACCGATTAGGTGCAGGCCGAAAAAGTCTATCAGAGAAACAACCAAAGCAATCGGTGTGAGAGAGTTTGATAATTTGTTGGAACAACGACAACGCCTGTTGGAAACCAAACTCGATGGCCTAACCATTGAGCAAAGAACTTTTGAGCGTGATCATTAGCACCCATCCGAAGATGTAAAACTACGCCTCATTCATTTGAGAAGTGTCCGAGTTGGACGCTCGCTTCTAAACGTTCTCCCATTTGTTGGTTCTTGTGGGGCTGTTCTTTATTGAATGGTAAACATACCTATGTGTCATGTGGCGATATGGAGGACCTTTTCATTAAGGTTGGTTGTCAAACTGTTTTGTAGAGAGTATGCTGATTAAGATAGTTTCCATGCGGATCAGACTTGATGGAATCATATCATTAATTTGATGTGAATACTACTGCAAGATGTTCAAAGGGTTGTCAACTCCCAAAGTCGCTTTGTATATATTTCTCTTCTTCATTAAAAAAATAAAAAAAAAACAAACAAACAAAAAAATAAATAAATAAATAAATAAAAATAAAAAATAAAAAAATTCAGTTGTTGTTTTTCTTGTTCTATAAATATGTTGATTGCAGGTCTCTTACTCTTGGATTGTTGACCTGTTCCTACGAAGCGCTACATTGTGCAACCACCATCCCCACTTGGCACGACTCATGGCTTACCATAGGGGAGTTTCCATTTCTTCTCTTTTACATGGTATTTATATTTCTACATTGGGGACAATGTAGAATTTAAGTGTGGGGAGTGGCATATTGTGATCTCGCTTGTGATTTTTTTGTGTCTACAATTTTGCATGAGATAGCAACTTTTGAATATGATTGAGCTTAATTTGCGTGATTTAGCTAAACTGCAGATCCCGAAAAAAATCAATTTGTTGTGTTATGTTCTTCTCTACGCATAGTCAAGCTAAATTACCCGAGCACGCTTATAAGGTAATTTACTATCATTCTCTGGAACACAAATTGAAGGTTGAAAATGTTGATTTTTTTTTCTAACTTTCTAGACCATAGTAAACTAACTTTTTTCTTTTCTTTTTTCTATCCATTCGTCCTGTTCAAAGTAACTTGGAAACATCAATTGTTAGTAAGGTGGAGTTATAATCGCATGGTATCTGTTTTTTGTGAATGTGTCTTTTATTGACAGAGTTTAAAAAGTTTGGAAAAAGCATTGACCTATGCTGAGACTGAATTTTACTTTTATGTTCGAAATCAGGAGAGGGACCACAGGAAAGAGCTACCTACCTCAGAGTGTGAAGCCGTCACCTCGTATGGGTGAAGAAGGCTGCCTCCAATGAAAGGGGTAGTGTGAAAGCTACCTGTGGGGTAAAAGCTGAAAAGAAAATTGCAAAACCTTTCTTCTTCTTCATCAAAAAAAAAAAAGAGAAAAAAGAAAATCGCAAGAAATGTGATAGTTACCCAAGTGTGAAGTAAGATAAATAAATTCCCTCGGTTTGAAGTGCCTAATCTAAACACTCTTTAAATTGAAGACATATTTATGATAAAACACTGTCATGCCCTTTTTTTCTATGCAATGCTAATAGCTTGATGATTTTTGGTGAATCGAGTAATTTTTAGGATCCATGGGAATCATTGTAAAATAAGAGTGGGATCACGAGAGATGAAAGGAAATATTTGACCATTTCGGTTAGGATTTGGATAGAACATCGTAGCTTTCATTTGATTCCGATTAGTGATGGGATGATAACCTTAATTGCGCACACTCACAAGCCATTGTGTATTTGAGAAGAAGTGAAATTTTCATGGTTCTGAGAATGTTTATTAAGCAAGTCACTATCTGTAGTTGGATTTCAATGTTTAAAGTTGTTTATCTCATGTAAAATCACCGTGTTGTTTTGTGTCAGTATGGTTGTTGTTCGAGGCTTAACAATGTCTAAGTGTGGGGAGTTTGATAAGTGCTAGAAAAGCATTTAAATAACTCTTCTATTTTACGTATTTGTGTGTTTTATTAATGTTATATGTTCCGTTTTATGTGTTTTTCCTTTATTGTGGTGTTTAGGGTCACAAAGAATCGAAAGGAGTCAAAAAGGATGAAAATCGAATGAAAACGGAAACTCGGGACCAAAAAGGCAAGCGAATCAAAGATGGAGGACCTCCGATGCAATTTTATGAAAAGTTGTTTTTACAATTTTTCTTGTGCCAAAGTCGAAGAACGCCAAAGAGGATTCCCAAACTTTTTCCGGATCTCAGATCAGAGTTTCCTAGTGAAAGTTATGGCCGTTTGAAGAAAAAGGACTAAAAGCGTCACTTCCAAAACTGTTGGGGACCAAAGTGCAACTTTTCAAAAGTCGGGGGACCAAAGTGAAACGTTTCAAAACGTTGGAGGACAAAAATGCAATTTCTCAAGGACCAAAATGAACAACATTCAAAAGTTGAGGACTTGGTGTGCAATTTCGGGTGACTCGGGTGACTCAGTCACGCGCCGACGTGATCGAAGTCGGCGCGGGTGACTCGAGTCACGCCCGATCATGCTCGATCAGCGCCGCCAAGTGACTCGAGTCACCGCCGCAAGTGATCGAGTCACGCCGCAAACCCTGGCCTCCGTTCACTTGTGATGACTAAGCGAATCGCGCGTGACTCGAGTCGGCACGCGACTGAGTCACGCTCGACGTGCAGATTTTGACCAATGGACTCCACCTACCATAAAACGTGTTTTTTGGTATTTTCTTGACTTCTTAGGGATAAAACAATCTGAGCACACCACAATAGACTCATGAAGGAAGACTTTTATGATTTTTTAATATTTTGGTGTAATATTTTGCCTATAAATAGAGGCATTTCCAAGCTTGAATCACACAACTTGTAGGGAGAATTAGCTTGTGATTCTCTCTAACTTTCTCCTCAATAAAATTCTCTTCATCATTAGTTCTTAGTTCTAGCTTGAAAGCTCTTAGTTTCTCATATTCCTGAAGAAAAACCTAAATTTAGGTTCGATTAATCAATCGGCGATTCTTGACCGAGAATATGATTAGCGGGGCATTTCTTCGCTAGTTTCTCTCTTTCTTTTATTTTTCTTGTTTGAGAAGTCTAATTGCTCATATATTGTGGAGGTAATACAAGGCGAACACTCGCTAAAAAGTATTTAACCCATATATATGAGTGATTAAACTTCTCTATTTATTTCTTAGCATTTATTTTCTTGTTTCTATAGTTTGTATATATTATTTAAGATAGTGAAGTATAATCTATCATATAGCAGTGGTGATACCCGCTAATATGAATAGTTAGACTTCTCTATCTAGTTCGAGGGGACGTTGTGTTCAATTATCATATTGTTATCTTTTCTAACTCTTTGCTAACGTTTTATTTATTCCTCTACTTCAATTTGTTGATTTGTTATGCTTTTAAACCCGTTTTGAATTTATGTGATTATTGCATTCACTTTGGCCAATTGAATCAATTAATCTTTAAGTTCAAGTTAAGTGCTAGGGTTGGAACTTTTGATCCGTAATTGTCACTAGATTCCAATCCACAGTAGCAAACAAATGTTGTGCATATTTGTTAATAAATCAACTTAGATGTATTAATTCAAGTTTGTGAAATTGATCATCTAATTCAACTCATTCTTCTTGTTCATTTCACACTAGCATTGCATTAAATCCTAAGAACTTGTTTAGGATTATCCAATAGCTAGATGTTAAGTTAAAGAACTCACTTTAATTTAATACACTTAAGGAAGAATTCGTTAATCAGAGCTTCTTGGTTAATTGAGAGTTGATAAATTGGAGAAGGGATAGTACACGTTGCATGGGAAAGATAAACACAAGATGTTTACACAACCGAACCCGAGAACTAGATATATCTTCAATTGTTTCATTTTCATCTCTTTTATTTTGTCATTTTATTTTGTCATTTTACCCCCTTTCTATATTAATTGATAAAAACAACTAGATCAAACACCGTTCCTCTTGGGTTCGACCCTTACTTACCACTTCTACATTAATTTGTAGTTTTGAAACCGAGTAAGGAAATAAAATAAATTTTGGTGTACTGCGACAACACGCCCATTAAGATAGAGCTTTTGGACGTTGGTATGGTGAATGATATGAGCTCTAATTTGCTCCTGGGGCCTTTGTCTGTTATCATTGGAAGAATGATAAATTTTCAGCAATTGGATATTGCTTATTTGTTTTTAGCTGGAAGTCCTTTGTGATGGTACTGGTTTGGATATTGTCTTTGAGGGTATTGATGATTGGAAATTGGAATTGTGTAATGGTCTAGTTGGATTATGTTGGTGGCATTGACCATGTTTTGTTTTACTCGGGTTATCCAGTGTTGTTGGAGTTTACAGCTCTGGTGGAAGTATGGAAGGAGTAATTGGTGTTCTCGTCTTCACTTGGCATTTGTACAGAAGGTTTTGCTTTTCCGCTATATCGAGTTTTTTGATTCGTTGATTGAGTTTTTTGTATTGCAACCGTTGAGAGGTTGTGATATGTGGAGCACGGATTGTGCTTTGATGATGACATTACCGGTAAGTTTTCGGTGTCTTTGGCATTGCCCAAGGGTGACAGATTGATTGGCGTTGCAAGGATGTGACGTTCAATTTATGGAAGATGGAGGCACGGATTGTGCTTTGATAATGACTTTGGCATAGATTGTGCTTTGATAATGACTTTGGCCTGCATATGGGTTTGTTAGCATGTTAGCTAATTTTACTGGATTTTTTCGGCTTACGTTAGCTGACTTGAATGATGAAATGAAGCCAAGATGGCTTTGGCAGTTGATAGAAGCTGTCTTTCTTGATTGAAGCCAAAATGGCTTTTGCAGCTGATTGTAGCTGTTTGATTGACTCTACTGGTGGCGGATGGCTCCAGTTCTTGGCAAGCGGGGTATCCAGCCCATGCAGTTTATCCTTAGATTTGTCAACCTATTTTGGTTGTTTTGACTTTGTGACTTCCATATTTGGAGTCATTTCTTTGAGGGATTATGGATTTCTCTTTGGTCTCTCTTGTTCAAGTTGGGTTTGGTCGAGTCGACCAAACTCCAACTTGAGGGGGGGATGTTGAGATATTTGATATTTTAGTTTACTGTTTACTTTTACTTTGATAAGAATTTAGGGACTTCGGTTGCAATTAGTTTGTTTAGCTTATTAGATTTGAGTTGGTTGTAACTCTTCTATAAATACTAGGGCTTGTAACCTTTCATATTAAGTAAATCAGAAAATAGAAAATTTTCCCAAACTCCTCTTTTGTGATTCATTTGCTCATATGCTCTTATCATATTCATCATCTTTTTCATATCAATCTTAGATTTTAACACCATTTTCAATATAACTCCTATAGATTCACCACTTTGAATTAATTTAATCCGTCGACTCCAACGAGAAGGAGAATAACTCTTAATACTAGGCACCAAATCACGTAATTCCAATATGGTTGGATAAATTTCTCATGAAATTATAGCATTGATTAAAATCACTTTTGAGGCCCAAGTATATAAGCTCTAAAATGTTTTCAACTTTACGCACAGAAGCAGAGAAAAATTATATTGCCACAGTATATTTTTAAAAATATTTTAAAACTAGTATTGCTCTAGTGCGATACATGTTAAATTTGAAAATTTACATTGTAAGACATGTCACCATTGTAAGACACAAAACTTTGAAGATTGAATTATTCAAAAACCTTTGTATCAACTATAAGATGTAATATTGAAAGAAAATATTGTATTTATTGCTTTAGGCTCAGGTGCGATTATTGGTGTTTAATTGTTTTTCTAACACTTGGCCAAATCAGTGGATTGATGCAATTTCTTTATTTTCAAATGTGCTCTGATTTTCAGCAAGTGGATGTATACATTTTTTTGTTTGATTCAATTTAATAAAGCATTTTTGTAATTAATTATTTATAACTATGTATTTATAGTTGTAGTTTAGGTGTAATTGTTCTTTTTTTTTTAACTATTTTTCCAGGATGCGGCTAGATAAGTGAATTAATGCAGTTTCTCCATTTCTGAATGTGCTCTAATTTTCAGCAAGTGAATATGCAATTTTTGTTTGATTCTGTTTAGTTTTTCATTTTTTGCAATTAATAATTAAAAAGGTTTATATCATAATAATAATAACATTGAAATAGTTGTCATAATTGACTAGTAAAACTTTTTATTTAAATGTTTGAACATATATTACGAAAATTGTTTGGATAACTGACCAAAATGGATTTTTATTTAATTTTTTTTCCAGAAAAAGGAGATCCCTTTATTAAAAAAAAGATTGTTTGTATAATCATTGAAAAAAATTTCTTAATTTTTTAATTTTCTAAAATCAGAAACCTCAGCTAATGAAGCATTGATTTCTTGTTGGATTCCCTTTAATAAAGCATTTTCGCAACTTATTATTTTTAACTGTGTATTTATATTGCCAGTTGTAAAAATGATTTATATTTAATTCTTTTTGAAAATAGAATATGAAATATTTTGTGTAAAAACTAGTAGCCGTCACCACATTCGCATTGCCACGTTGGTACTATCCAATGTGACTCTGGTACTTTTATTAATGTTTAGATTAGATTTAGATTTATATTTAGATTAGATACGAAACGGTGTCATAAAATTACAAATCTCCAAATGATGTCAAACAAGTTTTAAATGATAGATAACTCGTAAAGGGTCATTTTTAAATCATAATCATCAAAAAGTTTTACCTGTATAAGCTATTATTAATGTTCGAAATCGGAAAAAAAAAATCTGCCTCAACTGTCCAGCACATTGTTTGGTTCAAATTCATCTATTTCATTCAAGAAATTTAGCAAATACCTTCATTGCACACTTAATTAACACAAGAAATTGAATCATTAACATAAATGTAAATCTTCATTGTTCAAAGAATAAATTCAAGGTTAGATTCAAACCAGCAACTCTTTGCAGTAGTACACGGTGCTGCCGATCAATGAATTGATAAGGAGTTTGGTTGAACAGGTTTGTGTTTCTGAATTAACATTACTAGTAAATAAATCTGGTGCTTTCTGTTGTTCATCTCTCTAATATCAGTTATATTTTTGTGCCATATATTGCAATGAGAATCATTTGGTTTTTTGTTCCTCAATCCTCCAATCATCCCTTGTTTACAGCAAAATATGAATCAAATTGGCTCGAATTACACAGTGCTACTGATCAATGAATTAAGGAAAACTTTTCCTATATAGTTAATTGCAGTAGGAACACATATTGTAAAATGTCCCACACAATTTATGGATTTTATAGTATGTTTATTGTTGTTCGACGTAATTTTGTGCATACTTAATGAATCCCGGCTTCTGCGCAACGCACGGGTGTTACTGCTAGTATATATAAAAATTGGACCCCAAGTGTGTGTAAAGACATATACTTTCCCATCAAAACATAAATTAATTTTTTTTATCTTATTGAGAAAGGAAATATAATATTTCCATATTACCAAAAAGGAAAATCGTGTAGGTAAAAAAGGAAAGTAACGAGATTGCATATTTATAGAAAGAAGAAAAAAGGAAAGTAACGCGAGTGAATATTTATGGAAAGAAGTTTATGAATTTTATTTTTTTTCCTTTTTTAAATATATTTATAGTTCTAGACCAACCAGTAGCTACTGCGATTCGATAAGATGGACCATTTGATTTTAAATTTAGGGTCTTTAAATTTGGATCAATTGTAGCTGTAATCCTATATTAATTTTTGAGAAAAGTAAAAAAAAAATTATCTTTAAATTTTTTGAAAAAATCAATTTAATAATTACAATTAATTAAAAACTCACACATATCTATTCAAAATAAAAAAAAGGTTGCATATAAAAAAGTTATATTGGATTAAAAAAGTCAACTTAATTATTAAACCACCCATAAAACAAGTCGTCATTAATTAAAATTTCAAATATAAGAAAATATAAAAAAAGTGTCCCATTTGATTTTTTTGAAAGACAGAAATACAAAAATCACTTTTGTAAAAAGTCATAATTAGATAAATCTAGAAATAGTCATAAAAAATTTATATATTGTCGTGTCTAGAGTTGAGGATACTAACTTGCAATAGAGATTGTGATTGTCCAACAATATTACATTAACATTTCAATTATATCTTCAATTATAATTGCATACCTATTGATTTGACTATTTTGAATATGAATAATTTTTTACACTATTGGAAAAAGCAAATATCTAACATAGCACAATTACGAAAAAAGACCGGATGTATAACTCTATAAAACACTAACAATAAGGCATTGTTCTTTGAGTAATAAATTTTATTTTTTTGATTTACATGTTGAATGTATTGTTAAAATTTGGAAAAAAATAAATTAAATCATTGAATGAGTGGTTGAAAATGAAGAGACAAAAAAAGTTGATAAGTTTTGAGTTAAATAGAACAAGGTCTAAATTATGCATGTAGAAGTTATAGCCAATGGCTGTTTGCATGGAATTGACAACCTGTTTCCTTTTAGATCGAATGAAAAATATTTTTTTATTTTTAATTTAACTTTTTAATTAATAACTGTAATACCTTGCACCAATTTGTATGACCTGCGGTATGGACGTGATGTGTGTTGTGCACAAAAAAAAAAAAAAATAGAGGTGCCCATACGGCAGTATGGCCAAAAACTGGACAATTGTCCAGGGGCGACCATACGGCCGTATGACCAAGCCATATGGCCATACGGCCTAAGTCGGTAGAATGTGTTTCTTTCATTTTTTTGACTTTTTGAGTGGGTAAATATCATTCTAACCTTGGTTTTATCCCATAATACACACCCAAAATCACTCTCCAACCTCTTTAAATTTCCCAAAACCATGTTTGGTCATTATACTTCTATTTGTGCTAAGCAGAAGGGAAAGGAAGATGAAGGGAAGGAGAAAGCTACCAAGCCTTTTTCCACTTCATTTCTCCTACACTAAGGTGGGCAATAGATGTGGTCATATAGATCATGAGGTAAGTTATTGCTGATTTTGGTGATCGAATAATGTATGGTTCTTGGTTGGAATACTTTAAGTTAACATATGTGAAGTTCTAGGATTCTAAACTCTAGTTGCTATGGTTGTATACTTGGCATTGTGTTTTATGTGTTTTCATCTTTTAGAACCTTAGTATAATACATGAGAAGCAAGTTATATAGAAGTAGTATGGAATGTATTGAACCAAGTTGTTTAATGATTTGAGGAAGTTGCTCGGTTTTGGTGAGAATTTTTTTCATTGCTTGATTTGAATGTGATAAGTGCTAGAAAAGCATTTAAATAACTCTTCTATTTTACGTATTTGTGTGTTTTATTAATGTTATATGTTCCGTTTTATGTGTTTTTCCTTTATTGTGGTGTTTAGGGTCATAAAGAATCAAAAGGAGTCAAAATGGATGAAAATCGGATGAAAACGGAAACTCGGGACCAAAAAGGCAAACGAATCAAAGATGGAGGACCTCCGATGTAATTTTATGAAAAGTTATTTTTACAATTTTTCTTGTGCAAAAGTCGAAGAACATCAAAAGAGGATTCCTACACTCTTTTCGGATCGCAAATCGGAGTTTCCTAGTGAAAGTTATGGCCGTTTGAAGAAAAAGGACTAAAAGCGTCACTTCCAAAATTGTTGGGGACCACAGTGCAACTTTTCAAACGTCGGGGGACCAAAGTGAAAGTTTTCAAAAAGTTGGAGGACCAAAATGCAATTTCTCAAGGACCAAAATGAACAACATTCAACAGTTGAGGGACTTGGTGTGCAATTTCTGGGTGACTCGGGTGACTCGAGTCACCGCCGACGTGATCGAAGTCGGCGCCGCCAAGTGACTCGAGTCACGCCCGATCATGCTCGATCAGCGCCGCAAGTGACTCGAGTCACCGCCGCAAGTGATCGAGTCACGCCTGCAACCGTCCCTGGCCTCCCGTTCCGCGGCGGTGACTAAGCAAATCGCGCGTGACTCGAGTCGGCCTTGCGGCGACTCGAGTCACGCCGACACCGGCAGATTTTGACCAATGGACTCCACCTACCATAAAACGTGTTTTTGGTATTTTCTTGATTTCTTAGAGATAAAACAATCTGAGCACACCACAATAGACTCATGAAGGAAGACTTTTATGATTTTTTAATATTTTTTGGTGTAATATTTTGCCTATAAATAGAGGCATTTCCAAGCTTGAATTACACAACTTGTAGAGAGAATTAGCTTGTGATTCTCTCCAACTTTCTCCTCAATAAATTTCTCTTCATCATTTGTTCTTAGTTGTAGCTTGAAAGCTCTTAGTTCTTCATATTCATGAAGTAAGAACCTAAATATAGGTTCGAAAAATTCAATCAACGATACTTGGTAGTGAATATGATTAACTTGAGCATTTCTTCTCTAGTTTCTTTCCTAATTTTATTTTTCATATTTGAAAGATAATTTCTCATATATTGCAGAGGTGATACACGTTGCCAACTGCTATAAGTATTTAACCCGCATATATGAGTAGTTAGACTTCTCTATCTAGTTCGAGGGGACGTTGTGTTCAATTATCATGTTGTTATCTTTTCTAACTCTTTGCTAACGCTTTATCTATTCTTCTACTTCAATTTGTTGATTTGTTATGCTTTTAAACCCGTTTTGAATTTATGTGATTATTGCATTCACTTTGGCCAATTGAATCAATTAATCTTTAAGTTCAAGTTATGTGCTAGGATTGGAACTTTTGATCCGTAATTGTCACTAGATTCCAATCCACAGTAGCAAACGAATGTCGTGCATATTTGTTAATAAATCAACTTAGATGTATTAATTCAAGTTTGTGAAATTGATCATCTAATTCAACTCATTCTTCTTGTTCATTTCACACTAGCATTGCATTAAATCCTAAGAACTTGTTTAGGATTATCCAATAGCTAGATGTTAAGTTAAAGAACTTACTTTAATTTAATACATTTAAGGAAGAATTCGTTAATCAGAGCTTCTTGGTTAATTGAGAGTTGATAAATTGAAGAAGGAATAGTAACACGTTGCATGGGAAAGATAAATATAAGTTGTTGACACAACCGAACCCGAGAACTAGATATTTTGTACAATTGTTTTATTTCAATCTTTTATTTTGATGTTCGATTTTCTATTTTCATTCAAATATCACAAAACCCCCCCTTTTTCTATATTAATTGATAAAAACAACTAGATCAAACACCGTTCCTCTTGGGTTCGACCCTTGCTTACCACTTCTACATTAATTTGTAGTTTTGAAACCGAGTAAGGAAATAAAATAAATTTTGGCGTACTGCGACAACACGCCCAAGTTTTTGGCGCCGTTGCCGGGGAACGGTTAACCAATTTAGTTGTTTTTATTAGTTAACTTAAAAAAAAAAAAATTAGTCGAGCTAACGACTTTAAACAAAAGCGCTTCTTGGGAGGCAACCCAAGCATTTTCTCTTATTTTTTTTTATTTTTATTTTGAATTTTTGTTGTTTTTGTTTTTATTTCCCAACTTTTTATCTATCGTACTGAGGAAGATATTACTTTGAAACTGTAGGAAGAAGATATCTCGGGATTCAATTATTTGGGAAGAGAAATGATGGCCCATAAATTGGTGATTAGCGAGAATTACTGATAATGGGCAAAGTTAATTATTGATAAACGACAAATCCACAAACGCTGCTTTCTGATGCCCACTCCAACGCACTCTTTACAAAGACACTCGCATGCACGATTGCTCGGTTGAAACAAGGCCCACTTTGACTATAAATCGTAGATCATTCTCCACTCGAAACCACAACCACAATCTTCATTTTCTTTTTTAGTGTGCAAAGTTGACAACCTATGGCGGCTACTACTTCTACCTGAATCGAGTTCAAAGAGGAAATTGACAACCATAAGTCTTTTTCGTGGAATCAATATGGGAAAACCGACACTTTCTCTCACCAAGAGTCACAAATGAACATTCCTTGGAAATCAAAAGTATAAGCTAGTCTACTGAGGAGGTTGTCGTGGTCGATAGGATGTGCAATTCGGTCAAAGATATGTACGAGGGTCTACAAGTGGTTGGCGTTATTGTACCACCTTTAAAACAAGGCGTATGGTAAGACCATTGGTTTTGAGGTACATGCTAGATCATTGTTTGAACGCTTAACACTAATGATAATGTATTCGGATCCTTTCATTGCAATACCAGGGGGTTTCGAAACTCTAGAACAAATCTTTTGCATAATTTCTTGGGCCGAGATGAGACTACACTCTAAACCAATTGGTCTTTTAAACATTGACAACCATTTTGACGGTTTATTGGCATTTCTCGGATTTTTAGCTCATCAAAAGCTGATTTCTCCTAATGCTTTGAAAATGATTTTTATTACACCATCAATTGAGGAATTATTGGAGAAATTAGAATCTTATGTACCACAAATGCATATAGAAGTGTCTGTCATCAATTGGCAAGAGGAATTAAGCAAAAGGAACCGAGATCCGAATGGATTGGATTTAGAATTAAGGTTATGAATGTGGAATAGCTAACTTCAGATGGTAGAATACGGAGTTTAACTCTGGAAACACATCTGTGTTACGCTCTGGAATAAAAAAACAAAAAAAAACAAAAAAAAAAAAATAAATAAATAAAAACACCTTGGATATCGGGTTTATGTATCCCGCCAAAGGCGCAAACCGGTCTTTTTCAAGAGACCTTAAAGAACTGTATTCTCTTCTATTAATCTTCTTCTTTCAAGTCTTTTGCAGATACCTCAAAGTGCACTGAATTTTCATTTCTTTCTATGGCATCCCCTCTACGTATTGTTGCTCTTCTACAAGTACTCGACTCTTTCTCTATGCCTCTTGATATCAAGATTCACATTGTTCGACTTGTTGACAAGTATGAGCGCCCCTTTGGAACGTTATCGCTTTGGGGCGTGATCATCCCGACCGCCAGCAAACGACGTATAAGCGCCTTAAGAGTTGATTTAAATGTGGAAAGCTATTAGATGGACCTCATTGTACTCGAAATCAAACTTATTCACAATATAGACATGTTGTTTTCTTCAAGGATGGACCGATTAGGTGCAGGGCCGAAAAGTCTATCAGAGAAACAAACACCAATCGCTGTGAGAGAGTTTGATAATTTGTTGGAACAACGACAACGCCTGTTGGAAACCAAACTCGATGGTCTAACCATTGAGCAAAGAACTTTTGAGCGTGATCATTAGCACCCATCCGAAGATGTAAAACTACGCCTCATTCATTTGAGAAGTGTCCGAGTTGGACGCTCGCTTCTAAACGTTCTCTCATTTGTTGGTTCTTGTGGGGCTGTTCTTTATTGAATGGTAAACATACCTATGTGTCATGTGGCGATATGGAGGACCTTTTCATTAAGGTTGGTTGTCAAACTGTTTTGTAGAGAGTATGCTGATTCAGATAGTTTCCATGCGGATCAGACTTGATGGAATCATATCATTAATTTGATGTGAATACTACTACAAGATGTTCAGAGGGTTGTCAACTCCCAAAGTCGCTCTGTATATATTTCTCTTCTTCATTGAAAAAAAAAAAAAAAAAAAAAAAAAAAAAAAACAGAAAAAGAAAAAAAAAATTCAGCTGTTGTTTTTCTTGTTCTGATGTTGATTGCAGGTCTCTTACTCTTGGATTGTTGACCTGTTCCTACGAAGCGCTACATTGTGCAACCACCATCCCCACTCGGCACGACTCATGGCTTACCATAGGGGAGTTTCCATTTCTTCTCTTTTACATGGTATTTATATTTCTACATTGGGGACAATGTAGAATTTAAGTGGGGAGTGGCATATTGTGATCTCGCTTGTGATTTTTTTTTGTGTCTACAATTTTGCATGAGATAGCAACTTTTGAATATGATTGAGCTTAATTTGCGTGATTTAGCTAAACCGCAGGATCCCGAAAAAAAAATCAATTTGTTGTGTTATGTTCTTCTCACGCATAGTCAAGCTAAATTACCCGAGCACGCTTATAAGGTAATTTACTATCATTCTCTGGAACACAAATTGAAGGTTGAAAATGTTGATTTTTTCTAACTTTCTAGACCATAGTAAACTAACTTTTTCTTTTCTTTTTCTATCCATTCGTCCTGCTTCAAAGTAACTTGGAAACATCAATTGTTAGCAAGGTGGAGTTATAATCGCATGGTATCTGCTTTTGTGAATGTGTCTTTTATTGACAGAGTTTAAAAAGTTTGGAAAAAGCATTGACCTATGTTGAGAATGAATTTTACTTTTATGTTCGAAATAAGGAGAGGGACCACAGAAAGAGCTACTCGCCTCAGAGTGTGAAGCCGTCACCTCGAATGGGTGAAGAAGGTCGCTTCCAATGAAAGGGGTAGTGTGAAAGCTACCTGTGGGGTAAAAGTCGAAAAGAAAATTGCAAAACCTTTCTTCTTCTTCATCAAAAAAGAGAAAAAAGAAAATCGCAAGAAATGTGATAGTTACCCAAGTGTGAAGTAAGATAAATAAATTCCCTCGGTTTGAAGTGCCTAATCTAAACACTCTTTAAATTGAAGACATATTTATATAAAACACTGTCATGCCCTTTTTTTCTATGCAAGCAAGCTTGATGATTTTTGGTGAATCGAGTAATTTTTAGGATCCATGGGAATCATTGTAAAATAAGAGTGGGATCACGAGAGATGAAAGGAAATATTTGACCATTTCGGGTTAGGATTTGGATAGAACATCGTAAGCTTTCATTTGATTCCAGTTAGTGATGGGATGATAACCTTAATTGCACACACTCACAAGCCATTGTGTATTTGAGAAGAAGTGAAATTTTCATGGTTCTGAGAATGTTTATTAAGCAAGTCACTATCTGTAGTTGGATTTCAATGTTTAAAGTTGTTTATCTCATGTAAAATCACTGTTGTTTTGTGTCAGATGGTTGTTGTTCGAGGGCTTAACAATACCTAAGTGTGGGGAGTTTGATAAGTGCTAGAAAAGCATTTAAATAACTCTTCTATTTTACGTATTTGTGTGTTTTATTAATGTTATATGTTCCGTTTTATGTGTTTTTCCTTTATTGTGGTGTTTAGGGTCACAAAGAATCGAAAGGAGTCAAAAAGGATGAAAATCGAATGAAAACTAAACTCTGACCAAAAAGGCAAGCGAATCAAAGATGGAGGACCTCCGATGCAATTTTATGAAAAGTTGTTTTTACAATTTTTCTTGTGCCAAAGTCGAAGAACGTCAAAGAGGATTCCCAAACTTTTTCCTGATCTCAAATCGAGTTTCCTAGTGAAAGTTATGGCCGTTTGAAGAAAAAGGACTAAAAGCGCTCACTTCCAAAACTGTTGGGGACCAAAGTGCAACTTTTCAAAAGTCGGGGGACCAAAGTGAAACGTTTCAAAACGTTGGAGGACAAAAATGCAATTTCTCAAGGACCAAAATGAACAACATTCAAAAGTTGAGGGACTTGGTGTGCAATTTCTGGTGACTCGGGTGACTCGGGTCACCGCCGCACGCGTGATCGAAGTCAGCGCCGCAGTGACTCGAGTCACGCCCGATCATGCTCGATCAGCGCCGCAAGTGACTCGAGTCACCGCCGCAAGTGATCGAGTCACGCCTGCAACCGTCCCTGGCCTCCCCGTTCCGCGCGCGCGGTGACTAGGCGTAATCGCGCGTGACTCGAGTCACAGCGTGCGGCGACTGAAGTCACGCCGACACCGCCGCAGATTTTGACCAGCGGACTCCACCTACCATAAAACGTGTTTTTGGTATTTTCGACTTCTTAGAGATAAAACAATTTGAGCACACCACAATAGACTCATGAAGGAAGACTTTTATGATTTTTAATATTTTTGGTGTAATATTTTGCCTATAAATAGAGGCATTTCCAAGCTTGAATTACACAATTTGTAGAGAGAATTAGCTTGTGATTCTCTCCAACTTTCTCCTCAATAAATTTCTCTTCATCATTTGTTCTTAGTTGTAGCTTGAAAGCTCTTAGTTTTTCATATTAGTGAAGTAAGAACCTAAATATAGGTTCGAAAAATCAATCAACGATACTTCGGCCGTGAATATGATTAACGGAGTATTTCTTCTCTAGTTTCTTTCCTAATTTTATTTTTCATATTTGAAAAAGATAATTTCTCATATATTGCGAGAGGTGATACACTATGCTACGCTATAAGTATTTAACCCGCATATATGAGTAGTTAGACTTCTCTATCTAGTTCGAGGGGGACGTTGTGTTCAATTATCATGTTGTTATCTTTTCTAACTCTTTGCTAACGTTTTATCTATTCTTCTACTTCAATTTGTTGATTTGTTATGCTTTTAAACCCGTTTTGAATTTATGTGATTATTGCATTCACTTTGGCCAATTGAATCAATTAATCTTTAAGTTCAAGTTATGTGCTAGGATTGGAACTTTTGATCCGTAATTGTCACTAGATTCCAATCCACAGTAGCAAACGAATATCGTGCATATTTGTTAATAAATCAACTTAGATGTATTAATTCAAGTTTGTGAAATTGATCATCTAATTCAACTCATTCTTCTTGTTCATTTCACACTAGCATTGCATTAAATCCTAAGAACTTGTTTAGGATTATCCAATAGCTAGATGTTAAGTTAAAGAACTCACTTTAATTTAATACATTTAAGGAAGAATTCGTTAATCAGAGCTTCTTGGTTAATTGAGAGTTGATAAATTGAAGAAGGAATAGTAACACGTTGCATGGGAAAGATAAATATAAGTTGTTGACACAACCGAACCCGAGAACTAGATATTTTGTACAATTGTTTTATTTCAATCTTTTATTTTGATGTTCGATTTTCTATTTTCATTCAAATATCACAAAACCCCCCCTTTTTCTATATTAATTGATAAAAACAACTAGATCAAACACCGTTCCTCTTGGGTTCGACCCTTGCTTACCACTTCTACATTAATTTGTAGTTTTGAAACCGAGTAAGGAAATAAAATAAATTTTGGCGTACTGCGACAACACGCCCAGAATGGCATGTTGACATAATTTAGGTCATATATATATATATATATATATATATATATATATATGCGTATAAGGTGTTACTTATGAGTTTACATACGAAGGAAAAGATGACCTAATTGGGGGACCTAAGCCTAAAAAAAAATGTGATAAGAAGGTCAATATATGAAAGGAAAAAATAGCCTATTGGGGGATCTATGCCCCAACACATGTGATGTGAGGCCATATATGAAGTATGATTATGTCGGCACCATTGTAAACTCACGATTAACACCGGGGCCCAATTTATGAGCATATCATGCTCTTACCTTTGCATTTATTATTCACTGAGTCTTTGGGACTCATTATGTTCACGTTTATCTTTGTTAGATAGCACAGGGTGTGGGATGCGGCGGAGACTCATCTAAGCCATCACATGTGGGAGACAGGAAAACAAGATCCTGCACAAAGTCATCTTGTATACTTGGAATCTTTCAAGACCATACGTATATATTGAAAGCTTGTTTAGTAGGAGTGGGCAAAAAAACCGGAACAGAATGGATAGAACTGGAACAGAACCGAAGCCGAACGATTCTTTTAAAGAAAATTAAGAACTGGAACCGAATCGGAACCGAAAAATAGGGAACCAAAAACTGAATGGTTCTTTTGTAATAACTGGAAATGGAACCAAAACCGATTTAGAATAAGAAATAGCAATGTTTCTTCTGCTTGATTGCCGAATTTTGTGATTTCTTTTGGTAAATTCACAATTTCTACAAGAATCCCGAATAATTGTAGTAGCAACAAATGCCAAACAGCAGCTGCTGCTGCTAAACAGCAGCTAAGCAATTGGTTAGATACAAATTTTTTTTTGGGCTATTTTTATGCTTGAATCAATATTTTTATTTTTTTGCCCGTCAATTTCAAGTAATAAAAAATGTATCGCAAAATAACCGAAACCGGGTGGAACCGAAACCAGACAGGTATTTTGTTTGAAAGGAACCGAACGGTTCCAATTTTCATAGAACCGGAATTTATGATTCGGTTTTGGGAAATGAACTACCCAGAACCGAACCCAAAACGCCCACTCCTATGGTTTAGTATAATCGAACTCCTAATGTCCTTTCTGAATATGGGAACGATCTCTAGTTTTTGTAAATGGGCTTGTGATTTCGGCTTTTTAAAATGCAAATGCTTTGAAATAAAGCTACATATGTATGTATGATGTTCTTTCTAGTTTCGTATAAATTCATATCAATTCGTGATTGATGCACATGTCGAAAGTATGTGTCCGAAATGAAAGTGCTAAACAAGTATTCATGATAATATTGTTTAAAATATGATATGGAACTGGGGAGGGCGTTGCAAAAACAATAAATTAAAATCTCATAGTGCCCCATAATATGAACCTAATCTGAGATTAAAGTACATTTTTTTGACTCTAAGTGAATAGTGAGATTATATATTGACCGTATTTTTTCTACAAAAGTTTATAGAATATGAAAAAATTCTTCGTTATTGAAAAATACAAATTAAAAAAAAGTTATAAATTTTCTACAAAAATTATTAATTTTTAATTTAAAACAATATAAATAAAATAAAAATATAAAAATGATATTAATTATTGGTTTTTAGCTTTATAGAAATCAAATTCTCCACTTATCTTTGAAATTTGATCTATAATTTTTTTAATTAAATTCATATTTTTAATATAAAAAGAAATGTTGTTTTCAAATTAAACACTATGTAAGTTAATAATTTAAAATTTCATATATAAATATAATAATAAAGTCGTGAGAACAAGAAGTTAGAGAAATAGTAATATATACTAAAAAACAGAAAGAAAAATAAAAAGAACCAAGCAAAGAGAACTGGGATATTAGTGAGGAATGCGAACAACCAATTGTCTCACATTGGATGGTTACTAAAAGAGAGTGGGAGCATAACTCTATAAAACACTAACATTAGGCATGTGAAAGTTGCAGTTAATCGCTTCTTGGGGAATCGATAACCAATTTCTGTTTAGTTTAGTAAATAATAAATAATTTTTTTTTATTTTTTTTATAGTTGATGATGAAAAACTTAGGGTCGTCCCTATAATGTGTGCCTAATGTGCGGTTAAAGCACACTTTTGTTACTCTTAGCAATTAATGAGATTGTTGACTACATTTTCCTTGCATACAGTCAAAGTGGATATTTCCAACACTCATCGCATTAGATGTTGCTGCAACTCGTTTGCCCGTTTTTACAGTATTGAGAAAAGTTGGTACATTATTTTTGTGAGAAAAAATAAACAAAAAATAAATATAATTTTTTTCATCTAAAATTCAAAAAAAATGAAATATTTAAATTATAGATCACTTAAGTGATTTTCTAATATTAAAATTAAGCTCTAAAATGTTTTCAATTTATAATTAAGTAATTATATTATCATATTTTTATTTAATATGTTATACTAATTAACTCAGAATTATTTAGCTTTTAGAATTAAGATACAAAATCTTAGATATGCAAGGTTGCTTTAAAAATCGTTTTTAAATTAATGAAACTTAGACATATAATGTTTTATAATTAATATGAAAATTGACCATTTGTAGAGAGAGGAAAATGGTTTTATTATTTCAATCATTTTTGCAAATTGAATGGAATGATGAATGGTAGTACTTGAGTGTGGAAAGAAGATAAGTGCTCAAGGGTAGGAAATTCTACAGTTCAAAGTGTAAACACAATTCAAATGTCATTCAAATGTTAAAAAACTTGCTAGGGAGGTGAAAGGGATCCAAAGATTCTTTTGTTTAGGATATTTCGTGCATTTCCATAGGATGGGAAGGGGAGAGCAATTCCCTGTCCTCATTGCACCTTGCTATAAGTGCAAGAAACTTGCCTCATTCCTACCTGTTCAAGACATAAGGTAATATGTAAAACTACTTTTTATTATTTTCGTTGCATATGAATCAGAACTTGAATTGTTAAATTTTTAGAGATGGCAAATCCCGTCCATCGCACGGGGAGCATATCAGAATAATATTCTTCCACCTATTCAAATGAACTTCCATATGTTGTTCCTTATATTATAATTGTTTTAATTTGATCAATTGTTACATAATATTATTCAACTATATTTTTATATCTCATGTAGAACATGTATTAAATATTTTATATTAATTGTCCAACACGTTTTTTTATTATTTCAATTATAATAGTATATAATAAATGTTACTCAAAAATATTATCATTTACTATTTATAAGGCGTGCTCTTTAGAATATTTTCATCTCGTGTAATGTACGGGTCGGATACTGGTATTAATAAAGAGAAGTTTTTTAGAGGAAATTTTTTCGCTCATTTTCTAGTTTTTTTTAATCTATTTTTTCAGGTTTGTTTTTTAATTAGTTTTTTAATTTGCTTAATTATTTTTAAAATTTTTTTAATTAATTTATTCCTCCTTATCCGTGTACAATTCTTCTTTCTCCTTTTAAATTGTTAATAATTAATTATTAGTTAATTGACAATCCCTGCATTTACGCATTATTTTTTCCACAACCAGTCAAAATCATACGCTCGCCCCCATATGTTGTTTGAACAATCCCTAAATTCACACAATCTTTATCCCTCCTTAATTGATCCTTGCTTTCTTGAAGCTGCGGTTATCCTGTTCCTTCTTCGATTCTTCACCAGCTCTTAATAGATTAGCATCGTTGATGGAGATCATTGATTACTGGGGTTCTTTATCAATGAGAAGATCATACGCATCATCTCATAGCCTCCAGATCTTAATTAGCAAAGGGATAATCTTTATTCAGAGTAATTTTCCATATCTTTGATTCTAAAATTTTACAATTTCCTTTCATAATTCTGTCCTAACTATGCCAAAGAATTCTACTAACCTAAGAATTCTTTTAATTGTAGACTACTCGCCAGTTTGTGTATATATATGTTGCACCGTGTTTTCTCTCCCATTCTTCATTAGAGTGTTGAAGGTCTTGAGGTATAGAACAACTATCGTATTTCAGCATCCTTAAATTTGTAATATCTTGTGCTCTATTTACAATATGGATGATTCAAAATTTTTTAATTAACTTATAGAGGTCTGGTTTGTGTTTGTAGTGATTTGTAGCTTTGCTAAGTCAGTTGTTTCGATTCATCTCAACAGCAACTTCATTAATTTCTGGATTCAAACTGACATGTACCAAATTCCTCACAAGCCATCCAGTAGGGTCATTTCCTTCACATATATTTAAGCAAGCTTTGTATGTTACCTTTGATTGTGTATTTTGTTTTCTGCAATAATTTCTCAAACAGTCGGATCTTTGTATCTCTACAACACACGAGCCCTAAATTTTTTTCGTAAATGGGGTCACAGTTGGTGCAAAAGGATTAGAGGACTGACTATTGATGAAGTATAGAAATGGCTTAGGGTTGTTTATGTTGAGTGGCATTAATGTGCTCTTTTGGAATCAGCCTAACAAGATAATAAGTAATGAATGTGTTTGACTTGATTAAAAATTATTTATAGAAACGGCCATGAATCATCCCTAAAAAGTCAAATAGCATATTTCGTTGGGACGCTTCACCAATCAACCTTCTTCTTAAACAATTGCAAAACATTTGGCATTTTTCTTGTCTTGGAGGCATAATTTTTATTAGCTGCTAATAAATAGAAATTACTATCAATTATAACCATAGAGAGCAAGTGTGGACAAAACAGGGCAAGTATGTATTTATACTTTTTACTGTAACTTGAACATCCAAAAGGCACTCGATTTAACTGCTTTGAAACTTCCTATACTTTGTCTTTTATTTGTCGAATTCGTATAACTTAATTGCTACAACAAAGATGTTACGTTGAATTGCCTTCCGCATATTAAAAATTGCTATTCTGTTAAGTTTCCTACTGATGCATCAAAAATTTCTATTTATTGAATTAAGTCCTTGTGATTTTACTCAATCCAGTTGTATTCATCCACAATCATGTTTTTATCTCGATTTTGTTAAGTTTCTTTGGGATTGCTGTAGAAAGATTTTGTGCTGGAGCAAAAGCTGCTGCAATTGCAAGTGTTGCAATGGAAGATCGTGAAATTCAAAATCCAAATCACCTGTCATCACCAATGCACGAAAAAAGGCCAATCTAAACGAGCATTTGACATATCGCCCAAACAAATGGAAGATAGTTTTCACCAATTCATGCGGAGTTGTGAACTTGCCACTATGTTAGAAAGTGAACATTCTTCTCTCTCTTTTTCTTTTCTTTTTTGTATCATAGCATTACCTTTTGCCTTTTTAAGCACCACCAAAAAGTTTGGACAACAATAAAATGCAATCATCCATTCCTTTAAATGTGGTTGACGAACGTATGACTCGCTGTTCAACAAATGATCAAGGTTTGATCTCCAATTTGATTTCCCAAAAAGTTCAGACAAAGGCTTTTGCGCACTCACTTACATGCTATTTCTTGAACCTTTTACGTGCAACCCCATGCGAGTATTTGTAATGAATGTGGAGCAAAAGATTCTAACGAAGGAATCAAATAGTTTTCTTGTGCTTTTATTTCTAGATATTTTAATTTCGCACGAATGTTGTATATGGTTTTTGTGTGTACTATATATTTCCCACCCAATTTAGTAACCAATGAAGATGGCTATGTTCTGGCCATTGGTATTCAATGCATCTATATCTATATATTATTAATAAAGAGAAACCGATTTGAGAGGAAAATTTCCCACTCATTTTTTAACCTTTTTGAATCTAATTTTTCCGCTCATAATATCTTAATTATATTATTTTTTAATTAGTTTTCCCAATCTATTTTGAAACCTTCCTTATCTGTTTGTTCCAAAATTTCATACTTTCCTTAAGTATTTAATCAAATAGAAGTTTATTTAATCATTTAATTTTAGCTTTTCCTTATCTGTTTAATTAAATAGGATTTTATTTAATATATTTATATTTATTACTAAAGAGATGCCTCTTTTGGAGGAAAATTTTCTGCTTATTTTTTTTAACATTTTTGAATCTGTTTATCCTATTTATTTTTCAGTCTCTTTAAATTTATATAGATCTAGAAATATCTTAAGCTTTTTTTCCCAACTCATGGCACATCAATTATATTTTAGATTAATAATTAAAAAATTAATATAAATATATATGTGCGTGTTCTATATATATATATATATATATATATATATATATATATATAAAGAGACCATATAAAGATCTATTTTTTTAATTTTTTCTTTGCTAATCCATATTAAATTTCTTAATAATTATCGTTAATAATTAAGAATCTTCTTAAATCTATATATATCTATCTATATTCTATCTACTAATAATAATAATAATAATAATAATAATAATCATCATCATCATCATCATCATCGATATATATCTATATTATTATTGCACATCAATAAATTTTAATTAAAAATCTATATATTTATATATATATATATTAATAAAATGAGATCATTTTCCCGCTCAAACTATCAATTTTTAGAATTACAAAATTTCATTTCCCACCTAATCTCTATATATCATTCATTTTTGTAGATTAAATGGTATATTTTGAGGTAAGCTCAAATCTTTTATCAAAGAAATCTTACACACGCCTTTCTTTCTCATCTTTATCACTAATAGTTCACACCCGTCTTTCCTTATCAACACCAATGAATCCGTCTCTAGAAGAGAAACCCATGATTTCAATTCTTGATTTGTTCTTTTCCTCGTGTTATTCGTCAACTGAATTGTGCATCAATGAGCGTTGGTACAAGAGAAATCAACTGGGAAAAAACATAGTGTGGAATGCTATAAATATATCAATCGAGCGTAGATCTTTTTTCCGATTTTTCAAAAGTCCAATGAGAAATATTACCAAGTCCCAAGTAATCACAAGCAAACAAGGAAGACAATTCAATGAAGACATAGGTGTGTAATTGGGAAATATTTTTTAATTGATTTTGATGCAGAGGGAAGCTTGGTTGGGAGGTGAGAGTGAAACTTGATGAGAAACACAGTATATTAAAGATTCAATCCAAAACTCAAGATTCAAGTGTCTATCAAGTTCTTCCAGATCATTGTCTTTGTTTAGTGTTAGATATTGCAAATGTTTGATAAATTCTCAAAACTTGGCAGTTCGATAAATTCTCAAAACTTGATAGTTTTCAATTGATTTTAATGCAGTGTTAGATCTTGCAAATGTTTGATAAATTCCCACTTAAATAGTTTGTGGCTTGCCAAATGCTTTGAACCACAATTTTTTTTTTCAAATATCAATTATGAAGCAACACACGCGTAAAAAAGATTTTAAATTATATCTTGGGTATAAGTCTCCCCGTGCAACGCGCGGGTGAAAACACTAGTTATTATTAATGGGAGAGGTGGCAAACGAGTTCTCTTGAATCTTCGACTAAGAAATCAATGGAATTTTTTCCCTATTCCTTTTATTTTCCCTAGACATTTTTCATTTTCTCATAACAACTAAGACAATTATTCTAACTACTGGTGTTTTTTGTCACAGTGAGGCTAACAAAAAGCTAGAATAGTAATTTAGGAAGAATATCTCAATTAAGTTATAGCAATTTACCTATAGCAGAGACAAATGAACACACAATTAAAGTGCCGATATAATTGATGGAATGAAGGATCTATAGACACAGATTGCACTGCAATTCTCATTATTTATGAAGTTGCTTGATCATAACCATCAGCGAAGAGATCTTTAGATGCTCCGAATAGATTTTCGTTGAAAATAAAATTAATTCCTACTTTATATTAATAATCATTGAGCTTAATTCATAGTAGCGACATTGTTAAAGTTGATAACTTTGAGAATTTGGTTTGTGCAATTTACGAGTAAATTAGTGTCTTTACTATTGTCGAATGAAACTAAGGATTCAAACAAGTGAAAGGTTTTTGTTAGTGGCCTCATCAACACCAAAAGTTTGGGTTATTTAATTTTGGATTGATGTGCTTGGTGGGAGTTGCTACATTGGTTCAGAGGTAAATTTTGACTCGATTTATTAGTTTTTTCTGTTGTGTTCAATTATTTCTTTGTGTTAGGAGTATAAAGAATTAACCTTCAGCACTTTGGATTTAGCTTCCCGATTTATTTCTATTGAGTTTAGCTTGATTGATGAAATGATTTTTCTTGTCGACAATCAAAACTTTGAGATTACTCTGATGACAATGGATAAGAAAGCTTGAGAATCGATTGGACCAGTTTAGTTTTCTTTGTTCAATTTTTAAGAATCATGTTCCAACCTAAAGAACTCTTCATTTTACGAAGTTAAATGAAAGCACAAAGAATTTAAGATACCGAGATTGAGGTTCAAAGTTCGAGCCATGGGTTGCCTAGTTAGCCTTCTCTATCTACAAAAAGACTTCCCCGTTTCACATAGTGAATCTCTAACTAAAAGGAAATCCGAGAACAGGTTGGACTAAGATGTTTTGGAAGACTTAGTTTGAACCGCAAAAAGACAGTTGAAAATGTATTTATATTTTTATGTTTGTATCGTATATACTCTAATTATGATGTCTTTGCAAAATTTTATGAAATTTTCATTTATTAGATGTATTATTTACTTTATTGAACATGTAATCTTATATATTCTTTCTCGAATTATTTATTCTTAGTGCTTCATCTCTTAATCTATATATTAATAAAGAGAAGCACATTTTTTGAATTTAGTTGGAGCCACATTTTTCCGCTCATAATATTTCACTTATATTGCCTCATTTAGATTTTTTTGACACTGTTTTCCCGCTCATGAAATAACAAAAACTATTTTTAAATTATTTACTTATTATTATTTATTATTAATTTAATTAATTAATTTATTATAGATAGTTGACAATTCCGAACACCTAATTAGCTATCAAATACAAGTTCTTATTGTTATTTCTCTGCACTAGCTGTCAAACACGAAACCTTCATGCAGAATCCTCTCAAGTGGCTCCCAACTTTATAAAGCCGCAACCCTAATTTTCAGATCCCCTTTTGGTTTTCCTTGACTTGCAATCGCAGCTTGTTTTTAATTGATTGGCACAAATCGATAATAGATTTCTTCTGCTATTCTGTTTCCTTATCAAATATGAGATTTATGCGAATGTTTCCTACGGCGAATTCTTTATCAAAATACGGATTCTGTGTCAATAGCAATATTTACCATACTTGTGAATTCGATTCCCCAAATTTCGTTGCAAATATATATATATATATATATATATATATACACATATATATATATACACACACATATATATTTATACATATATATGTAGATTAACTATGGTAAGGATCTCTACTAACTTAAGAATCCTTTCAATTGTAGGTGTCTCGCGCATGTATCTATATATACGGTCAATGTGTTGGGGAATTTTTTTTCATCCGAGTATTCGATTCTGTAGGTATTCGAGCATTACCCTCTAATAATCTATAGATTTACCTCTCAGCTTATATTCTGTGATTTTTTTTGGTGAAATTGGTCTGTTGCTTATGGGTAGTGATAGGAATTTTCGCTATTACATCGTTCCACACAAACTTCAGAGAGGTAGTTCTTTCCTTTGCCTGTTTGGGTTTGTTAATTTTTTGAGTTATGTATACTGTTAAATTTCAATATGTAGTTCAAAAAAAAATTCGTGTTTGGTCTCTGTCAACTATTAATGTGCTGGATACTAATTATTTTCCAGTTTTGTTTTTCGATCAAACACAATTAACCATATGTAAACATCATAGTATTGATCAATTGTATTAGTTTTTGTTGCTTTTGAACACGCTAATACCTATTTCTCTGCTTTTGTGTTAAGCTCATATTCTAAGATTGCATTATATAATCCATTAAATGTCTTAATGTTATTATAATCTTGAACCATTAAGTTTGTATATTGATCCCCTTGAGCTTTGTTTTAATCCAACACTGAGCTGTGTTTAACTAACAAAAACTTTAGATGAATTTTAAGCTTTCTTTAATTAAGTCTGTATAACTATTATGGTCAATCATGTTAGTAGCATATTTTTGTTCATTGATTTCTGTGTGAATGTTAGTGTTTGTGTTCTTCACACAATTTTATGGTTACCATGTATTTTGCTAGATCCTACAAAATAGCTCCTACTGTCACACCACTCAAGGCGCTTGTTGGCCACGAGCTTGACAAGAAAACCGCTTTTTTGGTACGTATTGTGCGGTTGTGGTCTGTTCCCAAGAGGGGTGAAGCTGAGCGCACTAGACTTCTACATATGGTTCTAAAAGACGAGGAGGTATATTTATTGGTTTTCCCTTTTCAAACTTGAGCATTCTTTTGTGGTTAGGTAAATAAAATAGTATTCTTTTTGGTGAAATCTGAAGTTAATGCGGGTTTCCTATCCAGATCAAGTTAGCACTCCTTTTTGTTAGATAAATAAAATAATTTTTATTTTGGTAATTTTAATGCTTCAAGATACTCATTGTTTAATTATTTCAATAGTGTGAACGAATTCAAGCTACAATTGAGGAGTCCTTGATCAAAGACTTCAAGGATGACATTGAGGAACATGGATTATACCTATGAAGAATTTTCGTGTGGCGGTCAACAATGAGACTTATAAGGCAGCAGGTCACCCCTATCGACTATTCTTTCAGGACAACACACAGATTATTCCCGAGAGCTTGCAACACTACTCAAAATCCCTATTGACCTTCTATAATTTCAAGACAGTGGATGATTGCTTGAGGGTTCCTCAAAGTAGTGTCAACCATTTGATTGGTACGTTGTTAAATTATTAGTATATGTTTTAATTGTTTTATTTCTAGAATCAAGCCCCTTTATTTATTAATTAAATATGGATCAGATTTCATTGGCGCATATAATCCTGAGGAGGGCTTTACAACAGGCCAAAACAGACAGAGGACTTCTAATTTTATTTCATTCAACTTGAGAGATCTTGCGGAAGGAATTCCACTTTTATCAATTATTACTATTGTTGAAGCATATTTTCATAGTTTTTTCCCCCACTCTTTCAACTGTTTGTCTTAGGCAAAAACAAATTACATGGACGCTTTGGGATCGTTATGGGGATGATGGTATAAGCAAATTGGAGGGGTCGACAAAAAAATTTAATGTGGTGATCTTGCAGCTGGTTCGTATAGTGCGCTGGGGTAAGCATCAATTTTATTCTTTCCTTTTGGCTTAGTATTTTCCATGTTGATTTTAAACTGTACATTGTGTCCATGCAGATGCCACCTCGCTTTCTACATCATACCATGTGTCTAAGATTATAATTGATGAACACATACCTAAAATTCAGGATTTTTGGACACAGTAATAATCCTTTCAGCTTATTCATCTGTATTTTAGTTGGACCCTCGTGGAAATACAATCTATTTAACTATTTTACTTTGATGTTTTCTTAGATACTTGGTCGCTACAGAGAGTCTATCACATAGCGCTTCTCACCGTTCCGATCGTCTTCAAAATCGTCGTTATCCGCCCAATGTAACAATTGCTCGCCTTTTGGGCGCTAAGAATGTAATCACCCACTTTTAAAATAACTTCATTTGCGCATTAGTTTGTTTATCGATGTTTAATCCTTTAATATTTGTTTATTTTCCGTCTCACGCTTGCACCTGTGTAAGGGATTTTATTTCTACAAAGTGAAATCATCCGGATTGTTGAGGAAGATGGCTGGTATTACAAAGGTTGTTCCGACCCTACTTGTGCTAAGAAGGTGGATTCAATTGGAGATGAGTTGTTGGCAGTAAGTGTGAGAATAAAGTTACGGACCCCATAGCTAGGTACAAAATCAAATATGAAGTAGCTGATGGCAAAAGTAAGGCGTTTGTTGTCTTTTGGGATATGAATTGGCGCATCATATTTTTGGCAAGACTGTCGTAGATTTTGTCAATGTGTTGGGTGAGGTAATTTTCTTTATTTTATTATTATTATTATTACGTGTATGATAATTTATTTATGTATTTTTTATAGTTAGATTATTGTTTACCTTTTTATTGTCCATCATAGGCTGATGGGGTATAGGCTCCTCCAAAAGAGATCATGCAATGTGTTGGAAAGTGCTACCTCTTTAGAGTTGTGGGGTACACAACAAATGATCTGGGCGTAAGAACTTACAACATCAACACAGTTGATGATGACCCGGACACTGTTGCATTGAACAAGCCATCTCATAATTCTAATGATACGGAGGTCAGTTTTTATGATTATTCTTTTAGTTTTTTTCAATGAGGAATTTTATATTATTGTGTTTAAGTGATGTAGTTAATACAAGTTGTTGTCTTCCTTTGATAGGGAGATGATTCAAATGATGATTTGACATTGCTATCCCGCAATACAACTGAAGTAAACTCGAAAGAGGTATTTTTCTTTTTGTTCCTTACATGAATTTGGTACATGTTGTCTATAAAATTGTCTCACTCATTTTTTTGGATAGCTTTATTATTGTCTTTTCCAACATATTTTCTTACTGACAAGTACTAATGTATAATCCATTCAATAGTTTGATGTGAATATTATATGGGTTGTTTACTGATTTTAATTTTTATTTTTTTGGCTATTGTTGATAGAATGTTGAAGTGGATGATGAAGAAGTTCTTACACCTTCTTCAAAGCGCTCTCTTGACAATGATGAAGTTGTTGAAGTTGGTGAAGATGTTGTACACACGACCCAGGGCTCTACCAATAAGAAGATGAAGGGTGTGAAAATTGAGAAGGATTAGGGAGATTTTAAGATTGTTTCTTATTTTTTTCTTTTGTTTTTATTTCCTTTTTTAATCATAGATTTTGGACTTTAATGGATGTTTGTTATTCAGTTGGTACTATTGTTTATTTTAGCAGATTGATTGATGTTTTGGGTTGAATATTAGGTTTGAGTTTGGTAGTTTATTACTGGCGTGATGTCTGGGCTGATAGTTTGAACATGAGTTTGATTATTAGATGTTTTTCAAAGTTCGATTAATAGACATAGGTTGATTTTAAAATGAGTCTGTTTCAACATGGTGTTGATTTCTGTATGTTTGGTTTGAACATGAGTTATTTGACTTGAACATTGTTTATCAAGTTAAACAACAATCCACTAATGACATCCACCGGTTGCAAATCCAATTCTTGAATTGGAAATGTCATAAACAACCTCAATTGTCTGTTGTTGTTGATTGCCTATAATCGAGATTTCGCTAAGATCAGAATTACTCGCAAATGCCAAGCACGTCATACCATTTTCAACTTCTATGATAACATTATTTGGTGTAAGATCGACACCAGCACCACCTTGAAAGACCTGAGTGATGTTTCTCATAATCACGTTGTTAACTTTTGTTTCCCATAATCCGTTAATTGCTATCTTAAAATTACAAATAACGGCAATACCTTTTGTTTCTCATAATCACATTGTTAACTTTTAGAATCGCTTGTTTTTTAATGGACCCAAAATTTTTTGATCATAATTTCGTTTCTGCCATTTAAATTATTCAAATATGCATAACAAAATGTACAAAGCTTTCTACCAATTATGTTTTTCCACGAATCGTTTTCTCTTCGTTCTTCGTACTCACGTTGAAAACTTTAGAACTTTTTGTTTGTAGAATTGATCAATTAATTTTTTTTTTCATAATTCCCTTTTTGTCAAATAATTTATTTAAACATGCATAAAAAATGTAAGAAGTTTCTTACCGATCACGTTTTCCCACAAAGTGTTTTGTCTTTGTTCTTCGTAATCACATTGTCAATTTTTAGAAACATTTATTCTTTAATGCGATTAGTTAATTTTTTTTTCCATAATTTCTTTTCGGTCATTTAATTTATTTAAACATGCATAAAAAAATATAAGAAGTTTCCTACCGATCACAATTTCCCACCAATTGTTTTCTTTTTGTCCTTCCTAACGACGTTGTCACCTTTTAGGATCACTTCTTTTTTAAACCGACCAGTGAATTTGGTTTAATAATTTCCTTTTGGTCATTTAATTTATTTAAATACATATAAAAACATATAAGAAGCTCCGTACTGATCATGTTGTTTTGCGAATTGTTTCTCTTCCTTCTTCTTAATCGCATTGTTAATTTTCAGGGTCATTTGTTTTTTACCGCGATCAATTGGTTTTTTTATTTTCTTATTTTCTTTTGGTTATTTCAAAAGTTTAACTACGCATAAAAACAATATAAGGACACACCGTGCATTTATGTTTTTCCAGCCAATTAGTCTCTCTTCGTTCTTCCTAATCGTACTGTTAATTTCTATAATCATTTTTTTTAGCGTGACCGATTAGGAAAAACAAATAATTTCGGTTTTGGTCATTTAAATGATTGAAATAGGCATAAAAAAAATATAAATAGCTTTCTACCAATCATTTTTCCCATGAATTGGCTTCTCTTCGTTTTTCCTAATCACGTTGTCAACTTTTAGAATGATTTATTTTTTAAGCCGACCAATTAATTTTTTTTCATAATTTCGTTATGGCATTTAATTCATGTTCCTCAATGCATAACAAAATATAAAAAGCTTCCAATTCTATTTTTCCGTGAATCATTTTCTTTTCTTTTTGACTATTCACGTTGTCAACTTTCAGAATCATTTATCTTTTAACCCAACTATTTTTTTTATTATTATTTCCTTTTGGTCATGTAATTTATTTAAATACTCATAAAAACAGGTACAAGAAGTTTCATGCCGATCACGGTTTTCCGCGAATTATTTTATTTTTGTCGTTCATAATCATGTTGTCACTTTTTAGGATCATTTCTGCAAATTATTTTCTCTTCGTTCTTCCTAATCGCATTGTCAACTTTCAGAATTTTTTAAAATTTTTTTACACGATCAGTTAACTTTTTTTTCATAATTTCCGTTTGGTCACTTAATAATTTATTTAAATACGCGGGAGTATACAAGATTATACGAAGCTTTCTCCATCTTTTTCCTAATCACCTATAGTAATTAGATATTTTAGGTAACTATTGATTTGTTTTGTTAATTTAATGGTAACTAATTAATGATGATGTGGAGTAATATATGTGTTCTAAAAATAAGAGAATAACCATTTAAGGACTTCTTCTCATCTGGGAATTCTTCTAAGCAATGCCTATGTTACAAAAGACACGAGATAAGCAATCGTTAGGTTACTTTGTCACGTTTTAACACCAATTCTCATCTTGCTGTGAACACAATTTGGCTGAGCAGCAGTAGTGGTTTTGAAGTTGTGCTTGGTTCTAATAAGAACGAATTTCTTCAACCATCTTCCACACGCAGACTTCTCCAACAGGTTTGTTTTGTCCACTCTTCGGCCTCACAATGAATATGCGTAGTATAGAACCATTTTTTCCCTTCCAATTTACATGATTAATGGGTCCTTCACATTTTGCTAATTCAATTCAACAAACATATAATGTTAAGCCGAACCAAGGTGGTATTAAGGAATTATCATTCCCCATTTATCACTAATCAATTATTTGGGTATATGCAAATGTTTTTGCTTGACATTTCAGGCTAATCACAATAGTTGTTCCATATGATGTTAACTGATCTCTATGGGGCACCGGTATGTTAAAGAAAATTACACAATAGTTGTCCATCACGTAATTTTTCTATATATAATTCTAGAACTTCACATAAATAATACGAGTAAAAAAAAGTAGAGATGTACATGTGAAATTACTCAATTAATATAAGATAAGTGCACAATTCACTTATTAACCCCGTATACAACTCCGGATGAGGACATCTTTCTTTTGAAAGTTGAAACACTATAAATAAATTAATGCAAGAGAGATATACATGTGAAGTTACTCAATTAATATAAGATAAATGCACAATTCACTGTTATACACGCATACAACTCCGGATGAGGACATCTTTCTTTTGAAAGTTGAAACACTATAAATAAATTAATGCTATCGAACTATGTGTCTCACGTAATTCAATTGTGAGTAGAAGGGCGACGACATTTTTGATGCATTTTTATTGTACGATGGAATATATATTTTTTCCATATATATTAATTTGTGTCGCTTGACTAACTATATATATGTGGCAGTATCTCATCCACATCACAGTATACCTTAGTTAAATAATTTACGTAAATATTATTAATCTATGTTGTTATTATATTAGAAGCAGAATAATGCAAATATGGATAAATCTATACTACCATAAATAAGTGATTAAAACAATTAATGAATCCTTCTCATGCCTTTATTCTTTGGAATAGGAATTACCTTACAAAGGGTGTTGCTGCTCGAGCCGCCATGGTCTTTGGAACATTGGAAAAGTCTTCTTCTTCTTCTTTCCTTGGAAACTTCTTTTTCTTTCCCGCTCAAAATTGTGTGTGTCTATTTTTTTTGGAACGGCAATTCTTTGGAAACGTCTTATTCTTCTTTTTTCCTCCAGCCTCCATGGCCATCTTCTAGATTGAATTACAATTGTTTTGCTGGAAGTTTTTGACAAAGCGTTTCATTCCAAAGTGCGTTGCTGCTGCTCGAGGTTTCTGTATCAGTCCGTCGCCATTACTAGTCAATAGAAAGAACCGAGGTACTTATCGAATTATTGCTATTCTTGGCTAAAATGCATCGTGTAAAACTCAAATGTTCATTTGTGTATATGCAAATGTTTTTGCTTGACATTTCAGGCTGATCACAATAGTTGTTCCATATGATGTTAAATGATCTCTATGGGGCACCGGTATGTTAAAGAAAATTACAGATAAATAATTATGTCAACTTGAATTGAGAATAACAGAATGAGGTTGTCATCAATGCTCTGTAATTTGAATTTTTGGATGGTGCAATTTGAAACAAGATAGCTCATAATTTTCACATGGAATGTACACTAATTAATATGATAAGGGTTTGTCTTATTCACACTTGCTAAAGCTAATATATTAAATTATGTTTCTTGTTTGGAACTTGCCTGACCAGTGAAATCATATGCCAGATGTGATTCTAAAGAAATTTTCCATATGAACATATATCGCATTGTTTGCATTCGAGATGTGGATTTTGATGTAGTATTTTATTTTTGTTACATATAGATTCATCTATTGACTCAATGATTTTTAGGTATGTGTTTTATTGTTCATGATGTGAAGGCGTTGTTGTGCCGTTGTTGATTCTTTTTATATTACAATATCAGGAGCGTAACAAAGACCATCGTTTTATTTTGCGATGAGGAAGCAAACAAAATCTTGCAATAATTCGATGAAGAAACAAAGACTTATCGATGAGAATGGTATTAGACTTATCCAATGCTTACATGTTTTTCCCTCTTTTTTAATTTTTTTGTGCTACTGTTCAATCAGTTCACAAATTGTCATTATTTCAACAGCTACAATTGGGTTTCAGCCGGAAAAATCACATCAATTTGATAAAGATAGTATGTCAAATGTTACTCCAGCGGCTGGTTTCTTTGATGGAATATCCTCTACAAGCAGTCTACGGCCATTGACAGATATTACTAATGGTGTGAGTTTTTGTAAAAGAATAAAATTACTAATGTTGTTGACATTCTTTAGCTAAAAGAGAGGGGGGATGGGAAATGCTTACATGTGTTGTGTTAATTACAAGGAATTGTTAAATATCACCACAAATAAAGTGATCTTTGTGTTATTGTAAGTTTTTGGCATTATATTTTTTTTGCTAAAAAATATATTAAACCTATTAGAAAACACCCAAACAGCATAGTATATCTTCATTTTGTTTTGTTTACGTTAAAAACTTAGTATTAGATACATTTGATGAACTAATCTATGTTCTAATATTCGTAGCTGTAAGTGCGACGCAGCCGAATCAAATGAGAAGACAACTCTCCTAATGTGACTCAAATAAGTAGTTTATTTGATAGAGTCTCATCTTTCAATGGGAGGAAATCATTGACGGACATTAATAATGGTACCTTTATTTTGTTAATAAATTGTCTACTCATTGGTATTTTATTTATGAAATAATAATTCTTTTATATTCTTTAATTATTGTGGCTGATATTACTAATAGCTTCTTATGTTCTTTTCAACACAGCTATGAAACGAAATGAACATTCGGTCAAAATTTTCTTCAATCAATACCACAATGTTCGACTACAGATGGCACAACCAAAAGCAAAGTGGTTAACCAAACTCATGAGAATTCGGCACGTACTATTTGTAAGTTTTTACTAATATGGTACTTTTTTAGTATATGCGATTTATTATTTGGTGTTTCATTTACCAACTTGAGTGCACGATTCATAGGAAGTTACAGCCACAAACTTTGTTTTTATTTTGTTTCAATGGAGAGATGAATCATTTAGTGCACCTTTGAGAATTTCCATATATTTTAGTAATTTTGGACGGATTTGTTTGTTTAACAAATCACTCATTCCTTCAAAATTATTATTTTTTGTTTACGTTAAAAACTTAGTATTAGATACATTTGATGAACTAATCTATGTTCTAATATTCGTAGCTGTTAGTGCGACGCAGCCGAATCAAATGCGTATATCTGGAGAAGGCAACTCTCCTAATGTGACTCAAATAAGTGGTTTATTTGATAGAGTCTCATCTTTCAGTGGGAGGAAATCATTGACGGACATTAAAAATGGTACCTTTATTTTGTTAATAAATTGTCTACTTATTGGTATTTTATTTATAAAATAATAATTCTTTTATATTCTTTAATTATTGTGGTTGATATTATTAATAGCTTCTTATGTTCTTTTCAACGCAGCTATGAAACGAAATGAACATTCGGCCAAAGATTTTCTTCAATCAATACCACAATGTTCGACTACAGATGGCACAACCAAAAGCAAAGTGGTTAACCATACTTATGAGAATTCGGCACGTACTGTTTGTAAGTTTTTACTAATATGGTACTTTTTTAATATATGCGATTTATTATTTGGTGTTTCATTTACCAACTTGAGTGCACGATTCATAGGAAGTTACAACCAGAAACTTTGTTTTTATTTTGTTTCAATGGAGAGAAGAATCATTTAGTGCACCATTGAGAATTTCCATATATTTTAGAAATTTTGGACGAATTTGTTTGTTTAACAAATCACCCATTCCTTCAAAATTATTATTTTTTGTTTACGTTAAAAACTTAGCATTAGATACATTTGATGGACTAATCTATGTTATACTATTAGTACCTATTAGTGCGACGCGGCCGAATCAAATGCGTATGTCTGGAGAAGACAACTCTCCTAATGTGACTCAAATAAGTGGTTTATTTGATAGTCTCATCTTTCAGCGGCAGGAAAGCATTAACGGACATTAATAATGGTACCTTTATGTTTTTTAATAAATTATCTACTTATTGGTATTTTATTTATAAAATAAGAATTCCTTTATATTCTCTAATTATTGTGGTTGATATTACTAATGGCTTCTTATGTTCTTTTCAGCACAGCTATGAAACGAAATGAACGTTCGACTAAAGATTTTCTTCAATCAATACCACAATGTTCAACTACAAATGGCACAACCAAAAGCAAAGTGGTTAACCAAACTTATGAGAATTCGGCACGTACTATTTATAAGTTTTTACTAATATGGTACTTTTTTAGTATATGCGATTTATTATTTGGTGTTTCATTTACCAACTTGAGTGCACGATTAATAGGAATATACAAAACAAACTTTTTTTTTCAATGGAGAGAAGAATCATTTAGTGCACCATTGAGAATTTCCATATAGTTTAATAATTTTGGGCGGATTTGTTTATTTAACAAATCACCCATTCTTTCAAATTATTTTTGATTTTTCTTCCTTTGATCATTTAATGTATATGTGGTGTACGAAAACAATGAAGATGAGTACCAATTTAAGACAAAAATTACATGTCAAATACGATTAACGAACATTAATAATGGTGTGATCTTTTAATAAATAAGTTATCTGTATATTGGAAATGTACTAATAAAATATAAATCATTGTATATTTTTTGAATATTTTACTTGATTTTAGTAATTTTTTTAATGTTATTTTTGTCGCAGACGTTAATGGAAGTCAAGGTTTCGGGAAAGAATTGCTTGGTTCAACAGTACGTTGTTCTACCATAAATCTACGAAATGGAGGGAAAGTTGTTAACCAGCGTGATGAAAATTCGCCACGTAATGCTACTAATGGTATGAGTTTCTCGAAAAGGAAAAGTTGCGTATTGTGTTGGTGTTCTTTTTTGAAAAATAAATTGCTTACATATTTACTATTAATCACAAATAACTCATAAATGTTGTGAAAAACACTATAATAATTGTGTTAGTGCTTTTTTGTGGTATCATTATGCTGTTTAACTTATCTATTTTATATTATTAGGTATAGCTCCCCCGCAGGTGAAAAGGGCACGTACATTTGGAGGAGAAAATAGTGCCAGTATGACAAAAAGGAGTCATTTGCGTGATCGAGTGCGCACTGCCGGCCATCAATCGTCATTAGCTGATATTAGAAATGGTATGAAATTTTTTTTTCACAAAGAAATTTCGACGATGTAGTCTAATGGCATTAACGGATATTAATAATCGTACATTTTTTTTATAATTAAGTTATCTATTTCTTCGTGTGTTGTTGATTAGATATTTTTTTTATGTTGTTTGATTAATGGTTTTATTTTTGGGAATGGGTGAATTCTTTGATTATTGTAATTGATATTATTAATGGGTTTTTTTTTTAATGTTATTTGCATCTTAGCTATAAAGGCCAGTGAAGGTTCAGGGAATGTTGGGGTGCCTTCTCGTGAAGCAGATGGCACTGGATCAAGCAATGTCCATAGTACCGGTGATGGACGATATTCTAATAATAATGGTAACTGTTAAAATTAATTATAGGAACTTCGGAATTTATCTGTTGATTATTTTATGGTCTTAAGTTATTATTTTCTTTATTATTTTATTATTATTATTGTTATTATTATTTTGGTCGAGAGGGAGAAAGGATGATTATTTGATTATTGTAATTGAAATTAATTTTACTGATTGATGTTTATATGTTATCACGTCGCAGCGATCAATGCAAATGAATGTTCACACAATTATAGAATGCAAGACGGTGAAAGAGATAGTGCTGGACCTAGCAATATGCATAGTAGCAGAGATCGACACGATCCTAATAATAATGGTAAGTGTTACCATTAATTATGACAACTTCATAACATGTTTGTTGGTGTTAAATTCAACGATCTTGTGTTGTTTGCTATTTCGTGTTAAACTCGTGTTCTATTGCCTTAAATAATAAATGTACTTGTTTCTGAGCATTTAGTTAGTATGTCGCCTGAAATTGTTGCTGAATCGTCTGGAGACGAGTACGAAGATGATGTGCTCGACGGTATGTAAGAGTATTAAATATTGCTGTTGTTGCTGAGTTGTCTTTGCATCAGTTTTGAGATGAGAATGTTGGGTATACTGCAGATGACGATATTGAGTGTGCTAAGATCTCAAAAGCTGGTAATTAACACATAATTTGTTGTCGCGTTTATCGCTTTCGTGCATGTGATTCTTTGAGCGGCTAACAACAGTTATATACAATGCAGCTTATGATGATATTGGAGATCCCACACATTCGTGCGAACATTGTGGAGCAATTTTTTGGTTTGTCGAAAAAAATAAGCACTTATCTGGGAAGGATTTCCCGAAGTTCTCGATGTGCTGTAATCAGGGGAACATAGTACTTCCGTTAATGAGGCGACCCCCACAAGTATTAGAAGATTTGATTCTTGGTGTGGATCATAGGAGCAAGCATTTTGTTGACAACATTCGTTCCTACAATTCCATGTTTTCGTTCACTTCGATGGGTGGAAAGATGGATAAGGGAATAAATAGAGGTAGAGCACCTCCTATATTCCGATTGAATGGTCAAAACCATCACAGCATTGGATCTTTGCTTCCTCGGGACGGCGACCAACCGAAGTTCTTGCAAATATACATACAAGACCCTCACAACGAAATCGTGAATCAAATGGAAGCTGCCAGGTGTGGTTGGATTAAACATACTAAAATTTCTACTAAACTATGTATATTTAAAGTCAGTTTCACATGTATGTAGCCATGGTCCTGTTTATGACACTCTGTTATCATTGTGCTCATGTGATAGGTCCAAAGGTGTCCAAAACTTGCATGCTGAGATTGTATCTGATTTGAAGGAAATGCTTGATGAACATAACGTGTTTGCGAAGTCATTCCGGATGGCGAGAAATAGGCTGTACGGGGGTGACTGTGTTGATGTTAGGATGCGACTCATCGGAAAAAGGATAGGAGATGGAAGGCAATACAACCTCCCGCAGCAAGAGGAGGTCGCAGTATTGATAATGGGTGACTTTGACTTTGATCGACTCGAGCGTGATGTCATTGTTGAGACAAAAAGAGGAGTCCTCCAGAGGATGAATCAGCTGAATCCATCTTTCCTAGGTTTACAGTACCCTCTACTGTTCCCGTCTGGACAGGATGGCTGGCGTGAGGATGTGATGCTTAGTCGAGCTACTGAATCTGGCTCTAAGGGTAGGAAGCATGTTAGCGTTAGAGAGTTCTTTGCGTATAGGCTACAAGAGAGGGGTAATGAGTCTCCCTATCTTCTGCGATCAAGGAGATTGTTCCAGTAATTCCTGGTCGATGGTTACACGATGATTGAGACGGCTCGCATGACCTATATTAGAACACATCAACTGGAGTTGAGATCTGAGTTGTATTGTGGCTTGCAAGATGTTGTGGGTCATGGAGAGAGAAACCCTGCAAGGTTGGGAAAGCTTGTGGTGCTGCCGAATAGTTATATGGGGAGTCCCCGTAATATGACCGCATTTTACCAGGATGCTATGGCAGTATGCCGATGGGTTGGATACCCCGAACTATTCATCACTTTTACGTGCAATCCGAAGTGGCCTGAGATTACACGTTTTGTGAGAGAGAGGGATCTCCAACCTCATGATCGCGCGGATATTATTTGCAGAATCTTCAAGATCAAGTTGGATAAATTAATTGATGACATAAAGAAAAAACACATTTTTGGATAGCCCAAAGCTGTAACATTCAATTTTGTTATTCAATTTGTCGACTAAGTAATGTCATTTTTTGTATGGAAAAAAAATATTTCATCCATTGTTAACTTTATGTGCCTTAGATTTTTTGTATAACAATTGGTAATTTTGTGTTGTGTAGTTATATATACTGTGGAATTTCGAAAGCATGGGTTACCACACGCACATATCTTGGTCTTTATGGGACAAAGGGGACAACAACCAATGTCGGCACACATTGACAAGATAATACCCGCCGAGATTCCTCACAAAGACTCTCACCCTGAATACTATGGTCATGTCAAGGACCTCATGGCGCACGGCCCGTGTGGGGATACAAATAAAAGATCTCCCTGTATGGATAAAGGTCGGTGCACAAAGCACTTCCCGAAAAAGTTTGAAAATTGCATAAGCATTGATAAAAGTGGCTACGCTATCTATAGGCGTAGAAATGATGGCAGGACTGTTGACAAAGGCAGGACTGCTCTTGACAGCAGATTTGTCATACTACACAATCCTTACTTGCTTTTGAGGTATATAGCACATATTAATGTTGAGTGGTGTAACCAAACTGGTGCAACAAAGTACCTCTTCAAGTATATAACTAAGGGCCACGATCGTATTACTGTTGCATTTGCAAAGGCCGCTGATTCAGCTTCCACCGAACCGGTTGATGAGATTAATTCCTCTTGCGATTGTCGTTACATCTCTACCTGTGAGGCTGCTTGGAGAACTTTTAGCTTCAAAATCCACTACAGAGATGTCGCGATCGAGCGTCTCAGCTTCCATCTCCCCAGAGAGCATAATGTTGTGTGTTCTGAAAATGATGAGGTCGGAGAGGTCTTGAGGAAATGCTCAGTTAAAGAGAGCAAGTTTATTGCATGGATGAAGGCCAACAGCATATACCCTGAAGCCAGAGAATTGCTTTATGCGGAATTTCCTTCAAAGTTCATTTGGAATCAGAAGAAGCGTCGTTGGGATCGCAGGACGAAGGGAGTTGCTATTGGAAGATTATATTTTGCTCGACCAGGGACGGGAGAAAGGTATTTTGCATTTCTATTCTCAATTGTTGAAAGATGATTTTGCATTTTGTGAGATGCCTTGGGTATTATCACTCTTCGTGTTATGTCTTTCACTTATCGGTGCAATTTATTATTACAATGGATTTTCATGGCTATGTAACTGGTGATGTATTTTTTGTCGGTTATCATTTTTATTAACTTTTCCAGGTACTATCTGCGCATGTTGCTAAATCATGTGCGTGGTCCAATGTGTTATGAAGATATAAGAACCATTGATGGAAGAGTATACAATACCTTCAAGGAAGCATGCTACGCTCGGGGTCTCCTAGATGATGACAGGGAGTATGTTGATGGAATTATTGAGGCAAGTCAACGGGCTTCTGAAGTTTCTTTGCGAAATCTTTTCGTTACTTTACTCGTGTCTGACTGCTTAGATAGACCCGAGGCCTTGTGGGAGAAGTGCTGGCAATATTTGTCCAAAGATATTGAACACAATCACCGGAAGGCTCTACACAACCTAGGTATCGATGTTCACAATGATACGCTTTTGACTTCATCGTATTTGCTTGTTTTGATTGTTCGCCTATTTTTCAAAACATTAAGCAATTGTATAAACTTTATTACAAAGTTACAGCTCACTGACGATCAGATCAGAAACTATGCCTTGGTTGAGAATGAGAAATTGCTACGCCAATGTGGGAAAAGTCTTCGGGAATATGATTCAATGCCTTTTCCCGATGGTTCTTACTTCTCTGCCCTAGACAACATTTTAATACATGATGAATTGGACTACGATAGGGATGCTTTGGCCGAGGAACATGTGAGGTTGTTGTCCGATTTGACCGAGGAACAGAAAGATGCTTACGACATTGTGATGAATACCGTGCATAGTGATAATGGCGGAGTTTTCTTTTTGTACGAACATGGTGGTACTGGGAAAACCTTTCTGTGGAGGACTCTTTCTGTTGCAATAAGGTCTTGAGGGGAAATAGTCCTTAATGTGGTATCCAATGCAATAGCTTCCCTCTTTCTTCCAGGGGGTAGGACTGCACATTCTCAGTTTTCAATCCCATTAAACGTGGACGAAGATTCAACGTCCAACATCAAACAGGGAAGTCACTTGGCCGAGCTTATTGAGAGGACTGGCTTGATAATCTGGGATGAAGCACCCATGATGAATAAGCACTGTTTTGAGGCATTGGATCGCACCATGCAGGATCTGGCCAGGTTCAGTAACCCGAGGGGTGCTGGCTTGCCCTTTGGTGGCAAGACTATTGTATTTGGAGGAGACTTTAGGCAGATTCTGCTAGTCATACCGAAAGGAACAAGGCCCGATATTGTAAATGCCTCTCTCAACTCCTCTTATATATGGGACCATTGCAAAGTATTGAGACTAACGAGAAACATGAGGCTTTGCAATCTTCCCGGGGATGAACACACCGATGAATTGAGAAAGTTCTCAGAATGGATTTTGAGTATTGGAGATGGAGAGATTGGTGGTACAAATGACGGTGAGGCTACCATTGAGATACCCGACGACCTTCTGGTGCGTGGTTATGCTGATCCGGTGAAAGCCATAGTGGATAGCACTTATCCCAACTTCTTGAATCATGGGAGCTCATCTTTTTACTTGAATGGAAGGGCTATACTTGCTCCGCCACTTGAACATGTTGGAATGGTGAACGATTATATGGTTGACATGAATCGATTAGAGTTAAGGACATATTACAGTTCTGATTCCAGGTGTAGAATTGATGGTACGGATGGTGACTTGCTTAGTGAGATACACACTCCTGAGTTCTTGAATGGGATTTCGTGTTCTGGAGTGCCGAGCCATGTTTTGAAGTTGAAGGTTGGTGTCCCTGTCATGTTGATGTGTAATATTGATCATTCGGCTGGTTTGTGCAATGGTACCCATCTTATAGTTACGCAGCTTGGAAATCACGTTATAGAGGCGAAGATTCTGTCTGGCGTAAATGCTGGAAAGGATTTTCTAATTCCCAGATTGAGTCTAACCCCATCTGATAGAAGATTTCCGTTTACATTTGAGTGGAGACAGTTTCCTCTGATGGTTTGCTACGCGATGACTATCAATAAGAGTCAGGGACAGACGCTCAATAATGTTGGGGTGTATTTGAGCAGGCCAGTTTTCATGCACGGGCAGCTATATGTTGCGGTCTCTTGGGTGACTAATAGGAAGGGATTGAAGTTCGTAATTTGCGATGACAGTGGATGTCAGACTAACATGACTACGAACGTCGTGTACAAAGAAGTTTTTGGCAATCTATAGTATTGTGTGTACGAATGACAAGGGGTATGTTGTTTCTATTTGTCAGATTTTTTGTTCATCTTTTCTGTTATGTTTGTTGGTGTAAAGAGTGAGGTATCTTATAGGCAGTTATAAGATTTGTTTCCTTTAGCTCAACCCCAAATTGACGTAGTCATTTGAAGGGTATATGGTGATTTCCAATGCAGCTCATATTTTTTTATTCGTGCTACGAAATATCAAGTGTTTTGTTTGTCGATCTGGATATTTTTCTTACATGTCATCTATCATATTTTAAGAGAAATATAGATTGTTTTTGTAGTTTTCAATATTGATGGGATTTTTTCTTGCCGCTGCTATTGTAGGTTAATATGTGTACGAATCACTCATCCATTTGTTGTACGTTGCGTGACAAGAAGGCCATGGCGGAAATACCTCAACCTGTTCTCGATTGTACATTTAGGATTGATGTGTTTATGGATGTTATGCTACGCGTGTTATCGTTGTCCAATTTAATATGGAGGATAATTGCTCAATGTTATTATCGTTGGATATGAAACTGATATTAGGTTGTTGACATAGATTTTTAAATTTTTGCATCCTCGTGTTGGTTGTTATAATAATGTCTATATTTAATAAATGTTGGAATTGACCGAAGTACAAGCGAAACTCTGTCGAATTTTTTTTTAAATGTGAACACGCTTTATAGAAGTTATGTAATGCGTCGAAAATGTATACATATTTTTTTGTAATCGTGCAATTTACTTTTAATGGTACTTATGTATAAGTTTGTGACAAATAATATGTTATTGTACCCTGCTTCCCGTGCAACGCACGGGTGTTACTGCTAGTTTCTTTATACAAATAAGTGGTTCCATAGGTACATTTATTGTTTGAATTGAATTCTTTATGTATTTCACACTAAGTAATACTTAAAATTTCCCCACGTCCGGAGCACGCGGGTGACAAATCGATTTTGTTAAATAGGAGCTAGGGTTAGCAATTAGCATAATGAGCAATTATTTGTAGATGCGGTTTTTGATTTTCAACAAGTGTCAAAAAAGGAATTTTTTTGATGAGCATGCTCTACGAGTATTTATTCTTTGATACGTATTGCAAGCAGTGATGAGTACTGAAGTAGTTTGGTATATTTATTTGGACGACGACCTTTTATTTATGAGTAAATTTACTAAAACGAAAAATTACATGGGATAATATTAATTATTAGGCCTTTCCCTCGCAGTTTCACCATTTGTATTTTACATAAAAAGGCCTCATACCAATTGAAGGTTAGATAGTATATTTGTGGGGAAGCGAGGCGATTCGAAGGGTAGTGTTTACAGTTTATCATAGATGCTTTTGCACACTCATCATCCCGAGGCATATAAAAGAAATATCATTCTTCTTAACTTGTAAACTACATATAAAGAAGGTTCCAGTTCTTACAGGAAATGTGATTTTTGGGAAAGATTTGTCAAACAAAGCTTTTTCCTTAAACACATCATAATTACACAAAAGTTCAACTCAAACAACAAACATGAACCATATAGCATTTGAAAAATGTTCTAAAATCTTAACCATGCATAGCAATGAAATCAAAAATTCGAAGGGGTCATCATATTGATAGTTAAAATCCGCAAGTCTCCGGTGGCGTTTACTCATGTGTCGTCGCATAGAAAGGTTAAGAGTGCCTATTCTTCTTTTACCAATTAATTAGCTAAATCGATCGAGTTTTGATGGTGGAATGGATGAAAACTACTCCTAACAAAAATAGCTAAGAAATTAAACTCAAGCGAACAAAGTGATATAAATTTCAATGTTAAAAGCAGCGATTAGGGTATCATCTGCTCTAATTGACAATGAACAATTTTTCTAGAGATAAATGTAGGTGTAAAAAAAAATTAGAGTTGAGAAACTAATTTCTAACTTTTCTCAAAGCTTAGAACGTTTCCATGGTTATCAGTCACTCTCGTGATCAAAGACTAGCCGTGTCTATGCTAGGAGGTCCACAAAGAAAAATCAACATGTCTGTGCTTGACTCATTGTACGATGAATTGAGGTTACATGAGTGCTATACCAACATCAATCATTGAGAATTCTAGCATAGAAACCCTAATTTAGTCATTCACATCAACAACAATACAAATCACATGTTCATTACAGTTAGGGTAGATGAACTCTAATCCCCAAAGTTCAATTACTCATGCATGATGTAGATTAGTGTAATTAAAGAACGCAATTCATATGGAAAACGATAAACTTGGTTAATGGAAGAATGGATTAAATCTTCAACTGAGAAAGATAGAATTGAAATTACAAAGAAAAGAAACATTTCTAGCCTCCACAAAGAGAGAATCCAAAACTAGGTTTAATGTCTAACTAGGTCTATCTCCACTTCTAGGCGTTAGAAATCTATTTATGTTGAGATTCTAAGCCAAAAAGTCCCAAAATTCGTGCATGCCTAAAAATCCCATCACACGGGCTGTGCTGAGTGGCATAGGCTCATGCAGCCATCGCACAGGCCCGTGCTGAGTGGCACAGGGGGCTGCGCAACCATCTGAATTTGGCCATTCTACTAGTGATCTGAAAAGTGACTTTTTGTTCCAACTGCTTTGTCCCATACTCTTGTATCTCGAGGCCTTCTCGTTGGCAGTGATTCATCAACTTTTAGCTTCTAAAACACCTGCACACCACAAACAAAGAAAAGAAAAGCAATACCCATTTGAAACATAAAAAATCATACAAAAGCATGTAGACGAGCTATATTCAATCCAAAATAGGGGACAAAATGGGGGTAAAAGGCATATAAAACACACACATACCAGTCATAAATGGTAGTTAAAGAATTTATGGCATTATTGAAACATTTAGGTGTCATGGTATAGATTGAGTTGTTTGGAAGAGCGGTGGAAATGTCCAAGTGCTTGACTAAATAACAAATATTTCATCACACAACTTTAGAATTTATGACATGACATAAAGTTAAAACTACTGAAAGTCAACCATTATTATTGGAAAAGCTGCTTCATAGCATATAAATACTGTCTTCAATAGCTTTCTAGATCAACTGTGAACCATAAGCCAAAAAGTTGAAGAGAAACTTGATTGCGATAATCGTACATAAATCAGTGGGAATACAATAATACATAGATCATAAACTATTGGGGGTTTTGAAATACATATAAGAGCACGCTTTGTAGATCTGATTTATCAACATAAGGAATGAATGGATACCAAGAAAAATATGGATACAAGTAAAACTTTAATGATAAAGTTACTCCACTATCCCAAAAATGCATATTTACCAATCACATAAGCACGCAAAGTAAATGTGAAACACTATGGAGTTAGCCTTTGAAGTCCAAGGTAATTGCATTATAATATCAGCCTAGGTTGTGAACAAATCTAGATAGTATTTCTACATATTTGAGGGATTTGGTAATCAGAAAGATACGAGTCACACGTTGAAACCTTAGCGATGAATGAGATGCATCAAAGTGAAAAATGAAAGCCTTTATATTTGGTAAGCTATCATATGCTTTCCAACGAATTCCAACCCATAAAGCATCAACTTAAGATTGGTCCCAATTATCCAATGTCAATCCATGGCAGTTCAAAAATTCAGAAGCAAAGCTGCTGCCTGAATTATTTCAACGAAGAAATATCTCTATGGTGAATTAGGAAAATTTGCATGCACGTTTGAAGATGTTGGAATGGTGAGCAACTATATAGTTAAACATGAATCATTCAAAGTTGAGGACATATTGTAGCTCCGATTCCATGTCTAGGATTGATTGTTCAGATGGTGATTTTCTCAGTGAGATCCACAATCCAGAGTTCTTGAATGGGATTTCATGTTCTGGAGTGCTAAGTCATGTTTTGAAGTTGAAGGTTTGGCATCCCAGTGATATTGATATGTAATATTGATCATTCGTCTGGTCTGTGCAACGGCACCCACCTTATAGTCATGAGGCTAGGAGATCATGTTATAGAGGTGAAATTCTATCCAAGATAAATGCTGGAAAGGATTTTCAAATTTCCAAATTGTGTCTAACGCCGTTTGATATAAGATTGCAGTTCACTTTTGAGAGGATATAGTTTTCTTTGATGGTTGGTTGTGCAATGACCATCAACACAAGTTAGGGATAGACGCTCACTGATGTTAGCGTGCATTTCAGGTGGTCAATCTTTGCCTATGGTCAAGTTATATGTTGTGGTCTTGAGTGTGACGAATAGGAAGGGATTGAAGTTCGTTCTTTGTGCTGATAGTGGATGTCAATCTAACACGACTAGAAATCGTGTACAACGAAGTTAATATTGATTGCTAAAGGTTGTGCGAATATTCACATGATGGAATTGACCAAAGTACAAGTAAAACCCGGTCTAAATTTTTAAAAATTTTGAACAGGCATTACTTAAATATTGTGGTGTTCGAGATTGCAGTGATTTTTTAAAGATATTTTTCAGTATTATTAATGGTAATCTATTTATATTTTATGTGAATCATGTATTAATATACATGGCTTTTGTGCAATGTATGAGTGTTGCTTCTAGTAATAATAATAGGATATGGAATATCATTGTGTGAGTCTCGATTTTTTGTGTGGGCACGTATAATAAGGAAACAGTGGCTGGGTTATGCCTATTTTCTAGGGAGAATTGTGGTTGTGAGAGAGACAGATAAGAGGGTTGAGAGGCCAAGAGAGTGACACGAACGTGAGTTTGAGGGAATGGGTTTTAGGCCATTGTCATTGGGGGAGTTTTACACAAATGCAAAGGTTGAAAATGAATACCTTAATAATAAGGTAAAATCAAACTATTTACAAAAATTCAAGGAGGCATGATTATACCATGCGATCGCTCGCGTGATAGTATTGCACAATTTTTTTTTTCAAAATTTGAAAGAGTTGCCGATAACTCACAGGTGCAATATAATTCACGAAAAAACGATGTTAGCCCGAGAAAAGCAGGTGATTGGAATGGGCTCATCAAGAAGCATGAAAACATATATTATCCATCTAAAATGGACACCATATGTGAATTTTATTCCCAAAACACCAAAAACATACTAAATTACATAATATTACACAAACTAATAGCAGAAATCCAAATTCTCAAATTATTACACACACTTTGTAATTTATACACACAATTTCAAATTTATTACACTTGGTTGTAATTAGTTACGTACAATTTGTAACTCGTATTCAGTTTGAAAATTAGATAAGAATGAAAAAAAAGGAAAATTGGTGGAAATGATCCAAAAAAATTCGGTGTAGTGTGAGTTTAGTATGGAATAAAAAAAAATAGTGCAAATGCTCCCTAAAAAAAGACATTGGCTCGTGTTGGTCCATTTGGATGGAATCCGTCCATTAAACCGTTAATCAAAGTCAACTTTCAAAAAGTTGGATGCCTGTTTGGTTTATTTGATTTGAGATAAATTACACAAAGGTCCTAATCTTTATATATTGTTACAATCAACTTCTAAAGTTTGAAAAATGCATACTTTAGTCCCAAATTCTAGATAAATTATACAATTTTACCTTTCGTTTTTGTGTGTGCTTATTTTGTTCATAATTAATTTTATTCAATTAATTTGATAGCGATTAAATAGTTTTTATAAAAAAAATTTCAATATAGTAATATTTGTTCACATTAGTATTGTAACTTTCAAAAAATTTCTTACCTTAGCATTAGAGACACGCATATTTTGATTTTAAGTAATAGTTAATAATAAATGTAATTATTATACATAAATAAAATTTTACTAGGAATATATAAATGTTAAAAATATACCTAATATAAAAAATTAATAAAATTAAATCAAAAACCAAAAATAAAAAACCCGAACAAGTACTGCTGTATTGAAATTTTTTTATAAAAAATATTTAATCACTATCAAATTAATTCAAAACCAAATAAGCACCCATAAAAAATAAAAGGTAAAATTGTACAATTGAACTAGAATTTGGGACTAAAGTATCAATTTTTCAAAATTTGGAACTTGATTGTAACAATATTTAAATGCAAGGACCTTTTGTGCAATTTATCTCAAATCAAGTGGACCGAACGCGCCCCAATTTTTTGAAAGTTCACTTTGACTAATGATTTAATGGATGGATTTCATCCAAATGGATCAAACGTTGTACCAAAGTTTTTTCTATCATTTATAATACCTTTTTTTTTTTTAATTTCGACCAAACTCGCACCACACCCAATTCTTTTGGACCATGAATGCCAATTCCTCCTAAAAAAATCTATGACATCTTATGGTTGAAATCTAAGCCGAAACATAGATTTCAACTGCGTGATCGTACATGCCAAGGCGTGCACCTAAAATGAAGAATTATGGACGATTGATTACCCCATTCACGTAAATACTTTTAAAATCCCTTATGTCTGAATTAATGGAACTTAAAACCCATTTTCATGTAAGTTCTTGCTATTATTGAGTCGTCTTTAATCAACCTAAATTGGGCTTATTCTCGTTAGTTTTGGGTACGGGACTCAATTTTAGTCGTTTTAGCTTTTAAGTGGTCAAGAATAAAATTTTGAGCTTAGAATTTGTGAGCCACAAGATGACACTTTACACTATGTCCAAATCGAAACATGTACCGATTCAACTTAATCTTTTTTTTTCTTTTGTACAACTATAAGTTAAATTATATGAAAGTGAGGATTGAACAAGGGCCGAGCGGTACGAACCGCGCCCGTGCCGGGGGTAGACCCGGGTTCGATTCCTCACCCCGCCCCTCATAAATGGCTTTGAAAAATTTGTGGGATTTCCATGCCCCGGTCAAAAAAAAAATTATATGAAAGTAAGAAAACACTTTAATTGAAAAATATTTAATCACAAAAAACTCAAAATTCACACATAATCATTTTAATGAAATTAAACGTTTTAGTTAGGACATTGTTAAAAAATAATTATGTACACTGCAAATAATAATAATAATAATAATAATAATAATAATAATAATAACAATAATAATTGTTTACTACTTGTAACTAATCAACTTTTTTTTTTTTTTTTGAAAAATATACGTTTTGGAACCCCACATAATTATCTAAGTGATATAGATGAAATTATGTAATAAAGTAAAATTTTAAAAATATATATATAAAAAGAAAGGAAGGCAACATTGAGGAAACAAAATTGATGAAAAATGCATTGAAGTAAAAAAAATTGATAGCACATAGTGGTGTCTCGAGTTCATCAAATCCCATTATGTTTGGGCAGGCCCAACGTTTAAAAATTTTAATTAAAAAATTTAACTTAAAAGTAAACAAAAAAATCGGTCACCTACTATTAAACTAGCAGGTTTGCTAGTTTTTTAACGGTTCTTGATTGCTCGGGTTTTAAGGTGTAACTAGACCAGATTTCGGTCCAATTCCTAGTTTGATTAGTTGAACCGACCGATTCAATCTGATTTTCTAAACGCTGGTGTTCATACGACACTTTTTAATAAATGCATCACCGTCTAATTGCACGGATGGTTCTTGATCTTTATTTACTATTTTATTTTAATTTTTATTTGAGGCGTCTTTACATATTCTATGAATTCACTTTTTACTTTGCCATAGTCTAAGTCTATATTTATTAGGTTCATATGAGTTATTCGAATTTCGTACCAGTAACATTTTTAAATATATTTTGGAATATGAAGATTAAATATTTTTTTATGATTTTTTTTATACACAAGTTGACGGTTGTTACTGAGTCACACTGAATGAAAGCCAACAAATCTTCCAGTCCATGCCTGTCGTACGTTCGCTATGCCTTCATACTCAACCACAATCGTTAGACACTAAGATCACCGAAAAGAAAGGGGGTCAGCGATCGTTGGCACTCCGATGATCAAGTCGTTATCAGTGAAATAGAAGAGTACCTTATTTGGGTTGTAGAATTTGTATGGGTGGTGATTACGGAGAAGGAGTTGAAGTAACAATAAGAGTGATGGCACGTTTTAATAAATGCAAGAGTTGGAGCAATAAAACTTGTGTATCGTTCACCTGTCAGTTACCTTCCTTTATATAGAAAGTGCGATGATCTAGCATTTGAGGCGTAGAAGTAGATGTCGTGGAGAGAAATTCTTTCCATGTTGAGACTCCGTATCCTTATAGATTTCCTCGAAGATTATGACTTGGTCCCCCAGAATTTGGTGGCCACAACATTTCTTTCTCGACTAGGGTTCTTTCCACAATCGGAGATTGCACTTGGCTGTCCTTAGGAAAGGCGATCAATGCCGGGAAGGGCGGTTTGTGGGTGAAGCCGAAACACTATGTGCTTCACACCGAGTCATTAAGTTACCTGGCATGCGATACCACCGATTTTATAGGTCCACCCTGGGTAACATTTCACCAATTAACACTAACTTGGTCGCCACATCGATGGCTTAAATCCACTGATAATGAAATGGTTTTTATGATATTTTGGACCTGTCATATTACTTAACAAAAACAATGTGATGATAAATTTTGGGGAGACAGTTGGAATAATGATCAAAGATGAGCGATTAGAAATATATCTAAATAGCTGCTTATCTAAATAATAGTAAAAAACTAGAGTGGTGTCGAAATTTAATTGAATGTCATTCGCAAAAGGACAACATAAAATTAGTAAGAGAAACGTTCCTGCATATTCAATTAAATTAGAACACATTACAAAAATTTGGAAGAAACATATGGTGTTTGGTTAATTGAATGGGCGGGTTGAAACTGAGATTTCATAGAGGTGTATAATCTAATTAAAACAAAATGAGATTTCATAGAGGTGTATAACCTAACTATATGGCCAAATGACGACAAAATACAATTGAAAGGAAAATTTGCCTACTAAATCAATCCATCCTTTTTTCCCCCCTTAAAAATAACTATTTTTTAGATGTTAGGACAAAAATATCTATTGAAGATTGCAAATTTACAATCACTGTCGCTAGATAAAAGACCCTGAATCACGTATGCGTTAAACCAGACTAAAACCTCTGGTTCTTTCTCTCTCTAAAAACCTAGCTTTTCAAATACGTTTCAAAGTCACAATTTTTCTCTCTCTCTAACTTTGGAAATCAAAGTGAAAAGGAGATTTTTCTCGAACAATTGCACCGAGATTTCGTGACTGCAGTGGGATCGCAAACAAAGGCGAGAAAATAACATTGTAATGTTCGAATAGAAGTATTGAAGTGATCTGCACGGTTATGTACTACTATTTATGATTTTAGAGCGTATTCCATGTTAGGATTGTCGTGGAACGGAGCACTACCTTGCAACGTAAGTTGAAATGAGAAAACTGAAAATTAGATGAACACGAGAATTTTATGTGGAAAACCTCCAAATTAAATTCGGGGTAAAAACCACGGACAATACTAGATGGATTTCATTATAGTAGGAGAATGCAACCTCTCTTTATATATAAGGAGATAACAATAACCGATCTCTCTTGTAATATAAGAGAACACAAGTAGTAGAAAACACTAAGAGAAAACAATACTTTCTCTCACAACTTGCCGTCTCTCTACTATCTCCCATGGCATACGTTGGTGGCCGCTCTCAATTGTGCACCACTCACCTAGCCATGTTACTCTCATCTATTGCATCTTCCTTGGTAGTGGCTCAATTGCCACTCACCAACCTTGCCATGTATATATCTCACTCAAAATGGCATACGTATCAAATGAAGCAACAAGCCCTTTTATAGAGTTTATTTCTTAGCCGTTAAGAAAGCTAAACTGCCTTTGACCACCTCCTTTGACCGGTCGAAACCGCCATTTTTGACTTTTCCAAGTTGTCTTCAAATCGGATTCGAACTCTTCAAAGTTAGTGGTGTTCAACTTGAATTTGAACTCTTGAGGCTGTAAAGGTCAAATTGAATTCGAACTCTTACTTTTCAATTTCTTAACCTTGAAGAATCTCATAAGTGATTTTACCAATAACATTTCTCCCACTTAAAATCACTTTTGTCGTAATCCTTCTAGTCTTGCCAAATTCATGCTTGCTTATGTCTCTGCTAGGCCTAGAGGAATGACACCACATAAACTTGTCATTGTTGTGACTTTGTCGTCGTATCTCTCACTGGTGTGTACCTTTTACATATCTACACTACCATCTTCCACTACACTCTATATACTTCGTTCTAGAATGAAAGGTTGGATTCCTTGCGATATGCAAGGCACTCTAACGGTCACAAAGCAATTGAATTTTCCTTTGTTTGTCCCCGAGCTCTTCCAATCACCTTCCAATCCAAACTGTCTCTTTGCAAGCTTGTGCAGCTGACATGTATTCTACCTCTGTCATCGAGAAGACCGCAACAGTGTGCAGTTACAAAACCCAGCTTACAGCTCCTCCCGCAAGTATAAATGCATATCCCATAGTAGAATTTCTTTTACCCGAGATCTCCTGCAAAATCATATCTTCTGACAATAAAGTCTGATCCTCCGTAACATAATGCAGCATCTGAGGAAGCTTTGAAATATCTCAAGATCCTCTTAACAGAATTCGAATGTTCTCTACTAGAATTTGCCATGTATTGACTGACTGCTCCCACTGCTTGTGCAATGCTTGGTCTAGTACATATTAGACTTCCCACTGCTGATACATACCGTACTCGAGACATTTCCATCCTCTCCACTTTACTGCTAGGACTCATACTTGAGGAGAACTTGAAATTAATAGAAAGAGAGGTAGAGATTGGCTTACAATCTTGCATTTTAAGTACTGTGCAAGATTTCCTTCTTTCTAAGAAAGCCAAATCTTTCTATTATTTCTGCCTCGGTAAAATTGCATCCCTAGAATCTTGTTTGCTGGTTCCAAGTCCTTCGTTTCAAATGTCCTAGCCAACTGAGCCTTCAAGTATTTAACACGATCTTTGTTGGGGTCTGCTACCAACATGCCGTAAACATACAACAGTACAATAATGAAATCATTCCTACCAAATCTCTTGTAATACGTATAAGGATCTGCAATTAATCTGTTGTATCCAAGGCTCATCATGAAGGAATCAAATCTCTTATACCAGCATCTCGGCGCCTATATGAGATCGTATAGAGATTTGTTCAATCGGTCAAACCAAGTTCTCTTTTTTTCTTTATCTTAAAAATCTTATGGTCGGAGCATACAAACCTCTTCATCAAGTTTACCATGAAGAGAAGCACTTTTCATATCTAACTGCCCTAGATGCAAACTATATGTAGCATACATCACTAGGTCTACTCAAATTGTAGTCTCTAGTTTTTCTTTTGAAGTGCTATCATATCTATTTTCTTGCATCTTATCATCTGCATATAGTACATCTCTACTAATTATCACCTTGTGGGCAGTGGGAACCCATAGGTAGCACCCCTCAATATCATCAGCCTCTCTCGAGAATATGCACTTTCTGGATTTCGGATTCAGCTCCAATTTGCACTTTGTAATCTTTGAAGAGAAAACATATCTGATTTTCTTTTTTTTTTTAAACTGGATATACCCAACATCTCCTGAACGGATGCAAAGTATCTTGCACCTCCTAGGGCTGTAACCGGTGATTTCCAAACATCAGAATGAACTAGCTCCAAACTAGTGTTACTTCTAATAGTAGAAGTACCAAACTTTAACCTGTATTGCTTACTAGTAACACAATGCTTTTGGCCCAGAAGAAGTTCTGGTTCTGAGAGAATCTCTAAGCCTTTTCCTAACATTCGTCTAAGCTTATGATGCCACAACATCGTTGATTCTTCTATTGAACTCTCCGATGTGACATATCCTTCTTTTTCTTTCAACAGTGCCTTCTTTAAGCATCCGGGTTAAGAGCCGTCTTTTTCTTCTTTCATTATTACAAGTGCGCCATTTTCATGATGCCATTTTGAGATTGAAATTGACAACCAAGGTCATCTATATATCCATAAGATATTAGATTTTTCTTGAGACTCTTCTTTTCATCCTAGCAATCTTTCTTAACGTGTCCCCATTGCCACAATTTTGGCATTTAATGCACCTCTTACTTCTTAATTTAGATCTACCACAACGTTGGCTCCCACTAGAACCACGTTCCATTGATCTCCCTCTCATCACTGATAAACATCCACTTGTTGCGAATTTACCAACCTGTCGCCAATTTCTTGCGCTTGTGTTTCTTTTTCAAAATGATGGCTGCAACATCTTCAAAGACAAGATAGTCTATGAGAATATACTTGGTCAGGTTGAAGATGAGCTAATCATATGAAACTGGTAGACTAGGAAGTAGAAGTTCCACACACTTCAAGAAGATTCTATAGTGAATTGACTTGGGGTCTGACAACTCAGTCGAGATCTTCCAAATTTGTTTCATCATTTTTTTTTCTCTTCTACCCTTGACAAAACCTCAATAGTATGGCCTAAGTGTAGATTTGCGATAGCGTAGTTATTCAATTTCCTCCATTTGCTACCATCGATAATCTCATCTGGCTTTTTCCCAATTGCCATAATGAAATCTTTCTTTTGTCAAGATAGCCCTCATCTTAATTTTCCATAGCGAGAAATTTCTTCCCTTTCAACTTCTCTATTTCAAACTTTGCGCCCTCAATGCTTCCTTTCCACTAGCTAGATCTCACCGTAACACGCATCTGATGGCCAACCTGACTCTGATACCAGTTGTTAGGGTCGTCGTGGAACGGAGCACTACCTTGCAACGTAAGTTGAAATGAGAAAACTCAAAATTAGATGAACAAGAGAATTCTATGTGGAAAACCTCCAAATTAAATTTGGGGTAAAGACCACGGACAAGATTAGATGGATTTCATTATAGTAGGAGAATGCAAGCTCTCTTTATATATAAGGAGATAACAATAACCAATCTCTCTTTTAATAAAAGAGAACACAAGTAGTACAAAACACTAGGAGAAAACAATGCTTTCTCTCACAATTTTCCGTCTCTCTACTCTCTATTTTTCTCTCTACTATCTCCCATGGCATACGTTGATGGCAGCTCTCAATTGTGCGCCACTCACCTAGCCATGTTACTCTCATCTACCGCATCTCCCTTGGTGGTGGCTCAATTGCCACTCACCAAGCTTGCCACGCACGTATCTCACTCAGAATGGCATACGCATCAAATGAAGCAATAAGCCCTTTTATAGAGTTTATTTCTTAGCCGTTAAGAAAGCTAAACCGCCTTTGACCACCTCCTTTGACCGGTCAAAGCGGCCATTTTTGACTTTTCCAAGTTGTCTTCAAATCGGATTCGAACTCTTCAAAGTTAATGGTGTTCAACTTGAACTTGAACTCTTGAGGTTGTAAAGGTCAAATTGAATTCGAACTCTTAGTTTTCAATTTCTTAACCTTCAAGAATCTCAAAAGCGATTTTACCAATAACATTCCTACTATTTACAACCCTATTTTCAATCAATTTTTGGAAAATGGTGAAAATCCAGGGTTCAAAAGCGATTTTGAACAAATTTATAACAACTGGTGAAATTTCAAGTTTCAATATGAAAACATATAGTGCTTGTGGCCTTAAAGATTGTGTGGAATGAGATTACCTACCCTGGTAACTAATTAGATGTTGTTTTCTAAGTAATATTTTGTCATTACATATTGTTATTTGTACTTTTAATTAGATTACCTATCACAGTAATCTCATATCATGTTTGATTGGGCAATGTTACATTATTGCGTGTTGTTTTCCGACCTTGAAACGAGATTACTTGCCACAATAATCTTTTTTTTTTAATTCAGTAATCTAAATGTTGTTATCTAAAAACTGAGATTACCTACCCCAGTAACATTTTTTTGTTGATTCAGCAATATTAGGTTGCTATTTGATCTTGAAATGAGATTACCGGCAGCAGTAATAAGATCGCCTTCCTCGGTAATCCTGTTAACTAACCAAGTAATCCCGTTACCTGCCCTTGTAATCAACACTGTCCAGATTGTTACCTGCAACTAATAATATTACCGATCCAGCAACTGAATACATGTTTATCTTGACATAGAATAGGGTAAAGAAGAACAAATGAGGAAGTAACAACTTCTTCACAATTATGCAATGACACTCCACATCCCAAATTATCTCTAATAACTTGACACGTGGCATGCGTCGACGTTGGATGCCAACTAAGTACCGGACCAACCCTCAAGGCAGCTGTAACTACGTGATTTTTCTTAATTTAGATAATGAAAAATATTTTGTAGAAATTTTGACAGAGTTTTCTCTGTATTTTAGAAATATCCATCATCTAAGGATTCATTACAAGCCTCAAGCAATCAACACAATATAACGTAAATCCCCTTTCAATAAAAGAACGTCAAAATCTTTAAAAACAATAACATCCATCGTAATCCAGCATCAACGTAGTTTCCCAACACCCGACCGGCAACAATGTTTGAAAAGAATTTACAAACCAATAAATGAACCAATAAGTCAACTCCGAAAAGCCCTAAATGCCAATGAATGAATGAATCATACTATCTAGATGTAATGGTGGTGGTCATCAACAGGCAATTAAAGCTGACGCTCAACTATTCCCTAATAAGAAAATATTAGGAAAATACATGAGCTTTGTAAACCAATGAGTGGATAAGTTTGAAAATACACATTTATAAAGTATTCTACATCATTTAATTTTTGAGAAAAACATTGAACTTGATAATGCAAAGGTATAACTGAAAAAAATGCTGCAAGAATTGCTAAACAAGTTTCCAATTAAAATATTGAAATAAAGTTGAATCATATCAATAAAACTAATGCTACAGGCTGGTATTTGAGACTTGAACAAAGTCCCAAAATTCTGAAAGTATTGTAAGCCAAGTTTAAAGTTACCACCATGCAATTATATATAAACTGAAAATCTCATCAAAAGTGCCAATGAGAAATAATGCACATGTGCAGAGAAACTCGATGCTGAAACCGAACTGCTCAAAGCCGAGCTAATAACTAAATAACTGGTGTTACGGTTGCAGAGCAAGCCCTAAAGGCTAAACACCACCGTACACGCCCCAAAGCCTATGTGTGTATGATGATGGGTCCCCAAGACCTACATAAGCTGGTCATATACTATGGAATGAATCACATCAGTGCAGAGCGGGTAAAGTACTGAAGTTGGTCATACACCGTGGAACACGTCACACTGATGTACAGCGGGTAAACTAACCCAGGTACTTGTGGTGGCTTTGAACTAGTCACATAATCATTTTAAAAGCTACTCATTAAAATCATGTTTTTCTTAAAAATCAATATTTCGTATTTATCATAATGCTAAAACCTCAAAATTAAAAACATGCTTAAAATAATTTTAAGACATTTTTAATATTGAAAAGAGTATTTTTTTGAGTCACAGAACTATGAACTGCGCCTAGTTCAACCGGTAGGCTTTCCCAATTGTTTTGTCACCACTTGAAATAACAATAGCATTCTCATTAAAATCTATACACTTAAACTCCCAACCAATGGCCTAAATGCATTCAACACTAAACTTAAACTTTTCTAACATTCTCTAGTTTCCCTGATCGATTACTTTATTCCTCTCATAGCATTGATTCTACAATAATCTATATCATTGAAACAACCAATCTTCCCACATATTAAAAGCTTTAAATTTTCAGCATCTAAATTTAGTGAATTCTACATTACACCATCCACAATTACCCAATTTTCATTAATTCCACATCAAAATAACCAATTAGGGCATGATAATATATTAAAAATGCGAAATTAATTTAATTAAGGGTATATTTCGAATCGCCCATTTGCTGTAAGAAAAACCATAAAATTAATTTTACCATGTACCATGAATTTAATAGGGCAAAATTAAAGAAAACACGCTTGCCACGTTACACCGCGACAAATCCATGCTTTTCTTTTTCTTTCCCCTTCTTCTTTTTCATTTTCCTCACACGAAGTTGGCTCATGCTCCGGTTCCTCTTTGCACTCACAAAAGCAAAACAAATGGATTTGGGACTAAGGCTTGTTTGGTTGGTATGGGTTATAACTTGTATAGAGGCCTAAATACTTGTTTGCTCCACAAACCCACGAACTTTAATTAATTCAATTAAGTCGATAAACTTTCAATAGATCTAATTAAATGTCTTTATGACTTTGATTTTGACCTATAATTAACGGTTTTGGCGAAGTAGTAGCTAAAATATAAATAATTGAAAATTCAGGTCGTAACAACCTCACCTCGTTAAAAGAATTTTGTCTTCGAAATTCAGTCATCTATTGTTCGAAGAGACAAGGATACTTAGCTCGCATCTTCTCCCCATTCTCCCAAGTACCTTCTTCCGCGGGGTGATTCTTCCATGATACCTGAGCTAGAGTTGCAACTGCTTTGCTATTTTTGATCTACTGTCTTCTACCAAGTATTTCATTAGGTTCCTCATCGTATATCAAATTTTCCCTTAATTCAACTGGTTGTTCCTCTAAAATATGAGATAAGTCTAAAATGTACTTGCGAAGCATGGAACCATGAAATACTTCTTGAATCTTAGATAGTTCGCTTGGTAAGGGTAAATGATAAGCAACTAGATCAGTCTCCTCAATGATTTCACAAGGCCCCATATAACGTGGGCGTAGCTTTCCTCGCTTGCCAAATCTCAAAACCCCTTTCCATGGGGATAATCATAGAAACACCTTATCCCCAACTACAAATTTAACCTCTCTTTTACTTTTATTTGAATAGCTTTTCTGCCTTTCCGAGCCGTTTTCAGTCTTTCTCTGATTATCGCTGCACTTTTTGAAATGAGTTGAACTAGCTCGAGTCTGATTAATTCTAGTTTTCGACTTCACTCCAACAAACTAGAGTTCTACATTTTCTGCCATACAAGGCTAGAAAAGGAGCAATGCCTATACTGGAATGGTAGCTATTATTACAGGCGAACTCCATCAATGCTAAGTGATTATCCCAACTTCCCATAAATTCAATGGCGCAAGCATGAAGCATATCCTCCAAAGTTTGTATGTTTCGTTCTGATTGACAATCTGTTTGCGAGTGAAAGGCAGTACTAAGGTGTTGCTTAGTGCCCAAAGCATCCTGTAGTTTCAGCCAAAACTTAGGCGTGAACCTTGAATCTCTATCTAAAACAATAGACACTGGAATTCCATATAAATGGACTATCTTATCTATATAGAACATGGCCAACTTATTTAAAGGATTAGTTTACTTAATTGGAAAGAATTTGGCAACCTTTGTCAATCGGTTTACAATCACCCAAACTCCATCATTACGACACTGAGTCCGGGAAGGGCTAAACTAGAAATCCACAGTGATATGTTCCCATTTCCACGTGGGAATAGGTAAAGGCTGTAGTAATCCAATTGTTTTTTGATGATTTGGCTTTACCTGCTAAAAAACCAAACATCTTGATGCGCACTCTGCTATATTTTTCTTCATGTCTAATCACTAATAAAGTTCTTTGACAGTGTGGTACATATTAGTACTGCCTGGGTGCATGGCATAAGCTAAACTGTGCGCTTCCTCTAAAATCTCTTTCTTCAATTCTTCAATGTTAGGCACACATAACCTGTTCCCCATGACTAAAGCATCATCATCTATGATTACATAATCCTTTCGTAGAACCTCTTTCTTCAATTGCTTAAGTGACAAATCCCGAAATTGCGCTTCATTAACGTTAGCAATCGAGGTAAGTCTCATATGGAACCTAGCTAATAACCCTCATACTGGAGTTGTTGATAACTAAGTGTTCAACTTTTTGAACTCACAAATTAACAAAGCTACAACTACATTAATCTGTGCTGAAGAACTAGTCTTTCCACCCTGATCACCACATTCGCTTTTTCTAGATAATTATCGATTTTACAATCGTAGTCCTTACTCAGCTCAGGCCATTTCCTTTGTCTCAAATTCAACTATTTCCGATCAACTTATGATCAGTGTAAATTTGGCATTTCTCGCCGTTAAGGTAGTGGCTACAAATTTTAAGTGCCAATACCACTGCGACCAACTCTAGATCATGTGTTGGGTAATTCAACTCATGTTTCTTCAAGTGCCTTGAAGCATAAGCTATAAGATTACCGTTCTGCATTAAGGTGCAACCCAAACATTGTCGCGAAGCATCACTATATATCCCAAATTGTCACCTGGAGACGGACATGTTAATATAAGCACAGAAGACAAGCTGTCATTGGATTCCAAGAAGCTCTTATCATATTATTTTGTCTAGACAACTTTCACGTCATTTCGTGCCAAATTGGTCAAAGGGAGAGCTATTCTGGAAAACCCCTCTATAGATCGACGGTCCGGACCTTTGTGGCATTAGTAGGGCATTTCCATTTGATAATTGCTTCGATCTTCATGGGATCGACATAAATGCCTCTACTGAGATCACGCGACCCAGAAACACTACTTTATCAAGCTAACATTCACAAATATTGAACTTTGCATATAGCTATTTCTCTTGCATGATCTGGAAAATAATCTTCAAGTGGTTAACCTGGAACTTATAGTGGCCGTACAGAGACCTAAGAGCTATCTTTGGTATATACATCTTTTTGATCTTACGCTGATGGTACCCCGAGTGCAAGTCAATCTTCGAGAATACTATAGCACCACTGAGTTAATCAAACAAATCATCAATTCGGGGCAAAGGGTATTTGTTGCGGATAGTCACCTTATTCAGTTGCCTATAGTCAATATATAACCTCATGGTGCCATCTTTCTTTTTCACAAACAAAACTGATGCTTCCTAAGGAGATACGCTCAATCAGAAAAAGCCTTTATCAATTAAATCTTGCAGGTGAGCCTTCAATTCTTTTAGTTTTGTGGGAGCAATTTAATACGGTGCCTATGAAATAGGTGTCGTCCTTGGGACCAGATCAATAGTGAATTCAACTTCGCTATCTGCTGGTAAATCTGAAAAGTTTTCTAGAAACACGCCTAGAAAATCATGTACAGCTAGGGTGTAGTGACCGAGAATTTTTACAATTAAAATATTTATTTAAATTAAATTTGTAAAACATGTCATCACGACTTCGCCTAAAGAATTTAAAAGAATGCATTTGTCTAGTCAAATTATATATTATTTATTATTTTATTAAATTTTTATAAGAAAATTATTTATGAATTTATTTATTTTCAAATTTATCATTTTGGACCAAAACTTTAGAATTTGATCAATTTAGTCATAAAACTTTAGTTTTTATTCATTAAGGCCCAATTTCAATAGATGATCCAATTTAAAGTTCAAATTAGGGCCCAATTGTATGTCAAGGCTAATTTAAAGTTCAATTTAAGTCCAAAGGCAGTCCAATCCTATTAGAAGCCTATTTAAAATCCACTTTCATTTTCTTTCCGAATAAGAAACAGCCATTGACCAGAAAGAATGTTTCTCCCCTAGTTTTCTTACCTAAGTCCTCCCCTTTAGACATTTTGTTTAGACTTTTCCCCCATAATCTAAACCCTAATTCATGATACCATAAGACAACCACTAGTTTCATCTTCATCCCTCCACCTCCATCAACATTGTGCAAGAGCTTCAACACAAGCATTCAATAGGTAATTTCTTAACATTTCTTCATTTTAATATGTATTTCAATTCTTTAGTTCTACAATATCTTCAAAACACACACTATTCATGGGCAATGTCTAACGCTATTGATTTTCATTTATCCTATAGCATTCCTCTAAATCTCCTTCAAGCATATCTTCACAATCACACGCAAAGCATATACCTCTAGTAGCCAAGATTTTTTTAGGTGTACCTTCTTTTCCCTTTCTCTCTATAAGGTTGTTACATGGTCAGAGGAAGTCTTAATCATACACAACCACCTTATCAACTCAATAGAAGTAGAAGAAAAGAGGGGAAAATGGGGATTAAAAGCTAGAAATCTTCATTTTGTTCTTGAACTTGAACCATCGATTTCTTGCGTTCTCTTTCCCTATTCCTTAAATTTCTGCCACCAATGGAGTTGACCACCACCACCAGACATTTTCCACCGACACCACCTCCAATTCTTCCATCCTTTCTCAGCTTGGAACCAACACCACCGGTTTGCTTGATCTAGGGATTTAATTCCTTAATTCAGATTTCAATTAGGGTTAATTGCAATTCCAATCCCTATATAGTTTCTTTTAAATAAGTCCTTATATTTTATTTAATTTTGAGATCCCAACTTTTCAATTCCCACAATTTAACCCTTAAGCTTTGTTTGCAAACTAAGTCCCCCAATTTATTTATTTTGTTTAAGCAAGCCCTTGCAGTTTATTTAATTCTAGGTCATTAACTTTTAATTCTTACGATTTAACCACTAAACTATTATTTCAACTTGAATGCTTCAATTTTTTATCCTCATTTAAGTTAAACCCTAAAGTATATTTGCACCTAAGTCCCAATGTTATAAAAATCTTATAATTTAGTCCAAAGTATTTCAACTTCAGTGCATATTATACCCTCAAACTATTCAATTCTTTTAAATCAAACCCCAAACTTTTATATTCTTTCAATTTTGATCGATAAGTTTCAATATTATCAATAAATACTTAATATTTAAGTTTATTAATGTAAATTAAACTTCTTGTTTACTAGGCGAGGCGTACGGGGCAACTAGAGGACAAGTTTAAGGTAAACTGCTTTTCTAAAAATATCTTTCAAAGTGTGCGCATTTAAAATTGTTATTTGTTATAATTACTTGCATATACATATTATATGATGACGTGCTTCCACAGCACTATGATGCTAGACTTTAAGCCTAATTACGAATAATGATGTGTTTATTAGCACTATGATTACAGGCTTTTAGCCTAATAAATAATTATGACGTACTTTTAAACACTATGATGACGCGCACAATAAAGAGGGAATGATGAACGAACTTGCATTATATACTTGTTCATATATAATTTATTGTGTGCAGGATTTACTGAGTATTTAATATACTTATCTTTTCTCCATCTAGTGAACAAATTGTAGATTGAAGAGTCAGACGTGCAGCGAGGCGTGGTGGCTACTTAGGGCTATTTACTAAATAAGTTTTATTTTCGTTGCTATTTTAAGTACCTTTGAATTGCTTAAGTATGTTGTTTTGAGCGCTTTGAAATATCAAGTACTTTATTTTGGATGTTTTGAGCTGTTGGAGATCAAATATTGTAAGATATTCTATCGTGTTTACAATTTTAAATAAATTTCGACATTTTAAATATTTTTATTTTTCCAAAGTTATTATTATTATTATTATTATTATTATTATTATTATTATTATAAAAAATATATATTACGAGATATTAATTTAAATGAAAAACTAACATTCCGGGTTTTTAAACTCAGGGAGTTACAAGGGATATTATCTCGTTTTAATTCAGTGATCTGGATGTCTATAACATAAACGAAGTATGCCTGGCAACCCTTCCTAAGGACCGTCCTAGCATCTAGTGCAGATATAACACGAGATGATAGAATTCTACGTTCCCCAGTAAGAACAATTTTAAGTTTTCCGGGCATCTCAAATACAACTCTCTTGCGATAGCAATCAACTATGGCATGGCTCTTAGCTAAAAAATCCACGCCAAGAAAAACATCAAATTCACAAATTTAAAAAAGAACTAAGTTTGCCTGTTGTTCGTGACCATTCACCTTAACAATGCAATCCCTATACCAACTATAAGCTACTAGCAACGCCCCTACTAGAGTTGTCACCACCAAAACTAGATCTAAAGGCTTTAACATATGGTAAGGATAAATAGTAACTGCATGTGAAATAGACAAATGGGTAGCACTTGAATCAATCAAAGTATGAGCATTCCTACTAAAGATAGATAACATACCCATAATAACACCGGGTGACTCATTGGCCTCCTGCTAAGTCACAGCAAAAACCTTTCCCCTGAGTCCTTGGACGTTCACCATGACTTGCTTGCCTACCACCACTACTATTAGTCACATTCGGCTATGCTGCAATCGCTGATCTACTATTTCTTCCAACTACATTGCTTTGACCCTTTCTCGTGCTATTACCCCCTAATTGTGGAGATATGACCTGTTAAGCTCTACCCTCTTGCAAGGTTGGACAATTATGATGCATATGCCCTAGCTTTCCACAATGACAACAAACATTTGGCCCTTGAAGGCATTGTCCTAGATGGAACTTCCCACATGTCGGACACTGAAGGTATCTATTGGCATGAGATCTTGAACTCTATTCTGACCAACCCTCTGGGACGAATGATGAGACCGTGCTCGATAGCTAATAGGTTGTTGTACCGAATGCTAACTATACCCTGAACTCTGACTAGGAACAGAACCTCGAGACTTAGAATTGAAGTTGTTGTGTGATTTACACCCGGCCAAAAATTCTTTCTATTCTTCTGAAATGCCCGTGGGAATTTCCAGACTGAGTTTGCTATTATGATGTTTCATGGTTGTATCGGGGCTGTTCCCCTTAGAAATATATTTTTTGACTCTCACAGCCGCCTCCACAAATGCACTGAAACTTCCATGACCTTGACAGGTAACTGAAGCTGCAATATCCCTTTTTAAACCCTCTTCAAAACTCCTATACTGGTGATTCTCTCCTGGCACCAAGTTTCTAGCATATTTCAGCAGATTCATAAACTTCTTACGATACTGAGCCACTATCGTAGGCCCTTGGACTGGCTCTATAAATTTATTCTAATTATTGCTCCAAATGACTGGGGGTAAAAGCTGCATCAAAAGCTGTCTTGAAAGCCTCCCAAGTAATGATGTTCGAATCAATTTGTAGAGCCAATCAGTGGTTTAACCTTTCAATAAAAATGAAGCAAGGAAGACTTTCTTATGATGAGGACATTCCATGATCCTAAATATGTGCTCAACGCTTCTCATCCAGATGTTGGCATCAGAAGGATCATCAGTACCTTCAAACTTTTTTGCTCCTAGTTTAAGTGCCTTCTTGATACTAGTATCTCGCTCAAGCTATGGCAAAAGAAAGGCAAGGGCTGAAGCGAGGTAGGCAATCGAATTCACATTCTGGGCTACGTTTTCATGTTCATATCCATTTGGAGCCATATCCCCCTGCGTAGGCCCATCATGTGACTGATAGACTAACTCTTCAACTACTCCTTCCTACCTAACATCTTCCTCAAGAATGTGCTGAGCATGAGATCGTGTCTACCTGTGAGTTGTGCCGCCACATGCCGTGATGCTCTACAAAACGATATGAAAAGGTGAGAAAAAAGTGCAATGCAACTTTTCTAAGCTTGAAAGGAATATGTGATGCAATCCTAGACCCTAGACCGTGCTCTGATACCAATTGGCATGAACGTTCTAAATTATTTCCAATGACTTCACACGAGGCGTGCGTTGATGATGGATGCCAACTAAATGTCGGACGCACCATCAAGGCAAGCTGTAACTATCCTATAACTACACTATTTTTCTTAATTTAAGTAATGAAAAAGATTTTGTGGAAATTTTGATAGAGTTTCCTCAGTATTTTGGATATATCCATCATGTAAGGATTCATTACAAGCCTCAAGCAATCAACACAACATAACACAAATCCCATTTCAATAGAAGAATGTCAAAATCTTTAAAGAAGATAACATCTACAGCAAGCCAACATTAATGTAATTTCTAAAAACACGAACGAAAATAATGTTTGAAAAAAATTAATAAACCAATAAATGAACCAATAAGTCAATTCTGAAAAGCCTATTCTCAAAATGAAAGTAAATCCCCACTAAATGCCAATGAATGAACGAATCGTACCATCTAGATGTAGTGGTGGATGTTGTGATCAATAGATAATCCAAGCTCATGCTCAACTGCTTCCTGATAAGAAAACATTAAGAAAATACATGAGTTTCGTTACTCAGATAGTGGATGAGTTTGAGAATATATATTTATAAAGTATTCTACATCATTTAATTTTTGAGAAAAACATTGAACTTGATAATGCATAGGTATACCTGAAAAAAATGCCACAAGAATTGCAAAATAAGTTTCCTAGGGAAATATTGAAATAAAGATGAATCATATCAATAAAACTAATGATACAAGCCGGTGTTTGAGACTTGAACAAAGCCCCGAAATTCTGAAAATATTGTAAGCTAAATTTAATGTTACCATTGCATAATTACGAATAAATTGAAAATCTCATCAAAAGGACCAATGAGCAATAACGCACATGTGCAAAGAAACTTGATGCACAAAGCGAACTACTCAAAGCTGAGGTAATAACTTAATAACTGGTCATACGCTTGCAGCGCAAGCCCCACAGGTTAAACACCACCATACACGGCCCCAAGCGTATGTGTGTGTGACGATGGGTCCCAAGGCCTATATAAAGCTGGTAATATACTGTGGAATGAATCACATCATTGAAGAGTGGGTAAAGTCACTAAAGTTGGTCATACACCGTGGAACACGTCACACTGGTACAGGGCAGGTAAACTAACCTAGGTACTTGTGGTGGTTTTTAAATAATCACATAATCATTTTAAAAGCTACTCATTAAAACTCATGTTTTTTCTTAAAACTCAATATTTCATGTTTATCATACTGCCAAAACGTACTTAAAATTAAATAAATGGCCTATTCACCACCTGAAATAACAAGAGCATCCTAATTAAAATCTACACACTTAAACTCCGCACCAATGGCCTATTCACATTCAATACTAAGTTTAAACTTTTCTGACATTCTCTAGTTTCCTTGATCCATTACTTTATTCCATTCTTTCCATTGATTCTACAATCTATACCACTGAAACAACAAATTTCCCATATTAAAAGCTCTATATTACACCATCCACAATTACCCAATTGCCATTAATTCCACATCAAAATAACCAATTAGGGCATGGTAACATATTAAAAATGCGCAATTAATCTAATTAAGGATATATTTCAAATCCCCATTAGCTATAAGAAAAAACTTTACAATTAATTTTACCACCTCCCTCGAATTCGATAGGGAAAATTTGAAGAAAACACGCTTGCCAGACGAAACCACAAAGAATCCGTGCTTTTCTTTTCCTTTTTGTCTTTTTTTCCTCTTCTTTTTCCTTTTCTTCACGTGAACTCGGCTCGTGCTCTAGTTCCTCTTTGCAGCTCACGAAAGAAAAATAAATGGACTTGGGACTAAGGTTTGTTTGGTTGGTATGGGTTATAACTTATATAGAATTTGTAACTTAGGGCCCTTCTCTTAATTAGGTCATTTAAGTTGGCCTAAATACCTATTTGCTCCACAAACCCAAGAACTTTTAATTAATTCAATTAAGTCAAGAAACTTTCAACCGACCTAATTAAACTATTTCAAGACTTTGACTTCGACCTATAATTAACAGCTTTGGACAAGTAGTAGTTAAAATATAAATAATTGAAAATTCGAGTCGCAACATGCAATCAACCACTACGGGATGATTCTATATGCACTAAAAAAATATACAACAAAGCAAAAAAAAAAAAAAAGGACAGATGACACAAAATCACAGAATAACAAAAACAACAGATAAAAAAGGCAATAGCGAAGAACGGGAAATTAGTAGAAAAAAAGACAAAAAAGAGAGCAAAGGGATGATTGAATCACTACTGTAGAGATGCACAATCCTTTCATTCCACACATTCGTAAATGAGTGGGAGAAAGAAATATTTGAAGAAACATGGGACATCATGCTAAGCAAGACTAGTTTTGGCCCCATGATGAAGGCATTAAAAGATGGATTGGTTGAGCAATATTACAGCATGATACAAGAGACTAACCTTGATGTAGTAATGAGATATTTTTACAACACGAAAATAAGCTGGGTATTTTGTGAAATCGAAGAGGACATTGTACCAGATGATATACAAGATTGTTCCACCTTCAAAACGACAAAACAATAATCAAACTAACTGTGGGCATAACGAATGATAAGTGCTTTAAAAGAAAGTATTCGATCTTGTAACTATAGTGTTTTCATTCATTTCATTGTGTTATAAAAGTGTCAATAGATGTGTTTTTGTTTATTGTGATGCTAAGGATAAAGATAAGTGAAAAGAAGTGAAAAATATCAAAAAATGAAAGTTTGGGGACCCCAGTGAACACGTTTGAATTAGGGAGGACATGCTGTGCGATTGTGTTACAACCATTATCATTGTTGTCAAGGTCGTGAGCCTCGTATTGAAGAAATAGTAAAAAGTTCCAGAGATCAAGTTACTATTGTGTAGCACTTATGTTATGGTCATAATCTCCCAAAGTTAGCGATATGAAAATTTTAATTGAAATTTGTCTACAAATGTAACTCTCACTTTCACGGTTGTAAACCAAATGCGGAGTTAATTTCTTAATTTGACTGGGATTCTATTTTTGGCTACTTCAGGGAGACTTGTTGGGTACGAAATTCAAGGCTTTTGATACCTATTGAAGACTATATAAAGAGGAGAAGGTCAGAAGAAAAGGAATGGGACTTTGGAGACTTTGGAGAGCAATTCATGAGAGAAATTCTGGCGAGAAGAACTTAAAGAGGTGGATTCAAGATCTATAATGCGTGAATTAACCATGAACATGATCGCCTAAACTTCTCCATCTAGTTCAAGGGGGACATTGTTTCGGATATACTTTTGTTATCTTTTTCCAAACTGAGTAACATTGTCTCTATGTTATTCTTTTAATTTGTTGACTTATTATGTTTACATACAAATCAGGATTAATATGATCAACATATTCATTTTGCCCAATTGAGTTTTTGCTCTTTTATTCCATGTGATATGCTAGAATTAGAATTATCAATTTGTATTTTTCATTAAATTCTAATTCGTTGTAGCAATTAAATCTCTCATAGATTTAACAATAATTCAGCCTAGATTTACTAATTCGAGCTTGTGAAATTAATGATCTAGTTCAATCTATTCTTCTTGATTATCACACTTGCATTGCATTGAGCCTTAAGAGCTTATTTAGAGTTATCCATTAGTTAGAATTAAGTCGAAGAGCTTATTTTGATTTATTACATGTAAGGAAGAATTTGAATAATCAGAGCTTGTTGATTATTTAGGGTTGATAAATTAATCAAAGAATAGATGCACGTTACGAGGAAATTGTGGTAACAGTTGATGACACAATTGAATCCAAGAACCAAACTTTTCCTCCAATCATTTATTTGAAATCTTTTACTTGCTATTTTTTATTATAGTTTTTGCTTATTTCAAACAACAATCAAACTCCCCATCGCTCATTATAATTGACAAAACAACTAAACTTGTTTTTGTTCCTCACGGGATCAACTCTTGCTCCCATTACTGCATCTTGGGAGTAATTAGCAGACAATGATTTCAATTTAAATTTTGGTGCATTACAGCATGCATTAGAAGCCCTAAATTGGAGAATAAAAATCAAATATTCAAACTCTAGTACATCATTCATCCCAACAAGAAAATTAGTTACACATATTGAAAATAAAACTAATTGCAAAAATAAAAGAGTTCGTCACCAGATTTTGAAGAAGAATTAGGTAGAAGTTGCAGATCTTACACCAAGAATTCACTTCGGGCTTCAATTTCCTAAAAAACAGCTGAATTGCTCTCAAGAAATCTCTCTATTAGGATGTGTGTAAAAGCTCCTTAATTTGTGTCCTAATATTTCTATTTATAGCACCCATTAGGTCTTCAAAAGGTGTCCAAAATCTTGTACAAGACTAAGGTTGAGTTCAATTAGGAAACAAATTCCGAAAATCCGGGTACTGCAGACAACGGAAAGTTGCGGGTGCAACTTTTTTCCCCATGCCCGCAACTCTCCTTTTGTAGCCACACATGATTTTCCAATGGCTGCAACTTTCCTTTTGCGGCCGCACTTTTATTTCTATGGCCTACACAGCGCTCGACGGGTCGTTTCTTCAACTTTGCGGGCGCACAAGTCATTTTTTATAGGTGCAATTTTTTATACCATATAATCTTATTCCATTTTGCAATTTTTGTCCTCGGTCTTCCATCCCCTTTTTATTATTATCAAAAACTCTTCAAATTTGAGCAAATTCACTCCTCTTTCATCCTTTTTTGTTATGCTGTTGATCCATATTGGTTTTTACCTAACACAATCAAAATTAAACATAATTATGCACAATAAAACACCCCAAAACATGAATAAAACTATAAAATAAACATAAATATAACACTTAACATACATCAAGGAACAAAACACCAAAGGTAGCTGCAATGTTCAGGAACTATAAGGAAGGTAAGCGACCTAAAAGAAAAGATGTCGAGTAGTTGCTGATAGCTGAGTTGGAGAATGAGTAGAAAAAAAAAGAATAAGAAAAAGAACAAGATAGAAAATTGAGTTGATTCGAGGAGAATAGCATTGTGGATGCTCATGTACACTCTCGGATCATTCTTTTTCAATCGAACAAGGATCAACATCAAATAGGGCCTTGTTCAAATGCGGTTGGATCTTAACACAATGAACGATTCGAATTGGGTGGCCTCTACTATAGAATTTCTAATAGATGGATTGAAAAAACATAACAAGAAAAGCCGACAACATTGAATGAATGCTTGCTCCTTGTCGAGTATTGGTTTTTGGAAATCACAAGGCACATATTGTCGCATGCTATTATTCAATTGGGCGGACAAGGTTTGTTCATTGGAATATCAAAGATATTTTCAATCTGAAGGTGTCGGCGAGGAGGCCAAATCTAGTAGAGGTAAATTACCATTTAAATTGATATTTTCTACCTTTTGTTGCAAGTAAAGCACGGGTTCTGTTTCGGATCCAAGTAAACCATAGGTTGTATAAAAGGTTACTAGGCAACGTAATCGTATGATTGGGGGAGGTATTCTACATTATTGCATTTAGATGAAGATCTAATTGAATCATAAAAATGACAAAGGAATTTATAGTTCAAAGACCATGGCCAAAGGAAGAATCAGAAAGAGTTGCATTAAAGGAAGAACGTGTGGAGGAAGAATTTGATGAATGCATAAGAATTTGTGAATTATACGGGGAGGTAAAATGATAACCTATGTGGTAATCTCAAAGACAATGTTGCTGCCCAGGCAATATAATTATCCAGTGATAAGTTGTAGAAAAAGCACTTAAGTAATTCTTCTATTTCGTGTATTTTCGTATTTTTATTGGTTGTATATGTTCATTTTTATGTGTTTTCTTTTATTGTTGTTTTTAGGGTCACAAAAAGTCACAAGGAGCTAAGCTGGATGAAAAGAGCGAAAAATGGGAACTAGGGACTAAACAAAAGCAGATCAAACATAGAGGACCTATGGTGCAATTTTGTGAAAAGTTGTTGTGGAACATTTTCTTGAGTGAAAGTGAAAGAGCATAAAAAGAAGATTATCACACTTTTTCCAAATCCCAAATCAGAGTTTGCTAGTAAAAGTTATGGCTATTTGAAAAAAAAGACTCGAAGCGTCAAATCCCAAAAGTTTGGGAACCAAATCGTAACTTTTCAAAAGTTTGGGGACTAAGGTGTTGCTTTCAAAAAAGTCTGAGGACCAAAATGAATAAAAATTAAAAGGTTACGGGACTTAGATTGTAAATAACTTGGCTGCAATAAGGTGACTCGAATCACAGTATTCGTGACTCGAGTCCGCACCACAGTCGCTCAAGTCATCCTCGCAACGTCCCAAGCATGACTCGATCAGCGTCGCAAGCATCCGAGCACGATTCGTGCAGCGCGCGAGACTCAGGTCACCTGTGCAGATCTAGTTTAGTTTCGGCCAAAATGTTCCAAATTGATTTTGTGAGCCTTTTACCTAATTTTTTACCCCATTGAGACATTATAAGGTGGGCACAAGATAATAGACTCATGGAGGAATCACATATATAATTTTTTTATTATTTTTCTTGTAAATCTTTGCCTATAAATAGAGACAAAAATGAGGAGGAAAGACACAACAATGTAGAGAGAATTAGCTGGTCTTCTCTTCTACTCTCTCCTTCAATAGAATTCTCTTCTTCATTGTTCCAAGTTCTAATTTAAAAGCTCTTAGTTTTTCATATTCCGGGGGAAATAAAAAATAAACTAAATAAGTAATAATCAATCAACGATACTTCAGTCGTGAATATGGTTAGCGGACCATTTCTTTGCCATTTTCTACTATTTTTGTATATTATTTGTGTGAGAGAAATGTAATCTAGCATATTTAGTAGGGATACAAGGCGAAAACTCGTTAAAAAAGTATTTAACCCGCGAATATGAGTGATTAGACATCTGTATCTAGTTCAAGAGGGACATTTTGTTCAACTAACACGCTGTTATCTTTTCCATCCTTTTAATGATGTTTTCTCTATTATTCCACTTCAATTGTTGATTTGTTATACCTTTAATCTCGTTTTCGAGTTTATATGATTATTGCATTCATTTCAACCAATTGAATCATTTAATCTTTAAATTCAAGTTACATGCCAGGGTTAGAACGCTTGATCCGTAGTTGTCATTAGATTCTAATCCAAAGTAACAAATAAATATCATGCATATTTATTAACATATCAACTTGAAGAATTAATTTTGTTTGTGAAATTAAATATCTTATTCAACTCATTCTTCTCATTCATTTCACACTAGCATTGCATTAAACCCTAAGATCTTGTTTAGGATTATCCAATAGTTAGATGTTAAATTAAAGAACTTGCTTTAATTTAACACACTTAGGGAAGAATTCATTAATCAGATCATTTTGATTAATTGGAATTGATAAATTGATGAAAGAATAGTATCACTTTTTATGGAAAAGATTAACAAAAGTCGTTAGCACAACCGAACCTGAGAGTTAGATATTTCTTTCAATTGATTTATTTCATTGTTTTTGACTTGCCATTTTATTTTCGCATTCTATTCAATTTAACGAAAATCCCCCTTTTATGTTATAATTATTAAAACAACTAAATTAAATACCATTTGTTATGAGTCAGACCTTACTTTCCACTTCTATATTAATCGAGCACGGAAAATAAGATAAATTTTTGGTGTAATATGATGATGCATCAAGTTTTTGGCGTCATTACCGGGGAACGGCTAACCAATTTAGTTGCTTTTATTAATTAATTATAAAAAACATCTTCATTTTTATGCATAATACTAGATCTGTTAATAAAATTCTTGAAATTTTTGAACCAGAAATTGAGAAATCCATTCTCAAACAAAGAAGACAAGCAAGACAAGAAATGGCAGAAAATAATAATAACAATAGGGCTCTTAAAAAATTAGCAACTCTAGAGGTTGCTCAACAGCCATTGTATATCACCTTTCCAATTGTAGAAGAAGGTAAGACTTTCGAGCTCATAACAGCTTTGTACATCTTCTGCCATCTTTTCATGGATTATCAGGTGAAGATCCATATGGGCATTTGAAGGAGTCTCATATGGCAGACAGTAGCATGAAACCCCCGGGCATTTATGAAAAGTAAATCAAACTCAGAACTTTCCGATTTTCATTAAAGGATGCTGCTACAGGCTGTTTATATGCCTTGTCATCAGGGCCTATCACCACATCGAATAAAATGAAGAAACTTTTTCTTGAAAGTACTTCCCCCGCGTTAAGGACTTCGAGCATCAGGAAGGACATCTCTGGAGTATGCCAGAACAATGGAGAGACTCTTCATGAGTATCGTGAGCGTTTCAAAAAGCTCATAGTAACTTGTCCACATCACCAGATAAATGGAAACCTCGTAGTGTAGTAGTTTTATGAGGGGTTGTGCCAATTTGATAGAAACATTGTTGATGCTGTTAGCGAATGAGCTTTGATGAACAAAACCCCTACTAAAGCATGAACTCTGATTTCTAACATGGCTAAAAACTCTGAGTAATTCAACAGATACCGGGAGATGAATGTTAGGAGAGTAAATTAGGCAAGTGGTTCTACTGTTGAAAGTCAACTTTCTGAGCTAACATATCTTATCAAACAAATTGCTGCAGGAAATAGTCAACGGGTCAAAGCATATGGCATATGCACAAATTTGGGACATCCTATAGACGTTTGTCCTGTTTTGCAAGTGGATAATAGTGAACAAGTAAATGCAGCATACAATTTCCCATTCCCAAGGCAACAGTACAATCCGTTCTAAAGCACTCATAATGCAAGATGGCGAGATCACCCTAACCTAAGCTATAAAGCGAACAAGCCCCCAGGTTTCTTCCCTAACAAGCCTCAAAGCTAGTTTCAACCGCAAGGGAATTTCGAGCCCCAAGGGCAATATCAACAGAAACTCCAACTGCTCGATATATCTCTCGAGGATATGGTAAAAACATTAGCATCTCATGCTATGAAATTCCAGCAGGGCTCCACATCAAGCATTCAAAACTTAGAGAATCGGATGAGTCAAATGGAAACTACCATCAATCGGCTAGAATCACAATCTAGAGGAAAGCTACCATCCTAACCTGAGGTAAATCCAAAGAATGTCAATTCCATAACCTTAAGGATTGGGAAAGAGATTGAATACCCATGCAAAGAAGTTTTGACACCTAAAGATGAAGATGAAGATAAAGAGCTGAAAAATGAGGTAAGTCCTAACCCTCTTGTCATTGCTAAATCAATCCATCTCCCTTATCCTAGTAGACTAGCAAAAGCAAATAAAGAAGACAAAGAAAAAGAAATTTTGGACACTTTTAGGAAAGTAAAGATTAACATTCCGGTGTTAGATGCAGTCAAGCCAGTCTCACGTTATGCCAAATTCTTGAAAGATCTTTGTACTAACAAAAAAACATGAGGGAAAGTGAAATGATCAAAATTGGATAAACCATTTCAGCAATATTCCAGAACAAGTTGCCACCGAAGTATAAGGACCAATGTATGTTCACTGTTCCTTGCACCATAGGCAATCACCATATTGATAGGGCACTAATAGATATAGGAGCATTCATAAAAGTCATGCTTAGATCCCTATATGCTTCATTAAATCTAGGAAAACTAAGAGAAACTCACGTAATTGTGCAACTAGTTGACTGTACTAATGCATACGCTGATTGTAACGCCCTGAGTTCTAAGAACCCGAAACATTAGTTCTTTCTTTAAAAACACTTAAATTCTTTAAACAAAATTTTTTATAATACCAATAAATGCGAAAAGATAATAAATAACTAAAATGCGGAAATTAATTTAAAATAGCAAAACATTTTAGAATTATCTCACATCTGTTCAATCTCTAATAGTTTCAGACATTTAAAAACATTCGAGTGACATACTTAGACAACTTTGAGTTCACAAAAGAAATAACAACGGAAACGAAGTTTCTTATTAAATAAACCCTAAAGAGCCTCCATGCCTCGCCAAGCCTCCAACTCCATAATCTGCAATTTGTTCATTAAATAGAGAAAACGTGAGTATTTAAAATACTCAGTAGATCCCGCGCACAATAATTAATATATATTACAAATTAACAGCACATAATCATCATAAAATACGAATAGGTATGAAATACAAGTTCGTTCATCATCCCTCTAAATCGTGCACGTCATCATAGTGTTTAATAGCACGTCGTTGTAAAATATTAGGCTAAAGGTCTATCATCATAATGCTATTGAAACACGTCGTAAGTAGGCTAAGAGCCTATCGTCATAATATCGAGGAAGCACGTCATAAGTAGGCTAAGAGCCTATCGTCATAGTGCCGATGAAGCACGTCATAAGTAGGCTACAAAAGCCTATCATCACATAACATTTACATGCATTAATTATAACAATATTAATTGTAAATGCGCACATTTGGAAGAAACTTTTAAGAAAAGGGGATCTCCCTTAACCCTTAGCCGAGTATCGAGCTTACTAACGGTGAGAAATCAGTCCTCTAGCTTTCCGTAAGCCTCGTCTAGTCAATAACGAGTTTAATTTATGTTGATACTCTTAAATATAAAGTATCTATAAGTAATATAAAAGTTTGTGGACCAAAATAATAAGAATATCAAACTTTGGGGGTCAATTTGAAAGAATTGAATAGTTTGAGGACCTACTGTGCAATAAAAGTGAACTAAAATTATTTTGGACTCAATTATAAGATTTTTAAAACATGAGGGACTAATATGCAATTAAAGTTTGGGGGTCAGATTAAATAGGAAAAAGAAATTGAAGGATTAAAAGTGAAATAAAAGTTTAGGGGTCAAATTGAAACAATTGAAAGTTGGGGGACTTGAATTTAAATAAACTTTGAGGCTCACATAAATATAATAAATAAAATGGGGGATTAAATCTGTAAATAATATTTGGGGATTAAATCGTAACAATTAAAAGTTGAGGACTTGTGAATTAAATAAATTATAGGGACGAACTTAAACTAGTTAAGAAACTTGAGGGACTAACTTGCAAAATCAGAATTTTTAAATGGATTGGGCCGGTCTTTCTCTTCCTCACCCGACATTCTCCCTCGGCCTCGCTCGTCTCTCTCTTACTCACTTGACTCCCTCTCGGTTTCTCTGTTTCCGGCGGGTTTTTGGTGGCGAAAAATGGCGGCGAATGTGGAGTGAGGTGTGGTGAATCTACTGGTGGTGTTTGATTGGTATGATAATGAGTATAGAGGGAGAAATCAAAGCTTGAACACTTAGGTGAAAATTTGGGTATTTTCGAAATTGGATCAATACACTAACTATTATCGAAATTAAACTATACTGCAATGTTCTGGGGACGTAGAGGAAGGTGTAGGTATAATTTTTGTGTATTAAAGTTGAGTTTTTGGACATGGTGATGTTTTTGGGCCGAGCTTGATCGTGCAAAGTGTATGGCGTGTATGTATCTATGTATGCATATCCGTGTGTGTGTGTTGCAGTGGAGGAGGTGAAAGTGATGATGGTGTTGGTTGGTGGTGGAGATGGTGGTGGCGCGGTGTACAGTGGTGGCCGGCGGTGTGCATATGCGTGTATCATGTATGTATTTTGTGTAAAATCAAGTGGAAACACAAATAGCTCATTAAAAACTTACAACAACAAAAATAAAAAAATGGAGATATAAATAAAATATCAAGAAATCTTACCTATTAGAGATAGTTGGCTTGTTGAATGGAATTGAGTGGGAGGATCTAGAGTATTCCTATTGGGAAAACAGGGGAGAGTGGTGAGGCTAGGGTTTTGAAGTGAACCTTAAGTTGTATAAATAGAGTAATAGCTAGGTTACACTCTAAATGAGTTTTCTTATAACTTAAGAAATAGAATTGGGCTATAAACGAGCCTATAATTGGGTTTAAAAATATAAATAAAATTATAATTGAACAAGAAGTTAAAGTTTAGGGATTAAAACGGATAATTTCCAAAGTTTGGTCCTCAAACGTAAATTAAAAATAAATAAATAAATAATATTTTATAAAATTTTTTTATTTATTTTTATTTTAAATAATTCAATATAATAGTAAATATTATAAAATTTTAACTGGACGAGCGTACGCTATTTAATTCTATATGTGAAATTGTAGCGACACGTTCGAGATTTTACTTTAATTAAATATTTGATTTAAAGAAATTCGCGGTCACTACACTGATGGGGTGTTAGAAGATGTGCTAGATCAAATAAATGGCTTAGTTTTCCCTGTTGATTTTTGCGTGCTTGATGTAGCTGATGAGCACTCCCCTCACCCCCACTTGGGGCATCCATTTCTTTACACTTCTCGCACTAAGATAGATGTCCATGAGCGTACACTAGCTATGGAATTTGATGGGGAAACAACATACTTTATTATTTTTATGGTTCACTGTGCCATAATAATGCTTGTTCTACCTTTGCAATTAACTTAACTAATCCTTTTGTGCAAGAGATGTATAAGTTGAATTGCAGGGACAGGGTGCCACATAAGGTTGAGCCAAAGCTCAATGAACCCATCCCAAAGAAGGAAACTGTGGGAATTCAGAGCCAAAAGTTGGGTGAGAATGCAACGTCCCGCTCGAATTAGTCCCAAATATGTATATGATTTCATATACGATGTGAAATGCTATGCATATGTTTGATATGATGAATATGCATATGTTTTGTTTACGTTATATTTATAAGTATATGTGATGCCTCGGGAATCGATACGGCCTTCAAATTCATGTTGTATGGAAGCTTTCAGCAGGACAGGATTATGGCTATAAATGTAATGGGTACGGCCATAAATGTCAAGTTACGGCTATAAGTTTATGTCATACAGTAGTAAAGTTTTAAAGAGAAGACGTGTAAAATTTTCGGAGAGCTATATACGGTCGTATGATGTTGGAATACGGCAGTATGGTTTGTGTTACGGCCGTAAGTTATAAGTATACGGCTGTAATTTCAGAAAAGGAAAAAGGATGAAAATTTTCAAAAGGCCCGTATATGGCCATACAGAACAACGATACGACCGTATGTTATGATTTACGGCCATAATTTTAAGTCGACAGAAATTCTCTATAACATTTCTAGCCTTTTGGGAGATGTATCAATACCAAAATCTCTGTCCTTGGCCTCCATAACACACCCAATAACACCTCCCAATCATTCCTAAGCTTCTCAAACCTTGTTTGATATTTGATTATCCATATGTATTCTTATATGTGTATGTTTTGGGGCAAGAAAAGAAAAGAAAATGAAAGGAAGAAGAGGAGGGGAGGAGAAGAAGGGAGCCATCATAGCTTATTTTCTTCAACATAAAGGTCGGTGATAGATGTTTTACATGTGTTAGGAGGAAAATATATGCCTTTGATTGAATTGATAAATGTTTATGATGTTTATGGAGATAAAGAGCATGCTAGTACCTGACCTCCTTGCCTTATGATTTTGTCGGGACATGTTAATGATGTATATATGCTTATGTGACGTATGTGATTCTAAATGCTCACTCCCATAAGTTTTTAGTTATAAAGGAACCTATGAAAGTATAGAAGTTATGAATGCAAGAACCAATGTCAAGTACTAATATGTATGCTAAAAACAATCCCGGTTTATCCACATTTCATGTGAAGTAATCGAACTATGTGACTATGTTTCATGTTTGAATAGTATCAACATCACAAGACGCTATATGTAATGTGCTTTACACACTCAAAAGGGAAATGCCCTTATATATGTGATGAGGATATGATTGTGACGTATGTGTTGAGGTCATGAATTTGAAGCCTTGCTTTTTATATAACGTGAACTGATGATGGTGAGTTTATATACGTATATGATATGTTTGAATGAAGTTGGCATTACAATACATTATATGTTAAATGTTCAATGTATTGAATGTGTAATGTCAGTTCTTCTCAACTCGATGGTAGAGGCCTCTAACGAAGTAAGCTGCGGCCCAAGCATAAAGAAAATGTCCTGGAGATGGATCAACAAGCGAACGGATGTCATAACCTGAGGGACAGTATGCAGTCCGAGTAAGTCCCCTATAAATGCAAGCCAAGACAGGAGGGACCAAGCTATAAGAAACTCCGCTTGTCATCAAAGAAGCTGCTTTAAAGTTTTCCACACGAAAAAATTCGTCCTTTGAAGGGAACACAAAATGGCACAACCAGAGTGAAAGATAAGCGGCTATTTCCAATTACTCTTCATCATCTGTGTTCAGTGAAAATGGAATATCGTCCCAATGGCCACGGTCTCGAAGCTCCAGATCCTTGGGCACATCTACAATAATAAGTCTTCTGATCGGCTGTAGTCGGGATGAGTTTTTCTCTTGTGTGGATTGAAGGTCATTGCAGCCTTGTGAGAATCTTGTGATTGTGGGTTCCTCGCACAACGAGTTTCTCGAAACCAAAAGTTAACCCACTTTTCGTAGCTGACACAGTTAGATTCTTTCTTATCGGCAATTTGGGAGAAAAATGATGAAAAGCTGCTGACAAGACCTTGGCAAATTTTTCAAGTTAGAAAGGCCGGGGACTACTTCTTCATAGTATTCACCACGAATTGCAAGTTCGGTGATATTTTGAAGATCCTAGAGGCAGATGTCAGTTTCTCCATCGGCAGTAATGAAAGTGTTGGTCTCAGGGCACCACACCTCGCAGAGAGCCCTATATTCAGAAACTAGGCGACTGTAGCCTTTCGCTGTTGCGCTAATAGCTGAAGCCAAATCCGACATATGTCTCTTTCTAAGCAGCTTCTGAATCCAAAGAGACCATTCCCAAAAACCTCGCAAATAGGATATTTTTCCACAGCTAGCGAGGGCACTTCCCCACCTAATTTCTTTGTCATGTATTCGTTCTGCGATCACAGCTATTGGAACAACATCCATTTCAAGGGCATGGTGAGGTGGAAGACACAGAAACAGACGCTAGATGTTTGAACGGCCGGACCTGGAAGAAACAACGCTGCTCCGATCTTTCGAAAGCATAGGCATGTCCAGGGAAGACAAACGATTTGAATGGACGGGAGGAGAAGAACGTGCCATTGCCTTGTGCATGTGAAGTTTTAACTCACTTCTCTCATTAGGAGAATTATGGTACTTCACGTCCATTTCATCAAATAGGAGGTATTGTGCACCTTGTCCCACGTTTTCAGTAATGATGTCACCATGTACATTCAAACCTTTGGTGGACCTTAACTTCACCATTGCTGCAAAGTAGAAAGAAAAAGAGGCTTCAGAATATCTCTTTAAAATAGGGATAAGCAAAAAAAAAAAAAAAGAGGAAATTTTGTAAAGTTGAACAAATCCTCTAGCGCTTCTTCAAGCTATTGGACAAATCAAAGTCCCTCCAATATTAGAATGAGGCCCAGTTTATCACACAAGAAAATGTCCACACTTGTGAGTAGGGAAATGCTCCAAGCTTTTAAATCTTCCCAAACCTTTTAATGTCTTGTATAGCTCGAGGAGTCCTCCAATAGGCGAGATGGATTGGCCGATGACCGCTTCAGTCTTCAATTATCACACAAGTGTGCGAAAACACTTGTGAAGATAGGGCACACCAAATCTTTGAGCCTCCTGATCTTCTCCGATCTTCAGTTATCACACAAGTGTATAAAAACACTTGTGAGGATGGGAACACCAAATTTTCGAGCCTCCTGATCTTCTCCGATCTTCAATTGTGAGGATGGGCATGCCAAATCTTCAAGCCTCCTGATATTCTCCGGTATTCAATTATCACACGAGTGTATAAAAACACTTGTGAGGATGGGCACGCCAAATCTTTGAGCCTCCTGATCTTCTCCGGTCTTCAGTTATCACACAAGTGTATAAAAACACTTGTGAGGATGAGCACGGCAAATCTTCGAGCCTCCTGATCTTCCCCGGTCTTCAGTTATCACACAAGTGTACAAAAACAGTTGTGAGGATGGGCATGCCAAATCTTCAAGCTTCAATTTCTTGCACCTCTTGAAACTCTTAAAAAAAGAAGAAACAATCTCCTTAGATATGATTGTTACGAAAAGAAAGAGGTTGAAAAAAAAAACAGAGAAATAGCCATTACATGGCTAATTCAAAAAAAAATGAAAAAAAAAGTGAAAAAAAGGAGGTAAAAAAAGGGGTAGAAGGAAAATTTGCCAAAAAAACAGAAAAAAAGGAAAAAAGAGAGAAAATTTGTGGAAAGAAAAAATAGTATGGCACAAACTGTTATGCTAAAGGTCTGAAAGTCCCAAAAAAAAAGAGAGGGAAAGGGGGGAACAACCACATGGGATCTCAACATGTCATGACTATCACCTTTTTTTCAAAGAGGGTTGAAAACTCAAAATATTGTAGTCTCAAAATTTCTTATTTTATGCTGTATGTGTACAAATATGCATGCATGTATTGGAACAGAAGCCGAATAAAAAAAAATCATTTTCAACGCATGGAAAAAAAAGAAAGACAACGGGTCTGCCAGTTTGAATAGAATGGGTTGGGGGAAAATCAAAGCATATCATGAATTTTTTTTTTTTACCACCAAATTCCTTTTGTGGGTGTACACATGCATATGTATATCTCCAAAAAAACACGGTCAAAAAAAAGAAAAGAAAAAAGAAAGCAAACAAATAAAGACAAGGCCTGCCATATTTTTCTACAAAGACACAAAAACAACAAAATTCAAACGATGGCCCAATTTGCCTATTCATGTATGTATGTTTATGTATGTATATATTCAACCAAAAAAATATACAGCGGAAAAGGGAATGAGGAGAAGCGTACAGAAGGTCATCTAACTCATGCAATAAGTCACCCAAGTACCTTCTTAGATTGAAACTTTGTCGGATTAGTCGATTTCCCCTTTGTTTCTTCCCCTCCTACCTTCACTACAATTGAGTATGTAGCGATACAAGAATTTCAGCCGGAAAAGTTCGTTTTAACGAATTTTTCCCCCAAATTCTCGTCTAGCCCTAAAAATCAAGAACCCTAATTCCCGAATTACATCCCAAAATCGTATGAACCCTAATCTTGCCCTACAAGACTTACCAAAATCAATTACACTCATTTCCTAAATTATAAAACGCGTCTTTCCTTACGGGGAATCCCAAGAATCCTATATAAACACCTCTATACACACTCAAATGATTCATAGCAAACTCACCCGGTATTTCTCTCACCGATCTTCCCCTCTTTCGATCTCTTTCTCTGCCTCGATCTCTCTGTCTCAATATCTCTTCCGGCGGCGTCAGTGACGCCACCTCCGCCGGCGATCGGCAAGGAATTTTTGGCGGAAAAGCGGCGAGAGAATAGCCGAGACCTTCCTTCTTCTCCGATTTCTTTTCTTCTCCCCTGTGAGATTTCACGTGAATATGGGGGAAGAAGATGAAATCTGATTTTTATTTTCGTTATTTGCACCCTGGTCCCCGAGCTTTCTTAGTCTATTTTAATTAGTCCATTACTTTATTTATGTACTTAGCCCAAAGGTTTTCAATTCCTTCAATTTAGTCCTTCAATTTTAAAGTCTGGTCAATTGCAGTCAAGACCCATGGCTTTCAGTTGACTTACGACTTAGTCCCTGTATTTTATTTATTCCACAAGTCCTAAAGTTTTAAATTATTTTCGATTTAGTCCAATAGTTTTCAAATTCGGACAATTGCAAATTTGACCCTCTAGTTTTTATTTGACCTTCAAATTAGTCCCTCAAATTCTCCGATTTTACAAATTAGTTCCCAACTTTTCAAATTTAGCGATTTCAATCCCTAAACTTTTTATTTATTCGATTTCAACCCTACTTTTAAGAAATTTTTACTTTTGAGACAATCACCGTTTACCCAAGAGACTTAATAGAGTTCATTTTATTATTTTTAGGACTAGACGAGGCGCGACAACCTAGCAATTTGCAGAACTAAGGCTCTAACTCACGAATTAAGGTAGATCTCTATCTACAAATATTTTTACTTTCAAATGCGCATAGATAATTTATTCTTATTACATGTTTATATGTGGTGCGTATTTCCATGAGATTATGTGCTATTTATTAGCATAAGAGAATTTGCTTGATCAAGCCCGGACATGAGATTATTATTGCTTAAATGCAATCAATTATGAGAATTTTCTTGCTTTAATGCATGAGATTAGACTTGAACTTGTATTTATTACTTGTTCATGAGATTTACTTGGATTACATAAGCATGTATATTATATGTAATATTGAATTGTTATCTTTATTGAGATCTCATTGAGTATTTCTATGAAATACTCATTTTTCCTTTTGACCAAATATTTGCAGACTGAGGGTTGCTGGCGTGGCGAATGGCAATGGACCCTTACCTGATTTTATTTAAATTATTTAGTTGAGACTCAATTTTATCTTATTATTCTAAAATATCATGTTTAAACAATTGTGATTGTTTGATTTTAAAGTTTAAATAATATTCCGCACAATTAAATTCTATATATTACCGTTGCTTAAATTTTCAAAAGTTCGTTTGAAAAGTGACGTGGCATTTCGAGTCATTGGAACTCGGGGCGTTACAGTTTGGTATCAGAGCAGGTCTATGTTTCTGTAGACTTGTAAAATTTTTGAAAAAAAAAAAAAAAAAAAAAAGGGGTTTTAGCGACATTTTAAAGAGGTTCCACACGCCATCGCCGCTCCGCCAATTCCAAGGTAACAGAAAAGATTCACAGTTATTTATTTACTTATTTTTCGGATACTCAGACTTAGAAATTTTATGAGAACTTTGAGAAGATTTTGTATCCGATTAGAAGAAAACGAGTTGAGCATAAATTTTAATAAATATTTTTCCTTACGTCCTCGAATTTAGCTAAGAGAAACATTATAACCCCGACTAACTGGACCTTGTGTAATTGGACTAGGAGATGGCTGGGAATAATAGGACCATTGCTGACTATGCCCGAAATGCTATCTTGGACTATCAGAACCTTAGGGCCCCACTATATTGGTATGGGGATACTCAGGACTGGGTGGAGCGTGTGCGCGAGTTTCGCCAATGCGCCATTAGGTGGGGATTGGAGACAAATGATGTACAATCCATTAACCACTTGATTGACACCCTAAGCCCTCATAATCGAGAGGTGGCTAATAAGATCCTCTACGAGACATGGCGTGCCACGAATGGAGCCGTTAATTACGACGCATTCTGTGAGGCATTGGTGCACTTCTGGCCAGTGTACCGAAATCAAGGAGTAGTTCAGCCCCAACCTGGACCCCAGCAAGTGCCAGAAGAGGACCCGGAGGAGGATCCTGAAGAGGAGCCGGAGTATGAACCTCAGGAAGAGCCTGAGTACGAGCCTCAAGAGGAACCTGAGGAACCTCAAGAAGAGGATGTTGAGGTAGAGCTTGAAGAAGAACAAGAAGAGAATGAAGAGGAAGAACCAGGGGAGGTCTCAGAAGCAGAGTCCAGTATCACTGATGATGATTAGATAGATGGGCTAGTAGAAAAACTTTGTCAGTAGATGATTCATTATTTATTTTGCAACTTCATTTATGTACCTTATCGGGAATTTGAGATTTCAATAAAGTTATCTATTTTGATTCATCGATGCTATTCTCTGTTTCCTAATTGAGATGACTTCCTCTACCTCTGTATTGAACACTTATTATTCAAACGCAATAAACCAACTTTTTGTCTTGTCAAGGTCATGGCACGACAATCAGATATTATCAGAGAGCTTTTGGCAACGGTGCAAGCGCTAAGGCAAGCACCACCGCACTGGCCAGTGTCGGACTGTTGAGCAATTTCGTAGGTACAACCCTCCTACATTCAACGGCGGCAAGGATCCACTCGCAGTTGAGGAATGGTTGCGTCAGATAGAGAACATCTTCGAGCACATCGAATGCCCAGAGAATAAGAAAGTGGCGTGCGCTAAGTTCATGCTGCTTGGTCCTGCAGCACAGTGGTGGGCTTCAGCCATGCAATCAAAAACTGAAGTTCAACGGGCAGCCGTAACTTGGGCTGATTTCAAGGAACAGATCAGGGAAACATTCTTTCCCCAAGGGTTACGAGATAAGAAGGAGGCGGAATTCTTGCGTCTTGTCCAGGGTGACATGGAGATTGTTGCCTATGAGCGGAAGTTTGAAGAACTTTCACAGTATGCCCCACACCTGGTGGATACAGAAAACAAGAAAGCCCGACGTTTTGAACGCGGTCTGCGAAAGGACATTCGTAGAATTGTGACGGGCCATGAGTTACCCACCTATCGGGAGGTGGTGAAGAAGGCTCAAGCTATATGCTTTGCGGATGACGAGCCTGAGGAGAAAAGTTACCCAAAGGATCAAGGGAAGAGAAAGTGGCAAGACAACAAACAGAATAAGAATAATGCTCCCAACAAGAAGCCCAGTGGTGGATCAACTGGAGGATCAGCTTCAGGAACCACCCCACCCTGCCCTAAGTGTGGAAAGCCACATCGTGGGGAATGTCTCTGGGGCAAGGGAGTGTGCTACAGGTGCGGCCAACCGGGCCATATGATATCAGAATGCCGTTCTACTTCGACCAGGAGCAACACGCCAGCCAAGCCAGCTGAGCAGGCCAAGAAAGGAAAAGCTAGGGTGTTTGCGATCACCCGTGAGGATGCTAGCCAGGACAATGACGTGATTACAGGTATGCTATCAATCTCCGGCATTCCTGTATATGTTTTAATCGATTCTGGAGCTACGCATTCCTTTATGTCTATTGCCTGCTTGACTAGGCTGGAACTAGTAGGAGAGAAAACTAAGAGCACACTTGAGGTTAGTTTACCATCAGGAGGAACGATTGATACTAACCTGATAGTTAGAGCTGTACAGATAGATTTTGACGGGTTAATTTTGGGAGCAGACTTGCATGTGATTAAGATGAAAGACTTTGATATTATATTAGGAATGGATTGGTTGAGTAGTAATCATGCAACCATCGTGTGCCATGAGAAGGAGGTCATTTTTCGCAGAAATGGAGAGGAAGAGTTCAAATTCTATGGGTCTAAGATTAGGGTGATTCCCCGTCTCATCTCGGCCATCAGGGCAGAGAAGTTGTTATCCAAGGAAGGTTACCAAGGATTCTTGGTCAATCTCCAAGGGCAACTGACGGAGGGACTAACCCCGGACCTTGTGCCTGTTGTACAAGAATATCTTGACGTGTTCCCAGAAGACTTACCAGGAATTCCACCAGAGAGGCAAGTGGAATTTGGCATTGACTTGGTGCCTGGGGCCACTCCTGTCTCCAAGGCCCCATACCGGATGGCACCCAAAGAGTTACAAGAATTGAAAGTCCAATTGGAGGAGCTTCTTGAGATGGGTTTTATTCGACCAAGTGTATCTCCGTAGGAGCCCGGTATTATTTGTTAAGAAGAAAGACGGAGCATGAGGATGTGTATAGATTATCGTGAACTCGAACAAGTTGACAATAAAGAACAAGTATCCTCTCCCGAGGGATTGAGGATCTATTCGATCGATTGAAGGGAGCAGCTATTTTCTCAAAGATCGACTTGAGGTCGCTATCACGATTGAAGATTAAGTCCAAGATATACCGAGGACGGCATTAGGACACGCTATGGGCATTATGAATTCACGGTGATGCCCTTCGCTTAACCAATGCCCCGGCGGATTCATGGACTTGATGAATAGGGTCTTTCATGAGTTCTTGGATAAGTTTGTCATCGTCTTTATTGATGATATACTAATCTATTCGAGAGACCCACGACAACACGAAGAACATTTGAGGACCGTGACGAGTACATTGAGGAAGGAGAAGCTTTATGCCAAATTCAAGAAGTGTGAATTTTGGCTTGAACGAGTTGGTTTCCTAGGCCACATTGTGACCGCCAAGGGAATCGAAGTAGACTCTTCCAAAGTTGAGACTGTGGCTAATTGGACTAGGCCTGCTGATGTTGGTGAGGTAAGGAGTTTTCTAGGATTGGCTGGATACTACCGCGATTCATAGAAGATTTCTCAAAGATAGCGGGACCTTTAACCCAATTAACCAGAAAGGCGTGAAATTCAATTGGACGGATAAGTGTGAGCGAGCTTCCAGAATTGAAGAACAAAGCTAGTATCGCCTTGCTCACCATCCTGACGGTTCAGAGGGGTTTGTCATTTATTGTGATGCATCGAAACACGGATTGGGTTGTGTACTCATGCAGAAGGGAAAAGTCGTGGCTTATGCTTCCAGGCAGTTGAAGCAGCACGAGCAAAATTACCCGACCCATGATTTGGAGCTCGCAGCAGTAGTGCATGCTCTAAAGATTTGGCGTCACTATCTATACGGAAGTAAGTGTGAGATCTACACCGACCACAAGAGCCTCAAATACTTCTTCACCCAGAAGGAGCTGAACATGAGGCAACGACGGTGGTTAGAGCTGGTAAAGGATTACGACTGCACTATACTTTACCATCCGGGTAAAGCTAATGTAGTTGCAGATGCTTTGAGCAGAAAGAGCAAGGGACAGTGGTCAGCATTAGGCTCTTTACCAGACCAGCTGGTACGAGATTTTGAGAATTTGAGGATTGAAGTTATTGCTCCGTCGACTCAAATGCCGGCTAGACTAGCAACTCTGACTGTTAAGCCAGATCTGAGAAATCGGATTATTGCTGCACAGAAGAATGATCCGTTTCTGGAGAAGATCAGATCGGAAGTCGGTACTGGGAAGAGAATTGGTTTTGAAGTTTCACGAGCGAGGCACTTATGTTCGAGGTCGCCTCGTGTCGAAGGATGACCGGTCGTAGACGAGATAATGATCAAGCTCATTCAAATTTCTTATGCGGCTCATCCTGGTGGGACCAAGATGTACTGAGATTTGCGTGAAATGCGTTTTGGTGGAGAAATATGAAAGGAGGTATCGCCAGGTTGTCGCTAGGTGTATGGTCTGCCAGCAGTGAAGGCAGAACATCAGAGGCCATCAGGGCTTTTGAATCCGCTAGAGATACCCGAATGGAAATGGGAGAAGATAGCTATGGACTTCGTCGTAAGTCTTCCAAAGACGAGTAAGGGGCATGATGCTATTTGGGTCATCATTGATCGACTCACGAAATCCGCACATTTTACGCCCATTAAATGCGACTTGTAGTATGGATCAGCTGGCACAAGTATATATCAGAGAGATCGTTCGACTTCACGGAGTACCAGTGACTATAGTAACCGACAGAGATCCAAGATATACATCAAGATTTTGGAAGAGCCTTCAGACAGCGATGGGTACTAAGTTGACGTTTAGTACAGCCTATCATCCTCAGACCGACGGACAGTCTGAGCGAACTATTCAGACTTTAGAGGATATGTTGAGAGCATGCGTGCTTGACTCAGGTGGCAATTGGGAAACCTATCTGCCATTGGTGGAGTTCGCATACAATAACAGCTTTCAAGCTACTATTGGTATGGCTCCTTATGAAGCACTATACGGTCGTCGATGTCGTTCGCCCGTCTATTGGGATGAAGTCGGAGAAAGAAAGATGTTGGGACCAGAACTCCTTGAAAGGACAGTAGAAGCTATTGAACGGATCAGATCTAAGATCAAAGCTGCTCAAGACAGACAGAAAAGCTATGCTGATAGAAGAAGAAAGGATTTAGAGTTTCAGCCTGGCGAAAAAGTATTTCTTAAGATCGCACCAATGAGAGGAGTTTTTCGTTTTGGAAAGAAGGGAAAATTGAGGCCTAGATTCATTGGCCCATTCGAGATATTAGAAAGAGTTGGGAACGTGGCTTATCGTCTGGCCCTACCTCCAGAGCTCTCAGCAGTACATAATGTATTCCATGTTTCCTTACTAAGAAAGTATGTACATGATCCTAGCCATGTGGTGAACGTTCAGTCAGTTGACGTTCGACCAGACTTGACATATGAGGAGGCGCCTGTGCGCATTTTGGAGAGAAAAGTCCAAATGCTCAGGAATAAAGAAGTTCCGTTAGTTAAGGTCCAGTGGGGTAAACACAGTTCAGAGGAGGCCACCTGGGAAAAAGAAAGAGATATTCTAGAGAAGTACCCAGACCTCATTAATCATGTAAGTTAAATTTCGAGGACGAAATTATTTTAAGAAGGAGAGGTTGTAGCGATACAAGAATTTCAGCCGGAAAAGTTCGTTTTAACGAATTTTTCCCCCAAATTCTCGTCTAGCCCTAAAAATCAAGAACCCTAATTCCCGAATTACATCCCAAAATCGTATGAACCCTAATCTTGCCCTACAAGACTTACCAAAATCAATTACACTCATTTCCTAAATTATAAAACGCGTCTTTCCTTACGGGGAATCCCAAGAATCCTATATAAACACCTCTATACACACTCAAATGATTCATAGCAAACTCACCCGGTATTTCTCTCACCGATCTTCCCCTCTTTCGATCTCTTTCTCTGCCTCGATCTCTCTGTCTCAATATCTCTTCCGTGGCGTCGGTGGCGCCACCTCATCGGCGATCGTGCGAGGAATTTTTGGCCGGAAGCGGCGAGAGAATAGCCGAGACCTTCCTTCTTCTCCGATTTCTTTTCTTCTCCCCTGTGAGATTTCACGTGAATATGGGGAAGAAGATGAAATCGATTTTTATTTCGTTATTTGCACCCCTGGTCCCTGAGCTTTCTTAGTCTATTTTAATTAGTCCATTACTTTATTTATGTACTTAGCCCAAAGGTTTTCAATTCCTTCAATTTAGTCCTTCAATTTTAAAGTCTGGTCAATTGCAGTCAAGACCCATGGCTTTCAGTTGACTTACGACTTAGTCCCTGTATTTTATTTATTCCACAAGTCCTAAAGTTTTAAATTATTTTCGATTTAGTCCAATAGTTTTCAAATTCGGACAATTGCAAATTTGACCCTCTAGTTTTTATTTGACCTTCAAATTAGTCCCTCAAATTCTCCGATTTTACAAATTAGTTCCCAACTTTTCAAATTTAGCGATTTCAATCCCTAAACTTTTTATTTATTCGATTTCAACCCTACTTTTAAGAAATTCTTTTACTTTTGAGACACCGTTTACCCAAGAGACTTAATAGAGTTCATTTTATTATTTTTAGGACTAGACGAGGCGCGACAACCTAGCAATTTGCAGAACTAAGGCTCTAACTCACGAATTAAGGTAGATCTCTATCTACAAATATTTTTACTTTCAAATGCGCATAGATAATTTATTCTTATTACATGTTTATATGTGGTGCGTATTTCCATGAGATTATGTGCTATTTATTAGCATAAGAGAATTTGCTTGATCAAGCCCAGACATGAGATTATTATTGCTTAAATGCAATCAATTATGAGAATTTTCTTGCTTTAATGCATGAGATTAGACTTGAACTTGTATTTATTACTTGTTCATGAGATTTACTTGGATTACATAAGCATGTATATTATATGTAATATTGAATTGTTATCTTTGCGCGAGATCTACTGAGTATTTCTATGAAATACTCATTTTTCCTTTTGACCAAATATTTGCAGACTGAGGGTTGCTGGCGTGGCGAATGGCAATGGACCCTTACCTGATTTTATTTAAATTATTTAGTTGAGACTCAATTTTATCTTATTATTCTAAAATATCATGTTTAAACAATTGTGATTGTTTGATTTTAAAGTTTAAATAATATTCCGCACAATTAAATTCTATATATTACCGTTGCTTAAATTTTCAAAAGTTCGTTTGAAAAGTGACGTGGCATTTCGAGTCATTGGAACTCGGGGCGTTACAGAGTAAGTCTCCAGCGAAGGCGTGAAAACAAATTCCGGTGGTGAAGAAGATTGGCGGATCTCCCCTCTTCCTTGTACTCTCGTTCAGTTCTTCGTCTCGCCAAAGAGCAGCATTTGACTCGAGAAGGAAAGGTTAATCTCTAGCTTCTCGATATATCGAAGGCCAATGAATGGATTGGTTCAAGGCTTGTCCAAACCCTTTAATGCTGATCAACAATTGGAACCTGGAAGATAAAAAAAACAAAACACAAAGTTGGTTTGGAGTGCTTTGTAAGCTCATAACACAAAAACAGAGAGGAGAAATCAAAGGAAAGATGACATAAACATACGATCATTTCGAAGGGAGGCGGAAACGAGATGTCGATTTGCCTCGAGGTCTCGGTAAATTGATGCAGGACGAACTGCAGACAAGATAACTTTAATGAATGCCAATGCAGAATATCAAAGAAGTCGTCATTTGAGAAATCTGACGTGTCAAAGGCAATGAACGGGATGCCGACTATAAACATGAACTAACAAAAATTCTCCTCTGATGCTTTGATAGGAAATTTACAACGAAGAAAATCTTCCAAACCACCCGCTTGTTTGTGCATTAGCGGAAAAAAAGGGCCATTAACGTTGATCCATTGCACAGTTAGGCTACCGGATGGATTTTATGCTCTACCACCTCTCCAGTCGTGTTTGTCATTTGCAAACTTGATCTCACTCCAAAGTTCAAATTGCTATCTCGGTCATGCTTCTATAGCTCAAGGGTGCATTGACTGGGGGCTCAAATTTTCTTTTGTTTGTTGTGAAGAAGGGATATCTATATACTTACGGTAGTTGAAAGACACATGGATTCCCAAGTCTTCTTAGGAAAGGAGTCTAATTCCACATGCAAACAAACTCTACAGTTTCATAAATGCATGGTGTCGTGTGTTTAAAGAAACAACATGACATCAACCATGTGCCCACTTATGTTGGTCAATAGTTGAGTTTGATGTCCACATGTATGTCATTTTGAGAAAAATGAATTCAATTGGGAACCAGCAAATGAAAATCCTAATTGATGATTGTGGTTCAGTCAAAGATGAATTCTAGTCAATGCCAACGTGTCGGGCTCGAGTTGGTGATTGTTGTTGTTAAATCTAATTAACTGAAAGCAAGAGTCCCGAGTCATGTTAATATCTTTAGCTTGGGATTATATTGTAGCTAGTCCAATTTTGCGACTCAAATTCTCCAAGAACAAGAATTTCGATGCATATTGAATTTTACGGACTACCAAGGACCATCCTCTAGCGCAAATGGAGGATTAGTGCTAAGCCTCTACGACTCAGTTGCAAAATAAAAAGGAGTTTTTCCATGCAAAATAAGTTTAAGCTTACCATGAGTCAAAGTCCACGCTATTTCATTGTTGAAGATAGAAGTCAATTTGGGTCATCTCAAGTTTGATTGGCGGCTAAAAAAAAAAAGTCAATCTTTCTATCTTGAGCAAAACTCAAGATTTAACCAAAAAATTTTTAAAAAAGCCCCCTCTTTATCTTGAGCGAAATTCAAGATTAAGATTCAAAAAAGAAAAAAAAAAAGAACCTTTTTGATGTTGAGAAGAATTCAAGGTTAAAAAAAACTTTTATCTTGAGCAAAATTCAAGATTAGAAAAATAATAATAATAATAATAATAATAATAATAATAATTATTATTATTATTATTATTATTATTATTATTATTATTATTATTATTATTATTATTGGGAACAAAATGCAAGATTTAAAAAAAATGGAAAAAAAAACATTTGTCTTGAGTGAAATTCAAGATTATCAAAAAAAAAAAAAATCGTTTATCTTGAGCGGAATTCAAGATTGAAAGGAGAACGAAAGCCTTTTTATCTTGAATGAAATTCAAGATTAAATCAAATTTCAAAAAAAAAAAAAGTTTTTAAAACCAAAAGTTCAATATTTACCAATTCATTTAGCAAATAATAAAATTGATAAATATTGAGGCGGAATTTATAGACATTAAAAAAAATTTAAATAAATTCTTTTGGGCTGGGTCAATTTGAATTAATTAATCCATTAAGCCAATTAAAATCCAAATGTCCATTTAAAGCCCACATTCCAATTTAAAAGCCCATGAGGTTCATCCTACTTTTCTTAACCTATTTATTTGATTTATATTAAAATATATTTAGTAAATCATTTAAATTAAATAGGATAATTAATTGATGGTGATAATGCTTATTCAAATGAAATGGATAGATATTAATTGATAACAAAGCTATCCAATATTTGCCTATAAATAGGCGACTAATCCTTTTGCAGAGGACCCGAACAAGGGGTCAAGAAGAGGAGAGCTGCACCAATTCAAGCACCAAGCCAAATACAAGTAGAAGAAAGAAGAAGAAGAGAAAACACTCTTCAGTTCTCCAAAACCAAACAAAGGTCAAGCAAAAAGAAAGAAGAAGAGATATAAACATTTCTTCAATTCTTCGATTCAAGCTCAAGCAAAGGAAGAAACGAAGAAGAAGAGGGTTAAATCCTCTTCAGTTCTTCACAGCAAAGCCAAACTCTGCAACAAATCCACACCATCAGCAATCAAGTCAAATCCCACTTCTTGGAGCATAGGATCAAGCAACATGGCCTCTCTTCTCTAGCTAGTAGATCGTTAATCAGAGAATCGCTCAAGTCAAGGGAGTCAATCCACTACAAATTCTCTACATTTTCAATTTGTAACAATTTGATTCTTATTGTATTATTTTATTAATACAAAAGAGAGGAAATTGTTCGTTGCACCCACACATGAAGATGAAGAAAAAAAAAGCTTGAAAAGGAGGCAAGTCATAACCCCCTATCATTGCTAAAACGATTCCTCCCCCTTTGCCTAGTAGATTAGCAAACACTAAAAAAGAAGACAAGGAAAATAAATTTTGGACACGTTTAAGAAAGTGGAAATCAACATTCCCTTGTTAGATGTAATCAAACAAATCACACGCTATGCTAAGTTTTTGAAAGATCTTTACACTAACAAAAGGAAACTAATGGGGAATGAAATGATAAAAATGGAAGAAACCTTTTCGAAGGTATTCCAGAGAAAGTTACCTCCAAAATGCAAAAACCCAGCACCGTAGGCAATTACCATATTAATAAAGCACTGATAGATTTAAGAGCATCCATAAACCTCGTGCCTCGATTCTTATATGCTTCACTAAATCTAGGAAAACTAAAAGAAACTCATGTAATTGTATAACTAGCTGATCGTACTAATGCATACCCAGATGGAGTGATAGAAGATGTGCTAGTCAAAATAAATGGCTTAGTTTTCCCTGCTAATTTTTAAGTACTTGATATGGCTAATGAACACTCACCTCACCCCACACCTATCATATTGGGATGCCCATTTCTTTACACTTTTCGCACTACAATTGATGTCTATGAGGGTGCACTGTCCATGGAATTTGATGAGGAAAAAGCAAACTTTAGTATTTTTTATGGCTTATTGCGCCCCAATAGTGTTTGTTCTGTCTTTGTAATTAATTCAACTAATCCTTTTGTGCAAGAAATGTATAAGTTGAATAGCAGAGCAAGCATGCCATATAAGATTGAGCAAAAGCACAATTACCTCATCTCGAAGAAGGAATCCCTGGGAACTGAGAACCAAAAGTTTGGAGAAGAATTCAAGGTAGACCGCCAAGAAATCAAGACATTTGGAAGAAGCTAGCGAAGGCAAAATAGAGCCGCAATGGATTTGAGGAACCCCACTTGACAAATGGGAATTGTGTCGGGCTAACAAATTTATACAAAAGTGTTTCTTGGGAGGCAACCCGAGCATTTTTTTCTCACTTTTATTTTTCTTTTGATATTTTCGCTATTTCTATTTTTATTTCTTCCATTTTTATCTAATGTACTGAGGAAGATGTTGCTTTATAGCTGTAGAAAGAAGATATCTCAGGATTCAATTATTTGGGAAGAGACATGATGGCACACAAATCGGTGATTAGTATTAATTACAGATAACGTATGGGGGTTAATTATTGCTAACTGATAATTTGTCAACGCGTTTTCTCGGATACTCCTCCCAACGTAATCTTTCCACCACACTCTACTTGCATGATTATCGATTGAAATAATGCTCACTTGACTATAAATCGGGGTCCTTCTCCACTTAAAACCACAACCACAATCTCAAATCACTCTGTGAGTACTTCTTTCCAGCAGTGATTAGGTAACTTTATTCTTTCTTTTTCTTCTTCTTCGTATTTATTTTTGTTTTTATTATAGGATGGACGTGTGTGATGTTTTTGTATATATATATATCTCTTTTCCTCATATTAATTGATTATGTAGTTCAAATTTTTTTTTCTTCTTCAGTATTTTGTTTGAAAATATGGAAGAGTGTGATAATATATTATACTTAGTATTTTGATGGTTTTAATCTTATTACTTCAATTTTTCTTTCTCTTTCGTGTGTTACGTTAAAAAAACAAAAAAAAAGAAAAAATTTATGGTCGAGTCAACGACTATAAACAAAGGCACCACTTAGGAGGCAATCTAAATAGTCTCTCTTTTCTTTTGCTTCTCCAAAACACTTGAATTTTCAATGGATAGCAGATTTTCCGAAAGCCACAAATATTACCTGTCATTCTCCTTGAATGCTTTGAAAGAGATTTATTATTCTTGGGTATGACGGTTAAAAATATTAATAGAAAAGGAAATGCCTGAGGATATTCGTTGGTTGATTGAAGCAAATGTCTGATTAGGAGGTGAAATGCCAGCTTTTGGTACTAAATAAGCACCAGGGTCGGGTAAAAGTAATTTTACCAAGAAACGAAGAGGAAAAAGAATAAATGTGTGCTATAAATGTGCTAGATAGCCTTATAAGTACACTCGATGGACCTACAACTCAGGTTACTATTCCATTGGATTTGTGTCCATAAGTCGAGAAGATAAAATATGTTTCATGAAGAATGGCATGAGTAAGCAGTCTTTGGATAATATCCGTCAAACTCTTGAGACGCATCCTAGTGTAATGGTGCAAATTAAACTTCTCAATTTGTGGACCGAATTTAAAAAAGAACGAGAACGATATAGTCTTGGGAATCTGACTTTAAAAGATCATGTTTGCCAGTCTATAAGAAAACTAGATGGGAAACCTATTCCCGACTCATAGAAGGCATTTAAGCCGTTTCTGGATGTAAACCTAGAGAAAGATCTGAACCACAATCACAACTACGTGTACATCTTGTTATTTTTAACTATTTTTGTGTTCTTGTGTTAGTTTTTAGTGTGCAAAATTGATACTAGAGTCATGCCTGAGTCACCCGAGCCACTTGCAACAAAGTGCGGCTAGCCGGTACCACCTTGATTGCAATTGTGATTTTTACCTACTTTTTGACTTCTTTGATATAAAAAAAGTTGAACACACCATAATAGACTCATGGAAGATCACTTTTGTAATTTTTAAATATTTTTTGTTGTAATATTTTACCTATAAATAGAGGTATTTTCAAACTTAAAATGTATAAGTTTGTAGAGAGAATTAGCTAGTGATTCTCTTCAACTTTCTCTTTAATAAACTTGTCTTCGTCATTTGTTCTTAATTCTAACTTGAAAGCTCTTAGGTTCTCATATTCTGGCAGAAGTAAAAATCTAAATTAAGTAACTACTAATCGATTGACGATACTTTAACCGTGAATATGATTAGTGAAGCATTTCTTCGCTACTTTTTCTCTTTCTTTTATTTTTCATGTTTGAGAAAGATAATTTCTCATATATTGAAAAAGTGATACAAGGCGAACTCACTGAAAAGTATTTAACCCGCGTATATGAGTAGTTAAACTTCTCTATCTATTTCTTAGCATTTGTTTACTTGTTTTCTATATTTTTTTTTGTAGATTACTTGTGATAGTGAAGTATAATCTATCATATAGCAGTGGTGATACACGGCGATTACATCGTTAAAAAGTATTTAACCCGCAAATATGAGTAGTCAGACTTCTCTATCTAGGTCGAGGTGGATGTTGTGTTCAATTAACATGTTTTTATCTTTTCTAACTCTTTAGTGACGTTTTATCTATTCCTCTATTTCAATTTGTTAATTTGTTATGCTTTTAAACCCGTTTTTGAGTTTATATAATTATTGCATTCACTTTGGCCAATTGAATCACTCAATCTTTAAATTCAAGTTACGTGCTAGAATTGGAGCCTTTGATCCGTCATTATCATTAGATTCTTATCCAAAGTAGCAAATGAATATCGTGCATATTTGTTAACAAATCAACTTAGATGCATTAATTCAAATATTAAGAATTTGTTTAGGGTTGTCCAATAGCTAGATTTTAAGTTAAAGAATTCACTTTAATTTAATACACTTCGGAAAGAATTCATTAATTAGATCTTCTTGATTAATTGGAGCTGATAAATTGAAGAAGGAATAGTAACACGTTGCATGGAAAAGATTAATACGAGTTATTAACACAACCAAATTTGAGTACTAGATATATCTTCAATTGTTTTATTTTATCTCCTTTATTTTGTATTTATTTTTTCAAAATTCACAAAAATCTCCCATTCCTCCATTAATTGACAAAAATAACTAGATTAAACACCGTTCCTCTTGGGTTAGGCTCTTATTTACCACTTCTATATTAATTTTTAGTTTTGAAACCGAGTAAAGAAATAAAATAAATTTTGGTGTATTGCGACAATGCATTCAATTTTAACCAATTTATTTGGTTTATTATTTATTTATTTAATCAATTGTTTCTTTTCGAGATGCTTGCCAAGTTTGAATTAAAAGAATTGATCCAACTAAAGCATTGATCTTAGCCCAAACCGATCTCGTCTAGTCCAATTAGTTTCTTTGCCCAACAACTTGAATTGATCTACAATCTTGCTTCCAATATTTTGACACGTTCTTTTATTGAAAAATTTGGTCAAACAACTCAATCAATTTTCCCCAATTAATCTCTTATCACTCACGTTTGTCCCATAATTTTCCCACGTGGAGTAATTAAGAACTAAGTCTCCTTAACTGAATCAATTAGACAAGCTTGACTTTGGGTTTCCTTCATTAGTCATTCTATCTTCCCATATTCACAGCAAATTCACAGTAGAATTATAACAAAAATTTCTCCATTCAATGCACTAAAATCCTACAAATAATGAGGCTAAGCAATCATCTAAAATCAACTATAAATACCTGAATGCAACAAAGAAAAGGTGAGCTTTTCTTTGCAAAATACCCAGTGAGCAATAGCGCTTCTCTAACATTAAGGCGAGAAAATTAATTTCTAGTGATGAAAATACTCGCGATAGTCAAGAATATGTATTAAAGGAGAGGAGAAGAGGACATGGAGCCTCAGCTGCCATAGCCATGGCCAACTTTGCTAGACCCCAAAATTGTCCGACTTCAAATCTCAACCCCAGGCCACACAAATTGTATTTGTGAGGAATATAATCAATTTCCAAACGCCAGATAATCCAAAAATGCAGAAATAATGAAGAACACCAGAGATTTGTTTTGATCCGAAGATCCCGCAGTTCGGCTACGCCTACTCTGCGTTGAGACTCCACCTCTAGTGGATCTGCCTCTAATTCCACTAAGAAATCCAGAAAAGAAAAGGATTACAAGGTTCCTGCTCTAATCCGTTGAATGCCTAAACAAACCTCTCCAGATCACAAAGATTTCACCACACACAAGGTGAAAGCATACAAGGAATATATAGCCGACTAATCTACTGTAAAAAACACTAAGGATTACAAAAAGATTACATTCCATTTTCAGAGTGATACGAGAGAGATCTAGGGCAAAGAGAGGAAGAGAGAACGCCGCTCAAGATCTGAAAGTCTTAGGACCTTTGTATTTGGTTGATGGGCTGGACCAAAGCCATGGTCCAGCAAACTCTAATACTGGGTCAGTAAGTCAAGCCCAATAAGTATCATAAACCTTCAATCTCCACCTTGATACGATTGGACTTTTAGTGGAATTAGAACATCACCATTGTAGGCTTCCTCGTCTCAATACCTGCAAAAACATGAAGTCAAAAACCAAATAAAATATAGTAGCTAAAGGTGCAAGATTGAATGTTTAAATAGAGCATGGATCTATATGCAGCATGCTCAAACAATCTTTAAATTTTTGTAAAGGGATAACTTTGGTGCCCATATCAGCAGGGTTATGCTGTGTTGAAATTTTAGCAAGTCTAACTGTACCTTGTTCCACAACATCTCTAATGAAATGGAATTTAATATCAACATGCTTGGTCCTAGAGTGAAAAACAGGATTTTTTGCTAAGTGTATTGCACTTTGACTATCTGAATGTAGAATTATGTTGTCACCCTTAACCAGCCCAAGTTCAGAAAGTAATCCCCTTAACCACAAGCATTCTTTAACTGCATCTACAGCAGCAATATACTCAGCTTCAGTGGATGAAAGTGCTGTGATTTTCTGTAACTGTGTTTTCCAACTAATGCATGTGTTACACAGTGCAAAGAAATAAGTAGAAGTAGATTTCCTTCTATCAATATCACCAGCAAAATCTGAATCCACATAACCATTTAGAACAATCTCACCTGAGGTCTTGTTAAAGACTAGGCCAAAATTTGAGGTACCCTTTAGGTATTTCAGCAACCACTTCAATGCTAGCCAGTGTGATTCTCCAGGGTTGGACATGAATCTACTAAGTACACTGACTGTAAAGGCTATATCTGGCCTTATACAGACCATAAGCAACATCACAGAACCTAAGGCATTAGCATAAGGCACATTTTGCATTCTTAACAATTCAGTTTCAGAGGAAGGACAATCATTAGTGGATAATTTGAAATGATTTCCAAGAGGTAAAGAAACAGGTTTTGCTTCCAACATAGAAAACTTTTCAAGAATTTTCATAGTGTAATCATGTTGATGTAGAAATAGTTTTCCAAGAGTTCTATCTCTAACAATATTCATACCAAGTATCCTTTTAGCACACCCAAGGTCTTTCATTTCAAAAACTTTCATAAGATCCCTTTTAATGTGAGCAATTTCATGAACATTGTAACTTGCAATTAACATATCATCAACATATAGAAGCAAATAAGATGATAAAGCTCCACCTTGACCTTTATAATACAAACATGGGTCATAACTACTTTTCTTGAAACCAATAGAATGCATGTAAGAGTCAAATTTTCTGTACCATTGCCTAGGAGCCTGTTTAAGGCCATATAATGATCTTTTTAACAAGCACACAAGGTCAGATTTACCTTTAACCTTAAAGCCTTTGGGCTGTTCTATATATATGGTTTCATCTAGCTCACCATAGAGGAAAGCAGTCTTGACATCAAGCTGCTCAAGCTCCCAATCAAACTGAGTCACTAAGGATAGAAAGATTCTAATAGAGGTGTATTTAACAACAGGTGCAAAAATCTCATTATAATCAATACCCTCCATTTGTGAGAATCCTTTAGCTACTAATCTAGCTTTAAATGTCACATCTTCCTTTGAATCACCCCTTTTGATTTTGAAAATCCATTTACAAGAAATAACCTTTTTATCCTTTGGTTTTGAAACAAGAACCCAAGTTTTATTTTTTAGTAAAGAATCCATTTCCTCTTGCATTGCTGCAAGCCAAAGATTTTTATCTTTAGAAACTAACATTTCTTCAAAATTTTCTGGTTCATTTTCAAAAGGATCTCCAGCAGTATATAATGATAAAAAATCAGGGTTAGAGATTCTGCTAGAAGGTCTAATGGTTCTTCTTGGCCTATCTCTAACCAGCTGATAGTCAGCTAAAGGATTCTCATCAATTTGAGTTAAATTTCCAGACTGCTGATCTTCAGCAATTTCAGTTTCAGTTTCAGGAGCAGTATGAGCATCAGTATGAGGCTCCTCCACCTCAGTTTGCACAGTGGGAGAAGAAGAATCTTCTTCCCAAAACACTAAGTCATTAAGCTGTTTTTCAGGAGTAATATGCACATTATCATCAACAAAGTTTTTCAAATTTGGCATATCAGATTCATTAAACACAACATCTCTACTCACTATAACTTTATAACCACCTTTTTGAAAATCCCACAACCTGTAACCTTTGGTACCTTCAAGTATCCCAAAAATATGCATTTGGTGGATCTAGGTTCCAGTTTGCCATCTTTTTGATGTGCATAGGCAGCACACCCAAAAATTCTAAGATTTGAATAGTTAGTAGGGTTTCCATACCACAAAAAATCAGGTGTTTGGTTTTTAATAGCAATAGAGGGACTTCTATTAATAAGATAAGATGCAGTTTTGACTGCTTCCACCCAAAATACTTTGGGTAGGCCTGCATCAAAAAGCATGCATCTTACTTTATTTAGAAGTGTCCTATTCATCCTCTCTGCTATACCATTCTGTTGTGGTGTGTGTGGCACAGTTCTATGTCTCAAAATGCCATTTTCTTTGCAAAAAAGGTCAAACTGAGTATTACAAAATTCAAGACCATTATCAGTCCTAAGAGCTTTAAGTTTCAAACTTGTGTGATTTTCAGAAAGAATTTTCCAATGCTTGAAATTTGTAAAAGTTTCAGTTTTATCTTTAAGTAATAAAACCTAATTTTTTCTGGAAAAGTCATCAACTATTATCAAATAGTATCTAAAGCCAGATATGGTCTGCACAGTTGCTGGACCCCACAGGTCAGCATGTACATACTCTAATCTTTCTTTACTTTTGTGAAAGCCAGTTGTAAAAGGTAACCTATGTTGCTTTCCTATCACACACTTTTCACAGAATGGTAATGTTCCAAGAGAAAGTTTTCCAAAGGAACCATTTTCACATAAAATGTTCAAACCTTTCTCATAGATGTGACCTAATCTTTTATGCCAAAGCTCAGATTCAGTCATGTTACTCACAACAGCAGCAACATAAGGTGCAGGCAAAGCATCAACAATATATAAACCATTTATTCTGGGTAAATTTAGTAACTGGACAGAGTTATAAAACACAGAACAAGATCCATGCATAAATTTAATTTCATAGCCCTGCTCAGACCACTCACCAAGAGAAATGAGATTCCTTTTCAAATCAGGAATGTATCTAACTTTTTCAAGCAAAACAGATTTTTCGTTTGGAAAAATGATTTTAACCGACCCAATGCCCCTAATTTGACAAGTAAAATCATTTCCCATATGAACTTTACCACCTTCAATTTCAAGAAAGTTAGAAAACCAATCCCTTCGAGGACACATATGAAAGGAACACCCAGAATCAAGAATCCACTCAGATTTAACAGTAGAGGAAGAGGTTACATAAACCCCTCCATCAGTAGTAGCATGATTAAGCACATTGGCTGCCCCATTCTCAAGTTTGGCAACTTCTTTAAGATCAGCAATTCTTTTAAAACAATCCTTTATCAAATGTCCTGTCTTTTGACAGTAGTAACAAATTCTTTCCTTTTTGTTTTTGCCTTTGTCTTTACTAGTATCCTTACTATTAGCTTTCTTTTTCTCAAAACTTTTCTTTTTCTTAGATTTAATGGGGTTAGAACTGGAGGCAGTGTTTGAGGTTTTTTCTTTTGCAAATAGGGCCTCTACTTTTGAAGAATTTGTTTCTGCCTTCAGTTCTAACTCCTTATTTCTAAGAGAGGCAAAAACAATATCAACAGTCAAGTCATCTCGCCCATATTCTAAAGCATTTCTCAAATCCTTATATTTTAAACCAAGAGAATTTAGGAGAGCTATAACTTGTTGATCAGAAGACACAGTTTCATCACAGTTTTGTAAATCGGTGATTATTTTTGTAAATCTGTCTATATTATCTTCAAGAGCTAAAGAGTTGTCAAACTTGAAGCCAAAAAACTGTTTTAAAAGAAAACATTTATTGGGCATAGTTTTTGTAAGATAAAGAGATTCTAATTTATCCCATAAACCCTTAGCAGTGGTGGTTTCTCCAACCTTTCTAAGTACAGTGTCAGAGAGCCTGAGAAAGATGGAGCTCCAAGCAAGCTCATCTAACTCTTGCCTCCAAGCAGTACTATACTCAGTAGGCCAGGTTCCAGTAAGTGCAAGAGCACATTTTTGTTGTAAAAGGACAGCTCTCATTTTTGGCGCCAAAGACTGAAATCTCCAGAGCCAGACCACACATCAATGTCTAATTTCACAGTAGCCATAGAAATTTTCACAAAAAATCTAGAGACTCTAATAAAAAAGACAATATAGACAGTAACAGAGATAAACACAACAAAAGACCCCCAAATTTAGAGCAGTCACTCCACGTGCAATGTTCGAGCCCCCTCAGATTCCAAAACTCCTCAAGGGAGATTGGACAAACAAGGCGTCGAAATCTGTGAAGTAAAAGTACCCCAACTTAGGGTTAGGGATAGGAAGATTTTACCGAGATGATTGTACGAAGGCAGTGGGTTCACGAAGAACCCAAGAAAACCAGAATACTCAGATCGCGTACCAAATCTCAGTGCATAGTATATTACCACCAAAATGATAACCACGAAGATTTCTAAGATCTGCGTTTCCGGCGATGATCACTGACAACTCGTACCCAAGTATTGCTCGATACGGCCAGAGGAATATAATCAATTTCCAAACGCCAGATAATCCAAAAATGCAGAAATAATGAAGAACACCAGAGATTTGTTTTGATCCGAAGATCCCGCAGTTCGGCTACGCCTACTCTGCGTTGAGACTCCACCTCTAGTGGATCTGCCTCTAATTCCACTAAGAAATCCAGAAAAGAAAAGGATTACAAGGTTCCTGCTCTAATCCGTTGAATGCCTAAACAAACCTCTCCAGATCACAAAGATTTCACCACACACAAGGTGAAAGCATACAAGGAATATATAGCCGACTAATCTACTGTAAAAAACACTAAGGATTACAAAAAGATTACATTCCATTTTCAGAGTGATACGAGAGAGATCTAGGGCAAAGAGAGGAAGAGAGAACGCCGCTCAAGATCTGAAAGTCTTAGGACCTTTGTATTTGGTTGATTGGCTGGACCAAAGCCATGGTCCAGCAAACTCTAATACTGGGTCAGTAAGTCAAGCCCAATAAGTATCATAAACCTTCAGTATTATTAGCTTCACCCTATCATATAGAACACAAATACATAATTGGTCCTGGCGGAAACCTCCCATATTCGCCGGAAAATAGCAAGTTACATTTTCTACCTCTGACACAAACTACCACCACACACGTTCTCTATACCATCACATGGAGTGAGTCGAGGGCCTTTGATTTTTTGTATTTTGGTGTCAAATTAGTATGGAATTGATGCTTAATTTTGGACTTCTCTTCTCAATGCATCTATGCAGATTCTCTCGCTCCATGTGTCTGCCTGCATGAATATAAATGAAGGAAAAGAAGAAAACCAGATTTTTAGTCAACTTATTTTTCTTTATTCGCTCTCAAGTCCCCCTCCTTCTCCCCCCAAAAAATCATTTTAAAGGAGTTTTAAATGAGTTGTTTCAATTTCAACAACATTAAGTCAGGGTATATTTTGAGCTTTATTTTATTTCTTCCAATCAGTCCTCAAATTGTAGTTTATTCATTTATTTTATTTATTTCTTTTTATTTATTGATTTTTTTTATTTCTTTATGATACACGTATCTAACACATTCATTAAATTTTATTTATAGAAAATAACTTTTAAATCATGCGTACAGTTTTTTAAAATCTAGTATTATTAACTTAGACTAATTTTTCTTTTGACTAGACGAGGCATATGGACAATTAGGAGATTGATTTTATTACAACATTAAAGCTCAAACTCGGATTTAGGGGTAGGATCTAAACTCTCTTACTAAATGCGCATTATTAGTTAATATCTACCGTATTAGTGCATGTGATATGTGATTGACGATATTACTTGCTTAATTGCAATAATGATTACCCACTAGCATGGTTGAATCACTTGACTCTACGCGCGCGAGGATGATGTGTTTTACATGAGGACGAGGATGGTACATTCAAATTTATATTATGTGTGTTGTACACAAGGACGAGACTTGCCTTGAGGGTAACTTATAATTACAATACATGTCCACTTGCCCTGTATGTTGTATATGTTGATTAATATTGTGCTGAACCTACTGAGTATTTCTAAGAAATACTCATGTCTATTATTTTATGTCATTTGCAGATGATGCAGTCGACGGTGAAGCAGTTTGTGGTGGCTACTAGAAAGATTAATTGTATTTACTGAGACTTTATTTTTCGTACTTTAGGCGTTGGATGCATTAATCGAGCATTTTAATTTGAGATGTTGTTCAATTAATTTCAATGTTGGATATTTCATTGTGGCTACAATTTAAATAAAGTATATTTCGCATTTGATTTTTCTTTTGGGTGTTTGTCACGTTCCTTTTAAAAAGTTAGTTTTAAAAGGACCATGTGGCGTTCTGAGTCTTTAAGATTCAGGGCATTACATAGGCAGTATGTGGAATTGAAGCACATTAAATACTTTTAAAAAGGAGTGAATTCTGTGTACCCTATTTCTTAATACAATGAATGGTGTATTCTATTGACTAGTATAGAAATCAAGTGAAAAATGCAAGTGGAATAGCAATTGATTGACGGCTTGTGTGTGCGATTGAATGTTTGAGAAGATGAAATAGAAGTGGAGAAGTATTGCCTTGAAAAGCAATGCTTTATGGCTCCATTGTTGTGTTGTGTATAAGTTGCTATTGAAAGTGTAGTTAAGTGAGGAGATGAGGATGAAGTTGACAAGTAGGGTTTCAAGGATCTTTATAAATATATTTAAAGGGGAAAATTAGGGAAAGAATGAAATGGGCTTTTTTATTGGACTGGATTACATTTGGACACAAATGGGACTCCAAATTGGGCTTGGAATACAATTATGTCCTAATGGAACTTTAAATTGGGCTGCGAATTGAAAAAGGGCCTTAATGTATAAAAACTAAAATTTTCAACTAAATCGAACAAATTCTAAAGTTTTAGACGCAAATGATAAATTTGAAAATTATTAAATTTATAAATAATTTTCTTATAAACGATTGAATAAAATAATAAATAGTATATAATTTGACTCAACTACATACACTATCAAATTCTTTAAGTGAAGTGATAGCGACCCGTTTTAGACATTTACTTAATTAAATATTTTATTTATGAAAAATTTGTGGTCACTACATCTGTTGATGTAGTTAGCGATGCATGTTTGAATTTCCAGCTCTAATACCATATGTGACATACTGAAATTTTTGAAAGCTTTATTGCGTCAAATTTTAATTAGTTGGGTCTGGGCCATTATATTATTCTTCCTGTTTATCAAAAATAGCTTAGGTTAGTAAACCCGTGAATAAATTATTTCCGAACAATATATGTTAGAAACTCTATCTCAGGATCTTAAAATAGATTTGGCCCGCAAAATGTGAAACAAATCTACTCGATATTACTTCTTCTTTTAAAACAAGGTTATTATCATATAATATAACAAATATAAATCTTCATAATTTAGATATATACGAAAATAGGAGAATTTCGTAATTCTTACTTGAAATAATAATTTGACTTTCCAAATGAAAATACCTTATTAGAAAACATATAATAATTGTAGTATAAAAATCTTTTGTAACGTTTCATATAAACCCTCGTATGGTTTCAAACCATTTTTATAGTAACACTATGATAGTTTAACATAGTTTAATCACAGAAACGATAGCAACAACAACAATGACAACGACAATGACAACGACAACGGCAACGACGAGGAGGACGACAACGAGAACTGTTAGTTATGGGGTGTACAAGGCCCAATAGTTGGACCGGGTTAAGGTATCTTGTGACTCAAGAAACCACAAGCCCAATAGGATTATTGTAAACCTATAAATAGCTCAATGTAACCCCATAATACATAAGTTATTATTACTACATTGTCTCTAAGTTCTCTCCACAATTAGCTAGCACTAAATTGAGAGAGATCATCCCACTACGAAGTTGTTCGTAATTCAAGAGGAGTCTTGGCATGTGGATCACCATTGGAGGCCGGACGATTGGGCGAGTGGAGGCGAAACAACAAACAAGAGATTCGTAGTGAAATCCGACAGATCGGTAATCTCTAATCACAGATCTCATCTAAGAAACGAGTAGATCCGGTTTTGAATTGCCTATTTTATATTTCCGCTGTGCATGTTTATCGGGCAATTTCTAACAGTGGTATCAGAGCCAACTCGTTCTCTTGTTGAGATTTGTTAGTTTGTGTTACAATAAGTGTTGTTGTATATATGTGTTTTATATCAATTTGATTTGGGTAATTAATGTTCTATTGAACAATCTAGTTTGATTTATTTGTGACGATGCAATTGCGTTAAAAATTAATTTTTGATCAGATCTGAAATTATTCACGCAAAAAAAAAAAAAAAAAGGAGGGAGGGAGGTGTTTTGTGTCACCGGAAATCGCACCACCGCCGCGGCAGAGCTGCGAGAGTCGCCGCTACCATGATATGCCCTAGCCAGCGACGATAGGTGATTGCAGGCTGGCGAAGTCGCCGCCGCTATTGCGCGGCTCTCTGCCGCAGAATCTGCGATTTGCAGATTTGCGGCGCGAAGTTCGCCATTGTCTCAATAACGCAGCCGACCGGCTGCGATGGTAAGGCAGCGGCGACGGTCGCCGCTGCCCCTGGAGGCAGCGGCGATGGTCGCCGCTGCTGCTGTGGCATGGTTCCGGTGGAACCCTAGGGTTCCACAGCCGCGGTGATCAACGAGGAAGACGAGGGCCTGCTGTGCAATTTTGGAAATTGCACACCGAGCCCCCATCTCATTGAAGTGAATTCCCTTTTCCCGAAAGTTTCAGAAACCTGCAAGTTAGTCCCTCCTTTCAGTTTATTGCGAAAACAAGTCCTTGGGTTGAAATAAAAATTTCTAAAATTCATGATAAATTAGATTTATCAATTTTCTCGCCATTATTCAACTTCGAGCATTTATTTCCAATTTAAAATTATTATTTGCGACAAAAAGTTGAATTTTTGAAATTATCTTTTTGGTTTCTCCCTAATATTTTTCGCAGATCTTCATTGAAGTATGACTTTAATGTATATGACAAATAAAGTGTTATTTTGTCTAACCCGCCTCAAATGATATTTAATTAATTAGATTAATTATTTATTATTGCATGTAATTAATTAGATTAATTACTTATTGTTACATGAAATTAATTGGATTAATTCGTGGAATTTTGTTTCTTGATTGTTTAAATTGTTTAAACAATACAGCAAATCACAATAAATCTAGAAATTCAACTGTTTATCAATATTGGATATTGTGAATCATCTTGGACCAGACCAAAGTAATTCACAAAATAAAGAGTTATTTTGTGAATCCCTTCTTATTAATAAAATTAATTGATTAATTTGATTAATCATAAAACTTTATTAATATGTAATTAATTAGTTAATGTGATTAACTAATTAAATTTTGATATGATTGGGAAAATAAAGAGTTATTTTCTAAATTCCCTCCTTATGATAAAATTAAATAATTAATTAGATTAATTATATAATTTTAATTGATGAGTTATTAATTAGTTAATATGATTAACTAATTAATATTCGTTTGGTCCGTCCTTTATTGGTTTAAAATGTTTAGCCAAATATTGTTATTACCCAAATCTAGAAATTGATATAATTTTTAATATTAGATATTATTGGATGATTATGGACCAAACCAATATGATTGGATGGATGTATGGTTTTATTCCTTATCGTTCTGTTGGGGACCTGCGTGCCTATTATTAATTTGGGTCTGCGTGCAATTAATTTTAATTTAATTTCGGACCTGCGAGTTTGTATGATACGGCGTATGTGCCAACTAGTATAGGATACGAGTTGGAGTAGAAGATGGAGATCACCGGAGTTAACCAACGAAGGACGAAGACCTTGTCCCTTAGGAATTGACCAACTAGTTTTTCTCTTGGCTCGGGAAAACTAGATAGATATACGTCCATAATCATCCACTAGTTTATTATGCTTGATAGTTGCATGGTTGATGTTTATTATTATGCATTATATTGTTGATGAGACTGATCCCCTTAAAAATGGTATTAAATTCACGATTAAACGTTAATCCACGCCTTCCAATGTTACGGTGAAAAATTAGATTTTCACAATCGTAGTCAGCTTGTTGAGTAACTCAAGGCTGCTCGATCGTCGGAAATGTTCTTCACTGTGAGACATGTGATGCCTCTGAACATTGGGTCGAGTTTAACTAAAATTTATTTCTTGTTGAGTAACTCAAGGAAATAAACTTTAGAGGCACAACAAGTTGATACATAAGATGTACAAGATAAATTGTTATCTGCTTGATGATCTAGGAGTCACATGGAGATGTGATTGATAGGCGTATCTACCTGAATGACAATTAGGGCTTGTTGAGTAACTCAAGGTTCTAATTGAGCAAACGGGGTCCTAGCCTACTGATAAACTTTGAAATTTTGTTTTCTATCAATGTTGGGGATCATTGATTCAGTGGGAGTATTGTTAATTAAATAAAAGTCCATATTTGATTAACTGTATTGCATTTATTAATTATTATTCCATTATCATTTCTATTAATTATATTATGAGTAATGTTTTGAGTTTGAAAAGCATATTTGATGCCGACAAACTCACTGAAACTACTTGAGTACTGTACTCAAATATGAAAAGTGAATTTAGTGTCACCACACTCACTGGACTTTCTTACACTGACATTGTAAATGTGAGATTTATTTTCACATATAGTTTACGATATGTCATAAACAGATTATCCCGAATAACCTACCAAGATAGTCTTGCTAGGACAATATGAATTTACAAAGATCATGTGATGATCATAATGCAGTATGTATGATACTTGCAGTTGTGAGTTGTAAATATCACATGTGGGTATGGATATTTATGTTGTTATTGATCATGTCAAGGAGTTGATCCATATGATGAACGATATAAAAATCCGAGATGCTATTTGGAGACTTGATGGGCAACAAGTCAAATGTTGACTTAGTTCTTCAACTCTCATCACCAAATAGTCTATTATAATTTGTTATGAATTAAGATGTGAATAAGATTCCCAATATCCACTAACTACATTTGATATGCCCAAACTGTTATACATACCACCGATGTGACAAGATTGATCTTGAAACTCCTAACGAGGCTTAGAAGTAGTCTCAAAGGAACTTTGAGAAAGAATTTTCGAGATCAAACTAACAGTTGAAGTATATAAAGACATATTCAAAGCCAATAACACTTTGTAGAGACAAAGAAGATTGGTATGGAACATGAGTCATGCATAACCAATTGAATAGAAGAATCTTGGAGAAGATTTTGAAGCCCGTATTTAAATCTTTTATGTATTGGATATCGGATGGAGATCCCATATTTAAATACGATTAAGATTTAAATAGGAAAGTTCATCAGTAAAGTAAGATAATGAGATCTACAGTAAGAAAAGAAGTAAATGTTACTTCATTCAAGACCTATTATTTTCGTTATCCTTTTATTTTGTTTTAGGAAAAATATTTTGATCACGTTCTTATGAAGAACATTATTTCTATTCATGTTGGGACATGAATAGTTGATCCATTCATATAAAAAACAATCAGTAATATTGGATTTCTAAAAGGTTTATTATTGGAATAGAAAATAAAAGGGGGTATAACGATAATTATATCCTATTCCGACATCAAAATATGTTAACCCTAATTCATATTGATGTATTGGGTTGATATGTACAGAAGGTCGGAAGATAGGATCTCCAACGTCGTCAAGCTTAAAGAGGACTATATACCAGATATAGTATCTTATACTTGATGGATCACAAGCATGAAGAATTTTGAAATGTTCAAAAGGGTTCAAGTAAGAGAGGAGAGCTACTTGGGGAATATTCTTACATTTCGATATGATCGAAGTGAAGATTATTTAAGGATATAATTAGAAGAATGAGATTCTCGTTCAGTGAATTTGGGAATATACATGACTAATTCAATGGTATATAATGAGAGAAATTGTTCATATTACTATGATACGATGTTGTCATTATACCTAGCAGTTCACTGCAAAATTATTTTGAAGATGGGCAATAGAGATTGCAAGTAACACACTAAAAATGTTCCATCTAAGTTGGAAGATAAAACTCAAAATAGTTTTGAGCAATAACGCTTAGATGAAGCGTGAAGCGAAATCTCTTGATAGATATTCAAGATAAAATATTATTGAGTATCACTATTCTCACTTTTAAGATTAGAATCATCTTATCGAAGTATGATCTAATCTTTGAGAAATTGTTTTCCTAAAAGGACAGTGGGAGTAGGATAGACCTTGAAAGAGTTCAAGAAATCACAATAGAGATCAACCGACTAGATGAACTAGTTGCTGAACTTCATTTGATGAGGTGCAAACTAGTAAAGAAGAAAAGTTCTTTATAACACATTGGCTCATTATAGACCGTGGAAAGGCTCATCTATAGCAAGATGTGATCTTGCGGCTATTAATATGGTATTCTTTGGTCAATGATGAGAAAGGCTGTGGTTTATAAATGGTAAAGTCAACTTGTTGACCTAAAATGTATAGATAGATACACTAGAATTGAAGTGAGCTCCATGTACTAAAATCAAAATTGATTTTGGTTACGAGGTGGGTTAGACCTATAATTTGTAAATTAACTTACAAACAGCCGTCAACATGGATCGTAATGCTCACAAGACAAGATTAACGATGAATGTTGCAATCAAAGACAAATGTTGCATTTGAGAGCAAAATTCACATCTATAATCATTAATTCAATTCTAACTACCGTAGATGCTCGTGTTTGAAAAATGGTTTTCAAAACTTGATTTTGATCCACGTTGTATCGATGCAACATAAAAGTTTTGAATTCATAAGATCAAATTAAGTGTATGAGCATACCCAAGAGGAGCTAAAAACTTCATTTTAATGAGACAATCGAATAGTTTGATTTTCTTATAAATGAGTATGAGTAGTGTGTACGAGAAGTTAGTGGGAGTGAAATCGTATTTCTAATACGGTATATGGATACGAGTTATTAGAAAATGATATCTCCAGAGAAAGTCCAACGTCTTCTCCATTATAGATTTAGAAAATGTTGCATGTAAAGATCTATGGAGATAGATCTACAAAATGTTCAGCCTATCTAAATCCAAGTACATAGAGGAAATCTTTAGAAGGTTTTTCCTGAAAGAGTTCGAGAGAGAACTCTATCCTATAAGGATAGGACTGCACTTTTAAAAGGCGTTGGAGAACGCGGTTGAGAGAGGTCGCGTAGATAAGATTCATGCGATACTATGTACTAGATCAAATGTTTCACATGTTTTGGAGGGGAAAATCTCCGAGAAAACAATGTAGGAAACATTAAATAATGGTCAACAAACATTATTAGATGCTTGAGAAGCATTGAATACATGTTCTAATGGAGAATCTGAACGAAGAATTCAAAATTCACAAATGTCAGTTCTTGGTCTTGAAAGACTATACACTAATCCCAATTCGGAAAGATAGTTACTCATAAAAGTAGTATGATCAATTGGAAAGGTTCCATATGAATACAACTACTAAAACTCAATACACGGTTACTTTGGAAGTAGCAAGAGAAACGGTTTAGATCGTTAAGTTCTTAATTGAACTTGAATGTTTTCCTAACATTGTTGATCCAATAGAGATTGAGATAACAATGGAGCCATCGCACAAGCAAAGGAAACCTAAGTCTCATCAACGATCTAAGTGTGTATTGAAGGTGGCATATCTCTTTAGAAGAGATAATGCAACAAAATGATAAAGGGATAAATACAAAAGATCTCTTGACATAGTGGATGTCACAGCATATTCATGATTGAAGCTATATGTATTAGATACAATAGTATTTGGATCTAATTGTGTAAAAGCTGTGGTGTTGCAATCTACATTGGATATTGATATGCGTAAACACCTAATTGATAGATGCACTTGAATGGCGGATCTATTATTTTACATATCTCGTTGTTTTATCATAACAACTAAAATAATGGAGTCCGTAGAATAAATGTGGGAAAACTTGTTAATCACAAGGTGTTGTGATAGTGAGATAAAAGTTTTTGGCACTTATTCTTAAATTGTCCCTGGTCGTAGCAATAACAAAACACGGATATTGTTATTGCGGATAGACTAGCATGTGTAGCATCTCTTTCTTAAGAAGAAAGTAATCGATCTCACAAGTTAGAATGTGGAGACATTCGGATGAACACGTGAATGCTTCGTTAGTGGAACAAGCATTTGGATGACCCGCCTAGAGATCTTTGCATGGATAGTTATCCTTGCGTCGATAGATTGATCTCTAATGCGCGGTGTGGAATTGGTCCTTTGACTTGAGAATATCATAGAATCTTATGCACGGATCGCTTTACTTTGGCGGACATTGAAGGATACTCTAATTGGGGTTGACTGGAAATGCCGTACGGGTATAGTGAGAAATGCATGAAGGTTGTGAGTATTCAATACAGGATTCATCGCTCCTGGGTAACGGGAGATTATAACCTGCATTTCGCCCAATCAAGTTGATATAAATTCCTTGGCCAAGGTGGGATTGTGGGATTGAATAGAGTTTTCAATCACAATCACTGATTTAATCAACGTTGAGTTGAGAGCGAATAATACGGTTGGTTGAATGAGATTGACGTGAATCCATATCTCTGAACCAATCGGGTTTATATTGATGAAGGGATTATAGTTCCACGGTAACTGCACATATAAAGGTTTCGTCATTTTCACATGACTTATCCCATCACATGGATTGCCATGACACATTGCTAGATGTCAATCATGGACGGCGACATGGGTCGATCGATCTGGGTGAATCGATGATAAAGCGAAATAGGGATTTCACTTTATCCTATCACGATAAGATTAGATAGTGACACTATGACGTTTGCCTTTGTGAGTGGGAGCCTGATGGGTCACACACAAAGTCAAGTACTCGTACCTTGAATTGAACCTTGTCCAAGTGGGAGAATGTTAGTTATGGGGTGTACAAGGCCCAATAGTTGGACCGGGTTAAGGTATCTTGTGACTCAAGAAACCACAAGCCCAATAGGATTATTGTAAACCTATAAATAGCTCAATGTAACCCCATAATACATAAGTTATTATTACTACATTGTCTCTAAGTTCTCTCCACAATTAGCTAGCACTAAATTGAGAGAGATCATCCCACTACGAAGTTGTTCGTAATTCAAGAGGAGTCTTGGCATGTGGATCACCATTGGAGGCCGGACGATTGGACGGCTGTGGAGACGAAACAACAAACAAGAGATTCGCCGTGAAATCCGCTTCTGTATCGGTAATCTCTAATCACAGATCTCATCTAAGAAACGAGTAGATCCGGTTTTGAATTGCCTATTTTATATTTCCGCTGTGCATGTTTATCGGGCAATTTCTAACAAGAACAACAACAATGACAACGAAAACGACGACGACGATAACAACAACAACAACAACAACAACAACAATAATAATGATATTGATAATGAACAACTTAATCTTTTTAATAAATTCAGAACTCATGAATCATTTTAGGATATTATTAAGGTGGTTATCACGAAATTGTTTATTTTCTCGTAAAAATATCGTTCCGAGTTTCAGATATGTATCCGCCGTGTACTCGTCTAGGAATCAATCCAAGCATCTTTGTTTATCTTAAAAGAAAACATTTTAAAAACAATCATGAACTATAAGGCCCAGTGAGGAATATATGCGTTTTAAATTATAAAAAGCAGTACGATAGTTATTTACTAATTTCTGTCCAACATGCGCAATCATTTCATATCAATAAATATGGCCATATAAACCAGAATCTCATCATTTTGCCCGACGAGAGCAACTCTGCCATTTCGCCTGATAGAAGAGAATTATATTATTTTACCTAACGAAAGGCAAGTTATATCTTAAACCGGTAATTCCATTATTTTGCCTAGCAGAAGGCTCATTTCACCTGATGAGGCCAATTCCGTTATTTTTCCTAATGGAGGGCAACGTTATTCTTTCTGCGCATTCTCGTCATTTTGCTTAACGAGGGGCAATTCCGTCATTTCACCTAGCAAAGGGCAGTTTCTTGGGCATAATCTATGGACATTTTTGGTACTGTATTTTCAAATACTTTGATTTCCCACAGCTATAATTTCAAATGATTTTAAGGATTTATTGTATGAATAGTTTCTAACAATCTTATATCCAAAAACACATAGTTTTCGAACAACTTTATTTCCGAAAACACATGTAGTTTTCAATCGATATCAAATGATGATATTTTAAGAAAATGTTTATATTGAATTGAAAATTACTTTGAATTGAAAATTACTTTTAGATAGCATAAATGTTTCATAACATATATTACTCACTTTATTTCCGTCTATACGCAAGAAAGCATCCAGTGCCACAAAATCACATCTTTTAGTTCGCTTCTCTTTCAATTTATTTCCATTTCCTCTGTAAGTATGAATATACGCGGCCACGTTCTTCAATATCATATACTTCAATTAATTATACGTATGGCTGCTATCATCTATTGATACTTATATAATCAAGTATTGATACTTAATAGAGGTACTTGTATGAAGATGAGCAATTTTTTACTGTACATCTTGTTTGCCTTTTGTTCTCCAGCATGGCCCTATTTTGACAAAAGAAGGTTTGGTGTAATTATTGTCGGCCATGTACTGCAACGTATTGCCACTGTAGTAGCATGTATGGCCATTTCTTAACTAAGTAGTATCAATACTTGCAGACATACTTCACAAGTAACTATACGTTTCCTTTTCTTCTTCTTCTTTTCCTTCCTTACTAGTGCTTCAGTTAACTTACTTTTGGGATTCTAGGGTCATATTCAAGAGGTGGGGAGATGCATTACTTCAATTATAGGATTTGTAGGAATGTTGGTCAGAGGGAGATGTTGGCTTTTAATTAGGTGGTGGTAGTGCTAATGCATTAAATGGCCTATTTATAGAAATATCAGGCCTAGTCTTGCATGCTCGAGAGCCCCGTTTCACTCTCTTATTTTCACAAATGAGTATGCTTACACCTTATGTAAGTATGGAAACCATTTGCGTATCATCAACTTGCCATGCAAATATGTATCAATATGCTTACTTAGGTTGGTGCCCCTACTATTTCTTCTTCCATGTTACTACCCCTACAAGTCTTAACCATCGCAAGCTTCATGATGGTGTTTCCGATTTGCCAATCCATTAATTGAAACTCAAGTTCCAAAATCGTGATGTTTGGGTGACATTTGCACAGATTTGAGTTACGGTAAAAAATTTAACAATTGTTTTGAGTTTCTTCTATTTGTTGATTTCCCCGCCTCTTGGTGATATGGCATAGCCTGTGTCATCACTCTTCAACAATACATTTAGTTCGTCATTACTCTAACTATAGTTTAAGTTACAATCATACGAAATTTACATGATAACGAGATTTCTCGAGTTACCATTAAACTTCATAAATTATTTTGGGGCATTTCCAATCCTCACATTTAGTATTCAAGAAAATCTTGTCAAACCTAGGAATACATAGTTCGCGGTGATACCTTTCGATTCTCCATCGAATCAATGATTAGGTCACATGATCTTCACAAACTTTGCTTGTTTTAATTATGTATGTATATATATATATATCCCACATACCTATATTAGTACCCCCACTTACGTGATTCAACACGTGGAATTTTTTTGGAGATTTTTTCAATTTGGTCCCTTTGCTTTTTAATTATCCTCATTGCCTTTTAGTGGTTTATTTTTGCATTATTACCCCTTAACTATTTGTCAGCCATTTGGCCCCCTTAAAAAATTGTGGCATTACAAGAGTGAATCATATGAAGTAATTGATCATGAGGAACAGATGAAACTTGATAAACCTGTTATACCGACTGCAAAAAAAGCACAATCAGTTGCTAATGAGGAAAAAGAAAATTCAGCAGTGATAGAGGTGGAATATAACGCTGTTAATTTTGAACCACAATATCGAACACCATGATTGGTAGAATGGGATCTTATTGATGAAGAGACATAAAAAGAAATTGACGTAATGGTAGAGTGGGTTGTAGACGGAGAAAGACGAGGAAACATTAGACCACAATTTTCATAACCATTTTCTATCGAGAAGAGAGAAGAAAAACACGAAGAATTCATCAAAAAGCAAAGGATATAAGTGGGAGTTCAATACTCCATAAGAGATCAAGCAGATAAAAATAAAGAATGGGAAAAATGGGAAGGAAAAAGTGGAAGAGCCTATGATCACAAGCACGAGATTTAGTGGGTGGACCAAATAGAGTATCCATGGAAGACACTCAACCCTGAAATCAGGACACATTATGAGGATTCTTCAAATTAAACCAGTACATTTATCAATATTGTCTAACTATTACAGATTCTAAAACTTGTTAAAAGAAAATCTAACTTGATCCACTTTATTTTCATGTTTGAACAATGAAATATATTATTAGAAGCTGGCAAAAATATATAAACCTGTGATTGACATAAGGATGCCGAAAGATATCATCAGTAAGTATAAAACATGGAGCATACAAAGTTACTAGGGGGGGGGGGGGGGGTAATATTATTACTGTGGTAGTAATGTATGTTCTGCCTCTTGATGCAGCTAACCCATAAGGTGTATGAGGTTAGTGGGGGTGGTAATCTTGTTACTGGGAGGTGTTAATGTGTATTATTGCGGGTGGCAATTTATGTTCCACCTCATGATGCAAGTAACCCATCAGGTGTATAAAAGCATACTGAGGGAGGTAATCTTATAATTGGCGGTGGTAATGTGTATTATTGGCGGCGATAATGTAAGTAACCTATGAAATCGGGCGGATTAATAACTACACATTTCTAACCAGGTAAACATATATGCAAAATATTGTAGGCTATAAAGAAATACACTAACATAGTGAAGAGATTGCTCCGAAAAGAAAGAAAAAATAGGGTCCATCAAGATAGAGGCTTCGGTATATAATTTTTCGAGAAAAAAGGACGTGTGTCGCTGCACCGTAACCTTTTCACTAATTGTTTTAGCACTTTCTTGACAGTACTTCTGCGTTGAACATGAGGAATTGATGGAGAGGGTTGAAGACAATCACCGGCCAAGAGTATGACATAGCAATAACCCTTAAGGAGCTGGTCTTAGAATTATTCGATCGTGATATAGTGTTGATGCCAATGCACCACACGTCAAGCAACCATTACATGCTTATCCACATTAATCACAGGAAAAGACAAATCGCCCATATGAATTCAATGCTGAAGAAAAGGGTAAAGTCACTAATGATAAAAAATGGCATACAATAAACATATGCAGTGATCAGTAATAATTTCGTTAACATTTTTTAGCCTATTTATGTTTTGCAATATGAGCTCTTGGGGGTAGCCAATATTTCAAGAAAACTGCATTGCTTTATTTTTATTGCCCTTATTAAAAGCAGAAAAAACAAATAAAACGGTGGATGAATGAAGCATAACCGGCTGGATATTTTGAAAGCTTACAAAGCCAAGTTCTAGAAAATTATCGCTAGGGGATAATTGGAGTAGATCAACATAGACCCTTAATGCATGAAGTTATGATGACTAAGGATGAGAAAAAGACAAGACAGCTGATAATCGACAGAGACTTAAATGAAAACAGCCACTAGTACAGAACTACCCACTCTACAACGGTTATTTTGATATTTTGCAAGGGTTGTACGCACGTTGCAGATCGAGGGGCTGCAGAAAGTGAGAACATTCCGCAACGGTTATAAACCGTTACCATTGCAGAATGTCAACATTCTGCAATGGTTATATAATAAACCATTGCAGAATGTAGACATTCTGCTACCTTTTACGAAATAAACCGTTGCAGAATGTAGACACTCTGCAACGCTTCCAGTTGATAACCGTTGCTGAAAATATACTTTTGGCAACGGTTTTATAGGAACCGTTGCGGACAACTTTTTTTTTTAAATATGAATTTCACATTTGTAATGCTACCCACATTTTTGAATTATATTACAAGATCAATACCTGCATCAACACTACTACTATAATTCATTAACTCCATCCACAACCATATTAAAATCAAATCCACAATTCATTATACCATATTACCTAGAGCATCAAAATACTGCAAAACATCCAACTATCTAAGGCTAACCTAAATCGTATTTCCAAAAAAAAAAAAAAATAACAATAAAAAGACCAAGCTAAATCGGCAAACTAGTACATATCGTACATAAAGTATTCAGCCCATAAATTTTGAACCTCATCGATTTGGTCTTGTGTATATGATTCTTCTCCAAAACTCACCTACAAAAGATTAAATAAAGTAGTACCACAGTTAGTTCATTAGTTTAAAACAAGCTGATGAAGTATATACTAAAGAACTCTTTATTATAGTTTGATGATTTATGGATATATACCTTGTCCAATGAATGGTTCGCATGATGATGTCTCACAAACTCCAACATGTACCGCATCACGTAATATCTGCATTCACTACCACCAGGTTGTTTTGGACACTAGCATTACATGTATACTTAATGTCATTAGTAATGAGATTAAACATAAATGTGAAGTAATTAACACACATTGTTTTGTATTTATATACCACAGGATATTTCCACTGTATACTAGACTCTCGCCTCTGACCTCCTCGCATATAATGGAGCCTAAAAGCCCTACAGTATCAAGAAACATATAACGATTCAACTTAATTTTATTCTAAAAAGACCTTTATGCACTACCTATTCATAATTACTTACATATCCAACCAACGTTTTAGTTGGAGACTTTTATTCAGCTTGAGACTTTTATTCAGCTTCTCCAACGGGTCCAAGATGTACATCGTGCTTTCTTGAGTACAAAAGACAAGTAGAACCCAGAGTCGTCTACATTATATATATAAAAGAAGTTTAATCACAAATGATTAAGAGAAAAATAACAAAAGAGACATAAATATGGAGGATGAACAGTCTTACTTCTGAAAATAAGGTGCAAGGATAAATCTATACGATTGTTGTTCATCCATTGCATGAGATATGTAATTTACATTTTCTGTCTTCATACACATACCCTCCGCTAGTCTCTCTGGACATATAAACCCAATTGACTCGACAAGATGATCTTCACACAACTTATATATGCAGATACCTGGAAATAATTCTACAAAAAGTCACAATTCTAGTAAAGATTAAGACGAACATTGAGTTTGTGATAAAAAGTCTCACATTGCCCATATTTTCAATATGGTTTGTGTCAACCATTCCATACTTAGCAAGTCGACGATGTCGGTGATGAAGACATTCATTTCTCCCTCATCGGTATAAAAAGTATTGACGATTCATCTGGACTGGGTAAATGTCTTCACTAGCAGGCAAATTACGAAGTAAATCATGTAGGGATTGGCACGTTTCACTCAACCTCTCATAAGTAACACTATCAACAAGCATGTGTCACTGCAAGGACGATGACACTTAGAAACTTTTCTTCTTCTTTGGGTCTTCAACAGTTTTTTCCACTTTCCTTTGTGCACCTTCCTGCATTTAGTAAATGAAGGAAACGAAGTACTATGCATTGCAAAATCAAAAGTAACTCAAATTGGTAAAAAACTTACATGTGTCTAAAAATTTATTACCTCTCCTAAAAGCACTAGATTTTTGGGCCATTTAGTGAAACTTCCTTCAGCCTCTCGAACCAAGTTGTGGTGTAGAAATGGCACTGGAAGGGAGTGGTCTTCTACATTTGGAAGAACTCGATCGACCGTTACCCTCACATGACCTTCCAATAGATCTCGATGGTGTACCTTAATATTGGTTTCAGATGTCCAAACAGTCCCTTCCGCTACTTGTATAGGCTCGCCATTAACATTTATGGCGAGAGTACAACAGATTGGTTTCTATTAAAACATCATGATTGGAGATCAATTTAATTAACTAATTAATGACCTTACTATTGAATTGAAATCAATAACATTGATTAACTAATAGCCCCAATTTCAAATACCTGGAGTCCATCGAATGGATTTGGACAAACGGAGTAACAACTACTTCGAACTTGTGGATTCATTGGCATCTCGGTCCTGTGAGCACCAGGTATTTGGGACAACCCGCATTGCTGGAGTATGGCAGCTACTTTCTTTTCCAATGCTGGTTCGATTTGGGACTGCATTTGGGCCTGCAATTGTCTAATAACTTTTTGTGAAACCGTCCCACTCGACCCTTCATTGTTGCCCTTACGTTTTCCAAAAACGTTCGTCAAGGTGGCCCGTTTGCTACATCCCCTCACCCAACCTGGATGATCCGCCTTGCCAAGGGCTGCTGACAATACATCATATTGTCTGTCCGGGACAAATGTCCCTAAACTTACCTCCATAGTTTTGGAGACATGCACAAAAAATAAAAAATCAAGAAAATGATGACTACAGATATTAGATGTAAGTACATAAACAAATTTTGATTCTGAGTATCTGTTTTCTATACATACATACACATACTTACAATTGTATCAAACACCTCGTTCGTTTGCTCGTCGGGAAAGATGTAATTTCCACTATCTGTTTTCTTCATTCTCGCTCGAGCCCAATCAAAAGCCCGATCATTGGCGCATTAGTTAAGCTCACTACATGAAGATGAAGAAGCTAACGGGTCGAAATTTGCCCACTCTGCCCTCTTTCCAGCATAGCTGGTAGAACCCAAATGATGTGGATGCTTAGTATGCGATATGCTTTCCACTGCCTTTCTACTCATTTTCCTAGAACCAAAAGTATCGCATCATTACTATAGAATTTCACTGAACATTAGGAAGCTGATAAGGACAATGTCATTACTTATAAACTGATTACAATATTATATATACACCTGCCAATCCGCACTCTGATGTTGTTCCTTGAATTCCTCCCACTGTTGTGGCGTTATAAAATTATAGGCGTCACACGGAGACTCGTTGTCTTCAGGGCGTCGTTTGATGTATTCTCTGACCAAAAATGATTTGAATTGCTTCCACGTCGTCCCCGCATCTATTGAAATAGATTCTTTAATGTCCGGGTCATCGTCTCGATTGAACAGAGTCTGAAAGGCATCAAAGATTTTCAATGTTAAATATTACCAACATTACTTATAAAATTTGAAAGCTAAATTATGAGCTATAAGCATATACATGAGTGTCATTACCTTCAAATCCTCCCAAATCAAGTTTTTGAGACCATCGGGGACTTTGGGCCATTTCTCAAAGGTTATAGGAACTTTGTTTCGTGCATTAATACCTATTTGAGTGATGAACTTTTGCTTGTAATCCCCTTGAGGATTTTTTAACTTATCAAAGGTAACCTTAACCACTTCCCCAGCTTGGGTTTGAAACCCTTGCCAGCAGTTGGGCCTCTTCTTCTTTTCTTGTTCGAGAACTTTGAATCAAAAGAACCTGAATGCGCGTTCATGCTTGAGATTATTGTTTATGTACCTACACATTATGAGAACACAAAAGATTATTATGAGAAACAAGTGAATGATATGACAACACAAATGAGTATATTAATTACATGGCTAAACACGAACACATTAATGATATTAGGAAGTTAATAATAAGAATGGAATAAATCTTACACATTGCATAATCACGAGCGATGGTCAATCCACAAGCCCTCCGCATGATCCGAACAGGCATAATCTGTTTCCGTGTTATCGTCCCCTGAAGATGAAGGTTGTATACCAGTAGAAAATGGGGGAGTTTTGTCAAAGTGGTCATAGTCTTCTTCATCGATCACATCACCAATACCAACAATACACCTCTTTCCATGAAGGACGATTGAAAACTTACGATCAACCGGATCGGGCACATAAAATACCTGTGTTGCTTTGGATGCAAGTATAAACAGTTTATCAAGATAACCTTGCCTATTGAAATTCACTAGGGTGAAACCAAAATCATCCTTTCTCACACCACGGCAGTTGTCAACCCATTTATACCTCAACAAAGGAATCTTTAGCACCTTATAATCAAGTTCCCAAATTTCATCGATGACACCATAATATGACATTGCAGCATCTACTAGTCTAGTATTTGTAGTTTTGGAAAACTCTCTCGACAGTACTACCAATGTCACACCACTATTTTGCATCGTACTCTTATCATCTTGACTTTTTGTGTAAAACGTATATTCGTTAATGTCATATCCTTCGTAAGAGGAAAAAACCAAGCCAGGGCTGTACGCCAACCATTTGATATTTCAATGATGTTGTTCGGAGTTTGGGACAACTCTTGCATCAATCGTTCGCTGAACCACCTTATAAATGAGCGATTATGCTCTTTAGTCAACCACACTTCACCTTTAGAAGGACACTGCTGCCTCAAAGTAGCCATATGCTCGTCCAAATATGGAACAACCTCAACAACGTGATGCAAGACAACGAGGTGTGCTTTATCCCTATCTACAGTAGTGGGCGCAATCTGCTTGAATCGAATTGTACATTTACCTCCAAGTCTTCCTTCATGGCGAGATTTGGGAATACCGACTGATTCAACACCATGGAGGTATTCAATACAAAACTCGATAGCCTCCTCAGCATCATAACCTTCAATGATACTACCTTCAGGTCGATATCTATTTCTCACGTATGCTTTCAAAATACCCATGTATCTCTCAAATGGATACATATACCTCAAGAACACCGGACAACAAAGCTTAATTTCTCTCACCAAATGAACAATCAAGTGCACCATAATGTCAAAAAATGATGGTGGAAAATACATTTCAAATTGACATAGAATGGTAACAACGTCGGCTTGCAAATCATCTAACGCTTCTGGATCAATAACTTTACTACAAATATCATTGAAGAAAAAACATAGCCATGTAATGACATGTCTAACAGATGGTTGCAATATGCCTCGAATTGTAATAGGTAACAAGTGTTGCATCATGATATGACAATCATGAGACTTCATCCCTACCAATTTCAAATCCTTCATTGACCCAAGTGTTCTGATGTTCGACGAGTATCCAGATGGGACCTTAACAGATTTGAGGCACTCACAAAAACTTATTTTCACTTCTTTAGCCAAAGTACAGCTCGCTGGGGGAAGATACGTACGTTTACCCAACTCTTGTAGTGCTAACTCCCCTCGTATCCCCATTTCTATCATATCCTTTCTAGCTTTGATACTATCCTTTGTCTTTCCAGGAATGTTCAATAATGTTCCAATAACACCTTCGGAAACATTTTTCTCTACATGCATCACATCAAGACAATGCCTTACAGATAAATGTTCCCAGTACGGTAGATCCCAGAATAGAGATCTCTTCTTCCAAAAACTCTTCGGTGGAGGTTTTGAAGTTTTGCCAAACACAACATTAATGTTTTTAACTTTCTCATAAACATCCTCTCCTGGTAAAGGCATTGGGTTCATTCGACGCTCAGTTTTCCCATTGAGCGATTTCTTCTTTCCTCGATAAGCATGGTTATGGGGAAGAAACCTCCTATGACCCATAAACACATTTTTCTTACAGTTATGCAACCAAAGGTCATCTGTCTCTTCACAACAAATGGGACATGCTTTAGGTCCTTTGTTGGTATAGCCAGATAAATTACCGTAAGCTAGGAAATCATTTATAGTGCAAAATAACATAGCACGCATCGTGAAACTACGTTGGCTATGTGCATCAAACACCCACATACCTTCATTCCACAACAATTTAAAATCTTCAATAAGTGGCACTAGGTACACATCTATGTCATTTCCTGGTTGTTTAAACCCTGAAATTAGCAATGTTAACATAATGTACTTGCAATTCATACACAACCAAGGAGGAAAGTTGTAATTGACCAAAAGAACCGGCCAAGTGCTATGTTGACTACTCATATTACAGTGCGGGTTCATTCCATCCGTGCACAGTCCAACCTAAGATTCCTATCTTCGTGACCAAATTCAAGAAACTTCCTATTAATATTCCTCCATTGGGAGAATCGGCCGGGTGCCTCAGTTTTCCATCTTCCTTTCTCTCTTCGGCATGCCACCGCACATTCTTGGCATCCTTCGCATTAGAGAACAAGCGTCTGAATCTTGGTATTATGGGAAGATACCAAAAAAAATTTTCGGAGTACCTTTCTTGTCATCCCCCCTATCACTGCCGTCCTTTCGCTTATACTGTGATGTCTCACACTTTTGAGACACATGTAAATCCTTATACTCATTGCGATACAGTACACAATCATTTGGACATGCATGTATCCTCTGGATTTCCAAGCCCATCAAGCACAATAGTTTCTTTGCCTCATATGTTGAAATAGGAAGCTTGTTGTCCTCCGGAAGCATATCCCCTAGGAGTTGCAGTAACTCTGTAAAACTTTTACCACTCTACCGCATCCTTGCTTTCAAGTTATAAAGTTTGAACACAACTGTCAACTTTGAGAATTTACTACAACTAGGAAACAATGGTGTTTGAGAATCGCCGAACAAATTGTCTAATACATGAGGATGTTCTATGAAATCTTCTTGTACATCACGCATCATCTCGTCAAGCCGATCTTTCTCAACATCATTCTCCTCATTGTCGACAATAATATCATGGTAATTGTTCGAAGTATTCTCCTGCCGAACACTTTCATTGACAACGATGCTCGTGCTAGGAACCATACTTTCACCATGCCAATACCATCGTGTGTAGCCTTGTTTAAAACCCCGACTAATCAAATGACTCATCACTACTGCAGAGTTACGAAACCTTTTGACATTGTTACAATCAATGCACGGACAACACATTATTTCTTCACCATTCTCTACCATGTGTTCCTTAGCCAATTTCATAAACTCGGCAACACCAATAAAATATTCTTTTGTTGTATGTTTGATCCCATACATCCAACTACTACGATCCATATCCAACAACCTAAAAAATATTCATTGTCTATTATCAAGAGTACTTATAAAATTCCATAGTTTAAGGTGAGAGTTTGCTAAGTTTAACTTAAAATATGGTAAAATAGAGATTAATTTATTTAAATGCAGAAGAACTTTCAACTTTAGATCTCAACTCCATGGCAATCAAGAACAACCAAGTCACAAAATTAGTTCAATGTATTACACAAAATTAGTTCAATGTATTATCATTGGCTATAAAAAGTTGTCCAAGATATGAAAGTGAATGATCATTAAAAGTGATGATAGTTTGAAAGATTTCAATGAAATCATATTCTTCCCTCTCTATCAAACATATTCTAAAAATCATTTCTTTGCAATTATTTATTTATTTGTTTATTCAATTTTTTTCCGATGAAGCTTCATTGCAATTACACATTTTAAAATGAAATGAAAAGAACACTATAAATTGGAAGGATACAAAAATATAAAGATTCTATATATTAGATAAAAGAAAAACTTTCATAAAGAATTTATAAAATTAATAGAGAAGTATGGTCGTTAATATTTAATTTAATATTTTAAAAATATTTAATAAACTCTCATTATAATGTGCAACGAACGTTGTAAAAAACTAGTCTTATGAAGACTCAAGTATCCATGAGTCAAGGCTCACATGTACAAAATAGTATCTATAGTTAGATCTTAAAGTGAGGTTAGGAAAAAAATTGAACCTTGTGTAGTTAATTGTATTGAGGCATTTTATCAAACGCATAGTGGGCGAAGATGGGGTGGGTTGGTTAGGGAAAAATTGGCAGAATAAATTGAAAACCCATGCTACAAATCCTAAGCACCCAAGCTAAACATGCATATTAACACACAAAACAGCAAAAACAAAACAAAAAAAAAAAGATTATAATGCCCAATTTTCGTCTATGTAAGAGAGCAAAAGGGTTGAGTTTTACCTTGAATGTTTTTGAGATAACAACACAGTGCAGCCCACAAATATGCTTAATCTCGCTTCCTTGATACTAGAATGAGGTGAGATTTGAGTTAATATGTCTAGCAAATTCACGAAATAGGACAAAAAAATAATGCGCGCGCTGGGTTCGTCATTAAGGAAATCAATGCATATTTACCTTTAACCTTTGAGACAATAACACAATAATGCTTCAATAATCCTTCCACGTAATTAGATCTAGATAATCTTAGAGTTTTTTAGGAGAAAACGGGTGGAAATATGGTGACGTACAGAAGCAAGTAAGAGCAGCGGCTGTAGAAACGAGAATATACAGAGCCTGGTGTATTTTAAAGGTTGAGAATCTATCACGGTTGAGGAGGAACCATTGCTAATATTAGGATTCTGCAACGGTTTTTAATTTGGACCGTTGCTAAAAGGTAATATTCTGCAACGGTTTTAGATGAAACTGTTGCAGATTAGCGGCACAGACTAATTTTGGAATGGTTATTTTGACAACCGCTACGTATAAGTTAAATTTATTTACAAAAATGCCACCGCATTGCTTTTTTACAATGCTTTTCCTTATGACCGTTGTAGAATGTGTTGTTTTAAAAGAACTTTTTGTACTAATGAGCTATTAATATCATGCAGATGTTCAATGCCCTCAGTAAGAGACCGACTTGGAAGTAAATAAAAAATCAATTGCTTAATTATATTGTAATTTTTAAGTTGATTTAAAAATGTTACTATAGGTCAATAAAGAAATAAATTTATTATTTTATAGACACGACTATGGTGGCTTTATGCCTAATTTATTTCATGGAGTGCTTGATAAATGGGAAGAAGCTTACTCAAAAGGAGGCATGGCTTTTACACAAAAGATCTTCGACAAATTCAGAAGACATAGAGCAAACATTAAATGGGGGATTGAAATGGCATTTTGGACAACTATGATGTACATTGTTTTGTAATGGAATTTTTTTAATTTGTCATGGAAGTTTAAGATAATTTTGATTATATTTTGTTTGTGGTGGTAGAATGATGCGATGATGGACGTTTTCTATTTGTGTATTATTTTGGGATTTAATGTAATTTCTCATCTATAAATAGTGGGATTTGAGATTCTCTTCCTGGGGTTTCCTAAGGACTGGCTCTCTCCCTTGATCCTGATCTAAGGTTTTAGCTTTCACCTTGTTTCCCTTCCTTTTCTTTTTTCCAAATTATCTATCACGGTCACTCCTTATTTTCTCATTGGAGTCGGCAATATAGAATCAATTGAAACTTTATGGAAATCTTTCTCATGGGATGACTACAAGTATGAAGTGCTTGAGTTGGACGACGCGATAACACAATAGCATTCCCGCGAGGAATGATTGGCACTTATTGGAAAATCCTCACCAACAAATCATATCATCGGGAGGCCTTCAAGCAAACAATGCTTTCATTATGGAGATTAGATGGTAGTTTATCGATTAAGTTCCTGAAAGACGACCTTTTCTTGGCGGAATTCAATAAGACAGAAGAGGTCCTCAATTCTCAACAACAGAATTGTGATCGGGCGCTGTTGGTTTTCTCACCGATTGAAAATGAGTCTTCTACTTCTCTGCCAGAAGTACGCCATGTTCCATACTAGGTCAAGTATATAATCTTCCTTTTATTCTTATGCGAACCAATACGGCGAAATAGATTGGGAACTTTATAGGGCATTTCCTCAACGGAGATGTGGACAAAAAGGCCCGGTATATAGGAGGTTTCTCCGTATTTCAGTTTATCTTGATTCATTTTTTGAATGTACAACTTGGCTCTGGTAGCCCTTTGATGAAGTTAGAATTCCAGTACAAAAACCTCATTATTTTTTTGCTAACACTGTGGCCGGGTTGATCAGTCTTTCGAGTGGGGGGTGGGATTCTGGGGGGACAGATAATCATAAATTTTGGGATTTCTTACATGCACCTAAAGGGAGGTGAGCAAGGGCTACTGATAAGTGCTAGAAAAGCACTTAAATAATTCTTCTATTTTATGTATTTGTGTGTTTTATTAGTGTTATATGTTCCGTTTTATGTGTTTTTCCTTTATTGTGGTGTTTAGGGTCACAAAGAATCAAAAGGAGTCAAAAAGGATGAAAATCGGATGAAAAAGGAAACTCGGGACCAAAAAGCAAGTGAATCAAAGATGGAGGACCTCCGATGCAATTTTATGAAAAGTTGTTTTTACAATTTTTCTTGTTCCAATGTCGAAGAACATCAAAATAGGATTCCCAAACTTTTTCCGGATCGCAAATCGGAGTTTCCTAGTGAAAGTTATGGTCGTTTGAAGAAAAAGGACTAAAAGCGTCAAAGCCAAAACTGTTGGGGACCAAAGTGCAACTTTTCAAAAGTCTGGGGACCAAAGTGAAACTTTTCAAAAAGTTGGAGGACCAAAATGCAATTTGTCAAGGACCAAAATGAACAACATTCAAAAGTGGAGGGACTTGGTGTGCAATTTCTGGGTGACTCGAGTCACCGCCGCGCGCGTGATCAGTCATCACCGCAGTGACTTCGAAGTCACGCCCGATCATGCTCGATCACGCAAGTGACTCGAGTCACCGCCGCAGTGATCGAAATCACGCCGCCAGAACCGTCCCTGGCCTCCCTGCTCAAGGCGGTGACTAAGCGCGCGTGACTCGAGTCAGGCGACTGAAGTCACGCTGACGCCACGCAGATTTTGACCAATGGACTCCACCTACCATAAAACGTGTTTTTGGTATTTTCTTGACTTCTTAGAGATAAAACAATCTGGCACACCACAATAGACTCATGAAGGAAGACTTTTATGATTTTTTAATATTTTTTGGTGTAATATTTTGCCTATAAATAGAGGCATTTCCAAGCTTGAATGACACAACTTGTAGAGAGAATTAGCTTGTGATTCTCTCCAACTTTCTCCTCAATAAATTTCTCTTCATCATTTGTTCTTAGTTGTAGCTTGAAAGCTCTTAGTTTTTCATATTCCGGCGGAAGTAAGAACCTAAATATAGGTTCGAAAAATCAATCGACGATACTTCGGCCGTGAATATGATTAACGGAGTATTTCTTCGCTAGTTTCTCTCTTTCTTTTATTTTTCTTGTTTGAGAAGTCTAATTTCTCATATATTGTGGAGGTAATACAAGGCGAACACTCGCTAAAAAGTATTTAACCCATATATATGAGTGATTAAACTTCTCTATTTATTTCTTAGCATTTATTTTCTTGTTTCTATAGTTTTTATATATTACTTGAGGTAGTGAAGTATAATCTATCATATAGCAGTGGTGATACCCGCTAATATGAGTAGTTAGACTTCTCTATCTAGTTCGAGGGGGACGTTGTGTTCAATTATCATGTTGTTATCTTTTCTAACTCTTTGCTAACGTTTTATCTATTCCTCTACTTCAATTTGTTGATTTGTTATGCTTTTAAACCCGTTTTGAATTTATGTGATTATTGCATTCACTTTGGCCAATTGAATCAATTAATCTTTAAGTTCAAGTTATGTGCTAGGATTGGAACTTTTGATCCGTAATTGTCACTAGATTCCAATCCACAAATGCAAAACGAATGTCGTGCATATTTGTTAATAAATCAACTTAGATGTATTAATTCAAGTTTGTGAAATTGATCATCTAATTCAACTCATTCTTCTTGTTCATTTCACACTAGCATTGCATTAAATCCTAAGAACTTGTTTAGGATTATCCAATAGCTAGATGTTAAGTTAAAGAACTCACTTTAATTTAATACACTTAAGGAAGAATTCGTTAATCAGAGCTTCTTGGTTAATTGAGAGTTGATAAATTGAAGAAGGGATAGTAACACGTTGCATGGGAAAGATAAACACAAGATGTTGACACAACCGAACCCGAGAACTAGATATTTAGTTCAATTGTTTCAGTTCATCTCTTTTATTTTGTAATTTTATTTTCGAATTGCATTCAACTTCACAAAACCCCCATTTCTATATTAATTGATAAGAACAACTAGATTAAACACCGTTCCTCTTGGGTTCGACCCTTACTTACCACTTCTACATTAATTTGTAGTTTTGAAACCGAGTAAGGAAATAAAATAAATTTTGGCGCGCCGCGACAAGCGCGCCCAAGTTTTTGGCGCCGTTGCCGGGGAACGGTTAACCAATTTAGTTGTTTTTATTAGTTAACTTTTAAAAAAAAAAAAATTAGTCGAGCTAACGACTTTAAACAAAAGCGCTTCTTGGGAGGCAACCCAAGCATTTTCTCTTATTTTTTTTATTTTTCTTTTGAATTTTTGTTGTTTTTGTTTTTATTTCCCAACTTTTTATCTATCGTATTGAGGAAGATATTACTTTGAAACTGTAGGAAGAAGATATCTCGGGATTCAATTATTTGGGAAGAGACATGATGGCCCATAAATCGGTGATTAGCGAGAATTACGGATAATGGGCAGGTTAATTATTGATAAATGACAAATCCGTCAAACGCGTTTTCTCGGATGCCCACTCCAACGCATTTTTACAAAGACACTCTGCATGCACGATTGTCGGTTGAAACAGTGACCACTTTGATTATAAATCAGAGATCATTCTCCACTCGAAACCACAACCATAATCTTCATTGAGTACTTCTTTCTAGCAGTGATTAGGTGGCCTTATAAATGCACTCGATGGACCTGCAACTCAGGTAACCGTTCCATTGGATTCGTGTCCACAAATCGAGAAGATAAAATATATTTCATTAAGGATGGCATGAGTAAGGAGTCTTTGGATGATATCCATCAAACTCTTGAGACGCATCCTAGTGGAATGGTGCAAATCGAACTTCTCAATTTGTGGAGTGAATTCAAAAAGGAACGAGAACGATACAGTCTTGGGAATCTGACTTTAAAAGACCCTGTTTGCCAGTCTATAAGAAAACTGGATGGGAAGCCTATCCCCGACTCATAGAAGGCGTTTAAGTCGTTTCTGGACGTAAAACCAGAGGAAGATGTGAGCCACAATCACAACTACGTGTACATATTGATATTTTGTGCTCTTGTGTCAGTTTTTAGTGTGAAAAAGAAAAAAAAAACACCTTGGATACTGGTTTATGTATCCCGCCCAAAGGCGTTAAACTGGTCTTTTTCAGTAGACCTTAAAGAACTGTATTCTCTTCTATTAACCTTCTTCTTTCAAGTCTTTTGCAGATACCTCAAAGTGCACTGAATTTTCATTTCTTTCTATGGCATCCCCTCTACGTATTGTTGCTCTTCTACAAGTACTCGACTCTTTCTCTATGCCTCTTGATATCAAGATTCACATTGTTCGACTTGTTGATAAGTATGAGCGTGCCCTTTGGAACGTTATCACTTTTGGGGCAGGATCATCCCGATCTGCTCGCAAACGACATGCTAAGCGCCTTAAGAGTTGCTTTAAATGTGGAAAGCTATTAGATGGACCTCATTGTACTCGAAATCAAACTTATTCACAATATAGACATGTTGTTTTCTTCAAGGATGGACCGATTAGGTGCAGGGCCGAAAAGTCTATCAGGAGAAACAGCCAGCTCGCAATAAGTGTGAGAGAGTTTGATAATTTGTTGGAACAACGACAACGTCTGTTGGAAACCAAACTCGATGGTCTAACCATTGAGCAGCAACTTTTTGAGCGTGATCATTTACACACATCCGAAGATGTAAAACTACGTCTCATTCATTTGAGAAGTGTCTGAGTTGGACGTTCTGCTCTAAACGTTCTCCCATTTGTTGGTTCTTGTGGGGCTGTTCTTTATTGAATGGTAAACATACCTATGTGTCATGTGGCGATATGGAGGACCTTTTCATTAAGGTTGGTTGTCAAACTGTTTTGTAGAGAGTATGCTGATTCAGATAGTTTCCATGCGGATCAGACTTGATGGAATCATATCATTAATTTGATGTGAATACTACTGCAAGATGTTCAGAGGGTTGTCAACTCCCAAAGTCGCTTTGTATATATTTCTCTTCTTCATAAAAAAAAAAAAAAAAACAAAAACAAAAAAAAAAATAAATAAAAATAAAAAAATAAAAAAATTCAGTTGTTGTTTTTCTTGTTCTATAAATATGTTGATTGCAGTGCATTACTCTTGGATTGTTGACCTGTTCCTACGAAGTGCTACATTGTGCAACCACCATTCCCACTCGGCACGACTCATGGCTTACCATAGGGGAGTTTCCATTTCTTCTCTTTTACATGGTATTTATATTTCTACATTGGGGACAATGTAGAATGTAAGTGTGGGGGAGTGGCATATTGTGATCTGCTTGTGATTTTTTTTTGTGTCTACAATTTTGCATGAGATAGCAACTTTTGAATATGATTGAGCTTAATTTGCGTGATTTAGCTAAAACTGCAGGATCCCAAAAAAAATCAATTTGTTGTGTTCTCGTTCTTCTCTACGCATAGCTGGCTAAATTACCTGAGCACGTTTATAAGGTAATTTACTATCATTCTCTGGAACACAAATTGAAGGTTGAAAATGTTGATTTTTTTTTCTAACTTTCTAGACCATAGTAAACTAACTTTTTTTTTTCCTTTTTCTATCCATTCGTCCTGCTCAAAGTAACTTGGAAACATCAATTGTTAGCAAGGTGGAGTTATAATCGCATGGTATCTGTTTTTTGTGAATGTGTCTTTTATTAACTGAGTTTAAAAAGTTTGGAAAAAGCATTGACCTATACTGAGAATGAATTTTACTTTTATGTTCGAAATAAGGAGAGGGACCACAGGAAAGAGCTACCTGCCTCAGAGTGTGAAGCCGTCACCTCGAATGGGTGAAGAAGGCTGCCTCCAATGAAAGGGGTAGTGTGAAAGCTACCTGTGGGGTAAAAGCTGAAAAGAAAATTGCAAAATTCTTCTTCTTCTTCTTCTTCTTCTTCTTCTTCTTCTTCATCAAAAAAAAAAAAAAAAAGAAAAAAAAAAGAAAAAAAAAAGAATAAAAAAAGAGAAAAACGCAAGAAATGTGACAGCTACCCAAGTGTGAAGTTTGATAAATAAATTCCCTCAGTGGTTTGAAGTGCCCAAATCTAAACACTCCTTAAATTGAAGACATATTTGCGATAAAACACCTGCCATGCCCCTTTTTTTTCTTTGCAGTGCTAACGGTTGATGATTTTTGGTGAACTGAGTAATTTTTAGGATCCATGGGAATCATTGTAAAATAAGAGTGGGATCACGAGAGATGAAAGGAAATATTTGACCACTTCGGTCGATTTGGATAGAACATCGTAGCTTTCATTTGGTTCGATTAGTGATGGGATGATAACCTTAAATGCACACACTCACAAGCCATTGTGTATTTGAGAAGAAGTAAAATTTTCATGGTTCGGGAGAATGTTGATTAAGCAAGTCACTATCTGTAGAAGGATTTCAATGTTTAAAGTTGTTTATCTCATGTAAAATCACTGTGTTGTTTTGTGTCGTATGGTTGTTGTTCGAGGGCGAACAACAGTCTAAGTGCGGGGGAGTTTGATAAGTGTTAGAAAAGCACTTAAATAATTCTTCTATTTTATGTATTTGTGTGTTTTATTAGTGTTATATGTTCCGTTTTATGTGTTTTCCTTTATTGTGGTGTTTAGGGTCACAAAGAATCAAAAGGAGTCAAAAAGGATGAAAATCGGATGAAAAAGGAAACTCGGGACCAAAAAGCAAGTGAATCAAAGATGGAGGACCTCCGATGCAATTTTATGAAAAATTGTTTTTACAATTTTTCTTGCGCCAATGTCGAAGAACATCAAAAGAGGATTCCCAAACTTTTTCCGGATCGCAAATCGGAGTTTCCTAGTGAAAGTTATGGTCGTTTGAAGAAAAAGGACTAAAAGCGTCAAAGCCAAAACTGTTGGGGACCAAAGTGCAACTTTTCAAACGTCCGGGGACCAAAGTGAAACTTTTCAAAAAGTTGGAGGACCAAAATGCAATTTGTCAAGGACCAAAATGAACAACATTCAAAAGTGGAGGGACTTGGTGTGCAATTGCTGGGTGACTCGGGTGACTCGAGTCACCGCCGCACGTGATCGAGTCACCGCCGCAGTGACTTGAGTCACGCCCGATAATGCTCGATCGCCGCAGTGACTCGAGTCACCGCCGCAAGTGATCGAAGTCACGCCGCAACCGTCCCTGGCCTCCCCTGCTCCGCGCGGTGACTAAGCGTAATCGCTGCGGACTCGAGTCACGCCGCGACTGAAGTCACGCCCGACGCCACGCAGATTTTGACCAGCGGACTCCACCTACCATAAAAGCGTGTTTTTGGTATTTTCTTGACTTCTTAGAGATAAAACAATCTGAGCACACCACAATAGACTCATGAAGGAAGACTTTTATGATTTTTTAATATTTTTTGGTGTAATATTTTGCCTATAAATAGAGGCATTTCCAAGCTTGAATGACACAACTTGTAGAGAGAATTAGCTTGTGATTCTCTCCAACTTTCTCCTCAATAAATTTCTCTTCATCATTTGTTCTTAGTTGTAGCTTGAAAGCTCTTAGTTTTTCATATTCCGGCGGAAGTAAGAACCTAAATATAGGTTCGAAAAATCAATCGACGATACTTCGGCCGTGAATATGATTAACGGAGTATTTCTTCTCTAGTTTCTTTCCTTATTTTATTTTTCATATTTGAGAAAGATAATCTATCATATATTGCAGCGGTGATACAAGGCGGTTACGCCGTTTTAAGTATTTAACCCGCATATATGAGTAGTTAGACTTCTCTATCTAGTTCGAGGGGGACGTTGTGTTCAATTATCATGTTGTTATCTTTTCTAACTCTTTGCTAACGTTTTATCTATTCCTCTACTTCAATTTGTTGATTTGTTATGCTTTTAAACCCGTTTTGAATTTATGTGATTATTGCATTCACTTTGGCCAATTGAATCAATTAATCTTTAAGTTCAAGTTATGTGCTAGGATTGGAACTTTTGATCCGTAATTGTCACTAGATTCCAATCCACAGTAGCAAACGAATGTCGTGCATATTTGTTAATAAATCAACTTAGATGTATTAATTCAAGTTTGTGAAATTGATCATCTAATTCAACTCATTCTTCTTGTTCATTTCACACTAGCATTGCATTAAATCCTAAGAACTTGTTTAGGATTATCCAATAGCTAGATGTTAAGTTAAAGAACTCACTTTAATTTAATACACTTAAGGAAGAATTCGTTAATCAGAGCTTCTTGGTTAATTGAGAGTTGATAAATTGAAGAAGGGATAGTATACGTTGCATGGGAAAGATAAACACAAGATGTTGACACAACCGAACCCGAGAACTAGATATATCTTCAATTGTTTCATTTTCATCTCTTTTATTTTGTCATTTTATTTTTGAATTTCATCCAACTTCACAAAACCCCCATTTCTAGATTAATTGATAAGAACAACTAGATTAAACACCGTTCCTCTTGGGTTCGACCCTTACTTACCACTTCTACATTAATTTGTAGTTTTGAAACCGAGTAAGGAAATAAAATAAATTTTGGCGTACTGCGACAACACGCCCAGCTACATATAGGAAGAATAGCCCAGCAGCGTCAAATGATCAAGAAGATAGGGGTTATTCCTCTTGCCCCATGCAATCCCATAGTGACATCAAGACTACCGGGATGACGAGAGTTAGCAAATCGGACATGGATGCCTATGCAAGGACATTGGCTTTAGTAGTGGTTCTTTCTGCTGGCAAGACTAAGGTACCAACTTATGGCCCATTTTTCTAGAATCCCATAACTATGGGGGTTTTTAGTAGGATAAATATGCAGTTGTTTCTCCAAGAAGTATCAATAGATGAGGCTAATGAGCAATCTAATTCCTTGTGGAAGAGGTTTCACAAAGTTTCTATAGGATCTCCTCTGAAATTACCCCTCACAGCCGGTCGACCTGTTGCTAGCCCTCATGGCAAAAGACAATTTCCGTTTTCAATACTTGAAGGTAGTAATTGTAAGCGAGGGAATGTAGCAGTTGGTGATCTTGATGTCCCTGATTCATTTGTGCATGATGTTTACTCTACGATGAGTCTTGCAGCGCATGACTACGCATCACCATGAATTGCTTAGGGTGGAATGTGCGGGGACTGGGGAAACCCAACACATTGGCGTCACTATAGACACTTGTTCATTCAGATTCCCTCGATTTTGTCTTTATGTTAAAGAGGAGGCTCTGTAATGCTAGATAAAAGACATTCGCTATGCTTTGAATTTTCCCTCGAATTTTGTGGCTATTTGCAAAGGATGGAGAAAAGGGTTGATGCTATTATGGTTGGATAAGTATTTGGTTGATATTAACCCTTTTTTGTGGGGCATATTGATGGTTTGTCTCTCATGTAGATTATCCCCATGGCGTCCCAGATATTCCAAGGCAATACAAAGCTCTCCAAACACCACTCCCCATGGCAACTTTTGCGTAGGCTCTCTTCTTGGGAGGATATCTCATACTTGTGCTTCGGGGATTCTAATGAAACCCTTACTTTGGATGATCGGTCCGAAGTGACTCATGACCTTTGTGGCAATGGAGACCTTTCTTGAGTCTATTATGGATAGTAGGTTGAAATCTCTGAGGCATTGTAGGCCGATGATGACTTGGAACAATGACCCGTAGGGTTGCTTCACATCCAAGCCCATCTGGAAAGGGATCTTTGTTCTTGGCCGTGGAGGGACCTTTTGCCTTTGACGAAGTTACTAAATTTTCCCTTTCCTTGGTCTAACCATAGGCTGGGGCTCGGGGATGTGGCTACGAGGGCCAGATCATCATGAAAAGCCTTTTCGGCTTGAACCTTATTAGGTGAAGGAAGAAGATTACATGGAGGTTGCACACACAACATTTAGGGATCCTTTTGGTGGCGTGGATTCTGAACCATCTCCAGCACACTTTGAGATGTTGGAGGAAGCACCTTCAGATGTGGAGTAAGGAAAAGTTTGGGACCGTAAAAAGGAGCTTGAGAAACTTATAAAAGGGCAGGACTTTCTACTTATTTTTCCCTTGACCGGGGATTGTATAACTAAGGTTGAGGAGCTTGAAAAGAAGATTGAATCTTATAATAAGAGGGCGGAGATACATTGGAGTCAACAAGCCTGTGTGGATTGCCTTTAGGATAGGGACACAAACACAAGGTTCTTCTAGTGTAAGAAGAATGCGATTACTAAACTTAGGACCCCGAATGGTCTTTGGTTGGAGGAGAATGAGGATATTGTTCAGCATGTTAAGTAGTATTATTCGCAGCTATTCTCTGGCTATAAGTCATGTACAGAGGACCCGTTGCAACAACCAGTGGAATTTCTTATATTTTAAGCTGAATATTTTTTTTGGAGCGTGCTTTTATGGGGGAAGAGATCACGGATGCTCTGTATAGCATGGGTGCCTACAAATCCCCTGATGTAGATAGCTATCCGGGCCCCAATCTCTCATGCTTGCCTGGAGCTTTTAATTAAGTTGCGTCTATTCGGCCGAACTGTACCACCATCGTCCTCATTCTCAAAAAGAAAGCTCCAGTCTGTGCCACTGACTTTCGGCCCGTCTCTTTATGTAATGTTGTTGATAAAATACTCACCAAATGTTTTATAATTGCCTCAAGAAGGTTCTCTCCCCATTGATAATGGATACTCAAGCGCTTTTATTCTAGGGTATTTGATTATAAATAATACCCATGATGTATTTGAGTGGTTTCACTCTTTGAGCAAACAACAATGTGGGAAGAAAGGTTTTCTCACGCTATTTGTTTGTGTAGCCATGGATCGTATGGGTTATCTTCCTCATTGGACTATACATGTAATGGATTGTGTTTGAACAACCCAATTTACTTTCACCATTAGTGGGTACTATCAGGGTCATATGATTCCCTCTTGCGGCCTACGTCAAGGCTATCCCCTCTCTCCCCTATCTGTTTATTTTATGTGCAAAAGCCTTTTAATCGTTTTCTGCTAGGCGAAGGGTCCGTGGTGTGCAGTGGGTTTGTGGTGTTCTCAAAATGGCTCGCGTGCCGCCTACATTTTCTCACAGATGATTCAATATTATTTGCCCAAGCTTTATCGCGAGATGTCCGTTGCCTCATGGTATCATTGGACATTATGCACAAGGCCTCGGACAGTGGTCAATTTCGATAAAATTGCGATCACCTTTAGCAGTAATATAGGTCATGAGCTCCGAAAGGTATTGCGGGACCTTTAGTGGTAATCTGGGTTGTACGCTCGTCTAGTTGAATCTTACGATAATTAATATTATTATATTTAATCATTACAAGAAAATAATTTACGAATCTATTTATTTTCAAATTGCTAAATGTAGCCCCAAATTGCAGTCCAATCCAATTAGAAGCCCATTTAAGGTCGTCCCTATCTATTTATTTTATGTGCCAAAGCTTTTTCATCGTTTACCTGGTAGGCGAAGGGTCCGTGGCGTGTAGTGGGTTTGCGGTGTTCTCAAAATGGCCCCGCCTGCAGCCCACATTTTTTCATAGACGATTCAATATTATTTGCCCAAGCTATATCACGAGATGTCTGTTGCCTCATGGTATCATTGGACATTATGCACGGGCCTTGGACAGTTGGTTAATTTCGATAAAACTACAATCACCTTTAGCAATAGTACAGGTTGTGAACTCCTAATTACGTTGCGGGACCTTTAGCGGCAATCTAGGTCGTACGATCGTCTAGTTGAATTTTATGATAATTATTATTGTTATTATATTTAATCATGACAAGAAAAGAATTTACAAATCTATTCATTTTCAAATCCATAAATTTAACCCCCAATCTTAGTTTTTATTCAATTAAGGGCCAATTGTAGTGCAAGCCCAATGTTAGTCCAATTTGAGTGTAAATGCAGTCCAATCCGATTAGAAGTCCATTTAAGGTCCACTTTCATTTCTTACCCAACAAGAAAACTTCTGCTTTTTTCTTACCCCAGTTTTCGTATTCAAATGCTTTTGTAATGATTTTTCAGACCCTAGCCGCCAAACTCCACTCTTTCCATCAATCTCCATTCGATCCTCATCCCCATCCCCATTCGATTCTCCATTTTCATTCTCAACTGTCAACACTTCAAACCCCCACACTTAATTTATACAAAACCCAACACAACAGTGGAGCCATAAAGCATTGGTTGTCAAGGTAATATTTCTCCACTACTATTTCTTCCTTTCAAACACTTAATCACAGACACCAAGTTTTTAATCAATTGTTATTTCACTGCACTTTTCAAAGTATTTACTGTGTTTCACTGCAACCCCTTCACTACAATCACACACTTCACTCAGTAATGAACGCATAGGCAATAGAATTGGTTGCTTCAGTAGAAAAAAAGCAGTAACATAAGCTGTTTTCATAAGCATTATAGGATTCTATTACAATGGCAACTACAACCCTTTCCAACATTGAACTCCACATTTCCCTTCATCTCTCCATTCACAGCCTTCAAGTCGCACCCACTGCTCTCCGCCATTGTACCACTACCATCTACAACACCAGCAGCCCTAAATGCAACCCAAACACACGCGGGCAAAAGGGAAAAAAATGCACACACTATTCCCGACATTCTCGTACCCACACACAATCAGACACAGAGACATCACACCCAAAAGCACACAAACTCACGGCACTCCTGAACCCAACAAACATAATCAGACCTTCTTCACCTCCTAATGCCTTTGAAAATCCTTTTAGATCAAACAAGAAAGAACAAAAGACGCAGAGGAATGAGAAAATCAAAGAAAGTTTCAAAGTTTTACTTCTAATTCAGCCATCGGTTCTTCACAAAGACCTCCACCAATTCGTTTAATATTTTTCCACATATGGGTTCGAACACTACCTGATAGGCAAATTTTTACACGCTTTTTCGGGTGCTCTTAACTGTCTGGAAATAGATAAAACAAGCAGATCTCTATTCATAATTCACTAATTTGATCTATGTAGGTTAACAATGTGCAAAGGGAAAGAAAACAAAGAAAATGAGCAAAAAAAGACAATCTGGGAGGAAAAAAAAAGATGAAGCAAGAGGAAGTATGGAAATTGTACGGCCATAACTCATGAAGCTAAAGTACAAAATTCACCCAGAGAGCTATATACAGCGGTACAATAATAGAATAAGGCCGTACAAGGAGACTTACGGCCGTAAATTAATAGATACGATCGTAACTGATCAAACTCAAGAACAAGCAAAAAAGAAGACGGGAGTTTTATACGGCTGCATAATGCAGGTTTACAACCATAAGAGAGGACTTACGGCCATAATAATAGTGCTTACAACTATAACTACATCAGAACAAGAACAGCGGGTTTCGATAGTTTTTACTATCTCATTTATTTTCTTCCTATTTTCTCCTCCACTTTTGTGAATTTTTAGGCAGTTTTAGCCTTGATATATTAGAGATATTTTTGGGCTTTTTATATTATCTTTTGGATCCCTTTTTCTTGATTATACGATCCGACCCAGCCAAGATTTGAATCGTTGTGTGGAAGCGTCAATTGATTGCAGATTTGACCCCAAGTCATCAAATTCGGGATTTAAATTGTCCAACAACGAAGAAATTGAACCCGTAAATAAACCACGATCTCAATAAATTCACCACTGGAATTTTGGACGAATTCTTGATGAAGAATGATTAATTTCTACTAAAAGAAATTAACGTGAATAAAAATTCTCACAACAAAGAGAAAATTCCCTAATTTTATTCAATAATCAAAAATTTTTTTCTTATAATGAAATAGGATGGGTATTCATAGTACTAGGTACCCATTAGACTTAAACAATACGAAAACACCTAAAAACTGGAGAATAATAATTAAATAACGTAAAAATCAAATCCTAAACGAAAAGCAAATAAAAACCGCGCAGGCTGGATTTTGACCCATGCGATTGTACATGCGACCGCATGCATGTATTACTTATGGCCGTGAGTTCCTTAGTTACGCCTAACAGAGCCTCAAGTGAAAATTTTTTCTCAAGTGAAAATTTTTTTGAAATTCATTTTTTGTACCATGCGGTCACGCGTGTGGTCACATGGCTTTATCTGCACCGCCAGCTGTGCTTTGCTCAATGTTTTTACCATAACGTTGGAACTCCAATTGAGCTTATTCAAAGTGCATTGGAACCTACACAAAGACGGCTTTAATTCTTAAAGAAATAGGCATTTCGAATTAGACTTGTATTTTAACCAAATTTGTCCTCAAACTTTGATTCTTGGTCAATTTGGCCTCGACATGACTTTTTGGTGAAATTTTTGCATTGGACATCTTTCTTGAGCTTTTCCTTAGGATATTTAGGCCTCCATTGCCAAGTGTCAATCCCATTAAACCTTTGGACCTTCTTCGAATCAACTCGTGGCCTTTGGGTCGTAACATTCCCTCCCTCTTTATACGGATTCATCCTCGAATCTTTTAAGTTATCTTGAGGATCCTTCCTTCGTACCTGCAAGTTCAAAACTTTGTGGTGGGAAATGTTAAGAAAATTTTTAGTTTTCTTCTCCTTCAACTCTTTCATCTCCACTTGTTCCTTAATAACTTCTTTAGGAGATGATGGATAAAGCACAATTTTCCAGCCTGACTCATAGAAGCTATAACAATTCTTATATCCATCAAATATTACTTTCCCGTCAAACTACCAAACCCGTCCCAGTAGCAATTGCATGCCATGCATGGGTACCACATCACAAAGTATCCTATCACGATATTTCCGAGCTGCAAATTAACCTACACCTACTTCTCCACTTTAATCGTCCAATGCGCATTTAACCAATGTAACTTATATGGGTTGAGATACTTGAAAGTATTCAACTCCAAATCTTTCACCAAAGTGGCACTAACTATATTAGTGCAACTTCCACCATCAATTACAAACCTACAAGGTTTGGATTTTACCATACACCTGGTGTGAAAAATAGTGTGGCGTTGACTCCGATCTTCAACCGGCTTATCTGCAACACGTGTAGCCACCAATGATTCAGGTATTTGTGCCAAAAAGTGGTCATCGTCTTTTTCTTCTTGTTTTTTTTATCTTCTTCCTTCTCATTTTCTTCATTGGTGGAGTCAATTATGTCTCCCTTAATTACCATTGTCCTTCGGTTGGGACACTTTGCCGTAACATGACCATGTCCCTTACATCTGAAACACTGCATGTCCCGTGCTCGAGGAGGTACACCTATCGTTCCCTTTCCCTTATCTACCATTACCGGTCTCTTCTCAGGCATTTTATTGCGAGCATCCCCGCTCCTTTTCTCGTAGCTACTCCCCTTAGCATATTTTCCAGCACGTTTTATTTTAATCTGTTTTTCGACCCGAACCGTTGCATGTAGCATATCTTCCATCTCAACGTAGGCATCTAACTCCACTTTATTTGCAATATCCCTATTTAACCCACTTAAAAATCTAGCCATCGTGGCTTCCCTATCCTCTATCACGTTAGCCCGAATCATCAATATTTCCATTTCCTTGTAATAATCCTCAACACTTTTCGAGCCCTAATGGAGATGCATTAACTTTTGATATAATTCCCTATAATGGTAATTAAGAACATATCATTTCCGCATAATAGTCCTTAATTCTTCCCAAGTACTAACTGGTCCTTCCAGATTTTTGCGTCTGCTAGTAACCAACTAATCCCACCAAACTATTGTATAGTCTATGAATTCAGTCACTGCCAATCTCACCTTTTTTCCTCCGAATACCTATGGCAATAAAAAATTAGCTCTATTTTCTTTTCCCATTCGAGATACTCCTCCGGATATCTCCCACCTCGAAAAGAAGGAATTTTCATCTTAATTGTGCTTAGTTCTTGATCCACGTCATCCCTTCTTCTAGGCTTTCTCATATCCTCATTAGATGATTCCTCGTTACTGCCCATGTGACTCTTATCATCATCATTATATGGAATTCTGTGTCTCCTTCGATTATTATCCACCTCTAATCTATTTAATCTCGTCATGATTTGAGTGAGCATCTCAATAACTCGTTGGTTGTCTTGCGCAGCGGCAGATTTCTCTTCGACATCTCAATTAAATTATTTAATTACAAGCACAGTAAAGACAATATCCCAATACGCACAAATATCCCAAATCCCAAATCTAATCCAACCCAAGTCTAGAAAACAAAGGAAAGATAAAATAAAGGATTACCCGATTTGAAATCTGCGCTCTGATACCAGATGATACGATCCGACCGAGCCAAGATTCAAATTGTTGTGCAGAAGCATCAATTGATTGCAAATCTGACCCTAAGTTATCAAATTCGGGATTTAAATTGTCCAACAACGAAGAAATCAAACCCGTAAATGAACCACAATCTCAAGAAATTCACCACAAGAATTTTGGACGAATTCTTGATAAAGAAGTATTAATTTCTACCAAAGAAATTGACGTGAATAAAAAACCTTACAACGCAAGAGAAAATTATGTAATTTTATTCAATAACCAAAAATTGTTTTCTTACAATGAAATAGGAAGGGTATTTATAGTACTAGTTACTCATAAGCCTTAAACAATGCAAAAATACCTTAAAAACTCAAGAATAATAATTAAATATGGTAAAAATCAAATCCTAAATGAAAAAGGAACTTAAAACCGCGTAGGCCGGATTTTGACCCATGCGGTTGCGCATGCGACCGCATACATGTATTAATTATGGCCGTAAGCTCATTAGTTATGGCTGTAATGGTGCCTTAGGTGAAAAATTTTCCAAACTTCACTTTTTGTACCATGCGGTCGCGAGTTCGGTCGCATGGCTTTAACTGCGTGGCCAGCTGTGCATTGCTCAATATTTTCGCCATACTTTTGATCTCGAACTCCGATTAAGTTTATTCAAAGTGCGTTGGAACCTACACAAAGAAAGCTTCAATTCCTCAGGAGATAGGAGTTTCAAAACTCAACTTGAATTTCCACCGAATTTGTCCTCAAACTTTGATTCTTGGTCAATTTGGCCTCGAAACGACTTTTTGGTGAAACTTTTCCATTGGACATCTTTCTTGAGCTCTTCCTTAACAAAGTTAGGCCTCCATTGCCAAGTGTCAATCCTATTAAACCTTCGAACCTTCTTGAATCAACCCGGCGGCCTTGGGATCGTAACACTTGAGCTCTCAAGACAAGAGAAAAAAGGGGAAAACTAGGTCAAACTTTACTTGCTTTGCAGGCGAAGAAGATCTTGGTTATTTGCTTCAAGTCCATGACTTAAAGGGAGTCCCTAGATCAACTTCTTCATATTTAATCTTCGAAGTTTACATTATTATGAATATTTGCATTTTCATGATTTCTTTACTTTCTTTTATGGGGTAAACTTTCTTAGTTGAGATTGTTGGTGAGTTTGATCTTGTTATTGGTGCTAAGCTAGTTTGAACCATTGTGCTACTTGTAGTTGCGTGTGGATTCCATTGTTCTTATTTCTCTTCACTTGTTCTTCCAAGAAGTGTTGCTGTTTTGTGAGTTGAATAGGCTTTGAGAAAAGAATGTTTAACTTAGACCAAATGGTGCTCACTCCAAGTTCTTGGTGAGGACAGAGATATCCTTCTCACCTTGGATGGTCCTTTGAGTATTTTCACAAAGTTTTATGCTTTGGATCAACCTTCAGTCAACATAGAGATATAGTAGGTTGAGTTGATGGAAAAGGAGTGATTTGACATTCAACAGATGAATCACCTAATTTAAGGAAAATCAGTTCTAACACAAATGACAACTAACTCACGTGAGAACTAGCTGAGCATTAGTTAGATAGTGATCAAACGAAATTGATAATCTCAACTTTATTTTGCATTTCAAGTTATCACTATGTTTATTTGCTTTACTCTAATTCATTCTGTGTTTTTATAGCTTTTTAATTATAATAAAACAATTTCCAGTCTAAAAATGTGTTTATGTTTGGTATACGTACTATGTTAATCAATTAACCAGTGTAAAATTACTTTTGTCCATGTGGGAACGATATCTGGACTTAAGTCGCAAACTTTACTACTTATATAGCCCGTGTGCTTGCAGTATTTTATTGCGAGTGTAAACACCCAGCAAGGTTTTGGCGCCGTTGTCAGGGACTTACTAATCATTACATTAGTTAGTTGTGTTTTATCTTTATGTTTGTGTTTGTCTTCTACCTTGAGCCAAGCAAAAGTAATTGTGCATGTTTTGTGAAGGTACCTTCTAGTGCATGCCAAGAGCTCGGAATTAAGAAGTTGTTGCTATTGATCCCGACATTAAGGGCACATTTGGAAGAGGAAGAAGAAGACAATGAGCGAAAAGAAGAAGGAGAGCAAGAGAAATGGAAGGACATAATCCTCCATCTCTTCCCAATGAACATGAGGGTCAAATGTTCATCAACGAAGATGACATGCTTTTTGGAGATTTCTTGAACGCTTCTACATTGAGCGTCGAACAAAGTGTTATTTATCCTACATTCGGGGTTGCAAATTTCCAAATCCGACCGGAGATAATTACCATGATCTCAAACAACATCTCATTCTATGGACGAACAAATGAAAATCCTTATTAGCATCTAAATCGATTCTTGGAGACCGCTGGGAATTTCAAGTATGACGGGGTGAGTGATGAGGCGATAAAGATGAGATTGTTTGTTGATACTTTCAAGGACAAGGTGAAAGAATGGTTGGATAGCTTACCTTCTAGGAGTATCACAACTTGCCCGAGTCTGTCCAAAAATTTACAGCGAAGTACTTTCCTCCAAGCAAGATTGCCAAGTTCAAATACGAGATTTCTACTTTCAGGCAAAAGGAATACAAGTCCTTTCATGAAGTGTGCAAAAAGGTGCAAGGAAATGCACCATACGTTTTCTAATCATGGATTCAGTTTATTGGCTCAAGTAAACTATTTCTATTCTGGTCTACTCCCATCTTGTAGATCGAATGTGGATTCTTACTCCAATGGATCATAGGGTAACAAGACTATGCGACAAGCTTATGATCTATTTGATTTGATGAGTGAACAAAGTGCGAGAGGGCCAGATAGAAATGCTCAGAAGAAAGTTAGTGGGATGCACGAGGTTGAAGCCTTGAGTTTGATGCTATCTAAGATGGAAGAATTGACTAAGACCGTGAATGAGCTATCCTTAGCTAATCCTCAAAGGGTCAATGTGGTACAATCCCAACCTCCATCTCACTCCACCTATCCATGTGAAATATGTGGAGCTAATTATCAAGGCTCTAAATGCCCATTAGTCCAACAAGGAACTTTCCCTTCGCCTGAACAAGTAGCTTATGCCTAAAACTTCCCACCTAATGTCTACAACCTGTGCGGACCAACTTATAATCCTGGCTACACGAATCATCCTAACTTCTCATATTCAAATTGGAATATGCTCAACCCACAACCTCCAAGACAAGAGAAGGAGCTGGGATGGGAAGAAACCATAGCAAGGTTAGTCGACCAACAAATAAACTGTCAAGAAAGAAATCACGCTTCAATGAAAAATTTGGACAATCAAATTGGTCAGTTGGCAAAAACTTTATCTGAGAGGCAACAAAAGGCTTTTCCAAGTGACACGATGATGAATCCACGGGAGAATGTGGAAGCTTTTTGCCACTAATAGTGGAATGGAATTATCGGAGATAACCGTGGAAGAGTACTTGGAGAAGAGGGAGAAATCGAAGAAACAAGCGCAAAGGAGCCGAAGGTGAATGATGAATTGCAAAAGGAAGATCATCCTTGTACCTGGACTCCTACTCCTCCACCTCGAGTCAAAGCATATGTTCCTCCTATTCCCTTTCCTCAAAGGCTTAGGAAGAACAAATTGGATGTACAATTTGTCAAGTTTCTTGAAGTGTTCAAGAAACTTCACATAATCATAACTTTTCTAGATGCTCTTGCTCAGATGCCTACCTATGCTAAGTTCATGAAGGACATCTTGACCAACAAAAGGAAGTTAGAAGAGCATAAAACTATGATGGTGACTGAGGAGTGCAATGCAATACTATAAAAGAAATTGCCCCCGAAGATTAAAGACTCAGGGATTTTTACTTTGCTTTGTACAATTGGTGATTTGAATATAGGTAAAGCTCTTTGTGATTTAGGGAAAAGTGTAAATTTAATGCCTTTATCTATTTTCAAGAAGTCCAACATGGGAGAAGCAAAGGCAACGATGGTCTCATTACAATTGGCGGAGCAGTCAATCAAACATTCACGAGGCATTGTTGAGGACGTGCTTGTCAAGGTGAATAAGTTTATTTTTACAATAGATTTCATCATTCCTAGATATGGATAAAGATGAAGACATTCTTGTCAATGGGATGAGCTTTGATCAATGTACAAGAAGGAAGGCTCATTCTAAGAGTCAATGAAGAATAAGTTACCTTCAACGTTCTCAAAACATTGAAGTATCCATCTACTTCGATTCTTGCCGCGAGAATTGATGCCATTGATCATTTGGTATTTCAATCTCTCCCGGGCCATTTTTTAATGATCCTCTTGAGACACTTATTGCTCAATCTACTGAAGAAGAGGAGAATAACCAAGCCATACAAGAAGTGGTTGAGTATTCGGAAGCTTTACCTCCATTTCCTCCAAGGAGGCCTTATTTAGAAGAATTGGGAAAGAGTTTATCTCCTCCATCCTATTCTCTTCAAGAAGCTCCAACTCTAGAACTCAAACCTCTCATGCCTCACTTAAGGTATGCTTTCTTGGGAGATGCTCCAACACTTCCCGTGGTTATTTCAATTCATTGAACGAGTTAGAAGAGAAGAAATTGCTAAGGGTTTTGAGAGATCACAAAAAGGCTATTGGTAGGATGATCTCGGATATTAGAGGCATATCTCCTTCGATTTGCATGCATAAGATGTTAATGGAGGATGATTTCACCCCCTCCATTGAACATCAACGCGGACTCAATCCAAATGTAAAAGAAGTGGTTAGAATCAAGGTTTTGAAATTGCCTGATTCAGGTATTATTTACCCTATCTCAGATAGTAGTTGGGTGAGTCTGCTGCAAGTAGTGCCAAAGAATGGTGGAGTCATAGTTGTGGAGAATAAGAATAATGAATTGATCCCTACTCAGCCGATGACTGGATGGAGAGTGTGTACAGATTATTGAAAGCTTATAAAGCCTTTCCCCTGCATTTTTTAGATCAAATGTTGGAAAGCCTAGTAGGCCATTCTTACTACTATTTTTTAGATGGCTATTCGGGGTACAATCCGATTGCTATTGCCCCCAAAGATTAGGAAAAGACAATTTTTATATGCCCATATGGAACATTTGCGTACAGAAGGATGCCTTTCGGACTATGTAATGCTCTTGCGACATTCCAAAGATATATGATGGCAATTCTCTCCGATATGGTTGAAAGATTCATTGAAGTCTTTATGGATGATTTTCAATTTTCTGTCATTCATTCTATTTACGCTTCTTAAACCTAGGAATTGTGTTAGCAAGATGTGAAGAGACTAATCTTGTGCTCAATTGGGAGAATTGTCATTTCATGGTGAGACAGGGTATTGTGCCTGGCCACCGTATTTCACATGAGGGTATCGAAGGAGAAAGGACCAAGATTCAAATTATTTAGAAGCCTGCCTCCCCGAATTCAGTGAGAGGAATTAGAAGTTTCCTAGGACACGCAGGGTTTTACTGTCGATTCACAAAAGATTTTTCAAAGATTACAAGACCTTTGTGCTCATTGCTTGAGAAAGAAACCCTGTTTGTGTTCTCGAAAGAGTGTTTATTATCATTCACCACTCTTAAGGAGAAGTTGATTTCGGCCCCGATCATAGTCGCTACAAATTGGAATTTTCCTTTCGCGCTAATGTATGATGTGAGCGACTGCGCAGAACGAGCGCTATTAGGGCAACAGAGAGAAAAGGTCTTGCATGTCATTTATTATGCAAGCCAGACCTTGACTGAAGCTCAGTTGAACTGTACTATAACCGAGAAGGAGCTACCTACGATGGTATTTGCATTTGACAAGTTCCAATCCTATCTTATTGGATCAAAGCTTGTGGTGTGTATGGATCACTCAGCTCTCAAGTACCTTCTAGCAAAAAAGGATTCAAAACTGAGACTATTGATATGGATCTTATTGCTTCAAGAGTTTGATCTTGAGATCCAAGATAAAAAGGAAATCGAGAATGTTGTAGCTGACCACTTCTTAAGGCTTGACCAAGCAGGGAGATCTAGAGATCAATGAGTCCTTCCTAGATGACGAACGCTTAAGTCTCTACTATGTTCTAGCTGCTTCAGTAACACCATGGTACACCGACTTTGTCAATTATCTTGTTAGTGGTGTTATGCCCCGGATTTGTCTTATGCTCAAAAGAAGAAATTCTTTCATGATCTTAAGTTCTTTTATTGGGATAATCTATTATTTTTCAGAGAGGAGGCGATCAGGTGATTATGAGGTATGTGCTGGAGGAAAAGATGGAACCAATTCTTCACTCATGTCACTCTTCCCAATATGGAGGTGACTTTGGTGCAACTAAAACGGCATCAAATGTGTTACAAGCTGGATTCTATTAGCCTGCATTATTCCAGGATGCTCATAGCTTTGTATCCAAGTGTGACAAGTGTTAACGCCACGAGAATATCTCCAACGTGAATGAAATGCCATTGAATTCCATTTTGGAGGTAAAGGTTTTTAATGTATGGGGGATAGACTTCATGGGACCCTTCCCTTCGTCTTTCTCAAATCAGTATATCCTAGTGGCAGCTGATTACGTTTCAAAGTAGGTAGAGGCGATAGCTCTAGCTACTAATGATGCTCGGGTGGTGATTGGTTTTCTCCAGAAAGACATCTTCTCAAGATTTGGAACCCCCCAAGCCATTATTAGTGATGGTGGTAAACATTTCTATAATCGCCAGTTTGATGCACTTTTGGCTAGGCATGGTGTCACACATGGGTTTCCTATGCCCTATCACCCTTAGAGGAGTGGCCAGGTCGACATCTCAAACAGGGAGTTGAAAAGGATTTTCGAGTTGACAGTTGACACCTCGAGAAAAGATTGGTCGAAGAAACTCGATTATGCTTTGTGGGCGTACATAACTACATTCAAGACTTCGATTGGAATGTCTCCCTACCTCCTTGTGTATGGTAAAGCGTGTCAGTTGCCAGTTGAGCATGAACATCGGGGCCTATTGGGCTATCAAGACTTTGAACTTCGATGTAAAGTTGGCCGATGAGAAAAAACTACCCCAATTGAACGAGCTTGATGAGATTCGACTCCAATACTATGAAAATGCCAAGATCTACAAGGAAGAAATGAAGAAATGGCATGATAGTTGAATTGTGAGACGAGATTTCAAGGTTGGAGATCAAGTTCTACTTTATAATTATGGACTAGGACTTTTTTCGAAATGTTACGGTCGGGGTTGTAATACCCCGTCCATTTTTGGATGGCATTATGATGATATGAATACCTTGAAAATGACTTTATATGTGTTTGGTATATTTATGATCCATTTATACTAGTAAGGGATGTGTTCGGGGTTCGGTATGGCGTCGAAACCTAGGATGTAATGTAAAGAATTCAGCAGCTTAAGGATTACGGTCATAAATTTTATATGTATGGCCGTAAAAGTAGTAGTTACGGCCGTAAACCATATTTATACGGCCATAAACATGAAAGCAGATGAAAGATGGAAAAGTTTCTGAAACATTTTTACGGCCGTAGATTTAAGTTATACGGCCGTAAGTTCATAATATACTACCGTCTGTTTTATGTTACGACCATAAGATCTAAGAGGGAAAGATGGTAGATTTTCAGAGACTTTTGCACAGCTATAAGAAGTATTATTACGGCCGTAAAAGTATAAGTTATGGCCATAAATTTAAGGATTACGACCATAAATTTAAGTCGGCAGAACTGTTGGGATAAGTTTTTAACCCTTTGGACTTGTATTTTCTCACCATTTTTAGCCCCAAGCATCCTAACACCCTAGATAACAATTCTCAAACCCTCGCTAAAGGTTTCAAGGTGTTGACGAATTAGAGAACCATATATATCACCAATACACCCGTAATTGGTTAACGAAGAAAGAAGGGAAGAAGAAGAGGAAGCTTCCAATCCATTTCTTACATTGGTTTTTTCTACTTTGAGGTAGGTTATAGATGTGATTACTATGTAAAAGGCAAGAATATGCTTGAGTGAGCCTTAGGTGTGAGATTTATGAAAGAATTATCGATTTGCCTCACTTGTAGATATGTCTAGTAAACTTATGACGTGCTATGCAATTCTTACCATCATAACATGCTATATGTGATGTTGTGTATTGCTTAACATCCAAATATGACATAGGTGACATGGTTACGATGCCAATGTGATGTGGTACGAACGTTATTTGAAATCAAGGCTTATAAGACATTGTTTGCATATCTCTAACACGTGGTGTGTGATTGATGGTGGCCGATCATGTGTTGCATATATGTGAAAGTTTCGAATGGCCAATATGGGGGATCTAAGCCCCAACTATGATGTGTTGGCCTAATGGAGGATCTAATCCCCAACTACGGTAATAGGCCCGACCAAATGTTATACGACGGGGCCAATGCAAACACATGATTCGGAACGAGGCCTTATTGATAGGCATTTGCATATGCATGTATTCCTACTGAGTCTTTATGAGTCATTTTGGGTTTTTTTGTGTGTATAGATGATGCCAGGAGTAGGAGACAGTTGGGAAATGGCAGGGAATCCTCTCGGAGCTTGAGCTGGTCCGGTGTGCGGGAGACGGGGAAACTAAAGGTCTTGGGCAAATATGTCTGTAATACACATTTTGTAATATTTTGCAATGAGACTACGTTTATGCTTTAATGTTACAACTACCCGTACTTTAATAAGAAAAGCTATCTTTTTGAAATGAGCTAGTGCTTGTGGCAATTTCTGTATGTGTAATTTCGTGTCTAGTACCGTCATCTATATGATATATTACGTCATACTAGGGAGGGTGTTACATAGGTGGTCTGGACCGTATACTATCACTCAAGTCTGTCCGTATAGCGCTGTTGAGATTTCAAGTGAGAAAAATGGGAGATGCAAAGTGAATGGACAAAGAATCAAGCTATACTTGGGTAGAACTTTCTTTAAGGATAAAGTTTCTGTTCCCCTTTCTAGCCTGGACTGATGGACTCGAAAGTCAAGCTAAGAGTATAAACGAGAGCTCTTTAGGAGGCATATCGAATTTCTCTCTTTTATTTACTTGCTTTTTGCACTTCAAATTTTTGTAGCACGTTTTGGCAATGTTAGGTGGAGTTTGATTTTTTTTGAGTTCGAGTATGCCAAAAACCTAGCATTGATAGTGTTGTGTCAGAATTAAGTTTGGGAGATGGAGATATTGTATTCTTTAGGTTCCCTTCCCTTATTCCAACTTTTGTGTGTCGATATTGTACTTTGGAATTCCATATTAGGCTAGGAATGCATTTTAACTAGCATTAACATAAATTTCACGTTCTTGTTCCATTTAAGTGTTTTATATGTTATATATGGTAGTTTGATAAGTTCAGAAGATAGTATGTATCGATCTTGTAGGATGTGCTGATATTAGCATAAGAAAAATTTTTGAAATTTTTTTTTGCAGGTGCCATTATATGGCCGTAACGTATATTTGTACGGCCGTAAGTGGATATTTGTATGACCGCACCATTGTTTGAGCCTGGCTGCCAAAAATTTTTAGAGAGCTTTGTACGCCCTTAACCTATAGTTTTACGACGATATTTTGGATTTTTACGATCGTACTCATTATTTTACGGCTGCACAATTGCTTGAGCTTAAGTGCACAATTTTATACAGAAACATTTTTACAGTCGTATATTTATTGATTACAGCCGTACTTTGCTGTCTTAGGTCCGTAATATGGATTTTTATGGGCATAACTTGGGATCTAGTTTTAAAAACCATATCCCTCTCTGTTCTCTCCCACAAAAACAACCCTTACTTTCTCTTTCCCCTTCGAGTTCTTCTACAACAATCATCCAAATTTCACCGCTTTTCACCATTCAAACCCTAAAATAAGGGCAAACACCATCAAGTTCAATCATCTATCACGTTTTTCATAGATCAAAAGTAAGTTTTCTAGCATTTTTCCTTACTTTTCTTTGAAACTGACCTCGAGGGTTCGAAAATTTCGGGCCCAAATTTTGTTTATATGTGATCCTTGCATGCTTTTTATGCCATAATCCATGTATTAGAATCAATTCAACACTATTTTACATTATTTTCTTCCTCTGATTATGTGTTGAATTATCTCTGGATTGAATTCGATTTTTTTCATTTTCTTTGTGTTTTGATTGTCGGGAAGGGCATTAGAGTAGTCTTGGATATTTCTTTGATGTTGGAGAGTTTTTGGATCCCACATTGTTAGGATTTTAGTTGATTAGACGTGTTGTTTTGCATGCGCGCAAGGTGTTCTATAAAATGTCTTAATGAGAATTTTCATTCCTTTTTTGCATCTTTTGTAATTTGGCATGTTTCTCTATTTTATAGTGATCTCATAGGTGCATGTAGAACAATGATTTGTATACCTTGCTAGATGTTTATTCCTATTTCAAGTTTGGTGGTTTGTGTTGAGTTGAAATGGCTTCCATGAAATTGTGATCAAGTGTTCTTGCTTTCTTGACTATTGTTATGCATTTTGATCACATTGAGCCGCATGTTGATCAATTTTGTATGCTAATTTCATAAACTTGAGAAATTGATCGTTCACCATGTTTCTATAGCCATTTTTGTATCTGGATTCAATTCTTGTGCTTCGAACTTATTTTGTTCTATACTTTTGTACGCACTAGTGGCCAGAAAGGGCAAAAGCAAGGCTGTGGAGTCTTCTCAAGAACAACAACCTCCTCAAGAGGATAAGCTAAACTCGGGAGTCATCCTGGAGAGGCTATTCAAGATGGAGGATTTCAGGGAGCATCCTATGCACGGTATGGATCCCGAGCCATTCATGGCGTGTTTCATCGAGTGCCAGTGGGAGAAGTTCGTCTCAGACTTGCCGTATGGAAAGCCCTCCCCCATGCTTCACTTCTATCAGAACTTTAACAAGAATATAAGTGTTGATGGCCTTCCAACTGCCACGCCACCATGGTTCACTAGAAGAAAGTCAAGTTCTCCCCCATAATCATTGAGAAGTTCTTGGGGATTACTAGTGATGGGGCTTCACATTCTCTACTACAGCCAATGCTATCTTCTCCAACACAGAAGTGCTGCAATGGGCACTAAAATAGGACTTTCATGATCAAATAATGACCAATGCTCCACGTTGTAGGTAGGATTATCTGATAGACGAGGAATGGTACATACAACTATGGGCTCTAGGTAGTCTCTATCAGACGACCAATTACACCACTATCTCCGTCTCTCATATTCGAGGAATGTATGCTATCTATATGGTACCGAGCTATATCTGGCCAGTCATATCTACGACGCCATCTACAGATACGGAAGATTTGTACCTTCTAACAAGCTGATGCCATATCTCTTCATTATCACGAGGATTTGTCGTGATCAGAAAGTCAATTTTCTAGCTAGTAGTGACATGAATAGACACGGGAACAGGTTGACCCGTAAGAGCATTGAGAGCCGAAGGACTCAATTGAAATCAAAGAGACCACAGGTTGAGCAAGGGGCTGGGAAGGTGGGTAAAGAAGAACATATATATATGGGAGCCGGAGAGGAACCCGAAGAGGACGATTCTTTCCAGTCCACGGCCCTTAACATGGTGCAAGGCCTTTACATCTGAATAGATAGCGGGACTCCCATATCTACTAGCTCGATGACATACAACACGCAATTCAAGATGCTCCGTGTATGATCCTTGATGAACAAAGAAAAGAGAAGGAAGATCTAGAAAAAAAGTGGGCCTAGAGGAGAAGCTGGTTCGGCGGTCAAAGAGGACCTTCAGGGGATCGCTCGTGTCATTCCAGGTGAATCTCCTTTTAGGAAGTCTTTTTTTCCCTTCATTTTCCATTGCTACCCACATTGTGGACAATGTGGTATTTCAGCTTGGGGGGATTAAACTTTTGAAACTTTTGGACAGAATTCTTTTGGACAGCATATTTCGTTTCCGTTTTGCGTTTTATGTCATGTTTTAAGGCGTATCTTAGTTTTCCATTATTGTTATTTAGGTTTTTAAGTTTTATTGGAATGTTAACGTTTTTAGTATTAATGGAGTATGTTTTTGCTTTATTTTTTTTTTTATTTTTGCCAATTGTATTAATGCCTGATTAACCTTCTCGGCTTGTTTGTACATGGCTTTCCTGTTGTTTGTGCGTTTATATTGGCCTTGCCGGCCTCTAGGGTAAAATTGTTGTCGATTCACTTGAGAAATCTAAAGTGCAAGTACTGAAATTATTAGCTATGATAGCTTTTAGAGGTTTGTTTCACCAGTAAACTCATTTTTGGGTCATGATCCAAACCGTTGTGCTTAAGTGCTCATCACACAAAGCTTTTTGATAGTTTTATTCCATGATTTTTATCCACATTCTACAATAAGTTTGGGGTGAACCAGTGAAATAAACTAGCTGGCGTATGTTAACTCTGTGTTTGTTGATTGTGTGGAACATTTTTGAATAGCGAGATAAGCTTGGCAATGACCATACAATAAAAATCTAAGCCAAAACAATAAATGAGAGAAAAATAAAGAATGCTAGCTTTAGCATTGCATTCAATCTTTTGAGCCACCATTTTCTTGCCTCATCGACTTGAGTTATTAAGTTCTTCGGGATATTCCGATACCCGGTACCTTCAGTGATGAGCTCGAGAGTCACCGACCTGAAGCTCACTACATGGGTCGTTGAGAAAACATTATTGTTAAGGCAATTGCACGTTTGTGATTTCATTTCTAAAAATAAAAAAATAGAATAAATAGAATTTGTGTGATGGGTTTAGATTGCTAGTAGGTTTGAATTGTCTTGTACAACCCGTTTGGAAGAACGTTCGATTCGGGAAAGTTAGCGGTGCGTTTAGTGGTTGAAATCATTGGTGATACCCACTTGTTGAGAGTTGGGATGAAATGGTGGGATTTTTTGGTTTTTGAATGCTAATTCGGATTTGTAACGACATCGTAATTGACTTGTATATAGTAGTTTTCACTTCTTTTAGGGTGAACGAATACCAGTTTTTGTTGCACTTAGTGTATTGCTCATGAATTGATAGTGCAACTTTATCTCTGTGAATTGATTAAATGAATTGCTTGCATGGTGACATGTGCTTTATTGCATAATTATGTTCAAAGATAGTCTTGCTCGGGACAAGCAAGGGTTTAAGTTTGGGGGTATTTGATGGGTGCATGTTTACACACTTTTTGTGTACTCTTGACAGTGTGGAAATAGATAAATTGAGCAGATCTCTACTCATAATTCAACTATTTGATCTATGTAGGCTAACACTGTGGAACGGGAAGGAAAACGAGTGAAAAAAGACAAATAGTAAGCAAAAAGATGAAGAAAGAGGAGGTAGGGCAATTTTTTACGGCCGTAAAAGTCAGTCTTACGCTCGTAACAAAACCCTATGACCATACAAATATGTCTTACGGGTGTACCTCATGAAGCTAGAGTGCCAAATTCATGCCAGGAGTTATATACGACAGTACAATAATGGAATACGATCGTACATGGAAACTTACGGCGGTACATTAACTGGTATGGCCATAACTGATCAAACTCAGGAAAGGGTAGAAAAGAAACAGAGAGTTTTATACAGCCATACAATGAAGCCTTACGGCCGTAAGAGATGACTTACGGTTGTAACAATAGTAGTTACAGTCGTAACTGCATCAGAACCAGAACTGGAACTGTGAGTTTTTATAGTTTTTACTATTTCATTTATTTTCTTCCTATTTTCTCCTCCACTTTTCCGAATTTTTAGACATTTTTAGTCATGATATATTTGAGGTATTTTGGCCCTTTTATCTTATCTTTTGGATCCCTTTTGCTTGAGCTCTCAAGACAAAAGAAAAAAGGGAGAAACTAGGTCAAACTTTACTTGCTTTGTAGATGAAAAAGATCATGCTTATTTGCTTCAAATCCATGACTTAAAGGGAGTCCCTAATTCATTTTCTTCGTATTTAATCTTTGAATTTTACATTATAATGAATATTTCCATTTCCATGATTTCTTCACTTGCTTTTATGGGTAAACTTTCTTATTTGAGATTGTTGGTGAATTTGATCATATTATTGGTGCTAAGCTAGTTTCAATCGTTGTGTTACTTGTAGTTGTGTGTGGATTCCATTGTTCTTATTGCTCTTCACTTATTTGGCCAATAAGTGTTGTTATTTTGTAAGTTGAATAGGCTTTGAGAAAAGAATGTTTAACTTAAACCAAATGGTGTTCACTCTAAGTTCTTGGTGAGGATAGAGATATGCCTTTTACCTTAGATGATCCTTTCACTATTTTCATAAAATTTTATGCTTTGGATCATCCTTCAATCAACATAGAGATATATTAGGTTGAGTTGATCGAAAAAGGGTGATTTGACATTTGAGAGAGGAATCACCTAATTTCAGGAAAATCGGTCTAACACAAATGATAGCTCACTCATGTGAGAACTTGCCGAGCATTTATTACATGGTGATCAAAAGAAACCGATAATCTCAACTTTATTTCTATTTCAACTTATCACCGTGTTTATTTGCTTTACTCTACCTCATTGCATGTTTTTACCGCTTTTTAATTATAACACAACACTTTATAGTCTCAAAATATCTTTATGTTTGGTATACATGCTATATTAATCAATTAACTAGTGTAGAATTGCTTTCGTCCTTGTGGGGACGATATCTGGACTTTTAAGTCCAAAACTATACTACTTATACGACCAGTGTGCTTGTGGTATCTTATTGCGTGTGTAAACACCCAACAATGGCCCTACACCTTCCTCGACGGCTGGAGGAGGCATCGTCGCTTGAACCACAACCCAATTTCCCGATTTTCCCCTTCTTGGTCCAGCTATAGCCAAGAACTGGAATGGCCCTATTGAATCCAGGGATTTTAATCCCAATTCTTATTTCAAATTGGGAATTTTCCGTTTAGTCCCCTAGCCTTATTGTTTCATTTAAATACGTCCCTGTATTTTCTTTAATTTTAAGTTCCCCAACTTCTAATTTTTTTTTTCTAATTTAACCTGAAAGTTACGCTTGCAATTTAAGCCCCCAACTTATTTATTTTATTTAAATAGGACTCTAAAGTTTATTTAAATCTTAGGTCCTTAACTTTTAATTCCTGCAATTTAACCCTTAAACTTTTATTTAAATTTAAGTCCTTCAATTTTCCATCCTTATTAACCTAGCCCCTAAAATTTATATGCACCAAAGTCTCTTTTATTTTAAAAATCTTATAATTTAGTCCAAAATGTTTTTAATTCAATTTTATGGCATTCTAAGTCCTCACACCATTCAATTTTGTCGATTTAACCACCCTAATTCTTATATTCTTTCAATTTTCGTGCATGAGTTTCAATATTATTTATAAAAGCTTAATATTTCAGTTTGTTAACGTAAATTGAACTTTTAATTGACTAGACGCAGCGTACAAGCAGTTAGACGACTGATTTCCTCACCAAAAGTTTGAGGTAGACTCTTTTTCTAAAAATCTCTTCGTAAATGTGCACATATAAAATTGGTACTTGTTATAATTACTTGCATGTAAATGTTATATGACGACGTGCTTCCTCAACACTATGACAATAAGCTTGAAGCCTAACTACGAAGGACGATGTGTTTATTGGCACTGTGATGATAAGCTTTTAGGCTAGCAAGTAATGATAAAGTGCTTTTAAACACTAAGATGACTTGCATGATGAAAATAAAATGATGAAAGAAACTGTATTATACAATTGTTTGTATTTATTATGATATTGATGATTAGGTACATTTAATTTGTAAAATATATTGGTTGTTATAAGCGGTGTCTATTAAGCATTCAAAATACTCACATGTTTCTCTATTTAATAAACTATTTGTAGATTGAGGAGTTAGCGGCTCAATGAGGCATGGTGGCTTCCCTAGGCTTTGTTTAGGAATAACATTTATTTGTCTTCAATCTTTGAGTTATGGTTTGAACTATTAAGTACTTTATTTTGGATTTTTGATTTGTCGGAGATAAACCAATTATAAGATACTCTAACGTACTTGCTAATTTAAATAAATTTTTGTATTTTTAAATATTTGTTATTTTTCTGCATTTATTATTAAAAAATTAATTAGCTTTAAAAAAAGAACTAACATTTCGGATTCTTAGAACTCGGGACGTTACATCTTGGTATTAGAGCGAGTCTACATTTCTATAGACTTGAAAATTGTTCCAAAAAAATTCAAAAATTTTTCAAATTTTTAGCGTTCTAAAGTCATAGAAGCTACCACGACCATCACCTCTCCACCGACTTCAAGGCAAAAGAAGTTATTTATGAAATTCGTTACTATAGTTCTCCGGATACATGAGATGAAATGCTTATTGTAAAATAGAAATGAAGTACTTGTATCTTGATAGTGAGAAAGAAATCAAGTTTGAGCCTAAGCGTAAATTTTCAAGAGATGAACAAAGCATAACTTTAAGCATACTTCATGATATTTTTAGTCCTCAAAATTGACTACATAGTGGCAAGAACCCCATCACCATTTATGTAAGGATATTATTTTCCATATTTGCCTCCATAAATGATGATTTGTAATTGGTGCTAATTGGGACTTTGATTCAATGTAATAGATTGAAACAAGGTTGTAATTGATTGTAATTGACAGCAATGGGACTATAATGTGATGTGTGGTCTTTATTTCCTAGAGAAAGAGATGGCATAGCACCCACGCAAGACTACTACAAATGGGGCTAGCCCTAATTAGATCAATCCGACTACCTTCATAAGGAATTCCATGCAATGCATGCAGAATTTTGCACAAGCTCTACCTCCGCTCGCTCCAATTGCTCCTACAGTATCACCAATTGTGCAATTCGGGAAGAACAGTCCACCCGCTAGAAGAGCAATTTCAATATATTGAGAGAATCTTTAGACACATCTTCTGTCCTGATGATCAAAAGATGTTACTTGCTAAGTTTATGCTGAAGGGCAATGTTAGCCATTGGTGAGCATCGGATAACTGAATGAGGAATACGGAAAAATAGACAGCATTCACTTGGGAGTAGTTCAAAAAGAGACTAAGGAAGAGGCACTTTCAATGGGCCCTCCATGGCAAAAAAGAGAGAATTCTTGGATGGATATCACTGATTATGAGAGGAAGTTTAAGGAATTATCTCATTTTGCGCCGTAGTTGGTTGATTTAGAGGAAAAGAAGGCACGTCATTTTGAGACCGGCCTGCACCCTGAGATCCAACAGATTGTGAATGTCCTTGAACTCCCTGCATATGGGGAAGTTGTTAGTAAGACTCAGACTGTGGCTTATGTTATGGAAGAAGCAAATGACATGGTGAACCAAAACTGCTAGAAGTTTCAAGGAAAGAGGAAACGGAAAGGTTTAAGTTAGAATTAGAACAAGAACAAGAATCAGATGTCAAACAAGAAGCCCAACTATAGACCAGCTAACAGTCAGACTATAGGAGACATCCCCCAGTTCCCCAGGTGCAAGAAGTATCAGAGATGATAATGTCTTTGGGGCACTGGAATTTGCTTCAAGTGTAGAAATTCAGGCCACATTGCACCAGACTGCCGTTCCACGCCAATTAGGAACATTGAGCAAGCTAAGCAAACTAAGTAGGCAAACAAACGAAAGGCTAGAGTTTTTACTATGGAAGCTATGGGAGATACTAATATGATTGTAGGTGTATTATTTATTTAAGTACTTCTGATTGTGTCATAATTATCTATATATCACGCATCTCTAAATGTATATTCTTAATATGACCAAAAGTGTGCCATCTGTTTTTGGTATTTATGCATATATGTTGACAGCTTTGGGTGCTACACACTCGTTTATGTCTAATCCATGTTTAGCTAGAATGGATTTGTTAGTAGATAAAACGGACAGCATACTTGAGGTTAGCCTACTATCAAGAAAGACTGTAAATATTGATAAAATAGCCAAGATAGTACATATAGACTTTGATAGGATGGTACTAGAAGCATATCTAAATGTAATTTTGATGAAGGACTTTGATATTATCTTAGGCAAGGATTGGATGATCACCAACGGTGCTACTATCATGTGCCACAAAAAAGAAGTTATTTTCCTCAAGGATTGGGAAGAAGTATTCAGATTCTATAGGTTGAAGATCACAGCATTTCCTCACATTATCTCACCTTAACAGGCGGAGAAACTTTTGGAAAAAGGTAAATAGTTAGGATTATCTTTTTAGCCTTCAAGATGAATCTTTGGAAAAAGTTGTGTTGGATTTCTTTCCAATGGTGTGTGAGTATCGAGATATTTTTGCAGATGATTTACTAGGTGTCCCACTCGATAGGAAAGTTGAATTTGCTATTAGCAAAGTGCTAGGAGCTGCCCCCATTTCTAAAGCCCCATATCGCATGGCACCGAAGGAGTTGCAAGAATCGAAGTTTCAATTGGAGGAATTGCTTGAGAAAGGTTTCATTTGGCCAAGTGTGTTTCCTTGGGGAGAACCTGTCATATTTGTTAAGAAAAAAGATGGCAGTATAACGATCTGCATTGACTATAAAGAACTCAACAAGCTGGAGATAAAGAATAAGTACCCTCTCTACAGAATCGAAGATTTGTTTGATTAGTTAAAGTTGCTTCAATTTTCTCGAAGACTGATTTGGGATTGGGACACCACAAATTGAAGATCAAGCTGACGGACATGCAAAAGATAGCATTTAGGACACAACATGGGCATTATGAGTTCAAAATGATGCCCTTCAGTCTCATGAATGCACCTGCGGTGTTTATGGACTTGATGAACTGAGTCTTTCATCAATATTTGGACAAATGTGTCATTGTGTTCATCAATGACGTATTGATCTACTCAATGGATTTAGTTCAATACAAAGAACACTTAAGAATTGTACTTAATCTATAAAGGATAGAGAAGTCGTATTACAAGTTCAAGAAATATGAGTTTTGGCTCGAAAAAGTTGGACTCTTAGGTCACATTTTAACAGCGAAGGCATTGAAGCTAATCCTTCCAAACTTGAGGCTGTGATGAATTGGTGTCCACCTACGAATGTCAGGGAAGTAAGAAGCTTTCTCGAATTAGTCGGATACTATCGACGATTCATTAAGGTTTCTCTAAGATTACGAGTCCCACAACTCAGTTGATTAAGAAGACAGTTAAATTCCAATGGACTTATCAGTGTGAGAAGAGTTTTAAGGAGCTAAAGGGTCAATTGGTTTCAGCACCAGTGTTGACTATACCCAAAGGTATTTAAGGTTTTTTCATTTATAGTGATGATTCCAAGCATGGATTGGGACATGCATTGATGCAGAAAGGAAAAGAGATTGTGTACGCATCGAGACAGTTGAAACCATATGAACATAATTGTCCGATGCATGATTTGGAACTCATGGCAATAGTGCATGCTTTGAAGATTTGGCGTCATTAGTTACATAGGAGTAAGTGTAAGATCTATACCGACCATAAGAGCCTCAAGTACTTCTTTACTCAGAAAGACTTGAATATGCGACAACGACGTTAGCTAGAGCTTGTGAAAGACTATGATTATACCATTCTTTATCACTCGAGTAAAGCCAATAAGGTGGTAGATGCATTGAATAGGAAGAGCATTGGACAGTTGCTTACATTGAGTACTATGCAGGATCAGATCATTTGAGATTTGTAGAATTTGAGGATCGAAATACAAGCCTCGCCGAGTTCGAAACTAGGCAAATTAGCAAGCTTAACTATCATGTCAGACTTAAGAAGTTGAATCGTGATCGCCCAAAAAGAGGATAAGTTTATTGAAAAGATTATATCAGAAGTTGGAACTGGTAAGTGAGTAAGATTTGAAATTGCATCAGATGACGCACTTGTGTTTAGATGGCGTCTTTGTGTGCCGAAAGATGAACAGATCAGGAATCGAATAATGACAAAGTGGGACGAAGATGCATCGTAATCTGTAGGATACCATTTGGTGAAAAATATGTAAGGTTGCATTTCAAGGTTTGTTGCTAAATTCTTTGTTTGTCAACAAGTTAAAGCCCAGCATCCAAGGCCTACGGGACTATTAAATCCTTTAGAGATACCCAAGTGGAAGTGCGTGAAGATTACCATGGATTTCGTGATGGGTCTATGGAGATCACCAAAAGGACATGATGTTGTGTAGGTTATTGTGGACGGACTTATGAAATTTGTACATTTTCTACCAGTTTGGATGGCACTCAATGTCGACCAGTTGGCAAAGTTGTATGTTAAAGAGATTTTTCGACTTCATGGGATACATGTATCCATTGTTTTAGATTGAGATCCGAAGTTTATCTTGAGATTTTGCGAGAGCTTACAAATGACTATGGGTACTAAGCTTCATTTCAGTACTACTTAACAACCCCCATATAGATGGCTAATTTGAGCGTACCATTCAGATATTAGAAGATATGCTAAGAGCATATGTTTTAGATCTAGCTGGGAGTTGGTAAACTCATTTGCAACTTGCAGAGTTTGCTTACAACAATAGTTTCCAAGCTACGATCAGGATGGCACCTTACTAGGCATTGTATAGCCAACTCTGTCGATCACCAATCTATTACGATAAAGTTGTAAAGAGAACTATTGAAGCGATAGAGAAGATTAGGGTACGAATCAAGGCTACACAAAATAGATAAAAGAGCTACGCCGACGAGAAAAGAAAGGGCTTGAAATTTAATGTTGGAGAAAAAATGTTTCTCAAAGTGTCTCCAATGAAGGGTACCTCACGCTTTGGAAAGAAATGGAAGTTGAAGCCACGATTCCTCGGATCGTTAGAGATATTAGAAGAAGTTGAGACAGTAGTGTATCGTTTGACTTTGCCATCTGCGCTTTTATCTTTGCATAATGTATTTCATGTTTCTCAGTTGAGAAGGTATATTCAAGATCCGACTCATGTGAACTTTCAATCACTGGGTATTCAAAAGGATTTATCATATCAGGAGACACCCGTAGGCATCATAGAGCAAAAGGTCTATGTTTTGAGAAATAGAACAGTCCCTCTAGTCAAAGTCCGATGGCCACAGCAAAGATGAGGCAACTTAGGAAAAACAAGAGGAAATTCTATCTGAATACCCATACCTCACAGATCAAGTAAGTTTAATTTCAATGATGAAATAATTTTAAGGGCTTAAGGTTATAGTGAACGTGAATTTTCGTAAATAAAATATTTATTTAAATTAAATTTATTAAATGTCTTGTTGTGACTTCCCCGAAAGAATTTGTGGTCGGATTTATGATAATTATTATTATATTCAATCATTACAAGAAAATAAAGTATAAATCTATTTATTTTCAAATTTATAAATTTATCCCGAAACCTTAGTTTTTAATTAAAGCCCAATTGTAGTGCAAGCCCAATGTGTAGTCCAATTTGTGTGTAAATGCAGTCCAATCCAATTAGAAGCTCGGTTAAGGTCTATTTCCATTTCTTTCCCAGCAAAAATGCCTCAACTTTTTTTATTACCCTATTTTTCACTACCTTATTTTTCCCATTCAAATGCCTTTGTAAGGATTTTTCAAGCCCTAGCCCCCAAAACTCCACTCTCTCCATCCATCTCCATTCAATCCTCATCCTCATCTCCATCCGATCCTCCATTTTCAGTCTCAATTATCAACACTCCAAACTCCCCCCACTTAAAGACATTTTCAATAGCAACTCATACAAAACCAACACAACAATGGAGCCATAAAGCATTGGTTTTCAAGGTAATACTTCTCCACTACTATTTCCTCTTTTCAAACATTCAATCACACACAAAAGTTCTTAACCAGTTGTTATTTCACTGCACTTTTCAAAGCATTTATTATGTTTCAATTCATTGCAACCCCTTCACTACAACACAAACTACACGTAGTGATGAACACATAAGCAGTAGAGCTAGTATCTTCAGCAGAAATGAGCAGCAGCATAAGCTGTTTTCATAAGCATTAGAGGCGTCTATCACAGTGGCAACTACAACCCTTTTCTAACATCAAATGCCACTTTCTGCTTTATCTTTGCATTCACAGCCTTCAAGCCACAACCACCACATCTCCGCCAGTGCACCACTACCATCTACAACACCAGCAACCTCACAAACAACCTAGATACGCATAGCCACAAGCAAAAAAATGCATACTCTACTCACAACACTCACACACACAAACACACACACGATCAGACACAAAGACATCGCACCCACAAGTACACAAACTCACGGCATCCCCAAACCCAACAAGCATAATCAGACCTTCTTCATCTCCCAATGCCTTCTAGGAACCTCGTTGATCGAACAACAAAGAACAAAAGAAGTAGAAGAACGAGAAAATCAAAGAAAGTTTCAAACTTTGTCTTCTAATTCAACCATCGGTTCTTGCAAAAAACCACCACCAATTCCTTTAGTATTTGCCACCTATAGAGTTGACCACTACCCTATACCTTCGCCGACAGCTGGAGACGGCGTTGGCGCTGGAACCACAACCCAATTTCCTGATTTTTCCTTTCTCAGTTGAGCTATAGCCACGAATAGGAATGGCTTGACTGAATTTAGGGATTTTAATCCCAATTCTTTTTTCAAATTGGGAATTTTCCATTTAGTCCCCAAGCCTTTTTATTCCATTTTAATATACCCCTATATTTTATTTAATTTTAAGTTTTTCGAATTTTAATTTTTTTTCTAATTTAACCCCAAAATTATGTTTGCAATTTAAGCCCCCAACTTATTTCTTTTATTTAAATAAGCTTGTAAAGTTCATTTAAATCTTAGGTTCTTAACTTTTAATTCCTACAATTCAACACATAAACTTCTATTTCAATTTGAGCCCTTCAAATTTCCATCCTTATTAAGTTAGCCCCCAAAGTTTATATGAACCTAAGTCCCCCACATTTAAAAATCTTATAATTTAGTCTAAAATATTTTTAGTTCAATTTTATTGTATTCTAAGCCCCCATACCATTCAATTATTTCAGTTTAACCCTCAAGTTCTTATATTCTTTCAATTTTAGTCCATGAGTTTCAATATTATTTATAAATGCTTAATATTTAAGTTTATTAATGTCAATCAAACTCCTAATTGACTAGACAGAGCATACGAGTAGTTAAACGACTTATTTCTTCACCATTTATTAAGCTCAAAACTCGGGAAAAGTTTCAGGTAGGCTCCTTTTCTAAAAATCTCATTTTAAATGTGCGAATATACAATTGGTATTTTTTATAATTACTTGCATGTAAAGGTTATATGATAACATGCTTCCTCGGCACTATGACAATAGGCTTGAAGCCTAACTATGAAGGGCGATGAGTTTAGTAGCACTCTGATGATAGGCTTTTGGCCTAATAAATAATGACGACAGGCTTTTTAATGCTATGATAACATCCAATATGATGAGAAAATGATTGACGAACCTGTATTATGTACTTGTTCGTATTTATTATGATGTCTATGATTATATGCATTTAATTTGTAAAATATATTGGTTGCCATGTGCGGGGTCTACTAAGTTTTAAAAATACTCATGTTTCCTCTATTTAATGAACTATTTGCACATTGAGGAGTCAGCGACAAAGTGAGGCGTAGTTGCTTCCCTTGGCTTTATTTAGGATTAAGATTTATTTTCTTTTGCTCTTTAAATAATGTTTGGAATTATTAAGTGCTTTATTTTTGGTTTTTTGAGTTGTTGGAGATAAAACGTTGTAAGATACTCCAATGTATTTGCTAATTTAAATAAATTTTTGTATTTTTGAAAATTTGTTGTTTTCGGCATTTATTATTGAAAAGAAATTAATTAGTTTTAATGAAATAACTAATGTTCCGGGTTTTTAAAACTCGGGGCGTTACAATGTATCTCTCCAACAGTAGCGGACGTTCAACCTGCAGGGGTCAACACCTGGTTTTATCGACAGAAGCCGTAATATGCAAGGATGATGGTTAGCTAGGCGGAGATGGCATCTTACAGAATAAGGATGGAGCCTTTATTGGTGCCTGTGATGGGGATCTCAAGGGATTTATGTATCTGTTGGCTGCTGAAGCTTTATCAGTCCGAGAATTTTTTAACTTTGTGGTACAACATGATTTTCTGATAGAGACTATCGAGAGTGACACTCAATAGCTGGTTAAGGAGGCAAATGGGATCAACTTCCCTTGCACTGCATGCTCTAGTTATTGCCGAAGTATGGGAAACTTTGCTCCCATGTAATGGGCTTTGTGTTTACATCCTACATTAGAAGAATAGGGCGGTTTATCGTCTAGCGACATATGTGGTTGATACAAAGGGTGTTCAATTTTGGGTCGATTGTATGCCCTTTTTCCGTTCTCCTTATATCGGAAACTTTTGAGTTGATGCTAATAAAATCCCCTTTTTGAAAAAAGAAAAATACTGGGATTTGAAAATGGGCCTTGTTGGTGACTTGTGATATGACCCTTAGTAAAGTTCAGCTTCAAATAAAAATATTACCACCCTCGCTTTCAGAATCACATGCACACATAGCAAGTGGGAACATACCTGCACAAGCAAAAAGCATGAAAGATGAATTAGATTATCTATTAAAATGTATCACTAACCTTTTTTGTTGCTTTCAAAGAAAATTTGTAGCTGATTCGAATTCGTAAGCAGACTTGAACTTACTCATTATCTCCTTTGGCCGCATTGGCATGTTATACATAATATCCAACTCCATACAAGTCATAACAACATCAAAATCCAAATGCCAATGCTTTTGTTAGTGAAGAAAGCCACTGCAAGTGTGCACATTATCAATACCGTGAATGTAAAAAAGCACCATCTCAAAAATCTACAGAACCATTGATGCACCAACTACACCGTTCTTTAGACTCTTCTTACTTTTCACTATTTTCACAAATAACGTGGACACGAACACCATTATTTTCATGAAAGCCAAATTTGAAACAAATTGCAATAGTATATTTTTTTAATTTATCTTTAAACTCAAGTATTCCACCATTGAACTTCTAACCAACACACTTGATATAGCTGGACCATTCATCAAAGAAAAAAGGTTTCGAAGCTTCAAACCTAAAAATTCATCTTCCTCAGCCACAGAGGAGATATCATCAACGAAACCAACACGACTAACATTCGAGTTTCCATTCCCTTTATAAACTGAAATCTCAATACAATCCAAATTATATATCTTTGCGTGAGAAAATAACATTTGAAAATTAACTTCATTGTGTACATAGCACACAACACAACCTTTTAGTGAGTACTAAAGCATAATAACATCGTTAAAATGAAAACTAAATCTACGACGACAAGTTAGAGTAAATCATACGAGAATTCACCAGAAATAAGATACAATAACAATTCTCTCTATACCCAACAACCAAGCGGGAGTCATAATAGGAATATTATATAAAACAACTAACAAATATTACCTACCTAGGTAATCACACTAATAACACTAAAACACCACAACTGAAACAAGTAATTAAACAAAAACTAAAATAAGATCATAAAAAGGAAAAAAAGCTGTTTCAAACAAATAAAAAGAATAGTAAAATTAACATTACCTATCAGTAACCGTACTGAGACAAGAAACAAAAGTCACAAAATTGTAAAATAAACATTACCTACCCAGGTAATATTGGGGATAGTGCCCTTAAAATAATGTTTTTTATACTTTGTTTTAGAAATTAATAAATGAGATAATTATTTTCGAACATACTAGCATATTGTATGCTATTTTATTGTCTAAATATCATAGAATAAAATCCTAATTTATTGGATGTGACCATAATCTTAGTATATAGGAGTTATATACAATAGTATTAAGATTGTGGATAGTAATTTAAATTAAGTTTGCGATGAAATTAGTTAAAGTATGGGATGCTTAGTTAAAGCATCACTAATGCAGCCCTTGAACATTGTAAATGTGACTGCCTTATCTGGACCTTCGATATGGAGAATCTAAGCGGGGTGCTTATATATAATGAGATTATGTAGGATTTGAACCGATTTAATTTGTTATTTCACACAAAATTTCACTACCTTTGTGAAATTCCAATTCAAATTATAAAGATGATCATATGTGGATAGATCTTAATCTTGAAGTGAATACAGACTGCAGTTTATTTCAATGTGCTTCTTAATTTGCTGGTCTATGTTTGCAATTTAGCATTCACAATAATAAGTGTTTATTTCTTGTGTTTAAGTTGCTTAAAATCTTGTTTTAATGTGTGCTTGTTGATATTTAGAATCGCATTTACATTTGTTCCATTTAATTTTGTATTAGGTTTCAAGAAAGATGAAAATGTGCAAGTTAGGACCACTTTGGGATTTACTTTGAATTCAGGGACAAAAATGGAAGATTGTGCAAGGAAAAAAATAAAAATAAAAAAATTTGGAAAAATTGAAAAACCCATGTGGGCACAAGGTACCTATACGGGCACACGGGGGCATCTGAATGGCCCGTACGGGCGCACCCTGTGCAATTCCAGATTTACTTATTTGATGCGAATTCTATTTTAGTTGGTTTCTTATGCACGAATTTTGGGCTTTTTGGAGACCTTTTTGAGACCTATTTAAAGGGAGTTGAGTCTCAATTGGATCACATTTTTGACAAGAGAGAAATAGAGAGAAATGCCAAGGAAAATTTCGAGAGATTAATTCGACTATTCAAGATTTGAAGATTCCAGTAATGAACTCTTTTATTTTTGTAATTTGCTTTATTTTGAACACGCACAACTAATTTTCTTTGTTGGGATGAATGATGTAATATAGTTTGAATATTTGATTTCAATTATCAAATTTTGGGGTTGTAATTCTCGTATGTTGATTTTACATCTATTCTTAATGCATGAATTGCTTGATCACTGGTTCATTTATTTGTGAATAATAACAAACGGAGAGGTGGGTTATTTATTTAGATCACATTGTAAAATCTAGCAATTTACATAGAAGAGAGAGATATTCTTTTATAATTGTTGAGATCATTTGTGAATTCCTACAAACTTTAATGCATCTAATTAATGCTTATTCAGACTCTATATAGAGATATGGTAGTTGACTTGATTAGGTAGGATTAATTTGAACTCGAGAGAGGTAAATTAAGTCACTTTTGCGAATTCGATCTAACACAACTATGGGATAAAATTTGAGAGGAGAAATCAAATAGGATAACTGTAGATAAATCGGGATTCTCAACTTCGTTCTTCATTAAGTAAACCAGTCTTTTCAATTTCGCGATTTGTTTCTTGTTCGTTTTAATTTTCAAGTTAATAGTTAAAATCAACATTGCTGTTATTACTCATTTATTCTAGTTGAGATTAATTTAGACAATTTTAGATAAAACATTCCTCATGGGTACAATAACTAGAACTAAAAAAGTCCATTTTGCTACTTGTTTTGTGATATCGTGTACCTGTGATCTATATTTTCACAGCACACAACACAAGGATTTTAGATTCACATTTGAAACAAATGGTTAGGAATATAATTCACAGACATGGAATCCATTCATTCTTGCCGAAAGTAAAAGGATTATTCCTTCATTTACTAATTCCAGAACTGAGTGTTGGCCCCAACTAATTTATAATTAGAACCAATCCCTGGTGAATTAATGGTAAATGAGGATAAGAAGTCATTGAAAATGTAGACAAAAAATTCCTTATTCAATTACGAATTGTTTATGGAGGATTAATCCATATGCAGTGACTATATTAATGGACTGCTCAATTTCGCATAGTGCGATATTCTATAATTAAGAATAGTGCAATTTCGTATTTTTAGTGGAGTAATAAAGAAATTAATAAGGTGGATAAATTAATTAAAGAGTTTAATTATTTTTCCAATTAATTGGAGCTTCCAATTATAGTCCATGGTTCCCTATGCATCTTACAAATCAATGGTAGACTTAAAATGCAATTTAAGAAATCCTAGAAGAACACGGAAAAATGGTTTCCATAACTTCAAAGGCTTTTGAAATAAATATAATTAATTACAAGATATTAATTATAATTATAAGTATAAGATAATTATCACTGACTCTGCTACTTTGGAGTATTCTTGTACTGGGTTCTTTTCCCATCTACGAAGCTCGAAGCCAATTGATACTAACCCGTCTATTCTTGAGCATATTCCTTGCTTGATTACTGAAGAAGAAAATCAAATACTCAATGAAATCCCCATTGAAGAGGAGGTGAAAGATGTTATCTTTTCTATCAACATTGAAAGTATAGGTGGTCCTGACAACTTTTCAAGCTTATTTTATCAAAACTGCTAGTCCAGTATTAAAGAGGATCTACTAGAGGCAGTTCGGGATTTCTCCCAGGGAAGCAGCTTCCTATAGGTACACTGCTTCTTCTATAGCTCTTATACCGAAAAAGTCATTTGCTGAGTCATGGGGTGATTATAGACCTATTAGTCTTTGCAATGTTTTGAATAAAATCTACACAAAGCTGATTAATTCTAAGCTGAAGATTATTCTTCCCAAACTATATTACAAAACCGGTTGGGTTTCACTCCTAGAAGAGATATTGCACATAACATTATTCTTCCCCAAGAGTAGATCTTTCAAAAAGATAGAAGAGTCTGTGGTGCAAATGCTATTCTAAAATTAGATATGGCTACGGCGTATGATTGGGCTGAATGGTCATTCCTAATAAATGTCCTGAGAAAGTTTGGTTTAATGTAGCTTGGCTTTAAAAAGTTCAGCCAATTGAATCAATTAATATGTAAATTCAAGTTACATGTTAGGATTGGAACTTTTGATCCGTAATTATCATTAGATTCCAATCCAAAGTAGCAAATGAATATCGTGCATATTTATTAACAAATCAACTTAGATGCATTAATTCAAGTTTGTGAAATTGATCATCTAATTCAACTCATTCTTCTCGTTCATTTCACACTCGCATTGCATTAAATCTTAAGAACTTGTTTAGGATTATCCAATAGCTAAATGTTAAGTTAAAGAACTCACTTTAATTTAATACATATAAGGAAGAATTCGTTAATCAGATCGTATTGATTAATTGGAGTTGATAAATTGGAGCCGGAATAGTAACGCGTTGCCTGGAAAAGATTAACACGAGTTATTGACACAACCGAATCCGAGAACTAGATATATCTTCAATTGTTTCATTTCATCTCTTTTATTTTGTCATTTTATTTTCAAATTTCATTCAGCTTCACAAACCCCCCCCCCTTCTATATTAATTGATAAAAACAACTACATTAAACACTGTTCCTTTTGGGTTCGACCCTTACTTGTCACTTCTACATTAATCTGTAGTTTTGAAATCGAGTAAGGAAATAAAATAAATTTTGGTGTACTGCGACAATCACGCTAATCAAATCGAAAGTCGGAGTTGGCAATTGTAATTTTATACTTGACCAGTGACTTCTTTCAGGGAAAGTCGAGGGTGACTATAATTTAGATTGTTTATTATTTCACTCAGTTTTTGCTTTTAAAGTTGATGGATTGTGGGACTTCAAAAAATTAAACCAGTATCTGTCTCTAGACCTCATTGGAGAAATCTGAAGCATCCCTTCTTGAATGAGTTCGGATGAGCATCAGTGGTTGCTAGATAGCTGTGGTGAGTTCACTTTGAATAACCTACAGAATCATATCAGGCATTCCAAAAACAAGCAGGTCACTTTATCTTATTTGTGGGATTCAAAAGTTCTTCCTAAAATTCTAGTCTATTGTTGGAGGATATGGAATAACTTGTTTCCTTTAGACGCAATTGTCAATGCTATAGCAACTTGGAAACTATAGAACACGTTTTCTTAACTAGCCATTTAGCGAGGAAGGTGTGGACTCATTTCTCCTTTAAACTGGGATTTCAACTGCCCTTATGCAGACATCCATGACAACTGTATATGTTTTGGGTTATGAAATTCAGAGCAAAGCTTGGAGATTTGATCACCATCATTCCATTGATTATATTTTGGCTTCTTTGGCCAAATCGAAATATGTCAAAACAACAAAACAGACATTCGAAACCACAATACCAAGACCTCTTGGAAAGAATACAATAATTTCCAGAATACAATACCACAATACCAAGACCTCTTGGATTTTCAAGTTTGGATAATTCTCTAAAAAATATTGTTAGATAATTATAAGTGTTAATAATTTCCAAAAGATTTTAGAGATTTCTGGAAGATATTATTTTACACCTAAAAGGTGAATTCTAATGGCATTTGAATACTACCTGTTAGAGATTGGATCCTAATAAGATTAGGTAGATCCTACAACTACAAATAACGGTTAGCTGGTTATAAAAAGGATGCTACATTAATTTCTTTCCCCTGACCTAAGGGTAAGACTGTGCGAATGCCTTTTTGTGCTATCTCTTTTGGTGTTCCCAATTTATAGTATAACTTCCCACCTAAATCAGTAAGTCCAACTCTACGTTTTCTTGTGTTGAAAATAATGTACCGAAAGAATTAGGAATTCTAGTTTTGTGTTTGGAGTGCCGACATACTACTGTCGATTGGGAGGATCATGCTTGAAGCCCATGGTTTTTACTAGATCTGGTTACACAAGGTTAGTTTTAGAGATTCCTTCAGATCGGTTTATTTATATTGACGTTGGTTTGTATTCATGTGGTCAATTCTAGATTTGTGAAAAATTGTGAAATTTTATTAAATTGCTCTCGCTATTGTCAAGATCGATATAATAGTGGGAAATTTTTAAACACCAGAATCATTGAGGTAATACATCAATTTCCAATAGGTAGTCACCTGATAACACTAAAACACCATAGAAGAAATAGATAAAATGAACTGAATAAAAGAGAGAAAAAATCCTAATGCCTATTCAACATTAATAAAATCTACACATAATGAAAATAAAATTTGGAAAAAAGAAAGTAGAAAAAGTCAGCAAAGCAAAGCATAAAAAATGAGTAAAGGTCCAAAAAAATAGAAAATAAGGGATCTAACCCAGTTATAGCATGACAAAGACAGAAGATCAATTTTCATCCATAAAAATTTATCGAAATTGAAGAAAGAAGGATGCAGTTAACATAGCAAAGGTCACTTTCTCTCTGTAGGTTAACAAATGCGATAACGAACAAGAAGCCAACTGGGGAAAAGGGATAGAATTTTCATAAATTTTTACAAAACCGATGAAAATTAGTAGATTTGAGTAATTGGGAAAAAATGTGAATAGTATGAGTTAGTGGGGAAAAATAAGATGGGGGTGAGTTAGTGGGCAAGAAATGGGAGTGCGTTGTATTTTCTAGTCATTTTCTCATTAGATAATAATTTTAAATTTAATTAAAATGTACATATAAAAAAGTTCCATGTACATCAAGTTTTTTAGTCCTCTAATGCATGGGAGTTATATACTTGGCGGCTAGGTTCTAAAAAGTGTAAAAAAAAAAAAAAATTCGAGTGTCGAGGAGATGCTCTTTGACACAGAAAAATACCCAACCCAATGAAAAGAAGGGCCTAGTCCAAACAAATCGGATGTAACAACCCACTGTAACACACATCCTAGACTCATGAATTAGATGACATGCTAATGTTACATAGCAAATTAATCACCTAAAGTCAATTAACTTATTGGCTGATTAATTTAAATAATTAATTAATTTATTACACTAGAAGAAAAAGATTTAACATAAAATAGTTTACATTAATATTAACACGAAGCAAAAGTTTGTATATTAAATTAAAATAAAGAAGATGGTAAAAGAAAAAAAATAAGGGATATGTTTGGCTTAAATATTCAAAATATATTAAGGCTTGGTTCTATCCACTTTAAATGTTGTTTACTCGATTTTTGTATTGAACGTGTGGTCAACAATTGGAGAAAATATATTAAAAATATAAAATAACCGTTGAATTAATATATTAGTGGTTGAAAATAATGAGAGAGCAAACGTTGATAAAATTTAATATCTATAGAACAAGCCCTAAATTCGATAAGAAAAAATGAGTGTAACCAAACAACCGTGGAAACAAAGAAACATCTTGAATTTTTAGCAAAAACACATTTCTACCATCTTCCTCACAAGTATGGGAATTTTTATTTTTAGAAGTTTTAGTAACTAACAAATGGGATGAAGCCGTGTATAGAGAACCACTTATTCAGTGCACAAAATGGAATCAAATTACATGATCCCCTACCTCTCTCTCTGTCTCTACACAACAGATAAATAGCATGAGCGTATTATTTGCACCTCTCCTTTCCTCTACTCTCCTTATACAACAACACCATGGGACCACAAGAATTTCTAAACCAAGGCTTAACCACTCACTTAAATACCCAGAACCACCTTCACTCCTTCATTTGGGACACAAGACAAAGAAAAGTTCTCTCCCATCTCTCTCTAGCTCATGGGTTCAAGGAAGCAAGGACAAGCAACGAATTTTTTCCACATTCTACTCCATTTTCAAGCATTTCTCAATGGTAGAACATATAAAATAACATCAAGGTAGGTAGTATAATTATGTGATAACAGTGTAAAATTCTTTACACACTAGAGGTTAGTGTATTTTACCTCCTTCCTTTGGTTTTTAGGTGAATATGTGTTAAGACTTGATGCATTGGTGTAATATTCATGATTTTAGTTCTTAATTTTGGAGTAAAAATGAGGTCAAAACCCGTAGCCCTCCCTAAACCAAGACCTTTTTGATCTACATTGAGGGATTTTTGCTCTTGGATGATCTTCCCAGTATTATTCTAGTTAATCACTATGAGAATAATAATGTTATGAAGTTAACTTCAAGTTAAAATTTGACATTTAAGGATGATGGTGGAACTCGTGCTTTATTAGGACTGCATGGCATGGATTCTGTTAAAACCTTATAAGAATAATTTGATTTGGTGTTCCTAGTGCAAGAAATTACAAGATTGTGGGATTAATTTCATGATTTGGACACTAATTTATAAACTTGAAGTTTTGGGGAAAATTATCATATTAGGGCTTTTGGAATTAAGGTTAAGAATATAATTTAATCCAATTACTACATGTTTTAAGGATTAATGAACTCAAGAATGAAGACTGTGATAAAAATTTAAGTGCATTATTGACATAGAGAAGGGCACACCCACAGGTGCTACTGAAAATTTTTGGAGTTTGTTTCTTTAATTTAATTCCTGAAATTCGTGATCAATAGTGTCATTGAAATGTTTAATATAGCATTTAACATGAAGGTAGTTGCCTAGTGAACCTTACAAGTTTAATTGAGGGATATTAATCAAAATTGGAAGGTAAAGTGATACATGACTATAGGGATTACAGTGGGTTGCTTATCATCCTTTAGGTGACGGGTGAGGAATGTTGAATTGTTGTTATTATGCTTGATTTATTCTCTATAGGTCATAATTATTGCTTGTTGGTGATCAAATGTCTCTCTGGTCGTTTATAAGTCTAAACTTATTCACACTGCATTGTAGCATTGGAATTCAAGCATTTGCATTGAGCATTCACGAAATAGGATTTCAAATATGGATTTCCAAGTTAAAGTTCTTACCATTTGAAAAAAAATAAAAAAAAATGTCATGACTTTGTAAAGATTGGATTATGTTATGCATGCATAACTCGTACAAGGTATGGCGTGATGGTTATTTATAAATGTTAACACGTGTTATGGTTGAAAACTTAGCTTGGGCTTTTATCTGATCTTGTGCCTATCCCATAAGGGGCAGACAACACTCTTCTCCATCCATTAAGGGGGAGATGACAATATTGTGACTATTCCGTAAGGGGAAGATGTCACTCATGTAAATTAGCGCCTTGATAAGCACTCAACAATGCAGTTGGGCCCTAAAGATTTATGCAAGCTTTCAAAGGAAATCATAACATGGCATCTCCATGAATCCACGGTGTGTTTGTGAAACTACATCATGTTACACTATCCATTGAGTCCAGTGGACTCATAATGTTTAATGGTTTCTATTTGTAGGTGATACACCGGATTAAGAGCATGGCTTGGAGCATGGTTAATGGTAGTAAGATGATACTGTGTAATCGAGATCGACATGTAGGTCTTTTATGATAGCATTTCAAACTATCGTACTTATATTTTGACTTACATGTTGTATGCGGTTTCGTAGCCAACTAGTTAATATCTGATATGTAAGATCAAGCTACATGAATCGAATACTCCTTGTGCTTTACACGATGTTTTGATTGATCTTTGTCGAGCTAATAGTATTCAAATTACATTGGCTATGTTAATGTTTTTGAAGGTCATTGTTTTTAGTGTTCCTCTTAATACACTTAGATATGTAATCTTAACTTTCATGACTCTTGGATGATGTTATAAACACATTATTCATAAAATTCTTCGGCTACCGATGTTATTTATTTGTGTTCAGCTATGTTATACTATTTCAATATAATGTCTTTACTCATTTACATATGGATGTGCACACGCGGATGTATCACTCATATCTATAATGGCATTATGCTATGATCAAACTATACAAATGAACTCTTCCACATGTTATCCATTATGAAAACAAGTTGGATAGGAATTGAATTAAATAAATCAATAATTAATGACTTAAATCACTAAACACCGCAAAAACAAATTCAATCAAAATCCACTGACATGTATAATTTAGTAACTTAATAAAGTCGGATTTTTAAAACAAAAATAAAACGAATAAGAACTTGAAAAATAACCAAAACCAAACTAGAGATGAAACTGTTCAATTTTTAAGATTGAACAACCAAAACTTAACTAGAGTCAAAAGTTTCAATTCGATTCGAAATGCTTCAATAACCGAACCGAACTGATAAGTGCCCACTTTTTATCACCTCATGAATCCATTTGATTTTGTAACTTTTTGTCAACTCAATGCCTAATTAAATAAAAATTTTACTATTGGAGTTGTTGCTTTCTGTTTTGAAGTGAAAATAATGCGAAGGAAATGAAGTTAAGTGAAAAGTGAAAATGTCTAAATTTAAGTGTTAACATAAAATTCTAAAAATTACAGGAATAGTGCTAATTGAGATCCGCTTACCTTTTCTTAAATGAAATTAGTTAACATTTAAGTAGTTTGAATGTAGTGCATTGTTTAAAGGTTTCAAATATGTAGCGTACACTCTACCGCTATATTTTCCATTCCCCTTGCCCTTAAAAAAATAGTACTAAATAAATTAATTAAATTAAATTTTTTTTAAAAAAAGGGATGAATGACTAGTAAAAACAGCTCAAGGCTAATCGCATTGCTCACTAAATCTAGGCCATCTTTTTTTTTTCCATTAACTATAACATGTTATAAATCTTTCACCACTTATTTAATTGCATATTTTTATGACATTTTTCCTTCATTGCCATTAATGGACGTATCTTTCTTCTCCTATTTCTCAATTGGTAAAATTTTAGATCTACTTTTATTGTCTTATCTCTCTCTCTCTCCCCTCCCCCTCCCCCCTCCCCCCTGATCTATCTCATCTATCTTTTCGATGGCGATAATTATCATGATGCTGTGCTTCTTGCTCTCCAACAAAGATTTGGCCACTAAGATACATAACTTTTCCAACAAAGATTTGACTTCTGCAAACTGTTTCTCGATCTCTTGGCTGTATGGCTCCAAACTCAAAGCAAACAAAGCATCTCCATTTCAAGATCTAATGTTACAGATTGATGTTTGTGGGATACTCTATATGGTTGTCGAGTCTTGATGATTTATTGTCTTAACGTGCTTACAAAATTTTAGTTGTGGGGGCTCTAGATTGAATACACTAAAATGGGCGAGAATCAGTTTTATGCCAACTTGGATGATGTAATTTGTCCAATATGCCTTGACTTTTGGCATAAATCCGCTCTCCTCCAATGCACATCTCATGGATTAGCTCTTGCATTTTAAGTTAAAGAAACGATTCATTTGGGTATAACCTCGAGTGGAAGAGGAAATGAGGAAAAATATCCTTTTCTACATTTCTTTTGTTGTTTGAGAAAATGTGCATTTGTAAAAGTGGATTGAAATATCCTCGAGAATTATGAGCTTATCTACTATAAGCAAATTTGTTGATGGCTAATTATCCTTTTTTATTTTTTATTTTTTGTATTTTATGGGTATTGGTGGACTGATTTGTTGGGGTTAAATGGATTATTGTGAATATTAAATTAGGGGTTTTTGTTATGGTACTACGTAGTATGGTCGTTTTGAATTATGAGTTGTGCATCTAAAAAACATAAGATAAGCTATCTTTTCGTATTATGCTCTTCAAGCCTTGTTACTTTTCAGCTGGCATTTCGCTTAAGGTTTTCAACGTTTGAACCTCTTCCTTTTGGAGCTAGACAACTGGAAGACAAGTTGGGCATCTAAAGAACATAAGATGCAAGTTGTAGCGAGCCATAAAAGTAATATTGTCAACTAAGGAAATTGACACAACCAGGCATCTCAAAGATTGATAAGCAAGAATCAGGCTTTTAAAATGATATTCCTTTCATCCAAATCGAAAGGCTTGCTAACTAGCAGGATCGCTTATGCCACAAGCCAAAAGACTTTCAAGCAGCTTCAGAAGATTAAGGCACAATTCCTACTTAAGTAACAAGCCATCACATTTTTTATTTATTTCAATTGATAATATTACTGAAGTAGATGATAATATTATCGGAGTGGTAATATTTGTTTTATGGTGTGATTTCTTTTCTTTTGTTTGTTGACCACTATCAAGTTGTAATAGAAAGAAATAAAGTGTATCGAGAGAGAAAGTTGGAGACAAAGCAGAGTGAGAAGATGAATCGTAATTTAGATTATTGGAAATGGAAATCTAGAGAGAAAAAGTGCAAAGACAGACAAAGAGAAAGTCGGAGACAATAGATAGCAACAAGTTGAATGGGGATCTAGATTACCGAGGCTGGTAATCTAGATTACCGAGGCTGGTAATCTAGAGAGAGAAAAGGTGTTCAAAGAGAAAGTAGCAAAACGAGATAATTGAGATCATGGATATGATCTAAATTATTAGGGGTGGTAATGTAGAGAGAGAAAGTGAGTCAAGAGAGAAGGTCGAAATCGAGGAAAATGAAACGATAAATGTGACCTAGATTACCGGGGGTGGCAATCTTGAGAGAGAAGGTGCGTAGAGAGAAATCAGGGAAGATAAAAGAGAAAAAATGAATGGTGACTGAGATTACCAGAGGTGGTAATCTAAAGAGAGAAACTCCATAGAGAGAAAAAGTAAAGGAAGATGAAGCGAGAAATTGAATGTTAGTTGAGATTACCGAGGGTCAATACGAAATTTTTATCTTTCGTTCCAAATTTTTGCAAGCAAATTAAAATTTGTGACCAAAGATTACTTTTCCCACAAAGAAAATTATTTTGTAGCCATATGATTCTGTCTACAATTTTTTCCTAGACAAACTAAAATTTGTAGCTAAAGAGTATCTTTCCCACCAAAAAATGAATTTCGTAGGCATACAAATTTTCCTACAAATTAAAATTTGTAGACAAATATTACATTTGCCACAAAGAAAATGATTTTATGGGCATATGATTTTCGCTACAAATTTCATAGACAAATTAAAATTTGAAGCTCAAAGGTATCTTTTCCCACAAAAAATGAATTTTGTTGGCATATATGTTTCCTATAAATTAATACTAACATTTTCACCTGTGCGTTGCATGGGAGATAATTTCCAACTTATATTAATTTTTGCAATAGAATAATTGTCAACTGGAAATTGTTGTCTTATGATTCACATTGTTGAGTCCATTGAAATAGTAATTATGATTGAATGATGTAATCGAAGGTGTAAAAACAATGAACCATGTCTATAAAAATTTAAACACAGTTTTCCCTATAATTGTATTATATACTAATCTTAGAAAATATCCTCCTAAAAAGCAAGTTGTATTACCTCAATTAATAATGAATACAGAAACACAAAATCCAACAAATGTTTTCAAATCACGAATATTAAGGTATTCCCTATTGAAAAATAAATGATAGGAATGAAATCATTTCTTAGACAACATAATTCGTCACCCATGCCTCATTGAAGTGGCATCGTAGGCCTTTCAACAGTATCAAAAATGGTAGATACACCGTTGATTCTAAGATATAATTCTTCACTGCCAATAAAAAATACAATTAAATATTAAGAAAGCAAATCGGGGTTACCTTCGTGGATGCCCTTGTTGATAGAATAATTGGGTTGCCAATATAACTCCAAGAACAAACGGATACAAAGATTATCCGTAAATAAATATAATAGCACAAAATCGAAAATATATAAGTATAAAAGAACCACATCGATATATAAGCACAACAAAGTTATAAGGAATTTATGCAACTAATAAAACAATGTATACTTGGCAAGATCAATATGAACGGGACTATAAATTTGTGAAGACTTCTTTGTACGTGACATTTGTAGTTATGTTGGTAGGCTAACCTTCATCATCACATATGACAAATTTCAAGCACTTCCTATTTGTCACATGAAAGACTGCAACATAGAGCTGTCCATGAGTGAAGACGGGCTTTCTCAAGAAAACTCCAACATTTGTAAGTGTCTACCCATAGCACTTATTGATGGTCATAGCATAACAAAGCATCAAAGGAGATTGGCTCCTCCAAAAATTTAATGGCAACCTTATATCAAACGGAGTTAAGGTTAACCTAAGAATAAGGAATTCCTTTCCGGTGTTTATCCTATTCAACACCCTCACCTCTATTACATGATCACCAAGCTTAGTGATTATAAGTCGAGTACCATTGCACGGGTCAAATGCGTGATCAATATTACACATCAACATAATAGGAACACCCACCTTCAACTTTAACACATGATTGGGGACCCCTGAGAAATTAATCCCATTCAAGAATTTGGGAGTATGAATCTCTCGAAGCAAATCAGTGTCAAAGTCATCGAACTTGCACGTGGTATCAGAGTTGTAATACGTTCGCATCTCAAAGTCATTCAAACTAACCATGAAATCATTAACCATACCAGCATCTTCAAGCATTGGTGCAAGAATGGCTCTCCCATTCAGGTACGATGGAGAATGCCCATCGGTCGGGAAATTTGGGTACGTATTGTCCACTATAGACCTAACATGATCCAATAAAGTAGGAGCCAATAGATCATCTGGTATTTCAATAACAGCCTCTCCATTATTAGGCCCTCATGTTTTTCCATCCCCAATATTCAAAATCCATTCCAAAAATGAACGAACATCATCAGAGTGCTCATCCCTAGGCAAATTATGCAATCTCATGTGCTTTGTCAATTTAAGCACCGTGCTGTGATCCCATAGAGATTATGCACTCTAAGATGCGTTCACAATCTGTTACCTCGATCCCTTTGGTATAGTCGGAAGAATCTATTTACAGTTCCCTCGAAAACAACAGCCTTGCTACCAAATGGTAGTTGGCATCCACGGAGGTTACTAAATCTAGCAATGTCCTGCATCATAGGGGCCTCATCCCATATTATCAACTTCTTATGCTCTATAAGCTCAATTAAATGACTTCCCTGCCTGATATTACATGTGGAATGTTCCTCCACATTCAATGGAATGGCAAACCTTGAATGAGAAGTTCTCCCACAAAGAAGTAAAAGAGAAGCTATAGTGCTGGATGCTACATTAAGCACTATTTCACCACGAGACCTGATAGCAGCTGATAGGGTCCTCCACAAGAATATTTTCCCCATACCTCCATGTCCATACAAAAAGAAAACTCCACCATCTTCACCGTCAATAGGGTTCATTATAGTGTTTTAAACACCACGCTGCTCGTCCGTCAAATCATCTAACAACCACGAATGTTTTTGAGCTAATGCATCCTTATCATGGTCTAATTCATCATGTATGAGAATGTTGTTAGGAGATATGAAAAAGGAGTAATTTGGAAACGGCATAGAATAGTCTCAGAGGCTTTTTCCTCATTGTCGAAGCAACTTCTCAATTTCAACTAGTGCATAGTTTTTCTTCTGGTCGTCACTTAACTGAATGTCTGTAATAAAAATTCCATAGTTAGAGAAATCTTGGAGTAAAAATATAGAAAAGCAGTAACTCTACAAAAATAACAACGCTAAGCTGGGCAAATAAGTAAGAAACTGCTTTAAGACAACACATCTGAAAATTGATAAAATCCATGCCTACATTATTCAAACACTTTTGTTGATTACATTCAATATCATTGGAAAGTTATGCATAACATTTTTCCCACAACACCTCAAGCCTATCCACGCAATCGGACACCAATATAGTGACAAACAAATTTCGCAATGAATATTTAGAAGCCCAATGGTTTGCCTCTACTATTGCACCAACATACTCTTTGTCATCATCCAGTGGACCTCGAGCATCGCAAGCGTCTCTAAAAGTATTATAAATGACTCCATCAACTGTCTTAATATCTTCATAGCTCATGGCATCACGGACATAATTCAATAACGCGCGAAAGATAGTACCTAAGAATAATGAAAAGACAAAATATTAATAACAAACAACGAATAATGTATCAGTTGGTAAGCACACAAATTATACCTTTTTCCTGAGCCAGGCCTAACAAAAACAATCTTCTTATAGCTGAACCATTCTTCCTCTCCACCCACCCCCGCGTATCTTTCTTCCAAACGAATTTGCTGGGAAATTCTGCATAAGTCAATTTCCTGGCATCGGGACATTTTGTATTAGCCCTCATCCATGCAATAAATTTGCTTGCTTTGGAAATGCACTTCCTCAATACATTCTCTACCTCGTTACCTTCGGAATATGCAATAGTTTGCTCACCGGGAATACGGAAATTTAAATGCTCGACCGGAATGTCTCCATAGTGGATCGTGTGCCCAAACATACGCCATGCTACCTTGCAAGCAGATATGTATCGGCAATTGTAATATGCGTTAATTTCATCGATCTTCTCTATAGAATTAGCATTCCTAGCAAATGCAACAGTAATTCGATCATTCTCCTTGGTTATATACTTGAACTGGTACTTAATTGCTCTCGTCTGGTGACACCATTTGACACTAATATGTGCTCCATATTTCAAAAGCAAGAACGGGTTGTGAGGGATCACATATATGTTGTCTAAAGGAATACTGTTTTTCTCGACCGTCCGTCCATCACCTCTTTGGATATAGACTAGAAACCCATTCTCATCAATGCTCGCCTGGGAAACGAACTTATGGGGAAGTTTTTTGTACATTGTCCCTTATCCATGCAAGGAGAATCCTTATTGAAAATACCACACGGACCATGAATCACTAGATCTTTTACCAGATTATAATATTCAGGCTACATCTCAATATCCGGATCTCCAAGAGATAAGATTTGATCAATATATTCCGGAGTATGATGCTAGCCACTCCATGCCATGAACAATACAATATAGGCATGCGGCAGTCCACACTTTTGGAACTCGACTGCATGTATAACTGCAATCTAGATAACAAACGATTATTAATAGTTTACTTAGAACAACATCAATATGGAAAAATATAGTGTATTAAAACATGATATAAACAAAATGTTATGTATAAAAATAGTCATCAAACACATTGTAATATACCTGCTTTGATCTTCCCGAATATATGCTTTTTCTTTATATCATCAATTAGCTGATTCAACTTCGTCTTGAATACCCTACATATAATATCTGGCCTGTCCTCTGGCCGCAATCATCTACTCTCAATGAAACGTGTGAACTCTGGCCATTTAGGGTTGCAAGTAAAAGTGATAAACAATGCCGGATATCCAACCCTTCGACAAATAGCCATGGCATCCTGATAATTAGAAATCATATTATGGGGGCTCCCCACATACAACTCGGACCTCAATTCCAACTAATGAGCACAGATATAAATAAGGCGAGACGTCTTAATCATCGTGTAACCATCAACCAAGAACTGTTGGTAGGTTTCTCGTGTTGCTCAATTGTTTCGTGCCGATTAGCCTAACACACAATGGAATAAATTGAATGTGATTTAGTAGATGAAACCAAATAATTTAGTCAAAGAAAATTAAATCCCTATATGTCAATATTGAACTCAAGAAGGTACAAACCTGGTTTGAGTCCAACATTGTTTCTATTGGAAACATAATATCCAAATCATCAACTAAATCATGGTCCTATTTCAAAATAATATTCCCAAAACACATGTGATTAGTCTCTAAACAATCTGTAAAATTAAGCAAATGGGTCAACTATATTTATTACCTGCACCACCACTACATTATTAGGCTCATGCATCACAATAATACCAGATCATTGCACAAAGCTTTTATCATATAAGTTCTACCAACTCCAATGCTTGGACCATAATTACTAATCTTAAAGAAATAACCTCTGCCTACTAAATCCATTATCTCCCATGGTGTAACATGTATTCCATCAACCTTCCAAGAAATTTATATGGATATAAATATTTTTTCATCTTGTACAATTAAATATTGAATTCATATCCTAAACCATGCCGAGTTTGAGCAAAAATACCTGATCAATCAAAATGTGCAACTCCAGCACATTTTTCCCAAGAAGCAACTGGCATACTTCATCCCACAACAAAATAGCAACAAGCTCATTATCATACCCAACAGATAATTTAACACAATATTTATATAATGGATTCTTAGTTGTCTTTTGGAATCTACTATACAAAAATTAATCACCAATAGAATCCAACTTCGTAGAGGATGAATTTTCTAAGCAGCTGGGATAGCACTAGTTGTTCATTGGCGAGACACGTTCTATTTCCCGTAAAACCAATATCCATTTGGCTATAAGAAAAAAATTTTGTTTGACTAAGGTATTCACTAGAAAAGAAACTATAGAAAAACTTTAGAAAAGAAAATAAATACTTCCCTAGCACTCTTTAACTTACCCAATGTCATCGTAGGCCCAAAGGTTGCAACATCTCCAAAATAAGACGAAACACTTTCATTGGATTGTCCAACCCATTGATAAGTTTTCATGAATCTAATAATAACAATGAAAATAATGATTTTATTAGTTATAATAATACTAACAATACTAGAAAAATTATTAATATTTGTAATAAGAATAATATCTTCAATAATAATTTTAAACACATCACTAATAAAAATAAAAAGAAACGGTTATTTATTTACCTAATATGGAAATCCTCGATCTCCGGCAGATGTTCATCAATAATCACCTTGAGACATGTAAGGATGTTTGTATCGAGATAGATTCATCTAAAACATTAAATGTATTACAATGATCAAACATAGCATAATAGTAAAAAATAGCTAGACTAAATCATGTAACACGAACAACCAAAAAATGCCTCTCCTTATCCGATAGAACTATAGCAACATAACAACAGGCCTATCCCTGTCCATTGAAGCTAATTTTTTGCTCACCTTATCGGCATATGCTTCCCACGGCCAATAGGACAAATGATTTATATTGCAAATACAATTACTTTTAAATTTGATAAAACGAAATCAAAATTATTTAAAAGGTGTAATATGAAAAAAGGATTTTCTTACTCAAGATCAGTCAAATAAAACGAAAAATATTTTAAGCCGGTGGCATTAACACCAAGTCTTGTAGGCTCTCTTGGAAGCAAAACCCTAATATAATCTACAAACATTTCTATTTAAACATTAATAAAAATGAAACAATATTTGGAAAAACAACTTTAAAAAAAAAAGGAAAAAAGGAAGAATACTATCAAACTTACCAATCAAATAAGAAGTATCAGCAGGAAGTGTACTCATCACTTGGTTGAAGGATTTAAAATGGTAGAGGGTCCTTGGAAGTTAGTAAATACTTCAAGCTCACATGGCCTAATAATGGTATGTTTTTTTTAAAAAAATAACTTGAACGGATGCGAAACTGGCTTAAAAAGCACATCATTGGGTTCGACACAAAAAAAATTCATGGCATATAAGCCATGCTCCTCAACAAAATTGCTAAAGCTTGGGCACAAGCTTGGCTCAATTGTTGCATGGACTCGTGCACTACGAAATGACCAAAAGCATAATAAAATTTATTGTTTGCCTCAGTCGACTCAACCAAAGGAAAAAAAAAGGAAAAACCAAAAAAAACGGAGGGAAAACTTAAAGAGACTTAAAAGGAGGGAAAACTTAAAGAGACTTAAATCTTGATCTTGGGAATATCACCAACAATCTCAGCAAGGAGCATCGAGGTTGGAGCCATTAGAAATTTCTAATGCAAAACAATAAGAAACAAAAATACCTAAAAAAAGCAAAAAAAAAAAAAGAAAAAGAAAAACCAAACAATGAGCAAACAACCATTGCCAGATGAAGAAGAAACACATGTTCAAAACCAATTCAAGAAAACCAACGACATTTTTAATTGATGGTAATTAAAACATATACCAATCAAAAAATTAACGAAGGGATGAAGGAAAGAAACCACCTGTTTACAATGCAAGAGATATCGATATGCTCTCCACTGCATCAGCAACATATGACAGAAACCAGGAAAAAAAAGAATGATGAAATCAGAAGTAATTCAAGCAACTAATTGCTAATAATAAAATTCAGCATAGAGATGAATGAATACCTCACAGTATTTGCGGAGAATCCGATGAAAGCACCAAGCAGGGAAATATCAATATTAGTAGGAATTGATCGATGCATACAACAACACGAAAAGAATACTAACGCCCAAAGTAGAATTATAAAGGCGAAATCAAAATCCCAGTTCCATAATTAAATAGATAGCGATTAATGCATATAATAATATGAAAAGAATTCTATAGTCAATAGAATTCAAATGATGGAATGAATATCTCATTTCCATAAATAGATATGATCGAATCAAATACCGCATCTAAAAAAAATTAGGGCAAGAACGAAATTGATTTAGAACACGAATTAGAGCTGCATTAGTTAGATGGAAGAACTAAGAGATATAATCAGAAGTAATTTGGAATCGTAAGGGAAGCCCTATGCGGTTGGATTGGATAAACCCTGGATGTGACTTCTTTTTCTTTTTTTCCTTCCCGTTTTTAAGCCATCTACAGCTGTCATTACCAATAATATTTTTTTATTCCTAAATTCTGATTGGCTATATAAATTTGAGCGGGAAAAGAATAAAAAAATGATTAAAAAACATTTTTGTCCAATTCTTTTTCTATATTATAGATTTGTAGTCAAAGATTACATTTTCCTAGAAAAAGTATGATTTTGTAAGCATGTAATTTTTTCGACAAATTTTCCCTGGACAAATTACAACTTGTAGCTAAATAATATCTATCCCTACAAAAACTAGATTTTGTATGCATATTATTTGTCCCGCAAATTCAATTTTGTAGCTAAATATACCTTTTCCCACGAAAAAATATTTTGTAGGCATATAATTTTCCTTACGAATTTTTCACAAATAAATTAAAATTTATACCCAGAAGATATTTTTCCCCACAGAAAAATCATATGCATATGATTTTTCCTATAGTTTTTCAGCATTTGTAGACAACTGTTACATTTTCTGAAAAAAAAATTCATAGGTATATCATTTTGTTTACAAATTTTTTGTAAACAAAGTAAATTTTGTAGCCAACGAATTGCCATATTTGCCCTCAAATAACTTATATTATATTAATGAGAATGAGAATGAATAACAAGAAATTAAAATACTCTAGCGGTTGAGATCTCAACCTTTCAACCGTAAGATCCAAGTTTCAATTCCTTTGCACTGCATAGTATGGAAGACAATTAAGTAACTAGTAAGTCAGGTTGGTTTGAGTTGAGTTAAAGAGATGGTTAGTGGGCCAGGTAAATAAATTAATTTGTATTCATTTTTGAAATATATCATTTGCGAGGATAGGCATTAGGAGACAAGGCATATTTGTTGCCTCTAACCATTCCCTATGAACTACATTTGTCTCCAAAAGGTTTGTAGTGATCAAATTTGCCTCACAATTTCAAAGTTTTTCATCTCTAACTTTCCATACAAACTCAATTTGTCTCCAAAAGATTTATTGTGGTAAACATTAGCCATTGAATTCCCGCAATTTATAGCCTATTGTCTTTTCTTTTGAGGTTTACCCCACGAAGCTGGCTATAATTTTTTTTTTTTGCCACTTTCCCATAGATGAAGACCTTTCGCCACAAAAACATTTTGTGGAGAAAGGCAAAAAATCTCGTAGTGGGTGGTAATCTAGAAAGAGAAAGTATATAGATAGAGAAAGTCGAGGAAGATGAAAGCAAAAAGTTAAATATTGGAAGAGATTGTCAAGGGTGGTAACCTAGAGAAAGAAAGTGTGTAAAGAGAGAAAGTCGGGGAAGATAAAAGCGAGAAATTAAATGTTGATCGAGATTACTGGGTGTTGTAATCTAGAGTGCATAGAGAGAAAGTCAGGGAAGATAAAAGTGAGAACTTGAATCTTTGTTGAGATTATTGGGGGTGGTAATCTAGAATGAAAAAGTTGGAAAGTGTGAAAGGGGAAAATTGAATGTTGGTCAAAATTACTAGGTAGTAATCTAGAGAGAGTGCACATAGAAAGAGAAAAGTGAGGGAAGATGAGAGTGAGAGGTTGAATGTTGGTCGAGCTTACAGGGGGTGGTAGTCTGGAGAGGAAAAATGCATAGAGGGAGAAAATTGGGAACGGGAGAAGTAAGGGAGTTGAATATTGGTCGAGATTACAGGTGGCGGTAATCTAGAGAGATAGTAATCTAGAGAGAAAGTTGGGGACGGGAAAAGCGAGAAGGTTGGTCTTTGGTAGAGATTCTGGGTGCTAATCTAGAGAGAAAATCAGGGATGGGGAAGTGAGAAGTTGAATATTGGTCGAGATTATCGGGGGTGAAAATGAGTAGAGAGACAGTCGGGGAGGGGGAAAGTAAGAAGTTAAATGTTTATCAAAATTACTAGGGATGATAATTTAGAAAGGGAAAGTGCATAAAAAGAAAGTCAGAAATGATTAAAGTGAGAACTTGAATGTTTATCGAGAGTAGTAATCTAGAGAGAGCAAGTGCGTACAAAGAAAAAGTCAAGGACGGGGAAGCAAGAAGTGAAATGAATGTCGAGATTACGGGGGATGGTAATCTAAAGAGAGAAAATGCGTAGAGAGAGAAAATCGAGGAAGGGGAAGCAAGAAGCTGAATTTGGTCGAGCTTAATGGGGATAGTAATTTAGAGAGAAAAAGTCAGGGACGGGAGAAGCGAGAAGTTGAATGTTGGTTGAGATTACCAGAAGTGGTAATTTAGAGACAAAAAGTACGTAAATAGAGAAAGTCGGAGACAAAGGAAGCAAGAAGTTGAATGTTTGTTTCGATTGTTGGAGAAGATAATCTAGAGAGAGAAAGTGTGTAGAGAGAGAAAGTCCGGGATGGGAAAGTGAGAAGTTAAGTGTTGGTCAAGAGTACCGGGGGTGGTAAGTTAGCAAAGCAAAGTGCGTGGAGAGAAACGGTGGGGATCGGGAAGGGAGAAGTTAAATGTTGGTCGACATTATCAATGGGTGGTAATATAAAGAGAAAGTGCATAGTGAGAGACGAGAAAAGTGAAAAGTTAAATTTTTTCGAGAACAAGAGAGAAAGTGCATAGAGAGAATATCAGAGACAATGGAAGCACAAAATTGAATTTTTGCCAAGATTGCTAGGGGGAGGTAATTTAGAGAGGGAGAAAATGTGTTTATTTATTTTATTTTATTTTATTTTTTATGGATGCTTATTTTATTAGAGTGGTAATTGCTAGAAATTTGTGATTTTTAATTTCTGGTTTGGTCTCAATGTGTAACAAATCAATTCGTGATAAAAAAAACAAAAAAAAAAAAAGAAATGTGCCCAAGTTAGTGAGCAAAATTTTCCCGTAGTTGTAATTATTGGGTTATCTCCAAATAGAGCGAGAGACAAAAGAAAAGAAAAAGAAGAAATTCTTGTAGCTGTAGAAAACAACGAATACCCGCTAAAAACAAAATGGAAAAAGAAATATCTAGTCCATCCCATAAGCCCATTCAAATGAGTATTTAGAGCTTGTTCTTTTGGTTACAATCTTATATGAACGTAATTTCGTATAACTTCAAACTCATTTTCAATCATATATATATTTTTCAATATAATTTTAATCACACATTTTATACGAAATTGTATGCATATCAATTTTATCACCAATCAAACATGTCCTTAGATGTCTAATATTCCACGTGGCAATAAACAATTCGTCTGTTGTTCAGTCGATGATACAGCTAAAGTTGGCATATCCTTCAGCTTACATTATTTAAAATTTCTTGCAATTGCAAGTGCAATTCACCACTTTATTTTGCTTTGGGAAAATCGCTGGGAAAGTTGTAAGAGAATTTTTTCTCGGACGAGTAAAATCCTCTATAATCGATCAGACACTCCGAATTTCTTGTATTTCCGGGTAATTTTTCGATTGTATGGTAATTATTATGCTTAGCCCTTTGCATTATTTGCGAATTCCTGAAATCTTGTGTTATTAGTTTGCCTTTTTAGCTTTTGATCATAATTTGGGTGCTGATGCGGAAAAGTAAACTGCTTTTGAGCTGAGGTTAGAAATTTCTGTCTTGATTACAAGTCCATCCGGATCCAGACCTGGATTGCTTGTTCATTTTCGGAAATTGAACTCTGCTTATGTTGTTAGTGTTTTATACACCTAATAATGCTCTTGATTCTACTTCGGCTCCTTTCTTTACTTCTTTCAGCAAACATCTCATTTTTTAACACTATTATTCATAAAAACAGAACTAAATGCAGCGTTTATGACTAAAATATACAACGATTATTTAAGTAATCAAATAGCAATATTCTTAGTTAAATAATTATATGTATTTAATTGCAGAGACTGAGCTTAATTCCCTGAATGTGGAGAGCCAAACCCACCATCTATTTGGGAGGATTGAAATTGTGATTGTATTGGACTTTCACTCCGGGCATTTATGAAGTAAAGACCAGGTTACCTTTAGGCTTTAGAGAACCTTTTTTTTTTTTTTTTCAATCCAGTATTACACTTAAATCTTTATCCAAAAGGAGTATGATAGAGTGATTTTGTCTGTTCAAATATAAAGAGCCAAAGGGGATCTTGAACTAAGAAATAGATTTAGAAGCTAAAACAGTGCGTCTAAAGCAATTGCAATAATTGGTTTAGATAATAAGGCCTCTGTTTGGAAATTTGATTTACAGTTTATAAATAGGAATCGTTAGGGAATGGTAATTGGTCCCACAAAATATATGGATAGCCGTCCTAGAAAGCTAGTTAAAGAGTCTCTTGGAGCCTTTTCTGCACGTATTTGCTCTTTAACGTATGGTATCTCACAAGAGTCGTTGGAGAGCTCTAATATGGTTTCACTTTTTCTTCTTCCGAATTTGGTTGTTTATCTTTTTGAAATCTGAATTTGTCAATATAAATGCAGGTGTTATTGATCATTGCACAATAGTTTAGTTTGGTAGGCAGTTTCATTGGAACTGAGGTAGAATTTGATGTCTTAATTTCAGAAAATGTCCAAATACAGGTCCCTGTTGGTTTTCAAATTTTTTGTCTTTTTTTTTTTTTTTTTATGTAAGTTTATGCTGGGATTGTCTTGCAAACATTGTAGCTGGAACAAAAATACTGTTTCCCTGTAATTGTCCTGTAGTGTAAGTGGGTTGCTGTTCTAATATGATTCAGGTCAAGGATTCTGAAGTATTCAATCTGCAATTCTCAATGCAGGTTTTATTGACTATTTCGTGGCACTTTTCACTGTGTAATATAAATTGTTATGTAATCTTCAAGTGTTTTAGTTTTGTTGTTTACTGTAAATGAAAAGAAACTATTATTGTTAGTTTCCTGTTCTTCAACATATTTGGATGTTAATATGATTAGAGAAAGAAAAGGCTTATATTGTGAATTTGATGAGAATACTCAATGTTGGAGAGTAGTGTTTCTCCTGTGTTCTGTTGAGTTAACAGATATCTGGCCTCTTTTTCTGATCTGTAGTTTGGTCTTTTGAGAGATTCTGATAAGGAAGGACTCTAGCAATCTATTAGTCCTACACGTAATTTTGTCATGAAATACTATGAGATTTTACATGTATACATGCTTTTGTGTTTTTGGAGCACTTTCGATGTTTAACAATCGGAAATGCTCAAGAAATGGTATGTTACTCCTAAATCCTACTTAAACGATGATAAAGGCCGTCCTCAACATTTTCTTCTTGATTTCAACATTGAAATACTTATCGCTATTTCTACTGCTATTACCAGGTGAAGAAAATGATTATCACAAAGCAATACCGCTGCATACACTCAGCTACTTGTCTTTGCACAAAAGGTCACCTAACAGAGGAAGTTATATTCCTGGTTTTCAACCATCTAAATTGGAATCCTAAGTTGGTTGCAGCACTATCTTGCGTGTGCAAATGGTTTGATGATCTTGCCAAACGTGTCCTTTGGAAGGAGTTCTGTAAGACACGAGCTCCTAAAATGATGCTTGATTTGCAATCTAGTGGAAGTCATAGCGTGGATGGTAACTGGAGAGCACTGGGGAAGCTACTCATATACTGCTCGGGATGTGACAAAGGTGGCTTATTCAACAACATTCATATTCCAGGCCACTTTGTGTACAGGACGAGGTTCTCAAGAACATCAGGGAAGAGCTTTTTGTTACCACAGTGTAGAAGTGATGTTTTATACGTATCTGATCCCTGCGAACATCTTGACCAAGGAGATGAAGGGGATGTTGGATTTTTTAGAGGGATATTTAAGTCATTTGCAACGTCAAAGGTGAGGAAATTGCTGATTAACAGGAGTGCACCTCTGCATCCTACGGAGATATGTCCATATTGTAAGGCGAAGTTGTGGAATATGTTACAAGCTAAGATGATACCAGCAAGTGCAAGCTGTAGATTGGGTGCTTATGAGGATTGCATTGAGTATTATGTCTGCCTTAATGGCCATGTTCTTGGCATTTGCACCCTTCTGCCCTTGTCAGATACAGATGAAGCATCCGAGGAGTGACATTCAACTCACATTATTGTGTTGAGGTAAAATTTTATTATGGTATAAAAACTAAATTTTTAGGTGGAACAGTGGTCACATTATGAAATGTGTGAATAATAATGAGCATTGATATTAGATACGTGATTGATATTGATGTTTGATTTCGATTTTGATTGAGTAGTAAAAGTTAGTTCAGATGTAAATATCTAAAAGTTCAAACAAACACATGCTCAGTGCATTTATATCAATCGATTAATTCAACAGTGTCATTCCCACATTGTCTAATGTCTCGCCCTTGGACATGTTGAACTTGGGCATTTTATGCTCCTCTTTTGTGGCTTTTCATCTAATATATGATGTAAAATTAAATATTTGTCCTGCTTATATTATTATCAAATTCCAATATCTCTACTCCTCAGGTATTATAACATGGAAGTGTACGTATTGTGGAAGTGGACAATATGTATATTCGAAAAGCTGATACGGGGGAGATTGATCTTGTCAAATTGTGATGATTTGTTGGTATCCGGTGTGCTAGTCGAGACGCGGATGTTGTGGTGGTGTTGATAACCATTCTTGTCTTGTGTTAAACTATTATTATTACTACTTACAGTGATCTTCATGTAAACCTTGTATACTGTGTGTCGGTGTGTGACCCCAAACAGTTATATTCTTCCGGAGTGAACTAACATCGTTTGTATAATTCAATCCTTCTCTCTCTAATATCATTTTCAGTATCATTTGGCCCATCTAACCAGCAAATGGCAATATTGCGGCACTTGTTATCTTACCTGGGCAGCATGAGGCCATCCCAATCTGGTCGCTTAGGTGGTATTGTGATTTTGTCAAAAAGCAACTTTTTTAAATGCTTTTTGTTTTTGTCACAAAGTTATATGCACACAATTCCGTATAATTATACACATTTTCAACCACGTGCACATTTTTCAATATAATATTAATCATATATTTTACGCGAAATTGTGTGTATATTAACTTTATCACTAATCCAACATACCCTAAGTGAACAATGATGAGATCACGAAACACGTGGTGCAGATAATAATGAGTCTTAGCATGAAATGTAATTAATGTTTGTTTTAAAGCATCAACGAACCTGAGGTTTATCAGCCTCTTCATGCTGGGTGATGGGATTTGGATCCCTGACCATTTTATTGATATAAAACGGAAGTACAAAATAGAGGAGACGTAATGCCAAGATCTCCGTCAAAATACAAGTACGACATTATAATCTCGATCACATAAGTTTTAAAGTAAACATTAAAAGTAGAACAAAAATAAGAACACTCAATTATATCTACACATTTGCTTGTATGAATAGAACCACAAATGACAATGATCGTTAAGTATATTATAGTTATTAATTAATTATATTCCAATGTAATTAATATTGAAGTTTGCGTTTGATGCAACATTGAAGCTTCACAAACATTCTCCTGGGGGAAGCCCTTTGATACATCATCTGTTATGGTTATATCAACTTGAAAATAATTGACATGCAAAATGGGAAAGAAGGGTGAATATTATATTAAGCGGATGATGGCTTGTGCCCTTCTTCGGTTTCGGCTTCGGCTTCGAAGTCTATGCCAGATATGCTCATAGGGCCAATGTTAACTGCAAAGGTCGAGGTAGTTGTTAAGTAGCAATTGAGATTAATTGATGTTTGAGTTTGAATGAGAATTTATTGTCTATACATTAAAACAAAATGGACTTACCAACTGCATCCATCCCGACTAACTTAGGCATGAACCTCCTGATGTGTTCCTCAGCTGCATTCTCGGCTTTCAGTGTCTCACATTCAAAAGAAACTGAACAAACCCTGTCCTCCTTACTATACTTTTCTTCAACCATACCCACCACATCCTTCTGCCACCTGTTATTATTATCATTTAAATAAATAACTAACACAACAACGCCTAATGTGCACCCTTCTAAAAAGTTATTCATTCGGAGTTGACTACAATGAATCGTTTGCAGAATTTAGCGGCTTATTTGACGAAGCTTTTTGGGAAGAAAAAGTAACTCTTTTTGTAGAGATTCGTGATTGAAAATGATTAAAAACAAAATCTAAAGCAACCATATTAGCTTGTTCTACTCTGCCCTCTCTCGCCTCTTTAGATCTCTACAACACGTTTCAATCACCATATCACCACCTCGACTACTTAACTCAAACATTATAATCTCAATTGCATAAACCAAGTAAACAAAGATTAGCCTGAAAACCTATCATCCACTCAACGACCCTACAAATGCATAGAGTTCAAAACATAAACCAAGTAAACAATTTTTCTTCATCAATGATAACCTTGTTATATTTCTTTCAACTTTTCTTTATTTTCAATCACATGTTGAAAAATCTCTATCAAGGAAACACAACACAACCCAACACTTATATAGCGAGCGCCAAACAAAGCAGACACCAGCAATACACATAAAGATACCAGAGAAGCAAACACCAGCAATACACATAAAGATAGAAGAGCATGTATGAAGGGTTGGTTACCCATGAGCATGGTCGATTTTACATATCTTGGCAGCATCATGTCCTCTGCACTCCACCACCACATTCTTTTCTCTCTTACTCTGTTAGACATATTGTGTTAAGTAACCACCATTGGTATTTGGCAATTTGGTATTGAAATTGAAGTAAACTGAAAAATGAGGAACAAAAGCGAATTAGATGAGACTGACTGACTGACTGACGTTGTAATCTGTAATGGTGAGCTTTATCAAGCGGTAATCCTCACCCCTGCTGCACTCCCTTTCACAAGCAAGCTCTATAAGTACGACCAAACCAAAAACACACCACTCATTTTAAAGGAATAAATATGATATAACTTTAGGGTTTAAAAAATATATATATATATATATATATATATATATATATTATACATATATATACCGGTGCCATAGAGGCCATAGCAGATTGAATTGGGAAGCTGAATAAAATGGCCCGAAATGGAGCCGTTGGGTAAAAGGGCTATTGATGCCACTCCTTTCATTACCTTTCCTGCCCAGCCTACTTCCTCTGCAACCACAACATTATTATTAACAACAATTCATTTCTCAATACACCAACAATAATCTTAACGTCATACTTTCGTAAATTAACAATTAACCAACTACGAAAATCTAACTTTACCCATTTCAGATTCTTGACTTCTTCTCGGAGAAATAGTGGGTAAAGGGTAAAGGGGGAAAGTTCAAATCACGAATTCAATACATATAAATCGCATTTGCAGACCATCCATGGAAAAGTATGAGTTCGGCACTCTTTAGCAACATGCCACGCACGTGATTTCTTTTCAAAAAATTGCACTGATTGTCCCTATTTTATTGCCTCAGTATCAATTTAGTATCCAGAACAGTGACCAAACTCCAGAAATGGTGGAGAATTTGGTTTCGGTGTTTTTGGATTTGTGGATTGCTTTGGTAAAAGCTCGAGTGGGTTTGATTCAAGTCTAGAAAAACAAGAGAGCAAGATGTTTATGATGTTTTGGCAATTTGGTTCACAAACATTCAAAATGATATAAATTTGAACTAATATAAATAGGACAGTGCAAAATCAAGTCAAATGCCACTAGGGGTCGAAAATGGAGGCCGCCACTAGCTACCCATATGGGCCATACCCATGGGTCACTAGAGAGGACCTCGTGTTATGATCCAAAAGTTCTAGGCTAAATAAAGAAAACTCAAAAGTTGGATTGAGTTGATACGTGGCAATGAAGGCCCAAAATTATTCAAGAAGATTCCAAGAAGGATCTTCCGAGCACGAATTGCATTAAAAGGTCGAGTGGAGGCTCAAAAACACAATCGGAAAAAGTCTGAGGACCAAAATACAATAAATCAAAGGTTTGATCAACCATGTGCCCACATGGTATTACGACATGCATTGGCATGCTTCAAATTGTTGCTGGGTGAAATTTGGATCGAAAATCAAGTGCCGCCGCACTGGGAGCAAGTGCACTTGCACTGCTTGTGCTATGCTCCCGCATAGTGTTATTTCGAGCAATCGCACAGTTTTCTTCTTTGTGCGTTTTTTCACTATTTGTTAACTTTTTTGTATTTTGGCATATTTTCATGTTTCCCAAGACTACAAGGGCTCTCAGGTTTTAAATATTCCATTGTCATTCATAAGACATTTGTTATTGAATAGATTTGAGAGTTTTCTCTTTTTTGTTTAATTCCGAAATGTGTTTGAGAATTTAATTCTCGATCGAGATAATTTTTTTTAAGAAAATATTATTTATCCACTTATCAAGAGTTGTGATCAATCTGTGCTGACGTAAACCAGTGGCGGAGCCAGCCTTTGAACTTTGGGTATGAACAAATTAAAAACAAATAGTACCAAAAAAAAAGATAACAAAAATGATATAATTTTATTTTCTTTTTATTTTTTCATTTTCTGAACGTACTATTGACTTTATTTTTTATTTTTTTAAAAAATTCGTTGTTAGAGTAAATTTCATTTGAATGTAGTCATGTTCTTTTTTCCATATTATACTTGATACCTTTAGTTTCTTCATATTTTAAAAAACACTAAGTTATGTAATTTTGAGCGTAAGAAGTAATGTTTATTTTAATAAATTTTAAGTAATTGAAAATTATGTATTTCAAAATTTCTATATTATACTAAAGAAAACATTTTTAGGAAAACACATACACTCATAACCCTAAAATTAACTATCCAAAAGGAAAAGATAAATAAAAAAGTAATAAAAATCATGAATCATGAAAATAATTGATAAGAATTCATCACTAAACTAAAAAGTGATGGAAAAAAAGTATAATAAAAAAGATAGTGAGAAAACAAAAAAGAAAAGGAGGGAGCGACAGAGTAAGAGAGTGTGTGTGAGAAAACTGCAGAAATGTGTGTGTGTGTGTGTGTGAGAGAGAGAGAGAGAGAGAGAGATAGAGAGGTAGGTGGGAATTAAGCTAAGAGAAAAAGAAAAAGAAAAGTCAATTTGTTGGGATTGGGATTTGTTTTAATTACTAACACCCATTTCTTCCTTACACCATCTTCCTCATCTCTTTGCCCTACAAACCAAACATTTCCGCATAACTCATATGAAAGCTCTATTAAAAATAGAAAAAAAAAATTTCTTGAAAGTTGAGTACGCATCAGCATACCCATGAATAACCTTGTCTCCTCCAGTCGCATGAACAAGATTCGAGTTCGTTTACAGGTGCAATCTATTGGGTTCTCAAGTAAAAATCCCAAGTTGATGATTTTTGGAGTTGGATCTACCACTCTTTCAACGCTTCTGCACAACAATCCTTTCTAGCCTAATCAAGTCCTATCACCTCTGGTGGTCCACAAGCGGCTTGGCCTCTATATTTTTATGCTCAAACGTAGTTCACATAATAGCTAATTTCAAAAAACATAAAGGGCGCTATCTTCCCTTCCCAAGCAGGGATAATATGGGATTCATGAGGGATCCGTCACCTTACACCTATTTGGGGTGTACAATGGGGAAATTTCAAGTTTCACAATTGGGATTTGTTTTATGGAAATAATTAAAGAAAAATGATTCTTTGATATGTGTAGTAAAATAACAAGCAATAAAGAATAGTTGAAAATAACGGAATAGAATTTCCTTTTTTTTTTTTTTGAATAAGTTGAATCAAAAAAGTTGTTAGACTTTTAACAATGATGAATAACTAAGTCTTAATTTGATATTGTTGTATTCCTTGGAGAGCTAGCTTTTGCTGTGCTAAAGGTAGAAGCAACTGTTAGAATAATCATTTGTTAGTTATGGTGTACAAGGCCCAATAGTTGGTTCGGGTTATTCAGATCAGGGCCTAATTGATTAATAAGATTAATTAAAGGATTTAATTAGCTCGAGGTTTAAGAAACCCACAAGCCCAATAAGATTATTAGAAATTTATAAACAACCCACTAGCTAGCACTAAGATCTAGAGAGGGGTATTCCACTACGAAGGGTTCATGATTCAAGAAGGGTCTTCGCGTGTAGATCACCATTGGAGACCAGACGATTGGATGGCTATGGAGACTAAAAAACAAACGAGAGATTCCCCGTGAAATCGCTTCTATATCGATAATCTCTACTCACATATCTCATCTAAGAAATGAGTAGATCCGGTTTTGAATTGCCCATCTTTGTATACCACTGTGCATGTTTTATTGGGCAGTTCCTAGCAATGGTATCAAGGCCAACTCGTTTCCTTGTTGAGATTTGTTAGATTTTTGTTCTAATAATAATAATTGTTATTGTATTAATTTGATTTGGGCAATTAATCAATATTATTTATGAAATAAATATTTAGTAACATGCATTAGCAAATTGAAGATTTTTTAGTCTGGCTGCAAGCGCAAAAGTCGAACAAAAAAATGGCAGCAACAGCGACTGTGCAAGCCACCGTCGAAAATTGTTCCGGTGGGACCCAAAACATGTAGCATCAATGCTGCTGGAATATGAGACGTTGCAGCAGCAGCGTAGTAGAGGTGCGAGCAGCAACATCCCTTTTTGTTACTAGGTGCTGTTGTTCATAGCTGTGTTGTGTTGAGCAGCAGGCAGTGCCGACGGTAACTAGCGCTGGGAGGAGCAGCTAGCGCGGGCAAAGTTTGTGGATCAAAAAGGCTAGGGTTTTGAACCCTAGCCCTAATAAGGGAAATCAATTTGGGAATTGGGGCTTGGTGTGCAATTTTTAAAATTGCACATCTATTCCCCATTTATTTTGAAAATGTTTAAAGATACGTTGCATTTTCTAAATTGTAGAAAATGCCCCTAGTTTTGAAAATTGTTGATTGACCTCAAATTTATGAAATTACATGGGTTAATCACGAATTTTGAAAGTTTTTGCAAATTAGCCCTTGGGGCTTGAATTGAAATTTGAAAATGTTGAAAACTTTTGAAAATTTTAAGTTAGGTCAGAATTTCAACTTTGTAAAATTGTTTATTCATCGAAAATTGTTTTGGATAAGACTTGAATTTTGAATTAATTAAAATTGTGTTTGGTTTTTCAAGTTTGCGAACCCTAAAGTTTTCAAAACTCACATTAAAGTGAGACTTAACTGCTAATAACAAAATAAGAAGTTATTTTTTGCGTTCCCCATCTTAATAAAGTAATTGATTAATTAAATTAGTCATATAATTTTATTAATATGAAGTTAATTGGTTGGTGTGATCAACTGATTAATGTTTCACATGGCTTCAAAATAAAGAGTTATTTGAAAATCCCCTCCTTGCGGTAAAATTGCATAATTAGTTAGATTAATTATATGATTTTATTGATGTGTTATTAATTAGTTAATACGATTAAATAATTAATATTCGTTTGGTTGGTTTCTTTTTGCCTAAAATGTTTCGACAAATAAGATTATTACCCAAATATAGAAATTGATATAATAGTTAATATTAGATATGTGGACCAGACCAAGGTGATTGAATGTCCGGGTGGTTTTATTCCTTATTGTTTGTCGGGGAGCCTGCGTGCCTATTATTAATTTAAATCTTATGTGCCAATTAATTTTTAATTTAATTCTGAACCTGCATGTCCATATAATATACCACATGTGCCAAATAGTATAGGATATAGGGTGGAACGGAAGATGGAGATTGCCGGAGTTAACCAACAGAGGATGAAGAATTTGTCTCTTAGGAATTGACCAACTAGTTTTCCTTTTGTTTCGGGAAAACTAGAGAAAAATACGTCCATAATCACCCACCAGTTTTATTATGCATGATGATTGCATGGTTGATGTTGATTATTTTGAATGATATTTTGATGAGACCGATCCTTTTAAAAATGATATTAAATTCATAATTAAAAGTTAATCCACGCCTTCTAATGTTATTGTGAAAAAGTGGATTTCCACCATCATAGGTAGCTCGTTGTGTGACTCAAGAGTGCTCAGTCATAGGAGATGTTTTTCACTGTGAGATACATGATGTCTCTGAATGTTGGGTCGAATTTAACTAAAACTTATTTCTTGTTGAGTATACTCAAAGAAATAGAATTTTAGAGGCATGTCAAGTAAATGCATAAGATGTAAAAGATAAAGAGTTTTCTGCTTGATAATCGAGGAGTCACATAGAGATGTGATTGATGGATGTATGTACCCGAATTCCAACTTAGGGCTTGTTGAGTACACTCAAGATTCTAGTTGAGTAAACAGGGTCGTAGCCCGCTGATAAAGGTTGAAAAATTGTTTTCTATCAATATTAGAGATCATTGATTCAGTGGGGGTATAATTAATTTAATAAAAGTCTATATTTTATTAACTTATTGTATTTACTAGTTGTTATTCTAAAATCGTTTCTTTCAATTGTATTATGAGTAATGTTTTGAGTTTGAGAAGCATAGTCGATCCTGACAAACTCACCGGAACTACTTGAGTACAATAATCAAACACCAAAAATGAATTGAGTGTCAGCAAACTCACTGGACTGATTTTAGACTAACTTCATAAATGTGAGAATTGTTCTCACATATAAACTAAAATATGTAATAAATAGATTATCCGAAAAATCCTACCAAGATACTCTTGCTAGGACAATATGGATTTACAAAGATCATGTGATGATCATAATGCAGTATATATGATAATTGCAGTTATGAGTTGTAAATGTCACATGTGGGTACGAACATTTATACTATTATTGATCATCTCAAAAAAGTTTAGTGCTAAGTATTCATACACTCTACAGTATAAAATTTAGAATGCTATTTGGAGGCTTGATGGACAACAAGTTAAATGCTTGCTTAGTTCTATAATCACTGCCCGATACAAGTTAAATGCTTGCTGGACAACAAGTTAAATGCTTGCTTAGTTCTATAATCACTGCCCGATAGCTTGTCACCATTTGTTGTGAATTGAAATGTGAATAAAATTCACACAAATATGTTCGGTATACCAAAACTGTTAAACCTATCACCAATGTGATAAGGTTTGATCTTGACACTCCTAACGAGATCCAGAAGAAGTTCCAAAGAAACTTTGAGAAAGATTTTGGGAGATCAAACTAACATTTGAAGTATATAAAGACAAATTGAAAGCCAATAACACCTTGTAGAGACAAAGAACATTGGCATAGAACTGTAAGGCAATGATAACCATTTTGAAGAGAAAGAGTTTTTGAGAAGATTTTACTTCAAATCAAGGTTATTAAAGTTGTATTTAAGTCTTTGAGGTATTAGATACCAGATGAAGATCCCATATTTAAATATGATTGAGACTTAAAGAGGAAAGTTCATTGCAAAATAAAATAGTAGGACATGTAGTAGGAAATGAAGTAAGCGTTGCTTCATTCAAGACCTATTATTTTCGTCACCCTTCTATTTTATTTTTGAATGAATATTATAATCATGTTCTCCAAAAGAACATTATTTCTTGGTCATGTTCAGACATGAATGGTTGATCCATTAAAATTAAGAACAACAATTGTTCACAATCATATAGTGGAATCAATTGTAGAAATAAGATTAGTAATATTGACTTTTTAAATCCAAAAGGTCTATTGTTAGAATAGAAAACAAAAGAGGTATAAAGATAATTACATCATATTCTGACATCAAAACATGTTAGTCCTAATTCATATAAGTGTATTTGGGAAAATGTGTACAAGAGTTGGATATTGGTCTTCCCTACGTCGACAAGCTCAAGGATGACTGCATACTAGATGTAGTATCTTATACTTAATAGACTTCAAGGGTGAAAGTTTTGAAATGATCAAAAAGGTTCAAGTGAGAGAGGAAAGCTAATTGGTGAATGTTCTCGCACGATGGATATGATTGAAGTCAAGAATATTTAAGGGTATAAATAGTTATTAAAGAAGAATGAGATTCTCATTCAGTGAATTTTGGGGTATACACCACTGATCCAATCGTGTATAATGAGAAATATTGTTTGTATTAATATGACACAATTTAATCATTATGCCTAACAATTTACCCCAAAACTGTTTTGGGGATGAGTAATAAAGATTGCAAGAAACACACTAAATAGTGTTCCATCTAGGTTAGCAGATAAAACTCAAAATAATATTGAATAATAACACTTAGATGAAGCATAGGCGACATCTCCTGATTGATATCCAAAAGAAAAAATCGATGGGGTATCACTATTCTCACTTTTAAGATAAGAGTCATCTTATCAAACTATGATCAGTTCTAAAAGAAATTTTTACTTTTAAAAGGATAGTGGGAGTAAAATCTATCTTGAAAGAGTTCTGGAAGCCATTAAAGAGATTGACTAGCTAAATGAAGTAGTCAACGAACATCATTTTATGATGTGCAAACTAATAAAGAGGAAAGGATCCTAAGAACACATAAGCTCCATAAAGACTTGTTCTTATCACTATCAATAAAATATTGTGAGTCGAAGATGACAAGCCTATGGTTTAAACAAAGTCAAACTCAAAGTGTTGACTAGAAAGGTATATTTTGATATGCCAGAATTCAAAGTGAGCTCCATGTACTAAAATCAAAGTGTAGATTTTAGTTGATTGCTAAAATGGGTTAGACCCACAGTTTGTAAATTGGTTTGGAAACAATAAACTGACATGGATTGTAACGCTCACTATCAGAAGACAAGATTGATGGAGAATGCTACAATCAAAGACAAATGTTGGCCTTGCGAATAACATTCCTATCTGTAATCGTGTCTTTGATAATTTGAATCTAATTTCTGTAGAAGCATGTGTTTGATAAATGGATTTCAAACTTGACTTTGATCAAGTTGTACCTGATGCAACCTAAAAGTTTCCGAATCCATAAGGACAAATTAGACGTGTGAGTAGACCTTAAAGGAGTTGGCAACTTCATTTTGACAAGACAATCAAATAGTTTGATTTTATCATAAATGAATATGAATAGTGTGTACGAGAAATTAGTGGGAGTAAAATTGTACTTCTAATACTGTATGGGGATACGTGCTATGAGAAAACGATAACATCCGAAAGGTCCAAAGTTATTCCATTATGAATTTAGAAAAATGTTTCATATATTTTTGCGATAAAGATAAGAGATAGATCTAGAAAAATGCTTTGCCTATTTGAATCCAAGTACATAGGTAAAATTTTCAGAAGATTTTTCATTAAAAAAAAATCCAATACGAGAACTCTGTCCTATAGGGATAGGACTATTCTCTCAAAATTAGAGTTGGAGAACACGGGTTGAGAGAGATCATACAGATAAGATTCGTCATGCATTTGCAAAAGAATCTATCTCACATGCAATGATATGTATTAGACCAAATGTTTCATATATTTTGGAGCTGAAAGGAAGTTCCGAAGAAAATAATCGAGGAAACATTAAATAATGGTCAATAAACATTAGTAGATGCTTCAGAAGCACTGAATACATATTCTTATGGCGAAATTGAACTAAGAGTTCAAAGATTTACAAACGTCAGTTCTCGGTCTAGAAAGATGATAAATTAATCCCATAAAAGCAGTGTGATCAATTGGAAAAGTTCCAAATAGATACAACTACTCAATCCCAATACGCAGTTACTTTGGAAGTAGCAAGAGAAGCGGTTTAGATAGTTAAGTTCATAATTGAATTTTAATATTTTCCTACCATTGTTGATCCAATAGAGGTTGTGATAACAATGGAGCCATCACACAAGCAAAGGAAACCCAAGTCTTGTCAACGATCTAAGTGTGCATTGAGATGGTATATCTCTTTAGAATAGACAACACAAGGAAATGATATAATGAATACAAAAGATCTTTCGATATACTGAATGTCACAGCATATTCATGACGGTAATGATAAAGCTATAGGTATTAGATAGAATAACATTTGGATCTGTTTGTGAAAGATGCTGGTGTTGCAATCTATGTTGGACATTAATATGTGTAAACACCTACTTAATAGATTCATTTGAATGGAAAATCTATTATTTTACATATTTTCACTGTTTAATCATAACAACCAAAATAATAAAGTCCATAGAATGAATGCGGTCAACTTGTTAATCACAAGTTTTTGTGATTGTGAGATATAAATTTTTAGCACTTATTCTTAAACTGTCTCTGGTCAAAGCACTAACAAGACACATATATTGTTATTGTGGATAGACTGGCATGTGCTGCACCCATTTCTTAAAAAGAAAGTAATTGATCTCACAAGTTAGAATATGGAGACATTCGGATAGACACATGGATGCTTCGTTAGTGGAACAAAGATCTGGATGATCCTCCTAGAGATACTACATGAATAGTTATCTTTGCATCAGTGGTTGATCGCTAATGTATAGTGTTGGAATTGGTCCTTTGACTTGAGGGTACCATAGAACATTATGTAGGGATTGCTTTAATTTGGTTGACGTTGAAGGATACTCCAACTATGGGTCGACTGGAAATATGATACAGGTGTAGTGAGAGATAAATGAAAGTTGTGAGTTGTAATGACCTGAGTTCTAAAAACCAGGAACGTTAGTACTTTCTTTAAAGCCAATTAAATTCTTTTATAATAAATGCGAAAAAATAACAAATATTTAAAAATTCAGGAACTTATTTAAATTAGCAAATATGTTAGAGTATCTTACAACTGCTTGATCTCCAACAACTCAAAATATCCAAAATAAAGCACTTAATAGTTCAAAACATTCGAAATAACATACTTTAATATTTCAAGTTTATTAAAAAAATCGAAATAACATACTTTAATAAAGTACTTAATAGTGAAAAACATTTGGAATAACATAGCAAAACATTCGAAATAACATCCTTTAATACTTCACTGTGCCACTGACTCCTCAATCTGCAAATAGTTCATTACATAGAGAAAAAATGAGTATTTTGAATACTCAATAGACCCTGTGCATAACAATCAATATATATTACAAATTAACTGCACATAACCATTAACATCATAATAAATACAAACAAGTATATAATATAGGTTCGTTCATCATTTCCTCTTTATCGTGCAAGTCATGATAGTGTTTAAAAGTACGTCGCCATTATTTATTAGGTTAATGGCCTATCGTCATAGTATTGATAAACACCTCGTCATTCGTAAGTTGGCTTGAAGCCTATTGTCATAGTGCTGAGGAAGCACGTCGTCATATAACATTTACATGCAAGTAATTATAACAAATATCAATTGCATATGCGCACATTTACAAAAGAGATTTTTAGAAATATGAGCCTATCTTAAACCTTTCTTGAGTTTTTTTAGCTTACTGAGTGGTGAAGCAATCAGTCCTCTAGCTGCTTACACACCCCATCTAGTCAATTAGAAGTTCAATTTACGGTAATAAACTTAAATAGTATTTATAAATAATACTGAAACTTATGGACTAAAAATGAAAGAACATAAAAGTTTGGTGGTCGATTTGAAAAAATTGAATAGTTTGAGGGCTTTGGATGCAATAAAATTGTACTAAAAACATTTTGGACTAAATTATAATATTTTTAAAATATAGGGGACTTAGGTGGAAATAAACTTAGGGGATTAAATTGTAAAAATTAAAAATTGAGGATTTATTATTTAAATAAACTGCAGGGATCAACTTAAAAGAAACTATAAAAATCTGGACTAAATTGAAAGCCTCCCAAATAAAAATCCAATTTGGGATTTAAAATCCCTAATTTCACCAAAAACAGCTCCCGTCAACTAAAAAGAGGGAGAGCAAATCGGCGGTGGTGCTAGCGTGACCCGGTGGCGAGTGTCAAGGTAGTGGAGGTGGTGCCATTGGCGGTTTCAATTGAATGAAATGGTGACAGTTTTCGAAGGAACGAGCGATGCAATTGAGAGGATAAATTTGAAATTCTTTGTTTAAATTCTTCTATTCTACTCATTTCTTCTTCTTTTGAGCTTCGATAGGGTCTCAGTGAGGTGGAGGAATGAAGATTATGGTACGTGTGCAGAGTGTATAAATACCGTAAGTTGTGTTGGTAATGTATGCATAAACCATGTCTGTGTATGTATATGTGTGTGTGTGCACGCGGGCTTGCTGAGATGGTGGTGATGATGGTGTACCATGCTGGTAGTTGTGCAAAGTGGAGATTGTGGTGGTGAAGGTATTGCACGGTGGAGGAAAAGTAGCAACTGTTGCTGTTGCTAGGTTACTATTGCTACTGCTATGCTACTGTTCCTGTGAGTTGCAGTGAGAAGATGTAGCTACTAGTTAAAGCTTGTAGGATGTATTCTACTGACTATTGCAAAAGCAAGTCAAAAAATGCGCTAAAATGTGAATATTTGGGGAGAAGTTGTGAAAGGGTATCAAGAAGTTGTTGTGATAATGAATGCATTGGAAGGATGAAAAGATTAAAATAGAGAGGGAGTTAAGATGTTACTTATTAAATTCTTGGTTAGTGTTGAAGATTGAATGAGGTAAAGTTGAAACCTTGTAGGATGTTGAAGGTTGCTAGTTGATAGTGGAAATGGAGGATCGGATATGGATGAGCATGGTGAGATTGAAGGGGATGAAGTTGGTGGGCTAGGGTTTAAAGAATCTCAACCAAAAGTATAAGTGGAATACTACGGTAAAGAACTCGGTTAAAGCATGTTTTATGGGCAAGAGATATAAGTGGACTCTAAATAGAGTTCTTGTAGTGACCGCGAATTCTCTTAAATAAAATATTTATTTAAATTAAATTTTCAAAACGTGTCACTATGATTTCACATAAAAAATTCAATAGGGTACACTCTTCTAGACAAATTTTATATTATTTATTATTATATTTAATCATTACAAGAAAATAATTTAAAAATTTTGTTATTTTTCAAATTTACATTTGAGGACCAAAACTTTTAAATTTATTTGACTTAGTCCCCAAAATATTTGTTTTATTCATTAGAGCCAAATCTTAACTTCAAATCGAATTTAAAGTTCAATTAGATTCCAATGTAACTCAAGAAGCAATCTAATCTAATTAGAAGCCCATTTAAAGCCGATTTGTATTTCTTGCCCATCAAGAATGCTTTAACCAAGTTCTTTACCCTAGTATGCCATTTAACTACTTTTGGTTGGGATTCTTCAAACCCTAGCCCAAACTCAATCATTTTCAACCTCACCATATTCACCTTCATTTCCTCTATCTCATTTAACATCCACCAAGTGTTTTGGAAGGTAAATGATCAACCTTTCTTCATTTTTCTTCATTTAATCTACATTTCAATCCATTTTGTCATAGCATTTAAATCACACACAACACCTAATCACTATTGCATATTTATCACTATCATTACCATTTAAATATCTCAATGTATTTCCTAAAGTGACTTCAGCATCATTACCATCAGTAACAGATAAATTTTACTGCACTTTTATTCATTGACATGGTAGTAGCTAGTCCTCCATCTTCTCGCTCCAACACATAGTAGCTAGTTCTTTTTTTTCCCTTGCTTAAGCAGCCACCATTACTGCCACTTCACTTGAAGGTCCAGTGCATTCACCACATCAACACCACCATCTCCACCGCACACACACATACACACACAGACACACACTGCCCAATAGCTGCCAGTTCATCACCAAGCAATTCCACCCCCATCACCACCATAGCTCCGCCACTCAAACATAGTAGCACTATCCGCACACAACACATGTACAGAGCAAACCAATCAACAACAGAAACGAACACACACGGACGTACACAAACATTGTGAAAATAGGACACACACACTTCTTTCACACACGAAAACCCCCCATCTTCACCTTGCAAAACCTCCAAGAAACTTAATAGAATCCTTATCAAGAAGAAAATAGAAGAAAAGAGTAAGAATTTGAAAGAAATTCCAAATTTTGTCTTGAACTTGAACCACCAAATCCTTGAATACTCTATTCCAAATCCTTCGATTCCAACTGCCTTTGGAGCCATCACTTTGGCCACCACCTTCACCGGTGATTGGGGATGGCGTCGCCGTTGAATCGCCCTGCCAATTTTTCCCTTTTCCCATCTTAATGATGAATCGCGTTGCATATGTAGAATTAGGGATTTCAATTTTAATTGGGCATTCAAAATTGGTGCAAAACTGCCGCTGCAAAACGATTGTGAACTTCATGCATGTGGGTTACTATTAGATGCATGGAACATTCCTTAAATTAGGGCATACTAATATGATTTGGATTTCGAACTCAATATCACAAGCAAATAAATTAAGGACACGTGTAAAACCAAGGAAGCATTTGAGTAGTCAGGGTAGAATATGTTATCTACTATATAATGGATGACAACCACTTAGGAATATCAAGTGTAGTTCCCTCTGGAACGACACTCATAAGATTAATAATGGTGAGTTTTGTTAGCATGCTTACTCTTTTCATGCAACCTTAAACCACCATTTGAAGTCGTTGTCATCCTCCTTGCTTAGTCTTCTCAGTAGTGCATTTGGAAGAACAGGATTTTCACTGGCCACAATCTTGTGAATGCTGTCTACAAATGCATGATTCTTTCCTTCTATGTCTCCATCTTTATCCTTTTCAGTTCAAAAAAACGTCATTTGTACCTCCAGTACATTTTCCTGGTACCGACTTTGTAGCATCATTGGCAGCATCCATATTCTCAGTTTACACAGGCCCATCATTCTCAAGTTGCTCACTTGGTGGATCATAAAAAATGCTCTCTCATTTCTTCTGAATCGGTGTTCCACTGTGTTGGCCTAAATCAACTGACATGTTGTCTCCACTATTGACTTCCTCATCTCCTGTGTAGTCAACATTTAAGTTCGACTCAAGCTAGTCGCACCAAATTTCAACGGTAGCTGAAAATCTTTGTTGAATGGAACTTGTTCAGGCTCAGCAATAGGGTTCTCCATCTTATTAGTGACCTCATCATCATTTATGTTAACATGAAGTTTGTTGGGTATATGAGACGGAATGGTGCTGTTTCGTCCATTCTCTTTGGAAACAACTCCGCCAACATGAATTCTGCCACTATCGTCTCTTTGCTCTAGATCCTGATTAATGTTCATACACAAATTCTCTCGATTCTTTACACTGCCCTTTAGAGATCTAATATCCTTGGCTAACGTTGACAATGTCTACATTTTCATTGTGATCTGACGCATCTTCATTTTCCATCATCCACTGACTCATCCTTGTCACTGAAAATATTATCCAAATCATCATCTCTATATGATCACTTTCTTTTACCATCCCAATGACTAGTTCCAATGTCATTTGAAGGGTTTTCCCTACGACTTTCATCATGGATTGGAGTCTGTGGTACCTTAATTTCTGAAGCAGTTGTAGCAAGTTCATCAATCCATGGATTTGGCACCGTCATCCCAAGCCCCAATGGGTCTTCATGTATTTCTTTGTATTCCCCTCCTCTTTAGCAATTAAAGTCGCACGAACATGAAACTATGTGCGAATGCACAAGATGATGAGAGAAAAAAATAAAAGTTACTTTCTATCAAAATTCAACACATGGGATATTAACAATCACAAACAAGAATGAACTGGAAAATGTAATACTACATACCGTAGTGTCTCTAAAGAAGTTAGTTTCATCTTTAGTATTAGTACGAGGTTTAGTCATCCATCTGCACATCCGTGGGTACCTTAGTGAACACCAAATTTCTCCCCGAATTGTGTAAGTTTATGTAACAAATTTTTTTGGTCAGATTGTAAATAGAAAATCTTAAACTGTTTACCTGAACGGCCGTCGGAAACCCGCAAACCATGTATATATGTTTTCCATTACCACCATCTTTTAATGCTTCAGTATGGAAGTGCTATGATCAGTCCTTCAAGGCATACCTCAACAACATCTTGTAGGTACGAGTTTAACGATTAAATAAGTTCACATCTTGTACAAGTGCAAACCAACGCTTGTTTAAGTTACTGTTCCGGTCAATGGGAGCAATGATACCCTCTAAACACAATATCAAGGCTAGGCAAAGTTTTCTATCCAGATCTTTACAACATTTGAATGCATAAACAAGGTCAGCAAACTTCGCAGTATGTTGCATTCGAAGTGCATAAACGAAGAGGCTATCATCGTCAATAACGTGGTCATGGTCACTGCTATATAACGGAGGCCCACAGGGAAAGCTAGTAATAATAGCAAACTTATGTAGGCTAAAACGAGTCAGCAGTCCATTGAACTTAAACCACACCTCATTCTCTTTCTCACTTTTGACCATCCTCATTATGATCTCGTGCATAATACAACTAGAGAACTTGATCTTTGATAGTCAAAGGAATTTACCAACGCAAGTATTGCGAAATCTCTTGCATTCCTCTTTATAGAGACCAAGGTGGATTACGTTGATCCAATCTGTTTTTCCTAACTCTGCGACCTTCCCAAAACAACGATTTCTGGTTCCAATAGGTATTGATACTCCGGCCTACCAAAAGCATAACGACACATGATAAGATTTCCAAACTAATGTAGATGAGGAAACAGTAGAGAATAGACAGCATACACAACAAGAAAGAATGAATGAACAAATAAGATCATATATTGAACCCCATAACACAAAGATAGAGTATATGTAATCAAATGCAAATAAATCATATCTTGTAAATTATTTCTTTTTTATCAATCGGCCTTTTTATCCGTTCCTTTGTTATTGCTCAAATGAGTAGTAATAGGTAGGGATGACAGGATTTGAACCCGTGACATTTTGTACCCAAACAAATGCACTACCAAGTCGTGCCACGAAAAAAGAAAAAAGATTGAATAATCATTCTACGATGAAAAGAGAAGCACTACCAGATTCTCTTTCGGATAGGCCCTGAAAGGAGAAGGAAGGCTGGAATGCCAACAGGCGTCTATTATTGAATTCACCCGACCCGATAGTACCCATTTTGGGAACGTCCACTGCCAAAGTCACTGAATGGGTAAGTCGCCAATCCCTGGACTATGTAATCTGCTATTTAACAAAACAAAAGGGAAAAAAAGAGGTTCCTTTTCCTTAACAATCAGCTTGTTATACATCCAACTTGCTAAGCAGCAACTAACTAAAAAAATAAGATCTTTTCCAAAAGTTGAGGAAAAAACTAAATAAATAACTTCAAAAGATGAATGATGAGAAAAGAATAGTAAGATACACCATTCTATCTATAACGAAACTTCAAGTAACCTGTGTGCTAGTGCACAACGATATAATGCTTCGCCATTGTGTCCCATAATGTGTATAATTGGAAACGCATATTTCCTAGGGAAAATTGAAACCAAGAGCAACCACTAAACCCTTTAGCACCAAAAGCAACCACCTATATTCGAAGAGACAGAACTTATGAATTAGTTGATTGGATGAAAATTTGAGGATATTTGAGTTCGAATCCTGAATTTTGTAGCATTAAAAAAAATAAAAATAAAACATAACCATAAAAAGGACGGCAATTGAATTGAAATGATACATTTAAAAACTCGAAATTGAAAGCTACAAATTACGAGACTTACTCTTCCATTGACTCAAATTTGTATGAAATCAAGATCTAAATGCTGGTGCAAGGTAGATTACTCAGGTCCAATCTCTTCGATTGCACGAGTAACAACATAACTTGAGAAACAACGAATCGACGGTATATACACCCAATAGCGTTGAACTGAGAGGATTTATCGATGTCACATAATTATTTAGGTATTAAGGAAAATTTGAAGAAATAGAAATTAGAAGTGTTGAGAAGTGTTTTGGCTTTCCAAGTGGTTGAATGGGAGAGGAACAGTTTGTATTAGACCACTGAAAGGGGTAGTTCTTTACATTTGGATAGAAAAATAGGGAGCGATGGTATTTTGGTCACTTGAAATAGAAATATCTGCTATCCACATCCTTACTTAATGTAACGCCCCGGGTTCTAAGAACTCGAAACGCTAATTCTTTCTTTAAAACTAGATATTATTATTATTATTATTATTATTATTATTATTATTATTATTATTATTATTATTATTATTATTATTATTATTATTTTAAAAAAAATAATCAATACTGAAAAAGAACAAATATTTAAAATGCAGGATTTTATTTAAAATAGTAAATGCGTTAGAGTATCTTATGATTATTTGATTTCCAACAACTTAAAACGTTCATAAATAAGTACTAAATAGTTCAAAGCATTCGAAATAACATACGTCAATATGTCAAGTTTACTTAAAATAACAATGGAAAAGAAACTTTTTATTGAATAAAAACCCTAAGTAGCCCGAATCACTTCGTTGTGCCTCCGATTCCTCGAACTACAATTTGTTAAAATGAAAGTTGTGAGTATTTCAAAGAAATAACTAGTAGGCTATGCCGAAGTTAATCAATCTATATAGGTATATAAGACAAATAGATATACAAACTCTATAATGTAATACCAAAAGGTAAGTCTGGGCTCGAAGGTAAGTCGTTGCCTGAACGCAACTCTTAACCCGAAGGTAAGGCCAGGCCCAAAGGCAACCGATCACATCAATTATATACTAAGAGCACTCATATAATCCAGGTTATTAACTATAATTGTGTAAAGGTAAAGTTGAGAATTGAGTTTTGAGCCTACCTTAAATTTTTCCCGAGTTTGAGCATAATTCGTAGAGAGAATCAGTCCTTTAGCTACTTGTTCGCATTGTCTATTCAATAATGAGTTTATTTTACGTTAAGAAACTTAAATATTAAGTATTTATAGATAATATTTATCTTAAGAACTAAAATGGAAAGAACATAAAAGTTTGGGGGTTGATTTGAAAGAATTGAATAGTTTGAGGACCTAATATGCAATAAAATTGAATTAACAATACTTTGGACTAAATTATAATATTTTTAAAATATGGAGGACTTAGGTGAAAATAAAGTTTGGGGGTTAACTTAAATAAGGAAGGAAAGTTGAAGGATTTAAATTGAAATAAAAGTTTAGGGGTCAAATTGTAAGAATTAAAAGTTAGGGATTTAGAATTAAATAAACTTTAGTGGCTTACTTAAATAAAATAAATAAATTGGGGGCCTCAATTCGCAAATATAATTTAGGGTTAAATTATAAAAAAAATAAGAGTTGAGGATTTATGATCTAAATAAAGTATAGGGACTAACTTAAAGGAAATTAAAAAAAATGTAGGAAACTAATTGAAAAATTCCCAAATAAAATAAGAATTTGGCAATTCAAATCCCTAATATGCATTGACTTCTGTCGTTCATGGCGGAGACTGAGAGGGGCGGAGAGTGACTTGGTGGTTGCCCCGGCGGCCAAGGTGGCAATGGGTGTGCTGATTTGATTTGTATGCAAGCCAAAGACAAATATCTCAATTAGGCCTCATTCTTTACAACACAAATCAATCCAATTTTTTTCTCTCATTATTTTCAATCACTCATTTAATTATTTAACATATTTTCACCAAATTCCAACCATGCATTCAACACGTAAATCGAAAAACATCAAATAACTTTTCAAAAGAGCATACTCTTATTGAGAAAAATAGGGATCTTCGTTTCAAGAAACATTCAAGCTTTTCTCCTATTCTCTTCTCTTCTTCTTCTTTCTCTCGTTTCTAAGGTTATTAGGGAAGTGTAGTGATGGCCAAGTGGTGGTGATGCCGTGTTTGGATGATGGTGGTGATGTCGGGGTATGTATATATGCGTGTGTGCGTGCATGAGCCTATTGTGCTGAGTTGCTTATGTGTCGTGTGTTGGGCCTGTGTATGTATTTGCTACGGTGGTGGTAGTGCTTGTGGGAGAAGGCAATGAAGGGAGAAAAAAAGGGTGAAGCTAGCACTGATCCTTTGAGAAGGCAGTGATACTGTGTTTGTAATTTGCTCTGTGTGTGGGTGTTCCTTCACAAGTTGGTAGTCAACTACAATGAAATGAAACACAGTAGATGCTATGAATATACAGTGGAATGAGGATGCGCTAATGAATAAAAGAAATGCGGTAAAATTTTATCTATGTGATAAATATGAAATAGTGATGAAATGCCAAAATAAAAGAATTGAAATAGCGATGAAAATGAAAAGTTAAGATATTTTACCGATTGAAAATTTGTTTAGCTGCTCTTACTTGATGTTGAACGAGAATGAAGGAAATAAATGAATGTGAATGTTGTGAGATTGAATAGAACAGAGTTGGGTTTGAAGTATCTCAACTACAAGTATTTAAGTAGAATACTAGGGTAAGGAACTTAGTTAAAGTGTTCTTGATGGGTAAGAAATACAAATGGCCTTGTAATTGGAGTGGATTACGTCTACAATTAAATTGGACTATAATGGGTTTTAAATTGGACTTGAAACTAAAATTGGACTCTAATGAATAAAACTAAGATTTTGGGACTAAAATAAACAAATTTGAAAGGTTGGTCCTGAAATGTAAATTTGAAAACTAAATAATTTTTATAAATTATTTTCTTATAATGATTAACTATAATAATAAATAATATAAACATTGACTAGACAATCGTATGCTATTATATTCTTCAACTGAAGTTGTAGCGACATAATTGGAAATTTTTTTAATTAAATATTTTTATTTAAGAAAATTCGCGGTCACTACACTTAAACTAAATGCCTTCCCTAGAATTCCTATTTTTGGGTCTGCCATAGCTTGGATTTTTTCATCTTTTTTATAGAAAATTTTTTCGTTAATTTTTTTCCTCCTTAGTCCATTATATTTTCAATTTAAATGCATTTTTTATACATTAATGTTGATTACCTCTCTTTTTTTTTTGTTGAAGAAAATAGTTTTTATTTAAGTGAACTATAACTTAAAAAATCCAAAATAAGTTTATTTTATTCAATGCATATAATATTTTTATGTAAACAATATAACGTTATATTAATTAACAAGGGTTTTTCCCCTTAAATCTCTCACAACATTCTAATTTTAATTTTAACATAGTATATGTTCATATAGTTTTAAAACCTCAAGCACGCAATTCCAACGTTTTTCATCAATTTAAATATTAAATATTCTTACTTGATGCCTAACCAATAACTATAATCTTTTCATAATAAATTGACAAAAAAATTTTATGTCTTTAGTTTGTCATTTTTTTAAAAATCTTTTGCATGAGTGCTTTCACAACCCCGTTAATCACCATCTTTACTACCCTAATCGCTATCACTGTGAATAATTATCACTAATCAAGATACATAAAAGTGTGGATGTGTGACAAATTTTCGATTTTATGACCTTACCTCTGTTTATTATTCTTTGTTTACATACTTTTAATAATTAAGTGATAATAACTTTGCTTATTGATTGCACAATGAGGCTAAAAGCACATTGCACAGAACATAATTAATAACCTTTTTCATCACTTAGGGTGTGTTTGATTAAAAAGTTGGAAAACCTCTTCCTGGAAAATCTTTTCCGAGTAAAGGAATCATAGGGAATTCATTTTCTAGGCATTGGTAATTATAAGTGTTTGACTACACAAATTTTCAACCTGGAAAAGGGTGTCATTTTCCTACTTTTGGTGTTTGATTGGCATTTTAGCTCTTAAGAATTGACCCAAAACAGGATGCAAGCTATATATTTTCTCAGATGAAACAAGAGATTATTGATAAAGGAACTTTACAAATTCATGAACTATGGTCAATCAAGAATTTTACAGCTTCTTGAAGAATAAAGGTATTTTCACAAACACCTTGCGTACAAGAATTACTGCAATTAGAAAATTCACAATCAAAGCAAGAAAAGCAAGATCTCCCATATAATCACAACATATAATCGCTTTTGGTGTTAATGCATACCTCGAGTGGAATGATTTTTCGACCATGAAGATTTAGCGAAAAGCACTCCTGGCAAAAAGGGATCGACGCGGTGAGCCCTAATTTCGGCCTTCTTTGTTCGAGAGAGAGAGAGAGGGGGATGGGTCGGTCACTGGTGTATCTCAGGTCGGCGATGGATTTAGGGAGAGAGAACGCTGAAAATTGGGCCTTCAATTTGCAGATGAACCCACAGAGCTCTGCCGAGAGAAAGAGAGAGGAAGGTCGAGAGCGGTGTGTTTTGTTTTTCTTGGAAAAGCCAATCCGAGTTGTAGGTGGGAATTGATTTTCCGGGTTTTGTGGGAAAAGAGGGTCACGTGAGTTAAAAGATGGAAAACGGATTCCGGGAAAAAAATGCGTATGAAAAACCACAAAAGTTGGAAAAAAAGGGTGGAAAACCAAGTTTTCCTGGAAAAAAATTGGTGTATCAAACAGAGCTTTAGATGACATGTGAGAAAGAATGTTAGTCACTATTACTCTATTAGTATCGGTAACTATTAGTCACTATTGCTCGTCCCGATGGTTCTCTGTTATCTGCCGGTCCTTCGGTGGGGCCTGTTATTCAGGTTGTGGGACCGAGTGTGCGTGTTGCTTCTCCATTGCCTGACTGCCAGTATAATGCGGAGGCGTCAGTTCCCTCACAGTCCACCCTGCCTGAGCCCCACTCGCCTGGTATTCATAGGCGGCACTCCGCTGATGATCTCGTGGGGTTGGCAGAGCAGGAGGACCAGTTTGAGCCGGTGACTAGTAGGACGGCGTAAGAAGCGGCGTGCCGTGCGCCCAAAGTCCAGTGGCGCTACTTCCGATATCTGAACCCGTAGTCGATCCAGTCGATTACTTCTTCCCCTCCTCGTTCCCTATGTTGATGAGTCTATTGGTGTGGAATGTTCGGGGTATTCGGAGTTCGGTTACTCGGAGGCGTTTGAAAAAACTCCTCCAGATGCATGGTGTCTCTCTACTTGTTCTTATTGAGCCTATGGTTTTGCGCCGTGACTTTGCATTTATTCGTCGGTCCTTAGCCTTTGATCGGGGGGTTCAGAATCAGACTGATCGTATTTGGTGTTTCTGGATGGAGGGTATTTCTGTTGATGTGTTGATTGACCACCCCCAGTTTCTGCACCTCTGTGTTCGGGACCCCAGGTTTGCTAGGCCTTTCTGTCTGACGCCTGTCTATGCCTCCTGTGATTATGTCGAGAGGCGGATATTGTGGACTGGGTTGCATGATATTTCTGTTGGTATGGATCGGCCGCGGCTAGTTGGTGGTGACTTTAATGTCATCGCTGCGGAGAGTGAGCGCACTGGCTTCAGTTCGAGGGATAGGGGTATTTCGGATTTTCGTAATATGCTTGTTGGCTGTGGTCTCTCGGATGTTGGTTTTGCTGGGAAACCGTACACGTGGACTAATCGTCGGGTGTGGAAGCGATTGGATAGGTTCTTGATGAATCCCGATGTCGCCAGTTTCTTTCATCAGTTGTCTGTTCGCCATTTGAACAGGCATTGTTCGGATCATTCTCCGTTACTTGCTCAGTGGGAGCTATCTCCGCAGTTGGGGCCCCGCCCGTTCCGCTTCTTGAATGTTTGGGCCCGCCATCATGATTTTCACTCCTTTGTCTCTCAGAAGTGGTCATACCCCTCTCGTCACACGGGAATGGCTGCTTTGTGGGAGAAATTCTTTCGATTGCGCCAGGGACTTGGTTGGTGGAATCGGCATGTGTTCGGGAATATGTTTGATCGGGTGCGGGGTGCCGAGTTAGCTGCCGATGAGGCTGAGCGGGTGTTTGATAGTGCCCCTTCGCCCGAGCATCGTGAGCAGTTACATTGGGTTCAGGCTGATCTGAACCGCGTCTTATCTATTGAGGAGGGATTCTGGCGTCAGAAGTCCGGTGCGCGTTGGTTGGCAGAGGGGGACAGGAATACCAGATACTTTCACTCTTTGGTTCAGGGGCGCCGTATTCGATCTGGTATTCATTATATTCGGACTTCTAAGGGTGTTGCTTTATCTGATCAGCAGTCCATATAGAGCTCGACTGTGGATTTCTTTCAGGGATTGTTGTCCTCTCCGGGGACCCCGCGTCAGCCGCTTCATCCTGGTATTATTCCTTCACTCGTCACCACGGAGGATAATGCCCGGTTGAACCGGCTCCCCACTATTGATGATGCTCGCGGGGCTGTGTTTAGTATTGATGGGGATAGTGTGGCTGGGCCTGATGGGTTTACGTCGCTGTTCTATCAGCAATGTTGGGATATTATATCGGAGGACGTCTATCGGGCCGTTATTGATTTCTTTGAGGGGGGTCAGATACCCCGTGGCTTTTCTGTTACTTCTATTGTCCTTCTGCCTAAGAAGGATGGGGCTTGTGCTTGGACCGATTTTCGGCCGATTAGTCTCTGCACGGTGTTCAACAAGATCATCACGAAGCTGTTGAACACCCGCCTCAGTGAGCTTCTGCCTCGTATTATCTCGCCCCAACAAAGTGGTTTTGTTCTGGGGCGTTTGCTTGGGGATAACGTTTTGTTAGCCCAAGAGATGGTGCATAGCCTTGACAAGTCGGTTAGAGGGGGCAACGTTATCCTCAAGCTCGACATGGCGAAGGCCTACGACCGGATGGATTGGGATTTCCTGCTCTCGGTGTTAGCGCAGTTTGGATTTGATCAGTTGTGGGTTGACAGGATCCGACGTTGTATCTCCGGGTGTCACTTTTCGGTCCTGGTCAACGGTCAGTCTGCTGGTTTTTTCCCCTCGTCTCGGGGACTACGGCAGGGCGATCCTATCTCCCCGGCTTTGTTTGTGCTTGCCGCTGATTACTTCTCCCGGTTGCTCACTCATCGGTTTCAGCAGCACTCTTTCATGCAGTTTATTCATGGGGGCCCGACTCTTGTATCCCATCTCTCGTTTGCAGATGATATCATCATATTCGCCAATGGTCAGAAGCGGAGTATTCAGCATTTGTTAGCTTGTATCGAGCATTACGAGGGGGCTTCTGGCCAGTTGGTGAATCGAGGGAAGAGTTCTTCGATAGCACCGCGGCGGGCTTTTGCTGCACAGCTTCATCGATGGCAGACTTTCACGGGTTTCGTGCACAGCCAGCTTCCCGTTACTTATCTTGGTGTTCCCTTGTATAAGGGGGCCCGTCGGATCTTCCTGTTTGATGGCTTGGGGGAGAAGATCCGCGGGCGGATCTCTGGATGGGCCAGTCGCTTGTTATCTCCTGGGGCCCGCATTACGCTCATCCGCTCTGCTTCTTTCCTCTCGCCGCTTCATTTGTTTGGTCTGCAGCCCCTAAGGTCGCATCAAGCGGACTATCCGATTTGTTTGCTCGGTTCCTTTGGGATTCTCGGGAGGGCACCCACCGCTTGCACTGGAAGCGATGGGGGGAGTTGTGTCGTCCTCCGGAGGAGGGTGGACTTAACTTCAGCGGCTTGATGACATTGTCGATTCCTTTTCCCTGAAGCTATGGTGGCGGTTTCGATCTCGGGAGTCTTTGTCGGCTATATATATGCATGACAGATATTGTCGTGACGACCACCTCGTGAGGTCCGACCGCCTATCTTGATTCCAGGAGTTGGCGACGGTTATTGGCGACCCGGGCGATGGCTGAATCCCGCATTGTTTGGCGATTGGTCAGGGCGGTTTTCTTTTGGCATGATTGTTGGTGGCGATCGTCCCATAGTTGATATCTTCCCTGCCCGTAGTCCTTCTTCGACTCGAGTGCAGGACTTCTTTGACGACACTGGATGGGATCTTGAGCGTCTATTGCAGGTTGTCCCTGCTGACCTGGCCCTTCAGATTTGTTCCGTCCTTCTGGACATCGGTTCCCCCGATAGGATGTTGTGGCGGGATACGTCTGATGGACGGTTCACTGCTCGTTCGGCCTGGGAGTTGGTCCGATAGCACGTTGAGGTCCGGCCGGCATTACGGGACCTTTGGTGTCCAGCTATACCTGTGACGGTATCGTTTTTCCACTGGCGGTTATTGCAGGGCCTAGTCCCCGTTGACTATGTGATCAGGCAGCGTATCCATGTGCAGATGCCTTCACGATGCCAGTGTTGCTCGGCCGAGGAGACGCTCCCGCATGTCTTTGTTAGCAGTGACGCTGCGTCTCGAGTTTGGCAGCACTTCTCGTCGATTTTTCATCTCCCGTCTCCTCCCTCTGACAGTATCTGGCACAGGGTTCAGCGTTGGCGATATTCAGGTCAGTTTGTCAGGCAGGGACACATTCGCACCATCGTGCCTATATTCATCCTCTGGCACTTGTGGGCGTACGCGTAATGATCTGAAATGCGGGGTATTCTCGTTGATTCTCGGCTGATCATATGGCGGGTATATCGGGCTATCTCCCTCATGCATGTTGCTGGGCTGTTTCATCCCTCTCAGTGGCGGGGTGATTTTGACTTGGCCCCCATTTTTGGTGTCACTATTGTTGCTCCCCCCCCCCTTCCAGTTTTGGTGTTCTGGCGTAGGCCGTCTGTGGGATCTTTTAAGATCAACACCGACGGTTGTGTGGTTGATGGTCGAGCTGGCGGGGGTGGGGTGATCCGGGATCATCTTGGGCAGTGTCTTCGGGCCTTTTCCTCTTTCTATGGCACTTGCGCTATTTTAGAGGCCGAGCTCCGGGCTATTCTCGATGGGTTGTTACTTGCTCGTTCTCTGGGTGTCGAGACAGTTTGGGTGGAGGCCGACTCCTATGTCGTTGTTCATTGTATTGTTCGGGGCGGCGGCCCGTGGTTCCTTCAAGTTCTTCTCCGGCGTATTCACCAGCTCCTTCGTACTGATCGAGACTTGGTTACGCATATCTTCCGGGAGGGCAATCAGGTTGCCGACGCGCTTGCATCACTGGGCTTACTACAGCAGCGGTACACCGAGTATGAGTCGCACCAGTTGCCGGCACCGGCTGGCGCTCTCCTTCAAATGGATCGTCATGGACTCCCCTCGGTTCGCGAGCTTTCGTGACGGTCTACTATACTTCATTCTTTATTTATTGTTTCTTTGACCATTCATTCATTCTTGTACAGGGAGGTAGTACCTCCTTATTTATTTTCTGTCATTCACTTATTCATCATTGTCAGGGAGATAGTATCTCCTCATTTACAACTTTTCGTATACTTGTTATCTTTCAGTGTTTGGAGGTCAGGTCTATGCCCCCCTCCTTGTATACTTCTCTTTTTATGCTAATAAAAAGGTAGGGGGATTCCAAAGCCCCGCCGGCTAGGACTCGGCGGACGCGTAAAACCGACGTACGAGACTAGTTGGTGCTTTGCTTAAAAAAAAAAAAAAAGAAACTATTAGTTATTATTAATCACTAAGGGCAATTATAATGTTTGTGGGAAAGGGGAAGGGGAAAGGGGAAGTGGGGAAATAAAAGTGGAAAAACCCAAAGGAGGTGCTAAATTTGGTACCTCATTTGGGCTTTTCCACCCTAAATCAAACAAAATATAGGTTTTTGTCCACTCACATTATTTTGGCTTGTAGGGAAGGGATGGAAAAACTCAAATTTGGGGTTTTCCACCCCAACACTACAAAAGCTCTAACATCTAAAAGCGTGAAGTTAGAGAATTTTCGGATTTTATGCCCTTCACTAATAGAAATTGATCTTTAAAGGCGATCTGTCACCTTTGCAGCCTTATACTTGCCGAGCAATAGCAGCAATATATTATTATATTATTGCTATTGTCCTACAGGTATGAGCCTATAAAGGCAACAGGCCATCCCTAAGATAATAATTTCGGTTTTTGGTTACATAACGTGTCTAAAGCACGTTGTAAAAGACACACAAAATAAATATTTTATCGCTTACATGACATGTGCCGAAGAACGTTCGCGACACTATCACTAATACTGATATATAAAAACTTGGAAGGGGGGTAATCTTTTAATTTCTCATTTTATTCTTTATATTCTTTTTGATTCCTTATTTGGTCTATTAATCCATTAATTATCAAAACAAAATGAAACAAAAAACTTTCATTTTTCACTAATATGCATGTGAATATATAAAAGTTGACATTAAAAATTTTAGAGCTAAGAGTTTAATTTGTTTTAACGAAGCATGCATAAAGAACATCTAAACTTTGAACAAATAGTCGAAATTATTATCGAAGACGCCATAGAAGAACAATTAGACTTTATAAATAGTGAGCACCTTTATATAACTTCAGTAGCTGAAGAAACCATAGAGCACTTAATATCTAAGCTAGACAAAATGGAAATCATAGGAGAAAATCTACTAAAATATTGGGAAAAAGATAAAGTAGTTTGTGAACTAAAAATTAAAAATCCAGAATATATAATTAGAACTAAAAATATAGAACCTAAAAACTAAGATAGAGAAGGCTTTAAAATACATATTTCAGAATTATTAATATTAGGAGTAATTAGAAAGTCAGATAGTCCTCATAGATCAGCAGCCTTTATAGTAAGAAATTATACAGAGATAGTAAGAGGAAAAAGTAGAATGGTAATAAATTACAAGAGACTTAATGATAATACTATAGACGAAGAAGGACAATAAGTCTAGACTTAATAAATTATTATCCTTCTTGGCAAATAAAGATGCATCTAGATAGCATACCGTGGACAGCTTTTACTTGTCTAGAAGGACATTTTGAATGGCTAGTAATGTCGTTTGGACTCAAGCTGTCCACGGTATGCTATCTAGACTTAATGATAATACTATAGACCTTTTTGACTTTTGAACCAAGAAGGACAATAATTTTGCCCACTTACCACTAGCAAGAGACGCGTGTAAAGAAGCTTAGATTCCTTCAATAATGGAAGCTCACAGCTCCCTTAGAATTACGCTATAAAAAGGGAATCATTCGGCAGAAGCAAAATATGATTGCAGAAGTTCATGAGTTGAACAACCAGTGCTCTCAAATGCTCTCAATATTTTCCTTTTTATTAGTAATTCTCAATCCAAAAAACTGCAAAGAAAGTTGCATCTTGACGCTTTTAATTCAAGGTATTTTCTTTTCTTTCTTGTAATTTTTGTTTCTTAAGGGACTTCCCGAAAGGGAAATCCTTAATTTTTATTTTGAGTATGTAGTATATATTCTTCCCAACTCTCTGTAATTTATCTTTTAGAAATGAAATATTTGTTTACACATTTTTCAATTTTCTAATTTCATCTTTGTTTGTTTATAAATTTTCAATTTTCAAATTTAATCTAAAATAGAAACGCAGAAGCTTAGCTTTATTTAAATTATGGCTGAGTGACCCACAACTCAAGGACTGTTTAAGGCCAGAGTGAGCATGTGATGAAATTCCAGTTATGTTGATGGCGAAAAGGATAACTTGAACAGTCTGTAAAGAAGTGCAGTGGTAGTTTTACCAACTGCGTTTAAATATATACACACACACACACACACACACACACACACATATATATATATATATATATTTATATTTCAGGGAAGAAAATATTATTCTTACTCATTTATTACACTAAGGAGAGTACCGAGTAGGATTAAACTTTCTAAGTGTTACAACCTCATACAAACAAAATCACAAAATCAGGTACCCCCCTCGGGTTTTAATTTGCAACTAGAACAGTGGATGTGTTCGCTTAAAAATAGTGTAGTATAATGCGAAACTGCAAGTTTACGAGTCGAACAAGTAGTAAAGTGGATTTGAGTCCACGTGTTGATCCCACATGGACTTGTTTTGAGTACCAAAATTGTCAATTTATCACTTTATTTGACAAATCAAATTAATTGGTGTAATAATGCTAAATTTAAACAAAATGCGAAGATAATGACGCTCTACTAAATCTATTATGCAAGAATTAAAAGAATTGTAGATTAAATCAAAGTGTTTAAAGACTTTGGACTCATTACTTCACCTAATTGATCCCCTTAATCCCACGTTCATTGACCAAAATAAATAACTCGTGCGAACGATTGAATTTCCTAAATTATATGACTACCTCTCTCGATGCTAATTAAATCTAGTCAATCGGGTTAATTTACCTATCTCGAAGTAAATTCGTTATCGACCTTAATGAACGCATTCAAACAAGAAATTCAAATAGGTTTCCTCGAAATTCTACCTATGTGACCGCACCAACTACAAGTTTATCTCTAAACCTTGTCTAAATTAGTGTTCTATATTGCCTAAATCTAATTCATGTTCCCCTCTCTCGAATCCAACATGGACCAATACATAAAATTCACCAATCGACCAGAAAGGCAAATAAAATAGCCCAACGACATAGAATTAACACAAATCAATTACAAGAAATTCGAATCCATTCATATAGAATTAAAGTTCACAATTGAGATCCATAAATCGTCCCAAGTACTAAAGATCTAGCTACTCATGGAATTGAAATAAAAACTAAAAATAATAAATAAAGCTAAATACATTACCAGGTTTGAGGAAAATAAGTTGAGGCCTTCAATCTCTTGAGTTCTTTAATTTTTTCTCCGAACTTGTGTTGTTGTTGCTCCAATTTTCTCCAATGATCCGCCCTCTCTTTTCTTCCTAAGAGCCCCTTAATATAGGGTATTCCTCCTCCCAAAATTGTGAATTAGGCCCAAAAAATAATGGGTCTCCAATTCGTAGTCGTATTAGGTTTCTGGAGCCAAACTGGACAACCTTGGCGTGTCGACTATTTTGGTCATAACTTCCTCATCCAATGTCCGATTGAGGTTATTCAAAATCCTATGGAAACTACACAACATTATCTACCGTTTATCAAGAAATAGCCTTTCCAAAATTCCACCTTATGAAGGTCAAAATTGGTCCTCAATCTTTTGTACAATTTCACTTTTGTCCCCGAACTTGGAAACTTTCCTTGTCTTGGTGTTTCTTTCCTTCTTTTGGCTCTTTTTACTCCAATTTTGCTTCACTTTCTCCCAAATATGAGTTTTATCCTAAATTAATAATAATAAATTGCAAAATTTAGGCATGAAGTTAATAGAAAACACAATTAGTTGGAGTTTAATGACCCTAAATAAGCGCGTAAAACACACTTATTAACATTCCCAAACTTCACTCTTGTTCACCCTCGAACAAGAAACTCGAGCAAGAGAAAGAAACAATCACCTACTAAACACTGACCACCAGCAAAACTCAAACAAGTCAAGTGTTGTACCATTCGCCTCAGGTCAATTAAATACTTACAAAACTCCAGCTGGACCGAATAACATTCACCAAGCTATTCACTTACCATACACACGACGTTCGGTGTGTGTGTGCTAGTCATGGCCCGACTCAAATCCATGCCAAAATTTAACTAAAGAATGCTCAATACACAACCATGCCCATATCCTCGCGTGGTAAGATTTTTCTCACCCTGCTGGTAGGATTCACTCCTTATGCTTTTCTCTCAATTCCCCAAGGTGTTTATTCAATGTAGTGTTCTAAGAATATCTCAATGCATTTTCCGACACAAAGATGTTAAGTAGAAGTGGCTGGATGTTAAAAGAACTATCGTTATCCGTCCATCCATCTCTATTCCAGGTTTCCAAATGTCTAGCTTTTGAGCTTTTTCCCAACACTTGAAACCCCTATCAATCTTTGTTTCCCAATTTTCCTCTCTTTTTTTTTGTCATTTTTTTCATTCTCTTTTTTTTTGAAATGCAAAATTTAATGCAATGCAACGCCCCAACAATAATACTTTTTCAAGGACTCGTGTAGCAACCTTTAGATCGATGACTCCCGAGCTCATCACTCAAGGCACCAGGTAAAATATCCCTCAGACTTAGTCACTCGAGTCAATGAGGCAAGAGAATGGGACACAAATGACGTGAATGCCAATGATTTTTTTTCACTTATGGGCGATTGATAGCATTGGTCAGTGCCGGTACAGACTCACCAACTAAAAATTCTTCAACTTAAAGCAAAGACATCAAGGCATCAAACTGTAATTCTCCAAACATAAAGTCACTAATCTTACCACCCCCCAAACTTAGCCTTTCAGGGAATTTGGTCATACAATTCAGTTTGGGGAAAATTGCCTATTTCTAAAGGTCAAATTGTGCATTACAGGCAATATGAGGGACAAAGAATTTAGACCAAATTCTAGCTTAAATCCAAGTCGAGCCATGACCATGTGCTCATACAAGACCAGCCGCGCACCGGTAAGTGACATGAAAAGTTTAAAAAGATCAAGTGATGTTGGAAAGGTCCAACTGCCACTCTAGTTCAATTTTTGCCCAAAAGAAACAATCATCGGCGATACGCTACTTGAAATACATACACAAGGCCTTTTTTTTTTTTGGAATTCAGAAAAACGAACACCATATTACGAGTCTCAAGTAAACACACATGCAAGAATTAAATTCACACAATGACATAACGACACATTACACATTACACATTACGCAAGTACGTAGGATCCTAAGTAAATACTACCATTATCACTTGGTAATCCCATCCCCTTATGATTACAGAGGTGAAACAAAGCATCAAGCAATGTATTAAAGATAAACATGTTTTTCCCTTATTTACCTCTAGGAATTGTTCAACTCTTATGGGGAGTACTTGGGGAAGACAAGGGCAACTTCTGGACTAAGCTCCTTAAAACACCCTATACGACACATGACCTACATTGTGCCTCGGTGTCGCATGGGTCGCGCCCCTATACGGGGCGCTACTGGCCGGACCCGCAGCCCCTTATTTTTTTGACTACTAAAAATGGTCCTCCCATACACTAAAGTTAATTAGCATGTCAAAAGAAAAATAAGAGACACTACGAACAAAACATTCAAAGAAAACGAAGTGGAAGTGAAATTGAAACGAGTGTACCGGGCGGGTTGCCTCTCCTAACTCTTGTTTATACTCTCGAACCTTACTTTGGATGATCACTGCAGCTCGAGCAAGGCCAGAACTGACTTCTCTTTCAAAAAATCAGTCTCAAAATAGTGTTTGAGGCATTGTCCATTCACTTTGACCGTTCCCTTGGTCGGGTGTGAGAGTTCGATAGTTCCATATGGTGCTACTTCAGAGATGGTGAACGGCCCCAACCATCTGGATCTGAGCTTACCAGGAAAAACCTTCAAAAAAGAGTTTGTAAAGTAAAACTTGGTCACCCCACCTGGAGCTCTCTTCGTATGATGTGACGATGATGCCATTTTTTAGTGCGCTCCTTGTAAACTGCTACGTTCTCATATGCTCCTAACCGGAACTTATCCAGTTCATTGTGTTGTAGACACGTATTTTCATTGGCGGCTTTCATATCCATGTTCAACTATTTTATTGCCCAGTATGCCATGTGTTCTAACTTAACAGGCAAGTGGCAGGCTTTTCCAAAGACCAATTGGTAAGGGCACATACCAATAGGTGTTTTACATGCTATACGGTATGCCAGAGTCCATCGTCCAGCATCTTTGCCCAGTCTGTACCAGAAGAATTCACTGTAGTCTCTAAAATGCATTTCAGCCTGTCCACTGGTTTGTGGATGATAAGGTGTCGCCATGCGGTGAAAAACTCCATACTTAGCTAAGACAGATTTGAAGAGTATGTTATTGAAATGCGTTCCCCCATCACTTATTATAGCTCTTGGCATCCCAAACCTGGTGAAGATGTTTTTCTTTACAAACTCCACCACCACCTTGGCATCATTAGTTGGTGAAGCCTACTTTGACACATAGTCCATTGCCACAAGGATGTACTAGCTGTTTATAAGATGATGGAAAGGTTTCCATGAAGTCTATGCCCTAGACATCAAACACCTTAACCTCGAGGATGTTGTTCAGTGGTATTTCCTGTTTTGAAGAGATATTTCCAATGCGTTGGCATTGGTCACAGGCTTTAACAAAGGAGTATGCGTCCTTAAATAGGGTAGGCCAATAGAATCCACTTTGCAACACTTTCGCAGCTGTTTCTGATGCCCCGAGATGTCCTTCATAGGGCGAAGAATGGAGCCGATCTAGAATGTCTCTCATCTTACCATTTGGCATGCATCGACGAATAATTTGATCAGGCTCTCTCCTATAAAGGAATGGTTCCTCCCAATAGTAGTAATGAAGGTTGTGGATGAACTTTTTTTTCTGCTAATAAGAGAACTCCGGTGGAATGATACTCCCAACCAAATAATTTACATAATCTACAAACCGCGGGACTTCCTTTACTATGTACAACTGTTCATCGGGGAAGTTCTCATTTATCTCTTCCTCAGGGGGCTCCTCTGATTGTTCAAGTCGGGAAAAATGGAATGCTAATTGGTTTTCTGTACCTTTTCTATCCCGAATCTCTATTTCAAATTCTTGGAGTAGCAATACCCATCGAATCAACCTAGGTTTGGCATCTTTTTTGTCAAATAGATATTTCAAAGCTGAGTGATCAGTAATGATAGCCACATTTGAACCTATTAGATAGGCTCGGAATTTGTCAAAAGCAAAGACCACTCCTAGCAATTCTTTTTCTATGGTGGTATAGTTGATTTGAGCTGAGTTCAGAGTTTTGCTAGAGTAGTAAATAACCCTAAACACCTTGTCCTTCCTTTGCCCCAAAGCTGCTTCCATCGCGTAGTCACTGGCACCACACATGATTTCAAAGGGCATTGACCAATCGGGTGCAATGATGATGGGAGCAGTAACCAGTTTTTGTCAAGGTGTTAAAAGCATTGTGGCATTCTTCAGTAAAATTAAAGGGAACATCTTTTTCAAGTTGCCTGCATAAAGGCTTTGTGATCGCTGAAAAATCCTTAATAAATCTCCTATAAAAAACCTGCATACCCCAAGAAACTCCTAATGCCTTTAACTGAAATGGAAGGTGGTAACTTCGCAATAACTTGAACCTTAGCTTTGTCCGCTTCAATTCCCAATGCTGAGACATGGTGTCCCAACACTATGCCTTCACTTACCATAAAATGACATTTTTCCAAATTTAGTATGAGATTGGTTTCTTCACACCATTGTAATACTAAAGACAGATTTTCAAGGCATTCATCAAAAGATGGACCAAAAATGGAAAAATCATCCATGAATACCTCTATAAAATTTTCCACTCATGCATCGCTGAAAGGTAACCGGTGCATTACATAGGCCGAACGACATCCTTCTGTAAGCGAAGGTCCCATATGGGCAGGTGAAGGTTATTTTCTCTTAAGTAGCAGGTGCGATGGGGATTTGATTATATCCTGGGTACCCATCCAAGAAGCAGTAGGAGGAGTACCCTGCAAGCCGCTCCAGCATCTAATCGATGAAGGGTAATGGGAAGTGATCTTTCCTTGTTGTGGAGTTGAGCTTCCTAGAGTCAATGCAAACCCCACATCCTATGACTGTTCTAGTAGGAATTAACTCATCATCCTTGTTCTTCACCACTGTTATTCCTCCTTTCTTTAGCACTACATGGATTGGACTCACCCACACGCTATCTGAGATAGGGTAGATGATACCTGCATCTAAAAGCTTTACTATCTCGGCTCAGAAAACCTTCTTCAAAGTGGGGTTTAGTCTACGTTGATTCTCAACAGATGTCTTTGATCCCTCTTCGAGCAAAATCTTGTGCATGCAAATTGACGGGCTGATCCCTTTAATATCAACTATTGTCCATCCAATAGCAGTCCTGTGTACCCTTAGCACTAGCAATAGCCTCTCCTCTTCCGCCGTTGTCAATTGATTAGAAATAATAACAGGTAATGTAGAGGATGTGTCAAATAAGCGTACCTGAGATGTGACGGTAGAGGTTTTAACTCAAGCGTAGGTGGGAATTCAATAGATGGCAAGACTTTCTGTGGAACTTCTCCCAATGACTCATATACCCAATTCCTTTTATAAGCCACAGCATGCAATGCTTCCAAAGTGACGAGCCATCTCAGCTTACTCCTCGTTCGCTGCATGTGAATTTTTTGACCGCACGATGCACGCTTCAAGTGGATCTACTGGAAATTTTCTTCAAAAACTTTCACCACTGCATGGTCAAGTACGTCAACTTGGAAGCAAGCGTGTTTAAACCAAGGGGATGTGTGTTCTAGAACGTCAAACACATTGAACGTCACTTGGTCCCGATCCACCCTTAGGGTCAGTGTTCCTTCATAAACGTCGATCAATGCCTTCCCCGTCCTCAAGAATGGCCTTCCAAAGATAAGAGGGATCTCTTTGTCTTCTTCCATGCTCAGAATAATGAAGTCCACTGGGTAAATGAACTTGGCAACCTTCACTAGTATTCAATGATCCCTCTCAGATAAGTGATTGATCTGTGGACCAATTGCAAGGAAATGATGGTTGGATAGGATCTCTTTCATGAACTTCGCATAGCTGGACATTTGAGCTAAAGCATCAGCAAATGGTATGTTTATGTGTAACTTCTTGAATACTTCAAGAAATTCCCAAAACTGCTTGTCCAGTTTACTCTTCTATAGCCTCTGGGGATAGGGGATCGGGGAAACGTAAGCCTTGATTGGATGTAGCCTCTTTTCCTCATTTTTGTCTACCCTTGGTTCTTTATCTGTTGACTCAATTATTTCTTTCTGTTCTTTCTCCTCATTTTCAACTGTATCTGGCACAGCTCCTTCCTTGCTTTTTACTTCTATCTCAGGCAGTTGAAGACCACTTCTAGTAGTAATGGCATTGACTTGCTTTGGGTTGGTCACCGTGTCACTTGGCAAAGTACCAGGGAACGTACTGCCACTACAGTTGCTAAATGCCCAACCTGAGTCTCCAAATTCTTGATTGCAGCATTTTGGTTTTGGATAGTGTGCTCGGTCTTTTGCATAAAGTTGTTGTTGGCTTGCATGTATTTAGCAAACACTTCTTCCAAAGAGCTCTTCTTTTCCAGTGACTGATTTAATCTAGGTGGCCTCATTCTCACTTGGTTGTCTCTCCATGAGAAGTCCGGGTGTTGCCTCCAATCAGGATTATAAGTTTGAGCGTACGGCCCATATGGTGGCCTTTGATTATTTCCTATGAAGAGTGCTTCCTAGTCGATTGGTATAATTGAATGGGTTACTGGGCACTTTGTAGTAGCATGGTTGGCATAGAAAATATCACAAATAGCACTCGATTGGGCCACATTAGATGTAGGGATAGTTAGGGTATCCAGTTTTTTGGAAAGAGTTGCCACTTGAGCTGGTAGTGATGTCACAGCATCCACTTCATGAATTCTAGCATGCTTTGGAAGCGAACAATCTGAGTACCGTTGATAACTATTTGCTGCCATCTTTTCGAAAATAGAAGACGCCTCATCATATGTCTTATCCATGAGTGAGCCTCCTACAGCCGAGTCTGCGTGTTTCTTGTTCTCATCACTCAACCCGTTATAAAAAGTTTGCACAATGAGCCAGTCGGGTATGCTATGATTTTGCCTGTCTCTTACCAAACCATTGAATCTCTCCCGTGCTTCGAATATAGATTCTCCATGGCGCTGGGTAAATGAGGTGATTTCACGCCTTATTTTTAACATCCTGCCTGGAGGGAAAAATTTGTCAAAGAATTTTTTGTACAAATTAGCCCAACTCGTAATTGAATTGGCAGGCAGAGTATAAAACCATGTTCTTTTGTTTCCAACCAAAGAGAAAGAGAACATCTTCATTTTGATGGCATCCTGAGGCACTCCATTAAGTTTGGACATGTCGCAGATTTCTAGGGACCTTCTTATGCACTCATGTAGATCCTCATCCTGCAGCCCATGGAACTGTACTGTCTGTTGGGCAAGTTGAATGGTTCCTGGCTTAATCTCGTAATTATTAGCTAGAATTGTAGCAGGAACCAAGCAAGTAAGATTATTTCCAACTTTCGGTGTGATGTATTCTCTAAATGGGCGAGTTGGGTTAGCCACACGACATTCTTCTTCTTCAACCATCTTCAGTTCTTGTTGCTTTCTTTTGGCATTTCTTGCTTCTCTTAGTGTAAGGCGAAATGTGTGTTCTATCTCAAGGTCAACAGGCACAAACTCAAGCAGTGGGTTCGATCTCGTTTTTAGCATGCAAATCTGCAATGCAAAATAAATAAAATTAAATGACTAATAAAAATAAAATCAAATTAGAGCAATAATTGACTAGTATCGATATCAATTACGAAGTCCCCGGCGACGGTGCCAAATACTTGTGCGCTTAAAAATAGTATAGTGTAATGCAAAACCGCAAGTGTACGGGTCGAACAAGCAGTAAAGTAGATTTGAGTCCATGTGTCAATCCCACAGAAACCTGTTTTGAGTACCTAAATTGTCAATTTATCACTTTATTTGACGGATCAAATTAATTTGTGTAACAATGCTAAATTTAAACAAAATGTGAAGAGAATGACGCTCTACTAAATCAATTATGCAAGAATTAAAAGAATTGTAGATTAAATCAAAGTGTTTAAAAACTTGGGACTCATTGCTTCACCTAATTGATCCCCTTAATCCCACGCTCATGGATCCAGAATAATTAACTCGTGCTAACAATCGAATTTCCTGAATTATATAACTATCTCCCTCGATGATACTTAAATCTATTCAATCGGGGCCAATTTACCTATCTTGAAGTAAATTCGTTATCGACATTCATGAACGCATTCAAACAAGAATTCAAATAGGTTTCCTCGAAATTCCACTTATGTGACCGCACCAATCACAAGTTTATCGCTAAACCTTGTCTAAATTGGTGTTGTGTATTGCCTAAATCTAATTCATGTTCCCCTCTCTCTAATCCAACATGAACCAATAGATAAAATTCACCAATTGATCAGAAAAGAAAATAAAATAGCCGAACAACATAGAATTAACACAAATCAATTACTAGAAATTGGGATCCATTCATATAGAATTAAAGTTCACAATTGGGATCCATAAATCATCCCAAGTACTAAAGATTTAGCTACTCATGGAATTGAAATAAAAAATAAAAATAATAAATAAAGCTAAATACATTATCGGGTTTGAGAAAAATAAGTTGAAGTCTTCAATCTCTTGAGTTTGTTAATTTCTTCTCCAAACTTGTGTTGTTGTTGCTCCAATTTTCTCCAGTGATCCACTCTCTCTTTTCTTCCCAAGAGCCTCTTAATATAGGGTATTCCTCCTCCCAAAATCGTGAATCAGGCCCAAAAAATAATGGGTCTCCAAGTCGTAGTCGTATTAGGTTTCTGTGCGCAAACTGGACAACCTGGCAGTGTCGACTATTTTGTTCATAACATCCTCGTCCGATGACTGATTGAGGTTTTTCAAAATCCTGTGGAAGCTACACAAAATTATCTACAATTCATTCATAAATAACCTTTCCCAAATTCCAACTTTATGAAGGTCAAAATTCATCCTCAATCTTTAGCACAATTTCGCTGTCGTCCCCGAACTTGGAAACTTTCCTTGTCTTGGTGTTTCTTTCCCTCTTTTGGCTTGTTTTACTCCAATTTTGCTCCTCTTTCTCCCAAATATGAGTTTTCTCTTAAAATAATAATAAATTGGAAAATTTAGACACGAAATAAATAAAAAACACAATTAATGTTAGTTTAACGATCCTAAATAAGGGCGTAAAATGCACTTATCAGGATGCTATCTGTTCCTAACTGTTTCTGCCAATTATGATTACATTTATTTTCTTCTTCGTTATTGACTAAATCTAGAGAACATATATTGTATAATTTGTCTGTGAATTCATTTACAAATTCTTGGTCAGAATCACTATCACTTTCTGGTTGTATGTTATTATCTTCAATTGCTATTGTACTATATACTAATTTAAAATCTAAAATATATTCATCTACTAATGTTAAATCTTCATTTACGCATTCTATTAAAGTAATATTTTTATCATGATTATTTATTCTTTTAGGGAAAGTTCTTGGTAAATGTTCATCACTATTGCATATATAACAAGTTAACTTATTTTTATAAGTTCGCTCTAGTTTAAATTTTCTTACATGTTTTTTTTTATCCAAATAAGGTTTCTTCCTGTTGGATTTCTTAAGTAATAGCTCTTTCGACGTTTATTTCTATTATATTTAATTTTTCTATTGTATTGTTTTCTTTTGGATTTGGAGGCTCCATATGTCTAAGCCTAAACATATCTATACAAAATTTATAGTCGATCTGTTTTAATTGCTTTCTTATTTGTAATTCTACAAATTTCTCCTAAGCATTTGACTATAAATTGTACTCTTTGTCCTATATATTGTCCATAAATAATCTGGAGTTTCTTTTACATTTGGTAGATTATTCCATTTGCCAGTGATTTCTATTCTTACAGGTCCTGGTAGGTTATGAAATAATTTATTACGTACTTCTTGGGTAAGAGTGTTTCCACACACTGCAATTAGATATACATAATCATTTAAAAAACTAGTATCCACTCTGTGCGTTGCACAGGATAAAAACATTCTAAAGAACATGTTTTATATATATAAAAAGATAATCTTTTTAAGTAACATACATTAAATGCAATTATAATTGAAATGTTAAAAAAATAGTGTTCGACAATTAATGTAAAATATTTAATTAAGACATGTTCCACATTAGATATAAAAATATAATTGAATAATATTTTATAACAATCGAACTAAAACAGTTCTAACGAGAAGAGTATTAGATGGAAATGCATTTGAATAGGCGGAATGACATTGTGGTGATATGCACCTAACCAAATGAATATTATAAATCATAAAATCACTCTAAGTTTTGAAATATTTCGTTAAACACCACATATCTTGAGTTTCCTGGTTGAGCATCATTATCAGAAATCAAAATTTTCAATCAATCCCATTAGTAACTCTAGAGACAGCAACAAACAATTGTCCATGGCTGAATATCATCCTCCTTCAATAAATTCCAATATTAGAAGGCAATTGCCCCAACTCTTGTTGATCATCATCGCATAGGAAACAATCAAAGGAAATTGTCTCCGTTGGAATTTAAATGGTAGTCTTGGATTAGATGAAGTCAATGGCATTCTAGGAATGAATACTATGTGACCTACATTGCATCCAACAATAATTCTTGCCTCAACCACGTGTTCTCCAAGTCTTGTAATAATCAATCGGGTTCTACTACACAAACCTGCCGAATGATCAATGTTTTTCAACAACATTACAGCAAACCAGAACACGGATAGCATTCAAAATTTTCAATTCATCGACGATTAAGCGTAGACTAGTGTACCGCAAAAGTCATCGATCTTATTTCTCACTTCTTACACCTAAAGTACCACCAATCATCCTCCAATCCAATTTGTAAAATGGTTGTAACAATAATTTTATTAATAAAATAAACGAATCTAAAAATTGATGAATAACTTGACAAAGCTTATTAATTTAAGAATGATTCCTAAAACTGTTGGATTTTATATCTTAATACTTAATTGCAAAAATTGAATAATTCCGTGTTAATTAATATAATAGATTAATAAAATATAACAATATAATCACTTAATTAGAAATTAAAAACATTTCACAACTTAATTTTAATGATTAAAAAATCCAAATCACTTTATTGATCTAAAATTTTACAATTTTTTTTGAATTTTTAAGTGAATAAAATTACAATCACCTATGGCATTTTCATTCATTATTATTGAAATAAAAAATTTATTGAATTTTATTAATTTATTTATCTTTTAATTTTAACAAAAATATTTTTATCTATATTAAAAAATATGTATTTAATTAAAAAGTTATAAATGGAATTTTAAAAAATGAGTGTTGAAATTGATTTCTTTAAGATAAAAAACAATAATTTGATTTTGTTTTTGTGTTTTTATTTTATATATATTGTTTTCAATTAAAAATTACTAATTTTCTAAAACATGGATAATTAGTTTTTATTGTGCTTTTATTTTTCAATATCCTAGAAGCTTTTTCATATTTTATAAATTTTTGAAGGAAAAATATGGTCAATGATATTGTTCATCGCCTAGAGCCACAATATTGTACTTTAACCTCACATTAGATGCAAATTATAGGATCATTATTAGCAATTGAAAAATTAAACCAAAAAGTAATTAAATTAAATAATAAAGTTATTATTAAACTAAAGGAAAATTGGTTGTCAATTTCCCTAAGTAGCCATTGGCTACAACTTCTACGTGCCTAATGATTGGTGTTTTATAAAGTCATACACACCTCTTTTCTCATAACTATCTAATGTGTGATACTTTTTCTTTTCAACTGTCTAGAAAATTATCCATATTGTTTAAACTTTTGGGGGAAAAGTTGAGAATTTTTTTTGGAGGGCTTTTGAAATAAATATTTTTACAACCCAGAAAGATATTTTGACAAATCAATAAGTTTTAATTGACTTGACACTAAATTAATTGTGTGCTATATAAATTAATTCTTAAATTGTATTCATAATAAGTAATATATCTTTTATCTAAGAAATTAAAGTTACAAAATTCATGAATTTTATTAATTTATTTAGTGTTCAATTTAAAATAAATAAATAAACAAACTTTATCTCTATATTAAAATATGAATTCAATTAAAAATTATAAATGAAATTTTAAAAAATGAGTGGCGAATTTTATTTTTTTAATGATAAAACCAATATTCGATTTTTTTATTTGTATTATTTTAAATTAAAAATTAGTAATTATCGTAAAAAATTGATAGTTAGTTTTTATTTGAATTTTTATTTTTCAATAATATAGATTTCTTTTCATATTGCATAAATGTTTGTACGAAAAATGCAGCCAATAATCCCGTTGATTGGTTGGAGCCACTAAAGTGTACTTTAACCTCAAATTCGGCGTGCATTATATACTCATTATCGGATATTCATCCATTATTATTAATTAAAAAATTATTATTAAACTAAAGGGAAGCTGGATACCAATTCCCTCAAGTAACCATTGGCTATAACTTCTACTCGCTTAACAATTAGTATTTAATAGGGTCGTACGCGCACTCTTATTTTATAACTACACTATGTTGGATATTTTCTTTTTTCAATTGAGCATAAATTATCAATATTGTGTAAACTTTTGGAGACAAGGTTGAGAATTTGATTTTTGAAGGATTTCCGAAATAAATATTTTTACAACCCAAAAAAATTCAATTAACTTGATATGAAATTAATTATGTGCTATATTAATTCCTAAATTAATATATTCTTAATAATTAATATTATATCTTATCTAATGAAGTAAAAAAAAATCATGAATGTTTTCATAGTAGTTGTAGACGCGTGTTTTATATGTGTAATTGTCCATATACATTAATGCATATTTCCATATTTCTAATTGCTTGTTACCATATATTTGCTATATATTAAACCACGAAAAAAATTTAATAAAATTAGAAATTTCACATTTCTTAAGTTTTGTTTTTAAAATAAGTAAAGGGCCCAGTCTATTTTTTAATTTTAATGTTACATGTTTAATTTTATTTTTATGTAAAAATTTAATGAATTGTGATTTATTGCAACAAAATTAAATCCTAGTTAAATTTGTAATTCTAATTAATTTTCATTTATTAGATAATTGCTTATAAAAATAGTAAATTATTTATAAAATTAATTAATGGGTCCAATCTAATTTTTATTGTTTAATATTACACATTTCTTTTAATTTTTGTGCAAAAATTTAATGAATGGTATTTTTTCATGGCACGAAAATTAAATGTTAGCAAAATTATTAATTTTAATTAATTTTTCATTTCTAAGCTAATTATTTTAAAATTAATTAATGGTATGTAATTCAATACATACCATAATTGTAATCCAGAATTGCATGCCATAATTAAAAATCTGTTTTCTTTTGCATTATCAGATTTATTAAATAACAAAAATAAAAAATATAAATATAAACATAAATATAAAATGGGCGGGAAAATGTGTGCTTTTACACACTTGGGGTCCAACTTTTATATATATAGAGATTTTTAACTTCTTTCATATTAGTCCAATTTCCTAAGCTAAGTTGTTCTAAATCTTGAATGACCTTTCTTTGTACATTCATTTGTCCTGAATTAGGATCTACTCCTATAACTAGAGTCTGTATTTGATTTACAAGATTATAAGGATTGCTTCCTAATTGTAAGAGAGCTTGATATTCTGGTTGTTGATCTCTTTTATAAGCTTCCCACATGGCTTTTGCACTTTCTCCTAAAAAAGTTTCTAAATATCTATACATTTCTTTAGGTTCTTGTTCTTGAAAATGTCTATAATAATGTTCTATTATCATGTTCTTCCATACCTCTATAACATTTGTCGAAAGCTGAGGATCATGTGCAGTTAAATTTAATATTTGTCATTTTTCTTCAGCTTGGAAAGTTATTGGTTGCTCTAAGGGTCTTTCTATTTCTTTAGATACATATCTGTATCCTACAGGAGGATCTCTATAGTCTGTGTAAGCTGCTCTGGGAGGAAAACTATTATATTGTAATTCTTCAGGGATTGTTTTTTCAAATGGAGTTTTTCTAATACAAAAGGCCTTGAAAATTTTACGTCTTCTTCTATTTCCAGTAAATTCTTTTGGCACTATAATCTGGAATATTATTTCCTACATCTTCATTTTGAAAATAGCTTTCACTATTATTTTCATTGCCTACCTTAAATATTTTGTTTTTCATCACAATATAAGTATTCATATTCGGATAGTTGTCTATCTTTGTATAGCTAATCTTCTAACCGTAAAATTTCTTCTTTAGTTAAATTCATGTTGAGCTCTTCGGAAATATTATCTTATCTAATTCTTGTTCTACTAATTCTATGTGAACAAAATTACTCTCTATTTCTTCGCCTAATTCTGTTTCTTGATTAGGTATTGGATTATAATCAATAAATCTGAAACTAGTTCTTCCATATTTATCTTTATAGGTTATTGCTTCTTTTGAAGCTATAATTTGTTCTTTTCTTTCTACGAAATCACTCACATTCCAATCTAATCCTACTAATTCTTTTGAAGAGAACTCTTTTGGTTTAACCATATGAATTCCTTTACTACTTATTAAGTCTACTACTTTATCGGTATATACTTTGTATTTAGTCTAGGAATTATAGGAACAGCTTCCTAATATACCAAGGGATACTTGTAAGTTGTCTCCTTGTTCTACATCATCATATCCTTTAGTTTTTATACCTATTTTAATATGCCTAGTAAAATCTTTTATAGTTGCTAAAACGTCTACGCTACAGTATATTATACCTCTATTACTATTAAGATCTATCTCTATACTAGCTATCATAGCTATCATAGCTTTCTCTATATCAGTACGTCTATTGCCAAATATAGTTACTAAAACTTTACAAACTAAAGTTTTTCTCATTAATCCTTTTACACCTATTACTATCAGTCCCGTATGAATAAATTTAAATTTTTTCTTGTTTAATTGTTTCGCAACTTCTTTAGAGGTAATATCTAATATTCTACATTGGCCTTTTATGAATTGTATTGTGATTTCTTGGCTATGTCTAAAAAACTGTGTAGAGGTTTCAAAAAATCCTTTATTATATAAAATTTTTGGATTTAATAATTGTAAGCTATGGGTCTGAAATTTTGCATAGTCTTGTTCTGGGTCTATTGTCTCTTCTAACTTAGTCTCATATTCTTCTTTTTTACTACGTATTCGATCTTATATGCCTCTAGGTCTATTACTAACAGAATTTCTACTACTTTCTCCTAGGGTCCTTACTGAGCCTTGGAAAGGTGTTACATTCATTCTTCAATTGTAGGTTTATGTCTAGCAAAATTATATTTTTTTTAACAGGTCTTTTTCTAGTCATAGTTTCTTTTCCTGAAGTTGATAGCGAAAGAGAATTTATTTGATCTATTAAGGATTTTATATCTTCCCTTAATATAGATGAACCTGTATCTTCTACAAATTTTTGACTATCTAGTTTCTTATTAAAACTAGCTAACTTTTCGTATAAATTTTCTAATTCAGTCTTTTCTATTTTAGGCTAGGTGATGTTCTTTTCTAAAATTGTTTTATTCTGTTCTTGCATGTAGTCTACTTTTTTATATAATTTGTAAAGGTCTTAGATTTTCTAACTTAACAATTGTTCTGGCGTAGATATGTTTCTTTCTAAGGTATCAACTAAATTAATAAACAGGTCTATCAAAGTATTTAAAGTAGGGTCTTGTGAAATTATACTATGTGTATGTTCTTTATCAAAGTTACACTTAACTTTAGTATTAGCTATAAGGGAGATTGTTCTTTGAGTCTTAGATCCTAACTCTAATCCTAAATAGTCTAATCTCTTATGATGCAGTTTATTAAAAAGCTAAGCAGGAAAGTAACTTATATTCTGATACCAAAACAGGGGGGCGGGGAGGCACCTGACTTTGGGATTTTGGTTGTATGAGGTTTTAACACTTATAAACTTTAATCCTACTCAGTACTCTCCTTAGTATACAAGTAAGAGTAGTATTTTCTTGCACAGTGCATTTAGAACTTCCTAATTTACTTTAATTAGACTGTCATAATTTATTTAATTTGATTTTCTTTTTCTCTTCCAGTTAGAAGCAAATAATTTATATTCCTAGTCGAAAACAAATTCTATTAATTCCTATATATTTTCACATTATAATTATGCTTGATTCTATCGACGAAAATGATAATTTTGATGACAGAGATAGTGTGAAGGAAATGAGCATTGCTACTCTATTTTTCGTTTCCTTTATCTTAAATAAACTATGAAAGCTAAATCTAGGTGTCGCGTCGGATCAAATTTTTCTTAGTTTCTAGCCTTCGAAGCATTTTTTTTTTTTTTTTGTCTTCTAATCTAATATTTTTGTCGGAAAAACAATGAGGAATAAAGTTTCAAATACACCACAACATATATATGTAGCAATCGATATTTCTCATCTTTCATATATATTTTGTAATTAAACCCTTAAAATGAGCTCTCCAATTAAGTGTTGTGTTATAAATGAACATTGAAAATTGGATGAAATTAGTCAGCTCATCATCAATCACTTTAGATTTTAAAAACTTAAATTTTCTTTTTCATATATGTATATCCATAATAAAACTTACACGTATAATGAATTAATTGTAAATTTTAATAATATTAATTTCCGAAGTTTAATTTAAAAATCTAAAAAAAAATTGTAATTGTATTAACATCCATAAAATGATTATAAAATTTATGAATTTTTAATATATTATAATTTCAATCAATGAGTAAGTAAATTATATTTTTCATTCAACAAGTTTTGAAAGAAAATCTCTAAAAAAAAATTGTATAAAATCTGTAAGGGCATTTTTGGAACCAAATGCTTTTCAATGCTAAGCCGCATGACATGTTTAATATTTAAAATGGTAAAAATTAAAATTTTGTAAATAAAAATATAATTGAAATATTAAAAGTAGAATCTAAAAGATACTTTTTTTACTGTTTCTCAAATTATGCGTCTCGAGGAAGCAAATTCTTCTATAAGCAGTTTTTTTTTTTTTTAATTTACCAAATACCTAAAACGTTTTTTGATTCTTTGAGAAGTAGAAGCCGTGCCTAACAACGATCCCAAAGTTAGCCTAAATCAATTGTTATTGTCAAAATGAGATAATCCTTGTCGTTAAATCCATAGTGAGACCAACTTGGCCTCATTTTTGTTTGTTTACAATGTTCATGTGCCGTGTTGAATGGATTATGGTGGATAGATGATTACAGTTATCAAATAAAATAAAAGTTGATTTTAGATAGAAAAGTATGAGAACTATAAAACATAATTTGAAAAATAAAATCCTAAGTGCTGAACATATGAAACTTTGCAAGCTAGAGTTGTTTAGATAATTGCATGCCCATGCTCGAACACAAGCATTCTTTGACTTAATCTGTAAACTGGGTACCCCAGCGAGGTAGAGGCCCTTTTCGGCCAACCTATGGGCTATGGATGGTTGTTTCTGGCTCACTTTGTGTACATCACTGAATAGTTAATGAACTCATACAATTATGATAAGAATTGAACGACCTCGTGTGACACTCAATAAATCTTGGAATGAGATATGCCCTGCAATAATCCCAATGAGGGTATTTGTTACTGAAATGTATTGAGAAATACAATTTCACCTCCAAGACGCGCAAACCCACAAAAACTAATAAAAGAAAAGTGCTTGAAATGTAAGGATGCAATATAAAAGAAAAGATTAGAATTGAAGTATTACATTCTCCATTTAGAGTGTTGATTGATTGGTCCAATACTTTGTATTGAATTTGCTCTTTTATAATCCTTGAACCGCTCTGATTGCTCTTAATTAACTACTATTCTGTTGGAAATAATCAGTGAGACACGGCAAGTAAATAACAATAACTTTATTAATTGAATCTGAAAATTACAACAGGATGAAAGAGAAAGATTGAGGCTAGCAATGCTATGTCCTATAACAGAATTTCGCCCTTACACTCGTGCTCGTAGTTCGGTGGACGTCTGCTACCAGGATTCAACAATCTGTCGCCAAAAATCTAGCACACGATTTCTGGTCCAAGCGAAGTTACTCGGTGTTTTTCTCTGTTGGAAAGAATACGAAGGGAGTCGGATGTTCTTCATTAAGTAGATGGAAAACATGGCGGTTAAATTCCAAGAGATGTGACTCTTCACGTAAGGTTGCGTCTGTTCATTGTAGAGTTGCGTCTGTTCATTGGGATGCGTCTAATCGTCGTTTCAATCTTCAGATTAAACTAACGGGTGAAAAAAGGAAAGCCCGGGTTTCCTCAGAATCCCCAAGAGCCCAAGGCCCCAAGGCCCAAGGCCCAGTCTTTGATTTTAAATAACATCCCATAAAGGCAAGCCCACAAGCCCACAATTCAAGCCCATGTCTAGTTTTATTCAACTTTATTTTATATTTGCAATTATCTTTTATAAACCATCAAACTTTTCCCTTCAATTCCTATGTGGGATACATTCTAGTTCTATTTCTATACAAACTAATAGAATTTCAAATGAAATTTCAACAGTACCCCACATTTGTATAGCGACTAGAACTGTAAAACTCCAAAGAGAAATCAGAGAAATCAGATTTGATAATGCATCAAGATAGGTGTCTTTTGGACTTGAACCTTCTTTAGTGAATATTTTCCTGGAATTACCAGTGAACCAGTATGTATAGGAGACATTGAACTGCTTCACTATGTTTGGCAATTCTAGACAGTAAATATCACACATACCAAATCTTAACACCTTTCAATTCATACGGTTGTGTTCATTTCGGTCCTGAACAAATCCTGTGTTCATAGAAGCTTTAGAGAACTTAGCCAATTCATTCTCATAAATGCGACCCCACATTACTTCTATATAGGTGATACTTGCAATAGAGTACCCTGCAGTATTCTTAACTTGTGTTAGTATCATTAAGAATGATAACTCATTCATCCTTATCGGCGTATATAGCATACAGTTCGTATCATAGGAATGCGGAACATCAGTGTATGCTTTTGTTCTTTGAGTTTCACTCGGCTAGTTTTCCTTATTGAACCTCAGGTTTGGACTCCCAAAACGCTGGGTTAAGGTTTCCACCAAATTACTCCTCAATGTACTGGCTTTAAGCCCATTCCCCTCGATAAACATAACACTTGTTGTTTTGGTAGACCCTTCGTAAGTTGATCAGCAATATTCTCTTTTGATCTTACAAAGTCAATGGAAATTATGCCACTTGAAAGCATGTTCTTTATAGTGTTATGTCGACGCCTTATATGTCTTGACTTGCCATTGTAAATATGGCTCTTCGCTCGTCCGATTGCCGTCATGCAATCGCAGTGTATACAAATTGTAGTCACAGGCTTCGGCCATATTGGAATATCCTCTAGAAAATTCTTAAGCCATTCAGCTTCTTCGGCAGCTTTATCCAAGGCTATGAATTCAGATTCCATGGTTGAACGTGATGCACATGTTTGTTTTTGTGATTTCCATGACACTGCTGCTCCACCAAGTGTAAAGATATATCCACTTGTAGCCTTTTCTGTGTCATTCGAAATCCAGTTTGCATCGCTGTATCCTTCCAGAACTGGTGGATAATTTGAATAATGTAATTCATAGTTCACAGTGTGTTTGAGGTACCTTAAAATCTTTACCAAGGCTTCCCAATGAGCCTTCGAAGGATTGCTCGTGTATCTCGCTAGTCTATTAACAGAATAGGCAATATCCGGCCTGGTACAGTTTGTAATATACTGTAGTGTCCCAATTACACGTGAGTATTCTAACTGAGATACACTATCCCCAGTATTTTTCTTTAGGTGACACTTAGGATCATACGGAGTATTTGACGGCCTACTATCATAATGTCCAAACTTTCGCAAGATAGTTTCGATATAATGTGATTGGCTAAGTGCATAGCCATCATTGTTTCTGTGAATTCGAATTCCTAAAATCACATCTGCCTTTCCCATATCTTTCATTTCGAAATTCGAATTTAACACCTTCTTTGTTGAGTTTATGACATCCAAGTTTGGTCTTATGATGAGCATATCATCCACATAAAGACAAACTATCACACAGGGACCATTTTTTATTCTCTTGATATAAATGCATTTATCACAGTCATTTATTTGAAATCCATGTGATATCATTGTGTGATCAAATTTCTCATGCCATTGTTTTGGAGCTTGTTTAAGTCCATATAACGATTTCACAAGTTTGCACACCTTTTTCTCTTGCCCTTTAGCTACAAAGCCTTCAGGCTGCTCCATATAAATTTCTTCGTCTAGCTCACCATTTAAAAATGCTGTCTTTACATCCATTTGGTGTATTTCCAAATTATAGACAGATGCAATAGCAATCAGCATTCGTATAGATGTAATTCGAGTAACTGGTGAGTATGTATCGAAAAAGTCTAGTCCTTCTCTTTGACGGTACCCTTTTGCTACTAGGCGAGCTTTATACTTGTCGATGGTACCATCAGCCCTTAATTTTTTCCTAAAAATCCATTTATACCCAATTGGTTTAGAACCAGGTGGGAGGTCTACTAATTCCCACGTGTTGTTCTGCAAAATGGAATCAACCTCACTCTGGATTGCTTCTTTCCAAAAAATTGATTCCGGCGAGGTTACCGCCTCTTGGTATGATTGCGGCTCTGCTTCAGCAAGGTAAGTTAGATAGTCGGGTCCAAAGTCTTTTGCGACCCTGATCCTTTTACCTCTTCTGGGTTCTATCTCATTTTCTTCAGCAACGGGTATAGTTGCATATGAGTCTAGATCATTCATGACAGTATCGGGACCATGCTTACTTGTCTCGACACCATCATCATCTGTTTTTCGTTTATTTCCACTTACTCTATTTTTTAATGGAAATATATGTTCAAACCATTCTGCATCATTTGACTCAATTATCGAGTTTTCTTGGATATCTAAAACTCCTGAATTAAATACTAAAAATCTGTATGCCGCACTGTTTCTAGCATATCCAATGAACACACAATCAATGGGTTTTGGACCAAGTTTAACCCTTTTTGGTAAAGGAACTTGGACTTTCGCTAAACAACCCCACACCTTCAAAATTTTATATGACGGTGGTCTTTTGTTCCATTTTTCATATGGAGATTTGTCATTTCCTTTCGGTGGAACTCTGTTTAATATGTAGTTAGCGGTGAGTAAAGCTTCACCCCACAAATTAAGTGACAAACCGGAACTATTCAACATTGAATTGATCATGTTCTTCAATGTTCGATTTTTACGTTCAGCTATTCCGTTTTGTTGAGGGGTGTAAGGCGCTGTTGTTTGGTGAACGATTCCATTCGCAGCACAGAATTCTGCAAATGCATTAGATTCATATTCCCCTCCTCTATCTGATCGTAACTTTTTCACTTTCTTATTTAACTGATTTTCCACTTCAGCTTTATATGTCTTGAACATATTTAATGCTTCATCTTTCTTGTCTGGCGAATATACATAATGATGTTCTTTGCATCATCTATAAACGTGATATAGTAGTTCTTTCCTCCACGACTAGGTGTTGACTTAAAATCTCCCAGGTCTGTGTGAATCAATTCAAGTAAGTCATTTGACCGATTAGTCACAGATTTATAAGACTTACTTGAAAACTTTGATTCTATACATGTTTCACATTTGTGTGTATTATCCATATTACATTTAGGGAGTAAACTCAAATTTACCATTCTATATAGGGATTTAAAGTTGACATGCCCTAATCTAGCATGCCACATAGATGTTGACTCAAGCATATAAACGGAAGCCTTATTTATATTATTAACATCATCGGCATTTCGTACATTCAGTTTGAAGAGCCCTTCAGACATGTAGCCCTTTCCTACAAACGTTCCTCCTTTAGTGAGGACAAACTTATCAGACTCGAATACAAGTTTAAACCCTCTTTTGCTAAGTACAGGACCAGACACTAGATTCTTAGTAATTGAGGGAACATGAAGTACATCCATGAGAGTTAGTTCTTTCCCCGATGTAAATTTCAGCACCACTTTTCCTTTACCAGCAACATTAGCAGTGGATGCATTGCCCATAAATAGTTTTTCGTCTCCACTGTTAGGAGTGTAGGATTCGAAGAGACTTCGATTCCCACAAATGTGCCTCGTTGCACCGGTGTCCATCCACCACTGATTGTTGTCAGCAACCATGTTAATTTCAGAGATAACGCCAACAAATTCTTCTGCAATATGGGCTTGGTTTTTCCTTATGTTGGTTGCATTGCTATCTTTCTTGTGGCGGCAATCTTGTGCCTTGTGTCCAGGTTTTCCACAGACCCAGCAGTCACCCTTGATTTGTTTGAATTTCTTGCCCTTGGCAGCAAAGAAATGCTTGCTTTTAGTCTTGTATCCTTTGTCCTTCTGCGGTTTTGGCTTCTGCTTGGACGTTTCTCCAACCTCAACAACATTAGCCTTGGCTTCGAACACTTGAGTCTTCACCCCTTCGCTTTTCCGGTGATCTTCTTGCACCCTCAGTTTGAGAATCAGATCTTCCATTGTCATCTCTTTGTTCTTGTGTTTGAGATGGATTTTAAAATCATTCCACGAGGGAGGCAGCTTTTCTATTACTGCTCCAACGGCAAACGGGACCGGTAGAACCATGCCTTCTGCAGCAAGTTCATGGACGACAATCTGCAGTTCTTCCACTTGTTTGACAACAGGCCTTGTGTCTAACATCTGGTACTTAAGAAATTTCCCAATGATGAACTTCTTTGAACCAGCGTCTTCGATCTTATACTTGTTTTCCAATGAGTTCCAGAGCTCTTTTGCCGCTTTATAAGATCCAGACATCATAGAGAGTCATCAAGGCAATTCAGAATGTAATTTCTGCATAAAAACTCGCTATGCTTCCATGCATCTATAGCACTGAGCTTTTCTGCAGCATTGTCATCCTCCTCTAAAGTAGGACATTCTTCCTTAACCACATTAGCCAGGTTTAAAGTGGTTAAGTAGAATAGCATTTTTTGTTGCCATCGTTTGAAGTCTCCCCCTTTGAACTTGTCTGGTTTCTCAACATGGGGCTTTACTGCATTGATCTCAACGATAGGGTGTCTTAGTGTTACTCGTGGTTGCTTGTAGTTGATAGGTGCGCCATTACCACAGTCATTATTTCCAGATTGCTCCATGATAACAGTCTGTCTTTGAATCAAAATTCTGTTATAGATTGTTGGAAATAATCAGTGAGACACGGCAAGTAAATAACAATAACTTTATTAATTGAATCTGAAAATTACAACAGGATGAAAGAGAAAGATTGAGGCTAGCAATGCTATGTCCTATAAATGCAATTTCGCCCCTACACTGCGTGCTCGTAGTTCGGTGGGCGTCTACCAGGATTCAACAATCTGTCGCCAAAAATCTAGCACACGATTTCTGGTCCAAGCGAAGTTACTCGGTGTTTTTCTCTGTTGGAAAGAATACGAACGGAGTCGGATGTTCTTCATTAAGTAGATGGAAAACATGGCGGTTAAATTCCAAGAGATGTGACTCTTCACGTAAGGTTGCGTCTGTTCATTGTAGAGTTGCGTCTGTTCATTGGGATGCGTCTAATCGTCGTTTCAATCTTCAGATTAAACTAACGGGTGAAAAAAGGAAAGCCCGGGTTTCCTCAGAATCCCCAAGAGCCCAAGGCCCCAAGGCCCAAGGCCCAGTCTTTGATTTTAAATAACATCCCATAAAGGCAAGCCCACAAGCCCACAATTCAAGCCCATGTCTAGTTTTATTCAACTTTATTTTATATTTGCAATTATCTTTTATAAACCATCAAACTTTTCCCTTCAATTCCTATGTGGGATACATTCTAGTTCTATTTCTATACAAACTAATAGAATTTCAAATGAAATTTCAACATATTCAACCTATGCCCTTTCTGATCTCCAAAACGCCTTTAACTCTGTCTATGACTGTTTTCATCCGATGTTAATTATCCCCATTAATAATGTGGTAAAATGTGGAGGGAAGACGATAACTGCTTTTAGATCTTTTATTTCACTCTCTCTTCCCTTGCCCTATGCTAATCGTCTTTCTTCCATGAAACACGGTACGTCAACACTTCTAGTCATGCTCTCGCTTGGGTCCTTGGTTGTTATTCACAAGCGTTTGGGCCTAAGTCTTGTCATCTTGGTCCCAAGCTCAGCTGCGGATTTGGGCCTCCATATTATCACGATTTAATCCCCTAATTTATGGAGTCGAGTATTTTTATGTGTTGACAAGTGCCCCTAATATGAAAAAATTAATGTCAATTGTTAATTTTGCCATATTCATTTTCTTTGTACCGGAACCTCGAAAATAAGTTCAAAAAGTCGCGTTCATTTTCGAATTGAAACATAAATCTCACTTAATAATGGAATCTATTTTAGTATCTACATCAACCCAAGAAGAAGAAGAAGAAGAAGAAGAATAGAACTTATGTTGGTGAATATATATTAATGATATTTGACCTGTAAGCACAAAAAATATGAATCTTTCACTTCACTAGATAATAAATAAAAATTTTAATCTTCAATCAGAACATGATCTCGTCGATTTGATGATATGTAAAAGAAACATGTAGGATGAAGCTACAGAGAGAAATGAACAACTAAATTTTCTTGGCTATATCATCTATTCAACGAGAAGAGCATAAATTTTAATTTTTAATTTTTTCCTATAAATATTAATATTTTATCTAAATTCCACAAATTCTTTCGGGCTGGATTAATTTTGATAAATTAGTCCATTAAGCCATTTAAAATCCAAATATCTACTGAGGCCCAATTTCAATTTTAAGCACCCGTGAAGCCCATCCTACTTTTCTTAATCTTTATTTATTTGATTTTGCTAAATATAATCAAAATATTTATACAAATCATTTTACGAAAGTTAAGATAATTAGTAAATTTGTTAAAGGGAATTTTATTCGAATTGATTGGATTATTCTTAAATGGTTACAATGGCTATCCAAATGTGCTTATAAATAGTCCCCTAGGCTCATCTGCAGAAACCCGAACAAGGGTCAAGAAGAAAGGAAAAGTTGCAGATTCGAGGCAAATCCCAAGTGCAAGAAAAAGAAAGGAGAAGAAGAGAATAAATACTCTTCAGTTCTCCAAAACCAAGCCAAAATCAAGAAAGAATGAAGAAGAAGAGATATAAGCATCTCTTCACTTCTTCGATTCAAACTCAAACCAAGGAAGAAACCAAGAAGAAGATGGCTAAATCCTCTTCAGTTCTTCACATCCACAGCAAAGCCAAATCCACATTCAAGTCAAAGTTAGAAGCCAAATCAAATCCGGGTGATAAGGCCTTTCTACAAAGCTAAGCCAAGTTCAACCACGAAAAGTCAAGCCAAAGCTCTCTTCAACAAATCTACACTGTCAGCAATGATGACTTTTGGTCGCGTTCAACCGTAGATTGTTAATTAGAGGAACGAACAAGTCGGGAGAATCAGTCCACTACAAATTTTCAAATTCAATTTGTAACAATGTTTATTGTATTATTTTATTAATATAAGAGAAATTTGTCGTTACAAATTTCTAGCACGCCCAGTGGGACCCTCTTGCCTCTCATCTCTCGATCTGCAAAACATTTCAAATCTCAAATCCAACAACAAGATGACTAACAGAAAAGTGAAGCAAACTATAGCAAATTTCGAGGAGACAATTGCTGAACTCCTCAACGCCACCAGAGCAAAGACAAAGGCTGGGAGATATCGGTTGGTGTCACCGCTGAGAAAATTGTCCAAGAGGGGCAAGGGAAAAATCCTTACCCTCAAGAAAGCCGGCTCCCATTCTCCAGGAAAAGCTATACTCTTCTAAGAGATCCCTCTTTTTCAAGAGAACCCTCGATCTAGCTCTGCCTCAAATGAAGGCTTTGAAGCCGGATCAGTCAAAGTTGCCTTTCCTCGAAAATGGGGAGATTATACATGCTTGGAAGAGTCACTCGAAAATGTGTTTGTCATCGAAGCCAGCCCCAACTCGGATGAGAGAATCCAACAAATGGCTTTGGCAATTGAAAATTTGTCGAAGTCTCTGGAGGAGAAAGATGCTCGATCAAATCGCCACCCTCATGAACAAGTTGGGCATGAAGGAGTTGTCAAAGGAAGATGGCTATAAGGATGAAGGCTCCACTGAAAGTAGAGGCTCCGAAGAAAGCTCCTCTAAAGATAAAGGTACGGAAGCTCATGAAGACGAGCAGAAAAAGGACACCCATGACCGAATGATACTGAAAAATGCATTCCGAGACTCTACACAAATCTCTGTTGGTTCTCTATTAGTCCAATAGCTGCAACACATGATTGCTAATACCATATGTGCTCAGTATGTGGGTTCGTCACAATCCTTCCTACAGTCGGCGGATTGACGAATTGAGGATGCCAGTCAGCTATTAACCTCCCAAGTTCCAGTGCTTTGATGGAAAATGCAACCCAAAGCAACACATTGCCCATTTCATTGAGACTTGCAATAATGCGGGTACATACAATGATATGGTGGTGAAGCAGTTCGTTTGCTCTCTCAAACGCATAGTGTTCGAATAGTACACAGATCTCTCAGCTGGATCGATTGGCAGTTGGGATCAACTTGAATGCGAGTTTCTTACTCGCTTCTACACCACTAGGCACATGGTTAGCCTTCCAGAACTTGCAAGGACAAAATAAGCAAGGAGGAGCCGTGGTGGAATACATTGAGCGATGGAGAAATCTCATGCTTAGCTACAAAGAGCCCATAAGTGAGGCCTCATCTATCGATATGTGTGTCCAAGGCATGCACTGGGGATTACTGTATAATCGCCAAGCTAACATGCCCCACTCATTTGAATAGTTGGCTACCCGAGCGTATGATCTTGAAATTCAGATTGCAAAATATGGAAGTTATCTCCCAAGTGATCCGAGCAAACAAAAGGACTTGAAGAAAGAAGCAAAAAAAAAACATAGCAAGCCCGCTAAATCAAAACAAGCAATGGCCATTTCCACAACTCCAGCCAAGATCACCTTCAAGAAATCAAATTCTAATCATGCCCCAAGGCCAATACAAAAATTCAAGCTTAGTAAGGCGCCAATCAAGAAGAAAGGTCTCCCAAGTCTAAAAGAGCTCGAGGAAAAGGAGTATCCATTCGTAGACTCTGAAGTCTATGAAATTCTAAAGCAATTATTGGACCAAAAAATGATTGAACACCCGATGCCAAAGAGGCCGGATGAGATTGGTCGAGTCGATCATCCGAAATACTGTAAGTACCACCGGATCATCAGCTATCCAGAGGAAAACAGCTTCATGCTGAAAGATCTTATTGTCCGCTTTGGCAACAAAAACAAGATAACACTTGTAACCGGCGACAACTCCATTGCAAATTGGTCAATGGTCTCATTTGGATCATTTGATCCAATTCCAACCCTTGATATAGTCGGAAAATTCCGTTCCACTAGCAATACAAAGGTGCCTTCACCGAAGCTGGTTGAATTTGGGCTCAGCTAGCTGAAGTGGTGAGACTGTTAGAATTCTGGGGGAATGGAGAAGTAATCACTAAATACATCTAGCTGGAGATGGACAAACTGCCTACGCTAAACCCTCCTTCATTCTACGAAGTCATGATGGATGATTTAGACATCTAGGAATCTGATGTTGAAACCGAAGATGAAATCGCCGATGGCTGGTCCACCTTTATAACCAAGAAAAAGAAGTGTCGGAGTCATGCAAAAAAGGGAAAATACCATTTCCTACAACTTCTACAGGAAAAACACAAGGACAGAACTCCAACTCGCCTAAGAAACAACGGCAGATGATGGTCAGGGCGCATGGACCCCCGTTACGAGATGGTGACTGAAGGCTCCAAGGACTCCATGCTCTAGTAGTCACAAAGGACAACAAAGGAAAAAGAAGTAGTCCACCAACCAGAGAAAGAAGTCTAAAGCAAACAAAAGGGCATCAAAGAAGGCCACTCTAGGAGTTGCAACTGCGCCAACTCTACCCAAACCGATAACCTTGGGAGATTATTTTCGTAAAGGTTATTTCAAAGACCAACCCGTGGCTTCATGTGTTGTGAATATCAACGATAAAAACAAACTGAAAGTCAAGGAAAATGAGAAGGCCAAAGAAAGTTCAAAGCAGAGCGACAAGGTAGAAAAGACTGTTGCCCTCCTCAACAACATTTCTCCTGACACACGTCTTTTGGGGATGTTTCGTCTTCCATTCGACGATCGTATGGCATTGATTGCGACTTTGATCGATCTTGAAAAATATGAAGAGAAAATCTTCAAACCTATCAACCTGGCTACTCGAAAGGATTGCATGGCTGCCATCACCTTTAGCGATGAAGATTTCCAATTGGGTTCTCATCTACATAATCATCCATTGTACATTAGTGGCTATATTCGAGAATGCAAAATTTGGTGCATCATGATCGATTGTAGCTCGGCAATCAACAAAATGCCCATCCAAACCATGAAGAGATTGGGATAAGTGCTCAGGATCTTGCAAAGAACAACATCATGATCTAGGAGTTCAACGAGAAGGGCCAATAGCCATGGGCACGATCGGAGTAATGTTGAAAATCGGGGAGTTTGTTTCGTCAGCTCTCTTCCATGTCATTGATGCCAAAATGTCATACGAATTGCTCCTTGGACGTGTTTGGTTGCATGAGACTGGAGTGGTCACTTCAACTTGGCATCAATACTTCAAGTACTGCCAAGACGGTGAAGTTAAGTGTGTTGCAGCTGAAACAAAACCATTCCTTAGTGAGGAATACTATTTTGCTTACTCGAAGTTCTACTTGGAGGACGACTGTTGTGAAAATACGAATCGCAAGCGTACGATATCGCCAAACAAGTAGTAAAGTGGACTTTTGAGTCGGGATTATCGTATCCACGAGGACTATTTTATTTAAATTGGTTTAAATGATCTCAACCAGAACAAATAAATAATGACAAGAATGTAGATTTTAACTATTAATGAGAAATCTAAAGCAAACACAAAAATAATCACAAAATTAAAAAGTTTGGTTTAATTAATGGAGAACAAAAGTTGGGAATCCCGATTTATCTATTGTTCTCCTATTTGATTGCGCCTCTCAAATTTCATTGTGTTGTTCCGCAAAATCGAATTTACAAAATTGATTTAATTTATCTCTCGAGTTTAAATTAATTCTATCTAATGTAGTCAACTACCATATCTCTATGTATAGTCTGAATAACCCTTAATTAGATGCATTAAAATTCATGGAAATTCATAAGAGATCTCAATAATCATAAAAGAATATCTCTATCTTTTATGTAAATTGTCGGATTTTACAACGCGATCTAAATAAATAACTCGCCTCTTGGTTTGTTATTATTCACAAATCAATGAATTAGTGATCAAGTAATTCACGCATTAAACATGGATCTAAAATCAACACATAAGAATTAAATGCCCCAGAATCAAGAATTGAAATCAAATATTCAAACTATATTACATCGTTCATCCCAACAATAGAATTAGTTACACATATTAAAAATGAAGCTAAATGCTAAAATAAAAGACTTCATTACCGGATTTTGAAGAAAAAATAAGTAGAAGTTGTAGATCTTGCACCAAGACACAACTTCGGCCATCAATCCCTTCCAAAATGGTTGAATTACTCTATAGAAATCCCCTAATTGTGATGTGTGTAAAACTCCCCTTTTATGTCTCAAAAACACATATTTATAGCCCCCATTAGGTTCTCCAAAGATGCCCATAATTGTGCACAGGAATAAGGTTGAGTCCAACTAGGAAACAAATTTCAAAAAACACGCGCACGCTGAAAGCAAAAGGCTGTGGCTGCCACTTTATTTCCTGCGGCCGCAACTTTAATCTACGGCTGCACATAGGTAACATTTTTTGCTGTGTGGCCTACAGCGAGCTCAATAGGTCGTTTCTTCAATCTTTACGGAGGCGCATAGCATTTTTGCGGGTGCAACTTTTTATACCATAAAAAATTCTTCCTTTTTTTGCAGTTTAGTCCTCGATCTCCCATCCTTTTCACATGTTGATTCAAAACTCATCAATTTGGCGCAAATTCACCCTTTTCTCGTCCTTTCTTGTAGTGCACTTAATCCATGTTGGTTTTTTCCTAATAACTAATCAAGTTAAACACATTTAAACGCAATAAAACACACTAACTATGAATAAAACTATAAAAAAATGTAAATATAACACCTAACAATGCTCACCAAACTGGAATTCCCAAAGTTGATGCTGACTGCAAAGGCACCGCCAAAGTTGTAGTCCCGCCTCATCAACTATCGATTGGCAAGTTAAATCTTCACCGAGGAGAATCCTCGAATGAAAAGCAACCTGAAGCAATCTAGCAGAAGGAGCCGACTTTCCAAATCCCTAGCGTCCCAAAGTTGCTGCCACCTCATGAGCTCATGAAAGAATTTATGAGGAGATCTGAAATTTCAAAAGTCACAACAGTTACATCAAGTAGTTTGAAATCACATGGCTCAAGTTTGTAAAAACAAACCCCGCCATTTGTTAAAAGGTGTGGTGAACCAAAGAAGATCTTCAAAGGGTTATAACCTTCAGACCAAGAAACTCTAGGAAAATGCTGGATATCGGAAACGAGATCGAAAGTTGGGTGCTCTTGATGTAATCCTTTCCAGGGGGCGCACGACTTCAAATGGAAAGTATCAATTGGGATGCAATCCCAATCCCCCAAAGCCCATCAAAATCAAGAAGGCTTTATAAAATCAGATCATGATCCAAATTTGTGAAATTCCTGGAGAAGAATATCAGGAGCAAAGATGACCGTCAGTGTTCGATAAAATTCAAAATAAGGATGTGAGGGTTTTAGTATTCCAAAAATTGCAGGGACGCCCATCTACAACAGCTGAGCCCAAAGGCAAGGCATCCGTATTTCAAAGGCTACGTGGTGAGGCTACTACCAGTGTTCGCACCAACAAACTCGGACGAGACTTAGCCGAGTCAACTCAAAGGTAGTCAGCTTTCTCCTGGCTTGGAGTCAAAAAGTCCAATCCACGTTCCAAGTCTCAAAAGTCCAAGAGAAGGCAGAATAATAAAGCGTATCCACAACTTTAGAAGAATGGTGAGGACGAAGAGGTAGTGACAGTCAACCATATCACTTTCTAAGAAGATTCCAAATCAAAATCTGAACATGAGAATTCTACCGTAGAGGAAGAGCCCCAACCAGCTCCGTCAATGTTCGAAAAAGGAGCACATGCGACTGTGGATGATCTGAAGTAGCTAAACTTGGGAACTGAAGAAGATCCAAGGCCAGTGTTTGTAAGTGCTCTACTTAACTAGAAGGAGGAGTTCGAATACTTCAGCTTGCTCAAAGAATACAAAGATGTATTTGAGTGGTCTTACAAGGAAATGCTAGGTCCCCAAAGTGGAGGTGCACAATCTCACAGTCAAGCATGGAGTACCTCCGATCAACCAGTCTCAAAGACAGTTTCGTCCGAAGCTTATCCTTGAAATCGAAGCCGAGGTTGACAAATTGATTAAAGTAGGGTTTATACGTGAAGTCAATTACCCAACTTGGATTGCCAATGTCGCTCTGGTCCGTAAGAAGAATGGTCGGCTATGAATTTGTGTTGACCTTCGAGACTTGAACAAAGCCTGCCCAAAGGATGACTTCCTACTCCCAATAACATAGTTGATGGTAGATAGAACGATTGGGTACAAAGTCCTTTCCTTCATGGACGGCTTCTCTGTCTACAACCAAATTCGGATGAATCCAAAGGATGGAGAACCTACAACATTCCGTACTCCAAAAGGTATATACTGTTGCAAAGTGATGCCGTTCGGACTGAAGAATGCAGGAACTACCTATCAACGGACGATGCAGAAAATATTTGGTGATGTGATACATAAGCAGGCCGAGTGCTATGTAGATGCTCTCGTTGTCAAGACGAATAAGCAGGATGACCATTTGCAAGACCTCAAGGATGTCTTCAACAAAGTCCGGTGCTATCAACTAAAGATGAGCCCACTAAAGTGTGCCTTCATAGTTACTTTCAGGAAATTCCTTGGCTTCAGTGTTCGACCCCGCAGGATCCAGTTAGATTAATCCATGATCGATACTATTGTCAACATATCAGAGCCAAGCAACCTACATGAGCTGAAAAGTCTCTACGGGAAGCTTGCCTACATTCGAAGGTTCATTTCCAACCTTCCGGGGCATTGCCATCCATTCCACAGGTTGGTGAAAAAAAACGTACCATTCGAGTGGGACGATGCATGCAGAAATGCCTTTCAAAGTATCAACCAGTACTTATCTCGTCCACCGGTACTCGCAACTCCAACTTCTGGAAAGCCATTGACTCTTTATGTTATGGTACACGAGTGCTCACTTGGGGCATTGCTCATCCAGGTCACTGACAATGGGAAAGATAGTGCATTCTACTAGCTCAGCTGAATGTTGGTGGGAGCTGAAGTGAGGTGATCTCCAATTGAAAAGATCTGCTTGGCCTTGTTCTTCACAGTAAAGAAGTTGGGGCATTATATGTTGGTGCACACGGTCAATCTCGCCTCAAGGATCGGTCCATTAAAGTACGTTATGTCAAGACCAATTCTCTGCAGAATGATTAAGAAATGGGCTCTTCTACTGTCAAAATTTGACATAAGATTCGTTCCACAAAAGGCAATAAAAGGACAGGCCTTAGCAAATTTCCTTGTTGATCATCCCATCCCAGCAGACTGGGAACTCCCTGAAGGTCTTCAAAATAAAGAAGTCATGGTCATCGAAGTTGTGCCCGCATGGAGGTTGTTCTTCGATGGAGCAGCTAGAAAGTATAGTGCGTGTCCAAGAGCTGTGTTTGTCACTCCTGATAATCAAGTGGTGGCTCACCCTTTCTCCCTGATTTAGAAATGCTCAAACAATGTAGCCCAATATCAAGCCTTACTCATCGGTTTGGAGATAGCACTGGATATGGAGATCTAACACTTGGAAGTCTATGGAGACTCTCTACTAATAATAAATCAACTTGTATCCGTATACGAAGTACGGAACAAGGACTTGAAGCCATATCAAGGGTATGCACAAGTGCTCATGGAACGATTTGACTGAATAAAGATCAAATTCGTTCCAAGTAGTGAAAATCGAGAAGCTAACACCTTAGACAACTTGGCTGCTATTCTCACCCGATCAGATGAAGACTTACTGCATCCGGTGTCAGTGGTTTAAAGATGGGCAATTTCTTTTCTATTTCCTAAAGATCTGCGAGAGAATAACAACGTAGAAGTTAATAGTGAGCAAAAAGACAACTGGAGATAGCCACTAGTTGATTACCTTCAAGACCAAAAATTGCCAGATGATCCTCGCTGAAAGACTGAAATTTGAAGGCGTTCGCCCAGCTTCATCTTGTACAAAGGCACTCTCTACAAATGATCATTTGATGGAGTCTTCCTTCGATGCCTAAGCAATGAAAAAACTGCACGTGCATTAAAAGAAGCTCACTCCAGAATATATGGCACTCATCAGTCAAGATCAAAACTTCACTTTCGTGTGAAAAGGATGAGGTACTACTGGCCGACCATGGTGCAAGACTCCATGGACTTTGCAAAGAAGTGTGAAGCCTACCAATCCCATGCAAATTTCATCCACCGACTGCCAGAGCCATTGCATCGAATAGTAGCATCTTGGCCGTTTAATGCGTGGGGACTGAACGTAGTTTTACCTATAACTCCAAAATCTTCAACTGGGCACTCCTACATCCTAGCTGCAACTGACTACTTCTCCAAGTGGGCTGAAGCTGTACCACTAAGAGAAGTGAAGAAAGAAAACATAGCAGATTTCATCCGGATACAAATCATTTACCGCTATGGAATTCCTCGATACATCGCCGCTGATAATGGGAAGCCATTCTGCAATAGCCACATAAGCAACTTGTGTGTAAAATTCAGCTTCAGCAGCACAACTCTTCCATGTACCATGCGCCAGACCTTGTGCAACTTGCTGAAGAAAGTTGTATCGAAGCCCAAGAGAGATTGGCATGAAAGAATTGGCGAGGCATTATAGGCACAACACACAACTTTTCGGACTCTGACTCAAGCTACGACGTATTCTTTGGCATATGGAGTTGAAGCCGTACTTCCATTGGAGTGTCAAATCCTATCTCTACGAATTGCTATCCAAGAAGGGTTGATGACGGAAGAAAATGCTCGTCTCTGACGGCAAGAATTGGAAGCCTTGGACGAAAAAAGGTTGGAAGCTCAAACTCAGTTGGAATGTTACCGAGCACGAATGGCCAAATCATTCAACAAACAGTTGCGGCAGAGGTCCTTCCAAGTCAGTGATTTGGTGTTCTCGGTACGAAGGTCGATCATGATCACAAGAAAAACGGGAGGCAAGTTCCAACCAAAGTGTATTGGCTCGTACGTTCTCACTCAAGTCTTCAGCAATGGTGCGTACATGATCGTGGACAAAGACGAATTGCGGATCGGGCTAATTAACGGAAAGTTTCTGAATAGCTTCTACGTGTAGAGTTTGTCGGTTCCTTATTCTATTTTCTAAAAAATTCTTTGTACCACTCTTGGCCCGCAAGAGGATAAACTGTGAATAGCAAAACAAAGCCAAAAATAATGAAACGAAACAAATAAAATTCAAATAAAATTCATAAGTAAGGAACTACTTCAGACTTAATCCCTTCCAAGGGTACGTAGACAGCTTGAATAAAAAAAATTATAAATCCAAGTTCAGCCGAAAATTAATAAACAATTTTTGTCATTCTACTTTGCAAGCAAAAGAAGGACAATGTATTAAAATAATCAAGAATGTTATTTATGACAAAGTCATTACAAAAAAAATCGTGGAATGAAACCAAAAGAAAAAGGGAGAAAGAACAAGAAAAAATAAAAGCAAAGCCTAGGAAAAATTGATTCTAGGTAGAGCTATTCTAAAAAATAGTAAAAAATGGTCTTCAAGGCTTCTTCTCTTTTGGTAAACCAATTGTACGTGGGAGCCAACTCTTGCTGGAGTCTATTCTAGAACTTCTTTTATTCTCCTACGTGTGTCCAAGCTCCCACATCGCTCTTGAAGTTGATTGCATAGATTTTCCGGCTGAGTGGTCAATTGGTTCACCTGTTCTTCCAGGGACATGCATTCAAGCTCTTTAGCTTAGACATCAACTTTCAAAACCTTCAATTGTGCAGTTTTATCCTCCTTTGTTGAGCATTCAATGTAGTATGCTCTTTCCAAAATATAATCATCGACCTTTTTCAGGAATGCTTCCATTCGGCGCGTCAACGGTGCCGAGTCTGCGCAAAAGGACTTGACGATCAAGTTCTCTATGATCAAATGGCTCCCTTCCCACTATTCTCGAAGATGGGAAGACCCGCTTTTCAATGCCTAATAAAAATTCTTATTAAGAGAACTGTTCATGGCATCTCGAAGCACAGCCTTCAAAAATTGACAATCTTCAGTCAGCGCGGCTAAAGTCCTGCAACAGAAGAACAAGCTAGAGCTGCCACTTTGGTAAGTGCTGAGGAAGTTCAAGCACGTCCAAGGTTTTTGAAGGCATCGTAACCGTGGCCTGATCGTTAGTCTTTGGATCATCGATTGCAAGAGGCTTTGAATTAACTTCTTCATCATCGGTTGTCGAGGTACTTGTCTATGGAATTGGCCATCCGAGCATCCTTGTCACTTTGCTTAACCTTGGGCCCTTCCGAATGATTTTGACACTTTCGACGAGGTAGTTAAGAAATTGGAACCTAAAAGGGAAAAATAAAGGGTGTAGGAAGAAGTCAAGATTCCCATTAATTAAAGACTGAAAAAAAAATCTACGTTGTCACTTTCATCTGTAGAAGATAGCCCTATTGCAGCTGGTTGAGAAGGTTAATTTCAAGCCTCGCTTGAAGATACTTTGGATGCCTCCGCAGGTTGTTCTTTGGCGGCATTAGACTTTGACCTTATAAGCTTAATCTTCTTCGAGCGATTCTCCTCTTCGGGGCACTATTCTCTCTTCTAAGGCTTTCCTTCAGAAGCGGCTCGAGAAGAGTTTGGGATAGTAGCCTCATCCCTACTCGTCTATCTCTCAGTACCTCGGAAGGCCCTCTGCGACATGTGAAACTTGTATTGGGATCTTTGTTAACCCTAGTCACACTTTGTTGCTCCACCATTTATAATGGTTTTTTGCATGCCAAATTTTTGTCATTATCCTATTAAAGCTTACTACAAGCGATGTTGAACCGATATACAGCCACGTGTGCCTGTCCATCATAAGAAGCCTAAAAGGATTGAAGTCTTGTGCAAATTGAATTGAGGTAAAGATATACATGGTAAGGTCAAAGATGCCTTTGCTCCAATCTGGGTTCATGCAAAACTTTGGCATGCAAATTGTATATATCTATGCATGTAATTGTATATCCTCAAAGTCAATGGCGGTGGGAGTTTAGGATAAAAGTTGTTTTTATCCTTAAAGTCTAAGAAGCTCCATCAAGGAAGGACTTCTATTCCCATAATCCCATGTACCAATAATTGCTAGTATTCCATCACGCAATAAGCTAGCCATCCACGTGCGCATTTCATGAGCACTCCAAAATTGTTGAAGACTTGTGGAAATTGAGTTAAGCTAGGAATATGCATGCTGGGTAAAGACTATAATTCCAATCCATATCAAGTTCATTCTGGATAAATTCAATTCGAGTGTGGTCAATTGGAATTTCTTCTAAAGCCATGTGATACACTCCAAGACCCTAAGTCAAAGAAATGGTTTAATTTGAAGCGCGGGTAGTACTTTGATATTCAAGTTCGGTTGAGTTGTAATATTTTGGCGAAACTTTGAAGTACAACTGGATTAATTCTACAACATTAGGACTAAATTCGAGATATTTGAAAAAAAAATTTATATCTTGAGAAAAATTCAAGATTAAATCAAATTCCAAAAAAAAGACAAATTTTGAGAGAAAAATCAAGATTTACCAATTTATTTATCACATAATAAATTGATAAATGTTGAATGGGCATTTGTAGATATTAAAAATTTTAAATACATAAATTCTTTTGGGCCAGATTAATTTTGATCAATTAGTCCATGAAGCCATTTAAAATCCAAATATCTACTAAAGCCCAATTTCAATTTTAAGAGCACGTAAGGGCCATCCTACTTTATTTTTACCTTTATTTATTTGATTTTGTTAAATATAATCAAAATATTATATTTATACAAATCATTTTAAGAAGGTTAAGATAATTAGTAAATTTGTTAAAGGGAATTTTATTCAAATTGATTGGATAATTCTTAAGTGGTTGCAAGGGCTACGGAAATGTGCCTATAAATGTCCCCTAGGCTTATTTGCAGAAACCCGAACAAGGTCAAAAACAAAGGAGAAGCTGTAGATTCCAGGCAAATCCCAAGTGCAAGAAGAAGAAAGGAGAAGAAGAGAATAAACACTCTTCAGTTTTCCATAACCATGCCAAAGTCAAGAAGGAATGAAGAAGAATAGATATAAACATCTCTTCACTTCTTCGGTTTAGACTCAAGCCAAAGAAGAAACGAAGAAGAAGATGGTTAAATCCTCTTCAGTTCTTCACATCCACAGCAAAGCCAAGCTCTTCAAGATCAAAGCCAAATCCACATTCAAGTCAAAGTCAGAAGTCAAATCAAATCCCGAAGACAAAGCCCTCATACAAAGCCAAGCCAAGTTCAACCACGCAGAGTCAAGCCAAAGCTCTCTTCAACAAATCCACACCATCAGCAATCAAGGCTTTTAGAGCATAAGATCAAATAAAAAAATGTTTCTCTTATTTAATTTTTTAAATGAATAAAAATGATTTTTTACAATAGAAAACCCCCGCCAACTTGGGACTGTACTTGTAGTAACCGCAAATTTTCTAAACTAAAATATTTAATTAAATAAAATTCCAAACGTATCGTTATGATTTCACCTAAACAATTTAATAGCATATGCTAGCGTAGTCGAATTTTATATTATTTATTATTATATTTAATCATTATAAGAAAACAATTTATAAAATTTATTTATTTATTAAATTTACATTTGAGGACCAAAAGTTTAGAATTTATGCGATTTAGTCCCCAAAATCTTAGTTTTAATCATTAGAGCCCAATTTCAACTTCATGTCCAATTTAAAGTTCAGTCATAGTCTAATGTGAGTCAAGTAGTAGTCCAGTGCATTTAGAAGCACATTTAAAGGCCTTTTGTATTTTTTCCCCCATTAAGAATGCTTTAACTAAGCTGTTTACCCTCATATTTCATTTAAATACTTTTGTTTGAGATTTTTCAAACCCTAGCCCCAAATGTCATCCCTTCATCTCACCATTATCATCCTCAACCTCAATTCCTCTTTCAAATAGTTATACAAAAAGCAACCATGGCAACTTCAATAGGTACTTCCTCAACATTTTCTTCATTTAAATTTCTACTTCAATCCATCATGTTCTAACATCTAAATCACACACACACACAAACTATTAATAAGTTGCTGTTTCACTGTATTTTTCAAAGTAGACACTATGTTTTAATTTCACTGCATTTTCTTCATTTGCCCTAGTAGTAGAATTCACTCATTTCCCTCCCTCACTTACCACCAGCAACAGCAATTTCCCCACCATCACCATCACCATAGACACCATACACTGCTTCTCCTTCTTAAGTACATAGTTAGGACCAACGAACAGCTAGCAAACACAGTAGCAGCATCACCACCACTATCTCCACACACAGAGGAATACAATCAGCAGCAAAACACATGGACACAACGCAGCAAACACGTACAAGGAAAGACAAATTCACGGCATACACACCACAACCACACTCAATAATGACCATTCCGTCTCACAATACTCTAGAAACTCAACAGAATCATTAGAAAGTAGAAAAGGGAAGAAAAGAGTAAGAATTTAGGGGGAAAAATCCCAAAATTTTTCCTCGAGTTCAAACCACCAAATTCATGCCTAATCCTCATCATTTCTTTCAATTGAAACTTCCAATAGCATGAAAGATCAACCCCCAACCTTTCCTGCGAGTGACCGTTGGTAGCACCGTCGGCACCATCACCTTTTTCCTCGGTCGAGCACAGCCTAGGATAGCCGATTGTGAAATTAAGGATTTTACTACCAATTTTGTTGATTCAATTATGGAAATTTGCAAATTCAGTCCTTTAGCTTTTTAATTTCCTTTAAGTAAGTCTAGATAGTTTATTTAAATAATAAGTCTTCAGTTTTTAATTTTTTTAATTTAACCCCTAAGTTAGATTTGTAAATTAAGTCCCCCAATTTAATTAGTTTATTTAAGCAATCCCTTAACTTTTATTTAATCCTAGGTGCTTAACTTTTAATTTCTTACAATTTGACCCCTAAATTTTATTTCAATTTAAACCTATCAATTTTTCATCCTTATTTAACTTAACCCTCAAACTTTATTTCACCCAAGTCCTCCATGTTTTAAAAATATTATAATTTCGTCCAAAGTATTTTTAATTTAATTTTATTACATATTAAGGCCTCAAACCATTCAATTCTTTCAAATCAACTCCAAAAGTTTTATATTCTTTCAATTTTAGTCCATAAGTTTTAATATTATCTATAAACACTTAGTATTTGAGTTTATTGACTAGACGAGGTGCATGAGCAGCGAGAGGATTGACTTCTCACTACGAATTAAGCTTAAAAACTCGAAAAAGGTTTAAGATAGAGTCATGTTCTAAAAATTTCTTCTTAAGTGTGCGCATATACAAAGTTATATTTGTTATAATTACTTGCATGTAAATATTATATGACGATGTGCTTCCTTGGCACTATGATCGATGACAGGCTTTAAGCCCAATTACAAATAATGACGTGTCTATTAGCACTATGATGATAGGTTTTTAGCTTAATAAATAATAACGATGTGCTTTTAAACACTATGAAGACATGCACGATATAGAGGGAATGATGAATGAACCTGTATTATATACTTGCTTGTATTTTTATAATGATCGATGATTATGTGCATTTAATTTGTAACATATATTAGTTGTTGTGCATGGGGTCTACTGAGCGTCTAAAATACTTATGTTATCTCTATCTAATGATAATTTGCAGATTGAGGAGTTGGAAGGGCGGCAAGGCGTGGTGGTTACTGAAGGTTGCTTAATAAATAAGTTTTATTTTCCTTTGTCCTTTGAAGTACCTTTGAAGTATTAAAGTATGTTGTTTTGAATGTTTCGAATTATTACGCACTTTATTTTAGAGGTTTTGAGTTGTTCGAGATCAAATGTTGTAACATACTCTAATGTGTTTGTTATTTTTAATAAATTTTTGCATTTTAAATATTTTTTATTTTTCCACACATGTTATTATAAAAAAATAGGAAATAGTTTTAAAGGAAACACTAACATTTCGAATTCTTAGAAGTTGGGGCATTAAAGTACGAAGTTAACACTGTAATTGAAAAACTAAAATGTATATAAAAAATTAAAATATAATACTCAAAAATTAAAATGTATGCAGAAAAGTTAATTCTCATCTTTAAAAATAATTCAATTGCTGTAGTGACCGTAAATTTTTCCTTAAATAAAATATTTAATTAAATAAAATTTCAAACATGTCGCTACGCCTTCACCTATAGAATTTAATAGCGTACGCTCATCCAATCAAATTTTATATTATTTATTATTATATTTAATTATTATAAGAAAATAATTTATAAAAATTTATTTATTTTTCAAATTTATATTTGAGGACCAAACTTTCAATTTGTTCATTTTAGTCCCTAAAATCTTAATTTTCATTCATTGAATCCCAATTCTAGCTTCTAGTTTAAAACCATGTTAGGGAACCTTTTTTAAACACTTTTTCCACTTTTTTCAACTTTTTTATACATTCTTTCTTTATTCTAAATCAATCACATATCACATCACATCTACAAATCTCCACCATTCAGCTCCACTAATTCTCTCTCCTCTTTTACATTAAAAATATTTAAAAACCTTTAAAAGTAGTTGCCTAACACCCTATAAGTTGAGTATAGAAATGACCCAACCTCATTAGTAGCCCATTTAAGGCTCATTTGTATTCTAATCCAACAAGAATATCCTAACCAAGTTTTTACCCTAGAAAACCATTTATTTATTTATAGTTAGATTTCTCTTAAACCATAGCCCCATCAAGATCCTCATTTTTCTCCATTACCACCACTCACATTCTCCACTTTCGTTCTACTATATGCAAGAGCAACTAACCGAAAGGTCAACTTCAGTAGGTAAATGCTTTACTTTTTTTTCATTTAATCTCTACATTCATTTCATATTCAAGCATTATTAGTTGATATTTCATTCACTATTTCTCTATCACCGAGCTCTTCACAATACACAATAGCAATCTCACTGCAACAACACAGACCACTGAGCAACACACGCATCAACCTTCAGCAGTCCTTTTCCATCATCACCCACCACCATCGTTACCAACACCTTCCACAGCGACTAGCAAACTCACACACAAACACATGTATATACACACATATATATAAACGCCATAACTCATTGTTACGACCCGAATTTTTGTATATTTTAATTTCAACTATTACTTTGTCAAAGTTGTTAATTTTGTGTCAAAGTCAAATTCTTAAAGGAATTTAATTGGTCGATTGAAATTTTATGGACTTAATTGATTTAATTAGAAGTTCCTGGCTTAAGGGTGCAATTAAGAGCCTAAGGACAAACTTATATTAGCTAAATAAAGGAGAGCGACCTAGGTTGCAAATTATATATAAGAATATATATATACACAATAGAAATCAAACAAGCCTTCAAATTGAGTTCTTGAACAGCAACCGACAACCAGAAACGCCGAGCCACGGGTGAGGAAAAAGAAAAAGAGAAAAAAGAAAAGGAAAAAGAAAAGGGAAAAAGGAAGGAAAAGCTTGGGTTCATCGCGGTTTCGCGTGGTAAGTGTGTTTCCTCAGTTTTTCCCTATTGAATTTGAGGTAAATAGTGAATTTAATTTTAGGGTTTTACCAATAGATATTGGGGATTCAAAATTTATCATTGGTTTGGGTTAATAGGTGCTATTAAGATGCTCTCTTACCCTAATTAATTGTTTTGAAGTGGAATTGATGTTAATTGAGTAGTGGGTGATGGGTGGTTCCAATGTTATGAAATATTGTAAAATCAATGAAAGAAGAGGAATAAAGCAATGGAATGGGAAAATTAGAGAATGTTAGAAAAGTTAACGCTTAGTGTTGAATGTGGTTAGGCCATTGGTTGGGAATTCAAGTGCGTAGATTTTTAATTAGAATACTATTGTTATTTCAAGTGGTGACAAGACGATTGGGGAAGCCTACTAACCAAACTAGAAGCAGTTCGTGGTTCTGTGAGTGGACAAACTATATTTTCCAAAGATAGCATGTTTTAAATTCCAGTGTCCTTTTATAGATTATTATGATATATTATTATAAATAAATGTTTGAGAAGATCGTGGATTTCATTAAGTAGCGTTTTCTTTTTAAAAGATCAGGTGAATATACTTTTAAAACCATCATGAAGTACCTTATTAGATTTACCCGCTCTGTACTATTGTGATGTGTTCCTCAGTGTATAACTAGAATTATAGAGGTCTTTGGGACCCACTTCCGTACGCATATAGGCTTCGGGCTGTGTACGGGGGTGCTTAGCCTTTGGGGCTTGCTCTGCGCGTGTATGACAAGATAGTCAGATTTGCAGATCAGATTTTGAGTGGCACGCCCCGTGCATTGAGAATACTCTGCACTAGTGTGTTGTTGCTCATTGGTACTTTTGATGTTATTTTTCAGTAGATAATTTTTTTGCTGCAGAATTCAATTTTAGAAAGCAAAATTCATTGGAAATAGTATAGTTAGTGTTGTTCAGCAAAAACAACTTTAGCTATGAGCATTATCTTAATGATTTTCAATTATTTCTTGTAATTATGCGCTTGATTATAAATAAATTTCGTGAAGGTATTTTAGATAAAGAACTATATATGTTTGCGAACTTATCCACTCACTCAATTATAAAACTTACGTATTTTCCTAATGTTTTTCTTATCAGGAAGCAATTGAGTGTGAGCTTGGATTGTCTGTTGACCACACCGCCCTCATTTTCCCATTTAGCTAGTAGGTTCATTTATTTATTCATTCATTCATTAGCATTTAGTTGAGACTTTGCGTTCATTGGAGAATAGGTCTTTAAGAGTAGATTCATTGGTTTGTTCATTAGTTTATTCATTGATTCTTTCCAATATCGTTCTCATCCATGTTTTGGAAAATGACACCGATGTTGGATTACGATGGTTGTGATTATTTTTAAAGATTTCGACATTCTTTCATTTGAAAGGAGATTTGCGTTATGTTGGGTTGAATATTTTGAGCTTGGAATAGATCCCTTACATGATGGATATGTTCAAAATACAGAGGAAACTCTGTCAAAGTTTCTACAAAATCATTATCATTATTTAAGTCAAGATAAAATCACAAAGTTACAGTTTTCCTTAGCGGTGGATTCGACACTTAGCTGTCATCCATCGTTGGCGCACACCACGTGTCAAGTTATAAGAGATAATTTGGTGCGGGGCGTATCACCCATGGCCGAGGAACACCCACGCTCAAACTCAACTTCACAACCTAAACATTACACTTACACATGCCCCTGCCTCCATTGAACATCATAGAACCAATTAATTTCGAAAATAGTTGGAGATTAGATTGAATTTTGATAATGCCCATTTTTTTCCCTAATGTTCTAGCTTCGATTTCTCCACAAATTCCACCAATTTCTTCAAGATAAAACCACCACAAGGGCCTCTAACCCGCCCCTAGACCTTTGCCACAGATGGCAAGGTTAACACCGTCGACGCCACCGCCCTCACTCCCCTTTTTCCCTCAGCCGAGAGTACCAGAGAGGGAAGAGAGAAGCCTTGTATATCCGAGTCGCTTTGGACCTTTTTCATGGTTTATTAAAGAATTTACAAATCAAGTCCCTCAATTTAATTATTTTGTTTAAGTTGGTTCTTATGTTTTATTTCTAATATAAATATCACGTGAATATATTTTCTTGTATTGCTTAAGGAATCCTCCTAATTCTATGCAAAATTTGACATCTTTCCACACAATAGTTGAGATGATCCGTTCAAAATTTCTTCTGAAAAATTGCATCCATTTCCCACTTTAACCGGCAATGGTTAAATTAGTTACTACTTTTATAGAAATATTTTCAACTTTTTCACCACCGAGTTGTTCTCTTCGACTACCCTAAAAACCAAAGAATAACGCAACATATCACAAATGATTAAGTACTCATATGTGGACACCTTAAGGTTCCCGCATGTGGACAGATAACCAACATATGCTCTCCGTGGTAGGGGACATATGCCCATCATCTGACCACATATAGGCACCTAGGGCACCGGATCAGGAGCCTGCAACATAGCGCCCACCTTCATTGAGAATAGCTCTATTCTAAAAGTGTCACTTTGCTATTCACTTAAGCACACTTGAATTTGGACCTTGTGCTCCACGTGGTGCCACACCTCACCCATTTTTCAAACCTTGGTGAATAATCAATCCATTCCTACGTGTCACGTAAATAGAAAGAGTTTGATTTAAAAATTTGGGAATTAGGCATTCAAGTTCAAAAGTTGTTTCTAGTTGTTGCATTCTTCAGCGTGATCAATTTGCACCAGAGTGATTTTCACACAGACACTAAAAATTAATATTTTAAACTAACACAGAGGATGTATCATATTTTTATTGAATGACGAAAATATACACAAAATTATTGTCACATGAGCATTTCTTTATCACCCCATTAACAAGTAACACATTAGAATGTCGGTTAAAAATGTCAATATAGAATGTCTATCAAGAATTATCCTTTTTAGCACTCTTAATATAGCGTGCAAACTGGGTTTTTTATAAAACCCAAATTGCTATTGTAGATAAATACATCAACCTGTGGGTTCTAGTTTTGGACCATTTTTAAAGTAGTGGTGATCCACATTAGTAATTTGGATTCCATAAAAAATTTAATTTCGGTACTAGATCAAGACTGCACTTTGTACATATATTTTATCAGCTGTTAAAAAATAAAAAAAAATCAAATAAAAATATGAGAGAAAATATAGCAAGCAAAAGAAAACTCACATTCTCTTTTGGCTTTCTACATCTAATTTGTTATTGCCGCTCACCTTAACTTTATCTAGATTTTCTATAATTGTAGGTGGACTTTTTTTTTGTAGATAATGTCCGTTGCTTATGTGGCGCTTTAATCGTTAAGAAATTGATTGAAATCCCATTAGAGATGCTCTAATAATTATGAGATAGCTGCAAGTATTGTCTTAAAAAGCTCAATTCGAACTTGATTCAACTACGCTTTAACTCAAAACTTTTTCTTACCATTTTACATGCTTTAAGCTTTTACCCTCTCTTAAACTCGATGTTTGAGCTTACCATTTCGTTGCGCTTTACTCTTTTCAAAATACTTCCTCTATCCCAATCATATCGGCCTTTATCATTTTTTTACATGAATTAAAACTTTCATTGCGAAAGTAAATAATCCAAGCATTTTTCTTACTTTACCCTTATTAATGAGTCTAAAAGTTGTTGAAACTAGCAAATGACTTTAAATCATGCCTAGTAAATTAGAGTATAATAATAAAAGAATTGAAAGGGACAATATAATTGGGAATAGCAAATAATTTTAAATTATGCCTATTAAATGAGGATATAGTAGTAAAAGAATTGAAGTGGGCCTATATAATAGGGAAAGTAAATAATCCAAGCATTTTTCCTACTTTACCCTTATTGATGAGTCTAAATGATATGATCTGAGCTAACACGTACCCACAAGACAAGGATCCAAATCAAACTCAGGTAAAGAAGCTTCTAAGCATGAATAAGGCGTATGGAAAGAATTTGAAAGAAAATGAAAAGAAGGTAAAGGGGGTGAATAATGCAATATAGTCGAGAAAGATAAAGAAGAAGGTTTATTCTATTTATTTCACAGCTTAATTCATGGGCAGGCCCAACCCCGCGTGCGCTTGTTTATTTTAGTTTGAGTTATTTATTGAAAAGATCAATTATTTATTAGTTCTGGCCCATTGGCCCATGTAGACACTATTTATGTTATTTTTTTAGTATCTAGGGTGAGACATCTTTGAGAATAAGTTGAGACCTTTGAGGATTAATTTCTCATTCTTTTCTTGTTTTACAAGAGTTTATTGAATTCAAAGAAATTGACCAGTTCTTTGTAGCAATCACCATAATTTGTGGTTCGTTAATTATTTATATTAACATGTCCAAGTTCCATAAGTTTTTTGCTGCTCGATTTTGGCTTTCTTGGGATTATTCAACTTGTTTGTGGGTTTGAAGGATTTCTCCCTAACCGAGATCGCATCAGTTAGTGCCTGAGCTTGGCTCTAAAATCTAGTAATATCTTCTTATTTTTTCTTGTTCATGTATATTCAAAGAACATTTTCATTCATAAATTTTCTTGGCTTCTCTTCATCATTTTCTAATTCATTCTTATTTATCCATCTAGGAAAAAAAAGGAAAAGAGGTCGAAAATCACAAAAAGAAGTAGTGTTCACAGAATCTGCCTAGATTTGTTTCATGCCCGTTTTGAGCAATCTAATAGTTAAATTTGAGTAGAAACAGCCCAATAAACAAGATCAATAGCAAACTACTAATCGAAGCGGTTGCTTTGTGAATTCGATCGTTTAGGGCTCAAAAATTCCAAATTTAAACTTTTTAGTCAATTTTTTGAGTTTCTTTCCAATTCTTTTGCTCTGTTAGGAGCAAGAAAATAAATTCTACTTGCCCTTGAGTCAATACTTTCATAAATTTTTCTTGTTCTCATATAACTCCATTCCATTCTTAGGTGTTGGATTGTGAAAATTTATTTGTTTTCCTTTGCTTTCGAGTTTATTCCTTGAACTCTTGGTTGAGATGTTGGCAATGAAAAATTGATCATTGCTTATTGAGTTCAAAGCATTCAAACTGAGATGTTGATGTGATTGATTATGGAGGAAATTTGTTGAGGTCTGTTTCAAACTCGGTGTTTGGTAAATGATACGCCATGTAGTGTGGTTGTTGATGAGAGGTGTTATGATAGTTTGGCTAGCACCACTATTGTTAATAAATTAGGTTTATATAAACTGTAACATCTTAGACTGTACATAATGAGGTTGAAGGAATGTGGAATAGTGGAGGTGACTGAACAAGTTGTAGTAGATTTTTTCTATCGGAACATTCAGCAATAAAATAATATATGAAGTGGTTTCCATGGAATCTTGTCATATATTATTGGGGGAGCCATGACATTATAAACGAGATATGACTTACTATAGGCCGAAAACCATGTTCAAGTTTGTAAAAGATGGGAAAAAGATTATCAACGGTTCTTTAACACCGAATAAAGCACGTGTTGATCGGAGTAAGGTAAGAAAAGAAAGTACCCCATTTGAAAAGGTTAATGAAATGTCGAGAAAGATTAGTGAGAATCTAGAACTCCAGGAGAAAGACAGGAAGAAAATAGGAGGAAAGAAAGGGGAGAAAATAAAAGAAAATAGACAAAAAGGAAATTGAAAAAGACGAAGTAGCTGCAAAAGAGAACAAAATTGGATTTTAATGGCATGAGTAGAAAGTGGTGATTGGAGATGTTGTGGAAAATGAGGAGAAAGATGTGGTAAAGCAAGAAGGTGGGAAAATCGACTTTGGGGGGGAAAAGGTTGAGGTGAATCATGAGTACAACGATCCATATCTTGTACTTGGTGAATCTAACATTCCCACCTCGTTTTGCTTAAATCCTTTTGCAGGTTGTGTCACATATTGTGGAATCTTGTTCATCACATTTGTTGACAAAAAGATTTGAACATTTATTCTATTGTGATATCAAGCTAAAGAACTGCCATCCATTGGTCCTTATTGATGGTGGAAATCTATTCCCATTTGACCCACGTGGACATTGGCATTCTTTAAATCAAGTGGCGATTCAAGGATGAATCGTCTTGAAGAGAGAAGGAATGATAAAATCCGAAACTGCCTAAAAACTAATTTTAAGTTGGAAGGCCATTTTGGAAATGGATTTAGTTTAAGGCGTCGCATGCCGTACAAATTGATTGCTTCGGCCTAACCCAACAATGCACGACTTGAAACTTCATTATGGAAAATTAATTTTTCCTTTGCTTTTATTTATATTTTTAAATTATTTTCCTTTTTAAATTTAGTTTGAATTGATTCCTAGAATATGAGTTCCATTTTAACAAGATTTTTTTCTTTCCAAGATTTAGATTAGGGTTTTGTTTTTCTCTCCTACCCTGTATAAAGGAATATCTAATGTAATGCAATATAGACTTTAATGACGAGTTTTGAGTTTATACAACTTGTTAGAGAATGATATCTTTTCATGTTCTAGGATTTAGAACAAACTACTGAACTTATCAAGGAGCGTGACTCACTCCATGTGGCATTAAATATCTCATTGGTTCTTGTTTTTGCATCTTATTGGATTTAGGGTTTAATATACCATAGGTTTTTAAGCAGTGAAATTTGGGTCAAGGGGGTTCTATCAATCAGATATTGTGATTTTGACTTTTTTAGGATTTGTTGCAATCTCATTGTGGGTTTCATTGGCATCGCTCCAATGGGAATTACTATAGAAATAATGCCGATGAATGGCCGAATAGGTACGGCTAGAAACAGCGAGGGGACGGAATGTGGGAAGGTAAAATAGGAATGAAGGTAGGAATGGATTTGCTAATGATATTGAGAGTGATGTTGGTAGCAATGAAGATTCACCAGATGAGCGAGATAGAGACCTAGGAAAGGAAAGGATAGAGATGATGCCGATCGAAATTCGAGGAGCATAAAAATGAAAACATCACACTTTCAAGGAAAGAGCGATATGGAGCCATACTTAGAGTGGGATAAAAAAATGGAGTTAATTTTTGACTGTCACATATATTCAACTATTCAAGCAGAAAAAATTTAAATTGGAAGTTACTGAATTTAGTGATTATGCCCTTGTTTGTTGGGATTAGTTCGTCACTAGTCGGAGGAGGAATGGAGAGAGGTCGATTGGGACTTGGAATGAATTGAAGGAAATTATCCGAAAACGGCTTGTTCCTAGTCACTACTATCGAGAGCTTTAATGGCATTTGCAAAGCTTCACTCAAGGGTCGTAGAGTATGCATGACTATTATAAAGAGATGGAAATAGCGATGATCAGGGCCGATGTAGAGGAGCACCGAGAAGCCACTATGGCTAGAATCTTATATGGGCTGAATAGAGATATTGCCAATGTGGTAGAGTTGCATCATTATGTGGAGTTGGAAGAGATGGCGCACATGACCATGAAGATAGAGAAACAATTGAAAATAAAAAGGGCTTCTAAATATTCCTTGGGATATGACAATGGGAAGTGGGAAATCGAAATGGGATGTCTATGAGAAGAATGAAGGGATAGTTAAGGCACCGAGGAGAAAGGAAGATGTGTTAGATAAGTTGAAGACAAAGGTGGATTCTCAGTAAGTTAGGAGTTGGCACAGCAAGTTCTTTAAATGCCAAGGGTTTGGACACATGACTACTCAATGTCCAAATTGAATGGTGATGGTGATAAGAGGGGATGAAGTTATGTTAGCGGGGGAAACTAGTGAGGAAGAGATGCCTAAGTTAGAAGATGTTGATGATAGTAATGAAGGAATAATGAGTGTTCATTGGTAGCAACAAGAGTTTTTGAAACACCGGTTGAAGTCAAAGAAGAGAAGTCACAGAGAGAAACTGTATTTCATACAAGATGTGTTGTTAGAAACAAGGTGTATAATATGATAATTGATGGTAGGAGCTGTACAAATGTGGTTAGTGGCAAATTGATTGAGGAACTGGGCTTGCCTCCCATAAAACATCCCAACCCTTATAGATTGCAATGGTTGAATGAGTGAGGAACCATTAGGGTCGCAAAGCAAGTGAAGGTGAAATTTTCTATGGGAAAACATAAGGATCTGGTGTTTTGTGATATGCTGACCATGCATACAACCCATGTTATTTTGGGAAGGCATTGACAATATGATAGAAGAGTGAAATTCAACAGTTTCAAAAATACTTATCACTTCATGAAGGATGGAAAGGCAATTGATATTGTTCCATTATCACCAAAGGAAGTATATAATTGAAGGTGAAGGCGGAGCTTCGAGATAAAAGGAAATGTAAGGTTGGAGTTCAAGAAAATAAACGAAAGAAGGGTTGTGATGGGAAACAGAATAAAGATTATGCTAACAAATCCCTTCCTCATTTGTCTCTTATACAGGTGCCCAATGGAGTATATCATAATACCCACAAAGATTAGAGGTTGAATCCTTCGAAAGAAGGAGGGAATGATATGCGCCGAGCCAAGACTTGCTTACAAGACAATGATCCAAATCAAACTCTGGCAAAAAAGCTTCTAGGTATGAATAAGGTGCATGGAAAGAGGTTGAAAGAAGATGAAAAAGGGCTAAAGTGGGTGAATAATGCAATATGGTCGAGAAAGATGAAGAAGAAGGCTTATTCTACGGATGTCACAGCCTAATGCGTGGGCACCGCCGACCCTACGTGCTCTTATTTATTTTAATTTGGGTTATTTATTAAACTGTTCATTTATTTATTAGTTTTGGCCCATTGACCCGTGTAGCCACTATTTATGTTATTTTCTTTTAGTATCTGAGGTGACAGGTCATTGAGAATAAGTTGAAACCTTTGAGGATTAATTTCTCATTCTTTTCATGTTTTACAAGAGTTGATTGAATTTAAAGAAATTTACTAGTTCTTTGTCGCAATCATCATAATTTCTGGTTCGTTAATTATTTATATTAACGGGTCCAAGTTCCATAAGTTGTTAGTTGTTCGATTTTGGCTTCCCTGGGTTATTCAACTTGTTTGTAGCTTCGAAGGAATTCGTCCTAATCGAGTTTGCATTAGTAAAAGTTGTTGGGACTAGTAAATGACCTTAAGTTATGCCTATTAAATGAGGGTATAATCCTTCCACCTTATAAAAGGCGCAATCGGCAGCAAAACTTCTGGTTCCGAAAATGCCCTCAAGGCAGTGCAGAATTACCCAGCCATCACGTTTAATTCTGCGGATAGCAATGAAGTCCCCAACGCTTCCTTTCCCTCGCCACTGAGTCCTACCAAACATCCCTAATTACCTATTTGCACGGATCCATCTACCTCTTCAGCTTCCAACCATTACTGCCGTGTACATCAACAAGTTCTTCACCGGGAAACGCCCTCACCCACGCTTCAATTCGCAGCATCCATACACAACCACGAAAACCCTTCGTTCTCCCCAACGTTAAACTGCTATGGAGATGAAGAGGCTCTGTAATTTAATTGCATCTGTATGGCACATATGTGTATATATTGCCACACAACGTCGCCTACATCCCATCGGATTGAGAACACAACGAGAACGAAACGGTTGGCTGCAAGTTTTGTACTACCCATAAGTCCTTGTTTCATCATTTAGAGACGGTGAATTGTAATAATTTTTGATGTTTTCTGCAGATTTCCATTGTTGTTGCCAGTGTAGATACGTACGCAATCAGGTTTTGCTCAACCCATAAATTCACTTGTTCCCCTTTCTCTTTGCTTCATAGATATAACACCTTTTTATTAGGTTAGGGTTGATAAATTCAATTCATTATGCGATCGGTGCCACTTTCTCCACTAAGTTTGTAATTTGCGCTGAAATTGTTGGATTATGTGCATTGTGGTTGTTTGTTGGGAGTAAGTTTATACTGGTTTCTTCTCCTTATAATTGAAATTGCAGAGATGGCAGAGACAGTGTGAAGCTAAACAATAAAAATAAGTAACTTAAGAAATTAAAATAAGCAATGAATGAAAAACATGAGTCTTAAGGTTTATATACATTCCCTGAGAAAGGCATGGTGTTTGTCCCCTTACATATGGGACAATTTAGCAACTAAAGCAATTTGATTAGGAATTTTGTCTGTGGCTTATAAATAGGAACAGTAGTGCAATTGAAGAAATGCGTTCGTAATGTTGATTTGGTTCTGCCTTTGAGTTTGTTTTGGTATAAATGTTTGAAATTTAAATGGATCATGTATCATTTATTTGTAGTTATTATGTCTGGCGAGAAGAGCTCTCACATCCATATTAAAGAGCTTGACCCCAACAAGACAGAATGGAAACTAAAAGTAAGAGTGTTAAGAAAAAGAGGCATTGAAACTTTTGACACACGCCGAGGCCAACTTGACATCATGAAGCTTATATTGATAGATGAAGAGGTATGGCCAATGTCCATTGTAGTTCTTTGTGGGGAAAATAATTTGATAAAGCTCATTTCATTTTTGGGCATCTCCAAATAGCCAATATAGGCTACAATTGGTTGTTTGCTTGTTTGGATTATTGACGTGTAATAATGGACAAGGGAGGGACTTGAGAATTGAACCATTTCCCAACTTTTTTTCCCCAAAAAACCAACCTTTTTCCCCCTCTGTATGGTATTAACATGTAATTATGGAAAAGGGAGGGACTTGCGAGATGAACCATTTCCCAACAATTTTCCCCCATAAAGCCAAATATTTCTCCCGTCGTATGGTATACATAGCCTATATAGTGGAGGATGGTTGTAAGGAAATTAACCAAGTAAAAGTCGAGGATGGTTGTAAGGAAAGCCGCCAAGTAAAAAGTGATTAAGATGGTGACGAAATTTGACAAGATAGAGTTTCTGTATCTTACTTACTAATGTAATTGAAATAGATCGAACTAACTCATTTGATTGAATTTGATTTTATTAAAAGACATATGTAGTTATTTTAACTCTTGAACTGAGAATCTGAGAATATGTTCTCAATGATGTTTTAAGGTAAATTTTTAACTTTTTCAACCATCGAGGCTTGTTTGCTTGAATTTCGCAATTTCGAGCTTTATGCACATCATGATCTAATTTGTTAGGGTACGGCTATGAACTGAGAATCTGAGAATATCTTCTCAATGATGTTTTAAGGTAAATTTTTAACTTTTTCAACCATCGAGACTTGTTTGCTTGAATTTCGCAATTTCGAGTTTTATGCACATCATGATCTAATTTGTTATAAGGCGGAAGGATTATTGTCTTTTTTTCCCACTTGAATGAAATGATCTTTCCCTTGTCTCTTATCAAAACTAATCACTAATCGAATTATCTCTCTATAATGTAGAATATATCTATTCTAATGAGGTAATCATCAATTCTACAACCATCTGTGAATATAATATTGTTATATAGATTCTATATGAAAAAAATAATGATAATAATAATAATAATAATTAATTTCTGCCTAATGTTGAATCCATGATTTTATTCTGCTGCCAGGGTACCCAAATACAAGCTCTTTTGTACAGCCATGAAATTTCTCGCTTCGGTGCTACGATAGAAAAAGATAAGACTTATCTGATTGAAAACGACGTATGTTAATCCAATTGAAAAAAAATACCACAATGTCAACGATCAATTCGAACTATCATTTTCAGCATCGACGACTGTATCTGAGTGTAACGAAAATTTCATGACCCCAAAACGGAGCTACAACTTCTTGGATTATACCAAACTCGAGGAAGCAAAAGGAGGTGTGAAGGGTAAGTACCACCAAACCATTTCCACACAGTAAACAACAATTATACTTGTATGTATTAACCCTCCAAGAAAATATACTCCAGATATCATAGGTGTTGTGGTAAAAGTGTGCCAACCAATACCACTAACGGTTGGGAAAACGACAAAGCGTGATGCAAATAAGAGGGAGATATCAGTCTTTGATGGCAGGTTTAATTGCTCTAAAACTATGATGAACCCATTTAAATAGTTGTTATTATTATTATAATAATAATAATAATAATTATTATTATTATTATTATTATCTGTCCATGTTATTTTGAAGGATTCTGTATCCATCTCTATTGTGGTTAGGTCGAATATAACAATAGTAGCTTTGTGGGCCGATCTATCTAACAATGAAGGAGAGTTTCTTTTGGCTCATTTGCATGAAAATCCTGTAGTAATCATCTCAAGCGTGGAAGCTAGACTATATGAAGGTAATATTAAATATTGGCATGTACCGAGAGCTCAGGCCTAACTTGTTCTCAATTCGTAGGTGAACTTAGCTTGGCAACGACACACATAAGTACAATCGAAATAAATCCAAATATGGTGGAAACAACTGAGTTAAAAAAGAGGTATATGTTATATTATCTTTACCGAAAAGGAAAAGGGAATAAATAGCAAGCCAATTAACCTTTGTAGCCTTGGTATTCTGTTTGTAGGTACGACGAAAAATTTGATGGAAAGAATGTCTTACAATTGATACAACCAACAAAGAGAATGAGAGAGGCAACGCAAGTAGATTTAAGAAGCATTTTTCATGGAAATGATGATGCATCGTTTTGTACCTTCACAGCCAAGATTGTCAACGTTCTCAATAGAGATCACCCGTGGTATGAAAACTGTAAACAATGCAATGCACGCGTTTTCCCAGGGACAACTGATGACACTGCGCTGTGCACCCAATGCGACAATAAAAATATTCCTTTCATCAAAAAGCCCATGCTAAGGCTTTCTGTGTTTGATGGACAAGACGAAGCATACGTCACAGTCTTCGACGCTTTAGAAATCCTTCTTGGATGCACTTTGTCCCACTACGTAGAAGAGCTAAAGAAGGTATGCCACCTCGAATTATTTTTACCCTTTTGTCATAACACTTCTAATCGCAGGTAATTCCCATTTGACAGTGTGGAACAAAGGAAGAGTGCGCGTATTATAAAAATCTTTTCACTTGCCAAGGCAAGGAATATAGCTTTTTGGTGAGGCTTAACCAAAAGAATGCTCGTGACCGATCAAGAAGATATATAATTGCACAAGAAATCAGAAGTAATGACCAGCCCGGACCTTCAGTTCTGGGTGACACGGTGAATGCACAAGAATCCAAGAAGAAAATAAAAATTGAGGAATGAAGGCTGGCTTTCCATTTTCACATCTTCATGCATAAAGTAGTAGCAGTTTATCGTCCTTTTGTTATTACATTTTGATCCGTTTCGTATTTGCGCTGTTTTTAAGTCCATATATTGGTATCCATTGTGCTCCTCATTTGATCCAAACTATTACTTATAATGATACATCTAGGCAGACAATTTTATATTAACAAATGTCGGGGATTGCATAATAGAATGTTTGTTTTCCTCAAAAAATATATATATATATATATATATATATATATATATAATATTATCATTTTCTTATTTGTAATTTCATAACATAATGTTTAAATCTAGCATTACAAGTGTGAACCTGAGATATACAGCACCAAAGCGATGTTGACTGGCTCTGTCATTCGCATTACAACCAAACACTATCGTTAAAATTCGAGCATATTGGCTGCTTAAATTTACTCACATGACAGAGGAACAATAAAACTAATCTTCAAACAACTATTCATGTACAGACACATAATAATTCGCAATTACAAATGTAATATTCACCGTCATATTTGTTGCTCATGAAAGATGGAAACGTTTATTTAGATTTAAGGTGGAAGGATTAAAATGTTGTAGATTAAAAATAGCCTTCACAATCAGATTGAATGAAACAAAGCCACAAATTATATTTTAATATATAAACCATAAAAGACTTAAAATTAAGGCCGCCCACTTCCCTGAATTAGAGTATATAGTAACTATTTTAATTCAAAGTCAGTATTACATGTTTCATGTAAAGTACTTTGGAACCTCTATAAGAATTAAAAATGTTTGTTTGGTCCCCTTTTCAATAAACTTAGCTCGTACTTATTCTTTTCTGCTGTGCACCATTGGGAACCGCCTCTATAAATTCACTTTTATACTCCACATGCAACGCACTTTTATACTCCACATGCAACGCATGTGTTTCTAACTAGTAGTAAAAAAAAAATTGAAAGGGGCCTGCATGATTAGGACAACAAAAATGAAATAAAAACTTATATAAGGGTGGAGGGAATATTATGTGTATATATATAACTGTGCTAATATTCATATTATATCAAAATACTAATCAACATTTGTCAAATTTTCTATTCCAATAGGAAAGAGCTAGTCCGTTGCAATTCCTAATGGATAGTTTGTTACATGAAGATGCCTTATGATAGAATGACTATATTTATAAATTGTATTATCACTCAAGTATAAGTGATGTGATTCTGTCTAAATAAAATCAGGGTACATCAATATGGATGGTTGAAAAAATAGATTTTATATGTGTGGCTGGTTGACAAGTAAAATTAAATATGAAGAATTATTAAATTAATATTTGAATTGTTATAAATAATGATAGGGCAAAAATAATGCAAATTTAATTGATGGCAGTTTTTAAGTGGTCTAAGATCAGAGTGTGGCTGAAAATTTAGGCCACCTGAAAACTGCCACATCATGATGTGGATTGTAGTAACCGAGAATTTTCGAACATAAAAATTTATTTAAATTCAATTTGTAAAACGTGTCGTTACGACGTCATCTAAAGAATTTCATCATAGACACTTTTCTAGGCGAATTATATATTATTTATTATTTTATTCAATGATTACAAGAAAATTATTTATAAATTTAATTATTTTAAAATGTATTTTGGCCCAAAACTTTAGAATTTGATCAATTTAGTCCTAAAACCTTTGTTTTTATTCATTAAGGCCAGTTTCAATCTGTGATCCAATTTAAAGTTTAAATTAGGGCCCAATTGTATTTCAAGCCCAATTTAAACTCCAATGAAGTAAAATCCAATTAGAAGATCATTTAAGATCCACTTTCATTTTCTTGCTCAACAAAAAGGTCCACTTCCATCCCTTACCCAATAAGAAAGTTTCACCTCTAGTTTTTTTAACCTAATTCTCCCTTCAGATATTTTGTTGAGAATTTTCCCCTATAATCTAAACTCTAATTAATAATATCATCAAGATAATCACATGTTTTATCTTCATCCCTCCACCTCCATTAACACTTTGCAAGAGCTTCGACACAAAAATTCAACAGGCAATTTCTCAGCTTTTCTTTATTTTAATCTTTATTTCAATTCTTTCGTTCTATAGTACCTTCAAAACACAAACAATTCATTGGTAGTGTCAGACTCTACTAATTTTCATTTATTCTATAGTATTTCTCTAAACCTCCTACAAGCATATCTTCACAACTGCACGCAAAGCATATACTTCTAGCGGCCAAGATTGTTTCTTGGGGTATAAATCTTCTCATCTTCCCTCTATTAAGTTGTTGCATGGTCACATGGAGTTTTGAACACACAAGCACGAGTCTGAAATTTCATTTATAGTCACAAATGGACACACAAAAACACCCATGCACTATTATCTTCAAATAACGCATATTACCACCTTCTTTGTCTCATAATACCCTCAAGAAACCTTTTAGAACCAAATGAAAGGAAAAAACAGAGAAGGAGTTACAATTTGAACAAAATTTCAAAAATTTTATCGAGCTATAACCATTAATATCTTCATAAATCACCGCCAAATCTTTCGATTGCAATCATCAATAGTGTCATTACCCTAACTGCCAGCTTCTTCGCCAGCCGGCAATGTGTCACCGCCAGCATCACCACATTCGATTCCCCTAAACTACTCCTCTGTGTTTCGAATAGCCAATTACGATTGGGGGTAGATTGAATTTAGGGATTTTATCTCGAAATTCAAATTTTAATTAGGATTATTGCTATAAAGTCCCTTAATTTATTTCTTTCATTTAAGAAGGCCCGCGAAGTATATTTATTTATTAGATCCTTGACTTTCAATTATTACAACTAAAACCTTAAGTTATAATTCCCATTTAAGTCCCCCAATTTATTTATATCATTTAAGTTGCCCTTAAAGTTTATTTAATCCGATATCCTCAACTTTTAACTCTTACGATTGAACATCACTAACTATTATTTCAACTTAAATACTTCAATTTTCATCCTTCTCTAAGTTAACCCAAAACATTTATTTGGACCTAAGTCCCAATGTTATAAAAATCTTATGATTCAGTCCAAAAATTTTTAATTCAACTTTATAGCACTCTAAGCCCTGAAACTATTCAACAATTTTAAATCAACCCCCAAATTTTTGTAATCTTTCAATTTTAGTCCATAAGTTTAAATATTATTTAGAAATACTTAATATTTAATTTTATTGATGTAAATTAAACTTTTAATTGATTAGACGGAGCATACGAGCTAACTAGAGGTCTGATTTCTTCACTACGCTTTAAGATCAAAACTTAAGAAAAAGTTGAGGTAGACTCCATTACTAAAAAAACTACTTTAAATGTGTGCAAATAAAATTAGCATTTGTTATAATTACTTGCATGTAAATATTATATGACGTGCTTTCTCAACACTATGATGATAAGTTTAGCCTAATTAGGCTTTCCAGCCTTATAAATAATGACGCGTGCTTGTAAACAATATGAAGACGTGCACGGTAAAGAGGAAACAATAAATGAACTTGTACTATATACTTGTTCATATTTATTATGATATTGATGATTATATGCATTTAAATTGTAATATATACCGATTGTTATGCACAGAGTCTACTAAGTATTCAAAATATTCACATTTTCTCTATTTAATTAATCATTCACAGATTGAGGAGTTGGTGTTGCAACGAGGAGCTGTGGCTTACCGAGGCACTATTTAGAAATAAGATTTACTTTCATTTGCTCTTTTGAATTATATTTTGAACTATCAAGTATGCTATTTTTTATGTTTTGAGTTATTAGAGATTAAACAGTTGTAAGATACTCGAATGTATTTACTATTTCAAATAAATTTCTGCATTTTAGATATTTGTTAATTAAAAAAATATATTTAGTTTTAAAAAAGAATTAATATTTCGGGGTTCGTAGAACTCGGGGCGTTACAAAATAGTATCATAGTGGGTCTACGGTTTTGTAGACTTGCAAATTGTGCAAAGATTTTCAATGATTTTCTGTAAAAAGAATTATTTTAACGATTAATTTTAGAAATTAAGAAGATGCCACTTACCATCGCTTGCCTAGTCGAGTTTGAGGTAAAGAAAGAAAGAGCTTTTAGATTTTAAAGAATGACTTATAGAGTTTCAACATTCTTTTTTTGAGAAACTATGTTTTCAACATTGAGATTTTTTTTTTTTCGTTTTAGACAGAACAAAAAAACAGTATTTACGAATGCCGTAATCATTTTGAGAAAAATTTATTATTGATACAATACTAGAAACTTTTATAAACGTTTGTATCCTCTTAAAGTCAAGAAAGTCTTTTTGAAGGATTTTATGAGAATTAAGATTTGATACGGCATTAGAATGTTTTGAGAGTAGTTGTATCTGACTTGAGTGATTTTGCATCCATAAAAAAATTTAAAAAAGTAAAGTATGTTTACTCGAGAGAGATGAGAATTATGTGATTCTAAAAGAAATGAGATTTTATGTTTCCGAGTTTGAGCCTAAATGTGAATTTTCAAGAGACAAATGGAGCATAAATTTAAAGAATATTTTCCAGATATTTTAGTCCTTGGAATTAGCTGGAAGATGTTAGAAATCCCAAGATTGGAATTTGCATAAATGGAATGATGGACTTGACCAAGACAAAAATAAGCTTTTATCACGTTAGATATTCCTAGAGTGTTAAGTATTGATGATGAGCAAAAATGATTAAAGATATTCCTTAGTATAGTTTAGTGTGCGATATTAATTGATCATGGATATTGTCAAACTGATTAAATTTTGTGCACTTTTGATGAGATTGTTGAATTTTATTGCTCTAAGTTTTATTGCAATGGGAAAATTATAATCTTATTGATCACATTTTGGGTGTTGGAGAATATGCTATTCTATTATTATATTAAGCTGAAGGTTGAGGATTGATGTCTGAACGATTACATTTTTTTCAGTTCGCAAATATGCTATTTTATCCCTAAGGTGAAATTTGTGAATAAACATTTGCATGTTAGAGTATCTTGAAAGGAACACAATTTTTATGCTAAGAGGATGTTAGTATTCAAATTTCAATTCAATTCAAATGTGAAAAAGAGAGAATTTATGAGAATAAGTGGAGACTTGTGTAGTTCAAATGGGTCCTCTGAAATATATGGTTGTGACTTGTTTGATCATATTCGAGTTTTAATGCGAATGAGTTCGATAACATGGGAAAAAGATTACAGATTGAGAATAATTAGAAAGAGCTATGTATTTAGATTGTTGGTTATAGAATGACCATTAAATATTAATGTCTTGCATTTCGATTGACTTGATTATTGAATTTGAAGAATTTGGTTAGTGGTAAATAAGTTCAAACTGTATAAATTAAATTTAGATGTATTTATTTTTAAATTTGGGTGGCATGTTCATATGTTATGTGGGGAACTTCCAAGGAGAAAGTTTGAGAAAATGTATTATATTGTAGTTGACTGGCTTATTTTTAGGATTAAATATATAAAATTTTATGACATGAAATTAAAGAGTACGTGATTTTATTTTTGAGGATTAATCATGTGAAAGGTGAGGACTACATGATGATTTTGATTTTGAGCATCAACTACATGAAAAGTGATTCTAGGATGCGTGAGTTTGGATTTGGGAATCTAATGTGACTTTAGGGTGTATGATATGGATTTTGATACTACAAGCTGATTTCAAAATGTATTCAAATTTTGGGGTTTGACCTTTTAACGAGTAAGGATAGATGTTGAATTGTTGGAGAACTAATTTTCGTGAAATCTGATTTTTTGGGATAACATAGGGTTAGGAAAAATTATGATGAATTATGTGATAGATGATCTTATGGATGTATTTATTGGAAATAAAAAAGAGTCGAATTTTGAGAGCATTGAGCCATGCGTGATCTAATATGAGAATATTTCGAAGGCAAGGCCACGGTATTATTTACCAAGTTTTCAATTGATTTTCATCACCTTCTTTTCACGTTGATTGATGACTTATTTTCAATATTCCTTAATTTATGTTTGATTTAAATTAAGTCTCTTGTTGCGAAAGGAATATAAATGGAATTTCAAAAATGTGTTCAACATTGAGATTATTATTCAAGGACTATGTTGAAATTTTTGTTTGAATCATCTATTTTATAAATGAGAACATTTTGAATAAAATGTTACAGGAATATTTACAAAGTTTTTGTTGGCTTTCAATCTATTTTCCAAGTCCAATGGGGGATTCAGTTTCAAAGAAATCATTTAAATAGTTTCTAATTTAAATTCTGTTTTTCATTGTGAAAGAGTAGAACTGAAATCTTCAATTTTTTTTTCTTTTCAGCATTTGACTTGTTATGCAAAGGACGTGCATATGTTTTGAAATGTTGGGAAAAAAATTGTTGTGGAGGAAAAACTTGAGAAAATTATAATTTTAATTAAATTCTTTATTTTCAATTAGTAGATAATGGTCGTATATTCAAGTAAATTATTTTCACTCCTTTCAGGAGATAATTATTTCTTCAACTACTGTTCAAAAACTTCAAAGGGTTTTGAAAGTGAATGGTAAATTGAGGATAATATTGTACGGATCGAGGAACAAATTGGGAATATGATATGAGTTGTATCGGTTATGATTCTACAGTCTAAGAATGTAGAAAGAAAAGAGATATTTTACAATTACGATGTTATTCCAAAATTTCTTTAGGTTGTACTATTTTGTAGTCCGGAAACTTATATTCAATGAGAACAAGATCTTACCGACTATCAAGGACTAACTATGAGGTTTACGATGTGAAAGTATACGACATGAAATAGACTTAATATTTATCATTGAGTCGAAAAGTCCATCGCTAGAAAAAATAAAAAGTTCTAGTTGATCAAAACTTCAATTGGGCAAAAATTTAAAAGATGGTGTTACTTAAGAAAAAGAAGAAGAATCCAATCCAAGCGCCTGGACCTTATAGATCAAGTAAGTCTAATTTCAAGAACGAAATTATTTTAAGAGAGTAAGGTTGTAGGTATGGGAAATTTTCAAAAATAAAATATTTATTTAAATTAAACTTATAAAACATGTCGTTATGACTCCACCTAAAAAATTTCATCGATTAAGCTTGTCTAGTCGAATTATATATTACTTATTATTTTATTCAATGATTATAAGAAAATTATTTACAAATATAATTATTTTCAAATTCATCATTTTAATCCAAAACTTTAGAATTTGATCAATTTAGTCCTAAAACTTTAATTTTTATTCATTAAGACCCAATTTCAGTCTGTGATCCAATTTAAAGTTCACATTAGCACCCAATTATATTCCAAGCCCAATTTAAAGTTCAATTTAAGTCCAATGTGGTCCAATCCAAATAGAAGCCCATTTAAAGTTCAGTTTCATTTTCTTGCCCAACAAGAAAGTCCATTTCCTTCCCTTGCCCATCAAGAAAGTTTCACTTATAGTTTTCTTACCCTAATTCCTACCTTTAGAGTTTTTGTGGAGGCTTTTCCCCTACAATCTAAACCCTATTTCATGACATCATCAAGATAACCACATGTTTCATCTTCATCCCTCCACCTCTATCAACACTTTGTAAAAGTTTCAACGCAAACATTTAATAGGTAATTTCTTAATTTTTCTTCATTTTAATCTTTATTTCAATTCTTTAGTTCTATAGTATCTTCAAAACACAAACAATTCATAGGTAATATCTAACTCTATTGATTTTCATTTATCCTATAGGATTTCTCTAAATCTACTACTAGTATATCTTCACAACCGTACACAAACCATATACTTTTAGCAGACAAGATTGTTTCTTGGGGTATAAATCTTCTCCTCTTGCCTCCATTAAGTTGTTACTCCTTCCGTCCTATATGTTTAGGTTGCCTTTCCTTTTTCTCTCGTCCAAAATATATAGTCCTATTTCTATATTAAGGTGCATTTATATTGTGTCTTTACTAATATACCCTTAAGAGAAATGGAAATGTTATGTTGTAATTAAATCATGTTTATGACTTAAATCTTCAAAATCGAGGATTCACGTATGACAATGCTGCAACTGATATGGATGTCATGCAAATTTAGATTAGTGATGTTCCATCTTCCTTGAAGACTTAGTTGAAGTCATGAACCATAAAACACTCTTTTTACTTCCATTACACCTAGGAAAAAAAAAGTAAATTTTCTCCAACTCCTTCATCACTATTTTGTGGACTTTCACTCTCACTCACCACTTTTCTTGTTGAAAATATTTACACTATGACTACTACAGAGCATCCACATTACAGTAGCCCTATTTTTGGAAATTGATCATCAATCAAAGAAAGCAAGAAGGCCATTGCTAGGGCTGGCAACGGGGCAGATCGGTAGCAGATCAGTGAAAATTGTTATTGCCCCACGAAGAAATCTCGTTAGAAATATTGCCCCACGATCCATGAACTGAAAAACGGATCAGATCGGGGCAGATTGCATAGCAAAGCAGATCGGTTTTTGATCCACGAAATGATTTGTGAACTTTTTTTAGGCAAATAATTTCTCCGATCCCGTTACGTATTAATCACCAAAGAGAACCTTGGACAAACTCATTAAACTTCTCATAAGTTTTAAGCATTTAACAAAAATAATCAAATAAAGCATAGCTGTTTAAGTAGTAAAGTTATGAAGTGAACAACGAGCAACCTAAATAAGTCTTTCAAGCATATCCCAAAAGAGTAAAAGATAGCATAAACACGATAACGTAGGCAACAAAAAATTTGCAAATGTTCAAGTCAACAATATTAGATAAGCTTTCAATTTTCAGGTTTCCAATCTCCGTGACCTCATTTATCCCTCCATGTTTGAGCTAAAGTTGACGTAATAGGGTTCCTATAATAAAAATGTAAGAGTGAAGTATATGTAAGAATCAAATATTAGTTTCATCAATTATCACAACGATTATTAGTGACAAACAATTATCATACTTACTCCTTCCTCAATTTCCTCTTCAGTCGTCATTGTGTAGTTTCCAATATATGATGTAGGTGTGGATTGTTCTATCAAAAAAGAAAAGAGATATAAATATAAATATATAAGCTACAACATAAAATCAATTAAACTAATAGATTTGGAATATAACATATGTCTATCTTACTGTGAATCTCTGCCCATAGCCAATCCTTAGCACACATCAAAGCCTCCAAAGTATTGGGGTGAAGCTTATTCCGAAGTGGAGTCACGAATCTACCACCGGCACTAAAAGCTGACTCAGATGCTACTGTAGACACTGGAACTGCCAACACATCTCTTGCCACTCTAGCTAGGACAGGATATTTGGTTGTATTTATCTTCCACCATACCAATATGTCAAAATTGTCTGAACTAGGCAAGATCGGCTCATCCAAGTACAAAATTTTGTTTGATGCTGTCCACATATCTGTAGTGATTGAAATTCGGCTCTTGTTTACCTCTAATTCAGCCATCACCCTTTTTTTCTCGTAATCATATATTTTTATTACGTCATTCTTAAGTATGTTACGTGATGGGACCTTGAATATTGGTTGGAGATCATTCAAGGAGCTTCTAAATCCGACATGTTCAACTATAGACAATGGATATTCATGTAAAATCACCGCCTTTGCGAGACTGGATCTACACTTCTCTTGATCAAAATGGTATGTTCCCATATTCACTTTCCACTACTTTCCTTCGTGAAGTTCAATATTGCTTGCCGAGAACTACTTACTCTTTTGCGAAAGTTGCATCGTTTCAAATGGTTGTGCAAATGAGTTGTACCATTTTTTGTGTCACCAACTAGTTTTTCATTGCAATGAATGCAAACAGCTTTCCATTCAACTCCTATTTTAATTCTTTTGAACTCTTCCCATACCTTTGATCATGTGTTACGAAGTACATGATCGGGCAGATTCAGTTGAGAATGAAATTCAATTGAAGAAAGCAAGAAAGCCATCGCTTGATTTGAATGCTCTGCCAATAGCGATGGATATATTTCGTCTCCTGACAAGTACCAACAAGTTGTGTCTCATATGATGAAAATCTATGTACCCATGTTTCATGACACAGATCATCACAGAAACGTTTTTGAAAATGAAATCAAGTTGAAGAAATAAGGAAAACTATTGCTTGATTTGAATGCTCTGCCAACGGATGATGAAGACATTTCTACTCCTCAAGATTATCAAGATGTTGTATCGGAGATGATAAAGATCTACTTGACCATGTATTAATGTGAGAATGAAGGTGATGGTTATGTTTTCCAGGAGACAATATTGAAAGGTTATGGATAGATGTTTATTGAATATAAAAACACAATGTATAATGAGAAGATGTTCTTGATGTTTATCCTCAAAAGTTTAGGGGACTTAAATGTAGTACGATCATTTTTCATTAGGTTCTTTTAGTCCACTTTTCAAGAGAAAAAAAAATGGTTTCCTAAATATTTGGAGACCTGCTTATGTACATATAAATGATTTGGCATGAAAACAAATCAAACCCAGAAAAGTAAAGTGAAAAGGAATCTCCAAAAAATACCAACTTATTTTGCAATTAATCCCACTACATTGATTGTACTAGAAATATAATAAAGAAAGTGAGATTTTTGATTCTGTAGCAAATTGCACAAGTGCATGGAGGTAAGGATGTACTACTATAGATTTCTTCAATAAGATTATTACACTGAAACAGGAGCCGCGTTTGCCATGTTCAATATTGTTGACTCAAACTCAATGCAGTTGGGTAGTTGTCCAACTTTTATCAATTTTTCTTTGTTCATATGTGGAATCTTGTAGTTATTACCCCCGGAGTTTTTTATCACCTCAACCATGCATGATTGCAACGTCAAAAACACATTGTTCAACTCATTGGTTGGAAATTTATCAAAACCTTTCTCTACTGCTCCAATAAATTCTTCAATTGAAGAGTGAATCTATGGCTCTAAAAAATCCCAAATCTTACACATTTAAATTGGGACTATTTGGTGGCGGACACATAGTTGAATATCAAATCCCTCCTTGCTCGCTTCCTGTATGAACTCAACATCTTTAACGTTCAAATGGGGCTTTGCATTGTCTTGCTGGATGAAGATTGTCATAGAACTTGCCTGTGGCCATTTTTCTCTGATTGCAGGTAATAATCTTTTAAGGATATATGACATCTTTAGTTACCGACAAAATAGGTTTTGTCTCCAAAGTCCTCGCGACACGATTTTTGCTACTTCGTTTTGCAGGTTCTTGCACCACAAATGGACATATTCCGATATTACCATTGAATTCTTCATTTCCCGAAGAATCGAATCGTGGATGAGCAACTGCGGCTATAAACATTATTTTTGGAGTGTGTCTTTTGCTTTTGCATGTACGTAGTGGTTCATTTTCATCCGGATGGAGGTAGTATTTCTGCGACTATAAAACCATCTTTCATCCATATGAATTTGATCATGCATGTCAACAAAAGTAAGCGTAGAAGTAGTTGTACCTTGCTTCGCCATTGACAAACAAAATTCTAACCTCGCCTTTTTGTTGTCATCAGACAAGTACAGTTTAACCGCATTTGAATGTTGTCAAAAACGTCTTTCTTTTATTCTCCTGTGCATGGTCGATTTTGACAAACCCATAGCATTTGACAAGGATCTTATGTTTGTTCGACGGCGTAATGGAATACCCTTCATTTGTTCGTAATTTATATCGACTCTCTTTCAGCATCTCCTGTTGACTAATTTAGATGAAAAAATTGGTATCTCATTGTTGGTACTGTTAAACATCTTTCCTTCATGCCAAATTCTCGAAACTATTCTAGTTGATATAGAAAAAAGACTTGCAATTTTCAAGATTGTTCCTTTTGCTAGCTTTCCTTCTAGTCTTTCAGTGAGAAGCATTTCAAAGACAGTTCTCTTTGTATCAATTGTAAGGTTTTTCTTCTTGTTTGGAACATGTATGTTGTCCATAGTTGTTTCAGAAATTGTGGAGAAAATCATCTTCTTCCGGTGGTTGATTCAAATCAATTGAAAAGTTTTGTGGTAAAGGTGATCGATTACCGTTTCGGAAATGAACATTATCCGGCAAACAATTCAAATTGATAGAAAAAATCCGTTATGAACTCCTCATTTTTTCTTATTTATGTACTTCCACTTGTGTTTAACTCTTTTTCATCTCTATTTATGGAGTCCAGCAAAAATTTTGAAATCAATTTGGCAAGAAATATTTAGCTTTCGTAAAAAAATTGCCGCAATTTCAATTGACAGTATGTATCCCTTTTACATCTTTGGGGTTGGTTCAAAGTTTTCATATGTAATCAAATGTTTTGCTACAACTAGGAGGGAATTCTGATTTTTTAAGATTTTCGCACATGTGGTAGACCCGTTGGCTTTTAATGTTGGTCCTTATTTTAATGCTACTTGACTTTTTGTTTATCAAAACATTTTCAAAGTCCGGATTAGTGTGATCATTAATAGGGGTGAAAATGGAAGAGTGTTTTTGAAATTTACCTTTTCAAAAAATTTCTTAATATCTGCGAAAAACCCAATCAGCCTAAATATACGGGACGGAGGGAGTACATGGTTACATGAAATCTTGAGCACACCAATACAGGTCTGAAATTTCATTTGTAGTCACAAATGCACACACAACAACACCCATGTACCATTTTCTTCAAATAACGCATGTTGCCACCTGTTTCACCTTGTAATGCCTTGAAGACACCATTTAGAACCAAAAGAAATGAGAAAATAGAAGAAGAAAGTGAGAATTTGAAGAAAATCTAAAAGATTCTATTGACCCATAACCATCGATATCTTCATAAATCATCACCAAATCCTTCCATTGCAGTCACCAATAGTATCGCTACCCCAGCCATCAACTTTTCCGCCAGCCGGCGGTGGTGTCACCCCTAGCGCCACCACCTCCGATTCTTCTGAACTCCTCCTTTGTGCCGCGAATAGCCATGTACGATTGTGAGTAGATTGAATTTAGGGATTTTATTCCCAAATTCATATTTTAGTTAGGGTTATTGCTAAAAAGTCCCTTTGTTTCTTTCTTTCAGTTAACTAGCTTTCCAACGTATATTTAGTTATTAGATCTCTTACTTTCAATCATTACAATTAAACTCTCAAGTTATAATTTCCATTTAAGTCCCCCAATTTATTTATGTCATTTAAGTTGCCGTAAAGTTTATTTAATCCTAGATCCTTAACTTCTAATTCTTAGGATTTAACGCCCTAAGCTATTATTTCAACTTAAATACTTCAATTTTTCATGCTTATTCAAGTTAACCCCAAAATTTGATTTGCACCTAAGTCCCAATGTTATAAAAATCTTATAATTTATTCCAAAAATTTTTAATTCAACTTTATAGCACTCTAAGCCCTCAAACTATTCAATTCTTTCAAATCAACCCCCAAACTTTCATATTCTTTCAATTTTAGTCCACAAGTTTCAATTTTATTAATGTAAATTAAACTTCTAATTGACTAGATGGAGCGTATGAGCCAACTAGAGCACTGACTTGTTCACTACGCTTTAAGATCAAAACTCAAGAAAAGTTTGAGGTAGACTCCATTACTAAAAAACTACTTTAAATGTGTGCATTTAAAATTAGTATTTGTTATAATTACTTGCATGTAAATATTATATAACGACGTTCTTCCTCGACACTATGATGATAGCCTTAAGCTTAATTACTAATTACGATGTGTTTATTAGCACTATCATGATGACGCGTGCTTGTAAACACTATAATGTCACGCACGACTAAGAGAAAATAATGAAAAAACTTGTATTATACATTTGTTCATATTTATTTTGATATTGACTATCATGTACATTTAAATTATAATATATACCGATTGTTATGTGCGAAGTCTACTGAGTATTCAAAATACTCACAATTTCTCTCTTTAATTAATCATATGCAATTGAGGAGTAAGTGGCGTAGCGGGGCGTGGTGGCTTACCCAACCTTTATTTAGAAATAAGATTTACTTTCATTTGCTCTTTTGAGTTATGTTTTGAACTATCAAGTATACAGTTTTTTATGTTTTGAGTTGTTTGAAATTAAACAGTCATAAGATACTCTAACATATTTATTATTTCAAATAAATTTTTGCATTTTAAATATTTTTTCTGAATTTATTATTTTAAACAATATATTTATTTTTAAAGAAGGAATTAACGCTTCAGGTTTTTAAAACTCAGGGCATTGCAAGGGTATATTAACATACCCACAAGTGGGTAGGGTTTGCAAGGGTTTGTATCAAACCAGCCCTCAGTTTAATATAATAATCAACCTGATCTAAACTTGTAGTTAGTCGAAGTAGTGTCGACACTCAATGTTTTATCAATAAAATAAAAAACATTGCAACTGTATATCCTATTGTCCATAAATGTAAAATATTAAAATTTATTTGTGAAACATAAGTATAAAAAGTATCATAAATATTTGAATTTTGCTTCAATTATATTACACAAGTACAAAAATGACTTTAGGGGAAGTAGAACAGTTGACGTTTATAGGGTGGAGAGTCATCTAAAGATACATGGTGGCATTTTTACAATTTCTATGAAAAGAATAGGCGGCGATTTTTTAGTTAACCAATGCCTATTCCCGTCACTTATACTTTAGGCGGTGATTAATGCTTTTACCATCCCCTATAACTGAAGAATAGGCGACGATTAGATTGAAAACATCGGCTATATTATTTTGTTTTAGCCCTGATTGGGAATAATTTTTTCCAAATTTTTCCACTTTTTACTACTTTTTTATATATTCTTTCTTTACTCTAAATCAATCACATCCACACATCACGTCACATCCACAAATCTCCACCATTAAATTCCACTCATTCTCTCTCCTCCTTTACATTAAAAATCATTAAAAACCAACCCCTATCAGGTGCTTAATTTAATTCTTTTAATTATTTTTGAGGGAACAGGCAACGGTTAACCGGACACCATCTCCTATTCATTTTCAAGGCTACATGCTATGCACAGGGACTTTTGGACGATGAAAAAGAATACGTCGATGCAATAGTTAAGCCGAGTCATTAGGCTGAGGACACTCATTGTGTAATTTATTTGTCGCCCTATTGGTGTCAGCTTGCGTGGATAGGCTCGAGGCATTATGGGAGAAATGCTGGCAGCCACTGTCCAATAACATCGAACACAGTCACCAGAAGAATCTTGACAACCAGGTATGACAGCACATGATACTATTCTTTTATTGTTCCTTTTTGTCTTCACATGAAGAAATTCTTTACGTTCACGTGGTTTAATTCATATTTCCATACTTTGTCTTTTCTCCTTATTTTCCTAAATTTGGTTGATCCGATAACCTTTGTTGAAGACATTTGACTGGTCGAGGATCAGATTAGGAACTATGCTTTAGTTGAGATTAAGACGCTACTCTACCAAAGGGTGAAGAGCCTGCAGGACTATGATTCAATGCCATTCCCAGATTGTTCTTATTTCTTCGCTCCGAACAATTTTCTGATACACAAGGCATTGGGCTATAACACAGATGCTTTAGCCAAGGAACATTCTAGGTTGTTGTCCGATTAGTGCTATAATGAATGCAATTGATGGTAATCAGAGTGGCATTTTCATTATGTACGGATAGGGAGGTAGGAAAAAAACACTCTTGCAGCAAACCCTATCATATGCGATAAGGTCTTGTTGAGAGATTGTATTTAATGTACCATCTAGTGCCATAGCTTTTCTTCTTCTCCCCGGGGAGAGGATTGCACATTCCAAGTTTCCTATCCCATTGAATATAGACAAAGATTAGACCCGGAAACATTAAACAGAAAGGCACTTGGCCGAGCTTATAGAGAGGACGAAGTTGATATTCTGAGATGGGGCTCCCATGATAAATAAGCATTGTTTTGAAGCCTTTGATCCCACCATACAGCACATTGCAAGCTTTAGCAACTCCCGGGGCAACAATCAACCACGTAGTGGCAAGACCATTGTGTTCTAAGATAATTTCAAACAAATTCTTCCGGTTATACCCAAGAGAACCAGGCAATAGATAGTGAACGAATCTCTTAACTCCTCTCAGATATGGAACCACTCCAAGGTATTGAAATTGGCAAAGAACACGAGATTGCATAATCTTCCAAGCTATTAACCATTTGATGAACTCTAGAAGTTTTTCAGAATGGATTTTACGCATAGGAGATGCAAAGATTGGAAGGCCTAATGACGGTGAGGTGACCATTGAAATTCTCGGAGATCCTCTAGTTCCTTATTCATTGATTTCTATAAATCTATTGTGCACAACACCTGCCCAAACTTTCTCACTCAGCCCTGCTCTCCATCTTATTTGAATGGAAGAACCATACCTGCCCCAACCCTCAAAGATATTGGCGTGATGAATGAGTATATGCTTAACATGAACCAATTGCAATCGATGACATACTATAGTTCAGATTCGATATGTAAGTCCGACAACTTTGATACTGATTTTCCAAGTGATAGGTGCTTTAGAATCACCTTAATAACTTTCTAATATCGTTCGTTATTCCGTGTTATTTGTTCTATAAGTTCATTTTTATGTTTGCTAGCCAAATTTTATCTTAACGGTCAAATTGGAGCTTAAACAAGAGAAAAGGAGTCGAAAATGACAAAGAAAAGTGGAAAGAAGTGGAATCAAGTTGAAAAGAGTGAAGAAACGAAGTTTGAGAGTCTGTTTGATTAAAAGGAATGAACTTTTCATAAAGATACAACTCGAATTTCAAAGTCACTATTTTCTTGAAAAATTGTAGCCCACTGAATCTAGTTTCCAATGTAACTTGAATCGACCCAATCGAACATTAGACTAAAAAGTTATGCCGAAAATACTAAAGACCGTGCATGCTGAAAAATTTCCAATAGCAAGGTTACGGCCGTAAGCCCCACTTTTGGCCAAAGAGGATATTTTCAATAGGTAGGTTATGGTCATAACCTACCTGGTTTCGGCCGTAACCCCCCAAAACGCGCAAAATTCCAGATTTTTTTAGAATTCTATTTTTGGTTAGTTTTGGGCTACTTCTTGTACATGAAATTGGGGTCTATTAAAGACTTAATTGAGCCTATAAATGGAGAAGTAAGGCACACAAAGTAAAGCTGAACTTTAGAGGAACAATTGAGGGAATTTTGGAGAGCTTTTGAAGGGGATTTCTGCACAACGAAGTTGAAGATCAAGATGGTGCATTCAATGATAAATTTCATGCATCTCAACACAAGCATGGAAGGAAGCATCTCCATTACCTAGTTCAAGGGGACGTCGTTACTCAAAACTTTCTATCCAATTAATTAATTAGTACGTTGATTCTTGCATTCTATCTCGAAATTAGTTTGTGGTTCGGATATCTTTGTTTAGATAAATTGAAGTTTAATTTGATTTGGCAGTTGAGTTGAATTTCATATTATCTATTGCTAGTAGATTTCAATACGTAGTTGTTGATTTCTCTAATTTATACATAGCAACTCGCGGTCGTACATCATTAGCAATAACATACCCTAAGTTAAACAGTTCGATCTTGTGTGATTGTCGCTAAGCTTAATCTATTTTCCTAGCTTCTGCTATAGTCATTGTCTTAAATCTAGAGAGCTTGTGCTAAGTTATTCGATGGTTAGGGTTAATTGACGAGTTTGTTTCAATTAATTACTTTCTGGAAAATTCTGATAATAAAGCTTATTATTATCTAGGGTTAATAATTTGAATAGAGAGTAGATCACGTTACAATTAATTGGATGTGCAAGTGGAGACTCGACTGAACCGAGAACTAGGTGCGTCCTTTCCATTAGTTCACACTTTTAATTGCTATTTTATTTCGTGATTTAGTTTTAATTTTAATTTTTATTCTATTGCAAACCAATCAATCTCCCCTAATCCTCAATTAGCACGTTTATCCAATTTTACACCATTCTCTATGGGTTCAAACAGTACTCACACTTCGATGTTAATTCGTTATTTTAAAACCGAGTACGAAAATATTATTATTTCATGCATTATGAAGCACACCAAATTTTTATCGCTACTGCCAAGGAACGCTTAGTTGAATTAGTTACTTTGTGCTAGCTATTTTATTTTTCATTTTCTTTTATTTCCTTTTTATTTTTTCGTTCTTTCATTTTTTCTTGCCATTTTCTCTTGCTTATTTATTACCATTACTCGATCGTCTACTCAACATTCTCTTTTATTCGACTCAGAGATTGAAAGAACATTGCAAAGGATATGAGAAGAAGGGATTTGAATAGGCCAAGAGAACAATAGCACAAGATGGCCAATCAACATAGAACTTTGAAGCAACTGGCTATGTCTAATGTAGCACAACAACTTCTCGGTATCACCTTTCCGACATTGAGTGAAGGTACATCCTTTAAACTTAAATCTAGACCTATCCATCTCTTGCTGTCATTTCATGGTCGTGCTAGTGATTATCCATATCGGCATTTGAAGGAGTTCCATGTCGACTGCGATAGCAAGAGACCCCCAACCATCACCTAAGAAGTAGATCAAGCTTAGGGCATTTCCCTTTTCACTCAAGGACATTGCAACAAATTGGCTTTATTATTTGCCACTGAGGACTGTCACCACGTGGAACAACATGAAGATGATGTTTTTTCAAAAATATTTCCTCGTATACAAGGTTGCCAGCATCAGGAAACAAATTTCTTGTATTCAGCAACAATCTGGAGAATTGGTGGCTGTCGTAACCAGCAAATAATAAATATAATTTTCCTCACTCGATTTAAAAATAAATATAGTAGCGGCAAATGAGGGTCGAACCCAAGAGAACGGTGTAAAACTAGTTAAAGTGTGCTAAGTAATGATTAGGGGGCAGTGGTTGGCAATTGAAGTAAAAACTAGATTTAAAAATAAATAACAATGCAAAGAATAATTAATACAGAGAATCAATAAAGAGAAAACCACCTAGCTCATCGATTCAATCGAGTCTCCACTTGCACATCCAATTAATCATAACGCATTCCTACTCTCTAGTCAAATTAATAACCCTAGGCAATCAACAAGCTCTGACTACCCGAATTTTCCCTAATTCAATTAACTGAGACAAGCACTTCACTTAATCCTAACCAATTGAATAACCTGGATTAAGCTCTCTAAGTTTAAGACAATTGTTGCATTTATCACGAGGAAAATAGGCTAAACTAAACAACAATCGCACAAGCTCGAATTGTTTAACTTACGGTTTGTTAATCCTAACGATGCGCGACCGTTAGCTGCTACGCATGAATTAGAGAATCAACAATTATGGATTGAAAACTAATCCTAGCAATAGATCTAATGAAATTCACATAAACTGGCCAGATCTAAATAAACTTCAAAAAATCTTTAAAATTCAGATCCGAATAACAAACCAATTTAATAATAGAGAGTAGAAAACAACGTTACTGAACGATTAATTGAATAACAAGTTTCAACTACGACATCCCCTTTGAGCTAGATGAATGAATTTAGCCTCTCATGCTGGTGTGAAGATCCATGGTGCTTGGTCTTGAATACGGCATCTAGATCTTCAACTTTTGTGGATTAGTCCTTCAGATCTCCTCTTCAATCTCTCATTAGCTCTCTCTATGATGGAATCTACGTTTGCTGCCTTCTTCTCCCTTTTTAAGGATCAATTTTCGTGCATAGGACCCAAGCCCAAGTAGGTTTCACAACCCTAGTCAAAGTAAAAGTCCGCACAAGATAAATCGACAACTGGCAGTGTTTGGTATTTTGTGCATAACTTCTTCGTCCGATATCCGATTGAGGTCATTCAAAATTCTGTGAAACTAGACAAAAATATCTACAACTTTGCCTGAAATAGTCACGTCCAAATTCCACTTTTATCTAGGTCAAAAATCGTCCTCAATTTTTACCATATGTGCACTTTTTAGCCATTTTTTACTTCTTTTCACTTTTCTTGATACTAAACACCACAAATAACAAAAGGAAATAAAACAACACTTTCATATAAATAAAAGGCGGTAAAGACACGATACTTGGGAGATCTTTTAAGTGCATTTAAGCACTTATCAAGAGTTCCTTTATGAAGAATGGGAATGCTTCAAGAAGCTCTGTGCGAGCTACCTACATCGTGAGCTAACGGATCAACGCTTAGTCCAATACTTTTATAAGGGATTGTTTCCAAATAAGAGGGGCATGATTGATGCTACAATCGCGTGGCAAGTGGGCTCTAATTGACAAAACACTAGAAGAAGCACGAACTTTGATGGCCAACATGGATGAGAATTCTCAACAATTTAATTCAAGCCGAGACAGTTCAAAGAGCCAATGAGGGAAATAGTTCTAGCATTGAAAATCAACTTTCTAAGCTAGTTTGTCTTGTCAAACAACTTGCTGTATGAAATTTACAAATGGTGAAGGCGTGTGGAATTTGTGTACAAATGGGACACCAAAGAGATACCTACCCAATGCTGGAAGATGATAACGTGAAATGTAACGCCCCAAATTCGAAGAACTCGGAACGCTAGTTCTTTCTTTAAAACTAACCATTTTTTTAATAATATGTTATAATATAAATAAATGCGGAAAGATAACAAATAGCTAAAATGCGAAAATTTATTTAAATTAATAGAATCAAAAAAGTGTCTCACGATAGTTTCAACACTGTCCTCAAAAACATCCAATTAAAGTACTAGTAAATTCAAAACATTCAATAGCCATTACTTCAACAGTTAAAAGTACTCAATTGTCAATGTAATTAAAACGAATTTATTTAAAGGTCCCTAAGAGATTCCCACGCCTCGCCAAGCCTCCGGCTCCTTAATCTGCAATTTGTTCATTTGATAGAGAAAATCGTGAGTATTTTAAATACTCAGTAGATCCCGTGCACCACAATTAATATATATTACAAAATAAATGCACATAATCATCATTGTCATAAAATACGAACAGGTATAAAATACAAGTTCGTTCATCATCCCTCTTAATCGTGGACGTCATCATAGTGATTAATAGCACGTCATTATAATATATTAGGTCAAAGACCTATCGTCATAATGCTATTAAATCACGTCGTAATTAGGCAAAGAGCCTATCGTCATAGTGCCGAGGAAGCATGTCAAAAGTAGGCTAAAAAGCCTATCATCACATAACATTTACATGCAACATTTATAATAATATTAATTGCAATTGCGCACATTTAAAAGAAACTTTTTAGAAAAGGGATCTACCTTAACCTTTAGCCGAGTATTGAGCTTACTAACGGTGAGAAATCAGTCCTCTAGCTGTCCGTACGCCTCATCTAGCCAATAACGAGTTTAATTTATGTTAATATTCTTAAATATTAAGTATCTAATAGTAATATAGAAGTTTGTGGGCCAAAATGGAAAGAATATAAAACTTTGGGGGTCAATTTGAAAGAATTTAATAGTTTGAGGACCTATTATGCAATAAAAGTGAACTAAAAATATTTTGGGCTATATTATAACATTTTCAAATCATGAGGGACTAATATGCAATTAAATTTTGGGGGTTAGATTAAATATGAAAAAGAAATTGAAGGATTAAAAGTGAAATAAAAGTTTAGGGGTCAAATTGCAACAATTGAAAGTTAGGGACTTGAAATTAAATAAAATTTGAGGGCTCATTTAAATAAAATAAATAAAATAGGGGGTTAAAGCTGTAAATAATATTTAGGGATTAAATTGTATCAATTAAAAGTTGTGGACTTGAAAATTAAATAATCTATAGGGTCCAACTTAAACTAATTATCAAAATAGAGGGACTAAAGTGTAAATTCCGATTTTTTACATATGGGTTGGGCCGGATCCGGGTCATCTTCATCATTCTTACCCGCTCTCCCTCTCGGTTCTTTCTCTCGCACTCACGCTCTCGGGTCCCTCCCTTTTCCGGCGACTCGACGGCGATTTGAGGGCAAAAATGGAGTCGAAGGTGGAGCCGAAGGTGGTGAGTCTAGTGGTGGTCTTTGATTGGAAAATGGTTGAGTATTTAGGGAGAAATCAAGGCTTGAACACTTAGGTGAAAATTTGGGTATTTTCAAAATTGGTTCAATTTGCTAACTATTTTCAAAATCAAACTATACTACGATGTTCTAGGGACGGAGATGAAGGTGTAGGTGTGATTTTTGTGAATTAAGGTCGAGTTTTGGGTGTCGTTGATGTTCGGCCGAGCTTGTTTGTGCGTGTTTGTGTATGTATCGTGTATGTAGATGCGTGTGTGGGTGTGTTTTTGGGTCGAGGTGAAGATGATGATGGTGTTCTCGGGGTGGTGAAGGTGGTGGCGCGGCGGTGGTGAGGTGGTGGCCGGCGGTTGTGTATGCGTGTATAGTTTATGTACGTATATTGTGTATGTACATTGCTATTTTGTGTGAAAAATCAAGTGACAACACAAATAGATGATTAATACTTACAACAATAAAATTTAGAAATTGAAATATGAACAAAGTGGCAAGAAATATTACCTCTTGAAGTTTGATTAGTTGGATAAGAATGGATAGATTGATCTTGAGGTTGACAATGGAGGAGAATGTGGCTAGGGTTTAAGCATACTCAAAAAGTGTATATAAGGGTAAAATTTAGAATAGCATTTGCAAATGGGCCTCTAGACGGGTTTCAAATTGGATTAGACCGTATTGGACTTTAAATTTGGGTTTTAGCAGTTAAAAAAAAAAAAATCTTCGGGGACTAAAATAAATAAATTTCAAGGCTTGGTCCTCAAAAGTATATTTTGAAAATAAATAAATTTTTATAAATAATTAAATATAACAATAAATAATATGAATTTCGACTAGACGAGCGTACACTATTTGAATTCTATAAGTAAGGTCGTAGTGACACGTTCTAAATTTTATTTAATTAAGTATATTTTATTTAAGAAGAATTTTCCGGTCACTACAACCTTACCCTCTTAAAATAATTTCGTCCTCGAAATTTAAACTTATTTAAAACATAAACTTACTTGATCTACAAGGTTTGGGTATTGGGATAGGATCTCTTCTTCTCTCTCCCATGTTGCCTCATTCTTGCCATGACTACCCCATTGAACCTTAACTAGGGGAACTCTTCGATTCCTCAAGGCATGGACCTTCCGATCTATGATCGTCACGGGTGTCTCTTGGTATGACAAATCCTTCTGAATATCCAAAGACTGAAAGCTCACCACGTGGCTTGGATCATGGACATACTTCCTCAACTGTGAGACGTGAAATACATTATGCACTGATGAAAGCTCGGGTGGCAAAGCCAAACGATAAGCTACTGCCCCAACTTCTTCTAGTATCTCGAATGGTCCAACGAACCGTGGTCTCAACTTCCCTTTCTTCCCAAAGCGTATGGTGCCCTTCATGGGAGACACCTTGAGAAATACTTTCTCTCCAATCTCAAACTTCAAGTCCTTTATCCTCTTATCTGCGTAGCTCTTCCGTCTATCTTGAGCGGCCTTGATCCTCACTGATCTTCTCTATAGCTTCCACAGCTTTCTCCACCATTTCTGGTCCCAACATCTTCCTCTCTCCAACTTCATCCCAATAGATTGGCGATCGACACCGTCGCCCATACAATGCCTCATAAGGCGCCATCCCAATCGTGGCTTGGAACTGTTGTTGTAGGCAAACTCTACAAGTGGCAAATGAGTTTCCCAACTCCCGGCTAAGTCTAAAATACATGCTCTCAACATATCCTCCAATATCTGAATGGTACGCTCAGATTGACCATCCGTCTGGGGATGGTATGCGGTACTGAATCTGAGCTTCGTCCCCATAGCCGTCTGTAAGCTCTCCCAAAATCGCGAGGTAAATCTCGGATCTCGATCTGAAACAATGGACACAGGTACCCCATGTAGTCGAACAATCTCTCTAACATATAACTGTGCCAACTGGTCGATGCTGAGAGTCATCCTAACTGGTAGAAAATGCGTGGATTTCGTGAGTCGATCCACAATAACCCATACGGCATCATGTCCTCTCGAGGATCTCGGTAGAGCCGTCACGAAATCCATAGTAATCTTCTCCCACTTCCACTCTGGTATCTCCAAGGGATTCAACAATCCCGAAGGCCTCTGATGTTCAGCTTTAACTTGCTGACAGACTAAGCATCTAGCCACAAATCTCGCAATGCAACCTTTCATATTCCTCCACCAAAAGGTATCCCGTAGGTCACGGTACATCTTCGTTCCACCAAGATGTGCCACATAAGGAGTCGAGTGAGCCTCTGTCATAATCTCATCTCTTATCTGCTCATCTTTCGCACACACAAGCGCCTCTAAATGCAAGTGCTCCATCTGAAGAAATCTCAAAGCCTATCCTCTTACCAGTCCCAACCTCCAATCTGATCTTTTCAAGGAACTTATCCTTCCGTTGGGCCGTCACAATTCGACTTCTCAAGTCTGGTTGGACAATTAAGGTTGCTAGCTTGCTCGATTGCCAACTCGGCGGAGCTCGTACTTCGATCTTCAAATTCTGCAAATCCCGAATGATTTGATCTTGCATAGTACCCAATGCAGATAACTGTCCCACACTCTTCCTACTCAGTGCATCTGCCACCTTATTAGCCTTGCCCAGATGATAGAGAATGGTACAATCATAGTCTTTCACAAGCTCTAGCCAACGGCGCTGTCTCATATTCAACTCTTTCTGAGTAAAGAAGTACTTGAGGCTCTTGTGATCTGTGTAAATCTCACACTTACTCCCATACAAGTAATGACGCCAAATCTTCAAAGCATGTACTACTGCTGCAAGTTCCAAATCATGTGTCGGATAATTACATCGTGTGGCTTCAACTGCCTCGACGCTGTAGGCAATCACTTTCCCTTTCTGCATCAATACACATCCCAATCCTTGCTTCGAAGCATCACTATAAATGACAAAACCTTCAGTACCATCGGGTATAGTCAACACTGGTGCCGTAACCAATCGACTCTTCAACTCCTCAAAACTCTTCTCACACCGATCGGTCCAATGGAACTTAACACCCTTCTTAGTCAACTGAGTCATGGGACCCGCAATCTTGGAGAAACCCTCAATGAATCGTCGATAGTATCCGGCTAACCCGAGAAAACTCCTTACTTCCCCAACATTTGTAGGAGTAGACCAATTCATCACAGCTTCAACTTTGGAAGGATCAACTTCAATGCCCTTGTAACACCCCAGAATGCCAGACCGATTAGGAGAGGTTAAAAGGATTGATTCGTACTACTCATACCAACAAGGTGCACCTTCTTTTTCGGAAGCCAATCATTAGAAACTACACAGTTAAGCGTGCTTGACCTGGGGCAATTCTATGATGGGTGACCCCCTGCGAAGTTTTCTCGGGGAGCATGTAAGTGAGGACAAAGCATGCTGAAAAGACTCGTGTTGGTTAGTGGGGACAGTACGAGTCATTACAAAAGGTATCAGAGCATTCGCCAGCCGGAAATCGGGAACTAAGTGCTATGCGGGACAAAGTGCTACACCATAGGATGGGAGCCACCTCTTGAACCCGTAAGAGCCACCTCTAGAATCCCAACGCTTGGCAACAGATCCTGAGATAGTTCGATCGCGACGAGGACGTCGCGAGTCCAACGGGGGGTGATTGTAATACCCCAGAATGCCAGACCGATTAGAAGAGGTTAAAAGGATTGATTCGTACTACTCATACCAACAAGGTGCACCTTCTTTTCCGGAAGCCAATCATTAGAAACTCCACAGTTAAGCGTGCTTGACCTGGGGCAATTCTATGATGGGTGACCCCCTGGGAAGTTTTCTCAGGGAGCATGGAGCATGTAAGTGAGGACAAAGCATGCTGAAAAGACTCGTGTTGGTTAGTGGGGACAGTACGAGTCATTACATGAAACATGTAAATGCAAATGAAGGCTTTCCATTCTAGAGGCAACAATACAACCTCTACTCTAATACGTCCAATCGGGGGTGGAAAGATCATCTTGTCTTGAGCTATGAAGCAAATAGACTCCCGTGTTTCTTCCTTAGTGCACCACCACAAGGGCAGTTCCAGCAAAAATCCCAACAATCAGGTATGTCTCCTGAAGAATGGCTAAGTCTCTAGCATCTAATGCTTTGCAGTTTCAACAAGACACCAGAGCAAGCATTTAAAACTCGGATAGTCAAATAGGGAAAATGGAAACTTCCATCGACCAATTAGAAGCTCAAATAGGAGGAAAGCTGAGATCTCAGCCAAAGATTAACCCATCAAAACAAAATGTGAGTGCAATGATTTTGAAAAGTGGGAAAGAGATTGAAGGCCTACAAAGGAAGCTCTCCATATCAGAGGTTGAGGAAGAGAGTGAGATTACGAAAGAAAAACAGGCTCCACCAATCACAAAGCAAACTGTTGCCCTATTTTAGTTACGAAATCCACTTCTTCCCCTTTCCCTAAAAGATTGGCAAACACGAGCGTAGAAGACAAGGAGGAGGATCTTTCGGAGATATTCCAAAAGGTAGAGATGAACATCCCCCGGCTAGACATGATTTAAAAAATCCCACGGTATGCAAAGTTCCGCAAGGATTTGTACACCAACAAGAAGAGACTAATAAGGAATGAGATGGTTAGAATAGGGGAAAACCTCTCAACTGTGTTCTAACAGAAGCTGCCCCCAAAGTGTAAGGTAGGGTTAACAACCAAACCGTAAAACCGCAAATCCAAACCGAAACTGCTTGTTCAAACCCGTGGCTTGGATCCACGTGGATCCGGTCAACGATTTGGTCTTGAACCGAACCAAACCACCGAAAAGTGGTTTGGTTTAGGTTCGAAAATTTCTAAACTGTTTTCAAACCGCAAAAAAAAAAAAACTTGACCAAATTACACTAAAAGTCTAAAATTATACAATTTAGATTTCATTTTACATTTTAAATATATACACTTAGCCACTTACAGTCCATGTACTGTCCATTAGTCCAAATCCCAATTACTTAAAAAAAAAAAATTCTACAATTTTTTTTGTGAAATTTAGCAACTTAATTCACGTCTTTGACCCAAAATGAGAACTCTCAATTATTAAAAGTCACTCTTGCCTCTCGTGCCTCAAGCAGTCAAGCCCCAATTCTATATCTCCTTTCCGATTTCTCTCCATTATTAATTGCTCACCGCGGCTGCTTGGCGTTTGTTTTTCCTACTTATATCATTTCCGGCGCCTCTTGTCCTCAGCATGAAACTCAGTAATTTTGTATTTTTTGGGCATGTGTAGCAATATAGGTATGTACCAAAAGCTAATATTAATCGTTTTAATCTCTTTCTCTATCACCTAAATGTTGTAAATCATCTATTTCTTCACACATTTCTGTTGAATAATTTGTTGTAAATTGAAAGCTATACGTCTAGAAACCTCAATGGCTTGCTTCTAGTCTTAGGATTAGGGTTTGGGTTTTTTATTTTCATTGGGTTCGTTATTGAAGTAATGAAGTTTCATTTTGGAATAGGAAATCAAATACAGCAGGTTGAATAGTAAGGGAAACCAATTTGTCAGCTCTGAATAATTGAATCTGTACATATTTTGTATTTTCACGTGTTTATCTATGATTGGGATGGATATGATTATGCCAGATATACTAAGTAAAGAAATGCGTGATACTCAAATTGTTCCTCTTTCGAATGAATAACATTGTACTAGTTTCAAATTATTAAACTTGTTTAATTTGTTGGTTACAGATTATTAAAAATGGACCCACTTTCAGTACATGATGAAATTCCAATCCAAAATGAGACTGGTGAGATGCAACAACATGGGAAGGGACATAAAAGCTCAGATGTGTAGGTTCACTTTAATGAGAAGAGTGATGTAAATGTAGAATGTATTTATTGTGGAAAGGTGTACAAGCATCATTCCAACGGTGGGACTAGTACATTGCGAAATCATATTGAGGATTTTTGTAAGAAGTATCCATATAACCTTCAAGAGAAAAGGCAAAATACGTTCGGTTTTGGTGGCTCTAAAAAGGATTCTGTTTTAGATAGTGGTGGAAGTAGTGGCTGACAACTGGTCAAGTTTACTCAGAAAGGGGTAAGAGAACAGGTTACTAGGTACTTCGTAATATCTGAGCTACCTTTCCAACACATGGAAGATGAAGGTTTTCACGGTTACACAAGGTACTTTTTTCAAACTTTTGTTTTTTCTTCGAGAATAATAATTGCTAGGGATATATATCGTTTGTTTCCTGATGAAAAGTAGAAATTGAGAAAAGAAATGAGTAAACATAGAGTTTGTTTGACTACTGACTGTTGGACATCAATACAAAATGTTAGTTACCTGTGTTTGGTAGCTCATTGGGTTGATGATGATTGGAGACTTCAAAAATGAATAATCAGTTTCAGCCAAGTTCCTAGCCACAAGGGTGATATGATAGGACAGGAGTTGATTTACTGCCTTAATGATTGGGGAATCAAGAAAGTTCTTGTGTGGCTATTGATAACGCCTCATCTAAGGACGTAGCAATATTGACACTGAAAAGTAGTTTGTTGGAGAATAAAAATGGTCTAGTTCTTGGTGGAGAAATGCTTCATATGAGGTGTTGTGCTCACATTCTTAATCTTATAGTTTGTGATGGTTTAAAAGAAATTGGTGATGCTATTTCATCGATCCGTAATGCTATCCGATATGTTAAATCTTCTCCAGCAAGACTCAAAACATTTCAAGAGAATTGCAAAGTTGCAAATATTGAGTCTCGAGGTTTGCTATGTTTAGAGGTGTCAACTGGATGGAATTCTGCCTACATGATGTTGCAAGCTTCATTTAATTTTAAGAAAGGATTTGATATTATGAGAAGTGATTCAAACTACACAACATACTTTGATGAAGAAAGGCGCACAATGAAAAGTATAGTTGGACCACCGAAAGATGCCAATTGGGAGCAAGCTAAGGTGTATGTTAGATTTTTGAAAACTTTATATGATATAACTTTGAAAATTAGTGGTTCTTTACATGTAATGGCTAACACTTTCTTTCAAGAAATATGTGAAGTTCATAGAGAGTTGAAAGAATTGGCTAAAGAGCCAAGTAGCTTGATGGGATCCATGGCAACTAACATGAAAAAGAAATTATAGTATTGGGGAAATCCTGAAAAGATTAATCCATTATTGTTCGTCGCAACAGTTCTTGATCCTATGTGCAAATTGGAATTGCTTAATGTTGGGTTTGAGCTTATTTATGGTACAGAAATTGTTAACATGTTGTTGAGGAATGTTGAAGGCACACTTTATAGACTACATGATTGCTATAAGGAAATGATGGATCCACCATTAGCTCCACCAAAGGATGCTACTCAATCTAGTAGCTCACGTGCTTCAAAACCTCCTTTGGGCCTTCCCAAGCCAATTCCCTCAATTTTTAAAGTTACGAGACTTGTACGAGAAGCTCCAGTGGAGAAGAATGATTTGTTGGATTACTTAAATGATTGTTGTGAAGATTTGACTATGAATCATTTGACATACTACTTTGGTGGAAATTAAAAGCAAGTAGGTATAAGATTGTCTCTCAAGTTGCAAAAGATGCGTTAGCTATTCAAATATCCACAGTTGCCTTTGAGTCGGCATTCTCTACTAGTGGTCGGATTCTTGATTCATTTAGGTGTTTTGCTCTAAAAATTGGTTGCATAGTAGCAAGGAGCCTATAGTAATTCGTCAATACTTGGATGAAGTAGATGCATTAGATGATTCCGAGAAAGCTACAGAAGGTATTATAATATTTGGTTTGCTACTCATTTTCTTTTATTCATGATTACTTTATATCATTTAATTACAATTAATGGATAAATTTATAATATTTTTATGTTTCTGCAGATAATGAATCATGTGTTACAACTAAAGATGTAAGGCCGATTGACATTCATGGAGATGTTATTTTGTACTAATGTAATTGAACTTTGGTTAAGTGTATTTTGATATAGTCTATTCTTGTAAAATCTTTGACCAACATTGATCTTGATGTCTACATGTTATGGTGAAAGTTTAGCCTAATATTGTAGAATTTTTTTATAATACATATTTGGTTTTATAGTTCTTGACTTTTATTTATATCGATGCTTATGTTATATCGATAAATTTTAGATTAATATTTATTGTTAACTGGAATAGTATTTGCTTGTTTTGCTTTATGCTTCCTAAATCGTGGTTTTAAATTAAACCAAACGGAAAAAAGTGGTTCGGTTTGGTTTGGTTTGGAAAGTGAATTGGTTTGGTTTGGTTTGAGATTTTTCCAATCCACTTTAACTAGTTTTGTTTGAAAATTTGTAGGAAACCGCCCAAAACAGAACCGTGTTCACCCCTAGTGTAAGGATCCAGGTATGTTTACCATCCCTTGCACCATTGGAAACACTAGGTTTAATAAAGCTTTAAGAGAATTAGGTGCATCCATTAATGTCATCCCATGATTAGTTTATGCATCTCTTTACCTAAGTAAGCTAAAACCAACTAGTGTTATTGTGCAATTAGCTGACCGAACAAACGCTTATCAAGACTGGCAGTTGAGGATGTATTAGTACAGTTGAGGATGTATTAATTGACATGAATGGCGAACACTCCCCAAACACCACTTCCCTGCTACTAGGAAAACATTTCCTTTATACTTCAAAAACCTAGATAGATGTGTTTGAGGGTACTCTTAGTATGGAAATTGATGCGGAGAAGGTTCATTTTGAAATTTATAAATCTGCTAATCATCCAAATGATATCTGCTCAGTTATATGGTTACTTCTCTAACCCTTTTGGTGCAGAAAATTTCTAAACTAACATGCAGGCAAAAGCCAAAGCTATGTGATATAAAAGTAGGTTGGCCTGAGTTGAATGAGCAAGAATCTGAGAACGGCTAAATCATTTAATCCATAGCCTAGTTAAGCCAACGATTGCTAAACAAAGGTGCTACTTATGAGGCAACCCAAGGGAGTTTTTCATTTATTTTATTTTACTTTCATGCAAACTTTGCAGGATTTATTTATTTTAAGTAACTTAAGGATTTTTATTGTTTCTATTAGTTTTCAACTTTAGGTTTTTGGATATAAGGTGCCCCCTAGGACTTGGTGTAATGTGATCTCAAGGCGAAAAGTTTCCAACGAACTCCACTAACCCCCAGGAATATCTAATTTCTTTACTTTCGTGCTTTTGTTCTACATTGAGGAAAAGGTAGAGTTTAAGTGTTCGGGAGTGGTATATATTTGCACGTGTGTGCGCATGTGCGTATGCGTGTTTTTTTTGTTTTTTATAGGTTTTTGTGTGTGCGTGCATGTGTTTTCTTTTTTTTTTTGTCCTATCATTTTTGCTTGTTTCGACTATGTTATGTCTTTTTATCCATGGTAAGGAACCTTTCAAAATTTTTTACCTTAAATTGAGTGGCTGAGCCGAAATTAGGACCCTAAGTGATGGAAATTTTAAAAATTTTGTAGAAACTTTCGTGATTCTTTTCTTTGCATAACTGGCGAATCTTTGGAACACGTTAATAAGGTAATTTTCATTGTTTTTCGGACATAACTAAAAGTTGAGCTTGTTGAGGATATTTGTGCCTTAGTGACCCAATTTATTGATAATTGTTTGATAGTTAATGTCCTGCTCAAAGTAACCCGGAAGTGTCAGTTGTTAGCAAGGTAGAGTTAGGATTGCATGGTCTTTGCTTTTTGTGAATGTGTCTTTTGTTGGTGGAGTTTAGGTTTAGAGTTTGATTAAGCACTGATAGATCCTAAGATTGGGTGGTAAGTCGAGTGATTGTTGAGTAATAAGAGGGACCATAGGAAAAAGCTACCTGCCTTAGAGAATGTGAGCCGTCGCCAAGTGCACGGAGTGAAGAAGGCTATCTCTAGGGGTCAGAGTGCGAGCTACGTATGGGTAAAAGCTAAAAATAAAAATTGCGAAAGGGAGTCAAAAAGGCAAAAAGATAGGGGGAAGAATGAAAAGTAAGTTGAAAATAAAAAATGGGAATACAAAAGGAAAAAAAGGGAAGAAAGAGGGAAAGTGAGAAATAAGAATAAAAATACTCAATGGTTTGAAGTACTCCGTCTAGGCTCTAGATCCGAAAACTTTTGAGATTGAGGAGGTATTCACAATAAAATACCTAACATGCTTTATTTAAATCTTTAGTGCCAACAGTTGATGGTTTTTTGTGAACCGAGTATACCTTCAGGATTCCTTGTGATATGAAAAAGAGAGAGAGAATTCATGAGAGTTATAGGGACATATTTGACAATTTCAGGTTAGAGTTCGGCAAGGCAATTCTTGGCTTTCGTTTGTGCCCAGACGAGAATGGAACGTTAACCATTGTTGCACAAACTCACAAACCATTATGTATTAGAAAAATAATATATTGTGAAGAAAACCATTGCGTCGGATAATTTTTATTAGGTGAGTTACTATCTCCAGTTGGATGTAAACATTGAGTTGCTTGTCTCAAGTGACACCATTTGTTTGTTTGTGTCTTCCATCATGTGTTTTTTGATTTATTTTGTTTTGTTTGTTGCGAGAACGAATAATAGTTTAAGTGTGGGGGAGTTTGATAGATGCTTTGGAAGCACCTTAAAAACTTTCTAATATCATTGGTTATTCCGTGTTATTTATTCTATAAGTTAATTTTATGTTTGCTTGTTAAATTTTATCTTTAGGGTCAAGCCGGAGCTTAAATGGATGAAAATGAGTCGAAAACGACGAAGAAAAGTTGAAAGAAGTGCAATCAGGCTGAAAAGAGTGAAGAAACAAAGTTTGAGAGTCCGTTTGATTAAAAGGAATGAACTTTCCATAAAGATACAAGTCGAATTTTGAAGTCACTATTTTCTTGAAGAATTGTAGCCCATTGAATCGAGTTTCCAATGCAACTTGAATCGGCTCAATCGGAAATCAGAATCAAAAGTGATGCCAAAAATACTAAAGACCGTGCATGCTGAATAATTTCCAATAGCAACGTTTAGGCTATAACCACCATTTTTTACCAAAGAGAATATTTTTAGTGGTAGGCTACAGTCGTAACCCCCAAAATGCGTGAAATTCTGAATTTTGTTAGAATTCTATGTTTGGTTAGTTTTGGTTTGCATCTTGGACACGAAATTGGGGGCTATCAAAGACCTAATTGAGCCTATAAATAGAGAAGTAGGCCACAAAAAAGTAAAGCTAAATTTTAGAGGAACAATTGAGAGAATTTTGGAGAACTCTTGAAGGGGATTTCTGCACAATGAAGTTGAAGATCAAGGTGGTGCATTCAAATATAAATTTCATGGATCTCAACACAAGCATGGAAGGCTAAGTCTCCATTACATAGTTCAAGGGGACGTCGTTTCCCAAAATTTTCTATCCAATTAATTACTTAGTAATGTTGATTCTTGCTTTCTATTTCGAATTGGTTTGTTGTTCGGATATCTTTGTTTAGATAAATTGAACTTTAATTTGATTTGGCCATTTGAGTTGAGTTTCATATTATCTATTGCAAGGCTTAGATTTCAATATGTAATCATTGATTTCTCTAATTCATGTGTAGTAACTAACGGTCGTGCATCGTTAGAAATAACCAACCCTAAGTCAAACAATTTGATCTTGTATGATTGTTGCTTAGTTTACTCTATTTTCCCAGCTTCTAATGTGATCATTGTCTTAAATCTAGGGAGGTTGATCAAGGTTATCGATGGTTAGGGTTAATTAAATACCTTATTTCAGTTAATCAATTTGGGAAAATTTTGGATAATAGACCTTATTATTATCTAGGGTTAATAATTTGAAGAGAGAGTAGATCATATTATAATTAATTGGATGTGCAAGTGGAGACTCAACTTAACCGAGAGCAAGGTGCTTCCTTTCCATTAGTTCAATATTTTAATTGCTATTTTATTTCATTATCTAGTTTCAGTTCTATTTTTTATTCTATTGCAAACTAATCAAACCCCTCCCCCCCTTCTGCCCCCAAATACTTAATTAGAACATTTATATAATTTTGCACCATTCTATGTGAGTTCAACCCGTAATTCGTTGTTTTAAAATTGAGTCGGGAAATATCATTATTTGGTGCATTGAGACACACACTACCCAGAGAAATTCACACTGCTGAATTTTTAAATGCGATTACATGTTTTGGTGTCCCGAGTCATGTTTTGAGGTTTAAGGTGGGTGTTCTGATGAAGTTGATGTGCGATATAGGCCACTCTTCTAGCTTGTCTAATGGTACCCGGCTTATAGTCACTATGCTTGGTGATCATGTGACAGAGGCAGGAATTTCTAATTTCCAAGTTGTCTAACTTCGTCCGCTATGCGATTGCCATTCATTTTTCAAAGGACACGATTTCCTTTGGTGGTTTCCTATGCGATGACCACCAACAAGAGCTAGGAACAGACGCTTACCATATTTGGGGGTTTATTTGAGGAAGCCAAGGTTCACTCACTGTCTATTATATGTAGCAGTGTCAAAGGTCACGAATAGGAACTGGTTGAACTTTGTGATTTGTGATAATAATGGTCGTCCGACAAATACCACTATAAACATGGTGTACAAAAAGTTTTTAGCAATTTATAGTACACTACATCTTAACCATGTGAGATACGTCATTTACATTGTTCGAATTTTTACGCAACCTTTTGTCCTATACATTGATGGGAAAAATCATACATTGAATTTATATATGATTGAATGCGTACTGGTAACTATATTGTTCATATAGGTATCAGAGACAAAGAAATGGATGAATGGCTACACTAATCGAAAACAATCATCGTGTTTGAATTAAGATACACGGTCTTTTTCTTTTTAGAAAACCCGATTCTATGGCTTTTGCATTTGTTCTATGTTAACGTTGTATGGTATCCAACACTCTTACAGGGTCGTCCTACAGAAACTCAATGTGATGCAATCTAACAACCACACTCAATTCTAATATTTGAAGTATTGTACAATATCATTACAGCTTTTCCATTTTGAATTTAAGAATTTACAGAGAACTCTCCAACAATTATAGCAACCAGTCTCTACTCATACAACAATACATCACAGCAACTTACAAGGATACCTCTCTAGCAGAAAACATAACCCAATTCAAGGTAATTGTTAATCTACTGTTGTTATTCTTTTACTCCCGATATTAGAAAGAAAGAAGTTGCTGTAGAATTTCATTCAGACATAACATGTATACCAAACACAAACACAAACACAAACATAAACGCTGGCACTGTGACATAGAGACTCAAAACACAACTGAATCTGCAAACATAAGAAAAGTTTCAAACTTGATTTGTACAGAATCACCATGCACAGTTTCTCAATCTGATCCCTATAGAGTACTCTCTATATTCTAAAAACATAAAAAAATAAAAGAGAGAGAAAGAAAGAACTCGTCATTCTCAAAATTTAGTCGATTGGAAATTCACTACAAATCGTCCCAACACAGCATCAATCTATCTTCCTCAGCCCTTGAATATGCTATTACTAAAAAACCAGAATATGGCTGAGAACTTGTGTGAATAGTACTCAACCATGGTTGATATGCTCAACTTCAAAAATTCTTCCAAAATCTACTTTCTAGATGATGCCTAAGTATAGCAGAACCCTTTGCTCGAATTTATTTAACGGATTTTGGTCGGAAAAACTTCAATTTCGTCGGATTCCTCTTCCAAACCATGACCTTCCAAATCTTTTTTCCTCACCTCTTTGGAAACATGGTACTGACTAGACCCTGGGGTGTGCTTGCTGTCAGCAACGGCCACAACCGCTGACCAGAAATCGTGCGACTGGCAAACGACCGAGCCACTCTTGGCTTCTGTGCATGTATCATGTATGTATGAAGTGGAATGGGGATTTTTTATCCAATTCTGACTTATAAACTAGGGAATTATAGCTTAAGTCCTCCAAGATTAAAATTTTACTCAAGTTGGTCCCTTAATTTTATACTATCTCTCAAAATCGTTTAAAACATTCCTCAAAATCATCGATTTACTTCAATTGACTTCAATTAATTTATATAATTTCTGGTCAAGTTCCCCAAGTTTGAGTTAAGTAGAGAATAGTCCCCGAATTCTTAAAATCTTCTCAATTAAGTCCCAGTCAAGTTTCAAAAGTTTGACCTAAACCCCTAAAGTTTTAATTGAATTCTAAACTAGCAGTAGTCGACTAATAGCTTTTATTTCAACACTCAAATCAATATTTTCCTTTCAATTAAGCCCAAAGAAACTTTTAAAGTGATAATTTTGGCCCTGAAACTTTTAAATTAAATACTTTAAGACCCAAATAAATTATTAAAGTTCAATTTTAAGATTTAATTACAAAATTTATGTTCAGTTGTCCTGCTAGACGAAGATTACAAGTCCGTAGAAGTGCTAGCATAACATTAGCCCTAGTTTAGAGGATTTTACGAGAACTACAGCTTCGAGGTAGGGTTTTAGCTTTATGCAAAAAAAAATTTATTTTAAAGCAATGTGTTTAATTTTAAGGCCATATCATGTCCTTTACATGTGATCTTTACGTGTGATTGTAATCTGTGCTATACTTGCTAGTTGATATGCATGTGATGGTGATAAGTACCACCTCCTATAGGATGGTTTAAGGGTTATCCGAAGGGTCATAGTGACCTTCCCCAACGTTGTGTAGGAGGTTTCCAACACTCAACTTTTTTACTAATTTTCGAATGCTTATAATTGAGATTTCATGTATTGGTATGTGATATGGTGAGAATTTTATACCACGCCCCGCTGATTGTAACCACATGATACTCACCCCGACTATTTAGAACTTTGCTTTCCAAAAAAAGCATCTCATTTGGTCCAAAAAAATAATAATTTGGTGCGAATTTGGTCTAAATTACCTCAAATTTTGTTATTTCATTCCTTTCCCAAGGGGCATTTTGGTCATTTAAACTAGGGTAAATTGTACAAAAGGTCCTAACTTTTGAGGGTTAATAAAATCAAGCCCCAAAGTTTTGAATATATTTATATTAGTCCAAAATTTTAATTAAATTCTAACAATTTACTTTTATCTTTCTATATATGCTTATTTGGTCCATAATGCATTCTATCATTTAAAAAAAAATACATTACATACACATACATTTTTATTTTAACCAATAACTAATAATAAATATAAATATTGTATCTTCATAAAATTTTAGTAGGTGTGTACTACTGTAAAAATGTACAGAATATAAAAAATAATAGACTAAAACAAAAAAATTAAAAATTAAAATAAAAAACTCCATCGCACCCCAAACCCCGTCCCCCAACCGACTCCCATACCAAAACAAGCAATGGGGAAAGCTCGTTTTCCACCCCAGGGAAAGCCTCTTCCTCGGTTTGGCTAGGGTATGGGAGTGAGGTAGGGGTGCAGTGTGTTTTTGGATTTTAATTTTTTAATTTTTTAATTTTAGTCTATTATTTTTTATATTCGGTATATTTTTACAGTGGTATACTCCCACTAAAATTTTGTGAAGATATAATAATTATATTTATTATTAGTTGTAGGTTAAAATCAAAATATGCTCGTATGCAATACAATTTTTTTTTTGAAATAACACTAATGCAGATAAACTTTACCACGCTATTTTCAACAAAAATTATCTAATTAGTATAAAATTAATTAGGGACCAAATAAACATATATAAAAAGAGAAAAGTTAAAATTATGTAATTTAATTAAAATTTTGGGCTAATATAAAATATTTTTAAAATTTTGGGGCTTTATTTCAATAAACACCAAAAGATTAGGGCCTGTTTTGCGCAATTTACCCTAACTTAAATGACCAAAATATCCCTTTAGAAAAGGACAAAATAACAAAATTTTAGGTAATTTGGATCAAATTTCCACCAATTATTTTTTTACCAGACGAACTACTTGTTTTATTTTGGACTAAAAACGCAGTAAGCATTTTTTTTTTTGACAATTTGCGCCAAAATCCCAATATTAAACCAATTACCTCCAGCGATGCGAAGCAGTCAATCAACAGTGGTGAATGCCACAAGAGATTATCAAAATCTTGATAACAAATTGTTCAAAGAACACATAATATTCTACATATGTGCAAAGTTCAAAGATGTCTTACAAATGAGAAGAAATGGCATCTAAAGCCCAAAATAGAAGGTTACTTGCTTACTAAGACAAAAATAGAAAATACTATCAAGATAACAAAATATCTAAAAAGTACAGACAAAGTTGAAAAAATATGGTAGGGTTACGACAGTGAGTTCAAGGGTTAGGGGAGTAACTTCCCATTTGCGGCTGCATTCAGCCTTAGTTGCGGCAGCAAGCCAATCCTCGGGTAGAAATTGTGCTATAACACCGTGTATAACTTTATGCATATTTATGAAATTTTCATAAAATTACTTATTTATACTCCATGCCACGTGAATTAAAAATAATTACTTATTAGTTTGATTATTGATCATTATTGAGCTTTATTTTGCAGTGGAAGGGCTTGGGTGCCGGGACAATCGATGTGCCAATTATAAAGTTGGTTTTTTTAATGAAATTTGAGTTTATATATGACATTTTGTGCATTTAATGATTTATCAAAGTTTATCATTTCTTCCAAAATTAGTTTTTAGCATTTAAAAGGGTTAAAGTGAAATTGCTAGTAATTACTAGGGATAATAATTCATGAATCCTGAATAAATCTCGTATCAAAGAATTCATTTCTTTACCCAAAGAAGGGATAATTACTATCTAAAGATTGGAGGCCAACTCAAATCAACTCTCTAAAACCAAAAGAAATTTCCCTTTGAGTTGGCCCAACCAGCCAATAGCAATCCCTATCCCTACTTAAGGACCTAATTTCACTAACCCAATTTAAACAATCTCTTCTCACATCCCTTCCCTTCGCCTCGCTCTCAACCTCTCTTCTTGACAACCGGCAACCCTCATATTTTCCACACAACCAACTCTCTTTCTCATCCTCTTAGCCACATGAAATAGCAGGCAAACATGGCCTTTCTACTAGGGGCACCCGAGAGCAATAAATTTACAACTAATTTTATGTGCTTTGTGAAATGGTTGATTTTGTCACTTGCATCTACTACAAGTATAGGGGTTATTCATAGTGGTAAACAACTTCTAGTTAAATAAGAAAAATTAATCATGTCACAAGTTGAGATAAATGGACTAGAGTCTACTTTCTAAATTCTTAAGACATGTTGTTGCTATAGACTAGACTTGTTCGTGTTGTGTTCTCATTGTGTGTAATAATCTTGGATGGTTCCGTGGTTATGTGAATGATTAATATAAGTCCCACGTTTTGTGGAGTTAAGGTGTTCGATCAATTTCTTCAATGAGATTGATTAGTTTGAAACAAAGTAGCCGCTAGCCAGTTTTGGCATATTCCTTCCCCTAAATTCCGGCATCGATAACTGGCCATGTAGGCTGCAACTCAGGTTGATGCAAAAATCCTACATTCTTTTGGACAATTACGGCCATAAGTCTAGGGGTCACGCCGTAGCTATGTTTCTTCATTTTTCTTGGCTTCGTTGATCAACAAAACGAGATCTTTGGCGTTGTTGGCCCCCAATCAACATTCCAAACTATGAGATGATGCGTTTGGACGGTTTCACCATATTTCTTCAATCAACCTTGCCATTGCCACTTTAACTTGTTAGCACGAGCTTATATGACTAGTCCGTTTGGAACTCGAAGTGAGTCAATTGGCATTGAGCTCCAATGTAGCACATCATACCCTCCCTTTTGAGGCAGATTTATCCATGAATCATCACCTGCATCAAAGGGAATGAGATTAGCATGTTAAAAGTAGTAGAAACATCGCACTCACCTCAAAGGTCTAGCTTATAGGCGTCATCATTGACTTGTTTAGTTATATGAAACGAACCATCGCCTCTTTGTTGTAATTTCAACTGCCATTGTAAGGGAAATCTTTCTTTCCTCAAATGCAACCAAACCTAATCCTTCGGATCAAAGGTCACATTTGTCCTTCCTTTGTTGACCTTATTCGAAACTTGCTGGTGTCGTTTCTCAATCTGCATCTTCACTGTTTCACACAAGTCTCTAACAGGCTCGGCTTTGCGTTTACCATCTAGGTTACCCCTTTCATCCACAGGTAAACGAATTAAATCCAAAATAGTTACGGATTGAAGCCACATTGAAACCATAGACAATTTCAAAGGGAGAAAATGAGTATCAGTATGAACAACACGATCGTAAGAAAACTCGGCATATGGCAAACATTATTCCCAGCTCTTCAAGTTTTTACTAATTATAATAGATAACAATTGTAATAGTGTCCAATTAACTACCTCGGTTTGTCCGTCCATTTGAGGGTGGCAAGTAGTAAAAATAAAATTTTCATACCTAACTTACCCCACAGGTCTTCAAAAAGTAGCTAGGGAATTTAACATCACGATCCGATGCAATTGTTCTACCTCCCTTAAGAACAAATCGGATACATATGTGGGATCATCGGTTTTGTAGCTAGGCATGAAGTGTGCCATTTTACTAAACCTATCCACCACAACAAAAATTGAATCTCGACCATTCCAAGGCCTTGGTAACTCCAACATAAAGTCCATCGAGATATCCTCCCACGGTGCTTGTGGCACCAGTAAAGGTCTATATAACCCTTGGGGTAAAACCCTAAACTTGGCCTTTTTACATGTTATGTAGGTAGCACAAATTTTCTCCACATCCCGTGTCATTCTAGGCCAACAGAAATGCTCTTGTAAGACATCCAAAGTCTTTTGAATGCCAAAGTGATCCATCAATCCTCCACAATGGGCCTCCAGCACTAGCAATTCCATAATAGAGCTACTAGGCATACATAACTTGTTAACTTGTTCTCTCTAAACAAATATCCTTCTAGCTCATAGAATATCAAAGCTCACCTTTCCAGAAGCAACAAAAATATTAGAAAAATCAGGATCATTCTCATACAAATCCTTTACCATTTCAAATCCTAACAACCTAGCACTCAAAGCGGTTAGCAAAAGATACTTGCATGATAAAGCATCGGCAACATACTTAATCACGTAAAAGAATGTCTCAATGAACTCCATCCATTTTGCATGCCACTAGTTCAACTTGCCTTGTCTTTTGAGATGCTTTAGGCATTCGTGATCGGTATGGATCACGAATTCCTTGGGCCATAGGTAATGCTACTAGTTTTCCAACACTAACAATTCCTTAATAGAGCTACTAGGCACACATAACTTGTTAACTTGTTCTCTCCAAGCAAATATCCTTCTAACTTATAGAATATCAAAGCTCGCCTTTCCACAAGCAGCAAAAATACTAGAAAAATCAAGATCATTGTCATACAAATCCTTTACCATTTCAAATCCTAACAACCTAGTACTCAAAGTGGTTAGCAAAACATACTTGCGTGATAAAGCATCGGCAACATATTTAATCACGTAAAAGAATGTCTCAATGAACTCCATCCATTTTGCATGCCACTTGTTCAATTTTCCCTGTCTTTTGAGATGCTTTAGGCATTCGTGATTGATATGGATCACGAATTCCTTGGGCCATAGGTAATGCTACTAATTTTCCAATGCTCAAACCAAAGCATACATTCTTTGTCATACGTTGGAGAGTTGAGTGTGGCCCTACTTAACTCCTCATGAAAGTAAGCTATTGGCCTCCTTTCATGCATTAGAACAGCACCAATACATATTCTCGACGCATCACATTCAATCTCAAAAGCTCTAAAGTCAGGCGAAGCAAGCACGGGCAAAGAAACACAATTTATTTTGAATCGATCGGAAAACATGCTTTGGTTAAACACCCCATTTGAAACCCGCAGTTATCTTGACTACTTTAGTTAACTATGCAGCTAGTCCACTGAAATTAGGTAGAAATGTCCTATAGAAACTAGCCAAACCGTGAAAACTCCTAACTCCAGTTATACTTTTGGGCGTCGAGAATTCTTTGATTGTTTTTACCTTTTGTAACGCCCTGAGTCTAAAAACCCGGAACACTGGTTCTTCCTTTAGAACTATTTCGTAAATATTATTATTATTATTATTATTATTATTATTATTATTATTATTATTATTATTATTAAATGTAGAAAAAGAACAAATATTTAAATGCAAAAGTTTATTTAAAATAGTAAACGCGTTAGAGTATCTTACAATTCTTGAGCTCCAACAACTCAGAACATTCAGAAATGAGTACTAAATAGTTCAAAATATTCAAAAGAACATACTCAAATTCGTCAATTTACATAAAATAACAACAGAAAAGAAATTTTTTATTGAAGCAACCTAAGTAGCCACCACGTTTCATTGCTCCTCCGACTCCATAATCTGCAATTTGTTCTATGATAGAGAAGACGTGAGTATTTTAAATACTCAATAGACCCCACACATAACAGCTAATATACATTACAAATTAAATGCACATAATCATCAATCATCATAAAAGTACGAACAAGCATATAACAAAGGTTCGTTCATCATTCCCTCTAAACCGTGAATGTCATCATGGTGTTTAAAAGCACGTCATTATTATTTAGGCTAAAGGCCTATCATTATAGTGCTAACTGTTTTATAGCGACGTGCATACTCAGCATTACGACGATATACTTTAAGCTTATTTACGACGTGCTTCCTCAGCACTATGACGGTAGGCTTCAAACCCACTTATGAGGTTTTTATTAGCACGTTGATGATAGGCTTTTAGCCTAATAAATCATAACGATGTGCTTTTAAACACTATGATGACGTGCACGATTAAGATGGATGATGAACGAACCTATATTATATATTTGTTCATATTTTTATGATGACTGATGATAATGTGCATTCAAGTTTTAACATATATTGATTGTTGTGCATAGAATCTATTGAGTATTTAAAATACTCACTTTTTCTCTATCTAACAAACAAATTGCAAATTGAAGAGTCAGAGGCGTAGTGAGGCGTGGTGGTCAGCTACCTAGGGTTATTTAATAAATTTTATTTAGGCTACTGTTTTAAGTACCTTTGAATTGTTGAAGTATGTAGTCAGAATGTTTTCAATTATTTAGCACTTAAATTTGGATGTTCTGAGATGTTTGCGATCAAACAGTTGTGAGTACTTTATCGTATGTGCGAATTTAAATAAATTTTTGCATTTTAGATATTTGATATTTTTCCACATTTACTATTAATATTATTACCAAAAAATGAAATGTTTTAAAGGAAGAATTAACGTTCTGGGTTCTTAGAACTCCAGACATTACAATCCTCTTCTCGTGCATCAACCGTACATCCAACACTACGATCCCTATCATATGGTGGTCTTCGTTGGGCCTCCAATTGAGCTAACCTTGCACCCAAATCGGCTATGGATTCTTCAACTATCGCCCTTAACCGTTGATTATTCTCTTGCAATAACCTTCTCAATTCAAGTCTCCCCCTTCTTTTCGTCTTTTTTTCCCCACAACAACAAGAGGATCATAAGAACAATAACAACAACAAGAACTAACAATCGAAAAATCAAACCAAGGCAATAAAAAAATAAAGATAGAATATCAAATTATTAGAATCTGAGCTCTCATACCAATTGATGCAAACCATGTTAGAACAATGGTGACGAAACCCACACGAAACTAAAACTAACCCAGAAAGGCTAAAAATCCGATAATTTGATCAGAAAACTATCGACCTTTGGCTCATGATGTGGCAAGAATTATAGTGATGGTAATAGGTCGGTTCGCGTACGAGTCGGCCATATCAAAGACCCAACCTGTGAACCGATTCAAAATCCATATCTGACCCATATTCCTTTTTCGTTTCGGGTTTTATTTTCAGAAACCATATCCATATCCATCGGTTTGGGTTCTTTTAAATCCATTTTGTTCCCATACCCGTGGCTTTCGGGTTTTGCGAATCTTTTGCCATCCAATACATCTAAAATTAAAATAGTCAATGAGTTACTTTGATCGTTGGGTGGATTGGATGGACTTGTGCACCACTACATAAATGATAATGAATTGTTGTAGGTTGGACTTTGTACAATTGAACAATTTTAAATATTATTTACCCTAACATAATTAAAAAAATCAATACGTGGGTATTTGGTTCCGCTTCAAGTATACCTCTAATATCCATATCCGATACGTATCCGCTTTGGGTTTTATTTTTGAATAGTGTTCTAAAAAGCACGCATAGGAAACACTTAGGTGGCACAAATGATCGAAGATTAAGTACTGCGCTTTGCCACGCCTTGCACTTTATCACGCATTGATCCCGCTTTTTCACATATTGGTGCACTTAGGTACGCCTAAGTTCAATGCCTTACCTTAACGTTTTTTCACGCATTACGCCTTTTAGAACTTTGCTTATTAAAACCATACTCGACTTGTTGATCCATCGGTTTTTTTTAGCCATTCAGTTCATGTATCCACAATTTTCCATTTTGAGGATCTTTTTGCCATCCCTAAACAACTGGTATATTGAACTAACCACCTTTGATGATGCGAAGGCACAACCAATACCGATGACGCCCTAAGAGATGATCAAGATCTTAATATGTTCGAGTTGTTCAAAAAACACAGAATATTGGAGCAGAAAACTCTCAAACTCTATATATATTCAAAGCTCAAAGATGTCTTACAAATGAGGAGAAATGGCATATAATGCCCAAAATAGAAGGTTATTTGCTCACTAAACCACAAAAATAAAATTCTATTAAAATAAAAAAATATCTAAAAAGTAGAGACCAAGTTGCAAAAACTCGCCAAGGTTGTGGCTGTAAGTCCAGGGCTTACGGCTAACTTCCCATTTCTGGCTACAGGCAAGCCCTCAGGTAGAAATAGTGCCTTCAAGTGGTTACGGCAGTAAATAAATGGGTTACAACTATAAGTGGCCCAGTTGTTGGTACAATTCTTTTAGTTGCGACCGCAACTTCGCCTATTGCAAGAATCCTCCCTTCTTTTGAGTAGTTATGGCCATAAATGTAGGGTTTGCAACCGTAACTGTGATTCTTCATTTTTCTTGTCCCCGTTGATCAATGAAACGAGATCTTTGCCATTGTTTGCCCCCCAAACTACATTCCAAGGTATGAGATGATGCTTTGGAGGGTTTCGCAATATTTCTTCAATCAATCATGCCATTTCCACCTTTAACTTGTTAGCTCGAGCTTGTGTGATTTTTCTGATTGGAATTCAGAATGAGTCAATTGGCGTTGAGCTCCCGTGTATCACATCACAATGGTGGTTGTGAAAGTTTGAAGTGCTCTTGGTTGATTTCCATTGTTTGTCAGAGAATTATGGATTTTATTAGGTTTGAAATGTTCTTGAGAATGAGATGTTGAAGGATATTATTTTATGTTCATGTTGATTATGTTGAGTTAAGACTTGAATATTTATAGGATGGATTCTTCGAAAAGACAAGGGAGACTTTGTCAAAATTTTTATAAAATTTTTTTGTTACTTAAATTGTAAGAAGTTCTGTACTCTGATACGGATTTTTTCATATTCAGTTTTATTATTGTTAGATATAAACTATTCACATTAGTATCAATTGTATATTAGTTGTCCTTCATCACCCCATGCAACGCATGTCTGAAAATGTTAGGATAGCTTTAAATGGTTACAACATGGAATTTAAATTTCAATTCCATATTTCCATTAGACACAAAGTGGAAAATTTTATCTACTTGAGAAAATCACAAAGCGTCTTTTGGGTTGGGAACATAAGTTGATATCCAGAGGTGGCCAGCTTGTGCTTATTCAATCCATTCTTTCTTTTGTTCCTGTACATCTATTGAAGATTCTGGATTTCCAGAAAGGGATTCAACACAAGATTGAAGTCATTTTCAATTCTTATTTTTGGGGTGATAAGAACAGCACTAAACAGATTCAGTGGGCAGCTTGGAAGAATATTAGCTTCCCTATTGAATAGGGGAAATTGGAGTTCAAAATCTGGATACTTTTAATAGGGCTTAGAACTGTAAGCTTTGGTGGCAACTCAGGTCTCAACTCTCTATGTGGAGCTGGGTGCTTAAGGCTAAATATGCAAAGATTTTCACCCTTCCCTCACAGAACTTAAAAGGTAACGACTCCCAACTTGGAGAAGATTACCACAAGCAAAACAACTCGTTGAACCACACCTTAGATGGAAGGTAGCCATTGGGAACTGCAACTTTGTGCTAGATCACTGGCTCCTCTTAGGTAGGATCAAAAGTGAATTTGTTGAGGACTGTTTGGTATTTCAAAAAGTGTCTGACTTCAAACTGCATCAAGCATGGAATCAAGCTAAACGCGGCAGAGTCCTTCCCACTAATATGGTAGAGGAAATACTAAATATCAAAATAACATATGATGAGGATTGATTTCTTTGGGCCTTGATCCATAATGGAAAATTCTCGGTGAGTAGCTGCATCCAACTATTGCACGGGCCTAAGGCGAAACAAGTTTGGCATTCTCGTGTCCCTCCTAAGATCTCTATTTTTTGCTTGAAATTATGGCACAACTGGTTGCCATCTGATGATATTATACAGAGAAAATTCCACATCCCCTAATCCCTTTGGATGCCAGTGTTATAATGCTAGCGAAATAGTTGAGAACATATTTCTTAATGGTGCTGTGGCTAAACCAGTTTGGGACCATTTCTTTTCTAAGTTGAGAGGGAAACAGCCATTTTCTATGCATCCCAAGCAATTGTACTTTTACTGGCTCACTATGTTTGGGGGACGGTCTGGGGACTTAGTTATTATTTGTTGGGCGTTTACACACGCAATATATCACCGCAAGTGCACGGGCCGTTCAAGCATTAAAAGTTGAGATTAGAGTCCCGTTATCGTTCCTACGAGGACTGTAGTGATTTTTTTTTACACTAGATAATTGTTTATTATAATACATAAAGGTGAAATAAACACATTTTGAGACTGGAAATTGTTTTAATGTAATTTTTAAAACTACAACAATGCAATGAAGTAAAAGGAAGTAATTGACTATGGTGATGATTTAGATTCAGTAATAAAGTTGAGATTGTCGGTTTCGTTTGATCTCTATGTAATTAGTACTCAGCTAGTTCTCGTGTGGGTTACTTGTTTTGTATGTTAGACCTGCCTTTCCTCAATTAGGTGATTCCTCTTTCGAATGTCAAATCGCCCCTTTTAGATCAACTTAACTCACTATATTTCTATGTTCGTTAAACATTGATCCAAAGCATAGATCTTTTGTGAAAGCACTTAAAGGATCATCCATGGTGGGAGGTATATTACTATCCTCACCAAGAACTTGAAGTGAAAACCATTTGATCCAAGTTGAACACTCTTTTCCCAAAGTCTACTCAACCCACAAATAACAACAGTCATTGGCCAAACAAATGATGAACAAGATAAACAATGGAATCCACACATAACTGCAAGTAACCCATAGATTCAAATCAAAGATACCAACAATCTCAACTCAAGAGGTCTTACCCCATGAAAACAAGTAAAGGATTCATGAAAATGGAAATATACATTATAAAGTAAAATTCAAGGGTTGATTACAAAGAAGATGATCAAGAAACTCCCTTTAAGTCTTGGACATAAAGGAAATCCCCATCACCTTCATCAACTACAAACTAAGTAAAAATATGACCTGGGTTTTCTCCTTTTCCTTCGTGTCTTGGAGGCTCAAGAAAGGGGATCAAAAGAGGATAAAAACTATGCCCTTACATTACTTATATAGTAATGTACTCTCACATGCTCTGATACCAAGTGCAAGTACAAAGAGATTTGTGAAAAAGGTTCCCTTCATTCATTAGAAAAACACGTATATATAATATTTACAATTATCACATATTGGGCTAGGCCCACATTAAACCCTAACTATCACAATATAATCTAACACTCCCCCTCAAGTTAAAGCATACAAATTATAGGTTCCAAGCTTGTTACAAATGTAATTGACCCGAGGACCCTCGAGCGACTTAGTAAATATATTAGCTAGTTGGTCATTTGATCTGACATGACTAGTGACAATATCTCCTGAAAGAATCTTCTCATGAATAAAATGACAATCAATCTCAATGTGCTTGGTCCTCTCATGAAATACAGGATTGGAAGCGATATGAAGAGCTGCTTAGTTATCACATATCAACTTCATTTGCTGGCACTCCATGAACCTTAGCTCCTGAAGCAATTGTTTCAACCATACAAGCTCACAGGTAGCCTTAGCCATAGCTCGATATTCTGCCTCGGCTGTGGACAAAGCAACCACTGACTGCTTCTTGCTCCTCTAAGACACTAAATTTACCCCAACAAAGACACAATATCCAGTGGTCGAGTGTCTATCATACGGGCTACCTGCCCAATCAGCATCTGAATATCCAATTACTTCAATGTGTCCTTTATCTTCATAAAGTAAACCTTTACCTAGTGCTTTCTTGATATAGCGCAGAATAGGAATGGCGGCATCCCAATGACTATCATATGGAGCACTTACGAACTAACTCAAAATACTCATGACGAATGAAATATCCAGACGAGTCACAGTGAAGTAGCTAAGTTTCCCAATAAGCCTCCGGTATCAACCAGGGTCTAATAAGGGCTCCCCGACAAAGGAAAAAGTTTGACATTTGAATCCATCAGGGTTTCCACTGGTTTGCAGTTTAACATACCTATCTCTTCCAAAATATCAAAGGCATACTTCCTTCGAGAAATAAAAACACCATGTTGGGATTGAGCAACATCTATTCCCAAGAAGTATTTTAGTTTTCCCACATCTTTGGTCTCAAAGTGATGAAGCAGATGCTGCTTTAGCCTTTGTATGCCTTCTTGATCATTCCCGGTAATAACAATGTCATCCATATAAACAACCAAGTAGATGAAACAGTCAAAAGAAAAGTGATAATAAAATACCGAATGATCAATTTCACTATAAGCCATGCCGAGCTGTTGAATGGCTGAACTAAAACGCTCAAACCAAGGCCGCGGAGATTGTCGGCGGATCATTTGGCATATCTATCGGGATCTCTCCCTCATGAACACCGCTGGGGTGTTCAGTCCCTCTCATTGGCGGGGTGATCATGACTTGGCTGCTCTATTTGGAGTCACTATCATTGCTTCTCCTCCCCACTTCCAGTGTTGGTGTTCTCGCGTAGGCCGCCTGTGGGATCTTTTAAGCTCAACACAGACGGCAGTGTGCTTGATGGTCGAGCTGGCGAGGGTGGGGTGATCCGGGACCATCGTGGGCACTGTGTTCGGGACTTTTCCTCATTCTATGGAGACTGCGCTACTTTGGAGGCCAAGCTCCGTGCCATTCTTGACGGACTGTTGCTTGCACGCTCTCTTGGAGTTGGTACAATTTGGGTGGAGACAGACTCGTCAGTTGCTGTTCATTGTATTGTTCAGGGAAGCGATCCGTGGTACCTACATTTCATTATCCGACGTATTCACCTGCTCATCCGCACAGATCCGGACTTGGTCACAGATATCTTTCGCAAAGGCGACCAGGTTGCCAACGCACTCGCTTTAGTGGGGCTTCTACAGCAGCACTACGCAGAGTATGACTCACATCAGTTGCCCGCCCCAGCTCTCGCCATCCCACAGATGGACCGTCATGGATTTTCATCGGTCCGTGGCCGTTAGCGAGGGAATAGTTTTCTTGCTTTTTTCTTTATTATTCTGTACAAGGAGGTAGTACCCCCTTATTTATTATTCTGTTATTCATTTATTCGTTATTGTTAGGGAGATAGTATCTCCTCATTTACTGCTTTTCACACACTTATTGTGTTCCATTATTTGGAGATTAGGTCTATGCCCCCTCCTTTTGTAATTATTTTCTTTTCATTAATAAAAAGGTAGGGGGATTCGAAACCCCCACCAGCTAGGCTCGGCAGACGCGTCAAACCGATGCACGAGTCGAATTGATGCTTTACTTAAAAAACTGCCCAAAAAGACCCCAAAACAGAAGAAGAGAATAGGAAGAAAATAAATGAAATAGCAAAAAACTGTCCAATCCTCGCAGATCTGATTCTGCTGAATTTACGGCTGTAAGTTGAATAGGTAAGGCCGTAAGTATTCATTTACGGCTGTAAGCTTAATATGTACGGCTGTAATCAACTCTCTGCATCAATTCTTGAATTCCTTGGGTCTGATATATTACAGGCGTAAGTTCTTCATTTATGGCCATACAAATTTATTGTACGGCCATATCCAACTCTCTGCATGAGTTTGACACTTGAGCTTCCAAAAATACGGCCGTTAGAAATGGTTACGGCCGTAATGAAATTATGTACGGCTGGAAAAATGCCCTACTTCCAGCTTCTTTAGCTTTTCGGTCCCGGCCTATCTCTTTTCACTGATTTCCCACCTTTTCTTTCCCGTTTCATGTTGTTGACCTACATGGATCAAAATGGGAAGAAATGAGTGGAGATCTGCTCTTTTTACATGTTTCCAAACTGTTAGAGGTACCCGAAAAGTGCACAAACAATACACCTATCACTATTCTCCCTCTTATTATTTACTGGCTACTATGGCAAAATAGAAATAAAAGCAAGCATGAATCAAAGAATTGCAATGAAGGTATGGTGATAAAGACACCACTTCTTTGGTTAATACCATGTTGCAGGCCGGTATACAATGGCGAAGATTGAGAAGAACCACCATGACTATTGTTAAATGGATCAAGCCAAAAATGGATACTCTAAAACTAAACAGTGATGGATCTTTGAAATCAGATTTGTGTGCCTCAGGTGGAAGGGTTGTGAGGAATCATAAAGGTGAAGTATTAGGGGCTTATTTTGAGTATTGTGGTCAAGTCACTACTGTTAAGGCTGAAATGATAGCTATCACGTCTGCGCTGCAAGCTTGCTAGGAAAAAGGTTGGAACAAGATCTAGGTGTCAGACTCAATGATAGCTGTTCACTTTTGCTTGAATCCTATAGGGGCTCCATGATCGGTCCATTATTTACTTGATAAAATTTTAGAATATCGTAGGAGGATGGATGTTAAGTTTACCCACACTTGGAGAGCAAACACTATTGTAGATCACCTAGCTAACCAAGGCTATGCAATGAAGACTCGGAGATGGCTACAACCTCACGATCTTACTGGCCCTGCTACGAGAATCATCTATCTGGATAAGATTGAGATGGGCAATAGGAGAAATATCAATGTTTAGCTAGCCTATAGAGCGATGTCTATTGTATAGAATTGCATTGATTATATTATTATGATGTATAGCGTTGTGGTAGAATTTGGGTAGTTTACCTATTGTGTAGGATTATATTATTTAAAAGTCAGGTATTAAGCCCCCCATCGTTTGTATTATTATTTTCATTATCAATAAAATTCTATCACTGATCTGGATTTTTTTATGAAGATAGTTCCCAAAAAAAGAGGAAAATTTTTATGATTTTTAGTGTACGGGTAAAATGGTCAAATAATAATTTTCTTATTGAAAGTTTTGGGGGAGGATTTAACGAAATGAACCAAATAACTAAAGAAAAAGAAAATTGGAAGTCGCCAAGCCTTGGCAATGCGCAAATTAGTCCTAAATCTTTCCAAATTTAACAAATCTAACTTTCATTTTTATATATTTCCATTTAAACCCATAATTAAGATTATTTGTATTCAAAAAATGGAGAAATTTGGCTCAAATAGCCTAAAAAAAAGTATGTCAATTGTGGTTGTATTCCAAAATAAAAAAATAGATGAAATGGTCAAAAACATTTGGTGGGCATTTTGTCCCAATTTTCAGTTAAATTGCACAATTTTACCTTTTACTTTTTCTATAAATGCTTATTTGATCAATAGTTAATTCTATTGAATTAATTTTATATTGATTAAATAATTGTTATAAAAAAACTTTCAATACCGCAGCATTTGTTCCCATTAATATCGTAACTTTCAAAAATTTTCTTTAACATTAGAGACATGTGCATTTTGATTTTAAACAATGGTAAATGATAAATGCAATTTATGTAGATGAAAAAAATTCACTAGGAATATATCAATATAAAAAATATAACGAAATACAAAGAATAAATAAAATTAAATCAAAAAATTTAAACAAACACTACAAGAGTTTTTACCTTTCCATACAAAATATTTTTGTAGCAAAAGGTCTTTGTTTGTGGGGAAGTGGCAAAGGACACAAAAGAAATTTGTAACCGGTTTTGTGGGGTAAACCTCGAAAGGAAAGGTAATAGGCTACAGATTGTGAGGAATTCAAGGGATAATGTTTGCGGCAACAAATTTTTTAGAGACAAATAAAGTGTGTAGGGAAAGGTTAGAGGTGAAAAAATTTTGAAATTTTGAGTTGAATTTTATTCCTACAAAGCTTTTGGAGACAAATGCAGTTCGTAGGCAAGTTAGCAATGACAAATCTACTTTGTGACCACTAACCGTCTCTTTAACTCAACTCAACCAAACCTCAACCTACTAATTACTTAATTGTGTTCAGAATATTCATTGCATAGGAATTGAACCTTAAACCTTATGGTTGAGAGGTTGAGATCTTAACCACTACACTATTTTGTTTTCTTATTATTCATTCACATTCTCATTGATAAATAATATGTAAGTTATCTAAGTGTAAATCTTGCAAATAGTTTATTATAAATTTTAATTTGTCTGTAAAAAATTTGTAAACAAAATCACATGCCTACAAAAACTTTTGTTTTTCCAGAAAATGTAGCATTTGTCTACAAATGCCAAAAAATTGTAAGAAAAATCATATGCCAACAAAAACTTTTTTTTTTGTAGGGAAAGATATCTTTTGTTTATAAATTTCAATTTATCTGTGGAAAATTTGTAAGGAAAATCATATTCTTGCAATTTTTTTTTTTTTGTGGAAAAAGGTAACCTTTCCTATAAACTTTAATTTGTTGGAAAAATCATATGCCTGTGAAATCGATTTTTGCGGGGAAAGATATCATTTGGCTACAAATTATAATTTGTCTAGGAAAATTTGTAACAAAAATCGCATGCCTACAAAATTATACTTTTTGTAGGGAAATGTAATCTTTGGCTACAAATATTAATTTGTCGAAAATATCATATGCCTACAAAATTTTTTTTTTTGTGGGAAAATATATCCTTTAACTAAAAATTTTCATTTGTCTACAAAAAATTTGTAGCGAAAGTCATATGCTTACAAAATTATTTTCTTTGCGGGGAAAGGTAATATTTGGCTATAAATTTTAATTTGTAAGAAAAGCTGTGTGCCTACGGAATTTATTTTTTGTGGGAAAAGATATTCTTTGGTTACAAATATTAATTTGTCTGTGAAAAATTTTTAGTCAAAATCATATGCGCACAAAATTGATTTCTTTGTGGGGAAATGTAATCCTTGGTCACAAATTTTAATTTATTTGTAGAAAATTTGTAACGAACGATAAAAATTCTTATAGTGAAAAAAATAAAATAAAAAATAAAGTAAAAACCCTCCACTTCCCCACCACCCACCTTACCGCTATCGCCAAAACAACCACCAATAGCAGGGACTAGCAGGGCTAGTGGTGGTCGTTTTGGGGGTGGGCGTAGGGGTAGGGGGTGAAGTGGGGTGGGGATGGGGAAAGGAGCAAGGGTTTTTTTATTTTTGATTTTTTCCTTGTTTAATTTTTTATTTGGTTTTGTTCATTCTTTGTATTCCAGTATATTTTTTATAGTGATATAATCCTAATAAAATTTTATTTATATACAATAGCTACATTTATTATTAATCATTGTTTAAAATTAAAATGTGCTCCTTTCTAATACTAAAGAAAATTTTCAAAAGTTATGATATTAGTGCGAACAAATGCTACAATATTGAAAGTTTTTATAAAAACTATTTAATCAGTATCAACGTAATTCAAAAAAATTAGCCACGGACAAAATAAACATCTGTAGAATAAATAACAGGAAAAATTGTGCAATTTAACTAAAATTTGGGAAACGCACACCAAGATTTTTTTGGACCATATGAGCTACTTTTTATTATTATTATTTTGGACGAGAAGTGCGGTCCACACATTTTTTTTTGCCATAATTTTCTTTTTTTTTAAATACAAATAATCTTAATTATGGGTTTAAATGTAAATATATAAATAAAAATAAGGTTTAAATTGTCAAATTTGGAAACATTCAGGATTAATTTGCACATTGCTAAAACTTGGTACCTTCTAAGTTTCAGTTTCTTTGTTTATTTGGCTCAGTTCACAAAATCCCTAACTTTTCAATAAAAAACATTTATTATTTGACCACATTACCCCCGCACTAAAAGACAAAAAAAACTAAATTAAAGGTTGATTTGGATGGAAACTGTTACAAGGGATTGTGGGATAATTTCTGAAAGATTGGGGGACTCTACGATGAAAAAAAATGAGGTTGGATTGTTACAAAATGGATACTTTGAGGTCCTTTTGCGAGAATAACCCTTTCCTTTTCTACCCAATTCCATGCAATCAAACACACCGTAAGGGCGGTTAAACTTAAAACTTAGTCCCACCGCCTTTTCACGCTTTGTGCTTTGGAGAACATTTCATTTATAAACGGGTTATTTTCTCAAAAGGACTTCAAAGTATCGAGTTTGTAACAATTTCAATCTCATTCTTTTTTTTTGGTCCCACTACACCCCTCAACCTATCAAAAATTATCGCAGCAGGCCCTCGGTAACGGTTTCCATCCAAATATTCTGTTAACTTGGTCTTTTTGCCTTTTAGTGCAAGGGTAAAACTATCACTGAAAGATTGGTGGGTTTGTCAAATTGACCCAATAAGCAAAGAAAAAGAAAACTGAAAATTCCAAGTTTTAGAAATGTGCAAATTAGTCCTAAACCTTTCCAAATTTGACAATTTCAACTTTAGCTTTTTTATATATCTCCATTTAAACCCATAATTAGAATTATTTGTATTAAAAAAATCAGCACAAATAGTACCAAAAAAATGTGTCAACTTCGCTTTTTAGTCAAAAGTAGAAAAAAAAGTAGCTCAAATGGTTTAAAAAAAACTTTTGCATCGTTTAGTCCAAATTTGTAGTCAAATTGCACAATTTTATCTTTTATTTTTTCTATGGATTCTTATTTGGTCCTGTAATTAATTTTTTGAATTAATTTTATACTGATTAAATAGTTTTTATAAAAAAAAACTTTCAATACAATAGCATTTGTTCGCATTAATATTGTAACTTTAGAAAATATTCTTTATCATTAGAGATGCGCATATTTTGATTTAAATAATAATTAATAATAAATGTAATTTTTGTACCCAAATAAAATTTTAATGGGAATATATTATCGTAAAAAATATTCTAAAGCATGAACAATTAATAAAATCAAATATATTGAATGTAACAAAAAAGTGTCAAAACTAAATAAAATAATATTTTTCTAAAAATCGTCAAAAAAACCCCACATCCCACCCCTCTCCCCCCAAACAACCACTAGCAGCAACCTCCAGTGATGATGTGGTGGTTTCGAAAACCACCAGCCTTGCTAGTCATTTTCAAAAACCACCAGATCTGCTAGTTTTTGACAACCACCAATTGCTGGTGGTTTTCGAAACCACCACCACCACCAGTAGCCGCTACTGCTTGTTGGGCAAGGTGGGGTGGGCGGTGTTTTTTTCTCTCTTTTTTTCTTTTTCTTTTTTTAAGGGTTTAGAAAAATATTATTTTATTTAGTTTCTACACTTTTTTTGTTACATTTGGTGTATTTTTATTAAAATCTAAAGTACATATTTTTAGCAATCTAATAATGATATTGATTTTTTATGGAAAGGCATTAATTATTAGTTGTTAGTTCGTATTGAACAAAAAGAAATTTTCAAAATTTTATAGAGATGCCGTAAAATTATTTTTCAAACATTTGGATGGAAATCGTTACCGAGGGCCTCCTACGATAATTTTTGATAGGTTGGAGGGTAGCAGGACGAAAAATAAATGAGACTGAAATTGTTACAAAATTAATACTTCAGGAGCTTTATGTGAAAATAACCCTTTAAAAATTCAAGACATGCAAGACTCACCTAACATGTTTTATTGGGCAAAAGCTGCTTGCACAATGCAAAAATGCGAAATAATTCTCTCACAGGTTGATAAGAAAAATAATACTCCTATAATAATAAATAAGAAAAGGGAGGGGCAAAAAATAATTAGATCGGACAATGAGCAAATCTATACTACTATTGAAAGTCTAGAAAGGATGGGAAACATTTTTTTTCATTTTCACCCTCACATATTAAATTAAATTACATTTCCATCATGACTTGAAATTGTTAAATAACCTTTCAATTGCCCTTTTAAATTATAATTATAAACAATGTTTAATTTTTTAAAAAAAATTTGACACTAACATAAAATTATTTTTTTGTCGCTCTATTTTCCATTTTCTCATTGTTTGTATTCTTTTTATTTATCATTCATTATTTTTCCTATGGGTTTTGACGATAGCTTCCAGAGATCGATCTAGGGATCTAGGGACTGGAGCCCGTGTCGACCCAATTTTTATTTTTATTTTTATTTTTTTGAAATTTTTTATATAAAAAAATTATACAATATAATCTTAGTCAATTAATTATTTTATTTATTACAGACCGTCTCATTAAAATTTCTAAATCTTTCCCTAAATTAGTTTCAAATATATGTGTGACGTCATTATTTAATGAAAAAGTATAGAGTTGATTGTATACACCGATTCTATCAAATGCTAATGAAATGAAATAAAAACGTACATAATTTTAAAATTGAAGTCAGCGGAAAATGAATCCTAAAGAATATTTTTTCTATCTTTTTAACTATCAAATAGAAGTCGCTTAATATCAATTTTTTCTTGAAAAGTAAGTTATTGATGAAGTTTGATTAATTATCATGCAATTTAGTTGTATAAATAAATTAAAATAGTGTGTAATAATTAAGATATTTAACACAAATAACTATATCAAATTTGTGCCATGTTTTTTAAAGAAAATTTATAACATTTAAAAAGAAATTATAGACTATTTTAAGTAATAAATTTTAACTCGGAAAAAGTTTATTGAAATTTATAAAGGCATTGGAACACTATGATTTCTTTTAAACATCTTAACATTTCTCACAAACTAAATTTATCTTTTCTAAAATCATTCTCTTAGCAAATTAAATTATATATTGAATCGAATAATTAATATAAATAGAAACTATATTATAAGTAAAATATATTTTAATTAAATTTATCTAATTTAAAAATATTTTAAATTGTATTTTAAAATAACGTGCATTGAACGTTTACAAGAACTAGTTAGATTAAGCGACCGTTCTTTTACAACTTTTAATAAGTTTTTACATATTTTAACTCATTGTCATCTAAACTCAAACCAATTATATTCACATATTTTTTGGAACCCACTATACTACACAAATCTCCACCACTGAACCCCACTCATTCTCCTATTTCACATCAAAACTCATAAATACATATAAACTAACACCCGCGAGAGAACAAATTACATGAAGATATGTTCTCTCACTGCCTTCAATAGTCCGATCCCCACAGAAGAGAGAGGGGGCATAGAGAGAGATTCAATACAATCGATAAACCTCTTTGTGAACAGATTCGGCGGGATTCTTTGGTTTGGGAATTTTCACTCCAATGCGGTTGAATGTACTGCAGGGCAGCGAATCAATTGCTGAAAATTTGTATCAGTGGATCCGATGATGACAATTGTATCATGTTTGAAAGATAATTTTGACCGGAGGAAAGAAAACATTGTGAGTTTTCAGATTTTAGATAGGAACGATTGTGGCGGTGAGGTAGCTGATTGTATTGAGTTGAGGAGAGAAAGAGGGAAGTGGTGGAAGAGAAGGACGGTGGGGACGGAGGAAGATGCAGCTGCACTTCTCGCCTAGCATGAGAAGTATAACAATATCATCGAGTAGAAATGGTCGAAGTGTCAATGGAGGAGGGGGCAAATTGATGAAGATCAAGGTCGCACCTTGCCACCAGGTGCGGTCCTGTGGTTCGGGAGGCCTGAGTCGAACATACAAAAAAAAGCCCCTGAACCATAGAGTTGAGGGATTTTCGGGGGCAGCGCCCCCGAAATTTTTTTTTCAGTCAAATGCACTATAGTAAAGCTAAAAAGCTCAGAAAAAGCGTCAAACACAACTCATTTTTCCCTTTCTCTTCATCTTTTCCTCCCAACTTATTTTGATTAATTTCAACATTTTCAATCGACACATTCACATTGGTTGACTCATTAACTATATTTTCCACGTTCTCTTTGCCCACTTTTCTATTTTTGAAATTAAAGTACTTTTCAAGATCTCCAACTTGACTTTGTATTAAATCAGTTTCCTCTGCTTTCTTTTTTCCCTTTTGAGCTCCGAAAGGATACTTAGGAGGCATGATATATGATTACTTTACTATAAATACCAAGAAAAATGATTAAAAATCGACATCAAATGAATTAAACAAATCATTTTGTCAAACAAATTTCAACAATTATTTCACAAATGCAACGAGTGCCAATTGCCTTATTTCACAAATGCAACGAGTGCCAACAATTATTGCTTGTCTTCTTGTTGAGTTGTTGCCTTACTGGTAATTGAAAATAATTTTGAACGGCGAGACTCGAGTGCCAACTGCCAAATCGCTACTACTCCTAATCATTACCTTCTTATTTTCTTTTTTCTTTTTTTTTCTTTTTTGTTTGCAATTGTCCCTTCTATTTGTTCTTTAATTAAACTTGAAATGGGCCTAAATATTTGAATAAATATCGCCAAAAAGTAAAAAATGGGCATAAAAGTTTGGATTGAATACTTCAATTGTTCTCTTATTACTCTTAAAATTGGGCCTAAAAATTTGGGTTAAATTCAAAATTGGGCCCTTCATTAAAAAAATGTATAATACACAATTGAAACTCGGGTATAATGGACAAAAATGGGCCCCCCGAAGGGTCGGGCCTGAGGCGACCGCCTCACTCGCCTCATTACAGGACCGCCTTTGCTCGCCACATTTCTTATCGCACGCACTTCCATACAATTTTGATACTCGCGTTCTTGTTGCCTTTTGTCTTCATTCTTACCGCAGTAATCACCCTTGAAGGTGTCAACAAGTGCTCCTCACTAGGTACTTCCCATAAGCACCTTCAATAAATGTTGCATTTAGATTATATCAAGTGATTATTGGGATTGGTTCTACAATTGGATTACATTAGGATAGATTCTGCAGCATGATTACTTAAGTATTGATTATATGTGAGTTATGCTTAAGCATATTTCTAATTGCTTTTCTCATCTCTCGGTTAATTCAGGAATTGCTTACTCTTTGGAGTTTGTTTTAATTCGCTAGACAATTTATTGATGTTATACGGATAGAGGAGTTTGCATTTGGTACAAGCCAATCTAAATACGGTAGTATATTTATTGTTTGGAAATGAGTTACTTCAATGCTATCAAGAGTGTTTTGTAAACTTAAGTAGCATATAAAGTTCATCTTTTGCAAGTTTTGTTTTGGTCATGCTCTTTATTGAATTATTTTAGCTGGTCAATTTATAGTTACCCAGATTTATAATGGGTTGTATCTTGTATGTGCTTGCATGTGAATGTTTTTAAATTTCCTTCAATATTGACAAGCCTTCATTTTCATCAAAACTAGATTTGATATAGATCATATTGTCCATTCTTATGGGTGTGGAAAATTAGTGGTAACCCACCTTGGATTTGAATGATTACTTTTCCACGATCTTGATCATTTATTCAATTGAATGCTTAACGTTGCAGTGCCTGAAAGAATCTTTCAGATTTTGCAACTTTTATCCTAGTATAAATGCTAGCTAATTTCACCATCTTCATGGCCCCTCTTTTTACCGATTGTACTGTTAATCTCTCTATCAGCATCAAGTACCGATATTGTTTGGTTTTTTTATGAATTGCAATGATCCCCATGGGAGAACTGGGTGCATTACAAATCTCTGAATTTTGAGGTATCAAAAATCTTAGTCGATTGTCGTTATCTGGTTGGTTCTGGATATTGCATCCATTATTTTGATTTTAGTCAACTCATTATATGTCGTGTTTATTGATACAATAGTGCAAGTTTCTGGTCTAAATTCTTTTCTTTCATTCTTAGATTGTTTAGGAAGACGGTTGGGGCCAAAACTTCTTGGCCGAAGTGATGATTCTGCGGTAAATATTTATGCTTCGTTTGCATATCTTGGATTCATTCCAATGCTATATCTCACATTTTCCTTTATTTCAAGATATTACTTATGTTTTAAAGTTAAAACGTTTTTTACTGCTTCTGTCGTGGCAGAGGTTGATCAAGGATTTTGTTAATATCCTCAATCAAGTGAACTCTAACACAGCGCCGGATGGCATGAAACTCCCCGAGTCATTTAGTCAACTGGTTTCTGAAATGAAGAACAACAAGCACAGTGCAAAAGATTTTTCTTTCATATTAAAAGCAATGGTATGTGTTACTTGGTTACCCTGTATCTTGACAATTTCATTATATTATGCTACCTGCCTCATATGCGGCATTATTATTTGAAAATTTCCCATTCTAAGAAAGGCTCCAATTGGTTTAGAGTTACCTCATTTGCATGTAAACTTTCTCCTTTCCCTGACTCCATACAAAAGCTATCTACAACATCTTCCCCGTTAGTTTAAGCTTTACTTTCTCATCCCAGTTAAAAATAAATAAATAAATAAAAATTGAAAAACAAATTAAAATTAAATTAAAATTATAAAATGTTTAAAAATAAAAAGCTCAATGGATAATACTTATTAGGTCCATCCCAGGCTGCAATATTGTTAAAAATTCATATAGATTCAATAATATATTATTTTCCCCATTTTTTCCCTGATATAAAACCTCTGAACATCATAAATGTCTACGTGGAAACTGTGATGGGAAAAAAGGGCAAGGTGTCAGGGGAAAAATTGTGGAAATAGTTGAATAAAATTTGCAATCTATACTAATGCCCTTGTAAATAAATAAAATCATGTTTCTTTGTTGGCAAAATCATAATTATAGCAATGTACATGTATGTAGGACTTGTTGCATATACAACAAATTTTCACTAACTTCCACTAGCTTTTTCTCTCTCATTATTTTCAACCACTCATACAATTACTTTACATTTTTAATACATTTTCCCTAATTTCAAATACACAATTAACGCATCATTGGAATAAATCTACATTATTGTGTATAGAACAAGCCCGTAATCATAAATCAAAATATTTGGGATTCTCAGCTACCATGTTTTAAGAGGGATTTCTGCTTAATGACCTCTGCACTTTTGCGCAACAGGTGGAGAGATTTGAAAGGGAGATCAGGGATTTAAAATTTTCAGAGCTAATGAACAAACACTTTGCAGCTAGTGCAATTCCAAACAGCATTCACTGTTTCTCTTTGAGGCTGACTGATGAATATTCTTCCAATGCTCATGCCCGCAAACAGCTGCCTTCACCAGAGTTACTCCCTTTTCTTTCTAACAACTCATACTACCACTTTTTGTTGTCAACGGATAACATCCTGGCTACTGCAGTTGTCGTGACATCTACTGTCCAGTCAGCTTTGAAGCCTGAAAGGATTGTCTTCCATGTCATAATAGACAAAAAAACATATGCTGGCATGCATTCTTGGTTTCTTTTGAATCATGTGTCTCCTGCTATAATAGAAGTGAAAGGTGTTCATCAGTTTGATTGGTTAACAAGAGAGAATATTCCTGTTCTTGAAGCTATGGAGAACCACAATGGGATATAAAATTACTACCATGGAAATCATATCACTGGGACCAATCTCAGTGACACTACTACATGCACCACGAAAATTTGCCTCACGACTGCAAGCTAGAAGTCCAAAGTACATCTCATTGCTCAATCATCTTCGTATATATCTACCCGAGGTAATGAACTGTCATAGGACTTACATTTTTGTTGGTCATTTCATGCTTTGGTTTCTTTGGAAATTTATTGCTCAATCATCTTCGTATATATCTACCCGAGGTAATCAACTGTCATGGGACTTTATTTTCTGCCGGTCATTTCATGCCTTGGTTTCTTTGGAAATGTATAGGAATGATATTGATGTTTGAACCCTGGTCAATCTTATGTACCCATTGAATATGCAATTGTTGCTGCTGTCGGACAAAGTAGAAAATCTTTGTCCTGCCTAGTTGTGTGTAATTCTATATCATAAATCTGCAAAAACATATATGAAAAGTCATCCAGACAACCAACAACGTAGTCTAGATTTTATGCTAGGAGAGGGGAAAATGATATGATCTGTTAAGGCCAAAATACCAGATTGGTATTTAAAAAAACACACTTTTGACGATTTGGTATTTAAAAACTCTCCAGCGACAAATTGGTATTTAAAAATAGACTTTTGCGCACTTGAGTACTTTTGTTTCGCCGGCGATTGAATCTGGAATAAAATATTATTATTTCGTATTTCTCCACCCTTTTTCGTATTTCTGCATTTCTTTCTTATTTCTTTAATATTTATTCCTTTTAACCTAAATACCCCATTCTCCAAAAGGCACAAATGCGTATAAACCCTCTTCCCCAATTAGGTATTCTCTTGGTGGTCGTTTGGTTCGCGCTCTTCCCCGTCTTCTTGGTAGCCTTGAAGCACTGATTTGGTGGTTGCAGTTGACAATGAAGATCTACACATTCGACGGAAGGTTCGATTTTCTATTCTCTCATCGTTTTTGTGTGTATTCGCCTTTTTTGAGTGCTCTGTGTTTTTTTGTCCTCCAACTTTTTAGTGTTGTGTGGAAGCCTTTTTTAAGCCATCCTCACCATTTCTCGATGATTCCCATTATGTATAAAATAATAGCTATTGGAATCTATGGTTTCTGTTAATGCCAATTGTTACCGATTAATATATGTGAAAAAGTTTGCTCTTTTGAATTAAATATGATATATTATAGCAGTAAAGGTTATTTTTTTCGTCAACTTGATTAAAAAAAATATAGAAGTATTGGCTGGTAATCATACATTTTTTTGAGTTGGGCAATGACTGGTTCTGAAATTCTAATGTTCTTTCTTGTACTGTTGCAGCACTTCGACAATGAAACTACTAGCAGATACTGAAGATCGTACGAAACCTGATCCCCCTTTTACTACTCGCATAAGTCTGGACCAACCCCCTATGGTTCCACATGATTCGGTAAATGAGAATGTTCGTAGTGAAGGTACATGTAGAAGGCCAAAAACACAGAGGAAAAAAATAACCCCTAGAAGGAAACCAGCTGCCTCTAAGAAATCAGTCACCCCTAAGAGCAGTTCACTAGCTGTTCCTTTTCTTTCTCAAAGTTCTTTAAGGTCTAGCACAAGGATTACTAGGGCCAAAAGATCACTTAGTCAGTCCATGGTTGTTGATCCCACATGGGATTTTCCATCATTAGATGATAACAGAATAGCATCATCAGATGATAACAGAGTAGCATCATCAGATGATGACACTGCTGAGGATGAAACCTACAAGATGGATCCAACTGAAATGCATGATGATGAGGACCTCCATGAAACTATTGTGCAGGATAAAGGAAAAGGTAAGGTGGATGAAATTGAGTTTGAGTATAATCCTTTTAGTGCACCTATTGTTGATTTTAATCATGGAGGAGAAAGTGACAGAGTTGATGATAGATATAAGGATAGAGATAATGACATACATGAGGATAAAGGAAATGACTTTATTGATGATGATAGAGATCATGCATGCGATGATGGTGACTCTGATTATTGTTCGGAGAGTGATGAAGCTCTTGCTGATGAGCTACTATATGAGAATGAAGAAATGGTGGAGATTGGGAGAGCCAACAAACTGAAGAGAAAGGGAAATGTAACTACAGCAATGGTTGTAGAGGAAGGAGATAGTGGTTTATCAATGCATAGGATGGCTGATACAGATGGAGACACGATGAATGAGGGTGATGGTTCAGGTGTGACAACTGAAGTAGTGCCAACTGTTGAGTCCAAATTGCCTAGTTTTTTGACCACATATGAAGGTGGATATCTTTCTGAGCAGAGGGACTCTGATGATGAAGGATCATTGAATGATGAAGAAGAAGAGGGTGACCAAGTGAGGAGGATCAGAAAAGGGGTTAAGTACACTGTGTTTGATGAGATGACTGACATTGGTGCAGTGTCATTCAAAATTGGGATGAAATTTGAGAGTAGACAAATTCTGAAGCAGGCAATTCTTAATTATTCATTGCAACAGCATAAAGACATCATGTACCTGAAGAATGACTTGAAGAGGATACATGTGGGATGCGCAGGATGCCATTGGGAAATGTCTGCTGGCCATGACCTTGAGCAAGAAGGCAGGTGGCAAATCAAATCTCTGCAGCCTGAGCACAAATGTGTAAGAACATTTAAGAATAGGCTACCAGATGCCAATTGGATCTCAAATATGCATATGGATAAGATATTTAGGAATCCAAAAATCAAGGCTAGTGAGATAAAGGAAGATGTGAAGACAAGATTTGAGGTTATAGTGAACATACGGAAGTGTGAAAGAGCAAAGCACAAGGCACTGAATGCTGTGGAGAACTTGATGAAAAAACAGTATGGGATACTTAAACCGTATTCACTAGAGCTTGTGAGCTCAAATCTTGGAAGTACTTGTGTTTTGAAAACAATGGACACAGAGCCCCGTGAACCTGCCACCTTTCTTAGGTTTTATATCTGTTTTGCTGCATTAAAGGAGACTATGAAGAAGTTTTGCAGGCCCATAATATGGGTTGATGGATGTTTTGTCAAACATGCATGTGGAGGGCAGCTTTTGTGTGTGGTGGGAAGAGATGGGAACAATCATATGTTCCCAGTAGCTTAGGCTGTTGTTAAGGGGGAAACAAAAGCTAGTTGGGAGTGGTTCCTTAGGCTGGTTTCAGATGACTTGTAGATGGGATCTGGAGATGGTTGGACAGTAATTTCTGATCAACAAAAAGTACATATTACTATATTAACTCATTTATATACCCAAGTGATTTAGTTGTTAAATTAACATTTGTCTTGTCTTGTCTTGTTATCCTTGCGGGGACTTGTTCCAGCTATACATAATTTGTGGCCTAAGGTGGAGCACAGGCAGTGTGCTAGGCATATTTATACTAACTGGAGCAAAGTGCATAAAGGCAATGAGCTACGTAGACAGTTTTGGAGTTGTGTTAAGACAACTTCAGTGGGGCAGGTTGAGACAGAGGGTAAGAATTTGTTGAAGCTATCAGCAAAGGCACGTGAAGATCTTGTTGCAAGAGACCCTGAAACATTCTATAAGTCTCACTTCAAAACCCACTCAAGTTGTGATTGCGTAGACAACAACATGGCAGACTTTCAACTATTTTATTCTGTTAGCTAGGTATAAACCTATTGTCAGCATGCTAGAGGACATTAGATTAGCAGTGATGGATAGAATGAGAGTAAAAAGGGACTTTTCTTCAAAGTTTGTGGCTGGTAGTGCTCCTAGGATTAGTCAAAAACTAGCGGAGGCTTATGAGGAACAAAAATATTGTCAATGTAAGTGGAATGGGGATGATGATGAGAGTGAATTTGAGGTGATACACCATGGGGTTGGACACGTAGTTGACTTAAATAAAAGAACATGCTCATGTAGGGGTTGGGACCTAACTGGAATTCCCTGTGCACATGCAATGAGTGCAATCTTGGCAATGAATAGGCAGCCTAAAGATTTTGTAGTAAACTGGTATTTGAAAGAGACCTATGTTAAAACATACTCAACATTGCTAAAACCTTGTGCGAGGAGTACTTATTGGGACCATGATGAAGATGGAATGGTTCTTCCTCCACAAATTGAAAGAAAGAAGATGGGTAGGACGAAGACATCTAGAAGAAAAGATGACAATGGACCAACAAAGGATGCAAGAAAATATAGCAGAACGAGATTGTCTACACACTGTTCTAGATGCAAATCCACTGAACATAATGTGAAAAAAATGTCCATTACCACCACCAACACAAGCATCTCAAACTGCACAAGTATGCTTCTACGCTGGCTTCTACTTTAGTAAAAAAAAAATTCGAACATTCTCTGAGCTTGTCTTATGTAATACTAATTCAAACCATTTATTTTATCCACTATCAGAATACTCTTGGAGCATCCACTAGCTCAAAGAAAAGAGGCAGACCCAATGGGAGCAAAAATAGGATTGGAAGTGAGTCTGGGGAAGTTGCGAGGCCAGCAGAGTACTTGCAAAGGATTAGGCCATCAAAAGCCAAAGGGGAGAATACAGCTACTGCTCAAGGGGATCAACAATCCATGCCATGGCTGGAGACAGTGAGTAATATGAACAGCAGCTCAAACAAAAGAGGAAGGCCCAGAGGGGAAAAAAGACAGGTTTCTGTAGTTGGAGTTCTTGTTGGGGATGGAGGGGAAACAGTGTACATGGCTTCTCCTGGAGCTCCAACAGTGAATTTGAGCAACCTATGATATCACTTTGGAATGAATATTTTGTTTTGAAATTCCACATGGTGGTTAAGTAGTTTATTTTGGTAAAACTTATTTTGTTTGGATTTAGACCCGGATAGGATGATCCAATGGTAAAGCTATTTTGGGTGGTGGATGTTTATGGATCCAATAGTAGACTGAGTCAATGTCATCAAACTTATTTTGTATTGACTTGTGATTTTCATGGAATCATTGCTCAGTTGAATTTATGGACTGCACTATGTTTCTTGATGAAATGTATCTTTTAGTGCACAAATTTACTCAATTGATGAACAAATTTGGATGTTGCTGGTGCAAATAATGCTCAGCAAACTACCGGTGCATTGTTTGCACCAGCAACTTGTAATATTCTGTGGAGAAGAATTTGGCTTGGAGACTTGAACTAGTAAACTACACAATGCAGATCCATAAGTTGTCAACACACTAAATGGGACAACATACATTAACACTAAACAAAGACAATTACACTCCAACTAATACAGATTAATCTACCTTGATTGAAACCATATTACATGCATAGAATGAAACTAAACTAAACAAACCTAAGTCTGCAATTTCATCAAGAAAAATAACAAAACTCCAACTAACACTACACAGAGAACAACAGCCAATGCAAGGTACAAGCTACAATTTCCCTTTGCATTCGACCTAAAAAACTCCACCTTCATCATTTCGAGCTCTTCATTCAAAGCACAAATTTCCTCCTTGTGCCTTCTAATTTCATTCTCATAACTGGCAACCAGAGCACTGTGGTGATCAGCAGATTTTTTCAATGTTGTTAAATCATTAAAAACCAAAGGAATCAATCTTCTACCTTGTGGACAAATCATACTATCAATCCATTTCTAGTAACCACATCCACCAGCTCCATCTTTTGCACATCTCGCAAACCTCCTTGCCTTGTTTCCCTCTGTCATTGAAGTAAGAACCAGTGCTTTTCTCCCACAATCACAGTGTAAATTGAATTCTTTAATTGCCATATCATGTCAAAGCTTCAAGCACTACAGGCTATTCATACCACTGCCATTCCGCCCCTAAATAAGGTTCAAACCAAATGAAAATTACGAGTTATATGTCCAAAATGAAAAATTAAACATTGAATTAGTTGCAGAATTTTTTAAACGTCAAAAGTATGTAAATGTTACACTTGCAGACGAGCTTCCGGTGGAATTACTCGAAGAAGAAGTGGAGCCTTCCATTTGATTGAGCCAAAGACGATGAAAATATGTTGAGAAATGAAGCCTAGCCCCAATTGTGGTACGTAAGCCCTGATTTCCAACAGTCATGAACGATTTTGGGGTTTGGATTTGATGGGCAACCCTAATTTCAACGGTCGAATGAATTTGGGGATGGGATATCCTAGAATGTGGTTTTCAATTTCGAAGAAATAAGAAAGAAATGCAGAAATACGAAAAAGGGTGGACAAATACGAAATAATAATATTTTATTCCAGATTCTATCGCTGACGGAAAAAAAGTACTCAAGTGCGCAAAAGTCGATTTTTAAATACCAATTTGTTGCCGGAGATTTTTTAAATACCAAATCGTCAAAAATGTGTTTTTTTTAAATACCAATCTGGTATTTTGGCCGATCTGTTAATGAGCAAACTGAGGCGAATAATTAACACTCCCACTTATACACAAAGCTAGCTGGCTTCATCTCATGCTAGTTCTCTTTATACTCTATTACTTTTGAATTCTTAATAATAGATGCCTTCAAAATTGAAGAGAATTTGCTGACCCATGATTGAATATATACAAACTTACATTTTCAGCAAGGATTTTGCTCTTGGTTTTTTGGGTGTTGAATTGGGTTTTCCTTCTTATGGTGTGGCTTGCAATATCTTCGATTCAAAATTGGTCATCATCGTTCCATAAGAAATTCTCTTTTTCCATGCAAATCGTGCTGTAAATTCTTTCTGTTTCTATTTGGTGCAGCTCTTCCCAAACCTTGACAAATTGGTTTTCTCAGACGATGACATTGTAATTCAGCGTGATTTATCTCCTCCTTGGGAAATAGATCTTAGCGGAAAAGTTAATGGAGCCATTCATACTTGTAAAGGTGAAGATGAGTGGGTGATGTCTAAGCGATTTAAAACTTATTCCAACTTCTCCCACCCACTCATAGCAAAGAATTTGAATCCCGATGAATGTGCTTGGGCTTATAGAATGAACATCTTTGACTTGTGTGCATGGAGAAAGACAAATATTAGAGACACTTATCACACCTGGCTTAAGCAGGTAAATTTTAGTTTTAGTTTAATTTGAATTTGAATTTTGTTCTTACTGAGAGGCTGTGGGCGGTTGTAGAATCTGGAGTCAAACTTTTGTAGAATCTGGAGTCAAACTTGGCTTTATGGAAGCTTGGAACTCTGCCCCCTGCTCTGATTGCATTCAGGGGTCGCATTCACCCAATTGATTCCTTGTGGCACATGCTTGGGTTGGGCTATCAAAGTAAGACTGACATTGAAAATGTGAGAAAAGCAGCCGTGATTCACTACAATGGCCAGTCGAAACCATGGCTTGAGATTGGCTTTGAGCATCTTCGTCCCTTCTAGACCAAGTATGTTAACTACTCTAATGATTTTATAAGGAATTGTCATATGTTGGAATAGTCACCAACAACCAATCAATGCCAACGGTGACATAGAATACAGCATAGACGTGTTTTGCGAGAAAATTGTTTGTATTCATTCATTGAGTCTGCAAAGTAGCAATGCATCATCTATTTTTCTGGTAGGATCAGAGGACACAATTTTGGGCGTCATGGGGTATTGCTTATGTCGTCTTGCTGAGAAGGGAATAGTAGTTGCATATTTTTGAAAGTGATGGCGCAATTGCCCTTGGTTGATAATAATAACATAAAAAAGAAGAGAGCTAGGAAGAAGGTTCCCTTAGGCTGTGGATCTTGACCCATTTGTCCATAAGAGAGAAATTTTTCCCCATTTCGTTTATTTCATGTCTCACTTTCCCCCTTTGTTGCAGATTTTCTACCCTCATCAATATTTTAGCTAGTAGATTTACAGGCAGCACTCATAGATATACCATATGTTTCTTTTTGTTCTGTATGATTTACTAAAAAAAAAAAGGACCATTTAACATGTACAGATTATATTTCATGATGAAATTTAGTGTTGTCTTTTTGCCATTCATGATGGTCATGTATATGGTGAAGACGGAGTAGATAATTTCCACATTACGATGACAGTATTATTTAGCTAATACGTGTGAGGCGGATATAGAGGTTCAGTCTCGTACTGCATTCTTTATTGTTTAGACTGAAATACTGATAATACCATATTCTATGATAGAATTTATGGTCACGAAAAGCTTTTGCGTGATTATTTTGGAGACAATGCTGTTGGAACTCTTGGTTTGTCTTCTCAACAAAAAAAGAAAAAAAATCACGGTTGCTATGCGGATGCTTGCATGTGGAGTTGCGGCTTCTTTTGTTGACGAATAGGTGAAAACACTGCAACTGAGAGTTTAGAAAAAATTGCTGAATGCGGTAATTGCGATTTACTCAGAGGCATACATGATATCACCGAACAAAAAGGATGTTTGTTGGATTGTTAAAAGAAGGCAAAAATTGTGGTTTTCCTGGGATGTTTGGTAGCATTGACTATATGCATTGGAATGGAAAAATAATCTAGTGGCATGCAAAGGCATGTATGTCGGTCATGCGAATGAACAACCTATAATCCTTAATGCTCTGACTTCTCAAGATCTATGGATATGAAATGCATTTTTTGGGCCTACAAGGGTCACATAATGACATACTCCCTCCATCCCAATTATATAGGTTCGTTTTCTTTTTTTGGATGTCCCAACTATATAAACTTGCTAAGAAGTTTAATTTACAACACTATCCTAATATACCCCTATGTAATACTCAATTATAACTGTGAATTTTGATTATAATAATTAACTAAGGGTAAATGAGGAACACGATTCACAAAATGTATGTTTCCAATACTTTTGTTCATCTTTGTGAAAGTCAAATAAGCCTATATATATGGGACGAATGGAGTAATATTTTGATAGATTTTATTAGTCGCATATGTTGCCAAAGGTTGTGCTCCTCCGACCAATTATTCGATCAACAACCATTGAGTATACAATTGCATACTACCTTGCCGATTGCATATGTGCTCCATAGTCCACATTTGTGAAAACAATTCCATCTCCAAGAGATGAAAAAAGCAAAAATTTGCTGCAGCTCAAGAATCAACGAAGAAAGATGTTGAAAGAGCATTCGGAGTGTTGCAATCACGATTTGCAATTGTCCTTGGACCAGCACGCTTTTGGCATCATAAAGCTCTAAAAGATATCATGATGGCTTGTATTATATTACATAATATGATTGTCGAAGAAGAAAGATGCACTGAAGACTTGGACTTCAATTACGATACATCTAATGCAGGTCCAACCATATCAGTCTCATGAGCGTACATCTTATGAAATTTATCCAAGCTCATATCGCATCACGGATAGGGATACTCATTCTAAGCTCCAACAAGACGTTGTTGAGTAGCTAGTAATGATAAAATAATAGTAGAAAATGTCAAGTTGGATGTGGGAATATAAAAGTCACACAAAAAATTTATATCGAATAAGTGGAGAAAAGTGGGGAGAGGGTGAGAAAAATGAGAAAAATAAAAGAAAATATAGGTCCTGCAATTATTATGTGTCACTATCTCTCCTTACTGTCATCTTAAATCGAGAATGTCTAGAAACTTGCAATGGAGATGCTCTAAGGAATGCATGTAGGGACGGAGCCCATTAAGGACACCGCACTGGACTCAGCCCGGAGTAGTCAAAATGAATAAAAGTAAGAAAGCCCAACTCATTTCTACCGATTGCGCCATTTTTGCTTTTGACCCAATTAGCCCACAGCCTGATTATCACGCTTAAAAACGCATTCGCTGCCTGCTACGCAGTAAAAAAAAACAAACAAGGGAAAAATCAAAGATGATTGAGTGAAGGCCGAGGATCAAAGGACGCTTGGGCTCGATTGTTCTCTTCTTGAACTCGCCAACAGCCTGCTCCGTTGCTCGGTCAACAATAGATCATTGATTCATCTTTTATGTATTTTTAGTTTCACTTTATTATTTTAATGATGGCTAGATGAGGGATTGGGTTTGTTGAGAAATTGACCCAATTCCTACAGAATTTTTACGTATAATTTAGGAATTTATGTTTGAATGAATGTTATTTCTTTTAATTGAAATAGTGTATAAATGTTCAACGCTTCAAATATCCCAGCTGTGCTGCCAACTGAAAATGTTAAGTTTTTGCTTTTTTGTTTTTATTTTTATTTTGACTTGTTGGGTGTGAAACTGTGAATATACATTGTTGAAGTATTGTTTTTATTTTGCTTCAAATTGCCATATTGTATTTAAACTCGTTGCTTTTATTTGGAATTTCATATTCTCGCGGGATTGCGGGGAGTGTGAGTTTTTGAGTTGAGTGCTTCAACTTTAAAAGTAGTTGCTAAATGAGAAACGGTCTGGTTTTTTCAAGAACAAAATGATAATGGGAGTAGTATGAATATTAATTGAACAGCTTGTTTAAATATGACAAGAAAAACTTTTCTATTACTGATTATTGTAATAATAATTGAAATTTTTCCATTGTTGGTCGTTGAAGTTGTGTATTTTAATGATAGTAGTATTAACACGTACAATGTAGTCATATTATACTGTAATAATATACATAGTTTTAATTTGCATATGCAAATAATTATTATTTAATTAACTAACTAGAATTTGAAAGTTCAAAAAAACTATGCACCATGAAAGATAGCATATTTTGGCTCAAATTTGCAAAATAAAGCTTTGCTGCATGCCTAAAGAATCATAAATTAAGCTAATAAGTTAACAAATGCTGTTTTTTGTTATTAGTGGTAAAACTTTCCTAGATAATTTGAAAATATTGAAAATACAGTATGCAAATTATAATTGCAAATACACCTAAGCTAATAAGTTAACAAAGTATACTTTTCGTTATTAGTGGTCAAACTTTCCTATATAATTTGAAAATATTGAAAATACAGTATGCAAAATATAATTATAAATATATGGTGTATTTTGTAATTTTCCCTATTTACAAAATATATGTTAGACAATTGTTAATTACGTTTAGGATCAAATTTTTGACAAAAAGAAGTCATTAGAACAACAAGGAATTACATGCAAATAGTGGGTGTATTTTTGTCCAAAAATGTTTCCCACCTTTAGACACTTTTATATATGTTACAAATTATGTATATATTGTAGGTAATCGATAGATATAGGTTATAGTACAAAAATCAAATGCCCAAGATGTTGACAACTTAAATTACCAATATGTTGGCCGATAATTGACACATAGCACATCAGGAGGTGAGGGGAGCATGTGTCGGCTTAAATTGGTATTTAATCATTAGTGTAGATTATAGATATCAATTATAGGTATAAACTTTGTTTTCTCAAATGTTTGCATATATGATGACATTTTAGCATTTTGAAGAGGTTGTTTAGATTCATTTTAGTTTACTAGTTAAGAAAAATGTGCATGGAACATGACTTTATAATAATTTGTCAAGTATATTTTGACTATCATAATTATAACATGACAAAGTACACGTACACTCAAAAATCATAAAATAATGAGTGTAATGTGCACATCAGATCAAATAAATATTATATTTTGAGTAAACCATACACCCAGTATGCTTCTTCCATATCTTTACTATACTTCAAAAGGAATGATCCTCGTAATTTTAAATGCCATATGTTTTTGGTAGACACTATTCCATAAAATCATTTTATCTAACATTATTTTCAACCAACCATTCAAATGATAACCGTTTTCAACTTTCAATACTTTTCCTTTACTTCTCAACAATGAATTAACATTTTTTTTCCAAAAATCTCTGAAAAATATACTCATCTACCCTTTAGTAGAAGTAATTAATCTATTTAGAGAAACAATCATGTTTAAATAATATTCTTTAATTATTGTCTCAAATAATTTTTTTTTCACAAGTCATAACCACGTTACTTTTGGACTGCAAACACTTCTGGCTCTTTTACCACCTCTTCTTACTTTGAAATCATTCAGCAAAATCCAACAAGCAGCTCTCATATAAACTGATCTGGAATAAGTTTGTATCCCCGAAAATTTTATTTTTTGTATGGAAGTTATTGCATGATTGGATTACCACAGATGGTTGTGTTAAGAGAAGGATGAAGGCTAGCTTCCACTTGGGGCTTGTTCTATACACAATAATTTTTCACTAACTTTTTCTCTCTCATTATTTTCAATCACCCATACAATTACTTTATATTTTTAATATATTTTTCCCAATTTTCAACCACACATCTAACTCATCATTCAAGTAAATATACATTATTGTGTATAGAACAAACCCTTATGATGTTATTATCAAGAGGAAACTATCAATCATGGCTTCATATCTGGTGGATTTGCGCAGCAGGTTTGGCACTACTTTCACAAAGAAGTTTGGTATCCCTCTTTCACATCCTCGACATCCTATGAATATCTGCATACATTGATATTTACACTCTCCTAATATGAAAATAATGGCCTTATATTCCATTCTATACTCTTTGGTACTTATGGATTGAAAGAAATATAGCAAAATACCAAGGGCAGCCTACAGGGTATGTCTGCATACTAATTATAATTCATTGTAGTTCATCATTTCTCCTACTTTTTAAAATTTAAATTTAATCAAATAAATCACATCAACATATCTCGTAAGGTCCACCTGTATTATTAAATCTCCACCATTCAACTCCACTCATTCTATCTTTTCACTCTCACAAAAATGTATTAAAATTTGTATGCAAACATCACCTACGTCTATTCACAGACTGGTTAAAGTTATTGAGGGTCTGGTGCACATATTTTTCTTGTCAAGTTTAGTTCCTTAGAAATCTACCCCCGTCTTGCCCAAACTTGTCTACTGGAGGCTTCCTCCCTCATCTATTATAAAGATCAATGCCGATAAGCGCTTGAAAGATAATCATCTTGCAAGTGGGAGCATCTTTAGAGATTCTACTAGATTGATTATCCTTGCTTTTGCAAAATCATATCCCACAAAAACTGTGCTCTATGCCTAGATAAAAGCTATCTACACTGCCATCACATTATGCAAGTTGAAAGGGTTCCTCAAATCTGGATGACTCAATGGCTACTTATAATATCTTATGTCACCAACAACAAGGCTCATGGAATGCTATTATATTGCTGAAATTCTTGACTTCTTTCTAAAACATGATGTCCATATACACACCTACATAGAGAAGGCAACAAGGCTACTGATTTCTTTGCTAATTTGGGACATGACCTCTTGGGCTTGCAAGTTTTTAATCCTCTTAATATTCCCAAGGCTGTTAATGGTATCCTCCAAATGGACCGAGCGCAGGTTCTGTATGTTAGATTAGAGTAGACATTTTATGTATAACTATTGGCTCTTACCTTATGGTTATCCTTCTTGTTTAGTATGCTAGATTTACTTTCATGCTTCAAGCACTTTGTACTTTCTTTAGGAGATTTTGGTCTTGTCCCCCTCCTCATAATAAACTTTTTCTATTAATAGAAGGGTAGGGGCACCCATACCCATCAGGACCTAAATGGAGGCGTAAAACCAACATCGAAGTCGAAATGGTGCTTTTTTTAATTTTAAAAAAAAACATGTTACTTTTTTTCCATTTCTAGAAGAAAATTCAATCATTAAACTTTTATCATCAAAATATTAAATCTTTGTTATTAAATAACAAAATTGTGACATTGTCCTTAACATAATGACAAATAATAGGATTTTTATATTTTAAAATTAGTACATATATAACAAAAAAAAATTTCTCTCGTATAATGTCAAGAGCCTACTAGGTTTACTAAAAGTACAATGGCGGGACCAACTATCAAAATTGTGTTGCTCGATTTATTCTAGTGGAGTTCTATACTTCTATTATTACCCTTATGTATTCCCTCAATCTACATTGTAACTCTAGAAATTCAATTCCATATTCAATTAACAATTATCATACATGACATGCCTCACCGACGTCCTCATATTCTTCTTCCTTTCTTTCATTCTCTTCTGTGGCTACTGATACCCTTAACTCGAATCATCCAACACTGCACAAAGCAAGTAATAATTCTTATTGGCAATTTGTCAGTGTACAACATTGAAAGAGATGGATATTATCAAAATGTACAAATAGCATACATTAATGAAATCATTGGTGATTGATCAAATTAAGTTGACATATGAAAGAAATAAAAAAAATTCATCACAATTATATCCTTGGTAAACATATAAAAAACTTACATATTTGTATGTATGTGTGAATGCATTTCCCATAATTGCAATGCATTGAAGTTCATTAAATTTTGGTGTAGTAATATATACATATATACATATATATTACTTATAAATATTGATGGATATTCTTATAAATATTGATGGATATTACATACAATGGCGTGCAAACAAGAAGTTTACATAGGCGCGAGTCCGATACTAGAAGCGTAAGGTACAACCAATGTTCTAGGTACAATCCCGTAAAGGCAAAGGTATTACGTGCTTAAACTCTCCAACTAATGGAAATAGTTAGGTTACTACTATGGAGCAACAAGCCTATAAACGAGCATATAAGTAGCTTATATTGACACTTCCATAAACATGGAGGAATGATTAACCAATCGATCAATAACTATCTCCATAAACCAAGAAGAAATGATAGTAAAAATTAAACACAGTCAACCAAAATCCAAAGAACAACTCCCATTAGGAAGAGAGCAAGATAAATGAAATTGGTTAAATAAACCAAGTTGAACAAAAGTTGTAACCACAAAGATGGACAAAATCACCTACTAGTTACTACCTTTGGCCAAGTTTTACAAAACATTGGAACTAAAGAACTACCTTATGTGGAGAACTATAAGAACTTCAAAACTGACCATCACTTTCCATGTTCTTCTTCATTTCTTGCATCATTTATCCATTTGATCCACATGCTCGATGATTTTTTCTTCCATCATGTTTCCCATGCACGGCTCACCATCATCTAGTCCTCGACTACACTCTTCAATTTCTTCCTCCTCAATGCTTTCAATTGGATACATACACTTGTTATTTTCTATCATCACGTGCTCTTCAATTTCTTCCTCCAACATCTTTTTCATGTTCGACCGACAAGCCCGACCGCGACCCCCTTGTGACCTTGACCTTGACCTGACATCTACTACTACCGCGACTGTGACCCCATCCTTTACTTTGGTTCTTTTTATGCCTTGATCGTACCTTCAATCGTTTTCCACCTCTTCTTCTTTCGCTAATTCCTCGTTGGACTATAACTTACCTCGGAGCCAGAGGTTTAACTAGCCATATACTGAGGTCATTGCTATAGCTAGAGCTAACACCAGTACTCGAGCTAGGTTTATAACTTGTGCTTAGGCTAGGAGTAGGACTAGTGCTTGAACTCAGGTTAGCGAAAAGCATAAGGTCACGCGTTCGAGAGCGGCTACAAATGGGGTTGAGGCTGGCATTTACTTCTCGAACCCGATAACGTTTATCACGAGTCTCAAAAAGTTTGCCACTGTCACAAAGCTTCCTCAAATGGTACTCGAGTAGCTTTTTGTGAGCAAACAGCAAAGTCTTTAAACTGTTCTACGATGAACTGGGATATTGCCTCCTCCTTCGAACCGCCTTCCTCATTCGACTGCTCAATTGAGTTTCGTGTCATCTATATCAATATCAGGATAAACAAAATAAGTATCCCTTGCTTCATTTCTTCAACAGCAAACCAAACTTGCACAAGGAGTATGAATTTTCAACAAGAAACATGATGCGCAAGAAGCTAAGTCTAAAAATAAGGTAAAATTAAGTAAGTTCACTTATGACTAAGAACTTAGTGGACACTAAAGTCACATTTAGGACACAAAAAATTCAAAATTACATCGAGCAGTCATGTTATGAAAGTCAAAAAATACGGGAAGAAAGACTTACTTTTAATTCTTAAAAGCTCATATTCATAGCCCAATACTATATAGATACCTTATGGCTCTGTTCTATCAAGAACAAGTGTAAAATTTTCAATAGATTCATAACTTTAATAAAACAGAAAATAAACAAAAATTTACCCACAAAAAAAATAAAATAAAAAAAGTTGATTGGAGAAGAATAATAAAGAATGTGATTAAAATAACAAAAAAATAGAGAGATAAATTGCAAAGCAATTAGAAAAATAGAGCTCTGAATATGATTCGCATGAAGATAACTGATTAGCCAAGGATCTAACTCGCACAAGAACACAGAAATATTAGCTAAAATCAAAACCCTTTTCCAACAAATTAATTAGAGAAATACCTTCTAGTCCCAATCATCAATTGACAGCTGTTTATTTCTTGTGTTTAATCCATTTCAATTCGTGTTTTAATGTGTATTTGTTGATGTTTAGAGTTGCATTTACATTGATTCCATTTAATTTTGTGTCAAGTCTTAAGAATGGATGAAAATGTGCCAGTTAGGACCAATTTTGGGGCTTACTTTGAAGTTCGGGGACCAAAATAGAAGATTGAGCAAAGAAAAAAAAATTTTAAAAATCTGGAAACATTGAAAAACCTGTGTGGGCACACGGGTCCATCTGAAAGTCTTGTGCGGGCACAAAGAGGTCTTGTGCGGGTAGGTACACATTGCGTGATTCCAGATTTCCTTATTTTATTCGAAGTCGATTTTTTTTAGTTTCTTGTGGATGAATTTTAGGTTTTTGGGAAACCTTTTTAGCACCTATTTAAGGGAGAGTCTAGCCTCAATTGAAACACAATTAGAGAGAAGAAAATAGAGGAAGAAACTACAAGAAAAAAGTCAAGGTTCAACAACAAGAGTTGAAGATCAAGATGCAATCAAGAACAAACTCTGTGGATATCAACACAAGCATGCAAGGCTAAATCTTCCAAATCTAGTTTAATGGGGACGTTGTGTTCATAAATCTATTGTTATCTTTTCCCAACAAGTAACGTTGCATTCTTTCTTTTATTGTTTTGTTGGATTATTTTGCGTTTAATGATTCAATTCAATTGAATATTTATTACAACTTGATCAATTGTGGTGAATGAATTAGGATCTTGATCCGTAATTATCGCCATCCCTAATTCTCTATTAGTAACTAAAGATTGTGCATCTTTACGAATAATCCAACATAGATTAATCAAATCGAGCATGTGAATTTGACACCTAGTCTGACCTATTCTTTTATATCGTTTTACTAGTTTTCGCATTAAAATCAAATAGGTTACTTGGCATTGTCCGAGAGCTAAGGATTAATTAAAGAGCTTGTTTTGGTTAATTACACTCAAAGAAGAATTGGGTAATTAGAGCTTGTTAACTACCGTGGGGCTAGTAAATCAAGAGATAGGAAGATACATGTTATTTGGGAAAGGATAACGATAGCTAGAACATAACTACCCGAAAAATTGGATTATCTCTCTACTTGATCTTTCCAAACTTTTTACTCGCTTTATTTATTTTTCGCCAATTAGTTTAGTAAATCACCCACCTCCCTCCTCCGCCGAACCCCAAAACAAAGTTAGCATAACTTTTCTAGTTCAAACCGTTCTCTATGGGTTCGACCCTTACTCATCACTGCTGCATTTATTTGTTTTAAAATCGAGTAAGGAAAAAGTATTTAGTATTTGGTGCTTGTGACAACTACCAAATTTTTGGCGTCATTGCGGGGAAACGGTTTAGTTGAATTAGCTATTTTGTGCTAGCGCTTTATTTTTCGATTTCTTTTGTTTTGTTTTTATTTGTTCTTTCATTATTTCTCGTTGCTTTCCCTTGCTAACTTATGACCAATACTCGATCCTCTCACCAAACTTCTCTTTATTTGGCCCAAAGATTGAAAGAACTTTGCTAAGGATACGAGGAAAAGAGAGTAGCAGAAGGAATCTGAAAAAGTTAAGAGAAGAACAAAACAATATGGCCAATGAAAATAGAACTTTGAAGCAATTGGCAAAACCTAATGCAGTGCAGCAACCTCTCTGTATTACCTTCTGGCACTGGACGAAGGTGCAACCTTTGAACTTAAATCCGAGTTGATCCACCTATTGCCTTCATTTCATGGTTGCACCGATAAAGATTCATACTGGCAATTGAAGGAGTTCCACATCGTCTGCGATAGCATGAGAGCTCCAACCATCACTGAGGAATAGACTAAGCTTAGGGCATTCCCCTTCTCACTCAAGGGCGCCGCAATAGATTGGCTTTACAATTTGCCATCAGGGGCGATCACCACATGGAACAACATAAAGCGGATGTTCCTTTAAAAATATTTCCCCGCATCCAAGACTGCAAGCATTAGGAAGCAAACTTATAGTATCTAACAGCAATTTGGAGAGTCCCTTTATGAATACTGGGAATGCTTCAAAAAGCTCCGTGCGTGCTATCCAAATCATCAGATCACTTACCAAGGCCTAGTCAAGTACTCTTATGAGGGACTATTGCAAAATGAAAGGGGCATGATTGATGCTGCAAGCTGGGGCTCTTTAATGGACAAAACACAAAAAGAAGCACGAACTTTGATAGCCAACATAGTTGAGAATTCCCAATAATTCAATTCAAGCTGAGACATGCGAGTTTAGAGAGTCAATGAGGTAAATATTTCCAGTATTGAAAATCAACTTTCTAAATTAACCTGTCTTGTTAAACAACTTGTTGTAGGGAATTTACAAAAGCTGAAGATGTGTGGAATTTGTGCACAAATGGGACACGCAATAGATGCCTTCCCAATGCTGTGAGATGACAATGTGGAACAGGTAAATGTAGCATGAGGCTTTCCATTCCAGAGGCAACAATGCAACCCCTGCTCCAATACGTAGGGGTGGAAAGATCATCCCAACTTGAGTTATGAAGAAAATAGACCCCCTGGTTTCTTCCCAATGTACCACCACAAGGGTTGTTCCAATAGAAACCCCAACAATTAGGTATGTCTTTTGAAGAAATGGTTAATTCTCTGGCTTCTAATGCTTTGCAATTTCAACAAGACACCAGAGCAATCATCCAAAACCTGGAAAGTCAAAATGTGCCAAATGGCAATTGCCATCAACTGACTAGAAGCTCAATTGGGAGGAAAGCTTCTATCTTAGCCGAACATTGACCCATGAAAAGAAAATGTGAATGCCATGATGCTGAAAAGTGGGAAAGAGATTGAAGGCCCCCAAGGGAAGCTCCCCGTGCCGAAGGATGAGGAAGAAAGGAAAATTGAGAAAGAGGTGACTGCGCCACACAACCCCAAAGGTAAACTCTTACCCCATTTTAGTTACTCAATCCACTCCTCCTCCTTGTCCTCTTAGATTGGTTACAAGCGAAGAAGAGAAGGAGAAGGATCTTTTGGAGATATTCCGAAAGGTGAAGGTGACCATCTCCCTACTAGACGTGATTAAATAAATTCCGAGATATGAAAAATTCCTCAAGGATTTAAGCACCAACAAGAAGAGACAAATGGGGAATGAGATTAGCAGATTTCAACAGAAGTTGCCCCCAAATTGTAAGGATCCAGGTATGTTTACCATCCCTTGCACCATTGGAAACACTATGTTTAATGGAGATTTAATAGAGTTAGTGCATCCATTGCTGTCATGCCACGATCTGTTTATGCATCTCTTCACCCAAGTAAACTAAAACCAACAAGTGCAATCATGTAATTAGCTGACTGAACCAATGCTTATTCGAATAGGGTAGTTGAGGATGTATTCGTATAGGTGAATGGGTCTGTGTTTCTTGAAGACTTTTATGTAATTGACATGAATGACGATTACTCCCTGAGCACCAATCCCCTCCTATAGGAAGACCTTTTCTTTATACTACAAAGACCACGATAGATGTTTTTAAGGGTAGCCTTAGTATAGAATTTTATAGGGAGAATATTCATTTTGACATCTATAAATATGCTCAACATCCCAATGCTATTTGCTCAATTTCTATGGCTGCTGCTCCAACCCATTTGGTGTAGAAAATTTCTAAGCTAACACGTAAAGAGAATCAAGATCTATGTGATACAAAAGTAGGTTGGCCTGAGCTGAACGGGCAAGAACTGAGAAGGGCTAAATTGCTGAATACACAACCCAGTCGACCTAGCTAATGCTAAATAAAAGCACTACTTGGAAGATAACCCAAAGGAGTTCTTCATTTATTTTAGTTTCTTGCAAATTTTCATTATTCACATTATGATTTATCTATTTTAAGTAACTTAGGGATTTTTCTTATTTCCATAAGTTTTCAATATCAGATTTTTGGACATATGATGCCCCCTGAGACTTGGTGAAATGTGATCTCAACAAAAAGGTTGCAATGGACTCCACTAACCCCTAGGTATATCTAACCCCTTTACTTTCATGTTTTTGTTCCACATTGGGGACAATGTAGAGTTTAAGTGTAGGGAAGTAGTATACATTTGGGTTGTGTTTGTTTGTTTGCTTCCTTTATTTCACATGTTTTCATTTTTGTGTCATTTCTGCTTGTTTTGAGCTTTTTATGTCTTCTTGTCCATGAGAAGGCAACTTTTTAAAATTTTTGAACTTAAACTGAGTGACTTAGCCGGAATTAGGATCCTAAGTGCTGAAAATTTTAAAATTTTGTAGAAAATTTTTGTGATTATTTTCTTTGCACAACTGGCTAATCTTTGAAGCACGTTAATAAGGTGATTTTCCATTCTTTTTTGGGAAAAACTGAAAGTTGAGCTTTGTTGAGGATATTTATGCCTTAGTAGCCCCATTTTACTGATAATTGCTTGACGGTTGTAATGTTCTGCTCAAAGTAACTTGGAAGTGTCAGTTGTCAGCAAGGTAGAGTAAAGATCGCATGGTCTCTATTTTTTGTGAATGTGTCTTTTGTTGACGGAGTTTAGGTTTAGAGTTGGATTGAGCATTGACCGATGCTGAGAATCATGTTGAGTTTGAGTGATTGATGAGTAATGAGAGCGATCGTAGGAAAAAGATATTTAGAGTATGAGTCATCGCCTCGAATGGGTGAAGAAGGCTACCTTTAGACATTAGAGTGCGACCTAAGGGATAAAAGCTGAAAAGAAACAATGTGAAAGAGAGTACAAAGAAAAAAGAAAAAAAAAGAAAAAGAAAAAAGAAAGGAGAAGAATGAAAAGTAACTTGAAAATGAAAACCAAAAAGGTTTTTAAAAAAACATAGCAAGAAAGTAAGAAATGAGAAAGAAAAGACACTCAGTGGTTTGAAGTGCTCGGTTCAGACTTTAGATCCAAAAGATTTTGAAACTCGGGAGATATTCACGATAAAACACCTACCATGCCTCTACTAAAGATCATTTATTTCATATAATCATAATATTTTTCCATGCTTATATTATTTAAAAATTGCTTAAGTCATTGATTTTAATTGTGTTTTGTATTTTACGGACCAGGTAAAAGGTTGGATCAAAATAGAGTCAATTTACAAGTTTTTAGAAGAGAATGAAGTTAAGTGATAAATTGACATAAGAGCCTCAAGCCTAAGGCGCAATCACGTCTTACTGCTCTGGCCAAGACTCCTTTGAAGTGCAGAGATGGTAGACTGATTGAAGATCTCATTTAATTATTCCTACTCCCAAAAAGGATATGAATATTTTATGGGAACCTCTGCTGCAATTAGTTTTTATTTCTCTAGGAAAAATCTTATACTTTTATTAGAATTAGGAAATTAAATTATTTCCCTATTATTTTCTATTTTATTTTCCTTGGCTATTTTGTTTCCTAAATTAATTAAAATTGGATCTGGCCCAAGACAACAAAGGGAGACACGTTATTCCTTTGCCAGAGTAGTACATGTTTTCTTCATCATCTTTTACTCTAAGATTTTCTTCATCTTCTGCATGGATAGCTAAATTTCTCTTCCAATTCAAGGTTGATTGAAGATTGATTCAAGAACAAATTGTGAGACCTAATATATTCTTCTACTGTTCTTCTTTTTAGTTTCTCTATTTGCATGTTTCTTGTGTTTGTTGACATTATTGTTTTGACTGATTATACAAAGGTCGTTGTTTAATTGTCAAAACTATAGATTGCCAATTAGAAATCTAAATCCGTAATTATTTAGTATTTCTGATCATTGTGGCAAACAACATAATTGATTAGGCCAAAGTTCTCAATTTTTGTTGTAGGAATATACAATCTATAGCTTAAACAAATCATCGTATGCTTTTATTGGTCAGAATTGGTCATCTCTTTGGATTTTAATGCTATCAATAAATGAAATCCTAAGAATCGTACCTAGGGCTGTTTATTGATTAGGTAATAATTAATGGTCGTACCTTGGTTATCAAATAAGTAAGGAGAGATAGATTGTTAGATCGTATCAACAACTATAACCAGAGTAGGGAATTAATTAGAAGAATTATCTTTGTATCTATGATCAATTTGGGCGAATCAATTGGATATTAAACCTTGGATTGGATATTTGCCTTAAGTGACTACGGTTTAATTTATATTTCATTATTGCTATTGTTTTTGTTTCAGTTTCTTTGAATCTCAATCTTCAAAACCCCCCAGTTTTATTTTATTTAGTCTCCTTTTCAAAAGAATAAATCTAACCAATCTCTGTGGATGCGACATTACTCACTACTACTACAATCTATATTTTCAAGCAAGTTGATTATTATTTGTTGGACTCAACACCCACCACATGTTTAGCTTTTAAGTGCTAATAGATAATGCTTTCTGGTGAACCGGTTACACTCGTTGGGATTGTGTTGTGAAACAAACCATTCCTTGGGAGAATTTTTATTCGATGAGTAACTATCTCTAGTAGGATGTAAATGTTGAGTAGCTTGTCTCATGTGAAACCGAATGTTTGTTTGTGTCTTCTATTTCCCATTGCGTTGTTTTGTTCATTGTTCGAGGATGAACATCAGTTTAAGCATGGGAGAATTTGTTAGGCGTTTATTTCTTGTGTTTAATCCATTTAAATTGGTGTTCTAATGTGTGCCTGTTGATGTTCAGAGTCATATTTACATTGATTACATTTAATTTTGTGTCAGGTCTCAAGAATGGATGAAAATGTGCTAGTTAGGACCAATTGGGGGTCACTTTGAAGTGAGGGGACCAAAACGGAAGATTGTGAAAAAAAAAATCTGGAAATACTGAAAAAACATGTGTAGGCGCACAGCCTTCCTGTGCAAATAATCTCACATGACATTTGTTCACTATGGATTGCTTTTGAAAGCAACAAGATGTGTATATGCTAAGTGTTTCAATTGATGTTTTTGTGTGTAGTTATGCTTAATAAGTGCTTGTGATAGTTTGAGAAGAAAAAACATGTCTTGATGAGGTGAGCAATGGATTAATGCGGAATGATACGAGCTTCAAATTAATTATATGCTCTTAAATTGAAATGGAAACAAACGAGCAAATATGATATGTTTTATCACTAAGCTTTGTGCTTATAAAATGTGCCTATTTTCTTTTGATAAGCCATGGAACAAAAGTACGTGGAGATGTGCAAACAATGGGGAGAACTTCGCTTAATGGACAAGAGTATTGTCTTATCATCAAGAAAATTGTGAGGATTTGCTTCCTGTTGTGACCTGGGATATTTCTCAAAGAAAGAACCTACACAGCTATGTCATTTTATGATGCTCGTACCCTGTTGCATAGACGCGGGATACTCTTTATATTTTAAGGGTGTGATTGATTCACAACAAATTTTGAGTAAGTTTTGTTTACTTGACTTGCGTGTAGACCGTGTGATTGAAAATGGAAAGTAGTGTATTAAAAATATAAAGTAATTATGTGTGTAATTGAAAAAGAGAAGAGAGAAATTATTTTTGAAATTTATTATGAATCAAACACACCCTAAGTGAGTTGTAATAGGTCACACTTCTTCTGTTTTGGAAACAACTGTAATCGACTTAAGGGATGATAGGATTGAATTTTTCATTATTTTTTATGGATTTTTTATGTAAAAATGACAGAAAATGAGTGGAGTTGAATGGTGGAGATCTGTATAGTATATATAGGTCCTACAAAATATGTTGATGTGATTGGTTTAACCAAAAGAAAGAATGAATAAAAAAAGTGGAAAATTTTGCTAAAATGGCAAGCCTATCACCCCTTTAAGCAGAAGGTAAAGTATGTTAAAGTCACCCTTTTTTATAATAACTAGAAAGCCGAAGAGGTAGAGTATGTTAAAGTCACCCTGTTTTATAATAACTAGAAAGCCGAACCTTTTTATATCAACTATGTTTTCACTAAGGTCGAGAGTGCTAGATTGTAAATGTGGAATAGATGCCTGACTTGCAAAGGCGATCTAAATGTGTGAACCTCTATAAGTAGCAGGGTATGTATGTAAGACATTTTCATATTAATGATGAAACTAGTGTGTTGTGCTCTTTGTATCACTTCCATTGTTGTAGGTGATTATAAGATTTCCTTGGATCGTGTGATCGTGATATTGAGCTTAAGTAAATCAAATTTCCCAGTTGTCAAGATGAACCTAATAAGGTAATATGTTAAGTTAGACGAACTCGAAAAGTATTTAGAAATTGCTTATTGAATGCTTTAGTAGCTGTCGGGGCTAAGATATTAGCACAACTTAGTACTTCTAGTAGCTGTTTGACGCTAAATAATTTGGCACAGCTTAATGCTTCTAGTAACTAATTGAGACCCTGAATCTAGCATATTTTAACGCCACCTAAGACTAGGCGTTTATCATGTATTAACATCTCTAATGTATTTCAAAAAGCTGATTGATAATTGATGATGATGATAACTAGATATTGAGTTTTACAGAACAAAAAAGGGTGAAAATTCGGTATCCTCACATCCACTGACGGACTTGTGAGATTTTTCTTGACCCATTTTGGTGCCCATGACTCACCAACAATTGGGCCAGGTTGGGCCACGAGACGACTCAAGCCAGATTGTGGACCCTCTTGTTGACCGGATTATTATTTATTTATTTAATTTTTTTTAACAAAGCAAAAAGAATATTGGGCACAAAGTTGATTGTTGGGTTGTACAATTGGCCTCAGGCTTGTCAAATTATTGCAGTAACTTTCTTTCGCTTTTTCCATAGTGTTGTTTGTCAATTTCATAGAATTAGAAATCAATTGAGTTGGACTTGATGAAGGGCTTGATATATATATTTAATAAAACCGATTGAAAGTTGGAATTACTACTACCATTAGATTGAAAAGTTGAAGAATCCGACATTGGATCTGACCCGTATAAAAAACCTTGTCCATTGCATGAGATTGGCATATAATTTTCCGCCAAACAAGGTATAACTTGATTTCTTTGCCACATATTCATTAGTTGGAAAATTTGTTTGGAAATTAAAAAAAAAATTAATTATAATAATAAATGGGGCGGGTCAAGTCAGGTTGGGTCGAGTTGGGTCAACCTCGACCCGTGACTAGTGATGAGTCACAGGTTCTATGGTGACCAAAATTTTTCGGTAAATAAAATTTTAACTTCTTGTAGCACGTCACTTTGTCATTACTAAATTAAATTAAACCGCGTCATATGTCTACTATTAATATATACTAGCATTTTCACTTGTGCATTGCACGGAAAGATACATTCATCAAATACTTACATTGCTTTTTCATTAAATAAAAAAGTTAAAACAATATCCATACGACTATTTAATAAATTCGACAGAGTTTTGGATACCAACAATTTCAACTTAACATCACCATGTATTGGCCACAACCATACCAACAGCAACAAACATCGAAATACAATCATATGCATTGCTCTCGACAATACAAATAACACATAAAATACATAAATGCAATCATTTTTGAGAGAATCATTGAAACACCTAAAGAAGTAATCCAACTAATCTATCCCTCATATCTCTCGTTCGTCGCCTGTTCCATCTTCGAAAACCTTCATTGGTTCCTACACCATCGATACCATCTCCCACACGACCAATCTACGTAAATGGAAAAGTTTTATTAGAAAATGAAGGGCATAAATTCCGACCTAGTGCAAATATGAGACAATTACAATCATAAAGTAGACAGACACTAAAATCTAAAATTTACCAAATATAATACTTCCAAGAGATAGGAGCATACCAAATGGAATTGAGATGTAGCAGATTATAAGTTACTAAAAACTTTCTCCTAAATAATATTTGTAGTGGATTTCGTTTGCCGTCCATTCTCATCACAAACCATAAATGTTTACCCCTTTCCTATTCGTGACCTTCGAAACTGCCGCATACAGTTGCCCGTGGGTAAACACTGAGCTCTTGAGAAAAATACCAACGTCAATGAGAACATGTTCCTGACTTTTATTGATGGTCATCGCATAGCAAAAAGTTAAAGGAAACTATTTTCTCTGAAAAGTAAAGGGCAGCCTTATATTGGATGGAGTAAGGCTCAATCTACGAATCAGAAATTTCTTCCTGGCATTCATCCCAGAAAAAACCCTTGCTTATACAATATGCTCACCACCGCTTGATTATAAGACGGTCAATATTGCGCATTAACATCACCGGGACACCGACCTTCAACTTCAAAACATGGCTTGACACACTAGAACACGAAATACCATTCACAAATTCTGGAGTATGAATCTCGGGGAGAAAATCATTATCAGAATCATCGGATCTACAAGTGGAATCTCAGTTGTACTGCGTTTTCAACTCAGAGTGGTTCATGCCAATCATATAATCGTTAAGCATTCCAACATCCTTGAGTGTAGGTATAAGTATTGCTCTTCTATTCAAGTAAGCCGGAGAGCGTTCTCCAATCAAAAAATCTGGGTACGTGCTATCGACAATAGATTTAACTGGATTCATCAAATGACTACGCACCAAAAGATCATTGAGTATTTCGATGCTTGCCTCACCATCGTTTGGCCCTCCGATTTCTCATCCCGAATGCTCAAAATCCATTCAAAAAATTTGCAAAGCTTATTGGTTTCTTCGTCTCCAGGAAGATTGTGTAATCTCATGTTCTTTGTAAACTTCAATACCTGTATTTAAAAAAAAAAAGAAAAAAAGTATCATCAAACTCTATAAAAAGCAAAAGAAAGAAAGACATGGGAGCATAGACAAACTAAGAAATGTCATGTTTCAATACCTTACAACCACATTAATAGGATGTTAGTGTATGTGTAAAGATAAATTTTTATGGATTTTGATGTGATATAGGAGAGAGAATAAGTGAAATTGAATGATGAAGATTTGTGTAGTACAGGTAGGTCTCATGAGATATGTGGATATGAAATAGGAGAAAGAATGAATCGGGTTGAAACGAATGTATAAAAATATGTAAAAATGTGGGAAAATATGTACACTAACAGGCGCTAAATGCTATAGGTATCAAAATAATCACTCTAAAAACTTTTCTAACTTTTGTAGAGCCTATGGCTTTTTCTTCAAAATTATTCTTATTATATGCAATTACAAATTTCAAGAGATATTAATTACACATGCATAATATTGACAATGAATATGTGACAATGATTTTTAAATTTTGATTGTGAAGTACAATCAATATACATATATATTATAGAAATAACAATGTAGCGGGTACAGTTCGACAAACCCCAACACCCCATTCCTAACCCACTAAGAAAAGCTTATTCATGTCCTAGCAACATCCTCATTTAATCAAGGTCAAGTGAAGATGATATAAGAATTGCGATAGGATGGAGGCTCCCATCCCGCATCGCTCGAAATTTCCCATCCCCGTCAACAACCTATCATGATCATTTAATCGAAGAATTTTATTTTTCCTTTTTTAATATGTATTACCGGCATATTTTTGTCAGTAAACACATCTAAACATACTAAACACATAGATTAATATATTCTATATAAACTCACCAATTTAACATATTTGGTGGAGTAACAATTTTTTTTTAACTCATCAATTTAGATTTTTATTTTAAATAATTTAAATTTAAATTATATAGAATTCCGCATGTGATTGACAAAAAGTCTCACATATTTTATGTTATCTGAATCAAATATTGAATGAATTGATATCAAACTTAAATTAATTTGGATAAGATACATAAGTTGAAATATATATGATTACTAACTAAAATAAATAAAATGTAAACCGACAAAAATCAGTACAAAATAAATAATAGAGTTGCTACAATCCTTAAATATTTCTTTAACGGACATATAGGATCCTAAATAAATATTTAACATAGCCAAGAACCAATTAAAATATCCTGATTGAGTTGCATGATTTCAATTGTTGATTGAGTCGATAGCTAGTTGTTTATTAAATATGTAATTTACGAAAATACGTAATTCAGTATTTATTTACTTATCAACCTATATAATCTTTATTAATTAAATATGTAATTTATATATTTATTTATAAAATAAAGAATTTCGTTCAAATCAGAATTGTACTTTAAAAGATTTCATTTTGGAAGTAAACTATTGTAAAATTAAATAAAGGCTGATTAAAATTCCTGCCAATCATTATCAGTGTAGTTCAGTAATCAATTCGAATATAAGTTACTATATAGATACAATCATTTATATTAATTATCATATTATGATTATCTAAGAAATCAATTTAATTTTTGTTGGTCAGAACGAAATCAAAATTTCAAAAAACTTAGGATTTTTTCAATAGGATTTGGCTCGACAACTTCCCAAGTAATCTCAGTCGCTTTGTCATTTTCCAACTTTTTCTCATCCTTCGTATATTATCCGAAAGAAACTCCAAAAGAATTAGGGAGCCACGAGAATAGTTATTAGTATTAGAAACTTAAAAGCACGTTTGAGTAAGCAACAATAGTTTCTATACACTTTTAGAAACTTTACTTTTTTCTAATTTTAAACAAAAATAAAAAATAAAAATGATGTTGCATGTTTCAAGTTAACTTATTTCTTACTTTGATCAAGGACAAAGTTATTAATACAAAATAAACTCATTTGCTTATGGGTAAAATAAATATTGAAATTGAAAAAAAATAATAACTTTATGTAATATTAAACTAACATAATAATATAATAATATGAAAATATGAAAATAATACAACCCTAAGAGTACATCCACAATATAGAATTGGAAAATAGAATAAAAATATTAACTTACATTACCGTCAACTAAAGAAACATCTTCGTCTTCAACTTGATGTTCTCGAAATACAAGTTGACTGAAAGAAAATGATTATAATTGAATTAATATATAATAATGTAATAACAAACAATGGTACATGTGTGATTTTGTTTAAATTTTTATTTTCCTTAATGAATGACAATGCAATGTGTTACTTGAATTTTTTGAATGGATCAAAATAATGAAGATATATGTGTGAACAATCAGTGAAACTGAAACACGCATAATAATGTCATAATAATAATTAGAATAAAGTCGTTCAAGGCATATTGTCAAAACACACAAACAAAAGAACACACTATACTCAGCTAATCAAATTAGCCAGTGTTGTCTTATCACACATAAATGATAAAGTTGTTGTAGTTCATATATGTTCTATAAGTTATATTCAATTTCCATGTAAAAGTTGCACAAAAAAAAAAAACGTTTGTAATATTTATATATCAACTCAAATATACATATATAATTTTATATCTTTGTGTATCAAGTGCTTTTACCAAAATACTTATAATTATTTATACTTAGTTTCTATATATTTACACATGATTATACATATAATCCTGGACTTACCGAATTTTCTCGAATCACAGAGCATTATTATTTGTTCTTTTCTTTGGATTTGTTATAAATAATTAGGTAAAATAATTATTAGGAATAATTATTAGGTAGAATAATTTGGTGAATAATTTGGTAGTTGTTATGAATAATTATTTTAGGTGAATGACTATTATACCCTTGATGAAATTATGTAATTACGATTGTGCCATTCGAAGTTTTCCTATAAATAGGGCTTCAGTTATTAATGAAATTCATTCCTGTGAATTTCTTAGAATTCATTCTCTCTAAATTCTCTCTATTGTTTCTATACTTTTATAACACGTTATCAGCACGAGTCTCTAGCCGTTTGAGTAATATGAAGGAAGTATGCTCTACAGTTGCATCTTATAGATGATCTTCTGTATCAGAAACTGGATTATTACAAATTGAAATACTCAATTTTCTATGAAATCTCTCTTCAAGCACTCAAGCATTTGTCGGTCTCATATTGGATTCGATGCTCGCATAAAGAAACACTTTTCTTTTCACAATAGAAAAGCTGTCATTCTGATAATCGGGCTTCACATTGAAGAATGATGAATACAAGATTGCAAAACTTGTTGTACAATCTTGTTTCTCTGCTGATTGCGATTAAAACACATGGATTTTGGAGGTGAAAAAATAATTGAAGAAAAATGTATGTATATTATTTTATAATACAATAATATATTAAACTATAACATCCGTTTTATCGAGATATAAGGAGCATACATTATCAAAATCAAATTTTCTCGACTCCATTATACTCGATTTAACGAGATCTTCGATTTGACACCAATATTGATAAGGTAAACTTTCAAAAATTTGCAAATCAGTACCCCAACTTTTGAAAAAGTTACAAAATAGTCCTTGAACATTTTGATATTGATAAATTGAAGTAGAAAGGAGATAATTTTCCAATCGTAAAACATTGATAAAATATTTTTGAAAATTTTACCTTTGCGAATTGGAATGGACAATTTTACCCTAAGGATAAAACTGACCTAATTTTGACGACGGTGAAAAATGGATAGAATATTCATGAAGAAATTCTAAATCCATTGATTATATAAAATGGCTTGAAATCCATTTGAATTAAAAGATCGGAATATTATTTTAACTCCCGAAGAGTTTAATTACATAATATACTTATTCTAAAAGGATAAGTGTGCTCTTGTAGAAGTAATGAGTATTTGTTCTAGAAGAACAAATCTGCTCCCGTAGAAGCAGTTCAATATTTAATTCTCGCACTTTATTTACTGCAATTTAAATACTGCAACACCTCTTACCTGATGATAGGTTCAACCATCACTAAACGGAAGGTTTTATATATTTCTGCACTTTATATGCTAAATGATGGGTAATACCTTCTACTAAGCAGATCCTACTCCTGAAGAAGTAGTTAATCATTATGCATTTTAATTCTCGCAATTTAAATTCCGTAAATTTATATTTATTGCGATAATTTCCATGTGGTAGGTTCAACCACCTATTGGGGAGAATTTAATTTCTACAATTTAAATTTATGCACTTTATAGTTTGAGTATATTTCCAATGTGGTGGGTAATACCACACGATTGGTGTGCATATTTCCAATATGGTGGGTTATACTACACGATTGGTTATAACGAATCCTACTCCAGAAGAAGTAGTTGATCAAACATTCTAATCCTACTCTTGAAGAAGTAGATAATAAGAATAAAATTTATTCTCCATATTTACCGAATATTAATGGAGAAAAATTGAGTAAGTGGTACCTGAAGTTACCATTGGATAAATAGATGAAAGTAAAATGCTCAATAGATCTCATGTTGATAAATCAAAGAAAATATATCGCATGGAGAGATTATATGAAGTAATCTCATCGATGATATGAGATTGTATTAATATGAGAATAAAATGCTCTTGAAGAAGCATAATCACTAGATTTCTGTATTTGAATAAAGCCAATATGATATTATTATTATTACTCCAAAAGAAGTACAAAACAGCCGAAGTGGAACATATTGAGAATATCAAAGATGGCAATAAACACTCGAAAATATAGAAATACGAAAAGAAAATATATATTGAACCCATAAATGAGGGATGCGTCTCGAGAGTATAAACACTCCGTAACTCTGCCACCCCGAAAATTCGGGTTCATAATGAAAGATCCAAAGGATCTCTTTTTCGCTTGACACCGATGGTCTGTGACCGATGGGTTTCAACTTCCATAGATTTTTGAACATATGATTGAATCTTGATGAGCATATCAACAACTGTATTAGCAGAAACAAGTATATTTCTCGCTGAACGAGAAATAAATTTATGTTCTACACCCTGATCTAGAAATGCTAGCAAACCATCAAAAAAATAATTAATATTCAACAAACCTACGGGTTTGGTATGAAAGTTTCACTGTGCAAATGACGTTATATTGAATATTTCCTCTAGTGTGTTATAGTCGCCTGGAAGGACAATAAAAGCATCACTATTGCTCATCATGTACATCATGCAATCATGAATAGACTGCGTTTGTACCATCAGTTCAGCCGAACCCATGATAGTACTAGATCCAATACGATTGCTAGCTTCAACTCGATGAAAAGGTATTACACTTGACACTCTTATTCCCTATAATTGTGCGGCCATTGTAAGACTTTTTAAAAGCTTGGTATTAGTCCCGCCATACAGTATATTGATGTTGTGCTTCCCTAACTCCCTTATAAGTTGGCTTGCCATATCTATATATTGGATATCACCTACCAGTCTAGATTCACCAAGAACACATATAGTTTTAATCAAGTGAGGTGAAGATTAACTTGCATAAAATGATTCTAAAATTCCCATCGCTATCTCAGTCTCCATATCTCTATTTACACTAAAAGTTTTCAACATATGAATGAGAGATACATGAACCCCTCTATTTAAAGATAAATTTTCAAACCAATGAGTGATTTTACTATTTACCTTTTGACAATATAAAAAAAAAAGAGAACAGCAGAAAAATTTAAGTGAAAATAACATATATCTGTCGGTGATTGAAAATAAAAAGTCTAAAATCGAAAAACGATATTTACAAATAAAAAAAAATATTGATCTTCTATATTACATAAATTTTCCTTATACAAATATGGAAAAATCATTATACTAAATTATTTTACTAAATTTACAAGCAGGATCTTTTAAAATAAGTATTTCAAGACTATAAAGTGCCTGTTAATTTTTGAATTTGGCCCATAAGGCCATCAGCTCACCTTGTACGTGTCCACTACGATGTGTCTCACGACCCTGTTGAATATCATCCAAAAGCTCCTTACTCAATCCATCCTTAATGAATGCTATTTTATCTTCTCGGTTTCTGAACAAGTACCCCATAGATTTACATCGAGTGTCACATGTCCACCGAGCACATTTGTAGCACCCTCCTAATCTTTTTGCTCTCCGTTTCTTTGAAAAACTACTTTTACCCATACCAGGCATGTATTTAGAAGGAATCGAAACCTCACCAGATAATCGAACCTTTGCTTCAATCAAGCATCGGATATCTTGTGGGATACCCTTATTCATTAGCATCCTTAATCTTTCCAGCCTACATCGATAAATCCTTTTTAAGATTTTGATCGGTAGTGATGGATAGTATTTTCGAAGATTTGAGAGCATATGATCCATTATAATGTATAGACCCTTGTTAGGATGAATTTGCAATAATTTTGATGATTTATTTATAGAATAATACGACGCGTATGAAATAAGACTCCGATTTTAAATAAATAATATGAAGCGTAAGAGTTAAGACTCCGCAATTGAACAGTAGCCAAATGTGATGCGTATGAGCTGTAACTCCGTGTTTGAACAGTAGTAGACAATAATGTCACCAAAAGATGATGGAATATGTCGGTGAATTGTTTCTATGATAAATCATGTTGAGTACTATACAGATACTAGTGAAATCGATATAAGAATTTACTGAACTAGAAGTTCAATAATACTCGTTTGCAAAACCGGACTGACCATCCTGGTTTAAATAATTATTGAAATCAATATTTCAAGTGAAGAATTAAAAGAATTCTTCAATGATTGTTCTCGATAAATGATGAAATCATTACTAGCCAATATTGGGAATAAATCCCAAATATATCTGGAATAAAGTATGAGAAATATGGGCCCACTCATCCTCCATGTGGACTACTAGATATTATGATATGGATCCACTAGATAGTCACATGTCTATATGATTCGTAATTGGAAGATTACGAAATGATTTGCTCACGATATGAGCATGATTTCTAGATTTAATGATAAAGCTAGTAAATATATATCCCAATGACTTGAATAAATCCTTGAAGGATTTGAGTATGCGCATACAAGTGGGATATTATGTGGCAAATTATTTAAAATCCTCCAATAAATTGCCAATATCGAGAATAGAATGCAAACTGTCTAAATTCCCATATTAAAGCTGAATGATGAGAACATATATGATTAAAATCATAGCAACTGTATGAGTTTTGGTGTTCTAAATTTTCTCAGCATGAGGGGGAGTATTAAAGGTTGAAAATGATATGTGAAATGCATCATGTTATATCCTCACAATTAAAATATGAACTTGAAGTTCAAATATGCATAAAAAATGCTATGAACAATCACATATATCAGTTAAGATGCTTTGATAAGTTAGCACGCCATAAGCGTTGATATTATAAGATTTCCCCAATCATATATATCAAAGCAAATTATAAAAAATGGTCTTAATAACGGAGGCATATGCTCTTGAAGAGTATATAGACATAACTATATTGTGTAATCCTACAAGAGGATTGATAATGAGATATCTCGATAAGTTATGTCGATATGGGGAAAGAAATAAGATTGAAAGTGTCTACACAATATGAAAAGATAGCGCTACATATGATAGTGAGGATATTGAAATCCATCGGAAAATATCGATGCTAAAATATATGCCCTTATGATTAAAGTGTTCTTGCACGGGCTTAATGAGAAATGAGAATGAAACTCTTGAAGAGGTTTCAAACGTATTATTGTATCAGTGCATGCAACGGCTCAAAATATCTACATTGATATTATTGAGAAATTCATATGTTGTACTCTTTTCCTTAATTGATGTTTTTGTCCCAAAAGGGTTTTTCTCAAACAAGGTTTTTAATGAGGCAGCCCAATCTCAACTAATATGAAATCTCCAGAAGAGATTTAGGTATATACCTCGATATAATGAGAAAATGAGATCAAGATTGTTGATTACATATATGCACTGAATATAACACGATATTGTATAACATCTAAAATTTCATTCACGTGGAGATGAATGAAGAGTGTCAACCAATGTATATGATACTCATACAAATCTATGAAAGATTTTGAAATGCTTGCAGCATACTTGTATAAAATACGAGTTGCACTCTTTTTCCCTTGACTGAGGTTTTATCCCATTGGGTTTTCCTAACAAGGTTTTTAATGAGGCAACTTTAATGGCGTATTCACATGAATATTGTACTCTTTTTCCTTCATTAGGGTTTTTTCTACTGGATTTTTCCTAATAAGGTTTTAACGAGGCATATTCATGATATATTGAGGATAACAAGAGAAATCGACACAGTGTATCTATTGGATCAAGTTATAATAGAGACAATGTTTTAGATCCAAACAATGAGATATTGAAATCCTTTACCAGAAGTAAGGATATCCGTCCTCAAGATATGAAATCAGATGGAGTAGCTGTAATCTTTTTCCTTCGATCAAGTTTTTCCCACTGGGTTTTCTTGACAAGATTTTAATGAGGCAGCACGTGAATATTCCTATACCGCTGGTAGATATCAGGGGGAGCAATGTTTTGATGAAGCAGTATATAACCACTCCAAGCTATCCTACAATCGGTTTGGAAGTTTTTTTCCCACTGGATTTTTCTCCAAACAAGTATAAAAGACATTTGTATTAATAGTCATTTAAGGGGGAGTGGTATAAATAATTATGTAAAATAATTATTAGGAATAATTATTAGGTAGAATAATTTGGTGAATAATTTGGTAGTTGTTATAAATAATTATTTTAGGTGAATGACTATTATACCCTTGATGAAATTATGTAATTACGATTGTGCCATTCGAAGTTTTCCTATAAATAGGGCTTCAGTTATTAATGAAATTCATTCCTGTGAATTCCTTAGAATTCATTCTCTCTAAATTCTCTCTATTGTTTCTATACTTTTATAACAGGATTCAATTTAATCATTATATGATTATTCTTCAATTTTAGGGTCGTGGTTGAACAATTATTAGAATATATAATTCTAAAATTTGTAATAGATGAAAATATACTGACGTCTTGGTCAAACAACAAACAACCAACTCTTTGTTCATAATAGTATCCAAATCATCTTGTGTCCAAATTAAAGGTCTTGATCTTAACAACCAACCTATGAGTTAAATTTTTAGAATAGAACTTCATTCCCAGTGTCAGTTTAAATATTTTTTCTTCATTAATATGAGTATTTTGATTGGATGGTACAACCAACAAAACAACCAAGAACAGCACATCTAAATTCAAATTGAATAACTTTTACTATTCATTCAAAAACTATAAAAGACAACCTTCAAAGGTTTTAAACAACGAGTAATCCTATGCGAGTAGAAATGTAAGCACAAGAATTTCAGTATTAGCAGTCATTGCAATCCTAACTCATAAAATAGTAATTTAGTCATACTACTCTTTACCGACATAAAATGCACTGTTTGTTGATACACAATGAGTAAATGACAAACAAAATGAAGATTCATGAAAAGGAAAAGCAAAACTATTTACAATCATCACTTTTATCTGACCAATGGCATTATTTTCCAGATCATAGTCCACTGGTTGTTTCATTTATGTAGATAATTGTGTTACCTTACTTCACCACTGGACAACATATTAGCAATGGCTTTGGACATGTAAAAATAGAAGAGAAATCTAACAAATGCTGTCATTGAAATATCAAGTTGGAATAGATCATGATATTGTGCATTCTCCTCCATAAAAAGTAACAATTACGGAGAGTTTACACCAACTTTAAACTGATCTTGGAGCATTTAGGGCATTTTCACTATCCTTCCACTGAAAATGCTACATGGATACATCACTCCAGCATTTGCAAGTGCCTGTTTGCCTTCCAATGAGAGTAGCTTCACATCCAAGTTAGATACCAGCCTCTACAATTCATCTAAATTAGTGTCGATTTGAGAGAGATCATCACTAGCATCATTAACCTGTTTCACATGTTGAAATTGTTGGTTATTTTTATTCTTAACAAAGTTCAATCCACGTCAAATTTTGTTATTTTCCACGAGATGAGATCATAATACCATATTTATGTATATGACAAAGCTAACAAACCTTAACCCTTAAAAGCCAACCTATGTACAATATCATATATTATGGTATATTCAACTGTATGTAGAAAATCAACTACACAATTTGACGGCAGAAATCTCTTCAGTTTTTCTCCTCTTCTCGGCATAAAGTAGTTGTATACTTTTCTCTCTCTCTCTCTCTCTCTCCCCTCCCCCCTCCCCCTCCTCCTCTCAACTACTAAATTATTATTTATTACTTTTAAACAATAGAGCACAAATTTTTTTTGTTTTTTTAAAAAAAGAGCACTGCTCATCAAGTTTAACATATTTGTAAAGTGATGTACACTCAGAATAATTTGATTAATTTCTTTAAAGAACAATTCTTCATACAATCCATCCAGCACAAATTCATACTATAAAACCAACATCCGTTGGCTGTGCAATGCCCATTTGTTGCGGTGAATAAAAGAGATACTAGACTGCTTTAAATAAATAAATAGTGTAATAAAAGAGGCATTATTCTTACTTGATTGGCAGCTCTTTTTAAGCCATTCTTAGAGAGTAATCCATTGACGTGTACATTACTGAATAGAGCCATAGATAATGGCTACAATCCTTTTTGAAGCTCAGTGAAATTCTTGGACGAATCCAATGTGTGTTATTATCTGTTTATAAAGAATTAGGCCTCAATTCTTTATATAGTTTATATTAACATCATGTAATTGTATTCCATTTACACCGCAAGAGAGACTAAGCCTCAATTGTTGCACAAATTAACAAATAATTCAAGAACAAAACCTGAAAAGAAAGAATTAACAACATGATCAAAATAAAGAATTTATGTAGTTTATATCAACATCATTTAGTAAAGTTGATTATTAATAGTACAAATGCTAAATAAGACTGAGGCAAGCGCCATAGAACTTCGTAAATCATAACATATGCATAAACAAAAAGAAAAAAAAAATCCAGAAGAGGTTCATTGAAACACCTCTATACTAATTGACTTTTCAAATTAATGTTGTTACAACGCACTAAATCTAAAATCTCTTACAGTAAGAAGTTATATAGTTTATATAACATAGTTCAATAAAGCCTAATATAGCAAATGCTAAATAAGAGTAAAGCAAATCATTACTTGAAGACCTAGTGACTGAAAAACCGAATTTGGATGATAATATCTCTTATCTCACGTTACCCTCGCCCAAAACATCAATCATGTCATAAACTCTTTGCAATCATATATCTCAAACCACAATCAATCAACTAATATCCACAAATTTTATGACTTTTACAACTATTCAACTGAAGAAAAAAAAACAATAATAATAATAATTTTTAATAAAGTGAAGGTTTACCCAACACACTAAATTTACTTTTTGAGTAATTTAATGAGACATTATATTATGCACAAAGAAACTTTCTGCAATGTTCTGTAAAGATGTACTCACCTGCAACAATAATGTCATGGTGTTAGGTTGGACTTGCAATTAAGGGCTTGTTCTATACACCAATAGAAATTTTTACTCAAAAGACGTGTTAGATTGTGGTTGAAAATTGAGAAAAATATATTAAAAAATATAAAATAATTGGATGAGTGGTTGGAAATTATGAGAGAGAAAAAGTTAGTGGAAAATTATTGTGGAAAGAACAAGCCCTAAAGTATCAAAAAAGTGACAAATAAAGAAAATTGGTTTTTATTATATAAATAACTATAAAAAAATAAAGATTTGAAAAAAAAAAAGAGAGGACCTTAAAGAGTTCTATGGTTTCTACCCCAGGACCAATATCTTCAATGACTTTTCGAAGTAGTCATCACTCCAATTCTGGGATATTACTGATGAATAGTATTTAGCATCTGATAGAGAACACAGTAAGGTTCTTCCATGTACTAAGAAAACAAATCCAAAGTAAGCATTTAAAAGTACATTCAATTTACCTAAATAGTTTCAAACAAAAGGTTGCAAAGTTCACATTGAAGTCTATGCAATACAACTCTTCAATGGCCTTTTGTGCTACATATTCTGTATTGAATGCTACAAAACCAAACCCTTGATTTCACCAGTAATACTATTTTTCATAATTCTTGATACCGATTAAATAGTTTTTATCAAAAAATTTCAGCACAGTAGCATTTTTTCGTATTAATATAGTATCACAACTTTCGAAAATTTTCTTTAGCATTAGAGATGCGCACATTTTGATTTTAACCAATAGCTAATAATAAATATAATAATTTTATATTCATAATAATAATTTTATATAGGTACAATAATTATATTTATTATAAATCATTATACAATTTAACTAAATTTGGGACTAATTTTAATTCAATAAAATTAATTACTGTAAATAAAGACCCATAGAAAAAATAAAATATAAAAGATTATACAATTTAACTAAATTTGGGATTAAGGTATACATTTTTCAAACTTTTGACTTGTTAGTATAATATCTAAAGTTAGGGCCTTTTGTGTAATTTATTTCAAACGAATTGACCAAATGCCAAGACCCAACTTTTCAAGATTGACTTTGACTAATTAAGCTCCAAACCATTTCAAGACCACAATTTTTTTTTTTTTGATCATTCATTTACCTTTTATTATTTGGAAATTAAATCATGATATGGTAATTTTTTGGGATTATTTGCGCCAAAATCCCAATGGTTAATAACCTCAATTATATGCTTTTCCAACCTAAACAAAGAAAAGAAGATAATCAAAACCCTGAACAAAATCTGCAAGACTAGCACATAAAAAAAATCCATTGCCCTTGTCCAAAAAAAAAAAGAAGGCGAATAATTATTTGGATTGAAAAGGGAAAACCCATAAGAAACTTCAATCTCATAACCATCAACAGCGGCTGCTTTTGGAATAGGAAATTCAACAGAGCCCCTTTAGTTCAATATTTCGTTCAACCCAAAAATCCCCAATGATTTTCAGGCAAATTTCAGTAGCGATGGAAAATATTCAACCCTTTTGGTGAAAGTCGTAGCTCTTGCAATAGCCTTTGTGCTCGTACATATACTTGCAAACCAAAACCTTGATTTTTGAATCGAAACCCAAGTCAAATTCAAGATTGAAGCCATCGGGGAAAAAAAGAAAAAGAAAAATCAATTTTGACAATGATTATCAGAGACGATCTGAGAAAGAGTGTGAGAAGAAAGAGAGAAAATCTACAAGAGAGATATCAATTGCACACGCGATGGAGTAGATCCTTGAAGATGGATATGGAGAGATAGACGCGATCTTGAAGATAGACGAGTGTTAGGGATTAACACGAACTGATTTGCGATTGATATGGAAATATAGAGGCGATCTTTAAGATTGATATGGAGAGATAGAGGCGATCTTCAATCAGTGCAGGGGTTCTACGAGTTATCAGAAAAGGAAAGAAGAGCGTAGGGGGCTTTGGGAAGTACAGTCCTTTGGGAAGTATATGTATGGTAAAGCGCATGTTTGCTATTTTGAGAATTAATAATTAATATTAATATATAAATAAATCTTTATATTATAAAAACAGGAGTGTCAACGTGATACTCATTAATATTAAAAAAAAAAAGTCAATGTTGTAGTTTAAAAAAAAAGGAAATTACATTTTTGGAAATAAATCTATATTAATTGGTAGATTTAAATAGGAAAAATTCTTTAAATATAATTATTTTTTAATGAAACATAAATTTATCATTAAATGTGATAAATAAAATTTAATAAGAAAAAAATAGTTTTCGAAAAACTTTAAATGTAATTTCATTTTTCAAATTTCTAATTAAAAATATTAAATAATAAATATTTTATTTTCTCCGTATTAAAAAATGTTAAAGTTTTAGATAGTTTTGATTTGTAATGTACAATGGATTATTCAAATCGTGGATTATTCTTAAATAAAATAGGGCGTGCTAAAATTATAATTGAATTTGCACTGAATAATTTATTTATTTTTAAATAAAGAGTAATTTATTAATTTTTATCTTTATATCAATAATTGTTATATTATCATACTATTAATCTTTATATTATAATTTGTGAAGTGCCACATAGGCAAAGATGCAAATGTGGCATACATTAAATATTTTAATAAAATTATAAAATTAGTTTTGGAAATAAACCAGCATTAATTGGTAGTGATTAAAAATATAATTGAAAATAACCAATATCTAAAACAAACATCTAATGAGAAAAAATTTATTTTGGAAAGAGTTTATATATAATTTCATTTTTTAAAGTTCTAATTCAAAATATTAAATAATAATTTTTTATTTTTTATTTAATTTTATCGTGATAAAATTGGAGGCTTTGATAGTTTTGCTTGGTTACGTGAATTGGTCTATTAAAAAATAGTGAGAATTTTTTACTTTTTTCTTTTTGAAAATCAAATAGTGAGTGGTTAAAATTATAACTGGATTTATGTAGAATAATTTATTTATTTTTAAGTAAAATAGTAATTTATTAATCCTTATATTATTATAATTGAAGTGTCACGCTTGGTGAACACCCTATTGGCAGTGCCAACATGACATACTATTTCTAATTAAAAAAATTAAACGATATTTTTGTTTTTAATGCTTCTGATGTGATATTCTCACTGACTGAATTTTGCATTGCATATTTTTTTGCCTTTTCTAAGTATATAAAATTTCAAATAAAAAGTTTTTCATTCTACAATTAACATACAGTTTATGTAAATGAAAAGAAATCAAATGAATTATGTAGATGAGGAAATTAAGCATAATACTTCTTATACAATATAGCTAAACTTAAGTAGCAATTACAGCTAATCACTAAAAAAAATGCATAAAATCATAAAATTTAGAGTGCGTAATGTCCATTTCAAAAAGAAAAAAAGGCGTTCAATATAAATTTGATATGTACCAACGAGAAAGACACGTTTTGATAATCAAAATTTTTTTATATATTCAATCCCAATGGTTCATTTACAATTAATTAATCTTTACGAGTATTGTTGTGGAATGCTAGGCACGGTAATTAGAATTAAAGTTACACGTTTTGATAAACTTCTTAATTATGCGATGCACGTAAATTTTTATAATTTACAATTGTGAATTTACTCCACAATTTTTGCATTGACTATAATATACAATATTATAGATTTTAATAATTTTTCACAATTATGCAATCTCATATGCATAAATTACATCAATTATGTAATTCAATATTCATATTTATAATTTTACATCAATTATTTATCGTATATAAATTTAATTGTTCACGTGCATCGCACGGGCGTGATACTAGTAAAAAATAAAAGAAAAGAGGGACGAAGTTTGAGTAGGAAACTAATTAAAAATATGTTAAAAATAGCAAAAAATAATTAAAATGAATTAAAAAATAGGGTGAAATACACTAGTATTATATATATATATATATATATATATTATCTAAAATAAATAATTAGGGGCAATTTAAGATATCTGTGGAATTGTCATTATTATTAATCCTCATTTTACTTTCCTTCATTTCAAATTTTATGTAATCAAAACTTTTGTTTATGTGAAAACCCCCTGCTATCCATTCGTTTTTAAACTTAGAACTTGAAAAATTATTTTATTTATCCTATTCATCAAAGAAAATCTAGTTTATCTTTATCTGAGAAGAGAACTAAAAAAAATAGAATATATGTTGTCTCACCTCTCAATTGTTCTATCGACAACCACCAACATCCTCAAATCAAAACCCAAGTGAAAAGTATGATCTTAGTCTCATACTCTTGCTAATTCAAATCCCTCCAAACATCATGTTCATTTGAAATTCCATCAAATCTCCATTAAATTTTCAAATAAAGATCCTACTAATATCCAATTTCCCCCAAACAACCGTATTAATAGGATGCCATTCTCCCATTCTCATCACCAAACTCACTCAAAGCCTTCCTTATTATTCACTCCACAATTCCATCTGAGTACCGTTCAAGAGTATAGCCTCAAACGGTGGCGAAGCTAGATTTTGGAACCCATGTAGGCACATTGAGGAGCGAAGCTAGATTTTGGAACCCATGTAGGCACATTGAGGAGCGGACCTTGGGCGGAGCCCCTTTCTCAAGGGCTCAGGGGCAGCGTCCTTGACATTTTTTTTAATAGAATATTTATAACATAAATTTTATATTATTAGAAAATATCTAGTGATATAATATATATTAGAACAATTTCAAATTGAAAGAAATTGCAAAATATAATACATTTGATCAATCATATTGCATAATTAGTTAATTTGATAAATTGATGGGGGCTTCAAATTGGGTTGGATCGTTGGGAGTTAGTGGGTGAGAAATTTGGGTTTTGCGCTTTACCAATTGGAATTATTAACTTAGGATTTAGGAAACATGATTATAGGAATACAGTGGCCTTTATAGACTTTCTGGAAAAAAAAATCTCAAAAACTGTGTAGGCACTTGCCTACAGAGGCCTACACCTAGCTTCACCAATGGCCTCAAACCTTTAGCATGAAATGCTTGAGTCGAGAACTCAAAGACGAGATAAACTTTTCCCAACGGTGATCCCTTTCACATGCTGCAAGTTTCAACCCCACATTTCGCATCCACGCACTACTTTCTTGCATCATCACACAGTAGCTACACTACCAATAAGATGCGGTCAATACATACATCGCATACACAAACTCCTGGACCGACACAACCAATATCGCTGACCAGCACTCTCGGTAAATTCACATAGCCGCAAAGCACCACCATAGTCCACCTTAAATGTATGCAAGGGAAGAAGAAAGAAGAAGGAAAAATGGATGGAACACCAAATTTCATTAATCGATTGAAACTCCAATTTGGACCTAAATCGTCGAAAAGTTAGTCTCAATTCCGAGTTTTGCACTAGCCAATCCCTAAAATCCTATTTTAACACGAGTGGACTCTTATTTTGCATAAGTTAGCCCCTAGAACTCTTATATTTATTTTTCGAGTTTTGCACTAGCCAGTCCCTAAAATCCTATTTTTACACGAATGGAGCCTAATAACTTTTATTTTGCATAAGTTAGCCCCTAGAACTCTTGTATTTAATTTATAAACTTACATATTATGCCTAAATTTAAATAATTTTCTCTAATTGTAGACAGTGTGTGAGATTTAAGGCAATAAAGGGTCACACTTTAGTCTAAAGCTCAAACTCAAAATTAAGGTAGACTCTTACTAAAATCTTTTCTTTAAAATGTGTACACTCATTGATGTGATTTATGTTTATGATTATAACATGTTTAAAGGCTATGTTATAAGTCTGCCATGATGGTGGTCCAAGAATGTTGTTATTGATGCATCTTAGCTCGCCGTGATGGCAGCTCAGGAAATTTGGCCTTCGATATGATTGGCCAAGAATTTTTATGTGTTGAATTTCATAATATAAATTGCATTATCTTGTGCGTAGAGTCTACTGAGTACTCATTCTAATGCTCATTCATTTATTAACTATTGGAGATTTAAGAGCTTACAGGGGAGTGGGAAGTGGGGAACATTAATAAAGAACAGCATTAATTTTGATTAAAAAAATATTTTAGGGTTTCCAAACAATTATTTTGTTATTTAAAATTGGCTGAAATTGTTTCCACCTATCTTATTTTGTTATTTAAAATTTGCAGAAATTGTTTCCATCTATCGTCTATTTAGATATTTTAAATATTTATTTTTGTCAATTAAATTAATCAAAATTGTTTTCGTCTACTTTGAAGGCAATAATCATTAGCAATTTCAATTGAAGAGAAGATTTATTTTTTTAAAAATTTATCTATTTTCCACGTATTATGTTTAAAAGTTAGTTTAGAAATGATGATGTGGCGATTCGAGTGTTTAGAATTTCGGCCATTACACGTTGATTGGTTGATGCCCAAATCCTCCTTGTTGACCCGCTGGTCGGCAAAAAACTTATCCATTTAGGGCGAGTTGGATTTTCTTACCATCCCTAACAAGGCAGTTGGCCTTCTCCTCAAGGCCGCTCGACAACCTCCATCTACAATTAAAGGGCTAAGAACTGTAGGCAGTCAACCACCCTCTCAAGTGCTAGTGTCTTTGAATATATCAACAATAGATCGTGTATCGTGTCTATTTATAGTTTTTCTCAAGGACCCACTTGCAATTAATATTCTAACTTATTACACCTTTTACCGTGTCGATAATCATCCTTATTATTTATTCATATAATATCAAGAAAATACTAGAAAAATTCCTAAAAGATTCTAGAAAAGCACAAAAAATTAAATATATTCAATATTAAAATTTTAGGCATTGCAAATCCCTTTCCCCTTAAAAAAATTTCTTACTTGAAAATGAGAACACCTAGTATCTTTATTTATATAATGTAAAACAAGTGATGTAAGTTTTAGTTAACATTATTTTCAAGTGTGTGTTCATTCAATTTTATAAAAAATAATAATGTGATTTCACTTCCTATGATCTGAAGTACAAAGTTGGACGATTTGTGAAAATATTTTTGTATTTGAAGAACTACTTCAATATAAGTAAGCTCTAAACGTAAAGTTTTCTCACATTCACCATTATACTTTTTGAATATCGCTACAATTTGTCTATAAATCCTTCTTAAAAACAAAAGAACGTTGTATATGTTTCTCTTTTGAAGTTTCTAATTCAACGTTTTAGACCTACACTACTTAAAATCAATTGACACAATGAGTTTGACAACCATTTATAAATCCATCAATTTTTTCTATTCCACTCCTTTTTTACATTATATCCATAATTTTATAAAATTATTTACTCATATTTTGACCAATAATTTCTCTACATCATTAATTCAACTATTTTTTAAATAATATTATTACTTAACAAAAATTTCGCATATCATCCACCTTTTATATAACACTTACAATACACGTACCCATAGACTAGTTTTTCTACAAGTAAAAACCACTTACATTTTCTATTCTCTCTTTTGAAAAAGAGTTTTTCGAAATAACAAAAGAAACTGCATTTTCAATTTTCTTAAAAGGGAAATTGGCGCAAATAGTCCAAAAAAATATGCAATTGATTAATTTAGTCCGAAATAAAAAAAAACATAGCTCGATTGGTCCAAAAAAATTTGAGGTGCCAATTTAGTTCAAATAGATGGAATCCGTCCATTAAACCATTAGTCAAAATCAAATTTTACTATTTCGTCGTCTTCTGAAAGGGTAGTTTTGGTCATTTGACTGGAGATAAATTGCACAAGAGGTCCCAATCTTTGGGTACTGTTACAATCAAGTCAAAAAGTTGAAAAATATATACTTCAGTCACAAATTTTAGTTAAATTGTGCAATTTAACCTTTTTTGTGAGTGCTTATTTAGTCCATAATTAATTTCTTTGAATTAATTTGAAACCTGATTAAATAGTTTTATTAAAAATTTCAACACAGTAGTATTTATTTGTATTAATATTATAACTTTTGAAAATTTTCTTTAGCTTAGAATTAGACACTTGCACATTTTGATTTTAAGCAACAGTTAATAATAAATATAATTACTATGCATAAATAAAATTTTATTAGAAATATATTACTGTAAAAAATATACTGCATATAAACAATTAATAAAATAAAATCAAAAAATTAAAAAATAATAAAAAAGAAAAAAACTCTCCCCATACCCCCACCCTCACCCTCACTCCCACCCTCCAAAAAAACCACCACCACTAGGCTGGTGGTGGTGGTGGTGTTGGTTTCGAACCACCACCGAAACCACCACCAGTGGCCTTAGTCGTTTAACCACCAAAGACTGGTGGTTTCAACAACTAGCAAATTGGTGGTTCAAGCAATGATTCTTTGCTAGTGGTTTTGGGGGATGGGGAAGAGTGTTTTTCTTTCTTTTTTTTAATTTTTCAATTTTATTTTATTAATTCTTTGTATACTGTATATCTTTTATAGTGATATATTCCTAATAAAATTTTATTTATGTATAGTAATTATATTTATTATTAATTTTTGTTTAAAATCAAAATGTACGCGTCTATATTTTAAGTTGAAGAAAATTTTTTAAAGTTGTGATATCAATACAAATAAATATTATTGTGTTGAAATTTTTTGATAAAAATTATTTAATCAGTATCAAATTAATTCAATAAAATTAATTATGGACCAAATAAGCATCCATAAAAAATAAAAGGTAAAATTATACAATTTAACTAAAATTTGGGACTAAAGTATATATTTTTTAAACTTTTGGACTTGACTGTAATAATACCCAAATATTAGGACCCTTTTTCTTCAATTTATCTCAAATCAAATTACCAAATTGCCCCTTGAGAAGATGACAAAATAGCAAAGTTTGATTTTAACTAACTATTTAATGGACGGATTTCATTTATTTGGACTAAATTTGCACATCAAATTTTTTGGATCAATTGAGCTACTTTTTTATTTCGTACTAAACTCGTCAATTGCACATTGTTTGACCATTTGCGCCAATTTTCCTTCTCAACTGAAAACAGTTATATTTCCGAAAATATCAATATATTTTCAAAAATGAAAAGCGAATGCACAAAACAAACAGAACGAAGCTTAGCCATTTTTCCAACTAGAGTTCCATTTTTCCTACTTATTCTAACTTTGAGGCATGTACATCTGAGTCAAAATTAAATTAGACTTCATCATCTAATCTTTAATTACCCAAGGCATGGCTAATTTCTCATAAAATTTGCCTCTATCTTCCAAGAAAAATTTAGCCCGTGTTAGGATTCAAAATTTTAGAAATTTGTATATATTTTTATGTGAAATAGAAGAGAGAATGAATGGAGTTCAATGGTGGAGATTTGTTTAGTAAAAATGGACAAAGATTCTATTGCACCAGGATACACGCTGTGGTGCACCTTGGTGGGCACCATAAAATCTTTGAGTAAATGGATATATGGGTGTGATTAGTTTTGATTATATTCAAATTTAAAAAAGAATGCATTAAAATGAATAAAAATTTCATCCCTAATCACTTTTTGCCACTAAATCATCCCTCTTATTAATTTGCCAACTAAATCACAAGATATACTCATTTTTTACCACAAAATCGCATTTTCTAAACTTCTAATTTTTTATGACAAATCTGTCTTTCATTTTCCAAGTTAGAACCACATACCTAATTTCTCTCTATCTGCTCCCATAGCAACCGCATGACTTGAGCACCATCCTCGATCACTCCAACCACAGCCAACCACCACCTAACATGACTGCTAATGAACTGCATCAAAACTCGGGCTAGAAACATAGTGATACAATACAAATTCAAAGACAATTCAAACATGAAATAGAGAGAATTTGGGAAAATAATTGGTGGAGATTTCTGTAGTACGTGTGGATCCTATAAAATATATGATTGTGATTTGTTTCAGCAAATTCAAATGATTGTGAATGAGTTTGATAACATTAGCATAGCCAGTAACAACCCAATTTTCTCAAAATTTGTAGAGGTTTTGGCATGAGCACTACAACCCATTTTCTGGGTGTTTTCACTACCACAACCATTGTTGGTGTTCCCTTCTATATATACATGTCATTCTCGCCAATTTTTTGAAGTTCAGATTAAATTTATTCATTTAAACATCCATTTATGGAGGCCTTCAACTCGATCATAGAGTAACACACCTTAAAAAGAAAGATGGTTAGGGAGGAAAGCACCTAAATATCCAAACAGAATGGGGGTCAAGTTGGCCATTTAATTTTATAGTGTAAATTGTATTCTATAATAGAAAAATGTGAGAAATGTGAGATCTTACTTGATAGAACAAATCAAATGACGTAAAACAAATTAATGCAAAATGAAATGGAAAGCTTAGGCTACAGGATGATTGTAGTGACCCAAACTTTTTTTTAGAAAATTTCAATTAATGTGTCACTAAGCCCTGCTCCAAAAAAAAAGAATTTATAAGGGTGATAAAGAATAGATTATAATGGTTTTTAAAGGTTTTTAATGTAAAAGATGAGAGAGAATGAGTGGCGTTGAGTGGTTGAGATTTGTAGATGTGATGAGATATGTGGATGTGATTGATTTAGGAGAGAGAAAAAAGTTGAAAAAAGTGTTTAAAAGTATTTTAAAAGGAAGCTTAACAGGGTTTATATTAAGCCTCGTCGTACGTCTACAGTTAAGTTTTAAAAAGAAGTGATAAATTATAAATTAAAACGAATAATTAACCTTTAATTTAAGTATACATATTTTATTAAATTCTTATCAGATTCCCTCCTTATAAATCATCTCCTATGACTTGGGGGATTTATTTTCCAATATTTTCTTGAGAGTCAAGACAACACTTTACAAATAACCAGAGTCCTCATTGAATTTATCCTGCATAAGATAATATTTCATCAAAACCCGCAAGCCCCAAGAACTCCACATCTAATAAACTACATCCTCTCCATACTATAAACTCCCCGACTACCTTACGCACACAGCAACCCCAACCCCAACTCCCTATTCCACCATAACACAAACACAGACAGGAGCCATTATTCTTCAGTCAAGTAAAACTCCAAGCATACACCATCCCCTTGGTTGCTAGGTAGAAACGGTACACAAATACTAAGTCGTGCTCAATCCATCACCCTCTTAATCTAATCCATGGAATTATAGAGGGAGGCCAATGAACAGAAACAAACCATTGAGCCAAGTTACAAATCCAGCCAAGAACTCAACTCAGCAAATTGAATTTTCCACCAACATCGTCCATCACCACCACCATTCACTGCCATCACCATCGTGTAGCATCAGTAGCCCACACAAAACTCACGTGCACACAGACACAAAATTACACTCATATATACGCATACATATATACATATATATCTATATATATACACATAAACACTTGCATACACCCACGACCAAGCCACGACACCACCACCTCTACCTCCAACCATTGGCAACGGTGCCACTCAAGGTCGTCGGAGGTGTAGCCGCCGACTATGTGATTCAAGTCCACCTCAAATCCACCTTGCTTAGCCTTGGTTCGAACATTGCAGAGAAGGAAGAAGACGTTGCTGCAATTGAATTCTAAATTGGGAATTTATTTAGGATATTGCACAATAAGTTCTCCTTTTTCGTAAAGCTATATTAGTTGGCCCAATTTCAGTTTTCTTTCTAAAACTAGTCCCAGATCCTAAAGTTTCACTTTTATCAAAGTCAGTCCCTGCTTTCTATCTTACTGTTATGAACGGTCACGAAAGCTAAAGTTTTCCTTCAGCCAAATTGTGTCCCCTATTTTATTACATTTTATTTTATTTTATGTAATTCCATTTTATTTTATTTTAATTATTATAATTATAATTTATCCTAGTTATTGAAATATTTTAATTAAGTAAAGCTAAGAATATTTTCGACACGCTTTTATTTTATAAACTTAACATTAATACTAATTTAGTAATTTCCTAATTGTAGACGATGCACGGGATTTAGAGAGTTAAAAAATCACCCCCAATCTATACTCACACTCAGAAACTAAGGTAGGTCCCTAAACTAAAGCTTTATTTTTCTTATCTGCGCACTTGTTATAAAAACCATTTGTGTAGTGTACATTGCCTATGTCATTTTTATGAATAATGAATGTAATGGAGCCTTCGGGTTCAACAATGCTATAAAGTCTTCAGGCATATGAATGTCAAGCAGCCTACGGGCACAAGAATGTTAATTATTTACATGCATGTTTGTTTTTCGTCCGGACGCAAGTGATTCAAGAGATGCATGCATGTACCTACCAAATTATAACAGTTTGAATAACGTGCACCGTAGACCTATTGAGTAATTCATTACTCACATTTTTCCTATTTTTACAAAATTCTACAGATTAGGGAGGCTGCGGGGGAGCAGGCGACAGTGGCAATCAATTGAAGAAGTTCTTTAATTTCATTCCCTATTTTATTTTATCGAAAAAATAAATATTGCTTATAAATTCCAGTTTATATCTTTATTTGGCAACATTATTTTTAAAGGAAGATGTTCATTAGGATTTGTTTACCGATAGCTATTGGTTTAAGATAATATAAATATTCATTTAAAAATCTTTATTTTCCGCAATACATGAATGCATGTCATTCAAAAACAAGTCTAGCAGTCTGAATCTAAGTTGATTCGGGGCATTACAACGATTTTGCCCCACGTAGGTGCTTATGGTTGATCAGCAATCGTCTCCCAAAATACAATGGCTGTCATCTTGTGGTAGAAACACGTCAAACAACAAGACACAGCAAACCAAAATATGTTTCATACTCCTTTGAGTACAATGACTAATGCAGAAAGTACTTTTAGAACATGATGAAATTTGTTTAAATTAGAAATTTTTAGGGAACGATTGAATGTATAAAATTGTGAAGCAAATGAGGCTATTTATAGATATCCAAAAGTTATTAGTGAAGGGTTATAGCCCTTCCAAAGGGTGCGGGTTAAAAGCCATATCCTTTTTGTAAGTTGTATATTTTTAAATATAAATAGACACGCCCTTTTTAGAATTTGGTTTAACTTTAATGTATGTTTGGTATGCACAATAAGTTAGCTTATATCTTATTTAGAGAGCTTATAAGCTCCTTATATTCAAATAAGCTCTGTTTGACTGAGGAGCATATTTGAGAAGTTAGAACTTATCCCAAACGTTTATTTTACAAATGTTTCAAATAAGCTTCACGATAAATATGTCCTTTTGTCTAATATTAATTTTTTGGGCAAGCTTTTCTATTAGTTTTGCCATACACTTCTATTTATATCAGTTAGTTTTTCAGCTATCAGTTATCAGTTATCAGCCAGCAGTTATAAGTTTCAAACTAGCTTTTTAGCTATCAACTAGTTTATTAACTTGGTTTGCCAAACATCTTACAATTAATAAAATTAGTAGTGCCATGTTGGACCACGCCAACTTGTCACAAGGCTTATAATAAAAGAAAAACAAAGAATATTACTTTAACTATTCTATTCAAATCCTAAAAAAAATTGCGAATTGATTTCGGAAACAAAAAATTAAAAATATGTAATGACAAGCCTATACATGGTAAAAATAATCATTGTTTGTGTTAAACTAGGGCATATGAAGGTGCGTTGCATGATGTGTTTTTGCTATGTAGCTTAGCGCATTGCTACTATTGATTTCTATTTTTGCGTGGAGTGAGCACTAAGAAATGATGTTGTTATACTCGATTGAGTTCTTTAGATTATACATTTGATCATTGCAATTTATTTGATGGTATGAACAAATAATAAGTAATGGCGCAATAAGTATTTTAGTGATCCTAACTCGGCCTAATAAGTTTAGATTATATAGCGGGTGTTAGTGGATGTGTAAAAATAAATTTTTATGAATTTTAATGTGATATAGGAGAGAGAATGAGTGGAGTTGAAAAAAATATATAAAAATGTGTAAAAACTTGTAAAAATGAGTGGGAATACGCGCATAATTCACAGACGATATTTAAGGGATAGGTTTTACACATGTTCATATATTACACAGTAGACATAATTAAAGTTCAGTCTTAGTAGATGGATAGCTTATATAATCTAGCACAATGGAGAGATTTTGTTTTACTATTAGCATTTCCATTTTGTAAACAGATGTGTAAAGAAACGTTATCCATTGTGTTGTTGCCAAAACATGAGCTGCGGTCGCTTCAATCCAGCTTTCAGAGCACCTTTTTCTTCGTGGGAGAAGAAAGATCAGAATCATAAAAGGCAGTGCGCTTTGCTGTTGGGCTGGTTGGAGTGATACCAGTTGTTTCACCATAGTTGCTAGAGCTTGTTTCTTAAATTATACATTCTTAATTATACGCCCAGAATAAATCAAAATAGCATGAAAGGCACAATTTAAAGAAACCCCTAATTCGTCTACAAATGAACTTCCAAATCATGGAAATTGGATAAATGAGTACGAAATTCAATTCAATTAAAATAGTAAAACCATAGAAACATATATATATATATATATATATATATATACACACACACACACACATATATAAGGGAGGGAAAACTTGAACACAACAAAATTCCTACAAAGCTGAAAAAAATAGCTTTTTTCAAACCACCCAAAACAACACATTCAATGGATTGTTTAATCATTATCCTAAATCAAAGCCGATTAACACCAAGAATTAAAGATTCAATATTTCAATTCTTCATTCTTCTTCATCATTTTTGAATAAGTTTCAGCATACAATCTTGAAATAAAAAAAAAATTCAAGATTCAATATTTCAAAACAAAATAAAATTATTTCCAAAGATGAAAGAACGAAGAATCTTCTCTACATCTCTTGTTAGTTGCTTCTTGAACAAAACTCATGATCACTACAAAGACACCAGTATACAAAGCCAAAATTAGTAGCACGCAATTGTTGCAATTTTCCAAAGGGTCCACAATTATTTGCAATTCTAATACAGATCTAATATATGCTAACCTAAATCATGAGATTCAATTGCATGCTGTTACCAATTAATTTTTATTTATTTATTAAATTTCAGGAATATTCATACCATTATCAACCTCCATAGACTATCTAAATACTCAATTATTAAACCCTCTAACTTACAATAATAATTGCGTTATAATTATCTTACTACTGGTTTGATGTAGGATAGTTACTTGCCACCATACTTCAGCTAAAAATAGGTTGTACGCCCTTTACCTATGTGCCTATTCATCTTTGGCTGTGTAAAATTAGAGAAATTGTGAAAATAAGGTAAAGAAATAATCGTGGCGAAAATCCAAAAATTAAAGTATAGTACACAAGCGCACGAGATGCAGTGTTGCATACCAAACATGCAGTTAATGTGTCATTTGTCCCCATATTCCTCTATTTCCTAACCATGGCAAGATAGTAAATATTCGGGGAAGAAAAAATGATAAAAAAATCAAAACGCTCGTCCAATAATTCTTGAGAAAAATCTATCTGTTTGTGTAAAGAATTTATGGTTCTTAATTAATGGACCAAATGGTGTGGGCAAGAGATGGGAATACCAAGTCAAGATACAGCCCTATTAAAAAGTAACAACCCAACCCAAATGACAGTTGGAATTCCATTGAACTACTTAAATATACCTCACCTCTCGAGTGTTTAGTTGTAATATACAAGGTTCAATTGTTGGGGCGGGTTTTTGGTTGGCTTGGGGTTCAAGAAACCCCAATCCCAATAGGTTTGTCATAAACCTATAAATAACTCATTGTAGCCCCATAATACACAAGTTATTGTTATTACACTGTCTCTAAATTCTCTCTAAATTTAGCTAGCACTAATATTTAGAGAGATCATCCCACTACGAAGTTGTTCGTTGTTCGGGTCAAGTCTTGACGTGTGGATTAATGTTGGAGGCCGTACGTTTGGACGGCTGTGGATAAGAAAGATCTAACAAGAATTACGCTATAAAATTCGCTTGACTGGTAATTTCTTAATCACATATCTCATCTAAGAGTCGAGAAGACCCAGGGCATGGAATTGCTTAATTTTATTTCCGCTGTGCATGTTTAGATCAATTCCTAACAGTGGTATCAGAGCCAACTCGATCTCTTGTTGAGATTTGAATTAATGTTCTATAAAACAATTTAGTTTGATTTATTTGTGATGATGTAATTGTGTTAAAATTAATTTTGGATTAGATCTACAAATTAATCACTCAAAAAAAAAAACAATTTTTGGGCACGATCGCCGGAGCACCACCGGAAGCCCGCGGCGGCAGCAGTTGACGCTGCAGTGTGACGGTGAGTCGCCACCGCCATAGCAACAGCAACTGCTGCGTTTTGCAACAGCGAAATCGAGCAGCGGTGACTTCGCCGCTGTTCGTAGCAGCGGCAAGGTCGAAACCATAGCTTTTTGCTAGGGTTCCAGTCGTGGTTCACGCGAGGAAGACGGGGGCTGGTGTGCAATTTTGGAAATTGCACACCGAGCCCCCATCTTATTTAAAAGGGTTTGCATTTTTCGAAAAGTTTCGAAAACTGACGAATTAGTCCCCATTTTCGACTTTTTTTGAGAAACATGTCCTAGGGATGAAATACAAATTTATAAAATTAATAATAAATTAGATTTTTCGATTTTCTTGCAATTATTCAACTTTAAGTATTTATTTTCAATCTAAAAAATTCTTATTTGGGACAAAAGTCGAATTTTCGAAATTATAATTTTAGTTTGTTCCTAGTGTTTTTGTAAAATTTTATTAAAGTGTGACTTTAATATAGATGACAAATAAAGTGTTATTTTGTCTAACCCGTCTCCAATAATATTTAATGAATTAGATTAATTATTTATTATTGCATGTAATTAATTAGATTAATTTGCAAATTTTTCTTGTTTGTTTAAATTGTTTAAACAATATCAGTCGTCACAATAAATCTAGAAACTGAATTGTTTATCAACATTAGATATTGTGGATGATTATGGACCAAACCAATGTGATTGGATGAATGTATGGTTTTGATCCTTATTTTGTGTTGGGGGCCTGCGTTTCTATTAATAATTTGGGGCATGCGTGCCATTTAATCTTTTGATTTGATTCCAGACCTGCGAATCCATATGATATGGCGCATGTGCCAACTAGTATTAGATACAAGTTGAAGAAGAAGATGGAGATCAATAGAGTTACCAATGGAAGACGAAGTTTTGCCCCTTAGGATTTGACCAACCAGTTTTTCCTGGTGGCTCGGGAAAACTGGATAGAAACACGTCCATAATCATCCACCAGTTTTATTATGCTTTAAATGTATGCATGGTTGATGTATGATATTTTGCATGATATTTGATGAGACTGATTCCCCTTAAAATGATATTAAATTCGCAATTAAAGGTTAATCAATGCCTTCCAATGTTATGGTGAAGAAAATTGGACTCTCACAATCGCACTAAGTTTGTTTAGTGACTCAAGATTGCTCGATAGTTGGGAATGTTTTCTTTGCTGTGAGACATGTGATGTCTTTGAACATTGGGTCGAATTTAACTAAAATTCATTTCTTGTTGAGTAACTCAAGGAAATAGGATTTTAGAGGCATGTAAAGTTAATACATAAGATGTACAGGATAATAAGTTATCCGCTTGATGATTCGGGAATCACATGGAGATGTGATTGACAGATATATCTACCTGAACGTCGGTTAGGGCTTGTTGAGTGACTCAAGGCTTTGATTGAACGATTGATATCTGGCCCATTAACAAATTTGAGAAATTTATTTTCACCAATGTTGGGGATCATTGTTTCATGGGAGCATAGTTAGTATTATAAAAGTCCATATTTTATTAATTTTGGCATATAGTAATTACTCTATCTTTATCATTACAGTTTATTGAATTATGGCTGGTCACATGAGTTTGAGGGGCATACTTGATGTTAACAAACTTAATGGGTCGAACTTTAATTACTGGCACTGCAATCTGAGAATTGTTCTCAAACACGAGAAAATTGCATATGTTCTTGAAGAATAGTTACCGGAAGCCCCTACAGAGAATGCAGCGGCGAAAGTAGTGGAGGCATATAATCAACATGTGGATGATGATAACACTGCAGCATGTGTTATGCTTGCAGCAATGTCTCCCGAGTTGCAAAAGAAACATGAGGATATGAATGCTCATACAATGATTGTTCATCTCAAGGAGTTGTATGATGAACAGTCCCGCACTGAAAGATATAAGATATCGAAAAAGTTTTTCAGGGTTGTGATGGCAGAAGGATCTTCAGCAAGTGCTCACGTACTGCAGATGATTGGCTACATTGAAAAATTAGAACAATTGGGTTTTTCCATGGACCATGAGCTAAGTGTTGACTTCGTTCTACAGCCACTCCTGGATAGCTATTCTCAATTTATCATGAATTTCACCATGAATAAAATCGAGGTCATACTCCCGGAATTATTGAATATGTTGAAAACTGCTGAGCCCAACATCGCCAAAACCAATGTGCAAGTGTTGGCCATTGAATCCTCTAGCGGGACTAAGAGGAAGGCAAAAAGGTCCTTTGTGAAAGGGTCAAAGAAGGATAAAGCAAAGGCAAAAGTTGCCAAAACAAAAAAAAATGAACAAGAACAAGTCTCAAGCTGATGCCGAGTGCTTTTATTGCAAAGGCAAAGGACATTGGAAGAGGAATTGCAAGCTCTACCTTACTAGCTTGAAGGGAAAAAAATCTTCTGAAACTTCTGCTTTAGGTATATACATCATTGAGTTGAATATGACTGCATCTTCAGTCTCTTGGGTATTAGATACCGGATGTGAATCTCATATTTGTATAAATATGCAGGGACTAAAGAATAGTAGACCATTGAGGATGGGAGAAGTAAACCTACGCGTTGGAAATAGAGCAAAAGTTGCTGCTTTAACCGTAGGAAGTTACTTTTTATCGTTGCCTTCGGGCCTTATTTTAGAATTAAAAGAATGTTATTATGTTCCCACTATTACCAAAAACATTATTTCTATTTCTTATTTGGACATGAATGATTTTACCATTGATATTAAGAATAAATGTTGTTCTATTTATCGTAATACTGTGTTTTATGGTAATGGGAACCTAGATAATGGCATCTATGTTGGCACCCTGATGACGTGGCACGGACTCAGGCCAGGTCCTCCGCACAGCATGGACCCCCCCCCCGACGTGTAGGGGAACCAGGTCGGTCGATGACGTGTCTAGTGTCCTAGTTCGGATTGACACTGGAATCTACCTTACTGGAGAATAGGTGGTTGGTCCCAGTTCAGCTCGGATATGCTTGCTTAACTCGGCCAAGTGCCCAGGTCGGCCTAACCATAGAGAGCTGTTCCATCGTTACCGTTTGACAAGTGATCCGAGGTCAGCTCGGCCATGGCGTGTGACCGGTCCCGCTCGCTACAGTAGCCGACAACAAGGACGATCCACCTGTCATCTGACACCACCTGCAACCAACAGAGCATCTTTTCCCCATTAATGCAACGATGGCTACACCCAAGTTTCGAGGTCAACGCCTTAAATGCAAGACGGCTTGCAGGTGCTGCAGGTGCAATCATCACGCCTACTCTGGTGCTCGCACAGTTGCCTCATGATGACCTACCGCCGGCCACCTCTTTCTTGCACTATAAATAGAACACTTAGTGATCATTTGGGGACACGAAAAATCCTCTTTAATCTAGTCCTAGCTCGAGCCCGAACATAAATATATATTTACTCTCTTCACTTCGTCAGTTACTGCTAATTAGGTCCTAACACTCACCTCAGTTGATACTTAATTGGTCCTTACTGATTTCGGCATCAACAATTGGTGCTAGAAGGAGGGCCCTCCCCCTTTGTATTCCAGCAGCACGTCCCAGTTCTACCACGGAGTATTCCTCACACAAGACATGAGTCGAAGTCGCGCGTCCCACGCCTCTACGGATGGGAGCACTTCCGATCCCACTATGGAGTACGTCCTCCGAGAACCCCCCTCGGGTGGAGGGCAGCACCCCGCCCAGGATGTGACCCCGGCACAGATCCTGAAGCGACTGGATGATCTCACCCAGGCCGTAGCCACGCTCCAACGCGACCCCCACAAGGGCGCCGCTGAGTCCAGCGTCATATCACCTAGGAAAGGACGCTCATCTCGGCGCCACACCCGGCGCCGCTTGCGCTTCAGACGCTCCCCCACCCCGACACGGACCACGGCACCGCTAGAGACCCCAACCGTGTCGGAGGCCAGGTCGTTCGAAAAAACTCCTAGTGTCTTCGACCGCCTCGGACCCTGCCACGACCAGAAGCGCCAGCCCGAGGGACAAGGCGAGAACGTGAACCACCCACCCCCGCAGTTCGAGCTTGAGCTCCTACGGAAAAGGGTAGCTGAGCTAGAAGCGAGGGAGGCAGCTCCCAGCCCCTTGACCCGGGTGGGGAAGGCCTCTCCGCTGAGCCTAAAGATCCAGGCCGAGCCCGTGCCCGCCAAGCTAAAGCTACCACAGCAGGGGAACTATGACGGAGTCAGTGACCCGACCGGCCACGTCGACAGATACGCCGCCTTCATGGAACTTCAGGGGGTCAATGATGGGCTCATGTGCAAGGCATTCCCGCTGACACCAGGGGACAAGGCCATGAAGTGGTTCAAGAAACTCCCCCCACACTCCATAAGGACGTGGGGCGACCTCGCGGCCAGGTTCCAAGTAGTTTTTATGGGGTCCCGGCTGAGGTCGACCCCAAAGCAGAGGCTGGTGGACGTCAAGCAGGGGAGAGACAAGTTGTTGAAGGGCTACGTAGAGCGGTTCAACAACCGGTACATAGAGATTGGCAGTGTGTCGGACGAAACCGCCTTGGTGGCCGCCCTCGCTGGCCTCAGGTACAAGTCCAGGTTCGGGTGGTCGGTTCCACGAGCTCGCCCGGAGACATACCATGAGTTCCTAAGACGCGCGGAGTGCCATATCGGGGCTGAGGAGGCCTCCGGGAAGCCAGAAGCGAAGCCTCAGGACCCGCGACCCGACAAAGGCAAGGAGAGAGATGCGGTCTCGGTCCAGACGCCGCGCGCTCAGCAGCAACCGGGGCGCGGACGTGAGGCAGCTCGACCACCCCCTCAGAGGTTCTAGACCTTCCACGTCCTCAACACCAATCTGGAAGGCGTACTGATGCACATGAAGGATCGGGGGGTCCTACCACCCCCAACCCCGATGAGAACCCCATCTTCAAGCCAGAACCAGGAGAAGTTTTGCCGGTATCACAGGTCAGCTGGGCATGATATCGATGACTGTCGGGACTTGAAAAATGAAGTTAAAGGCCTGATCCGGCGTGGACAGCTGCGCGAGTTCGTTGCCCCACCACCCGACCATAGCTGACCTCAACATGGAGCTCCTAGCCGACCTCAACCCCCATCGGGGGCTAGGAACGAGGTCCATACACTGGTCATGGGCAACCAGCACTTCGTCGGGTCACGGAACCAGTGGAAGAGGTTGGCGAGACAAGCCTGCACTGACTACCAGTACTCCGCGCAAAGGACCAAAACCAGCGCCACTCCGTCCGAACCTCAGGAGGAGATTACCTTTATGGAGGCTGACGCAGGCCACGCCCGCCATCCTCACTAGGATGCCCTTGTCATCAGTATGGTCCTCAATGGTACACATGTCCACCGTACGCTCGTCGACAACGGGAGCGGGGCTAACTTGCTGTACCTCCGAACCTTGATCCACATGGGCCTCGATGAGCGGCACCTGAGCCCGTGCCCCCTTGGCCCTGTGGTAGGAGTGACCAACTATGCAATCGAGGCAGTCGGGCAAATATCGATGATGGTAGAACTAGGGGAGAAGCCATACCTACGGGCTGTCATGCCCACCTTCATCGTGATAGACCTCCCGAGCAATTACAACGCCTTCCTAGGCCGGCCCCTCCTGTACGAGCTCAGGGCCTCGACCTCCATCAACCACTACGCCATGAAGTTCCCCACGCCAGCGCGGGTAGCGATGGTCCGGGGAGACCAGTCCGCGGCACGCCGGTGCGACGTCACTCAACCCGCTGTCCGCGAACGGCCGGGGGGGCTGACCATCGCCATGGCCGAGCTCGACGACCCTCGTAGCCGACCTGAGCACCGAAGTGCACAGCCGATGGAGGAACTAGACACCGTCGAGGTCGACGCCGAGCACCCGGAAAGGGTCCTGAGGATTGGGAAGGGACAAGCTGAGCCCACGCGCTCCGCCTTGGTGGAGTTCCTCCGCGGCAGTTCCGACGTCTTCGCTTGGGAACCCTCGCATATGATCGGCATACCCGCGTCCATTGCTTGTCACCAACTGAACATCGACCCCGCGGTGAGGCCTCGGCAACAGCAAAGGCGCCCGCTGAACCAAGAGCGCTACGAGGCCCTGGCAAAGGAGGTTGATAAGCTGCTTCAGATAGGTTTCATCAGGGAGGCCAAGTATCCTAACTGGGTCGCCAACCCAGTCCTTGTGAAGAAGAGCAACGGCAGCTGGAGAGTATGCATAGATTTTACCGATCTCAACAAGGCCAGCCCCAAGGACTCGTTCCCCCTGCCCCGAATAGATCAGATGGTAGACGCCACGGCTGGGCACGAGCTCCTCAGTATGATGGACGCTTACTCGGGCTATAACCAGATCCCTATGTATCCCCCAGATCAAGAGCATACGACCTTCATAACGGACCGAGGCCTCTACTGTTACCAAGTCATGCCCTTCAGATTGAAGAATGCGGGGGCAACCTACCAACGCCTGGTTAACAAGATGTTTGCCTCCCTGATCGGGAATACCATGGAAGTGTACGTTGACGACATGCTGGTGAAGAGTGTGAGGGCAGCTGACCACATCCAGCACCTGGGGAGCATGTTCTAGGTCCTGAGGGAATATCGGATGAAGCTGAACCCGGCAAAGTGTGCTTTCGGGGTTGAGTACGAAAAATTCCTCGGCGACGTGGTGAGCTCAAAAGGCATTGAGGTGAACCCCGAGAAGATTCGGGCCGTGCTGGACCTGAGACCTCCCACCAGGATCAAAGAGGCCCAGAGTCTCACCGGCCGGATCGCGGCCCTGAACCGATTTGTGTCCAAGGCCACGGACAAGTGCCGTCCCTTTCTCGAGGCCTGAAGAAAGGGAAGGACTTCGGATGGACCCCCGAGTTCCAGGAAGCTTTCGAGGAGCTCAAAAGACACCTGGCCCAACCTCCTCTCCTATCGAAGCCCAAGTTGGAAGATGTCCTCTCTATTTACCTCGCCGTCTCCGAACATGCCGCGAGTTCAGTCCTCACTCGTGTCGAGGGGGACATCCAATACCCGGTCTATTATATGAGCCAGTCCTTCGTTGACCCTCAGAAGCGTTACACGCCGATGGAGAAATTAGCCCTTGCGCTCGTCACCAGTTCCAAGAAGCTTCGACCTTACTTCCTCGAGCACCCCATCAAAGTGGTGACTAATTACCCCTTGCGGCAGGTGCTCCAGAAGTCGGACTCATCAGGTCGGCTAGTCAAGTGAGCGGTGGAGCTCGGACAGTTTGACATCTCCTACCGACCCCGGCTCGCAGTTAAGGGTCAGGCCCTGGCAAATTTCATAGCCGAGTTCAGTCCCCCATTGGCGAGTCCTATTACCAAAGTCGAGCCCTGGACGCTCTATGTAGACGGCTCGTCGACAGACGTACACTCCGGAGCTGGGCTCGTGCTCCTGAGTCCCTCCTTGGAATCCTTCTGCTAGTCCCTACGGTTCTCATTTCCGGCTTCCAACAACGAAGCTGAATACGAGGCCCTGATCGCAGGCCTCAGGTACGCCCGGGCGATGGGTGTCTCCCACCTCCAAGTCCGAAGCGACTCCCAACTCGTCGTCAACCAACTCAATGGTACTTACCTTGCTAAGGACGAGCGGATGACCAGCTACGCCGACCTTGCTACCCTCGAAATGGAGAATTTCGAGGAGGTCATCCTCCGGTAGATCCCTCGGACTCAGAACAACCTGGCTGATTCCCTAGCGCGCCTCGCTACCAGTGAAGGGATAGAGGAACTGGAGTTTGTGCTGATCAACCCACTGATGAGGTCGGCCATAGCCCAGCATTCCCATGTGGCAACGGTAGACCTAGGCCCCCCTTCATGGGTGCATGAAATTTTCTCCTTTTTGAAGGATGGTAGGGCCCCGGAGGACCCCAGGTTGGCCAGACAGCTGCAGATCAGGGCCGTTCGCTACACTATCATCGACAACACGCTCTATAAACATAGTTTCTCAGGCCTTCTGTTACGATGCTTGACTAAGAGAGAAGCGGCCTTTTTACTTGATGAGGTCCACTCCGGAACGTGTGGAAATCACTCTGGTGGTCAGGCCCTGGCACACAAGATCCTGAGGCAAGGTTACTTCTGGCCAACCCTCAAGAAAGATTTTATCGCCTACGTCAGCTGCTGCGAAAAGTGCCAGCGCCATGCCCAGGTCGGCGGGGCCTCTCTAGCTGAACTAACTCATGTGCTCAGTCCATGGCCTTTTGCAAATGGGGAATTGACCTCATAAGACCTATGCCAACCGGTCGGGGAGGAGTGAAATATGCGATAGTGGCTGTGGACTACTTCACCAAGTGGGCGGAGGCCGAGGCCCTAGCTCGGATTAGAGAACAGAAGACAACTGACTTCATTTGGAGGGCAATCATATGCCGATTCGGAATACCCGAGTCTATCGTAACCGACAATGGCCGGCAATTCGAAAACCGTCGGCTGAGGTCCTTCTGCGAGGACCTGGGAATCAAAAAGCACTACTCCACTCTGAACCACCCCCAGTCCAACGGCCAGGTGGAAGCCGTGAACAAGATCATCAAGCACACGCTCAAGACCCGACTGGAAGAACTGAAAGGAGGATGGGCGGATGAGCTCCCGGCCATCCTATGGTCCTACCGGACAACATGCAAGACCAGTACGAGGGAGACCCCCTTCGCATTGGCATACGGGTCGGCGCCGTAATACCGGCCGAGGTCGAGTTACCCTCCTTCCGAACTCGGTACTTCTCCGAGCACACAAATGACCAGGAACTTATGCTCGAGGTCGATTTGCTGGAAGAGAAGCGAATGGACGCCGACCTCCGCACTGAGCTATACAAGCGCCGCAGTGCTTGGTACTTCAACCAGAAAGTCAAAAAGCGAAGCTTCCAGGTCGGAGACCGGGTACTCAGAAAGGTCTTCCTCGCTACGCGAGATCAGGCTACAGGAGCCCTAGCCGAGAAGTGGGTGGGACCCTTCGTAGTCCTCAGAGCCCTTTCCAACGGCTCTTACTGCCTCGGAATGGCTGAAGGAGTTGAGCTCCCCCACCCCTGGAATATTGAGCACTTGAAAAAATATTTCCAATAGCTATCGAGTTGTAAATATTGTAAATCAACTGTAATATCTTTACTCCAGTAATGAATGGAAGCTTTTGAACTGTTGTTTGAATTCAGTGTCCAATACTAAACTACCATGCCTAGGTCCGCCACGGCGGACCCACCCCCTGACATGGCCGAACTGAGTGGTCCGGCCTGGAGACAGATCCACCAAGGTGGCATCCAAGCAAAATAAAAGTAAAATGACCGAGGTCCGCCACGACGGACCCACCCCCTAACATGGCAGACCTAAGTGGCCCGGCCTGGGGACAGATCCACCAAGGTGGCATCCAAACAAAATAAAAGTAAAATGACCTAGGTCCGCCACGGCGGACCCACCCCCTGACATAGCCGACTTACGAGGTCAGGCCTGGGAACAGATTCACCACGGTGGCATCACGCCAAACAAGTTATTATTAAACGAGTTCTAAGTCCTTTTGGTCAGTCGATCTGGAACCACGTTAGCCTAACTACTTGAATCATTGTGTAACAGAAAATAAAGTGTGGCCGAACTGGTCTCACTAGTAATAACTTCACGAATAAACCATGTCATTAGATAGATCACTTAGGCCCACCCCCGTGGACCCGTCACCAAATGAACCCGACCTACGAGGTACGGTCTGGGCACGGATCAGCTAGGGCAGAACCAAGTACTTGTTAAAATTGTTGAGTTCTAGCTCTTCTTCCTATGACCCCAGTGTGGGGACGGCCTGATGAAGCGACCCGACTTCGAGTACGGTTGTATAAAATTGCACAATAAACTAAAGTAAGAAAGGAAGAGCTGAACTGAAAGAAATAGCACTTGAATTAAAAGAACATAATATTACAATCAAAACCCAGCTCAGAGCAGCCGAACTGGGCTATGTCTAATACAACAAAAAAAACAAAAACAACAAAAAACAACAAAACAAAAACATGGCCCAATCATTGGCCGCCCTCAGCCTCTGGCATCCCGTACTCCACCCTAAGCCGCTTGACCTCCTCAGCCAAGAACAAGATATCCCAGTCAGGCCGCTTCTCAGTAATGTCGGCCATGACGTCCTCCGCCGCATTGACAAAGGCGGAGTTGAGCTCGGAGTTGTGCTCTTCTGACCTCTTGTACTCCTCAATTATCTCCTCTCGCGACGGGCCGGCTTGACTGGACTGGGCATTCTTCAGGGCCTCGATCTCTAGCAGGAGGGACTCTACCTCGACAGCATGGGCCTTTTGGGAGACCTCAGCCTCTTGGGCCCTCTCCCTGGACCGTCGTTGGGCCTCCTTCAGTTTGCCCTGGGCCTCCCCCAGGCTAGCCTTGGCCCCAGCAAGGGCGGCGTCGCTCTCGGCCAAGTCGGCCCTCAGCTCTTGGATCGTCGTCCTCGACTGCTCCCCACTCCGGAGCATATGGATGATGGCCCCGCCGTAGTGGGCGACCGCCGTCAGGGCATTGTCCTCTGGGCCGAGCAGGTCCAGGTAGCGCTCCTGAACCGGGGTCCAAGATCTCCCCATTGCGACCTGGGAAGAAGTCTCTCAGAGGCTTCGGCATGGTCCCCTTATTGGTCGAGTACGCCGCCTCTCTCGCCGCAGTGGTCCCGAAGAATGGGAGGTCGGCGACTGGGGGATGGACGTTGGCGTTACCTGGTTGGGCCGCCTACGGCCCCCGTCATTAGCCCCTTTCCGACCCCGTGCTTTGGGGGGAGCCCGGATTTGGTGACCGATCCCGACGGCACGGCCTCGGGGGGATGCGAGGACGGTATGGCGTCAGTGCGGGCCTTCTTTTGCGCAGGCTGAGCTTGGCAGCCCCTCATGGTTGGCTGAGAGGAAAAGTGAGCTGCGAGTTCTGAAACGGTAAGTTAGCATAGGAAACATAGTCGAGGTCGGTGAGTAGTGGTGTAAGGAAGTTCGGACGATTACCTGAGGTAGAAGAAGATCGTTGAGGGCGAGCTCGCGAGAGCCAGGCGTTGAATAAGTTCTCCCCAGTCAGTAGGGAACGCCAGTCACGATCCGAGATCGACCTCGCAATAGCAGCACGTTCAGTCCAGCCTTCCAATGGTCTGGCCTCCTTGAAATCTGCAAAGGAAAACGAGTTGGTTCAGTTCGAAATAAAATAACGCCAAGGTCGGAAGAATGCTTACCGAGGTCGTGGTAGTTCACAGGGATCGCAACCTCCTCCTCCCAGTCGTCCGGACTGATCAGGCACCCCTCCGCCCAGAACCAGTTCTGCTTCCAACCCTTGACTGAGTCCAGAAGTCCGATGACGAAGGCACCCCCCGAGTTCGGCCGTACGGAACAGTAATACAAACCCGAGTGCAGTCCGTCCGACTTGAAGGTGTATAAGTGGTTGAACTCCCACACAGTCAACCCGCTGAGCCCGGCTCTATGCCACAGCACCAACATCCCCAGGACGGTCTTCTACGTATTGGGGGTGAGCTGAGTAGGCGCTACCCCCCAAGCGCTCAGAAAATGCTTCACCGCCCTGGGGAATGGCAGTCTCACCCCGGACTCGAGCATGGCCTGGTTCACGGCCACGCGCCCCGCTGACGGGTAATCAGCCCGCTTGTCCGCCTCAGGTACCACAAACCTTACCCGAGGTGAGACCAGGTACTGGGAATGCCACGCGCTCAGCAATTCCTCGGTTACAGCCGATGGGAACTGGGAGCAGCCCCACGGCTTCGTCCGGTCGCGCTTGGCCGACTTTTTTTCCTCTTCCTGAGGAAGGTCAGTGGGGATGAGACCAGCTCGGACGGACATAAGGTGCCCACCTCAGACGCCAGCTCGGCGGATTCGGCTGTATCCCTGACGGTCTGAAGCGGCACAGCCTCTAAGACTTCTTCCACACTCGGGGAGTGCTCCCTGTGCGGAGAGGAGGAGGGTTCCGGAGATCGGTTCCCGTGATCGTAATCATATACTTCTTCAGAACCGGATGACATTTTAGAAATTTACAAGTTTTTAGGTCGAAATTCTACCTGAAGATAAGGTCGGTAAAGAACTGAGGGTTAGAACGGTTCCGAACTGGGCTTGAGATCGAGAGTAAATTTTTGACAACTTTAGAGAGCGAAAAAGTGCAAATCGAAGAAAGGAGAGGGTATATATAGGTACAGGCGGTGGCAGTTGAAAGGACGTGACCTCCCCCAACGGTCGGCAGACACGTGTTCCAGATTCGCACCCACGTGCCACGCGCATGCCAGCCCAGGTCGGTGAAGTGTCAACCCCGACCTAGGTCGGCCTTCACGCTGGGGGACAATTGTTGGCACCCTGATGATGTGGCACGGACTCAGGCCAGGTCCTCCGCACAGCATGGACCCCCCCGACGTGTAGGGGAACCAGATCGGCCGATGACGTGTCTAGTGTCCTAGTTCGGATTGACACTGGAATCTACCTTACTGGAGAATAGGTGCTTGGTCCCAGTTTAGCTCGGATATGCTTGCTTAACTCGGCCAAGTGCCCAGGTCGGCCTAACCATGGAGAGCTGTTCCATCGTTACCGTCTGACAAATGATCCAAGGTCAGCTCGGCCATGGCGTGTGACCAGTCCCGCTCGCTACAGTAGCCGACAACAAGGACGATCCACCTGTCCTCTGACACCCTGACACCACCTGCAACTCACAGAGCATCTTTTCCCCATTAATGCAATGACGGCTACACCCAAGTTTCGAGGTCAACGCCTTAAATGCAAGACGGCTTGCAGGTGCTGCAGGTGCAATCATCACGCCTACTCTGGTGCTCGTACAGTTGCCTCATGATGACCTACCGCCGGCCACCTCTTTCTTGCACTATAAATAGAACACTTAGTGATCATTTGGGGACACGAAAAATCCTCTTTAATCTAGTCCTAGCTCGAGCCCGAACATAAATATATATTTACTCTCTTCACTTCGTCAGTTACTGCTAATTAGGTCCTAACACTCACCTCAGTTGATACTTAATTGGTCCTCACTGATTTCGGCATCAACAATCTATATTCTAAACCTCAAACATTCTACAATGAGTATAGAAAATAAGAGGCGAAAAGTTGATAATAGTATCGACTACTCGTAACTGTGGCACTGCAGGCTCGGCCACATCAATGAAAAACGTATCAACAAGTTACATAAGGATGGATACTTTGGGGAAGGGGATTACGAATCCTTTGAAAGATGTGAATCTTTCCTTTTAGGCAAGATGGCCAAATTCCCCTCTAGTGGAAAGGGAGAAAGAGCTGTAGAAAAATTGAAACTCATACATACCGATGTATGTGGACCAATGACAACAGAAGCTAGAGGAGGTTTTTCAATTTTATCACATTTACAGATGACCATACTAGATATGGATTTGTATACTTGATGAAGTTCAAGCATAAAGCACTTGAAAAGTTTAAGGAATTCAAGCAAGAAGTGGAAAAACAGACTGGAAAGAATATTCTAACGGTAAGATCTGATCGAGTTGGAGAATACCTCAAGGGAAAGTTTATGAATTACCTCAAAGAGAATGAGATTCTCTCGCAATGGACTCCACCTTATACACCACAACACAATGGTGTATCCGAGAAGAGAAATCGCACCCTATTGGATATGGTGCATTCAATGATGAGTCAAACAAACCTTCCAAAGTCATTCTGGGGATATGCAATTAAAACTGCCTGTTACGCACTAAATCGTGTCCCATCTAAATCGGTTGATAAAACTCCACACGAGTTATGGACTGGTAAGAGACCAAATTTTTCATACATGAAAGTTTGGGGTTGTGAAGCTTATGTCAAGCGCACAAGCTCGGATAAATTGGATGATAAGTCCGATAAATGCTACTTTGTGGGATATCTAGCAGAAACAGTTGGATATTATTTCTACAATCCTAATGACATGAAAGTCATCGTGTCAAGACATGTTGTTTTCTTCGAAAAGGAGTTTATTCGAAAATAGAACAGTGGGAGCAAAGTAGATCTTGAAGAGATTCAAGAAACCACGGAACTCGACAACCTATTAGATGAAACAGTAGTTGAGACACCGTTGGATGAAGTTGAAACTACTGAAAGGATGATAACAGCTCCCAATGACACGCCAGCTCCTCGTAAGTCTAGTAGAATGATACGTCCTCCTCAGAGATTAGATCTCATGATTACTAATGAAACATTACGAATAGAGGAAGACGAGCCTACCACTTATGAAGAAACGAAGTCAAGTCTTGACTCGAGAAAATAGCAAGAAGCCATGGAATTCGAAATGAACTCCATGTATGAAAACAAGGTGTGGACCTTGGTGGATCTGCCTAAAAGGGTAAAACCAATAGGTTGTAAATGTAAATGGGTTTACAAGAAAAAGATCGACATGGATGGTAAAGTTCAAACTTATAAGGCAAGGCTAGTCGCTAAAAGCTATAATCAATGACAAGGTGTTGACTTTGATGAGACCTTCTCACCTGTAGCCATGTCTAAATCAATTCGGATTCTTCTTGCAATTGCAGCATACCATAACTATGAGATTTGGCAAATGGATGTCAAAACGGCATTCCCAAATGGGAATCCCAATGAGGATGTGTACATGATACAATTGAGAGGTTTTGAATCGAATGAGCCACATAGGGTATACAAGCTGCAAAGATCCATATATAGACTAAAGCAAGCATCTCGGAGCTGGAATCTTCGCTTTGATGAGACAATCAAAAGGTTTGATTTTATTCAAAATGAGGACGAACCGTGTGTACACCAAAAGGGTAGTAGGAATAAGATCGTTTTCTTAATCCTCTATGTGGATGATATACTAATATTAGGAAACGATATTCCAATGTTAAAATCAGTGAAATCCTGGTTATCCATCAATTTCTCCATGAAGGATTTGGGAGAGGCAGCATACGTACTTGGGATTAAGATCTATAGAGATAGATCTAGAAGATTGCTTGGCCTATCCCAATCAGTGTACATAGATAAAATCTTGAGAAGATTTAACATGTAAGAGTCGAAGAGAGGACTCTGTCCCATAGGGCATATGATTAATCTCTCAAGAGATATGTGTCCACATACACAAGTTAAGAGAGATCGCATGGATAGGATACCTTATGCATCGGCAATAGGATCCATCATGTATGCGATGCTATGTACGAGACCGGATGTCTCATATGCTCTGAATGTCACGAGTAGGTTCCAAGGGAACCCTGGAGAAAAACATTGGATTGCAGTTAATAACATCCTTAAGTACTTGAGAAGAACTAAGGACATGTTCTTAGTGTATGGAGGAAATGAACTAAGAGTTCAGGGATATACGGATGCTAATTTCCAGTCAGATAAAGACGACTACAAATCCCAATCTGGTTACGTCTTCACCCTCAATGGGGGTGCCGTAAGTTGGAAAAGTTCCAAGAAGGAAACTACAGTCGATTCAACAACGAAAGCCAAATACATAGCTACTTCAGAAGCAGCAAAGGAAGCGGTCTGGATCAAGAAGTTTGTCACCGAACTTGGAGTTGTTCCTAGCATTGTTGATCCGATACCATTGTATTCTGACAACAATGGAGCCATTGTGCAAGCGAAGGAATCGAGGTCTCAGCAACGATCCAAATATGTATTGAGGCGATACCATCTCATCAGAGAGATAATTCAGAGGGATGATATAAAGATAGAGCGAGTCCATAACTGATGATAACATGGCTGATCCTTTGACCAAAGTGCTATCGCAAAATAAGCATAATAGTCATGTCTCATCCACTGGTATAATATACATGAGTGAATGGATTTAGTTTGGATGTCAGTACTCTCATGTAAGACATTTTGAGTATGATTGATTATTTATATATGCATCTTATTATGGCAGATCTATTATATATATTCATTTTTCTACTGTAATAATTAAAATAATAGAGTCCGTAGAATAAGTGTGAATAGACTTGATTAATCGCAATTAGTTGTGATTGTGAGATGCAAGTTTTAGCACGTATTCTTAAATTATCCCCAGTCAAAGCAATAGCAAGACTCGGAGATTGTTATTTTGGATAGACTGACATGTGTTGCATCTCTTTCTTAAAGAAGAAGTAACTGATCTCACAAGTTAGAATGTGGAGACATTCGGATGGACACATGGATGCTTTGTTGGTGGAACAAGTATCTTGATGACCCGCCTAGAGATACTGCTAGATAGTTATCCTTGCATCAGCAGTTGATCTCTAATGCGCAGTGGTGGAATTGGTCCTTAGACTTGAGGACACCATAGAGCCTTATGTAGGGTTCGCTTTGCTTAGGCGGACATTGAAGGATACCCTGGTTGTGGGTTGACTGGAAATGCCGTACGGGTATAGTGAGAAATGCATGAAGGTTGTGAGTATTGAATAAAGGATTCATCACTCCTAGATAACGGGAGATTATAACCTACATTTCGCCCAATCAAGTTGATGTAAATTCCTTGGCCAAGGTGAGATTGTAGGATTGAAAAGAGCTTTCAATCACAATCGTTGATTTAATCAACATTGAGTTGAGAGTGAATGACATAGTTGGTTGAATGAGATTGATATGAATCCATATTTCTGAACCAATCGGGTTTATATTAATGAAGGGATTATAGTTCTACGGTAACCGCGCATGTAAAGGTTTCGTCATTTCCACATGACTTGTCCCGTCACATGGATTGCCATGATACGTTGCTAGAAGTCAATCATGGACGACAATGTAAATCGATCGATCTGGGTGAATCGATGATAAATTAAGATAGGGATCTTGTTTATCTCATCCTAATCCGATTAGTATGATGGTGTCATACCGTTCGACATAGTGAGTGGGAACCTGATGGGTCACACACAAAGTCAAGTAACTCATATCTTGAATTGGACCTTGTCCAAGTGGGAGAATGTTAGTTGTAGTATACAAGGTTCAATTGTTGGGCCGGGCTTTTAGTTGGCTTGGGGTTCAAGAAACCCCAAGCACAATAGGTTTGTCATAAACCTATAAATAACTCATTGTAGTCCCATAATACACAAGTTATTATTATTACACTTTTTCTAAATTTTCTCTAAATTTAGCTAGCACTAAGATTTAGAGAGAGCATCCCACTACGAAGTTGTTCGTTGTTCGGGTCGAGTCTTGACGTGTGGATCAACGTTGGAGGCCGTACGTTTGGACGGTTGTGGAGACGAAAGATCAAACGAGAATTACGCTGTAAAATTCGCTTTACTGGTAATTTCTTAATCACAGATCTCATCTAAGAGTCGGGAAGATCCAGTGCGTGGAATTGTTTAATTTTATTTCTGCTGTGCATGTTTAGATCAATTCCTAACATCGAGAACCCAAACACACCCTATCACGATCCAATAAGATCACCTCATCTATTTTCATTACATTACTCTCCTCTTGAAAATAGAGTACAATAATGTCAAAACCACTTCAGTCACACTTCAAAACTCGCCAACTATGGTGACCAATCAATATTCATGTAACAAGCTCAAGATTAGTCATCGCCAACACCATAACTATTAGTAGGGCAACAAATCACAAAACCTCATACTACAAAAGTACATTACACACACTGTGAATTGTAATTTGTAAGAAGCAGCTGTGTTTTAACGTATATTGAAATGCTTTCTACCTACTACAACACACATATAAACTCCTGATTAAATGACTCCATGTGATTTTCCTTAATAAGCAAGTGAAGCAACCAACTTATATCTACTATTGAATCACTTACAATAATTAGTTTCTTTCAATACCATTTCCACACATTTGAATATTTCCATGGAGTTCAACGGTGAAACAGAGAGAAGCATGCACTAATTTCAGTTAATCTAGACAAAAACTCAACGGTCACAAAATACTAAATCCAATTTTCAGAAATATTGAAGCTTTACTATAAATACTGAAGAACATAAATTCATTCTATATACCCTGTGGAATTACCTCTGTGAAGGAACTTGCCGCTCCAAATGTAAACAAAGGATGAGATTACCAACACACAGTGATGGCGAGAATCAGCGAGATATTTCGAGCACAAACCCTTTCAATCTTCGTATACCACGAGAGACGATTGCCTATTTTTGTACGACAGAAATAAAAACACGGCATTTTTTGGGATTTTTCCCAATGAAATGCAAGCAACAAAAAGCGACCCACTGGAAAGCATATGAAATAAAAGGCCAAGGAAAGGCTACTAAAACTCTTAGAGGGGAATTTGCATTGAGTAGGAAGCGGACGAAGAGAACGGCAGTGCATTGGAAACAGCTTCGAGCTTCACAATCAATTGGGCATTTGGTAGATTGATTTAGTGATTTAGGGTTCTGTAAAATGAGATGAGAACGCAGTGAGAAGGTCTTGTTTTAATATAGAAAATACTGAACAACAAATGAATTAGATAAGTTTCAAACCCGAGAAGGCAATCCAAATAACTCTTACTACATGAATCGGGGCAGATCCACGACTTCAAAAACGGGTTTGGACAATTAGCGTAGACAAAAACGACATGGTTTCATAATGTTAGTGTCCAAAACAAAATTGTTTTGATTTCGTCATAGCTACAATAATATGGGATTCACTCTTTATTGATAGTAAGGATGAGGATAATCATGATCCCAAAAACTTGCTATTTATATTTGGAAATTACAAATTTGACGTGGCACAATTGTTAATCATGCACTGGCATACACGGCACAATTACTTCAATTAATCTCTTGAATAGTCACGTGTAATCTCTTTTACTTGCTTAATTAGTGTACAAGTGTTGGAATCAAGTGTAACGCAAATAAGTCATAAATCTAATCTAATTATATATATATAAAATAAAAAGGCCACTTGGGCAAAACATCTAGATGGAAGTGCCACGTTTGGGATTATTTTTTACGGGTTAATTACTTTCATTATATAATTTACTAGCAGTGACACCCGTGCTTTGCACGAAAGCCATGTACATTAATACGTAACTCTCCAAAAGATAATCAGACTGCCATTAACAGTGCTGAAAATGATTACAAAAAAATTCATTCAAATACTAATTATCACACGACTTAAGTAAAAGCAAATTCAATTCTTTAAAAAAATTCGATAAAGTTTCGTCTATACTTCGGTCAATGTCATCCTGTAAATATTGCACAACTTGTAGCAGTTAACACTGATGCCCTATGAACTAAATTTCGATTCGGTTTAACTCAAGGCTGAAATTTGTTTATACATACATATGTATTAGTATATTTCACTCCATTTTATCATATTAAGTGCTTTCTATCATTATGTATGTATTTACTCATTTTCACTTTAGATTTGATCTAAGGGAAAATTAGGCTTAGTACCCTATTTTGGTTTTGACATTAGAAAAATACATCATTAAGTTTTGAAATTAGAAAAATACATCCTATTTAAACCTAATCCCAATTCCAACCCATTCTTCCTCCTGCCTCGCACGTCTGGCAAAGAAAAAAGACTAGTAGAGAAAGAAACTCCTTCATCCACAAATGAATATGCCATCGTTAACACCTAGATGCCATCAACCCTTAGAACCACATCTTTTCTAGCTCTTGCCACCCGTCCTCGATCTTCTCAATGTCGTCACTCATTTTGAATTCCATCGTCCCAACTACAAATCTTCATAACCTTGTTGATCGTCTCAACTACAACTCTGTATTTTTAAAATTCCATCATGCCACGGAATGTAGATAAATTTTGATTCACACCTTTAGGTTGTTGATGTTTGTTTCTACTTCTTAGAGATTTCGTGCATATGAATTTTTTTATAAGAAATTGGTTAGGTTGCTGGTATTCCTATTTGGTTCTTTTATAGCAGATAATGATAAATTTCAAATTTATAAAGTATTCATTTTTGCCTAGATATTCAATTTGTTTGTAAAAGGTCAAATTAATGTAAATAAAAAAAATTGAATGCAAAAAGACCGTTTTATGAAACCAAAGATATGTACTAAGGACTTAAGTTTTGGAAAAAAAAAGTGCCAAGTTATACTCACATTTATTAATTTCCTCAATTAGTGACCTAATGGTAAATAGAACCAATAATTGAGTTTTATGATGCTTGGGGAGAGCATATTGTGTTTAAAAAAGTGACACGCATGCTTGAAATTTGTTTTAAAAAAATTGGTAGTGACTTCTTAATTGGTTGTGACTTTTTCTTGCTCTGCATGTCACTTTTTCCAAATTGATGTTTCACTTTTCCTAAAGCTTGTTTTTTTTTTTTTTCGTGTTACACTTTGAAAAATCAAAAAATTTTGAAAAAGTGTGACATCAATTTTCAAAAGTGGCACATAGCTAGAAAGATCACATAACTTTTTTTAGCTATTCGTGACCTTTTTTTGTTTTTTTTAGCTATTTGTGAACTTTTTAACCTTTTTATCACATTTTAAAAATTGTTTCTAACTTTCTTTTTTTGGAAAAAAATGATTTGCAATTATTTTAAGTTTTTGCAACATTTGTGAGTTGTTTTGTGACATTTGGAATTTGTTTATATTCATGAATTTTCTAACTTTTTGAGACAATTATAAACTTGGTTTTGAGTTTTTATTTTGTGTGTCACCTTTTTAAAAATATGACATGACCTTTCCAAACTAATTTTGAGCTATTTGTGACCCTTTAAACATTTGTTGTGACCTTTTTAAAGCCTATTTGTAATATGTCCAACAAAAAGTTTGTTAATTATGAATCAAAATGCTTTTAATTAATATATATATATATATATATACACACACATATATGCATACATATATATACATATATGCATATACATCTCTCTCTTCAACACACATTATTTGTTTTAACTATCAACCGTGATTACTTGATTTTCAGAAATACCATTGTCTTCGATTTTTGTAAATATGGTTGCGGTAGTTGGTAGGTAGTTAGATAAACTCCCTCCCCAAACCCAAAAAAAGAAAAAAAAGAAAAAAAAACTAATGCTAGGAAAAAAGTATAACTAATTTTATAAACTAAATAAAAAATAAAAAGGGTGTGAGGCAACCACTTTTAAAACTTTTTACCACTTTTTTATCCATTCTTTTTTTACCCTAAATCAATCACATCCATATATCTCATCACATCCACAAATCTCTACCACTCAACTCTACTTATTCTCTCTCCTCTTTTACATTAAAATCTATTAAAAACTTTTATACGCTATTCCATATCACCCTAAAAAAAGCATAAGGTAAAAAATAAAGAAATAAAGAAATAAGTTAAATCACAAGACATCGCATGCTTCCCCCTCCCCCAACACACACAAACCAGGCTAATTATTTCTCACATGTCATTTTTGCATTACCAATCAAAACTTGGAAACTTTCCCCATTCCCCATAACTCTTTAACCAACATTCAAGATTTATTTTATGATAGATCATTACCAAACATGCACTAGATCACCATAAAAGTTTATTTGCATGGTAATTATACCACTGAAACCACATAAGATTAAGACGTCAACTTCATAAGCCTCTAAGAAACGTAATCCAAGTCAATATTTCATAGAACTTACACGTTGATCAAGAAATCTATAGATGTCCCATATTAGAGTATTGCGTGGATTTTCATCAGGCAAAGGAGTGTCAGACATTCCAAAGTCTTTTAACAGCAAAATGCGAGTGGTATCTTTGTTCCAAACACTCGGACTATGGTTCCTGAGATGCAATAAATAAATATGATGCCATTGCTCTAGGAATTAGCAACGTACCAATTGAAGAAATAGGCTTTTTACAAAATCAACATTGGTTAGAATATCATAGAGACGTTCATGGGGAAAATCACTATTGAGCATATAATCAATTTGGCAATGATAAATTATCACTTCTAGCAAAAAGAAAATCTAGAGAAGTTACAAGAATTGCCATGTTTCAAGTATAATTTTCAAAATATACTAAGAAATCGATAGAAACATGTATAGGTCACCAACACAACGGAGTAAGTTGTTCTCCTACTAAAAATCTCTGAAAATAAGATAGTAGGTGTCAGTAACAATCCCGACTAACGAACCCGTGATCAATAAGTATTTTAAAAAAACAAAAAAAAAATAAAGAAAAAAAGAATCCAATGTGAAACCAATTAGATCACATTAGGGAAGAGTGCAAAAAAATATAATCCATTTCGTAACATTACTATGATAAAATGATATTACCAGAACAATTCCTAAAGCCGACATAAGCAACTTCGATGAGCAATTGTAGCTCCTCAGTAAACATACACATCCACATCTTTGTTGCAAGTTGCCACGTCAATGATCTGCACAATCAATGTGAATCAGTCAATGATTTTCCACAATAGGACTTCTATAGGTTTTCCTTTCCCTTACGAACTTAAAGGTGACAGGTTTTTAATGAACTGGCCATACTGAGTGATAGAACTTAATAAAAAAAAGCAAGCACAGCCCGATAATTAGAGTTACAATGATACAACCATATAGGTAAACTCATTCAAACAATCACATTCAACTAAATCATTAACTAATGGGAAAACCCCACAAAAGGATTGGTACTGACCTACATTCCAAATACTCTTGAAGTCCACATTTGCGCTGCAGCAATTCCTTAAACTTGATTTTCTTAATAAGGCCAACTGTACGAGCTTTTAGCCCTACCGACACAGCTGCTATCTTTCCATTTTCAGACTCAAAAGGTATTAATGCTGAGTCAAACTTCTCTTCTGCTTTAGCGAAGCTTGTCCCTATCTACAACCTGATGGTCCTGCCAAAATATTCAACCTTGTTAGAAATCAAGTTAATATATGCACAAACAATTCCTAAACCCACCCACCCGAGAAACTGGATTTGAGATACACATTGCACAAACTGATAATATATGGAGAAGTGATTAGATAATGGAGCACTTTATTTCAATTTTACAGGCCACCAACATTTGTGAGAAGAAAACAATACATATGTGCCCCCTACCACTTGGATAAGTAGTACTACAGTAGGAACTAAAAAGATATTTACACGAATTAAATACCTGAATACCTTGCTTGGGTTTAGCTTCCAATAAAGAATCGAACGTCTTAAATACACATATGGGCACAGCCATAGTCGACACATAAATACCTTCATGAGATATTAGTGGCTGTACAGTTGCTTGATAAAATATCAACAGCCAAATAGAAAGGAAAGGAAAAAAATCCAAAGATATGGATCTTTAAGAGAGACCCTCAGATTTTTCTGCTTCAATTGCCAAAGCTGTAGCTTCAAATGTAGCACATCCATCAATACACCACTAAGCTTGACTACCATCACTAGTTGCAGCAACCTAGTGCATTGCTTATGTTTCGAGTGCCACAAGTCACTTAGCACAAAAATCAATTAAATTATAGAAAGAATAAGGTTTCAAACTTCTTAATAACAAACTCGTCAAACTTCAGCACACGCCATGAATCCCGGAGATCATTTCTACCAAATTACAAATAACACACAAATAATTGCACCAGCGGCAGGTTAAAAAAAATAGAAAGATGTGATGCGCGCATCAGAAGATACAAGAACTTACAAGCTATGTACCCTTAAATAATGGCATAAAGGATTGCGATTCTCTACTTCTTTTGCCACACCTAAATTCAAATAGAAATTGAACGATTATAGAAAGAGAATTTGAGAGAAAATAAGGTTTTTAATTTGGGATCAATTACAAAAGTAGGCGATAAGAAATCTTGTGCGAATTGAAGCGAATATGCCTAACTGACACGAAAAATGTATGTGATCAAAAGAAAGAGATTTGATCGGATTTTACTGAGAGATTTGATTGGATTTTGCTGGGGAATATGTGTTGATCTGAAAATGAATAAGATCCACGGTTGAGAAAAGGAATAGAAAAACATTTGACCAAAAATTAGAGTCGTGTTCAGATAAAATTAGGGATTCTTGTTTGAACGGAAATTAACGTTGTATTAGGGTGCAACTGAGATTAAAAAGAGAATTAACAATTAAGAATAAAATAATATTTATTTAATTCAAAAAATGAAAAATCAGCCGGAAAACATACTCATATTATATATAGATTAGGTAGAATATAGATAGATTTAGGAATATTATTGGCAATTAATGATAATTGTTAAAGAATTTCATATGAATTAGTAAAGAAAAAATAAAAAAAAATCAGACCTTAATAAAAAATCAGTCAATAACGGAAAAGCCTCATAAGCAGGAAAATAAAGCTCCAACTATGATTCAAAAATAGTGAAAAATGAGTGGGAAATTTTCCTCCAAAATTAGCATCTCTTTATTAATATATAGATTCTACTTCCATTATTTGGTATTATTTTGCTTATCTTGCTTTTTTGTATGTATTTTATTTTTTTATGGATTATAATTTTTGAATTAATTTATATAGTTTTTTTAATTCTTTTATCTTTAGTGTTGCATCCATTAATGAAACTGTGATAACGGATAAAAATTACAACTTACAATACCTGTTATTTCTGAAAATGAGAATTGATATTCTCTGTATACATTTTTAATTTTTGGATATTACCTTCTAATTATTTATTTTCGAATTATATATATGTGTATATATGATCTTCTTCTTATTAATAAAAGTTGAAGTGCCAACTTAGTATAGTACCATGTAAGCAGTGGTTTTCGATTTTAGAAATTTTTTTTCATATTTGAAAAATTAAATAAAAAACCTCTTTTTGTTTTTACCACACTAAAAGGGTAGTTTTAGATAGTTTTCAGGTGTAATATGCACTAAGGGGTTCAAATAGTGGGTAATTTTTTAAGATCAATAATGAGTATGTAGTTAAATAATTAAATTTATAATCAATAATTAATTAATTAGAAAAAAATAGGAAACTATAACTTTCATGTCTCATTTCATCATTTCGCAAGCCAATTAAAAAAATTATTAAAATTGTCATTTAGTTGTCTCTTCATTTTTTGTCAAAAAATTACAAGTATCAAAAATTAAATTTTTTATATTTACCATTGCATGCATTAGTTATTTTTTTAAAAAAAAAATTCTCAATTATTCTGCATAAATTTTTATTACAAAAAATCAATAATGCAGAGTTTCACTTATAAATATTTTGTATATAGATCTTATCATTTCATACAACACACAATCTACATCGCATAAATTCTCCAAAACTTAATATTCAAAAAATCCAGATTCAAAAATATCTTCATAAATTAGCTACTTTAATGACATCTTTATTATTATATATTATAAAAAGAGGAGTACCACCTAGACACATTACCATGCTGGCACTCCTTTAGTTAAATTTTTTTATTTAAAAAAGAACCTCATTTATTATTATATATATAAAACACTTGATTCGCAAACAAACATTAAATGTATATTTAATAATTTTATTTTTCTAATTTAATTTATTTTGATTTTCTTATTTAGTGATGTACATACACACACACACACACACATATATTTTAATTTCTGGACTATGTATATAGTTAAAATGAACTACATGCATGAATTAATGACTATGACAAAATTATAAATTACAACGGCAACTAAATTATTTCAAAAATGAAAAAAATCATACTATTAATAAAAATTGAAGTACCAACTAGGTACTGTCCACGTTAGTAGTGCCAAGTTGGCACACATTTATTTGAAATTAAAATTAAAAAAAAAAAGAAAATCCTATTTTGGAAGCAAGCATTAAATACACATTTATTATTTTATTTTCCTTATTTAGTGTATTTTGCTTTCCTTATTTGGTATTTTTTCCTTATTTTATTTTTCATATAAATTTTAATTTTTGAACTATATATATAATTGAAAATGAACTAAATGCAAGCATTAATAAAAATGTGATATGAGGTCAAGGTTGCAAATTACAATGGTAATTGAATTATTTCTAAAAATGAGAATTCAAATTTTTCATATACATTTTAATTTTCAAATATTAGATTTTAATTTTTTATGTACATTTTAATTTTTGAATTATATATAGTGCCACCTAAGCAAAGGTCCCTAAGTGGTAGAGCCACGTTTGTCACTATTTTTAAGGGGGTTGCTTATTTTCCTTATTTAATTTTTCTACTTGCCTTATTTGATGTGAGTTTTCTTATTTTACTTTTTTATGTGTATTTTATTTTTTTACCTGTATTAACATTTTCGAATTAATTGGTATAAAATTTTTTAATTCCTTTATATTTAGTGTTACGTGCATTACTGAAAATATGGTAAAAGACCAAAAGTTGCAACTTATAGTACCTACAAAATTAATTCTTAAAATGAGAATTAATATTTTTTATACATATTTTGATTTTAATTTTTAGATATTGCATTTTAATTTTTAAATTAATTTTATGCTCACGCGCGCGCGCACACACACACAGAGATATTTGGCACACTACCATGTTGACAGTGGTTTTCTGTTTTAGAAAAAACTTTTTATATATTTAAAAAATGAAATAAAAAATCCTTTGTTTTATTTTTATCATATTAAAAGTATAGTTTTAGATCATTTTGATAGATAATGTGCATTGAGGAGTTCAAATAGTGGATAATGATTTTAAATCAAATATCTAGCGGTTAAATAATTAAATTTTAAAATGAATAATTAACTAATTAGAGAATAAAATGAAAATTATAACTTCTATATCTCATTTCCTCGTTTCACAGGCCACTTAAAAAAATAATTAGTAAAATTATCATTTAATCATTTCTTCATCCTTTGTAAAAAAATTATAAAGATCAAAAATTAATTTTTAAAATTTTTTCATATTTAATATTGCAAGCTTTAATGAAAATACGATAAAAAATCAAAGTTACAACTTATAAATTACAATACTAATTAAATAAATTCTGAAAATGAAAATTAACTATTTTTTATATGCATTTTAATTTATATATATACATAGTTTTGTTATGGTTTTCACACATTGATGGATAGGCGTCCACTGCTCTCTCCCACCATTCGTGCAGCAGAATATTTGCCTAATAATGTCATGTTATTAATGTCATGTTTGTTTGCGTTTTCCTAAGAAAAATCAAATTTAGAAATAAATCTTAAATGTGATTTTCTTTTTAATTAATTTGGCCCTATTTAATAAGCTATTTTATACAATTTTTTTAAAGAACAAAAAAACAAAAAATAATTTTGAATTTAGAAATAAATGTTAATTGTTATTCTTTTTAAAATTTTATTCTATATAAAAGGGTGTTTAAATATATGATTTACTGATTGACATTGTTTGTTATTCAATAAAAGATGAAGACTTGAATTGTAGCGCATGATTATTTAAAAATAAAATTTTGACTGAATTAAAAGTAAAACTCAAATTGAATATGATGAATGAACTATGTGTTGTTGATTCATGTTGTTTACTATTTGATTTTATTACATAAATAAAATATGAAAACTGGAGTTGGATATGGCCTAAATTCAATTTAATATTCAGTATCTGTATATTATAATAACAAAAAGTTTCCAAGTAATAGTGGCAGAAAAAAAATAAAACTTGAATTGGATATGACTCGAATTCGATTCAATATTCGGTATCAATATATCATAATAACAAAATCTAAGAGCAACTGCTTTTGCGTGTCGGTATTTTGTTAAATTCAGTCGTGGTCAGTTAGACAACATAGTATTCAGAGTTACAAGTCGTATAAGTTTGAAGGCTACAAGTCGTATAAGTTTGAAAGCTACAAGTCGCATAAGTTTGAAGGTTCTTATACATGATAGAGATGGAAAACCAATAAAACCAATGATGAATGTTGTTTACAAAAAATATTTTAAGATTTGTAATTTCTTATTTGCTTCAATTCTTTTTTTTTTTTAAGATAGCCACCCTATGGGCGGCGACTAAAGTCACACAATGCAATACGCAGTTGATGTGACTAAAATCTGAGACCTTTAGGTATCATGGTTTTAACCTTTATCCTCATAACCAATCAAACAAGACCTGATTGACATTTTACTTCAGTTTGTAATAGATTTACATTATCTAGTTCATACGTTTTTATTTTATTTTAAATAGATTCTAATATCCTCGTGCATCGCACGGGTGTAATGCTAGTTGATGATAAAATTTAGGGTAAAAAAATTAATAGGAGGATTTCTTTTTGCAAATAAGTATTATCTAAATTTTGATCTCAAACATTTTATTATTGACTAAAATAATCAATTACGACAACTGATATGATATTTTTTCTCGCAACATAATGATTCGGATCAAAATTTATATACCTTTATTGAAATCTATAATATTATATATACTTAATTTGATATTTTTATTTTGTACTAATATTCTTTTATATAAATAAACCATGTTAATTGTCCCATGCATATCGCATAGGGAAAATACTAGTAGCCTTAATCTCTAATTAAATTAAAAACTACAAAATATAAATTAAAATTAATGAATTATTTTAATTTATTTTTCCACCAAATTCTATTAAAACATAGATTAACTTTTAGCTTTAATTTTCCATTCAATCGTAGATGGTTTTGAACAACCAAAAATGTTACAAATATGTATCATTTCCAACAATTCAACCCTTAGAACTCAATTATATGTTTTCTGGCATCAAACAGTGTAAGCACCTAAGTAACCGTATCCAAGATAGTTAAGTTCGTCTTCCCCAAAGTAACACCACCACCCTCCACCACCACCCCACCCTCTGGCACTAGATTCTTAAGCAAAGGGTTTTACCACTTTTTATACAAATATTATTTCATTTTGCATAAAAAAAAAAGTTGCGATGGTAGAATTTTAGTCATTGAAGTGGTGAATAGTCATCGAACTCATTGGCCAATCCATTAATGTCTTCAAATTCATCCATTGAGATGTGATGAAATAAATATGGTGTAAAGAGATATTCATCATTTTAAAATTTTTTTAATTAAATTAGGATGTTAAGGTGATGGTTGTAAATTTATGGTGGGATAATTATAAGACTTATCTTTTTAATTATGATGTGCATAGAAATGTGGTTTGAGATTAGAAATATGGGAATATGGGGTGGTAAAATAATTTTCCATTGGGAGAAAAAAAGATGCGGTAGATGTAGTGGGCAAAATATGTTCTCAATAGTATTTATTGGCCATTCTCCTTAGATTTTTATTTTTATTATTATTATTTTTTATCTATCCATTATCTTAAAAAATTATTTAATTTCAACAAGCAAGTATATAGACTACTAGTATTGCTACCGTGCGATACACGATAAGCTTAAAAATTTACACTGTATGAAAATTTGATATATTAACAGAAAATTGATGCAGAAAAAGTTATAAAATATAAAATATATTGCAGGCACTAAGGAATGAATATAGTTATTCTTATAAAACATATATAACATGTTATTCAAATGTGATTAAAATACTATATTGTTACAATACTTTAAACTTTCATTTGAAAATCACAATGACGGTGAATATCATGCTAGAATATTAAAACAATATCTTGATACATAGTTAGCAAGAAAATTTCAGATAGATAATAGATATGGGTAGATAGTGTAAAAATGATTTATTGTTTGAAGTCGTTGTAGTTTAAGGACCCATCTTTTTATTTTTGACATTTTTGTCCTTATTTTTCATTTCTTTCAAATACAATAATGAATTTTTGGGATGAAAACGACAAAAGTACCCTCAATTTTATTGAAATAATAATGGTGATAGATTTTTTAAAATAATTTTGAATGGATTTTTATGTAAAAGAGAAGAGAGAATGAGTGGAGTTGAATGGCGGAGATTTATGTTGTACATGTAGGTCCCATGAAATATGCTAATGTGATTGGTTTGCCCCGAAAAGAATAAAAATAGATAAAAAAATGGTAAAAATGGTACAATTTGACTATTATCACCCCTAATAATACTTTAAACTTTCATTTGAAAATCACAATGACTGCAAATATCATGTTAGAATATTAAAACAATATCTTGATACATAGTCAGTAAAAAATTTTCAAATAGATAATAGATATTGGTAGTTAGTGTAAAAATGATTTATTGTTTCAAGTCTAAGCAGTTTAATGACCCATCTTTTTGTTTTTTTGACATTTTTGTCCTTATTTTTCTTTTCTTTCAAATACAAGAATTATTTTTTGAGATGAAAGCAACAAAAGTGAAATAAAATAAGAAATACATTCAGGTGAAGTAAAAAATTATTCAATATTTACGAATTGGTCCAAAATTCTTTTTAAATGTAATACCCCGAGTTCGAAGAACTCGGAACGTTAGTTCTTTCTTTAAAACTAACCATTTTTTTTCTAATATTAAATGCGGAAGTATAATAAATAATTAAAAGCGGAAATTCATTTGATAAAACAACGATCTAAAGTGTTTTAAAATTATTTGATCACCAAACGCCCAAAACATCTAATACAAGTTACTAAATAGTTCAAAAGTTTGAAAACGACATAATCCCATACATCGGTTTACCAAAATAACAACGGAAGTGAAATCTCTTATTTAATAAACTTAAATAGAACTCCCATGTCTCGTCACGCCTCCGAACTCCTCAATCTGTAAAAGAATGAAAGGCGTGAGTATTTAAACAATACTTAGTAGGCTCTGCGCAAATTAATCATCTATACAAATATACATAAGGCAAATAGTCATGTAAACTCTATAATATAATACCCGAAGGTAACTTTGGGCCCGAAGACAACTCTAGGCCCGAAGGCAAGTCTGGGCCCGAAGGCAAGTTTAGGCCCGAAGGCAAGTCTGGGCCCGAAGGCAAGTCTATTACACACTAAAAGCACTTATATAGTACAGATAATTAACAATAATTGCGCGATAAGTAAAAATGAGCCTTTTGAGCCTACCTGAAGTATCTCTCGAGTTTTGAGTCTACTAAGCGGTGAAAATCAGTCCTCTAGTTGTTGGTACGCCTCGTCTAGTCAATAACGAGTTTAATTTATATTAATATTCTTAAATATAAAATATCTATAAGTAATATAGAAGTTTGTGGACCAAAATAGAAAGAATATAAAACTTTGGGGGTCAATTTGAAAGAATTTAATAGTTTGAGGACCTATTATGCAATAAAAGTGAACTAAAAATATTTTGGGCTCAATTTTAAGATTTTTAAAACATGAGGGACTAATATGCAATTAAATTTTGGGGGTTAAATTAAATAGGAAAAAGAAATTGAAGGATTAAAAGTGAAATAAAAATTTAGGGGTCAAATTGCAACAATTGAAAGTTAGGGACTTGAAATTAAATAAAATTTGAGGGCTCATTTAAATAAAATAAATAAAATGGGGGATTAATTCTGTAAATAATATTGATGGACTAAATTGTAACAATTGAAAGTTGGGGATTTGAAAATTAAATAAATTATAGGGACCAACTTAAAACAATGATGGAACTTGAGGGACTTGTCTTGCAATTAAGCCAATTAAATTAAAAAACTTAAAATGGACCCGGGTCACCTCCTTCTCTACCCGGTTCTCTCTCCCGTTGGCTCTCTCTACTCTCGGCGATTTCCGGCGATTTGGCCGGCGAAAATGGTGGCGAAGGTGGAGTTGAAGGTGGTGAAGCTCGTTGTGAAGTCAATTTGAATAAATATTGAGTATATTGGGAGAAATTGAAGCTAGAACACTAAAGGAAAAATTTGGGTATTTTCAAAATTCGATCAAATCTTCAAAAATTTTCGAAATTAAACTATACTAAGATGTTCTAGGGAGCTAGAGGAAGGTGTGGGTGTGATTTTTAGCTTGTGAAGTCGAAATTTGGATGTGATTGCTCCTCTTGGCCGTGTGCTATGTGTATGTATGCGTATGTATGTATATATCTATATATATCCGTGTATATGTGTGTATGTGGATGGGTTTTTGGGGCCGAGATGATGATGGATGGTGGAAGTGACGGTGGTTGTGTGGTGGTGACTGTGGTTGACGGTGGTGGTGCAGCGGTGATGGTGGCTGTGATGCACATTTACGTGTATTTATCGTATTTTGTGTAGAATATCAAGTGAAAAATACAACTAGGTGATTAAAAACTTAGAACAACAAAAAATGGAGATATAAATGGAAATATCAAGAAATCTTGCCACTTGAAGTTTGATTTGTTGAATGAGGAGTGGGATGAACTTGAAAATATCAAATGAGGAAAGAGGGGAAAGTAGCGTGGCTAGGGTTTTTAAAATCAACCTTAAGTTGTATAAATAGGGGTAAAAACTAAGTTATTCCTCCAAATGGGCTTTCTTATAGCATAAGAGGTAAAATTGGACCTTAAACGGGCCTATAATTGGGTATAAGGAAAGTATTGGATCGTTATTAAATAAAAACTAAACTTTAGGGACTAAAACGAATAATTTCTAAAGTTTGGTCCTCAATTACAAATTTTGAAAATAAATAAATTTTTTATAAATAATTAAATATAACAATAAATAGTGTGAATTCCGATTAGACGAGCGTACGATATTTAAATTCTTATAAGTAACGTCGTAGCGACACGTTCGAAATTTTATTTAATTAAATATATTTTATTTGAGAAGAAATTGCGGTCACTACATTAAAGATTATAATTTAAGCAGCAACTTTTTCTATATATTTAAATTAAGCTAGTGTTATTGTATGTGTAAAAATAATTTTTTATGGATATTGATGTGATATAAAAGAGAAAATGAGTAGAGTTGAATGGTGGATATTTGTGTAGTACACGCAGGTCCCTCAAGATATGTGAATGTGAAATAGGAGAGATAATGAATTGAGTTGAAAATATATATAAAAATGTGTAAAAATTTATAAAAATAAGCAGGCTAACACTCGCTAAGTGCCCGTAAATTAATCAAATCACAAATTTGATCTCTAAATGTTGTAATCCAGCTTTTTTTTAATCACGACCAAAGGGAGTTACTCTATGATATGAAAATATCATGTGACTGTTCGTTTTCACCAAAACTCAAAGTTTGCAAAATCTGTAATTTTTTTCAAAATCTTTCATTAGTCTACCAAAATTATTCATATCTTCTTCATCTTTTTGTTCTTTCTAGATCTTGAGGTCAAATTCACTACAATAAAGCAGTATACTAGTGTATATCTGTATATTGCTACAGTTATTCTAAAAGTAATGTAATTTATTGTTATTCATCTGTTCGGCTTATATATAGGTTTTAAGACTAATGCGAGTAGATTGGTTTTTATTCAGATTAATAATGCAGGCAGATCAGTTCTTATCACAGAAATTTTTCAATATTATCACTACTATTTTTTACCTGCAACATTATTGCTAAACAGTGTTATTGCAGGAAGATCAGAGTGAGAGAGATGGCAAGGAATTTACCGGCAATAACATTATCGCCAAATTTATTCTTAATTATCATTAAATTTCATGTGGGCCAAATAGTTTAGATGGGAAATTGCTTTAGTTGACTAATAAGGCCTTGTTCTATTTAACACATATCAATACAAAATTTTTCGATTTTTTTCTCTCATTATTTATAACCACCCGTTCAATTATTTAATTACTGAAAGGAGTGATATTTTCTCCACTACTTAAGGGACCAAAAAAGGCACTTGTTCATCATTCCTTCCGTTGTCACCCTTTCCCATCTTATATTCAATTTCCACTTCTTTCTTTGCAAATCCAATAGGTCCCTCTTCTTCTTGAAACTTTAACCCGCGGCCGCCTCCTCCATGCCACCGTCACCCTTTCCCCGGGACTCCATCCAGGCACCACCACGAGAAGTAGCGGCATACTAGTATATTTTCCTCAAATTTCAATTACACATTCAATACGTACATTAAAAAAATTAATTTTATCACCAAAAGAACGTACCCTAAATTTGAGTTACAGCACATTCTTTTACAACTTTTAACAAATTTTTATACATTCAGATCAAAAGTCAAACCAATTACATCCACATATTTTCTGGGACCCATTGTACTACATAAATCTCAACTACTCAATCCCACTCATTCTCTCTCCTATTTCACATCAAAACTCATAAATACTCATAAATACACATACACTAACGGGGGCTTAATTTTGCCAAATTCCATTTTGTAAAGAATAGGTTGGCTAATCGCTTAAAATTATTTTCGGGGAGAGTTAAAAAATGTTTTCCTGGAGAAACAATATCTACTTTTTATTATTTTTTATTTTATTTTTGTATTATTATTTTTTTCTTTGAACCCCGAGAGGCACTTAATCCGAATCTCCCGACAACATGTCAATGCTCCTCACAACAATATATAAATCAATTGACAACGCACACAGTTGCTCACCCGACCGGCAAAAAATCCCAAAATTTTCTATGTTCTTTTCCCCGCCATTTGTTCCTCGCTCTTTATTAGGGCTAAAAATCACCTCCCAAATCAAAACCTAAACCCCAATCTTCTGACTGATATTTACTTCAAATGATTGTTTTATACACATCACGACACTGAATTGTTCGGCTCAGTTGATTCTGCCATGTCGATTCCGAGTAGCAGTCGGAGCGGCGGAGGTGTGCCCAAGGGTATAAGCCTAACCAACACAGTCCACTGCGATGTAGCTTCATGCTTACCTTTACCGTGTCTCCCTGTGTTATGTGGCGCGCTTGATGAAGATCTCCGTTTGTTGGAGCAGCAGGCTAGTTCGAGGACTTTTTCTAATTCCAGTAGTGTTGCTGGAAAGATTGCCGATCTGCTCCGCAACACCGACGTGTCTTATTTGTAAGTTTTTAGTACAATTTCGAGTAGTTTATGTTTTGAAGTAGCTGATTCTTCTTTGTGGACTATCTTCTTTGTCGACTAGTTTGAGGATTTTAGGAGCTGGAGTTTGTTAATGGTGAATTGAACTTTGAAGTTCGGAAACTTCGTTTTTACATGGATTTTTGTGTTCTAGAGTAATGTGAGTATGAATTTTTAGGCAATTATTTGATTTTAATTTTTAGGAGTTGTAGTCCTAAAAATTGGAAACAGCTATTAAGGTAGTTGCTGTCCGCCGAAAATCCTACTTTAGAATTGGAATAGGACAATTCATTCAAATTGAAATGTATTGTTTCCCAATTCTTCTCAAACATCTAACTATTTTCAAACATATCCTTGTTAAGGAACTTAACCTTCAATGGTTTTAGTCCATTGGGATTCTGCATTATATGAATGAAAAATTTTGTATAGAGCTCGTTTCACAAAGCTTATTTGAGAAGAAAAGTGATTATTATTATTTTCTCTTACATTAAGTTTTGTTGAGGAATACCAAAAACAGTTTATTTATTCCATGTAGATTAACATGAGTGTAAGAGTTTTATTTAGGCATTTTCGAACAAGCTCACAGATTTAGTGTGAATTTCATCTTTGGAGAGTTGAAATACCTAGGTCAAAACATTGATTTCAATGAGCAGTTTGGTTGCTCTACCTTAAAATAATAGTTGAAAGACAATTAAGCTCTCATTAAGATAACCAATTTGTTAATTCCAGCTAGATAAGCATTCTAGGATTTTTGTCCTTTTCCTTGGCCTGAGTATCTGAGAAATAGGAAGTGTGAAATAAATTCTCTATTACCGAGCGGATAATTTTCTTATTTGGAGGAAACAGGCAGAAACTTAGAAACAAACGGACGGAGTCCACAGATGTGGCAAAATGGAAGGCCATGATTGTCTCCAGCATTAGTTGGAATACCACGTTTAAAACGGCATCATTCTGCCATCATCCTCTCCTGCCCTAGTCAGAATGTCACATTTAGAACAGCAGAACTCTTATGCAATTGGAAAGATAAAGTTGTTGCCAATTCTGATATCCATAGAATAGAACTTCCCTACCAGTTCTATCATCCAAATCACCAACATGAATGAAAATTGTTAAACTTCTGTTTGTCCTCTGCCAGGGTGTCTGTAATCTCTGTTTGCTTTCCAGCACCATTTTCCATCACTACAATTAACAGACATGTGGACTCTGGGAGCAAATAATGGCCGAACCTCGAAAAGGAGCTGGAACAGTAATTTAAAATTTGTTCAGAAGTCAAAAGTCAAACATAAATGTTGTGATAGCCTGTTTGGTCGAGCTTAAATTATAATCTAAGGCAGTCAAATACCACTGGACGTAACTTACTATCCACACAATATAAGAGACACAACTTATAAGTGCAACCAAACAAGCCATAAGAAACGTGTATAGCTTATAAAAAATTTGATAAACTTCTAAGGATTTTGATTCTAACTGTAGTCAAATTAGAATTTTGAGTTTCAATCAGAATAGAGAAATACTGAAAAGTTTTTTATATTAGAGAACTTTTAAATGGATCTAAAATTTTTTCCGTCTTATAGACATTCCTTTTCTTTCTTTTCATTTCCCTTCTTCATTTTTTTCGTTCCCTAAATTGTAAATATAAAGTGCTTAGTACGTTGCCAGGATAACCTTCAGCAGCTTAGTGGTACAAGTGCTATTATATGAGACTAGCCATACCAGTGCTTGAATCCTTGTATCGCCGGCGTATTTATTTCCAACAGTTGCAAAATTGATCTTGATATTTGTTGCTTATATGTATGAGGACGTGTCAACCATCCATTTTTTATTTTTATTTTCTTATGTTAAAAGAACACTTCATATCTTCCAATCCTGTATTCTTTTGACCTGAGTGTTCCTTAAAGAAAACTTTATTTTATAAAATAAATTATCAATTCAATTTTTTTCACTATTTTATCTATGCTTCTTTGTTGAATTTGTAAATGGTTTATAAATAAAAATAGTAAGAGGAATAGTAGTGAATTCCATTATTTTTTTTTTGAAAAAGAAACGAATTTATTAATATAAGATAAAGTTACAACAATGCTATCTCAACACAATTCTCTGAGAAAGCAGTGGTACAAATCCTATCAAACTAATTACAAAAATTCTTCCATTCTCTGCTAAGCTCCAAGAATGACAATCCTTCAAATTCTCTAGTGTGAAATATCCATGTTGCAACCCAAAACTTAACCTTATCCCACAACCTTTCGACTGGTTCTTCTATTCCTTCAAAGATTCTCCTATTTCTTTCTAGCCAAACAGCCCAGCAGATTGCAAGAATTGATGCTGTCCATATTCTTGAAGTCCTCTTTCCTCCTCCCAATTTGCTAGCTAGAAGCATACTACAACATTGAGGCATACACCATTGAATGTCTAGTTCGTGAAATAATCTGACCACGACCTGGACCATGGTACATTCCGTAAATAAGTGAGAGATCTGTCTCTGTTGTTTTTACAAAGAAACACACCAACCCGACAAAGTGTTAGATATGGATGTCTATTTTGAATGTTCTCATGTACATTCAATTTCCCCAAAGCCATAAGCCATCCAAAGACTTTAATTCTAGAAGGAGCAAGACTCTTCCACAATGTTTTTGCCCAAATCTTCTCTGGATTACGGTTGTCGAGTCAATGAAGAGAATGTTGATTTGCACGAGAATATTCCACTCTTATCCTGAATCCAACTTCGCTATCTTGAGCACCTCACACAAAGAGAAGTGTTCTATCGTGCTCAATAATTCCACACACCGGAATCTCCCAATCAAATATATTCCTCCGAAAGCAAAGGTTCCAACCATTTTCAGATTCCGAGATCCCACAGTTCCTATTCAATATTTCCTTGATACACTTGTTTCTAGCATCCGATATGTTGGCTAAATGTGGAAATCTGTCTTTAAAGGCAATGTCTCCAAGCCATCTATCTTCCCAAAACCTGATTCTATCTCCCCGTCCCACTTTGTATTTGACCGTATTCAAGAATTCATCATACAAATAAGCAATCCCTTCCAAGGGCTTCTATAAGTCATCCTCTCCCCCTTTTTGGTATCCCAAAGGTTCTCCGCCTCTCCATACCGACTTTTAACGACTTTGGTCCATAATGCTTGGCTTTCCAAAGGAAATCTCCAAAGCCATTTCATTAGGAAAGCCTTGTTTCTAAGTTCTATGTTGCCAATGCCTAAACCACCTTGAAATCTGGATTTGCATACTGTTTCCCATGCTACTAAGTGTTCCTTTCCTGCAAGTTCACCTCCTTCCCATAGGAAATCACGGATTATCTTTTCCAACAATTTTGTGACAGCTTTGGGAATCTTAAATAACGAAAGATAATAAGTTGGAAGGGCTGAAAGTACTGACTGTATGAGTGTTAATCTTCCACCTCTAGATAGGAAGGAGCATTTCCAACTATCGAGGCGCTTGGCACATTTAGATAAAACGGGCTCCCAAAATGACAATTTTCTCGGATTTCCCCCCAACGGCATTCCCAAATACTTTATAGGCCAATGTCCTACATCACAACCAATTTCCTTAGCACATTGTTCCACCACATTTCCATCAATGTTTAGTCCCAACAATTGGCTCTTAAGCAAATTGATCTTCAGCCCCGATATACCACAAAAAATCTGCAAAATGTCCATCAAAACGTGAAGGGATTTGTCATCATTTACAAAGAAGATAGTGTCATCCGCGAATTGAAGGTGACTTACTACAACCTTATCCTTTCCAATGACACAGCCTTTAAATAGAGATGAAATTCTAGCCTTATCCACCATTTTTCCCAAAACGTCGGCCACGATAGTGAACAAAAATGGGGATAGAGGATCTCCTTGTCTTAATCCTCTAGAACCCCTAAACTTCCCTCTCGGTCTGCCGTTGATAAAAATAGAGTATGACACTGTAGAGATGCATCCTTTGATCCATTTTCTCCACACATTTCCAAAGCCTTTTTTCTCCAAAACCAAATCCAAAAAATCCCACTCTATATTATCGTATGCCTTCTCAAAGTCTATTTTGAATACCATTCCACTTTTCCCCTTACTCTTATAGTCTTCAACCACTTCATTAGCCACCAAGATTGTGTCTAGAATCGCCTTCCTTCCACAAAAGCTCCTTGTGTTTCAAATAGTTTCGAAGGACTTCTTTCAAGCGTAGAGATAGGACTTTAGCAATAATCTTATACAGGGCTCGTTACTAGGCTGATTGGTCTATAATCCCTTACGTTGCAGCTGTTAAGTTTCTTTGGGATAAGACAAATGTAAGTTTCATTGGTGCTTCCATGTATGATACCATCTTTTGCAAATCCAGTCATCACCTCCATCAAGTCTTCCTTAATAACATTCCAGTTCTTTTGAAGCACAGCCATACTAAATCCATCCGACCTAGAGCTTTCTCTCCATCGCAATCGAACAAGGCCCTCTTAATCTCATTTTCCTCAAATGGCCTCTCAAGATGTTGGGCCATATAATCGAGAATACTTTGCCAATCGATTCCTTCTATGCCTACCAAAAGTCTCTCCTCGATGTATACATCTTGTAAAGAATCTCGAAATTTCAGCTACTATGTTCCGCCTCCTTGTCCGTAAAAGATCCATCTTCCTTCTCAATCCTTGAAATGAAATTTTTGCTTTACGGGCACTTAACATTTGTGAAAAAGTTTGGAATTAGCGTCTCCTTCTTTAGCCCACTTGCATTTTGATTTCATCCACGACTTCTTTCTTCTTCGAAGACAAGTTGATTCCATTCTTTTCTGATGTCGGTTCTTTCCTCTTGAAGATGGTGGTTCCACATCCCCTCCTCCTCCAATTTATCGAGAGTAGACATCCTATATTCCATAGCTTGTTTAATTACTTGTCTATTTCCATAAACAAGTTGACTCCATACCTTGATATTCATTTCACTTGCCGCAACTTACTCATGAACTTATACCTGGCCATCCCTCAACTTTGGCTTTTCTCCACTAGTTTTCAAACTCTGATTTAAATGATTTATTCTCCATCCAGATGTTGTCAAAACGAAAGGGGCTAGGACCCCACGAAGGGGGGTTTGAGTCCAAAATGATTGGGCTATGATCGAGATAGCTCGACAAACACTTCTGCCTAGTGTAGGAGTAAATTTCAGTCCAGTTGCTTGTAAAAAGAAATCTGTCCAATCTGCTACAAATAGGATTCACCACGAAGTTCGCCACGTGAATTTCCGTTGTTTAGTTTGGGATCAATCAACTTCAATTCCCGATTAGTTCATCAAACATCTTCATACTCTTTGTATTCGAGCTGCTGTTCAATTTCTCTTGAACCCCTCTGACTACATTGAAGTCACCCCCCAAACGCCACTTCTCTCCACATATGGAACTTAATCCAGCCAACTCATCCCAAAAATCAGATCTACCATTTACATAGCTTGGTCCGTAAACCCCTGAGAACCACCACAACTCTTTACCTTACACTGGATGCATGCGTCTGGGTATGTTCCCAATCAGTGAATCATTTACCGAAATACTTCTGGTATCCCAATGTGGAAATAATCGAAATAAACTAATATTGTAAATATTTAGTTTCCTTTCACAATTAGAATTCCTTGTACGATAGGTAGGTGTAGTCGAGGTAGGACTCTTACACGTTGTACCCTATATTAACACACGTTTGGAGTTAGTGAATCTATATACTGGAAAATTATTCTCTCAGTCTTATGTCTTTATGGTATCAGAGCTAGGGTTCATCTAGCCAACCATGACGGACGAAAGGGAAAATACAGAAGCCAAGGAGGCCAAAGAGGCCGTGAACTCACACGGCCTTGACTCCTCCTTCCAGTTTGTAGTTGAAAAATTCAACGGGAAAAATTTTCTTGAATGGGCACAATCCATCAAGCTGGTAATCGATGGCAAAGGGCGATTGGGGTATCTTACCGGCGAGACAAAAAGACCACTGACAGAGGGAGCACAACAGCAGCGATGGAAGTCCGAAAACTTCGATGGTGATGGCGTGGGTGATCAACTCAATGGTCCCATCCATCGCGAAACGCACTCTTCCTTCCAACAAAGAAAGACATCTGGGATGCACTAAAAGAGACGATTCGAGACCGAAAATTTCTCCTATCTCTTGAATTGAAGACGCGATCGTGGAATTTGAAGCAAGGTGATAGGGAGATCACCGAATACTACCGGAGATAAAATCGTGGCAAGAGTGGACCTTAGCTGCGAAGAAACGTGGGAATCCATAAGCAGCGATGCTAAATTCAAAAGAGGCTTGAGAACGAGCGAGTGTTCGAAGTTTACGGCTGGCTTGAATTCGTCATTGGGCGGCGTTGAGGAGGATCTCGGAAGAAAACCCTACCGAAGCGACTCGCGAGGCCTTCGCAGAGGTCGACGAGAGGAAAGCCGCCGATCGGTGATGTTGAAGGAGGAGCGAGAGGCTGGGCTAGCTGAATCGAGGGCTCGTTGCCAACCGAGAGGGCTATTAATGGGTGAATGGGCGGCTAAAGGTGGTAGTCAAAATGGGCGATGAATGGGTCTCCAAATGGGCAGCTGACTAATTGGGTCAAAGGCAGTGGAAGTAACACGGGTTCGAGTCAACAACGAAAAAGGCCTTGGTGTGACCATTGTAAAAAACACGGACACAGGAAAGATGAGTGTTGGGAATTACATGGGAAGCCAGCTGATTGGAAGCCCAGACAGTCAGGGAAAAATCACAGCTACCAAGCTTCAGTCGATAGTCAGAGCCTCCCAATTGAACAACCAAATTTTATGTTTAATCAAGAACAGATGAAGCAACTCTACAAAGTGTTTACTAGCTTCCAAAACTCCAGCAAGCCTCCCAATGTCCCCTCAGGTACATTAGCTCACAAAGGTAATATTTTCGAAGCCCTCTTCACTTCGCAAATTAATCTCCCTTGGATATTTGACTCTGGTGCGTCAGATCACATGACCGGATCACATAAAAATTTTTCCACGTATTTCCCGTGCGCTGGTAACATGAAAGTGAAAATTGCAGATGGGTCTTTCTCTTCCGTTGCTGGAAAAGGGAATATCACCATCTCCAATTCTATCACCTTAGAATCTGTACTTCATGTTCCCAATTTAACTTGCAATCTTTTATCAATTAGTCAATTGACAAAACACTCAAATCGGTTAATTTCTTCCCCTCTTATTGTGTTATTCAGGACCTATCATCGGGGAAGACGATTGGTCGTGCTAAAGAATATGAGGGGCTATACTACTTTGATGACGCTGCCAAGAATAAAACTGCAATTTGTGATTCTGTTTTCCTTTCTAGTAATAGTGATATCATGTTGTGGCATTTTCGAATGGGCCATTCTAGCTTCCAGTATTTACAACGATTGTTTCCTCATCTTTTTTCCAATAAAGATATTTCTCAATTACATTGTGATGTCTGTCAGTTAGCCAAACACCAACGGACGTCGTATTTACGATCTAACTACCAACCTTCCAAACCCTTCGCCGTTATCCATAGTGATGTGTGGGGACCCTCTCGTATTCCAAATCGTAGCCACACAAAGTGGTTCGTCACTTTTATCGACGATCACACACGAGTTTGTTGGGTTTATCTCCTCAAAGAAAAGAATGAAGTAAAAACCATATTTAAAAACTTTCATTCCATGATCCAAACACAGTTCAGTGCCCAAATACAAATTCTACGAACAGACAACGGGACTGAATATTTCAACTCTATAATGGGGGATTACTTACGCAAAAACAGGATAATCCACCGAGCTCTTGTGTCAATACCCCTGACAAAATGGGATAGCCGAACGGAAAAATCGACACTTACTTGAGGTTGCCCGGGCCCTTATGTTCACCACTAGCATGCCCAAAATTTTTTGGGGTGACGCCATTCTCACGTCCGCATACCTCATCAACCGAATGCCTAGTCGAGTCTTATCTTTTTAAACCCCTTTCTTCCCCAAGGCTTCACTTCAAGGGGGGGAAATGACTGAAGTTCCACCCTTGGAGGATTTCTTGGTCACTGATTTTGTGCCTGATTCTGTGCCTGTTCCCACCTCTGAATCTGGAAAGGACACCACCTTTCCCGTACACCCTAACGTGTCACATACACAAGATGACTTGAATTCACGGGGGGAAACGATCACAAATCGCGAGGAACTTATTGTTTATTCCAGGAGGCCGAAATCAAAGCCAACGACAGACCCCATATTTGAAGCATCGAGAGAGTCGGACCCGATGGTAGCTCCGAGTCTCGATGAGCCAACCTCTCAGTCAGGTATTATTCCTTCCTCTTCCGATAGTGATCTACCGATTGCACTCAGGAAAGCACCTAGGTCGTGTACTCTTCATCCCATTTCTAAGTTCATATCATACAATCATCTTTCATTTGTTTTTCGTGCCTTCACCTCTAACCTTGACAGTACAAGAATACCCAAAGACATTTATGAGGCTTTGGAAATTCCAGAATGGAATCAAGCAGTAATGGAGGAGATGAGGGCATTGGAGGAAAATGGGACATGGGAGCTAGTAACACTACCTAGAGGAAAAAGAAACGATTAGTGTAAATGGGTGTTCTGATGAAGTTCGTGAGCGGATGGATCAATAGAAAGATATAAAGCACGCTTGGTGGCTAAAGGCTTTACACAAACATATGGAATTGACTACACAGAAACATTTGCCCCAGTAGCGAAGCTAAACACGGTCCGAGTACTTCTATCATTGGCTGCAAATTTGGATTGGCCTCTCGAACACCTTGACATTAAAAATGCCTTTTTGAATGGCGACCTGGAAGAAGAAGTTTATATGGAAACTCCACCAGGATTCATCAAGGGAGATGACAGGGTGTGTAAACTGAGAAAGTCACTTTATGGCCTCAAGCAGTCGCCAAGGGCCTGGTTCGATAGATTTGCTAGAGTAATACGGGGGCAAGGTTACCAGCAAGGACAATCAGACCATACCATGTTCTTCAAGCACACAGAAGGTGGAAAGAGCGCAATACTAATTGTGTATGTAGACGACATCATCTTAACTGGAGATGATATAAGAGAGATCAGAAGGCTAAAACACGCATTGGCAACAGAATTCGTGATAAAGGATTTAGGTCAGATGAAATACTTTTTAGGAATGGAGGTTGCGCGTTCAAGGAAGGGGATCAGTGTCTCCCAAAGGAAGTACATTATCGATCTCTTGACAGAGACAGGAATGTTGGGGTGTAGGCCAAGTGATACACCTATTGACCCAAAGAAGAGTGTAAAAGACGATGGACAACCTGTGGACAAGGAAAGGTACCAAAAGTTAGTTGGCAAACTAATCTACCTGTCTCACACCAGACCTGATATTGCATTTGCTGTGAGCATCGTAAGTCAACACATGCATTCGCCGCAGGAACCACATCTTGAGGCGGTATATAAAATCCTCAGATATCTCAAGGGCTCTCCTGGGAAAGGACTGTTTTTTAAGAAAACCAACTACAGGTCAATAGAAGTGTTTACAGATGCAGATTGGGCAGGATCGAGTGAGGATAGAAAGTCCACCACAGTTCTTGCTGGCTTGTATGGGGAATCTGTAACATGGAGAAGCAAAAACAAGATGTGGTGGCCCTTGATCACTGAGGCAGAGCTTAGAGGTCAGAGCACAAGGGATGTGTGAGACCCTGTGGCTAAAGAAGCTCCTAGATGAGCTGCAAGTTGTAGTGACACTTCCGGTCAAACTCTACAGTGATAACAAAGCAGCTATAAGCATCTCGCACAACCCGGTCCAACACGATAGAACTAAGCATGTAGAAGTGGATAGACACTTCATCAAAGAAAAGCTGGAGAATGGTATTATCTGTATGATCTACGTCCCAACCAAAGAGCAAGTAGCAGATGTCCTCACCAAAGGACTTCCCAAGCAAGATTTCGATTATCTTATCAGCAAGTTGGATATGATAAACATATACGATCCAACTTGAGGGGGGGTGTGGAAATAATCGAAATAAACTAATATTGTAAATATTTAGTTTCCTTTCACAATTAGAATTCCTTGTACGATAGGTAGGTGTAGTCGAGGTAGGACTCTTACACGTTGTACCCTATATTAACACACGTTTGGAGTTAGTGAATCTATATACTGGAAAATTATTCTCTCAGTCTTATGTCTTTACCCAAAGTACAAGAGTTCCTCCTGATCTCCCAATAGCTGGAAGAAGTATCCATTCCTTGAAACGAGACCTCCAAATGCTCCCAATAAATCTTCTGTCTACTTGTTCTTTTTTAATTTCTTGAAGAACGACGAGATCAGGATTAACCTTACAGATGGTTGCTTTAATGGCTCTTCTTTTCTCCACCGACCCTGTTCCCCTTACATTCCAAGTTAGAATCTTCATCTTTGTATTCCAATCTCCCCTATCTTACTCCCAGATTTGTCATAGTTCACATTAAAGGTCAAATTTCAACTCCCTACTCTTTTTGGTGATCACCTTTATGCCCAATTTATCCATGGAATCAGAAAGAGAACTCCTTTTCAGCTCACTCACCTCCAAGTTTGCAGTTGTCCGATTAGAAACCTCGTTGTCTTCAATCGTAGTCACAAGCTCCTCACCCGATCTTCTTCAATGACTTCGTCGACCTCTATGACGCTAGCTATTTCCTCGAGACTCTCCGGCCACAGATTTACGATATTAACCACTGATTCTTCCATAATTTCCTCTACCGATGTGATAGAATCGACATCCTCTTCTTCCGAAGTGCAAATTTCAGCGTCATCATCCATGAATGCGAACTCCTGGAGATTCTCGCTCTGGTTGTTATCTTCTTGTATCAATTCCTCCATCGAATCTACTCGATATTGGTCTACTGTGCTAAGTTGGGTATTTCTTCTTGAGTAGACTTTGAAAGATAATTTACCTTCTCGATCGATCTGCTCATTGTCTTCCTCCGTATCTTTAATCAGCACTGATGATGTTTTGTTTGATGTTTGGGCCTTAAAATTTAGCCAAGATACAATGTCCGCTTGTCTGAAAAAGCCTCTCTCCTTGGGTTTAACAACTTTAATAAGCCTGTGAAAGAAGAATAGCCCAGATACGTTTGGGCTTCCCTGCTCCACCTTAGTCAAAGTACCCTGTAATTGGGCCTTCTCAAAACCCAAATTATTTGACCCATAGTCCAACTTAGCATCTGTTTGCCCCGTCTTAATAATCCAATCTGATTTTGGGCCCTCATGTAATCGACCAGAGACGTGAGAAAGCTGTATTCCTCCCGACACTACTGAATCCCTCATAATAGCCGCGTGCGAGGGAAAAACCCTAATCCCCAATTGCTGCGATGGAATTGCTCTTCCCAAGGTTAGGCCTTCGTTAATTCTATTGAATATCTTACCTAGGCGATTGTATTCCTTTCGATTCTATCCTCTGTGGTGGTAATCGATTCTCTCGAAGTCTTGTTCTCTGGCCGGAATCGACGTAACTCCCACCGTCAGTATTAAAGACGTGTTTGAATTGCTTGTTCCTTATTCATTTATTGCCTCTTGTCTCGCAAGCATTGGTGATTTACGCCACGTCTGCCCTACCTGGCGACTAGAGGCTGCCACGTCATCATCTTCCACCTCATTCTTCTTTGAATCACCATTCGTTGTAGAACCTACACCTTCCTTCTCCGTCGGCTCCTCTTTGTGCCACAAAGTGTCGAAAATTCCATGAAATCTATATCTTGTATCATTTAACTTGATGAATTTCAATTCAATCCTCGAGCCTTCATAGGGTAATGAGATTGTTTCGGAATAAAACCATATTGATCCCCTCTCGACTTCAAACGAGCATGGGTTAACACTTTCATTTTCTTTGTATCTTTATCGACCTCAATCAATCCCCACATAAGTTCCCAAGTACTCTAAATACATGTACATTCCATATGTTCAGAGGTAATCCTTCAACACCTATCCAATTTGTATCTGCACTTTCGATTTTCCTGTTGTCCTCTGATTTTTCCAACTCCATGGAAGGAATACTCTTGACGTGGATTTGGGATTTTTAATTTTCCAATATTGACCAACTTGTCTCTTTCTTCTTCATCAGAACACCATAACCTTTGCTCTGTCATCAAACAGTGGACTTATTTTGTATTTCTTCTCCAAAGTATCCAACAATCCATATTGAATTGCTTCCCAAGGGTATGACTTTCTTCCGTAAACAACAACACACGGCAAGGTTACTTCTCTTGAACTTTTTCCTGGCATCACATTTCTCGAAGCTGTTGTGATGCATATATCTACCCCGAGTGGATATGTTCTTGAATTGAAAGTATTACTTCCTTCAGTACTTGATCCCATCTCCTCACAGTGATTCTGTCCCTTTGGCCTCTCCTGCCTCTTTGGATGTGCATTTCTAACCACATGGGCCCATGAATTCTTTCCATACACTGCTGGGATTTGCTTTGGCTGATAGAAGTGTTTTACTTGCGTATTCTTCCTTCCGATTACATCTTTGTAAGTTCTCCTCCATGTTCCTCCATCCTTTTAATTCCTCCTCTCTGGAACTATGATACTCCTCACCTGCTATTCCTTAAGGTGGAAATCCTTAAGAAATCCTCTAATGTTCTTGAAGTTTTCCATCCATAAACGCTGCTGGCTGTTTCTGAAATGCTTCTTGGTGTTTTTTGTATTTCCATCTTTGCGTAAGACCTTGATAGCCTCAAGTAGCCATATTGCAGCATCCACAGTGACTGATATATCATACCCAGTTCTCCTAGTCCTTTCTATAATCCTGACAAAGCTGCCATCCTGAGATAATGATATTGAGAAGTCCTTGTATCTGGTTCTAAATCTCCCACAGCTAGTGTTTTTCTGTATATAACTCAAGGATTTGTGTGTATTTTCATCGCCATGCCCAGTGGGGGCATGGCTGAGGTACGGGGACATGAAAGGTGGTAAGAGAGAGTTTTCTATAGCCATACTATTACTCGGCTACTCATTCTAAAGCTGAATAGTAGTGAATTCCATTAAGGGTGTGTTTGATTGTAAAGCCGGAAAATGGTTGGAAGGAAAACGTTTTCCGGGTAAATGAATTTCGGGAAAAGGTTTTCCAGGGAAAATGATAGTGGTAGGTGTTTGATTGGATTAATTTGAACGTTGGAAAATAGTGATGTTTTCCTTATTTTGGTGTTTTTTTTCATAAAATTTAATCATTTTCCTTATCTTTATGATTAAAGCAAATTGTCCATAAAAAAAAAACCAAAAAAGAGGCAAACTTTTCCCGGAAAACAAAAACCACCTCCCCCCCAAGGAAAACGTTTTCCTCCAAAACAAGGAAAAGTGCGGATTTCGAGAAAAGTTGGAAAACGTTTTTCGGGAAAAAAATGACAATCAAACAGCCAACCAAGGAAAAAAAAGCTGGAAAATGACTTTTCCTGGAAAAAAAAAAGAATCAAACACACCCTAAATGTTTGGATATATAGTGAGTAGCAATAAAGAATGTCTGTTTGAATTTAATGTTTTACTTTGATTATATTTACGATTTATTTATTTGTTTGCCAAAAGGAGGCTATATTTTAATGTAGCTTTAGCGCGAAAGGTGTTTGATTTGTCTGTAAATGAAATAAGCAGCTTTATTATTATTTTTCAAATGCTGCTATTTGTTGGCTGTCTTTATGTGTGAATTGCTATAGCACTGCCAATGCTTATTCTCACTGAACAAATACACATTACTTTGTTTTTTTTGTTATTTGGCACAACTGAACTATGATATTTTTTGTCGTCCAATTTCGTGAACGTTCTTGTTAAATTGTTAGAATTATGAACTTCCTGCATGTTGAATGTTGATTAAATTCAAACAGTCCAGAATTTTTGCATGATCGACAATACCATTAATTTCGTGAGAGATCAAGAAAACCCAATCGAAGTCTATCTTAAAGTCCAGCTCAGAGTGAGGCATGGAAAAATGCTCTATGGAATTGTTTTTGGAAGTGTTGTGTGAGGCACATTGCTTGTTTGCAGCACCTCCTCATAACTCGTGGACGCAACATAAATATGCTAATAAACCCATTTGAAGAACTACCCATTCTACCCACTAAATGCTACATTTTGCATTTCTCATAGTCCCACCTCAGAATCATAGTTTACCGCACCCGCCGACTAAAATAATAGTTTTTTCCTATCTTTTCAACCGCCCCCCCGCCCCGCCCGGGGCATTTAGAGATGTCTCTTTTGTCTGTTTGCTTTGAATACGAATAATATATATATTTTGTCTCTGTTCGGTGATGCTTAGGGCTTGTCTCATCAAGTAAAAATGCCTCGGTATCCGATGAACTGCTTTTAGGAATCAACATCACACCAGTATTTCATAATCTAGATGCTAATACAACTATTGAATAAACACTTAACTATTAGAAAATCTTAATTCCATTAATAATTTATAATTGTGGAGGTGAATGTAACTGAGGCACCCACCATTTTTACCTTGATATAGTTTATATTTGTGTAGAATTAGCATACAAGTTCTGAAATTTGTCTTAAATATAGTTTTGATGTAGATTTATTTCTCATATAATTAATGACTAGATTTTTAGGCACATTTGTTAGTGGATTAAAACTTGGGCAAGAGAAATAGTGTTTTGCATTTTGGGAAGGCGAGGCTGACGCATGCCTCAATTTGAGGCGCTGAAATGTGCACTTTTGTTTTGAGGCAGCCTGTATGCACCCCATGAGGTTGAGGCGTATGCATCACCTTTGGCCAATCTTTTTTATTTTTATTTGTACACTAATTGTTTAACAAGTGAGAAAACTTGACTTCCATTGAAGCTTCTTCTTTTGAAAGAATTTGGGAGAAGATCAAGTTCTAGGTAGCAACATGGGTCTACAACACTAAAGATTTTGAGGGGTTGTCATTTCTAGATCTCAGCAGGGATTGAACTTCCTTTTTGTATTAGTCTTCTAAGACTGTATTAGGAGTTAGTTTGTAGAAGCTGTTAGAACCATTTATATTGTTTTTAGTCGAGTCTGTAACTGCATTCGTTCTCTCTATAAGCAATGAATCTGTGTGTTTCTTTTAAAAACAAATAATTGAAGCTTCTTCTGAGCCCACTTTTAAGCAACAAACTAAAAGTAAAACTGAGCCCATAACCTACAACCAAATAAAGTAAGTAAAAATTGGTCCACTTGCCCCACCTTTTAATTGAGTTCAGGAAGTCTAACAAAATATCACCCAACATTAAGAATATACCTAAAGAACAAAACAAAATATCTACTTCCAAAAAATCAAGTGTGTTCTATTAGTGAAGATCTTTTTTTTTTTTTTTTTGATAAGAGACCGAGTCTTTTATTGCCAGAGAAAAGACAAGAGGTTACAAAACACCAATGGACAAGACGTCCACCAGAAAACATATACAGCTAGGGACGCAACATCGCCCAAGTTGCAGCTCGCTACACTGGTACACAGGGAACTAAAAGGGTCCAAACAAAACAGAAAATTATCTAAAACACTAAAAATGCCGGCTGCTCTAGCCCAAAGTCCTAAGAAGAATAATATGCTGTCTCAAATATCGTCTAAAGATCTTTCCACGTCATCAAAGATTCTTCTGTTCCTCTCCTTCCATAATACCCAAGCTGTTGCCATAACGATTAGCTTCCAAAGCTCCTTTTTTTTTTTTTTCCTTTCCATTGCCTCCAAAAGACCATTTAATGAGAATCAAATCTGTCCATTTTCTTGGAAGAGCACTCGATACTTCAAATATTTGCATAATTTTACTCCAAATCCTTTTGGGAATCTCGCAATGGATGAGGACATGATCAATGGTTTCATTTTCCTTTCTACACATGATACAAAAGGATGGGGATATGCCCAAAAAAGGTCTTCTCAATTGTAACGAGTCACAAGTGTTTACCTTCCCCAAGGACACTAATCAAGTAAAAACTTTTACTTTTGAAGGCACCACACCCTTCCAAATGAATTTGACTTGTGGGAACGGAGAATTACACAAAGGTTGCCAAAGGCCATTGAAGAAAGATGTGCACGAGAAAGAACCAGAGGGATGACCGTTCCAAATTCTTTTATCCGGAACAAGGGGTCAATTTTTGTAGTTTCAAGTACGTTTAGGAGAGAAATGAAATCTTCAAAAACTCTATCATTAAAGTTTTTGGAGAATTCTAGATTCCATATTGGATTGGAAGGGGAGGGAAAGAGATAATGTCACTGATTAGAGAATTTTTATTGGTCGATAACAGAAATAGACGAGGAAACAACTCCCGAAGAGTTTGATTACCAGTCCATTTGTCTAGTGAATTCTATTAGTGAAGATTTCGCAGATTAAGGAAAGCGAAAGGTGCATTTAGTGGACGAGGAAGATGATTTGATAGAAATTGACAATGAGGATGAAAAAGCTGACAGATAAATTAGATAACATGATGACTCTACAAGATCCTACTATTTTTAGTATTGAAGATAATGATACTACAACTTTTTAAACTCTGTTGAAATATCTTGTAAGCGTTTTTTATGTCACTAGCTCACTACACAACGATCTTTCTGATAGTCTTCTTAGTATATGGATAATATATTTGATAGCATACTTATTGGCAGATAGAAGCAAAGTCTTGTGTCTTCATGTTGACTGTTGAGAAAATAAAAAAATTCTGAACCAAAATGGCAATGGTTTGGGAAAGGTATTTTATCCATTTTATCCCAATATCCTGCTGAGCTGCTGTTGTTTGGCTTACAAGGATTTATCTGTAGGAATCTGAAAAATGAAGCTGGTGCTCGACAGTGTGGCTCCATAGAGAGCTCTAAACTTAATGATGAAGTTTTGAGACGTGATCCTCTTGCATTTGAGCATATCTCGTCAGGTAACATTGCCCATTAAGCTGCCTGCCAGTTTCTGTGTGTGTTTCAACTTATTGATTTTATTGTGGCAATGAATGGCTTCTTTTTGTGAAAAGAATATCATTGTTCTTTTTCCTTGGAGGCCACTAAATTTGATTTGCTGAGCAGAATTGGGTTCTGATTAGTGTTATTCATAATGCCATGAAATTACCGATGATATCAACTTTTTAATTCTTCCCCAAGATTTCATTGGTTTGGTTTTGGGATGATGGTATTTGAATCATTCTTTTGATATGATTGTTTTATGTATTTTCGTGTCTAAACACAATTACAAAATTTTCTTGCAAGTACTCAATTGCAATACATATAGTAAAATGCAGTGGCCCAAAAAAATTCATTTTTGTTATTATGATGGAAAGTTAATTTGTATTTATTTAACTGGCAGAGCTTGTTTCAGAAGTGTCAGCAAGAAGTATTTCTATTTATTTATTTTTGTATAAGCAGATAGAAGTGATGGAACATAGCACTTGTGGATCCTATTAAGTATTTGGATGCAAACTTGTTTGACCAAAGCATTTTTTAAGCGAAAACTTGTTCGGTTAGGGATTATTCAACAAATCGTTTATCTATACCATCATTTCAAACACATATTACATTGATTTGACAACTTTCTTTTATCGTTTTAAAACATTTTCATTTACTTCTCTATCACACATCCAAGAATCACGTTTCCTATAATCTCTATCAAACTGATCCTAATTGTTGACAAACACTTTAAAACTATTCTAATAATTAGCATCTGCTTTCCCCAAAGGAAAAAAAATGCATTCCTTGCACTTGTTGCTTGCTTTGCTACAACCATCGGAGACACTAAATCATGATAAGGGATATATAATGGTGTTCTTGTTGCTCTCATGCTCGTCTCATCTTAATGTAATAACCTGCTTTGTTATGTTAGTTGCTTGAGACTGTCTGTCCTACTTTTGGTCATGACTGAGTTCTTGCTCGAAGAAAGAATTCTCGTGTTCCCAGCCACATGAAAATAATTAAGTATTCCCTTTGTCCCAAATATATAGGCCTTTGTTCCTTTTTTAGTTGTCCCAAATATATAGGCCCTTTTCTATTCAACCCCATTTAACTTGCACACTTTAAAGCCTTTTTGGTAGTTTCAAAAATGCTTTAAACTCATTAATGAGGACAAAGTAGGAAAATCATTTTTATTATTATCTTTTCTAATGCAAGTTTTAATACGCGTGAAAAGTCAAAGAGGCCTATATATTTGGGACGGATTCTTTGTAATTGCACTCCTTCACCTCAACAGTATTTGCAATCTCTCAATCATACATTTATACTCTATATGTGCAGAAGATAGCATTTATTTTGAAGCTTTTCATTTGTTTCATTGTTCAAGTTTCTCAGGTCCCTCTACGGAGCCAATGAACGTTAGTGATTGGGCAGAAACAAAGCCTGCTGAGCAAAGCATGCCTGCGCCTAATCAAGTGTGGAGAGAGACTGTAGAACCTCAAAATTATCAACAAGAACATTGTGTTAATGATGTAAGTTGTTATTTGTCAACTGGAGGATATTGTGTTTTCTGTTGGCTGAGAATTCGATATCATTTGTAGGATGCTAGCAATTATTCTAGAAAACCAAAAATTAAAAGGAAAAGGAAAGATGATGTCCAGACCATGACATGTCCGGATGCCCTTGAGCTTCAAGGTTTGTCTTACTCTTTTTGTTTATTCTACCTCTATCTTGTTTTGTTTTCCCACTATTTGAGGGATTGAGCATGGTCACCTTCCTCAGATGCGTCTATTAGAGGATTTTGTGAAATGTTGGAAGACTTATGTGGCAAAGCAGAAGCTTTTATTGAGGAACGAGATGAAGCTGAATGGATTCCCTTGACTGTTGCCGACCTTAAAGCGATTGTTAATGAGATTATGTTGATACGGGCAAAAGACGTACTACATATGGTGCCGGAACCTATTCTTTTGAGGACGTTAAACGTTTTAGATAATCAAATTCATCGAGCAGAAGGTCTATCAATTGATGATTGTGAACATGTAAGTTTGCGAAATCTTCATTTATATATGGATGGCGGCCATGGCTTGGATACTAGGTTTTACAATTATTGGGTTGTCTTAGGCGGTTGTCCTTGTTTAATGTGAAAATGGACATTGTCTTACTTCCTCCGCCTAAATGAGTGCTTCTAACTTGCACTGCCATGGTCAAGGGGTAATCAATGTGTTAGCATTGGCAATTTCTTACATTTCAAGAAAATTTTCTTGCAACTTTAGTGATAATAAAATTACTGAGCTGTGCTGTAGAAGTTTTCTCTACAGACTTTGTACAGCTAAACTGCACTAATCATCAACACCACATCCATTGATGGACCCTATCATTCTGAGCAGAAAATTCCATATGCCTAAAATCATCGTGAATTGTATGGGGCCGTTGGCAACATTATTTTGTTCTGCTTTTACTGCATAGACTGCTTCTGAGACTGAATCTTTGTTTCAGTAATCTGCTTACTGCTGACTGTTGGGTACTGGTGTTTATATGTATTTTATATGACTGGAATGATGAAAGGTTTTATGACTAGATTTAGTAATTTGCCTCAACATTTCCTGTGGAAGTTATATGCAAATGCTTGAATGGATTTATGTTGGGTACGCACATTAAAGTGGTGATATGCGTTTTCGTTTTTCTTTTTTCCCTTAAAGTTTTGTTGTGTGGAATTCATTCAAATGATAATTGTATCTATAAATGAATGTAGATCACATGGAAACCTATGCTCCTTGACTTCTATTGGTATTTTATCTTTTTAAGTAGAGTTACATGGAAACCTATGCACCTTGACTTCTGTTGGTATTTTATCTTTTTAAGTAGAGTTACATGGAAACCCATGCACCTTGACTTCTATTGGTATTTTATTTTTTTAAGTAGAGTTGGCGTACAACTTTGCCAAGTCTGGATTCGCAGTGGCCCCAGAGAGTGACATAATTATCCATCCTAACCTTGACTCTACAGTCTGGGACACATACCATTTTGCTGTCCTGTGCCATGGAGCAGTAAGCCACTGTTCCAAGTAGGAATTTAACCTGTATTAAAATGCAACTTGTGTCCAGTGAAAAGTATTACATCCACATGTTCTTGACAGATTTTGAGTGTGCACGAATAATATCGGACGTACTAATGTGCTTATACTCCTAATAAGCTCTGTACATCTGGAAGAGTGAATTCTGTCAATTTAGAAAATAGAAAATGTCACTTACTGTGTAAATTCTTAGGCAAGTACCTCTCTGCGTTGTCATATTCCACGTTCTAGACCTTCTTTCTATTCTAGTGATTTTTAGGTGGCATTCTGGTCTTCTCAATTTGGAAAACATATGTGAATGTTGGTCTCTCTCTTCTGCTCAAACTGTTGAATGTAGTGGTCCAAACAAATATGTTTTGTAGCTTCGCGTATTCTGTTATCATGTTTGCCAATATTGAGGCATTAACTTCAATTTTGAACTTGACCAACTGGAACTCTGCCTTCATTTTCTTGAACTATTACTGAAGTGATCTGATTTTTTTTTTTTGATAAGAAACTGCACATTTTATAGATCAAAATATTTCCAGAAAATAGTTACAAAAGAATAGACCGGATGAAGTGATCTGATTGTTGCAAATCATGTTTGATGATATCGGGCAGATTTGGTAATGATTTCAATAGAATCTGAACAGGATCGGAGACCTCTACCGAACCAATTAGGACGATCTGAAGAACGAGAAGAAGATATGATCATTCTAACAGTCTTGACACTGACTTCTATAAGATATAATTTTAGTTAAACAAGGCAATTGAGATACATTGATTGAATTCTCAAGAATAACCTTCAAAATCCATCCCAAATTCACTAATCTCTATTCTGCTGTGCCTATCGTAATATTTGAAACTCATGACACATAGGTTCTCATGACACATAGGTTCCGTCTTTGCTGATTTCACGATTGTAGTCAGGCTAGGCAAGGCCTCTTGGATGGTATCCGTCTGCATTAATAAAATAATTTTATATCGACGGGATCTCTCTCTCTCTCTCTCACTCTCTCGAGTGTGAAGGGGATAATCAGTAAATTTTGTTAATTAGACATTTGAGTAAAATGTTGTTTCTATTGTCAAATCATGGTTTAAATAGGCGAAAACAGGTACCGAGACGTTTTTCTATTGTGAGGTGAGGCGTAACCCTGATCATGAACCAAAAAATTTAGTAAAAATATAACACTTAAAACATGCGATGACATTAAAAAATGTAGATGTCCCCAAAACATAAAATCATCTAAAGCATCAAAGAAAACAACCATAAGAATAAACAAAGAAAAGAATACAACTGTTAATGGAGACTTAGTATGCAAAAATCGACCATCAAGGCAGCAAGAAGGAAAGAGAAAATTTAATAGCAACTGAAAATAAATTAAAAAAAAAAAAGAAAAACAAGAAAAAGAAGAGGGAAATCGGACTACCTCATCCCGAATCGAGCCTGCAACGTCTTCTCCCTTGTTTTTGTTTGATAATTTTCTGGTCTTGGTTTTTCTTTTTTCTTTTATTTTGCTTTATTTTTTTCGTTTTAGACTAGTGATTAAAATGATAGAATCAAGTGCTCTTCCCAAAGAGTGGGCAGATTTGATTCTCATTAAGTGGTCATTTGGGGGCAATTGGAAACAAAAAAGCAGATTTGGAAAATAATTGTGATGGTAATACCTTGGGTATTATGGAAGGGAAGGAATAGAAGGATTTTTGACGACTTGGACAGCTCTGTAGATGACATTTGGGACAGCAGATTATTTTACTCGGGACTTTCGGTTAGAGCAGCTGGAATCTTTCGTGATATAGATAAATTCCTGTTTTGTCTAGACCCTGCTCGCTGCCTTTGTGATATTGTATAGTGTTGTAGATAGATTTTTTAGCTGCTTCACTTGATTTTTATGGTGGATGGCTTGTCCACTTGTCTTGTAAACTCTCTGCTGCTTTGGCAATAAAATTATGTCTCTTATAAAAAAAATGATAATATCATTGATTTTAGTTGTCAAATCTTAAATATTTTCTTATATTACCCATACAAATTAGGTGTAGATTTGTTTCCAAAGTATTTCATTTATTGTAACGTTTCTGGTTCCAAAAAATCACAGCCCTAAAAATTTAGGGTGTGCTTGATTGGTTTTTTTCCTGGAAAAACCAACTTTTCCACATTTTTCCGGCTTTTGGTCTGTTTGATTGCATCTTTTTTCCAGGAAAATGTTTTCCAACTTTTCTCAAAATTTCTTTTTTTCTTATTTTGGTGGAAAACGTTTCCTTGAGGGAGGAGGTTTTTGGTTTTTGGGAAAAGGTTGCTCTTTTTTTTTTTTTTTTGAATAGACAATTTTCTTTAACCATAATGATAAGGAAAATCATCAAATTTCATGAAAAAATATAAAAACAAAGAAAACAATCGATAGACCACCCACAAAATAGTTCTTTGTTCACGATTCCATCCTGATCTATGCGTACTATTTTATGGCTTGCAAATTAATGCAGTCAAATACTTACAATTACCATTTTCTCTGAAAAACTTTTTCCCAGAAATCGTTTTCCTGCCAAACGTTTTTCGGCTTTCCAATCAAACACACCCTTAATGAGGTGCATGTCTCTTAGTTATTGAGGCGTGTGCCTTGAGGCGTAACCCTCACCAGACCCTTAAAAAACGCACCTCGAAACCTTTTTCTTGCTCGTCAACCAGAGGCAAGGCTCAAGAACTTTTTTTAGACTATGTGCCAAATTTATATAACAGATTATAGCTCTCCCCGTGCCAGTTTATGTTTCGTATCTAGCACATATTCTGGTATTGAAACTTCTCTTTTCTGGAGAGGGTGGTTGGAGGGTGGGTGTCTATCTAAAAGCCAGAAGTAACATTATTGCCTCTTATTACCATCTTTGTGTCCCGCTTTACCCAGGCTAGGTTTCATCCATTATTTATCGGTGACAAAGTTAATATATTCATTGCACATTGTGCGTTCTCCTAAAAAATGTCTTCAGAGTTCTTCAGAATTTTCATTGACTTCGTCACGGTCCCAGTTGTCAATTTTTATGGGCATCTCATTGAGTTTCTTTCTCGTATGTCCCTATTATTATTATTATTATTATAGCCGTTTTTTGAAAATATATTATCTCGTCCCTTTGTTTTCTGGCTTGAGAGAAGTCATTCCTGGGCCCGATTTGTTATAGTTCTTAGATGCATCAAGAAAAATAATCAGGCCTCTGGCATCTATGTTTTGAACTCACTAGAAATTTGGTTTCACAAATTCATTCATGACCCTTCATTTTTAGTGAATCGTATGCAAAGTGTGCCAAATGTTATTATCAATTATCTTTACGGATATCCCATCAATTGCCTGGAAAAGTTAACTTTTCCTTTTCTTGTTTCAATTTTAATGGAAAAATTGTAATTCTCTGTTGTTTGTGATTTTACTCCCTTCTCATCTCTCTCTCTGTGCTATGTGACTATCTCATCCATACCATTCTCTAGTGGTGAGAATATCAAATTTGTGGATGGCGGCGGTTCTAGCAGTGTTTTGGGCCGTGTGGTTAGAGAGAAATAGAAGAATTTTTGAAGAAAGAGAAGAAACAATTGAAAGAATTTGGGAGAAGATCAAGTTCTGGGTAGCAGCATGGGTCTACAACACTCAAGATTTTGAGGGGCTGTCATTTTTAGATCTTAGCAGGGATTGAACTTCCTTTTTGTATTAGTCATCTAAGACTGTATTAGGAGTCAGTTTGTAGAAGCTGTTAGGACCATTTATATTGTTTTTAAGTCAAGTATGTAATTGTATTCTAACAGACAATTGTATTCTAACTTCTATAAGCAATAAATTTGTGTGTTTCTTTTTTAAAAAAATCCATACCATTCTCTAGTTTTTTGCATTATTTATGTGGCCTTTGTGATCGTTCTATAAGTATGAACTTGAGGTGTTTTAGAAAATATTGCCGTCATTTGGGCCGTTGGTGATGACAGTTAAGAGTTGTTTCACCAATCCATACTAATTTTCATCTTATATTCACAGAAGTTTATAAGTACTTTGCTTGAATTCCAGGTTGATGCAGAAGTGATGTCATGTATTTGTTGCGCTTTGGAATCAATTCATGCAGCTTTGGCAATCATGGCTCATGATGGCATGCCTAAGATGCTTTATAAAGAAGAGGTATGATGTTCGTGGTGCTAAAAATTCTCGGTGCGAGGATGTACATTATTCAGCTTCTGCGATTAATTATGATCTAATTGTTTCAGAATATTGAAAGAATTATTGAGTTCTCCAGGCGTCAAATTATGGATGTTATGTTCACATTTGATCCCGTATATCGCTCTTTGCACAGACCAACTGATAATGGGGCTCCTGAAGGTATGACATTCTGCACTCTCATTATTTTATCTGTTACTTCAATTGTTATGTTATATTAAGATCAACTCCGAGGGAGGTCTTTACATCAATGAAAGGAGAAAAACAATGTTTACACCCGTCTTCCCTAAACCTTTCGCTGCTCTCATCTCCAAAATTCTCACTTCCCCTTCCAAATTTTCATCCCAATAGCCAATTTCTCATTCCAATCAGCACCAGAGAGAAGCCTTTCTCTGCTCTCATCTCCAAAGTCTTCCCTTTCCCTGTCAGAACCGCCTCGAAAATGCGGTATTCGAGAATAGATTGTTCTGTTGTTATCGGTCAAGAATAACAGTTGAATCTTCACATCCCTTTTCTATTCTCACATGCTTGTTGCTTCTCCTCTTTCTCATGAATGCAGCGCAAGGCTAGATTTGTGCCTCTCCCCATCCTTACATGTTTCTTTCTGGGGAGCATCATGATAAGTTATTTCACCTTTTCACATGTATACATTATTTTCCTTCTCCTGTTGGAGCGAGGTTCCAAATAGTGGTGTTGTGCTGAAATGTAATTTTAGGTTGTCCATCCAGAAGTATGCGCATGCCCCCCCTCCCCCCGGGAAATGGCTGGAAGTAAGCCTTTGTTCGTTGTAATTTTTTCTGCCTAATAATCGACTTCTGTAATTAGTCAAATTCAAACATCAATATCAATCATATATCTCACAGCATTATTCATTATTATCCACACATCTTGTGGTTCCCACCACTATTTAACCTAAAAGTTAGTTTTTTAGCTGAAAAAAAGAGTTTACCCGAATACTCCATAAGTCTGAGTAAGGTTTCTTGTAACTGCCTGGATTTCAGCTTTTCAGTTGTGTTACCCGGTATTAGATAAGTATCATTTGCTGAAAGGCAGACTCTATTCATGGAGCTTCTGTAGATATTAGGACTACTTCAGCTAAGAAAGCACTGGTGGTGGGAACCTGAGAAACTACGCCCCCGTTCTTCTACAACTTTTAACAAATTTTTACACATTTTAACTCATTCTTATATAAAGTCAAACCAATTATATCCACATATTTTCTGGGACCCACTGTACTATTCAAATCTCCACCACTCAATCCCACTCATTCTCTCATATTTCACATCAAAACTCATAAATACTCATAAATACAGATACACTAACACCTACTACGTCATTTCTATACCCACTTCCTTTTGAAGGGGGATCTAGTTTATGTAGCCAGTGTTACAGGGATTAGATTATTTCCTCATGACTAAAAGAGACTGCTAGATATTTTACACCGAGTCAATGGAGTTTTGGTGTCTGAGGTTCTAGAGAAACTTTACTAAAAAAGAAGTTAACTGAATCTGTTAGTAGTTTGTAGGGGCAAAAGGGAACTTATATGCCCCGTCCAAATGATCCCTTAAGAAATGGGCGTCCCTAGGCAAATCAACTGGGTTCCATCCCGTGTCAATTTTGGCGAGGTAACTATTAAGGTGGAAGGTTTATGCTGGTAGCTTTATTTCAGGAGTTCATTACCTTGCAGCTCTATCTGTGTGTGCTTTTTGCGATGAAATGATTAAAGCGTTATCATACTTTCTTTCACTGTGCCATGTCGTTTGATTGGCAGATAGTTTCTATCTGTTATTTTTCTACTTATTTTGTTGTTGAATACCAGATCTTGAAGATGAAGAATTTGTTGATCTGGGTTCAGCGAGCAAGAAAAGACGCATTTCAAGTGGTACAAAAGTCAGGAAATCAAAAGCAAATAGGTTTGGTTCTGTTTATTCCGGCTTCGTAATTATGAGATGGTTACCGAAGGCAGTTTTGTTTTTCTTTCCTTGTATGTGATAATTATTTCTGAACAGGATGGCTTCTGTTGCAAATGTTGTACTTCAGAAGCTGTGCACGATTATCAGTTTTTTGACAGACTTGTTGTCGATAGAGCGCTTATCAGATAGTTGCATTCTTCAGCTTGTGAGAGCTAGTTTACAGACATTGCTGGTTGACAACATCCAGGTGTTGCAGCTGAAAGCTATTGGTTTAATTGGTGGGGTAATATAATCTGGTCATACTGTTCTCTTTAACTGTTCTGTTGTGAGTGATGTGTAGCTGTTATTCAAGCTAAATTGCATGCCAATGTTTTGATTTGTTATGCAGATATACCGCACTTATTCTCAACATCGAGCATATGTGATGGATGAAACTCTTCAAATTCTTTTGAAGTTACCATTATCAAAGCGTGTGCCAAGGGCTTATCATCTTCCCGATGAAGAGCCAAGACAGATTCAGTTAATCACTGCTCTACTCATTCAAGTGGTCCATTACAGTCCAAATGTTCCGGAAGTTCTCAGGCGAACATTGAGAAATCCTTCACTTGAAATCCCAATCGATTCTGGATTCCCTTCAAAATGCCATGAAGCAGTCATTGATTCTTGCTGTCTCTTCTGGAGTCGAGTTCTACAGAGGTATACTGGCATAAAAGCTCAAGATGCATCTGAGCTCAAGATAATGATAGAGAATATCGTAATGGACCTGCTCACAACCTTGAACTTACCTGAATATCCTGCTTCGGGTCCTATACTAGAGGTACCTTTTTGTAGTGCGGGGATTGACTTCATAAATTTTATTGGCTTATGTTAATAAGCAGTCTTTTGCAGGTTCTTTGTGTCTTGCTTCTGCAGAATGCTGGTCCTAAATCAAAGGATAATGCTGCACGTACAATGGCAATTGACCTTCTTGGAACAATTGCTGCACGGCTGAAGCATGATGCTATCCTTTACAGAAAGGAAAAATTTTGGACTGTCACAGAGTCAATAAGTGGGGACAGTGTTGATTCTGACCATCCAAGTGATGCTTGTTGTGTTTGTCTGGAGACAAGAATTGAAAAATTGTTATTTGTATGTCAAGGCTGTGAAAGAGCATTTCATATTGATTGTATAGGAGGAAGAGAGCATGAAGTTACTTCTCGCAACTCTTATTGTCTGATCTGTCTATGTGAGAAGCAACTTGTTGCCTTAAGAACATACATTCAATCCCGGGGCCTGGATGATGAGGAAAAGAATCATAATCACTTAGGGAAGTCTTCTCATGCTGCTGATACAATTACCAAACAGGAGATTATGCAACAGATGCTTCTGAACTTTTTGCAAGATACAGAGTCCCCCAGTGATCTGAACCTCTTCATCAGATGGTTTGTGCTTTAGTATACATGCTTCGCTTATAAACACCTCTTCATCGTCCATAACATCCAGGCTTGCAGGTCTTATCTTTGCTTATGGTACAAGGACGACCCTGGTTCTGAACAGAAGTTCTTTTACAGCATCGCAAGGTTGAAGTCAAAAGAAATTGTGCGGGATTCTTGTTCAGGCTCATTCTCTCTGACTAGAGATTCAGTAAAAAGGATAACTCTGGCATTGGGGCAAAACAGTTCCTTTGCTCGAGGATTTGACAAGATTCTTCACAGGCTCCTGGTTAGTAAAATACCAAGTCCTGCTTAGAACTGTGGAAACTGAAAATTTACTTTGTATTACTTAATTGTTTCTAGGCAAGTCTGACAGAGAACTCACCAGTCATTCGTGCCAAGGCATTGCGCGCGGTATGTGGGAAGCACTTTTGTTAGATATACAACTGCCTTTTTCGTTTTGTTTCTGCCTCTTTACGGATATAAATTTTTAAGCAGTTTATAATACATGAAAGTCGAAAATTAATTTCAACGACATAATCATGCTACTACTCATTGTCCTCCACACATTTTATAATTATTCCTGCTTAGAAACAATTTATGGATTTGCAAACAGAAGCTTATTTATCCTTTATTTTGGTTGTGTTTGTGAGGTGGAGGCAAGTGTTTCCGTCAAACCCTTACCTTTTTCATTGATTGTTAATATGAACTTAAGAACAGGTTAGTATCATAGTAGAAGCAGATCCCGAGGTTTTATGTGATAAGATTGTACAAACAGCTGTTGAAGGGAGATTTTGTGACTCTGCCATATCAGTTAGAGAGGCAGCACTTGAACTTGTTGGTCGTCATATTGCTTCGCATCCTGATGTTGGTCTGAAGGTATTGCATCTACCTGTGCTCATTACACTTCTTCTAGATGGACTGTCATTTATCTGTTTGACTTTGGAACTTCTTAGTATTTTGAGAAGGTGGCGGAAAGAATAAAGGATACAGGAATAAGTGTTCGGAAGCGAGCCATCAAAATTATCAGGGACATGTGTACTTCCAATTCTGATTTTTCAGAATTTACCACTGCTTGTGTCGAGATCATTTCCCGCATCAATGATGAAGAATCCAGCATACAGGTAATGCATTGGTGAATTCGTTACTGGAGGTTCTTTTGGTTCTCCGGATAGCTGTACTGAGCTCTACTTTCTGCTACGTGTGGAGCGCCACTTCGTTTTCTGTTGGGATTGTCTAATAATCTAAAAGTAGAAATTCATCTCCCAAATTCTTTGAAAAATTTTCTGCTGCTAAAAAGATGTCATTTTAAAATATGGTTGTTTTTCAATCTTATGTGCAACTAAACACAGATTTTATTTCCTAGAGATTCGAATGTGGTAGCATTTTTGATTGCGGATGAGATCATAAATTGTATTTTCTGTACCCGAGTTGTGCAGATGTGCTGTGCAAATTGTAGGTGTAGTTATTTACTTATTTTTCGGTCTTTTGTTGTTAGAGTCCACTGGCTGTTGTCTTGGTACTAGTTATATGCATCATGTTCCTTTTGGAGATAGGTTAGATTTGATCCTCCCCTTTCACTTGTAGGACCTTGTTTGCAAGACATTTTATGAGTTTTGGTTTGAGGAGCATTCTAGCTCACAGAGCCATTTTTATGAAGACGGTAGTTGTGTTCCATTGGAAGTGACTAGAAAGACAGAGCAGGTTGTTGAGATGTTGAGAAGGATGTCCAGTCACCAGCCCCTTGTGATTGTCATTAAGCGAATCTTAGCCCTTGATTTCTTGCCTCAGTCTGCTAAAGCTGTTGGTATCAATCCTGTTTTGCTTGCATCGGTACGCCGTCGTTGCGAGTTGATGTGCAAGTGCTTGTTGGAAAAGATTTTGCAGGTATTGCATTTTCCAAATATAATGCTTAATATTTTGTTGATTGCATACACTGTTGAACTAATATATAAATAAAAAGTTTATCGGCATTGCTTGAAATTTATTCATTTTTTGGTTATGTTCATTTCCAACCACGCTCTTAAGAAATAATGTGTTACCTTTTTACATTCTTCATAGCCTCTTTTCTTGTCTCTTGACCAAACATTTTTCTGAAAACTTATTCTTTTCTGATTTAAGATAAGATTTATCGAACAAGCTCTAAGAAAGAGAAGGTAAAGTAATAAAAAGAACATGGCCTTGACAGTGGGTGCTTAATTCTTTCAAACATCTTTCCTGAGAACCTAGAGGATTGACAGAGAGAAGCTTGGCTGATGTTGTCGAACTTGGGCACTGTCCTCTTACTAAGCTCCAGTGCGGAAAAGCTCTTCATTTGGCAGAGCGCTACTCTGTTTATCCTGACAGATGGAAAATAACATTGCTGAAGCTCCTTTATTAACAATTTAAGGAGTTATCATTTATATATGTGGACTCTCCCAATTGGCCAATCATTCCTAGTTGTACATATTTTGCTAAGGCACTGATTTGATGACATTGATTTGAATAATTACTGCTCTCCAGGTTTCTGAAACAATCAACGAGGAAGGAGAAGGGCATATGCTTCCTTTTGTTCTGCTCTTGCATGCTTTTTGTCTTGTTGATCCTACACTCTGTGCACCGGCGTCCGATCCTTCTCAGTTTGTGGTTACCTTGCAACCATATCTGAAGAGTCAGGTCATTTACATTCTACTAAATAAAGTTTACTTGCATAGGAGTTCTATTTCCTATTTAGCATTTCAGGAAGGGCATAGTTTCCCATGTGCATGTGCTTTCAATTTGATACATCTTGTAATTGTAAATTATATGTATATTTCTTGTCAGTTCTCATTGAACTTGGTTTAGCAAAATATTATGGAAAGAATAAAATCAAGTCTTGATGCGGTTTTCTTCTCTTAACAGTCGGACAACCTAGTATCTGCACGGCTTCTGGAGAATATTATATTCATAATGGATTCTGTCTTGCCCTTGATGCGAAAATTTCCTCAAATTGTTGCCGAAGAGCTTGAACAAGATTTAAAGCAAATGATTGTCCGGCATTCGTTCTTGACAATTATCCATGCTTGTATCAAGTACTTTGCTTCCTCCATGATACTGTTATTCATCGTTCCACTGTTATACACTGCATTTTGTCCAAATGATTCACTTATCATGCATTCTGATAGATCCTCTGTAGCCTATCAATTTTCCTTCTTTTGCTGGAAGGATGTTTTCTTTCTTTTTTGGGAAGGTAGGGGGATTAATTAGTTTGGAAGTAGAAATATGTTAATGTAGCTATACCATCTGTTTGTATTTGCGATTTGGAGTATCTATTGTGGTCTGCATATATCTATAGAGGTGAGTAAGAAAGACTGTCCAGGCAACCCTAAACTGCCAATATTTTCTTTACTTCTAAAGAGTAAAACATCATCACATGGGTTTTTAGTATAGCAGTGTCAATAATGAAACGATCATACAATCACCCTTTTATGATATGAAGCTTCGCTTAAAAGGTGAAGACACTGAACAGACAAAGCAACTTGTCCAACTAAGTTCCATCACTTCAGCTACTTGTGCTCTTTGTGTCGCTCTATCTTTCGCTGCAAGGGAAAATGGTGGAAGCTTATTGTTAGTGGCTATATTGGTGATTGATTATTTAGTGAATTCTATTATTTAATATGTAGAAAGTTGCTAGGAGTTTGGGATAAAATGTAACTTCTGCTGCTGTTAGCATTTCAAGGGTCTTTAATTCTTACCAATCTCTTCCTTGGTGGAAGGCCTCCTAATTTCCGAGGCAAGCTTTCCCTAAACCGGATTCCAAAAATTTCCACTGCCTAGATTCTGTACTCATCGCACAGATGTGCCACCGACATGGTTTAAGATAAGTAACACTAAATTTTGACGAAAGTTGAAAAAGACGGGGAAATAGCTCTATGAGTGGTTGGTGACCCACCCACTTGTCAAGCCAAAACCGGATTTTATTGCCCTTACCAACAACAAATTTGGTGTTAACCACAAATTTATCCCAAATTCTTGCAATTGATCTCCATGGTGCACGAAGGGTTGTGTTAACTTCAGTGTTAGCGTCCCATCCATTAGAATGGAGGCCATAACGGCTAAGAATAATGGAATGCCAAAGTGAATCTGATTCATTGGGGAACCGCCAAAGCCACTTGCCTAACAAAGCCAAGTTCTTTAGCTTAAGGTTACCTATTCCCAAACCCCCATACTGCTTAGGTTCCGTAACAACTTCCCATTTAACCAAGTGGTCACTACATCCCTCACCTTTCCCTTCCCAAAGGAAATCTCTCATCATCTTTTCCAGCACCTTTACCACCTTAGTCGGCATTTTTAACAAAGACATGAAGTATGTGGGAATACTCCCCAAAACTGTTTGCAAGAGAACAAGTCTCCCTTATCTAGATAAACAGCCTTTGTGCCACCCTTCTAATCTTCTAGCCACTCTTTCCATCACTGGATCCCAGAACAAAGAAGAGTTTGGATTTCCCCCAAAAGGTAAGCCAAGATAGTGAAGTGGCCATCGACCCTTAACACATCCCACCCCCTTAGCTATCCTATCAATTCTCTCCTCCTTAACGTTAATGCCCACCACAACGCTCTTAGCCATGCTCAACTTTAACCCTGCTGTTTTGGAGAAAATATCCAATATTCCCATGAGATTTTCAATACTATCATCTTTATTCTCCAACAAAAAGATACTATCATCCGCGAATTGAAGATGTGAAACTCTAACTTTGTTTCTCCCTATCTTGAAACCTTCAATTAACTCTTTGTCACATGCCTTACTCACCAATCTACTCATAACATCACTAACTAAAATGAATAAGAATGGTGACAGTGGATCTCCTTGCCTTAATCCTCTTGAAGTACCAAATTTGCCCCTTGGTTTTCCATTTATCATGATAGAAAAATTAGCTGACGATAAGCAGCCTCAAATCCATTTCCTCCATCTTTCTCCAAATCCCTTCTTAGCTAGCACAAAATCGAGGAATTCCCAACTAACATGGTCATATGCTTTCTCAAAATCGATCTTAATCACCACACCCTCTTTCTTTTTAACCCTATATTCCTCGACAATCTCATTAGCAATCAAAGCCAAGTCTAAAATTTGTCGTCCTTTAACAAAAGCACATTGAGCCACATCAATCGTTTCTTTCAACACTTCTCTCAGCCTGAAGGATAAAACTTTAGCCACAATTTTGTACAAAGCAGTAACCAAGCTGATTGGCCGAAAATCCTTAATAGAGACTGCGTTCAATTTCTTAGGAATGAGGCAAATGAGGGTTTCGTTAACCCTTGCATTCACAATACCATCCTCAAAAAATTCTGTAAACACCTTCATCAAGTCCTCTTTAATCACTTCCCAACCCTCTTGCAAAGCTGCCATAGAAAACCCATCTAGCCCCGGTGCTTTGTCTCCTTCACAGCTAAATAGGGCATATTTCACCTCCTCTTCTTGAAACGGTTCTTCTAACTTTGATTTGCTACTCACATCTATACTTGCCCACTCTAGGCCTTCAATGCCAAAATTTGTCTCCTCCTTTCAAACAACAAAAACTCAGTTATTTGTGATGTCGTTTCTTGCCCACCTTCGTCAAACCCGGTTTGGAACCTTGAGTTTTCTAGAAATTTTGGTGATAGAGAGCTTGATGAAGTCACCTCTCTTTTCAGCCTACTTGAAACTACTAGGATTGACCCACTTACCCCGGATAGTCGTGTTTGGATAGGCCATCATTCGGGTCTATTCTCTTGCAAATCTTTTTTGAACACCATTCTCCATCCTTCGAGGAACTTCACCTTTCCTCACTACAGTTTCATTTGGAAGAGTGTGGTACCATCAAAGGTTAAAGTTTTTGCTTGGTTAGCTACTTTGCGGAAGGTAAACACCTGTGATTTGTTACAATTGAAAAGACCTTCCTTGCACGTTTCACCTTCATATTGTGTCATGTGTAAACAGGCAGATGAAACCATTGATCATATTTTAATTCATTGCAAGATTGCTAGGCGTTTTTGGGATAGATTTTTGGCTTTGTTTGGTGAGCCATGTCCATTGCCAAGGAAATGGTCAGATCTGATACTTATCAAATGGTTTTTTGGGGACAACAGGAAAATGAAAAAATGCATATGGAATTTGATGGTGATGGCTGCAGGTTGGGTCTTATGGACAGAGAGGAACCGGAGAATTTTTGATCAAATTGAGCGACCATTTGAGGATTTGTGGGATGCCATCATTTTCTTCACAGGATTATGGGCAAGAGCAGCGGGAACTTTTAGCACCCTAGAGAATTACCTGTTTCAGTTAGACTCTTATAGTTTCCTTTGTAATTTTGTGTCAAGTTGATTGTAGTCCTCTTGCTTTGGTTTCTACAGGTAGCTTGTTTTTACTGCTTTTCTTGGTGGATGTCTTATCCACTCTTGTATTTTTCTTTGTTGTACTTTTTGAAGCTTGATTGCTAATAAAAGTTTTGGTTTCCTATAAAAAAAAAAAAAAAACACTAAATTTTGACGAGATGCTCGACTGTTCTCTTTCCTTATGAGTCAACATGTTTCAGTAGACATTGCACATGTTTGATGGTGTTGGGGAATTGAAGACTGGCATGCTTTGTATTTCCCTCTTTGTCGAAAGATAATACCTCTTGTGCAAATTCTAGGGAGAGATTTCCCTCATAGGTTGTGTTTGATAGAGATTATTGTAGAAATTGTTTTTATGTGTGGTTGAGAAGAAAATGTGTATTAAGAAATAGAGAAAAATATCAAATCAATGTAATTAGTGGTTGAAAATGATCAGAGAAAAATGATTTTTGGTTTAATGATGTATCGAACAAGTCGTTAATATCAGTTTATTTTTTATTTTTTTTTCATTTTTTAAATCTACTTCTTGAGCTTTTGATATTTACATGTTGGGAAATTGATATAATTAGGTTTCAAGTCTGATAGCTCCTCTCAATATAATAGTTGGTGAACTGTTTCAGAATCATTCCATTGGTTTAGCACTTCCCTCAAAATGTTAGTACTAGTTTGGATTTTTTGGATGTGATTACGAAGTTCTAGTTTCTTTGACATTTTATCTCCCAATGCAGGTGCCTGTGTTCGGTGAGTAAAGTATCAGGAAAAGGCGGAGGTGTTGTTCAATATCTTATTCAGTTATTCTATAAACGTCTAGATGCTCTTGGGTTCGATAACAAGCAGGTTGGTAACTTCATAATGAGAAATTCCATTATCTGTAAATGGTAGCTTCTTAACCCTCTGGCTAATTACACATGCCAAGATCTAGAGATAGGGAAAAGGTCACCATGTAATAATTTCTCTTTAACGTATTTATGAAGTACACGTTTTTTTAATTCTGATGAATCTACTAGTTGGCCTAGTTTGATTGGCAATATTTTCCATGTAAAATGTGCAATCAAGGAAATTGTTTTCCTACTTGTTTGTTTGGTACATACATTTTCCATGGAAAATGTTTTCTATGGACAAGCCTCTGAGGTCAACTTCCGTGGAAAGTTGCATCTAAGGAATGATGGGAAAATTTACAATTCCATGGAAAACATTTTCCGTTTCACACTTCTATCAGAAACACCCCTAATTAGATCTTACATAATCTGAAAAAAGCTTATAAAGTGCTTGTCTTACAAGCAGTTCGGGGGAAGAATAATGACAGTTTGGGGGAATTTGTGGTTCAAATACAAGTTTGGAAACGTAGAAATTATATTTTCAGTTTAAATGTCTGGTTAAAAATGAATATGAGAAAGTCTTAAAAAGGATTTGCCCAACAAGCACATATTCTTCAGTGTTGATGACGTAGTTGACTATGGTCGGCTGGCCTTACATTCATTGTATAAGCAGAGATTCATGAGATCTGCTGGCGATATCCACTTGCACCAATTAATTATCTGATTTAAAATGATTTGAGCTTTCCGTACACAGATTATTTTGCTTCCTCCTAAAAGTAATGATACTTGCATGTCTATTTATCAACTTTTAAATGATTATAAGTAGGACGGACAAATGAATCCTCAGATGAGGTAAGGCCCACTTCTCTTCTGCCACTCAGCTTATATTTTGTGTGAAGGCAAACTCAACTCCTTTGTTCACGTGGTTAAGTTCAACTGTAGATCATCATGCATGCTTAGTACCTTTTTCAAAAATGGGCATTTGATCTTCCGTTTCGGCCTGTCACAAAGTTTGGAACTCCATGTATAGAGATGGTGTAATCACGTCATGTGCGTGTGAGTTGGTTTGCTAAATTAATTAAGATTCACAAGAAATTAATAATGATGTAATGAGCTGGGATATAAATAACCATGCTGAATTTTAGATAAATTTGTCACTGGAGTTGCAGAGGCAGACTTGGTAAAGAAGAAGAGAAAACGGCTTGCAAAAGGGGAAAGAAAGAGGACGAAGAAATATAAAAATTCAGCTGAAAATTCACTCAGCAACCTTCTCTCTCATGGTCTCTCACACTTAACCGAAATGGTCAAAAGCAAAAAATAAGACCTAATTTATTGCACCTTGCATGGCGTAAAACGACAATGCTTGAAAGCCCATATTAACTAAAAGTTCTTTAAAACAACGTCGTTGCTTGCTTTCCCCAATTTTTAATTGCTTAGCTGCTGACGTTTGCCTTGTCTGAACCTCTTGTGTGTTCTGCGCCAGAGGTTACCAGCATTTTCCCCCTGCTTGCAACATCCCTTCTCCTAAGGATACCCTTGCCCTTAAAGGGTTAAAGAGTGGAAATGCTGCTCATAATGCCTGCGCATTCTCCCAAGTTGTCTCAACTGGCTGCCCGTACCACTATATAGCCACTGGGTAACTGTATGATGCTCATGTTTAAACTCCCTGGTAGATAATAGGGCTGACTGCTTGTCCTCTCCAGTGTGGTCTAAATATTTGACCTATCCTCTTTCCCAATAGCGGCAGATGAAATACTGGATGTATTTTGGGGCTGGAGGGCCAATAATATTGGTGCTAACTCTTGGTATCTGCATCTGCTCACTGTGTGCTGAGCATAGGAGTGTAATTTCGAGTACACCCAATTCCCTACTTCAATTCCCTTTCAGTCCTTTTCTGGTCTGCGTAGACTTTCATTCTTGCCCTAGCATGAGCCACGTTCTCCTCAAGGAGATGATCGATTTGGTGCTTTCTCTGCAGGCTGCAGTATCCCAACTGCTGCTACTTTAGTCTCTTGGTAAGGACCTAAGGCCAATTGTGAGGGGGAATTCCATTGAGTGCCTCAAAGGGAGTGCTCTGAATAGCACTGTGTAGGGTGATGTACCACCATTCGGCAAGATTGATCCATCTACTCCACTGTTTAGGCTTTCTGTGGACCATACACCTTAGATACATCTCGAGGAAATGATTAACCCTCCTCTTTGGCCAGCTTGATAGGAACTTTCTGATTATGTTGATTCTTGGGGTTTAAAGGTGGTAGTTATCATAAAAGCAGCACAAGTGCATTGCTTAGAAACATCAATCTATTGGTTATTTAACTCTTCAGGACATTTGAAGCAGATCCTTGACATAGTTTTGGCAGCATGTGTTCACCCCACTCCCACCCCTCACCCCTATGGAAAGAGAATAAAAGAGAGTAAAAGAAAGTGAAGTAAAGCAAAGTCAAACATCTGTTTGTAGTTGGCATTGTTTGCAGCTATCAAAAAATTTTGCATCTGCATGTGCTTGCCACTGTATTATCTATGTCCTTTAGATGTATTATTCCATTCTTATTTTTGCAGCAAGTCGGTCGGTGTCTTTTTTGTTTGGGATTGCTGATTCGCTATGGTGGTTCGTTAGTGACTACATCCGCTTCTGACAAGAATATAGATGTTTCAAGCAGTCTCAACTTGTTTAGGAAGTATCTCAGGGTTGAGGACTGTGTGGTTAAAGTCCGATCATTGCAGGTAATGCTATGGTACTCAACTTTTTGAAACATGCTTTAATATGTTCAATCTCACATTTGAGTTTATTTCTCTCATTTCTCTAGGCGTTGGGCAATGTTTTAATCGCTCGACCTGAATTTATGTTGCAAACTGATGTTGGAAAAATTTTGGAGACCACATTTTCCTCCAATGCTGATGTTCGTCTAAAGGTAACAATGTTTCTGTTAATTTCATGCTCTTCTGTGCATTTCATATACTGATCCATATTTTGGCCAGATGCAATCATTGCAGAATATGTACGAATACCTTCTGGATGCGGAAAGTCAAATGGAAACCGACAAAACTCGCAGTACTGAGGTTATTCATCCCCTCGAGGGTGCCCATAGTGTTCCTGTTGCTGCAGGTGCTGGCGATACTAACATCTGTGGTTGTATAGTTCAGCTGTATTGGGATAAAATCTTATCGAGAAGTTTGGACGCAAACTTACAAGTTCGCCAAGCTGCACTTAAGGTTGTCATCTCATTTGACTTGCTCGTTTAACTGGTCCCGGACAGGAAATTTAACTTTTTATAACTTGCATTATCTGAATAAAGTCTACTGCTTCAATTCTAATGTAGGAGCTATTGTTTTCAAAGGTTTCTGATGAATTTTTAAGGTTCAATCTAAAAAGTCTGTGAAGGACTTACATTATTAATCAGTTAATCAGTAATCATCATTGATTAGTGTTCTCATGGATGCAGATTGTAGAGATTGTGTTGCGCCAGGGTCTTGTACATCCTATTACTTGCGTTCCCTACCTTATAGCTCTTGAAACAGATCCTCTAGAGGAGAACTCAAAGCTGGCACATCATCTTCTGACGAATATGAATGAAAAGTATGTTATTCAATGTATGCTCGAATTTTGAGATTTTATGTCCGGCAAATAATGGGTTGCTTTCCTTCAGGTATCCGTCCTTCTTTGAGAGCCGTCTGGGAGATGGCCTTCAGTTGTCATTTGTATTCATTCAGAACATGAATCAAGGGTCTCCTGAAAATTTAAACTTAAAACTCCAATCCAGATTATCTAACAACGTGAAGGGGAAATCAGATACTGCTTATGCAAGACTTGGAGTTTCTCGAATTTACAAACTCATCCGTGGGAACCGCATATCGAGGAACAAATTCATGTCCTCTGTTCTTCGCAAATTTGAAACGGCAAGCTGGGATGAATCGCTGATGCCGTTCCTAATGTAAGTTGTCTGTCATCAACTGTGACTTCACCACACTGTTTGGAAATACTTTATGAAATTGCTTTCCCTTTTGCAGCTATTGCACGGAGATTCTTGCTTTGCTTCCTTTCTCTTTACCCGATGAGCCTCTTTATCTGGTCTATTCTATAAATCGAGTTATACAAGTTAGAGCAGGGACATTAGAGTCAGATATGAAGGACCTTATGCAGACATTACAGCGAAATAATCAGAATATCAATGTAAATGGATCAATTCAATCAGACCCCGTTAGCTATAAAGCCACGACAACTGATAGCAATCAGATAGTATCTGAGGAGTTGGAGGGTCATCATTTGGCAGGACATGCTGCATCAATGGATTTAAATATGCATGCCTCGGCTTCAGGAAATTGTTGTACTATTTCTAATGACGCTTTGAGGAAAATCCAGGTATCTGAGGAGTTAGAGGGTCATCATTTGGCAGGACATGCTGCATCAATGGATTTAAATATGCATGCCTCGGCTTCAGGAAATTGTTGTACTATTTCTAATGACGCTTTGAGGAAAATCCAGGTATGTTATTCCCTCAACAACCAAACCCCCTCCGGGAGCCAAATACTAATTTTACAAGATCTGAAAAGATCAACATGTAGTGGCCTTCAAAACATACCTGTGTCTTGATCTGTTGTTTGTTCTAAGTTGTTGAAAATCCGATCATGCTGAAGCTTTACATCTTTTATTCATGTAAATTGATTTATTAAATCTGTTAACACATGTTCTTTGACATATTCAAAGGTAAGAAGGAACCGTTGAATGACAAAAAGTACAGGTAGGAGTTAGGAGGTCAAATTTCTTGTTACTGCCCATTTCTCTCGAAATAGGGATCACTGTTTTTTTTTAAATAAGAAACAAGATATATTATTCCCAAAGAAAACAATAAGTTACAAAAAACAGGTGGGGAAGCTATCCACCAAAAAAACAGTAACTAAAGTCTAGATTGTACTAGGTACAAGGGTACGAAGAGAACTAAAGGGATCTAAATGGAACGAAAAATTTTCTAATATCACAAAAATCCCTAACTGCTTTAGTCCATAGTCCTGAAGATATAATATGCTATTCCAAATGTCGTCTAGAGATCGCTCCACATTATCGAAAATTCTTCGATTTCTCTCCGTCCATAACACCCAAGTTGCTACCATAACAAGCAGTTTTGAAAACATTTTTCTTTCTTTCTTTCTTTTTTTTTTTTCCTGCTATCTCCAAAAGACCATTTGATAAGGATCAAATCTGACCACTTTCCTGGTACAGCACCCGATGTCTCAAATAATTGCAAGATCCTACTCCATATCCCCTTTGCAAACTCACAATGGATTAAGATATGATCGATGTTTTCATATTCCTTCCTACACATAATGCAAAAAGATGGGGAAATACACAAAAAAGGCCTTCTCAATTGTAGCAAGTCATAAGTGTTAACCTTTCCACACGCAGCTGGATTGGAGTGGAAGGCCTACCTTTGAACATATGGAATATCCATGTGTTCAAAGTGATTGGTTTTCTGTGTGGTGGCCTACTTGATATTGATAGAAATACATTGGAGTTAAAATCCTTAAATCATGCAAGACTGAGATTAAGAGGAAACGAGCAAGGGTATATTCCAGAAGAAGTTTCACTGCCCTATGGAGGAAGAAGAATTACTTTAAAATTCTTTAAACTGAATGATCGTAAACACAGATTCTTTGGAACCCTTGGGACACTGAGGAAAAAGTTAAACAACATGAAGAGAACAAACGCAGCTCGGGAGGAAGATGTCTCTTCAGATTCATCAAGTGAGGAAGATAATGACGTGGCAAAAGCTAAGAAAGATATGGGACATGACGTGGCAGAGACTTCATACATCATTGAGACAGGTGGCAAAACAGGAAAGGACAAATCAGTAATAGGGTATGCAATTAATACAGAGGGCAGTGGGAGTCTTGAAAGGGAGATGGATCAAAGATCGAAGAACCTGGCTCATAATACTTCTAGAGCAAACGAGGAGAAACTAATCAGCATTCGAAGGATTTTTGAGAGAATCAATTGAAACTTGACTTTGGGAGTGGTACCTGCAGAGGATCATCTGAGAATTACGGCTTCTCCTCCAATCGAGACGACAGAGGTGGAGGGTTTTAAAAAATCTAAAGAAGTTGGGGCTATATCTCAAATGGGCTTTTTAGAGTGGGCCGTGAATCAGGAAGAGGAATCAATTTCAAGAACAGATCTTACAAGAAGCCCAATAAAATTTGCAGGTAAAACATACCAAAGGAAAAAGTCCTTTGCGCCCAATTGTGGATCTGTTAAGATACTAGAAGCCCTAAAAGGCTTTGATTTTGGGCAACCCAATATCAGCAGCCCATTTCGTCCAGATCTAACACAGTGGCTAAGAAACAACCCCAAACACAGACCAATTTCTACTGGGCCTCCCAAGATGAAGTCGATTGAATTGTCTATAGCAAAGCAGTGTATCAAAGCCACAGTCTTTCTTGTCAATAATTAGATCTTCATGCCTGGTGAAGTGTTTAACAGTGAAATAGGGGACATCAAGTAGACGGAAGGCTGCAAAACTAAATTCAAAAGTAAATCAGTCCTGCGTTTTGACGACAATGAAAAGTATGAAGCTTATGAAGAAATAGTTGAACAAGTGGAGGAACGAGGGAGAAATATGCAAACGAGAATGAAGGAAACAACTCAAGCTGCTGAAACAGACGATTTTATTGATATAGGGCAGAATATTGAGGATGAGGAAAACATGGAGAATTAGTGGAATTTTCTTGCAGATACAGAGGAGTTAGAGAACAGCGAGGGGGATAATTATGTGTCTGAAACAGAGGCAGATGAGGAAGACATTGAGATCGGGGACTTGTTCATTGAAGCAAAAAGACCTAATCTAGATAACAATGACCAAGGAATACCGACATCAAAGACACAATCTGCAAAAACACCAACAAAGCCACACAATTCTGAAGAAAATATCAGTAAACACGCTAAAGAGCTTGATCCAAACGCAGAAATACTTCCTACTAAGGTTTTTGATCTCCCGGGTCCCTCCACCAACACTCAGATATCTGCTAAACCAGGTTCTATCTATCCCTCTTGCTCTAATCTGGAAATTTATGAATGTATCCCATATTCCTGCAATGAAAGTACTCGTGTGTTGGGTAAGGGGGGATTAACGTTAACTGTTGCAACCAATGATTTGAATGGGCAATCAGCTGTTTCTAATTTTCAGGCGGCTAGTGAATCTGATTCTTTGGGGTTGCCATCATTTATGTTGGGAGATAAGGAAAACAGAGAAATTCTGATCATTAATGGGGAAAATCCTATGTTGGAAGAAGTCGAGAAATTAGCACCGATCCTAAATAGATTGAATGTAGCTCTTGTCCCTCTACATGACAAAAAGAAAAAAGGATTCTCTAAACATCATGAGAAAGGAAAGAGTTCAGCACCTACTGGTAAGAATAAAGGAAAGAGGGAGTTGAAAAATCTTCAAAGTTGTATCAACTATGAGGGGAGAAAATCACGTGGTTTGGAATCTAGGGAGATGGATAGTTCTTAATGAAGATCATCAGTTGGAATGTCAGAGGATTGGGGGGAGGGGAAAAAGAAAATTGGTAAAGGAATTGTTATGCAAGGAAAAACCAAATGTGGTGACACTACAAGAAACTAAGGAGGAAAAAATTGAAAAGAAATTCATTGGGAGTGTGTGGGGGACGAGATTTAAGGAATGGGCTTATCTACCTTCAATTGGAAAATCTGGGGGTATACTGTTGATGTGGGACTCAAGGGTGTTTAGGGGAAAAGAGGTAATCTTGGGAAATTTCTCAATTGCAGTCCTTTTACAGGCAGTCGGAGGAGGGGAAGGATGGTGGTTCTCCGGAATATACGGACCATGCTGCCCAAAAGAAAGGAATGACTTCTGGAAAGAGCTAGGAGATATATATGGGTTATGCGGAGAGAGATGGTGTGTGGGAGGTGATTTTAATGTGGTAAGATATCCCTCGGAAAAATTAAACGGGGGAAGATATACAACAAGTACGCGAAAATTTGAGGAGTTCATAAAAGATGCAGAATTAAAGGATCTTAGGTTATTAAACACGGAGTTTACGTGGTCCAATATGAGGGAAAGGTTGGCATGTTCAAGAATAGATAGGTTTCTGTTCACAGAAGGATGGGAACATATGGTAGAGGAAGTTAGACAAGAAGCCCTAGTTAGAGTGACCTCGGATCATTGCCCCATTGTGCTTGGCACGAACAGGTTCAAGTGGGGTCCTATTCCATTTCGATTCGAAAACATGTGGCTAGGGCACAAGGCATTCAAAAGAAATTGGAAGATATGGTGAGAGAAATATAAGATGGAAGGATGGGCAGGATTCAAATTCATGGGAAAACTGAAAATGGTAAAAGAAGAATTGAAGAAGTGGAATAAGGTAGAATTTGGTGATGTGAGATTGGAAAAAAAGGCAATAATGAATAGAATCGAGGAGATTGATAAGGAGGAAGTGAGACTAAACATACGTGAAGAGGATAGAATAGAAAGAAGGATGCTAAGAAGGAAATTAGGATAAGTGATCACTAGAGAAGAAATTTCTTGGAATCAGAAAACGAAAATCAAAGGAGTCAAAGAATGGGATAACAATACAAGGATGTTCCATAGAATTGCAAGTGGTAGGAAGATAAATAATTTGATAAATAAGCTGGAAAGTAGAGAAGGGACTATACTGAACAAGGAAGAGGAAATCGAGAAGGAAATCATTGACTTTTTTGAGAATTTATTCAAGAAAAAGGAAGGAGTCAATTTTGGTATTGAAGGACTAGAGTGGGCACCTATTAAAGTGGACTGTAAAATGAAGCTGGAGGAACCGTTTGAAGTTGAGGAGGTTAAGAAGGCTCTTTTTGGTTGTGATGGAGATAAAGCACCAGGACCAGACGTTTTCTCAATGGCAGCCTTGAAAGAGGGTTGGGAAGTAATCAAAGAGGATGTTATGGAGGTGTTTAAGGAATTTCATGACAATGGGATGGTGAATGCAACGGTAAATGAAACGCTCTTATGTTTAATACCCAAGAAACTCAGTTCAGTGTCCATAAAAGATTTTCGGCCCATTGGTTTGGTTACATCTTTGTATAAACTTGTTGCTAAAGTTTTATCCTTAAGATTGAAAGTGGTTATGAGTGATACTATTGATGTGGCCCCGTGCGCATTTGTAAGAGGTTGACAGATATTGGACTTGGCTTTGATCGCAAATGAAATTGTAGAGGAATACAGAATGAAGAAGAAAGGTGGTGTGGCCTTTAAAATAGACTTTGAGAAGGCTTATGATCATGTGTGTTGGGAATTCCTTGACTTTGTTTTAGAAAAGAAGGGTTTTGGGGAAAAATGGAGAAAATGGATTTGGGGATGCTTGTCATCCGTGAATTTCTTAGTAATGATTAACGGTAAGCCAAGGGGAAAATTTGGAGCTTCTAGAGGATTGAGACAAGGGGATTCTCTCTCACCTTTCTTATTCATTTTAGTGGGGGATGTGTTAAGTAGATTGGTAAACAAGGTGTGTGAAAGGGAGGTAATGGAGGGCTTCAACATTGGAAGGAACAATGTGAGGGTCTCTCATCTCCAATTTGCGGATGATAGCATTTTCCTTTTGGAGAACAAGGATGAAAACATCAGTAATTTGTTGGGTATTTTGGATATTTTCTCTAAAACCGCAGGCTTAAAGATAAACATGGCTAAGAGTACTGTGGTGGGCATCAATCTTTCGGAGGGTAGAATGGAAGACGTTGCTAGTAGACTGGGATGTGTAAAAGGAGTATGGCCACCGACCTATCTTGGGCTACCTTTGGGAGGAAACCCAAGAAAAGCCTTTCCTTTTGGGATCCGGTGGTGGAAAGAATCGTTCGTAGGTTGGAGGGTTGGCACAAAGGATGTTTGTCCAGAGGAGGACGATTAGTACTCTTGCAATCTGTTCTCGGGAGCATATTCACATATTTCATGTTAATTTTCAAAATGCCTAGGAAGGTGACAGAGACGATAGAGAAGATAATGAGGGACTTTTTTTGGGAAGGTAAAGGTGAGAGTCATAGTGATCATTTAGTCAAATGGGAGATTGTCACGAAACCGAAACAACATGGTGGTTTAGGGATTGGGAACTTACACTTGAAAAACTGGGCCTTGTTAGGAAAGTGGCTTTGGCATTTCCCCTTAGAATCAGATTCACTTTGGCATTCTATTATTCTGAGTAGATATGGTCTTCATTCAAATGGTTGGGATGCTAATTTTGACGGCAATTCCACTCTATGGGCACCTTGGAAATCCATTGCGAAGGTATGGGATAGATTTGTAGAATGCACCAAATTAGTTTGTTGGGAAGGGTGATAAAATCAGGTTTTGGTTAGATAAATGGGTGGGCGATCAATCACTCCAAGATCTATTTCCTAGACTATTTCGATTGTCAATTCACAAGTACTCGGTTATTAACGAAATCATTCACTTTTCATCCAATTCCATTCCATCTTGGAAACTTGAATTTTGCAAAAACTTTAATGACCGAGAAGTCGATGATTTCATTTCTCTTTTGAGCTTGCTTGACACTACTAATTTTGATCCCTTAGCTCCGTATAAACGAATTTGGAAGGGCCACTATTCGGGTAATTTCTTGTGCAAAACTTTCTTAGATGCTCTCTATCAGCTATCTTGTGCTTCTAATTTCCCACAATTCAAATTCATTTGGAAAGGTGTGGTGCCATCAAAGGTCAAAGTTTTTGTTTGGTTAGTGTCTTTGGGAAAAGTTAATACTTGTGATTTATTACAATTGAGAAGACCGTTTTTGTATATTTCCCCATCATATTGTATCATGTGTAGGAGAGGGGATGAAAACATTGACCATGTTTTGATACATTGCAAGTTTGCTAAAGAAATTTGGAGTAGAATCCTGCATTTATTTGAGATTGTGGGTGCACTCCCAAGGCGATGGGCAGACCTAATTCTTATAAAATGGTCCTTTGGAGGCAATGGAAAGGCAAAAAAGGAATTATGGAAACTAATCGTAATGGCAGCAGCTTGGATATCGTGGAACGAGAGAAACAAAAGGATTTTCGACAATTTGGAGCAATCCGTTGATGATATTTGGGACAGCATTTTGTGTTCAGCAGGGCTTTGGGCTAAAGCAGCCGGGATCTTTACTGAAGCAGAAAATTTTTTATTTTGTTTTGACCCTTTTAGTTATCTTTGCACTATAGGATAGAATAACGGATAGACACTCATGTTTGGTGGTTGTTTCATTGACGTTGCTTCAGTTTTTTGGTGGATGACTTATCCACTTTTTTGTAACCTTTTTCTTCTTCTTTTTTAATAATATTATCCTGTCTTTTATCAAAAAAAAATAAAAAATAATAGTGTTAACCTTCCCACACCAACCAAGCAAATTCTCTCACTTTTGAAGGCAATGCACCCTTCCAAATAAATTTGAATTGGGGAAAATTGGGCACACTTGATGTTTGGCAAAGGGCATTCAAGAAAGATTTGCATGAGAAAGAACCCGAGGGATGGCGCTTCCAAATTCTTTTATCTAAGATAGAGGGATCAATTTTGTGGTTTCGAGCATGTTCAAGAGAGAAGTGAAGTCATCAAAATCTCTGTCATTAAAATTCCTACGAAATTCAAGGTTCCAAATTGGATTGGAAATGGATGAGGGGGAGATAATGTCACTTATCAGAGAGTTTTTATTACTTGATAACCCGAATAGGCGAGGAAACAACTCTTGAAAAGTTTGATTACCCACCCATTTGTCATGCCAAAACCGAATCTTATCACCTTTTCCAACTAGTAACATGGTGCATTCAATGAATTTATCTCACACTTTTGCAATGGACTTCCATGGTGCTCGAAGAGGAGAGTTAATGTCAATATGTGCGTCCCAACCATTAGAATGGAGACCATATCTATTAAGGATAACAGAGTGCTAGAGTGAATCTGATTCAATGGGGAAACGCCAGAGCCACTTCCCCAACAAAGCCGAGTTCTTACGGTTTAAATTACCAATTCCCAAGCCACCGCGTTGCTTCAATTGCGTGACAATATCCCATCTTACCAAATGGTCACCGTGGCGCTCTCCTTTACCTTTCCAGAAAAAATCCCTCATCATTTTCTCTCTCACCTTTGTCACTTTCATAGGCATCCTAAAGATTGACATGAAATATGTAGGGATGCTTCCTAAAACTGCTTGTAATGGTACAAGTGTCCCCCCTCTTGATAGGCAGCCTCTATGCCATCCTTCTAGTCTTCTAGCAATTCGTTCAACTACCGGATCCCATTAGGATTCCTTCCAAGCAGTAAACCAAGGTAACTAAGCGGCCACACACCCTTTCCACAGCCCAACCGACGAGCTATATCTTTGTGAAGAAGGATATTGGGCCTAACTCCTCCCAGAAAACCGGCTTACTAGGGGAGGTTTACCCTCACCTTATGAATTGGTTTTTATACCACTAAATTGCCCGATGTGGGATCTAACAATCTTCAGTTCTTCCCACCTATAAATTGATGCTCACCACTATACTCTTAGCAATGTTTAGTTTTAACCCAGCTGTTTTCGAGAACTTGTCCCAGATTCCCATGAGATTTCTGATACTTTCGTCCTTATCCTCTGTGAAAAATATGCTATCATCCGCAAATTGTGGATGTGAGACCCTCACCGTATTCCTTTCTATCTTAAAACACTCAATAAGGTCCTGGTCACATGCCTTATTGATGAATCGACTTAATACATCCCCTACTAAAATAAATAAAAAAGGTGAGAGTGGGTCCCCTTTCCTCAATCCTCTTGAGCCTCCGAACTTACCCCTCGGTTTTCCATTGATCATAACTGAAAAGTTAACACACGATAGGCATCCCCAAATCCATTATCTCCACTTCACCCCAAAACCTTTCTTTTCTGAAACGAAATCTATGAACTCCCAACTCACATCATCATAAGCCTTGTCAAATCAGTTTTAAAAACCACTCCTTTCTTCTTCATTCTATACTCCTCCACTATCTCATTTGCAATTAAAGCCAAGTCCAAGTTTTGTCGTCCTTTTACAAAGGCACCTTGAGCTACGTTAATAGTATCTTCCAACACCTCTTTTAATCTCAGCGATAGGACCTTTGCCACAACAGAGATGACACCAAGCTAATAGGCCTAAAGTCATTTATAGACACTGAACACAACCTTTTTGGGATTAAACAAATATATGTTTCATTCACCCTTGCATTCACAATTCCATTCTCATAAAATTCTTTAAACACCTCCATTATATTCCCTTTGATTTCTTCCCAACTTTCTTTTAAGGCCACCAAAGAGAAACCATCAAGTCCTGGTGCCTTATGTCCATCACACTCAAACAAAGCCTTTTTAATCTCCTCTTCTTCAAATGGAGTCTCCAATTTCAGTTTGCACTCCTCCCTAATACCTGCCCATGCTAAGCCTTCGATGCCAAAATTGATACTATTCTTCATCTTGAGCAAATTCTCAAAAAAATCAATGATTTCCTTCTCAATATCCTCTTCTCTATGCAACATCGTCCCATCTCTACTCAAGTTTATTTATTAGATTGTTTGTCTTCCTACCACTTGCAATCCGATGGAACATCTTCGTGTTATTATCCCACCTCTTGACCCGTTTGACTTTTGCTTTTTGGTTCCAAGAAATTTCTTCTCTAGTTATCAATTCTTCTAGTTTACTCCTCAACTTTCTTCTTTCAACTCTCTTTTCTTCCCCTATGTTTTTGTCTAGCATCCGGCTGATCTATTTTCTCAATTCTCCTCATTATGGCCTTTTTTTCCAATCTAACTGTTGATCTGTGGAAGATTCTTGGAGATATCCAAGATTTCCTAATTATTTGTTACCATTTTCTTTGTTTCCTTATTTAGCTTTTCCTTCCTTTTGTATCTAGTTTCCTGTTTTTTCCCTGATTTCTAGGCCTGCATTTCTCCACAAGATTGAAGTCAAAATTCTATATATTGTCTCTGTAAAATATTTTGTGAATAAGATAGTGAAAATCATTCTTCTCAAAATCTACATGGTATCAGAGCCAGCTCTGAAACCCTAACCATGGTGAAATTTGGCCAAGGCATGACAACTGAGAAGAGCTCCAACTCCGACACTACCTCTGTTCCTGAGGATGTCATGACTCAAGGCAGCTCTGAGACCTCTGTTATTCCCATCACTGGCCACAAACTGAACGGTCAGAACTATCTTCAATGGTCTCATTCGATCATGCTATTTATCAGTGGGAAGGGAAAGGATGACTATCTCACAAGTGTAGTAAATCCACCATTGAAGGATGATCCTAAATACAAGCGTTGGAAGGCTAAGAATCATATGGTGATGTCCTGGTTACTTTCCACAATGGATGCTGAGATTAGCCAGAATTTCATGTTCTACAAGACAGCGAAGGATATCTGGGATATAGCCAAAGAAACATACTCCGACAATGAGAACACTTCAGAAATTTTCGAGATAAAAGGTTTCTTCACGATCTGAGACAAGGTGATTCCTCTGTTACACAATACTACAATCTCCTCTCACGATATTGGCAGATCCTTGATATATCTGAAGAGTTTGAGTGGAATTGCCCTCAAGACGCAACCAAGTATAAAAAGATTGTAGAAAAGGAGCGTATCTACAAATTTCTCTTGGGCCTTAATAAGGATCTTGATGAAGTGCGCGGAAGAATTCTTGGACAGAAACCATTGCCAAATCTTCGAGCTGCTTTCTCCGAAGTCCGACGAGAAGAGAGTAGAAAGAAAATTATGATGGGATCCAAAGCAAATTCTATTGAAAACTCAGCACTTGCTGCCCACAATTCACAGCATGGTGACAGCCGCACTCGCTCCGGCAGGCCGTGGTGTGATCATTGTCGACGTGCTGGTCACACACGAGAAACGTGTTGGAAAATCCACGGAAAGCCTGCAGATTGGAAGTCAAAACGTGGAAATCAGGAGCGCGAAAGTCAAGGAAATCAGGAGCGTGAAAGTCGAGGAAATCAGGAGCGCGAAAGTCGCGGGTTAACAGCCAACACTACTGCTGAGACCACTAAGCCTGAAGCAGCCCTATTTAGCAATGAACAACTAGAGCTTCTGCAGAAACTTTTTGGGCATAATCATGCCTCATCTTCAGCCATTGGAACTGGGTCTATTGCTCAAAAGGGTACTCCTATCAATGCACTCAGTGGAATAACTGAAAAAGCAGGTATTTGGATTGTCGACTCGGGAGCCTCCGATCACATGACGGGTGATGCTTCCCTATTTCACTCTTGTTCTCCGTGTCCTGCGAATTACAAAGTCAAAATTGCAGATGGCTCCTTGTCTCCTGTAGTGGGCATTGGATCAATTCCTATTTCACAAGATATTACTTTGCAATCTGTTCTCTTGGTTCCTAATCTTTCGTGCAACTTGTTATCTCTCAGTAAACTCACTCGAGACCTCAAGTGTGTTGCTAAATTGTTTTCCTCTTGTTGCCTTTTTCAGGATTTGGACTCGGGGAGGACGATTGGCAGTGCTAAGGAGTGTGCGGGTCTTTATCTCTTCAACGTGGACAGGCTGAAGTCAAGTAAAACTCGGAGTTCTCATTGCACATCATTTAACCCCACCATAGAGCACCAATCAACAGAGAATAAGTCATCTTTGTCAGTGTTTAGTACTGGTGAAAGTGATGTAATAATGCTTTGGCATCTTAGATTAGGTCATCCTAGTTTTATGTACCTTGCAAAATTATTTCCTTCATTATTTGTTAATAAAAATCCGAGTTCCTTTCGATGTGAAATTTGTCAACTTGCAAAACATACAAGAAGTCCATATCCTACTCAAGAATATTCACCTTCTCGTCCCTTTTCCATTATTCATAGTGATATTTGGGGTCCATCTCGAGTTAAAAATATTTCTGGTACCAGATGGTTCATTACCTTTGTTGATGACCACACTAGGATAACTTGGGTATTTCTTATGAAAGATAAATCTGAAACCACCCAAATCTTCAAAACTTTTCAATTGATGATTCAAAATCAATTCCATGTTAACATCCAAGTTCTTCGAACCGACAATGCCAAGGACTATTTCAACTCAAATCTTGGGGAGCACTTGAGTGCTCAAGGGATTATCCATCAGAGTTCATGTGTGGGAGCCCCCGAACAAAATGGGATAGCCGAACGAAAAAATCGCCACCTCCTAGAAGTTGCTCGGGCTTTGTTGTTTACCTCAAATGTTCCAAAACTTTTTTGGGGGGATGCCATTCTCACAGCCACTTACCTAATCAACCGAATGCCTTCAAAGGTTCTCAAATTTCAAACTCCTCGCCATGCACTTCTTAAACATTATCCTAATACTAGACTCATTTCCAAGGTTCCTCTTAGAGTGTTCGGTTGCTCTGCCTTTGTTCACATTCCTGATCATCTCAGAAGTAAACTTGATCCTAAGGCAATTAAATGCGTATTTCTTGGGTATTCACCTTACCAAAAGGGATATAAATGCTATTCCCCAATCACTAAAAGATATTACAACACTATGGATGTTTCATTCTTTGAAAATGAATCATTCTTCACCAAAACTTCCATTCAGGGGGAGAATAGTGTCGAATCTCAGTTTTGGAAACTTGACTCTACATTTGAAACTCCAAAGGAATTAAGTCAAGTCCCATCGTCATTTGAAACTGGATGTAGCTCCATCAGATCCTTTCGAACTTGAAGCAGAGTCAATCGTGCCCTCTAAGTCACCTGTTGAAAAGACTAATAAACTCCAAGTTTACTCGAGAAGGTCAAAAACAGAGAAGTGGATAAAGAATCCAAATCATCTCGAGCACTGTCAAGAGACCAATCTGAGTTCAGAGCCAGCAAATCCAGGTAATCCAGTGGACTAATTAGCTCCAATTTGTATCCCTAATGATGATCTTAATCTTCCTATAGCTCAACGAAAAGGAGTTAGATCTTGCACTCAACATCCAATATCACATTTTGTATCATATGAAAATCTCTCACCAAGCTATCAAACCTTCATTTCAAATTTGTCTTGTATAAAAATTCCTAGCAATATACAGGAAGCAATGAGGAAACCTGAATGGAGAAAGGCAATCAATGAGGAAATTCAAGCTCTTGATAAGAATGGCACTTGGTGTTTATCAGATCTACCTAAAGGCAAGAAGCCTGTGGGATGCAAATGGATTTTTACTGTGAAATATAAGTCGGATGGTAGCATTGACAGGTATAAAGCTAGATTGGTAGCCAAGGGCTTCACTCAAACCTATGGCATTGACTATCAGGAAACATTTGCTCATGGTAAACCAATACTATTCGGGTTCTTATATCTCTAGCTGTGAATCTGGATTGGCCTCTACATCAGTTAGATGTCAAAAATGCCTTCCTCAATGGTGATATCGAAGAAGAGGTATACATGGAAATTCCTCCAGGTTTTGAGTGCAAGGAAAACGTCAACAAAGTATGCAGACTAAAAAAATCCCTTTACGGTTTGAAACAATCACCTAGGGCATGGTTTGATAGATTCACCAAAGCTGTAAGAAGACATGGATTTATTCAAGGACAGGCAGATCATACTCTATTCTTCAAGCACTCCACCAATGGAAAACTCACTATCCTCATAGTATATGTTGATGATATTGTCCTTATGGGGAATGACCTTGAAGAAATAGATCAACTAAAGACCATTCTTGCCAGGGAGTTTGAGATCAAAGACTTAGGTCCTCTAAAGTACTTTCTTGGTATGGAAGTGGCTCGAACTAGGAACGGGATCTCAGTATCTCAAAGGAAATATGTCCTAGATTTGCTTCAAGAGACAGGTATGCTCGGATGCAAGCCCGCTGATACACCTATGGAACCTAATGCCAAGATTGGAATAAAGGAAGAAAGTACTCCTGTGGAAAAAGGGAGATATCAACGATTGGTTGGCAAGCTTATATATCTGTCTCACACTCGGCCTGATATTGGTTTCGCTGTAAGCTCCGTGAGTCAGTTTATGAATGATCCTAGAGAAGAACATCTCAATAAAATCTTGAGATATCTGAAAATGACACCTGGGAAGGGATTGTATTTCAAGAAGGGCCAGGAAATGGGCGTTGAAATCTATACTGATGCTGACTATGCAGGTGACTTGACAGATCGAAGATCAACAACGGGTGTTGCACATTTGTGTGGGGGAATCTTGTCACATGGCGAAGCAAAAAACAATCTGTCGTGTCTCGTAGCAGTGCTGAATCTGAATTCAGAGCCATGGCCCAAGGCATTTGTGAAGGGATGTGGCTGAAACGTCTCCTAGAGGAACTAAAAATCTCTCCCAGTGAAGCCATTAAGATGTTTTGTGATAACCAAGCTGCTATTAGCATTGCAAAGAATCCTGTTCTTCACGACAAGACCAAACATGTGGAGGTTGATAGGCATTTTATCAAAGAGAAGATTGATGGAGGAATTATCAAAATGGTCTACACACCAACTCAACAACAAATTGCTGATGTCATGACTAAGGCACTACCTAGAGTAACATTTGAGACTCTTACATCCAAGCTAGGAATGATTAACATCTATTCCCAGCTTGAGGGGGAGTGTTGATCTGTGGAAGATTCTTGGAGATATCCAAGATTTCCTAATTATTTGTTACCATTTTCTTTGTTTCCTTATTTAGCTTTTCCTTCCTTTTGTATCTAGTTTCCTGTTTTTTCCCTGATTTCTAGGCCTGCATTTCTCCACAAGATTGAAGTCAAAATTCTATATATTGTCTCTGTAAAATATTTTGTGAATAAGATAGTGAAAATCATTCTTCTCAAAATCTACACTAACTTCTCCAAATTCTTCTTTATTCCATTGCTTCAATTTTTCCTTCATCATCTGTAACTTCCCCATGAATCTGAAACCTGCCCATCCCTCAATATCACACATTTCCCACCATTGTCTCCAGTTTCTTTTGAATTCCTTATGTCTTAACCACATATTCTCAAAATGGAACGGAGTGGGTCCCCATTTAAACCTATTAGTATCCAACACAATTGGACAGTGATCACATGTCACCCTAACAAGGGCTTCTTGTCTAACTTCCTACACTAAATTTTCCCATCCTTCCGTGAAGAGGAACCTATCTATTCGAGAGCATACCAATCTCTCTCTCATGTTGGACCACGTATAGGCCGAGTTTAAGAGTTTGATATCCTTCAAACCTACATCTTTTATAAACCCATCAAAATTCCTCATGCTCTTTGTATATCTAGTTCCATTTAGTTTCTTAGACGGGTACCTCACCACATTAAAATCACCACCGATACACCATCCATCGCCACATAAACCATATAACCCTGCTAGTTCCTCCCAAAAGTCATCTCTCTCTCGTGGACTACATGGCCCATACCCCCGGGCCAAACCTGTTTCAAGTAAGATTGATGCTGAGAAATTCCCCAAAATAACATCTTTTCCCCTGAACACTCTGGCATCGCACATTACCAGTATACCCCCAGATTTTCCAATTGATGGTAAATATGCTCACTCTGTGAACCTGGCTCTCCACACACCTCCCACCAATTCCTTTTCAATTTTGTCCTTTTTCGTCTCTTGTAATGTTACCACAGTAGGCCTTTCCTTCCTCTACCCGCCAAACCTCTATTCCACCTTATAAACTGCATTTGCACTGCTCTAGACTTCCTCCCCTCGTAATTGATGTTGCAATGGAGATTCTTAAGTTCCTTTGTTCCTTTTATCACTCTTCCTAGAATAGACTGAATTGTTACCTATGTTGCACATTCTTTGTATATATGTTTGCTTTGTATTTTCCAACAGAACAAGGGTTAAGTCCAGTCTATCTAGGATTGGTGTCAATTCCTCCATGTCCTTTAAGTTCGAACCTTCCCCATTTATACCCGACAATTCCTTATTGTTCTGATCAGTACATGAACTTGGTATTCCCAAAGAATCAGATTCACAACCACCCTGGCATCCATACAATTCAGAGGCTAGGACACATGACATTAACCCCTCATCACTGGACTCCCCTGTTTTTCCATTACGTGAGTACAAGACAATATCAGAATTCACCAAATTAGAGCGAAAAGGTTGGATAATACTTGATTTAGCAGACATGTGGTGGTTAATAGTAGCGGCTAAAGAATCAGAGGTCTTTGTGGGATAGTTGGCCAATGCTGAATCGATCCTACAGGAAGAATCACGGAATGTATTTGAGTTAGGGTTGTGCAGCCTCGTTAGTGTATCTGCTGGTTGTGTCATCGGTTCAGGTGTTTCTTTATTCTCACTACCTTGACAAGCCTCTTGTTTCGCATTTGAAAATAAGTTCCCAAAATCAATTTGTTCCTCTTCTTTTTCAGTTTCATAATCGTCATTCTCACTGTCTTCGAACCCATCTTCAAAAGAATTCCACTGCTGCTCCATATTTTCATCATCTTCTACAATCTGCCCTAGCTCGAAAATTGTACCTGTGCCCTTGTCCTCTGCTGTTTCCTTCATATATATCTTCAGTTGTGTTCTATTCTTCTCCAATTGTTCATCTCTATCCTCTTCTGTTTCAATAGCTTCTTCTTCAAAGCACAAGATTGCTACGTTGTTGCGTTTCTTCTCGCCATTCTTGGTCTCGGTAATTTCTTCACTGTTCAATATTTCACCCCACATGAAGATTTGATTATTGATGACCAAAATTGAAGCTCCGATTTGATTCCTCAGGCCAGATTTGACGCTGGAATTTGTCTGCTGAAATTCATCGAAGAATATCCCATAATTAGGATCGTGACTTAATATCGCGTAATTAGGATCGCGACTTACTCTTTGTTTTGGTCTTGAAATCTTCGATCCATCTCCCTCAATTGGCCCAAAATTAAAGCCTTCTAAGGCTTTATTCAACTTACCCTTATTGGGCTCAAATTTACCCTCCTTATTGGGCTCGAATTTCTATTTTCTTTGGTAGACCATGCCATCGTAGCCTTTTAGACTCTGTTGTGGATTCAGATTGTAACGCAGATGATGGGGTTCCCAAGGAAAGGTTTGTATGTATTCTTTCGAAAATTCTGCCAACGTTAATCACTATCTCCTCGTTCCCCTTCAAAGTTTTGTTTCTCAAGCTTCTTGTCAGCTATTCCTCCTCCCTATGTTGCTTGCCGTCACCTACATCATTAAAAAAGGATTGTTCTCCTGTTTCTTCCTCTCTCACATCGACACCTGTCCCAATCTTGGTTGTAATTTTTGCCACGTCGTCTTTACCCTTCTGCCCACCTTCTGCCATGTCATCGTCTTCTTCGTTTGCAGGTTCTGGAAAAAAGTTGTCTTCTGCAACTTCTGTGATGTTTTTATACTTGCTATCCTTTCGCCAATAAGTACCAGTTGTACCATGAAATCTGTATTGGCGATCGTTCGATTTGAAAAATCTAATGGAGATCTTCGAACCACCATAGGGCAAAGATATGGATGCTTTGATGAAGCCTTGTTTATTGCCTCTTAATCTCAATCTGGCATGGTTTAGAAATTTCAGGTCCAATGTGTCGTTATCTATATCCACCAATCCTCCACACAAGGATCCAATGACCTTAAACACATGTATGTTCCATAAGTTCAATGGTAGGCCTTCTACTCCAATCCAGCTGTAATGGCAATCAATCTTAATCTCTTCAGACTGATTCTTCCAACTCCACGGAGCAAATGATACTGTTGCAGCTGCTGGAAGCTTTAATCCTCTTAAGTTTAATTAGTTCCAGTCGCTCTTCCTTGTTATGGCACCGTATTAAGGCTCTGTCATCATGGATAGGCCTGACTTCGTAGCTCTTTTTCAACGTATTTTTCAACCCATATTGGATGGCCTCGCAGGGGATATGGCTGCTCTCTCTGAATATTATCACTCCCTCTGTCCATTTTTATAAGGTTCTACATGCCTCATGCCTGAAATTATTTGGATTCTCGTGTGCTTCATGTACGTTGGTGTTACCATTTCTGGCTACTTCTGCCCACGATCTCCTTGTTAGAGATTCTCCTACTGCATTCTCCTGCCTTCTCTGGGAATTCTGCCTTCGCTGTGTGCTCTCCCTTCCAAGTACTTTTATCAGACTTCGTTCTAAACTTCTCCACCCCACAAAAGCCTCTTCCGAAGGGACTGTTATGTTTCTCACCGAGCTGTTTCTAAGTGGAGATTTTCAAAAATTCCTGTTATTTTGGTAGCATTCCACCCACAAACTCATACTCCTGTTTCTGAAGTGTCTTTTGAAATTCGAAGGTTTATCTGTTCTACAGATTTGGCTGAACAATTCGGATAACCATATTGCTGCATCAACTGTGTTGGAAAGTATTTTAGCTGTTTTAGGATTCTAGTTATTTTAGGAATGTTATCTTTTTAATTGATTCTAGTTTATCTAATTTCCTAGTTTAGATAAGTTTCTCCTCCTATATAAAGGAGGGATTGTAACCTCATTCGATATACCAATTTATTATCAATTTTGCTTCCGCATTATATTTCAACTAACTGTCACCGAAATCTCATAACCCCATGCTCTTGATCTTTCTACTAGTCTAACTGCACCTCCGTCTTTTGTTAATGTAAGCATAAAAACCTTAAATCTGGTCTTAAAACTCCAATATTTGTTGAGATTATTTCCAAAACCAGTGGGGTAATGGATCTTGTCATCACCAAAGCCAGTGGGGCCATGGTTGTATTTCGAACGGAGCTTCATGAGAGGAAAAAAGTTTCACCCTCTTTCTTACACGACATGGGGATCACTGTTTCGAATATGTATAATTTGGTTCAATCAATTTATTAATATATTGAATTATTTTATTTTATTTTATTTTTATTATTATTATTTTTAATAATTATTAGTACTTTATTTTGGAAAAAGAATTTGTCTTTGTAGGTGCCATGCAGTTCTGTAAGTTGATAATGTCATAGGCCTGTTTTGGGTATTTGTGTCTAGAAATTACCGTAGTTTGGTTTTCCTACCAGGCTTGCTGTTTGGCTGCTGGTGCACTGCAATTGCTTTTGAAGCTGAAGAGGCACCTCAAAATTGTTTATGGCCTAGATGATGGACGCTGCCAGGTAACAAGTCTAAAATTCTGCTACTGTAATGGCAAAGAGAGAACAGAAGAATTATCTTTGGAGCTGAAGCTGATGACACAATTTTTTGTCTTTAATTAGGCGTACTCTCCAAATGACCCAATTAAACCGGGTGAGGGTCTGTCAAGGCAAAACGTCACGTTCAACATTGGTGATATTAAGGTTAACCCACCGATCAATTATGAAGACTTTTACAGGAGGTATCAGGTAATTTTACTGTTTCTCAGGTTGTCAATTTGATGATATTGCATTTGGTTGACGTGCAGAGATGCAGTTGTCTATTTATTTATTTATTTTTATTTTTATTCACAACTCAGGAGTTCAAGAATGCTTTGAGGGAAGACACAGTTGACTATTCAACCTACACAGCGAACATCAAAAGAAAACGTCCAACTCCGAGAAAAGTTGGAAAGTCTAGCAGAATGGTGGGTGTCGACGATGACGCTGATGATGATGAAGATTGGGGTGGTGGTGCAAGGAGGATATTTAAGGGTGGCAGGAAAGGTACTAGGCAGCGATTTTAGCAGTAAATACACACAGTGAAATTATCATGTACAGTAAAAGGAAAAGGGAAGGGGTAGTAAAGTTTTTGCCCCCGACTTCCCTCAATTGCGGTTGTGTCTGTAATTTACTGATCTTAGCAGTTAAATCATCCCCCATTGTTACTATACTCAGGGTTAATGCTCTAGGATTGTAACTCTACAGCCTCATGTAATGTAGGGAATTAAGGGGAAATTTTTGAGTAGGCTCATTGAACTATGTTTTAGGCAGCATTTGTGTAGGCTCATTGAACTATGTTTTAGGTAGCATTTGTACAGTGTTGATCTCAATTTAAGAAATGAAATTGTTCTGTTACCAAAGTTTTCTTTGTAGTGTATTTTGGGTACCATGGACCTCGCTCTGAGAAAGAAATCTGGTGAAGTTACGATGTTGGGAAATTCTGTGTTGGATACTTGATACCCTTTTAACTATTACGGTGTGTGTGATTGTAAAGCTGGAAAATAGTTGGAAAGAAAATGATTTCCGAGTAAATGAATTTCAGGGAAAAGGGTTTTCCGGGAAAATGGTAGAAAATTGTAGTTGTAATTGTAGGTGTTTAATTGCATTAATTTGTAAATTGGAAAATAGGTGTCTTTCTTGTTTTTGTATTTTTTAATGAAATTTGATTCTTTTTCTTGTCTTTATGGTTAAAAAAAGTGCATCAAACAGCACCTAAAGTTGGAAAAAGGAGGAAAATCAAACGCGCCCTTAATTTTGGTGACTTGACTTCGGGGGCTATAACTTTAGGGTATGTTTGATTCACAACAACTTTGGTCAAAGTTTGGTTTATTCAAATTGCGTTTAGATTGTATGATTGAAAATGAAAGATAGTGTATTAAAAAATATAAAGCAATTATGTGTGTGGTTGAAAATGAGGAGAAAGAATTTTTTTTTAAAAAAAATTGTGTTGCGTAGAACAAGGCCTTAATGTTAGTTTATGTGCTACGTGTTGGTTGACATGGGAAATTGATAGGAGAATTAGTAATTTTCTCAAAATATAAATGGTTGACATGGAGTATTGATACAAGAATTATTAAGTGTGTGTGCATATAAATATATATTTCTCTCTCTATTTCTATATCAAATTAATTTGATAAAATTAGTTAAGGAGAAATAATATATAAAAAAAATTAAAGGTAAAATCATGCTATTTAATTAAAAATTTTGGATTAATATATGTTTCAATCTTCGCGATTTGATTATAATAATCTTCAAAGGTTGAGCTTTTTTGTGAAATTTATCTTTAGCTGAATGACTAAAATATCTTTTGGGAAAGATGACAAAATAGTAAAATTTAAAGGAATTAACTACAAGACTAGACGGATTCAATCCGCTTTGATCAAATTCGCATTATTATTATTATTTTTTGGGGGGCTAAATTTGCCGTAACCATACTTTTTTTGAACCATTTGCTCCAATTTCCGAAGTATTTTCTTGAAACATAAGATGTAAACTAGTTTTTTAATGTCGTTTTAAGCACAAGCTATCTAACGGACTAGATGGAATCTTGGGTCCTACAGATATAGGTAACGAGTCTATTTATCCATATATTTTGAAAAGCTAAATTGGCCAAAAAGTAAAAAAAAAAAATAAGCACAAAGTGATAAGGCATTCCTTTACCGATTTATCCCGAGTTCGAGACACCTCACCCCATTCCTGTAATCCCTAATTTGTAATTTAAAAAAAAAAATAGTGCAATGAATAAAAGTAACAAGGTGACCGAAAACGATGAAACACAAAGAACCAAAGTAGATTAATCAATCAAGTTTGTTTCTGTGTCTTTTTTTTATTTAATAAATAAACATAGTAGAAACAACAACTAATAAAATAGTATTTTCTGTTAAAAGAAATCCAAGAGGAGATAATGATGGTAATAATGACAAAATAAAATACGATTAAGATTATAATTATTTGCTTAAAAAGATCCAAGATCATCGGTTTTCTCATACAAGCGTTCGATAACGAGAAACAATAACCCGTGGAAAAGTTACATGAAGAAACATTAATCTACGTTCTGTATCGTCTTTAATTCTGTCCTTGTTCATCATCATCTTCAACATCTACCACTTCTTTCCTGAGGCTTTCATTTAAAAGGGGAAGTCAAGCTAACGTTTCATTTAAAAAGACCCACATTATAAATTTTCGTTTAGATAGTCTTTTGTTCAAATAAATAGAAAAAGAATAAATACAATGACTATTATATCCTTATGTGCAAAAATGACCATCTTATCCTTGATTTCACTACAAAATTCAACCCGTGAAATAGGGGCTTCTATGCTTTCTCTCTTCTGTTGATCTTGATTGGTTTCTTGGCTTCTCCAAGGTAAGAAATTTCTTTCCAGCATCATCTTGTATCTTCTTTTCATCTCTCTTTGTCTCCCATAAATGAATTTCCTCTTTTTTGTATAATGTAGATGAATCTACATTCTCATTCTCCCAAATAATCAATTTGTTGAAAAAGATTGACATTGGGCATTTGAAGAAGAAGAGAAGGTATAGCATAATTAACTATTTGATTTTCTTTCTACAACTTCACAATCATTTCTTACTTTAATTAGGATTTTATATTGTTCATTTGGGTATGACAAGTTAGAAGTCGTTATGGTGCATTAATGTCGTTATTCACTTATTTTTCTCAAATTGCTTTTATTATTTATTTCTATTTGTTGAAGTAAAGCAAAATATTTTTGATAGTACTATCTGGTATATGTTAAATGCAAATGTAAAGACATAAACATCGTTATTTCTTTTATAGAACGGTATAAATATCGTTTTTAGTGTTTCTTAAGAATATTTGTTTAAGAGCATATATTTTCTATCTGAAAATCTATTGCTTCAAGTAATTTCTATACTGAGATGACAACATTTCCATTTATGATGTGTCACATGCGTGTAAAAATATTATTCAAATTACAGGTTGTAATGGTTCCGCAACCTACATCATTGTTGCACTTGAAATGTTCGACAATTTGTCCAAACGGAAATCTCTGTCTATCAATTTGGGAGTGAATTCAAATTACATTATGTACTTGTCAAAGAATACTATTAATTTCTCAATCATGCGTTGCACAATTTGTGTGCCACTATTCCGTAGGAAGAATGTTGAATATTTGTTTCACAATACTTGTTAGAAGAAAAGGTTAGAGAGGTGGTTGAAAATTGTAATCCTAAAGATTAACTTTAAACAACTCCGAGCAACATTGACTTCATTTGCACGAATTTTGTTTTGTAATATGCTTGATGTGTGCCTGGAACTGTTCATATGGTTAAACCACCAAACTATATACAAAGATAAGTTAAAATTATGAACTGAAGGTAATCAAAATGAGATTGTCAAATCATACAAACTAGAAGTCGTTATGGTGTGTTAATGTCGTTCTTTGCTTATTTTCAGTTTTCTTTTATTATTTCTACTTGTTGAAGTAAAGAAAAATAACATGTTTTGATGGTAATATGTGATATATGTTAAATGCAAATGTAACGGCATAAACGTCATTATTTGTTTTACAGAACGACATCAATATCGTTATCAGTATTTCTCAGGAATGTTTTGTTTAATAGCAGTTATGGACAATGCGGACATGGTATGGATATCTATTTGTCATCCAGCTGAATTCAAGAAGAATACCGAAGGTGTATGGACATGGAAATATGTGGAGAATGAAAAAGAAAGACAACGCCTATTCTTGTTTTGAGAACAATTTCATATGTGGAATTATATGACAAAGTGAAGGAGGTGTTGAATGTTGATGCAAGGCTATACGAAATGGAGATGGCATGCCTTGTCCCTATAGTGTCTAAAGCTCCAGCAGCACCAACCATCATTGACTGTGACAATAATGTGCAGTGTTTTATTTCAGTCTCTAGAGAAATTTTCCTGTGCATTACACTTGTAGAAAAAACTGTTGAAAATCGGGAATTGTTAGATGTTGATGCATGTTTATCGCGAGTTGATGGTGAAGAACAACTTCATATGAATGGAGATAAAGAATTTGTGCAAATTGAGAATGTCGCGATCGATGGCAATAGTGGTAGAACGTTACTAGATTGGAACAATTTCGATGTTAGTCAAGATTGTCCCAAAAGAGAAGATGTGGTAGGGAACAATCCCCTAGGAGCCATGGATTGTGCTAATTTGATTGCAACTGGAAATCATAGTTAGGCTATGACAGATAACACAAATGATGGTTTGAATGCACATGAAACCCAAAGTCATACTCTTGGAGATGGAAATGTCGATGTCCGTACAAATGAAAGTAGTAGTCGGGTTGTAGTTTCAAGCTTTTCTTCAGTCCATTGTGCTTCATCAGTGAGAATTCCAGAAAGTCTAAATGTGAAAGTTAGACAATTGTTTCCAACGAAGAAGACTTTGATACAAAAAATGTTGTCTATGGTTATGGAGTGTCACTTTGAATTTAAAGTCAAGAAGTCAAATAAGAGCATATATAAAGTTGTGTGTGTAGAGGATAAATGCAATTGGCGTTTGCGCGCTCCAAAATTTAAAAATTCTGATATCTTTGAAGTTTGAAAATACCAAGGTATTCACATTTGCTCATTGAGTGTGCGCCGCAAGGACCATAGGCATGCGTCATATATAGTTATTGGAAACCACATCGCCCCTCAGTTTCAAGATGCTAATTGATTGTAGAGACCGAGAGACATTATTAGTGACATTCATTGAGAGTTTGGCATCACGATAAGTTATAGGAAGGCTTACATGGCGAAATATTATGCTATGGGATTGATCTGTGGGAAACCAAGTGAAAGCTATGCAAAATTGCCATTGTATTCTCATGTTTTGGAATTGCAAAATCCAGGTACATCGACATTCATTCACACTACTAAAAAAGAGCGTTTCAAATATTTTTTTATGGCTTTGGTACCATGCATACGTGGATATCTTAACTCGATGTGACGAGTAATTTCTGTGGATGAGACTCACTTGACCTCGAGTCGTAAAGGTACTCTACTTGTAGCAACTTGTCAGGATGCAAATTACCAGATATATCCGCTTACTTGGGCGATAGTTGATTTGAAAATAATAAGTCATGGGGTTGGTTCTTTGAAAAATTGAAGATAATCACAGGTGACACGAAGGAGCTTGCGATAATTTCCAACTGTGCACGATGCATTAAAAATGAATTTCGAAAGGTTTTTGAGCTTGCTCATCAAGGAAATTGTATGTACCACTTGCAAAGGAATCTGAAGAGTCATTTTCCACATTGTGATCTTGCACATTTGTTCAAGGCAACAGCAGAGCCTTATACAATACCAGAATTTGAGAACAATTTGACAGCACTGTTTAGTAAAGCGGAAGGAATTAGTGATTACTTGTTGGAAAAAGATTATTGTTATTGGGCTAGAGCACACGTACCGGAGTACAATACAATATTATGACTGCAAACAATGCTGAATCACTAAATTGTTTCTTAAAAAGTGCTAGAGAATTTCCTATAATTTGATTGATTGTTTATATACGCGAAACACAACATAGGTGGTTCTATGAAAGATACTGATAAGTGCTAGAAAAGCACTTAAATAACTCTTCTATTTTATGTATTTGTGTGTTTTATTAGTGTTATATGTTCCGTTTTATGTGTTTTTCCTTTATTGTGGTGTTTAGGGTCACAAAGAATCAAAAGGAGTCAAAATGGATGAAAATCGGATGAAAAAGGAAACTCGGGACCAAAAAGGCAAGCAAATCAAAGATGGAGGGCCTCCGATGCAATTTTATGAAAAGTTGTTTTTACAATTTTTCTTGGCCAATGTTGAAGAACATCAAAAGAGGATTCCCAAACTTTTTTCGGATTGCAAATCGGAGTTTCCTAGTGAAAGTTATGGCCGTTTGAAGAAAAAGGACTAAAAGCGTCAAAGACAAAACTGTTGGGGACCAAAGTGCAACTTTTCAAAAGTTCAGGGACCAAAGTGAAACTTTTCAAAACGTTGAAGGACCAAAATGCAATTTTTCAGGGACCAAAATGAATTCCATTCAACAGTTGAGGGACTTGGTGTGCAATTTTCGGGTGACTCGAGTGACTCGAGTCACCGCCGCAACCATCCGAGACACCCTCGGCCATGTCCCGCATCCGCTCAAGACGCGTCCGAGGATCGCCCTGCTCAAAGACGACTGAGTCGGCACATGGACTCGAGTCGCCAGCGATTCTGAGAAGCTACCCGACGCCGCCGCAGATTTTGACCAATGGACTCCACCTACCATAAAGCGTGTTTTTGGTATTTTCTTGACTTCTTAGAGATAAAACAACCTGAGCACACCACAATAGACTCATGAAGGAAGACTTTTATGATTTTTTAATATTTTTTGGTGTAATATTTTGCCTATAAATAGAGGCATTTTCAAGCTTGAATGACACAACTTGTAGAGAGAATTAGCTTGTGATTCTCTCCAACTTTCTCCTCAATAAATTTCTCTTCATCATTTGTTCTTAGTTGTAGCTTGAAAGCTCTTAGTTTTTCATATTCCGGCGGAAGTAAGAACCTAAATATAGGTTCGAAAAATCAATCGACGATACTTCGGCCGTGAATATGATTAACGGAGTATTTCTTCTCTAGTTTCTTTCCTAATTTTATTTTTCATGTTTGAGAAAGATAATTTCTCATATATTGCGAGGTGATACACTGCTACGCCGTTATAAGTATGTTAACCCGCATATATGAGTAGTTAGACTTCTCTATTTAATTCTTAGCATTATTTACGTGATTTCTATAGTTTGTATATATTACTTGAGATAGTGAAGTATAATCTATCATATAGCAATGGTGATACCCGCTAATATGAGTAGTTAGACTTCTCTATCTAGTTCGAGGGGGACGTTGTGTTCAATTATCATGTTGTTATCTTTTCTAACTCTTTACTAACGTTTTATCTATTCCTCTACTTAAATTTGTTGATTTGTTATGCTTTTAAACCCGTTTTGAATTTATGTGATTATTGCGTTCACTTTGGCCAATTGAATCAATTAATCTTTAAGTTCAAGTTAAGTGCTAGGATTGGAACTTTTGATCCATAATTGTCACTAGATTCCAATCCACAGTAGCAAACAAATGTCGTGCATATTTGTTAATAAATCAACTTAGATGTATTAATTCAAGTTTGTGAAATTGATCATCTAATTCAACTCATTCTTCTTGTTCATTTCACACTAGCATTGCATTAAATCCTAAGAACTTGTTTATGATTATCCAATAGTTAGATGTTAAGTTAAAGAACTCACTTTAATTTAATACACTTAAGGAAGAATTCGTTAATCAGAGTTTCTTGGTTAATTGAGAGTTGATAAATTGAAGAAGGGATAGTACACGTTGCATGGGAAAGATAAACACAAGATGTTGACACAACCGAACACGAGAACTAGATATATCTTCAATTGTTTCATTTTCATATCTTTTATTTTGTCATTTTATTTTCGAATTTCATCCAACTTCACAAAACCCCCTTTTCTATATTAATTGATAAAAATAACTAGATTAAACACCGTTCCTCTTGGGTTCGACCCTTACTTACCACTTCTACATTAATTTGTAGTTCTGAAACCGAGTAAGGAAATAAAATAAATTTTGGCGTACTGCGACAACACGCCCAGATACGTCGCAGCTGAAAAATGTACTAGCGTTGTCATTCCATCCTTAGAAAAGAAGATGTACAAGACATATAATGAGGCAGAGGGTTTGGAGGTGAAGCCGATTTCCGCCCACATTTATGATGTTGGTGATAATTTGGAACGTCACATTGTGGACTTGGAAGCACGTAGATGTACGTGTAAGAAATTTGATTTGGACAAGTTCCTATGTGTACATGCCATTGCCGTGATAAGTTTTATTGGAGATAATGGTTACAATTTCTGCAGTCTATATTACAATGCTACTTCTTGGAGGCAATTGTATTCCGAATTTCTTTATCTTCTACCGAAAGAAGATAAGTGGAAAATTCCCAAGCATGTGATGGCTAGGAAGGTCCTCCTACCATTGGTGAAAAGACAAAGTGGAAGACCATCGCAAAAGAGAAAAAGATCAGCTAGAGAGCCACGCAAGCTTCGCAAGTGTGGTAAATGCCATAAAACAGGTCATAACTATGCCACTTGTACAAGCCTAGTAGTTCCGGAAGATGAATGATGTTTAAGTTTCCTTTCTTCGATGCTATTCTCTCATTTTGTAAGATCTTATGCTACTAAGTTCGTTGTGTTGGGATGTTATGCTTATGCGTAATAATTTAGACATCTTTTTTTTGCTATGATGAGCTTAAAATTTTTATACATGTACTACGTAAGTGATATGTGCTACAACTGCATACATATCATCATTTTCGTACAAGTACACAATTTGGAATGAGTTTGAGGTCATTATATCACATTTGTACATTCTGTAAATGCTTCAGATACAAGAATGATTTCCACGTCGTTATAATGATTTCAATATCGTTATGACACAAATTTTTGCATCCTGGAAAAGCAATAGGTACTGGTTCAAAAAGGAAAAAACAACGATCACTAGAACGGTTTCAATGTCGTTATAACAACTTGGATATCATTATAATACGATTTCACATTCTGTGGAGGAGTTAAAATGGTTACTGGTTTAAAAATAGCAACAGGTACTAGAATGATTTCGATGTCGTTATAATGACTTCAATATAGTTATGGCATATTTTTGTATTCTGCAAAAGCAACATGTACTGGTTTAAAAAGGAAAAAATAATGGTCACTAGAACGGTTTCAATGTTGTTATAACAACTTGGATATCGTTATGATACGATTTCACATTCTATGCAGAAGTTAAAATGGTTACTGGTTTAAAAATAGCAATAGGTACCAGAACGATTTCGATGTAGTTATAACGATTTTTAAATCATTATGGCACATTTTTACATTTTGCAAAAGCAACATGTACTGGTTTGAAAAGGAAAAAACAATGGTCACTAGAGCAGTTTCAATGTCGTTTTAACAACATGGATATCGTTATAATGAACTCACACATTTTGTAAAAGCAACAAATGGTGGAAATGATTTCGTTGCCAATGTGGTACGGTATACAAGAATGACTTCATTATTGCTATTACAATTACAACGCTTTAATGATTTATATCAAATGATAAGCATGTACGATTATTTTTCTTGTATAACAACTCTTTTATTAATACAAATATAAGGATTAATACCATTAGTATAAAATTAATATAATATATAAATTTTATTAACTAAATATTTAATGAGTTGAAATATCTATGAGCAATTATATATAATCATTAACATTGTATTCATGTATATTACAGAAAATGAAAACAAAATGGAGAATGAACAATAATTGCGTAAATAAAAACGTGAACATGTCCAATATTTTTTTACATTGCAGTATATTTTTATTAGCGGATTATGTATTCGTGAAGTATAGTAGGGTAAAGTAACCATAATAATTACAAAAGGAATTAAAACGCGAAAGGATATTTTGTCCATGTAGCAACCTGTACTACTAAAAGTTCTAGATTCATCGTTAAGCTAGTATATGACACATTATAGATTGCCAGATATATCAGAATGCTGAACATTATTTTTTTAGGAAGGAAATTAAGTTTTAATAATATAGTTTGTAAAATGTTATTAATGAAAGAATATGAAAGAACTATAACAACTTAATTGTTAATTAGGACTATTAAAGAATTACGAAAATAATTATATGAAAGATAAGTTGTTCAGTATGTATATATTAGTCGGTGAAATATGTATTCGGCTATAATCAAATAAAATGTAACTTGTTACGCAACATTGGCATCCAGTGTCACTCACATTTGACTACTCAATGTTATGTCATCTAAGTTATTAAGATTACAGCCAACTCGGGCTTGGAGTGACAATTTTAACCCATCAAACACCAGTTTTAATATAAATAGAGTCACTTCTATATAATCGTTATTTCAGGAGTACTAGATTTTCCCGTTTCGTGTTGAAATAACGACTTCAATATCGTTATACATATGCTTATAACGAGTCTAATATCGTTGTGTATCGTTCAAGTGCATTTTGCATCATTGTGGTGAAATAACTTGTTGAATATCGTTTTATATATTCATATAATGAGTACAACATTGTTACTTCTCAATTAACAAGATTTTCCCCTTTCGTGTGGAAATAACGACTTTAATATTGTTGTACTTATGCTTATAACGAGTCTAATATCGTTATGTATCATTTAACAAGATTTTCCCATTTCGTATTGAAATAATGACTTCAATATCGTTATACATATGCTTATAACGAGTCTAATATCGTTATGTATCATTCAAGTGCATTTTGCATCATTGTGGTGAAATAACTTATTGAATATCGTTTTACATATTCCTACAATGAGTACAACATCGTTACTTTTCAATTAACAAGATTTTCCCCCTTCGTGTTGAAATAACGACTTCAATATCGTTATGCATATGCCTATAACGAGTCTAATATCGTTATGTATCATTTAATAAGATTTTCCTATTTCGTGTTGAAATAACGACTTCAATATCATTATACGTATGCTTATAACGAGTCGGATATCGTTATCATTGTTCATGTGCATTTTGCATCATTGTGGTGAAATAACTTGTTGAACATCGTTTTACATATTCCTATAACGAGTACAATATCGCTACTTTTCCGTAGCTTGATTTTCCCCTTTTGTGTTGAAATAATGACTTCAATTTCATTATACTTATGCTTATAGCGAGTCTAATATCGCTATGTATCGTTCAAGTGGATTTTTCATCACCGTGGTCAAATTTGTTGAATATTGTTTTACATATTCCTATAACGAGTATAACATCGTTATTTCTCCGCAGCTTGATTTTCCCCTTATGCTTATAATGAGTCTGATGGCGTTATGTATCATTTAACAAGATTTTCCCCTTTTGTGTTGAAATAACGACTTCAATATCATTATACTTATGCTTATAACAAGTCTAATATCGTTATGTATCGTTCAAGTGCATTTTTCATCATTGTGGTCAAATAACTTGTTGAATATCGTTTTACATATTCCTATAAAGAGTATAATATCGTTAATTCTCCATAGCTTGACCAGTTCCGTGTTGAAATAACGACTTCAATATTGTTATACATATTCGTATAGCGAGTCTAATATTGTTATGTATCATTCAAGTAGATTTTTCGTCGTTGTGGTCAAATAATAACTTGAATGTCATTTTATATATTCCTATAATGAGTTTAACATCGTTATATCTCATTGGCTAGATTTTTCCTTTTCAACAGACCTATAACAACAAGAAATAAACAATGGAGAACCTTTAACAATCAAAAACTCATCTAGAATGATCACAAACACGGGAATTACAATATATCATCCACATAACAATAGTTACTAAATATTCGTTCACAAAAGTATATAGTATATAGTATATAGTGACATTACATGTATATCGCCGAGGCCAAAATAAGGGGAAAATGCTAGATGTTACGCGCCAACAACTACTTCAACAAACATGACATGGCCTATGGGTCAAAGTGCCATGCTAGCAACTCTGCGGCGAGTTTCCTCCTCCAAGTTGGTACGCAATCAGTTCGAATTGCATGTATATCCAGCTTCACCAATAGATATTATATGTATTTCAAAGCCAATATCCCACAGTCCGACCTACAAATTCAACATGGTTTGCTAAGTGAGATCTCAATGAAAATAAAATTGGATAGATACCTAAGTGACTTTAATAATAAACCTCACTCATTGCTTTGTTGAGGAAGTTTTTTCACCTCCACAAATTTGAACTCCTTTGCACTGTATTTCTCATCACACGTTACATTCATTTTCATGAGCAAATGGATAATCTTCTGGAGAGGTTTCGTCCAATATTGAGACTCTGCCTTGTACACATGACCCTGCAAACTGTCGAGCTTATATATTGTAAGATGCTCCAAATCAATTTGAAAAGTGACCCAATGTTTGTCCATGCAACATGGAGCATACAAGTATTTGTAGTCTTTGCATGGTCTTGAAAGTTGCGGCATTTTTCCTTTGACATAGTTCAACAATGCTGATGCGTCAAATTTGGGCTTCTTGGATTTTGGATTCTTTTGCATTTCACCATGAGATTTTTTTCACAAAATAGCAAAACCATGAATCCACGATGCAACAATCTTGCCGAAATAGATTTGGATATGTCAAAGCCCGAACACGAATTTGATATAATGCAACGTCCACAATCTACAGACCAAAAGTATTTAGTTAATACAAATAAACTAATGGACCGTAGAGCAACTATACGATTATCGAGTTTTCAATAGTCACATCGTCTCCAAGCCAACCATCCATGTCCAACATCTGTTTCACCCACTTGCCTTGGACATCATGGTGCTGAAATTTTACCACATCACTGTGTATGAAACCATACCAATATAAATCAGATCCTTTGAAATTAATATTTACATACACACATCTACATATATTACATTCACATACTTTGCATACGCATTTTTCTCCCACTCTTCAAGGGCATCGAGTTTCGCAGGATCTACGTCTCGATAGGGGTTGTATACTCCAATGTCACACAACTTTTTCCTCTTTATCGGGTCTATATACGGAGACTCCAATAAGGGTGTTTTTCTTTTTAAACGATATCCACGCCCTTTTGGTGATTCACTCCCATTTTTTGCATCATGTACACTGTCACTTGGAGGTTGCAAAGATTACACTCAATTCAATTATAATGGAAGAACATACAAAGATGCAAATAGCATATATGTTTCCATACCATCACCCAATTCATCTTCACAATCCTCAACTATCATGAGAATCATATAATCGGTTGTTGGCAATCTTTTCTCCTCAGGTTGTACATCATCACCTAGAGGTTGAAATAATTTACACAAACTATCAAATTTAACATAGGTACACTAAAAGATGCACACCACATTGCATTATTTGCATACCATTGTCCGATTTGTTCTCTTCCTCCTCAACTTTAAGAGGAGTCACATAATCGACTGGCATTCTAATCTCCTCATGTTGTATGCCATCCCCTACTGGTTGCAAAAATTATAGTTAGTTCAATCCAAATAGAAGTTCATAGAAGATGCACATTATATTGTCGGTTTGCATACAATCACTCTGTTCATTCTCATTATCCTCAACTCTCATCGGACTCACATAAGCAGCAGACATTACTTCCTCCGCATGTTGTACAATGTCACCTGGAGGCTGTGAAAAATAGAGTTAGTTCAATTCAAATGGAAGTACATAAGACAATGCTCATTATATTGGTTTGTCATTATATCACCTGATTCGCTCCCATTATCCTTAACTATCACGGGAGATACATAATCAGCTTGGACTCTTCTTTCATGTTGCACATCACCACCTAGAGATTGCAAAAAGTAGAGTTAGTTTAATTCGAATGGAAGTTATACAAATGCACGTTATATTTTTGGCTTGCATAGAATGTATGTTTTCTTTGTTTGTACACTACAACGGGTGTCACATCATTCTTTGCATGCCCTTTATTTTCATTTTCTTGTTCCCCCTTTTTTTTTATCATTAGCTGTCTCTTCCTTCTCTTCTAACAGCCCCTCTTCTTTAAGATTCTTCATCACATTATCAAGTCCATCTTCCTTGTTATTTCCTTTCTCGGTGGAGCCTTCGATGCATTGTTAGTACCATGAGTGGTAGCATCACCAGTAGTTGCCGATGAACGAAATTTGTCTCCTATAGATAACCTATCGATCTTGTACTCTACACGATCAAGTCTCATCACGACTTTTTCCATCTCCATCTTCACCACATCTCTCACAAAATCTCTTCTACTCTGGTCAAGGAGTTGTGATGGGTGTTGAGGTGCTGATGGAGAATGTCTGTGAAGAGAATCAGATGGATTAGCTTTGGTCCCATGCTCGTCTCCCTCGTGATGTTGGGAGGCAGTGTTATCCGCTTCCTCAAAACAGGGCGACTTTTTCCAATATGTCATCTCTAGCTCAGCTTTATTGGGGAGCAATGTTGATTTAGCCTCTAACTGTGGAGATTTAAGTATATAAAAAAATTAATCTTCTGTAAAAAAATAATAAAAATACATTGAACTTTCTACTGACTAAACATGAATATGAAATGCAATATACCCCTTTCGATTCAAGAACCAAGTCAATGTTAGCAGCTACCACGATCTTGTTAATTTCCAAAGCGAGCATTCAAGGAATTACATCCTCATGTCTTCTAGCAAATTTGTTTTCTAGTGGTGGAATCGCTTCAAAAGCCCAGACCTACAGTAAAGAAAGTATTATAATTTCATCAACACATAATTTTGCAGGATCTGGTTTACAATTGTGGAAAATAGCTTCAAACAAAATTAGCTCTTTACTTCCAACTTCTACCTCGTCATTGCTTAGAGCAGCTAATGTAACGACCCGACCCCAATCATGGCCCACCTAAATCTGGCTTGTTCTGCCTCGGGGAGGGTTATATAGATTTGGGTTTGGTCTGCTAGCGACCCGATCCATTTTGGCATGATATTGTCCGCTTTGGTCATAACCCTCATGGTTTTATTCTTGGGCTCATCCCAAAAGGCCTCATGCCTAGTTGGATGAGTCTCTTAACTTATACATTGGACTCATCTCTTATGCCCAAGCGATGTGGGATTGTGGGTTCTAACTACCCAGAATGCCATATCATCTTTCTAAACTAACTTTTGAAAATTTAAAAGAACTGTAATAAACGGAAATCTAACCTCACAAAATATTATTTAAACTAAAAAATATCAACAAATCATGATTTTAAAACATAATATCTTAGAATAATCCAAAAACTTAGGATAACATGAATAATTTGAGTCTCAAATTCAATAAATAAAAAAAATCCCTTAGAGATCCATCGCCATTCGCCACGCTAGCAATTCCTCAGTCTGCAACGATTTATTAGAAGGAAAAGTGAGTATTTCATAGAAATACTCAGTAGATCTTGTGCAAGATAATAATAACAATTCCATATTACATATAAACATGCGATCATGTAATCCAAGAAATAAATTTCATGAACAAGTAATAAATACAAGTTCAAGTCCAGTCTCATGCATTTAAACAAGAATTTCTCATTTCTCATATGCTTGAATAAGCAAATAATTCTCTCATGCTTGTAATAAAGCAAGCAACTCATGTAAATACGCATCACATGAACCACATAATAAGAATTAATCATCTATGTGCATTTTTGAAATAAAAATATTTGTAGATAGAGATCTACCTTAAGTCTGGGGGTTTGAGCCTTAATACTGCAAATCTCTAGGGTTGTCGCATCTCGTCTAGTCCGAAAATAATTAAAACAACTCTAATTAGGCTCTTGGGTAAATAACGTTTAAAAAATAAAGGAAATTAATAAAATTGGGATTTAAATCGAATAAAGTATGAAGTTTAGAGATTTAAATCGCTAAGAGTTGGGGCAAATTTGCAAAATTAGAGAATTCTAGGGACTAATTTGAAAGTCAAATAAAAGTTGAAGGGTCAAATCTGCAATTGACCGTGTTTGAAAACTCGTGGACTCGATTGAAAATAAAATAAAACTTTGGGAGCTTAAAATAAATAAAATATAAGGACTTAATTGAAAATCAACTGACAGTCATGGGATTTGATTGCAGTTGACCGAATCTGAAAATTGGAGGACTCGATTGAAAGAAATCAAAACCTTTGGACCAAAGAAATAAATAAAGTAAATGGACCAACTTAAATCTTTAAAAAGGACTTGGGGACTTAGGGTGCAATATGCTAATTAAAAATCTGATCTACTTCTTTCCCATTCTCAGTCACGACATTGACGAAAGGAAAAGAGAAAAAAAATGGAGTCTCGGCTACTGCCCTCGTTTCTCCTCGACCACAGTTTATGGTCATTGTCGGTGAGGTGTAGCTGACTAGCCGCCAAGAGAGAGGTTGAGAGAAAGAGAGGGAGTGACGAGATGCAGATGGAACTCGAGGAACTCGAGGAACTCGAGAGTGAAGAGAGATTGAGAACGAGATCGAACCGATGAGAAGCCAGAAAGAGAAGCAAACAGCGGTGAAGACAGAGGCATGACTAGCGGCGATATCGATGGTGGTAGTCACAGTAAGTCCCTCGTACTCTTTCGCCTCTATTTCTTCTTCTCCGGTCTTCTCCCATACTATGGTGTTTACCTTTCTAGTAGGGTTTGACATAGTGGGAGTGAACGAGAGCTTAGAGGTTTATATATGAGTTTTAGGGTAGTAATTTAGGAAGATAAAATAATTTGAATAAGGAAGAAACAATCTCCCAAAATATGGCAAGTTCTTGCCCACCAAGCTAGAGTTAGGGTTTTAGATTTAGGGGTAGGATTAGAATCCGAGTTAGGGTTTTCAATTTTCCTTTCTTTCCGAAACGAAAAACTCCTCTCATTGGTGTGATTTTAAGAAATACCTTGTCGCCAGGCTGAAACTCTAAATCATTTCTTCTTTTATCAGTGTAGCTTTTCTGTCTGTCCTGAGCATCTTTAATCTTGGATCTTATCCGTTCAGTAGCTTTTACTGTCCTCTCAACTAGTTCTGGTCCCAACATCTTTCTTTCTCCAACTTGGTATCAATAGACGAGCGAACAACATCGACAACCGTACAATGCTTCATAAGGAGCCATACCAATGGTGGCCTAAAAGCTGTTGTCGTATGCAAACTCCACCAATGGCAAATGGGTTTCCCAACTGCCACCCAAGTTAGGCATGCATGACCTCAACATATCCTCTAAGGTCTGAATAGTTCGCTCAGACTATCCATCGGTCTGAGGATGACAAGCTGCACTAAACGTCAATTTAGTACCCATTGTTGTCTGAAGGCTCTTCCAAAATCTTGATGTATACCTCGGATCTCTATCAGTTACTGTGGTCATTGGTACTCCGTGGAGTCGGACGATCTCTAAGATCAATAATTATGCCAGCTGATTCATACTAAAAGTCGTACGAATGGGCAAAAAATGTTCGGATTTCGTGAGTCGATCAATGATGACCCAAATAGCGTCATGCCCCTTACTCATTTTTGGAAGACTTACGACGAAGTTCATAGCGATCTTTTCCCACTTCCATTCGGGTATCTTTAATGGATTCAAAAGTCCTTATGGCCTTTGATGTTCTGCCTTCACCCGCTGGCAAACCATACATTTAGCAGCAAATCTGGTGACACTTCCTTTCATATTTCTCCACCAAAATGTACTACGCAAATCTCTGTACATTTTGGTCCCGCCAAGATGAGCTAGATAAAGTGTAGAATGAGCTTCAATCATTATCTCATCCCTGATCTGTTAATCTTTCGACAAACAAAGGAGACCTTTGAACATGAGTGCTTCGTTTGTTAAAATTTCAAAACCAATCCTCTTCTAGTACCAACTTCAGATCTAATCTTCTCCAGAAACGGATCACCTTTCTGTACAGTAATAATTCGATTTCTCAGGTCTGGCTTAACTGTCAAAGTTGCTAATCTAGTCGGTGTTCGAGTGAACGGAGCAATAACTTCAATCCTCAAATTCTAAAAAACCTCGTACTAGCTGGTCTGGTATAGATCCCAATGCTGACAACTGTCTCGTGCTCTTTCTGCTCAAAGCATCTGCAACTATGTTAGCTTTACCCAGATGGTAAAGTATAGTGCAGTCGTAATCTTTTACTAGCTTTAACCACCGTCGTTGCCTCATATTTAGCTCCTTTTGGGTAAAGAAGTATTTGAAGCTCTTGTGATCTGTATAGATCTCACATTTACTTCCGTACACATAGTGATGCCAAATCTTTAATGCGTGTACCATTGCTGTGAGCTCCAAATCATGGGTTGGGTAATTCTGCTCGTACTGCTTCAACTGCCTGGAAGCATAAGCAACGACTCTCCCTTTCTGCATAAGTACACAACCTAATCCGTGTTTTGGTTCATCACAGTAAATGATGAACCCCTCTGAGCCATCAGCGATGGTTCAAACCGCTGCAGTCACTAGCCAGTTCTTCAATTCCTGGAAACTCTGCTCACACTTTTCTGTCCAATTGAACTTCATGCCCTTCCTCGTTAACTGCGTTAAAGGTCTTGCTATCTTTGAGAAACCTTCTATGAATCGCCGGTAGTATCTAGCCAATCCTAGAAAGCTTCTTCCAATTTTCTTTCATATGCTATGATCCCTATATTTCCCTGGATGAGACGCAAGAATTTTGCCTCCTTTTTGTCTCGCAACCCCTGGGGAAAGAATGTTTCCCTGATCTGTTCTTTGAAGTCGGCCCAGGTTACAGCTGCCCATTGAGCTTCGATTTTTGACTGCATGGCCGAGGCCCACAAAGCTTGGGCATAAGAGAGGAGTCCAATTTATAAGTTAAGAGACCCATCCAACTAGGCATGAGGTCTTTTGGGATGAGCCAAAAAATAAAACCGTGAGAGCTATGCCCAAAGTGGACAATATCATACCAAAATTGGACGGCTCGTTAGCGGACCGAACCCAAATCCGTATGGCCTCCCCGAGGCACAGTAGGCCAGATTTGGGTGCGCCATAATGGGGGTCGGGTCGTTACAACTAAAGTTGCATATCTACGGTTGCATTATATACGTACTTATCAAGATGTGCTCCAACTAGTTGGATATCCTGTGGATGATGTTATGCAAAAATTAGTTATCTTGATGCCTAGGGACAAAACATATTCAAGATCTGTTAAGTTTTATTGGGAATTGATTTCTGAAATTGAGGAAAAGCTACCTGCTGAGCTTGTTGTAGTTGCTTGACGAATTGTACGTTCCACAGTAGCCTCTTACCATTCTGGGACAAACTGCAGTTCTAAGGATTCCTTCGGAAATATAATTTTATTAAAGTTACATCAAGTATTTGTTGTTGCCAAGCCATAATATGCAGTTTGTTAAGTTTTGTTGCATGGGTTCTTTCTTTTCACAAAGGTTTGTCTAATCATTCGAAGAGTAGACGACATTTTGGTGCTGCTCTCACAGATTCTCTCATGCAACGACACATCGATTTTAACATTGGAGAAATTTCAATATCTATTACTCTAGAAAATGCAGACCAGCCTACTATCCGCAGGAAGGTACCCTCAAATTTTGGGTTTTCATACAAACATAAGCTAAATTTCCATCTTTCTAACTTTCTATTGCTGCTTGCTTCTTAAGATACACAAAAAATGTTTCAGAAAAATGTTTCGTTTTTGCGTGTGGTTGCTGGAAGGTTCTTTCTTTCTCTATTTTGGAAGGAATCTAAAAGAGTTATTGAAAGTACTTAAAAGGACAAGGAAAAAAGAAAGTTAATGACCCCCAGACTGTAATATGGGGTGAGCATGCCAAAGTGAAATACCATTTTGAAGCTACTGCAGATAACATCTCGATTGGCCGCCCATCAAAACTGAGGGACATGTCATCCCAAATTTGCTATCTCCGTGGATGTTTTGTGAGGTAATGAACTCTTTGAAAGATTATGGAGATTGTAGTTATGGGCCTTTGAACTACGGTATGGTGGTAGGAAGATTAAATTTCAACCTGGACTACTCATCAATAGCTGCAATGGCAGCCCTTCTCAGTCAAATACAACATTCTCTTGGCTGGGATGACAAAAGCAGGAAGAGGAATTTTGTTTCTCATACTCCAACAACCATCACTGAGGACCCCCAGGGACGACAATAGTAAACACAATTCATATTGTCGCAAAATTGAGATGACAACTATGAGATTGCTTCCACAAAAGCATGTTCAAGTTGAAGTGCTGGTCGCAAGTCCTCATATGCAACGATCTCTATCAGAGGATTAGTCTTACGGAGAAAATGAAGAGCCTCGTCTAATTAAACGGGTCACTTTGAATATCCACGATATTGAAATTGTCTTGTCACCAAATTTGGACTCTAGCCTTGCATTGTTAGCTGCGTCCTCGATAGATAATGATACCGAACCAGAGTACCCGATACTAAAGGTGGCTGGAAATTGACATCACCGGCTCAGTAAATGAAGTTTATAGCTATCGAGACCATATTTTGTATAGTGCTGACCTAAAATTTCATGGTGTTAAAGCTTACCTTGAAGAATCCTCCAAAAGTCAGAAGCAACACATCCTTGAAATAAGCCCAATAACTGTTGTTTTTCAAGGTTTAAGGTACTAGATCAACCTTTCTTGATAAGTGCATTTTACGCACTTATTTTGGGTCGCTAAACTCCAATTATTTTTATTTCCTATCTATTTCGTGCCTAAGTTTTGCAGTTTTTTATTATTTTAGGAGAAAAATCAGATTTGGAAGAAATTGGAGTAAAAAGGGCCAAAAGAAGGAAAGAAACACTAAGATAAGGAAAGTTTCCAAGTCTCGGGGACGAGAACGAAATTATGCTAGAGATTGAGGACGAATTTTGACTTAGATAAAAGTGGAATTTGGGAAAGGCTATTTCTATATTAATTGTAAACGCTGCCAGGCTGTCCTGTTTTACGCGCGAATGCCTAATTTGACTAGGACTTGGAAACGCATTATACTTGGGCCTTATTCACGACTTTGAGGAGGAAAACACTCTATTTAAGGGGATTTTCCAGAGAAAAAAAGGGAGGAGATCATTAGAGAGAATTGAAGCTAAAACAAAGCAAGTTGGGAGGAGAAATTGAAGAACTCAAGAGATTGAAGGCTTCAACTTACTTTTCTCAAACCCGGTTATGTATTTCGTTTTATTTCTTGTCTTTAGTTTTTATTTCAGTTCCATGAGTAGCTAAACCCTTATTACTTGGGACGATTTTTTGATCCCAATTGTGAACTTTAATACTATGTGAATGGATCCGAATTTCTAGTAATTAATTGTGTGTTAATTCTATGTTGTTGGGTTATTTTATTTGCCTTTCTGATCAATTGGTGAATTTATCTATTGGTTTATGTTTGATTCGAGAGAGGAGAACATAAATTAGATTTAGACAACATAGAACACTAATTTAGACAAGATTTAGAGATAAACTTGTGGTTAGTGCGGTAACGTAGGTGGAATTTCGAGGAACCCGATTAGAATTTCTTGTGTGAATGCGTTCATGAAGGTTGATAACGAATTTGCTTAGAGATAGGTGAATTGGCCCGATTGAATAGATTTAATTATCATCGAGAGAGATAGTTATATAATTTAGGAAATTCGACCGTTAGCACGAGTTAATTACTTTGGATCCATGAATGTGGGATTGGGGGGATCGATTGGGTGAAGTAATGCGTCCCAAGTCTCTAAATATTTGATCTAATCTACAATTCTTTTAATTCTTGCATAATAGATTTAGTGGAGCATCATATTCTTAGTATTTTATTTACATTTAGCATTATTACACCCATTAATTTGATCCATCAAATAAAGTGATACATTGATAAATTTTGGTACTCTAAACAAGTCCCTGTAGGATCGATACGTGGACTCAAATCCACTTACTACTTGTTTGACATCATACACTTGCGGTTCGCATTTTGCACTCATATTTTTAAGCGAACACTTCTCCAGTCTCACGTTTTGAAATGGCTTTCCATTTTGATCGCATGTACCTAAAGATGAAAGAAAGTTCCATCCTGGTGATTACATTTATGGTCTATGATATTATTTTAGTTTTCACCTTTTCAAGCCCTAACGAAAGATGCGCCGTTTGAGTACTCTTGTTTTAGTTTTTGACATTTTGATTGTTTGTGCATCTTGGACAGCTTTAAAAGAAGTTTTAGATACTTTAGGTTAGGATTAAATTTATTTTAGAAGAGTAATGTATTATAGCATATATACTTTGTATTGGTATTCAAATCCTTTGAATAACACACAGACACTGACACAAACTCTTGTTCATTGTTTATGCAATATTAGGCCTTAAACATTTTCTAGCAAGGGCCAATAATTCCCTTGTTTTTTTTAGTCCTGGAATTCTTGCTTAGGTAGGTAGTGACCTCAAACACCAATAAAGAAAGGAACAAGAAGACATCTAGAATATAAGTGGAAATCAAACTGATTTCTTGCCATAAATAATCACATATTGACACAAGATGAAGTTATGTAATATGAAATACTAAGCGTTAAATGTATATCCTTCCCCTCACTACCAATTAATTACGTATAGTGCATGAACATTGTCAAACTCAAAAAGTGGATTTAAGGTACATCCAGAAATCATTATCTTTCTCATCTTTTGTGCCAAATATGTGTTATGACTCGTCTGTGCAGGAAGGAGCATCATTCATTTTGTTCAACAATGATTGCTCTCTCTACAGCCTCTCATTGGATGGCAATTGGATTCACTACTTTGATATTTATGGATGAGTTGTATATTTTGACAAAGTTTCTCTGTTCTTACCATGACCATCCAAATACACAGCTTTTGCTGATTTTTTAGCAGTGCTTGTTTCACAATCACTTTTTCTGTATTCATTTTCAAATATGATTTTCCCATTTCTCCATAGAATTTATTACTTTTCAACCACATTCTTTTAATTAAAAAAACCCACTTTTCTATCAAAAGTTGCTTTTTTAGACAAGTTATAAATTTGTTCATGCTTCTTCGAGTTTCTTAAAATTGTAACTTTTTATTTTAGTATTTCTAGAGCATTCTTTTGAAGTCACATGACTTAAATGATAGTGACTAGAGAATCTATTATAAGTTGATACGTCATATATGGCTGGTTTTAATTGATTTCCAGGGCTCTACACACTCAAGAGGCATATTGCTGGCTGAAATTTCTAATGTCATAGTCATTCATCATATATTGATAGTTGAACAATCTTTTTTTTCCTTTTTTCTATCATCTCTCTCTCTCTCTCTCTCTCTCTCGTGTATGTGTGTTCAGGCATCAGGCATAACATGAATGTATTGATAGATAGATAGACTGCCATTTCTTTGATGACTGCCAAACCAATAATTTTCTTGAATTTCTAGGCAAATATTATCTTCCTCAGACTAGATTTATTGACACAATTTATTCAAAATATCAATTTTCTTCGCTCATTACATTGATTTGACAAGTTTTTTTTTATATCTTCTTACCTTATCGTTATTTCTCAACGACACATCTAAAATCCATTCTTGCAATAATCTCTATCGAGCACTCAAGTCCGTGACAAAAAAAGTTATTTGGAAGTACTAACTAATAAATTCTCTCTACCAGGTGATCTCTAGATTATATTATGACCTATCTCGTGCCTTTGGCATGCTTGCATCCGGTGATATAAACCATCAAGTAGTGCCAAAACCGGAGATATTTAATGTAGATTTTGAGAATGAGGAGACATCTTAGGCTAGAGGATGGACGTCATAGATTATTACTCATGTTCAAATGGCTATCAATATCACCTGTGAGCTTAAGTCACTTGGTATTGTTATTCAAAGCTCTAGGAAAGGTTATAGCATGGAGAATAGCTTTGGTGGAGCTGGCTCAAAGAGGTCGATCCATGAAATGTCGAGTCATGGGATTTACATATTCCGAAATTATTCCTGGATGTATCTTTTAAAGGAGGAAACATGGACTTAATCATTGACATGTCTGGATTCCGATCTATCATTTTCATGTATCCTGCTAAAAGTGAAGAAAGCCTATATAAATCTAAAATCACCAACTTGTTATGTTCTCTGAATTTCTTAATTGAAGCATCAATTCCTCATATCAAATTGTGTTTCTTCTTGAGAGCCTTTAAAAGATCCATGGCACATGCAAGTTCGAGCACTGCTGCAGATGAACCTAACAATGGTAAAGCTTTGCACCTGGCGGGTCATTCTCCTTTGGTTATGAATGCTGAACTGCTTGCAGGTCATTTTGTACTTGCAACCATTGCTATTTCTAAAATTTATGTATCTAGCTACCCAGTGAAGGATATATTTACTAGAGCACACAAGCCAAATAAACTGAATGCCTCTTTTTCTGTCGGGGAAGAGTTCCGGATGATCTATTGTGATTTCAAGGTGCTATACCACCTACATAAGATAATTTGTTGTATTTTGTCCAATAAAATGGAATGCCTTCTTAGTAGTACACATTAAACTTTCCATGCTTTCTATAAAAAATTTCTACGAATTGGATGTCTCTGCATTTTTCCACTTGTAATTAATGGATTCATGTATGTTTCTCTCCAACAGGGTGGTCTTTTTTTACTTGAAGTTCAATCTGGGGCTATATTTGCTAAATGTTGTACCTCATATTATAATCGAATGTTAAATATTTGGCCTACTGGTTCACCACCGGGAGATGTAGTTCTATTGCATAGTGGGGATAAGAGTGTTAAAGATTTATCAAGTATGAATTTGCAGCAGGATTAGAATGTCACACAGGACTATTTGGAAGGATTTTCCTTAAATATTGCACATTTGTGTCTCATATTGGTGTCCTTTGTTCAATCTGCAGGTATGTTATAATCCTCTGTTGTTATTAATTTTTAAATAGTAACTAAAAGTAATTTAATTTCAACTCATATGCAGGCAAACTTCTGGAACTTCTGATTGAGGTTGGCTTCCATTTGAACCAAAAAGCAACAAGCACAGTGAAGAAAATTTCAGTTGGCATTTCCAAATTTTCTATGCTTTCCCAGTGCATACATATGACGGGACAAAAACCTAAGGATATCTAGATTCATGGCTTTTCTTCAAAAATGGTTCTTGATTCATCCCCTGACTTGATATCTAAGGTTTCATCAGTTCTTGAGTAGAATGATACAATTCACTCTATTCTTATGGATATAGGTCACTCGACCCCTTCAACCTCTCAAAATGATATTCATGCTGGTAGTTCTGGAGGATCAGTTGCTAGTGGCATTGAACAAAAAAATGTGCAAGTCACTTTTCAAAACTACATATTGAAAGAACTCTAGTCCTCCTTCGCTGCCAAATATGTTGGGAGATCAAAACCGTCCTCATAAACTTTGGGTTGGGAATGGTTCTGTATCAGATTTTGATACGACCATCCCTCTTACTAAAAAGAGGGTAAGGAATCTAATTATATTTGTTGATATTTAAGGGAGAAGTCATGAAGCTACCAAAGGAAACTCGTCTATTATTTATTTCTCTCCTTTAATTGCACCAGTGGAGTAGAAAAGAAAATGTGAAAGAAAAAGTCATCAATTTTTTAGAGAGGGAAAGAAAGACCTAATGAGCATTGGGGTGTGTGTGTGTGTGTTTGTTTATTTATTTGTTATGTATCTATCTGTGTGTGTGGCGTGACATATAAACTTGTTGCTAAAAAGCGAATTGTTGGGGCTGAATATAGATGAAAGGGTAATAGAGCAAAGTGCATTGGAGATAGGGTGTGAAATGGGGCATTGGCCCATGAAGTACTTGGGGTTACCATTAGGTGGAAATCCTAGGAGAATGTCATTTTGGGAGCCTGTGATATTTAAATGCGCTAAACGAATGGATAATTGGAAAAGTTTTTTCTGTCTTGAGGATGAAGGTTGATGCTCATCCAATCAGTTCTCTCAGCCTTGCCCACATATTATCTCTCTTTCTTTAAAGCTCCAAATTTGTGACCAAGTTGGAAAAAATGATTAAGGATTTCTTTTGGGAAGGAGGTGATTTGTCATGAAGTAATCATTTGGTGCATGGGATGTGGCGAGTAGACCTATATTTCATGGAGGATTGGGCATTAGCAAGATAGAAATCAGAAATAAAGCGTTCCTTATGAAGTGGTTATGGAGATTTCCTTTGGAAAGACAATCTTTATGGCATAAAGTTATCATGAGCCGGTATGGAAGGGCTAAAAACTGTTGGGACACTAAGAAATGAGAAAGGATGACATGTAGAAGCCCATGAAAGAGTATTGCTACGTAGTATGAGGAGTTTCTAAGTTTGGTTAAATACATGGTCGAAAGGGGAGACAAGGTCAGATTCTGGGAAGACACTTGGATTCGGGATAGTGCACTTAAAGAAAGATTTTCTAATTTAGCAGCAATATCTACGGCTAAAAATAAATGTATAAGGAATTGATGGTGGAAGATGTAGGGGATTCAAGTGCAAGACATTGTTGGAACTTTCTTTTTAGAAGAAATCTGTTTGATTGGGATATTTCGAGTTGTTTGGATTTATTATGGATGTTAGAGCAATTTCCAATTTGCGAGGTGATAGAAGATAGCAGATTATGGAACCCTAATAAGAATGGTTTAATCTCATGTAAATCAGCCTACTTTGCTTTCAGTTCTGATTATTTACTTCCAGAGGAGCATAGGCCAAATTTTTATGGAAGAGTCTTGCTCCTGTTGGAAATTATTGCATAGCGGGAAAAATTCTAGCGTTTAAAATTTCCAATTATCAGATCTGATCTGATATAGCGGAAGCGATTTTGTAAAATTTCTCAAATTTTCACAAATCAAAGAACAACCATATGAATATAAATCATGAATTCATCTAAATTAATAGATCTAATGGGAATTAGTGAACTAACCTTTAGAATTAGCCTTACACGAATTGGATTTGACAGAAGCTACCAAATTGGATCTAGTAGAAGCCACAGCCTTCCAGTACAATCATCCCAATTGACGGCAGTGTGTGGGCACTCCAAATACAGATCTAGAATTCCTAATTCTTTCTCTACGTTATTTTCAACTCATGAAAACGTAGAGTTTGGCTTACTGGCTTGGGTGAGATCCTACACTATTATTGAGCTAACCTGAACTCAATATTAGGATAGAAAAATTCGTTAGATCTGTCTCACAGAAGAAATGAATTTTATACAACTGTAAAAGTGTTGTGTTGTCTCTTGTCTAACAAGAGATCTCCTATTTATAATTGTAGGACTTACCGAATCCTATTAGGATCCACCTTCTAGAATCTTCTAGAATGGAGAGTTAAATCCTATTATAACTCAACTTCCAGTTAAATAACATCTATTAAATATTCTCAATATTTATAGATATTATTAACTTTTATAATTATCCCATAATTAGAATAAATATAATTAATATCCCATATTCAATTATATTTACCTTTAAGCCATTAATAAATATGGAAACTATTTTCCATATTTTATTAGGATCTATTAAACTGCGTTTCAAGTCCGTCACTAATTAGAAAGGTGTACAGGGGACCATGGACCAATAATTAGAAGCTCCAATAAATTGGAAAAATAATTAAACTCTTTAATTAATTTTCCCAACTTATTAATTCCATTATTACTCCACTAAAAATATGGAATTGCACTCTTCTTAATTATAGAATATCTTACTCTACGTATTTGAGTAGTCCATTGATATAATCACTACATATGGATTAATCCTCCATAGACAATTCGTAATTGACCAAGGAATTTTCCGTTTACCTTCTCAAGTACTTCTTATCCTCATTTACCATTAATTTACTAGTGAGTGGTACTAATTATAAATTAGTTGGGCCCAACACTCAGTTCCATAATTAATAAATGAGGGAATCGTCTCTCTACTTCCCACAGGAAGGAATGGATTCCATGTCTGTGAATTATATTCCCAGCCACTTATTTCAAATGCGAATCTAAAATGCTAGTGTTGTGAATGCTCGATTGCAAACGTAAACCAACAAATTAAGAAGCACATTGAAACAAACTGGAGTCTATATTCACCTCAGGATTAAGATCTATCCATATATGATCATCTTTATGATTTAATTTGAATTTCACAAAGATAACGGAATTTAATTGTGAAATAGAAAATTAAATTAGTCCACGTCCTATATAATCTCATTATATATAAATGCCCCCATCTAGATGTCTTCACATCGACGGTCCGGATAAGACGGTCACATTCATAATGTTCATGGGCCGCATTAGTGATGCTTTAATTTAAAGATCTCATACTTTAATTAATTTCATCACGGACTTATTTTAAATTTATTATCCACAATCTCAATCCTCTTGTATATAACTCTTATATACTAAGATTGTGGTTACATCTAATAAATTAGGGATTTTATTCTATAATATTCACGACAATAAAATCGCATGCAATATGCTAATATGTTCGAAAATAAATGTCGCAATTATTAATTTTTAAAGCAAAGTACAACTACAATGCTTTAAGGGTACTATCCCCAATAGCTCCTTCAAGAGTTAAAGTGTTTGGATGGCTATTAGTCTTGGAGAAACTAAATGTTCACGAGATACCACAAAATAGGAATCCTTATCAAGCGTTGCCACCAGGACGGTGTGTATGTTGCAAAACAAATGGAGGGACAATATCTCATCTTTTTTGGAATGTAATATGGCCCAGAAACTGTGGTCCAAGCTGTTAAATCATTTCGGCGTTTAATGGTGTATGACTCAAAATTATAATCAACTGTTGGCTTGCAAGTTGAAGAGAGATAGAAGGATATCTAAAATATGGACTATAGTAATTTTGGTAGTTTTTTGGGCAGTATGGCTAGAGAGGAATAGGAGAATTTTGAAGAAAAGGAAGAAACAGTGGACCGATTGTGGGGAAAAATCAAGTTTTGGGTTGCAACTTGGGTATACAACAACAAAGAATTTGAGGGACTCTCTTTCATAGATCTTAGTAGAGAATGGAGCAACTTTTTGTACTAGATTTTACTAGCTTCTATTAGGATATAATCTTTGTCATGCTATTCTACCTAAGCATGCTCCATTGCAACTAAACATTCTATTAATACAAACGTTGTTTCTTTTTCAAAAAATAAAATAAAACAAAATAAACAGTTGAAATTTTGGTGAAGACATCTGTCAATATTAATGTGTCATATCACTTGGTGCTTAGCATACAATGAAAACTACACCATAGGATGAACATTGGTGTTTAGGAAATCATTTCTCTCTATTTATATATTACTTTTTGAGTAAGAGAATTATTATCCATTAGTAAATATACTCATAACCTTGTTTTCTAGACGTTATAAAAACTACAAAAAAAAAATTTAGGATAAAGCCTGATGCTACCCGATACATTAAATGGTGCGTGGCCGTTCATGGAAAAATCTATTATGCCTACTTATGAGGGTTTTGTTACATTCTGCTCCTCACTGATACTCCTGTCCCAATTATATGGTCCACTTCTCTTTTTCACAAGAGTTGAAAATGTGGTTGGAAAAGTAAATCTTGTAAATTGTGTTCATAAGTTTTAAATTAATAGTTACGACTATAGCATTAAATCAGGGCATGTTTGGAAGGTAACATAAAGCTTCGTAATATGGAAATAAGACTATACAATTACGACAAATAAAAAAGGAAAGATGGACCAAATAATTGGGATGGAGGTTGTAGTTTGTATCCTTAATACGGGTTGCTTAAGTGTTGGTCGAAATCATTTCTAGCATGTGCACTTTTATAGGTGGCAATGAAATTTTGACCAAGGCCTTTTGTGTTGCCTGACGCTTTGCTAAGTATCTCATTTAAGGGCTAATGTGTTGGTAAGTGACTATATACAAAAGATGCAGGATTTCATTGATTGTTAAATTATAAGAATATCAAAAGAGAGACCACATTTGGTAATGTCATTCACGAAATTTATAACAGATCAAAAGAGAGAACACATTTGGTAACATCATTCACATGTTTGTAGAACATGCCCGGTTAAATCTAATTGAAGTTTATGGGTGCAAGTGGAAAATCTGATGAAGCATTATATAGTTCATGCTATAAATTTAGTCTCAACTTTGAAGTACTTGTAGTTCCTAATTTTTTCCAAGCTTGTCCGGCCTATCCAGGCTTACTCCAGATAAAACTCTGGAGAATTTTAATGTGGATGTGTTTCATTGGTAGTACTTTCCTTTTGTTCCAGATCATGATCTCTGCTTTCGAATCTTTCTCTGAGGTTTTCACTGGAGAAAACACTTCCAAAGTGGAACAGAGTCACCTGTCTAGCAACCAAGATTCTTAAGAAAGTGCTGAAGAATTGGTGGTTGATGGTATATTTATATTTTCCTACAGTATGCTGCATAGTACTTCTTCTTTTTTTGAATGACTAACAACTTGTGCAACTTGTATATGAACAATTGTTGCAATCTAAGATGTTGACCAACACATGTACATTGCAGTTGAAGACGTGGAGAGTAGTTATGGTATAGTTGGTGCAAATCGTTATGCGCTGGTGGGAGAGAGATCTCTTTTCAGAGTAATGTAACTTAACATGATTCCTAGCGAGTGTGTGGGTAAGGGTAACAAGTTAATTTTTCCTGCTGATGTCAAGCTTTTGTTAGCAGCTGTTTTAGATTGCATATGTTTAGTTATGTTTGATCGTAAGCAGTTGGACTCCTTCATCAATCATTAATCAAAATGGAGTCTGCACCTTTAACCACGCGTAGACATAGTTAAATGAAGACTTCTTTCATTAACTAATATAGATATTTGATTTAAAAGTCTGGCTTGCAAGAATGAGTGGTTTTATACGCCCCCTTGCATCTTTTGTCATCTGTGTTCAACCTCTTGCTCCACTGTTAAGTAATATCAACTTTTTTGTTATTTAGTAATCATTTGATTATCTTGTGGTCTAGAGTTCACTACATACTTTCATAGTGCTATACATAACATTTCACATCAAATTACACATGCAAGTGAAGTATCATAATGCAAAGTGGTGGAAGTCACAAGTTCAGTATTTTTCCTTGATTTCACTCTATGCTAAAGATAATTTTGGAAAATCATTGCAATTGAACTGCCGTCCAAGATAGGGTTCGTTGACATCTCATTTCTAATGATAGTGGGTGTGCACTTTGGGCAGCGTTTCCTGTTAAACCTGATGACTATGGGGATGGTGTCACGCCGAGTCTTTTCATCCCTCTGGTTAGACGTACATTTCACGTAGTGAACAAGAAAAATGATTATGCTGTGGCTTTCATTGATGGTCTCTTGGAATTTGTTAGCAAGCCAGGAAATTTGTTCAAGTGGAAAGTGTTACCTAACCCGTCTCCAGCAAGTAATAGTTTGTTGCCTTCTCTATTTTCAGGGATAGCATCTGGAACTAGTCTACAGTTTGACTCAAGTACGAATGACACTGAAGATTTATGGTGGGAACCTTTTTGGTATTACAATTATAGTAGAAAAGGTTATTTTCACCATTCTTCATGTGCTTTCGGATACGAAGGAAAAGCTTCCACTCCTCCATGGATCAATTACTTCTATCGAAACCTTTTTGTAGATCTTAATCACAAAAGTGAGGGTTATGAACACTTCAGGAGTTGCATTATATTACTTTGATGCCTAGCAAAGCTGATGTTACATGCTTTCATGCTTCAACAGCGCATGGTTTACAACTAACTTCCTCGATTTTGTTTCATGAACAATGATGCATCCTGTTAGTTTAGTTTAGATTGATTGATTTATTTATTTATTTTTCAGGAAGGAGTTCCTTCATCCACTTGAAATCTGCAGTTTCTTCTCTTCAAAGTTTCTTATTCTAGGATTAGATGTTTTGGACACAGTGCAAAGTCATTTCTATGTTAGAATTAAAGAGGTTTAGATCAATCCTTGAGACATTTTTTATTCAATTATTGTGTGGTCTTCACAATATATCTCTTTCCATGTCATTACTGTTGATCGTATCATTGAATGAGCTCTCAATGGATATCATTCTGTTTGTGATTGGAAAATTGAACTTGGCTGGTTTTTCTTATGCCGTCAGAGGCTCTTCTGTTTTGGCCAATTGTTGCAAGGTTAGTAAATTAATTATTTAATGTATGGAGTATCTTTCACAAAATAAAGCCTTTGCATTTTTTAATATATTATTTATTCGGTGTTCTGTAGTTCTATTATTTTCTTTTTGTTGTATGCTCCATAATTTGTTATACACCAAGCCAGTTAAAATGGAAGATTTATGAAACATTAATGAGTGCCAGACATGTCTTCAGAGAATTGTGTTACAGTTAACTTTAGGGATTCATGAGACCATTAAAGGACAAAATGTAAATAACACGAATATGACATACTTGTCGCATATTGATCAGCCCCTGATTAAACACATACCAGAGACGCACTGTAGTGCAAGGTCAGAAAGGGAATGCAGCTGTTTGAGGTCATTTTCAGCATGCTCTATTCACACAATCAGTTTAGCAGAAAAATGTAAGATTGAACAATGAATAACATAAAGAATAGAATTTAGAGGGAAGAGAAAACTGGAAAGTAGGGGAGAGCGTGGACATCTTGAAAATACTCTTTGTCATTGCATTTTTGTTTCTCTAGTTAGTTTCTAGTCATTTTAGAATTTTGTAAGTGTTTTTTCTTCGTTTATGGTCTTGTTTTGTTCTTGTTACAGAAATATCCACAAATAAATATAAAGGGACTTTCATTTGATCATCTCTTAGGTACTGGGGTTTGGGTTGCTAAACCTTGGTTCCCGTCACATATCTTAATTTTCATTTTCCTTGTGATGGACGACGATGAAGGGGTATATGTTCAATATGAGCTTGAGATCTTGTCTTGTTATGTCTTATTTAGATAATTGTTTGGATACGCTAGGATGCATGAAAATGATGTAATTGGTAATTGGAGGCAGTAAAATTCTTGATGAATTTAGATATAATGAATAGATGGTTGAGGCAGTCATTGGATAGACGCAATGAAGCTCCTGGAGTGCGATATAACTACAACCAAATAAGATATGAAACCAAAGTTAAATGCAAGATTGATGAAGTGCAGTTGTTGCGTCATTTTCAGGCACTTCCCAACATTGTCTTGGTAAAAAAAATTGCTGATAAAGGAACACAGTAAATTGCTAAGAGTGGGATTGTATACTTGATGAATATAATCAATGTCAACCCTGATTTGAGTAGCATGTTAACCCCAAAAGTGAACTTACAAAATAGATGTTCTATTGCATACTTATTAATATTAGATACCTTTTGTGTTGCCTACCTGTACCTCATCTTTTCAAGTGATGTAGTGGACATCTCTAAGAAAGGGCCTTTCAGTTTCTACTTGTGCAATTGTTGTTGTGGTTTGAGTTTCAAAATCTATCTAATAAAATTCCTATACTCGAGAGAGGATACTACATTCTTAAATATTCATCATCAATTGAAGATTTTGAGAGGGATACGACGAAGAATTAGGACAAAAACTACCGTTTCTTATATTATGTGCGAATTAAAAGAACTAAATGTCAGAAATTCTGCAACAATATTCATAGGACCTTGCTTCTTGTGAGTGACGTTACTTGAGAGTTCTATTTTTTTTTAAACGACGTTAACTAGCTTATGGAATAAGCTACCAATGGAACTTTATGTTCAAAGATAGTTATTTGTTGCCACTAAAAGTCTGTCTAAATACCTTGATCGCACAATAAGATCTTGTAAGCTTTTTTGGTTTCTTGGTAGAGATGTGCTATGTGTTCTTAGGTTCACAATCTACAGAATTGAGACCAAAGCACCGTAGTCAGTAGCACTGATCTGTGGAAACCTTCATTCATATTGGATGTGGGATGTGGCCATACTCCAAAATTTTTAGTTCTTAGGTTTAATGTAGATGAAACTAATTCTTAGTAAGTTGCCTAATAAAATATTATATCGACACATTTCAGCTGAACTACTGCAATCTAGCACAGTCCTAATTCATGAACTTAAGGTTCTTTTAAGTGCATTGAAGAAGTTGTCAATTACTTGAACTAGTGCATAAACTTTCATATGTTTAAATTGTAGGAATCAATTCTAGCATTTACTCAGCTGAGCAATATAAGTATGAAAAAGTATGTTATTTTCACTTGTTGTGGATTCTACAGTGATTTATGCTTCTTTGGAGCTTGTGACACCTATTGATTGGAGTGTTCGGCACTTCACAGGTCGAAAACCAGACAAGTTTGACACTTCTTTGCCGGTTTTATGACAATCAAGAGGAATCAATATCTTCAAGACAGTCAACAACCATTTCCTTAAGGTACTTACCTGTTTGGTTAGATTGCTTTCATTTCATTAAGCATTTCAGGTATACATTAATTGTTGTGATTAATTTCCTATAGATGTCCTGCCTCTTTAAGGTTCCTCTTTAACTAGGGAAGCGGATAGTCAGAGACTCAAAATGTGTATATTAGACAAACATAAATTAGCAATAATTTCTTGATATGCAGTTTCTTGTAGAAGAATAAGTTTGATCATTATCATCATGAGTGGGTTATTGACCTATTCAGATTCCTCATAACAGTTTCTAGGATGACATTTTGATGAACAATAGAGGGAACGTTATTAGTTGATTTGACATGATACACTGGTGTTTTGCCCTGAACATTACTTGGATTACAGATGCCAAAAAAAATATTTGCGGAAGTGAATTGACGCACATTTAAAACAATAAACCTTAGATGCCCTATCCATCATATCAAGCACTGGTTTAATAAAATTAAAGGGTGAACAATTCATACAGTCACACTCCTTTAGTTACTTCACACATCCCAAAAATACTCATTTTTCCCAAAATTTCCTCACATCTATTTAAAAAAAAATTCAAATATGTTCGGCAACGGCTGGCCGAAAGACTTTGAAGTCTTTGAATTTGTTCACCATCTATTGGGAAAAAAAATATCTCGGTCATCTTCTACGATCTCTAGCCACCATTTCTTCTGTGATAATTGAAAGGAAATTCTCTATATTCAACTGATAATCATATGTACAATGCATATATAGCTAATAAGAAATTTAAGCACGGAAACTCTATACAAGGTAAATGTATAACCTAAAACCCTAATACATATACATACACTATAATACTCTCCCTCAAGCTGGATCATAAATGTTAATCATGCCTAGCTTGTTACACAAGTAATCAACCCGAGCCCTATTAAGTGCTTTTGTGAAAATATCTCCCAACTGTTCTCCACTCCGCACATGTTTTGTAGTGATTTTTTTTCTTCTGAACCTTCCCATGGATGAAATGACAATCAACATCTACATGTTTAGCTCGTTCAAGAAGTACGGCATTGCTGGAGATATGAACTGCTGCCTCATTGTCGCAACATAACTTAGCTGGTGACGGTGCTTCGAGACTAATCTTAATTAGGAGATGATGAATCCACATAATTTCACGCGTACACTGTGCTATGGCCCTGTATTCTGATTCTGCACTAGACCTAAACACCACATCTTGGTTCTTACTTTTCCGAGAAACTAGATTTCCTCCAACAAAGACACAGTACCCAATAGTAGATCTGCGATCAATTTTGGAGGCTCCCCAATCTGCATCGGGAAAATCCTCAACATGACTGTCCCCATGATTCTTGTACAATATCCCCCGTCGAGGGGCTCCTTTCAAATAGTACAAGATTTGTTCTAGTGTATCCCAATGGTGACCAGTTGGAGATGACATGAACTGACTTACAATACTTACTGAATAGGCAATGTCAGGACAAGTTGCAGTAAGATAGTTCAGTTTCCCAACTAGCCTCCTATACCGCCAGGATCCTCAGACAGGTCTCTCTATCTCCTGTCATTTGCAAAGTCGGGGTCTGAGGAGTACTACATGGGTTAGCTCCCGATTTTGTTGTCTCAGTTAATAAGTCAAGTACATACTTTCTTTGAGATAAGAAAATACCCTTTTTGCTTCTTGTTACCTCAATTGCCACGAAATACTTCAAATTGCCTAAATCCTTTGTGTGAAATTGACTATGGAGAAAGGATTTCAAGGACGAGATTCCTCCATCATCATTTCCCGTGATGACAATATCATCGACATATACAACAAGAAGGATGATGTCGGATGTATATTTTTTATAGAAAATCGTGTGATCTTTCTGACTTGTTCAGCTCGAAGTCTTCAAGTGCTTGACGAAATTTGCCAAACTAAGCAAGAGGACTCTATTTCAAGCTATACAGAGAATTTCGAAGACGACAACATTTCCCACACTCCCCCTAAGCAACAAACCTAGGTGGTTGCTCCATATATACCTCTTCTTGTAAATCACCATGTAAAAAAGTTTTTTAGATGTCTAACTGATATAAAGGCCAGGCATGAGTGGCTGCCGTCGAGAGCAAAAGGCGGATAGATTCCAGTTTAGCAACAGGAAAAAATGTGTCAAAATAATCCACACCGTAGGTTTCAGCATATCCTTTGGCCACATGACGGGCCTTAAGATGAGCAATCGATCCATCAGAGTTACATTTAATGGCAAACACCCACTCACAACCAACTGCCTTATTTCCAATTGGAAAATTCACTAACTCCCAAGTACCATTAGCATCAAGAGCATTCACCTCATCGAGCATAGCTCTACGCCAGCCAGGGTGAGACAAGGCTTCCTTGACAGTTTCGGGAACGGTGACCGAATCAAGAGAAGTGACAAAAGAGCAAGAGGATAAAGATAGGTGATTATATGAAACAAATGAAGAGATAGGATAAGTACACTGACAGTTACCTTTGCGAAGAGCAATGGGGAGATCTTTACCATCACTCACTGGATCTGACAGCGTAGAAGAGGCCGGTACTGGACATGGATCAGGTGGATCTCATTGATGAGAATACACATGGTGAATTGGAGGCTTTGGTGGAGGTGGAGGATGTTATCGCACCATAACTTAGCTGGTGACGGTGCTTTGAGCCCAATCTCAGTTAGGAGATGACGAAAATCCATATAATTTCACATGTACATTATGCTATAGCCCTGTACTCCGATTCTGCATTGAACCTAGACACCACATCTTGCTTCTTACTTTCCCAAGAAACCAGATTTCCTCCTTTGGTGTTGTTCTTGTCACTGACAAGTGCACTGGAGGTCTGTATAGATGGAGATGGAGCTGCAACTGTGCAAACATCGGTACATATAACTCTAATAAACACTTCATGGAGAGAGGAAATTTCGGCGCCAGATAGAATCGGCGATTTCACGACATCAAATTATGAGCTAAAGACCAGCCAAGAACTCATAACTGCCAATTTCTTGCATTGCTCTTTCTGTACCTTCACGTCGGCACTAAACGATAACAGCTCATTCAACTGCTCATAAGTCTTCTTAAAACTCATAAAATAGGTTTGAAGTGGCCGATCTTGTTGTTCAGCTCGATAAAAGCCCTTGCGCACGTCGTATATACGGGAAATATTTTCCTTTCCTAAGTACAAAAATTCTAAGTATCCCATCAATTCTTTAACATACTCACAGTAATCAATCATGCTTACCACTTTAGTATCAATGGAATTCCTAATTTGTAGAAACAAACGAGCATCATCTCTCAGCCACTCTCGACGAGTCTTATTTGTGAGAGGCAGGGGGTCATCAGTAAGATCATCATCTTTTGATAGACTGCGTAAGTAAATTTTGAAGATCAACACCAATCAAGATGGTTTGACACAGTCAATTTATGCTCCGTAACCTTAGACATCATAGGAATAACATCTGTGACAACGGTACTTTTCAAATCTTCAGCCATCTCAATTGCAAAGGCAAAAAATTACACAGCAAACTTTAGACCAAAGAAAGCCTTTAATATCCACCAACCTAAAGCACCCCTACGGAACCAACACACAAATATCAGACCACAAACTCAAGAAATAGCCACAAACTCAATCAAAAGGGTGTTAGCCAACCCATTAAAAACTTTTTACCACTTTTTACCGCTTTTTATCATTCTTTCTTTATCCTAAATCAATCACATCCACATATCTCATCATATCCATAAATCTTCACCACTCAACTCCACTCATTCTCTCTCCCATTTTACATTAAAATCCATTAAAAACCTTTATAAATTATTTCCTATCACCCTATAAGTCTCCAATGAACAATGTTATATGTGCTTAAACTCAATCTAGAGTCACACAAAGGAAGAAATCATTAAACAAAGGATGGGGTCACCTCGAGAACTGACCGACGATCTCAGGCAAGACGCTTGCGACTCCAACCTACCGAACACGCGCTCCTACGTGCTAGCAATAGCAGCGGACCACGAAGCTTTCAAGCGGCTCGTGTGACTCACATGCAAGGTTTCCACCACCTTGGATTTTGCCGCCACCTAATCAGCCGACGACGCTTCTAATCTAAGTGTGAAAGGAGATTAACATGACTCAAAACAACTCAAGATCGAGAACCCTAGAAAGCAGCGGCTGCGCTAGCTTCTATATGGCAGAACTCAAAGGCTGAGATCTGGTACGAACCCTAAGCCTTTGATACCATGTGATATTTCAAAGGAAATTCTCTATATTCAATTGATAATCCTTGTGTACAATGCATATATAGCGAATAAAAAATCTAAGCAAGGAAACTCTATACAAGATAAGTGTATAACCTGAAACCCTAATACATATATGTACACAATAACATCTTCCACCAAAGACCACCAGTACTGGAGAACTCGTTCTTCTTCTCTTTATTTATTTATTTATTTTGTTTTATATTTTCTTCATCATCTGGTTCTCTGGTAGAGAACCATTTCTGGTTCTCGGTGGAGAACCATAAAGTGTTGAAGGTGGGGTGGGTGGCAGCGGCATTTTTTTTAAATATAATGAAAATGAGGGTATTTTCAGAAAATGGTGTTTTTTTGGGGTGTGTTTAGGAAGGGGTGGGATGTAAATAGTCCCTCCCTAAAATTAAATCAAAGTCACGGGGAGATTTAACCATGAAAATCACTCTCTCGCTTTGTTGTGTTACGAGTTGATTGATTTTTTATTATATATATATATATATATATATATATGCATATCTATATATTTTGAAGAAGGCTATCGAAGACCTTGCAATTGTTAGTTTGATAGTACAAGAGCTTGGTATGATTATAAATTGCTTATAAACGATTTTGAAAATTCGGTCTTTTTTTGTTCTACATATTTCATAGGAGCCACAAGTATTGCATATTTTTCTATCACCCTTCTCTTACTGTTTATAATACCGTTGTTTATGGGAAACTTCCCAAATTCTTCCCAGTGTTCCTTAGTTCCTTACTTTAACTAGAAATTCTCATCTCCCGAAAAATCAAATTTCTTTTTAAAGATGCTTTTCTAAACATGAAATTAATAAAATTTTGGTCTTCTTCGATTCTAGTTTAAGCTTTTCTTAATTCTCGTACTCCACAAACCTTTAGAACTTGGAGTTATTTTTTCCAATTTGCAGAAATTTTGAAAATTTGCCAGAACTCCCCCAAAATGTCTCAGTTTGAGCCCTATATTTGGTTGAACCAAGTTTCTTAATCTTGGGTGGTTTAGATTATTTCAATTGTGTATTTACTTGGAGATTTAATTGATTGAATTAAGAGTTCTACTATTTTTTTGATTGTGAGGTATAGTCGTAGACTCTACGCATGGTGTGTTGATTTCTTATTAATTTCTTCTAGTTATCTGGTCTTTCTTTTGTTCGTCAAATCTGATTTCCAGATATCCTCTGTCTGTCACCTTATGTGGAAATTGATAATGTTTGCATGTTTGGATGATCTTTTATGCCCACATCTCTAGAATTAGGAAGATGTAGTTACTTTGTCATTATATGGAACACTAAGTGTTTAAATATGAGGATAAATTATTTAATAAGCTCAAGAATCTTTCTTGTTATACAAAATTCTGATCTAAAGCAAAGCAACACCTATGCCCGTGAATATATAAAAGCAGATGAGCCAATTCTTAAACATCCAATCACAATGGATAAATCTGCAGCATGGCTTCATCACTTCACTCTTTCATATGAAAATTGCACTCATTTTATTGTCCTCTCCTTTCGTTAATTTTCTTGTTGAAGATAGAATATACATTTCATATGTTCTTGAATGAACATGTCGGGTTGGCACTTGGCTTTAGGAACTCAACATGTCGGCAAATCAACAATTGAAAGCATCATTTGCTCTCAATAAAGCTTCCACCGCAATGGTTGTGATGGGATGTGTCAATTCATGTTCAAGCTTTAACTACATCATGTTTGTCTTTGCTAAAAGTCTCTTACACCAACACACTACTCAACTTAAATGTTGAGGTGCCTTTCTTGAAGTGCACAGACTTGTATGTTTGACCTAGGCGTTTTGTTTGTATGGTCAATGACACAGTTGTGACAATAGTTATAAATGTGTGTGAATATTTATATTGGTTGCCCAGTTTGGATTCTATTGGGAAAATGTGTAGAATAATTAGGTTGCTAAAATGATTTGTAATCAACAAATTACAAATTATAACATCACGTTGACATGTGACACACAAATTACAAAGCAATAAGAATGTAATTGAGAATACAGAACTGAAAATGACGGATGACCGAGGCTTGTGTAGCACGCAATTTCCTTAAAGCAATTTCATCCTCACCAACGATTGCCTCCCAGGATTAAAAAAAATCGAAACTGCGGTGTTGCAACGGAACTGAATTGGAGTGCCCGAAACAATTATCACCAAGCTGGACGAAGCAGAAAGTCGAAGGCAGAATCACGATTTTCGTGGTTGCTGTGTGTGTACTGAGACAGTGGAGAATGCTGGTTAAATAGGTGTGATCGAGCTTGAACACATTAAATTTCGACCATTACAGTCATTACAGCAGTCACATAATGCAGATTCGTTGTGTTATAGCCATTACAGAAGTAGTGTAATGGCAAGACCTTTCAATTCTGCCATTACATCAGCATTGTAATACAATCATTTCCACCCATTATGCGTTGCACATCATTACACTCCATCAAATCCTCATCAATTTTTGGTTATTATGGGGAAATCAAGACTTAAAACCACCGTGGAAAACTCGACTTGCACTCGATGGTTGATTTAGGTGCGACAATCGTGTTCGTAAGTCGAGCTCGCACCCGAGTCCAAAGCGCGTGTGGAAATTGGCTCTTGATTTCTACCCCCTGCGGGCGCGTTGACCATGGAAGATTCTCTATGCAACCATTGTTATGCCTCATCCAAACCCAACCATAAATAAGTTGGTCCAAACTTTCTTAATCTTCCTATGTGGGATAGCTCCCACTTCTCAAAGTCAATGCAAGTGTATTTCAATTTCCATTCACCTACCATGCACCTAACTTCCAACAATCTCCCACATGAACGGGAATTGACAGACGTGGAATACTTGGTGACAAGGTTCAATGTCCGAACCCAATATAGGATAAGTAGGTAGTGTACTTTACCCACATGTTCTATCATTTGTGCAAACGATAGTGTACTTCACACAGGATCCTTACTAACACTAGCCAGTTCTCACGGGTGTGCTCATTTGTGGCCCTGGACATGTGCTTGGTTCTGTGAGAGTTACTTAAGAATTGTACCTCAACAATTCCCTTCGAAGCAGCCCCACTTCTCTCTCACATAGGTGATTCCTTTTGTTAAGAGTAACCCGCATTACTCTGGTTTTATCGTTTAGATCTCCATCGTCTAGGAATCATGAAGAGCTTTCGCTCAACCTCCTTCTGCGGGCATCACTATTTCAAAGGAATGGACTGAGGGGGAAAACCCCCCACAGTGATCTCAACCAAGTCTTTGCAGTTAGGTTGTCCCATTGAACCTAGATCCTGGGATCTCCAGTCAAATAGGTTGCATTTCCTTTCCAACGACTTATTCTTCCAGAGGCTTGAGTCATATTCCCCTTGCTGATTTTTCAACTAACTCTCGATTCAACCCTTTGGTTAGTGGATCCGCTATATTATCCTTTCATTTCACGTAGTCAATAGAGATAACTCCTATTGAGAGTAGTTGCCTAATAGTATTATATCTGCAACGTATGTGTCGAGACTTACCATTGTACATTGTGCTCTGTGCCCTTCCAATTGCCGATTGACTGTCACAATGGATACAAATCACTGGCACAGGCTTTGGCTATCTAGGAATATCCTCTAAAAACTAGCGTAGCCACTCAGCCTCTTCACCACACTTGTCAAGGGCAATAAACTCAGATTCCATAGTGGATCTATCAATAACTGTTTGTTTAGAGGATTTCCACGATATTGCTGCTCCTGCTAGTGTGAATACGAATCCACTTGTGGATTTTGAGTCTTTTATATCAGATATCAAGTTAGCATCGCTATATCCTTCTATAACTATAGGGTATCTGGTATAGTGCAGCCCACAATTACGTGTATGTCTCAAGTATCTCATCACTCTCACAATCGCTTTCTAGCGCTCTGATCCAGGATTGCTTGTTTAGCTACTCAGTCTGCTAACTACATAGGCTTTATCGAGTCTTGTACAACTCATTAAGTGCATCAAACTCCCGATTATTCTGGAGTACTCAACTTGAGAAATACCATCTTCTTTATTCTTCGATGGGCTTTGACTTGTGCCTATCGGGGTTCTAGCCATGCATGTATCATCCTTGTTAAATTTCTCCAGAATCTTATCCACATAATGTGGTTGGCTCAACACAAGCCGATCTGGCATTCGAGAGATTTTAACACCAAGGATAACATCGGCTAGACCCATGTCTTTCATGTCAAAGCTCGATTTCAACATATCTTTTCTCGATTTCATCATCTTCTCGTTACGACCAATGATACGTACACACACTTATCATACTCATTCATTCTAAATCCATATTCTATCACGGCATTATCAAATTTCTGATGCCACTGTTTTGGTGCTTGTTTTAAGCCATATAATGAATTCACCAACTTCCACACTTTGTGTTCTTGCCCTGGTGTTGAAAACCCCTCAGGGTTGTTCCATGTAGATTTCTTCTTCCAAATCTCCATTTAGAAAGACTGTTTTGACATCCATTTGATGTACTCGGAGAATGTGTAAAGTTGCAAGCGCGAGTATCATCCTAATGGAAGTTATTCTCGTAACAGGGGAATATGTGTCAAAATATTTGAGGCCCTTTCGTTGCTTGTAACCCTTGATTACAAGTCTGGCTTTGTACTTATCAATGGTTCCATCTACCTTTATTTTCCGCTTGAAAATCCACTTATGGCCTAGTGTTTTGTTTCCGGGATGAAGGTCTACTAATTCCCAAGTGTGATTTTGCAGAATGGACTCTATCTCATTATTGATCGCCTCTTTCCATTGAGGTCCTTCAAAGGAATTTATAGCTTATTTACAGCTTTGAGGTTCACTTTCTAGCATATAGGTTAGAAAATCCAGACCAAAGGATTTCTCAGTTCTAACTCTTTTGCTACGTTTTGGTTCAACCTCAACTTCCTCTTCCCTTTCTTGGTCCACTTACTTCATGTGTTCGTTTCGACGAGCTCGCTTCTTCTCTCGACTTGTATGGAAATATATGTTCAAAGAAAAAAGCGTTTCTAGATTCAATTATCGTGTTCTTATGTATATCTTTGATTTTAGACTCATACACAAGAAACCGATAAGCACTACTGTTGTGAGTATATCCAATAATATGCCATCAACAGTCTTTGGGCCGATCTTCACCTTTTTAGGTGTAGGTACGACCACTTTGGCAAGATACCCCCACACTCGTAAGTGTTTGTACGATGGCTTTCGACCTTTCCACAACTCATAGGGGCTCTTTTCCATTTTCTTTTAGGGCACCTTATTTAAAAGGTAGATATCTGACAGCACAGCCTCTCCCCACATGTTCTGGGGTAACCCAGAATCTATTAGCATCACATTCATCATTTCTTTCAATGTCCGATTCTTCCGTTCTGCTACACCATTTTCCTGAGGTGAATTTGGCGCAGTCGTCTCATGGATGATTTTGTGTTGGCCACAGAATTCACCAAATGGTGATTCATATTCATCGCCATGGTCACTTCTCAACACTTTGATTTTCCTGTTGAGTTGATTCTCAACTCCATTCTTGTAGACAACATATTATTCTATCGCTTCATCTTTACTTTTAAAAAGAAACACATAGCAATACTTTATGCTATCATCTATAAAAGTGATGAAGTATTTGTTTCCACCCCGTGTTTGCACAAACTTCAAATCATACACGTCGGTGTGGATTAAATCAAGTGGTCCACTATTTCTCTCAATAGTTTGAAATTGCGTCCTTGTCAATTTCGTTTCAACACAAGTCTCGGACTTGTGTTTCGGGTCAATGTGGAATGATCAAAAGTGGTTCAAGTTAATTAATCTACATAAAGTATCACAATTAACGTGATCTAGTCTACCATGCCATAAATTGGAAGACTCAAGCAAGTAAGCAGAAAAGTTATTCATTTTATTCATTTTGGGCTTAACAGCCATTACATTCAGCTTATACAGCCCATCAGACACATAACCATTGCCTACGAACACTCCACTCTTTGACAAAATAACTTTATCTGACTTAAACACCATACGAAAACCATGTTTATTCAACAATGATCCAGATATAAGGTTCTTTTCGATCTCTGGTACATACAACACATTAGTGAGAGTCAACTCGTTCCCGGATGTCATTCTCTAAACTAGTTTCCCATGGCTTTTGACTTTGAAGGTATCCGAGTTCCCCATTAACAGCTTCTCTCCATTCGCAGTAGCTTCAAAGCTATGAAACATTTCCTTATTGGAACAAACATGAAGGGTAGCTCCGGTGTCAATCCACCACTTTCTCGGATTCGACTCGACAAGATTTACTTCAGAGACAACTGCAACAAGGTCCATGGCAAGAGCTTCGTTGTCTTCAACCATATTAGCCTCCCTTCTGAAGTTATTTCTCTTTGGAAGTTTGCACTCCCAAGCTTTTTGACCAACCTTGTCACAATTGTGGTATTTTCCCGAAAACTTCAGCTTTGTGACTCCTCTTTTTGGTACAAAGTTAGGCCCTTTGTTCAAGGACCCATTTCTGTTGGGTGGCCCATTTTTATTCGGTGGAACGTACTTTTTCTTGTTCCTTTTCGAGTTTTGACCGTGTTCCACAATGTTGGCTTTAGCAGTCATCAAATGATTAGGTTGTTTTTTATCAGAGTTCCTCTGTCTCTGTTCTTCCTCAATTCGAAGCCTCACAATGAGCTCTTCAATGGTCATTTCCTTTCTTTTATGTAACAAGTAATTTTTGAAGTCTTTCCAACCAGGTGGCAGCTTATGAATGATAGCCGCAACTTGGAATGGTTTGGTCATGACCATTCCCTCAGCATGAACTTCGTGCAAGATCACTTGAAGTTCTTGGATCTGACTCATAACAGTTTTGGAGTCAATCATCATAAAGTCCAGGAACAGCCCAACCACAAATTTCTTTATACCGGCGTCCTCGGTCTGATGCTTGCATTCCAGTGACTCCCACAATTCCTTTGCCTTTTTCATCAAGCTATATACATTTTACAGTGAGTTGCTCAAACCATTCAAGATGTAATTCGGGCATAGGAAATCTGAATGTTTCCAAGCATCAACTGCACGCTTGAATATCTCCCCCACCCTCTTTCAGGATTGGAGTCGCGTCATTTAAGAATCTCGCAAGATTCAACGTGGTCAGATAGAAGAACATCTTCTATTGCCACCTTTTGAAGTTCAATCCACTAAATTTCTCTGGCTTTTCATTATGGTTTACGGGGACTATCACACTCGGACCAACCCCAAAACTCGGCACATTAGTCATTCCACTCGAACTAGCACCATGACTTGGCGTGGATGCCGCAGTCGTAGTCATAACCATGTTGGAGTAATAGCCTATGACACGGGAGCCACGATGGGCGTTATCGGGGCCACAGTGTGTGCCACAGGAGGCACCACATTATTTCCGGCATTTCCTGTTGTCACAATGTTGTTGTTTTCCGTATTTTCCATTTCCCCCAATTCAAATTAAATCTGAATCACAAACAAATAAATAATGGTTTAGAGTAGAAACAACTGAACATATATATCCGAAAGATTTACTCGACAGAGTCAACATTACATAATGGACTAACATTCACACATTCACACGTGATAACTATCATACTAAAAGGTTAGGAAGGAAGTTTAAAATGATTTGCAACCAACATTACTGCTAAATGTAAGGACACTAAAATCATGTCTTTGCAATATCAATTTTGGCTTTATAGTAGTACAAAACCAATCATCACAAAATTCCAAAATAATTGACCTAAATAGAAGCTCTTTGGCTGATTGTTATAGATGGTGGTGGGAAATTATAAGATTCAACATTCAACATGTGACCACGTGTTAACTGGAATTTATGCACAGTTTACCTAAAAGTCAATTCCAGAAATTGAATTGATACCAATTCATGCAACCTATGAGCATACTATAATTCAGATTCCAGCAGCACATGACACAGAATCACATTAGTATTATAGTTGAAAGGAACCAATTCAGTGAAAATTACACCATAAGTCCAAGTGATGCATATCAATTCAACTAACTATATATGTGTATATAGTGCCTCTGCACGCAGGATGCCATAGAATATCAACACATATATATTAATCCAGGCAGCATGCCATGAGTAGATTATATATATCAGAACATAGATCAGTTTACCAATATGTTTTGAGCAGAAAGTTGCTTTAAGTTTGTAGAACAATTGGGTTGCTAAACAGATTTGTAATCGGCAAATTACAAATTGTAACATCACGTTGACATGTAACACACCAATTACAAAGCAATAAGAATCGAAAATGATGGATGGCCGAGACTTGCGTAGCACGCAATTTCCTTAAAGCAATTTCATCCTCACCAACGATTGCCTCCCAAGATACAACGACCGAAACTGTGGTGTTGCAGTTGAACTGAAACGAAGTGCCCAAAACAATTATCACCAAGCTGGACGAAGGAGAAAGTAGAAGAAAGACTCAAGATTTTTGTGGTTGTTGTGTGTGTACTGAGACAGTGGAGAATGCTGGTTAAATAGGTACGATGGAGCCTGAACACATTCAATTTTGATCGTTACAACCATTATAGCAGTCGCGCAACGCATATTTGCTGTATTACAACCGTTACAGAAGTAGCGTAATGGTAGGACCGTTTCAATTCTACCATTACATCAACACTATAATGCTGTCGTTTCCACCCGTTATGCGTTACACACTGTTACACTGCATCAAATCCTCATCCATTTTTGGTTATTATTGGGAAATCGAGACTTAAAACCACCGTGCAAAACTCGACTTGCACCTGGTGGTCAATTTTGGTGCGACATTCGTGTTCGCAGGTGGCGCTCGCACACGCGTTCCAAAGCTCGTGTGGAAATTGGCTTGTGATTTCCACCCTCTGCAGACGCGTGTACCATGGAAGATTCTCTAGGCAACCATTGTTACACGTTATCCAAATCCAACCATAAATAAGTTGGTCCAAACTTTCTTAATCTTCCTATGTGGGATAGCTTTCACTTCTCAAAGGCAATGCAAGTGAATTTCAATTTCTGTTCACCTACCATGCATCTAACTTCCAACAAAATGTAAATTTTTTATTCTTGAAATTTTCTTGGGATAAATAGTACTTTTTTGTTTTTTTCTTTGAATGCGATCAAGAATTAAAAAAAAGCTACAGATTGATATATGTTGAAGTTTTACTTTGACTTGGAAACTGAATTTTTAGTGAAGAAGTTAATCAACCCTCATCTATGTTTTGCAAATCCACACAATTTGTTGAAGGTGCTTGGGTGTTTTGGACAATGCTCCTAAAGAATTTTCTATTTGCCAAGGACGAGTAGAAAATATAATCTAATGGGTGCATGATCAAAATTAGGAAGTGAGTTTTTGCATCATTACATGGATCAATTAAGTGTTTAAATATGGACTTTGATTTTTCAGAAAGCCAAAATCTTTGTTGTTAAAGAAAATGAAAATCTGAAGCAAGGCAATATCTATGGCACACCATATAAAAAAACTAATGAGCTAATGCTTAACTGTCCAATTACAATAGATGACTTTGAAGCATGGCTTCAGTACGTCATTATTACACTGAAATTGTACTCTTGGCTGTCCCCTCCATAGGTGATTTTTTCTTGTTAAAGTTAGAATTCATGCTTTATAAACTCTTGAATGAACATGTTTGCAAGACACTTAGCTTTGGCAAATCAACGTCCGAAAGCATCATTGTTCTCAATAAAGGTTCCAAAGGGAGGCTTCCTTTCAACTTCTCCAATTCAGCTTTCACTTTTGGAAGCTCAACAATTTGCTTGGAGGACACGTATTGTGTCATCACAAGGTGAGATATTGTACTGCTGTCTTGTCACATCATAGAATATTCGATGAAGTGACATATAATGAGAAATGTTAGTCTCACTGTTGAGTTTGCACTGGCTGTCTTAACCATTAACTCATGTTGACTTTTTAAACTTATATCAGATAAATAATCCCTTATCGAATTGGGGAATTTCAATTGAAGAAAATTTCTAGATCAAATTAGTTGTATTTTAGATACCAGGAAATTCTAAGAATGATTTAAAACCAATACACGTGATGTGGTAACTACTGCCTTTTGTTTAGTTGAATCTTTTGCATTGTTGTTTATTATACTACTAGCACATACATATTACTGATGAAGTTGTGTACTATGATCACACCAAACAACATCTATTAAAAGCATGTTTGATATACACAATTTGCACTAGTACATGCCTTAATTCCTGTCTGGCCCAACATGCAAAACATACCATAAAGTGGACTTTTTTTAAAAGAAAATAAGTAGTCATTAATGAGTAAAAATTTCTAGTTCGAGATTTCGTTTTGATTAGAGGACATATTTCAAGGAATGTACCGTTTATGCAAATTTTCTTCATTCATTTTTCCTCGGCAGGAGTATAGGCCGTTATTTTACAGCTCTTCTTCCCTTTTTCCTTTTTTTTTTTTTAATTTTGGGGTGGTGTGTTGGTGGTGGTGGGGGTGGGGGTAGGTGATAAGTGCGTTTTACACGCTTATTTAGGATCGTTGAGCTCCAAGTAATTGTGTTTTCTATTTATTTTGTGCCTAAGTTTTGCAATTTATTATTATGTTAGGAGAAAAAATTAGATATGGAAGAAAGAGGAGAAATATTGGAGTGGAGATGACCAAAAGAATGGAAGAAATATGAAGAATAAGCAAAGTTTCCAAGTTTGGGGGAGACAATGAAATTATGCTAAATACAGAGGACGAATTTTGACCTAGAAAAATGTGGAATTTGGGAAAGGCTATTTCTGTATTAATTGTAGAGCATTTTTTCTAGTTTCCACAGGGTTTTGAATCACTTAAATCGGACGTCAGACGAGGAAGTTATGTCAACAATAGTCAACACTGCCAGGCTATCCTGTTTTACGCGCGAATGTCTAATGTGACTAGGACTTGGAAACCCATTATACTTTGGCCTTATTCACGACTTGAGGAGGAAAAACACTCTATTTAAGGGGATTTTGCAGATAAAAGAAGGGAGGAGATCATTAGAGAGAATTGAAGCTAACACAAAGCAAGTTGGGAGGAGAAATTGAAGAACTCAAGAGATTGAAGGCTTCAACTTACTTCTCTCAAACCCGGTTATGTATTTCGTTTTATTTCTTATCTTTAGTTTTTATTTCAGTTCCATGAGTAGCTAAACCCTTATTACTTGGGACGATTTTTTGATCCCAATTGTGAACTTTAATTCTATGTGAATGGATCCGAATTTCTAGTAATTAATTGTGTGTTAATTCTATGTTGTTGGGTTATTTTATTTGCCTTTTTGATCAATTGGTGAATTTATCTATTAGTTTATGTTTGATTCGAGAGAGGAGAACATAAATTATATTTAGATAATATAGAACACTAATTTAGACAAGATTTAGAGATAAACTTATGGTTAGTGCGATCACGTAGGCGGAATTTCGAGGAAACCGATTAGAATTTCTTGTGTAAATGCGTTCATGAAGGTTGATAACGAATTTGCTTAGAGATAGGTAAATTGGCCTGATTGAATAGATGTAATTATCATCGAGAGAGATAGTTATATAATTTAGGAAATTCGATCATTAGCACAAGTTAATTATCTTGGATTCATGAACATGGGGTTAAGGGGATCGATTGGGTGAAGTAATGAGTCCCAAGTCATTAAATACGTTGATTTAATCTATAAATTCTTTTAATTCTTGCATAATAGATTTAGTGGAGCATCACTCTCTTAGTATTTTATTTAAATTCAGCATTATTACACCCATTAACTTGATCCATCAAATAAAGTGATAAATTGATACATTTTGGTACTCAAAACAAGTCCCTGTGGGATCGATACATGGACTCAAATCCACTTTACTACTTGTTTGGCACCGTACACTTGCTGTTCGCATTTTGCAGTCATATTTTTAAGCGAACAAGTTTTTGGCGCCGTTACCGGGGATTTTGTAATTGATATCGATACTAGTCAATTATTGCTTTAATTTGATTTTATTTTTATTAGTCATTTAAATTTTTACTTGTTTTGTCTTGCAGATTTGCATGCTAAACACGAGATCGAACCCATTATTTGAGTTCGTGCCTTTTGATCCCGAGATAGAGCGCACATTTCGGCGTACACCAAAAGAAATAAAAGAAGCTAAGAGAAAGCAACCAGAATAGGAGATGGCTGAAGAAGAAGAACGGGTTGTAGCTTACCCAGCTCGTCCGCTGAGGGAATATGTCACACCGACTATTGGGAATAATCTCACTTGCTTGGTTCCCCCTGCGATTCCTGCTAATAACTACGAAATCAAGCCGGGAACCATTCAGCTTGTCCAACAAACCGTGCAATTCCATGGAGTGCAGGACAAGGATCCCCATGAGCACATAAGGAGGTTTTTAGAAATCTGCGATATGTTCAAAATTAACGGAATGCCTCAGGAGGCTATTAAAATGAAGTTGTTCTCATTTTCTTTGGCTGGAAAGGCGAGAACATGGTTTTATACTCTACCCGCCAACTCAGTTACTAGTTGGGCTAATTTGTGCCAGAAATTCTTCGAAAAATTCTTCTCTCTAGGCAGGATGTTAAAAGTAAGGCGTGAAATAACCTCGTTTTCCCAACACCATGGAGAATCTATATTTGAAGCATGGGAATGATTCCATGACTTGCTGAGACACTGCCCAAATCATGGCATACCCGACTGGCTTATCGTACAGACCTTTTATAATGGGTTGAGTGATGAGAACAAGAAGCATGTAGACTCGGCTGCAGGAGGCTCACTCATGGATAAGACCTATGACGAAGCATCCTCTATTTTCGAGAAGATGGCCGCAAATAGTTACTAGTGGTATTCAGATCGCTCCCTGCCAAAGCATGTTGGAATTCATGAAGTGGATGCGGTGACATCACTCGCAGTGCAAGTAGCAGCTATTTCCAAGAAATTGGATAATATGACTTTTCCTACAGCTAACATGGCCCAATCGAGTGCAATATGTGATATTTGCTGTGCTAACCATGTTACTACAGAGTGCCCTGTGGCCCATTCAAACTTACCAATTGATCAGCAGGCACTCTTCGCTGGAAATAATCAAAGGCCACCATATGGGCCGTACGCTCAGACGTATAATCCGGGATAGAGACAACACCCAAACTTCTCTTAGAAGGACAACAATGCAGGAATGAGGCCACCTGGATTTAATCAGTCCCAGGAAAGGAAAAGCTCATTGGAAGAAGTATTGGCCAAGTACATGGAAGCAAACAACAACTTCATGCAAAGGACCGAGCACACTCTCCAAAACCAAAATGCTGCAATCAAGAATTTGGAGGCTCAAGTTGGACAGTTCGCAACTGCAGTGGCAGCACGCCCCCAGGTACTCTGCCAAGTGATACGGTGACCAACCTAAGACAAGTCAATGCCATCACCACTAGAAGTGGGTTTAAATTGCCTGAGAGAGAAGTCATAAGCAAGGAAGGAACTATGCTAAATGAAGTTGAGTATGATAATGAAGAACAACAAGAAACAATCGAGTCATCGGATAAAGGACCAAGGGGGACAAAAATGAGGAAAAGAGGCCACATCCAATCAAGGCTAACGTTCCCCCAATTCCCTATCCTCAAAGACTGCAGAAGAGTAAACTGGACAAACAATTTGCCAAATTTCTGGAGATTTTCAAGAAGCTGCACATCAACATTCCATTTGCATATGCTCTAGCTCAAACGCCACTGTATTTGAATTTCATGAAGGAGATGCTGTCAAAGAAAAACAAATTGGAGGAGTTCGAAACTGTGGCATTAACAGAAGAATGCAGTGCAATCTTGCAGAATAAGCTGCCACCAAAACTAAAAGATCCAGGGAGTTTTTCTATCCCTTGCAACATTGGTAATATAAATTTTGATAGATCTTTATGTGATTTAGGTGCCAGTGTAAATCTAATGCCACTGTCTATTTACAGGAAACTTGGACTAGGCGAGCCAAAGCAGACGACAGTGACATTGCAGCTAGCAAATCGAATAATCAAACGTCCATATGGCATAGTACAGGATGTCCTGGTAAAAGTGGGAAAATTTATTTTTCCCGCAGACTTTATGATACTAGATATTGAAGAGGACATCAGAATGCCGCTCATTCTTGGACGACCATTCCTAGCCACTGCACGAGCTCTAATTGATGTGGAAAAAGGAGAGCTAATTTTAAGGGTTGATGAGGAGAAAGTCATATTCAACATTCATAAAGGAGAAAACAAAGAAGTTCAAACTGAAAATTGTTTCGAACTCGAGGCAACTAGAATAAAGGATATTGAACCAGACAAGCCGGATCAGAAAGCTCAAATTAATTTGCATGGACTTTGGATACCTAAATGGAAGAGGAAAAAGTTGGAAAAGAATCGGGAAGGCAACGTCAATAAAGACAAGACTTCCCAAATCAATTTCAAACCTCCATGACCATGATCATCCAAAGTCAGGCTCAGGACTATAAACAAGCGCTAGGGGGGAGGCAACCCACCCGGTACACTTGTTCCAATTTCACTTCGATTTTTCGCTTTCTTTGCATTCTTCTTTCTTATTTTCCTATTTTTAATAAGTAAATCCTAAAAGAAATTTCCTTAGCGTGTTAACTCTATTAAATTTCAAAAATATATAATTTATAAAAAAAAAACCGGCCATGCGACCGGCGCGACCCCAAAAAGAAAAAAAAAAGAATTTTTATTTCTTGTTTACACGAAATTAAAAAAAATGAAAAAATGAAAATAAAAAAGATTAATATAAATAATCAAAAAACATGAAACTTGGTCTTAAAACCAAGTTCCCATCTCTAGTTCCACTTTCTCTCTTCCTTTAACTTCCTTTCTCTTTCCTTAACTTCCCCTCCCACAATCACTGGCCATTACCAATTGCATGTGAAGGTTATTCCCCAATTGATATTTGTTTTCTCCAAGTGTTTTCCCCCACAGAAAAATAAACATCTTCCAAGAGGTAAGTGATAAAATCATGTTTTACTTGCATAAGTTGATTGATGAATGATTGAGTTCTTTGCTTGTAATGAGGTGTGATTACCAAGTGATTATGGTAATACTTGCTTAGGAATCCTACATATTTCTTGCTATGGGTACTTATACATTTCAAACATTCTTGATTAATATTTCTCCCTATTATTGCATGCTAAGTATTCGATGAATTGTCTAGACCATTGTTCTCTTGTTTTGTCCCCATTGCATGCTAAGTGTTTGCTATATTGCTTGAACCAATTCCCTTTTCTACTATCACCACTTTGCTCTGAGTTTAGTTAACAAATGAATTTGGGGGAATACTTTGATATATACAAACTTCTTTTCGTTTTGCTTGTCCTTGATATACTCCCTCGATATGCAATCTCATTCTATGTACTTGGTGATTTATAGGGTCATGACGGAGAGGACAAGAGACTTGGCTCGAGTAAAGAAAGGAAAGAGTGTTGCCACAAGCTCCACCACTTCCAAACGGTCTAGGAGTGACGCTACAACATATGAGCCATTCATCTTTGAGGAAGCACATGACCGCTTTGATATAATCCAAGGACAATGCTTTATTTATGAGCGTATGGTTGATTTGAAAGAAGTAGAGTCTCTCGGAGTCAGTGAAATTATCCAACGGAAAAAGTGGGGCAAGTTAGTTGCAAAACCACACACCGTATACCCTAACGTAGTATATGAGCTCTATGCCAATCTCAATCCCGACATCGAGGAGTCGACAGACGAGCTTGCATATCATACCTTTGTTCGTGATGTTTGGGTCCCCTTTAGCCCCACAGTTATAGCTGAGTATTACTCTGTCTCTTCCACGCTCGGGACACCAGAACTATGTCCCGAACTACCACCAATCGATGATGAGTGGGATGAGATCATTCAAGATTGCTTTCGGGATGATAGTTCAAAGAAGTGGGCAAAGCATAAAAAAGTGGGACATGGGCAGTTCAGCCTACGATACAAACTCTTTCACTATATCATATGCCGCAACATCGATCCCACCTCCAACTTGACCGACATCTCGCACATTAAACTGGCAAAGCTATACCACTTAGCAAATGGTGGCGATATTGATTTCAGCAAAATCATTTTCGACAAAATCGTGGGGATCGGTAAAGATCCAATCGGGAAGCACCTCATTTTTCCATCTTTGATCTCCGCTCTTTGCAAAAAGCCAAGGTCCCGATAAGCCCTTCTGAAGGAGAAAAGACACGACCACCCATCATTAACCGGGGCACGCGCATGCAATCTAAATGACAAATTCAACGGTTCAAGGCCCCATCTATGCCCCCCGAGGAAGAGAATGACCAAGATGACGAAGTACCTCCTTTTACAAATGAGCACCCAATGGACTCTGAAATGAGACTTACCCTTGATCATATGCAAACACAATTACATCAAGACCGAGCATACAACGAACAATAGTGGAAATGGGTTCGTCATTCTCTACAAGCTCAAGAAGAGGCTCGGACTCGAGATCATCAGGAGGTTATGAAGATGTTTGAGCAGCTCTTGCGGCATCAAGGGCCATCCGGCCCTTTTAATGGATGATTTGGTGGAGATAGCACGCATTGCTCCTAACTACGCGCCTGGTACTATCTTTCCTTTTTATTCTTTTGATACATTGGGACAATGTATGTGCTAAAGTTTGGGGATGTGGCAATGTTTGTGGTTGTGTGTCGATATATCTTTTCATGAATTTACTTCTTGCAATTTTTGCATGTGTGTTTAATTATGAGTTGTAATATTTGGGTTGTTTTTTTTCTTTTCTCTAGTAAACAAAAAAAAAAAGAGTGCCTTGTGTCTGTTTGTCAAGTAGCGTATCGCCGATTATTGTTTCTTTTGGAAAAAAACATTGAAATAGAGCGGCAGTTGGACCTTTATAATATCACCTAATCCTTTTAAACTTTTCATGTCACTTAGTGGTACACGACTGATCTTATATGAGCACATGGTCATGGCTTGATTTGAATTTAAGTTGGAATTTGATCTAGATGCTGTGTCCCTCATATCGCCTGTAATGCACAACTCAACTAGTCGAAATAGGAAATTTCCCCAAAATGAATTATGGGACCGAATTCGCTAAAAGGCTAAGTTTGGGGGTGGTAAGATTAGTGACTTCATGTTGGGGGAATTACAATTTGATGCCCTGATGTTTTTGCTCTAAGTTGAAGAATCTTTAGCTGGTGAGTTTGCCCCGGCATTGACAAATGCTATCAGTCTCCCGAAAAAAAAAAAAGAAAAATCATTTTGCATTCACTGCCCTATTCTCTTACCTCATTGACTCGACCGATTAAGTCTGAGGGCTATTTTACCTGGTGCCTTGAGTGACGAGCTCGGGAGTCATCGACCTAAAACTCGCTACACGAGTCCTTTAGAAAGCATTATTGTTGGGGCATTGCATTGCATCACATTTTGCATTTCACAAACAAAAACAAAAAAAAACAGAAGGAAAAAAAAAGAAAATAAAATAAAAAAAGAAAAAAACCCGGGAAATAAAGATTGATAAGGGTTTGAAGTGTTGGGAAAAGGTTCAAAAGCTAGAGATTTGGAAATTTGGAAGTAAAGATGGATGGACGGATAACGGTAATTCCTTTAACATCCAGTCATTTCTACTTAACATCTTGTGTTGGAAAATAAAACCATTTTTAGAACACCACATCGAGTGAAACACCTCGGGGAGTTGAGAGAAAAGTATAAGGAGTGAACTCTACGAGCGGGGCGAGAATAATCTTACCACACGGGGAAATGGGCATGGTTTTGTATTGTGCAGTCTGTGATTAGATTTTGACGTGGATTTGAGTCGAGCCATGGCTAGCAAACACATTACAAAGTCGTGTGCATGTTAAGTGAATAGCTTTATGCATGTTTATTCGGTCCAAGTGGAGCTTTGTAAGTATTTAACTAACCTGAGGTGAATGGTACATTACTTGACCTGTTTGAGTCTTGTCTGTGGTTAGTGTTCAGTGCGTGCTTGGTCCATTGTGTTGCTCGAGTTTCTTGTTCGAGGGCGAACAAGGGTTAAGTTTGGGGGTGTTGATAAGTGCGTTTTACGCGCTTATTTACAGTCATTGAGCTCCAATTAATTGTGTTTTCTATTTATTTTGTGCCTGAGTTTTGCAATTTATTATTATGTTAGGAGAAAAAATTAGATATGGAAGAAAGTGGAGCAATACTGGAGTGGAGATGACAAAAAGAATGGAAGAAATATGAAGAATAAGGAAAGTTTCCAAGTTTGGGGGCGACAATGAAATTATGCTAAATATTGAGGACGAATTTTGACCTATAAAAATGTGGAATTTAGGAAAGGCTATTTCTGTATTAATTGTAGAGCATTTTGTCTAGTTTCCACAGGAGTTTGAATCACCTCAATTGGACATCGTACGAGGAAGTTATGGCCAAAATAGTCAGCACTGCCAGGCTGTCCTGTTTTACGCGCGAATGCCTAATGTGACTAGGACTTGAAAACCCATTATACTTGGGCCTTATTCACGACTTTGAGGAGGAAAAACACTCTATTTAAGGGGATTTTCCAGAGAAAAAAAGGGAGGAGATCATTAGAGAGAATTGAAGCTAAAACAAAGCAAGTTGGGAGGAGAAATTGAAGAACTCAAGCGATTGAAGGCTTCAACTTACTTCTCTCAAATCCGGTTATGTATTTCGTTTTATTTCTTGTCTTTAGTTTTTATTTCAGTTCCATGAGTAGCTAAACCCTTATTACTTGGGACGATTTTTTGATCCCAATTGTGAACTTTAATTCTATGTGAATGGATCCGAATTTCTAGTAATTAATTGTGTGTTAATTCTATGTTGTTGGGTTATTTTATTTGCCTTTCTGATCAATTGGTGATTTATCTATTGGTTTATGTTTGATTCGAGAGAGGAGAACATAAATTAGATTTAGATAACATAGAACACTAATTTAGACAAGATTTAGAGATAAACTTATGGTTAGTGCGATCACGTAGGTTGAATTTCGAGGAAACCGATTAGAATTTCTTGTGTAAATACGTTCATGAAGGTTGATAACGAGTTTTCTTAGAGATAGGTAAATTGTCTCGATTGAATAGATTTAATTATCATCGAGAGAGATAGTTATATAATTTAGGAAATTCGATCGTTAGCACAAGTTAATTATCTTGGATTCATGAACATAGGGTTACGGGGATCGATTGGGTGAAGTAATGAGTCCCAAGTCGTTAAATACTTTGATTTAATCTACAAATTCTTTTAATTCTTACATAATAGATTTAGTGGAGCATCACTCTCTTAGTATTTTGTTTTAATTTAGCATTATTACACCCATTAATTTGATCCATCAAATAAAGTAATAAATTGATAAATTTTGGTACTCAAAACAAGTCCTTGTGGAATCAATACATGGACTCAAATCTAGTTTACTACTTGTTTGACACCGTACACTTGTGGTTCTCATTTTGCACTCATATTTTTAAGCAACTTCGGGGGACTATCTGGGGATTACTGCTTGCGTTGTTCGCTTTTTCAAGAGCTTTAAGTAAAAAAGGAACAGCAACTTTGATGGATGAAGTGTGAAAAAAAATGGAAATAGGACTCAGGGTCTTTATTAATGTATCAAGTTAGTAAAATTAGACTGGACATTCTCGAATATGCGATCAAATCTTCTTCGTTTTGGACGGAAATTCTTGAACAAAATTTAATCTCGCCTCTCTAACACACCCACATGTTCGGAGCATAGAGATCTAGGGTGATTAAACATATTCTGCCATCCTTATTTCTGCCTAATATCACGGTGGACATTTTGAGTATCCAATCTATGGCCTATTATTTTCCCATCGTTAAGTCTGAAGGTGTCAATTTGTATCAACTATAAATGTCGTGGATTCAGATTTTGGACACAGAATGCAGTTAAAATCAATAGTAGAAAAATAGGAGAAGGGCAAAGGGAAAAGGAAGAGAAGAAAATAAAGTGAGGGTGAACAAGGCAAGAAAATGGGACGGAATATAGAGTGAATTTATAGGGAGAAAATCAATTCAATCAATAACCAAGTTTAACTATTAGAAGGAGAATACTCCTTCATTATCTGGAATTATTCTGAGAACTTAATCTAAGTTAGAAAAAGAACGAGAAGAATACTTTGTTTCGATCAAATTACTGAATCAGAAACTTAATCAAAAAACCTACTTGAATAAAACTGTATTTACTTCTAATCTAATTCCTTTCATTCTTATATCCGTTCTTAATAATTTCTCTCTGACTAACCGAATTGTACTTCGACTAAATAGAACACAATTTGCTAAGGATATCAGTATTTTGTCCTTACAAATTAACATTCAAATTCTTGATTGTAGCATATCCGGAACTCATTTAATGGGAGTGATCCTTTTTATTGCCTGAATCGTAGTAAGCTTCAAATAGAAATACTATAGCAACTTACAAACAAAAATGTGAAGTCGCTTTACAGAATGACGAGTACAATTTTTAACACGTAATGAACAATTTGGTCAGCGGAAAAATTAAGTTTATTACAAATTGATGCAAAAGGTAATCAAAATCAAGTGCACAATAAAAGGGAAGAAGAAAGAGAAGAAGAAAAAGAGAGGAAAGAGAGAAGGGGGGAGGGTAATAATTTAGAGGAGAGAATATACTGTCTTTGTGTAGTCTACGTGAAGGAAAGGAAATCTATTTTAGATCCACTAGAAATTCTAATAAAATAAAACGATAGTTACCTTTTATCTAATAAAGATTCCTTCTTCATCATTTCGTCTTTCAATAATATTGCTTAAGGTGAACATTAATGAATATATCATTAGCTTCTGCACATTTTTTGCATCTCGGGAATTAGAATGGGCCCAAGTCTTGATGGTGCTTTCACGAGGATGTTACTTGTGTAACCTTGAATGTTAGCTTTCAAGGGATTATGTTCAACTGCGAAATTGGCGTGTCTTTATAATTAATAATTAACTTTTTGAAAGGTATTGTGGATGAAGACGAAATATTTCTGGAGTCGTGAACAGAGGAGATCAAACAACGAAACATGAAATCCATGCTACAACAAAGTGATGGGGTGTGCTAATTTGTTATTTTTCAACAAGCTTATATCGCTAAATTGTGAATTGCATGGCATCTCAGGTCATTTTATTGCTACACCTATGTGCTTATTATGATTCAATGTTTTCGTTTTTGTACGAATATGTTTCTGGTTGTCTTAATGGTTTTTGATTTTTTGCTTTACCATTCTTGACCAGACTCGAAGTCTTTCCGTGGTTCGTTAATCGTGGTTCAAATTTCAAGGGAAGTTGAGGTATGCATGCATCTCAACTTTCTTGCAGTAGATATGTATTGATATTCATTTAGGAATTAAGTCTGGTTTTCTCTTTTGTATTTCATACTCATAGGATGGCTTGTCAATTTCCATCTCTCCTTTATTGAAAATACACAATGACATTGATTTCCCTTTGAAGCTGCATTTTCAAAGGCCACAGTGTAAGGAAAATTGACTTTGCTACCATAGTGCTAAAAGTTGGAGATGTGCTTGATGATTCCATGATAGCATTTGGTGCCACTGATTTGTCGGGTGGATTGACGAAGGCATTGAAATCTTTGAGCGTCTGTATGCCTTCTATTCAATTACAATTTTTTAATGTATTATTTCCAAAATGATGATGTGTGAGTGGAATTATTCCAAGATTTGTGTAGAAGCTACACCATAGACTTTTGCATTTAGTGAAGCTCTCTTTGTACATCTAGCTAGTGTGTAAACATAGATTGGTCGAGCACATTGGTGGCTCATCCCCGACTAATCATCCTGCCCCTTAATAAGTAGTGTAGGTTTATATGTAGCGGATCCAGAATTTGAGCATGTTATTAAGTCAAAGTCAAACTTCAACCATCCAAACCTTTCTCAGTCCCCACCACTGTTCGAATTAGAGAGTAACATTTTCACCATGTGTAGCCAAACACATTGTTGCCAAAGTAAAGCCAAATGTGAGGCATTGCCCTGAGCCCTAAAAACCAACAACTGTATTATACCCTCAGAGAATGGAAGAATTATGAGAATTTAGATTCTTTCCTCCTAGATCATTCAGTCCTTGGTGTCCTCACTTTCTCTTTAAGACTTACAAGTTGTGATGTGAAGAAGTCTTTGCCCACCTTCACCTCAAGATTCGTCAGAGCCTTTGGGCCTCTGAAGTAGGCAGTGGTTGTCCTTAGGAAGAGGAACTTGCACGAAAGCTCTTCTGGTCATTAAATGTAAACTTTTTACCATTGCATGCTTAGTTTATTGTTGCAGTTGCATACATCTAGATGTCTCCCATTAATTGCTGATGTTTTTAGATTTTGTAATGTGTAAATTGTTGGAACTCATGAATTCTAAGAATATATAGGTTGATCCTTCCTACTTTTCTTATATAACTGCTTGTTGATATGCAAAATGAAATTCAAATACTATATCAGGTTCAGGTCAAGGTCTCAAGTACAGTAATAATGATAATAATCAAATTGTCTGTCTTCCAAAATATACATGCTTCAACTTCAAGAAGTAAGAGAGATTGTTTTTATCGATTTTTATAGTTTTCCCCAATAGACACTTCTTCAATTCCTGGTTCTGGCAGACAAGTTTGTTTGCTTTGCCCTTTTATGATTTTACATAGAACTTTACTGTTTTGTGAATTGATTGGCAGGAAATTTCATATTCACTTTTAGACCTGATATTTCTCTAGTGGGATGAATATTAAGAATGAAACGGTGCAATGGTCGGATGAACTTAAGGGTGGAAAACCTGTGAGTCTATCTGGGGTATTTGATAAACTCAGTTACCGGGTGAGGAAAGCATTTTCTGTTGAGTCAGAGAAGTTTTCCTTGACCACAGCACATCGTGCTTTCAAATCTGAAAGCGGTCATCTTTCTGAGATACATTTTCTGATACAAAGTGTCAGAAAGATGTACCTGTAACACATCCAAATGAACTTGGATCTGTTCCAGCAAATAAAAATCTACTTGTTGCCCTGCAAAAACAGAAGGAAATATTTCTTCTTCCTACAGTTCATGTCTCCAACTTATTACCAATAGAAATACATATAAATTTGGCTAATGGAGGTAACTGAAATTTTAGTTGAGTTTTGTTTTCATTCTTTTTTATATGGTATTATTTCTTACTCATTTTGTTGTAGATCCAATTGCTACTATGGATCGCGATGACCCATGGAGTTGTGCAACTATTGTAACGCCCCTCCTAATTCAAGGTCAGGTTCCAGATTATTTCACAATCATATAATACAAAACACTTAATTTCACTATTCCCAACAACGTAACTTTCATCAATAGTTTGAAATTTGTTCCGCTAAAACCCGAAACTTCAACCGCATAGCTTTCTTCTATAGCTTGTAATTTGTTTCATTTAAAATCGGGACTAGAAGTAATGCTACTCACACTTATTTTATCATAATATCACACTTATTTTATCATAATATCAGCAAACAATTACAATTCCAAATACTTCAAAACCGAAAGAGTTTATTCTCCTTATACAGTACAAAATCATTAACTGATCGGCACAAAAATAACTTTATACATATACCAACATATAGAGTTCCAAAACAAAACACATCTTCTTACAAAATTGAAGCTCGGGATCTTGGTTTTCCCGTTCTCCACACTTCACGTCTTTGAGACTTCTCCGCCATCTCCCGGTTGCTTATCACGCCCCGCGTCATCTAAAACATTAAACGAACACATTGTGAGTCGTGAGGACTCAGTGGGAATAGGGTGAAACAACATACACATTAGCGCATCTTTTATAATGCAATGAGGGCCCGGTTGCGAATCATGTGTTCACCAGGCGCCATTTACTTATCACATTTGGCCGAGTCTTTTCATAACACAATAACCCATGGACCTCAATTCTTTCGAAATGTCCACGGTCACATATATAGGGGTTAGATTCCCCATTTCGGCCTCACATCATACAAAAAAGCGAACACATGATGGGCAAATACAATGATGCAAAATCACATGGAAATTTCATGCTACTAATTCATACTAATCAAACATGAGTCCTAAAAGTTGGACAATTACGTGACACAAAGGAAATTGCCATGATTTACTGTTGTCTTGCTTTTGCCTAAGTAAATAGAAACACATAAGTTGAAATTAGATTACCCACTTCCAAAGTATGCAATTCCACCAACCAAAGAGGGAGCACCTTTACAACATAATTCAACACAAAGCAACATGCAACACATAGAATACAATATATAACTAAGCATAAACATCCATCACTTCAAGCATCAACTTAAACATGCCATCACACACAATTTACTTACCTTTCTAGTGACTTAAACACACCTATACCCACCTTGTTATATGTTAGAATGAGCACCAAGAACCAAAAACCCCCTTCTTCACTTCCTTTCTTGTTTTCCTCTTGTAATCAAGGATTACAACATGATATAGGGAGTTTGAGATCTTTAGATAGGTTTATGAGGGTCTTGGGAGGATTGTTACGGAAGAAAAACTAGTTTGGAGGCAATATATATCCCTAAGAATGAAGAAAAGTGTAGAAAAATCGCTTTGGCAGACATTGGTGTACGGCCGCACGACCTCGGTTGAAAATACATTGCACTGGCGGCCTTCAATGTTTTGGTCATAACTTTTGCGTCCGATTCCAAATGAGACGATTCAAAGCTTGTTGGAAACTAGACTCAATGGGATAAAAATCTTAAGAAGACATCATCTTCAAAATCTAATTCATTTCAAAGATGTGTCATTTTGAACCTCCATGGACTTTCAAATCTTCATGAAATCGCTTATAACAAACTTCATTCATATCACATATTCATCTCGCTCACTAAAATAGAGCTAAATCATATATGAACACCTAAATAGTGATCTAAACATGTGGGGTGTTACAACTATTCCTAGTGGATCAACTGTAAACATGTATGCTAACCCAGCCACTATAGACTTCACTGTTGCGTTAACTTATTTCCGATCAAGCTGCAAACCGGTTAATAGTAAAGACTGGGTGAGGAAATTGCAGAAGAAAAAAAGTGATGTCCAGAATTTGGACATCAAGTTGGAATTTGGTAGTGGGAAGTACTTTGCAATTTTGAGATTGTCCCGTGGGCATAATGGCGTGTTGGAGGTATTTATCCTGTCACTGAATGTATTTGCAGATACTTTGTTTTAAATCATAAATATCTTATACTTGTTTACAGGCTTCTATCCTTACTGAATACACAATGGAAAATGATACCGATACACCTTTGTTATGCTTTTCTGCTAATGAGAAACCTCTGGTTAGGTACTCAGTCTATATCCAACTATTCGTTTAATACCTTTACATTTTGCACCAAGTTTCTCCTCTCAAAAATAGTATATTTCTGTAAGGTATGAAGCAAGATGGCTTCCAATATGCCTCCTAACCTTGGGTTATATTTGCCTCCAAAATCAATCAAATCATGGTTCTTGAAGTAAGTGCATTACTTTGTAAGCAAGTGCTCTATATTTCGTAAAGGTATCCTGTGGGTGATAGAGGATGTTTCGCTAAGCCTTAGAAACCTATTAGGCATTTCTACCCCGAGGTGTGTTTTTCTATAAAAATTTTCCCTTCAAAGTGCAACTTTATCAAATCAAATTTGATTTTGTCTATGTGGGTTGCAACATTACACTTTAGTGACCAAATTTTGCCAAAGATGACATAGCATTACACCCGAATGCTATCCCAATAATTATAGCAGGTGACTGGAGGCAATATCTATGTGAAAATCCAGTGCGATTCAGTTGCATTACTAAGATACTCCCAGTACTAGTCCCATAATCAAATATGGAGGAAGAAATGGTAACCTAATAGAACCAACCGCATAACCTGTGGGCATTCTTCATGAGGCTAAATGAATAAGGGATTTGCTATTACAAATAAAAAGTTGAGTTAACTATTTGAATTGGTATGTTATGGAGCCCCCTATTGATCTCGTGTTTTAATGTTAGACACCAAAAATTGCGCCTCAAGTTGCTAGAATAGAAAGCATCAGAGGCACAACTGGACTTGGATGCTTTGTCTGGACTTATAGAGATTGACAAAGAAGTAGAAGAAAAACTGGGGTTGAAAAATATTGCACGGTTAGGGGTGTCTTTAAGGCCATATGTTTCCAAAGTTTTCTTAACACAGATTGTGTCTTTGAGTGCGTGATATGTTGTAACAAATGAATCAGAAGTAACAGTCATCATTCGGCAATGCTATTTGGATGTTAGTTATGTCTTTAACGATTATAGACAACAGTTCCTATTGAACAGTGTATTGAAAAACTTCTAACTTGTGCTTTAACATGTCTAATTGATAAAGATGATATAGAAGGGTTAAGTGCTCTCAACAGCAAAGAGAGCGTTGCATTAAGACTAAAAAGCGGGATAGGCAGTAAGAGGGAAACCAATGCTATCAATATCCTTTTTAGAAAGCATACAAAACCTGAAGATGATACATTGCTTTTCCTTCAGTTTCGACCTGTTAAAGGTGGACTGGGTTGGTCAGGGCCAATATATGTGGCTTCATTGTGATGATTTTACCTTAAATTTGGAAGATCTGTGGAACATTTTGAAGGGCGATCAGGCAGCATGCCTCGGAAACAAAATCTGTATAAATTTGCAGCTGTTAATATAATAGAATGAGGGTCCACCATCATTTTACACTTCCACAGGTGTCCAATGACAAAACTCCTTTGTCGGATTGAGAACTATCTGCGTCATACACCTATAACTTACTATTAGAAGGTTGAATGCACTTCTCATCTGCAATCATGCGTTTCACGGAATTTCTTCATTCATATATTTTTGTATTTCCGAACAATTGTCAATATTATATAGGTTTCAGTAGAACCAAATATTCTCGGCGCTAGTCACAATGTCGATTATGTTTGGGATGACTTGACTCTTCCACATAAGCAAGTTGTTCAACTTGATGGTACCCATTATTTCATTTAACAGACTTTTGCTTACTATATGACTTCATTCTTTTAATGATATTTATGCACTCAACTTTGATTTTAATACGTTGCACGGAGACATTAAAATTAATGGGAGGCAACTTCCACTTTGTTAAGTTAACATTGATGGTCAAGTTGAGCACTTTGATCTATAACAATCCGTTGATGCTATATGCCTATTGCTTCTTGGTATGAGTGTGCTAACCAGCCTCTTCATGCCTTGAATTGCCTTTCCACTGCAACCCTAGTTTTTTTGTATAATATTTATCCTTCTGACCAGAAACCATTTTTATCCTTAGAATGAAGTTTCTGTATGATGCAATCGTGAATTTTAATTTGTGGCCTTAAGCTAACAAAACGAATGCTAAATTGAATCTTTTCTTGTTGGAACTTTTTTAATAGGATGTTGAATATATATAGAGGGAGGGAGCATATAGGATGTATGAGCTTATTAACTTAAAATTTTGAAATTTATTTTGATCATTAATGAGTACTAGTACGGCATGTTAGTGTTTTTCTCATTCATCGTAGAGAAGGAAGAATGTAGTTTCCACTGTAAGAAGTGGGATAATATCTTTATTAGTCTTGTTAATGTACTTGTTCACTATGCATTTGATCATATTACTTCCCCTTTGTAGAATTGAATATGTTGTGTGAAATCAACTTGGATAAGATGCATGTATGGAAGCCACTTTATCGGACCAAGCAGAACCGAGGTTTGGGATTCCAACCACCTGCGGACAAGAAGCCTCAAAGTCAGAAAAAGGCTAGTTACAGTAAATTAATTGGCACGGAGACTATCAAGTTGGGCTATGAAGTATATGCAGATGGCGTAGCACGAGTTTTGGGAATTTGCGAATTCTCTGATAGCCACAAGGTGGGTTCCTTGTTCCATACCTGAACAAAGATGAGGCTGAGAATCACATATTTCGCAATCCACCTCCTAGAACATGCGAAGCAGGTCGATTCTCAGACATCTAACTCTTTATCTTCATGGCATATTTGAGTGTCAGCTCTAAGCTTTTAAATGTGATTTTTTTTTCTTTCTTTATGTTCTCTCTTGTTTTACGTTCATTCGCTGAATGCATTTGTTGAAATGTTTTCATGAGGTAAAATTAGTTCTTAAGCTTGTCTGCAGATTAACAAATCGTCATTTTGAGATGCCCCAGTTCATAAACACCCTATGAGTTCCATCTTTCGTTTGGTCTTCAGATACTTGACGTGCTAATAATGATATTGCTGAGAATCTTACTGTTGCATATAATGTGATTATTTTTAAACACTCCCTTGCCTCAGCGAAACTTCTGTGCTTGACAATTAGTTGGTTAATAATGAAACGATGTAGTAGTGTGCTTCATTTTGAGGTCATGGAAATTTACTGGCTTAAGGATAAAACCAAAGGCTTGTAGGTTGTTGGCGTTACTCCGATACATTGTGTTCGTTTCAACTTTATTCTTACTAAAAAAATAACTTATATACCCACTACTCAGGAAAACTCAAATTTCAATTTCAGAAACATCAGAAACTGCTAACATTTCGTGATTCCAGCAGTATTCAAACCTAAAAGAAAATTTTAGTAAAATAAAAGTTTACCAGAATAAATGGCATCTAATCACCTCATGTGAAAGCTTAATGAGTTAGAGTTGGGACAAATTTATTTAGTTAAGTTTTCAAGTTTCCATTTTCTTGATTTCGTAATGTCGAATTTCATCCGATCTGATATTTTGAAGGAGATGGATCTGGGGGAGCCATCTGATCATGCACCACTAATTACTACTAGGCTTGATAGCATCAACTGGGATTCTATTTTAATTGGCCGGCATAAGTATAATTGAATAAGAGCGAAGGTAATCGTCTTTACATGCTAATGGATTCTTATTTTTCATGCCTGTTGACTTTTCTATCCTCAGTATGCGCTTGTGAACAAGAATCTGGAATATGTTGATGCAAAAATCTTGGTTATTAATTGATGGATAATGCAGTTGCTGAGTGTAGACGAGAAGTGGATTGGAGCTCATTTTGTATCAATGCTTCACAGGCACCAATCCGAAAATTCTGACTCAAACGAGTGCAAACGTCATGTTACAATTGTTTTAGTTTCATCCAATTCCCACATTAGGCAAGTGAAATACTTGTCCATTGTTCTGCGGGTAATGTAAATAGTATGAAGGAGCTTTTCCTATACTTAGTATTTTTGAACTTTTACCAGTATCTGTAACATATGATAATCTGGCCAATTATATAATTGCTAATTGCATGTTCTTATGTGGGTCCTCTCACGCATCTGTTATACCGACTGAAAATTTTTGTCTTGGCAGCCACTTGACTTGAATCTTGATGAGGAGACACTAATGAAAATTGTTCCATGTTGGAGAACGTCTCTGAGTGATTCGAATACCCCTAGTCGACAGCATTACTTTGATCATTTTGAGATCAACCCAATAAAGGTTCAATTATCCTACTTTTGTGTGTGCTCTGAATGTCTTCAGCACCCACCCAACACCCTCCCAGTCGAAAGGAATCTTATGATTTGAATAACTTGTATATTCATGTGATATTTCCATGATGTTAAAGATTTCTGGGAGCATCCTTCTCGGGGACTCGTATTCCAGCTATACCTCAACTCAGGAGACTTTGAGGTCTTTACTTCATATCATGATTAAGGTCAATAGTCCCTCTTATAAAACAATTGATAAGTTTTTTTTTTATGTTGTGATAATGTTATCATAATCTCTACAAATTTCTCTCTGATATAGGTCCCTACCATAAAAAATATGACAGTGGGGCGTAATGGAGTCCTTGTCACGCATGCCTTGATAACATTGCTAGAGTAGTTAACTATAAAATGTGCACAACATTACTCATGGTAACTCCTTTCAAATTATCTGGTTGTTGTCAATTATTTTTACGCATATTATTTGATCATTTCCTCAACTTTGATCTTTACAGGTATGCCATGAGATTATCTATATTGCAAAGGGAAGCCCACTACTTCACCCCTCTTTTACTTCTATATTGGATGATCTAGCATCATCTTATCTTGATGTGTTTTTGTCAAGAAACACTTTCCAGTGCTTGTTGAAAGAACAAAATGATTTTCTGGAGAATGTTTGGCCTAAAAGAGAGGAAAGCCTATGTAGAAACCTCAGAAAAGTTTTCTGTGTGGACTAAAATTAGTAGAGGAAGTAATTCTAAAAGGGTTCTTTCAAATAAGTTCTTAATGAAATCACTTCTTATCCATGCATTTCGTAGGATCCATAAGTACTACTGATTTCTTCACCACTCATTTATAGCTTTTCATAAAGAAAAGTGCTCATAGATACTTCGCAAATATGTGCTTCGGTTTAAGGCTGATAACACATAAAATTCTATTTCAACCATTTTAGGGACAGCTCACTTTTGGTGTCTGCTGAATAAATTCGTTTCTCGGACCCTCTTCCATACAAGTACACTGCTCCACCAAGTAAAATAATTTTTTTTTGTTTCTTTATCGATATTTTTTTTGTTTGTTTGCGCACTTTAAATTGTTCCATCATGCGTTTGGAAGATTGCTTATGATTTATCATGAGCATATTTTGCATTCTAGCTTTTTTGGTAAAATTGGGGCCTATGTCTCTCATGAAGAAAAGTGCCTCAATCCTCGATTACGCCTCTTTAAATATTGCCACTAACCAAGTTTTAGGCCAACGTATGTGTCTGCCCTGTAGGTTGATTGGGATTAGCATGGTTAGGGGGTCTGTGCTATTTTTTTCGTGCATCCAATGAAGAGGGGCCTACTTTGACTTTTATGCAGATTGATAAATTGCAATTAATATTATTGAAGAAAAAATAAATTTTACTTGCATTTTTTCAAATATATTCCTACATTAAATGATGATAATTTATTTTTATTGAATATTAACAATGCACATTAAATAAAGACATATAATAAAGGTTGAGGCATATTGGGAAAATGAAGAAATTAACCTATACTTTGGTATGGAAAACTAACTAAAACAAGTCTATCCTTTTGGGCCAGAAGAATTAATTGTTTATAACCTGTTAGAATGAATGATGTCGTGACCTTGTAATTCTTGTCTGTTGCTCAAATTCGAGAAACAGGTACCCTCAAGCTCATTAGTAAATTCATAAATGACAAAGGTTTCTTAGGACAAAAGCGATATTTTGGCGACCTCGGAAAAACTGTAAGTTTAGCCTCTTGCTTTGCAAATTTATAAATGGTTTGTAAATAGGACTTGTAATAAGAATGGTGGTAGGTCCCATGAAATACGTGCAATGAGTAATAGCCTCTGTTTCACTAAATGTATAAATCATTTACAAATTTGTATCGAGATAGAAGCTTAGTCTCCCTTAAAAGCTTGGATAGTACTCAATTCTTATATTACAATTGCAGTATAATCCCATACTCTTTTCTTTTTTAGGTCAAAACTGGAGGTTTCAATATCCTCTTCGCTACAGTAACTGAAATATCAGACTCGATTCTTAAGTGGGCAGAGGCAAATGGTTTCCATGGAATGGTGAGATTACTGCATGGTTGCATCAAGTTATGTCAAATGTTACTTTACCGGCATTTCAAGTGATTATTTGGGGTTAAATCTTTTCTATAGGCGGCTAGTTTCTTCCATGGAATTCTTAAGCTGGCAATGGAGCCATTAGTGCTGAGTAGTGCTTTATGGAAGGTGGTCCGGAGCGAAAAAATAAGTTTGACCACAGTCCTAGCATAGATAAGGTGGCAACTATAACGCTACGAACATGTTTGGCTAAGCTTTAAAAGTTAATGGGCACATTAATAATGCTCAACTTTTCAACAAAGTAACGTTTCGTACCTTGTTTCTCTTCCTTGTAAAATCAGCTTTTCTTATGTTGGAGGTTTTAGGTCCTAACTGATGGCTAAATAGGAGGCTTCAAACTATCATTTACCTTGTTATGTAGATTGAAAGAATTGGAATAGAATGTAGGACATGATCCTTATATAGATCCTCCTAGGCTTCTTTACTTCAATCTTTTTAATATTGTCTATCAAATTCATTTTCATCGACTAGAATGGTTCTACCAATTTTCTAACCTTTGTACCTTAGTCAACATTTCATTTTTGAGCTCTAATGGCATTTTAGATATAGTCTTAATGGTGTTGTTGAATGTAGTTATACATTGAGGGATACCTGCAAGCACTATTAGATGCAATCTATAAACAAGAATAACTTAGGGTGAGAGTCATTGAAAACCAGGTACTTTCTCATCTCCGATGTTTTATTATGCACATAGTGTAGTCAGTGTATCTCAGTGCGCATAAAAACATACACAAAAGTGTGTATATTTTATATACATATATGCATATACCATATTCATCCATACTTATTTTCTCTTGGACTCTGCTACATTTTCTGCATTTACTATGGCCGAGGATATTGGTAAATTTGACCAATCTTAATTATAGGTAATTCTCAAGAACCTACCTCCAAATAGTGCTCTAATAGAAGAGATAACAGAGCGAGTAAAGAGTTTTATTGAAAGCCAACCATTGTTGAAGGGACAGTTTTCCAAAGTTACACATTCGCTTTGACATATATGAGGCAAAAATGTAAGCCTATACTCAATCGATTGGTTATTGATCTTTTTGTAAGGAGGTGAATGTGGCATGTGTTCGTTTTAACTATTGCCTACTTATAAAATAACTTTGAATATTCGGTGTATCAAACTTCAATATTAACCACACATGTAAAATTATGTCACATTATTATCCATATATCTTGCGGGTATTAGCAAAATAAAAATTTACCTGGCTTATTGCAGTGTTTCCTCTAGGAATTATTGCGTGGCATATTGTCTTGGAACTAATGGTAATTTTCTAATACTGGAGTGGAGAATTGGACCGACAATGTAATGACCCGCCCGAATTTGTCCCAGAAACGTATATGATTTCGTATATAAGTCCGTATGTGTCCCCGTATTTGATATGAAATGACATGATGATGTTTCGGCATGCTACACGTGTATATGATATGTTCACGATATGCTTTGCAGCGTAGGATATGCCCCGGAATGCGAAACGGCCTTCGAAATGATGAAAATGGGAAAATTCTACAGAACGAGAATTACGGCCGTAAGGGTCATGGTTACGGCCGTAAATGTAAGGTTACGGCCGTAAATGATAGAGTTACGGCCGTAAATGTGGAAAGATGGAAAAGCTCCAAAAGTTTCAGAGAGCAGATTACGGTAGTATCATTCAGAGATACGGCCGTATGGTTGGGATTACGGCCGTAAAGGTCAGAGATACTGCCGTAAGTTCAGAATAAGGGAAGAGATGGAATTGCAGAGGCAGAGTTACGGCCGTAAGTATTTGGGGTTACGGCCGTAAGTCAAGAGTTACGGCCGTAAATGGGAAAGTTACGGCCGTAATTTTAAGTCGGCAGAAATGGTATTTTAGAAGATTCTTGCCATTTCTTGGGTACTATTCACACAAGCTCGGTTCTAAGGCTCCCAAAACCCTTCCAAGACCCACAAACACCCATGTGATCATCCCAAACACTCCCTATGATTTATGTAATGCATATGTAATCTACGATTACAAGGAGGAAGAAGGAAAGAAGGAAAGAGGAAGAAGAGGAAAAGAAAGGGAGGAAGGAAGGAAGATGATCTCCATGCTTGTGTATGCTTCATTTATGGTGGGTAATGGTTGCTTTCCATGTTTTATGATGTATTTGCATGTTTATACTTGATTGAAACAAGATATGGAATGATCATGATGATTAGAGAGCTTAGGAGCATGTTAGGGTTCCTTAGCCTTGATCTTTGGTTATGACATGATATTATGATGATGTGTATATGTTTATGTGACCTTCATGCCAACTTCTATGACTTATGTGGCTATAGGAGATATGGAAGTAGCTATGTTACATATGTAATGAACAAAGGAAGTGAAGCTATGTATAGGAAGAAATGATAAGCTTGGCATTCATGTATGGTTACGTGGTTCAATATGAAGTATTATGCGTGTTATGTGACGAAGATATGTAGCGTGTGCTTATATGAACCAACGTGAACATTTTGTGTATGGATATCATATGTGCGAAGGTTGTGGCATTATGTGAAGTAATGTGTTAACGTCCAAATGCACGAATACGTGATGTTATGTTATGAAATGTACGGGATGTTTATGCTTCACTACGCGTGTGAGGCCTTATTTTATGTCACGTATGAATGATGATGATGTGAAAGGAACAAGGCATAAAGAGGTAATGTTTATGTAAACGTATCACGAGCATATGTGTGTGAACACAAGCATTAATCATGTGTTTACATATGAATGTAACCGCCATATGGGGATCTAAGCCCCATTATGACGTGGTCAGTCGGGGGATCTACGCCCCGTATGTAAAGAAAAGCAGGTCTTCGGGGGATCTACGCCCCGTATGAAAGATAAGGCCTACCTAACGAATGAACAGCGCCAAGTATTCACATGATTTGTAATTGGGGCCCAAAGTAAACGTGTGACATGCATTGCATCGCATCTATTATCCACTGGGTCTTTATGACTCACTATGTGTATACGTGTTATGTTTTGAAGGTGCTGTGCGTTGGAGGTATGCGAAAGGTCACTAGATGCTATGATGTGGTGCGTGATGGGGAAAGGGAATTAAAGATCTTAGCGGTACGTAATGACACCCGAAATCCTAGCTTTACGTTATATGTTGGAAGGAAAGGAATTTAGGGTTTCGTGTATAAATGAATGAATGACAGACGCACGTCTACTTCCATAATGTTATGAAACGAAGAAAACGAAACGAATGACGTGCACGGGCCCGAAGGTGGCCTCTGTTTATGTTACGTGCACGGCGCGCTCTGATATGACGTCATTTATGACGTATACGTATGTGGAACTGGACGGGGCGTTACAGGTGGTATCAGAGCAAGATTTCTTATTCCCCACACACCAACGGACTCTTTCGCCACTCCACGATGAGGTATGAAAATGTATGATGCTCTGATTTGATGTGAAGGCAATGAAAGTATACGATGATATGAATGCGATGATATGAATGCCATGAATGCCATGAACGTACGCTATGCAAGGTACGTTATGTGATGAACGATATGCAATGAATACGGAGCAAGTTCTAAATGAATAATATGACATGAAATGTATGCTATGCTCCTAATGATATACCTATGCATATGATGTGGCTTATGTACATCCCAATGTGAAATGATACATGTCCCCTCACAATGTGACAGCATGTTATGTTATGTATGCCATGTGTCACATGATATTGTACGGAACGTGGGACGTATAAGACTCCTGGATATGAAGTGTGCATAGATATGGGATGTATGCGATGGACGTTATGTTATGGTATTGGAGTTATGAATGTATGTTATGCGGAACTGATATGTTGACCGGGAACCAAATGTGAAGTGTAGAATGTCTCCTCTTTCCCTAATTGTTTCCCTCCGCGATGTGTATGATGAATGAAGATCCGGGTATGAGTATGGCATGAATGGACTGACTTATGAACGGATTGTAAGCTACAACTGCATCATTGCTATATGAATGTTAGCTCCGATGAATGAAAAAGGAAATGACTGCATTATGTTGTATAGTAGAAAGAGAGACATGTGATGTTTGAACTGAGGATCAACGTAGTTCACTGAAACTGCATATGAATGTGAATATGTATGTGTAACGTTAATGGCTCCGGATTTTGATCAAATGTATGTTTATCCGGGATGTGGCTCAACCGAATGTTTATGCAGTATGATATGGAAAATAGCAGAAATGTTATGAACTGAGCTTACTCCGATTTATTCGTGTAAGCAATAGAGCATCTCAGAATGAAATATGCATGAATTCCCCTCGTTGCAGAATGTTATGTCTCTCAGATGTCTAATGAACTTGAAAGAGATTGAGCTAGCACTACATGCTCTTATGTAATGAGTACGGATGAATGTTTATGTCAGGAATGGCCGGTACGTTGGTTCGTTTGTTTCGAACTTGGCCATGAAGCCCATTCGTTTATTTCGAATGTGGCGAGTACTGTTGTTCGTTTATTTCGAACATGGCCAACATGGATGTTCGTTTATTTCGACCTTGGCCGATACGATAGTTCATTTTCGAACTTCGAGCTAAGTCAACGTGTGCAATCAGGCTATATGTTATCTGCTATATGTTATATGCTATGCTATGTTATCTAATGACAATGGAAATGTAGTTAGTTCGGCCTGGTTCAATGTACGGTTATGCTTATGCTTATGTTTAGATGTTCGCTTATGAAATGATGGCCTTTCTGAACGGCCTATGTTATATGCAGTTATACAGTTGTGACTGATGCTCTTCGTTATGAGAATAGCCGAAGGTTATATGTTATGTACTGTGCCAGTATTCTCCGTGACTCACGACCGATGTTATGTATGTATATGAAGAAAGAGTTCTTGTACGGCTTAGGGTGTGGCAGGTATCGTTTATTTCGATATATAACCTGCATATGTTTATATGATGCACCAAGCTATGTCTTCCTTTCCCTTCCGTATGTATGTATATATGTTCGGTTTCTCTACGGTCTTTCATGTTAATGTGGCTTTCTCTATATGGGCCGTTTCTTATATGTTATCGCCATCAGTTAGACTTCAGTTAGAAGTTTCAGCTATGCTCTATGTTACTGTGATATGTATGTATTCGGCCTCAAGCTACCAGTTGTTTTGGTTGCTTTTATATACATGTGAATGGAATACTGGAACGAAGGAAAAAAAAAAGTTATAGGCTAGCTGAATGCATGAACCGAGGGTTGTGTTCCTCATGGCCGTGGTAAAATGTGTTTGTTTGATATGGTTAGTGATGACATGTATACATACCGTTATGACATAAGAATGATCCGTTACGAGATGTGAAAACCATGAAATGATTCGCTATGTTATATGAAAGCAGTTCATTACGCCACTCTTCAAAGCACTTCTTGAGGATATTCTAGGTATTCTCGGTATTTTCTATCTCGGAAAATTATGTCGGGAAGTTAGCAAAGGTATGTTGAAGCTCACTTATGTATGTTACGGTTATTTTCCGTCCCGACCTTTATTCGTTGAGCGTCAATGACAAGTGAATCCGTTATGTTCTTATGTTGTGTGATATGTATATGCCGGGATATGCGAAAGCTCATACGTTAAGAAGTCAAATGACATTGAGGAACGAATGAACTGCCTGTCTCTTGATGTTATGTTACTCCGGGGGAAACATATGAAGGATATGCTTCTATGTGTCTTGGCCGTATATCAGGACATTATATGCTATATGAAATGAACCTAAAGTTCCACGAGTCTCATGAAATTGCTATGTTATATGATTTGAAAATGAGCCCAGTTATGTGATCCGATGACAGTGATGATGATGTAGTCCCGTTTTGTATTCGAAAGATCAAACATGATAGTGCTATGTTGAGCTAGTACGTAGTAAAATGCGATGGCAAGAGAAGAGCTTGAATTCGAATGCTTGGGAATCGATGGAATTCGATTGATAGCTATGTTCTTTCGTTGCTTTTCTTGTTCTTGATATGTGAAAGAAGCTCCGGGCTATGTGAACGAAAGGTAGAAGAGTGACACGAACATGAGCCGATATGATTACGTATTGCAGAAATGGAATGTTCATATGTGAGGTGTTATATGAGATGCAATGAAAAGGAAAGCCCTTTTTCTCAACTCTATATGAAATCTCGTACGTTTCTTCGGCTCTCTATGTTCGCTATATGCTTCATCAGGTATACGGCTCACTTTCGATGTTACGTAGCCCAGAGACAATATCAGTTCTATATAGCATTCTATATGGCATTCTATCTACCCCAATGATTCGAACGACGATGTGTTATGTATATATGATATGCCATGGGATCTTCATTCCCTTTTCACTAGTTCTTATCTTTAGTTATCGTGTGAATGCCACGGTATGATGTTCAGAACTGATATGTATAGAATCAGTTTGAAGTGACAGGCAGAAACGGGGGCGAAATCGTCCCGAATTCCGATACAAATGTATGTTTATGTGATTATGTATATGTTTATGTTCACGAAGGTATCATTCGGCCGGAATTCGTTGGGCATATTCCCGATATATGTGATTGAATGATCTGTCAAACGTTTGTTCAGGACAATTATATGAAAATGGGACCGTTATATGTTATGTGCACCGTTATATGTTAAGTTCTGTATCTGTTATATGAATGTGCGGTATAGAATAACCTTTTTATCCCGTATATGTTTATGATGAGGAGGAGACATGGGAAAGGAAAGAGGATAGGAGACATGGATTCCCGGATCAGTTCCAAGCAATTTCGAGGACGAAATTTATTTAAGGGGGGAAGGATGTAATGACCCGCCCGAATTTGTCCCGGAAACGTATATGATTTCGTATATAAGTCCGTATGTGTCCCCGTATTTGATATAAAATGACATGATGATGTTTCGGCATGCTACACGTGTATATGATATGTTCACGATATGCTTTGCAGTGTAGGATATGCCCCGGAATGCGAAACGGCCTTCGAAATGATGAAAATGGGGAAATTCTACAGAACGAGAATTACGGCCGTAAGGGTCATGGTTACGCCCGTAAATGTAAGGTTACGGCCGTAAATGATAGAGTTACAGCCGTAAATGTGGAAAGATGGAAAAGCTCCAAAAGTTTCAGAGACTAGATTACAGTAGTATCATTCAGAGATACGACCGTATGGTTGGGATTACGACCGTAAAGGTCAGAGATGCGGCCGTAAGTTCAGAACAGGGGAAGAGATGGAATTGCAGAGGCAGAGTTACGGCCGTAAGTATTTGGGGTTACGGCCGTAAATGGGAAAGTTACGGCCGTAATTTTAAGTCGGCAGAAATGGTATTTTAGAAGATTCTTGCCATTTCTTGGGTACTATTCACACAAGCTCGGTTCTAAGGCTCCCAAAACCCTTCCAAGACCCCCAAACACCCATGTGATCATCCCAAACACTCCCTATGATTTATGTAATGCATATGTAATCTACGATTACAAGGAGGAAGAAGGAAAGAAGGAAAGAGGAAGAAGAGGAAAAGAAAGGGAGGAAGGAAGGAAGATGATCTCCATGCTTGTGTATGCTTCATTTATGGTGGGTAATGGTTGCTTTCCATGTTTTATGATGTATTTGCATGTTTATACTTGATTGAAACAAGATATGGAATGATCATGATGATTAGAGAGCTTAGGAGCATGTTAGGGTTCCTTAGCCTTGATCTTTGGTTATGACATGATATGATGATGATGTGTATATGTTTATGTGACCTTCATGCCAACTTCTATGACTTATGTGGCTATAGGAGATATGGAAGTAGCTATGTTACATATGTAATGAACAAAGGAAGTGAAGCTATGTATAGGAAGAAATGATAAGCTTGGCATTCATGTATGGTTACGTGGTTCAATATGAAGTATTATGCGTGTTATGTGATGAAGATATGTAGCGTGTGCTTATATGAACCAACGTGAACATTTTGTGTATGGATATCATATGTGCGAAGGTTGTTGCATTATGTGAAGTAATGTGTTAACGTCCAAATGCACGAATACGTGATGTTATGTTATGAAATGTACGGGATGTTTATGCTTCACTACGCGTGTGAGGCCTTATTTTATATCACGTATGAATGATGATGATGTGAAAGGAACAAGGCATAAAGAGGTAATGTTTATGTAAACGTATCACGAGCATATGTGTGTGAACACAGTTACCAATCATGTGTTTACATATGAATGTAAACTGGCCATATGGGGGATCTAAGCCCCATTATGACGTGGTCAGTCGGGGGATCTACGCCCCGTATGCAAAGAAAAGCAGGTCTACGGGGGATCTACGCCCCGTATGAAAGATAAGGCCTACCTAACAAATGAACGGCGCCAAGTATTCACATGATTTGTAATTGGGGCCCAAAGTAAACGTGTGACATGCATTGCATCGCATCTATTATCCACTGGGTCTTTATGACTCACTATGTGTATACGTGTTATGTTTTGAAGGTGCTGTGCGTTGGAGGTAGGCGAAAGGTCACTAGATGCTATGATGTGGTGCGTGATGGGGAAAGGGAATTAAAGATCTTAGCAGTACGTAATGACACCCGAAACCCTAGCTTTACGTTATATGTTGGAAGGAAAGGAATTTAGGGTTTCGTGTATAAATGAATAACGGACGCACGTCTAGTTCCATAATGTTATGAAACGAAGAAAACGAAACGAATGACGTGCACGGGCCCAAAGGTGGCCTCTGTTTATGTTACGTGCACGGCTCGCTCTGATATGACGTCATTTATGACGTATACGTATGTGGAACTGGACGGGGCGTTACAGACAATGATGACTTTGTGCGAGAACCTATTTGTGAGTTTCGCGATTCATATGCTCAGAAAGCAAGCTGGTAAGGTTATTGCCAACACAAAATGGAAGGAGAAACTAAAGGTAGCAGATGACAAAGTAATTGTCCCGTAGTCCCGTGGAGAAGAACAAAAGATTAAAATTGTATGGAAATGGGGGATTGGGAAGTTTGTGTTGGCAGGTATAGTTGCGTATGTCGATGGACGACTGTGTCGTAACATACCTAATCCTATAGCAAGAAGGATTGTTAGCGGTTTCTTGTTGAGTTTTCTTAACAAAAATGATGAATAGAAGTACTAAAGATTTAATTCAGCCTCCTATTTCCTATAGATGGCTTCAAAGAGGTTCTCACTGTACAAATGTGATGGAAATTGAAGTCAGATAATTTTGAAATAGGCAAGTGTACACATAGTTTTGCTATCCTATTTGCAGACAACACTGCTCTGAATGGGGGCCAGACCCACCTCCATGTAGAGAGCGGGGCATTGTCTTCGATAATATTTTCAAGTTTATGGTTTACACACCCTTTTTAATATTGGTGCTATCATGGTGAAACTGATCCAAACGGATTGTTTCTCTTTGTGATCATCTTGTGTGTGCTATGTGCTATTACTTATGGATTAGAACTTGTATATATTCTTAGATGTTGAATTCGAAAATTGTTCTAATGAGTGTAATTATAATTTATAATTAATTAACATCCCGCCACGTCACTATGTAATCACAATAGAGTGACCTCTGATCGACAACATAATTATCCAAATGTAGAAAATGGAAATTAAATCACTTAATTAAAATAAGGTGTAACGCCCCGAGTTCGAAGAACTCGAAACGTTAGTTCTTTCTTTAAAACTAACCATTTTTTTTCTAATATTAAATGCGAAAGTATAATAAATAATTAAAAGCGGAAAGTCATTTGATAAAACAACCATCTAAAGTGTTTTAAAATTATTTGATCACCAAACGTCCAAAACATCAAACACAAGTTACTAAATAGTTCAAAAGTTTGAAAACGACATAATCCCATACATCGGTTTACCAAAGTAACAATGGAAGTGAAATCTCTTATTTAATAAGCCTAAATAGAACTCTCATGTCTCATCACGCCCTTGAACTCCTCAATCTGTAAAAGAATGAAAGGCGTGAGTATTTAAACAATACTCAGTAGGCTCAGCGCAAATTAATCATCTATACAAATGTATATAAGGCAAACAGTCATGTAAACTCTATAATATAATACCCGAGGGTAACTCTGGGCCCGAAGGCAAGTAATTTGCCCGAAGGCAAGTCTGGGCCCGAATGCAAGTCTATTACACACTAAAAGCACTTATATAGTACAGATAATTAACAATAATTGCGCGATAAGTAAAAATGAGTCTTTTGAGTCTACCTGAAGTATCTCTCGAGTTTTGAGTCTACTAAGCGGTGAAAATCAGTCCTCTAGCTGTTGGTACGCCTCGTCTAGTCAATAACGAGTTTAATTTATGTTAATATTCTTAAATATAAAGTATCTATAAGTAATATAGAAGTTTGTGGACCAAAATAGAAAGAATATAAAACTTTGGGGGTCAATTTGAAAGAATTTAATAGTTTGAGGACCTATTATGCAATAAAAGTGAACTAAAAATATTTTGGCCTCAATTATAGGATTTTTAAAACATGAGGGACTAATATGCAATTAAATTTTGGGGGTTAAATTAAATAGAAAAAAGAAATTGAAGGATTAAAAGTGAAATAAAAGTTTAGGGGTCAAATTGTAACAATTGAAAGTTAGGGACTGAAATTAAATAAAATTTGAGGGCTCATTTAAATAAAATAAATAAAATGGGGGATTAGATTTGCAAATAATATTGAAGGACTAAATTGTAACAATTAAAAATTGGGGATTTGTAAATTAAATAAATTATAGGGACCAACTTAAAACAATTAGAGAACTAGAGGGACTAACTTGCAAATAACCAAATAAATTAAAAAGAAAGGGAAGCGGGCCGGATCGGATCCCTCTTCCTCACCGACTCTCTCTCTCCCTCGTCGGCTCTCTCTCCTTCCCGCTCGGTCTTCTCTCTATTTCCGGCCACTCGCCGGCGATTTGGCCGGTGTAAAGGGCGGCGAAGGTGGAGTTGAAGGTGGTGAAGCTAGTTGTAAAGTCAATTTGAAGAAATATTGAGTATATGGGGAGAAATTAAAGCTGGAACAGTAAAGGAAAATTTTGGGTATTTTCAAAATTCGATCAAATCTTCAAAAATTTTCGAAATTAAACCATACTACGATGTTCTATAGAGGTAGAGGAAGGTGTAGCTATAATTTTTGCGTTGTGAAGTGGATTTTTGAGTGTGGTTGAAATTTTGGACCGAGATGCTATGCGTATATGCGTGTTGTATGCGATGGTGTATGTATTGCGTATGTATATTCGTGCTATTGTGTGTGTTTTGGCCAAAATGATGGTGGATGGTGGAAATGACGGTGGTTGTGTGGTGGTGACTGTGGTGGTGCGGCGGTTGAGGTGGTGGTGATGCACATATACGTGTATTTATCGTGTTTTGTGTAGAAAATCAAGTGAAAAATACAAATGGATGATTAAAAACTTAGAACAACAAAATAAAAATGGAGATATAAATGGAAATATCAAGAAATCTTACCACTTGAAGTTTGATTTGTTGAATGAGAAGGAGTGGGATGAACTTGAAGATATCAAATGAGGAAAGAGGGGAAAGTAGTGTGGTTAGGGTTTCTAAAATCAACCTTAAACTGTATAAATAGGGTAAAACTAGGTTACTCCTCCAAATGGGCTTTCTTATAGCATAAGAAGTAAAATTGGACCTTAAACGAGCCTATAATTGGGTTTAAAACAAATAATTTTTAAAGTTTGGTCCTCAAATATTGAAAATAAATACATTTTTTATAATTAAATATAACAATAAATAGTATGAATTCCGACTAGACGAGCGTACGATATTTAAATTTTTATAAGTAAGGTTGTAGCGACACGTTCGAAATTTTATTTAATTAAATATATTTTATTTAAGAAGAAATTGCGGTCACTACATCAGGTGACTACAACTTCCTCTAACAAAATTTATAAACTAGAGTTGTAAAATAGACATGTATGTGACACAATTGTTGCTTTTCCACATAAAAAATGGAAAAAAAATTAATGAAAACAAAAAGCCCGCTGTAGCTATGGATATGGACAATTAGAGCCCCCAGTCTGTTGATCAACTTATTAAGTAACGTTTAACGGCAATTTCTATAGTGAACTGTGGGCTGATCCATTTTTTTTGGGGTCTGTGTGTGTATGAAGTTTGAGTGGATGATATTAGGGTTAACCGTACCAATGTCTAAAGTTTGGCATCACTATTAAGTTTATTTCATTTTTTAACCATCATAGCTTGATATTTTCTTATAATTTGTTATTATATTTGAAATTTTACATGCTTTATAATACTTCGAAATTTATCGATACTTGTGATCTTATTTATCACATATATTTGATTTTGAAATATAAAATTAAATAAATCTTAGCAAGTAGGTAATCGACACAATATTAACATATAATATTATGAGTTTAGTAGATAAAGCTTACAGATTAGTATATTTTTCATGAGGATACATATATATTGATAAAATTATGAGATTATGGAGAGATTCTATCTTGTCGTCTAATCTCCATTTTATTATTTATTGGCTCTCTCATGGTGTAGTTAAATGGTTGAAATTGATGAAGAAAATGGTTTTCTACTTTGTTGGAAGAACTTTTCTGAGGAGAAAAAAAAAATTTTCAAAAAGGCATCTTGTGATTAAAGAGTAAGTAAAATTATGGAATATATCGAGATTAGTTTTGATCAAGTGTCCAATTTGGGCACGTTATCATGGTGCGGCAGCATGTCACATCGTTATTTAATTCATAAATAGCATACCACATCATATTATTCATACTGCTATATCATGATTTGGGCACTAGATCAAAGTAGATGTTTGTTGTAGTGATTGCACAAGTTTTCTTAAATAAAAAATATTTAACTAAACAAAATCTCGAACTCGTCACTGCAACTTTACTTATAGAATTTAATAGTTACACTCATCTAGTGGAATTTTATATTATTTATTTAATTATTATAAGAAAATAATATAATTTATAAAAATTTATCTATTTTTCCAAATTTACTTTTGAGGACCCAAACTAATAAATTTACTTGTTTTAGTGCCAAAATATTAGTTTTTATTTCATTTGAGCCAACTTCTAGTTAGAAGCGCAATTGTGTTCTACCTCAATAAGAATGCTCTAGCCAAATTCTTACTCTACAATACTCATTGTTGGCATTCTCTCAAAACCTAACCCCATTAACATCCTCAGTATCCTCCATTATCATCCTCAAGGTCATTCTATCCATTCTCATTCAACAAATCAAGCAAGTTTCAAGTGGTAAGATTTCTTAACCTTTTTATTTACATCTCTATTCCAATTCCTTTTATTTAGTATTACACTCTCTTGATTAGTTGTTAGTCCTTTACAATTTTCATTTGATTTCACAAACATAGTGGCAACCATCACACACAATGGTTCTTAATCCCTTGTTATTTCACTTGATTTCCATTGCACTTTCTTATTTTGGTTTACTGTGTTATCATCACAAGGCATAGTAGCTTGTGTTTTCTCTGTATCCACGCACATAGAGGTAGCAATACCAAGCTTCACCTTCATCACAGCCCAACATACATAGTAACAATCTCATTGCAACAACACATACACCAGTAGAACATACCTAGACGCAATCAACACCAGAAGCCCAAACACGCACTCACTGCAAAACCGCAGCAACACAGCCGTGATTACACGCACACGCACGCACAAAACTCATAGCCATAGACATCAATCCCACACAAATGCACCAAATCCTTCATTATCACCTTCTCCACCCTCCTAACAATCTCTAGAAGCTCATATATATCAATTAGAAACAAGAAAATGGATTGAATTGAGAGAAATCTCAATTTTTCTTCCCAAACTTTAACCTTCAATTCGAGCTCAATAATCACTCTTCCTTCAATTAAAAACCACTGAGAGGACCCTCATAGCCACCCCTACCTTCGCCGGTGACTTCCGGCGGCGCCGCCGCCAAATTTTCCTCCATTTTCCGTCGACCGAGAGAAATACGAGCGAGAGGGAGTGATGAAGCTGTGAACCGAGTCTTCATTTGAAAATTCTTTAGATTTGAATCGAAATTTACAACTCAAGTCCCTGAGCTTTTAGATTTATTTTAAGTTGGTCTCTATACATTAATTAAATTATAGATCCTCACCTTTTAATTTTTATAATTTGACCCCTATGTTATATTTTCAACTAAGTCCCCCCAAGTTATTTATTTTATTTAAGTAAGCCCTTAAGGTTTATTTAAATGCTAGTCCTTTACTTTCAATTGTTGTAATTTGACCTCTAAACTCTTATTTCACTTTTAATTCTCCAATTTCTTATTCTTATTAAAGATGGCCCCAACCCCTCATGTTTTGAAATCCTTATAATTTAGTCCTAAATATTTTTTAGTTTAATTTTATTGCATATTAGGTCCTCAACTATTTAATTCTTTCAAATTGACCCCCAAACTTTTATAATATTTCAATTTTGGCCCATGAGTTCAATATTACCTACAAATACTTAATATGTTTTATAAAAGTATAGAAATAATAGAGAGAGTTTAGAGAGAATGAATTCTAAGGAATTCACAGGAATGAATTTCATTAATAACTGAAACCCTATTTATAGGAAAACTTCAAATGGCATAATCGTAATTACATAATTTCATCAGGGACATAATAGTCATTCACATTAAAGAAATAATATATAATATTTCCTCGGGTGCCTCATGCCTCATTTCATAACACTCCCCCTTTAATGACTATTAGTATAAACGTCTTCTGGACTTGTTTTGAGAAAAACCCAATGGGAAAAAACTTCCAAACCGATTGCAGGATAGCTTGGAGTGGTTATATACTGCTTCATGAAAACATTGCTCCCCCTGATGTCTATCAGTGGTATAGGAGTATTCACGTGCTGCCTCATTAAAACCTTGTCAAGAAAACCCAGTGGGAAAAAACTTGATCGAAGGAAAAAGAATACAGCTATTCATCTGATTTCATATCTTGAGGACGGATATCCTTACTTCTGGTAAAGGATTTCAATATCATCATTATTTGGATCTTAAATCATTATCTCTATTATAACTTGATCCAATAGATACACTGTGTCGATTTCTCTTGTCGTCCTCAATATACCATGAATATGCCTCGTTAAAACCTTATTAGGAAAAACCCAGTGGGAAAAATCCTAATGAAGGAAAAAGAGTACATTATTCATGTGAATACGCCTTTAATGTTGCCTCATTAAAAACCTTGCTAGGAAAATCCAATGGGATAAAACCTCAATCAAGGGAAAAAGAGTGCAACGCGTATTTTATATAAGTATGCTGCAAGCATTTCAAAATCTTTCATAGATTTGTATGAGTATCATATACATTGGTTGATACTCTTCATTCATCTCCACGTGAATGAATTTTTAGATGTTATACAATATCATGTTATATTCAGTGCATATATGCAATCAACAGCTTCGATCTCATTTTCTCACTATACCGAGATATATACCTAAATCTCTTCTGGAGATTTTATATTAGTTGAGATTGTGCTGCCTCATTAAAAATATTGTTTGAGAAAAACCCTTTTGGGACAAAAACATCAATCAAGGAAAAGAATACAGCATATAAATTTCTCAACAATATCAATGTAGATATTTTGAGCCGTTGCATGCACTGATACAATAATACATTTGAAACCTCTTCAAGAGTTTCATTCTCATTTCTCATTAAACCCATGCATGAACACCTTAATCATAAGGGCATATATTTCAGCATTGGCATTTTCGATGGATTTTAATATCCTCACTATTATTGATAGTATGTAGCGCTATCTTTTCATAGTGTGTCGACACTTTCAATTTTATTTCTTTCCCCATATCGACATAACTTATCGAGATATCTCATTATCAATCCTCTTGTAGGATTACACAATATAGTTATGTCTATATACTCTTCAAGAGTATATGCCGCCGTTATTAAGACCATCTTTTATAATTTGCTTTGATATATATGATTGGGGAACTCTTATAATATCAACATTTCTAGCAATATTAACTTATCAAAGCATCATAGCTGATATATGTGATTGTTCATAGTCTTTCATGCATCCTTGAATTTCAAGTTCATATTTCAATTGTGAGGATATAGTATGATGCATTTCACATATCATTTTCAACCTTTAATACTCCCCCTCATGCTAAGAAAATTTAGAACACTAAAACTCATATATGTTCTCATCATTCAGTCTTAATATGAGAATTTATATAGTTTGCATTCTATTCTCGATATTGGCAATTTATTGGAGGACTTTAAATAATTTGCCACATAATATCCCACTTGTATGCGCATACTCAATCCTTCAGGGATTTATTCAAGTATTGGGATATACATTTACTAGCTTTATCATTAAATTTGGAAATCATGCTCATACCGTGAGCAAATATTTCGTAAATTTCAAATTACGAATCATATACACATGTGACTATCTAGTGGATCCATATCATAATATCTAGTAGTCCACATGGAGGATGAGTGGACCCATATTTCTCATCCTTTATTCCAGATATATTTGGGATTTATTCCCAATATTGGCTAGTAATGATTTCATCATTTATCGAGAACAATCGTTGAAGAATTCTTTTAATTCTTCACTTGAAATATTGATTTCAATAAGTATTTAAACCGGGATGGTCAGTCTGGTTTTGCAAACGAGTATTATTGAACTTCTAGTTCAGTAAATTCTTATATCGATTTCACTAGTATCTGTATAGTGCTCAACATGATTTATCATAGAAACAATTCACCGACATATTCCATCATCTTTTGATGACATTATTGTCTACTACTGTACAAACACGGATTTACAGTTCATACGCATCACATCCGCTACCGCTCAATCATGAATCTTAGCTTTTACGCTACTGAGTCGCATCTTCATACGCTTCATGTTACTATTTTAACGCGGAGTCGTATCTCATACCCGTCGTATTATTCTATAAATAGATCATCAAAATTATTGCAAAATTCATCCTAATAAGAGTCCATATCTTATAATGGATCATATGCTCTCAAATCTTCGAAAATACTATCCATCATTACCGATCAAAATTCTAAAAAGAATTTATCGAGGTAGACTCGAAAGGTTGAGGATGCTAATGAATAAGGGCATCCCAGGAGATGTTCGATGTTTGATTGAAGCAAAGGTTCGATTATCTGGTGAGGTTTCGATTCCTTCTAAGTACATGCCTGGTATGGGTAAAAGTAGTTTTTCAAAGAAACGGAGAGCAAAAAGATTAGGAGGGTGCTACAAATGTGCTCGGTGGACATGTGACACTCGATGTAAATCTGTGGGGTACGTGTCCAGTAACCGAGAAGATAAGATAGCATTCATTAAGGATGGATTGAGTAAGGAGCCTTTGGATGATATTCAATGTGCTCTTGAGACACATCCTAGTGGACACGCATAAGGTGAGTTGATGGCCTTATGGGCCAAATTCAAAGATCAACAAGCACTTTATAGTCTTGAAATACTTACTTTAAAAGATCCAGTTTGTAAATTTAGTAGAAAAATTTAGTATAATAATTTTCTCATATTAATGTAAGGAAGCTCGGTGTAATAACGAAGATCAATGTTTTTCTTGTAGTTGTAAATATTATTTTTCAATTTTTAAGATATATATATGTATATATATATATTATTTTTCAATCACCGACAGGTATATGTCATTTCACTAAAATTTTTTTGCCTTTTTCTCTTTCATATTTGTCAAAAAGTAAATAGTACAATCAATTATTGGTTTGAAAATTTTTCTTTAAATAGAGGGATTCATATATCTCTCATGTTCATACATTAAAAGTATAGTGCAAAAAGAGAGATAGGAGTAAAGATGGATATGGAGATTTTAGAATCATCTCATACAAGTCAGCCTTTACCTCGCCAGATTAAAACCGTATGTATTCTTGGTGGATCTAAATTGGTAGGTCATATCCAATATGTGGATATGGCAAACCGACTCGTAAAAGAGTTAGGGAGACAAGAAATCAATATACTATATGGAGGAACCAACAACAAACTTTTAGCTAGACTTATAACGGCCGCACCATCATGGGGAATAAGAGTTTCGAGTGTAATTCCTTTCCATTTAGTTGGATCTAATACTCGAATTGGAGCCAGTTCTACCATGGGTCCAGCAGGGTTAGTGCTACAAGCGCAATCCATCCACAATTGCATGATGTATATGATGAATAATAGTGATGCTTTCATTGTCCTTCCAGGCGGCTACAACACACTGGAGGAAATATTCAATATAGCCTCGTTGGCACAGTGGAACTTTCATGTCAAACCAATAGGTTTGTTGAATATTAACAATTTCTTTGATGGCTTACTAGCGTGCCTTAGATCGAGTGTAGATAATAAGTTTATCTCTCATTTAGCGAGAAAAATACTTATTTCTCGCTAGTATCGCTGATGAACTACTTATCAAATTTCATGCATATGTTCAAGAATCATGGAAGCCCAGTCCGTTTGGTCATGCACTCACCGTGTCAAGCGAAAAGAAATTCGGATCCTTTAAATATCTCATTATGAACCACGATGTTGAGGGTGGCGATTACGAGTATTTATACTCTCAAACGCACCCTTCATTTATGGGTTCAATATGTATTTTCTTTTCGCATTTCTATATTTTCGAAAGTGTTTATTGCCATCTTTGATATTCTCAATATGTTCCACTTCTACTGCTTTGTACTTCTTCCGAGTAATAATAATAATATCATATTGGCTTTAGTCAAATACGTAAATCTAGTGATTATACTTCTTCAAGAGCATTTTATTCTCATATTAATACAATCTCATATCATCGATGAGATTACTTCATATAATCTCTCCATGCGATATATTTTCTTTGATTTATCAACATGGGATCTATTGAGCATTTTATTTATCCAATGGTAACTTCAGGTACCACTTACTCAATTTTCTCCATCAATATTCAATAGACGTGGAAACTGAACATTCCTTTATTAAATGCTTCTTTAAGAGCATTTCTCATCATATCACAATATATTAATCTCATAATGAGATTTTTCACCGTGGTATATTTTCTTTCTCTTTTATCACAATGGGATTCTTTGAGCAATTTTATTTCATCAATACATACAACGGTAAATTCTTGCATCACTTGCTCAAATCCCTTCTTTAATATCAATAGAATATTCATATAAATCAGTTATCCAATCATGGGGTTTAATCCAACCACATTTGTAATAAGTATTCTAAACGTGTGGTATAACTCATCATATTGAAAATATGTATACCAATCGTGTGATATAACTCACCACATTGGAAATATATACAAATTTCAAAGTGCATAAATTTAAATTACAGAAATTAAATTCTCCCCTAATAGGTGGTTGAACCTACCATATTGAAATTATCGCAATAAATATAAAGTTACGGAATTTAAATTACGAGAATTAAAATGCATAATGATTAACTACTTCTTCGGGAGTAGGGTCTGCTTAGTAGAAGATATTACCCTTCACTTAGCATATAAATTGCACAAATATATAAAATCTTCCGTTTAATGATGGTTGAACCCATCATCAGGTAGGAGGTGTTGCAGTATTTAAATTGCAATAAATAAAGTGCGAGACTTAAATATCTATAGAATCAAATTTGTTCTAACTATTTCTTCAAAATATAATTATTGTCAAAGTAAACGGCCGTAAATCGAAATATATTCTCTTGCCAATCGCTACCGCTGTTTGCAAAGTTTCGCTGGCAAAGTGCGTGTCGCTACACATATTTCTTTATAAAACATTAATACATACTTACCGCCGCCAATCGCTACGCTTGTTTGGCAGGTCGCTGACAAGTGCGTGGCGTTACACATATTTCTTTATAAAATTTTAATAGTATAAGGATTAATATGTAAATATTCACAAGTCCAAGGACCCTTTTGTAACTTTTTCAAAAGTTGGGGTACTGATTTGTAAATTTTTGAAAGTTTACCTTATCAATATTGGTGTCAAATCGAAGATCTCGTTAAATCGAGTATAATAGAGTCGAGAAAATTTGATTTTGATAATGTACGCTCCTTATATCTCGAGAAAACGAATGTTAGAGTTTAATATATTATTATATTATAAAGTAATATAATATAATATATATACCGCCCTTTTCCGCTTTCCCTTCTTTTTCATTCTCGCCTTAAGAATCAATTCTCATCGCCACAAATTCTCTCGCCGAGAGCTTCGATGATGTGGTCTCGTTTTATGCTCACGTCATCTCGTTTGGCCGGAAAATGAAGTCGAAGCGACGGTTGTTATGATTTCTTAATGAAATCCGTTCTCTCCTTTTCATTTATTCTCTGCACCATATTTTCATATAAGTGATTGGATAGAGAGAGTGAGGTAGGTTAGAGATAGAGAGACAAAAAGATTTGTAATCATGTGCATCATTGATAAACTAAGTGGATTTCAATAAGAGATAACGTGAGAGAAATAAGAAAAAGAATTGAGCAATGCATTATTGAAGATGGAGAGAGGAAGATAAGATTGGTTTGGGACGGATTCTTGAGAATTGAAAATTTTGGTGTAATAATCTGGTTTCTGATACAGAAAATCATCTATAAGATGCAACTGTAGAGCATATTCCCTTCATATTACTTAAAAGGTTAGAGACTCGTGCTGATAACGTGTTATAAAAGTATAGAAATAATAGAGAGAGTTTAGAGAGAATGAATTCTAAGGAATTCACAGGAATGAATTTCATTAATAACTGAAATCCTATTTATAGGAAAACTTCAAATGGCATAATCGTAATTACATAATTTCATCAGGGACATAATAATCATTCACATTAAAGAAATAATATATAATATTTCCTCGGGTGCCTCATGCCTCATTTCATAACAATATGTAAGTATATTAACATAAATTTAACTCGTTATTTGACCAGACGAGGCATACGGACAGCTAGAGGACTGACTTCTCACAATTAGTAAGCTCAATACTCGGCTAAAGATTTTAGATAGACTCCTTTGCTAAAAATTACCTTTCAAATATGCACACTTAAAATTAATATTGTTATAAATACTGCATGTAAATGTTATGTGACAATAGGCTTCTAGCTTACTTATGACGTGCTTCCTCGGCACTATGACGATATGTTCTTGTCTACTTAGGTGTGTTTAATAGCATTATGATGATAGGCATTTAGCCTAATAAATAATAACAACGTGCTTTTAAACAGTATGATGATGTACATGATTAAGAGGAATGATGAGCGAACGTGTATTACATACTTGTTTGTATTTTATGATGAATGATGATTATGTGCATTTAGTTGTAATATATATTAATTGTTATACGCGGGGTCTACTGAGTATTTAAAATACTCACGTTATCTCTACCAATGAGCAAATTACAGATTGAGGAGATCAAGGCGTGGAAGCTCTCTTATTAAATAAGAAATTTGTTTCCTTTGTCATTTTAAGCAAACTTTATGTATTGAAGTACGTTGTTTAAATGTTTTGAACTATTTAGTAGTTAATATTGGATGTTTTGTGTTGCTAGAGATCGAACTTATGTAAGATATTCTAAAGTGGTTGTTATTTTAAATAAATTTTCACATCTTAATTATTTGCTACTTTTTCCTCATTTATTGATATAGTTATTATTATTTGAAAAAAAAATGAAATGCTTTAGAGAATGAACTAACATTCTGGGTTCTTAGAATTTGGGGTGTTACATTTGTATATGTCAAAATTTTACTTTTTAAAGTTGTTTTTTGTGGGGAATAGTATTTTCTGCAAATCGTCATTGAATGACCCCAAAACAACGATAGTCGTTCTGGAACGACTCATAAGGATCATGATCGTTCTAAGTGACTCATTGGTCATTACGAATGACTGAGTTAGTTGGTCAGTCATTTTTTAACAATTGAGTAAATCATTCAGTCGTTTTTGAATGACTCAGGTATTTGTTTTTCATATTTGAACGAACCTTTTTCAAATATGAAAAATGAGTGAGAAATTTTTAGTTTGAATTAAATTCATTAAGGGTAGTTTAGCATTAAGGGTAGTTTAGGTTTAGGGAGGTCTAAAAAGCTTTCTTAAAAGAAAGTAAGGTCTCAAAAAGTCAGGTAAACTAATACAAGGCCATTCCAAAATTTTTCCCTGATAAAGGGCCTATTCGATAAATTTATACTTCATTGTCCCATATATGTAAGCTTGTTTTCATTTTTTAGATGTCCCATATATATAAGCTTATTGCTTTTTAAAGAAGTTTAATTTAAACTGTTTACTAATATACCTTAGTTATTACTATCAATTTTAAATTTTACTAATTAAATAAAGGTAAATTAGGAATATGGTTTAAAAAATATATATTTTTAATGTTTTTCTTAATCTTTGTAAAAGTCAAATAAGCCTATATATAAGAGACGAAAAGAGTACTACCCAAGAAGAAGAAGGAGGGGGAGAGTTTTTAATCTCTCGTTTTAACCCCTACCACTATTCCTTCTAAAAGTTTGGGTTGTGTTCTCATTGACATTTGCAAGATGTTTTCCTGCTTTCAATTTTCTAAAACAATGAAAATGTGTTATCATCATCTGTTTCCAAAACAAATTGTCACTGACCGAAAAAATCATAAAGAAAACTCAAGACAAGTTTTGTTATTTTAAGTGTTTCTGCATTGAGTTAAAAACATCGAAAATGTATTTTTTTTAATGTTTAGTTTTACATTAATTAACTAGAGATCTTGTATCTCTTTGGTTGCTACCAAATCCAATTCAAGAGATCTTTGGTGTGAACCGTTATCTGGTTTGGTTCACCAGTGAACTAGTTATTATTATTATTATTATTATTATTATTATTATTATTATTATTATTGTTATTATTATTATTATTTTGAGAGGGGAATGAGGAGGTAGGAGGTGTTGGAAGTAGGATAGTAGGTCGAAGAGCATAGCCAAATTACACGATTTTAAAAATATATAAAACTTTTATGCAATTTTTATTGTATTAGTATTTTGTTTTCTTAAAGAAAAGTTCAAATCAAACATATATTACTTATTTCAACAGAAAAAATAAATAATGAAGCATATTACTTTATTATTTCTAAAAAGTTCAAATCAAACATATTTTTTAGTTTTTCTTTTCAAAAATAAGCTTTTAAAATATCAAAGCAAATACGCATTTGATTTTTTCGAAACATCCACCATTGAAAATGTTTTAATTCAAAATTCCGACTTGAAATACAAAGCTAGAAAATTTTTAATAAAATAAAAATTCATTGGATAGGACCTCGTTGCCTTGACGTGGATCCGAGAATGGGCCACATGGAAGGGGCCCACTTCTCCACCAAGTAAAGGGCCTACGGGCTACTACCCAAAGCTCCACGTTAGGACTAAAAGTGGCAGATGCCCAAAAACGTTTTATGTCTTTTGGTCAAAGAAATTCCAAAATTTCCTTCCTTGAACAAACAAATACGATAAGAACAAACGCACCCCAACTTTAAGCATAACTAGTTTTTACACCAATTCGTTGCACGGGAGTACATCTGTGTAAGTTTAAATTTGTTGTAAAAGTTAGTGAAAAATAAATTATTTAATTAGCATTCAATTTCAAATAACGCTCTAACAATGTGAAATGTGAACAGATAACAAATTAAATCGAAAAAGTAAAATAAATATGCGTTGCATGGGAGTGCAACTGTATAAGTTGAAATTTGTTGTAAAGTTGAGTAAAAAATAAATTATTTAATTCATATTAAATTACTAATAATGCTTTGACAATGTGAAATACGACCAGACCAAAAAATTAAATAGAAAAAGTAAACAAATGCAATAATAGAGTATCACATTGCTTTGACAAAAATTTGAGTCAAATTACATAGTGTTAGATTTCAAATAAATAAAATTATAAATTTCGGAAAACTTCTTTATATATAACATTAATCGTGAGCAATGCTCCCCTGCCCACAGCGTGGGCAGGGAGGTGGTGGGCAAGGGGTGGTGCACACGCCGACGTGGCACAACTTTGGCTTGCCACGTCGATGTGTGAATGGCTTCCCTGCCCACAGCGTGGCAAGGGACCAAAAGTGCATTAATTTATACGAGTTTAAAGTGCATTAATCTGACCGTTTAATTTTTTTTATTCGAAAACAAATTAATCTGACCTTTTAATTTTGATTATCAGGTCACGTGGTTGAATACTAAAATTCCAAGAATTGAATTGCAAAATAGAGATACATGGCAAAAAATACGTTGACAATAATATTAAAAATAGTTATTTATGTCCTAAAACCAGTTGTATTTACAAAAGTAGAATTCACATCTATTTTGTATATATTATAGATTTAAATTATGGTTGAAAGGAATCTACTTAACAAACTTGAATTGACTTAAAATCTTCTTGAATTACAATTTCAAATAAAAATACTTGTTCACGATAGATAAACACTATCGGCATTTTTTAAAAAAAAAAAATTCCATGAACGACTAATACAATTATATATCTAATTAGTTTCACAATATTAATAACATTAGTATTAAAGTTGGGGATGAATAAATGTTATTGTGAATGCAAAAATAATTAAAGTTAAATGGAAAATGGAAATTTAAATGTCAAACCTAATTTTATATGTAACAAATTAAAGTATAATAATTGCATTAAGAAATCTATTATAGGGGATTACAATAATAGATTTGATTGTTCAATATTAATAGGCCTATCATCGCAATATTATTGTCCAACTCTAAAGTGTGGAAGAACCTTTGTTTGAATAATAATAATAATAATAATAATAATAATAATAATAATAATAATAATAATAATAATAATTTTTAAAAATTGTGGACATCCAACTGTAAAACAAAGGCCATTTCCAGGCCCAAATCATGAAACCCTAAAAAAGTGTGGAAGCAACTCAATCCTAATATAGATATATTTCAATGTAATTGTAATACAAGTCCCATTTTGAATCCCAAATTATCATGAAAGTATGAAACCATACAACTCCGTGGATGCTTCTCGGTTGCTAGAATTCACCCCACTTGAAAATAAAGAACCTAATCTCCACATTGCCGCATGATGAACAATTTATCGAAGTCCCTGCAGATTTGATAAGACCATGGAAGAGGATGAAGGGGGGAAGGAGTATGAAGGCAAAACAGTGCAAGAGGAAGAAGATCAAGCTAAATCAGAATATTTTCCATGGAAGCTCTTGTAGTGTGTTCTGAAGTCTTCTATGATCATCTCCATCAATTTAATTTGATTTGTCTGCAAGATTTTGATTTCCATACAGAACCCAAAACCATTTTTCTTATTGTTGTTCTTTGTCAAGAATTTAACTGGTTTTGGTCATCTCATAGGCTTAATTATTCTAGTGATAATATTATGGTGAATATATTGTTTTGCTACATATGTGTAAAGTTAAAATGCGGCAGTTTTATGTATTAAGCAATCAAAAGACTTCCTCAACGTGGGTGGATGGTTCAATTCAGAAACTATTTTTTTCAACCAATAAAAAAATTTCCCTAAACTGATTAAAAAACTGTCCTAATAATCTAACTAATGACACGTGGCAATGAAAATTATAATACAAATACAGCATGACAAATGGCAAAACCTGTCTTAAATCCACCAAAATAGAAGTTGAAACTGTCCTAAAACCACTATGCAAAACTAAATTTCGAATCACCTCTGCGTTATAATATATATAGATTTTCGCCAAAAGTTTAGATAGGTCACTAATGTTTAAAATTTATGTTAATAGCCACAGCAGTGATGCACAAGTTGATAATATTTCGACACGGGGATGCTTAATTAAAATTTTAACCGAGAAATTAGACACAGCAGCGCTAAATGCACATGACATTAGCTTGGAATCAAAATGTTGACCTAGTGATTAAAAGTTCAATCCCCTACTGAGAAGATCATCTTGTATTCGAATCCCCAGCATCCCGTCTCCTATATACCTCCTATCAAAAAAAGACGAGGGAAAAACACTCTATCTATTAAAGTAAAAGTTCAATAGAAATAATGCATCTCATATTATTACTCATTATTATCTCTGTACATCGTCGTCCCCAATGTCATACGATATCACAATTTAATTTTAACCAATGTTTTCATACTCGACTAGACCGTCGAGTCTAGGGTAAGGGTTAGAGAATTGTTTGGAGTCGACTTGTAAGCCACTGACTAAATAAAATAAAATTAAAAAATATTAAAATACTAAAATTTCCTAAAATTGAAGAAATACAAGAGCATACAAATACCCAAGTTAAATCCAATCTGTGGTCGTTAAAATTAATAAATGAAAATAGAATTCTAGGAAAATAACTAACTGGTTATATGAAATAAAAAAAAAGAAGAAGAAGAAGAATTCACTATATGAAATTGTATGAAATTTTGGCAGCTACTAAACCCGCAAGTATGTTGACACACACACACACACACATATATATATATATATATATATATATATATTGATAACTGTTATAAAAGTATAGAAACAATAGAGAGAATTTAGAGAGAATGAATTCTAAGGAATTCTCAGGAATGAATTTCATTAATAACTGAAGCCCTATTTATAGGAAAACTTCGAATGGCACAATCGTAATTACATAATTTCATCAAGGGTATAATAGTCATTCACATATAATAATTACATCTTTTACCAAATTATTCCTCCACCAAATTATTCCTCCACCAAATTATTCCTCATAATTCATAACCACCACATTATTCTCAATTATTCATAACACCTAATAATTATTCTTCAATTATTATTCATAACACTCCCTTGAATGACTATTAATACAAATGTCTTCCGGACTGTTTGGAGAAAAACCCGGTGGGAAAAAACTTCCAAACCGATTGCGGATAGGTTGGAGTGGTTATATACCGCTTCATCAAAACATTGCTCCTCTCGATGTCTATCACGGCATATGAGTATTCACGTCTTGCCTCGTTAAAACCTTGTCAAGAAAACCTGTGGAAAAAACTTGATCGAAGGAAAAGAGTACAAATGGCTCAGCTTGATTTCATATCTTGAGAACTGATATCTTTACTTGTAAATGATTTCAATATCATCATCGCTTTGGATCTAAAGCATTAGCTCCATTATAACTTGATCTAATAGATACACTGTATCAATTTCTCCTATCGTTTCTCAATATACCATGAATATGCCTCGTTAAAACCTTATTAGGAAAAAACCCAGTGGGAAAAACCCTAATGAAGGAAAAAGAGTACATTATTCATGTGAATACGCCTTTAAAGTTGCCTCATTAAAAACCTTGCTAGGAAAACCCAATGGGATAAAACCTCACTAAGGGAAAAGAGTGCAACGCGTATTTTATACAAGTATGTCGCAAGCATTTCAAAATCTTTCATACATTTGTATGAGTATCATATACATTGGTTTTATACTCTTCGTTCATTTAGAGTGCATCAATTTTCTTACACAACTACAAAAATTCACCATGAACACATGTCTCCAAACACACAATTTAAAGCATATAAATTCATAGTAAAAACATGTAAACATATAAGTAAACCTTCATAACTAACTAACACTTAAAATATATCATTTAACATTTAATACTCGCTTAATAGGTTATTTCATTCCCAGGGGCTTAGCTCACCCTTTAGGATACTCATAAACACGGGTTTTGCTCATCCGATCCTTTAATTTCCCTTTCGGTACTACACACACGATCGGTAATTTAACTTTCATGAGCATGCAACATATAATGACCACCATGCTTATCTTTAAACTTGAGCAATAGTCATCATCATCTCATCATCTCATAAGTTAAGGATTTCACATTCACCATTTATCATCTTCAATATATCTCAATATTTTCATTATCATTGATCATATGTAGCGCTACATTTTCATATCGTGTCGACACTTTTCAATTTCATTTCTTTCCCCATATCGACATAACTTATCGAGATATCTCATTATCAATCCTCTTGTAGGATTACACAATATAGTTATGTCTATATACTCTTCAAGAGCATATGCCTCCGTTATTAAGACCATCTTTTATAATTTGCTTTGATATATATGTTTGGGGAAATATCAACGCTTCTGACGCGCTAACTTATCAAAGCATCGTAGCTGATATATGTGATTGTTCATAGCCTTTCATGCATCTTTGAACTTCAAGTTCGTATTTCAATTTCGAGGATATAACATGATGCATTTATTTTCAACCTTTAATACTCCCCCTCATGCTGAGAAAATTTAGAACACCAAAACTCATACAGTTGGTATGATTTTAATCATATATGTTCTCATCATTCAGCCTTAATATGGGAATTTAGACCGCTTGCATTCTATTCTCGATATCGGCAATTTATTTGAGGACTTTAAATAATTTGCCATATAATATCCCACTTGTATGCCATACTCAAATCCTTCATGATTTATTCAAGTATTGGGATATACATTTACTAGCTTTATCATTAAATCTGAAAATCATGCTCATACCGTGAGCAAATATTTCGTAAATTTCAAATTACGAATCATATACACATGTGACTATCTAGTGGATCCATATCATAATATCTAGTAGTCCACATGTAGGATGAGGGCCCATACTTCTCATCCTTTATTCCGTATATATTTGGGATTTATTCCCAATATTGGCTAGTAATGATTTCATCATTTATCGAGAACAATCATTGAAGAATTCCTTTAATTCTTCACTTGAAATATTGATTTCAATAATTATTTAAACCGGGATGGTCAATCCGGTTTTGCAAACGAGTATTATTGAACTTCTAGTTCAGTAAATTCTTATATCGATTTCACTAGTATCTGTATAGTGCTCAACATGATATCATAGAAACAATTCACCGACATATTCCATCATCTTTTGGTGACATTATTGTCTACTACTGTTCAAACACGGAGCTACAGCTCATACGCATCACATCCGGCTATTATTTAATTCCGAAATCGTAGCTCTTACGCTTCATATTATTTATTTAAAATCGGAGTCTTATTTCATACACGTCGTATTATTCTATAAATAAATCATCAAAATTATTGCAAAATTCATCCTAACAAGGGTCTATACATTATAATGGATCATATGCTCTCAAATCTTCGAAAATACTATCCATCACTACCGATCAAAATCCTAAAAAGGATTTATCGAGGTAGGCTGGAAAGATTGAGGATGCTAATGAATAAGGGTATCCCACAAGATATCCGATGCTTGATTGAAGCAAAGGTTCGATTATCTGGTGAGGTTTCAATTCCCTCTAAATACATGCCTGGTATGGGTAAAAGTAGTTTTTCAAAGAAACGGAGAGCAAAAAGATTAGGAGGATGCTACAAGTGTGCTCGATGGACATGTGACACTCGATGTAAATCATGGGGTACTTGTCCGAATTGAGAAGATAAAATATCATTCGTTAAGGATGGATTGAGTAAGGAGCCTTTGGATGATATTCAACAGCTCTTGAGACACATCCTAGTGGACACGCATAAGGTGAGCTAATGGCCTTATGGGCCAAATTCAAAGATCAACAAACGCTACATGCCTTGAAAAACTTACTTTAGAAGATCCTGTTTGTAAATTTAGTAGAAAATTTTAGTATAATAATTTTCTCATATTAATATAAGGAAGCTCGTTGTAATAACGAAGATCAATGTTTTTCTTGTAATTGTAAATATTGTTTTTCGATTTTAAGATATATATATATATATATATATATATATATATATATATATATATATATATATGTATATATATATTAATTTTCAATCACCGACAGATATATGTCATTTTCACTTAAAAAAATTTCTGCATTTTTTTTTTCTCTTTCATATTTGTCAAAAAGTAAATAGTGCACTCAATTATTGGTTTGAAAATTTTTCTTTAAATAGAGGGATTCATATATCTCTCATGTTCATACATTAAAAGTATAGTGCAAAAAGAGAGATAGGAGTAGAGATGGATATGGAGATTTTAGAATCATCTCATACAAGTCAGCTTTTACCTCGCCATATTAAAACCGTATGTATTCTTGGTGGATCTAAACTGGTAGGCCATATCCAATATGTGGATATGGCAAACCGACTTGTAAAAGAGTTAGGGAGACAAGAAATCAATATACTATACTGGAGGAACCAACAACAAACTTTTAGCTAGACTTATAATGGCCGCACAATCATGGGGAATAAGAGTTTGAGCGTAATACCTTTCCATCTAGTTGGATCTAATACTCAATTGGAGCCAGTTCTACCATGGGTCCAAGCAGGTTGGGGCTACAAGCGCAATCCATCCACAACCGCATGATGTATATGATGAATAATAGTGATGCTTTCATTGTCCTTCCAAAGCGCTACAACACACTGGAGGAAATATTCAATATAGCCTCGCTACACAGTGGAACTTTCATGTCAAACCAATAGGTTTGTTGAATATTAATAATTTCTTTGATGGCTTACTAGCGTTTCTAGATCGTGGTGTAAATAATAAGTTTATCTCTCATACAATGAGAAAAATACTTATTTCTCGCTAGTACTGTTGATGAACTACTCATCAAATTTCATGCATATGTTCAAGAATCATGGAAGCCCAGTCCGTTTCATGCATCATCGGGTGTCAAGTTTAAAAAGAAATTCGGATCCTTTAAATATTTCATTATGAATCCTCATGTTGATGGTGGCGAGTTACGGAGTATTTATACTCTCGAGACGATCCCTCATTTATGGATTCAATATATATTTTCTTTTAGTATTTCTATATTTTAGTGTTTATTGTCATCTTTTGATATTCTCAATGTGTTCCACTTATTTGCTTTGTACTTCTTCCGAGTAATAATAATAATATCATATTGGCTTTATTCAAATACGTATATCTAGTGATTTTGCTTCTTCAAGAGCATTTTATTCTCATATTAATACATTCTCATATCATCGATGAGATTACTTCATATAAGCTTTCCATGCGATATATTTTCTTTGATTTATCAACATGGGATCTATTCAAAGATTTTACTTTCGCCTATTTATCCAATGGTAACTTCAAGTACCACTTGCTCAATTTTCTCCATTCACATTAGGTATATATGAAGAAGTAATTTTATTCTCATCGTCTACTTCTTCAAGAGTATGATTAGAATATTTGATCAACTACTTCTTCTCGAGTAGGATTCGTTATAACCAATCATGTAGTATAACCCACCACATTGAAAATATGCACACCAATCGTGTGGTATTACCCACCACATTGGAAATATATGCCAATCTAAAGTGCGTAAATTTAAATTGCAGAAATTAAATTTCTTCCAATAGGTGGTCGAACCTACCTTATGGGAATTATTGCAATAAATATAAATTTACTAATTTAAATAGCAAGAATTAAATTGCATAATATTTAACTACTTCTTCAGAGTAGGATCTGCTTAGTAGAAGGTATTACCCATCACTTAGCATATAAAGTGCGTAAATATATAAAACCTTCCGCTTAGTGACGGCTGAACCTATCATCAAGTAGGAGGTATTGCAGTAATTAAATTGCAAGAAATAAAGTGCGAGAATTAAATATTGAACTGCTTTATTTGAGCAAATTTGTTCTTCTAGAACAAATACTCATTACTTCTACAAGAGCACACTTATCCTTCTAGAATAAGTACATTATGTAATTGAACTCTTCGGGAGTTAAAATAATATTCCGATCTTTTAACTCAAATGGACTTCAAGCCATTTTATATAATCAATGGATTTAGAATTTCTTCATGAATATTCTATCCATTTTTCACTGTCGTCAAAATTAGGTCGGTTTTACCCTAAAGGTAAAATTGTCCATTCCAATCCGCAAAGGTAAAATTGTCAAAAATATTTTATCAATGTTTTACGATTGGAAAATTATCTCCTTTCTACTTCAATTTGTAAATATAAAAATGTTTAAAGACTATTTTGTAACATTTCAAAAGTTGGTGTACTGATTTGTAAATTTTGAAAGTTTGATAATAACATATTTCAAAACGAGTTATTACCCTATCAATGTTGGTGTCAAATCGAAGCTCTCGTTAAATCGAGTATAATGGAGTCGAGAAAATTTGATTTTGATAATGTATGCTCCTTATATCTCGATAAAATGAATGTTATAGTTTAATATATTATTATATTATAAAATAATATATAATTATTATATTATAATGGAATATATATACCTTCGTCCTTTTCGATTCTCTTCTTTTCTTCACACTGCACCGACACTTCCATTTGATTACCTGGCACGGGTTGGGCGACGTGGCAGATCAATGGGAGGATTATTATCGGGCACGATAGCCAAAGGGTTAGTTTCCTCCTCATGTATGCTCTCCAAATTGCTACCACCGCTTTCGTAGTAATTAGGTAGATTAATTTGTGGTTGAGGGAATTATCAAGAAGTGGTGATTAGGGTAGTGGAAGGAAGAAGGAAAAGGGCGTTAAGCATAGTCTTAATCAGGTTTATAATCATGGAGCGTCAAAGAAATATTGGCCATAATTTTCTTGTAATAATCCAGCTTACGATCTGAAGATCATCTATAAGATGCAATCAGAGAAGATACTTCTTTCATATTACTCAAAGGGTTAGAGACTACTGATAACGTGTTATAAAAGTATAGAAACAATAGAGAGAATTTAGAGAGAATGAATTCTAAGGAATTCTCAGGAATGAATTTCATTAATAACTGAAACCCTATTTATAGGAAAACTTCGAATGGCACAATCGTAATTACATAATTTCATCAAGGGTATAATAGTCATTCACATATAATAATTACATCTTTTACCAAATTATTCCTCCACCAAATTATTCCTCATAATTCATAACCACCACATTATTCTCAATTATTCATAACACCTAATAATTATTCTTCAATTATTATTCATAACAATAACATGATTTTAGATATTGACAATTTCCCATTTCTTTGATAAATTAATTCAAGAAACAAAAATAAATATAGTAAAGTGATAAACAAAATTAATAATACAATTAGAAAGTAACCCATCATTACAATGACAAACTAATTTTAGTAAACAATGAAAAATTTTGGTCAACATAAGAATAACATTTTCTTTATAGGGAAAATTGCGTTTGTGATCCCAACTTTTCACTTCATTTGCACTTTGATGCCTTATCTTTTTTGGTTTTTTTTTTCTGCAATCACACAATCCTCAATCTTTCAAAAATTAGCGGCATTAGTCCAACTGGACCTGTTAACCTGCGACGATTATTCAATAAAATAAGAGTAGTTTAATAATTTAACATGTATTTTTACCATATTATTAATAAATAAATATTAAGTTTTCATTTAAAATTTAAAATTTATTGTAAACTGAAGGCTCTCGTAGTTTTTGTTGAAAATTAACTCGCCTGGAGAAGTTGCTTGGTCTAATCTCCGTGAATCATTAGGCTCAAGTGAATAATCGCACTTTTATGTTGGACAACCTTAATTATTCCTTATACCAATAAGAAAAAAGAGAGTAATCCAAAACTTACATGAACATGCGTTCAAAAATTAAAAATTATTACGCTTAGTGGATGAGATTCACTGCCACATTCAATATTTTGATTTGTGTCTTGAACAGAGTAGTTCGAGTATAAAATCAATTACTTGTACCTGAAAAAGTAAATTACATTTGAAGCATTTTATCTTCTTTCTCCAACAATTGTAAATTGATGTGTGCTATAGTAAGCAAACTCATCAACCTTTTTCTAGGGTCAAATGAAACGTAAACTTTTCAGACTTTACCTACATTCCCGTTCCAATACTAATATGTTGGTACCGTAAGGGGCGAACATGTCATGTAGAGCGTGAGTATTGGTCAAAGTTAATGCGAGCCCTCTCCATTCACGGGGAGCGTGACATGTAGAAGAAGTTGGCACCGTAAAATGCCACATGCTGGTAGAAGGTCATTAGCGACTTTACCAATCAGCGGGTGACCAATAAAAGAAAGATGAATGGTGGACCGATGTGGTTTTCCAGACTTGTTCTCAACCCTATATTAGATCAAATAGGTTGAGGACTTCATGAATGACCAATAAAAGAAAGATAAATGATTGGGAATTCACCAAACTGTAGAATCTTTGGTAAAAGTTCAGATAAACGATATATTAGATCAAATAGGTTGAGGACTTCATGAATGTTAATGACATGAGTAATTTGGTTATCCGTTGATTCGTTATTTTTTTCCAGAAATTGCTTGTGAATAGGTTGCTCATTTTTCTCTAATTTAAGAACTTGAGCTTCAATCTGCCAACAAAATAAACTCCAAATAAATGAAATAATCTGCTGAAAAACATGTTAAAAAAAAAAAGAAGAAGAAGAAGCATAATTATGATTTAATCCAACCCTTCCACAGGATGTCAGAAGCTGAGATTATATTATGTCATTATTTGTTTCCTCACTTTTGTTAAGATCTTTCAGCTTCTCCTCACTCATAGAACTCGTAAGGAATTTCCCAACTGCATTAGTTGAAAAGATTGATACATAATTATATAGACAAAGTCATATTTTTCCATGAAAAAAAGAAATTAAGACTAACGAAGCGTGGAAACGTAATCTTTGCATATGTTACTTGTCCCATAAAGAATCACTATACTGATTGAATGATCAGTACCCATTGTAAAGTTAAAAGGCCATCATGGTGATTGTAACGCCTCGGGTTCTAACTACCCGGAATGCCACGTCATTTTCTAAACTAATTTTTGCAAATTTAAAAGAACGGTAATAAACGGGAATCTAACTGTGCGGAACATCATTTAAACTTTAAAAAAAAATCAACAAATCATAATTTTAAAACATAATAATATATCATAGAATAATCCAAAAACTTAGGTTAACATGAATAATTTGAATCTCAAATTAAATAAATAAATAAAAATCCCTTAGAGATCCGTCGCCATTCGCCACGCCAGCAACTCTTCCGTCTGCAATGATTTATTTGAAGGAAATGTGAGTATTTCATAAAAATACTTAGTAGATCTCGCGCAAGATAATAATTCCATATTACATATAAACATGTGATCATGTAATCCAAGTAATAATTCTCATGAACAAATAATAAATACAAGTTCAAATCTAAACTCATGCATTTAAGTAAGTAATTCTCAACATCTGATTGCATTGAAGCAATAATAGTCTCATGTCTAGGCTTGATCAAGCAATTCTCTAATTTATATGCTAAAAGATAGCAAATAGTCTCATGGAAGTACGCACCACATGCAAACACATAATAAGAATTAATAATCTATGCGCAAATTTTAAAAATAAAGTATTTGTAGATAGAGATCTACCTCAAATTGGGAGTTTGAGCCTTAATACTGCAAATCTCTAGGTTGTCGCGTCTCGTCTAGTCCAGTCCTAAAATAATTAAAATAACTCTAATTAGGTTCTTGGGTAAATAAAATCTAAAAAATAAAGGGAATTAATAAAAGTGGGATTTAAATCGAATAAAATACGAAGTTTAGGGATTTAAATCGCTAAATCTGAAAAGTCAAGGCTAAATTGCGAAATTGGAGAATTCTAGGGACTAATTTGTAAGTCAAATAAAAGTTGAAGGGTCAAATCTGTAATTGACCATGTTTGAAAACTAGTGGACTTGATTGAAAATAAATTAAAACTTCGGGATCGTAAAATAAATAGAAGATAAGGACCAAATTGAAAGTCAACTGAAAGTCATAGGATTTGACTGCAGTTGACTAGACTTTAAAATCATTGGGGCTAAATTGAACTAGAATAAAGCCGGGGACTTAGGAAATGAATAAAACCTAGCAACTAACTTAAATAACTCAAAAGATCTTGGGGACTAGGGGTGCAATTGATTAAAATAAAACAAGAAATTGGGGTCTTCTTCTCCTTCCCAAGCTAGAACTCGACAGAGAAATAAAAAAAAGAAAAAACAAAAAAAAGAGAAATAGAGGAAGGAAGGAGAAGGAAATCTTCGATTGCTTCATCTACGGCCAATATCGCCACCGCCAACCGATATGGGTGGCGCCGCTGTCGGCGACCACCAATGCCAAGAGAGAGCATCGAGGGAAGAGAGATGAGCGGGAGAGAACGAGAACTCGAGAGAGAGAGAGAAAGAGAGCTCGGGTAAAGAGGATTACCGGGTGAGTTCTATGAATGCTTTGGTGCAAATTTAGCCTGTTTATATAGGAGTTTTTAGGTAGTGATTAAGGAAGATAAAATAATCTAATTAAGGAAGATGAGTAATCGGAATTTGGTAAGTTCTTGAGCTCTAAGATTAGGGCTGGGGTTTGACTTGGGGCTAGAATTAAATCCGAATTAGGGTTTTGAATTTGGGGATAAATCAAAATTAGGGCTAAAAATTTTAGGGTTAGACGAGAATTGGAAAGAAATTAGTTAAACGAATTTTTCGTGTTGAAATTCTTGGGTCGTTACAACCTCTCCTACTTAAAATAATTTTGTCCTAGAAATTTAACTTACTTGATTAGCGAGATCTGGGTACTTCTCTAGAATATCTTCTTCTTTTTCCCAGGTGGGCTCTTCTAAAATATGTTTACCCCACTGGACCTTTACTAGAGGAACTTCTTTGTTCCTAAAGACATGAATCTTTCTCTCTAAGATGCGTAGAGGCGCCTCCTCATAAGATAAGTCTGGTCGAACGCCAACTGACTGAACGTTCACTACATGGCTTGGGTCGTGAATATACTTTCTGAGTAGGGAAATGTGAAACATATTATGCATTGCTGAAAGCTCTGATGGCAGAGCCAAACGATAAGCCACATTCCCCACTCTCTCCAATATCTTGAATGGGGCAATGAATCTAGGCTTCAATTTTCCTTTCTTTTCAAAACGGAAAAGTCCTCTCATTTGGGCGATTTTAAGAAAGACTTTATCGCGAGGCTGAAACTCTAAATCTTTTCTTCTTCTATCAGCGTAGCTTTTCGGTCTGTCCTGATCCTGAGCAGCTTTAATCTTGGCTCTTATCCGTTCAATAGCGTCTACTGTCCTCTCAACTAGTTCTGGTCCCAGCATCTTTCTTTCTCCCACTTCGTCCTAATAGACGGGCGAACGACATCGACGATCGTATAGTGCTTCATAAGGAGCCATACCAATGGTGGCCTGAAAGCTGTTATTATATGCGAACTCCACCAATGGCAAACGGGTTTCCCAACTGCCACCCAAGTCAAGCACACAAGATCTTAACATATCCTCCAAGGTTTGAATAGTTTGCTCAGACTATCCGTCGGTCTGAGAATGATAACCTGTACTAAACGTCAATTTGGTACCCATTGCTGCCTGAAGGCTCTTCCAAAATCTTGATGTATATCTCGGATCCCTATCAGTTACCATGGTCATTTGTACTCTGTGGAGTCGAACGATGTCTCTGATGTATAATTGTAACAGCTGATCCATACTAAAAGTCGTACGAATGGGTAGAAAATGTGCTGACTTCGTGAGTCGATCAACAACCACCCAAATGGCATCATTGGCCTTACTCGTTTTCGAAAAACTTACAACAAAGTCCATAGCGATCTTTTCCCACTTCCATTAGGGTATCTCCAATGGATTCAAAAGCCCTGATGGCCTTTGATGCTCTGCCTTCACCTGCTGGCAAACCATACACTTAGCGACAAATCTACGACACTTCCTTTCATATTTCTCCACCAAAACATACTACGCAAATCTCTGTACATTTTGGTCCCGCCAGGATGAGCCGCATAAAGGGTAGAATGAGCTTCAGTCATTATCTCGTCCCTGATTTGATCATCCTTCGGTACACAAAGGCAACCTTTGAACATAAGCGCTTCATTTGTTGAAATCTCAAAGCCAATCCTCTTCCCAGTGCCAACTTCAGATCTAATCTTCTCTAGAAATGGATCGCTCTTCTAAGCAATAATAATTTGATTTCTCAGGTCTAGCTTAACTATCAAAGTCCCCAATCTAGCAGAGTTCGAGCCGGACGGAGCAATAACTCCAATCCTCAAATTCTCAAAATCTCGTACTAGCCGGTCTGGTATAGAGCCCAATGCTGACAACTGTCCAGTGCTCTTTCTGCTCAGAGCATCTGCCACTACGTTAGCTTTACCGTAATGGTGAAGTATAGTACAGTCGTAATCTTTCACCAATTCGAACCACCATCATCGCCTCATGTTCAGCTCCTTCTAGGTGAAGAAGTATTTGAGGATCTTGTGATCGGTATAGATCTCACATTTACTTCCGTACCGACAGTGACGCCAAATCTTTAGAGCATGCACTACTGCTGCAAGCTCCAAATCATGAGTAGAGTAATTCTGCTCATACTGTTTCAACTGTCTGGAAGCATAAGCAACAACTCTCCTTTTCTGGATAAATACACAACCCAATCCATGTTTTGATGCATCGCAATAACTGACGAACCCATCTGAGCCGTCAGGGATGGTCAAAACGGGGGCAGTCACTAGCCTGTTCAATTTCTGGAAACTCTATTCACACTTCTCCACAATTGAACTTCAAGCCCTTCCTGGTTAACTGTGTTAAAGTTCCTGCTATCTTTGATAAACCTTCTATGAATCGTTGGTAATACCGAGCCAATCCCAAAAACCTTCTTACTTCACCAACATTAGCAGGCCTAGACCAGTTAGTAACGGTCTCCACTTTAGAAGAGTCCACTTCGATTCCTTTGGTTGTCACAATGTGGCCTAAGAAGCCGACTCGTTCCAGCCAAAATTCGCATTTCTTGAATTTGGCGTAAAGTTTCTCCCTCCTCAAGGTACTAAGTGCTGTCGTGAGATGTTCTTCATGTTGCCGTGGGTCTCTCGAGTAGATTAGTATGTTATCTATAAAGAAGATGACAAACTTATTCAAGAACTCATGAAAAACTCTGTTCATCAAATCCACGAACACCGCTGGGGCATTGGTTAAGCCGAAGGACATTACCGTAAATTCATAATGCCCATAGCGTGTCCGGAATGCCATTTTCGGTATATCACCGGACTTAATCTTCAATTGGTGATATCCTGACCTCAAGTCGATCTTCCAGAAAATAACTGCTCCCTCTAGCTAGTCGAATAGGTCCTCAATTCTTGGGAGAGGATACTTGTTCTTTATCCTCAACTTGTTCAATTCACGATAATCTACACATATCATCATGCTTCCGTCCTTCTTCTTTACGAATATCACTGGGGCTCCCCACGGAAATATACTTGGTCGAATAAATCCCATCTCAAGAAGCTCCTCCAGTTGGACCTTCAGCTCTTGTGACTCTTTGGGTGCCATCTGGTACAATGCTTTAGAGACAGGAGTGGCCACAGGTACCAAATGAATGCCAAATTCTACTTGCCACTCTGGTGGGATTCCTAGTAAGTCCTCCGGGAACACATCAAGATACTTTCGTACAACAGGCACGAGGTCCGGGGTTAGTTACTCCGTTGGTTGCCCTTGGAGATTGACCAAGAATCCTTGGTAACCTTCTTTGGATAGCAACTTCTCTACCCTAATGGCCGAGATGAGACGGGGGATTGCCCTGATCTTAGACACGTAGAATTTGAACTCTTCCTCTCCATTTTTGCTGAAAATAACCTTCTTCTCATGGCACAGAATGGTCGCATGATTACCACTTAGCCAATCCATTCCTAATATGATATCAAAGTCTTTCATCTTAATTACATGGAGATCTACTCCCAAAACTAACCCATCAAAATCTATCCGTACAGTTCCAACTATTGTATTAGTGTCAATCGTCCCTCTTGATGGTAAACTAACCTCAAGGGTGCTCTTGGTTTTCTCTCCTACTAATTCCAAACTAGTCAGGCAGGCAACAGGTATAAAGGAATGCGTAGCTCTAGAATCAATTCAAACATATACAGGAATGCTAGAGATGGATAGCATACCTGTAATCACGTCATTGTCCTGGCTAGCATCTTCACGAGTGATTGCAAACACCCTAGCCTTTCCTTTCTTGGCTTGCTCGGCCTGCTTGGCCGGGGTATTGCTCCTGGTCGAAGCAGAGCGACAATCTGAAGCCATATGGCTCGACTGGCTGCACTTATATCACACCGCCTTGCCCGAGAGGCATTCTCCACGATGGTGCTTTCAACACTTGGGCATGGCGGGACGGTTCCCGAAACCTATCCTCAAACTGACCCACCACTGGGTTTCTTGTTGGGAGCATTATTCTTATTCTGCTTATGCCACTTCCTTTTTCCCTGGTCCTTCTGGTAACTTTGCTCCTCAGGCTCGTCATCTGCAAAGCATATGGCCTGGCCTTCTTCACCACCTCCCGGTAAGTTGGTAACTCATGGCCCGTTAAGATTCTGCGAATGTCCTTCCGTTGACCGCGCTCGAAATGTTGAGCCTTTTTGTTTTCGGTGTCCACTAGGTGTAGGGAATACTAAGAGAGTTCTTCAAACTTTCTCTCATATACGACGATCTCCATATTACCTTGGACAAGGTGCAAAAACTCCGCCTCCTTCTTGTCGCATAACCCTTCAGGAAAGAATGTCTCTCTAATCTGCTCCTGTCTCTCTAATCTGCTACTTGAAGTCAGCCCATGTTACGGCTACCCGCTAAGCTTCGTTTTTCAATTGCGTGGCCGAAGCCCACCACTGTGCTGCCAGACCAAGCAACATAAACTTAGCACATGCCACATTTGTATTCTCCGGACATTCTATGTGCTCGAAGATGTTCTTAATTTGTCGCAGTCATTCCTCAACTGCGAGCGGATCCTTGCTGCCATTGAAGGCATGAGGGTTGTACCTACGAAATCGCTAAACGGTCGACACAACTGGTACGGGTGGTGCTTGCCGTAGCGCTTGCACAGTTGCCAAAAGCTCTCTAATAACATCAAATTGTCATGCCATCACCTTGACAAGATAGAAATTGGTTTTATTACGTTTGAAAAAAAAAATCTAATATTGAGGCAGAGGAAATCATCTCAGTTAAGAAGTAGAGGATAACATCAATAAACCAAAATGAATAAGTTTTGTTGAAAATTTCAATTCGTTGGTGAGGATACATAGATGAAGCGGTAAAACAACTCAATGAAAAAAAAAAATGAATCATCAATTACTGACAAAATTTCTCTACTAGCTCATCTATCTAGTCCCTCAATCATCGTCAGTAACACAAGACTCTGCCTCCGAGACTTCCTCTAGTGCTTCATCTTCATTCCCCTCTTGATCCTCTTCAAGTTCTACTTCAATATCCTCTCCTTCGGCTTTGTACTCGGGTTCTTCTTGAGGTTCGTACTCAGGTTCCTCTTGAGGTTCATACTCAGGTTCCTCTTGAGTATCCTCCTCTGGCTCTGGCTGGGGTTCGGGTTGTTGTACCCCTTGCTCTCAGTACACGACCCAGAAGTGTACGAGGGTCTCACAGAACATGTCACAGTTAACTGCTTCCCCCGTGGTACACCAAGCGTCGTAGAGAATTTTATTAGCAACTTCCTGATTAATGGGGCTCAAGGTGCCAATCAGGCGGTTGATGGATTGTACATCATTCGTCTCAAGTCCCCATCTCATAGTGCAATGCCGAGCCTCAGGCACATGCTCCACCCAATCATAAGTATTTCCGTACAATGGGGCCTTGAGGGTTTGGTAGTCCAAAATAGGGTTACGGGCAAAGTCGGCAATAGTCTTATTATTTCCAGCCATGTTCTAGTCTAATTACATAAGGTCCAGTTAGTTGGGGTTTTCATATCTCTTAGTTAAATTCAAGGACGTAAGGAAAATATTTATTAAGAATATGCTCAAACTCGTTCTTCTCTAATCGGATACAAAATCTTCTCAAAGTTCTCGTGGAATTTCTAAGTCTCAAGTATCCGAAAATAATAAGTAAATAAATAATTTGAATCTCTTTTGTTACCTTGGAGTTGACGACGCGAGCGATGCCGGGTGGGATATCTTTATTCTAAAAATATCGCTAAAATATTTTCCGAAAAGAAAGAAAAATGTTTTTTTTTTTGAAAAGAAAATGATTTTTTTAGTATACAAAAACGTAGATCCGCTCTAATACTAAGCTGTAACGCCCCCGGTTCTATATACCCGAAACGTCACGTCATCCTTCTAAACTAACTTTTGAAATTTTAAAAGGGCCGTAATAAACGAAAAACTAACTGCGCGGAATATTATTTAAGCTTATAAAAAAAATAGACAAGTCATGATTTTAAAACATAATATCTTAGAATAATCCAAAACTTAGGATAACATGAATAATTTGAGTCTCATATTTAAATGACTAAATGAACTAAGAAATTTCTTAAAAATCCACCGCCATTCGTCACACCTGCAACTCCTCAAACTGCAATTATTTGGTTAAAGAAAAACATGAGTATTCCATAGAATACTTAGCAAATCTCGCGCAAGATAATAATTCCATATTACATATAAACATGTTATCATGTAATCCAAGTAATAATTCTCATGAACAAGTAATAAATACGAGTTCAAATCTAGTCTCATGCATTTAAACTAGTAATTCTCAACATCTGATTGCATTGAAGCAATAATAGTCTCATGTCTAGGCTTGATCAAGAAAATTTCTAATTTATATGCTAAAAGATAGCAAATAGTCTCATGGAAGTACACACCACATGCAAACAAATAATAAGAATTAATAATCTATGCGCAAATTTTAAAAATAAAGTATTTGTAGATAGAGATCTACCTCAAATTGGGAGTTTGAGCCTTAATACTGCAAATCTCTAGGTCGTCGCGTCTCGTCTAGTCCAGTCCTAAAATAATTAAAATAACTCTAATTAGGTTCTTGGGTAAATAAAATCTAAAAAATAAAGGGAATTAATAAAAGTGGGATTTAAATCGAATAAAATACGAAATTTAGGGATTTAAATCGCTAAATCTGAAAAGTCAAGGCTAAATTGCGAAATTGGAGAATTCTAGGGACTAATTTGTAAGTCAAATAAAAGTTGAAGGGTCAAATCTACAATTGACCGTGTTTGAAAACTAGTGGACTCGATTGAAAATAAATTAAAACTTCGGGATCTTAAAATAAATAAAAGATAAGGGCAAAATTGAAAGTCAACTGAAAGTCATGGGATTTGATTGCAGTTGACTAGACTTTAAAATCCTTGGGGCTAAATTGAACTATAATCAAAGTCGAAGACTGAGGAAATCAATAAAACCTAGCAACTAACTTAAATAACTCAAAAGATCTTGGGGACTAGGGGTGCAATTAATTAATTAATTAAAATAAAACAAGAAATTGGGGTCTTCTTCTCCTTCCCAGGCTAGAACTCGACAGAGAAAGAAAAAAAAGAAAAAACAGAAAAAGAGAAATAAAGCAAGGAAGGAGAAGGAGATCTTCGGTTGCTTCATCTATGGTCAATATCGCCGCCGGCTACCAATATGGGTGGCGCCGCTGTCAGCGACCACCACTGCCAAGAGAGAGCATCGAGGGAAGAGAGACAAGCGGGAGAGAACGAGAGAGAGAGAGAGCTCGGGTAAAGAGGATTACCGGGTGAGTTCTGTGAATGCTTTGATGCAAATTTGGGCTGTTTATATAGGAGTTCTTAAGTAATAATTAAAGAAGATAAAATAATCTAATTAAGGAAGATGAATAATTCGAATTTTGTAAGTTCTTGAGCTCCAAGATTAGGGTTAGGGTTTGATTTGGGGCTATAATTAAATCCAAATTAGGATTTTAAATTTGGGGATAAATCGAAATTAGGGCTAAAAAATTTAGGGCTAGACGAGAATTGGGGAGAAATTAGTTAAACTAATTTTTCATGTTGAAATTCTTGGGTCGTTACAATGATCTCTTTCAATTGCTACGTACAGTTTCTCCAATTGAATTTCCATAACTCTGGCCAATAGAAGCTTTATTTTCTCTTCATTGCTTAAGAAAGTAAAAACTCTAGACTCCAGTAGTTCGATCATGGGAAATAATTAAGCACGACAAAATGAAAAAAATTAAAGCTAACAAATCACGAATTTTGCTAAAATCGAAGTAAAACCTGGAGACAAAAACAAGGGTCATCTATAGGCTATAAGAAAAAGGCATTAGGCATTGTACAAATTGTGCAGATTAATATGTATCGACTGACATATGTTTTCTTCCAAGCTTGAAGTCCAAATGAAAAAAACCGCAAAAATCCACTTTTCTTTTGTGAGACCAATGGAAAAAACCCCAAAGGAAACTCAACGAAAAACACGTCAAAGAATCCTCGTACCTTCTATCTACAAAACTGCGAAAAACAGAATCACTTTTCGTCTAAATGTGGAAATGTAGAGCAAAAAGTGAAGATGAAAAAAAAGGAATAGTTTATAGTTACTTGGCCATTTTATCGCCTCTGGAATGAAATCCGTTCATAAAAACTACAATTGCCATCCCCACTTGGAAAGGTCAACTTGTAGTCAATAATTGAGAATCTGGGGACGAATCAGAACTTTTTAAAACTGTGAAATATTACCTCAAGGGAACTTCATGAGGTACACACAATCAATTTCCCACACTCTAATAGTGTGCACCCCCAAACTTTCGGGGGACATTATGGCCTTTTCCCATTTAGTGCATTGGGGTGTGGTAATTGTGTGGTGATAGATTTGTTTGTACTTTAAGCTTTATTTTTACCTCAATCCATAGAATCCAGAGTGTAATGTGGTCACAATTCAAGAAATCAATAACAGAGCTACACTAGGGGAAAATAGAATACTCTATATACGATAGCTTTCTTGAGTCAGTCAATCTAGTTTATGCCAAAAATGGTACCTTTCTTAGAGGAATGAGTACGAGAAGGCCGATAAAACAAACCAAGAACGGTAAATCATTCATCCAGCCATGCCCAAGTTCCTTAACACTGCTTGGAGAATTTCCTACTGTACTAAGTCCACCTGATTGGTCAAATGTTTTCTTGTTCAATCCCAGAAGATAAGATCCAAATCCACTTGAAATCAACAAATCATCATTAAAACAAACAACCTTTTAAAAATAAATAAATAAAAAGAAAAACAAAGGCAAATGTATCTTAAGATAAAATATTCAAGAAATTTAATCTTTTACATAATTAATCATGTTGAGCTTCTTCAGTGAAAATTTACACTGTGAGTCAAATATAAGAAAAATTTACCTTATGCAGGAGATGTAAGTTGTCAGGCTGACATTTTCACAATGGGTGAGGCTAAATCCCAAGAAATTTGCTGAGTACACTCATTTTAAAAGAAAAAGAAAATTCTACCCTTTTAAATGCACCCCGTTTCTTTCTTGTTTTTAATTCTCCAAAGACTGTTCTCTAGGCCGAACATAAAATAAAAAAATAAAAAAACTAAAAAAAAGGTGTTCGCCCCAATTGGAGTGAACACCCTTTTGCGCGTTCGCTCCAATTGGAGCGAATACCCACAAGGGTGTTCACTCCAATGGGAGAGAACACCCAAAAGGGTGTTTGCCACAATGGGAACGAACACCCAAAATGGTTCCCATTGGAGCGAACACCCATACAATTTTTTTTGAAAAAAAGAAGGGTAAATTAGGAATAAACTTGATGGGGTTGTGCTAAGTAAAGGGTAATTATATTTCCACCACGGTTTTTACTATTACACCACATTTCTAATTATTATATTGTCATACTCATTAGTAAAATGACATAAAATCCATATTATATCCTCCAATTATTTACATATACACCCACAGGACTTTTTTTTTAATACACACACCACAGTACTCTTGACAAAAAGAAAAAAGAAAAAAAAACCTTAATTAACTCAAACAATATCTTCGTATGCACTACAAACATAACCAATGTCCTTTGATCTCTTCCCTTCCAATAGGAAATTGATTTCCCAGATCAAAGTCATCGAACTCCTTTACTATAATTATTATTACTTTCTATTGCTTGAAAATTATAATCAAAGCCTTAATGAGGACTATGGAAATATCTTCATATATATATATATATATATATATATATATATATATAGTGAAGAAAATCTAAAGGAGAAGTGAAAGAATACATACATATAATCAATTAAAAGAAAAAAAATTGCAGTAAGGGGTTGAGTGGATTCCTTAGTTTCCTCCGAAGAATGGTAATAAACGTTTGATTGTTTATTGAGATAAATAAATTAATTAATTAATTACTTAGAAACAATAGAAGCCGAAAGAGATGAGGAAGATGAATTCCTTTTCACGTTTAGTAGTTTAGGTTTTAACTAAAGGTTCAGGGATATATTTGTAAATCTAATGTGGTGCATTTATTAACATTGTATTTTGCTTGTGGTGTAATTAATAAAAACCGTAGTATCAATATAATTACCCCTAAGTAAAATATGTGGGTAGATTGAGCCTCACCCTTTCACAAAATAAAAGAAAAATATTTAACGGTAGTATGACAAAGGTGCTCACCTGTGGATAAAATGGATGTGATCCCATCTTCATTTTCTCAAGAAGTTCTAGAAGTACTGAAGCTTGTATAATATGTAACCATTCAGATTATGTAACAAATCCAGAATCACATAATGAATTTCTAGTTAGAACGCTACATGGGTAATCTCTCTCAACAAAATAGAAATAAGTAGAGAACAGAGCCTATATGAAATGGTGGCACTATATACACTCCAATTTTTAATCTTCGCACCCATATTTTTCCCAAATACAGGATATGGCATTTTTTTAACTGTGGGCAAAGGTGCAAACGGAATGCTCAGCCAAGGATGGCCGAGCATCCTATATCGACCCTTCACCATTCTTTTCTTTCTTTTCTTTTTTATTTTAAATTCATAATGTAATTAATTTATATTTAACAATAATCACATGTTAATAATATTAATTATTTGTTTATGATTTAATAATGACCGAAGAAGAGTTGGATTGGAAAGGACGAAACTACACTTTGCAGATTTGAGGTCCGAGCTCCGCTTTGAGCAAATAATATACCGATTTAGGGTAGCTCGATGCCACAAGTCAAACACACTGCTATGCAATGATGTAAGATGGATTTTGGGCATCCGAGCACATTTATGCAGCAAAATCAGTGTTTTTCTATTTTCAGAGTAATTTCAATTTTTTGTTTATTTGTTTTTAATTTTAATTTTATTTTATCACCCGGTATGCCTAGAGTGATTTAACTTGGTTAGAATTAGCTTTTCTTATTTGTTTGTAGTTTTTAATTAATTTATCAATTAGTTTTCTTATTCTACAAGTTTTTTTAACACATGATTATTAATTCTACAAGAATAATATTATTAACACATGATTATTATTAAATATAAATTAATTACATTATGAATTAAAATTAAAAAATTTTTTGAAAAAAGAGGAAAGAATAGAAAGAATGGCCATGCTCGGCCATCCTTGGCCGAGCATCCATCAAGGATGTCGGCCAATCATGGCAAACATTTCACTTCCTCTCACGTCCATTGGTGGCCGACTATAAGTTATATTCGTCTAGCTCGATAAAATGTGGGTGCGAGGATTAAATTATGGGGTGCATATAGCGCCGCCCATATGAAATATGCATGCCTTCAAATAATAATGAAAATTGTTCATAAAAAAGACTCACCCAAAATAGAAAACCTATTCTTCCAATCACATAGGAATTTTTTTACTCTAATTATGCCCACAATTAATGCTAATCAAGTATGATTCTCTTCATGATAAAAGCATCCTATAGTATCAGACATAAAGTGATGAAAAGTATATAGTAGGGCAAAAGTCACAAAATATTGTGCCACCAACCCCAGTTTCAATTCAATTTTTGACCAAAGTGAGCCTAATTACGAATTAGAGGAAATTGAAAACCTGCTAACCCAGCCACAGTAGCAAGAAATTAAGTCGAGAAACAAGCGACGTATGCGATGGGAAGGGGTCAAACTCGTATGTGCATAGCAAAGCTAATCACCAGTATCTATTGGTGCAAGAACTCTGAAAGCAATTATATTCAAGGATTTGACAACAATCGATGTGATAATGGAAAGGATTGTGAAAACTCGACGAGAGACAATCAATAGAAGAGAAACACTAGATAGAGAAACAGTAAAAGTGGGATTAGAAAGTGAGAGTTGAGCAAGCCCTGAAACCGTATTTTAGGTAAGATTTTGCCGTAGAATAAAGGTAGAGCAATAGAGGGAGCCAGAGTTTAACGGGTAGCAAGTGTAGAGGAATGGAGGGAGAGAGAGAGAGCAAAGAGGTGAAGAAAGACCATGAGAAGACAGGGAAGCTAGGGTTTGGGTATTGAAAGGCTAAAGGAAATTATCGTCATATGTGTAAAATATCTTGTAATTACTCGGAATTATCCTTTGAGGGAAACCGAATCTATTGTATACTTTTAATTTAATTTTCCTGATTTCTAGGACTAGTTAATTAGTCAACATATCTCTAGGATTTGATTTAGGCTAGCTGGCAGATCTGATTTAGGATACCAGTTTTAGTTGATTGCCTTGTTTAGCCTATAAATATGTGTGTAAATTTCAATAATACTAGTATACCGTTTTCACCGGTGGGAATGAGTGGAGGGGCGGCGATGGAGGAGGAGGAGGAAGGTTGAAGGGGAGGGGAAGAAGGAAGAGAGCGAGAGAGGGAGATGAAGACGGAATGACGAAATGGGATGGACATTTCCTTTTTTACGCTAGTGGGGGAGAAAACACTCACTCCGCTCGTTTGATTACGATAGAGATTAATCATTCAAATCTCTTTTTTCCACATGGTATCAGAGCCACTCTCTGACCTAAAATTTTTCTGCTTTTAGCCATTGTAATCGACCATGGAAAAAGAAAATGATCCAAAATCTGGTGGAGATACATCTGATATTTCTTTCCCAACTAAACCTTCTCTAGATATTGGTTCCCTCACTTTCGAAGACCCTTCTCTTCCAATTACCATTCGTAAATTGAATGGACATAATTTCCTTCAATGGTCGCGTTCTGTGACATTGTATCTTCCCAGCAAGAGCCGCCTCGGATGAAGTTTCAATAGGAGATTCTAACGACCCTGCCTATGGTACATGGGATTTAAAAAATTCCCTAATTATGGCATGGCTAATCAACTCGATGAAGGTTGAAATAGGTCAGACCTATCTATTTTTATCTACTGCAAAAGAAGTTTGGGAGGCTATGAAGGAGACCTTTCCAGACTTGGAGAATTCTGCTCAAGGTTTTGAGCTTAAATCAAAGCTGCAAGAGTAGAGGCAGGAAACACTTACCGTGACTCAATACTATAGCATACTGTCAATCTTTGGTAGGAGATTGATTTATTTTATGTTCCGGGATGGAAATGCGCTAAAGAAGCCTTTCTTTACAAGAAGATGCTAGATCGAGAAAGGTTGTTTGATTTTCTTCACGACCTCAACTGAGAGTTAGATGAGGTGTGTGGAAGAGTCCCTCGCAAATCCACTCTACCGTCAATTAGGGAGGCCTTTGTTGAGGTGAGATATGAAGACAACAGAAAAAGGGTCATGTTAGGTACTGCTACAAGTTCATAATCTAATCAGTTAGCCCTTACAACTCGAAGGCAAGAAACTCATGGAGACTTGCGAGGAACACGTCGTGATCGTCCCTGGTGTGACCATTGCAATAAACGTGGACATACCAAGGATACTTGCTGAAAAAGGCGGTATGTCTGCTTCAAAGGCTGAAACATTTTCATTCACACTAGAACAGATAGAAGTCATAGAACAGCTCCACAAACTCCTCAAATCTGCTCCAAATCTGGACCAAAACCCTTCAGCCAGCTCAAGTACCTCTACAGCCTTTACTGTCCATAAAACTTCCTGGATTATAGACTCCGGTGCTTCCGACCATATGACCTGTCAATGCAATCAATGTTCTACCTACAGTCCATGCCCAAGTAATCTTAAGATCAAGATAGCTGATGGTTCTTTATCTATAGTTGCTGGTAAAGTCTCTGTTTACCTGTCTCCTTCCCTCACTTTACGAAATGTCCTACATGTCCCCAATTTATCTTGCAACCAAATATCTATTAGCAAAATCACATCTGATCATAACTGTGTTGCAAAATTCTTACCTTTGCGATGTGATTTTAAGGACATTCATCGGGGAAGACGATTGGGAGTGCGAAGGAATGTAGTGGGCTATATTATCTTGATGTCGACTAATCAATTTCAGCTCAAGTTAATAAATGTTCCAGTTTCGGTTGTAATGTTTCTAGTTATGATGATATTATGAGATGGCACTATAGGTTAGATCATCCTAGTTTGCCCTATCTAAAGCATTTGTTTCCTCACTTGTTTGAAATAAAGATTTTCAGCTTAGTTCAATGTGAATTTTGTCAATTTGACAAGCATACTCGTACTGTCTTTTGTTCTCGACCATATAAAACATCTCATCCCTTTACATTGATTCATAGTGACATATGGGGTCCATCTCGAGTTCATAATATAACAAATACTCATTGGTTCATTACGTTCATAGACGATCATACACGTTTAAGCTGGGTATATCTCCTCAAAGATAAATCTGATGAAGCAATTACCTTTAAAAATTTTCATTCCATGATCAAAAATCAATTCAATGCAAACCTTCAAGTCTCGCATACAGATAATGGTGCTAAATATTTTAACTCTCTCTTAGGGGATTACTTAGCCTCAAATGGTATTGTTCATAAAAGTTCTTGTGCAGGCACACCCCAACAAAATGGGATTGCCGTAAGAAAGAATTGACATTTATTAGAAATTGCCCGAGCTCTTATGTTCACTACCTCCGTTCCAAAACAATTTTGGGGAGAAGCCATTTTGACCGCAACATACCTCATTAACAGGATGGCCATCACGGGTACTACAGTATCAAACGCCTCTCTCTCTCACTTCTTCTTAAAGTCTATCGACACACTCATCTACCTTCTAACCTTCTACTTAAAACCTTTGGTTGTACTTCGTATGTTCACGTCTTAGGTCCAAAACGTACTAAATTTGATTCTTGTTCTCATAAATGTATCTTTCTAGGCTACTCATCCACTTAAAAGGGTTATAAATGTTATAACCCTCTTACCAAACATCAATATGTGTCTCTAGATGTTACCTTCGATGAAACACAGCCGTTCTACCCAAATACGTCACTTCAGGGGGGAAATTTAAGTGATGCTTGTTTTTGGGAAACTTGTTTACCTTCGGTTATTCCAAAAACTTGTTTACCTTTAGTTAGTCGAGAAAATGCTATACCTATTGTGCCGGTAGTCACAGAATCAGAAACAATTAAAGAACTAGGAAACATAGAATCTAAATTGGAACAGAAAAGTGGAGAAAAAGAGCTTTCGGTTTATTCCGGGAGATGGGGAAAGCATCAAGTTGCATAGCCAACTACAGATTTCGTACCTCATGAATCCGAACCAGTGACAAATTCTAAGGTAAGTGAATCTTTAGCTCCAAATTCATCTAAATCTGTTTCTAATCCCGAATGTCCTAATGTGTTAGAACCAGACCTTCCTATTGCAAAATGAAAGGAGTTAGGAGTTGTACTTTGCATCCAATATCCAAATATATGTCCTACAGCAAGCTCACACCAAAGTTCAGAGCCTTTGTAACCAAAATTGATGACATTGCTATTCCAAGGAGCATAGATGAGGCACTCTTGAGCCCTGAATGGAAAAAAGCTGTTGATAAGGAGATATGGGCACTAGAGAAAAATGAGACATGGAGAATTGTTGATCAGCCAATGGATAAACATGTTGTAGGATGTAAGTGGGTATTCACAGTGAAATATAAAGCTGATGGTACTATAGACCGGTATAAGGCGAGGCTAGTTGCAAAAGGATTCACTCAAACTTATGGAGTAGATTACACGGAGACATTTGCACCGGTAGCAAAATTGAACACTGTTAGAATTTTATTATCAGTTGCCACTTGTTATCTTGTATCGAGCATTATGAGGGGGCTTCTGGCCAGTTGGTGAACCGGGGGCAGAGTTCTTTGGTAGCGCCTCGGCGGGCCTCTCCTACACAGCTTCATCGATGGCAGACTTTCATAGGGTTCGTGCACAGCCAGCTCCCCATCACTTACCTTGGTGTCCCCTTGTATAAGGTTGGATCTTCCTGTTTGATGACTTGGTAGAGAAGATCCGCGGGCGGATTTCTGGATGGGCCAATCGTTTGTTATCTCCTGGGGCCCGCATTACACTCATTCGTTCTGTCCTTTGCTCTATGCCGCTTCACTTGTTTCAGACTCTACAGCCCCCTAAGGCGGTGTTGAAGCGGCTATCCAGTTTGTTTGCTCGGCTCCTTTAGGATTCTCGAGAGGGCGCGCACCGCTTGCATTGGAAGCGCTGGGGGGAGTTGTGTCGTCCCCCGGAGGAGGGTGGACTTGGATTCAGGAGGCTTGATGACATTGTTGATTCCTTTTCCCTGAAGCTATGGTGGCGGTTTCGATCTCGGGAGTCTTTGTGGGCTACCTATCTGCATGACAGATATTGTCGGGGACAACCACCTACGCAGGTCCAGCCTACCTATGTTGATTCTGTGGGTTGGCGACGGTTATTGGCGATCCGGGCGCTAGCTGAGTCCCTCATTGTTTGGACCCTTGGCTGTGGACGGGTTTTCTTTTGGCATGATTGTTGGATAGGCGATCGTCCCCTAGTTGATATATTCCCTGTCCGTCATCCTTCCTTGGCTCGGGTGTAGGATTTCTTTGACGACACTGGATGGGATCTTGATCGTCTATTGCAGGTTGTCCCTTCTGACCTGGCTCTGCAGATCTGTTCCCTCCCTCTGGACATCGGAGCCCCCGATAGGATGTTGTGGCGGGATACTCCTGATGGACGGTTCACTGCTCGTTCGGCCTGGGAGTTGGTCCGACAGCACGTTGAGGTCCGGCCGGCATTTCGGGACCTTTGGTGCCCAACGATACCTGTGACTCTATCATTTTTCCATTGGCGGTTATTGCAGGGCCTTGTCCCCATTGACTATGTGATTAGGCAACGTATTCATGTGCAGATGCCTTCACGATGCCAGTGTTGCTCGGACGAGGAGACGCTTCAGCATGTCTTTATTAGCAGTGGGGCTGCGTCTCGAGTTTGGCAGCACTTCTCGCCGATTTTTCATATCCCGTCTCCCACCTCTGACAGTATCTGGCACCGGGTTCAACGTTGGCGGCATTCAGGTCAGTTTGTCAGGCGAGGTCACATTCGCATCATCGTGCCTATTCTTATCCTCTGGCACCTGTGGACCGCACGTATTCAAAGCCACGGAGTTCTTTCTTAGCATTCGATCTGGTGAAAATATCAGCAGCTAAACCAGGACCAGCAAAACTATATAGCAGCGAGAGTTAAGTAAACGGTTGAATAATAGATGAAACTGCTCCAACATAAACTATCAACACATGATATAACCAAATCACCATCTAAAATTGAATGAATCAATCGCAAACTGAATCACCATCTAAAATTGAATGAATTAATCCCAAACTGAATTACCCAACAGTACAATCATAGAATTCGATGAGATCACGTTCTTTTTTTGGCAAACACACTATACATATAAAACATATTGTTCGCCACATATACATCACAATCAAAACACGTCTAAGGCACCAATACAGCTGAACCATAGATTGGTTAGTTCAGATGAGAGAAACCAACAAAGAGGCACTTACAGGCAACCTATAGGGTACTGAAATATCTCAAGGCGCCCACTGGGCAAGGGATCTTTCTTTCATCAAAATCATAACTCAAAATGAAAGTCTATACAGACAGTGAAGAAGAGGAGATGAATAACACAGCTGTTTGTTAATTGTAATTTGTTAGTTTGTTTGTTAATTAGCTTTCTTTGGTTAACCACCTAACCAAGTTTAGGTTGAGTAGTTGGTAGTAATACATATATAGATGAAACTACATTGCAGCAAAATTATACAGAAGCAAACCAGTATGAGCAGCAAAACTATATCAGCCATTTCCAGTGGCATATGAAGTTGCTCCAACAGAAACTATCAACACAGTAGAATGGCAGCTGTGAGATATAACATAGAATACTATTGAAAAGCGGATTAAAATCTTCAAAGACGGAGATATTTTTCTCAATTATATGCAGAGAAAGGATTGAGCTCCTTTCGTATATGCTTTATCTTGCCCTGTGCAGAATCGGAAAATATAACTTCAGAGTTTCCCCTTATTTTCATAAAACTTTCTTCACTATCAATTCTACAATGATCAAATAGAACTCTTTGACAGAAATTCAAGAAATTAAAATAATTGCTACTAAGAAGGAAGAGCTTGCAGATTTTAAGAAAACAGAAACTATAAAACCCCACCGCATCCAGTTTCACACACCATCGCCATTAATTTAATGCACATAAGAAATCATTCTATTTCATAGAATAAACAAACATTCTATTTCATAGAATAAACAAACATGAATAAAATTTAAATTTCAATCGTGACAGTGTCCAGACAGAGCATCATCCAAAAAAATAATTCATAAGAATCTACCCAAAGCCAGAGTAATAAAACCCTGGATTCTTTATGCAAATCAAATGCAAATTACGTTTTAATTTTGGTTTTGGTTTCGCTTAAGAAAGCACAGAACCACGAAATTAGACATCTAAAAACACAAAAAAAAAAAAAAAAAACAAAGAGGGACAAAATAAATCACAAAACCATGAAATTAGATATCTAAAAACAAAATTTCAGTACCAAGAAGAGGCGTTGCGTGCTGACCGACGGACTGCGACTGGGCAACTGGCCGACTGCGTCTACGGCTGCTGGATTCAGGAGCAGGTTGCCTTCACGGCTGCTGCCGGTGTGACGAGTCACGGCGGTGAAGATTTTAGAAACAAAGGTGGGCACTGAGGAGCGATGTGCAAAGGGTTTGCCAAATCCGTTGACTGCCGAGTTTGATGTCTCGAGATCGTGTGTGAATACGCATATATATCTATAGCGAACCATATGAAATCTATTAGGGCTTTCAGAATTCTAATAGTAGCAGAAATCTGGGAAGATTGTGTTTCTATATTGAGGTTATACATAGCTATTAGGCTTTGATTGAGAAGGAAGAATTGAATTGAACCGAGTCATTGTTTAGGAAAGGAAGAAAGAGGCACATCCGAGTGGGATTTTTGGCTACAGTTTAATTTGGCAAAACATGTTTATTGTTATTAATAACAATGAGGCTAATTAAAAATAATAATAATAATAAAATAATTGACGGGCATGTGGGAAAATCTAATTTTTGGAATTTTTTGGAGATCTAATTTGAGAATTTCGATGGAGAGTAATTAAAAACGTGTTTATCGGCAATCTATTTTTTCCAATTTTTGGAGATTAAAAAATAGGAGAATTTTTCCTGCTTTTCTTAATAAATATATAGATATAGATATAGATATAGAAGCTTGGTAAATTAATAATCTCCATTGAATACTTTCTCCATTTTGTGGCCTCCTCTACTACAATAATAATTTTGCCTTGTTCCGACTCTATCAATTTAATGATTTATAGATGTCACACCATAATTTTTCAAATTTTTTCTAAGAGCCCTATCAATGAATTAGGAAATACATGGAGAAAAAATACATGGGTGTTTACTCTACACAAATTGAATAAGTAACGTGGTTTAAAAATTATTTTCCAATGGGCTTCATTAATAATAATGTAATAATTTGATAAGGTTGACTTTAATTTCTCTTAAACTATAAAAAGGACTTTCAATTTCTAACCACTCACAAAATCACCATTGCATGATATTATAAATAGTACTCATAATGTCTCACATGATTTTGAAATATATCTAGGTGTTAGATAAGCATCACGTTATAATTCACATATTGCATTGAAGAAAATTTTTCAATAGAAAATTCTCTATATCCTTATGTCATACTTAACACTCAATTTCATTTTCCAATCAATTGAGTGTATTTAAAAAAAAAAATTCTAGTATTATGTAGGATGACTAAAAGTTAGGACTTGAAATTCTTAATTAATGAATATTGATTATTTATACATAGAGTCATAATCAATTAAAAGATTTAAATTCTTATATGCATTTGAACAATTTTAACTAGTACAATATGCAAGAATAAATACTTCAAATGTACCATAAATGCTAATGATATGAGCGCCTTGGTTTGAACTAACCTACTAGCAGCCCATGGTTTCCTCCCCTATGTCGTCATTTCATTTTCAAGCCGTCAACTTATAACTTCTCCAAAATAACTGCCTATTTAAATAACTATTACCCAGGAATGATCCGGTCCCATCAAGCGATTTTTAAGTATGGAACGCTCGGGTCATTTTGATGGCCCGTTCGACTTCCGTTTTTGAAATCCGGGACCAGATCTGAAATCAGCAAGGCGAGGGGAAATGCCAGGAATTTTCCGAATTTTTTCCGGCGACACCGTAGCCGCCCTAACCACTGGTCAAAGTTTTGGCATATTTTTGGCCAAAAATATTGTCAAAACTTTGACCGGTGGTCACGGCGGCTACGGTGTCGCCGGAAAAAATTCGGAAAATTCCTGGCACTCCCCCTCACCGTGTTGATTCCAAATCTAGTCTCGGATTTCAAAACGAAGGTCGAACGGGCCATCAAAAAGGCCCGAGCGTTCCATAAGATCCGGAACCATCGATGGTTCCGGAACATTTCCGAACTATTACCTATCAGGGAAATATCACCAAGTGGAACTATCTCTCTATCAGTCAGCAAATAGCACATTCCTTTAAAATTTTACTAAAATGACCATTTTAAACTTACAATTCAATATAGGCTAATTATATATACACTACATATTTTACTTCGTACACCATATTTTTTACGTTCCCGCTTTCCTACACACTCTTACATGCACACTCGCGTTCAAAAATTCGTGCGGGACATATAACCCCCCGCCTTCAGGGGGCAGTTATGTATTAGTCATCTCACTTATCGTAGATTTCCAAAAAAAAAAATTCTCTTTCGGTTAGATTTACACAAGCAGTCAGTTTTTACACAAGCGGTCAGTTGTACTTAATTTCTCTGTTAATTACAAAAATAGCCATCAATAAAAGGACAAATCCCACCTCATCCTTTTTCTTTCGGTTAGATTTACACAAGCGGACAGTTTTTTTTTTCCTTCTTCTTCTTAATTCAAGATTTCTCTCATTGTCTTCTGATTTCTTCACATAATCTCTCGATAAGTCAAAATCAAAAATCAAAAGCAAGTGTCTAGATAAGTATTACTAGTTTCAATGTATGAAATTAGAACTGTGCAGTAGTATGAATTCCAATATCTACACACTCTAAATTTTTAAATATTTTTCAAATACCTCAAATAAAACTTTCAGCCATTTTTGCCCGATTGAAGAAAAGAGGAAATTCAAATATGTGAAAAATAATCTTAGGTGCGAAGTTTTGTACTTAATTTGTGCAAGTGATTAAGTCTTGAGATGACCGAACAAACTGGAAACAGAGATTTCAATTTTACATTTTTGTAAAGATGTGTGGTTCTCTGCCTCTCTGGCATAAACAATTTTTCATGACCTGGGATTCGCTTAGCTTATTTGATACTGACAATATTGTAACGAAGAGGAGAATGTGAGAAAATATAATTTGTGTGTTTGCATGTGTGGGTGTGGAGGACAGAGACGTAATGGCACCAGGGGGGCGGGGGGTTGTCGGGGGTGTCTTGTGTTAATATATTTTTCTCAATGTAAAATGTGGTGTACGATGTGGATAAATTAGTCTAACATGAGTGGTGAAATTAGAAAAAGAGTATTTTATAATGGGTGAACATATAATGTGGTATATTTATAAATTTTTGTGGTGTATATATAATTACCCTTCAATATATCCTTATGTCTGAGGAGGTGGGGTAGCTAAATGCACCCATAAATTTTATTGAATACCAATGTCGTACTTGAGATTTTGGCGCCCTGAGTCGAAATATAAAAAAGGGCCCCTAAGTTATAGTATAGACTCAAATTTTATTTTAAATAATGATATATTACACTAGTAGTGCATGACGTTGCTCTTTTATTTTTCATGTAAAACGACAAGCAATACTCTAAATTATTATTATTACTAGTTTTTACGCCCGTGCGTTGCACGGTAGTAAAATTGTGTTAAGTAAATAATAAATTATTTCAAACATGATTTACAATTTATTTAATTGGTAGTAACATAACGTTTGTTAAAATTTAGTAGTATATATTATTACAATATTTCTATATTAGGCTTACAATGTGTTCACAATTAAAATGATTAAAAATAAATGGTGAGAGATTAATTTAATAAATTGTGTTATGTCTGAAAGATAAATAATATAAACTGTAATAATTAAAGTTACAATCCGATAAGTATTTAAGTGACATTAGTTTTAAATGAATTACAATGTAATACAATAAATTATAGTTTTCAAGTTCTAATAATGCTTTAACAATATCAAGTATGTACATATCAACAAATTAGCACAATGTACAGTTGAAAATTAAATAATTTAAAAATAATATCAAAACAATGCTGAATTAAAACTTAAACGTAATTCAAAATAAACACATAAAGTACGTTAACCACAATGGTGATCATGTAACATAGAAGAAATATAGATCAAAGTAGAAATATATGTAAATTAAAAATTATTTAAAATCAATGTCAATTTACAGTTTTATTGCATCATCATCCACTATTAATTGTAGCGAATCTACAAAAAAGATAATATGTAATGTATTACAACTGACACCATTTTCGCGCACCATTTGCACCAACCTAAGACATTACATCTCATACCCAATTTAAATTTCATGATTTTATTTTTTATTTTTCAATTAATTGGATTTATAATTCATTATTTTATTGTCTCTTTTACAATTAACTTAAATTATACACTATTTTTCGCTATATGAGGTCATGTGTTGAAAAAATTAATTTCATAAACCTTTCGCTTAATTTTGACAAAAAAAAAGTCACTACGAAAAAAGAGAGTTTTTACCATTTACTTTTTTTCCCAAAAATTCAAACAAAAAAAAAGGAACTAAAGCAAAAACAGAGGGTAGATGTTTAAAAGTTTAGGCCTTCCAATCTCCAAAAAACAAAGAGGATGATCAAACTATCATTTTCGATAAAATATTGGTCGCAACATGGCAATTTTGCAAGGACGAAATCGCCAAAAGTAAAATTTTTTATGCCGCATTAATTTTGAAGCAACAACGTAAAGAATTTACATGAACTAAATAGTAAGCAAACTCAGTAGCATCTAATAAGCGCAAACAATCTCATACATTTTTACTCCCAACATTCTAAAATTATTTTAGCATCAACTTAGTTTTAACTTTTTATTTCCTTCTCGACACCTCTGCAATACACGGACAGTAATCACTAACAAAAAATAATAAGATATTAAAAATATAGCTCGATGCCAGGCGAGTCAAGAAAGTTTGTGATTCAAATGTGAAAAATCAGTAGATATTTTAAATTTTTAAAAGATCGATAATGTATATAATTTTTAGCGATGCTAAAAAGAAAGTAAAAATTTGTCAAACATGTAAAAATAAAAAGACTCGTTGATAAATTTTTGCTACCAAAAGAGCAATTAATATAATATTATCATTAAAAAAAATTAAATTACAATGATCAATTATTAATGCGTAATGCTAACATTGTTTGTGTACACCATTAATTCAACTTATTTAAGAACTATAATAATGTCCTAAATTAATTAATAGACATTTCATTATCGGTCACCATTTAGAGTACTATAATAATTTAAATTTATAATAATCGATTAAAAAATATTTAAGTAACATAATAATTTTTATCTCGTAATAATTGATTTATATAACTCATACCATAATTAGTTTCTATTCATCAGATCATGTATAAGTACTTTAATTAAATTGTGGCAAGGAAATTTAAAAATTAGTAGCGACATTGTTAAAACATTTTCTCCATAATAAATTTATTTTATTTTTCAAAATTTATTGTGTAGAATTTATGAATTAATCCAACCGAAAATGAAAAATATTGTTTCCATCTTCGGATATTAGTTAAAGATATTTATTGTATCATTTTATTCATTTGGATAATTATTATTGATTAAGACTATACTAAAATAAAATGCTATGTGACTTGTTATTTGAATTGTTCAAATGAAGAAGTTAGAGCAAAAAATTAGGACACATTTGTTAAAGTAAATTAGAAAACCGTTTAAAAAATCAACCCTTCCTATTATCTACTGAAATTTAAAATTAACAGGACACGTGGCATTCAATTATAGGAACATCAATATAAAAACAACTTTTTTGTCCTAAAACAGAAGTTAACAATGTCCTAAAACCACTATTAGAAAACAACAATACCATGCACCTCTACTTTATATATATTATAGATTATTATTATTATTATTATTATTATTACTACTACTACTACTACTACTACTACTACTACTACTACGACGACGACGACTATTACATCAAATAATAAAATTACAAATACACTAAATCATAACCTTAATATAATAATCACATACAAAATACATCTTTAGGATAAGACTTTTTTTTATTATTTTTTATTGAAATAAATATCAAATATCCTTTTGAAACACCGAAAATTTTGGAAAAAAATTTAGATATATTGCAAAATATTGGTGCTATATAAATAATTTAATAACAAAAATTGAAAATCATTAAAATGAGAACACTAAAACTAAATATATAAATCAAATATTTGTTAAGATATGATGCATGTTAACATTAAAAAATTATTATGTAAATTTCAAATTTATTTAATTGAGAAATATAAGTTATAACAAATTAATCATGTGGTCTAAGTAAATTTTTCACACTTTATTAGGTCAAAGGTTCATTTCCCTTCTACATACCCATTGTAATTTGAAAAAAGTTACTTTTTGACCAAAAAATCTAGAAAAACAAAAAACAAGCAAAGTTGCGTGCTATGAGAATTGAACTGTAATGGATGGTAAATGAGATGCCCTACCAGCTGCACTGCTGACTCGGATGTTGTTAAAATTGACACTCACATGTATATATAAATAATACTGGTCAATTTTGGGCCCCCTAAAACTTCCAAAATTTCGGGACCTGAGTCGGAGGCCTCGTTTGCCTAAGATAAGGTCCTGCCCTGCTGAATACACACAAGCATAAGATTATTCCAACTTTACCCTTTTTCTTCCTTTTTTTTGTGGTAGGCCGAACACCCTAAAAAATTTATGGCAGTAAAAGAAGTTCAATTTTGGGCTTCTTTTGATGCTGTCGAAAATGACAACTTCTTCAGCTGCCAATGACAGCTTCTCGAGCTGCCAATGACAGCCTTCCTCCCCCCCCCCCCCCCCCCCCGGGTTGTTGTAATTTGGCTAAAGGGTAAAATGGGAAGATAGAGAGTAGGGAGTGTACTCAGCAAAAAAAAAAGGGTGTAGTTAGACCCGCCCTATCTAATGTCATATTGACATGATAACTGATGGTGGTGGCATGGTGCACACGTACCTTTAATGAACATAGTCTAATAATAATAATAATAATAATAATAATAATAATAATAATAATAATAATAATAATAATAATACAAGAGGGACAAAAAAAGGGTGAGACGAGCGAGATTTAAAAAGAAGGAAAGAGAAATAAAATAGAAGGGAGAAGATAGAAGCATAATGCTATTTTATTGTAGGCAATGTGTATGATAACTTTTGAAAATATACATTGTATTATTCTTTCTCTTTCATAAAGATAGACTTGTTTTTTCTTATCATCCGTCTTAAAACATAAGCCACTTTCTATTTTTGTCTATTTAATTTTTTTGCTTTTCCTATTATATGATTGTTTAACGTGGATCGTTATTTTTAAAAACATAGTATCATAATGTAACGTAAGAGCTTACTTGAAAAAATATAATTAAACTTTATTTTTCCCACAATATTAATTATAATTTCCTTAATTCTTATAAAAGTCAAATTAGGCATCTTATTTTTGGAACGAGTGAGTATAATGCTACCACAGAAGTTGTCCGCTCCGCCTCATTTCCATATTATATAGGCATTGGGAATAAAAGTCGCATTGAAATGCTTTAGTATGGAATTCTCTTAGTTTCCATTTCATTTAACAAATTTTCATATAATTTCTAAGCTAATGTGTGTCTATATCAGCACTATGTACAATAATATTGTCCCAGTTTGCATCAGATCATAATTGTTTCATTTAAACAATTTCTATAGCTTGTTTTAAAAAGTGTAATGTGTGAAAAAATGTCAAAATTAAATCTTGAACTTAGGCACGCCTAAGCACACCAATGAGTGTTAGCAAAGCAATCAATGTCTAACGAAGTACAAGGCATGATAAAACTTGGAGTTGAAACTTCGAATATAAATGTCACCTACGAAGGTAGTTATTTATTTATTTATTTTTTTTGGGGAATTAGGCCCATTGAGTTTTTTAAAACACTATTTTAAAGAATCCTACCCTGGTCGAGGGTGAAACTGAAATAGCTTGAAGGAAAAAAAAAAACTAGGACCAAAATCTATCTATATATTATATAAAGTAAACGTGAATTGGAAGTTATAATTAGAAAGCAGTTATTACGACATAAAGTTAGTTGTTTCTTTATTGAACCAATTACCTTTTACCACGTATAAAGTTAGTTATGTTTGTCAATCTAGTTAACTTTTCTCTACGTTTTGCAGGTCAATCATGATTTTAATTGCTCAAATTAAATATAAACGCTAAGTAAATTATTTTTACTTATCGTACCATTTTCATGTTGTTTATTATGATACAATTTTGTTATTGTATACTCATTAATGCAACTATATATATATATAACAAGATACCTGAAGAATAATTTTTTCCACAAAAACTAATTTGCTGTCTTGTTGTTTCGCGGCTCCTTTTTTTTTTTTGCCTTGTTTTGGGGGTATAAATCTATCATAAATTTTTATGTCAACTTTGTTTTGCCAGTATTAGCATGAGGAAATACGCAATGTCGCATGGGAATTAGAGAAAAGAAACAATACAATGCAGAAATGATGCCCGTGATTTGAGAGTTTTAAAAGATAGTCTTTTGGTCATTCATTTTTTTTGGGCTCAATTTTGATAATTTTATTTTCGTTATATTGTTTGGTAATCGAAAACATCAAAATTTATTCATGTAGTCTATACATTTCGCTTTTTATTTACTTTAAATTAAAAACATAACAGTTGTGAGTTCATGGAAAAAAATATAAAAGTTGATATTTAATGTATATATTTATTAAAATCATTGAAATAAACAAAATGCAAGAATTGAAATAGTTATTTTTTAAATGTGTTAAGTGTTGTGTTATTTTTTGTTCTTCAATGTTATGCAATTATGTCCTATTCAAAAAAGAAATGTTGTGCAATTATAGAGTGGTGCATGCATATGTAACTATTTTCGTATTTTCTATTATAATATATCAGTCAATAAGCATGGTTATGTAACAATAAATATGACTCATTTTCCTTTAGTTATTAATTTTTTAATCTTTTACTTAGTTATTTACTTATTATTATTATTGCTATTATATATATATATATATATATATATATTTTGTTGGAACCAAATATTAGGAAAGAGTAAGTAGGTCGGTTTGCGATAAGTTTTTGGCCACCTTTTTCAATTTATTTTCATTTTTTCTAATCAAATGTGATTTGTCCTACTTATTGGTCGAGTGAGTTGGGGTAGTTCTTCAAGATGTAAAAAGATAATTAGTTATTTAATGTTTAAAAAATTATTTCTTTAGTATGGTTAACTTTTCTTTTGTTAATTTTTTAAATAAATATATAAAGTTGATGAACAATACATAGTTCTTTTTTTAGCAATTACTAACTGAAATTTTAATTAAATTGTTTTTCAAATCAGAAAAATTAATACAGTGGCGATTCGAACTTTATTCAATGAAAATAAAATAAATACAAAGGTTTCACATTCAATAAATTTATGAGATTAAATTGCTTTTGATAACTATCTTTTTCTTTCTTTTGGTGTACATATGCCAATTTGATATAAAGTTATACAAATTTAGGCAATTCATTTGTGACACAAAAGTTACATTTTTAGAAATCATGGTCGAAGTTGTATTTTTTCTATGTTTTATAATTTATCTTTTACAAAATTTTAGATATAATCAGTAAATATAACATTGTATTATATATATCTACATGCATAACTATTTGATGCCCAATATTGTCTTCAGGGAAGCTTTTCAAATTTTATTAGCTATTTCACTAGTGCGTTGCACGGGGACATAATTTTTTAGCTATAACAGTATTAATAGATGTTAGTCGTATTAATATAAAACCTCAAAAAATAAAATAAATAATGAGTCGTAACAATAAAGTTAATTAATATAACTAATGAGAAAATTATTGGAAAATTTGGACAGAGTTTTCCTTTATTTTGTACCAATTCATACTGCAAACAATTTAGAGAAACTCATCAAAAAACACAAACTTAATTTATAATACTCTTAAAGACATCAACAATTAAAGCAATCCAAACACAACACAATCAATAATAGTTAACAACAACACAAGACAAAAAATACAAACATCTTCTTGTTTTGACAAAAAGGATGAATACACTCAAATATAAGTCATATCCATAATTATCATATAAAATATAAAAATTTGTGTTAGTATACAATTGAATTGTACTAAGACAACAAATAAATTCTTAGATGAACAGAACATTCTAATATCACTTTTACACAAACACTGACGCTTTAACATAAAAAACCTACAAAAATATTAGAAATAACATCATATTTCATTTATGATCAATAAAACTCACTAAAAGTGTAATTTTCGACCACTAAGTACGTTGAGTTATCTTTTCAAAGCCACTAATGCATAAATGTTACATATAATAAATTTGTATAATTCCACCAAATTTGTGACAGTGATATTATACCTGGATAAATATAAGAGTACAATACAATAATTTATAAATACAATCCTTCACTTACATATCAAACCACGAATGATATAAAGGGTTTGTATAAAAAACCAAATAAAGTGAATAACATACCTGATGCTATTAACAAGTATGAAACTATAAATTTAAACACTTCTTTATAGACGACATTTGTGGTCGTGTGGTAGTTGGATGACGATCATCATCATATATCACAAACTTTAAACAATTCCTATGCGTCACCCTCGAGACTGCAACATATCATTCCTATTCAAACCCTAACTATTTCATCCCTGCATTGTATGGGGGATAAATTTTTTAACATCTATTTTTTTCCATATATATTGATTGAATATTGTATTATTATAAGAATTAGAATTTGAGAACAACTAATAATCACCTAAAAGCCCTATTTCTCTACCTTATGGTTTGATTCACATTTTAAAATTGTAATAACTCTATGTGAATTAGAAAAATAAAAATAATAACATATAATGTAATTAATCTCATTCCAAATCGGTCCATTACAAAGATGATGGTGTACGTACTCAGAAGATAATTACAATTTTAAATCTATTTTTTGATAATTTAACTATGTACTTTTAGTTTTAAATCTCTCTTTTCTTTTTTTGTCCATATATATTCATTTAATAATTCATTATGATACAATTAGAATAAGAACACAATTCATACACTTAACTTTTCTACTTCAATGTTGTGTAACTAATAACATTGATTCATGCTTGAGGTGCCAATTAGACTAACGAGGTACTAATTTACTAAGTTAACATGTTAATAGTTTGGCACAAAAAATAAACATTCTATGGAAAAAAAATTAAAAGTGCAGAGAAAATACAATCAATCAATGAATTCAACTTTACAATTTAAAAAATTGTGTCGACTCAACCGAAAGGTATAAAAAATTAATGATACCAAAAAAAAAAAATTATCAGTATGAAGAAAGATTAATTATTTTAACAATTTACGGTAAATAATCTATCAAAGTGGGTCAATTCATATTTTAATTTGTTTTATACTTGTCAATAGTAATAATTGCATTACAAATTAATCTACTGTAAAAATTTTGGAAAGTTGATTGGATTTTTGCAATTGTGGCAAATTATGTGAATTAAAAATTATAATTAACCATACGAAAGAAATATAATTAATTTTCACAATGAACATATTGGCATAAAAACTAAATTATCTAAGGCAAAAAAAAAATTAATATTGCGAAGAAAGTACGATCAATCCATGGATTTATCTTAACAATTTAAAATATTGTATGTACTAATAGTTTTAAAAATTGACAATACAAAAAAAAGGAAAAAATTATTCTTGCAAAGAAACTATAATTGTTTCTTCACACGAAGTGAGTTCGGCACTCTTTTAATTAGAACTCTCTTCCATTGCTGAAACGCATTTTCCATGTAGGCACAAAAAATAAATTATTCAAGAAAAATATTTAATAGTGTGAAGAAAGTACGATCGATCTACAGATTTACTTTTAGTATTTAAAAAATCATGTTGTCTCAACCTAATAGTATAAAAATTAATTAAAAAAAGAGAAAACCATTTACCAGCGTGAAGAAAGAAATAATTGCTTCAACAACTATTTCAATAATTTGTCGAAAATAATCCCTCGAAATAACAAAAACCATGAAAATTGATGAGAACCATAATTCAAATTTGATATAAACTGTTGAAATGCAATAATAAAATCCGTTCTCAAAACTGATTAACTACTAATTAAATCCCATAACAAAGCCATCCAAACTAATCACAAATGAGTTTAAAACATATAAACTGTTGAAATGCAATATTAAAATCCATTTTCTATTAATTATTTCCACTGAAGGATATTTGCAATTTAAAAGATATATATATATAGATTCAATTGATTAAAAATATTGGATTAATGTTACAATTGAATGATTAATTAAAAAATTAATGTTACATGTTTCTCTTAGTTTTTGTGTACAAATTTAATGAATTGTAATTTTTTATCGATCCAAAATGAAATCATAAAAAATTGCTAATTTTAATTAATTTTCATTTTTTAGTTAATTTTATTGTTGAAAACAATTAATTATTTCTAAAACTTAGTAAAGAGACCGATCTAATCATGTTACAAGTTTCTTTTAATTTTTATGTAAAATTTTAATGACTTTTTTTGTATCACAAAAAAATTAAATCTTTGGGAAATTACTAATTGATTAATTTCCATTCCTTAGCAAATTATTTATAAAAATAATTAATTATTGAAAAAACTAATTAGTGGATCGAATCGCATTTTTAAACTTAAACATTACACTTTTCTTTTAATTTTGTGGAAAAATTTAAGGACTGATTTTGTATCACACAATAACCATATATTAATGAAATTGTTCATTTTATTTTCTTAAGAATTAATTTTTGTTTTGTAGTTAATTATTTATATAAAAAAATCTCTTATTCTATATATAGATATAAATCTTTAGATTAAGATTAAAAAGATATAATAAAATAATAATTGTCAATACTTATGCAGGGAAATGAAATTTAGATTTAATATTTAATATTTAATATGAATAATAATTTATTAATTTTTTTTGTTAGCATTGATTATGAATTAATAAAAAAGGTAAAATCAAATGACAAAAAACTTACCGAAGATAAGTTCGAATCAGTGGACATTTGGAAAAAAACTAATTTTGACTATATACATTTCTTTATTTTGGTAAGGATAAAATTTAATATTGAAAATTATTAATTAATTTAGTTGTTGGAGATTGATTATTAATTATTAAAACAGGAAAAAATCAAAAGACAAAAAATGACTTGATTTTATGTGAGAAAATTAATTAATATAATTAAAAAAATTGGGCTGAAAATTTTCTACTTTTCTATATATAACAAAATTGGGCTAAAAAATTTATGCTTTTCTATATATAATAATATATAAATAAATATTAATTTAATTTATTTAGTAAATGAATTTTCAACTTATTTGTATCAATATAAAAACCATTATGTTTTACTTTTACTTTATCATTGTTTCATTTATATATTAGATTCTACATTTATTGAATATATGATACTAAATAAATAATTATTAAACTTCCCTGCAGTGCACCGGGGCGCATACTAGTTTAATATGATAATAAGATGTGTACAAGTTTCTAAACAGTCAGCAAGCCCACGAAAACCATTACGAACTTCTATAAATCAACTCACCTCCTCTCTTTCCCTCAAAAAAAAAAAAACTCACCTCCTCTCTCTTCCCACTCCAACTTCACCTCTCAAGAAAAGTCAGACAAGTCGAGTCCCCGTCGAGATCGATCCGGTGGACTCAATCACCACTCAGCTCCTTCTCAAATCATCCTCAGCCCACAAACCACTCGACCAAGACGTCATCCTCAGGCGAATTACATACCATAAGAGACTAGAAAAGGTTAAGAAAACATTACAGGCAATTAGGACGCCGGAGAGTGGTGGCGCCGCTGGTACAGTAGCTGATTATAATGAGAAATGGGCCGAACAAGGCGATGCTTTCTCTTTCCCCTGAGACTCACGGGAGAATGGCGGTGACAGGATGGCAGTGACTCAATGAGTGGAGGATGAGAGTGCTTATTACAAGAATGCCACTGAGAAAACGTATCTCAGTGAACAATCCCTCGAGGAAAATCCACGGGATGGGTATTGATGGCATCATATTGTATATGTCAATATAAGTTGTCTTGTTGAAATAAATTAATGATGAAAATTTTTACATTGTTCTTTTCTTGCAGTATTGCTTATTACAGAGCCCAAAATGAAAGATGAAGTCCCTTTGTACAATACCAAATTACTCTAGCGCTTTCGAGAGCCTAAATGAAAGGTTAGGTCCATTTTTGTATATTTTGAAAAGGGCAGGTCCTTCCTATGTAATGTTATTTTAATTTTTAGGTGTAAATTTGGTATCCAAGTGTTGAAACTGGAAAACAACTCCAACGGCAACAAATGTTGAAGCCCATCAATGCTGATTCAATAATCACTGGTAATAAACAGTATCATTAATAATGGGAAAAACTACCAGATGAGTATTTTTTATTTGGTCAGAATGCCACTTAGGTATTAAGAATGCCTCCTGCGACACTTAGATCATTTTTCTAATTTATTTGCATACTAAGGTACTTTTTGGTGGCCGGAGTATATTAAATAAATAAAATATTAATTTTACTGTTTAACCACCAATAAAATATTAATTTCCCCTTTTTTTATTTACTTTCCTTTTTTTCATTTTCTGATCAGATTATTATTATTATTATTATTATTATTATTATTATTATTATTGTCCAAAAAAAAGTGTGTCGATTGTACTTTTAGTGCAAAACAGAAAAAAAATTGGCTCAAATTGTCCAAAATTTTTTTATACGCATTCGTTCCATAATCAATTTTATCGAATTAATTTAACACTAATTAGATAATTTTACCGAAAATCTTCAACATAGTAGCATTTGTTTACGTTATCTTTTGCATTGGGTACGCGCATATTTTGCATATTTTAATTTTAATCAGCCATTAATAATAAATATAATTACTGCATCTTCATAAAATTTTAGTAGGCGTGTACTACTGTAAAAATAAAAATATAACGAATATAAAAAACAAAATAAAATATAAATGCACACATTTTGATTTTAAAAAATAGTTATAAATAAATTGTTATACCTGAATAAAATTTTATTAGGAATATATCTATGTAAAAAAATATACCAGATTCAAAGAATTAATTAAATCAAATAAAAAAATTAAAAAACCCCAAACCCCACCGTCACCCGACCCCCACCCACCCCACCCCACCCCAAAACCACCACCACCACCACCACCAGCAGCAGCTGCCACCAGCAGATCTGAGGGTGAGGGTGGGGTTTGGATTTTTTTTATTTTTTAATTTGATTTAATTAATTTTTTGTATCCAATATATTTTTTTTACATAGATATATTCCTAATAAAATTTTATCAGGTATAACAATTCATTTATAAATGTTTTTTAAAATCAAATGTGCACGTATGTATTTTATTTTGTTTTTTACATTCGTTATAATTTTATTTGTATAGTAATACGCGCCTACTAAAATTTTATGAAAATACAATAATTATATTTGTTGTTAACGGTTGATTAAAATCGAATTATGCGCGTATCTAATGCAAAAGAAAACATAAACAACTACTACTACGTTGAAGATTTTCATTAAAATTATCTAATTAGTGTCAAATTAATTTGATAAAATTGATTATGCAACAAACACATATAAAATTTTTTGGACCATTTGAACCGATTTTTTCTGTTTTGCACTAAAAGCACAATCGAAACATTTTTTTGGGACTATTTATGTTATAATAATAATAATAATAATAATAATAATAATAATAATAATATTTAATATTGCGAAGAAAGTATTGTTTCTTCACACGAAGTGAGTTCGACACTCTTTTAATTAGAGCTCTCTTCCATTGCTGAAAAGTATTTTCCATTTAGGCAAAAAAAAAATAAATTATTCAAGAAAAATATTTAATAGTGCGAAGAAAGTACGATCGATCTACAGATTTATTTTTAGTATTTAAAAAATCATGTTGTCTCAACCTAATAGTATAAAAATTAATTAAAAAAAGAGAAAACCATTTACCAGCGTGAAGAAAGAAATAATTGCTTCAACAACTATTTCAATAATTTGCCGAAAATAATCCCTCGAAATAACAAAAACCATGAAAATTGATGAGAACCATAACTCAAATTTGATATAAACTGTTGAAATGCAATATGATTAGAAACTGATAAAAAGGAAAATGAATAAAAAATGGGAAATTAATATTTTAATAGTGGTCAAACAGTACAATTAATATTTTATTCATTTAATATACTCCTGCCACCAGAAAGTACCTAAGTGCACAAATAAATTAGAAAAAAGACGTAAGTATCGTCGGATACATTCTTAATACCTAAGTGACATTCTGGCCAGACAAAAAATACTTATCTGGTAGTTTTCCCATTAATAATGATAGATATAAGGGTGTGTTTGATTGTAATGCATGGAAAAAGAAAATTTGGAAAACCAATTTCATGTAAGTAGGAAAATATTTTCCCATCACCTCAATAGAAAAAATTTTACATATAAGGTGTGTTTGATTGCATGGAATTGGATGGAAAATGAAAATATTTTCTACAAAATTTTCCCACTTTGTGTTTGATACAAAGATAGAAATTGAATTTAAATTCCATGGTACAAGCATTTTAAGCTTATTTTTTGCTAATTCCACGGAAAATAATTTCTTTGGGGTAAAGTGGTTTTTGTTTTCCATATTACATGGAAAAAAATTTCCTTTCTATCTTTTCTAATCATACACATCCATAATTTATAAGAAATGCGCTTCAAAAGGTTGTACCTAGGAAAAATTTTGCTTGGAAAACTTTTGTATCTACCACCTCACTAGGAAAATTTATATGAAAAATACATATTTTACATGTAAAACTAATGCAATCAAACACACATTGTCTATAACGGGATTTCTTGTTATTTAAAGTGCAAATTCAATGCACCCAACCTTTCTGTCTTTATCAATTTTATTATTACTATAATAAATTCATTTCATAAGCTGATCAACAAAATTTCAGTCTTTCGAAGCTGAATTTAGAAGCTTTTCTATGCCGAAACAACTTTATACAAGAGATACCCGATGTGTACACAAAAATGTTTACACGAGTATAGATGCCTGCTATATTAGGGAGGACAAAATAATAATTTTATTTTACATTCAATTAAAACATTCGTAGCACACACCTCATTTTCTTTGTCAATAAGAACTTTGACAAAGTGACTTAGGCCTTGTTTGATTCACAACAAGTTTCAAAACAATTTTCTCTCCTCCATTTTAACCACACTCACAATTATTTTACATTTTTTAATATATTATCTCTCATTTTCAACTGCACAATCTACACACAATTCAAATAAACAAAATTTTATCCTACAAAGAACAAGGCTTGACTTTATGGCTGGTATGATTGATTTTTTAATTATTTTTTAATAGATTTTTATGTAACAGTTCAAAGAGAATGAGCGGAGTTGAATGATGGAAATGTGTATATTACATATAGATCCCATGAGATATATAAGTGTGACTGGTTTGACAAAAAAAAAATGGTTAAAAATGAATTTATAAAATGGAAAAAAATTGTAAAATTTCCATCCTATCACAGGCTATATCCCTAAATGCGCTCCCAAACAAGTGATCAAACTTGTTTGATGAAGTTTTTTCTTAAAAGAGAAGTAATTTTTTTTTGTAATATTTTCTAGAGCAAATGAGCGTAAAAGTGACTCTTAAATAAGTTATATCAAACAAGCTCCCTACAGCTGATCAGATTCTGATGAATCTTCATATTATTATTTTATAATCATCTGCAACTTTTATTTGGTGCCAGTTGGAGACAAAAAGCAAGATCACTTCAGAACTTCCAAGTTATACTTATATAAGCAGCACATGGAAAGTGTAGAGTAACGGCAGACAAAGGCCAATGATTCTATTATGCTGTTATGGATCAAAGTACTGGATATCTGAGTAGAGCAAAGTCACAAGCACTGATTTGGAAGCATAACATAATTTATTGTAAAGTGGCAACTAATAGCAATAACAAATTAAAAATTTGCCTAATCATTGCAAAAAGAATCGAAGCTGATTGGAACAACCTATAACCTGTGGCTTTATTTGGATGTATTGAGGCATTATGTATATAATCTTTCCTAAGGAAAATATTCGAAACTTTCAATAGATAAAACTGTCCCCTTTGGCCATTTCCAATTAAATAGATAAATATCAGTTTAAGTTACAAATCTCACTATATGATGCTTGTTATGTGACCAAAAATGGCAAAAGATATAGCAACATGACACGTCATTGCATAGTGTAAGGTGTGAAAATTGCAATTCATCTCCGATCTTAATTTAGCAAGCTGGGCGAGGAAAGGATGTAGGAATTTATTTCCTCTATAAATCCGGATCTATCGTGTTGAATTATCAAGAAAGTATATAAACTAAAGTAGAAGCGTACCTGTATCACCCATTGCTTGCAGTATTGGAATTTTGTGGTTGTGATCTTCCAAGTCAACAAGCGGCTCTTTTATTTCTCTCTGATGATGGAGAGTCAGAAAAGAATGAACAGCCCACACTTGTGACCTGGGGACCATAACCATATATATTTATGACGGCCCGTTAACCTAATTCAGTCCATCATAGAATTAGGAACCCTTGGCCTAATATCTATACATATAAAGCCCACACTTTAATTGATGCATAAAAGCCCAATATACGAAACCGTATTAGATCACTTTAAACGGGCTTAACCGAATATGATAGCCTTTAATTAATACACAATAATTACATATATAAGCCCACATGTTCGATTAAAACCTTACAATCTCCCACTTGGGCTATATATGTCACCTTATAATTGTGTATAACCTTATGAGTACTCAGAATTTGCTATCATTACCGAATGCATCCCCAAACAATCCGGTCCATCAATTATATCAGTTTAGGATCAAAGCGGTCTTCGTTACACTTAGATAGGTAACTAAACCCATCAATGGTCACATAAACCAATATAATTGAATGACATGGATCAAGCATGGATGTGTAGCATGGAAATTTCACGCAACGTGATCTGAAACATGCCTATTTCCAAGTGGTCCACCTTTATACCTTAGTGAGATCGTTTCAATTGAGTTCAGAGATAACAACAAAATAAGACTTTAACTTTATGGCCGAAACAACTGTAACCATAAACTTTATCCAAAACGACAGTGTATATATCTAATATGAAAAGCACAAAAATACAAACTCCCACCGAAACTATATACCCTCAAGAGACATCACACCCATATGAGCAGTGTGCTCGTGAAAGACCTTGGGTGTTAATCCCTTAGTGAGCGGATCCGCAATCATGGAGTTCGTTCCAATGTGCTCTATTGACACCTGTCCAGTCTGAACTCTTTCTTTAACAGCTAGGAACTTGATCTCTATATGCTTTGACTTCGTCGAGCTCCTATTGTTGTTGGAATATAGCACTGCAGATTTATTGTCACAAAATAACTTAAGTGGTCTTTCGATACTATCCACAATGCGCAGCCCAGTGACAAAATTTCGCAGCCATATTCCATGATTTGATGCCTCATAACATGCTATAAACTCCGCTTCCATGGTGGAAGTAGCTATCAATGTCTGCTTGACACTCTTCCAGGAAATAGCACCTCCAGCAAGCAGGAAGATATAGCCTGAAGTGGATCTCCTAGTATCTTGGCATCCAGCGAAATCGGAGTCAGAATAACCGACGATCTCCAACTGATCCGATCTCCTATATGTGAGCATGTAATCCTTTGTTCTCTGTAAGTACCGCATGACCCGTTTGACTGCTTTCCAATGATCCATTCCCGGGTTACTTAAATACCTTCCTAACATCCCAACAATGTACGCAATATCTGGACGCGTACAAACTTGAGCATACATCAGACTCCATACTGCTGATGAATAAGGAATCTTCCGCATCTCTTGGATTTCCAAGTCATTTTTGGGGCATTGACTTAAACTGAACTTGTCTCCTTTAGCCACAGGGGTATCACCTGGTTTACAATCCTGCATGCCAAACCTCTTAAGTACCCTTTCGATGTAGCTCTTTTGTGATAATCCAAGAATACCCTGAGAGCGATCTCGATGTATCTGGATTCCTAATACAAAAGAGGCGTTACCAAGATCTTTCATCTCAAAATGCTTTGCTAGAAATCTCTTGGTTTCGTGCAATAAGCCTACATCATTGCTGGCAAGCAGTATGTCATCGACATATTAAACCAGAAAAATATACTTACTCCAACTGAACCTGCGGTATATACAATCATCGGCCAGGTTCATCTCAAAACCGAATGAGGTGATCACCTGATGAAATTTGTAATACCATTGTCGAGACGCCTGCTTGAGTCCATAGATGGATTTCTTTAATTTGCAAACTATTTGCTTCGCATCACCTGATACAAAGTTTTCTGGTTGCACCATATAAATCGTCTCATCAATGTCACAATTGAGAAACGTGTCTTAACATCCATCTGATGTAACTCAAGATCAAAATATGCCACTAATGCCATTATAACACTGAAAGAGTCTTTCGAGGAAACCGGAGAGAAAGTCTCTTTATAATCGATGCCTTCTTTCTGTGTAAAGCCTTTCGCGACAAGACGAGCCTTATACCTCTCTACATCGCCTTTCGAATCCCGCTTGGTCTTAAATATCCATTTGCAACCAATGGGTTTCGCACCTTCAGGCAATGGAACGAGATCCCATACGTCGTTGTCTTTCATCGACTTTATCTCTTCATTCATGGCATCGAGCCACTTTTGAGAGTTAGAACTTTCCATAGTTTGACGGAAGTTGATCGGATCATCTTCCACCACTCCAACGTCAACGTCATGTTCTTGGAGAAATGCAATATAATCATCCTGAAATTGCACTTCTTCTCTCTAGTGGATCTTCTTAATGGCATGGGTTCTTGAGGTTGTAGAGTTTGTTCTTCTGGAGATAACATGACATTGTCTTGATCCGGAGTTGCTTCTTGAACAATGTCAGGGATAGGAACCTGATCCTGATCATTGTCAATGACAATTGGAGGAATTTCAACATATTCCTCCTCAAAGACAAAGTCTGTAACCCTTTCTCCCCCCGCAAACTCAACATCCTCAAAGAACCGAGCATTCCCTGTCTCAAAAATTGTTTTAGTTGTGGGATTATAAAACTTGTAGCCCCTGGACCGTTCAGAATATCCAATGAAATAGCAATTGACAGTCCTTGCGTCCAGTTTCTTTTCATTTGGCCTATACGGCCTTGCCTCAGCTGGACACCCCCAAATATGTAAATGCTTCAAACTAGGCTTCTTACCCGTCCAAAGCTCATATGGGGTTTTATCAGTTGCCTTAGTTGGAACTCTGTTGAGTAGATATGCTGCGGTTTTTAATACTTCTCCCCAGAGTGATTGTGGCAAGGTAGAATGAGTGATCATACTCCTCACCATGTCCTTAAGCGTTCTATTTCGTCTCTCGGCAACACCATTCATAGTGGGTGAACCAGGCATGGTGTACTGTGGGACGATACCGCATTCCTCTAGGAATTTAGCGAATGGTCCTGGACATTGTTCACTTGAACCGTCATATCTACCATAGTATTCACCACCACGGTCAGATCTGACGCTTTTAATCCTTATGCTGAGTTGGTTCTCAACTTCAGCCTTAAAATTTTTTAAACACGTCCAAGGATTGTGATTTTTCATGAATGAGATATATATAGCCATATCTTGAAAAGTCGTCTATGAACGTTATGAAATATTGTTGACCATTCCAAGAAGCCGTAGGGAACGGTCCACAAATATCCGTATGTATAAGTTCTAAGACGTCTGAAGTCCTATTGGCGTGATATCTCCTGTTATTGGTTTGTTTTCCATTTATACAATTAACACACATGTCAAAATCTGTAAAATTAAGGGAATCGAGAATTTGGTTGGACACAAGTCTCTCAATTCTCCGTTTGGAGATGTGACCTAATCTCTTGTGCCACAATGAGACCGAATTCTCACAGGTTAATTTACGCTTTACACCTCGAGTACTTATATGCAAGGATTCATTAAAGGAGGCAATTGTATCAATTAAATAAAGATTATCGTAACCTGACAGAGAACCGGAACCAACCAATTTTGAATCATGAAACAAACGAAATTTTCCATTCCCAAATGAACAAGAATAACCAAATTTGTCCAAAACAGAAATGGAAATCAAATTTCGTCTAAAAGACGGTACAATGAATGTATCATCAAGATCCAAATAAAATCCAGTTCTCAACAATAATCTAAATTTTCCTATTGCCTCTACTTCCACCGTCTTGCCATCGCCAACATAGATGTATCTTTCACCATCACTTGGTTTTAAACTCAGCGACCTGCATAGACACACTGATGTGGGTTGTTGCACCCGAATCAATCTACCATGTGTGTCTAGGTACTGAAGTTAAATTAACCTCAGAACAAACCAAATGAAGAAGAAGGTTAGCCAAGAGTGTACTGGTTTCACCATTTTCATTCCTCGAAAACCTCTTCTCGAGATCCTCAAGGAAACCCTTAGCCGCAGTCACCTGATCGGACATGGTGCCCCGAAATGCTTCCGGAAGAGCACGCTTCATGACCATTAGACTTATGCGGTTCGATCGTTCCCACCTTTCCATCTCCCTCTTATCATCAGAGGTACTCTTATCGGTAAGTGCGGCAGGTTGATCGACCCGCAAAGCAAGATCCAGATCCATGACTCCGAGAACAATCAATACGTTCTCTTGCCATGCTTTGAAATTCGTGTTATTAAGCATTGGAATGGAATTGATGTTAGAAGAGATATGAGAAGCAGAACCTGAAATTGAATAGAGAACAATTAAAATGGCTCACATGAATGATTTTTAGTATGCAAATAATAATTTTCAAATAGTGGTAGGGCCCATCACAAGATGCCTAGCACAACATCGATATTTAATCTTTGGATATAAATATCGATTTGTAAGTGGCACTCTTGGTGTAGTGATCAAACATCGGCAATAAGACATGTCAATCAATAAACCTATCTTTGGACGGATTTATTGATCACACGTTAAACCAAATAATCGCCACATGATTATCACCACACCTGCGTATGTAATTTAGCCAAATATTAACCTTCCTTTGGGCCGGTCAATATTCGCACGAATCACACACACACAAAAATACCTTTTAATATTCTAAGTTGATTAATTTTCACAATAGAGGTTGCTTTGGCAATTTGTTGCTTCAATTAAGTCACTTTCGAATACTATACCTCTTCAAAAGAGTCCTTAGTACCAAAATTTCAGAAGAAAATAATTAATTTTGCATACATAAGCCTTTTGGGAACTTTAAGGGTCTAATAAATTAATAATTCAGAACTTTAGGGATCAAAATTAAGAATTTTGAAACTTTAGGGGCCTAAAATTGCAATTATATAAACTTTATTGGCCAAAAAGTAAGAAATTCAAGACTTTGAGGACCAATTTAATAATTTTAAAACTTTGGGGACTTCAGTTGCAAGATTCGAAACTTAAAAGGCCCAAAATGGAATAATTTCCAAACTTGAGGGACTGAATTATTAATTTTATAACTTATGGGGCTTAAATTAACAATTTTAAAATTGCAGGGACTGAAACAGACGAATTTCAAAGGCGGTGGGGACTAAATTGAACAGATTCGAAATCTGTGGGACTGAGACCGCCTAAACGGAATTGACTGGACTTACTTATACGCACCACTAACTTACAGGGACTTAAATTGCAAATAACGTTATAACACGGAAATTGCACCCGAGGTCCTCGAACTTGTCTAATTTCCGCTCGAGGTCCCTGCGTCCCCACCCGACCAAACCCTAGCCGCCCACGCCGATAGACTCCGATGCAACCTCCGGCGACGACGGCGGCGACCACCGGCCGTCGACCCAAGTTCGAAAACCCCTCGTTTGTATTTTTTTTTTTTTTTTTTTGTTAAAAACCAGATCCAATCACAGAGACGGGTTCGATCGAATCCACAAATAGTTCTCCAAATTCGTACATGGCGATATCTATGAACGCATAGGCAAACCATATACATAATTCCAAACCACAATACACGAATTTATGCACACTAAATCTCGAGAACCAAAATCTCAATCAATCATACAATGGTTTTCAAGAGGAATTCGAATTCGACTGGGTATGGAGTTTAATGCATACATATATACATACTGCAGTTTACGTATAGCTTAACATATCCAGATTCAAGCACAACCAATATATATATACAGATTCGAACATGGTGCACATAAAAGCCAGTTGCAGGTCCAAACAATTTCATACATGTGAACACAACCAGATCCCAATACCCGTGCATTATGTGTATACATATGAATAATCCCAAAGTCATATATTGAGGCCCCACGCATTAATAAAGAATAGATTTCAAGAAATCAATGTTCCAACTAGCCACGTGAAGAGCACATAACTTTATTAATTGGCTGAAGAAAATTCCCATATATGCACAATTATCGAGATAGCTTAAGCAACCATTACACGCACACAATTGCAGATTTAATACTCCATTTAATTCCAAACGTGTACGTGTATTCATATATAAGAAATTCCAAATAATATTATAAATCGATATATCTCAATAATCCAACAATGATAATAGCTCTGATACTACTTGTAGGAATTTATTTCCTCTATAAATCCGGATCTATCGTGTTGAATTATCAAGAAAGTATATAAACTAAAGTAGAAGCGTACCTGTATCACCCATTGCTTGCAGTATTGGAATTTTGTGGTTGTGATCTTCCAAGTCAACAAGCGGCTCTTTTATTTCTCTCTGATGATGGAGAGTCAGAAAAGAATGAACAACCCACACTTGTGACCTGGGGACCATAACCATATATATTTATGACGGCCCGTTAACCTAATTCAGTCCATCATAGAATTAGGAACCCTTGGCCTAATATCTATACATATAAAGCCCACACTTTAATTGATGCATAAAAGCCCAATATACGAAGCCGTATTAGATCACTTTAAACGGGCTTAACCGAATATGATAGCCTTTAATTAATACACAATAATTACATATATAAGCCCACATGTTCGATTAAAACCTTACAAAGGAAACGCAATGCTTGGTTCGAATTATTCAAAACAGCGGTAGATCTTGGTACCTGCATCTTTCGTCTCTTCAAAAAGTCCAGTGAACTTTGTGGACATTCAGCAGGCCGGTCTTCCTTTAACATTATAATATCTAGCCTGTCAAAACATCAAGAGCAAAAAATGTAATTTTAAGCATGTATCCTAGTAAACTTTCGTTTTGCTAAAAACTAAGCCCCGTTATCCAACACATTTGAATTTATCTGAATTTGAAATAGAGTTTTGTCAATCTAATCACATTCACGTAACTCATACGACTCACATGTACTACAAACTCTCCATCATTCATTTCAGAAATTCAAATTCTATGACTTCGAATTGGATACTAAAACCCCTTGAGATTTTAAGTTGAACGGTGGTAGAAAAGTTATAACAGAGACAGGCTAAGTTAATCTCTCGGTGAGAATTTTTTTTTCTTTCGAAGGCACTGAGTCTGTAGGAAATTCATCTGACATGAGCAAGCAGTCAAACGTGTGGGCGATAAGACTCACCCGGAAGCTTTTGTCCTCTTTCTTCTAGAAGCATTTGGCTTCTCAGCTTTCTCATCTTCAGAGTCTGGTGTGAACACTTTCCTGCATTGATGAAACAATTTTTCTTGGTTAATAACTCATGATATAGAAACATGCTAAGCAACAAGCGCATACAGCAGGAGCAAAGAGAAGGCAAATAGAAAGTAGAGTAGCATACTTCTTATTAACTGCCTGCTCACTAGCTACAATTTGTCGGACAATATCATCTGGTAGCAGTCCTTCGTTATCCAGTGAATCTTCACCTGTTTCAGTTTTCGTTTTGTTTTATGTGCTGCTTTTGCGTGATGGTCGTGGAGTCAACTTTTCAGCCCATTTTCGCCGACGTTGTGTTCCTTCACGAACGACCCTACAAAAGAAGGATCATCCTTTGTCACATGCAATGTGGCTCCTCTTGAAGGTTACCATGTGGAGATTCAACATCAATTATATGACTCTCAAAAAGTTCTTTCTTCTTCCTAGAGTACAAAGAAGAAATAATGAAACCACAAACTTGAAGCATCAGTATTATCCGAAAATTCAAGGGATATTAACAAATTCATCTCAGTGACCAGGAAATGTCATTACATAGTTTCAGACCCCCATAAACGCCCATTTTCATCCCAAAACTAAGTGAGAAAGACTCTGAGCGAGAGACAAGTACTTTCAGTTCAAAACAGTGTTTGAACTCCACAAATCTTCATCAATTATCAAAACCATGGATTGAATGAAAATTTGAACAAACACTCAACTCTTCTTTGCCGAATTTGCGCTCATAATTTTATATTTCTCCGAGTACCAATCAAGTTATGAACTAATTAAACACACTGGAGAATGCTCCATGTTCCAGGTGAAAACCCTGTCCTATTCCAATCTGTACTAGTATACCGCTTTTCCGCTGTGAAATCCAACCGGAGGATGAAGATTTGGTTAAGAAAATGGAAGATTTTGCTGAAAATTTTTGCAAGGGACGACAGCTGTGAGGACAGACGTACATCAAATTTTGGCCCATTAGCAGAGATACCCTCCCTCTGATCGGGGATTGGCAATTTCACATCTATAATCGAAACTACTAAAATTCTGAAGTAGTTTTAAACTGAGCTCAGTTGACATATGATATGTAAAAAACATGACAAAAATTAGGACAATCAAATTGGGGTTACACTAACAGCATTGCGCTTCCACAATAGCAGATTCACATAAACGCCCATCATTTTTAGCGGTAAATTCTCCGAAGCACATTACGAGAACTTTTGATTCGTCAGAAGGATTCATGATGCACTGAAAATATAAATTTACATTCAATTCAAAATATAACGAAACGTCTTGTACCGGGCCTTATTTTCTCTTTGTACTTTCCTAATCTCCTCGTCCTGTTGTACACCCTGAAATTTAAGTAACTAACAAGTAAAACAATTTACAGCAGGTTTCGTTCTTATTAGACAAACTATGAGTTTACAGTTGACAAACCTGCTGAACAGTAAACTCCTCCGGAGCACCGGAATCGCTGTCAATCTCTTCTCTATCGGACATTTTTGCTGTTCGAATTCTTCAATTGATTGAAGCGACGATGAATTTTCTCAGGGTTTATGGCCCAGGGTTTGTATGGCCTTAGATATGGTACTGCGTTGATGCTGCGGGACTACTTAACAAATAAATTAAAAGGACAGGGGGTTAACGCGTGAAATTCGACTTGTGCGAAAGTACGGCAGGATAAGAATAATCCCAGAGAAGGAAATAGGTGCGAATGACATCTGTCAATTGGAAATTTTTAGTCACCTTTGATTAACTCTTTGCCACTTTAAAGCTTATTTTATACACAATAAATTTATACTAATTTTTATTTTATTAATTTTTGTTCTCGCATCATTTTTAATTACTCATACAGTTATTTTATATTTTTAATACATAATTCGTAATTTTTAACCACACATCTAACACTCGTTTGAATAAATAAAAAATAGTCTACATAACAAGCCCTTATACTATTTTACCCTTATTTCTTATTATAAATAACCTTTTCACTCTCTTCACCACATGTTTCATAATTTTTTTTCCTTGTTCTTCTCTTTTCTTCTTGTTCTTCGTTGTTTTAGTTTTCAAAAATGCCTATTCTTCAATATATATACATATATATATATTTATTTATCTTTTTTCAAGATTTTGCCATTAAAATTGTATGGATAATAATCCTTTTTTAGATTTTTCACCATTCAAATTGTGTGGAGAAAAAATCACAACTGGAAAAGAAAAAGAAAATTGATTTTTATGTTTGTATATGTTAAAATTTTACTTTTTTAAGTTTTTTTTTTGTGAAAACGACTTCGAACGACTTGTTTGGACTTTTTTTTGTGGACAATAGTTTTTTTTCCTGCCAACCATCATTGAACGACCCCAGAATGGCCATAGTCATTCTGGAACGACTCAAAATGCCTAAGTGAGTCATTCAATGTTTTTGAACGCTTGAATAAATCATTCAGTTGTTTTTTAACAACCTAGGTATTTGTTTTTCATATTTGAAAGAACCTTTTTCAACTATGAAAAATGAGTGGAAATTTTTAGTTTGAATTAGATTCATCATAACGACCATGGTTGTTCTAACTGACTCATTGGTAATTCTGAACGACTGAGTAAGTCGTTCATAGTTTTTTGAACGTCTAAGTAAGTTGTTCAGCTATTTTTTAACGACTCAGGTATTCGTTTTTTCATCTCTGAAGAACCTTTTTCAAATATGAAAAATGATTGGGAAATTTTTGGTTGAATTAGATTTATTAAATGTAGTTTAGGTTTAGAGAAGCCTCGAAAACTTTCTTAAAAGAAAGCGAGGCTTCAAAAATTAGGTAAACTAAGGAGTTCTATTCTCCTCCACCTATGGGGAGAATAAGATTTTTCTCCAATTGATGTGGTACTATCATGTCAGCATGAATGATGACGTGGCATTGCCACGTCAGTTGGAGGGAAATCTTGTCCTTCTCATGGGGAAGAGAACAAAAACTTCGTAAACTAAGATTGGCCTATTCCAAAATTTCTCCCTGATGAAGAGCCTATTCGATAAGATTTATACTACCCACGAAGAAGAGAGAAGGGGAGAGAGAAAGAGAAAATAATAAAAAAAAACCCTCTTTAGCACGAGTCTAATTTCACATTTTAACACCTACCACTATTTCCTCTAAAAGTTTATGTTGTGTTCTTGTTGATATTTTCAAGATGTTTTTCTGCTTTTGAATTTCTAAAACTGTGAAAATTTTTCCTTGATAAAGAGCCTATTCGATAAGATTTATACTGCCCATGAAGAGGGGGGAGGGGGAGAGAGAGAGAGAGAGAGAGAGCGCCCCAAAAGAAAAAGAAAAAAAACCTCTTTAGCACGAGTTTAATTTCACATTTTAACCCCTACCACTATTCGCTCTAAAAGTTTAGGTTGTGTTCTCGTTGATATTTTCAGGATGTTTTTTCGCTTTTGAATTTCTAAAATAATGAAAATGAATTCTCATCATCTATTTCCAAAATGAATAGTCGAAACCAACCAAAAAAATTATAAAGAAAACTCAAAATAAGTTTTCTCATTTTAGGTATTTCTACATTGGGTTTAAAACATTAAAATTGCACATTTCTCAAGCAACTCCTCCAGTTGAACCTTCAACTCTTGTAATGTTTTTAGTGCCACATGGTACGAAACTTTAGATAGGAGAGCAGCTTTGGGTACCAAGTCGATTGAGAATTCCACTTGTCTGCCTGGCGAGCACCCAGTAAATCGTTTGGGAAGATGTCAGCATACTCGCAAATGATTGGCACCTGAACAACGGTGACCTCCTTCGGTGGCTCGCCTTGGAAATTGATCGAGTAACCTTGACAGTTACCTTTAGCTAGCATCTTTTTTGCTTGTAAGGTTGAGACAAGGTGCGGAAGAGCCTTAATCCTCGGTCCATAAAATCTAAATACCTCATTTTCGTCTTTCCGAAACACTACCTCCCTTTTGCAGGATAGAATAGCTGCTTGGTTTTTACTCAACCAATCCATGCCCAAAATGACATCAAAGTCGGACATCTAGATCATGTTTAGTTCTGCAACTAGAACTACTCCGTCAAAATCTATCGGAACGGCCTTGGCTATCAACTTTACATTGAGGGTTCCTCCAAATGGTAAGCTAATCTTAAGTACGCTACCCGTTTCCTCTCCCACAAAGTTTAACTTAGCTAAGCACCACTCCAAAATGAAGGAATGCATAGCTCTTGAGTCTATTAGGGCATAAATGGGGGTAATCAAAATGGTTAATATACCTATTATCTACTAACACGATTGTTATATGGGAGGTGCACGACATTCGAAGTAAAGACAGGTGCTAAATTAATTAATTATACCTGGTATCACATCTGTGTCCTCCGCCGTGTGCATTGCAAACACTCTGGCCTTTGCTTTCCGTGTATCCTCTGCCTGCTTGCTTGGCCCAGTATTTCTAAGTGGCGTGGAGCGGCACTTTGGAGCAATATAACATGCTTTTCCGCCTTTGTAGCAAACTCCCTTGCCCTAGAAAAACTTGTCTTTGTGGTATTTGTTGCACTTAGGGTATTGGGGAGTGTCTCCAATAGCCTAGTTCTTAGCTGGTCCGTTATTGGGCCCCTTGTTCTGTGTTAGGCTTCTTGTTCTATGTCAGGCCCCTATTCTGGTTTTCATTTGAGCCTTGCTACTTTCTCTTCCCATTAGGCTTTGCATTGCTCATCCTTCCTTCCCCTTCGAGTGCGATCCTAGAATAGGTCACTGCCTGTGCCTTTTGAATGACTTTACCATAGATTGGTAGCTCTAGGACACGTCTCTGACGAACCTCAGGGGGCAAATCCCTCTCAAAGCGTTGCGCTCTCATTTCCTCAGGATCGACCAAGTGTGAACCATAACAGGCAATCTCATCAAACTTTCTTTCATAATCGGTTATATCCATATCTCCTTATTTTAGGTTGATGAACTTGGTCTCCTTATGGTCATGGAGAGCTTGGGAAAGGTATTTGCCTCTCTGCCTTCCCTTAAATTGGTCCTAGGTGAAAGTTGTCCGCTATTGTATTCTTGGTTTTTGTGTCCATCTTCCACCGGTGCCTAGCTCTCCCTTTCAACATAAACTCCGCACACGAAATCTTTTGATCCTCTAGGTAGTTAATGTGCGTGAAGATTTGTTCGATCTTGTTGAGCCACTCTTCAACATCTAGAGGACCCTTCCCACCATCAAAAGTTGGTGGATGATACTTTCTAAATTACTCCACGACGGGCATTGCGGGAGTAGCTGGTGGCTGGTTTCATCCAATGTTCTACATCGCCTGGACAAGGCTCTGCATTAAAGCCATTGGGTCATGTTGCTTAGGGGCATTCTTTCCCTGGGTGTGGTTCATCTTGGTTTTCCCTGTCTGGACATCCTTCGTGAGCAAAAAAAAAAAAAAAATTATAACTCTTGTGGCATAAGTATATTCTTTGCAATAAAGTAATCAACTCAAAGATGAAAGCAATCAAAATTTCTCTTTTATTACTATCCAAAGAATCCTTCAACGAGGTTACATTGAATTCCTACTGGGATGAATGAAATCCTTCTAAAATGAATGAAATCCTACTAAAATTAATAAAATCATATTGAAATGAGTGGGGTCCTATACTACCGACAAAATTCGAAGATACATCTAGTTGATGGTGCTAGCAATTATAGTATCTCCTTCATTTGGCTTCCTTGGGGCGAACTTGGGTGAGGTAGCGATGTCATCCAATTCATCTGGGTGGTAGTTGGGTGATTCAGGAGGTATGGGAGGCCTATACTCTTTGTAAGTGCCTGACTCAGCCTCAGCCTCAGCCATTGGCCTGGGCAACCACGACCTACTAGGGGTACGGCGTAGCACTAGGAGGTTATCCTAATCCTTTGGCAAGCATGGTTCACGTTGTGTTGACCTCTAATTTGCAAAAAACATGTCCCCAAGACATGACCAATTCATCACAAACAATCTCGAAGTTTGTAGTCCCTCCCTAACAGTCCTGCAGTGCTCTATAGAATCAGTGAGCTAGGGGTCGTTCACCATACTGGAAGGTCTTCAGTAGGTGCCTGATAGAATCTATATCATTTGTTTGGAAGCCTGCTTTGATGGCCTCCAGAAATAAACACCAGAAGCGATAAATGTAGTCTACTATAGCCTCGTTGAGTCCCTTCTTGCATTTCATGTAACTCCAAGCCTCGGAGCCTATCTCTATTTTTATCTATTCCATTTGTGCAAAGTCTTGTTGAGATGGGGTTTATAACCAACATTTATTTTAATTTAGAGGACTGGAAAATTGTATAATATTATTTAAAAAGATTCTAGTTATGCTCTAGCTCATTATTTCTCGAGGCGTGGATGTAGTCAATATGTAAATCATAATTCCACATAAATTTACCTTGGAGCTGGTAGACGAGGCGATGGCAGTGGCTTTCGTTTCATTTGAAAGGCAGACCCTTTTTTTTTTTGGGAAAAATGCAAGTCTACAGAATCGTAAACCCGCTTCGATGCATATTGAATTGGTTTTGAAATAACATATGTTATCTAAATTGGATATTTTTAAAAAAATTATAAAGTAAATATAAAACAATATGTTTATAAAGATTAAGGTCTAAAAGAGAATCGCCAATTGAAGTCAAAACTCATTTTCCGATCGCTAAACTCATGATGCACATTACGCGTAAAACCTTTCTAAGACTATCATTTTAACATGGTAAAAATAAAAAATTGTTGTACTCTGTCCAATAGCCTTCTGTTAGGAACTTATCTCACACTATTGCAGTGTATTGGTCTCGTCCTCTTGATGGGCTGCATAAATTGAATATTGCTGATAGTTCTAAGGATGGTATTTTTTCTTTGGGTGTACTATTGTGTGACTTGACTAGTCGTTGTACGAGGACATCACCATAAATGCAAGATGGCTGGGCTCAGGTTATAACAATAATCATCACACCTAGCCTTCGCCTAGCTCTGCCGTCTCATGATGACCTATGATAACTCATTAAGTATGCATTATAAATAGATGACTTGGTCCCCATAAAAGGAGATTTGAAAATCCTCTGTAATCAGGTACCAGTTCGAGCTCGGCTATTAATACAAAATCTCACCATTTCAGTTACTTCAAATTAGCTCTAACTCTATTAAAGTTGGTACTTAAGTAATAATTACTATTTTCAGCATCAACAATTAGCGGTAGAAGGAATGCCACCCCCTTTTTTACAAGATAAAGCCCCAGCTCTACCAAAGCAACTCGCTCCGGCCTAAAGATGGCTCACAGGCTACAAATCCCAAATTCGAAGGGATGGGAGAGCCGCCACCCCTAGCATGGAGGACATCTCGCGACAAAGCCACGGACCATACCTGGGAATAGGTTGCCGACGTTGATGGTAAGGTGACCCCTGCGCAGATCATGAGACGGCTGGATCACATCGCAAATGCCATGGAGATGCTTCTGGGCAACCCGGGGAAAAGGCCGACTGAATCGAGCGTACTGTCCCCAGCGACGGGGAGACCAGCTCGGTAATGCGCCTGGCATCGTCTGAATTTAAGTTGTTCTCTAGAGCTAATACGTACTACAACACCACTGCACGCACCAGCCGCTTCGGGCTCTAGATTGGCCCAAAGGTCAAGCAGTGTCTTTGATAGGCTTGGCCCATATGGGACAAGGAGAAGACCAGTGGAAGGACAATGAGAGAGCTCATTTGGGACTCACCAGCAGTCCGAGCTCAACCGCCTGCGGAAGAGGGTCACCGAACTAGAGTCTAAGGGCGTGTCCAATCCTCCCAGCCCTTCTACCAGGGTAGGGAAGGCTTCCCCATTGAGCCCGAAGATCCAAGTGGAGCCCATGCCTCCCAAACTTAAACTGCCACAGCAAGGGAATTATGACGGAGTCAGCGACCCAGTTGGACACATCGATAGACATACAACCTTTATGGAACTGCAAGGGGTCAGCGACAAAATCATGTGCAAGGCCTTGCAGCTAATCTTAGCCGACAAAGCGATGAAATGGTTCAAGAAGCTCCCCCTGCATTCCATAAAGACATGGGATGACCTTTCCACCAAGTTCCAATCGGCTTTCACGGGATCTCGACTACAGCTGACCCCAAAACAAAGACTTGTAAGCATCAAGCAGGGAGGAGATGAATCACTCGAGGGTTACGCAGAGCGATTCAACAACCGGTGCATTGAAATTGGTAATATCTCGGATGAGACTACTTTGGTTGTCGTATTGGCGGGCCTCAGGCACAAGTCACGATTCTAGTGGTCAGTTCACGAGAACAATCCAGAGACATACCATGACTTCCTGGCTCGGGCAGAGTGCTAGATAAGGGCCTAGGAGGCCTCAGTCGACCCTGAGGTAAAGCCATATGACGCTAAGTCGGATAAGGGGAAAGAAAAGGACATCGGAGCAATCTAAACTGCCCGTCCCTAACAATAGCTAGGGTGAGGAAGGGACCCAGCTCAACCAGCTCCCCATAAATTCTGGAGCTTCCACGTCATCAACACTAGCCTCGAGGGCATATTGATGCACGTAAATGACCAGGGAGTGCTCCAAGCTCTAGCTCCGATGAGTGCCCCATCTTCGAGCCAAAACCAGGCAAAGTATTGCTGGTACCATAGGTCGGCGGGACATAACAAAGACAACTACCGAGACTTGAAGAACGAGGTGGAAGGCTTTATTCGATGTGGACACCTCCGCGAGTTCCTTGCTGCCCAGCCTGAGTAGGACCGACCTCAACCAGGGGCGCTAGTCTGACCTGCGCCCCTTGTGGGTCTTCGAAACGAGGTCCACACCCTGGTCATGGGCAACCAGCACTTCGTCTGGTGCCAGAATTAGTGGAAGTGGTTAGCCAGGGAAATTTTCGCCAATTACTAGCATGACACGGCCTACAAACACAGAGCTCGGGCTGATTTGATCTCGTGCTCCGCATCTGGAACCACCGGTCTTGATCACTTCGTGACTGAGGTTACCTTTTCAAAAATGGACTTGATCTATACACAACACCCACACCATGATGCCCTTGTCATCAGCATGCCTATCAATAGGGTCCATGTACACCGGACACTGGTTGACAACGGAAATGGGGCCAACCTACCATACCTCTGGACTCTGATTCACATGAGGCTAAGTGAACACCACCGCAGCCCATGCTCCTTCGGATAAGTAGTCAGTGTAACCAGGGATGCGACAGAGCAAGTTGGACAGATCTCCATACTAGTGGAGCAAGGAGAGAGGCCTTTCCATCGAGCAGTCATGGCCACTTTCATTGTGGTAGATATTCCAAGCAATTACAACGTGATTCTAGACCAACCTCCCCTATATGATCTAAGAGCCTCGACGTCTATCTACCATTATGTCATGAAGTTCACCATGAATGCCGGAGTGTGTACGGTGCGAGGAGACCAAATCATCGTTTGCATGTGCAACGTCACTTTCCTTGCTATTCATGAATGGAAGGAGGTGCTGATGGTCGCCACGGCCAAGCTCGACGACCTGATGCTAGAAGCACACAACCGATGGAACAACTTCATAACATCGAGGAAGGCGGCGAGTACATGGGTAGGGTTTTGAAGATCGGAAGGAATGTAATGGAACCCATCGGCTCTCACCTGGTCCAGTTCCTTCTCGAGAACGCCGGCATATTTGCTTGGGAGCCTTCCCACATGGTTGGCATACCTGTCTCCTTAGCTTGCCACCGGTTGAATCTAGACCCATCGGTTCGCCCCAGGCAACAACGGCTATGGCCCTTGAACCCAAAACGATATAAGGCCCTGGCGAAGGAGGTTGACAAGTTGCTGCAAATTGGTTTCATTAGGGAGGCCAAATATCCCACCTAGGTCACAAACCCGATTTTCCTGAAGAAGAGCAATAGCACTTGGAGAGTTTGTATAGACTTTACCAATCTGAACAAAGGCAGCCTTAGGATTCATTCCCCTTGCAGCTCATAGACTAGATGGTTGACACCACGGCTGAACATGAGCTCCTCAGCATGATGGATGCACACTCGGGATGCAACCAGATACCCATGCGTCCCCGAACAGGAGCATACCGCTTTCGTAACTGACCGAAGTCTCTACTGTTATCAGGTCATGCCTTTTGGCCTACAAAACATGGGGGCAACTTACCAGTGCCTGGTTAACAAGATGTTTGCTTTACAGATTGGAAGGACCATGGAGGTCTATGTCGACGACAGCCTCGTCAAGAGTGTGAAGGCGAGTGATCATGTACAATACCTGAGGGAAATGTTTGAGATCCTAAGAAAGTATTGGATGAAGCTAAACCCGGAAAAGTACGCCTTCGGAGTTGAGTTTGAAAAATTTATTGGGTATATAGTAAGTCATCGGGGTATTGAAGCCAACTTGGAGAAGATTCGAGCTGTACTTGACATGAGCCCCCTACTAAGGTCAAGGAGGTCTAGAGCCTTGGGGGTCGGATTGTAGCTTTGAACCGATTTGTGTCCAAGGCCATGGACAAATGTCGTCCTCTCTTTGAGGCACTGAAGAAAGGGAGAGATTTCGGATGGACCCCCGAGTGCCAGGAAGCCTTTGACAAGCTCAAGAAGAACCTGACTCAACCGCCCATCTTTTCGAAGCCTAGGCCAAAAGAAGTCCTGGCGATCTACCTCTTCGTCTTTGAGCACTCCGTGAGCTCAGTGCTTGCCCGCACTGAGAATGATACCCAGTACCAGATGTATTACACGAGCCAGTCATTGCTTGATCCCCAGAAAAGGTATATTCCGATGGAGAGACTGGCCTTTGCACTAAGCACGAGTGCCAGGAAGCTCAGGCCTTATTTCCTAGAGCACCCCATCGATGTTATTACCAACTAACCACTGTACCAGGTCCTTCAAAAGTCGGATACCTTAGGTCGGCTAGTCATGTGGGTAGTGAAATTGGGTCAGTTCGACATCTCATACCGGCCTCGGCTGTCAATCAAGGTCTAGGCCTAGGCCGACTTTGTCGCAAAATTCAGCCTATTCCAATGAGTTCCAGCAATGATGTCAAGTACTGGACGTTATTTGTGGTTGGCTTTTCCACCAAAGTCCATGCAAGGGGCGGGTTGGTGCGCTTTAGCCCTGTACTCGAGTCCTTTTTCCAATCCTTGCGGTTCTCATTCTTAGCCTCCAACAACGAGGTATAATATGAGGCCCTAATCACCGGCCTTCGGTACACCCGTGTGATGGGCATTTCACCTCTGTGGGATCTTAGCGATTCCCAGCTTGTTGTAAACCAACTCGACAGGACTTATCTTAACAAGGACGAGCGAATGACCAACTACTCGAACTTGGCTGCCTTAGAGATCAAGAACTTCAAGGAAGTCATTATTCAGCAAATTCCCCAAACCCAGAATAACTTGGTTGATGCCCTAGCATAGCTTGCCACCAGCGAGGGGATAGAGGAGCTGGAATTTGTCCCTATTAACCGACTGACGAGGTCGGCCATTACTCCGCACTCATTCATCGCCACTATCGACATCTGACCACCTTCATGGATGGACAAAATTATTTCCTTTTTAACGGATGGTGGGGCCCCTGATGAGTGCAGGGAGGCGAGGCATTTATCAATCAGAGCAGCTTGGTACACCGTCATGGACGACACTCTCTACAAGCGCAGCTTTTTAGGTCTGCTGTTGCGATGCCTCAATGAAAGAGAGACGACTTTCTTGTTGGACGAGATTCACTCTAGGACATGCAAAACCATTTGGGTGGCCAAGCACTGGCCCACAAGGCCCTGCAACAGGGCTATTTTTGGCTGACTCTTAAGAAGGACTCCATCACCCTCGTCCAACGTTGTGATAAGTGCCAGCGGCATGCACAGATAAGTAAGGCCCCTCCAACCGAGCTTACGCATATAGTAAGTCCGCCTTTCTGCAAGTGGAGGATAGACCTCATCAGACTGATGCCTACCGAGCGAGGGGGGATGAAGTACGCGATTGTGGCCGCAAACTACTTCACTAAGTGGACTAATGCAGAGGCCCTGGCTATGATCACGAAGCAGAAAATGGCGGACTACATTTGGAAATCGATCATATGCAGATTTGGGATTCCTGAGTCCATCGTAACTGACAACGGCTGGCAATTTGACAACCGTCGATTTAGGTCTTTCTGCGAAGACCTAGGGTTCAAGAAACATTACTCCGCACTGAACCACCCCAAGTCCAATGGTCAAGTGGAAGCAGTGAACAAGATTATCAAGCATACCCTTAAGACCTAGCTGGAAGACCTGAAGGGAGGTTGGGTAGACGAATTGTCCCCCATCCTATGGTCCTATCGGACTACCTGTAGGACCAGCACGGGGGAAACTCCCTTCTCATTGGCTTGCAGTGTTGATGCCATTATACCTATCTCGAGCTCCCATTATTCCACATGGGATATTTCTCTGAGTAGACTAACGACCAAGGCCTTTTGCTCAAGGTCGACTTACTAGAGGAAAAACGACTGGATGCCGACCTATGAACTGAGCTCTATAAACTGCAGTGCGTGATACTTCAACAGGAAGGTCAAGAAACAGTGTTTTCAAGTCGGCAACATGGTCTTCAGAAAGGTCTTCCTCACTACCAGAGATTAGGCCGAGGGAGCCTTGGCAGAAAAATGGGAAGGACCCTTCATAGTCCTCGAGGTCCTCGGCAATGGCTCTTATCAAATTGGAACATCAAAAGGAAATGAACTCCCCCACCCCTTGAATATGGAACACTTGAAAAAATATTTCCAGTAATTCCTAAGAATCTGTATCGAATTACTAGCAATCTTGTAAGAACATGTATTGAACTACGATTGTAATGGCTTGTGAAATAGACGAACTTTTGGCTGTGTAACAATGAAATTCTCAGATCAAAACTTATGGGCCACTGCAGTAGACCCACCCCCTAACAAAGCCGACCTACGCGGTTCGGCTTAGAGGCAGACTAACCGAGGTGGCATCTATCAAAATTATCCAAGTTATTACGGGCCACTGCAGTGGACCCCACCTAACAAAGCGACCTACTCGGTTCAGCCTAGGGATAGGTCTACCGAGGTAGCATCTGTCAAAATTATCCAAGTTAGTATAGGCTACTGCAATGGGCCCACCCCCTAACAAAGCTGACCTACTCGGTCCGGCCTGGGGACAGATCCACCGAAGCGGCATCTATCAAAATTATCCAAGTTATTATGGGCCACGCAGTAGATCCACCCCCTAACAAAGCCGACCTATGCAGTACGGCCTAGGGAAAGACCCACCGAGGTGGCATCTATCAAAGTATCCAAGTTATTACGGGCCACCGCAGTGGACCCATCCCTTAAAAAGGCCAACCTACACGGTCCGGCCTAGGGATGGATCCACCAAGGTGGCATCCATCAGAATTATTCAAGTTATTATGGGCCACTGCAATGGGCCCACCCCCTAGCAAAGCCAACCTGCATGGTCTGATGTGGGGACCTGCCCACCGAGGCCGCTTGAGCACCCAGTTGCTAGGTCGTAGGATTTCTTATGGGCTAAATACTTGACAAAAGTAAAAGCAACTAAAATTAGAAATTAATTGCAAATCAACTAGAATTCATCCCAGCTCCGGAAAGACTGGGCTGGGCAATATTCAATCACAGAAATTCAATTACAAATAAGTTTTGGGGGTGCATATTCCCCGCAAAACGAAGTCATTGGCTTCCCTCGGCCTCTCCGGTCGGCTCTGACTTCGGCCTGCCGTGCTTGGCCCTCTGGCGCATCACCTCAATGCGAAGAAACCCTACGTGCCAGTCCGCGTGCTTCTCGGTGATATCCTGGACAATATTTTCTGTAGCTCCAATGAAGGTTTCAGCTCATGATTGCACTCATCTGACTTCTTGAACTCTTCAATCACCTCTTCCCAAGATGAGGCCTGTCGAGCTGGACTGGGTTTGCTTCACGTTTTCAAGCGGCCTCAAGGAAGGCTCGGTATCGGTAACAAGGGCCTTCTTTGGATCCTCCAGCTCTTGGACCTTCTCCTTGTGGCACTTTTGGGCCTCCTTCAGCCTAGCCTGAGCCTGCTCCATGCTCGACCTCACCTCAGCTAAGGTTGCATCGCTGGCCTTCAGGTCCCTCTGCAGCTCTCTTATTGTGGCACTTCCTGGCTCCCCAGTCCGGAGCATGTGGACCAAGGCCCGACTGGAGTGAACCACCAAGGTTAGACCATTATCTTCAAAATCCATAGTGTTGAGATAATGTTCCTAAGCCAGGGTCCACGATCTAACCATCAGCAAGGTGGCATTGTCCACCGAGGCTGGCAGAATGGAGGGGCTCAGAGTTTCGACAAGTGAGTTAGCTCGGTAGAGGTCAGGAAGTGGCTTTGGAGCAACTCCTTTATTACCTGCAAACTCCTTCTCTTTTGACGGCATAGTCCCAAGGTAAGGACTGTCTAGCCGGCCAAAGTCAGGGCCAGCTCTCCCAGACTGAACACCTTCTTCCGTCATGAGGCCCTTCCCAGCCCCGTGCTTCGGAGGGAGGATGGACTAAGTAGCAGAGCCTGAGGGCCGAGACGCATCGGGTTGTGAGCTCGGCACCTCCTCAGTATGGGGCCTTCTTTGCCAGAGGCTGAGTGGGTTGCTGACCTCGGATATTAGGTTATGAAAATGATTGAGCTATGAAACGACAAGAATAAGTTACGAGTTAAGAATGTTTGAGAATGGGTGGATAAGTTCGGAGGGCATACCCGACGTGGATGAAGATTTTTGAGGGCGAGCTCTGGATAAATGGGCGCTGAAGAGGTTTTGCTCGGTGATTAGTGTTTGCTAGTCGCGATCTGGTATCCTTCTAGTTGTGTTAGCTCGGATAGACAAGCTCTCTGACAGTGTAGCTTCCTTGTAATCTGTACAAAACAAATTGTCGATTCAGTTCAAAACAATTATTAACCAAGTACGATGGCCTTACCTATAGTATGGTAGTTCATGGGGATTGCGAGCTCCTTCCCATCTCAGTCGTCCGGGCTTACAAGCACCCAGAACCAATTCTGTTTCGAGCCCTTGACCGAGTCCGGCAATCCGGTGACGAGGGCTCCCCTAGAGCTCGGCTTCACCGAGCTATAGCACCAGCCTGAATTCTGCATGTCAGCTTTGAAGGAGTTTAAGTTGTTGAACTCCCACACTGTTGGCCTCCCCAGGCTGGCTCGATGCTAGAGCACCAGCATTCCCACTACGGTTTTCTCGGTGTTTGGATGAGCTGTGTAGGGGCAACGCACCAGGCCTTCAGAAATGCTTTGATGATCTTGGGGAAAGGAAGCCTCACTATGGACTCGAACATGGCATGGTTGATGGCCACGTACTTGGACGGAGGATTGTCAACTCGCTCGTCCGCGTCGGGGACAACGAATTTCACCCGGGGTAAGATTTGACACTGGGAGTGCCATTACGCCAACATCCCCTCAGTCTTTCCCGACTGGACATGTGAGCATCCACAGGGCTACGATCCATCACGGTTGGCCTTCCTCCTCCTGATAAAGGTCGGATGGGACATCTCCAGGGCCGATTGTTGAAAGGGTCCAGCCTCAGAATCCAGGTCCGTGATCTCCCTGCTCGGCCAAATAATTTGTAAGGGTTGGGCATTTAAAACTTCCTTAACACTGGAGGAATTGTCTCTATGCGGGGAGGGGAAATTTTCGGAGATCGGACCCCAGGGTCATAATCATATACCTCTTCTGAGTTGGATGACATTAAGAAACGACAATTGGAAAATTGGAAGTTTACTTGTGTTGAGGATGGATCAGGACTGATGCTAAGCACGGGGTCGATCTTGGCTGCAGCTGGAAAGTAAAATTTTGAGAACTGAAAAATGATCTATGGTGAAATGGGAAGGTATATATAGGTGTGTGATAAGTGCTAGAAAAACACTTAAATAACTCTTCTATTTTATGTGTTTCTATGTTTTATTAGTGTTATATGTTCTTTTTTATGTGTTTTTCCTTTATTGTGGTGTTTAAGGTCACAAAGAACCAAAAGGAGTCAAAATGGATGAAAATCAAATGAAAACGGAAACTCGGGACCAAAATGCAAGTGAATCAAAGATGGAGGGCCTACGATGCAATTTTATGAAAAGTTGTTTTCATAATTTTTATTATGCCAATGTCGAAGAACATCAAAAGAGGATTCCCAAACTTTTTCCGGATCCCAAATCGGAGTTTCCTAGTGAAAGTTATGGCCGTTTGAAGAAAAGGACTAAAAGCGTCAATTTCAAAAACTATGGGGATCAAAGTGTAACTTTTCAAAAGTTTGGAGACCAAAGTGAACCTTTTCAAAAAGTTGGAGGACCGAAATGCAATTTTTCAAGGATCAAAATAAATAAAGTTCAAAAGTTGAGGGACTTGGTGTGCAAATATCGGGTGACGCGAGTGACTCGAGTCACGACAGCCATGACTCGAGTTAGCGCCGCAAGACACTCGAGTCACACTGATCATGCCTGATCACACCCGCAGCCACTCGAGTTAGCGCCGCAATGCTCCCAGCTCTCCCCTTTCCGCGCGCGCGTGACTCGAGTCACCCTCGGCAGAATTGCGAGCCGCCCGCGCGTGACTCGAGTCACCCCGAGTCACCTGTTCAGATTGCGGCCAGCCGACACCAACTTGATTCCAATGTGATTTTCACATACTTTTTAACTTCTTTGAGATAAAACAAATTGAGCACACCATAATAATCTCATGGAAGGTCACTTTTATAATTTTTTAATATTTTTTGTTGTAGTATTTTGCCTATAAATAGAGGCATTTCCAAGCTTGAAACACACAACTTTGAAGAGAGAATTAGCTTGTGATTCTCTCCAATTTTCTCCTCAATAAAATTCTCTTAATCAATTGTTCTTAGTTCTAACTTGAAAGCTCTTAATTTCTCATATTCCGACAGAAGTAAAAACCTAAATTTAGTTTCGAATAATCAATCGACGATACTTCGACCGTGAATATGATTAGCGGAGCATTTCTTCGTTAGTTTCTCTCTTTCTTTTATTTTTCATGTTTGAGGAAGATAATTTCTCATATATTACAGAGGTGATACACAGCGGTTACGTCGTTAAAAGTATTTAACTTGCATATATGAGTAGTTAGACTTCTCTATTTATTTCTTAGCATTTATTTACTTGTTTTCTATATTTTGTATATATTACTTGTGATAGTGAAGTATAATCTATTATATAGCAGTGGTAATACAAGGCGAACACTCGCTAAAAAGTATGAAACCCGCAATTATGAGTAGTTAGACTTCTTTATCTAGTTCGAGGGTGACGTTGTGTTCAATTAACATGTTGTTATCTTTTATAACTCTTTAGTTATGTTTTATCTATTCATCTACTTCAATTTGTTGATTTGTTATGCTTGTAAACCCCTTTTTGAGTTTATGTGATTATTGCATTCACCTTGGCCAATTGAATCAATTAATCTGTAAATTCAAGTTACGTGCTAGGATTGGAACTTTTGATCCGTAATTATCATTAGATTCCAATCCAAAGTAGCAAATGAATATCGTGCATATTTATTAATAAATCAACTTAGATGCATTAATTCAAGTTTGTGAAATTGATCATCTAATTCAACTCATTCTTCTCGTTCATTTTACACTAGCATTGCATTAAATCTTAAGAACTTGTTTAGAATTATCCAATAGCTAGATGTTAAGTTAAAGAACTCACTTTAATTTAATACACATAAGGAAGAATTCGTTAATCAGATCGTATTGATTAATTGGAGTTGATAAATTGGAAAAGGAATAGTAACACGTTGCATGGAAAAGATTAACACGAGTTATTGATACAACCGAACCCGAGAACTAGATATATCTTCAATTGTTTCATTTCATCTCTTTTATTTTGTCATTTTATTTTCGAATTTCATTCAATTTCACAAAACCCCTCCTTCTATATTAATTTATAAAAACTATTACATTAAACACCGTTCCTTTTGGGTTCGACCCTTACTTGCCACTTCTACATTAATCTGTAGTTTTGAAATCGAGTAAGGAAATAAAATAAATTTTGGTGTACTGCGACAATCACGCCAAGTTTTTTGCTCCGTTGTCGGGGAACAGTTAACCAATTTAGTTGCTTTTATTAATTAGTTTTTTTTAAAAAAATTCACTTGTATGCATAATACTCGATCTGCTAATTGAATTCTTGAAAGTTTCGATCCGAAAATCGAGAAATCCATTCGAAGAAGTATAAGACAAGCAAAACAAACGGAACAAGAAATGGAGGAAAACAACAACGAAAGAACTCTTAAAGAAATGACAACTCCTGAAGTTACTCAACAACCATTGTGTATCACCTTTCCAACTGTACAGGAAGGTAAAGCTTTCGAGCTAAAATCCGATTTGATACATCTTCTACCATCTTTTCATGGACGATCCGGCGAAGATCCGTATCGACACTTGAAAGAGTTTCATGTGGTGTATGATAGTATGAAACCCCCAGGCATCACTAAAGAGCAAATCAAGCTCAGAGCTTTTCCCTTTTCACTAAAAGATGCCGTCACAGATTGGTTATATACTTTACCACCAGGATCAGTCACAACATGGAATCAAATGAAGCAACTTTTCCTTGAAAAGTACTTCCCCGCTTCAAAGACCTCAAATATTAGGAAAGATATCTCTGGAGTACGCCAAAAGAATGGAGAAACTCTTTATGAGTATTGGGAGCGTTTCAAAAAGCTCATTGGAAGTTGTCCGCATCACCAAATCAGTGAAAACCTCATAGTGCAATATTTCTATGAAGGGTTGTGTCAGCCAGACAGAAACATAGTTGATGCTGCTAGTGGAGGAGCTTTGATGAACAAAACACCTGCTGAAGGATGAACATTGATTTCAAACATGGCTGAAAACACTCAACAATTCAGTACAGAGCAGGAAACGAACATTCGAAGAGTAAATGAGGTAAGTAATTCCAATGTTGAAAACCAACTTTCTGAACTAACCCATCTTCTCAAACAAATTGTTGTAGGGAACAATCCACAAGTCAAAGCATGTGGCATCTGCACAAATCTAGGACATCCTACAGATGCTTGTCATGTTCTGCAAGTGGATAATAATGAACAAGTGAATTCAGGGGGCAATTTTCCATTCCCAAAGCAACAGTACAATCCATACTCAAACACCTATAATCCAGGATGGCGAGATCACCCCAATCTGAGTTATGGAACCAACAAGCCTCCAAGTTTCTTCCCTAACAAGCCTCAAGGGCAATTCCAACAGCAAGGAAATTTTCAACCCCAAGGGTAATTTTCAACAAAAACCTCAATCATCAGGTATGTCTCTTGAGGATATGGTGAAAACATTAGCAACTAATACTGTGAAATTCCAACAAGATTCCAAATCGAGCATTCAAAACTTGGAAAACCAGATGAGTGAATTGGCAATTGCCATCAATCGCCTAGAAGCACAATCTGGAGAAAAGCTACCATCCCAACCTGAGGTAAATCCAAAGAATGTCAGTGTTGTAACCTTAAGGAGTGGAAAAGAGATAGAAAACCCACACAAAGAAGTTTCCACACATGAAGATGAAGAAGAAAAGTTGGAAAAAGAGGTAAGTCCTAACCCCTCTGTCATTACTAAAATGATCCCTCCCCATTTTCCCAGTAGATTAGCAAAAGCTAATAAAGAAGACAAGGAAACAGAAATTTTGAACACATTTAGGATAGTAGAAATCAACATTCCATTGTTAGATGCAATCAAACAAGTACCATGTTATGCCAAATTCTTGAAAGAACTTTGCACTAACAAGAAGAAATTGAGGGGAGATGAAAAAGTAAGAATGGGAGAAATGGTTTCAGCTTTGTTTCAAAGAAAACTACTTCCAAAATGCAAAGACCCAGGAATGTTCACAATTCCATGCACAATTGGTAACACTAAGTTAGAACGCGCTTTAATAAACTTGGGAGCATCGATTAATGTTATGCCACGATCAACCTATGCTTCCTTGAAATTAGCCAAGCTAACTGAAACAAATGTTATCATCCAACTTGCTGATCGATCTAATGCTTATCCAGATGGAGTAGTTGAGGATGTATTAGTACAAGTAGGTGGTCTCTTATTCCCAGCCGATTTCTATGTTTTAGACATGAATGATGATCACTCCGCTAACTCTACACCTATATTGTTAGGAAGACCATTTTTGTGGACTTCCCAAACAATTATTGATGTGAGAAATGGGATCCTAACAATGAAATTTGACAAGGAAAGGGTGCAATTTAACATCTATGATGCAATGAAACATCCTAGTGACATTTGTACAGTTTATACTATTAACACCATGACTCCTATTGTAGAAAAATTTTTTGAGCTTAATTGCAGAGATGAGTTAGAGACAGCACTTTGTGAGTTACTGGAATATATTGAAGACAAAGAGATAGAGCTGAGTGCAGAATTGAAAAACACAATCGCAGCACTGAATTCATTGATGACCAATGCACAGAGGTATAATGTAAAAAACCATTCAATTGGAGGAATCTCCTAACAAATTGTTACATTCAATTATGCCGGCACCAGAATTGGAATTGAAACCTCTGCCGAGCCACTTAAAGTACACCTATCTTAGAGATGGTGAAACACTCCCTGTGATAGTATCATCAAAGTTAACTGTAGTGGAGGAGGAAAAGCTCGTTCGAGTCTTGTGCGATCACAAAGAAGCAATTGGATGGACGATTGCAGATATCAAGGGTATAAGTCCATCAGTCTGCATGCACAGAATATTACTTGAACAAGGAGCACGACCGTCGAGGCAAGCCCAAAGGAGATTGAATCTACCAATGATGGAAGTTGTGAAGAAGGAGATTCTAAAACTATTAGGAGCAGGTATGATCTATCCCATTTCAGACAGTAATTGGATTAGTCCAGTTCAGGTAGTACCAAAGAAATCCGGAATTACTGTGGTCGAAAATAAGGAAGGAGAACTTGTACCGACAAGAATACAAACTGGATACCGGGTATGTATTGATTATCGGAAGGTAAATGCAAAAACTCAAAAAGATCATTTTTCCCTTCATTTTATTGATCAAATGCTCGAAAAGTTGGCTGGACATACACATTACTGTTTTCTTGATGGTTTTTCAGGACAATTTCAAATTGCAATAGCCCCAGAAGATCAAGAGAAAACCACATTTACATGTCCATTTGGAACATATGCCTGCAGGCGTATGCCTTTTGGATTATGTAATGCCCCTGCAACTTTTCAACATTGTATGATGAGTATTTTCTCAGATTACATTGACAAAATCATTGAAGTATTCATGGATGACTTCAGTGTATGGGGAGATACTTTTAATGCATGCTTGGACAATTTGACACTGATTTTAAAATGATGTATTGACATTAACCTCGTTCTTAACTGGGAAAAATGTCATTTCATGGTTGAACAAGGGATAGTGTTGGGTCATGTAGTGTCAGAAAGAGGAATAGAAGTTGATAAAGCTAAGGTAGAAATTATTTTTGCATTACCTTATCCCACCACTGTGCGGGAAATTCGATCTTTTCTTGGACATGCAGGATTCTACGGTAGGTTTATAAAGGACTTCTCAAAGATAGCATCACCACTATGCAATCTCTTGCAAAAGGATGTGCAATTTGAATTCAATGATAAATACAATAAGGCGTTTGACGAACTCAAGGAACGACTCACAACACCACCAATCATTCAACCACCAGACTGAAACCTTCCATTTGAAATCATGTGCGATGCTAGTGATTACGCTGTGGGAGCAATTCTAGGACAAAGAATTGGAAGAGCTGCACATGTGATCTACTACGCTTCACGAACATTGAATCAATCCCAAGCAAACTACACCACAACTGAGAAAGAACTTTTTTCTGTAATTTTTGCTTTAGAGAAGTTTTGATCATATCTTTTAGGAACTAAAGTAATTGTTTTTACAGATCATGCAGCTCTACGATACTTGCTCACAAAGAAGGATGCAAAACCCAGACTCATTCGTTGGATCTTCCTACTTCAAGAATTCAATTTAGAGATCAAAGATAATTCAGGGGCAGCAAATGCTGTGGCAGACCATCTTAGCAGGATTGTAAGAACAGAAAATGAAACACCATTGCAAGAAACCTTTCCAGACGAAAGTCTATTTGTAGCTAAGGTAAATTCTCCTTGGTTTGCTGATTTGGTTAACTATCTCGCATCTAGGTTAATCCCTGTAGGCTTATCCAAGGCGAAACGAGATAAGTTAAAGAGTGATGCAAAATACTACATATGGGATGACCCATATTTGTGGAAAAGGTGTTCGGATCAAATCATTCGGAGATGTGTGCCAGAGTCAGAATTTCAGTCCATTCTCACATTTTGTCATTCATATGCTTGTGGAGGACATTTCGGACCACGAAGAACGGCTCAGAAGATACTGGAAAGTGGATTCTACTGGCTAACACTGTTCAAAGACGCTTATATCTTCTGTAAATCCTGTGACAAGTGTCAGCGATCGGGTAACTTGTCCCAATGAAACCAAATGCCTCAAATTCCTATCATAGTTTGCGAAATTTTTGATATATGGGGCATTGATTTCATGGGACCATTTCCAAATTCATTTGGCAACTCTTATATCTTACTGGCAGTTGACTATGTTTCTAAATGGGTAGAAGCGAAAGCCACACGAACTAATGATGCTAAAATAGTTGCAGAATTTGTTAAATCCAACATATTTAGTAGGTTCGGGATTCCAAGAGCTGTGATTAGTGACAGAGGTACTCACTTTTGCAACCGAAGCATTGAGTCTTTGTTAAGAAAATACGGAGTTCTACACCGAGTTTCAACTGCATATCACCCCTAGACGAATGGACAAGCAGAGCTCTCAAACAGGGAAGTGAAGTCAATTCTTGAGAAGACAGTCAATCCTAATCGAAGGGACTGGAGCATCCGACTAGATGACGCTCTTTGGGCATATCGAACAGCTTACAAAACACCGATTGGAATGTCACCATACCGATTAGTGTTTGGAAAGCCGTGCCATCAACCAGTTGAAATAGAGCACAAAGCTTATTGGGCAATCAAACAATGTAATATGGATGGGGAACAGTAGGAGATCACAGGAAGCTTCAATTGCAAGAATTGGAAGAAATTCGGAATGAAGCTTATGAAAATGCAATGATCTACAAGAATAAGACGAAGGAATTCCATGACCAACGAATCTCCAGAAAAGAGTTTAGTATTGGACAAAAAGTGCTACTTTTCCATTCCAGACTAAAACTCTTCCCCGGTAAGCTTCGCTCTAGATGGGTTGGGCCATTTGTTGTTACTGAAATTTTTCCCCATGGTGCAGTTGAGATCAAAAGTTTGAAAACAAATAAGATATTCAAAGTGAATGGGCACCGTCTCAAACCATACTACGAAGGATTCTCTACAACCAACATGGAAGCAATTACATTAGAGAGTCAGAGCTAATCATGCTATCACTAAGTCGAGCTAACGACTTTAAACAAAAGCGCTCTTGGGAGGCAACCCAAACATTTTTTTTCTTCTCACTTTTATTATTATTATTATTATTATTTTTATTTTTTTCTCTTGTGATATTTTCGTTATTCTTATTTCTCAACTTTTTATCTATCATACTGAGGAAGATATTACTTTGAAACTGTAGAAATAAGATATCTCCGGATTCAATTATTTGGTAAGAGACATGATGACGCACAAATCGGTGATTAGCAATAGTTACTGATAATGTGAGGGGATTAATTATTGATAATGGACAATTTGTCAACGCATTTTCTCAGATACTCCTCCCAACGTATTCTTTCCAGCACACCCTACATGCATGGTTGTCGGTTGAAATAGTGCTCATTTGACTATAAATCGAGATCCTTCTCTACTTGAAACAACAACCACAATTTCAATTACTCTGTGAGTGTTCCTTGCTAGCAGTGATTCGGTAATTTAACTCTTCTTATTTTTTTCTGTTCTTCCTTCTCTCTGCTTCTTATTATTTTTTTTTCTTATTGCATGGACGTGTGTGATATTTTTGTGTATATATATCTTTTCCTTATATTAATTGATTATGTAATTCAAATTTTCTTATTTTTTCCTTCTTTCAGTATCTTGTTTGAAAATATGGAAAAGTGTGATAATCTATTCTTCTTATTGATTTTGATGATTTTTATCTTATTATTTCAATGTTTCTTTTTCTTTCGCGTGTTACGTAACTAAAAAAAAATAATAAATTTATAGTCGAGCCAATGACTATAAACAAATGAGCTACTTAGGAGGCAACCTAAGCACTCTCTTTTTTTCTATTTCTCCAAAACACTTGAATTTTCAATGGATAAAAAATTTTCCAAAATCCACAAATATTACTCGTCATTGCCTTTGAATGCTTTGAAAGAGATTTATTATTCTAGAGTAGGACGGTTAAAAATGTTGATGGAAAAGGAAATGCCCGAGGATATCCGTTGGTTGATTGAAGCAAAGGCCCGATTAGGAGGTGAAATGCCAGCTTTTAGTACTAAATATACACCAGGCTTAGGCAGAAGTAATTTTGCCAAGAAACGAAGAGTAAAAAGACGAATGTGTGCTATAAATGTGCTAGATGGCCTTATAAATGCACTCGATGGACCTGCAACTCAGGTAACCGTTCCATTGGATTTGTGTCCATAAATCGAGAAGATAAAATATGTTTAATTAAGGATGGCATGGGTAAGGAGTCTTTGGATGATACCCATCAAACTCTTGAGACGCATCCTAGTGGAATGGTGCAAATCGAACTTCTCAATTTGTGGAGTGAATTTAAAAAGGAACAAGAACGATATAGTCTTGGGAATCTAACTTCAAAAGAACCTATTTGCCAGTCCATAAGAAAACTGGATGGGAAGCCTATCCCCGACTCATAGAAGGCATTTAACCGTTTTTGGACGTAAAACCAGAGGAAGATGTGAGCCACAATCACAACTACGTGTACATATTGTTATTTTTAACTCTTTTTGTGTTCTTGTGTCAGTTTTTAGTGTGCAAAATCGAAAACCTATGGAGGCTACTACTTCTGCCGGAACTGGGAGTTCAAAGAGGACATTAAGGGTCATAAGTCTCTTTGGTGGAATCAATCTGGGACAACCGACGCTTCTAACACCAGTAGTAGAAGCTGGAACAGTACTTGGAGATCGAAAGGGCAAGATAATATATGGAGGAGGTTACCATGGACTAATAGGGTGTGCCGTTCAATCTGCGTACGTACGAGGATCAACAGTAATTGGTATTACTGTGCCACCTTTAAAACAGGTGTACGGTAAAACCATCGACTTTGAGGTAAAGGCTAAATCGTTGTTTGAACGCTTAACACTAATGATAATGCATTCGGATGCTTTTATCGTATTACCAGGGGGTTTTGAAACTTTGGAACAGATCTTTTACATAATTTCTTGGGCCACGTTGAATCTACACTCTAACCCAATTGGTCTTTTAAACATTCAAAACCATTTCAATGGTTTATTGGCATTTCTCGAATTTTTAGTTCATCAAAAGCTGATTTCTCCTAATACTTTAAAAATGGTTTTTATTACACCATCAATTGAGGAATTATTGGAGAAATTAGAAGCTTATGTACCACAAATGCATGTAGAAATGCCTGTCATCAATTGGTCAGAGGAATTGCGCAAAAGAAAAAGAGATCCGAATGAATTGGATTTAGAGTTAAGGTTATGAATGTGGAATAGCTAACTTCAGATGGTAGAATACAGAGTTGGCTCTGGAAACACATCTGTGTTTCGCTCTGAAATAAGCAAAAAGAAGAAAAAACCTTGGATACTGGTTCTGGTATCCCGCCCAAAGGCGTTAAACTGGTCTTTTTCAGTAGACCTTAAAGAACTGTTTTCTTTCTCTTTTCTCTCTCTCAGGTTTTTTTCGATACACCTTTAATAATTGAATTCTCACTTCTCTCCATGGCATCTCCTCTACGTATTGTTGCTCTTCTACAAGTACTCGACTCTTTCTCTATGCTTATTGATATCAAGATTCACATTGTTCGACTTGTTGACAAGTATGAGCGTTCCCTTTGGAACGTTATCGCTTTTGGGGCAGGATCATCACGATCTGCTAGCAAACGACGTGCTAAGCGCCTTAAAAGTTGCTTTAAATATGGAAAGCTTTTAGAGGGATCTCATTGTACTATAAATCAAACCTATTCACAATATAGACATGTTGTTTTCTTCAGGGATGGACCGATTAAGTGTAGGGCCGAAAAGTCTATCAGAAGAAACAGCCAGCTCGAAATCAGTGTGAGAGAGTTTGATAATTTGTTGGAACAACGACAATGTCTGTTGGAAACCAAACTCGACGGCCTAACCATTGAGCAGCAACTTTTTGAGCGTGATCACTAGCACCCATCTGAAGATGTAAAACTACGTCTCATTCATTTGAGAAGTGTCTGGTTGGACGTTCTTGCTCTAAACGTTCTCCCATTTGTTAGTTCTTGTGGGGCTGTTCTTTATTGAATGGTAAACATACCTATGTGTAAGGTGACGATATGGAGGGCCTTTTCATTAAGGTTGGTTGTCAAACTGTTTTGTAGAGAGTATGCTGATTCAGATAGTTTCCATGCGGGTCAGACTTGGTGGAATCATGTCATTAATTTGATGTGAATACTACTGCAAGATGTTCAGAGGGTTGTCAACTCCCATAGTCGCTTTGGATATATTTCTCTTCTTCTTCAAAAAAAAAAAATACAATTTGAGTTGTTGTTTTTCTTGTTCTGTAAATATGTTTATTGTAGGTCTCTTGCTCTTGGATTGTAGAACTGTTCCTAAGAAGTGCTACATTGTGCAACCACCTTTTCCAATCGGCACGACTCATTGCTTACCGTGGGGAAGTTTCTATTTCTTCTCTTTTTCATGTTATATCTACTTCTACATTGGGGACAATGTAGAAATTAAGTGTGGGGGAGTGGAATATTGTGGTTTGCTTGTGATTTTTTTAAATTTTTATTGTGTCTATAATTTTGCATGAGATAGCAACTTTTGAATATGATTGAGTTTAATTTGTGTGACTTAGCTGAAACTACAAGATCTCAAAAAAAAAAAAAAGTGTTCTGTTTTTCTCCAAGCATAGCTGGCAAATTTATCTGAGCACATTTATAGGTAATTTACTATCATTCTCTGGAACACAAATTGAAGGTTGAAAATGTTGATTTTTTTTTAATTTTTCTAGACCATAGTAAACTAACTTTTTCTTTTCTTTTGCTATCCATTCGTCCTACTCAAAGTAACCTGGAAACATCATTTGTTAGTAAGGTGGAGTTATAATCGCATGGTATCTGTTTTTTGTGAATGTGTCTTTTATTGATAGAGTTTAAAAAGTTTGGAAAAAGCACTGACCTATGCTGAGAATGAATTTTACTTTTATATTCAAAATAAGGAGAAAGACCACAAGAAAGAGCTACTTGCCTCGGAGAGTGAAAGATCGTCACCTCGAATGGGTGAAGAAGGCTGCCTCCAATGAAAAGGGTTAGTATGAAAGCTACTTGTGGGGTAAAAGTTGAAAAGAAAATTGCAAAACTCTTCTTTTTCTTTTTCTTCTTCTTCTTCTTCTTCATAAAAAAAAATCGCAAAAAAATGTGTTAGTTACCCAAGTGTGAAGTTAGATAAATAAATTCTCTCAGTGGTTTGAAGTGCTCAATCTAACACTCTTAAAATTGAAGACATATTGGCGATAAAACACCTACCACGCCCTTTTTTTCCTTTGCAGTGCTAACAGTTGATGATTTTTGGTGAACAGGGTAATTTTTAGGATCCATGGGAATCATTATAAAATAAGAGTGGGATCACGAGAGATAAAAGGAAATATTTGATCATTTCGGGTCAGGATTTGGATAGAGCATCGTAAGCTTTCATTTGGTTCCAGCTAGTGATGGGATGATAACCTCAATTGCACACACTCACAAGCTATTGTGTATTTGAGAAGGAGTGAAATTTTCATGGTTCGGGAGAATGTTTACTAAGCAAGTCACTATCTGTAGTAGGATTTCAATGTTTAAAGTTGTTTATCTCATGTAAAATCATTGTGTTGTTTTGTGCCGTATGGGTGTTGTTCGAGGGTTAACAACAGTCTAAGTGTGGGGGAGTTGGATAAGTGCTAGAAAAGCACTTAAATAACTCTTTTATTTTACGTGTTTGTGTGTTTTATTAATGTTATATGTTCCTTTTTATATGTTTTTCCTTTATTGTGGTGTTTGGGGTCACAAAGAATCAAAAGGAGTCAAAATGGATGAAAATCGAATGAAAACAAAAACTCGGGACCAAAATGCAAGCGAATCAAAGATGGAGGGCCTCCGATGCAATTTTATGAAAAGTTGTTTTCACAATTTTATTGTGCCAATGTCGAAGAACATCAAAAGAGGATTCCCAAACTTTTTCCGGATCCCAAATCGGAGTTTCCTAGTGAAAGTTATGGCCGTTTGAAGAAAAGGACTAAAAGCGTCAATTTCAAAAACTATGGGGATCAAAGTGTAACTTTTCAAAAGTTTGGGGACCAAAGCGAACCTTTTCAAAAAGTTGGAGGACCGAAATTCAATTTTTCAAGGATCAAAATTAAAAAAGTTCAAAAGTTGAGGGACTTGGTGTGCAAATATCGGGTGACTCGAGTGACTCGAGTCACGATAGCCACGACTCGAGTCAGCGCCGCAAGACACTCGAGTCACGCCGATCATACCTGATCACACCCGAAGCCACTCGAGTCAGTGCTGCAATGCTCCCAGCTCTCCCCGTTCCGTGCGTGCGTGACTCGAGTCACCCTCGGCAGAATTGCGCGCCGCCCGCGTGTGACTCGAGTCACGCCGAGTCACCTGTTCAGATTGCGGCCAGCCGACACCAACTTGATTCCAACGTGATTTTCACATACTTTTTGACTTCTTTGAGATAAAACAAATTAAGCACACCATAATAATCTCATGGAAGGTTACTTTTATAATTTTTTAATATTTTTTATTGGAGTATTTTGCCTATAAATAGAGGCATTTCCAAGCTTGAAACACACAATTTTGAAGAGAGAATTAGCTTGTGATTCTCTTCAACTTTCTCCTCAATAAAATTCTCTTCATCAATTGTTCTTAGTTCTAACTTGAAAGCTCTTAGTTTCTCATATTCCGGCGGAAGTAAAAACCTAAATTTAGGTTCGAATAATCAATCGATGATACTTCGGCCGTGAATATGATTAGCGGAGCATTTGTTCGCTAGTTTCTCTCTTTCTTTTATTTTTCATGTTTGAGGAAGATAATTTCTCAAATATTGCAGATGTGATACACGGTGGTTACGCCGTTAAAAGTATTTAACCCGCACATATGAGTAGTTAGACTTCTCTATTTATTTCTTATCATTTATTTACTTGTTTTCTATATTTTGTATATATTACTTGTGATAGTGAAGTATAATCTATCATATAGCAGTGGTAATACAAGACGAACACTCGCTAAAAAGTATGAAACCCGCAAATATGAGTAGTTAGACTTCTTTATCTAGTTCGAGGGGGACGTTGTGTTCAATTAATATGTTGTTATCTTTTCTAACTCTTTAGTTACGTTTTATCTATTCCCCTACTTCAATTTGTTGATTTGTTGTGCTTGTAAACCCCTTTTTGAGTTTATGTGATTATTGCATTCACCTTAGCCAATTGAATCAATTAATCTGTAAATTCAAGTTACATGCTAGGATTGGAACTTTTGATCCGTAATTATCATTAGATTCCAATCCAACGTAGCAAATGAATATCGTGCATATTTATTAAAAAATCAACTTAGATGCATTAATTCAAATTTGTGAAATTGATCATCTAATTCAACTCATTCTTCTCGTTCATTTCACACTAGCATTGCATTAAATCTTAAGAACTTGTTTAGGATTATCCAATAGTTAGATGTTAAGTTAAAGAACTCACTTTAATTTAATACACATAAGGAAGAATTCGTTAATCAGATCGTATTGATTAATTGGAGTTGATAAATTGGAGAAGGAATAGTAACACGTTGCATGGAAAAGATTAACACAAGTTATTGACACAACCGAACCCGAGAACTAGATATATCTTCAATTATTTCATTTCATCTCTTTTATTTTGTCATGTTATTTTCGAATTTCATTCAACTTCACAAAACCCCCCCTTCTATATTAATTGATAAAAACAACTACATTAAACACCGTTCCTTTTGGGTTCGACCCTTACTTGCCACTTCTACATTAATCTGTAGTTTTGAAACCGAGTAAGGAAATAAAATAAATTTTGGTGTACTGCGACAATCACGCCAGTGTGGACTAAGGAAAATGAAGCGACGCATACTTCCCCAACGGTCATATGACACGTGTGTAAATGCTAGAGCCACGTGCAGCGTGTGGGCTGCCGGAGGTCGAGAAGAGTGTCGATCCTACCCGGTCAAGGTCAGCATCGACACTGGGGACAATTGTTTGCACCCCGCTGATGTGGCATGGACCTAGTTGGGATGCCCTCATAAAGGAGCCCGTTCGCTGGCGTGGCTCAGTCCCAATATCGACCGGTGCTAATAATCGACGTCGTGGTCCAATGCTCCAGGTCAATTCGGACATGGCATAACTTGAGCAATGTTAGTCCTAGCTAACCAAGACCAGCTGAGGACCTGCGCCACAGTTGCGGCCCAGGTCGGTAAGGGACAAGGTCGGTAGCATAGCCGAAGAGTTTTCACAGCCAATGATTTGATAGTCAAGGACAACCTATGTGTTGCCCGACATGCTCACGTCACCAATATTTGACATCACATCACTACCATAAATGCAAAGGCGGCCACACACAAGTTACGAGGGCATCACCATAAATGCAACACGGCTGCGCTCAGGTTATGACAATAATCATCACACCTAGCCTAGGCCTAGCTCTGCCATCTCATGATAACCTATGATGACACTATAAATAGATGACTTGGTCCCCATAAAGGGGATCCGAAAATCCTCTGTAATCGGGTACTTGTTCGAGCTCGGCTATTAATACAAAATCTCACCATTTTAGTTACTTCAAATAAGCTTTAACTCTATTATAGTTGGTACTTAAGTAGTAATTAATATTTTCGCCACCAACATAATTCAATTACCATTGTAATTTGTAACATTGATCTCATATCACATTTTCATTAATACTTGCATTTAGTTCATCTTCAATTATATATATAATTGAAAAATTAAAATTTATATAAAAAATTAAAATATACATAAGAAACAAAATCAAGAAAAAAATATTAAACAAGGAAAGCAAAATCCACTAAATAAGGAAAATAAAATAATAACATTCATATTTAATGTTTCTTTCCAAAATACGATTTTATTTTTTTAAATTTTAAATAAATGCGTGCCAATTTGGCATTGCCAACGTTGCACAGTGCCTAATTGTTACTTCAGTTTTTATTAATAGTATGATAATAATAATAAAATTGACATCTTAATTGTGGAAGGTTTCTTTCTTTTTTAAGACATACGATGCCGATTCCTTAGTAGCACTCAGAAAACCTAAAATCTGAATGCTAATTTTTGTGGGGTTAATTGGAGTTTCGGATTTAAAAAAAAGGAGGAAAATTGAAAAAAAAAATGTAGCGCTTGATTGACTTTTGGTAGCCATTTTTGGAGAATCCCAAAACTTGTTTGGTTTGCAATTTAACATGTGTGCTATATTATTTTTGGGAAAGTAATGAAGCACATTCTTTTATTATTAGTTTAGGTTAAATTTGTCAAATCTATATGGTGTATAAATTATAAATATACTTTAAATGGAGTGGGTTAAATATGTGGTGGATGGAGAATTTTGTGATGTTGATATAATTACTCTTTCATCTTTTAATCTTTTGAAGGATTCATCTAACTGCTTAATGCATCATAATAAGACAAATCATAGCTGATATGTAATTCCTACACTAACCTATTATGACTTTCTCGTTGGAAAGAATTGGAAAGAAAACACACTTGTACGAATGTGGCAATAAGAGGAATGTGGCGATAAGAGGCGTCCTTTGACACGAGATGGTAGGAATTCATCTCCTATATTATTTCATTTCATATTAATTTAGGGTCTAATTTTATTGGTAAGTAAATAAATGTCTAAATTACATATTTAATCAATATATATTAAATAAACTAATGGATAAATAAACACCTGAATTACGTATTTCGGAAATTATATATTTAATAAACTATTGGCTATCGACTTAATCAATGATTGGAATCATGGCACTCAATCAAAAATTTTTAATTGACTCTCGATTATGTTAATTATATATTTAGGATTCTATCTCCTATATAAATAATAAGAATCCTAACTACTTTAAACTATTAATTTTTATATCGATTTTTGTCAGTTTATATTTTATTTAATTTTTAAAGATCATCGGGCAAGTCATCTATTTTAAATATTAATCATATATATTTCAATTTATTTATATTATCCAAATTAATTTAAATTTGAAATCAAAACATTTAATACTTGATCAAGATAACATGAAATCCATGAGATTTTTTTATCAACCGCACTAATAATCCTATATAATTTAAATTATTTAAACCAAATATCTAAATTGATGAGTTTAAAAAAATTTATGTTAAAATATTGACTATGCTAAATTGGTAAGTTTATAGAGAATATGTTAATATACGTGTTTAGTAAATTTAGAAGGTAAAATTAGATGCCATTAGTATGTATTAAAAAAGTACAAGTAACATAAAATCTATGAGATAACATAAAATTTATGGGATTTTATGCTTGTTTAGAAGGTTTTTATTGAAAAAATTAGATGTCTACACATTAAAAAAGTATCAATAGTAGTCTCCAACTAAATGATCACGATGGGTGTGGACGGGGATGATAATTTTCTAGCAAGGTGGAATAGAGAATGAGAGTTTCTATCCTGTTGCAATTCTTATATCATCATCATTCGGTCTCGATTAAATGAGGAGTGGAGGGACGATGATAACTGTTTCCTATCGGGGCAAGATCTGGGTATTGGGTTTTGTCAAACTGTACCCAACATTGCCATTTTTACAATATGTCATATTTTCTATAATGTGATATTTGTGTTGTGGGAGCAATGCAAGTGATTGTATTGGGAGTGTTGTTGTCATTGATTAGGTGGTGACAATATATAGTAAAGCTAAGTTGAAATTTTTGGCACTTATGCTATGTGTATTAACATGGTGGGTTTTCTGAAATACGGCGAAAACAATGCTGAATTTTTTAAAGAATCATATAGATTTTGCTCTTCTTTTTTATAAATAACAACATAATTGTTCAATGAACGTATCTCTTGTGCAACGCACTAGTGAAAATACTAGTTGAACACAATACAAATCAGAAAGAAATGACTTTTATTCAAATTGTTTCATACAATTATGAAACCATTACATTTGGGCAAAAAGGATTTAATTAAACATAAATGCCTATTTTTATATTTAATTAAACAATTATTACTTGCACAATTTCAATATAATTATGAAATAGAAAAATGACATAACTAAATATTAGTAATATTAAAGCCATATTACGTAGGAGCTGTATAACTTTTGCATTTTGGAAACTTAAAAATGTATATAGTATGAATTGTTGAGTAAATATAATATTTATTATCTTACTAGTGTATTCCCCATACGATGTATGGGAATTTTCAACTGTCTAATGAGTAATTATTTTTAATTACACAATATAAGCTTTAGTTAGTATAAATTAACGTTACGATAGAAAAGTAATTCAATCTTATTATTTTAACACAAACTATTAAAAATTTTGAAGTATTTCATTGTATACAACATTAGTCGATGTGTTCGTAAGCCTTCCATTATTATCACATGTCAATATCTATCACATGTGAATATCAGTGCGCTAGCCATTTGTCGTTTAATCTCGTACCCCAATTCTTCATTTTGTTTTAGATTTCATTCATGGTCATTTATCTGGTAAATTTCTTTAGTCTAATGAGTTACCATCTTCGAGAAATACTTTTCTACATATGAATTGCACAAAGATTTCTCCAATAAGCTTCTGTTGGAAAATTACAAGGGTCACAAATGAATACAAGTTATGGAAGCTAAAGACGAATTACAATCCGCAGAACAAACCTATTTTGAGTGTATAGTGAAGATAACTACAACGAAATGCTAGCCACATTTTTGTTGTGATTGGCACAGAGTTCAATCTGACAACGTACCATAAAAAAAATCAACAAAAGAGTTGCTAAAAAATAATATAATATCAATGAAACGAATATAGGACTAACTATTCAAACTGAAGTGAGAAAAATAGAGAAAAAACAAGTAACGAGATGGAACTTTATCTTAGGTGACTTGAAGAACACAAACAAAAATGAGGGAAAAACTACAGTTAGAAGACTTATTTATAGACAATCCTCCCACAATTGTATTTATCACTTGTATAGAAAACATGGATAATAATAATATATATCCTCAACTTACTTATATAGAAAACATAGATAATAATAATATATAACCTCAACTTACTTGTGAATAATAACTTACACATTTTTGTTTAGCTAGATACTATACGTAGTAAAAATTTATTAAATTATATAAATTTTGTCTTAGATATTTAATCTAATCTGATTATATAATTAATCAATTTAAATAACGATTCTTTTAGATTTCAGATAATCATTCTAGGGAGACCAAAGTCTAATAATTATAATAGTTAATTATGTGCATCTAATATATAAAAAAGCATTTTTGTTAAAGATATAGATTATTATGCAAAAAAATTAATTAATTATTAAAGTAATTGGTTGTCATCAGGCTTATTTCTCAATAATATATATTCTCAACTTGCTTCATGAATAATAACTATATATTTCTCAATTATTAAATGTTTTTGTTAAGCTGGATAATATAAGTAGCAAAAAAAATGAAAAATTAATTAATTATACAAAAAAAGTGGGCCGAATGATTAATTAACTATACGAAAAAAATTAAATTATATAAATCTTACCTCAGATGTTAAATATAATCTAATTATACAAAGAATCAATTTGAATCAAGATACTTTTAGATTTTTTACGGTCATTCCATGGAGATCAAAATCTAATAATTATAATGACTTATCTATATATATATATATATATATATATATATAAACAACATTTTTTCCCTCCAAAACATCCTTTTTCTGAAATTTCTAATTAATTTTTAATTCCACATCATTATATTTTTCCTCCCAATGCATTTTTCCTAAAATAGACATTATCTTTGCCTTAAATAGACGTTATCCTTTTTAATGATATTCTTTTTATTATATAGACTATTATTATATTCAGCATTAATATTCTTTTTAATTTAATTATATTTTTTTATTTGTTACCTAACCTAATCTCCAATGCTATTATTTTTGCTAACAATTATAGATAATAAATTAAAACATGACTTGAAAGAATTCAACGAATTGTCTATGATAAATTGTTGAAATAATTGTTCTTTCTTTCCACTAAAACATTTCATCTTCATCTTTTTTCTCATTTTTTGGCTATGATTAATTTATTAGGCAAATTCATGGATTGATTTTACTTTCTTCAAACTATTAGTATTTTTTACATTAGTATCATCAGATTTTTTATCCAAAAACTTTCTAATACAATTTTTTATTATTATTATTATTATTATTATTATTATTATTATTATTATTATTATTATTATTATTATTATTATTATTACAACTATATATAATACAGTTATTTTTTAGAATAGTCATTTTCTTCTTCTTCCTAAGTTGATCATTAGGTTGAAAAGAGGCCAATTATTTTTGTTTATAATTATATGAAACAAATTAAAGTATGAATTTAAATAATTCAATGAATTGTCTGCCATAAATAGTTGAAACAATTGTTCCCTTTTACCAATAATTTTTTTTCTTCCTCCTTTTTTTTGTCATTGCTATCATTAACTTTTTATACTACTAAATTGACTCCACTTTTTTTTTTTCAAATTGCGAAGGTAACTTTCTGGATTGATTTTACTTTCTTTCCTCAATAGCCAAATAATTCCCATGCGTTGGACGAGACATTGCTAGCATCTCCATCTAATGAGATATTCCTATACATCAGGGAAAATAAGTTATATCCATTTGATTTACATTCGTTTGAATCGCTTCTGGTGAAAAAACACGTTTACTTTTCTGCATTGATAAATTTTTTATTATGATTTTTTAAATATCATTGGGTTGAGTTGACATATTATTTTGAAATAAAAGTCTAAGTTCTTTTATTAGGTATACTTCATGTGATGCATAATAATAAGTTATATCTTTAAAATCATGTTTTTCGAAAACGTGATTTTTTAAATTCTAAACAAAGCACTTGATTTTAGCAAATTGAAAAGTAAATGTACGCTTTTCCATAATTTTTTTTTATAATTTACATAATTTACTAAAAAATAACTCTTTTTATGATTGAATTTTTTTTTTTTTTTTTGGGTCTAAGTAGGACTTGATTATCAAAGCAAAGAATGTGAGGAATCTCAGGGGTTGAAATACTAACCTCATTGCTGCCCGTTGGTCCGCATTTGTGTGGAATCTCAAGGGTTGAAATTTTTATAAAAAAATAATACATTAAGACGTACGCATATGTTCCATGTGTAAATATACTCTATAGTTTATACTTTGAAAAAAAAAAGTGGAAACACTTATTTTATTGCTTAACCAATAAAATAAGAATATTGGATTTCTAAAATATTTTTCTACATAAATAAAAATTAATTTTTTATTCATATAAATTAATTAATATATATTAAAAATTAGTTAACATAATACCTTAATTTTTAAAAAAAGGGATTTTGGCGCAAATAGTCCCAAAAAACTAGTCATGTTGCAGATTTAGTCCCAAATAATAAAAGGTAGCGCAAATGGTCCCAAAAAAAAAACTTTGGTGCGCAAATGGTCCAAATGGACCATTTGCGCACCATTTTTCCGTCAATTTTGCTATTTTGTCCTTTTGTGCAGGGATATTTTGGTCAAAATTATTAGAAAAAATTACACAAATGGTCATCACCTTTGCGGGTTATTAAAATCAGGTCCTAAAGTTTTTAATTTTGTTGCATTAGCCCAAATTTTAATTAAATTATATAATTTTGTATTTTACCTTTTCCGTAGATGCAAATTTGGTCCACAAATAATTTTATCGAATTAATTTGACACTAATTAGATAATTTTACCGAAAATCTTCAACGTAATAACATTTATTTATGTTTTCTTTTGCATTAGATATGCATATATTTTGATTTTAATCAATCGTTAACAGTAAATATAATTATTGTATCTTCTTAAAATTTTAGTATACGTGTACTACTGTAAAAATAAAATAAAATACATACGTGCACATTTTGATTTCGAAAAACAAATATAAATGAATTGTTGTACCTAAATAAAATTTTATTAGAAATATATCTATGTAAGAAAAATATACTGGATACAAACAATTAATTATATTTACTGTTAACGATTGATTAAAATCAAAATATACACATATCTAATGCAAAAGAAAACATAAATAAATGTTATTACGTTGAAGATTTTCGATAAAATTATCTAATTAGTGTCAAATTAATTCGATAAAATTATTTGTGGACCAAATTCGCATCTACGAAAAAGGTAAAATATAAAATTATATAATTTAATTAAAATTTGGACTAATGCAACAAAATTAAAAACTTTAGGACCTGATTTTAATAACCCACAAAGGTGAGGACCATTTGTGTAATTTTTTCTAATAATTTTGACCAAAATATCCCTGCACAAAAGGACAAAATAGCAAAATTAACGGAAAAAGCAAATGGTCCATTTGGACCATTTGCGCGCCAAAGTTTTTTTTTTGGGACCATTTGCGCTACCTTTTATTATTTGGGACTAAATCTGCAACATGGCTAGTTTTTTGGGACTATTTGCGCCAAAATCCCTTTAAAAAATAAATAAAATATCTTCTTAATTTAGTTTTTATATTAATTGCTAATATTTTTGACAAAAATCTTGTGTAAGAAAGTCATAATTCTAATAAAAGGACGTTATCGTTCTAACTCTCCGTCTTAAAACTTTTTATCGAAAAAAAGTAGAAGAAAGAAAATTTTTTATAGCATTTACATGCAATACCTGGAATTGATCACTGAATAACTTACTCAAATAAGATAATTTGCTAAAAGCACAAAAAAAATCCAATTAAAAAAGACAAGTAATTATATTCCGATTACATTGTCCAAGTCATATTTGTGATTTAGATTTTTTTAGCATATTAATTTCATATCAATTTGAATTCCTTATCTTAAATAATATTTTTCTAAATAAATAGTTTATTTTAATTAAAAATCAATTTATCCATTTATTGTATTAGTCAATTGTATGATGATAATTATTGGCTTGAATTTAATCAATCTATATTTAATTTTTATAATATTTACTTCCAAAATTATATATTTTAAAATACAATCCTTATTTTAACTAAAAACTTTGTTTTCAGATATAAATAGATTAAATAATTCCATCCCTTATATTATTTAGTTTCATATTAACTTAAAAGTCTATTTTTAGTGATAAATAAGTAAATAACTAAATTACATATTTTTCAATAATGATTTAATAAGAAGAAAAGCAAATATCTAAATTACGTATTTTCTAAAATATATATTTAATAAACAATTGGCTATTGACTCTATCGACGATTGAAATTATGAAACTCAATCAGAAATTTTTAATTGGCTCTCGATTATGATAAATATTTTTATTTATAATTCTATCTTTTAAATAAATGTTGAGAATTTTGGCTACTTTAAATTATTTATTTTATACTGATTTTTGTTAGACTAGATTTTATTTAATTTTTTAAAATCATCGTGCGATCAAGTTGTTTGTTTTAATTGTAGTCACATATATTTCAATTTATTTGTTTTATCCAAAATAATTTAAATTTAATATCAAATCATTCAATATTTGATTAAGAAAATGTAAAATCTATAAGATTTTTTTTATCAACCACATTAAAAATCTTATACAATTTAAATTATTTAAAGTAAAAATCTAAATCGGTGAGTTTAAACAGAATGTTTATATACCGAATATATTAAATTGCTAAGTTTACACCAAATATGTTTTACGTGTTTAGTATGTTTAGAAAATATTTATAAAATAAATTAGATGTCATTATCATTTATATTAAAAAAATACAAATAAAAGCTTCTGTTCAACAATATAATCACGATGGGTAGTGGAAGGGATGTGAATTTTCCAGCGGGGCACGGAGGCCAATGGGAATCCCATCCAATTGCAATCCTTATATCATATTCGCTCTCCTTCAATTAAATAAGGATGGGAGTGGTGATGATGAAAAACGTTTCCTAGCGGAACAGAAATAGGGTGTTGGAGTACCCACTATATTGTCATTTCTATAATATATCTGTAAATTAATTATATTTCACAATCAAATCTTAAAAATCATTGTTTACATATTCATTATCGAACTATGTCTTGCAGTCTCCAAAGCGACGAATAGGTAGAGTTTGAAGTTTGTGCTCTGTTATGACGATGGTCATCCAACCAAAGCTACTACGAATGTTGTGTGTAAAGAAGTTTTTAGTAATGTATAGTTTGACACTTATTAATCATGTGAGGTACGTTGTTTATTTTATTTAACTTTTTACACAAACCTTTTATGTCATGTACGTTGATATAAGAAGTGAATCACTGTACTTATATATTATTGGTTTTCTACTATTATATTGTTTGAAGATAATGTCCAGTTGAGATAGTTGCTGGAGTTGTATAAATTAATGATATGCATTGTACTCGAGTTAAGGTAGCTCAACTTGCTTTACTGTCGAAAATTACATTTTGAGTAAGTTAAATTTATTATATCTGAACTATGGTATTATATTTTATATTTCTAAAGGTATTTCATATAAATGCACTTCGAAGTTCGGGAGGCTTATGTAAAAAATACATGTTGTTGTCTAATTATGATTCATTGGTAGATTAATAGGAATTTGATTTTCTTAGAGAAAATTAGGGCTGAAATTTATATTTAAGTCAATTCATTATTTCTTACAAAAATATGAGTCATTTGTATTATTCATTTTGTGTTTATGTTATTGGCAATAGTTGATGATGTTATTTTTGAATTGTTTTTATTGTTGAGATTTTTAGGAGAATTGTAAATTAATTTATGAGATTTTCAAGCGAATTGTAAATTAAGTTATGCTTGATTTTGGTCAGTATTCCTTTAATATTTTACAGGAAGGATTTATACGATATACAGGGAAAACTCTATCGAAATTTTTATCGGATTCTTTCATTACTTATCTTAATTATTAAGTTTAGTACAATCACAAATACTCGATTTATTTTCTTGGTAGTGCTATTGATACAGAATTAATATATATCGAAACATGTAATTATTGATACATTAGTCTCCCGTGCAATGCACGGGTGAAAAAGACTAGTGTGTATGTAATACCCCCCAAAAAAAAGTGTTTTTCTTAAAGATACATAATATTATGCTAACTAATAAATTAATCAATCAATTTATATGGAAAAAGTGCATTTTTGATAAAGATATAGACTATTATACGAAAAATTAATTAATTATGCGAAAAAAGTGGGCTGAATAATCTATTAAATTATATGGAAAATATTAATGAAAAAATTAAGTTATATAAATCTTATCTTAAATCTTAAATGTAATTATTTAATAAAAATCAAATCGAGCTGGAATCTATCTTAAAAAAAGTGTAGAATTCAAGAAAAAATAGTAAATAGAATGATATCTAAATGTGTATCTAATCACCACAAAAAGTAATAATAATAATAATAATAATAATAATAATAATAATAATAATAATAATAATAATAATAATAAAATGGGAAAAAGGCATATTTTAGGCGGGAAATTAGGAAAGTAACTTGTGTTTTTATATTTTTAATAGATAAGTGCATGATAGACATCTTTATTATATTATAAAAATAGGAGTGCCACTTAGGCAAATTGCCATGTTGGCACTTCTTTAGTTAAATTTTTTATTAAAAAAATCTTATTTAGAAACAAACATTAAATGACATTTAATAATTTCATTTTCTTATTAAATTTATTTTTATTTCCATATTTACTATTTTTTATTTATTTCCAAGTTGACACTCATTTATTATAAATATAAAAAAAAAACTGATTCGCAAACAAACATTAAATATACATTTAATAATTTTATTTTTCATATTTAATTTATTTTGTTTTTCTTTTTGTGTGTATATATATATATATATATATATTAATTTTTGAACTATGTATATAGTTGAAATGAACTAAGTGCATGAATTACTGAAAATTATATCATATCATGTCATACTATTAATAAAAACTGAAGTGTCAACTGGACACTGTGTCAAGTTGGCACGCATTTATTTAAATATAACTTCATTTTTTAAAGTTCTAATTCAAAATATTAAATAATAAATATTTTTTATTTATTTTCATCATGTTAAAATTATTGGTTTTGATAATTTTGCTTGGTTATGTGAATTGGACTATTAAAAAATAGTGGGGATTTTTTACTTTTTTCAATTTTTAAAATCAAATATGAGTGGTTATAATTATAACTGGATTTATATTGAATAATTTATTTATTTTTAAGTAAATAGTAATTTACCAATCTTTATATTATTATAATTGAAATGCTGTGTTTGGTGGATTCCCTATTGGCAGTGCCAACATGACACGCGGTTTCTAATTAAAAAAGTTAATTGATATTTTTCATTTTTAATATGGTTGATGTAATATGCTCACTAATTAAATTATGCATTGCATGAGTTTTTCCTTTTCTAAGTATATAAAATTAAAAATAAAAAGTTTTCTTTCTAAAATTAAAATATAATTTACATAAATAGAAAAAAATCGAATGAATTATGTAGATACAGAAAATTGTCGGTATTACTATAGATTTAATTTACACAAAATTAAGCATAATACTTCTTGAACAATAGAGCTAAAATTAAGTAGCAATTACAGCTACAGTTTAGAGCGCGTAATGTTCATTTCAGAAAGAAAAAATGTGTTGAATATAAATTTGATGTGTATCAACGGGAAAGACACATTTTAATAATCAAAGAATTTTTATATATTCATTCCAATGATTCGTTTACAATTAATAAATCTCCATGAGTATTGTTGTGCAATGCGATGTACGATAATTAGAATTAAAGTTACACGTTTTAATAAACTTCTTAACTGTGCGATGCACGTGAATTTTTTTTACTTACAATTGTGAATTTACTCAGTATTTTTGCATTGCCTGTATAAATATTCAATATTATAGATTTCAATAATTGTTTACGATTATACAATCTCCTATGCATAAATTACATTAATAATATAATTCAACATTTATATTAAATATATTTATAATGTTATATCAATTATTTATTGTATATAAATTTAATTGTTCCCATGCATCGCACGAGCGTGATACTAATTGTTATAAATACTTAATGGTTTTAGATTGATTAAAAATTAAAATAAATATTACATTAAGTAAAAGCTTTTTAAGTGGGGCCCATTGTCGTATAAAAAATTTAACCTACGAGAAATATTAAATTTGAGTAGTGATGAAAAAATTTATTTAATTTGATAAAAGTTTATGTGAATAGAACAAACCTTTAATTTTATGGGTTCAATTTCTCTCTATTCTGACTATCCAAACTAGTTAGCAGATAATTAGGTGTAGTAAGTTTTTACTTGGGTCAATTACTCACTTAAGCAAGTAGGCAAATGGATTATAAGTTTGGTTATTAATTATGTAGGCCCAAATGAAAAAAAAAGGTTCAATTTAATTGATAAATATGTAAACTAAAGTTTCTAAAGACAAGTTAAACTAACAATTTGATGGAAAAACTAAAATGAATTAGAAGAAAATTTTATATTTTGAAACATGTACAAATTAATGTAAAATAAATATGTAACAGGAATAATATATCATAATCATTTGAAAAGAATAATATAACATAAAATATAACTCTTAACTGATGTAAATAAGAAAAACAACAGATGTGTCAAAAGAATTGCTCAAACGATCTCGTGTGTGTCAACAAAAGTCAAAGGCTAATATTGTAGATTTGTTAGTACTCATTAGTAAAAGGGCAAGTAGGTAAATGGCATTAAAGTAAAAGACACTGTGTATCTTCTTCCTCCTGTCATTCGCCACTGCAACTCCCATGGCTGTTAGGAACCCAAGTATACATATGGCTCCCTCTCTGCATATAGATATTGAACACCAAATTCACTCTTTTCCCTTCTCTATCAGCAGAATCCAAAAAAAAAAAAAAACAAAAAAAATTCAGCAAAATCCAGTGAGGTTAGTGGACTTCGCACTGGGCCTATGGTGGCTCCGCCACTGTCTTCATCCCTCCACCTCAGTCAACACTTTATAAGGGCTTCAACACAAACATTCAATAGGTAATTTTTTTAACTTTTCTTCATGTTAATCTCTATTTCAGTTCTTTACTTCTGCAGTATCTTCAAAATACAAACAATTCATGGGTAATGTCTAACTCTGTTGATTTTTATTTATCCTATAGCATTACCCTAAATCTCCTTCAAGCATATCTTCACAACCACATGCAAAGCATACACTTCTAGCAGCCAAGATTGTTTCTTTAGGTATAAATCTTCTCATTTTTCGTCTACTAAGTTGTTACACGGTCTTATAAAGTCTTGAACCACAAACACGGCTCTGAAATTTCATTTGTAGTCACAAATCAGCACACAAAAACACCCATGACCATTTTTTCCAAATAACACATATTACCATGTTCTTTACCTCATAATACCCTCAAGAAACCTTTTAGAACCAAAAGAAAGGAGAAAATAGAAGAAAGAAGTGAGAATTTGAAGTAAATCCCAAAAATTTTCTTGAGCTATAACTATCGGTATCTTTCAAAATCACTACCAAATCCTTCAATTGTAGCTACCAATAGTGTCACCACCCTAGCCGTCAGATTCTCGGTCAGCCGGCAGTGGTGGGGGTAGATTGAATTTAACAATTTTATCACCATGTTCATATTTTAATTATGGTTATTTCCGAAAAGTCCCTTAGCTACTTTCTTTCATTTAAGTAGGTCTCTTAAGTATATTAATTATTAGATCCCTTACCTTCAATTATTAAAATTAAACCCTTAAGTTATAATTCCCATTTAAGTCCCCCAATTTATTTATATCATTTAAGTTGCCCTTAAAGTTTATTTAATCCTAGATCCCCAATTTTAAATTCTTCTGATTTAACCCCAAAGCCATTATTTCAACTTAAATACTTCAATTTTTCATCTTTATTTAAATTAACACCTAAATTTTATTTGCACCTAAATCCCAATAATATAAAAATCTTATAATTTACACCAAAATGTTTTTAATTCAAATATGTTGCACTCTAGGCCTCAAACTATTCAATTCTTTCAAATTAGCCCCAAACTTTTATGTTCTTCCAATTTTAGTCCTCTAGTTTCAATATTATATTTATAAATGCTCAATATTTAAGTTTATAATGTAAACTAAACTTCTCATTCACTAGAAGAATAGTACGAGCAAACTAGATGACTGGCTTCTTCACTATGCTTTAAGCTCAAAACTCGGGAAAAGTTTGAGGTGACTTCATAACTGAAAAAACTATTGTAAATATGCGTATATACAATTAGTATTTGTTATAATTACTTGCATGTAAATATTATATGATGATGTACTGCCTCGGCACTATGACGATATACTTCACGCCTAATTGCTAGTGACGACATGTTTATTAGCATTATGATGATAGGCTTCCAGCCTAATAAATAATGATGACGTACTTTTAAATACTATGATGACGTGCACGATAAAGAGAAAATAATGAACGAACTTGTATCATATACGTGTTCGTATTCATTATGATGTTGATGACTATGTGCATTTAAATTGTAATAAATACTGATTGTTATATGCGGAGTCCAATTAGTATTCAAAATGCTCGCGTTTTCTCTATTTAACTAACCATTCATAGATTGAGGAGTTGGTGGCGCAGTGAGGCTTGGTAGCTTACCTAGGCTTGTTATATGAATAAGATTTAGTTTCATTCATTCTTTTGAGTTATGTTTTCAATTATTAAGTATGCTATTTTTGATGTTTTGATTTGTTAGAGATTAAACAATTGTAAGATACTCTAACGTATTTATTATTTCAAATAAATTTCCGTATTTTAGATATTTGTTACTTTTTCGCATTTATTATTTAAAAAAATATATTCTTTTAAGAAAGAATTAACGTTTTTGGTTCTTATAACTCAGGACATTACACATACAACATGAAACACACTTTCTAGAACTAGTACTAATAAAAATATTGCAAACAAAATTTATGGTGCTTTTCATAAAATCGAGCAAAAAAAAAAAAAAAATGAAATGATTATGGCTTACATGGAAATTCCTAAACAAATTTAACACTCAAAGTCAAGGTTATGTTTCAGATAACAACACGTATTTTAGTAAGGGTATGTTTGATTGACAATAATTTTCAAAAACAATTTCTCTCTCTTCCTTTTCAACCACACACACAATTATTTTACATTTTTAATACATTATCTCCATTTTCAATCTTATAATCTGCACGCAATTCTAGTAAAAAAACTTACTCAAATATTATTGTGAATCAAACGTACCCTTACACTCAAACTCATTCTAGCTTTTGTTCAACTTTAACAAGGATTGGCCCACTCAAGCCCATTATTAATTTATTATGATCTTTAATTTAAAAATAATGGCGCAAAAGGAGATCTAGCATAGGGGTAGGAAATGTGGCTTTTATCAACGAGGTCACTGGTTCTAGGGTTTTTTTTTTAATTACCATTCATTTTTAATGTGCATTTGTATTTCATTAGGCATAAAGTACTGACTTCTACTTTAGCTTGTATAAGCACACGGATTGATGACCAGCCAGCTTATTAATTGGATAATATATATACAGGTTATCATATTCCAACTTTCCATCTATTATGCCGATATGCATTTACATTATATATATAAACTGAACGGAAAATTATGTTGAAACCTGAAACTACTTTATGTATATATTATATGCATATAAGGAATATGCGTTTGTATTAAGTATGAAATTCAAAGTGACAATTTGGCATTAATATCTCATATGTGCATAAAGTAATATCTATTTGGCATTCACGTGTACAATCATGATTTCTTGGGATATAGACTTCACGGTCTGGATCTTATCTCTGTTGTTTGTGTTGTTAATGATGAACACAGCATATAATTAGATTTTTTCTTGGCGTTTATATATTCCCACTGAATTTGTTCAAATTAAATGCATATGATTTGATTTCAACTCTAGGCTCGTATATGCATCTAATTATGCGATTACACATATGAAATTTGAAATCATACTAGACCTGTTGATTCTGATCTCGATTATTTGGGATATTAATTATGCATAGGCTGCGATTTCGAGTCGCCTTGGGTAATTATGACCTTGAATTCTACTGCTGCGAATGAAATTGATTGAAGAAAGAGCCAAGAGATTTGGTTTGTAAATTTGACAAATTCTGGGCCTTTTTTGCAATTTTGGAAATTTAAATTAATTGCATATTAAGGACCTGGGACTTGTGTTTCGATTCTTTTTTTTAAATGAACTAATTATTATTTTTTTTACAGATTCAACCCCTCAAGAACGTGAGGGTCGAGAAAACATGGTATACAAAAGTCCAAGCATGAGTACCTAAATGAGAGCAAGCATAAGAAGCAAGAACAAGAGCAAGATAATTCCTATCTCTAGGGATGTAAGTACATGTCTTGCTTCTCCAATGATGAAGTAACTCAATCACCTCGGCAATAGCAAGTGCAAGTGGGGCTAACTCCTCCACCCGAGGATGGCTTTGGACAACACGCAAAGCATTGCACTCCACTTTTGTTGGTGGCATATCATGGTCCAAAGCAAATTGGAACCCTTCCTTCAATGCAATGACCTTGACAATTTAGGGATCATTTGAGCCTCTCATACTCTTTGCAAAAGCCCCGTAAATGACACCATAAGAATCTCGAATAACTCTTCCCAAACCAATCCACCATTGCCCTTGAACCGAAGCGTCTGTGGATAAATTCAGCCCCTCATTTCAGTTGGTACAATTTCACCATATTGCTCGGACTTCCCTTCGACTTCCCCCCACGTCATTAGCTCCCGAGGCTTTGGCCGACTGGTATGCCTCTCTAAACATCAACATAAAGTCACAAGTGTTAGCCACATCCATAGTTAGGCATTCGAATTTACATTTGTTACGAACATGCCAAATCTGCCACAATCCTATGCATATCACTTCCACGGTGGATTTAGTATGCTGCTGTTGTGACTTCAAAAACCAACCCCCTATGTCCACATGCATATTATCTCTCACACGATGTTTAATCAAAGACCAGTACCCCAATTTCTTCCAAAAAGCCTTTTCACACATGCAATAAAGGAAGCAATTTGTCTCGGTCTTTCTATAGCCACAATGAAGAAATTGAAAATCAGCCTTGATGTTATGTGTAGGTAAATTTTCAAAAGTTGGTATAGCATGTTCTACCAGCCGCCAAGCAAAATATCTAATCTTCGGTGGAATATTAAGCTGCCAAATGGAATTAAAACACTGATCACCCATCGAAATGCGCTTCTCTGGTTGTGAAAACCATTGCTCCATAGCAAAGTGATAGCCACTTTTTACTGTGCATTCTCATTATGAGTAAGCCCCAAAATAAGTTGATTTGGATGTGAACCATTGCCCACTGGAATAGCCAAGATACGAGAGCTATCAATGGGCCAAAAATTCTGCTCAATAAACTCCGCTCTCCACCCACCTTCATGAAGTAAACCACTAACTTTCGAGAGCCTAGGAATAGGTGGAGTCAATAGTCGTGGCAGGTTGTTATCCGGGATCTACCTATCAGCCCAAATGGAAATATTTTTTCCATTCCCGGCTCGCCACTGAGCTCCTTGATTTATAATTTCATGCCCCCCACAACAAGCTTTTCCATGTAAAGGAGTTCCCATGTTTGTCCCTAGCCGAAAGAATATAAGAGTTCTGGAAGTACTTGTTCTTTAGCACCTACGCCGCTGAGGAGGCCAGATGTTGGATAATCTTCCACACTTGCTTCATAAGAAGGGTCTGATTAAATATTTCCAATGATCGGAATCCCATCCCCCATCCTTTTTCAACCGACACATCATATCCCAATTCACCCAAGCCATCTTCTTTGAATTATCCGACGCCCCACTCAAATTTGGATATGAGACTTTGAATTTCATCACACAACCCCGTATGGATGTGAAATAAACTCATTACATAAATGGGAATTGCTTGTAGAACACTCTTTATTATAATCTCCCAGCTAGCTCGTGAAAAATATCCCCGTTTCCATCCTTTGATGTTCTGCCACACCATCTCTTTGATTGCAGAAAAAGTCCCCTTTTTTGCCTATCCCACCATGGAAGGAAATCCCAAATACTTATCAAGTTGCTGCAAACTATTAAGCCCCAAAGCCAATGCCAATTTCATTCCAAGTATCTTGCCGGGCATTAGGTGAAAATGTAATCGATGTTTTCTCCATATTCACCTGCTGACCAGATGCCCTCCATTATGCCCAATAGTCTGAGAAATAATAGCAACTTCTTGTGTTGTAGCCCAAGCGAAGAGAATAGAATCATCGCCGAAGAAAAGATGAGTAACTTGTGGACCGTGTTTGGAAGCACTTAGCCCTTGAATACGTTTTTGACATTCCCCCTTTGCAATCAAAGCTGAAAAAGCCGCAGCACATATAATCAACAAATGTGGTGAAAGAGGGAAACCTTATCTAAATCCTTGAGATGGCATCACTTTTCCTTGGTAAACATCATTAATAGTAAAGGTAAACTCCGTTGTCGAAATACAATCACACAATCAGTTTACCCAATGATTCGGAAAACCCATTTTCTCCATCACTTTTCGGACGAAACTCCATTCCACCAGGTCATACGCCACACTCATATCAAGCTTAAGGGCTATGAAACCTATATTTCCACTATTCTTCCTCCCAATGAATGAAGACGCTCAAAAGCAACCAAAGCATTGTTCGTAATCAGCCTATTTGGTACAAAGGCACTTTGACTACAAGAGATCATTGGCGATAAAACCTGTTTCAAATGATTCGTCAAATAATTCGATACAAGTCTATAAATAAAATTGCATAGCGAAATTGGGCGATAATCCGATACTTGTACAGGAGAAGACTTCTTAGGAATGAGCACAATAGTGGTCTTGTTAATATGTTTAACTGAATCACCATTGTTGAGAACACGTAGACAAGCCCGAGATACCTGGCCATGCAGATCCTCCCAGTGAGATTGATAAAATTGGGCATGATAATCCTCAATTCCCGGGGCTTTGTGCGGGTCCATTTGGAAAAGAGCTTGGGTGATATCTTTTGTCATGAAAGGCTAAGAAAGCAACTTAAAATCAGCTTGCGTTAGATGACTTTGGATTCCACTCACACTGTCCTCGAGTGCTTCAGCTGATGGCTGATCATTTGTGAACAAAATCAAGTGAAAATTCGCAATATACTCATGCATATTACTTGTGTTTCAATTCTGAAATTGCATATTTGGACTTGTGTTTTGTAAGTTGATGCCTTGGTGGAGAAGATTCGCGGGCGGATCTCTGGATGGGCCAGTCGCTTGTTATCTACTGGGGCCAGCATTACATTTATCCGTTTTGTCCTTTGCTCTTTGTCGCTTTACTTGTTTCAGATTCTATAGCCCCCTAAGGCTGTGTTGAAGCGGCTATCCAGTTTGTTTGCTCGGTTCCTTTGGGATGCTCGGGAGGGCGCACACCGCTTGCATTGGAAGTGCGAGGGGGAGTTGTGTCGTCCCCCGGAGGAGGGCGGACTTGGCTTCAGGAGGCTTGATGACATTGTTGATTCCTTTTCCCTGAAGCTATGGTGGTGTTTTCGATCTCGGGAGTCTTCGTGGGCTCTCTATATGCATGACAGATATTGTTGGGGACAGCCACCTACCCAGGTTCCGCCTCCATATCTTGATGCTGGGGGTTGGCGATGGTTATTGACGATCCGGGGCGATGGCTGAGTCCCACATTGTTTGGCTGCTTGGCTGTGGATGGGTTTTCTTTTGGCATGATTGTTGGATGGGGATCGCCTCCTAGTTGATATATTCCCTACCCGTAGTCCTTTTTCGGCTCGGGTGCAGGACTTTTTTGACGACACTGGATGGGATCTTGAGCGTCTATTGCAGGTTGTCCCTTCTGACCTGTCCCTTCAGATCTGTTCCATCCCTTTGGACATTGGGTCCCACGAGAGAAAGTTGTGGCGGGATACTTCTGATGGATGATTCACTGCTCGTTCGGCCTGGGAGCTGGTCCGACAGCCCGTTGAGGTCCTGCCGGCCTTTCGGGACCTTTGGTGCCCAGCTATACCTGTGACTGTGTCTTTTTTCCATTGGCGATTATTGCAAGGCTTAGTCCCCGTTGACTATGTGACCAGGCAGCGTATTCAGGTGCAGATGCCTTCACGATGCCAGTGTTGCTCGGACGAGGAGACGCTTCAGCATGTCTTTGTTAGCAATGGTGCTGCGTCTCGAGTTTGGCAGCATTTCTCGTTGATTTTTCATATCCCGTCTCCCACCTTTGACAGTATCTGGCACTGGGTTCAGCGTTGGCGACATTCAGGTCAGTTTGTCAGGCGGGGTCACATTCGCATCATCGTGCCTATTCTTATCCTCTGGCACCTGTGGACAGCACGTAATGACGTGAAGTTTCGGGGCATTCTCGTTGATTCGCGACATATCATTTGGCCGGTATATCGGGCTATCTCTCTCATGCACGTCGCTGGGTTGTTTCGTCCCTCTCATTGGCGGGGTGATCATGACTTGGCCCCCCTTTTTGGCGTCATTATTGTTGCTCCACCTCCTCCCCTTCTAGTTCTGGTGTTATGGTGTCGACCGTCTGTGGGATCTTTTAAGATCAACACCGACGGTTGTGTGGTTGATGGTAGAGCTGGCGGGGGTGGGGTGATCCGGGACCACCTTGGGCAGTGTCTTCGGGCCTTTTCTTCTTTCTACGGCACCTGCGCTATTCTTGAGGCCGAGCTCCGTGCTATGGACTGTTGCTGGCATGTCCTCTGGGTGTCGGCCCAGTTTTGGTAGAGGCCGATTCCTATGTCGCTCTTCATTGTATTGTCCGGGGAGGCGGCCCGTGGTTCCTTCAGGTTCTTATCCGATGTATTTGCCAGCTCCTCTGTACAGACTGAGACTTGGTTATGCATATCTTCCGTGAGGGCAACTAGGTTGCGGACGCACTTGCCTCAGTGGGCTTACTGCAGCAGCGGTACACTGAGTATGAGTCGCACCAGTTGCTGACACCGACTGGAGCTCTTCTTCAGATGGATCGTCATGGATTCCCCTCGGTTCGCGGGCTTTCATGACGGTCTACTCTTTTGCATTATTTATTTATTATTTCTTGGAACCTTTATTCATTCTTGCACAGGGAGGTAGTACCTCCTTATTTATTTTTTGGTAAATTTTTTTTATTCCTTATTGTCAGGGAGATAGTATCTCCTCATTTACAGCTTTCCGTATACTCGTTGTCTTTCATTGTTTGGAGGTCAGGTCTATGCCCCCCTTCTTGTATACTTCTCTTTTTATGCTAATCAAAAGGCAGGGGGATTCCAAACACCCACAGGCTAGGCTCGGCGGACGCGTAAAATCGATGTATGAGTCTAGTTGGTGCTTTGATTAAAAAAAAATTCTGAAATTTATTTCAAACCCCTGAATTTTGGGATTTTATTAAATTTTACTCCTAATAGTTTCAATTTTGAGACTTATAATCCTTGAAGTTTGAACTTTTTATGATCTAGTCCCTAAAGTTGGCATTATGAGTTGTTTGATGATCAAAGTTGTATACATAGGGTTCACCACAGTGATCCTAACAAAGATAATAAAATATGATCATCATAATACCATCATAAAGTTCAAAACAAGCTCGTTTGTTCGACATTTGTATTAATTAGTTGTTCACAAGCGAACTATATTCATTTGTTGAATCAACAATTAAAAAGTGTTTATATTTAGGTCGGAGGATATCCACAGATACCTTGACTATCTAAGATATCACTCAATTAAGCTATCGATGATGAATATTACGACCTTAGATGGTATAACATCTAGAAATTATGGTGACTACCCACAGGAGCACCTTACTTTCACGTCGTATAGATTCAAACCTTATGAATGTGTTGATTTAGATTAAAAAGCTTGGACTTGTTGCCCAGTACGCAACGCCTGGTTCTCCATGGCAGAATGGTCTCGCTGAAAGGAGAAATTTTACGTACATTCAAGTGGTTAGATCTATGATGAGTCATGGTAACTTACCTATATCCTTGTGGATGAATGCTCTATGAACAGCTATTTATATCTTGAGTCGGGTTTCCAGTAAAGTAGGTCTAAAGACATCTTTTGAACTGTCCAAAGGTTGGAAACCTAGTTTAAAACATCTCCAAGTTTGGGGTTGTCCAGGTAAGGCATAGAATTTATAATCCACATGAAAAGAAGTTGGACTTTAAAACGATTAGTGGTTACTTTATAAGTCCAAAAAGTACAAAGGATATAAGTTTTACTGCCCTCACCATACTACAAGAATTGTTGAAGCAGGCAATGCCAAATTCTATGAGAATGGAGAAATCAGTGGGAGTAACAAAATTTAAGATGTGATCATTAAGGAAACCAGGGTACCTATCCCTATACCCTTCATTTCTAACGATGTAGGGAATCCTTCTGATAAAGGGATAACTAAAGATCCCATTTCATATTCGCAAACAATGAATGACTTGCAATGTAAAGAGATGGATTCAGAGCTTTCAGCTTTATCTCTAAGCCATTAACTCTTTAGTGCGACAATGAAGCTGCAATCTTCTTCTCCAAGCATGATAGGATATCTAACGGAGCAAAGGACATGCGCCTTACATATCTATCTCTGAGCAAGATGTTAGAAGACAAAAGGTTTTCATTGAGCTCTTTATTTGCTTCTACATCTATTTTTGTTTTCTGTTTTCCATTGTGCACTATTTATGATTGGATGAATGACAACATAAATCGTCTTTATAAAAAAGACATTATGAGACCATGATGTAATCTCCAATTACGGCCTAGTTACGAAAGTTGTCATTGGTGTGGTACAAGGAAGAAACCATGTTGAAGAATGATGTGGGTTCACTATTACTCCCATTGCAAGCCGGATTAGCCAAGCGACTCATGATAATCGATTAAAAAAGAGTTTAGCATATAATATGTGCCTTATGTATCCTAAATGAGAACACTAATGGATCTTCCCGTGGACCAAGTGGAAGACTGTAAGGAAAATAATTTACTTGCCTTGAAAGTCTTTTCCTAACCCATAATGTGGCCCATATAGGAATCTTATTTTTATCAGGAAATATGTAATTCATGTCCAATTCGATTTACTAAAGTACATCTTTTTCAATTATAACCCTATCTTGATGGACGGTTAAGATTAAATCATAAACAAATCCTAATTGGAATTCGGTCATTTCTTTACCTATAAATATGATGTTTATTCCATCACAAATATCAATTACGAAATTCAACATATAAGGGTTTATATGTCAAGAGGGAGAAATCGAATCCCTTCTTCAAGATCAAATCTCTACAATGAAGGGAGGTAGTTTTCTCTTTCTCTCTCTTTTTTAGTTCCTACGTGCTAATCACGATGTTCACGATCTTATGATTCATGTAAATAATTATTCAAATTAAAGTGATATCATATACAATATGAATTATGGAAAGTACGAAAAGGAGGACACACAAGAAAAGTTACTCACTTCTTATGCTTTTAAAATTTTTTACTCTTATTTTTATTTTTAAAAATATTCATTTGATACAAATTTTTATTTTGTTGAACAAGCACTTAATTTTTGGGGAATTATATTGCCATTAACAGTATTTAATTCCCACCACAAATTAAACCTTCACTAAAACGCCCTTATATATTCTACATTTTTGTTTTTAGTTTCACACCACTTGAAAATATATCTTGTTTTTTTTTTTTTGATGAAGTGATCTCTCCAACAGCATTGGTTGATAGCAGGCATAGTTATAACTCATGTTACTTTTTACGGTGACTGCTATTTAGATTTCAACTTTGGCACCATTAAATTCGAGTGGATTCTGGCACCATTTTCACAATCATGATGGTAAATTGAGTAATTTTTTCCCCCATTTTTCATTTCGAATTTGATTCCTTTTTTCCATATTAGGACGAACTCTCCTCCGACTCGATGGGTTTTGCCTGCAAGAACGTAGTAGAATTAATGATGGTGGCCCTATAGCGGCAGAAGAAATATCGAGATGCACACCACAATCTGTGTTTTGTTTTTATTTTTGCATTTGTTTGATCTTTCTTTAGGGTTGTTTTATTTTATTTTTGTAGTATTTAAATGTAGTTTTGCTGTGAGTGTGTTTATCAATTTTCACACATATTTGTGGCGGGGTTAACATATGGTGAGACAATCAAATTGTGTAGTGGCAAAATAATTGCCTTCAATTTTTTTCAAGGTGCTGGAGATTTTGGGTTATTTATGATAATATTTCTTACTAATAAAATAATGCAAATTAATCCAGACCTTACAAAGTATCTGTGACACTACTTAAACTTAATAAATAGCATTTCATTCAATCAAGAATATATATTTTCACGCATCGAAATCAATTCGTTTGGTTAGATCAACAGGTTAAAGCCTTTGATTAAGTTCTTGTTCGACAATTTTTTTATATTCTTTAATGTCTAGCATCGAATTATGTAAACTTAAAAGTGTCAAGTATAATTAATAATTAATAAGTAAATAAAATGTATATAATTAATATTGTTACTGAAAGTCATTTGACTTCATAATAGACGTAATTAATTCTTATTGGAACAAATATGACACCATAATAGATTTAACATTTATCCGCCAAAAATTATGTACTATCGATTTGTTGAATAACAAGGGTTTAGTTAATAAAAAAGTATAGATTTTCATGTTTCCTACTATTATTGCTATACTAACATTTTCACTTGTGCGTTGCACGGGAAAACACGTTCATCAAACAAATGCATTGGCTTTTCATAAAAAAAAAAGGTTTAAACAAAATCTATACGATTTTTTGATAAATTCAACTGAGTTTCCCATGTTTTGGGGAAAAATGCAACCTGCTAATACTTATAATTGGGATCCCAAGAATTCCAACTTGAGCTTACTATATGTGGACCACATCCTTATGTATAACACCAACAATCGAAATACAATGACATGCATTGTTCTCCACAACACAAATAACACTTAAATTTTTGGGACATAAACGAAATCATTTTTGGAAGAATCATTGAAACACCTTAAGAAGAAAACCAACTAATCTAGGCCTCACCTCTCTCGTTTGTTACTTACTCCATCTCCGGAAACCTTCATGGGTTCACGAACAATCGATGTTGTCTTCCACGTCGCCAATCTATATAGAGGGAAATGGGCAGTTAGAAAATGAATCGCGTAAATTCTGACTTGGTGCAAATACCTGACACAATTACAATCATAAAACAAAAAGACTAAAATTTTACATTTAGCAAATATAATACTTTCGAGAGAAAGGAACATACCCGATGGAATTGAGACATCGCACACTATAAGTTACTAAAAACTTCTTCCTAAACAACATTGGCAGTGGATTTCGTTAGCCATCCATCCTCATCGCGAGCCACAAATTTCAACGCCTTCCTATTTGTGACCTTTGAAACCGCCACGTACAGTTGCCCATGGGTAAAGACCGGCCTCCTAAGAAAAACACCAACATTAGTGAGAGTCTGTTCCTAACTCTTATTGATAGTCATCGCATAGCAAACAGTTAAAGGAAATTGTCTCCTCTGAAAAGTAAATGGCAGCCTTATATCGGATGGAGTGAGGCTCAATCTAGGAATCAGAAACTCCTTCCCAGCATTCATCTAGTAAATACCCTTGTCTCTACGATATGCTCACCCGGTCGCGTGATTATAAGACGAGTACCATTACAGAGGCCAGATGAATGGTCAATATTGTGCATTAATAGCACTGGTACACCGACCTTCAACTTCAAAACATGACTCGGCACACCAAAACAGGAAATACAATTCAAAAATTTCAGATTATGAATTTCGCGAAGTAGATCATTATCAGAATCATCAGATCGGTAAGTGGTATCTGAGATGTAATAAGTCTTCAACTCGAAGCAGTTCATGCCAATCATATAATCGTTAACCATCCCAACATCCTCAAGCGTAGGTGCAAGTATTGCTCTTCCATTCAGGTCAGTTGGAGAGCGTCCTTTATTCAAAAAATTTGGATATGTACTATCCACAATAGATTTAATAGGATTCGTCGAATGGCTATACACTAAAAGGTCATCGGGTATTTCGATGTTTTCCTCACCATCATTTGGCCCTCCGATTTCTCCATCCCCAATGCTCAAAATCCATTCAGAAAATTTGCAAAGGTCATCGGTATCTTTGTCTTCGGGAAGATTGGGTAATCTCATGTTCCTTGTAAGCTTCAACACTTGAACAAAAAAGAAAAATAAATTATCATCAAACTCTGTAAAAAGCAAGAGTAAGAAAGACAAGGGAGCATAGAAAAACCAATAAATGTTGTGTTTCAATACCTTACAATCATCCCACAAATAGGCGGAGTTGAGAGATGCATGCACTATCTGTTGCCTGATTCCTTTCGGTATAACGGGAAGAATTTGTCTAAAGTCTCCTCCAAACACAATAGTCTTGCCACCAAATAGAAAATCCATGCCCCGTCGGTTATTGAACCTTAGAATGTCCTGCATAGTACGATCCAATGCTTCGAAACAGTGCTTATTCATCATGGGAGCTTCGTCCCATATTATCAATCGCGCTCTCTCAATAAGCTCAACAAGATGACTCCCTTGTTTGATATTACAGGTTGAACCCTCCTTCGCATTCAATGGGATAGCAAACCTTGAATAAGTAGTCCTCCCACTAGGAAGAAGAAGCGAAGCGATGGCACTAGATGCCACATTGAGAACTATTTTTTCTGCGAGACCTTATGGAACCTGATAAGGTCCTCTATATAAATGTTTTCCCCATACCTTCGTAACCATACAAAAAGAAAACACTGCCACAATCACTGTCAATAGCACCCATGATGGTGTCATAGACACCGTGCTCATCTGTCAGATTAAAAACCAACCTGGCCTGCTCCTCGACCAATACAACCGTAGCATAGTTTAGTTCATCACTTATCAAGATATTATTCGGACTGGTGAAATAAGAACTCTCAGGATACGGCATAGAATCATAATCTCGAAGACCCCTTCCCCGCTGTCGAAGCATCCTCTCAATCTCAACCAGAGCGTAATTCTTAATCTGATCTTCGGTTAGTTGAATATCTACAAATAAATATAAAACAATTAGTACTCACAATATAAAACAAAAAATATAATAAAAAATACAAAAACATGTAAAACGAATAAATTACGGGATTCATAACCAAATGGAATAATCAAATACAATAAGCCAAAACCACTGATTAAAATTGAATACCTTGATTGTCAACGGTTCTCCTATGATTCTTCTCAATATCGTGAGATAGGTATTCTCGACATTTCTCCCATAAACCTTCGGCCTATCCAAACAATCTGATATGAACAAAGTAACAAACATATTATGCAGTGAGTGTTCGGACACCCAATGGCTTGCTTTGACTATTCCGTCCACGTACTCCTTGTCATCGCCCAACAGTCCTCGAGCATAGCATGCATCTCTTAAAGTGTCGTATACCACCCCATCAATTGTTCTTATGTCCTCATAACACGTGGGCCCATGAATATGATTTAACAACATTCGTAGATAGTATCTCTCCCCCATCCCGGGCCGAACAAAATACATCCCGGCAACACACCGGCATTGCTATCTGGGAACCCACTCACGTGTTTTCTGCTTCCACACGAAATAGTTAGGAAACTGTGTGTACTTCAATTCTTTTGACTTGGGATATTTCTCGTTTGCTTTCATCCACGCAATAAGTTTGCTAGATTTCACTGATGACCGCTCTCCAACTTGCCCAACTTCGTCCAACTCGTAGTATACAACGACCAGCTGATCGGAAGATGAAAGCTCAGATGTTCCACAGAGACATCTCTATAATTGATTTTGAATTAGAACATCCTCCGAGCTACTTCACAAGTAGAGACATATTGACAATTATAGTACTAATTAATCTCGTCCACAACAACATTAGAATCTGCGTTGGCATTTCTCACAAATGCAACACTGATCTGATCATGGCCCTTGTTATGTACTTGAACAGATACTTTATTGACTTGCTCTGGTTGCGCCACTCAACATTCATGTGTGCTCCGTACTTCAAAAGCAAATAATAGTTGTGGGGGATTACATATCTATTATCAAGAAGTACACCGCCTTTGTCCACCTTCCTCTCGTCATTTCCGCTTCTCTATATGGCACGCCCAGATTTATCAATGTTGGTGCTCAACAAATCTCTTTGGGAAGTGTTTTGTACACTTTCCTTTTTCCATACATGGGGAATGCTTGTTTGCGTCACCACACAGACCATGCACCATGACATTTCTCACAAGATTGTAATATACAAGATCAGACTCCTCATTTGGAATTTCGGCAGATGTTATTTGGCCAATTTTTTTCGGAGTTGGGTTTTTGTCCTTTCGAGCCATGAACAACAATACATGTGCGTGAGGCAATGCGCTTCTGAAATTCAATCGTATATACAACTGCCAAAGAAAGGAAAATAAATAAATATTTGTCACAATTTGCTGTAGATGTAATATTGACAATGAACAAATTAGACGGAATAACAAATACACAAATTAGCCTACCCTCTTTAGCCTCGCCGAATATTTGGTTTTTCTTTATATCATTGATAAGAATGTCTAACTTCATCTTTAAAACCCTACAGATGATGTCTGGCCAGTCCACGGGGAGAAATCCTCTACACTCACAGAAATTGGTAGTCTCAGGCCACTAAGGATTGCAAGTGAAAGTAATGAACAACTCGGGGATCTAAGCCCACCTATAAATAGCCATTGCATCCTGATAATTCTGCATCATGTGACGTGCACTACAGGGAAAAGATTCGGGCAACACCACGAGCTTTCCCAACTTGCTCGGATTCGTCTCTCCATGGCCACGTGCATCCCTAAGTTTGGAGTATAACTCAGATTTTAACTCTGGCATATGCATCCTGATATACGTGAGGCAGGTTGTCTCAATCATTATATAACCATCAACCAAGAATTGCTGAAATAACCTCCGACATCGCAAAATATACAATGACTGTATAGCTATTTCATGTATCCTATAAACAAAATATTGCCTTATGCTGACATTCTTTCTGCCCTTAGACGACGACTTAGTAGCACGGGTACGCTGGACATCGTCCCTGTAACCATCCTACCCAAAAGGAAAGAGCAATGGATATTGAAGGCCAAGAAATGAAGGGTTTAGTTGATTCATGTGTTGAAGGCAACCGCATTTCGTTTGAACAATCGCGTCCTACTCGACTCGATCCAAGACTATGTCACCCCTTATCAGTGCTGTAACCTCATTGTGTTGTGGGAGTTGAATTCCCTGCCATCTGATCTTCTCCTTCCAATAAGTCTCATTTTGATATCAGCACAGTCACCTTCATTTAACCTGTCCCTGGCCATTTGGAACGATTTACCCAACACATTATGTTCATAGAGAGTATCCCTCAGATTAGAGACAATCCCCACGTGCAAGTTCTATACACATTCGGATACGTTACACAAATAAAGAGACAACTTACATCTAAAGTAATGATTTCTAATTACGCACAACAAAATGAAAATAGAAACCGAACATGAAGGAGGATAAATTTAAGTTTTCGAATGCAATGATAAAACTAACCTGACAACTTCCATTCTCTTAACAATTTCCATGTGAGGGTCTTGTATATACATTTGCAAAAACTTTTCTTTTTCACCATCGCGAGGAAGTAGCGATCCAATGCTATGGTGATTCTAGCCATTCAACCTGAATATAGGCGGCCCCCTTCCCTTATTTATCCCTTTATCTATTTTTCCGCCCATAGAAGTAAATGAGAACATCGAGTTATAGAACTGAATATTGTCAACAAAGTGCAAACATCTCTGATCATTGCGGTAAATCAAATCCTTCAACACTCGAGGTGGGTCCTTCATTATTGGAAGCACAACATTTCCTTGATTGCAACAAAAGGTGAACTTTTGGCTATTTTTTCTCGATAGATTTTTGCTTTTCTCCGCATTCCAAAAAATAGCCCCATAGTACTCACACGAATAATCAGGATCCCCCCATATCATAATACTCTATAATTCATCAAACAACATGTCAACAAAATAAATTATCAGCACTTAGAGTAGAAAATTTTAAAAATAATAATAGATCAAATATTATATTAACCTGTCATTCAGAAATCGGAACACTCGATATCATCATCTATAATCTCGACAAAAAAATAAAAAATAATAATAAGCCAACTATATAGAAATTGAACACACAATATGAAAGAGCTTGTATGGTAGGTACACTTTACATACCATCTGACATGTCGATATTAGTCTCATCCCCCGACGAAGGTTCTGAATGTTAGTCAACTTCATCATATTCTAAATTCGTAGAACGAAATACCAAAAAAATAAAATAAAATAAAATTTTTTGATGTCAAAAATGAAAATCTCTAGAAGCAATAAAATTAAACTATATGAAGCCTAAAACTGACGAACACATGGACAATGAATGTTTGCGTGAAAAGTATAAATAATTCTTAAATAAAGCACTTATGAAAATTAAGCGTAGCGTCTTGATCATCCCCATTAGTCGGACTGCTTCGCTAATGTAACATTTCGTGGTCCATCTCATCTTCGGACGAATCATTCGAACGATGCTCATATCCATGTACTAAAATTTTAAAACGAAAGAAATAAAATAGTCAAGGCCTTGCAAACAAAACATCACCGAAGAAATTACAGATCAAACAATCAAACTATTCACAAATAGTAGGCATTAATTTAATTTATTTTTAATATTAATTGCTAAAGGTTCGTCAATAAATAAAGCAATAGTACATTATGCATAAAATCAACCTAATTCCAATTTTGTGAGGTAACTAAGTCAATGAGGCAATTTTTTATTTTTATTTTTTAATATCAAAAGTCACATCTAAATACAGTTATAGAAGGCAAAACACGTTTTTAAATACACGGCACAGTATTAATGCAAAATTCCAGTGCAATAGTATTCCATTGTAAAATTAATTTAAAATAGTAAACCATATCAAAAAATGTCCAAAATTTTTATACAACGTAGAAAACCATCTTAAATTCATTTTTCTTACAAATTATATCACGACAATCATGACCGGTCCATTAAAATAAATGTCTAGAAATCAAGAATCTGCTCTCGGGTAATACACATGAATGCTTACAGAAAGTGCGATAAAAAAATTCTACAAGCTTTTAGATCACGTGAAACAAATTTTGATTTCTAGATAACTCATAGAGGGTGACTTTAAGGATTGAATAAAAAATAAATACAATTTATACTAAACGTTATGATATTCCAAAGTGAATTATACTAAAATTCCGGTGCAGCAGTATTCCATTGGAAAATTATTTTAAGATAGCAAACAATATGAAAACATGTACACATTTTTTTCACATAAGACCGAAAACTCTCTTAGATTCACAATACTTAAAAATTAAATCACAATAATCACATTTCGGTTGGGAAAATAAATTTAAATCGGTCAATTCCATTATTCTCGAGTACAACACGTGCATGCCTATGGAAAGTGCGTCAAAACATTCTACCGGCATTCAAATTCTGTGAAACCAATTTTTAAAATTTGATAACTCATAAAAGGTCATTTTCCACTTTGAATAACCAAAAAATCCATTTTATACTAAAAGTTATGACACCATAAAGTTAAGTACACAAGCTGTTGGAAATTTTCAGTTTCCTATGCTAATCACTTTTAGCATTCATCCGTATTCTTTATCCTTTTTTTTTTTAAATCGTTCTATGATAGACACTCTTTTCAACCAATGTCAATAACTGAATTTAAAATATAGAACTTACGAATATTAGTTGCAGTGCTTTGATCTTCTACATGAAATCCATTGCTTGTACCAGCACTACCACTTCCACAGTAAAATATATTGGAACGAAGGGATTTTTGTGACACTGGTCAATATATATCATTGTTGAAAACGGGAATAGGATTTGTGGAGAGCCATTCTTTGATTGGAATGCCATCAATATGAGTAATAAATTTTAATGGCATTGGCGAATTTGAAGATATCCAAGCTTCGTATATATCCAAGCTTCGTATATATCATCAATATTGGAAGTACTCTTCACTGACCCGATCCCAGCTATGAAAATTTTGTTTCAAAACAACGTAAGCATCATACAAAGTAGCACCAAGTAACTGAAACTAAAATCAAAGAATATAATATTGCAGCTATATTGCAAGTGATCAGCGAATTAAGCATATTTCAAGATGGCACGTACTTTGATTAGAAGCAATGTTTTCATTATCAACACTGCACACATCGCTTGAACATATGCCATTAGGTTTGCCAATGGTTAACGTGGCTTCAAGAGAATTCCCAAGTGACCTTTCATTCGTCGTATTTGATGAGTTAAGAGCTACATTGTTAGAAGAAGCAACGCCTTGAAGCATATGACCATGACTTGATCCACTTACAATGCCAACTTCCGTTACTCGGGAAACTATTTTGAAACGTAATTTATCACATATGAACAGTGATATATATACAATAAAGGGCGAGGTATTAGTGGATAAAAGAGATATAATTAAAAATATTCCCAAATAAAAATATATAGTATTACCATTAGTAATATCACCAAGCGGTGTTCTAGCACTCACTGCTGAAGATCCATCGAATAGTCCACGGATTTGGGTGACATTAGAAGTATTCTGGTTCTCAGATACACATGATCTTTTCGAATGAGATCTATTATTTTGAGCTGCGTAAAGATGTATTTGATTATAGCACGATAACAATGTCGCTAATATAAGTACAAAAGAATAGGGATTTTGTCATACCATTCTTATCTTGGGTCTGTCTCCTTCCATTTGAGATAATATCGAACTTTTTCAATTTTCTCATCCTTAATCAGCTCTGAAAAAATTGAATAGTAGTTTAACTATGTAATTTAATTTTCACGGGGTAAAAAAATAAAAATCACAACCAACCAAAGAATTGAGGGTTTCACATTGACCTTTTGGTCAATTAAGATAAACAAAAATAATATGCCAACAAAATATCATACAAATTAAGATAAAAGCAAGAAACAATCTATAGTACAATGTAATTATCAATGCTAAAAAAATTATCAGAATATCTGAAGAAAAAGATAATAAGCAACAAAGTAGTGCCATTTCATGGTTCTTTTGGAAGATAACTATCGATTATTCAACCTCTTTACTAATCGATAGCTTCATAAACATCAAAGTTTTTACATGCAATACAAAAGTATCATAATAACCTCGAAAGGGTGAAAGAAATGAAAATAATCCTTGAGGAAGGAAGCAAAACTCATGGTTCAATAACATAAACTTTGGCATGGACAAGGTCCTTCACAAAGTCCTTGCTTGGAAGTTCCTTAAATTCTCCTCATCTGACATTTGACAAACTAATCATAAATGTTCCACATAAGACATGGGAAATCAACTCTAGCAATCACTCCAGTTCATGAGGTACTCTGCTTTCCAATTAGGCAGACGAACTATGAAGAGCAAACTCTTGGCTTCTTTTTTGTTGGGCATACTTATTTGCATTTAGTTCCATCCACGTACAAGCGATAACAATATCAAAATTATTCCTATTATTGAAATATTACTGCTATAACTCTGTGAGAAAGCCGACAATTAGAGGTAACTCCAAACAATCCACGTGGGATTCTTCCTTTTCACTCATCACTTCATCGTCTCCATTAATTATTCTCTGCTCTTCAACTCAGATCCTCTGTTGTTATCAACTCAAACTCTAACTTGTCTGCTTCTTCTTCGACACCACATGGGATTCTAAAATTGAGTCTGCTGGTGGTCGAGATTTCAGTAAAGGAGTTATCTCAATAACCAAACATGGCCCTAAGACTGATGACTTTGAGCAAAGAGACCAATGTTAGTATCCAACTATCTATGAGTATTAACTTTCATTAAAGGAATGGTGTTTGGACTGAATGAACTTCAATTTGACAGTGCACAAAAATAGAAAATTACAAACACTCATTATACACTGTTCTTATGAGATGAATACTGGATTGTAGATGTTCCTTATAAAGTTCACAGAAAGAAAGAGTCATTGGTGGAGTCTCTGTCTTAAAGTCATTGCAATATCCAGCTATCATGTTATCATGTTAATCTAATTCTGCATAGTGTTTCTTGATACTTCATACGAACTTCAAGCACATGGGAGAGTTTGTCATAGAGTTGCAAAAGAGGGCAGTAGATTTATCCATTATCTCTAATAAGCAAGATTGTAGTCTAATAGCTCGAAAGAGATAACAAAGAATAATAAATCAAAGAATTGCACAGACCACGAATCAGAATGAAGTCATGAAAATAGAAGAAAGTGTTGGGTATTTTCTCAAAATCATTTATTCGGTTGTCGCAAATGATTTGCCGCGTCTCGTTGAAGAGGTGTGTCTCTTTCCAACAGACACGACTATGCCTATATATATGTCTCGTTTACTGTCATTTGAAATCATCCGAAACCAATAACATCACGCATTCATAATCGCATTTTTGGCCTCATCAGTTTCTTAACCGAAGTTTTTCTTCATTTGATCAAACGAGTCACCATTTGGATCAAACGAAGACTCCATTGTATCCTGGATAGAGGTTTCTCTAAACCCGAAGTGACAAAGAAACGGGGAGAAACATCTCTTAAAAGACAGCGGATTCTACGCGCCTTGGAGTTAATAATTCTTCGTTATTTTACCCCGATTCCTCAACAGTTTTAAGAGATGTCCTCATTTAAAAGATTTAACGTTGAATGAATCCGTGGCACCGTCTATTCAAGTCATGAATCAGGATTTGGTTCGCCTAGATCGTTTTGATGGATTCAATTTCACACGCTGGCAAGAAAAGGTTCTGTTTTTCTTGACAGCAATCAAACTGTCATACATACTAAGCGATGATCTCGAGCCAATCCCCGAAGATGAAGATGGGGACACCGACGAACGCAAACAAGAATTGGCAGAGCAAAGGAAGAAACGAAAAGATGATGACTTCTGTGTTCGTGGTCACATTCTAAATGCCCTATCAGGCATGTTTAGCACGTAACCACAACAACGGCTAAGGAACTTTGGACAAAGATTGGGAAACAAGTATCGCATTGAAGAAGCAAGCAACCGTAAATTCTTGATCGAGTAAATATCCGACTTCAAAATGATCGATAGTAAGTCTATTCTTTCTCAAGTGCATGAATTGCAATTACTTGTAATCGATATGAAAAATCTTTGAAATTACTCGCCCGAACCATTTCAAGTTGGAGTCATAATTTGAAATTGCCTTATTCTTGGAATGGATATAAAAAGAAAGCGAAACATGATGAAACTAAACACACCGCTGAATCCCTCATGCGTCATCTGGCAGATCGAGGAAGATTCCCGAAATAGGGAAAAAGATGATCAGGAAGAATCGAAAGCAAACCTGGTTCAAGGAAACCAGAAAATGAACAAGAAGCGAAAGAATCCTTTACCAAAAGAAGGTCATGCAGAACCTTCGAAAAAGAAGTTCAAGGGTGAGTGCTTCTACTGTAAGAAACCTGGTCACATTGCACAAAATTGCCACCATCGAATGAGAGATGAGAAAAGGAAAGGCAAGGCAAAAATGGATCGTGTCAACGTGACTAACAACAATGACGGTCCTAACTTTGTTGCTATGACAAGGGAGGCCAACACCGTTAGAGTTGACGGAGGATGGTGGTATGATACGGGTGCAACAACCCACATATGCAATGATAAGTCTCGCCTTCAAAACTTACCAAGAATGCAATCGATGGAAGGGAGGTCGCAATGGGCAATGATGTTCGTGCCAAAGTCATCGGTATTGGAACAGTGGGCGAAGTTCACTTGAGGAAAGAACTTGACTCTGGCGTAAGTTCTTCATATCCCGTAAATGACCAAAAATCGATTTCGGTGATCGCCTTAACAAGGCAAAGCTTCAAACTTGTCATTGAATCGAGATAGCCTTATTCGTCTAAAAATAATGTATTTGTTGGAAAAGGCTACTCTTGTAATGGCATGTTCAAAATGAATCTAATAAATAATAACTTTGCTTATGTTGTTGACTCTTTATCTTTATGGCATGCTAGATTAGGTCATATCAACCATAAGTCTATAAGAAATATGCATAACTTAGGAATTATTTCCCAATGTAACTTTGATAATGTTAAAAAATGTGACATATGTATTCAAGGAAAGATAACTTGTAAATCACATAAATCTGTTAATATGCGGTCAACTGAATTACTTGGTCTTATACATTCCGACGTCTCTGATTTACATAGTAAAGTTTCACGTGGTGGAAATAAATATTTTGTAACCTTTATAGATGATTTCTCGAAATATGCTTATGTATATTTACTAAAAAGTAAAGATGAAGTATTCAGCAAATTTCTAATCTATAAAGCTGAAGTAGAGAACCAATTAAATCGAAAAATTAAAGTCTTACGATCCGATAGGGGAGGTGAATATCAAGTAACAGAATTATCAAAATTCTGTGAAGATAATGGTATTATTCACGAGTTCACTCCACCATATTCACCAGAATCAAATGGCGTAGCGGAAAGGAAAAATAGGACTTTAATTGACATGGTAAATTGCATGCTTATTAGTTCCGGATTACCAGATCACTGGTGGGGTGAAGCACTTTTAAGTGCATGTTATATTCTGAACAGAGTCCCTATGAAAAGAATTAATAAGACCCCATATGAATTTTGGTTTAACCGGAAACCTAATATTAGTCGTCTTAAGGTATGGGGTTGCCTTGCATATGTGAGAAAACCAAATCCGGAGATGACTAAATTGGGAAACAAAACTTATAAATGTGTATTTATAGGGTATGCAAGAAATAGTACAAGCTTATAGGTTTCTAAAATTAGAATCCTATGACATTATCGAGTCAATTGATCTTTGAATTTTTTGAAAATATGTATAAGTCTTCCCCGGTGATAATTGGAAATATTCCTAGTCCTACTCCTAGTTCTTCCAAGAGAGCCCGTGAAGAACCTCTTGATGACACATTAGATAAAGAACCTAGACGAAGTAAGAGGCAAAGAAAAGAAAAAGCGTTTGGTCTGAATTTGTGACTTATCTACTTGAAGGTGACGTTAGCACTATTACACACCAAACTAAGTTAACAATGGACGGAAATAGTAATGACCCTGTCTCATATTCGGAGGCCATTTCTTCTAGAGATGCTGTCTTTTGGAAAGAAGCCATCAATGATGAAATGAGGTCCATTATGTCAAACCAAACATGGGAGTTGGTTGATTTACCTAAGGGTTCCAAACCGATAGGTTCCAAATGGATCTTTAAGAAGAAATTAAATTCGGATGGCTCTATAAATAAATACAAAGCTCGTTTAGTAGCAAAAGGGTACAAGCAACGTCATGGCATAGATTACTTTGATACTTATGCTCCAGTGGCAAGGATATCATCTATCCGTGTGTTGTTATCCCTAGCCGCTATTCACAACTTGGTTGTTCATCAAATGGATGTGAAAACCGCTTCTCTAAATGGTGATTTAGAAGAAGAGGTATACATGGAACAACCAGAGGGTTTTGTTTTACCAGGACAAGAGAAGAAAGTTTGCAAATTGATCAAATCTCTATATGGTTTAAAACAAGCCCCCGATGCAATGGCACGAAAAGTTTAATAAAGTAATGTTGTCTAATGGCTTCCAGGTTAATGAAGCTGATAAGTGTATTTATTCTACATATACAAATGGAGCATGTGTTCTAATTTGCTTGTATGTAGACGATATGCTTATCTTTGGTCCTAACCTAGAGTCAATAAAAGAGACCAAACAATTACTAGAATCTAACTTTGATATGAAGGACATGGGTGAGGCAAATGTGATCTTAGGGATTAAAATAATGAGAAATAATGGAGTTATTTCATTAAGTCAATCACATTATATTGAAAAAGTCCTCAAAAGATATGGTCATATGGATCACAAGCCAGTGTCTACTCCATTAGATCCTAGTATCAAGTTAATGAAGAATACCGGTAGATCGTACGACCAACTACAATATGCTAGTGTGATTGGAAGTCTTATGTATGCTATGCATTGCACTAGACCAGATATTGCATATGCAGTTGGTATATTATGTCGATTCACTAGTAACCCTGGTAAAGAACATTGGAATGCGGTTTCAAGAGTGCTAAGGTATCTTAAGGGAACCATTAACTATGGATTACATTATCAAGGATACCCCGCTGTACTTGAAGGATACAGCGATGCTAGTTGGAATAACATAGAGTCAAATTCTAAATCCACCACCGGATGGATTTTTACCTTGGGAGGTGCAACTGTGTCTTGGTGTTCTAAGAAACAAAGTTGTGTATCAGAATCGACTATGTTGGCAGAATTTATTGCCCTGGCTGATGCATCTAAAGAGGCTGAATGGTTGAGGAACTTGTTGATTGACATTCCTTTGTGGAAGAATCCATCACCAGCTGTGATGATTTATTGTGATAGTAAAGCCACTCTATATAAAGCAGCTAGCAAAACTTACAATGGCAAACAACGACATCTCAGCCTTAGACATCAATCATTGCGAGGATTGCTTAAGCAAGGAATAATAACAGTTGACTATGTAGAGTCAAAGAATAATCTGGCAGATCCTTTGACGAAAGGATTGACACGAGAAATGATTGCGAAAACATCAAAAGGAATGGGATTAAGGTCTACGTAAATTCAGTTAGCTTTAATGGGAACCCTACTTATGTTTTGAAATATGAACAAAGTTCAAAGGGTACAAACAAATTAAAGTCTAACTTATGTGAGGCACTAGGTTCCTTAGTTAAGTCCCATTCATAAAATTCCTAGTGTATGAAGTCTTCTGCATGATAGAGGCTGGATGTTATTCCTTAATAAGTTCAGATGCGAGAGAAAGTGAATCGCGGAATCACTTTATATGAACTTACCTATATGAATGAGAAAGTAAGGCCGCTTTCTATGAGATTTAGACCGTCTCTAGAACATTCATGAAACTCGGGATATTACGCAAGGCCATTAATGCGTTGGAACAAAAGAAAAACTCTTTATAGGATAGTATGTGTGGTGACTCCGGTTAAGTCATGTACGGGTCCTTGGTTCAAGATTCGTTCACCATAGCACCTAGACTAAACTTTGAGTTGCTTACACTAAGTGGAAGTTCAAAGTCAAAAGCTACTTTCACTTATGTACGATTTCCTACGATGGTGCCTTTACATTTGCATGTGCATTTCCATTTAAGAACTACGGTGGCTTGATCCTGAAAAGGTACGTAGGCAATCACACTAGGTGATGCAGCCATTAGACACTCATCATTTTTTCTTGCATAAAATAAATTTTGACAAAATAAGGGAGGATTGTTGGGTATTTTCTCAAAATCATTTATTCGGTTGTCGCAAATGATTTGCCGCCTCGACTTTGTTTGCCGCCATGACGGGTCGAGGGGGCCTACCGTAGCTCGGGGCAACGCTCAAAGGTAAACGGAATTTTTTGTTGTTGGATGAAGAGTCATTCATCCGAAAGGGTGTGTTGCTTCATTGAAGAGGTGTGTCTCTTTCCAACAGACACGACTATCCAAAAGACACCTCTGTCTCGTTGAAGAGGTGTGTCTCTTTCCAACAGACACGACTATGCCTATATATATGTCTCGTTTACTGTCATTTGAAATCATCCGAAACCAATAACATCACGCATTCATAATCGCATTTTTGGCCTCATCAGTTTCTTAACCGAGTTTTTCTTCAGTTTGATCAAACGAGTCACCGTTTGGATCAAACGAAGACTCCATTGTATCCTGATAGAGGTTTTCTCTAAACCCGAAGTGACAAAGAAACGGGGAGAAACATCTCTTAAAAGACAGCGGATTCTACGCGCCTTGGAGTTAATAATTCTTCGTTATTTTACCCCGATTCCTCAACAGAAAGCACCAGAGAAAGAAGTAGAACAAAGAAAGAGCGTTAACACTAACCTTTATGGAGTTTCACGTGAATATCAGAAGAGGAGGACGATGACGAATAAGATTTGAGTTTTTGCCGAATTGCCTACGGATTTTCCACGCCAGAGAGAAGAACTCTTATGTGTTTCAAGCCAAAGGTGGCGTGCATATGAGAACACGTTTTTATTTATTTATTTTTTTGTTCTTCCATAACAGAGTCATATCATACTAAATCTCTTTTATTGGATATTTCCATATATATTAATTCAGTTATTCCGTATGATTGTTTTGGTGTGAAGGAAATATTGTCTTCTATTAATATTTCTATATCAGAATTCCGTAATTGGATATTTCCATATATTTTAATTTAGACTAAAATATGGATGCTCGATATAAAATCAAGGCAACTACATTTCTTTGATAATGAGTCAACGATTGGAAGAAGTTTTACGGTGTCATAAATTCCATTTAAAAATATATATTTATTATAATAACACTACATATTAAATGATTCTGGTCGCCAAAAAAAAAGTAACCAATCAATCATCGGGTTGAACAATTAATGGAAAAAGCATGATTACCACGGGAAAAAAATTAATGGAATATTCAAAGAAAAATATAGTAAGCATCTAAATTAGTAGGATGTTAATCTTGATTCATATGTATATATTCCATATATATATATATATATATATATATATATAAGAGCAGCAATAATAAGACTACAAATTATTATTCTTAGCAAATCTCGAAAGCCAATTTAAAAATATGAAATTGTGTGACCTACATGGAGTTCTGCAATGAAATGATCATAGCCAGCGCCAACAAAAATAAATTAAAAAAAAATCGATCATCAGTTTGAACAATTCATTACAAGAAATTAATGGAATATTGGAAGAAAAACATAATAAGCGAAAAAACAACGAGGACGTTAATATTCAAAAAAAAATTTATACGTTGGGTGTATAAGGTAAGAAAAAAATATTAATATGAAAATAAGAATCATTTATAGCAGTTGCCTTGAGTTTATTTTGTATTAATACGAAAAAAGCATTAATGTTTTGCCACTCAAGACGACATATATTCTGATTACAGATATTAATCAACTCATTATACGAAATACAATACCAATCAACATGAAAACTGAAAAACCAAGTTGAAAATATGCAATTGTGTGACCCCATATGAAGTTTTAAATAAAATGATTCTAACCGGCGCCAAAAAAAATATTTATTAAAAAAAAATCGATCATCGACATGAACAATTCATGCAAAACATTGATTACCATAGCCCACAGGGAAAAAAATTAATGGAATATTCAAAGAAAAATAGAATAAGTGACAAAATTAGTGGGACGTTAATGTTGATTCATATGTTAATATACTATAGAGATATACAAGAACATCAATAATAAGACTACAATTTAATATTCTTAACAAATCTCAAAAAGACCATTAGAGTCTTGGAATTAAATGATTCTAGCCGCCACAAAAAAAAAATGATTCTAGCCGCCACAAAAAAATCTATAGATAAAAAATAAAATTAAAAATGCGATCATTGGTTTGAAAAATTAATGGAAGAAATTGATGCAACTATTTGCTACTTCTTGAAGCAAGCAGCAGCAGCTATTGCTTCCTTCAAGCTTTCCAAGTTGCTGCCGCTGCTTGCTTAAGCAGCAAGAAGTTGCTGCTTGATGCAGAAGCAGCTGCTTCCCATGTTTTTGTTGCTTGGGGTTTTGCCCATGGCATTGGCTGGTGGGGCATGACTATGGTGCAGCTCAAGCAACAACATTCTTTTCTTTGAAGCTCGAACAAAATAAATGGCAGTACCATAGCAAAGATTATCAAACAATGACAAAAGTATTAATGCCAAATCAACTATTTTATTCTAGAAACCATAAATAAATTGTGGGAATCGTATCCATCATATTCAAACACAAAAAACGAATAAGAACCAAATATAAATGAAGAAGAAAGTAACAAGACACCACAAAAAATCTATCCCAAAAGTTTGTAATAAATCCACCAGTAACAAACATGATCCAACTTCACATTCTTGAGGTTTGGGTGTTTGGAGCACCGGCAACCTCATCATCATCTTCATCCAAACGGCGCTTCGAAGAAGGTATAATACTGGGGTCTTCATCAATTTCAATAGCTGGTTCAACAGGCTGCAAACACAAATAAATATCATATCAACATCAAGCAAAATAACAACCATCATTAAGAGCAGCAGCTGCTGCATCTTGAAGCAGGCAGCAGCTATAGCTTCCTGTTGCTCCTTGGCAGCAGCTGTAGCTTCCTATTGCTCCTTGAAGCAAACAACGTCTCGTGTTGCTTGAAGGCAGCAACAGATGCTGCTTGCTGCAGGAAGCACCACTTGCTTCAAGGTTGGAATGAAACGATTGTTCATCAAAGATTCGAAAAATACCACATTTGAATCGGATTGTTTCTTCTTGGGAATCATCATATCAAGATCATCATCAGAATCACTCACCTATTTAACAACAACGTTGAAGTGAGAATGAATTAATTAAGTGTAGTTAAAAAAAGAAGAACGAAACAATAAATTCTTTTGTTAAAACCACTACATCTGAGCTTGAGTCATCGCGTGCTGGCTTATGTTCATTCATAACATCGGGGTCACTGCACATCATAGAAATATTGTACACCCTTCCACTTCCATTACCCATACAACCTGAGACGTTAAAAAGGCACGACTTTCCTTGGCAAGACAATATTTCCTTGGCAAGAAAATATTTATTTAGGCATGTCCGATAATCAATCCTCATAAAAAAAAGGAAAATAAAGAAAATAAAGCATAAGTTAATATATGTATCCGAAAAATTAAAATAGAGTGCAATAATTCAATGGAATTGAATTGTATACCCTCATTAGATTGGCGATTCCATTCATCAGCCGGTTTTCTCAAAAAGACTGTGGCACAACTCATCCCACAACATTGCAATCAAGCTCGCAGTATTGTCCTTGACATCAACCTTTACCCTATACCTCATTGCAGGCTTTGATGTTTTCTTATTACAATTGGTGCATCGATATTCATCTGCAGCCATCTCTAATTTCTTAGAACATTTGGCATTAGGACACGCCTGGTAACACCAGCCTTCCCTAGGAAGTACGCGTGATGAGGTCCCATAAAACCAATATCCTTTAGTATGCAGGGAAAGTTTAAGTAAGTTAACAAAAAATATGATTCAATAAGCTCGAAAGAAAAGATTAAAAAGAGAGGAGGGGAGGGAAGGGAATGTGGAATAAAAAAATAAATGCATTAACGTAAAAATACCTTTTTTGAATACAATAACTTTGAAATGTCTGAGATAACTGGACCAATTGAGATAGAGCCTCTAGATGCAGTGGATATTGGGCCACTATATTGCGAAGATGGCTTATTAACAGCCATGAATCTTAAAGGCAAACAATCAATTTTCATGCAATTGACTTATAACACAAAAGTGACATCAAGAATATGTTTGAAAAAACTATTTCAATACTGATAGAGAAACTCCTCCACCTCAGGAATGTGGTCATCTATAATGACCTTTGTCACATGGAAAGAGGTAGCCAGCCCAACCGTATTATCTACGTTAATATAAAAAATTAAGAAAAAAAGTTATGATTATGAAATTACCAAAACACAATTTCCATGAGACGAAGGAGATAAATATGTAACGAAATACCTCTTTTCTTAGATATACGACAAAGCTGCAACAATACGACAACAGTAGCATTCCTTCTCCGGCACAAAGCACTTCTTGCCTGGTCACCCTACTCTGCCCACAAGGTAAGACTAATATGCTCATTCCTAATCAAAACAATATTAAATGTTAACTGTGATAAAATTTAATTTTATTAGTATAGAAATAATCTAGAACAATATGTGAGTAGCGAAGCATGAACAAAAATAATATTAAAATTGTATTTAATAAAATAGAGAAAAATACCCCATGTCCCTCAGATGAAAAAAAGGTAGATCCCTGAGCTTCGCTAGGATATACGTTCTCAGTTTGCACCAGTGTACCGATAAATCTAAAAAATAAAAACCGAGTAATAATTTGAGTTCATAATTCAAAATATTTCCAAACACATATAATGATTAAAATATGTCCAAGTTACTATAGGTACCGATTAAATCGGGTTGTTCGTTGGTTGGAGGTGTTTGATTCACATCACTCACGGTCTTAAAATTGTATAGGTCCATGGGAAATCAGAATAATCCCTAGCAACATTGTAACTAACAACTGTTGTATCAATGAAAAAGAACCTAAAAGCATGTGCAGTTGCTCTCCACCACCCCCGTTTGGATTCACACTAAAATTTTTTACTAACTATACTCGATTCTCATCAATATCATCCTTGAATTTGTTAATGAGCTCAATCCGATCAGTGGTGGCTTGAATACGTGTGCCCTATACATTAAAATTAAATATATTTAGCAAGAAATAGATGTCTTTACATACATATAAAAAACCTTTAAAAAATGAGAAAAAGGAGAAAAAGGTAAAATTAAAAAATTGGCAAGTGTAAAGTATTTCATACCTCAGAATCTTGCAAAACCATTTCCAATGTTCGAGTTACTTCAGGGCTCATTCCTTTTAGAAACTTTCCAGAGACGAACAATATGAACGGTAAAACCTGCCTTCTTTGAAAGCCTTCCAACAACTTTAGATAGCTTGGTGTCTTGTGGAGCCATTGAACCAGTAACAAAGCATAGACAATGTCAACAACAAGGAACAATGGAGCACTAGTAGCAGCTGGTTCTTGAAGCAGGCAGCAGCTGCATTTACCTATTGCTCCTTGAAGCAAGCAGCGGTTGCTGCCTTCAAGCAGTAACAGCTATGGCAGCGAGGTTGCATCAGCAAGAAGCAGCAGTTGTTGCCAGCTGCAAGAAACACCAACTGTGACTTCGAGGCTGCAAAAAATGCTACAGTAAGGAGTAGCCACTGCTTCAAGGCCTCAACAGCTGCTGCTTCAAGGCACCAACAATACTCAAACTAAGAGATCCCACAAAAATAAAACAATCGAGTCGGGAAATAAAAACCAATATCCCATAGAAAAAGCCAACATATCATAGCGAAAGAAAATCCCAAATCAATGGATTAAGAAAGTCATATATATTTTCAGTTAAACATGCTTACAATAATCAACCAAGATGATGAAATTGTCAGATGCTTTGAAAATAAACTCAGACTCACAAAAACTGGTCAAACACAAAGTCATATATACATATATACATATATAGATACATGTCTATAATAATCAATCAAGATCATAAAATTATCAGATACTTTGAAAATAAACTCAGACTCACAAAGACTGGCCAAACACAAAGTCATATATACATATACACATATATAGGTACATTGTTATTTCCAGTTGAACATATCAAAACACAGGCCTGTGGGCGTTAATTTCAAGATAAACATACTCACAGAAGACAAGAAAAGCCATAAATTTCAAAACCTTGAAAATAAAGATGCTCTGATAAGATAAAATATAGGAAAAAAGATCAAAACAGATAGGGCTGTGGGCACTTAATATCCAAAACAGACGATACACACCTACAACTATGCTAAATTAAAGAGTTTGATAGGGTAATATATACATACCGATGATGAATTCGAATAAAGGCACTGAAATAGCGGAGCAGGCAGCAAAACTGCAATTCAAAAATTGGAAATCATTAGTTAGTTTTTTTTATTTAAAAGAAACCAATAGCTATTCAAATCGAGCAAAGCCCTAACAAAGACCCTATTTTTGTACCTCAGAGATGCAGAGACTACGATAACGTGAAGAATAGAGCCGACCAAACATCTGTACATATAGAACTCCGAGATTTTGGTAAGGAAAACAGTTCGATGGAAGGAACAACCGGTTCCCATAATAATGGTAGGTTTTATTTGCCAAAAATAAAAAATGGGCTATTGACGATATTGAATCTGATTCAATTACCATAAATATTTGGCTAATATTAAGGAAAAGAAGGGGCGATTGTTTGTGAATTTGGCCAAAACAATGAACCTTTTCAAGGACTAGTGAGGACATAGCTTATTCACTTTCCCCTTTCCCACACATGGTAATGACAGTTCCCTAATTTTGTCCAGCTAACCACGGGCTAGGGAGGATTCGTCAGTATAGACCTAATTGCTATAATCAACAAGGCTTTGATTATAAGAACTATTACCAAGACTGAGCTTGATATTGTTTTGTCAGCTTCAACATGAAGAGACCATATGAAGATGTGGCAAGCTCTTCACAGACTGAAAAAGAAAAACGGACCAAAAAGATGTCTGAAGAAAAAGATGATATTATAGACCTTTCAGACTCAGACTCAGACCAAGAAAAAACAGGAATATCTCTTCCAGCAAGACTTAATATGGAGAAGAAAAAAGCAGCAATAGAACTAGACCTGTTACGAGACTACAGTTTCTTACACAGATTCTGTCAAGTCTTAGAACAAGACCTACAGATCTCTAGACCAAATTGGAATTCAGACCTTATAAGCTCTATACATGCTTATGTAAAAAATATAGATGAAAAGAAACAAAATATTCAGATCATCAGAATAGCACTAAGAACAGATTATTTATCTTCATCAGATTACTATAGACTCTATCGAGATCAATGGACGAAACCGCTACCTCATACGGTAACAACAAAACCAAAGAAAAGGTAAAATTCAGTTCTACCAGCCCAAATGGTAAGATTCTACGAAAACCTAATTTCTTTGCTTTATGGAAAGATTCTCCCCAAATTACATTATTTCCAGATAATATTGCTATTATTAGACAATTGCTTGACCGTAAATACTCATTAGAAAATGCTGTTGTAACTATTAAATCCCAACTTCATAATCTTTTGAATATAGAAGAAGAAATGTTACAAGAAGAATCAGAATTAGCTCAAGAACTAGAACATGATATTGACAATACAAGACTGAAATTAGAATATTATGAGCCAAGATTAAGAGTAGAAAATAAAGCTAGACGATATATAACAACTATTAAGCATATATCAATTTGTTTAAAAAGAAATAGCATTGGTAAAGACGAGTTAACTGCTATTCGTAACTCATATGTTTCTTTCTTTTAATCAGATCCAGATCAAGAAGCAAATATGAGACCACAAACACCAGCTGTTCCAACCAGCAATTCATTTGCATCAGAAGCACCAATTGGTACATCAAGACAACAGGAGAGAATGCGTTTTGGAACAATAGAACTATTGGTATTCCCTTCAACCAACAGACAGGTGTTCAGACCGCATGAAGGTATATCGTTAAGTAAGACAGAAAAATGCCTTCTAGATAATTTATGGATCGTATATAATAAAGATCCTATAGACCAAAGATACTTTTTAGCATGTATGAATGCACTCTCAGAACATTTCAGCCAAGATAGAAAAAGATTTAAATTTTATGTTGTGCTCAGAGCACAAACGACAGGATTTTTTCACACTTGGTTAGAACTCGCTGAAGCCATTAAAGATACACACGATCCCATCTATAAAGGCTTTAACGATTATAAAGAAGCTCTCTCTGCAGCTAGAGCTAATCTTGGACCCAATTTCTATATTTCTCCTTCCTTACGACACTACGTCGAAGAACCAATAGCTTTTTTAGTTGCCAGAGATAGACTTATCTTTTGTGATCACTGCGAAACCACACAAGAGACCCTTCAAAGACTACAAACTGAGAACACTCACCTTGAAAAAACACACTATGCTCTTAGAAGACAGATTACTCTTCTAGAAAAAGAACTATTCGAGCTCAAACTCGCCAGAATGGGTACACCTCTAGCCCAAACAAATGTGGAGCAAGGTAGACATTCCCAAAGTAATGTCAGAAAGGGAACTGTTGATCCCAAAACATCAACAGCTAGTCCAGCCCAACCGGTAGCTGGTAAAGACTTGTCAAATCCGGAAGTGGTTGTGAGTTTACCAAAAACTCAGCAGACTCAGGGAACTGCTAATTTCCCTACCAGACAGGCCCAACAGACTAATAATCCAGAACGCTGGGATACTCTGGGCCAGCCCAGTGGAAAATTTGATTATCTTGTTAAATACACACCAACCAATTTCATTCCAGACAAGACCAGCTTTCTTTCTAAAGGGATTAATATAAATGAACCAACTCAAAAGCCTAAAGCACCTATCACACCAGAAAAGCCCATGTCCAAATACGAAGGAAAAAGACCAATAACTGAAACCTAATGGCAAGACCTGCAAGACAGTCAAGACCCATATGCAGATGCACTATCACCAAAAGACCTCCTAGCCCAGCTCAAAAAGATGCAAGAAACTCCACCTTTGCCAGACTTTTCAACAATGATCCAAGAACAAGTCCAATTAGCCTTCAAACAATTTGTTGAGAAATTACCCATAATACCAACAAATTCAGAACAGACAAAAGATATTGCTATAGATTCACCCAAAGTCAATTCGAATGAAGTGGCAATGAATACATTAGATGAAAGCAGCAGCGCATATACCCCACAATCAGACGATGGATCACTTGGGAATTTTTCAGAAGACTCTATCATGCGACACAATTTAGACACAGTCGACTAAGCGACAAAAAGGATGACGAAAGCATGAGATCAGACCTACGCAAGTAGACGAGTCAGCATGACGCACAACTGACCTAAGCACTTACGTCAACAATGACGCCAGATAGACCTCAGCATGACATCACCCCTGACGCAAGCCCTGACCTCAGACCAACGTCATCAATGACATCAGCATGACGCAATGATGATGTCAGCACACGTGAAAAATTCAGAGAGACAGACGGAATCCAGGAATAGTGATTTCACTATACGGCACTGTTCACTTTTTGACTTTTGCGCACTCAGATTCAATAATTGCTGACAAGACACTGTGTAGCACTATTCACTTTTGACTTTTGTGATCGACGGCTGCAATTATCGTGAAAATACTGTGCACCTTTTGACAAAGCAGACCAATAATTTCAGAAGAAGACAAGCATAGTGAAGATTCTTTTCAATTATTATTTTCTTCAGCCGACGATTTTAAGACTTGTGTAAAGAAGAACTAATAATGCAGACGCTCGAGCTCCTGAATTTGCCTATATAAGGATCGCATCAGATTCATTTCAAGGCACGGACTCAGAGAAGAACGAACAGATGGCCAACAAAAATCAGCAACAAGGCAAACAAAGTCATTAAATCTGAATGAAGTTCATGTGTTGAACAACATTCAAAATAGCTTTCCTTTACAGACCAATTTCTCAATCCAAATTGTATTTATAGTTAGTTCGTTTGTGGGATTCCCGAAAGGGAAATCCTTCAGCTTCTTTCCTTTAGCTATGGAATAATCCCCTCTGTAAGTTTTTAATTTTGTAAATTCTTGTTTTGTATCTATGATTCCACCTTTCTTGTACAAAAACTCTGTTGAAATGAAATAAGCTTTTTAGCATGGTCATACGCTATTTTATTACATACTGAGTATAGTATAAAAGCATTATTTACCCTATAGGTGAAAGCCGTTAACCTGTATTTATGTCATAAAGGCCCATGTGCAAGTCCCGTTGTAGGCCGGAGTGAGCCGTTGGAAGGGCAGTAGTGATGGGTCGTATATGAGTTGACATAGGTATTTTTACACAAGGAGTGCCTCGGGTGCCTTGGTAAAAGGTAGATACAAGTTACTAGATCTCAGATGATAAAATAGTAAACAAAGCTTTGAAAATTGTTTTCAAAAGTTACGATTTTCAAAACCTTTGATGTTAATTTTAGTGTCACAAAACTTTTTAACCAAATGTATTGGCCTAACCTTCCGTACATGAATACGTAGAAATACGTATTTCGGGTTAAAAACAAAGAAGAGGGATTATAACACAGTTAAGGATTGAATGGCTATGGAGAGTACTGAGTAGGTATACAACATCATTGATAACAACAAACTATACCAACACATCAAACGGAGAATAACCAATATCGACAGACTTATTGCAAAGATTCAGAAGACCACGGTGACGGCAACCGCAACTCGGATATCAGGTAACCCCCCCTCTCCATTGGTATCAGAGCTTGTGTTCTTTCATTTTAAGTTTATTAGTTTTAGATTATTAGCAAAGCTTGTGTTCTTCATAAGATATTAGACTGGATTCTTATAAAAAGTTAGACTGGTTAGGATTAGAATTACGAATTCAATCACAGAGACCTGTTACTATTTTAGAGACGTTAAAATTACGCTGTAATTTTGAAAATGATCATAAACACAGTTTTATTTCTCCCGATCAGGCCATAAACACGATTATAGACATTTTGATTAATTTAGGTGAAACGATAGAGACTAGACACTTAGCTACAGAACTTTTATTGCGTAAGCTAGGTAAGACAGTAGAAACATTAGAAACAATGATAGATTACTATCAAGATTAGTTAAAAGTCCTTTTAGATAAAACCAAGCCACAATTATCTGCTACCGAAACTACAGAGTTACTAAAACAACTCTCAGCAGTCCAAACCACTCTTGAAAAACAAAAACAAGAAGAAGGTAATTCCCAATATAAGAACGAGATAAATCAACTTTCAGATCAAGTTTCAACGTTATCGTTAAAACTTTCTGGAAAAGAAAAAATCACTAGACGACCTCTTCAAGAACCATTACAGTTTATACAGTTTAAATCATTGGACGAATGAATTTAACACCATTTTCAGGATCCTCTAGAACTACTAATGAAGAAAGAAGACTTTCGCTTAGCACTTCTAGACCCAAGTTACTATTAGATAAACTATTTGGTTCTCAAGGAGAACAAGCTGATATTAAATTAGAAGAACTTATAGATCCCGAACAAGACTATGAACATTTTAAGACTCGAGGGTTACAGTTACTCAATCCACAAGCTTTATACCAAAAAGGTAGATTTGAAAGCTCTACACAATTTTAGAAAAATCATCACGAGATTATTTTTCAATGCATTAAAGATCAAACTAAGACTTTAGACTTGATTTCAAAGAAAAGTGGCACAAGTTTACTTAAACAAAACTTTGAGATGATTCATATAGGCTTAATTGCTATAGGAATTAATGGACTTATGACACGAAATTTAGGAGCTAAAGTATAAATTACTATTTTTGATAGTAGAAGCTCAGACATTAATAAAAGATTGCCAGTACAGAAGTAGACATGAATAATAATATAGGTATATTTTATCGCAGTCCAGAACTGATGTTAACTATTTCAGATTTTGTAAATCATATAAAAATAGGCGTTCAGACTAAAGGTTACGAAGACGTTGTTACAGGAAAAAATTTACTATTAAATATAGGAGTTTTAGGAAGATGTGCTAAAAACTCAGATATTAAATATAGACTTTATACAGATAAAGTAGTAAATTTGTTAAGCAGTAAAGGAATTAAGATGGTTAAACCAAAAGAATTCTCTTCAGATGAACTAGCAGGATTAGATTGGCCTATTAGTAAGTTTATTCAGACAACTACAACCACAGTAGCACCAACCGAAGCTATTACTTATACAGACCGATTGAATAGAACTAGCTTAAGATTTATAGAATACACTACGGTTCCCAATCAAGAACAAATAGACGATGAAACAGAAAGTAATTTTGTGAATATAGAATTACAACCTAATACAGATAGAATTTTGTTTCCAAAAGAACTTTAGATGATTCTCTCTAAAGATGAACTTTTAGAACTTGAAGATCAACTGTTCCTACAAAAACAGTTAGCAGAAAACGAAGTGTTATACTATGACGAAGAGTTTAACATTAGAATTAAGAATGAACTCGAAGAACTAGACGAAGATCTAGATGAAACCCTCGAAGACAAAGACATAGAAAGCATAGTTTCAGACTTTAGCTATCAGAAAAACCTGATGGAAGATACAAGAGTTTGGAGAGCATTTGAAGAAACACCATTTGAACGAACCTCTTCTCTCTTTAGCTCGACTTTTAAATCATTTCCTTCAAGAGCGGCATACACAGATTACAAAGAACCACCTACTGGCTTTCAATATAAACTCAGAGGAGCTAAAAGACCCCTAGAACAACCCATTAAGTTTTAGGATACTACAAAAGGTAAGATCTTAAATCTCACAGCACATGACCCCCAACTTTGGCCAAGTATAGTCGAAGTATGGAAAAGCCTAGTATTACAAGACTATTACAGAACATTTACAGAAATGACCGCCGAAGAAATGTATAGATACCTAGAAACATATTTGGGAGAGACAGTCAAAGCTATGTGGGAAGCATATAAGGTAGAATTTCCAGACAAATATCAAAACTTTATAGAAATAGGAAATAACCCTTACAATTTTGTAAATTGTATACAAAGACTTACTACAGGATCAGATCCAAACTCCGGACAGATGAATGTGCAAAGAAAAGCACTAAGAGATTTAGAACAATTAAGCTTGAAAGACTGGAGTAATGGAAAAGAAGTCAAAGAATATTTAAAAGAATGCACTTTTTATATTTCGAAATCTGGTAACACCTATAACACAGAACTAGGAAACAAACTATTTCATAAATTACCTGGAGCTTTAGGAGAAGAGATCACCAACAAATGGAACCAATTACCTGTTATAAAAGAAAACCCCAATCATAAATGGCCAATAGGACATAAGATTGCATTTGTTGTCCAGTGTTTAGAAGAAAAATGTGTAGAACTCCAGATTCAGAAAGACTTAAAAAGTGCAGACTATAAGTTTTGTCAGGACATATTTACTTCTCAAGAATATGGTACAAAAGGAGAAACTTCAAAACCGAAGAAGGATAAGAAAAAATTTAAAAGAACTCCTAAACAGAAAAAATATTTTCTTAGAAAATCCAATAAAAAGAAACCTTACTTGAAGGAGAAAAAGCTAAACTGTTATATTTGTAACAGTAGTGACCATCTTGCCAGAACTTGTCCCAAGAAACAAAACACACATGATATGAAAAGCACCCTTATCGAATGTGTTAATGAAGACCTAATCGAAGTAGATGAGCAGATTTCAGATACAGAATCTATATACAGTATTATCTCTATAGATTATCCAACTTCAAGGGAAACACCTGACTCAGATAGCGATGAAGAGATAGAATTTGTAAATGAATTTCAGAAAAAGGATTTTTACAACCAGACCTTTGAATTTACTTTAATGAATATAGACATAATCAAAGATTGTACTCATGAATGGCAGACTAAGGTAGGCTCAGATAACATACCTTGTTTCATCTGCACAAATCATCCCTCTAAGAACAAACGTGCTAGATGTATAATTTGTTTTAAAGAAGCCTGTATAATGTGTTTACAAAAAGAACAGTTATATACAGAACCAAACACATTAGATCAGCAATTAGATCAATTTGATAAACAAGAAATAAGAATCTTGAGGCGAAGAATAGAAACAGTAGAAGATTCCCTTAAGCTACTACAAAACCAAGTCGATTTGTTAAGAGAATACACCAAAGGAAAGACTAAGATCGAGACTTATGAATCAGACACTGAAGTCAATTTAGCCAATATTGTTTGTAATCCCAAACATTACAATACATTAAAGGTTAACTGTTTAGTTAAAATCAAGAACTTTCAATTACAATGCATAGCAGTGATAGACTCAGGAAGTATCAGTTGTATAATAGACCAGAACCTCATTCCTAAAGAATATACCATTCAAACAAAAGAAATAGCCGAAGCTCAACAGATGGACAGTCAGACTTATACCTATACAACTTTATTATTACCAGGAAGTAAGATCAGCTTTGATACTCATTGTGGAATGAGTCTAGACTTCTCTTTACCCGCTGATAGTATGTGGGTTAGACCATTAAAAAACCTAAATACAGACATGATTCTTGGCTTAGCCTTTCTCTTAAAGGATAACAGCACTTTCACATTAACAAAAGACTATTTTCAACTTACTGTGTTTGTTAAAAATGGTCTCCATTTTTCTTTGAAAAATGCTTGGTGCATTTTTTAATCCAAAGGGCATCACTAACCATTCAAAATGTCCTTCTGGACATGTGAAGGCTGTCCATATGATACTGTCTGAATGCATCTTAATCGGCCAAAATCCTGATTTTAAGTCAAATTTACTAAAAATTCTAATTCCTTGGATTTTATTGAGTAACATGGTCTTATCAGGGATATTATAAGAATCGTCTATGGTATTATCATTTAGTCTTTTATAATTAATTACCATTCTACTTTTTCCTCTGACAATCTCAGCATGATTTCTAACAATAAAGGCCGCGGATCTATGAGGGCTATCGGATTTTCTAATAATGCCAAGTTTTAAAAGTTCTGTAATATGCATCTTAAATTCTTCTCGATCTTCATTTGTAGCATTTATAGCTTTAGTCTTTATAATGTAATCTGGGTTTTTAATCTTAAGTTCACAAAAGATCTTATCTTTCTCCCAATATTTAAGTACATTGTCTCCTATTATTTCTAATTTTTCGAACTTAGAAATAAGGTGGTCTATGTCCTGAGTAACTAGGGTTTCGTATACAGAGTCTATTGAGCTTAAATTATAATCTATCTCATAGTCTATTTCTTGGTGAAATAAGTCGTGTGTTAAAACTATAGAGTTATTATCTTAATCTGTATCTGTCAGATCTTTGTCTAGTAGCTGACATTCATATTCATTTTTGCAGGGACACGGTTTAGAAGGTTGTAGAGCGGTGTGCAAAAAGGGGGCAGGTTGGGTATTGTCAGTTCCACCACGCTTCTCAGCGCGAAAGGTTTGGATAAAAGGGGAAGTGAGGCTATGTCGGGATAATTGAAAATAGTCTTTTGTTAATGTGAAAGTGCCGTTATCCTTTAAGAGAAAGGATAAGCCAAGAATCATGTCTATATTTAGGTTTTTTAATGGTCTAACCCACATACTATCAGCGGGTAAAGAAAAGTCTGGACTCATTCCACAATGAGTATCAAAGCTGATCTTACTTCCTGGTAATAATAACGTTGTATAGGTATAAGTCTGACCGTCCATCTGTTGAGCTTCGGCTATTTCTTTTGTTTGGATGGTATATTCTTTAGGAATGAGGTTCTGGTCTATTATACAACTGGTACTTCCTGAGTCTATCACTGCTATGCATTGTAATTGAAAGTTCTTGATTTTAACTAAACAGTTAACCTTTAATGTATTGTAATGTAACGCCCCGTCCATTTATGCACGCGACTTATGATGTTATGTATAGTTGGAAGGTGATGAATGTGTGTATGGACTCTTTGTGACTTCGTTGTGATGTTATGTACGATATTAAGTGTCGAAATGGCCTCCTGAGCAAAGAACGAAGCCAATGGGAGTATTCGGCAGTTTAAGATTTACGGCCGTAAGTGATGAAATGCAGAAATGTACCAAAACTTCCAGAGAGGAAATTACGGCCGTATGGATTGTGAGTTACGGCCGTATGCTACTGGTTACGGCCGTAACATGTATTATTATGGCCGTAAGTGGTGAAGCGAAGGATGTGCAAAATTTACAGAGAGTTTATTACGGCCGTACGTGGTATGAGATACGGCCGTATTATCTTGGGTTACGGCCGTAAGAATGAAGGATGGGAAAACCCTGATTTACAGAGTCTTCATTACGGGCGTATTATATGGTGGGTACGGCCGTATCGTATGGGTTACGGCCGTAATTTTAGGTCGGTAGAACCTGTTGGATAGGGTTTATACACGTTGGTTTAGCCTTTTTCCACCATTTTCGACCCCCAACTTCCTAAAACCCTAGAGAACAAGTCTAAAGGTGATTTCAAAGATTTGGCATGGTCTTTGGCTTGTAGATCATATATCTACTTCAAGTTACCACCTTTGAATCAACAAGAAGGAAGGAAGTGGAGAGGAAAGGAAGGAAAGGAAGTTGTTCACCCAATCTTCTAGCTTGATTCCTTGTTTGTTGAGGTAGGTTTGAGATGCATTTCCTCTATGTAGGAGGTAAGTAGCTACATGAACGAGTATGAGATAGCTAAGTATGCAAGTTCTCTTGGCTACTTTCATAGCTTTGGCAAAATATGATATGGCTAGCATGATGTGGTGATTCCTATATGGTTTAGATGCTCTAGTCTTGGTTCATGTTCTTTGTGACATACTTATGTTGTCAAAATGCTATGATGTGAATGACGAGTCCATGTGAGACTTAAGTAATGGTGAATTGCATTCATACGTGACGTGTGCTTGAATTGGGTTGCCTATCATGTGTTGCATAAATGTTAAAGTTACGGCCAATTATGGGGGACCTACGCCCCAATGAATGATATGTCGGTCTAATGGGGGACCTACACCCCAATGACTGATATATTGGCCTCATGGGGGACCTACGCCCCGACAATGTTAAGAGGCCGGCCAAATGTTTATGACGGCGCCAATGTTAACACATGATTCGCAATGGGCCCTAGAATAATATGTGATGTTCATATGCATAATATCTCTCCCTACTGAGTCATTTTGACTCACGTGTGCTCTTTTACGTGTTGTAGATGATGCCGCGAGTAGGAGACAGGCTGGAGGTGGCGTAGAGTCCTCTCGCGCGTGAGCTTGTCGACGTGTGGAAATGGGGAAAGGAAAAGATTTTGGGGTCACGTGTGTGTATAATATTAACTCTTTTGTAAACTATTTCCTCATATGTATGGTAATAAAACTACTTGGGCAAACATGGAGTGTTTTAGAATACTTTAACTCGCCAATGTCACGTAGGTTGCGCTGTCTCGAGTACGATACCGCTGACGTACTGGAGAGGGTGTTACAGCGGTGGTATCAGGGCGATAACTTTCCCTTCCACATGCCGAAGGACTTCTATGCCCCTCCAAGGTATTGTACATGTTATATGAATTTAAATGCGATTGAGTTGCTTTGTGTTTCTGCCGGGGATACGATATTCTGTGATTTCTATAGGAGGGTTGGATAACCGATGCGGTATTTTCCTCTTCCTTTATGGATGATAGATGGCAGATGATTAGGCAGCTACTATAGAGAGGCTTACGCGATTGGTTGAACAGCAATCACAGATGATGCAACAGATGATGCAGAATTCGAATAACCACAGTGTTGGTGGTAGTAATACGGCGGATACTTCAGGAGCGGAGAAGGTGAAGGAAGATCGGGATAGGGAGATGGCTACTGATCGGTTCCGACGTTTGAACCCTCCGGTATTCGAGGATGCTAAGGATCCTATTGATGCGGAGAACTGGCTACAGACAATTGAGAGGATGTTTGAGTATGTTCACGTTCCGGACTCTGAACAAGTGAACTGTGCTACTTTTATGCTTAGGGGCTCGGCCGGCTTTTGGTGGGACTTGGTTAAGAGGGAGGAAATTACGAATGATGCTACATGGGCAGTTACTTGGGCGGATTTCTGTGTGCAATTTCGTGCCAAGTACTTCTCTGATGCTGCCAAGAATGAGAAACTGAATGGTTTCTTCAGTTGCAGCAAGGAAATATGACAGTGATGGCTTATGGAAAGAAGTTTGAGGAGTTCGCTCGTTTTGCTACCTACATGGTTGATATGCCTGGCCGGAAGATAGCTCGGTTTGTTGTAGGATTGAAACCGGAGTTGGCTCGTGATGTACAGTTGGCTAGTGTTTCGACCACGAGTGATGCAGAGACCTTGGAACGGACTTATGTAGCCGAGAAGGCGGAGGCTAGAATTGTACAAGCTCGTCAAGGTAAGGGCCAACCAATTCAGACTGTTCAATCTACCTAAGGCTCGGCTCAATCCTCTCAGGGTTCTACGGCTGGTAACCGGGGACGAGGTTCCAACTTTCGTGGCCGAGGTCGGGGTTCAACTTACAGTTCGAACTACAAGAGGCCTGCGGATACTACTTCATCATGACCTCCGGCGAAGAAGGGAACGGGTTCTTCACCACCCTTGCCGTGTCCGACATGTGGAAAGGTTCATAGTGGGCAGTGTTTATTTGGTTCAGACCGTTGTTATGGATGTGGGAAAGAAGGGCATATAATTCGCACTGCCTAGGCAAAGAATCAAGCACCACAGTCTCAATCACGACCGGTTGGACGGGTATTTGCTTTAGCTCAATCCGACGTTTCGGAGAGAGCTGATGTGATTGCAGGTACCATTCATCTCTCTACTACTCCCACATATGCATTGTTTGATTCTGGAGCTACACATTCATTTATATCTATGTCGTATGCCCGTCGGTTAGACATGAGTCCGGTCCCGTTATTATTTCCTATGGATGTTACTGGACCTACGGGATTGCATCGATGTGCTGTGTGTTATTATCCGTCTGTTATGGTGTAAGTGGAGGATTGTGAGACGTTAGCTAATCTCATTGCCTTGGAAGTCAAGAATTTTGATGTTATTCTCGGGATGGATTGGTTAGCGCAACATGGTATCGTGTTGGATTGCCCTAGGAGTGCCCTTAAATTTCCGGGCGGTGAGATTATTTCATTCCCTAAGTTGGAACGGTCAACTAGGGTTGTTCTCTCAGCAATGAAGGCTCAGAAACTAATCACGCATGGGTATAGTGCATACTTAGTGAAGCTATATAGTATGGAGATGAAGGAAGTTAAGACACCATCATCAGTTCCAGTGGTATGTGAGTTTCTCGATGTATTTCCCGATGATCTTGAAGGGTTACCACCAACTCGGGAAATGGAGTTTCCTATTGATGTTGTGCCGGGAACACTTCCGATCTCAAAGACTCCGTATCGTATGGCCCCAGCCGAGTTGAAAGAACTTCGATCTCAATTGGATGACTTGATACAGAAAGGTTTCATTCGACCGAGCACTTCGCCTTGGGGTGCTCCGGTTTTGTTTGTTAAGAAAAAGGACGGATCGATGCGGTTATGTATTGATTACCGAGAGTTGAACAAGGTGACAATTAAGAATAAGTATCCTTTGCCCCGTATTGATGAGTTATTGGATCAACTTCGAGACTCGGCAGTTTATTCGAAGATTGACCTACGGTCCGGTTATCATCAAGTAAGGGTAAAGGAGGATGATATTACCAAGTCGGCGTTTAGTACTCGATATGGTCACTTTGAGTTTCTTGTTATGCCTTTTGGCGTGACGAATGCTCCAGCAGTTTTTATGGATCTTATGAATCGGGTCTTCAAGCCGTATTTAGATAAGTTTGTAATTGTTTTCATTGATGATATCCTGATTTATTCGAAAACTCAAGAGGAGCACGAGCAACATCTCCGAGTTGTTTTACAAACACTTCGAGAAGAGAAGTTGTATGCTAAGTTCTCGAAGTGTGAATTTTGGATGGATCAAGTGGTATTTCTTGGGCATGTCGTGAGAAAGGAAGGTATCTCTGTGGACCCTAGTAAGATTGAGGCGGTTCTAAAGTGGCCACAACCGACTACTCCCACTGAAGTACGTAGTTTTGTGGGCTTAGCGGGATATTACCGTCGTTTTGTGAAGGATTTCGCTAAGCTTGCGGCGCCCCTTACACCCCTAACCCGAAAGAATGTACTGTTCCGGTGGACGGACGAGTGTGAACGTAGTTTTCAGGAGTTGAAGACTCGTCTTACAACGGCACCGGTGTTAACAATCCCTGATGGTGTTAGTGTGTTTACAATTTACAGTGATGCCTCGTATCAGGGACTCGGTTGTGTATTAATGCAGAATGATAAAGAGATTGCATATGCTTCGCGCCAACTGAAGAGTTATGAGCGGAATTATCCTACACATGATTTGGAGCTAGCCGCGATTGTATTTGCGTTAAAGATTTGGAGACATTATCTTTATGGGGTAAAATGCTAAATTTATACTGACCACAAGAGTTTGAAGTATTTCTTTTCTCAAAGATCTCAATATACGCCAATACGTTGGTTAGAATTGGTGAAAGATTATGATTGTTCGATTCAATATCATCTCGGGAAAGCCAACGTGGTAGCCGACGCTTTGAGTCGGAAAGAGCCAAAACGACGACCTCGAGAGCTGCAACGAGAGATGGAGAAGCTTGATTTAGAGATCTTGGAGCGAGAAGGAGCCCGATTGGCGGCTATGACTCTTCGGTCGACGTCGCTTGATCGAATTAAAAACGGGCAGGAAACTGATGAGTGGGCAAGCAAAAGGAAGAAACGACTCATGGAGAAGCCAAAGCCGGAATATCAAGTGCTGAATGGATTTTTGAAATATAAAGATCGGTATTATGTCCCGATGGTGGGTAATCTCCGACAAGAGATATGTGATGAGGCACCTGTGACACCGTATACGCTTCATCCCGGTTCCACCAAGATGTATAGAGCAATACGAATGCTTTATTGGTGGCCCGGAATGAAACAAGACATTGCAGCGTATGTGGCGAGGTGTTTGATTTACCAACAAGTGAAAGCCGAACACCAAAGGCCAGCAGGAACTCTCCAACCGCTTCCAATTCCCGAGTGGAAATGGGATGACATCACGATGGATTTTGTGAGTGGGTTACCACGAACCAGCAAGGGATTTGATGCCATATGGGTTATAGTAGATCGACTCACCAAGTCCGCTCATTTCTTGCCTATGAGAATGACGTTTAACATGGAACAGTTGGCTCAACTGTACGTACAAGAAATTGTTAGATTGCATGGTGTACCGGCTACAGTTACTTCGGATCGTGACCCGAGGTATTTGTCCCATTTCTGGAAGGAGTTGCAAATGGTGTTAGGGACGAAACTTCAATTTAGTACGGCTTTTCATCCCCAAGCCGATGGACAAACGGAGAGAACGATTCAAACTTTAGAGGATATGCTACGTTCTTGTGTCTTATAATTTTCGCAAGGTTGGGATCGTCATCTTCCATTGATTGAATTTGCATACAATAACAGTCATCACACTTCCATTGAGATGCCCCCGTACGAAGCGTTGTATGGGCGAAAGTGTAGGTCGCTGTTACATTGGGACGAGGTCGGTGAAATGAAAGATATGCGGCCCGAAATGATCCAAGATATGATTTCGGCGGTTGAGAAAATTAAGATCCGAATGAAAGCTTCACAAGATCGCCAAAAGAGTTATGCTGATACTCGACGCCGTCCACTTGAATTTGAAGTGGGTGAGAAGGTCTTTATTCGCATTTCCCCTATTAAACGGCTTCTTCGCTTTGGTAAACGAGGGAAGTTGACGCCTCGATATATTGGTCCGTATGAGATTCTTGAAAGAATTGGAGAAGTAGCATACCGGTTGCAGTTACCTACGCATATGAGTCGTATCCATAATGTGTTCCATGTCTCGACTCTGAGGAAGTATATACCGGATCCATCTCATGTATTACCGGAGCCTCCACTTGACATTCAACCGGATTTGTCATTTGAAGAGAAACCAGTGCAAATCATTGCTCGAAGTGACAAACAGCTACGAGGCAAACAGATACCGTTGGTTCGTATCCTATGGAGGAGCGCAACTGTGGACAAAGAAACGTGGGAACGAGAAGATGACATGGGGAAACATTACCCAGAACTCTTTACAGGGTAACAATTTCGGGGACGAAATTTATTTAAGGGGGGTAGATTGTAACGCCCCGTCCGTTTATGCACGTGACTTATGATGTTATGTATGGTTGGAAGGTGATGAATGTGTGTATGGACTCTTTGTGACTTCGTTGTGATGTTATGTATGGTATTAAGTGTCGAAACGGCCTCCCGAGCAAGGAACGAAGCCAATGGGCGAATTCGGCAGTTTAAGATTTACGGCCGTAACGGATGTTTTTACGGCCGTAAGTGATGAAATGCAGAAATGTACCAAAACTTCCAGAGAGGAAATTACGGTCGTATGGATTGTGAGTTACGGCCGTATGCTACTGGTTACGGCCGTAACATGTATTATTACGGCCGTAAGTGGTGAAGCGAAGGATGTGCAAAATTTACAGAGAGTTTATTACGTCCGCACGTGGTATGAGATACGGCCGTATTATCTTGGGTTACGGTCCTAATAGATGGGTTACGGCCGTAAGAATGAAGGATGGGAAAACCCTGATTTATAGAGTCTTTATTACGGGCGTATTATATGGTGGGTACGGCCGTATCGTATGGGTTACGGCCGTAATGTTTTTGGTTACGGCCGTAAGTTTGGAATTTGCGGCCGTAAATGTGTAAGTTACGGCCGTAATTTTAGGTCGGCAGAACCTGTTGGATAGGGTTTATATACGTTGGTTTAGCCTTTTTCCAGCATTTTCGACCCCCAACTTCCTAAAACCCTAGAGAACAAGTCTAAAGGTGATTTCAAAGATTTGGCATGGTCTTTGGCTTGTAGATCATATATCTACTTCAAGTTACCACCTTTGAATCAACAAGAAGGAAGGAAGTGGAGAGGAAAGGAAGGAAAGGAAGTTGTTCACCCAATCTTCTAGCTTGATTCCTTGTTTGTTGAGGTAGGTTTGAGATGCATTTCCTCTATGTAGGAGGTAAGTAGCTACATGAATGAGTATGAGATAGCTAAGTATACAAGTTCTCTTGGCTACTTTCATAGCTTTGGCAAAATATGATATGGCTAGCATGATGTGGTGATTCCTATATGGTTTAGATGCTCTAGTCTTGGTTCATGTTCTTTGTGACATACTTATATTGTCAAAATGCTATGATGTGAATGACGAGTCCATGTGAGACTTAAGTAATGGTGAATTGCATTCATACGTGACGTGTGCTTGAATTGGGTTGCCTATCATGTGTTGCATAAATGTTAAAGTTACGGCCAATTATGGGGGACCTATGCCCCAATGAATGATATGTCGGTCTAATGGGGGACCTACGCCCCAATGACTGATATATTGGCCTCATGGGGGACCTACGCCCCGACGATGTTAAGAGGCCGGCCAAATGTTTATGACGGCTCCAATGTTAACACATGATTCGCAATGGGCCCTAGAATAATATGTGATGTTCATATGCATAATATCTCTCCCTACTGAGTCATTTTGACTCACGTGTGCTCTTTTACGTGGTGTAGATGATGCCGCGAGTAGGAGACAGGCTGGAGGTGGCGCAGAGTCCTCTCGCGCGTGAGCTTGTCGACGTGTGGAAAGGGGGAAAGGAAAAGATTTTGGGGTCACGTGTGTGTATAATATTAACTCTTTTGTAAACTATTTCCTCATATGTATGGTAATAAAACTACTTGGGCGAACATGGAGTGTTTTAGAATACTTTAACTCGCCAATGTCACGTAGGTAGCGCCGTCTCGAGTACGATACCGCTGACGTACTGGAGAGGGTGTTACATGTAATGTTTGGGATTACAAACAATATTGGCTAAATTGACTTCAATGTCTGATTCATAAGTCTCGATCTTAGTCTTTCCCTTGGTGTATTCTCTTAATAAATTGACTTGGTTTTGTAGTAGCTTAAGGGCAATCTTCTACTGTTTCTATTCTTCGTCTCAAGATTCTTATTTCTTGTTTATCAAATTGATCTAATTGCTGATCTAATGTGTTTGGTTCTGTATATAACTGTTCTTTTTGTAAACACATTATACATGCTTCTTTAAAACAAATTATACATCTAGCACGTTTGTTCTTAGAGGGATGATTTGTGCAGATAAAACAAGGTATGTTATCTGAGCCTACCTTAGTCTGCCATTCATCAGTACAATCTTTGATTACGTCTATATTCATTAAAGTAAATACAAAGGTCTGGTTGTAAAAATCCTTTTTCTGAAATTCATTTACAAATTCTATCTCTTCATCGCTATCTGAGTCAGGTTTTTCCCCTGAAGTTGGATAATCTATAGAGATAATACTGTATATAGATTCCGTATCTGAAATCTGCTCATCTACTTCGATTAGGTCTTCATTAAAACATTCGATAAGGGTGCTTTTCATATCATGTGTGTTTTGTTTCTTGGGACAAGTTCTGGCAAGATGGTCACTACTGTTACAAATATAACAGTTTAGTTTGTTCTTGTAAGTTCTTTCTGGTTTGAACTTACGTACATGCTTTTTCTCATTCAAGTAAGGTTTCTTTTTATTGGATTTTCTAAGAAAATATTTTTTCTGTTTAGGAGTTCTTTGAAATTTTTTCTTATCCTTCTTCGGTTTTGAAGTTTCTCCTTTTGTACCATATTCTTGAGAAGTAAATATGTCCTAACAAAACTTATAGTCTGCACTTTTTAAGTCTTTCTGAATCTGGAGTTCTACACATTTTTCTTCTAAACACTGGACAACAAATGCAATCTTATGTCCTATTGGCCATTTATGATTAGGGTTTTCTTTTATAACAGGTAATTGGTTCCATTTGTTGGTGATCTCTTCTCCTAAAGCTCCAGGTAATTTATGAAATAGTTTGTTTCCTAGTTCTGTGTTATAGGTGTTACCAGATTTCGAAATATAAAAAGTGCATTCTTTTAAATATTCTTTGACTTCTTTTCCATTACTCCAGTCTTTCAAGCTTAATTGTTCTAAATCTCTTAGTGCTTTTCTTTGCACATTCATCTGTCCTGAGTTTGGATCTGATCCTGTGGTAAGTCTTTGTATACAATTTACAAAATTGTAAGGGTTATTTCCTATTTCTATAAGGTTTTGATATTTGTCTGGAAATTCTACATTATATGCTTCCCACATAGCTTTGACTGTCTCTCCCAAATATGTTTCTAGGTATCTATACATTTCTTCGGCGGTCATTTCTGTAAATGTTCTGTAATAGTCTTGTAATACTAGGCTTTTCCATACTTCGACTATACTTGGCCAAAGTTGGGGGTCATGTGCTGTGAGATTTAAGATCTTACCTTTTGTAGTATCCTGAAACTTAATGGGTTGTTCTAGGGGTCTTTTAGCTCCTCTGAGTTTATATTGAAAGCCAGTAGGTGGTTCTTTGTAATCTGTGTACGCCGCTCTTGAAGGAAATGATTTAAAAGTCGAGCTAAAGAGAGGAGAGGTTCGTTCAAATGGTGTTTCTTCAAATGCTCTCCAAACTCTTGTATCTTCCATCAGGTTTTTCTGATAGCTAAAGTCTGAAACTATGCTTTCTATGTCTTTGTCTTCGAGGGTTTCATCTAGATCTTCGTCTAGTTCTTCGAGTTCATTCTTAATTCTAATGTTAAACTCTTCGTCATAGTATAACACTTCGTTTTCTGCTAACTATTTTTGTAGGAACAGTTGATCTTCAAGTTCTAAAAGTTCATCTTTAGAGAGAATCATCTGAAGTTCTCTTGGAAACAAAATTCTATCTGTATTAGGTTGTAATTCTATATTCACAAAATTACTTTCTGTTTCATCATCTATTTGTTCTTGATTTGGAACCGTAGTGTATTCTGTAAATCTTAAGCTAGTTCTATTCAATCGGTCTGTATAAGTAATAGCTTCGGTTGGTGCTACTGTGGTTGTAGTTGTCTGAATAAACTTACTAATAGGCCAATCTAATCCTGCTAGTTCATCTGAAGAGAATTCTTTTGGTTTAACCATCTTAATTCCTTTACTGCTTAACAAATTTACTACTTTATCTGTATAAAGTCTGTATTTAATATCTGAGTTTTTAGCACATCTTCCTAAAACTCCTATATTTAATAGTAAATTTTTTCCTGTAACAACGTCTTTGTAACCTTTAGTCTGAACGCCTATTTTTATATGATTTACAAAATCTGAAATAGTTAACATCAGTTCTGGACTGCAATAAAATATACCTATATTATTATTCATGTCTACTTCTGTACTGGCAATCATTGCTATATTAATGTCTGAGCTTCTACTATCAAAAATAGTAATTAATACTTTAGCTCCTAAATTTCGTCTCATAAGTCCCTTAATTCCTATAGCAATTAAGCCTATAAGGGTGATAGGGGTTGAATTTTAATAGTTTTTAAAGGTTTTTAATGTAAATGAGGAGAGAGAATGAGTGGAGTTGAATGGTGGAGATTTGTAGATGTGATGTGATGTGTGGATATGATTGATTTAGGCTAAAGAAAGAATGTATAAAAAAGTGGTAAAAAGTGGTAAAAATTTTTAAAAAGAGATCCCTAACACCCTTTATATGAATCATCTCAAAGTTTTGTTTAAGTAAACTTGTGCCACTTTGCTTTGAAATCAAGTCTAAAGTCTTAGTTTGATCTTTAATGCATTGAAAAATAATCTCGTGATGATTTTTGTAAAATTGTGTAGAGCTTTCAAATCTACCTTTTTGGTATAAAGTCTGTGGATTGAGTAACTGTAACCCTTGAGTCTTAAAACGTTCATAGTCTTGTTCGGGATCTATAAGTTCTTCTAATTTAATATCAGCTTGTTCTCTTTGAGAACCAAATAGTTTATCTAATAGTAACTTGGGTCTAGAAGTGATAACCGAAAGTCTTCTTTCTTCATTAGTAGTTCTAGAGGATCCTGAAAATGGTGTTAAATTCATTCGTCCAATGATTTAAACTGTATAAACTGTAATGGTCCTTGAAGAGGTCGTCTAGTGATTTTTTCTTTTCCAGAAAGTTTTAACGATAACGTTGAAACTTGATCTGAAAGTTGATTTATCTCGTTCTTATATTGGGAATTACTTTCTTCTTGTTTTTGTTTTTCAAGAGTGGTTTGGACTGCTGAGAGTTGTTTTAGTAACTCTGTAGTTTTGGTAGTAGATAATTGTGGCTTGGTTTTATCTAAAAGGACTTTTAACTGATCTTGACAGTAATCTATCTTTGTTTCTAATGTTTCTACTGTCTTACCTAGCTTACGCAATAAAAGTTCTGTACCTAAGTGTCTAATCTGTATCGTTTCACCCAAATTAATCAAAATGTCTATAATCGTGTCTATGGCCTGATCGGGAGAAATAAAATTGTGTTTATGATCTTTTTCAAAATTACAGCGTAATTTTAACGTCTCTAAAATAGTAACAGGTCTCTGTGATTGAATTCGCAATTCTAATCCTAACCAGTCTAACTTTTTATAAGAATCCAGTCTAACATCTTATGAAGAACACAAGCTTTGCTAACAATCTAAAACTAATAAACTTAAAATGAAAGAACACAAGCTCTGATACCAATGGAGAGGGGGGGTTACCTGATATCTGAGTTGCGGTTGCCGTCACCGTGGTCTTCTGAATCTTTGCAATAAGTCTGTCGATATTGGTTATTCTCCGTTTGATGTGTTGGTATAGTTTGTTGTTATCAATGATGTTGTATACCTACTCAGTACTCTCCTTAGCCATTCAATCCTTAACTGTGTTATAGTCCCTCTTTTTTTTTTTTTTCAACCCAAAATACGTATTTCTACGTATTCATGTACGACGAAGGTTAGGCCAATACATTTGGTTAAAAAGTTTTGTGACACTAAAATTAACATCAAAGTTTTTGAAAATCGTAACTTTTGAAAACAATTTTCAAAGCTTTGTTTACTATTTTATCATCTGAGATATAGTAACTTGTATCTACCCCATCTTTTACCAAGGCACCCGAGGCACTCCTTGTGTAAAAATACCTATGTCAACTCATATACGACCCATCACTACTGCCCTTCCAACGGCTCACTCCGGCCTACAACGGGACTTACACATAGGCCTTTATGACATAAATACAGGTTAACGGCTTTCACCTATAGGGTAAATAATGCTTTTATACTATACTCAGTATGTAATAAAATAGCGTATGACCATGCTAAAAAGCTTATTTCATTTCAACAGAGTTTTTGTACAAGGAAGGTGGAATCATAGATACAAAACAAGAATTTACAAAATTAAACACTTACAGAGGGGATTATTCCATAGCTAAAGGAAAGAAGCTGAAGGATTTCCCTTTCGGGAATCCCACAAACTAACTAACTATATATACAATTTGGATTGAAAAATTGGTCTGTAAAGGAAAGCTATTTTGAATGTTGTTCAACACATGAACTTCATTCAGATTTAATGACTTTGTTTGCCTTGTTGCTGATTTTTGTTGGCCGTCTGTTCGTTCTTCTCTGAGTCCGTGTCTTGAAATGAATCTGAGGCGATCCTTATATAGGCAAATTCAGGAGCTCGAGCGTCTGCATTATTAGTTCTTCTTTTCACGCGTCTTAAAATCGTCGGCTGAAGAAAATAATAATTGAAAGGAATCTTCACTATGCTTGTCTTCTTCTGAAATTATTGGTCTGATTTGTCAAAAGGTGCACAGTAGTTGCACAGTGTCTTGTCGGAAATTATTGAATCTGAGTGCGCAAAAGTCAAAAAGTGAACAGTGTCGCACAGTAAAATCACTGTTCCTGGATTCCGTCTGTCTCTACCAATTTTTCACGTGTGCTGACGTCATCATTGCGTCATGCTGATGTCATTGATGACGTATTTCTGAGGTCATGGCTTGCGTCAGGGGTGATGTCATGCTGAGGTCTATCTGGCGTCATTGCTGACGTAAGTGCTTAGGTTAGTTGTGCGTCATGCTGACTCGTCTGCTTGCGTAGGTCTGATCTCATGCTTTCGTCATCCTTTTTGTCGCTTAGTCGACTGTGGCTAAATTGTGTCGCATGATAGAGTCTTCTGAAAAATTCCCAAGTGATCCATCGTCTGACTGTGGGGTATGTGCGCTGCTGCTTTCATCTGATGTATTCATTGCCACTTCATTCGAATTGACTTTGGGTGAATCTATAGCAATATCTTTTGTCCGTTCTGAATTTGTTGGTATTATGGGTAATTTCTCAACAAATTGTTTGAAGGCTAATTGGACTTGTTCTTGGATCATTGTTGAAAAGTCTGGCAAAGGTGGAGTTTCTTACATCTTTTTGAGCTGGGCTAGGAGGTCTTTTGGTGATAGTGCATCTGAATATGGGTCTTGACTGTCTTGCAGGTCTTGCCATTAGGTTTTAGTTATTGGTCTTTTTCCTGCGTATTTTGACATGGGCTTTTCTGGTGTGATAGGTGCTTTGGGCTTTTGAGTTCGTTCATTTATATTAATCCCTTTAGAAGGAAAGCTGGTCTTGTCTGGAATAAAATTGGTTGGTGTGTATTTAACAAGATAATCAAATTTTCCACTGGGCTGGCCCAGAGTATCCCAGCGTTCTGGATTATTAGTCTGTTGGACCTGTCTGGTAGGGAAATTAACAGTTCCCTGAGTCTGCTGAGTTTTTGGTAAACTCACAACCACTTCCGGATTTGACAAGTCTTTACCAGCTACCGGTTGGGCTGGACTAGCTGTTGATGTTTTGGGATCAACAGTTCCCTTTCTGACATTACTTTGGGAATGTCTACCTTGCTCCACATTTGTTTGGGCTGGAGGTGTACCCATTCTGGTGAGTTTGAGCTCGAATAGTTCTTTTTCTAGAAGAGCAATCTGTTTTCTGAGAGCATAGTGTGTTTTTTCAAGGTGAGTGTTCTCAGTTTGTAGTCTTTGAAGGGTCTCTTGTGTGGTTTCGCAGTGATCACAAAAGATAAGTCTATCTCTGGCAACTGAAAAAGCTATTGGTTCTTCGACGTAGTGTCGTAAGGAAGGAGAAATATAGAAATTGGGTCCAAGATTAGCTCTAGCTGCAGAGAGAGCTTCTTAATAATCGTTAAAGCCTTTATAGATGGGATCGTGTGTATCTTTAATGGCTTCAGCGAGTTCTAACCAAGTGTGAAAAAATCCTGTCTTTTGTGCTCTGAGCACAACATAAAATTTAAATCTTTTTCTATCTTGGCTGAAATGTTCTGAGAGTGCGCTCATACATGCTAAAAAGTATCTTTGGTCTATAGGATCTTTATTATATGAGATCCATAAATTATCTAGAAGGCATTTTTCTGTCTTACTTAACGATATACCTTCATGTGGTCTGAACACCTGTCTGCTGGTTGAAGGGAATAACAATAGTTCTATTGTTCTAAAATGCATTCTCTCATGTTGTCTTGATGTACCAATTGGTGCTTCTGATGCAAATGAATTGCTGGCTGGAACAGCTGGTGTTTGTGGTCTCATATTTGCTTCTTGATCTGGATCTGATTAAAAGAAAGAAACATATGAGTTACGAATAGCAGTTAACTCGTCTTTACCAATGCTATTTCTTTTTAAACAAATTGAGATATGCTTAATAGTTGTTATATATCGTCTAGCTTCATTTTCTAATCTTAATCTTTGCTCATAATATTCTAATTTCAGTCTTGTATTATCAATATCATGTTCTAGTTCTTGAGTTAATTCTGATTCTTCTTGTAACATTTCTTCTTCTATATTCAAAAGATTATGAAGTTGGGATTTAATAGTTACAACAGCATTTTCTAATGAGTATTTACGGTCAAGCAATTGTCTAATAATAGCAATATTATCTGGAAATAATGTAATTTGGGGAGAATCTTTCCATAAAGCAAAGAAATTAGGTTTTCGTAGAATCTTACCATTTGAGTTGGTAGAACTGAATTTTACCTTTTCTTTGGTTTTGTTGTTACCGTATGAGGTAGCGGTTTCGTCCATTGATCTCGATAGAGTCTATAGTAATCTGATGAAGATAAATAATCTGTTCTTAGTGCTGTTCTGATGATCTGAATATTTTGTTTCTTTTCATCTATATTTTTTACATAAGCATGTATAGAGCTTATAAGGTCTGAATTCCAATTTGGTCTAGAGATCTGTAGGTCTTGTTCTAAGACTTGATAGAATCTGTGTAAGAAACTGTAGTCTCGTAACAGGTCTAGTTCTATTGCTGCTTTTTTCTTCTCCATATTAAGTCTTGCTGGAGGAGATATTCCTGTTTTTTCTTGGTCTGAGTCTGAGTCTGAGTCTGAAAGGTCTATAAGATCATCTTTTTCTTCAGACATCTTTTTGGTCTGTTTTTCTTTTTTAGTCTGTGAAGAGCTTGCCACATCTTCATATGGTCTCTTCATGTTGAAGCTGATAAAACAATATCAAGCACAGTCTTGGTAATAGTTCTTATAATCAAAGCCTTGTTGATTATAGCAATTAGGTCTATACTTCTTTTTGTGTATTCATAATTTTTTGAAATACACTTCTGAATCTTTTTATTCTGCGGCTCTTTTTCTAGATGATCGTGATTCCATTTATTACAGTCTATATAAATTTGATAACCTATACTAAATCTAGTTCTTATCCAGGTTAATTTAAATTCAAGTTCTTCATCTATGACTATTGTCTCGTCTTCTATTTCAAACTCGTCTTCTGACTCTTTATCTTGTCTTATAGTCTGACTTGAACTAGGTTGATCTTTATCCATTTTAATTAATAAGTCTACTAAGAATATCTGCTGCTTTATTATCCTTACCTTTAATATGTTCTATGTTGATGAATAGGCCTTTCTGAGAAAGTCTGTCTTGGAAAGTAAGCCAACGTCGTCTTGTCGATCGTTTGCGTTTGTCTTCAGATCTGATATTGTGATAGAATTTTACTATTGCCTCGCAGTCTGTTCTTAGGGTGATTTCTTTTCTTGAAATGATAAATAATTCGAAGGCATCTAGGGCATATGTAATAGCTAACAGTTCTGCGTCTATAGAGCCTATCTTTCCTTTTTCTTTAAAGGTTCCACTTGCATATCTACAAATTCTTTCTTCAGATTTGTCTGAGTATTTGTGGGGCTTACATAAAAGTATTGCTCCCCATCCCTGGTGACTTCCGTCTGTTTCTATAATTAGATAGTCTGTATCTAGAGGCATAGCCAGTTCTGGTAGTGTTCTAAGTAAATCCTTAACTATCTGTACTATTTTTACGTCTTCAGAATTAAAAAATCTTTGTCTTGTAGGCAAAGTCTTTGAATATAATGGTCCTACAAGTTGTCCTAGATCTTTGAGAAAAGGTCTGGCGTAGTTGACTAGTCCTAAAACTCTTTGAAGTTGTTTAAGGTCTTCAAGTTTATCTGGAAAGTCTAATGCTTTCTGAGCTATATGCGGCTGAAGTTTTATTTGTCCTTCACCGATTCTAACTCCTAAAAATTCAATATATGTCTTAAATAGCTGCATCTTTTTCTTACTTATAATTAACCCATGGTTAATGAATTCTGCAAATACAATCTGTAAATGTCCTTTATGTTCTCTGCTATTCTTACTGAATACTAAAATATCGTCTATATATACAGCTGTAAACTTACTGTGTTTGTTAACAATGGTCTCCATTTTTCTTTGAAAAATGCTTGGTGCATTTTTTAATCCAAAGGGCATCACTAACCATTCAAAATGTCCTTCTGGACATGTGAAGGCTGTCCATATGATACTGTCTGGGTGCATCTTAATCTGCCAAAATCCTGATTTTAAGTCAAATTTACTAAAAATTCTACTTCCTTGGATTTTATTGAGTAACATGGTCTTATCAGGGATATTATAAAAATCGTCTATGGTATTATCATTTAGTCTTTTATAATTAATTACCATTCTACTTTTTCCTCTGACAATCTCGGCATGATTTCTAACAATAAAGGCTGCGGATCTATGAGGGCTATCAGATTTTCTAATAACGCCAAGTTTTAAAAGTTCTGTAATATGCATCTTAAATTCTTCTCGATCTTCATTTGTAGCATTTATAGCTTTAGTCTTTATAATGTAATCTGGGTTTTTAATCTTAAGTTCACAAAAGATCTTATCTTTCTCCCAATATTTAAGTACATTGTCTCCTATTATTTCTAATTTTTCTAACTTAGAAATAAGGTGGTCTATGTCCTGAGTAACTAGGGTTTCGTATACAGAGTCTATTGAGCTTAAATTATAATCTATCTCATAGTCTATTTCTTGGTGAAATAAGTCGTGTGTTAAATTTATAGAGTTATTATCTGAATCTGTATTTGCCAGATCTTGGTCTAGTAGCTGACATTCATATTCATTTTTGCAAGGACACGGTTTAGAGGGTTGTAGAGCGGTGTGCAAAAAGGGGGCAAGTTGGGTATTGTCAGTTCCACCACGCTTCTCAGGGCGAAAGGTTTGTTAAAAATGGAAAAAAAAGGAAAACATGTGGGAAAGGTTTGAGCGGGAAAACTATTAAAAATGAATAAAAAATTAGGTGAAATATTCTAGTATTATATATATATATATATATGTATATATAGATTCAACAGTTAAATTTTATCATATAGATAAATTAAACTGTTGGACTATTGCTAGAAATAAATCCGAAAGAAAAATTGAAAAACAAACCAATTGCATATATGGAAATTGGTGTTTGAGAAACTTGCCAAAATTTTCCTTATCTATATGTTTTTCTTTGTTATAAATAGATGTCTTGTTTTCTCTCCCTTGTACCATCCAAGTATGAGTTGAGAGAAAAATAATAGTTTAGCACTCTAATTTTTCTGATCTTTGTAGGCAATACAAATAATAGTAATTGGTGAGTGTGGTAAAACTTAATGCATTTTTTCCTATAATACTTGGGTTGTAGAGTGGCGAGTGAAAAATTTATATGATTGTAAAAATTTATCATATAGTGGAAAGCTTTAATGGTCCGCCAGTGGTTTTTCTCTGGTTTTGAAGTGCTCCAGGATAATCTTGTTTTGTTATGTCATTGCCTATTTATTTCTCTGATTCTTTTGGTATTTCTCAACTTGAAGGCAAATCAGTTGAGAAATAAGACATTCTTTTGCGTATTTATTTGACTATTGCAAGCATAAGACATCCAAATCAGTTACATAAGTAAGAATGGTTTAGTTTTGTGGGAATTCTCAATGGGATCGGTTATGAACTGGTGGTCGTTGGAGTTAAGATTGATAAATTGTTTAGATTTATTGGGTTTCTTCCATTGCTTATTGCCAAAAAGTGGAAGATGGATGATTGTATGGAAAAGAAAGCAACTTTTTGGAGCTGTAAGTTCATGTGAGAAAATATTGTCTAGGTGGAGTAGATTCGGTTGCTGCTCGAATCTAGATAATCAGGCTCTCTTAATGTGAGGGCGATAGAAGCTAGCATGAGTAGGATGGCCATCCTCATGGCAAGTGGCTAGTTGCCGTAATAGAGGATGTGTTATTACTAGCGGGTTTGCAAATGGGCATTAACTGACATCGATGTAGGGTGTGTGTTTGAAGTAATATCGATGGCTGATGAGCTCTCTAGAAAGCCAGTAAGAGAATTGCACCATAAATTTCAACAAGTTTTATTTCGATGTAGAGCCAGTGAAATTCTTAGAGCTTGTGAGTAATTCTAAGTTGTTATACTCATAGTATGGGACCGTCGAAGTGTCAAAGGCTTACCCGGTAATTTTCCAAGTATTGCGTACAAGACGGTAGAAGAGAAAACAAAATGTTTTGCCTTATTTTTGGTAAGGTGAAGGTTGTTGGAATATTGCAAAAAATAAATCCAAAAGATAAAAAGGAAAAATAAACCAATTGAAGATATGGAAAGAAATTGGTGCCAGAGGAACTTGCCAAAATTACAAGTACGATTTTAAAGTCAAGACTTTCCTTGTTTATGTGTTTTTCTTTCTTATAAATAGAGGTCTTGTTTTCTCTTCTATGTACAATTGAAGTAGGAATTGAGAGAAAAATATGAGTTTAACACTCTAATTTTTGTGGTCTTTGTATGTAGTACAAAGAATAGAAATTAGTGAGTACGGTAAGACTTGATATATTTTTCTATATAATACTTGGGGGTTACCAGATCTAGAAAAAAAATTGTGATCTTAGCATCTTGAGAGTTTTCTTGCAACTCTTTGTCGTTTGTACAAAGAGTAGAAAATTAGGTGTGGTAAAACTAGAGTTATTTTTCCTATAATACTTGTGTTGTGGGGTAGTGAGTGAAAAGTCTATATGATTGTAAAAATTTATCATACAGTGGAAAATTTTGATTGTCCGCTAGTGCTTTTTCTTCGATTATGGAGTTTTTTGCTTTAATCTTGTGTTGCTATTTCATTGCATATTTATTTCTCCTATTCTCTTGGTATTTCTCAACTTGAAGGCAAGATATTGCGATAAACGTGAAATCATATTCTGGTTAGTTTCCCAACATAAACATTAATTGTAATAATTTATTAATCCTACTAAATCGTTGATTACTTTTTAATATTCATTCCATTTTTTTATGATTCATGGGGAATATAATGATACATTTCTACTAAAGTTCCTGTTAGTTATGGTGTACAAGGCCCAATAGTTGGACTGGGTTAAGTTATCTTGGGGCTTAAGAAATCCCAGGCCGAATGGATTTATTGAAAACCTATAAATAACCCACTATTGTCCTATAACTTATTAAGTGTATGTCTCTAAATTCTCTCTAAAACTTAGCTAGCATTAAGATTTTGAGAGGGTATCCTCCTACGAAGGTGTTCGTAATTCAAGAAGGGGCTTGGACTGTGGATCACCATTGGAGGCCACACAATTGGACGATTGTGGAGACGAAAGAACGGACGAGAGATTCGCCATGAAATCCGCTTCTATATCGGTAATCTCTAATTACAAATTTTATCTAAGAAAGGAATAGATCGGTATTGAGTTGCCCATTTTTTATTCCACTGTGCATGTTTTATTGGGCAATTTTGAGCAGGTATCAGAGCCAACTAGTTTTCTTGTTGAGATTTGTTTGTTTAACAATTGTTGTTACTATATCAATTTGATTTGGGTGACTGAATAATATATTATTTGTGAAATAATATTTTCAACCAATTTTGTATTGGAGGATTGAAGAAGATTTAGAATCTGATCTATATCCCCTTATTCAAACGATAAAAAAAATACAAGTGTTGCATTAGTCTGACTTTATGAATGTGATTCATAAATTTGGTGTTGGATAAACTATGGATTTGATTCATACTTTTCAAGCTAATGCATCGGACCAAAAAAAAAGGTGCAAAAGGCATATACCTGCCGGAAAAACCCGCCACTATCGCGTGAGATGCCTCAGTCGGTACACCCTGAGAGGCGGCAGCAAGCCTAGTTATGAACCAGGCGCTGCGCAGCCTTATCTGGGCTGCTTCCATGAGCAACAATAGGCTACTGCAGTTAGCAGTAGCCACAGCGCATCAGGCGCTATTCAAGTGCAGCGCCGCTACCAGAAGGTGCTGCTGGGAGAAGGCTGCTAGGGTTTTCAGACACCCTAGCTTAATTTTCAGACCGATGAGGATGTTTTGGGGATGGGACTTGAGGTGCAATTTTTGAAATTGCACATCAAGTCCCCGGTGTTTTTAAGAGGTTTGAAAGGACCCTTCAGTTTCGAAATTGTGCGGTGGCCGTTGAGTTTTGAATATCTACAAATTAACCCCCAAAATTTATGAAATTACAAGGGCAAGTCGCCTTTTGAATGATTTTTCATATTGACCCTTGGGGTTTTAATTGTGATGTGAAAATTTTGTAAGCTTTTGAGAGTTTTAAGTTAGGTGAAAATTTCAACTTTATAAAATTGTTTCTCACAAAATTATTTTGGATTACAGTTGAATTTTGATTTAATTAAAATTTTGATTTTAATTTTCAAATTAACCTTATGTTCTTCAAAACTTACACTGAAGTCTGACTTTACTATTAACGAGAAAATAAAGAGTTATTTTGTAAACCCCTTCCTCGTCATAACGATTAATGAGATTAATTATCTGACTTGATATAATTTATTAGTTAATATGATTAAGTAATTAATTTTAATTTAATTCACAAAATAAAGAGTTATTTTGTTAGTCCCCTCTTGTTAATAAAATTAATTGATTAATTAGATTAATTGTAAATTTTATTGATATGCAATTAATTAGTTAATATGATTAACTAATTAAATTTTGACATGATTGACAAAATAAAGCATTATTTTGCAGAACTCCTCCTTATGGTAAAATTAAATAATTAATTACATAATTTTATTGATGAGTTATTACTTAGTTAATACAATTATCTAGTTAATATTCGTTTGGTTCATTTATCTATTTGCCTAAAATGTTTAGACAAATTATATAATTACCTAAATCTAGAAATTGATATACTTGTTAATATTAGATATTAATTGATGATTATGGACCAGACCAATGTGATTGGATGAATGTATGGGTATTTCATTATTATTTATGTTGGGGGCCTACGTTCTTATTATTAATTTGTGGCTTGTGTGCCAATTAATTTTTAATTTAATTCCGAACCTGCGAGTCTATGATTTACGGCGCATGTGCCAACTAGTATATGATATGAGTTGGAGCAGAAGATGGAGATCACCGGAGTTAACAAACGAAGGACGAAGACATTGTCCGTTAGGAATTGACCAACTAATTTTCCTCTTGGCTCGGGAAAACTAGATAGAAATATGTCCATAATCATCCATTAGATTTTATTGTGTTTGATGATTCCAAGGTTGATGTTGATTGTTATGCATTATACTATTGATGAGACTGATCCCCTTTAAAATGATATTAAATTCACGACTAAACATTAATCCATGTCTTCCAATGTTACGATGAAAAATTGGATTTCCACAGCCGTAGTTAGCCTGTTGAGTACTTAAGGCTGCTCAATCGTAGGAACTATTCTTCACTGTAAGACATGTGATGCCTCTAAACATTGGGTTGAATTTAATTAAAATTTATTTCTTGTTGAGTGACTCAAAGAAATAGATTTTAGAGGCACATCAAGTTAACACATAAGGCGTACAAGATAAATAATTGTCTGCTTGATGATCTAGGAGTTACACGAAGATATGATTGATAGGTGTATCTGACTGAATGTCCATTAGGGCTTGTTGAGTAACTCAAGGTTCTAATGGAATAAACGGGGCCCTAGCCAACTGATAAATGTTGAAAATTTATTTTTCCATCCATGTTGGGGATCATTGATTCAGTTGGAGTATAGTTAATTTAATAAAAGTCTATATTTCATTAATTTGATTGCATTTACTAATTGTTATTCTATTATCATTTATGTTAATAATATTATGAGTAATGCTTTGAGTTTGAGAAGCATAGTCGATGCCGACAAACTCATCGGAACTACTTGAGTACTGTACTCAAACAGAAAAATGAACTAAATGCCAGCAAGCTCACTGGACTGAAATGTGAGATTTGTTCTAACATATAAGTTAAAATATGTCATGAACAGATTATCCGAAAAATCCTACCAAGACAGTCTTGCTAGGACAATATAGATTTACAAAGATCACGTGATGATCATAATGCGGTATGTATGATACTTGCAGTTATGAGTTGTAAATGTCGCATATGGGTATGGATACTTATATTGTTATTTATCATCTCAAGGAGTTGATTTATGTACTGAACAATATAAAATCCAAAATGCTATTGGAGGCTTGATGGATAACAGGTTAAATGTTGACTTAGTTTAATATTCATTGCCTAATAGCTTATCACAATTTGTTGTTCCAAGATGTGAATAAGATTCACAATACCCACTAGTCTCTTTGGTATGCCCAAACTGTTAACCCTATCACCAATATGATAAGTTTTCATCTCGACATTCCTAACGAGACTTAGAAGAAGTCCCAAAGGAACTTTGAGAAAGATTTTGATAGATCAAACTAACAGCTGAAGCACATAAAGACATATCCAAAGCCAATAACACTTTGTAGAGACAAAGAATATTGGCATGGAACTGTGAGGCAAGCATAACCACTTGAAGTGAAGAATCTTGAAGAAGATTCTGCTTCAAGTCATAGGTTATCAAAAACCGTATTTAAGTCTTTTAAGTATTAGATACAGGATGAAGATCCCATATTTAAATATGATTGAAACTTAAATAGGAAAGTTCACTACAAAGTAAAATAATAGGGCCTACAGTAGGAAATGAAGTAAATGTTACTTCATTCAAGACCTATTATTTTCGTTACCCTTTCATTTTGTTTTAGAATGAATATTGTGATCATGTTTTTGTGAAGAACATTATCTCCATTCATGTTATGTAACGCCTCGTCCGTTTATGCATGTGACTTATGATGTTATGTATGATTAGGAGGTGATGAATATGTGTTTGGACCATTTGTGACTTCGTCGTGATGCTATGTACGGTATTAAGTGTCGAAACGGCCTCCCGAGCAAGAAACAAAGCCAGTGTAAAAATTCGGCAGTTCCGGATTTACGGCCGTAAATGTATGGTTTACGGCCGTAATTATAGGTTTACGGCCGTAAGTAATGTTGTTACGGCCGTAAGTGATGAAATGAGGAAATGTGCCAAAACTTTCACAGAGGTAATTATGGCTGTATGGATTAAGAGTTACGGCCGTATTTTAATGGTTACGGCCGTAAGTGGTAAAGTGAAGGATGTGCAACATTTACAGAGAGTTTATTACGGCCGTAAGTGGTATGGGATACGGCCGTATTATCTTGGGTTACGGCCGTAAGACTGAAGGATGGAAAAACCCTGATTTACAGAGTCTTCGTTACGGCCGTATGATGTTGTGGGTACGGCCGTATATGAGGGTTTATGGCCGTAAGATAGATGGTTACGACCGTAATTTTAGGTCGGCAGAAACTGTTGGATTGGGTTTAAACACGTTGGCTCGGTCTTTTTCCATCATTTTCGACCTCCAACTCCCCAAAACCCTAGAGAACAAGTCTAAAGGTGATTTCAAAGATTTGGCAGTGTCTTTGGCTTGTAGATCATTTACCTACTTCAAGTTACCACCTTTGAATCAACAAGAATGAAGGAGAGGAAGTTACCCAACTAATCTTCTCTCCTCCTTTCTTGTCTTTTGAGGTAGGTTTGAGATGAATTACATATGTAGGAGGTAAGTAGATACAAGAATAAGCCTTAGGTAGCTAAGTATGCAAGTTCCCTTGGCTATTTTCATAGTTTTGGCACAGTATGATATGTCTAGCATGATGTGATGATTCTGCTATGGTTTAGATGCTCTCTAGCCAAGTCTATGTTCTTTATGACATACTTATGTTGCCAAATGCTATGATATGAATGACGAGTCCATGTGAGACTTAAATAATGGTGCATTGCATCCATACGTGACGTGTGTTTAGATTGAGTTGCCTATCATGTGTTGCATAAATGCTAAAGTTTACGGCCAAGTAATGGGGGACCTACGCCCCAATGAAGGATATGTTGGTCTAATGGGGGACCTACGCCCCAATGACTTATATATTGGCCTCACGGGGGACCTACGCCCCAACGATGTTAAGAGGCCGGCCAAATGTTTATGACGGCGCCAATGTTAACACATGATTCTCAACGAGCCCTAGATCCATATGTGATGTGCATATGCATTGTGTCTCTTCCTACTGAGTCATTATGACTCACGTGTGCTCTTTTACATATTGTAGATGATGCTGCGAGTAGGAGGCAGGCTGGGGGTGGCGCAGGGTCTTCTCGCACGTGAGCTTGTCGACGTGTGGAAAAGGGAGAAAGGAAAAGATTTTGGGGTCACGCGTGTGTAATATAAACTTTTTGTAAACTATTACCTTATATGTATGTTAATTCAATTTCTTAGGCGGACATGGAGTGTTTTAGAATACTTTAACTCGCCAATGTCACGTATGTAACGCCATCTCTAGTACGATACCGCTGACGTACTGGGGAGGGTGTTACATGTTAGGACATGAATAGTTGATCCATTAAGATTAAGAATAATAGTTGTTCACAATCATATAATAGAATCAACTATAGAAATAAGATCAGTAATATTAGTTTTCTAAAAGGTTTATTGTTGGAATAGAAAACAAAAGAGATATAAAGATAATTATATCCTATTCTGACATCAAAACATATTAACCCTAATGCATATTGATGTATTGGGAAGGTATGTACAAAAGGTCAGAAAATAGCCTTTCCTATGTCGTCAAGCTCAAGGAGACTACATATTAGATGTAGTATCTTATACTTGATGGACTTCAAGCATGAAAATTTTGAAATGTTGAAAAGGGTTCAAGCAAGAGACGAAAGCTAATTGGTGAATATTCTCACACTAGGATATAATCAAAGTGGAGAATATTTAAGAATATAATTAGAAGAATGAGATTCTCGTTTAGTGAATTTGGGGGCATACACCACCGATTTGATGGTGTATAATAAGAGAATTTTTTTCATATAAATATGATACAATTTAATTATTATGCCTAACAGTTCATTCTAAAATTGTTTGGGGATGTGCAATAGAAATTATAAGAAACACACTAAATAGTGTTCCATCTAAGTCAGTGGATAAAACTCAAAAATAGTTTTGAGTAATAATGCTTAGATGAAGCATGAGAGAAATCTCTTGATAAATATTCGAAAGGAAAAATTGTTGGGTATGACTATTCTCACTTTTAAGATTAGAGTCATCTTATCGAAGTGTGATCTAATCTTAGAGAAATTATTTTTCCTAAAAGGATAATGGGAGTAGAATAGATCTTGAGAGAGCTCAAGAAATCACAAAACAAATTAACCGACTAGATGAACTAGTTAATAAACTTCATTTGATGAGGTGAAAACTAGAAAAGAAGAAAAGTTCTCAAGAACACATTGGCTCAATATGAACTGCGTTAGGGTTCATCTAAAGTAATATGTGATCTTATGGCTAGTAATATGTATTGCTAGTCAAAGATGAGAAACATGTGGTTTATAAAAAGGTAAAAATCAAGATGTTGACTTAAAAGGTATAGATTGATTCGCCAGAATTCAAAGTGAGTTCTATGTACTAAAATCAAACCGTTGGTATTAGTTATAGAATGGGTTAGACCGATAGTTTGTAAATTAGCTTACAAACAACCATGTTACATGGATCGTAACGCTCACATTGACAAGACAAGACTGATAGAGAATGTTGCAATCAAAGACAAATATTGGCTTTGTGAGCAAAATTCCTATCTATAATCGTGTCTTTGTTTATTTGAATTCTAATTGTCGTAGATGCTCGTGTTTGACAAATGGGTTTCAAACTTGATCTTGATCACATTGTATCTGATGCAACCTAAAAGTTTTGAATCCATAAAATCAAATTAAAGGTGTGAGTGGACCTAAGAGGAGCTGAAAACTTCATTTGATGAGACAATCAAATAGTTTGATTTTATAATAAATGAATATGAAAAGTGTGTACAAGAAGTTAGCGGGAGTATAATTGTGTTTCTAATACAGTATGAGGACATGTGTTATTAGAAAATGATATTTCTAGAGAAAGTCCAAGATTCTCTCCATTATGGATTTAGAAGAGGGTTGCAAGTAATTTTGGGATAAAGATCTATATAGATAGATCTATAAAAATCCTTAGCCTATCTGAATCCAAGTACATAGAGAAAACTTTAGAAGATTTTTCATAATAGAGTTAAAGAGAGAAGTCTTTTCTATAGGGATGGGACTACACTCTCAAAAGGTGTTGGAGAGCACGGATTGAGAGAGATCGCATAGATGCTATGTAACCAAATATTTCACATGTTTTGGAGGGGAAAGAAAGTTTCCAAGAAAAAAATGTGGGAAACATTAAATAATGGTCAAAGACCATTATCAGATGCTTGAGAAGCATTAAATATATGTTATTATGGAGAAATTGAACTGAGAGTTCAAAGATTTGTGAGGGTTAGTTCTCAGTCTTGAAAGACTATAGACTAATCCCAATCTGGAAAGACTGTTACTCATTAAAGTCATATGATCAACTAGAAAGGTTCTAGATAAATACAACTCAATACACAATTACTTTGGAAGTAGCAAGAGAAGCAATTTAGATCGTTAAGTTCTTAATTGAACTTGAATGTTTTCTTAGCATTGTTGATCCAATACAGATTGTGATAAAAATGGAGCCATCGGACAAGCGAAGGAGCCCAGTCTCATCAACGATCTAAGTTGTATCAAGGTAGTATATCTCTTTAGAAGAGATGATACAGCAAAATGATAAAAGGATAAACCGAATCCCAAGATCCTTTGACATGGTGGATGTTATAGCATGTTCATGGTGGCCATGATGAAGCTATGTGTATTAGATACAATAGCATTTGGATCTGTTTGCATAAAATTCTGGTGTTGCAATCTATGTTGGACATTGATATGCGTAAACACATAATTAATAAATGCACTTGAATGACAGATCTATTATTTTACATATTTGCTTTGTTTTATCATAACAACTAAAATAATAGAGTCCGTAGAATAAATGTAGAAGAACTTGTTAATCACAAGGAGTTGCGATTGTGAGATACAAGTTGCTAGCACTTATTCTTAAGCCATCCCTGGTCATAGCAATAATAAGACACGGATATTGTTATCGCGGATATGCTAGCAGATGTCGTATCTCTTCCTTAAGAAGAAAGTAACTAATCTCACAAGTTAGATGTTGAGACATTCGGATGAATATATGGATACTTCATTAGTTGAACAAGCATCTGGATGACCTGCCTAGAGACACTACATGGATAGTTATCCTTGCATCAGTGGTTGATCTCTAATGCGCTATGTGGAATTGGTCCTTTGACTTGAGAATACCATAGAACCTTATGTAAGGATTGGTTTACTTTGGCGGACATTGAAGGATACTCTAACCATGGGTTGACTGGAAATGCCGTACGGGTATAGTGAGAGTTGCATGAAGGTTGTGAGTATTCAATAAAGGATTCATCATTCTTGGATAACGGGAGATTATAACCTGGACGTCACCCAATCAAGTTGATGTAAAATCCTTGGCCAAGGTAGGATTGTGGGATTGAAAGAGGTTTTAAATTACAATCGCTGTTTTAATCAATGTTGAGTTGAGAGTGAACAACATGGTTGGTTGAACGAGATTGACGCAACTCCATATCTTTGAACCAATCGGGTTATATTGATGAAAGGATTATAGTTTCATAGTAACCACACATGTAAAGGTTTTGTCATTACCACATGACTTATCCTGTTATATGGATTACCATGACACATTGCGAGATGTCAATCATGGACGGCGACATGGGTCAATCGATCAGGGTGAATCAATGATAAATTGAAATAGGGATTTCACTTTATCATATCCTGATAAGATCAGAATGGTGACACCATGACGTTTGCCATTGTAACTGGGAGCCTGATGGGTCACACATAAGGTCAAGTGATCATATCTTGAATTGGACCTTGTCCAAGTGGGAGAATATTAGTTATGGTGTACAAGGCCCAATAGTTGGACCGGGTTAAGTTATCTTGGGGCTTTAGAAATCCCAAGCCCAATAGGTTTATTAGAAACCTATAAATAACCCAATATTATCCCATAACTTATTAAGTAATTACTATAAATTACCTAATATTGTCCCATAACTTATTAAGTAATTATCTTTAAATTCTCTCTAAAACTTAGCTAGCATTAAGATTTAGAGAGGGTATCCTATTACGAAGGTGTTCGTAATTCAAGAAGGGGCTTGGAGTGTGGATCACCATTGGAGGCCGGATGATTGGACGGCATTGGAGACAAAACAACAAATGAGAGATTCGCTGTGAAATCCGCTTCTATATCGGTAATCTCCAACTACAAATTTCATCTAAGAAACGAGTAGATCTGGTTTTGAGTTTCCCATTTTGTATTCCGCTATCCATGTTTTATTGGGCAATTCCTAACAGTTCCAGCGTTGACGTAAAGCATCCTGGCTCTGCCACGACGCAACAAGAGAGGGTTGGCAAGTGGACCATATTGCTACATAGTAGTAATGGACAGCTGACACATCAAGCACTACAATTTTAATAAAATTCTAGCATTAGGAATATTTCATTTTTATATGATGGGATTCATATATTATAGGAAGAAATCTATGGCAATTTTTTTTAAACTTTTCCAACATTATGTGCTTCGTCTCCTTCAGTCCCTCCAACATACGGTACAACAAAGAATCTTTACAAAGCTAGAATTAAATCATTAATTATAATTAATCAGCAATTAACATGCTATAAAAGAAATCCTATGTGCTGGGCAAAAGCAACAAGAGAGAGAGAGAGAGAGAAAAATCTGTTAGAGAAATGGCAAAGATGATGTAAATTAATATATCGCATTCTAATAATTTCTACACTTAAATTAACTAGTTATGACACGTGTATTGCACGTGATTTTGTAATACTATTTTGAATAATTTTAGATGATTTAGCAAGATTATATTTCTATTTTAATGGAAATGCATATTACAAATTAAACGCGTGTTTATTGGACGAAATATTTAAGCGAAACTACTCATATTTATCATAAGGTAGATCAGTGTAAAAAACTTAGACATGATAAAGTATTTACCGATCAGCCGTTTTAGCCTATAAGTAGCAATTTATTTGTGCGATGATATTAAATATAGCCACATGACACTCTTATTAATACTTTTATTTTGGCTCATATGTAAAAATTATATTTATAAAACCAAATTTATTTTTATATGATACTATAAATTATTTTGTATTATTAGGGTAGAAATTTAATGTGTATTTTGAAGATTGAATAATGTAACGGGTAAAGAGTGAATAATATCGTGTAATCTTAAATCAAAGTGCTAGTAACTTTGACTTGTCCTCTTTTAATATTCAAATTGAGGTTGAGAATATACTAATTAGTTATTTGTTGTGGTATGGCTAATTGGCAATAAGGGCCTATCCTATTTTTCTTGGCATTTTAGTTCTCAAACCCAAAGTTTGTTTTGCGATAAGGACCTCCGTTGGTGCAAAGTTAAATCTCACCGTTAAAGGCTCATTGTGCGCAGGTAATTGGTGCAAGAAAGACTCAACGTATTAAGTCACCACGCAACAAGGACCTATCCTTTTTTTGGCATTTTAAAAATATAAAGCCGTTGAAATTTTAAAATAACGCCGAATTCACTTCCAATTTTTTTAAATCTTTCAACAAATTTATTCCTCTTGAATAAAAAAATAGCATTAAATTAAATCCAATAATAGTTATATCATTAATTGGAATACTTACTATTATTTACACACTCAAAATATTTAATAATATTGATTTGATGTTATATTTGAGAAATAAAAAATTTGTAGGGTAAAATAACGACACGTTGTTTCCAACATTTTTAGTTTTTCTATTTTTAACTTTTCTGTTAGAGATATATTTGGGGAACATGAAAATTTGATACAATTCACGAGGCATGTTTTATTTGTTATCCAACTTGAATAAAATCGGCCCAAATTTAAAAATACAAAATAGAGAAAATCCACTCACATAACATATTTAGGACTTGTTTGATTGATTAAAAAAAAAAACTCAGAGTTTTCACCTTGCAATTTTTTTTAATTTCTCAAATATAACCTCAAATCAATATTATAAAATATTTTGAGTGTGGCAAATAATAGTAAGTATTACAATTAATGATACAACTATCTTTTGATTTAACTTAATTTTTTTATTCAAGAGGAATAACCATTGAAGGATTTTAAAAATTGGAAGTAAATCCGGCTTCATTTGCAAATTTCAATGGTTTTATATTTTTAAAATGCAAAAAAAAAAGAAAAGAAAGAAGGATAGGTCCTTGCAAATTTCAATGATACGTTGAGTCCTTCTTGTACCAATTATCTGCGCACAATTAGCTTTTAAAGGTGAAATTTAACTTTGCACTAACGAAGATCCTTATCACGCAGCAAAATTTGAGTTTGAGGACTAAATGCCAAGAAAAATAGGATAGGTCCTTATAGTACAGCGGGTTAATACGTTGGGTTCTTAGTACATCAATTAGCCTTGTGGTATTTGTATAAGTACAATTAAATTGTTGTTTTATTTAATTTTTAGAGCTTTTATATTCCATGAATTAAATTAAAGATCTTATTGAAATAATTAATGACATTGTTTTTATTTATTTTTTTTGATAAAAAAAGTAATGGTTATTGGTTTAATGATTATGGTAGAAATTTAAATATGTATGAAGGGTGAACAATGTAAAATGTAAAGAGTGAATATGTCGTGTAATCTTAAGTGAAAGTGCTAGTAATTTTAACTTCTCCTTGTTTACTATTCAAGTTAAGGTTGGGAACATACTAATTAGTTATTCGTTGTGGTATTTGTATTGGTACAGTTAAATTATTTTTAAATTTTATTTTTAGACTTTCTATATACAAATAATAAAATTAATGATCTTATTGAAATATTAATTAATGGCAATAATGAAAATGGTGTAAGGGCAAAATGTCCAAAAATATTTTGCCCTCATAGCCCCTTTTATAAGAGGAAGGATATATCGCATTTATTGAAGAAGACGGAACCCTTTTACATCAGCATGGCTCAAATAGTCAATTAAATTTCAACATTATATATATGGATATACAATGTCTGATTAATCATTACAGTTTATGAAATATCATCTATAATCTATAATAATATATGAAAAAGGTCTTCCACCAAAGCATGTTTTCCAGCCAAAACCCCAATTTTGTTTTTAGTTAGCATTAAGAGTTAATAATTAATCAATTAAGGAAACACATGTTTCCTTAATAAGTGTTCATAAAAAATGCCACTACAAGATTTCTTTAAACTTTTTTTAAAAGCTTGGATTTTTATTATATAAGGCAAGTATGACTAATGAATCCACATAATTATAGCATGTTCCGAATTTTTATAAGATTGATGGATCTAATTATAAAATGTTAAAACAGTATGTATTTTTTCAATACTTATTCATTATTTTTCGTGGTGTAATATATGGTAAAATTCATATATACACGTCTTTAGAATTATGGAAACACACATCTGCAACTCATATGGAAAAATTCATGATTTTTTTGTTACATAAAATATAATATTAATTATTTCGAATTTAGAATATAGTAATTTAAGAATGAATATGGCGTATAATTAATTTCATGTCAAGCTAATTGAAATTTTTTGGGTTGTAGAAATATTTATTTTGAAAATCCTCCTAAAATAAAATTCTCAGCTTCTTCTACAAAAGTTTAGAAAATATGGATAATTTTATAAACTATTCAAAAAACCAAAGATGCCAAATCGAATAGTTATGAAAAAAGCGAGCCTGTGCAACTCTATAAAACACAAATTATTAGGCATGCAAAAGTTGTGACAAATGGTTATTTGAGGGGAAACTAAAAACGAAGTAAATTAACAAAATTCATGAATTTTTATTTTAATTTCTGTAGATAAAAGATATATTAATTATTAAGAATATATTTTCTCAAAAAAATTATTAAGAATATAATTTTGGAATTAATATATCACATAGTTAATTTTATGTTAAGTTAATTAAATTTTTTTGGGTTTAAAAGTTTTCCAAAATAAAATTCTCAACTTTTCTCCAAAAGTTTAGACCAATGGATAATTTTTTGCACTATGAAAAGAGACAAATATCTCACATCAGATGGTTTTGAGAAAAGAGTGTGTGTATTACTCTATAAAGCAACAATCATTAGGCATCTAAAAGTTATAGCCAATGGCTACTTGGGGAAATCGGTAAGTGGTCTCTATTTAGTTTAGTAATAATTTTTTAGCTTAATAATTTTTATTTTATTTTTTAATTAATAATAATAAAGGAAAATACCATACTGGTCCCATAATGAGCACCTAAAGTGAGGTTAACGTATGCGTTCGTGGCGCTAAATGAGGAATAGATTATTGGCCATATTTTCCTCACAAAAACTTATACAATATGAACAAACTTCTAGGATATTAAAAATAAAAATATAATAAAAACCAACTATCAATTTTTTAGAACAATTACTAATTTTTAGTCCAAGACAATATGAATAAAATAAAAATACAAAAAAGAAATCGAATTATTTGTTTTTATTAAATCGCATTTAATTGAATTGGATGAATATAGGAAAGTCATTTTACTAGGTATAAGTGAAATATACTTTGGGCAAGTTGAGTGGACCATAATTAGTGTTTGTATAAGAAATGTGCGTTTGACTCATTTAATTGAATTTGGTGAGGTATTTTATTATGTTTAGGATGACCAATGGTTTATACAAATGTCAAAAATTTGTTAGTGAGTTATTGGCTTATATATTTTTACGTTGTGTTTTTTAAATATCATTTTTTAGCCTTTTCATCCAATAAAAGCTTTTATTTTTTCCGTTTAAAAGGTTTTCGATTCTTAACAACCAAAGACTTTACTTCGTTTATAATAATTATGTTGGATGTTTGCTTTTATTTGTTTCTTAATTTAAAAAGGTGGATGGAAAAACTTACGGTTGATTCAAAAATTAAGAATAAAAAGACTCACAAGCGATGACGATCAATAAGAGTTAGGGACAATCGCTTTCTAATGTTGGCATTTATCTAAAGGAGCATGTATTCAATCATGGAAAATTATATGTTATTGTCTCCAGAGTTACGAGCAAACTCGGATTGAAGATTGTGCTTTGTGACAAGGATGGTCAACTGAAAAATTCAACAATGAATGTGAAGTTCAAAGAAATGTTTCAAAATCCATTTAGAGTGAATTTTTTATTTTTAATATTTATTTAGTTCAGATGCATGCCACCACATCATCCAACAAACGACGATCACTGATTCAAATCTTCCATCTAATTTGTATTATGTTATAACTTTTTTATTTTGAACATAAAACAATATTATTCAGTTATATTTTTATATCTATGTGAAATATATCTTAAATATTTTACATTAATTGTCAAATAATATATCTTTATCTTTATTATTACAATTATATTTACATCTATTCCATTTTACCTAAAAAGATTTGCTTTTTGTCTCTATAAAACAAGCTCTTTAGAGTGTTTTCATCCCGTGCAACGCACCTGTCCGATATTAGTATTAAAAAAGATTATACATTATTATTGATTGTGATTGATAGGATTTACCCAAAACAAAAAAAAAAAAAAAAAAGAAATTGTTGACTATACACATATGCTTATTCTTTTCTTTCTGCATAGGCATTGTTCTTCCTTTTTTTTTTTTGATTATTGGAGAAAAACTTCAAAGGCATTGTTTGCTTCTTTCATTAACACAATATTTGCATATTTACACTTTTCTTAAAACTACTTTGCCCACCCGCTTATTTAAACCACTTTATAAAAATAAAATAAAATAAAAGAACTCTTAAAAACAACAATAAAAAATGTATTTAAATATGCTTAAACTTTTTTCTTCTCAAAATTAAATGATACCAACATTGCACTAATGAACTACTTTTTAGGTTCAACACTATTTTCAATTTAAAGATTGATAAATGTGAATACTATTAATTATACAAGATTGTAATTAATGAAGAAAAAAATGTTATTATGCTAAACAAAACGTTTCCCAAAAATATATATTTTCATGCATTGAAAATGATTTTACTTGAGTTGATTTGGTGAGATGCTCAAAATCAATAAGTTAAAATCTCCAATTAAGTACTTATTTCATAAAATTATTTTGAAAAACAAATGAAGAGCATTTTCATTAAAAATTGAAATTTGAAAATAACAATTCCGGATCATTGTAATTACAAGTTTTGATCCAGCATCAGGCGGGTACTGTGCAAGAAACTGAAGCGAACGTGGAAGTCATTGATTTAAGGTGTCATTTCATGAAACCATGTGTAACGGCCTGGGTCCTAAGAACTCGGAATGTTAGTCTTTCCTTTAAAACTATTTCATAGATTTTTTTATAACAATAATAATAAATGTGGAAAAACAAATAAATATATAAAATGCGAAAATTTATTTAAATTGGCAAATATGTTAGAGTATCTTGTAATTGTTGATCTCCACCAACTCTCAAAGAATCCAAAATAGAGTACTTAATAGTTCAAAACATTCAAAATAACATATTCTAATGCTCCAAGGTTACTTAAGAAAACAACGGAATTAGAACTTATTTATTGGATAAACCCTTAGTAGCCACCACGCCTCGATGTGCCTCCAACTCCCTAATTTGCAATTTGTTAAAATGAATTGCGTGAATATTTCAAGAAAATACTCAGTAGGCTCTGCGCAAGTTAACCAATATATATGGGAATATAAGGTAATTAGATATGCAAACTCTATAATGGAATACACGAAGGTAAGTCTGGTGCACGAAGGCAACTCTACGCCCGAAGGCAAGTCTAGGCACAAAGACAAGAAATCACATCAATTGCATACTAAGAGCACTCATATAGTATAGATTATTAACTATAATTGCGTAAAAGTAAACTTGAGAATTGAATTTTGAGCATACCTTAAATCTTTCTTGAGTTTGAGATAATTCGTGGTGAGAAAACAATCTTCTAGTTACTCGTACACCCTGTCTAGCCAATAAGAAGTTTAATTTATATTAATAAACTTAAATATTACGTATTTATAGATAATATTGAAATTTATGGACCAAAATTGAAAGAATATAAACGTTTTGGGGTTGATTTGAAAGAATTGAATAGTTTGAGGGTTTAGGATGGAATAAAATTTGAATTAAAAATACTTTGGAATAAATTATAAGATTTTAAAACATAGAGGAATTAAGTACAAATAAAGTTTGGGAGTTAACTGAAATAAGAAAGGAAAGTTTAAAGATTTAAATTAAAACGAAAGCTGATGGGTCAAATTTAAGAATTAAAAGTTAGGGATTTAGGATTAAATAAAGGGTTCGACTATCTGCATCGTCCCAAACCTCTTCTACACCCCCTTTTTGCAAAAAAAAAAAAAAAAAAAACCTTCAATATTTACCAATTTATCCCTCCCTCTTCATTTTTTCCCCTTCTTTCTTTCCTCTTCATGCACACCCCCAAAACAGAAAGCAAAAATAATAATAATAATAATAATAATAATAATAATAATAATAATAATAATAATGAAGAAGCTTCTTCCATGGCTGCCACCACTGGTAGCCCAAGAAGAAGACAACCCGAGGAAAAAGAGAAGAAACAAAAAAAAAAAAAAAAAAACTTGGTGTTCGGGTCAAAGTCCGAATTTTTTTCCCATGCGTTTTTTCCATTGCATAATCCGCCATTGTTGTATTTCTACTCAAGCTCGCTCAATTTTTATTTATTTATTTATTTTTAGTATAGGATCCACTATTGTTAAGCTTGAATCCGCCATTGTTGCTCAAACTCAAGAAAGTTTCATGTGTTGCTCAAACTCACAAACTGAAATTGCAGGGGTGTCTTGACCATCACTGAGGAAGAAGAAGAAACTGAGGAAGAAACATGGGGAAGAAGAAGAATGTGAAAGCCTCAAGGAGTGTTTTTTGCTTTTTGGTTGGGAGGGGGCTGGGGGTGTGTTTTGAAGAGGAAAGAAACAAGGAAAAAAAAGCAAGAGGGAGGGATAAATTGGTAAATACTGAAGTTTTCTTTTTTTTTTTTTTTATTGCAAAAGTGGTGTAGAAGAGGTTTGGTGGGTGCAGATAGTCGAACCCTTAAATAAATTTTTAAGGGCTTATTTGAATAAAATAAATAAATAAATAAAGGGGCCAAAATTTCCATTGAAAAATTCCCAAATTGAATTGTCAAAATGGGATTAAAATCCCTAGCTTGTGACCAGGCTTTTTGTTCTCGTTTCTTGGCTATGTTCAACTGAGAAATAAGGAAGGGAATCCGAGGGTGGTGCGGCGACACTACTACCTCTAGTTGCCAGCGAAGGCGAGGCTGGTGGAGGTGATGCTAGTGGTGGCGTTAATTGAAGGATAATATGAAGATTAGGCTCGAATTTGGTGGTTGAAGCTTCAGTGGAAATTTGGGATTTTTCTAGTTTTCAATCCTTATTTCGTCCTCTTTTCTTCTTCCTAATCGATCCTAAGGTTGTAAGAGAGGTGTGGTGATGTCTAAATGGAGGTTTTAGAGGTAGAACAAGTGTGTGGTTGGACCGTGAGTTTGTCCGTGTCTGTGCGTGTATGCGCTAACTGCAGCTGTTTGTGGGTTCGTGCGTGTATGTGTTGAGTGGTTGCAGTAGCTGTGCAAGGTGGTTGTGTGGGCTATTGTTGCTACTGTAAGTTGCTGTGAAATTGTGAAGACGGTGGTGGTGTTTGTACAGTCAAGGCTGCGTTGTGTGTGTGCTTGCTACGCTGTGTTCGTGTTTGCTGTGTTGTGTGCGTGTTTTGTGAGCTTTGTATCAGCCTCGTTTGTGTGAGTGTTGCTGTGTGATGAAAGATCTATAAACGCTGTGGAAAAATGCAGTGAAATCAAGTGAAGAATTTATGCTATTGAATTTAATAGAAATCAAGTGAAATGCAAGTGAAGTAAAAACACAGTAGATGCTTTGAAAAATGGCACTGAAATAGCAATTTATTAAGAATTTGTGTGTGTATATGTGTGATTGAATGTTATAACTTGATGGATTGAAATAGAAAATGGATTTAGAAGTTACCTTAAAACCAATGCTAGATGGAACTTGGTGTTGTGTTGTAAAGTGTCGATGGATGATCAAATGAAAATGGGGAAATGAAGATGATAATGGTGGAGTGCAGAGAATAAAGTTGGGCCTAGGGTTTGGAACAATCTCAAGTAAAGTCTTTAAATGGAATACTAGGGTAAAGAGCATTTTTTTTATTTTTTATTTAAAAAAAAACTATCTTGGCTCGAAATTCCAAGTTAGAGATAGACTTTTATTAGCACAAATGAAGAAGAAATTACCCTTAGTCGGAGGGGGACATATGAGCCTTACCTCCCATATGTAGATAATTAAGTACAAATGTAGATAAATTGATGCTCTATATGCAATGCTTGAGAAGTACTACCGCTCACACAATGAAGCAAATTAAAACAACGAATTAACCACAAACGCTAATCGAATATTAGGAATTCTTGTGCAGTCTAGTCTAAGTATACCTCTAATACCTCCAACCATTTCCAAAGCTCGTAAGAGTTTGAATCTTTTATCATCACGAGCCAAAGAACCAAAGTAGTCTGTAGTAGAATTTCCTTCTCCATGTACATTGGTGAAGACAGTGGAGATGTTAGACGCAAGAGACCTAATATTATGGATAATATATTGTGCTTCCCAAGGTCCCGAATTGCTTGAAGAGGAAAAAACAACAGCGGCCTGAGAATCGGCTTCTATCCAAACTTTAGTGATACCCCATTCAACACAGAGTTGCAAACCCTTTTGAATTGCCATTAATTCAACATAAGTGATTGAACAATTGCCATACCAATCATAAAAGCCCCATTGTACATTACCGTTGTCGTCTCTCAACAATCTTCCCCCAGTGGCCTCCCCATCTTTGACCGAGCAATCGGTGTTAAGCTTGAACCACCCAGGTATAATATGAATGGGTAAGAAATACGAATGTGCTTTAAATGGGCTTCTAATTGGATTAAATTTTCTCTACACTTAAATTGGACTATAATTAGACTTTAAATTGGGCTTGAATTTAGGTTTGGACTCTCACGAATAAAACTAAGATTTTGGGGACTAAATCAAATAGCTTTGAATGTTTGGTCCTCAAATGTAAATTTGAAAAATAAATAAATTTTATAAATTATCTTCTTGTAATCATCAAATGTAATAATAAATAATATAAAATTTCGATTAGACGAGTATATGCTATTAAATTCTTTAAGTGAAGTTGTAGCGATACATTTAAGAAATTTAATTTAATTAAACATTTTTACGTATGAAAAAATTGCGGTCAATACACCATGTGTGATCTATTAAATATATCAAAATAGAAGTATTTTCCTTCTATTTTCCCGCCTACCTTTTCTTTCCTTTTCTTACCTTTATTATATTTTATTTTTTATTTTTTTAATATATTCCTGTGCCAATCCATTCTATATTTTTATGTTCCTCAAAAATTTAATACTATCTATTTTCCACATTCCAAATAATTGAAATCAAATCCAAATTATAAGATATGTATACAAATCACCAAAAAGTCGCTTTATCAATAATCTTCAATTCCAAAGTTTGTTTTATTGTTTAAAGTTATTGATTAAATATATCATTATTATTATATATTTTCCATCCACTAACGATTTACAGGGTGATTTTATTGTTTATTTAAATATTTTTAATTATTTGTAGATATTATTATTATTATTATTATTATTATTATTGTTGTTGTTGTTGTTGTTGTTGTTGTTATATATGTTTGAGAGATGAATATAACCTTATTGCATTTAAATAAGTTTTTATTACATTAAATAGATACGATGTGCCATTATTATTTTTTATTATAAAATTTGAGACTTAAATGTAGATTTTAACAATTTTATATTATCCAACATGTAGAATACATTGATATGGCCAATTCTTCTTGGAAGTGCATATTTTGCAGTGCAATATTTTGGTATGACGAATAGTTAGAGAAGCGCCGTTCAAACTACCAAAATCCGATATTTTCTATATATTATTAAAAAGGTACACTTAATTATGCCAATAATGTTACTACAAAATATAGATCGCTTGGTGGGGCTTTGCAATGGAATGAGATTAGTTATAACGAAGCTTGGATCTTATGTTATAGAGGCTCAGGTTTTAGGATGAATAATACGGGTCCAAAGGTTTTAATTCCAATGATGATGTTGACGTCCGATACCTGACTACCTTATAGGTTTCAATGACGACCATTTTCTTTGACGTTATTGTACGCTATGATAATCAATAAAAGTCAAGGTCAGTCACTCACGAAAGTGGTATTTTCTTGAAGAGACTTGTATTTATTCATGAACAACTGAACGTTGCAATATTGACAGTTACGAAAATGATTGAAGATATTGATATATGATGAAGATAGAAGGCCGACAAACACTGCCACCAATATTGTATTAAGGAAATCTTTCAAAATTTGTAATAGTTCGTGTTAAAATAATAATATTGACTTAGTTTTCTATCCTAACATTAATTATATTTGTATTAACTTAAATCATGTTTTGTGTAATTAAATACAATTACACATTGCCAGAAATAAATTCTTGTGTATGGCACTGGAAATACGCTAGTTTCATTCAATAGTCAAAGCTACAAAGTTATTTGTTACCTTACCCGTGTGTTTACTGGATTAAAATCATTGTAATTGCTATAGATCACATTCACTTGAACAAAAATGATATCTTAAGTTTCTTAATTGGTTTCTCGGATTGGATTAATTTTTATTTTTTCACTCCCTCCATCCCATTTTGATAGATATGTTTGTTTTTTTCACACCGATTAATAAGACACAATTATTATAGTTGAGAATGTAATTTTTTTTTTTTTTTTTTTTGCAATCTTCCTAAAATGCTCTCTCCATAAATAAATATACCAAGAAACTACTTAATAAATATGGGTATTTAAGTCAAGTAAATGTAAATTAAATTCTTACTATGGAAACGTGCTTAGAATTTTGCTTAGAATTTGGGGAAGGCCAAAATGGAAAACATACCTATCAAAATGGAACTGAGGGGATACTTTTTACAGCAAATCGGAAGAAGTTACACAGGATAAGGAGTCCAACCAAAAAATTACACGGGTAGTGGATTAATTGGCATTGATGAATTGCTAAAATAAATATGGCAGCCAAAATAAATAACCAATCAATTTCCATGGATTCATTCCTAATTTCCACATATTAATTAATTGCATTTATTCGCTTAATTGATAACAAGTTAATTTCTTAATTCAAGAATTAATAATGTAATGGCAGTACAATTGCCCGACAGTTTAATAGAACACTAGCCTTTTTCACCCGTGCATTGCACGGGAGGCAAATGTATCAACAATTATAAGGTTGGATATACATTAGTACTATGTCAATAGTACCACCAAGATAATAAACCAAGCACTAGTGAGCAGACAAAGTTTAAAAATTAATACAACTGATGAGAGAATTATATAAAAATTTTAGCAGAGTTTTCCTTGTAAATTGCACAAATCTTTCCCTTTAAACTATGCAATGAACAAATATACAACAACCACAAGAGTTGATTTACAACTCTCCTCATTAGATCAACAATAAACACAATGTAAAAATAATACCATCAATACAAGAATGAAGTCACTTAAATGTAAATCTCGACACTAACTTTCGCCAGGAACATTAATTTCATGTTAATTGTCAAATGTATTATGTTGGCACCCTAGTGACGTGGCACGGGCCCAGCCCAGGTCCACCGCACGATGTGGATCTCCTGCTGACGTATAGGAGTGCCAGGTCGGCTGATGACGTGTCTGGTGTCCCAGTTCGGATCGACACCGGAATTCTACCACAAAAGCATAGGTCAGGTGTCCCAGTTCAGCTCGGATGGCCCGTCTAGCTCGGTCCGTGGCCCAGGTCGGCAGAAGCACGGAAGACTATCCCATCGTCACAGTTTCTGACAGAGGGTCCGAGGTCAGCTCGGTCATGGTGTGCGCCCAACCCTTCTTGCTACAGTGGTCGACAATAAGGACAATCCACGTGTCATCTGACACCCTGACACCACCTGCAACCGACAGAGCATCTTTTCCCCATAAATGCAATGACGGCTACACCCAAGTTCTGAGGTCAACGCCATTAATGCAAGACGGCTTGCAGGTACAGCAGGTGCAATCATGATGTCAACCCTAGAGCCGGTACAACCGTCTCATGATGACCTACTACCTCCTCCTACATTTTACACTATAAATAGAACACTTAGTGATCATTCGACACACGAAAATCCTCTGTAATCAAGGACTAGCTCGAGTTCGGCTACACATAAATACACTTACATCCTTTACTTCTTCAGTTACTACTAATTAGGCCCAAACACCCACCTCAGTTGATAATTAATTGGTCATTACTGATTTCGACATCAACAAGAGGCCCTCCCCCTTTCATTTCAGCAGCACATCCCAGCTCTACCCCGGATATTCCTCCCTCGAAACATGAGCCGCAGCGGCGCGTCCTACGCCTCTACGGGCGGGAGCACTTCCGATCCCAGTATGGAGTACGTCCCAAGAGAACCACCCTCAGGCGCGAGGCAGCACTCCACCCTGGATGTGACCCCGGCGCAGATTCTGAAGCGACTGGATGTCCCCGTCCAGGCCGTTACCACGCTCCAGCGCGACCCCCACAAGCGCACCGCTGAGTCTAGCGTCATATCACCAAGGAAAGGATGCTCATCTCGGCATCGCATTCGGCGTCACTTGCGCTTCAGTCGCTCCCCTGCCCCAACACGGACCACAATGCCGCTGGAGACCCCAACTCTTTCGGAGGCCAGGTCGTCGGGAAGAACTCACAGCGTCTTCGATCGGCTCTGCCCCCGTCACGACCGTAGGCGGCAACCCGAGGGGCATGGTGAAAATGCGAACGACCCACCCGCGCAGTCCGAGCTCGAGCTCCTGCGGAAGAGGGTGGCCGAGCTAGAAGCGAGGGAGGCAGCCCCTAGCCCCTCGACCCGGGTGGGAAAGGCCTCCCCGCTGAGCCTGAAGATCCAAGCCGAGCCCATGCCTGCCAAATTGAAGCTACCTCAACAAGGGAACTACGACGGAGTCAATGATCCGACGGGCCACGTCGACAGGTACGCCGCCTTCATAGAGTTACAGGGGGGAAGTGACGAGCTCATGTGCAAGGCCTTCCCTCTGACACTAGGGGATAAGGCCATGAAGTGGTTCAAGAAGCTCCCCCCACATTCCATAAAGACGTGGGGGGACCTCGCGGCCAGGTTCCAAGCAGCTTTTATGGGGTCCCGGCTGAGGTCGACCCCAAAGCAGAGGCTAGTAGACGTCAAGCAGGGGAGGGATGAGTCCCTGAAGAGCTACGTGGAGCGATTCAATTGCCGATACATAGAGATTGGCAGTGTGTCGGACGAAATGGCCCTGGTGGCAGCCTTGGCCGGCCTCAGGTACAGGTCCCGATTTTGGTGGTCGGTCCACAAGAACAGTCCAGAGACATACCATGATTTCCTCAGCCGAGCTGAGTGCCATATCGGGGTTGAGGAGGCGTCAGGAGACCCCGAGATGAAGCCTCAGGACCCTCGACCCGAGAAGGGCAAGGAGAAAGACACCAACTCGACCCAGGCGCCACGCGCTCAGCACCAGCCGCAGCGCGGCGGGCGAGAGGCGGCTCGACCACCCCCCAGAGGTTCCAGACCTTCCAAGTTCTCAACACCAGCCTCGAGGGCGTACTGATGCACGTAAAGGATCGGGGGGTCTTGCCACCCCCGAATCCGATGAGGACCCTCTTCGAGCCAGAACTAGGAGAGGTACCGCCGTTACCATAGGTCATTGGACATGACACCGACGGTCGGGACTCAAGAACGGTCGAGGCCTGATTCGGCGAGGGCGGTGTCTTGAGTTCGTGGCCCCGCCACCCGACCACGGCCGACCTCAGCCGGGGGCTTCTCACCGGCCTCAACCCCCTACGGGGCCATGGAACGAGGTCCACACGTTGGTCATGGGTAACCAACACTTTTTCGAGTCGCGGAACCAGCACAAGAGGTTGGCGAGAGGCACTGACCGACTACCGGTACTCGCGCGAGAGGACCAAGACCCGGCTCACTCGTCTGAACCTCGTGAAGGGATCACCTTTACGAGGCCGACACACCACATCCGCCACCCTCACCAGGACGCCCTTGTCATCAGCATGGTCCTCAACGGTACACACGTACAACGGACAGTTATCGACAATGGGAGCGGAGTCAACTTGCTATACCTCCGGACCTTACTCCACATGGGCCTCGATGAGCGGCTTTGAGCCGTGCCCCTTGGCCTGTGGTTGGAGTATTTGGTCATGCTACGAGAGCGATTGAGCGGATATAGATGTTGGTGGAGCTAGGGGAAAAGCCATGCGTACGGGCCGTCATGGCCACCTTCATCGTGGTAGACCTCCCAGGCAATTACAATGCCCTTCTAGGTCTGCCCCTCCTGTACGAGCTCAGGGCCTCGACCTCCATTTACCACTATGCCGTGAAGTTCCCCACTCCCGCGGGGGTAGCGACAGTCTGGGGGATCAGGCCGCAGCCCGTCGGTGCGACGTCACCCAGCTCGCTGTCCGCGAACGACCCGGGGGGCTGACCGTCGCCATGGCCGAGCTCGACGACCCTCGAAGCCACCTGAGGACCGGAGTGCACAGCCGATGGAAGAGCTGGACACCCTCGAGGTCGATGCCGAGCGCCCAGAAAGGGTCCTGAAGATCGGGAAGGGATTGGCTGAGCCAACGCGCTCCGCCCTGGTCGAATTCCTCCGCAGCAGTTCCGACGTCTTTGCTTGGGAGCCCTCGCATATGGTCGGCATACCTGCATCAGTAGCTTGCCACCGGCTAAACATCGACCCCGCGGTGAGACCTCGGCAACAGCGACGACGTCCGCTGAACCAGGAGCGCTATGTGGCCCTGGCGAAGGAAGTGGATAAGCTACTTCAAATTGGATTCATCAGGGAAGCCAAATACCCCACCTGGGTTGCGAACCCAGTCCTCGTCAGGAAGAACAACGGTAGCTGGAGAGTCTGCATAGATTTTAACGATCTCAACAAGGCCAGCCCCAAGGACTCGTTCCCACTGCCTCGAATAGATCAGATGGTAGACGCAACAGTTGGGCACGAGCTCCACAGTATGATGGACGCTTACTCGGGCTATAACCAGATCCCTATGTATCCCCCAGATCAAGAGCACATGGCCTTCGTAACAGATCAAGCCCTTTACTGCTACCAGGTCATGCCCTTCGGGTTGAAGAACGTTGGGGCAACCTACCAGCGCCTGGTCAACAAGATGTTTGCCTCCCAGATCTGGATTACCATGGAAGTATATGTCGACGACATGTTGGTGAAGAGCGTGAAGGCCGCTGACCACATCCAGCACCTGGGTAACATGTTCCAGGTCCTGAGAGAGTATCGAATGAAGCTGAACCCGGCAAAGTGCGCCTTCGGGGTTGAGTCCGGAAAATTCCTCGGCTATGTGGTGAGCTCGAGAGGCATTGAGGCAAACCCCGAGAAGATCAGGGCTGTGCTGAACCTGAGACCTCCCACCAGGGTTAAAGAGGTCCAGAGTCTCACCGGCAGGATAGCGGCCCTGAACCGATTTGTGTCCAGGGCCACGCGGACGAGTCTTGCCCTTTCTCGAGGCCATGAAGAAAGGGAAGGACTTCGGATGGACCCCCGAGTGCCAAGAAGCTTTCGAGGAGCTCAAAAGACACCTAGCTCAGCCTCCTCTCCTGTCGAAGCCCAGGGCGGAAGATGTCCTCTCCATTTACCTCGCCGTCTCTGAACATGCCGCGAGTTCAGTCCTTACTCGTGTCGAGGGGGACATCCAGTACCCGGTCTATTACACGAGCCAATCCTTCGCCGACCCCCAGAAGCGTTACACGCCGATGGAGAAGTTAGCCCTCGCGCTTGTCACTAGTTCCAGAAAGCTTCGACCTTACTTCCTCGAGCACCCGATCGAAGTGGTGACTAACTACCCCTTGCGGCAGGTGCTCCAAAAGTCGGATTCATCAGGTCGGCTGGTCAAATGGGCAGTGGAGGTCGAACAGTTCGACATCTCGTACCGACCTTGGCTCGCGATAAAGGGCCAGGCCCTGGCAGATTTCATAGCCTAGTTCAGCCTGCCGTTGTCGAGTCCCAGTACCAAGGTCGAGCCCTGGACGCTTTATGTAGACGGCTCATCGACAGACGTACACTCTGGAGCCGGGCTCGTGCTCCTGAGCCCCTCCTTGGAATCTTTACGCGATCTCTGCGGTTCGTCTCGGCCTCAATAATGAGGCTGAATACGAGGCCCTGATTCCGGGCCTCAGGTACGCCCGGGCCATGGGTGTCTCCGACCTCCAAGTCCGGAGCGACTCCCAGCTCGCCGTCAACCAACTCAATGGCACCTACCTTGCTAAGGACGAGTGGATGACTAGCTACGCCGACCTTGCTGCCGCTGAAATAATGAATTTCGAGGAAGTGGTCCTTCGACAGATCCCTCGGACTCAGAACAACCTGACTGACGCCCTGGCACGCCTCGCTACCAGTGAAGGGATAGAGGTGCTGGAATTTGTACCGATCAACCGACTGACGAGGTCGGCCATAGCCAAGCCCTCCCATGTGGCGGCCGTAGACCTGGGCCCCCCTTCGTGGATGGACGAAATTTTCTCCTTTTTAAAGGATGGTAGGGCCCCGGAGGACCCCAGACTGGCAAGACAATTGCGCATCAGGGCCGCTCGCTACACGGTCATCGACAGCATGCTCTACAAACGCAGCTTCTCAGGCCTTCTGTTGCGGTGCCCTCCACTCCGGAACGTGTGGAAACCACTCTGGTGGTCAGGCCCTGGCACACAAGGTCCTGAGGCAAGGCTACTTCTGGCCAACCCCCAAGAAAGATTCCATTGCCTCGTCGGTGACTGCGACAAGTGCGGCGCCACGCCAGTCGTGAGGCCCCTCGGTGAACTAACTCATGTGCTCAGCCCATGGCCCTTCTGCAAATGGAGAATTGACCTCATAGGACCTATGCCAACTGGTCGTGGAGGAGTGAAATATGCTATAGTAGTCGTGGACTACTTCACCAAGTGGGCGGAGGCTGAGGCCCTGGCTCGGATCACGGAACAGAAAACGATCGACTTCATCTGGAGGGCAATCATATGCCGATTTGGAATACCCGAGTCCACTGTAACCGACAATAGCCGACAATTCGACAACCGTAGGTTGAGGTCTTTCTGCGAGGACCTGAGAATCAAGAAGCACTACTCCACCCCGAACCACCCCCAGTCCAACGGCCAGGTGGAAGCAGTGAACAAGATCATCAAGCACACACTCAAGACCCGACTAGAAGAACTGAAGGGAGGATGGGCGGATGAGCTCCCGGCCGTCCTATGGTCCTATCGGACAACATCGTGGACCAGTACCGGAGAAACCCCCTTCGCATTGGCATACGGGGTCGACGCTGTGATACCGGCCGAGGTCGAGTTGCCCTCCTTCCGAACTCGATACTTCTCTGAGCACACAAATGACCGGGAACTTATGCTCGAGGTCGACCTGCTGGAAGAGAAGCGAATTGAAGCCGACCTGCGAACGGAGCTATACAAGCGCCGTAGTGCTCGGTACTTCAACCAGAAAGTCAAGAGACGAAGCTTCCAGGTCGGAGACCTGGTACTCAGAAAGGTCTTCCTTGCAACCCGAGATCAGGCAGCAGGAGCCCTAGCCGAGAAGTGGGAGGGGCCCTTCGTAGTCCTAAGCGCCCTCTGCAACGGCTCTTACTGCCTCGGAACAGCCGAAGGAGTTGAGCTCCCCCACCCTTGGAACGTTAAGCACTTGAAGAAATATTTCCAGTAGCTAAGAAGTTGTAAATGTTGAAAATCAGTTGTAATATCTCTACTTCAGTAATGAATGGAAGTTTTTGACCACGGCTGACCCACCCCCTGAAATGGCCGACCTGAGCGGTCTGGCCTGGGGACAGATCCACCAAGGTGGCATCCAAACAAAAAAAAAAAAAAAAAAAAGAAAAAGACCTAGGTCCGCCACGGCGGACCCACCCCCTGAAATGGCCGACCTAATCGGTCCGGCCTGGGGATAGATCCACCAAGGTGGCATCCAAACAAAATAAATAAAAAAAAAGAAGACCTAGGTCCGGCACGGCAGACCCACCCCCTGAAATGGTCGACCTAATCGGTCCGGTCTGGGGATAGATCCACCAAGGTGGCATCCAAACAAAATAAATAAATAAAAAAAAGACCTAGGTTCGTCACGGCGAACCCACCCCCTGAAATGGCTGACCTAAGTGGTCCGGCCTGGGACAGATCGACACCAGTAGCACCCGCTCGCCGAACCAGTCAACAGCAATCGAGCGGACCTAACTCCTTTTTATAAGCCGAGCTGAAACCATGTCTTCCTGACCGATCTGAATACTTGAACAATTATAGTAGAAAATGAGTAGACCGAACTGGACTCAATCATGATAACTTCAGATAGAGCGAGTCAGAAGATCGGTCGCTCAGGCCCACCCCGGTGGATCCGTCGCCGACGAAGGCCGACCTACGAGGTACAGTCTGGATACGAATCCACAACGACGGGAGCAAATACTTGTTATTATTGGATTCTTAAGTTTTTCCTATGACCCCAGCGCGGGGACGACTTAATGAGATGAGCCGACATCGAGTGCGGTTGTATAAAATTGCAATTGAAACAAGATAAGGGAAGAACTGAGCTGAAACAATTTCATTCATTAGATGGAAAGTTACAAAGTGGACCCAGATCGGCACATCCGATCTGGGTCATGTCCAATACATTACAAAAAAAAAAGAGATTACAAGTTACAAAGAAAGCAAGCCCGAGGCTACTGGCCGGTCTAGGGCTCGATCTCCGGCAGGCCGTACTCTGCCCTGAGCCGTTTGACCTCATCCTGAGGAAGCCGATGTCCCATTCCGGGTGCTTCTCCACGATGTTCCCAATGATGTCCTCGGAAGCACCGACAAAGGTGGAGTTCAGCTCGGTAGTGTACTCGTCGGACTATTTGAAGGTCTCGATCACCTCCTCGCGGGACAGTCCGGCGGGTCCGGACTGAGCAGCCTTCGCTACTTCGAGCTCAGTTCGGAGGGACTCGACCTCTGCCAAGTGAGCCCTCTTGGCTTCCTTGAGGTCGGATCGAGCCTTGCTCGCGCTGGCCCGTGCCTCCACCAGGGCCGAGTCGCTCTCCCTTAGGCTCCCTTGTAGCTCTCACACGGAGCCCCCTGACTGCTCCCCAGCTCGGATGAGGTGGATCAGAGCACGACTGCAATGGACGGCCACACTGAGAGTATTGTCCTTGGCGTCCATCTTGGAGAGGTACTCCTCCTGGGCTGGAGTCCAGGACCTCTCCACAGCAAAGTGGGCATTGGCCCCCGAGATCTGCAGAACCGAGGAGCTCTGCGACCTGATCTGAGAATTGGAGTGGTAGAAGTCCTGGAGCGACTTCGGGAGGGTCCCCTTACTCCCGGCATAGGTGGCCTCCTTGGACTCCGAAGTCTCGAGGTAGGGTAGGTCCCCCCTCTGAGGGCCAAGGTCGGCACGGGGCTCGACTGCCCCGGAACTCGTCATCAGCCCCTTCCCCGCGCCGTGCTTGGGTGGGGCTGGGGAGCTGCCGAGCTGGGGTTGGAAGCCAGGGGCTGCGAGCTCGCCTCGTGATAAGTGCTAGAAAAGCACTTAAATAACTCTTCTATTTTATGTATTTGTGTGTTTTATTAGTGTTATATGTTCCGTTTTATGTGTTTTTCCTTTATTGTGGTGTTTAGGGTCACAAAGAATCGAAAGGAGTCAAAAATGATGAAAATCGAATGAAAAGCGAACTTCGGGACCAAAGGCAAGCGAATCAAAGATGGAGGACCTCTTGCAATTTTATGAAAAGTTGTTTTACAATTTTTCTTGTGCCAAAGTCGAAGAACGTCAAAGAGGATTCCCAAACTTTTTCCGGATCTCAAATCGGAGTTTCCTAGCGAAAGTTATGGCCATTTGAAGAAAAAGGGCTAAAAGCGTCAAAGCCAAAACTGGTGGGGACCAAAGTACAACTTTTCAAAAGTCGGGGGACCAAAGTGAAACGTTTCACAAAGTTGGAGGACCACAATGCAATTTATCAAGGACCAAAATGAACAACATTCAAAAGTTGGCGGACTTGGTGTGCAATTTACGGGTGACTCGGGTGACTCGAGTCACCGCCATACGCGTGATCGGTCGGCGCCGCAAGTGACTCGAGTCACGCCCGATCATGCTTTCGATCAGCGCCGCCAGTGACTCGAGTCACCGCCGCAAGTGATCGAGTCACGCCTGCAACCGTCCCTGGCCTCCTGTTCGGCCGCGGTGACTAAGCGAGAATCGCGCGTGACTCGAGTCGGTACGGCGACTCGAAATCACGCTGACATCGTAGATTTTGACCAGCGGACTCCACCTACCATAAAAGCGTGTTTTTGGTATTTTCTTGACTTCTTAGAGATAAAACAACTGAGCACACCACAATAGACTCATGAAGGAAGACTTTATGATTTTTAATATTTTTGGTGTAATATTTTGCCTATAAATAGAGGCATTTCCAAGCTTGAATCACACAACTTGTAGAGAGAATTAGCTTGTGATTCTCTCCAACTTTCTCCTCAATAAATTTCTCTTCATCATTTGTTCTTAGTTGTAGCTTGAAAACTCTTAGTTTTTCATATTCAGTGAAGTAAGAACCTAAATATAGGTTCGAAAAATCAATCGACGATACTTGGTAGTGAATATGATTAACGGAGTATTTCTTCTCTAGTTTCTTTCCTAATTTTATTTTTCATATTTGAGAAAGATAATTTCTCATATATTGCGAGGGTGATACACTACATTACGTTATAAGTATTTAACCCGCATATATGAGTAGTTAGACTTCTCTATTTAATTCTTAGCATTATTTACGTGATTTCTATAGTTTGTATATATTACTTGAGATAGTAAAGTATAATCTATCATATAGCAGTGGTGATACCCGCTAATATGAGTAGTTAGACTTCTCTATCTAGTTCGAGGGGGACGTTGTATTCAATTATCATGTTGTTATCTTTTCTAACTCTTTGCTAACGTTTTCTCTATTCCTCTACTTCAATTTGTTGATTTGTTATGCTTTTAAACCCGTTTTGAATTTATGTGATTATTGCATTCACTTTGGCCAATTGAATCAATTAATCTTTAAGTTCAAGTTAAGTGCTAGGATTGGAACTTTTGATCCGTAATTATCACTAGATTCCAATCCACAGTAGCAAACAAATGTCGTGCATATTTGTTAATAAATCAACTTAGATGTATTAATTCAAGTTTGTGAAATTGATCATCTAATTCAACTCATTCTTCTTGTTCATTTCACACTAGTATTGCATTAAATCCTAAGAACTTGTTTAGGATTATCCAATAGCTAGATGTTAAGTTAAAGAACTCACTTTAATTTAATACACTTAAGGAAGAATTAGTTAATCGTAGCTTCTTGGTTAATTGAGAGTTGATAAATTGAAGAAGGGATAGTACACGTTGCATGGGAAAGATAAACACAAGATGTTGACACAACCGAACCCGAGAACTAGATATATCTTCAATTGTTTCATTTTCATCTCTTTTATTTTGTCATTTTATTTTCGAATTGCATTCAACTTCACAAAACCCCCCTTTGCTATATTAATTGATAAAAACAACTAGATTAAACATCGTTCCTCTTGGGTTCGACCCTTACTTACCACTTCTACATTAATTTGTAGTTTTGAAACCGAGTAAGGAAATAAAATAAATTTTGGCGTACTGCGACAACACGCCCAAGTTTTTGGCGCCGTTGCCGGGGAACGGTTAACCAATTTAGTTGTTTTTTATTAGTTAATTTTTAAAAAAAAAAAAAAATTTAGTCGAGCTAACGACTTTAAACAAAAGCGCTTCTTGGGAGGCAACCCAAGCATTTTCTCTTATTTTTTTTATTTTTCTTTTGAATTTTTGTTGTTTTTGTTTTTATTTCTCAACTTTTTATCTATCGTACTGAGGAAGATATTACTTTGAAACTGTAGGAAGAAGATATCCCGGGATTCAATTAATTGGGACGAGACATGATGGCGCACAAATCGGCAATTAGCAATAGTTACTGATAACGTGTGAGGATTAATTATTGATAATGGACAATTTGTCAACACGTTTTCTCGGATGCCCACTCCAACGTACTCTTTACAGCACACTCTGCATGCACGATTGTCGGTTGAAACAGTGCCCACTTTGATTATAAATCAGAGATCATTCTCCACTCGAAACCACAACCATAATCTTCATTTTCAGTGAGTACTTCTTTCTAACAGTGATTAGGTGGCCTTATAAATGCACTCGATGGACCTGCAACTCAGGTAACCGTTCCATTGGATTTGTGTCCACAAATCGAGAAGATAAAATACATTTCATTAAGGATGGCATGAGTAAGGCGTTTGTGGATGATATCTAATAAAAACAACTAAATTGGTTAACCGTTCCCCGGCAACGGCGCCAAAAACTTGGGCGTGTTGTCGCAGTACGCCAAAATTTATTTTATTTCCTTACTCGGTTTCAAAACTACAAATTAATGTAGAAGTGGTAAGTAAGGGTCGAACCCAAGAGGAACGGTGTTTAATCTAGTTGTTCTTATCAATTAATCTAGAAATGGGGGTTTTGTGAAGTTGGATGAAATTTGAAAATAAAATGACAAAATAAAAGAGATGAAAATGCAACAATTGAAGATATATATAGTTCTCGGGTTCGGTTGTGTCAACATCTTGTGTTTATCTTTCCCATGCAACGTGTACTATCCCTTCTTCAATTTATCAACTCTCAATTAACCAAGAAGCTCGATTAATGAATTCTTCCTTAAGTGTATTAAATTAAAGTGAGTTCTTTAACTTAACATCTAGCTATTGGATAATCCTAAACAAGTTCTTAGGATTTAATGCAATGCTAGTGTGAAATGAACAAGAAGAATGAGTTGAATTAGATGATCAATTTCACAAACTTGAATTAATACATCTAAGTTGATTTATTAACAAATATGCACGACATTCGTTTGCTCTTTGTGGATTGGAATCTAGTGACAATTACGGATCAAAAGTTCCAATCCTAGCACATAACTTGAACTTAAAGATTAATTGATTCAATTGGCCAAAGTGAATGCAATAATCACATAAATTCAAAAGCGGGTTTAAAAGCATAACAAATCAACAAATTGAAGTAGAGGAATAGATAAAGCGTTAGCAAAGAGTTAGAAAAGATAACAACATGATAATTGAACACAACTTCCTCGAACTAGATAGAGAAGTCTAACTACTCATATTAGCGTGTATCACCAACGCTATATGATAGATTATACTTCACTATCTCAAGTAATATATAAAAACTATAGAAATCACGTAAATAATGCTAAGATTTAAATAGAGAAGTCTAACTACTCATATATGGTTAAATACTTATAGCAGTACTGTAGTGTATCACCTCTCAATATATGAGAAATTATCTTTCTCAAACATGAAAAATAAAAGAAGAAGAAGAAATTAGTGAAGAAATGCTCCGCTAATCATATTCACGGCCGGGTATCGTCGATTGATTTTTCGAACCTATATTTAGGTTCTTACTTCGCTGAATATGAAAAACTAAGAGCTTTCAAGCTAGAACTAAGAACAAATGATGAAGAGAATTTTATTGAGGAGAAAGTTGGAGAGAATCACAAGCCAATTCTCTCTACAAGTTGTGTCATTCAAGCTTGGAAATGCTCTCTATTTATAGGCAAAATATTACACCAAAAAATATTAAAAATCATAAAAGTCTTCCTTCATGAGCCTATCGCTGGGCTTTCGATTGTTTTATCTCTAAGAAGTCAAGAAAATACCAAAAACACGCTTTATGGTAGGTGGAGTCCGCTGGTCAAAATCTGGCACGGCAGTCAGCGTAACTCGAAGTCGCCAAGCCAAGGCCGACCGAGTCACGCCGCGATTCTCGCTTAGTCACCGTACGCTGAATCCGGGAGGCCAGGGATCTGCTGTAGACGTGACTCGATCACTTGGCGGTGACTCGAGTCACTTGCGGCGCTGATCGAAAGATGATCGGGCGTGATTTCGAGTCACCCGCTACGACTGATCACGGCGTGCGTGACTGAGTCACCCGAATCACCCGTAAATTGCACACCAAGTCCCTTAACTTTTGAATGTTGTTCATTTGGGTCCTTCCAAAATTGCATTTTGGTCCTCCAACTTTCTGAAAAGTTTCACTTTGGTCCTGACTTTTGAAAAGTTGCACTTTGGTCCCCAGCTTTTGGAAGTGACGCTTAGTCCTTTTTTTCAAACGGCCATAACTTTCACTAGGAACCCGATTTGAGATCCAGGAAAAAGTTTGGGAATCCTCTTTGACGTTTCTTCGACTTTGGCACAAGAAAATTGTAAAAACAACTTTTCATAAAATTGCATCGGAGGTCCTCCATCTTTGATTCGCTTGCCTTTTGGTCCCGAAGCCGTTTTCATTCGATTTTCATCCTTTTTGACTCCTTTTGATTCTTTGTGACCCTAAACACCACAATAAAGGAAAAACACATAAAACTAACATATAACACTAATAAAACACACAAATACGTAAAATAGAAGAGTTATTTAAATGCTTTTCTAGCACTTATCAAACTCCCCACACTTAGACCGTTGTTTGCCCTTTACAACAACCATACGACACAAAACAACACACGGTGATTTTACATGAGATAAACAACTTTAAACATTGAAATCCAACTACAGATAGTGACTTGCTTAATAAACATTCTCCTAACCATGAAAATTTCACTTCTTCTCAAATGCACAATGGCTTGTGAGTGTGTGCAATTAAGGTTATCATCCCATCACTAATCGAATCAAATGAAAGCTTACGATGTTCTATCCAAATCCTAACCCGAAATGGTCAAATATTTCCTTTCATCTCTCGTGATCCCACTCTTATTTTACAATGATTCCCATGGATCCTAAAATTACTCGATTCACCAAAAATCATCAACTATTAGCACGCAAAGAAAAAAAAAAGGGCATGATGTGTGTTTTATCGCAAATATGTCTTCAATTTAAAGAGTGTTTAGATTAGGCACTTCAAACCACCGAGGGAATTTATTTATCTTACTTCACACTTGGGTAACTATCACATTTCTTGCGATTTTCTTTTTTTTTCTCTTTTTTTTTTTTTTTTTTTTTTTAATGAAGAAGAAGAAAAAGAAGAAGAGTTTTGCAATTTTCTTTTCAGTTTTTACCCCACAGGTAGCTTTCACACTACCCCTTTCATTGGAGGCAGCCTTCTTCACCCATTCGAGGTGACGGCTTCACACTCTGAGGTAGGTAGCTCTTTCCTGTGGTCCCTCTCCTTATTTCGAACATAAAAGTAAAATTCATTCTCAGCATAGGTCAATGCTTTTTCCAAACTTTTTAAACTCTGTCAATAAAAGACACATTCACAAAAAACAGATACCATGCGATTATAACTCCGCCTTGCTAACAATTGATGTTTCCAGGTTACTTTAAGCAGGACGAATGGATAGAAAAAAGAAAAGAAAAAAGTTAGTTTACTATGGTCTAGAAAGTTAGAGAAAAAAAAATCAACATTTTCAACCTTCAATTTGTGTTCCAGAGAATGATAGTAAATTACCTATAAATGTGCTCAGATAAATTTGCCAGCTGTGCTTGGAGAAGAACAGAACACATTTTTTTTTTCGAGATCTTGTAGTTTTAGCTAAGTCACACAAATTAAGCTCAATCATATTCAAAAGTTGCTATCTCATGCAAAATCGTCGACACAAATAAAAAAAAATCACACGCAGACCACAATATGCCACTCCCCCACACTTAAATTCTACATTGTCCCCAATGTAGAAATATAGAAAGCATGAAAAAGAGAAGAAATGGAAACTCCCCTATGGTAAGTCTAGAAGTAGTAGCCGCCATAGGTTGTCGACTTTGCACACTAAAAACTGACACAAGAACACAAAAAAAAACAATTAAAAATAACAATATGTACACGTAGTTGTGATTGTGGCTCACATCTTCCTCTGGTTTTACGTCCAGAAACGGCTTAAACGCCTTCTATGAGTCGGGGATAGGCTTCCCATCCAGTTTTCTTATAGACTGGCAAACAGGGTCTTTTAAAGTCAGATTCCCAAGACTATATCGTTCTCGTTCCTTTTTAAGTTCACTCCACAGATTGAGAAGTTCGATCTGCACCATTCCACTAGGATGCGTCTCAAGAGTTGTATGGATATCATCCAAAGACTCCTTACTCATGCCATCCTTAATGAAATGTATTTTATCTTCTCGATTTGTGGACACAAATCCAATGGAACTACACTGAAAGTTGTGTCCATCGAGTGCATTTATAAGGCCATCTAGCACATTTATAGCACACATTCATTCTTTTTGCCCTTCGTTTCTTGGCAAAATTACTTTTGCCTAACCCTGGTGCATATTTAGTACTTAAAGCTGACATTTCACCTCCTAATCGGACCTTTGCTTCAATCAACCAACGAATGTCCTCAGGCATTTCCTTTTCCATCAAAATTTTTAACCGTCCTACTCTAGAATAATAAATCTCTTTCAAAACATTCAAAGGCAGTGACGGATAATATTTGTGGATTTTGGAAAATTTGTTATCCATTGAAAATTCAAGTGTTTTGGAGAAGTAGAAGAAAAGAGAGTGCTTAGGTTGCCTCCTAAGTAGCGCCTTTGTTTATAGTCGTTGGCTCGACTATAAATTTTTTTTTTTTTAGTTACCTAACACACGAAAGAAAAAGAAACACTGAAGTAATAAGATTAAAACCATCAAAATCAATAAGCATAGTAGATTATCACACTCTTCCATATTTTCAAAGATATTGAAGAAGGAAAAAATAAGAAAATTTGAATTACATAATCAATTAATATTAAGAATGTACATATATATACAAAAATATCACACACGCCCATACTATAAGAAAAATGAAATAAGAAGAAGAAGAAAGGAAGAACAAGAGAAAAATCAAGAGGAAGAAGAAAAATTACCTAATCACCGCTAGAAAGAAGTACTCACGTAAAATGAAGATTGTGGTTGTGGTTTTGAGTGGAGAATGATCTCTCGATTTATAGTCAAAGTGGGCCTTTGTTTCAACCGACAATCGTGCATGCAGAGTGTGCTGTAAAGAGTACGTTGGAGTGGGCATCCGAGAAAACGCGTTTGACGGATTTGTCCGTTATCAATAATTAACCCCCACTCTTTCCGTAATTGCCGCTAATCACCGAATTATGGGCTATCACGCCTCTTCTCAAATAATTGAGTCTTCTTTCTGCTTGTAAAATACTATCTTTCTCAGTACGCTAGATAAAAAATTGAGAAATAAAAACAAAAACACGAAAATTTAAAAGAAAAATAAAAATGCGAGAAAATGCTTGGGTTGCCTCCCAAGAAGCGCTTTTGTTTAAAGTCGTTAGCTCGACTAAAATTTTTTTTTTTTTTTTAAAGTTAACTAATAAAAACAACTAAATTGGTTAACCGTTCTCAAGAACGGCGCCAAAAACTTGGGCGTGTTGTCGCAAAGACGCATCAAAAATTTATTTTATTTCCTTACTCGGTTTCAAAACTACAAATTAATGTAGAAGTGGTAAGTAAGGGTCGAACCCAAGAGGAACGGTGTTTAATCTAGTTGTTCTTATCAATTAATCTAGAAATGGGGGTTTTGTGAAGTTGGATGAAATTTGAAAATAAAATGACAAAATAAAAGAGATGAAAATGCAACAATTGAAGATATATATAGTTCTCGGGTTCGGTTGTGTCAACATCTTGTGTTTATCTTTCCCATGCAACGTGTACTATCCCTTCTTCAATTTATCAACTCTCAATTAACCAAGAAGCTCGATTAACTAATTCTTCCTTAAGTGTATTAAATTAAAGTGAGTTCTTTAACTTAACATCTAGCTATTGGATAATCCTAAACAAGTTCTTAGGATTTAATGCAATGCTAGTGTGAAATGAACAAGAAGAATGAGTTGAATTAGATGATCAATTTCACAAACTTGAATTAATACATCTAAGTTGATTTATTAACAAATATGCACGACATTCGTTTGCTACTATGGATTGGAATCTAGTGACAATTACGGATCAAAAGTTCCAATCTTAGCACATAACTTGAACTTAAAGATTAATTGATTCAATTGGCCAAAGTGAATGCAATAATCACATAAATTCAAAACGGGTTTAAAAGCATAACAAATCAACAAATTGAAGTAGAGGAATAGATAAAACGTTAGCAAAGAGTTAGAAAAGATAACAACATGATAATTGAACACAACTTTCCCCTCGAACTAGATAGAGAAGTCTAACTACTCATATTAGCGGGTATCACCACTGCTATATGATAGATTATACTTCACTATCTCAAGTAATATATAAAAACTATAGAAATCATGTAAATAATGCTAAGATTTAAATAGAGAAGTCTAACTACTCATATATGCGGGTTAAATACTTATAACGGCAGAACGCTGTATCACCTCTGCAATATATGAGAAATTATCTTTCTCAAACATGAAAAATAAAAGAAGAAGAGAAATTAGTGAAGAAATGCTCCGCTAATCATATTCACGGCCGAAGTATCGTCGATTGATTTTTCGAACCTATATTTAGGTTCTTACTTCCGCCCGAATATGAAAAACTAAGAGCTTTCAAGCTAGAACTAAGAACAAATGATGAAGAGAATTTTATTGAGGAGAAAGTTGGAGAGAATCACAAGCTAATTCTCTCTACAAGTTGTGTCATTCAAGCTTGGAAATGCCTCTATTTATAGGCAAAATATCACACCAAAAAATATTAAAAAATCATAAAAGTCTTCCTTCATGAGTCTATTGTGGTGTGCTCAGATTGTTTTATCTCTAAGTAGTCAAGAAAATACCAAAAACACGTTTTATGGTAGGTGGAGTCCATTGGTCAAAATCTGCGGTGTCGGGGACTCGAAGTCGCCGCGTACGACCGAGTCACGCCAGCGATCTGCTTAGTCACCGCGGCGCGAACGGGAGGCCAGGGACGGTTCGGCGTGACTCGATCACTTGCGGCGGTGACTCGAGTCACTTGGCGCGCTGATCGAGCATGATCGGGCGTGACTCAGTCACTGCGGCGCCGACTGATCACGTCTTGTGACGACTGAGTCACCCGAATCACCCGTAAATTGCACACCAAGTCCTCAACTTTTGAATGTTGTTCATTTGGGTCCTTCCAAAATTGCATTTTGGTCCTCCAACTTTTTGAAAAGTTTCACTTTGGTCCCCTGACTTTTGAAAAGTTGCACTTTGGTCCCCAACAGTTTTGGAAGTGACGCTTTTAGTCCTTTTTCTTCAAACGGCCATAACTTTCACTAGGAAACTCCGATTTGAGATCCGGAAAAAGTTTGGGAATCCTCTTTTGACGTTCTTCGACTTTGGCACAAGAAAAATTGTAAAAACAACTTTTCATAAAATTGCATCGGAGGTCCTCCATCTTTGATTCGCTTGCCTTTTTGGTCCCGAGTTTCCGTTTTCATTCGATTTTCATCCTTTTTGACTCCTTTTGATTCTTTGTGACCCTAAACACCACAATAAAGGAAAAACACATAAAACGGAACATATAACACTAATAAAACACACAAATACGTAAAATAGAAGAGTTATTTAAATGCTTTTCTAGCACTTATCATCTACAGTGGTTGGCGTTACTGTACCACCTTTAAAACCGGGTTTATGGTAAGACCATTGGTTTTGAGGTACATGCTAGATCATTGTTTGAACGCTTAACACTAATGATAATGTATTCGGATGCTTTCATTGCAATACCAGGGGGTTTCGAAACTCTAGAACAAATCTTTTGCATAATTTCTTGGGCCGAGATGAGACTACACTCTAAACCAATTGGTCTTTTAAACATTGACAACCATTTTGACGGTTTATTGGCATTTCTCGGATTTTTAGCTCATCAAAAGCTGATTTCTCCTAATATTTTGAAAATGATTTTTATTACACCATCAATTGAGGAATTATTGGAGAAATTAGAATCTTATGTACCACAAATGCATATAGAAGTGCTGTCATCAATTGGCCAGAGGAATTAAGCAAAGGAACAGAGATCCGAATGGATTGGATTTAGAGTTAAGGTTATGAATGTGGAATAGCTAACTTCGGATGGTAGAATACTGGAGTTTAACTCGAAACACATCCGTGTTACGCCTGGAATAAAAAAACACCATGGATATTGGGTTTACGTATCCCGCCCAAAGGCGTTAAACCGGTCTTTTTCAAAGAGACCTTAAAGAACTGTATTCTTTTCTATTAACCTTCTTCTTTCAAGTCTTTGCGGATACCTCAAAGTGCATCAATTTTCATTTCTTTCTATGGCATCCCTCTACGTATTGTTGCTCTTCTACAAGATCATCCCGATCCGCTCAAGAACGATGTGCTAAGCGCCTTTAAAAGTTGCTTTAAATGTGGAAAGCTATTAGAGGGACCTCATTGTACTCAAATCAAACTTATTCACAATATAGACATGTTGTTTTCTTCAAGGATGGACCGATTAGGTGCAGGGCGAAAAGTCTATCGGGAGAAACAATACCATCAATCGTGTGAGAGAGTTTGATAATTTGTTGGAACAACGACAACGTCTGTTGGAAACCAAATTCGATGGCCTAACCATTGAGCAAAGAACTTTTTGAGCGTGATCATTAGCACCCATCCGAAGATGTAAAACTACGCCTCATTCATTTGAGAAGTGTCCGAGTTGGACGCTCGCTCTAAACGTTCTCCCATTTGTTGGTTCTTGTGGGGTCGTTTCTTTATTGAATGGTAAACATACCTATGTGTCATGTGGCGATATGGAGGACCTTTTCATTAAGGTTGGTTGTCAAACTATTTTGTAGAGAGTATGCTGATTCAGATAGTTTCCATGCGGATCAGACTTGATGGAATCATATCATTAATTTGATGTGAATACTACTGCAAGATGTTCAGAGGGTTGTCAACTCCCAAAGTCGCTTTGTATATATTTCTCTTCTACATTGAAACAAAAAAAAACAAAAAAACAAAAAATAAATAAATAAATAAATAAATTCAGTTGTTGTTTTTCTTGTTCTGTAAATATGTTGATTGCAGGTCTCTTGCTCTTGGATTGTTGACCTGTTCCTACCAAGTGCTACATTGTGCAACCACCATCCCCACTCGGCACGACTCATGGCTTACCATAGGGGAGTTTCCATTTCTTCTCTTTTACATGGTATTTATATTTCTACATTGGGGACAATGTAGAATTTAAGTGTGGGGGAGTGGCATATTGTGATCTGCTTGTGATTTTTTTTTTTTGTGTCTACAATTTTGCATGAGATAGCAACTTTTGAATATGATTGAGCTTAATTTGCGTGATTTAGCTAAAGCTGCAGATCCCAAAAAATCAATTTGTTGTGTTCGTTTCTTCTCACGCATAGCCGACTAAATTACCTGAGCACGTTTATAAGGTAATTTACTATCATTCTCTGGAATACAAATTGAAGGTTGAAAATGTTGATTTTTTTTTCTAACTTTCTAGACCATAGTAAACTAACTTTTTTTCTTTTTTTTTTCTATCCATTCGTCCTGCTCAAAGTAACCTGGAAACATCAATTATTAGCAAGGCGGAGTTATAATCGCATGGTATCTGTTTTTTGTGAATGTGTCTTTTATTGACAGAGTTTAAAAAGTTTGGAAAAAGCATTGACCTATGCTGAGAATGAATTTTATTTTTATGTTCGAAATAAGGAGAGGGACCACAGGAAAGAGCTACCTGTCTCAGAGTGTGAAGCCGTCACCTCGAATGGGTGAAGAAGGCTGCCTCCAATGAAAGGGGTAGTGTGAAAGCTACCTGTGGGGTAAAAGCTGAAAAGAAAATTGCAAAACTCTTCTTCTTCTTCTTCTTCAAAAAAAAAAAAAAAAAAAAGAAAGAAAATCGCAAGAAATGTGATAGTTACCCAAGTGTGAAGTTTGATAAATAAATTCCCTCAGTGGTTTGAGGTGCCCAATCTAAACACTCTTTAAATTGAAGACATATTTGCGATGAAACACCTGCCATGCCTCTTTTTTTTTCTTTGCAGTGCTAACAGTCGATGATTTTCGGTGAACTGGGTAATTTTTAGGATCCATGGAAATCATTGTAAAATAAGAGTGGGATCACGAGAGATGAAGGGAAATATTTGGCCACTTCGGGTCAGGATTTGGATAGAACATCGTAAGCTTTCATTTGGTTCATGTTAGTGATGGGATCATAACCTTAATTGCACACACTGACAAGCCATTGTGCATTTGAGAGGAAGTGAAATTTTCATGGTTCGGGAGAATGTTGATTAAGCAAGTCACTATCTGTAGAAGGATTTCAATGTTTAAAGTTGTTTATCTCATGTAAAATCAGTGTGTTGTTTGGTATCATATGGGTTGTTGTTCGAGGGCGAACAACAGTCTAAATGTGGGGGAGTTTGATAAGTGCTAGAAAAGCACTTAAATAACTCTTCTATTTTATGTATTTGTGTGTTTTATTAGTGTTATATGTTCCGTTTTATGTGTTTTTCCTTTATTGTGGTGTTTAGGGTCACAAAGAATCGAAAGGAGTCAAAAATGATGAAAATCGAATGAAAACGGAAACTCGGGACCAAAAAGGCAAGCGAATCAAAGATGGAGGACCTCCGATGCAATTTTATGAAAAGTTGTTTTTACAATTTTTCTTGTGCCAAAGTCGAAGAACGCCAAAAGAGGATTCCCAAACTTTTTCGGATCTCAAATCGGAGTTTCTAACGAAAGTTATGGCCATTTGAAGAAAAAGGGCTAAAAGCGTCAAAGCCAAAACTGGTGGGGACCAAAGTGCAACTTTTCAAAAGTCGGGGGACCAAAGTGAAACGTTTCACAAAGTTGGAGGACCACAATGCAATTTGTCAAGGACCAAAATGAACAACATTCAAAAGTTGAGGGACTTGGTGTGCAATTTACGGGTGATTCGGTGACTCGAGTCACCGCCAAGACGTGATCGAAGTCGTAGCAAGTGACTCGAGTCACCGCCGCAAGTGATCGAAGTCACGCCGCGAACCGCCCCCTGGCCTCCCTGCTCGCTAGCGTGACTTCAGTAGACCGCGTGACTGAGTCGTGCCATGGCGACTGAAAGTCACGCCGACACCACTGCAGATTTTGACCAGCGGACTCCACCTACCATAAAACGTGTTTTTTGGTATTTTCTTGACTTCTTAGAGATAAAACAACCTGAGCACACCACAATAGACTCATGAAGGAAGACTTTTATGATTTTTTAATATTTTTTGGTGTAATATTTTTCCTATAAATAGAGGCATTTCCAAGCTTGAATCACACAACTTGTAGAGAGAATTAGCTTGTGATTCTCTCCAACTTTCTCCTCAATAAATTTCTCTTCATCATTTGTTCTTAGTTGTAGCTTGAAAACTCTTAGTTTTTCATATTCCGGCGGAAGTAAGAACCTAAATATAGGTTCGAAAAATCAATCGACGATACTTCGGCCGTGAATATGATTAACGGAGTATTTCTTCTCTAGTTTCTTTCCTAATTTTATTTTTCATATTTGAGAAAGATAATTTCTCATATATTGCAGAGGTGATACATGCTGCTACTGCTATAAGTATTTAACCCGCATATATGAGTAGTTAGACTTCTCTATTTAATTCTTAGCATTATTTACGTGATTTCTATAGTTTGGATATATTACTTGAGATAGTAAAGTATAATCTATCATATAGCAAAGGGTGATACCCGCTAATATGAGTAGTTAGACTTCTCTATCTAGTTCGAGGACGTTGTATTCAATTATCATGTTGTTATCTTTTCTAACTCTTTGCTAACGTTTTCTCTATTCCTCTACTTCAATTTGTTGATTTGTTATGCTTTTAAACCCGTCTTGAATTTATGTGATTATTGCATTCACTTTGGCCAATTGAATCAATTAATCTTTAAGTTCAAGTTAAGTGCTAGGATTGGAACTTTTGATCCGTAATTATCACTAGATTCCAATCCACAGTAGCAAACAAATGTCGTGCATATTTGTTAATAAATCAACTTAGATGTATTAATTCAAGTTTGTGAAATTGATCATCTAATTCAACTCATTCTTCTTGTTCATTTCACACTAGTATTGCATTAAATCCTAAGAACTTGTTTAGGATTATCCAATAGCCAGATGTTAAGTTAAAGAACTCACTTTAATTTAATACACTTAAGGAAGAATTCGTTAATCAGAGCTTCTTGGTTAATTGAGAGTTGAAAAATTGAAGAAGGGATAGTACACGTTGCATGGGAAAGATAAACACAAGATGTTGACACAACCGAACCCGAGAACTAGATATATCTTCAATTGTTTCATTTTCATCTCTTTTATTTTGTAATTTTATTTTCGAATTGCATTCAACTTCACAAAACCCCCCTTTGCTATATTAATTGATAAAAACAACTAGATTAAACACCGTTCCTCTTGGGTTCGACCCTTACTTACCACTTCTACATTAATTTGTAGTTTTGAAACCGAGTAAGGAAATAAAATAAATTTTGGCGTACTGCGACAACACGCCCACCTCGACGCGAGGCCTCTTGGTGGTTGGGGCCGATAGCTGACGTCCCCTCATGACCGGTTGAGAGGAGGAGTGAGCTGCGAGTCCGGAAACAGTTAGCTTGTGAGGAATAAGTGAGGACAGCAACAAGTGGTATAGGAAGGTTCCGACAATTACCTGAGGAAGAAGATCGTTGAGGACGAGCTCGCGAGAGCCGTGAGTTGAACAAGTTCTCCTCGGTCAGCACGGAACGCCAATCGCGATCTGAGATCGACCTCGCGATGGGCACGTTCAGCCCAGCCTTCGAGTGGTCTGACCTCCTTGAAATCTGCATAGGAAAACGGGTTGGCTCAGTTCGAAATAAAATAACGTCGAAGGTCGGAAGAGTGTTTACCGAGCTCATGATAGTTCACTGGGATCGCGACCTCCCCCTCCCAGTCGTCCGGACTGACCAGGCACCCCTCCGCCCAGAACCAATTCTGCTTCCAGGCCTTTACTAAGTCTGGAAGTCCGGTAATGAAGGCACCCCCGGAGTTCAGTCGGATTGAGCAGTAGTACCAGCCCGAGTGCTGCCCGTCCGACTTAAAGGTATACAGGTGGTTGAACTCCTACACCGTCAACTCCCTTAGCCCGGCTCTATGCCACAGCACCATCATTCCCAGGACGGTCTTCCACGTGTTGGGGGTGAGCTGAGTAGGTGCTACCCCCCAAGCACTGAGGAAATGCTTCACCGCCTTGGGAAACGGCAGTCTCACCCCGTACTCGAGCATGGCCTGGTTTACGGCCACACGCCCCGCTGATGGATAATCAGCCCGCTCATCCGCCTCAGGTACCACGAACTTTACCCGAGGCGAGACCAAGTATTGGGAGTGCCACGAGCTCAGCAACTCCTCGGTCACCACCGATGGGAACTGGGAGCATCCCCACGGCCTCGACCGATCACGCTTGGCCGACTTCTTTTTCCTCCTCTTGGGGAAGGTCGGTGGGGATGAGACCGGTTCGGACGGGTATGAGGTGTCCACCTCGGACGCCAGCTCGGCGGACTCCACCGTAGCCCTGACAGTCTGCAAAGGTACGACTTCCGAGATTTCCTCGACGCTCGGGGAGTCTTCTCGGTGCGGAGAGGGGGAGGGTCCTGGAGATCGGTTTCCCATGTCGTAGTCATACGCCTCCTCTGAGCCCGACGACATTCTCCGAAATTGTAAAGTGTTTAGTTCGAAAATCTACCTGAATGCGAGGTCGGTAACGAACTCAGAGGCAGTGGGAGACTAAAAGACGTGACCTCTCCCAACGGTCGACTGACACGTGTCCCTGGCTCACGCCCACTTGCCACTCGCGTGCCAGCCCAGGCCGGTTAAGCGTCAACCCCGACCTAGGTCGGCATTCACGATGGGGACAATTGTTGGCACCCTAGTGACGTGGCACGGGCCCAGCCCAGGTCCACCGCACGATGTGGATCTCCTGCTGACGTGTAGGAGTGCCAGGTCGGCTGATGACGTGTCTGGTGTCCCAGTTCGGATCGACACCGGAATTCTACCACAAGAGCATAGGTCAGGTGTCCCAGTTCAGCTCGGATGGCCCGTCTAGCTCGGTCCGTGGCCCAGGTCGGCAGAAGCACGGAGGACTATCCCATCGTCACAGTTTCTGATAGAGGGTCCGAGGTCAGCTCGGTCATGGTGTGCGCCCAGCCCTTCTTGCTACAGTGGCCGGCAACAAGGACAATCCACATGTCATCTGACACCCTGACGCCACCTGCAACCGACAGAGCATCTTTTCCCCATAAATGCAATGATGGCTATACCCAAGTTCCGAGGTCAACGCCATTAATGCAAGGCGGCGTGCAGGTACAGCAGGTGCAATCATGATGTCAACCCTAGAGCCGGTACAGCCGTCTCATGATGACCTACTAACTCCTCCTACATTTTGCACTATAAATAGAACACTTAGTGATCATTCGACGCATGAAAATCCTCTGTAATCAAGGACTAGCTCGAGTTTAGCTACACATAAATACACTTACATCCTTTACTTCTTCAGTTACTACTAATTAGGCCCAGACACCCACCTTAGTTGATAATTAATTGGTCATTACTGATTTCGACATCAACATATTATAATACGACAATAACATACATTCTTACTGTAGTGACCGCGAATTTCTTTAAATCAAATATTTAATTAAAATAAAATCTCGAACGTGTCGCTACAATTTCACCTATAGAATTAAATAGCGTACGCTCATCCAGTTAAGATTTTATAATATTTACTATTATATTGAATTATTTAAAATGAAAATAAATAATAAAATATTTATAACATATTTATTTATTTATTTATTTTCAATTCACGTTTGAGGACTAAATTTTAGAAATTATTCGCTTTAATCCCTAAACGTAACTTCTTGTTCAATTATAACTTTGTTTATATTTTTAAACCCAATTATAGGCCCATTTGTAGGCCAATTCTATTTCTTAAGTTATGAGAAAGCCCATTTAGAGTGTAACCTAGTTTTTACTCTATTTATACAACTTCAGGTTTACTTCAAAACCCTAGCCTCACCACTCTCCCCTCTTTCCCCAATTGGAATACTCTAGATCATCCCACTCAATTCCATTCAACAAACCAACTATCTCAAATAGGTAAGATTTCTTGACATTTTATTCATATTTCCATTTTTTAATTTTTGTTGTTGTAGGTTTTTAATCATCTATTTGTGTTTTCACTTGATTTTACACACAATACATACACAATACACGATACATACACGCATACACACCACTGGCCGTCACCAACACCGCCGTTCACCACCGTTCCACCACCTTCACCGGCGACCCCACACCGAGCACCACCTCTTCCATTTCACAGTCAACACACACGCATATACACGCAAATAGATATACACCATACATATACACGAACCAGCTCGGCTCAAACATTGACCACGTCAAAAACTCAACTTCAGTACACAAAAATTATACCTACACCTTCCTCTACGTCCCTAGAACATCGTAGTATAGTTTGATTTCGAAAATTTTTAAAGGATTGATCGAATTTTGAAAATACCCAATTTTTCTCTCGAGATATAACCTTCAAATTCGAGCCAAATACTCAATATCTCTTCAATCAAACTCCACCACTAGATTCACCACACTCTCCACCACCTTTGCCAGCCAAGTCGTCGGCCAAACCACCGCCGGAAGTCGAGAGAGAGAGAGAACCGAGGGATGTCGAGCATGGGAGAGAGAGAGCCGAGGGAGTGAGAGAAGTGTCGGGTGAGGAGGAGAGATCCAAGCCCGATCCATGTCTTAACCCGATTGTTGGGGCCCAAGTCACTCACTTTCTTTAATTAGTATAAGTTGGTCCTTGAGATTTATTTAATTTGCAATCCCCAACTTTTAATTGTTATAATTTAATCCATAAATATTATTTACAGATTTAATCCCCCATTTTATTTATTATATTTAAGTGAGCCCTCAAATTTTATTTAAATTCAAGTCCCCCAACTTTCAATTGTTTCAATTTGACCCCTAAACTTCTATTTCACTTTTAATCCTTCAATATCTTTTTTCCTATCTAATCTAACCCCCAAACTTTAATTGCATATTAGTCCCCCATGATTTAAAAATCTTATAATTGAGTCAAAAATAAATTTAGTTCACTTTTATTGCACAATAGGTCCTCAAACTATTAAATTCTTTCAAATTGACCCCCAAAGTTTTACATTCTTACTATTTTGGTCCACAAACTTTTATAGTACTTATAGATACTTTATATTTAAGAATATTAACAGAAATTAAACTCATTATTGACTAGACGAGGCGCATTTAACAAATTAGAGGACTGATTTCCACTGCTTAGTAAGCTCAAAACTCGAGAGATATTTCAGGTAGGCTCAAAAGACTCATTTTTACTTATCGCACAATTATTGTTAATTATCTGTACTATATGAGTGTGCAAATGTATGTAATTGATGTGATTGCTTGCCTTCGGGCCTAGACTTGCCTTCGGGCCCAGACTTGCCTTCGGGCCCAGAGTTACCTTCGGGTAAAAGAATTGCCTTCGGGCCCAGAGTTACCTTCGGGTAAGAGAATTGCCTTCGGGCCCAGAGTTGCCTTCGGGCAAATTACTTGCTTTTGGGCCTAGAGCTGCCTTCGGGCCCAGAGTTACCTTCGGGTATTATATTACAGAGTTTACATGACTATTTGCCTTATATACTTGTATAGATGATTAACTTGCGCAGAGCCTACTAAGTATTGTTTAAATACTCACGCCTTTCATTCTTTTACAGATTGAGGAGTATGGAGCCGTGGCGAGACATGGGAGTTCTACTTATGTTTATTAAATAAAAGATTTCATTTCCGCTAGCATTTTGGTAATTGATGTATTGGATCATGTCATATTAAAGTTTTTGAACTATTTAGTAACTCGTGTTAAACGTTTTGATCATTTGGTGATCAAATAATTTTAAAAATACTTTAGATGGTTGTTTTATTAAATGAACTTCCGCATTTTAATTATTCGTTATATTTCCGCATTTGATATGTTAAAAAAAAAAAGTTATTTTTAAAGAAAGATCTAGCGTTCCGAGTTCTTCGAACTCGCGGCGTTACAGGTTGGTATCAGAGCGGGTCAACGTTTCCGTGGACTTGCACATTTTTAAAGTATTCTCAAAGTATATTTTGAAAATTTTAAGAGTTTTAAGCCCTAAGAACTACCATGATCGTCGTCACTCCACCGACTCCGAGGTAAAGTGTTTATTTGTAAAGATTTTATGTTTATTTCGGATACATGAGATGAAATGTTTTATAAAATAGAAATGAAGTACTTGTATCCGGATAGAGAGAGAAAGAAATCGAGTTTGAGCCTAAGCGTGGAATCTCCAAGTGACTAATAGAGTATAATTTTAAATGTATTACATGATATTTCTAGTCCTCGAAATTGACTTCGTGATTTTCAAAGTATTGACTATTGAGTATGGGTATGGGTATTGTTGCTCTCTCTTGCCTATATTGAATGGTGATTTGTAATTGCTGGTGGATTGGGACTTTAATTGGTGTTACGCATTGAGATGGGAGTTGTGATGGATTGTGGTCAACTGTAATGAGATTATAATTCAATGCTAGGGGTTAAAATAGGGTTGTAATGGAATGATGGACATGTTTAAGAAGGAATTAGACTCGTGCTATTCTAGACATTCCGAAATTCTTGAGTGTAAAGGATGAAAGACAAGATGAGTAAGGATATTAACGAATATAAGTTAGTGTGTGATATTAATTGATCATAGATATTGTTGATTTGATTTTTGTGCACTCGAGATGAGATTATTGGATTGCATTGTTATGAAGTTTTAACGTAATAGAAGATTTTATCTTATCGCCTATGTTTTGGGTCGTGAATATGCTACTTTATTCTCAAAGTGAAATTTGTGAGTTCCATACTTGCATGTTATAGTATCCTCAATGGAAAACCATTTGAGAGCAAGGATATAAATTGAGGATAAGTGGTGAAAGTTATGTATTGAGGTTACCTTGTTACGGAATTACCAATAAATGTTACAATCCTCGATTTAAACTTATTTTATTATCGGATTCGAAAAGTTGATTAGTGGTGAAGAAGTTTAAATCCTATGGATTGAAGTTAGATACATCTATTGACTTAAATGTGGCTACAGAATGTATTTATCCTGGAATTTGGGCTGCATGTTTATATATTATGTGGGGAACTTCTAATGAGAAAGTTTGATGAATTATACTCTAATGAGGTTGAGTGAGATGTTGAAGAACTTATATATAATTTTATGAAAAGAGTTTGCGGATATCGGATTTCGATTTAGAGGATCAATTATGTAAACGGTGACTGCATGATGATTTGATTTTAAGGATGTAATGTGATTTTCGGAGGCATGATTTTGATTTTGAGGGTGTGTAATTTGATTTGATTTTGGAATTCGAGGATTTGAAATGTGAGGACAAAGATTGCACGGTTGGAAGAATTGCTTGAGAAATGTTTTATCCGGCCGAGTGTGTCTCCGTGGGGAACACCTATTTTGTTTGTTAAGAAGAAGGATGACAGTATGAGGATGTGTATTGATTATAGAAAAACTCAACAAGTTGACGATAAAGAATAAGTACCCTCTCCCAAGAATTTAAGATTTGGTTGATCAGTTGAAATGTGCTTCGGTTTTTCTCAAGGGTTGATTTGAAATTGGGATACCACCAGTTGAAGATCAAGCCCCCAAACATACCAAAGATAGCATTCAAGACAGGACATTGGTATTACAAGTTTAAAGTGGTGCCCTTCGATCTCACTAATGCACCTACGGTATTCATGGATATAACGAATCGAGCTTTTCATCAGTATATGGACAAGTTCATCATTGTGTTTATCGATGGCCTATTGATCTATTTAGGGAGAGATCGGTATGGGGAATATTTGAGGATTGTACTTGATTTATTGATGAGAGAGTCGCTTTTGAGAATACTCGAGCCATACAGGATCCCAATGAGAATATTTAATACAAACTGACAAAATTATTTATCAAGTTTTCAATCGACCTTCACCATCCTTTGCAAGTTAATTGATCATCCATTTTCAAATTTCTTAAGTTGCGTTTGATTCAAAATACATTTCTTCTTGAGAAAGAAATAGAAATCGATTTCGAAAACCTGGTTAACATTGGAATTATTAATATTATCAGGTTGTGTTAGATCATACTTTTATTTGACTTACTTGTTTAATAAGTAAGAACGTTTTGAGCTTAAGTGAGGCAACATTATGAAGTTTCCTTTGGCCTTTATTTGAGGATGAAATGTTATTTAAATGGTTTTGTGATTTAAATTACGTTCCTCCTTGTGAGAGTTTCTGGAAATTTTATCCATATTTTTAAGCAAAATATGTATTTAAACAGAGACAAGCAATCCTTGTGAAGAAAGAATTTGACAAAATTTCAATTTCTATTTAAACTACTAAGTTGAAATTAATAAATGTTCTGTTTATTTTCAACAAAATTATTTCCACTCCTATCGGAGGATGACTATTGAATTGGGTGAAGATCAAATTTCAGGAGGGGTTATGATAGTGGAGAACATGTTCAACAAAATATTTGTGGCTTGAGAGAAAATCTTCGAAGCATGAAAAAATTCGTAATGGTTTGAATTCGAGATTTGAAAATTTGGAAAGAAAAGAGAGGTTTACGACTATGATGTTATTGCTAAATTACGTTGGGTTGTACTATTTCAAAAAAAAAAATTACATAGATGAGAGAATAAGGTCCTTTGGACTATTATGGACTAACTGTGAGATATATACTGGGGTATTATTATCAAAGTGATAACATATGCAATATTATTGAGGCTTTGCTATTAGGAGTATAATATGATATAATCGAAAGGAAATTGATAATTTCAATTGAGTAGAAATGTTCAGTTGGATACAAATCGTAAAGACAGTATTATTCTCGAAGGAGAAGATCACCAAGGATTTCGTGATAGGTTTACCAAGATTAGTGAGAGGGTTATGATGCTATTTGGGCTATTGTGAACCGACTTGCTACTAGTTTGATGAGTCAGAGTGTCCACCAGTTGGGCACAGTGGTATGTTAGAGAGATAATTTAACTTCATGGGATACCTGTGTCCACTGTTCAGATTGAGATCCGAGGTTTACCTCGAGATTTTGGGAGAGCTTACAGACGGCCATGGGCACGAAACTGAATTTCAGTACCGCCTATCACCCCCAGACAGATGGTCAATCTGAGCGTACCATCCAGATATTGGAGGATATGTTGAGAGCATGTGTCTTAGATTTGGCCGGGAGTTGGGAAACTCATTTGCCACATGTAGAGTTTGCCTATAACAACAATTTCCAGGCCATGATCGGGATGGTACCTTATGAGGCATTATATGGGTGACGGTGTCGATCGCCGATCTATTGGAATGAAGTTGGAGAGAGGAAGATGTCGGGACCAGAAATGGTAGAGAAAACTGTTGAGGCTATAGACAAGATCAGAGTGAGGATCAAGGCCGCTCAAGATAGACAGAAAAGCTAAGCCGATAAGAGGAGAAAGGACTTGAAGTTTGGGATTGGAGAGAAAGTGTTTCTCAAAGTGTCTCCAATGAAGGGTACCATACGCTTTGGGAAGAAAGGAAAGCTAAGACCACGGCTCGTTGGACCATTCGAGATATTAGAAGAAGTTGGGACAGTGGCTTATCGCTTGGCTTCACCACCCGAGCTTTCATCGGTACATAATGCATTTCATATCTCACAGTTGATGAAGTATGTTCATGATCCAAGTCATGTGGTGAATTTTCGGTCTTTGGATATTGAGAAGGATTTGTCCTATCAAGAGATGCCCGTGACCATCATAGATCGAAAGGTTCATGTTTTGAGGAATAGACGAGTTCCCCTAGTTAAGATTCAATGGGGTAGTCATGGCAAGGATGAGGCAACATGGGAGAAAAAAGAAGAGATCCTATCCCCATACCCAAACCTTATAGATCAAGTAAGTTTATATTTTAAATAAGTTTAAATTTCGAGGACGAAATTATTTAAAGAGGGTAAGGTTGTAGTGACCGCGAATTTCTTTAAATCAAATATTTAATGAAAATAAAATCTCGAACGTGTCGCTACAATTTCACCTCTAGAATTAAATAGCGTAACGCTGTCTAGTTAAGATTTTATAATATTTACTATTATATTGAATTATTTAAAATAAAAATAAATAATAAAAATTTATAAAATATTTATTTATTTATTTATTTTCAATTTACGTTTGAAGACCAAACTTTAGAAATTATTCGCTTTAATCCCTAAACGTAACTTCTTGTTCAATTATAATTTTGTTTATATTTTTAAACCCAATTATAGGCCCATTTGTAGCCCAATTCTATTTCTTAAGTTATGAGAAAGCCCATTTAGAGTATAACCTAGTTTTTACTCTATTTATACAACTTAAGGTTTACTTCAAAACCCTAGCCTCACCACTCTCTCCTCTTTCCCCAATTGGAATACTCTAGATCATCCCACTCAATTCCATTCAACAAACCAACTATCTCCAATAGGTAAGATTTCTTGACATTTTATTCATATCTCCATTTTTTAATTTTTGTTGTTGTAGGTTTTTAATTATCTATTTGTGTTTTCACTTGATTTTACACACAATACACGATACATACACGCATACACACCACCGGCCATCACCGCCACCGTCGTTCACCACCGTTCCACCACCTTCACCGGCGACCCCACACCGAGCACCACCTCTTCCATTTCACAGTCAACACACACGCATATACACGCAAATAGATATACACCATACATATACAGGAACGAGCTCGGCTCAAACATTGACCACGTCCAAAACTCAACTTCAGTACACAAACATTATACCTACACCTTCCTCTACGTCCCTAGAACATCGTAGTATAGTTTGATTTCGAAAATTTTTAAAGGATTGATCGAATTTTGAAAATACCCAATCTTTCTCTCGAGATATAACCTTCAAATTCGAGCCAAATATTCAATATCTCTTCAATCAAACTCCACCACTAGATTCACCACACTCCCCACCACCTTCGCCAGCCAAGTCGTCGGCCAAACCACCGCCGGAAGTCGAGAGAGAGAGAGAACCGAGGGATGTCGAGCGTGGGAGAGAGAGAGCCGAGGGAGTGAGAGAAGTGTCGGGTGAGGAGGAGAGATCCAAGCCCGATCCATGTCTTAACCCGATTTTTGCGGCCCAAGTCACTCACTTTCTTTAATTAGTATAAGTTGGTCCTTGAGATTTATTTAATTTGCAATCCCCAACTTTTAATTGTTATAATTAGTCCCTAAATATTATTTACAGATTTAATCCCCCATTTTATTTATCATATTTAAGTGAGCCCTCAAATTTTATTTAAATTCAAGTCCCCCAACTTTCAATTGTTTCAATTTGACCCCTAAACTTCTATTTCACTTTTAATCCTTCAAAATCTTTTTCCTATCTAATCTAACCCCCAAACTTTAATTGCATATTAGTCCCCCATGATTTAAAAATCTTATAATTGAGTCAAAAATAATTTTAGTTCACTTTTATTGCACAATAGGTCCTCAAATTATTAAATTCTTTCAAATTGACCCCCAAAGTTTTACATTCTAACTATTTTGGTCCACAAACTTTTATATTACTTATAGATACTTTATATTTAAGAATATTAACATAAATTAAACTCATTATTGACTAGACGAGGCGTACAAACAGTTAGAGGACTGATTTCCTCTAATTAGTAAGCTCAAAACTCGAGAGATATTTCAGATAGGCTCAAAAGACTCATTTTTACTTATCGCGCAATTATTGTTAATTATCTGTACTATATGAGTGTGCAAATGTATGTAATTGATGTGATTACTTGCCTTCTGGCTCAAAGTTACCTTCGGGTAAAAGAATTGCCTTCGGGCCCAGAGTTACCTGCGGGTAAGAGAATTGCCTTCGGGCAAATTACTTGCCTTCGGGCCTAGAGCTGCCTTCGGGCCCAGAGTTACCTTCGGGTATTATATTATAGAATTTACATGGCTATTTGCCTTATATACTTGTATAGATGATTAACTTGCGCAGAGCCTACTGAGTATTGTTTAAATACTCACGCCTTTCATTCTTTTACAGATTGAGAAGTATGGAGGCGTGGCGAGACATGGGAGTTCTACTTAGGTTTATTAAATAAAAGATTTCATTTCCACTATCATTTTGGTAATTGATGTATTGGATCGTGTCATATTAAAGTTTTTGAACTATTTAGTAATTCGTGTTAAACGTTTTGATCGTTTGGTGATCAAATAATTTTAAAAATACTTTAGATGGTTGTTTTATTAAATGAACTTCTGCATTTTAATTATTCGTTATATTTCCGCATTTGATATTGAAAAAAATAAAAAAATAGTTAGTTTTAAAGAAAGATCTGGCGTTCCGAGTTCTTCGAACTCGGGGCGTTACACTTACACTAGACAAATATCTCCATCTTCAAGTATACCAAAATGCTATTGACTGGGACACGAATGCCAATATTAGTCATAGAGTATCTATCACGAGACACATCACAATCTTGTTATCACGGTAACAATTGGTTCCAGTACTTGTGTAAGTAATATAAAAAAATATTTGTAGAAATTAACGAATAGTATAAGAAATCTGTAAACAAGGGGTTACAACTAAATAAATAATATAAAACTAAATATTTTTTTTTTAAAAAAATAAACACTTACTATTAGTTGCATAATTGGTAGCCATTTGTTTCGATAGAATGCTCTCACACACAAAAAATTCATATGCTTCACATGTAACTATGTTTTCCGATAGCGATGTAACAAATTCAAATATTAGTTTGCAAAAGATGAGTGAATAATGTAACAAATGGCTAAAAATCATGGTTTAAGTAGGTGAAAATAAGAAATTAAATATATTGTTTTTAAAAAAACTTATTCTTCATAATTTGATTCCATAGCAGTGGAGTGCCAGAATATGTCGAGCCATAGGAAAAATTCCCAAGATGAGACACATTTATATTAATTTCTGTTCCGGATATGGGTGACATGCTCGTGTTCGATCCAATTCTAACTGCGAGATAATTAGTGTAGTACAACGAAATAACGATGTCATATGAAAATATAAACCAAATAAAATAAATGAATGTAACATTCGACGAAAAATGAAAAATTCATAACTTTATACGAAATTAAAATATAATAGTTATAAGAACCAATACTTTAAAAAAGAATACTTACAAAAATTTGATAGAGTGTTTCTTTCATTCTGGTTGATCATGTAGCTCCTCCCACATGAAACTCTTGAAGCGGGCGAATTGTCAACCACATTTTGGTTGTTGTTGTTGCCTACTACTTCCTTGCCAGTAATATTAGCAAAGCCCTTTGCGCAAGAAAGGTTGACTGAAACACGAATGCGATTGATTAGTGGTAATTATTTAACATATACGTCGTGGAACAGGTAATGACTTCAAATACTATATATACGTATAAGATATTTATCAAATGTAGCCTACCTTATAATAACCCAAACAATCAACATAACCATAAAGACAAATATAAGCGTGGAATTAATACGACAATTAATTTTTAAAAAATGACCAACCCAATATATTTTTGAAGAGAGAGAGAGAACAATTGGATTTGAAGTAGATGCAAATTCTAAAATTAAATATTGATTTAACAAAACACACCATTCGAGTACTCGAATGTGAAGAACCATCAAATAAACCAACCATTTGAGTGACATTAGGAGAATTGTCCATGCTAGAAGAACGTGATTTTTTTAACTGTAATTCAACTCAATCCTATACTGTATTGATAACACTATAAAAAATATAATTTAATAATCATAAATTAAAACATGCTCTGTTAGAATATTCAAAATCGTCAATTTAAAAAAAAGATCCCAAATGCATAAATGACATAAACGAAAATATCTAAAATTACGAATAGAAAAATATTGCTTGATACATATTTATATCTAGAGATCATCAATTAAAAAAAATAACAACAAAGAGGATCTTCAATGTGTGAACCACACAAAAGAAAATATATACAATTATAAAAAGGAAAATGTTATTCAATACAAATTTAAATATAGAGATAGAAAGAGTTATTTTTTGTATATTATTATGTATTAAATGAAAAAATAAAAAAATAAAAAATGGGAGAGAGATCTAATGATAGGGTTTGAAGAGTATAGAGAATCTAAAATTAAATTAAATATTTTTTAAAACGAACATACCATTAGTAAAGTGTTACTAAAACAAAACAGGGATTATTTTACGGAGTTAATATGTGAAAAAATTGGAATGAAAAATAAATTAGAAATGAGATACTGAAAAAAAAATATTAATAGTGAAAAGAAATTAAAAATCAATCTGCGAATTTATGTTTACAATTTTAAAAAAAATTGGCAGACCGAATTTAACAGTATAAGACATTAATGATAGCAAAAGAAAAAAAATGATGAAGAGGAAAACAATTTATCGTGAAGGGAGAACAATTTTTTCAACAATTTATCGTAAGCAATCCACCGAATTCATTCAATTTATATTTTAATTTATTTCACATAATTGTAAATAAAAATAATTGCATTAGCTGTCAACATGCTCGAAGACAATTTTAAAGTTAATTGGATTTTAACAACTGAAATGAACTATGTGGTGTAACAGTATTAATGATCAACCATACGTAAGAAGTTTAGTTAATTTGGACGATGTACACAATGCAATTAGAAAATAAATAATCCAATAGAAATCGAAAAATTAGCTATGCATCTTGTATTAGCACGCCTAATATAAGAATTTCAACTTACATTTTGAAACAATAGATTGACTCAACCGAATAATATTTGAAAAATCAGGTGAAAAAAAAATTATTAGTACAGAGAAATATATATGCTTGTTCATAAGATATGAGCTCAAATGGATATTAAAAAAATGGTTTAGTTGTTTTCAACCAAATGATCAACTCATGAAGGAAAAAAATAAATGCATTAGAAATTAATTGGCTTAAATAATAAACTATACAATTTTAAAAAATATATGGACTCAAATCAATGGTATTAAAAACTATCAACAACCAAGAATAAAAAAAAATAGTGCAAAGAAAATTTTAGTGTAAAGAGAGAACAATTGGCTATCAATGATGGGAAAAAAATTGATGATAGGCAAAAGAGAACAATAAATAAATAAATAAATAAAGTTAAAGAGGAAGGAAAAATAAATCTTAGTGTAAAGAGAGAAATTTTGTTTCAAAACTTTAGGTTGAAGACTCGCGTCGAATTTTTCGATTCATACTTTATATATTATATAATTTTGAACAAAAATAATTGCATTAGAAATTAATTGGTTTGAAAAATAATTCAATTCTAAGTGGAGAAGGAGTGTATCCCATAAATAATACATATTTAAAAAAGAAAAGATGGGTCACATTTGACATATAAAGGTAAGGTCTATTTAAGGAAAAATGCGTTGGGCGGGAAAATATAATGATGCGGAAATAAATATTACTTAAAAATTAAGAAAATATGATGTTTTGGAGGGAAAAAAGCTGCTTATATATATATATATATATATATATATATATATATATATGTAATTGCTATTTAATTAGTGATATGAAATTTGGTACACAACAATTTTTAGGTAATTTTAAAAAGTTCATATCTGTTGTATTTCATGTATGAATTAATAATGTATTTAATGAAAAAATTCCACTTATAAGATACTTAAAAAATCAAATTCCTAATGTCACATTTACTTCTGTAAAAGACATCAATAGCGTATTTTTGTAGCAAAATGCCCCTCATCTTGGTTTCCAACTATGCAGCTCGACCTGTCATTTCCAACTCCCAATACTTGACATTACATGACCCATATTTGACAAATAGGCTAGTCTCAGTTGTAATATTAATTTTTAAATAAAGAATACCTAAAATAACTAGATTGAAAAATGTAATTCCATAATTCACATTTACTTATACCAAATTCCGAAACTCACAACATTTTGAAATTGATCTAACCAAAATACCCTTAGACGACTTCATCTTCCCCAAATCTTCTTCACCGTCTCTGGCGACCTTAAAAACTCTGGTGACCATCTTCGACGACCATCTTCAGCGGCCACCACTTTTGTGCTCTTCTTATCAGGGACTTCTATCTTCTGTGTTATCTCAAACACCAACAACATCAAACTCTAATTTCAATCAAATGCCACATACAGAAACTAACGAATGAACACAAAATTATAGGATAGAAAACTAACATAAATTAGATTGAAAAATCATATACAAATAAAGATCAAAAATGAAAAAGCATGCGACAAAAGCTCGCAGTGGAGATGTACGAATGTAGTGCTCTTTGAATCAAAAGGAGCAAACATTTGATTAATTAAAAAATTAATTATTTACAAAAACACTCTTTGAATCATTTAATTCGGTCGCCAGTTAAATGCTATTCGTCCCGATCTTCTACTTGTCATCTTTCACAAGTATGCATATTTGGTGGTAAAACATCATATGTAGATTTCTCAATTTTCAAATCTAGTTGAAAGTCGTTGACTCTATATCCTATAATATAGGCTATAGATATTTTTTTGCAAATAAAAGCTATCTTAAGAATTCCAGCGACTGCTCCTCATTTTCCCCTGCGATACCAACATATCTCTAAAACCCACACTTTCTCAACTGCCCAAAAAAGAAAAGAAATAAGGATGTCGTTTCCAACCTTCTTCACCAACCTTGTAGCATCTCTGGTGACTCTTCACCTTCATCGGCTCTCGCTTTGTAAATTATTTGAAACCACGGAAAATGATTTGTAAATTATTTAAAAATACGGAAGACAATGGCTTAATTGGATGAGAGAGAGAATGTTTGAAGGGGGAAATTTGGTTGAAGTTTTGATGATGGTAAAGATTGACAGGAAGGAAGAGAGAAACAGGAAGTTAAACATAATCCTATAACCTATAATATAGTGATTTGGTTGTAGTTACACAGAATGATGAATTTATGAAATAGATGATTTCAAATGTGTTCAAATAATTTATGCAATAGTAGTACGCTGCTAACTGGAAAATTAAACGAGTTCATAATAGTTCGAAGGGTCCATCTGTAAGTAGCAAGTACACAAAGTTTAGACTTACAACCTTTCAAAACTACCCTAAATGCATGCAACCAAAATATAGCAAAACCCTATAGAATTTGTTAAAATGCAATACATAGGAAAAATGCAATTGTTTGGTTACTATTGGATCAACAAATGCAATATTTATCCCCGCATCATTAATCGGTCCAATGCAGGTTTGACGATGACGTTCAGTCTGATGGCACCTTCCACACCTTCATTGAATGCCGACCAAGTCAGAAATAAAACGACAATGTTGAACTGGAAGCCGCCCAACAGGATGACATATATTTGGTGGATGAATAACCCTAGAAGTAATCTTGAAAGGTACATTAGCAGGTTCGCATCTAGTTGTTGGGTTAACTGTGCCTTAGTATGCTGCTTTCCAAAATGCATTAGTGAAATAGCGAGAACATAACTCATATAGCGGCATCTGAATGAAATTTGCAGCCTGAGTAGCATGTTTGCAACGCATCCTATCTAGGTCAAATCGCCTTCATGAACACATATGCAGCTCCAAGTTAACAACATGTGTCTAGGCCACTACCGACCTGGAACTCAACTAAATGCCAACGCTGAGATAGCGCGGAGATACATTTACCTGCATAAAATGACTTAGCCAACTTAGATTCCATGTAGGAGATAGCGCGGAGATGCATTTACCTGCCTTTTCCCTACACTCATAATGCCAACGCTGCAAGAGATTCCTAAGCACATCTAAAAGACTCTCTCTCATGACGAAGTAATGAGTTTAATGACTCTGCGATGTTCGAAGTCATCATATTGTAATGAAGTCATGTGAAGTGAGCTCGTGATCATTGCTAAAGTCAGCACCAAGAGCATATCCATGAGCAGACGAGGAGGTAGCATGGAATTGTTGCATTCTACGATCAAACTCCGTTATCGTATAAGCATAAGCACAACATATAAAAGGAGGAATGTTCGAGTATCAATGGTACGATGAATATTCTTAACTATGTGCCAACAACATGTCCCGTGGTTAGCTGATGGAAATATTTTAGCAATTGCCTCACCTACCACATTTCCTCTATCCGAAACAAAGACCATATCATCACCATCATCAACAACCTCCTTTAAACATGTCATGAACCAATGCCATGATGCAATAGTCTCCGAACCCACAATGCCCCAATCTATAGGAAATATGTGTCTATTTGCATCTTGACAACTTGCTATTAGTAGAATACCTCAGTATGTAGCTTTCAAGTAGGTGTCGTCCACACAGATGGCTGGTCTAACAAAAGTTCTGAATGAGTGAATACTTGTACCAAATGCAACAAATAAGTGCTTGAACCTATTTAGTGCATCAGTTTCCAACTGTATAACTTGCTTGGGTTTGCAAGCTCCAACAAGTTACAGTAAACCGACAAACTTTGGTACGACTTGTTTGCCGAAGCACAGTCCAACTCCCATGCATACTCTATCTCCCTCCATGCTTTCTTGTAGTTCAATCCTACTTTGAACTCATGTCACATGTCATACATCACGGCTCGTGCATTGTACATTCGATCGAGCACGTGACTAGCAACAACTCTCACCTTGGCTTGGGGGTGGTTTTCAAGTGGATGTCTAAGCTATAAACACGATTTGACTCCAAACTCCTAATCATAAATATATCTAAAGTGCCAACACGATTTGTCAGAGCCAATGCATCAGAACGAATATTTTGTTGTCATTGCAATGTTGTGTAGATGCAATGATAACTCCTACTTGCTTTCAAAAATCTGAGATTTCTTCACCTGCAACATGGGACCACGATCATTAGACATTCCATGTATAACTGAATCATTTGTTTCAATGTTGTAGTTGTGGTCAACAATCAGGTCATTGAAATCACTCTCAATTCCATCTTCATCAAAATCTAAATATGATAATCCCCCAGAATTTCGATTCATGCCACTTCCATGCAAAGGATTTTTCGCATGCTATTGTTAAAACTGGACAGATACGGAATCAAGACGTGAAACAACATACAATGGCAGATCATAGCTCAATGGCATCTACCAATTGACATCATCCACATCAATTATTTCCATGGGTGGAAAGATAGTGTTGGGGCCTTAAATTTAAGAGTCAAAATCTATCCATCAACCCTACATCCTAGCTTCTCCTTAGTTACAGAAATGAAATCAGCGTAGGAAACATTCCTTGGCACTAAAATCGACATTGTCATCATACCTGTCCACTCCCAATCATCTATGCCCTTAATAAAGTCACCATCATACGAAAAAATCATTCTACACAATGCCATTCTTGTAGACAAATGTGGAAATAGAAACAAAGGTGAACACTTTGCATATAATTGTGACAAAAAATTTTGCCACAAATAAATGTCGCTTTAAATGTCATCCCTATAACCTACATGATCATGTATCATATTGTCCACATATGAAAAAAAAAAAAAGAAAAAGAAATGGACATAGCTTGGGCTACAAACTCGTTACTTAAGTAATGTCTACTCTGCAATCTTATATATTAAGCAAAATTACATCAGTCCAGAATAAGATTGAGCCCAATGTACAAATTTAACACGGTGTCTATCATTGATAAAAAAACAAGGTGTCTACTATGGTGTAACACATACTTCATACAACTTGTGATGCAATTGATAAGTGTGTGTAGCATAAACTACTTCCTAGGTGTTTCAAATTGTTAGTTTACGTATGTCAAAATTAAACAACAATCAATTGAAATCAATATTTAGGTCAAATATTGACAGCATGCATTTTCAAAATCCTTCAACAGTTGAATATTTAGGTTTGAGGGTATTAACAGTTGACACAGCATGCATTTTCATTCATTCATTCTTGTTACCTAAACCCCGAGTGTAGCCTACAATCTTCTTATATAGTACATAGAGGAATCATTCACAATATGATTGAAATCAATATTAGAATAGAACATGTGGTCCACTTCGAATTTCAAAAATTACTCCCAACTTGCAATTCATAGTGAAAGTGGAAACACAACTTTATTAGTCTAGTACTCAGATTCGTATCTTCCAAAATCTCACATTTCAACTGAAATAAGTTAAAAATCCACAATGTAATCGCTTTAAAATTTTTTTAAACTGGAAATATAAATTTATTGTTATAATACTCAAGTCCTTATGTTCAAAAATATTGCATTTGAACTGAAAATAAATTACAAATCCATAACACAATACCTTTATAATTTGTTTGTCAACAAGTGAGCCACCATTTAGGGGCACATTATATCTTTAAATTTGACAAACAACTTCATTAATGACAATAGGCTTGTTGTATATCCTTCAATGCAATTTCTTCCGTGGTTCGTGGAGATTTAGGCCTTGTTCTTTCCACCATAAAATTTAAAATTTTTTTATCTCTCTCTATTTTCAACCACACATATAATTACCGTTTATTTTTTAATATAATATCTCTCACTTTCAGTCACACAATCTACACGCAATTCTAAAACTTTCTACTAATGGTGGAAAGAATTGGGCCTTAATATGGCATGAAGAGGAAAATAAATGCTAATGGAATTATGAAATTCTTCTCTTTTGATTTATTTGCAATCAGAAAATTGGTAAAGGGAAGTGGTAGAGGAGAAGGTGCATTCTTGGGAAGGCAACTCACATTAATTTTGGAAAAGATGTAGGACAAGCTAGTGATAGTTGACAAAAAAAGATAATCATTTATTGGATAAAGCAAGAAATTAGTCAGTAGGGGCATTTTAGGAACATTAGATGAAATTCTTGTTTCACATGGAATTTCAAAAAGTAAATTGATGTTTTCAATGAATTATACAGAAATAATAAGTACTACAATGTCTCTTCACTCTTGTGGTGTCTAAATGGAAAGATTATAATTGGCAATTTCTATTTATGTAAGTGCAAGAAAAAAACTTCTTTGGATTTATTGTCACAAACGATAAAAACAAGCTCAATTTTTATAACAAACTCATAGAAACAAAGGTCTCTAACAAATCTTATCCAAACTGAAATAGAAGTAATGTGGGATTGAAATTATTGCAACTATGGTACTGATACCTAGGTTGTTTACAACCTAAGTATCACAAAACCACGAGAGATTATCACTACAAAAAATAAGATGGCTAGAGACAGCATGTTGCCCCTATGGCCTCGTGTTTGTAGACCTTTACCGGCGACATCCTGATATATCGCCCCTATGGATCCTAGTTATGTCTAATCGACATCCTGTGCGTTGCACGGGGAGACATGTCTATTGATATGTGATTTTCATAAATATAAATAAAATAGCATTAATAGTATTGAAAATGATTATAAAACTCACCATAATGCAGAACATTATGCGATTTGGGTAATGAATATTGAAAACTTGTAAGAAATTCGATAGAGTTTCACTTGTATTTTGGATAATTCCATCCTGAAAAATGCTTTAGTTTAGGTACATAATTAGTTGTTTAGCAAAATAATTAATCCTAATTGGTGCAATAAAGACCCAACGTATTAAGTCGCAGCACAATAAGGACCTATCCTATTTTTCTTGGCATTTTAGTTCTCAAACTCAAATTTCGTTGTGCGATAAGGATCTCCGTTAGTGCAAAGTTAAATTTCACCGTCAAAAGCTCACTGTGTGCAGATAATTGGTGCAAGAAGGACTCAACATATTAAGTCACTGCGCAACAAGGACTTATCATTTTTTGGCATTTTAAAAATATAAAACCGTTGAAATTTTCAAATGACGCCAAATTCACTTCCGATTTTTTTAAATCTTTCAACGGTTTTATTCCTCTTGAATAAAAAAACATTAAATTAAATCCAATAATAGTTATATCATTAATTGGAATACTTACTATTATTTACACACTCAAAATATTTAATAATATTGATTTGAGGTCATGTTTGAGAAATAAAAAATTTGTAGGGTAAAATAACAACATGTTCGTTTCCAACATTTTTAGTTTTTCTATTTTTGACTTTTTTGTTAGAGATATATTTGGGGAATATCAAAATTTTATACAATTCATGAGGAACGTTATATTTTTTATCCAACTTGATTAAAATCGGCCCAAATTTAAAAATGCAAAATAGAGAAAATCCACTCACATAACGTATTTAGGACTTTTTTGATTTAAAAAAACTCAAAATTTTTACCCTACAATTTTGTTTTAATTTCTCAAATATAACCTCAAATCAATATTATAAAATATTTTGAGTGTGGTAAATAATAGTAAATATTGCAATTAATGATACAACTATTACTTGATTTAATTTAATGTTTTTTTATTCAATAGGAATAAGTCTTGAAGGATTAAAAAAATTGGAAGTGAATTTGGCGTCATTTGCAACTTTTGATGGTTTTATATTTTTAAAATGCAAAAAAGAAAAGGAAAGGTCCTTCCTGCATAGCGACTTAATATGTTGAGTCTTTCTTACGCCAATTATCTATGCACAATTAGCCGTTAATAGTAAAATTTAACTTTGCACTAACGAAGGTCCTTATCACCAGCGACATTTGAGTTCGAGGACTAAAATGCTAAGAAAAATAGGATAGGTCATTGTTGCACAGAGGGATAATACGTTGGGTTCTTATTGCACCAATTAGCCTATAATTAATGTTGATTAATTTTTTATTTAATTTTTATCACACAAAAATTAAATTTTAGTTGAAATTCTTAGTTTTAAATAATTTTATTTTTAAAATAATTAATTATATGTAAAATTAATTGAATAGCCCAATCAATTTTTTTTTTTAATTTTAACGTTACACGTTTCTTTCATTTTTTTATGTAAAAATTTAAATAACTTTAATTTCGTATCACACAAAAATTTAATCATAGAAAAATTCCTAATTTTAATTAATTTTTATTTCTTAGCTAATTATCTGTAAAATAATTAAGGATTATTTTCACAAAATCCTCCCAATCTTTCGAGTTTGTAACAATTCCAATCCATTCTTTTTTTCAAGGTCGAATTCCTCAATCTTTGAATTAAGTGTCACTGGATCCCCCACTTGATGGATTCCATTCAATTTTGGCCGTTATATTGATTTTTTGGTCCTTTTATACACTAAAGTTTGGGAGTAAATTTGAAATAATATTTTATTTTACAATTTTAAATCTTTTTAAACTGCCCAAATTTTAGCAAGTGCAATTTAGTCCTAAATCTTTGTAATCTTCACAATTTTAACTTTATTTTTTTTGCAATTTAGTCCTAAATTTTTTTATTTCAAAATTTCTACATAATTTTTGGAAAATTGGTGGAAATGGTCCATAAATGTTATGGTTGAAGCGAAATTGGTACGAAATAAAAAAGGTAGCATGATATTAATTTAATTGAATTAATTAATTTGATACCAATTTTATTTGGTCTATAACTAATTTTTTCGAATTTATTTGACACCGATTAAATAGTTTTATCAAAAATTTTCATAGAATAACATTTATTCACATTCATATTATAATTTCTCAAAATTTTCCTTAGTATTAGAGGCACATACATTTCGATTTTAACTAACAGTTAATAATAAAGATAATTATTTTATCTCCATAAAATTTTACTAGAAATTTATCATTGTAAAAACTATACCGAATGTAAATAAATAACTAAATAAAATACAAAAAAAAAACTAAAATTGAAATTAAAAACTCTAAGCATGATTGCGACTTCATCATCCACCAACCAGGGGAAAGTCCTAGGTTTTAGATTGCCGGTCATACCAGCAAATCGATGGGCTTTCCTCGTGATTTATTGATCATCAATCAATTGGTTCTACCACCTGATGGTACAACCAGGATATTATTGCCTCCTGGCAACTTTTCTAATAGGCGAGAAAATGTGGGGAAAGTCCCCTAGATTGTCATCGGTGGGGTGGATGTTGATGGGTTTGGTTAGAGACGGGGTCTGGTATACCTTATTGAGGGGTTGGATTTTTGCTTTTTTATTCTTTTTTAAGTTTGTTTTAATTACATTTTATTGTTCGTTTACATTGAAATTATTTGTTACAGCAATATATTCTTATTAAAATTTTATAGATTACATTTATTATTAACTGTTGGTTGAAATAAAATGCATATATGTTTAATTCTAAACAATTTTTTTTTGGAAAATTATAATATTATTGTGATCAAATTCTATTATCTTGAAAATGGTCGATAAAAATTATTTAATCGGTGTCAAATAAATTCGAAAAAATTAATTATAGACCAAATAAATTAGTGTCAAATTAATTAATTCGATTAAATTAAAATCATGCTATCTTTTTTTGTAATTTCCTATCAATTTTGCAGCAACCGAAAAATTTATGGACCATTGTCGCCAATTATCTATTGTGAAATTAAAAAAAGTAGAACTAAATTGTGAAAAATTAAAGTTAAAATTGTTAAGTTTAAAAAGATTTAGGATTAAATTACACATTGTTAAAATTTGTGAAGTTAAAAAAAAATATAAAATTGTGAAATAAAATGTTGATTCAAATTTTACCCCCAAACTTTAGTGCATAAAAATATAGAAAATGCCAATTTAATTGCTAGATTGGATGGAATCTATCAGTTTTTTTGGGGGGTGTTGGATCCAACGGCACTTAATTTAAAGATTTGGAGGTTCCATGTTGAAATGATTTGGGGGTCCAATTTAATTTTTTGTTTTAGCAGGGCAAATTTATTTTCATTTTTATGTAAAAATTTAATCGATGGTAAGCTTGGATCATATTAAAATTAAACTTAGCAAACTTATTAATTTTAAATAATTTTTAATTTCTTAGCTAATTATTTATAAAAGTAATTTGTTATTTCCAAAATAGTTAATTGGTCAAATCTAATTTTTTAATTTTTTAAAAAATATTATAACTGGAAAAAAACAAAATCTCCTACGTCTAGATAGGAAAATTGATTAGGTTAATTAAAAAATAATTAAAAAACTTCTCCTCTGTGTGTGTGTGTATATATATATATATATATATATGTTATCGGGCTGGTTCTGCCTATAAGCATATTTGACAAATCATATTGACCATTGATGCCGATCTATAAAGATCTCAATATTTTATTTGTCTAGAATAAAATAGAAATTGCATTTTCATTATGGTCTTATCGAACAAAATGAATTAAATGCGTTCGTATCGCCGGAAAAGCCAAAGGGTCAACAGGTCAGGGTTTACTACAATTACTTGAAATGCATTTGGATAACATCCGTTTTCGATTGGGTATGGCTTCAACTATTCCTGGAGCTCGTCAATTAGTTAACCATAGACATATTGGAGTGTATGGTCGTGGAGCACATATACAAAAGAAAATGTTCGCTACAAACCCCGAGATATTATTACGGCGAGGGATGATAAAAAATCAAGAGCTCTGATTCCAAATTTTCTCGATTCATCCTCCCATGTGGAATTGACAAAACATCTTACTCTTTGCCCATTCCTATATAAAGGATTATTCAATCAAATAATAGATAGCAATTTGGTCGGTTAAAAAAAAAAAGAATTGCTAGTTGTAGAATATTTTTCCCGTCAAACTAAAACCTAACTAAAATAACAAGGGTTCGGACAATTTTTCCCCTTTTGTCGAAGTAAATTGACCTAAGGTTAATATAAGGGGGTTTTATCTAGAATTTTCTACCATTCATGTATCATAGATTAGAAAATAAATCCAATGGTTTATGTATATAAGTTAAAAGATACTAAAACACTATTATTCAATAAGCCAAACAATCCCATTACAATTCTTACTCTGTAGATTTCTCCAAACAATCCATTTCAATTGCTCAACAGTTCACGTATTGTTCATTCTTCCCTCTATGCTGAACGGCGACACTTCCTTCTTGGCCAAACAGGAAAAACTCCATGGCATCCCCGCCCTCAATCGAGTCAACCACTAATGATTGATCATCCCTCATCTTCCATTCACTGACAGGGATTGGTGAGTCAAATTAGCATTAGAATCCTATTTTTGGTGCTTTCTGATTATTTTGGAAGAACAAGATGCCACATTTTAGTTAATCTATATAAATTGGATTTGATTTCCTTTGCACTAAAAAAAGGCATTAGAACCATCAAATCAAACTAGTTGCAATTGGGATATGTAGGAGCGACTTTGGGTAATTGGGGAAATTTTGCAATTCCATTATAAATTTTTTTGGTCCACTGTTTTGAGAAAGAAATACTTTTTCCAAAAAATAAAAAGGCTGCCATTTTGATGCTTATGTCATCTTTCTTGACTAAGGTTAAAATCTACTTTTGACAGAAACAGTGAATAGAAATAGGGGAGGGGTTCCTTGGGGGTCACGTGACCCCTAAGTTTTTTGGTTTCCTTTTTTTTTGTTTTTTAATTTGCGGTTTTCAAATAAAATTTTATTGTTTGGCAATGGACAATGTCATTTAAGAGAGTTTGTTTAGCCCATTTAATAATGATTGATATTTTGCTAATTTAGTATATTTGCTTACTCTTACTCAACATCCCTATAAATATGTGACTGCACTTTAAATTTTGAAACATATGTGTCAAGTTTCTATTAATCTAGTATTAGAATATATTTGGTAAATATTTTCAAGAAAATGAGTGTCAAATAAGCTCTTAAAGTATATAATATTCAATTAAACTCATTAGTATTAACCTTGTATTACACATCACTCATCATTATCGAAAGTTTTATAGTTTCACTGTTTAATTAATGATTAACCCAAATACACGTTAAATTCTTTACTTTTTAGTAATATTTTTTATCAGCCCACCCTTCTAAGAAAAAATTCCCCTGTGGGAGCCGATATTTGTGCCACCTCAACTCTTAACCTCTAACTCTGCCACTAAATAGAAATTGTCTTTATTCATTTTTGCAGCTCATAATGAAAGCTCTACTCAAAGTAGTATAATTTTCTAATTAAAGATATTTGCATTCTGATGGAGAACAATGTTGCAACTGCAAGCGAAGAGGTAATCCCCATTATTTTGTTGCGTGCAATATTATAGAAGTAATTTGTAACTCTTTTTATCTATGAGCAAGCAATAACTTAGTTATATCGTATATTTTAAGATAGTGGTTAACTAATTCTTGTGTTAGATTCATCTTGGTGACGATGGAGCATTGGGATTTCAACCTAATGAGATTAAATTATCATCTGTAGAAGGTAAAACGCCTTATATTGGAATGAAATTTAAGATGGCACATGAAGCAAGAGCGTATTATGAATATTTTGAACGAAAAAATGGTTTTTGGATTTGTACTAGAACATCATGTTAGAATTAATCCTTAATATTTAATTACACGAGTAATTAAATCACCAAGAGATTCATCGTGTCAGATTATCAAGTATAGCAAAGGTATAGAAAAATACCGGATCCATTTGCTGCAATTGTCGAACTTGATGTGGAAATATGGGACTAAACGACTGCATGAACGAGCAATCGGTGGTACTATGACCTTTTCAACCAAATCTGACTTATTCCTTACTATGGGACATGATGTCTTTCTTCCTAATGGGGAGAAGAAGACTACTATGATTTGGTGTATGGGGGATCATGACCAGAGGTGTCTATATGTAGGGACTAATTGAAGTCTCCATAAAGACTCAACCAGACCCTTATTGGTGTCACTTATTCGGACCACATCAAATCTTGTAGTCTATAAGCTTCTCTTAATTTAGCCACTTAATTTAGCCTACTTAAATTGAACAACTGATATAATTATTATTAATATGTTGCCCAAAAAATTATTATTAGAAATAAATTTCCAACAATCTCCCACTTGGGCTACATATTATATTTGAATAATTATATCAGCAAAATCCTTAGGCGCTCAACTGTATGTTATTTATCTTAGACTACTATTTAAACAATCTGGTCCATCTCATATATTAGTGATGGAACTACCAAAGCTTTCATCACAATATCACTGTGATTAAACTACAACAATCACCATACTAATTTACTCGATGACATAGATCTAATATGGATAAGTAGTACTGAAATTACATGCAATGTGATCTTATACATGCCTATTTCCAACTGGTCCAACTTTATTCTTTAACGAGATCAATGAGTTCAGAAATGAAAATAAATCATCAACTTTATTCTTCAGAAAATCAACTACTGAACATATAGTGAATGTGTCTATACAAAATGACTCCCACTAAACAAAGGCATCATTGGAAACAACCCCCATATGAGCAGTGTGCTCATGAAACACCTTAGGGTTCAATCCCTTGGTTAATGGGTCTGCTAGCATCGAATCTGCCCTTATATGTTCTATAGAAATCTGTTTATCCTGAACTCTTTCCTTGACAACCAGATATTTGACGTCAATAAACTTCGACTTCGTCGAGCTCCTATTGTTGTTGGAGTAAAGCATAGTTGAGTGATTGTCACAATAAATCTTCAATGGCCTCTCAATGCCACCTACCACACGCAAACCAATGACAAAATTTCGCAGCCAAATACTGTGATCTGATGCTTCGTAACAAGCTATAAACTCCACAGCCATGGTTGACGAAGCTAATAGAGTCTGTTTGGCAGATCTCCATGATATAGCTCCTGCAGCCAATGTGAAAATATATCCTGATATGGAGCGCCTACTATCCAGGGATGCCGCAAAATCAGAGTCAGAGTACCCAATGACCTCTAAATAGTCTGATCTCGGATATGTTAGCATATAATCTCTTGTTCTCGCCAGGTACGCATCACTCGCTTGACTGCCACCCAATGCTGCATGCCTGTGTTACTCAAGTATCTCCCCAAAATCCCTGCTATAAATGCCCAGTCAGGATGGGCAAAGACTTGAGCATACATCAAACTCCCCACCGCTGAGGCATACGGAATCTTCTGCATCTCTTTCTTTTCAAGATCATTGTTGGGGCATTGTTTGAGATTAAACTTATCTCCTTTAGCTATGAGCGTGTTTCCTGGCTTACAATCTTTCATGGCGAATCTACTAAAAACTTTATTGATATAGCTCTTTTGTGACAATCCTAAAACACGTTGACAACGATCTCTAAGTATTTGAATTCCTAATACAAAAGAGGCATCACCAAGATTTTTCATTTCAATTTTCTTCGTCAGAAATTTCTTGGTTTCATGAAGTAAATCTATATCACTACTGGCAAGTAGAATGTCATCAACATACAATACCAAGAAAATGTATTTACTCCCACTGAACTTGTGGCAAACACAATCATCAATGACATTTGCCTCAAAGCCATAAGAGGTGATGACTTAATGCAATTTGTGATACCATTGACGGGAAGCCTGTTTGAGGCCATAGATGGATTTCTTTAGCTTACAGATCATAGACTTTGAATCTCCCGATATAAAATTTTCTGGCTATACCATATAAATCGTTTCTTCAACGTCTCCGCTAAGAAATGCAGTCTTAACATCCATTTGATATAGCTCCAAATCAAAATGAGCCACTAGTGCCATAATAATCCTGAAAGTGTCTTTCGAGGACACGGGAGAGAAAGTCTCTTTGTAATCTATGCCCTTCTTTTGAGTGAATCCTTTGGTGACAAGAAGAGCTTTATATCTCTTGATATTGCCTTTGGAATCCCATTTTGTTTTAAATATCCATTTACAACCAATGGGCTTCGCTCTTTTAAGGCAATTCGACAAGATCCCAAACGTCGTTGTCATTCATTGATTTCATCTCATCATTCATGAAATCAATCCAATTTTGAGAGTTAGAACTGTTCATGGCTTGTCAAAAGTTGATTAGGTCAACTTCTCCAATGTCATCCTCATGTTCTTGAAGAAGTACAATGTCATAGTCTGGAATTGCATTTTTGCTCTCTCTATTGGATTTTCTTAATGGCACCTATTTAGATTGTTGAGTCTGAACTGGGTTTGTAGGTGGTGCTTTAGGAAGAATATAATTGTTGTCTTGGTCTAGAGCAGTGTGAGAAATAGTTATCTAAACACTATTATCTTGAATTGTTTCTCGAACGGCAACAAGTACAAAGACGTAATCATTGCTAATAATATTTTCTTCTTCAAAGACAACGTTCCTTATATTCTTTCGCCCCAAAAACTCAACATCCTCAAAAAATTTCGCATTTCCCGTTTCGAAGAAGGATCTTGATGTGGGATTGTAAAACTTACAGCCTCGAGAGCATTCGGCGTGCCCAACAAAATAGCAGCTCATAGTTCTTGAGTCCAATTTTCCCTCATAAGGCTTATAAGGCCGCACCTCAGGTGGATAACCCCAAATGTGCAAATGCCTATTACTATGTTTCTTTCATGTCCAAAGTTCATATGGGGTTTTGGAAACTGCTTTACTTGGTACCCAGTTAAGCATATACACTACAGTCTTTATAGCTTCTCCCCAAAGCGACTCTGGTAAGGATGACTGATTAATCATGCTCCTTACCGTGTCCTTAAGAGTTCAGTTTCATCGTTCAGAAACCCTATTCATGCTAGGTTTCCCTGGCATTGTATATTGCGGAACAATTCCACACTCTTCGAGGAAAAGTGCAAAAGGTCATGGATGTTGTTCTCCTGATCCATCATATCTACCATTGAACTCCCAACCACGATTAGATTTGATAGCCTTATTTTTCTTTCCAAGTTGAAGTTCGACTTCAACTTTAAAAGACTTAAAAAGGTCCAAAGATTGGGATTTTTCATCTATCAAATACAGGTAACCGTATCTAGAATATCGTCTATGAACATAATAAATACTGTTGCCCATTCCAAGAAGCAGTAGGGAATGGACCACAAATATAAGTATGAATTAGTTCTAAAACATCTTTAGCTCTTTCGGCATCTAATTTTCTTTCATTTGTTCATTTTCCCTTGATGCATTCAATATAGACTTGAAAATCTACTAAATCTAAGGGTTCAAGAATTCCATCCGACACAAGCCTTTTAATTCTTTGTTTATAGATATGGTCCAAACGCTTGTGCCATTAGGAGGCAAAATTCTCACTTAATTTTCATTTTGTACCCCTTGAACTTATTTGCAGTATCATATTACAAGAACTTACAATATGAAACATATATAAATTATTAATCAAAGAACCGGTACCAATCAAATATGAATTCAAAAAGAGACTAACTTTATTATTTCTAAATAAACAAGAATAACTTGATTTGTCCAAACAAGAAATAGAAATTAAATTCCGTCTTATAGATAGTACAACAAAAGTCTCAAACAAATCCAAATAAAATCCAGCATTTGATTGTAATCTAAAAGTTCCTATAGCTTCCACTGCAACTTTAGTGCCACCGGCCATAAAGATAAATCTTTCATCATCATTTGGCAACAGGGTCCACAAGTAACCCTACATAGACATACTTGTGTTAGTAGCACTAGAATCCACACACCAAGTATCCTTAGGTACAGAAGCTAAATTAACTTCAGAACAAACTAGAGTAAGAGGCATACCCTTCTTTACGCACCAGCCAACGTACTTGGGACAACCCTTCTTCATGTGTCCCAAATTTTTGCAGAAATAATAAGTAATTTCCTCATCCTGTTTTTTCTGCTTCTTCTGAGAAGATCCCTCTGTAGTGTCCTTAGCTCTCTTCTTATTATTCTTCTTATTCTGAAAGTTAGTGGCCAAGTGAGCGCTTTCAGTATTATCTCGCTGTTGTCTCTTTTCCTCTTGTACACAATGAGAAATGAGCTCATTAAGAGTCCATTTATCCTTCTTAATGTTATAACTTACCTTAAATTGCCCAAAGTGTGCAGGCAGGGAGATCAAAAGCAAGTGCACAATTAAGTCCACAAATAGTTCAAACTTTAGCAACTTTAGTTTTGATGCAAGATTTGACATTTCCATAATTTACTCCCTTACGTTCCCTTTTCCTTTAGACCTCATGGAGACAATCTTAGCTAAGAGGCTAGTTGCCTCCACCTTTTCATTCATAGGAAAATATTGCTCAATTGCCTCAAGGAACTTCTTGGCACTCACTCTCAGTTATAGAGCCCCTGAATGCCTCTGGAGTGGAGCGCTTCATGATCATGAGACATATTCAATTAGAGCGATCCCATTTCTCAATTTTAGCCTCATTAGCATTTTTCGCAGTGGAAGTGGGTCGTTCTTATCGAAGCGCCGATCCAAATCCATGCAACCAAGGACAATTTCCACGATGTCTTTCCAAACTTTAAAGTTCGTTCTACTTAACATTGGGATATTGTTACCTTGAGCAGAAATATTTGTAGTTGTAACAATAGCAACTAGATCGAGATCACGATATAAACACAAATATTATCAAACATGTCTTAACAAATAAAGCAAGACATAATAATAAATTAATGGGAACCCATAATGAGATACCTAACACAGCATCAATTCCTAGTCTTTGGACAGAGAAATTAATTGTAATCGTTACTCGCAATGCAATGATCAAATACTATCAATTAAGTCTATCAAATAATAACCGTTCTTTGGATCAATTATTATTCACATGAAAAATACCTTTATAATATATTTATCATTGTAGGCACACCGTTATTTGGCCAAACTGGGCCTTCCTTTGGGCCGAGCACAATTCACATGAATAACGTTGTGCAAACATCCTTTTATTGCTAATTAAATCGATTTACACAACAAAGATTATTTGGGCAACATTTTGCTTCAATCAATTTAATGAAAATAAAAGATGAACTTGATTAAATAACCAAAATATTCAAAATTTCAGGGCCAAATTTCTAAATCTTTAACTTCGGGGTGTAAGAATTAATTTTCAAGGTTCTAGGGTCAAAAATTAATTCTTAAAAAAACTGATATAATTTAGAAAATTCCAAAATATAAAATTTTGAGTGTTAAAATACAATAATAAAAATTTAAAGGGCTTAAATAAAAACGTGAAATTGTAGGGACTGAACCTTGAAAAAAACAAAAAACCAAGGTCTTGCTTATAATTTTAAAGAACTTTGGAGACTTGAGATGCAAATACAGCTAGGTTTCGAAAATTGCAAAAGAGTTCCTAGAGTCATCAAATTCTCAATGAAAATCTTTCTTTAATTCTTACTGCCTTTTTTTTTTGTTTTATCACAAATTCATCTATATTCAGAGTCGAACAATAGCAGAAACATATATAATCCTCAGCAAAAGACAATGAATCACAGCAGAAGCAATTCGAAATTAATAATTTCGATTCAGCCATAGAACCACAGTTGGATCCAAAAAAAAAACTTGAAACACAAAGGCATAGAGTTTTAGACACACACACAGAGATATATATGCATACAATGATTCAAGTATTGGCAGATCTGAATCAACTGAATATCCATATACAGTGTGTATACGCAAATATCTGTAGAATTATCAGTCTAGGAGAATCGGATCCAGATTAATTGAATTCACGTAAGTCATAATAATGCCGAGGAGATAAATCAAACTGAGATAAACCAGAGTTCCAATTCCATATGTACAAATATGATGCTCAGTACAAATAGTCCAATTTTCAATTAATGCGATGAAATCAGTTGTACAAAGCTAGAAATATATACATACAGGCATAAAGTAACCCATATTCCATCAAAAAGCCATTATTTTAATATGTGGAAAGGTCCAAAGCAATAAAGATGTATGTATACGTTGCAAGTTTTGTGCAGAATTCAAATCTAGATCCATTGTACACAAAAGTGAATGTATGAATCAATAAATAATTGATTTTAGAAAATCAATTGTTTCAATAGGCCACGTGAATCTGAATAAAACTTATTAAATTGATTGAAGACAATTCCCATATATGCGCAGTTATCAAGGAAGGCAGGTACCGTCATAAGCTCATGAATCGTATTTACGTATGTACACAGAACACACAAAGATTAAATACAATACCCAATAATCCAACAATGATGACTGCTCTTATATCACTTGTTAAAATTAATTCTTAATATTTAATTTAAATCACCGAAATCATCACCGTGTCAGATTATCAAGTATAGCAAAGGTATAGAAAAATACCTGGATCCATTACTACAATCGTCAAACTTGATGTGGAAATCTGAGACAGAATGACTGTATGAACGAGCAATCATGGTACTGTAGCCATCCACAACGAAATCTGCCTTATTCCTTATTATAGGACCTGATGTCTTTCTTTCTAATGGGAAGAAGGAGACTATTGTGATTTGGTGTATGGGGAACCATGACCACAGGTATCTATATATAGGGACTAATTGGAGTCTCTCAACAAAACTCAATTAGACGCTTATTGGTCTCTATTTATTCGACCCACATCAAATCCTATAATCTGTAGGCTTCTCTTAATTAAACCACTTAATTTAGCCTACGTAAATTGAACAACTGAAATAATTAATTAATATGTTGCCCTCAAATTATTATTGGAAATAAATTTCCAAAACATCATCTGAGACACGCCCACATATCGATGAAGTCACTTTTATTAAATTTGTTTGCTCACATGAAGGAAAACATTCTAATAAGATGGTTGTTGGAGAACCTAGTCAAGTACAACAATCCGAGAAACCGCTATACGAAAAAAAGAAGTTGCCCAACAATAAGATATGGATGTGAAGCTAATATGCGAATCTCATATGATTTTGAATATGGTTGTTGGATTGTGCAATTGTTCAATGATAATCACAATCACAAATTTATTTCACCACTTAAAAGAACAAAAATGAAATCAAATAGAAGAATGCCCCCAGCCAGCAAAAGATTTTTCTGAAGCTTTTAAAAATGAAAATATAGAAGTTGGTAAAGTTGTCTCTATTCTTGGTGGTGATAATATTGGGTTTGATGGGAGAGGTTGTTATAACCATTTAAGGACCATGAGACGTAAGGAGTTAGAAGTTGGGGATGCACAAGCCATCCTCATATATTTCCAAAAGAAGCAAGCAGAAAATCCATAATTTTATTAAGCAGTCCAATGTGATAAAGATCGAAGAGCTCCTAATTTCTTTTGGTGGGCGCAAGGTCTCGTATGTCATAACAATGTTTTGGTGATGTTGTTACATTTGACACCACATATAGGACAAATAAATATGATATGACTTTTGCGCTATTTATTGAGGTGAACCACCATTACCAATCCATTCAATTTGGTCGTGCATTATTACAAGATGAGACCAACGAGACCTTTTTGTGGCTATTTCGGATATGGATTGATGCTATGGGTGGATGTAATCCTATTTGCATTATTATAGATCAAGATCTAGCTATGAAGTTGGCTATTGGTAAGATTTTTCCGCATACAAATCATCGTTTGTGTCTTTGGCATATTATGAAAAAATTTAGTGAGAGGTTATCGCATATTTATTATAAGAAGTCGAATTTTAAGAAGGATATGAAAATTTTCATTCATAACACATATAAAATCGAAGACTTTGAGAAAAAATGGAAGGAAATGATTGTTGGGTATGATTTGGAAAGTAATAAATGGCTTCAAGACTTATATGAAATACGTGAAAGTTGGGTGCCCGTGTGTAAGTATGGAGTATTTTCTATAGGAATGAATACGACCAGCCATAGCGAAAGTATTAACTCATTTTTTTTAGTTTTGTTACTTCTCGAACTAACCTTCGTGATTTTGTTATCAAATATGATCATACTTTAGCTTCATTTGTGAAAAGGAAGAACAACGAAGGCTTTGAGTCAGAACACAAGTATCATATTGTGAATGATGATCATATACTTTTGAAGCATGCATCAAAAGTATATGCTAGGAACATTTTTGAAAAATTCAAAGAAGGATGGAAGAAAGTCAAGGAATTTAGAGTTGAAGAAGTAGATTATGATAATGGGACATACATGGTGCAACATAAGGAAAGAGTATTTGAGAAGTTTCAAGTAGACTTTAATTTGAAAAATCACGAAGGAAAATGTGAATGTCAACAGTTTGAGTTCTTAGGAGTAATAAGTGTTCATCTCCTCAAAATTCTCCTCCCTAAAGTTATAGATGTACTACCCTCTCATTTTATAAAAAGGAGAAGGATGCAAGGAGAGAATAATTTAGGAGTGTAGATTTAGATAAATTTGTGACTAATGATGGGGAGCAACATACAAAGGCACTAAGGCTTGGTCATATGTGTAGGAAAGCAACTCAAGTAGCTTGTGATGTTGCTGAATCTAATGACTGATGTGAATTATTTACCAAGGCACTTGAAGAAGTATCCAACCAAATTTGTAGATTGGATACGATAATAAAGTCTCATGTTGATGTTTTTGACTCGTGAATTAGATAGTTGCAATGAGGACAGTTCTTAACTTGTTCTATCAGATCCCAATGTTACGGTTACAAAAGGAAGAAAAAAGCCGACAAGCGTAAAGAAAAAGACAATGTTGGATAAGGGAGGTACAAATCAAGTATTGAGTTTTCACAAAGAAGTAAAAAGCATCAATGTGGGTGGTGTAGAGAATTCTACCATAATAAGAGGAAATGTCCCGAGAATCCTAAGAAAAATAGAAATGAGCTAATTATTCCTCAACCACCCGTAATATGTAAGTACATGTTAGTTATCTTAATTTATTTCTCTTAGAAATAAAAAAAAATCTGCACGATAAAAATTGTCTTTCTTTTTTATTATAGGACTCAAATTTGGAGTTATTCAACAATCTAAAATTGCACAACCTTTAGTTGAGCATTACACGAAGCTAATTCGTGGAAGCCTTGAGTCATCACATCAATCTTTGTTGCTCATTTTTCATTTATGTAAATCATGTGTTAGTTATGGTATGTACAAGGCCCAATAGTTGGACCGGGTTGAGTTATCTTGTGGCTCAAGAAACCACAAGCCCAATAGGATTATTGTAAACCTATAAATAGCTCAATGTAGCCCCATAATACACAAGTTATTATTACTACATTGTCTCTACGCTCTCTCTACAATTAGCTAGCACTAAATTGAGAGAGATCATCCAACTACGAAGTTGTTCGTAATTCAAGAGGAGTCTTGACGTGTGGATCACCATTGGAGGCCGGACGATTGGACGGTTGTGGAGACGAAAAAACAAACGAGAGATTGGCCGTGGAATCCGCTTCTGTTTCAGTAATCTCTAATCACAGATCTCATCTAAGAAACGAGTAGATCCGGTTTTGAGTTGCCTATTTTCATATTCTGCTGTGCATGATTTATTGGGCAATTCCTAACAATGGTATCAGAACCAACTCGTTTTCTTGTTGAGATTTGTTAAATTTTGTTTAATTAACAATAATTTGTATTATATCAATTTGATTTGGGTAATTAATAAATATTATTTATCAAATAATTTTTCTTTTAGAAGAAAAGAATATGCGTTGGATTAGACCAAGTTTATGGATCTGATTCATGAATTTGGAAATCGATAAAATATGGATTTGATTTAATGTTCAGTGAAACAATTTAGTTTGATTTATTTGTGACGATGTAATTGCGTTAAAATTAATTTTTAGATTAGATCTAACAATTAATTGTTAATTGCATAAATAAAAAAAAAAGGAAAAAAAGGATTTTTGAACTTGTCCTCACCGGAAATAGTAGCCACCGCCTGCGGGAGTAGTGGCGAGAGTCGCCACTACCGCGGCGATGGCGGCTGTAGCAGCCGCTGCTACCGACAGCGGCAAAGGTGGCCGCTGCCATTGCAGCAGCGGCGATTGAAGTATGCAGCGGCGTAATCACCGCTGCAAAAGCAGCGACGATCGTCGCCGCTGCATGGGGTGGTAGCAGCGACAGTCGTCGCTGCCGTAAGTGGTAGTGGCGAACGCCGCCGCTGCTGCTGATGCCGATGCGGCTGAACCCTAGGACTAGGGTTCCAGCCGCATCAGATGCGATGAAGACGGGGGCTTGGGTGCAATTTTGGAAATTGCAGCCCAGGTCTCCCTACATTATCTAAAAGGGCCCCCTTCCTAGAAGTTTTAGAAACTTATAAGTTCGTCCCTAATTTAGAGTTTTCAACAAAACAAGTCATAGGGCTGAAATTAAAATTTCTAAAATTAATGATAAATTAGATTTATCAATTTTCTTGCAATTATTCAACTTTGAGAATTTTTTTTCAATTTAAAATTATTGTTTGAGACGAAAAGTTGAATTTTTGAAAATTATATTTTTAGTTTGTTTCTCCCTAGTATTTTTCGCGGATTTTATTAAAGTGTGACTTTAATATAGATGACAAATAAAGTGTTATTTTGTCTAACCCGCCTCCAATAATATTTAATTAATCAGATTAATTATTTATTGCATGTAATTAATTAGATTAATTTGCAAAATTTTTCCTTTTTCTTGTTTGTTTAAATTGTTTAAATAATATGCATCGTCACAATAAATCTAGAAACTGAAATGTTTATCAATATTGGATATTGTGGATGATTATGGACCAAACCAAAGGAATTCACAAAATAAGGAGTTATTTTATGAGTCCCCTCTTGTCAATAAAATTAAATGATTAATTAGATTAATCATAAATTTTATGCATTAGTTAGTTAATATGATTAAGTAATTAAAGTCTAATATGATTGATAAAATAAAGCGTTATTTTGTAGATCCCCTCCTTATTATAAAATTAAATAATTATTTTGCAGTAGATTATTTTGCATTGGTTTAAAATGTTTGGCCAAATAATATTATTACCCAAATATAAAAATTGATATAATTGTTGATATTAGATATCGTGGATGATCGTAGACCAGACCAATGTGATTGGATGAATGTATGGTTTTATTCCTTATTTCCCGTTGGGGGCCTGCGTGCCTATTATTAATTTGGGCATGCGTGCCAATTAATTTTTAATTTAATTTCGGACCTGCGAGTCTATATGATATGGCGTGTGTGCCAACTAGTATCGGATACAAGTTGAAGCAGAAGATGGAGATCACCGGAATTAACCAACGAAGAACGAAGGCACTGTCCCTTAGGAATTGACCAACTAGTTTTCCTCTTGGCTCGGAAAACTAGATAGAAATACGTCCATAATCATCCACTAGTTTTATTATGCTTGATAATTGCATGGTTGATGTTGATTGTTATGCATTATATTATTGATCAGACTAATCCCCTTAAAAATAATATTAAATTCAAGATTAAACGTTAATCCATGCCTTCCAATGTTACGGTGAAAAATTCGATTTCCACAATCGTAGTCAGCTTGTTGAGTAACTCAAGGTTGCTCGATCGTTGGAAATATTCTTCACTGTGAGATATGTGATATCTCTGAACATTGGGTTGAATTTAACTGAAATTTATTTCTTGTTGAGTAACTCAAGGAAATAGATTTTAGAGGCACGTCAAGTTAATGCATAAGATGTACGAGATAAATGGTTATCTGCTTGATGATCTAGGAGTAGCATGGAGATGTGATTGATCGGTGTATCTACCTGAATGTCAATTAGGGTTTGTTGAGTAACTCAAGGTTCTAATTGAACAAACGGGATCCTAGCCCACTGATAAATATTAAAAAATTATTCTTCCATCAATGTTGGAGATCATTGATTCAGTGGGAGTATAGTTGATTTAATAAAAGTCCATATTTTATTAACTTTATTGCATTTATTAATTATTGTTTTATAATCATTTCTATTAGTTATATTATGAGTAATGTTTTGAGTTTGAGAAGCATAGTTGATGCCAACAAACTCACTGGAATTACTTGAGCACTGTACTCAAATACGAAAAGTGAATTGAGTGTCAGCACACTCATTGGACTTTCTTACACTGACGTTGTAAATGTGAGATTTATTTTCACATATAGTTTACGATACGTCATAAATAGATTATCTGAAAAATCTTGCCAAGATAGTCTTGCTAGGACGATGTGGATTTACAAAGATCATTTGATGATCATAATGCGGCATGTGTGATACGTGCAGTTATGAATTGCAAATGTTGCATATGGGTATGGAGATTTATATTGTTATTTATCGTCTCAAGGAGTTGCTTCATGAACCGAACAATATAAAACCCAAAATATTATTTGGAGGTTTGATGGATAACAAGTCAAATACTAACTGAGTTGAATTCACTGCCTAATAGCTTATCACAATTTGTTGTGAATGAAGATGTGAATGAGATTCAGTCGAGGCATATAAAGATATATCCAAAGCCAATAACATTTTGTAGAGACAAAGAAGATTGATTTTTTGGCATGGAAATGTAAGACGAGTATAATCATTTGAAGAAATGAATCTTGGAGAAGATTCTACTTCAAATCACATGTTATCAAAACCCATATTTGAGTCTTTTAGGTATTAGATACTGGATAGAGATCCCATATTTAAATATGATTGAGACTTAAATAGGAGAGTTCACTGCAAAGTAAGATAATAGGACCTATAGTAGGACATGAAGTAAATGTTACTTCATTCAAGACCTATTATTTTCGTTATCCTTTTATTTTGTTTTAGAATGAATATTTTGATCACGTACTTGTGAAGAACATTATTTCTATTCATATTGGGACATGAATGGTTGATCCACTAAGATTAAGAACAATAGTTGTTTACAATCATTTAATGGAATCAACTGTAGAAATAAGATCAGTAATATTAAATTTCTAAAGGTCTATTATTAGAATAGAAAATATAAAGGGTATAACAGTAATTATATCCTATTCCGACATCAAAACATGTTAACCTTAATTCATATTGATGTATTGGGTTGATATGTACAGAAGGTCGGAAAATAGTCTTTCCTACATCGTCAAGCTCAAGAAGACTACATAATAGATGTAGTATCTTATACTTGATGCATGAAAAGTTTTGAAATGTTCAAAAGAGTTCAAGCAAAAGAGGAAAGCTATTTGGGGAATATTCTCACGTTACGATATGATCGAAGTGGAGATTATTTAAGGATATGATTAGGAGAATGAGATTCTCATTCAGTGAATTTGGGGATATACACCACTAATCTAATAAGAGAAGTTGTTCATATTAATATGATACAATGTAATCATTATACCTAACAGTTCTGCCCAAAATTGTTTTGGAGATAAGCAATAGAGATTGCAAGTGACACACTGAATAATGTTCCATCTAAATCGGTACATAAGACTCAAAATAGATTTGAGTAATAATGCTTAGATGAAGTGTAAGAGAAATCTCTTGATAGATATTCAAATGAGAATTGTTGGGTATCACTATCCTCACTTTTAAGATTAAAGTCGTCTTCTTGAAGTATGATCTGATCTTGGAAAAATTGGTTTTCCTAAAAGGACAGTGGGAGTAGAATCGACCTTGAAAGTATTCAAGGAACCACAAAAGAGATTAACCGACTAAATGAACTAGTTACTAAACTTCGTTTGATGAGGTGGAAACTAGTAAAGAAGAAAAGTTCTTAAGAACACATTGGCTTCATGTAAACCGTGTTAGGGTTCATCTATAGTAAGATGTGATCTTATGGGTGTTAATATGGTATTACTGGTCAAGGATGACAAACTTGTGGTTTATAAAAGGTAAAAGTCAAGGTGTTGACTTAAAAAGGTATAGATTGATACACTAGAATTCGAAGTGGGCTCCATGTACTAAAATCAAGGTGCTGATTTTAGTTACAGAATGAGTTAGACCTATAGTTTGAAAATTAGCTTACAAACAATCTGTTGACATGGATTGTAACGCTCACAAGACGAGATTATTAGAGAATGTTGCAATCAATGGCAAACATTGCATTTGAGAGCGAAATTCACATCCATAATCGTGTCTTTGTTTATTTGCATTTTAATTGCTGTAGATGCTCATGTTTGAGAAATGGTTTTCAAAACTTAATCTTGATCACGTTGCATCTAATGCAACTTAAAAGTTTTGAATCCATAAGATCAAATTAAGCGTGTGAGCATACCCAAAGGAGCTAAAAACTTTATTTTGATGAGATAATCAAATAGTTTGATTTTATCATAAATGAATATGACTAGTGTGTCCAAGAAGTTAGTGGGAGTATAATCGTGTCTCTAATACGATATGGGGATACGTGTTATTAGAAAATGATATCTCCAGAGAAAGTCCAAGGTTTTCTTCATTAAGGATTTAGAAAAGGGTTGCATATAATTTTGGGATAAAGATCTATACAGATAGATCTAGGAAAGTGCTTAGCTCATCTGAATCCAAGTACATAGATGAAATCTTTAGAAGATTTTTCATGATAGAGTTCTAGAGAGAACTATATCCGATAGGGATGGGATTACACTCTTGAAAGGTATTGGAGAACACTGGTTGAGAGAGATTACATGTACTAGACCAAATGTTTCACATGTTTTGGAGGGGAAGAAAGTTTCCAAGAAAACAATGTGGGAAACATTGAATAGTGGTCAAAAGAACATTATTAGATGCTCGAGAAGCACTAAATATATGCTACTATGGAGAAATTGAATTGAGAGTTCAAAGATTTATAAGTGCCAGTTTCTAATCTTGAAAGACAATCAAGCAATCCCAATCCGGATAAATTGTTGCTCATAAAAGTAGTATGATTAATTGGAAAGGTTCCACATGAATACAACTACTAAAACTCAATACATAGTTACTTTAGAAGTAATAAGAGAAGCGGTTTAGATTGTTAAGTTGAATGTTTTCCTAGCATTGTTAATCCAATACAGATTGTGATAACAATGGAACCATCACAGAAGCGAAGGAAACCCAGGTCTCATCAACAATCTAAATGTGTATTGAGGTAGTATATTTCTTTAGAAGAGATGATACAACGAAATGGTGAAAGATTAGAACAAATACAAAATGTCTTTTGACATAGTGGATGTCGCAGTATACTCATGATGGTCATGATGAAGCTATGTGTATTAGATACAATAGCATTTGGATCTCTTTGTATAAAATTTGGTGTTGCAATCTATGTTGGACATTGATGTGCGTAAGCACCTAATTAATAAATGCACATGAATGGCAGATCTATTATTTTACATATTTGTGTTGTTTCATCATAACAACTAAAATAATAGAATTCGTAGAATAAATGTGGAAAAACTTATTAATCACAAGGTGTTGTGATAGTGAGATAAAATTTTTTAGCACTTATTCTTAAATTATCCCTAGTCATAGCAATGACAAAACTCGGATATTGTTATTGCGGATAGACTAGCACGTGTCGCATCTCTTTCTTAAGAAGAAAGTAACTGATCTCATAAGTTAGAATGTGGAGACATTCGGACAGACACGTGGATGCTTCGTTAGCGGAACAAGCATCTGGATGACCCGCCTAGAGATACTATGTGGATAGTTATCCTTGCGTCAGTAGTTGATCTCTAATGCGCGATGTGGAATTGGTCATTTGACTTGAGAATATCATAGAATCTTATGCACGGTTCGCTTTACTTTGGCGGACATTGAAGGATACTCTAACTGGGGTTGACTGGAAATGCCGTACGGGTATAGTGAGAAATGCATGAAGGTTGTGAGTATTCAATAAAGGATTCATCACTCCTGGATAACGGGAGATTATAACCTATGTTTCGTGCAATCAAGTTGATATAAAGTCCTTGGCCAAGGTAGGATTGTGGGATTGAAAGGGGTTTTCAATCACAATCACTGTTTTAATCAATGTTGAGTTGAGAACGAACAACATGGTTGGTTGAACGAGATTGAAGCGAATCCATATCTCTGAACCAATCGGGTTATATGGATGAAGGGATTGTAATTCCACAGTAACCGCACATATAAAGGTTTCGTCATTACCGCATGACATATCCCATCACATGGATTGCCATGACACATTGCTAGATGTCAATCATGGACGGCGACATGGGTCGATCGATCTGGGTGAATCGATGATAAACTGAAATAGGGATTTCACTTTATCCTATCCTGATAAGATCAGATAGTGACGCTATGACGTTTGCCTTCGTGAGTGGGAACTTAATGGGTCACACACAAAGTCAAGTACTCATGTCTTGAACTGGACCTTGTCCAAGTGGGAGAATGTTAGTTATGGTATGTACAAGGCCCAATAGTTGGACCGGGTTGAGTTATCTTGTGGCTCAAGAAACCACAAGCCCAATAGGATTATTGTAAACCTATAAATAGCTCAATGTAGCCCCATAATACACAAGTTATTATTACTATATTGTCTCTAAGCTCTCTCTACAATTAGCTAGCACTAAATTGAGAGAGATCATCCCACTACGAAGTTGTTCGTAATTTAAGAGGAGTCTTGACGTGTGGATCACCATTGGAGGCCGCACGATTGGACGACTGTGGAGACGAAAGAACAAACGAGAGATTGGCCTTGGAATTCGCTTCTGTTTCGGTAATCTCTAATCACAGATCTCATCTAAGAAACGAGTAGATCTGGTTTTGAGTTGCCTATTTTCATATTCCGCTGTGCATGATTTATTGGGCAATTCCTAACATCATGAAACATGCCCATTTCGTTCTTTCTCTAGTTTTTCTTTTTTTCTTATTTCTCTAGGTTTTATTAGAATTTTTAAACATTCAAAAAGATGACTTCTCTAAGAGGTGTATGGAATAATTTAAGTGGGGAGGAGAGTAACTTGTGGATGAATGCTCTAGTTTTTATTCTTTGTCCCTAGATGTTTTTGTTTGTAATGACTTTGCAAGCTTTTAGTACTGATTAGTAAGGGGTTGAAGCTTTTAGTCTACCGCTATTGCTTAATATTTGAGGTTTGATGGTTAAATTTATATTTTGTTTTGTTGGATTCAAACTCCAAGAACACTATGAAGTACTTATTGGTTATTATCTTAGCATTCATGTATTAGTATAAGATAAGCAATATAACACTCACTAATGTCCAATTACCAACATTCGGGCAATTATATAGTATCGATCATTCAACACTAATGAATGGTAATTTTCTATTTATTAGCATTGATGATGACTTGCACTTTCAGGTTTAACTAGTTCAACGTTAATGGTCACTTCCAAACAACTGAGAGGATCTCCAATGGCCATGTAGGTTCTCAAAACCATCAGCACATTTGTGTGAATTTATCTTGTTTACTAAAAAACACTCAAATTGTCGCTAATTAAGACGATGTCAATCTTCAATGACGCATTTACAGGTTGGATTTCACTCTTAAGTTTAGAATGCCTTATTTCTTTTTGCTTGTCAAGATTCACAAGTAGCTAAAACATTTCCCCATATGCAACTAATACCTCTTCAAAATACAATAAGATACAAAGGACAGCAACTAGTACCACTTCATAATACAATAAGGTACATTTAAAAATTAAACGAATCACTTCTTTGCAAACTCAATTGTATGATTGTATCCTCCCTTTGGTAGCCATCAACTTAACAAGACCAGCTCCATTACGAACTACTATGATCACAATTGAATTGATCCGCCCATCTCGTAGCATGATCAAAATTTTCTTCAGTAGTGTTCATGGAGTAAAATAGTAATGCCCTTAAGTTCGTTGGTCATCATAAACAATCCACCTATAAAGTACAGTTTTGTTGTTATAACAATTTACAATGATATTTTAAATTCGACTTATAGGTCCCTTTGACAAGAAAATATCTAGTAATACCCATACAACAAAATTGAATACAAAAAGAACTAGTGTCATCCCAAACTAAATTCATTGTACGAAACTTTCTCTTCACAAATTGTTAAAATCTAATTTTTATCAAAGACAATCAAGATGATTACATGTCACAAATCCTAGTCAACCCATATTTATTGAGAGGTAAATTAAATATGTGGCAATATATAAATGAACTTGGAAGCACATGCCAGCTATGCCGGTTGTGTGATCTGATTGAAATTTTTGAATGTGCCAGCGAATGTCTTTCACTTGAGCTAAATTATCTCGTTATCGTGCTTATTGTTCTCATCAATTTGACATTACAAAACTAGACATTGCATCCAAACAAATGGCTCTACACCTCCATATCTACTACAATCGTGAATCATCTAACCAACCATATCCCATATGAATTTTCCACCCACGAAACAGCTAATAATATTCTCAACTACATTGAATGACTATTTGTGAATAATTAAGAGTAGAATATTGCTAGTGAATGGATGGTGCGAGTGAAAATAAATAAACAAATAAAATGAAAAAGACGATGCTATAGTTATCGGACTACCTAATTTTGTTAAATAAGTCATAGTGCACCAGGCAACATTGGAGTCGCTTCATAAATTTTGGTCAGTGTAAACCTAGAAGTAGAATCATGTTGTTGTAACAACCAAACAAATGAGGAACTATAGCATCAAAACGGCATACTTTCTTCTGGAAACGGAATTGCTTTCCAAAAATAGTGAACCAAAAAAATTAATTAAATAAACTCCACAATGCCGATTGTTACTACAATCCACAATTAAATGATTTGTGAAATTGAAATGAGCCTGAGCTACCGCAGGTTATTCGATTGTTACTAGTTTTGTTTCAGAGTTCTAATGCTTTTTTCTAGTGCAAGGGAAATCAAATCCACTTTCCCTAGATTAACTAAAACATGGCAGCTTTTTCTTCCAAAAGAATAAAAAAGCAGCAAAAATTGGGTTATATTTCTTATTTGACTTACCAATTTCTATCAGTGAATTGAGGATGAATGATGATCGATCATCCGTGGTTGACTCGATTGAGAGTGAGGATGCCATGGAAATTTTCTTCTCCAGGAGTGAAGAGTCGATTTCAGAGAAGAACAAAGCGTAAAGTCTTGAGCAATTGGAATGGGATTGTTTGGAGAAATCTATAGTGTAAGAATAGTAATGGGATTGCTTGGCTTCTTGAATAATAGTGTTTAAGGATCTTTTAAATTTTATATCTAAACCATCGGTTCGGTTCTTCGTACAAGCATATTTGACAAATAAGTTTAACAAATCATATTGACCCTTGATCAAATTAAATCTAACGGTTTAGATATAGAATTTAAAAGATACTTAATCACTGTTATTCAACAAGTAAAACAATCCCATTACAATTCTTAAACTATAGATTTCTCCAAACAATCCCATTTCAATTGCTCAAGACTTTACTCTTTGTTCTTCTCTGCAATTAACTCTTCACACCTGGAGAAGAAAATTTCCATGGCATCCTCACTCTCAATCGATCCAACCACCAACGATCGATCATCATTCATCATCAATTCACTGAGAAAAATTGGTAAGTCAAATAAGAAATAGAGCCCAATTTTTTCCTTTTTTTTATTGTTTTGGAAGAAAAAGATGCCATGGTTTAATTAATCTGGTAAAGTGGATTTGATTACCCTTGCACTGGAAAAAAGCATTAGAACCCTAAAATAAAACTAGTAACAATCAAATAACCTGCGGCAACTTGGACTAATTTCAATTTCACAAATCATTTAATTGTGGATTGCAGCAACAATCCCCATTGTGGAGTTTATTTAATTAATTTTTTTGGTCAACTATTTTTGGAAAGCAATTCCATTTCCGGAAGAAAGTATGTCATTTTGATGCTATATTTCCTCATTTGTTTGGTTGTTACAACAATATGATTCTATGTCTAGGTAGACACTGACTAAAATTTATGAAGTGGCTCCAATTCTGACTGGTGTACTATGACTTATTTAACAAAATTAGGTGGTCTGATAACTATAACATTGTCTTTTTCATTTTATTTGTTTATTTCTTTTGATTCGTACCATCCAGTTGCTAGAGATATTTTGCTCTTAATTATTCACAAATATTCATTCAATGGAGTTGAGAATATTATTAGCAGTTTTGTGGGTGGCAAATTCATATGGGATATGGTTGGTTAGATGATTCATGATTGTAGTAGATATGGAGGTGTAAAGCCATTTGTTTGGATGCAATGTCTAGTTGTGTAATGTTAGATTGATGAGAACAATAAGTGCGATAACGAGATAATTTAGCTTAAGTGAAAAAGGTTCACTAACACGTTCAAAAATTTCAATGAGATCACACAACAGGCATAGCTGGCATGTGCTTCCAAGTTCATTTATATATTGCCACATACTTAACTTACCTCTCAATAAATATGACTTGACTAGGATCTGTGACATGTAATCCTCTTGATTGTCTTTGAGAAAAATTAGATTTTAACAATTTGTGAAGAGAAAGTTTCGTACAATGAATTTAGTTTGGGATGATGCTAGTTCTTTTTGTATTGAATTTTGTTGTACGGGTATTAATTACTAGATATTTTTCTTGTCAAAGGGACCTAGTATGGGTAACTATAAGTCGAATTTAAAATATCATTGTAAACTGTTATAATATCAAAACTTTACTTTGCAGGTGGATTGTTTATGATGACCAAGGAATACTGAAGAAAATTTTGATCACGCTATGGGATGGGCGGAGAAAATTTGTGGGCATACTCAATTCAAGTATGATCATAGTAGTACGTAATGGAGCTGGTCTTGTTAAGTTGATGGCTACCAAAGGGAAGATACAATCATACAATTGATTTTACAAAGAAGTGATTTGTTTAATTTTTAAATGTACCTTATGGTATTTTCAAGTGGTACTAGTAGCTGTCCTTCGTATTTTATTGTATTTTGAAGAGGTATTAGTTGCATATGGGGAAATGTTTTAGCTACTTGTGAATCTTGGCAAGCAAAAAGACACAAGGCATTATAAACTTAAGAGTGAAATCCAACCTACGAATGTTTTCCTTCATGTGAGCAAACTATTTAATAAAAGTGACTTCATCCATACGTGGGTGTGTCTTGGATGATGTTCTAGTATGAATCCAAAAACCAGTTTTTTGTCCAAAATGCTCATAATACACTCTTGCTTCCTCGACCGTCTTAAATTTCATTCCAATATAAGGTGTTTCACCTTGTACAGATGATAATTTAATCTCATTAGGTTGAAATCCCGATGCTCCACCGTCACCAAGATCAATCTAACAGAAGAATTAGTTCACCACTATGTCAAAATATACGACATAACTAAGTTGTTGCTTGCTAATAGATAGAAAGAGTCACAAATTACTCCTATAATATTGTTGTAACGACCACGCCCAAATTTTTTTTAAAAAAAAATTCTAACTAAAACGTCGTCGTTACGACTTAACCCCTTTAAATTGAAAATTTACGCCAAACGCTCGTCTAATAGAAAAGAAAATAATTATTTAATAATTTAATCGGATTGAATTTTATTAAACGTCACGAAATTTAGTCTTCTGGGCTTTGAGCCCAAATTCCAATTTAAAAATATGTTTCTAACGTCGATTGGGCCGATATATTACAATCTATTCAATTTCTGGGTCAAGCCCATCTTGAATATAGGTTGGGCCTATAACCCTACACAACTCGCACTTTAAAAACACCCGGCTGCTCAATTTTTCCATTCCTACGTTCCAAAAAAAAAAACCCTACCATTCACGTTCTTGGGCATCAAAGAATTCTCTTCTGCGGATTTTCAAAATTTCAGCAGGTAACTACCTTTCTCTGCTCATATTGAAGTTTACAGGTTGCAGTGTAGCTTACGAATTCTTTCAAACAATCCACAACGCCCAAACACATTCAAATCAATATCAATTTATTTCCTTCCTCACAGACTGAATCGAGACAACCTACTGTTAATTTCCCTATTTTTTTCCATGTATCATGAATCCATTACATGAAACACAAAACACAACCAAACTTCTCAAACCCAATCGATCAAAAAAAAAAAAAAAAAACAAGTCCTGCAATCAGATTTTCGCGAACACTTTTAAAAAAAAATTCATGTTCAATCCATCATCTCCAAACTGAGGCCAAGCTCGAGAATTTAAAAAAAAAACAAAAAAAAAGGCATAGCTCTCGGATGAACAGTGCTCGGCCATAGTCTTTCATGTTCAACCTTGAAATTCTTCCATACTTTGCTCCCAAATCGATAGGAATACATAGTAGAACCTTAAACCCGAATTTAATTGACCGATTTTGGCCGGAAAAACCTCCAATTTCGCCGGATTCCGCCGAAAGCTCTCCCCAAAATTTTGACTCCTCAAAGCTCCACTCTCTCTCCCTTGCGTTCGGCGGCGACGGCAGGACCCGAGGGCATGCTCACCGCCGGCGGCGGCCATGGTTGCCGGCTGAAAACCGCACGAGTGGCGGAGCGGTGGCTTCAATAGCTGTCGGCTCTCTCACTGTCTTCATATGCCGTGTATGTATGTGTACGAGAGAAAGACAAAGACTTTGAATCCATTTTAACTCTTATGTTGAGGAATTTGCCCCATTAGTCCCCCAAATTTCGATTCTTATTTAATTCGGTCCCTCAATTTTATTCTCTTTTCAATAGTTTAAAATACACCCCCAAAATTATGATTTTACTTCAATTGACTTCAATTAAATTTATATAATTTGCAATTGAAGTCCCCAAGTTGCGTTTTAACTTTAAAACAGTCCTCAAACTCGCCTAATCTTCTCAACCAAGTCCCGACTAAGTTTTAAAAAGGCTAATTTCAACTCCTAGAATTTGGACTGAATTTTAAATTAGTCGCGGTCGACTAATAGCTTCAATTTCGACCCTCAAATTAATATATTTTACTTTTATTATGCCCATAGAAACTTTAAAATATTTCCAACTAGGCCCTAAAACTCTCAACTAACATTATAAGACCCGAATAAATTATTAAATCACAATTTAAAGGTCAAGTACTAAGGTTATGTTTAAACTTTTCTGCTAGACGGCGTTACAAGTCCATAGAAGCGCTAGCATCACATCAGCCCTAGGATTCAAGGATTCTACAGGAACTACGATTTTGAGGTGGGGTTTATTTTATACAAAATATTTTCAATTAAAGGCGATTGTTTATTTTAAATCCATATCATGTCCCTACGTGTGATTATAATTTGTGGTATACTTGCTATTTAACATGCATGTGATGGTGTTAAGTACCATCTTCCACGGGGTGGTGTTAAGGGCCATCCGGAGGGTGAAAGTGACCTTCCCCCACGTTGGACTGGAGTTTCCAACACACGACTTTCTATAGTTTGAATGCCTACATTTGTGATTCACGCTTTGGTGTATGATATGGTATAAATTTTCCACGGTACGCCACTGAGTGTAACCACGTTATACTCACCCCAATTATTTTTAAAATTTCCTTTCAGGTTAAGGAGTCTGGTGGAAGAGGCGTGAGGCGGGGCATCGTCATCCACTTTAATCGCATTTTTTTTATTTATTTAAGTTCATCGTTGAATAAGCGGCTAGATTCGTAGCCTACTATTAAATTTAGATTTCCGCATTCATTCCAATAAATTCGAACGATTTGTCTAATGGTTGAATTTAAATTATTTGACCGTTGAATAGTACTCCTTTTTCGGCAGTTGGCTATTTAAAGAACGTTGTTATTTCTTATCCATTTATTTGAAACTATTTATTCCATATTTTGAAGAAAAAAAAAGGGTCAAATTTCTGCATTGCTAAAGTCACAGCTATTTTAGTGACACTTCGATTAAAAAAAAAAATCGGGTCGTTACAATTGTACACAATAAAATAATGGGGATTACATCATCACTTGCAGTTGGAACATCGTTCTCAATCAGAATGCAAATATCTTTGACTAGAAAATTGTACTACTTTTAGCAGAGCTTTCGTTATGAGCTGCATAAATGAACAAAGAAAATTCTACTCACTGTTTCTGTCAAAAATAGATTTTAACCTTAATCAAGAAAGATGACATGAGCATCAAAATGGTAGCCTTTCTTCTGGAAAAAGAATTTATTTCTCAAAACAGTGGACCAAAAAACTTTATAATGGAATTACCAAATTTCCTCGAACTACCTAAAGTCACTCCTGCATATGCCAATTGCAAGTAGTTTGATTTTATGGTTCTAATTCCTTTTTTTTTAGTGCAAATGAAATCAAATCCAATTTATATAGATTAACTAAAATGTGGCATCTTGTTCTCCCAAAATCTCTATCAGAGAATGGAAGATGAGGGATGATTGATCATCGGTAGTTGACTCGATTGAGGCCGGCATTCCGTGGAGTTTTTCCGACTTGGCCAAGAAGTGTCACCGTTGAGCACAGAGGAAAGACTGAACAATACGTGAACTGTTGAGCAATTGAAATGGGATTGTTTGGCTTCTTGAATAATAATGTTTTAGTATCGATCTTTTAAATTCTATATCTAAACCATTGGATATAATTTTATCAATGGTTAATATGATTTGTCAAACTCATTTGTCAAATATGCTTGCAGGCTGAATAGGCCCACTTAACCATTGGATTTAATTTTATCAGGGATCAATACGATTTGTTAAAGTTATTTCTAAAATATGCTTGTAAGTGGAACCGGACCGCGTGTGTGTATATATATATATATATATATATCACATTTTGTTTTAACAAGAATACGATAGAAACAATGTGTGTACTTATATTTTAGGCTGATTATAGCGTAGTGTATATTTTGTATTTATGACAATTTTTAATTTGATTCACTGTGTTGATCTTTGATCATGAATACGATTCTCTCTCTGGCATTTTCCATTTCATTCTATTTGTACATCTTCTATTAATCAATATAGTTACTCCTAATATTCATTAGAACAAGCTTTTTCACCCGTGCATTGCAGGGGAGACTAATTTTCTAACAAATAGCGGTTTTGATAAATATTAAGAGTATGGCATTAGTACTACTAAAATAAATTGAATATCGGTAAGAGCAATAAACTTAATTTATATAAATAATTAAAGAATTTCATAAAAATTTCGATAGAGTTTTCTCTATATTGCATAGGAGATAATTTATGATAGAGATTGTGATCATATAAATGCGAACTAAAATAATATTAAATTATATATTATAGTTATCAAGATAATCACACTCAAAAACTCTACTACCATTCATAGAGCTTACAGTTTTTTATTTAAAATTATTCTACATTCTATTATATTCAATTACAAGTTCCGAAGATACAACTACACACCCATATGATGCATGGTATTAACAATAAATATGTAAATAATAATTTTTAAAATTTTATTGTGAAATATTATTAGTATACAGATAGATATATTATAGAGTGAATATGTTGCGGGTACAGCTCGATAGATCCTAGCATTCCATTTCATTCCTTTCCTACTAGAAAACACTTATCCTCGTTCGTGCTGCAACATCATTTAATCGAGGCAGAGCGAAGATCATATAAGAATTGCAATATAATTTGCATGCATTAATGACATCTAATTTTTCCAATACACATCTTCTAAATATGCTAAACACGCATATTAATATATTCGGTATAAACTCACCAATTTAACATATTCGAACGCTATATTAATACTTTTTTAAACTCGCCAGTTTAAATAGACAACTTAATCGATGAACTTTAAAATTTATATAAAATCTAAACTGATAAAAATTGGTCCAAATAAAAAATTTAAAATTATTTATTATAAATTTTAGGTCTATACATAAATAACATATTTTTTAAAAAGAAAATCTTGAGATCTTAGGAATTGTAAAAAATAACAAATATAAGTCAACAATGCTTAATTATGAAAATTTATATAAACACCATATTTCTAGTTTGATTGGTTTGCTATTTTTATTGCCAATCATTATTTTAAATATAGTGTGACTTGTAACATTTGAAATTGTAACATGTAACTGTACATTATCAAAAATTGATTTTTCAAAAAATACCAACATGATAAAATAATTATCCAACTCTAATATCACTAATTATTACTCAAATTGCAACTAATTGCAACTAAAAAGAACAGTTATAGAAAATACAAAAATATATGAGAATGACAGGAAAAACATGTTTTGATAAAACGATTCTAGTGAAAAAGTAAGCGAAGTTAATTAAATACTAATGATCAATCAACTCACTCTACAATAAGATATAACACCCTAATTCTAGAAATCCAAAAACTTATAGGTATTGTTTTCAGTTTATTTTAAAATACAGAATAAGATAAATTAATTTCGGAAAGACATGTTTTAAATTAATTATATTTTTTTCCTTTTAGAAATTTAATTAATTTTGATTAATTTTCGTACAGTGAAATCGTGCCAATATTTGTATAGTGAAAATGTGTCCAATTAAATCTTTCAAATATAATTATTTTTAATTAATTGTAATATAATTAATTATAATTAGTTTGTATTTTAGCTAATTATTTATTAAAAAAATATTTTCTTCCAAAATAATTAACTTAATAGCCACAATTTTAAGAATTGCATGAATCTAATTGTTAAGATATTTGATATTTTATAAATTGAATGATATCTTTCAAGTTAAAGGTATCTTTCATTTTTAGATAAAATCTTACGAACCCATATCAATCTCATTAATTTTATTTTTATTTTTTTAATAGGACTATTTTCAAACCCATGTCTAACGAAATCAAACTTTCAAAAAATTTATGTTATATGAATCTAATTTTAAAGATATTTTGGAATTGAAAAGGCATCCTCCAATCCTTAAGATATCTTTCATTCTTTTTTTAAAAGGAAAATAAGGTCAACTTGTAGCAATTTAATTAATTTTCATTATTTCTTTATTTTTTAAAATTAACTACATATTTCCCATCTTAGCAATATAATAACTAATTTTGATAATTTTCTTCCATTGAAACCATGTCAATTTTCATGAAATGAAACTATTCGCAATTAAATCTTAACAATATGATTAATTTTAATGAATTTAAAGGTAATTACATTTTAATTTTTAGTTAATTATATCTAAAAACAATTAAGTGGCTTATCCTCTTAAGATTGAGCCATCGCTTTCATAGCAAAGAGAATGCTTTCTGGTCCTACCCCGACTCCAGCTGCCAGAGTATTTTCACCATCAAATCATTCGGCAAAAGAATTTATCCTATCAAAATTCCTCATTCTTGTTTTTTTCTTTTTTCGATACTATAAAAAACAAAGCATCAGCCTCACAATTATATACTAAATTATTCCTAATTATTCTTAAAATTGTATCCTTGTCTACGTGTATTGTGTGTGTTCTTAAAAAAAATTGTATCAAAATTAATTATTCATAAAATTAAGTACAACAAGCAGCCTAATCATGTTAGAAATTTTCAGCAATTTTTATGTAAAATTTTAATGAGTTCTAATTTTGTATCACACAAAAATTAAATACTAGGAAACTTGGTAATTTAGATTAATTTTCATTCCTTAGCTAATTATTTTAAAAATAATTAATTATTTCAAAAATTAATTATTGGTTTGAATCTATTTTTTAAATTTTAATGTTATACTTTTCTTCTAATTTTGTATAAAAATTTAATGAATGATAAGTTTGTATCACACAATAATCAAATCTTAATAAAATTATTAATTTTAATTAATTTAATTTTCTAAGAATTAATTTTATTTTTGTAGTTAATTATTTATAAAAAAAAATCTCTTATTCTACATATAGATATAAATCTTTACATTAAGATTAGAAAAATAATAAAATAATAAGTACCAATACTTATGCAAGGAAACAAAATTCAGATTTACAGTTTAATATTTAATGTACCTACTGATTTATTAATTTGTTTATTAGGATTGATTATTAATCAATAAAAATGAAAAAATCAAAAGACTAAAAACTTGTAGAAGATAAGTTCAAAGCAGTGGAGATTTTAAAAAATCAAAATTTGACTATTTTGGATTTCATTATTTTGGTGCGGATAAGATTTAATATCGATAATAATTAGTTAATTTGTTTGTTAGGGATTTATTATTAATTAATAAAAAAGACAAAAAAGCGCCTGGTCTGTAACACCCCCTCTTATCTCACATAATAGTGACATCATATCTTGCGTAATGCGCACGAATAGTTCATTAACATCATAGCCTTGTCAAGGAATTTACATTACATGGCGGACCTTAGGGTGACATTACTCATGGACATTGTATATATGAAACCCTGAGTTCATAGTTTTCTTAAGTATTGACATAATCAGAGGGTTTCGAACTTACATGAAACGCCCCGAGTTTTACGAGCCCGGAACATTAGTTCTTTTTCTAAAATATTTCATTATTTTTTAAATAATAATAATGATATTAATAAATGCAAAAAGATAAGAATTAATTAAGATACGAAAATTCATTTAAAATAACAACCATTTAGAGTATCTTATATTTGTTCGACCTCTAGAAATTCAAAATATTTAACATAAGATATTAAATAGTGCAAAACGTTTGAAACGACATACTTCAATACAACAGTTTACCCAAAATAACAACGGAAATGAAATTGCTTATTTAATACACCCTAGAGAGCTCCCACGTCCCCCGCCTCCGATTTCCTCAATCTGTACTTTGTTAAAAATGAAAGGCGAGAGTATTTCAATAATACTCAATAGACTCTGTGCAAGTTAACCAATTTATACGTACAAGTATATAAGGTAAATAGATATGCAAACTCTAATATAATGCTCGAAGGTAGCTCTAGGCCCCGAAGGCAAGTAATTTACCTGGAGGCAACTCTAGGCCCGAAGGCAAGTCTAAGCCCGAAAGCAAGTCTATTAAATACGAAAAGCACTCATACAGTACAAATTATTAACTATAAATGGATGATAAGTAAAAATGAGTCTTTTGAGCCTACCTAAAGTCTCTCCCGAGTTTTGAGCCTACTAAGCGGTGAGAATCAGTCATCTAGCTGTTCGTACGCCCCGTCTAGTCAATAACAAATTTAATTTATATTAATACTCTTAAATATTAAATATTTATAAATAATATAGAAGTTTTTGGACCAAAATTGAATAGTTTGGGGACCTAATTTGCAATAAAATTGAACTAAAAATATTTTGGACTCAATTATAAGATTTTTAAAACATGGAGGACTAACATGCAATTAAAATTTGAGGGTTAACTTAAATAGGAATAAGAAATTGAAGGATTAAAAGTGAAATAAAAATTTAGGGGTTAAAGTGCAACAATTGAAAGTTAAGGACTAGAATTTAAATAAACTATATGGGCTTACGTAAATAAAATAAATAAGTTGGGGGACTAAATTTGAAAATATAGTTTAGGGGTTATATTATAGGAATTAAAAGTTGAGGATTTAAAATTTAAATAAACTATATGTACTAACTTAAACTAAATTAAAATGCTTAGGGACTAGTTGTCCAAATACCCTAAAAACATCAAGAAAATGCGTCAAAATTCTGGTCTGCATCTTTACAGCTTCATACATGTCTCCATGGCAGAAAAACTGGTGGAAAATTGCAAAACAAAAAAAAAAGGTCAGCTATTCTGATGGCGTCGGCGGTAGTGGTCATCCTAGGGACGGTGATGGTGGTGCTTGTGATGGTTTCTAACTGAAGAAATGAGGACTAATTGGCTTGAATTTAGGTGTTGAAGGTTGATGAAAATTTTGGAGATTTTAAAAATTCAACCAATTTCTAACTATTTTTGAAATTAATTGGGTCTATGATGTTCTATGGAGGTAGGGGAAGGTTTAGGTGTAATTTTTAGGTTGTGAAGTTGAGTTTGAGCGTGGGTGATGCTTCTTGGCCGAGAATAATGGCGTGTATGTATATGTATGTATATAGGCACGTGTGTGGATGTATATGCGACGGTGATGGTGAAGGTGAAACTACTATTTAAACCTTGGAGGATGTATTATTCTAACTGCAGTATAAATCAAGTGGGAAAATACAAGAAATTGATTAAGAACTTGTGTGTAATTAAAAAAATGACATAATAATTGGAATAAAGATTCAAAAATGAAAGGTTGAGAGATTACCTATAGAAACTTTTGTTCTTGCTTGTAGTAGAATGAAAGTGGAGAATATGAGTGGCGGTAATGGAGAAAAATGAGAATGTTAATGGGGCTAGGGTTTACGAAAAATTTCAACAATGAGTATTTAAAGAGTATTCTAAAGTAAGAATTTAGTTAAGGCATTCTTATTGAGCCAGAACACAATTGGGCCGTAAATGGGCTACTAATTGGATTAGATAGACTCTATAGTCATATTGGACAATGAATTGGGCTTTCGTAAAATAAAATCTTTGGGGACTGAAATAAATAAATTTTAAAAAAGTTTGGTTCTCAAAAGTAAATTTGAAAATAAATAATTTTTTAAAATTATTTTCTTATAATAATTATGTATATAGCAATAAATAATATAAAGCTTGACTAAACGAGCATACGCAATTAAATTCTATAGGTGATGCTGTAGCGGCACGGTTGAAATTTTATTTAGTTATTTATTTTTATTTAAAGAAATTCGCTGACCTTACCCTTTAAAAATAATTTCGTCCGCGAAATTTAAACTTACTTAATCTATAACGTTTGGATATTTGGATAGAATTTCTTATTCTTTCTTCCATGTTGCCTCATCCTTGCCATGACTACCCCACTGGATTTTTGAGTAGCGAAACTCTTATGTTTCTCAAAACACGAACCTTTCGATCTATGATGGTCACGGGTGTCTCTTGATATGACAAATCTTTCTGAATATCCAAATTGAAAGTTCACCACATGACTTAGATCATGGGCATAGTTCCTCAATTGTGACACATGAAATACATTATGCACATATGAAACCTCAGGTGGCAAAGCCAAACGATAAGCTACTGTCCCAACTTCTTCTAATATCTCGAACTGCCCAACGAATCATGGTCTTAACTTTCTTTTCTTCGCAAAGTGTATGGTGCCCTTCATTGGAGACACTTTAAGAAACACTTTCTCTCCAACCTCAAATTTCAAATCCTTTCTCCTCTGATCGGCGTAGCTCTTCTATCTATCTTGTGTAGCCTTGATCCTCACTCTGATCTTCTCTATAGCCTCAACAGTTTTCTCTACTATTTCTGGTGCCAACATCTTCCTCTCTTCAACTTCATCCCAATAGATTGGTGATCGACATTATCGCCCATACAATGCCTCATAAGGAGCCATCCCAATCGTAGCTTGAAAATTGTTGTTGTAGGCAAACTCTACCAGTGGAAAATGAGTTTCCCAACTCCCAACTAGGTCTAAAACACATGCTCTCAACATATCCTCCAATATCTGAATTGTACACTCAAATTGACCATCTGTCTGGGTTGATAAGCGGTACTGAAATTGAGCTTCGTGCCTATAGCCATTTGTAAGCTCTCCCAAAATGTCAAGGTAAACCTCGGATCTCGATTTGAAATAATGAACACAGGTACCCCATGGAGTCGAACAATCTCTCTAACATACAACTGTGCTAACTAGTCAACATTGAGAGTCATCCTAACTGGTAGAAAGTGTGCAGATTTTATAAGTCGATCCACAACCACCCATACAGCATCATGTCCTCTAGGGGATCTCGGTAGACCCGTCACGAAATCCATAGTAATCTTCTCACACTTCCACTCTGTTATCTCTAAGGGATTCAACAATCCCGAAGGTCTTTGATGTTCAACTTTAACTTGTTGACAAAGTAAGCATCTAGCCACAAATCTTGCAATGCAACCTTCATATTCCTCCACCAAAAAGTATCCCGTAGGTCACAGTACATGTTCGTTCCACCAGGATGTGCTACATAAGGAGTTGAGTTAGCATCTTTCACCTTATCTGCTCGCCTTTTGGTATACATAGGCACCCTCTAAACACAAGTGCTTCATATGAAGCAATCTCAAAGCCCATTCTCTTACTAGTCCTAACCTCCGATCTGATCTTTTCAAGGAACTTATCCTTCTTTTGGGCCATCACCATTCGACTTCTCAAGTCTGGTTCGACAGTTAAGCTTGCTAACTTGCTCGGTTACCAACTCGATGGAGTTTGTACTTCAAACCTCAAATTCTGCAAATCCCGAATGATTTGATCTTGCATAGTACCCAATGCAGATAACTATAAAACACTCTTCCTACTTAGTGCATCTGCCACCCTATTGGTTTTACCAGGATGATAGAGAATGGTACAATCAGTCTTTCACAAGCTCTAGCCAACGACGCTGCCTCATATTCAATTCTTTCTATGTGAAGAAGTACTTGAGGCTCTTGTGATCGGTGTAAATCTCACTTACTCCTATACAAGTAATGATGCCAAATCTTCAAAGCGTCCACCACTGCCGCTAGTTCCAAATCTTGCGTCGAGCAATTCTATTCATACGGCTTCAACTGTCTCGACACGTAAGCAATCACTTTCCCTTTCTACATCAATACACATCCCAATCCATGCTTAGAAGCATCAATATAAATGACAAAGCCTTCAGTACCGTATGGTATAGTCAACAGCACTAGCATCGAAACCAATCAACTCTTTAACTCCTCAAAACTCTTCTCACATTGATCGGTCCAATGGAACTTAACACCCTGCTCAGTCAACTAAGTCATGGGACCCGTAATCTTAGAAAAACCCTGAATGAATCGTCGATAGTATCCGGCTAATCCGATAACACTCCTTACTTCTCCAACATTTGTAGGAGTAGACCAATTCATCACGGCTTCAACTTTGGAAGGGTCAACTTCAACACCATTATCCGTTACAATGTGACCCAAAAATCCAACTTTCTTAGTCCAAAAATCCAACTTTCTCAAGCCAAAATTCCAACTTTCTCAAGCCAAAATTCACACTTCTTGAACTTGGCATATAGCCTCTCTCTCCTCAATAGATCAAGTACAATCCTCAAATGTTCTCTATGCCGATCGGGATCTCTTAAATAGATCAAAATGTCATCGATAAATACGATGACGAACTTATCCAAATACTGATGAAAGACTGGATTCATCAAATCCATGAACACTGCCGATGCATTTGTGAGATCGAAGGACATAACTGTAAACTCATAATGCCTGTACCGCATCCTGAATGCTATCTTTGGTATACCCGCCGGCTTGACCTTCAATTGGTTGTATCCCAACTTCAAATCAATCTTCGAGAAAATCGAAGACCCTTCAACTGATCAAACAAATCTTCAATTCTTGGTAGAGTGTACTTATTCTTTATCTTCAACTTCTTGAGTTCTCTATAATTAATACACATCCTTACACTGTCATCCTTCTTTTTAACAAACAAAACAGGTGCTCCCCAAAGAGACACACTTGGTCGGATAAAACCTTTCTCAAGCAATTCTTCCAATTGAACTTTCAACTGTTGCAACTCCTTTGGTGCCATTCGATATGGGACTTTAGACACGGGGGCACGTCCCGGTACTAGATCGATGGCAAAGTCCACTCCCCTATCGGGTGGGACACTTGGCAAATCATTGGAAAAAACATCTTTATACTCACACACCACAAGCACAGAATCTAACATAACTTTTTTTGCATCTTCGCTTTGAAGGTTGACAAGATATCCTATGATATTTCCCTTCGCCAAAAGTTTCTCTACTTGTTGAGCCGAGATAAGGACAAGGAATGCCTTAATCTTCCACCCATAGAATCTAAACACTTCTTCCCCATCCTTTCGAAACACAACTTCTTTCTCATGGCATATAATGGCGGTATAGTTCGCGCTCAACCAGTCCCCGCCTAAGATAATATCAAAATCCGTCATCGAAATCACATTCAAATCAGCCTCTAGCACCATCCCATCAAAGTCTATCTGTACAGTCTTGGCTATTATATCAGTCTCTATAATCTTTCATGATGGTAGGCTATTCTCAAGTATGCTATTAGTTTTCTCTACTAACAAATCCATTCCATCCAAGCATGCATCAGAAATAAATGAATGCGTATCACCCGAATTAATCAGCACATAAACGGGAATACCAAATACAGATAGCACATCTGTGTTCGTAATTAGAACATATATTTAGGGACGAGTGATGGGTAGTTAACTATGACATATTAGAGAGCACTAGAGTAAGTGCTATACCTGCAATCACATCAGCATCTCCTGCGGTATCCATAGCAAAGACTCTAGCCTTTCCCTCCCTTGCTTGCTCAATCTGCTTTGATGACCCATTATTCTTAGTTGACTTGCAACGACAATCTGGTGCCATATGGCCAGGCTGGCCACATCTATAGCAAACTCTCGTGCCCCAAAGACATTCCCCTCTATGATTCTTCTTACACTTGGGGCACTGAGGGGCGTCTCCCGAAGTCTGACCTTTAGCTGGTCCATAATTGAGTTTTTTGTTTGGCATCTGATTCTTGTTCTTGTTTTGATTCTGACTTGAACCTTTCCATTTCCTCTTTCCTTTGTACTTTTGGCAAATTTGGTTCTCCTTGTCATTTACTTCCTCCATAACATAGGCCACAGTCTGAGCTTTGCTAATAACTTCCCCATAAGTGGGGAGCTCAAGAACACTCACAATCTGTCTAATCTCGGGCCGTAGGTCTATCTCAAAGCGGAGTGCCTTCTTCTCCTCTGAGTCAACAAATTGAGCCACAAATCGAGATAACTCCTCGAACTTACTCTCATAGTCAATGATATCGATATCACCCTGCTTCAGATCCAAGAATTCCCTCTCCTTCTTATCATGAAGGGCTCCTGGAAAGTACCTCTTCCTCAATCCCTCCTTAAACTGCTCCTAAGTGAAGGCCCTTTGTTGCTCAGCACTCCTATTAGGTATCCGATGCCTACCAATGGCCAGCATTGCCCTTCAACATGAACTCGGCACATAACACCTTCTAATCATCAGGGAATGAGATGTGCCTAAAAATCCTCTCAATCTCTTGAATCCACTCCTCAACAGCTAGAGGACTGCTCTCACCATCAAATGTGGGCGGATTGTACTTCCTAAACCGCATAATCGGTGATACGGTGGGGGCAACTGGAGCAAGTGGGGAAGGAGCTTGCGCTAAATTCTGAACACACTGCATGAAGTTTCTCATGAAAGTAGTCGGGTCAATCTGATTAGGATTGGCCCCATGTATGGTAGCCCTGCGTGGTCGAACCATCTTCTTCCTTTAGACAATAAAACAACACAATATTACGCCATGTTATACTCCCATTACAGTCAATCGCAAATCCATTACAACCCCATCTCAATGCATTACATCGAACTAAAGTCCCAATCACCAGCAATTACAAATCACCATTCATGTAGGCAATAGGGGATAACAATATCCATACATAATAGTCAATAGGTGCTTAAAATCATGAAGTCAATTTCAAGGACTAGAAATATCACAAAATATACTTTAAGTCATGCTTTATTCATCGATTGAGGATCTCACGCTTAGGCTCAAACTCGGCTTCTTTTCTCTCTATCCGGATACAAGTGCTTCGTCTCTATTTTACATAAGGCATTGTATCTTACACAAAACACTTCATCTATGTATCCAGAAAATAAACCATAAAATCTTCATAAATAAATTCTTTACCTCAGAGTTGGCGGAGAGGCGATAATCGTGGTAGCTCTTAGCACTTAAAACTCTTAAAATTTTCAAAATTTTTGAAAAATACTTTAAATAATTTGCAAGTCTACAGAAACGTAGACCCACTCTGATACAAAGCTGTAACGCCCCTAGTTTTATGAGCCCGGAATGTTAGTTCATTTTCTGCATATTTCATTCTTTTTTTAAAAATAATAATAATGATATTAATAAATGCTGAAAGATAACAATTAATTAAGATGCGAAAATTTATTTAAAATAACAACCACTTAGAGTATCTTATATTTATTCGATCTCTAGAAATTCAAAACATTTAACATAAGATACTAAATAGTTCAAAACGTTTGAAACGACATACTTCAATACATCAGTTTACCCAAAATAATAACGGAAACGAAATTTCTTATTAAATAAACCCGAGAGAGCTCCCACGTCTCGTCTCGCGACGCCTCCGATCTCCTCAATCTGTAATTTGTTGAAAATGAAAGGCGTGAGTATTTCAATAATACTCAATAGGCTCTGCGCAAGTAAAACAATCTATAAAAGTATATAAGACAAATAAATATGCAAACTTTGTAATACAATACACGAAGGTAACTCTGGGCCGAAAGGCAACCAATTTGCCTGTAGGCAACTCTAGGCCAGAAGGCAAGTAATTTGCTTAAAAGCAACTCTGGGCTCGAAGGAAAGTCTAGGCCCGGAGGCAAGTCTATTACATACTAAAAGCACTCATATAGTACAGATTATTAACTATAAATGCGCAATAGCTAAAAATGAGTCTTTTGAACCTACCTTAAGTCTCTCCCGAGTTTTGAGCCTACTAAATAGTGAGAATCAGTCCTCTGGCTGGTCGTACGCCCGTCTAGTCAATAAAGAATTTAATTTATGTTAATACTCCCAAATATTAAATATTTATTAATAATATAGAAGTTTTGGACCAAAATTGAAAGAATAAAAAGTTTCGGGGTCAATTTGAAAGAATCGAATAGTTCGGGGACCTAATTTGCAATAAATTTGAACTAAAAATATTTTGGACTCAATTATAAGATTTTTAAAATATGGAGGACCAAGATGCAATTAAATTTTGGGCGGTTAACTTAAATAGGAATAAGAAATTGAAGGATTAAAAGTGAAATAAAAGTTTATGGGTTAAATTGCAACAATTGAAAGTCAAGGAGTAGAATTTAAATAAACTATATGGGCTTACTTAAACAAAATAAATAAGCTGGGGGACTAAATTTGAAAATATAGTTTAGGGATTAGATTATAGGAATTAAAAGTTGAGGATTTAAAATTTAAATGAACTATATGGACTAACTTAAACTAAATTAAAAAGCTTAGAGACTAGTTGTCCAAATACCCTAAAAACATCAAGAGAATGGGTCAAAATTTTGGTATGCATTTTTTGCAGCTTCATACACGTCTCCATGGTAGAAAAAATAGCAGAAAATTGGAAGAAAAAAAAAGGTCGGCTATTCCGGTGGCGTTGGCGGCAGTGGTCATCGGCGAAGCTAGGGGCGGTGATGGTGGTCCTTGTGATGATTTTTAATTGAAGAAATGAGGACTAATTGGCTTGAATTTAGGTGTTGAAGGTTGATGAAAATTTTGGGGATTTTGAAAATTCAACGTAATTTCTAACTATTTCCAAAATTAATTAGTTCTATGATGTTCTATGGAGGTAGGGGAAGGTTTAGGTGTAATTTTTAGGTTGTGAAGTTGAGTTTGAGCGTGGGTGATGCTTCTTGGCCGAAAATAATGGCGTGTATGTATATGTATGTATATCTGCACGTGTGTGGATGTATATGCAACAGTGATGGTGAAGGTGAAACTACTATTTAAACCTTGTAAGATGTATTATTCTAACTGCAGTATAAATCAAGTGGGAAATGCAAGAAATTGATTAAGAACTTGTGTGTGTAATTAAAAAAAAATGACATAATAATTGGAATAAATATTCAAAAATGAAAGGTTGAGAGATTACCTATAGAAACTTTTGTTGTTCTTGCTTGTAGTAGAATCAAAGTGAAGAATATGAGTGGCGGTAATGGAGAAAAATGAGAATGTTAATGGGGCTAGGGTTTACAAAAAGTTTCAACAATGAGTATTTAAAGAGTATTCTATTCTTCCGTCCCTTCATTTTCTTGGAATTCATTGCTCAAGTTTGATTGATTTTCAATTCTTTCACTAGCTAGATTTCCTGATTTGTCGAGTTTCTCGTCATCCATCTTTGTAAAATCATCACTAGTCTCCATATCCAATTTGACCTCATTTTCAAGTTGGTTTACATCCTCAGAGATAGGCATAGTATGAAACCCATCATGTTCTCCATTGCTCAAGTCTGCTTTGTTTCCAATCTTTTCATGAACTTCGGATTCTTCAATCACACATATGGACATTTTAGGTCCTCAACTTCAGGATTCCCTTCCTTTTTAGCTTCAGTGACAACATTTGGGGTGTTTTTTGGTTGTGGGGCAGGTAAAGGATTTATGTCAGGTGGTCTGGTTTGATTATAAGGCCATTTAGTCCGAAGGCTGTGTTTATGTGTGTTTGTATCGAGATTATCAGGTGGTTCGGTTTGATTATTGCTAGAATTTCCAATGCCCACCACTAAATGGGTAACCAAAATGCCCTTAGATGGATTAGGGTGGGAATCCTCAATGTCAAGTTCAAGAGATACAATATGTGCAAAGCCTTCGATCATTTTACCCAAAGGTTCAACCTCTCCTATCTTCCGTTGAGTTAAATCTTCATCTCTAACCTCGACAATTGCCTTTTCCATGAACACCATTGAAAAATCAACCACCTCAAGCATCTATTGGCAACCAACGTTCTCAATGGTAGCCTCACAATTATCTGCTCCAAAAATCTTAGAATTTTTCATTTCCTTTAATAGGCCAAAACGAATCACTGTCCAATTCTTCAACTCATTTCACTTACTTATGAGACAATGGTCTTTCATCCACAAATACCGCTCCCACACTTCTCCTACATAGCATGCTATTGTAGCATCTATCTTTTCCTTCTCCGATAACCGCAATTTTATGGCAAGACATCGTTTAGCTTCCCACAGCCATCTTTCTGGATTTTCCCCACCAAATACTATTGTTGATATACTTACTCTACCAACAGAATCGAATCCAAACTCATCTTCAATTCTCTCATCCTCCAATGTAATCCCCATATCCTCAGCCATTTTCCTCAAAATTTCCATAAAAATTTCATGTTTCCTTTTGTTTTCCTTCCTCAGGGCATCCAAACTGTATACACCATCACACATCTTCAAATTCTTTCCCAAAAAATCTATCACCTATCTCAACCAAATACCTAACATTATGGTATATCGACACAATACCCTCAGAGAACAATAATTCCCAATTTCAAGTTGAATTAGATGCAGGATGGATCCGAACTTATACTAAATGAACTAAAAATCTCAAAATCGAAGAAGACCTAGAACTGATATACAAAGAAGCAGAAAACCAAATTTGTAGCCTTAGATTGAGATGCTTACTTACCCAAGGATTGTAGCTGCTCTGATACCATTTGTTGCAGTTGTAACCTCTTTGAACCAAAACAAGCTCAACCAAAATAGCAATAACGACTGAATTTACTCAAAGAAAATAGTAAAATCTTTATTTCACTGATATTTCAAGTATATTACCAGTAGAAAATACAATATAAAGCCAAACGAAATACAGAAGCTGGTATTGAAACAGAAGATGCTATGTGATTTTGATAATATAGTATTTATATTTCACAATCAATAATTGATTGTTTAATTAGAGATTAGAAAAAGGGATAGAGGAGATGAGATTAAAGAAGAAGAAAAAGAAGAAGAAGAAAAAGAAGAAGAAGAAGAAAGGAGGGGGATACAGATTTCAAAAATGAAGAGAGAGAAGAGAGTAGAATGGAAAAGGAAGAGAAGAAGAAATAGGAGATAAAGGAGAGCAGCAGAAGGGAGGTAGAGAAAACGACACTTTTGACAAATTCCATCCCTGAGAACGAGTTACTCTTTTGTCTTAAAACAGCAACAATAGTGTTGGGCCGCCATTTGGACTAAGCCCAAATAGCCCAACTAGATTGGGCTTCTATTATCCATCTCATGACAAATTCTTGACTTCTCTTCTCCAAATCCTTCAATTTTAGCCTCCATCAGCGTCGACACCATGTTACTCAGCTTCGGTGGTCGTCACTGGTGGCGCTGCCACCGACAATCGGATCGATTCTTGGTCCTTTATTCTCAGTCGACTCACTGCCTAATGAACTGATACCACACACTAATAAGGCACTTAAGCTTAATTTGGGAATTTTTAATTAGGGGATTTTTAATTTAGCCCCTGATTTTTATAACTTCATTTGAATAGGTCCCTTCATTTTATTTGATTATAAGATCCTCAACTTTCAATTTTTGTAATTTAACCCCTAAGTTATATTTGCAAATCTAGTCCCCCAATTTAACTATTTTCTTCAAGTATGCCTTTAAAGTTTATTTAATTCTAGGTTCCTAACTTTTAATTCTTATAATTTGACCCATAAAATTTTATTTCAAATTAAATCCTTCAATTTTCCATCTTTAGTTAAGTTATCCCCCTAAAGTTTATCTGTACCTAAGTCCCCCACATTTTAAAAATCTTATAATTTTGTCCAAAATGTGTTTGCTTCAAATTTATTGCATCCAAAGCCCTCAAACTATTCAATTCTTTTAGATCAACCCCAGAACTTTTATATTCTTTCAAGTTTAGCTTATAAATTTCAATATTATCTATAAATACTTAGTATTTAAGTTTATTAACATAAATTAAGCTCCTTATTGACTAGATGGAACGTACGAGTAGCTAGATAACTGACTTCTCACCACGAATTAAGCAAAAAAAACTTGAGAAAGGTTTAAGGTAGGCTCATTTTATAAAAATTTCATTTTAAATGTGCGCATACACAATTGGTATTTGTTATAATTACTTGTATGTAAATGTTATATGATGGCGTGCTTCCTCGGCACTATGATGATAGGCTTTAAGACTAATTATAAATAATGACGTGTTTATTCGGACTATGATGATAGACTTTTAGCTTAATAAATAATAACGACGTGCTTTTAAACACTATGGTGACATGCACAATAAAGAGAGAATGATGAACGAACCTGTATTATATACCTATTCGTATTTTTATGATGATTGATGATTATGCGCATCTAATTTGTGGCATATATTGGTTGTTGGCTCGAGGTCTATTGATATTTTTCTCTATTTATATTTCAGGATTTACTCTCCCGTTACTTCTATGGCCCATCCAGTGCCATCTTGTCTGAAAGTTGGCGCTGCGTCACTCTCAATCTGCCAATTTATATGGGGAATTCGAGGCAGGATAGGTAATACCAAAAAGGGTACACTCCTAATCCGACTTTCAGGTTCACAGGTCATTCTACAACATTCTAAGTTGTAGCTTTTGAGTCTGTATATTTCCCACTGTAAATGAAAAGAGTTAACGTTGTTCTCGGCTTGCCATGAAGGAACTGAATGAAGTAAGGGCCGTACCTATCTATGTAGCTACAAAGCTGCCCCCTAATAACTGGGGGTTGGGGGCCAGTCCAGTCTATATCCGTCCCCTCTATTTCATGCTGAAATAGAGTAGGGGACTTCCTTCACTAACACTAATGAGCTTCTGAGCTTCTTGTTGAGCTACTTTAGCTCTGAGTTATTTGAGTTAGTGAGTTAACTCCTTTGTTTTTTTGCTTAAATCTATCTTTTATGAGTCCTATAATAGTACCTTACATGAATTACTTGAACTATAGATTAAAGCAAGAAAAAGCATCTTATAGATAGTGCATCGAGACTATATGTAGCACCCTGACCAGTAATCGAATGTTGAACATGGGGAGATAACAATGTGCTACGAGGACTTCCGACTCCTTCTGTTTCACCTTCGGGATACCGTATGAAGTGTTTTCTTTTCTTGTTTATAAATCCACGTTTAGGCTCGTAAATAGAAGAAAAACAATGCCTTTGAGTTATTTGAGTTGAGTTCGAGTTTTCACTTAAAAGGGAAAGAATTATGGAAATGGAACCTAAAGGCATTATTTCCTTCTCTCCGGGCCTTACAGGAGTCTAAGCCCCCATCCACATTCAAAAAAAGGGAGGGCGGAAGGGCTTACCGACTAGAAAGGCCCAAAGAGAGACGCTTTCTCTGACTTCAAGGGCAGTGAACCCCAGGTGGACGAGCAACCACAGAAGTTAGTTAAGTGAATGAAGGAAGGCTTGGGTAAGGCTTCCGAGTGGTATAAGCAGCGAATGAGTGCATCAAGGACAAATGAGTGTATTCGCATACGCATATAGAAAAATAAATGCAACACTACCGTTCCTGCCAAGCAAACCCAAACTCGTAACTCTAGCCGGCGTGTGAGGGCATAGCAAGAGCTAAAACTCAAGAAAAGCATTCAAGCACTCCATAGCGATATATTGTCTCCCGTATAGAGCCAATGTCAATAGTAGTGTAGCGTGCAGAGGATCTCATTGATTCCTATAGGTTTTGAGTCTGGTAATGACCTGATGGTATTACAAACTCCGAGGACATAGAGCAATGGTTTTGAGTTGTTGGAGATCAATTGTTGCAAGATACTCTAGCGTGTTTGCTATCTTAAATAAATTTTTACATTTTAAATATTTGTTATTTTTTCGCATTTATTATTAAAAATAAAAATCAAATCAAATCAAATTATGAAATAGTTTTAAAGGAAGAACTAATGTTCCAGATTCTTAGAACTCGGGGCATTACATTTAGCTCGCCAACATACACTTAATTACAAAAATAAGGTAAGCTTGACACAAAAACTACAAAAATCAAGTGTTTCCTATTATTGGTTGATCACCTAGTATAAAAGCCAGGCAATGGCCCAAATTTTAACTGGGCAATTGTGCTATATAAATGAGGGTTGTTGCCACTACTACTCTCTCTCTCCCTTGAAAAAAAAAAAAGCTTACTATTCATTGCATATTGTTTGTAACCCATTATAGAGGTTGTGTAATGTATCACAACATCATTACAAGATCATTACAGACTCTTTGTAAGATATTACGAGAGCATTAGGATGGAAGAAATCTATGCAACACCACTTTTTCAGGTGGACGATCGCCGAATGTAAGTGTGCGAGATTGCCTGGATCATGCTTACCTAATTTCCAGGGATGGATCCACTGGTGAACTGGGCTGTGCTGTAGTTAGGCCCAATCCACCAGCTGGACCCAATAAAAAGAGAAAGTTTTGGTGAGTAGTTAGGTCCAAATCACTTAGTAGTTAGGCCTAAAATTCTAAATACCCATTAGTCCATTACATTAATTATTTAGGCCCAAATCCAGTCCAATGGCTATCAGCAAGTCAGCAACCCAATTTCATATCCGGATTCCCTCATTCCCTCTCGTCATTCACTCTCGCTCTCTACACTCGGGTTGAAGGCACGAAGAAAATCCCCCAATTTGGTAAGAAAAAATCCCGAATTCTGAATTAGGATTTGAACTTGATAAATTCAAGATTGTAAAGTTGTTGCTATACTCACGCTGAAGGCACGAGGCTTGGCAAGAAAAATCCCCAATTCAGCAATTTCTAAAACCTAGAGGTACAGTTGCTTTCCAAATCTTCTTCAATTCAAATTACACCACAAAATTAATGATTAATTTGTAATCTCTTCCTCTAGTTTCGATTCTTACTCTCAAAATTGAAGCAAGGAAGCCTCAAAGTTTCAAACTCTCGTGACTTGATGAGAGCAGACGGCCAGGCATAGCTAACCTAAATTCGTGGTTACTGCTGGTAAGCTGGTTACCAGCAGGTTAGATATTATGCACTCTTGAGTCTTGATTCCTATTTCTTTTTGTAGATAAGTAGATTGTAAATTGTAATATTTGAGAAAATTTTGGAGAAGACAAGAATTGTATTTGAAATTTTTATTTAATATTTGGCAATTTGTTTGGGAATTTGGCATAAATGATAAGTCATTACTAGATCTCATTGGCCATTGCTTGGATGATTTATTGATTTGAATAATTGAATTTGATATTTTGATTTCAATATTGAATTGTGCAATAATTTCTTAGGTAGTAAACTAGCAAAGTAACCTGTTGTTGTTATTTGTTAAGTACTTAAGTAAGGTGCTAAGGTTATTGAAGCAGTACCACGGTAGGCATTTGAGTAGATTGGGTAACTGGGGAGAATATTTTCCAAGTGAAATGGAAACTTTGGAAAATCATTGAGGCTTTGAGTGTGTCTAATTTTTATAGTTTGATTTCAATTTAATTATTTAATGTTTAGTTGATGATTTGATTTTCAACTGTCGATGAGAATTGAGAATATAGCATTTACAATTTTTCTGAATTATTTGGTTCAATTTAGAGCAAACTTTAATACGTCAATTTTTATTCATTGTTCTTATTATAGAAATTACAATGGAACCACAACGATCCGGTAAGAAGGCAAAACTCTTGATATCGTCATTCTTCAAAAAGAAAGATCCTCCTTGAAGTGAAAATACTTCAAGTTATAATGAAAATCCTCAAAGTAATCCCCCCATTTCAAATCCGACCGTGCAAGTTCCTTCAACAACTTCTCCTCAAAATGATCCTCGATCATCTTTGAATACTAATCTGCAATCATCTCCTTCTATCGAACGAGATCCGGGGAAGAGAAATAAGATATGTAAATATAATGTGAACATAATGGATGAGGTAAGACGAGTATATCTTCTTGCTGGGCCTTATCAGCCAAATTTGTTGGAGGACCCAGGTACCGACTGGGGAAGTCAAAGTCGCTGATTTCAAAAAAAATGGTTTCAAAAGTTCAATTGGTTGGAGTACTCTCCTACAACAAATAAAGCATATTGCTTTTATTGTTTTCTCTTCTTAACTGATGTGACCGCGTCTAATCAATCGGCTCTAGTTAATGAAGGGTTTGATAATTGGAGAAGGGTAAACCAAGGAACTAAATGTGCATTTCTTGCACATGTTGGTTATGTGACTTCATCGCCTCATACAATGTGTGTAAGAAAAGCTAAGGATTTGATGAAGCCAAATCAACATATTGAAAACATCCTCCACCACCAAACATAAGAGGAGAAAGATAAATCTCGTTTGCGGTTGAAGACTTCTATTTTTGCTTGCAAATGGCTTTCACTCCAAGGATTGGCATTTAGAGGTAACGACGAATCTTCTTCTTCATCAAACCGTGGTAATTATATTGAGTTGATAAAGGCTTTTGGAGAAATGAATATTGACATTGATAAAGTTATTCTTCAAAATGCTCCAAAAAATGTCCAATACATTGCTCCAAAAATTCAAAAGGACATTTTGTACATTATGGCCAATAGAGTACGTCAGATGATTCGTAATGAGGTTGGGGATAAATGCTTTTGCATTCTTGTCGATGAAGCACAAGATATTTCTCATCGAGAGCAAATGGCTATTATTTTGAGGTTTGTAGATGATCACGGTGTTTTGAAAGAACGTTTTTTTGCAATTAAAAGCGTTAGTGATACAACCTCGCCAACTTTGAAAAAGGAGATAGAAGATGTTCTTGTTCACTATGATCTTCAAGTTCAAAAATTAAGAGGCCAAGGATATGATGGTGCTAATAATATGCGCGGAGCGTGGAATGGACTTCAAGCATTATTTCTTCGAGATTGTCCGTATGCATACTATATTCATTGTTTTGCGCATCGATTACAATTAACAATTTTTTTTGCTGCAAAAGATGTTAGTATTATTTGGGAATTCTTCTCTCACTTGGATAATGTTGTCAATATTGTCACTCCTTCTCCCAAGCGCATAGCTGAACTCAGATCTTCTCAAAGAAATGAAATTGATCATATGTTGGCTATTGGAGAGCGTATTTCTGGACGTGGGCTTAATCATATTGGAAATTTACAACGAGCTGGATCTTCTCGTTGGAGCTCTCATTATAGCTCTGTAAAGAGCTTGACAGAGATGTATACAGCAACTTGCCAAGTATTTGAGTTTCTGAGATCCAATTCTCCAAACGGTCGATCGAAGGCCGAGATTCGTGGGACTTATCGACACATGGTGAGCTTTGAATTTATATTCGTCTTACATTTGATGCATAAAATCATGAGAATCACAGATAGTCTTTGTCGAATTCTTCAAACAAAATCGCAAGACATATTGGGTGCAATAAGATTTGTCAACACTACAAAGAGTACTCTCCAAGAACTAAGAGAAAGCGGATGGGTTGAATTTCTTAATGAAGTTAAAGCCTTTTGCTCCAAAAATAATATCAAGGTGCCTAACCTTGATAGATTGTACAAGGTTGGTCGATGTGATGAGCAAATTACGGTGGAGCATCATTATCTCTTTGATGTTTTTAATGAAGCAATCGATTTTATTTTGATGGAATTAAGCTCAAGGTTCAATGAGGCATCGCTAGAACTCATCTCTCTCTCTCTCTCTCTCTCTCTCTCTGTGGCATTGGATCTTAGAAATTCCTTTGCATCATTCAATAGTGATGATATTTGCAAGCTTGCAAAGAAATTTTATCCGGGAGATTTTAGCACTCAAGACATTGTTGCACTTGAGTACGAGTTGGTGCATTACAAGCTTGATGTGATGGATGACCCTCAATTTCAAATATCTTCGCCAGTTGAGCTAAGCAAGCAATTGAGTGCAAGTAGAAGATCACAAGTATACGCCTCACTAGGTTAATCTATCTTGTTTTAACATTGCCTGTTTCTACATCGACCATCGAGAGAGCATTTTCGGAGGCGATGAAACATGTGAAGATGGCACTTCGCAACAAAATGTAAGATGATTACCTCGTTGATTGTTTGACCATCTATATCGAACGAGAGTTTACTAAGAAAATAAATATGGAATCTATCATAGAGGAATTTCATACTTCAAAGCCTCGTCGATCACAATTTCGTTAGTTAATATGATGTAATGACTCTTTTTGTTATATATATGAAGTTTATGATGTTACAACTTTCAGTTAGGTCCTAAATAAAATCCTGGATCCGTCCCTACTAATTTCATTGGATTCTTGAATTTTCAATATTTAACAGTTAAAACCAGATTTTCCCTATTGTTTCATTTATTTATTTTATTTTATTTTCCCCGTGAGGCTTAAGCTCAGTTCTCCTACAGTGCAATTAAGCCCATGTAGCTCGTTAAACCATGCACCAGCAAGTTTGCATTTTGCAATCCATTGGCAATTTTTCAAATCAAAGAAATAAAAAATTGGGAGAGCAAAATCGAATTGGTTCAAAAATCACAAACCACCACGCTTTCAGCTTCGGCCTCCATCAATCATTACTCGCACCAATCATTACTCGCTCTTTACGCTCTAGCAGTTGCAGTTGCCGCAAGCCCTGCAATCCCAATTCAATGTAATTTTTAGGTACTCGAAATTCATTGCACTCCAAATTCCCATTCAAATTATTCTATTGTGATTTGTGATTGATTATACATTTTCCCCTTTCATTTGTCATAAAGTTTATCTACTCAGCCATTGAAAGTTTTTCATATTTTTCACTGAGCCATTTTCCCCTTTCAGTGCAAATGGAAACGCAATGCAATATTGGTTCAGAATTTAACAAACGTAGTTTGATTGGCTCTATTCTATTGTAGTAACACTTGAAGTAACTCTTGTAGTGCTATCCAATGTATTGCAGTATTGGTTCCTAATTTAACACCATGATTTCAATTGATGGCGTAATACATGTAGTTCAATCACATTCCAGGTTTCAAGAATGACCACTTAAGAGTGTGTTTGATACAAAAGTTGGAAAGGAAAATGAAAGATGGAAAATGAAAAACCACCGAATGTAGTGACCAAAACAAGCTTAAAAGTGATTGTACCATGGAAAATGAATTGCATATCCGACTCTGGATAAAACACTAAGTAAGATAATTTTCATGAAAAATATTTTCCTTTTCCACCTAGTTAGACGCACCTTTAGTGATTTCATATGTTTGAGTGTGTGTGAGTGTGAGTGTGAGTGTGAGTGTGTGTGTGTGTGTGTGTGTGTGAATATTGTTAATTTTGCCAATTTGAATGCTTAGGTGTCGTTCTGTTTGTTTTGTATTTTCTGTTTTCATTTTCGAAAATTTTTTTGTGTTTTCTGTTTTCAATTGTTGTTTTGAGAAAATTGAAAATGTGTTTGGTTTGTTGTTTTGAAAAATTATTTTTGAGAAGAGAAAATGGAAAACACATTTGGTTTATACTTTTACATAAATAGAATTTGGTATAGTTAAAATTGCAAAAAAGGCCCTCAAACTTTTCAAAATTTGCAAACAAGCCTTCATCTACACCACCCCCACCCCACCCCACCCCACCCCACCCCACCCCCAACCCCACTCGCCACCACCGCAGTGGTTCTCCACCATGAAGAACCACCTTCGCAGTGGTTCTCAACCTCCGAGAACCACCGAAGGTGGTTCTCCACCTCCTCAAGGTGGAGAGCCACCTTCGCCGGTGGTTCTCGGAGGTCGAGAACCACCTGCGAAGGTGGTTCTCCACCTACGCATGGTGGTTCTCCACCTGAGAACCACCGTCGCAGTAGTTCTGAGGTGGAAAACCACAAGATCTAGTGGTTTGATTTTTTCGGCGATGGTCGAGACTGAAATGAATAAAAAGAAAAAAATTTGGGACTCAAATATAATAAATATAAATTTTAAAATTCGAAAACGCGTTTTCCTTATTTTCGACATTTAACATAGAAAACAGCGAAAATGTTAAAAAGACGTTTTCGTGTTTTCTATACAAATCTTGAAAACGGTTTCGAAAATGTATTTTCAAAAACAATGAACAGAACGTGTTTTCAATATTTTCGAAAACAGAAAACTGAAAATGGGCTGAAAACGGCAAACAGAACGCACCCACTCTCCTGATTCTCCTCTACAAAATATTGGCAAACATGCTGCAGATACAGCTTAGGCGTCCAAGGAAGGCAAAAGTGTGACGGTTGCATGTCCTGATCATCTTGTGTTAGCTGAGCTGCCTGTAGCCAAGAGGCTTGGTTTGGCGAGTGCAACTACTTCTCTAATTAAAAATGTGGGCCGCAGATCTCGTCGCCAGCCTGGGGAGTGGGTTCATTTTTGCATCCGCTGCGACTTCCCTATTGCTATATATGGCGGTCTGGGACGAGGTCTATCTTTAATTTCTTTGTCCAAATATATATGTCTTCAACGCTTTTAGTCATGGCTTATGTTGTGGTTAGAGGGTGATTTCTTTCTCCATAATGCCTCTTTGCTTGCTTCCGAAAATAGTGCACAGTTGTTTCTTCTTGTTCGAGTTTCATTACAAGTTGTTGAAAGTCTTGTGTAATGTATGGTAAACTTGAAGTTACTGACTTTGGCATTTAAATTATAAGACGAAGATTATAATGAAAGCCAAACATGCACTTAATATGCTCTAGTTGACTATCTTATTTTATTGCAGAGTCCTTGTGAACATGCCTTCTGTTTGGACTGTGCTAGAAGTGATCCTCTGTGTTACCTGTAAGCTTTTGGTCTTTTCACAATGTAGCATTAGCATGATATAATGCTATTCTATCTTATCTTTAATGAGAAGATGAGATGATTGGGTCATGTTGGTACAGATGTAATGAGCGCATTCACAAGATTCAAACAATCAAAGTGATGGAAGGGATATTCATCTATGTAGAGCCCCTCGTTGTTTTAAGTCGTTTGTAAATCAGACCAAATTTTTGTCTCATGTGAAAGATAGTCATCCCAATCCCAATCCCAATCCCACTATGGGAAAAAAAAAAGCTTTGAAATCCCAATCCCATTCCCATCACCATATTCATCATCATCCCGAATTTGTTGGGCACTCATGGCCATTATCCGCAAGTCATGATGGTAATCTGTTTTCTCAGCAGCAAGCTGTTAGTGCCTATTTTGGCCTACGGCAAGATTCTGGTAACTTGACAATTATATTATCTTTTGTTAAAGAAAGATTAGTTCTTTCATTAGGTTGGATAATGAGTAATTGTTTTCAATGTTATAACTTGCAGTACCGGCAATGAATGCTAGCCATGTGAATGTGAAATAGTCAAGTTGAGCTTTTTACTGACTGTTACAATCAGTGCTATAATCTAATCAAGTGGTGGGAGTGTAGTCATATTCTTCCTCTCATCTTTGCCCTAAACCCAGTTACTTATTTGAAATTTAGATTTTATTATGTGTTCAAATTAGAAAATTGTTGAGATGGTGAGAACAGTAAATGTTTGTTTAAATTGTTTCAGCAGCTTAATTTGTTCCGGCATTTTAGTGACTGTTGAAATCATGAATTATGTATGCGTTCGATGTTTTCTTTTTACAATTATTCATCAGGATAAAAATAGGATGGATATTCAGGATATGAAAGTGGTGTAAAACTTGGTCGTCTTCGTCTACTCTTACCACGGACATAGAATAGCAGTCCAATTGAACTTCTGAGTTTTTCAAGACATTGTTGATTTTCTAAATGCTAACCTCAAAAAATAAGCCAACATCATCCTCGGCTCGTCTCCGCATCCCTACACAAGTAGCACCCGTTAGAAGTTGAGGCCACTAGCAAAAGGAGGTTTCGGCAACTGTAGGCACTTCGACGTCAGGCCAACTGCCACAAAGTGCAAGAAAACATAGGGATGCTACAGTTTTGTGTGTATATTTTTAATGGAGGAAACCTATCTATATGTATAAACGAGAGGAAATAGGTCACGATGGGCATCTTAAGGTGCCTATACGTGGGCCGATGATTGACATGTGATTACCCTTGATAGTGGTTTGCGGTGGGGTAATTATCAATCATCGGTGCCCACACGTGGACATCGGATCATTAATCTATATGACTTTGGTTGAATACTATATCATAAAGAGTTTGTTTTACACTCAACAACTCATTTAGCCCATGATAGGATCGAATTTTTTACTCATCTTTCTATATTTTTATCCATTCTTTTTTTATTTAAATTTGATCAAACCAATCACATTATCATATTTCGTGGGACCTACATATACTATGCAAATCCTCATCAGTCAATTCCACTTACTCTCTCCTATTTCAGATGAAAATCTATTTAAAAAAAAAAATCAATCCTATCATAGGCTTAATTGATGTACCAATTTTTTAAATATTTTTTTAAAACTTCGACTTTACATATTGATCACATTCAAAAATTATTTTCTTAAAAAGTTCTACCAATCATCATATTCTTCGTTTTAGATTTAAAAAATAAAAAGGATAGCTAAAACAAAGCTTGATTTGATGAAGAAATGAGGTCGAATGGATGAAGAATGACATCAAAAGTGGAATAGCCAATGAATCAATTATCAATAAAAAAGGCGAGTTTTGGACCTTTGGCGTGAGTCTTATGAGACTAGGGGATCTAATATTACTAACTGGAAGGGAAGATCGGCAAATTGAATTGAGTTTGCCACCTCACTGTTTTTCCATAAAATATAAAAAATACAAAATAGAATAAAACAAAAAAGAAAAAAAAAAAGAAAGGAAAGTTGAAACAAACAAAATTTGATTCGATGATAAAAGTGGAATAGCTGGTGCATCAATTATCAATTAAAAAGGCGAGTTTTGGACCTTTGGCATGAGTCTTTTGAGACTAGGGACCTAATATTACTAACTGGAAGAAAAGTTCAACAAATTTTTAAAAATTAAAAAAAAAAATGTTGGCCAAAATCTTAATGGGGCATGTGCCCCAATTGGCCCTACAGTCGCTCTGCCATTGCATAGTACCCACATGTACTATACATATTTTCACCACTTATTTCAAAAATTCAAATCCTATCTCAAATTCGAATTTGGTGAGTAGCATCTATGATTCATTACAAGAATGCCAGTGTCACGAAAACTTATAATTGTATCATCATTTAGTTGAAACTTATGCACCAATTGCCATACATCCAAAAAAGATGGTTATTATTGGTAGAAAGTCAAATGCCATTCTTTCTCAAACAATACAAGAATGTACAGTGCATAGGATAATGAATAATCCGGGGAAAAAATAAATAAAAAAAATAAAAATTAAGAAGAATGATCGCTTACAACCCATCAGCAGCATTGGCATTATTTTTATTGTCATTTTCATTTGGCAAGGTGGCAGTGGCATCTGGTGGTGCAGTAGTAGAATCCACCAAACTGGCAGCTATTGCGGCTTTGAAATCATCATCATCATCGGTAAATTGGTGTGGTGTGGGCTGGTTGTTGACAGATTTCGTAATTCTGTGAGCATCTTCGGGCGACAGCCACTGGCCATAACCATTGGAAGACATGATCATCATCTCGTTGGTGGGAAAGTTACCTCGGACAAGGAAAATGCTCCAACCTTGGGCTTTCAAGGAGTCGAGGTAGGCTGAAAGGTAGAACTTAGAAAGATGCTGTGGTGCTGCATACAGACTGTCGAAATTGTACCACTCTCCATTCACTTTTCTGATGCAAAACCAATGGTCCTCCAAATGGCAAATAAATGCATTCTCCGATTCTGGGTCTATCTGTGCGGGCTCCGCCACAGGACTGTCCAGGGGAATCACTTGCAGCTCCCACACCTCTAAAGCTTTTTGTAATACCTACCAACAACAAATACCCCCCAATGTTAATTGCCATCACTTTGAAATCACATAATTTGACATGTGTGGTTACTTTTGAACTTAAAATGATTGAAATGTGTGGTTACTGTTCAGGTTAATCAAATCCATTCGCATTTAAAATCGAATTTGGTCAAACAAATCACATTCACATATCTCATAGAGCCCATGTGTACTACACAAATATCCACCGCTTAGTTTCACAAAATCATTTTCTACTTCAAATTTGGATTGAATTTGACTTTGAATGCTACACACACAAAATGAAGACAGGCTTCATACATCATATCTATTAGTATCTTCATCAAGGAGCCTACTGAAAACCTTTTTCCAAGATGCTACAGAACACGACAATGGGAAATGAACAGTGACATGTGATTTTTCCGTAGGAGAATAGGAGATACACAGACACTACCTTGTCAATTTAAATTTTCTAGAAAGTAAATAAATCCATAGCATTTTTATCGTATACACTCGTTAACGTACACTACATTTGGAATCTCCAGAATTGCTCCACATCTAAAAATGCAAGTAGCATCAGTTTCTTATCACAAATATATATATATATATATATATATATATATATATATATATAAATAGTGTGTGTGTGTGTACATATATATATATAGAAGAACGGACATGGCTCATGACTTTTCAGTCACATATCTTAAATGTCCTAGAAGGCCTGCCTTCCCAGAAGAAATGTTCATTCTGTAAAAATGAAAGGAAAAGAAGCAAGAAAAAGATGCTTCACTGGAATCAATATTCATCCATATAGATTAGAGAGAAAGAAATGGTATTGTGGGCACCAGTGGCCATCTTATGCTTAGCTTGAGGTAACATGGCACATTGATTATTGGTAAATAAGGGTATAAAAATATGAACCGTATGTAACGTCCCTTATATTATCAGATATGATATCACCGATACTTAGGATCAAGTGAGCACAATCCATGGTCATTACATCATTTCTATGTGGTCTCAAAGTGAGTCCCAATGGCTCTAAATTTTTATTCTTCATATAAACTAAGGTGGCATGATATGGGAATGCCAATATCACATATGGATTTCGATAGAGAAACCACAAGAAAATTATTTGTGATGAATGTAAGTATGCATTGTCATATCAGCAACAATTTGTCCTTCAAAAGATATGGGAATGCCAACAAGACAACGACAAGACAATGTGTTCTTGATCTCGTGTAATGTGTATACTGATTCATGAGCTTACAAGAACTGAAGAATTTTTCCCAACAAAAACATGATATTCTCATTGATTAGAAATATGTTCCTAATTAGTGGAAGATCTCCATACCTTTACTCTAGAAAACGAAAGTTACAAACATGAAAATGTTTCATCATGCGATCTGACAAATTTGTTAGTCAATGTTTCTCAAGTAGCAATTGAACTTCAACTTTTCCAGGGAAAAGGAAAGAGGATAATACTCATTGGCTCTCTAGTTTTTAACTCATTAACATCCAATCAGTGGCGGAGCCAATAAATTTTACCAGTGCAGTCCGGATGAAAGTTAATAAAAATGGTAATATAAAAGCAACGTAACTAGTTAACCACACAAAAGTAAAACAAAAGACCAATTTTCCACTACTTCATTACGAATATTTAGCGTGCAACATCAAAATCCGCTCCACTTGATTTGTTTTCTCATATATTTCCTCTACAAAAGATTTTCTTTTCAACAAACTCCCCAGTGTTGCCATCACCGTTTCACATCGTGATAAGCAAGTAACAAATAGAAAAAAATAATAATAATTAGCACTATTTGAATTCTAAATCTAAAATCCTATATCTATAAGACTATAAAACCGTCTGAAATCCCTTATTTAAATCTATAACATTGCGTCCAAATATCAAATCCTAAACTTATGCAATTAGAGAATGCTTTTTGAATTGAATTAAACAACATCTATATGAATTCGAAATTGGTAAAACCTCAATTTCTAAAACCCTAAAATTACCCTAGCAGTTAAAACTCACAATAAACTAAGAAATAAATAAATAAATAAAAACCTCATAATTATTAATCAATATCACTTTTTGAAGTCTGATGGACTACCCTCCACCAGCTTTATTTAGAATTTGGGCCCAATATCCCTTTTTTAGTGCACTCCAACAGGTTTTTAACAGCCACTGCTTAGAGTCCAGTGCGGTTCAGTGACCACAGTGGCCATAAGGTAGCTCCGCCGATGATGGCATGTACAAGCACATGGGGAGCTGGGGCAGCAATTGCACCCACACGTTGAAAATATTTTTAATCTATATTGGATTTATATAGAAACCTTTTAGAAAATATTACACAATACAAATATATCTTTCCCTGCCAAAAACATAGAACTTCTAATCTCATGTTAGAGATAAACACCAACATCAAGTTTGTAAGAGAAAAGGGGACTTTGTTTCTAAACTTGCACGAGTGTGGATGGAGCTATAAAAATACAGTGATCATGGTAATTGTGTCATTAGTGATCTAGTTACTGCAATCACAAATGCATCCCACCTCCATTGTTTAAGCGTATCTGTATTACCATGAGTGTGACCATCAGAGCATCTATAGGAAGTTAAAAATTTTTGATAACCAGGGGTATCGGAGGCCCCACCCCCCACTAATCCCACGAGGCCCTGGCGCTTCGACCGGGAGATGCCCCAGTGACCCCAAGAAGGAAATACAAACGAGTTTGACGCCGCGGGGAATCGAACCTGGGATGTGCGCCTAACCACACTTGACAGGCCCGCCCTAACCACTCTAGAGGAAGTTAAAATTGAATTCAAAACCTCATGTCCATATCTTGAAACAAATAAATAAAATTAAAAAGCCCATACTGCCTTGATAGTTTTCTCCTCCGTGAAAATCTCAGTTTCAGATACTGTATATGTTAAAAAAATTGTCCAAATAAATCCAACCAGAATCCCAACGCCAGTACCAAACAAGACAAAGAAGCCTAAGTGTAAACAACCAGCAAAATGAATGTAATGTAATGTAATAATTTCTCTTTCAAGCATAACACCATCTCGATCAACCGGAAAAATCATATCTGACATCACAGCTAAAAATTGAATCAGAAACTCTAATCAAAAGAATTCCCCGCAAATTGTCAAACAATGAGAAAGAAAGCGAAATTATTAAAGTAGAAGAAGGAACCTGGATGCTGAAGTCTCCATCGAGCGAAACGTTGTGTGATAAATGAGGGAGGAAATCGCCAGTAGCAGAACCGAGCATCATCTGGCGCTCGCTGCGGTCTAGATCAGATGCCAGCGCCGCCAAATCGAACTCGGAGAAGAATGGACCCTGCAGCACCGTGTTCACGCAATGCACTGCACACAGCTTCGACTCTTGTACCTCGTGGTACAACATTCCTCCTCCTCCTCCTCCTTCCATCCTAATATTACTCTATTGAGAGGCCAATTATTCTTGTTTCCTCAGAATCCTAGAAACCCTTTGTTTGTTAGTATTTATCATTCATATTTCCTTTATTTAACCTAATTGAGTTCCCTTGGATGAAGAGGCTGACAAGCAGATATTCAACGAACTCAATAAATAGTTAAATACCGTATCTATTTATTTTCGGTAATAAGATAATTAATAATTGGCGAAAGGGTGATGATTTTGACACCCACAATTTTAATCCCTACACCCACCTTTTTAAAAATATTTTTAATTTCCAATTTTACCCTTTCATAAGGTGGGGGAGGCGTACGAAGGCCAGGGCTGGCCGAGGCCCATCAAATGGGCCTCGCCCAACCCTGGCCGAGGTCCTCATGGGGACCTCGGCCAACGATGGCCGAGGTGTTTTTGGGATGCTCGGCCACTCCGGCCGAGCATCCAAATTTGTTTTTTTAAAAAAAAAAAAAATTTGATTGATAGATAATGTAATTAATTAATATTTTTTTGATATTATTTTTTGATTTGGGGAAGGAAGATGTGATGTATGAGTTGGATCGAACGGGATGAAAAATTGCACTTTATAGATTTAGTGACCGAATTCCGTTTTGGATAAATAATATACCGATTTAGGGCATAAAATAAAATAAAAAATAAAATAAAAATTGTGATGAAATAAAATTAAAAATAAATAAATGAAAAAAATTAAATTATTCGAAAAATAGAAAAACGCTGATTTCGCTGCCTAAACGGGCTCGGATGGCCAAAATCCATCGTACATCACTCCAAAGGAGTGAGTTGGACTCGTGGCGTCAAGCTACCCCAAATCGGTATATTATTTGTCCAAAACGGAGTTCGGTCACTAAATCTATAAAGTGCGATTTTTCGTCCCGTTCGATCCAACTTATACATCACATCTTCCTTCCTTTCCCAAATCAAAAAATAATATCAAAAAAATATTAATTAATTATATTATCTATCAATCAATTATTAAAAATAAATAAAAAAAATTTGGACCCTCGGCCAAGGGAGGCCGAGGGTCCAAAGAACCTCGGCCACCTGGCCGAGGTCCCCATGAGGGACCTCGGCCAAGGATGGCCGAGGTTCTTTTTGGACCCTCGGCCTCTCTCGGCCGAGGGTCCAAATTCATACCCACACCCACCGTCTATTATTGAGGGTAAAATTAGAAATTAAAAAAATTTTAAAAAATGGTGGGTGTAAGGATTAAATATGTGGGTGTAAGTAGCTCCACTCTTGGCGAAATTTGCTAAATACGCCTAGTGTTTAAGGGAGTTATGGTTTGAGGACTCATCTTTTTCACCTCTTGCATTTTGATCTCAATTTCCACATTTTCTTGATAAAATTGACACTTTGTGACTAAAACGACTATGTTAGCATTAATCTATGGGCAATTATATTGCCACCAAAAAATTTATTTGTTGCACCATATTATAACTACACTTCAAATAAGATATAAATTTAATAGGTAGACCACAATAATTTTATATTTATAGCCATTTCTTAATCTTAAAAAGAAAAATAATTATTAATAAATAATGACTAAATTAACTACATTTCGTTAGTTTCCATCTCCATGTTTACCAATTTCTTCCCCAAGCAACCCACCTCAATCCTCAAACCCTAACACATCTAACCTCATCTTCTCCAAACGTGCCCTACCATGTTCCACCCCATATATGCAGAACCTAAAATATCTTTTTTTTTTCTTCTCTCCTCTTCCTCCATTCACGCACCCCTTATATCTTCAAAACATCGTAAAACCGATGCTCAAATCAAAGTAAAATCTAATTGTAGCCGAGAAGTAAATACTTTCATTATTGAAGATTCTAATCGAAGTAAATATTTGAAGAATTGAATTAGAACAATTTTTTCTTAGGTTCATGATATGAATAGAACTAGTATCCAACACGTACATTGCACGGGATGAAAATATTCTAAAATGCGCATTTGATAGATATACTAAGAAAATCTTCTTAAGTAACATCCGTTAGTTGAAATATAATTAAAATTATGAAGAAATATTATTGGAAAATCAATATAAAATATTTAAAATGCATTTCACATTATATATAAAATATAATTGAACAATATTGTATGACAATCAAACTAAAACAATTATAACGTAGCATATTAGATGAAATTAATTTCATTTTAATATGTGAAATAACATTGTGATTGCATGCATATAAAACAAATAAATATTATAAATCACAAAAATATCTAAATATATGTGTATATGTATGTATATATATATATATATATATATATAACATTGATCTAGTATTTGATTGAATTCCCGCCAGTAACAAATATTAGGATTTGTTACTAAGAGATGAAATATCTAAATAAATCATTTTTTATACGAAAAGAATACAATACTAATGCAGTACGCGTTGATGACGTGGAGTTGGTCTATGTGAAGTGCCGCAATAGTTGGGCCTGACGTTGTGTGACTTTTGGGCTTACAAACTTTAAATGGCCACTTTCGCATAAGATGTCCATTTTTAGCCCATTACTCTATTTCAAAATCATCGCGACGAGATTTACGACAATCACGGCTATTGTCATGACCCCATGTTCTCGGCACATTTTGGTCATTTAAGGTCTCAAACGCAGATTTTTATTTTTTAGTCTATAGTTTTCGTATTTCTATTATTTCTTTATTTCGGTCTTACCCATAAAGCCCGTCTTTGTCTTTCTAGGGTTTTGTAGGGTTTTTTTTTTTTTATTTAAGAACAGTTTTGTTGTAATTTCATTTGGTTGGCTTTGAAAAAAATTCGTGGTTTTTTATTCCTAGTGTAATTCCGTTTTATTGTTCGTAGTAGATCCTCAATCTACATCAAATACCATTAGTGATAGTATTTAATGGACTCTTAAAACAATGATTTTGATTTTGAGAAATAGGTTGACATTGCGAACTAGCATTTTCATTTATTTCCATAAGAGAGTTTGCGGGAGATATTCGTTGAGATCCAATGTTCTCTGCTCCAAAATGGTTTCAACTAAAAACATAGACAATCTTTAAAAAATATATCTCTAACCAGTAAGATTAACATAAACAATATATTCTTTAATAATACAATAGATAAAATAAAAATAAATATAATATTGCTATATAACTATATCTAATAATTAAAAATCATCACACGAAACAACAAACACATTATAGTAATTCAATCATCCTCTAAACATTCAATAGAAGAAACATTAGCGTGTATGTAAAAAAAAACAAATACAAAGTTGAAAAATCTTCAAAAAAGAAAAAATGGAAAGCCATTTTTAAATTTTATATCTAATAGGACTTTTATTTCAAACTAAAAATATATTAAAATCTATCTATATATATATATATTATATATATAGAAAAGCAGGGAAATTTCAACCTATTTTTTAATTAGATTAATTAGTTTCTCCACCTAAAATAAAATCCTTTTTTATCTTTTTATTTTTTCAACCTATTTTTTAATTAGATTAATTAGTTTCTCCACCTAAAATAAAATCCTTTTTTATCTTTTTATCTTTTTATTTTTTCCTTTTTTTATAATTAATAATTAATCTCCAACAATCAATTAACTAATCATTATTTATATTAAATCTTATCCTCACCAAAATTATATTTTTTCAAATCTCCACTTATTTAAACTTATCTTCTATATATTTTCTGTCTTTTGATTTTTCCTTTTTCATCAATTCATAATCAATCCTAACAAAAAAATTAATAAATTATTATTTATATTAAATCCTAAATATTGAATCTAAATTTTTTTTCTTTGCATAAATATTGATAATTATTATTTTATTATATCTTTCTAATCTGAATCTAAAGATTTATATTTATGTATAGAATAAGAGACTTTTTATAAATAATTAACTGCGAGATGAAAATTAATTCTTAAGAAAATAAAATTAATTAAAATTAATAATTTCATTAATATTTGATTATTGTATGATACAAAATTAGCATTCATTTAATTTTTTACACAAAATTAAAAGAAAAGTATAACATTAAAATTTAAAAATTTTATTCGATCCACTAATTAATTTTTTAAATAATTAATTATTTTTATCAATATTTAGAAAACTGAACCGGTCAACAAATTAGAAAAGACAACGGTTCAAGGGTCAAACGGTTGAACCGGGGTCTTTTTAATTAAAAAATAAATTAAAACCAATAAAATAAAAAAAATAGTTGAACCATTACAGCGTCATTGGTTAAACCGGTTGAACTAGTCGGTTGACCGATTTTCTAATAGTCCGATTTTCAGCTATAACCAGATCGGATTTTGGACAGGTTCATAGTTGAACCTGCCGGTCCAGTCAAGTTTTCTAAATATTGATTTTTATAAATAATTAGTTAAGGAATGAAAATTAATCTAAATTAGCAATTTCGCTAAGATTTAATTTTTGTGTGATACAAAATTAAAAGTCATTAAAATTTTACATGAAAATTAAAATGAGCTTCTAACATGATTAGATCGGTCCGTTTACTTAATTTTAGAAATAATTAATTATTTTCAAAAATAAAATTAGCTAACAAATGAAAATTAATTAAAATTAGCAAGTTTTTACAATTTCATTTTGGTGTGATAAAAAATTACAATTCTTCAAATTTGTACACGAAAACTAAAAGTAACATGTAGCATTAATTTTTTTTAATTAACCATTCAGTTGTAGAATTAATGCAATATTTTTAATTAATTGAATCTATATCTATATCTTTTAAATTGCAGATATCCTTTAGTGGAAATAATTAATGGAAATGGGTTTTAATATTGAATTTCAACAGTTAGATCTTTCAAATGGATTTTAGATTAGTTTGGATGGTTTTGTTATTGGATTTAATTAGTAGTCAATCAACTTTAAAAATGGATTTTATTATTGCAGTTCTACAGTTTATATCGAATTTGAGTTATAGTTCTCATCAATTTTCATTGCTTTTGTTATTTAGATTTGATTAGAAGAATTGATAGTTTGCATTTCTCGAATATATTTTTTTATGGATTAAGCTTTTTTTGAAAAGCAAACACAAGTTATATCTTTTGTTAGGTTATGTTTCTTCTTGATATTGAATATGTAACTCTTGACCAATATTAAAATCCCACCATAAACTGCAATGAAGATTGTCAATAAGGACATTTTACTAATTAACGACAAAATAATAAACAACGATTATATGAGTGTCATTAACGGCATTTTTAAAATTGTTAAGGTAAATACATAGATTTATAGAACTTTCTTCATACTCTTCAATTTATTTTCCTTGGATAATTTAGTTTTTATGCCAATATGTTCATTGTGAAAATTAATTATACTTCTTTTGTATGGTTGATTAATATTTTTAGTTTACATAATTGGTTACAATTGCAAAGGTCCAATAAAATTTATAATTTTTTATAAAGTTGATTAATTTGCAATACAACTATTACTATTCAGAAGTATAAAATAAATTCAAGTATGAATTGACCGAATTCGGTGGATTGTTTGCCGTAAATTGTTAAAATAATTATTCTTTCTCTACACTGATAAATTGCTTTCTCTTTTTTTTCATTAATTTTTTATACCATTGGGTTGAAACGATATAATTTTTTAAATATTAAAGGTAAATTCGTGAATTGATCATACTTTTTTCACAGTATTAATTTTTCTTATGTTGGATTGTTTATTTTTTGTGCCTATATGGAAAATACTTTTCAATAGTGGAACAGAGTTTCAATCAAAAGAGTGTTAGACTCACTTATTATAAAGAAACAATTGTAGTTTCTTGGCACTAGAAAAGTTCTATATATATATATATATATATATATATATATATATATATATATAATATCAATTTTTAAGTCATTAATACAAATCGACACAATATTTTAAATTATTAAGGGAAATTCGTGGATTTACCGTACTTTTTTCACACTATTAATTTTTTTCCTTCGATTATTTAGGTTTTATGACAATATGTTAATTGTGAAAATTAATTATATTTCTATGTTTCTTTTCTTTAGTTGATTATATTTTTAGTTCGCATAATTCATTAAAATTGGAAAGTCCAATATACTTTATAATTTTTTTTTTAGTAAATTAATTTGTAATGTAACTATTGTTGTTTACAAGTATAAAATAAATAAAAATATGAATCAACCCAATTTGATGGATTGCTTCTGATAAGTTGTTGCAACAATTATTCTTTCTTCAAAGTGATAATTTATTTCCTTTCTCACTCTTTTTTTCTCATTCATTTCTTATACCATTAGGCTGAGATGACACAATTTTTAAAATAGTAACGGTAAATTTATGGATTGATCGTATTTTCTTCACACAATTAAATTTTCCTCTTGCATCATTTATTTTTTGTGCCCACATGGAAAATGCATTTCGATAGTGACAGAGTTCCAATCCAAAAAGTGTTGGGCTCACATTATTAAAGTTTTTTCTTTTTTTATTTTTTATATAATCAATTTTTTAAACCATTAATAGGAGTTGATACAATATTTTAAATTGTTAAGCCAAGTTGGTGGATTGATCGTACTTTCCTCACAATATTAATTTTTTCCTTGGATCATTTCATTTTTATGCCAATATGTACATTTTGAATTATACTTCTTTTGTATGGTTGATTAATATTTTTAGTTCACATAATTCGTTGTAATTGTAAAAATTTAATATACTTTATAATTTTTTCCAGTAGGTTAATTTGTAATGCAACTATAACTTTTTACATGTATAAAATAAATTAAAATATTAATCGACCCAATTCGATGGATTGTTTTTGGCAACTTTCAAACATTTGTTTCTTTCTTCACAGCGGTAAATTATTTTCAATTTTTAATTAATTTTTATACCATTAGGAGGAGACAACGTGATTTTTGAATACTAAAGGTAAATATGTAGATAGATCATACTTTCTTCGCACTATTAAATTTTTTTCTTGGATCATTTATTTGTTATGTCCACATGGAAAATACTTTTCAGTAGTGGAAGATAGTTCCAATCAAAAGAGTGCCGAACTCACTTCATGCAAAGAAACAATTATAGTTTCTTCGCAATAATAACTTTTTTTCCTTTTTTGTATTATCAATTTTTTAAACCATTAGCACGAGTTGACACAATATTTTAAAATGTTAAGATAAATCTATGGATTAATCGTATCTTTTCATAATATTAATTTTTTTTGCCTTAGATCACTTAGTTTTTATGCCAATATGTTTATTGTGAAATTAATTATACGTTTTTGTATGGTTGATTAAAAATTTTAATTCACATAATTCGTCACAATTGCAAAAGTCCAATAAACTTTTTAATTTTTTGTAGTAGATTAATTTGCAATGCAATTATTACTATTTACAAGTATAAAATAAATTAAAATCTGAATTGACCCACTTTGATAGATTATTTTCGATAAATTGTTAAAATAATTATTATTTCTTCGTAGTGATAATTTTTTTGTATCATTAATTTTTTATACCTTTTGGTAGAGTCGACACAATTTTTTAAATTGTAAAGGTGAATTCCTTGATTGATTGTACTTTCTTCGCACTTTTTTTCCGTGGAATATTTATTTTTTGCATCAAAATATTTACATTTTAACTTAGTAAATTAGTGCCCCATTAGTCCAATAAGCACCTTAATCATGAATCAATGTTATTACTTATGTAAAATTGAAGTAGAAAAGTTAAGAATATGAACTGTGTTCTTATTCTAACTGTATCATAATGAATTATTGAACGAATATATATGGGAAAAAAAAGAAATGAGAGATTTAAAACTAAAAGTACATATTTATTGAGTTAAATTATCAAAGATTAGATTTAAAATTATAATTATCTAATGAGTACTTACACCATCATCTTTGTAATGGATCGATTTGGAATGAGATAAATTACATTATATTTTATTTTTTTCCTAATTCATATAGAGTTATTACAATTTTAAAGTATGAATCAAACCATAATAAGATGGAGAAATAGGCTTTTAGGTGGTTATTTGTTGTTCTTATATTCTAATTCTTATGATAATACAATATTCAATCAATATATATGGAAAAAATAGATGTTGAAAAATTTGCTTCTGCATAACACATGGGTGAAACAGTTAGGGTTTGAATAGGAAGGGTATATTCCAATCTCAGGGTGATGTAGAGGAATGGTTTAAAATTTGTGATATATGATGACGATGGTCGTCCAACTACCATGACCACAAATATCATCTATAAAGAAGTGTTTAAACTTATAGTTTCATACTTATTAATCGCATCAGGTATATTATTCACTTTATTTATTTTTTTACACAAATTCTTTATGTCATTCATGGTTTGATATGTAAATTAAAGGATTGTATTTATATATTATTATGTTTGTGCTCTTATATTTATCTAGATATAATGTTCCCGTTACAAATTTGGTGGAGTTATACAAATTGATTATATATACCATTTATGCATTATTAGGAGATATCCCGTACCCGCGCCCGAAAAAAAATTCGTGCAGGCCCCATCGGCCCCTCACCATCAGGAGGCAGTTATGTATTATTCATCTAACCTGATGTAGATACTAAAAAATCTAAAAAAAAAGGTGACGTAGGGCCCTCATGCCACGTGGTGTGGGTACCGTACCAACGTGAGGAATAGAACATTGGCGTATGCATTAGTGGCACTATGTTTCAAAAAGGCAACTCAACGTACTTAGTAGACAAAAATTACACTTTTAATGAGTTTTATTGATCATATTTGAAATATAATGTTATTTCTAATATTTTTATAGGTTTCTTATGCTAAAGCGCCAGTGTTTGTGTAAAAATAATATCAAAAATATTCCAACAACAACAAACTAAGCCTTATTCCCTACAGATAGGGGTCGGCTGTATGGAACCATATGAGAACTACGTCGGATCGTGGGTATGAGTTTTGCTATACCACGCCTTCCTATCCAAAGCTAGTTGCCCATCTACCTGTTTAATAAGCATATCTGTACGAATGACTTGCATCCACGTTTGTAACGGTCTTCCTCTACCTTTCCTTATATTTCCTACCCTAATACTCTCACTCTTTCTCACGGGTGCATTCTCAGGTCTCCGCAGTATGTGTCCAAACCATCTCAATCGGTTCTCCCTCATCTTATCCTCAATCGGGGCGACTCCTAATCTACCACGAATATCTTCATTGGTAATTTTATCCTTCCTAGTCTTACCACACATCCACCTCAAAGATACGCATTTCGCAACATTCAATTTGTGTTCATCTACCTTCTTAACTGCCCAACACTCGCTACCATATAGTAATGCCGGTCTTACAACTGTTCTATAAATTTTCCCTTTTAATTTTAAAGGCATAGTACGATCACATAGAATCCCAGAAGCACCTCTCCACTTCATCCATCCAACATTAATCCTGTGATTTACATCACCTTTTATGTCGAGATTGGTTTGAACCACAGATCCTAAATAACGAAAGCTATCTCTCTTCGGTACTACCTCACTACCTAGTTTCACCACAAGAGGATCCACTCTATGCTTACCACTAAACAAACACTCCATATATTCTGTTTTTGATCTGCTTAACCGAAAACCACGAGCCTCTAAAGTATGTCTCCATAGTTCTAACTGATCATTTATACCTGCCTTGGTTTCATCCACTAAGACTATATCGTCGGCAAATAACATACACCATGGTACCTCATTTTGAATATGTCTCGTAAGCTCATCCATAACTATAGCAAACAAAAAAGGACTGAGTGCAGAGCCCTGATGTAATCCTATCGTAATTGGAAAGCTATCAGTCATCCCATCGCCTGTCCTAATATTCGTAACAACTCCCTCGTACATATCCTTGACTATATTTATGTACTTAAGAGGTACATTCTTCTTTATCAGAACCCACCAGAGCACATCCCTAGGTACTCTATCATAAGCTTTTTCAAGATCGATAAAAACCATATGTAAATCTTTTTTGCTAGCCCTATACTTCTCCATTAATTGTCGCAATAGGTGAATTGCTTCTGTAGTCGATCGACCCTAAGCATAAACCCGAATTGATTATCTGAAATAGGGATAATGCGTCTCAACCTACGCTCAATTACTCTCTCCCATAACTTCATAGTATGACTCATAAGTTTTATTCCTCTATAATTGGAACAGTCTTGGATATCACCCTTATTCTTATATAATGGTATCACCGTACTTTTCCTCCATTCCTCAGGCATTTGGCCACTACGCCAGATCTTGTTAAAGAGTTTGGTTATCCACCTTATACCCAACTCCCCCATACACTTCCAAACCTCAATTGGTATACCATCCGGACCGACAAATTTTCTTAACTTTCATTCTTCTTAAAGCCTCTCTAACCTCGCCTTCACTGATCCTTCGAGCGAACACCCGGTTGGTATCATGTAAGGGGACTGTAATATCACCAAGGCTGCTAGTATTATCCCCATTAAACAGTTTATCAAAATAATTTCTCCACCGTTGTTTAATCTCCCCGTCTTTTACCAACACATTCCCATCCATATCCTTAATACACCTTACACCATTCAAATCTCTACTCTTTCTCTCCCTCATTTTCGCAATGTTAAAAATGGCATTTTCTCCCTCTTTTGTATCCAGTTTCCGATATAACTCTTCATGGACCTTGGCTCGAGCATCTCGTATGACTTTCTTCGCTTGTCTTTTAGCATCTTTATACCTATCATACACCTGACTATCCCTGCATTTCGTAAGCTCTCTATAACTCTCCCTCTTCGCCCGAACCGCTACCTTTACTTCCTCGGTCCACCACCAAGATTCCTTTCCCGGGGGTGCACTACGCTTTTGACACCCAAGTATCTCTGTAGCCACCCTCTTTACACTATGTGATATCGACTCCCATGCTGTATTAGCATTTTCGTTACTGTCCCAATTGACCTCCTTAGCCAACCTATCTTTAAACCGACAATTCAGCCCCCTTTAACCTCCACCACCTAATTCTTGGCTCCTCGGCTTTCACCAATCTCTTTCGCACCTCCTTTCGGCGAATATCCAAGACTAGGAGCCTATGTTGCGTGGCAACACTCTCTCCCGGAATAACTTTGCAATCCTTACAAATATTTTTATCTGCGTTTCGAGTCAAGAAATAGTCAATCTGGGCGGCACATGTCCCACTCCTATATGTCACCAAATGAGTTTCCCTTTTATCAAACCAAGTATTCACTACCCTTAAATCATACGCCATGGCAAAATCTAAAATAATATCTCCCATGATATTCCTATCCCCAAATCCATAACCCCCATGCACACTATCAAATCCATCTCGACTCTTACCTACATGTCCATTAAGGTCCCCACCGATAAATAATTTCTCTCCAATAGGTATACGCTGCACTTCCTCATCTAAATCTTCCCAGAATTTCTTCTTAGTAGCATCATCCAAGCCTATTTGCGGTGCGTATACACTAAGTATTCCATGTGACGATTATAGATGTGAATTATATTTGAGTACATTTACCATTTTCGTCAAAACACGAAGATGTTTCTATTTTTTATCTTGTGTGTTGTTGTTGACTATTATTGATGGTGTTATGTTTGTATTACTTTAATTATTGATGTTTTTAAGAGTATTGTAAATTAAATTTGTATTTTTTGATGAGTTTTCCCCCAATTGTTTGCAAGATGAATTGGTACAAAATAGAGGAAAACTCTGTCGAAATTTTTCAAAAATTATTTCATTATTTATATTAATTAAGTTTATTGTTGCGACTTATTATTTATTTTATTTTTTTGAAATCTTATATTAATATGACTAACACCTATTAATACTGTTATTAGCTAAAAAATTATGCCTCCGTGCAACGCACGGGTAAAACAGCTAGTTAATATAAAAGGAAAAAAGGAAAACATTTTTTAAAAAACATTTGCTAATTCAAAATCCTAATAACAAAATAAATAAAATAATAATTATTATATTATTCCAAGTGAAATTGGCGCATTTGGTCCAAAAAAACTTGTCTAAATGTGCATTTGGACCAAAAAAAACTTTGGTGCGAGTTCAGTCAATTAGGATGGAATCTATTGGTTAAACCGTTAATCAAAGTCAACTTTTGAAAAATTAGGGGCGCGTTTGGTTCATTTGACTTGCAATAAATTACACAAAAGGTCCCAAACTTTAGGTATTGTTACCATCAAGTCCCAAAATTTGAAAAACGTATACTTTAATCCCGAATTTTAGTTAAATTATATAATTTTATCTTTTATTTTTTTCTATGGGTACTTATTTGGTCCATAATTAATTTTATTGAATTAATATGATAATGATTAAATAGTTTTTATCAAAAATTTTCAATACAACAGCATTTGTTCGTTTAATATAATATCACAACTTTCAAAATTTGCTTTAACATTAGAGACACTCATGTTTTGATTTTAAGCAATAATTAATAATAAATGTAATTTTTGTACCTAAATAAAATTTTATTAAAAATATATCACTATAAAAATATTCCGAATACAAAGAATTAATCACAAAAAATAAAAAAAGAAAAAGAAACTAAAAAATAAAAAAAACCTACCCACCCCACCCCACCCCCCCCCAAAAGCCACGATTGGGGGGGTGGTAATAGCGAAACCACTCGTTTTTTAAATTTTGATATTCTTTTTATTTTTTTATTTTTGTGATTAATTCTTTGTATTCGATATATTTTTTTTATAGTGATATATTTCCAATAAAATTTTATTTAAGTACAACAACTATATTTATTATTAGCTGTTGCTTAAAATCAAAATATGCATGTATCTAATACTAAAGAAAATTTTCGAAAGACCACTAGCAGCGATGGTTGTTTCGTGGGATGGGTGGGTTTTATCGTTAATTTTTTTATTTTCTTTTTATTTTAATTTTTGTGATTAATTCTTTTTATTTGGTGTTTTTTTACAATGATATATTCGTAATAAAATTTTATTTAGGTACAATAATTACATTTGTTATTAACTATTGCTTAAAATCAAAATGTGTGTGTCGCTAAAACTAAAGAAAATTTTTGAAATTTGTGATATTATAGTAATATGAACAAATGCTATTGTGTTGAAAATTTTTGATAAAAAATATTTAATCAATATCAAATTAATTCAATAAAATTAACTATGGACCATCTAAGCACCCGTAGAAAAATAAAAGGTAAAATTGTACAATTTAACTAACATTTGGGATTAAAGTATTATTTTTCAAATTTTAGAACTTGATTGCAACAACACCTGAAGTTTGGAACCTTTTGTACAATTTTTCTCAAGTCAAAGGGACCAAACGGACACCTTATTTTTCAAAAGTTGACTTTGACTAATGGTTTAGTAGACGGATTCCATCCAAATGGACCAAATGCTTTTAAATTTTTTTGCATCAAATGTGCTACCTCTTTTAAAACGAACTAAATGCACACTTATGCAAGTTTTTTTTGGGACCAAATGCGCCAATTTCCCTTATTAAAAGATATATATATATATATATATATATATATATATATAAATACATACGAAAATATAAATAATAAAAACAAATTCCAATATATATATATATTAATACATAAGAAGAAACCTATTATTATTTTTTAAAAATTTTGAAACTTTTTGAGAAAAATTAAAATAAGAAATAAAATTAAAACAAATAAGAAATGTACACTCCAAAGCCCAATTAAATTAGCCCAGCACACATTTGATTTAATTGCCCAATTACACAACCCATTTGGAGGCCCATTCATCCAGCCTAACCTATTTACAAGAGCTGCGCTGCAAAAACAATAAGCAATCTTACCCCAATGTAAAGGCCTGACCGTTCATACACCCAATCCATGACCCAATCCAATACTTATCAGTTAACCCATCCAACCCGACCCAACCTATCCTTATCAATTAACCCAACGTTTCCATACCTCATTCCTTCCTTTCACAAAACACCATTGACTAAAAACCTAATGTCGTTTGACCTCGCCACCATAAACCTCTCGTGACCACTTTCAAAAGTCAACGCCTAGGGAAGTTCATCCTCATGTCTTAATTCGAATTATACACTATATAAATGTCAAAATCTCTAAGTGTTTATTGAAAACCCTAATATTTTCCCCTTCCATGAATCAAATTCTTAGTCTTTATTGTACGATTAAACATTATGCTGCACCAAAAACCGCGGATTGTCATGGTTAAAAACCGTAACTCAAAGAGGTCGCTATATTTTAACTGTAACAATTTCAAGCATGACCAACAGCTACATATACAAAAAGGGGGGGGGGGGGGGACAACAAAGCCAAAAGAAAGAACCAGTGACAACAAAGTGAAAATAAAGAACCAATGACAACCAAATTTCCAATAACCAAAGTAAAAACTTAGCCTAACATTAACTGATAGAATATCCAAATAACGTTAACAAACGAACCCTAATTTTAATTTTATTTTATCCCCAATATTGAGCCCTAATTTTCGAATTTCACCCAAATCATGCATTCGGCCGATTTCGGCCAAGACCCGCCTTACCAGCCGCCGCCGGCAGCCACCAACTCACTGACCCCTGCCCCACCATCTCCGGCCACCATCCCCGCTGGAACTCCCCCAAAAAATTGTCCAAAACCCGTCCCAAATGCCCCCAAACATGAATTCCACGACTTCGGCCACTTCTACTTCAATTCCTTCCCTACAAAGTGGTGCCCCTATACCTATAACTCACCCCCAAACGCAATTTAGCACGGGCATTGATGGATTGAGAACAATCACAACTAATTTCACAAACCCTAACATTCCGCCTCAAAAAGAATTGCTCACTAATTCCTCCAAATTGATGCCTCAAAATAGAGCTATAGTATCACCTAATGGTGCCTCACAATCCCATGAAAGCCAATTTGAAAAATCTTTTTTGGATCAGAAAGTCCCAAATTTGAGTAAAAACCGAAATTTGGGCCTCGATTTGAACACTTTTGGAGTGGAATTAGCAGTTGGTCCAATTGACTAAGTTGCTCCACACATCGAGGAGAACCGCCAAGTGGCAACGCACGACTGCCACACTCCGGCGCGTAGGCGTGTGCCTTAACCGGTGCGTGAGGCACACGCGCCGGCTTTCGGCCAATTTTCGGCTCTCCTGATGGCGTCCCGCGCTTTGCCGTACCTCTAGGAAACTCAGACGGGCATTCCCACGGATCATACATATGCTTCTATTATTGCTAATAGACCCATTTTGTTAGCCAAGGAATGAGGGAAGCGGAAGTCGTTTGATTCATTGTTTGGCGCCTCTCGGCTATCCACTATTGCCTCTAGGCAGCCTCACATGCATTGTGGTGAGCCAGCCATCTCCATTTTGGCCAATGAGGAGTCTCGACTTGCTGCCCCATTTTGTTATACTTTGGTGTGTAAGTTCTCGCGACGAAAGCCCCCCATGCTTGCTATTTGTAGTGCTTTTGATCAGTTTGGCTTTGTTGGCTCCTATACTATTGGATTGATTGATAGCAAGCATATATTGATTCATCTTACCCATGAGGTGGACTATACTTGTCTATTCTCATGGCCGCATTGGTTTATTAGTGGTTGTGAGATGAAGGTGTTAAAGTGGATCGTTGATTTTCATCATGAGAAAGAGATACCTATTGTGCCTTTATGGATATCATTCCCTCTGTTGCCCATTCATTTTCGTGCTAAGGACGTGTTGTATTCCTTAGCTAAGGTTATAGGCCAGCCGCTGCATATTGATGAGGCCACTGTAGATTTATTGCGCCCTAGTGAGGCTAGGGTTTGTGTGGAGGTGCATTTGGAGCATAAGCTCTCCCAGCGTATTTGGATTAAGAGTGGGCCGGGGCGTAGTTTCTGGCAGCGCATTGTTTACGAGCGCCTACCTTCTTTTTGTTCCACTTGTCGGCATCTGGGACACTCAGCCTCGTAGTGCAAGGTTGGTGCTCCCCCGGTCCCGCCTCCCGAGTCCTCGGGTCCCCCGGCCACCACTGTTCCGCCTGCTACTTCTGATACAGCTCTTGGTCCCCGTTCTTAGTCGGAGAAGGGAAAAAGGGTTATCTCTGAGCCTACCCGTCAGTGGAGACCTATTCCATGTGTACTTTTGTAGACTCAGCTGGTTACTACCCGAGCGGCCTCCTCTCTACTTGTTATTTCAGATGCTCTGCCAGTTGCAGCGCCGATCTCGACCGCTCCAGTGCCTCCCTTGGTTAGCTCTCCGATTCAGGTTCATTTTGTTGGTTCTGATTCTGATCTTGGTTCCGATGATGAGCCGACTTTTGTTGGTCGAGCTCCACTTACCGCAAGTCAGGTTTATCCTGGAATGGTTATTCACTTCGATGGTATCTCAACCTCTTCTGTTGGGGACCTAGATGTGGGCTTGAGGCTGCCCTTCGCTCTTCCCCGATTGCCAATGTAACGCTGAGGCGTCCATCCCCTCGCAGTCTTCCATCCCTTCGCAGTATTCCTTCTCGGAGCCCTATCAGCCTGGTATTCTAAGGCGCGGCTCTACCAGGGATCTTGTTGAGCTGGCCGAGGACGTGGATGATTTTGAGCCGATCACTAGTAAGCGGGAGAGGAAGCAGCGGCCCATTCGGCCAAGCTCCATATTATTGCTACGACCCGCATGTAGACCCGTGGTCGGCCCAGGTCAGTTACTTCCTTTCCTCCTCATTCCTTATGTTGATGAACATATTGGTGTGGAATGTTAAGGGTATTTAGAGTTCAGTTACTCTGAGGGGCTTGAAAAAGCTCCTTCAGATGCATGGTGTTTCTATTCTTGTTATTATTGAGCCTATGATATTGCGCCATGACTTTGCATTTATTCGTCGATTCTTGGCCTTTGACCGGGGTGTCCGGAATCAAACCGACCGTATTGGGTGTTTCTAGAGGGAATGTATTACTGTTGATGTTTTGCTCGATCACCCCCAGTTTCTACATCTCAGTATTCGGGATCCTAGGTTTGCTAGGCCTATTTGTATGACGCTTGTATATGCTTCCTGTGATTATGTCGAGAGGAGGGTGTTGTGGACAGGTTTGCAAGATATCTCTGTTCGTATGGATCGTCCATGGTTGGTAGGCGGTGATTTTAATGTCATCGCCGCTGAGAGTGAGTCCACTGGCTTCAGTACGAGGAACAAAGGTATTTCGGATTTCCATAACGTGATGCTGGATTGTGGTTTCTCGGATGTTGGTTTTGTTGGGGAGCCTTACACATGGACTAATCATCGGGTGTGGAAGCGTTTGGATAGGATCTTGATGAATCCCTATGCTCCCAGTTTCTTTCATTAGCTGTCTGCTCACTACTTGAATAGGCATTGTTTGGACCACTCACCGTTACTTGTACAGTGGGAGTTGCTTCCACAGACGGGCCCCCAACCATTCTGTTTCCTTAATGTTTGGCTCCGTCACCATGATTTCCAGTCGTTTCTCTCTTATAAGTGGTCATATCCCTCCGGTCCCACGGGAATGGCTGCTTTGTGGGAGAAATTCTTTCGGTTGCAGCAAGGACTCAGTTAATGGAATCGACATGTGTTTGGGAATATCTTTGATCGGGTTCGGGATGCTGAGTTGTCTGTCAATGAGGCTGAGCGGGTTTTTGATTGTGACCCTTCGCCCGTGCGTCGTGAGTAGTTACATCGGGTTCAGGCTGACCTGAATCGTATTCTGTCTATTGAGGAGGGTTTCTGCCATCAGAAGTCCAGTGTGCATTGGTTGGCCGAGGGGGACCGCAATACTAGTTATTTTCACTCTTTGGTCCAGAGGCGCCGTATTCGAGCTAGTATTCATTATATTCGAACTTCCGAGGGTGTGGTTTTATTTGATTAGCAGGCTATCCAGCATTCTGCTATCGACTTCTTTCAGGGATTGTTGTCTTCTCCTGGGACTCTACGGCAGCTGCTTCAGCCTAGTATTATTCCTTTCCTCATCACCTCGGAGGATAATGCTGGGTTGAATAAGCTCCCTACTATTGATGAGGTTTGGGAGGCTATGTTTAGCATGGTCAAAAAGGAAAAAAACAAGGAAAAAGTAGGAGATACCAGGCAAACGCATTACCTCGAAGACCACACCGAGCCCCTTTTCCATCGGATTACCTTTTCCATCGGATACCATGGCCAGCTCATTTACTTTGTCTGGTTAGTGGTTAGAACAGTACCCTAACCTACCCTTTAAACTGCGCAGTTCTTCATTTCCCCACACCTCGTTAAGAATTACCTTGGTTTTCTCTCTCAATATCTACTCTTTCACAACTATTTTAGGTAAACTTCTTTGTCTTATCCAATAATTTAGCCTTATATGGACACGAGTGTGATTTGTTTATATATATATATATATATATATATATCTTTTACTCGTGTTTGTTGAGCGTTTAATTCAAATTTCCATACTCCTTTTCTTATGTTTTTCCAATTTTTTCCACTAAACATAGATACTGCACTTTTACAAGTTCGAAAATACTACTCAGCATTTCCTTTAAATGATTTGAAAACAATCTACTGCTTTAGCATAGAGCGGTCAAGAATGTTAATGCATAAAGGGATGCATGCGGATATACATTGGCTAATTCAGGCCAAGGTCCGAATAGGAGGAGAAATTCCAGCCGTCTATACCACATATTTATCAGGTTTAGGCAAAAGTAATTTTTCCAAGAAACGATGAGCAAAAAGAATGAATGTTTGTTGTAAATGTGCTAGATGGACATGCGATACAGGTTGTCATTCACTTGGATGCAAGTTCACAAAATCAAGAAGATAAAATAACTGTTGTTAAGGATGGCCTAAGTAAGGAGTCATTGGATGATATCCTGCAGACTCTTGAGCCGCATCCTTGTGAAACTGTGCAACATGAAATTCTTGGTTTATGGACTTAATTCAATAAAGAACGAGAATACTATAGTCTTGGGAAGCTGACTTTAAAAGATCCTCTTTGCCGTCTTTTACGAAAACTGGATGGGAATAATATCCCCAACTCATAGAAGGTGTTTCAGCCATTTCTGGAAATAAAACCAGAGAAAGATGTGAGCCACAATCACAATTACTTGTTTATGTTGTTGTTTTTAACTTTTTTGTGTGTTTTTTTTCAGTTCTTAGCTTTATTTGGCAACGTCGAGTTATTATTGTACCCACTCCTTGCACAATAGGACCTTCCAATGTACAATTGAAAACCATTTGTATCTTTGGTGTAACCAATATGGGAACACAGTCAGAGCACACTGCTGCAACCATTGATCGAGGAAGAAAACGTGGGAATCTTAAAATCAACATCGTCTATGGAGGAAGACTCTGCGGACTGCTAGGATGTGCTGTCATAGCTACTCGAGTGCGAGGATCCAGAGCAATAGGTATCACTCTACCTCCTTTATCATAGATATATGGAAGCATGGTCAGCATTGAGGTACAGGCTAAATCATTGTAAGAGTTCACATCACTCACGATAGCATATTCAGATATATTCATTGCACTTCCGAGAGGTTTAGAAACATTGGAGAAATTTTTAACCTCCTCTACTAGTCCCAATTGAGCTTGCATAATAAATTCATTGGCCTTTTAAATGTGCACAACTATTTTGATGGTTTATTAGCATTTCTGGATTTTGCAACTGCAAAAAAGCTAATTTCTTCCATTTCAATAAATATGGTTTTGATTGTGTCCTCAATTGAGGAATTATTGGAGATATTACATGCTTTTGTACCAGAGCTAGATTAAACGTAAACTCTAATCAGCTGGAGACAAACTTCCAACAAGCGCAAATAAGACCCAAATGAAGTCAATTTAGAGACGAGATTATAAATGTGGAATACTATCCTTTGATTTTTTTTGCAGCAGCCTTTAAGCATGATTCTGGTTAGCAAAAAACAGGTGATATATCTCATTCTCCTTATTGAACATTGCAGACAATGTCAGTGTCAGTTTGGGGGGTGGGATTTTATGTTGTTATAAAATTATTTGATAATTTTTACTAAGATGGCAGAGTAATAAGAAGTTGTAAACTCCTAAGACGCATCTTGCTCGCAAAAAAAAAAAAAAAAAAAAAACAAACAAACAAACAACTTTGTACAGTTGCTGATTGCAAGGCTTCTCGCTTAGGGCAGTAATTTTGTACTCTAAATTTATAGAATTAGTGGTAGTTCTCGCGCGGGGGAGGGGGGACAGGGGGTTTGCTAGTTTTATTCTGCCTTTGATTTTGTTATGTATTCATATTTCGAGTATGTTTTCTATTATGTGTGCATGTTTTTGTGTTACAACTTAAGAAATTTGTAGTTGTTTTCCTTGCATTAATTGGATAATTTTGAGCACTTTCCTTAAGGCTGTCTTTCCACTACTTTCGAATCATAGTTGGAAGTTGGGTTTTGTTGAAAATTTCGCTCCTTTGTAAACCTCGAAACACTAAACTAAAAACGATATCGAAACCTTTTTGTCAAGAACTTGAAAGAATTTAGTATTAGCCACATATGTTAGGGTCTCATGGCATGAATTTGTGGTGAACTTTTCTTTTGCTGAGAGAGTGAAAATTCTAGAATTGGCACTAGCATTGACCTTTGCTGAATAATTGTATGGGATCATAACACATTGTCCATAAATTGTGGGCTTTTGAGCCTTGAAAAAGCATGTTCATTTCGATAAGCTCTTATTCTTTGAATGTGTGCTGTCATGCATGGTTTATCCTTCTAGAACTTGCTTTGGTATGGATGTTGTGATGCCCTTGTGTGCGAATGTAGATGAAGTAAAGGCAATTTCATGATGAGCCAATGTTTAGCTATCTACATGTGCCTACCTAGTCATTATCCTACTTTGGTAGCGCCCTGAGCTTTGAAGCATTTTTGTTGGAAATTGAGCAAACAAATTTCACCATGAAAATCTCATTCTTGTTTTCCCATTTTGAATTGTGAGTAACGGATTTCATAAGCTACACAAAAGATCGACAAAAGGTTTGGAAGAATAAAGGATAAAAATGATTTGTATTGAATATTGTAATGCATATCCTTTGAGTGAAAAGAGAAGAAATGGGGTACTCCAATGTCAGTTGATCTTGCTTATCGTTAAAAAAAAATTGTATATGAACCAGTGAAGCAAAGAAATTGTACTCATGAGAATAAGGGTGAAAAATCTTTTCTAAGTGGAGGGAGGAAAAGTGAGACTATCTCTTTTGTACTTACAGTTTATGAAATTCCATCGCTATTGAGCCTAAAATGATCCTCTTTTATCCTCCTTATCCCCAAGTCCCATTATAACCCGAAAAGACCTTTACTTGCATGTACACATTTGAATGCTCCAACGTGATCGATTAGCAAACATATGGGAAGACTGCTCTGTGCATTTACATGAGCGATATTTAATGCCCCTTGTAAACATTTATTTTGTGATTTGAATGAAAATCTAGTAAGGGTGCTTGATCTCACACATGTAAATTCAATGGCTTGAAATGATAGTCTAAAAGTTTGAAGGTGACAAGTCTTGAGGCTGGGGAATTTTTCATGAATAAAACTCACATCATGGTTCCCTACCACATATATGCTATTAAGAGATGGTTCCCTAGGATCATTCAACGAATATAGAGTGGATTCACAAGACGTGTGAGGAACAAAATGGCCAGTTTGGAAAGGTCTATCATGTTGTAATTTGAGTTTCCCTTCCCAATCAGACAATCTTGGAAAGATTTGCCTCGTTGCACCCACTCGCAGACCTGTTGTGTGATGAAAGATTATCTAGTAATGTTTGATGTTGTGCTTATTTACCTTTCTTGCTTGTGTGCATATTTCTACATTTTTTGCTGTTCAAGAACAGACAACAGCTTAAGTGTAGGGGTATTTGATAGATTGTAATTTTTTATATTTTAATTCTCAATTTCTAGTATGTTTATATTATATTTTTGTATAATTTTACTTGTGTTTGTTTACTTTTTGTATTAAGAGTAACAAAGAGAAGAAAAATGGTTAAAAGGACTAAGAATCACATGTCTTCAAGATGAAGGACTTCTTGGAAATTTCAATTGAATTCTCCTCGTAATGGCTTCTCATGCCATATTATCCGTTGAAAAAGAAGAACAAAAATATTGAGTGGAGGCATCATCATGTAAAAGAGAAAAGAAGGGGAACATAATCATTGCAACTTTTTCTCTTTTGACTGGTGTTATGCGGATTTCTTGGAGAAGATTTAAATGAGAATTATATATTGGAGAGCGCCAGGCAAATAGTTTAAAGAGGAGACGGGAGTTAAACTTACAAGATATATCAGAGAGTTTTGAGGAAAAATCGAGCGAAAAAAGAAGCCATTTGAAAGATTCAAAGAAGGGGTGCAAATGGAATTTGATGATCATTTTAAGTGCAATATGTATCGAAACATCTATCTCAACTCTTGGAGCCCAGTCATGTATCTCGATATTTTCTCTACTGTAATTCTCGTTATTAAATTCATGTGTAGCTAAGCTTTTATACTTAGGACGAGCAATGAACCTTCTTTGTGAACTTTAGTTTATATGTTACTAGATGTAATAATCCGTGATTGACTTGTCATTAATTTTATGTTGTTGAGTTCATAAATTTATTTTTTGATCAATGGATAAATTAGAAATTGGTTTGTGTCGGATTTGATAAACAAAAACACAAATTAGAAAAAACCAAAATATGACACTAATTTAAACAAGATTTAGAAATAAACTTGTGGTTAGTGCGGTCTTTAGGTGAAATTTCGACGTAACCCATGTGGATTTATTGTTCAAATGAGATGCAAAGGGTTTATAATGAATTTATTTAGAGATAAATAAATTGGCCTAATAGAATATATTTATTTATCATCGAGAGAGGTAAATATTTATTTTAGTAAATTCGATCGTTAACGAAAATACAATCACTATTGGATCCAATTACGTTCATTAGAGGAATCAACGACAGTGAAATTGTGAGTCCCAAGTCTTTTAATCTCCCTAGTCATCAATTTAAATATCGCAAACATTTAATTCTTGTAATTTATATTTTATTTAGTTTATAAATTAATTTGTAATTTTTTATAATTATCAAAAAACTAAAACAACCATTGACTTGTCCTTTTAAATAGAGTATAAAATTGATAATTTTGGAAGTTAAATTGAGTCCCCGTGGGATCGATACGTGGATTCAAAAACCTATTTTACTACTTGATTGACCCGTACACTTGCGAATTTATTTTTACACATATTCGAACGAACATTTGTTGAAAATACTGAAATTTATAAAATAGAGGATTAAATAACCTCTTTACTTGTGTACCATTGCCGCCAACCCCTCCACCGTAATTTGCAATTTAGACAAGGTAGGGAAAAATATGGGTGAAGGATTACTCAGTAGATTCAAGCGCACGTCAATCAAATTGAATATATGATAGGTACAAGTATGCAAATCATGAATTTAGTAAGGTCGAATGGTTATCATTTGACCGGTAGGCTTCCACATTTTCCCATAGGGTTCCAATAGTGCCCATAGGCTTCCACATTTGCCCATAGGCTTTACATTTTTCACAAAAATTTCATAAAACATGTACAGTACACAACACGATTTTCATAACAATTTGCAATAAGGAGAAATTCATTTTAGTTTAGGAACCTACCTTGATTCACGAGTTTGGGTGTAAGCCTAAGAGGGTCTTTAACAATCTATATCTCGAGCTCTATCTATAGTTAAGAAAATAAAATACTTAAGTTAATCTTCAAGGTAAAATATATAAAATTTAGTGTAAATTTAATATCCGCTTTTAAAATAATGATTTGGGACTGTTTTAAGGAGGAAATCGAAACCAAGGACTGAATTGAACTAAAATAAAGGCTTGGGCCTAGGGACTGTTTGTAAATAGATTTTGCAAGCTGAAAGACCAACTTATAGTAGATTTAAAAAATTAGGGGACTTAAGGTGCAAATCCCCAAATTGATTTATAAAATTGAAAAGGAACAAAGGCAAATTCAAAACAATTTCCTCTTTTCTATCTCTGTGTGTGTGTCTTCGAATAGGGGATAAGCAAAGTAGAAAACTGCACCAGTGGATTTGCTGCTGCTCAGTCCTCATCGCGGACAACCCCAACGATGGTTCAAGAGCGTAGCAGCCAAACGGTGGCGATAATGTAGGGACGCTATGGCACCGCGTTGAGACCGAGAAAAGGATGGAGTTTCAAAGGCACTGGAGTCACAATGATCTGAAATCTGGCAGCCTCGTCCCTTCTTGGTTTCCATTCTTCTATCCATTGTGCTATATATGTGTTTATATATATATATATATATATATATATATGCGTGCATATATGGTGTGTTTGGGTATATTTGTTGGTGTTTGCTGTGGAAATAGGTGGTCGATGATGAAGGTGCGGCCATATAATTTGTGGTGAAGTTGGCTCTCTATGGTGATGATGAAGGTGGCAGTGAAGGAGATGTTGATGGCGGTGACTTCGAGTTCAATACAACTCTATCAACCAAGTTTTCATTCCGTTTTCCCTTCCCCTTAAAATCCACAAATTGAATAAAGGAAAATGGACGGATTGTGTGTATATGTGCAAAGAACGATTAATTGAGAGTTTTCCTTGCTGGTGAATAAGTTTGTAAGGAGAACGAAGGTTTTATTTCTTGTTGTGAGATTGTTGATGGTTTTGTGAGCTTGCAGGGTTTGCGAGTTGAGAGATATAAGGGAGAGGGACTTGGGGTTGAGGGAGTGGTGTAGTGGAGGTGGGATTGTTGGGGTTACATTGGACTCCAACTGATTTTCCTCACGTGGGTTTTTGGGAGATGCGGTTGTGTTACGAAATCTCATTTAAAAGTTTAAACAGAGATAAATAGCTAAATAAAACAATAAGAAAATAAATAAAGATTTTAGGATTATAAAATCCCATGAATTAGTGAATTATTTTTTAAAAAAATATTTTTTTTGAACAATTTATTAATCGTAGACGGATTGCGTGGTTTTTAGTTAAAATTGGGTAATGATTTAGCGACATAGTTGAGAGATATAAGGGAGAGGGACTTGGGGTTGAGGGAGTGGTGTACTGGAGGTAGGATTGTTGAGGAAATACATTGGACTCCAACTAATTTTCCTCACGTGGGTTTTTGGGAGATACGGTTATATTACGAAATCTCATTTAAAAGTTTAAACAGAGATAACTAACTAAAAAAACAATAAGAAAAAAAATAAAGATTTTAGGATGAAAAAATCTCATGAATCACTGAATTATTTTTTTAAAAAAATATTTGTTTTGAACAATTTATTAATCATAGGCGGACTGCATGGCTTTTAATTAAAATCGGCTAATGGCTTAGCAACATAGTTGCAAGATATAAGGGAGAGGGACTTGGGGTTGAGGTAGTGGTGTAGTGGAGGTGGGATTGTCTGGAAATATGTTGGACTCCAACTAATTTTACTCACATGGGTTTTTGGGAGATAAGGTCCGAGATAAATAACTACATAAAACAATAAGAAACTAAATAAAGATTTTAGGATGATAAAATCCCATGAATTAGTGAATTATTTTTTTTATTGTTTTGAATAATTTATTAATCGTAACGGACTGTGTGGTTTTTAATTAAAATTGGGGTAACGCTTAGCGACATATTAATTAAAAATATAGCTTTTAAAAAAAAAGTATTTGGACTACCACAAAATAAAAAAAAAAATCAATTCTATATTTTTATGAATTTGTTGCTCTAACTTTGGAAATTGCAATTTAGAGTTTGAAAAAGTTTGTTGGTAAATTATGTTATGGCTCGTAATTGTTCCTATTGTTTCGGGATTCAATACATTTGTATCATTTTTTTTTATTTCAAGAACTCCTTTTATAATTATCGACTAGATCTTCAACGAGCATTTTGAACAATGAAAAAAGTGAAGATAGAAATCTGTAACAAAATGGATGATGATTGTATGACATTGTGCTTTGAAATAGAATGTACAGTGAGTTTAGATATATATATATATATATATACGATGAATTTTTTTCTACATAATAATAATAATAATAATAATAATAATAATAATAATAATAAAAAATGCGGAAAAATAACGAATATTTAAAATACGGAACACATTTAAAATAGCAAAAACATCAGAATATCTTACAACTGTTTCATCTCTAATAACTCAAAATATCCGTAATAAAGTAATCGATAGTTGAAACATTCGGAAATTAACATACTTTAATACTTCAAAGTTGCTTAAGAAACAATGGGATTAAAACTTATTTATTAGATAAACCCTAAGTCGCTCCCACGCCTCGCCATGGCTCCGACTCTCTCATTTGTAGTGGGGGTATTTCAAGGAATGCTTAGTAGGCTCTGTACAAGTTAATCAATCTATACAGGTATATAAGAAAAATAGATATGCAAACTCTGTAATGTAAATATTAGAAGGTAAGTTTGGTGTTCGAAGGCAAATTTTGGGCCCGAAGATGAGTTTAGGCCTGAAGGCAAGCAATCACATCAATTACATACCAAAAGCACTCATATAGTACAAATTATTAACTATAATTGCACAAAAGTAAAGTTAAGAATTGAGTGTTGAGCCTACTTTAAACCTTTCTCGAGTTTGAGCTTAATTCGTGGTGAGAAACCAGCCCTCTAGCTGCTCGTATGCTCGTCTAGTCAATAAGGAGTTTATTTAAGTTAATAAACTTAAATATTAAGTGTTTATAGATAATATAGATCTTAAGGGCTAAAATTGAAAGAATATAAAAGTTTGGGGGTTTATTTGAAAGGATTGAATTGTTTGAGAGCTTAATATCCAATAACATTGAATTAAAAGTACTTTGGACTAAATTATAAGATTTTTAAAATATGGAAGACTCATATGCAAATAGAGTTTGGGGTTAACTTAAATAAGAATCAGAAATTGAAGGATTTAATTTCAAATAAAAGTTTAGGGATCAAACTGTAAGAATTGAAAGTTAAAGACCCACGAGTAAATAAACTTTAAGGGCTTCCTTAAACAAAATAATTAAATTGGGGGACTTGACTTGGAAATATAACGTAGGGATTAAATTAAAAAATTAAAAGTTGAGGACTATGATTCAAATAAACTATAGGACTAACTTAAAAGAAATAATAAAAATCAGGGACTAAGTTGCAAATTTCCCAAATTGAATTTGATTAAAATTGATTTCTCCTCCTTCGTTCTTCACAGTGGCTGAAACAAACGAAAAAAAGAAGAGAAAACGGGGAAAAATTGGCCAGGGAATCCGATGGAACAGGCGGTTGAAGTGACGACGAAGGTTATGGTGGTGGAAGCAATCCTATTGGTAGAGTTAATTAAAGGAAACGGTGAAGAGGTGGCTCGAATTGGGTGGTTTAAGCTTGAGGAAGAATTTGGGATTTTTCTTCAATCCTTACATTTTTTTTCATTTTTCTCGATTCTAATTGATCTATCGGCTTTCTTGAAGGTGTTGCGAGGTGGTGGGGTGAAATTTATGGTGCATTTGTGTGGGATATATATATATATATATACACTTATATATATGCCATGTATTGTGTATGTATGCGAGTTGTATATATGTGTGCGTGAATCTCATATAATGTGATGTGTTTGAGTAACGACCTGAGCCCCGTCATGGCCCACTCAAATCTGGCATGCTGTGCCCCGGGGAGGACCATACGGATTTGGATTCGGTTCGCTTTCGATCCGATCTACTTTGGCATGATATTGTCCGCTTTGGGCCTAGCCGGCACGGTTTTGTTCTTTGACTTACCCCGAAAGGCCTCACACCTAGTTGGATGGATCTCTTAACTTTATAAACTGAACTCATCTCTGATGCCCAAGCGATGTGGGATTGTGGGTATTATAATCAGCCCTCCTGAAGGGGCGCAATGTTCTCGTTGGCTACACTTCCGGTTGGGCTCTACCTCTGATACCATCTGTAACAACCCGACCCCCATCATGGCCCACCCGAATCTGGCCTGCTGTGCCTCGGGGAGGGCCATACAGATTTGGGTTTGGTCCGCTAGCAACCCGATCCAATTTGACATGATATTGTCCGCTTTAGGCATAATCCTCACGGTTTTATTCTTGGGCTCATCCCAAAAGGCCTCATGCCCAGTTGGATGGGTCTCTTAACTTATAAATTGGACTCCTCTCTTATGCCCAAGTGATGTGGGATTGTGGGTGTTACAATCACCCCTCCTAAAGGGGCCAAACATCCTCATTGGCCACACTTCAGATTGGGCTCTAACTCTGATACCAACTGTAACGACCCGACCCCGTCATGTCCCACCCAAATCTGGTCTGCTATGCCCCAGGGAGGACCATACGGATTTGTATTCGGTCCGCTTTCAATCCTATCTACTTTGGCATGATATTGTCCGCTTTGGGCCTAGCTCGCACGGTTTTGTTCTTGGGCTAACCCCAAAAGGCCTCATACCTAGTTGGATGGATCTCTTAACTTTATAAACTGAACTTATCTCTCATGTCCAAGCGATGTGGGATTGTGGGTGTTATAATTGTAACACCCACAATCCCACATCACTTGGGCATAAGAGAGGAGTCCAGTTTATAAGTTAAGACACCTATCCAACTAGGCATGAGGCCTTTTGGGATGAGCCCAAAAATAAAACCATGAGGGCTATCCCCAAAGCGGACAATATCATGCCAAATTGGATTGGATCGCTAGCAGACCGAACCCAAATCCATATGGCCCTCCCCGAGGCACAGCAGGCCAGGTTCGAGTGGGTTATGACGAGGGTCGTGTCGCTACAGTTTGTGTTTTGCTACTATTGCTGCGTGTTTTGTGTGTGTATGGTGGCTGTGGAGCTCAGTGGTGGGTGAGTGTAGGTTGTTGATGTTGTTGTTGCTATTGTGAGTTTGTGAAATGAAAACACAACAAACTGAGGGATAGTGCAGTGAAAATGCAAGTGAATAAATGATTAAGAACTTGTGTATGATTGAATGTTGAAAAGATAATAGAGATAGATAACTAAAGTGGAGAAGGGTTAAGTGTTTACCTCTTGAAAAACTTGTAAATTGCTCTTGCAAAAAATGTTGAAAGAGATTGAGTAATTGTATGTGAATATGGCATTGTCTAGTTGATAGTAGAAGTGGAAGGGATGAAGTTGGGGGGTTAGGGTTTGGAGAATCTCAACAAAAGTGTTTAAATGAAATACCAGGGCAACGCACCTAACAAAAGTATTTTTGTTGGGTAAGAAGTACAAATGAGCCTTAAATGAGCATCTAATTGGATTTGGTTGCCTCTTGACTCATATTGGACCATAAAATGAGCTTTAAATTGGATTTGAAACTAAAATTGGGCTCCAATGAATAAAAACTAAGATTTTGGAGACAAAAATGAACAAATTTTAAAGTTTGGTCTTTAAATGTAAATTTGAAAAATAAATAAATTTTTACAAATTATTTTTTATAATAATTAAATATAATAACAAATAATATAAATTCGACTAGACGAGTATACGCCATTAAACCCTTTAGGTAAAGTTGTAGTGACACATTTGGGAGAAATTTTATTTAATTAAATATTTTTATTTATGAAAAATTTGTAGTCTCACATTACGAGTCCGAAAATTTTCAAACTTTACCCCTTAATTGTAATTTCAAGCTACACCCTTATAGATGATCGTCCAACGATTGATGGCAATTGTGCAATGTAATGTGCCCATAATTGCACAAGTGGCACACACCTAAATTTCACAATTAAAATCTATATAATTGACAAGTATTTGCACTCGTACGATGCACGGGGTGACAATATTCTAAATAACATCTCTTATAAATAGAAAAAATTAAAATCTTATAACGTAACACACGTTAGATGCAAATATAATTGAAATGATAAACTAATATTGTTGGACAATTAATGTAGAGTATTTACGATGCATCACACATTACATATAAGATATATTTGAACATATAGGGTAATATTATAGGACAATCTACCTAAAACAATAATGACATATCACTCATTAGATGCAAATACCTTAATTTGAACAAACAAAATAACATTGTGGGGAATCGATCCCCTTTTTTTTAACAATGGCGGAAGTCGGGGTGGTGGGAAAATTTAGGGGTGGACACACATCTTTTATCATTTTATTCTTTTTATATGTGACTTTTTAAACCAGATATGACCCTTATTTTATTTATCTTTAAGTTTAATTATACTTGTGTGAGTCTCTCAGTTCTTAATTTTTTCATCAACTGTGACTTTTTCTATATGTAATTGCTTAATCTTTACTATGCGACTTTGATGTGAAAAATATCACAGTTAAATTTGTTAAAAAAAATTTAAAAAATGAAAGAAAAAAATTGTCCACATTTGTTTCAAATTAATTCAAATTTAATATCCGTCATTTTTTATGTTACTTTTTAAACCAATTATAACCCCGTTTTCTAGCCGTGTGTATGTGTGATTAAATTTGCATGTGACCATTTTTATTCTTAACTTTTTAATCAATTGTGTCTTTTTTTAAAAAAAAATCACTACTAAATATAATAAGTAAACAAAAACTTCACCGAATTTTTGTTTGAAATTAAACTAAATTCTACATTCTCTGTATACAAATAATTATCTAATAAAAATTTAACTAAGAAAATATCATATAAAGCATGTTAGGGAACCTTTTTCAAATATTTTTACCACTTTTTTATCCATTCTTTCTTTACCCTAAATCAATCACATCCACATATCATATCACATCAACAAATCTCTATCATTCAACTCCACGCATTCTCTCTCCTCTTTTACATTAAAAATCTTTTAAAACCATTAAAAACCAATCCTTATGACCCTCATAGAGTTGTCTTAAATTAGAACTACTTGACTTTTTAATCAATTGTATTGTATTTATTTCACGTTTCTAAAGATATTTAATAAAAATTCTCTTGTAATTCTATAAAAAGGTAAAAGATAAAATTCTGAGAAAATAATCAGCTATTAGATCCAACTGATATCCAATATGTGTTCATTAGCACACCACTTTCAAAATCCAAAATGCCGCATCACATTAAAAAAATCCAAATATTTAAGGCCATACTAAATTATCTTAAAGGTCAACCTACAACTACAATGACAAACATGAAAATTGTTAAACCTAAAAATGCGAAAATAAAATTAAAATGGAAACAAAGCTTGAGGGCTAATATGCGTTGACCCATGCACTTCACGGGAGAGGGATTAGTTGTGTATTTAAAGGAAAAAAGAATAAAAATGTAAGACAGTTTAAAAGGAAAAAAGAATAAAAATGTAAGACATTTTTAAAGGAAAAAAGAATAAAAATGTAAGACAGTACTATTTATAAATTAACCAAAATATAATTTGTGCATTCTCTTAAACACCGTTTTTTGTTTTGGGGACATGGGCAATTGGATCACATGAGCAACAAAATGAGAAGGACAAAATTAATGAATTCTAGTTAACCAAAGTTACATCATACATTACTCGATGAAATATGCAATTTTATCTTCTAAAGTTACGTATAACTGATTTAGAAACACAATGATATAAAACCTAGAATTTTGGTAACTTTGAAAATTATATATCGTTATATTTAGAACTAAAATCCATAATAGCCTATGCAGATAAAAAAATTTGATGCTACCGTAAAATTTAAAAAAAAAAAAAAAAAGAAAAAAACAACCTTTACTCGATACATCATCACATCCAATCCATTTCTTGACTTGGAAAAAGTATAAAAGATGATTGTCATAAGATTGATCCAAAATATAGTACATAATACAAATTAAATTGAAAATTTTAACTTTACACATAACATCACAGACACTACCAATATCCACAAACAACACCTTCATTGTCACTGTTTAGACTTGGGCCTTGTTTGATTGGGGGTTTAGTTGTTCCGCGCGGTATTCCGTGTAAAAATATGTGATTAATATTATTTTGAGAAATATGTGTGGGGTTGAAAATGAGTATGAGGTATACGGAATTGCGTGCGAATTTGATTAACACCAAATAGAACAAGGCCTTGGTCAACAAGTTAATTTGTATTTACGGTAGTTTGTATTTATGGTAGAGTTCTTTAGGATTAGGGTTGCCTCCTTCATTTATAAAAGGATGGCCTATTATACAATTTATAAACACTTTAGAATATACAAGATTTATTCATATACAAGATCTCTGTCTATTTTGATTTGATCTATCCCATTCACCCATGGCTTCTTTTTTTGCTTCTGTTGCTGCTCTTGCTAGTGATATTAATATCACTCGTCCAATCACTATTGTTCTGGATCAATTACAATATTGGCCCCAGCAGATGTCAGGTTTTCCAGTTGGTCGTAGATTGTGGCGTTTTGTGACTAGAGAGAAAACAAAACCAAAAATCAATGAGAAGGAATCTAAGGCAGCATTTGGTGAACGTCTTGAGGCGTAGGAAGCCACTTATTGCAAGATCTTGTCCTGGTCCATCAATACGTCTACTTCTTCTATTCAAAGTCTTCTTCTAAAATTTCAGAATGCTAAACTTGCTTGGGACTTTCTGCAAAATCAGTACAAGTGCTCTAATGATGTTTCCCTCCAATTTTAGTTTGAGTCCAAGTTGTATCAAAAGTTTGGCCAATCCATTGGTAAGTTTCACTTTCAAGTCAGTAGTCTCTGGATCAGTTTTACATGACGCTGATCCATCTTTTCCCGATGTTGATTCTACCAAGCTCTTCTCAGATTACAGGGATCATCGATAGGTCATCCATTTTATGGTTCATATTAGGATGAGTTTGAGAATACTAGTGTATCGTTGCTTCATCGTTCTCTACAATTACTCTTGATATTGCCCTTACCGAGCTCATCTCAGAGGAAACACATCAAAAGGCTCGTCGAGTTCCTTCTGCAAATATGGTTGTGGCTACTGCTACTTCTTCTAAGCCTCGTCGTTTCAATGGTCATTGTCACTATTGTACAGAAGAAGGCCATTGAATTTCTAATTGTCCTAAGAAGAGGAAAAGGATGCAAGAGATGCACAGAAAGGTAAATCAAATGCCTCTACCCCTAAGCTTGCTGCTACATCCACCGGGTCACCAAGCTCCGATTCTTCCTCTACACTTGCTTCACCATCACTTACTGTAATTGATCTCAAGGCAACTGTTCAACAGGTCTTGTACATCTGCTTCGCCATCACTTACTATAATTGATCTCAAGGCAACTGTTCAGCAGGTCTTGTTCGGCAAGTCTTGTCTTGTACTCCTACTGCCATGATCGTTTCCTCAGGTACATCTTCCTCTTGGTTTTTTGACTCAGCTTGCTGCAACCATATGACCAATAATTCCGCTCTATTATTTGATAAGAAACCTGTAAGTGATGACTGTTTAGACCACCAATGGTTCTCATATGTCTATTAGTCATGTTGGTTCTGTTCGTACCTCTACTCTTTCAGTTCCTAATATATATCTTGTTCCAAAATTATTCCTCAACCTTTTTTCTATTGGATAACTTGTTAAGGAAGGACTTATTTTGATATTTTCTAATAAAGGGTGTGACATGCAAGATCAAAAGACGAGTCAGCTAGTTGCGACAGGGCGTAAAGTTGGTCATCTTTTTTAGCTTTCGTCCTTGCAAGTTACCAATTCATGTTCTATCCAACCTTTTGTAGCTGCTATGTCTTCAAGTCTTTGGCATTCTCGTCTTGGTCATGCATCATTGTCTCATGTTCGGTCTTTCACATCTAGTGGTCATTTAGGAAAATTTAATTTTGACTCTTTTAATTGTGCATCTTGTCAATTGGGAAAATAGCTATTAATAATAGTGATTCTTGTTTGTCCGCACCTTTTGATCTTGTCCATTCTGATGTATAGGGTCCTACCCCTACTCCTAATAAGGGGGTCTCATTATTTTATTATCTTTATCTATGATTACTCTCGCGTTACATGGCTTTATCTGTTACATGATCGATCTGAGTTGTTAAGTGTGTTTCACAATTTTAAGCGGATGGTAAAACTCAATTTGACAGCACTATTAAAATATTTCGTTCTGACAATGATCCAATATATATCTAGCCCTTTCCCGAACAGCCTTAAAGAGGATGTCACTTTGCCTCATCAATCTTTTCTGTATAGTTTTCAACATAATGGTCTTGCAGAACGTAAGCACCTTTATATTCTTGACACTATAAGATCTCTTCTCCTCTTAGCCTTTCTCCTTGAATCCTTTTGGGTTGAAGTTGCTCTTACAGCTGCTTATACAATCAATTGGGTCCCATCTCCTACCATCTCCAATCGGTCTCCCTATAAGGTTCTATATGGCAAGGTACCAAATTACTTTCTTTTGAAAGTTTTTGGTTGTGCTTCCTTCTTATTACTTCCACCTCATGAGCGTACCAAACTTCAACCACGATCATGTCTCTATTGTTCCTTGGTTATGGAATTGAACAAATATGCTATCGGTGTTATGACTCAATTGCCAAGCGTCTTTGTATCTCACGTGATGTTCAATTTTGGAAGCACAAGCTCTTTACTAGTATATCCTCCATTTCGTCACGGCCTTCTTTTCCTAATATGATGTTTACTGATGCTGGTATGGACCTTTCATTAGGTTCTGATGCAGGTGTTGAAAGCTCAATTAATGACCTCTAGACTTTGCCAAGTCCAACTGAGTCCAAACCATCTCTTGCAACCATCACTCCTAAGTCATAATGAGCACCAGAACCCTATCGTTCTACTAGAGTAAGAACACTTCCTACCCATCTTAATGATTATCATTGTTATTCTGCTATTGCCTCTCTTTATAAGCCTCGTACTTATTACGAAGCTCAATTTGACCCTCTTTGGCAAAAAGCTGTGTCTAATGAACTACATGCCTTCCGAAAAATCACACATGGGACTTGGTAGATTTTCCCATGCCAAGACTGTAATGGGATACAAGTGGGTGTACAGGATTAAGACACGAGCTGATCGATCAGTTGAGCGATACAAGGCTCGTCTTGTGGAACAAGGATTTACTCAGGAGTTTCGTATTCACTGTGAAGAGACGTTTGCACCTATTGCACGTCTTGAAAATCACTCTGATCCTCTTCGAAAAAAAGCTATCTGATGAACTATGGGCCTTCCTAAAAAATACCATATCTTGCACCCATAGCAAACTCTGTGGTCCCAAACTATCTCCTCAAGCTTGGTTTTCCAAGTTTAGTTTAGTATTGACATAGCAATGATTTGCTTCCCAGTGAATATGATTCTGCCTTGTTTATTTGTCAATCTCATGTTGGCATTGTCCTTCTTTTGCTTTACGTCGATTGCATGGTTATTACGGGTGATGATGTTCCTGGAATACAATCACTTCAGCAGTTTCTCAGCCAATAGTTTGAGATGAAAGATTTAGGTTCTTTCAGTTATTTCTTGGGTCTAGAGGTATCCTCTCGCTCAAATGGATATTACCTTTCACAAGCTAAGTATGAGTCTGAACTCTTATCTTACGCCATGCTCCTTGCCAATGAAGGAACACTTTTAGATGATGCCACTATTTATTGACAGTTGGTTGGTAGTTTGATTTGCCTGACAATAACTCGTCCCAATATTTCTTATGCAGTCAACTTGGTAAGTCAATTTATGCATTCTCTGTGCTGTATTCACTACGCTGCTGTTCTACGAATTCTTTGGAATTTTAAAGGGACTTTATTTTATGCGATTCATTTTGCTGCCACCTCAACATTTAACCTTCAGGCATATTCTGATGCCGATTAGGCAAGTTATCCTACAGATTGTCGTTCCATTACTGGATACTATTTCTTTCTCAGCACATCGCTCATTTTACGGAGAAGAAAGAAGCAGGCATTTGTCTCTCGCTCTAGCACGGAATCTGACTATCGTGCATTGGCTAATACTGCCTCCGAACTTTTATGGCTTTGATGGATGCAACAAGATATGGGTGTTTCATTTACTGAAAGTTCACCTGTTCGTTGTGACAATTCTAGTTCTATCCAGATTGCTTGCGATGATGTTCTCCACAACCTCACAAAACACATTGAGATAGATTATCACTTCATTCGTCAGCATATCAGATGAGATGCTATTCGATTACATCACATTGCTTCTTTGGATCAGATTGCTGACATCTTCACCAAAGCTCATCCTCCTAGACGACATTGCGAACTAGTTTACAAACTCAAGTTGGCATCTTCAATCCCATCTTAAGTTTGAAGGGGGTGTCAATGTATAGACTTGGTCAACAAGTTAATTTGTATTTATGGTAGTTTGTATTTATGGTAGAGCTCTTTAGGGTTAGGGTTGCCTCCTTCACCTATAAAAGGACGGTCTCTTGTACAGTTTATAGACACTTCACAATATACAAGATTTATTCATAACATTCATCAACATAATCTCCATCACCTACAATGGCAGTGACCAAAAAAAAAGATCAATGTGGATAAAACCCGATTAATAAGAATTCTTTATGACTATAGTTAACCCACTTGTATGCCTTAACAATAGTGTGGTCGATGACGGGATTTGAAATAATTAACTCACTTGTACTCAGTTCTCATCCTTTTTCCAAATAATTATATGACATCACCATCATAATTGTTTATTTCGTTAAATTATCATATTCCAGGAAACAGAAATCATTTCACCCATGTACATGTGATGTAATTTTAAAAATCCCCCAAATGTGTGACACCTTAAAAACGGGAGAGGCCCAAAAAAAAAAAAAAGAACTTACATTCATTGTAGGTGTCAAAGTGATCCTTACATTTGTAGTAGATGACTATCTCCCTTTCAGGTATCCATTATTTTTCTCAATGTTGTTCTCGATAATCACCTATAGAAATGAATAGACGTCACTCCCATTTGTATATCATGCTTTTACTGCAAAGAAAGAATGCATGTTCATATATTGCAAACTTTATCTAAATATTACATGAAACATTATCATATTAGGTCACACGTGCAAGTTTACAATGATCGCAACAATTTTTGTAATTCAATGTGTATTAAATAATACTGGATTTGAAACATATCTCAACAATAAGCTAACCAATTTTTTTTTTTTTTGGCAGATTTCGATACAAGTAGCTACACACATTAACAAAAAATGCAAGAAATTAGATTATGGTCTCCACGTGTACATATGTACATGCAATTATAGAAAAATCTGTATCATTGTATGTATTATGTGATCATTTCTGCTGCAGTTCAATTTGTAAATGTGGGAAAACATGTGCCGCAATATAGGTAGTATGCATATTTATATAATTGAGGATTTCCATATTAGAATGGATAAGAATTTCAATTTTAGTAGAGATGCATATATATATCATAATTATGTAAACTCTAAAAAGGAATTTCAAGCTATGGACGAGAATTTCAATTTATAATTTATTGCATTTTGTACAGACATAATTAATTTATAGTTTATTGTGTGTTTTTCATATTTTTATAAGGAAGATTTTATTTGATAGCTTGCACACATTTGTTGGCTAACCAAAAAAATAAAAAATAAAAAAAAGGAAATAACTAAACATTTGACCGGAACATTTTCCCGCCAATATGCATAAGAGGATTGGTAATTACCTTTACTGAAATCCATGCTTTACTATGGCACCCTCGGGTGCATTGGAACAAAGCCAAGGTAAGGCGGTTAATTGACAATATTACATCCTCTAATTCTCATTGTGTGCATACGTGTAATTACCAATTAGGAACAAAAAAAAAAAGCTTTGGATGGGAAAGTGTGCATTTTTACATACACTAGTGGCAAAGCCATTATGTATATAAAGATAAAGATTAGATTTTAGAATTACCAAACTTTTTTTTAATAGAGAATTACAAAACTTTTTTTTTTTTTGAATAGAGAATTACCAAACTTTTTTTTTTCTTCCACCCACCCCCTCCCTCCTCGAAACTATCTTAACCCGAAAATCCCAATTTGAGATAGAATTTTATTGATACAATAAAAAGAATACATTGGAAGGGAGCTTAATACCAAACCTTCCAAGGGAATTACCAAAGAATAGAGCATGGAAAGAAAAGCCCAAGAAACCTATACATGAAGTGACTATCAATCTAATAATTGGCTAAACCTAATTTGTCAGGCTTAAGAATTCCGATGATTTTTCCGTCACTATCATTGCAATGTAAGAAAGAAAAATGCTCAGATGAGTGCCCAAGTGCCTCAAAATAATCAGCCACGTGGTTCCCTTCTTGATGTATATGTAATCCTAGATGAGACAGCCTTTATGATGTCCAATAAGTATTGGATAGGCCAAGGAAAAGAGAAAGAGGATGTACAAAATTGAATGGCTGTTTGTGAATCTATCTCAACCCACACATGATCTATTCCCTTTTCTACAGAAACCCTCAAACCAGTATGGATTGCTTGAAGCTCAGCAACAGTGATAGAAACCTCAATATAATACTCATGGAAAGCCCACAAAAGATTGCCTTTGTCATCTCGCAACAACCCACCCCACATAGCTTGGTTGCCACAAGTGAAAACATTGCTAAACAGAAAGTGATAGGTTTACAGATATAGTGTTTGACCTTTTTTTAATTCATTTGAAGTTATCTATGTATGAACTTTTTTAAAATGATACAAATTTCACTTAAACTGTGTTGCCTGTGAACTACTTAGTGATTTAGGGCTAGTTTTATTTAGGTTTTTCAAAAGCCATTTAATTCATGCGACCTTCTTCATCTCTTCATTGTTTGTAGATCTACGTATGTGAAGAAGAACTCAGCATCTCTGAAAACTGAAAAACAAGTTAGCGATGTTGGAAACCCACAGTTTGAGGTAGAATGAAGATTATAGTACTAGATCCCATGATATAAAGTATTTTGTAATTATTTTAGTAAATCTTTTGTAACTAATGATACAAATTCACCGACCTTGTTCTTTAAGGTTATTTTGTAGATGATGCTATGAATGCATACTTTTTGTAATGGTTAACATTAAGCTGTAACTTTTTGGCAAATTGAAGAATGCTATGAATTTGGTGGCACCTTTTGCTTAAATGACTGGAAATCTATTTTGGAAAACCATGTTATACATATATATATATATATATATATATATATAAATTGGCAGTATCTCTTATATATGATCCCATTTACAGATTTCAAAAAATGCTCCCATCAACATATATAAATCAAAATAAAGAAGATGATTCAAAAACTAAAGTCCACTTCTCTCTGTTCTTAAGTTGCTTTATCTGAATGTATTTAGCCTATAATTAGGGTTGGACATTTCAACCGAAAACCCGACCCAAACCAACTGCATTGGGTCGATTCGGTTAGATTTTTTTGGTCGATCAGTTCATTTTTCGATTTGGTTTATACCAAACCAATTGGTTTAAAAAATATAGAAAAAAATAAATAAATAAACCAAAAAAGGGGGAAAATTGAAAAATCATCTGAACCGACTCGGTTCAGTCGGTTTCGGTTTACCGAACCGAATAGGTCGGTCCGTTCGTTTGGAATCCACCAAACCGACCGCCAATTGGTCGATTTCGGTTTGGGTGGAAAAACGGACCGATGCCCATCCCTACCTATAATTTACGTAGCAATTGTAATCAATTGTATAAAGTCTCTAATTCTTTAACAATGAATTCAACTTCTTCATCCAACTGAAACATTTCGTTTCTTTGCCTAGAGCGTTTTTTTGTCAAGTCTTTGTAAGACACTTTATCCTCCTATTTAGCAAGTGACTATACTTATGCAAGAGAAATAGAAGCTAAATAACTCAAAACTCACAGAACTTGTGATATAAAGACATCATTGAACATATCCACACCAAGAGAGGAATGGAGTTGCTCACAAGCCGTTGAGTCATTGAAAACTTCAAATTTAGAAGGTTTTGAACTTCTGTTGATCGATATATCAAAAGCATTAAAGCTATTATTGAAAGTTTTCTGATATTAAATACTTGCTCTTCATATGTTAACTCATTATTATGGAATTTTCCTCTTTCTACTCTTATGAAACCTTATGCATCTAGCATTCTTCTTACCTTCTAGTAGGACTAAAATTGAACAGGGAACTTGCTGGCTAAGAATGACCTGCAAGAAAATCATTCTCAACCTTATGCCCCTAGCATTATCAATTGCATCATATAACAGAACAGGAGACTCATCGAAACCAAAATGCCCTCAATAATAATTGCATAAATTGAATCCAAAATAAATTCTAATCACTAACAACTGACTTGAAAACACGAAGCCCTTGTTTACATCACTAGATTTCTCATATTAATTCCAAGTTGAAGATGACAATAAAGTAGTCCAGGGAAGGTTAATTTGCACGAAGTCATTTTTAGATGAAACACAATCTTCAAATCTTTGTCCACTTGTGTATCTTGCACTTTCTTTGTTCGACGAATCATGTTCGACATGAGAACGGCATAATCATGCTCCATACTTACATCCTCAATTGCTTCTTGTTTGTGAGGTTGCCAATTTTTTTATTGATGCCTTGACTTTGGTCGTTTCAAATATCATGTTGTGTAAGGTGATGCATGTTTCCATAATATTTCCTAGATCCTTAGCATTCTAGAAACGAGCAGGGCTTTTGATGATATGCCACCTTCTTTTCAACACTCTAAAAACTCGTTCAATGTTCTTTCTCACAACTTCTTGGTGCTTTGCAAATAATTTTTCCTTGATAGATGATGGCTAGGATATTGTTTGAATTAATATTGTATACCTTAGGTTAATTCCATCAGAAAGGCAATAGCCCATATTGTAAGAATGCCCTTTTTTACTAAACTGGCATGGTAGGGCAACATCATTTATAATATCATCAAACAACGGAGAGTGATCTAAAATAGCAATATCGTTGTTCGAACTAGCCATTCCAAAGAATGCATGTCAAATCCATAAATTCTTTGAAGCAACAATCTCTAAAATAAGAGTAGGAACACTTTTAAATCCATTAGTGTGCATGCCTTGCATAGTTGTTGGATAACTTTTCCACTGCCAATGCATGCAATCTAAACTACCTAGCATTCCTGGAAATTATTGTGCCTCTCCATCTGCCAACAATTGATCGATGTCCTCTTTGTTTGGTTTTCTTAAACATTTTCCTTCGAATATATCGATCAGACCATCACAAAAACACTTCATGCTTTCAATCGCAATGCTCTCCAATTTGAACGTATTAGTCGAAAAGGTCAACAGCACAACCATATGCCAACATACGCACTGCTGCTATCATTCTGCTAAGGGATCAATCCAAAATTCCCTATGGCATCAAACTTCTATGTAAAATAATCATCATGAACTCCAATTGTGTCTAATATGCGCTTAAACTACGTCATACCAATCTGAAAGCATCGTCAAAAATGTTCCAGTGAATACTTTGAGCCCTCACCTTTGAAGTAATCATTGATAATTAAATCATGACAATTTTTCCTTTCACAGCAAATCCTTTCATAGCAAATGAAATGCCCAGTAAATGTTGAACCTCCATGGGTACGTTTTTCGTTCACCTTCTCAGTAGTAATTAACATAGGAAGACGAATTACACAAGTCTGAACCCCGTTTCGTGTCATTGAACTACATAAACTATCTTCCTCCATATGATCATGGAACAACTAGCTTGTGAGATAGAATTCATCGTCACTTGATGATGAACTGTTTGATTTTGAATTGTAACTCTTGATGACATTGTATTTGATACGAATCTGCAAGAGAAGCATGTCGACATTAGGTGATCATTTTTTGAAAATTTATCATCATTTCATACTGAGATGAATCCACTGATTCACTAAATTGGATGTAATGATAAATGGAAAGATCACAACTAGACCAAAAAAAAGACACCAACCTTCCATACACCGTTGGAGCAGTTGGAGAAAAAAAAGTTTATGAAAAATATTTATAAAAAAAGACAAAGGAAATTCATTAGTGCGGGAGAAGCACTTGATATAAAGTTGCACCTTCGCCATGGCTGTGAATATTCTTCAAACAGTCATTTTAACAAACAAGTTGTGTGCAATATCTTAATTGTTTTTTCTCAACCATTTCCCTGTTCTACTAAGATATGTGAATTCTTGCAGGACTCTTTCCAAAAGAAAATGATGGACAGAAATGATTATTTTGGGTACAATGAGTTTCAAGGGTCAATATATACTAGCAGATTTTGGTAATCCAACTATGGCTATTGGTATATTGAGTTGACAAATCACAGCATCAAAAGAGAATTTAATAACATTTTATTTGCATTACATCAATTTCTCTAGGATCATTCATTGTGAGATTGAAGATTTAAAAATCTTGATCTATTTGGATTTATCTTAATTAATACCAGGAAAAATCCCATAAGAATCACTCAAACGAAGTGACGTAACATTCAGGGAAGAAGAGAAGGGAGAAAGACAGAATTTACCGTGAAATATTTTTCTTCAATTAGTTGAAGGCGTCCTCGAAATTCTAGCAAGAGATGCCTTTCTCTCTCTTTCTTAGGACATGGCAGAGTGAAGACAGTATGTGTTGGAGATGTTTGTTTCAATTGGGCCGTCTATTTGCTAAAAAGGGATTCACATTGTTGCAAGGGCTGCAAATTAATAGCCACATCAACTCTAATTGCTTATATGCATTGGAGATGACCTGAGAAGCCAAATATGTTTCGAGAAAATCCTTTCATAGTCTTTCTGATCACTGAAAATCAAAAAAACATGCTTACCAAACAAATTGTGAACCTATACATCCCCAGAAAAATGAAGTGATTTAATACCCTGCACAATCTCAGGAAATTAAATCAAGGCATTCGATGGGAGAATTTGCCGATCAATGCTAATTTCAACCACCCAGATAAAATTAACATCTCCTTCTGTGGCAATGGAATAAAGGGCTATTTTCCATACTAGGTCGCCCCATGAATAGGAACACAGTCAGATCTACCATCGTTAATTGCTTCTGAAAAAGATTTCTCCTTGGGAGTAATATTGGTGCGCTTCGCTTGAAGAATCTCTATGTACGTCTTAATTTATTCTCCATGAGGAGGTTTGATGTGATGCCCGAGTTCTAACTACTCAGAACGCCACGTTACCTTTCTAAACTAACTTTTCAAAATTAAAAGAAACAACATTTAAATAGAAACTCAAACTTCATAGAATTTTATTTAAAAATTAAAGTGTCAATAATTCATAATGCTGAAAATAAAACAATAATAATAATTAAAAATATAAAAATTGATGTCTTTATAGAATTAAATAAATCTTAAATCTAGACCTTGTATTCCATCGCCATCGCCACGTCATCAACTCCTTAGTCTACAATAATTAGGTTAATAGAATTGTGAGTATTTCATAGAAATACTCAGTAGATCTCAGCGATAAATAACATTTCAAATTATATATGACACGTAAGTATGTAATCCAAGTAATATGATGAACAATAAGTTCAAGTCTAGTCTTAGTCTGAGGAACATGTATACAAGTTGAAGTTTGATTTGATCTCATTAAAGCAAATACAATCTCATGTCTAAGCTTGACTAAGCAGCCTCTGAATTATATGCTAAAAATAGCAAATAGTCTCATGGAAATACAAGAAACAAGCAATGTATAAAAAGAAATAATTATTTAAGCCTATCTTTGAAAACAAAAGTTTTGTAGATAGAGATCTACCTTTATCTGGGAGTTTGAGCCTTAATTCGAATAATCTCTGAAGTTGTTGCGTCTCGTCTAGTCCTCAAAGAGTTAAAAATAACCCTAATTAGTTTTTTAATGAATTAAAATCGCTAAATAAAAGAGATAATAAATAAATATGGTTTAAATTGGCTAAATATAAAATTTAGGGACTGATTTGTAAAATCAGAGAATTATGCAGACTATTTTGAAAGTCAAACGATAGTTTTAAGGTCCACTTAGCCATTGACCCGATTTAAAAACTATTGGACTAGATTGAAAATAAAATAGAACTTTGGGAACCTATTAAATAAATAAAACATGGGGACTAACTTGAAAGTCAAACTAAAGTTGTGGGGACTTAGTTGGCGGTTGACCATAACCTTAAATTATGGGACTCAATTGAAAGAAATTAAACCTTTGGACCTTCAAATAATTAAATTAGAAGGACTAACTTAAATAATTAAAAGGACTTGGGGACTTGGGGTAAAATAACTCAAATCAAAATTTTAAAAAGAATCCATCTCTTTCTCAGACGTTGGGAACTCGATGGAAAAAGGAAAAGAAAAGGAACAAAAGAGAAGGAAGATCTTCGGCTGCCACTTCGTCTTCAGTGGCTACAGGCGTGGTGCCCGCTGTCGGCGACCACCACCTTCGAGAGAGAGAGAGACAGAGAGACAGAGAGAGAGAGAGAAAGAGAGAGAAAGAGAGAGAGAGAGAGAGAGAGCATTGAAGAAAGAGGGAGAAAGACGAGCGTGAGAGGAAGAACTCCAGAGAGAGATCGGGTGAAGAATTACCGAGCTAAAGAATTGTTTGAATGATTGGGTGAGTTTAGGGTTGTTTATATAGGAGTCTTAGGGTAGTAATTATGGAAAGATGAATCATATGAATTAAGGAAAGTAATTTCCCCAATTATGGTAATTCTTGGGGATTTTATGATTTGCGTTGAAATCGAAATTAGGGTTAAAATTGGGGATATAATTGAATTAAAATTAGAGGGAAAAGTTGAATCAGGGCTAGACGAGACCTGACAGAATTGGGGATTATAAAGAGACCATTAAACAAACGATTCATGCTCAAATTTTCGAGTCGTTACAACCTCTCCCACTTAAAATAATTTTGTCCTCGAAATTTAACTTGCCTGGTAAGCAAGGTCTGAGTACTTCTCAAAAATATCTATTTCTTTCTTCCATGAAGCCTCCTCTAAACTGTGTTTACCCTACCGGACCTTGACTAGAGGAACTTCTCTGTTGCTAAGGACATGGATTTTTCTCCCCAAGATACCTTGGGCGCCTCTTCATACATTAGATCTAGTCGAACTCCAATTGTCCTAACATTCACCATATGAATAAGATCATGGATATACTTTCTTAGCAGAGAAACGTGATGAGAGTTCTAGGGGTAAAGCAGGGCGATAAGGCACCTTTCCGACTTCTTTTACTATCTCAAATGGTCCGATGTAACATGGTCTAAACTTTCCTCTCTTACCAAATTGTAATATGCCTTTCGTCGAAGCAACCTTGAGGAATATTTTTCTCCAACTTTAAATTTTACGGCATTTCTCCTAATGTTTACGTAGTTCTTCTGTTTGTCTTGAGCAATTTTAATCCTTGATCTAATTCATTCAATAGCTTCTACTCTCTTCTCGACTAATTCTGTCCTTAACATCTTTCTCTCACCAACTTCATCCCAATGAAGTGGTGAACAGCAACGTCGGCCGTACAACGCTTCGTAAGGAGGCATACCGATGTTAGCTTGAAAACTGTTGTTGTAGGTGAACTCAATCAGTGGCAGATGAGTCTCCCAACTACCACCCAGATCAAGCACACAGGATCTCAACATGTCTTCAAAAGTTTGATTCGTTCTCTCGGTCTGCCCATCAGTTTATAGATGGTAGGTTGTGTTAAACCTCAATTTTGTACCAATAGCCATCTGTAAACTCTTCCAAAATCTCGAGGTAAACCTCAAATCCCTATTCGATATTATGGACACTAGCACTCCAAGGAGTTAGATAACCTCTCTGATATATAGCTATGCTAACTAATCCATACTAAAGGTTGTTCGAATTGGTAAGAAATGTGCTGATTTTGTGATTCGATCAATGATGACGCAAATCGCATCATGGCCCTTGGTCGTTCTTGGAAGACTGGCAATAAAATACACGGAAATCTTCTCCCATTTCCATTTTGGTATATCTAATGGATTAAAAAGTTCTCATGGTCTCTGATACTCTGTTTTCACCTGGTAGCAGACCATACACTTAGCAACAAATCTTGTAACGCTTCGTTTCATGTTCCTCGACCAAAAGGTGCTTCAAAAGTCTCTATACAAATTTGTTTCCCAGGATGAAGCTGCGTAAGGAGTGGAATGGGCTTCCACTAGTATTTCGTTTTTGATTTGCTCATCATTTAGCATGTAGAGGGGCCCCCCAAATTGGAGTGCCCCATTAGTTGCAATCTTAAACCCAATTCCGTTTCCCATTCCAACTTCAGATAAGATTTTTTCTAAAAATGGGTCATTCTTCTGTGCAGTGATAATTTGATCCCTTAGATCAGGCTTACCTGTCAAACTTGCTAACTTTGCCACTCCATGCGTAGAGGGTATGAGAATCTCGATTCTCAAATTTTGGAAATCTCAAATTAACTGATATGGAATCGTGCTCAAGGCTGACAATTGTCCTAAACTTTTCCTGCTCAGCGCATCGACTACTACATTGGCTTTACTTGGGTGGTAAAGTATGGTACAGTTGTAGTCCTTCACTAATTCCAACCACCATTGTTATTTCATGTTTAGCTCCTTCTGTGTGAAGAAGTATTTGAGACTTTTGTTGTCCGTGTAGATCTCACACTTGCTCCCATATAGGTAGTGATGCCAAATCTTCAATGCGTGCACTACTGCTACGAGTTCCAGGTCGTGGGTCGGACAATTTTTCTGGTATTGTTTTAACTACCTAGAAGCATAACCGATGACCTTTTCTTTCTGCATCAACCTACAACCCAATCCTTGTTTTGAACCATCACTGTAAACGACGAACCCATCTAAGCCGTTAGCGATGGTCAGCATGGGTGCGGTCACTAGTTTGCCCTTTAATTTCATAAAACTCTCGTCACATTTTCGGTCCAATTGAACTTCATACCTTTCCTAGTTAACTGTGTTAAAGGTCCTGCTCTTTTCGAGAAACCCTTTATTCATTGCCAATAGTATCCAACCAATCCCAGAAAGCTTCTTGCCTCACCGACATTAGCAGGCCTAGACAAATCAGTCACTGTCTCTTTGGAGGCATCCATCTCAATTCCTTTAGCTGTTACGACATGTCTTAGAAAATGAATTCGTTCAAGCCAAAATTCACACTTTTTGAATTCGGCATAAAGCTTCTCCCTCCTCAAAGTACTTAATGCTATCCTCAAATGTTCTTCATCTTGTCGTGAGTCGCTCCAGTAGATTAGTTTTTCATCAATAAATAAGATGACAAACTTATCCAAAAACTCATGGAAAACTCTATTCATTAAATCCATGAACACAGCTGCTCCCTCCATCCGATCAAATAAGTACTCAATCATCGAGAGGGGATACTTATTCTTTATCGTCAACTTATTCAGTTCACAATAATCGATACACATCCTTATACTTCCATCCTTCTTTTTTCCGAATAACATTGGAGCTCCCCATGAAGATACACTTAGTCGAATAAATCCCTTCTCAACAAGCTCTTCCAGTTGAACCTTCAACTCTTGCAACTCCTTGGGTGCCATCCTGTACGGAGCCTTAAATCGATGCCAAATTCCACTTGCCTCTCAGATGGAAATCTGGGCAAGCCTCTGGGAACACGTCGGGATAATCTCGTACTATGGGTATTTTATCCAAGGTCAACTTGTTAGAATAATATTTAATATTTAATTACACACGTAATTAAATCACCCAAGATCATCATCATGTCAAATTATCGAAATTAATAAACATAAAGACATACCTGGATCCGTTGTAACAATCGTTGAACTTGATGCAGAAATATGATTAAAACGACTGCACAAACGAATAATTAGATCATGGTGCTATGGTCTTCCTCAACCAAATCTCCTTACTCCGAATATGGGATCTGACGTTTCTTTCTATATGGGGAAAAGAGAAATTACATGCAATTTGGTGTGTTGGGAACAAGACCTAGGGTGTCTTTATATAGAGACTAATTGGAGTCTCCCATAAAGGGTCAACCAGACCCTTATTAGTCTCTACTTATTCGACCCACATCAAATTCCGTAGTCTATAGGCTTCTCTTAATTAGATGACTTAATTTAGCCTACTTCAATTGAACAACTAATATAAATAATATTAATATGTTGCCCACAAAATTATTATTGGAAATAAATTTCCAACACAACTCCCCAATAGACTAACCTTGCAGGCTAACCAAAAATCCTTGGTAACCTTCCTTTGACAGTAGCTTCCTTGCCTTGATGACCGAGATGAGTAGGGCGATAGCTCTGAGCTTAGATCCGTAGAACTTGAATTCTTCTTCTCCATTTCTACAGAAGGTAACCTCCTTCTCGTGACACATGATCCTTGAATGGTTGCTACTTAACCAATCCATACCAAGAATAACGTTGAAATCTTTCATCTTAATGACATGGAGGTCAACTCCTAAAATTAGGCCATCAAAGTCTATATGTATATTCCTAACTATCATATTCGCGTTGATCACACCTCCTGATGGCATACTAACCTCAAGGGTATTATCAGTTTTCTCTCCCACTAATTCTAGTCTAATAAGGCATGCAACAGATATAAAGGAATGCGTGGCACCAGAATCAATTAAAACATACACAGGGATGCCATAGATGGTTAGCATACCTATAATCATGTCATTATCTTGGATAGCTTCTTCACAGGTACTCACAAATACCCAGCCCATCCCGTCTTAGCTTGCTCAGCTTGCTTAGCTGTCCCATTGTTCTTCGCCCGAGAAGTGCAGCAATCAGATGTTATATGCCCTGGCTTGCCATACTGATAGGATAGACCTTTACCCTAGAGGCATTCTCCATGATGGTGCTTGTTGCACTTAGGCGTGGAGGAATGGTATTAGCAGTTTGCTCATTGGCAGGTCCGAGGTTGGGTTTCTTGTTGAAGCCATCACCCTTATTGCTGTTCTGTCCATCACTTTGCCACTTTCTCTTTCCTTAATCCTTTTGGTAATTCTACTCAGGCTCATCATCAGCCAAAATATCAGCCTGAATCTTCTTTACTACCTCCCGATAGGTTGGCAACTCATGTCCCTTCACAATCCTGTGAATGTCCTTTCGTAAATCGCGCTCGAAACATCGGGCTTTCTTATTTTCAGTGTCCACTAGAAGCGGGGCATATTGAGAAAGTTCCTCAAACTTCCTTTCATATTCAACAATCTCCATGTTACCTTGGACGAGCCGCAAGAATTCTACCTTCTTTTTGTCTCGTAGCCTTTGAGGAAAGAATGTTTCTTTGACTTGTTCCTTGAAGTCAGCCTATGTTACGACTGCCCGTTGAGCTTCAGTTTTAGATTGCATGGCCGAGGCCTACCACTGTGTGGCAGGATCAAGTAGCATAAACTTAGCACACGCTACCATTTTATTCTCCAAGCTACCATTTTATTCTCCATTTTATTCTTCAATGTTCTAAAAAATATTCTCAATTTGTCGTAGTCATTCCTCAACTACGAGCAGACCTTTGCTGCCATCGAAGGTAGGAGGGTTGTAATTTCCTAATTGCTCAACAGTTGGCACAGCCGATGCTAGTGAGGCATGTCTTAGTGCTTATACAGCTGCCAATAGCTCTCTGATAATATCGGTTTGTTGTGACATCACTTTGGTAACACAAAAATAGGTTTATTACTTTTGAATAATAATCCAATATTAAAAGGTATAGGAAGCCATCTAATATAAAAAGATAGAGAATGGCATTCAATAAAAAAATAAGTTTTATTGAAAATCTCAAATTCCTCCTTGAGGGTACATAGATAAAGTAGTAAAACAACTCAAAGTAAAAGTGAATGACCAACTACTGTCATAACTTCTCTACTAGTACAACTATCTAGTCCCTCAATCATCGTTAGTAACACAAGACTCTGCCTGCGAGACTTCCTCGGGTGCTTCACCTCTTGTTCATTTCAATATCTTCTACTTGGTGTTCTATTTGCGGTTCCTCTTGGGTATTCACATTCCTCTTAAGGATCTTCCTCTAGCTCTTGTTGGGGTTCAAGCTCAGACTGAGCTACCCTTTTTTCTCGGTACACGGGCAAAAAATACACAAGTGTCTTACAGAACATGTCATAGTTAACTGCTCTCCCCATGGCATGCCAAGTGTCGTTGATGATCTTATTAGTAGCTCCTTGACTAATAGGACCCACGGTGTCTATCAAGTGGTAGATGGAACATACGTCATTTGTCTTGAATCCCCATCTTATAGCGCATTGCCAAGCCTCACGGGCACGCTCCACCCAATCAATATATTCCCATATGGTGAAACCATGAGAGTTTGGTAGTTGATAAGTGCTAGAAAAGCACTTAAATAACTCTTCTATTTTACGTGTTTGTGTGTTTTATTAGTGTTATATGTTCCGTTTTATGTGTTTTTCCTTTATTGTGGTGTTTAGGGTCACAAAGAATCAAAAGGAGTCAAAATGGATGAAAATCGAATGAAAACGGAAACTCGGGACCAAAATGCAAGCGAATCAAAGATGGAGGGCCTCCGATGCAATTTTATGAAAAGTTATTTTTATAATTTTTCTTGTGCCAATGTTTAAGAACGTCAAAAGAGAATTCCCAAACTTTTTCTGAATCCCAAATCGGAGTTTCCTAGTTAAAGTTATGGCCGTTTGAAGAAAAATGAATAAAAGTGTCATATCGAAAAAAATCAGCAACTCGGATTTACTGGCGCAGTGCAGTAATTTGACCATAACATGAGCTACAAAAATTGAATTGACCCGATTCTTGTTCCTGTGGAAAGTAGACTCAGAGGGCTACAACTTTGGTGTTCATGATTTCAGATGATTCGGACATTATGGTGGTAAAAAATGGGTAAAACCGTGACTATTCTGAATGGAGGATTCTTTGGGCCATGTTTTGGTAGAAAATTCATAACTTTCTATTAAAATATCCAAAAGATGAAATTCTAGTTGCCAAAGCAAGATAAGATGTTTACCTATACCATGATGAAATTCCAAAGCAAGATAAGATGTTTACCTACACCATGCTGAAATTCCATTATCATGATTTGGTGGATACAATTTAATAAACCCATGATGGTGCATGAGTGTAATTTTTTATTGTATTTTCTTATGAAATTTTGCCTATAAATAGAGGCATTTGTAAGGAAGGAAGACACAACTTTGTAGAGAGAATTAGCTTGTGATTCTCTCCAACTTTCTCCTCAATAAAATTCTCTTCATCAATTGTTCTTAGTTCTAGCTTGAAAGCTCTTAGTTTCTCATATTCCGGCGGAAGTAAAAACCTAAATTTAGGTTCGAATAATCAATCGACGATACTTCGGCCGTGAATATGATTAGCGGAGCATTTCTTCGCTAGTTTTTCTCTTTCTTTTATTTTTCATGTTTGAGAAGATAATTTCTCATATATTGTGGAGGTGATACAAGGCGAACACTCGCTAAAAAGTATTTAACCCGCATATAAGAGTGATTAAACTTTTCTATTTATTTCTTAGCATTTATTTTCTTGTTTCTATATTTTTGTATATTATTTGTGATAGTGAAGTATAATCTATTATATTATGGAGGTGATACAAGGCGAACACTCGCTAAAAAGTATGAAACCCACAAATATGAGTAGTTAGACTTCACTATCTAGTTCGAGGGGAACGTTGTGTTCAACTAACATGTGATTATCTTTTCTAACACTTTAGTAACGTTTTATCTATTCCTCCACTTCAATTTGTTGGTTTGTTATGCTTGTAAACCCGTTTTTGAGTTTATGTGATTATTGCTTTCACTTTGGCCAATTGAATCAATTAATCTGTAAATTCAAGTTACATGCTAGGATTGGAACTCGTGATCCGTAATTGTCATTAGATTCCAATCCAAAGTAGCAAATGAATATCGTGCATATTTATTAACAAATCAACTTAGATGCATTAATTCGAGTTTGTGAAATTATTCATCTAATTCAACGCATGCTTCTCGTTCATTTCATACTAGCTTTGCATTAAATCCTAAGAACTTGTTTAGGGTTATCCAATAGCTAGATGTTAAGTTAAAGAGCTCACTTTAATTTAATACACTTAAGGAAGAATTCGTTAATCAGAGCACATTGATTAATTGGAGTTGATAAATTGGAAAAGGAATAGTAACACGTTGCATGGGAAAGATAAACACGAGTTGTTGACACAACCGAACCCGAGAACTAGATATTTATTTCAACTGTTTCTATTTTAATTTTATATTTTATCATTTTATTTTCGAATTTCTTTCTAATTTCTCAAAGCCCCCCTTACTATATTAATTGATAAAATCAACTAGATGAAACACCGTTCCTCTTGGGTTCAACCCTTACTTACCACTTCTACATTAATCTGTAGTTTTGAAACCGAGTAAGGAAATAAAATTAAACTTTGGCGTGCTGCAACAAACGCGACCAGTAGTCCAGTATAGCGTGACGAGAAAAATCGGCAATAGTCTTGTTATTTCCAACCATGTCCTAATCCAATTACAAAAGGTCCAGGGGTTATCATATTTCTCTTAGTTAAATTCAAGGATGTAAGGAAAAATATTTATTACAAATTATTCTCAAACTCGTTCTCTGGTTGGATATAAAATATTCTCGAATATCTTTCTAAAATTCTACAAGTATCTGAAAATAACTAAATAATGACTAAATAAATGCTTTTAACATACTTTGGAGTTGGCGAAGTGACGATGGTGGGTGGTATCTCTCGACTGAAAATAATAATCGCTAAAACATGTTTTTTGAAAATTTTTTTACAAGTCTACAGAAACATAAACCCGCTCTGATATCAAGCTGTAACCCCCTGAGTTCTAACTATCCGGAATGCCACATCCCCCTTCTAAACTAACTTTCCAAAATTAAATGAAGCGACATTTAAACAGAAACTCAAACTTCGCGAAATTTTATTTAAAAATTCAATTGTCAATAATTCGTAATGCGGAAAATAAAAGAAGAAGAATAATTGAAAATATAAAAATTGATGTCTTTATAGAATTAAAGAAATCTTAAATCTAGATCTTATATTCCACCTTCATGCACCACGCCATCAACTCCTTAGTCTGCAATAATTGGGTAAAAAGAATTGTGGATATTTCATAGAAATGCTCAATAGATTTGGCACATAAATAACATTTCAAATTATATATCATATGTAAGCATGCAATCTAAGTAATATGATGAACAATAAGTTCAAGTCGAGTCTTAGTCTGAGGAACATGTATACAAGTTGAAGTCTGATCTGATCGCATTAAAACAAATAAAGTCTCATGTCGGGGCTTGATAAAGCAACTTCTGAGTTATATGCTAAAAATAGCAAATAGTCTCATGGAAATACAAGAAATATGCAATGTATAACAAGAAATAATTATTTAAGCGCATCTTTGAAAAGAAAAGTTTCGTAGATAGAGATCTACCTTAATCTGGGAGTTTGAGCCTTAATTCGAATAATCTCTAAAGCTATTGCATCTCGTCTAGTCCTAAAAGAGTTAAAAATTAGCCTAATTAGTCTTGTGGATGGATTAAAGCCTCTAAATAAAAGAGATAATAAATAAATAGGGTTTAAATTGGCTAAATATAAAATCTAAGGACTGAATTGTAAAATTAGAGAATCATGGGGACTATTTTGAAAGTCAAAGATAGTTGTAGGATGTAATTAGCAATTGACCCGATTTAAAACCTATTGGACTCGATTGAAAATAAAATAGAACTTGGGGGACCTGTTAAATAGATAAAACATGGGAACTAACTTGAAAGTCAAACTAAAGTTGTGGGACTTAGTTCGTGGTTGGCCATAGCCTTAAATTATAGGACTCAATTAAAAGAAATTAAAACCTTTGGACCTTTAAATAATTAAATTAGAACGACTAACTTAAATAATTAAAAGGATTTGGGGACTAGGGGTGCAATAACTCAAATCAAAATTTTAATAAGAATCCATCTCTTTCTCAGATGCTGGGAACTCAATAGAAAAAGGAAAAGAAAAGGAAGAAAGGAGAAGGAAGATCTTTGGCCGCCACTTCGTCTCTGGCGGTTGCTGGCGCGCGTGGTGCCGCTATCGGTGACCACCACCAGAGAGAGAGAGAGAGTAGTGAAGGAGGGAGAAAGACGAGCCTGAGAAGGAGAACTCGAGAGAGAGATCGGGTTACAAATTACCAAGCTAAAGAATTCTCTGAATGATTGGGTGAGTTTAGGGTAATAATTATGGAAAGATGACTCATGTGAATTAAGGAAAATAATTTCGCCAATTATGGTAAGTCTTGGTTGACAAGTTTAGGCTTAGGGTTTTGATGATTTGGGTTGAAATCGAAATTAGGGTTAAAATTGGAGATAAAATTGAATTAAAATTAGGGTTAAAACTTTAATTAGGGCTAGGCAAGACCTAGGAGAATTGAGGATTATAACGAAACCGCTAAAACGAACTATTCACGTTTGAATTTCCTGGCTGTTACATTTGACCTCCTCCGCCCTCCGCCGGCATGGGCAAAGCTCCGATCAATCAAGAAAGGGGGAAATCTTGTGAGAAAGTGATGAACAAGGTTAGAGAGAGGTGGTTCAAAATTCCATTATCGAACATAAAAATCATATTTTACCAACTTTTGGAATGGGTGGGGCTAAATGTATCCTCAATTTTGCTCAATACACCCACCCAATAATCTCCATTCCAATTTTATCCTTTCAACCAAAAAATTCAAAAGAAAAAAAGAAACAAAGAAGAAGCAACGTTGCTGCCATTTCTGATAGCAAATGCTGCCAAAAATGGTAGCTTCTTTTGTTACCATTTTTTTTTACAGCATTTGCTATTGGAAATTGCAACAATTGCGGTCGAAAATAGTAAAAAAAAACACTTTACCAAAAAAAAAATTGTTCAACCTTGGTTGGCCGAATAGCCTCAAGATTGCTTTGGGGCTGTTCACCCAGTGCTGGCCGAGCATAATTAAAAAAATAATAATAAATAACAAAATGATAAAATTGGAATCAAAAGTGTTGCGCACGTGTATTGAGCAAAATTGGAGCAGCATGGAGACCCACCCTTTTGGAATCATTAAGCAAGAGGTAATGACCAAGCCATTTTGTTCCCTCCTAAAAATATCAACAACTCAAACCGCCCAAACAATCTCCTTCGGTTCAGGTTCAGCAGATCTGAAAGCGCGCGCCCGCACACACACACTACGATATGATGCATATGATTGTACGAAAACCCTCAGTATAAATTTGTGGGAAATTGATCATACAAATCAATTCTCTCGTCTCTGTGTAGTGTTCCATCGTCTGCGCGTCTGCTTCTTGCACTGGTACGTGGTATTGAAGTTTTGTTGTCGCTCAGGTTTTGTATTTTTGACCCATTTTCTATATATATAGTCTGGTTAATCACATCGATGTACTGTTGTTGAAATAATTCGGACATCCTCTTTCTGCTCGTTGAAATGCCCAAATGAAATTTTCTCTGTACTTGAGTACTGTGATAATTGAAATCAATGGCATAGGTTTATTGATCGCTGTGATCAGCGTAAACTAATTTGAGAATTTGAAGAGATGACAGCTTTGGGTTCAGATAATTTCATCATAAGCAATAACAAATTGAAGAACCTAAAAAGATAATTTCATCATAAGTAATAGATTATCTTGAGACATAAAAAGATATTGCTAAAGACTGCATTTGTCTTCGTCACGGTGCAGCATTTGACTAAAGTCTGTCACCTGAAAATTAATATTGTAATTTCTTGAATCGCTCCTTGCAAGTGCAAAACGCTAATCATTGCTTCTGAGAAGTTAAATGGCAAGTTCATTACTACCCCTGGGTAAGGTACCAATGAATATTCGTCGGCCTTCCTGTTGCTTTCATTCCCGTCAGATTGAGTTAGTCATCTGTTCTCAACCACACTCGAAAAGAATGGTCCAAACAAAGCCCAACTTGAAGGACTCGCTGGTCTTCGAATTGTCAGTATGCCATAGGGTCAGAACAGTTACCGCACTTAACTCAGGGGAGATGCATCCTACTAATCAGGTACCTTCATGCCATTTGTCAAATTCATATAAATATAAAATAGCAAGAGAAATAGCAGTATCCTAGTTAAGGTAATTATTTAGGAAGCAAAATAGTTGTATTAAGTAAAAAACCTTGATTGGTGGCTCCCAGGAAGAGCAGACAAGGGAGCTAAGAAGAGGTGACAAGTTTGAGGAATGGGATTCGATGACAGCTAAGTTTGCAGGAGCTGCAAATGTACCATTTCTGTTGCTTCAACTACCTCAGATTATACTCAATGCTCGGAATCTTATGTCAGGGAACAACTCTGCACTCTCAGCTGTTCCATGGCTGGTACACCATTCAGTTATCACTCATTGCTTAAGATTAGGATTATTTTATAAGTTGCTTTATTTACTAAGAAACTCAAACCAATACAGGGGATGTTCACCGGATTGCTTGGGAATCTATCTTTGATGTCCTACTTTATCAAGAAAAGGGAGACTGAAGCAACGGTGGTGCAGACTCTCGGAGTTGTATCCATGTATGTGGTGATGTTGCAGCTGACCATGGTTGAAGCTATGCCTCTTCCTCATTTTGTTGCTACTTCCGTTGTGGTTGCCTCTGGTCTACTAGTCAATTTGATGAAATACTTCAATTTGCTCAATCTCGAAATTTGGCGTGTTTGGGAAGATTTTATTACTATTGCCGGGATCTCCGCCCTTCCACAAGTAATATTTCTCTCCTTCAAACTCACTGGAGCATAACTTTTCATTGTTCTTATATTCGTCAATTATTAGGTTATGTGGTCAACATTCGTCCCATTTGTTCCAAACACTATTTTTCCTGGAGTGGCTTCCTTTTCAATGGCTGTGCTTGCTGTTCTTTTGGTAAGGATGACATCACCAAACACACTGCTTGTAGTTGATTTAGACTAATCCGGCTGCTTTTCAGGGTCGAATGGGCAAGCTCTCAGACAAAGGCTCCAAATTTCTTGGATCGGTGTCTAGCTGGTGTGCCACTCTCCTCTTCATGTGGATGCCTGTTGCACAAATGGTTGTCCATCTTCTTCTCCAAACATATATATTCTATAAGACCTACTACGTATTTTCAAGCGGTTACTTCTTGGTGTTAATACTTGGTTTTTCAGTGGACAAATCTTTTGAATCCTGATAACATAAGAGGTTTGTCAGCTGTTACAATGTTACTTGCCATGATTGGAAATGGATTTATGATTCCACGTGCCTTATTTATTCGGGACTTTATGTGGTATGTCTGATTTACTTTTGATTTAAATATTGTCAATCTAAACCACATGTCATTTTCTTAAGGACTTTCTACTCTTAACTCTATCCATTTTTATTAGCAAATGGAAAATGGTTGCAATTTGTAAGAACGTGTTGTTTTGAAGGTTCACTGGTTCGAGTTGGGGCTGTATCTTCTATGGACTGAGCAACCTCATATGCATGTACTGGTATGTTTGTTCCGTTAAATGTTGATTTGCAACAAATTCTTCCTGAAACACAACCATCGTGTAAGTTCAGCTTCAGCAGTATTAGCAAGGAGTTCTTCTTGGCTGCAACCCTCAGCTTTATTGGCTGGATAGGTGTGTCCTCTATTTCAACTTCTCTGATATAAGAAGGTCAAAATCAATTTTTCTTACCTCATTTTCAATGATACATTGTAATATAAATCTCCTTTTCATGTTTATCCATAACCCTTTTTTTTAAAGTATATCCATAACATTTTTGGCTTTTTAACAACACAGATTTTCGAAATCCTCGAAATAGCTTGATCAAACAAGCACTTAGTGAGATTCTACAGTTAACCAGTACATGAGATTATGACTCAAAACCTTAAATTTTTCGTTCACCCCCCAGTATGTGACATGCTTCAGATAAAAAAATGGATTGCATTTGACTATGCTGAAATACCACTTGCTGTTCCCGAGTCCTAAACCTAGGTTTATGTGCAAATTATGCACAAGCGGAATGCTTAGTCGATTATTAGCCCTTGCAATTTTTACATATTCTCTGTTCCATTTGCATATGTTGGCTGATTGTGAGTTTCTTGGATATGATTCTGTACTTGTAATAGGATTTGCTCTATGGAGAGATACTCAAGCTTATGGGTACTCCTCACCATCCACATCTTTAAAGGAGTTGGTTTTTGGCCCTTGAAGTTCCTTCCTCTCTTGTTGATGCCTTCGTCCAGACTTTTGATGGCTATTGAAGTTGTACTCTTAGCTGTGTGCTGAAAATGCCACCGTTGAGTTCATCAACATTATGGATTGAAATCAGGTTGAGTTTGAGCTTAAATGCTATCTCTAATATCTAAAGCAAATGAGATGCTGCAGATAAAAGGGTGGCATTCTCTTCTGTAAATTGTGGACCTAATTCTACGGATAGAATTGTTGCGGAAAAAAAAAGTCAGTTGCAGGGAGTTCTGACTCTATATATTATATCATCTTGGATTATAGGAATTATATTGGACAAAATCATAATGATCAGTGTGTTTCCTTTTAATCTATATACAATAGCAATAAAATAAGAATAAATAAATAAATTCATTATATTTAAATACCATTAAAACATAAAATTGTTCGAACAATATATTTGTCATTGAGTTAGATTCCTCTTCGTTGTTATCATCTCGATTTAGAAATATATAAAATTATGGCTTATTGGCACCAGAAGGACCCGACCTTTGAACTCGCTGCAAACTAAGGACCTATCGTTTTTTTCTTGGCAATTCAGTACCCGAACTTGATATTTGCTGCGCCGTTAGGACTTCCGTCAGTTCCCACCGTTAAACTACCCCATGTGCGCCTCACATGCCATTTTTCAACTCCAAGATGGTCCGAAACTTTGGATTTTGTTACAATCAAGTCCCAAATATTTAAAAATGTATATTTTAGCTCCAAATTTAATTAAATTGTACAATTTTACATTTTATTTTTTTGTGGGTGCTTATTTGGCCAGTAGTTAATTTTATTGAATTAATTTGATACCGATTAAATAGTTTTTATCAAAAAATTTCAACACAATAATATTTGTTCGTAAATATATATATAACTAATATCACCAGCTTCAAAAATCTGCTTTAGTATTAGAGAAGCCCACATTTTGATTTTAACATACAGTATGTTTAAAATATAATATAAAATTTTATTAAGGATATAATAATATATTACTGCAAAAAAATATATCGAATACAAAGAATTAATCAAATCAAATAAAAAGAATACAAAAAAAGGAAAAATAATTCAAAATATTTATTTAGCATTATAGACGGGCACATTTTGATTTTAAATAACAATTATTATGCCTATATAACAAAATCAAAATTATCGGTGCAATGCATAGAATATATAATTAATTTATCATGTGTGCACTGCATGCGATTAAATTTAATTAATTGAATTTGAAATTTATGTCAATTACAATAATTGAATTATATAAACACAATAACACACTTTAATAAATCATTCTATATTGATAACATAATTAATTTATATCACATTGGAAATTTTATATTGATATCACAAGTCAAATTGCAATTATAATACATTACTATTTATAATATGACTGAATTAAAAAAAAAAAAATTTTAATATCTTGTTAAAAGTAATTTGGTGTTAAATGATCATATCACTTTTTATGCGGTAAATCTATTTATATATCTATATATTTAATCATATTTAATTTAATTATTTTTATATTTAGCTATTTATTATCTAATAAGAAATTTATGAAAATTATAAAAACTGTGAAGACACTTTTCATTAATCGTGATATATATAAGAATGTTCATTCTCATAATTAATCTAAATAAAATATTTGAATATTATATATATGGTCGAATGAAGGACGGAAGAATGTAGTGATTTACAAAAATTCATAGTATTCTTCATCTACAATATTACATTCTTATTAACATCAAATCAAAGATTAAATTTAATAATTTAATTATTATCATATAATTAAAAAAAATTTATCGATACTTATTTTTAGATTTCTTGAGCATCTTACATTTTAATTTATCAAGTTAATCTGTAAAATTTTTAATAATGTTAATAGTTTATGTTTTTAATGTGTCCTACATTTCTTGGGGATCCGATATTTTTACAATAGATTGCCTTTTTGTTGCTGGGTGGTTGAGATTTCAGTGAAAGATGGCACTCAGTTTTATATTCTACTCTTCAAGATGGCCTCAAAGGAAAAAGGGGAATAGCATCGTGCACTTGTGAACCATTACTTTCAATTTTAGAATGGGAGGGACTAATAGCACCCCATAAAATTCTAAGCACACCCTAATTTTTATAGGTCCAAAATACCCTCAAGTAAAATACCCAAAATATCCTTGATATATTTTGAATTAAAAAAAAAAAAACCCCCCACCCACCCTACCCCAAGCCACCCCACACCACCCACCTCACCCTACATTCTTTCTTATACTACTTTCCCTCCTAAACCTAACCATTTTTCATCCTAATTCCCAAATACTTAGAGCCTGTTAGCATGCACATTCTTTCTCATTTTAATGTATTCTTTTCAAAATTTAAATTTGATCAAACAAATCACATCCACATATCAACTCTACTTTTAAATCTCCACCACTCAACTCCACTAATTCTCTCTCTTCCTACTCATAAAAATACATTAAAACTCATCCGCTAACACCCTCTTACATTTCAACTTATCCAATTTTGGAGCTATACATTTAATAATGAATCATGGAAATGACTTCTTCTTCACCAATGTAAGTGGTCACTAACATTTATTGTTCCGAAATGTCAACAGTTGCGTTCATTTTTTCGACCACAATGAAATTGTTTCGCATGCTTTGTTCGCACCTGGTTGGATAAATAAGCAATTGTTTGTTCATCCAGTGTTGGATGAACGACAAACCAGAGGTTCATCTAAATTTCGATGAACAAGCAATTTCTTGTTCATCCAATGTTGGATGAACGACAAGCCAGTGGTTAATCTAAACTTGGATGAACAAGCAATTGTTTGTTCATCTAATGTTGGATGAACGATAAACCAGTGTTTCATCTAAACTTGGATGAACACTTCGTTTCTTGATCATCTAGTGTTGGTTGAATGACGAGGTTCTCGTTCATCCAACATTGGATGAACAGTAAGGATTGGGTCAACTTGGGGCCATGAATTTACACTTCATATGCGTTACAGGATTCAAACACTCATTCTACCGAGGCAAGCGTCATCGGGCCGCTCATGATGAGTTGGTGATTGATTACACTATGGAGTTCACTACATATGAGTTGTTTGAATCCCACCAAGCTTTGCTGAATTAGGCACGTAGTACAAGGAAGCGTCTTGGTATTGTGGTTGTGGTTAAGAGATCTGATAGCGGAGATGCCGGTAGGAAGGCTCGACTGCTCTTGTGTTGCGAACGGTCCGGCGAGTACCGTGACCAAAAAGGAAAATCATATCCAGACGTAGATCACAACGGTGAAGTGAAATGAGAAAATGGGAAGGATAAGGGGCGACGTAGTGAACAAAGAAGTGTGGTTGTAATTTTGCACTGAGGGGTACCCAAGTCACTGCTGATGGTAAATGGCAGTTGGAGGTCATATGCGATACACATAGCCACTCGTGTGCAGAGTTCATGCATGGTCACTCATATACGGCTAGGTTAACACCGGAAGAGGAGACGTTGGTTGTTGATATGTCGAAGGACAATAGTCGTCCAAAAGATGTATTGTACATATTGAAGGAGAGATTTCCCGATAATACGTCCACACTAAAGACTATATACAATGCACGGCAAAAGCACAAAATAGTCGAGCATGGCGGTCGATCACAGTTGCAATACTTAATGGCCAAACTGCACGAGTATGGGTATTTGTACCATATCAGGCGGTGTGAGAATTCTAACACGGTGAAAGATATTTTCTTTGCTCACCCAACGGGTGTGGATTTACTACGTTTTCTATCGCATGTGCTTATATGCAGGTTGAGCGTGAAGATAACTACACTTAGGCATTGTCCATACTGAGGTCATTGTTCGCCAAATCCCTAACAACCATGTGGCAGCAAGCAGATGATCAAATAGTAATATTAATGTATATTTGTTAATGTCATCCTCTCTTGACATTAGACCCTATCATGTATTCGACATTGTACTGTACGTTTGTTTCAATTTCATGTTTTAGCACTCCTTAATCCTTGTATCCAATCCAATGTGCCACTGTTCATCCAATAGTGGATGAATGGCCAACCAATTGTTCATCCAACTTATGATGAACGATCGATTGTCCATTTCTCCGATGTTGGATGAACGGCCTCTTGGTCATTTATCCAACATCGGATGAACACATTCATCCAACATCGGATAAACGACTAAAAGTGTGTTCATCCGATGTTGGATGAATGACCAACAGGCCGTTCATCCAACATTGGATGAACGACATAAGGCCGTGCGCCCAACCAGGGGCGCATGGCATTAGGGCAGTGCGCCCAACCAGGGACGCACTGCCCTAATGACAACCTCCGAATATTTTCGTTTTTTGGTCCATTTTTTTGCATCAAACTAACAAAAAAAAGGCAATATTCGATATACATAAACTTAATCTAACACTACATTTTAAAATTTCATCAACAAAAATACCCATAACAACAGATTTTCGCTTGGACTTGGACAAAAGAGAGCTTATTGGTTCGCTAGTTTTTTTGTTTGGATTTGAATGATTGTTGGTTACTGCAACCCGTAAGAAATTGGTACCGGGGAGGGGGGGGAGATGGGGAGTGGGCGTGGGTGGTTATACATATTTTTTCCTTGTTAAAACCAAGGGCAAACTTGGTATATACTTGGGGTGTGCTTAGCAATGTCTAATTTTTTATTTTTTGGGCTGGGGTGTGCTTAGCATTGGGGTGTGCTAAGTATATTATGGGGTCCATTTAGTCCATCCCTTTTAGAATTAACCACTTTGTGCAATTAAAATATGTGTGGATTCCTAAGGTCAAGGGGTTGAACCCTAGGGGATGCGATTTCCATATGTAATTCACAAGGAGGAAATTGGGTCAAACGGGCTTTTATGTTTAACGTTACACTCCAAATAATGCATCGAAATACACCGCAAGTGCATAGACCATAATCAAGTAATAACGTGGACTAAAGGGTTCCGGCTATTATACCCATGAGGATTAGTTTTTGAGAATTGATATCAACATCCACAATTTTAATCCTATACACCCACTTTTTTTTCCAATTCTCATTTTACCCTTATCTAATAATGCGTGAGTGGGTGCAGGAATGAATTTTGGATGCTCGGCCGAGGATGGCCGAGCATCCAAAGGGGAGCTCGACCGAGGATGGCCTAGCTCCCTATGAGGGAGCTCGGCCAAGGCTGGCCGAGCTCCCCTTTGGATGCTCGGCCATCCTCGGCCGAGCATTCAAAATGGCATTTAAATTTTTTTTTTAATTGATGATGTAATTAATATTTTTTTGATACTATTTTTTTATTTGGGGAAGGAACATGTGATGTATGAGTCGGATCAAAAGGGACGAAATTAGAGCTATCCCAAATCGGTATATTATTTGTCCAAAACGGAGTTCGGACACTAAATCTGCGAAGTGCGGTTTCATCCCTTTCGATCCAACTCATACATCACATGTCCCTTCCCCAAATCAAAAAATAATATCAAAAAAATATTAATTACATTCTATTATGAATTAAAAAAAAAAGAAGGATAATCGAGGATGGCCGACATGGATCCTCGGCTCGGCCATGGATTAATAATTATTATTACTCTAAATATAAATAATTATTATCATAAGTAAATAATTAATATTATTAACACGTCATTATTATTAAATATAAACTAATTACATTATAAACTTTAAACAAAAAAGCCATTTTGGATGCTCGGCCGAAGGCGGCCGAGCATCAAGAGAACTTCGGCCGAGGATGGCCGAGCCCACTCTTGAGGATGCTCGGCCACCTTTGGCCGCGCCTCCAAGAGGGGGCTCGGCCATCCTCTGCCGAGCCCCCTTTTGAATGCTCGGCCACCTTCATCCGAAATGACTTCATTCTCCCCTCACAAGCAACATTACACGAGGGCAAAATGGGTATTTCGGGAAAAAGTGGGTGTAGGGGATTAAAATTGTGGGTGTGGATAGCAAGACTCTTAGGTTTTTGTAGTTGAATTACTTATGAAAACAAATACAATAGATCGGATTGAGGTAAAGTGAGTGATCAAAAAGTGACTTAGAAAATTGCTACTTGGCCAAGCTTGTGTTTTCAGGAAATATTTAGGTCTCGAGTACTAAATCCCTAAAGTGATAAGACTATAATCTTTTCCTGAAAATTTTCTCCTCTCTTTCTCCCATTTTTATTTATAATCTTTCTTTCGAAGAGTGATTAATGCCATCATGCCACCTCATGTTTAGGATTGGGACATTACAATGTTTCTAAATAATGGGACAAATTTAATTAAAATTTTATTTTTTGTTGAGTGACACAAGGAAATAAAATTTTAAAGGCAAAGCCAAGTAACTACATATGATATGTGTGACAATCAGTTGTCTACTTGAAGTGTGCATTGTATCTACTTTAGTGTTTTATTGGGATTTTTTGACTAACACAGGAATCTAATAAAGCGGATAGGATTCTAGACCATTGGAAATCCTAATGGAACTCTTTAATTAATTCCGAGGGATTATTAATTCAATGTAAACATGACTAATTTAACAAAGTCCATGTTAAGTCAGTTTTTTAAATTCAATTGTTCTATTTTTGTCATGTTATGTTTGAATTAAATGTAAATATTAGTTTGAGTGACATATTAGATGTCATCAAACGTACTAGACTAAGTTATTGGATTGACATCACTATTTGAGAAATATTATCAAGCATGAGATAATTTGGATATGTCCAAAATAGATTAGTGTAGATTTATAAGCATTATATGATCATACTGCAACACATGTGATGCTTGCAGATATGAGTTGTAGATGTTGCATAAGGTTATATTGTTATTCATCTCAACTCCTACTGCATCTTGAAGGGAAATAAGTTTTGAAAAAACCTCTCCTTCAACTTAGCACCCATTTACATTCATATAAAAATGTATTTTTATTTATAATAGGAGAGAGAATAAGATGAGTTGAATGGTGGAGATTTGTATAGTGTGCAAGTCTCACGAGATATATGGATGTGATTGGTTTGACCAAATTCAAATTTAAAAGAGTATGAATTACGATGAGAAGAATACATGCTCTTAACAACATTGATTTTCAACCCTTGGGTATTACATACCACATAAAGATCTCATACTACAGCTGAAATTTAGTTGAGCATTGCATAAACAGTAAAATAGGATAAAGAAACAATAGTTGCTCCATTAGAATCTCGTAGTTTACATTTTCCTTCTTGGTTTTGTTTTAATATCATAATACAATTGTTATATTTATGTTATTATTATGAAGCATAATTGTTATTCATAATCACATAATGGAATATAAGTGGTAATGAATAATGCCTAGGTTTTTATCTTGAAAATGTGAGTCCTTAGAATAGAAAAAAAAGGGCATGAAAAAATGATTAGGAATACACTCTTGCACTGCACACATATTGATCTTGATACATAGTGATATCTCTAAATAAATATCTATAGTGACTTTTCAATGTCATTGTATACATAAAGTTCTTTTTATATTATTTTGGATCGGGGTTGATTATAAGTTGTTAGCCCATTGATCCATTAAAAATGTCTATTGTCTATTAAGGCCCAAATTTTCAATCTAAAAGGCCAAAGCCTGGCCTACTTTTCTCAACTCTTATTTACTTGGTTCAATATAATTAAAATATTATATTTTTCATTTAAATAGAGTTGGGTAATTAATGGGGTTAAAAGGATTCACCCAAATAAATAAATTAGATAAGTGTGGAAGGTTATAAGGCCAAATTTGCCGATATATACCCCCTTAGCCTTTTACAAAAAACCCTAACAAAGGGTCAAGAAGATAAGAGCTGTAGAAGTTCTAGAGCCAAGTATAATAAAAAGAAAGAAAAAGAAGAGAATAAACACTTTTCAGTTCTGCAAAGCCAAGCAAAAGTGAAGAAGAAAGGAAGAAGAAGAGATTGAAATGTTTTCAGTTCTTCGATCCAAGTTCAAGCCAAAGTCAAAGTGAAAAAGAAAGGAAGAAGAAGAGATTGAAATCTCTCCAGTTCTTCGATCCAAGTTCAAGCTAAGGCCAAAGTTCTCCAATTCTTCAAATCCACAGCAAAACCGAACCCCTCAAGATCCAAGCCAAATCCACATTCAAGTTTCGAATACAATGTCAAATCAAGACGAGGAGATAAAGTCCCTTCCACAAAGACAAGATCAAGCTGGAAGAATCAAGTCAAAGTTCTCTTCAACAAATCCAAGTCATCGATTACAAACGCTTTTGGAGCATAGGATCAAGCCCCCGGGCCCTTCGTCTCCAACTTGTAGGTCGTAATCAGAGGATCGCTCAAGTCAAAAGTCCAGTCCACACTCATATTTCTAAATTCTCAAATTGTAACAATTTTTTATTACTTTATTAATACAAGCGAAATTTGCCATTACAAATTTCTGGCATGCCCAGTGGGATCCCCTTGCCTCTTATCTTTCGATCTACGACAAATCTCAAATCCCAAATTCAACAACAAGATAACTAATAGAAAAGTGAAGCAAACGTGGCAAACTTTGAGGAGACACTTGCTAAACTACTCCACGCCACCGGAGTGAAGAGAAAAGCCAGGAGATCTCAACTTGTGTCATCGTTGAGAAAATTCTCCAAGAGAGGTAAGGTAAAAATCACCAGGAAAAGTTAAGCTCTTCCCAGAGAACCCTCTCTTTCAAGAGAACATTCGATCTGGTTTTGCCTTAAGAGAAGGGTTCGAAGCCGGATCAGCCAAAGTCGCGTCTTCGCGGAATGGGGAGATTATACGAGTTCGAAGGAGTCGCTCGAGAACATGTTTGTAACTAAAACAGGTCCTAACTCTAATGAAAAAATCCAATAAATGGCTTTGGCAATCGAAAAGTTACCAAAGTCTCTAGAGGAGAAAGACGCTCAAATCGCCACCCTTACGAACAAGTTGGAGACGAAGGAGTCAGCAAAGGAAGATGACCATAAGAACATAGGCGCTTCTCAAAGTAAAGGTCCTAAAAAAGGCTCTTCTAGAGGTAAAGGTCCTGAAGCTCATGAGGACGAGCAGAAGAAGGACATGAACGGTTGGATGGTATTGAAAAATGCATTCAGGGACTCTGCACAAATCTCTGTTGGTTCTCTATCAGTCCAACAGCTACAACACATGATTACGAACACCATTCGTGCCTAGTATGATGGTTCATCACAATCTTCACGCGTATATGCCAAACCATATAGCCGTCAAATTGACAAATTGAGGATGCCCATCGGCTATTAACCATCCAAATTCCAATATTTTAATGGAAATGGCAACCCCAAGCAACATGTTGCTCATTTCATTGAAACCTACAACAATGCTGATACTTATAATGATATGATAGTTAAGCAGGCCGTCCTCTCCCTCAAAGGTGCAGTGTTTGAATGGTACACAGATATCCCAATAGGATCGATTGACAGTTGGGATCAACTTAAACGTGAGTTTTTGACTCACTTCTACAGCACTAGGTGCACGATCAGCCTTCCAGAACTTGGTAGGACAAAACAAGGAAATGAGGAGCTTGTGGTGGAATACATTGATCGATGGAGAAATCTCATGCTAAGCTACAAAGAGCACATCAGTGAGCCCTTATCCATTGACGTGTGTGTCCATTGGGGATTACTGTAGAATCTCCAAGACAACATGCCCTACTGCGTTGAAGAGTTGGCTACCAGGGCGCATGATCTTGAAATCCAGATTGTGAGGCACAGAAGTTATTTGGCAAGTGATCCAAGAAAACAAAAGGAGTTGAAGAAAAAAGTTAAAAAAGACAACATGCCTACCAAGTTAAAGGAAGCAATGACCGTTTCCACAACTCCAGCTAAAATCACCTTTAAGAAATCAAATTCAAATTAGGCCCCAAGGCCAAAGCAATAATTCAAGCTCAATAAGGCGCCGATTCAAAAGAAGGGTCTCCCTAGTCTAAAGGAGCTCGAAGAAAAGGAGTATCTGTTTGTAGATTCTTAAGTTTCCCGAATTCTGGACCAATTGCTAGAGCAAAAGATAATTGAACTTCCAATGCAAAAAAGGCCAGATGAGGTTGGTCAAGTTGAGCATCTGAAATATAGTAACTACCACCAGATCATCATCCATCCAGTGGAAAACTGCTTCGTGCTAAAAGATCTCACGGTCCCATTGGGCAATGAAAGTAAAATCATACTTGAAACTGACGAGAGCTCCACTGTAAATTGCTCGATGGTCTCATTTGGGTCATTTGAACTAATCCCTATCCTAGATACATGAAAGAAATTTCATTTGATCCACAATACAATTGAGTTCGGATCTCAACTGTAGGAAGGAGCAAGATAGGCAGAGTTTTGGGTGAGCAGAGACATAATTGTTGCATACATCTGCTCGGAGATGGACAAATCGCGTGGCCCCAACTGTCCTTCATTCTACAAAGTCATGACGGATGATTTAGATATCTGGGAGTACGCTGCTGAAATCGAACATGAAGTCGGTGATAAGTGCTAGAAAAGCACTTAAATAATTCTTCCATTTCGTGCATTTTTGTATTTTTATTGGTTTTATATTTTTGTTTTTTCTCTTATTATTGTGTTTAGGATCACAAAGAATCAAAAGGAGCCAAAATGGATGAAAGGAGAACAAAAATGGAAACCAGGGACCAAAATACAAGCAAATCAAAGATGGAGGACCTCCGATGTAATTTTATCAAAAGTTATTTTTACGAATTTTCTTGATCAAAAGTGAAAGAGAATTAAAAGACGATTCTCACATTTTTTGCGACTCCCAAATCGGAGTTTCCTAGTGAAAGTTGTGGGCGTTTGAAGGAAAGGACTAAAACGGTCAATTCCCAAACTGTTGAGGACCAAATTGTAACTTTTCAAAAGTTCGAGGACCAAAGTGAAACTTTTCAAAAAGTTGGAGGACCAAAGTGAAATTTTTTAAGTACCAAAATAAAAAAATTTTGAAAGTTGAGGGACTTGGTTTGCAAATATTGAGTGACCCGAGTCATGCTCGGTTATGCTCAAGCACCCCCTAGCGTGACTCGGATCACATCGCATCACCCCAGGTCGTGACTCGGACGACGCCGCAATGCTCCAGGACGCTGCTCATTCTGCGGGCGCGTGACTCAAGTCATGTGAGTCAAAATCGCGCAGCTGCGGCACGCGACTTAAGTCACAGCTGAGTCACCCGAGCCACCTATTGCAATTTTGCGTCCAGCTATTCCAACTTGCTTTTGATGTGACTTTTACCTGACTTTTCACCACAGTAAGACATTATGAGTGGAGCACAATATAATCGACTCATGGAGGGGCCACTTATATAATTTATTAATATTTTTTCTCGTAATTCTTTGCCCATAAATAGAGGCAAATATGATGAGAAATTCACAACTAATGTAGAGAGAATTAGATGGTATTCTCTTCTACTTTCTCCTTTAATAAAATTCTCTCCTTCATTATTCTAAGTTCTGGCTTGGAAGCTCTTAGTTTCTCATATTCCGATGGAAGTAAAAATCTAAATTAAGTAATTACAATTAATTAACGATACTTCTGCCGTGAATATGACTAATGGAGAATTTCTTTGACAATTTCTCCCTTCTTGTATATTGTTTGTGTGTGAGAGGTATAATCTCTCATGTTTTGTAGTGGTGATACAAGGGGATTACATCACTAAAAAGTATTTAACCCGCAATTATGGGTGGTTAGATTTCTCGATCTAATTCAAGGAGGACGTTGTATACAAACTAATATGTTGTTATCTTTTCCATCATTCTAGTGACGTTTTATCTATTCTTCTACTTCGATTTGCCAATTTTTTTATACTTTTAAACCCATTTTTGAGTTTATATAATTATTGTATTCACTTTGGCCAATTGAATCATTAATATTTAATTTCAAGTTACATGTTAGAATTAGAACCCTTGATCTGTAATTGTCATTAGATTTTAATGTAAAGTAGCAAATAAATATCATGCATATTTATTAACAAATCAACTTAGATGAATTAATTCAGGTTTGTGAAATCAATCATCTAATTCAACTCATTTTTCTGGTTCATTTCATTAAATCCTAAGATCTTGTTTAAGATTGTCCAATAGTTAGATGTTAAATTAAAGAACTTACTTTAATTTAATACACTTAAGGAAGAATTCGTTAATCAAATATTCTTGATTATTTGGAGTTGATAAATTGAAAAAAATGAATAGTAACCCCTTGCACGGAAAAGATTAACACGAGTTATTAATACAACTAAACCCGAGAACTAGATATATCTTCAATTGTTTCATTTTATCTTTTTTATTTTTTCATTTTGTTTTCAAATTTCATTCAAAATTCACCTATATTAATTGATAAAAACAACTAGATTAAACACCGTTCCTCTTGGGTTCGACCGTTACTTACCACTTCTGCATTAATTTGTAGTTTTGAAATCGAGTAAGAAAAAAAATAAATTTTGGTGTACTATGACAGCGCACCAGTCGGTGATGGTTGGTCCACCTTTATAAGCAAGAAAGGAAAATACCAAAAGTCAAGTAAGAAAGATAAAATGCCACTTTGTACAATTTTTGCAGGAAAAACGCTAAGGGCGCCAAACGAAGAAGTCCACCCCATTGAAGAGGCAACACCAAACGACAGTTAGGGGGCATGGACCCTCATAATGAGATGGTGTGGAAAGCTCGAAGGATCCTACACTCTAGCTACTACAACGAACCACAAAGGAAAAGGAAGTAGTCAAGCAACCGAAGGAATAAGCCCAAAGCAAACAAAAGGGCATCAAAGAAGGTGACTCTAGGAGTTGCAGTAGCGCCAACTCTACCCAAACCCATAACCTTGGGAGATTACTTTCGTAAAGGTTACTTCAAAGATCAACGTGTTGCTTCATATGTCACAAATATCAAAGAGGACAACAAGCCCAAAGTCAAAGAGAACGAAAAGGCCAAAGAAAGTTTAAAGTAGTGTGGCAAGGTAGAAAGACTGTTGCCCTCCTCAACAATATTTCTCCAGATACAAGTCTTTTGGGCATGCTTCATCTTCCATTCGATGATCATATGGCTTTGATTGCACACTGATTGACCCTAAAAAGTACGAAGGAAAGATCTTCAAAACCACCAAGCTAGTTGCCTGAAGACTGCATTGGTTGCCATCACCTTCAGTGATTATGATTTGCAACTAGGTTCTCGCCTACACAATCGCCCACCATATGTCAACGGTTATATTCGAAAATGCAAATTGAGGCACATTATGATAGACTGTGGCTCAGTAATTAACATAATGCCCATCCACACCATGAAGACGATTGAGATAAGCAGTCATGACCTTGCGAAGAATAATATCATGGTCCAAGGGTTCGAGCGGAAAAGGCAACAAGCCATAGGCACGATTCGACTGAAGTTGCAAATTGGAGAGTTTGTTTCATCAGCTCCATTCCATGTAATTGATGCCAAAACGTCTTACTAGTTGCTTCTTGGACGTGTTTGGTTGCACAAGACCAGAGTTATCCCTTCAACTTCACATCAATGCTTCAAGTACAGCCAAGACAGCGAAGTTAAGTCTATTGCAGTTGAAACAAAGCCTTTGCTCAATGAATAAGCACAGTTTGCAAATGAAAAGTTCTACCTAAAGGACGATCAACAGGCTGGAATTCCCAAAGCTGGTCCTAACGGCAAAGGCAAATTTAAAGTTAAAGTTGTAATCCCCTCTTATCAACTCCTAAAAGGCAACTCAAACCTTCATCAAGGAAGATCATCAAAAGAAAAACAACCCGAACCAGTCTCACAAAAGGAGCTGACTTTCCCAATCCCCAACACCCCAAAGTTGTTGCCAGCTCATGAGCTTATGAACGAACTTATATGGAGTTCAAAAATTTCAAAGGCCACAGTAGTTACATTAAGCAGTTAGAAATCAAATGACTTAAATTCATCAAAACAAACCTTGCCATTTGCTAAAAGAGTTAGTGAACCAAAAAAGATCTTCAAAGGGAATTATAACCAGCAAACAACGAAGTTGTTGGAGAATGCTAGATTTAGAAAAGAAGAATCCCGGAAGTTGGATGATCTTGATGTTATTCTTTCTAGTGGATGCGTAGCCTCGGGTGGAAAGTATGGATTGGGATACAATCTGAATTCGTCAAAGCCCATCAAAATTAAGAAGGCCTCATTAAATCCGATCATGATCCAAATTTACGGAATCCCAGAAGAAGAACATTAGGAGCAAAGACGATTGTTAGTGTCAGTGTTCGATAGAATCCAAAATGAGGACGTAAGGGTCTTAGTGTTCCAAAGATTGCGGAGGCAACAATCTACAATAGCCAAGTTCAATGGCAAGGCATCCATATCTCAAAGGCTAAATGGTGATGCTACAACCATTGTTTGCACTAACAGACCAGGACGAGGCTCAGCCGAGTCAGCTCAAAGCAGTCGGCCTTCTTCCAGCTTGGAGTCAAAACCTCCAATCCATGTTCCAAGTCTCAAAAGTCTAAGAGAAGACAGAATACTAAGAGGCCTCCACAACTTCAGAAGAGTGGTGATGATGAAGAGGCAGTGGCAGTCAATCCCATCATATTTGAAGAAGCCTCTTGATCAAAGTTTGAATCTGAGAACTTTTCCATAGAAGAGGAGCCTCACCTAGCTCTGTCAACATTTGAAGGAGGAGGATAGTCTACTGTGGATGATCCAAAACAGCTGAACTTGGGCATGGAAGAAGATACAAGGCCAGTCTTTGTAAGTGCTCTATTGTACAAGAAAAGAAGAATCGAGTATTTTTGCTTCCTTTAAGAGTAAAAGGATATGGTTGCATGGTCCTACAAAGAAATACGAAGTCTCAACCCCAAAGTGGTGGTGCACTATCTCCCAGTCAAGCATGGAGGACAGCCGATCAAGCAACCTCAAGGAAGTTTCAGCTGGAGCTTATCTCTCAAATCGAAGCTCAGGTTGATAAAATTGATTGAAATAGGGTCTATACGGGAAGTCAAGTACCCGACCTAGATCACCAATTTCATTCCGGTCCGAAAGAAGAATGGTCAACTACGAATCTACGTTGACTTTCGAGAATTGAAAAAAACCTACCCGAGAGATGACTTCCCACTCTCAATAATAGAGTTGATGGCGGATGCAACTACTGGGTATGAAGTCCTTTCCTTCATGGACAGATTCTTTGGCTACAATCAAATTCGGATGAATCCAAAGGATGAAGAACTTACAGCATTCTATACTCCCAACGGCGTATACTATTACAAAGTGATGCCTTTCGGACTAAAGAATGCTGGGGCAGCCTATCAGTGAGTGATGCATAAACTGGTCGAGTGCTGTGTAGATGACTTTGCCGTCAAAAGAAAGAAGCGGGATGATGACTTACAAGACCTCAAAGATATCTTCAACAAACTTAGGCGTTGAGTCACTTTTGGGAAAGTTCCTTAGCTTCATTGTACGGCACCATGGAATTGAAACTGATCAGTCAAAGATCGAAGCTATTGTCAACACGCCAGAGCCAAGCAACCTACAAGAGCTGAAAAGTTTCTAAGGAAAACTTGCCGACATTGGAAGGTTCATTTCCAACCTTGAGGGGCTGCCATCCGTTCTACAAGTTAGTGAAAAAGAACATACCATTCGAGTGGGACAATGAGTGCAACTATACTTTTCAAAGTATCAAGTAGTACTTGTCTCGTTTGCCAGTACTCACAGTTCCAATTCTGGGAAAGCCACTAACTCTTTATAGTGCGGCAAAAGAATACTCACTGGGGGCATTACTTGTCCAGGTCAATGATAATGGAAAATAGTGCACGCTACTACCTCAACCGACCGTTACTGGACCTGAACTGAGGTACTGTCCAGTTGAAAAGATCTACTTGGCCTTGATTTCATAGTTAAGAAGTTGAGGCATTATATGTTGGTTCACACGGTCAACCTTATCTCAAGGATCGATATATTGAAGTACATCATGTCAAGGCCAATTTTCTTTGGAATGATTGGGATATGGGCTTTTCTACTGTCAGAGTTCAACATAAGGTTCGTTCCGCAGAAGGTGATAAAAGGACAAGCCTTAGAAGATTTCCTTGTTGATCATTCCATCTTGGTGGACTGGGAACTTGCCGAAGATCTTCCAGATAAAGAAGTCATGTTCACCAAAGTTGTACCCGCATAGAGGTTATTCTTCGACAGAGTCGGTAGAAAGTATGACGCGAGGACAGGAGTTTTGTTTGTCACTTTGATAATCAAGTAATGCCTCATGCTTTCTCTTTGGCTGAGAACTGCTCCAACAACATAACCTAGTATCACGCCCTCCTCATCCTCATGGAGACAGCGCTCGACATGGGAATTCAACACTTTGAAGTTTATGGAGACTCTTTGCTTATAATAAATCAACTTGCATCCAAGTACAAAGTACAAAATAAGGACCTAAAGCCATATCATGTGTCTTCACAAGCACTGATGGAACGATTTCATTAAAAAAGATCAAAATCATTCAAAGGAGTGAAAATCGAGAATCTGATGCCTTAGTAAACTTAGCTACTGTTCTCGCCTGATCAGATGAAGACTTATTGCATCCAGTGTCAGTGGTTCATAGATGGGTCATTCCTTTACCATCTCATGAAGATCTGCAAGAGAATAACTATGTAGAAGTTAATGGTGAGTAAAAGGATGATTGGAGACAGCCGCTCATTGATTACCTTCAACACTAGAAATTGCCGGATGATCTCTCTATAGACATTCCTTTGATAGAGTTTTCCTTTGATGCCTAAGCAATGAAGAAGCCACACATGTGTTGGAAGAAGCTCAGTCTTGAACATGTGATGGCCACCAATTATGGCCAAAACTATACTTCTGTGTGAAAAAGATAGGGTACTACTGGCTGATCATGGTGCAAGACTCCATGGACTTTGCAAAGAAGTGCGAAGCCAGACAAGCGCACCCAAATTTCATTCACCAACCACCATAGCCATTGCATCCAACCGTAGCGTCTGGGCCATTTGATCCGTGGAGACTCGACATTGCTGGGCCCATAACACTAAAGTCTTTAAGTGGACACTCCTACATCTTTGCTGCAACTAACTACTTCTCCAAGTGGGTTGAAGCTATAACATTAAGAGAAGTGAAGAAAGAAAATGTTGTAGACTTTATCTGGGTACAAATTATTTACTGCTATGGAGTTCCTAGGTATATCATCACTAATAATGGAAAGTCATTCTACAATAGCAACATAAGCAACGTGTGTGCAAAGTTTGGCTTCAAACAACACAACTCCTCCATGTACCATGTGCCAACTAATGGATTGGTAGAAGCATTCAACAAAGCCTTGGGCAACTTGCTGAAGAAAGTTGTATCGAAGTCCAAAAGAGATTGGCACGAAAGAATTGGCGAAGCGTTATGAGCATACCGCGCAACCTTTCCAACTCTGACTCAAGCTACACCATACTCTTTTTGTTATGGAGTTGAAGCCATACTTCTTTTAGAGTGTCAGAACCCATCACTATGGATTGTTATCCAAGAAGAGTTGACGACGAAAGACAATGCTCATCTTTGACTACAAGAATTGGAAGCTTCGGTGATCTAGTGCTCTCAATACGAAGACCGATTGTGATCACAAGAAAAATAGGGGGTGAGTTTCGACCAAATGGGGAGGGGGTGGCCCGTACATTGTCACTCAAGTCTTTAGCAATAGGCTTACATCATCGTGGACAAAGAGGGATTGATTATCGGACCAATCAATGGTAAGTTTTTGAAAAGCTTCTATGCCTAAAGTTTTTTGGTTCTTTGCTCTATTTTCGGAAAAATTCTTTGTACCACTCTTGGCCTGTACGAGGATAAACTGTGAATGACAAAACAAAATAAAACAAAACAAAACAAACAAATTCAAAGAAATCCATTTGTAAGAAAGTCTGTTTAACTTGATTCCTTTCAAAGGTATGTAGGTAGTTTGGATGAAAAATTATAAATCCAAGTTTAGTCAAAATCATCAAATCACTTTTATTGTTCTTCTTTGCAAAGAATGAAATACAACGGAATAAAAAGGGGGGATTCATTATGGCAAATTCTTTTTGGAGGATCCTTATAATTTGAACAAAGAAAAGAAGAAAAAAATAATAAAGACAATGCCTAGAAGTACAATGAAGTCTAAGAAGGGCTATTATCAAATAGTCTTAGGAAGCGGCCTTCAAGACTTTTTCTTCTTTGGTCAACCAACTCTATGCTTGGAAGTGTTTTTACTAGCGATTGTTCCAACCCTTCTTTCATATTTTTGAGCTTGCCTAAATTCTTGTGATGTGAGAGAAGTTGGCTATGAAGGTTCTCTAACAGCATAGCCAAATCATTCACCTGAGCTTCTAGAGATGGCCATGCCTCCTCAATTTGACCTCAATTTGTAGAGCCTTGAATTGTTCAACCTTCGGTTCCTCAGTGGGGCACACCAAGTAGTCCATCCTCTCCAAAATGTAATTGCCAACTTCTTCCAGGAATGCTTCCATTCGGTGCATCCAAGGTGCCAGGTTTGCACGAAAAGAGGTGACAATCAAGTTCTCGACAATCAAAATGTTGCCTTCCCACCACTCTCGGAGGTGGGAAACCCCTCTTTTCAATGCTTGTCAACAATCTTCTTAAGATAACTGTTCATGGCATCTTGAAGCACAGCTTTCACCAGTGGACAATCTTCGGTCAGTGGGGCCAGAGGTCATGCAACAGAAGAACTGGCTAGGGCGGCTACTTTAATAGGCGCCAAACAAGTTGAAGTATTGTCCAAAGTTTTTGAAAGCATCGCAACAGTAGCATGATCTTTAGTTTTTGGTTCATTGGCTATAGAGGGCTCTAAATTAATTTCTTCATCATTGGTGACAGTTGATGGTAAAAGTTCCCTACCAGTAGGGCCAGGAGACTTGTGAGGAGAAGTCAGCGTCGTCTTCAATCTCATCAAATGCACTAATCCTAGTATCTTGATTCTCATCAGGTTGATCTTGGGAGTTGGCTATGTAATCTTCATCGATTTGCTGGAAGCCTACACGAAGAAAGCGAGCGAAGAAGAGATGAAATGCTAAAAAAAAAAAGAATGATGATGAAGTAATATGCCTGCTGTTATTTTGGAAGGAGATATGACAGAGTTTCCATCATCCGAGCGAATGTTGTAAAGGTACTTGTCTATTGGATCGACCGTCCGAGCATCCTTATTACTTTATGTAACCTTTGGTTCTTCTGGATGAGTTTGACGCTTCCGACGAGGAAGTTGAGAAATAAAAACCAAAAAGAGGAAGGTGGAGCGTGTAAGCAGAACTCAAGACTCCCATGAATTAAAGAAAGTGAAAAAAAAACATTTGCCGCGTTACTTTCATCTTGAGAAGATAATCTTATTGTAACTGGCTGAGAAGATTAATTTCCAGCCCTGCCTGAAAGTACTTTGGACTCCTCTGTAGGATGTTCTTTGGCAACATTAGAATTCAACCTTAGAAGCTTAATCTTCTTCATGCATTTTTCTTCTTCAAGGAAAAATTCCCTCTTCTGTGACTTTCCTTCAGAAGCAGCTCTTGAAGAGCTCCGGATGGTAACCTTATCCCGACTTTTATATCTCGCGACACCTTGATAAGGAGTAGAGACAAGGCCCTCTATGGCACATAAAACTTGTACTAGGATCTTCGTTAAGCCTGGTAACGCTTCATTGCTCCACCATTTAACGTACTTGTTGTCAACTTCATGTTCCATACCGCTTGCATTTCTTGGAATGTGAAATGCGAAGCCACTAGATTCCATAGTTAAGGACAACAAAACTGGTAAACATGGACTACAGTATCTTGAAACTTTATTTTTCTTAGTAAGCCTAGCAGGCACTGCTCAAAGCCCAGCTGCCTTGCAAATCAATATGGATTGTAAATTTGAAGAACACAAATGGAGTTTCCTAGATGGTACGAGAGAAATTTGGCTCGAATGCTCATTATGAAGGCCACTGCTTCTCCAATTACTGCTTGATCAACATCCTTGAAATCTCCTAGGTGAGGTAAAGGGGTTGGATTCCATCAAAAATCACAAGAGTCCATTCGTTCACGAATCAAATCTCGACAATCAATGGCATTGATCTCCCAAGATTGCAAGGTGTTGAGGGTGCCGTCGATGCCTTTGATGGCCAAAAAGCAGCAATTCTTCTCAACTCGGTGGTAAAGGCCTTGCATAAGGTAAGTTGCAGCCCAAGCATAAAGAAAGTAAATGCACACTCAAAACAAGAGATGAATAATACTTCTGTTGTATAATGATCTCTAGAGGTATGTTACAATATATAGGTTTACAAGCTATACGTTACGTGGAAAATAAGCCACCCAATCAGGGAATAAAATCATACAACAAGGAAAGATTTGAATTCAATATTATTATCAAATATAATCTCCTAAAATCTGGCCAATCAAATTAGATGAATATATCCAAATGAATTAGCTTTTACTTTAAATATTTCGAAACTCCTTCTCAAGCTATGGTTTGTAGATATCGTACAATCCCAGCTTGCATACTAAAGATTTGGAATCTGTCTTGGATAGCCCTTTGGTGAAAATGTCCACCACTTGATCTTTAAATGGCACAAAAGGTATGTACACCATCCCATTTTCCAACTTCTCTGTGATGAAGTGTCGATCGATCTCAACATGTTTGGTTCGATCATATAGTACTGGGTTGTTAGAAATTTTGATAGCAGCTTTATTATGACGATACAACTTCATAGGACTTTTTGTAGTAATCTTGAACTCCTCCAGTAGCCTTTTTAACTATAATAGCTTGCATATTCTTGGAGCAATTGCCTTATATTCTACTTCAGCACTGCTTCTCGCCACAATATGTCGTTTCTTACTTCTCCAAGTTGCTAGGTTTCCACCCACGAATGTGCACTGCCCTGATGTAGATCTTCTATTAATAAGTGACCTGGCCCAATCATCATCTGTGTAGGCTTCTAAAGTTAGATCTCCACCTCCCTTCTTAAACATAATGCAAAGACTAGGATTTTTCTTCAAATATCTTAAAATCAGATGCATTGGTTCAAGGTGCTGTTCCGTTGGATCATGTATAAATTGACCCCAATAGAAAAGGAGATATTTGGTCTACTATGTGAGAGATAGATTAGCTTTCCAACTAACTTCTAATACCTCTTTTTCTCCACTTTCTTTTCCTTTGTCATTAGACCTGTCTTGTGGTTAAATTATATTGGAACCTCAGCTGGCTTAACCCCAAGCATGTTGCCTTCACTAAGAAGATCAACTGTGTATTTCCTTTAGGAGAAGATAATGCCTTCCTTAGATCATGGCACCTCCATCCCTAGAAAGTATTTCCACTTTCCAAGATACTTAACCTGAGACTTAGCTGACAAAAAGCATTTTAGCCATTGGATCTGGCCGTCATTGCTTCCGGTGATGATTATGTTGTCCACATAAACTATCAAAATAGCGAAGCCCCCTCCATCCTAATAACAATAGAACACTGTATGATTAGATTGCCGTTGTGAGTAACCAGCCTATCGAATTGCTCTAGAAAAATGATCAAACCAAACGCAAGGGGACTACTTTAACCTATAGAGAGATTTCAGCAGTTTACATACTTTGTCCTTGTCAAAATCTTCTTCAAAATCTGGTGACAATTGCATATACAGTTCCTCATCAAGTTCTCCATTGAAAAAAGCATTCTTCACATCCATTTGATGCAGAGACTAGTCATTCCTCGCAGCTAGAGATGAGAGTACCCTCATAGTGTTCGTTTTTTCCACCGGTGCAAGCGTTTCAAGATAATCAATCCCGTAAGCCCATGTATATCCTCTTGCAACCAGCCGAGCCTTGAATCTCTCCACTGTCCCATCTGATTTGGGTTTTACATTAAAAACCCATTTGCAACCCACGGGCACAATACTTTTCAGTATTGAGCAGGTTTCCCAATTTTTTTCAAGTGCTCCCGCCTCTTCAAATACAACTTCTTGCCAATCTTATATCTTCAAAGCTTCCTCAATATTCTTTGGCAAAGCAACACGAGACAAAATTTCCATGCATGCTCTATATGGCTAAGATAAAGCATTATATGAAACAAACATTTTTATTGGGCGATGTGTGCATGACCGACCCATTTCTTTGAGCTATTAACAAGTCTAGCTCTTGAATTTGCTGATTTTGACTTAAATTAGGTTCTGCCCTGTCAATTTCTGGTTGATCTGTTCTACTATTTTGAGGTTAGGTGCTGGATTTAGGCTTCGATCTAGACTACGAATAGTGCTAGAGTCTGGTGGTTGTCCCACATCTTGTTGAAGGTTCTGTCTCCTTCAGTAAACACGTAATTTAGGAGCTCTTTGTTGTATTTTCTCTGTCTCCACTTCAACATTTGTTTTGTCTACCGATTCAACATCAACCAATGGCATTGGATTGGGCTCAGATGAGGACTCTACAAATGGAAGTAGACTAGAAATTGTTTCCCAAAATTGAGATTCACCTAAGTTCTCCCCCTAAATCGATGTTTTGGAGTAATAATGTTGATTTTCAAATAAGGTAATATCATAGTTAACAAACATTTTTCTTGTGAGAAGATCATAGCACTTGTACCCTTTTTGAGTTGGAGAATAACCAAGGAAAATTCTTTTCGATGCCTCAGGATCCAATTTCGTTTTATTATGTGAATGGACATAGACAAAGGCGGTGATACCGAAGACTCTCAAGGGAATATTAGAACAGAGACGATTATGTGGAAAGACGGAGAGAAAACATTGATTGGACTGTTAAAACCAAGGACTCTAGAAGGCATAGAATTGATAAAGAAAGATGCAGTAAGTATAGCTTCTCCACAAAAACATTTCGGAACACTGGATTGGAACATAAGAGTGCGGGCTACTTCTAATAGATGCCTATTTTCCCTTTCAGCTATACCATTTTGCTATGGGTCTTGACAGATGAAGAGTGATGAATGATACCATTGCCTTTGAAAGATGATCCAAGTTTTTCGAGAAATATTCGGTACCATTATCAATACAAACCAATTTAATCTTTGAATTGAATTGAGTTTGAACCATTAGGTGAAATTGTTTAAAGATGGAGAAAGCTTCAGATTTCTCTTTCATAAAATAAACCCAACACAGCCTAGAGTGGTCATCAATAAAGGAAATAAACCAATGAGTGTTAGTTAAACTTGGCATAGGAGATGCAACCCAAATATTACTATGAATAAGGGCAAAAGGAGCTGATTTTTATAAAGACAAGCTTGAAAAATAGAAAGTGAGCGTTTAGCCACTTCACAGACTTCACAATTAAATTGAGACACGTTTACATTTTAAAACAACGATAGAAACAATCGTTGCAAATAGGGAAAACTAAGATGTCCTAAATGCCAATGCCATAGTCTTATTACACTTGACACACAAGGAACTTTACTGACTACTTGAACTTGTTCCTCTCGAATAGCACAATCATCAAAATAATACAGCCCGATGATTTCTCTAGCATTGCCAATCGTCTTCCCCAAACCCAAATTCTGAAACTCACAAGAGGAAGGGAAAAATTTAGCAACACAATTATTTGTTTGTGTGAATTTCTTGACAGAGAAAAGATTGCAAGATAACCTAGGCGCATTCAATACAAAATTAAGGGTCAAGGTAGAGGTAAGGCAATTTTTCGTTTTCCTGTAATGGAATAAACTGAACCATCGACAATACGGACTTTATTAAGACAAGAGAAAGGCAAATACGAGTGGAACAATTGTGAGTGGCCCATCATATGATCAAAAGAACCCGAGTCTATTATCCAAGGAGCTTAGGGGAGATACCTTTTTGGGCTACAGTACGCATAGAAGTGTCTAAGATAGCAGTAGGAGGGCTCGAAAGACAAAAGGAACTAATTTAGCCAATACCGTTGTTCCTTGGTGAAATTCAAATTGGTAGAGGGGCTTGAATCTGCTACATTGGCTTGAATAGAACCATTGGACTGACCATTCTTCCTTTGGTTTTGTCTGTGAAGTGGCAGGTTTGCAGGTCTGCCATGAATTTGACAGTGAGTTTCTCTAGTGTGGCGAGATCATTTGCAATTATCACACCACAAATTGGCCTTTGGGTCAATCTTGTTCAGGTCTGCCCGTGGCTTAAACTCCATGTTTGCCATGGCATCTCTCATGGGTTTAGCAATAAAGGCAGAATTCTCAAGGTTTGAGTGATGAGCAGCTATAGCTTTTTTACGATTTTCTTCACGCCTCATGTAGGCAAACATATCCATGAGGGATTACAAAGGTTCACGACCAAGAATGCGCTCTCTAACTTCTTCAAATTCTAGACGCACCCAGCTAGGAAGCGATAAACTCGATTTTCTTCAACAAGCTTTTGGTACCGTGCACAGTCTGCCTGGTTTTCCAATTCCAGTGTGTTGTATTGGTCAATCTCCAGCCAAATATTCTTCAATTGATTGAAGTATTGAGTGATATCTTGATTGCCTTATTGCAAATTCTTTAGATGGGTTTTTAATGTAAATATCTTAGCAGAATTTCCAAGGTTAGGGTATATCACAGCCATAGAATCCCATATTGATTTAGCCGAAGTGGGGAACTTAAGAACCCGGCCAATCTTAGGTTCCATTGAGTTGATAAGTTGTGCCACAGTCATTGAATTTTCTGTTTGCCGCAAGAAAAAAAAGCTTGGTTCTCAGATGGTGGAGCCTTGGTAGTGCCATCCAAGTACCCCATTTTCCATTTTACAATGATGAACATCATCACAGATTGGCACCATTGTAGATAGTTAGATCCATTGAGCTTATGAGTGGTGATTTATAGGTTAGAGTGTTCAGAAATAGGCAAACGGAGGGGTGTCATGGACATTTTTGTGGTTATTTCAAAAGGCATTTCAATAGAGAAAAATGCTAGGTAGACAACAAAAAGGTGCTTAGGAAAAAGAGGACTAGGAAGGAAAGGAAAGTGCATTTCCTTACCGCTCTAATACCACAAACGAACACACAAAACACAAGAGGAATAATATTTTTGCTATATATTGATGTCTAGAGATATGTTACAATATGTAGGTTTACGAGCTGTACATTAGGTGGCAAAGCTACCAAATCAAGGAATGAAATCATACAACAAGGAAAGACGTGAATTCAATATTATTACCAAATATAGTGTCCTAAAATCTGACCAATCAAATTAAATGAACATATCTAAATCATTTAGCATTCAATTTGAATATTTTAACAAAAAGTGCCCTGGATGTGGATCGACAATTGAGCCGATGTCATCACCTGAGGGGTAATATATGGTTTGACTAAGTTCCCTATAAATACAAGCCAAGATAGGGGGAACCAAGTTGTAAGGTACTCCGATTGCCATTAGAGAATTTGTTTCAATGGTTTCCCCCAGAAGAAATTCATCCTTGGAGGGGAATGCAAATTGACACAACAAGAGTGAAAGGTAAGTTGCTATTTTCAATTACTCTTCATCTTCCACATTCAATGAAATGGCACAGTGACCCAATGGCCGCGGTCTCGAAGTCGAATATCTTTGGGCTTGTCTACATTAATGCGTCTTTTGATCAATTGCAATTGGCGATGATTTCCTCTCTTGTGTAGATTCAAGGCAATTGTAGCCTTGTAAGAATCTTGTACTTGCAGGCTTCAAGCACAGCCAGTTTCTTGAAACTAGAAGCTAATCCACTCTTTGTAGCTAACACGATCAGGTTCTTTCTTATCAACAATCTAAAAAGCTGCTGGCAAGACCTTGGTAAAATTTGCAATTTAGAACGACTAGGGGACCACTCTTCATAGTATTTGCAACGAATTGAAAGTCCGGTGATATTGCGAAGATGCCAAAGGGAGATGCCAATTTCGCCATCGACAGCAATGAAAGTGTTAGTCTCTGGGCGCCACACCTCGCGAAGAGCCATGTATTTAGATGTTGGGCGGCACAGTCTTTTGCCGTTGTACCAATAGAGGAAGCCAAATTTGATATGTGTCTCTTTCTAAGGAACTTCTGGATCCAAAGAGACCATTCCAAAAAACCCCATAGATAGAAAATCTATTCGTAGTTGGCAAGTGCACTTTCCCACCGGATTTCTTTGTCATGTATCCTTTCTGCGATCGCAGCTGTTGGAAAAAGTCCATATCAATGGCATGGTGAGGTGGAAGATGCAAAAATGGACGATGAACGTTTGAACGGCTGGACTTGGAACGGGTACCATTGTTCCGATCTTTTGAAAGCGCTAGCATGTGCAGCATAGGCAAACTATTTAGAATACCGGTAGGAGAAGGATATGTCATTGCCTCATGGATGCGAAGTTTTAATTTGCCTTTTCTATTAGAGGGGTTATGGTACTTCATGTTTGTTTCTTAAAACCCGAGGTACCGCGCGCTTTGTTCCACGTCTTCAGTAATGATGTGACCATCTACATTCAATTTTTGTGAACATTGACTTCACCATTGCTGCAAAACACGAAAAAAGGCATCAAAATATCTCTTTAAAAAAGGAAAACAAAAAAAAAAGATTTTGATTTCAACGAATCCTCCAAGGGCCATTTCAAGTTACTGGAGACATCAAAATCCTTCAAATGCCCAATGACCTCCAATTTGAATCCTACGAAGCATCAGTGTTTAACCTTTAACAATAAATAATTTTAGAATTCTGATGCTTGGTTTCGAAACAAGACGGAATGTCCTCAGGCACATCAAGCTACAATTTATCAGAAGTGTACAAAAACACCTGAGTATGGAAATATCCCAAATTTTGAAATCTTCAAATATTTTGATGCTTCTTACAACTTGAGGAGCCCTGCAATAATGAGATGGATAGGCCACAACTGCATCGATCTTCAATTTATCACACAAGTGTGCCAAAACACTTGTGAGGATGGAAATACGCCAAATTCTGAAATCTTCAAGCATTTTGATGCTTCGTTGATCTTCAATTTATCACACAAGTATACAAACACATCTACAAGGATGGAAATACGGTAAATTCTGAAATCTTCAAGCGTCTTGATGCTTCATCAATCTTTAATTTATCACACAAGCATATAAAAATGCGGGCGAGGATGGGAACACCTCAAGTTCTTAAATCGTCAAGCCTTTTGATGCATACAAGCATATGAAAATGCATGTGAGGATGGAAACGCCTCAAGTTTTCAAATCTTTAAGCCTCTTGATGCTTCCTCGATCTTCATTTTATCGCACAAGCATATAAAAATGCTTGTGAGGCTGAAAAGCCTTAAATTTTGAAATCTTCAAGCCTCTTAATGCTTTGTTGATCTTCAATTTATCACACAAATGTACAAAAACACTTGTGATGATGGAAGTACCCCAAGAAAACTTGAAATATGCAAAACCTTAATGCATTGTGGGCTTCAGAAGTCCTGTAACATAAGGGAAAATAATTTTTTTTTAAAAGGCAAAAAAGCTGAAGAAAATTCATTGGAAAAAAACACAAAAAGACAAAAGGATGGCAATCACATGGGATTTGAAAAGGCCAAGGTCCATGTCATGACTATCATCTTTTCTTTTCAAGAAAGCTTGAATGTCATATATTGATCCCCAAAATTCCCTATTCCATATTGTATATGTATGAATATGTATGCATATATTTCAACAGAAACCAAGAAAGAGCAGGAAAAAAAGAAGTGACGGCAGAATTGTAATATCCATGTTATTTTGTCCTTCTACAATCTCGCAACTTCTTTGTTAGCAGTCACAAACAAGAAAAAAAAAAGGCATAATAGCCACCACGTGATTAATTTAAGAAAAAGGCTTGAAGGTCAAACGGTGGTTCCAAAACTTCTCTACTTCATGTGTGCTATACATATATAAGCATATGTATATATACATCTGAGAAGCAAAGCACAAGAAAAGTGAAGAAAATAGAAGCTAGCTATAACTTGTGATGTTGATTTGATGACTCGTGGAGGAAGTCCTTGGGGTCTAATTCAAAAATTCAGTGGGGTCTTTGCAAAAAATTGGAGATGCAATGATGGGGCTAGCTACAGGTCCGCAGAGTAGATCGAATGAGACATGGGGTTGTTTTGAATGCTTGAGTCATGTTTCAACATCCAAAGATTTGAAGTCGCTGAACATGCATTGTACAATGTAATTTTGGAAAACAACCTCGAGAAAGTGAATAGTCAATTGAAGAACACTACACAGTTGCTTTGATAAAAAAGAAGTGGTAGTGGAGAATGCTTTTGAAACCTCTTTGTTGATTGGTCGAGAAGGACGAAAAGAAAATATAAGAACCTTGCTTCAATGCCGTTACTGTTGTTTGTCATGGAGAAGTTTTGTGTTTTTGAAAGCCTTGCCACCAGCTGATAATGGATATGGGTAAATACATAGAGGTTGGGTCCATGCTAAATTCTATATGAGGTTCTAGCAAATCAACTTGCAAGTTTAAATCCGAGACGAGTCTCTCTCTTGGCCTGCAAGTTTTAATTCTGGTCTTTGAAGAATGAATATTGCTGCTGGCGGTAAATAAAGCCGAGATCAAGTACATTTTGGTTCGACAAAAGCTTTTTTTTGGCGAAGTAAGGAACTCGCATCTTGAAGGGTTTTTCTAAAAGTCAAATTCATCATCATTATATGAAACGAAGAAGGAGGATTCTTCTTAAGGACTTCTATGTGCAAGAATTTTTTATTGTGCAAGATTCTTATTGAGGTTGAATTTACAATCTTTATTGGAATCAATTTCTACTGAACTCAATCCATTATGAATTTCATCCGAAGAAGGTTATTTATGTGGAGTCGGTTTAGGGTAATCACAATCAAAAAGATTTGTTTACCTAAGGTCAAGTTCTACTCCACACAAAAAGTTGGTCCATGTTAGATTTAATAAGTCCAAGTTGGTCCATGTTAGATTTAATAAGTCCAAATCTTGCACCACTAAATTGAGCTCCAAAGGTTGGTACGGCTTTTCCATGCAAAGCTAGTTTTAATTATTATCTTGATAATAATTGGTTCTACACACAATTCATACGAAAGAGATTTCGCATTATCTTAGCAAAACAAGAAGCTTTATTGGAGAAGGAGTTTCAGGTCCTAAGCTATTCCACATGCAAACAAACAATTGAAGAGTGCATGGCTTTCATTTTAAAAGAAAGAAGAGAAGCTACACTTGTTCTTATATTTTTCTATAATGACACTAGTCCTCCACATGTGCATGCCCATGAAAATCTGAAAACGTGTTGAAATCTTGTGCAAATATAATTGAGTCGAGCTAGGGATATGCAAGCAATCAAATGGTTGAGATGATGGTTGTCATATATCTTCAAATGCAACTCCAATTCTTGAGTGAGTTGGTTAAATACAAAGAATTTCATTGGATATCAAGTTAAATTGGGATAAATCCTATTTTGGTCTTTGTCAATCAAATTGAAATATTTCACTTCAGGAATCATACAAATTCTTCGTTCTAATCTGAGCTTGAAAATTTCAAGTGGAGTTGATGACAAAAATCCTTTTTATCTTGAGTGAAGTTCAATATAAAGAAAAAAAATATTTTATAATCCTGACCAAAATTCAAGATTAAATCAAAATTTAAGATTTATCAATGTATTTATTACATAATAAATTAACAAAATGTCGAGGGCCCATTTGTATGTAGACATAAAATTTTTTAAAATTATTTTGGACCGGTTTGATTATAAGTTATTAGGCCATTGATCTATTAAAAATGTCTACTTCCTATTGAATGCCCAATTTTCAATCTAAAAGGCTACAGCCCATCTGACTTTTCGTAACTCGTTTTTACTTGGTTAAACATAGTTAAAATGTCATATTTATAATTTAAATAGAGTTGGATAATTAATGGGAGATTAAAATGATTTAGTCAAATAAATAAATTAGATAACCATGGAAGGTTGCAAGGCTATCCAAATTTGCCTACATATACCCCCTTAACCTTTTTCTTGAAAACCCTAACAAAGGGTCAAGAAGAGGGGAGCTGCAGAAGTTCCAGAGCCAAGTACAACAAAAAGAAAAGAGAATAGAATAAACACTCTTCAGTCCTCCAAAGGCAAGACAAAGTAAAGAAGAAAGGAAGAAGAATAGATTGAAATCTCTTCATTTCTTCGATCCAAGTTCAAGCTAACGCGAAAGGAGGTAAGACGAAGAAGAGGGTTAAGTCCTCTTCAATTCTTCAAATCTACAGCAAAGTGAAGCTCTTCAAGATCAAAGCCAAATCCACATTCAAGTTCAAATTCAAAACCAAATCACGACTAGAAGATAAAGTCCCTTCCACAAAGACAAGATCAACCTCGAAGATTCAAGTCAAAGTTTTTTTCAACAAATCCAAGTCGTCGATTACAAACTCTTTTGGAACATAAGATCAAGCTACGTGGCCACTCGTCTCTAGCTTGTAAGTTATTAATCAGAGGATCACTCAAGTTAAGAGTCCAGTCCATACTCAAATTTCTAAATTCTCAATTTGTAACAATTTTGTATCATTTTATTAATTCAAGCGAAATTCATCATTACAGTCATCAAGTTCAAAGATTATTAGATATAGTTTCTTTATCTTGGTGAAGTTAAATAATGAAAAATTTTGAAAAAGTTCAAAACATTCAAACGAGATGTGAACAGCCAAGTAAGTAATACTAAGATATTATTAAGCAGAAGAATATTTGTGTATATATTGATTATCTACAAGAGACTCGTGCAGTAGATTCTACTGTATACATCATTGCACAATGGAGTATTCAACGAAAATTTGTACATATTAAATATGGTGTAATTATTTATATGCCATGCAGTTTCAAAGATTATATTGGGATATGAAATTGATATCCTAACTAAGTTGGGTGATAAAACTTCAAAATTATTTTAGGGCGATGATGCGTAAGTGAATTGTATGGATTCAAACAACTTTGACGCTAAATTCAATAGTTGTTTCCATTGTAAGAGTATTGATTCTAGTTCAACTATTTCCCAAGGTGAAAGTTATCTATCAAAATATAATGTGTTCTGGAAAAAATTGTTTATTCTAAGAAAAAAAATGACAAAACAAATTAACCGATGAAGACAAGCCAGTAGCTGGACCATCATTTGATAGGGTACAATTGACGATATAGAAATATTGCTAAAGACATATTAGCCTGTAGTAAGCTTGTTCGTCTCCTTAAATATATAATCTTTTTACTATCTTGCTAATCAAAGATGATAAACATATACCTTATGCAAAGCTGAAAATCCTCACAAGATAATCAAAGTGTTTGATTCTATCGAGAATAAAGAAAAATCATTTGTAAAAGAAATTAGTGGGAGTTAACTTGTGTTCCTGAATCTATATGTGAAAGACATACTATTATTATGAAATGCTATTTTCATTCAAAATTTGTGGATATCCAAAGTTCTCTTTATATAGAAATTTGAAAAAACATCCTACATTTATAAGATCTATGTAGATAGATATAAAAATATGCTTGGTCTATCAAAATCTAGGTATATAGATAAAATCTTGAGAGAAGATTTTTGTCCCAGGGGATGAGATTACTCGCAAAGGTCATGTGTCTTAAAACACACTTTGAGAAAGAGATCACGAAGATAAGATTCATTGTGTATCTACAACGAAACTATACGTGATCTGATTTGGGATCCTTCCTAAATCAATTACAAGTCCTGTAGCATTGTTTGGAGGCAAAAGGATCGAAATGAATCACTTTGGAGCGAATTCGGATCGATTCTACAAATGAACGTCGATTGAAGAGCCATTTGAATAAAAAGGATGCAATTTAGACAGAGGTACGAGTCCAATTTGAAGGGCATTATTTCAAGAAGATTTGTAATTCATTGAGTTTACTTTCCAACTGAATTTGAATTAACTCAATCAGATATCGGGATAAAAAGTTATGCCCAAAATACTAAAAAGTACCCATGCTAATTTTTGGACAGAAGATGATACGGGGGTAACTTCGTGAGTTACGGCCGTAACTCATGGTCTGCATGGTTTTCGGCCAATTTTCATATATTTTAGGATATTTTCATTATTTTATCTTATTTTCCAATTCTAGCCTAGCGAAGAAATTTCTATCTTTTGTTGTTTTGTATAAACAGGCTTGTACGCTCATTTGTATGACAACAACCTTTGAAGAATTTTATGAAGCTCTACTTTGTTGAGTCAAGCGTTGCTCCTTGTCCCATTTCTAGAGTTTTGATTGTTGTTGAATGGAGTCAAGAAATCCTCCTCCAATAATCATTGTTCTTGAACAAACCCGAACTTATCGAATGATTGATCAACCCACATGCATTCAAACCTGAGAGATCGAAGGCTTCAACTTGGTTGACGATATTCCCATTTCGGGGTCGAGATTGACGGCCATTGCCAATCACTTTGCAGGATTCGTAGATTTTGTAGAGCGAATCTAATCTCACACAGGTTGCGTTAGCTCCGTTCCAAGGGAATTGGTGTTAGTTGGATCCAAGGACAGCCTGGATCATATCATCTTTGATATTATCCTAGGAGGATCATAAATTTGTTACAAGTCTTAGAGCATTGTTTGGGTGTAAAAGGATTGAAATCAATAACTTTGGTGCAAATTCTGATAGATTCTGCAAATAAAACGACGATCGAAGATCCGTTAGATTCAAAGGGATGCAATCTAGATAGAGATACAATTCGAATTTGGAGATCATTATTTCTTGAGGATTTGTAATCCAACGCAATTTGAATCGGCTCAATCAGATGTCGGTATCAAAAGTTATGTCCAAAACACTGAAGACTGCTAGTGTTGAATTTTCAACAGAAAACTAGTTACGGGAATAACTTAGTCAGTTACGGTTGTAACTGTTGTCTTGAACCTTTTTTTGGCCACTTTTCGGATAGTTTAGGATATTTTGACTATTTTATTACAATTCCTTTCTCTAACTTCTTCAACAAGCTTGGTTGGTTAGTTGTGAGTATAAATATGCCATGTATCCTCATTTGTAACTCAACTTTGAAGATAATTCAAAGCTTTTCTTGATGAATCGAGAATTTTCTCCTCGTGTTGTTAATTGGACAATCGAACTTATCGGGATCGTGAACAAATCTTGTGGCATTCAACCCTCGTTGCTTGTCGTTGATGTTGAGTTGAGTCAAGGGATCCTCCTCCTCGCCAGAAAGTAACGAATTGTTACCAATCATCCACTGGAGATTAGTTTTTCTAGGATTATACTAATCTCGTGTGGGTTGTGTTAGCTCAGTTCTAGTATGGTTCATATCAGTTGGCATCAGAGCAGAGGCTCTAATCATCTTATATCTATTTTTATTTTACCTGTTTATGTTATTTTCGATTTCTAGAACTTAGATTTGAATTAATAGATTGATCTTTGTTCTTGGATCATTTCATTGTGTTTTTTTTAAGTTCTTGAGTTGAACTTGGGATTCTTGAGAAGTTCTTGAGTGATTCTTGAAAGGTTTTTGAGTTTCTTGTAGTTGTCTTAAGTACCTGTTATTGTGTATGAGTTGATGTTGTCGGATTGCAAAAAAAGGTGAGGGCCGAAAAAAATAATAAAAAATTGAAAAAAATTGAGACGAGGCAAAAACAAGGGAAATGGAGTTTACAACGACATTGAACGAGTGTTAGTCCATGGTGTGGTGGTTAAGCTTCATTTGATATTGAGGCTAGTTATTGAGTTATTGTGTTGGTGCTTCATTTGTTATTGAAGCTTGTGATTTGAGTGTTTTCATTGGTCTACCTTCGTCTCTACTTGATATCCAATTCTCGTTTGACTTAACCGGGAATTATTCTAACTTGATTGAGTTAGTTGAATTCCTTGGAAATGAGTATTGTGATTGTTGTTTGAGATGGAGAAGAATTGTGGGCATATATTTCAAACTCGATGTTTGGTGAATGGTCGATTGAGTAGTGTGGTTATTGATGATGATATTATGATAACTTGGGTAGTAACACGGTTATTGAGAAGTTTGGGTTACAAAAACTATAACATCTTCGACCTTATAAAATTAGGTTGAGTTAATGTGGAAGATTAACAGTAACCGCGCAGGTGGTAATCGATTTCTCTATTTCAGCTTGTCATGATCGAATATTGTGTGATGTGGTTCCCATGGAATCTTGTCTTGTAATATTGGGGGAGCAATGGCATTATAAAAGGGATGTAATCTACCACGAGTCTAAGAACATGGGCTCCTTTATTAAAGGTAGGGAAAAGATTACAATTGTTTCTTTAACTCCGATGCAAGCACTTGTTGCTCAAAGGATGGATCGAAGAAGAGAAGAAAAGGAGAGGCTTGAATTGGAGAAGAGGAAAGTAGAAGAAGAGAAAGAAGAGAAGAGAAGAACTTGAGAGAAAATTGAATGAGATTTATCTTGGGAGTTGTAGAAGACGTAGAAGAAAAGATGAAGAGAGAAAATGAGAGAATTGAGTTTAAGAAGGGGAATGAGGTTGTGGAGAAAGGTGAAGTGCTAGAGGTTGAACAAATGGGTGAACAATACAGAGATTTTGTTGAAGCCATTGGACATAACCTAAAAGAAAAGATGGAGGTTGAGAAGGTGGTGGAAGGAGAGGTACATGATGAAGACGTAGGGATTGTAATTGACCAAGAAAGTGGAACTATAGCATTTTAGGGGGAAGATTCTATGGTGAATCACAAGTACAAAGATCCCTATCTTGTACTTTGTGAATGTAACAGCACCTACCCCATATTCTTTGATCTTTTCTTGTAGGTTCATGAACAAAAATGGAAAGCTTCGTATTCGTCCTTATTTCTGAAGTGTGAACATCAACTCTCTGTCGAAGAACTTACATCATTCCACAAGCTCTACAATGACATTGCTTTTGGAGCTTATCCATTTCCATTCAATTGTGAATTCATATTATTACTTGAACTTTATGGTGATGAGGACGAATCATCTTGAAGAGAGAGGGGATGATATGATCCTAGGAGGGTCATAAATTAACCAGAAGTCTTGGAGCATTTTTTGGGTGTAAAAGGATCAAAATCAATCACTTTCGTGCAAATTCAGATCGATTCTGTAAATGAAACGACAATCGAAGATCCATTATATTCAAAGGGATGCAATTTAGATAGATATGTAATTCAAATTTGGAGATCATTATTTCCTGAATATTTGTATCTCGTTGAGTCTACTTTTCAACTCAACTTGAATCGGCTCAATTGGACGTCGGGATCAAAAGTTATGTCCAAAACACTGAAGACCACCAATGCTAAATTTTCAACAGAAAATCAGTTACGGGCGTAACTGAATTAATTATAGCCGTAACTAGTGTCCTACACATTTTTTTGCCACTTTTTTGATATTTTAGGATATTTTGACTATTTTATTATATTTCCTTTCTCTAGCTTCTCCAACAAGCTTGGTTTATTAGTCGTGAGTATAAATAGGCCATGTATCCTCATTTGTAATTCAACTTTGAAGATAATTGAGAGCTTTTGCTTGATGAGTCTAGAATTTTCTCCTCGTGTTCTTCATTGGACAATCGAACATATATGGATTGTGATCAAATCTCATAGCATTCAACCCTCACTGTTTGTCGGTATTGTTGAGTTGAGTTGAGGGGTCCTACTCCTCGCCGAAATTGGTGAGTTGTTATGGATCACCCGCCGAGGATTAGCTTTCTGGCATTATGCTAATCTCTTGTGGGTTGCATTAGCTCAGTTCTAGTGTGGTTCATATCAATATGCAAGCGATGCAAAACCATGAGCTTATATTATATCTAGGCAATGGAGCTAGAGACGGCATCACACTTTTAAAATGTTACCCAAAACCATGAGCTCATTTTCAAAACACACATTTGAATATAAAAAACTATGTAATTACTTGCAAATTTTAACATATGCAAAGCAACTCCAATGGTCTCGGTTCAAGTACAAAACATTTTGTATAGGACCTAATGCTTCTTTTCTTTTCCCCACGCATATCCTCACACATCAAGTTATGGAGGATTCCCTGCCATCTCCAATGTCCTTACCACATCCAGCACCGCCTAAAACACATAGAAGGAAACATAGTGAGTCTTTAAGGACTCAATAGGATATAGATGCAGGTGCAATGCATGACACACTCACACTTTAGGCCCAGTTGTAATCATGTGCTTACAATGGTGCCTCACACGCGTATCGTATTTTCGCCAGGCCTCAATCCTCTTGTGAGGTTTCCCCGTGAGACCACCATTTGGGCCAAAGGTTTCAATCCTATGCGGGGCATCCCCCTTGAGACCATCGTTTCCCTTACATGTATGTAAACACATAATAGGCAATGTCACATTCACATGCTTTCATGATATAATCGTGCAAGCATTTACATAAACATTAATATCACAAATTTGCAAATCTTTCATTTCAAGCCTTGCTACCACCTCAAAAGGGCATAAACATGTAAACGACACATTATCCACATCAATTCTTCATACATATCATCATATGGCCCTCTAACCATGTCATGTAAACAATCTCATAACCGATATAGAACTTCACGAATTCTATAGAGAATCTCATACGGGCCGATATATCTGGGAGTCAATTTGCCACGCTTTCCAAATTGAAGAAGCCTTTTTATTGGTGAAATACGAATAAACACTTTCTCACCAACTTCAAATTCAAGTGGTCGACGTCGATTATCGGCATAACTTTTCTGTCGATCCGGTGCAGCTTTCATGCGTTGCTTAATCTTTTAGACCGCCAAAAGCATATCTTGTATCATCTATGTTCATATTATTTTCATTTCTCCTACTTCATCCCAATGTAGAGGAGATCTACATTTCCATCCGTACAAAGCTTTATAGGGAGGCATTCCAATTGAGGAATGATAACTATTATTGTAGGTGAACTCTATCAAAGGAAGATGACGATCCCAACTTTGGGGAAACTCCAAAACACGAGCCCCGTAACATATCTTCGAGTGTTTGGATCATTCGTTCGGTTTGTCCATCTGTTGGAGGATGGAATGCTATACTAAACTGAAGTTTCATCCGCAAAATCGTATGTAATTCTTTCCAAAAGTGAGACAAATACCTAGGATCACGATCGGGCATAATGGTAGTAGGTAGTCCATCTAAACAAACAATCGCATGTACATAGAGTTGAGCCAATTGCTCCATTCGATAGGTCATCTTAATTGGTAGAAAGTGGGCAAATTTAGCGAGTCAATCGGCAACGACCCACATAGCATCAAATCCTTTACTGGTCCTAGGCAACCCACTTATGAAATCCTTAGCGACATTATCCCACTTCTACTTAGGAATTGGAAGGGGTTGCAATGGTCCCGCTGATCTTTGATGTTCGGCTTTCACTTGTTGACAAACTAAATACTTTTCCATGTATTCCTCTACATTCCATTTCATACCCGGCCACCAATAAAACCTCTTAATCTCCCTATACATCTTGGTCGAACCAAGATGGAGAGTATATGGCTACATATGGGCTTCGTGATAGATTTCTTGCCGTAAGCCCTTCGTTGCCAGAACATAATATCGATCTTAGTACTTGAGGATCCCTTGTAGTATCTGAAAATCCAGATTCGTTTGTCATTCAATTCTTTCTTAACCGTACATGCCCAATTATTAGTTTCTTGTTCTTCCTTAATACAGTCCATAAGTGTTGATTGAATGGACATAATCGCCAACCGGGCTTCATCCGGTTCCAAAATTTCAAGATCGAACTTCTCCATCTCACGTTGCAACTCACTTGATCTTGGTTTTGGTATCTTTCGGCTCAATGCTTTCACAACAATGTTTGCCTTGCCGGGGTGATAGTGAATCGAACAATCATAATCTTTCACGAGTTCTAACCAACAACGTTGACGCATATTGAGCTCTTTCTGAGTGAAGAAATACTTCAAACTTTTGTGATCCGTATAAATCTCACATCGTACCCCATAAAGATAGTGTCGCCAAATTTTTAAAGCAGACTCTTTAATTAGCGTGCAGCAGATGCGATAACCTTTTTGTTTTGCATCAAAACACATTCGAGCCCTTGACGAGATGCGGCACTGTAGATAATAAACACACTTGAATCATTGGGAATTGCCAAAATGGGAGCTGTGGTGAGGCGAGTCTTTAACTCTTGAAAACTCCGCTCACACTTATCGGTCCGCCGTAATGGCACATTCTTTCTTGTCAAATGTGTCAATGGAGAGGCGATCTTAGCAAAATCCTTCACAAAGCGGCGATAATACCCAGCCAAACCTATAAAACTTTGTACTTCGATCGGCGTAGTTCGCTGGGACCACTTTAGGGTAGCTTCTACCTCACTGGGATCAACTACAATACCTTCCTTCGTTACCACCTGTCCCAGAAATATCACTTGCATCACCCAATATTCACATTTCGATAACTTAGCATATAATAACTTTCGGAGTGTTTGCAAAGCAATACGAAGATGTTCTTCATGGTCTTCCTAGGACTTGGAATCATCAATGAACACAATCACGGATTTATCAAGATATAGCTTGAAAACTCGATTCATAAGATCCATAAAAGGTGCTGGATCATTCGTGAGTCCAAGGGGCATAACAAGAAACTCAAAATGGCCATATCGAGTACTAAAGGCCGACTTCGGTATATCCTCTTCTCTTATCCTTAGTGGACTATAGCCGAGTGTAAATCAATCTTTGAATAGATCCCTGAGCCTTGAAGTTGATCCAGTGACTTATCAATAGGGGGCAACGGATACTTATTCTTGATTGTAACCCTATTCAATTCCTGGTAATCAATACACAATTGCATAGATCCATCTTTCTTGTTTACAAACAAAACCGGGGCACCCTATGGAGAAGTGCTGGGTCTAATAAACCCTTTTGTTATCAAATCATCCAACTGAGTTCGAAGCTCCCTCAGTTCAGATGGCACCATACGATAGGGAGTCTTCGATATTGGTCGTGTACCTAGCATGACCTCAATAACAAAATCAATCTCCCGGGGCGGAGGTAATCCGAGGAGATCATCGGGAAACACATCCAAAAATTCATGTACTATTGGAACTAAAGATGGCATCAATGATTCTTCAGTTTTCATAATGTACAAGGTGATCACAGGTGCTTGACATCCTTGACTAATTAACTTCTTCGCTTTTATAGCCGAAATAATCATTCGTTTCGGACGCTTTGACTTCAGAAACACAATAGGTTCACTTGTCGGGAATTTAAAAGCTCAAATCTCCAAAGCAATAAGATCGGCTAATGTACCACAACCCTGAACACTAATAGGGACAGCCGGAAAATAATTCATAACACACTGATTCCATCCCCGAAGGTACAATAATATCAATAGAGGACCATAGGAATTAAGCATACAAAGTAGACATAAAACAATGCGTAGCTCCAGAATCAAATAATACTTATGCAGGCAAAGTATAAACATAAACAGTGCCTGCGATAACATCAACCTTCTCGGGTACTTCGAGCTGAACCAAGCAAAATGAACATCCGGCTTGTTGGGCTGTAGATGGTTGTGGTGATAATTGATTCCTCGCATCCAGACACTCTTTACTCATATGTCACTCCTTGCTTCATTTATAACATCAATTAGTGCCGAAGTAACACTGACCCCAATGGTTCTTCCCACAAGATTGGCAAGTCATAATAGAAGAACTCGATCCTTTCTTTACCAGTGAAGAAGAAGTATTACCCAATGGTCTCTTGTTATTTCTTACTCGGCCACGATAATTCGAACCTCGTCCTTGGTTGCTATTCGAGGAACCTTGTGAGGAATAAGATTGTCCTTGAGTCGATTGAGGAGGTTGTCATAAAGTACTTGCCAATGCCTTAATAATGAAGTTTTCATCAAGCTCGTCTTTTTCATCAAGTACTTGCCAACCCTAGATTGTCAGTCCAAACAGTAATAATAGCTTCTTCTCCTTTCCTCACTGTATCCCACCAAAACCCAACTCAGCCACGAAGCATAAAGGTAGCTCAATTCACTTGCTCAGACTCGGGAATGTGAGCATATTCAAACATCCTCTCCATCATTTGAATCCAATTCTCAGCATCAATCGGATCATTAGCATCTTCGAAAATTGGCGGATTCAAATGCTGAAAACGATCAGTTGCTAACTCCTTGTCTTTTTCCTCTTTTGCTTTATCAACCCCCGAAGCACTTACTGAATTACTGCCATTTGCACTATAACTTGCATTAGCGTTATTCATCAATTGCTGCATCATTTGAGACTGTTGTTGCATCCGCTGCGAATGTTGTTCAACAAGTCAGGTCAGTCTTTCGATGATAGCAGCCTGATTGTCAGCCATCTATTCATCACATAAAAGAAGACCATAAAGGAAAAAAGGAAATATCCCCAGGTTTATATTCTCACTCTAGGCCTACACGTTCTCCTCACATAACATCGCACAAACAAAACATATAGAGGCACATCATACAAACCGATCATGTGTTGGAGTGGCGAAGAGAATCCTCTGATGCATGGGGAAATAGCAAATGAAGCCTGCTCTGATACCATCCTGTAACGCCTTCTCTAGTGCCTCGTCCTATCCTATATTATATTAGGGCAACGGAGCTAGAGATGACTTCACACTTTTAAAACGTTGCCCAAATCCGTGAGATCATTTTCAAAAACACATTTGAATATAACAAACTATGTCATTACTTGCAACATTTAACACATGCAAAGCAACTCAAGCGGTCTTGGTTCAAGTACAAAAAATTTTATATAGGATCTAAAGCTTCTTTTCTTTTCTCCCACACGTATCCTCAAACATCAAGTTCTGGAAGACTCCCCGCCATCTCCAGCATTCTTATCACATCGAGCACCGCCAAAACCACATAGAAGGAAATATAGTGAGTCTTAAAGACTTAGTAGGATATAGATGCAAGTGCAATTGCATGACACACTCACACTTTGGGCACAGTTGCGAATCATGTGCTTACAATGGCACCTCACATACGTGTCGTATTATAGCCAGGCCTCAATCCTCTTGTGGGATTTTCCCCGTGAGACCATCATTCAGGTCAAAAGTCTCAATCTTTATGTGGGGTTTCCCTCGTGAGACCATCGTTTCCTTTTCGTGTATGTAAACACATGATAGGAAACATCACATTCACATTCTTTCATGAAATAATCGTGCAAACATTTACATAAACATTTATATCACAAATGTGCAAACCTTTCATTTCAAGCCTTGCTACCACCTCAAAAGGGCATAAGCATGTACACCGCACATTATCCCCATCAATTCTTCAGACATATCATCATATGACCCTCTAACCATGTCATGTAAACCAATACCTCACGACATCTGAATTAAGCTTGCATTCATGGAGAACTCAAGGTTTACAAGCAAATACTTGAAACAACTCCTACATATACTTACACTGACCTTCTAGGACACCTACTACATCTATTACCTACCTTATAGCAGATAAAACAATCACCAATATATTTAGTAGCTTCCCTCAACTTCCTCCTTCTTCCTTCACCTTGCTTGTAGTACCAAAAATGGATTGTGATGACAAAGGTTGATGATCAACTGCTATATAAGAGTTGAAGAACTTGAAGAATGCTTAAAATTTCTTTGGTGGTGTTTTGGGGGTGTTAGGGTCGAGTGTGAGTGTAAAAGGCTCTGCACAACTTCCATATTCCACCATTCTTATATTTACGGCTGTAACCCATACATTTTACGGCGGTAACTCACAACATACGGCCGTATAATATTGTGTACAGTCATACCAAATTCTCTGCATATTTTTCACACTTCCCCTGCCTCAAATATGTGGCCGTATCTAATTGTCTTACTGCCTTATCATCACAATTACGGCCATGAGTATGACATTTACGGTTGTAAATATAGTTTTCCTGAATTTTCTTCCCCTCATTAATCTAATGGCCATGACATTACCAAATACAATCACATACACTGGTAAACATATTTTACCATATTACAGACGTCATCATCATATCAAAACACGTTACCATCATATCAAATCTCATATAAAAGAGGACGGGGTGTTACATGGAATGTTATAAGTAGGTTGTAATGACCTGTCTTGAAAAATAATATTTTTACGTTAAAAAGCTAAATTTTAAATATTTACCCTAATAAAATATTGAAACAACTCAGTGTATCTCAGCTAGACCTTCTTTGAGTTCAGTGGTCCACATTTATATCTATAGTAAAAAAGCATAAACACATGAGCACGTGACACTCAGTAAATACGACAATGCAATGATGCCTGTTCATTACACAAGGACCCTTTGATAAGTACAAGATTTACACTTATTTTGGCCATAAAAGTAGAGTCTTGTGTATGAATTCTCGTGTTATCATGACTAATTTCGGTGTTATTTTATTGTTATTAGGTTTAACCGAATGGCCAAAAGAGTTTGGAAGAGATTGGAACTAAAATGAAGGGAAAAGGACCAAAATAGAAGGTCTTGAACAAGTGAGGGACTTGTGGTGCAAAAATGGAGGATCAAGAAGGATGGGCACAAAGACTAAGGGTGAAAAATGAGAGAAGAAAAAGTCTGAGATCAAAGAAAAGTCAAGTGCAAAGTTAAAGTAGTGGAAGTGTAATTAAAAAGAAAAAAAAAGGTGAAAATTTGTGCCTTGCAGCCACAAGGGTTCACGAAAAAGGGACATAGGAGAATTTGCTATAACATTGAGACCGCAAGGATTGATGCATTGCAGCAGCAAGGCACAAACTCGGGCAGAACTTTCCAAATTTTATTTCCTTTTGGAACTCTACTTTCTCTCCTTCTTTTACACGATTTTTAGGATTTCCTGAAGATCTAACGAGGGTTATAAATAGGACCATTGAGACACAATTGAAGGAGCTTTTGGGACACATAAAAATTAAGCGAACTCCATAGAAATTCAATCATTTTTGAAGTGATTTGAGACCAAAGTCAATCTTGGTGCAAGATCTGCAACTTCTACTTTTTCTTTTGAATTTGGTGATGAACTCTTTTATTCCGGTAATTTATTCTATTTTCATCATGTGTGACTAATTTTCATTGTTGGGATAAACGATGTAATATAGTTTGAATATTCTATCTCAATTCTCAAATTTTGGGTTGTTAATTCTCATGTGTTAATTTTATATCTACTTTTGATGTGTGATTTACTTGGCCACTAATTCATTGAATTGTGAATGATAACAAACCGAGGGATAAGACATTTATTTCAACAACATGGTAAAATCTGGCAATTTGCATAAGTGGTAGAGATGTTTTTCATGATTTGCTGAGATTGTTTTTGAATTCCTATGAACTTTAATGTACGTAGTTAATGCTTATTCAAACTATACATGGAGATAGAGTAGTTGACTTGATTAGATAGGATTAATTTGAACTTGAGAGAGCTAAATTAAGTCACTTTTGTGAATTTGATCTAGCACAACCATAGGATAAAATTTGAAAGGAAAAATCAAATAGGATAACTATAGATCAATCGGGATTCAAAACTTCGTTCTTCATTGATTCAAACGATCTTTTGAATTTCGTAATTTTTTAGTTCATTCTAGTTTTCTACTAACAAGTAAAATCTATGTTCATGATATTTTTATTCGTTCTAGTTGAGATAAATTTAAACCAATTTTAGATAAGATAGTCTTTATGGGTACGATAACTCTGGCTCAAAAAGTCCTTGACTTATTGAGCAGTAAAAGTATGAAATGAAATTCATTTTACATTGATCGAAATATGCTTAAGTGAACTGAGCAAGCGCACGGGTTCATCTAAAAGCCCTGTGTGGGTGTACGGAGGTCTTGTGCGGGTGCACATTACACAATTCCAGATTTCTATATTTGATTCAAGCTCTATTTTTGGTGGTTTCTTGTGCACTAATTTTGGTCTTTTTAGAGACCTTTTTAACACCTATCTAAATGGGTGTCTAGCCTCAATTGGAACACAATTGGAGAGAAGAAAATAGAGGAAGAAACAACAAGGAAGAAAGTCCATATTCAACAACAAGAGTTGAGGATCAAGATGCAATCCAGAACAAACCCCATGGATCTCAACACAAGCATACAAGGCTAAATCTTAAATTCCTAGTTCTATGGGGACGTTGTGTACATAGATCTATTGTTATCTTTCCCCAATGACTAACGTTGTTCTCCCTTTTGATTTTTTTGTTAGATTATTTTGCGTTTAATGACTCAATTCAATTGAGTAATTATTTCAAATTGATCAACTGTGGTGAATGCTTGATTGATGATTGCCAGAATTAGGACCTTGTTCCGTAATTATCACCATTCCAACTAGAGAACTTGCATCTTTCGGAATAATCCAACCTGCGTTAATGAAATCAAGCTTGTGAATTTGACACCTAGTCTGATTCATCCTTCTAGATCTTTTTACTAGTTTTCGCATTAAACTCAAAGCGCTTATTTTGGGTTGTCCGAGAGCTAAGGATTAATTAATGAGCTTGTTTTGGTTAATTACATTTAAGGAAGAATTGGGTAACTAGAGCTTGTTAATTACCGAGAGATTAGTAAATCAAGAGATAGGAAAATACATGTTGTTTGAGAAAGGATAGTGATAGCCAGGACATAACTACCTAGAGAACTAGTTATATCACTACTTGATCTTTCCAAACTTTTTACTTGCTTTATTTATTTTTCGTTTAATTAGTTTAGTAAATAAAAAAACTCCCCATACCATAGTTAGCATAACTTTTCGAGTTCACAACCGTTCTCTGTGGGTTTGACTCTTACTCATCTCTATTACATTTATTTGTTTTAAAATTTATTAAGGAAAAAGTTTTTATTATTCTGTGCTTGCGACAGCTACCATCAGCACATGCATGAAATGCTAGTTTTAATTTCTACAGTGGCATGGCCCAATAGCCCATCAATATTACAATAATTTTGGAGATGGGCAATTAAATAATTATGAACCAAGATTTCATAATATAGCCCAATAAGAATACCACAAGGACTAGGATTATGTCTAGGATGTTTTGATGGACAAAACCTATATGTACAAATACTATTAGGGCTCTTGGTATATTATTCCCATTAAGTTATACAACATTAGTATGAGAATGAGAAACACTGAAGAATCTAATATACCAGTTCAGATATTACAACAACATCAATGCTAGAGGTACTCCATCAATCTAATTAGTTCCGCATGATCTATATGCAACTATTGAAATTAAAGCATGAATAGATCACTTTATTTGTGAACGTCTCTAACAGCTGGTATCGGAGCGATTTTACCTCTGCCTTGATGTTTGTAATTTGGAAACAAATGGGATTTTAACAACTTGAACTTTCATCTAATTAATCATATTAGTTAATTAAAGGATGTTGATTAGTTGATACGTGGAATTACAATGGTGTGCAATAAGTATTGTGAGGAATTGTTTAAATTGAAACATGAAAAACTTGGATTGCGATCAACATTCTGATATTTTGTTTGTCTATAATGTGTTATATACTAATTTAACGATTAATTTAAAACATTTAGTAGTACAGGTTGGAGTATACAAAATACCATTTCGCGTTTTAATTCCTTTTGTAATTATTATGGTTACTTTACGTTATTATATTTCACGAATACATAATCCGCTAATCAAAATATACAATAATGTAAAAAAAATATTGGACACATTCACTTTTTATTTATGCAAATGTTATTCATTCTCCGTTTTATTTGCATATTCTGTAATATACATGAATAGAATGTTAATAATTATATAAGTGCTCATAGATATTTCAATTCATTAACTATTACTTCATATTTGGTTAAGAAAAATTATATTTTATATTAATTTTATATCCGTGGTATTAATCCTTATATTTGTATTAATAAAAGAGTTATTATACAAGAAAAATAACCATACATGCTTATCATTTGATATAAATCATTAAAGTATTGTAATTATAATAACAGTAATGAAGTCATTCTTTAGGGTGATAGGGAATAGTTTATAAATATTTTTAATGGATTTTAATGTAAAAGATGAGAGAGAATGAGTGGAGTTGAGTGGTTGAGATTTGTAGATGTGATGGGATATGCGGATGTAATTGATTTAGGGTAAAGAAATAATGCATAAAAAAGTGATCAAAAGTGGTAAAAATGTTTTAAAATAGTTGCCTATCAGGCTATTTGTATACTTTACCATCGACAACAAAATCGTTTCCACTACTTGTAACTTCTAAGAACGTATAAATGTGTGATAACGAGGTTGAAATTGTTGTGGCTATCATAATGTGTTCAAAATTGTTCTAATACTTGTAGCTTTTAAGAACATACAAATCATGTGTTATAACGATGTACAGACTATCACAATGACATGCAAATCGTTCTAGTATGCCTATTTTTGAACCTACACCTGTTGCTTTTCCAGAATATAAAAATGTGTCATAATGATATTCAAATCATTATAACGACTTGGAAATCGTTCTAGTACCTTTGCTATTTTTAAATTCAGTGCCTATTTTAACTTCTTTATAGGGTGTCAAAATGTATTATAACGATATCCAAGTTATTATAACGACATTGAAACCGTTCTAGTGACCGTTGTTTTTTCGGTTTTAAACCAGCACCTATTGCTTTTTCAGAATGTAAAAATGTGTCATAATGATATCGAAGTCGTTATAACGACGTGGAAATCGTTCTAACACCTATTGCTTTTTTAAATCAGTACCCGTTTTAACTACTTTACAGAGTGTAAAAATGTATTATAACGATCTCCAAGTTGTTATAATGACATTGAAACCATTCTAGTGACCGTTGTTTTTTTCCTTTTTAAACTAGCACCTATTGCTTTTCCAGAATATAAAAATATGTCATAACGATATCGACGTCGTTCCAATTTGTGTACTTGTACGAAAATGATGACATGTATGCAGTTGTAACACATATCACTTGCGTAGTACATGCATACAAATATTAAGCTCATTATAACTAAAACGATGTCTAAATTGGTATGCATAAGTATAACATCCCAACACAACAAGCTTAGTAGCATAAGATCTTACAAAATGAGAGAATAACATCGAAGAAAGGAAACTTAAATATTATTCATCTTCCGGAACTACTACGCTTGTACAAATGGCACGGTTATGACTTGTTTTATGGCATTTACCACACTTGTGAGGCTTGCGTGGCTTTTCAGCTGATCTTTTTCTCTTTTACGATGGCCGCCCGCTTTGTCTTTTCACCAATAGTGGGAGGATCTTCCTAGCCATTACATGCTCTAGAATTTTCTATCCATCTTCTTTCGGTACAGGATACACAAATTTGGAACATAATTGCGTCCAATAAGTAGCACTGTGGTATAGATTGCAGAAATTGTAACCATTATCTCCAGTAAACCTTATCACGGTAATGACATGTGCACATGGGAACTTGTCCAAATCAAATTTCTTACACGTACATCTACGTGCTTCCAAGTCCACAATGTGACATTCTAAATTATCGCCAACATCATAAATGTCAGGAGAAATTGGCTTCACCTCCAAACCCACTGCCTCATTATATGTCTTGCACATCTTCTTTTCTAAGGATGGAGTGAGAACGTTGGTATATTTTTCAGCTGCGCTGTGTCTTTCATAGAACCACCTCTGTTGTGTTTCCTATATATAATCAATCAATCCAATTATAGGAAATTCTCTCACTTTTTAACAAACTGTTTAGTGGTTTGGCATTATTTGTAGTCACAATATTGTATCATACTCCATTAAAGTGTGCTCTAGCCCAATAACAATAATCTTCTTCCAACAAGTAATACTGATTCGTTTAGTTTTACTAAATAGTGCTGTCAAATTGTTCTCAAATTATGGCATTGTATAAGCCTCTGCTGTTGTCTTGAACAAATGTGCAAGGTCACGTGGAAAATGACTCTTCAGATTCCTTTGCAAGTGGTACATACAATCTCCTTGATGAGTAAGCTCAAAAATCTTTTGAAATCCATTTTTAATGCATCATGCACAGTCGAAAATTATCGTAAGCTCCTCCGTATCACCTATGATTATCTTCAATTTTTCGAAGAGCCAACCCCATGATTTATTATTTTTAGAATCAACCATCGCCCAAGCAAGCAGATACATATGGTAATTTGCATCTTGACAAGTTGCTACAAGTAGAGTACCTTTACGACTCGAAGTCAAGTGAGTCCCATCCACACAAATTACTCGTCGCATCGAGTTAAGAAAATCCACGTATGCTTGGTCCCAATGCCATAAAAAAATATTTGAAACGTTGTTTTTTAGTAGTGCGAATGAATGTCAATGTACCTGAATTTTGTAACTCCAAAACATGACAATACGATGGCAATTTTACATAGCTTTCACTTGGTTTTCCACGGATCAATCTCATAATATAATATTTCTCATTGTAAGCCTTCGTATAACTTATCGTGATGCCAAATTCTCAACAAATGTCACTAATAATGTCTCTCAGTCTATACAGTCAATTAGCATCTTGAAACTTAGGGGCGATGTGGTTTCCAATAACTATATATGACGCATGCTTATGGTCTTTGCGGTGCACACTAATTCAGAAAATGTGAATACCTTGGTATTTTCGAATTTCGAAAATATCAGAATTTTGAAATTTTGTAGCCCGTAAACGTCACTTGCATTTATCCTCTATACACACAACTTCATATATGCTCTCATTTGACTTCTTAACTTTAAATTCAAAGTGACACTCCATAACCGTAGACAATATTTTTTGTATCAAAGTCTTCTTCGTTGGAAACAATTGTCTGACTTTCACATTTAAACTTTCTGAAATTCTCACTAATGAAGCATAATGGACTGAAGAAATCTTGAAACTACAACCCGACTACCGCTTTCATCTGTACGGGTATTGACATTTCCATCTCCAAGAGTTGACTTTGGGTTTCATGTGCATTCAAACCATCATTGGTATTATCTATCATAGTCTAATTATGATTTCTATGTGTAATCAAATTAGTACAGTCCATGGCTCCTAAAGGATTGTTCCATACCACATCTTTTATTTTGGGACAATTTTGACTTACATCAAAATTGTTACAATCTAGTAACGTTTCACCACCATTGTCATTGATCGCGACATTCTCAGTTTGCACAAATTCTTCATCTCCATTCGTATGGAGCTGTTCTTTACCATCAACCCGCGATAAACATGCATCAATACCTAACAATTCTCGATTTTCAACAATTTTTTCCATGAGTGCAATGTATAAGAAAGTTTCTCTAGAGACTAAAATAAACCACTGGACATTATTGTTACAGTCAATGATGATCGATGCTGCTGGAGCTTTAGAAACTATAGGGACAAGGCATGCCATCTCCATTTCATATAGCTTTGAATCAACATTCAACACCTCCTTCACTTTGTCATATAATTCCACATATGAAATTGTTCTCAAAACAAGGATAGGCGTTGTCTTTCCTTTTTCATTCTCCACATATTTCCATGTCCATACACCTTCGATATTCTTCTCGAATTCAACTGGATGACAAATTGATATCCATACCATGTCCGCATTGTCCATAACTGCTATTAAATAAAACATTCTTAAGAAATACAGATAACGATATTGATGTCATTCTGTAAAACAAATAACGACGTTTCTGTTGTTATATTTGTATTTATCATATATCACACAGTACCATAAAAATATATTATTTTGTTTTACTTCAGCAAGTAAAAATATTTGAAAGCAAACTGAAAATAAGTAAAGGATGAAACTAACACACCATAACGACTTCTAACTTGTATGATTTAACAACCTCATTCTGATTATCTTCAGTTCATAGTTAAAACTTATCTTTATATATATTTTGGTGGTTTAACCATATGAATAGTTCCATGCACAAATCAAGCATATTACAAAATAAAATTCATGCAAATAAAGTCAATGTTGCTCAAAGTTTTTTAAAGTTAATATTTACGATTACAATTTTCAACCGCCTCTCAAACATTTTCTTCTAACAAGTATTGTGAAATAAATATTCAACATCCTTCGTATTGAATAGTGGTAAATAGATTGTGCAACACATGATTGAGAAATTAATAGTATTCTTTGACAAGTACAGAATGTAATTTGAATTAACTCTAATTTGAGTGACAGAGATTTCCTCTTGGACAAATTATCGAATATTTCAAGTGCAAAAGCGTTATAGATTGTATAACCATTGCACCTGTAATTTTGAATAATATTTTTACACGCATGTGATGCATTATAAATGGAAACGTTGTCATTTTAGTATAGAAATTACTTGAAGCAATATATTTTTAGATAGAAAATATATGCTCTTACACAAAACATTCATAAGAAATACTAAAAACGATATTTATATCGTTCTGTAAAAGAAATAACGATGTTTATGTCGTTATATTTGCATTTAACACATATTAAATAGTACTATCAAAACATATTTTACTTTACTTCAACAAATAGAAATAAATAATAAAAGTAATTTGAGAAAAATAAGTAAATAACAATATTAATGCATCATAACGACTTCTAATTGTTATACCCAAATGAATAATATATAAAACCCTAATTAAAGTGAGAAATGAATGTGAAGTTATAGAAAGAAAATAATATACCATACCTTCTCTTTGCGGGTGTTAGTTTATATGTATTTATGAGTATTTATGAGTTTTGATGTGAAATAGGAGAGAGAATGAGTGGAATTGAATGGTGGATATTTGTGTAGTATATGTAGATCCCACGAGATATATGAATGTGATTAGTTTGAAGTATAAAAAAATGCGTAAAAATATGTAAAAAGTTGGAGACTAACACGGGCATCTTCTTCAAATGCCCTTCTTCAACAAATTAATTATTTCGGAGAATAAGAATATAGATTCATCTATATTGTACAAAAAAGGGGAAATTCAATTATAAGAAATAAAGAGAAATGAAAAAAAAATACAAGATGATGTTTAAAAAAGATTACTTACCTTAGAGGAGTCAAGACGCCGATTAGCAAAAGAGAGAGGGCAGAAGATTATTGGTTTCTTCCTCATTGGTGGAATTTTGTAGTAAAATCAAGGACAAGATGGTTTTTTGGGCACATAAGGATATAATAGTCATTATATTTATTTTTTTCTCTTTATTTGAACATGAGGTTATATAGATAAAGATTTATGTGGGTCTTTTTAAATAAAAAACTTTGGCTTGAGTTACCCTTTTAGAATTTGTTCTTTTGGTTACAATTTTATATACACGCAATTCCGTATAATTTCACATTTATTTTTAATTACACATATTTTTAATACAATTTTAACTATATATTTTAGACGAAATTGCTTCCATATCAATTTTATTTTATTGCCGATTAAAAAGAATGCCTCTTAACCTAATTTGCTCTTGTTTCAAATCATTACAGTAACCCATTTCACACGTAGAGTCTGGAAGAAATTCCTGATCGAGGGATCATCTTCTCCCAAACCCCTGTGCCGTACTCTCCTTCACCTCCCCTTCAGAATCTTCTCATCTGCCCCCAATTTCTTGTAATTTGAAGTTAATCAGCTGTAATTCTTAATTTCAGCTATATCAATCAATATTAATAGCAATTATTATCAATTATTATCTATTTGTGGATCGATTATTTCCATTTGTGAGTTTGATTCGAAAATTGAGGCTCAACCCATAACATACTATTGTCGTTTGAATCCTGCACATTTCGCCAGAGTCGAGCTCATACGCGCAATTGAAAGTTGCTATCGGGGTTTCAGCAGTTACTGGTAAAATATGGGTATAGATGAAGATTCTGAGCAAGAATTCGAACGGCAGAAGAAAAAATCAGCTTCTGTCGACGATAAAAGGCGAGGAGTTTTTTCACATTTTCTACTTCCTTTATTTTCGTGTCCGTTATTTCAAATGATATGAAGAAATTGAAGTCTTGAACTCTGTACAGGAGAAAGAAAATTACACCTGGAAGTTTGATGAAAGCTCTGGTGAGGCCAGGAAGCGGTGAGAAAACACCTAGTGATGGTGAACAGGTTTGTTATTATTATTAATTATATTGAATTATTGATTGATGGTGTTGGTTCGCTTAACATTATTTTTCAGTTTAATTCTTGTTTCTTTTTTTTTTTTTTTTTTTCTGATAAGAAACAAGAATTTTATTCATAAAAAAATCTGAAGCAGTTACAGCAAAAAGTAAAGTGTATTTCAGTTATCTGAAGTAATTATAGCATTGATGTCTGTAGAAGACTGCAAAAAATGATTAGTAGAAAAATTTACCTAGTTTCCTGTGAATTCTGTAGGTTATTTATCATTTTACTATTAGAACGCTGGATGGAGTTGTTGTTGAGTCGACAAGAGCAGAATTAGGAGGTAAGTTGGGCTCTAAACAAATAGCAATGGTACTGGAAGTAAGCAGTAGTAACAGAAATCCATTATGTACAAGTAGAAAAGGATAAGGAAGAAAAAGATGTAATGTAACATAACTTTATCAGGTAGAATTTTTTAGTTTTTTGGTGCAATTTAAATGGAAAATTTTCCGTTATCTGCTTCCTTTATTGGATCAGCACAATATTTATTAGTGGAATATACCAAATAGGTGTAGCCATTGCATCCGCTCCGATGACCTAATATTCACCAAATAGTGCTTATTGCCTTATAATCATGAGATGCGGGCATTCTTCCCTGTAATATTGTATGTGGCCACTCTTCCCTGTAATATTTTCTGCATTTATGTTCTTTTTTTATTTTTTATTTTTTATTTTATTTTTATACTACTCTTGCTTTCCTGTTTTAAAGTAAGTAACTCAATGCACCTAACTGATTTTTCGGCATTCTGTGGTTGCGAGTTTTATAACCTTGTTCATTATCAAAGTTATTTCATTGGAAAATTTTCAGAGATCACTTTCTTATTCCACAGGCAAGGGTACCCCAATAAGGCAGGTTCTGGGTAAAAGCAAGATGATATTGGGACTGCTAGAAGGGTTTCCTACAATGCTGAATGGTGAAGTTGCAATGGTAATGTGGAACTTGTTCGTGTAGATAAACTGATACTAGCAGTCGTATACAGGAAATACTTTGGGGCATTCTTTAGGTTTTGGGTGTTTAAGATGTCTGAAGGCACTTTTGGGATCCCCTTGATGAACACATGCACTGGCAAGCTCAAATATGATAAAATGTTGGCGTTACCATTGGGCAAACTAAGAGGAAATTTTGCATAATATTCTGATTGCCTGTCACCTGCTAATTTTATATAAAATCTTAAGATAAGTTGGATAACCAACATTAAATTAATTTAGCGATTTTTTCCGACGTCTTTTCCACTTCTTCCAAGCTAAGGTTTGCCATTATTGCAGCGATAAGTTCAATAATATCTAAAGGTTGCATTTCTTCGTCCTCATTTCTCTTTGGATAGTTTTGACCAAACTCATTCCCATGCGTACATCTATGTTCTATGTTCTGGTATTTACTTCAGCAGGATAAAGAGAGAGAGAAAGAAGTCTTGTGTGAAGCCATCAAACCCGAACATATTTTTAACAGTTCAAAATTTGTTTGAGTACATTCTCTCCGAGTGGTTCATTTTGTTAGTTCTCCTATTGTTAAGCCGGTGGCTTTCTTTTTCATTTTCCACTCCAACTTTCCTTTTCCTTTTCCACTCCAACTTTCCTTTTTCCCTGGTCCACATAATCTAAATTAGCAAGTTATGTCCCACCCTATATCGATAAGTTAGTGCTCCTTTTTGAACTGGGCCAATAAAGTAACCATATTGAGTACTTTCAATTAATTAAATTTTGAAAGCTAATATCTATTTTAGGAAAGAAAAGTTTATTTGTGAGCATGTCGAAAGGGAAGTAAGAATGAATGACTAGATTATAAGCGGCAAACGATTTAAATGGAATATAGATCTACACAGAAGTTCATGAAACATTATGCGATTTTGGTGATGATCACTCGCATAGTTGCTTTATTTTGGTCGGTGATTTATATGTTTTCTTGTTTGTGACATGGTATTATCTCTGATTTCAGTTCAAGATAAAACCTGAGCTGCATTATGGTGAGGATAATTGTCCAGTCACAGCGCCAGATAGCTTTCCGAAGGATGATGAACTTCATTTTGAGATTGAGCTGATTGAGTTCTCTAAAGTCAAGGCAAGAATGTTTGTCCCTGCTGTTATCTTCTTATAAAATGTCTAACTTGTTGGATCACTAGAAGGGGATTTTATTTGCTTCTTTCAATTTTACCAAAATTAACAGTCTCAATGGACATAGGCTATGTTTGCATACAACTAAAAATTCATTCTTTCTCCTACTTTTTAAAATTCAAATTTGGTCAAACAAATCACATCCATATATTTCGTAGGATCCACGTGTACTATTAAATATCCACCATTCAACTCCACTCATTACCTCTCTTCGTACTCATAAAAAAAATACATTAAAATTTTTATACTAATACCCTCATAATATTGTGGAGTCAGGCGTGTGTGAAAATCTGTCTCGAAAAGAAAAACTAAGGCCCCGTTCTCTTTGCGTTTCTATTTTCTGTTTTTAGTTTTTAAATTCATTTCGAGTTTTCTGTTTTGAGTCTATTTTGAGATTTTTGAAAATGCGTTCTTCTTGTAATTTTGAAAAACTGTTTTTTAAAATAGAAAATTGGAAAACTTGTTTACTTTGTACTTTTTAGAAAATCATTTCATAATAAAAATTTATTTAATAAATTTGATTAATGAATGATAAGAACGGCAATTTTACAAATTCATGTTAGAATAATAAATTATTTCTTATAAATTTATTAAAAAATTATTTAAGAAATTATTTTAAGTTTTCCATTTACTTTAAGAATAAATTGTTCTTTGCAAATTAACATAAGAATAATAAGAACGTCAATTCACATTGGCAACAAAGGCATTAAGCATCCTTAAATCCTTAACGTAATCATCAGTATCATCCTCACATAAAAAATCATCACCACTTGAATCATCCTCAAAATCGTCATCACTTGAACCATCACCACTAAAATTATCAGCTTGATTTGAACCACTAGACATCCTGTACAAAACATCATTGCAAATATGAGCAGCCATATCACTCATAAATTATCGAATTGTCAACATAAACACGAATATTAAATTTCATTCGATTGATCTAAGTAAACTAGTTCCACAACCAACATTATCAATAAAATCTCCAAATTTAAAAGTACTGCAAGCCACATAAAGGATTGTTCACGAAATGAAAGTAACACAATACTCGTACTTAGATCATGGCAAGTGAAAGTAATACCTTACTAGAACATACTTAAACTAGACAATTGAAAATAACACCTTACTAAAACACACTCTAACTAGACAACTAACTCAGAGCATTTCCAATATAGGCCCTCTCCTAGTTTCTGGCATCTTCACAAATGACATCCTGAAATTTGGATTCTTGAAGGCTGTTAATGCTTTCATGTAAACCTCAATTGGATATGTTCTCCATACTATTCAAGATGTCCAAGCAAATTGCATGACAATATGGATCCTGACTAGTAACTTCACTCTCCGTTTTGTTGGATGATTTCCCTTGTAGCTTTGCAAGCTTTTCTTTCAAGTAAAGTTTTCTAAGTTCAGTTTCCTCCTTTCTCGAACTCACAGAAGATGACCATTGGTCCATGTAAGCCTCCAGTCTATCTGCTTTACTGATTTTATGTTCTTTGCGTCGACGTTCACCACTTGTACCAATTTATTCACTTCTATGAGTATTCGTAACATCATCATTTTCAACACGCACATGCACTCCCCCTTAGTAAGAAAATCATCCTCAATTTGCCTTTCTTCATCAGATATAGGTGGCGGCTGAGTAGAGGCCATCCCCAATCCTCCAATAGTTGTGGTCCCGCTAAATATCTATCCAAGAGTTTCATAGTGCCTACATCCTTATTTCTTGAATATCTTGTACTCTGTCTTGTTGATCTACAGAAGCAAAGCAAATTTACACTATCATACTAAATTATTAAAAATGAGTAAAATTCATAATTGTTCAATAAAAATATATACCGTGTAAAAATGTTTCCAAACTTGCTCTGGGACATCAAGAAAGTTGCTCTTTGGATCCCATGTCACGCCAGTATGTCTCACAAGAGCAGAGAACAAGCGATGCGTCATACGCAAGCGATTCCACTTCCCTTTTAATCTCTCTAAGCCATAATCCATATTTGTTGATGCCATCATAGCTTCATTAATCTTGCCCCATTCATCTTTCGTAAACGTAGAGCATTGCAACACCCCCGATTTCACCTTATCGTAAAGAATTTCGATAAAAGCCTTCTCATTCGCATCAGGCCATGACATTGGTTCCTTAAACTTACCTCTGTGACCACCCATTATCTATGTTGAAAATAAATAAAGAGAACACAAATGATAATGTGTTGTTGAAGGAGGTGAAAAAAAGAATAAAGAAAAAATAATAATTATAGATCACATTAGCTTTTTGGGCATTATAGTTTTGTGAATCAAGCACTAGAACTAGTGTTACATATTTTATTTGGTGGTCATTTGATAAAATTTCACCAAACTTTGATCCATCATTTTCATCAACTTCTACCATAATCTAATGAAACTTCTATTAAAAGTTCAGTCAGACAACCCCTTAATATTTCAAAACTGGCTTCAGCAAGTGTGTTGTGGGTCAATTTTTTTCAACCAAATTAGGAAACTGCAAATTTTGCCGAAACAGCACTATTTTATAGAATGATCTCAGGCTAACTTAATATGTTCGAGCACCTGAAACTTAAAAAGTTTTTTCATGTAAGAAAATGAAATCATTGAGTTAATTACAGAGCAAAAGCATGTTAGAGGCAAGAATCTTCTTCAATGAAATTCAACTGCCTTGGTGGCATGACATGAAACTAATTAACGAGTGTGACCATCAAAGAGAATGTGTGGTCAAAACTGAGGAGCTTCATGGAGAAACGTGGTCAAAACTAAGGAGCTTCATGGAGAAACGCGCACACACACACACCCCAAAAAAAGAAAAAGGAAATTGTATGTATGGTCGAACATGAGTGTAACAAAAAGTGATCGTGAAAAATGTTCTATCTGAACAAGCACACAAATAATACAACTTTTTGAGGAGAAAACCTTGATGGGTCAAAAATACAATGAAAATGAGCGTAGTAACTTTATGTGGTAGATAGTTGTAAGTCATGTTAAATAAGAAATTAAAACAGTCTAAGGAGCCTGGCAAATAACTGAATGTGGCAGCAAAAGAAGGTTCAGTTGTCAATTAAGGCTACATAAGTCATAAAATTTGCAAAAATATAGAAATGCAGGAGTCTTTTCAGTTTTCAGAATGATAAGATAGCTAATGGGAAGTAATAAAGGTTTCTTAGGAATTGCTCACAGAAGGGTACAGTCATCGTGGAACCAGTAAAAGGGGGAAGATATCTTGGCAAAGGAAACAGAGAAATAGAGATCTGAACCAAGTTGTGTAAAAGATGAAAAACTGAAGTTATTTATAAAGATGAGATCACAAAATTCAGAATTTCAACAGCCATGTTTTCTAAAGCTAAAACCATGTTTCAACAGCCAACTTGTTTTCTAAACAGAATTTGTGAATAAAAAGAATTTCAGGTAAAAGAGTGGGCTGAGATATGCCATTCCAAACTGAAGCTTAAACCACCTTAATTATCCTTAAACAATGGCTCAAACTCTAATCCCAATTTGTTAAACACAAGACGGCTCATCATAAAATGAGAGACCAAACAATATCAGATTGTTAAACAGGACATCATAAAATGAATTATAAACCACTGTCACTGCTCATTTTGTACCACAAGTACTGCCCAAATTCTAGTACTCATTTTTATCTCTTTATGAACACTATCCAATCATTTGCTTGTAGTTTTCATCTACTCAAACTCAGTCTACCTTCTTCTCTGATTTACAATTACCTTAAATTCTAACCTTAATTAAAGCCTCTAAACACAACAGAACACACTTAACAAGATTTGACAGCTCAAATAATCTCATTTCAACTAACTAACTATCCATGATTTTCAGTCAAATCTCGTTATTTCTCTGCAAAATTGACGAATAGAACATGAGATCTAAATTGTACCATAATAAATTTTTCAGGCGTATAAGTTAAACTACATCACGCAGAAAATAGTCAAATACCCATATTCGCATAACCCAGAATTTGATAAAATAAAAAAAAAAATTATTGTCAAGCTACTTCAGGTAATTCCAAAACAGAATTAATGAAAAACCCCAGATAAGCATAAATACAGAGGATCTAATTGAAGCAAGTATTCAATTACTGCAACAGAGTACTGGAATTGAATCAAATAACGTCAATAAAGTAATGGAAATTACCCATCAAAAGGAAAATATTGGAAATGCGGCAACTCAGAGAAATCGATGGAGATGGAGTACCTTTGAGATTGGGCCTAAGAGCATTGGAGATAGTCTAGAGATGGAGATGCAGCCTTGGAGGTGTGGAGAGCATCGCCTGAGATGAGATCGAAATCAGGAACCGAGGGAGAGAGATCCAAACGATTGGATGAAATTGGAGAGGTACATTTTGGGTGTTTTCAATTTAGGGCCCAAAACGCGGAAAACGTCTTTTTTCCATTTTCTATTTTCTATACAAATTTTTTACTTATTTTTCAAAACAATTTTTCAAAAATAGATAAGTAAACGCATTTTCGGTATTTTTAAAAACTTAAAATAGAAAACAATTGGAAAATGATAAAGAGAACAAGCCCTAAATTTGTCTTTCTACTTATGCTGTGAAGTCTCTTACCCAGCTCATGATTTTGCAAGGTGAGACTAATTTCCTTGAAAGGAATGTTTGTTTCAGCATGGATAAATTGGTGAACTGTGTCTCTATTTTTCTCCCATTGTATTCTCATTTTTGTCAAAGAAAAGCCTTAATTGCACTTAGATATTCGAAATTGCTAGTCATTGTAATTCATATATTTTGTGAAGCCAGCTGCTGATCCTACGAGAAAGTTACCAAAGACATGTCATAAAGTGCTTTTTTGATTGCATTCCACAATACTTTCCTCTTAGGTTTGAGCACTTAATGCTTATCAAGTGTTCACCGTGAATGTGTGATTCTTCAGTGGCAGTTGAAGGGGGAAAAAGTAGTTTTTTAAGCAATATATAAAGGGTGATAGGATTGAATTTTTTATGGTTTTTTATGGATTTTTATGCGAAAGAGAAAAGAGAATGAGTGGAATTGAATGGTGGAGATTTGTGTAGTACATGTAGGCCCCACGAGATATATGGATGTGATTGGTTTGACAAAAAAAAAAAGAATGGATAAAAATGGATAAAAAAGTGGTAAAAATTGTTTCTTATCGCCCTTGTAATCTCTTTTAATTTGTTTCATTTCTTCAACTTCCCAGGTTATTACCGAAGATTTAGGCATCTTAAAGAAGGTAATGAGATGTAAACAGTTGATTCTGTACGATTTCAATTGTTTGTTTTAAACTGGGGCCCTCTGCTATAATTGTTCTGAATAAAGTTAGATAGATCTTTCCCTGTTGCTGAATCTTCTGAATGATATCCTTTGGTTGATTGCTAAAGGGAACTTATTGAGCTCATTATCACCTTGATGCCAATGCAAAGTGAATTTTATCTGCTGCTTTTATCATATCAGTGTCTGGACGATGGTCATACGACTTTTGGTTGAGACTTTTCTTGAAAATGGTCTTTACCTTAAACTACGAATGTTTTGTATTCCACTACTTATTTCTTAATCATTGACAAATTATCTTGACACTAGCTGAAATGATTTGAAGTAATATCAAAACTGCATTGCAAATATAATGAATAACTAGACTTTGTGATAACTGACTGATATGTAAGCAGGAAGCAAAATATTATTGTCAGGAAAGTAAAGTTTATATATATAAACTGTTTTGCGATTTCACTTTTCCAAACAGGTTACACAAGAAGGACAAGGTTGGGAAACACCTAGAGAGCCATACGAAATTAAAGCTTGGTATAAAATTTGTATTTTTCTTATTCTCCTATTTCGTTTTGATTTTATTCTTTTGCCATACTTGACCATGGCCATTATGATAAGTCTTTTCAACCATTCATTTGTTGCACACGAGTTTATGTTATATTTAATTGCTAATAGGATTTTGGCAAAGTCCGGTGATGGAAAACTGATTGTATCGCATACTCAAGGAGAACCATTTTTCTTTACTTTCGGAAAGTCTGAGGTCAGTAATGAGCTCCTGCAGTTTCATGGATTTTATCTTGGTATCTTTTGTTTCCCTCCTCTTATGAGTATATATACTTCATTTAGAGATAATGGTTTTTCTTTTAAGATAGGTTCCCAAAGGTCTTGAGATGGGAATGGGAACAATGTCACGAGGAGAAAAGGCAGTAATTTATGTAACTAGTAAGTATTTGAGTACATGCCCTCTGATTCCCATAATAGAAGGTATTGAAGAAGTCCATTTTGAAGTGGAGCTGGTACATTTTGTTCAGGTTTGCTGTTCTTCTCAGCTACAGCTCTCTCGACTAAGTTTTTTTTTTTCTTTTGGGTCCATGTGTAATGTGATTGCTGATTTCCTATGTCAATCATTTTCAGAGAAATTTTTCGTGACTGGACTAACGTTGTTTTGTTTCGTTTTGTTTTTTGGGTCCATGTGTGATGTAATTACTGATTACCTATGTCGATCACTTTCAAAGAAATTTTGCCTGACTTGTGGATACCTTCCGTTACAGTTTTTTCTTTGCTAGTTTTATTGCATCAAGTCACATTTATGTTTTTATCTGCGTTTTCCTTGGAATCTTGATGGTAATTTCATGTCATTCTTTCTGAAAGCCTGAGAAGTGATATCTGTTATTTTGGAACAGAAAATAATGGCCACTAAGTGGGTAAAAATGTGCGGATATAAAATGCCTTGACCAGAAGTATGTGTAACGTCCATATCTTTTGGATCCGAGATTGAAAAACATAATTTAGGGAAAAACCCTTTCTTTATTCATAACAAAAGGAAAGTCGTAGTACTAGCTAAGAAAATAACAATCTTTTTTGTCAAAAAAGGAAAAAAATGAATTGAGAAATTAAAGAGCATAAACGGATTTAAAATTGCTCTAGGTCACCCCGCCACGTCATAGTCCATCCCTTCACTAGTACTTACCTGAGAAAAAAATGTAATATGGAAGTGTGACTCTGTGAGATTAAATCTCAATAAATACAAACTCATTACTACGACATTAATTTGCATAACTTAGTCATAAATATAATATAACGTAGGAGACGCAAGGAGACCCGCCTTCATAGGGTGGAGAGAATCCTTACTTGTAGTGCTATTAAAGTCTGATCGCGAAAATTATAACATACTTGAATATAAGGGGTCCATAATATTACTTAATTTTAATGCGTAGTAGATAAGTTGTACTTACCTTGATTTGAATTAAGGTAAGAACTTCTGACTTCTAAGATGCAGCGATGGGAGAGGGAGAGAGAACTTGAATGCTAATGTAGAATAATTTCTTGGTGTGAGAAAAGGTGAATGGGGAAGGGCTCTATTTACGAGGTTAGAGGCCGAGTTCAAATAGAATTAAGGAGAATCATAATATATCTTGGTTAAGATCCAAAATATCAGAAAAATGACCAAGTGGCCCTCCAAACATGTATGGATAAAATCAGCCCATAAATTTAGGTAAAAAGATCCACAATAAAAATTTTGCCTGACATGTGGATACCTTCTGTTACAGTTTTTTCTTTGCTAATTTTATTGCATCAAGTCAGATTTATGTTTTTATCTTCATTCTCCTTGAAATCTTGATGGTAATTTCATGTCATTCTTGCTGAAAGCTTGTAATCTTGATGGTAATTTCATGTCATTCTTGCTGAAAGCTTGACAAGTTATATCTGTCATTGTGGAACAGAAAATAATGGCAAATAAGTGGGTAAAAATGCGCGGATGTAAAATGCCTTGACCAGAAGTATGTATAATTCAAACACCTGTGGGAACAAGCTTGTGTTTTTTCTTAATTAGTACTTTTGCAGTGGAACCATTTAGGCTCTTATTTGACTCCATTCATGCGGGCTAGTTGGTACCACCATAGCTGAGCAAATATAAAGAGGCACTCAAAACAAAAAAAAAAAAGTAAACGAACAAAAGTCAAAGTGAAAAAGTAATGACATTGTCCAAGATCAAGAAAATAGTTGTAGACATGTAGTGCAAACTCAAGTTAAAAAAATGTATGCTGACTACAAATAAATGTGACCAAAATTTCAGGTACGGCCTTAACACATAAATTTTCGTTTTTGAGAATTTGGTGCTCCGAGTCACTTGTTCATATAATGGTTGCGCCGCAGTTTCATCTCAGTTTCTCTATTTTGGTGCCTTAGTAGATTTCTTGTAAATGTAAAATTTTGAAGATATTTCATATTCATTCTTGCTTGTTTGTATGGCCATTAATAAAAGGATCCTATCACGTTCCATTTGTTGCGCTATATATAGGTGCAAGGCAGTTGCTATGCTTTAGTTTGTCATGGTTCACGAGTGCTGGCGGCATTTGTTTATCTTCTACTTTTGCTCAAGTTTTCCTAATTCTACATCTTTGGGGAAATTATTCTTTATGATTTTTGCATACTTTGTTCAATATACGTTAGGGGAAATGAAAAGCAAGAAAATCTGATGAAACTTGGGAGAGTCTTAATAATATGTAAAACATCTACCCATGCCAATTTACATTTATTTATTTATTTTTATTTATTTTTCTAAATACCTAAAAGTTAACTTCTACTATTAGTCAAAGTCCAATTGACCACACCTCACATCGTTACTCGTTATTATCTATAGATCTCATCCCCTTACTACTAAAAAAAAAAAAAAAAGAAAATTAGTTTTTGACAAAATATAAGTTTATCTGATCATACTATTAATTGGTTGATTAGTTAGTGGTAAAGCTTTGTACTAGAAACATAATTCATACGGTAAACTGGTTATCTTCATTGTTATCTTTCCTTGTCTCCAGAATCACATCGATCTCTTTGATGTGAAATCCTTTGAAATGCTTATGATGGACATGCAGGTGCGAGATGTGCTTGGAGATGGACGTCTAATAAAACGCCGTATTGTTGATGGAAGAGGTATTTCAAACTTTAGTACAAAGTTTATTTGAGCCCAGTATTTGAATTTTGTTTTGCAAAAATTTGTTGTCACATGCTTTTTAAATTTTGTGAAATAATTAGGTGAATTTCCTATGGATTGCCCGCTTCATGATAGTCTCTTACATGTGCATTACAAGGGAATGCTCCTTAATGCTGAAAAGACTGTCTTCTATGATACAAAAGTTGACAACAGTGGTCAGCCTTTGGAGTTCAGATCAGGAGAAGGCCTTGTAAGCCAATGTTCATACCCGAAACGCACATCTAACAATGTCATTGTATATGTCAGATTTTTTTTTGATAAGAGACAGAAAATTTTATTATCATAGAAAGAATTACAAAAACAAGAAGAGAATGGATAAGATATCCACAAAAAATGAGCAAAAAGCGTAAGATATCCACAAAAAATGAGCAAAGAGACCTATCTGTTACTCAATACTTAGAGTACAAAGAGAGTTATAGGGGTCTAAACGAAACAAGAAATCTTCTACAACACAAAAAATCCCAACTGCTCTCGCCCGAAGTCCCTAAAAAAATAGGATATTGTATATGTCAGATTTTAATGTTATGTTATTTCTTTTTTTTTTTTTTTTTTTTTTGCTGTTGGTGTGTGTGTGTGAAGTGGCGAAATATATTTTCTGAAACCCTTGATTGTTTGTTAGTATACTTTTGGCTGTAAGTTAATGACTTACATTGGTAAGTTATGATTCCCTTTTGCAATTAGGTACCAGAAGGGTTTGAAATGTGCACTCGACTAATGTTGCCTGGGGAAATAGCTCTTGTCACATGCCCTCCTGATTATTCTTATGACAAATTTCCTAGGTCAAATTTCTTCTCTCTATACTCCTCCAATAAAGTTCTATATATGTATAATCACCCAGATTATGCAAGGGCTGTCCTGTCGTTATTTTTATCTCCGGAACCATTCTACTCAAGTATATGCTCATATTATTTTGTTGTGACGTGATCAGACCAGCTAATGTTCCTGAAGGTGCTCATGTCCAGTGGGAGATTGAGCTTCTTGATTATGAGAAGCAAAAGGTGCGGAAAGTCAAGAACTCACTGTTCTATTGGAAATGGATTGGAATATGAATTTGACCTATAGCGTGGTTATTTATTCATGTGAGAGATCCAGATAAATTAGTTTGTCTTGTTGAATGATTAGAGCGAATTCTTTAATATGGGAAGCATATGAATGTGTTGATTTTGGACAAATGCTGTAGAGTTTAACTGATAGGAGCCTGCATACGTGTAAGTTGATGCATGCCGGAACTCTGGAATCTGTTTTATGCACTTTAAACGTTCAGTGTGACAACACGTCTTACAACTAAAGTGAATTGTGATTTATGAACTTAGCTAGTATCACTGGGGCTAATTTATGCTTTTGGCTCCAAGATGTTACATCTCATATCCTGTATGTAACTTGAAACCTCTAAATTATAGTTAGGTCATTCATATAGATTGTTTGGTATTTTGCTTATCTGATGGAAATTCATTTTTATAATTTATTTTATTTTATTTTATTTTATTTTATTTTATTTTGCTTTCTGCTTTCTTCCTTGCCCAGGCATCTTTGTTCTGTGTAACTTACACTAGTCTTGCAGGATTGGACCGGTTTCAACTTTAGAGAAATAATGGAGGATGTTGAGAAGATCAAAGGCACGGTAAATGCTACACAACTCTGTGGTACGAGTATTCAATGATGTTTTCGAAAAGAAGATAAAAGAAAGGCTTGTTATTATACTGCTTGAATCTCTATCTGGAGCAGTAGTTGCGATATCTTAACTTGACAGTTAACAATCAGAGCTTACATTTGGAAGCTTCTCTATGAAAAACACAGACTAGTGTTCAATATAATGATAAAATCGATTGATGTAAGTTGTCTTACAATTGGTGACAGCCACAATAAATATATTTGTTCCACCAAACAATAGTGTGCTGGAAGAAATACAGGTGTGGCAAGCTAAACACAAGAGCTGGGTGGTTGCATTGTAATATAATAAGTATAAAGGGTGCAGAACCTCATAAAAAAAAAAATTCCATATTGTGAATCCTTATATATATACACACACACATACATACACACCCACACACACACATCTATATATGTATATTGGTTATTGATCTTATGCTCCTAAGAAGTGTGTCATATTTGTTGGGTGATAGGGGTTGATTTTTAATAGTTTTTAAAGGTTTTTAATGTAAAGGAGGAGAGAGAATTAGTGGAGTTGAATGGTGGAGATTTATGGATGTGATGTGATATGTGGATATGATTGATTTATGATAAAGAAATAATAGATAAAAAAGTGGTAAAAAATATTTTAAAGGATTGCCTAACACCCTATTGATTGACATTTTTCTTTGTGATTGTTCATTTCAGGGTAACAGACTATTTAAAGAAGGCAAATATGAACTTGCAAAGGCAAAATATGAGCATGTAAATTTCTGCTTTTCTTTATGTCTACCATCATTAGGAACCATCTATTTCGTTTCCCTTTTGAGCTTGTTCGGTAGACAATGAGTTTGTGTCAAATCCTTGATCACTTAAGCTCAATATTTTATAACTTTTGGTTGGATGCATTTTCGATTCAAAACCGTTGTACAAATGTCTGTTAATTGCTTCACAGGTGCTTCGTGAATTTAATCACGTGAATCCGCAGGATGATGAGGAGGGAAAAGAATTTTCCAATACAAGAGTAAGTATGATTATATGATTGGAGCATGGTTTTTTTTATTTATTCTAAAAAATTTCCTGTTTCTATGTTTCGATCCAAATGCTCGAAGAATTTGCTGCATCTGAATGTGGCTGCCTGCTTCCTGAAAATGGGAGAACCAAGGAAGTCAATTGAAGCATGCAATAAGGTAGTCTCATGCTGTTTGCTATGATTGTACTGTTTATTGAGATTGAGGCTTGTTTTCTATGATGTATATTATATAATACAGGTGTTAGATGCAAATCCTGTTCATATAAAAGCACTCTACCGTCGAGGGATGGCTTACATGTCTAGTGGAAATTTTGATGAAGCTAGAGAAGATTTCAATAAGGTGATAGATATAAACAAAGGCCTGATTAAGTTTGAGCCTGAGATAGTTGACAATTATATAACCAAGTTTTGAGCTTGTTTCTAGATGATGAGCATGGATAAAGCTTCCGAATCAACGGCAAAAGCAGCCCTTGCTCGACTGAATAAGGAGGAGCAGGTTAGTTGTAGAGCCACAAATCTGAATATTTACCTTGAAATGAAATGTGTTGAAATTATTAAAACACGAGTGCTCATAAAACAAACAGGAAATCCATAAAAGGGCACGGAAGCAATTCAAAGGATTGTTTGACAAGAAACCTGGAGAGATTGCAGAGGTTTCTGGAATAAGCAGCGATAAAATTGGCGAACAAGAACAGAGCCACGAGGCTGATGATGATTTTGATAGTAACAAGAGTTCGGTTGGTGAGGCTGCTACAGTTCAAACTCGGATGGGCTTTTTGTCCAGTCTGTGGGGTAGTGGTAGAAGAATTTTTACAGCCCTTGGATTGGAGAGATGTACCATTGTGTGAGTTTGTAAAAGCTTAGATTCTCGAAATGATGGCGAAAATAACTTGGATTGTATTTAACTTATACTGATGAAATAGTGTATGTATACCATTGCCTTAAAGTAAGAGCAGAAATTATTTGGTTCTTTGAATTGTAGCAGAAATGATGCTTTGATCCTTTGTTGTTATTTATTGGGGGCAATGTGATGAGTGGAGTATGAAAAGATGATGTCATGGAGAAAAATAGATGGATTATTGACGAAAGGAGCAACCATATATATATATATATATATATATATATATATATATATATATATATATATATTGTGTTGATTCCTCTATTTCAAATAAATAGGCACAACATACTGCTAATTCTGTTACACACCAAAATTCCCGAATGAACGAAATTTGGGATGCACTTGGGCAGCCTAGTGGTAAATTTGATTACTTAGTAAAATATAGCCCAAGCACATTACTCCAAAATCAGAATAAGATGATAGAAGAAACAATCAAAAGACTGTCTCAGTATGAGACAATCTTTTGATTGTTTCTTCTATCATCTTATTTATTTGATCTTTTAAACTGCTTTTCTTTTTATAATTTTCTTCCTTCATCTTCTAGAGGATCCTTCTTCTAAGTTGGCCTTCTTTTGTATTTTTTCAATACTGCCGATATTTATTCTAAGGATGCAACATCTTGACTATCTTCCATTTCGCTGTCTCAGATTTCTAATAGAGTACCTTTTCCTCTATCGTGACTAGCAGATGGACCTTCTAGACTTTGATTTTGGAGTAACGTGCTTGGGCTATATTTTACTAAGTAATCAAATTTACCATTGGGCTGCCCAAGTGCATCCCAAATTTCTTTATTCTGGGAATTTGAGTCTGTAAGAGAATGAGTAGTTTGTTGCGTCTGTTGATTTGAAATAGAGGAATCAATAGTCCTCTGAGTCTGTTGGGCTTTTGGCAAATCCATAATCATTACAGTTTGATAAGTCTTTACTAGCTACTTGTAGAACTGGACTAGGTTCTAGATTTTTGGGCCTAGAAGTATCCTCATTAGCATTCACTGGGGAATGCCCCACCCTTCGCCAAATTAATTTGGGTTGGAGATTGATCCTTTGTGGTTAAAAGAGAGTTTTAAATTTGTTTTTTTCTAAATGATAAACATACTTTTGTAAATGGGCTCTTTCTTTGCGAAGTTTTTGATTGTCTTTGTTAAGAATCTTGTAATTTTGTTTCATTGTTTCACAATGGTCATAGAAAAGTATTTGAGTCTGAGTTAGACCCGGCCATCGGGCTGGTTTAGACCCGAAATTGGCCCGAAACCAGCTCGGTCAAAACCAAATCGTTCCGTTGACCACCAGTTCGGGTCTTGAATCGGCATGGAATCGGATTCGACCCGGTTTCGGGCCGGTTCGTCTTTTTGACGAGCCGAAACCGGCGGTTCACCTTGAACCGTCCGGTTCACTCGGTTGCCAATGGTCACAATTTTTTATTTTGACCCTTTTTTTTTTCAGCGAGTCATTTTTTTATTTTTTATTTTTTAAACCACGAACCGTGAATTGCCGGTTCAAACAAAACTGAACCGCTGAACCGGCGGTTCATGAACCGTGGCCGGGTCTAGTCTGAGTATCTCTGGTTATTGAGAAATTTGACGGTGGCTCTGTATAATTACGTAATGATGGGGAAACATAAAAATTTAAACCTAATCTTTCTTTGGCGACTCTTAATGCATTTTGGTAATAATTAAAACCTTTAGATAATGGATCTTGAAAACCTTGAGTAGAATCTAAAACTTCTAGCCATGTGTGAAAAAATCCAGCATGTCTTCAACAACAACATAAAATTTAAATATTTTCTTGTCTTGGCTAAAATGTTTTGATAATGCATTCATACATGCTAAAAATTATTTTTGATCTTTTGGATCTCTATTATAAGAAATCCATAAATTGTCAAGTAAACATTTCTCTTCTTTGCTTAAAGAGGTATGTAGTAAATGCTTAAAAGAAAGATTACTATTAGGAAAAACTAATAGTTCTTGATTACCGAATCTCATACGGTCTTGATAATATGGTCTAGTCTGAATAGGAGAGGTCTTGAGGCAAATGAGTTTCACGGAGGAACTCCTGATCTAGGTGGTGGTCTAGACATCTGTAAAAGAAGAAATGTCAGTGGACTTAATTAAATATACATAAAAAATTCTTCATCACTAATAAAATTTTTATCTAAACAGCCAGTTATCTTTTGTATAATCTTTTCATTCTTGGCTTTTTTTTTATGATTTCTTATAATTATTTTTTTATATTGATGGGTAATCTTCATGTACTTCAAGTATATAACCCATTATTGCCTTGTAATAAGTTCTTAATTCACTTCTTAATCTAACTTCTTCTCTTTCTAGAGCATATCTTTTTGCTAAAAGTTTATAAATAACATCAACATAATATGGGAAAAATTCTGTCACATTTACCTGAGGGATGAGTCTTCAATTAAACGACTTAGAATCGCTGCAACTTTATTTTCTTTTCTTTAATATGTTCTAGATTAATATTTAATCCAGTCGCAGTAAATGTCTAAAAAATTTAACCATCTTCTTCTACTGCATCGTGTACTATCTGTTTTCATTTTATTATAGAAAGAAACTATAGCTCCACAATCAGTTATAATTGTCATTTCTTTTTTAAAAATAATAAATAATTCAAAACTATCTAAAGCATAATTAATAGCTAATAATTCTGCATCTATACTACTTATATTTCCCTTTTCTTTATACATTTCACTACTATATCCGCATATTTTTTCTTGGCTCTTTTCTTCATATTTATTGGTTTTACAAAGTAATATTACTTCCCATCCTAAATTTCATCCGTCTGTTTCTATTATTACATAGTATGTATCTGAAGGCATTGCTAGTTCTGGGAGAGTTTTAATTTGTTCTTTTAATTGTTGAACTAATTTATCATCTTTTTGATTAAAATACCATTGTCCCGTTGGAGATGTATTTGAGTATAAAGGTCCAACAATTTTTCCTAAATTTTTTATGCATGGTCTAGCATAATTTATTAATCCCAAAAATGTCTATAATTGCTTAAGGTCTTCAATTTTATCTGGAAAATCTAAAACTTTCTGTGCTGTATGTGGTTGTAACTTTATTTTTCATTCTCCTATATTTACTCCTAAAAAATCGATATATTCTTTAAATAATTGCATTTTCTTTTTACTTACTATTAACCCATGTTTAATAAATTCCGAAAAGACTATTTGAAACTGTCCTCTGTGTTCTTTTTTATTTTTACTAAATACTAAGATATCATTTATATAAACTACTACAAAATTGCTATGTTTATAAAAAATATCTTCCATTTTTCTCTGAAATATGCTAGGTGCAATTTTAAATCCAAATGACATGACTAACCATTCGAAATGTCCTTTTAGACAAGTAAAAGCTATCTAAGGAATGCTGTCTTTATGCATTTTAACTTGGCAAAAACCTGATTTTAAATCAAATTTACTAAAAACTTTGCAATTTGAATCCTATTTATCCAAAACAGTTTTATCTGGAATATTATAGGCCTCTTCTACTATATTATCCTTTAATCTTTTATAATTGATTACCATTCTACGTTTACCTCTTACTATTTCTGCATGATTTCGTACTGTAAATGCTGCTAACTTATGTGGGCTATTTGACTTTCTAATAACTCCTAATTTTAGTAATTTTGAAATATGCATTTTAAAATCTTTCATATCCTAGTTAGTTGGTTCTATATTTTTTGTTTTAATTGTGTTAACTTTATTTTTTTAAAGTTAAGTTATTGCCATTTTCTATTTTCCATTTTTGTAATTAAATTAATTAAGTTTTGTATTTGATTAATTTAATTATGAATTATTTTGCTATTGGACTTATTATCACATTGTTATTTCATTTTCTCTTGATTAAATTTTGCACATATGATAATTCACATGATGAAGAGAGTCCAATTGGGACACCAAACCTTAGTGTTGTACACGCCTTAGGGTGACTTGGAAATGTTCACATTCGATGCACCCTTTTTATCGTAAGATCTTATTCCATAATAAATAGGTGTGTATCTTCTTGATAAGGAAGGATTTTATTTCCTCAATATCTCTTATCTTATTTTATTTATCCTGTAACTAACATTGATATTTTATCCTATGTAGGATACTAGTATTATTATGGAATTAATACTACTTTGTAAAAAAAGTTACTTAATTCTATATAATACTAGACATTTGGAGAAGCTAGGTGACACACATAGAGCACAAAAATCAACCCCTTCATATGCTATTCATGTGTCCATTGGTTCTCTCTCTATACATGAATTGTTCAAGTTATTTCTTCTTGGTCAAAAAGATCATGTCTCAAATCTACGGAAGGAGTCCAACCACTAATAAAAGAGCCCACAACGCGTAGAGATCAACACGGGAGGTGCAGATCTATTGTAGGATCGCAGTTACAACAAGCTACTGAAGAGCAACGAGACGTTGGCACGCATTACATGCTAGGAGAGAGTAACAGAGAGTATTTCTTGCTATTATCCTTGATATTGGTTAATTTATGTGTAAATTACCCTTTAGTTTTATTGTAAAGATTTAAACATTTCGGAAGTTAGTAGATTGGTTTTGCTAGTAGACGATGAGCACGTGGTTTTTCATCCAGTTGGGTTTTCCACGTTAAAAATTATGTGTTACTATTTTACTGTTTATTGTTAATTTACAGCATCGTGACGCCAAACGTATCTGGAACCACTAGACGTATCTCGATTTAAACAGTAAACAGTCACCAGTTAAAACTTATTAACAGAACACAATTCAGACACATCTGATCACTAAAATCAAATTGTTTAGACAACTTAAATTTTCAAATTATATATTTTGGGTTTTTAGTTCTCCCAATACTTTAGTACATTTTCTCCTATTATTCCCATTTTTTTCTAATTTAGATATTAAATCTTATATCTTTTCTTCATAACTAATGTTATATAAAGCTTTTCATTATCAATAAAATCTAAAATTTTCTCAATTAAGTCTTCTATAGCTATTTCGACTTGTTCTATTTCACTATCGTCAACTAACTAACATTCTCTTTCTTTTAAGCATTTACAGGTCTTCTCCAGGTCTTGGATGCGACCGCACTTTTCAGCGCTAATGGAAAAGAAAGAAGTAGTAATAGCAGCAGTGAAGAGAGTGTGTTTTTGGAAATGTATATAATCTTTTGTAAGGGTAACATTGCCATCATCTTTGAGTAAAAAGCTTAGTCCTATAATAAAGTCTGTATTAGTACTGGTTAAAGTTCTAACCCAAGTGCTGTCATGTGGTAATGTATATTCTTTGCTTATTCAACAATTTGTCTCAAAACTTATCTTACTATTTTGTTTTAATAATTCTTTGAGTAAATATAACCCTCCCCCCATTTGTTGTGCTTCAACTGGATTGGTCGATTGTGTCATATATTTTTCTGGAACTAATTTTTTATTTATTATACAACTAGTATATCCCGAGTCTACTAAAGCTAAACATTCTATGATATAGTTGTCAATTCTAATTTTACATTTAACTTTTAATGTCGTTCATTTTTCTGTATTACAAACTACTAGCCTCTTCATCTGTGCATTGCACGGGACCGAATTTCCAACTTATCTTAATTTTGGCAATAGAATAATTGTCAAGCAGAGATGTGTTGCCATTTGATTCACATTGTTTAGTCCATTGAAATAGTAATTATGGTTGAATGACGTAATCAGAGGTGTAAAAACTATGAAACATGTCTATAAAAATTTGAACAGTATCCCCTGTAATTGTTACATACTAATCCTAGAGAATATCCCACTAAAAAGCAAGTCATATTACCTCAAATAATAACGACTACACAAACACAAAATCCAACCAATGTTTTCAAATCACGAATATTAAAGTATTCCGTATTGAAAAATAAATGATAGGAATACAATCATTTCTAATACAACATAATATGTCACCGCATGCCTCATTGAAGTGGCATCGTATGGCTTTCTGCACTATAAAAAATGTAGATACACCGTCAATGTTGAGATATAATTCTTTGTTGCCAACAAAAATACAATTGAATATTGAGAAAGAAAATTGGATTACTTTCATGGATGCCCTCATTGATAGAATAATTGGATTGCCAATATAACTCCAAGAATAGAAGGAGACAAAGATTATCCCTAGACAAATATATTAGCATGAAACCAAAAATATATAAGTATAAATGAACCACGTCGACTTATAAGCACAACAGAGTTATAACAAATTTGTGCAACTAATAAAACAATGTATACTATATATTTGGCAAGATCAATATGAACAGGACTATAAACTAGTGAAGACTTCTTTGTACACAACATTTGTAGTTGTGTTGGTAGGCTGACCATCATCATCACATATCACAAATTTCAAACCCCTCTTATTTGTCACACGAGAGATCATGACATGGAGCTGTCCATGAGTGAAGACCGGCTTGCTCAAGAAAACTCCAACATTTGTAAGTGTCTGCCCCTGACTTTTATTGATGGTCATAGCATAACAAACCATCAAAAGAAATTGTCTCATCTGAAAAGTGAATGGCAACCTTATATCAAACGGCGTTAAGCTTAACCTAGCAATAAGAAATTCCTTTCCAGCATTTATTCCATTCAACGACGTTGCCTCTATTACATGATCGCCAAGGTTAGTGATTATAAGCCGAGTACCGTTACACAGGTCAGATCCGTGATCAATATTAAGCATCAACATAATAGGAACACCCACCTTCAACTTTGACACATGACTGGGGACTCCCGAGCAATTAATGCCATTCAAGAATTCGGGAGTATGAATCTCCCGAAGTAAATCAGTGTCAGAGTCGTCGGACTTGCACGTGGTATTAGAACTATAATAGGTCCGCATCTCGGAGTTATTCAAACCAACCACGAAATCATTAACCATGCCAGCATCTTCAAGCGTGGGGGCATGAATGGCTCTCCCATTCAGGTACGATGGAGAACACCCATCGGTCAGAAAATTTGGGTACGTACTGTCCACTATAGACCTAACAAGATCCGATAAAATTGGATCCAATAGATCATTAGGTATTTCTATAGCAGCCTCTCCATCATTTGACCCTCATATTTTTCCATCCCCAATATTCAAAATCCATTCCGAAAATGAATGGAGATCATCAGAGTGCTCATCGCCAGGGAGATTACGCAATCTCATGTTCTTCGTCAATCTAAGCACCGTGCAGTGATCCCACAAAGATGACGAATTCAAAGATGCATTCACAATCTAGTACCTTGATCCATTTGGAATAACTGGAAGAATCTGTCTAAAGTCCCCTCCAAAAACAATAGTCTGGCCACCAAATGGTAGATGGCATCCACGGGGTTACAAAAACTAGCAATGTCCTACATTGTTTGATCTAATGTCTTGAAACAATACTTGTTCATCATAGCGGCCTTATCCCATATTATCAACTTAGTACGATCTATAAGCTGAGCTAAATGACTTCCCTACTTGATATTACATGTGGAATGTTACTCCGTGTTCAACGGAATGGCAAACCTCGAATGAGCAGTTCTCTTAGCAGGAAGTAAAAGAGAAGCTATAACTATGGATGCTACATTAAGCACTATTTCACCACGACACTTGATAGCAGCTAATAGGGTCCTCCATAAGAATCTTTTACCCGTACATCCGTATACATACAAAAAGAAAACTCCACCATCATCACCGTCAATAGCGTTCATTACGGTGTTGTAAACACCACACTGCTCGTCTGTCAAATCATCCAACAACCAAGAATGTTCTTGAACTAATGCATCCTTGTCATAGTCCAACTCATCACATATAAAAATGTTGTCAGGAGGTGTGAAAAAGGAGCAATCTGGAAATGGCATAGAATAGTCTCAAAGTCTTTTTCCCCATTGTCGAAGCAACTTCTCAATCTCAACCAGTGCATAGTTCTTCTTCTGATTGTCACTTAACTGAATGTCTGTAACAAAAGTTCCATAGTTAGAGAAATCTTGGAGTAAAACTAGAGAAAAGAAGCCACTCTGCAAAAATAACAATGCTAAGCAGGGCAAATAAGTAAGAAATTTCTTTAAGACAACACAACCGAACATAGATAAGATCTATGCCTGGATTGTTCAAACTCTTTTGTTGATTGCTTTCAATATCATTTGAAAGGTATTCCCAACATTTTCCCCACAACACCCCATGCCTATCCATGCAATCAGACACCAATATAGTGACAAACAAATTTCGCAATGAATGTTTGGAAGCCCAATGGCTTGTCTCCACCATTTCACCAACGTACTCCTTGTCACATCCAATAGACCTCGAGCATAGCAATCGTCTCAAAAGTATTATACATGACTCCATCAACTATCTTAATGTCTTCATAGCTCGTGGCACTGCGTACATAATTCAATAGCATGCGAAGACAGTACCTGAGAATAATGAAAAGACAATATTATTAACAAACAACGAATACTGTATTAAGTCAAAGTAAGCACATAAATTATACCTTTCTCCCATGCCAGGCTCAACAAAAAACAATTGTCCTCTAGCTAAACCATTCTTCCTCTCCACCTACTCCCGTGTATCCTGTTTCCAAACAAATTATATGGGAAATTCTGCATAAGTCAATTTCATGGCATGGCGATATTTTGCATTAGCCTTCATCCATACGATAAACTTGCTTGCTTTGACAGTGCAATTCCTCAATACATCCTTTGCCTCATCACCTTCAGAATATACAATAGTTTGATCGCCAGGGAGATGGAAATTTAGACGTTTGACTGGAATGTCTCTATAGTGGATCTTGTACCCAAACATACACCATGCTGCCTCGCAAGCAGATCTGTATCGACAATCGTAATATGCACTAATTTGATCGATCTTCTCCATAGAATCAACATTCCTGACAAATGCAATAGTAATTCAATCATTGCCCTTGGTTATATACTTGAAAATGTATTTAATTGCTCTCGTCTGGTTACACCATTCAACATTAATATGTGCTCCATCTTTCAAAAGCAAGAACAGGTTGTGAGGGATCACATACTGTTGTCCAAGGAAATACCATTCCGCTCTACCGTATGTCCATCATCTCTCCGCATATAGATCGGAAACCCATTCTTATCAATGCTTGTCTGAGAAACGAACTTCTTGGGGAAGTTTTTTGTACATTTTCCTTTATCCATGCAAGGAGAATTCTTATTGAAAATCCCACGAACCATGAACCATCAGATCTATTACCAAATTATAATATTTAGGGTACACCTCTCTATCCGGGATCTCAGTAGATATAATTCGATTAATATGTTCCGGAGTGTGATGTTGGTTACTCCAGGCCATGAACAGCACAATATGGGCATGTGGTAGTCACGCTTTTGGAACTCGATTGTATATATAACTGCAATCCAACTAACAAACGATTATTAATAAATTATTTAGAACAACAGCAATATGGGAAAAGATAGTACATTGAAACATTATATAAACAAAATGTTATACATAAAATCAATCATCAAACACATTGTAATATACCTGCTTTGGTCTTCCTGAATATTAGCTTTTTCTTTATATCACTACACCATATGACGCGGATTGCCACGGTTTTAAACCGTGACAATTTGAATTTGTCATGGTTTAAAACCGTGACAAAAACCACCGTGACAAACAGGTTGTCACGGTTTAAAACCGTGACCATTTTGTGGAGAAAAATTAAAAAAAATCAAAATTCTAACCTGATAACATTGACATTAGACATTGTAAAAGAAGAAAATGCTAATTGTTTAAATCTCTATATAATCATAACATTGACATTATACACATCGTAAAAGAAGAAAATGCCACCAATATCAGAGACACGAAGTAACAAAGTAGTTCTTGATCTGAAGATGTTATAGTATATGAAAATGAAATGTTTAGTTGCTGTAAATATTATCTTAAAGGGAAATAAATGTCGAAGAGAGGACTGAAATCCCCACGCCTCTAGCCTTCTGTGAACAAAAAGCAAAAATACAAGATGTGGGTTGATTTTTAAGCAATATGACAAGACTATCAGTATACAATGTCTCCTTTTAACATACATCAAAGAAGTAAATGCTATTCCGCCAACAGTCCATTCCTTCAACTGGAGCTGCCAAGTTGCCCACCTGCTGGACAGATACAAAAAGTCAGGCTGATCCCACTTTGAGCTGTAAGGTTTTATATTAGCAACTGGAGTGCAAGTTCAGCTTTCGAATAGGTAGAAGATAGGATGATAAACAACAAGCAGTTACCCAAAATGCAACAAAGGACATGGCGTGACGTCAATATAACAAATAGCACATTCCATTCACTTGCTCTTGAAGAATTGACAAACTTAATAATATTGATGAAAACTACGATAAATACCTAGACTAAAGAAAAACGCCAATTGAACAATTTGAAGCAAAAATTAGAGAAACATATATGGTGGTTATGTCTTGGTTGGAGCAAAAATGACTCAATCAGTTACCACAATGCCACAAAGTAGTTGGAGCAACATACATAATAACTTTAGCATACATATCCTGGTTGGCTTTGGCTACATACATCATTACAGCATTAAATTGAACAAGCACAAGGAATATCCTCATGTAATCACGCAACTAGTTACATTATTGCACCATACTTGCATTTCATGTAACATGTAGACATATGTCTCAAAGCAGCATACTATCAAGTAAGCTTAAACAAAACTAATGAGAGATATCCAATATCATACCAGAGTCAAAGCCAGAAACTGAAAAGTCTCATTATGTCCAATAATATCTTCGTCCTTTAAAATTAATCAAAGTTTCCAGGAAATTGAATTAAAAGAATTACACAAAACCAAACACACATTTGGATCAAGATTATCTTTAACACAAATGATATAAATGAAATTTAATACTGACCCTCTTTATTTCATGATGGGGAATGTCATGGTGCGTGCTCAAGTGGATCAACTTCTATCCAATTCTGTTTAAAAAAAAAAAGGAAATTAAGTATAAGGTCTCATCCGACAAGCTGAGTTTATGCTTCTAGAATTGCCGGTATGTTTAAGACAAGTTTATTCCTTTAAGAAAAGTTTATTCCAATGAAAAATCATGAGATGAACAAATGACTAATACATCAACATGAGAGAGAAATAATATATACAAACATATATTATTAGACAAGGATAAACTATGTTGAAAAAAAATACCTCCAAGATTAGAATTCGTATATTTCTATGTCAAAGGTGCGTATTTAAAAAAAAAACACTCAAACATGCATACTCTTGCCACTTCATGTTCATGTAAGGATTTTCGTCTCTTTTCACAAAGATGCACTTGCAAGCCCATGTCATAGCAGGATCACAGGCATAGGCGCACTAACAAAATACAATAAGCTCCACAATTGATCTTAGGTGTTTGTGATCTAATGTTATAGAATGAAAGAATCAAACTAATGGAATCAAAAGATTCTATAGTTAATATTAATTTAAAACGTTAAAAATCCTTCCTTCAAACAATGTAAAAAATAACACATCAGAAATCAAGAAGAGGCTTCATAACACATTTGTCTTCAAATAGATGAATAACCCTATTCCAAGATTCACATGGAATGACTAATGAACTCTTAAAGGGCAATAGTCTCTAGCTACTTAATTTTAGTTTAATTTAATTAATTTTTTGTTAATCTCATAATTATGTTACAAGGCCACCATCAATAAATGATCAAAACTATTGTAAGTACAAACCAAACTAATAAATTTCGAAGGAATAGCTAATTAATTTGTCAACATTTTCTGAAAACCATAGAGTATTAATAATCCCCTTTCTATCCCCAACATAATTTACAACATGGTACAACATTGATTGGTTTTCTTTGCTTGTTTGTAGAATATCTGTTTCAACACCAACAAGAAAATACATGTAAGCAATAAACCAATCATGACTCAATTTGTTCCAAGAATCACATCTAAAAGATGGAAAGCGTGATCTTCATTTAACCGTGGCCGAAATATAATACCTACCTGAGAAGTAGCACTGAGATCTGAACTCTTATCTACCAAACGATCCAGTTTTTCACCTCGAGCTAGGACACTGTCGATTGTTTTGTGCTGAGTAGTCAAAATACAAGATAAAGAATTAGAAGAAACAAATGATGCAAAGCTCACAAAAGTCATCATAACTACAAATTAGAGTTCAAAATTGAGAGAGAAAAGATATAGACATAACATAGACAGCTAATAATGTTTCCCATATCCAAGTAAGCAAGATTATTTACAGAGCTCAACTTAATTTCACATTTGGAAGCTTTTTAAAACCCAACAATCGGCATGTGTGGTATAGAAGCTAGAATTTACAAACAATCCATTTACATTATGTCACATACATGAGGATATTGCCAATTTGAGGTTGTCTTTTTACTTCCTTTCAGATTCTTTTTGTATGTTAAGAGCATTAGACAAACACGCTATTTGTCTAATTCCTCTTCTTGGACACAAGGACCTAGAAAGTTTAAGGTTGGGAGAGCAATAACTAATAATTATTACAAGATGCATTTCACGTCTTGACACAAAGGAGAGAGCAAATAATCATCTTAACGAGCAACAAACCACAACAAGGCCAGCTTCGAAATTGTCCAATATTCTAGTTTACTCATAGAAAAGAGAGAAATAATCACATTGGACCTTAACGTTGTGGATCGATTCTTGTGTAAAAGTTGATGAAGAAACGAGAACAAACAAAAGACATAGATGGACTATTTCGAAGGAACTAGCAAAAAAAAAAAAAAAGAAAAATCAAAATCAAAATCGATGATTGCCAAAACTCGCTGAAACACAAAGGAAAAAGGAATTGGGAAAAAGGAAGGAATCAAAAGACAAATTTCTAACCATCTTTCCCCTAATTACCAGTGTCTTTTACTCTTTTTACTTAGCATATTAACTAAAAGTTTAGTTACCTGTGTGTTTTTACTTTGAGTTAACTAAAAGGAAAAATGTTGAAATAAAATCCTTCGAAAAAATGATGCAAGAAAAAAATTTCAGTGTCAAACAAAAGAAGCTGAATTCGAATAAATGATATGCCTCTTGGAGTAATTAAAAAGAGATTCAAAGTATAAGAAAATCCCACTAACCTTACTAACCTTAATTTCGCAAGACGTTAGAGTGCAAACCTGGGTCAAAGAAACGTTGTAACGGATTTGGGAAGAAAGAGAGAGCAATCACCTGTCCAAAAGGAGACATGGTCGAGAGTGAAAACTGCTCGAGGAACGTCAACGAGTGTAACGGATCTGGAAATTAAATTCACCACCAGTGGTTAGGAAAGAATTACAAGCATCCTACGATCGAAAATGGAGATTGATTTGGGAGAAGAAAGTGATTTGTGAGGCTGATTTGGGGCTCTTCTTCGTGCGTGAGGTAGGGCTCCATTTCGTTTGTCGAATTTGGGAAGGAATGAATTACCGTGATCCATTTTGCTTTTTTTTTTTTTTTAAAATTTTGAATGGGTCACGGTCATAAACCGTGACCCCTAAACGCGCGGATTGTCACGGTCTTTAACCGTGACAATCCATGAGCACGGTTAAAAATCGTGACAATCCACGCGTTTAGGGGTCACGATTATAAACCGTGACCCCTTCAAAGTTCTTGGTGTGACAAATCTCTTATTTTGGTGTAGTGTATCATCAATTAGCTGATTCAACTCCATGTTGAATATCCTACATATAATATCTGGCCTATCCTCAGGCCGCAATCCTCTGCTCTCGATGAAACATGTGATCTCTTGCCATTTAAGGTTGCACGTAAAAGTGATGAACAATTTCGGATATCCAACCCTTCGACAAATAGCCATGGCATCCTGATAATTAGAAATCGTATTACCGGGGCTCCCGATATAAGAGTCTGGCAACAGTACAAGCTTTTCCAACCTGGCTGGATTTGTCTCACCATGATTACCAGCATCAGCAGGCCACAATACAACTCGGACCTCAATTTTGGCTGATGAGTACAAATATAATTGAGACGAGACATCTCAATCGTGGTGTAACAATCAACCAAGAACTGTTGAAATAGCCTTCTACAATGAAGAATATATGATGATTCATTTAATCTCTCTTGTATCCGATAAGCAAAATATTCCCTCGAACTTACATGCTTCCTTCCCTTAGAAGATGATGACTTAGTAGCACGAGTAAGATCAACATCTTCCCTATATTTGTCCTATCCAAAGGGAAGGACCAGTGAGTACTATAAGCCGAGAAATGAAGGATTTAGATGGCTGATACCTTGGAGGCCCCGGCCCTTTCTATGAACAATAACGCCATGTTTGAGCCGGTTGAAGTCAATGTCACCTCTAATCAATGCAGTGACCTTATTTTGTTGTGGGGGGTTGTATCTCATACCATCTCGATTCCCCTTTCCAATGAGATTCATCGTAACATCAACACAGTCACCCCTATCCAACCAATCCTTTGCCATTCTAAATGTTTGAGCATACACATTATGCTGATCAAGCATCTCTTTCAAAGCAAAAAAATCTTCGAATGTAGATTTTTCACTCCTTCAGACTTGTTGGACAAACAAATAAGAAAACACATCAACGGAATACTAACTTTCCACATTGGAAAATAATAAAGTAAAAAACAATGAAAAGCTATGCAGAGAAAACAAATAAATTTATGTCAATAAAACTAACCTGACTACCTCTATTCTGTTAATAATTTCATTGTGAGTGTCCAGTATGTATATTTGCAGGAACTTTGGTTTTCACAATCCTTTGGGAACAAACTTCCAATGCTATGATGGTTTTGATCGTTCATTTTAAATGTACGCGGACCTTTGCCTTTGCTTACACCTTTGTCTTGGTCGGCGTTTGTCGCGCACGCCAAAGTTTAATTTATTTTTCCTTACTCAGTTTCAAAACTACAAATTAATGTAGAAGTTGTAAGTAATGGTCGAACCCAAGAGGAACGGCGTTTAATCTAATTGTTTTTATCAATTAATATAGAAATTGGGGTTTTGTGAAGTTTAATGAAATTCAAAAATAAAATGACGAAATATAAAAAAATGAAAATGAAACAATTGAAGATATATCTAGTTCTCGGGTTCGGTTGTGTCAACAACTTGTGTTTATCTTTCCCATGCAACGTGTTACTATTCCTTCTTCAATTTATCAACTCCAATTAACCAATAAGCTCTGATTAACAAATTCTTCCTTAAGTGTATTATTAAAGTGCGCTCTTTAACTTAACATCTAGCTATTGGATAACCCTCAACAAGTTCTTAGGATTTAATGCAAAGCTAGTATGAAATGAACGAGAAGAATGAGTTGAATTAGATGAATAATTTCACAAACTCGAATTAATGCATCTAAGTTGATTTGTTAATAAATATGCATGATATTTATTTGCTACTTTGGATTGGAATCTAATGACATTTACGGATCAAGAGTTCCAATTCTAGCATGTAACTTGAATTTACAGATTAATTGATTCAATTGGCCAAAGTGAATGCAATAATCACATAAACTCAAAAAGGGGTTTACACGCATAACAAACCAACAAATTGAAATGGAGGAATAGATAAAACGTTACTAAAGAGTTAGAAAAGATAACAACATGTTAGTTGAACACAACGTTCCTTCGAACTAGATAGTGAAGTCTAACTACTCATATTTGTGGGTTTCATACTTTTTAGCGAGTGTTCGCCTTGTATCACCTTCACAATATAATAGATTATACTTCACTATCACAAGTAATATATACAAAATATAGAAAATAAGTAAATAAATGCTAAGAAATAAATAGAGAAGTTTAATCACTCATATATGCGGGCTAAATACTTTTAGCGAGTGTTCGCCTTGTATCACCTCCACAATATATGAGAAATTATCTTTCTCAAACATGAAAAATAAAAGAAAAAGAAAAACTAGCGAAGAAATACTCCGCTAATCATATTCACGGCCGAAGTATCGTCGATTGATTATTCGAACCTAAATTTAGGTTTTTACTTCCGCCGGAATATGAGAAACTAAGAGCTTTCAAGTTAGAACTAAGAACAATTGATGAAGAGACTTTTATTGAGGAGAAAGTTAGAGAGAATCACAAGCTAATTCTCTCTTCAAAGGTGTGTCTTCCTTCCTTACAAATGCCTCTATTTATAGGAAAAATTTCATAAGAAAATACAATAAAAAATTACACTCATGCACCATCATGGGTTTATTAAATTATATCCACCAAATCATGATAATGGAATTTCATCATAGTGTAAGTAAACATCTTATCTTATCTTACTTTGGAATTTCATCATGGTGTAGGTAAACATCTTATCTTGTTTTGGCAATTGGAATTTCATCTTTTGGATATTTTAATAGAAAGTTATGAATTTTCTACCAAAACATGGCCCAAAGAATCCTCCATTCAGAATAGTCTCGGTTTTACCCATTGTTGACCATCATAATGTCCGAATCATCTGAAATCATGAACACCAAAGTTGTAGCCCTATGAGCCTACTTTCCATAGGAACAAGAATCGGGTCAATTCGATTTTTGTAGCTCAAGTTATGGCAAATTACTGCACTGCGCCAGTAAATCCGAGTTGCTGATTGTTTTTCGATATGACACTTTTAGTCATTTTTCTTCAAACGGTCATAACTTTAACTAGGAAACTCCGATTTGGGATTTAGAAAAAGTTTGAAAATTCTCTTTTGATGTTTTTAAATATTGGCACAGGAAAAATTATAAAAATAACTTTTCATAAAATTGCATCGGAGGCCCACCATCTTTGATTCGCTTGTATTTTGGTCCCGAATTTTCGTTTTCATCCAATTTTCATCCATTTTGACTCCTTTTGATTCTTTGTGACCCTAAACACCATAATAAAGGAAAAACACATAAAACGGAACATATAACACTAATAAAACACACAAATACGTAAAATAGAAGAGTTATTTAAGTGCTTTTCTAGCACTTATCAAACTCCCCCACACTTAGACTGTTGTTCGCCTTAGAACGACAACTATATGACACAAAACAACACAATGATTTTACATGAGATAAACGACTTTAAACGGTGAAATCCAACTACAGATAGTGACTTGCTTATTAAACATTCTCCCGAACCATGCAAATTTCACTTCTTCTCAAATACACAATGGCTTGTGAGTGTGTGCAATTGAGGTTATCATCCCATCACTAACTGGAACCAAATAAAAGCTTACGATGTTTATCCAAATCCTGACCCGAAATGGTCAAATCTATCCTTTCATCTCTCGTGATCCCACTCTTATTTTACAATGATTCCCATGGATCCTAAAAATTACTTAGTTTACCAAAAATCATCAACCGTTAGCACTGCAAAGAAAAAAAAAAGGGCATGACAAATGTTTTATCACAAATATGTCTTCAATTTAAAGAAGAGTTTTGCAATTTTCTTTTCAACTTTTACCCCATAAGTAGCTTTCACACTAACCCCTTTAATTGGAGGTAGCCTTCTTCACCCATTCGAGGTGACGATCTTTCACTCTCCGAGGCAGGTAGTTCTTTCCTGTAGTCCTTCTCCTTATTTCGAATATAAAAGTAAAATTCATTCTCAGCATAGGTCAGTACTTTTTCCAAACTGTTTAAACTCTGTCAATAAAAGACATATTCACAAAAAACAGATACCATGCGATTATAACTACACCTTACTAACAATTGATGTTTCCACGTTACTTTTAGCAGGACGAATGGATAGAAAAAAAAGAAAAGAAAAAGTTAGTTTACTATGGTCTAGAAAAATAAAAAAAAAATCAACATTTTCAACCTTCAATTTGTGTTCCAAAAAATGACAGTAAATGACCTTATAAACGTGCTCAAATAAATTTGGCAGCTGTGCTTGGAGAAGAATAGAACACATTTTTTTTTGAGATCTTGTAGTTTCAGTTAAGTCACGCAAATTAAGCTCAATCATATTCAAAAGTTGCTATCTCATGCAAAATCGTCGACACAAATAAAAAAAATATGACAAGCAGACCACAATATGCCACTCCCCCACACTTAAATTCTACATTGTCCCCAATGTAGAAATATAGAAAGCATAAAAAAAAGAAGAAATAGAAACTCCCCTATGGTAAGCAATGAGTCGTACCGATTTGGGGATGGTGGTTGCACAATGTAGCACTTCTTAGGAACACTTCGACAATCCAAGAGCAAGAGACATGCAATCAACATATTTACAGAACAAGAAAAATGACAACTAAATTTTTTTTTGAAGAAGAGAATTATATACAAAGCGACTATGGGAGTTGACAACCCTCTGAACATCTTGCAGTAGTATTCACATCAAATTAATGGCATGATTCCATCAAGTCTGATCCGCATGGAAACTATCTGAAGCAGCATACTCTCTACAAAACAGTTTGACAACCAACCTTAATGAAAAGGTCATCCATATCGCCACATGATACATAGGTATGTTTACCATTCAATAAAGAACAGCCCCACAAGAACCAACAAATGGGAGAACGTTTACAAATGGGAGAACGTTTAGAGCAGAACGTCCAACTCAGACACTTCTCAAATGAATGAGACGTAGTTTTACATCTTCGGATGGGTGCTAGTGATCACGCTCAAAAAGTTGCTGCTCAATGGTTAGGCCATCGAGTTTGGTTTCCAACAGACGTTGTCGTTGTTCCAACAAATTATCAAACTCTCTCACACTGAATTCGAGCTGGCTGTTTCTCCTGATAGAATTTTCGGCCCTGCACCTAATCGGTCCATCCTTGAAGAAAACAACATGTCTATATTGTGAATAAGTTTGATTTCTAGTACAATGATGTCCTTCTAATAGCTTTCCACATTTAAAATAACTTTTAAGGCGCTTAGCACGTCGTTTGCGAGCAGATCGCGATGATCTTGCAGAAGAGCAACAATACGTAGAGGAGATACCATAGAAAGAAATGAAAATTCAATGCACAAAGATGTATCTGCAAAAAAATTGTGAGAGAGGAGAGAGATAGAAGACAGTTCTTTAAGGTCTACTGAAAAAGACCAGTTTAACGCCTTTGGGCGGGATATAAGAACCAGTATCCAAAGTTTTTTTTTAAGCTACGAAACACGAAAGAAAAAGAAACACTGAAGAAATAAGATTAAAACCATCAAAGTCAATAAGCATAGTAGATTATCACACTCTCCTGTATTTTCAAAGATATTGAAGAAGGAAAAAAATAAGAAAATTTGAATTACATAATCAATTAATATGAGGAAAAGACATATATATACAAAAATATCACACACATTCATGCTATAAGAAAAACAAATAAGAAGAAGAGAAAGAAGAACAAAAGGAAGAAAAAAAATTAAGAAGAAGAAAAAAATTACCTAATCACTGTCAGAAAGGAATACTCACAGAGGGTTGAGACTTTTGGTTGTAGCTTCAAGTAGAGAATGGTCTCGATTTATAGTCAAATGAGTACTGTTTCAACCGACAACCATGCATGTAGAGTGTGCTGGAAAGAGTGCGATGGGAGGAGTATCCGAGAAGACGCGTTGACAAATTGTCCATTATCAATAATTAATCCCCACACGTTATCAATAACTATTGCTAATCACTGATTTGTGCGCCATCATGTCTCTTTCCAAATAATTGAATCTCTGGATATCTTCCTTCTACAGTTACAAGACAACATCTTCCTTAGTACGTTAGATAAAAAGCGGAGAAATAAAAATAATAAAAATACCAAAAAAACTAAAAATGAGAAAAAATGTTTGGGTTGCCTCCCAATAGCGCTTTTGTTTAAAGTCGTTAGCTCGACACAGTTCCCATTTGTCAAGTAGGGTTTCTCAAATCCATTGCAGCTCCATTTTGTCTTTGATAGTATCTTCCAAATGTTTTGATTTCTTGACGGTCCACCTTGAATTCTTGTCCAATCTTTTGGTTCTCCGTTCCGATGGCTTCCTTCTTTGAGATGAGGTAATTGTGCTTTGACCCCATTTTATGTGGCACGCTAGCTTTGCAATTCAATTTACACATTTTTTGTACAAAAGCGTTAGTCGAATTAATTGCAAAGACAGAATAAGTGTTATTAGAGCTCAATGAACCATCAAAAATATTAAAATTCGCTTTTTCCTCATCAAATTCCATAGATAGTGTACCCTCATAGACATCAATTTTAGTGCGAGAAGTGTAAAGAAATGGACGTCCCAATATGATAGGTGTAAGGTGAGGTGAATGCTCATCAGCCATATCAACCACGTAAAAATCAGCAGGGAAAACTAAGCCATTTATTTTGACTAGCACAGCTTCTATCACTCCATCCGGGTATGCATTGGTACGATCAGCTAGTTGCACAATTACGTGAGTTTCTTTCAGTTTTCCTAAATTAAATGAAGCATACAAGGATCTAGGCATGACATTTATGGATGCTCCTAAATCTATAAGTGCTTTGTCAATGTGGTGATTGCCTATGGTGCAAGGGACAGTGAACATACCCGGGTCTTTGCATTTTGGAGGCAACTTCTTCTGGAATATCGCTGAAACGGTTTCTCCCATTTTGATTATTTCATTTCCCTTCAATTTCCTCTTATTAGTGCAAAAATCTTTCAAAAATTTAGCATAGCGTGGAATTTGTTTGATTGCATCTAACAATGGAATGTTGATTTCTATCCTCCTAAATGTGTTCAAAATTTCTTTTTCCTTTTCTTCTTTATTAGTTTTTACTAATCTACTCGGAAAAGGGGGAGGGATCACTTTAGTAATGACAGAGGGGTTAGGACATACCTCCTTTTCAAGCTTTTCTTCTTTATCTTCATGTGTGGGAACTTCTTTGTGAGGGTTTTCGATCTCTTTTCCACTCCTTAAGGTTATGGCACTAACATTCTTTGGATTTACCTCAGGTTGGGATGGTAGCTTTCCTGCAGATTGTGCTTCCAGTCGATTGATGGCAGTCGCCAACTGACTCATTTGATTTTCCAAGTTTTGAATATTTGCCTTGGAATCCTGTTGAAATTTCACAGTGTTAGTTGCTAATGTTTTCACCATATCCTCGGGAGACATACCTGATGATTGAGGCTTTTGTTGAAATTGTCCTTGGGGTTGGAAATTTTCTTGCTGTTGAAACTGCCCTTGAGGGAAGAAACCGGGAGGCTTGTTGGTTCCATAACTCAGATTGGGGTGATCTCGCCATCCTGGATTATAGGTGTTTGAGTATGGATTGTACTGTTGCCTTGGGAATGGAAAATTGCTTGTTGAGTTCACTTGTTCATTGTTATCCACTTGCAGAACAGGATAAGCATCTGTAGGATGTCCTAGATTTGTGCAGATGCCACATGTTTTGACTTGTGGATTGTTCCCTACAAAAATTTGTTTGAGGAAATAGGCTAGTTCAGAGAGTTGGTTTTCAACATTGGAGTTACATACCTTATTTACTCTTCGAATGTTCGTTTCCCGCTCTGTACTGAATTGTTGAGTGTTTTCAGCCATTTTTGAAATCAATGTTCTTGCTTCAGCAGGGGTTTTGTTCATCAGAGCTCCTCCACTAGCAGCATCAACCATGCTTCCGTCTGATTAACATAAACCTTTATAGAAGTATTGCACTAGGAGGTTTTCACTGATTTGGTGTGCGTGCAGCTTAGCTTTTTGAAATGCTCCCAATACTCATAAAGAGTTTCTCCATTGTCTTGGCGTACTCCAGAGATATCTTTCCTAATGTTTGAGGTCTTTGAAGCGGGGAAGTATTTTTCAAGGAAAAGTTGCTTCATTTGATTCCATGTTGTGACTGATCCTGGTGGTAAAGTATATAACCAATCTGTGGCGGCATCTTTTAGTGAAAATGGAAAAGCTCTGAGCGTGATTTGCTCTTCAGTGATGCCTGGGGGTTTCATACTATCACACACCACATGAAACTCTTTCAAGTGTCGGTACGGATCTTCGCCGGATCGTCCATGAAAAGATGGTAGAAGATGTATCAAACCGGATTTAAGCTCGAAAGTTTTACATTCTTCCACGGTTGGAAATGTGATACACAATGGTTGTTGAGTAACTTCAGGAGTTGCCATTTCTTTAAGAGTTCTTTCATTATTGTTATCAGTCATTTCTTATTCTTGTTTTACTTGTCTTATTCGTCTTCGAATGGATTTCTCGATTTCTGGGTCAAAATTTTCAAGAATTTGATTAGTGGATCGAGTATTATGCATACAAGTGAAGATTTTTTTTTTTAAATTAATTAATAAAAGCAACTAAATTAGTTAACCGTTCCCCGGCAACGGCGCCAAAAACTTGGTCGCGTTTGTCGCGGCACGCCAAAGTTTAATTTATTTTTCCTTACTCAGTTTCAAAACTAAAAATTAATGTAGAAGTGGTAAGTAAGGGTCGAACCCAAGAGGAACAGTGTTTAATCTAATTGTTTTTATCAATTAATATAGAAATGGGGGTTTTGTGAAGTTTAATGAAATTCAAAAATAAAATGACGAAATATAAAAAAATGAAAATGAAACAATTGAAGATATATCTAGTTCTCGGGTTCGGTTGTGTCAACAACTTGTGTTTATCTTTCCCATGCAACGTGTTACTATTCCTTCTTCAATTTATCAACTCCAATTAATCAATACGCTCTGATTAACGAATTCTTCCTTAAGTGTATTAAATTAAAGTGCGCTCTTTAACTTAACATCTAGCTATTGGATAACCCTCAACAAGTTCTTAGGATTTAATGCAAAGCTAGTATGAAATGAACGAGAAGAATGAGTTGAATTAGATGAATAATTTCACAAACTCGAATTAATGCATCTAAGTTGATTTGTTAATAAATATGCATGATATTTATTTGCTACTTTGGATTGGAATCTAATGACATTTACGGATCAAGAGTTTCAATCCTAGCATGTAACTTGAATTTACAGATTAATTGATTCAATTGGCCAAAGTGAATGCAATAATCACATAAGCTCAAAAACGGGTTTACAAGCATAACAAACCAACAAATTGAAGTGCAGGAATAGATAAAACGTTATTAAAGAGTTAGAAAAGATAACAACATGTTAGTTGAACACAACATCCCTTCGAACTAGATAGTGAAGTCTAACTACTCATATTTGTGGGTTTCATACTTTTTAGCGAGTGTTCGCCTTGTATCACCTCCACAATATAATAGATTATACTTCACTATCACAAGTAATATATACAAAATATAGAAAATAAGTAAATAAATGCTAAGAAATAAATAGAGAAGTTTAATCACTCATATATGCGGGTTAAATACTTTTTAGCAAGTGTTCGCCTTGTATCACCTCCACAATGTATGAGAAATTATCTTTCTTAAACATGAAAAATAAAAGAAAGAGAAAAACTAGCGAAGAAATGCTCCGCTAATCATATTCACGGCCGAAGTATCGTCGATTGATTATTCGAACCTAAATTTAGGTTTTTACTTCCGCTGGAATATGAGAAACTAAGAGCTTTCAAGCTAAAATTAAGAACAATTGATGAAGAGACTTTTATTGAGGAGAAAGTTAGAGAGAATCACAAGCTAATTCTCTCTTCAAAAGTGTGTCTTCCTTCCTTACAAATGCCTCTATTTATAGGCAAAATTTCATAAGAAAATACAATAAAAAATTACACTCATGCACCATCATGGGTTTATTAAATTGTATCCACCAAATCATGATAATGGAATTTCATCATGGTGTAAGTAAACATCTTATCTTACTTTGGAATTTCATCATGGTGTGGGTAAACATCTTATCTTGCTTTAGCAATTGGAATTTCATCTTTTGGATATTTTAATAGAAAATTATGAATTTTCTACCAAAACATGGCCCAAAGAATCCTCCATTCAGAATAGTCAAGGTTTTACCCATTGTTGACCGCCATAATGTCCGAATCATCTGAAATCATGAACACCAAAGTTGTAGCCCTCTGAGCCTACTTTCCATAGGAACAAGAATCGGGTCAATTCGATTTTGGTAGCTCAAGTTATGGTCAAATTACTGCACTGCGCCAGTAAATTCGAGTTGCTGATTTTTTTTCGATATGATACTTTTAGTCATTTTTCTTCAAACGGTCATAACTTTAACTAGGAAACTCCGATTTGGGATTTAGAAAAAGTTTGGGAATCCTCTTTTGATGTTCTTTAATATTGGCACAAGAAAAATTATAAAAATAACTTTTCATAAAATTGCATCGGAGGCCCTCCATCTTTGATTCGCTTGCATTTTGGTCCCGAGTTTCCGTTTTCATCCGATTTTCATCCATTTGGACTCCTTTTGATTCTTTGTGACCCTAAACACCACAATAAAGGAAAAACACATAAAATGGAATATATAACACTAATAAAACACACAAACACGTAAAATAAAAGAGTTATTTAAGTGTTTTTCTAGCACTTATCATGTCTATCTTACCACCCATTGAAGTGAAAGAAAATATCTAGTTATAAGATCGTATGTTGTCCATAAGATGTTTACTCCTAAGATGATTTCCAAATATCAAATCCTTTAGTAGTTGAGGAGATTCGGCATTAAGGAAAGCACAACATTCCCTTGATTGTAGCACAAGGACCACTTAGGATTCTTCTTTGTGGAGATGCTCTTGGTTCGCTTAGCAAACCAATAAAAAGCACCACAATGCTCGCAGGAATAAGCGGGATCTCCAATGTCCATGTACACTACAAATATATTACAAATTTCCACATCAATATAAGACTGGCGAAGATAACAATGTCAGAGGGTTAGTGAAAAAAATTAGTTACCTACATTTGAGAAATCTGCGCTCTCGATGTCATCCCCTAAAACCATACAAGACGTAATAATTAATACCAAAATTGAACAAATAAAATACAATGGACAAAATAACTATTTCTAATACTATACACGCCATCAAAGAAGTCACCACCAAGATCATCGCTAGAAGAATTGTCAGACAATTCGACAAACGCATCAACTAAGGTTAAAAACAACATACAAAACAATGAGGATGGAAACAAATAAACTTGTTACATTTAGCAATTTCTAAATATGGTACTCACAAGCATTAGAAGGATTATTTTCACCATCCCTGTTTTCAATATTGCTCAAGCCTAAGTAATCAATCCTACGATAACATCTATAGAAGCAGATAAATTACCAACTCCATTTTCGTTGTTGTTGCCTGAGTAACCAAAAAATATTACACACAACAAAATGAATTTGAAAATGAATACACACGAAAATATTATTTATAAAGACGAAATGTAATTTTTTTTGTAAAAATTCAATGTCACGTTGCAATTATAAAACAAAATAAAAATAAAAGAACATAAGAAAATTCTATAAAATTATAAACTTATTATAACAATCATTAACAATTTTAAGAAAATGCATACATTGAGTTGCGTGGGAATTTTCACCATTAACGTTAGAAGGATTACTTGATCCAACTTCATCAACTGTACCACAATGTATTTTTTCTAATGCATTTATGGACCGAAAAAATGTATTGTATTAGCAAAATCATCGTCTATATATACAATTAACATTAAATGTCATTGTGCGAAATTCCATGTCGCGAACAAAAAATAAAATTAATCCTAATCGTCTTAAACACTAAAAGCCAAATACTCTAGGGCCACTAAAAAAATTAAATGATGAGAATAAAAACCAAAAATGTTTGTACAATAATCGAGGAAAATAAGGCAACGATTCAAATATAACTAAAATCATCGTTAGTAATCATTTTGAATACATCCATTACATAACTAAACAAAACATTATTTCAAAATTAACTATTGTATTCTCAATAAATAAACTAACAAATAATAAAAACAAAATTAAAAAAATTGGATTTCCAAGAAATTATAAAATTATAATGATCAATATCAATTTGGACAAAATACTTACATCGAGTTGAATGGACATCAACTAAATTCAAGATTAAGTTATATTTGAAAAGTAATAATAACAAAACTATTAAAAAACAAAATAAAAAGGCTTTTACAAAATTATAAAATTACAACAATCATTTCCAATTTAAACAATATACTTATATTGAGTTGGTTGCGAATTTTCATCATCAACGTTCAAAGCACTACTTGATCCGACTTTATCAAAAGTAGCATGACGTACATTATTCTTAGTTATCAAACGGCCAGTGTCAACTATCATATTCGATTCATGGACTACATCATTAAAGAAAACAAAACAACAAATTTATAGAAGTACAAACGGCATTTAATATACCAATATTAAGAACTATATGGAAAGAGCATAGACATCCTATAAGATATTTTAATATCCAATTTTTCCATAAAGAAGATGTAAATAAGTGAACAAATAATTATTAAATAAAACTACTTATATATAGAAGAATCATCACGTTCACCATACTCATTACACAAACGTCTTAGTGCATTGCCATCATTTGTTGCGCGGCAGTGGTCAAACTGTGAACATCATCTTGATATGTCATTTCGCCCAACATGCGAACAACATTGTTTTCTTCCCACTCTTTGATCAGGATACCATTAATATGGATTACATAACTCAATGGTGTAGTTGCACTAAGTGTTCTCAAGAGATTACCTAAACCGTAATTATCATTATCCTTTGGATCCTTAGTTGGGATACCGCTAATATGAGTAATAGAACTCAAAGGCACTGGTGTGCTCCAAGGAATCCAAATTTCCTCATCTTTTTTTTTTTCCTACCAATTTATGGCTCGATGTATTTATTTGAGTTTGAACACCAGCTATAGAAAAAAAAAGTTCAACTAAAACATGATTTTATTATGAATAATAAATTATGGTCTATGTTCATGTAAGGTTGAAATAGAAATTGGAAAAATAAAAAAGATACGATTATTTAAACATCTAACACAACACTTGCAAATAGTAGTTTTTTTTGTCTAATCTCTTTATCATATGCACTGCCCGCAACATCCACAAAAGTACTAACCAAACTGTGCCGGATTGACATGAATTTGCTGGCTAATTGTTGACTTCGGTTATTGCTCAAACCTACTTCGAATCAACCACAAAAAAAGAACAAAAACAACCAAGTGAGTTGATTATTTTATCCCGTCAACATATGTTTCATAAATGGAAGAGTAAAATGCCTTGCAAAGGCTTAATGATCATAGCAGTTTTAAAGCCAACACACAAATGAAAATCCCATTGCAATATATATTTTTAAAAAAGAGAACTAGTTAACCAACATACCATTGGTGATATCAGAAAATGGCATGCGGTTCTTAAAAGCATCAAATAATCCAACATACCGAGTGAAGTTAGGAGAATTGTTCATTTGAGAAGAGCGCGATTTCTTACTTTGCAAATCATTTCTAACAGCAATAATTGAATTATTATTAAAATAAGGAAAATTATTAATAATAATTATAGCAACTTGTGAGAAAATTACCATTGTCATCTAGGGGTCATTCCATTTTGATTGAAATGGTCTCTGATTTTATCAATTTCCTCATTTCACCATTAATTTAATGGGAAATACTCAATGGTGTCTTAATGTAGTGAAATAAAAATTAAATTTGTTGCTAAATTTCATCACAATCACTAATAAGGCAACAAAAAAATTATGGCAACAATTCATGTAATAAGGGGCTTCGCTGTTCAAAGAGGAATCGAACACAATCCACCAAAGATCATCAACATACACAAATGAATTCGGTAGAGTGAGATAGTAGCCTATTTCATATTTCAAACATCCATTAAATCTAACTCATGTACTCAAGATCGGTTGTTTGTTTACTGAAAAGTTCATATTGCCCAAGCAGAATTTAATGTACAACAGCAACTATACTCGAGATAGCAATGTGGGATCAAGTAAGAAACAGAATGTCCAAAGGTGTAGAAAATAATGGTTTGCCAATACTAAAATTCCATATGATTTAGGAGAGAATGTACATGTATCAATATAGAATCTTCGTTTGATCAGAAGCCAATTACAAAGTAAATAAAAATAGAAAGATCTTGATTTAGATTAAAACATGAATATCTGAGATTGCAAAGCTCATGATGAGATATGGATGTAGAAAAAATGTGAAAATAACAGTGTATTAATAGCTATGATCCTTTAATTGTAACCTGATGATGGATCACGCTCAATTTTTAGCGTTTAAAGAATTGGACGACGTCATTATGGCCTTTCCATTTTTTAATTTCAGAAATTTAAGTTTAGCGATCGTTTAGCAAATTAAAAGTAATTTTAATTTAATAATTTAATTGGGTCAAATTTTATTAATGGCCATAATATTTAGTTTATTGGACTTCAAGCCCAATTTATAATTTTAACATCCATTGCTAACTTTTACTGGGCCAATATATTCCATATCAACTCAATTTTTGGTGCAGCCCACTTTAATTAGGTTGGGCCAATTCACGCTACTTGACCCACTCTCACGTTTGCCTCCCCTCATAAAATCATTGGCTACTTATCTTTCCTTCATTCTCACGCTACCTAAACCCTACAGCAGCCTTTGTAATTCTCAACCTAAAGACACGAGTCTCAGCCATAAGTAACTCACAATAACCTCTACCTTCACCAACAGCGAGCACAACCAAATCTCCCAAGTATTTCAGTTTCTTGTAACAACTTTTACTTCATCTACTACCAGCTTTCTTCTTCTTTCTACGTTGCTGGGTCTAATGTAAGGCACGCATAATATACAGACGCACGCCCCAGTTGCACAGTTGGCTCAAGAATTCATTCAAACAATCCACAACGCCAAAACACATTCAAACCAAGGCCAGTTAACCCTTTTTCCTGATAGATTGAATCAAAACAAGCACCCTGCTGCTAGTTTTTCCCTATTTAATCCATCGTGAATTTATTATATGGAAACAAAAATCACAACCAAGCTTTAGACACCAACCACAAATCTCGAGGAATCGTTCAAAATCAAAAAAATTGAGAATTCAAAAGCACTTTCCAAAATTTGATGTTTAATCCATCATCCTCAACCCCAATCTATGCCAAAAAAAAAAAAGAACAAAAGAAGATGAGGGGACGAATGAACAACGATCGCCATGGCTGCGCATTCTCAACCTCAATTTCTTCCATACTTTGCTCCCAAATCAACCATAGAAGATAGATGAATCCAATACTCGAACTCAATCAACGATTTACAACCCGTTTGGCCTCGTTTCCACCGGATTTTTGTTTGTCAAATAAACTTAATTTGACTGTGGATCGCGATCAAATTGAAGGTTATAAAGATTATGAGGTCTTTTGCTTATATTTTTAATATTTATGGGTATTAACTTTAGTGTCATTAGTAGTACAAGGACCAAGTGTGTAAATATTTTGTTTGGTTTTTTTCCTTTATTTACACGACTGTAACTTCTCAGAAGGGACCTCTCGAAGATAATGGAATAAAGCAGTTTTCTTCTTCCTTCTCAATTGCTTTCCAATTGTGTTTGTTCATGGTATCAGAGCGCACCGAGAACATCGATCCACAGTTAGAATAGATCGAGAACAGATGGAAGGAAGAACATCGTTGACTGAGGGCAGAGAAGACGATTCAACAGTGAATCGCAGAATCACTGTAGAAGATGGAGATCCGCTTCGCCTTCAAAGCTCAGACCACCCGGGGATGATGCTTGTCACAACACCATTGACAGGTAACAATTATCTCTCATGGAGTCGCTCAATTAAAATAGCGTTAGGAGCAAAGGCGAAATTGGGATTTATTGATGGAAAATGTGTAAAACCAAAAGAAGAGTCTGCAGAATTAGAACAATGGAATAGGATCGATTACATGGTTACATCATGGTTGTTGAATTCGATATCAAAGGAAATTGTTGAAGCCTTTCTTTATACAAAATCTGCAAAACAACTTTGGGATGAGTTAAATGAAAGGTTTGGGCAATCAAATGGACCTTTATTGTATCAACTTCAAAGAGAGATCAGTTCCATATCTCAAGGAGACATGACAGTGGCACAATATTACACAAAGTTGAAGAGATTGTGGGATGAATTAACTTGTGTGATGCCTATACCCGAGTGCAATTGTGGGGCTGCAAAAGCAGTAGCTGACGTTATTTCGTCAAATAGATTGATTCAGTTTCTTATGGGGCTTAACGATGTTTATGACTCGATCCGCAATCAAATTTTATTAATGGATCCTCTCCCTACCACAAATAAAGCTTACTCAATGGTACTACAAGTTGAAAAGCAAAGAGAAGTCCTTATGAGCTATGCTGATAATTTGACAAATCAGTCTGCCATGCTTGCTAAAGGAGCAGGATACAAAAGGGATGGAGGAGGAAAATGGAATAGTAGAAAACGTGACCCAAGCAAGGATTGTACCTACTGTTCTATCGATGGCCACACAAGAGAAGAATGCTTTAAACTGCATGGATATCCTGACTGGTGGAAAGGGAAGGAAAGGCAGAAAGGAAAGGGACCTCAAAAGGGACATGCTAATATGGTAGATACACCATTGGAGGAACAAGGTTGTAGTAATGATGCAGCACCTGGTATGGCAAAGCTAATACAAGCTGAGGTAGCCAAATATATGAAAGGGGCAGCAGGTTTTAGCAACTTCGCAAACATGAAGGATTTTGCAGGTACAGGAATTTGTCAAAATTTACCTTATTATGCACTGCATAGCATGCTTTATTTGAATGAAGGATCATGGATTGTGGATACTGGTGCTTCAAACCACATGTGCACAGCCCCAACACTTATAGATAAACTCACACACCTCTCCAAATATATTCCCATCCTTCTTCCAGATGGTTCTGTCCACCAAGTCACTCATACAGGGCAAGTTATTTTACATCCAAAACTTGTCCTTCAAAACACACTTTATGTTCCAACCTTTAAGTTTAATTTGCTTTCAGTTAGTAAGTTGACTGAAACTATGAAAATTAAGGTGATTTTTCTTCCTACACATTGTGTGTTTCAGGACCTATAGAATGACAAAGTGCTTGCTGTGGGAAGAGTGATTGGCAATCTTTATGCTCTTGATTCAAGTTCGTTCAACTCAACTTCTTTTACCACAAGTACTCAACAATCATGTAAAAATCTGCATACTTGTTCTTTTAGTTCCCCTTGTAATTCAGTGAATGTTGCATCAAAACAGGCTGATGTTAATTCTATCTGTGTTTGGCATCATAGATTAGGTCATGCATCTTCAAATGTTCTTGCGCATTTACCATTTAGTATAAAACATACTAATTCTCCCAGTGAAATTTGTGAGACTTGTCCACTCTCAAAACAGCCACGTCTACCATTTCCAAAAAGCACCATTCACAGTTCAAGAACCTTTGAGCTTTTACACCTTGATCTATGGGGACCTTACAAACATCCCAGTTTGACAAGAGCCCATTATATGCTCACAATAGTGGATGATTTCAGCCGAGGAACTTGGACCTTCTTATTACAACACAAAGATCAAACCTCAACTACCCTTGAAACCTTTCTGCTAATGGTTCAAAACCAATTTTCCACCACCATAAAGGGACTTAGGACTGATAATGGGAGTGAGTTCATCAATGGCAAGTGTAAAAATTTACTTTCTAGAATGGGAATCATTCACCAAAGAAGCTGTGTTTATAGCCCACAACAAAATGGAGTTGTGGAAAGAAAACACAAACATCTTCTTCAAATAGCTAGATCCCTTATGTTTCAATCTCATTTGCCTAAGAAATTTTGGGGAGATGCTATACTCACTGCCACATACATATTGAACAAACTGCCTCCTCCCATTTTACAATGGAAAACTCCTTTTGAAGTCTTATATAATAAAGTTCCAGATTATTCCAATTTTAAAACTTTTGGGTGTCTTTGTTTTGCTACAAACACTAAACCACACAAAGACAAATTTGACCCTAGAGCCTTCAAATGCATCTTTATTGGCTATGTTACTGGGATGAAGGCATACAAAGTCTATGACTTACAAACACATCAAACTTTTACATCAAGAGATGTGATTTTTCATGAGGGAATATTTCCTTTCAGAAGTGATACTTATTCCAGTTCACCTTATCCTTGCATTCCCGTGCATCATATAGAAGACAAATCTGATTCTGATACACCTCTAAATCAGTCCGAAGCTGATAGTGATATGCCTACAAGCTCTAACTTTTCCCCTCCAGCTTCAACTCCAAACACCTCTCTTCCTACTCTATCACAAGAATTAGATAGCCCAGCTACAGAATCACCCCATATTACAGATTCCTCAAATCCCGTTGGTCCTCAAACATCAGATTTCATTCCTATTTTTGTTGAGCCAGATCAACATCCTTCTTCCTCTCATCTTCCTAGGCAAAGCACCAGAAACAAAAAGCCACCAATTTGGTTGCAAGATTTTGTAGCCACAGCTGTTCACCCATTTACTTGTCAAAATTTCTCTTCTAAATCAAACAACCAATATACTCCTATGAGCTTCCCATATTGTCCTTTATCAAATTTCTCCAAGGCACATGTGGACTTTCTTGCACAAGTAGACACCATTCATGAGCCTCGTTCGTATAGAGAAGCTAGCAATGATAATAATTGGGTAAAAGCAATGGAGGATGAGATAAAGGCTTTAGAGAACAACGAAACTTGGGAGCTTACTATTTTGCCTGAAGGGAAGAAGGCAATTGGTTCCAAATGGGTTTATAAGTTGAAATTCAAGCCAAATGGAGAAGTGGATAGGTATAAGGCACGACTTGTAGCAAAGGGCTACAATCAAATAGAAGGTGTTGATTTTGTAGATAGCTTTTCTCCAGTTGCGAAAAGTGTAACAGTCAGACTTTTTTTAGCAATTGCAGCAGCCCAATCATGGCCCATTCATCAACTGGACGTAAATAATGCGTTCCTCCATGGTTTCCTAGATGAAGAAGTTTACTTGGAACCCCCGGCTGGTTACACTAAAGCACAGCCAGGACAAGTTTGTAAATTGAAAAGATCATTATATGGGCTCAAGCAAGCCTCAAGACAGTGGAATTTGGAGTTTAGTTCTAAACTATCCGACTATGGTTTTGTACAATCTAGGCATGATAGTTGCTTGTTCGTTAAAAAATGGGCAAGTGGTTTCTTGGCCTTGTTAGTATATGTCGATGATGTTCTTGTCATAGGTACTAATGAGGAAGAAATTATAGCAGTAAAGCAATACTTAGATGCTCAATTCACTATTAAGGACATGAGGTATGCTAAGTATTTTTTGGGCCTCGAGATTGCTCGCAGCCAGGATGGTTTATATGTCAATCAACGCAAATACACCCTTGACATTATCAATTCAGCTGGTTTGAGTGGTGCCAAGCCTGCTGCTACACCCTTTTCACCAGGTTTGAAGCTTTGTTCATCCAATGACAAGCCCTTTGCTGACCCTGAAATCTATAGACGCTTGATAGGTCGATTGCTATACTTAAATTTCACCAGGCCTGATATAACATATGCGGTGCACCAACTCAGTCAGTTTGTGCAATCTCCAAATCAATCTCACATGGATGCTGCACTGCATGTTCTCAGATACCTTAAAGGGTCGCCTTCAACTGGTCTTTTTTTCCCTGTCTCCAACAAGCTGGATATTAGAGCATACTGTGGTGCCGATTGGGCAGCCTGCCTTGACACTCGACGTTCTATCACAGGTTTTTGCATCTTCCTTGGTGATTCTTTGATCTCATGGAAGAGCAAGAAGCAGCAAACAGTCTCCAAATCATCCGCAGAGGCCGAATATCGCAGTATGGGTGCAACGGTATGTGAGTTAATGTGGATCTCCTATTTATTGATGGATTTTGGCCTCAGCTATTCTACTCCTATTCCTTTGTTGTGCGATAACCAAGCTGCAATACACATCACTGCTAATCCGGTGTTTCATGAGAGAACCAAGCACTTAGAGATTGATTGTCATTTTGTACGAGATAAGTTCAAGGAAAGGTTCATCATTCCACAACACATATCTTCCAAAAGGCAGCTTGCGGATGTCTTCACAAAAGCATTGGCCTCGCCTCAATTCACCTCTTTAGTGTCCAAGTTGGGCTTGGTCACTCCACACCAAACTCCAACTTGAGGGGAGGGTGAAGGTTATAAAGATTATGAGGTCTTTTGCTTATATATTTAATATTTATGGGTATTAACTTTAGTGTCATTAGTAGTACAAGGACCAAGTGTGTAAATATTTTGTTTGTTTTTTTCCTTTATTTACACGACTGTAACTTCTCAGAAGGGACCTCTCGAAGATAATGGAATAAAGCAGTTTTCTTCTTCCTTCTCAATTGCTTTCCAATTGTGTTTGTTCACAAATCACTACCAAAGCCGGACTCTGACATCGCGGTCACCGGCAGAAGCTCCGGCAGCCCTTGTCACTGGATTCCCCTTTTTCTTGTTGAACCCGCTGACTCTCTCTTCTCTGTTGTATCATGTCTATATGTTAGAACAAAGGAATGAGAATTATGATTCAATTTTGAATCCTTATTGTGTTATTTGCACCCTCAATCCCTTGAATCCCAATTCCTATTTAATTTGGTCCTTTAGTTTATTCTATCTTTTCAAATAGTTTAAAATAGTCCTCAAAATTGTGAATGATAAGTTTATGTTTAAGACCTCAATGAATTATTGAATCACAATTTGAAGATCAAATAATAAGTTTATGTTTAAATTTTTCTGCTAGACGAAATTACAAGTTCATAGAGGAGCTAGCATCCCATTAGCCATATGTTTCAAGGATTGTACGAGAACTACAATTTTGAGGTGGGGTTTTACTTTATGCAAAATTGTTTATTTCTTGCAAAATATATCTATTTTAAAAGCAATTGCTTACTTTAAAATCATGTCATGTTCATTTACGTGCTATTATAATTGTGGTATATTTACTATGTGACATGCATGTGATTGTGTTAACTACCATCTTCTACAGAATGGTGTTAAGGGCTATTCGGAGAGTCATAGTGACTTTTCCCCACGTTGAAAGAGAGTTTCCAATACTCGATTTTTCTATAGTTTGATTGTCTCTTATTGTAATTTCATGTGTGGACATGTGATATGGTGAAATATTTTTCTACTGTACCCCACTGAGTATAACAACGTTATACTCACTCCAAATATTTGAAAACTCTTTTTCAGATTAAGGAGTCCGGAGTAGCGGCGTCAAGCAGGGCACATCATCCACTTAGTTTAGTTACATGTTTATGTAGTTTTCTTTTATTAGATAATCATTCAAAACTTAGTAGTATGGTATTCTTGAACTTCCGCATTTGGTTTAGAAGATTTAATTTGTTCATTTGGAAAATGAACGTTGGTGATCAAATTAATGAATATTATTACGTTTAATTACATGAATCTTAAACCTTAAAGTTGTTATTGTTGTTGTTGTTATTGTTGTTGTTGTTGTTATTATTATTATTATTATTATTATTATTAAAAAGGTTATTTAACAAAAAAAATTATCATCAGATTTCCACGTTTCAATTAAGTCAAGGCTATTTTAGTAACACTTTGATTATTCAAAATCGGGGCGTTACAGATGATGATGAATATGTGCTAGCAATAAAAAATCCTCTATTTATGCAAATTGAATGTGAACGACAGATTCCTTCAATTGTAATATGATGATGATGAATATATGCGAATTTTTTTGTATAGGAAATTGTAGCACATAACATGATGATTATTAACCTATCAAAATGAAACTTATTGCGCTTTATAGTCTTTAACAATCAATCAATAAACACAAAAACTATAATGGAGGTAGCAATTTAGAATCACATAAGAAACAAAATGTCAAGAAGACTACAAAATTTGGGTATGCCAATGTTGAAATTTCAACTACAATACAATGTAGTTAAGAAGACTGCATATATTAGTATGTAAATTTCGTTTAATCATAATCTATTGGGATATATGTATATAAACAGCCATACCTGAGATGGATGGAACACGAAGCTATGTTTAACAACATCAATTCTTCCACGCAGGCAATCTTGACAGGTTGACTAATAACACCAGATGACTCTTGTTTTGTTGCTGTTATAAATAGTACTTGTACATAGCCATGATTCAGTCTGCATAAACATTTGTAGAATCCACGGTGTAAGTTGTTTGAGCGAGAATAAGAGTGTCTTGATAAGAGGGGAGATAATTGGCCGTGTAAATTGTTCAAAAACCTAAAATCGTGTTAGAAGGACAATAACATTGTAGGGATTACAATCATTAGAAGTTTCTATATTAGAGACTTTTCCATATATATATATATATATATATATATATATATATAAGATAAGGAGATTGCAAGTGCATTATGGTAATGATCACTAATAATCCCATTATTAGATTATGATGGAAATTATTAACAATAATCAGCTTAAAAAAGTCATTTTTAATCATCACTATAAATAATGATATCATTAGTTTTTCTAAATTTAAAGGTGTTGATTATTTTTTCCTTACGTTAAACTAAGTTAGTGTTATACGCATGGAATTTATGGTCTATCTATTGGCCACAGGTATCATAAAATAATCTTGTACGGAAGATTGTATATAATAGACGTCTTCTTGCCATATATTTTTCAATTTATTTTATGAATTAAGAACAATTTTTTTAATTGAAGCGAATATGGAAGAATGTTTAAATTACTCAATTAAATTAAAATATAAATAAGCAAATAAGATGAAAAAAAAAGTTATACTAAATAAAATGAACCCGATTGGATATTCGTGTTCCACTGTAATATCAACGTACAGAAAGTCAAGCGGAAAGATAGTTTTCAAATAAAGCGAGAATTAAATGAATTTTACATAATGGAGTTTTCTTTCAATTTGAATGAATGTCGATAATATAGAAAAATACTAAAATAAAAATAAAAAATAAAAAAAGTAGACAACAAATATAAAAGATGGTGAGCATGAGATAAACCAAATTATGAACTATTTTTAATCAAAGTGATTACGGAAGAATGTTTAAATTACTTAAATAAATTAAAATCTATATAAGTAAAAAGGTCGCAAAAAATAATAATAATAAATAAATGAAGCAAAGTGGAGAGTCGTTTTCCATTGTAAGATCGAGCTGCAGAAAATAAAGTGGAGAGGTAATTTTAAACTAAAGTGAGATTTAAATGAATTTTGCATAAGTATTTTAAAAGAAAATAAATAAGTAAATAAAACGACAATGGATAATGGAGTTTGAAAATGAGTGAAGACAATGACACAGAGAATGTTGAGAAACGGGGAATAAGACACCATGTCTATTTTCTAAATTAAGAACCATTTTTTAAATTGAATTGATTATGGAGGAATGTTTAAATTACTTCAAAAATTAAAATATAAACAAGAAAATAAAATAATAGCATATAATGCAAAAACAATTATATAAGTAAATAAAATAAAGAGGTCCAAAAAAAATACCAAGCAAATAGGTAAATAAGTGAAGCCAAGTGGAGAGTCATTTTCCATTGTAATACAGAGGTGCAAAAAGTCGGGTGGAAAGCTAATTTTCCAATAAGGTAAGAGTTAAATGAATTTGACATAAGTATTTTGAAACAAAATTATTTAAGTAAATAAAATAATAGCATATAATGCAATTTGAAAATGAGAGAAGACAATGAATACAAAGGATGCTAAGAAAGAAGGAATAACAAACGATGTTTATTTTTTGAATTAAGATGAACATCAACTTGTGAAAATAAGTAAATAAATAGACGATGACTAAAGATGTTCCAAATAAGTAAGTAACTATACCACAAGCGTACGGGTTGTACAAGTAATAAAGTGGGCCTAGAAGTCCGAATATCGTACCCACATGGATTGTTATTTGTAATAAGTTACTAATTCTAGTGTAAAAGAACTATACAAAGAGTAAAATAGGAGAGAAGAGAAGAAAAGAGAAGGGGACACACAATTACAATGAGCGGGAAATGAGTTAACTAACTCCGTGCCAGTTCTATGATTTTTATAGCCTGAGGCAACCCCTCCAAATAGCAACTGGGTACAAAAATGTACTTTTAAGGGAGTGTTAAGTATTAATTAACATCCAAAAAATTCAAAATTTCACTTATTTTATTAGTATTTGTATTAACTCACAATCATAATATGAAAAGGAAACTTCAACAATAATTAGCATATATAGGATCAATAGGGTCACGAACATATAAGCCAAACACTCGAAAAAATAAAGCCATAATTCTATGTTTAAAATAACATTCAGAATACAAATTAACACATCACCAATGCTAAATAATGTGACCACTAGTACACAAATGACTTGAGGTGGCGCCCATATGGTGGCGTTTTTGTTGAAACCGCCACCATTGGAAGAAAGGGTGGCGGTTATAGAAAAAATCCGCCACCCTTTACTTGAAGAAAAAAAAAATTTGAAAACAAAGGGTGGCGGTTGTGTGAAACAACCGCCACTCTAAATTCGATATCGGGTGGCGGTTGTTCATACAACCGCCACCCTTTACTTGAAATAAAAAAAAAATATTTTTTGAACATAGGGTGGCGGTTGTTCCATTACAACCGCCACCTTATATAATTTAGGGTGGCGGTTACAATAGAACCGCCACCCTAAACTCAATTAAAAAAAAAAAAACTCAGAAATAGATCTTCTCTTAGCTCTCGTTCTCGATCCCTCACTGTCAGCTCTACAACTCGATCCCCATCTACAATTTGAAGCTGAAAATTGGAAAAAAATACACAAAAAATACACTCAACTCGAGATTTCACCAGTTTTTCCCCAATTCCCCTTCACCAGTATTCGAACCAGCTGAACTCCACCCGATTCACCCGAAATTCAGCCAAAAATACACTGCAAATTGGAGCGAAAACAGCTACATTGACGCATTTGGCTCGAGATTGGTCATGGGTTGGAGCTACATTTGAAGTAAGTTTATTTTCCTTGATGTATTGGTTTAATTTTGGGTATAGGTTGGAATTTAACATCCCAAATTGTAGGTATTTTCTTGAAATCGGATTTGGGGCAATTTTGTTGGTTGTTATTGAAGCCACATTTGAAGAAAAAGCTCGTCCTCTCATTTTTTCGCATTTTAAAGGTTAGATACCATCCCTAAATTCTATTATTTGTTGCTATTAGATGGTTTTTTGTCCAAATTTCCGTATATTATTTTTGGGATTTATATACATTAAATTGGGATATTAGTGTATTATATATATATATGATAATTAGACTGGTTAGTATTATTTAGTTAGATAAATTTGTTTGAATAATTTTAGAGGAATTATAAATAAGTCATAAGGAAAATTGAAAAATGAATTGTTAATATAGTTATTAGAAATGATATTTTACGAAATAATATTAACTTAGATTTTATGATAAGTTCCTAATTTAATTAGGATTTTACGCTTGATAAAATAATTAATGTAATATTTATACATTTTAATACGTAACAAATAAATTAATATTAATTTTACATACATATAATTTATTAAAAGGAGCATATAATTAATTTATTAAAAAGGAGCATGGGAATTATACTATTTCAATAAACTAAAGCAATAACAATTTAGTAGTTGTGATATTTATATAATTAGAATGATTATAATAATTTATTAAATTATAGCGATTAGTATTGTAAGTACATATGACCATAGTTATTCATGCAATATTTATGAATTATGTTGAACTATATTTTAATATGTAAATAAATAAATTAAATTAATTTTATATAACTATAACTTATTACAAAGGAGCATGGGAATAATATTATTTCAATAAAAGTAATAATAATTTAGTAGTCATTACATTTATATATTTAGAATGACTATAGTTAAAATACAATTATAGTGAGTAGCTTAATTAGAATTGAACTATTTAATATCATTTTAATTAATATAGTCATTCTAGGTACTGGATAATGTAGTGTAAATAAATCAACTTGTCGAAATACAATTATAGTGAGTAGCTTAATTAGAATTGAACTATTTAATATCATTTTAATTACTATAGTCATTCTAGGTACTGGATAGTGTAGTGTAAATAAATGAACTTGTCGAATTATATACTTTTCCATATTTTTATTACAGTTGATTTTATTTATTGTATTACACCACCCTTCACGTGCATTGAGCTTAGAAAACCGTTTGAAGATAATCTTGTATGTCATTAACTGTGCACGCATTGTTGCTCAGTGTAAGATGCACAAGATTATTTTTGAATTCTCCCAGTGGAGAGTTTGTCATCTATCTCGTAAATCGAACTGTGATAAATTTAATATTTTGCGTAGACGGTTATGTATTTACGTTAATTTCAGTAGTGTCCTCCTTTGTTCTCCGGGTGTGAATTACGTTCTACGTATATTGCACACTTAGGAGAACTAAGGGGAGATGCTGCCGAAATTTTCAGTAAAATACTAGACCGTTTCTACACAAAAAATCACAGTTTGATATTACGTGCATAGATGACGAATGGTTTAGGTCCCTACCCTTTCTATTAGATACGGAGTTATAAGGCAGATTTAGAACATTTGCATTATACATGCACTTAATAAGTGAAAAATAGCGAGAATATACGTAATAATATTATTATATGGTTAATTGTGGAAAAATAACTATATAGGTTGTTCGAAATGGATCGAAGTTGGATGTATGGAAATCCTACTTCCCTTCAGTATGTAAATGGAGTTATTGAGTTTTTGAAATGCGCTGAGGAGGATAGAAAGAAATTTGGGAAGGATGAGATTATTTGTCCTTGTTCAATATGCAATAATGCTATTGGTTATGACACCCCTGCACAAGTGAGAAATCATTTATTTAAAAATGGTTTTAAGACCGATTACACGTGTTGGTTTTGGCATGGTGAGCAAATAGTGTCTGGTACGAGCAGTGGTGGCAACGGTGGTGGCAACGATGATGGGCATGTTAATAAAAATAAGTTTGACAGTGACAATCGCGGTCATGACGAAAATATAGATATGAATGTGGAGTATGATCGTTTGGATGAAATGTTGCGTGATGTACAAGATGACTTCATTGACAGGCCCCATGAGTTCGATAAATTGTTTGTCGATTCCGAAAAACCTTTATATCCTGGTCGTGTAAAATACAACAAGTTATCAGCGGTGTTCAAATTGTTAAGCTTGAATGCTAAGAGTGCGTGGAGTGATCGGAGTTTTACCGCGTTATTGGAGCTTTTAGTGGACATGCTTCCGGATTATAATGAGTTGCCCAACTCAACGTACAAGGCAAAGAAGATGTTATGTCCATTGGGTATGGAGATTGAGAAGATAGATGCTTGTCCAAATGATTGTGTATTGTATAGGAATGATTACAGAGATTTACATATATGTCCGAAGTGCGGGATATCAAGGTATAAGCGAGTGAACCGCAATGAGAATTGCTCAGGTAAAAACGGTCCTCCAGCAAAGGTATTATGGTATTTACCCGTCATTCCAAGGTTCAAGCGATTGTTTGCAAATGCAGATGATGCAGCCAAATTGTTATGGCATGCGGAAGGGAGGAAAAAAGATGGAAAATTAAGGCATCCGGCTGATTCGCCTGAATGGTGTAATTTTAATAGGAGATTTCGAGATTTTGGGGATGAAGATAGGAATCTTCGTCTCGGACTATGTACAGATGGAATGAATCCACATGGCGACATGAGTAGTCGGCATAGCACCTGGCCGGTACTTTTGGTGATCTATAATCTTCCTCCCTGGCTATCTATGAAGCGCAAATACATGATGATGGCATTGCTAATCTCAGGTCCGAAACAACCTGGCAATGACATCGACGTGTATTTAGCACCTCTAGTTGATGATCTACGGACGTTGTGGGATGAGGGTGTGGAGGTGTTCGATGCTAATCGTCGGGAGAATTTTAATTTACGTGCAATGCCATTTTGCACCATAAATGATCTTCCAGCTTTTGGTAACTTGTCGGGTTACACAATCAAAGGTGGTAAGGCATGTCCCGTGTGCGAAGATGCCACTTGTAGCCTATATTTGAATCATTGCAAGAAAACTGTGTACATGGATCATCGGATATTTCTTCCGAAAAATCATAGATACCGAAGAAACAAAGAGGATTTCAATGGGAAAACCGAGAACCGGGTCGCACGGTTGCCATTGTCTGGGGAAGAGGTTTTCGAACGAGTTAAAGATATTTCAAGATGACATTTCAGTAAGACTTTTAAGCGGACTAAAAGAGCATATGGAAGAAGAGGTCGATTTTTTGGGATTTACCTTATTGGAAGTATTTAGAGGTGAGACATTGTCTGGATTTCATGCACGTAGAGAAGAATGTTTGCGAAAATATCATCGGCATGTTACTAAACATTCCAGGAAAGACGAAAGATTCTGTCAATGCTAGAAAGGACATGGTGGATTTGGGAATACGGCCGGAGTTAGCACCCACGGAAGAGGTGGGGAAGCGTTCATTGTTACCAGCAGCTTGTTACACTTTGTCCAAGATAGAAAAACAAAATTTTCTTGAATGTTTGAGAGGGGTGAAAGTTCCATCAGGTTATTCATCAAACATTAGACGGTTTGTGTCAATGAAGGACGTGAAGTTGGTTGGATTGAAGTCTCATGATTGTCATATTATGATGCAGCAGCTATTGCCGATTGCTATTCGCGGTATACTGCCTGAAAATGTCAGGCGCGTAATTACACAACTTTGTTTTTTCTTCAATGCAATATTCAGTAAGGTTATTGATCCGGATGAGCTAGATAGACTCCAGGCAAACGTTGTTGTCACCATCTGTCAGCTTGAAATGTATTTTCCACCATCTTTTTTCGATGTCATGGTGCACTTGGTTATTCACTTGGCTCGACAAATTAAGCAGTTAGGTCCGATATTCTTGCACAATATGTATCCATTTGAACGGTTCATGGGGGTCTGAAGGGTTATGTGAGAAATCGATTTAGACCAGAGGGCATATCGTAGAAGGTTATGTTGCTGAAGAAGTCATTGAATTTTGTACTGATTACCTAGCAAAAGTGGAGCTTATTGGTATTCCTATATCTCGACATGAAGGAAGGCTTGACGGTAAGGGTATTGTTGGACGGAAGCCGATCGATCCCACTGCTGAAGACCTAGCCAAAGCTCATCTTCTCGTCTTGCATCATCTTGCTGTGGTTCAACTGTACTTCGATGAGCACATGGCAGTTTTACGGGCGGACAATCCTCTTAAAGGGGAAAGGTGGTTGGTTAGTGAACATAATCGTTGTTTTCCCAAGTGGTTCAAGGATAAAGTAATGAATCGTTTGACACGTGCGCCAGAAACGATTGAAGAGACAGTGAAGTGGCTGGCTTACGGACACGCTTCTCGTGTGACATCTTATCAGGGATATGAGATTAACGGGTATACATTTTATACAAAATGACAAGATGATAAAAGCATGATGCAAAACAGTGGAGTGTCACAGGTGGCAGTGTCGACTGATAATAGGGTCGATACGTACTTCGGCGTCATTGAAGACATTTGGGAACTTGATTACACAAAGTTTCAGATGTGCGTATTTCGATGCAAGTGGGTGGACAACACACGAGGTGTATCGATTGACAAATTGGGGTTCATTAGGGTTGATTTTTCTCGAGTTGGAAGTCGGAATGATCCATTTATACTTGCATCACAAGCTAAGCAAGTGTTTTACATTACTGATCCGGGCGATGCACGGTGGTCAGTTGTGCTACAAGGGAAGCGACGTATTGTTGGGATCGGTGATGTGGTTGATGAAGATGAATATGATCACTGGGATGAAACACCTCCATTTTCAACTGAATTGCCTATATTAGATCCTCAGGAACACAGCACTGGAACAAATTACATGCGTTTGGACCATGAGGAGGGAGAGTACGTGGAATGATCTGACGGCGTTATTATTTATTGGTAATTTAAATTTTATTCCATTACTATTTATTTAAAATTTAAATTTATTTACACGCCGTATGTTATCTCCAAATCAAAAGTTGCAATATACTTTCATTCTTATTTATTGTGACTTGTGATTTATTGTTGAAGTTATTATTAATATTTTTGAATATGCAGACACGTGCTAATACGGCGCAAAGATGTCGGATTCTAGATCCTCATCTTCATCAGGAGAGCCCCATGCTGGCAGCAGCACCAGACGATCGAGAGGACTGACGACCATGTCGAAGTGGAAGAGAGATAGTATTCATTTGACTAAAGATGATTTTGATGACCTAGATTGGCCGGTGGGGACACGTGGCACCGGATTCCGACAGTATATTGGTGTAGTCGCGCGCTCAAAGGTTAATATAAATTATAAGGATTGGAGACTTGTAGAACCCGGCCTAAAGAATATCATTTGGGAAGATATTAAGGTAATAAGATGCAAATGATGTGGTTGTGTACTTTGATTAACTCTTATTTTCTTATTAGTAATGTTAACTGTTGAATTTTTTTAACATTACAGACGACGTGCAATTTGAAAGATGACAAACTTAAGAAGAAAGTTATATCACATGCTGGACATAGAATGAGAAATTTTAAGAATAAACTCGTGAAGAAGTGGATTCGCGATATTTCCAAAAGAAAAGACACCCCAATGGATAAGTATAATTTCATTACCACTGAAGATTGGGAGCAATTCAAAGACAGGGTGATGAGTAAAGAATTTCAGGTATATTTTTCTGGTTATTACACGTAACTGTGCAATCATTCTTTTTATATTTTTCTCTAAAATCACGCTTAGACATGGTCCTCGTATTAAACGTATTTATCATATTGTTCAATGATGGTATATTAATTTCTGGAAGGTTGTAAGTGATAAGGAAAAATTAAGTCAAGCACAAAATAAGTATCCCCATCACATGGGATCCGCAGGCTATGTAGGGATGAAGGAGGTGTGGGCACAGAATGATCCCTTAGGGCATCTATCCTCTTGCGGGTCTGTTAGCGACTCTATTTTGCAGAATGATCGTTCATGGGATTACTTACGGGCAAGACTACAAGTTCACCCGGACGGAACCTTGATATATCCCCATGGTATTATAGATGTTTATGACAAGATTATAAGTATTTCTTTCCGTTTGTGCGTATAATTGATATATAATGTTAACAGTGGTAGCTGATAACACTTAATTTTCTAATGACTGGAGTAGGTTGATAAATCTAAAGAAGTTGACGAGGGAACATTTGTCCCGACCAGACAGCACGATATACTTTCAGCAGCTCTAGGGAAAGAGGACCACCCGGGCCGGCCGAGGACGTTCGGTGGATATGCAGGTGGTGTAAGGGCAGTTTTTGGAAAACCGTCCGCACAATCGAAGAGATACAACTTGGATCGGGATGATCTAGATAGCCGGGTTGCACGGGAGGTTCAAAGTCAATTGAACGCCGAATTTGATAATAGGGTTCAGCAGAGAGTTGTTGATACCCTCATTCAACTGGGTATCCAAGTACCTGTTGGGATGGAATCAATGATGGCCAACACTAGACCTGCGAGTAATAGCAGTGTTTGTCATGCCTCGGGTGCGCCAGATCCATTCATCGCCATTAAGGTATTTTTAAAAAAATTATTTATTCTATAATTCCATAAATAATGAATTAACTTTACTTATTTGTAAAATAGCATAGATAATCGGCTATTCATTAATCATTTTAGGAGACAACAATAACCGTTGCTTGATTAATTTTTTGGACCGACAGGAAATTACTGATTGTATACTGTGCATATCACGTGATGGCCAATTACAAGAGGTCGCACAAGGGATTTGCTACCCTATTACGGAAGACACGGTTGTGCATGGTTGCCAACTCATAGAAGGAAATGTCAAGGTGCGGATTGATATGGTTCATGAACAATACCGCGGGCTACATCTTCCCATACCAGTTCGGGATGACTTAGTAGTGTTAGGGGATGCTATGGGAAGCTTTGTTCAATGGCCTAAAAGCCAGGTTCACTTGGAAAATGTAAGTTAATAGCTTTTTACTAATTTATTTGTCTGAACATTTTGTCATACCGGCCATTTATAGTATTTAATACTTTTGAATCTGTTAATGTCACACTACTTCACCATTGTAGGATCCTGCTGTACGTAAGAAGCATAATCGAGTAGACAAACAGAAGAAGCCTCAAAGTTTTGCTATGTCAGCAACTGCACAACGCAATCTCGTTGATGAAGCAACGCACTGCAGTCTTCCTAACTCTTGCAAGCTACCGGTCGATTTGATCAACATGATGCCTACCTCCGATGATACGTTAGAGGTCCCGCTCGATGATTTATTTCCTGGATCATCCGACACCGAAATCTATGTTACAGCTACTGATATTGCCGAGTTCATGGCGATGAAGTGGTTGAATACTTCAATTCCCGTTTTAAATTACATGACTCTTTTACTTTTCGGATTTCAATAAACTTCTAAATTCGTATTTTATGTAATAGGTACATTCATAGGAATTGCCAGCTGTATGAGATACCATTTGGTTTTATGAATCCATCGCTAACAGCTGGAGTTGTGATTACATCTCAGCATATGGAGGATTCACGCTACATTAATGATGCGTTGTGCAATCTAAGTGACAAGAAATATATTTTGGCGCCGTATCACCAAGAGTAAGAACACCCACACTTTTTAATACATCCAATATTATAACTTCGAAGTTCATGCATATGTTACTAAGAAGCTAATCATCACATTTATTAGTCATCACCGATATTGCTTGTCATTGAGCCCTCACCAATACGGTGTACGTAATGGATTCATTGGGTAATCAGAAGAGAAATTTCGTTATCAAGCCACTCATAAGCGTGTAAGAGAATGTTTCCATTGACTCACATTTCATTTATTGGTTTGTGTGATAAGTTTGAGTTTAGAGCGCTTCTTACATATTAATATTATTCATGTAATTTAAAATTTTAGAGCTTTCAGAGTGATGTGGAACAAAAAGGGTGTACGACGAAGCGGCGTTCAATGGAAAAATCTTCCGGTACATACACATATAACTTTTAACAATACAAGTTAATTTTTTTAATACATTTGTTCATTTCTATTTGGAATATTTCTTTCAAAATAGATTGTTTTTTTACCGACTAATTTTATTTTGATGCTACATACAAATTATAGTGTGTACAACAACCAGGAGGTGATGAGTGTGGTTACTGCGTCATGAAAAATATGAATGACATAATGATACGATATGGCGGGGGCGATGATCTACAAAAGGTGTGTCACTGAACATTGTGGACTCGTTAATTATTTTAAGCATCCAGTACATAATTTATTGGGTATGTATAGTATTGATTATCTTTTATTTCACTTATAGGTGTATGCAGGAGAAGAGTATCTCACAGCAACATCGATATGGTACGAGAAATTTGGGTTGAATTCTTTCGAGAAGTTATGAAATGATCATTTTTTTAATTCATTTTTCTTAGTCTTACTATGTTCTCGTGCATTGTGTACTTGTACAGTTGTGTTGGAGTAGCTTCTACTTGTTTCACTAGGTTGTATTTATTTCATTTGTTAGTTTAGTGCTGTGGCTAGATTATATATACTTTGCATCAGCGATATGCCATGGGAGTTGCTTCCTACTTGTTTCGATATTAGGCCTTATATAGTTGAGGCATGGCTATGAATGATGTAATGGTTAGTACTGTAATTGTAGGTTAATGATATTGCGATTAGTTGCTTTCTATTTGTTTCAATACTAGGCCTAAGTACTTGAGTTTAATGTGCTATCGGACGTTGTAGGTTACGTTAATGCGGTACTGTGGTTGGTGAATGGTGTATTACAAGTAGTGTAGAATGGTATATGATATATTGCAGGTTAATTTTGAGGGTAAATATTTAAGAAACCTGAATTTCAAAAAAAAAAAAAATTTGACAAAGGGTGGCAGTTGTCAATAGGAACCGCCACCCAAATAATTTGTAAAAAAAAAAATAAAATTTAATAAAAAGGTGGCGGTTGTTGTCAACAACCGCCACCATATGTTTAAAAAAAAAATTTGGATAACGGGTGGCGGTTGTGCCCTAACAACCGCCACCCGTTTAAAAAAAAAAAAACATAGGGTGGCGGTTGTGCTCACAACCGCCACCCTATGTTAGACTTTGGGTGGTGGTTGTTAAGCACAATCGCCACCCTAAGTTAACTTAGGGTGGCGGTTGTGGAACAACCGCCACCCTATTTTTGGACTTTGGTGTCACCATCTTTGGTGGCACCCAAACAAACGCCACCCTTTGTGTGAAAACAACCGCCACCCTATGCTTAATCTGTACTAGTGGACAGTGAGTATCATTATGTTTATCTTAACAGTTCACTTAAGCAAATAAGTTAAAAATAATTATAATTTTTTTATTTTTTATTTTTTGAGAATTAACAACTATAAAAGTTCTTTCAATGGAAATTGCATTTTAATTATATACTAACTGCAGGTTCGAGAACACTATTGATTGAGGAATGTGGGTATAATCAAAGAAATAGGTACAATGAATGGTGTCTGCAAAAATTAGAAGAGAGAGAAACAGATTAAGGATAATTTCCAACTTTTGAGGATTTAGAAATTGCAGAGTAATACACCAGCCCCACCACCACCACCAAACCTAATAATAGATATTGACCCCCGAAAATGTCCCCTTCTCAGACGGCGCCTGAGGCAAGTGTCTCACCTGCCTCCATTGAAGAACCGGCTCTGCAGAAAACACCCCCTTCTCAGACGGCGCTTGAGGCAAGGGTCTCACCTGTCACCATTGAAGAACCAACTCTGAACTAACTAAACTAACAATGCAAATAAAAGAAAGACATGAAACATGGGAATTAACGGAGATATACTCGGATGAATGGATAGTTGGCATTCATGACTTCATTCAACCGTAATCTAATCAATTTTAATACCCAACCTCTAGATAATGCACATTCTCAATTGTTAGACCCGACTTTCCTATTTTAGCCTGTTACGTCTCTTGAGCGTCAAACAGACCCTAATTAGTTGATTCAACCTACTACATCTCTGTGTCGATATGTTATCAACTAACCGCATTACTCATTGTGAAAGTAGCTCAATCGAGCGCTTAGGGTAAGAGGAATATCTATATCCTCTACAAGAACCTAGGGTGATTGCTCCGTGGTTTAATATATGCACTCTCTCGAGTAGATACACAAATCAGAAAGTATTCAAATGGTGATCAATCATTCAGATGGAATGAAGCTTAAAAGTAATCAAACAATGGAATGAACAACCATTCTAAACCACAAACAAATTCATTGATTAAACTCGGTTAAAATCCATCAATCATCCCAACATATAGAATACTAACTCAACATGAAGATAACACAAGACATAAATAAATACAACACAAATGCAAGATAAAATGGAAAGAAACAAGATTTAAGGATTAGATTTCCCGGCAGAAGAATCCTCCATCTTGAATGTTCCAATCTCTTCTATCTCCTCTTGACATCTTCATTATCCTTTCCAAGTGGTAATCCCCAATCCAAACCAAAAAGAAAAGGAAAAGGAAAGAAGAAGAAAAGAAGAAAAAAAAGAAAAGAAGAGAAAAGAGGAGAGAAAATTGAAGATGAACCCTAACCTAAACTAACTACGGATGGAATCGGGAAAATTGGGCCTAAAATGGTGTAAATGAATGCCCCAAATTCGTCTCTCAAGAAATACCCAAGAAGCCCTTCAAAATGGTGAAAGAAATGGCATTTTTGGGCTTTTTTTGTGTAGAAAAAATGATCGTACGGCCGTAAAAATTTACAGTACGTCCATACAAATGTTTCTATCCAATTTTTTTGGCTTGTGCAGGTTTCATTATTTTGGCCTTAAGTTTTGATCCCAATGTCCTATTGAGCCGATTAAAATTGCATTGGAAATTAGACTCGATGATCTACAACTCTTTAGTTTATTGTGTCCTCCAACTCAACTTGTATCTTTATAAAAAAAATTCTCCTCTTTAGGTTGAACGGGCGTTCTGTCTTCCCTTAGCTTGAAGAATTAAACCATTTGATAGCCAATTTGGTTATTTTCGATTCTCTTGTGCATAAGCAAAGCTTCAAAATACAAACTCGGGTTGGAGGACACCCGAATTGTGTTTTTGAGCATTCTTCTCCTCGTGAATTGCATCGCAGCCCTCTAACTTCTGAAATGTTGCATTTTAGTCCCCCGACTTTTGATTTTTTAACACTTTAAGCCGTTTTTGCAGATTTTCACTCTTTTTCCTCCACAATGAGGAATCTATACCTAAAACACAATAAAAACACCTACATATGAGTACAAGTCCTCTCCAAATGAAAAGTAAAGAGACCAAAATAAGTGTGCAAAAATACACACTTATCACACTTCCACACTTAAGTTCGTGCTAGTGCCGAGCAAAACCACCTACTACGACACTAAAAACGAAACAAAAATAATGAACTAAATGCAAAATGAAAACAAAGTCTCAAGCACAAAATTGAAGTTAACTCACAATTTATACCGCTACGACAACATTTTAACTCATCCAAATTTCGTAGTTGCGCCAAATCTCCAATTGGCTGGAAAAAGTGCATGGTTAGCAACCCGACCCTCAAGAGTCAAATATATCCTTACTCTCTCATGATCATACTCTAATCATTTTCTCTCATTCCAATGTGAGATGAGGAGTAGATATTGAATACAAAATAAAATAACAAATAAGAAGATTTTACCAATGAGAGAAATCATCTAGTTCTTGTTTCAGTTGAGCTTCAAATTGCATATCCAACGTAATCGTAACGTGTTCTATTTTCTATTCAAATATTGAACCTTGAGATAATAAATTACGCATCTTTATTATCCGCATTTTCCCTTAAATATAACTAATAGAAGGTCAGCTGTTCAATTAGTTCTTAGACTCTTGGATAACCTAGAAGTCTGATCTCTAAATTTAATGCAAGAGCTAGCTTTAAGAATTAGGAAAACAAGTTAAAGTTAAAGTAACATTTCAGTCAGCTTGAAATGTTTAACAGGGCAAATATTCTCAACGATACGTGATCATTACTTGCTACGTGTAAATTAGAGAAATCAACAACTATGGATTGAAACCTTAATTCTAACATGTTGATAATAGAATTTTAATTTAATTGGCCAAATCTAATTAAAGTTCATATTATCAAAAAGAAAATAGAAAAACAAACCAATTTGAATAAGAGAATAAGAACAACGTCACTTATGAGTTAATCGGATAGCAAGCTTTGAACAGTGACATCCCCTTAAACTAGATCAAGACCCATAGCCAATCATATTCTCGGCCAAAATATATATTACAAATGTAATTCCGTCGGAATATAAAAAGCTATTTAAGAAATCTCATAAGCTTTATTCACACTTAAACTCTTCACACTTTTACTCAGAATACGATACAGAAGAAAAATAGATATAAAAGATTAATACTACTAGAATGAAATATAACACTAAGAATTGAAGATAAGAGAGTATTTTTACAAGTGAGAGATGAATTTTAGAGATTAATGACCTTGCCCTTTTATAGGCATCGAAGGAATCTTTCAATTATACATCGACTAGTTGTTCCTCCACTTTCACTCCACTTCCTCATGCCTTTTGACCACTTTATTGCCAATTTTTACCTTTAGGACTACAAATAGCTGTTGTACATCATCAAGTTATCTTTTATTTAGCCATGGAAGGACACTAATTGCATCTTTGTAGGCCAAGTTATGGCATTTGCACCGAAAGTCGACATTGGATGCATTTGATGTTCATGATGCTTTCTTCAAACACAATTTTCGTCCATTTTTTCACCGATTTTGACTAAGAGACTAAAGATAACATTTCCAAATAAGCAAGTAATGTTTCTTTTGGCACTACAATTAGGTCAATTGTATATCTCTAGCTCAAGTTATGATCCAAACACTGAAGGCTGCTTAGTGAATCCAAGTTGTTGATTTTCATTTTTTATGCTTTGTTTATCCATTTACGGTTATTTTAACTCTTCTTGGACCTTAGACATGAAAATAAATAAAAACGCATAACTACGAAATTACAAAACAATTATCACACAATAACAAACGTTATTAGAGAGTTATTAAAGTGCTTTTCAAGCACTTTTGAAACACTCCACACAAATCACATGTGTGGAATCGTCACCTTTCTAAAAATCTCCTCCACCGACTCATTCAACCCCTCACAATGGTAGAGCGATTCAAAATGGTTGTATAGGAAGGATTCAAGTACAACACTCAACCAAATGCACCCAACAACTTCTAAATCGAATTAACAATGAGTCACAACTTCCAATGGACAAGAAATTATCGAAATGGGCACAAGTAGCATACTTTGTGAGTTAAAGACAAATTAAACTTGAGAAAAAGAAACACAAAAGGTGAAAATTTTCACCACAAAACTCGCAAACCTAAACAAACACGCAAAACACAAAACTTCAAAACTAAAGTAAACACTCAACAAGCACACAAACATCAACTCAAACCCAAAATAAATAAACACACAAACTCTCAAACACCTAAAATAAATAAGCACACAAGCACCCTGACACTTAAGACACACATTGTCCTCAATGTGTAAAAGAACAAGGTAAAAGGGATAACAGAACTTCCCCGGTTAAGAGCGTGACTTGTGGCATCCATTCTCCCACAACGGACCAATATTTCACCACCACACTTGTGATAAAGCCTCTCTTGGATTGATAGCTCTTCAAATCACCAAGGCAACTCATCAAACAACCCTTGGCCAAAGAGTGTCCTATGAGATCACAAGATGGGAGTTAGCAATTTTATGCATAAACTCTCATTCAACGGACGTTCAATGAGAAAATGATCTAGGAGTTTTAAAACAATATTACAAGAAAGCTCAATGAGGAGAGATTGGAGTGAAATGTTGTAATGAAATGGGAGAGGGTCACTAAAGATGCATTAGGACTTATTCACACCATGCTTGGATTAAAATGAAATGAGTTAGGTGATAATTTGCCAGCTTCTCAAGTAAAGCTCAATAAAGCATATAATAGCTCATGCATCTATCAAAATGATAATCAACCTAGTTATTGAAAGCAAGTAAAAGTGAAGAGAAAGAAATTGTGTTGCCTCCCAACAAGCGCTAATTTTATGTCATTAGCTTGACACAAAAAAGATATCATTTGGGTAGCTTGTCAATCCACAAAGAATGTAGCTTTGGATTGCTTCCCATATTTGCTAAGTGGGGCTTCTCTCGACGGTGTGCTTACAACAGCATAAGCATATGCCCAATTCAAAGTCTATCTGCTTGACGTTTACAATGTAGATCTCAATTTCCTCTCCGACCCCAATAATGAAATCAATGGGAGTTATATTCTCAACTTGCTCCAACCTTTTCACCTCTTCATCCACATCAAACTCTTCAATTTCTTGTTCTTTGATAGTTGTGATTTCCTCAAGAGTCTTCTCCCGTTCCAATTCATTATTGAAGATTGAATTGATGCCATTGAAGTGATGCTCTAAGCTCCTTTCCTCCTCCACCCTATCCTCCTCATCAAGCTTCCTTTCCCATGTTCCTTGTTGCCTCTCCGAAATAAGATTATTTAGTTGCCCAACTTGGTTCATCAATTTCTCCATAGCAGCATTATTGCATTCTTGATACCTCAATTGTTGGTTGGCCAATCTAGTAAGGGCTTCTTCCCAACTCGACTTATTCTCTTGCGGGGCATAAGCTTCTTGCTTGGGAACTTGAAAGGAGAAGAGCCAAAATGGATCAATAGGCAAGTAGAGGTTGGACGGATGGCTTCACAAAGCTCAACGGTGGAGGAAGGAATTTGCTGCTCGCATTGTTCTTAGTAGATGCATGATTGGTCGGCCGATTGAATGGTTCAATCCGGATATGTATATGAATACTCCACTGGGCAATAACTTCCAAATAACAAGTTTTCCTCATCATCTTCAATACTATCAAAAAATGAAGTGTAACCAGCCATTTGGAGAAAATTAAAGGAAAAACAAAGTTATAGACAAGAATAGAAAATAAAACTAAAATAAAGAAACTCAACACAGATGACACCAATCCTCGAACGGCGCCAAAAACTTGTTGGGGGTTTACACACGCAATAATATACCGCAAGCGCATACGACATATAAGTAAATAAAGTGGACCTAGAAATCCAGATATTGTACCCACAGGGATTGTTATTTGTAATGAGTTACTAATTCTAGCGCGAAAGAATGTTGTGAAAATAATCGCAAGTGCACGATATCGCCACAAAAGTAGTAAAGTAGACTTTTATGAGTCCGGATTATCGTTCCCACGAGGACTAATTTACTCAATATCGATTTACACCAATCTAATAAAAAGCAAATAAAGATATAAAGATTGAAGTTTGGATTTTTCAGTGAAACTTATAAATAACAAGAGTTATCGAATAAATGGAGAACGAAGTTGGGAATCCCGATTTATCTTTAGATTTCCTATTTGATTTCTCTTCTCAATTTCTAATCTCAAGTTGTGTTAGATCGAATTCACTAAATTAATTTAATTTACCTCTCTCGAGTTCAAATCAATCCTATTTAATTAAGTCAACTACCATATCTCTATGTATAGTCCGAATAAACCTTAATTAAATGCATTAACGTACGTAGAAATTCATAAATGTCCACCTGTCACGTGGGATCACAACAATTATAAAAGTCTATCTCTAGCTCCTATGTGAATTGTCGGATTTTACTACGTGGTCTAAATGTCTAACTCACCTCTCGGTTGATTAGAATTCACAAATCAATGAATTAGTGGCCAAGTAATTCATGCATTAAACGAAGTAGTAAAATCAACACATATATTAAAAAGCGCAAGAAATTGAGAGTCGAAAATCAAATAATCAATCTAAATTACATCGCTCCTCCCAACTAGTAGATTAGTTATTCATACTAAATAATAAAGAAATAAAAATAAATAAAAGAGTTCATCACCGCATTTATAAGAAGAAACGAGAATTGAAAATAGATCTTGCACCAAGCATCAACTCTCTCTTGAATCTCCTCCCAAATCCATGCAACTCCCTCGATTGTGGTGTGTTTTGCCCTCAATTAATCCTCTCTCAAGCTTTCCAAAAAAAAACTGTCTTACAAAAGCTCCCTTAATATTGTGGCTTACTTCCCTATTTATAGGCTCAAAGTAGGTCTTAATTTCTTGCACAAGAAGTAGCCTAATCCAACCAAAAATAGAATTCAAACTAAACTAGGAAATTTCCGCCCGTGGACCATACGGCCGTACGACTTGTAGGATACGGCCGTATCGAGGTTTCTGCTGAATTTCTACATGCTGGCTTTCCATGGTTACGGCCGTATGGACTTAGTGTTACGGCCGTATCGATACCCATGCGGCCGTATGGCTCGATTCATCCGCCCGTATCACGCTTCCTGTTGTTTTTTGCCCAATCTCTTCAGCCGATGAGTTACGGCCGTATGAAATGCATTATACGGCCATATGATAGTTGCAGTCCAGGTCCCACATCTTCCATTCGCTTCCACTTTGGTCCCCGCTTTCTATTTTTTGGTATTTTTGGTCCTTTCCTCCATTTTTCACTTATTTTCATTGCCGTCCATCCGTGTTGGTTTTTTACCTAAAAGGAAACAAAATTAAGTGTAATAAACACTCTAAATTACTTATAAAAACTATACAATAAACATCAATAAAATACTTATCAAAGAACTAGACAAAAAGTAAAATAAAATAGATGAAATGAAAGGGGACACACACAATTACAAGAGGGGAGAAATGAGTAAACTAACTAAACTAACAATGCAAATACAAGAAAGACATGATACATGGGAATGAATGGATATATACTCAGATTAATGGATAGTTGGGATTCTTGACTTCATTCAACCGTAATCTAATCAATTTCAATGCGTAACCTCTAGTAGATACACAAATCACAACGCATTCAAATGGTGATCAATCATTCAAATGGAATCAAGCTCTCAAGTGATCACACAATGGAATGCCAACCATTCTAAACCATTAACAAATTCATTAATCAAAATAGGTTAAAATCGCCCAATCATCCCAACATATACAATACTAACTCAACATGAAGATAACATAAGACATAAATAAATACAACACAAATGGAAGATAAAATGGAAAGAAACAAGAAATATCAACCTCTCCAAGTGGTAATCCCCAATCTAAACCCAAAAGAAAAGGAACAAAAAAGAAGAAGAAAAGAAGAAAAAAAGAAAAGAAGAGAAAAGAGGAGAGAAAATTGAAGATGAACCCTAACCTAAACTAAGTGAGGATGGAATCAAGACAATTGGGGCTTAAATGGTGTAAATGAATGCCGCAAATTCGTCTCTCAAGAAATACCCAAGAAGGTCGTTTAAAATGGTGAAAGAAATGGCATTTTCGAGCATTTTTTGTCTAAAAAATGACCATATGGTCGTACAATGTTTGCCTAAGATTTGGTCTAATTAATTAAGTGAACAACAAGAAAATTGAACTAACATCTATACTAATTAGTGAGTAATCTCACATAAGACAAATAATCACCAACCTGTGTTTTTATGTATAATATCAGAGCTGCATGAAAACCAGAAGACAAAGATGAACAAAAGAAAGACAAGAAGAGGACAGATATAGAAGGAAAATGAAGCAAAAGAAGGAAAATTGAAGAATAAAGAAAACATGCTTGAAGTAGTCTGCACTTCTTCATAGCTACCGACAGTGTTGAATAAAAAGGAACAATAAATTTTTGTGAAAATAAATAACATAATTCAGGAAAAGGGAAAAGACTCTGTTGAGAAGAGGAAGACAATGACATGGAGGAACTAGAATAAGCAATACAAAGGAGGAGTATCATCAGCAGAACTCAACAGAACAAAATTTGAATAGGAAAAAGGGAAAGGAAGAACATGTCAAAATCTTATATGAAGAACCAATAGGACAAAGCAGCAACTGCTTATGCCAAGAGCTCACGTCATAACCACACAAAGTTTAAAAACTTAAACAAAACCAAATCAAACAATAACAGAATGCCCAATAAACATTTCTATGAATTTTCAAAATTATTCCGTTCAATGAATTCAAAAACAAATATCCAAAACATAAATTATAAATGTCAAAGCTAACTAATAAGATCTATAATAGTAGCCATGCAAATTCCAAAACATAATTCTCAAAACTAAACTAAAAGGAAAATATAATTGTTTTTTGGGCAGATTGAATAGATGAATAAACCATGGCCTATGGCTTCTCTTTCTTAACTGTCTTGAGCTTCTTGCATGTGGAGGACCTGGTAATTGGTGTCTCCTCATGAACATCATCATCTTCATCCATATGACATTTAGAGGATGGTGTTTTAGCAAGTTCATCAAGTTCTTCAATTTGAGTCCCATTAGCCTAAAATGCAAGAAAAAATTGAATAAGACAACGAAGATGTAATTAAATGATTCACTAGAAGAATATATATAAGCCCATATACGTCACTATTGAATAAAAAAATACGAACCTGATTTAATTCCACCCTTATTTCCATTGGAAACATAAGCTCGAAGTTATCATCGGAATCATTATCCTGCTGGTAAAAAATAAGAAAACCAAAAAAAAAAACAAAACGGATGTCTTTAGTGTTCCAACATATGCATTACCTCCATTGCATTTTCTGGCTTATGCATAGCAAGAATCTCAACATCATTACACAAAGAATTTATGTATAAGTTCTCCCACATCCAATGTTGGGACCATGATTACTGATCTTGAAGAAGTACCCTTCACCTACAAAGTTGGTTTATCTCATCGGGTGTAACTGGTACGGCCCCAACCTTCCCAAAAATAAATAATCATAAAATTACATACTTATCCATGTGATCAAGGAGCAATTGAATTTCAGATTTTTAATGATTCCAAAAAGCAATAATACCTGATCTACCAAGCCATGCAACTCCAATGCAGTTTTCCCAAGTAGCAGCTAGCATACTTCATCCCACAACAACACAGCAGCAAACTAATTGTCATGCCGAACATATAATTTCATGCAATATTTGTACACCGGTTTCGTAGTTGTCTTGTGGCATTTACTGCATAAAAATTCATCATCGACGGAGCCCACTTTCTTTGCACAAGACTTATCTGGACACTTGGGTTAGCACCAATTGTTCCTCAATAGAACAGGTTCTATTTCCCCATAAAACCAACAACCTTTTGGCTATGGAACAAAAAATATTTCAATGAAGAATCGACGGAGATAAAAAGAAGAAGAAGAAGAAGAAGAAGAAGAAGGAGAAGAAGAAGAAGAGTTTTACACGCCTAATGGAAATAAATACCTCGTTCAAGCTCTTCAACTTTTCCAACATGAAGGTAGGTCCCAAGGTTGCAACATTTCCGAATATGGTGAAACAACTGCCATTGGGTTGTCCAGATGTTTGATAAGTTTCCATAAATCTAGGAATAATAATAACAAAGATATTAATTATATTAGTAACAATAATATACTAGATAATAATAATAATAATAATAATAATAATGATGATGATGATAAGTTGTAAATGTTTATTTACCTTATACGGAAATCCTCGATATTTGACAGATGTTCATCGACAATCACTTAAGAAACATGGAAAGATGTTTGTTTAGAGATAGAATGTTCTAAAAACATTCAATACCTTACAATGATCGTTCATAGGATAATATGAAAAAATCGGCATGCCAAATTTATAATGTATTTTCCAATGATGAAATTAGAAGAATCAAACATTACCTCTCCTTATCCGATATAGTTGTAGCAAAATAACAATAGGCCAATTCCTATCCATTGTAACTAATTTTTTGATCGCTTGATCAGCATATGCTTCCCACAGGCAACATGACATGCGCTTCCTCGTGATAATGAATTTACTCTTAAAATTTATAAAATTAAATCTATAATATTTAAATTGTGTAACATGTAGAAAGGTTATTCTTACTCTAGATCAATGAAATGAAACGAAAAATATTTTGAACCTCTGGTGTCACTAACACCATGTCTTGTGGGCTCCCTTGGAAGCAAAACACCAATATAATCATCGGTGGAGATATGGGGGCAGGGGTTGGTGGTCGCCCCTTGACATGACGCAAAACTTTGTTTGTTGCATTTCTTTTTTGCTCCCGCGAGTTGAAATTTCTGGCTCCGACAATGAATATGATCTACAGACATTTGAATGTAATCACTAATAAAAACGAGGTCACTACTGCAAATCAATCCATAAAAAAAGGAAACAAAATTAAACGCACCAATCAAATAAGTAGTATTGACAAGAGGTGTATTCGTCACTTGCTCAAAGGACTTAAAATTGTAAAGCGTCCTCAGAAAGTTGGGGAATGAATCAAGCTCATATGGCTTTAGGATGGTTTGTTTTTTGAAAAACAGTCTAGGGGATGCGAGGCTGGCTTAAAAAGTACATCATTTGGTTCAGCGCGAAAATTTTTCATGGCATATAAGCCATGCTCATCAATTAAATTCTTAAAGCTTGGGAAAAGATCGGGCTCAATTGTTGCATGGATACATGTGCATTGCAAAAGATAAAAAAATTTGACAATTAAGATTTACTCATTTGCTTATTCAACTAAAAAAAAGGATTCAACAATTAAGGACCTGCATCTTGATCTTGTAAAACCATGTCAATGGAACATATTTGATGTGGTCCGAACCTTTGAGTAACAATCCAGAGACGAATAACTCGTACCGATATACCTTTAATCTTCGGGATCTCACCAAGAACCTCAGCAAGGAGCATCGGGGATGGCGCCATTAGTAAACTCTACTAACAAATAATAACAACCAAAAAGCGCATGATGGAATAGAATAGTAAACACATAAGAAAAAATCAATGAAGAACAATAAACACAAATTCAGGGTAAAAATTCAGTTTTACAATCAAATCACACTAAGTTTTCAAATGGAAAAATAAGTAACTAATGAATAAACGTCAACGATCAAAAGAATAAAAAGAAAGATAGGCTAAATAATAGGTCACATGTTCCTCAAATCAATTTTATGCAAATTGAACTGCACAATAAGAAACACCAATTCTAACCGCAATACAAATAAAACAGGAAAATATATGTCCCTATACATGAGATGACAAGCAGATGACAATAAATGAGAAAAAAATAAAAACAAAAACAGAGAGAAAAATGACCAATGATAGCATCGAAACTAGTGTAGCTTAAAAACTTCAATGATTTTGGCCATGCAATACAAATGAAGAACTCAAACTATCAACCAATACGAATATAGAAAATGAAGAAGCATGCCAGTCGATTCCAGTAAACAATGAATACAATACTAAAATTAAGCAAGGAAGGGATGAAAGATACCTCTGTCCAGACTGATTGTGCTTTCTACTTCATCAGCAGTAAACAACCAAACCATAACAAAATAATATATATATATATATATATATATATAATCAGAACAAATTCGAGAAAATAACATTGACGCGTATCCAATGTAATAAACATCACCAGAGGAATGAATGAATGCCTCAATTCAACTGAAGGATGCAATGAAATAACCAAGCCTTTTCCCGTTTATATTTATAGGAACCCATCGATGCAAATAATTGTAGAAGAATAATTCTTCTACCAATATAATTATAATGATGGAATGAAAATCGCAATTCCATAATTAGATAAGATTGAATTAGGGTGAGGAGGATTTTGAAAACCAAGTCATTTACGGCTAGGAGAATTCTAATGAGTTTAACTATCCCTGGGCGATGTTCCGTCTCAGGTCCCATTATTTCATGTGCCATTTTGGATCCAAATCTATGATTTACCCGTTGGCTACATGTCGGAAGGAGTTGGGAGACAATTGGGAAATTTCATTGGTAGTTATATGGAATCTGATTCAAACAACAACGCTGCCTTGTGGCGTAACTACATTAGAATTAGGGTCTTGGTGGATGTCCACCAGCCAATAAAAAGATACAAGAAGATTCGAAAGTCGGGAGGCGACTGGACGATGGTAAACTTCAAGTATGAAAGACTTGGTTCTTTTTGTTTCATTTGTGGTTCGCTAGGCCGCCCAGAACCGATTCTGCGATAAACTATTTATCGTTCCAGAGGTAGAAATCATTAAAGAATGGGGGTCTTTACTAAAAGCTCTGACAAGGAAGACAACAACCCTAAGAGGTGAAGAGCGGCTGAGGGAGACAACTAAAATAGAGGAACTTCATGTTAAGTTAGGCTTTAGTGGATGCTTCTCGGTTGATAGAGAAGGATGTAGTGGAGGCGTTGGGGTGTTGTGGCATTCCTCCAACCTTTGCTCTATTCCTCGCTACTCTCATAATCACGTAGACATGGAAGTAACTGATCCTTTAAAAGGAAATTGGAGACTAACAACTTACTAGGGTCACCCCGATTGTAATAAGCACAAGGAGTCGTGGAATCTTATTTGAAAGCTTCGGGGTGCTTTGAACCTACCATGGTGCATTATCGGTGACTTCAATGATATGCTGAGCCTTGATGATAAGCGTGGTGGAGCTGCTCATCCAGATTAGTTATTTCTGGGCTTTCAACAAGTTCTCCTTGATTGTGTCTTACACGATCTGCCCCTTGTTGGTCATCCATTTACTTGGGAACGGAGTTTGGGCAAGCCGAACGCTATTGAGGAATGGATTGATCGTGCTTTGGTTTCTTCTTGTTGGCTGAGTTTATTTCCCAATGTGAAATTGACGAACCTTGCTGCCCCTATTTCGGATCAGTCACCTTTACTCCTTGAGACGCATATTCAAGAACAACATGTTCAACTTAGGAGGTTCCAATTTGAAAATAGTTGGCTTCGAGAACCATCGTTGCATTCTATTGTTGAGACTAGCTGGAATGGAACTGGGGGTTTACTGCTACTCAATCAACTTGAGGCCTGCTCCAATACACTGTACAGATGGGATAAAGAATTGGCTCGAAAATTTAGATATGATATTGAAGCGTGTAAAAGGAAAATAGAAACTGTTTGTGGAACTTATCAACATTCTATTCGGCTATTTCACGACGCTAAAACTCAGTTGGAAAAGTTGCTAGTTCAAGAGGAGGATTTTTGGCGCCAACGACTTAAATTATTTCGGTTGAGAGAAGGGGACCTTAACACTAAATTCTTCCATGCATATGCCAGGCAACGACGCAAGACAAATCTTATTGAATCTCTAATGGACGATGAGGGTGTTCGGCAGATGGACCTCCAAGTCATTTCCCGCATGGCTGTGAATTATTTTGAGAAGCTTTACACGGCTGAGAATGGCAACCGAGACAAAGTGCTTGATGGTGTTAATCTGATGGTCACTAATGATATGAACTCAATGCTGGTTGCCCCATTTAATCTTGAGGAGTTTAGAAGTGCTGTTTTCCAAATGCATCCCGACAAATCTTCGGCACCGCATGGATTCAATCCGACTTTCTACCAAAAATTTTGGCATGTAATTGAGGAAAAAATCTTTGCTTCAGGAAGGCAGTGGCTTGAGAATATCAGTTTTCGTTCATCATTGAATAACACATATTGTTTTGGTGTCCAACGTAGAGAGGTCGTGTACCCTCAAGGATTTTCACCCCATTGCGCTATGTAATGTAGTTTATAAAACCCTTGTGAAAGTCTTGGCTAACCGACTCAAGGAGATTCTCCGGCACATTATATCTAAAGAGTAGTCAGCTTTTCCATCTGGATGGTCCATTACCGACAATGTTTTAGTGGCCTTTGAGGCTATGCATTACTTGAAGAGAAAGACAAGAGGCAAAACATGTGACGTTGCAATGAAAATCGACATTAGTAAGGCGTCTGATAGGGTTGATTGGATTTACCTTCGTCTTATCATGCTCGACTTGGCTTTGAATAATCAGTGGATTGAATGGATCATGCTTTGTGTCACCTCATTGAATTACTTGGTGGTGTGAATGATCAACTTGTAGGCCCTATTACTCTAGGATGAGGGTTGCGTCAAGGCAATCCTCTCTCACCTTATTACTTGGTGGTGTGAATGATCAACTTGTAGGCCCTATTACTCTAGGATGAGGGTTGCGTCAAGGCAATCCTCTCTCACCTTATTTGTTTATTATTTGCTCAGAAGGCCTTACTTCTCTTATTAGGAAAGCTGAAAATTGAGGTACACTTCATGGTGTTCGAGTTTGTAGAGGTGTACCCTCCATCTCACATCTTCTTTTCACCTATGATAGCTTTTTATTATTCTGAGCTTCTGTTGATGAGACTAGAATAATGAAGAGCATTCTTGCTACATATGAAGAGACCTCGGGACAAGCTATCAACTTTGGTAAGTCGGGTATATTTTTTAGTAAGGACACTGCATGGGAGCTTCAAGAGGCAGTCATGGCCATATTAGATATTTCTTCTCCCGTCGACATTGGGCGATATTTGGGAATGCCCTCTTTAGTTGGACACAAAAAGATTGCTCTACTTCGGTTTCTAAAGGATCGGCTCTGGAAAAGGATTCATTCATGGAGGAATAAACCACTCTCAAAAGCGGGACATGAAATCTTGATCAAAGAAGTCACGCAGGCCATCCCTACATATATTATGAGCACCTTTCTTCTACCTACTAGCCTTGCGGATGAGATTCAAAGACTTATGAACTCATTTTGGTGGGTACGAAAAAGAATAGTGATAGGTGCATTAATTGCTTAAACTGAGAGAAATTATGCATTCGAAAAGAAAATGGTGGATTAGGTTTTCGTGATCTTCAGGGTTTCAACCTCGCCATGCTTGGGAAACAAGGTTGGAGCTTACAACCATGATACTCTAGAGTGTCGCATCTTCAAAGGTAAATACGATCTGAATGGGGATTTTCTTAGTGCTTAATTGGGGCACAATCCGAGTTACACGTGGAGGAGTATCTATAGTTCCCGAGCTTTGATTAAGGCTGGAATTCGGTGGAAAGTTGGAGATGGTAAATCCATCAATGTTTGGTCCAAAGCGTGGCTACGAAATTCTGATTGTGCTCGATTCCAAACTCCTATGCCTATGCCTATGCCTATGCCTATTTATTTAAGCGATTTAAACGTTAGCGAGCTGATGATTTCGGGACACAGTGCTTGGGATATAAACTTTTTGGAGGAAATCTTTGATGACAGATATGTTACAGCGTAAACATATCCCTATTCTACAAGGTCATACAAGAATTTGGCGGTTTAACTCCAATGGGCATTATTCAGTTAAGTTGGAATATCGGGTGGCCATGAACTTATCTACTAATTTGAATGGATTGCATTTAGTTGGCTCATTGGAAGATATTCGGAGCCTATTGGTACCCTGAAGGTAAAATCAATTTCTGTGGCGTGCTTGTCGAGAATGCTTGCCCAATAGAAGGCACCTACAATCTCATGGCATAGAGGTACCCTCATTTTGTGTTCTTTGTTCCCATCAATTTGAAAATTATTGGCGTCTTTTTTAGTCCTGCGACTTTGCAAAACAATGTTTGGAAGATGTAGGCCTTCTTGATTTGATTGGTGATTGTGCGCCAAATGCCAAAAGCTTCCGTGAATGGATTTTTGGATTGTTCAAACAAATGGACAACAGTAAGTGTAGCTTGTTTGCTATGATTCTTTACCATATTTGGCGAGGAAGAAATGAAAAATTATGGAGTAACTTGACCCATTCACCTACTCAAATTTGCTTCACAGCTAAAGAGGCCATGTACGAGTGGATCCAAGCAAGGAATGCTGCCCATGGAACCAGTATAGTTTGTAATAGCTCAACTCCTAGCTTTCTTTGGCATTCACCTCCTTTGAATGTTTTTTCTTGCTGCATTGATGCCTCGATCTTTTCGGATGCTGCTGGTTTGGGGTTAGGCATGATTATACATAACAATTCTGGTATGATTGTTGCTAGCCAAATGATCTTCAAGCCATGGCAGGTTTCTATGAAAGAAGTCAAAGCTTGGGGTTTGTTCTATGGCATTATATGGGCTCGGTCACTGGACTTCGAGAATGTGTACTTTGAATTGGATGCTAAATTGGTAGTAGATGCTGTAAATCATCAACCATCAGGCTTATGCTCATTCCACCATTTTTTATGATGTTCTGAATTTTATTTTAAGTTCACTTTCAATGATTTGTAATGCTCCCGATCATTAATAAAGTTCGCTATTCAATATATATATATATATACACACACATATATATATATATACACACACATATTGCAATCCAGATTTTTTTAATAACAATGAAAGATTTTTACTAAACATATTAAAGTAGGTATACAAACTAAAGGATATGAAGATGCGAAACAAGGAGATAATTTGTTAGTATCACTTAGAATATTAGGAAGATGCTCATTTATTCTAGAACTAAGGGTGGTAGGGATTGATTTTTAATGGTTTTTAAAGATTTTTAATGTAAAAGAGGGGAGAGAATGAGTGGAGTTGAACGGTGGAGATTTGTGGATGTGATGTGATATGTGGATGTGATTGATTTAGGGTAAAGAAAGAATCGATAAAAAAGTGATAAAAAGTGGTAAAAAAGTTTAAAATGGGTTCCCTATCATGCTAATAAAGTCTATACTGATAAAGTAGTCGATTTAATAAGTAGTAAAGGAGTAAAAAGGAATGATAGCTAGTACTGAAACAGACCTTAATAGTAATAAGGGAAAGATATATTGTAGTCCAAATTTTTTAATAACAATAAAAGATTTTACTAAACATATTAAAGTAGGTATACAAACTAAAGGATATGAAGATGTAGAGCAAGGAGATAATTTGGTAGTATCACTTGGAATATTAGGAAGATGCTCATTTAATTCTAGAACAAAATATCAAGTCTATACTGATAAATAGGGTTGGGCATAACCCTATCCAACCAATGAAACCGATCGACCCAAACCAAACCGACTAGGTTGGGTTGGTTTCGGCTTCTAGTGGCCTGGGTTTGGTTTGCCATTTTCATTAAACCGTTGGGCAGGATTGGTTTGCCATGTATATGTATAATACTTTCTACTTAATTTTGTTTAATATGAAAAACACTTGTCACTTTATTTTTCAATGATTACTACTTTAGATTGGAGACTAGTATATTAAATTTGGATGATTTTAGCATTATTTTATTGAAGATATCTATTTTTATCTATCTATGAGCCTATCTTATATCTGTAGTCCTACGGTTCTTGTTTTTTATGGAAAAATTTTAAGCCAATTGAATTTATTATGTTCAAGACCAAACCAAATAAACCAATCCAACCCAAACTGAATTACATGGTTTGGGTTGGATTGGGTTCGCAAACCATTGGATTGGTTTTGGGTTTGATTTTGTCAAACCGAAATTGCTTGGATTATTTTCATATTTGACCCATAACAAACCCACACCCAACCCTACTGATAAAGTAGTCGATTTAATAAGTATTAAAGGAGTAAAATTGGTTAAACCAAAAGAATTCTCTTCAGAAGAATTAGTGGGACTAGACTGGAATATAAATTAATTTGTAGAAAAACAGAACAAATTATAGCACCAAAAGAAGCTATAACTCATAAAGTCAAATTTAAAAGAACTAGTTTAAGATTTATTGATTATAGATCTGTACCTAATCAAGAATTAGAAGATGATAGTGAAAGTAATTTCGTACACATAGAATTAATGGAAAATGAAATGGATAAAATAATATTTCCAAATGAACTTAATATGAATTTAGATAAAGAAAAACTTTTACAATTGAATTTACTGAGATGAACGAGGAAATATAAGAATAAGAATTTCTTGCCAAGAAGTAAGAACAAAAAACTACTATTTTAGAAATAATTTATCAAAAGAAGTAATGGAAGGAGAAGATGAAAAAACATGGAAGACAATGGGGGGTAAAACTGCATTTGAAAAAACTGTTCAACAAGTACCTTTCGTTTGTCAGTCTTCCACCTAGAGCTCGTACATTGAATATAAAGATCCTCAAGATGGTCATAGATATATAGCCAGAGTAGTAGAAAGATCCTTAGAACAACCAGTTATTTTCCAAACAAATCTAAAGGACAAATATTAAATTTAACAGCTCATGATCCACAATTATGGACTAATGTTATAGAAGTGCGGAAAAATACTATAATAGCACATTATTATAGACGCTGTGGAGACATGGAGGTTGAAGAAATGTATAGATATTTAGAAATATTTATAGGAGAAAGTGCTAAAGCTATGTGGGAAGCATTTAAAAGAGACCAACAACAAGAATATAATAATTTACTACAATTACGTAGTAATCCTTATAATTTTGTAAATCAAATACAAATTCTAGCTACAGGAGCAGGCCCTAATTTAGGACAAATGAATGTATAGAAAAAGGCTATGAGAAACTTAGAACAACTTAGTCTATATACTTGGACAAAAGGAAGACAACTAAAAAGATTTTTGAATGAATATGCTTAGTTAATTGTAATTTCAGAAATCCTTTTCATCAAGAAACCAGATAATAAACTGTTTCATAAATCACCAAGACCATGAAGAGTAGAAATTATTAATAAATGGAATAATTTACGTGCTATTAAAGAAAATTCAGATTCTTTATGGCCATAGGGCAAAGAGTACAATTTATCACTAAAATGTTAGAAGATAAACGTGTAGATTTACAAATACAGAAACAATTAAAACAAATAGATTATAAATTTTTCAAAGACATGTTTACTCCTCAAACATACGAAGCTTCCACCCCAAAGAGCAAATCCTATAGGAAAAATAAAAAATATAATATGTATCCATATAAATAGAGGTATTTTTAAAGAAAATTCAATAAAATAAAAGCATATTTAAATAAACAAAAACATGTAAGAAAATTTAAACTAGAAAGAACTTATAAAAATAACCTAAATTTTTATATATGCAATAGTTATCAACATTTAGCTATAACATGCCCTAAAAGAATTAATAACCATGATAAAAAAAAATACATTAGTAGAATGTGTTAATGAAGATCTAATTCTTGTAGATGAATATATTTTAGATACAGAATCTATTTATAGTATAATAACTATAGAAGATAATAATGTACAACAAGGAAGTGATAATGATCCAGATTTTGAATTAATAGATGCATTTACAAATCTAACAAATATAGATTATTTCGAATTTGTTAACATAGAAGAAGAAAATGACTGTGGTCATAACTGGCAAAAGAACATGGGAACTAATAGTATCTCTTGTTATATTTGAAATTTTTTTACACATAAAAAACAAAGAGAAAAATTTTTAATTTGTTTTTAAAGAAGCATTCATAAAATGTACAGAAAAAGAGAAATTGATATTTTAGGAATTAGAAAAACCAATGAATCTTTAGACAATATTGAAAAACAAGAAACAAAAATTCTTGGGAAAATAATGGAAACAGTAGAAGATATTGTAAGATTATTACAAAAAGAATAGAATTATTAGAATACAAAGACAAGGGAAAAGAAAAAAATGATCCTAATGAAGAATATATAGAACAAACACAAGCACAAATCGTTTTTAATACAAAAAATTTAAAGACATTAAAAGTAAAATGTAAAATTATAATTGACAATTATATTATAGAATGTGTAGTTGTAGTAGACTCATGATTTAGTAGTTGTATAAATAAAAAATTAGTTCCAGAAAAATATATTACACAATCGACCAATCCAGTTGAAGCACAACAAATGGATGGAGGGTTATATTTATACAAAGAATTATTAAAACCAAGTAGTAAGATAAGTTTTGGGACAAATTGTGGAATAAGGAAAGAATATGCGTTATGACATGACAGTATTTGGGTTAGACCTTTAACCATTACTAATACTGCCTTTATTATAGGACTAAGCTTTTTACTCAAAGATGATGACAGTGTTACCCTCACAAAAGATCATGTGCATTTCGAAAACCACACTTTCTTTACCCTTGCTATTACTACTTCTTTCTCTTCCATTAGCGCTGAGAAGCGTGGTGGTATCCAAGAGCTAGAGAAGACCGGTAAATGTTCAAAAGAAAGAGAATGTTAGTTAGTTGACAATAGTGAAATAGAACTAGTTGAAGTAATTATAGAAGACTTAATTGAGAAAAATTTAGGTTTTATTAACAATGAAAAGCTTCATATAACATTAGTTACTTAAGAAAAGATAGAATATTTAATATCTAAATTAGAAAAAATGGCTATAATAGGAGCAAATGAACTAAAATATTGGGGAAAAAACTATTATGTGAATTAAAAATTAAAAATCCATAATATATAATTAAAACAAAAAATGTAGAATCAACTCAACTAAGCAAGATATGGAAGATTTTAAAATGCATATTTTAGAATTATTAAAATTAGGAGTTATTAGAAAGTCAGATCGCCCGCACAGGTCAACAACATTTATAGTATGAAATCATGAAGAAATAGTAAAAGGTAAAAGTAGAGTGGTAATCAATTATAAAAGATTAAATGATAATACAAATAGCAAATGCCCATAATATTCTAGATACAATAGAAGATGCCTATAATATTCCAGATAAAATTGTTTTAATAAATAGGATCCAGAATTATAAAGCTTTTAGTACATTTGATTTAAAATCAAGTTTTTGGCAAGTTAAAATGTATAAAGACAACATTCCTTGGGCGGCTTTTACTTGTCCAGAAGGACATTTCGAATGGTTAGTCATGCCATTTAGACTTAAAAATGCACCTAGCACATTTCAAAGAAAAATGGAAGATATTTTTTATAATGGCCGCATATTTTCTTAAATAAAAATATTTAACTAAATGAAATTTCCTAAATATGTCGCTACGACTTCACCTATAGAATTTGATAGCGTATGCTCATCTAGTCGAATTTTATAATAATTATTATTTATTTAATTATTATAAAAAATAGCTTATAAAAATGTATTCAATTTTCAAATTTACATTTGAGGACCAAACTTTTAAATTTTTTCATTTTAGTCCCCAAAGATTTTTATTTTATTCATCTCAAGCCTAATTTACGATCCAATTTGAGTATGAGGTAATCTAATCCAATTAGAAGCCCACTATAGGCTCATTTGTGTTTGTAGACTATTAAGAATACCTTAATCAAGTTTTTCCCCCGTGTACCCTTTAAATACTTGTAGATGGGATTCTTTGAAACCCTAGCCCCAATCTTATCCCATAACTTCCATCTCCCTCATTTTCAATCTCCATCTTGCTCAACATCTCAATTATCATCGTCAGCCTCATTCCATCCATTCTCATTCAATAAATCAAGCAAGTTTCAATTGGTAAGACTTCTTAACTTTTCATTTCCATCTCTATTTCAATTATTTTATTTTAGTATTATGTCACTATTGCAAATTCATTGCACTACATTCTCTTTTATTATTATTATTATTATTATTATTATTATTATTATTATTATTATTATTATTATTATTATCAGTGTTCTAAAAAGCGCAAAGCGTGGAAAAGCGTTGAGCTCAAGCTTCGAGTCTAAGCGCGCTTAAGCGTGATGATGCGTGGTAAAAGCGTGGTCAATGCGCGATAAAGCGCAAGGCGTGATGAAGCGTGGACCTCAAGCCTCAAGCTTAAGCGTGCCTAAGCGAACGACTAAGCGAGCTTTTTAGAACAGAGATTATTATTATTATTATTATTATTGTAGTTAGTTCTCCACTTTCATCTCCACCACGACTTCCACCATCACCGCCACCATCTCTACGACAACCACCAGAAGCTCCACCAAGCAACACTGTCATCTCCTCCAAACACACACACAACTTGGTCCAAACACGCACTCAAACAAATACACTCATGCACGCACTTATATACATACATACATCCCACACAAAAGCACCAAAAAGCCTCCATCTCCACCTCACAACATGTTCAAGAAGTCGAAGAGAACCATTAGAGACGAGAAAAGAGGAAGAAAATGGATTGAACTTCAAGAAATCCCCAAAATTTCCCTAAGCTTCAACCACTGATTTCTCTCCAAATAATCATCATTTCTTCAATTAAAAACCACCAACAGGACCACCATCGCCGCCACTACCTTCGCCGGCCAAGTTGCCTGCCAAACCATCGGAAACCACCACCTTTTTCCCGGCTTTTCCCTCCTTCTCTCGGCCAAGACATGGATGGGAATGAGAGTCTGTGTGTGCCGAGTCATTTTTGGGCTATATTCATGATTCAATTTAGAAATTGGCTAGTCCATCCGTTTCTCTAATTAGTTTAAGTTAGACCTTATAGTTTATTTAATTAGTAAATCCTCAACCTTTATTTTCTATAATTTAAGCCCTAAACTATATTTTCAAGTTGGATCCCCCAATTTATTTATTTTATTTAACTAAACCCTAAGAGTTTATTCAATTTTAAGTCCTTCACTATTAAATTCTTACTATTTGACCCCTAAACTTTTATTTCAATTTTAATCCTTCAATTTCTTATTGTTATTTAAGTCAACCCCAAACTTTATTTGTATCTAGGTCCTCCATGTTTTAAAAATCTTATAATTTAATCCAAATTATTTTTAGTTGGATTTCATTGCATATTGGGTCCTCAAACTATTCAATTCTTTCAAATCGACCCCAAACTTCTATATTTTTTCAATTTTGGTCCAGAAGTTCAATATTATCTGTTAGCACTTAATATTTATGCCTATTAACACAAACTAAATTCTTTATTGACTAGATGGGGCATACGAACAGCTAGATGACTGAATTTCTCACCACGAATTCAACTCAAACTTAGGAAAGACTTAAGGTAGGCTCAAAACTCATTTTTACCTATCGTGCATTTTTAGTTAAAAATCTGTACTACATGAGTGATTTTAGTACGTAATTGATTTGCCTTCGAGCCCAGAGTTGCCTTCGGGAAAATTACTTGCCTTTGGGCCTAGAGTTGCCGTCGGGCCCAAACTTACCTTCGGGTATTATAGTATAGAGTTTGCATCTCTATTTTTCCTTATGAACTTGTATAGAGTGATTAATTTGCATAGACTCTACTAGGTATTTCTTGAAATACTTGCGACTTTCATTTTAACAAATTGCAGATCGAGGACAGAGCCGGACTTCACATTAGGCGGAAGAGACGTCCGACTCAGGGCACAATTTTTTCGGAAATTTTGGGGGTCCCCAAATCAACGAAATTTATTTATATATAAATCTTCGGACCCATAATGTTGTAGTATCAGTTGGCTGGTCAGGTGGTAGTGGTTCCTTTAAATTTGGGCATTCGCTTGAGTTCGAGTCCTCGACCACACGATTTTATTTATTGGATAAAAATTAATTTTTTTAATGTTACAATGGTCATGTAAGAGACGGGAATTGAACCTTTGACCAAGAGTGTAAAAAACTTGCCTAGATGTGCTAGACCACATGATTAAGATGTTATAGTTTGTGTTTCTCAATTTAAAAAATTTTGAAATTTGTATAATTTTTTATTTTTTGTATCAACTTGCATCATATCTTAATAAATATTTAATTTATAGATTTGGTTTTTGTTTCTCATTTTAATAATTTTCAATCTTTATTACTAAATTATTTATATGGCATCAATATTTTGCAATATTTTTATTTTTCTTTCATTTAAAATTTTGGTGTTTTAAAAGGATGTGTGATATTTATGTCAATAAAAAATTAATAAAATTAATAGAAAAATAAGTCTTATCTTAAAGATTATTTTTTTATGTGATTATTATGTTAAGGTTATTATTTAGTGTGTTTCTTATTTTATTATTTAATAATAATAATAATAATAATAATAATAATAATAATAATAATAATAATAGTAATAATAATAATAATATTAATATTTTAGAATATTGTTTGTTGTTTTACATAGAAACATAAACGCGCGAGTAATGCGATGCACACTGGTGTTATATAATATTATTCAAAATAAAATTTTAGTCCTTATTCAAAAAAAATAAAAAATAAAATTTTAGTCTATATTATAGTTTACGGGCCCTTTTTCATATTTCGACTCAAGGCCCCAAAATCTCAGGTACGGCACTAATCGAGGAGTTGAGGCGTTGCGAGGTGTGGGAGCTACTTAGGTTTTATTAAATAAGAAATTTCATTTCCGTTATCTTTAGTAAACTTGATGTATTGAAGCGCGTTATTTCAAATGCTTTGAACTATTTACTACATTTTGTTGAATGTTTTGAGTTATTAGAGATCGAACAAATGTCAAATACTCTAACGTGTTTGCGAGTATTCTGCATCTTAATTAATTGTTATTTTCTGCATTTATCATCATCATCATCATCATCATCATCATCATCATCATTATTATTATTATTATTATAAAAATCTGTAAATATTTTAAAGAAAGAACTAACGTTTCGAGGTCTTAGAACTCACGGCGTTATATTTTTAATGAACATAGCAATTTCGCAGAAAATTATATAGATGATATCTTAACCGCAAAGTTTCTTTAAAAAAATTACTTAAATGAAATTTCACCAAACTTGTCGCTACGACTTCACCTAAAGAATTTAATAATGTACGTTCGTCTAGTGGAATTTTATATTATTTACTATTATAAGAAAATAATTTATAAAAATTTATTTTTTTATTTATTTTTAAGTTTATGTTTGAGGACCAAACTTTCAAATTATTCATTTTGGACTCCAAAATCTTAATTTTATTTATTAGAGCCCAACTCTATCTTCTAATCCAAGTTAAGTGAAGAAGCAACCCAACCTAGTTAGAAGCCCACTTGTATTGCTTGCCCATTAAGAATTCCTTAACCAAATTATTTACCCTTATGTCCCCTTTAAATACTTTAGTTGAGTTATTTCAAACCCTAACCCCAACTTTGTTCCCTACATTTTCCACCATTATCACATTCATTCCCCCCATTTTCATTCAACATCAAGCAAGAAGAAATAAAACAAGTATTCTATATGAAATTTCCTTAACCTTTCAATTAAAATCTCTCGTCATGACATTCAAAATTCAATAACAGATACAAGTTCTAAATAAATTTGTTATTTTCACTGCACTATTCAAGTAATTTTTATGTTTTAATTTGATAAACATCACAAGATTTTAATTCCACATAGTAGATGGTGTTTTATGTGACATTCAATCACATAAACACACACGCATACATACAATACATAGTAACATATAGTGGCTAAATCATCTTCATCATCTCCCCCAACCACCATCATCACCCACCAACTCAAGCGCCACTTCACCACCATGCAGCTGCCATCACCTCCACCATAAGCCACGCGATCTCCATTGCGCACACACCAGCAGTAACTCAGTGGGAAACATACACACAAATCTTGCACACATACACAACTCACAGCATATACATATATATACACCCCACGCCAAACCTCCATCTTTACTTCACTTTAATTTCTTTCCTTATCTTCATCTTCCTCTTCAATTACCATCGCCAATCTCCGCTTGACCCTCGCCGCTGGCTGGTGGCAGCTTTTCCACCAGCACTACCGTCTTTTGCAGGAGTTTCCCTCGGTAGAGCATGGTAGAGATGAGAACAAGTAGCCTGAGATAGCCGAGTATTCAGATTTAGGGTGTTGAATTGGAAATTTACAAATAGTCACTGAGCTTTTTCTATTGCTTTAATTTGGTCCCTATAAGTTTATTTAAATTATAAATCCTCAACTTTTAATTTTGATAATTTAACTCCTAAGTTATATTTACTTATTAGGTCCCCCAATTTATTTATTATATTTAAGTAAGCCCTTAAAGTTTATTTAATTCTAAGTCCTTAATTATTAATTGTTACAATTTGACCCCTAAACTTTTATTTCAATATAAATCCTTCAATTTCTTATTGTTATTTAAGGTAACCTCCAAACTTTACTTGCACCCAAGTCCTCAATATTTTTAAAATTCTTATAATTTAGTCCAAAGTATTTTCAGTTCAATTTTATTGCATATTAGGTCCTCAAACTCTTCAATTCTATCAAATTGACACCCAAACTTTTATATTCTTTCAATTTTGGTCCATAAGTTTAATATTATCTACAAATATTAAGTGTGTTAACATAAATTAAATTCCTTAGTGACTAGACGGGGAGTACGAACAACTAGATGACTGAATTCTCAACACGAATTAAGCTCAAACTGGGAAAGACTTCAGGTAGTCTCAAAAAACTCAAATCTCAACCTTACTTTTGTGCAATTATAGCTAATAATATGTACTATACAAGTGCTCTTAGTATGTAATTGATGTAATTGGTTGCCTTCCAGCCTAGACTTACTTTCGGGCCCAAAGTTGACTTCAGGCAAAAGACTTTCCTTCTCGGGCTTATATATCTATATAGAATGATTAATTTGGGCAGAGCCTACTGAGCATTTCTTTAAATTTTCATGGCTTTCATTTTAACAAATTACAGATTGAGGAGTTGGAGGGGTGGGAGCTACTTAGGGTTTAATTAATAAAAAGTTTTGTTTCCGTTGTTATTTTGAGTAAACTTAACATATTAAAGTATGTTATTTTGAATGCTTTGATCTATTTAGTACTTTATGTAAAAGATAATTGCATGATGATTTTGATTTTAAGAATGTAATGTGATTTAAGGGGGCATGATTTTTATTTTGAGGGTGCAATTGTGGTTAAAATTTATTTGGATATTGGGATTTAAGGATTTGAAATGTGAAGAGAAAGATTGTACAATTGGAGAATTGACTTTTGTGAAATGTAATTCTTAGGAGCGTTCACAATTGAAAAAGTAATGGATTTTTTTTTTGTTTATGTACAAGCTTATTTTGGATGAGTTTACTAGAAATGAGAAAGTCACTTTTGAAAACATTCGAGCTATACATGATCCAAATGAGAATACTTTTAACGCAAGCTCACGAAATTATTTATCAAGTTTTCAATCGATTTTCACCATCCTTTCCAAGTATTGATCATTCACTCTCGAATTTTCTTAAATTGTGTTTGATTAAAAATACATTTCTTGTTGCGAAAGAAATAGAAATCGATTTCAAAAACTTGTTCAACATTGGGATTATTATTTTACGGCCGTGTTACAACGTGTTTTTATTTGACTTGTTTGATAAGTGAGAACGTTTTGAGCATAAGTTAATGCAACATTATGAAGTTTTCCTTAGCCTTCAATCGAGGATGGAATGCTATTTAAATGATGTTTCTCATTGTGAGAAGAATAAAAAGAAAATTTTAAATTTTTTTATTTTTCAGCGTTTGGCTTGTTATGCGAAAGAAATATGTTAAAGTATTTAAATTTTTTTGAGCTACTCGTTAAAAATTACTTTTGGGATTTTGACCTATATTTTTAATCAAATTATCTATTTAGACTCAAACAAACAATTCTTTTGACAAAAGAATCTAACAAAATTTTATTTTTCTATTTAAATTCTCGAGTTCAAATTAATGATGTTCCAAATATTCAACAAAATTATTTCAATTCCTATCACGAGATCACTATTGGATTGGGTGACAATCAAATTTCAAAGGGCTTCGATAGTGGAGGATAAGTTCAAGAAAATATTTGTGCCTCGAGAGAAAATTTTGGAGCATGACAAGAGAACTGGTATTTTGAATTCGAGAATTGAAAAGTTGGAAAGAAAATAAGGGTATACGATTATTCTATTATTTCCAAATTACTCGGGTGTTGTTATCTAAGTGGTAACATATGTGATATTATTGAGCCTTTGCTATTGGGAGCATAATATGATATGATCGAAAGGAAATTGCTAATTTCACTTACGTAGAAATGTTCAGTTGAGTACAAATCGTAAATATAATATTGTATTTGATGGAGAAGATTACCATGGATTTCGTGTCTGGCTTACCGAGATCACAGAGCAGACATGATGCTATATGGATTACTGTGGATCAACTTACGAAATCTACACACTTCTATTAGTTCGGATGACTCTTAGTGTCGACTGGTTGGCACAATTGTATGTTAGGGAGATTATTCGACTTCATGGGAGTACCTATATCCATTGTTTCAGATCGGGATCCAAGGTTGACCTCGAAATTTTGGGACAGTTTACAGATGGGTATTGACACGAAGCTCAATCTTAGTACCGCTTAACACCCCAGACAAATGGGCAATCTAAACATACCACTCAGATATTGGAGGACATGCTGAGAGCATGCGCTTTAGACCTAGGTGGGAGTTGGGAAACTCATTTGCCACTTGTAGAGTTTACCTATAACAACAGTTTCCAAGCTACGATCGGGATGGCACCTTAGACAACATTGTATGGCCGACGGTGTCGATCACCAATCCATTGGGATGAAGTCAAAGAGAAGAAGATGTTGGGACTAGAAATGATTGAGAGAACTATTATGCTATAGAGAAGATCAGGGTATGGATCAAGGCTGCACAAGATAGACAAAGAGCCGCGCGATTCAGAGAAGAAAGGATTTGAAATTTGAAGGTTGGAGAAAAAGTGTTTCTCAAGGTATCTCCAATGAGGGGTACCTTACTCTTTGGAAAGAAAGGAAAGTTGGGACCACGGTTTGTTGGACCGTTCGAGATATTGGAAGAAGTCGGGATGATAGCTTATTGTTTGGCTTTGCCACTTGAGTTTCATCTGTGCATAATGTATTTCATGTCTCACAGTTCAGGAAGTCTGTCCATGATCCGAGTCATGTGGTGAACTTTCAATCGTTGGATATTCAAACGGATTTGTCATATAAATAGAGATCCATGAGCATCTTAGATCGAAAGGTCAACATTTTGAGAAACAGAAGAGTTCTGGCAATCAAGATCCAATGTGGTAGTCATGGAAAGGATAGACAACATGAGAGAAAGAAGAGAAAATTCTATCCAAATACCCGAACCTTATAGATCAAGTTTAACTTTGTGGACGAAATTTCATTTAATAGGGTAAGGTTGAAGTGACCGCAAATTTTCTTAAAAGAAATTTAATTAAATGAAATTTCACCAAACGCGTCGCTACGACTTCACCTAAATAATTGCATGCGCATGTCTAGTCAAATTTTATATTATTTATTATTGTATTTGATGATTATAAGAAAAAAAATTCATAAAAATTTTATTTATTTATTTATTTTTAAGTTTACATTTGTGGACAAAACTTTCAAATTATTCATTTTAATCTCCAAAATCTTAATTTTATTCATTAGAGCCCAATTCTAGCTTCTAATCCAAGTTCAATGTAGAGGCAATCCAACCAAATTAGAAGCCCACTTAAATCCCATTGGTATTGCTTGCACATTAAGAATACCTTAATCAAATTCTTTACTCTAATGTCCCGTTAAAAACTTCTTTGAGTTGTCTCAAACCCTGACCCCAACTTTACTCCCTACACTTCACCATTATCACAGTCATTCATCTATTTTCAGTCAACATCAAACAAGAACAAATCAAATAAGTCTTCTATCGGTAATTTTCTTACCCTTTCAATTTAAATCTTTATTTCCATAATCTTGTCATGACAGTAAATCACACATACAAGTTCTTAATAAATTTGCTTTTTTCACTACACTATTCAAGTAATTTCTAAGTTTTCATTTCACAGGGATCATAGGATTTTCATTACCAATAGAAAATGGTGTTTTTCTTTTTCTTTTTTTTCCTAGTAACCATCAACAACCGACAAACACACACGCATACATACAATACACAGCAACATACAGTGGCTACATCATCTTCATCTCCACCTCCCACCATCGTCACCACCACCTCTAGCACCACTTCACTACCATGCAGCCGTCACCAACTCCACCATAAGCCAGGCAACTCCACCACACACACACTAGCAATAACTCAACAAGTAAACACACACACACACACACACACATATCTCGCACACACACACAACACACGACATCTACATATATATACATGCCACACAGAACTTCGATCTTTACCTCACTTTAACCTTCCTGAAACCCTATAGATCAATAGAATCAAGAAAAGAGAAGAAGATATTGAGAATTTAAGAAAAATCCCAATTTTGCCCTCAAGCTTCAACATTCATTTTCGTGCCTTATCTTACTCTTCTTCCTCAATTACTACTGTCAATAGGACCGCCAATCTCTGCTTGACCTCATGGTCGGCCAGCGGTGGCTTTCAGACCACCATCGCTTTTCGGAGTTTCCCTCGGTGAGCCTTGATGAGAGGAGAACGAGTAGCCTAAGACAACCGAGTATTGGGAATTAAGTTGATGAATTTAGAATTTACAAATCAGTCCCTGAGCTTTTTCGATTATTTTAATTTAGTCCCCATAAGTTTATTTAAATTATAAATCCTCAACTTTTAATTTCGATAATTTAACCCCCTAAGTTATATTTACTTATTAGGTCCACCAATTTATTTATGATATTTAACTAAGTCCTTAAAGTTTATTTAATTCTAAGTCTTTACTATCAATTGTTACAATTTGACCTCTAAACTTTTATTTCAATTTAAATCCTTCAATTTCTTATTCTCATTTAAGTTAACCTCCACACTTTACTTGCACCCAAGTCCTGCATATTTTTATAACTCTTATAATTTAGCCCAAAGTATTTTTAGTTCATTTTATTGCATATTAAGTCCTCAAACAATTCAATTCTCGCAAATTGACCCCCAACGTTTATATTCTTTCAATTTTGGTCCATAAGTTCAATATTATCTACAAATATTAAGTGTGTTAATATAAATTAAATTCCTTATTGACTAGACGGGCATATGAATAGCTAGGTGACTGAATTCTCACCACGAATTTAGCTCAAACTAAGGAAAGACTTAAGATAGGCTCAAAAAACTTAAATCTTAACCTCACTTTTGTGCAGTTATAGTTAATAATATGTACTATATGAGTTGTCTTACTATGTAATTGATGTAATTGTTTGCTTTTGGGACTAGACTTGCCTTTGGGCAAATTACTTGCCTATGGCCCATAGTTGCCTTGGGGCAAAAGACGTTCCTTCGGGCTTAGAGTTTCCTTCAGCCCGACTTACCTTTCGGGTATTACATTATAGAATTTGCATACCTATTTTTCGTATATATCTGTAAAGATTAATTAACTCTCCTATAGCCTACTGAGTATTTATTGAAATACTCACGCCTTTCATTTTAACAAATTACAGATTGAGGAGTTGGAGGTGTGGCGAGGAGTGAGATCTACTTGTGGTTTAATTAATAAGAAGTTTCGTTTCCGTTGTCATTTTGAGTAAACTGAATGTATTGAAGTGTGTCATTTTGAGTAAACTGAATGTACTGAAGTGTGTTATCTTCATTATTTTAAAATAATAAAAAAATTACAAAATATTTCAAAGAAGGAACTAATGTTCCTGGTTCTGAGAACTCGGGGCGTTACAGATGATATCTTAGTATTTAGTAAAAATAAAATAGAACACATAGGACATCTTCAAATAGTATTTTCAAAATTTATTAAACATGGGTTAATAGTAAGTAAAAAGAAAATGCAATTATTTAAAGAATATATAGATTTTTTAGGATTAAATATACAAGAAGGAAAAATAAAGTTACAACCTCATATAGCACAGAAAGCTTTAGATTTTCCAGATAAAATTGAAGACCTTAACCAATTGCAGAAATTTTTGGGATTATTACGCTTGACCCTTCATAAAAAATTTAGGAACAATTGCAGAACCTTTATACTCAAAAACATCTCCAACATGACAAAGGTATTTTATTCAAGAAGATGTTAAATTTGTTCAACAATTAAAAGAACAAATTAAAAATCTCCTAGAACTAGCATTGCCTTTAGATACAAACTATTTAATAATCGAAATAGATGGATGTAATTTAGGATGGGGAGCAACATTACTTTGTAAAACCAATAAATGCGAAGATAAGAGCCAAGAAAAAATATGTAGATATAGTAGTGGAATGTATAGAGAAAAGGGAAATATAAGTAGTATAGGTACAGAATTATTAGCTATTAACTATGCTTTATATAGTTTTGAATTATTTATTATTTCTAAAAAAGAAATAACAATTAGAACTGATTGTGAATCTATAGTTTCTTTCTACAATAAAATGAAAATAGATAGTAAACGAAGCAGCAGAAGAAGATGGCTAAATTTTTTAGACTGACTTACTAACACTTGATGTAATATTAATCTAGAACATATTAAAGAAAAGACCATAAAGCTGTAGACATCCTAAGTCGTCTAATTGAAGACTCATCTCTCAGGTAACTATGACAGAACTTTTCCCACATTATGTTGATGTTATTGATAAACTTTTAGCAAAAAGATATGCTCTAGAAAGAGAAGAAGTTCGATTAAGAAGTGAATTAAGAACTTACTACAAGACAATAATGGGTTATATACCTGAAGTAAATGAAGATTACCCATCAATGTTTAAAAAAATAATTATAAGAAATCATAAAAAAAATAGCCAAGAATGAAAAGATTATACAAAAGATAACTGACTGTTTAGATAAAAATTCTATTAGTGATGAAATTTTTTTATTTTTATTTATATTTAATTAAGTCGACTAATGTTTCTTCTTTTACGGATGTCTAGAGCACCACCTAGACCAGGTGTTCCTCCGAGAAACTCATTTACTTCAAGACCTGCTCCTATTCGGACTAGGCCATATTATCAAAAACGTATGAAATTCGGTAATCAAGAACTATTAGTTTTTCCTGACAATAATATTTCTTTTAAGCATTTACCACGTATCTCTTTCAAAGGAGAGAAATGTTTACTTGACAATTTATAGATTTTTTATAACATAGATCCAAAAGATCAAAAATACTTTTTGGCATGTATGAATGCATTATCAGAACATTTTAGTCAAGACGAGAAAAGATTTAAATTTTAAGTCATTATTAAAGGTAGACACGCTAGATTTTTTCACACACGGCTAGAAGTTGTAGATTCTACTCAAGGTTTTCAAGATCCATTATATAAAGGTTTTAGTGATTACCAAAAGGCATTAAGAGTCGCTAGAGAAAGATTACGTTTGAATTGTTTGTTTCCCCTTCATTACGTAATTATATAGAGCCACCATTACATTTCTCAATAACTAGAGATACTCAGACTCAAATACTTTTCTTTGACCATTGTGAAACAATGAAACAAAATTACAAGATTCCTGATGAAGACAATCAAAAGCTTCGCAAAGAAAGGGGCCATTTACAAGCATATATTTATCATTTACAAAAAAAAATTCAGAACTTTCTCTTTTAACCACAAAGGGTCAATCTCCAGCCAAATTAATTTGGAGATGGTTGGGTATTCCCCAGTGAATGCCAATGAGGTACTTCTAGGCCCAAAAATCTAGAAGCTAGTCCCGTTCTACAAGTAGCTAGTAAAGACTTATCAAACCTTGTAATAGCTATGGGTTTCCCAAAAACCCAATAGACTCTGGGGACTATTGATTCCTCTATTTCAAATAACCAGACATAACAGACTGCTAATTCCGTTACAAGCCAAAATTCCCAAAAGAAAGAAATTTGGGATGCACTTGGGTAGCCAGTGGTAAATTTGATTATTTAGTAAAATATAGCCCAGGCCCATTACTCCAAAATCAAAGTCCAAAGGTCCATCTACTAGTCACAATAGAGGAAAAGGAATTCTGTTAGAAGTCCAAGACAGTGAAATGCAAGATAGTCAAGACCCCGACAAAAATTTTGTATCCTCAGAAAAAATTATAGCTAGTATTAAAAAATACAAAAGAAGGCCAACTCAGAAGAAGAATCCTCTAGAAAAAGAAGAAAGAAAATTATAAAAAGGAAAACCAGTTTAAAAGGTCAAATAAATAAAACGATAGAGAAACAATCAAAAGACTGTACAAAAATAATAATGAAAGAGAAAAAGAGATCCAGCCATATCCAGAACCTAAAAGAGACCCTTCAAATAATATCTCAGAAGACGACAAGGATGAACAGTCAGAAGACACCAATAATTCAGATGGTGGGTTCTCACTCGGTACTATAGCAAGACACAACATTGGGACATATAAGATTCTCCTAGACAAATTCCATAACATCCGGAAGAGTGAAGAAAAAGAGACAATTAGTCAGCAACAGTAATAGAGATCCAACCACAGCTTTAAAACGTGTGTAAAGATAGAAGATGCTTTCAATAATTGAAGACCCTCAGCTCCCGAGAAAGTTTCTACATAAAGGGACGATCAAAGGAAGTTCAGGGAAAGGGTTCAAAAGTTCATGTGTTGAACAATCCCTGTGCTCAAACACTCTCAAATAATCTCTTTGTATAGTAGAAAATTCTCAATCCAAATTCATGTATATAAAGCTCCACAAATTGTAGTACCAAGTTATAGGGTACTATCTTTTCTTTATTTCAAATTTTTAGGGACTTCCCAAAAGGGAAATCCTTAATTTTTTGTTATGATCATCAGGTTTTAGTTTTCCCAACTCTGTAAATTTTTTATCATTAGTAAATATTATTAATAAAAATTTTCATGCGTAAATCATTTTTCTTTTAATCTTATTTCATCGTACGTATATTATGAAAGCATAACTTAGTCTGTGGAAGCCATATTGTATTTAAGCTAAGCACTATTTATGGACGGAGTGAGCCTATTGTGAGTGCAAGTTGTACTGGGAAATTTCAATAGCTTAAGTATTTTGTAAAGGAGTGCCATGGGTAAGTCGACAAAAGTATACTAGGTTCAAGGTAATATATCATAGGTCATGAAAAAAAAATTGTTTTAGGGAAAACAAAAACTTGGTTGATGTTGATGTTGTGATGTCGGGGTAGTTATCGTAGTAGTCATAGTCGTCGTAGTACTTGTTGTAGTTTTCGTCGTCTTCATCACTGTAATTGCTGTCATCTCAATCGTTGTGGTCGTCATTGTCATCGTCGTAGTCATCAAAGCGGTTGTAGTAATTTTAGTAATCATGGCTGTGCAAGTCGTCATAGTCATTGTGGCTATCATAGTCGTCCTAGTCATCATCTTCGTCATAGTCATCAGGCATATTGGAGTCCTCAAAGTCATCAAAGTCGTTGTACTTGTCATAGTCATTATGTCATTGTATTCGCCCTAGTGCACATTGTCCCTGTGGTCATCACAGTGGTTGTCGTCATCGACATAGAGTTCATGGTTGTTGTAGTCGTAATCTTCATCATCATAGTCATCGTAGTAGTTGCCGATGTTTTCATGAACTTGCCAGTCGTCATTGCAATCGTAGTCATTACAGTCATCGTAGATGTCATAGTCGTCGTAGTCGTTGAAGTCGTCGTAGTAGTTATCATCACTATAGTCATAAGTGTCGTCATAGTCATCGTCATAGAGTTCATAGTTGTTGTACTCGCCGTTGCCATCATCATAGTCATCACAGTCGTTATAGTAAGCGTAGTGAAGATAGTCATCATAGTAATTATAGTCATAATAGACATCGTTGTTGGCGCAGTCCACATCGTAGTCGCTATTGTGATTGTAGTTTTATAGTAATCGTATATGTCGTACTGGTCGTAGTTGTCAAAGTTGTCATAGTTCTAATAGTAGCAGTGTTTATCGTCGTCATACTCGTCATACTTGTTGTAATCATCGTCATGGACATCATATCGGTCATATTGGTTGTAGTCGTCATTCTCATCATTGTCATCGCAGTCGTCATCTTAGCCATAGTCGTCCCAGTCGTCAAAGTCCTAATGGTCATCGTCGTCGTCAAGTGGTGGTCGTAGACATTGCGGCTGTCATGGCTGCCATCACCATTGTCATAGTTGTCCCAGTCATTATAGTAATCGTAGGAGTTATATTCGTCGTAGCAGTCGTGGTCATGGCCATCATTATAGCCGTTTTAGCCATTATTGTCGTTGTAGTAGTGACAGCCATTGTAGCCATCATAGTCGTCGTCATCGTCATCGTGATTAGTCGTCTTAGTGGTGCAAGTCATCACAGTCGTTGTGGTCATTGTCATAGAGTTAACAGTTGTGGTAGTTGTCATCATCATCATCATCATCATAGTTAATGAAATCGTTATTGTCGGTACAGTCATCATAGTACTCATTTGTCATTGTAGTCGTCACAGTCGTTATAGTCATCTAAGTCATTACAGTAATCGTAGTGTAGTTGTTGGAGTCACCGAAGTCGTGGACGTTGCCATAGTCATCACAATCGTCGTAGACATGACAGTCAACTTCATCGTCATCGTCATAGTCATCAAAGTGGTCGTAGTCATCATAGTCGTCTTTGTCATCACAGTCGTGCAAGTCGTCATGGCCGTCATAGTCGTCATCATTGCAATAGTCATAGTCATTATGATTGTAGGAGTCTCCGCAATTGTTATGGTTGTCATAGTCGTCGCAGATGTCGTACTCGTCAAAGTAATCATTGCATTCCTAGTCGTTGTCGTCATAGACTTCATAGTTGTCATAGTGCCCGCGCAGTCGTCATCGTTATTGTCATAGTAATCGTAGTGGGTTCAGTCGTCAAAGTTGGTAGAGTCATCGTAGTCGTCACAATCATCATAGCTGCTGTAGTCATCGTAGTCTTGACGATCATCATGAGCATCATACTAATCACATTCACCGCATTCGTTGTAGTCGTCGTAATCGCCATAGTCGCGATAGACTACATAGTTACTATAGTAATCATGGTAGTAATAGTCACCAGAGTAGCCATAGTCGTTGTCGGTGTCATAGTAATCGCCACAGTTGTCCTTCTCGTCGTACTGGTCGTAGTCACCATAGTCCTAATAGGCTTCGAAGTAGTGATAGTCGAGGTTGTTGTCATAGTCATAGTCATTGTCATCTTAATCGCAGTCATCTCAATCGTCGAAGTCATCGTAGTCATAATAAGGGTCATCGTCGTAGTCATCGAAGTGGTCGTAGTAATCCTAGTAATTGTGGTGGTGCAAGTCGTCATGGTCATTGTAGTCGTCATAGTCATCGTCTTTGTAATTGTCATTAGAGTCGTTGTACTTGTCATAGTCATTATAACGCTATAGTCATTGTAGTCATCACAGCCGTCGTATTTGTCAGTATAGGGTTCATATTTGTCGCAGTCATCATCTTCATCCAAATAGACATCGAACATAATCATCATAGTCGTCATGGTAGTCGTTGTTGGCATCAACTTCATAGTTGTCATCATTATCGTGGTCATTATTGTAATGGTAGATGTCGTAGTCGTAGTTGTTGAAGTCATCATAGTTGTAGAACTTGTCGTATTAGTCATGGTCATAAGAGTCGTTAGACTTATAGTAGCCGTTGTCTCGTCACAGTCGCCGTAGTTGTTATCGTCGCTGTAGTCATACCATTCGTCTTCATAGAATTAATACTTGTTATAGACGTCATTGCCATCGTCATAGTCATCTCGGTCGTTATAGTCGACGTAGTCAAGATAGTCATCATAGTCATCACAGTCATCGTAGACGTCGTCATTTTCGTCGTAAACGTTGTAGTCATTCTAGTCATCGTAGTCATATAGTAATCATAGTCACCGTAGACGTCGTCATTGCTATCGTCATAGTTGTAATAGACATATTCTTTATCGTTGTTGCACTCGTAATACTCATTGCAATCATCGTGATGGGCTTCATAGTTGTCGTTCTGGTTGTAGTCGTCGCAATCGTCATTGTAATCATCTTCATTGCAATCGTCGTACTCGCCATAGTCATCGCAGTCGTGATAGTCCCATAGTCGTCGTAGTTTTCAAGGCCATTGTGGTGGTCATGGTCATCGTAGTCTTCGTCATCATAGTTCCATGGTTATCGTAGTGGTGCTCATAGTAGTCGTCATCGTTATCGTCACAGCCATTACAGTGGTTGTAGTCGTCATAACTCGTCATAGTCATCATCACAGTCGTCGTAGTTGTCATTGTGATTGAAGTCGTCATAGTCGTCGTGGTCCTCGTAGTCGCTGTAGTTCTTGCAGTCATCCTAATTGCCATACTTACGATTGACTTCATAGTCGTCATAATCGTCATAATAGCCATAATCGTCATAGTTGCCATAGGCGTTGTCATCGTTGTAGTCATCAGTGCTGTCGCAGTCATCAGCATAGAGTTCACAGTTGTCATAGTCATCATCGTCATCGTCATAGTTAACGTTATTAGTATTGGCGGAGTAGTCATCATTATCATCACAGTAATCATGTAATCGTAGTTGTCGTCATCATTGTCATCAATGTCGTAGCCGTTATAGTCATCTTGGTCATTATTGTCATCGTAGATGTCGTAGTTTAAAGTGTCATAGTCGTAGTTGGCTTCATCGTAGTCATCGTACTCGTCCAAGTGAACATAGGCATCATCGTTGTAGCAGTCATAATCGTCATGGTTGCAGGAGTTGCAACAATTGTTATGGTCATTATTGTCCTTGGAAATGTCAGACTCATGAAAGTAATCGTACAGTCATACTCGGTGCAGCCATAGACTTCATAGTTGTGATAGTGTTCGTAGTAGTCATCAGCGTTATCGTCAGAGCCATCATAGTGGCCGTAGTAGTTGTAATCGTAATAGTCATCGTGTTGTCACAGTCATCATAGTCGTCGAGGCGGGTCACGGTCATCATAGTCGTCATAGTCGTCGCAGCCGCTATAGTAGTTGTAGTCGTAGTAGCCGGTATAGTAGCGGTAGACTTCATAGTCGTCACAGTAGTAGTCATAGTAGCCATAGTCATCCCAGTTGTTATAGTTATTGTCATCATCGTTGTAGTTCTCCACGTCGTCGTAGGGGTCATAGTAATAATAGTCTTAATAGACGTCGCAGTCGTGATAGTCGGGGTTATCTTCATAGTCGCCATCGTCGTTGTAGTAGTCATTGTCGTCATAGTTGTAACGATCGTCGTAATCGTAGCCGTGTCAATCATTGTAGTCGTCATAGTCATCGTCAGTGTCATTATAGTCATCGTTAGTGTCATTATCGTAATCATCGAAGGGCTCACAGTAAGCTTAGTCGTCCTGGTGGTGCAGGTCATCATAGTCATTACAGCCCTCATAGTCGCGTCCTAGTGGTCGTTTTTGCCGTAGTCACCACACTTATTGGAGTCGTCATGGACTTCATTGTTGTCATCATAGTCAATGCAGTCATCATCGTCGCCTTTATTGTCATGGTCCCCACAGTGATCGTGGTCGTCAAGGTCAATGTAGTGGTCGTTGTGATTGTAGTTTTTGTTATCATAGTTACATAGTCCTCATAGTGGTGGTCATAGCCGTCCTGGTTGTCATTGCCATCGTCGTCCTTGTCATAGTCGTCCTAATCATTGTAGTGGTAATAGTCATCATAATCGTCATAGTCATTGTAGTCGTTATAGTCACCATAGTTGTCATATTCGTCGTAGCAGTCATTTTCATGGTTGTTGCTGTTGTCACAATCTTTGTGGACGTCGTAGTCATCATCCTCGTCATCGTCAGAGTCTTCAAAGTGGTCGTATTTTTTGTAGCCGTCTAAGAGGCGCAATTCGTCATAGTCGTCGTAGAGTTCACAGTTGTGCTAGTCATCATCGTCATGATCACCATCTTAGTTGACATAATCGTGATTTTCGGTGTAGTCATCTTGTCTTCGTCGTCATTGTCGTTGTAGTCGTTGTAGTCGTTATAGTCGTCCGATCCATTATAATTATCGTAGATGTCGTAGTCATCATAGTTGTTGAAGTTGTCACGGTTGTCCGAATGGTCGTAAAAATCATAGTCGGGTTCATTGTCCTCGTCGTAGCCATCAAAGTGGTTATAGTCCTTATAGTTGACTCGGTCATCATAGTCGTCCATGTCATCAAAGTCGTCCTAGCCGTAATAGTCGTAACCGTCGTAGTAGTCATAATTGTCATGGTTGTAGGAGTCGCCGCAATTGTTATTATTGTCATTGTCATCATAGACTTCATACTCGTCAAAGTAATTGTTGCTGCTGTAGTCGTTGTCATCATAGACTTCATAGTTGTAATAGTGGTCGTGGGAGTCGTCAACGTAGTCGTCAGAGTCAATGCAGTGGTCATAGTGGTAATTGTCGGTAGTCGTAGTCATCATAGTCATCTTAGCTGTCATTGCAAGCGAAGTTATAGTTGTCATGGTCATCGTTGTCGTCATAGTCGTTGCAGTCGCCGTAGTTGTTGTAGTTGTCATTATCACCATAGTCACAAGCGACGTCAAAGTCATCGCAATCGCAGTAGTCGTTGTAGTCGGCATAATGGCCGTAATCGCGATGGACTTCATAATCTTCATAGTAGTTGTAGTCATTATAGTAGCCATAGTCGTGGTAGTTATAATTATCATCGTCATTGTTGTAGTTGTCCTAGTCATCTTAGTGGTCATCGTCGCCATAGTCGTAATAGACGTCGAAGTCATGATAGTCTGGTCAGTCATCGTAGTCGCCTTAGTCATTGTAGTTGTCGTCGTCGTCATGGTCATCGTAATCGTAGTCGTCTCAACAGTCGAAGTCATCATCAGTGTAATCGTCGTAGTCATCGAAGTGGTCGACGTCATCATACTCATCGTGGTCGTGCATGTTGTCAAAGTCATCATACCTATTGGAGTCGTCATAGTCATCGAGTCACCGCAAGTTATCGTTGTCGTTATATCGTCATAGTCATTATAGTTGTAGACATAGAGTTTATGGTTGTTGTAGTCGCTATCTTCATCATCATAGTCATCGCAATCGTTGTAGTGGATGCAGTCATCATAGTCGTCGTAATAGCAATCATCAACACAGTTATTAGACTTGTCGTATTGTTATATAATCATAGTCGTCGTAGTCATTGTGGTCATCATCATAGAGTTATTAATTGTGGTAGTCGTCGTCGCAGTAATCATATTCGTCATAGTCATCACCGTCGTAGATGTCATCGTTGTTTTCATTAATGTTGGTGTCGTTATATTCATCGACGTGATTATAGTAATCGTAGATGTCATACTGGTTGTAGCTGTCAAAGTCCTAGGTGTCAAAGTCGTCATGGAGAACGAATTAAAATATATAAAAAATTTTGAAAGTTCAACAAAATGAGGCGGCTAGGACACATATAGTTGTCAAAATTATCGTAGTCGTAATGGTCGCCATGTTCATCTACATCGTCTTCGGCATAGTAGTCGTAGTGTCGTGGTTGTAATAGTAGTCGTTGTCATCGTCGTAGTCGTCCCACTGCTCATAGTTATAAAAGTCATAGTAGTTTTGCAGTATTGATAGTCGTGAGAGCTGTCGCAGTTGTCATATTCGTCATAGCAATCGTCGTAGTAGTCGTAGTCACGATAGTCACCGTCCTCGTTATCGTAAGAGTCATCGTAACAATCACAGTCATCATTATCGTCATCATCGTAGTCATCAAAGTGATTGCAGTCATAAGTTATCTTTGTCGTCGTAGTCGTCATCATCGTAGTGGTCGTAATCTTCATGGTTGTAATTGTTGTCGTACTCATGGTGTTGTCATAATCATCGTTCTCACTGTCGTAGCCGATCTAGTGTTCATAATCATAATTTTTTTCGACATCATGAAAATCGAGATCGTCGTTGCCATAGTCGTGGTCATCAACATTGTTGTCGTAGTGGTCATAGTAGCAGTCATAGTCGCCCTGGTTGTGAAAGTCATGTTCATTGTAGCAGTGAAAGTCATCGTCATTGCTATAGTCACGATAGTTATCGTCGTCATAATCGTCACAATTGTCGTAGACATCATTTTCGTCATGATCGTCATCGTTGTTGTCACCGAAGTAGTTATGGTCGTCGTCGTCGCTGCAGCCATTTTAGTCGTCGTCATAGAGTTCATTGTTGTCGTCGTTGTCATCATAGTCGTTGTAGTCGGCGTAATCATCATAGCCCTCAAAGTCATTAGAGCCATCGTAGTTGTCAACATTGTCGTCAACGTCATAGTCGTTATCATCGTAGATGCCATAGTTGTCATAGTTGTCCTAGGCACCGTAGTGGTCGTAGTCATCATAATTGTAATAGACATTGTAGTCGTGATAGTCATCGTTATTTTAGTCGTCAAATTGGTCGCAGTCATCATAGTCGTCATATTCGTCGTAGTGGCCCTAGTCATCACAGTCGTTACTGTAATCGTAGGTGTTATATCGCCGTAGTCAACATCGTCGTCATAGTCATGGTCACCCTCGCAGCTGTAGTTGTCATGGCCGTCCAGGTCGTCGTAGTTGTCTTAATAGAGTCCATGGTTGTCGTAATCATCATAGCCTTCCTCGTCATAGTTATTGCAGTGGTGGCAGTCGTCATAGTCATCAACATCGTCGTAGTTATAACTGTAATGGACCCAGGTTAGACCACAATTTTTTTGGTCGTCATAGTGGGCGTAAACATCATACTTGTCCAAGTAATTATTATTGTTGTAGTCTTGGTCATTGGCGTCAACGTCACAATCGCTATAAAAAGTCGTAGTTGTTATAGTCGACTGAGTTTCCACTGTCGTTCAGGTCCTCGAAATCATCATAGTTGTCGCAGTTGTCATAGTTTTCATAGTCCTAGTCCTCATCGTCATTGTAGTCGTCATACTCATCATAGTGGTCGGCATAGCTGTCATTGTCACTTTCATGATAATCGTAGTCCTCATAGTCATCGTACTCTTCATACTCATCGAAGTCATCCTCATAGACTTCATAGTTGTCATATTGGTCGTAGTAGTTGTCGTGGTCATCGTCCTAGTAATTGTAGATGTAATAGTTGACGTAGTTGTCATAGTTGTCGTAGTCGTCACTCTCGTAATAATCATAGAAGTCGTCATAATCGGCATGGTCGTGATAGACTCCGTATTCTTCATAGTCATCATAGTAGTCGTATTTATCACAGTAGTTTTAGTCATTGTGTTCCCCATAATCATAGCGGTAATCATTGTAGTCATGCTAGTCGTCATACTTATAAGATTCGTGATAGTCATTGTAGTCGTCACAATCTTGATAGTGATGATAGACTCCATAGTCATCGTGGTAATCATATTAGTCATAGTCGTTGTATTGTCACAATCATCATTGTCATTGTTGTAGTCCTTCTATTTGTCGTAGTCATTGTAGCGTTCATAATCGTAATTTTCATCGAGGTCACGAAAACCGGGATCGTCGTTGCCATAGTCGTGTGCATGAACATTGTTGTCGCAGTTGTCCTAGTAACAGTATTAGTAGTCCTGGTTATCATAGTCATCGCAGTCCTTCTAGCCATCGTTGTCGCGCTCATCGTTGTCACCATCGTCGTAGACATCATTTTCGTCGTCATCATCATCACTATAAGCAAAGTGGTCGTAGTCGTCATATATCGTTATAGTCATAGTCGTCGTTGTAGTCGCCTTAGTCATCGTCATAGAGTTCATTTGTTATAGTCGGCATAGTCATCATAGCTGTCACAGTAATTAGAGCCATCGTAGATGCCATAGTTGTCAAAGTCGCTGTAGTTATGGAAGTTGCCATAGTTTTCATAGTCGTAATCTTCATCGTCGTCATGGTTGTTATACTCGTTGTAGTCATCGTTAGGGAATTCATAGTTGTCATACTGGTTGTAGTCGTCATTGTCTTTGTAGTCAAGGTAGTCACCAGAGTCAAGTTAATGGTAATGATCATCATAGTCGTCGTCGTCATAGTTTTCATAGTGGTTCATAGAAGTCGTAGTCTTCGTGGTTGTCATAGTCATCGTCATCATCATCGTAGTCATCACAGTCATCGCCATCGTTGCCGTTATAGTCATCGTAGTCATTACAGTAGTCGTAGATATTGTAACCCAAATGCGTGAGTTTTGTAACCCAGTGAGTGGATAAGTTCACAAACATATATAGTTTTCCATCTAAAATATCTTCATAAAAAAAAAAGCTCTTTATATCCAAATGCATAAATAGCATAAATAATTAAAAACCATCGAGGTAATACTAATAAATGAAATTGTTCTAGCTGAACAACACTGATTATACCGTTTTAAATGGATTTTGCTTTCTAAAATTGAATTCTGTAACTAAAGATAATTTATTGAAAAATAACATCAAAAGTACCAATGAGCAACAACACACTTGTGTAGAGTTCTCTCAATACACGTGGTGGGTCGCTCAAGAGTCTGTTCTGTCTGAATATCTGGTCATACGCGCGCAGAGCAAGCCCCAAAGGCTAAACACCCCCGTACACGGCCCAAAGCCTATGTGTGTACGAAAGTGGATCTCAAAGACCTCTGTAATTCTGGTCATACACTGTGGAAGACATCACACCAGTGCAGAGCGGGTAAATCTAACAAGGTACTCTATAATGGTTTTGAAAATACTCACATAATAATTTCTAAAAAAGGGAACTACTAATGAAATTCACCATTTTCTCAAATATTTGTTGAAACAACATATCGTAAAAATCTTTAAAAGCATATTGGGATTTAAAACATACTACTTTATGAAATATATGATTTTTCCACTCACAGAACCACGAAATGCTTCTAATTCGGTTGGTAGGCTTCCTCAATCGTCTCGTCACCACCTGAAATAACAACGGTATTCCAATCAAAACCTGTACACATGAATTTTTAACCAATTGCCTACCCACATTCAATACCAAACTTTAACTTTTCTATCATTCTCTAATTTCCCAATTCTATTGCTTTATTCCACTTCTTTCATTGATTTTACCATATTTCATACCGTTGGAGCCAGCCAATTGAATCCCAAAATAACTCCTCAAATTTCCAATATCTAGGTAATGTTAATTTCAATCCACTTCGTCATTCACTACTCAATTACCATCAATTCCACTTCCAAATAATTAATTAGAGCTATATAGCACCCTTATAACACCCAATCAATCCAAACTAATGATAAATTTCGAATCCCCAATGTCTATTGGTAAAACCCTAAAATCAATTTCACAAATTACCTCAAATTCCATAAGTTAAAATTGAAGAAATACGCTTACCACGCGAAACCACGACGAATCCAAGCTTCCTCCTTCCTTTTCCCCCTTTTTTCCTTTTTCTCCTTTTTTTTCTCCTTTTTCTTTTCCCTTTTTTTTCGTGAATTGCCTCTGGTTTCTGGGTTGCTGTCGGTTTCCACGATTGCCTTGGTTTCACGTGCATATATATATATATATATGTTATATATAATTGCAACCTAAGTCCCTTTTCTTTAATTAAGAGATTTAAGTTGGTCCTTTGACCCATATTTACGTCCACAGCCCACAAACTTCCAACTAAATTAATTAAATCCATAAACTTCCAATAGGCCAAATTAAATCTCTTTAATAGTTTGAATTTGACCCACAATTAACGGCTTTGACCAAATAGTAGCTGAAATTTAAATAAACGAAAATTCGGGTCGTAACAACCTTACCTCCGTAAAAAGAATTTCGTCCTCGAAATTCAGCCAGCTACTGTCTGAAGAGATGAGGATACTTAGCTCGCATTTGCTCCTCGTTCTCCCAAGTAGCTTCTTCCATTGGATGATTCTTCCACGATACCTGAACTTGGTTGGCGACCACCTTATTGTTTTTGATTTGCTGTCTTCTACCAAGTATTCAATCAGATTCCTCATCGTAAGTCAAATTCTCCCTCACTTCAACTGGTTGTGCCTCTAGGATATGAGATGGGTCCGAAATGTACTTGCGAAGCATGGAAACGTGAAAGACATCATGAATCCTAGATAGCTCACTTGGTAGAGCTAAGCGATAAGCGACTGGGCCAATCTCCTCAATGATCTCGTAAGGCCCTATATAACGTGGGCTTAGCTTTCCTCATCTACCAAATCTCAAAACGCCTTTCCATGGAGATAGACGCAGAAATAGCTTATCCCCAACCACGAACTTAAGATCTCTGCTGCGTTTATCTGTATATCTCTTCTGTCTGTCCTGAGCCGCTTTCAATCTTTCTCTTATTATTGCTACATTCTCCGAAGTGAGTTGCATCTACTCAGGCCCCATTAACTCTCGTTCCCCCACTTCACTCCAACAAACTGGAGTTCTACATTTTCTGCTATACAAAGCTTGAAAAGGAGCCATTCCTCTATTGGAATGATAGCTGTTATTGTAGGCGAACTCCATCAACGCTAAGTGATTGTCCCAATTGGCCAACTTTACAGAGAGTGCAAGTGATGTCAGTAAGATGTCCAGCAGGGGATAGCAGAAAAACGTAAGTGGCATTAGGGTAAGGATAGGCAAGAATCAACAAAGAAAAACAAGGGCAATCAAGCCTCAACAAATTTTACGCCATACGCCGTATGTGGAAAATGTCATAAATGTCTCCTCGAATAGTGCCTATTTGGAAAAGGTAAATGTTATAACTGTGGCGAGATGGGCAACTGTGCTAGGTCCTACCCAAAAGCCCAAAAGAATAGATGTCAACAACAATATCAGTGGAGGCCAGGCAGCATGCCTAAGCCACAAGCTAGGGTATTGCCACTGCTGGGTCAGAAGACAGAGCAGGACCCCAACGTCCTTCCGGTAACATTCTTATCTATGGAATACCTTCCTATACTTTACTAGACTCTAGTCGAACCTATTAATTCTTATCCTCTATGTTTGTTAACAAACTCAACATGCCCAAAAAATATGTACTCAGCTCTCTAGAGGTAGTTACTTTTTCCTGGCGTGTCCTAAGTACGAGTCAGGTCATAACCACTGCCTATGCAGAAATTGGTCGGAAACCTCTAGCCACGAACCTACACGCACTCAATATGCAGGAATTTCATGTAATCCTAGGGATGGATCGGTTTACTAGAGTCCGCGCCACCTTATTATGTTCTAAAAGAGAATTAGTTTGTGCAGACTCCGTGGGGACAGAGTTACGAATTGATGTGGCTAAAACCAAACCCCTACAATTATCATTTCAGCCATGGAAGTTAAGAAATTCCTACAATCGGGTGACTACATAGGATTGCTAATGACAGTGATGGCCACTGAAGAGTAGTGGTTAAAAGTTGACGATGTGCCATACTTAGAGAGTTCGCAAAAGTTTTCCTACATGATCGTATATAAATATCGCCAAAACGGAAGGTAGAGTTTTCCATTGACCTAGTTCCCGGGGTTGGGTCGGTTTCCAAGGCACCATATCGAATGGGGCCAAGGGGTTGCAGGAGTTAAAAAAAGCCCAATTGGAAGAGCTTCTAGAAAAAGGATTTATTAGGCTAAGTGTATCACCATGGGGTGAATCCGTGCTATTTTTATAGAAGAAGAAGGGATCTATGAGGATGTGCATTGACTATAGGGAGTTGAATAAGATTACTATAAAAAAAACAAATACTATCTTCCAAGGATTGAGGATTTGTTTGATCAATTGCAGGAAGCTAGTGTTTTTTCAAGGATCGACTTCAGATCAGGGTATCACAAGCTTCGGTCGAGCGCAGCGATGTTGCTAAGACGGCATTTAGAACCCGATACGGACTCTATGAGTTTCTGGTAATGCCGTTTGGACTAACTAATGCCCTGGGGTTTTCATGGACCTCATGAACCGAATGTTCCATGAATACATTGATTAGTTTGTCTTTGTGTCCATCGAGGACATCTTGATTTATTCCCTGAGCAAGAATGAGCATGAAAATCACCTTAGAATAGCCCTCAGCATCGAAACGAAGAGAGACTATTCGCACAGTTAAGGAAATACGAATTCTGGTTGGATCGAGTCATCTTCCTTGGACACGTCATCACTGCACAAGGAATTGAAGCAGATCCCAGTAAAGTAGAAGCTGTTTCAAACTGGTCACATCCCATTATAGTGAGTGAGATCTATAGCTTTCTGGGGTTAGTAGGCTACTACAGAAGGTTCATCGAAGGGCTTTCTAAATTGTCAGGGCCATTGACGAGGTTGACAGGCAAAGGGAGAAAATTCGAATGGTTGGATCAGTCCAAACTCCGTTTTCTAGAGATAAAGAAGAGGTTAGTCAATGCTCCAGTATTGACGGTCCCATAGGGGACCAAGGGATTTGTGGTATACAGTGATGCATCCAAGCAAGGCCCGGGATGTGTGTTATTGCAGTATGGTAAGGTCATCACCTATGCTTCGAGGTAGCCAAAATCGTATGAAGAGAATTGCCCTTCTCATTTTCTTGAGTTAGCAGCTGCGAGCATGCCCGAAAACTTCAGAGGCATTACTTATATGGTAGTAAGTGTGACATCTACACCAACCACAAAGGCCTTAAGTACATATTCTCGTAGGAGTTAAATATAGGGCAATAGAGGTGATTGGAACTCATAAAAGACTATGATTGTTACGTCCACTACCATCCTTGTAAGGCAAACATTGCAGCGGATGCTTTGAGAAGAAAGACATCTAGCCGGATGGCTGCACTAACAACACAATGGCATCTACGGATGAAGTGTGAGAGATTAAGCCTAGAGGCGGTCACATCTTCATCTGGTAGGAATGTCAAGGTTATGACACTCGCTGTTCGCCCGACTCTGCGTGACCAGATCAATGCTCATTAGAATCGAGATCAATCTTTGAGTACATCAAGGCTGAGGTCAGTTCCACAGGGCGAAAGGCAATCTCAATCGCCGAGGATCACAACCTCTACTACAACGGGCATCTATGTGTACCGGACTTTGTTGAACTTAAATAAGAAATCTTGGGGGAAGCTCACTGCTCCGCTTACCCAATTAATACTAGAAGCACACAAATGTTCCGAGACATGAAAGCAGTATTCTGGTGGAAAAACATGAAGAAGGAGATCATGAGATTACATGTGTCCCGGTCCGGTTACAATCGTATCCGGTTGAGATCCGAGGTTTACCTCCGACTTCTGGAAAAGTTTGCACAAGGCTATTGGGACGAAACTATGTTCAGTACCGCATTTTACCCTAAGATAGATGGGCAATCCAAACATTAGAAGATATGCTACGTACATGCACATAAGAATTCAGTGGACATTTGGTGGGGCGTCGAATCCAAAAAATAATAACAAAACTTGCTCAAGAAAAATAAATTGTAGAAGCGATGAATAAGGTCGTATCCACAGAGATTGGTTGGCTTTACCCTTTCAAAAATTAAACAAATTAAAATAAAAGTGGGGGTTTTTTTTTAATATGGAAATGAAAATAAATTGATTAAAGACAATGGCAAGAAATATAAATTAACGTTAGTCAATCCACACCAAAGTCCAGCCCAAGGAATAATCTCAAATTGATTCACAAAATAGATCATCGATCAAAGATAAATTCTTCTATGCTTTATCTAAATCGGTTATGGTTATCGATACGATCTAACAACCTATCTCTCCTTACTTATTCGATAATCAAGATATGATCGTTGATTACTTCCCAAATCAATAAACAACTCTAGGTACTACCTCAAGATTTAATTTATCAATTGCATTAAAATCTAGAGAGACGATCAATTCTAACCAACAAATTCACAGGTGATTAGTTTAAGCTAAATTATATATTTTCACAATCATAAATTGAAAACTTTGACCTAATAAATTATGTTGATTTCCACAAACATTAGAAAACCTAAACAACTACAGATTTAGGATTCTAATTGGCGATATATTATTTTGACAATCACACAACGTACACTCTGTATAATTAATCAAAACAATAATTTAAAATCAAGCATAGAAAATATATAAATAGATTAATTTAGTACAAGAACAATATAAAAATGGATTAGATCTCACAATACTTGTAGAATCAATGTTCAATTATCCTTGAATTGGAAAGGAAGCTTAGAATTTGATGGAAGATGAAGAAAATCCTACTGTGAAGAACAAGAGGATGAAACATGTATGATGATGAAGAATTAAAACAACATGTACTACTCTAACCTAGGAAAATTAATAACTGTGTTTGTTTTTTGATGTCTAGGGCCAGATCCAGTTCTAAATTAATTTAAGAAAAAATAAGAGCGAAAAAATAAAAGGAAGGATTCTAATTTTCTAATTCTAATAGAAGTATATAATTTTTTCCTATAAAACAAAAACTAATTGCATTAAAGATCCCCATTTCTTTTGGGAGTAAGAATAATTAATTAAATAAAGAATAATTAAATATGGTCTTCTATAAAGAATAATTAGATAGGGTCTTCTATCAGTCCATTAACTCTTCATTTCCAAGGAGTCTTGTTCCTATGTTTTAATGGGAAAATCATATTGGCAATGCGTGATCCCGCTTTAAGCTTGAGGAACCCCTGGTTGTTTTCCCATGGATCTTTGCTATTTCTTAAAAACGTGTAAAATTAACTTTAGCTTGATTCGACTCCTTCACCTAGTCAATAAAATATAAAACACAATTAAAATCGAGGATTTAAGCAATTTGTAATAATAAAAGCATGATGAAATACGATAATTAGATGGAATAAATATGCTCCATCATAGAAGATGATATTTTTGTGGAAAAACTTTGATTGATGATGTGGCTTGTGATATGGCATTTCTGGTAGCCGTAATGTTGCTACTAATATTGTTGTTGATGAACTGATGATGGAAAATCCACCTTGAAAAGGTATTTCTACCATTGAGGGAGAGACAGTTGCAAATCATGAGGTTGATGACGCTCATGATTAAGATGATTGTTTATCTGGTGATGCAGAGGCAGACGAGTCTTCCCCGAATACTATGAATGTAGACGAATCTTAGTTGCTCTTGTTCGATTGTCAACTCTGATGCATTTCAATATGCCTATATCTCTTTTCTGCTTACTTTCATGATTTTACATGCTGCTGAAATTTAGGGAGAGAAAACATTATGTGCTTAAATGCATTTTTTTAAGAAGACAAAGAGTTGAGACTCATCTTAGCTTTGGCTCTTTGGCCAGATCCATCTCAGCATGCCTCATTTGATTTTCAGCATATTTGACGCAATTATTGATACACTTTCTTTTTAACTTCAGTCTGTAGCCTGATATTGCCAATTTCCCATGACATTTTGATATTTGTTTGTAGTTGATGACTTTTTATGGAAGGTTACAATAAGTGATTGGATGTTAGTTCCTCTCCGTTTCCCTATTGTTCCAAAAAAGGGGAGTAGTAGATACTAACTTCTCGATCGTCAAAGGAAGTAGAACTAACTTACTTTTCTCTTTTGCTTATTGAGGCTGGCATTGTTAGCAATGTATTAGATCCATTAGATTTGTAGCAACCTGAACTTTTTTATAAGAAAATATTAATTAATGGGTCACGATGCCATACTAAAAAATTAATATTAAGCCGCATCGTCCGTCTACAGTTGAATTTAAAAGCAGTAAATTACAAATTGAAATGAATAATTAACCATTATTTAAAGAATACATATTTTATTAAATTCTTATTAGATTACCTCCTTATAAATCATCTCCTATCACTTTGGCACTAATTTTCCAGTATTTTTCCTTAAGGACCAAGTCAACAAAATCATGATAAATACAAACAATTAGAGTCATTAATGAGTTCTTCCCCTATGTGAGCTAACCATCTCGACATCCATGGAGCTAAATAATTCTTTTAGCTAACCGACTCTCCTCTGTCCCTCACTTTATAAACCCGTATGATTGCAGAGTGCTCCTCACCAACTACAATACTCAGTATTCCCCATATTCACAGCCACTTACGACAACAAAAGAGAACTCACGAACACAGGCATAAGGTCATAGCAGGTAAATTCGGAGCAAATACACATTCATGACCAACCCACCTCTTTCTCTGCCCAAATCGTGCATCACAGAGAGGAAAAGAAGGATTTAAAGAAAGCGACAGAAATCAAATTCAAAACCCGAGTCGAGAACTCGGCTCACAAACTATATAGTTAACACTACCTCCATCAACACCACCGCCAATCACCCCTACCATGCGGCCAACCATCATCACCACCACACAGCACCACCATCATCATCTTGTGGCATCCACACCCATGGCCAAACTCGCACGCAGGCAATCACATACGGCTATACATACATACATACTCACGCACACAAGCATATACATACGTATACACCCACATACGAAAACACTCAAATCTATACCATAACCCCCAACAATATGTGAAAGGAAGTGTTCAAGGGAAGAATCTGATTTTTATAAATCTATTTGGACTTCGAGCTTATTCTTTATCGCTAAAATCACCCCCCACTTTAGTTGAGCAGGCTCTCCCTTCCCTCGGCCAAATACCGCGCAACCTACCGGCGGCGACGACGCCGCCTCTAGACACCAGCAGTAGGGCCGACATTGAGGGTGGCCAGCTTTCCCCTCCTTTTCTTCTTCTATTTCATATGTACAGAGAGCCGAGAGGAAGAGAGTTCACTGCGTAGGAATTGAATTGGGTATTTAATTTAGGATTTTGCCCGTGCAGTCCCCCATCTTTCTATAAAAGTTTAAGTTGGTCCCCAAGTTCTAATTTCAGTTTAGAGCCAGTCCTAGATCCCAAGTTTCACTTTTATAAAGGTCAGTCCCTATCCTTAGTTTTACTTTCATAAACAACAACGAGAGCAGAAGTTTCCCGTTAGTCAATTGCGTCCCTCTATTTAGCTGTATTTAAATGGAGTCAATCCTATTATATTCTAATTTATTTTATTTTATTTTATTCTATTTAGTTTTATTATAATGTTCAATTTATTTTATTTAGTTTAACTCTATTTAATTTATTATAATGATTATCTAATTTTATTTCACTTAACTCTATTTAAATTATAATTCTTATTTTATTTTATTCAAATTATTTACTTATTTTAATTAAGTAAATCTTAAAATATTTTCAACACTAGCTAAGCCCCAAATCCACTCATTTATTTTATAAACTTAACATCTAGTACTAATTTAATAAATTTTCCTGAATTGTAGATGACATGCAGGATTTAGAGAGGTAAACACCCCCCCCCCCCAAAGGCTATGCTCAAACTTAGAAACTAAGGTAGGTTCCTAAATTAAAGCTTTATTTTTCTTATCTGCGCACTTGTTATGAAAACTATTTGTGTAGTGCACATTGCCATTGTGATTTTTATGAATAATGGATGTAATGGAGCCTTCGGGTGCAACAATGCTATGAAGCCTTCGGGCACATGAATGTCAACGAGCCTGCAGGCACAAGAATGTTAAATGTTTACGTGCACGTTTATTGTTCCTCCATATGCAAGTAATTCATAATATGCATGTATGTACCTACCAAATTATTACATTTTCACTAACGTGCTCCGTGGACCTACAGAGTAATTCATTACTCACATTTTTCCTATTTTTACAAAATTTTATAGATTAGGGGAATCGCGGGGGAGCGGGCGATAGTGGCAATCAATTGAAGAAGTTCTTTGTTTCATTTCTTATTTTATTTTAGTGACAACCTGATATTGCTTATAAATTCTAGTTTATATCTTTATTTTGCAACAATCACCAAAGCTTATATCTTTATTTGTTGAGGAAGAAGAAGAATTGGTCGTGGACGATCAAAGCATTCCAACAATCACCAAAGCTTTGGTAATGAGGTGAGCCTTTAGCTCCCAAGCTAGAGTGGACCAGGCAGCACCAAAAAGGAAGAATATCTTCCACACTCATTGCTTGGTAATGGTAAGTCTTTTGCCATTATTATTGCTGGGGGGGTACTAATTCCTCAAACTGAATCACATAGTTTGTAATGGCTTGGTGATTCGGGTTAGGTTAGGGTAAGCAACCAAGTTAAAGTGCATCTAACCATTAGTTTTTATGAGGATGGATTCATGGGTGATGTTTTGCCGATGCAAGCTACCATATTCTCGTCAGACGACCTTGGCAATATGATAGGAAAGTTTTGCATGATGGATATGGAAACCGCCATGGCTTCTTGACGAATGGAAAGCCGGTTGTGCTTACTCCATTATCTCCACAATAGGTGTTCAAAGACCAAATGAATCTAAAGAGTGAATTTGAAGGAGAGAAGAGAAAGCAATTGAAAGAGGAGAGTCAAGCGAGAAAAAGTAAGACAGAGTAAAAGGAGAGGCGAGAGAAAAGAGTCGGGAAGGAAAAAAGAAAGAGTGCTTCTTTGCTAAAAAGAAAAACATCACAATAGCCCTTTTGGAGAATCGACTGTTGGTATTGGTCTACAAGGAACGTTCCTTGTCCTTCACTCAAAGAATTTCCTCCCCTTTGTTGTTAATTCTCTTATACAAGAATTTGAAGATGACCTTCTCGAATAATTGCCAAGTAGATTAACTCCAATTCGAGCCATTGAACATCAAATTGATAGGGTACCCTGAGCCGCAATTCCAAATCAACTCACTTATCGAAGTAACCCCAAGGAAGCAAAGGAGTTACAACGCCAAGTGGAGGATTTGATGAATGAAGGGTATATCTGAGAGAGCATGAGTGAGTCCATGTGCCATGCGTGCTTTTAGTTCCAAAGAAGGATGAACTTGCCAAATATTCGTTGATTGTTAGGCAATCAACAACATCATGGTGTATTTCCAAATATGCTTGATAAATTATATGGTGTGAATGTACGTAGCAAGATTGATCTTAAAAGTGGATATCATCAAATTTGTATGGGAGAAGGGGATGAGTGGAAAACAGCCTTTAAAACTAAATATGGATTGTATAAATAGATGGTGATTCCATTCCGGTTGAAAAATGTGCCTAGTACTTTCATGTGCTTAATGAATCAAGTTTTACTTTCATATGCAAATTTGGGTGTATTTTGATGACACATTGATTTACAGTCGGGGGTTAGATGAGCATGTTGATCATCTTATGGTAAACCCTAAGATGAGAGAAATTATTTGCTACTCCGACTAAGAACCGATATTGTCTTGATAGAATTGTTTTTCTTGGCTGTGTGGTGAGCTCTAATGGGTTATAGGTTGATGAGAAAAAGATCAAAGCAATTAGAGATTGGCCTACTTCCACTAGTGTATCTGATATTAGGAGCTTTCATGGATTGACGAGCTTTTGTAGGATATTTGTATCTAACTTTAGTTCTTCAGCTACACCATTGACTACAGTAATCAAGAAAATTGTTTGATTTAAATGGAGTGTTGAACAAGAGCATGCTTTCCAAAATCACTTAAAAGTTTAATGAATAGGATCCGTAAAACCCCGATTTTTGAATATCGAAGTATTACTAAAATAACCGCGACTTTAGTAAAATTTGCAAATTTTGAAGATAATTTTTTAATTTTCTTTTAAAAATGACATTTTCAGCAATAATAATAAGAATAACACTAAGATTTAAAATCGACGTAATCAAATAAAACAATATTCATCAATAGGATAACCAAAATTCATTTCTAAATAAACAAATAAAATCTTCTAAATTAAATGCAGAAACCCAAGTATAACAACTTGCCACGAATCTAATGGTTCCATAAATGAAATGTTTGGAAAAGCAATAGTGAATTTAAACTGGGTTGATGGTGTACCGTATGATGCCGCTTCACCGGCCTCCTCAGTCTGAAAGAAAATTTATAAATAGTTGGGGTGAGCATAACGTAGTTATGCTCAGTGGGGCACGGAAGAAAAGTTTACCATATCATAGAACAACACGTTAATAATAATTATAGGCATTCATAAAATAGAAAAGTCGAGTGTTGGAAAGTCCAACCCAACGTGGGGAAGACCACTATGACCCTCTGAATGGTATTTAACACGATTATGTAGAAGATAGTACATAACACCATCACATGCACGTCAAATAGCAAGTGTATCACAATCATAATCACACATAAATGAACATTACATGGATTTAAAGTAAACAACCACCTTTAAAATAAGAATATTTTGCATAAAGTAAACCCCACCTCAAATTTGTAGTTCTCGCAAAGTCCTCCAAATTTGGGGCTGATGTGCTGCAAGTGCCTCTACGGACTTTTTCAATGTCGTCTAATAGAAGAATATAAACATGATTTAGTATTTTAAATCTTAAAATTTAACTTTAATAATTTATTCAGGTCTTATAGTGTTTAGTTTAAAATTTTTACGGTCACTTTGGTAGTTTCAAAAGTTTTTGTGGGCTTAATTGAAAAGAAAATATCTTTGAAGGTCGAAATTGAAGTTATTGGGCAATTAGGATTAATTTAAAACTCAACCCAAACTTTAGGGGTCCAAATTAAACTTTTGAAACTTGATTAAGACTTAATTGGGAGAAATCAATGATTTTGAGACTAATTTTGTAACACTCTCACTAGCTCTGTATCACATTTCTTATACGTAAACGGTTCATCACATAATGTGTGCTTTTAATATCGTATACAAATTCATTTTACACTTACAGAACTGGGGAAGCAACGTCACACATCCTTTCAATCGTATGTACGTTTCCGAAATCCTGAGTCTGTATTTCAAAAGACAGATTCTTTAACATAACTTACCAAACTTTCATTCACATATCATATGACTCACGAGATTTCGATTTCTCATACATATCATGGTGCAGGATCCTTGTCCTTTCCTTTCCGTCACACATCTTCACACAACAAGACTTGGGGACTCTTCGCAGACTTCCACGTACATTTCATATCCTACATTCACTAAAAAAATAAACAAAAAAAAAATGAATCATAAAGACTCAGTGGGAATAGACACATGTGAAATGCAATTCACACTCTTACCTTGGCTCTGTTGCGGATTTTGTGTTAACAATGTCATCATCGAATTCAAATCGTATATTGGCCTTTCATATCGTCTCATATTAGCCTCATTTCACATTTTTGGTCTTTCATATCGTATCACATTGGCATCGTATCACATAGTCGGGGTTTAGATCCTCGGTTAGAGTGTTTATCATTATATATTGGGGCTTAGATCCCCCATTAGGCCACATATTACATATTGGGGTTTAGATCCCCAGTGAGCCTACACATCACATATCAGGACTTAGGTCCTCATTTAGATCACGCATCTTTCATGATAAGAAACCACAAATATGCATTCTTATACATGACGTGATTTGTGCATGCATAACAATTGTACTTACCATCAAAGAGAACCTCATCATATGGATCCATTTATCGAACATTAGATCGTATACTTAAGTTTTCTCAAATCAAAGAGAACACATTAATAGTGGATGTTACTTTCTTATCTGCAACAATTTCCTTCCATATAACACATGATAATGCCAAGGAATCACCAAAGGCATATTGACACATCCACAATCAAAGAAAACACATCAAAGGGAAGTTCACCTCAAACACAGTTACCGCAATTCAAGACAAGAAACTCGGGTGCTACGGTGACTACTTTTCCTTTACCATTTCCTTTTCACATATCATACGAATGGCATTAATAGCTTAACTCAAAGGAGACATGCCCAAAATACCTAGAAGCATAGGAAAACATATCATATGATCAAGAACTTCATTTTCGAATGCTTCACAATCATGCACGCATCATAGTAACATAGGTATCAGTTCTTTAATGTCATGACTTCTTCACATATAACATCATCGGATGCCAAGATCATCAAAACATATCATATAATTAAATACTGCAACCTCTTTCACATCTAACTTCCAACAAAGAGAACTTAGGCTTTTCAATCACAAAACAAATCACAAATCTTAATATAACTTTATACTTGAATAACTTACCCCTTACCACATGTAAATACATCTGTAACCCACCTCTAGATGAAAGGAAATAAGCACGAGAAAGCTTTGGTGGCTTCTCCTTCTCTTCCTCTTCACTTTCCCCATCCATTTCTTGGCAAAGTAATGATAAATGATGATAAATTATTAATAAATCAATTCAAAATGTAGTTTGGAAAGCTTAGACTGTATGTAAGTGTGTTATGAAGCCTTAGAACTGAGATTGGGTATTTATATATCAGGCAAATTGTTGGAAATGTCTAGAAAATCCGATCTGCCGACTTAAGTTACGGTCGTAACTTATAAATTTACGGCCATAAATGACAACGTATGGCCATTCGATATGACATATGGCCGTATAAAAATTTCTGAAAATTTCTCATCTTTCCTTTCTTCAAAATTACAGTCGTAACTTTATATTTTACGGCCGTAAATACTGTTACGGCCGCATATCACAAATGTATGACTGTATTTTACTGTTACGGCCGCATATCACAAATGTACGACCGTATTTTAGGTTCTGCAAATTTCACTTCTTGCATTTACAGCCGTATCCTTCACACTTGCAGTCATATCTTCAATCTCACGATCATATTTATAACTGTACGGCAGTAAATTTCCAATTTTTGCCATAATATTGTCCACAACATGAATTTGAAGGCCGTATTATATTCAAACACATCAAACACTCTTATAATTATACCATAGACATATCACACACATAAACATCACCTCAAAACATTTTCATATTATCTCATATTTTGAACGAAATCGGATGGGGTGTTACAGATTTAAAGTAAAATAAGGAAATGAGGACTTTGATTGAAATTCTATAAAGTCCATTGAAGTCAATTGAATCAAATCCATGATTATGAGGACCTAAATTGAGCTTTTAAGACCCAAGTGGACTAGATTGGAGAGAGTAATTTACTCTAGGGACTAATTAAGATGGCTATTGGCATGGAACTAACTTACACGGGGACCAGAATTGCAAAACTCCACAATTAAAACAAAATATGCTCCATTCTCCTTCTATACAGGAGTTTAATTTTGTCTGAGGAGAGAAAAGGGCTGCTTCTACTTCTGTCCTCGACTGCCCACCACTCGGGCTCATCGCCGCCGTCGCTGTTCAATGCCTGACAAGCTATCGGGGGCAGCGGTGCGATCTTCCCATGAGATTGATGGTTTCCGGCCACTGGACATCGATTAACTTAGGATTAAGGCTCTGCTATCGATTTTTGTGCCCAAAAGGAGAAGAGAAATTAGAGTGAAGTGGACGGATGTGATGGCTGAGTTCACGACCTAAGTATCGGAAAATTTCACCCTTCTTTTGTTTTTTTGACTATAGGATGATGATGATGAAATATAGATACTCTGTTGATTGAATGATCGATTGAATGTGCCGTGTTTGTATGATAGCTGTACATTTGTTCATATTTACAAGTTTGGACAAACTTGTTCTAATTTCTGTGTATTAAAAGAAAACAATTTACAACAAATCAACTTTCAAAAGAAAAAAAAAGGTGAAAAAAAATAAATTTACAACAAATCAATTAAGAGGGGGACAGGCTCTGCATTTTTCCTTCTTGTAGAACGGATGTAGCAAAAAATTGCCACAAAAAATGCAGTGTCTAAACTCGCAAGAATCACTCTACCACCAGCAACTGACTTGTCGTTTGAGTGCTGGTGATGACTGATTCTGATCTCATCCATTTCTGAAGTTCTGTTCTCTTCGCCTGGCGAATTGACTTCTCCAGAAAACGGTGCTTGTGTGGTTGTGTGTTCTGAGTTTAGGCGACGCCATGGGTGGTTCTACAATGCCGTGGGAAGCTGGCGAGTTAGCATACACGTGCCCATTATCAGCTACTATTTGGCAAGGTTCTAAAAGGCGCGAGGCGTAGCAAGGCGGCAAGGCCAAGCCTCAAGCCTTGGAAGCCTAGGCGTGCCTAGGCGAAGCCTAGGCGTCAAAAGGCGTTTTGAATTTTTTTTCTTCATTTTTTTTTATTCTAGAGTGATAAATAAGTATAAAAATGTATATTTACAAAATTTCATACACAAATCAACATACATTTCAATTTTCCAACAAACACATATAATCTAAAAAATTGTATACACAAATAGTTGACAAGATATTAATTAGATGCAAACTAAAAAATTTAAATAATATATCGCCATCTATATTAAACAATAAGAATGGAATTATTTGTATCATAAAAGAATGATTTGCCGTCTTCTTTCTTTAACCCATCATCTTCTTTATTTTTTGAAATCGAGAGTCTTCTTTCGGAAGTTTTTGAATTATAATAAGATAAATTTGATTGGTAATGTATTATGAGATATAACGCCTTTATTGGATTTGTAGAATTAATGGCTTTTTAATTTTATCATAAATATTAATTTTTTGGCCAACTAAAAAAATAGTTTTATTTAAAAAAAAAAAAAGAAGCTCGTTCAAGTAAAAGGCGCTCGCCTAGGCGCACGCCTTTTCGCGCCTTTTGCCAATCAACACAGATTGACCGCCTTTTTCACGCCTAAGGGGTATGCGAGGCGTTTCGGAAACGCCTCACGCCTAGGCGGCGCCTTTTCACGCCTTTTAGAACACTGCTATTTGGACAAGATATTCATTCGACAAGCTGATGCATAAAACGAGACACCAGCTAGAGTACATTATGAATGAAGTAATCAATGAAATCTGAGATCTGCTATGTTTCTCAAACGTTTAGTCTATGGATTGCCTTCAAGTATAGTCACGTCTATATAGGGGTGTTTTGTTGCTGACCTAATTTTTTTAATAGCTCTCTCTCTCTCTCTCTCGTATAAAACTTGTAACAGCGATAACATATCAATTTCATATATGGGTGATTTCTCAAATATTAATGATGCCCTTAATGCATAGTAATTTTTATTTCGCTAAAAACAAAATTCATATTGAAGACATCACGAGCTGTTTATAATATAATATTCTAACACAAAATAACAATCAATATTGATGTTTTATTTTGACTCAATGGTAGTTATTAATTATTAAATAGAATATTATTAAACACAATAAGTTTAAACAAAAGGTGCAAAAAAAGTGGTAAACCCACCATGGGACGCTATGTAGGAAAAAAAGGGCAGATTTTTAAGAGTATTTATAAGTTATGGGGCATAAATAATATTTTTCATAATTACTTAATTTATTATTTTAAATAAGAAATCAGCTAGTACCATTTACGAGTCACACAATATTAACGAGTAGCACCATTGACGAATAACATTTATTACATCCCTAGCAAAATAATTTTATGCCAATAAAGTTAAGGGTGGGGCTAAATACATCCACGCCTTTACTTTATACACCATATTTTTACCATATTCCCATAATACCCTCGCACTCTTTTCCTATTTTTTTTTAATTTTATATATGTTCGCCCCCCAGTGGGGCGAACAGGCGAAAAAGAAAAAAAAATTTTGTACTATTATTTTTTTAATTTGTTTAATAATTATATTCGAAACTAACCGGATAAAGTTTATCAAATAAATTTTGAAATTAATTGTTAAAGTGGTTGCAAAAAACGTAAAAAAATTGAAATTACCCGATGAAATTGTTGCAAAAATTTTGATTTCTTAATAATTGTATTAGATAATAAGGCCAATTATTATATCATCGTCAAATTCATCGTCAAATTGGTTGCAAAAAATTTCGAAATTACTTGTAAAAGTGGTTATAAAAAATTTGAAAAAATTGTATCCATCAACAAAAAATCAAATAAAATTTGGACCATACTACAACACCATAATGTATGTCATAATCGTTGGCATAATGGTAGATGACATATTTTATAACTGTCTATCTAAAAGTGATGAAGGTGTTGAAATTATTGGTAGTCTAATATTTCCCATAAAATTTACTTTTAAAAAAAAAAATTTTTGAAGTTCGCTGCGAAACGCAGCGAACTAGAGAGAGAGAGAAGAGAGGAGAGCGGAGAGACAGAGGGGAGTAAAAGAGAGGAGAGAAGAGAGGAGAGAGGGGAAGGAGAGAGAGAGAGAGAGGGGTATACTTGGAAAGTGGGTCAAAAGTTGGGTGCATGAAGTAATGCACCAGGTGCATTTAGCCTCACCCTAAAGTTAAATCATTATGTTTTTGTTCTATAACAACACAAAAATTTTAGATAAAAATCTTTTATCTTTAGACTATAAATTTGATAGCGCTACATTGTCAGTGCCAACGTGACATGCATTAATACTTAAAAGAAAATTATAAAAATACTTTTGAAAATAAGAAATAATTTATTAATTTATTAATTTTTAGTTAGATAGACGTGTTTAGTTTTTCATTGTCATTAAAATTGCATGAGTTTGCTATAACTAGGCTATAGGCCATTTAATTTGAGGTGAATCTGTTTTGGAAAGTCTACTTAATATCACACAGCTTCTCATTTCAATTCAAGCAATATAATAAAATTTTTCAACATTGCTATAATTCATGGAAAGTCACAATTCTTTTGCTTGGCATCTATATTAAATTTAATATTTATTAACTTCATAGAATAAAATATCTGAAATTAATTCTTAAATTTTGTTTACATATTTTATTAACTTAATAAAACAAGTTTTGATACTATATGCATAAATACTATAAAGGAGGAGAGTGTGTTTAATTCTTAATTTAACATACTTTTATATTTTTAACAAATTTAATGTTTTGTGAAATTTATTTTCATTTAATTAAAAATATTTTATATTTTTTTAATAAATTTTTATATAATCATATGAAATTTTATTAATAATATTTTTCATGTTTTTTTTACTTCAATTTGAAAAGATCCTAATTTGATGAAACTTATAAAAAAGTAATACATTTGATAATTATTCGCCCTACTTGAGTTCTTATCAGATCTAATCAAATTAATAATTGATAACAAAAAAATTTTAAATTTATATTAGGTGATAAATTTAAATAATTACAACATTTAGTAGCACAAATAATTTACCGTTAAACAATCTAAAAGAATAAAAAATTAAAATATTTAGATTGTTGAATGATAGAGAAAAAAAAGTGTGTATCATTGTTTTCATGATACATTTGATAATAGTGTTGTTAACTAATTTGAAAACTAATTATTTTTTTGTGAGAGGAAAGTCCACTAAATTTGTGTCAGATTTTAGGGAAGCTATTTCATTTAAATCTCTATATAAACCCTTAAAAATAAAAATTGAATGACTCTTTCTGCTAGTTTAAAAAAAAATAAAGGTGTGTTAAATCTTATTATTAGTTTAAGAATAAGTTTATTATAGTAGTTAAAAAATCCAAATTGATCTAACTCATTTTCAGTAATCGGGTGGATATTTTGGTTTTTCTTTGGCGATATTAATTTCTTTCTTATGAACCTAATAATTATTACTTCTTATTTTAATTGATTTGTTTTTAAATTTGCAGAATTATGGAGAAAGGAGATACACGAAAGGAGATGCACATTACACATATAAATATGTGATAGAGATGAAAAGCCAACAAAATCATTAATGAATGTTGTTTACGAAAAAGTATTTCAAAATTTGTAAGTTTTTATTTAATTCAATTCTTATTATATTTCCGCGACCATTTTCTAAAACTCGCACGGTAAACCATATACGGTTTACAATAAAAATTACACACACTTATGATAAAACATGTGGTTTCTGTTACAAAAACATGCGTGGGTTGGAAAATTTTCATATATTTCAATTGTCTAATTCGTAATTTTAACATTATTTTAAATAGGTGGTAATCTCTCCGAGCATCGCATGGGTGTAATACTAGTGTATCCTAAGAGCATCTCCAACAAGCTCTTTAAATATTAGATTCTTTATAATTTAAAGAGTTAAGTTCTAAAATTTTACTCCAACAAGCTCTTTAAATTAACAATTTAGTTTAGAGAGTGAATCCGACTCTCCAAATTTGGAGAGTCAAACTCACTCTTTATAATTGAATGATTACAAGTTTCAAGGTCATGTTTCTTGAACAATGTAATCCACAATTAATTCTATTGGTCATTTATACTTAAAAATATTATTATTAATTAAATTTGAGATAAAATAATAATTTTTCTTGAAAAGAGTAAAATAAAGAGTTAAAATTGGAGAGCTTGTTGGAGCATTTAAAAATTTTTGCACTTTAAATTTAAATATGCTCTTTATTTAATGGAATATGCTATTTAAAAATAGAGAGATTGCTGGAGATGCTCTAATAGCATAGTAGAGACATGTTCGGAGAACACTTCCAATGATGGAAAATAAACACTGTAAAAAACGGGGTCTACCTGTTGACAAAGTCATTTACAAGGAACGAATTGCTAGAATCTCTCTCCCCTCCTCCTACATCTATGTCTCCCTAGTTTCATTTTCTTTTCTTTTTTTTTATTTCTCCCTTTTTTGTTATTTTATTTCTTGTTTATGACTTTTACTCTTTTCGGTCAACTATACATTAGAAAAAAAATTTAATTATTGAAGATTTCTATAGAATGAACATTAATTATTGGAGGTTTATGTAGATGTCTCTTCTCACATTCAATCCAATATCAATTTACTATAATAACATTTATAGTTCATTTTTAGGCATAATTAGGTGGGGTCTGAGCTCAACGTCTATGCTTTAACGATCATGCTATGAGGATATAGAGAGTTATATAAAGAGTATAATTAGGTAAAATAATTTCTTCTTTGGGTATATTTGATAGAATAAGCTGATAAATACAAAATTAGTATTTGGCAAAATTAGCTGAGAAGCTAGGCCATAAATGCAAAATAACCGAAAATGATATTTAAAATAATAACATTTCTTTTATTACAAAAAAAAGGTAAAAATGGAATAAAAAATGAAAAGTTTATGAGTTTATTTGAAAAGTTAGTAAAAAAAGCTTTTCAAATAAATTATTCCAACCAAACGTAACTTATTTGAATAAGAAGATAAGCTTATAAACTCTTCAAATAAGCTATAAGCTAGCTTATTGTGCTTATCAAAATATACCCTTCCTTACAGTATACTAGTTGTTTTACCCGTGCGTTGCACGGGAGACAAAATTTTCAACTAATAATGATATTAATAAATATTAATAGTATTAGCATAACACCTTGAAAAAAAAAGAAAACACTAAAAAAGGGGTAAATATCTTATTTTTTTTCATTGTAAATTAAATCTACTAAATATAAATGCAAAATAAAATAACAATAAATGCTATAATAATTATCGAAATAACCACACTAAAAAGCTCTAATAACTTTCGTGGAGCCTATGATTTTTTCTACATTCTATTAAATGCAATTACAAATTTCGAGAGATATTAATTATACATCCGTTCGATGCATAATATTAACAATAAATATATAAATAATTATTTTTAAAATTCGGTTGTGAAATATATATAGAATTATTATAGAAATGACAATGCAGCGTTTACAGTTCGACAGATCCCAACACCTCATTCCTGCATGGCTTGGAAACACTTATTCTCATCCCAACCCCATCCTTATTTAGTTGGGGTCAAGCAAATATGATATAAGAATCGCAATAGGATGAAGATTCCCATTCCCCGTCCCCACTCCATTAGAATATTCACATTCCCGTCAACGCCTCATTGTAATCATTTAATCGGAGACTTTTATTTTATACTTTTTAATATGCATTAATAACATTTCATTTTTTTAATAAACACATTCTAAACATATTAAATATGTATATTAAAATATTTGGTAGAAACCCACCAATTTAACATATTCAGTATGAGAATATATATATATATATTTTTAACTCATCAATTAATATGTTTATTTTAAATAATTTACAGTATATAGGATTGTTAATATAGTTGATAAAAAATCTCATAGATTTTATTTTATCTTGATCAAATATTGAATGTTTTGATATGAAATATAAATTATTTGGAATAAGATAAATAAATTGACATGTATATATATGATTAATGCTTATGGAACCATGAGAACAGCTATTAGCTCACAGAAGCCACTAAATAAATAAAAAATAAAAAAATGAAGTTTGCAACATTGCATTTAAAAGCATGTTTGAGCAAGTAACTGTAGTTTCCATACACTTTTGGAAACTTTACTTTTTCCTAATTTTAAGCAAAAAATTGAAGTTACATGGTTCAAAGTAACTTCTTTTTGACTTTGATCAAGGAAAAGGTCATTAATGTAAAATAAACTCATTTGTTTATGAGTAAATATATAAGGTTTTAAATTCATCATATGCAATCCTTGCTAGGTGTAAAGAGTCGAAAAGAGGTGAGCACCGCATATTTTCATAGCTTTATTCATTCCAATTATGCTAAAGAGCAGAAAAGTGTGCGTAATTGTAGTGACCGCGAATTTTCTTAAATTAAAATATTTAATTAAAGTAAAATCTCAAACGTGTCGCTACAACTTCACCTATAGAGTTAAACAGCATACGCTCGTCTAGTTAAATTTTATATTATTTACTACTATATTAAATTATTTAAAATAATAATGATCATAATAATTTATAAAACACTTATTTATTTTTAATTTACATTTGAGGACCAAACTTTAGAAATTATTCGTTTTAACCCCAGAAATTTAACTTCTTATTCAATCATAACTTTATATATATATTTTAAACCCAATTATAGGGCCCGTTTAAGGTCCAGTTTTTTCTTCTTATGCTATAAGAAAGCCCATTTGGAAGGATGACCATAGTTTTACCATATTTATACAGTTTGAGTTTGATTTTAGAAACCCTCACCCCACTACTTTCCCCTCTTTCCATAATTGATATCTTCAAGTTCATCCCACTCTTTCTCATTCAACAAATCAAAATTCAAGTAATAAGATTTCTTGATATTTTCATTTATATCTCCATTTCTATTTTGTTAATTCTAAGTTTTTAATCACACACAAGTTCTTAATCATCTACTTGTATTTTTCACTTGATTTTCTACACAAAAACACGATAAATACACGTATATATCCATCACGGCCGCACCACCACAGTCACCACCACACAACCACCGTCACTTCCACCATCCACCATCATCTCGGCCCCAAACCGCACACACACAGCCATATATATACGCGCATATACATACATACATACACGGAAAGCTCGGCCAAAACATCAACCACGCCCAAAACTCAACTTCAAAACACAAAAATCACACCCACACCTTCCTCTAGCTCCCTAGAACATCGTAGAATAGTTTAATTTCGAAAATAGTTAGGGAATCGATCGAATTTTAAAAATACCCAAATTTTTCCTTTAGTGTTCTAGCTTCAATTTCTTCCCAAATACTCAATATCTCTCCAATCTAAAGCCACCACTAGCTTCACCACCTTCAACTCCACCTTCGCCACCTTTTTCGCCGGCCGAAAACCGCCGGAAACCGAGAGAATGCGAGAGAGCCAAGCGAGAATGAGAGAGAGCCGAGCGGGAGAGAGAGTGCCGGGTGAAGGAGATGAAGAACCGGCCCAATCCATGTTTAAATCCGAAATTGCAAGCCGGTCCCTCAAGTTCTATATTTGTTTTAAGTTGGTCCTTGAGATTTATTTAATTTGCAAATCCCCGACTTTCAATTGTTACAATTTAATCCCTAAATATTATTTACAGATTTAATCACCCATCCTATTTATTTTATTTAAATGAGCCCTCAAACTTTATTTAAATTCAAGTCCCTAACTTTCAATTGTTGCAATTTGACCCCTAAACTTTTATTACACTTTTAATCCTTCAATTTCTTTTTCCTATTTAATTTAACCCCCAAAATTTAATTGCATATTAGTCCCTCATGTTTTCAAAATCTTATAATTGAGCCCAAAATATTTTTAGTTCACTTTTATTGCATAATAGGTCCTCAAACTATTAAATTCTTTCAAATTGACCCCCAAAGTTTTATATTCTTTCCATTTTGGTCCACAAACTTCTATATTACTTATAGATACTTAATATTTAAGAGTATTAACATAAATTAAACTCGTTATTGACTAGACGAGGCGTACAAACAGTTAGAGGACTGATTTTCACCGCTGAGTAGACTTAAAACTCGAGAGATACTTCAAGTAGGCTCAAAAGACTCATTTTTACTTATTGCCCAATTATTGTTAATTATCTGTACTATATAATTGCTTTTAGTGTGTAATAGACTTGCTTTCGGGTCCAGACTTGCCTTCGACTTGCCTTCGACTTGCCTTCGGGCCCAGAGTTGCCTTCGGGCCGAGAGCTGCCTTCGGGCCCAGAGTTACCTTCGGGTATTATATTATAGAGTTTACATGACCATTTGCCTTATATATATTTGTATAGATGATTAATTTGCGCAGAGTCTACTGAGTATTGTTTAAATACTCTCGCCTTTCATTCTTTTACAGATTGAGGAGTTCGGAGGCGTGACGAGACATAGGAGTTCTATTTAGGCTTATTAAATAAGATATTTCACTTTCGTTGTTATTTTGGTAAACCGATGTATGGGATTATGTCGTTTTCAAACTTTTGAACTATTTAGTAACTTGTGTTAGATGTTTTGAACGTTTGGTAACCAAATAATTTTAAAACACTTAGATGGTAATTATATCAAATGAATTTCCGCTTTTAATTATTTGTTATACTTCCGCATTTAATATTAGAAACAAAATGGTTAATTTAAAAAAAATGGTTAATATTAGAAAAAAAATGGTTAATATTAAAAAAAATGGTTAATATTAGAAAAAAATGGTTAATTCCTTCTGATTGGCTTGTATTTGATTTTGACGGTTTTCGTATTTCCTAGGTTTTCATGCAGGGTAAAATGATGTCTAATTCTTACTGTGTCCAGTAAAATAAGGTTTTAACTTCATGGGGAGTGTTTGGGGTTTCAACCAATTCCAAAATGGTCACTGAAGTTGTAAAGTTTAAGTTTTAGTCATCAAATTTATTTGCACTTTCTTCAATGGTCATTTTATTATTACATTTTCAAAACATTTTAAGGTGACATTACTAAACAACTTACTTATAGGATAATTGAGAAAAATTATGCCACGTAAACTGATATCAATTTTTAGTTTTATGTTTTCAAGGTGAACTGATATCATTTCAAATACAATTATATCATAATTTCTATAGAGAATATTCAATGACAATTATAAATTCCTCTTTTAGTTAAAAAGTTGTAGTCAAATTTTCAATTTAAAAATTATCTTGAGCCTACATCACATAAATTTATTATAGTCATTATACCGCCAATGATTTGTTGCCAACTTGTTGGCATCATAAGCTGCCAATAGGATGACGTGGTGCCCTTACGGCCGATTTTTTAAAAAAATTTTTTTTTGAACTCTTCGTTGAGTGAGATGAATAATACATAACCGTTCTCTGATTGTAGGGGGCTCGTGTGGACTCCATATTTTTTTCTCCCAATAATGAAGGTGTTGGCATGATATGTTGCCAACAAAGTGGGCAACAGATCAATTCTGATCATTACACATGCTACCCAAGAATATGCAATTACCTACCACACATCATTTAAATATATGTTAAAAATATAAAAAAGAGATCAACAGTAGACACGTAGCTAAACTTATTAAACTACTATAAAACTTTTGAACTTCAATTACTTTCAAGAAACTTCTCGTACCAGCTTGACCATCAAGGAAATTATTCGGGTATGTTTCAAATAACCATGAAAAATCAAAGGTATTGAAGATTGCTAAAGATTGTGTCGAAGATTTTTATGCTTCATCATATCTCTTGCAATAATTATAATTAAGCAAACTTAAGTTAGTTGTGGTTATTCCCAAAGTAGCTATTTTGCTTCGTAACATAGCTAGCTTCGCATACTATAAATTTATTGTACTCCACAGTTAATCTATCAAGAAAAATAAGCATTTTTTCAAAAAGGAAAATTGCAAATATTGTCCTCAAGCTTTACCTCTCTTGGCAATTCAATTCGTACCTTTACTATAACTTAACACTCATATCCTAAATATTTAAATCAATCTTTATCTTCAATAATCTGTGTACAACGAAATTATTCAGTCCCCAACTCCCTATCTTGATAGTGTTTAGGTGAACCTTTTTCCTCTTTTCGGTTTTTCTAAAATTAAAATTTTACCTTTTAATTTAAAATGGCACAAGGTAACACAACAATAAACATGCAAGATTGAAATTGAAGATGAAATTGAAATTTTGACCGATCGTTGAAAGGTCATGGATGCTTTGCTTAAATGATTGCATTCCCAGTACTTAGTGCTAACAAAAAGAACAACTATTTTTATCTTTTTTCCTCGAGCTTGAGAAATCTCACTTGGCTCTGGGAATCCTTGTGGATATTCTGAAATGTTGAGGAGCCTGTCGCCACATTCGTATATCGATAACAAATTTACTCATTAGTAGCATTCGAAAAATGCTATATATCTATCATATTGAATAGCATTTTTATGAATGCCATTACTGGTGTTGTTATTAAAAGTCCACCCTCTATAAATGCTATCTAACACATTCTATAGCATTTCTACCATGTTATCTTAAGTGGCCATTATAACGTTAGGCGAATTATTATATTATCAAACTGATCACTACCACATCATAAAAAAAAAAAAAAGATTCACAATTATCATCCACGGCTAAAAAGAAATTGAAATAAAATAAGAACTTAATTTGTTATAGATAACTCAAAACATTCTAACCATATGTAGTGTACATTACAATTTTAAAAGAAAAATAACTAAGGACGTCATTAGCACAACATGACACTTTCGATCAAGTTTAAGGCTTCAACCTTCCATAAATTCCAATATATAAATTGCAAATAGCGTGAAAATTCGAGAATGGACACCATGGGCATCATTAACTTAAGGTGTTGGGCTCTAATATGTCAAAAGATAATCACAATGACGGACAGTGTACAATTTCATATAATGCAAACTCGACTTCCTCAACTACTTAAGATGATAAAGCAAGTCACAATCCAAAAGATTATATATAATCAAACTTCATCATCCTCCCAGCTACCTCAGATTTCATCATCAAGCCCACTTCAATATATCTCACTATCTTGGCCATAACAAAACACTTACTCGAAAGCAATGATCACTGGAATAGGTTCAAAAGTCTTCAATCCTTTTCTAATGCCTCTCGTGTGTGGAGAAACCTGTAGGAGCATTTGGCACTGAGTATTCAGAAATGAAAAATAGATGTCATCTCATGCAATGAGTTTTAGTTATGTGTAATAAACATCGATTTCACAAATGCATTAGGCATCCATATGCATGTTTCAATAATGGCCTCATAACAGTAAGGCATTAACCATTCACTCCCGAAAGATGGTTTTAGTTTGTACAGATTTCATCATCATTTTTAGAATAAAAAATAAATATTTATATAATAAAAAATAAAGAATGCTTTTTCTAACACATGTAATTTCAGGAAAACAAAATAAAGAACTCTTTTTCTACCAAGAAACATTAGTTTAACTGGTCAACGATTTAGCTTGCTGATTAGTAATAGATTCTTCAATTCATTAAATATTTCACAAGCAGATTATAGTCATAAGCTCACTAAGTATTTAGTCCTACAGAATCCCAAGGCCTATTGGCTATTAGTTCTCAATTCAATTATCCAATAAACAGAGAACTCAATTGCCAAATATGTCACACGGACTTTTGCATTTCTTGGACAAATCTTCAATAGTGATTTGCCTACACAATGAGGACAACAAAAAATCCGTAATAAGTTCTTCAAATAAAGTTGTCAATCCTTAGAGAAATGGTCATATCTCTACTATTCAATTAGATTTGAAAACCACCTCATGAATACAATCATTGTAAAACCGACCTACCACCCTCAGCATATTAAACACGTCACTGCATTTCAAACCAAAAAACAAAGAAAAGAGATGCATAAAATTTACCTCAAAACTTTGAAAGCCCAAAACCCAGATCTTTGATCAATTTTTGAATCCAAAAACTCGCAAAAATGCGAAGAAGAATGTTGCATCTCATCATAGCAAAAGTCAGGAAAAGAGAGTACCTTTCAATTGAATATATTTACCAGAAGAAGAATTGGGCGATTTCAAGCAATATTAACACAGATCAAATTTCCAACTATGCAGCTTGAGTACGTTTGGCAAAATTAGTAGAGCTTGATATCACAATTATATTGCAGAAAAGTTTACTTAGTTGGAAGACGTGGAACGGTACAAGCAACTTGTATAGCTGAAGAACTACGTGAAGTTCTTGGTAAAACTATTTTACCTTTCCTGTCCATAGTACAGGCAATGATGTACTATGAATAGCTCTTTATCAAACTTCTAATTAAGGTCAATATAATCCTAATCCTCTATCCCACATTGCATACCATGAATACCTTCTACGAAAATTGGCAATGGAAGTATTCAATGGACAACGACACTACTCCCAAAAATAAAATTCGAAAAAAAGAAAAAAAATAAAAAAATCCATTGAAAATAGGCAAAACCTATAGCGATGATGCCACCCAATTGAAATCAAATACAAAACGATATGGCAGTCAACACCACGGTACAAACCAAAACTTCAAGAAGCACGGGAAAGATCAGATTATAAATGCATTCAAAGAATCAATTAACACAATATTGAGTGAAACATAAAAGCCCCATACCAAAGGCTAGATGAATAAACTAACGAAAATAGTAGATTATAAAAAGATTTAATTGTGGATCGTTACCTAATTTAAGGAGAAACCAATAGTAGATTTTGAGCAAACAACTTCAACTCATTGGCAACCTTCAATTTAGTATGGCATTTAACAACCCACAAAAAAAATTCAAAATAAAAAAAGGGACAAAAGAAATCACAAAACCAGAATCTGTGCAAATAATCGAACAATCGAACTTAAAGAAGACACGCATATATATGCGGTGGTCGAATACTATAATCGAACCTAGAAGTTAATTGTTGAACCTAACCTGGAAAAATACCCAATCTGCTTCGAGATGGTGGCTGAATACCACGTCACGCACATATATAATTGCAGCGAACCATATGAAATCGATGAGGCCTTTCAGAATTATAATTGTAGTAGAATTCCGGGGCGATTTTGTTCCCATATGTAGCTGCTTGATTGAGGTTATACATATCAATTAGGGCTTTGATTGAGAAGGAAGGATTGAATACAAGTCAGAGTTGTTTAGGAAAGAATGAGGAGGAACAATTGAAAAAATGCGATTGAGAGTGAGGGGAAGAGAAGGATGCAGAAGCGCGTGATGAGCAAGTGCGTGCGTGAGAACAGAACATATATGGGGCCGATGGAAATACACGGACCAAGTAACGTGAGTGGTTTCTGGCTACGCTTTAATTTGGAAAAACGTATTTACTTTTATAAATAATAATGGGGCGATTTTAAAAAACCAAAAATAAAAAATTGAGGAACCGGCCAGAAAATATATTTTTTGGAATTACAAAAATAGGCTGATTTTCCCTGCTTTTCTTAATATATAGATATAGATATAGATTAAACAAGAATTAAGAGTAAAATAAAACTTTCACCTCTAATATGTTACCTATTGTGGCAAATATTATGTATGTGCAGTATTATCCATTCTCTAAATATAATGCTATGTAGATTGCACATCCATCTATTTAATTACCACATACACAAGAATAAATAATGGCAACATCTCCAATGAAACAATATGCACGTTGTACATGTGGCATGAGAGAGAAAAATAGAGAAAATATTACTTTAAATGAGGCGATGGAGAGACACACTATCAGAAATAAGACTTTTAGGAGCGGGGTTTTGTCCTTGTAAACTTTTAGAGGTTACATATTATTATGTCGCCCCTAAACGTTTACAAGAATGATGCTTTAAGGGTTATAGGCTACCCCTAAATGTTCAGTTGTTTGTAGTGTGAAAAAGAGAGGGAAAAAAAGAGATAAGAAACGGACACAATTTAAAAAAATTAATAATTTAAAAAAATTAATAAAATATTGATATATGCATATCAATTGTAACGGTTAGTTGTAGAAAGTGTCAAATACAATATATTAAAAAAAGTGAGGAAGCTAGAGAAAAGGTGGAAAAGAAAGGACAGAAACCTGATGTACAATTTTTATGTCCTATCTTGCATGGTTGCTAATTATTTGCCTATAATATCTGTGTTATTTATAGTTAATGACAACTCTATGAATAGTATCCAACATCTATTGACTTAGGGCACTAGACATGTTGGCGAAAGTGCAACCACGTTGTCTGACGGAAGGTTCCCTTTGTTGGATTTCATGAATTGTCAACACAATTTGTTAATATTAATCACCGGATTCTTTGCATGATAGAAGAAATAAATAAAATGCACGCACGGAGAGATTACAATATTTCCATAACATCTGGAATTTGGAATCTAAATTAGGGGAACATGATCTCTATTATTTTTATTTGCAATTTGTTTGAAAATTTCCATTACTTTATTAGAATAGAAATCCAGGTTTTTCTTACAATAAATCGTGCATTTGCAAAAAAGTATTGCATAAACTGCAGTGACAATTTGAGGAAGGGATGTAGAAGATGTGGGGTGTCTTTTTTTCCCCTCACGTTTCTTGTTGCATACAGTATATTTTAAATTGTATAAATACATAAATTTAGAAAGTCATAATAACAATATTAATCACACTATTAATAAACCTTGAAGTGTTACATTGGAAAAGTGCCACGGTGGCAGTGTCAATGTGACACATATTTATTGGAAAATTAAAAAAAAAATCTAATTTTAGAAGCAAACTATAAACATAAGCATAGATATAAACATTATATGCAAAAGCATTTTTCCGTGTAATATAAAATTAATAATGGTTATTCCTTTATTATAATTACTTAGTTAAGGACTATCAAGCATTAATTAACACGTTGTTACTACATAGCATCAATTGGCTAATTCTAAAATTAAGGGATATCGTTAGTTAAAAAATCCAATTTCAGGAACAAACTACAAACATAAATTCCTCTTTTTAAATATCTAATTAAGCATGAATATAAACATTAAATTAAAACGGGATTTATTTGATGATGAAAAACTGGTGTGGCTCCTCATAATGTGCCCCTAATTTGAGATTAAAGTGCGCTTTTGTGACTTTGGGCGGTAAATGAGATTATTGACTTTATTTTCCCCGTCATAGAGTCTAAGGGGGCGTTTCCACGGCACATTGCGAAAGATGTTGCCGCGGCGCCTTTCTCTGCTTTTTAAAATATTAAGATGAGAAAATGGTAAATTATTTTGTGATAAGAAAGTGATTGTAGTTTTATTTTTTCCTAAAAATTCAAAAACATACTATTAACGGACCTTTTGAGGGGAGCGGGGGTAGTGGTGAGGATGAGGTAGGGTTGTGTTAATTATGTATTGATATTGTTAAGATTCACATGATGTGACCTATGTAAGTGAGTTTCCCCCACCCTTAGCCAATAATTCAATTCCATTCCTCTACAATCTCTATGTATTGTTGGAAAAAAATTGTGTATAAACTTTTGAATTTGGCGATTTCTTATCAAGTAGATAATTATAAATTATTTTCCCTGTGTATTGTACGGGAGCTACACTAGTTAGTAATTATTGGTTCAAATGAGCGCATATTGAACACTAAAATACATTTATCAAAAGTTATAATAATATTAACATAAACACATGATAATGTGTGGAAAATTTTCAATAAAACTATTTAATTCACACCAATTTAATTCTATAAATTTAATTATTTACCAAAATAAAAATACATAGAAAATTGAAGTTAAAAGCCATAAAGTTATATTGCAGTTGATAGTTTAGATCAATTTACGACTAATTTGCACATGTTCAAAAATTATCCATTCTATTGAAATTGATAGTTATTGATAGGAAGGCCAATCTTATCATTTTACAGACAATTTTGACAAGATAACTTGCACATGTTTATAAGTTATCCTGTAACGACCCAAAATTTCAATATTAATTATATTAATTTTCTACAATTTTCTGTAATTTTCTTGGTATTTTTAAGAATTTTACAGTATTCTATTTATATTATATAAATACATAATAAGGATGTTTATCCATTCGGTAAAAGGTGCTAATAAGTTAAAACATTAATTATAACTTAATTCTTCAGAAAATCTATAAATAGGAGTTGTATATCAACGAGAAAATCATTCGAATTACTAGAAATGGTTGGTAGCACGGATCTTTCCCAACCTCCCACCCCCAAAAAAAACCAATAATGTAAGGGGGTGGTCAACCCCCATTTTTGCATGCTTAATCCCATTTTCTCCCGTGTTGATAAATATTAATATACTAAATTATTATTAATGCGGGGATCGCGAATATTATTTTTTACATAAACGTAACTACGATGTTACTCACCCATAGTTAAACCATGCGATTATATTGTTCAATTATGTGGTTATATAATATGATTCCGTGGCTTACGTGATATGCTTATGTGAAGTACGTGGATTTAATTACGAGATGCCAATGTCAGAGCCTATTGTTTGGTAGTTGACATTGGTCAACTGTGAACGGAAACTTGGAGGTGTCCAAAGCATCCATTATATTGCATTGTCATTTTATGCAGAGGTTATAAATACCGTCATTATCCTTGCAACCATGAGATCAAGCTATAGTTGCATTGTCATATTTTGTGGTTAGGCCCTATCGGCGAAGACCAAAGCGTCAGCAATGATGGCTTCGTCGATATTAAATAGACTGCGAAGCTCGAGTATTGGAACACGATGATAGGTTCAAAGATGTGTGAAGGCGGAAGTGTTGACCATGACAAGGGATTCACAAATGTGCATGTGACTATGGTCATGATAATGTTATGAGCGTGAATGGTACTTTATAGCAGGATGGGCATGGACGGTTCTGGCTTGAGGCAAGTGAGTTGGCCGCCTCAGGCCCGACCTTCGGGGGGCCCATTTTGATCCGTTATAGCTAAGGTTCGATTTTTTTTTAATAGAAAAAGGCCCAAATTTAAATTTTATACAAATTTGTAGGTCTATTTTTAAACAAAATAATGGACAAAATCAAGCATTAAATCCAAATTTATGGGCCTTTTTTTAACTTAAAAGAAATTTAACCTCATGTTTTGTGAAGATTTGTTTATTTCTTTTAGACCCATTTCTCTTGAATTAGAAATTGAGACTTTTCGGGGAAGGAAAAAGAAAAGAAAAGAAAAGATAGAAACTAAGCGGCAAAAAATCTGGGGAAGGCAAAAAAAAAAAAAAAAGATAGAAATTAAGCGGCAATTTTAAGGGTTAAGGGTTAATTTTAAATTTCAATTTCAAAGTTTAAAAGTCTTATCCTATGAATTATGAGTTATGTTTGTACATTTGTAAGAGCAAGTTCACATAATTTTTGCCCTAAAAATTGAGTTTGTGCTTAATTTGATAATAACAAGTAACATGAGTTTGTGAGTTTGTGCTTATTGCTTAATTTGATGAGTTTTTTTACGATGTACCCAATTTTTGTGTCCTAAAAATTGAGTTTTTGAATTTGTTCTTAATACTGTGCATTCGATTAAAAAAAAAAATTTCGGGGGCGCTGCCCCCGAAACACTCCCCCCGGCTCCCCCTATGATTCAAGGGCCTTTTTTTGTAAGTTCGACTCAGGCCTCACCACACACAGAACCGTCCCTGAGGATGGGGGCCCACATGTGATTGAAAATGCATCATTGCACCGTCATAGTTATTGACCTTTATATGCTAATGTTTGTGACGTAAATTGTAGATATTAGCGTGGACTACTAAAGGCTCGAATGTCTGACTAAGATACGCTAATCTGTTCCAATGTTTTATTGGTGTAAGTATTTAAAATTCAAATCTACAAAGTAAGCACCTTATTTTTGGGGGCAAGGTGCTATATTTGGTATTAGAGCATGGTCCTATTGTTGTAAAAATAGATCACAAGTGCACGATATCGCCAAGCAAGTAGTAAATTGGACTTTTTGAGTCCAAATTATCGTATCCACGAGGACTATTTTATCTAAAATTGGCCTAATTAATCTGCAAAGAACTAATAAAAATATCACGAACGTAGATTTTAGTTGCTACTAGAAAACTAAAGTGAATTAGAAAATAAATTGCGAAATTGAAAAGATTGTTTGAATAAATGAAGAATAAAGTTGGGAATTCTGATTTATCTATAATTATACTATTTGTTTTCTCATCTCAAATTTTATCCTATTGTTGTGCTAGATCGAATTCACAACATTGAGTTAATTTACTTTTTTGAGTTCAAATTAATCCTATCTAATCAAATCAATTGCCATATCCCTATGCATAGCTCAAACAAGCCTTAACTAGATGCATTAAAGTCCGTAGGGATTCATAAACGATCTCAATAATTATAAAAAGAATATATCTACCTTCAAGTAAATTGCCGAATTTTACAACGTGGTCTGAAAAGATAACTCACGTTTCAGTTTGCTATCATTAACAAATTAGTGAATTAGTGACCAAGTAATCCATGAGTTAATCATAGATGTAAAATCAACACGATAATTTAAAGCCAAAATTTGAGAATTGAAATCAAATATTCATACTATGTTACATCGTTCATTCCAGCAATAAAAATTAGTTACGCATATTAAAAATAAAACAAATTGCAAGAATAAAAGAGTTCATCACTGAATTATAAAGATCTATTAGAAAGGCGAAGCCTTACACCAAGATCTCCACCCCAAATCTTCAAATCTTCAATCTTCGAATTAACCTCTTAAATTTCTCCTAGGTGTTTCTTTCTATTTTTCCCTTCCTCAAATGGTTCCAATTTAGGTTCAACTTCCCTTTAAATCGATCTCAAAAAGGTTTCCAAAAATCCCGAAATTCATGCACAAGAAACCACAAAAATTAGAGGTCAAATCAAATAAAGAAATCTAGAATCGTTCTGCATGCATTAGCACACGATAGGCGTACTCCCGCACCGGTCATTCTGATCCCCCCCGTGCACCCACATGGGTTTTCCTATAATTCCAAATTATTTTATTTTATTTTTCTTTGCACAATCTTCAACTTTTTGGTCCCTCTATTTGCGAGAAGATATTGTCAGGGACAGCCACCTATGCAGGTTCAGCCTACCTCTCATGATTCTAGGGGTTGGCGCCGGTTATTTCGCAATCAGAGAAACTGCTGAGCCTTGAATTTTCTGGCAACTTGGCGGTGGTCGGGTTTTCTTTTGGCATAATTGTTGGATGGGTGATCGTCTTCTCGTTGATCTGTTTCCTGCTCGCAGTCATTCATAAGCTCGGGTGCAGGACTTCTTTGACGACCCTGGCTGGGATATTGAGCGGTTATTGCAAGTCGTTCCTTCTGACCCGGCCCTTCAAATCTCTTCCATCCCTTTGGACATCTAGTCCCCTGATAGGATGTTGTGGTGTGATACCTCTGATGGATGGTTCACTTTTCGGTCGGCTTGGGAATTTGTCCGGAAGCACATTGATGTCCGATCAGTATTTCGGGACCTATGGTTCCCAGCTATCCCTATGACTGTCTCCTTCTTTCATTGGCGGTTATTGCAGGGCCTCGTGCACGTCAACTATGTGATTATATAGCGTATAAATGTGAAGATGCCTTCACAATGCAAGTGCTGCTCAGACAAGGAGGCGCTTCACAAAAAGTAGAGACCATGCAATCTTAACTCCACCTTGTTAACAAATGACGTTTTCAGTTATTTTGAGGCAGGATAAATGGATAGAAAAAGAATTGGTTTACTATGATAAAAAAAATTGATCATTATTTTCAACATTCAGATTTCTTCCAGAAAATAATAGTAAATTACCTTATAGACGTGCTCGGATAAATTAGCAAGCTATGCATGGAAAAGAGACGAACACAATGGTTTTTTTTCGAAATCCTGTAGTTTCAGCTAAGTCACCCAAATTAAGCTCAATCATATTTAAAAATTGCTATCTCATGCAAAACCATAGACAAAACAAAAAAAAAAAAAAAAATTCACAAAGATACCACAATATTCCACTCCCCCACATTTAATTTCTACATTGTCCTCAATATAGAATTATAGAAAACATGAAAAAGAGAAGAATTAGAAACTCCCGTTTGGTAAGCAATGAGTCAAGTCAGTTGGTGGTGGTTGTTCCACAATATAGCATTGCTTATGACTAGTTGAACAATCCAGCAGTGAGAAGCCCTGCAATCAACATATTTACAGAAAAAAATTGACAGCATAATTTTTGAAAACATATTATAATAGGAATTCAAACTGACAAATATATAAAATAACTTTCAAAACAACAATATTAGAAAATAAATACAAAATTAAAGTAGAATCCGGGTGCACTCTGGGCCCCATAGGCAGTTCCTTCAACTTCAATTTTGTAAGTTACGACTATCAAATTTTATTAAAACTAAAACAGAAAGAAGTGAGCCTGGTGCCATAGCCTGTTTGACCCCATCTACCATTTAAGGCCCCCAGAAAGAGATGGTGCAGGTTGGTCTTGCCCTTAGGGCAATCCCTCATTACCTCGGCTATGTCACAGTTTAGTTGTTGGTGAGAAAACAAAGGCCATTCTGTGATCCCACATATAGGTTTGATTCGTCGACTAACTAAATCTTGTTATAGTCAATCTCCTACCACCGGGGGTGGTTTTAGTCCGACCTCCAACTTAACCACCATAATTTCAAGTTTTGAAAACAAGAGATTTGCTACTCAATTTAGATTTTGGCTAAAGAGTTCTTAAGGAAAGAATTTAAGTCCGGAGTTTGGAAGGCTACACTCCAAGCTAAGGTATGTTAACCATTCAATAAAGAACAGTCCCATAAGAACCAACAAATGGGAGAACGTTTATAACAGAGCGCCCAACTCAAACATTTCTCAAATGAATGAGACGTAGTTTTATATCTTCGGATGGGTGCTAGTGATCACGCTCAAAAAGTTGCTACTCAATAGTTTTATATCTTCCAATAGATGCTGCCGTTGGTCCAACAAATTATCAAACTCTTTCACACTTATTGCGAGCTGGCTGTTTCTTTTGATAGACTTTTCGGGCCCGCACCTAATCGGTCCATCCTTGAAGAAAACAATATATTCATGTTGTGAATAAGTTTTATTTCTAGTACAATGAGGTCTCTTCAATAGCTTTCCACATTTGAAGCAACATTTAAGGCGCTTAGCACATCGTTGGCTAGCAGAACGCGATGATCCTACCCCAAAAGCGATGAGATTCAAAAGAGAACCTTCATACTTATCAACAAGTTGAACAATATGCATCCTGATCTCAATAGGTATAGAAAAAGAGTCGAGCACTTGTAGAAGAGCAATAATACGTAGAGGAGAAGCCATGGAGAGAAAATTCAGTTCTTTAAGGTGTATCTGGACAAAAACAAGAGAGAGAAAGGAGAATGAAAAGAAAATAGTTCTTTAAGGTCTACTAAAAAAGACCAATTTGACGCCTTTGGGTGGGATACAGAAACTAGCACCCAAGGTGTTTTTTTTGTTTATTACAAAGCGTAATACAGATGTGTTTCCAGAGTTAAACTCCGTATTCTACCATCTGAAATTAGCTATTTCACATTTATAACCTTCACTCTAAATCCAATTCATTTGAATCTCTTCTCCTTTTGCGTAATTCCTCTACCCAATGGATGATGGGCAATTTTTGATAAACTAAAAATTCGAGAAATGCCAATAAACCGTCGAAATGGTTTTGAACATTTAAAAGACCAAATGGTTCAATGTAGGTTCAACTCGGCCCAAGAAATTATGCAAACGATCTGTTCCAAAGTTTCGAAACCCCCTAGTAATGCGATGAAGGCATCCGAGTGCAGTATCATTAGTTTTAAGCGTTCAAACAATGATCTAGCCTGTACAGTAACACCAACCATTGTTGATCTTCTCATTTGTGCAAATTGAACAACACATCCTATCAGCCCACAGAGACCTCCTTCATGTATTATCTTACATTTTCGATCTCCAAGTGTTGTTCCAGCTTTGACTACAGGTGCAAGAAGGGTCGATTGTCCCAGATTTATTCCACCAAAGAGACTTATGGTTGTCAATTGCTTCTTTGAACTCTCAGTTGCTGCGATGGTAGTAGCCTCCATAGGTTGTTGACATTGCACACTAAAAACTAACATAAGAAAACAAAAATAGTAAAAAAAAAAAAAAAGACAATATGTACACGTAGTTGTGACTGTGGCTCACATCTTCCTCTAGTTTTACGTCCATAAACGGTTAAAACGCCTTCTATGAGTCGGGGATAGGTTTCTTATCAAGTTTTCTTATAGACTGGCAAACAGAGTCTTTTAAAGTCAGATTCCCAAAACTATATCGTTTTCATTCCTTTTTAAATTCACTCGACAAATTGAGAAGTTCGATTTACACCATTCCACTAGGATGTGTTTCACGAGTTTGATGGATATCATCCAAAAACTCCTTACTTATGCCATCCTTAATGAAACATATTTTATCTTCTCGATTTATGGACACAAATCCAATGGAACGATTACCTGAGTTGCAGGTCCGTTGAGTGCATTTATAAGGCCATCTAGCATATTTATAGCACACATTCATTCTTTTTGATCTTCGTTTCTTGGCAAAATTACTTTTGCCTAACCTTTATGCAAATGTAGTACTAAAAGCTGGCATTTCACCTCCTAATCGGACATTTACTTCAATCAACCAACAGATATCCTCAAGTATTTCGTTTTCCATCATTATTTTTAAATATCCTATTCTAGAATAATACATCTCTTTCAAAGCATTCAAAGGCAATGACGGGTAATATTTGTGGAGTTTGGAAAATTTGTTATCCATTGAAAATTCAAGTGTTTTGGAGAAACAGAAGAAAAGAGAGTGCTTAGGTTGCCTCCTAAGTAACACCTTTGTTTATAGTCGTTGGCTCAACTATTTTTTTTAATGTAACACACAAAAGAAAAAGAAAAACTGAAGTAATAAGATTAAAATCAACAAAATCACTAAGGGTGTGTTTGATTGGCAATTCAAAAACACGTAAATGTCAAATCGTGCAATTCGTTTTACATCTTCGCCGTTTGATTGCACATTGTAAATGTAATTGATTTTGCAAGGTACAAGCATTTGAAGCGGGTTTTTGGCCAATTGCATGTAAATGTTTTCTTAGGGGGGTAGACACGTAAATGTTTTACATGTAAATGTTTTACACGCAAATATTTTACATCTTTCAATCAAACACACCTTAAGTATAATAGATTATCACACTCTTCTATATTTTCAAAGAAGAAAAAGTAATAAAATTTGAACCACATAATTTAATGTAATACCCCAGAATGCAAGACCGATTAGGAGAGGTTAAAAGGATTGATTCGTACTACTAATACCAACAAGGTGCACCTTCTTTTCCGGAAGCCCATCGTTAGAAACTCCACAGTTAAGCGTGCTTGACCTGGAGCAATTCTATGATGGGTGACCCCCTGGGAAGTTTTCTCAGGGAGCATGCGAGTGAGGACAAAGCATGCTGAAAAGACTCGTGTTGGTACAGTGGGGACAGGACGGGTCATTACAAATGGTATCAGAGCATTCGCCAGCCGGAAATCGGGAACTAAGTGCTATGCGGGACAAAGTGCTACACCATAGGGTGGGAGCCACCTCTTGAACCAGTAGGAGCCACCTCTAGAATCCCAACGCCTGGCGACAGATCCTGAGATAGTTCGATCGCGACGAGGACGTCGCGAGTCCAGCGGGGGGTGATTGTAATACCCCAGAATGCAAGACCGATTAGGAGAGGTTAAAAGGATTGATTCGTACTACTCATACTAACAAGGTGCACCTTCTTTTCCGGAAGCCCATCGTTAGAAACTCCACAGTTAAGCGTGCTTGACCTGGATTTGAGATAGTGGTTGTAGTTTTAAGTAGAGAAGGATCTCGATTTATAGTCAAGTGAGCATTGTTTCAATCGAAAACCATGCGCGTTGACAAATTGTCCGTTATCAATAATTAAACCCCCACTTTATCAGTAATTATTGCTAATTACCGATTTGTACGTCTTCATGTGTCATCTCAAATAATTGAATCCTGATATATCTTGTTTCTACAATTACAAAGTAATATCTTCCTCAGTACGTTAGATAGAAAGTTAAGAAATAAACAAAACAAAAATGATGAAAATATAAAAAAATGATAATTAAAAGTGAGAAAAAAAATGCTTGTGTTGCCTCCCAAGAAGCGGTTTTATTTAAAGTCATTAGCTCGACTCAATGATGGTGTGATTAGCTCTTACTCTCTAATGTAATTACTTCCATATTGGTTGTGGAGAATCCTTCGTAGTATGGCTTGAGACGTTGTCCATTCACTTTGAATATCTTATTCTTCTTCAAGCTTTTGATTTCAACTGCACTATTTAGAAAAACTTCAGTAACAACAAATGACCAAACCCATCTAGAGCGAAGCTTACCCGGGAAGAGTTTTAGTTTGGAATGGAAAAGTAGCACTTTTCATCCAATACTAAACTCTTTTCTGGAGATTCGTTGGTCATGGAATGCATTCATCTTATTCTTACAGATCATTGCATTTTCATAAGCTTTGTTCCGAATTTCTTCCAATTCTTGTAGTTGAAGCTTCTTGTGATCTCCTACTGTTGCCCAATCTATATTACATTGTTTGATTGCCCGGTGAGCTCTGTGTTCTATTTCGACTGGTATATGGCATGGCTTTCCAAACACTAATCGCTATGGTGATATTCCAGTCGGTGTTTTGTAAGCTATTCGAATACCCAAAGAGCGTCATCCAGTCGGATGCTCTAGTCTTTTCGATTAGGATTGACTGTCGTCTCAACACTTGACTTTACTTCCCTGTTTGAGAGCTCTGCTTGTCCACTCGTCTCGGGTGATATGCAGTTGATACTCAGTGTAAAACTCCGTACTTTCTTAACAAAGACTCAATGCCCCAATTGCAAAAGTGAGTACCTCTGTCACTAATCATAGCTCTTGGAATCCTAAACCTGCTAAAGATGTTCGATTTAATAAATTTTGCAACTACTTTAGCATCATTAGTTCGTGTGGTTTTCGCTTCTATCGATGTAGAAACATAGTCAACTGCCAATAAGATATAAGAGTGGGCAAATGAATTTGGAAAGGGTCCCATGAAATCAATGTCCCATACATCAAAAATTTCAAAAACTATGATAGGAGTTTGAGGCATTTTGTTTCGTTGGGACGAGTTACCTGATCGCTGACACTTGTCACAGGATTTGCAGAAGATATAAGTGTTTTTGAATAGTGTTGGCCAGTAGAATCCACTTTCCAGTATCTTCTGAGTCGTTCTTCGTCGCCCGAAATGTCCTCCACAAGCATATGAATGGCAAAATGTGAGAATGGACTGGAATTCTGACTCTGGCACACATCTCCGAATGATTTGGTGAAAGCACTTTTTCCGCAAATATGGGTGATCCCATATGTAGTATTTGGCATCACTCTTTAACTTATCTCGTTTTGCCTTAGATAAGCCTACATGGATTAACCTAGATGCGAAGTAATTAACCAAATCAGCAAACCAGGGAGAGTTTACCTCTGCAACAAATAGACTTTCATCTGAAAAGGCTTCTTGCAATGTTATTTCATTTTCTGTTCTTACAATCCTGCTAAGATGGTCTGGCCCCAACATTCGCTGCCCCGATTTATCTTTGATTTCTAAATTGAATTCTTGAAGAAGGAGGATCCAACGAATAAGTCTAGGTTTTGCATCCTTCTTTGTGAGCAAGTATCGCAGAGCTGCATGATCAGTAAAAATAATTACTTTAGTTCCTAAGAGATATGATCGAAACTTCTCTAAAGTAAATACTACAGATAAAAATTCTTTCTCAATTGTCGTATAGTTTGCTTGGGAATGATTCAATGTTCGTGAAGCATAGTAGATCACATGTGCAGCTCGTCTAACGCTTTGTCCTAGAATTGCTCCCACAGCATAATCACTAGCATCGCACAGTATTTTAAACGGAAGGCTCCAGTCGAGTGGTTGAATGATTGGCGGTGTTGTGATTCGTTCCTTGAGTTCATCAAATGCCTTCTTGCATCTATCATTGAATTCAAATGGTACATCCTTTTGCAAGAGATTGCATAAGGGCGATGTAATCTTTGAGAAGTCCTTTATAGACTTACGATAGAATCCTGCATGCTCAAGAAAAGATCGAATTTCCCGCGCACTGGTTGGGGAAGGTAATGCAGAAATAATATCTACCTTAGTTTTGTCAACTTCTATTCCTTTTTCTGACACTATACACTATCCCTTTGTCTTTAATATATTCCAGTGATTTACAAAGTGCTGCCTCTAACTCATCTCTACAATTAAGCTCGAAAACTCTTTCTATAATAGGAGTCGTTGTTTTAATAGCATAAGCAGTGCAAATGTCACTAGGGTGTTTCATTTCATCATAGATATTAAATTGCACCGTTTTCTTGTCAAATTCCATTGTTAGGATCTCATTTCTCACATCAATAATTGTTTAGGAGGTCCACAAAAATGGCCTTCCTACCAATATGGATGTAGAGTTAGGGGAGTGATCATCATTCATGTCTAAAACATAGAAAGTGGCTGGGAATACTAGACCACCTAATACGTCCTCAATTACTCCGTCTGGACAAGCAATAGATCAATCAGCAAGTTGAATGATAACATTTGTTTCAGTTAGCTTAGCTAATTTTAAAGAAGTATAGATTGATCGTGGCATAACGTTAATCGATGCTCCTAAGTTTATTAAGGCCCGGTCTAACTTAGTGTTTCCAATTGTGCATGAAATTGTGAACATACCTAGGTCTTTGCATTTTGGAGGTAGTTTTCTTTGAAATAAAGCTGAAACCATTTCTCTCATTCTTACTTTTTCATTTCCCCTCAATTTCTTCTTGTTAGTGCAAAGTTCTTTCAAAAATTTGGCATAACGTGGTACTTGTTTGATTGCATCTAATAAGGGAATGTTAATTTCTACTCTCCTAAATGTGTCCAAAATTTCTTTTTCCTTATCTTTTTTGTTAGTTTTTGTTAATCTATTAGGAAAAGGGGGAGGGGTTGATTTAACAATGACAGGAGGGTTAGGACTTATCTTCTTTTCCAACTCTTCTTCTTCATCTTCATGTGTGGGAATTCCTTTGTGTATGTTTTCTATCTCTTTTCCACTCCTTAAGGTTGTAGCACTGACATTCTTTGGATTTACCTCAGGTTGGGATGGTAGCTTTCCTTCAAATTGTACTTCTAGGTGACTGATGGCAGTTGCCAACTGATTCATTTGATTTTCCAAGTTTTGAATGCTCGATTTGGAATCCTATTGGAATTATATAGTGTTAGTTGCTTATGTTTTCACCATATCCTCAAGAGACCTACCTAATGATTGAGGTTTTTGTTGAAATTGCCATTGGAGTTGGAAATTCCCTTGCTGTTGGGATTGACCTCGAGGCTTGTTAACAAAGAAACCCGGTAGCTTGTTGGTTCCATAACTCAAATTGGGGTGATCTCGCTATCTTGGATTATAGGTGTTTGAGTATGAATTGTACTGTTGCATTGGGAATAGGAAATTGCTTGCTGAATTCACTTGTTCATTATTATCCACTTGTAGAACAGGACAAGCATCCGTAGGATGTCCTAGATTTGTGCATATGCCACATGCTTTGACTTGTGGATTATTTTCTATAGCAATTTTTTTGGGAAGATGGGTTAGTTCAGAAAGCTGGCTTTCAACATTGGAATTGCTTACCTCATTTACTCTTCGAATGTTCATTTCCCGCTCTGTACTGAATTGTTGAGTGTTTTCAGCCATGTTTGAAATCAATGTTCGTGCTTCAACATGTGTTTTATTCATCAGAGCTCCTCCACTAGCAGCATCAACTATGTTTTTGTCTGGTTGACACAACCCTTCATAGAAATATTGCACTAGGAGGTTTTCGAGCAGAAGTTGCTTCATTTGATTCCATGTTGTGACTGATCCTAATGGTAAAGTATATAACCAATCTGTGCCGGCGTCTTTTAGCGAAAATGGAAAAAGCTCTAAGCTTGATTTGCTCTTCAGTCATGCCTAGGGGTTTCATACTATCACACACTACATAAAGCTCCTTCAAGTGTCGATATGGATCTTTGCCGGATCGTCCATGAAAAAATGGTAGAAGATGTATCAAACCAGATTTTTGTTTGAAAGCTTTATCTTCTTCTACGGTTGGAAAGGTAATGCACAATGGTTGTTGAGTAACTTCAAGAGTTGCCATTTCTTTAAGAGTTGTTTCATTGTTGTTTTCCGGCCATTTCTTGTTCTGTTTGTTTTGCTTGTCTTTTTCGTGTTCGAAGGAATTTCTCGATTTCTAGATCGAAACTTTCAAGAATTCAATTAGTAGATAGAATATTATGCATAAAACTGAAAAAAAAAACAATTGGTCTTGAACTTAAGTAGTAAAAGTAACTAAATTGGTTAACCGTTCCCCGACAACGGCGCCAAAAACTTGGTAGTTTGTCGTAGTACGCCAAAATTTATTTTATTTCCTTACTTGGTTTCAAAACTACAAATTAATACAGAAGTGGTAAGTCAGGTTCGAACCCAAGAGGAACGGTGTATAATCTAGTTATTTTTATCAACTAATATAAGAATGAGAGGGTTTTTTGCGAACTTTGAAAGAAACTGGAAAAAATAAAATGATAAAATAAAGGAGATAAAATGAAACAATTGAAGCTATATCTAGTTCTCGAGTTCGGTTGTGTTAATAACTCGTGTTAATCTTTTTCATGCAACGTATTACTATTCCTTCTTGAATTTAACAACTCCAATTAATCAAGGTGATCTGGTTAACGAATTCTTCCTCAAGTGTATTAAATTAGAGTGAGTTCTTTAACTTAACATCCTACTATTGAATAATCCTAAATAAGTTCTTAGTATTTAATGCAATGCCAGTGTGAAATGAACGAGAAGAATGAGTTGAATTAGATGAGCAATTTCACAAATTTGAATTAATGCATCTAAGTTGATTTGTTAACAAATATACACGATATTCATTTACTACTTTGGATTAGAATCTAATGATAATTACAGATCAAAAGTTCCAATCCTAGAATCTAACTTGAATTTAAAGATTAAGCGATTCAATTAGCCAAAGTGAATGTAATAACCATATAGACTTAAAAAGGGGTTTAAAAGCATAACAACTCAATAAATTGAAATAAATGAATAGATAAAATGTTACTAAAGAGTTAGAAAAGATAACAACATGTTAATTGAATACAACATTCCCCTCGAACTAGATAGAGAGGCTTAACTACTTATATTCGTGGGTTAGATACTTTTTAACGGCGTAATCGCCGTGTATCACCACTGCTATATGATAGATTATACTTCCCCATCACAAGTAATATACAAAAATATAGAAAACAAGTAAATAAATGCTAAGTAATAAATAGAGAGTTTAATCACTCATATACACGGGTTAAATATTTTTTAACGGCTTAATCGCCGTGTATTAGCTCTGCAATATATGGGAAATTATCTTTCTCAAATATGAAAAATAAAAGGAAAAGAGAAACTAGGGAAGAAATGCTCCGCTAATCATATTCACGGCCGAAGTATCGTCAATCGGTTATTAGTTACTTAATTTAGGTTTTTACTCTCACCGAAATATGAGAAACTAAGAGTTTTCAACCTAGAACTAAGAACAAATGAAGAAGAAAATTTTATTGAAGAGAAAGTTAGAGAGAATCACTAGTTAACTCTCTCTACAAAGTTGTGTATTTAAAGCTTGGAAATGCCTTTATTTATAAGCAAAATATTATAACAAAAAATATTAAGAAATTATAAAAGTGATCTTCGATGAGTCAACTATGGTGTGCTTAAGTTGTTTTATCTAAAGGAAGTCACAAAGTAGGTAAAAATCACATTGGAATCAAGTTGGTACAAGCTGGCCGCAATCTGCAGCAAGTGGCTCGAGTGGCTCAGGCGTGTTTTGAGTCACGCGCGATTCTGCCGAGGAGGACTCGAGTCACTGCGCGATTCTTACTAGGCAATTGCGGCGCGTAACGAGGACGGTTGGGGAGTGCTCGAGCATGACTCGGGCTATTGAGCGTGTGATCGGGCATGACTCGAGTCACTTGCAGCGCTGACTCGAGTCATGGCTGCTGTGACTCAAGTCAGTCGAGTCACCCGAGTAATTGCACACCAAGTCTCTCAACTTTTGAATGTTGTTCATTTTGGTCATTAAAAAATTACATTTCGGTCCCCCAACTTTTTGAAAAGTTTCACTTTGGTCCCCAACCCTTTGAAAAGTTACAATTTGGTGCCCAACAGTTTGGGAATAGTCCATTTCTTCAACTGGCCATAACTTTCACTCGGAAACTCCAATTTGAGATCCAGAAAAAGTGTGGGAATCCTCTTTTGATATTCATTCATATTAGGGAAAGAAAAATTGCAAAAAAAAAAAAAAATTCATAAATTTGCATCGGAGGTCCTCCATTTTTTGTTTGCTTGCATTTTGGTCTCGAATTTCGGTTTTTATTCTATTTTCATCTATTTTGGCTCCTTTTGATTTTTTATGACCTAAACACCATAGTGAAGAGAAACGCATAAAAAGGAATATATGACACTAATAAAATGCGCAAATACATAAAATAGAAGAGTTATTTAAGTTCTTTCGAGCACTTATCAGCCAAACCATGCCTATCAAAATGGGACGAATGGAGTATGATGTTCTAGTCCAACAACCTATGCAATTAAACCTCGGAGTATTCAATTTTCTTGGATGTGGTTTTTGTAAATGAGATTAGAATTTTTCCTTATACCTTAATTACAAGATCTGTAGAATTATCAAGTACTTGAATAATCAAACAATCAGCAGGCCATGATAAATTACAAGCTGCTTGAATAATCAAACAATCAACAAACCATGATAAATTACAAGCTGCTCCAATGGAGATCTCTTACACCTCTCAGAAAGTCAAACAAAATTGGACAAATTAAACTCTTGTCCTGCTAATCTAATCTTTTGTCCATACTAATCATAGAAAATTCGAGACCAGATCATGCCACAAAGATGAGCAAATTGGATTTTCTCTCTTCCTAAAAACCCAAGGACCACAACAGCTAAGTGCATGGGAAAAAGGTCCCGAAAATTTCTATACATAGTAACTAGTAAATGACATTTAAAAAGTTATAGTTAGTGGTTAAGAAATGAAATAAGATGCTCAGATTTAATGGGCAGTAATAGGCCTTGACCTATATTTATTGGAGTTAATAAATTTGAAGTTAACAATCTCCCCCTTTGGGTTTTCTTTTTTTCCGAAACCCCAATCATCTTTTTCAAACAAGTTGTTGAAGTTCCGAGAATAAAAATCTTCACCTCAAGTAATGAGTAAAATAATATGGGCAATATTAATACGCACAAATAGATACACAACACAAGATCTAATGAAAACAATAATTGTCTTATTTCAACCTAAAAGATTACAAATTTCAAATTTATACTCCCCATTTTTGAAGAAATATGGAAGTCCAAAGCGGCATGTAACCTGCCAAACAAAGTTGATCATGCACAAAAAATCAAACGTAATAGGCAATCTATGGTTACGGATCCAAAATGAAATGACTAGTGTATCAATCAATGTATCAAATAAGCTCAAAATGAAATGAGACATGTGGAGACAAATCTGCACGAAGGTCCAAGCTTAAGTGAATCTCAAGTATTCACCTTGCTAAAGAAAATAGCATTTAAGCACAAAAAGTTTTCTCCCCCTCAATATGAGCACCGAGTAAAACATTAAAGTAGGGAGAAGGAGATAGGAGTATATTAAAACACATCAGAGCTTACAAAATAAAACGCATCAGAGATTACAAAGTAATCAGAGTCACTCAAATTCATATGGTTTTTCAGTCTCAATCTAATCTTCAATATCAGAATCTTATTTTCGAGGTTCATATGCATTCACAGCATTCGAGGCATCTGCCTCTTCAACTTCAGATTCATTATCTTCATCATGAGAATCATCAACGTCATCATTCACAATATTATTCACATCTTTCTCCCCCTCAATAGCAGAAATCCCTTTTCAAGTAGGGTTTCCGTTAACAAAATCACCAACAATTATCAACATTAGTAGTAATAGAAAGCTACTAGAAATGCCAAATTCTATTTTCCATTTGAATAGCAGTTAGTGGATAAGAAAAAGATAAAAGAATTATGGAAACAAATAAATTACCAAAATTGAATACTTAAGATTACCTATGCCGCCGGATAGGAAAAATCTGCACTGTTCGCGAATTTTTCAATTTTTGCACATTTTTCTTAGTTTTTTAAATCTATTTCGTATTTTTGGCGTATTTTCTTGTTTCCTAAGACACCTAAGATTTCTCTAGCAAGAGTTAGTCTAACTTCTACTGGTGATATTTTTGAAATCTTGTTCATTCACGGGTCTGATTTTTTCGCTGTTTGACAAATTAAATCCCATATTTGATGGTTGGGCCTCAGATCTGTAATCAATTGATGCCTCCGCACAATGATTCGAATCTTACTCGGGTTGGATGGTATCATTGTCTCTCTTCTTAAAGATGATTCATCCTCAAATTGCCCCTTGGTTTGAAAGGACGACAGTATCTAGCCGAATCAAATGGAAACAATCTTTTGTCATCCAAAAGAATTTTCAAGTGGTAGCCCAATTTTTGATGCCACACCAAAGTGGAAGCCTCAACTATTTGATTGATGCTTGTTGTTTCATTCCCTTCCTACGAAGATTACACTTCCAAATCTGTGCATTTACCCCTAAAACAAATTTAATAAAACTGGGGTGGGATTTCACAGAGTCATGAGGTACAAGATATGGATCCTTGAATCCCCCCAGTCTTGTTTGTTCTGCTCATACGAACCACACTTGAATGGTGCCAACGTAACCCACACAAGAGAAATGCAAATTACTCCAGCAAATTGATCGGTAGCCTATCAACGTCCAACTCACAACTGAACAACAATTGGTATATTAAACCAATTACTTCCACAGATGTAGATCTGGTAACCAATAGGGATGAACGCCACAAGAGATAATAAGACTCTCGATAAGTTCAGGTGTTCGAGAAGACTAAAGAATTTGAGAGAATAAAACTCAGAAACAGTCAAATATAATTCAATAATAATCAAAAGGTTCTCTCACAATGAATTGACTGGGTATTTATAATGTTTAATACCCTAAATACACTTGGAAAACAAGTAAACCCCCGAAAGGACTTGTTTTCTAGTAAAAATATGCCTGAAAAAAAGAATTCTAGTTGAGAAAGGACACATAGGTAAGTTGTCAAGAACTATGCCTACGCGACCGCATAAGCTTAGTGATGTAGCCTCATCGCTGTTTTTTGGGCCCGTTGTGTCGGCACATATTTCCGTGTATGGCTTGTAGTGAAACCATGGTTGGGTTCTTGTCAGTTGCTATGCGGCCGTATGGTTTGGACCGTGCTACCACACGCTGGAGAACTTTACTAGAAAACACATTTTTGTCCTCCATCTCTTCTTTTATGACGTTTTGATCTCCACTCTCCAAAATTTGTGTAGATTTGGTCCAAATGCATAAGAAATTGACTTCTTTTAGCTCATTTGCTTCCCATTCTTTCACCAAGCTCCAAATTGACTCTTTTGGCGAATTTTTTGATATTTCTTGAATTAATGCCGCCGTTGCCAACTTGATTTTTTTCGTCCTAACTCTTGTGATTGGTCTAAGGGGCACAAGGAGCTTTCGGCGTTGACCTTCCACAAATCGTCGCCTGCATGAAATGAAATGAAATCACTAACATTGAAAATTGCTGAAACAATACACTCACTTGGAAAGTCCAATTTGTAGGCGTTGTCATTGAGTTTCTCAGTCACTTGGAATGGTTCATCACCGCTTGGCTGCAATTTTGACTATGTTGCTCGGGAGACTTTTCTTTTCTCAAGTGCAACCACACCCAATCTTCTGGTTCAAAGGTGACCTTCATTTGTCCGTTGTTCACTCCACCTGAGATATGCTAGCTTCACTTCTTAATTTGTTGCCTCACCTTTTCTTGTAGGTTTTTAGCAAGTTCTGCTTTCTTCATAGATCTAGGCCAGCGCTTTCATCCACAGGTAAATGGATCAAATCCAATTAAGTCAATGGATTAAAACCATAAAAAATTTCAAATGGCAAAAAATCAGCAGAAGACTGCACTGCATGATTACAAGCAAACTCAGCAAATGGTAAACATTCTTCACAACCCTTCCAATTCTTTTTAATTAAAGTGTGCAACAATTGAGATAAAGTCCTATAAATTACCTCAAATTGACCATCTGCTTGGGGGTGGTTAGTGGTTGAAAACATCAATTTTTTTTTTGAAGAGAAAACATCAATTTTGTGCCTAATTTACGCTACAATTTTTTCCAAAAGTAGCTAGGGAACTTAATATCACAATAAGCCACAATGGTTTTAGGAACCCTACGTAAACTTACTATCTCTTTAAAGAATAGGCCGGCAATGTGTGTGTGTGGTGTCATTGGTTTTGTGACAAAGTATAAAGTGAGCCATTTCACTAAGTCTATCAACCACAAACAAATTGAATCACGCCCATCTTCAGACCTAGGGAATCCTAACATGAAATCCATCGAAATATCAACTCGTGGCTCTTTTGGAACAATTTAGCCTTTTTACAAGTTATGCAATTAACACAAATCTTTTCAACAACATGTTTCATCCGAGGCCAATAAAATGTTCGTCTAGAACATCTAAGGCCTTTTGAATCCCAAAGTGCCCCTCAATACACCACTACAGGCTTCTCACACTAACAAGCCTCTAATAGAACTAGTGGGCACACACAAGTAGCAAAAATACTAGAGAAGTCGGAATCATTTTCATGAAAGTCCTTTACCATTTCGAAACCCAACAATGTACTACCCAAAGTGGTTCACAAGGCGTACTTGTGTGAGGGGGCATCTGCCACAATATTATCTCTGACTTTGCCCTTGCCCTTAGTATCCACCACCTGTGTAACTTTTGGTGGTTCACTCCTTCCTTTCCCAGTAGTTTGATCATTCTTGTTGTCAACCCATTTTGACCTCCCGGAGTTATTGCTACCTCTTGCTAGGGGTTCGTTCCAGACCCTCTTCTTAAGCTATTTTTCTATCTTCACTGTTTTGTGGAGTAATTCACTTATGTTTGTATAATCTTGTAATTCGGCAACATTAGCAATTTCTCGATTTAAACCACCCAAAAATTGATCCATGGTGGCTTCCTTGCCCTCCGCTATATTAGCCCTAGTCATTAGAGCCTCCATTGCTTCTAAATACTTCTCTACACTCTTTCCACCTTGAGTCAAAGACTCCAACCTCTGATATAGCTATCTATAGAAGTGTGATCGTACAAACCTTTTTCTCAGGATTACTTTTAGCTCTTCCCAAGTTCCGACAGGCCCCTCCAAATTTCGGCGCCTCATGGTGCATAACTGTTTCCACCAACTCAATGCATAAAGGACGAATTGCTTCACTATCAGTTGCACCAGTCATGTTTTCAAAATTCAGTGGCAAGTAAACATTAGGTCTATCTGGTGCTCCCAATCAAGGTAGACCTTCGAGTCTGCCTTACCCTGAAACTTAGGCACTTCAATGTACACATTTTTAGCATTCCCCTTATCTTCATTTCTTTCACGTCCATCTCTTCCGTCCTATATTCTTCCTCAAAATTGTCGTCATCCCATTCGTTCATCCTAGATCTATGCCTCGGATCTAGCTGCCTTCCATCTCTTCCATTCAGTCATCGACAACGAACCTCTAACCGGGCAGTTAGACCTCCTAGCCCTATGATAGATTCATTTATTGTTGCTCTCAACTTTTAGTTTTGCTCAAACAGTTGGCGATTTTTTTCTGCTGATATGAGGGCGTTACGACTTTTCCATTTTTTTCTTAGAAATTGAGTTTAGCGCTTGTTTAGCAAATTCAAAATAATATAAATTTAACAATTTAATTGGTCGAATTTTATTAAGGGCCACAATATCTAGTCTATTAGGCTTCAAGCCTATTTCTAATTTAAAAATCAATTCCTACTTTTATTGGATTAATATATATTTCATATCAATTCCTACTTTTTTTGTGGTATATTTGCTATTTGAATAGTCAAAGCGACTTTCCCCCACGTTGGACTGGAGTTCCCAACAATCGACTTTTCTATAGTTTGATTGCCTTTAATTGTAATTTCATGTGTGGATGATATGTTGAAATGTTTTCCTACTATGCCCCACTGAGTACAACAACATTATACTCATCCCAAATATTTTAAACTCCTTTTTAAAATTGATGTTGAAATGTTTTCCTACTATGCCCCACTGAGTACAACAACATTATACTCATCCCAAATATTTTAAACTCCTTTTTGAAATTAAGGAGTCCGGCGAAGCGGCGTGAGGAGGGGCGTTATCATCCACTTAACCCCATGTCTAATTTAGTTTTCCTTTGTTAGAGGGTCATTCGAAACTTAGTAGTATATTATTCTTGAGCTCCCTCATTTGGTTTAGAAGATTTAATTCCTTTATTTGAAAAATGAGTATTGGTTATCAAATTGATGAATATCATTTCATTTAATTAAATGAATCTTGAACCCCATTATTATTATTATTATTATTATTATTATTATTATTATTATTATTATTATTATTATTATTATTATTAGTGTTATTATTATTATTATTATTATTATTATTATTATTATTATTGTTGTTGTTGTTGTTGTTGTTGAAAATGTTATTTGAAAAAAAAATTATCATCAAATTCCCACGGTTCAATTTAGTAAAGACTACTTTAGTAACACTTCCATTATTTGAGAATCGGGGCGTTACAGTGTGGTATGAGAGCAAAGGTTTACTTTCTTGTAGACTCAAAAAAAAATCTATTTAGAACCTTTTGAAAGGTTTAAAGGTTATAACCGATGGATGCCCGCTCCCGCAACTCCATGCCGACTCCGAAAAGGTAAACAAATCTTTTCTTTCGAGAATGCCTGTTTTAGAACTTTGGTCGGATTTCATTTAGATGCTGAATTTGACACGAAATTTTATTAGATTGCTGCATCGGTATGTTATACGAGCTACGAAAATTGTAAACGGACTTTATGGTGCAGTATGTAACTTCTATAGTTATCAGTATCCATTATTTGAAATTCATGTGTGCCTACTCATATAGACGTTTGCGCTAGTGATGCTGGACTGCGGCGGTAATCAGAAAATATTTTACTTAGTACTCGAATTTAGACTAAAACGAATTAGAAACGTCATCTAACTTGGCTTTTTCCATAATTGGTGCATCAGGCATGGCTGTTAGACGGAGGATCGCTAGGAAGAGGGCTCCCCAAAGACCATATATGTGCAGGAAGGCCGTGATTATGACGGGTATGTGTGGCCGATGAATTACTCCTTCACGCAGCACATCCTGGAGATGGAGAGACTTTGAAATGCGTGAAATCTTCGGGGATCATCCCCTAGCCTTTTGCTACGGGGAGCCCACGAAGAAGTTGCTTGAGAGGCTGGAGGATGAGCAAGCGTTGGCAGATGAAGACCCCATGGGGGCTGCTCGGCCCACAGAGCAGACCAAACGTTTTGACGCACCTCAGGCCGACTTGGACTCAGATGATGACTTTTATAAGGAACTTTGGAAGGATTAGAGTTCTCCATTGGTAGTAGCTATTATGGTTTTATTCATTTCGTTGGTTAATGTTTAGTCAGTGGTTCAGTAGGATTGATTCATTTCATTCAGTAGGATTATGATTCATGTTGGTTCTCTTTAGATCGAGGTTTTGAATCTTGAACATTTGTTGCAGTTTCATTATTTTGTTTCTTGTCGAGACTTGAGTTGATAATAAAATTGCGGTTGACGTTCGTTGAGTCTATTGTGCTTATTCCTTGAGATGGTGTCCCTCTGTATAGGGTAGGATGAATACTAAATCGATTGTTATTTTGGTTCATGAAGGGGGATGGCACGTAGCAACACACAAGCTGGCCTTCTGCGGAATCTTATTAGAGCGGTACAAGAGATCAACACACAGAACAACGATAAGCAGAACCAGCAGCGTAACAATCATAACAACAACAATCCGAACCAACAGGGATAATGCTGGGAATACTAGCTAAATCATTGGGGAATTCCGCCGCTACAAACCCCCAACCCTCAATGGGAAGGCTGGGCCCCAAGTTGCAGAGGAATGGCTACAATGACTGGAATGCATCTTCAAGCACATGGAGATTGGAGATGCCCATAAGATCTCATGTGCTGAATTCATGATGATTGAGGACGCTGGTCATTGGTGGGAATCCTACCAACGCACATTGCTCGTGGCCCAACTTTGAACAATGAATTGGGCTCAGTTCAAGGAAGCAGTGCTCGAAAAGTATTACCCCTACGATCTCCGCGACGAGAAGGAGATAGAATTTACTAATCTCAAGCATGGTAGCCTGTTCCTGGTTGAATACGAGAGGAAGTTCGAGTAAATGTCGCGATGTGTACCTCATTTGGTGGATACAGGCTAAAAAAGCAAGAAGGTTTGAAAGGGGGCTGCAATAAAAAATCAAAGGAATATTAGCGGCCCAAGGTATCACCTCTTACTCACAGGTCCTAAAACAGGCACATGTCATATCCGCGCGGCTCAAATTGGATGAAATTGGTTTGAAGACAGAAGAGTCATCGGGGAAACGAAAGTGGAACGGACAGGACAAGGGCAAGGGAAAATTTCAGAACAAGAAAGGAAATTTTGGAGGAAATCAAAAGGAAGGCAATGCTCATACGGCTAGCAACAAGCCTCTGTGCCAAAATTGTGGGAAGAACCACCACGGGGAATGCTTAATGGTAAAGGGGTTTGGTACCGTTGTAAGAAGGCCGGTCATTATGCCGAGGAGTGCCCCGAGTATAAGGGTAGGGAAGCAGCTAAGAAGGGAAAAGCTCGAGTTTTTGCACTCACACGGAACGAGGCGCAGCAGGATCCAGACGTGATCACTGGTGTGTTATCAATCTTTAATATACTTGCCCTCGTATTGTTTGACTCTGGTGCTACAAATTCTTTTATATCGGTTAGTTTCTGTGGTAAGATCGCGAATTTATGTGAATGTGAATGAGGCCTTAGCGGTTAGCATTCCCTCAGGAGAGATTATTAGTGTTGAACAAAAGGTTAGAGCTGTTTGATGTGAAATCGATGGAAGCGATTTTGAGGTTGGCCTATACGTGCTAGAAATGAAGGATTTTGACGTGATTTTGGGAATGGACTGGCTTAGTAGCAACCATGCTACTATTAAGTCTCGTGAAAGGGAGATACTTTTCCGGAAGCCTCAAGACGATGAATTTTCCTTTTTCGGGGCGAAAGTCAAAACCCTACCCCGAATTGTCTCGGCGATGAAAGCGGAGAAGATGCTGAAGAAAGGTACTGGCTATGGGTATCTTGTGAGTATGGTTAGTCCACCGTCGATTGAGCTAACCCCGAAGGATGTACCAACAGTACGAGACTTTGTAGATGTGTTTCCAGACGATTTACCTTGAGTCCCTCCAAATAGACATGTGGAGTTTGCTACTGACTTGGTACTGGGAGCAACACTAGTATCCAAGGCACCGTATCGAATTGCAGCGAAGGAACTCCAAGAACTAAAAGTGTAGTTACAAGAGTTGTTGGACAACGGTTTTATCCGACCCAGCGTGTCCCCTTGGGGAGCACCAGTGCTCTTCGTGAAGAAGAAAGATGGGTCGATGAAGATGTGCATCAATTACAAAGAATTGAACTGCCTCGCGGTCAAGAACAAATACCCGCTGCCAAGGATAGAGGATCTATTCGATCTGTTGAGAGGTGCTAATGTATTCTCTAAGATTGATTTAAGGTCAGGCTACCATCAACTCAAGATCAAGGACGGCGACATACCTAAAACGGCATTTAGAACTCGCTACGGCCATTACGAGTTCACTGTAATGCCTTTCGGGTTAACCAATTCCCCAACTGTCTTCATGGACTTAATGAACCATATTTTCCATCCGTATCTAGATCGGTTCGTTATAGTCTTCATTGACGACATACTGGTTTACTCGAGAGATAAGAAACAGCATGGGGAGCATCTCAGTATGGTATTACAGACTCTTCGCAAGGAGAAGTTATACTCTAAGTTCAAGAAGTGCGAGTTTTGGCTTGATCGCATTCGCTTTTTGGGTCACGTCATAACTGCCAATGGGATTGAAGTCGACCCGATCAAGGTCGAAGCTGTTTCAAATTGGAGTGCACCAACAAATGTTTGTGACATTCGTAGCTTCTTGGGTTTGGCCGGTTACTATAGAAGATTCAGTGAAGGGTTTTCGAAAATAGCTGGACCGTTGACTCAGTTGCCCAAGAAGGGAGTAGAGTTTCGATGGACCGATAAATGTGAGAAGAGCTTCTAGACTTTAAAGCAGAAATTGATATCAACTCCAGAGTGTTAGCTATTCCAGGGATTAGACGGATTTGTAATCTACTGTGACACGGCTAAACAAGGATTGGGCTGTGTACTAATGCAACATGGGACACTGATCCCCTACGCTTCTAGGCAACTGAAACCCCACGAGCAGAACTTCCAGACGCATTATGTAGTGACCGCGAATTTCCTTAAAATTAAAATATTTAATTAAAGTAAAATCTCGAACGTGTCGCTACAACTCACCTATAGAGTTAAACACCGTACGCTCGTCTAGTTAAAATTTTATTAAATTTACTATTATATTGGATTATTTAAAATAAAAACAAAAATAATAATTTATAAAATATTTAATTATTTATTTATTTTCAATTTACATTTGAGGACCAAACTTTAGAAATTATTCATTTTAAACCCAATTATAGGCCCAATTTTACTTCTTATGCTATAAGAAAGCCCATTTGGAGGAGTAACCTAGTTTTACCCTATTTATACAATTTAAGGTTGATTTTAGAAACCCTAGCCTCACTACTCTCCCCTCTTTCCACAATTTGCATCTTCAAGTTCATCTTCATTTCCATTCAACAAATCTAACTAGCTTCAAGTGGTAAGATTTCTTGACATTTTAGTTATGCCTCTACTTCTTTTATTTAGTTGCTATGAATTCTTTACCAATTTTATTTTATATCACAAGACATAATAGCTAGTACTTTGGCCAATCCACACACACCCGCACCACCGTCAACCACCATCGCACCACCAGGATCCGCCATCATCTCCACCAACCGTCATCAACATCATCACCTCCAAAACGCACACACACAACCATATATAAACGCGGATATACATACACCATCGCATACATATGCGCATATACGCACCAAGCTCGGCCAAAAACTTCAACCGCGCCCAAAACTCAACTTCAAAATACAAAAATCACACCCACACCTTCCTCTAGCTCCCTAGAACATCGTAGAGTAGTTTAATTTCGAAAATAGTTAGGGAATCGATCGAATTTTGAAAATACCCAAATTTTTCCTTTAGTGTTCTAGCTTCAATTTCTTCCCAAATACTCAATATTTCTTCAAATTGACTTCATAACTAGCTTCGCCACCTTCAACTCCACCTTCGCCGCCATTTTCGCCGGCCGAAAACCGCCGAAAGTCGAGCGAGAAGAGAGAGAGAGCCGATAGTAGCGTGAGCCAAGAGAGAGAGCGGGTATGGAAGATGATGACCCGAGTTCAAGCCCAATCCATGTTTAAAAATCCGGATTTTACAAACAAGTCCCTCTATTTTATTATTTGTTTTAAGTTGGATCTCAAGCTTTATTTAATTTGCAAATCCCCAACTTTTAATTGTTACAATTTAATCCCTCAATATTATTTACAGATTTAATCCCCCATTTTATTTATTTTATTTAAATGAGCCCTCAAATTTTATTTAATTTCAAGTCCCCAACTTTCCATTGTTGTAATTTGACCCCTAAACTTTTATTTCACTTTTAATCCTTCAATTTCTTTTTCATATTTAATCTAACCCCCAAAATTTAATTGCATATTGGTCCCTCATGTTTTAGAAATCCTATAATTGAGCCCAAAATATTTTTAGTTCACTTTTATTGCATAATAGGTACTCAAACTATTAAATTCTTTCAAATTGACCCCCAAAGTTTTGTATTCTTTCTATTTTGGTCCACAAACTTCTATATTACTTATAGATACTTATATTTAAGAATATTAACATAAATTAAACTCGTTATTGACTAGACGAGGCGTACCAACAGCTAGAGGACTGATTTTCACCTCTTAGTAGACTCAAAACTCGAGAGATACTTCAGGTAGATCCCCTTTCTAAAAAGTTTCTTTAAAATGTGCGCAATTGCAATTAATATTATTATAAATGCTGCATGTAAATATTATGTGATGATAGGCTTTTTAGCCTACTCATGACGTGCTTCCTCGGCACTATGACGATAGGCTCTTAGCCTACTTACAACGTGTTTTAATAACATCATGATGATAGGCCTTAACCTAATATATATTAGAACGACGTGCTATTAAACACTATGATGACGTGCATGATTAAGAGAGATGATGAATGAACTTGTATTACTACTTCTTCGTATTTTATGATAAATGATGATTACGTGCATTTAATTTGTGATAAATATTAATTGTTGTGTGCGGGGTCTACTGAGTATTGTTTAAATACTCACGCCTTTCATTCTTTTACAGATTGAGGAGTTAGGAGGTGCGACGAGACATGGGAGTTCTATTTAGGTTTATTAAATAACAGATTTCACTTCCGTTGTTATTTCGGTAAACCGATGTATGGGATTATGTCGTTTTCAAACTTTTGAACTAGTTAGTAATTTGTGTTAGATGTTTTGGACGTTTGGTGTTCCATAATTTTTAAAACACTTTAGATGGTTGTTATATCAAATGAATTTCCGCTTTTAATTATTTATTTCACTTCCGCATTTAATATTAGAAAAAAAATGGTTAGTTTTAAAGAAAGAACTAACGTTTCGAGTTCTTCGAACTCGAGGCGTTACACATTAGTTGGAGTTGGCGGCCGTAGTTCACGCTCTAAAGATATGGCGACACTATCTATATGGTAGTAAATGTGAAATATACACGGACCATAAAGTCTCAAGTATTTCTTCACACAGAAGGAATTGAATATGAGAAACAGGAGGTGGTTGGAGCTGGTTAAAGATTATGATTGTACGATCCTTTACCACCCAGGTAAACCAAATGTCATGGCTGACGCACTAAGTAGAAGGATGAAGGGTCAGTTAGCAGCTTTGCTGACTGATCAAGCACAGTTGATCAGGGATTTCGCCGATTTGAAGATCGAAGTTGTCACTCCCCCATGTCGCACCACCACAATCATAGCCACATTAGTAGTGCAACCTATGCAAAGGGATAGAATTAAAGATGCTCCGAAAAATGACAAGTTCTTGTGTAAGACCAAAGAGCGGGTACTCACAGGCAATGTGAAGGATTTCGAAGTATCCACTGATGGCACTCTCTTGTTTAAAGGGAGATTGTGTGTACCGAAAGAGGAAGAGTTAAGAAAGGAGATTCTGGAAGAATCCCATTCTTCGCTTTATACCGTGCATCCTAGGGGTACGAAGATGTACCAGGATCTACGGAAGTTATATTGGTGGAGGAACATGAAGAGATCTATCAGCTTGTTCATTGAGAAATGCATGACGTGTCAGCAGGTGAAAGCCGAACACCAATGACCGTCAGGGTTGTTGAATCCGCTCGAGATTAAAGAGTGGAAGTGGGAACACATAGCAATGGATTTTGTAACTGCACTTCCAAAAACGGTGAAAAGTCATCACGCCATTTGGGTAATCGTTGATCGTTTGACAAAATCAGCTCACTTCTTACCAGTGAGGATGAACTTCAATCTTGATTAGTTCGCCCAGATTTATGTGAAAGAGATCATAAGGCTGCACGTGGTACCAGTTTCTATTGTATCCGATAGGGATACCCGATTCACATCTAATTTCTGGAGAAGCTTACAAGATGCTATGGGTACTAAGCTGAAGTTTAGCACCGCCTATCACCCGCAGACAGATGGTCAATCTGAAAGGACCATACAAATTCTCGAGGATATGTTAAGAGTGTGTGTGCTTGATCGTGGTGGTAACTGGAAAACGCACCTGCCACTGGTTGAGTTCCGTATAACAACAGCTACCGGGCGACCATCGGGATGGCACCATTTTAAGGCCTCTATGGAAGAAAGTGCAGATCGTCGGTGCCTTAAAACGAGATCGGTGAAAGGGGAATTTTGGGTCCAGAGATAGTTAAGCAAACTGTTGAGGCCGTAGATAAGATCAGAGGAAGAATCAAGGCTGCTTAGGACAGACAGAAAACTTATGCTAATAAGAGACGAAAAGATTTACATTTCAAAGTGGACGAGAAGGTTTCCCTCAAAGTAGCTCCAATGAAGGGAGTGACAAGGTTTTGGAAGAGAGGGAAACTAAGGCCTAGATTCATCGGGCCTTTCGAAATTCTTGAAGAGATCGATGATGTGGCTTATCGAATCGCTTTACCGCCAAAGTTATCTACAGTGCATAACGTTTTCCATGTCTCGATGTTAAGAAAGTACGTCCACAATCCAAGCCATATCATCAATTATGCTTCGCTGGACGTGAATAAAGATTTGACATATGAGGAAATCCCTATGGCGATCCTTGCGAGGGAAGTTCAAATTTTAAGAAACAGAGAAACCCCATTGGTTAAAGTCCAGTGAAGTAGACATGGAAAGGAGGAGGCCACTTGGGAAAGAGAAGACGAAATTCTAGCGAAGTACCCCGACATTCTAAAATAAGTAAGTCTAAATTTCGAGGACGAAATTTCTTTAAGTGGGGCAGGTTGTAACGACCACGTTCAATTTTTAACATTTAAAGAATTATACGACGTCGTTATGGCTTTTACATTTTTTGTCTTAGAAATTGAGTTCAGCGCTCGTCTAGCAAATTCAAAGTAATATTAATTTAATAATTTAATTGGGTCGAATTTTACTAAGGCTCACAATATCTATAGTCTATTAGGCTTCAAGCCGATTTCTAATTTAAAAATCAATTTCTACTTCTACGGGATTAATATATATTTCATATCAATAAAATTTTGGGGTTAGTCCACTTTAATCTATTTGTTGGGTTTCAAGTCCAATTTTCTTTATTTGTGAATCTATTCAAAATTCTTGGGCCAATATTTCACCTGATTTTTCCAGACAAGCTACTTTTGGTTGGGCCACAATCAAACCCTACATCTACCCCAACCGAAAAAACCTCTTGGCTCCTTCTCACGTTGCAAAGACCCTGCTGCATTCATACGCTGTCGCCCAAGGAATTTCTCTTCATCTGCAAATTTTCAGAAATTTACAGCAGGTAACTAGCTTCTCTCTATCACATTAAAGCTTTTACTCAATTACTAATTGTCTTCCTTCCATTAATTTCTACTGCAAAACCACAATATACACGCACATACTAGTGTACACCATCGACTCCTGAAACTCATTCGAACAATCCACAACGCCAAAACACATTCAAGTCAAGACCAGTTAATCCTTTTCCTCATAGATTGAACGAAAGAAACACTCTAGCTGCGAGTTTTTCCCCATTTAAATCCATCACGAATTCATCATATGGGAACAAAAACACAACCAAGCTTTAAACACCAAGTTCAAATCTCGATCAATCGTTCAAAATAAAAAAAATTGAGAATTCAAAAGCACTTTTCAAAATTCAATGTTTAATCCATCATCCTCAACCCCAATCTATGCCAAAAAAAAAAAAAAAAAAGAAAAACAAGCTGAGGAGGGCGACGAATGAACAGTAATCGGCCATGGCTCCGCATTTTCAACCTCAATTTTTCTTCCATACTTTGCTCCCAAATCAACCATAGAAGGTAGAGAAACCCAATACTCAAACTCAATCGATATTTACAACCTGTTTGGCCTCGTTTCCACTAGATTTTTGTTTGTAAAATAAACTTAATTTGGCTGTGGATCGTGACCAAATCACTACTGTTCAAGGATTCCGACACAGCGGTTCCTCCGGCGTCCCTCGATGGCGGCACCGGCAACCAAGTCACCGATTTCCCTCTTGCCCGATGAACCAGCTGATCTCTCTCTCTCCCTATCTCTGCATGTATCGTGTATGTATGTGAGAGCTAAGGAATGAGAATTGTGAGTCAAATTTTGACTCTTATGTTGAGGATTTTTCACTTGGGTCCCTCAAATTCCAATCCTTATTTAAGTTGGTCCCTTAGTTTTATTCTCTCTTTTCAATTGTTTAAAACACTCCCCAAAATCATGGTTTTACTTGAATCGACTTCGATTGAATTTATATAATCCACAATTGGAGTCCCCAAGTTGCGGTTTAACTTTAAAACAGTCCTTAAATTGCCTAATCTTCTCAATCAAGTCCCAAATTAGGTTTTAAAAGTTTAGTTTCAACCCCTAAAGTTTCGGTTGAGTTTTAATTAGTCCTAGTCTAATAATCACTTCAATTTCAACCTTCAAATCAATATTTTACTTCCATTATGCCCATAGAAACTTTTAGATATTTTCAATTTGGCCCTAAAACTCTCAATTAAAACAATTAAGACCCTAATAGGTTATTAAATCACAAATTAAAGGTCAAATACCAAGTTTATGTTTAAAACTTTTCTGCTATATGGCGCTCCAAGTCTGTAGAGGAGGTAGCATCATATCAGCCCTAATTCCGAAGAATTTACAAGAACCTGGGAATTTGAGGTGGGGTTTATTTTATGCAAGATATTTTATTTCTTCCAAATATTTTTATTTTCAAAGAAATTGTTACTTTAGAGCCATGTCATATTCCTCTACGTGTTATAATTTGTGGTATATTTGCTATTTGACATGCATGTGATGGTGTTAATTACCATCTTCTACGGAATGGTGTTAAGGGTCATTCGGACAGTCATAACGACTTTCCCCCACATTGGACGGGAGTTCCCAACCTCGACTTTTCTATAGTTTGATTGCCTTTAATTCTAATTTCATGTGTGGATACGTGATATGGTGAAATGTTTTCCTACTATGCCCCACTGAGTACAACAACGTTATACTTATCCCAAATATTTTAAACTCCTTTTTCAGATTGAGGAGTCCGGCGAAGCGGAGTGAGGAGGGGCGTTATCATCCACTTAACCCCATGTCCAATTTAGTTTTCCTTTATTAGAGAATTATTCAAAACTTAGTAGTATATTATTCTTGAGGTCCCTCATTTGGTTTAGAAGATTTCATTCGTTTATTTTAAAATGAGTATTGGTTATCAAATTGATGAATATCATTTCATTTAATTAAGTGAATTTTGAACCCCATTATTATTATTATTGAAATTTTTATTTGAAAAAGAAATTATCGTCAAATTCCTACGTTTCAATTTAGTAAAGACTACATTAGTAACACTTCGATTATTCGAGAATCGAGGCGTTACAAAAATCAAATAGTAAAAGACTAAAAAATAAGAACAAACGAGATCTAGATCTCAAAACGGCAAAAAAGACAAACTAGATCTAAAAGGATAGTCATCGAAAATTAGAGCCTGTGCTCTGATGCCAATTGATGGGAATCACGTTGGAATGGTTGCAACATAACCCACACAAGATTAGGTCTGATCTCGAAAAAGCTAATTACTACGATGAATTGATTGGTGGCCTACTGGCAAAAATTAGTATTTTAAACCAATTACATCCACATATGCAAATCCGGCAACCAAACGGAGTGAACACCACAAGAGATGATAGCGCTCTTGATAAGTTTTGGTGTTCGAGAAGAATGAAGAATTTGAGACACTAGAACTAAAAAGCACTGAAACATAATTCAACAGTAATCAAAAGGTTCTCTTACCATGAATTGAATGGGTATTTATAATGTTTAATACCCTGAATAAACTTGAAAGACAAGCAAACATGCAAAAACACTTGTATTTGAGTCAAAAAATGCCAAAAATAAGAATTCTAAACGAAAGGACAAACACATGACTCGCTGGGAATTATGCCTATGCTGCTGCAAAGATTCAATGATGCAGCCCATTGTTGTTTTGAGAGCCCCTTCTACAGGCGCATGATTCTGTGTGTGGCTTGTACTGAAGCAAAGCTTAGGTTCGCGTTATGCGGCCGCTTGGCTTGAGAATTGTAATAACCACCCTCGATTTTACTATTTAAAGAATTATGTGACCTCATTATTGCCTTTCTTTTTAGCTTTTGCAATCAACATTTAAGCTCTTGCCGTGGCAGAATAAAGATTTAACTTAATAATTTAATCACGTCAAATTTATTTAGGGGCCAATAGAATTAGTCCATTGGGCTTTGAGACCAATTATCGATCTCAAAGCCCATTTTAATTCTTAATGGGCCAATTTGTCCAATATTCACCCAAATTTTTAGACAAGCCTATTCTAAATTGAACTCGACGAATCCATCCTATTCAATTCAAACTTCATCAATATAATTTTAAAACCAAAATTTGTTTAGAAAAGAAAAAGAGAAATTCCAAATTTGAAAAACAAAAAATTAGAGACATGAGAATCATGGTTGTTGAGAACCCTCCTCAACTCAATTTCTTCATCCCACGTCTCTACTTCTGCCTCCTAGCTCTCACACAAATCCTCTCATAATAAACTATCTCAAAGCTTTCCTCAGAGAGTTTCATCTACAAAACTCCAGGAATTGACCAGCGGCAACATCCCAGCATACCAGTTTCATACATCTTGCAGCAGAAAACAAATACGAGTAATCCATCTCTTTCGTCACTATTATTTGGAACCTATATCATGCTATTGAGTCACACACGCTCTATACAACATCTTTATAAGGACCATTTGAAACATCACAAGAAGTCTCCTCATTCAATTCCCCATTTACATAAAACAAAAAAAAGAATAATAGAAAATTCATTCAATCATGGATTTGATGCAAGTCACACGAACATAGCATTTATTCATCACGATCACCTCATAATATCCTCAAAAAAAAAAAGAAAGAAAAGAAAGAGAGAAAGAAAGAAGAACTGTTCATTCACTTCTTTCCACAGAAAAACAATTCAATCAATAGAATCTTCAATACAAATCTCACCAAATACAAACCTTACCATTCGTCAACCTCTTACTATGGCTTAATTATATTCTTCCAAAAAAAAAAAGATGAGAGGGACAGAAGGCCGCGAGCTTGAACTGGGATTCGGCCATGGCCACCTAACCTATTTCCATAATGTTTTCTTCCATTTTTTGCTCCTAAATCCATCACAGAGCATATAGAAACCTAAAATTTGGGGTTAATTGACGTTTGTTGGCTAGGAAAGCTTGATTTTGCTAGAATTTTGATTTGAAAAAAAACTTCAACTCTTCATACCTCTTTTTCCCTCCCCTTCGCCGGATACATAGAGGCACGACCACCGGGGGATGACCGCCTCGACTAGAAGCACCTGTCCAGGACAGTAACCTCGCCGGCTGGAGTTCGGATGAGAACGAGTAATAGTGGCCGAATCCACCTTCAGGTTGTCACAGCTGCCTAAGCACCAGGGGAATAGAATGATTTTAGAGCCAATTTTTACCTTTAAGTGTGGGATTTGCAATTCAAGTCCCTCAAGTTCTAGTTTCCATTTAAGTTAGCCTCCTATTTTAATTTCCATGTCAATTGGTCCCCAAAGTCATTGTTCTATTTCAACTGACTTCAATTGATTTACGGGAATTGTAGTCAAGGTCCCTATGTTCTGGTTTTAAGTTTAAAAATTTCAATCTCAACTCCTAAAGTTTTGAATGAGTTTTCAAATTTGCCCTAATTGGTTAATAACTTCAATTTCAACTTTCAAATCAATAGCTCCCTTTCACAAAGAAACCATTGAAGTTATCTATTAGGCACTAAAACTTTTATTTAAATGCTCTTACGACCACAGTAAATCATTAAAGTTCAATTTTAAAGATAAGATACTAAGTTTATGTTTCAATTGTTTTGCTAGACAAGGTTACAAATTTGCCCTAATTGGTTAATAACTTCAATTTCAACTTTCAAATCAATAGCTCCCTTTCACAAAGAAACCATTGAAGTTATCTATTAGGCACTAAAACTTTTATTTAAATGCTCTTACGACCACAGTAAATCATTAAAGTTCAATTTTAAAGATAAGATACTAAGTTTATGTTTCAATTGTTTCAATTGAGGTAGGGGTTTACTTTATGCAAAATGTTTTATTTTAAGCAACTGTATACTTTCAAAACAATGTTGTGTTCCTTTAGATACTTATCATTGTTGTATACTTGCAATTTGACATGCATGTGACGATTGAGTACCATCTTCTACGGGATGATGTTTAGGGCATTCGGAGGGTGAAGCCGATATTCCCCCACGTTGGGCATGAGTTTCTAACACTCGACTTTTCTATGTTATAACCATGTTATATTCGCCCTACTATTTCAAACTTTTTTTAAAAAAATTACGGAGCTCGGCGAAGCAACTTTAAGTGGGGTGACATCCTCCATTTTAATTTCATCTATATTTATTCCAAACTGGTTGTTTGTTGAACCGTTTAATTCATAGCATGCTATGAAATTTACAGTTCTTCATTTAGTTTGGAAATTTTCAAATGTTCATTCAGTAGAAGATTTTCAGTTATTCAACTTTGGGATATTGCTCAAGTTAGTACATGGTTTTCCTTTTAATGTGAATGCCATTGTTATTTGAAATCATTTATTGTTTGTTGTTAAAAAAAAAAGATATCGTCAAATTTTTCATGCTTTATGAAAGCCATAGCTATTTTAGTAACACTTTGATATTCTAAAATTGGGGCGTTAAAAGAACTTTACTAGCAAATACATTTTGGTCCTCCATCTCTTCTTTTATGATGTTTTGACCCATGATCTCCAATTTTTGTGCAAATTTGGTCCCAATGCAAAAGAAATTGACTTCTTTTGGCTCCTTCGCTTCTAATCCTTTCTCCAAGCTCCAAGTTGAATCTTTTGGTGAATTTGTCCATATTCCTTGAATTAATCCTGCCGTTGCCAACTTGAGTGTCTTCGTCCTAGCTTTTGTGATAGGTCCAATGGGCACGTGGAACAGGCCTTTTGGCGTTGACCTGCCTTGAATTGCTCATTCAAAGAATAGGAGTAAATGCCTCTACAGATGACTCTAACAAAATTTTCATGACCCACATGAGGTTACGAAACACCAGAGATAGGGATGTCAATCTTACCCATTGAACCCGAAATCCGCGGGCACCCGTCCCTAATAGAACGGACCCACCCCGACTACATGGATAATAGGGGCAGATCTGGGGCGGACTTTGCGACCCGTAAATATTCTACTGGTGGGTCCGGGTCGACATGTACCTGCTCCGAATCGCCCCTATTACCCACAAATATATTTATATTTTCTCAATTAATATGAAAAGTCAATATGACTAAAAATATTCTTATATTTGCAAATATAAAAGTTGCACTCTTTAAACTACACACACGATTAAGTGTGTGATCACTACTCTATTCACAATTTATATGAGAAAAAATTCAGGTAAAAAAAATAAAAATAACTTTCTGCATCGACTCGTGGGTCTAAAGATTGACCCACCTGGCCCCTTGATTCGTCCCGACCCAACCCACCCCTAAAGCTCATGGGTTTAGGGGCGGATCCGAGGCACACTATAGCTCATGGGTCTAGACGCGTGTCTCGACCAACTCGCCCCAAACCCGACCCATTGCCATTCCTAACCAAAAAATGTGGGTTGATTTAAAGAAAATCTTAAAATTCAATGGGCTTGACAACTGGAAATGGAGGCCCAAAGTTGCGAAGTTAGCGCTCAACGAGATGGCCCAATGCAAAAATTCTGCCGAAAAGTCATTCCAAGGCTAATTGACAAAGAATCAAACTTTGAGGGCAAATTCAATGCAAATACAAGTTGAATTTCAAAATTGCCATTTCTAGAAGAATGAAAGCCCTCCTCATCTAGTTTACAATGCACTTAGAATCACCTAAAATGGACATTGGGCTCAAAAATTCTGCACAAAACTTGCTGGGGGTTATACAGGCACAACATGCTTCCATTTAATGAACTATGCAGACGCATCAAGATTTCCTATGCAGCCGCATAGGAAAAATTTGAGTTGTTCGTGAATTTTTTCATTTTTACACTTTTTTCTTATTTCTTTTAACTTACTTTGTATTTTTTTTACAGATTTTCTTGTTTCCTACGACACCTAGGATTTCTTTTTATTTAAGTATCGCATTCCTCTCATTGTTAGCATATTAAAACTTTGTTATTGAATAATATTGGAGATTTTTCCATCTTGTTGCTTGTGAATTGTTTTTATTCTCATTTAATTTATTCTGCCGAGAAATTAGCTATGCTTTATCAAGAATTAGTCAAAAATCATTTTGGTGATATTTTGAAATTTGGTTCTTTAACGGGTCGGATTTCTTTATTATTGGACCAATTAAATCCTGTATTTGATGACTTGGGGTCAGATCTATAATTAATTGACACTTCCGCACAACGATTCGAATCTTAGTCAGGTCGGACAGTATCATCTTGTATCAAAGCGCATATTTCTAGTAAAGTAATCCGTTAGTTATTCTTCCCTTTGTTTTCGAACTTCGACTAGATTTGACGTGCGATTTTTATTTGAATTGAGATTTGGATGTTTTTGGATGTTTTGGTGACTTGAGATTTTGCGCAAATTGGGCTTGAATTTGTTGTCGTGGCGATTTTAAAAAAATCGATTAAGATGTCTGAAGAGAATTCTATGGTGAAACAAAATAATCAACAACTTGCTTAGCTGATTGCCCGGCTTATAGAAGTTAATGCCAGATTGGAGATGGTTGAGACAAAATTGGTTGAGGTGTCAAAAAGAAATAATAGAAGGAGGGATAGGTCTGAGTTCAATGATGATCGTGGCAGCCACACGAGTAGTAACAAAGAATCCTCTGATTAGGATAGCCGAATGCCCAGACAAAGGAATGTTGTGGACCGAGAATTGAGCACAATTAAAATAAAATTTCATCTTTTCGGGGTAGTTGTGATCCGGAGGAATACTCGGAATGGGAGAAAAAGATGAACTAATGTTTGACTGGCATCGGTATTCTGAAGAGATACAGGTGAAGTTAGCTATAACTGAGTTCACAAACTATGTTATAGCTTGGTGGGATCAATTGGTTACTAGTAGATGGACAAAGTTAGAAAGGCCAATTAGTGCATACCAAGAATTGAGGACTATTATGAGGAAACGATATGTTCCTAATTGTTATTATAGGGAAATGTATTCAAAGTGGACGAATCTCTGTTAGGGCTCGAAAAAGTGTTGAGGATTATTACAAAGGAGATGATTCGGGCTAATGTGACGGAGGATAGCGAGGCCACGATGGCAATATTTTTGAGTGGGTTGAATAGGAAGATAGCCAGGAAAGTGGATTTACATGCCTACGTGGATATTGAAGAGATGTTTCATGTGGCTATTCCAGTTGAGAAATAGATTAAAATTGCAAGGCTACAAAATTAGCTAAGGAAAGTGGCAACAAGAAAATGAATGGGCATGATCGGACTAAAGAAGTTGAAAAGCGGCCATTAGTGGTGGATAAAGGAAAGGAAAAGTTGGGAGATCCTCGTGGTGCATGTGGCATGCAATAGCAATTAGAGGAGGCACGATTGAATCTGTTGATGAAGTAGGTGAGTAAGACAAAGATAAAAAGAAATAGGAAGAAGAAAAGCACGATGATGATTGGTACGTTGTGAAAATACTTGAATCATTGGTTGTTACTCGAGCTACAAATAAGCCATTAGAAGATCAAAGTCAGTGTAGCACTGTTGTCCACGCTGGTGTACGATAAAATCTAACATTTGTAGCCTTATTAATGATGGTGGTAGTTGCACTATATAGTTCGTCCCACTTTTGTAAAAGAGTTGGAATTAAATGCCTTCAAGCATTGCAACCCGTAGCAACTACGCTAGTTGTATGAATGTGGAACAATTAAGGTGGAAAAATAGGCATGGGTGAATTTCAAAGTTAGAAAATATAGGGAACTAGTACTCCTGTGGCTGGTACCCATGCATGACACGTAGTTGCTAGTAAGACGTTATTGGCAGTTTAATAGGAAGGTGGTATTTGATGGTTTCAAAAATTGCTATAGTTTCTCCCCTGTCAGGCTGAAAAGTAGTGCTTTACCTTTATCTCCAAAAGAAGTTGAGAAGGAACAACCCCACATGAATGAGTTAAAGGAGGAGAGAAATAAAATTTCTTCCAACACTCTCCCCCCCCCAATGCCCCAAAGTTTTGAATTTGCAGGTACCAAAATAGACTCCTCAACATAATTCAAAAAATTCAAGGGCTAATCCGCCTAAAGAGTGAGGTAATGTTACAATCCAAAGAATCTGGGTTAATTCAAAGAAAATTCAAAAATTCAATGGATCTAATATTTGGAAATCGAGGCCCAAAGTTTCCAGGGAAGAGCTCAAGAAGGATTCCTAATGCGAAAATTCCGCCAAAAAGTAATTTCGTGGCCAAATTAAGCAAGAATCAAACTTTGAGGGAAAAATCGGTGCAAATATAAGTGAATTTCAGAATTTCCATTTCTAGAAGAATCAAAGCCCTCCTCGTCTTGTTTAAAACACACTTCGAATCACCAAAAAAAGACATCGGGATAAAAAATTATGAGCAAAACTTGATGCGGGTGCACAAGGGCAACATGCACCTGTAGAATGAACTAAGTGATATCATCAAGATTGCCTATGTGGCCGCATAGGTAGAATATGGCTAGAAGTGAGCCTTTCGATTCTCCCCCTTTTTCTTTCAATTTATGCTCATTTTCTCACATTTCTTCATTTTTCAATGTTTTTCAGAAAGGGGTATGGACTTGGTTTAGATTGGTAGCCTTCGTTTCCACTGACCCTGCCCTTGGACAATCGATTTGCATGCCATGCTAAGAGCTGGATTTTGATCGTAGGTCTACACTCAAATATAGAGTCTCAATCAGAAACGAAACCTTATAGCATTGATGGTGGTGAGTTATTCCATTCGATTGTCCGATTTAAATGATGTTAAATTAATCTGGAGCCGTGTTGACTGACGTCGACTAGATGCATCTACCACTTTGTCAGCCCCAAGCACTTAGATGCATCCTGCAGTCATCAGATGGTCAACAATTAGTATCGAACTCATAGAATAGGATAGATATACCCACACGTACGTGGAAAATGAAAACAAATGCAACTTTTGGTCTTTAAAATAAATGAGCCTATCCTAGTAGAGGTGAGACTCTGATTTGTTTCGCAAGGTGTTCAAATATGGAGTGTCAAGCATCTTAGTGAACAAATTTGCAACTAGAAGATCACTCTATAGGGTGCTCTAGAGTGATAATCTTTTCTTCAAGTCAGGCAAAATGTATCCTACACTTCTACTTCTGATGGATTTTAACCATGTTTTTCTAGACACATTTTTTTGGACTTGCAATAGCTTCTATCTTTCCTCCACAATAGTGATTCAAAAAGAATATTTGAGCACAAAATCAAACTCACAACCCTAAGATCAAGTAGCAGTAGTAATTGAAATCAAATTTGGGGATCAGAGATCAAGTAGAGGTAGCCATTAAAATCACATTTCTGGATCAGAGAACTAGAAGTCAATCATGAAAGTGAGCATTCACAAGGTTCATATAGAAAGATCATATGAACAAAACCCGACAAAAACCAGTAAAAAGCCTAGACTAACAATCAAAAGATCACAGGGAGATCTTAGCAAGCACACAAAAATAAAAAGAACATAATTTTATTTAAAAGAAAATAAATATGCAGACAAGCACCCAAAAAGAAAATATCAAAGAAAATAAAGAGGATCTCATCTTGTGAAATAAATGTGATCCGCTGTTAAACAAGCTAAATCGATAAAAACTTATTTTCGTCAGCTTTCAAAACATCGGTTCTAATCCATGCTTGTTTTCCATTCAAATTGATCATGGTTGTGGAATCTTTTCTACTTGAATGCTTCCTTTGCTTGCTCTTCGACAATTTGGGAATATTAGGTTTCTTGTTTCCTTTAATCCCAAAATAAAAACATGTTGGCACATTCTCAAATCAACCACCATTCCCATTTTGATAGTTATCCTTTATATTGTATGATCTTGCATTATCACGAGTAGAAAAGAACGTAGATGTAGGTGTAAATCTATGGGAATCATGCCTTCCATGATAAGATCTAGCCATGCTCAACGCATGTGAAGTTCCAACTTCTCATGACCAAATTTACCATAGTGAAAGCATGCATGAGAAGAAGACGGATACTGACCTAGTGCTTCCACTCTCATATGAGTTTGAGTGAAGCTCTTCCAAATAGGATCTCTCAGTTTTGAGAATTGATAAATGATCCTTGCTTCTGATTCTGGGCCTTGGCGTGTCCAGATATATCTACCATGGATTTGATAGTGCAAGATGGATCTGGAGTAGGTATCCACAAATGTGTCTGGATATAGTCTTGGTGAGTAGTGCCTATGTATCACGAACAACTCAATGTTGTCTTACTGTTGCATTAGTTAGATTGCTTTTGCCTTCTATCGCAGTGAGGCGTGGTGGTTACCTACGGTTATTAAATAAATAAGTTTTATTTCCGTTGCTTTTCTAAGTACTTTTGAACTGTTAAGTGTGTATTTCGAATTTTTTAAACTATTTAGTAATTTAATTTGGATGTTTTGAGTCGTAGATGATCAAATAGTTATAAGGTCCTCTATCGTACTTGATAATTTAAATAAATTTCCGTATTTTAAATACTTTTTTTATCTTTCGGCATTATTATTATTATTATTATTATTATTATTATTATTATTATTATTATTATGAAATGTTTTGAGAAAGAACTAACATTCTTGGTTCTTAGAACCCGTGGCGTTACAGTGTTTTTGTGTGTATGTTTGTGACTGTAAATGAAATTTTAGATTCGTGTTTGTGTGTTCAAGACTTCATGTGATGATGTAGCGACTGCAAATTTTCTTAAATAAAAATTTTAATTAAATAAAATTTCCCAAAATGTGTTGCTGCGACTTCACCTGAAGGATTTTACAGCGTACGCTCCTCTAGTCAAATTTTATATTATTTGTTATTATATTTAATTATTATGATAAAATAATTTATAAATATTTATTTATTTTCAATTTTACATTTCAGGACCAAACTTTTAAATTTATTCATTTTTGTCCCCAAAATCTTAATGTTTAATCATTAGGGCTCAATTCTAGCTTCTATTCCAAGTTGAGTGTAGATGCAACTCAACCTAATTAGAACCCCATTTAAAGCCCACTTATATTTCTTGTTCATTTAGAATGCGTCAACAAAGTTCTTTATCATAGTGTTCCCTTTAAATACTCTAGTGAGTTTTTTCAAACCCTTACCCCAACTTTATTTCCTACGCTTCACCATTATCATCTTCAACTCCTCATTTCCATTCAACATTAAACAAGTTTTCTATAGGTAACCCCTTTATCCATTTTATATTTCATTGTCTTCATCTTTTTCCAATGCTATCACTATCACTTCATTTGTATAACACATTATAAAAATAAAAAAATCGAGCATCACCACCAAGCTCCACCACCACTACCACCATCACCACCATGAAACCACCACGTCACCACCATCATCGCCATTGCACACACACACGCACGCACAAAAAAGAAAATAGTAGCCCACACAAGAGCTTGGCCAGACACCACAAAAACACAGGCAAACATGCATACATCTCACACACACACACACAGAGATATATATACATACCATACAAACGGACCAAAGAACTCCATCTCCACCTCACAACATGTTCAACAAACTTAATAGAATCGATAGAAACAAGAAAGAATAGAAGAGAATAAGAATTTAAGAAATCGCCAAATTTCATCTCAAGCTTCAACCATCGATTTCTCCTCAAATAACCACCAATTCCTTCCATTTCCACTGCCACTAGGACCACCTCCCCCTCCCTTAACCCTCACCTTGAGTCCACATGACGCCATCGCCAAAATAGCTCGCGAGATTTTTTAGAGCCATTGCCATTAGAGACGAAGAAGGAGAAGCCTAAATATGAATTGGAATATTTTTGAAGTATTTACAAGCCTAGTCCCTCAACTTCTTTCTTTTGCTTAACGTAGTCCCTATACTTTATTTAAATCATAAGTTCTCAACTTTCAATTTTTATAATTTAATTACTAAACTATGTTTTCAATTTAGGTCCCCCAAGTTATTCATTTTATTTAAGTAAAACCCCAAAGTTTGTTTAATTCTAAGTCCCCAAATTCTAATTTTTATAATTTGACCGCTAAACTTTTATTTCAATTTAAATCCTACAATGTTCCTTTAACCCCTATACTTTATTTGGACCTTAGTCCTGGATATTTCAAAAATCTTATAATTTAGTCCAAACTATTTTTAGTTCAATTTTATTGCATATTAGGTCCGAAAACTATTCAATTCTTTCAAATTGACCCCAAAACTTTTATATTCTTTCAATTTTGGTCCATAAGTTCTATATTGTCTATAAATATTTAATGGTTTAAGTGTATTAACATAAATTAAACTGCTTATTGACTAGAAAGGGCATACGAACAGCTAGACGATTGAATTCTCACCAAGAATTAAGCTAAAACTCAGGAAAGACTTAAGGTAAGCTCAAAACTCAAATGTCAACTTCACTTTTGCACAACCATAGTTAATAATTTGTACTACATGAGTGCTTTTAGTATGTAATTGATGAGATTACTTGCCTTTGGGCCTAAACTTGCCTTCGGCCAAAATACTTGCCTTTAGGCTAAAGACTTGCCTTCAGGTTTAGAGTTGCCTTCGAGCCCTAACTGGCATTCAGGCACTAAACTTACCTTCAGGTATTATATTATAGAGTTTGCATATCTATTTGCCTTATATACCTATATAGATTGATTAAACTGTGTACTGCTTACAGAGTATTTCTTGAAATACTTACGCCTTTCATTTTAATAAATTTGCAGATTGAGGAGTTGGAGGTGCGGTGAGGTGTGGGAGCTACTTAGGCTTTATTAAATAAGAAGTTTCATTTCCGTTGTTATTTTAAGTAAACTTAACTGATTTAAGTGTGTTGTTTCAATGCTTTGAACTATTTAGTACTTTATTTTGGATGTTTTGAAGTATTAAAGATCGAATAGATGTAAGATACTCTAATGTGTTCGTTAGTTTTAAATTAATTTCCGCATCTTAATTATTGATTATTTTTTAGCATTTATTAAATTATTATTATTATAAAAAAATTTAAAATGTTTTAGAGAAAGAACTAACGTTTTGGGTTCCTAGAGCCCAGGGCGTTATAGCTTGGTATCAGAGCGGGTCTGCATATCTATAGACTTGCAAATTGTTTAAAGCACTCTTCAAAAATTTCAAAAAATTTTAAGAGTTTTAAGTCCTGTGAGGTACAATGACCATTGCCTCTCCGCCGACTCCGAGGTAAAGAAGTTATCTATGAAGATTATTACTGTTCATTTTTGAATACATGAAATGAAATGTTTAATGTAAGATAGAAATCAAGTAGTTGTATCTGAATAGAGAGAAAGAAACCGAATTTAAGCCTAAAGCGTTAAATTTATGAGTGATGAACAAAGCACAACTTTAACTATATTTCCTTATATCTCTAGTCCTCGAAACTGACTTCATGATTCTAAGAACACGATTAGATGTAAGAGTATTATTCTCCCTCATTGCCTCAATGAATGATGACCTGTAATTGCTAGTGATTGGGATCGCAATGTAATATCATGGATTGTGATTGGCTGTAATGGGACTATAACGTGGTGTAATGTTGTGTGGCCTTTATTTTCTAGAGAGAGATGGCTCGACCACACAAGACTACCACGAGTGGGGCATCTTAATCAGATCGAGATGACCACTTGCATGAGGAATTTCATCCAGTGCGTTAAGAATTTGGTGCAAGCTCCACCTCCTTTGGCTCCAATTGCTCCTACCGTATTACCGATCGTTCAATTTAGGAAGTACAATCCACCCACTTTCGACTATGAGAGCGATCCTCTAGTTGTTGAGGAGTGGATTGAAGATATGGAGAGGATTTTTAGACATATCTCATGCCCTGATGATTAGAAGGTGTTATGTGTTGAGTTTATGTTGAAGGGAAATGCTGGCAATTGGTTCCTATCGGATACTCGCATTAGAAGTGTCGAACAACAAAGGGCCTTCACTTAGGAGAAGTTTAAGGAGAGAGAAGAGATATTTTCCACAGGCCCTTCTGACAAGAGGGAGAGGGAATTCTTATATCTAAAGTAGGTTGACATGGATATAATTGACTATGAGAAGAAGTTTGAGGAGTTATCTAGATTTGTACCCCAGTTTGTTGATTAAGAGGAGAAGAAGGAACACCGTTATGAGATGGGCCTATGCCCTGAGATCTGACAAATCGTGAGTATTCCTGAGCTCCCCACTTATGGGAGAGCTGTTGGCAAAGCTCAGATAGTGGCTTATGTTATGGAGGAAGCAAATGATAAAGGAAACAAAGAAGCCAAAACTTCCGCTGAAAGAGGAAATGGAAAGGTGAAGTTATAATTCAGAACAAGAATGAGAATCCGATGCCAATCAAGAAGCCGAGTTATGTACCACTAAGGGGTCAGACTTCGGTAGACGTTCCTCAATGCCCTAAGTGCAAGAAAAATCATAGAGGGGAATGTCTTTGGGGTATAAGAGTTTGCTATAGATGTGGCCAGCAGGACCGTGTGGCCAGTCGGGCCAAATGACACCAGATTGTTGCTCCAAGATGACAAAGAATGATGGGTTGTCCAAGTAGATTGAGCAAGTAAGGATGGGAAAAGCTAGAGTTTTTCCTATGGATGTTGCAGGAGATGCAAATATGATTGTAGGTATATCATTTACTCTAGCTGTTGATCATACACATAAGGCATTATACAATCAATACATTAGATATTTCACATATAACGTACCGCAATGCTAACATCATTCAATCAAGTTCATCATCATCATAAATGCCTTTCAGATACACAAGGCTTAAAAATCATGTCCTTATCACATATTCAAAGCATTGCCCTTTGAACATACAAAATGTATCAATGTATCATAAATAATGTATTATGATACCCAAATCATCCAAACAAGAAGTGCAAGTATGTACAAACACTAAATACAAGCACATATTATCACTAGTTCATAGTGAGCTTGTAGGCACAAGAAATATTCACATTGAATGTAATCAAATCACATATAAGCATTGTTTTATCCTCGTATTCTTATAACCCTTTCTTACCCTTTTTGTTATGCCAAATGAATCACATATAGCATACTCTAATGGCAAAGTCACCCAACCATATCATAACTTCAAGTACTTATTCTTTCACAAAGGGTATACTAACACATAAGCTTATCTCTTCACCTACATATGTATTTCTTTACACATACATAATTTATGGGGTGCTAACAATCTTATAAATCATAGAAACACATTCATAAGCATAAAAAGACACAACATAATCACAAAGACACTAGCATAACTCTTATCAAGTTTACACCCTTCAACCTATAAAATTATGATCATAAATCCCAATCAATCAACATAACTGCACAACTTACTTCTTCACATATTAAAATCCATCTACTACCCACCTTAATCATGAGGAACAAACATAAGAAAGCTTTGGTGGTTCCTTCCTCTCTTCCTCCTCTCTTTCTCTTTCTTCTTCTTGTATAGCATAACAAGATAGGAAATTTGGTGGTAAACATGTATTACACAAATTCATATCATAGTTTGGGATCTTTGGAAGTGATCTTGGGTGTATATTGAAGCTAGGAACTGAGTTTGGTGGATATATATCAAAAAAATGGAGAGAAACTCAAAAGCTCATTTCTGCCGGCTTAAAATTACGGCTGTATCCTTAAAAATTATGGCTGTAAATCATAACATATGGCCGTATCAATCATTCAGTACGGCCGTATCTAGGCCTCTGAAAATTTTTAACATCTTGCCTTTCCTCAAAATTACGTCCCCATACTCATAAATTACGGCCATAACATGAACCATAGGGCTGTATCAGTTTGTCATACGACCGTATAAAACTCTCTGAAAATCTTTCACTTCTTCTCTTTGAAATTTACGGCTGTATACAATAAATATACGGCTGTAACTTAACTTTTAGGCCGTACCCATAAAATTTTCGGCCGGTAATTCTGTTTTTCTGAAATGTTCCTCTCCTTATGCATTTGAAGGCCGTTACATTTTCAAACATGTCAATTGCACTTACACATCGTAAACTTAACATGCACATATTCATTGTATCAAGATATATTCATATGATTTCACATCGTATACGAAATCACATACACATCATATACGAAATCATATACGTATTTGGAACGAATTTGAGGGGTGCTACACCTAATGAATCATGTTTTACATGCTTTCTTGTGGTGTACTTTAATGACATATTGATTTATAGTCGGGGGTTAGATGAGCATGTTGATCATCTTAGTGTGTCAGAAACCCTAAGACGAAAGAAATATTTGCCAATCCAGCTAAGAGTCAATTTAATATTGATAGAATTGTTTTTCTTGGTTATATGGTGAGCTCTAATGGGGCAGAAGTTTATGAGGATAAGATCAAAGCAATTAGAGATTGGCCTAGTCCCACTACTTTATCTGAAGTTAGGACCTTTCATGGGTTAGCAAGAATTTAGTGAAGATTTGTACCTAACTTCAGTTCTTTAGCTGCACCAATGATTGAAGTGATCAAGAAAACAATTGGTTTTAAATTGGGTGTTGAACAAGGGCATGGTTTTCAAAATGTTAAAGATAAGTTGTGTTCTTCCCCCATGGTTGCTTTGCCTGATTTTTGAAAGACTTTTGAGATTGAATGTGATGCTTTAGGAATAGGTATTGGTGCTGTGTTAACGCAGAAATGGAAGCCAATAGCATTCTTTAGTGAAAAGTTAAGAGGAGCCTCACCTAACTATCCAACAGATCACAAGGAGCTATATGCTTTGGTTCAGACTTTGGAGAATTGGCAACACTACCTATAGCCAAAAGACTTAATGATTCATACCGATCATCAATCTCTAAAGCACTTCAAAGGCCAAGGCAAATTGAACAAGCAGCATGCAAGGTGGATCGAGTTCGTGGAAACATTTCCCTACGTGATAAAGTACAAACAAGGTAAGGAAAATGTCATTGCTGATGCTTTGTCACCAAGGTATACATTGCTATCTACCTTGAGCACTAAGTTTTTAAGATTTGAGATGTTAAAGGATTTATATGTTAATGATCTTGACTTCTCTAGTATCCTTTTTGTTTGTGAGCAAGGAAGTGTGAATAAATTCTATAGACCAGAGGGATATTTGTTTAAAGAGAATAGATTGTGCGTGGCCTACTAGTTCCGTAATAGAATTTTTAGTGAGAGAAACCCACTATGGAGGGCTCATAGGACACTTTGGTGTTCAGAAGACTTTAGATTTCTTGAAAGAACATGTATATTGGCCGAAGATGAAATGAGATGTTGATAGAATTTGTGCCAAAGGTACCACGTATAGGAAAGCTAAGTCTAAGGTTTTACCTCAAGGTATGTATACTCCTCTATCATGCCTCAAGTGCCCCGGAAGGATATCTCAATGGACTTTGTGTTGGGATTGCCTAGATCTGGGAATGTAAAGACTCAGTTTTTGTTGTCGTGGACAGGTTTAGTAAGCTGTCAAATTTTATTCCATGTCACATGTAATGCCTCGAGTTCTAAGAACCCGAAACTTTAATTAGTTCTTTCTTTAAAACAATTTTTTTTTTAATTTCATTTTGTAATAGTAAATGAGGAAAAATAACAAATATCTAAAATACGGAAATTTATTTGAAATGGTAAATACATTAGAGTATCTTACAATTGTTTAATTTCTAACAACTCAAACCAGCAAAAATACCATACTTGATAGTTAAAAACATAGCTCAAAAGAGCCAGTGAAAGTAAATCCTATTCCGAAATAAAGCACATGTAAGCCACCACGCCTTGCTGTACCACTAACTCCTCAATCTACGAATGGTTAATTAAATAGAGAAAACATTAGTATTTTGAATACTTAGTAGACTCTGTGCATAACAATCAGTATATATTACAATCCATTTTAAACTGCAAAACTAGATCTTAAACTCAATAATAAACTGCATACGAAAAATAAAACTAATGAAAGGATATGAGGATGGGTTGCCGCCCACCAAACGGTCCGTTTATAATCTCAAGCCCAACTTTTCCTTTTATTCAATCAGTGAGGCTTTCTTTGGCTCTTGCGTTCCTTGCAATTCCCAACTTTACACCCTTTAACATTTTCCTTCAGTTTCACAAGGCTTTTCCCACTTTAGGAGCTACTCCACGATCTTGCCCTAATTTTACCTTTCCTTTGCAGTTTGCTCCCATCACGTTGGTGATACGTGTGGTGATTCTTTGAGTTTGAAGCAAAATTGTGGATTTTTGGGTGGAGATGATGATTTTAGAACATTCAAACTCACCTGATCATCACCCACCCATAATATTACCACCAGCCTCTACATCAGTAAAAGAACAACTCGCGGCTAGGAATGGTCTCTCGAGTATAATTGAGATTCTACTATCTTCTTCCATGTCAACTACAATGATGTCTGCTAGTAAGGTGATAGAGAGTAGTTTATAAAGATTTTTAAAGGTTTTTAATATAAAAGAAGAGAGAGAATGAGTGGAGGTGAGTGGTTGAGATTTATAGATGTGATAAGATATGTGGATGTGATTGATTTATGGTAAAGAAAGAATTGATAAAAAAAATGATAAAAAGTGTTTCAAATATTTAAAAAGAATATCCTAACAGGCCTTAGAAAGATAAGTTTGTCTACCTTTACCAAGACATCTTCCACCACAGCATACGGATGTGAATTGCTTGATTTGCTACCTGGAGAGTCACATTGGTGGATTTTGGCTCTCCTAATCCAAGTTTCCTATAAATGGATAAGTGTAACGCCCCGAGTTTTATAAGCTCAGAACGTTAGTTCTTTTCTAAGATATTTCTTTTTTTTAATATATAATGATAATGATATTAACAAATGCAAAAAGATCACAATTAATAAGATGTGGAAATTCATTTAAAATAACAACCACTTAGAATATCTTATACTTGTTCAATCTCTAGAAATTCAACACATTTAACAAAAGGTGCTAAATAGTTCAAAGTGTTTGAGACGATATACTTCAATACATCGGTTTACCCAAAATAACAACGGAAACGAAATTTCTCATTAATAACCCTAGAGAGCTCCCATCACTCGCCACGCTTCCAATCTCCTCAATTTGTAATTTGTTTAAAAAAATTGAAAGGCGTGAGTATTTCAATAATACTCAGTAGGCTCTGCGCAAGTTAATCAATCTATACAAGTATATAAGGCAAATAGATATGCAAACTCTGTAATATAATACCCCAAGGTAGCTCTGGGCCCGAAGGCAGCTATAGGCCCGAGCCCGTAGGCAACTTTGGGTCCGAAGGCAAGTAATTTTCTCGAAAGTAACTCTAGGCCAGAAGGCAAGTCTAGGAGTGAAGGCAAGTCTATTACATATTAAAAGCAGTCATATAGTACAGATTATTAACTATAAATGTGCGACAAATAAAAGTGAGTCTTTTGAGTTTTTTGAGCCTACCTTAAATCTCTCCCGAATTTTGAGCCTACTAAGTAGTGAGAATCAGTCCTCTAGCTGTTCATACACCCCGTCTAATTAATAAGGAGTTGAATTTATGTTAATACTCTTAAATATCGAATAGTTTGAGGATCGAATATGCAATAAAATGGAACTAAAAATATTTTGGACTCAATTATAAGATTTTTAAAACATAGGGGACTAAGATGCAATTAAAGTTTAGGGGCTAACTTAAATAGGAATAAGAAATTGAAGGGTTAAAAGTGAAATAAAAGTTTAGGGGTCAAATTGCAACAATTGAAAGTTAGGGACTAGAATTTAAATAAATTTTAGGGGCTCACTTAATTAAAATAAATAAATTGGGGGACTAGATTTGCAATATTGTTTAGGGGTTTAATTATAACAATTAAAAGATAACGGTTTGTAAATTAAATATAATATAGGGACCAACTTAAAAAAAGTATAGAACTCGAGGGACTTGACTTGCAATTTCTAAAACATGGATTTGGGTCAACAACAGCTTGACATGTAACAGCTTCTGGTTCTCATCGCTCTTGGTCGAACTGGAGGGTGATCTGGGGAAATTTTCCAGCGGCTTTGGCCACTGGCTTGGCCGAGTGTCCCTGGGGTTCCTCTCAATGGTTTTTAATTGAAGAACTAATGGTTATAGAGCTAGAATTTAAATGGTTCTATGTTATTATAAGGAGATAGGGGAAGGTGTAGGTATAATTTTTGTGCTGTGAAGTGGAGTTTTGAATGTGGGTGATGCTACTTGGCCGTGGTCTATGGAGTGAATGTATATGTATGTATATATGCGTGTGTGTGGATGTATATGTGTGCGGGAGCCATGTATATTGTGCTTCGTTGTGCTACTGTGTATGCAGGGGTGATGGCTGTGGAAGGTGGTAGTGATGGTGGACATGGTGGTGGTGATGGTTGAGATGGCGGAGATATGGTGGTGCAAAAATGGTATATCCTACTAACTATAATAGAAATAAAGTGGAAAAATGTAAGAAATTGATTAATAACTTGTGTGTGATTGAATCTATGACATAATAATTGGAATAAAGATGTAAATAAAAAGGTTAAGAAATCCTGCAACTTGTTAATGTTGAATGAGAGTGGAATGAGGATGGGGATGAACTTGGTTGCTCTTACAAAGTGTTAATGGAGGAACAATGGGGATGTAATGGGGCTAGGGTATAAGAGAATTTTTAACAATGAGTATTTAAAAGGTATTCTCATTTGGCTAGAACACAATTGGGTCATAAATGGGCTACTAATTAGAAGTGGGCTCAAATAAAATAAAAACTAATATTTCGGCACTAAAACAATTAAATTTAAAAGTTTTGGTCCTCAAAAGTAATTTTGGAAAATATAGATTTTTAGAAATTATTTTCTTATAATAATTAAATATAACAATAAATAATATAAATCTCGATTAAACGAGCGCACGCTATTAAATTCTATAGGTAAAGTCGTAGTGACACGTTTTAAATTTTTATTTAATTAAATATATTTTTTTTTCTTAAAGAAATTCGCGGTCACTACAATAAGGGCATTAAATTAACATTTTCTCCAAGATCACATAAAGATTTATTAACACACAACTCACCAATAATAGAAGGAATAGAGAAACCTTGGATCCTTAAGCTTAGGTGGCAATTTGTTGAGCAAGATTGCACTACCCTCTTCAGTAAGTGGAACTATTTCGAACTCTTCAAGCTTCTTCTTCTTCTTTGATAGCATTTGTTTCATGAACTTAAGGTAGAGGGGCATTTGAGTCAAAGCTTTAGCAAAACGGATATTAATATGAAGTTTCTTGAATATATCAAGAAATTTTGTGAAGTACTAATGCTCCTTATACTTCCTCAACCTTGAGGGTTCTCTTGAAAAAGAGGATTTTCATGGAAGAGATTAGATTTGCTTGGTGAATGAGCTCTAGATCTTCCAAGGTTAAGGCTTTAACCTTACCATTCTTTGAGAATTTCCACAACGGTGACACCAATTGAGACTTCCTCGCTCTTATTTTTACTCTTGCGGAAAGGAGAAGTCTAGCAAGCGTCTCCTTGAGGCTTGCCACGATTTTCATCACTTTTCCTTCAACAGTTTTGTGGTTTGAGACTTTGTAGACCGAGAGCTGAAATGCAAAAGCGTCCCACTAGGTGTGCAAAAAATTTCTAATGACAAATTTCCCTTCGTATTAATAAAATAATACAAAGTGTTACAAATTGGAATTCAAAAATTTTTTAAATGGTCGGAATCTCTTATGTAGTGACCGCGAATTTCTTTAAATCAAATATTTAATTAAAGTAAAATCTCGGACGGGTCGCTACAATTTTACCTATAGAATTAAATGGCGTACGCTCGTCTAGTTAAGGTTTTATAATATTTGCTATTATATTGAATTATTTAAAATAAAAATAAATAATAAAATATTTATAAAATATTTATTTATTTATTTATTTTCAATTTACGTTTGAGGACCAAACTTTAGAAATTATTCGTTTTAATCCCTAAACTTTAATTTCTTATTCAATTATAACTTTATTTATATTTTTAAACCAAATTATAGGCCCATTTGTAGCCCAATTCTATTTCTTAAGCTATCAGAAAGCCCATTTAGAGTGTAACCTAGTTTTTACCCTATTTATACAACTTAAGGTTTACTTCAAAACCCTAGCCTCACCACTTTCCCCTCTTTCCCCAATTGGAACACTCTAGATCATCACATTCAATCCCATTCAACAAACCAACTATCTCCAATAGGTAAGATTTCTTGATATTTTATTCATATCTCCATTTTTAATTTTTGTTGTTGTAAGTTTTTAATCATCTATCTGTGTGTTTCACTTGGTTTTCTACATCAAAACACGATCAATATACGTATATACACACCAACACCACCTCAACCGCCGCACCACCACCTTCTCTGGCATCTCCACCACCAACCAACACCATCATCACCTTCACCTCGGCCAAGAACACACCCACACACACACATATACATACACAATACATATACACCATACATACTCGCACAACAAGCTCGGCCAAAACATCGACCACGCCCAAAACTCAATTTCAAAACACAAAAATTATACCTACACCTTCCTCTACCTCTATAGAACATCGTAGTATAGTTTAACTTCGAAAATTATTACAGATTCGACCCAATTTTGAAAATACCCAAATTTTTCCTTTAGTGTTCTAGCTTCAATTTCTTCCTAAATACTCAATATTTCTTCAAATTGACTTCACAACTAGTTTCACCACGTTCAACTCCACCTTCGCCGCCATTTTCGCCGGCCAAAAAGCGCCGGAAGTCGAGCGAGAAAGAGAGGGAACCGAGAGAGAGAATAGCCGAGAGCAAGAGAGAGAAACCGGGTGAGGATGATGAAGAACCGAGCCCACTAAGCTAAAATCCAGAGTTTGCACTTTAGTGCCTTGGTTTTCTTATTTAATATAAGTTGGTCCCTATAAATTATTTAATTTTCAAATCCCAAACTTCTAATTATTACAATTTAATCCCTCAATATTATTTACAGATTTAATCCCCCATCTTATTTATTTTATTTGAATGAGCCCTCAAATTTTATTTAAACTCAAGTCCCTAACTTTCAATTGTTTCAATTTGACCCCTAAACTTTTATTTCACTTTTAAACCTTCAATTTCTGTTTCCTATTTAATTTGACCCCCAAACTTTAATTGCATATTAGTCCCTCATGTTTTAAAAATCTTCCAATTGAGCCCAAAATATTTTTAGTTCACTTTCATTGCATAATAGATCCTCAAACTATTAAATTCTTTCAAATTGACCCCCAATGTTTTATATTCTTTCTATTTTGGTCCACAAACTTCTATATTACTTATAGATACTTATTATTTAAGAGTATTAACATAAATTAAACTCATTATTGACTAAACGAGGCGTACGGACAGCTAGAGGACTGATTTCTCACCGTTAGTAAGCTCAATACTTGGCTAAGGGTTAAGGTAGATCCCCTTTTCTTAAAAGTTTATTCCAAATGTGCCCATTTACAATTAATATTGTTATAAATACTGCATGTAAATGTTATGTGATGATAGGCTTTCATAGCCTACTTATGACGTGCCTCCTCGGCACTATGACGATAGGCTCTTAACCTACTTATGACGTGCTTCCTCGGCACTATGACGATAGGCTCTTAGCCTACTTACGACGTATTTCAATAGCATTATGATAATAGGCTTTTAGCCTAATATTTTACAACGACGTGCTATTAAACACTATGATGGCGTGCACGATTTAGAGGGATGATGAACGAACTTGTATTTCATACCTGTTCGTATTTTATGTTAAATAATGATTATGTGCTGTTAATTTGTAATATATATTAATTGTTGTGCGCGGGATCTACTGAGTATTTTAAATACTCACGTTTTCTCTATGTAATGAACAAATTGCAGATTAGGGAGTTGGAGGCTTGGCGAGGCATGGAGGCTCTTTAGGGTTTATTTAATAAGAAACTTTGTTTCCGTCGTTATTTCTTTTGTGAACTCAAGTTGTCTAAGTATGTTATTCGAATGTTTTAAATGTTTGAAACTATTAGAGATTGAACAGATGTGAGATAATTCTAAAATGTTATGCTATTTTAAAATTATTTCCGCATTTTAGTTATTTGTTATCTTTCCGCATTTATTGGTATTATAAAAAAAAATGTCGTTTAAAGAATTTAAGTGTTTTTAAAGAAAGAACTAACGTTCCGGATTCTTAGAACTTGGGGCGTTACATCTTAACTTGTCCGACCCTTGAATTAACGATCTACCAATTGGAGAGGAAGGGCCACGTGGCTTTATCCTGGATGTCAAGAGATTGGAATTTTACTTGACTTGATAGTTTGGATTTGATTGGCTTGACTCTTCAAGACTCCATTTCAAGTTGAATTGAGCTTAGTTGTTCAAGGCCAGATTTCAATTTGATTTGAAGTGATGAATCAAGTTTTCTTTTCTTCTTCTTCTTTCCTCCATTGGTTTTGATTTGATTTGAAGAACTGAAAGGATTTTGATCTCTTTTTCTTCATTACTTTTTGGGATTTGATTTGATTTGATTTGAAGAACTGAAGAGATTTTAATCTTTTCTTCTTCGTTTCTTCTTGGCTTTGGCTTGATTCAATAACTGAAGAAAATTTAACCTCTTGTTCCTCCTTGCTTCTTGGACTTGATGAACTCAAGAGAATTTAATTCCCCTCTTCTTCATGTCTCCTACGTTGGAATTTTTGTAGCTCTGCTTCTCTTCACCTTTGTTAGGGTTTTTCTGCAATGGATTTGCAGTCTTATTTGTAGGAATTTGTAGATAGCCTTGTAACCACTCAACACTTATCTAATTAATTTGAATAAGTATTTTAACAACCCACTAATTATCTCAATATATTTCAATGATTATATCAATATAACATATTTAAATTATATTTAATAAATAAAATAAATATAAGCTAAGGAAAAGTAGGATGCGCCATAGGTTTTATAATGAAATTTGGGCTTTAATACACACTTGGATTTTATGACTTAATGAGCTAATTAAAATTAACCCTGTCCAAAATAAATTACTATATTTTTTAAAATTTTGATGTCGACACCATGATAAAGTGTAAAGCCTAAACTGTCAAAATATAACATTTTTAGTGGTTGGTTAGTTGGTCAATTAATAGAACCTTTACCGAACTTGTAAATTTTTGGTCTCTTGGACAAACCAAGTAATCGATACAGAACATTTATTATGGTCGATTAATCTATCATTCAAACAAGCCCTTCCAATTGTTGGTATATGTATTTCACGAATAGTAAATCTAGTACGTTGCTGGTACGTTTGCAAGTAAAACATCATCACTATTGAAACTAAACATAATGTTAACGAAATCAATCATGTAAATAGGGGACATTGTTGAATCATTGTAGCTTTAACTAAGCACTACATTAGTCACTTCAATCTATATATTATATAAAATGGAGTTTCATTGGAAGTTATTAATTTCGAATTAGTTATAAGATAGTTCGTGTGATGGAGTTGTATGGCACTACCACGTGTGCTAGTAGCTATTGGTGTTAGGAAACTGCTGGTCATTTTCATTAGTTGCTTATTTGTGAAACAATGAATACGAAACAATTGTGGAGTTCTTACTGTATGTAGTTAACTATTACACATTTCACTCAATTTTAAAACTCTTTTGTTAAACCGCCACATGTATTTCTAATTGAATACAGATATGATCTTCAAAGATTGACTATAGGATTAGATTAACACAAATATTAAAAAATAATTTGTCTATTTCTAATAGCCATAACAATAAATCAGGACTTCAATTTTCATTTTTTCGTTTTGAAACAAAACAAAATAGTAACTCATCATAAATATATATTTCATTACATCAAATATTTGACATATGGGTTTAAGGGGTTTGGTATAGTGGTAAGGCACCCCCTTATCGGTTTGTCTTGGTTTCAAGATACAACACGTCCACACCCCATCGCTATGATCCCAAATTTGTACTAAAAAAATTAAAAAACTATTTAACATATGCATTTTTCCACATCTTTCTCAATCTAGAACAAAATAAAATTAATTATTAATAATAATTTGGTATCATGAAGTAATTGCAATTACTATGTTACTAATCATAATAATATGTAAAAAACATTACATAATATATAGATTTCCACGTATCCTGCCTTTTTTTTTGGGTCATGTAGCTACTATTTGCAGTTAAAGAATTTTGAAAGCAGAAATTGGTTTCAATTGATTGTTTCCATTCATGCTCATCGACGTGGGAACGTGGTAAATGTGATGAAAATGGTAACTCACATTACTTTCTCTCTTTTCTTTTCTCAAAACACTTCATTCTCTGTGCACAGATCACGCTTATTCTCCATTGAAATATGCCGTCGAGTTTAGATTGTCCGCCAATGATTAAAACACCATGCAAACTGGCCATGTCAAATTCTACAAATCGGCTTCACTGTCTGTCAAATTGCACAAACTGGCCATGTCAAATTATGGTAAATTTCTTTTCATCATGATATTTAGTTTGAGCTTAAAATAATTTGTATTTTTCTAGTGTTCCATGATCGATTTGTGGTTTTGGTTTGATTTATTGATTCTGATCGAGTATTAATGATGAGTCCAATGATAGCAGAAGTGAATCTAGGGGTGCGCTAGCAGAAACCTGCATAGAATTTTAGGAAAATCAAGGTTGATGTCGCCGTGAAGGAAGGACAACAAAACTTTCGAGTGGGTGTGACTTGCATAGACGAATTCAATGATAGAGCTCTAACATTCTCAATGCCCCAATTTCCAAGGTAGAGCTCTCTTAATGTTTTTAGGTTTTTTTGAAATGTGCCTGGTGAGTTATTAACATGTAATTTCTACTTCAAATCGTGAAAACAGTGAGATTGTGTTATTCACATCTATTGTGTGCCATTTCTTATATCTTTGGTGTTTACCTTTTATATCTTTAAGTACAATTGCAGTGAAATTTTCATTTTCTTAACTCGCATCTCTTTCAAGATAGAGTTGGTAACTATTTTTATTAAAAGTAAAGAACCTTGGTAAATATCATAGGTTTCCAATGTGATCGTCAGCACTTTGATTCAAGATAGGTTTTTATCACAATTATTATATGGGGAATTGCCCAATAAGTACAATTAACTTCAAAATGTACCCACTAACTCGCACAATCTTTTTTTGTTACCACTAACTCACAATTTACATAATATGACTAGAATAACCTTGAGATGAAACTAATATTACAAAACACCCAAGGTCCTCTATCTTTAAAATTATACAAGAGGTCATCTATTTTTCAAATTGCACATGAGGTCCTTTAACTTTCAAATTTTGCACTTTAGTCCTCAACTTTTGAATTTTCTTTCAAAAATACCCCAAAATAATTGCAACCAAGGTCCTTCATCTTTTGAATTGTTTCATTTTGGTCCTCCAATTTTTGAATTTTTGAATCTTTTAGTCTTTTTGTTCCTCTTTTTCCTTGTTTTCTTTTACATTTAGAAAATTCACCTACAAATATAATATTTAAGATAACATAAATAAACAAGTTTGTCATCATGATACAAAAAACATTGCAAGCATAAATATAACTTTCTACTTCATTTAATACACTTGATACTATGCCAACTCATAAACATCAATGGAAATACAAATATTACTTTCCCAAATAACATAGATTACCACACCAAGTAATACACATTACCTACCAAGATAATCTCGATACATATTCGACCTCTTGCCTCCCCCGTCTCTCACTTTCTCTCTCCAAATTACCACTCCAGGTAATCTCAACAAATATTAAATTTCTCATTTCCCTCGTCTCTCACTTTCTCTTTCTACACACTTTCTTTTTCTTGACTACCACCCCGGTAATCTCGACAAATATTCAAATTCTCACTTCCCTCATTCCCAACTTTCTTTCTTTAAGATTGTCCTCTCTCTAGATTACCACCTAAGTAATCACGATCAACATTCAACTTTTCACTTCCATCATCTCCGACTTTCTTCCTCTATGCACTTTCTCTTTCCAAATTACTGCTCCCAATAATCTCGATCAATATTCAACTTCTTCCACTTTCGACTTTCTCTCTCCATACACTTTCTCTCTCTAGATTACCTCCCCATGTAATTATATAACCACCCTAAGTAATCTCGATTAATATTTAACTTCTCTCTTCCCACATCTCCGACTTTCTCTCTCTACGCACTTTCTCTCTTCATATTACCGCCCCAGGTAATATCGATCAGCATTCAACTTCTCGCTGCCCGCTTCCCCGACTTACTCTCTACGCACTTTCTCTCTCTCTCGATTATCACATTCGATAATCTTGACAAACATTCAATTTTTGGTTTCTCCCCTCTCATAATTTCTCTCTCTCTCTCTAAATCACCATTCCCAATAATCTCGACAAATATACAACTTCTTGCTTCTCCGATCTCGCACTTTCTCTCTTTAGATTGCCATCATTCAACTTCTTGCTTCCCACGTTTTCGACGTTTTTTTGTCTACGCACTTTTTTTCTTTAAATTACCACACGCGGTAATCTAAATTACAACTTTTAGTAATCTAGATTACCACAGTCATCTTCTCGCTCTCCAATGCTTCCGAATTTCCTTGTACACACTTTCTCTCTTTAGATTGTCATCGCCTCGTAATCTCCATTATAATTGCAAAATGGTCAAAAAAGGTGAAAAAGAAAAGAAATCATAGTGGAAGAAGAACATTACTACTTCAGTAATATTATTACATACACCAATATTGTTATTATCTACACCAATAATAATTACCTACCCAAATAATCATAACCAAAGCTCTAAAAATACCCAAATACCCAAATTGAAGTCCTCACTCTAGAGCCCTATGGCTTCAATCGATTCTTCATTGGAAAAACACCCAAATCACCACTTTCATTTTTTTTTATTTTTTAATTAAGAAATCAGTTTTCATATGCAATTACATGAGAATGATCCAACAAAAAAGAAGAAGAAGAAGAATCACAAACGACAAATAGATAAACACATACCAACAAACTACATCAAAATTCACAAAACCACACCAATAACCACAATATCATCACCTTACATTAAGCAAAACACAAATTGTGCAGAAATTTATTATCCAACTCTTGCACCAATTTATTATTACATATACCAATAATCATATTATTACCTACATCAGTAATAATATTACCGACCCTAGTAATTAGAACCAAAAACATTAAAATACCACAATTTTGACCCCATCCATAACTACATCCATCAATCCATGAGAACACCACAATTCTAGCTCACGGCAATCAAACTTCATAATATTATTAAAAAATAACACAATATGTATAACGCCCCGAATTCTAAGAACCCGGAATGTTAGTTCTTTCTTTAAAAACCCTTAAATTCTTTTCCTTTTTTTTTGAAATATAATAATATTAATGAATGCGGAAAAACAACAAATAACTAAAATGCGGAAACTAATTTAAATTAACAAAGTCGAAAGAGCGTCTCACGATCGTTTCAACACAATCACCTCAAAACATCCAATTAAAGTACTAACAAGTTCGAAACGTTCGAAAGTCATTACTTCAACAGTTTAAAAGTACTCAATTGTCAAAGGAAATAGAACTAATTTATTTGAAGAAGCCTAAGAGATTCCCACGCCTCGCCAAGCCTCCGTCTCCTTAATCTGCAATTTGTTCATTGGATAGAGAAAATCGTGAGTATTTTAAACACTCAGTAGATCCCGCGCACCACAATTAATATATATTACAAATTAAACGCACATAATCATCATTTACATAAAATACGAACATGTATGAAATATAAGTTCGTTCATCATCCCTCTTAATCGTGCACGTCATCATAGTGTTTAATAGCACGTCGTTATAGTATATTAGGCTAAAGGCCTATCATCATAATGCTATTGAAACACGTCGTAAGTAGGCTAAGAGCCTATCATCATAGTGCCGAGGAAGCACGTCATAAGTAGGCTATAAAAGCCTATCGTCACATAAAATTTACGTGCAGTATTTATAACAATATTAATTGCAAATGCGCACATTTGAAAGAAACTTTTTAGAAACAGGATCTACCTTAACCCTTAACCTAGTATTGAGCTTACTAACCGTGAAAAATCAGTCCTCTAGCTGTCCGTACGCCTCGTCTAGTCTATAAAGAATTTAATTTATGTTAATACTCTTTATTATTAAGTATTTGTACACAATATAGAAGTTTATGGACCAAAATAGAAAGAATATAAAACTTCGGGGGTCAATTTGAAGGAATCGAATAGTTTGAGGGCCTGTTATGCAATAAAAGTGAACTAAAAATATTTTGGACTCAATTATAAGATTTTTAAAACATGAGGGACTAATATGCAATTAAAGTTTAAGGGTTAACTTAAATAGGAATAAGAAATTAAATGATTAAAAGTGAAATAAAAGTTTAGGGGTCAAATTGCAACAATTGAAAGTTGAGGATTAGAATTTAAATAAACTTACAAGGCTCACTTAAATTTAATAATTAAATTGGGGGACTAGGTTTGCAAATATTGTGTGGGGGCTAAATTACAACAATTAGAAGTTAAGGATTCGAAACTTAAATAAATTATAGGGACCAACTTAAAACAAGTATAGAACTTGAGGGACTTGACTTGCAAATAACCAAATAAATTTTTTAAAAAAGAGAAAAAGGATCCGGATCTCTTCTCTTTCACCCGACTCACTCTCGGCTCTCTCTCGTTCTCGGCTAAACCAGCGATTCTCGACGGAAAACACTGGTTTGGCGGCGGTTTTTCGGCGGCGAAGGTGGAGGGGAGTGTGGCGAAGCTAGTGGCGGTGTCAATTGAAAGAAATATTGAGTATATGGGGAGAAATTGAAGTAGAACAGTTAGGGGAAAATTTGGCTATCTTCAAAATTCGATCAAATCTCTTATAATTTTCGAAATTAAACGATCCTATGGTGTTCTAGGGAGCTAGAGGAAGGTGTAGGTATAATTTTTGTGTTGTGAAGTGGATTTTGAGCGTGAGTGAAGTTTTGGCCGAGCTCTTGGTTATTGTTACAACCCGAATTTTCGCATATTTAAATTTCGGCTACTACTTGGTCAAAACAGTTAATTGTGGGTCAAAGTCAAATTCTTAAAGGAATTTAGTTTGGGATATTAAAATTTTAGGGGTTTAATTAATTTAATGGAAAGTTGTGGGCCATTGACGCAATTAAGGGTCTAGGGACCAACTTAAATCTCCTAATTGAAGTAAAGGGACTCAGGTTGCAATTATATTATATATATATATATATATACACGCCACAGTAAGCAAACAAGCCTGCAATTCAATTTCCTTCGTGAACTTTTCTGTGAAACCCGAAGCCGATTCACGCGTGGGAAAAAAAAAGGGGAGAAGGAAAAGAAAAGGAAAAAAAAGGAAGGGAGAAAGAGTGGATTCGTCGTGGTTTTGTGTGGTAAGTGAGTTTCTTCAATTTTATCTTATGGAACTCAAGGTAAATAGTAGAATTAATTTTAGGGTTTTACCAATAGAAATTGGGGATTCGAAATTTATCATTATTTTGGATTGATTGGGTGTTACTAAGATGTTATTTGGCCATAATTAATTATTTTGAAGTGGAATTGATGGTAATTGAGTAGTGGGTGATGAAGTGGATTGAAACTTACATTACCTAGATGCTAAAACTTTGGGAACTTATTTTGTGATTCAATTGGGTGGTTCCAATGGCATGAAATATTGTGAAATCAATAAAAGAAGATGAATGAGGTAATGGAATGGAGTAATTAGGGATTGGTTAGGAATGTTACAGCGTAGTATTGAATGTGAATAGGCCTTTGGTTGGTAAACCAAGTGTGTAGATTTTAATTGGAGCATTGTTATTATTTCAGGTGGTGACGAGACGATTGGGGACGCCTACCAGCCGAATTAGGAGCAATTCACAGCTTTGTGAGTGGAAAAATTATAGTTTTCATAAAGTAGCTTATTTTAAATCCCAATATACTTTTAAAGATTATTATAATATATTGTTGCGATAAATATTTGGGAAAACGATGGATTTTATTAGTAGCATTTCTTAAAAAAAAAAATTGTTATATGATTGTTTTCAAAACCGCCAAAGTACCTTAGTGATTTTTACCCGCTCTGCACTGTTGTGATTCGTTCCACAGTGTATGACCAGCTTATATAGGTCTTGGGGACCCATCGCTATACACACATAGGCTTGGGGCCGTGTATGGTGGTGTTTAGCCTTTGGGGCTTGCTCTGCGCGCGTATGACCAGTTATTCAGTTATTAGCTCAGCTTAGAGTAGTTCGCCTTGTGCATCGAGTTCCTCTGCACATGTGTGTTATTACTCGTCGGTACTTTTGGTGATATTTTCAGGTTAACAGTAATTACGCAATAATATATTTAAACTTAGCTTACAATATTTTGAAAACTTCGGGACTTTGTCAAGTCTCGAGTACCAGCTTCTAGCACTAGTTTCATTGATGTGATTCAGCTTTGTTTCAGTATTTCACTTGGAAACTGACTTAGCACTTCTTGTAGTATTTTTCATTTATACTTATACTTTAACAAGTTCAACAGTTTCATCAAAAGCTAGGCGACATGAAATGCTTTATAAAATATATGTTTTCAAACTCATCCACTCATTGGGTTACAAAACTCACGAATTTTCCTAATGTTTTTCTTATCAGGAAGCAGTTGAGCGTGAGCTTCGATCGCCTGTTGACCACCACTACCGTCACTCTTTCATTTAGATAGTATGCTTCATTCATTTATTCATTTGTTAGCGTTCATTTGAGACATCACATTCGTTTGAGAATAGGTTTTCTAAAGTTGATTCATTTGTTCATTCGTTTGTTCATTCACTAATTCTTTTCAAACATCGTTTCCATCCAAATTTTGAAAATGACATCGATGTTGGGTTGTGGTGATTGTGACTGTTTTAAAGATTTTGATATTCTTGCCATTGAAAAGGGTTTTGTGAAATATTGTGTTGATTGCTTGAGTGGAAATAAATTCTTACAGGGTGGATATATCAAAGATACAGAGGAAACTCTGTCGAAATTTCTACAAAATCTCCTTTATTATTATTTAAATTCAGATAAGATTAAGCAGTTACGGTTTGCCTTAGCGGTGGATCCGGCACTTAGTCGTCGTCCATCGTTGGCGCACGCCACGTGTCAAGTTGTTAGAGATAATTTGATACGGGGCGTGTCAGTTATGGCGTGTATGTATCGTGTATGTATATGCGTGCGTGTGTGCGTGTTTTTGCCGAAATGAGGATAATGGTGGCTTCGTTGTGGAGTTACGGTGGTGAGGTGGTGGTGCGGCGGTGTATGTATGTGTGTATTTGTGTGTGTAGAAAAAAACATTAAGTGGACAATACAAGAAGATAATTAAGAACTTGTGTGTGATTAAAAAATTAGAACAACAAAATAAAAATGAAGATATAAATGAAAATATCAAGAAATCTTACCACTTGAAGCTAGTTTGATTTATTGAATGAGAATGAGTGGGATGAGATCTTAGTTGCTCTTACAAGGTGTAAATGGAGGAATAATGAGGATGTAATGGGGCTAGGGTTTGAGAGAACCTTAGAAATGAGTATTTAAAAGTGGGAATTAGGGTAACAATTGCAAATTGGCTTTCTTGTGGGGCAAGCGTTAAAATTGGATCTTAGATGGACATATAATTGGGTTTAAGGTAAGTATTGGATCGTTATTAAATAAAAACTAAACTTTAAGGACTAAAACGAATAATTTCTAAAGTTTGGTCCTCAATTGTAAATTTTGAAAATAAATAAATTTTTATAAATAATTAAATATAACAATAAATAGTATAAATTCCGACTAGATGAGCGTACGATATTTAAATTTTTATAAGTAAGGTCGTAGCGACACGTTCGAAATTTTATTTAATTAAATATATTTTATTTAAAAAGAAATTGCTGTCACTACAATATGTATTGTCAAGATATGAAGAAAATATATGGAACTAATTAAAGAACAATATTAAACTTCCTTGTACAACATCGTCGGCCTCATTCAAAAACTACACAAAATTTCCCCTTATTACACAAACTCAACTTCTTTGCTAAAAGCACTTATTAATGATTCTCATACACAAAATTTAAGAAGCATAAACTATTATTTTTCTAGACTTCAGGTCTCTCGAGAAAAATCCAAAAAAAAATTTGAAGTATGTTCGCTCATATTATATAGAACTGAACCAATCAGATAATAAAGAATGAAATTATTATAAAAAGAAAAAACGAAAAAACGAAAAATGGAGAATTTGTGAAGTAAAAGTCAGATAAAAATACTAAAAATTGAATAATCCAGAACCGTACACTACAATTTCAGAAGTGGTATCAGCATTGTCTTGTCTTGAGGCATGTGTCCCTTGTTTTTACTCCTTGTAACTTGTTAATGATGTCCCATCGTTGTCGCCTTTTCTCCTGCTTATCGCATACAAAATTTCCAACAATTCATAAAGCCCTTGTCGATTACAACTAATCATTAAGACATGATTTAACACTCAAGAGAATTCTTTAAGGATAGAATATAATGAAGGTTTTGAGCAATCGCGAGCGTATGAGAGACTGTGCTAATAATTTTAGGGCTTTTATTTGTATGTATGTATTTGTGTTTAATTATTCGTGTTATATTTTGGGGTATACATTAGATTTTTTAGGCTCAGTGTGACTTTCGATTTTCCCTCTTTTTCTACCTGATTGAAGCCACAAGAAACCCACATCCTGAATTCTCTCTCTCTCTCTCTCTATGCAGATGCAGGTAACAAAGAAGAAGATAAGAGAAAAGGGGAAAAATGTCAAAAAATTTTGCAAAAACTTAATTGGTAAAAAAATTAGAAAATATTGTAGTTAATAGGTAAAAAAAAGATTGACCCGATTTAGTGGGTAAGAAATGGCTTCGGGTTGTATTAACTGGTCATTTTTCCTTATTATATTCTTATCAATGAGACCTCGAAAACAAAAATAATATTTTTTAAATAGGTTTTTGCGATAATGATGTTTTAGCTAAAATTTTGATGCAACTTGAGAAATATCATAGATATCCGCCACAAAATTTGAAAAAGTGGAATCTTACAAAGTTGGAAAAAGTGGAATCTTAAAACGAATGACAATATGCAATTGTATTTTTGGTAGATTAAAAAGGAATTCGCAATATTCATATTATTTGGTTAAGTGCATCTAATTTTTATTAATATATAGATTAGTACACTAAATATGTGATATCCATAGAATTTACAAAGTTATTTTATATCTCAAATACTTTTAACCAATTTAAAATAAATGTTTTACAATCCAAACAATTTAGTCAATCTTATAGATAGGAAATTATGAATTCTTCAGTCAATCTTATTATAATTATGTACTTTACGTGTTTTTCCATGTTTACAAATCTTATTAATATTTACAAATAAATGTGTTATTCATGTATATTGTTATCTTTACAGTAATATCCATTAGTCAATTTTATTGTAATTATTCTTTAATTATGTTTATATGAAAATAATTTTCTAAAAAATAAATTTTAGTCAACTATATTATAAAACAACTTAGCACTCCCCCAGCTTTGCGAAGATAGATCGATTATCATTTTCACAAAGATCAAGAAAATGTTAGTTAATATTGTTGTAAAAGTAAAATTTAAGAGTGCAAGATAATAGATTAAAACAAGATATAGATATTGATAGATCTATTGTCTAAAAATGCGACATTATCATTTACTTATTTTTTAAAAATTTAATTATATTGTTATAAAACTAACGTGTAATAATTATACTTTGATTTCATGTTAATATATAAATTATTTTTTAATAATTTGTTGTGAATAACAACTTTTGAAATTTAATAGTACTATAGAAAATAACTTATTATAAGTTTGAATAATAATAATAATAATAATAATAATAATAATAATTATTATTATTATTATTATTATTATTATTACTTTTCTTTTTTAAGAATGAAAGCAACTTTTCATTAAAATCTAAATTTCTTTACATTATCAAAGGCAAACATAACCTGCACAGCTATAATATAACTACATAATTTTTAATAAATAATATTGACATATGAAGAATATTTTCTTATGTTTTGGGTTAATCTATGTGAATTAAAAATTTATTGATTCATCTAAAAAGAATTTTCACATACTGTAATTTCTGTGCAACGCACGAGTGCGAAAACTAGTTTAAAGAAAAGATATTGTTAGCTGACCTGTAATCATCTCAACATAAACTTAATACTACCTCCATCCCATAAATATATATAGTCCATGTCTCTTTTCATAAAGATTAAGAAAAATGCAATTAATGGTATTGGAAAAGTAAAATTTAAGATTATTTTCCTAATATACCATCTCATTTATTTAATGTTGTATTTCAACTACTCTATTTTGATAATAACAATGTTCATTAAGTGAGGGTATAAAAGACAAGTAATATTTTAACTGCATCTTAAAAATGAATGTAATCTATATTTTGGGATGGACGAAAAAAGAATAGTGGACTATATTTTTGGGACAGAAGTGGTATATGCTTGGCAAAATAAATCAAAGAGACATTGCACGTAATCATCTTAATTTGAACTTAAAATATTGTTAACGAAATTCAGACTAAACTTGAGAGACTATTTAATCATCGTGGGTTTAATTGAACTCCACATTAATGACTCAATTTAAATCGAAGGGATTGTTCAATGACCCTAATCATCTTAGTTTAAATTTAAGATAGTGTTAACAAAACAATTATAAACATGGGACATTGTTTAATCATTGCGATTTAAATGACAATCACATTAATAATTTCAATGTAAACTGATGAAATTATTTGAGGAACCACTAAGAGCATCTCCAGGAGACTTTTTATTTGGAAGATACTCTTTATTTTAGAGAGTCATTACTTAAAAATTTACTCCAGCAAACTCTTTATTACAACTTTTAAATTTAGAGAACGGATTTTGGCTCTCGGTTCTTCAAATTTGGAAAGTCAAACCCATTTTTTATTTGGTTTTTTATGCACACATTTAATGCATTCACACATCTATATATACTAATTTATTGACTTTTTGCAACTTTCAAGATTAATTGTAAAATTCAATACCTTTACATACACAAATATAAAGAGTGTGTTGGAAAATATAAAAAATTTATCTCTTTAAAGTAAAAGATACTCTTTATATCTCAAAAAATACTCTTTAACTATAAAGAGCCTGTTGGAGATGTTCTAACCATCTTAATTTAAACTAAGCATATTGTTAACAATATCAATTATAAACGAGATATTGTTTAATCATTGCACTTTGACTAAAGACCACATTAACGTTTCCAATGTAAATCGATGAAATTGTTTGATGACTCACAACTATCTTAATTTAAACTAAGCATACTATTAATAAAATTAATTATTCACATGGACATTGTTTAATCATCATAACTGTAACCGAACACTATATTAATTACTCCAATTAAAATCGAAGAGATCATTGAATGACCCGTAACCATCATGTTTTAAACTTAACATATGCTTAAATAAATCAATTATAAACTTGGGACATTGTATATTCATCACACTTTAATCAAAACCACATTAATGATTTCAATGTAAACCGAGAAAAATTTTCCAATAATTCCTAACCATCTTAATCTAAACTACACATATTGTTAATGAGACCTATTGGACATTGTTTATTATCGAAACTTTATCATAATACATTGTTAACTTTATCGCAATACATTACCATCTGATCACTTGCAAAAGTGTTCTGACATTGTAATGGTCGGTTATTGAGGTTGTCACATAGACAACTAATTGGCTAAGGTTAGGTGAATGGTCAGTTTTGTGGTCTGGTAAACAATCTAATATAAGATACCTCAAAGGAAAAATTAGTCTACGTGTGGCCTGTTATGTTGTTTGTAAAACAAACCCTTAACAGACCATTATCTGTTTGTGTAGCTTATTTAATAGATTCCATAACCGACTCAAAGTATTGCAGTTTCGCATTAATCCATCTGTCCAATGAAATTCACAAGTCCATATATAATTAGCCACGATGAACAATCCTAATCTGTTGTTCTATTGCCTAGCAGTACTTGAGATCTACATTTGCAGGTTACTTTGCACCTGCTACACTCCAGTTGAAGTTACCCTTCTTTAATTGTCTTTTATGGCCATTTTGTCGTGGTTTGTTGAACTGCGACAAGATATTGAATGAACGAATATATTTTACTAGTAAAATATTCCATTCAACCTCATTTGGCAAAGGCAAACAGTTTTGTAATAATGAGAACACAAATTGTACACTGGAATTTATATCTTACTACAATTAATATTTGGCTTTGTTTGATTCGATACAACCGATCATATTAATTAAGTCGACTCATTTTATAGTACTCAACCCAACCATTGGATATTGTCCATCAATTCTAACACTTTATACCATTATACTACCTTTGTCCCAAAAATATAATTCACTATTCCTTTTCGCCCGTCCCAAAATATAAACTACATTCTTTTTTAAGATGCAGTTAAAATATTATTTGTCTTTTATACCATCATTTAATGTACATTGTTATTATCAAAATAGAATAGTTGAAATAAAACACCAAATAAATGAGATGGTATATTAGGAAAATAATCTTAAATTTTACTTTTCCAATACCATTAATTATATTTTTCTTAATCTTTATGAAAATAGAAATATACTATATTTATGGGACAGAGGTAGCATTAGAACAATTAGACTCCCTCCATCCCGCAAAAATAGTCACTTTTTATTTTCACATGTATTAAGAAATTATAATTAATTTTGCTGGAAAAGTAATAATTAGTTATATATTTTCAAATATATTCCTGGATCAATTGATGATAGTTTATTTTAATTAGTAATTGGTAATAATACATACTAAATAGGGATATACTACAACAATTCCATCTTCAAATTATGTCAATAAAACTCTAACATACAGTTTCACCCGCTCTATTTTTACAATTCATCTCCAACCCAAAATTTCAAAGTTAAATGAATAGTATTTCTTATTTCAAAGTAAATGAATAGTATTTCTTATTTTTACATAATTTTTGTTTGTTTTGGGAAAATGGACTTTCATCCCCTCCCACGGAATCGGGGATAAGACAAGGGGAAACTTATCCATTGAAAAATGCATGGTTACAAGAAACCCATAGGCCCTAAGTATCCAATGAGTGGACTATCGTATTCCTAGTACGTGGAATATGACAAAAAGTAGTACAATGACTAGCAATAATAAGATCACGAATTTCCTATACACACAGATCATATGGAGTAAATGCTTCCTTCAAAGATAGGCATTGTAATGCACGAAGCGCATCCATCTCCACTCTAGATATCAGAAATTCTGTTCAGGAGTGAAGAGGAGACGGCATTCTTTAATGGCAAGCAATTCTGCAATCACAACTAAATAGAACCCACGTTGGTGCACTACAAAGCCACACATGATAACACCCTTTGTGTCATGCAAAAGTCCCCCGAGCTCGCACCAGCCCTGTTCGGTTCCCAGCGCTGGCTAAGACCCCCCTACCAACAATTTGCTCCTCTCACCATCCAACTTACTAATTAAATTGAATAATTAACTTTGTCTAGAACATTATATTGAGTTGACCCGACTACATATTTAATGTAATCTTTAACAAAACAAAATATTTTTAATTCAAATAAAATCAAGATATTTATTCATCACATTCTTTTATTTAACCGATATACTGTACACCAAATAGATAATTTTACAAATATTACCATAGACGAAGCTAGGAATTGTATGAGCACCGAGCTGATTCGGGGGCTGCCCCCAAAATTTATTTTTAAGGAGTATTTTTTTCCTTAACAAGTGATCTCATGATGAAGTGTAAACGTTAGCTTCAAAGGTTTTCGATATAAAACTTCTTTACATAAAATATTATCTAAAATAATAATCTTCTAGATTGATTTTGCGAAATATAAGCAAACAAATATGAATTAGAATTAAATTTAATTGCTTTGGTGTATACTGATTTTAATAGATTGTTTTTTAAATTAGATTTGTTTCCTAGTGCAATGTTGTACTTATGCAAAAATAGAACTAACTATTGGATATTTAAATTGAACTTTAAAATTGAAAGTTATTATTATGTCATATTATTTTTCAAAATTATAAAAAATATTTAAAACTATTTTTCTAGATCACCCGAGGTAACAATTTAATAAATTAAATATGAAATCTTATAATGAGAAAGAGAGTAATAATTATATAAAAATAAATAATTAATGATTGCAAGAAGAAAAACAATAATTTTTTTAAATGAAATACCTAAACCTAAACTAGAGTGAATAATAATAATAATAATAATAATAATAATAATAATAATAATAATAATAATAATAATGATGATGCAGCGAGCCAGAGAGAATATGATAGAGGAATGGGAGGGATAGTAATCATATAAATAGTTATAAAGAAACAATTGCATGTTAGATGACTCGAACACTAGTCTTCAAGATGGAAAGCAGTACCAAATTAGCCAACTAAGCTAACCAATGAAATGTGATTTGGTTGCACAATTCAGTAATTATTCTTTTCCAGCACCAAGCTAGAGCTGAATCTAACTACCCTCTGGCTTCGTCCGTGAATATTACTACGTTAATTAAAAACATAACAAAAAATGCACAATTAATAAAGTGAGATGAAATAGTGATATGTAAATTAATTTGAATACAAAAAATCTATATAAATGAGTTAATATAGCAATATGTACTTTTTGTTGATCAGAAATTACTGTCCAACCATATCCAGATCCCATCTGCAAGTCATCTGAAACTAGCCTAAGGAACCACTCCCAACTAGCTTTTGTTTTCCCCTCAACAATAGCCCAAGCTACTGGGAACATATGATTGTTCCCATCTCTTCCCACCACACACAAAAGCTGCCCTCCACATGCATGTTTGAGAAAACATCCATCAACCCCTATTATTGCCCTGCAAAACTTCTTCATAGTCTCCTTTAATGCAGCAAAACAGACATAAAACCTAAGAAAGATGGCAGGTTCACGGGGCTCTGAGTCCATTGTTTTCAAAACACAAGTACTTCCAGGATTTGACCTCACAAGCTCTAGTGAATACGGTTTAAGTATCCCATACTGTTTTTTCATCAAGTTCTCCACAGCATTCAATGCCTTGTGCTTTGCTCTTTCACACTCCCGTATGTTCACTATAACCTCAAATCTTGTCTTCACATCTTCCTTTATCTCACTAGCCTTGATATTTGGATTCCTAAATATCTTATCCATATATATATTTGAGATCCAATTGGCATCTGGTAGCTTGTTCTTAAATGTTCTTACACATTTGTGCTCAAGCTGCAGAGATTTGATTTGCCACTTGCCTTCTTGCTCAAGGTCATGGCCAGCAGACATTTCCCAATGGCATCCTGCACATCCCACATGTATCCTCTTCAAGTCATTCTTCAGGTACATGATGTCTTTATGCTGTTGCAATGAATAATTAAAAATTGCCTGCTTTAGAATTTGTCTACTCTCAAATTTCATCCCAGTTTTGAATGACACTACACCAATGTCAGTCCTCTCATCAAACACAGTGTACTTAACCCCTTTTCTGATCCTCCTCACTTGGTCACCCTCATCTTCTTCATCATTCAATGATCCTTCATCATCAGAGTCCCTCTGCTCAGAAATATATCCACCTTCATATGTGGTTAAAAAACTAGGCCATTTGGATTCAACAGTTGGCACTACTTCAGTTCTCACACCTGAACCATCACCCTCATTCATCGTGTCTCCATCTGTATCAGCCATCCTATGCATTGATAAACCACCATCTCCTTCTTCTACACCCATTGCTGTAGTTACATTTCCCTTTCTCTTCAGTTTGTTGGCTCTCCTAATCTCCACCATTTCTTCATTCTCATATAATAGCTCATCAGTAAAAACTTCATCACCCTCCAAACAATAATCATAGTCACCATCATCACATGCATCATCTCTATCATCATCAATAAAATCATTTCCTTTATCCTCATTTCTGTCATCATCTCTATCCTTATATCTGTCATCAACTCTGTCACTTTCTCCTCCATGATTAAAGTCAACAATAGGTGCACTAAAAGGATTATACTCAAACTCAATTTCATCCACCTTACCTTTTCCTTTATCCTGCACAATAGTTTCATGGAGGTCCTCATCATCATGCATTTCAGTTGGATCCATCTTGTAGGTTTCATCCTCAGCAGTGTCATCATCTGATGATGTTTACTCTGTTATCATATAATGATGGAAAATCCCATATGGGATCAACAACCATGGACTAACTAAGTGATCTTTTTGCCCTAGTAATCCTTCTGCTAGACCTTAAAGAACTTTGAGAAAGAGAAGGAATAGCTAGTGAACTGCTCTTAGGGGTGACTGATTTCTTAGAGGCAGCTGGTTTCCTTCTAGGGATTATTTTTTTCCTCTGTGTTTTTGGCCTTTTACATGTACCTTCCTTACGAACATTCTCATTTACTGAATCATGTGGAACCATAGGGGGTTGGTCCAGACTTATGCGAGTAATAAAAGGAGGATCAGGTTTCTTATGATCTTCAGTATCTGCTAGTAGTTTCATTGTCGAAGTGCTGCAACAGTACAAGAAAGAACATTAGAATTTCAGAACCAATCATTGCCCAACTCAAAAAAATGTACAATTACCAGCCAATACTTCTATTTTTTTTAATCAAGTTGACAAAAAATATAACCTTTACTGCTATAATATATCATATTTAATTCAAAAGAACAAACTGTTTCACATATATTAATTGGTAACAATTGGCATTCCCAGAAACCCTAGATTCCAATAGCTATTATTTTATACATAATGGGAATCATCGAGAAATGGTGAGGATGGCTTAAAAAATGCTTCCACACAACACTAAAAAGTTGGAGGACAAAAAAACACAGAGCACTTAAAAAAAGCGAATACACACAGAAACGACGAGAGAAGAGAAAATCGAAACTTCCGTCGAACGTGTAGATCTTCATTGTCAACTGCAACCACCAAATCAGTGCTTCAAGGCTACCAAGAAAACGGGGAAGAGCGCAAACCAAACGACCACCAAGAGAATACCTAATTGGGGAAGAGGGTTTATACGGATTTGTGCCTTCTGGAGAATGGGGTATTTACGTTAAAAGGAATAAATATTAAAGAAATAAGAAAGAAATGCAGAAATACGAAAAAGGGTGGAGAAATACGAAATAATAATATTTTATTCCAGATTCTATGGCCGGCGGAAAAAAAGTACTCAAGTGCCCAAAAGTCTATTTTTAAATACCAATTTATCGTCGGAGATTTTTTAAATACCAAATCGTCAAAAGTGTGTTTTTTTAAATACCAATTTGGTATTTTGGTCTCTTTATGGTTAAAATAAATTGTCTATTAAAAAAAAGAAAAAAAGTGTCAAACTTTTCCCGAAAAATAAAAACCACCCCCAAGAAAAACATTTTCTTTCAAAACAAGGAAATGAACGGAAATTGAAAAAAAGTTGGAAAATGTTTTCCGGGAAAAAATTACAATCAAACAGCCAAGGGTAAAAAAAAAGTTGAAAAAGAACTTTTCCTGGACAAAAAAAAGAGTGAATCAAACACACCCTTAGAGAATAAATATTTTTTTAAAATCCAACTGCAGATCACCACAAATATTATTTTGATCACTTTTCGATTCTTAAAGCATTCACTTTTGGTTGCTAGAAAGTTATTTTGTGCATGTAATGACTTCATAATAGTAGTAATGAAATCATATGTATTTTTGCTTCAAAAAAAGAAATCATATGTGTTTTCAGAATATTCAAGGAAATGAGATAGTTCGGCAAAAATATATTGATTCATTGATTTCAATTTTAATAATATATATGGCAAGAATAATATCATTCCCACATATATTTCATATATTCCAATAATATATTCTAAAAGTAATTTTCGTTCTGCCATTGATTCAATTTCGAGATTAATTTAATTCAAATTTAAATTGCAATAATATGATAAATAAATTATTTCTACAAGGTTAATGCCATGAAATTATTTCAGTATCTTAGGCAAGAAAATCCTTTTTTGGGGCTTTGATAACTATATTACTTCTATCTATTGTATGATACGATATTACTCTCACTTATTTCAAAAAAAAAAAAAAAAAAAAACAAATTAGATAGAATTATCAAATTTATTTTTTATTTCTTTTCGTAAAATAAAAATTTACTAGTGCTAGATCCAGGCAAAATAATCTTTCCACTATTCTGTCAAAATTTTTTATTATTATTCTTTTTCCTTCGTACATTAGTGGTGCCTATCCAGATTTTAACGTTTGTTTTAAGGATCACCACAGCCGACAGACTCCACTCCACCAAATGTCTTGAGGTATCTCCGTTACAAGTCTCTCTCAAGAAATGACTCCATGGAATCATCGTCATCATCTTTTTCTTCTTATTATTCCGTTTCTCTTTACCTGCTTCCGTTATGCATGCGCCGCCCTCCCCGGGACGTGGGAACTTCTTGTCCCTGACGCCGGAATAGCCTCGATGCACACGGCCGTGACCCATTTCAACACCGTCGTCCTCCTGGACCGGATCCACATCGGCCCATCGAGAAAACTCCTACCCGAACACCGCTGTCGGCCCAGCCCAGACGATCCTCTGCTGCGGACAAGAAGAGACTGCACGGCCCACTCAGTCCTCCTTGATCTGCAAACCCACAACCTCCGCCCACTGACCATTCTCACCGACACATGGTGCTCCTCCGGCCAATTCCTCCCGGACGGCACCCTCCTCCACACTGGCGGCGGCCTCGACGGCTTGAAAAAGATGAGAAAATTCACTCCCTGTAGTGCTGATTCACTCTGTGACTGGGAAGAGCTTCAAGATATTCAACTTTCCCAAGGCAGATGGTATGCTACTAATCAAATATTACCAGATGGTTCGATTATTATTGTTGGTGGAAAAGCATCTAATTCTGTGGAATTTTTTCCACCAAGAAAAAGTGGTGGTGCCACGGAGTTTTCTTTTTTGGGTGAAGTTGGAGACAAACAAATGGATAATCTTTATCCATATGTTCATTTACTCCCCAATGGCCAACTATTCATTTTCGCCAATAATAGAGCTGTATTGTACGATTACAATACAAATACAGTCACTAAGAATTATCCAATTCTCGACGGTGGTCCAAGAAATTACCCCTCCGCAGGGTCTTCGGTGATGCTGCCGCTGACCGGAGATTATTCCTCGGCGACTGTGGTAATCTGCGGAGGAGCCCAGTATGGGGCCTACTTGGAGAGGACAACGGACACTCCGGCCCATGGAAATTGCGGGCGGATCGAGGCGATCCGGCCAGACCCGGTATGGGAAATGGAGGACATGCCGTTCGGGAGAATTATGGGTGATATGGTGATGCTTCCAACTGGGGATGTGTTGATAATTAACGGAGCTGAAGCGGGGACTCAAGGCTTTGAAATGGCTTCTGACCCTTGTTTATTCCCGGTTCTGTACAGACCGACTCAACCGTTGGGGCTCCGGTTCATGACTTTAAACCCGGGTACGGTTCCAAGAATGTATCACTCGACGGCAAACTTATTGCCGGACGGGAGGATTTTGATCGCCGGAAGCAACCCCCATTATTTCTACAAGTTTGACGCTGAGTTTCCAACTGAATTGAGGATCGAAGCGTTCTCGCCGGAGTATTTGTCGCCGGACAAACAAAATATACGGCCGATTCTGGTGGATTTGCCGGAGAAAGTGCGGTATGGCGAGGTGTTCTCGGCGGCTGTCACGGCGGAGCTGCCGGTGGTGGGGGTGGTTGAGATTAATTTCGCGAGTGCACCATTCTCCACCCACTCGTTTTCTCAAGGCCAGAGGTTGGTCAAACTTACTGTGACAAGTCCAATTCCTGACAGCTCCGGCGGTTACAAGATAACATGCACGGCGCCGCCTGACGGAAGGGTGGCGCCGCCGGGTTATTACATGGTGTTTGCTGTTAATCAAGGAGCGCCAAGCATTGCGCGGTGGGTCCAGTTGGGGTCTTAATCATAATTTATATTTTTTCTGTGTTAAAACCGTTTTCCTTTATGGATTATTAATAGTAATAATTTGGTTAAGTCGGACCAGAAGAATTTCTGAAAGTAAATGTGAATCTCTTTCTACATAAAAGTGGTTTGAAGTTGTAAAATATTTTGGGTCAATAATACCCTCAGTTATATTTTGTTATTTTTTATTTGTCCTTCAATTAATATGATCGATAATAATTTTAATTAAGTACCAAATTATTGAATATATTTATACCATTTTATCAACTCTTGCTTTTTTGTTTTGTTCTTTTTTTCTTTCACAATTTATGAGTTAAAGAGAAAAATTAGTTTGTCTTTTCATTTCCCTAGAACTATTTATTCATTCTCTTTCATAATTACATCTATAAATTTTAGGCTTTGGTAGTATATGCAATGTATATTTTTTCATTGTTAAGCTATCGCTCATATTTTTATCCTTATTTATTCATTAGTTTATATTATTTTTATACTTTAATATTAAGTATTATTGTGTATGAATATTTAATTTTAATCACCTCTTCACTTTTCTCAGGTAATTAATTAAAAGGTGGGGCTAAATGCACCAACCCCTTTACTAAATACACCCATTAACAAATATCAAAAAAAAAAAAAAGGAACTTTACTAATATACCCCTCCCTTTTCCCTCCCTCTCCCCTCTCTCTTCCCTTTCTCTCTGTTTGCTCTCCTCTGTCTCCCTCTCTCTCTCTTCCCTCTCTCTCTGCTCTCCTCTGTCTGCCTCTCTCTCCCTTTCTTCCCTCTCTCTCTCCTCTCTCTTCTCTCTTTTTTTTTTATATTTGTTTGCTAACAAGTTTTTTCATTCGCTGTGTTCAGAGCTTGTTCGCTGTGTTCAGAGCGAACGAGTATTTAAAAAAAAAAAAATTTAACTAAAAATGAGTAATTTTTATCTGATTTTTCATGTTACCCTTACTAATTGCACCGGTCCAATTGTTTTTATTTTTTGTGTTCGCCATAAACACAGCGAACACAAAAAAAAATTAAAAAAAGAGTAATTATTATCTGATTTTTCGTAGATTTTTTGTTCAATTTTTTTACAACCACTTTCCTGAATAATTTTGAAATTTATTTTTAAGTTTTTTACAACCATTTTGACGATTAATTTGGAAATTTTTTTGATGATATAGTAATTGACTTTATCCTATTAGTGTTAAATATAATCATTAAGAAATTCAAAATTTTTAAACCATTCACGAGTAATTTTGAAATTTCTTTTAAATTTTTAACAACCAGTTTAATGATAATGAATTTCGAAATTTTTTGGATAATACAATAATTATATCCGATAAATTGTTAAATATAATTATTAAAAAAACTTTAAATTTCAAAAAATAAATTTTTTTTTTGGCATGTTCGCCCCCTTGGGGGCGGACAGCCCTTTGGCTGTTCGCCCTCTTGGGGGCGAACAGTCATAAGACTCTTCGCCCTCTCTCTTTGGCTGTTCGCTCCCTTGGGGGCGAATATCCTTTAACCATGTTCGCCGCCAACGGGGCGAACATGCCAAAAAAAAAAAAAGGAAAGAAAAGGAGCGAGGGTAAATTGGGAATATAGGGATTAATGGGTGGGTGCATTTAACCTCACACTTAATTAAAAGGAAGTTGTGTCCATTTATCTATATCGACTATTTCGATACTATTTAACCATTCAATAGGTAAATCAATAGCATATAATTATTCTACATACTTTCAAAACAATATATACATGATGGGTCAAGATTTGATTTCCAACTCTTTGTTATTTTATTTGATAATTCATATGGTGAAATTGGACATAAAACTTATAAACTTCTTTAATTTTTAATATAGGGAGACTAAATGTTTCACTGCGATTTTATAAGCACGCTTATAACTGCTAATCTTTGTAGTGGCGTAGCAAGGAATTCGATTCAGTGCGATCGGAAATAATTAGAAAAATTAGAAACAGAAAATTAAACATATTTTAATAACAGAAACAAGTACCAATATCGTACATTACAATCGTTCTCTACGGGTTTTCATATTTTGAAACCGTTTGACAATGATTCGCTATCAATTCTTGAAAATATCTCTTTCTCTACATAAAAGGTTAAGCTATCATTCAACCATTCATCACCCATTCAATTGCTCAAATCATCCTTGACGAAATTCATTGTAGAAAACACTTTTTCTACATTAGCATGCAGTGACAATCAGTAGAATCAATGCCAAAGCCAAAAGCTTATAAACCAAAGGAAAGATTTTTTTTTTCCTTATCTCAACTAAGTTCTTTGCAATATCACCAAGGCCTTTCGGCCTTTCACCTCTTTATATTCAATGTTGGGGTGCATATCACAAATATATGTATCAACCTGATCTTGAAGCATGAGGATATCTGGTCGTGAAAAATCTTGGTGACAAAACTCAGTAAGTTGAATGAATCTTTTTTTGTCAAATGAAGAAAATGTATCTCGTGGAGACAAACAAGTTATGCAAGGTAGTAACTCTGTACTTACATTCGAGAAATGATCATTCAACTCCAATAGTTGCAAATCAATCACAGCATAAAATAAATCCACACAGTAGTGATGCAAATTTGTCAACTTCGGTGGATTACGTTCACGACGACCACGAATATCACTGCCTATACACATATCATCCATCTTGAGAATATCGATATAATACTTAAGAGAAAAATTACAAACATCTTCCAAAAACGAATCCCACCCATCATCTCTCAACACTTGCAGTCATTGCATGCAAAATTCTCACCAAATCCATTGCATTTCAGAATATCATGATCTTTCAACTGTAATGCCTGTGACAAGTTATTTGAAATTCCTAATACGATTTTCATCATATGTAAGTTGAACACAAAATCAAAAAAATGTGTCGCAACAAATTAAATGCCTCCAATCTCTGATCTTTGAATCAACGTCTTCATAAATCATTTCAAATACATCACCCATAGCAGAGAACATAGAAAGTAAGTAATCAAGGAATTATAATGTGAACCCTAACATGTATCCTCGGCACGTTGAAGACTAGTTTCCTGATTAAGTCCCCTTGCACTTTCAATTGCACCACTTTTCAGTGCCTTAACAATAAAATCCGATTGTTTTTCTCAAAGGAGGTCACTACGTTTACAAGATCCTCCATCAACATTTACCACATTAGTAACAAAACGAAAAAATTCAACAACTGGAATACTTTTCTTTGCCACAGCTACAGAAGCTAGTTGAACTTGAAGAGCAAAATAATGTATGTAATAAGCACATGAGTTCTCATTTAAAATTAGTGCTTTTAAACAATTGAACTTCCCTTGCATATTACTAGCCCCATCATAACCTTATCCTCCCAGTCTAGAGATGCTCAAGTTATGTCTAGAAAACATCTTATCAATAACAGCCTTAAGTGAGAGTGTCGTAGTACTAGTGACATATTCAATCCCCATAAAACGTTCAATTACATGTCCATTATCATCTACATAGCACAAAAAAATGGACATTTGCTCGTTATTGACACATCATGATATTCATCAACTAGAATAGAAAATAATGACTCACCAACATCTTTCACGATAGCATTTAGTGTTACAGCTGCACAAGCACTAACTATATCCTTTTGAATGTCAGGTGATGTCAATTTGTTATTCTTAGGAGCATTTTCCAATGTCACTCCTTTAATTACATCATTATGATTTGCCAAAAATTTCAGTTGTGTAAGTTACTTTGATTAAGAGAACCTTTTGATTTATCGTGACCCCGAAAAGCTAACCTTGTTGCAACAAATGTCGAACATAGTCAATTGAGGAATGAAGATGAATGCAATAATCATCTTTGGATCGTTTTGATTGTTTCTGCAAAATTGTTTGAATATGTTGATCTTGATTCATTAACTCCACACACTTCAGTCGGGCTTGATTGTGCTTACCATCAACCTTTCCAACATGAACTCTAAACCTGCCTGTATTTTTCCAAGAGGTGAATCCCTCATTGACAAAAGCAACCGCTCCTAATTGTTTCCCTTTATTTGGTTTCAAAAGACAACAAGAAAACAATAGGCGCATCTTCTGATATGCTATACTCTAACCAATCACCACCAAATGTATCATACCAAGAGGGGTTGAATTTTCTACCTGTTGCTTGTCCATAATAACAATATGGGAATGTGGGATCCATAGGCTAACAAGGACCTTTTTGGAAATATGCTCTCCGAACTTGATCTCTAATTTTAGAGTACTTCCAAATTGGAATTCTAAGTCTAGGATCAGATGGAAGTTGTGCAACATCAAATTGTTCAACCATGTTGGAGCTCATTCTAATTGCACTTTCCGACTCTCTATTTGCACTCTCCCCAACAATATTTTCTTCAACTTTATTTGATCGTTTCGAATCTCTATCCATACTCTCCTCAACAATATTTTCTTTAACTCTATTTGATTTTTCCGAATCTCTATTCATGCTCAACTCACATCATTTTCTTCAACTCTTCTTCTTTTAAAGTATCCGTTGATTTTCTTTCATTACAACTGTGAACAAAAATTTCTCCTCATATTAATAAGAAATAATACAATGGAATTTTGTTACAAATTGAATTTGGGAAATTAACAGTGGACTGGATCTCTTGACTGCAAAAGTGCTTAATCCTCTGATTAACGATCTGTTGATGAAAACTGGGGCCACGTGGCTTGATTCCCGAGCGTCAACGGCTTCGTTTGACTTGATTTTGATCTTTGTAGAAGATTCTGTTCTACAAAGTCTTGAATTTGATTTTGAATTGGAGAAGACTGTGTTCCCCAAAACTTTGTTCTAATCTTGAATTTGATTTCAAAATTAGAGAAGAATGTGTTCTCTAATATCTTGCTTTGATCTTGGATTTTGTTTTGAATTAGAGAAGACTGTGTTCTCTAAACCACTTTACTTTGATTTAATTTCGATTTGGAAAAGACTGTGTTTTCCAAATCGTTGATTTGAGTTTGAGGCTCAAGAAGATCTTGTTCTTCTTGATTAGTTTTGATTTGAGAGAGTTTGTTCTCTCGAATTTTTTAGAGAATTTCTAAGCTTTGCACTTAGGGTTCTCTTTTTTCCTTTTTCCTCCTCTTCCCCTTTCAACTGAACCCAAGGGTTCTATTTATAGAGAAGTTTGGATAGGGTTATCATCAATAACCCATTTAATTTGAATTTGAATAATAAATCCTTAATTATCCAAATTAAATTAAATAGTTGAATTAAATATAATATTATTCCAATTATATTTAATAAAAGTAGGATGGACTTTTGTTGGGCCTTTGCCAATTAAATTTAATTGGGCTTAGTGGACCTTTGTGATTTAGGATTTAATGGGTCAATTAATTACAATCAACCCGATCCATTAATTTAAAAGGTCAGTTAATTGAAATCGACCCGGTCCAAGCACTTAAAAAATTTTAGTGCCTACAAATGCCCCCTCAAGATTTAACAATTTATTATATGATGAATAAATTGGTAAATCTTGATTTTAAAATTTTTACTTAATCTTGAATTTTTCCCAAGACAAGAAGGTTTTTTTTTTTTTTTCAATCTTGAATTTTGCTCAAGATGAAAAGACTTTTCTCTTTTTTTTTTTTGCTAGTCTTCAACCAAACTCGAAGCTTCAAATTGACTTTTAGATTCTACAATGAAGCAACGTGGACCTTGTTTGTTTTCTTTTTTTTTTTCCTTTTTGTTTTCTTTTTTTCTTTGTTTGACATGGAGCCTTGAAATCGATCTCATGGTCAAAGGATAACGACCAAACATTTAAAAATGAAATTCCATTGGACCAATGCCTACATACAATTTATCCAAACTTGACATGGGCTGCAATCTTTTGTCTTTAGCCAAATCATATCATTTGAGAATTGGAATTTGTATACACATGCATACCTCTACCTCCAACTCATTCCATAGGATTGTCAAGGGTATGGACACGTGGAAGGCCAACCTCGCATAACAAAAATCTCATGCATTTGTTGCCATGTGAAACTTGGACTCTTTTCCGATGAAATTTGTTGAGGGTAATGACAAATCCCTTTTTTTTTTGGCAAAGACTTATCACAAATTAATTGCACCAATCATTCTTGGAATTGAGCTTACTAATACTTATCCTCGATTTGGGCTCTTTTAAAAGTTGTCTGACATTCACATTGAATAGAACTCCAACATGGTTAGAGTTATTTTTTTAGCCAAAGATATAAAATGGACTCTTTGAAAACCAAGATTTCTGTAGGTGGCTAATTTTCCCATTCTCACGGCTTTACTGTGTCGAAAGTCCTTGTAGCGCAACCAGTTTTTTTTTTTCCCTTTTGCAAAATCGACTGGGGAATTTTGTTAGCTCCAACATCTATGTATGCATAGTTCACCGAAGTTTAGCTGGACATTTTACTTAGATTTACAAGTCTATTCTCGGAGCTAGCCGCCTCAATCGAGGTATACGTTGGCCGTCTTAGTCCATTGAAGTGTCGGTTCTTGGCATTCACCGTTAAAGTCGAATATCATTTGGCACCTTCGAACCGTCGAACATCGAGAACGAGTGCCTTTTTGTAGCTTCAAGTCGGTCTTCATCCAACTCGAGTTTCCAATTTGTCTCATAATCCAAACATTTCGAGATCTCGAAGCGGATGGGTATTTTGCTCTCTTTTTAATCTGCAACTGACTTTTTTTTTTTCTGTCCTTTTCGCAAGAATTCAAGGAAACCTCATTCTCTATTGATTTATACTCTCTACTTATCTTTGTGGTGTAGGTAAGATCCAAAGCAACACAAACGAGACGGAAGCTTGTTAGTTTGCCACTTTCTTGAGATATACGTTCACCGTCTTTGCATGGTCGGGTTCTCCAGTTTCTCATGAAAACATTGTCGTCGGTAATATATATGCTCCACTTTTGTCTGGGCAATTGATATGTATATACTTCTTCCCTCCATTTCAAAATTGATATACACGTACACGTATACAGGTATATATATATATACACGCATGCGTTTCCCGGATCTTGCATACCGTGCTCAAGCTTCTTTCTCTTTCCCTTGATGCATATGCATATATAGATACATGATGCATACACGTTTCCCCAATTTTCTGTGTATGTTAAAGCCTAAAAGCCTCCATCTTTGACCCCTTTCTCTTATCTCCTCCTCATCATACCAGTTCTTGCATTTATTCAAATTTTAGCATCCCATGTTTATTTTTCTGCTGGCAATCAAAATTCCCAAACATGAGGAAGGGTAGTTAGATTATAGAGGATAATGAAACCGTAAAAAAGATTTAGGCATTTGGGGAGAACGAGGAACCTAGCCCTAGAATATGTGAAAGAATTTATATAAAGTGCAGAATATTAAAATCTGACTATTAATGAATCAATAATCTTGATTGGGCCAGTGAAAAAATATTCTGATTTTTTTTTGGGGGGGGGGGGGGAAAAGGAATTGTGACCAAAAAAATACGTATGGTATAGAAAAAGTGAATGAGATCTCCATTAATGTTGAGGTCTGGAGGGATTGCAGTTTCAAGGAAGAAAGAAAATTTTTGTTGGACTTTAGTGAAAGACAAAGAGGGTCAATGAAAAAAAATAAAATTTATTGTCTCTATTGCTGTCTCTCTCTTTCAATTTTTTTTAAAAAATAAAATAAAATATTTTAGAAATGATTGAGGAAGTGCATTCCACTCGAACTTTAAAAAGCTTTTAACTTTAAAGACTCCGTATATTTATAAATGATTTGATTGTGTTTGACAAAAGGACTTTAAAATTCTATCCGAAATCTTCACTTATTTTCAAAAGTGTGTTTCAAAGGAAGATTTTTAAAGGTTTTAAAATTTGAATGACCCCCCTTTTTTTTTTCGAGTATAAAACTGAATAGTGAATCTGCCTCCATTTTTTATTTCTCTTTTTTTTTTCTTTTTCCTTTTTTAATATGGATTTTTTTTTGGGCGCTTTTGGTTTTTTTTTTGGTTGTTGATTTGACACGAGCTTTTGTTTTGTTTTTGGTTTGTAGGATTTGGAGTGGATACGAAAATTAGAGATTTGATTCCAACCTGACTATCCAAAGATTTGAGAAGGTCGGGGTACTTTAACGTTTAAAATCCATCGCAAAATAAGGACTAAATCTTTTTAAAGTCCAATGCTTTTAGAGTAAAGGACTAAGATTTAGTTCTTTTTTTTCTTTTTTGCGTGGAAAAACTTTAAAGTGATTCTTCGTGACAATCAAGGATTAGCCCTTTAAACGATTCGATACGTTTAGTGTCGAGGATTAAGGGCTAATTCTTTTACTCCCTTCTTTTTCCAAAAATAAAAAAATAAAAAATAATAATAATAATAATAAAAAATTCGAAACGTCTCTCTTTTTTGACAATCAAGTACCAATCCTTTTATAGGTTCTAGGCATTTGGTGCCGAGTACCAAGGTTTGGTTCTTTTATTATTTATTTATTTATTTATTTTTATTTTTATTTTTATTTTTATTTTTATTTTTCAAAGGGGAAAATTTTGAGATCCTTTATTTTCTTAAGTACTAGCCCTTTCAAAAGTCCGAGGCGTCTAGTGTCGAGGGCTAAGGGCTCGGTTCCTTTATTTTAAAAGGAAAATTTTGAGATCCTTTTATTTCCCTAAGGACCAGCCCTTTCAAAGGTTTGAGGCGTTTAGTGTTGAGGACTGAGGGCTTGGTTCTTTCATTTCATTCTTTTAAAAGGAAAATTTTGAGATTCTTTATTTTCCCAAGGACTAGCCCTTTCAAAAGTCCGAGTCGATCAGTGTCGAGGACTAAGGACTCGGTTCCTTTATTTTAAAAGGAAAATTTTGAGATCTCTTTATTTCCCTAAGGATCAGCCCTTTCAAAAGTCCGAGGCGGTTAGTGTCGAGGACCAAGGACTTGGTTTTTTCATTTCGTTCTTTTAAAAGGAAAATTTTGAGATTCTTTATTTTCCTAAGGACCAGCCCTTTCAAAAGTTCAAGGCGAGTAGTGTCGAGAACTAAGGTCTGACCCTTTTACTGGAAAATATTCTCCCTTTTTTTTTTCCTTTTCTTTATTTTATTTATTATATATATGTATTTTTTTTGGCATTTGGCTAAGGATCATTTCTTTAAGGGCCCTGAGACGTTTAGTGTCGAGGGTTAAGATCTGATCCTTTTTGAAATTTTCATATTTTGATTTTCTCCATTTTTTTTAGAGTATAAAATCAAAGCCGTTTGATACCTTGTATTTGGAATTTTGACAATTTTTTGTCTTCATAGTAAAATTTTTTTAAAAAAAAATTTACCCGTTCTCCTTTTTTTTTCTTTTTAGGAATGGCTAAATCAGGTAAGATGTATTGTGAACCACCGGAAATAAGGGAGACCAAATACCGCAATAAAGTCTACCTCACTTTCATTGGTACTAATGTGAAATATTATGGGTCGCAAGCACGGGGCGAACTTAGATTCTACATCCAGAAGGCAGTGACCCACACTCTTCCTTCTGCCGTTTCTGAGCATTTGGAAGGGCTTGACATGTCTTCTCTTAACGAAATGCCTGAGAGCTCAACCGATGATGCCCCTGAGCATCCAAAGAAGCTGTGCCCAGTTTTATGCTTCCCTCCAACCCATAACCGCAATGTGGACTTCATCCCACATGCCAACATCGCCGGGAGGATAGCTAAAAGGGAAATACGATGGGGCGGCACATTAGCGAACCGTGGCGAAATTTCTTACCTTTCGAAGTTTTGGGAATGGTCTTTATGGACTGAATGGCTCCTTTCCCAAAAGGGAAGGCGTGACCTGTCACTCGCCGTTGGAGCTGCCGCCAAAGACTACCATCGTCGGAACTCAGCTTACAGAGCTCTCTATGAGGCTTGGTGCCCGGAAACCAATACCTTCGTGACAGCTAAAGGCGATATTGGCATTTCTTTTTGGGATATTGCGGAGATCACTGGTCTTTCATCTTTGGGAGAGTACTATGAGGAGGTGATCCCCAGTCATGTGGAGTTGACCGATTTATTACCAAGGTCTTGTGAGTATCTCTTCATCGTTTTCTCGATGATTGCCGATGAGAAATCTTCTGACTGTGTTACTCACACTGATTGGGTTGAGTTTTGGTTTCGAGAGGATGGCTACGCACGGAATCCTCGGCAAGCACGATCATTTAAAGACGCTATAAGTCTAAATCCATATCGCAAGAAATATAAAGTGGCCACAAAGCCAGTTTTGAGGCCTCTTATCTTAAACAGGCCGAGGTTGATCTCTTCCCGAAATCGCGAGCATTGGGATGACATACCCTTTACCTTATCTCGAGAGGAGAGTGATGAGTTAGAGATAGCAGCATACCTTTCCCTCTGGCTATGTCGCTTCATCTTTGCTTCAGGAGATGAAGCCATGAGGCCAAGTACTTTCAAAGTTGCCGCTATGATGGCTGCGGGCTCAACTTACAGTCTCGTCCCTCCTATTTTGGCTAACATTTACAGAGGCTTAATTGCAACTTGCCAAGCCAATTCGGACCTTGGACAACTTAGTCATGGATTTCCGGGGCACTTTCTTTACGCCTGGGCCGCTACCTATTTTACTCACGGTGTTTATTCTCTCATTGAGAGGAATTATGATCGTCCGACCATCAAAAGGTATGGTGGACCTCTAAATGCCATCCAAACATGGGAGATGGGAGCAGTCGACTGCCGAAACTTTATTCGCGGGCAGATGGACCCTGAAGACTTTTGTTGGGATCCAGTGCCGCGATCCCCTTTTCATGGGGAACGCAAAGACGATAACTCAAGGTCGAGGGACACATTAGAATTCATGATCAGTCTACGTCCCGGCTTTCTTTCTTATCGTTGTGGGTCTTCTCCTCCACTTTTTGAGGCCTACAACCCACACAGATTTGCTAGACAACAAGGCTTTAGGTAGAGGTTGCCAGGTTCCCCTGAAATGAGTCTTCGAACTACTAACACCAACCTTTACCGATCTTGGTTATCTTTGACTCGAATAAATACTGGATCCATTTTTCATATTCCAGAGCAGGACCATGGCATAAAATACCAAGTCGACAAAGAGTACCAAGAGTGGTGGGATAGCAAAGTGCTTCCCATTTTTATGGAAGCTCCTGTACACATGTTGTCTTCCAGTGAGAGTATAGACTTTTCCATCGTCAACCCCGCCCTTGAGCAGTCGAGTAAAAATAGGCCTCGGAAGTCGATCGACCCTAACCCTGCCTCCAAAGAAACTCCCACAAAGAGGAAATTAACCTCTTCCAGCACTGAAAGGGTAAAGAAGATCAAACTCAGGCTTCATTCCAAGGGCTCTGAAAGGAATCCGCAGCAGGTGGGTGAATTGCCAGCAGCTACGCCTGAGGCAAATGCCACAGCAAGCGGAGGGACCCATGGAGATCAGGTTTGTAGTATTCATTTTATTTTATTTTATTTTGCTTTTCGAGGGTTTTAACTTTGTTACACCTTTAGGTTACCCTTTCCGAGATGTGCCAGAAAAAGACGGCGACTGATTGTGGTGAACCTTCAACTGTGAAGAATCACAAAGGTATTGATCCTGAAAGCTTGAAGAAGGATTTAGGCCTTCATGATAGACTTTCAAAAGACGAAGGTTCACCCGTACCACCTTTAGTGCGAACAAGAGGCATACCGTCAGGTATACCATCTCATTTGGTGTGAGCAAATTTCTTTCTTTTGTTTTTTCGGTTTGTCTTGATCTCCTTAACTTAACACATTGTGTGCCCTTTTTTCAGATATTCTGAAAGCCCCGGTGGACCTCAGTGTTTTTGATGATCCTGAAGGTCCTTTGGAGGATGCTAATGGTAACAGGGTAATTGATGCCTTAAAAGGTATCCAAGAACCTGACGAGCTGCCTGATGTTACTTGTGCGACTTCATGGCCAAGTACTATTGGTGGGGGGATTCTGAATGATCTCAATATCGAAGGAGACTCTGATGGTGAAGATGAGGTGGACTCTATAGTTTTGACAACCCCATCTCCTAAGGCGACCCCAGAAAAATCCATTGTTCCATGTGGAAAGAAAGTCATTGTTCCCTCTAACAAGAATGCTCAGAAGGCAAACCCGACATATTCTTCTATTTCTGGAACTCTACCTCAGATAATTGGGGACTCTCTCCATGTGAAGTCTACTCTCCAAAGAGCAGCTATCCTGTATGTTCAGGATCTGTTTAAGAATGCTTTGGAGTATGGCTTTTCCAATCTCTGAAAGTGGTGGAACGAGAACGTCTCCGCTTTCCGTGCCGTGATTGTTGGTTCCTTCCGGGCTAACCCTGAACCTTTCGTGACTAAGATGGAGTCGTTCATTGGAAAGGTTGATATTCACATTTCTGAGCGGGAACAACAGAGGGATCGTCTAACAAAAGAAGAGAAGGAAGAACAGCTTACAATTCCAAAGCATCAACTTCTTTCAAGTAAGGCTGCATCATCTTCTTTTGAGGAAAAGATCGCGGAGCTAAACAATGAGATAGATAGACTCCGGGACCAACTTCAGACTAGTCAGGAGGAAGTGGCTAAAGTTGAAGATTCAATAGCTACACTGGAACAACTGCAAACCCAGGATGCTAATACAGTGGAATCCATTGATCAGCAACGAGAGACCCTTGAGGGTGAACTTCGACAGTTGGTCAATGACGTTGCATTTTGATGTATCTGCCAACCTCATTTCTATTTTTTCATTTTCTTTTTTTTTCATTTGTAATGACTTCAAGTTAGATTTTCATTCTTTCATGTGAATAAAAGACTTATATTTTCTTGCCTTCAATGGTGTTTAACATTGCAATGCCAAACAAAATAGAAATGATCGAACAATCCCCTTTTTTTTTTATTTTGTGACTGAACTTGGATTTATATTTTCCATCCAAGCTGCCTACGTACCCTTGGAAGGGATCAAGTCTAACATAGTTCCTTACAATTTTTTTTGAATTTGGCCTTTTAGTTTGTTTTGTCGTTCACAGTTTATCCTCTTGCGGGCCAGGAGTGGTACAAAGAATTTTATGGAGAACAGAAAAGGAAACTTGGATTCCTTAAGTATAGAACCGCTTAAAAAACTTACCGTTGATTGGTCCAATCTGTAATCCATCTTTGTCCATGATTTTGTATGCTCCATTACTGAAAACTTGAGTCATAACATATGGACCATCCCACTTAGGCTGGAACTTGACTCCAGGATTCTTTGAAATTATTATTGGGCGGCATACTGCAAGTACTAGATCTCCTTCTTGGAAAGATCTCAGTCCTACCCTTTTATTGAAAGACTTTGCCATCCGGGCTTGGTAGCACTCTAGCTGCATTTGCGCCTCCAATCTTTTTTCATCTAAAGCTTCCAATTCTTCCAGTCTGAGACGGGTATTTTCTTCAGTGGTCAACCCCTCTTGAATAGCCATTCGAAGAGATGGAATTTGACATTCGAGTGGAAGTACTGCTTCAACACCAAAGACCAAGGCATAAGGTGTAGCTTGTGTTGGGGTTCGATAAGTAGTGCGATAAGCCCATAATGCTTCGCCAATCCTTTCATGCCAGTCTCTTTTTGATTTGGACACAACCTTTTTTAGAAGATTGCACAAAGTTTTGTTAAAAGCCTCTGCCAACCCATTGGCTGGTGCATGGTACATGGAGGAGTTGTACTGCTTGAAGCCAAACTTAGCACACAAATTATTTATGTGGCTATTACAGAAGGGTTTTCCATTATCGGTGATGATATGTCGAGGGACTCCATACCGATAGATGATTTGAACGTGGATGAAATCCGCCACATTTTCTTTCTTCACTTCTCTTAGTGGTACAACTTCGGCCCACTTAGAGAAATAATCTGTTGCAGCGAGGATATACGAATGCCCAGCTGAAGATTTAGGGGTTATAGGCCCTATGACGTCGATGCCCCATGCATCAAATGGCCACGAGGGTATCGTTGGATGCAATGGCTCCGGTGGTTGATGGATGAAATTTGCATGGATTTGACAAGCTTCACATTTCCTTGTATAGCCCATAGAGTCCTGCACCATGGTCGGCCAGTAATACCCCATTCTTTTGATTCGAAAATGGAGCTTTGGCCCAGACTGATGAGCTCCACATATCCCAGAATGAGCTTCTTCCAAGACATGCATGGCTTCTTCATTATTTAAACATCGGAGGAAAACTCCATCAAAAGAACTCCTATAGAGCGTGTCTTTGTAGAAGATGAAACACGATGCTCTCCTTCGAATATCAGTCCTTCGCTTGGGGTCGTCAGGTAATTTCTGATGTTGAAGGTAGTCAATAATAGGTTGTCTCCAATCCATTTTTTCTTTATGAGGAACTTCAACGATATTGTTTTCTTCCAAATCCTCGGGCTGTAGTGGTGGAATCACCCATCTTTGAACAACCGATATTGGATGGGTGAAGTCTTCACTGACTGCCAAAGACAAAGCCAGTTTGCTAAAGCATCGGCTCTTCTGTTTTCACTCCTTGGGACAAACTTGATTTTGACAGAATCAAACCGTCTCAAGAGAGCCGATGCATATTTGTGGTAGGGCAGTAGCTCTGCTTTCCGGACTTCATATTCTGACAAAAGTTGATTAATTATCAACATTGAGTCCCCGTGACCGTCAAGCTGCTTAATCCCCATGTCTAGTGCTGTCTCGAGACCGATAATGAGTGCTTGATATTCTGCCATGTTATTTGAGCAACTTTCTGTCAAAGAGAATCAATATGGCATGACTTGGTCGTGAGGAGTTACAAACACAACCCCTGCCCCCGCACCATACCTTCGAGCAATACCATCGAAGAACAATCTCCATGAAGGCACAACTTAAGCGTAAAAGACTTCTTCGTCTGGCAGATCTTCTGGAAATTCCCAATCAGTAGGTATCGGATGATCTGCAAGAAAGTCTGCCAGAGCCTGTCCTTTGATTGCCTTTTGCGAGACAAACCTAATGTCGAATTCAGACAAAAGGAGTGCCCATTTTCCTATTCTTCCGGAGAGAATAGGTCTTGACATTATGTATTTAAGCGGGTCCACTTTTGAGACCAAATTGATTGTGTGTGATAGCATATAATGCCTCAATTTCTTAGCGGCAAAGATTAGTGCTAAACACATCTTTTCAATTGGGGAATAGTTTAATTCAGCACCTACAAGAGTTCGACTTAGATAGTAAAGTGCGTTTTCTTTTCCTTTGTCGTTTACTTGTGCAAGGAGCGCACCCAAAGAATTTTCCTACGCTGACACATAAAGTGTCAATGGTTTCCTTGGAGTCGGGGCTGTTAACACTGGAGGATAAGACAAATATTGTTTTATACTTTGAAAAGCGTTTTTACATGCTTCGTCCCATTGAAACGGCACATCCTTTTTCAATAACCTATTGAAAGGATGACAACGTTCAGTAAGATTGGCGATAAATCTCCGAATGTATGCGAGCCTGCCCTACAGACTTTTCAATTCGTGCAAGTCTTTTGGTTCTGGCATATCGATTATGGCTTGAATTTTGGATTGGTCAATCTCAATGCCTCGATGCCGAACAATAAAGCCGAGGAATTTTCCTGAAGTGACCCCGAATGCATATTTGAGTGGATTCATCTTCAGTTGGTAGCGCCAAAATCTTTCAAAAACTTCTCGCAAATCCTGTAGGTGATTTGGTCTCTGTTGTGTTTTGACAACTAGATCGTCTACGTAGCATTTGACCTTCTTATGTATCATGTCGTCAAAAACCTTTTGGGTTCATGCGAATTTGATTGTACCCGGAAAATCCATCCATGAAGGACAAGGCTTCACAGCCAGTTGTTACATCCACCATTAACTCCGTGATTGGTAGTGGGAAGTCATCTTTGGGACAAGCCTTATTTAAATCCCTAAAATCGACACAGATTTGCAGTTGGCCATTTTTCTTCCTAACAGGGACTATATTAGCGATCCACGTAGGATACTTGACTTCCCGTATGAATCCCGCTTCAATTAACTTATTGATTTCAACCTCTATCTGAGGGACTAATTCAGGACGAAATTTTCTTTGAGGCTGTTTGATTGGGCGAACACCGTGCCTTACTGCAAGATGATGTACTGCGACTTTGGGATCCAACCCAGGCATTTCCTTGTATGACCATGCAAAGACATCTTTATACTCTCTTAGCAGATTGAGGTATTCAACTTCCTCTTTTTGGCTAAGGAGCGCACTAACAAATATTGGTCTCGGGTCTTCTTCGTCCACAGTAGCCTGCCCCCCATCCTCGAATGTTGGAGGTGCTGGCTCAGGTTCATCCGCAGTAGTAGAACTTTGACAATCAGATTCTAAGTCTGAGCCTTCTTCAAAGGCAATATGATTCACCGAGACAACCTCTTCATTGTCTTTACTTTCTTGGGTTGAAATATTTTTCCTATTTTTGCATCTTCGTCTTGATTGTTGAGGTTTTAGGTTTTGGGTAGGAGTTTTAACTCCAAGCCGAGAGAACACCGATTGCCTCTGGGAAGACCCTATCAAAGTGGATGTGTCTTTGCCTACCTGAGAAGGTAAGGTGACGCCACTACTCAACCTTTGAAAAACAGATGTTTTACCTTCTTGAGGTTTAATTGCGGTGGAAGACTCAACCTTTAGTCTTTCAAATGCCGAAACCTTTGTATTGTCACCTTGGATTCGGTCGAACACTGACGTCCTTGACTCTTCTTCTTTCTTGTCATCGACCTCCAATATCTGAATCATAATGGGATTCGAAGAAGTCTTTTTAATTTTGATGACCCGCTTTGGTGGGTTAGGGGCATATCCCAATCCATACTTTCCATCGGAGGCGGGGCGTCCACTGGAGAGAATAGGGTCAAGATTTCCCAGTTTGCGGGGTTCTCCCTTTCCATATCCAGCACTTTCCAAAAGCTTTTGGGCTTTTGTGTTATAATGCCCTCCAAAGATTTGTTTCAGCTTTTCGGTCGTCTTGGACTTTGACGCTTCTTGTAAAGTTGAGATGGAAAGTTTTGGCATCCCTGAGATAAGTGTCGACGGGCCAGCTTCCGAACTTTTGAAAAGTTCATGTGGCAGAAGAATTCTTGAAATGTTTCGTATTGGAAAAATCAATTCTTCATTCGATCCATTTACATCTGCTTCTGGCAACTTGGGAATAGGTTCTTTTTGAATGGATTTTCCCTTTTGCACAATAGAACCATCATCTTTCGTCTTGTTGTGCTTTATTTCGAACCCAGATGCAGATAATCCCGCCAGCCGAGAATCGACTCCTTCCATGTAAAACTTTGCATTTGCAAAGTAAGATTCTTCCTTACGGAATGGGTTCGTTTCCGCCACAACGCATCTGACTTCTCCATCCCGGCAATATTTGAAACATTGGTGCCAGGTGGAGGGAACTACCCCCATCTCGTGCAACCAAACTCGTCCAAGTACTAGTTCATATGATGTTTTCGCATCAATAACATGAAAGAGCGCTGAAGATACCAGCTCTCCCATGCGGATCTTTAAACGGATCATGCCAATGGCTTCTTGACCCTTTTGATTGAACCCTTGTATCATGATCTTACTTTTAGACAAGCCACGTAGGTTAATGCCAATCTTCTTCATTATGTGGATTGGCATAATATTTATGGCTGACCCACAATCAATCATTATACGATTGATCTTACAGTCACGGACATAACCACTGACATACAATGGCATATTGTGTAGACGAGAACCAAGTTGTAAGTCATCGTCTGTAAAGGTAATGGCAGCCATGCAATCTTGGTGATTTGTAGACTTGTCGGACATGAAGATCTTGTCTTCATATTCTTCGGGGTCAATTAGTGCTGCAATCAAGGCCATACGGTCATCGAACGGAAGATGCAGGATTTCTGCTAGCCTTGTATTGGAGGGAATGTTGTTAAGGATTGAAACTGTTTTCTCTACCTTTGAGTCACCTTTTGGGGCGCTCGATGATCCACCGTTTCCCTTTACGTTGATCATATGTGTAGCAACACATTCATTTTCCAGGAAACCCCTGGGGAAAAATTCTCCTAGGGTAACTGGCTTTGGAGAGGGTCTTGCGGCAACCTCTATTTTTCTTGAACTTCCAAGGATTTTTGCCTTGATCTTTGACTTTCTTTTTTGATTGCTTCTTGGTGGCTTCCTTTGTGCTGATGGCTGATTTTGAACATCATGACATGGAGGTCGTTGAACTTTCCGACGTCTTCTTTGTACAAGGGTCCATGCCCCCTGATCATTGTTTGATGTTGTCTCCTCAACAGGCTTAATTTCTCCACTTTGTGCCCCCAGCGCTTGTGCTGCTGAAGGGGTGGAAAATGATGTTTTACCCGCAAAGCTCGACTTTCTATACTTCTTTGTATGCTTCTTTTTCTTGTTAGTGAAGGTAGACCACCCATCGTCGGCCTCGTCCTCAATTTCAAATTCAGACTCCCAAAGATCTAGGTCATCGGTCATGACTTCATAAAAATAGGGACGATTAGGAGCGCGGGGTCTATCCATCTCAGGGTAGATGTATTCAGCAGTGACCTCTCCATTGACCCAAAACTCCACTAGCCTCGCTCCTTCTGGAAGTTGAGGCCCAAACTCAATTGGGCCTGGTGTTGACTTCCTCACACCATAAGTCAAAGGGAGACTCGTTGTACTTTCAGCAATTGAAATTGGATCAAATGATCCAAATGTGACCATTGAACAATTTGCAGCTTGATTGTCATCGGTCTCGAATGTAATTTTATTTTCCTTACCCAGACGGACGATAAGGTCTTTCAACACAAAACATTTTTCCACCGGATGGCTAATGATTTGATGGAATCTGCAGTATTTGGGATTATCAACCTGCCCAACCTCTTCTGGTCTCTTTGGTGTGGGCAACTCGATTATCTTTTGTCCAAGAAGTTGGTCCAGAATTCCGGACACTTCAGAGTCTGAGAAAGGATATTCTTGCTCTGCCAATTCCCTCAATGAAGAGAAGTTGCTCTTTTGGGCTTTATTTTTATCCGCTTTGTATTCAGGCTTGTATGCTGGCTTGGCATTGGCAGCTTTGCTTGATTTCTGGAATGTGATTTTCGCAGGAGCCGTAGAGATCGTCATGACATCTTTTGATTTGCCCAACTTAACGCCTTTCTTTATGTCTTTCTTTGGCTCCTTTTTATCGCGTGGATCGCTCGGCGAGTAACTTCCGTGCCTTGCAATCCGAACTTCCAGATCATGAGCACGTGTACCCCCAACTCTTCAAAGGAGTGGGGCATATTTGCTTGAAGATTATAGAGTAATCCCCAATGCATGCCCTGGACGCACATGTCAATTGAGGATGATTCGCTGATTTTCTCCTTGCAACTTAGGACAAGGTTCCTTCAGCGTTCGATATAGTCTACCACCTGCTCCTCTTTGCCTTGCTTTGTTCTTGCAAGCTCGCAAAGCTAACCGCTCACGAGTGCTATAAAAGCGAGTGAGAAACTCGCGTTCAAGTTGATCCCAATCACAATTGACCCTTGGGAGATCGTGTACCATTCAATGTCGCACCTTTAAGAGAGCGCATTTAATTGCTTCACCATCATATCGTTAAAGTAGTTGCATTATTGCATGTCTCAATGAAATGGGCAATATGTTGCTTTGGGTTGCCCTTTCCATCAAAGCACAAAAACTTGGGAGGTTGATAGCCGATGGGCATCCTCAGTTCGTCAATCCGTCGACTATAAGGTTTTGCATAGACGAGGGAGGATTGTGACGAACCACCATACTGAGTACGTATGGTATCAAAGAATCATATGTTGAAGCCGGTTGGGACTGAGCAAAGAACCAACAGAGACATGCGCGGCATCACGGAACATATTTTTTAGTACCGTTCGATCATGCATGTCGTGCTTTTGCTCATCCTCATGAGTTTCGGGACCCTTGCCCCTAGAAGAGCCTTCGCCTTTGTGGCTATCTTCCTTTTCTGACTCATTCATTTCTAATTTGTTCATGAGAGCAGCTATTTGGGCGTCCTTTTCTTCCAGAGACTTTGACAATTTTTCGATTGCCAAAGCCATCCGTTGGATCCTTTCATCCGAAAGTTAGGACCCGCTTGGACTAGCACATCTTCGAGCGACTCATCGAAGATGTGTAATCTCCCACTTTCGGAGAGATAGCTTTGATCGATCCGCTTCAAACCCCTCGCTGAGGCGTAGCTTGATCGAGGATTCTCCTGAAAGAGAGGATTTTCTTGAAGGAGCTTGGCTTTTCTTGGAGAACTAGCTTTCCGAGGGTAAGGATTTTCTTCTTACCTCTCTTGGAGAATTTTCTCAATCTGGTGATACCAATGAGAACTCCCACTTTGCTTTTTGCTCGGTAGCATGGAGGAGTTCATCAAGTGTCTCTCAATATTGGCAACAGTGTCTTTCACTATTCCACTTGACATCTTAGTGGTGTGTTTTGGTTTTGAGATTTCTTGAGTAGATCGAAAGATGAGAGGCAAGAGGGTCCCACTGGGCGTGCCAGAAATTTGTGAACAAAAATTTCTCCTCGTATTAATAAGAAATAATACAATGGAATTTTGTTACAAATTGAATTTGGGAAATTAACAGTGGACTGGATCTCTTGACTGCAAAAGTGCTTAATCCTCTGATTAACGATCTGTTGATGAAAACTGGGGCCACGTGGCTTGATTCCCGAGCGTCAACGGCTTCGTTTGACTTGTTTTGATCTTTGTAGAAGATTGTGTTCTACAAAGTCTTGAATTTGATTTTGAATTGGAGAAGACTGTGTTCCCCAAAACTTTGTTCTAATCTTGAATTTGATTTAGAAATTAGAGAAGACTGTGTTCTCTAATATCTTGCTTTGATCTTGGATTTTGTTTTGAAATAGAGAAGACTGTGTTCTCTAATCCACTTTACTTTGATTTAATTTCGATTTGGAAAAGACTGTGTTTTCCAAATCGTTGATTTGAGTTTGAGGCTCAAGAAGATCTTGTTCTTTTTTATTGGTTTTGATTTGAGAGAGTTTGTTCTCTCGAATTTTTTAGAGAATTTCTAAGCTTTGCACTTAGGATTCTCTTTTTTCCTTTTTCCTCCTCCTCCCCTTTCAACTGAACCCAAGGGTTCTATTTATAGAGAAGTTTGGATAGGGTTATCATCAATAACCCATTTAATTTGAATTTGAATAATAAATCCTTAATTATCCAAATTAAATTAAATAGTTGAATTAAATATACTATTATTCCAATTATATTTAATAAAAGTAGGATGGGCTTTTGTTGGGCCTTTGCGAATAAATTTAATTGGGCTTAGTGGACCTTTGTGATTTGGGATTTAATGGGTCAATTAATTACAATCAACCCGATCCATTAACTTAAAAGGTTTGTTAATTGAAATCGACCCGGTCCAAACACTTAAAAAATTTTAGTGCCTACAACAACATTACAAAAATCCAAAGCTTATAAGCCATGAGATTATGTCATATGTAGAAAGCTGAAAGCTTTACAAAAATTTAAAGCTTACAAAAATCCAAAGCTTATCAGCTTTCACTACACCATAGGATGCGGATTGTCACAGTTTTAAACTGTGACTGTTGGAATTTGCCACAGTTTAAAACCGTGACGAAATACACCGTGGCCACTCGTTTGTCACGGTTATAATCCGTGACCAATTTGTCACAATTAGTAACCGTAACAAATTGGTCACGGTTATGAACCACGACTAATTGGTCAGTATTCATAACCGTGACCAATTAGTGACGGGTTAATAACTGTGACCAATTAGTCATGGTTTGTAATCGTGACAACCTACGAGGTGACTGGGCCATAGGGTTTTACCGTGACTAATTGGTCTCGGTTTTAAACCGTGACCAATTTGTGATGATGGTCAAAATGTAAATTCAATTTTCTGAAATTTGGTTGTGGCTTGGTCCACCTTCACCATTTTGTTATTTGCTAACCTGAAAATACCATACAATATTTATTCAAACCAGGTTCACACCATATCCATACACAAAATTCAAACAAAAAGAAAACACCAAAATCACAAATTCATCACATAAGAAGCATGACCATCCATTCAAATGTTTTCCATAAACATCATCGTCCATTACAAACTATATAACCACCATTTAAAACAACAATCACTAATTAAGAGCAATCATCAAATACCGTACTACTACGAACCACAAGAAACATTGCTAATTATCAAACAAAATCCTAATACACAAACACAACCATATATTGTTCCATAAGTTAACACATATAACTTGTAACCAAAATGAGAGAACTACACCATCTCCTTCAACAAGTAAGTTGGCCACGCAATAAATGATCTGTTACCAAAATCTGCCAAACACTCTGCACCCCTTTATTTACCAAAATACACAGGCTCATTCTCAAAGCCGGATAGATATACTCTATAATTACCTTTACTTCAGGGCATTGAAGTTTACCACCATGAACAAGAGTACCTGGCATGACGGAGTCAACTTTTACCATTGCAATATTATTTTTATTGCGAGTCTCTAAGATAATAATACCCTTTGTACACGGGCATTGGAGAGTAGTTCGCATTCATAGACTGGTTGGAAGAACCTTCTCCAAGTGCAGTGACTTTCTTGGAAGCACTGTGACCACTTTCGGGCGAAGGAACATTTGGATCTAAACTAGGCTGACCCTGAACCATGGTTTGTAACAAGGAGCTTTGGTCCTTCATTTGATGGACGATTGTAACAGTGAACCCTGGTCCTTTACTTCACGCCTGAGTCTACCAATCTCAGACACCACAGGTTGCGTGGCTTTAAACTTACTCATCGGCACCTTGCTTCCCACTCCATGAGTATACCCACTTTTGTTGTTCCTAAAAATTTGAGTCAAGGGATCATTGTCGATATCTGTTGAATTTGAATCTCCTGCTTGACTTCTCCTGTAACTCAATAATTTTGGCCTGTGAAAGAGTAAGTAACATAATGGCATCAAATAGCCACAATATCCCGATATAACATTTACATACAGTAGTTAAGAAAAACGTGCATTTCACTTGACTTTGTAATAATTTGTCAAATATATTTTCACTATCATAATTATAACATGATAAAGTACACGTTCATTGAACAATCACAAAATAATGAGTATAATACATACATCGGATCAAATAAATATTATATTTTGAGTAAACTGTAAACCTAGTATGCTTCTTCCATATCTTTGTCATATTTATCCTCGCAATTTTAAGTGCCATATGTCTTTGACATACACTACTCCATAAAATCATTTTATCTAACATTACTTTCAATGAACGAGTCAAAATGATAACTTTTTCAACTTTCAATAGTACTTTTTCATTACTTCTCAACAATCAATTAACATTTTTTTTTTGAAAATCACCCATCTACCCTTTGATAGAAGTAATAAATCTGTTTAGAAAACAACCATGTTTTCAGTAATATTCTTTCATTATTATGTCTCAAATAAATTTTCTTTTACGAAGTCATAAACATGTTACTTTTTTACCATTTCTAGAAGCAAATTCACTCATTAAACTTTCATCATCAAAATATTAAATCTTTATTATTAAATAACAAAATTGTGACATTCACCTTAATCTGCTACTGCTAACACAATACAATCCCCGTAAACCTAATGCAAAAGGATTAAAATAATCAACAACCCAAGAAACCCATAGCCAATATGAAATTTCTGGACATAAATAAACAATTTCAATTTGTACGAAAATTTTATCTCCATTATGCTGCTTTCTCCTTCATTTGTATTTTACGTGCTACATATCCTCCAAATCTTGATATTGAATGAATGTAAAAGAAAACTCTATACGAAGAGCATAGTTCGAGTATAATGGGCCATCTACCAATGCAAGAAGGAGATAATTGGAATGCGCGAGTGGTGTTCAAGTGATATAATCAGAATTTAGTGTTTGTTTGTTGAAAATTTGGGGTGGTTCGGTTAGGGTTTTTCCGCTGCTTGGCAAGTTTTGGATTTGAAAATTGAGCCTTGTTCGTTTGTTTTGCTATTTTAATTTTTTAAAAAAATTATTTACATTAGTCACGGTTTAGAACTCTGACAACTATTGCCACGTGTTGTCACGGTTTTAGACCATGACTATTGCCTTTTTTTTTTTAATTTGTCACTTTTCATCACGGTTATAAATCGTGACCAAATTCTCACGAGTTGTCATGGTTTATAACCATGACTATAGAAAAAATCTGTGATAATTCGCGAGAAAATTAGTTACGGTCTATAACCATGATGCCTTTGAAATTATTTGCGTGAAAAAATGGTTGTTTTGGTGTAGTGTTTAGTTAAACCATTGTCCACTGCTACTCTGCTAATTGCTAAACATGTAAGCTAAAGTTTCTAAACACACGCTAAACCATTGTTAACTGCTTAACCATTAAAAGCCACGGCTAATAAACTAATAAGCTATTAAAATATATAAACTAAATAACTAATAAACTAATAAAACAAGTAGTAGACTAATAAACTAAGTTACTGATTTATTGCTAAACATAAACTAGGGCCTAAACCATTCATAAATCACTCAAAATTTTAAATTTCAATTAACATCAAAATTAAGGCTTCCAAACAATGACACAATTATTAATTCAATTAATCAATAATCATTAACCCTAAATCTAATTGCTAAATTAGATGTAAAAAAATTAGGGTTTTTCCTATATACTCAGAATACAAATATTAAACATTTTACATCTAAAAATAGGAAAGAGGAAGAGTGAAAATTGAATTAACTCACTTCGAATTTGGAAGTGAAAAAGCAGAAATGCGAGACGGCGAAACGTGAGTGGATGAGTGTCTAAATGTGCCGGTGATCTGGTGGAGTCGTGGAGAGAGCCAGAGAGGAGTAGCACTAGCCGCCAGCGGTTGATTGTCTACTTGACGACGTCTGACTACCTGTGTCGCCGAACGAGGAGTCGAGGCTTTGAGAGGAGAGAATGGAGAGATTCACTCATTCATAGAGACCCAAAGACGAGAGATGGAAGACTGAGGTTTGAGGACAACTGGACGAGGTTCACCTTGATGGAATCTCCCACAAGTTTTGCACTACGGATATGTACCCGTACGAGATCTATCATGCTATGCTAAGCTAGCACCTTGAGAAGAACCTTGAGAATACGATCGACCACCACTAGGTTGTGGGACCGAGGCTTGACTTTGCCCTGAACTTTACTAGACCCAAAACTCCGTGCCCTAGCTTGAAGCTATTAGTATGAGTGACACCTAGCCAAAAACTCTATCTATTCTTCTTGGATTGTCCATGAGGGTTGCATGACTGCGTATTGCTATTCTGATACTTTGCAGTTTCTCCTCGACTATATCCTTTAACAATAGACTTTTCAATTCTCATAGCTATCTCCACTTCCGTGACCCTGATTTGTGATAGATTGTGCAATGTCTCCCCGCAATCCTTCTTTAAACCTCCTACGCTGGTCGCTCTCTGTTGGTACCAAGTTTCTAGCATATTTCAGTAGGTCCATAAATTTCTTATGATATTGAGCAACTGTCATAGACCCCTGGACCAACTTCAGAAATTCACTCTGTTTACTATTTTGGAATGACTGGGTGTAAAAAGCTTAATCAAAAGCTATCTTGAACGCCTCACAAGTAATGGCATTCGGATCAGCTTGTGTAGCCTCCAAAGAATCCCACCAATTAGTAGCTAAACCTTTCAAAAGGAATAAAGCAATGAGGACTTTCTTATCTTGAGGACATTCAATGATCCGTACCTTCAAGCTCATCCAGACGTTCGTATCAGCTGGATCATCCGTGCCTTCAAGCTCTTTTTCTCTTAATTTAAGTGCCTTCTCGAGGCTTATTTCTTGTTCACGTTTTGGAAAAAGAGAGGCAAGGGCTAAAGCGAGCTGAGTAGTCATATTCGCATTTGGGGCTGCATTTTCATGTTCATTTCTATTCGGAGCCATATCACCCTATGTAGGTCCATCATGGGACTGATCAATCGACTCCTTAGCTATCCCTACTTGCCTAACTTCTCCCTCAGGAACGTGTTAAGCATGAGATAGTGCCTGGCTGCGAGTTGTTGTTCTACCATGTGCTATGATGCTTTACAAAATGATATGAAATTATGAGAAATGCATAGTGCAACCTTTATTAAGCTTGAGACGAACACGTGATGCAATCCGCAACCCTAGACTATGCTCTGATACCAATTGACACACCCCGCGCCAAATTATCTCTAATAACTTGACACGTGGCGTGCGCCAACGACGAATGACAACAAAGTGTCGTATCCGCACTAAGGCAAACTGTAGCTCCCCTGTAACTGTGTGATTTTATATTAACTTAAATAACGGAAAAGAATTTTGTAAAAAATTTGACAGAGTTTCCTTTGTACTTTGAACTAGAAGTGGGCGTTTCGGGTTCGGTTCCGGGTAGTATATTACCTAGAACTGAACCATAAATTCTGGTTCTAGGAGAAATGGAATTGTTTGATTCATTTTAAACAAAATACCCGTTCGGTTCTGGCTATTTTTCGATACATTTTTTATTACTTGAAAATCACGGGCAAAAAATAAATTTTGATTCAAGCAAAACATAACCCAAAAAAAAAAAAAAAAAGTGAAGCTAAGCAAAGCGCAGCAAGCTGCTACTGCTATTGCTATTATTTTAACTGCAGTAGCAACTTGCTGCTGCCGTATAACAATAGCAATTGCAAGCTGCTACCTACAGCGGCAAGCTGATGCTGCTGCAATTAGATGGGATCCTTGTAGAGATTGCAAATTTACCAAAAGAAATTACAAAAGTCGGCAATCAAGTGAAAGAAACATTGCTATTTCTTATTTTAAATTGGTTTTGGTTATGCTTTTGGTTATTAAAAAGGAACCGTTCAGTTTTCGGTTCCCTAGTTTTTGGTTTTGATTCTTAATTTTTTAAAAAAGAATTGTTCCGTTCCGATTCTTTTGGTTCTATCCGTTTGGTTCTTGTTTTTTTGCCAACTCCTACTTTGAACATATCCATCCTGAAGGGATTCATTTCAAACTCAAAACATTCGACCTACATAACAAAAATCTCTATTCAATTAAAAGAATATCATATTCTTTAAAGACAATTACAAGCCTGTAATCCAACATCAGTGTAATTTTCCAAAACTTGAATGAGAACAATGTTTGTAAAGAATTAATGAATAAATTAACAAATGAACTAATGAATAAACACCAAAAAGCCTATTCTCTAAATGAATGTAAAATCCCACATGAACACTAATGAATGAATAAAATAATGAACCGTACTTGCTAAACGAAAAAAAATACCGGTTGTGGTGGTCAACAAGTTATCCAAGCTCACGCTCAATAGCTTCCTAATACAAAAAAATTAGGGAAATACGTGAGTTTTGAATCCAAGTGACTGGACCAGCTCGCAAATATATATAGTTTTTCATCTAAAATATCTTCATAAAATTTATTTAGAATTAAGCGAATAAATACAATAAATAGTTGAAATTAATTAAGATAATACTCATAGCTGAAATTGCTTTAGCTGAGCAGTGGTTATTATACTATTTCAAATTGATTCTTCTTTCTTAAACTGAATTCTGTAACTAAAGATGATCTACGAAAAATAACATCAAAAGTACTAATTAGCAACAACACACTTGTGCAGAGTATTATTCTCAATTCACGTGGCATGTCCCTCAAAATCTAATTTGTAATCTGAATATCTGCTCATACGCACGCTGAGCAAGCCCCAATGGCTAAGCACCCCTATACACAGCCTAAAGCCCATGTGTACAAGCAACTGGGCCCCAAATACCTCTGTAATTCCGGTCATACAGTAGAACATATCACAACATTGCAGAGCTGATAACTCTAATTTTATTAGAGTTATTGTGCACTTTATTAGCTTATAATCTTAATAAACTCTTATCCGACGAGTCGAAAAGCCTCTTTTTATGCTCTTAATTTTTAAAAACATGGTGAGGGTCCCCTTGATGTTAATATGTGTTCTGAATGGTATTTTGTTGCATATTGACATTTGAAATGTAGCTTGACAAGGGTTAAGCATGCAAGGGCTATGGCTAGAATTTGAGATAATGCTACAAGAATGCTGCAGTAATACCAAAGCAAACCCGTGCAGAGATTCTAGACGAGTTTCAGAGTCAAAATCAAGGTCAATGCCACTTAAATGAAGGGCAAACTTGGAATAGAGCCACAAAAATGAGCGACGTAATTTGTACACTCCTAAGAGGACAAAAGAGGAAAATGACAAAAACCTAATTAGAGTAAAATGGGAGGCTCACTTTTAGATCTAGAATTATCGTCTCACCAAAGGGAGAAAAAGAAGGCTAAGGGAAGAAGAGGAAGCTACGAGAATCAAGAGAAGAAAGGGCTTACTTGGAGAAAGAGTTGGAGAAAAGAGGATAAAATTGAAGAGAATATTCCAAATCTAGAGTTTTCTCTTTCCTCTTTTTACTCTTTTCTCTTTATTTCTATTTTGGAAATATGACAACTTTGTTGCTAGAATTTGTAATTAATTTCAAGATGATATTTGGCCAAACTTTTGGTGCTACGATTGTTGAAGGGACGATTATGACTTTTATGCATTTATAATTATGTTTAGTGATTTTGTTGAGTAAATATTCTTGTTATTCAAGTTGTGTGAAATTCTCCTAATTTCTATTATTGATTGATCACTAATTTTAGAAAATTAAAACCTAAATTAACTTTGGAAAAAGTAATTTAGGTTGGATAGTGCTTGAATGATATGTGTTTGACTTAATTTAGGTTAAAGTTCAAATTTTGCAACTAATATTGGAATATATAGTTGCCCCATAGAAGAAAAAATGAATTGGGACCTTCTATTGAGAGATTTGGAGTTAGACTGGCATAGGAATATGTTAATCACCTTCAAGCTTAATTTATTTTGACCGGTTTGCAAAAATCAAGTCATTTGTGAATTGTAATTGCTTGAACAGTTCGCTACAGCAAAATCACAGCATAGTCACAGTAAAATAGGTGCATGGTCATAATTATCCCGGAAAAAATCCTAGCCACTTTTGTCATATTTGTCTCATTTAAGTAGTTTCTCCTCACTTCTTTACGCCTCATTTCATCACATTTCAACTATTTTATCTTATTTTAGTTTTTAATTTATTTTAACACTTGGAAAACAATACAAAATCCACTCTTTTTAAACTTTAATTTCCGTTAATCTCTACAATATTTTTCTAATGCACAATCTTCGTGGGAATGATACTCTCTCATCATTTTATTACTTGCTTGCGAAATATGCACTTGCGTGTTGACTTAGGCAACAAGAGCGGGCAAATCTAACAAGGTACTTTATCATGGTTTTAAAAATATTCACATAATCTTTTAGAAACGAACCCTACTTAACAAAATCCATTAGAAAGGAAACCCTACTTAAAAATAAAAAATAATTAAAATTCATTAGATGGCTACGGTGTGTTGCAGTTCTTCTGAAAAACAAAAGAAATATTTTAAATTGCATAATATCTTTTAAATTACAAAATATATTTAAACTTAGGGTGCTTTATTTAATTTGGACTTGTAAGGATTTTAATTGACTTTTAAATTGAATGACTTTCGTGAAATTTAATGGACTTCTATTGATTTTTAAGGGACTTTTATTGATTTCCACAAAATCGATGAAAATCTTTAATTGATTTAGAAGGACTTTTATTTCAAAGCATATATGGATTTCTTTAGAATTTATTTGACAATATTCATTTCATAAAATAAATATTATTAAATTTGTTGAGTTACTTAGGACACCATTTAATTATATTATGAATCGCTATTTATACAAATAAATGATCAAAAACATAATAACAAATTACATTTCTCATGTCGATACAAAATTTTTATAAAAAGAAAAATAGATTTGTTAACTAAAAATATACATAACTATTGCAAACAGAAATGTCACAACATTTTTATATAATTTAATGAGAAAAACTAAAAAATTGTACCATGTTTAAATAGTACGTGAAACATATATCAAGTCATTAAAATAAGGCGTAGCTATAAAATATTTAATTTTAAATTGTAAAGTTTTTACAAGCTTTTGTAAATAATTTTCTTTTTCATGAAAAGTTGAAGAAAAAGAAGATAAAAATGTTACAAGAACTTTTTTATATCATTCTTATTGTAAAATTAAGAAAAAAATGAAAAAAAGATAAAGAAGAAAAGTAATGAGAGATGGATGGTGGTCGTGGTGGCGGCAATGGCGGTGGCACCGGTGATTTGGTGGCGATGGTGGTGGTGGTGGAGGCGGCGGTGGGCGATCAAAAATAAAAGTCCATCAAAATCTTATGGGTGAATGATAGATTTTATATGACAAATTATGTTTGTACTTTGTGCTAAAAGATGAGTACCGAGAGGAATCCATTAAAATCTTTAAAAATCCACTATAATTTTGAATACCTCATAATTTTATAGGATTTTAAAATGAGATATTGTTTTTTTTTTGTGGCAAAATTGATTAATTGGGTAGATAATAATTATATACCCTTTCAAAATTCTTTGAGAGAATATATGTCAGCAAGATGACAGTGCTTTGAAGATCTATCATTGGATTTTGATTCCATAGATGAAAGTCTTTGCTCGAAATCCAAGTATTTGGAAAGATTAATCTGATAAAATCATGACTTTGAATCATTGTTGCCATTAAAACTCTCCTTTTGTTTTTAACTTCTCTTTCTTTCCTATAAACTTATGATCAACTTTATCAACATATAATTGGGAAATTTTGATCAACTAGTTTGAAACACGTGCGTTGCATGTGTATTGTAAATTGAATTTGGATTCTTTCATGCGTTTGTGTAAAGATTGCTAAAGTTGTTTAATATGTACCATAATCTAGTATGGATTTTCCACTGCAAAGAGACAAATGTGTATCAATATTTTTTATTATTCTCTTGACATCATCATGCCTACAAGCGAAGCAATTCTCAATGGTGCAAGTGGAAAAGAATAACTACAAACTCAATTTATAGAGAAGGAGACCAAAGAAACCTTTTTAATTGTCATTGAGTTTCCCAACTACTATAGACACGATACATGTAATACTGGCTTTATATTTGAAAATTGACTATATACTCTAACTCAAGGTCATCCTCTTCGCAGAGGTGCGTGTTCTCTACGAATCACACAATTGGAAAGGCTGTGTAGGCACCTAAAGTTCCCCAAGATACAGTTGAAAAATTGTTATACCTTTGCATTGATGAGTCTAACCTTCATGAATTGTGTTTGGAAATTGTCGTTCGCTTGGTATGTGAGTCACAACCGTGGATCTGTAGAGCTGCATTGGGACAACTGTCAATAAGGCTTAATGGGGAGAATGCAATAAATATAGACCTAGAAGTATTAACCTTTATTTTACTTTTGAAAATGGGAGAAGTATAAAATTAATTCCTGGTAGAAACGTAGCATCCTTACACAATAACATGATTAGTATTTTGAAGATCGTCTAACACAGAAAATGTAAAGGAATAATAAATGTAAATCCTTTGTTAAAAAATGAATAAATTCCAACATGTCTAATAATCTAAAATGATAAGCAACCTATTTAATAATTGGTAAGAATTAAAAGAATGCTACGACTAACTAATAAATAACCATGTTAACTTTCAAACCTTTGTTGTAATGGTAGTTTGTAAACAATGTTTTGGTATAGGTTTTTTCCCTTTGTGTTGCCGCTTTGGTTAATACCTTTGTGGTTGACATTGATATCCCTCTCGAAAGCGCAACGCATAGCTGTCCATGCGAGAAGACGTCTTTTGGTAGATATACCCCAACGTGCGGTATTGTTTGTCCTTGGGCTTTGTTTATCGTCATTGCAAAGCAAAGACGTATAGGAAATTGTTTCCTTTTCAATTTGAATGGGAAGCCTTCATAATTTGATTGACTCAGTGGGATTCTAGGAAGGAGTACTTGCTTTCTGGCATGATGTCCTGTTGTTAGTTCCGCGTGTATCACATGGCTACCAAAATGTTTACACAATATCCTTATGCCATTGGTTTAACCATTGGATGGGTCCAAAATTCTTAAAATAATTAGTGGACAGTTCTTCTCGAGAATCAATTTATGAGGCGGAAGTCCATTTGGGAGCAAAGTGTTCATGATTTCTTCTTGATACTAATTGTTGGTATCATCAACAGCTTCGTCGAAGCTCATGTAAGTTTGGGGTCCCCAGGGAAGAGTCGGGTTAGATCAACTTTTTAGACAATCAACATGTTCATTTTTTTGTTGGTAAGATTGCTCCATTTGTTACATACTCAGGAAAATCAAAGTTGAGACTCAATTTGGGGAAGATGCTCTGTATTAATATCGTTCCCGTGGGAGCGTTGTCTTTTGTGTCAATGACCATTTCTTCTGGGAGGAAAATTAAGTCATCATCTATCATAGCTTCTTCTCTGTCACTAATCCTGAAAATGAAGTTTACAAATTTTTGGTAACTTAATGCTCTCATATTCTTTATGAGTCTTAGTACTTGTAGTTGATTCCATAGATACGATCTTGCGAAGCTCACATTTATTGTTTGTTGTCGCATAGCTCCCGGTACCACTGCTAGAACTTATCTAAAATCTCCTCCAAAGACGAAAACCTTTCCACCGAAAGGTGTGTTATTCTCCAATATGCCTCTCATTGTTTTGTCAACTCCATCTATTGCACAACGTTTTGCCATAGACGCTTCATCCCATATGATTAACTTTGATCTCCTTAGTAGCTCGGCTTTAGCACTTTGTTTTGAAATCTTGCACATGCTTGACTCAGTTGTTTGTAGTGGTATGCCAAAGCGTGAATGTATTGCTCAACCTCCTGTTAGGATTGATGCTACAACACCTGATGTTGCCATTGCAAGTGCAATGTTTCCTTTGGATCTTACATTGGAAAGTAATGCTCGATGTAGAAAAGTTTTGCATGTGCTACCTGGTCCATCAACAAAGAAAGACCAAGCCATAGACAGTAAACCAACAATGAACAAAATCGTTGAACCAGCAAAAGGTTCACTCTTGTAGTGGAATGAATGCCTTGGCTTCTTTCAACATCAGGAAAAATTGACTTTTATTATTATTAAATTATTGAGTAAGATACACAAACTCTATCTTGTCAAATTTCTTCACCAACTTAATCACTTTATACTTGACTAATTACTTTAGCACCATCCTACACTATATAGATTATGTAGACTATTAGCCTGTTAGTGAACCATTTTTAAATGTTTTAAATACTTTTTATCATTTTTTTATCTATTCTTTCTTTACCGTAAATCAATCACATCCACATATCTCCTCACATCCACAAATCTCAATCACTCACCTCCACTCATTCTCTCCCATCTTTTACATTAAAAACCTTTAAAAACCTTTATAAACTACCCCCTATCACCATTTATGTAGAGGGAGAAACGGTTGGTTTTATGTCAATAAAAATGGTTTGAAGATGGTTAAACTCTGAAGCCTTAACTTTTCATTATTATTTGTTAATAATGTGTACGTTTTTGGACAAACACATTTTCAAATATTTGAGAAAATCGAAACAAGCGAACAGCCAACTCTACCCTATATTTTCTATTTGGAGAAGCCCCAAAACAAAATAAGCATTAAGAATTTATTTCCCCCACAAAAATCACAATGGGAATTGGCCATACATCTTTGTCTATGAGTATAAGCTTCATGATGTCAAGTAGGCCACGACTTGTGTCATAAGTTTCAATACGTCCTCTTCTTAACACTCTCACTGTTAGTTTCCATTCTTTCTTGTCGGTGTCAAGCTTTTAGTTAAGGATGTGAGACATTTTCTCGCCAAAGGTGATAACTACAAATAAACAATCCATCTAAATTTCAATGATCTATACCAAAACTATTAGTTATGGTGTGTACAAGGCCCAATAGTTGGACCGGATTGAGTTATCTTCTGGCTAAAGAAACCCCAAGCCCAATAGGATTATTGGAAACCTATAAATAACTCATTGTAGGCCAATTATACACAAGTTATTATTCATACATTGTCTCTAAGCTCTCTCTAAATTAGCTAGCACTAAGATTTAGTGAGATCATCCCACTACGAAGTTGTTCGTTGTTCGGCACGAGTCTTGACGTGTGGATCAACGTTGAAGGTCGTACGTTTGGACGGTTGTGGAGGCGAAAGATCAAAAGAGAATTGCACCGTAAAATCCGTTTTATTGGTAATCTCTTAATCACAATTCTCATCTAAGAGTCGAGAGGATCCGGTGTTGGAATTGATCAATTTATTTCCGCTGTGCATGTTTTATGGATCAATTCTTACAGTGGTATCAGAGCCAGCTCGATCTCTTGTTGAGATTTGATTTAATGTTTTATAAAACAATTTAGTTTGATTTATTTGTGACGATCTAATTGCGTTAAAATTAATTTTAGATTGGATCTACAAATTAATCATGCAAAAAGAAAAGAAAAACATAAAATAAAAACGAAAAAAGGGGGTATTTTTCGTCACCGGAAATCGCGCCACCGCCGCCGGAAGTAGCGGCGAGAGTCGCCGCCACCATGAGCTGCCCCAACCACCGTGTAGCTGGGGTTGCCGATTGCAGCGACGAAGCCGCCGCTGCTACTGCGGCAGCTCTTGCTGCAGATCGCAGCGGCAAGTTCGCCGCTGCTCAATAACGCAGCAGCGGCTTCGCCGCCGCCGTTGCCTCCGATGGTCGCCGCTACCGAATTTGGTGGATCAAGTTGAACCCTATCTAGGGTTCCACTGTAGCAGGTGACGGATGTTGATGGGGGGTGATGTGCAATTTTGAAAATTGCAAACCAAGCCCCCCATCCCTATTTAAAAGGATTTAAGAGTTCAAAAGTTTTAGAAACTTGTAATTCAGTCCCTTATTTCGTTTTTCTTAACACAGAGGGTCCTAGGGATAAAATAAAAATTTCTAAAATTAATAATAAATTAGATTTTTCAATTTACTTGCAAATATTCAACTTTAAAATATTTATTTTCAATTTAAAACTCTTATTTGGATAAAAGTTGAATATTTGAAATTATAATTTTAGTTTATTTTCCCTAGTCTTTTTTCTAATATTTCATTAAAGTATGACTTTGATATAGATGACAAATAAAGTGTTATTTTGTGTAACCTATCTCCAATAATATTTAATTAATTTGATTAATTATTTATTATTGCTTGAAATTAATTAGATTAATTTGCAGATTTTTCTTTTTTCTTCTCGTTTGTTTAAATTGTTTAAGCAACATAAGTCGTCACAATAAATCTAGAAACTAAATTGTTTGTCAATATTGGATATTGTGGATGATTATGGACCGGACCAATGTGATTGGATGAATGTATGGTTTAAATTCTTATTGGTGTTGTGGGCCTACGTGCCTGTTAATAATTTGGGGCCTGCGTGCCATTTAATTTTTGATTTAATTACGGACCTGCGAGTCCATATGATATGACGCATGTGTCAACTAGTATTAGATACAAGTTGAAGAAGGAGATGGAGATCAATCGAGTCGCCAATGGAAGACGAAGTTTCGCCCCTTAGGATTTAACCAGCCAGTTTTTCTTGGTGGCTTGGGAAAGCTGGATAGAAACACGTGCATAATCATCCACCAGTTTATTATGCTTTGTGTGTGCATAATGTTTGATGAGACCGATTCCCCTTAAAATGATATTAAATTCGCGATTAAATGTTAATCAACGCCTTCCAACGCTACAGTGAAGAAAATTTGATTCCCACAATCGCAGTAAGTTTGTTGAGTGAGTCAAGACTACTCGATCGTAGGGAATGTTTTCTTCGTTGTGAGACATGTGATGTCTCTGAACGTTGGGTCGAATTTAACTAAAATCCATTTCTTGTTGAGTAACTCAAGGAAATGGGATTTTAGAGGCATGTCAAGTCAATACATAAGATGTATAGGATAATGAGTTATTTGCTTGATGATCCGGGAGTCACATGGAGATGTGATTGATAGAAATATCTACCTGAACGTCTGTTAGGGCTTGTTGAGTAACTCAAGGCTCTAATCGAACGATTGGGATCCTGGCCCGCTGACAAATTTGCGAAATTTGTTTTTACCAATGCTGGGGATCATTGATTCAGTGGGAGTATAGTTAATGTTGTAAAAATCCACACTTTATTAACTTTAAGCATATAGTAATTACTATATCTTTATTATTACAGTTAATTGAATTATGGCTGGTCACATGAGTTTGAGGGGCATACTTGACGCTAACAAACATAATGGGTCGAACTTTAATGACTGGCACAGCAATCTGAGAATGTTTCTCAAACATGAGAAAATTGCATATGTTCCTGAAGAACAGTTACCGGAAGCCCCTGTAGCGGATGCAGCGGCAGAAGTAGTGGAGGCATATAATCAACATGTGGGTGATGATAACACTGCTGCATGTGTGATGCTTGTAGCTGTCTCCCGAGTTGTAAAAGCAGCATGAGGATATGAATGCCCATACAATGATTGCTCATCTCAAGGAATTGTATGATGAACAGTCCCGCACTGAAAGATATGAGATATCGAAAAAGCTTTTTAGGGCTGTGATGGCAGAAGGATCTTCAGTAAGTGCTCACGTACTGCAGATGATTGGCTTGATTGAAAAATTGGAGCAATTGGATTTTGCCATGGACCATGAGCTAAGTGTTGACTTACTTCTACAGTCACTCCCGGATAGCTATTCTCAGTTTATCATGAATTTCAACATGAATAAAATTGAGGTGACACTCCCGGAACTGTTGAATATGTTGAAAACTGCTGAGCTCAATATCGCCAAAACCAATGTGCAAGTGTTGGCCATTGAATCCTCTAGAGGGACTAAGAGGAAGGCGAAAAGATCCTTTGTGAAAGGGTCAAAGAAGGGTAAAGCGAAGGTAAAAGTTGCCAAAACAGAGAAAACAAACAAGAACAAGTCCCAAGCTGATGCCGAGTGCTTTTATTGCAATGGCAAAGGACATTGGAAGAGGAATCGCAAGCTCTACCTTGCTAGCTTGAAGGGAAAGAAGTCTTCTGAAAGTTCTGCTTCAGGTATACACTTCATTGAGCTGAATATGACTGCATCTTCAGTCTCTTGGGTATTAGATACCGGATGTGGATCTCATATTTGTATAAATATGTAGGGACTAAAGAACAGTAGACCATTGCGGAAGGGAGAAGTAAACCTACACGTTGGAAATGGAGCAAGAGTTGCTGCTTTAGCCGTAGGAAGTTACTTTCTATCATTGCCTTCGGGCCTTATTTTAGAATTAAAAGAATGTTATTATGCTCCCACTATTATAAAAAACATTATGTCTATTTCTTGTTTGGACATGAATGGTTTTATCATTGATATTAAGAATAAATATTGTTCTATTTATCGTGATAATGTGTTTTATGGTTATGGGAACCTAGATAATGGCATCTATATTCTAAATCTAGAACATTCTATAATGAGTATAGAAAATAAGAGGCGAAAAGTTGATAACAGTATCAACAACTCGTACCTGTGGCACTGCAGGCTCGGGCACATCAACGAAAAACGCATCAACAAGTTACATAAGGATGGATACTTTGGGGAAGAGGATTACGAATCCTTTGAAAGATTCGAATCGTGCCTTTTAGGTAAGATGGCCAAATTCCCCTTTAGTGGAAAGGGAGAAAGAGCTGCAGAAAAATTGGAACTCATACATACCGATGTATGTGGGCCAATGACAACAGAAGCCAGGTTAGGTTTTTCCTACTTTATCACATTTACAAATGACCATACGAGATATGGATTTGTATACTTGATGAAGTTCAAGCATGAAGCACTTGAAAAGTTTAAGGAATTCAAGCGAGAAATGAAAAAACAAACTGGAAAGATTATTCTAACACTAAGATCTGATCGAGGTGGAGAATATCTTAAGGGCGAGTTTATGAATTACCTCAAAGAGAATGGGATTCTCTCACAATGGACTCCACCATATACACCACAACACAATGGTATATCTGAGAGGAGAAACCGCACCCCGATTGGATATGGTGCTCTCAATGATGAGTCAAGCAAACATTCTAAAGTCATTATGGGGACATGCAATTAAAACTACCTGTTACACACTAAATCGTGCCCCATCTAAATCGGTTGATAAAACACCGTACAAGTTATAGACTGGTAAGAGACCAAATCTTTCATACATGAAGGTTTGGGGTTGTGAAGCTTATGTGAAGCGCACAAGCTCGGATAAATTAGATGTTAAATCCGATAAATGCTACTTTGTAGGATATTACTTCTACAATCCCAATGACTTGAAAGTCATCATGTCAAGACACGCTGTTTTCTTGGAAAAAGAGTTTATTAAAAAGGAGAACAGTGGGAGAAAAGTAGATCTTGAAGAGGTTCAAGAAACCACGGAACTCGACAACCAATTAGATGAAACAGTAGTTGAGACACCATTGGATGAAGTTGAAACTACTGAAATGGAGATAACAACTCCCAAGGACACGCCAGCTCCTCGTAAGTCTGGTAGAATGATACGTCCTCCTCAGAGATTAGATCTCATGATTACTAATGACACATTACTAATAGAGGAAGACGAGGCTACCACTTATGAAGAACGAAGTCAAGTGTTGACTCGAAGAAGTGCCAAGAAGCCATGGAATCCGAAATGAACTCCATGTATGAAAACAAGGTGTGGACCTTGGTAGATCTGCCTAAAGGGGTAAAACTAATAGGTTGTAAATGGGTTTACAAGAAAAAGATCGACATGGATGGTAAAGTTCAAAGTTATAAGGCAAGGCTAGTAGCTAAAGGCTATAATAAGAGACAAGGCTGACTTTGACGAGACCTTTTCACCTGTAGCCATGTCTAAATCAATTCGGATTCTACTTGCGATTGCAGCATACTATGACTATGAGATTTGGCAAATGGATGACAAAACCGCATTCCTAAATGGGAATCTCAACGAGGATGTGTACATGACACAACCAAGAGGTTTTGAATCAAGTGAGCCACATAAGGTATGCAAACTGCAAAGATCCATATATATGGACTTAAGCAAGCGTCTCGGAGCTGGAATCTTCGCTTTGATGAGACAATCAAAAGGTTTGATTTCATCCAAAATGAAGACGAACCGTGTGTATACCAAAAGGGTAGTGGGAGTAAGATCGTTTTCTTAATCCTCTATGTGGATGACATACTAATATTAGGAAACGATATTCCAATGTTGAAATCAGTGAAATCCTGGTTGTCTACAAATTTCTCCATAAAGGATTTGGGAGAGGCAGCATACGAACTTGGGATTAAGATCTATAGGATAGATCTAGAAGATTGCTTGGCCTATCCCAATCAATATACATAGATAAAGTCTTGAGAAGATTTAACATGCAAAAGTCGAAGAGAGGACTCTGTCCCATAGGGCATGGGATTAATTTCTCAAAAGATATGTGTCCACAGACACAAGTTGAGAGAGAACGCATGGATAGGATCCATCATGTATGCGATGCTATGTACAAGACCGGATGTCTCATATGCTCTGAGTGTCACGAGCAGGTTCCAAGCGAACCATGGAGAAAAACATTGGATTGCGGTTAAGAACATCCTTAAGTACTTGAGAAGAACTAAGGACATGTTCTTAGTGTATGGAGGAAATGAACTAAGAGTTCAGGGATAAACAGATTTTAGTTTTCAGTCAGATAAAGACGACTGCAAATCTCCATCATGCTACGTCTTTACCCTCAATGGGGGGCCGTAAGTTGGAAAAGTTCCAAGCAAAAAACTACAGCCAATTCAACAACTAAGTCGAATACATAGTCGCTCGTATAAAGAAAAGAAGCGGTCTGGATCAAGAAGTTTGTCACCGAACTTGGAGTTGTTCCTAGCATTGTTGATCCGATACCATTGTATTGTGATAAAAATGGAGCCATCGCGCAAGCGAAGGAACCGAGGTCTCATCAACGATCCAAGCATGTATTGAGGCGATACCATCTCATCAGAGAGATAGTTCAGAAGAATGATATAAAGATAGAGCGAGTCCATACTGATGATAATGTGGTTGATCCTTTGACCAAAGCGCTATAGCAGAATAAGCATGATAGCCATGTCTTGTCCATTAGTATAAGATATATGAGTGAATGGATTTAGTTTGGATGTCAGTTACTCATGTAAGACATTTTGGGTATGATTGATTATTTATATGCGCTTTATTATGGCAGATCTATTATATATATTTGTTGTTCAATCATAACAATTAAAATAATAGAGTCCATAGAATAAAAGTGGAAAAACTTGTTAGTCACAAGGTGTTGTGATAGTGAGATAAAAGTTTTTAGCACTTATTCTTAAATTGTCCTTGGTCGTAGTAATAACAAAACACAGATATTGTTATTGCGGATAGACTGGCATGTGTTGCATCTCCTTCTTAAAGAAAAAGTAACAGATCTCACAAGTTAGAATGTGGAGACATTCAGATGAACACATGGATGCTTTGTTGGTGGAACAAGCATCTGGATGACCCGCCTAGAGATACTGCATGGATAGTTATCCTTGCGTCGGCAGTTGATCTCTAATGTGCGGTGGTGGAATTGGTCCTTGGACTTGAGAATACCATAGAATCTTATGCACGGATCGCTTTACTTTGGCGGACATTGAAGGATACTCTAACTGGGCTTGACTGGAAATGTCGTATGGGTATGGTGAGATATGCATGAAGATTGTGAGTATTCAATCGAGAATTCATTACTCTTGGCTAACAGGAGATTATAACCTGCATTTCGCCCAATCAAGTTGATATAAATTCCTTGGCCAAGGTGGGATTGTAGGATTGAATAGAGTTTTCAATCACAATCACTGATTTAATCAACGTTGAGTTGAGAGCGAACGATATGGTTGGTTGAATGAGATTGACGTAAATCCATATCTCTGAACCAATCGGGTTTATATTGATGAAGGGATTATAGTTCCACGGTAACCGTACATGTAAAGGTTTCGTCATTTCACATGACTTATCCCGTCACATGGATTGCCATGACACATTGCTAGATGTCAATCATGGACGGCGACATGGATCAATCGATCTGGGTGAATCGATGATAAATTGAAATGAGGATTTCACTTTATCCTATCCTGATAAGATCAGATAGTGACACCATGACGTTTGCCTTTGTGAGTGGGAGCCCAATGGGTCACACACAAAGTCAAGTACTCGTATCTTGAATTGGACCTTGTCCAAGTGGGAGAATGTTAGTTATGGTGTGTACAAGGCCCAATAGTTGGACCGGGTTGAGTTATCTTGTGGCTAAAGAAACCCCAAGCCCAATAGGATTATTGTAAACCTATAAATAACTCATTATAGCCCCATTATACACAAGTTATTATTCATACATTGTCTCTAAACTCTCTCTAAATTAGCTAGCACTAAGATTTAGTGAGATCATCCTACTACAAAGTTGTTCGTTGTTCGGGACGAGTCTTGACGTGTGGATCAACGTTGGAGACCGTACATTTGGACGGTTGTGGAGGCGAAAGGTCAAAAGAGAATTGCACCATAAAATCCGTTTTATTGGTAATCTCTTAATCACAATTCTCATCTAAGAGTCGAGAGGATCCGGTGTTGGAATTGATCAATTTATTTCCGCTGTGCATGTTTTATGGATCAATTCTTACAAAAACAAAGTAAAAAGAAGAACTAAATCAACATTACGAACTCATTTCTTGAGACGCACTACCGTTCCTATTGATAAGCCATGGACAATATCAAATCATACATAGCATCGTCATTTATTTAACACTAAGTGACAGGTCACGTGCTTTGCTTCACTTTCCAATATCAAGAACATTAAGGATTTTCAAGTTCAATTATGTATCCGTTGATATTTTCTTGTTGAATGACTATTTCAATGCATTTGCTAAATGGTCCCCACATCTAAGGGGACAACGAATTTGCCTTTCTCTGGGAATGTATATAAGCCTTAATGCTTTTTTTCCCTTCTTTTCATTGATTACTTATTTTTATTTCTTGAGTTACTTGTTTTTATTCTTCAGTTTAACTCTGTTTCACTCACCACATAATAGAAGCAGTTGACACTTACGCAGTTTCAACTTCATTTTCCTTTAATACCTATGCAATATTAAACATACAATCTGCCTTTTTAAGGATATGCTCTTAAGTTGCTAAACTCTAACAGATGAAAAGAAACCGCCATAAAAATCCTCCCAACAAACAACAAAGACGCAGACAAACAAGGAATTTTAGGGGAAACCACAAACTTAAAGAGAAAGGGGCACCGATCACAGACTGAAATTATCAACCCAAACCTAATAAAATAAGTGCTCTTTCTATGAAGCCAAGCAAAAGGGGAACAAGTAAATTTATGGCTTGAGGAAAACCTGATCACGTAGGTGTCTTTAATAGGAGCAACAATGGGACTCTGTAGAAAATATCAAAAAACATACCAATTCACTCTCTATGACTTATAAGAAGAAATTAAGGACATTAGAGAACCAGGGGCTAATCTTACAGCATGTAGGCGATGGTACGTGGAAATATATACACATGCCTGCATACAAATGCAATTAAATGACTGAGGCCGTTCATCTCCATAGTAGTGTAACGTTGTGAGTGATTTTACACTGCCTTGAGGGTATTTTGGGAACCAAAAGTTTTCAGGCTATAACGCCTTTAAGACGAGGAATGATGTTTAATGCTAATTGATTAATTTAGCACGAAGGTGATTTTTCTTATTCAAAGAGGCGTTCCATCTCTCTGATGATTATACTATGGAAGGAAGAAAGTTCTTGAAAATTCAGATACCTTTATTTATTATTAGCAAGTACTCACTTGCCTGTTGAATATTTCTTGGAACATTATTGTTCAAAGTTTCTCTATCGCAATCCTGAGCAATCCGCTGTACTTACCCTCTTACACATTGTCAATAACTATCTGAATCCAATTCAACATTGAAGAATGACTACTTACGGAAGCTATATTGAAATTTTAAATTGCTAGTGCATTTTCAGTAGAGACTTGTGACATCGATTTTTGGTGTGTGTTTTCTTCCTCATCCATCCACTTTATACTCGACATAAGGATTTTCCCCCATAATGTTCATCACTGGAAGATAGCCATCTCAGTTAGTAATTAAGCATCGAGGCATGGAGATTCTGGCTTGGTGATCATTGGTATACAACCCCATGTTTGTGCCTCATCTTTTCTTTGATCTTTGTATAGCACAAAATTTGCATTTTCACTATATTCAAATTGTTCCCATGCGATGGGAAAGAAATTGCTTTATGAAGCTAATTATTTATTTCACTGATTGTGATTTTATTTTATAAATTATTTGGGTAATAGAGGTATGTTGCAATTTATTTTGTGTTGGTCGATATAGTTGCCTTTTCTTAATATTACACGTTTCTACAAGCTGTGAAAAACTTTGAATTTTACTGTAAGTATTGCGAGCATAAGCTAAATCGGTGTTTTGTTTGTGAGAGGTTGGGCTCTTCGAATGGATTGGCTCATCCACTGGCACGCTTTGATATACCTGGGTTTTAAAGTTGTCCGATCTTCCTTATGTTGAACATTGACTAAAATAAAATATTATTTGAATTGATTAGAAGAAAAATCCAATTCGGATCCGAGCTCCAAGTTGGCGACAACTTGACATTGAAGATGAGGAGTTCGATTCGGATTTAGATTCCGAAAACTAGGCGTGAGTTGTCAATGACAGTGGAAGTTGTTCATATTGGCCAACTAGTGCTTAGTTTGGAATTAGTGGAATGATCAAGAGCTTGGTTGGAGCTTGAAAATTACGCGAGGATGACAACTGTGTTTTGAACAATTTGTTGATTAAGGAGGTAGAAATGTTGCCTATAAATATAGGCATCATTCTTGAAGTTATATATCCCATCCAAGAGAAAAAAAAAAAGCATTCCAATTACAGAGTAACCTCATGTTAGAGAAGAAGGATAGAGAGAAAAATATAGTTTCTTTAGAGTACGGTTTATATTGTAGAAATATTTATTCTGCAATATGGTTAGTTTATATACTTGGTAAAAAGAGAGTTTTTCTTGTCTTCTTGGAAGGAATGTGTCGATCTCGTACGTGGGTGTTCGCTGCAAGTAAACTTATTTCTATGAGTGAAACTGTAAGGTTTATTAAGAGCAAGTTGTACGATGGGTTAGGTGAGAGCAAAAATTATTAAAATGTGGTTGGTAACAACTTTCCACATAGTGAATTTTCTTCTGGTTGTTGTTAGACAACTACCGTGGTTTTTCTCTGGATTTGAAGTCTTCCATGTAAATCCTTGTCGTTCACTTAAAAATATGGGTGCAAAATGCAAACCGCAAGTGTACGGTGTCAAACAAGTAGTAAAGTGGATTTGAGTCCACGTATCGATCCCACAGGGACTTGTTTTGAGTACCAAAATTTATCAATTTATCACTTTATTTGATGGATCAAATTAATGGGTGTAATAATGCTAAATTTAAACAAAATACTAAGAGAATGATGCTCCAATAAACCTATTATGCAAGAATTAAAAGAATTGTAGACTAAACCAAGTATTTAAAGACTTGGGACTCATTACTTCACCCTATCGATCCCCTCAATCCCACATTCATGGATCCAAAGTAATTAACTCGTGCTAACGGTCGAATTTCCTAAATTATATAACTATCTCTCTTGATGATAATTAAATCTATTCAATCGGGCCAATTCACCTATCTCTAAGCAAATTCGTTATCAACCTTCATGAACGCATTCACACAAGAAATTCCAATCGGTTTCCTCGAAATTCCACATATGTGGCCGCACTAACCACAAGTTTATCTTTAAATCTTGTCTAAATTAGTGGTCTATGTTATCTAAATCTAATTTATGTTCTCTTCTCTCGAATTAAACATAAACCAATAGATAAATTCACCAATTGATCAGGAAGGCAAATAAAATAACCCAACAACATAGAATTAACACACAATCAATTACTAGCAATTTGGATCCATTCATATAGAATTAGGGTTCACCATTGGGATCCATAAATCGTCCCAAGTAATAAGGGTTTAGCTACTCTTGAAATTGAAATAAAAACTAAAGCCAAGAAATAAAACAAAATACATAACCGGGTCTGAGAGAAGTAAGTTGAAGCCTTCAATCTCTTGAGTTCTTCAATTTCTCCTCTCTTTTTGCTTTGTTGTAGCTTCAATTCTCTCTAATGATCTCCTCCGCTCTTCTTTCTCTGGAAAATCCCCTTAAATAGAGTGTTTTTCCCCTCAAAATCGTGAATAAGGCCCAAGTATAATGGGTTTCCAAGTCCTAGTCACATTAGGCATTTGCGCGTAAAATATGACAGTCTGGCAGTGTTGACTATTTTGTCCATACCTTCCTCGTCCGACATTCAATTGAGGTGATTCAAAATCCTGTGGAAATTAGAAGAAATTATCTACAATTAATACAGAAATAGCCTTTCCCAAATTCCACTTTTATCTAGGTCAAAATTCGACCTCAATCTTTAGCATAATTTAGTTCTCGTTCCCGGGACTTGGAAACTTTCCTTATCTTCATATTTCTTCCATTCTTTTGGCCACCTCCACTCCAATATCTTCTAAATCTGAATTTTTTTTCCTAAATTAACAATAAATTGAAAAACTTAGGCACGAAATAAACACAATTAACTGGAGTTCAACGACCCTAAATAAGCAAGTAAAACGCACTTATCCCTTGTGTCTTGATTGTGTTATTATTCTTTCATGTTATTTCCGCATTCGTTTCATAAATTCTACAACAAAGGAAGATCGTGGAGTAAATCTGAAATCTAGTTCAAATGGGTGTTTTCCCAACAAGTGTTGTTAGAGCATAGGTCCTTGGTGTACTATAATCTCTGTGGTGGATCTTGAAGTCTTTGTGGAGCTGTTATTCATCTGTGAAGAGTAGTAGAAGATGAATGGTGACATTGTCTGACCAAATTCTCATGAATCAGGGTGGTTTGCATGGATGACTTGTTTTCGATCGTGAGAAGCCAATGGTGAAGTATAGAGTGGCTTTATCATAATGGAAGAATTGTTTTTGATTTGTGGCAAAGTTCAAGTCAATAGTCGTCAATCTTACGAACACGAGGTGGTGTGGACAATTTTAGCACCTAAAGAAAATTGTCAAGCTGGTGGAGCGAGTGCGGCAAAAAGCTCCAAAATCAGTAGATGGAGATCATGATATTATCGCTAACGGAGTGTCTCTTTTCTCCATAAAAGCCTGTGGTAGTCTTTCGCATGTTATTGATCTCCAAGGAAAGCTAAGCAAAGAGATTGCACCATTAATTCTAAGTGTGTCTACTCTTTATGGTGGAGTATGAAAATTCTCTATGTCAAGAATTATGGGTCGTTGGTGAAGACAGCGATGTATAGCAAAAGCTATGGTGACCATTTTATTTAGTCAAGGTGGAGATTATTGAATGTTGACTAAAATAAAATAATGCTTGAATTGATCAGAAGAAGAATTCAATTTGGGCCCAACCTCCTTGTTAGCAACAACTTGTCATTGAAGATGAGGAGTTTAATTTGGATTTGAACTCTTGGATGGATAATGCTTATCCTTTTGCAAGATTGGATGAAGAGAATCTCGATTCGGATTTGGATTCCGACAACTAGGAGTGAGTTGTCAATGAAGGTGGAAGTTGTTCCTATTAGCCAACTAGTGCTTAGTTGGAAATTAGTTGGAATGATCAAGGGCGTGGCAAGAGCTTGAAAATTATGCAAAGATGACAACCATGCTTTGAACAGCTTGTTGATTAAGGAGGTGGAAATGTTTTCTATAAATATAGGCATCATTCTTCAAGTTATATATCCAACCCAAGATAAAAAAAAAAAAAAAAGCATTCCAATTAGAGAGGAATCTCATGTTATAGAAGAAGGATAGAGAGAAAAGTGTAGTCTCTTTAGAGCATGGTTTATATTGTAGAAATATTTATTCTGCAATATGGTTAGTTTATATACTTGGTAAAAAGGAGTTCTTCTTGTTTTTTCGGAAGGAATGCGTCTGATATCGTATGTGGGTGTTTTCTGTAAATAAACTTGTTTCCATGAGTGAAACTGTAAAGTTTATTAAGATCAGGTTGTACGAGGGATTGGGTGAGAGGAAAAATTACTGAAAGTGTGATTGTAACAATTTTCAACAGAGTGAATTTTTCTTCTGGTTGTCGTTCGACAACAGCCATGGTTTTTCTCCGAATTTGGAGTCTTTCATGTAATCCTTGTGTTCTAATTTTGTTATTGTTCTTTCACGTTATTTCTGCATGCATTAGATAAATTCTACAACAAAGGAGAATCCTAAAGTAAATTCAAAATCTAATTCAGGTGAGTGTTTTCTCAACATCTTAAACTGCAATTTGGTTTTGTTCACTAGGCATTAATATTTATTAACTCTTTCCGTATTAACATTATATTACGATGAACCTCGAGATGTATTATCCTCCTAATAAACATATTATAGTTATTTTCGAACTTTGATCTTGTGTTTTTATTCCAATTTGTGGACTGATATATCTCACACATGCTTTGATTACATCCTGTTTTTTTCTCTCTTCACTCATTTATTCTCTTTACATTATTTCACGTTATGGTTGTATGCATCATTTTTGTGCAGTAAGATGATCTTTTGATTGAATGATTGCAACTATCTACTCCATTCTATTGAGATGGTCTTTTGTTTCACATTGGACTCGTTTGACACTTTTTACTACTGTGAAGAAGTTTCCCAAATAATCTATGCCTTGCCGAATCTTGATTTGTAGTCGATTTTATAGTTCACTCTCTCTTTAGTTCTTTCTTTGTGTTAATATTCAAATATTTCCATTGTGGAAAGCAAATACTTTGGTCGTTATAACTTGTGTTGAAATTGAAGTTTCTGGCACAATAATAAGTGTGTTTGGAAAATGCTTTATTTCGCTAAAAATAACTTATTAGGTTTGATAATAGTGGAAACCACTAGATAAAGGGGTTTGAATAACATAAGGGTTTGAATGCATTGAGACCTTTTTGTATTTGTGGATAGACACAAAGTCGGACCTGAACTATTTAAAGCTCAACGAGAACTTTATTTTTTGGGTCACTAAATCGGCCCCAACAAAATATTAAAAACTAAAGATTTTTTTATTTTTGGAAATTAACTAAAGATTTAATAGACTAACAAACAAAAAATTCAATAAATAAAAATAATATGCCGGTGAGGCCACAATGATCTAACAACTTAAAATCAATATACATTTTCCTTTTAACTTTTGAAAAGAAAATGTGCTGATTGTTGAAGAAAACTAAAATCTTGTTTTAAAAAAGAAAAGAAAATATTACAACAGCATAATGGCCCCTTGGCCCCCGCTCCCCAACAAAAATTTTGGCCCCAAGCAAGAGCTTGCCCAACCAATAGCTAAGTCTGGCTCTGGATATAAAGTGATTTGACTTTTGGAAATTGTTTATTGAATCCATTTATCAACTACTTATAAGCTATCAAACAAGGGATTTGTGGTTGTCATTAAAAGTGCATGTGTTGGGTATACTTTTTGTATTGGTGGAGCAATTTGAACTGTTGTGTAGCCTCATCTCCATCGTAGAAAGCTTTCTTTCATGAAGTTGATGAGATCCATCCAATTTATGAATGGAAGAGTGAGCGGTTCAATGAAGTTGTTGCTTCCATCATCCGTCCAAAAATTGTCAAGGGTAAACCTCTCAAGTTTGTGTCTTTTTTGGAACATGTTCTTTTCTTAATCCACTTTGTTATTGGTTATATTAATTTTTTATTTGGGTGCGATATTTTAGAAAATTATTTTTGAATGGTTGAAAAGTCAAGAAAATTTTTAAAAGTGTGAAAAAATTTGGAAAAAATGATATAAAAAATTTTTCGACCGAAAAGGCCCAAATCTGTCAACTCTTAATGGGTCATTTTGTTATTAAGTATGATTTCTTATTTCATTGATTAAACTTATATTCTAGATTCTTGAAGCCCTAAACAAGGGTAAGATTTCATTGGCGGGTGGAAGAATCTCAGAGAAACGGAGCTCTAGAGTTCCGTAGAAAAGAGGAATTTGATTGCCAGAGGTGGAGTTGATTGAACGACAGAAGGAGAAGAATTGAAGAAGAAGAAGAATAGCAAGCAAAACAAATGTCCGATTCAAGAATATGGCTCAATCCCAATTGGTCGGTCTATAATGAATGATGAATTGATGATTACTTGGTGAGGCTTCAATGATGGCAAAGATCCGTAGAATAATTTTATCAAGTTATGGGATATTTGGACTTAATTTTGTGGGTTCATTCAAAATGACCGCTCATTTCTGTTCACATTAAGTTGCTACATACCATTATCTTATGAAGTTCTAAGCATATTTGTCATGGAGAGTAAAATTTGAAGCCTAGAAATGATCGACCTTCAACAGGCTTGACTGCAATTGTGTTTGGAAAAAAAAGGAAAGAAAAGAAAAAAGACTTATTTGTTATTTTTCTTTTTTTAAATAAAATTTTATGTTTTAGATTTTTCCTTTTGCCCTAATTAGATATATTTTCTATAATTATATTTTGTCGTGGCTTAGATTGTGAATATATGGGGAATGAAGAACAATAATTGTGGATAGTAAGTTAATTATTATCGAAATAATTAAATGTTTTTTGAAATAATTAGCCTAAGAACGGAGATAAATAAAATTGTTTATATTGCAATTGATTAAAATAAATTACATTGTCAATATTTAATTGGACATGGTTTCAATGGATAAAAAATAATCAAAATCAAATATATTTCTAAAAGAGAAAACATAATTAATTTTTTTTTAAATCATTAAAATTCATTATATTGCTACGATTAGGAATGGACATTTCTGGTCCGGCTCCGGATAGTTCATTACCCGGAACCAAAACATAAATTTCGGTTTTATGAAAAATGGAACCATTCGGTTCCTTTCAAACAAAATACCCATCCAGTTTTGGTTCCTTCCGGTTCCGATTCGGTTTCGGCTATTTTGTGATGTATTTTTTATTACTTCAAAATCCCGGGGAAAAATAGAAGCTTTGATTCAAGCATAAACCTAACAAAAAAATTGAAAAGCAGCCGCTTAGCGCTGCTTAATAGCACCAAACAACATGTTTGCCGCTTGTTAACAGCAGCAACTGCTTTTGGTGCTTGTTTGCTATTTAGCAGCAGCTATAGTTGTTTAACAACAGTTAACCTGTTAAACAACAGCTAAGTTCCTGCAATTAGCATCGATCTTTGTGGAAATTTTGAATTTACCAAAGTAATTCATAGAAATCGACAATCACCTGAAAGAAACATTGCTATTTCTTATTCTAAATTGGGTTTGGTTCGGTTTTCAATTATTACAAAGTAACCTTTCGGCATTCGGTTCCCTATTTTTCGATTTCGGTTCTTAATTTTTTTTAAAAGAACCATTCGATTTTAATTCTTTCTATTAGGTTCTAGTTCCATCCACTCAGTTCTAGCTTTTTATAGGATATCTTTTAAATTAGATTAATACAATTCTCAAAATTGTAGATATTTAGAGAATTATTTTAGAAATAATTATTTTTTTTATAAATAATTAGGTAAAATGAAAATTAATTGATTACCATGGTATCACAAGATTAATTAAATTGCCATGGGTTAGGAACATTTCCCCTAAAAAATGAATGATATCTTTTAACTTGAAAAATATCTTTTAAATTAAAAGATATCACAAGATATCTTTACAATTAGATTTATACAAATCTTTAAATTGCTATTATTAAGTTAGTTATTTTAGAAATAATTAATTATTTTGAGCAATAATTATCTAAAAAATAAAATTAATTATATTACAATTAGTTAAAATTAATTATATTACTAAGATTTAATTGGACACGGGGTTCATTGATAAAAATTAATCAAAATTAATTATTCTACCAAAATAGAGGACATAATTAATTTTAAAAAGTCAAAAATAATTAAAATTAATTAGATTTCTATGGATTGGTAATAGTTCTCCGAAAAATGTGATATATCTTTTAGATTACAAAATATATTTTAAATTGCAAGATATCTTTTAAATTGTAAAATATCGTTAATCATACAATTTTTAAAATGGAGTCTATTAAGCTAACCATTGCAGAAAGAATGAATTCTTTATAGACTTATAAGATATATTTTTTAAATGGAGTCTATATAAGCTAACCATTGGACGAAATTTTACGTTGTTTCATTAGACGAAATTAGTCAAAATTAATTATATCACCAAAAAGGGAAAATATAATTAATTTAAACATGAAAATAATTAAAATTATTTAGATTACTATGGGAAAGAAAAATATCGTTGCAAAGCTAATTTATCTTTTTTCGCATTTTAAAATAAAGTGAAGTCAACACCTCTAAATTTTTGCATATCTAGAATTGAGGTATTATATCTTATTTTTATTGTGGAGTTGGTAGATTGATCATCAGTGCCTAACTAACTCATTTACTTTTTCACTGGCATTCTTTTTTCAAAAGATGTGTTACCTTTGATTTTCATATGTTTTTATGTTTTCTACAATATTTATTTCGAGTTCCCATTTGTAGCAATTTGACCTATAATTAATTAGTGATAATAGAATTGGACAATCATTTTCACATGTTGATATTTTTTTGAAAAATCAGTTTTTAATGACATATAGTTAGTGTATTTCTAATGGCCACGGGGAAAGGGAAGGGAGGGGAAATCAAAGGTTGATCTACCCCAAATCAACCAAAATCTGGATTTTTTATCCTTCATATTATTTTGGTTTGTAGATTAGTGGTGGATTTCTCCAGGCTCAGAATAGGAATGCTCTTACATGTTACAAATTATATCATATTTGAAATCATGAGTTGCAAAAAAGATATGAAACCAAATAAACTAAAAAATGGTGTTCATATAAATTTACCAAAATTCAGAATAGTTGACTTTATTTTTTAATTTTTATTGTTTACAATTCTTCTAATAAGATCTTAAGATTTAAAAAGAAAAAACCAAGTTATCTATTTATGGACATTATATTTTATTATAAAAATTTTAAAATATTTATTTTGCATCAATTTTTGTCAGTTAAGATTTTACTTAATTTTTAAAGATTATCACATGAAATATAGTGGAAACTATCTTAAATTTTTATCGGTTTATTTCCTTATTTATATTAATCAATTAGTACTTCAATCATTATCCAGTTTATTCCTTGGGGGCGCTATTTTTCTTACTATCAATCAATAATCAAAACTATAGTTTGCAAGAAAATTAGCTTCCCGTGCAACGCATGGGTGAAATGGCTAGTAATTTTAAATTAAAAACTATAAGCTCTATGAATGGTAGTAGGGGTTTTGAGCGTGATTATTTTGATAACTATAATATTTAATTTAATATTATTTTATTTTGCATTTATACGATCACAATTTCTATCACAAATTGTCTCATGTGCAATATACGAAAAAAGTTTGTTAAAATTTTTATAGAATTCTTTCATTATTTTATATTAGTTAAGTTTAATGATCTGACCTATATGTAATTGAATGAGGTCAATGGCTATATATATATATATATATATATATATTTCTACAAAAGAATGGAATTCTATACAAGGAAATTACAATATCTCCTAATCTATGTTGCTGTAAATAAAACTCTACATATATACAATTCACAACACTACGCCTCAAGTTGATGCATAGATGTCAATCATGCCCAACTTGTTACAAAGATAAGTAACTAGAGCTCCGTTTAGAGCTTTTGTAAAAATATCTCCCAGACATTCTCAACTCTTGACATATCCCGTGGAGATCAAACCCTGCTGTAATTTTTCCAGAACGAAATGGCAGTCCATCTCAACATGCTTAGTTCGTCAATGGAATACAGGTTTGGAGGCAATGTGAAGAGCCGCCTCGTTGTCACACCACAACTTTGTTGGGATTGGAGTCTTAAGGCCAACTTCATTCAAAAGCTGATATATCCACATTATTTCAGAAACGGACTGTGCCATAGCTCTATATTCTTCTTCTAATCGAACGTGAGACGGCATCTTGCTTTTTTCTTTTGCATGAATTAAAATTTCCCCCAACAAAGACAGAGTATCCTGTAAATAGATTTGCAATCTTCCTTGGACCCTGCCTAGTTAGTATCTGAAAAGACTCAATCCTAGTATGACCATGATTTCCATAAAGGATGCCACGTCCAGAGGCCCGTCTCAAGTAGCACAAAATCTATTCTAAAGCTGCCCAACGATGAACTATAGGGGATGCCATAAACTAGCTCACAACGCTAATAGAATATAGGAATAGTTCATTGGAGTACTGTACTTCCCAACCATCCTTTTATACTGTAGTTCATTGGAGTACTGTAGTTCAGAAACTTACCAACCAATCTTCTATACTTCCCCGGATCATCAAATAGTTCACCATCCTTTGTAAGCTGCACATTAGCAATCATTGGAGTACTGTACCGGTTGCCCCCAACTTTCCTATCTCGATTAATAAATCAAGCACATACTTCCTCTGAGATAGAAAGATACCTTTGTTGCTCCGTGTGACTCAACACCCAAGAAATACGCCAACATCCCTAAGTCTTTCGTGTGAAACTGAGTGAAAGGCTTTTAGAGACGAAATTTCCATAGCATCATTTCCAGTAATAACAATATCGTCTACATATGCAACCAAAAGAATGATTCCAATGGTAGAGTGTAAGTGATCGGACTTACTTTTCATCATGCCAGATTTCTCAACTACTTGATTGAATTTTCCAAACTATGCACGAGGACTCTGTTTCAAACCGTACAAAGATTTCCGAAGATGACACACTTTCCCACACTCCCCCTGAGCAACAAAACCAAGATGTTGCTCCATATAAACTTCCTCTCGCAAATCACCATGAAGAAAGGCGTTTTTTATATCAAGCTGATGCAAAGGCCGATTATGAGTGGCGTCCATAGAGATAAATAGGCTGACAGAGGTTAATCTAAGAACATGGGAGAATTTAGTTTGTTTCTTATGATCAAAATGTGAAAATTGAAAGTAGAATTCCTCGACATATAATATCTTATTGGGGTGCCACCAAAATTGAACTACATCTCAATCGATCAGTTGTTTAACTTCTATGAAATAGATAAGTCATAATAAGAAACGTGTTGCAACAACTAGTAGAATGGATTGACATCTATAAGTATATAAAAATAATTTTTAGAAAAACATTATTACTAACACGAAACATGTCGCTCTTGCGCCAACAACGAAATTGACATTATCAATTTGCATTAAAATGTCTCAGGTGGCAAGCTATATTTACCAAAATGATGTGTATGCACAAATTTGGCATGATATTGTTCACTATACTTGACATAGCCTGGACTATTTTGTGCTTGCGCTCAACTCAAAAGGCCTCCTATCAATTTGGAATAGTCATTTACCTTATAAATTACACTTACGTTCATTCCCAAGTGATGTGAGATTGAGGCTATTACATGTTGTTCCTACAATAGCACTGAGAAAAAAGTTGAAATTAACGTTGCGCTTGTTTAACGCAAATGAAAAAAAAAATTATTAAACTCATAAACCAAAAAGAGAGGTGATAAAATTTCATCTTTAAACCAAAGTAGTTAGCTAAATGCGAATCAAATGTAAAGTGTGGAAATACAATGGAACATTGATTAATTAGAACCATTAAATTCAATAATTAAGTCTCTTTAGCATAGCTGATAGAATAATCATGTTTATCATGATCATCCCCTGGTTATGTGACATGAAGAGGTAATAATTGATTTGTTTAAAATGACATATTAAGCATCACCAAATTATGATATTATATCTTTTCTTTTAGTAAATTATAGTATGTTTTAGAACCATCACTTTTACTGCTAGATGTACATTTACGAATAAAAAGTTTGTTTTTTTTTGTTTTAATAAAAGTATTTATTGTTATTCGAGTACACAGAACATTTCTGAAGATAAAAACAAATATCAGCAAGCGCCAAAAGGAATTATACTATAGCTGTGATAAATTTCATAAAATAGGATCGCACCATGACGACTTAGACAATCTCCATAAGAATATGAGGTTCAAGCTATACACAGAGAAATCCTTCTATGAGGATCTTGTGGAAAGTATCATTCTTCTTGAAATTATTATCTGTAAGTGGTGTGGGGTATGTGTATGTATAGGTGTATTTATATAAGACAGTGACTTGAATTAAAAATTTAATAGATCGATTAATTGATTTGTCTGTAATTTGTATATTGGCATCTACATTGTAATATCGGACTTGATCTTTTGTAATTAATAAAATTTAAAAATATACGAAAACTTACCAAACTACCCTTCCTTTAATAAATAAAATAATAAAAGAAATAAAGTTAACATAAAACCCAACGGAATAGTAAATCTTGGATGAACAATGTATTTCTGAAAGGTTGGGACCCTGTTCGTCCAGAAAAAGGTTGGAAACAAATGTGAAAGTGAGTGTAAAGGTTGGAGGCAAATTATGTAAATTTAAATTACAAATCTATAACCGTACAAGTACACATCTTATTTACAACCAAGAGATACCTGATGTGGTTGAGTATGCTAATAAAGATGTGATCTCACTTAATGCAACCAAGAGAAGACTAGAGTTTTTAGAGAAAATAATGTTTTGAATTATTGAAAAAAAGTTAGATTAAGTAGCAAAAATCAATTAATTTTTTTTTTTTGTTTTTCAATTCAAAGTTTGGCCAACTTCTTCCCATTGCAGTTTCATTTAATGCCAAGGCCATGTTAGGATGAATTTTTTTTTTATCCATTTTTACTCATTTTCACTCATTATTTCTAAATTTGAATTTGGTCAAACCAGTAACATCCACATATCTCGTGAAACCTACATATACTATAGAGTGGCGTAGCCAGGATTCGAACTCAGTGCGGTCTAAACTTGTTTGCAACAGAAAATGAAATGTACTTTATAATAAAAACAAATATAAATATAAATATCGTACCTTACAATTGTTCTTTACGACTTTTCATATTTTGAAACCACTTTACAATAACTTCGTTATCAATTTTTGAAAATACCTCTCTCTCTACATAAACAACTAGGCTATGATTCATCCATTCATCACCCATTTGATTACGCAAATTGTCCTTCACAAATTTCATTGCAGAAAACAATCTTTCCACAATAGCAGTGGCAACCGGTAGAATCAACGCTAAAGTTAAAAGCTTATAAACCAAAGGATATACTCTATTTTTCCTTGTCTCGACCAACTTCTTTGCAAGTTCACCAAGTCCTTTCAACCCTTTAAATGCAATGTTAGAACGTACATAAAAAATGTAAGTATTAAGTAGATCTTGAAGCATGAGGAGATATGGACCCGAAAATTCTTGTGAACAAAACTCAGCAAGTTGAACAAATCTTTTCTTGTCAAATGAAGCAAATGAATCTTACGGACACAAACAAGCTATGCAAAGTAATAGCTCTGTACTTACTTCTGAGAAACGATCGCTCAACTCTGGTAGTTGCAAATCAATCCCAACATGGAATAAATCCACACGATAGTGATGTAAATTTGTCAACTTTGGTGGATCACATTGAGGATGACCACGAATGTCACTGGGCATATACATATCATCCATATTGGGAACTTCAATGTAATACATCTGACAAAACTTATAAATATCTTCCAAAAACGAATCCCACCCATCATCTCTCAACACTTGGAGTCTTTGCTTTCAAACTCTCACCAAGTCCATTGCGTTCACAATATCTTGATCTTTCAACTATAATGCTTGTGACAACTCGTTTGAAATTCCTAGCACAATTTTCATCATATGTAAATTGAACACAGTCAAATAAATGTGTCGACTTTAACAAATTAAATGCCTCCAATCTCTGGTGTGGTGAAGAAACAGCATCTTCATAAATCATTTCAAGTACATCACCACAGCAGAGAAGATAGAAAGCAAACTAATCAAGGAATTATAATGTGGACCCCAACGTGTATCCCTAGAACATCTAAGACTAGTTTCCTGATTAAGTCTCCGTCCACTTCTAATTGCACCATTTTCTAGTGCCTCAACAATAAAATCTGAATATTTTTCTCGAAGGAGATACTTATGTTTAGAAGATCCTCCAACAACATTTATCAGATTAGTAACAACACGAAAAAATTCAGCAACTGGAATACTCTTCTTTGCCACAGTTACAAGAGCTAGTTGAAGTTGATGAGCAAAACAATGGATGTAATAAGCACACGGGTTCTCCTTTAAAATTAGTGCTTTTAGAGCATTGAACTTTCCTTGCATATTACTTGCCCCATCATAACATTGTCCTCTCAATCTAGAGATGCTCAAATTGTATCTAGAAAACATCTTATCAATAGCAACCTTAAGTGAGAGTGCTGTGGTAGTGGTGACACGTTCAATCTCTATAAAACGTTCAATTAAATGTCCACTATCATCTACATAGCGCAAAACAACTGACATTTGCTCATTCGAGGACACATCACGAGATTCATCAACTAAAATGGACTTTTATGATAACATTTAGTGTTTCAGCCACACAAGCACTAACTATATCCTTTTGAATATAAGGTGATGTTAACTTGTTGTTCTTAGGGGCATTTTACAATGTCACACTTTTAATCTCATCATTGTGATCAGCCAAAAGTTTCAATAGAGCAGGGAAATTACCTGGATTGAGAGAATTTTTTGATTCATCATGACCCCGAAAAGATAACCCTTGGCGCAACAAATGCCGAACACAATCAATTGATGCATTAAGACGAATGCGATAATCATTCTTCAATTGTGTTGATTGCTTTTCCAAAATTGTTTGAATATGTTGATCTTGAGCCATTAAAGCCTCGCACTTCATTCGAGCTTGTTTGTGCATACTATCATACTTCCCAACATGAGTATTTAGCCTCTGTTTATTTTTCCAATAAGTGAATCCCTCCCTAAGAAAAGCATCTCGTCCCGATTGATTCCCTCAACTTGGTTTTAAAAGAAGACAATATAGACAAAAAGCGGCATCTTTTTTTATGCTATACTCCAACCAATCACTAAATTCAATAAACCAAGAAAAGACGAAGCTTCTACCCCTACCTGCAAACTTCCTTTGTGGGAATGTATGGTCCACATGTTGAACGAACCTTTTTGCAAATACGCTCGTCGAACTTGATCTCTAATTTTAGGACTATAGTCTGTAATTGGAATCCTAAGTCCATGATTGGAAGGAAGTTGTGTTGCATCAAATACCTGGACCATACCTGAGCTCTTCCCAATCATTTTTGAGCTCTCCCCCACTCCATTTGTGATCTCCCCAATTCTATTTGGGCTCTCCAAAACTCTATTTGTGCTTTTTACATCTTCTTGAGCGGCTCCTTTTTTAAAATCTTTCTCCATAATCTAAAATGTTCAACAAAAATAAGTTATCATATTCAACAATGTTTAAATGATTTGCCCAACTTGAGAAAGCTTTTAGCCATATGCAAGTCAAATAATCTTATAACCAAACCAAATTAACCAATATACCAAATTCAATCCCAACTTCAAGATTTCAACCACAATGCCATTTCATAAACATTTTCACTTATCAAACAAAATTGGGACATTTCCACATTTGAGCTTGGAAAAAAATTAGGGCTTTTCTAGGTTCTAACTAATTAGCTATTTAACTTATTTCAATTCATTATTCATCAAAAATCAATTCATTCGATTGGATATGTAAATTCTAATATTCCAATTTTCAAACAATTACAAATGAACATTGAAACAATTATAAATAAAACTAACCAATAAACCAAATTCAATCCCAACTTCAAGCAATCAAGCCTTCAACCATAATGCCATTTCATAAACCTTTTCAATTTCACTTATCAAACAAAATTGCGGCATTTCCACATTTGAGCTTGGAACAAAATTAGGGCTTTTCTAAGTTCTAACTAATTAGCTATTTAACTTATTTCAATTCATTATTCATCAAAAATCAATTCGTTCAATTGGATATGTAAATTCTAATATTCTAATTTTCAAACAATTACAAATGAATATTGAAACAATTATAAATAAAATTAACCAATAAACCAAATTCAATCCCAACTTCAAGCAATCAGGCTTTCAACCACAATGCCATTTCATAAACATTTTCAATTTCACTTGTCAAACAAAATTGGGGCTTTTCCATATTTGAGCTTGGAACAAAATTAGGGCTTTTCTGAGTTCTAACTAATTAGCTATTTAGCTTATTTCAATTCATTATTAATCAATAATCACTTCATTCAATTGGATATCTAAATTCTAATATTCTAATTTTCAAACAATTAGTCAATTACAAATGGATATTGAAACAATTGTACATAGACATACTATGATAATAACAATACCAAATTAACCAAAACCAAGGGCTAAATGACTACATTGAATTTCACTTACCAAAAAAATAGGCAATAGAAGCAAAGCAATACGCCAATACCCTTAACCAAGCCCAACTGCGGAACTGCCCAAGGTAGCCGGTCTGCAGATTGCACGGATGTACCACTAAAGTGGACGGAGGTCGCGGGTCGCCGATGAGAAGTCGAGTAAGAGTCAACCAGTGAACGAGAGGCGAGAGAGAAATCGAGAACTGAGATACGTGAGGAAGGAGGAAGTGAGGAACCAAGGAAGAGAAGCCGGGTTGAATGATCGAATCGTGATGGACCTGGAAGGTTGGGACGCTGTTGGACGCAACTGAAATGGGTTTCAAAAAAATTTTTTTTTTTTAGTTTTTGGGCCTTAGACTTTAGGCCCAATTTTTTTCACCCAAAATCCAGTGTAGTCCATAGGCCGCACTGGCCCAAACAAGGCTCCGGCTATGATACTATACAAATTTTCACCATGTAACTCCACTCATTCTCACTCACCTTTCACATAAAAATTCAGTAAAAAAAATCAATCCTAACATGGATGGATCCCAAGAATGATTTAACTCTATCAAATCCAATATTACATTTTAAGTTTCAACGAAGATAGTATTTGTTAATTATGTTGCATGGTGGCCATTGACAACATTTAAAGTCAATTATTTTTTAATGTTGGCCTACATTTCATAAACAGTGGCAGTCTATCATGGAAGCTACACATTGCAGTATCGAGAGTTACTAACAGTATTGAGCTTTAGATCATGATTTGTGAAGGTTGCAGGTTTAGAAACTCATCCATACCCATGGATTGTTTGCAAATTTTAAAAAAAAAAGTAGAAAGAAGATGAAGGAGAAAACTAAAGAATGAGGAGAGAAGAGGATTGGGAATTTCTAGAGGGTGACGTGACCGTCTTTTTTATCCCTTTGAGCTTTTGACTTGGGCAAAGGAGACAAATAGGGCCATATCTTGGCAATGCACCCGGTACGGCATGTGAGAGGAAATTGCAATTGGTGCTTGGCAACCATTGAGTCCTTCTTTGTATTAAAAAAAAAAAAGGGAGAAGCAACCATAGAGTCTGAATTGCCTGAGAATATAATTTATCGTCTCTTTCTTATGGGCGTTCTTGCAGAAAAAATTAAGTATTTATTTGACTTTTCTTCCTTTTAAAAAAGTATTATTTTAGTCACAATTTACCCAGTAGAACCGAGATCCATAGGTACTTTCCCCTGACTAGATGGGCATTAAGTATAGGTATGGTTCTCGATTTGGAACCGAGAAAGTTTTAGGAGCAGGTATGGAGCAACATGTACACATCCCGAACCGGGCCCTAAACTCGTTTTTCCTTTATTTTTAAGTTGATATTTTCTAAATTGCTAAAGCTTTTATGAAATTCACAAAATTTTTCTTCTAAGTACTGTTTTAGGAAAGTTAAATTTTAAGAAATCGAAATTAGAAAAAAATGGAAGATACAAGATGATATTTAAGGCCACAACAAAAAAAGAGAAAGAAAATGGGTAATTGGTGGGTTTTGGATTGGACCCGCCTCGCTTCTAGAACAGACCCACCCCGACCTGCCCCATGAGCTCATGAGTCTAGGGGCAGGTTAGGTTGACCTTAGACTTCGCGGTCTAGGGGCGATTCTTGGCCGACCCGCCGCGAAACCGACCCATTGCAATTCCTAATCAAATCACAGTTCTTGACCAAATTTAGTATAATATCTTCAGTGTTACTTTTCAAATTTATAATCGTTTCGAAGTTTTGTGCTTCAACTATTTTATTTTATTCTTTGTGGTAAAATTAGATGTTAAAGTTTTGCATTATATTTGTGGGAAGTAAAGAGTGATGTGATATGAATAATTACACATTCTGTGTAATTTATTTGTAATATGTAATAAAATACTAACTAATGGATTACACATTCTGTGTAATTAATGTTTTTATTTATTAGTACATTACATTTTATGTGTAAGGCATATGTAATGCATTACATATTTTGTGCGAAAGAGAGATAAGAATTTAAAAAAAGTAAATATTAGATTTCTAAATTATGTTTTGAGTCCACAAGGAATGATGTGATATGAATAATTACACATTCTCTGTAATTTATTTGTAAAGCGTAATGGAATACAAGCTCATGATTTACATATTTTGTGTAACATTGGGTAGTCAATTACATATTTTGTGTAACTAATGTTTAGTTCCTTAGTGCATTGCACTTTATATGTAAGGCAGATGTATTGTACCATAACAGATTTTAATTAGTATATGTAACACTGTGCATTTAATGTCTTTTAACTAAACTAAAGGGTCAATCGACAAATTTTTAAGAAACAAATGAAAATAAATGTTTCAAATGAAAATGACATAATCAATGAAGAATTATATAAAAAATAAATAAATAAAAAATTGCATTATATAGTATACACTAATTAATTAAATTAAAGGGTAAAGCTAAGAAATTATAAGAAAAAATGCAAAAAAAGAAAAAAAAAATGTTTAAAATGAAAGGACCAAAATATATGAAAAATTATAGAAAAAATGAAAATGAAAAATTGAAAAAATATGCACTACTCAAAGTGTGTAATGATGTTGTAACATATTATATAGAGTAAGTTACGCAGTACATATAATGTGCAATGTATATTAACTAAACTAAAGGGCCAACTTGCAAAATTACAAGAAAAAATGGGGGCAATAAAGAAGATGTTTAAATTGAAAATGATAAAATCTATTAGTAATTGTATAAAAATGTATTAAAAAAATTAAATTGGAAATCACAATAGGCAATATACATCAATTATTTAATTTAAAGAATCAAGCTAAAAAGTAATATGAAATCATTTGACAAAAAATACCAAAGATTTATTGGAAAAAGAGAAAAAAAATAAAAATTAAAACAAATGCTCGCTTCTAATGAATTAATTCCCAGACTTGTATGATAATTAAGGTCCAGCCTCCGCCAACATACCACCAACTGTAGTGATAGCAAATTTTTCATAAATAAAAATATTTAATTAAATAAATTTCCAAAATGTATCGCTACGACTTCACCTAATAAATTTAAAAGTGTACGTTCATCTCATCAAAATATAGTTTATTTATTATTTATTTATTCCTTACAAGAAAATAATTTATAAAATGCATTTTCAAATTTGCATTTGAGGACCAAAACTTTATAATTTGTTTGATTTAGCACCCAAATCTTAGTTTTTATTCATTAGAGCCCAATTTTAACTTCAAGTCCAATTTAAAGTTCAATTATAGTCCAATATGAGTTAAGATGCAACTCAATCCAATTAGAAACCCATTTAAAATTCATTTATATTTCTTGCCTATTAAGAATGCTTTAACGATGTTCTTTACCCTAATATTCCATTTAAGTGCTTTTGGTTGAGATTTTTCAAACCCTATCCCCCCCCAACTTTATTCCCTTCAACATCACCATCATCATCCTCATTTCCTCCGTTATCATCTTAAACAAACCCTATCGATCGATTAGGAAGAAGAAGAAAAGGAAGAAAGTTGGAAAAGTCATAATCTTGAGCTTGATTTTCGACCATCAATTCTTTCCACTCTCTTCCCCTATTTCTTCACTTACCACCACCAATAGCATCGCCGCCACCTCTACTACCTTCGCCGCAGTCGCCGGCAGCACCATTATCAGTTACTGATTCTCCATTTCTCAGTCGAGCAGTAGTAGATACAAAGAATGATTAGGGCTCATTTGATCTAAATTTGGGGACTTCATAAGCGGGTTTTGCATTGAAGCCCCCTCGTTTTCAATATCTTTTAAATAGGTCCCCGTATTTTATTTGATCCTAAATCCCCAACTACTAATTCCTACAATTTAATGGCTAAGCTATTATTTTAGTCTTAGGCCCTCAACTTTCTAATCTTATTTAAGTGAGCCCTCAATGTTTATTTAATTCTAAGTCCTTAACTTTTAATTCTTACAATTTGGTCCCTAAACTTGTATTTCAATTTAAATCCTTCAATTTTTTATTTTTATTTATGGTCACCCTCAAACTTTATTTGCACCTCAGTCCCCTACGTTTTAAAAATCTTATAAAGTAGACGAAAATAATTTTAATTCAATTTTATTACACTCTAAATCAAACTAGTCAATTCTTCAAAATAACCTCCAATTATTTAAATTGTTTCAATACTTGTCCCCAGGTTCTATATTATTTATAAATATCCAATATTTAAGTTTATTTATGTAAATTAAATTCCTTATTGACTAGACGGACAGTATGAAGAGCTAGAGGATTAATTTCTCACCACGAATTAAGCTCAAAATTCAGGAAAGGTTTAAGGCATTCTCATTTTCTAAAGATCTCTTTTTAAATGTGCACATATACAATTGCTATTTCTGACAATTACTTGCATGTAAATGTTATATGATGACGTGCTTTCTTGACACTATGATGATAGGTTTCAAGCCGAATTACGAATAACAACGTGATTATTAGCACTATGATGATAAGGTTTAAGCCTAATAAAACGTGCACGATAAAGAGGGAATGATGAATGAACCGTATTATATACTTGTTCCTATTTATTATGATGTTGATGATTATGTACATTTAATTTATAACATTTATTGGTTGTCGTGCGTGGAGTCTATTGAGTGTTCAAAATAACCATGTTTTCCCTATACAATGAGCAATTTGCAGATTGAGTGATTGGAGGTGTAGCAAGGCATGGTGGCCACTTAGGGTTATTTAATAAATATGTTTTTACTAATTCTGTTACTATTTTAGGTAACTTTTAATTGTGAAAGTATATTATTTGGATGAGTTTTTAGAGATCAACCTATTGTAAGATACTCTAACGTGTGTACTATTTTAAATAAATTTTTGCATTTTTATTTTTTATTTTTTTGCATTTATTATTATTATTATAAAAAAATTATGAAATAGTTTAAAAGCCAAGAATTAACATTCCGGATTCTTCTAACTCGGGGCATTCCAGGTTGGTATCAGAGCGAGTTTACGCTTCTATAGAGTTGCAAATTGTTTAAAGAATTTTCCAAAAAAATTGAAAATTTTGAGAGTCTTAAGTCATAGGAGCTACCACGAACATCACCTATCCGTCAACTCCGAGGTAAAGAAGTTATTTATGAAGATTTTTATTGTTCATTTCTAGATACATGAAATGAAATGTTTAATGTAAGTAAGAAATAAAGTACTTATATCTGAGCAGAGAAAAGAAATCAAGTTAGAGCCTAAATGTAAAATTTTCAAGAGATGAATAAAGCAGACCTTTATGAATGTTTCATGATATTTTTAGCCCTCGAAATTAACCTCATGATGCCGAGAACCCCATTGACATTCATGCAAGAATATTATTTTCCCTCATTGTCTCTATGAATGATGATTTGTAATTGCTGGTAATTGGCACTGTAATGCAGCATCATGAACTGGAGTAAGACTAGAATGGGACATTAATTCAATGTAATGCATTGAGATAACGTTGTAATAGATTGTGATTGACTGTAGTGGGGCTATAAAGCGACATAATGTTGTATGATCTTTGCTTTCTAGAGAAAGAGATCACACAACCACGCAGGACTACTAGAAATAGGGCTGACCCTAATTAGATTGACTCCACTACCTTCATGAGGAATCTCATACAGTGTATGCAGAATTTTGCACAAGCTTCTCCGCTTGCTCCAGTTGCTCCCACAGTATCATCGATCGTGCACTTTATGAAGTACAGTCTACCCAGTTTCGATGGTGAGAGGGATCCTCTACATGTTGGAGAGTGGCTTCAAGAGATTGAGAGGATCTTTAGACACATCTCATGTCTTGATGATCAGAAGGTGTTATGCACTGAGTTTATGTTGGAGGGCAATGCGTGCCATTACTGGGCATCGGATACCAGAACTAGGAATGCAGAACAACAGAGGGCTTTCGCTTGGGAATAGTTCAAGGGGAGACTAAGGAAGAGGTACCTTCACAGGCCCTTCGTCCCACGAAGGAGAGTGAATTCTTCGATTTGAAGCAAGGTGATATGGATATCATTGATTATGAGATAAAGTTAGAGGAGTTATCTCAGTTTGTGCCCCGATTGGTTGATTCGGAGAAAAAAGGCACACACTTTGAGATGGGTTTCCGCCCCGAGATCCGACAGATTGTAAATGTCCTTAAGCTCCCTACATATCTAGAAGTTATTAGCAAGGCTAAGACAGTGGCTTATGTTATGGAGGAAACAAATGACAAGGGGACCAAAACAACCAGAAGTTTCAAAGAAAGAGGAAATGGCAAGATGGAGGTCAGAATCAGAATAAGAACAATAATTAGATGCCGAACAAGAAGCCCAACTATGGAGTAGCTATGGGCCAAACTTCAGGAGATGTTCCCCAGTGCCCCAGGTGCAAGAAGTATCATAGAGGAGAATATTTCTTTGGGGCACTGGAGCTTCAAGTGTCGGAAGCTGGGCCATATTACACCAGACTATCATTCCACGCCAACTAGGAACATTGATGGGCTATCAAAGCAGACTAAGCAAGCAAGGAAATGAAATGCTAGAGTTTTTACCATGGATGCTGCAGGAGATATTGGTTTCGTTGTAGGGATATTATTTATTTAAGTGCACTCAGTTATGTCATAGTTATCTACATATCACTCTTCCTTACACTACAAGATTTTTTACCTTTCCCCACAGAATAATTTTGTTGCTCAAGATCTTTATTTGTGGCGCAGTGGTAGAGGAGACAAAAAAAAATTGTAGCCAGGTTTGTGGGCTACACCTTGAAAGGAAAGGTAATAGCCAACAAATTGTGGAAATTTCGTGGGCTAATGTTTGATGCTATAAATCTTTTGGAGACAAATAGAGTTTGTAAGAAAATGTTAGAGGTGAAAAAATTTTGAATTTGTGAGGTGAATTTTGTCCCTACAAGCCTTTTCCAGGAAAATGCAGTTCGTAGGAAAGGGGTAGATGCGACCAATATGCTTTGTCTTCTAATGTCTCTCCTCACAAATTATATATTTAAAAAATAAATAAATTTTATTTTTTACCCGACCCAATAACCTCTCTTTAACTCAACTCAACCCAACCCAACCTACTAGTTACTTAATGAGCTTCGAGAATATGCAATGCATAGGAATTGAACCTCAGACCTCATGGTTCAGAGGCTAAGATCTCAACCACTAGATTATTTTAATTTCTTGTTATTCATTCTTATTCTCATTGATATAATATATAAGTTATAAGTGTAAATCTTGCAATTAGTTAACTACAAAGTTCAATTTGTCTGGAAAAAAATTTGTACACAAAATCATATGGCCAAAATTCTTTTTTCTAGGAAAATGTAACATTTGTCTACAAATGCTGAACAATTGTAGAAAAAACCATATGCCTACAAAACCCTTTTTTTTGGAGGGGAGTGGCTGAGATATCTTTTGGCTATAAATTACAATTTATTTGTGGACAATTTGTAAGGAAAATCACATGTCTGCAAAGTCTTTTTTTTCTAGATAAGGTAACCTTTCGATACAAATTTTAATTTGTTCGAAAAATCAGATACCTATGAAATTTATTTTTTACAGGAAAAGATATCATTTAGCTACAAAGTATAATTTGCCTAGGAAAAATTTGTAGCAAAAATTGTATGCCTACAAAATCGTACTTTTTGTAGGGAACGGTAACCTTTAGCTGCAAATATTAATTTGTTGGAAACATCGTATGCCTACAAAATCCATTTTTTGTAAGGAAAGATATCCTTTAGCTACAAATTTTAATTTGTCTGCGAAAATCATACGCCTACAAAATCATTTTCTTTGTGAGGAAAGATAATCTTTGGTTACAAATTTTAATTTGTAGGAAAAATTATATGCCTACAATTTTTTTTTGTTTTGTGGGGAAAGATATTCTTTGGCTACAAATTTTAATTTGTCTGCAAAAATTTGTAGCGAAAAGCATATGTCTATAAAATTGTTTTCTTTGTGGGGAAATATAGTTTTTGGTTACCAATTTCAATTTGTTTGCAGAAAATTTGTAACGAAAGATAAAAGTTCTTGTAGTGTTAAATGTGTATTCTAAGTATGACCACTTGTGTGTTGTCTGTATCTTGTATTCCTATATATGCATTTATAGATTCAGTTGCTATGCACCCAATTATTTTTAATGCATGATTGGCAAGAATGGACTTGTTAGTAAAGAAAACTTACGGTATACTTGAGGTTAGCCTACCATTCGGAAAGATAATAGATACTGATAGAATAGCCAAGAAAGTATAGATAGACTATACTGGGATGGTACTTTAGGCAAATCCGAATGTAATTTCGATGGAGGACTTTATTGTTATCTTAGGCTAGCTGAGCGCCAACTATGTTGCTATTATGTGCCATGAGAATGAAGTTTTTTCCCGAAAGGATAGGGAAGAAGTATTTAGATTCTATGGGTCCAAGATTAAGGCACTTCCTCGCCTTATCTCTACTTTAAAGGAGGAGAAACTTTTGGCAAAGGGAAATAGTCATGTTATCTTGTTAGTCTTCAAGGCGAATCTTCGGAAGAAGTTGTGTAGGATTCCGCGCCTATGGTATGTGAGTATAGCGATAATTTTCCAGAAAATTTGCCTGATGTCCCACCCGATAGGCAAGTGGAATTTGCTATCGACCTAGGACCAGGAGCTACTCCCCGTGTCTAAACTCCCACATCACATGGCACCAAAAGAGTTGCAAGAGTTGAAGGTTCAATTGAAGGTATTGCTTGAGAAAGGTTTCATCTGGCCAAGTGTGTCTCATTGGGGAGTACTTTTCTTATTTGTTAAGAAGAAGGATGGCACTATGAGGATGTACATTGACTATAGTGAACTCAACAATTCGATGATAAATAATAAGTACCCCTACCTAGAATTGAAAATCTTTTTGATCAGCTAAAAGGTGCTTCAATTTTTTCGAAGATTGATTTGAGATCAGGATACCACCAGTTGAAGATCAAGCTGGCAGACATACCAAAGATAGCATTCAAGACATGGTATGGGCATTATTAGTTTACACTGATTCCCTTCGGTATTACAAATCCACCTGCGGTGTTCATAGAGTTGATGAACGAGTCTTTCATCAGTATTTGGACAAGTCCGTCACTATGTTTATCGATGATATATTGATCCATTAGAGAGATTATGATCAGTATGGAGAACATTCGAGGATTGTAGTTGATTGATTGAGGGCAGGGAGGCTATATGCTAAATTCAAGAAATGGAATTTTGGCTCTAGAAAGTTGGATTTTTACGTCACATTGTAACAAGTAAGGGTATCGAAGCTGATCCTTCAAAAGTTGAGGGTATGATGAATTGATCTATGCCTCCAAACGTCAGAGAAGTAGGAAGCTTTCTCAGATTTGCTGGATATTAGCAACAATTCATTGGGAGTTTCTCCAGGATTGCAACTCCCATGGCTCAGTTGAGTAAGAAAGGTGTTAAATTCTAGTGGAGTGATTAGTGCGACAAAAGTTTTAAAGAGCTAAAGATTCGATTTGTTTCGGCACCAATGTTGATTATACTCGACGATACTGAAGGTTTTATCATTTATAGTGATGCTTCCAAGCATGGATTGGGATGTGTATTGATGCAGAAAGGCAAAGTGATTGCCTAAGAGTCGAGAGAGTTGAAACCATTGTGCGGAAGTAAGTATGGGATCTACACTGATAACAAGAGCCTTAAATACCTCTTCACCCATAAAGAGTTGAATATGAGACAGTGTCGCTGGCTACAACTTGTGAAAGGTTATGATTGTACCATTCTCTATGACCCGGGTAAAGCCAATAAGGTGGCAGATGCACTGAGTAGGAAGACAATTGGACAGTTATCTGCATTGGGTGCTGTGTAGGATTAGATCATTCGACATTTGCAGAATTTGAGGATTTACGTACAAGCCTCATGAGTTGGCGATCGAGCAAATTAGCAAACTTATCTGTGAAGCCAGACTTGAGAAGTTGAATCATGATGGCCCAAAAGGAGGATAAGTTTCTTGAAAAGATCAGATCCGAAGTTGGAACTGGTAAGAAAGTAGGTTTTGAAATTGCCTCAGATGAAGCACTAGCATTTAGAGGAGTGTACTGAAAGATGAACAGATAAGGAATAAGATAATGACAGAGGATCATTCAACTCTATATATAGCACATCCTAGTGGGACGAAGATGTATCATGACTTACGAGATAACTTTTTTGGTGGAGCAATATGAAAGGCTACATTGCAAGATTTGTTGCTAGATGCTTGGTTTATCAACAACTTAAAGTCGAACATCAAAGCCCTTCGGGACTGTTGAATCCCTTAGAGATACTAGAGAGGAAGTGGGTGAAGATTACTATGGATTTTGTGACGGATCTACTGCGATCGCTGAAAGGGCATGATGCAGTATGGGCTATTGTAGAGCGATTTATGAAATTTGCACATTTCTACCAGTTTGGATGACTCTTAGTGTTCACTAGTTGGCACAGTTGCATGTTAGAGAGATTCTTCAACTTCATGGGGTACCTATGTTTGTTGTTTCAGATCAAGATTCGAGGTTTATCTTGGGATTTTGGGAGAGCTTATAGACGGCTGTGGGCACTAAGCTTAAATTCATTACTTGTTATCATCCCCAAACAGATGGGTAATTTGAGTGTACCATTCAGATATTAGAGGATATGCTGAGGGCTTGTGTTTTAGACCTGGCTGAGAGTTGAGAAACTCATTTGCCACTATACAGTTTGCTTGCAACAACAGTTTCTAGGCTACGATTGGGGATGGCACCTTACGAGGCATTATATGGTCGATGGTGTCGATCATCAATCTATTGTGATGAAGTCGGAGGGAGGAGGAAGTTAGGACCAGAAATGGTGAAGAGAACTGTTGAAGCTATAGAGAAGATCAAGGTGTAGATCAAGGCTGCGCAAGATAGACACAAGAGCTACGCCGATCAACAGAGAAAGGATTTGAAATTTACGGTTAAGGAAAAACTATTTCTCAAAGTGACTCCACTACTTTGGCAAGAAAGGAAAGTTAAGACCATAGTTCATCGGACCGTTCTAGATATTAGAAGTTGGGATAGTAGCTTATTGTTTGGCTTTGCCGCCTGAGCTTTAATCTATGCACAGTGTATTTCAAGTTTCTTAGTTGAAAAAGTATGTCAACAACCCGAGTCATGTTGTAATCTTCAATCATTGGACATTCAGAAGGACTTATCATATAAAGAGACTCTTGTGAGCATCATAGAGCGAAAGGTCCATTTTCTGCAAAACAGAAGTCCTCCAGTAAAAATCCAGTGGGGTAGTCACGGCAAGAACAAGTGATGTGATCCAAGTGGGATCAAAATTTTATTACAAGTTTTGCAATGTTGTTTGGGGCAAGAGAATTGAAAACAATCACGTTGACACAAATTCGGATCGATTCTACAAACGAAATGACGATTGAGGATCCATTTGATTCAAAGGGATGCACTTTAGATAGAGATAAAAGTCAAATTTGAGGATCATTGTTTCTTGAAGATTTGTAGCTTGTTGAGTCTAGTTTCCAACACACTTTGAATCAGGTCAATCAGACATCGGAATCAAAATTTAGGCCCAAAACACTGAAGATGAGAGTGTTGAAAATGCCAAAGGAATATGGTCGTGTGCAATTGCATGCATATAACTAAAGATGACAAGCAAAAAGAGGCCTACAGGCTACAAGGGTGCAAACTGGGGCCACATATTTTTCTTGCATATGGTCGCGCGCTCGACTGCATGGCACAAAGTTTTGGTGTAAGCATGGGCAATTCAATTTTTACCAGAGATATTATTAGATATTTTGGGATATTTGTGTATTATATTATATTTTTAGTTACTAGTATAAATAGGCCATGTAATTCATTTGTAAGGAAACCTTTGAAGATATTGAGAACTTTCATGCTTGTGAGTCGAGATTTCTCTTCATCTCATTCTTCATTGGACATCGAACTTATTGAGAGCATGATCAATTCTCGTAGAATTCAAAACCCGTCGAATTGACATATTCACAACCATTGGAAGTTATCACCACATCGTGAGACGAAGATAGGGGGGATCATGCCAATCACCTGTCGGAGTTAGCTTTTCTAGGATTGATATAATCTCATGTGGGTCGTTTTGGATCTTGCCTAATATGGTTCTCATCTGTTGGTATCAGAGCAGAGGCTCTAATCATCTGGTAATATATCTTTATTTTATTTATTTGTGTTATTTCTGATTTCTAGATTTGAGATTAGAGTTAATAGTTGGATCTAGGTTCTTGAATCAATTTATTGTGTTTTTATGTTCTTGAGTTGTTCTTGGGATTCATAAGATGTTCTTAATGATCTTAAGTAGTTCTTGAGTGATTTTTGAGTTTCTTGTAGAAGTCTTAAGAACTTGTTGTCATTGAGTTCTGTGTTATTGTTGTTGATTGGATCAAAAACAAAAAAAAAAGGAAAAAAAAAAGAAAGGCTCAAAAATCATTTCCAAAAAATGAAACGAGCTCAAAAACAAAACATTGAGATCCTACAATGACATTGTGAATGAGTGTTAGTCCCATTGATTGGCTACACTTCATTTTATCGTTTATATTGTTTAGTTTGTATTGTTATACTGGGGTTTAATGTTCATTTGATTTTGAGGCTAGTTATTGAGTTGTTGTGTTGGTGTTTCATTTGTTATTGAAGCTTACGATTGGGATATTGGTGCAAATAGTCCAAAAAAAGTTGGCTCAGCGCATTTGATCCAAAATAAAATACAGTAGCGCAAATTGTCTAGAAAAAGTTGGTTTGGTGTGAAAATGGTCCAAATGAATGATTTCCATCGTTATTTCATTGGATATTGCCTATTTGCCTTTTTCTAAAACGGTATTTTGGTCATTTAGTTTAAAATAAATTGCACAAAAGGTCCTAAGCTTTAAGAGTTATTACAATTAAATTCCAAAGTTTGAAACATGTATACTTTAGTCCCAAATTTTTATTAAATTGGACAATTTTACTTTTTGTTATTTTATGGGTGCTTATTTGGTCCATAGTTAATTTTATCGAATAAATTTGATACTAATTAAATAGTTTTCATCACAAATTTTCAACATAGTAGTATTTGTTCGCATTAGTATTATAACTTTCGAAAAACAATTTAACAATTAGTTGCACATATTTGATTTGAACCAACGGTTAAAAAAATATAATTAATGTATTCCATAAAATATTAGTAAGAATATATCACTATAAAAAAATATGCCGAATATGAAAAAATAAGAAAATAAGTAATTAAGTAATGTTTGGAAAGTAATTTTATTGTATTTCTGTAAAATTTTTAAAATTTATTTTTGCTAAATACGAACTAACAACTAATAATTAATATTTTATTTTTTTGAAAAAATATTGTAATCAATAGGTTGCTATAAATATATCCTGTACATATTAATGAAACCACACTGATTATAACAAAAACTGTAAAAACTAAATAAATCTATTTTTCAAAAAAATATTTAAAAAATGATAAAAAAAATACTAAACCCCTTTTCCTGACCCCACCCCAACAACCCCCCCCAATGGGTGGTGGCTTCACAGCCACCAACAATAGATGGCTTATAAGTGGTGGCTGCACAGCCACCACCTATTGTGGGGTTGGTGGGGGTGGGTATTCTTTTCTCATTTTTTTTAATTTTTTTTGGAATATATATTTATTCGGTTTCTACACTTTCTGTTATATTCAGTGTATTTTTATTAAAATCTATATGATATATTTATAACAATCTGATAGTTACAATATTTTTCTTTCAAAACAATTAAATATTAATTATTGGTTGTTAGTTCGTATTTAACAAAAAACAAATTTTTAAAACTTTACGAAGGTACAATAAAATTATTTTTCAGAAATTACTTAATTACTTCTTTTCTTATTTTGTCACATTCGGTATATTTTCTATAGTTATATATTCCTACTAATATTTTGTGGGAATACATTAATTATATTTATTTTTAACTGTTGGTTCAAATCAAATATGTGCAACTAATTGTTAAAATTTTTTCGAAAGTTATAATGCTGATGCGAATAAATACTACTGTGTTGAAAATTTTTTATAAAAACCATTTAATTAATGTAAACTTTATTCGATAAAATTAATTATGGACCAAATAAACACCCATAAAAAGCAGAATTGTGCAATTTAATAAAAATTTGGGACTAAAGTATACACATTTCAAATTTGGAATTTGATTGTAATAACTCTTAAAGCTGAGGAACTTTTGTGTAATTTATTTTGAACCAAATGACCAAAATACCCTTTTAAAAATAGAGAAAATAGCAAAATCCAATGAATTAACGGTGGAAATTATCCATTTGGACCATTTCCGCACCAAACCAACATTTTTCTTGACCATTTGCGCCAATATCCCTTTGCGATTTGAGTGTTTTCATTAGATCACCTCGTTTCTATGTGGAACAGTGATATCCAACTTCGAATTTGATTTAAGAGATAATTGTTCTAGCTTGATTGAGTTCGTTGAATTTCTTGGAAATGAGTATTGTGATTGTTGCTTGGTGATGGAGAAGAATTGTGGGCATGTATTTCAAACTCGATATTTGGTGAATAGTAAAGCAAGTACTGTGGTTATTGATGATGGGTATTATGATAAAGTGGTGAGTACCACGGCTGTTCAAAAGTTGGGGTTACGAACACTACAACATCTTCAACCTTATATAATATATATGTGAAGAACAGTTAATTATTTGCAGCCTTAGTCTTTTTCCCCCCAAAACTTTATTTACAACCTTATATTAGCAGTCTTAGTCTTACAAACTGAGAATCATGCATCCACACTATTTTTTTCCCTTTAGCAACTAAGTCCAAGTTTAATAACCAACTAAAATAGGGTTGTTATTAAATCTTATTATATCAATTAATTAGATTATATTAATTAAATTATTTAATTGAAAAAAATATTTTTAGTTCATTTTCACACTTTTTTTAAAATTAATTTTGTAAATAATAAAAATAATTAAATTATTAAAGCATAATCCATGTATAACTTATAATTACAAGTTACAGTCCTAATTTAAAAATAATTATGGATTAGGCTTAGTTACAATCCATATAATACTTATAGATTATATTAATTATATATGTTGTTTTAAATGTATATAGATATATATTAGATTAGGCTGTAACTTATGAAAGCCTAATCCATATATTAAAGTCTAATCACATATAATTACAACCTAATCCAGGTGTATATATATATATATCAATATACATTATTATCTATCTATTGTTATCATAACTTTGTATATATTTATTATTTAATGGCATAATATTATTATTTAATTAATATTATTATTATTATTTATTTTCCATCTTGCTGCCCTCATTAAACACGTATAATAATAATAATCAATTTAAACAGATTAGAAAAATGAAATTAAGGCCTCCTATGCTTGAACAAATTCCTCTTTCCATCAGAAATTGTATATAATTTCTGTACAACATCTCCTCCTCCAATTTACCATCTTAATCTAATCCTAATTGATAAACACAACAAAGAATATTTCTCTTTAGATTCAACCCTCTAAATAATTTTGGAAATAACTAAGTATTTTTAAAAATATAATTAACTAAAAAAATAAAAGTAAATTAAATTAAGGAATTTCATTAAGATTTAATTTGGTGTGATAAGAAAATTACAATTCATTAAATTTTTTGACAAAATTTAAAAGAAAAATATAAAATCAATTTTTGAATTAATTGTTCGATTGAAACATTAATTTTATTTTTTTAACTAGTTGAATGTTTTTAACATCTTAAGATATCTTTTAAATTACTACCCCCATCCCCTTCAAGATAGGCTTATGTTCTTTTTTGGTTTGTCCAAAATTATAGTCCATTATCTTCTTTGAAGGTGCATTTATCCTTTAATTTCCTAATATACCCTCATTTAGATTGATATTATTACATTTTTATATAACATCAAATGATTGTAAACGGTATCTATATCTATATATATATAGATATAGATATATATATAAAGGGCCTTTTTCCCGCCTAAATAATTTATTAAATTTTCCTGCCTAAATAATTCATTAGATTTTCCCGCCTATTGAATTTGCATAATATAATCTTCTATCTATATATAGAATAATCTATATATCTAGAAAATGGGGTGGTTTTTTCGTATTATATTTTTTATTACATTAAATTCGTTTTCGCATTTAAAATAAACTCTCTTTTTAATTTTTTCTTTTCTACTCCATATCCAGCTCCTTTTTTTTGTTTCCTAATATATCAATATTAATGTATATAGATTATATTTGATTATTTCTACACTACTTTACCCAATCTCATAATATCTAAATACTTTCTCTATCATTTTTTATCCCTTTTTTTTCATTTTCTACCTAAAAATAAAAAAAAAATCGCGATTCTATTTTGTTCGGTTTGATGAGAGTTTTGAAACAAGTATACTATCAATATATAAATTTTTATCTTTTTAAAAATTAAAATTTATAGCAAATAAATTTCCACCACTACGATCTCAATTTGTATTAAAAATTTTAAAAATTAGGTTATACCCATTAATTAATTTTAGAAACAATCAATCATTTTTATGAATAATTAGGTAAAAAATAAAGATTAATTAAAATTAGCAATTTCTCTAAGATTTAATTTTTGTATGATGAAAAATTACAATTCATTAAATTTTTACATAAAAATTAAACTAAATGTGTAACATGAAAATTTAAAACTTAGCTTCGAACATTTAATTAATTTTAGAAAGAATTCATTATTTTTAAAAATAATAATAATCAGCTAATAAAGGAAAATTAATTAAAATTGGCAATTTCGGTAAGATTTAATTTTGGTGTGATAAAAAATTATAATTTATTTAATTTTTACATGAAAATTAAAAGAAGCGTGTAACATCATTTTTTTTAATTAATCACTGAATTGTAACATTAATCAATTATTTAATTAGTCGAATCTATATCGATATCTTTTAACTTCCAAGATATCTCTTCAATTATTAGATATTTTAAAAATTAGATTTATATAATTGTAAAAATTATGGTTATCAAGCAAATTATTTTGGAAATAATTAATTTTTTTAGAAATAATTAGCTTAAACACAAAAATTAGCTAACATTATTTATACTGTAATAATTAAAATAATACATTCTATGGCTAATATTTAGTTGGAGATGAGTTCAATGGGGACAAATATTGGCAAAAGTATTACATAGGTATTTTTTATTTGGGAGTATTGCCACTTAGGTATTAAGACTTTTTCCTTCGACACTTAAGTCCATTTTTAAATTTATTTGACCACTTAGGTTCTTTTCAGTGGTCGGAGATGAGAAATTGAATAAAATATTATTTTTATGTTTGATTTTGATTAAAATATTAATTTCTTGTTTTTAAAATCATTTTACTCTTTTTTTAATTTTCTAATTCAATAATTCATTATTATTATTATTATTATTATTATTATTATTATTATTATTATTATTATTATTACACAAATAGCCTAAAAAATATTTCAATTGCACTTTTAGTACAAAATAGAAAAAAAATTGCTCAAATGATTCAAAATATTTTGTTACCCGTTTAGTCCATTGGGACGGAATCTATCCAACACAATAGCTTTTGTAATCGATAATATCATGTTAGTTGAAATATATCACGGCAAAAAATATACCGAATACAAAAAATTTATCATGTTAATAGAAATATATCACGGTAAAAAATATACCTAAGACAAAAAATTATTAAATAAAATTAGCAAAACATGCACATTTTGATATTAATTGTAACGCCCCAAATCTACTTAGATTTAGGCCACTAAACTTTCTCCTAAATGTCGTGAACTTAAATAATATGGAAAGTAAATATTTTTAAAATGACTTGAATACTCTAATCTCTCTTGAATCTCCAACCAATAGTTATTTGAAAAAAAGATTTCCTAGGTGAACAATGTCTAAAAAAATGAATAAACAAATAATGTTGAGTCAAAAATAAGCCTGGCATTTAATGGAGTTGCAAAATTAGAGTCATAAGTTAGAGTTTATAAGCAATAACCTAAATGTCGCTAAAATAAAATAATAAGAGGAAATTATAGAGCTTCTTTAATCGATTGCCACTGTGGTTTGCTCCCTCGCTGCCTCCTTAATGTGTAAAGTTTTGTAAAAATAGGAAAAACTTGAGTAATGAATTACTCAGTAGGTCCACTGCGCACGTTAGTCAAACTGTAATAATATGGCAGGTACATGCTTGCATATTATGAATTACCTGCGTCAGGACGAAAAATAAACGTGCACGCAAACATTCGATATTCTTGTGCCCATAGGCTTCTTAACATTCATGCGCCTGAAGGCTTCACAGCATTGTTGAGTTCGAAAGCTAAATTTTCATTCATTATTCATCAAATGGCATAGGCGATGTACACTAAACAAATGGTTTTCATAACAAGTGCGCAGACAAGAAAAATAAAGCTTCAGTTTATGGACCTACCTTATTTTCTGAGTTTGAGCATAGCTTGGGGGTAGTTTCTAACTCTCTAAATCCCGTGTGTCGTCTACAATTAAAGGAAACTATTAAATTAGAGCTAGATGTTCGTCTTATAAAATAAATGAGTGGATTTGGCTAATTTTTAAAATATTTTTAACTTTACTCATTTAAAATAACTAAAATAATTAGAATAAAATAAAATAAGAACTATAATTTAAATAGAAATAAGTTAAATAAAATTAGATATTCGTTATAATAAAACTAAATAGGGCTAAATAAAAAGGAAATTGAACATTATAGTAAACCTAAATAGAATGAAATAAAACAAAAATATAATAAAATATAATAAATTAGAATATAATAGGATTTTCCACGAAACTAAATAATTTTGGATAAAACGAATTAAAATAAGATTTATATTGAAATTTAAATGGAATTACATTAAATATACTAAAACAAGCATCATTATAACGTTAAATGGAATTTAACTAAAATAAAATAATTATCATAATAAGGGTAAATAGAATTAAACTAAATAAAATAAACTTACCATTAAAATAGAATTAAGTAAAATAATGTGTAATAAAAATTACGACGAAACCAATTAATATTGGATAAAATAAAATAGAGTAGGGGATGCAATTGGCTAATGTAAAATTTTGGCTTTCGGGATTGTTTATAAAAGTAAGATATACAAAAATATAGGGACTAACTTCAATAAAGGTGAAACTAAGGGCTTGGACTGGTTCTAAAAGAAGTTATCACTTGGGGACCAACTAATAAGGTTTTATGGAAAAGTGGGAACTTGTGGGGAAAATCTCTTTAATTAAAAATATAAGCTTTCTTCCTCCCTTCTCCATTCACGCTCAACATACATATACAGAGGAAAAAGCGAGAACACGCTGGGAAGAAAAGGAAAAAGAAGCGGCGACCCGTCGAGCAAATCTGACCACAAGATTATCACAATCAGAAGCCCTTGACTCGCTCTTCATGAGGGTGCAAATATTTTCATGTTTGGTGGAGATTTTGGTCGGAGATGGTGCTCGGAAATTGGTTATTTTCGGCGAGTGTAGAAAGTTTCCGGCAAAACAAATTACATATTTGTGTTCTAGACAACGAGGCAAAGCTATGGGTATGGTTGTTATGCTTTGGAATTGAGATTTGCAGACGGTCAAATAATGAGCAGAGTTCAATTCGACCATGGCTATGGCGGGTCGAGCTCGCTCTCGTGTTGATGTATGGGTGCCTATACGCATATATATGCATCTATATATACATCCATATATGTGCGCGTGTGTACGGGAGTGTGTATGTGTGTATCTTCATGGATTTGTGATTGTGTGTGTTTTGCTGTGGGTATGGGTGCGTGAAGATGGTAATGGTGGTGCCGTGTAGTGGTGGTGATGATTGGCAGTGCGGTGGTGGTGGACGATGGAGGTGGTGGCTACATAGTCCCCGAGTCGAGTTGTCGACTCGGCAATGGTTTTGGTTCTAATAATTCAAACATAACTCTCCCTAAAATTCCGTAGTTCACAAATCTGAGGGTAATCAATTGGCATGTTTGAGTAAACAAGTTTAAGATCATACCTCACTGAAATTGGACCAAGGAGGTGGCTAGAGGCTATCGATTATGGGGTGATGAAGGATGCGTGGGGTGATGATGGGTATGGTGATTGTTGAACGTGAGTTGCTTGCTTTTAATATGAGGAAGAAGGGGAGTTGGTTAGCTAAAAGAATCCTCAAGCTCCAAGGATTTTGGGATGGTTAGCTGACATAGGGAAAGGATTCATGAATGACTCGTTTGTAGTTATCATGAGGTTATTGAGTAGATCCACAAGAAGAAATTTTTTTATTGAAAAATAGGTCCCTAACATGATACGAGACGATTTTATAAGAACGTGACTAGTAAGATTTAAAATTAGTTATTGGGATAATAATAGTATTATTTTCTTTTTTTTTTCTACTACAAGATGGAAAATTTAATTTAACTTATAAACCAATATACCATTAATTTTAACTATAGACGGCAGTGCCGTTTTTAATTAAATTTGAGCGATGGCTTAGCGACGCATTAATTAATATTTTCTTATAAAAAGTTTGGGTCGCTACATTAATCGATAGTTAATAATAATTGTAATTATTGTACCTACGTTAAATTTTACATGGAATATATCATCGTAAAAATATACCAAATGTAAAGCGATAATAAAAAAAAATAAAAAACTTTTGTAGAAACCTAACCCCTCCCTTCCCTACTCCACCTGACCCCCTGCCCAACCCCCACCACATTTCCTGATTACTCGATTGGCCGGCCTTCCGCCCCGGATTTCTAGGCACCATTGAGGTCGCCGGTGGCCAGAAATCCAGGAGGGGAAGGCCCCCCCAGTAGCGTAGTAGCCAATTGGATCATGAATCCGACCCATGGGTTGTGATTTGCAACCTAATCAATTATGCGACCGGGGGGCCTTTTCCCCCGGATTTCTGGGCATCGGCGAGGTCACCGGCTGCGAGCGACCTCACCGATTCCTAGAAATCTGATGGGGAAGGCTCCCAGGTCTAGTTATTGGGAAATGTGGTTAGGTGGGGGTTGGGTCGGGTGGGGTGGGGAGTTGGTTAGGTTTTTTTTCCAATTTTTATCTTATTTTATTATTATTTTACATTTGGTATATTTTTTACGATGATATATTCCTTATAGAATTTAACATAGGTACAATAATTACAATTATTATTAACTATTGATTAATATCAAAATGTGTGCTTTTTGATAATTTTATTTGAGAATTTTTTGTATTCGGTATATTTTTTACCGTGATATATTTCAACTAACACGATATTACTGATTACAAAAGCTACTGTGTTAGATAGATTCCATCCAAATAGACTAAACGCATAACAAAATATTTTGAATAATTTGAGCGATTTTTTTCTATTTTGTACTGAAAGCACAATTGAAACACTTTTTGAATAATAATAATAATAATAATAATAATAATAATAATAATGAATTACTGAATTAGAAACTAAAAAAAAGAATAAAATGATTTTGAAAACAAGAAATTAATTTTTAATCAAAATCAAACTGAAAAATAATATTTTATTCAATTTCTCATCTCCGGTCACTGAAAATGACCTAAGTGATCGAATATATTAAAAAATAGACTTAAGTGCCACCGAAAAAAGTCTTAATACTTTAGTGGCAATATCCCCAAATAAAAAAAACATATCTGGTACTTTTGCCAAAACTAATCAAAATTAATTACATTATTAAATGGGGAAATATAATTAATTTTTTAAAAAATCTTTAGATTGCTATTGGTTTTCACTAAAAGGGGAAAAAATCTTTTAAATTGCAATATATTTTTTAAATTACAAGATTTCATCAAAGTTAGATTCATACAATTCTTAAAAGTGTGGTAGTTAAAATGATTATTTAAGAAATAATTAATTATTTTCATAAATAATCAGCTGAAAATTAAAATTAATAAAAACTAATTATATTATGATTAATTAAAATTAATAATACTGTTACAATTTAATTGGACTTGGCTTCAATGGATGAAAATTACCATGGTATCATTGGACGAAAATTAATCAAAATTAAATATTTCTAAAAAAGAAAAATAATATTAATTAAAAAATAAATAATAATTGAAATTAATCAGATTTCCATGATTGACAAGATTTTCCCTAAAGAATAAAAGACATCTTTTGATCTTGCAAGATGTCTTTTTAATTATACAATATTTTTAAGATTAGATTCAGACAATTCCAAAAACTAGAGCTAAAAAATTAATTATTTTATAAATAATAAATTATTTTTATAAATAAATAGCTATAAACAAGAATTAATTACAATTAATTATATTACAATCAAGTACAATTAATTATATTTCTTAAATTTAATTGAATATATTTTTAGTGGACGGAGATTGAGATAGTTTTATTAGATGAAAATTAATCAAAATTAATTAAATTGATAAAAGGGGAAAACATAATTATTTCAAAAAATTAAAAATAATTAAAATTAATTAAATTGCTATGGAGAAGAAAAATGTGCTTCCAAAATTAATTTATCTTTTTACATATTTTAAAATCAAGTTAAGTTAACACCTATATAATTTTTTATTTTTAGAATTGGAGTGTTACATCTCATTGTAGAGTAAGTCAACTGATCATTAGTCCTTAATTAACTTCATTTACTTTTTCAGTAACATTCTTTTTTCAAAACATGCTTTTCTTTTAATTCTCATATATTTTTGTATTTTTTATAATATTTCTTTTGAGTTATAGTTAGTGAAAAAATATTAATGTTTCTTTTTGTATAATTAAGGGTATTTCAAAGGATCTACACCTTTTTTTTTTTTAAAGTAACAAGCTCCAAAAATAGATTTTCAAATCATAATGATTTTTTTTTTATTTTGACACTACTCGAGCAAACACTTATATAATAATCATTTGGTTCAATCTATCGCTTTCGGTAGGAAATAAGTCCAAAAATTCTTACTAAACAATTGGCTATCACTCAATCAATTATTAGAATTATATGACTCAATTAGAGTATTTTAACTGGCTTTCGACTATGTTAAATATTTATCTAAATTTATATTTCTTAAATAAATATTAAGAACCCTACCTACTTTGAATTATTTATTTTATATCAAAATTTTCCAGCTAAGATTTTATTTAATTTTTAAGTATCATCGATTAGGTTGTATATTTTAAGTATTAATCATATATATTTCAATTTATTTATCTTATCGAAATTAATTTAAATTTTATACCAAATCATTCAATATTGAATATGCCAAATATCTTTAATTAGTGAGTTTATACATAATATGTTAATAGACGTATTTAGTATATTTAGAAGATATTTATTGAAGAAACAAAATGTCAATAACACATACATTAAAAAGTATAAATAAAAGTTTTCGATTAAACCATCATGATGTGATGTAGACGGGGATGTGAATTTTCTAGCGGGGTGTGAACGAGAAATGGAAGTTCCCATCCTATTGTAATTCTTATATCATCCTCGCTCGGTGTAGAGTAAATGAGGATGGGCCGGAACGAGGATAAGTGTTTTCTAGCATGGTAGGAAATGGGGTGTTAGGGTTTGTCGGACTGTACTCACTGCATTGTTATTTTTATAATATATCTCTATGTTGATTATATTTCATAATTAAATTTTAAAAATTATTTTTTACATATTAATTGTTAATAATGTACATCACAATGATGTATAATTAATATCTCCCAAAATTTATAATTGCGTACAATAGAATGTAAAATAATTTTAAAGAAAAAACCATCAACTCTACTATGTTAGTAGCATTATTTCAGTATGGTTATTTTGATAACTATAACATTTAATGTTATTTTATTTTGGGTTTACGTTAGTAGATTAATCTTGCAATGAGTAAAATGTGATATATTATCATAATCTCTGCTACCAATTGTCATCCGGTGAAAATCACAAGTATAAATACTAATTAAGTTACTATTTTATAGAGAATAGTAAATTACGTTGTGTGGATTTAAGTGAGTTTTTCCTTGCATATTTACAAAATGGATTAATACAAAATACAGGGAAAGCTCTGTCAAAATTTTTATAGAAATTTTCGAGTTAAATTAATTAAGTTTATTGTTGTAACTCATTCTTTATTTTAATTAGTTTTTTTAGGTTTTAGGTTAATATTATTAACATCTATTAATACTGTTATTAGTTAAAATAAATTGCCTCCTGCGGAACGCACGGGTGAAACAGCTAGTATTAGAGAAATAGAGAAAAATTTACATGTCCTAAGTGCATTACTTGACCTTTCTAAACCCCCGTGAAAAAAAAGAATAAGGCTATCTTCACGGGACGGAGTGGGCACAAAATATCCTTCAAATTAGATGCATGCAATTATTAAAACAATGGCTATTAAAATAATTATTTTAGAAATTATTTCTTTTCAGCAATAATTATCTAAAATGTAAAATTAATTATAATACAGTTAATTAAATTAATTATATTACTATGATTTCATTCGACATGAGTTCATTGACCATTGTTTAATAAAGATTATTGAAGAAAATTGATTTTAAATTGTGCAGTTGTTGAGATAACAAAATTACATAAATATAAAAATATTCTTAAATCAAAGTAATCATTTTAAATGATGAAGAAATAAAATAATTTTTAAAATAAGTTATATAAACACTCTTTGATAAGAATTAGATTGATTGCCAATGTAAGGATTCTGTCTTCCAGTGCCTTGAAATACAACAATTTAGAAAATTATAAGGCCAATTGAAGTTATTTTTTAAATAAAAATGACTTAGAAAAGGCACAAGTAAATGTATTGTGCTCAAAACCAAAAAATCTTAGTTACGCAAAATGTTCCAAACTTTTGGGATTATTTGTATGGATTAGAATTTTACTTCTTAAACTTTACATAATTTTTTAGTGACTCAAATACGGGTTGTTTGATAGTAATGAATATTGTTATTTCTGATTTGCTTGATATTGAGATACATATTCGAGTAGAATTGTGAATTATGATATGTCGATTTTGGTGAGTTGTGCATATTTATAAGATGGATTTGTATGAAATACAGGGGAATCTTGTCAAAATTTTTAAAGAATTCGTTCATTACTTACATTAATTAAGTTTATTACTCTGATCAATATTCGATTTTTTTTTGTAGTGCAATTCTAATACCGTTAACATTTATCAAAATCCCCTATTTATTCATAAATTAGTCTCCCGTGCAACGCACAAGTGAAACAGGTAGTGAGGTTGAATGAATGTGGGAGAGTGAAAATAACCGAGCAAGTGGTAATCGATTTTTCTAGTGGAGCCTACCATGTTTGAATATTATGTGATGTAGTTCCCATGGAATCTTGTCATTAATATTGGGGAAGCCATCGCATTAAAGAAGGCATGTAATCTACCCCAATACTAAGAACACGTGCTTGTTTATAACAGATGGGAAGAAGATTACTATCGTTTCCTTACTCTAAGAGAAGCCCTTTTTGCTCAATGGTTGGAGAGGAGAAGAGAAGGAGAATCTTGAATTAGAGAATAGGAAAAGAGAAGAAGAGAAGAGAAGAGAAAATGAAAGAATTGAAAAGATTATGAAAAAGGTGGTGGAAAAGGAAGACGTTGAAGTAGGGGTTGTAATTGACCAAGAAAGTGGAAAAATGGAATTTGTGGTGGGAGGGGCTATGGTGAATCACAAGTCCGAAGACCAGTATCTCATACTTGGTGAATCTAACAAATCCCAACCTATTTTGTTTTGATTTTTTTTTTTTTTTTGCAGCTTATGCCAAGATAAAGAGCCTCCATGCACTGGTTCATAATGTTGGTGCTTATTCGTTTCCATTCAACCCGGGCGGATTCACCAAAAATTAAATTTGGAAATTGTTATCGAAGAAGTCACCAGACTAGAAATTGAAGGGAAAAATATCTTTGTTACTTAATCATCTAAATTTTCCAGAATTTAGAATATTTTTGCTACAAAAACATTACTAATCATCACTTGTACAGGTTACTAAATTGAAGCTCCAAAACTTAATGTTAATGGTGGCATACGATCGGCTAGTTGGGAACAAAAAAGGTTTTGCATTTTTTAAAATATAAAAGGCAATACTCATTAAGACATAAACAATATCAAAAGACACATATTAAAATTCTATACATGAAACCTCGCATTGTAGACTTAGCGTTGTACCCCTAAAACCCTAGATTTGTATTTATAAATAGAGGTCTTTGGCCCTTATAATAATATATACAATCTATGATTTTCTCTGTACTTTTGTTCTTTAACTCTTTGTTTATAATATGTTATCAGCACGATGCGCTCTCAAAAAAATTTTCTGATCCACCGATTTTATGTCGTGAATGAGCTTTTTGATTTTTTTTTCCATCCTATTGTTCTGAAATTTCATTTGAAGCAACGAGTGCTTTAAAATTTTGACCAAAAAACATTTTGGCTGCCAAGTAGATCATAGCCATCGCCTTAACTGAACCATTGGATTTCAAACTTTTCATGGCCTTAATCTATCTTAAAAGTCTGCATACCTTGAATATTTTGATTGAAGGATTGCAGGCAACCAATGTTTTAAGCCTTTTGGACAAACAAAGAAAATTTTATTTTATTCTATCGTCAAGAATTCATGATTGTAGTTCTAAGAGCAGTTCGTAGTTCTGTGAGTCGAAGAATTATATTTCTCAAGAATAGCTTGTTTTAAATCCCTATATGCTATAAAGATTATTATGATACATTGTTGCAATAGAAGTTTCAGAAAGTCCTAGGTTTTATTAGTTAGCATTTTCTTTCTAAAAGATTATGTGAATATTTTTTTAAACCATCATAAAGTACATTGTTAGATTTACCTGCTCCGCACTGTTCTAATACGTTCCACAATGTATGAACAGTATTGCAGAGGTCTTTGGGATCCACTTTCGTACACACATTGGCTTTGGGCTGTGTACGGGGTGCTTAGCCTTTGGGGCTTGCTCTGCACGCATACGACCAAATATTTAGATTACATATTAGATTTGGAGTGACGCGCCACGTGCATTGAGAATACTCTACACAAGTGTGTTGTGGCTCATTAGTACTTTTGGTGTTTTTTTCTACAGATTAGTTTTAGTTACAGAATTAGTTTTAGAAAGAAGAATCCATTTAAAATTGCATAAGTTATTCAGTTAAAACAATTTTAGCTATGAGTGTTAATGATAACGCAAATGATTTTTAAATTATTTGTCATATTTATGAGTTCAATTATAAAGAAAATTCCATGAAGATGTCTTAAATCAAAAACTACATATATTTGTGAACTTGTCCACTCACTGGGTTACAAAACTCACATATTTTCCTAATGTTTTTCGATTTAGGAAGCAGTTAAGTATGAGCTTGGATCGCTTGTTGACCACCACCACCACCACTTTTTCATTTTGCTAGTATGGTTCATTCATTTATTAGCATTTAGTTGAGAGCTTGCATTCGTTTTACATAATATGTTTTTCAGAGTTGATTCATTAGTTCATTTCTTGGTTCATTAATTCTTTTCAAAACATTTATTTTATTTGAGTTTTGGAAATCACATTGATGTTGGATTACAGTGGATGTTATTGTCTTTAAAGATTTTGACATTCTTTTTATTGAAAGGGAATTTGTGTTATGTTGTATTGATTGCTTTGAGTTTGAAATGAATTCTTATAGGATGGATATGTCCAAAATACAAAGGAAATTCTGTTAAAATTTCTACAAAATTCTTTTTCATTATTTAAGTTAAGGTAAAACCAGGTAGTTACAAAGTAGTTACAACTTGTCTTAGCGGTGGATTCGGAGCTAGTTGCTATCCATTGTTGGCGCATGCTACGTGTCAAGTCATTAAAGATAATTTGGTGCGAATGTGTCAATTGGCATCAGAGCGTGGTCTAGAGCATTATGGCACGTGGTGGTACAACCCACAAACAAGCACTATCTCATGCTCCGCACGTTCCTGAGGGAGACGTTAGGCAGGAGAGAGTATTTGATGAGTCGATCGATCAGTCACGTGATGGGCCTACAGAGAAAGATATGGCTCCAAATGGGAATGAACATGAAAATGCATCCCCAAATGCAAATCTTACTACTCAGCTCGCGTGAGCCCTTGCCCCTCTTTTGCCAAAATGTGAGAACGAAACGAGCATAGAGAAGGCACTTAAATTGGGAACAAAAGAATTTGAAGGTATGGATGATCCAGCTGATGCTGACACTTGTATGAGGAGCATTAAGCACATATTCAGGATCATGGAATGTTCTCAGGATGAGAAAGTCCTCATTGCTTTATTCTTATCGAAAGGTTCAATTGCTAATTGGTGGGATTCTTTCAACGCTAGACAAGCTTATCCGAACACCGTTACTTATGAGGCTTTCAAGATAGCTTTTGACGAAGCCTTTTACCCCAGTCATTTCGAAGCAGTAAACAAAGTAAATTTCTGAAGCTGGTCCAAGGGTCTATGACAATTGCTCAATATTATAAGAAGTTTTTGGACCTATTGATATATGCTAGAAAATTGGTACCAGCAAAGAGCGACCAGTGTAGGAGGGTTGAAGAAGGACTACGAGAAGACATTACACAATCAATCACTAATCGGGGTCATGGAATTTCAATGCACTTGTGGAGACAGCTATGAGAATTGAAAAGTATATTGCGAAAAGAAATAGTCGAGGAGAAACTGTGAAGTATCAGAACAACAATACTCAGTCTAGCAACCCTCATGGATAGTCCAAGAAGAATATGCAGAGTTTTTGGCTAGGTGTCACTCATATTGACAGCTTTAAGTCTAGGTGACGGAGTTTTGGGCCTAGTCAAAGTTTAGGGTAGAGTCAAGCCTCAGTGCAACATATACGCAGGGTGGTCGATCGTATTTTTAGGGTTCTTGTTAGGATGCTAGCTCAGGACAGCATGATAGACCTTATGCTAGAACATATCCGCAATTCTAGACTTGTGGGGGGTTCCATCAAAGAGAATGCCTTAAAGGGGTCGGTGATTGCTATTGTTGTGGGCAAGCATGACACTTGATATTTAATTGCCCATATCCCACAATCGGATGCTAATGGTGCGAAGGGTTAGAGGAATATAGTGTACGTAATTATAGATCAACAAGTACAGGACAACCTAATGTTACCAATAGCAGTGATCGTAAGCAAGGAAGCAAGGATGGACGTCCAAGGGCTCAGGGAAAGGTTTTTCCTGCTACTTAGCAGGAGATGAAGGAGTTGCCTGACGTCATTATGGGTACATCGTCCATCTTTAGTAGGAATGCTTTTATTGATTGATTCTGGTGCTACCCGTTCGTTTGTTTCACATGCATTTACTGTTTATGCTAACCATATGTTAAGAGCCTTTAGATACAGCTTTTGTTGTGACAACTCCAATAGGGGTGTCACTAGTAGCTGACAGTTGGTGTAGGGATTGCGTTGTTAATGTGAATGATCACGAATTAAAGGAAAACTTAGTTCATCTTGAAATCTGTAAATTCGATGTTATTCTTGGCATGGACTTTTTAGTAGAGAAATATGCTACAGTTGACTACTATCACAAGTGAGTTGTGTTTGAGAGGCATGGAGAGCCTAAAATCAGTCTGAATGGGAAACATAGAATTCTATCATCTTGTGTTATATCTACAATGGATGCTGGAAAGTTGCTTTGAAAGGGGTGTCAATTGTATTTAGGTCATGTGATGGATACCCAGATCACTGAATTAAAACTAGAGGATATCCTAGTTGTGCAAGATTTTCCTGATGTATTTCCAGAGGATCTTCCAGGCTTACCACCAGACCAAGAAGTCAAATTTACAATTGATATGGTCTCGGGGATAACACCTATTTCACAAGCACCATATCAAATGGCTACTACATAACTTAAAGAATTAAAAGCTCAGTTGCAAGATTTGGTTAATAAGGGCTTCATTAGGCCTAGTGTATCTCCTTGGGGAATTCCATTTTTATTTGTGAAAAAGAAAGACCGCACCATGAGATTGTGCATCGACTACAGGCACCTGAATAAGGTAACTATCTACAACAAATATCCTTTACCCTGGATTGATGACTTGTTTGATTAGCTTAGAGCTGCTACAATATTCTCGAAGATTGATTTGCGCTCAGGGTACTATCAGCTTAAGATCAAAGGGACGGATATACCAAAGACTGCTTTTAGGTCTCGGTACGGCCACTATAAGTTCTTGGTTATGCCATTGGGGGTTAACCAATGCCCCAGCAGTATTTATGGATCTCATGAATAGAGTTCCCTAGCGGTATCTGGACAGATTCGTGATCGTCTTTATAGATGATATGCTAATCTATTCTTGCAGTCGTGATGAGCATATGAAGCACTTGAAGATTATTTTGCAAATTATGCGAGATGAGCAGTTATATGCCAAGTTCAGCAACTGTGAGTTTTAGCTAGACATAGTATTCCTGGGTCATGTAATCGCAGCAAAAGACATTTATATGTACCCTGTCAATACTGAAGCAATTCTTAAATGGGAACGTCCTACTAATGCTGCGGAGGTTTAGAGTTTTCTTGGGCTAGCAGGTTATTACCATTGATTTATAGATGGCTTTTCTAGAATAGCACTTTCCTTGTCCAGGTTGACTCGTAAGGATGCTAAATTTATCTAGACAAAACAATGTGAGAAGAGTTTCTTGGAACTAAATAACAGGTTATCTTCTGTGCCTATATTAACACTTCAATCTCTAGGTGAAGAATTTGTGATATCCAGTGACGCTTCACGACAAGGTTTGGGACGTGCCTTAATGCAGAATGGCATGGTTGTAGCTTACACTTCAAGGAAATTGAAGAAAAATGAGTTGAGTTACCAACCCATGATCTAGAGTTGGCCGCAGTGGTTTAAGCTTTTAAAATTTGGAGGCACTACCTCTACGGTGAGAAATGCCAAGTTTACACAAATCATAAGAGTTTGAAGTATATCTTTGATCAGAAAGAGCAGAATTTGAGACAAATGAGATGGCTTGAGTTTATTAAAGACTGCGATTGTAAGATCGACTATCATCCAGGAAAAGAAAATATGCTAGCAGATGCTTAAAAGAGAAATATTAGTTCATCATTACAGACTAATGCAATGGTGGCTTCGTTAATTCATGAGTTCAAAAAGTTGAACACTAAGCTGTCAACAACTCCAACAGGATGGATAATTGCTAGCTTTCATGTGAGACCGATCTTGATTGCTAAGGTTAAGGAAGTGCAACTTCGTGATTTGTCACTTAAGCAATTGAAGGAGGAGGTTGACCTCGGATTACGAAAAGATTATGCAATCGCAGATGGTGGTGATTTAGTTATGGGGAACATATTATGTGTGCCTAACATTGAAGAATTGGAGAGAGATATTTTAGAGGAAGCGCACAGCTCAGCTTATGCTATACACACAGGCAGTACTAAGATGTACCATACTTTGAAAGATCATTAATAGTAGTTGGACATGAAAAAAGAGATAGCGGAGTTCATATCAAAATGTTTGGTTTGTCAGCAGGTAAAGCCAGAATGTCAAAAGACACCTAGATTACTATAGCCTTTTGCCTATTCCAGAGTGGAAATGGGAACATATAATAATGGATTTCTTATTTAGCATTCCTCATTCTCAGTGTGGTAATGGTGGAGTTTGGGTGATTGTAGACCGGTTGACAAAGACTGCCAGATTCCTTCCAATTAAGGAAACTGATCCTTTAAATATGTTGGTTAAGTTGTATGTGGATTAGATAGTTTGTTTATATGGAGTTCCAGTGTCTATTAATTCAAATAGAGATTCTAAGTTCACGTCTAAGTTTTGGTCGAAACAACAGAATGCATTGGGCACTAAGCAATACCTTAGTACCACCTTTCAACTGCAAACAAATGGCTAGTTAGAATGAACCATATAAACTTTGGAAGATATGCTTCCAGCTTGTGCCATTGAATTTAAAGGAAGTTGGGATGGAGTTTGCCTACAACAACAGCTATCATTCCAGTATAGTCATGGCTCCTTTTCAAGCTTTATACGTTAGAAAATGTAGAACTCTAGGTTGTTGGAGTGAAGTCGGAGAATGAGAGTGTAGTGACCGTGAATTTCTTAAATCAAATATTTAATTAAAGTGAAAATCTCAAACGTGTCGCTACAATTTTACCTATAGAATTAAATAGCGTACACTCGTCTAGTTAAAATTTTATAATATTTACTATTATATTGAATTATTTAAAATAAAAATCAATAACAAAAATTTATAAAATATTTATTTATTTTTAATTTATGTTTGAGGACTAAACTTTAGAAATTATTCGTTTTAGTTCATAAAGTTTAGTTTTATTCAATAACGATCCAATACTTACCCTAAGCCCAATTATAGGCCCATCTAAAGCCCGCTTTTAATGCTTGTCCAATATGAAAGCCCATTTGGAATGATAACCCTAATTTTGTCCTCTTTATATAAGCTTAGGGTTGATTTTAGAACCCAAGCCTCATTACTTCCTCATCTCTCTCCCTTCTTCCTCTCTTGTGATGACCTCTATTTGGTTCTAATAAGGTAATCTTTCTCCACTCTTATCATTTTCTATCCTAATATAGGTTGTTTGAGGATAAGTAATTGAAGTTTTATGGATTTATTGAGACTTTGGTGGTTGGGGAAAAGTAATTTACTTGATACTTTGAGTTGGGCATGAGGTCTTGTTATGGGATGAGATTAAGATGACTTGGTATCTACCAAGCCCCCATAGTGTTTGATGAATTGCTTGAAAGAAAAACCAATGTATTTTGCACCTGTGACTTTTTCCAGCTTCTGCACTCAACTTTGAAAGGCCATAACTTTTAGTATAGATGGAATTTCTAGGTGATTCAAATTGGAAAATGATCCCCCATGAGTTACCTATCATTTAGAATTGGTTTGACATCATTTGGAGCCTCGTAGGATATTTTATGATACTTTTTGTGAAACTGGGCAGATTCCACCCGAGAACAAGGTATTGTCCGTTTAAAAATAGTTTTGATGCCTTAACGCGATTTATATGAAATAATTTTTTTATATGATGAATATGTACAAGTTTTCTATCTTCTGTAAAAATTTTAGAATTTTCTGATGTCTTTTACTATTTTAAATAATTTGACAAACGCATACCGCCATAGCAGGGTATTTTCCACTGTTTCTGTACTTAGAGTTGAAAACTTGTTTTGGCTCATATAATTGGAGTTTAGATGTGATTGTAATGTAAGACATTATCCAATGAGTTAGTTATCCTAGGAATTAGAATTTCATGATCCTATGCTTTGATTTGGGAGTTATTCCCATTTTTGCCGAGAAGAGAGTCGGGAGAGGACCGAGAAACCAGTTGCAATTCCATCCTTCAATTTCTTTTTCCTATTTAATTTAACCCAAACTTTAATTTCATATTAGTCCCTCATGTTTTAAAAATCTTCTAATTGAGCCCAAAATATTTTTAGTTCACTTTTATTGCATAATAGGTCTTCAAACAATTAAATACTTTCAAATTGACCCCCAAAGTTTTATATTCTTTCTATTTTTGTCCACAAACTTCTATATTACTTATAGATACTTATATTTTAAGAATATTAACATAAATTAAACTCGTTATTGACTAGATGAGGCGTACCAACAGCTAGAGGACTAATTTTCACCGCTTAGTAGGCTCAAAACTCGAGAGATACTTCAGGTAGGCTCAAAAGACTCATTTTTACTTATCGCGCAATTATTGTTAATTATCTGTACTATATGAGTGTGCAAATGTATGTAATTGATCTGATTACTTGCCTTCGGGCCTAGAGTTGCTTTCGGGCCCAGAGTTACCTTCGGGTATTATATTACAGAGTTTACATGACTATTTGCCTTATATACTTGTATAGATGATTAACTTGCGCAGAGCCTACTGAGTATTGTTTAAATACTCACGCCTTTCATTCTTTTAAGGATTGATGAGTATGGAGGTGTGGCGAGACATGGGAGTTCTACTTAGGCTTATTAAATAAAAGATTTCATTTCCGCTATCATTTTGGTAATTGATGTAATGGATCATGTCATATTAAAGTTTTTGAACTATTTAGTAACTCGTGTTAAATGTTTTGATCATTTGGTGATCAAATAATTTAAAAAATATTTTAGATGGTTGTTTTATTAAATGAACTTCCGCCTTTTAATTATTCATTATATTTCCGCATTTGATATTTAAAAAAAAATAGTTAGTTTTAAAGAAAGATCTAGCGTTCCGAGTTCTTCGAACTTGGGGCGTTACAGAGAGTTAATGGGGCCAGAGTTGGTTGAGCTCACTTTAGAAAATATAAAGATAATTAGAGAAAGATGAAAAGTGGCTTAGGACAGGCAGAAGAGCTATACAAATAAACGTAGAAGAGATCTTAAATTTGTAGTTGGGGGATAAGGTGCTTCTACCATTATCCCAATGGAAAGGTGTTTTGAGATTTGGCAGGCAAGGGAAGCTAAGCCCATGTTATACAGGGCCTTATGAGATCATTGAGGAGATTGGCCTAGTTGCCTATCGTTTAGCTTTACCAAGCAAGCCATCTAGGATTCATGATGTATTTCATGTTTCCATGCTTTTCAAGTACATTTTAGACCCCTCTCATATTCTAGAGGCATAACCAGTTGAAGTGAGGGAGAATTTGACATACGATGAGAAACCTAATAGAATACTTGGTAGAAGACAAACGATCGAAAACAACAAAGCAGTTACAAATCTAGTCCAAGTGTCATGGAAGAATCACTCAGTGGAAGAAGCTACTTGGGAGAACGAGGAGCAAATGCGAGCTAAGTATCCTCATCTCTTCAGACAGTAGCTGATTGAATTTTGAGGATGAAATTCTTTTAAGGAGGTAAGGTTGTTACGACCAGAATTTTTGATTATTTATATTTCAATTACTACTTGGCCAAAGCCGTTACTTATGGGTCAAAGTGAAAATTTTAAAAAAGCACAAACAGGTCAATTGAAAGTTTATGGACTTCATTGATTTAATTAGAAGTTCATGGGTTAAGGATGCAATATGGGGTTCATAGGGACCAACTAAAATTTTCTAATTAATAAAAGGGACCGAAGTTACAAAATCCCTTGAGCTATATATCACTAGCCAAACAAATCCTTGCTCCAAAATCCTTTTCGTGAAAAATTCTGGGATTAGACAGCATTGGTGAGAAAAAGAGAAAAGAAAGGAAAAAGAAAAGGGCAAAAGAAAGGAAAAATGAAGGGAAAGCTTGAATTCGTCGTGGTTTCTCACGGCAAGCGTGTTTCCTTCAATTTTTCCCTATTCAATTCGAGGTAAGTGGTAAAATTAATTTTATGGTTTTACCTATAAACATTGGAAATTCAAAATTTATCATTGGTTTGGGCTAATTAGAAGTTATTAAGATGTTATGTTGCTTTAATTAATTATTTTGAAGTGTAATTGATGCCAATTCAGTTGTGGGTGATAGAGGAGATCAAAGCTCACCCTATTTAAATGCTGAAAATTTAGGGCTTTATTATGTGGTACCAATGGATGGTTTCAATGGTATAGATTATTGTAGAATTAATGGAAGGAGAGGAATGAAGTGACGGAAGGGAGAAATTAGAGAATTTTAGAAAAGTTAATGCTTAGTGTTGAATGTGGCTAGGCCATTGGTTGGGAATTCAAGTGTTTAGATTTTCATTAGAATACTATTGTGATTTCAAGTGGTGACGAGACGATTGGGTAGGCCAAACTAAAAGCACTTCGCAGTTTTGTGAGTGGAAAAATTATATTTCTCAAGAATAGCATGTTTTACATTCCAATTTTTAAATCCTAAAATGCTTTTAAAGATTATTATGTTACGTTCTTGCAATAGAAGTTTCAGAAAGTCGTGGATTTTATTAAGTAGCGTCTTCTTTCTAAAAGATTAGGTGAATATTTTTTTAAACCCATCATAAAGTACCTTGTTAGATTTACCCACTCTGCACTATTGTGATGTATTTCATAGTGTATGACTAGAATTACAAAGGTGTTTGGGATCAATTTTCGTACACACATAGGCTTTGGGCCGTGTATGGGGTACTTGGTCTTTGGGGCTTGCTCCAGCTTCACAAACTCCATTTCTTTCTGTTGGCGAGTGCTCTTGGGGAAATACTTATCATTAAAAGCCTCCGTAAACATATTCCACATGAAAGGGTCAGTGTCGTTCTCATGTTGTCGCTTAACCATCAACCACCAGTCATACGCATCACCTTGGAGCATGTAGGCGGCAAAGTCGACCTTCTCTTCGTCAGTACACCTCAATACAGTAAAGGCTTTCTGAAGTTCAGTCAGCCATTTCTCAGCTTCCAGAGGGTCAGTAGTGCCAGCAAATGACGGGGGAGATAACTTCTTAAATTCTGAAATTCTTCCTTGTCCCGATGCCTCCTATCTCCTAAGCTGGCTAGCTTGCCCGAAGGTAGCTAATGCTTTCATAAAGGCTTCCATAGTCATCGGAGCGCCTTGAGGGACGTTGCGGTTATCTGTCCCCTCATTACGGGCCTGCGATGTTTCTTCTACATCTTGGGAACGATAAACCTCGGGAGCTTGGGAACGTGTACGAGCCATTACTAAAAATATAAATTAACTCCCATAAGAATCATTCAATAACGGAAACTAATAAGGAGTAACTTACAACTATTGGACATTACATATCGTTCAACCCTTCAATAAGTTAAACATAAACTTGACCTTACCAAATGATTGAGGAAGATTCAGTTGCGGCATAGCTCAATACCCGTACACCCTTCCACATAAGTTTTGATTTTTTTTTTTGTCTGCAAAATCGCTTTTAAAAACTCTTAGGTCTGATACCATAACTGTAACGCCCCAAGTCAAGAATTCAATCTGGGACGCATCACCATTTCTTACAACTTAAATGCAGAAGTAAAATAAATAGAGTCGATTTTTTTTTGCCAACCTTTATTTTTGATAAAAAAAAATTTACATAAAGGTAAATAAATTTTTGAAATAACTTTTTTTTATATATATAAAGGCTATAGAAATTCTGGCAGAGTGTCCCTTATAAATTGGACGTAACCAACCTATAGGGGAACTCCACACTACACATCAACCAAATAAGCATATCCATGTCACACTAGGAAACCAACAATCTTCATCCATTCATGTAAGCCAAACAGTATTTTGAATAAATAAGCAATCTTCAATATTATTGAATAAAAACCATAACTTCTTTAAAGTCATAAGTAAATAACATCCATGGACTAAATCAAGCTCTAAAAGAATTAAGCAACTAAGTAACTTAAACCAATCTCTTATCCTAAAGAATCAAAAACACAACGCGGGTACTGGGTGATCTTGCCTGCAAGCGATCTCCTCAATGCATCAATTCTCATCATCTGAAACATGGGAAAATTGAAGGAATGAGCTAAAGCTCAGCAAGTAAACGTTTATGCAAGTGATGCATGCGATTGAGATGTACTACTTAAAACTCAGATTTATGTGTTCCCATTTACATTGACCTTTCCACTTCCTTTCTCAAAATATTTTCTTTCAATCGCGAGCTCACTTGGTGTATCCTCTTGCCAATCAGACGCAGTGGGCCATTCTTAGTTGGAACCAAAAATTTTCTACCAGTAGGTACCACAAAGCGGCACAACTTTCGTTACTTTCACTTTCACTTCCACATTACTTTCACATTCGCTTTACTTTCGGTCGGGTACACCGGTCCCCCGCGCCCCATTTCCGACTCACCCCTTTCATGGCTTAGAGGTACACCCATTAATTCAAAAATTTGAGATAACTTTCCTTCAAAACTTTCACTTTCCTATCAAATCATTATTCTTTCAAATCATTGACCGAACATGCTCGTGGATGCAATGGCACAATGTTCATGCATGTTTAATCATTGCGTAGAATGTACAATGCTTATACAACATAAGACAAGCAGCGCCAACATCATACGTCATTGAAAAAGGCCATAAGACGCACTCACTTACCTTAACCAATTCATCTTATACATAATTAAGTAAAGTTTACTTGCCTGGGGTCCTAAGCTTTCTTTTCTTTATAAGTTTGCGAGTAGAATTTGTCCACTCTCAGAAAAAGTGTCATAAAAATAGCTATAGGCCTCCAAATGACGTGAAACCAATTTTGTGGTCTAAAGAACTCCTGTAGTTACCCTACCAATTAAAATCACACACAAATTCAGGTCATAGGGATTGCAGCACATCTTCAACTCCGAACACATAAGCTGACCCTATTTACAGTTTGGGCAGGGGATGTTCAGAATCTTGTTTAACAAATGAAACGGTGGAATAAAACCATGAAATTTTTACAGAAAGTAGAAAACTCATATAAGCCCATCATAGTCAAAAATCAGCTCATAAGGATCATGTTTGGGTAGCCAAAATATTTTTTCTTCTGGCCCAAGACTACTCTCGGGTACCAGTGTCAGCACTCACGAAAAGCACCATAAAAACTTATGCAGGTCTCCGAATGATGTGAAATCAATTTTAAACGATACATAACTCATAAAGGTTCACTTTCCAAGTTGAATCACCCAAAAACCCATCTTACACGACCAATTATGAATGTTTCAATCCAGGCACAAGAATCCCCCAAACTGTCCCAAAGAACTGGTTTGGGTGCAACCTCATTCAAAAATTTAATCAAACACCTTCGTTGCACATATATTTACACAAGAACTCATAAACACAACTTCAATTCTTCAATCAAACAAAACTTAAGATCCTCATTCTACTCATCTAGATCAATTTAAAAGTTCCATCTATTATATGCATATGCCCTAATCAAAATCAAAGGAAACACAACCAAAACAACATGGAAAACTCATTCTGTGAATCTCGATTTGGTGTGTGTGTGAGCGTGTATCACGAGAAAATTATCGTGTCTTACCTATTCTTCTGTGCTTAGTTCGTTGTGTGGAGAAGAAGCGAGAGAGGGAGAGAGTCACGAGAGAACGGGTATGCCAATTGAGGGAGAGAGAGCCGACTCTTGAGTTATATGGTTTTGGGTTGTCTTGTTTGGGTTTCACTTGGTGTACCCAAATTGGGCTTGTTCTCCTTAATTTACTAAGCATTTGGGCTAAGACAAATAGGTACAATATTGGGTTTTAATTTCAATAATAGGCTTTAATAAGTTATCCAAATACTTAAAATATCCCAAGACTAAAATATCCAATTCTTAAGAAATAAGCAAATAAATTATAAGCAAATACGAAAAAGGATTTTTAAATTCCAACTAGATCAAACGCAAGCGTAAGAACATAACATGTAAACATATTTTCATGAAATTGAATGTTCTAATTGGTACTTTGACCGTGACAATGTCCAAGTCCTTCCACTGCAAAACAAGGTCAACATCGCAACCATTAAAGTCATATATTATGAGTCAAAACAAAAGAACTACACGTATATTATTTATTATAAATATTCACTTAATCTTCTTTCACGTCAAGTATGACAAAATCTGCAAGGAATATGAATTTCTTTACTTTTACTAGAATATTTTCGATAATCCCTCGGGTGTTTGATAGAGCGATCTGCATGTTGAAGAGAGACCAAAGTCGGTTTTGGTTCTCCCAAAACCAATTTCCTGCAAACAAAAAACGGCATCAAATTAATACTTGCACCTAAATCACAAAGAGCTTTATCAAAATAAGAATCATTGATAGTGCAAGGTATAGTGAAACTCCCTGGATCTTGTAGTTTAGGTGGGAGCTTGTTCTAAAGGATAGCACTGTATTCTTCTATTAGCATTACAGTCTCATTTTCTTCGAGCTTTCTTTTGTTGGTCAAGATTTCCATCATGAATTTCGCGTAGCTCGGCATTTGAGCTAGAGCCTCTGCAAATGTAATATTGATCTGTAGTTTCTTAAAAACTTCAAGGAATCAAGCAAATTGTTTGTCCCACTTGTGCTTCTGAAGCCTCTGGGAAATGGTATAGGTGGCACATAGGGTCTCATCGGCATTGTTGGCTTTTCTGATGAATTTTCCATATTTTCTTCAACTTGTGACTCAACCGGTACCTTTTACCTTTTTGCGGGCTCTCTCTCCTCATTTGCCTCCTTCTCTCACTCTTTAGCAGGCCTCTTGAAATGGATTTCCAAAAGTTGCACCCTACTTCTAGTAGTGATAGCCTGTACTTGCTCTCTTGGGTTTACCTCTGTGTTGCTAGGCAAAGTTCTTTGCGGTCGACTTGAGATAGTGCTAGCCAATTACCTAGCTTGTGTTTTCAGATTGCATATAGAGGCTTGTTGATTCTGAAGAGCAGTATCTGTTTTCTTCATAAACTGATCAGTACGGTCCATGTATTTTTCAGTCCTCTCCATAAACCGCCCGATGCCCTAATATTTGAAGTGTTCACAAATCTCAAGAAATGAGAGACGTGCGTGTGAGGGTTTTCATTTGCTAATCCATAGAATTGGTGCCCGTTCTGGAAAAGGTGGATTACATCCATCTTTAGCTCAAGTTGTTCCTGCCCAAATGGAGGGTATACGATGCTAGATTGGCTTTGAATGATTTGTGGCGTCATGAAATGACCAACTAGCATGTTGTCTTCATCCACAGCCTCTTCTACTCATTCTCCGCCATTGTTAATACGCAGAATTTCATCATTGACCGCCATTTCTTTCTTTTTTTATTTTTTTTGTTTATTTGTTTATCTAGCTTCTCTCAATCTGCAATGAAAAGTACGCTCAATTTCTGGGTCGAATTCTAGGCGTTTGACAACCTTTGCTCTTCGCATGAACCTGAGAGGAGACAAGAAGAGAAACTGTGAACAAAAAAAAGATAAAATAATTGAATAAAGTAGGTAAAGTTTGAATTAGTGCTAGTGAAACTAAATATTAAAATAACTACAGTCCTTAGCAACGGCGCAAAAAATCTGTTGCCATAAATCCCACACCGCAAGTGTACGGGTCGCGCAAGTAATAAACTGGACTTTTTAGAGTCCGGGTATCGTACCCACGAAGACTGTGCTATTTTCACGCTTGATTTAACTATCCTTAACTGAACAAATAAAGTTTAGATTGATTAATTTCTAAAGTTGTGAGGTTTAAAACACTAAACTAAATTGCAAAATGTAAATCTAAGAAAAAAATTATGAACTAAGCTAGAATTAATTGAAGGAGTGATTTTGAGATTTAAATGAAATATGGGAAAACTAGCATTAAGGTTTTCAATCCACTTCGCACTTAGTTTTCCTCCGGATTACTAAATTGACAACAAAAATTGGTTTTCGCGATTAAAATTCACAAAATTGATAAATAATCTTCCTCAAGTAGAATTCAACCTATTTCTATGGCGTGTCAACTACATCTCTCTACTAACAACGACATAAAAACGCATTAAATTCACACGAATTATAATTAACACCGCACAAAGCATATAAGTATTCTCATCCCCTATCGGACTTTGTGATTTTCAATAAAAAATCTAATCTATTCACTATTTCTCAATTCAGTTGAATAGATCACATATCAACTCTGGCCACAAGTTATAAAGAAAAGAACAATAATACTGAAAACTCAAAAACAAAATTCGTTTTAGTATAAGAATTGACAAAGCATTAAATTAATAATCCGAATTAAAAACTAAGTTCAAAGCCTCATCTAAAACCCTAATGCTAAGAGAAGTCTAGCCTCACATATTAAAAAAAAACAAGAAATAGATGAAGAAACAATAATCGGGTGATGATTGAGGATGATCTTGAGTCCAATCTTCAATTTCTTGCCCAACAATTCTTGAAAAACTTCAATCTTTAGTTCTTTTCTTGTGTAGGATGCTAGATTCATTTTGTGTACGCTTGACCCCTTTATATAGCCCACCAAAGGTCCCCAACAAGTCCCAATAGGAAAACAAAATAGAAAAATTGGGCTTGGGGAGAGTTACAGCTGCAACCTGAGATACGGCTGTAACTGAGCTTCAGACTTGGGGCTTACGCAGACTGCTTGGGGGTTACGGCCGTAATGCCTATGGTTATGGCTGTTACTCAAATTGGCCCTCCAACTTTTGCTTCTGTTCGTTTTGGTCCCTATCTTTGAAATTCTTGATTCCTTTGGCCCTTTATGCTTCTTTTGAGTCCGTTTTTGCTCCATCTCCTTCATTCTTCATTTTCCCTTAAAATAATAACAATTGACTCAAATTAGGCATGAAGTTAACATAAAATAACTATAAACACGAGTTTGAAAGCCCTCTATAAGTGCACAAAACACACTTATTAGTGGTGATCGTTAACATTTAGTGTGAAGAGACGATAGAAGGAAACCTAACAAAAAGGCGAGGAATGAAGAAGGTCCCTTGGATAGTTATCGGTCTACAAGGGACAGAGAAAGCGGCATGGAAAGGAGAAAATTGCACCTCTGGAATGTAGCCGGCCACTCCGACGAAGATGTGAGCTCTGTCCAGACTTGCGAGCTTGACGATGAAGATAAGAACCTCCCTTTTCCCAGAGGACCTTAGGAGCATGCCTTTTCACACAAATTTCAAAATTCCTTAGACGGACCCCTACCAGGGTAGAGGCAATCCCATGGACCACAATGACACATATAAAACCAAGCTCCATGGAAAGTTGCTGATGGACATGTAGGAATTTTTACCTTACTCTGGTAGGTAAAACAAATAGGTGGTATAACATCTTCGGTCCTCAGAATATTCATAGGTAGCCCCAACTCAAACAGAAGTTTCTGGATTCTTTTGTCAGTGATCGCGCCACAGCTGCCCAGATCGCACAACTTCATGATATTTGCCAGAGAAAAGCGGAGAGCATCAAGAACTATTTCAAGAAGTTCAGCAGCCTGTTGTGAAAGATAGAGAAGTGCTCGGGTGAGAAGGCTATGGAGCCCTCATGAACAAGGCTCGATCCCCATATCAAAGAACTACCCTGCACTTATGAAGTTGATCAGGCAGGAGTTAAGGCAAGAAGGCCTAATCGAGAATCCAAAAAAGGCACTCTACTATCGGGTCGCAGAGGAAGAGAAAAAAGAGTGGTCCTAGCCCCTAACGACACCCAAAGTACAGGTTCATAGAAGCAAACACAAAGGCCTCGAGGCCCGAATCTCCGGCCCATCCTTCCAAATAGTGCCGGGTCCATAACTCGTCTGCTCATGAGACTAATGTGCGTTCGGAGGTTCGAAAACTTGGGCAGGGGCGATTTGAAGAAAGGAAGAGAAATGTGGCACCTGCAACGGATCCTCCGCACAGACGAGCCCCCTATTGTGTAAATATGAATTACCAGTACGATATCACAAACAATTAATAAAAGTAGACTTTTCTAGTCTGAGTATCGTACCCACGAGGACTAATTTACCCATGTAGTGGTAGGCAGAGTGCAGTGGCAAAAGCATAGACGCACATTGCCGCCATGCCTAGCGGGAGACGCAAGGTAAATTGCTCGCCCCTGGGGACCTGTATTTATACGTGGTGTGAGACATCGGATGTCATGAGCAAGTCACGCAATTCCAACTAGGTCACGAAGCTCCTAGCCTTTTTGACAACCCCTTATTTCTTCACTCGAATTGCAGGTGGCGAGGGTGTGGAACTTCTTATAGGGAGCAGATGAGGAATTGGCCATCAGATAACGATTGAAGTAATTAACTTGAAATGAAATTACTGTAAAAGCTCTCGACAGAATATTCACCAAAAACACGAAAAAGAAAATTAAATTTCAGAGAATAGTACTCTAAATTACCGTGCACCGATTAGGGTTTCTACTATAACCATTCCTACGGTTTTTTTCGATCATCTAAAACACTGTGATCGACTAGAGATTATAATACATAACTAATGTTGACACATTCAACGGATGGAATTTGTAGCAAAAAAAATCAAAAAAAATATCACGACCGAAAATTACCACTGCATGATAGAAGAAATAGCAAATATAACATCAAAAAAATAGAATACTTCCCAAAAGAAAGTTGATCCTAATGCTTGAGGAGCTGAAAAAAAAGATTCGCGGTGGAGAATTGCCCGAAATGCACTGAAAAATAAAGAGCACAGCCGCCATAGGAAGTTACTCAAAGCACTCAAACGAGTTTCAAAAATAAAAATGACTATGCTCCCCTAACAAATCCCCTCTTATTAGAAAGGAAAAACACTAGGGTGGGGTGGGGATTGAGGTGCCTTGAAATTAGAATTTTTATCATTAGCCAGCGCTTTGTGAACTACGAGTGTGTGGAGGCACCCGAGAAATGCAAAGGGGATGTAGAGAATTCAATTCAAGCCGCCAAAATGTTGAAGAACGCCTCTATACATCATCAATTCTGATAGCAGCAATGTGCGTAGTGATATTTCGTCTTTCAAGGCCGTTAATATACATCCACCATTCATTTCATCTTTCCCACCTTGCTCAATAGAATCACGAAGAAAATCTCTATGGAGGCAATCTCCCTCGACTGCGAAATATCCTTACTCAACATCTTCACCAACCAACCCTTGAACGCCTCGAACTTGGGGGACTGGAACATATGGCACTTCGCACCTCGCGATTACCGAAACGATTAAACTAAGAGGCACTTCGCCGCGATGTGCGCTGGGGGACTATGACCTCTCCGGAGAAACTGCCCTAGGGAATGCCGTGGACTCTATGCTTGGGGAACTTTGTTCCCAATGCTTCACTAATGATATCAATGTTGAAATTTTTCCTCCAAATGGTGCTCAATAGTTCTCAGACATGGGTCTATCCCTCATCCTTGGAATGATCTGCTGCCATGCTATGTGGAGCCCAAAGCATGTGAATCGCATAGCGCCAGTGCGAAGATAACTATGAACTCCTTGATCAACATGAATGATGAGCAATGACTTGGGGGACTCATGTTATTGGTTAAATTTCCATCTTCCACATGGCGTCCACGTCGGCAACATTTGGCGACTTGTAATTCGAGGTGAACTCACCATCTCATCGACATAGTATCCCAGCCGATATGCCTATTAGACGCTTTGCAATAAGCACCAAGCGATTAGATGTAGATCGCCTTCGCGGGGCGACCAACCTTTACATATGAAATAAGATACGTGATCCTTAAAGGCGAAAAGAATCCTAGCTAAACAAGTCTCTCTAAACGAACTCTTTCTCTTTACTTACGAGCTACCACAATATTCATGTAACTCATTCCCCGCCACCTCACAAAGCACTACCCACACAAATCCTTAAACCTTAATTAAGCTGATTTTCCATTACACTGGTAGTGACTTAACCGTCAGAGTACCATCAGTAGCCTTCCCCATTTTCCCCAGTGAGCTTTTGCAGGCTAACAGTCATGGTTGATTATGCAGGTATAGGCAATGTGTAGAACACAAGGACGAGGAGATTTGTTAGTATATGGGTGGCGTTGACCTTGATTTAGCCGTCAATAGTGACATAAGTTTAAAAAAGGTAAAATAAAAAATAATATCTTGTGCAAAAAAGTGTCATTGATGAGGACACAAAAAACTTTTAACAATTTAAAAAATGAAAGAAAATAAAAGAAGTTGCAGAGTTGAGATGATTAAGTGAATCTATGATTTCTTTTTTCTTTTTGATTTTCAATATTTTATGAAAAAGTTAAAATGACAAAAAAAAAAGAAAATACTTAAAAAAAATCATAGATTGCTAGATTGCTTAATTGCCTAAATGCTGTAAATTTTTCCTTTTTTTGTTTTTCAATTTTTATTTATTCATTTATTTTTTGTGTTGTTATCAAAAATACTGCTTTTTCCAGCAAGCTATTATATTTTTTATTTTTTTTATTTATGCCATGTTAGAAACAATTTTGGTGAGGTGGCAATTCTATTTCTTCAATAATCATTCATGTATGCTCGAAATACTCACTTTCCTTAACTATTTTAACGGTGTTAAACAGGTTAACAAATGTGAATATAGCTTGAATATTGTAGTAGCTCTCTCGATACCATTTAAAGTATAGTGGCACTCCAGTAACCTTTTAAATTATATAATGGAAATTGGGGATTTTAACTCAAAAAAAAAATAATAAATTACCACTAGAATTACATTTCCAATTTAAAAGCTCATCTAATATATATATATAAAAGAAGCCTTTTTTTCCCGCTTAAATGCATCCTCAAATTTTCCCGCCTATTAAATTTTCCTAATATAACCTTCTATCTATATATAGAATAATTTATATATATATATATATATATATATATATAGAAAATGATGATTTTTTCTTATTATATTTTTTATTGTCTTAAATCCGTCTTCCCATTTAAAAACACTCTCTTTTTATTTTTTATTTTTTATTTTTTCTTTTCTAATCCATATCCAACTTTCTTTATTTTTTCCCTCCCTAATATATTAATATTAATGTATATAGATTTTATTTTATTATTTCTACCCTACTTTATCCAATTTCATAACATCGAAATACTCTCTTTATCATTTTCTCTCATTTTTTTTCATTTTCTACATATATTAAAAAAATTTGTGATCCTATTTTACTCGACTTGATGAGAGCTTTAAAATAAGTATAGTATTAATACATAAATTTGTATTTTTTGAAAAATTAAAATTTACCACAAATATATAAATTAGTGTCCAACTTAAATATAAATTGATAATTTGTGACAATACTTAATTGATGTTTGTGTGAAAAATTCAAATATAATGAGATGTATAAATTGTTTTGACTTTTAATTCTATTCCATGTATGATTTACCTTGAAAATAAATTAAATGAAAAATAATACTTCAATTTGTTTATCTCGCAAATATATGGTAAAGCTAACTTTATTTTATGTTTAAAACTAAATAAATTTTTTCCTAATAAATATCATATTCGCCAAAATAATAACTTATATATTGATATTGTAACGACCCGATCCCCGTCATGGTCCACCCGGATTCGGCCTGCTACGCCCCGGCGAGGACCATACGGATTTGGGTTCGGTCCGCTACCGACCCGATCCACTTTGGCATGATATTGTCCGCTTTGGGCCTAACCCGCACAGTTTTATTCTTGGGCTCACCCCAAAAGGCCTTATGCCTAGTTGGATAGATTTCTTAACTTATAAAGTGAAGAGCCCTCTCATGCCCAAGCGATGTGGGATTGTGGGTGTTACAATCACCCCTCCTAAAGGGGCCCAACGTCCTCGTTGGCCACACTTCCGGTTGGGCGTTCGCTCTGATACCATCTGTAACGACCCGACCCCCGTCATGGTCCACCCAGATTCGGCCTGCTACGCCCCGGCGAGGACCATACGAATTTGGGTTCGGTCCGCTACCCACCCGATCCACTTTGGGATGATATTGTCCGCTTTTGGCCTAACCCGCACGGTTTTATTCTTGGGCTCACCCCAAAAGGCCTCATGCCTAGTTGGATGGATTTCTTAACTTATAAAGTGAAGAGCCCTCTCATGCCCAAGCGATGTGGGATTGTGGGTGTTACAATCCTTGTAACACCCGGATCTTTTGGACCCAAGATTTAGAAACATAATTTATAAAAATTAGGGAAAACCCTTTCGTATTCAAAATAGGCGGTAAAATCAAATTTAAGAAAAATACTCTCGTTTGGAAAGGAAACAATAACTACAATTGAAATAAAATCAATAAACTTGAAAATTGGCCCGGCCACTATGCCATGTCAAAATCCAGATCCCTCCACCAGTACTTACCTAAAAAAAAACATCATATGGAACCGTGAGATTAAATCTCAGTAAATACAATCTCATTACTACGACATTAACTTGCATATCTTGATCATAAATATAACGTAAGAGACGCAAGGAAACCCGACTTCATAGGGTGTCGTGAGTCCTTACGTGTAGCGCTACTAAACTCTGATCCCGAAACTTATAACATATAGGGGGATCCATAACATAACTTAACTTAATGCGTAGTAAATAAGGTTGTACTTACCTCGACTTGAGCTAAGACAAGAACTCCCAAGATGCAATTATGGGAATGGAAGAGAGAACTAAAACGAATATAGAGTGATTTGCTTTGTTGGTGTGAGTAAAATGAATGGGGGAGGGGCCCTATTTATAGGCCAAGAGGTTGAGTTCAAATAAGAATAAGGATAAGTATAATATCTTATGATAGAGTTAAATTTACTAGGAATGCACATCCAATTAGGTTTGCAATTAATTAAGATAACTACAACATACTAATGGACCAATAGGACTGCTAGAAACTTGCCATAAGTCAGATGTTGACCAATCATATAATTCTAACACATGTCATAATTAATATGTGATGATAATTAAAGAATCATCTCAATATCTATTTAAAATCTTGATAAAATACATAAATCCCGTTTTTTAGCATGGGCTAATCATATAACTTAATTATAATTTCCTTTTGGGCTCCAATATATCATAAAAAAGGCCCAAAGGATCCCTTAACATATTGGGTCCTTAATTTCGTGGTTTAAAGGCCCAAAAAAAGGTTTTGGGGCGTCACAGATATAGTGTTTAAGTACAATTTCTCGTGTAATTAGACAAAATCGACAAATATTATATATTTGTAATAAATTTCAATTTTATTTTGAATTAGTAAATTTCAAAATTTTTATTTTTTCTTTCAAATTTTCAATTTATAAGTTTATGTGTTGAACAATATAAGGGTATTCTAGGAATTAGAATGAATTTTCGACTGATCGGTTTTTCATAATTTTCGTATTTAAAAAAATAAAATTATTTAAAATTAACAATTTCCACTACAATTTAATCTTTATGCCATATAAAATTACCACTGATTAAATTTTTACACAAAAATTCAAATAAAGGTTTAATATTAAAATCTTAAAATAAGATTAGACCCGTTACTTAATTTTAGAAATAATTAATTAATTTATAAATAACTAGCTAAGGAACAAAAATTAATTAAAACTAAGATTCAAATTTTTTCCAATACAACATTACGATTCATTAAAGTTTTGCACAAAAATAAAGAGAAAATTACCGGCAGTTGGCTCGAGTGTGAGACAAAATCCCACAACTATTATTCCTAATTTGTACTAAAAAATTTAAAAATTGATTGGGCCAAATAATTAATTTTAGAAACAATCAATCATTTTTATAAATAATTAGTCAAGGAACGAAAATTAATTAAAATTACCAATTTCTATAAGATTTAATTGTTGTTTCTTGAAAAATTACAATTCATTAAATTTTTACATAAAATTAAAATAAACGTGCAACACGAAAATTTAAAACATAGCATGGACCATTTAATTAATTGTAGAAAGAATTTATCATTTTTAAAAATAATAATTAGCCAATAAATGAAAATTAATTAAAATTAGCGATTTCGCTAAGATTTAATTTTGGTGGGATAAAAAACTTACAATTCATTTATTGTTTGCATAAAAATTAAAAGAAACGTGCAACATCAATTTTGTTTAATTAATCATTCAATTATAACATCAATCAATTTTTTAACTAATTGAATCTATATCTATATCTTTTAAAATTCAAGATATCTTTTCAATTATAAGATATTTTAAAAATTAGATTCATATAATTCTTAAAATTATGGCTATGAAGAAATTATTTTGGAAATAATTATTTGTTTTAGAAATAATTAAATTAAATAAAAAATTAACTATAATTATTTAAACAATAATCAATTAAAATAATCAATTCCATTGTTAATATTTTGCTGTACATGTGTTCAATGGACAAAGATGGATCCAAATTACGTTCTTAAAGGGGAAAATATAATTAATTTTTTAAAAAATCATTAAATTGATGCGGGCTTTCCCTAAAAATGAAAAAAAATATTTTAAATTATAATATATCTTTTAAATTATAAGATTTCTTTAAAATTAGATTCATACAATTTTTAAAAGAGTAAATATTAAAATGATTATTTTAGAAATAATTAATTATTTTCATAAATAGTTAACTAAAATGAAAATCAATTAAAACGAATTCTATTACAATTTATTAAAATTAATAATATTATTATTATTAATTGGACTTAGTTTCAATGGGCGAAAATTGACATGGTTTCGTTGGATGAAAATTAATCAATTGTATTGTTAAAATAGAAAACTATCATTAATTAAAAATAAATAATAACTAAAATTAATTAGATCACCGTGGTTAACTAGATTTTTCGTAAAAAATAAAAGACATCTTTTGACATGTAAGATATCTTTTTAATTATTAAATATCTTTAAAATTAGATTCATACAATTCTTAAAATTGTGGTTAAAAAACAAATTATTTAGAAATAATAAATTATTTTTTAAAATAATCATCTAAAAACAAGAATTAATTAGAATTAATTATATTGCAATTAATTATATTTTTTAGATTTAATTGGATATATTTTCATCTGATGAAAATTGAGAAAGTTTTCCTAGTTGAAAATTACTCAAAATTAATTAAATTACTAAAAGGGGGGAAACATAATTATTTCAAAAAATGAAAAATTATTAAAATTAATTAGATTGCTACGGGGAAGAATTATGAAATTAATTTGTCTTTTTACATATTTTAAAATAAAGTTAAGTTAACACCTATAAGATTTTGGATTCTTAGAATTGGGGTATTACATCTTATTGTAAAGTAAGTCGACTGATCATTAGTCAATAATTAACTTTATTTACTTTTTTCAGCATCATTCTTTTTTCAAAACATACTTTTCTTTTGATTCTCACATGTTTTTGTATTTTCTATTATATTTCTTTTGAGTTATACTTGATGGCAAAATGTTAATATTTCTCTTTGTATAGTTACGGGTGTTTCAAAAGATCTGCTCTTTTTTTTTTTTTAAGTAACAAGCTTCAAAAATAGGTCTTCAAATAGTATTATTTTTTTATTTTGGCTCTACCCGAACCAACAATTAGATAATAATTCTTTAGTTCAATCTGTCTCTTTGGCTAGGGAATAAATCTAAGAATTCTTGCTAAACAATTAGAATACTTTAACTGGCTTTCGACTATGTTAAATATTTATCCAAGTTTCTATCTCCTAAATAAATATTAAAAATCCTACCTACTTTAAATTATTTGTTTTATATCAAATTTTTCCAATTGAGATTTTATTTAATTGTTAAATATCATCAAGTAGATTGTATATTTTAAGTATTAATTATATATTTTTTAATTTATTTGTCTTATCCAAATTAATTTAAATTTTATATCAAATCATTCAATATTTACTAAGTCGAATATGTTAAATTAGTAAGTTTATACCTAATATGTTAATACACGTATTTAGTATATTTAGAAGGTATTTATTGAAGAAATAAAATGTCGAAATAAAATCTTCAATTAAACCATCACGATGGGGGCGTGGACGGGGATGAAAATTTTCTAACTGGAAATAGAAATTTGTAATTCTCATATCATTCTCGCTCGCCCTAGAGTAAATGAGGATGGGCCGGAATGAAGATAACTGTTTCTGGGCATGGCAGATACGGGGTGTTAGGGTCTATTAGACATTACTCACTGCATTATTATTTTTATAATATATCTCTCTACTGATTATATTTCATAATTAAAACTTAAAAATCATTATTTTCATATTAATTGTTAATAACATACATTATACTGATGTATAATTAATATCTCCCAAAATTTATAATTGCATATAATAAAATGTAAAACAATTTTAAAAGAAAAAACAATGAGCTCTACTAATGTTAGTAGAGTATAATATTTAATATTATTTTATTTTGGATTTATATTAGTAGATTAATCTTGCAATGGGTAAAATATTATATATTATCACAATCAGTGCTACAAATTATCATCCCATGCAAAGTACGGGTGTAAATGCTATTCTATGAAGAATAGTAGTGTGGATTTTCATGAGTTGTTCATTGCATACTTGTAGGATGGATTAGTACGAAATATAGAAGAAACTCTTTCAAAATTTTTATAGAATTGTTTCAAGTTAAATTATTTAAGTTTATTATTGTAACTCATTCTTTATTTTAATTATTTTTTTTAGATTTTATGTTAATATTATTAACATCTATCAATATCGTTATCAGTTGAAAAACTTGTCTCCCATGTAACGCACGGGTGAAACAACTAGTTAAAAGAAATGAAACACAACGTAAAATGAATTAATTGGAGGCTGCAGTAACTATGGCCAATTGCTCAATGCACATGCATGGCCATTTGGCCACATATAAATAAAGGTACTCATTAAGAATATTTTTATTTATTGTTTCATTAATAACCGTCGATATAAAGAATGAAACTCTAATTAATTTATAATTTAACTATACATAAAAGCTGAAGTATTTGGCATTGTATCTTAAAGATTAATTATTTTCCTTATTTGGTGTCGTTTTCCTTTTTTACTTTTTTTACTTATATTTTATTTTTTATATGTATTCTAATTTTTGAATTAATTTATATAATTTTTTAATTCTTTTATATTTAGTAGTACATACATTAATAAAAATATGATAAGAGATCAATGTTAAAACTTACGACATTTGCTAAATTAATTCCGAAAATGAGAATTAAAATTTTCTAAATATATTTTAATTTTAAAATTATATATATATATATATATAACTTTGTTTTTTTTTTGTTTTGAATACAAGGGGAGATCTGGGGGGAGATATCTTGAACCCGAACCAATTACTAGGTAAGGAAATGACTTTTGCACTAGGCCAACCCCCCTTGGATATATATATATATATATATATATATATTCTCATTAATAAAACTTGAAGTGTTAACTTGGCACAGTACCATGTTGGTAGCAATTTTCTATTTTACAAAAAAAATTTTACGCATTTAAAAAATTAAATAAAAAGTTCTCTTTTTTATTTTTACCACATTAAATGGGTAGTTTTAGATAGTTTTTATAAGTAATGTTTATTCAGCGGTTCAAACAATGGGCAACTTTTTTTTAGACCAAACAATGAGTAGTTAACTAATTAAACTTATAATCAATAATTAATTAATTAGAAAAGAAATCGAAAATGACAACTTCCATGTCCCATTTCATCATTCCGTATGTTACTTGAAAAATAATAATTAAAGTTATCATTTAATCATCTCTTCATTTTTTGTAAAAAAATTTATAAGTATCAAAAATGAAATTTCTTTTTCTATTACATGCATTATGGAATATGTGATAAGATGTCAAAGTTACACATTATAATATAACTTAAAAAAACTTGGTTTTATAGAAATTAAAAAAATTGAATTTAGAAATAAATGTTACTTGTTTATTCCCTTTTAATTGTATTCTATATATAAAACGCATTTAAGTATATGACTTGTTGTTTGATGCTTTTTGTTACAAAGCAAAAGAGGAAAACTCGAATTATGACATGCAATTATTTTAAAAAGGGGAAAATTTTGACTCGAAATGGAAAGGAAAACTAGAATTGAATATAACAAATGGACTACGTTTTGCTGATAGATGTTATTCGATATTTGATTTTTATAATTTTAACTAATAGCGAAAGAAATAAAAAAAGGAAAACATGAATTGGATATAGTTTGAATTCAATTCAATATTCAGTATCAATATATCATAATAACAAAAGCAAAGGGCAATTGCTTTCGCATGTTGGTCTTTTCCTAAAAAGACCGACATTCTGTTATGGTCAGTTCTACATCATAGTATCCAGAGTTATAAGCCGTGTAGGTTTAAAGGTTCTTATATGTGACAAAGACGAAAAGCCAATGAAATCAATGATGAATATTGTTTACAAAGAAATATTTTAAAATGATTAATTTTTATTTACTTCAATTTTATTTTATTTTTGAGTACAAAATACATCAAATCCATATTCAAGTGCAATGATATAAACTCGATTGAAGCCATGCGACTTAATACGGGATTAGTGGGACTCGAACCTGGGACCTCTAGGTCTCAGAATCTCAGTCTTTGTAATTTACACCAATTCTTAATATATTTGTATTTTCTAATTCTTAGTTTTAATTTTATTTTTAAATAGATTGTAATCTCCTCGTGTGTCGCACAGGTGTAGTACTAGTGTTTATCAAAATTGATGATTAATATTTAAAAAAAGAGAACAATAAAATATAACTAAAAGTCTATCATACATCACTTTTTTAGAAGAATAAGATAAAGAACCACATGTATAAAAGGAAGAGTGATTTTTGTAGTGACCGGGAATTTCATAAGTAAAAATATTTAATTAAATAAATTTAAAAAATGTGTCGCTACGACTTCACCTAAAGAATTTAATAGCGTACGATCATCTAGTCAAATTTTATATTATTTATTATTATATTTAATCATCACAAGAAAATAATTTATAAAATTTATTTATTTTTCAAATTTACATTTGAGGACCAAAATTTTCAAATTTTTTCTATTTAATCCCCAAAAATCTTAGTTTTATTCATTAGAGCCCAATCTTAACCTCAAATCGAATTTAAAGTTCAATTATAGTCCAATGTGAGTTAAGAGGCAATCCAATCCAATTAAAAACCCATTTAAAGCCCATTTATATTTTTTGCCCATCAACAATGCTTTAACCAAGTTCTTTGCCCTTGGATTCTGTTTAAATACTTTTGGTTGAGATTTTTCAAACCCTAGCCCCCAACTCCATTCCCTTCAACATCACCATCATTATCCTAGTTTCCTCCATTATCATCCTCTACCTCAACTCCTCTTTCAAAGAGTTATGCAAGAAGCAACCAAGGCAACTTCAATAAGTAACTTTTTCCCTGTCTTCCCTTGTACTCTCTTACTAGCATTTTACAGCAATAACACATCACCAATGTCATTGAATATTCAATTGTTTCATACTCAAACACGGCTTACTATTATCCCCTTTTTCCATCAAAGTTACACATACATACACACACACACAGAGACCCACACCCACACCCGCCCACCCACTAGATTTCCTTCTCGAGCATATAGTTAGGACCAACCATCAATAGTGACCAACATCACCATCCTCACAAGCTGCAGTTAAGTAACATCAGTAGAAACTCCGGCACCATACCAACACAGTAGCCTCCACTGATGCCACTTTACCTGAATGCCACCACTACATTCACCACCATCTCGGCTCACACATCAACACACACATCACAACACCACGCTGCCACCATCATTCTTCACCTCTTCCACCGTTACCACCAACAAGTAATGCAATCACCAGCACAAGAAAGCCCCCCCAACACACGCACATACATATACGGATTCACGCATAATCACATATATCATACATTTGCACACCATCATAATCAACATCTCCACCTCGCCATAGCTTTTTGAAACTCAATAGAACCTAGAAAATGTAGAAAAGAGAATAAGAAAGTAAGAATTTGAGGAAAAATCCAAAATTTTGCCTTCAACTTCAACAATCATTTCTTGCCTTCTCTTTACCACATCCTTCAATTCCAGCTACAATTAGAATCGGCACGTCGACCTGGACCTTTGTCCGAAGCCGATGGTGGCACCGCCACCGACACCTTTGCCTTTTCCCAGTTTTTCCCTCGGTCGAGCACAGCCTAAGATAACCAATTGAAATTAGGGATTTCAACCCCAATTTCATAATTAAAATTTGAAATTTGCAAATGTAGTCCCCTAATTTGTTAATCTGTTTAAATTAGTCCCTATAGTTTATTTAAAATAATATATCCTGAACTTTAGTTTTCATAATTTAGCCCCTAAGTTATATTTGCAAATCTAATCCCCCAATTTAATTATTTTACATAATTAAGCCCTTGAAGTTTATTTAATTGTGGGTCCCTAACTTTTAATTCTTACAATTTGACCCCTATTTTTTTTCAATTTTAATCATTCAATTGTCCTTCCCCTTTCCTCACATCTATTATGGTTTGAGAAGTCCATAAAAATGGTCTCCCTAGAAAAACGGGTGTGGGATTAAGAGAGTTGCCATCATTCATATCCAATACATAAAAATCAGCAGGAAAAACCGAGCCTCCTACTTGCACTAGAACATCCTCCACCACCCCATCTGGATAAGCATTAGAACGATCAGCTAGTTGGACTATAACATCAGTTTTGCTCATTTTAGCAAGTTTGAGTGAAGCGTATGTGGACTTAGGCATTAAATTAATAGACGCTCCAAGGTCGATCAAAGCTTGATCTATCGTAGTATTACCTATTTAGCATGGGATGGTGAACATACCTATCTTTACATTTAGGTGGCATTTTCTTTTGAAATAGGGTAGAAACAGTTTCTCCCATTCTCACGGTTTCATTTCCTTTCAATTTTCTCTTGTTGGTGCATATGTCCTTAAAAAAGTTAGCATAGTATGGAATTTGCTTGATTGCATCTAACAAGGGAATGTTGATTTCTACCTTTCTAAATGTGTCCAAAATTTCTTTTTCCTCGTCTTCTTTGTTAACTTTTGCCAATCTATTAGGAAAAGTGGGAGGGATCAATTTAGCAATGACATGAGTGTTAGGACTTACCTCCATTTCTTCTGCATCTTTAGGTATGGAAGACTCTTTAATTGGATTTTCAATTTATTTCCCACTTCTCAAGGTTATCATGCTCACATTTTTAGGATTCACCTCTGGCTGTGAGGGTAGTTTTCCTCCAATTTGTGATTCCAATCAATTGATAGCAGTGGCCATTTGGTCCACTTGGTTTTCCAAATTTTGAATGCTTGATTTTGTGTCCTGTTGGAATTGTAATGTGTTAGTGGCCAGCGTCTTTACCATATCGTCAAGAGACATACCTGATGATTGTGATTTGTGCTGATATTGTCCTTGAGGTTGGAAATTTCTTTTTGATCGGAATTGTCCTTTGTGGTTGGTTCAAAAAAAAGCCTGGGGGTTTATTGGATCCATACGTTAGATTGGGGTGATCTCTCTATCCCGGATTGTAAGTGTTCGAGTATGGGTTGTATGGTTGTTTTGGGAATGAACAGTTGTCTGCTGCATTTATCTGTTCCACATTATCATCTTGCAGTATTCGACAGGAATCAGTTGGATGTCCCATAATTGCACAAATTCCGGATGCCTTTACTTGTTGTGAATTCCCCAAAGTGATATGTTTCAAAAGAATTGTTAGTTCAGAGAGTTGATTTTCAATACTAGAACTACTTACCTCATTCACACGACGAACTTGCACATCTCTGGTTGAATTGAATTGTTAGCAGTTCTCGGTCATGTTTTCAATTAAATCCCTTACTGCGCGAGATGTTTTATCAACCAATGCTCCTCCACTAGCTGCATCAATCATGCCCCTATCCATTGGTGATAATCTTTCATAGAAGTATTGGATTCGGAGTTGATCAGTGATTTGGTGATGTGCACAGCTAGACACATCTTTTTGAACCTTTCCCAATATTCATATAGGGATTCTCTAGATTGTTGCCTTACGCCACATATCTCTTTCCTAATGCTTCCAGTCTTAGAAGCGGGAAAATACTTCTCCAAGAATTGCCTTTTCATTTCTTTCCATGTGGTGATGGCGCCCGAGGGTATATAGTAAACCCAATCACTTGCTGAATCTTTTAATGAGAATGGAAAGGCTCTCATTTTGATTTGCTTCTCAGTTACACTTGGTGGTTTCATGGTTGCACAAACTACATCAAATTTATTGAGGTGTTTGTGTGGATCCTCACCTGCAAGACCATGAAATGAGTGTAATTGATGAATTAGTCCTTATTTCAGTTCAAATGTGGCGTTATCTGGTAAAGTAGGAAAAGTAATGCAAAGAGATTGATTGGTTAAATCGGAGCTGCCAATTGCTTCAATATTTGATTGTTATCATCCATCTCTTCCCTGTCTTGATTTGTTTTAACTATTTTTCTTCACCTGCTTAAAGTTCTTTCAATTTCTAAATCAAACCGCAAAGGAGATTGATTAGAAGATCGAGTGTTGTATATATACAGGTAAGAAAGAAAGAAAGAAATAAAGAAAATAAAAATAAAATAAAATAAAATTTTAGCACAAATAAACTTAATCAACACCGTTCCCCGGCAACGGCGCCAAAAGTATAGAGGTTGATAAATCTAAGATAGACTTAATACACTCTTTGCCACCTCGCACAAGTGTGAGGGAAGTTTGTTCATTTCTTCGTCACTATTGAAGATTTATCAAAGATCTCTCAAAGATTACCAGACCTGTTTGCAATTTTCTATAAAAGACGTAGTGTTTCACTTTGACGAAGAGTGGAAGAAAGCATTTGAAGTACTAAAACAAGACCTGACACTAGGCCTAGTAATTCAACCCCCATGTTGGAACCATCCTTTCAAATTAACATGTGATGCAAGTGACTATGTAGTGGGAACAGTCTTGGGTGAAAGAATTGGAAAACCTCCTCATGTAATTTATTATGCCTCAAGGACTCTTAATGATGCTCAACTAAACTACTCCACAACTAAAAAGAGTTTTGAGCAAGTTATGCTTTGGAGAAATTTCGTTCATATTTAATTGGGATCAAAGTAACTGCATTTTCTGATGATGTAGCTTTTAGGTACCTATTAACAAAGAAAGATGCAAAGCCCAGATTGGTAAAGTGGATTCTTCCTTTGCAAGAATTTGATTTGGAGATAAAAGACAAAAATGGAAGTGAAAATTCTATAGTGTTCTATCTCAATCAACTCATACACGATGAGAAATCAATTCCATTGCAAAATTTTCCAGATGAACAATTGCTTGCCAAAAAAATTGAGATTTCTTGGTTTGCAGACATTGTCAACTACTTGGCTACCCAAAAGATTCCAATGAACTATAGCACATATCAAAAGTACAAGTCCAATAAGATGGCCAAATATTTTGTGTGGGACGAGCCATGCTTATGGAAGCATTGTATATATCAATTGATAAGAAGGTGTGTACCTGAATTTGAATTTCATTCTATTCTAGTCTTCTGTCATTCATATGCATGTGGAAGACACTTTGGAGAAAAAAGAATGGCTTTGCAAGTGTTGGACTCTCTTCAAGGATGCCTATCTTTCCTATAAAGAATGTGATTGATGTCAGAAGACACTTAATCTTGGTACCCATAATCAAATGCCACAAACACCAATACTTATTGTAGAAAACTTTTTATGTTTGATGAATTGATTTCATGGGACCTTTTCTTTTGTACTATATATATATATATATATGCATATGTATATAACTTGCGGTCGATTATGTTTTAAAATGGGTGGAGGCAATTTCCACTAGAATTAATGATTCCAAGGTTGTAGTGAATTTTTTCAAGATTAACATTTTTGTACGATTTGGAGCACCACTGGCAATTATTAGTAATGGAGGAACACACTTCTATAATCTCTGTTTTTGGGCATTATTGAAGAGATACAATGTTACTCATAAGGTTTCCACATCGTACCATCCACAAACAAATGGACAAGCAGAAGTATCCAAACATTTAATAAACATTTAATAGCGCGTCGCTGCGCCGTTACTCAATTCATTTAGAAATTTCGCTGACCATTTACAATTAATATAATTTCTTAGATAAATTATTTAGGGGCAGTTTAAAATATTACTGAAATAATAATAATTATTATTATTAATCATAAACGTCCTTATTATTCTTATTACCGTTATTATATTATTATCATCATTATTACTATTTAACCAATCATTGGAAAATGTGGGAAATATTTAAATCCACCGTAATCTTCATCCTCACTTCAATCCAAATAAAACAACCTCATCACATTTCATCTTCGTCTTCACATTCAAATCAAACAACAAAATCTTCACTTTGAATTTCAAATGGGACTTTTATAACATCCAATTCTCCATTCATACACCTATAAATGCTGCACTAATTTACTGGATTTTAATAACTCAGCAACACAACTCACTATTAAGTAGCCACCATCTCTTCTTAAGTAATAAGCATTCTACCCTTCATGGAGAATTTTAACTTGAGCCGAAACATCGATCTGGCAAAAGGTCAAGCAATTGGTAAATCATTCTTTCTTATCACCTTCATCTACACCGCACTGTCTCCACTGCCATTGCAGCCACCATCACCCTCGAGTCACGCACCCAAACACAACCGCATTCACCAACTCACACACACACGGCCTTCAATCATCATGCCACTACTTCCACCGACAATACACACCACCAAGAACCACCACCTATTACCACCATCACCTAAATCACGCAATCACACACCATCACAACCACCAAAATCCTCAATTCAAAAAAAAGGTGCAAGAGAAATAGAAGAAAAGCAAGAATAAATCGGACCCCCTCCCTTGTCGAGTCATCACGCCACCGATGAGCCTTCATTTTGATCCTTCTTTCCCAAATTTGAGTTCAAACAGCAAAGCAAACTAGCCCTCTGGATATTAATGGGGTGCAATATTGACTTTAAATAAGTCATTTTGCACCCCAAGTCCCCCAACTTCTTTAAGATTTTTAAGTTAGTGCCCAATTCGGTTTTTGCACTAGGGATCCCCTAAAATCCCATTTTCGCATGAGTTGATAGCCCAAAATTATTATTTCCTTGCACAATTAATCCCTTATTTTCGATTTTTTTCAAAATAGCCCTAATCTTTTCAAAAGTATTTATTTTAGCCCCTATAACTTTATGTCTAATTTATTCACTTTAATAATTGAACTAATTATAATATTTTTACTTAATTGTAGATTGCGTGCGTGAACTAAGCACATAAAGGAACTCCTTAGTTTAAACTCGAACTCAAGAAGAGCGGTATGCTCCCGATCTAAAAATCCTTTATTTTTAAAATATGCGCATATCTTATTAGTGTACTATTTAATCACATGTAACATTAAATGATGAAGATAGGTTTCTTTACTAGTAATGAGAAATGATGGGCGTTTAGCCTAATTTAAAGAACCGACATACTATTAAGCACTATGATGACGTGCATGATAAGAGAAATAAACGAACTTATAAATATTTGTTCGTGATATTGCGAAGTTTAATGCTTACATGCTATGTGAACATTATTGTCTAATATTATATGCGCAAGGGGTCTATTGAGTATATTTGTACTCTTGTTTTCCATTATTAACCGTCTTTCCAAATTAATGGGCTGGTGGCACAGCAAATGGCAATGGCTACTAATCGAAAAAGTTTTAAATAAATTTTGATCCCTCATTGTTTTATAAATTTTCCTTTCAAGAGTTTCCTATTATATGACTGTAATAATTGATTGTAATAGAGATTAAATTTCATTTTTCCGCACAATTTACTTTCAAACTCAAACAAGATAGTGGTGATGTGGTGTTCTGGGATCTCAAATCTCAGGGCATTATAGAAATGGAAGCAATTCTTGAAAAGACTGTTAATCCGAACAGACAAGATTGAAGTGTGCACCTTGATTTTTTCCCTGAGGGCATATCGGACAGCATATAAAATACCAATTTGTATATTACCATACAAGCTTGTATATTGAAAAATATGTCATCTTCTGGTTGAGCTTGAGCATAAAGCCTATTGGCCAATCATGCAATGCAATATAGAAATAACTGCAGCAGGAGAATAGAAAAAACTTCAATTGAATGAACTTGAGGAACTAAGAAATTGTGCTTAAGAAGGCTCTAGAATTTATGAGGAAAACATTAAGGCATTTCATGATCAGATGATAAGAAGAAAAGACTTTACTATTGGACAAAAAGTTTTGTTATACCATTCACGCTTTAAACTATTTCCAAGTAAATTGCGCTCTCATTGGATTGGTCCATTTATTGCTCCTAATGCATTTTCCCATGGTGCACTTGAAATTAAAAGATTGAAAACAGACAAAGAGTTCAAGGTGAACGGTTGTAGGTTGAAACCTACTATGAACCATTTAACTCGCAAAATCTCGAAGAGATGTCTTTTCATGAATCCTCAGACTATGATGATTAAAAAAGACGAATGTTTGGTTTGTGAAGAAGGATATTGGGCCCAACTCCACCTAGAAAACTGGCTTATTACCGGAGGTTTACCCTCACCTTATGAATTGGTTTTATACCACCTGATTGCCCGATGTGGGATTTAACATGGTTAAGGACATTAAACTAAGCTCTGGATAGGAGATAACCCATTAGATTTTTTCCCCTTTCTTTTTCCCGTTTCTCTTTTACTTTCTTGTATTTTCTCTTTATTTTTATCTTAAATGGTCACCTTCTGGAAATGAGGTGAATTTTTTTTTTTAAACGCAGGGGTTAGAAAGGCGAGACCCTTTATCTCGAGCACTAAATAACAGCTTGCACCTACAACTCTGCGTTTGGTGGTTGGAATAGTTCTCGCCACTCGATTTTAAATATACCTCTGTGTTTGTTGGTTGATTCAAAACCAAACTTCTCTTTTCTTCCCTATCTGTGAGTATCTCTGCTCTCATAATTGAGATGATCGTGTTCTTCTTCATCTTCAATCATTATGATTTTTCCTTATATGGACAATTGTGACTCTATCGCATACATATTTTGTTTGCTTGTTTTATTGAAAGTGTTTTTCAAATTCTCTTACTGCTATTCTTCTTTTTTGGTCAATATTTTCTATTAAAAATTGATACTGCAATCTTAAAACTTCGCAAATATTATCCATCTGTTCCCTTGAATGATTTAAAAAAGATTTATCACTCTAAGCTATGACGGTTGAGAATGTTAATGTGCAAAGGGATGCCTGGGGATATTCGTTGGTTAGTTGAAGCAAATGTTCGATTGGGAGGAGAAAGTAAGGCAATCTACACTAAGAATTTCCCACTGTTAGGTAAAAGTAGTTATGCAAAGAAAAGAAGAGGAAAAAATGAATATATGTTATAAGTACGCTAGATGGGCCTGTAAAGCACATTGTCGTTCACTTTCATTTACGTCAAGAAATCGAGAGGATAAAATTTCATTCATTAAGGATGGGCTACGTAAGGAGTCTTTGATATCCATCAAACTCTTGAGACGCATCCTTGTGGACGTATGCAAAATGTACTTTTTGATTTATGGACTTGATTCAAAAATGAACAAGAGCATTATAGTTTGCAGAACGTGACTTTAAAAGATACCATTTGTCAATTTTTAAGAAGATGGGAAGCATATCCCCAACTCCTAGAAGTGTTTAAGTCATTTTTGGACATAAAACTAGAGGACGATGTGTGCCATAGTCAAAACTACTTCTACATATTATTTGTCATATATTTTATTGTGATTTGTTTTAGTTTTATTTCTTGTTTGCACAGTTGAATTTATTTTGCAGCTACTACAACCAATATGGAATGACCTTCAACCAAACAATTGAAAACCATTAGTGTCTCTGGTGGATCCATTCTTGGGTGACAATCTGAGCACCTAATAGGAACAATCAATTTGGGAAGTATACTTGATGATTGAAAAATTAACCTTGCGTATGAAGGAGGTCTTTGTAGACTGGTAAGATCTGCCGCTCAAGCTGCTCAACAGCAAAGAACTAGAATGGTAAGCGTTACCCTGCTAATTTTCAAACAAGCATATGGAAGAATAATAAGATTTGAGGTATAAGCCTCAATGCATAATAGCACGAAATTCATGATAACGAGTTCTGATGCATTCATTGTATTGCCATGAGGTTTTGAAATATTAGAACAAATCTTTAACGTGATCTCTGCTGGATCCATTCATTGTATTGTCATTAAACTATGAATTTTTATGGTTGGACTATCGCTTTTTGGTTCAGTTTACTGCCTTTTATGCTTTTGTTGTAGGAATGACACTTTTTGGGTTCGAATCAAGAATGATGTGGATTGCTTGAACACAAGAAGAATTCTGAGTGAATTTAGAGCAAAAAAGGAGCTTAAACATATGTTACGCCCCATGTGTAATAGCAATCATGGGTAGCCACTGCAGAAACAAGAAAATTTGAAAACATTAGAGATTACATGAAGGGTGTAACAACTTGCTCGGCCAGAATTAGTTTAGACACTTTTTGTAATTTTCTTTGGACCTTTTTTTTTGGCTTCCAAGTTATCTTTGGGAGACTTGGACTTGGATAGGGGATTTTTAAAAAAGAAAAGAACCCTAAAAAGGGAGGGATATATCGATTTATTCACGGCGAGCCACCCCATTCTATGAGGAGGAAGAACAAGCAAGGATTATTGAATTCATCGAATTGTGGAGATCCATTGGATTCAAGAGTTTTCTCTTTCCTTCTCTAATCTTCACTTTATTTATTTTTCCATTTATTTATGGTGTGCAATTTGAATATGTGTGAGTAGTTCTCCTTGTTCTAGCATGCTCTGATCTTATGTGGACACATTAGGGCCTAGTATTCGCATAATTTTAATCGTCAAGTGAGGCACTGAAAGGAGAAGCTTGATAATGGAATCCTAGAATTGTACCTGAGAATTTGGACCACGAAAGTAGGTCGAATATCTTGAGGATCCATTGAATTATCAAAGATCTTAAAGGTTTAATTTAAAGGTTTAATTTATACAATTGCCATGAACATAGGGGATTTATTGAATTAGGTACGTTGTTGTGCTTTGAAAGAAGACAACAATTAACTTAGGATAATTCACCTTCAAAAGTGGATGTTCACAAGAAAGAGAGAATCCCTACAGTATCATTAATTCATGTTGCGGTGAAACCCAGTCCTAGAATCCTTTAAAACTTGTTTTAAATCAGAATTTAGATTGTTTGAAGTTCTTCTTTGCGATTTATTTATTTCTTTCGCCGTATCTCAATTTAATTTGATTAGTTTAGATAATCTCTCTTTTTGAGTTAATGGTATTCGACAACATAGTCCTCTTGGGAACGATATCTTAAATACTACTGATTACCAGTGCGCTTGCGGTAGCATCAACTTTTCTTTTCCTCTTTAGTACTCATTATTTGACTTTGTCTTATTTGTGCTCCTTCTAGTTGTCTTCCCTTTTTATGTGAAAAACAAGGAATTCTAAAAACATCGTTGAAGCAATTCCAAAAATTGAAAGAACTTTCCAAAGAAGGCGAAGAAGACAGAGACAACAAGAGGTCATGGCTACAGATAATATAAGAACTTTGAAAGATTTTGCTGCGCCAAGTACCCAAGGATTGCATTCGGGAATAACAAGACCAACAGTTGATGCCAACAATTTCGAGCTCAAACCCATTCTTCTCTCTATGGTTCAACAAAGCCAATTTGGAGGCTCACCTGCAGAAGATCCAAACCTACATCTCTCGGTGGTCTTGGAGTAATGTGAAACACTTAAAATTAGTGGAGTCTCTTCAGATGCCATCAAACTCAGATTGTTCCCTTTTTCATTAAACAACAGGGCGAGATTGTGGCTGCCCTCTCTCCCATCTGGTTTCATCACCATCTGGGATCAGCTATCACAAGCCTTTCTTGCCAAGTACATTCCTCCTAGCAAAACTACACATCTTAGGAATCAAATTACAAGCTTCACCCAAAGTGAAGGTGAATCACTCTATGAGGCTTGGGAGAGGTTTAAGGAACTACTGCGATTGTGTCCCCATCATGGCTTAGAAAATTGGCTCATGGTTCACACCTTTTACAACGGGATAACTTACAATGAGAGAAGCTCAGTGGATGCTGTAGCTTGTGGAGCTTTAATGAATAAGAATGTGGATGTTGCATACAACCTGATTGAAGACATGGCCACCAACCACTATCAATGGTCAAATGAAAGAGCCAGTCACAAGAAAACTCCAGGTAAGTGTGATGTTGATGTATTGAATTTGGTGATTGCTAAATTTGATGCATTGAACTAGAAAATTGATAGGATGAATGTGAATGTCGCAGGTATGAGCAATGCTTATGAAATTTGTGGGGGTGTTTGACATTCTTCCTTAGAATGTCAAGTAGGAAATTCCTTTCCTCAAGGTCCCTCCTTAGAGCAAGGCCACGTTGTTAATAACTTCAACCACAAAGGGCAAAGCAATCCATTTTCTAATACCTATAACGCTGGTTGGAGAACTCATCCTAATTTACCCTCAGAGATTGGCTGAGGGTAAACTTGATAAACAATTTGGGAAGTTTTTGGAAGTTCTTAAGAAGCTGTACATTAATATGCCCATCACAAAAACTTTGTCGGAAATGCCATCTCATGCTAAATTCTTCAAAGATATATTGTCTAACAAAAGAAAGCTTGAAGAATGTGAAACTGTGTCATTAACTAAGGAGTGTAGCGCAATAATTCAAAATAAATTACCTCCGAAGCTTAAAGACCCTGGAAGTTTCTCAATTCTTTGTGTGATTGGAAATGTTAATTTTCATCGTGCCTTGTGTGATATTTGTGCCAGTGTTAGTCTAATGCCGTTGTCTGTATGCAAGAAGTTGGAGTTAGGTGAATTGAAACACACAACTATTTCTCTGCATTTGGCGGATCGCTCTGTCAAAAATCATGTAGGTATTTTGGAGGACGTACCTATAAAGGTTGGTAAGTTTTACATTCCTACAGATTTTATCGTGTTATAAATGGGGGAAGACAACCAAATTCCCATAATTCTTGGAAGGCCTTTCCTAGCAACTGCATGGGAAAACTTTCCTTGAGTATTGGTGCTAATAAAGTTGAATTTAACTTTTCTAATATGGTTAAATGTTTTCAGCGGACCAACTCGCGAAGGAGAAATTCCATGAGCATTGTTCAAGTGACCATTTGGAGATTTGTCTCGTGCATAATACGTTAGAAAGGCATGACAATGATGAAGTGGTTGCATATGAAAAATTTGTTGACGTGAGTCCATATATCTCACCTTAGCATACAAGAATTGAGAAGTGTGAATTAGAATCTAAGACCGACTATTTTGAGGAAGAGAAAGCTCCACTGATAGAACTTAAACCCCTCCCTTCTACTCTCAGGTATGAGTTCCTTAGACCAAACTCTACACATCTTGTGATTGTAAATGCAAGTTTGAACAGGGTTGAAATTGATAAGTTGCTTAGAGAACTTAGATTGCAACGAAAAGTCATAGGATATACCATTGATGATATAAAAGGAATAAGCCCATCGATATGCATGCATTGAATCTTGTTGGAAGATGACGTTAAACCATCTATTGAGAGTCAAAGGGGATTGAATCCTAATATGAAAGAAGAAGTCAAGAAGGAAGTGCTAAAATTATTAAATGCTGGAGTTATTTTTCCTATCTGTGACAAGAATGGGTAAATCCTACTTAAGTTGTTCTTAAGAAGGCAGGTATAAAAGAGGTGAAAGTAATGAATTAATTCCATCTAGGACAATCACGAATTGGAGAATGTGTATTGATTACAGAAAATTGAATAAAGCAACCTGAAAAGATCATTTTCCTCTCTCATTCATTGACCAAATGCTTGAAAGGTTGGCTAAGCATTCTTTTTTTTATTACTTGCATGGTTATTCTGGTTTCTTTCAAATTCCCATTCATCCCAGTGAACAAGAAAAGACCACGTTCACATGCCCTTTTGGCACTTTTACCTATAGAAGAATGCCTTTTTGTCTATGTAATGCTCCTGCGACTTTTCAGCATTGCATGATGTCTATTTTCTCTGATTTTATTGAAAATATCATGGAAGTCTTTATGGACGAATTTTCGGTATATGGTGTCTCTTTTGATTGTTGTTTAACCAACTTGTCTGAGGTGTTGTAGAGGTGGGAAAAAGTTAATCTTGTTTTAAATTGGGAGAAATGCCATCTTATGGTAAAAGAAGGTATAGTTTTGGGGCATATGGTGTCAGAGCTTGGAATTGAGGTCAATAGAGCCAAAGTTCTAGTTATTGAGAAGATGCCGCCACCTACTTCCGAAAAAGGGATACAAAGCTTCTTAAGTCATGTCGGTTTTTATCGGTGTTTCATTAAAGACTCTTCAAAACCCCTTACTAATTTACTGCTTAAGGATACTCCTTTCAACTTTGATCAAGATTGTCTTGATGCTTTTTGTAGGTTAAAGGAAGCATTGATCTCTGCATCCATTATACAAGCTCCCGATTGGAACCTCCCTTTTGAAGTTATGTGTGATGCAAGCAACTTTATAGTAGGCATAGTGTTAGGACAGATGAAAGATAGAAAAATGTATGCAATCTACTATTCTAGCCGAACTCTACATGAGGCTCGAGTTAACTGCGCTACCTCCGAGAAGGAGTTGCTAGTAGTTGTCTTTGCATTTGAGAAGTTTAGATCCTACTTGGTAGGTTCGACCGTGATTGTCTACAAAGATCACTCTGCTATAAAGTATCTCTTGAGCAAAAAGGATGCCAAACCAAGATTAATCCGGTGGATCCTTCTACTTCAAGAGTTTGACCTTGAGATCCAAGACAAAAGGGACTGAGAATGTGGTAGCGGATCATCTCTCAAGACTAAAGCAACAGCACAATGGAAAAGAAGTGTATCAACATATCAGAAATTACACCCAACCCACAATGCTTATTATGACTCTCACTATCCAGCCCCAATTTTCATAACCCCCCTATGCTTATTCTTCCTGTCTAAAACTCCTTACTTTCTTTCCTCCAAAACCTCACCCACTCTCTACCCAACTCCATATCTCCATCTTACAACGAATTCTAGGCAAATTATTGGGAAAAATTTCCAAACCCATCTGGCTGTGATTTTTGGGCAAATCTGGATGCGATTTTTAGACCAACTTCAACGAACATTTTCACACAGATTTTTGAGGAAGTTTTGAGGGCATCTCCAGGGATTGCTGTTTGATTTTGGTGTGAATTTTGGAATTCTTTCAGTCGTCTAAATTTTCCAGAATTTTGTGAAACTTTGGTAAGCTTTTGTGCAAAGTTTGGAGAAAGTACTATTGGGTTTTTGTGAATTAATATTAGGCAAAGTTTCACATATATCTTTGAGTGTTTTGGTTGGTAGCTATCAAATGAAATTTCGGCTTGTTGGGTTTGCTTGTTGTCAAGTGCATCCATTTGATTGAGTTTCTTCATCTGCAAGCTGTTGGGCAAAACGCAAAAAGTTGCTGGAGCTTCATCTTCTCGCGTGGAGCAACCAACTCGAACTACACGAAGCAATAGAAACACTAATCCATTTGGTATTGTTTGCCGTGACAAGAATAAAAAGGAAAGGTACAACATACTTGTGAAACGAAAAATTGTAAATAAGCGATATATGGATCAAAACACCCTCTCTATTTGTGGATTACTTGAAGATTCGATGTGGATGTTTGACAGATTGGGTTCGCATAATCTCATGACAGCGAAATGGCACACATACATAAAACTCACTCTTGAATTCTTAAGCTCCCTTGAGACTGAAAATTTTTACAAGCGAGACTGTGAAGAAGGGAAGATATCGTTCCGATTGTTCAAGGAAGAGCACATATTGAATTCGGCTCTATTTAATGAAATCTATGGGTCACCTTGAGCTTGTGAGAAAAGAATCCCCAAGGTATTTAATGAAGGAGGATTTTGGAATACCTTGACTGGGGAAAATAGGTTTGATGCCAAACACGCCAACTCCAATTTGATTCACAACCCTTGTTCTGTTACTCCCAAAGGGTCATGGCTCATACTATATTTGGACGAGATGATAGTGATGGCATTGTCAAACAAAGTGAACTCATCACTTTATGGGATATGATGAATTCTTGCAATGTGGACACTGATTCCCATATAGCTAGGCAACTGGCTAAAGTCAGCAAGGCCGTTAAGGGCACCATTGTAATTCGCGGTATGATCACTCCTGTTGCGACCTCTCTAGGCTACGACATATTCGGGAGCACACGAATCGATATGGGAGCTTGCCTCTCTATGAAGATGGTTGCTAAGGAATATGATGCATATTATGCTTTACTAAAGGATGGGTCCAAACATCGTCTCCCTCATCCGGATCACACTAGTATCCGGCTACCCCAAAATTGAAGTTTCACACCCAATGTAGAAGCATTACCACTCCAAGTAGAAGGGCCGTCTCAACCTCCATCAGTGAACGCGAACTTCCACTCTATCCAGGCTTCTATTCAAGCCTTGAAAGCCGAGCAGAGGAGTCAAAGAGCTATACTAGAGGAGATTCAGGCATAGAATGTAGACATGGATTTGGGAATGAAACGAATGGAGCAACTACTGCAAAATTTGTCTTAGTGGAATTTTTACTTACCCATCGCACTTCCATTGAGGACAATGCGTGCATTAAACTTGGAGGATTAAAAAAGGTACAGTCGATAAGTTAAATTGCAATAGTTTCTTTCCAAAAAAAAAAAGAAGAAGAGAGAAATACACTTCTTTTGGTTCCAAGGTATAGTAGATAAGTTAAATTGCAATAGTTTCTTTCCCAAAAAAAAAAAAAAGATACACTTCTTTTGGTTGCAATCCATGATGAAGAGTTTGTCGATCTGGAAATGCTCATACCATGATTCAATTGCTATCTTTCGACTTGTGCTTTGATTGTGTAATATCCTCATACAAAATGATTGCACTAAACATGTAGACATGTAAATTAGTGAGGTCTTTGAGCCTTTAGAATGACATATTCGTAACAGCCACGCTGTTTCTTTGATGTGTGATATTCTTCCATGAATTTATTCCTTTAGAACATATGTTGATTATTTTGGAGGCCACGTTACTATGTGCATGCAACATGAATATGATTAAGGCCATCTTTGTTTAAGAGCTTAATTGGCCAAAAAGCCTACCTTATGATTAATATCCTTTTTGCTTGCCCATTTGAGCTGTGTTGAATTTTTCCATTTGTCTTAAACCCACATTACAAGCCCTTAACCTCTAGAAAAAAACAATTCTTCACCTAGCCATAGGCTTAATGGAGCTTTGTTTGTCATTGATGTGTGATAAGTGCAATTTATGCACTTATTTATGTCTCTTAAACTATGCGTTTTTCTTATTTTTAATTAATTTCGTATCTAATTTAGTGATATTTGTTTCTATTTTAGGAAAAACCGGGAATTGAAGAAAATATTACAACTTTGGACTAGAAGTTGAGGACTTGCCCTGCAATTAAACTGTGATGACTAATAGGGAATCGGGAAAAACTTAAACCTGGTATAACCATGCGGTCGCATGCTCGACCGCATGCCTTTGCAAAATTATAACCATGCAACCGCACGCGCGGTAGCATGGTTATATCTGGCAGATTTTCTGGAAACTTTCCGAAATTGAATTGGACTCTGATTTTTCGAGCTTTCTTGCATCTATTAATACCAATTTCGACCTAAAAAATGGTGGAACGTCAGAGAAGAGGAGAGAAAAAAATTGGAGCAATCAACCTGGAGAAACTTGGAGAAAAAGCCACAATTGTAGATCCAAATTCAAGAGCTCAACATTAACTCGGTTATGGCTTTCTCTTCTTGTTTTTCTTCTATTCCTTATAGCATGTAAAGCCAGATTTCTCGTAGCATTAGGGTAGAGATGAAACTTTGATTTTAGTTTGAATCCGGATTGTTAATTTGATGTTTTGTTAATTCTTATCCTAAGATGAATGTTCGGTTTTGAGTTTTCAATATAATTATGCTTTCTTTTACAACTTGTGGCCAAAGTTGATCTGTGATCTATTTATTGCATTGAGAAATAGTGAATAGATTAGACTCTTGTTGAAAACCACAAAGTCCGATAGGGGATGAGAATACCCTATGCTTTGTGCGATGTTTTTATGCAATTCTTGCATTGTAATGCATTTTTATGGCGTTGTTATCATCGAGATATAGTTAACACGTTATATAAATAGGTTGAATTCTACTTGAGAAAGATTATTCAACAAATTTTGTGAATTGAATCGTCAAAACTAACCTTCATTGTCAAATTAATAATCCGGGGGATGACTAATTGAAAAGTGGATTCAAAACCTTAATGCTAGTTTTTCCCATATTCAATTTAAACTATAAAAACCATTCTTTTAATTTGTTCCAATTTGATTCATAATCTTTAGTTTTAGATTTAGCAATTTAGTTTAGTAATTTAATTTTCGCAAGATTAGAAATTAATTTGATCTCAACTTATTCATTTCGGTTAAGGCTAGTTAGAGTGAACGTGGGAATAAATAAGTCCTCGTGGGTACGACATCCGGACTTTAAAAGTCCTCTTTATTACTTATACGATCCGTGCACTTGCGGTGTGGATTTATTCCCAATAAGTTTTTGGCGCCGTTGCCGGGGACTGTATTTGTTTTACCGTTTAGTTTAGCTAGCACTAATTCGAACTTTATTTGTTTTTATTTAATTTTATTGCATTTTTCGTTCACAGTTTCTCTTGTTCTCTCTCAGGTTTATCTGAAGTACACGACTAGGTCCACCTCTCGAACTTGATCCAGAGATCGAGCGTACCTTTCGCCAACGACGTAGAGAAGCTAGGGAAATAGAAAAATAAAAAAAGAAAGCAATGGCGGCCAATGACGAGATTCCGCGAATTAACAATGGCGGAGAATGAGCAGAAGAGGCAATTGACGAAGATAACACGCTAGTTGGTGATTTTATGACGCCACAAATCATTGAAAGCCAATCCAGCATCGTTTACCCTCCATTTGGGCAGCCCACATTCCAACTGAAGACGGGTGTGATTATGTGATCCATGTTTTCCAAAATGGACACCCATTCTATGGATTGCCGGATGAAAACCCGCACACGCATGTCTCACGCTTCTTGGAGATGTGTGAACATTTTAAATATCAAGGCATTTCGGACGACGCCATCCGACTAAGGTTGTTCCCTCGCACTCTACGAGACAAGGCTCTGGAGCGGCTTGATTCACAGCCAATTGCCAATATAACTACATGGAATGACCTAGCTCAAAAGTTCTGCACCAAGTTCTTCCCTCCGGCGAAGATTGCCAAGTTGAAGCATGATATCTCTATTTTCCAACAGCATGAGTCGGAATCTTTCGATGAAGCTGGGCAAAGGTTTAAGGGACTGCTTAGGAAGTGCCCGTATCATGGGATCAGCAATGGACAGCAAAGTACAGATTTTTATGCGGGGTTACTTCCTTCATGTAAAAGTTTGGTAGATTCATCGTCAAATGGATCACTCCGCACCAAAACAATCGCTGAAGCACTTGAGCTATTCGAAAGGATTGCAAACAGTACGGCGATGTGGGCGTCTGATAGAAGAAATCATAGCAGAGCATCTGGAGTCTATGAAGTCGATAATTTCACTGCTCTGACCGCGAAAATTGACGCATTGGCTCACAGGGTGGAGAGTATTGTGAAGATAGGTAGCTCAAAAGCACCTATACCACCCACTTGCGAGAAGTGTGGAGCTAACCATAGCACCAGTGAGTGCCCTATTATCGCTCACCGCACTGCTCAAGTTGATTATATTCATGGAGGTCAACGGCAACCTGGCAACCCATTTACAAACACTTATAACCAAGGTTGGCGTAATCATCCAAATTTTGGCTGGAGAGATAATCAGAATCATGGAGGATTCCAAGGACCCCAATACCAGCAACCAGAAAAGAAGAGCTCTATTGAAGAGGCTTTAGGTCGATTTATGGAGAGAACCGAGAAATATATGGATCGCACCGATCAATTTATGAAGAAAACCGATACCGCCCTCCATAATCAACAAGCTTCCATTCATAATCTAGAAACACAAGTTGGGCGACCGGCTAACACTATTTTGGACCGACCACAAGGTGCTTTGCCTAGCAATACTGAGGTGAACCCAAGAGAGCAAGTTCAGGCTATCACTACTAGGAGCGGGGTGCGGCTTCAGGCGATTCATGTCAAAAGGCCTTCAAGAGAACAAGAAAAAGCGATCATTGAGGAAATGGAGCCAGGAGAGGAACAAAAGGTGCCAGCTGAGTCACAAGTTGAAGAAAATGGGGGCAACTCAGTGGAAAGGACAGCGGTACCATTAAAACCTTATGTGCCTCCTATACCGTTTCCTCAGAGACTTCAAAAGCATAAGCTGGATAAGCAATTTGCCCGATTTCTTGAAGTTTTCAAGAAATTGCATATCAACATCCCATTTGCAGAGGCCTTAGCTCAAATGCCTAGCTATGCAAAGTTCATGAAGGAAATTTTGTCAAATAAGAGGAAGCTTGAAGAAAATGAGATGGTGATGCTAACAGAAGAATGCAGTGCTATCCTCCAGAACAAACTCCCACCCAAACTAAAAGACCCAGGGAGTTTCACTATACCTTGCACTATTGGGGATTCATATTTTGATAAAGCTCTGTGTGATTTAGGTGCAAGCATCAATTTAATGCCATTCTCTGTTTGCAGGAAATTAGGTTTGGGAGAACCAAAACCAACTTCAGTCTCCTTACAGATGGCATATCGCTCTCTCAAGCACCCATGGGGAATTATTGAAGACATTCTAGTGAAAGTGGAGAAATTCATATTCCCTGCAGATTTTGTTATACTTGACATGGAAGAAGATGGGAATATGCCACTTATCGTGGGCCGACCATTCCTAGCAACTGGAGGAGCGATTATTGATGTGGCAAAGGACAACTTTGTCTTCCGGGTGAATGACGAACACATCACTTTTAATGTGTCAGGGTTATCAAGTATCCAACCCAATCAGATTCATGCTTTATGGTGGATGAGGTTGATCAAGCCGTTCGTGGAAAATTTCGGCTGGATTATCCTACAGACCCTTTGGAGGCATCTCTTCTCCACTCCAACTCCATAACCCTCGGCCGGGAAGAGATTGAAGAATGCAAGAGGTACTTGGACGCACAAGAACTGTATAAACATCGATCTCGTCATGAGAGTCTAGGAGTTGGACCTCCACCACAGCCACCATCTATAGAGCTGCCGCCTACGCTTGAGCTCAAGCCATTACATTCACACCTGCGGTATGCCTATCTTGGCGATTTATCTACGCTGCCTGTTATCATTTCGACCTCTTTAATTCAGCTTGAGGAGGAAAAATTACTACGAGTACTTAGAGAGTAAAAAGCAGCCATCGGATGGACTATATCAGACATTAAGGGAATCAGTCCCACAATTTGTATGCATAAGATCTTAATGGAGGACAACTACAAACCTATAGTTGATGGTCAACGCCGTTTGAACCCCTATATGAAGGAAGTGGTAAGAAAAGAAGTGTTGAAGCTTCTGGACGCAGGGATTATCTATCCGATCTCAGATAGTGCTTGGGTGAGCCCAGTGCAAGTTGTGCCGAAGAAAGGGGGTATTACGGTGGAGAAGAATGACAATAATGAGTTGATCCCAATTCGAACAGTCACGGGATGGAGAGTTTGCATTGACTATCGCAAATTCAACGCAGCTACTAGAAAGGATCATTTTCCCTTACCATTCATTGACTAGATGCTAGAAAGACTAGCTGGGTATTCACATTATTGTTTTCTTGACAATTACTTTGGCTATAATCAAAAATCCCTATCGCCCCCGAGGATCAAGAGAAGACCACTTTTACTTGCCCCTATGGTACATTTGCTTACCGTAGGATATGCCTTTTGGCCTTTGCAATGCACCTGCCACATTTCAGCATTGCATGATGGCTATCTTCTCTGATATGGTTGAAAAATTCATTGAGATTTTCATGGATGACTTCTCTGTATTTGGATCCTTTTTTGATGAATGTTTGAAACATTTAGAGCTTGTTCTACAGCGATGCCAAGAAACGAATCTGGTGCTGAATTGGGAAAAGTGCCATTTCATGGTGCAAGAGGGTATTGTATTAGGGCACCGAATCTCAGCTGATGGTATTGAGGTGGACAAGGCAAAAATTCAGGTGATTGAGAAATTACCACCTCCAACTTCGGTTAAAGGAGTTCGCAGTTTTTTGGGTCACGCGGGCTTCTATCGGCGCTTTAGCAAGGATTTCTCTAAGATGACCAAACCACTGTGCAATCTTTTAGTCAAAGATGTCCCATTTGTCTTCTTGGAGGAGTGCTTATTGGCGTTCAATGCTTTAAAGGAAAAGTTGAGTTCAGCACCATGATCGTCACTCCAGATTGGAGTTTCCCATTTGAGCTCATGTGTGACGCTAGTGACTATGCAGTTGGAGCAGTCTTAGGACAACGGAGGGATAAAATGTTTCAAGTCATACATTACGCTAGCAAAACTCTGACCGATGCATAGTTGAATTATGCAACAATTGAGAAGGAGCTTTTAGCTGTGGTCTTTGCATTTGATAAATTCCCACCCTATCTCATTGGATCAAAAGTGATTGTATACACTGACCACGCTGCGTTGAAGTATTTACTGGAGAAGAAGGACGCAAAACCTAGGTTGATCCGGTGGCTGCTTCTACTTCAAGAGTTTGATTTAGAAATTAGAGATAAGAAAGGGAGTGAAAATGTGGTTGCTGACCACTTATCTCAACTTGAGCAACGTAAGGAAGATAAGGAAGTGGGGATCAATGAGTTTTTTCCAGATGAGCAAATTTTCACTATTGACTCCACACCATGGTACGCCGACTATGTTAATTATTTGGCTGGATCAATTCTACCACCGGAGTTTTCAAGTCATCAAAAGAAGAAATTCTTTGCCGACTTGAAGCATTACTTTTGGGAGGATCCAGTTTTGTATCGACGTGGTCCTGATCAGGTTATTCGTCGGTGTGTGCCAGAGGAAGAAATCCCATGTATTCTTGAGTCATGTCACTCAACTGCATATGGAAGGCATTTTGGTCCTTCTAAAACCGCAGCTAAGATCCTACAATCCGTTTTTTATTGGCCCACTCTTTTTAGAGACGCTTATCGGTTTGTGAAGACGTGTGATCGATGCCAGCAGACAGGAAATATCTCGAGAAGGGATGAAATGCCACTTAAGAGCATTCTTGAAGTCAAGCTTTTCGATGTTTGGGGAATAGATTTCATGGGTCCATTCCCCTCTTCATTTTCAAATCACTACATCCTGGTGGCAGTAGACTATGTCTCCAAATAGGTGGAAGCAGTTGCTCTACCCACCAATGATGGTCGAGTGGTCGTGGAGTTTCTCAAAAAGCATATTTTCACTAGATATGGTACTCCGCGTGCTATTATAAGTGATGGGGGTAAGCACTTTTGTAATAAACAGTTCGAATCTCTTTTGGCTAAGTATGGTGTTAAACGCCGTATTGCTACCCCATACCATGCTCAGACGAGCGGGCAAGTGGAAATATCAAATCGAGAGTTGAAGAGGATCCTTGAGGTGACAGTAAGCAATTCTCGAAAAGATTGGTCGAAGAAATTGGATGATGCGCTATGGGCCTACAGGACAACTTTTAAAACCCCTATAGGCATGTCACCATATCGCCTAGTATTTGGGAAGGCGTGTCATTTGCCTGTGGAGTTGGAGCACAAAGCATATTGGGCAATAAAGAAGCTCAACTTTGATTTGAAAGTTGCGGGTGAAAGAAGACTCCTTCAACTGAATGAAATGGATGAGTTTCGGTTGGATGCCTATGAGAATGGTAAGTTGTATAAAGAGAAGAAAAAAAGGTGGCATGACCAGCATATTAAGATGAAAAAGTTTGTAGTGGGGCAGCAAGTTCTCCTATTTAATTCTAGGCTCAAGCTTTTTCCAGGCAAACTTTGTTCCCGGTGGTCGGGACCCTTCATGGTGACTAAAGTTCTCCCAAACGGTGCTGTTGAGGTGTACCACGAGAGTAATGGCACTTTTAATATGAATGGTCAGCGGTTAAAGCCATATTGGGGCGGAGATTTTCCAAAGGAAGTCTCGGCCACCTATATTTCCATGCCGCCGTGAATTCCATTGCCAAAGTCGGGCTTGGGACTCTCAACGAAGCGCTTTGTGGGATTCAACCCACCCCGTATCCTTTCCTTAAGTTCTACTTTCATTTTTAAGTTTAATGTTAAGTTTAGAGTCAAGTGTCACTTGTCAGTTTGCATTGTCACATCTTTAGTTGTTTTTCATGTAGTTTCACGTTTCTAGAACTAAAAATCCACAAAAATTGTCATACCCCGTGGTTCCTTGATTTTCAAGTTCAAAACAGTTGCAAAATATCATTTGAAGTAAGTAGTATCATGTCACAATTCACATCATTTTACCCAAAAAAAAGGGGAGGGGTGGGGGGAACAGTGTACTGGTAAACCATGCGACCGCATGTGCGGTCGCATGGCTTTACAATCTGCAATCGGGGTAGCAGGGAAGCATGCCATCGCACACGCGGTCGCATGCATTACCAGCAGGATCCGAGCCATGCGACTGCGTGTGCGGTCGCATGGTAGTAACACGCACCCCAAATCAAAGTTTTAAAACATAACCGCTGTCATTTTGTCCCCCAAATTTTCGAACAAGAACCCTACCTTCCTTCTTCCCCACAATTTCATCGCCAAAACCGACCCATCAACAGTCGATTTTTCAAGGTTTCGAAACTCATTCCACCCTCTATCTCGGATCCCACACTATATTTGAGCATTATTTTGGGATTTTGGGTTGTTGAGTACGACAGCTCGGGGTATACACTGTAGACATTCATTCATCATTTTTCTCCTCAATTTCGTGTCTTTCCAGTCGACTTTCGAGCACTAAGGTACCCTACTTTCAAGGTTAACTCACGTTCACCGCAAGTTTGACAGTAGACATTTTTATCGGGCTAAATTCGAGAATTGCATTTACTTTTATGCTCTAATTGATGCTTGTGCTTTAGTAATGATCGAATTTGGGCTCGTTGCTGTGCAATATCTAGTATGTAAATTGAGAATTTGGTGCTTTGTCGAGATGGTGTTCACTGTGGTTTCCATTCTCGAATTATGTTGATTTTCTTTGGGAAGTATGGGACTCTGGGATGGTGAAATAGATGAGTTTAGGCTTGGGCATGAAGAATTGGGAGGTGCATTGCTTGTAATATGTTGAAAATCTCTCAAGAACTATAATGCACACCAAGTGTTCGGTGAAATGTTTCAATGAAATTTTGTGCTTATTCATATGTTTCTCCATTATGGCATAATTCTACGTCATTAGATGATCACTTTGGTGTAAAATCTCTTTTGCTTGCATGAACTAAGCATTGAATTTGGCCTAGGCAAGGTTGGTGCAGTGACTTGAACGCCGCTAGAGCCGCGCCACTTTTCCTTCACACCCTCATTTTTACTACACACTCGATCGGATTGCATCCATTCTTGATATATGAATTATTTTTTACACATACTTTATATAGTGTGGGTTTGTTTCGTCTTGGAGTCATTTTGCACTATATTTTGCGGGCCCCACTTTATTTAGTTAATTATTCGAATTTCTTTCATTTTATGCAATTCTATATAGTTTGGGGGTGCTTTTATAGGAACTATTTGTTAGATTATTATATCTGGAAACTAATTGTGGTCTTTTCTTATTGCAGGTACAATGCTTCGTACCAAGAACCCGGACGGGCACGGAGATGACAGAGAAGGCTCGTCCCGTAAGAGAAAGAGCGTGGCTAGAGAGAGCAGAGCATAGGATAGTGCAACCGCTGAGTTTCCACGTAGCCGGGGTAAGAAGGAAGAGCAGACCTTGAAGAAGCTATTGAAGAAAAAGGACTTCTATATCGCCGAGCGGGAGGTCACTCTAGGTGATTTTCGGGATACGGTGATCGAAAGACTCATCACCAGAGCCGGATGGGAGAAGGTAGCTGGACCTTCCCAGTGCTATAATGATCTGGTTTGCGAGTTCTACGCAAATTTCAATGACAGGATCGACATTCCCGGGACATCCCACTATCAGAACACGTGGGTGCGAGACCAGTGGATCACATTCAGCCCGGAAATCATTGATACAGAACTCGGCCTCACACATGATGGTATTGAACCAGTGCCACTGGATGAGGATATTGCTAATGTGGCGCACTTTCTTTATGGCTCAGAGGATGCATGGCCACGCCCCGCCAGCTTTACTTATGCTGATCTCCCAGATATCTTGAGGGTGCTCTACATCTTCATCTGCACCAACATCGAGCCGACCACACATCTTACGACACTGACTGAGGATAGAGCTCGATTGTTGTGCCACTTAGCCCGGGAGGGGAAGATTGATCTTGGAAGCCTCACTTATCAGCTTGTGGTCGACTTTGGACAGATAGTGGCCGCAAGCTCATTTTCCCGTGCCTTATCTCGAGCATCTGCCTTACTTGTCAGATCCCACTGCACTCTCGAGAGTATCCAGTCGAGCCAGCCGCGCGGATCAACATCAAGAGGCTCCAAAGCTCCCACCCTCAGAAAGGCGGCAAGAAGACCGACACGGAGACACACCGCCTCCTCCAGCAGATCACCGCACAGTTTGAGGGCCACAATCAGCGGTTTGGACCGTCTGGAGTCAGCCCCAGGCATCCATCATGATCCGATGTTCCCTCCACCTCACGGGACTCAATAGGAGAGTTTCTGCCTCTTTTGTCTTTGCTATTTGTTCTTATTGTGCTTTTTCTCTTTGATCTTAATTGTGTACATTGGGGGCAATGTACTCTATTTTGCTGGGGTGGGGGTACTTTTGTGTACTTTTTGATACTATTAACTTCTGTGCTTATGTGGTGAAAGTTTGAAGTTGTACTTCAAATCTTTATATATATATTTGATGCCCCGTTTCCGGTTTTCGCTATTATTCATTTGCTAGTTTTTTTTTTTTTAAAAAAAGGGGATCACATATGCATTCATTTCCTTCTGCCCCATTCTCTTGCCTCATTGGCCCGAGTGATTAAGTCTGAGGGGTCTTTCAAACCTGGTGCCTTGAGTGACGAGCTCGGGAGTCGCCGACCTAAAGCTCGCTACATGGGTCTTTGAGAAAGCATTATTATTGGGGCACTGCATTGTATCTTATAGATTTAGTGGGAAAAAAGGGAAGAGAAAAAAGACCGAAGAAGGGGGAAAGATCTAGATTAAAAGGGGTTTGAAGTGCCGTGAAGCAACTTTGAGGCTAGAAATTTGGAGACTTAAGGCCGAAGTGGATGGAATGATAGCTGTATGCTTTTCAACATTTAGTCACTCTTCTTGACACCTTATGTGGAAAAATCCATAGAAAATTTTTAGAAACCACAAGGTAGAAACACCTCGGAAATTGAGAGAAAAGCATCAGAAGAGATTCACGAGTGAGTGAGGATATTCGACCACTTGGGAACATGGGCATGATTTTGTGTTGAACATTCTTGGTGATACTTTAACAAGCACTTGAGTTAGGTGATGACTAGGACATTCACACTAGATAGTCGAGCACTTGGGCAAGTGAATTTCTTTTTGGTGATTGTTTTGTCTGTCAAACTTGAGTTTTTACTATCATTTCGTTAGCTTGAGGCATATGGTACACGGTTTGACCATGAGTCCTGTTCGTGGTTGGTGATTAGCTACTTTGTTGGTTTTCTTTCTTTAAGTTTAGTTTTATTGTTCGAGGACGAACAATTGTTCTAGTTTGGGGGTGTTTGATAAGTGCAATTTATGCACTTATTTATGTCTCTTAAACTATGTGTTTTTCTGATTTTTAATTAATTTCGTATCTAATTTAGTGATATTTGTTTCTATTTTAGGGAAAACCGGGAATTGAAGAAAATATTACAACTTTGGACTAAAAGGAACACAAATCAAAGTTTGAAGGACTCAATTGGAGGAAATAAAAGTTGGGGACGTGATGAAAAATCAAATGGGAGCCAAATTGAAGACATCAAAAGTCTTTGGACTCAATCGATGAAATTTAGAAGTTGAGGACTTGCCCTGCAATTAAACTGTGAGGACTAATACGGAATCGGGCAAAACTTAAACCTGGTAAACCATGCGGTCGCATGCGCGGCCGCATGCCTTGCAAAATTATAACCATGCGACCGCACGTGCGGTAGTATGGTTATATTGGGCAGAATTTCGGGAAACTTTCCGAAATTGAATTGGACTCTGATTTTTTGGGGTTTCTTGCATCTATTAATACCAATTTCGACCTAAAAAATGGTGGAACGTCAGAGAAGAGGAGAGAACAAAAATTGGAGCAATCAACCTGGAGAAACTTAGAGAAAAAGCCACAATTGTAGATCCAAATTCAAGAGCTCAACATTAACTCGGTTATGGCTTTCTCTTCTTGTTTTTCTTCTATTCCTTACAGCATGTTAAGCTAGATTTCTCGTAGCATTAGGGTAGAGATGAAACTTTGATTTTAGTTTGAATCCGGATTGTTAATTTGACGTTTTGTTAATTCTTATCCTAAGATGAATGTTCGGTTTTGAGTTTTCAATGTAATTATGCTTTCTTTTACAACTTGTGGCCAAAGTTGATCTGTGATCTATTTATTGCATTGAGAAATCGTGAATAGATTAGACTCTTGTTGAAAACCACAAAGTCCGATAGGGGATGAGAATACCCCTATGCTTTGTGCGATGTTTTGATGCAATTCTTGCGTTGTAATGCATTTTTATGGCGTTGTTATCATCGAGATATAGTTAACACGTTATATAAATAGGTTGAATTCTACTTGAGAAAGATTATTCAACAAATTTTGTGAATTGAATCGTCAAAACTAACCTTCATTGTCAAATTAATAATCCGGGGGATGACTAATTGAAAAGTGGATTCAAAACCTTAATGCTAGTTTTTCCCATATTCAATTTAAACAATAAAAACCATTCTTTTAATTTGTTCCAATTTGATTCATAATCTTTAGTTTTAGATTTAGCAATTTAGTTTAGTAATTTAATTTTCGCAAGATTAGAAATTAATTTGATCTCAACTTATTCATTTCGGTTAAGGCTAGTTAGAGTGAACGTGGGAATAAATAAGTCCTCGTGGGTACGACATCCGGACTTTAAAAGTCCTCTTTATTACTTATACGATCCGTGCACTTGCGGTGTGGATTTATTCCCAATAAGTTTTTGGCGCCGTTGCCGGGGACTGTATTTGTTTTACCATTTAGTTTAGCTAGCACTAATTCGAACTTTATTTGTTTTTATTTAATTTTATTGCATTTTTCGTTCACAGTTTCTCTTTTTCTCTCTCAGGTTTATGCGAAGTACACGACTCGGTCCACCTCTCGAACTTGATCCAGAGATCGAGCGTACCTTTCGCCAACGACGTAGAGAAGCTAGGGAAATAGAAAAACAAAAAAAGAAAGCAATGGCGGCCAATGATGAGATTCCGCGAATTAACAATGGCGGAGAACGAGCAGAAGAGGCCATAGATGAAGATAACATGCTAGTTGGAGATTTTATGACGCCACAAATCATTGAAAGCCAATCCAGCATCATTTACCCTCCATTTGGGCAGCCCACATTCCAACTGAAGACGGATGTGAACCCTGAACGCATGGAGAAGTGGAGGAGGAACCTTGTAGGGTGGTACTTGCAGAAGAAAAGTCTTTTAAATACATTTTCAGTCATAAATTGAATTCAAAAAAAGGAATGAAAAATATTGTTATCTGAATGTTTATGTCTCCCGATTGTGAAGAGAATGAGTGCAATCTTATACTATGATGTGTGGAGTAGAGGGATGGTTAGCATTTCTTATGATTGAGCTTGAGTTAGCTCTTTTGTGCTCCATTAGTTTCAATGGCTTATGAACTATACTTCCAAAATATTTCCCACCTTAACCTGTAGCCTCATTACGACCCAAAAAGTCCTTATGATTTGTGTCATGAATGTGATATCAGTGGCTAAAAATAAGAAGATACTCAAGCTTATAGTAGGTCATTTTCATTGGAATGAATTTTTGAGTGAACCACATACCCTTCAAACACTTGAGAGCAGAGCGTATCAACCCGTGAATGTCTACTTGTTTAGTTTGCACCATTGTTTGCCATTGGTTGCAAGTTGTTCACACATGCGCTTCTTCATGATGTGTTATGAGCTTTCAAAGTATTGATTCTCCTCATTTTCGGATGCGTGACTTTTAGTTGTTGAAAATAAATGTTTTGTTTGCTTTTGCTTGTGCTTGAGGACAAGCAAAATCTTCAACCTGGGGGGATTGACAAGTGCGGAAAATGCATGATATTTTGGTATATTATACCCTTGCTTTGTCATTAAACTATGCATTTTTATGGTTAGACTGTCGCCTTTTGGTTCAATTTACTGCCTTTTATGCTTTTGTTGTAGGAATGACACTTTTTGGGCTTGAATCAAGAATGTTGTGGATTGCTCGAACACAAGAAGAATTCATAGTGAATTTAGAGCCAAAAAGTGCTTAAACACGTGTTACGCCCCATGTGTAATAGCCATCATGGGCAGCCACTGCAGAAACAAGAAAATTGGAAAACATTCTAGATTACATGCAAGGTGTAACGGTTGTTACACCCTTGCTCGGCCAGAATTAGTTTAGACACGTTTTTTTACTTTTCTCTAGACCATTTTTTTGGGCTTCCACGTTATCTTTGGGCAACTTGGACTTCGATATGGGGATTTTTTTTTTTTAAAAAAGAAAAGAACCCTAAAATGGGGAGGTCTATCGATTTATTCACGGCGAGCCACCCCATTCCATGGGAGGAAAAAAAGCAAGCAAGTATTATTGAATTCATCCAATTGTGGAGATCCATTGGATTCAAGAGTTTTCTCTTTCCTTCTTTAATCTACTTTATTTATTCTTCCATTGATTTATGGTGTGCAATTTGAATATGTGTGAGTAGTTCTCTTTGTTCCAGGAATGGGAATAACCTAACAATGAATTCTATGGTTGAGTTATGATTTCTTTCCTCTTTATTTATGAATGCCCGTGCTTTTGATTCGATTCTAGCGCGCTCCGACCCTATGTGGATACATTAGGCCATAGTATTCGCATAATTTTAATTGTCAAGTGAGGCACTGAAAGGAGGAGCTTGATAATGGAATCCTAGAATTGAAATTGAGAATTTGGACCACGAAAGTAGGTCAAATATCTTGAGGATCCATTGAATTATCAAAGATCTTAAAGGTTTAATTTATACCATTGCCATGAAAATAGGGAATTTATTGAATTAGATACGTTGTTGTGCTTTGAAAGAAGACAACAATTAACGTAGGATAATTCACCTTCAAAAGTGGATGTTCACAAAAAAGAGAGAATCCTTACAATATCATTAATTCATGTTGCGGTGAAACACAGTCCTAGCATGCTTTAAAACTTGTTTTAAATCAGAATTTAGATTGTTTGAAGTTCTTCTTTGCTATTTCTTTATTTCTTTCACCGTATCTCAATTTAATTTGATTATTTTAGATAATCGCTCTTTGTGAGTTAATGGTATTCAACAACATAGTCCTCTTGGGAACGATATCTTAAATAATATTGATTAGCAATGCGCTTGCGGTAGCAATTTGAAGCACTATCATTAGTCCTATCTTGTCAAGTCTAAGTATCCCTTTAATCTTTCCACAGCGATCATTACAATGAAGTAAAGTAAAGAATTTAGAGTCATGGGTTAAAGAGGTGAAATAGTCTGCCGCTGCATTACCTTCGTGATGGATATAGGAGAATTTGACTGTGATATGCAAAGAAGCTCTCTAATCTCATCCAATATGTATTGAATATTCCATGGTCCCTAATCTGTAGACAAGCAAAGTTGTATGGCAGCTTTAGAATCTGCTTCCATCCAAATCTTTCAATGCCCTTTCCAACACACAAGCGAACACCAGTTTCTATAGTTTTCAGCTCTGCAAAAGATATAATATAGTCCCTATAGTACTCTTGGAAAGCCCAAATCAGTTTTCCTTTATCATCTCGAAATAATCCCCCTTCCTTAGCATTCGAATCAATAGTAGTTCCACAAAAGTTAATTTATACTATTTCACTACTTTTGATTGCACCCTCAATTGTGGAATTGTATGAGAAATTACAAGCTTATGTGCCACAAATAGATTTGGAGTTGAGATTGTAATTGTGGAATAATTATCTTTTTATTTTATTCACATCATTTTATGATTAGTTCTACATTTTAGGATTTTAGTGAGATCAAAGTTATGCGACAATCAGGTGATATCTCTCATTCTTCTCATGTAATAACATTGAGAGCAATGTTAATTTCAGTTTAGGGGTGAGGGATTTATGCGGTTTATAAAAAATTGTAAATTATCAAGTATTGTTATTTCTCTTGGAAGTGATGCCATTGAATTTGGTAGACATTTTAGCCTGTGGATTACTTTGAGCGTTTAGATTGACACATACATATAAGTCTCATAGTTTTCTTTCATGCGTGATATTTTTCCATGGATTTGTGCCTCTAGATCTTGCCCTGTTTCTCTTCAAGGTTACACTAACACATGCATGCAACATGAAGATGGTTACGAAAATCTTTATTCTTTACTTTTAGTCACAATTAGCCAAATAGCCAACCTTGTGAATAAGTCCCTATTGTTTAGCTATGTTGACCTTTGTTGACAATTTTTCTGTTATAAACCAACGATACAAGCCCTCAAGCCATAAAATAAAATCTTTACCCTGCCTAAAGACTAGTGGAACATTGTGTATCAATGATGTTAGTATTTTGTATGCAGAAAACAAATAATATAATAAAATAAAATAAAAAACGGTTGATCTTTAGAAAACAATTGTTGATTACAGGACTTCTCACTTAGTCTAGTAATTTTGTACTTGGTTTGTTGGACTGGTCGTAATCCTTAGATTCTTCAGAGTGCATTTTTCCTTTGCTCAGTCAATAGAAAAGGAATTCTTTCACATTTTGGTTTGCAATTAGAAAGTTAACCACAAAAAATGGAAAAACAAAAAACAAAAAAGGGGTATTGTTCAAGCACGTACATAATTGGGAGTTAGTGTGAAGGATAATTCAATGTCTTCGGAATGATCTCTTCTTTGCAGATACTAATATTTATGGGTTGGATACTTAAGAGCTAAATTCGAGAAGATGCTTGAATAAGTGTGTAATGGAAAATTTCTTTTGTATTAACAGAAATAATACAAAAGGATTGTTCCAAATTGAGAATTTATAAAATTAATAGTGGACTGAATCTCTTGATCCCAAATAATCCGAAATCATCTAATGGAGGATCTGCTGGTGAAGATCGAGGCCACGTGCTTGATTCCCGAGCGTCAATTATTTTATTTGATTTGATCTTTGATCTTGAACTTGACTTCAACTTCTGATTTGGATCTGAAAAAGACTCTATTTTTCAAACCTTTTATTTGAGCTTTGAATTTGACTTTGATTTTGAAGAAAACTTTGTTCTTCAAAACACTAATTTCATCTTGAATTTGGTTTTGAATTGGAGAAGATTGTGTTCCCCAAAACCTTGATTTGATCTTGGATTTGGTTTCGAATTATAGAGAAAACTTTGTTTTCTAATCCTTGCTTTTTTGTGAAGTAGAGCGCCTCTTTGATTTAATTTTTGAGTTGGAAAAGACTTTGTTTTCTAAATCTTTACTTTGGATAGGCCTATCACCAACAACCCATTTAATTTGCATAATTAAATAAAAAATCCTTAATTATCAAAATTAAATATAATATTTTTTCCAATTAGATTTAATTAATTAAATGGATTTAAAAAATAGAATGGGTTTTGTTAGGTTTTCCCAATTAAATTTAATTGGGTGTAGTGGGCATTTGAAATTTAGGATTTAATCGGTCAATTAATTAAAGTATTGAATTAAAAGGTCAATTAATTAAAATCAACTCGGTCCAAAACACTTAAAATTTTTTAGTGTCTACAATATTCCCCTCAAGACTTATTTATTTATTTATTGGCAAATAAATTGATAAATCTTGAACTTAAATTTGAAATTTGATTTAAAATTTTCAAAAAATTTTAATCTCGAATTTTCCTCAAGATAATGAAGATTTTTTTTTTTTAAATCTTGAATTTTGCTTTAGATTAGAAAGATTGCTTTTTAGTGTGTTAATCTTGAATTTTGCTCAATATTAAAATTTCATAATCTTGAATTTCGCTCAAGAAAAAAGTTTTTTTTTTTATCTTCAACTTTGAGTGAGACATTTTGGCTTAAATTTAAACTTGATCAAAAGTTATCGAGATGGGGAAATAACAAATTTGTAGAGCCAATGGAATGTGCCACTTTGAATTCATTGAAACTCTAAATTGAGCAAAGAACTTCATTTGCCAAGGTTTTCACTTTGGTTGTTTTATTTTACTGTATTTTATTTTTTTGTAACCAACTGAAAAGCTTTTGTCTTCTTTCATTATCTTTTTTTTATTTTTTATTTTATTCTTTGAGATAGATTTAACACACTTTAAGACTTTATCAACAATTCAACCATGTGTTATATTTACCTCTATATGAATTTTAAATTTGAGTGAAATTTGACGATAGACTTTCATTGGGAGTAGGCAAAATTGTTTATGAATTGATCAAGAGAAGTTCATTCAATGCCAAACAAGTAAAACTGGCCTCAACTCTAATTAAATTTATACAACAAATGGGAGAAAGAAATTTTATCCTTTCACTTCCTTGTTCATCTACCCAAACTAAGTTGTTCAACTTTGGACAAAAGGTAGATGCTTTCTTTCTTTCATTTTTTTAATAGAAGAGAAACATTCTTCGTTTGAAATTAAAAAAAAAAATTGATGTTGCTTGGGCTTTATTCGACAAACAAAATAAAATGGCAATGAGCCAGAAGGCAATGCCTACTATAATCAATTGACTTTTTCACGGAGTTTTTCTTTTTTCTTTTTTTTTTTTGTTTGGTTTGAGCTGGATCGACGAAACAAGAGATCGCAAAAGCAGGTTCCTACAGAAGGTAAAACCAAAACAAGCAATTGTTTGTTCACGATCATGTGTGAATTTACTTATTTTCAAGGAAAGTGCTGGCAAAAGGAATTGTTAATTTATGGTTTATCAATAATTGTTCTTATGGTATGAATTGTTTGTCAGCAAGTCATTTACTAAATAAAACAATAGTGTATTTGAACTTGAGAATGGTACAATGGCTTTTGCAACAATCAAAAAAGTTGGCTATCTTCTACTCTCATTTTTTGTTTTTCTTTTTTTTTTTTTTTTTGTTTTGGCTTGTTTCTTTTTATGATGATGTCATAGACAAACCAAACATTTCTGTCTTTTCCACCTCAAATAGCTTCTGCCTCATTCTTTTGTTTATTTATTTATTTATTTTTATTTTGCAATTTGATTGTGAGTTCTTTTGTTTTGCTTTTTCTGCTGATTTGTGATTTGAAGTGGACAAGAAAATTTGAGATTTGGGTCCCAACATAATTGACCAAAAAATTGCGAAGTTCAAGACGTTTGGAAGTTTAAAATCCACTGCAAATGAGGACTAATCCTTTTAAAATCCAATACTTTTAATGTACAGGACCAATGCTTAGTTTTTTTTCCTTTTTTTGAAGAAAAATTTTGATGTGATTTACCTTGATAACCAAGGACTTTCCCTATTAACAATCCAAGACATTTAGTATCAAGGATTAAGGGTTGGTTCTTTTCTTTTTATTTTTATTTTTTTAAAAAGAGAAATTTGAAATGCCATATTTGATGATCAATGATTACCTCTTTAAACAATCCAAGACATTTAGTGTCAAGGATTAAGAGCTAATTCTTTTTTTAAATAAAAGATTTGAAACGTAGTATTTTGACAATCAAATACCAGTCCTTTTATACGTTCAAGGCATTTGGTGCCGAGTACCAAAGTCTGGTTCTTTTGTTTTTAAAAGGAAAATTTTGAGATCCCTTATTTGAAAATCAAGGATTGGCCCTTTCAAAAGTTAGAGGCATTTAGTGTCAAGGACCAAGGGTTGGTTCTTTCGTTTTTTGTTTTTTTGTTTTTTTTTTTGAAGGGAAAATTTGAAGGCGTCCCATTTTAGAATCAACGATCAATCCTTTCAAAGGTCGAATGCATTTAGTGTCAATTGGCCAATGAAGCAAATTTGTTTTCAATGCCTTATATTGACAACCAAGGGTTAGGCTTTTCACAAGTTTAAGACATTTAGTGTCAAAAACTAAGATCTGAAACTTTTAAAGGAAAACGATTTTTTTGCTTAGTTTCTCGAAGCATTTAACAACTAAGGATCATTTCTTTAACAATCCAAGAAATTGAGTGTTAAGGACTAAGGTTTGATCCTTTTAAAAATTTCTTTGATGAAATCACAAATTTTGATTTCTCGATTTTTAGAGTATGAAATCAAAAGAGTTAGGTGCCTTATATTTGAAACTCTAGCAAAAAAAAATATAGCTCAACTATAAATTTCAAAAGAATTTGCTTTATTTTGATTTTTTTCTTTTTCCAAGAATAGTTAACCGAACAGCAGTTATTGTGAGCCACCTGAGATAAGGGTGACCAAGTATCACAATAAAGTCTACCTCAACTTCAAAGGCACTGATGTGAAGTAACAAGTATGGGCAAACTTAGATTCTACATCCAGAAGGCGATGATGCGTACTCTTCCATTCACCGTTTTTGAACATTTGGAAGAGCTTGACAAGCCTTCTCTGAGCGAGACGCTTGAGGGCTCAAGGAATGATGCCTTTGGCATTCAAACAAGCTGTGCCCAATTTTATGCCTCCCTCCTAATCATAACTATAGCTGGACTTCATCCCATAAAGGAACATTGTTGAAAGAATAGCCAAAAGGGAAATGTGGTGGGGGAGCACATTAGCAAACCGTGGCAAAATTTGTTATCTTTCGAAATTTGGGAGTGGTCTTTATGGACCGAATGGTTCATTTCCCAAAAACGATGGGAGACTTATCACGTACTATAGGAGCCGGAGCCAAGGACCACCATAGTCCAAATTCTCATTACAGAGCTCTTTGTGAAGTTTGGTGTCCACTAACCAATACCTTTGCGACTAGTGCTGGGCAAAAAAATCGCCAAACCAACCGCATCGGGTCCGTTTGGTTAGGTTTTTTTGGCGGTTGGTTCAGTTTTCGGTTTGGTTTTTACCAAACCAAAAAATAGATCGGTTTTTTAAAACCAAAAATACCGATTGAACTGAGTCGGTTTGGTCGGTTTCGGTTTATCGAACCGAACCAATCAGTTCGATTCAGTTTTTTTTTGGGCCAAACCGACTTCAACTTGTCAATTTCTATTCGAGTGGAAAACCGACCTACCCGAATCGATGCCCACCCCTATTTGCGACAACGAAAGGTGAGATTGGCATACTCCTTTGGGATATAGGAGAGATCACCAGTCTCTCAACTTCGGGAGAATATTACGAGGAAGTGGTCCCAAGCCATGCAGAGTTGACCAAGCTATTACCCAAGTCTTCTAAAAATATATTCATCATTTTCTTAATGATTGCTGATGAAAAATCCTATGATCGTGTCACCCACGCAGATTTGATTGAGTTTTGGTTTTGAGAGGATGGCTCAAAAGGGCAGTTGTGCTCGGAATCCTTGCAAGAAAAATGGTTTAAGGGAGCCATGAATCTAAATCTGTGTGGCAAAATGTAGAAAATAGCAACAAAGAAGATTTTAAGGCCCCTTATCTTGGACAAACCGAGGTTGATCACTTCTCGGAATTGAGATCATTGGGATGACATGCCCTTTACTTTATCCCAAGGGAAGAGCTATGAGTGGGAGATATCAGCCTACCTTTATCTCTAGCTATATCGCTTCATCTTTTTCTTTAGGAGGTAAGGCCATTAGGTTGGGTACTTTCAGAGCTGCTATCATGATGGCAGTGGTCTCTATTTACAGCCTCGTCCCTTCTAATTTGGCTAACATTTACAAAGGCTTAACTAGAACTTTCCAAGCCAATTCGGACTTCAAACATCTTACTCACGGATTTCCCAGGCACTTTCATTATGCTTGGGCCGCCACTTATTTTACTCATGGCGTTTATTCCCACATTGAGAAGAATTTGGCGTCCGACCATCAAAGGTATACTAGATCTCTAAATGACATCTAGACATGGGAGATGGGAGCAATCGATTACCGAAATTTTATCCGCGGACAGATGGATCTGAAATATATTTGTTGGGATCCAATACAATGACCCCCTTTTCATGGTGAACACAAATATGACAACTCAAGGTCGAAGGACACATTAGAAATCATGATCAGTATTTGTAAAGACTTGCTTTCTTATCGTCGAGGCTCTTCGCCTCAACTTTTTGAAGCTTACAACCCACACAGATTTGCTGGACAACAAGGCTTTAGGTAGAGGTTGTCGGCTTCTCCTGCACACATGTTGTCTTCTAGTGAGAGTACTGACTTTTCCATCATCAAACCTGCCCTTGAACAGTTAGGTGAAGATAGAACTCAAAAGTCGATCGACCCCAACCCTGTCTCCGAAGAAACTTCCACAAAGAGGGAATTAAGCTTTTCCAGCAGAGAAAGGATAATAAAGAAGATCAAACTTAGACTTCATTCCAGGGGCTTTGGTCAGAACCCGCAGCAAGTGGGTGACTTCCAAACAGTCACGCCTAAGGTAAATGCCATGGTAGGCAAGGAGAGCCATTGAAATCAGGCTTGCATTTTTATTTTTTTCCTTTGAAAATTTTAACTTTGTTACTACTGTTGGCAATCAGATCGATGCCTTAACTTCCAGGTTACCCTATCTAAGATATGCCGTAAAAAGAAGGCAAGAAGGCAACTAATTTAGGTAAACTTCCAGCCTTGAAGAATCAAAATGGAATTGATCCTAAAAGTTTGAAGAACGACTTGGGCTCCGTGATTTAACTTTAGAGGACCCGCGCAGCCTTGAGTGCAAATAAAAGGTATACCTTTTGTTTGGAATGAGTAAATTTCTCCTCTTTTTTTGTTTTCTTTGATGTTCTGACTTAACCCATTGTGTGCCTTATTTTGTTTGAGATATACTTAAAGCCCTGGTGGACTTGAGTGTTTTCGATGACCTTAATGGTCCATTAGAGGATGCTGATGGCAACAGGGCAATTGACGCCTTGAAGAGTATCCCAAGGACCTGACCAATTGCCGGAGGTCACTTGTCGGACTTCAAGGCCGAGTAATATTTGTGGAGGGATTTTGATGTCGGCCTTGGATGATCTCGATGCGGAAGGAAAGCCTAATAGTGAAGATGAGGTGAATATGCGGCTTTGGGTACCTTTGTTTTTTAGGCCAGACAAGAAAAGGCAATCGATCCAGATGGAATGGAAGTCGCTGCTCCCCCACACAAGAATACTTGTAATGCGACCCCAACATATTATTCTATTTCTGGAACTCTACCTCAGATAATCGGAAACTCTTTCCATGTGAAGTCTACTCTACAGAGAACAGCTATCCTGTATCTTCGGGATCTGTTGAGGATGCTTTGGAGTATGACTTTTCCGATCTTCGAAAGTTGTGGAATCAGAACGTTTCTACTTGCCGTGCCGTGATTGCTGGTTCTTTCCAAGCTGACATCGAACCCTTCGTGATTAAGATGGAATAATTCATTGGAAAGGTTGACACTTACCATTTTGAGCGGGAACAATAGAAGGGGCGTCAAACAAAAGAGGAGAAGGAACAACGGCATATCACTTTGAAGCATCAACTTCTTTCAAGTAACAATCCCTTTAGATGTATCTAAGGACAAATATGTATCTAAGGACATAGCAATCCCTTTAGATGCAGTTGATAGGTTTTGGAGAAAGTTAGATATGGACCCAACCAAAGGGACAGATATTAGTGTTGGTGATGGCATTGGAAATCGTTGGGATCATCTTATTTCAGATGCGAACGATGTATTTGCAATGGCAAATGAGACAGAAAGGTTGTTATTATTTAGGAGGATGAGTGAGGTAGTGCATCCAGCAACAAACTCATTGGTTGAGCCTAATGTCAATACTCACACTTGTGGTCGCCCTAAAACAACGAAATCGAAACGAGACAAATCAACAAAGCGTGAACCCAGTGCCTTTGAATATGTTGAGTCCATTCAAGATAGTTGTTCACCGCCGTTGTTGGTTACAACTGGGAGGCAAAAACAAAAGGTAATATTGGTAAATTACTTTGCACTTGTGGATATACATTGGCCACTACTTTACAGGTTCTGCCCACTACTTTAAAGGTTCATAACTAGTTGTGTAAGTACATTTTTTGGGTGATTCAAATTGGAGAATGACCCTCTATGAGTTATATTTCATCTAGAGTTGGTTTGGCATCATTCGGACTCTCGTAGAAGATTTTATGATGCTTTTTGTGAGACCGACCAGATTCTACCCGAGAACAGGAATTGTCCTGGCTAATGATGGTTTTCGTGCCTTAAATGTGGTTCATATGAGCTGAGTTTTAAGTATGATGAATATTCATGAGTTTGCTGCCTTGTGTAAAAATTCTAGAATTTTTACACATCGTTTACTATTTTAAATAATTGCATAAAACCTTGCTGCCAGGGCAGAATATTTTCCACAGTTTACGTATTTAGAATTGGATTTATGCTTATCCTAGTCAATGATTTTTTAGAATTTAATGTGATTGCATTCTTCAATCTTTTGTGAGGATGCTGAGTTTATTAACAGGTTGGTTATGTCTAGATATAGGGGAAATTCTGCCCAAATGTTTTTAGGATGTTTTACTTTGAAAGAAATAAAGGAAGTTTATGTATTTGGTAAGTTAATTGATTCCTTTTCATTAGGTTGTTCGATGCCGTTCATAGAAAGGGCCTGCTATTGGCTACATTTACCAGCTACCATCTCACTTCCGAGAGTATATTACCCATACCACGGATGTGGTTGCTGATGGTCACTGTGGTTTTTGTGCAATCGCTGCTCTCCTTGGTTTTGGGGAGGACTCGTGGTCTCGGGTACGTCGTGACCTTATAGAAGAACTTCTGTGTTTCCAAGAGTTATATGCAAGTATATATAATGAAGATGGAAGAGTTCACAGGCTTCAGCATGAACTTAATTGTTTCGAGTCGTCAGCACCCTCTTCGCATTGGATGACCTTGCCGGAGGTTGGGTATCTCATTGCATTGGCATATAATATTGCCCTAGTCACCTTATCTGACCATATGTGCCTCATGTACCTGCCCCTTCGGACTTCTGTTATCGGCCCGCCTAAGTGTATTTGCATCGGGTTTGTAAACGGAAACCATTTTTTCCAGGTATAGCTCCACACTACATTTTATTGATATAAATATATTTATTTAATCCAATGTTGATTCAGTCCAGATATATTTCAACGAAGGTAATTAATTCATTTCATATCTATATAATCAATAGGTGTTTCTACGTGATGGACACCCACTCCCACCTGTTATCCACAAGTGGTATGGATATCATCATCGACGTGCAGCAAGATGGGCCGTTGTCTACAATCAGCAACTTCTGATGTATAATGCTATAGTACCAAAAAATAATGCAACTACTAGAATTTGGACAGTTGAAAGTAGTGAATGAGTAATGCAGGCAAATTGGATTGCTATATATATGCGTAAGTGTATGATTACACGGTGTAATTATGTAATTACGTAATTACACAATGATTACATAATTACATGATTGCTATATATCTACATAAGTGTATGACTACATTGTGTAATTACATAACTCCGTAATTACACAATGATCACGTAATTATATGATTATAAATGATTACATAATTATATGATTATAAATAATTACATAGTTACACATAATTACATGCTTAGATAATTATATATACACATAAATATTTATATGATTAAGACCCATACTTATATATGGTTACAAGTATACTACATACGATTAATAATTTCATTATGACATGGTTGAACTTGAATAAGTGCATAATCACATAATAATTTCATACCTAATAATAAAACATACAAATACATACTTCGAGATAAAATATCATATCCATGTAAACAAGCGATGGTATTCATCCAATTATCTAACGTGGTGCACCCCTACGTGGTTGACCCCTCGGTGTGCGACGGCTCGATGATTCACCTCTAGATAATCCACCCCTCGTTATCGGCCCCAATCTCATACGTCGGAATTCTTCAAGTGTCAACCCTCGTAGCTCAAGAAATGCATCCTGCATAACTGGTAATGGATCTTCATACCTCAACGTTTCTATCACGATATATATCTGCACGCACGGCTCAAGAATATTGCGTGCATCCAAGTTCCGCTCGAAATTTCGTGGCGTCTCGATGGTTGACACATACGATATGAAGAATGGTGTTCGGGGTTCTGGACAATTGGATGGGAAATCTCTGTGTACCAGTCGATGTAGTCATCTCCGCACTCCCATTCAGGATTAGCCTCTATTCTACGTCTGTTATCCGCCAATATATGATATCTCCAATTTTGAAACATATTTCCAAGTGTGCCCCACAAAACCTTATATTTGGCAGACGATCGACCTCGTCTCGCCACTGTTGGAGCAAGAGGGTCCGCTGGAATCGATTGCACATACCCGAACTGTCGCAACACGCGATCCGGATGGTACGGCTCCACAACATCCAATGCACTGATACATCCGTAGTAGAACGCAATATCGGGCATTGGAAAATGATTTCTAAATATCGCATATGGGTTAAATATAACCTACAACGTATTAAAACAATAATAATTACTCGACCTGTATATACAAAATGCAATTAAAACTATGACAATTACTCGAAATGTATATGCAAAATGCAAAAATGATAGATTATATATTTTTGAACTCACTTCATGTGCCCTCAACCCATCCAATATCTCCCTAAAAGCAATGACACTTTCAGTGGATGGTGCTCGGCGTGGCACCTGTGCCCACCTCCTTGCAAGTGGTTCTCCATTAGCATAATTGATGTAATGTGGAGGCCTCATTAATGGAAAATGTTCATATATCCACGCCTACAACAATTACATACAGCACATAATACAAATCACAACTACATTATGGGAATCAATCAAACTAGAAATAATATTTAATTACTAATTACCTCCAGGAGGGTCGAATAACCTGCAATTTGCCTCGCCCCCGATCTAGACGCTAACCCCAAATGCCTGTATAGGTATGCTGAAAGTAGACTCCCCAAGCGTATGACCGCACTTTTGTAGGATCCTCCAGAAAATATAAATAATCAGCTAAAACTCGCATGCCAGACTTGCCAGTAAATATCGTACAACCCAGGACATACAGTAAATAAGCCCTTTCAGCACGTACTGTAGTATGTAGGTTATGTGAAGAAGTGTCATCCTTAAATGTATCGTGCAACTACTCCAATCTCACTGAGGAACCTTTCTCACCATTAAGACCATCAATGGCCTGTTCCTCGGTAACCCCCAATAGCCTACAAAGAAGTTGGACTCTAGATTCATTTGCCTTTTCCGTGGGTTGTAATGCATCGCCAATGACTGGCAAACCAAGAAGGCAATGCACATCGTCCAACGTGATTGTCATCTCCCCTACAGGTAGGTGGAATGTATTGGTCTCCGGATGCCATCGCTCTACGAAAGCACATATCAGATCTTTATTGGAGTTCTTATATGAAGTATACCGGAGTGTATCAATATCAACATTTTGAAATACTCGCAACCAGGCCCCACACTCATCGGTTTTAATCTCCCACTCTAATAATTTCTGTGTGTGACAATAACACCGCAACAATGCTCTTTCTTCACCATACCATATTTTCAAGCCACATGCGCTTTAAAACTTTTTAAGACGCTAGGATCCTGGGGACCACCGGGAAATGGCTCGGTCAATATCTCATCATCTGTTATATTCTGGGTTGGCTCTTCTGTGGCATCATCAACATCTATAGCCTCTTCAGTTTGTGAAATTCTACGCCTTGACCTTCGACGTGATGAAGACCCTATTATAAATACAAAATAACAATGTGTTAATTACATAAACACAAATTACCTCACATAAAATTCACATACATAATTTTTTATGTAACTAAAAAAATATTACAAATCCGTTAGCTCTGCACGACCAAATGCATATATAACTACGCGCTGATTATAATTTAATAATAATTATAAATAAACTCACATAATTATTATACTATAAATAATTACATGAGATGATTATGTATAATTATATAATATTACACATAATAATTACACCATTACATATAATAATTATAGATTTACAGGAATGATTACAAATATAGTTAAAGGAATAATTGCATCAATCATTATATATAATGATTACAAATATAATTAAAGGAATAATTGCATCAATCATTATATATATAATTACATAATCATTACACATCTAAATTACATAATAATTCCATTTATATACTTACATACTAATTGCATTTATAAACACACAATTTGAGCCAACAAACAATACATATAATTACAACAAATATATATACAGGAGGGAAAAAAAATTTTGTCGAAAAAAAAAAAATTAGAAAAAAAAAATAGACCAGCGGTCGAAGTCCAGCGAGGAGTTTCGACCACGTGCGGTAGAAATTGTTCATGAACTTTCAACCAGCAATGGTGGAAAGTCCTCGCTGGACTTCGACCCAACCTGGTCGAAACCCCTGAACAAATTTTGCATGGCCATGGTCGAAAATCCTTCACGAGTTTCGACTGTGTGTAGTCGAAACTCTGTTGTCAGGTTCTACAGCTTTGGCTCGAAACCCCTCTACTCACGGACAAATATGCGTAAAAATTGAAAAAAAAATTACAACAATAACACAACAAGTATACTAACCTTGTTCTTCCATTATTGTTTAAAAATTTATTAGGATGAAGAAGAAATTGTGATGTTGCACAATTGAGGTGAGAAAGAAGTGGAAGAGAAGAAACTGGATCTTGGATCTGAAAATGAACCTGGCGTGCGTGGGTTTGCATTTATTTACTTTTTAATTTAGGGTTAAAGGTTAAAATGGGAATTTGGGGGATGTGTTAAGCATTTTTAAAAAAGTCATATGGTCAACAGGGGTGAATTCAGAAAGGGGGTGTAGGGAGAAGAATTTGGGGGTGCGTTTAGCCGCTCCCAAATCAAATTGAGGATTGTTATCCTCATTCTGGCTTGTTCGTAAGTTTCAGGGGGGAAGTAAAAGGGGAAAAACTTGTGAGGGAGAAAGGAATAGCTGGTGCACTGCCGGAGCTGACCGCTACCAATCACCACTGCCAATCGCCACCAGCGGCCGCCGAAGAAGGGCAACTCTGGGAGTAGCAACTGCGGTTGGTGTTGGGCTGAGGAGGAGTCCCACTCAAGCCAATCTTCCGGCGAGTTCGCGCTCTTCCAACCAAATTTGGTCAATTACAATCATGTTATGGGTTCTACTAAACTCGACTACCAGTTTGGAGGTGAAAAATCATATAGGAAATCGAAGGTTGGAGTCGACCCATATTTTGGCCGAGTTCTCAGCGATTCTATGCTTCGTCCCCTATCTTTTCTTTTTTTTTTTTTGTTTCTTTTGGAATATAATGCATTGAGGATCGGGTTTGAGAATTTTTCATCTGATGATTGGACCATCGATTGGATTGTGTATGTTTGAACAACAAATATGCTTGAGCTTGGTACGAGAATTCTGTGCTCAATGAAATGGATACTAAATTATGCGGTGTTGTCGATGATTTACATTATTTTGCCCATAAGCATGTACTGTGTATCCTATGAATTTCCATGGATAATAAAAATATGGATCTTGGAACTGTGGATTGAAAGTTGTAATTTGAAGGGAGGATTTCGTTTGCCGTGTGTTTGATGTAATTCCAAGGGTGGACAAATTGATAGAATTGCAGAAGGTTTTGAGTATTAACGGCGTGTATGAATTTGCAACGTGAGAATATGGGGGTCTGTGCAGTTGAGAGATATAAGGGTGAATGGGAATAAATTAAAAGTGTTTTAAAAGTGTTTTAAAGTAAAAGAGGAGAGAGAATGAGTGGAGGTGAGTGGTTGAGATTTGTGGATGTGATGTGATATGTGGATGTGATTGATTTAGGAGAGAGAAAAAAGTTGAAAAAAGTGGAAAATTTTGGTAAAAAGAGGAGCCATTCATGTTTTATAAAAGAGAAAAGAGACATGGGAATGATGAAGTAGAGTTGAGGAAGAATTCTCAAGACAAATAGCCTTGTAGATAAAATGTAGTTTGGGACTGATTAGTGTAAATTTGAGTTAAACTAGGATAAACCGGCCCAGAGGATGCTAAAATGAGTTTTCATACGAATAATTGAGCGTAAAGCCCATTCGGCTAATTATGATGGCCCAAAAATAAGTTTGACCCAATTAAATTATCAAGGTAGATTTTATTCTGCCAGACCGAAGGTAAATGTAAATTCTTAAATTTTAAACTGAAAGATCATAACGACATCGTAGAGTGCTTAAATATTAAAATTGAATGTGGTCGTTACAATTTTCCCAACAAATGTTGTATATGACTGAAAAACACCCGAAAGTTTTTGGCGAAAGTCTCGTCGAAAAATTTTCCTAACTGCTAGAACTTTGCCTCACCGTGCTAGTTCTTGATCTGGTTTCAATTTTCCCAATAGAGGTCATATGTTACTGAAAAACACTTGGGAGTGACATAACTATGGCATACCCAGTGCACTAGATGATTGCTACTCTATCTTAATAGTTGTTTTTCCCCCTCAATTTAGAGATGGGATTCTTTATCAACTTCCTCTTTACAGATTTACGTGAATTATAAAATCGGACCAGAATGGTTCTATTCCAATTAAAATCGGACCAGAATGGTTCTATTCCAATGGAAAACCTCGCTCAGCAATCAAACACCTAGTTTTTTTTCACTTTCATCAAAATACATTCTTCTAAGGGCTTGCATTTTGCAAATTTATACTCATAAAAAATGGGTAATACTTAATAGTTATGCATTATGAATGTAGGGATTCACTTGCCCTTCGTTGAATCTATAAATTGTTTATAAATTCTTCTAAATAGAGACTGATTTCAAAGTCCCTAATTTTGGACACAAACAAATGGATAAATTATCAATGTAAAAATGCATATTTTTGTCTTCTATAAACAAAAAGAATTTTTTATAACGAACTAAACATATCAAGTAAATGCTCTATCTGAATTACAATTTTTTTTATTGATGTTTTATAAATTACCATTAAAGTCAAACATTAATTTCAACCAATTATGAGGAACCACTATAAGAATGTATGCTTAGATTAAAGGTGTTTCCGAAAAAAGACCTCAAGAGCATCCTACTAAACATAGTAACTGATGATAATTCAATTTGATAAATTAAAAATGACTTAGGTGAGAGTTAGGTTAGAATATATTGCTTTTAGTAGGTTTTATGGTGTGTTTGTGCGCATATATTAACACATTATTTATTGATTTGATTGCTATTGCATGTGATTTGATCCAAAGATTGATTGAGTTGAACTTGTTAATCCTCACCCTTCTTTTCTCCAGTTTAATGTCTCTTAGTGGATTTAAGAACATAGGGATTTATAGAATCTAGGTTTTTAGCACATGACATCTTATCCACTTAGGGCATCTCCAATGCAATGTCCATGTCCAAAATATAAAATTGAAGAGAGAGATAGAGATATGATGATTATTTTAATTAGAGTAAAATGGAGAGGAGTGTAGAGAAAAAAGAGAGGGAAAAGTGACAAAAGAGGAGAGAGATGGAAACAAATTCAAAAATAATAATAAAATAGTAATGGAAGATGTGTAGGTTGATATTTGATTTTGGACATAGCTCCAGAAACAAAGTAGAAAAAGTGAGAAAAAAGTGGGATAAATGAGATAAAAGTGATTAAAGAAATCAATTTTTTTTGTGTCTACATCTCTCCCTTTGGACATTTCAATGAGACTCAATGCATTGGGGATGTTCTTACCTCGAGGAAAATGATCTCCTACCCACAGTGGGTACATGTCCCCCCTGATTGGTGGGGGGATCGGTGGAGCCACTCCCCCTACCAATCAGTGGGTGACACCTATCCACTGTGGGTAGGATATCCTACCCACTGTGGGTAGGAGATCATTACTCTCTTACTCGAAGTGCACACTAAACACCTAGTCCTATCTACCAGAAATAAGTTTAAGAGGTAATTGGCACAAAAGATCCCTACATCTCAATATCATTATGCAAAATTTCCCTACCTTTGTTTATTTGGTAATGACATCCCCACCTTCATATTTCTTTTGTACATTCATGAATAAAGTTAAAAAAAAAAAAGATTCTAAGTTACTATTATTGAAAAATGATAATTTATTTTAATTTTTGGGAAATTAGCACAAATGGTCCCCCCTAAAAAGTTTATTGCAAAAATGGTCCTAAATAAAATAATGTAATGCAAATGGTCTCGAAAAGATTTTCCGTGTGCGCAAATGGTTCTCTTGGATGGAAATGATCAAAAATTTGATTTTGTTTTACGTGTTGCGATCACATGGTCAGAATTTTTCTTTTTCCATAAGGGTTTTTTGGACATCAAAATCTATGGGCTGGCTTAAACGTTTTCCAAACTTTCGATATTAAAATGAAATTTCAATGTTTGCACTTATAGCCCCATTCTCAAATGTACAAATATATTGACACGACCATTTGTATTTGACACACCATTTTATGTCCACACCCATATTAAAACATAAATTTAATAAGCTCGACACAATTAATTTAGAATTATGTCCCCATTACAAATAAATAGTTCATCTCTGTAGTGTATAATTCTTCAATTTCTATTTACCCCATTCTCTAACCAAAATAAACATTTCAATACGAATGCCTGACATCCAAAATAGGATAAAGAGATTTCAAAATATTTTAATTTTTCATCCACCTAACTCTAAAAATTTGGAATTTGGTGAAAGTCCAACATGTAATACTTTCTTTGGAGGAGGTTTCAATGTCGAATATGTCAAATTACTTTGAATGAGATGCTTTGTCAAAGATCCAAGGGATAATTTGCTACTTCACTTATCTACAAGTATCAGATGGTGGATCAGATTATTGTGGAATTTGGAGGGGTGGTTGTTGGAATAATTATTCAACATGTGGGGCCACACGTGTTTTAAATGTGTGTTTGCTACCTTAAGATTTTTCCAATATTAAAAGTCATCAATAAAGTTTAGTTTGGCTAATTGAGTATTAAAACGGTCTAATTGAGTATTAAAATGGCCATAGAATTATTGTGTAAAGACCAGTTCATATTTCTAAATTGATGAGGGGCCAATTTAGAAAATTAAGAAAAAGCTGCAGTCCTAATAGCTATCTATATATTGTGCATACGTTTTATTTTCTCTACTTCCCCATCAATAGAGAAGAAACCCGGAGGAACTACGCATCAATTAGTAAATCATAACCCGATTTTTAGATTTCAACTCAGATTATGGAGTCAGGTACTCTTCTGCTTTCGTGCTCTTCTTCTCTCTTTGAATCGAGATGGGAATTTGGAAATTAAGTTTGAATTTAATCCCAACAAGTGTTATTAGAGCCAACCCATATTTGATTCATTCAGAATTTCTGGATTTTTTGAAATAAGATTGTATGGGCTATTTACCTTCGCTCACGGATTCATCTGAAATTTGGTACTAATGTTTGTTGCTCGTATACCCATGAATTCATATAGATCAAAGTGACACACATTTCTTTTTCTTTTTTTTCATTTGTTTCTGCGTGCTTCTATCCAATAGCCTTGCATAAATTATTTATATTGATTATTGTGTACTGGAATGATATATTCTTGGGAGAAGGCTATGGTGATTGCATTTAAATTCAGTGAATTGTGCTATATTAATTCCAAGATTCCAATTTTGGCTTTGACCTGTATGCTATGATGGATTGTTTACTGGGTTCCTATTATCATGACTTCAAATTGAATTGTCTATTTTGATTGTATATTGAATCTGATTATGATTTTAGCCAGGTTAATTACTTAAGTTTAGGCTATGAATCAATTTTGAGGAATATTTTCACTCTATATACTCATGTGATTGCACTAGAGACCACACAATTGATTCCATATATTTCATTGGGATTTGGGAGAGATTTATTCATTGATCCCATGAGGAATTTTGGATGACTCTCGGCACCTCATGTGAATCCGGCTACGAATTAACTTAATGGATTTAATTATCTTTTTTTTTCATGATTGTGATGGTTTTGTTGGATATGTTATGCCCGTCAAGTAAATATTATGTAGTTGCGACATTTATTTGAAATTAAATAAATTATTGTTGTTAATTTATTTTTTTTGATAAACTGCTTGTGAGCTTGCATGTGTCCACGAATTGGTCGATATCATAAATCGAGTATTTATTTGTTAAACACAGAAATATTTGATTTATGATTCAATTCGAAGTTTTATAGTCCACGATCAGTAAATAAATTTGGACAATTTATTTTGCAAGATTGCCTTAATATTATTAAAGTCTATCTTTGGCTTGGTAGTAATATTAAGAATATATATATATATACTTATATATATTGGATTGGACCACGTGATATTCAGTTTGTGGATTTGACCACACGAATTAATTTCACATGATTGTCGTATGAGATACCTTAATCCTGCACGAGTAATGAACTTTGATTACTAACTTGAAGTTTTTTGAAGCACCAATGGATGAGATTAAATTACTAATCGAAATCTCGGTGTTTTGGAAATTAGAGTGAAATAACGAGGAACATATATTCGCAATATGGAATCCGTCACCTATTCAGTAGGCACGGTCATGACCTCATAAATTCTTCTAATAGACAGTTTAAATCTGAGCTCAGTAATTTGATAGCGACTATCGAATTAATTATGTGATGTGATCACATGGTATACTGTCAAATAGAAGTTGGGATTGAGGACTTAATAAATATTGGAAAATTGGTATTTTTGCAGTGTGTTCTTTGGTGATCCTTGGAGAACATCAAAGAAGGCTTGGGGGTGTGGAGTTGCAAGCAATCAACCAACAATTGTGGTGCAAACTTCGGAAAGCTTCGCACGGTATCTTTCTACTATCCCTCTTTAAAGTTGTTTGTTAATATTGTCAATTAGTAGGCTGCATATAAATGGAAATCCGGCAATGGGAATTTCTCGTCACAAGAAATTAATTTTTGTGACCAGGGCATCCCTAGTTTCATTCCAAAAATTGGTATCAGAGCCAGGTTCTCTGTTTTTATGTGGTTATATTGAAACAATATTAACGTATGCATGCCTTAGTTGGAGCGGTGTAAGATTTAATGTGACATATGAATTGTTGTTGGATGTTTTAATTTAGTTGAACAATTTTATGGCCTTAGAATTTTGTAATATTGATGTAATCGTATTAATCGAGTCATGTAACTAAAGGGGGTGGATTACGTCTCCATGTTTCCTCTTTATTTTGTTTCCATTATATGCATTAGCTTGAGAATCGTGTAATTTTATTTCTGCTGCACGGTTTTTGTAATTCGGGGATGCTGGTGTGCTGAATGAAACGAGAGGGACCTTGCTGCAATTTCTGCCAAGGGGACTAAACTTCATCTTCTTCACAATCGCCTGGGACCTCTGTGGTAATTTTTTGAAAGCTTCGAAAAACCAATTACAGGCAGCGAGGGGTTGCTGTCACCACGACTTCTCGGCGTTGGTGACTCCAACTGGCTGAGATGCGATGGCAACGGCACCAGCTACTGTCACGTATAAAAAAAAAAAAAAATTGGAGAGGTGGCGATTGTGTGTGGGTGGAGGGGTCGCAGCGGAAGCGCCGGTGGGTGCTGCCGCCGCGATCGGCGGTCGACAGCGGCGCCTTTGGTGCTGCTGTCCCGTCTTGGTTGCAGCGGCACCGCCGGAGCTACTGTTTTCGAGGCGTGAGACGCCAATGCCATTTACCGTCGTTTCCTGTGCCAACGTGCAGTTGAGATGGTGGTGATCGACGTTGGATTCACGGCCTAGCTCCATGTTCGGCGTGTGCGTTTCCGATGGGTGAGCGGCTGCGTCGTCTCTGATAGGGTTTGCATGCGGACGTGGGCCGGGTCTTGGGAGGTTGGGCTGGGACAATGAGATGGGCAGAATTTTCTTTTGGGTTTAACTCAAGAAACGCAAATGGGCCAGCTCTTGTTTACCCTTGAAGATTCTTGGACATGACGCCTTACAAATATGGGAATTCAAGAATTGGGCCGGGCTGTGGTTCAATTAAACTTTAATTGTATTTGTAATTCTCGTGTCTAGGATTGGCCATAAAATTTGTTCTATTTAATTCCGGCAATTTATTTATTGCTTCAATTATGTGAATTAATTGTCATTTATTTTAACATGTCATATAGATTGCATTAACACCGCTCTAGGAACTACATTGCCATGCATGTTGATATTTAAAAATATATTTATGTTCTTTTCTAAATGTTAGACTAGAAGTATTATTTTTAAATATCGTTATTAATAATTTAACCATTTTTCAAATTGGAAATTGGTTAGAAAAATTATTAATTGAAAACCCAAAAGGAGAAAAATGTTAGATGGGTGAGGGTGCAACATTTTTTTGAACCCACGGCCTCCTTATCAACCCATTAGTAAGAACACGTGCATGCCTTGCGCTAATTTAATTAGCTTCCCTAAAGGACGGCTGCACGAGATTCGGTTACTAGTTTGGGCCAATATTTGGTGATGTTTTCTAGTGCAAATTAATCACGTTTACCCTATAGGTAACTTAATTAATTTGGAACTTTAAATCTATCAATATAAGGGTTATACATTTCAATCAAAATATCGTGGGGGCTTCCTATAGAATATCCAAACGATATTGGTGATGGCCAAATTTAAAGCAACACTGAGATAATATTGCATGAGATGCAAGATATATTAATCTTGGTGGGAGGTTTTTCCATCCTAGCCGCAAGTCACATTTTTCTTCCTAAAGAGGAAAATGTTTTAGACTTTGGGGTTTTAGGTTGTCGTATATAGAAGTAGTTATGGGTCTACTCGTGCATTTTATTTTATGCAGCGTATATGAATTGCATGACATGTATAGCTCGTTAATTGTTTTATTTAATTTTCAGAAAAATGTCGAACAATCCACTGTCCTTAATCTTGACTAAAAATCAACTGATTGGAGAGAATTACGTTGATTGGAAACGGAATTTGATGATTTTTCTCACCGCTGAGAAGCTAAAATTCGTGTTGACTGATAAGTGTCCCGAGAAACCTACTGAGGAGTCGACGGTCGAACAGAGGGTTGCCTATGATAAGTGGGTGAGTTCCAATGAGATGGCTCGCTGCTACATTCTTGGTTCCATCTCGAATGTGCTGCAGCAGAGACATCAAAATATGGAAAAATCTGCTGATATCATGGAAAGCCTAAGGGATATGTTCGAGCATCAAGGACGTCGAGCCCGTCAGTCTGCCATTAGGCACATCATGAACTTGCGCATGAAACCAGGGACGCCCGTGAGAGATCATATGCTCGAATTGATCGCTCAGTTTAACGTGGCTGAGGTTTTAGGGGCCGAGGTTAAGCCGGAGACTCAAGTTGACATGGCTTTAGAAACTCTCCCTGAGATGTTCTATCAGTTCAAGGGAGGAATTTTAAGTTCCCATCGAGCGTTCCTAAATTTAAGGAACGCTCGAGCCATTTTGGGGGTCGATTCGACCCCCGTTTTGAAATCCGAAACCAGATCTGGAATCAACACGGTGAGGGGGAGTGCCAGGAATTTTCTGAATTTTTTCCCCCAAAAACATCACCAAAACTTTGACCGGTGGTCACGGCGGCTACGGTGTCGCCGGAAAAAATTCGAAAAATTTCTGGCACTCCCCCTCGCCGTGTTGATTCCAGATCTGATTCCGGATTTCAAAACGGGGGTCGAATCGACCCCCAAAAATGGCCCGGTGGTTTTTATTTTTAAAAACCACCGGTGGGAACGGAATATTCCTGCAGTTCAAGGTTAATTATAACATGAACAAGCTAGATATGTCACTGACCGAGCTTATCAAAGAGCTCCAAGATGCTGAGAATGTTCTCAAAGCCAAGAGTGGTGATGTTCATGCCGTTACTTATGCTGGGCCAGCTTCTTCTTCTGGACCGTCATCTTCCAAGCCGAAAGGCAAAGGAGGTAACAAGAGAAAGAGGTCCAGCAATAAGGGACAACAGCAGAATCAGGCCAAAAAGGCTAAGAAGGATGGAAAGCCTAAATGGAAGTGTTTTCATTGCAATCAGAAGGGGCATTGGAAGAGAAACTGTCCGACTTACCTAGCTCGCAAGCAGGGTAACAGTGAGTTACACTTTATTGAGTCATGTTTAGTGGTTGATTCTACAAACACTTGGATAGTAGATTCTGGAGCCACTAATCATATTTGCAATTCGTTGCAGGGGTTCCAAGTAACCAGGGAGCTCAATGAAGGGGATCACACTCTTCAAGTTGGCACGGGGGCAGTAGTATCTACGAAAGCCGTTGGAGAAATTTATCTTTACTTTCAGAATAAATTTTTAGTATTGAATAATTGTTATTATGTTCCAGGACATTTACGAAATTTGATTTCGGTTTCTTTATTGTTTAGACAAGGTTATTCTGTTAAATTTTCTAAATTGTCAGTAGAGATATCCTTGAATAATACTGTGCTTTGTCGTGGACATGTTGATAACGATTTATACATTCTAAAGCCATCCAACGGCTCGCTATATCATACTACATCCAACAAACGCATTAAGTTATCTCCTGCTAATGAAACTTATCTTTGGCACCTTAGACTTGGTCATATTAACCTTAATAGGATTCAAAGGCTGGCGAAGGATGATCCTTTAAGTGGCTTGAAGGTAGAATCCTACCCAGTCTGCGAACCCTGTTTGGAAGGGAAAATGACAAAGAGAGTTTTTTCTTCGAAAGGGAATAGAGCCAAAGAAGTTTTAGAATTAGTACATTCTGATGTATGTGGACCAATTAATGTCCAAGCTAGAGGTGGGTATGAGTACTTCATCACTTTCACTGATGATTACTCCAGGTACGGTTATGTTTACCTAATGGCTCGCAAGTCTGATGCCCTTGAAAAGTTCAAGGAGTTTAAGGCTGAAGCGGAGAAGCAATTAGGTAAGAACATTAAAACACTTCGATCAGATCGAGGTGGTGAGTATCTTTCCCACGATTTTAGAACGTACCTATCAGAGAACGGGATTATATCCCAGCTGAGCGCACCTGGCACTCCCCAACAGAATGGTGTCTCAGAAAGGAGAAACAGGACCTTGTTAGACATGGTCAGGTCAATGCTAGGCTTCTCAACGCTCAGTACATCCTTTTGGGGATATGCTATACAAACTGCAATCTACTTGCTGAATATGGTTCCATCTAAGTCTGTCCCAAAGACACCCCTAGAATTGTGGAATGGGCGTAAGCCAAATTTGACACATATTCGGATATGGGGTTGTCCCGCACACGTGCTGAAAGGAAAGATGGAGAAGATGGAATCGAGGTCAGACGTATGCATTTTTGTAGTGTATCCAAAAGGAACGAGAGGTTACTATTTCTATAGTCCTCAAGATAGAAAGGTATTTGTGAGTACCAATGCAACTTTCTTAGAGGAGAAACTTACATAGAAGAGCGTGGATCTAGGAGTAAGGTCCTTTTGAAGGAGATGAGGGGAGATGCTCCTAGCTCACCTCATTTGTATATGAAACGGACATTTCTATATGTATTCATCAAACTTCTAACATTTATTTACGATTTATTAAATTCAAATATTTACATATGACGTGCAACCCATATTGGATTGTGATTAGTAGCAAAGACAAGTTATGAGGAAACGTTATTTTATTTTATTTTATTCATAGAATTTGTGGTTAAAAATAAAATGTTTATCTGTAACATTATTTTTGGAAAGAAACTATCCGAGGGAATGTGTGGCTCAGGTTGGGAATTGTTGGTCTCGTTAAATGTCAAAGAAAATGAATCTTAGGGTAAAGCCACATTTGAGAGTTAAGACGAACTGTGGAAACAAGCATGAAGTTTGATGAGTGGCGAACTTTTAGCAAACTTAGCCCATGTTAGGATTGAAATTTTTATACATTTTTATTCATTCTTTTTAAATTTAAATTTGGTCAAATCAATCATACCCACATATCTCGTGGGATCTACATGCACTGCATAAATCTCCATCAATAAAAAGTTAATCCTAACATCGGCTTAAGCTATACCAGAAAAGACGAAATTTGAATGAGAACATGTTGGTAGTTACTCTATGTCCTCATTGGAAATATACTTTGTCTTAGTTTATACTTCTGTTGTTCTTATGGTGTGCTACGTTTGGAGGATATATGTCAAATTCATTTGTTATCCACGTAATTAATTGTTAATTTTTTTTTAATTTTAAAATGGTTGAGTTGAACTGATTTAGTTTCTGCAAACCTTTTAGCTAGCGGAATGCAATATATTACCAAGGCATCTGGCATGAACTTCATACCATATGCAGAGATGAAGGTTTCTTAATTTGGCTTGTACAAAGGACTAGGAGCAACATTATTGGTTTGTATCTTAATCTCTTGCTTTGCAGTTTAATAATTTCATTTCATGTCGTAGGTTGTTGCGCCGAGCATAGCCATAAGCTTTCAGCTTACGAGAGAGTTTGAGATCTTGTTGGTTGCTAATGCATAATAATGTATTTAGCCTCTGTATTATTAACAGGGGCATAGCTTGGAGTGAACCAAACTAGGCACTGACCCACTCCACTTAAAAAAAAATAAAAAGAAAGTTTAGAAAAAGTAAAAAATTTTATAATGTGGCTGATAAGTGTATATTTTGCACACTTATTTATGCCTGTTTATGTTTCCTTTGAAGCAAACTTCTACTTACATTTGTGTTATTATTGTGTTTGTAGCCATTATTCCTCAATGTGGAGGAAACGAGACTAAAGGAGGAAAAATGACTCAAGGTGTTAAGAAATCCGAAGTCAGGGACTGAAATGCAACAAGTTGAAAGTTGGAGGACTTGGGTGCAAATATGTGAAGATCTTCTCGGCCACATTTCTTGAGCTCACAGGGAAGAACACGGAATATGGAGTTCAACCCTTTTTACAGATCTCGATTCGAGTTAACAGATCGAAAGATATAGCAAGACAAAGATCAGGGACCAAAGTACAACATTTCAGAAGTTGAGAGATTCTGCGTGCAATATTTGTATGGGCGTGATACAGCATTTTACGGCCGTAACCCATAAGGTACGACCGTAACTCAGAAGAACAGAATTGTGCAATTTCATGCAGAAACATTTTTACAGCCGTAGTATGTCTTGTACGGCCGTCAATGGGGAATTACGACCGTACCCTAAGGGGTTACGACCATAACTATATTAGCATAAGCAAAATCCGAGATTTCCCTATTTCTTCTCTGTTTTACCCTCAAATTTCATCAACTTTTGGGGATCTTCAGAGAGACTTGTGGACAAATTTGGGGGCCTTAAGACACCCTTTCACACCCCAATAACATCCCATTCTTTTATGTCTTAGTTTAGGTTAGTTTGGATTCTTAGTTCTTTTCTCCTTTCTCTTCTCTTCTGTCTTTCTTTCTTTCTTTCTTCTCTTCTTCTCTTCTCTTCTTTAGTTAGGGGTTTGATTGGGGGTTTTACTTGGAGCAGATTGTGAAGAAATCAAGAGGATATGGTGGTGGAAATGGATTCTTCAAGAATGGAACTTCAAAGGGAGAATCATTAGCTTGTTCTTGAGCTTTTCCATTTCTTTTCCATTATTGCTTATATGTATTATTTCCTTGTATTTACTTCAATATGAGCTAATATTGTATTGTTGGGATGATTGATGAATTTGACCTCGTTTTGATTCAATGAAATGTTTATGGTTTTGAAGTTGTTGGTTCTATCTCATGTGTGGTTGCTTTTGAGCCATTTCCATGATTCGATTGATCACCAAATTTATGTATTTGCAATTTGTGTCATTATTCGAGAGAAGGGACACATTTTGGACCGTGAAATCAACTACTATAGGTTCTTGTAGGGATAGATATATACCCCTAACCCTATGTGATCCTTTGAGTTTCTTTCACAATGTGTAACACAATTGATTGATTTACAATCAACACAGAGATGTAGCAGGTTGGATAAGTTGATTAGGGGCAGTTTGATATTGAGAGAGGAACTATCCCATATAAGGAACTCGGGTCTAACATAGAAGATGAGCGCATGTTATGTTTAGACAGTGATTTGATCAGGCTACGATTAAATAATTTATGAATCCCGACTATCTATTTATCCGAGTTTGTTCTCCATTCATGCCCATTTTTCTTGTCTTTCTTTTATTTTCTTTCTTAGTGTAGTTTAGTTTAGTAGCTTCCTTTCTTTATTTGTGTGTTTTTCTTATGTATAGTTTTTCTTCGTGCTAGAACTAGAACTCGATACAAAATACCAGTCCATATGGGATCGATATCTGGACTCTTTGAGTCCTCTTTATTACTTGTATGACCCGTACATTTGCGATATATTTGTGCGTGTGTATACGTCCAACAGTGGCCTAATAAAATTAATTGTCGGCACAGTAGACTCAAAACTCTTAGCTTCGCCCCTGCCTCTATTTGCATACACACTAAATATTCCAGCTTATGTCTAACGTTCGTTATTCAGATCCTGTGAGGCGAAGAATGCAACTGGAAGGTGCCGGTGCCATTGGCGAAGCAAAAACTTTCAGCTCGCACAGGCGAAAAAAATTTCAATACAAAACATAAAAGAAAAACTCTTTTCGACCAATTTCACAGGGGTGACAAAGAGAGTTTCGCGTCATTTTGGGGGCCTAATCGCCACCCCTTGCCCCCATAGCTCCGCCAGTGGTTGGTGGTAGGGGCCGCGAGGTTGTTTGGGATCAATTTTGGTTTTAACTATAAGGCAGTCAGCTAGAATTAGAGTGTAACTAATAGCTTGTTGGTGGTGAATTTTATGGTTGCTACCACAACAATTGTTTTGTATCATCATAAAAACAATGGGAAAACTACCAAATAGGTATTTTTTAGTTGGCGAGAATGCCACTTAGGTGTTAAGAATGTCTCCGGTGATACTTAGATCCTTTTTCTAATTTATTTGCGCACTTAGGTACTTTCCAATGGCCGGAGTATATTAAATAAATAAAATATTAATTTTACTATTTGACCACCCTTATTATTATTACTACTACTACAACAACAACAACAACAACAACATAAATAGTCCAAAAAAAGTATGCTAATTGTGCTTTTGGCGCAAAATAGAAAAAAATGCTCCAATGGTCCAAGAAATTTTTATGCGCGTTTGTTCCATAATCAATTCTTTTCGAATTAATTTGACACTAATTAGATAATTTTACCGAAAATCTTTAACGTAGTAACATTTATTTACGTTTTCTTTTGCATTAGATACGGGCATATTTTAATTTTAATCAATCGTTAACAATAAATATAATTACTGTATCTTCATAAATTTTAGTAGGCGTGTACTATTATAAAAATAAAAATATAACGAATATAAAAAATAAAATCAAATACATACGCGTGCATTTTGATTTTAAAAACCAGTTACAAATGAACTGTTGTACTTAAATAAAATTTTATTAGGAATATATTTATGTAAAAAAAATATACCGGATACAAAGATTATGGAACATTTGAGCGATTTTTTTTGTTTTGCACTAAAAGCACAATCGGCACACTTTTTTTGGACTATTTATGTTGTTATAATAATAATAATAATAATAATAATAATAATAATAATAATAATAATAATAATAATAATCTGATTAGAAAATGAATAAAAATGGGAAATTAATAGTTTAATAGTGATCAAACAGTAAAATTAATATTTTATTCATTTAATATACTCCGACTACCGAAAAGTACCTAAGTACCCAAATAAATTAGAAAAAGAACTTAAGTGTCGCCGGAGATATTTTTAATACCTAAGTGGCATTCTAACCAAATCAAAAATACATATCTGATAGTTATCGGTAAAAACAATAATAATAAGATATATGAACAGTAGTAATAACAGTAGAAGGGACAAGTCTTACGGCTTCTTCCGCGAGTTTTGGGAGGCATCTTTGAATACAAGAAATGAAAAAAATAACGCTTCCACGTAATATATATAAATGCACAAGTCAAATTGCCGGCAAGTAAATGAAATCATTCAAAATTCTATGCAGCTCAATTTCATGCGTGATTGGTTTATTCAATCATTTTCATTTCTTTTCTTCTACAAATAATCTAGTCGGTCCGTCCCACAAAAAAAAAGTTTTGGTTTGATTTTTATAATGATTAAAAATTACAATTAATATTATTTTAAAAAATAAATTTTAGTTGTATTTTTTTATAAAATATACCTCTATATTAAATTATGATAATATACTTTTATTAATAATAATACACATTAAATAAAAATATAATTGAAAAAATAAAAAAATTAAATAAATATAAATAGAAAGTGACATATATTTTTAAACGAATAAAAAAGGAAAATTGTTATGAATAATAATTGAAGTGTTATGAATAATTGAGAATAATTTGGTGGTTATGAATTATGAGGAATAATTTGGTGGAGGAATAATTTGGTGGAGGAATAATTTGGTAAAAGATGTAATTATTATATGTGAATGACTATTATACCCTTGATGAAATTATGTAATTACGGTTGTACCATTCGAAGTTTTCCTATAAATAGGGCTTCAGTTATTAATGAAATTCATTTCCTGAGAATTCCTTAGAATTCATTCTCTCTAAATTCTCTCTATTGTTTCTATACTTTTATAACACGTTATCAGCACGAGTCTCTAGCCATTTGAGTAATATGAAGGGAGTATGCTCTCTGATTGCATCTTATAGATGATCTTCTCAGATTTAAACCTAATTATTATAAATAACCTAATCCATCTCCAATCAATACTTATCTTTCTTTTCTCTCTTATCTTTTCCCCACTTTCTCACGTCTCACTCTCTCTATCTTCTCAATCACTCATGAAAACATTTATGCAGAGACAAAGAGTTGTGGGCAATTCAAGAATTGGCAAATGGAGGAAATATGTGCATGTTCAATTGCTTCTCCCTAAGAAAAAGGAAAAGGTATATATATTATATTACTTTATACTATAATAATATATTAAACTATAATATTCGTTTTCTCGAGATATAAGGAGCATACATTATCAAAATCAAATTTTCTCGACTCCATTATACTCGATTTAACGAGAGCTTCGATTTGACACCAACATTGATAGGGTAATAACTCGTTGTTTGAAATATGTTATTATCAAACTTTCAAAATTTACAAATTAGTACACCAACTTTTGAAAAAGTTACAAAATAGTCCTTGAATATTTTGATATTGATAAATTGAAGTAGAAAGGAAATAATTTTCCAATCGTAAAACATTGATAAAATATTTTTGACAATTTTACCTTTGCATTGAATGGACAATTTTACCCTTAGGGTAAAACCGACCTAATTTTGACGACAGTGAAAAATGGATAGAATATTCATGAAGAAATTCTAAATCCATTGATTATATAAAATGGCTTGAAGTCCATTTGAGTTAAAAGATCGAAATATTAATGTAACTCTTAAGAGTTCAATTACATAATGTACTTATTCTAGAAGGATAAGTGTGCTCTTGTAGAAGTAATGAGTATTTGTTCTAGAAGAACAAATGCTCCCCGTAGAAGCAGTTCAATATTTAATTCTCGCACTTTATTTCTTGCAATTTAATTCATTGCAATACCTCCTACTTGATAATGGGTTCAACCGTCACTAAACGGAAGGTTTTATATATTTACGCACTTTATATGCTAAGTGATGGGTAATACCTTCTACTAAGCGCATCCTACTCTGAAGAAGTAGTTAAATATTATGCAATTTAATTCTTGCTATTTAAATTCGTAAATTTATATTTATTGCAATAATTCCCATAAGGTAGGTTCGACCACCTATTGGAGGAAATTTAATTTCTGCAATTTAAATTTATGCACTTTATAGTTTGAGTATATTTCCAATGTGGTGGGTAATACCACACGATTGGTGTGCATATTTCCAATGTGGTGGATTATACTACACGATTGGTTATAACGAATCCTACTCCGTAAGAAGTAGTTGATCAAATATTCTAATCATACTCTCAAGCATGAAGCGATGAGAATAAAATTACTTCTCCATATATACCGAATATTAATGGAGAAAATTGAGCAAGTGGTACTTGAAGTTACCATTGGATAAATAGATGAAAGTAAAATGCTCAATAGATCCCGTGTTGATAAATCAAAGAAAATATATCGCATGAAAAGCTTACATGAAGTAATCTTATCGATGATATGAGATTGTATTAATATGAGAATAAAATGCTCTTGAAGAAGCATAATCACTAGATTTCTGTATTTGAATAAAGCCAATATGATATTATTATTACTCCAGAAGAAGTACAAAACAAAGTGGAACATATTGAGAATATCAAAAGATGGCATTAAACACTGAAAATATAGAAATGCAAAAGAATATACATACTGAATCCATAAATGAGGATGCGTCTCGAGAGTATAAATACTCAGAACTCGCCACCATCAACATTAGGATTTATAATGAAATATTTAAAGGATCCGAATTTCTTTTTCGCTTGACACGATTAGTGGCATGGCCAAACGGACCTGGGCTTCCACAGTTCTTGAACATATGCATGAAATTTGATGAGTAGTTCATCAACAAAGACTAGCGAGAAATAAGTATTTTTCTCAATGAATGAGAGATAAACTTATTATTTACACCCGATCTAGAAACGCTAGTAAGCCATCAAAGAAATTATTAATATTCAACAAACCTATTGGTTTGACATGAAAGTTCCACGTGCCAACGAGGCTATATTGAATATTTCCTCCAAAGGTGTTGTAGTCGCTGGAAGGACAATGAAAGCATCACTATTATTCATCATATACATCATGCGCTTGTGGATGGATTGCGCTTGTAGCCCCAACCTGCTGGACCCATGGTAGAACTAGCTCCAATTCGAGTATTAGATCCAACTAGATGGAAAGGTATTACGCCAAACTCTTATTCCCCATGATTGTGCGGCCATTATAAGTCTAGCTAAAAGTTTGTTGTTGGTTCCTCCGTATAGTATATTGATTTCTTGTCTCCCTAACTCTTTTACGAGTTGGTTTGCCATATCCACATATTGGATATGGCCTACCAGTTTAGATCCACCAAGAATACATACGGTTTTAATATGGCGAGGTAAAAGCTGACTTGTATGAGATGATTCTAAAATCTCCACATCCATCTCTACTCCTATCTCTCTTTTTGCACTATATTTTCAACATGAGAGATATATGAATCCCTCTATTTAAAGAAAAATTTTAAAACCAATAATTGAGTGCACTATTTACTTTTTGACAAATATGACAGAGAAAAAAGGCAGAAAATTTCTTTAGTGATATGACATATAGCTGTCAGTGATTGAAAAATAATATATATCTTAAAATTGAAAAAACGATATTTACAAATAAAAGAAATATATTGATCTTTGTTATTACACCGAGCTTTCTTACATAAATATGGGAAAATCATTATGCTAAATTTTTCTACTAAATTTACAAACAGGATCTTCTAAAGTAAGTTTTTCAAGACTGTAACGCTTGTTGATCTTTGAATTTGGCCCATAAGGCCATTAGCTCACCTTGTGCGTGTCCACTAGGATGTGTCTCAAGAGCCTGTTGAATATCATCCAAAGGCTCCTTACTCAATCCATCCTTAATGAATGCTATTTTATCTTCTCGATTTACGGACAAGTACCCCATGATTTACATCGAGTGTCACATGTCCACCGAGCACACTTGTAGCATCCTCCTAATCTTTTGCTCTCCGTTTCTTTGAAAAACTACTTTTACCCATACCAGGCATGTATTTAGAAGGAATTGAAACCTCACCGAGATAATCGAACCTTTGCTTCAATCAAGCATCGGATATCCCGTGGGATACCCTTATTCATTAGCATCCTTAATCTTTCCAAATTTACATCGATAAATCCTTTTTAAGATTTTAATCGGTAGTGATGGATAGTATTTTCAAGATTTGAGAGCATATGATCCATTATAATGTATAGACCCTTGTTAGGATGAATTTTGCAATAATTTTGATGATTTATTTATAGAATAATACGACGCGTATGAAATAAGACTCCGATTTTAAATAAATAATATGAAGCGTAAGAGCTACGATTTCGAATTAAATAATAGCCAGGATGTGATGCGTATGAGTCAGTAACTCTGTTTGAATAGTGGTAGACAATAATGTCACCAAAAGATGATGGAATATGTCGGTGAATTATTTCTATGATAAATCATGTTGAGCACTATACGATACTAGTGAAATCGATATAAGAATTTCTTGAACTAGAAGTTCAATAATACTCGTTTGCAATACCGGACTGACCATCCCGGTTTAAATAATTATTGAAATCAATATTTCAAGTGAAGAATTAAAGGAATTCTTCAATGATTGTTCTCGATAAATGATGAAATCATTACTAGCCAATATTGGGAATAAATCCCAAATATATCCGGGAATAAAGGATGAGAAATATGGGCCCACTCATCCTCCATGTGGACTACTAGATATTATGATATGGATCCACTAGATAGTCACATGTGTATATGATTCGTAATTTGAAATTTCTTAAATATTTGCTCACCAGTATGAGCATGATTTTCATTTAATGATAAAGCTAGTAAATGTATATCCCAATACTTGAATAAATCCTGAAGGATTTGAGTATGCATACAAGTGGGATATTATATGGCAAATTATTTAAAGTCCTCAAATAAATTGCCGATATCGAGAATAGAATGCAAACGGTCTAAATTCCCATATTAAGGCTGAATGATGAGAACATATATGATTAAAATCATACCAACTGTATGAGTTTTGGTGTTCTAAATTTTCTCAGCATGAGGGGGAGTATTAAAGGTTGAAAATAATATGTGAAATGCATCATGTTATATCCTCGAAATTGAAATACGAACTTGAAGTTCAAAGATGCATGAAAGGCTATGAACAATCACATATATCAGCTACGATGCTTTGATAAGTTAGCACGCTAGAAGCGTTGATATTTCCCCAATCATATATATCAAAGCAAATTATAAAAGATGGTCTTAATAACGGAGGCATATACTCTTGAAGAGTATATAGACATAACTATATTGTATAATCCTACAAGAGGATTGATAATGAAATATCTCGATAAGTTATGTCGATATGGGGAAAGAAATGAAATTGAAAAGTGTCGACACGATATGAAAATGTAGCGCTACATATGATCAATGATAATGAAAATATTGAGATATATTGAAGATGATAAATGGTGAATGTGAAATCCTTAACTTATGAGATGATGAGATGATGATGACTAGTGCTCAAGTTTAAAGATAAGCATGGTGGTCATTATATGTTGCATGCTCATGAAAGTTAAATTACCGATCGTGTGTGTAGTACTAAAAGGAAATTAAAGGATCGGATGAGCTAAACCCGTGTTTATGAGTACCCTAAAGGGTGAGCTAAGCCACAGGAATGAAATAACCTATTAAGTGAGTATTAAATGTTAAATGATATATTTTAAGTGTTAGTTAGTTATGAAGGTTTACTTATATGTTTACATGTTTTTACTATGAATTTATATGCTTTAAATTGTGTGTTTGGAGACATGTGTTCATGGTGAATGTTTTGTAGTTGTGTAAGAAAATTGATGCACTCTAAATGAACGAAGAGTATAAAATCAATGTATATGATACTCATACAAATGTATGAAAGATTTTGAAATGCTTGCAAAGATACTTGTATAAAATACGCGTTGCACTCTTTTTCCCTTAGTGAGGTTTTATCCCATTGGGTTTTCCTAGCAAGGTTTTTAATGAGGCAACTTTAAAAGCGTATTCACATGAATAATGTACTCTTTTTCCTTCATTAGGGTTTTTCCCACGGGGTTTTTCCTAATAAGGTTTTAACGAGGCATATTCATGGTATATTGAGAACGATAGGAGAAATTGATACGGTGTATCTATTGGATCAAGTTATAATGGAGCTAATGCTTTAGATCCAAACGATGATGATATTGAAATCATTTACCAGAAGTAAAGATATCAGTTCTCAAGATATGAAATCAAACGGAGCAGCTGTACTCTTTTTCCTTCGATCAAGTTTTTTCCCACTGGGTTTTCTTGACAAGGTTTTAACGAGGCAGCACGTGAATACTCATATGCCGCTGATAGACATCAGGGGGAGCAATGTTTTGATGAAACAGTATATAACCACTCCAAGCTATCCTGCAATCGGTTTGGAAGTTTTTTCCCACTGGGTTTTTCTCCAAACAGGTCCAGAAGACATTTGTATTAATAGTCATTCAAGGGGGAGTGTTATGAATAATAATTGAAGTGTTATGAATAATTGAGAATAATTTGGTGGTTATGAATTATGAGGAATAATTTGGTGGAGGAATAATTTGGTGGAGGAATAATTTGGTAAAAGATGTAATTATTATATGTGAATGACTATTATACCCTTGATGAAATTATGTAATTACGGTTGTACCATTCGAAGTTTTCCTATAAATAGGGCTTCAGTTATTAATGAAATTCATTTCCTGAGAATTCCTTAGAATTCATTCTCTCTAAATTCTCTCTATTGTTTCTATACTTTTATAACAAAAATAAATATATCTTTGTGGGATGGAGGGAGTACTAATAAAGTGTTTTCATGTTAGGCCTTGTTCTCCTCAATATAATTCAATACAAATTTTATCAATTTTTTCTCTCTCATCATTTACAACCACTCATTCAATTATTTAATATACTTTCCTCAAATTTCAACCACACATTCAACACGTATATCAAAAAAATTAACTTTATCACAAATCAAACATACCCTTAATCTCGAAATCAGCCAAGTTTGTCTGTCAGTCTTCAATACAAACTTCATGAGAGAACTGGACTTCATCTTTTGTCATAAAGAATTATTTGCTTGGTCTGTATAAGTTTCTATAATAATCTTATTCATATGATTTGTACTTCTTTAATCATAATCTCTTTTTTTTCTTTTTTCTTTTTTTTTGTTTGACCACGAGTTAGGAATTTTAGGAGTAGAATGGTGTCTCGAACTTGGACCAAATATTTTTATTTGGGAGTGTCTTTCCCATCAGGACAAACTCCCTTGGACATATTAACTACGAACTTTTAATATCTTTATTCTTTTAACTGTTAGAGCATTTCAATGTGAGGGGGCAAAAGGCAAGGGAAAAAATCCAAAGTGAAAAACTAAAGGGAAAAAAATCTATTTTAAAAGAGAAAGAAAAGTCAAGGGAGAAAATCTTAAATCAAGGGTGGATTCTATAAAAATGGGGCTAAATTTTTCCACCCGTTTACCTTTTTTCCCTTTAAAAATAACATTCCCCCCCCCGCCCCCCCCCCCAAATTTTTCCTTACATTATTTGGTGCTAGGTGTAAAAATCCAAAAATAAGATTATTCCCCCTTACATTATTTGGTGGAACTTGAATAAGGATGAAAAAACTTATATTTGGATTTTTAGTCCTAATATTAGAAATGCTCTTAATGAGGAAAATTATGAATGAGGAAAATTATGAAGGCCACCGATTTTTCGATGTCGTGGTTAGCATCTACAGCCACACTTTCTTCTATTTGTAACTTTGGCAATCTGCACATCTCTATTAGTGGGGTGACCTCTTAAATTGGACCATTTCAAGGTTCCATTAACCTAGCTTGGATTTGATCTCCTACTCATATGGGTATACACTTACGCCGACGTGGCGCCACGTCATTCTGAAATTTTTCTAAAAGAAATTTTATAATATCCACGTTAGGTTGGATATATGATACATACCCTCCTGATAATGTGGGGATTCATAATTTTTTTTCTAACATGAGTACCTATCCATGTGGGTAGGAGATGTAACTTAATTAGTTACCTTACCTATTGCACATAATATATAGGGGCATTTGCAATTTTGTGCAAAAAAAAATTTGTAATAGCATGAAAGTCAACATTTCTTAAACATTTGCAAGACTAACAAGTCAAATTTGTGCATGCCCAAATTACCCTTGTCTACCAACAGGAAACGGCGGCTAGTTGTTGACGTGAACAGTGCAACATTTTAATGCATTTCCCATCCAAAGCTGTTGGCATTAAATGGAGAAGGCATGCACAGAAGAATCCATCTTTTTCCCTCGTTTTTGTGGCGCCAAACAGATCCTTATTCCATCTCTCATTCTCTATTGATCCAAAAGCCATTAATGATCCAAAAGCTTCCATAAATGAACGACATTTATTGCGGTTGTTGTATGTAAAGCAAAGAACATTTGTGCCATTCAATGTGTAAGTATTACAATCAATTTTCTTGAGCCTTAATATGTGTATACTAGAAATTGGGCATTTTATTTCAATATGTGTATACTGTAAATTGGGCATTTCCATGCTTCCATTGGTATTGTACATTATGTTGTTGTGTTGTTAATACTTATACGACATTGAACGATCCGTCGAACAATCGATTAAAACTTTTGAGCTAAATACACATGGGCGATGATCATTTGAATAATAGTATGAATGATGCATTATGACAAAAGTTATAATGAGTTGAAAATGAACAAATTGTATTTAACATTTTGAAGTTATTCGAGATCTCGAGATCCTATCAACGGAAATCGTTTGAACATCCATTAAAAGGAAAGTAGCGTGAGTGAGTATTTTTCCTACTTCCGGCCAGTTAATGGCAACAATAGCTTTTTAAAATTCAGTCTCCTATACCATACTATATGCATTTTGTTAGTGATATAGTCGCTGCTTTCAAGCAAATTGTTTTTTCCTAATGCATTACATGGTTTCAATGTTTAGGTATATCATCATTGACACTTCTCCGTGAAAGGGTACATCCGAATGACACGATTGGATTAGGATCCTTAACGCTTTAGATTGCTGCGTGTGGACTGCGATAATGCCGGATTTCGGGAACTTCAATTTACATTTCTATATACTCTAGGGTATAGAGTACGAAGTATGGTGAATTACAATACCGAAAATGCATGAATGAGAAGGTAGTGCCAAGAACTAATACTATGAAACAAATTTGTTTTCTATATGTATCTCTTATACTGCGTATTGATTCTTCATTCCAACTATAGTAATTGAGTTGCGGTTATATTTACTGATTTCATTTGTATCACTTTTATAGCAATAAGCTTGCGTCGTTATATCATATCCTATGGCGGTGACTTCCAGAATGTAGGGGGAAATTGGCAGTGGAATGGCACCGGCACAACCTCGCTGATGTTGGCAGACGATGTTGGTTATGATTGCATTTGTGCCGCGATACGAGAAAAGGCAAGTTTGAAGGACTATCATAAAGGGTTCTCATTAAAATTCTTGCCTCCGGAGTTGGCACTTCCTCCTGTGGAGATACTAGATGATGACGACCTTAGTTGGTATCAAACAATTACAAGTTTTGTTCCGTTATGCGTTATCTCTACAATTCCGGAAAACAGCGTGAGACGTAATGAGCATATGCAACCAACGCATGGAATTGGTGTAACAAATTACAACCGTCGTGGAAATTCAGATGTTGTGCACCATCGCTTGGAATTGAATAGGTTTGCACGTAACCAAAGAGTCGAAGACATGGATGTGCATAGGTTTATGAACGATCGCCATGAGTTTGACATCATGGTTAGCAATGTATTGGACAATGATTGGGGGAATAGTGATGTAATTGAATTTCACAGGAGACAACTTTTTATGAACAAAGAGCACATTGTCCGATGCATTCACATGTCCTCGGTGAGGAAAAAATTTGAGTTTCGGGTCATTAGGTCAAGCACCACATGCTATCACGTTGCATGCATCGACCTCGAATGTAAATGGTTTGTTCGATCATCTAGGGTGGGACGATCGGAAATCTTTAAGGTACGCCGTTTACAGTTGGAACATACATGTGGAGTTGACTTTCGACGTGACAAACATCGCAATGCAACTGTGAAATTTATTGGTAAATACATTCGGGAACGTGTTAGAGACAACCATTCCTATGCACCTTCGATGATAATTGCAGATATTAGACGTGAGCTTGGCATAGGGTTGAGTTATTGGAAAGCATGGCGAGCTAGGGAATATGCCCAAAGGTTGGATCGGGGACCCGATCGTGCATCATATGGTGAGTTACCCAAGTATTGTTATATGCTTGAAGCATCTAACCCCGGCACTGTTACTCGTATTGAGACGGATGAATACAATAGATTTAAGTACTTGTTCATTGCCTTCGGTTCTAGCATTTACGGGTTTTCAAGTTATATTAGGCGGGTGATATGCATCGATGGAACTCACTTGAAGGCTTACGATCGAGGAGTATTGTTGACGGCAACTTGCCAAGATGGTAACAACAATATATTCCCATTAGCTTGGGGAATAGTAGGGTCGGAGACAAAAAAATCTTGGGAGTGGTTCTTGAGTTGTCTTCGTGAATGTGTGGACAACAATAGTGAATTGGTATTTGTGTCGGACCGATGAATGGAATTGGTCCAAGATTGTCTCGTATTTCCCAATGCTCATCATGGGACTTGTTGTTGGCACATCGCAAACAACATACGAAATCGATTCCATAGACAAAGTTACTACGGGCCATTTATTAAAGCTGCGTATGCTTATCGTGGTCGACCACTTTGACCGTGGGATGGAAGAAATTCTTGCGTTGTCTAAAGCGGTGCATGGATACCTAGTGAATGCTGGAATCCAACATTGGTCTCGAGCTCACTTCCCTAGCTTGAGATACAATGTGATGACTTCGAATACGGCCGAATCTGTGAATTCTCTTCTTCGACATGAACGTCAATTACCAATACTTAGTCTTCTCCAAGAAATCCGTAGCATCATGCAGAGATGGCATTATGAAAGATTCCAAAGGGCTTCTAATTGTTCCACTATATTGACACCATACATGCAATCGAGGCTCCTAAAAACCTTCGATGCCGGCACGACTCTTCGAGCAGTTGCCATTTCTCAATTCCAATGCGAGGTTGGTACGGGTCGGCAAGCAAACATAGTTGATCTTCATCATAAAACATGCACATGTCGTCGTTTTGATTTGGATCAAATGCCGTGCAAACATGCTACTAGGGGCGGTTGTCATTTGCTCATGAACCTTTACGACCTATGTTCCCCATATTTCACAACGGAATATTGGAAGCGAGCCTACGAGCGTCAGATTTTTCCAACCAGCTGTGAAGACGACATTGTGATCCCTCCTGAAATTGCAAACAGGGTTGTGTTACCTCCTATAGTCCGTAGACCAGTCGGACGACCACCGAATAGACGGCACAGGTATAGATCAGAGATCGAACGTGCTGTAAGACGATGCGGACGATGTCGCTCGACTGGCCATCATCGACAAACTTGTACGGCGGCTATCAACTCTATTCCAACATAGTCGATATTTCGTGAAGTTATATTTCGGTAATATGAAAATAGTTTCATTGCTGCTTTTGACTGATTGTTGATTCTGGCAAAGGTCTTGTTGACATTCTGGATAGATAAGTTGTCACTTGCATTTTGTTGTAGCATGTTTGAATAGATATTTTTCTCGCACGATTAATGCAGTGCTGATACATGTGTAAAAAAAAACATTCAGCAGGTCTATTTTCTATACGATAGATGATAGAGTTGAGGGAAAATCCTCAGTCAGCATATGTCAAGTGTAAACCTCAGAAATGATAACTTACACCCCAACAACAACACCCTATTGATATTGGTGCCGAGTATATGGTTATCGTGTGGAAACCCAACAACATATTACTAGAAACTGATGAGAAGGGAAGATATTAACGTTACTATGAATACAGCACATTTGGTTACATTTAATCCCTTAATAATTTGTCATCCGTAGCTATTAACATTACTAAATTAAATGTTGCTAATGGTTATGCGTACATTTTCATCACATCGTTGTTATGTAACTTTTTCTCGTGCATGCTATTACTTGAGTGTAATTTGATAACATCGCCTTTGTTAATGATTATTTATTTACTTTTTTTTGCGTTTTTCATTTCTTTTTTTTTTATTTTTTTTAGGGGGCACATTTTAATTCAAATAATTAAGAATCAGTTCCTATATTATGTCATAACAATGCTGCAAATCAATATTTTCATTCAGAAAACGATAAAACTTTTATTGTTCGACCAGCAGTAATGCTTCAACAGTCGTGACATGAAGCATATCCACCTAATCAGTAACTCAATCGAAATCCCATTTCTTGCACGCATTAAAACGTTGTTATTAACAATATGTAGCTTATGATTAGCCTGAGTGATAATTTTAGATTAATTTTTGCTCACCATTCGTGAGATAATTTAACAAGCACTATATTCGTATTGATTGAATTTTTTCCTATCACTTGAGTATAAACTAATCGATTTGATTGCTCGGTGTCACCATTTCCTTAACGCTCAACCAGGCCAACGATTTAATACATTACGCTGGTTTAAATTGTTTTGTTCAACATTCGGTCACAAGTAGATTTAATGGTGAAAATATTTTCATAAAATTTCATTAACTCCTAAGCATCTTGCCCTTTTTTCGCAAGTATGAAGTTAATGGTCCAAATATGTTCATAAGATTTCAGATTTCAAATTTCTTCCATTCGCTCAAGTTGTCGCCCAATTTGAATGCACCTTTTATGTCGTTGGTCCGCACAACTGTGTCCGAGTATGATAATAGTTTATGTTTTCCTTTCCTTTCAGATTATAAATTTTTAAATAAATTTCGATGTACAAAATTACATGCACGTTACAATGTAGCATAATTTTCGAACTTCGACTCGGCCATAAAAAATTCCAGGGTACGTAACTTAGTTGGATTGTGCCCTGAACGAGTTTCCACCATGAAATTAACGATTGTTTTGACATACTGTTTGAGTATTATCGTTGATACATACAACATTTTCAATATTGAAACACGAATTTTTTCAGCAATGATAATTGGGATTTTTTTACTATATGTTCTACGCTCTTTACGATAGAGTATCGCCTACGGTACATAAATCACCCAACAATTAGATAATTTTCGATAGAAATTCATTCGTCTAGTGGAAAATATTGGGTACATTGCAGAAACTAGCATACCAACATACTGGGAATATAGGAGATGACCGACTTAATACTTGAAACGCAAGAAAACATCTAGCAACAAATGAACGAAGACCAATGGCGGGACTACGACATTTCGTGCACGAGCACGCGTTTGTAGTTCATCGCTTTGGGAGGACAACACACACCGCTACACAAAGCCAACACAAACTACAAATAGACCGTAAAGTGATATATCGGATAATAGTACGAACTAGACGAACATCAAAATACAGCATTTAGCCTGATTGAAGTATCAATCGTCGTCGAGAATGATAATGCCGGTCCAATCTTTAGTTTTCTCTGAGATGAAGCTTGGCTTCACTGTCGTCGGTTTTCTTCCTGATCCTCCAACCTCTTCAGACTAGCTTTTGACCAACATCATTTTCTCGACCAACGGTAAGGTCAAGATAAGGAAGTGCAACAACCACCTCGATCGGAATGTCATCGCCGTCCGCATTGAACTTTGGAATGTCATGATCAATGTTATCGTCTAGTTTGAATTTAGGCATTTCACAGGCCAGGAGAGAACCAGGAGAAGGGCGTTTCTGGAATCCTTTTCCGTCGGCGTCGGAGTCGTATGCCTCCCCAGCGGAAGCAGAGGTTTTGGAAGGTTCAGCGCCTTTCGCTTGACGCTTTCCACCTTCACTTCAATGAAGGCATTTGAATCTGCCTTTCTCAATCGATGAACGAGATGAATCTGCAGACATTTTCAGCTGTAAAGCTTTGAATGAGTTATGTTAGTGTTCTATATGGATGGTTTCCTGCATGCAAACCAATACCTATTTATATGAACTGACATATTGGCCCCATTCAATACCTCAACTATCATACCACCTAACACGCCTTACCTACCGCCTTTCATAATAAAAGCAATCTCTAGTACGCTGTTGTGGACCGTCATCAACTCAATTTGTAATGAATATACGTGAGTTAAGTAGACAACAATCGATTTTTTGTTACTATTAATTTTACTCAGAACGCATTTATAATACGTGAACGCCCATTGAAAGTCGTTTGAAAACATTTAAATTGAGGAAGTCAAAGTTCATGTACCTAAAATACGTAGATATACATATTTGATTATTGTGTAGTGGTTGAGAACTCCGCCAATTTCATTCATGACACAAATAACGATTCATCGCTCAAGAGAAAATCGTTTTAAATTCTTGTTCCAAGGAAGATTGCACCTTCAGTAGAAAATCTATATGAAAATACTTTGGTCACATGGAGCCCCAAAAATATTCCATGCAGCGTGTCCAGTCAGTGTCCATCGTACTCCCATTGACCATGTGCCTTGTCTGGTAGTACCCAATCAACCTCCATAAATGTTGGCTGCCAATGCAAATCATTTGAGCTTTCACATTATCAACTATTAGACCAACACCAACTGCCGTGAGTGCAATTAATTGAAGGTCCATGACTAATAGCGTGTTTACTCCTCTTCCGTTCATGGACGTTGAATGTTGCTATTGTGGTTTGTCCACGCTACTACAACGATCATCGGACAACGATAACCACGGTCGGCTATTCTATGGTTGCCGAAAGGTTGGATATGATAATTATTATTTCAATATTAACTTCAGTTTGTTATTGCCATTATTTCCATTTACGTTGTATCGTACTTCTATTCACGATAACATCTCATAATATCATTTCACATATCTTGGTAGATAAATGGAGGATGTGGTTACATTCGTTGGTTTGACACTCACGGCCGTTTAATCCACGTAAGATATTGTTCGCCTCACTCGTCGACCTTTCTCGCTACAACAAGAAGTTGATGATCTAAAACAAAGGTTGCATGCTAAAGATAATGAAATACTGGTCGGCACTTGAGTTACGCCGGTAAAGGCGAGCAAAGATCAACTTACCAACAAATTTTACGAAACCCGTGTGTACGTAATTGGTCTACTTGGTCTTGTCTTTGTAATGATTGTGCTTGCAATGGGGAAATAAAGCTGATATTGCAGTTGTAAAATGCAAGTTCAGAAACATTTTCGCTATCAAATTTTGAGCATAAGCGAAATTTCCAAACCAACAAAATGCATTACAAAAAGGGATAAATAAACAAAACAAAACATGGAAGAGAACCATAACAGGACACTGAAACTGCCTATACTCAATGGTATAGAGTTGTGAGAATATATTCAACATCACAACGTAAGCTGAAAATATTTAGAGGTAGCCAATTCACGATCAATCACGTAGCACAAAATAATACAATTCCTACACAACTTGCATGTTCCATATTCAACAAAACAGTTAACCTTTCCTAGTGCTAGGTTTGTAACAGTTCATGTCATTGATTTGAATATACAAGGCACAAAACATAGCCATCCTACGGAGGCGTTTCATTAGCACGTATGACAAATGAGGCCAAAAAAAGAGTAAGTTGCATGGAGTCGAAAACAGTCCTGCTACATCATAAATCATATGACGTACGTAAGTTGTTGGGTCGAAATATCTGTAGCCAACTTCTTCAAATACCTTGGAACATCGGAGGACGAGACCATCGTGAATGGACATCCACACATGATGCACTCCGCAAACTTGTAGCACAAGATGCTTGAGTAGAACCTACGAAAACGCAAACGCAATCTGTTACTAGTATAAAATGAAGTGTGTAATTGTAGTTGTGAATGCTATTGCAAGTGGAATGCCTTATAAAATAAGTGAAATGAACTCACGTCGTCTTTGCTTGTGGAACGACGTCACTTCCATAACGGTAGAAGACAGGTGCATCATCGTAAAGCAGTCGACCCATACCGTTGCGATAGTCTGGATGCTTTTCACGTAAGTTGAAACCAAAAACAATCTGTTCAATCACATTCAGGTATGGCACACAAATTGTAGCCAGTTCTCTTTCAGCCATGGATGACGAATGACAGTCCAATGCATGTACTCTCCAGTTCACTAAGTCAGCGTGAATGAGGACCCATCTATTCTCCTTCACGTGCACGGGGAAGACGAGGCTGTCCATCTCGGTAATAGGCCTCCCTTCAGCGTACATCGAACCGTCCACGAACTTAGGAATGCGTAGATCCAACCCCTTGCTCTTACCCCGTTTTGATTGTCGCGGCGTCCAAGAATTGAAAAGGGCATTAGTAAACTCACAGTCCATAACTCCTATATTCGGTCTAAAAAGTTCCCGAGCTTTCTCATCCCCATTGCGCAATGTCCAGAATGCCAAATTTATCTCCTAAAAAATGAAGATATGTTACAGTAAGATTAAAGCACTCGAATGCTCATAGTTAGTGGACAACACACCACAAAAACTCATCAATTCATCGTTAATATGCATCTAACAATAGAAGGTCACATACCACCTCAATCCATACCATCTTCCCAGCTTCGATATCTTTCACAAATTTTGAAGCTTAAACCGAATGAGGGCCAACAAAGAACTAAAGAACCTACCCAAATGTTAGCATGCATTACTAGTTAAGATAGGATAGAATCACTACTTTGGAAATAGATAAGCATACAAAATATAACAACCATAGCATATTCAACTATAACAATGCTCATGTATTCCAAAGGGGGTACATTGCAATTTAACTATTTGTCCAACTCCATACTCTATAACATAGAAGGAAGAACATGTACAGCTAAACCAAGAAAAGAAGCGAAACAAATCGTTACCGCCAAAGTCATTGAGGTAAAATTTCAGTCATTCAAGGAACCAACCAACGTAAAACTGACAGCCAAACAACAGTCAAGCTCAGTCAGCCAATAAACTATAGCGACAAAAGAAATCGGCGAAGGATAAGGGCATGGTGAGGGGACCGAAGGCAACAACATTCAATTTTTTCATGAAAATTTAAGAGGATTCATTTCCAACAAAGATGAAAATCTCTTATAGGGGCTCCAAACTTCAAGAACTACAAGTTTTGGAGTAGTAAAAAGCATCTCGTAACTACGCGGTCGAAGTGGATTGATTCACAATAAACCAAAAAAAAAGGTTCCAACCTCTGCTACTAGTATAAAAATGTACCTGGCATCAATGCGACGACGCCAACGGCTATATTCCCTTTCCCTCTTAGCATCAACAGCGAATAAGAAATCCTCAGGAAAGTTCATCGTGATTTGACTTTTGATTATCATTTGCCCGCTTCTTCCGATTCGCCCTCCAATTCATCACCATCTTTGCCTGGCTTCTTCCAGATTTTCCTCTCGATTCGTCACCATCTTCTCGCTTTCTTTATTCGTTCTTCATTGCATTCATCACCATTATCCTTTTCCTGGTCAATCATGTCATTTCTCTCGCGATCTGCTTCAGGCTCTTCTTCATTTTCGTCCAAACTATCTTCATACCCGTCTTCTTGTTCTCGAAGCAAGGGTGTGGAGAACTTCGTTGCTTGGAAGAGGCAGCCCCTTTGTTGTTGTTTAGCAAATCCTCAAATGTTTGATCATCGGTATAATTCCTTCCTCTCCTTTGTGTGGACTGCTCGGAAGATGAATCATGTATTTCAATATTCAGCTTCCTAAATCCCTTCCGACACATAGCTTCCACTTTCACCATTTTCTTTGCAAGCGCGCCAATGGCCTCCAATATTGCCGAAGTCATCCCGCCTCTTACAAGGTCTCCTACTTGGGCCAACATCACTATCAAAGATGAACATTATCATGATTGTTGTCATCGGACTCGTTCTCTTCATTAGGAAGTCAATACTTCATCGCACGGACCACAAGTTCATCCAAAAATTCATCCGGTTCGTCAGTCCGTACTTTTAATCATTTCTACATAGTAGTCTTTCTCTTTCTCTCGTTTCATCTGGGTCAGACAGGCATACGTGGCGCAGTTTATCATAAGAAAAAGGTGCGTTAATTTCAAAATTGATGAAATGGCTCACAAAATAGCAACACAAGATAAAAGAAAGGTCCAAACATACCCTATTATGTTTGAAAATGAGATCCATGACATCCGATCAAGACGTATTTCTTTCCACGCCACCTTACCATACGTGGATAGTTATTAGAGGACTTCGTCGAATATTTCTGCCCTACTTCGGGCATCGTCTCGTACGCCCATATCTGACATTTAAATTACAACAACCATTAGTATAGGGATGATTTAACTTGCAAGACAAAATAATAAAATAGTGATCATAACAAGTGAACTTCGTATTCCGATACCTGTATAGCCATAGGAAAACCATAAACATGATAAGTATCCACACCTTTGCCACCATCATCATCACACGTGCCTCTAAATCTAACATCCCAATTCTTTCCCTTCACACTTTGCACCAGTAACTCATATGCCCGTGTACCCCAAGGGTATGAATTAAATAGATCCTCATCTTGCGTTAAGGCAATGATATCTTTCTTGATAGTGTTGTTTCTATCACTAGGGGCTACAACACCTTCTAAGCAGTAAAGTAAGGCTAGACGATATTTGTCTGCCATGTCCTCTGTGTTGCAAAAGGCATCCTCCAAGTCCTTGAATTTTACCTCAGATCGATTACCGAAGACCCTATTGTAGAATTGCTGCCTCTTTATCACCTTCTCATATGCACGACCCGATGGACGAGCACCAGTCGTCAAGCCAGTCACCAATACAAATTCTTCCATGCCGAATCTCATTAGATTACCATCAACTTTGAACCACAGCTCATTATTCTTCTTTGTCTCAACCAAATGCAATATCATTTGATGGACAAGAGTACCAGAAAACTTGATCTTCGTTAATGCCAAGAAATTCCCGAAGCAAGAGTGCTTGAACTTTTCCAAGTAGTCCGTATTCAAAGACTTCTTAATTTCTCGCCATCCTGCTCGCTACACTATGTCAGTAATCTTTCCATAACAACGATTCTCAGGCCTCACAATGTATGGATAGTCATTCCTACATACACAAAACGACACAATTAACATCAAAATCCAAACGGCATTCGGAAATCATTAATTACATAGGAGCAGATTGCAAGTTAAAAGGAATTACTATAACCAAACATTTGAGGGAACTATGTCATTTTCAGCCCTGGATTCTAAACTACTGCACAGTAGTTTCAAACTTTTTTGTAGAAACCAACTCATGATGAATCAACATAGCAAATATTTGACCATTACCATAACCTTTATGATATTTAGATCATAGCATTCAAGCATATTGCAGCAACTTTGTTGGACTGTCAAACTTTTCAACTTTCCAAACTAACTTAACTGGTATAAATAATTTCACAACCGGAAAATCTTCAAAATTCAAGTATTTCAAATTCATATAACGAATAACAAAATAGCATGTCTACAAAGTACCTTCATTTAATTCTCATCCCAACACCCAATTCCATCGAACACTATACCCCAAGTATTTCACGAAGCAATTCCCCCCATAAAATTTGAAAAAAACTACAATGCGGTGCAAAAGAGGAAAATTCAGTGAATATTTCATAATCCTATGCTTTCCTTTTACCATGTGATTTATGCAGAGTTAGGCAGAATGTATAGCTTTATCTCAGTCATCGTCTTCTTTTCTGATGTGGTTATTTATGCCCAACAAGGGGGTGGGAAAAAAAGGGAAAAAATAGACGAAAAACAATAACAAAAATCAGTGAAAAGACCAATGCCACAGAAAATCGTGGGAAAAAACCAGTAAAAACAATACGTAAGCCCCAAGACGCAAAAATTCGAACAAATCAGCCGCAATAATTACAAAGACCCTAAATTTAAAGATACTACTCATGTATTTGGCGGTAAGAAATAGCAAAAGTGGGTTTCTGCGCGAACTTACGGGCTTGTCATCGCCAATTGAATTTGTCGCCGCAATTCTTCAGAGTAAGTTCCTGGGTAGTAGTGAACAACTCTATCCTCAAAGATCTCTGGACTTCACTTGTCGGAAAACACCCACAAACCGCCGGAATTGCGCGGTTTTTTGCTTCAATTTTCTAAGCAACCGCCGACTTCTGCGATCTTTTGCTTTTGGAGGACTTCACTTGCCGGAAAACAACCACAAACGCCGGAACCAAGGAACCGCCGATCGATCTCTCACCTTTTTCAATTCAATTTTCCAAGAAGCAAGTTTTGGAAACCATGTCCGAGATGATGTGAAAGCCCACGTCTAATCGTATGTATTGGGCTTATTCAATGGAGGGTATTTTCGTCCGTCAAAATTAATTATTGTTAGTCTTGCAAATGCAAATTTTACTTGCTAATACAGTATTTATGTATTTAAAGATTGCTAATATTGCTAATATTTCTAATATATATATATTATATACCCCTACCTTAGTTACCTTGTCTATATTGCCATGTCAGCTCAAATTAGGATCATAAAATATCACATCATTCTCAAAAAGTCAAAGTATATTGTCTAATATAACAAGTGTAATTTTGACATGTATCTATTATTATTATTATTATCATTATTATTATTATTATTATTTGATTTCTCTTCACTTGGACACAGTCGTTGCTCATGCTCCACGTCCACTCATATGAAATATATATTTTTCTGCCCTGAAGGTATAAGCCGTGGTGATTATTTATTTAATACAAGCAAAGCATGATTTATTGGTATATTCTGTGGACGACTGAAATTATCTACTCTTTATGGTTGACAATGCTATTACTTTCACTTGTCCATATGTTAAATTTTTTGCATAAGTGTAAGGGGTTCACCTTAAAAGGTTAACCTCCAAGGGGAGTAATCCTTACACTTCTATTTAATATTGGTTTTTTTTCTTCTTTTCTACCGATGTAGAATTTTCCACTTTTACTCTTTTCATCATGCCCCCCTCACGTGCAGGCGGGATCTTTCCAAACCTTTGCACGTGAGCCATCTTTTCGACGACCATTTTTGGCCGGGGTTGGCGCATCCGAGCATCAGTCCCGGGTCATCGCTTGCTCTGATACCATATTAAATTTTTTGTACAAATACAATGGGTTCCACTTTAAAATGTTAACTTCAAAGGGGAGTAATCCTTGCACTTGTATTTATATTGGTTTTTTTTCTTCTTAGAACAAAAGTGGAAAATCCCACATCGGTAAAAAAGAAGAAAAAAACCAATATAAATACAAGTGCAATGATTACTCCCTTTGGAGAGGTGGAACCCCTTACACTTACACAAAAAATTTAACATTTTTGTGAAGAATGATATTGGACATAACTTCACCTAAAAAATCGGCTTATTAGATACCTTATGAATTGGTGTTTATACCACCTGATTGCCCAATGTGGGATCTAACACGCCTCTTCACGCACAGCGTAGACCATACCAAACGATTATGGACAAATCGATATTAGGGACACCGCACACCGAAATTGGGCCTGATTCTGATACTATATGAAGAAGAATATTGTGCCTAACTCCACCTAGAAAACCGGCTTATTAGGGGACGTTTATCTTCACCTTATGAATTGATTTTTATACCACCTGATTACCCGATGTGGAATTTAAAACCATAGCGCGTATAGGATCTAGGAAAAAGGATTCTTCCTATATGTGATATATTTTAATATTTTCATTAGCCAACGGAGTTGGTTTATTAAACAATTACTAGTCAGAAAAGTAAGGAGGCAACGAAATAAGAGGACTGTAATTAAATATATATATATATATATATATATATATATATATATATATATATATCCTATTTGAAGATTGAATGATACTTGTTATATTATTATATACTGAAAATTATGAGTGTCGGTCCTGCAATCTTTATAGTCCGAGGCAGCATAAAAATAAAGCTCCCTTCGCAAACAACAGTTGGATGCAAAGGATTTTTTAATGGAGAATATTCAAAAATTTTTGGGTTATTTACGCAAATGGAGTTCAAACTATCTATTTTGTAATAAATTCAGCCCCATTCTTTTTTTTCATCCTGCTAGGACCCCAAACTTTCAATTTGTTTCACTACATGCCCCATTAACGGATTCCATCCATTTTTTCATCCATTTTGTCCTGTTTGTGCACGAAAGTTTGGGGTCCTTTTTTGAAAATAATTCAAATATCCATTTTTCCATCCATTTTGTCATTTTGTGGACGAAAGTTTGGGGTTTTCTTCTGAAAATAATTCAATTGGACAAATTTTAACTTTAAATATGTACAAATTAATCCTAATACTTTTTTAGGTTTATAATTTTAACTTTAATTTTTGGGAAAATTGCATAAATGGTTCAAAAAGTGGTTACTTCAAATTTAATCCGAAATAAAAAAAATTTGTGTGCATTTAATTCAAATAGATCCAGTCATACAGTTAATTCCTTCGATTTTTGCTATTTTGTTTATTTGGTCCATAATTAATCCTATCAAATTAATTTTTTATTAATTAAATAGTTATCGAAGATTTTCAACACAATAGCATTTATTTGTATTAATATTATAACTTTTCAAATTTTTCAATAGCCTTAACGACCCACACATTTTGATTTTAACTAACAGTTAATAATAAATATAATTACTGTAACTATATAAAATTTTAGTGGAAATATATCACTGTAAAAATATATCGAATGTAAATAGTAGCGTTAATCCGGGTTGGCCAGTTCGGGTCAGGTCGACTCGCTAAATGTTGGCCCATGATCAGGCTACTTGGTTTGTAGCCATACTCACATGGGTTGGCAGACCGGGTTGGACCGACCCTTTTTTTCGTTGTGACTCAGTCAGCCCATGGAGCCAACCCGTACGAGTCGATGGACGGGCCGACCTATATGAACTAAAATTTAAATTTTTAATATTTATTTTCTGAAATTTAATATTACGATAATAAAAAAAGGAAAAATAAAAAAAATTATTTGACCATAGAGGACGTATTGTCCCCTCATGGTCAAAGTAGTTGGCTGTAGCTTGCGGCCTTGAAAGTTTTTGGAAATTTTTATTTTTATTTTTTTAATATATGTAACGGACCAATTGGGCCGTGACATTTGACTCGGCTCAGGTCTAGACATAACGAGCCGCGGGCAGGCCCAAAGTCTGGGCCAGCAACTAGGGGGCCAGTCCGGGTCCAATCGGCCAACTCATCTTGACACCACTAAATATAAAGAAATAATAAAATACAATACAATAAAATTTTGAAAAGTTTTGATATTAATGCAATCAAATGCTACTTGTGTTGAAAATTTTGATAAAAATTATTTAATTAGTATCAAATTAATTGCATGACTAGAAGGATTCCATCTATTTGAATTAAATGTGCGCCAAATTTTTTTATTTTGGACCAAATTTGTAGTAACCATTTTTTTGGACTGTTTGTACCATTTTCCCAAAAATTAAAGTTAAAATTGTAAACATAAAAAAAATATTTGGACTAATTTGTACGTATTTTAAGTTAAAATTGGTTCACTTGAGTTATTTTCAGAAAAGGACCCCAAATTTTCAGTGCACAAAAGGACAAAATAGATGGAAAAATGGATATTTGGATTATTTTCAGAAAAGAACCCAAAACTTTCATACACAAAAGGACAAAATGGATGAAAAAATGGATAGAATCCGTTAAGGGGGCTTGCAGTGAAACAAATCAAAAGCTTGGGGTCCTAACAGGACTAAAAAAAAGAATAGGGTTGGATTTATTACAAAAGAGATAGTTTGGGGTCCTTTTGCGTAAATAACCCAAATTTTTTGCTTGTTTCATTAACAAAGTTGTATTTATATAAGTCGATAATAAAGTGATCAAGACTAATGGCAAAACTTGGACAAGGATTATTGGTAGCTAATCAGAAAGCATACTTTTGCAAAAAAATATAAAAACATTCAAATGATTCAATATACTCAATTTAGCCAATTTTTGTCATAATATAAAACTCAATAAAAATCAAATTAATATAATTAATCAACAATAAAAGAGTTGAAGTTCCGATTATTAGAATAGCCGAAACGTACAAATCAAAACCCTCAATTAGTTTCAAACGAAGGAACTTCCAATAACGAGAATCTGGCCAGATTCTTTCTAAAAACTAACTAGTATTACCCACGTGCGATGCACGTGACAATTTTAATCGTATATTTACATAAAAAATTATAAAATAAGAAAATAAATTTTTATGAATATTTAATAAAAATAAGAAGTATTTGTAATATTATAGATTTCAATAATGGTTTACATATTTTGATTCGAAATATTATTTTATAAGGAAAATACCAAATCAATTGTCGAAATTGATGGTTTTAGGTAAGAATAGAATATTTGGGAATAAAAATTAGATAATACAACTAAAAATGATCAAACTTATTTCAAATACGACTAAAAATAGTTTTATGGTCAACCTACATATACATATAAATGACAGATGTACATGTAAAACGATCCCAAATAAAGCTTAAAATGGATTATACTATATGCTAGATTTTGAAAAAATAAATAAGTAAATATAACTTAGCAAATTGATAAAGAATATTCTTTTTCTTTTGGAAAAAAATACCACATCGCTTGATATTTTCATTATATTTACTATTATGAAAAATTTAGACTATACACAATTTTACAATTTTATTCTCATATATAAAACATATGATCTAAATAACCAAGGAATAAAACAAAAAGAAAAGAAATCGCCAATTAAAACTAAAACCACTTTTAAATTTAACAGCGATTTAATTCATTTATTTTATTTCCATTTACATAAAACACATTTTCATTTTAGAAAGGAAAACAACGCATATTTAATTTTATGTACTTAAAAAATGCAAAATGTGTGCAATGCAAAGTTCAATTACAGAGCAAATTATTTACTCTTTTCCACATTGAGAAAACTCAATAGTATTAAAAAGGAAAACAATAATTAATTTTTTTAATTGAAACCATGTGCCTCATTGGCACTGTCAATAGATTATCTGTCAACGTAACAGTTCGATTATTATAGCCACATATTAAAAAGATAAACACGCTTTACGCTTAGAATTAAATTAAAATAATGAAATCAATTTTTAATTAAAAATTATTCCTATTAAACAATTGAAATTTCTTTTTCAAATAGACGCTGCACCATAAAAATAGAAATATCTTCCATTTTTCTTTAACTTATCACAACATGAATTACGTAGAATTTATACCATAACGGTGGTGTGATTTTGGAATTAAGTTACAAAAAAAATAATCAAAAATTAATTTAATTGCATTTTTTTGAACGACAATTAATTTAATTACAAATTTGTTTAATTAGTTTTTTAAAAAGCGTACAAATTAGGCACTGCTAACATGGTAAGGTGTATAGTTGGGACTCCAAGTTTTACAATATAGAGATTTGATAATTGAGATGTATATAAAATAATAACTAAAATATAATATCCAAAAATTAAAGTATATATAGAAACTAATAATTCTCATTTTTGAAATTAAATTAATAGGTGTTGTAAGTTGTAACTTTTATCTCTTATCACATTTACATAAATGCATGCAACACTAAATATAAAAGACGTAAAATAAAAAAATTAGAAATTAATTTTTTTTAAAAAAAAGGAATACATATAAAAAGGGTAAAATACATATAAAAAATAAAATAGCACTAAATAAGAAAAACAGCATAAATAAATAAAGATAATAATTAACCCCTCAAAATTAATGCCAAAAATAGCACTGCCACCTAGGCACTTTGCCTGTGTGGCACTCCTCTTATTATAATATTAAGATTAACTAAATGATTGTTTTACAATTGTTAAAACGTATGTCCAAGTTCAAATCAAAATCTTCAATTGTTTACTCCTCATTTTCCTTTGTAGGATGTCTCAAATTATAGCCCACTTCCCATATTAATAGTGTATTTAATTTTGTATTTTCCGATTGTACCCTTGCTCAATAAATCTTATTTATAAATAACTTTTATGTAAAATATGAGTGGAGTTGAATGATGGAGATTTGTATAGTATATATAGGTCTCACGAGATATGTGGATATAATTAGTTTGACCAAAAGAAATAATAATGGATAAAAATGAATTTAAAAAAATGAAAAAAATTGGTAAAATTGCTAACCTATCACTCCTATATACCATGGTATATGGTATATGGGGCGGGACTAGTGGGCACTACGTGGAAAAGCCCCCTTTGCAAATAGGGCCGGACGCTGTGGCCTCGTTGGCCTCAACAAAGAACCAGCTCTAAATTATATCAAAAAACTGAATGAATAGCTATTTGACCGCGGTACAATTTTTCGATGCACGCGGAAGAGTAGAGGATGACGAATACAAGATTATAAAATGGCAATTCACACAAGAATTAGTGATTTATGTGGATAATTCAAGAAATTTTTCAATATTTTTATTTAATATTCATCAAATGACCTCTAATAACGGCTAAGTCATGTGTTTAATTACAAATTAAAAATAAAAACCTAATCTAATTAGAATTAAAATCCTAACTCTTATTCGCCGCAATAGTATCCCAATTGAATTAAACTAAAAAAGGTGTAACAAAATATGAAGAGAGGAATGTACGAGAATGTGATCAAGCACTGCTTTATTCATTTAACGTGCCATTTATTCATTGTTAAAGGCTCGTGATCAAAGAGTATTCACAATTGAATCACAAGTTTTCTGAAACTTGGATATCTTCAAATTCTAGCAAAGTTTGAACCACAGAAGCCATTGTTGGCCGTTTATTTCTATTTTCCTCCACACAAGAAAGGCCTATTGTGACCAAGGTTTCCGCCTCTTTTCTACTAAACTCCCCATTCAACCTTGGATCCACAAAACTTTCCACCCATGATGAGTTTCCCCTCTCAATTTTGTTCTTCACCGTCATAACGAAACTCGCCAGTGGTGCCTCATTGCTATATTCCTCTTCCACCTCCCAATTCGAAATCCTAATTCCCCTTACCATCTCCAAGATTACAACCCCATATCCATACACGTCGACTTTTGCAGTAATGGGGTGGTTTAGAGCCCACTCCGGGGCTAAGTAGCCTTTCGTCCCTCGAATTTTGGTGAACTCTGAACCAGGGCTGCCCCTCTGGGAGAGCCTTGCTAACCCGAAATCTGCAATTTTGGGTTGAAATTCCCTATCTAGAAGTATATTTTCAGGTTTGACATCACAATGGATTACCCATTCAAGGCACTCATGGTGAAGGTAGGCCAATCCTTTTGCTGTCCCTATTGCGACCGCGAACCTTTGTTTCCATGTGAGGGCTACATTACAGTCAAATAGATGCCTGTCCAATGATAAGTTCTCAATGTACTCATAGACTAGTAATCGATGCTTTCTTAGTGAGCAAAATCCCCACATTCTTGCTAGATTAATGTGATTGATATTTCCGATGGTGCTAATTTCTGCAGAATACTCATCTTGGGCTTGAAACACATCCCCTAGTTTCTTAACTGCCACATGTCTCCCGTCTGATAATGTGCCCTTATAAACAGTACCTGAACCTCCTCGACCTAGCACGTGTTTGAAATTTTTGGTAGCTTTTTTCAGTTCAGCATAAGTATACCTCTTGAAGTTGCTAGATATCATGCGATATCCAGCCTCGACCGAAGCTGGAACGCCGTGTAATCTGAACAAAAACCACCACCCAAATACAAAGAACATTACTTCAATTGCTCCCAATGCTGCACAAAATGAGTAGATGTAAATCCATTTCACTCTTTTCCCGACCAAATGCATTGGAGCAGATCCTATGACTCGTTCGATTGGCCCACTTCCACACATTTTGTTTGATTCATAAAGAATTGAAGGATTTGGAGGCTGCACATTTCTAGGAATCTTTAAGTATATACTCGCCTGAAAACCTGGATCTTCGAACCCGTTAACCAGTGCATTCTTTAGATAACACCTTCCTGGTCCCTCAAGGCGGTAGCTAAATGCGAGGCAACGAGAATCACTCACACACAAATTGTGACAAGCTTCCAATGTAAATGGAAATGTTGTATTTAAATCAAAACCATAGAAATCTGTGTGAGGTATCTCAAGGAATGTCACCGGCTCAGTAAGTAAAAGGCTCTCGTTAAACATCGGCCGGCAGCCGGCATTCCAATTGCTCTGATCATTCACCTGGAACCCAGGGAGACACACACATTGAGCACCACTGGAGGCCGCCCAGACACAAATTGCATTTTTTCCACACAAACCAGTGGGCACACTACAAGTTTGTGATAGAGCTTGCCATGTTATGTCCCACAATCCAGTGGAGTTGATGAGGCTATAAATCCTGAGATTCCCATCATAGTCTATAGTCATCCTTCTTTTGATTCCATGTCCCCCCATATCAGAAGCATTGATTTGCAAGTGGTCACTTGACTCAAACCTTCCAAGTTCATCCAAGAATGCCACTCTACTAATATTATAATTTGTTCTTCCATTTTGGTACACATCAAAATAAGGATTAGGCCAATAATTGCTCGACGAATCAGGCGTATCAGATATCAATCTCAAAACATTATCACTGCCAAAATAAAAATTGAAATAACCCGATTGGAAGCTCCCTTTTCTTAACGCAGATGTTAATCTTTTGTTCTTTGTAAGGGTTTGTAAAGGTAAAAGGGTATCTGTTGGAAAATCAAAGCTTTGCCAGAGAACATGACCTTGTGGATTCTCGAGTACGAGGTTGCCAGAGTTGAGAAGCTTAGCTCTTGCAACGTCAGTAGTGGTAGTATTTGTCTGCCATACGACGGAGCCATCAGCGTCAGTCAAGACCATGGTTCCATCTCCTTGGAAGCGTACCTCTGAGCCGAGGGAGTTGACTGGACGGTCGCGATTAGCGGTCCAGACGACGGTTTTGTGTTTGGAATTTGTGAACCAGATAGCAAACCAGTAGGCGTTAGAATTGTCCAAGTTTAGAAAGCCACATGTAAAAGAGTTATCTGGGGAGGTGATGAAATCATCAAGGGAGAGAGAGTCACCCGTTTTCAACTGAGGATGAGATTTTGGGGTTGCAGATTGGAAGAAGAAGAAGAAGAAGAAAAGGAGTAGAAGGAATGGATACAAAGTTTGGCTCCTCATTTTAGGAAGAAGAATGTTCTCATTAATATTATTTATCCAAATAAAAAGCATTGCCACCCGAACATGAATATATATAGGAGTTGTTTTTTTCAGAAAACCAGCCTCTGGAGAAGTCAAATCTGGTGGGGGTTGGTAACAGTAACATCAACAGGGATCAGGGATGTCCTCTTCTGTAGATACGTACACAAATTTGCAAATGGTCCATATTGAAGACTTGATTTGTTTGAGGTTTCATCAGTCCGCTAACTAGAATTTAGATGATGAAGCAGATTGATTTTGATCAAGTTGAGCATATAATATAATGATGAGATAATCACCAAAATGGTCATGGTCAAGCAACCGAGAGAGTAATGCGTTCATGCTTTGTCCACATTTCTGAACCCAGAAAAGTCTATTCTAATTTGGAAAAAAAAGATCCAAATAGGTTCAAGGCTGCATTAATTAATCATGCATGTATTTGTCTTAACATAGGTAAGTTGAAGTTTTTAATTATTAAGAGTTTAATTAATAGGGTGCATGTAAGCGTACGTTGAACGACAATACAAATATCAAAAATCGTAAAGTGTAACAAAATGGCAGAGTCAAACTTTACATGTAATCGTCACTTAGGGCTTGCTTCATGAACCTTTAGTCAAATTTAATTTTTCTCTCTCATAATTTCCCGCCACCAATTTCTTGATTCTATAATTTTTTATACTCTTTGATGCACATTCTTTAAATTTCATCATCTACATATTAATAAACAGAGACCAATTTCGACGGGAAGTTTCCTACTCATATATATTAGGAGTCTAGTTCTTTCTTTCCTTCCCTTTTTATCTGATATCTGTCTTATTGTCTTTAGCATATGTCATGTATGTATTGAAATATTTTTTTTATAAATAAAGTAAATATAAATTATAAACAGGCGTAGACCTAAATTTTTAACAAAAGTTAGACATAATGTAATTTATTAGATATTCTGCCAAATTGTCCCCTCCTTTCTTGTGAAAAATACCTTTAAAAATAACTAGCTTGTTTCAGCGTGCATTGCACGGGAGACAAAGTTTTCAACTGATAATGATATTGATAGATGTTAATAATATTAACATAAAATCTTAAAAAATAATTAAAATAAAGAATGAGTTACAATAATAAACTTAAATAATTTAACTTGAAACAATTCTATACAAATTTCGAAAGAGTTTCTTCTATATTCCGTACTAATCCATTCTATCAGTATGCAAGGAATAACTTACGTACGAAAATCCACACAATTTAATTTCCTATTCTCCATAGAATAGTAACTTAATTAACATTTACATCCGTGTTTTGCATGAGATGATAATTTATAGCAGTGATTGTGATAACATAAAATATTTTGCTCATTGCAAGATTAATCTACTAATATAAATCCAAAATAAAATAACCTTAAATATTATAGCTATCAAAATAGCTCTACTAACATTAGTAGAGCTCATTGTTTTTCTTTAAAATTGTTTTACATTTTATTATATGCAATTATAAATTTTGAGAGATATTAATTATACATCAGTATGATGTATGTTATTAACAATTAATATGTAAATAATGATTTTTAAGTTTTAATTATGAAATATAATCAGTGTAGAGATATATTATAAAAATAATAATATAGTGAGTAATATCCGACAGACCTTAACACATCGTTCCTGCCATGTCGGGAAACACTTATCCTCATTCCGGGCCATGCTCATTTACTCTAGGGCGAGCGAGGATGATATGAGAATTACAAACTTTCATTCCCTATCCATGCCCCGCTAGAAAATTCTCATCCCCGTCCACGCCCCATCATGATGGTTTAATTGAAGACTTTTATTTTCATATTTTATTTCTTCAATAAATACCTTCTAAATATACTAAACACATGTATTAACATATTAGGTATAAACTTACTAATTTAACATATTCAGCATATTAAATATTGAATGATTTGATATAACATTTAAATTAATTTGGATAAGACAAATAAATTGAAATATATATGGTTAATACTTAAAATATACAATTTATTTGATGATATTTAAAAATTAAATAAAATCTCAATTGCCAAAATTCGATATAAAATAAATAATTTAAAGTAGGTGGGATTTTTAATATTTTTTATTTAGGAGATAGAAACTTAGATAAATATTTAACATAGTTGAAAGACAATTAAAATATTCTAATTGAGTCATATAATTCGAAAAATTGATTGAGTCGATAACCAATTGTTTAGCAAGAATTCTTAGACTTATTCCCTAACGAAAGCGATATATTGAACCAAAGAATTATTATATAATTGTTGGTTCGAGTAGTACCAAAATAAAAAATAATACTATTCGAAAACCTATTTTTGGAGCTTGTTACCTAAAAAAAATGAGAAGATCCTTTGAAACACCTATAACAATGCAAAAAGAAATATTAATATTTTGTCATCAACTGTAACTCAAAAGAAATATCATAGAAAATACAAAAATGCATGAGAATCAAAAAGAAAATCACGTTTTGAAAAAGCATGATACTGAAAAAAGTAAACAAAGTTAATTATGGACTAATGATCAGTCGACTTACTTTCCAATAAGATGTAACACCCCGATTCTAAGAATCTAGAATCTTATAGGTGTTAACTTAACTTTATTTTAAAATACATAAAAAGATAAATTAATTTCGTAAGCATATTTTTTTCCCCGTAGCAATCTAATTAATTTTAATAATTTTTCATTTTTTGAATGATTATGTTTTCCCCTTTTTAGTAATTTAATTAATTTTGATTAATTTTTGTCTAATAAAACTCTCTCAATTTTCGTCAAATTAAAATATATCCAATTAAATCTAAGAAATATAATTAATTGTAATATAATTAATTCTAATTAATTATTGTTTTTAGCTAATTATTTATAAAAATAATTTATTATTTCTAAATAATTTGTTTTTTAACCATAGTTTTAAGAATTGTAAGAATCTAATTTTAAAAATATTTTATAATTAAAAAGATATCTTACATGTCAAAAGATGTCTTTCATTTTTAAAAAAAAATCTAGCTAATCACGGTAATCCAATTAATTTTAATTATTATTTATTTTTTTAATTAATGCTATTTTTCTATTTTAACAATACAATTGATTAATTTTCATCCAACGAAACCATGTCAATTTTCGCCCATTGAAACCAAGTCCAACTAAATAATAATAGTATTACTAATTTTAATTAATGGTATAAGAATTGTTTTAATTGATTTTCATTTTAGCTAATTATTTATGAAAATAATTAATTATTTATGAAATTATCATTTTAATATTTACACTTTTAAGAATTGTATAAATCTAATTTTAAAGAAATCTTATAAGAATTGTTTTAATTGATTTTCATTTTAGCTAATTATTTATGAAAATAATTAATTATTTCTGAAATTACCATTTTAATATTTACACTTTTAAGAATTGTATAAATCTAATTTTAAAGAAATCTTATAATTTAAAAGATATATTACAATTAAATTTTTTTTATTTTTTAGGGAAAACCCGCATCAATTCAATGATTTTTTAAAAAATTAATTATATTTTTCCCTTTAAATATGTAATTAATTTGGATCAATCCTTATCCACTAAACACATGTATAGCAAAATATTAGCAATAGAATTCATTATTTTAATTAATTATTTTTTAAATAATTATAGTTAATTTTTTATTTAATTTTATTATTTCTAAAAAAATTAATTATTTCCAAAATAATTTGCTTCATAGCCATAATTTTAGGAATTATATGAATCTAATTTTAAAAATATCTTATAATTGAAAAGATGTTTTGAAATTTAAAAGATATAGATATAGATTCAATTAATTAAAAAATTGATTAATATTACAATTGAATGATTAATTAAACAAAATTAATGTTGCACGTTTCTTTTAATTTTTATGTAAACATTAAATGAATTATAATTTTTTATCCCACCAAATTTAAATCTTAGCGAAATCGCTTATTTTAATTAAATTTCATTTATTAGCTAATTAGTATTTTCAAAAATAATACATTCATTTTAAAATTAATTAAAGGGTCCAAGCTAAGTTTTAAAATTTCATGTTACAGATTTTTTTTAACTTTTATGTAAAAATTTAATGAATTTTAATTTTTCATCACACAACGATTAAAACTTCAAAAAATTGGTAATTTAAATTAATTCTTGTTCCTTAACTGATTATTTATAAAAATGTTTGATTGTTTCTGAAATTAATTATTTAGCCCAACCTAATTTTTAAATTTTTTAGTACAAATTCGAAATCGTAGTGGTGGGATTTTTTCTCAAACTCGGGCCAACTGCTAGTAAGTTTCTTTCTATTTTTGTGTAAAACTTTAATGAATCTTAATTTGTATTGCAAAAAAATCGAATTTTAGTTTTAATTAATTTTTGTTTGTTAGCTAGTTATTTATAAATTAATTAATTAATTCTAAAATTAGGTAACGGGCCTGATCTTTTTTTTTTAATTTTAATGTTAAACCTTTATTTGAATTTTTGTTTAAAAATTTAATCAATGGGGATTTTTTATGGCATAAAAATTAAATTTTAGTGGAAATTGTTAATTTTAAATAATTTTATTTTGTTAAATACGAAAATTATGAAAAAACGATCAGTCAAAAATTCATTCTAATTTCTAGAACACCCGTATATTGTTCAAGACATAAACTTATAAATTGAAGATTTGAAAGAAAAAATAAAAAATTTTGAAATTTGCTAATTCAAAATAAAATTGAAATTTATCACAAATATTTAATATTTTTCGATTTTATGTAATTACACGAGAAATTGTATTTAAGTACTATATCAATATATAAATTATTATTTTTGCAAATTAAATATTTATTAGGAAAAAATTATCTAGTTTTAAACATAAAATAAAGCTAGCTTTACCATATATTTGCGAGATAAACAAATTGAAGCATTATTTTTCATTTAATTTATTTTCAAGGTAAATCAAACATTGAATAGAATTAAAAGTTAAAACAATTTATACATTTTATTATATTTGAATTTTACACAAACATCGATTAAGTGTTGTAATAAATTATTAATTTATATTTAAGTTGGACACTAATTTACATATTTGTGGTAAATTTTAATTTTTCAAAAAACAAAAATTTATGTATTAATAGTATGCTTATTTTAAAGCTCTCATCAAGTCGAGTAAAATAGAATAACATTTTTTTTTCATATGTAGAAAATGAAAAAAAAAAGAGGAGAGAAAATAATAGAAAAACTATTTAGATGTTATGAGATTAGATAAAGTAGGGTAGAAATAATAAAATAAAATCTATATACATTAATATTAATATATTGGAGAGGGAAAAAATAAAGAAAGTTGGATATGGATTCGAAAATAAAAAATAAAAAATAAAAAGAGATTTTTAAAAAAAAATGGAAAGACGGATTTAAGACAATAAAAAATATAATAATAAAAAATCATCATTTTCTATATATATATATATATATATATAAATTATTCTATACATAGATAGAAGATTGTATTATGAAAATTTAATAGGCGGGAAAAATTGAGGGTGCATTTAGGCGGGAAAAAAGGCTCCTTTTATATATATAATATATATAGATTAAATATTTTTATAAATAATTAATTTTTTATATATAAATAGTTAAGAACCAAAAATTAATTCTATAAAAAATAAATTTGATTAAATTAATAATTTTGTTAAGATTTAATTTTTTTGGCATGCAAAATTACTATTCATTAAATTTTGATGTAAAATTTTTTTAAAAACGTAACATTAAAATTTAAAAATTACACTGGGCTCATTAATTTGTTTTAGAAATAAATAATTATTTTTAAAAGTAGTAAGGTTCAAAATGAAATTTAATTTTTATTAGCATTTTCGCTAAAATTTAATTGTGTGGAGATACAAAATTATAATTCTTTAAATTTTTCCGAAAAATTAAAAGGAAACGTGCAACATGAAAATTAAAAATTAGATAGGACCTTTTAATTAATTTCATAAATAATTAATTAGTTTTTAAAATAGAAGTAGCTAAAAAAATTAAAATTAATTAAAATGAGAAATTTTGCAAATATTTAATTTTAGTGTGATAAAAAATATGCAACATCAATTTTGCTAATTGCTTGAATATATATCTATATATGTATCTATATGTTTCATATTGCAGGATATCTTCTAAATTATAAGATATCTTTAAAATTAGATTCGTACAATTCTTAAAATTTCAGTTATTAAACTAATTATTTTAGAAATAATTAATTCTTTTTAGAAGTAATAAGTTTAAAAATTAAAATTATTTATATTTCAATTAATTATTATTAATTATATTACTAACATTTAATTGGACATCGTTTCAATGGACAAAGATTAATCAAAATTAATTATATTTTTCAAAGAGGAGTAATATAATTAATTTAAAAAACAAAAAATAATTAAAATTCATGAGATTGCTATAGTTAGCAAGATTTTTCCTAAAATTTAAATAAATTTTTTACACTGTAAAATATCTTTTAAATTACAAAATATCTTTAAAATTAGATTTATATAATTCTTAGAACTGTAGATTTAAAGCTAAATATTTTAGAAATAATTAAATATTTTTCGAGATAATTAGATAACAATTAAAATTAATTATGTGCTGCTTTAGTTGGCTTCAGTTTCATTAGACAGAAATTTACACAATTTTATTGGATGAAAATTAATCAAAATTAAATATATTATTAAAACAGAAAAATAGTATTTTTTTTATAAAATTATTTCAACCTGAAAATCCAAGTTTGAGATAGAGTTTTATTAATAGAAAAGTAAACTATAGGGAAGAAAGGTAACTTAATACCTAACCTTCCACAATGAACAATACAAAACATTTATAGTCCAGTAACTAAGGTTGAACTATGCATATATAGCTCGAAACTAATCTAACATTAGCCAATTCAATCTTATCAAAATAAACTAAGCTCCTAATCTTGTCATGGAGATCCCTTGGGAGCCATAATCCGAACTGCTTCTCTTGATAACCATGGGAGGCTAAGAAATCAACCACGCTATTAGCGTCCCTCCAAGTATGTGTAAAGTTAATAGATAGCTTGTCCTGATATTTCCTAAGCTTGACAAGAAAATATCGTAATGTCCATGGAGCGGCACATTTACCATTACAGATATTGATCACAACCTCAGAGTCAGATTCGATCCAGACGGTTGAACAGTTGTTTGCCAAGCACAATTCTACTCCTGTAATGATAGCCTTCATCTCTACAACACACAAGGGAGACAGTACCATAATAATCATAGAAGGCCCAAATGACATCACCCCTCCAATCTCGAAGCATACCCCCACCCCTTGCGCAAGGGAAAAATAGTATTAATTTTAAAAAATAATTCCAAATTAATTATATTACAATCTGTTGCCAAGATTTCTCCTTAAAAATGAAAGACTAGATTCACTTGCAAGATATTTTTAAATCGTAAGATATTTTTTAAATTACAAGATATCTTTAAAATTAAATTCATATAATTCTCAAAGCTGCGACTATTAAATTAATTACTTTAGACAATTAATTCATTTTAGGAATAGTTAGCTTAAAAATGAAAATTAGTTAAACTAAATTATACTACAATTAATTAATTAATTAAAATGACAAGATCATGATGCGACATGGATGGGGATGAGAATTTTCAGGCGGGGCCAGTGGACGAAGAATGGGAAGTCCCCTCTTATGTCATTTTAACTCGACTTCAATTAAATAAAGATATTGCCGAAACAAAGATAAGGGCAAGACCAGGGTATTGCGTCTGCCAAATTGTACCTGCTATATTGTCATTTCTATAATATATTTGTGTGTTGATTATATTCCACAATAAAATTTTAGAAATTATTATTCATATATTGATTGTCAATACCATACATCATACGGGTGTATAGTTAATATCCCCCAAATTTGTATTCGAATATAATGGAATGTAAAATAATTTTTTTAAAAAAACACTATAATCTCAGCAACAATTAATAGATTTTTTTAGTTTGGTTATTTTAATAATTATATCATTTAATTCAATATTATTTTATTTTGCATTTATATTTTCACAATCTCTATCACAAATTGTTATCTCATTCAATAGAAGGGAAACTTTATCAAAATTTTTGTAGAATTCTTTCACTATTATATTTATTAAGTTTAGTGCTCTGACCAATATTCAGTTTATATTTTTTTTTGTTCTATTTTTATGCTATTAATATTTATCAAAACCTTTATTTGTTGTGAATTAACTTTTGTGCTTTTTTATAAGTTTCGCCTTCAATGTTTGCATGACGGATTAGTATGAAACACAAGCAAAACTCCGTCGAAATTTTTATAAAATTATTTTATTGGCTATATTAATTAAGTTTATTGTTGTGACCAATTATTTACTTTATTATTATCGAGGTCTTATGGATTGCTTTTGTATTTTTCAATATTAATGAGATTTGTTATTACTTGTTCTATTGTAGGTTACCATGTGTATCGATCAAACATCCATTCCTTATGCATTGCGTGACAAGAAAGCCATGAAGGAAAGACTACAACATGTTGTCCATTGTACATTCAAGATTGATGTATTTATGGATTTTATAGTATACTTAGTATTATTGTCCAACGTAATTTTGTGGATAATTAACGAATATTATTATTGTTGGATACGAATGTAAAATTATGTTGTTCATGGAGATTTTCAAAATATTGATTGTTACAAGTTATGCCAATATTTATAGGTTGGAATTGACCGAAATACAAACGAAATTCTGTTAAATGTTTTTTTTTTTAAGTGAATATGCTTTACTTAAATTGTGCGATATTTTGGAGTGTAGTATTATTTTCTGTAATCGTTTTTAATACTAATATTTTGTGTATATTAATAGGAATTATGTATTAATATACCCAGGTTAATAGTATAAAATGGCAAAATGCTTACAAATATGAAAAAATCAAAGTGATCGGAATAACCATGCTTCTGGATTTGCAACGTTGACACACAAATATTAATTGAATCAATAATGGATCGAATCTAATTTACCAATCTGAATCACACAAACAAACAAAATCGCAACTAGACGGTGAAAGCCCAAACGCCGTAACCAGATGATGAAATCATGAAGAACACGAAGAAAAAACACAAATTTAGATGGAAAATCACTTAATCTAATAAAAGTAACAAAGAAAGAGATATAGAGCAGAGATTTTAGGCCAAAAAGGCCAAAAATTACCCCTTCCATTGCACTCTATTTAGGTGGAGAGACGAAGTTGAGAGCGTTCAGTTGGCGGGTTATGAATTTTAATTCTTAGATCTTTGAACCTAATGATTTTAACATAAGCATAAACCAATTGAACAAAGATTATTTGGTGCCCGACGGGGTGCACATTATGGTGCACCCTGAGGTGATGTGACATATTATGTATGGTGCCATGTCATGTGCCACATCAGTTGAGGTGCACCATAATATGCACCCGGTGGGCACTGGATAATTTTTTACCAATTGAAATGTCCCTCGATTAATTGATAATAATTGAGGCAGAACTAACCGACAATACATGGAGCAAGAAATTGGATTTCTCTAATTTATCCCTTTTTTTATTGTATATATACATAATTGATGGGATACATATACTTTTATAGGAAGGAATCCAACAATCCCTTGATAATTCAAACAAACTCCACCAATGTGTTTTATTAAGAAACGACCATTTCTCATAAACCAATTAGAATTTTAACCCCATAAGGAAGATTATAACTCCTACTGAATTTAATAATCAATATGCAAACTGTCGACCAATAAATAGAGGCCGGGCTTTTTTCCATAAATTTCTCGAATGAATATTTTAAAGAATAATAAAATGGTAAATAAAGTTTTACATAACATAATATATGAGGTGTAATTTGTTAGTCACAAATAAGGGTACTTTTGCCTCGATAAGTAATTTTTGTTATGAATAATTGAGAATAATTTGGTGGTTATGAATTATGAGGAATAATTTGGTGGAGGAATAATTTGGTGGAGGAATAATTTGGTAAAAGATGTAATTATTATATGTGAATGACTATTATACCCTTGATGAAATTATGTAATTACGGTTGTACCATTCGAAGTTTTCCTATAAATAGGGCTTCAGTTATTAATGAAATTCATTCCTGAGAATTCCTTAGAATTCATTCTCTCTAAATTCTCTCTATTGTTTCTATACTTTTATAACACGTTATCAGCACGAGTCTCTAGCCACTAATTAATATGAAGGGAATATGCTCTACAGTTGCATCTTATAGATGATCTTCTGTATCAGAAACCTTAATATTAGTTAGATTATAAACTTCATCACTTCTCTTCTCATTCTTCCGATTTGATACTGAAATCGTTTGGCTGATTCTATTGTTTGGTATGCCGACAAGATTGGTTCTGTGGGAAAACACGTATCAACCCTTCCGTGTTGATACCGGCGTAGATTAACGTTGTTGCTTATGGGAGAAGATGATTGTCTGTGGCTTGATTCAGTGGAGCATTGAAATATCTATACAAATCAAATTGACATGAACGCAATGTTCTGCATCTTCTGGTATAAGGAGTATACATTATCAAAATCAAATTTTCTCGACTCCATTATACTCGATTTAACGAGAGCTTCGATTTGACACAAACATTGATAGGGTAATAACTCGTTTTAAAATATGTTATTATCAAACTTTCAAAATTTACAAATCAGTACACCAACTTTTGAAAAAGTTACAAAATAGTCATTGAATATTTTGATATTGATAAATTGAAGTAGAAAGGAGATAATTTTCCAATCGTAAAACATTGATAAAATATTTTTGACAATTTTACCTTTGCGAATTGGAATGGACAATTTTACCCTTAAGGTAAAACCAACCTAATTTTGACGACAGTGAAAAATGGATAGAATATTCATGAAGAAATTCTAAATCCATTGATTATATAAAATGGCTTGAAGTCCATTTGAGTTAAAAGATCGAAATATTAATGTAACTCCCGAAGAGTTCAATTACATAATGTACTTATTCTAGAAGGATAAGTGTGCTCTTGTAGAAGTAATGAGTATTTGTTCTAGAAGAACAAATTTGCTCCCGTAGAAGCAGTTCAATATTTAATTCGCGCACTTTATTTACTGCAATTTAATTACTGCAATACCTCCTACTTGATGATGGGTTCAAACCGTCACTAAACGGAAGGTTTTATATATTTCTGCATTTTATATGCTAAGTGATGGGTAATACCTTCTACTAAGGCATCCTACTCTGAAGAAGTAGTTAAATATTATGCAATTTAATTCTTGCTATTTAAATTCCGTAGATTTATATTTATTGCAATAATTCCCATAAGGTAGGTTCGACCACCTATTGGAGGAAATTTAATTTCGGCAATTTAAATTTATGCACTTTATAGTTTGAGTATATTTCCAATGTGGTGGGTAATACCACACGATTGGTGTGCATATTTCCAATGTGGTGGGTTATACTACACGATTGGTTATAACGAATCCTACTCCAGAAGAAGTAGTTGATCAAATATTCTAATCATACTCTCGAAGAAGTAGACGATGAGAATAAAATTACTTCTCCATATATACCGAATATTAATGGAGAAAATTGAGCAAGTGGTACTTGAAGTTACCATTGGATAAATAGATGAAAATAAAATGCTCAATAGATCCCATGTTGATAAATCAAAGATAATATATCGCATGGAGAAATTATATGAAGTAATCTCATTGATGATATGAGATTGTATTAATATGAGAATAAAATGCTCTTGAAGAAGCATAATCACTAGATTTCTGTATTTGAATAAAGCCAATATGATATTATTATTACTCCAGAAGAAGTACAAAACAGTCGAAATGGAACATATTGAGAATATCAAAAGATGGCATTAAACACTCGAAAATATAGAAATGCAAAAAGAATATACATACTGAATCCATAAATGAGGGATGCGTCTCGAGAGTATAAATACTCCGTAACTCTGCCACCATCAACATTAGGATTCATAATGAAATATTTAAAGGATCCGAATTTCTTTTTCGCTTGACACCAGTGGTCTGTGATCGACGGACCTGGGCTTCCATAGATTTTTGAACATATGATTGAATCTTGATGAGTAGATCAGCAACTGTATTAGCAGAAACAAGTATATTTCTTGCTGAACGAGAAATAAATTTATGTTCTACACCCTGATCTAGAAATGCTAGCAAACCATCGAAGAAATAATTAATATTCAACAAACCTATGGGTTTGGTATGAAAATTCCACTGTGCAAATGACGCTATATTGAATATTTCCTCCAGCGTGTTATAACCGCCTGGAAGAACAATAAAAGCATCACTATTGCTCATCGTATACATCAGGCAGTCATGGATGGATTGTGTTTGTAGCATCAATCCAGTTGGACTAATGACATTTCTAACTCCAATTCGATTACTGCCTCCAATTCGATGAAAAGGTATTATACTTGACACTCTTATCCCCCATAATTGTGCGGCCATCGTAAGACTCCTTAATAGTTTGTTATTAGTCCCTCCATATAGTATATTGATATTTTGTTTCCTAACTCCCTTACAAGTTGGTCCGCCATATCCACATATTGGATATGACCTACTAGTCTGGAGCCACCAAGAACACATATAGTTTTTACCTGGCGAGGTAAAGATTGACTTACATGAGATGATTTTGATATCTCCATCTCCATCTCCACCTCTATCTTTCTCTTTCAACGAATGAATGATAGATATATGAATCCCTCTATTTAAAGAAAAATTTTCAAACCAATAATTGAGTGCACTATTTACTTTTTGACAAATATGAAAAAAAAGGCAGAAATTTTTTAGTGATATGACATATAGCTGTCAGAGATTGAAAAATAATATATATATCTTAAAATTGAAAAACGATATTTACAAATAAAAGAAATATATTGATCTTTGTTATTACACCGAGCTTTCTTACATAAATATGGGAAAATCATTATGCTAAATTTTTCTACTAAATTTACAAACGGGATCTTCTAAAGTAAGTTTTTCAAGACTGTAATGCGTTTGTTGATCTTTGAATTTGGCCCATAAGGCCATTAGCTCACCTTGTACGTGTCCACTAGGATGTGTCTCAAGAGCCTGTTGAATATCATCCAAAGGCTCTTTACTCAATCCATCCTTAATGAATGCTATTTTATCTTCTCGGTTTCTGGACAAGTACCCCACAGATTTACATCGAGTGTCACATGTCCATCGAGCACACTTGTAGCATCCTCCTAATCTTTTTGCTCTCCGTTTCTTTGAAAAACTACTTTTACCCATACCAGGCATGTATTTAGAGGGAATTGAAACCTCACCAGATAATCGAACCTTTGCTTCAATCAAGCATCGGATATCTTGTGGGATACCCTTATTCATTAGCATCCTTAATCTTTACAGCCTACATCGATAAATCCTTTTTAGGATTTTGATCGGTAGTGATGGATAGTATTTTCGAAGATTTGAGAGCATATGATCCATTATAATGTATAGACCCTTGTTAGGATGAATTTTGCAATAATTTTGATGATTTATTTATAGAATAATACGACGCGTATGAAATAAGACTCCGATTTTAAATAAATAATATGAAGCGTAAGAGCTACGATTTCGGAATTAAATAATAGCCGGATGTGATGCGTATGAGCTGTAACTCCGTGTTTGAATAGTGGTAGACAATAATGTCACCAAAAGATGATGGAATATGTCGGTGAATTATTTCTATGATAAATCATATTGAGCACTATACAGATACTAGTGAAATCGATATAAGAATTTACTGAACTAGAAGTTCAATAATACTCGTTTGCAATACCGGACTGACCATCCCGGTTTAAATAATTATTGAAATCAATATTTCAAGTGAAGAATTAAAGGAATTCTTCAATGATTGTTCTCGATAAATGATGAAATCATTACTAGCCAATATTGGGAATAAATCCCAAATATATCTGGAATAAAGGATGAGAAGTATGGGCCCACTCATCCTCCATGTGGACTACTAGATATTATGATATGGATCCACTAGATAGTCACATGTGTATATGATTCGTAATTTGAAATTTATTTAAATATTTGCTCACTGATATGAGCATGATTTTCAGATTTAATGATAAAGCTAGTAAATGTATATCCCAATACTTGAATAAATCCCTGAAGGATTTGAGTATGCGCATACAAGTGGGATATTATATGGCAAATTATTTAAAGTCCTCAAATAAATTGCCGATATCGAGAATAGAATGCAAACGGTCTAAATTCCCATATTAAGGCTGAATGATGAGAACATATATGATTAAAATCATACCAACTGTATGAGTTTTGGTGTTCTAAATTTTCTCAACATGAGGGGGAGTATTAAAGGTTGAAAATAAATGCATCATGTTATATCCTCGAAATTGAAATACGAACTTGAAGTTCAAAGATGCATGAAAAGCTATGAACAATCACATATATCAGCTACGATGCTTTGATAAGTTAGTGCGCCAGAAGCGTTGATATTTCCCCAAACATATATATCAAAGCAAATTATAAAAGATGGTCTTAATAACGGAGGCATATGCTCTTGAAGAGTATATAGATATAACTATATTGTGTAATCCTACAAGAGGATTGATAATGAGATATCTCGATAAATTATGTCGATATGGGGAAAGAAATGAAATTGAAAAGTGTCGACACGATATGAAAATGTAGCGCTACATATGATCAATGATAATGAAAATATTGAGATATATTGAAGATGATAAATGGTGAATGTGAAATCCTTAAATTATGAGATGATGAGATGATGATGACTAATGCTCAAGTTTAAAGATAAGCATGGTGGTCATTATATGTTGCATGCTCATGAAAGTTAAATTACCGATCGTGTGTGTAGTACCGAAAAGGAAATTAAAGGATCGGATGAGCTAAACCCGTGTTTATGAGTACCCTAAAGGGTGAACTAAGCCCCTGGGAATGAAATAACCTATTAAGTGAGTATTAAATGTTAAATGATATATTTTAAATGTTAGTTAGTTATGAAGGTTTACTTATATGTTTACATGTTTTTACAATGAATTTATATGCTTTAAATTGTGTATTTGGAGACATGTGTTCATGGTGAATGTTTTGTAGTTGTGTAAGAAAATTGATGCACTCTAAATGAACTGAGAGTATAAAATCAATGTATATGATACTCATACAAATGTATGAAAGATTTTGAAATGCTTGCAAAGATACTTGTATAAAATACGCGTTGCACTCTTTTTCCCTTGGACTCGAGGTTTTATCCCATTGGGTTTTCCTAGCAAGGTTTTTAATGAGGCAACTTTAAAGCGTATTCACATGAATAATGTACTCTTTTCCTTCATTAGGTTTTTCCCACCGGGTTTTTCCTAATAAGGTTTTAACGAGGCATATTCATGGTATATTGAAAACAATAGGAGAAATTGATACAGTGTATCTATTGGATCAAGTTATAATGGAGCTAATGCTTTAGATCCAAACGATGATGATATTGAAATCATTTACCAGAAGTAAAGATATCAGTTCTCAAGATATGAAATCGAACGGAGCAGCTGTACTCTTTTTCCTTCGATCAAGTTTTTTCCAACTGGGTTTTCTTGACAAGGTTTTAACGAGGCAGCACGTGAATACTCATATGCCGCTGATAGACATCAGGGGGAGCAATGTTTTGATGAAGCAGTATATAACCACTCCAAGCTATCCTGCAATCGGTTTGGAAGTTTTTTTTCCCACTGGGTTTTTCTCCAAACAAGGCCAGAAGACATTTGTATTAATAGTCATTCAAGGGGGAGTGTTATGAATAATTGAGAATAATTTGGTGGTTATGAATTATGAGGAATAATTTGGTGGAGGAATAATTTGGTGGAGGAATAATTTGGTAAAAGATGTAATTATTATATGTGAATGACTATTATACCCTTGATGAAATTATGTAATTACGGTTGTACCATTCGAAGTTTTCCTATAAATAGGGCTTCAGTTATTAATGAAATTCATTCCTGAGAATTCCTTAGAATTCATTCTCTCTAAATTCTCTCTATTGTTTCTATACTTTTATAACAATTTTTAAATTTTTTTTAATTTTTCTTCAATAAATGATGCATGTGTTCTGTTAATGATAAATGAAATACGATGTGTAAATTGTAATTTTTAAAACACGGTATGTAAATTGTAAATACAACTATAAAGGCAATGCGTATTTTTTTAGTTTCGCTAAAAAATTATAAAATCAAGATAACGAGTACTTGAAGCTTATGGTAGAACAAAATGATTCTTCCTGATTTATATGGGGCATTACTATAGTCGGAAGAAACATCTATCCTTGGTTAGAGACATTAGACAATTCCTTCCTCTCAGATTTTGAGTTGAGAGAAAATCCATATGAATATGGAAGGGACGCCGGTTTGGATCAAGTGTGCGGCCACCAGTAGGTACCTTAATGTGCGCACAACATTTATTGAACGGATTGATTTATTGCAATTGAGTTTATTGCATGTGCATAATCATGGATGGGTTCTTGCATATCTAAGGCCAATCACACTCTTCAATTAGTAATCCTTGTAAAAATGTAATGAACAATGAAATCATGCATCTTCTTTACACACGGACAATAGAACCAGATCATCTCTATTGATATAAAGTAATAAAAATTTATTAGAACTAGTATCACACACGTGCGATGCACGGAAAAATTATGATCTGTTTAAAATAATGTTAAAATTATAAATTAAAATAATATTAAAACTACGAATTAGACAATGAAAATATGTGAAAATATTTCAATCTCCATGCATATTTTTATAAAAGAAATCACGTGAGATTTATCATAAATATATGTAATTTTTGTTGTAAATCATATGTGATTTAGTGTGAGGGTAAAACCGGCAGAAGTTCTAGAAAATGGTTATGAAAATGTATTAAAGTTTGAACTAAATAAAAAATTTATTTTCTAATCATTGAACCCCTAATGCACATTACCGTTAAAAATTATTTAAAACTATCATTTTAACATGATAAAAATACATAAAAAAGATTTTTTATTCAATATTTTTAAATCAATCAAAATAACTTTTTTGAACAAAAAATCACTGCCAAAGTGACGTTGTACCAAGTTGACATTCAAACTTCTATTAATTATATATATATATATATATATATTTCAAAAATTAAAAAATATATAAAAAAGTTAATTTTTATTTTTTAAAATAATTCAAGTACCATTATAATTTACAACTTTGACCTCATAATATCACATTTTCATTAATTCTTGTATATAATTCATTTTAAATTATATTTTTAATTCCCAAATTAAAATTTGTATAAAAAATTAAAACAAACATAAAAAATAAAATAAGGAAAAAAATACTAAATAAAGAAAGTAGAATAAATTAAATAAGGAAAATAAAATAATAAATGTATATTTAATGTTTGTTTTCAAAATAAAACATTCTTTTTTTAGTTTAAATAAATGCGTATCAACTTGGCACTCCAGTTCTTTAGTATAAAGATTTTTGTTATTAAAAATAGAATATGAAATAATATTTGATTTTTTTAAAAAATAATAACCTCCACCAAGTTGGAACTATCCACTGTAGCTCATTTCTTTTTATATATACTCAGATAATAATAAAAAAAAGATAAGCGCATTTATAATTAAATTAAAATAATGAAATTACATCCAACATGGCTCATTTATTTTTATATATAAGTAGATGATAATAATAATAATAATAATAATAATAATAATAATAATAATAATAATAATAATAATAATAATAATAATAAGATACACGCATTTTGTAATTAAATTAAAATAATAAAATCACTTTTTTAATACAAAACAAAAAGTATCCGTAATAAACAATTGAAATTTCTTTTTTAAATAGACGCGTGCCATGAAAATAGAAAAATATTCCTCTTTTATTTAACTAATCCATATATAAGTTATACAAAATTTATATCATAACGGATGTTTAATTTTGGAAAAAAATGAATGGACAGTTAGTGTACTTACAAATTCATTTAATTAGTTTTTTTCTAAAAAAATAAATCGCTTGTCAGCTAGGCACCTCCAATGTGCCAAAGTGCCTAGTTGGCACTTCAAATGTTTTAATATAGAGAGCGAGAGAGAGAGAGAGATATATATATATATATATATACACACACAAAATAAGAAAAAGAAAAATAAATTAAATAAAAAAATAAAATTATTAAATGTACATTTAATGTTTGTTTGCAAATCAGGTTTTTTTTTTTTTCTATTTGTAAGAAATGAGTGTCAACTTGGAAATATAAATAAAAAATAGCAAATATGGAAATAAAAATAAATTAAATAAGAAAATAAAATTATTAAATATCATTTAATGCTTGTTTCTAAATACGTTTTTAAATTACCTGTTAAGTCATTAATACGATAACGCCATTTAATGCAGACTCTAATTTTTAATATAAAGATTGTAAGTCGCGAGCCTGGTCTTCAACATCAAAGTAATAGTGCCTGCTTATGCCGGCCAATTAAATTATTCATCTATAGAACCAGTACTATATTTTTTAAAATCAGCGGTAACACCGCTCGTCAAACTTGGCATTTATTATGTAATCAACGATATCCGGCACATATTTTTCTAAAGGATTTCTTATCACGAGTTTAGAGTTCGGTGGGTCTCGAATAAAACGCAGAATTGTCGTTGGAATATAATATACTATCGACCAAAATGATTAAACGATACTATTGTGTGGAAATAGTTATCCCATTGTGTGGAAAAACGAACGAAGACCTATTTTATCCCGTTACAAGTCCTACATCACGACAAAATTAATGAAAAGATTAAAATACACATAAAAGGAGAAAATGAATGAAAATAACATAAACCTAAATTGCTCATAAATGTAACGCCCCGAATCTACTTAGATTCAGGCCGCTAAACTTGCTCTTAAATGTCGTGAACTTAAATAATGCGGAAAGTAAATATTTTTAAAACAAATATTTATATTTTCACAGACCAATAACTATTGGTGAGCAAATCCTCACAAACAATGTTCCCTTAAGGGGAAAAAGTAATGATAATGATAATATTGCAAAATGAAGACATAAGCTAGAAGTTTTAAACAATATCTAGTCGTTCGCTAAATTAAATAAAATAAGGAAAGCAACTAATTGACTTCTTTGGTTAATTGCCACTATCGCCTGCTCCTCTGCCGCCGCTTAATCTGTAAAATTCGTTAAAAATGGGGAAAACGTGAGTAATGGATTACTCAAATGGAGGTCCATTCTTACGTTAGTCAAACTGAAATAATATGGTAGGTACATGCATGCATTCGTGAATTTCTTGTGTCCGTACGAACAATAAACGTGCATGTAAACATTTAACTTTTGTGTGCCCGTAGGCACCTTGGCATTCATGCGCCCGAAGGCTTCATAACGTTGTCGAACCCGAAGGCTCCATTACATTCATTATTCACAAAAATAACATAGGCAACGTACACTACACAAATGGTTATCATAACAAGTGCGCATAAGAGAAAATAAGGCTTTCGTTTAGGGACCTACCTTAATTTCTGAGTTTGAGCGTAGCTTGTAGGTGATTCTTAATTCTCTAAATCCCGCGCGTCGTCTACAATTAAGGAAGTCGATTAAATTAATATAGATGTTACGTTTATAGATTAAATAAGTACATTTAGGCATTACTAGTGTTTGAAAAATATTTATAATTTTACTTAATTAAAATCATCTAGCTAGAATAAATTATAATTATAATTATGATACAATTAATAATTGTTTTCAAATAGACAAAATAAAATAAAACAAGGATTTTAATAAAACTTAAGTAATCCTCATAACCTAAATAGTGTTAAATTAAATAAATTGAGAATTATAATAAATTACGTAAGAGAGAACATAATATAATATAATAGGATTAAACTAAATAAGATGAACTTACTATTAAAATAGAATTAAGTGAAATAATGCGTAATAAAAATTACGACGAAACCGATTACATTGGGTAAAATAAAATGGAGTGTGGGTGCGATTGGCCAATGGAAAATTTCGGCTCTTGGGACTGTTTGTAAAGTAACACAGAAAAGAGGGACTAACTTGATGGAAAGGGAAACTTGGGACTTGGGACCAACTTATAAAAGGCTATTAAAGGGTGGGGACTAACTAATTAAAGGCTATTAAAAGGTGGGGACTAAGAGTGTAAATTCCTAATTAATTCCCCAAATTGAATCAATTACAGGCCATTCCCATTCTCGGCTTTCTCTTTGTTCATACGAAAGAAAAGGGGAGGAAGGAAGGGAGTCGACCTAGTGTCTAGGGATGGTGGCGCCACCGTCGGTAGGTGGCGGTGGTGGTGGGGCGATGTTTGGCCATGGAAACGGAGAGCATACTTCGGCGGAGAGAGGGGAGATTGTGGCGATAGAGTACAAGCTCAAAGTCCACTTCGATTCATAAATTCAGATTCTTCCTTCGAACTCTTCCTCTCACAGATTGTTGGGGACTAGTGGTATGGATTTTGAGCGGTTTCATAGTGTGTGTATGCGCGTTCATGTATATATACATACATGGGTGGGTGCGCGGGTGCGTGAGTTGTATGTATGTATGGATGTATTGTTCGGGTGCTTGTGGGTTTGGCCGTGGGTGCGTGGACTGTGGGTGCACTGGTGGTGTTGGAGGTGGACGGTGGTGGTGGTTATGGTTGGCGATTGGTGGTGATTGATTATGGAGGCAGAGGTGACTAGGTAGTTCTCGAGCCGAGTTGTCGACTCGGCAATGGTTTTAGTTTTAACAATTCAACCACAACTCTCCCTGAAATTTCCACAGTTCACAGATTCGACGATAATTAATTGGCATGTTTAAGTACACAAGTTTGAGACCATACCTGAATGAAATTGGGCCAGGGACGGTGGCTAGAGGCTATCGATTTTGGGGTATATGAGGGAGGGAGCCGTGGGTTGAGGGAGTTGTGATGTACTTGTGTTGCTGTGTACTTGTAAGCTGATGAAGGATGGAGAGGTTTATTAGTTATAGGTTCCTTTTAGTTTTAGGATCTGAAGCTCTACGGAAGATTATCTCACGTGGGTAGGAAGAGTTATTAGATGATGGTTGAGTGATTTAACCTTGACCACAGAGGGGATAATGGAGAGGGAAAAAAAATAAAAATAAAAATAAGAATAAAAATATAAGATATACATATAAGATATACGTAGATATGTATGTATAAATATATTTTAGTCTCTTGCCCTAAAGAAAATAAAAGGGTGGAGTATATATAATTTTAGTTATAAATCAATATATATATATATATATATTGTTATAAAAGTATAGAAACAATAGAGAGAATTTAGAGAGAATGAATTCTAAGGAATTCTCAGGAATGAATTTCATTAATAACTGAAGCCCTATTTATAGGAAAACTTCGAATGGTACAACCGTAATTACATAATTTCATCAAGGGTATAATAGTCATTCACATATAATAATTACATCTTTTACCAAATTATTCCTCCACCAAATTATTCCTCAGAATTCATAACCACCAAATTATTCTCAATTATTCATAACACTCCCCCTTGAATGACTATTAATACAAATGTCTTCTGGACTTGTTTGGAGAAAAACCCAGTGGGAAAAAAAACTTCCAAACCGATTGCAGGATAGCTTGGAGTGGTTATATACCGCTTCATCAAAACATTGCTCCCCCTGATGTCTTCCAGCGGTATAGGAGTATTCATGTATCTTCTCGTTAAAACCTTGTCAAGAAAACCCAGTGGGAAAAAACTTGATCGAAGGAAAAGAGTACAATTTGCTCGTTTGATTTCATATCTTGAGAACTGATATCTTTACTTCTGGTAAATGATTTCAATATCATCATCGTTTGGATCTAAAGCATTAGCTCCATTATAACTTGATCCAATAGATACACTGTATCAATTTCTCCTATCGTTCTCAATATACCATGAATATGCCTCGTTAAAACCTTATTAGGAAAAACCCAGTGGGAAAAACCCTAATGAAGGAAAAAGAGTACATTATTCATGTGAATACGCCTTTAAAGTTGCCTCATTAAAAACCTTACTAGGAAAACCCAATGGGATAAAACCTCAGTCAAGGGAAAAAGAGTGCAACGCGTATTTTATACAATTATGCTGCAAGCATTTCAAAATCTTTCATACATTTGTATGAGTATCATATACATTGGTTTTATACTCTTCGTTCATTTAGAGTGCATCAATTTTCTTACACAACTACAAAACATTCACCATGAACACATGTCTCCAAACACACAATTTAAAGCATATAAATTCATAGTAAAAACATGTAAACATATAAGTAAACCTTCATAACTAACAACACTTAAAATATATCATTTAACATTTAATACTCACTTAATAGGTTATTTCATTCCCAGGGGCTTAGCTCACCCTTTAGGGTACTCATAAACACGTGTTTAGCTCATCCGATCCTTTAATTTCCTTTTTAGAATTACACACACGATCGGTAATTTAACTTTCATGAGCATGCAACATATAATGACCACCATGCTCATCTTTAAACTTGAGCACTAGTCATCATCATCTCATCATCTCATAAGTTAAGGATTTCACATTCACCATTTATCATCTTCAATATATCTCAATATTTTCATTATCATTGATCATATGTAGCGCTACATTTTCATATCGTGTCGACACTTTTCAATTTCATTTCTTTCCCCATATCGACATAACTTATCGAGATATCTCATTATCAATCCTCTTGTAGGATTATACAATATAGTTATGTCTATATACTCTTCAAGAGTATATGCCTCGTTATTAAGACCATCTTTTATAATTTGCTTTGATATATATGATTGGGGAAATATCAACGCTTCTAGCGTGCTAACTTATCAAAGCATCGTAGGCGATATATGTGATTGTTCATAGCCTTTCATGCATCTTTGAACTTCAAGTTCAGTATTTCAATTTCGAGGATATAACATGATGCATTTCACATATTATTTTCAACCTTTAATACTCCCTCATGCCGAGAAAATTTAGAACACCAAAACTCATACAGTTGGTATGATTTTAATCATATATGTTCTCATCATTCAAATTTAATATGGGAATTTAGACCGTTTGCATTCTATTCTCGATATCGGCAATTTATTTGAGGACTTTAAATAATTTGCCATATAATATCCCACTTGTATGCATACTCAAATCCTTCAGTGATTTATTCAAGTATTGGGATATACATTTACTAGCTTTATCATTAAATCGAAAATCATGCTCATACTGTGAGCAAATATTTCAGTAAATTTCAAATTACGAATCATATACACATGTGACTATCTAGTGGATCCATATCATAATATCTAGTAGTCCACATGGAGGATGAGTGGCCCATATTTCTCATCCTTTATTCCAGATATATTTGGGATTTATTTCCAATATTGGCTAGTAATGATTTCATCATTTATCGAGAACAATCATTGAAGAATTCTTTTAATTCTTCACTTGAAATATTGATTTCAATAATTATTTAAACCGGGATGGTCAGTCCGGTTTTGCAAACGAGTATTATTGAACTTCTAGTTCAGTAAATTCTTATATCGATTTCACTAGTATCTCAGATAGTGCTCAATATGATTTATCATAGAAACAATTCACCGACATATTCCATCATCGTTTGGTGACATTATTGTCTACTACTGTTCAAACACGGAGTTACAGCTCATACGCATCACATCCGGCTATTATTTAATTCCGAAATCGTAGCTCTTACGCTTCATATTATTTATTTAAAATCGGAGTCTTATTTCATACGCGTCGTATTATTCTATAAATAAATCATCAAAATTATTGCAAAATTCATCCTAACAAGGGTTTATACATTATAATGGATCATATGCTCTCAAATCTTCGAAAATACTATCCATCACTACCGATCAAAATCCTAAAAAGGATTTATCGATGTAAATTTGGAAAGATTAAGGATGCTAATGAATAAGGGTATCCCACAAGATATCCGATGCTTGATTGAAGCAAAGGTTCGATTATCCGTGAGGTTTCAATTCCTTCTAAATACATGCCTGGTATGGGTAAAAGTAGTTTTTCAAAGAAACGGAGAGCAAAAAGATTAGGAGGATGCTACAAGTGTGCTCGGTGGACATGTGACACTCGATGTAAATCTGTGGGGTACTTGTCCAGAAATCGAGAAGATAAAATAGCGTTCATTAAGGATGGATTGAGTAAGGAGCCTTTGGATGATATTCAACAGGCTCTTGAGACACATCCTAGTGGACACGCAAAGGTGAGCTAATGGCCTTATGGGCCAAATTCAAAGATCAACAAACGCGTTCTGATCTTGAAAAACTTACTTTAGAAGATCCTGCTTGTAAATTTAGTAGAAAAATTTAGCATAATGATTTTCCCATATTTATGTAAGAAAGCTCGGTGTAATAACAAAGATCAATATATTTCTTTTATTTGTAAATATCGTTTTTCAATTTTAAGATATATATTATTTTTCAATCACTGACAGCTATATGTCATATCACTAAAGAAAAATTTCTGCCTTTTTCTCTTTCATATTTGTCAAAAAGTAAACAAGGCACTCAATTATTGGTTTGAAAATTTTTCTTTAAATAGAGGGATTCATATATCTCTCATGTTCATACATTAAAAGTATAGTGCAAAAGAGAGATAGGAGTAGAGATGGATATGGAGATTTTAGAATCATCTCATACAAGTCAGCCTTTACCTCGCCTTGATTAAAACCGTATGTATTCTTGGTGGATCTAAAGCGTAGGCCATATCCAATATGTGGATATGGCAAACCGACTTGTAAAAGAGTTAGGGAGACAAGAAATCAATATACTATACGGAGGAACCAACAACAAACTTTTAGCTAGACTTATAATGGCCGCACAATCATGGAGAATAAGAGTTTTGAGCGTAATACCTTTCCATCTAGTTGGATCTAATACTCAATTGGAGCCAGTTCTACCATGGGTCCAAAGCAGGTTGGGGCTACAAGCGCAATCCATCCACAACCGCATGATGTATATGATGAATAATAGTGATGCTTTCATTGTCCTTCCAGCGGCTACAACACACCGGAGGAAATATTCAATATAGCCTCGTTGGCACATGGAATTTTCATGTCAAACCAATAGGTTTGTTGAATATTAATAATTTCTTTGATGGCTTACTAGCGTTTCTAGATCAGTGGTGTAAATAATAAGTTTATCTCTCATTCAATGAGAAAAATACTTATTTCTCGCTTAGTATCTGTTGATGAACTACTCATCAAATTTCATGCATATGTTCAAGAATCTGTGGAAGCCCAGGTCCGCTTGGTCACGCACCATCGTGTCAAGCGAAAAGAAATTGATCCTTTAAATATTTCATTATGAATCCTAATGTTGATGGTGGCGAGTTACAGAGTATTTATACTCTCGAGACGCATCCCTCATTTATGGATTCAAGATGTATATTCTTTTGCATTTCTATATTTTCAGTGTTTAATGCCGCTTTTGATATTCTCAATATGTTCCACTTCTACTGCTTTGTACTTCTTCCGGAGTAATAATAATATCATATTGGCTTTATTCAAATACAATCTAGTGATTATGCTTCTTCAAGAGCATTTTATTCTCATATTAATACAATCTCATATCATCGATAAGATTACTTCATCTAAGCTTTTCATGCGATATATTTTCTTTGATTTATCAACATGGGATCTATTCAGCACTTTACTTTCGTCTATTTATCCAATGGTAACTTCAAGTACCACTTGCTCAATTTTCTCCATTCATATTCGGTATATATGGAGAATTAATTTTATTCTCATCGTCTACTTCTTCGAGAGTATGATTAGAATATTTGATCAACTACTTCTTCTGGAGTAGGATTAGATTTATAACCAATCGTAGTATAATCCACCACATTGGAAATATGCACACCAATCGTGTGGTATTACCCACCACATTGGAAATATACTCAAACTATAAAGTGCATAAATTTAAATTGCAGAAATTAAATTTCCTCCAATAGGTGGTCGAACCTACCTTATGGGAATTATTGCAATAAATATAAATTTACGGAATTTAAATAGCAAGAATTAAATTGCATAATATTTAACTACTTCTTCAGGAGTAGGATCCGCTTAGTAGAAGGTATTACCCATCACTTAGCATATAAAGTGCGAAATATATAAAACCTTCCGCTTAGTGACGGTTGAACCCATCATCAAGTAGGAGGTATTGCAAAGAATTAAATTGCAAATAAAGTGCGAGAATTAAATATTGAATCGCTTCTACGGGAGCAGATTTGTTCTTCTAGAACAAATACTCATTACTTCTACAAGCGCACACTTATCGCTCTAGAATAAGTACATTATGTAATTGAACTCTTCGAGTTACATTAATATTTCGATCTTTTAACTCAAATGGACTTCAAGCCATTTTATATAATCAATGGATTTAGAATTTCTTCATGAATATTCTATCCATTTTTCACTTGTCGTCAAAATTAGGTCGGTTTTACCTAAGGGTAAAATTGTCCATTCCAATTGCAAAGGTAAAATTGTCAAAAATATTTTATCAATGTTTTACGATTGGAAAATTATCTCCTTTCTACTTCAATTTATCAATATCAAAATATTCAAGGACTATTTTGTAACTTTTTCAAAAGTTGGTGTACTAATTTGTAAATTTTGAAAGTTTGATAATAACATATTTCAAACAACGAGTTATTACCCTATCAATGTTGGTGTCAAATCGAAGCTCTCGTTAAATCGAGTATAATGGAGTCGAGAAAATTTGATTTTGATAATGTATGCTCCTTATATCTCGAGAAAACGAATATTATAGTTTAATATATTATTATAGTATAAAGTAATATAATATATATACCTTTTCCTTTTTCTTAGGGAGAAGCAATTGAACATGCACGTATTTCCTCCATTTGCCAATTCTTGAATTGCCCATAATGCAATAATCATCATTAAGCCAAAATATAATATTATTAAACTATAATTAAACACCAGAGATGAGAGAAAAGTTATAAATGTTGCGTGCTGAAGAAAGAGAACGGAGATCGTGAGAGAATAGGAAGAAGAATAAAGGAGATCTCTCGAATGAAGATGATTTTGAGAGGAGAGAATCTTGATCCAGAGAATTGTTCTGTGAGCATAGTTTTAGAGACAATTAATCGACTAATATTAAGGTTTACGATACTGAGAGGTTCATCAATAGATGCAATCAGAGCATACTCCTTCATATTACTCAAATGGCTAGAGACTCGTCTTTGATAACGTGTTATAAAAGTATAGAAACAATAGAGAGAATTTAGAGAGAATGAATTCTAAGGAATTCTCAGGAATGAATTTCATTAATAACTGAAGCCCTATTTATAGGAAAACTTCGAATGGTACAACCGTAATTACATAATTTCATCAAGGGTATAATAGTCATTCACATATAATAATTACATCTTTTACCAAATTATTCCTCCACCAAATTATTCCTCATAATTCATAACCACCAAATTATTCTCAATTATTCATAACATATATATATATATAATTTTAAACTGTAGAGGGCGACGCGGATTTTTGATGATAAACTTGGGCACGGCTTAGCGACACATTAATTAAAATTTTCTTATAAATTAACATAGATTTTTTTTTTTTTTTTTTTGGGTCGCTACAATAAAGGAGATGGAAATAGCATAAACCTAAATTGCTGATAAAAGAGAAAATGGAGGAAAATAACATAAACCTAAATTGCTGAAATTCAGGATTTAAAGTCCCATGACAAAAACACCGGCCGAAACTCTCATCACGTCATTTTTCAATAATCAAAAAGCAATATTGACAGTTGAATCACAAGTTCTCTTAAATTTGGATATCTTCATATTCGAGTAGAGTTTGAACAACAAAAGCCATTGTTGGGCGCTTGTTTCGATCTTCCTCTACACAAGAAAGACCTATTTCAACCAATGTTTCAGCCTCTTTTCTGCTAAACTCCCCATTTAACCTTGGATCCACAAAACTTTCCACCCACGATGAGTTTCCCCTCTCAATTTTGTTCCTCACCGTCATAACGAAACTCGCCAACAGTGACTCATTGCTATATTCCGCTTCCACCTCCCAATTAGAAATCCTAATTCCCCTTACCATCTCCAAGATTACAACCCCATATCCATACACGTCAACTTTTGCAGTGATGGGGTGGTTCAGAGCCCACTCCGGAGCTAAGTAGCCTTTCGTCCCTCGAATTTTGGTGAACTCTGAACCAGGCCCACCCCTCTGGGAGAGCCTTGCTAACCCGAAATCTGCAATCTTAGGTTGGAGTTCCCTATTTAGAAGTATATTTTCAGGTTTCACATCACAATGGATTACCCATTCAAGACACTCGTGGTGGAGGTAGGCCAAGCCTTTGGCCGTCCCAATTGCAACCGCGAACCTTTGTTTCCACGTGAGAAGTACATTACAGTCAAATAGATGCTTGTCCAATGACAAGTTCTCGACGTACTCATAGACTAATAATCGATGCCTTCTTTGTGAACAAAACCCCCACATTCTCACCAGATTCATGTGATTGATCTTTCCAATGGTGCTAATTTCTGTAGAGTACTCATCTTGGGCTTGAAAAACATCTCCTAGTTTCTTTACTGCTACCTCTCTCCCATTTGATAATACGCCCTTATAAACCGCACCCGAACCTCCTCGTCCTAGTTCCTGCTTGAAATTTTTGGTAGCTTTCTTCAATTCAGCATAAGTATACCTCTTGAAATTGCTAGATATCGCACGATATCCAACCTCGACCGAAGATGGAATACCATGTAATTTGAATAAAAACCACCACCCAAATACAAAGAACATTACTTCAATCACTCCCAATGCTGCACAAAATGAATAGATGTAAATCCATTTCACTCTTTTCTCGGGCAAGTCATGCAACGTAGGAGCATATTCTAGGACTTGTTCCTTCGTTCCATTTTCACACATTTTTTTCGATTCATAAAGAATTGAAGGATTCGGAAGCGAAAAATTACTTGGAATCTTTACGTATATAATCCCTGGGAAATCCGGATTTTCGTAGCCATTAAGTAGTGCACTCTTCACAAAACATGCTCCTTGTCCCAAAAGGCGGTAACTAAATGCGAGACAATGAGAATCAGTCAGGCATAAACCCCGACAAGCTTCAAATGTCAATGAATCCCTTGTAATGAAATCAAAACCATAGAAATCACCGTGAGGTATCTCGAGGAATCTCACTGGTCGAGTCCGTAAAAGACTCTCTTTGAACGTTGGCTTGCAACCAGCATTCCAATTGCTCTTATTATTCACCTGGTACCCAGGGAGGCAGGAGCACTGAGATTGACCGGGTGGAATATAAACGCATAGCGCATTTCTTCCACACAAACCATGTACTTTACAAGGTTGTGCTAGAGCTTGCCATGTTATGTCCCACAGTCCGGTGGAGTCAATGAGGCTATAAATCCTGAGATTCCCATCATAGTCTATAGTCATCCTTCTTTTGATCGCATGTCCTCCCATATCAGAAGCATTGATCTGCAGCTGATCACTTGATTGGAACATCCCAAATTCATCCAAGAATGCCACTCTACTTGTATTAGAACTTGTTCTTCCATTGTTATAATCATCAAAATCAGGATTAGGCCAATAATTGCTCGATGCATCAGGCGTTTCAGAAATCAATCTCAAAACATTATCACTTGGAAAATACAAATTGAAATAACCCGATTCAAATCGCCCTTTTCTTAATGAAGATGTTAATTTTTTGTTCTTGGTAAAAGTTTGTAAAGGTAAAAGGGTATCCGTAGGAAAATCGAAGCTTTGCCAGAGAAGACGACCTTGTGGATTCTCGAGTACGAGGTTGCCAGAGTTGAGAAGTTTAGCTATTGTGACATCAGTAGCGGTGGTATTTGTCTGCCATACCACGGTGGAGTCAACGTCAGTCAAAATCATGGTTCCGTCCTCACGGAGTAACACCTCGGAGCCTTGGGCATTGACCGGGTGGTCTCGGTTGGCAGTCCAGGCGACGGTTTTGTGCTTGGAATTTGTGAACCAGACTGCGAACCAATAGGCATTAGTATTGTCCAAGTTTACAAAGCCACAGGTGAAAGAGTTATCCTGGGAGGTGAGGAAATCATTAACTGATAGAGAGTGACCCCTTGTCAACTCAAGATAGGATTTTGGAGTTGCAGATTGGAAGAAGAAGATGAAGAGGAAGAAGAAAAGGAGTGGGTGCATTTGGCTTCTCATTTTTGAACCAAAAATGCTCCCAATAGGGGCAAAAAAGGAAATTATGGTGCTATGTGAAGCGTCCACTCTTGTGGGAAAAAGGAAAAAGGAAGGGATCAACGGGTGGAGGGGATGGTAAAGAATGATAGATCAAGTATTGTGAATAAATGTCTTGCATTACACCCCATTTTTATGTTTTTTCTTTATTTACAAAATTAGACAAAAATAAAATAGTTATCATTTTCTTTGCATAAAATCAAACCCTCTGAAGTTGAAGCCACCGGTGAGTGAGCATTGAAGAGCCTGCAATTCGTTGGAAGCTCAAAGTCATAGTCAAAGAAGAAGATGGAAATTGATTTGAGGAAAATTCCTTGGACGTAATTCACGGGAATCTATTGCATTAATGCTCCAATTTCCATCAAATTGTATAAATCATAATGATTTGGCTTTTCTCCCTCAGAAAAGTCACTGTGGTGAAGTCTCAAATCCACGGCCAAAAATTAAGCTCGATTTGGTGGGATCTGTAGGAATTAATATAGTCGGGGATGAAGAAACAACTAAGAAGCATGGCCAACTTCAAGAACACCAATGTTGGATCAGTTTCATTTTGTGCTGCAATTATAAAATAAATTATTTAATTGTGGGGTAGTTATAATATTGTGTAATAATAAAATGATGAGGGTACTAACGTACTTACCCATTTGATAATGCATCATCTATACATAAATAAACCACGGATATCATTCCACTCAAACTTTTATTTTTCAGAATTAAAAAAATTAATTTATTTACATTTCCTACTCATTCTTTTATTATTACTAGCTTTTTCACTCGTAAGTTGATAGGGAGACTAATTTTTTAACAAATAACGATTTTAATCAATTTTAGTAGTATGATATTAACACCACTAAAATAAATTGAATATTGCTCAGAGCAATAAACTTATTTAATATAAAATAATGTAATCACATAAATGCTAAATAAAATAATATTAAATTAATATTATAGTTATCTAAGTAATCACACTAAAAAACTCAATTGCCATTTGTAGACTTTACAATTTTTTATTTAAAATTATTCTATATTTTATTATATTCAATTACAAATTCAAGAGACATAACTATACACCCATGCGATGCATGCTATTAATAATAAATATGTGAATAATGATTTTTAAAATTTTATTGTGAAATATTATTAATATACAAATAGATTATAAAGTGAAAATATAGTGGATACAGTACAGGCCCTAACATCCCATTCCTCTCATGTTAGGAAAAATTTATCCTCGTCCATGCCACAACCTCATTTAATCGAGGTAGAGTAAAGATCATACAAGAATTGCAATAGGATAGGGGCTTCCTATTCCCCGTCCCTGCCCCCATTAGAAAATTTCCATCCACGTTCACATCCAATCATGATCGTATGATCGAAAACTTTTATGTGTATTTTTTTGTATGTATTAATTAACGAAATCTAATTTTTCCAATATACATTTTCTAAATATACTAAACACATATATTAACATATTTTGTATAAACTCACCAATTTAACATATTCGGCCGGTATATTAACATATTTTTTTAACTCACTAGCTTAAATAGACAACTTAATCAGTAACTAATTTTGATTCATTTTCGTCTAATTAAATCGTGTCAATTTTTCTGTAATGAAAATGTATCCAATTAAATCTTAAAAATATAATTAATTTTAATTAATTGTAATATAATTAATTATAATTAGTTTGTAATTATTTATAAAAATAATTTTTTATATTTCTAAAATAATTAGCTTAATATCTACAGTTTTAAGAATTGCATGAATCTAATTGTCAAGATATTTTTTTCAATTTAAAATGTATCTTTCATTTTTAGAGGAAATCTTAGGAACCCTAATTTTAATTTTATTTTATATTTTAATAAGGCTATTTTCAAACCGATCTCTAATGAAATCAAACTTTTCAAATTTTTTTTTATATGTATCCCAATTTTAAAGGTATTTCGAAATTTAAAAGACATCTTCCAATATTGAAGATATCTTTCGCTTTTTCAGGGAAATCATGCCAATCTAATTAATTTTTTTACTTCTTTATTTTTTAAATTAACTATATATTTCCGCGCTTATCAATATAATTACTAATTTTGATAATTTTCTTCCATTAAAACCATGTCAATTTTCATCAAATGAAACTGTCTCCAATTAAATCTTAGAAATATAATTAACTTGAATTAATTCAAAAAATAATTAAATTTTAATTTTTTGATTTTTTTAAATAATAAGCTTAATTACAATAATTTGAAGAATTGTTTATTAAAGATATTTTGCAATTTGAAAAATATATTGTAATCTAAAACTTATCTTTAATTTTCTAGGAGAAATCTTACCAACCCATACTAATCTATTTAATTTTAATTTTTTTAATTTTTGATTAATTATACTTTCCCCTTTTACCAATATAATTAATTTTAATTAATGTTTATTCATTGAAACCTTATCTAATTAAATCTTGCCAATATAATTAATTTTAGTTAATTACAATATAATTATTTTAATAAATTTTCATTTTTAGATAATTATTGCAGCAAAGAATTAATTATTTTTAAAATAATAAGTTTGATAGCCATCGTTAGAAGAATTTTGTGAATATAATTTTAATGATATCTTGTAATTTAAAATATGTTTTATAAGCTAAAAGATATCTTGCAAGTTAAAAGATATCATTTAGTTTTTAGGGTAAACATTTGATATGCATGTGTTTCATAGGCTTTTTAATCCCATTTTGTCCCCCATTTTGGATTGAGTATAGCTCGTCTACATGCTTTTGTACGATATTTGTTGTTTCGAATAGGTATTACTCTTCTTTTCTTTATCTGTGGTGTGTAGGTATTTTAGAAGTTAAAAGTTGAAGAATCACCGCCAACGAGAAGGCCCCGAGATACAAGAGCATGAGGATGAAAAAATGGGAGAAAAAGTCATTTTTCATATCACCAGAAAGTGTACAGAACCAGATGACTGCACGGCCCCCTGTGCCATTGAGCACGGCCATGTGTCATTCCGCACGCCCCTGTGCCACTCTGCATGGCCTGTGTAATGGGATTTTTGGCCTGCGCGTATTTTAGGGTTTAATTAATCATTGAAACCTATATAAAAGGCTCCTTAAAGCCAATAGATGACGGCTAGACTTGTTTAGTTTTAGTTTTACCTAGCTTACGTATTCTCTTTTCTTCCTACATCAAAAACATTAATTTTAGATTAGATTACAACTTGTTTTTGGGATTATTGTTCAAGGATTGAAGATTACAACTTCTCCACCATCTCAAGCTATTGTGGTTTGATCTTTATAATTGGTATTTCTTCATTTATTCGATTCAATTCATCTAATTAGGTTTTTATTTATTTCTACATGAATTCTTGTGGATTAATTTATTTAATTGCATCAACTCATAATATGGAGGAGTAATCCCCTTTTGGGGATTAGGGTTCATCTACCCTAATTGCAATGAATGCGTAATTAGAATTGGTTGTTAGTGTGAATAATTAAACGACGGTTTCTATGCTAGAAATCGTAATGATTGATGTTGGTATAGCGCTCATCCGATTTCAATTCATCGTACAACAAGTCAAGCGCCAAGAGGTTGATTTCTCCTTGTGGACCCCTTAGCGTAGACACGGCAAATCTTTGATCACGAGAGTGGCCTAGACAATCGTGGGGACCTTCTAAACTTTGGAAAAAGTTAGAAACTAATTTCTCGATTTTAGTTTTATCTTTCACACCTACATTTATCCCTAGGAAAAAAAATGTTCATCGTCAATTAGAGCAGATGGCACCCTAACCCCCGTTTTTAATATTGAAATTTATACCTCTTCATTCGCTTACATTATTTAATTGCTTTACAATTTTAATCAAGAGTAGTTTTTATTCATTCCACCATCAAAACTCGATTGATTTAGCTAATTAATTGGTGAAAGAGGAATAGAAAACTTTAACCTCCCTGTGAGACGACCCGTGAGTACAATGACACCGTATACTTGCGGATTCACACTAACAAGTTTTTGGCGGCGTTGCCGGGGAGGGTACGGTTGATATTTTATGCTTTTGCCACAAGTTAGACTAAATCAATTTTTATTTTTTTATTTTATTTTATTTATTCACGTTTTACTTTGTTCTCATTGTTGTTGGATGTCGATTTTTATTATTGAGCAACTTAACATTTGTTTCTGAATAGTTATTTTTGTGCATGCACAGCAGATCTCCGGCTGACGACCTAGTACCACTGGATCAAGATCTTGATATCACCTTGCATGAGCTAAGGAGGCAAATTCGAGAAAGACGAGTTCACTTCATAATGGCTGACAACAACAATGACACTACCAAGCCTCTTAAGGACTATGCCTCTCCCAATGCACAAGGGCTACAATCTAGTATTTCCCGACCAGATGTAGCCGCCAATAATTTCGAGGTTAAACCATCCATTCTCTCTATGGTCCAACAAAACCAATTCGGCGGACTTCCCACCGAGGACCCAAACCTCCATATTCAGGTATTTCTCGAATACTGTGATACTTTAAAGATTAATGGGGCCACTACCGACGCAATCCGTCTTAGACTCTTCCCATTTTCCTTGAGAGACAAAGCAAGTGCTTGGCTCCATTCACTCTGGCCAGGTTCTATCACCACTTGGGCTCAACTTTCACAAGCCTTTTTATCCAAATACTTCCCACTTTCTAAAACAGCCCAATTGAGACCCCAAATCACAACTTTTGCTCAAAGGGAGGGGGGGTCCTTATATGAAGCTTGTGAAAGGTTTAAGGAATTACTCCGTCTTTGCCCACACCCTGGGTTAGAGAAGTGGTTTATTGTGCATACTTTCTACAACGGGCTGACCTATACCTCGAGAAATTCCATAGATGCAGCCGCAAGCAGGGCATTAATGAATAAAGGCCTTGATGAGGCCTACGAGCTCATTGAGAATATGGCTCTCAACCACTACCAATGGGCGAATGAGCGAAACACGCCCAAGAAGGGAGGTAAGTATGACGTTAAGGTACTATCTCTTCTAGCTAATAAGGTTGATGCATTAGTTGAAAATGTTGATCAATTGCATACCTCTTCTAGTCATGTTACTCCTAATGCTTTAATGTTTTGTGAGCTTTGCGGTGTGCAGGGTCATCCAACCAACGAGTGCCAGCTAGCTTTGCCTATCAATCCCAACTCGTCTATAGAGCAGGTAAATGCTTTCCAGGGTATGAACTCCCGTCCCCTCGGTAATCCGTACTCCAACACATATAACCCGAGATGGAGGAATCATCCCAATTTCTCTTGAAAGAACCCCAATGTTCTCCTACAACCCTATAACCCTCCTGGTTTCCAACCTAGACCTAACCCACACCAGCCCCCTCTACAAAAGTCTAACCTAGAAAGTTTGATGGAAACTTTCATTGCCACCCAGTCTAAGAAGAACGAAACCGTCCATAGCTCTATCCAACAACTGAATACAAAATTTGACTCCCTAGCACCCATAACAAGATGCTTGAAACTCAATTGGCCCAACTTGTTAGCTCTTCCACTAGGACTCCTGGTGTTTTACCAAGTCAACCAGTGAATCCTCGGGACCAATGCAATGCCATCACATTGAGAAGTGGAAAAGAGCTAGAATGGCCTACAAGGAGCGAGGGGAGGGACAAGAGTGATCAGGTAAATGAGATTGTTGAGAGTGAGCCCAAAACCCCCACTACCGAACATAAGGAAAATAGGGGAGGGAAACATGAGAAGCCCAGTGAGAATGAGGATGAAAAAGGAAAAGCTCTAAACAACAATATCATTCACACCACCTACAAGCCGAGACTTCCCTATCCACAAAGGTTTGCCAAAACAAAGCTGGATCAGCAGTGCGGTAAGTTTCTTGAAATTTTGAAAAAACTCCATGTCAATATTCCTTTTTCTGATTTAATGACGCAAATGCTATCATATGCTAAATTTTTAAAGGATATATTGACTAGGAAGAGGAGTCTTGATGAGGTTGAGACTGTTGCTTTTACAGAAGAGTGTAGTGCTCTCCTTCAAAATAAGTCCCCTCCCAAACTCAATGACCCCGGGAGTTTCTCAATCCCGTGTACCATAGGTCAAATAAATATTCAAAAAGCCTTATGTGACCTAGGTGCCAGTGTTAGCGTGATGCCCCTTTTCATTAGCCAAAAGCTTAACATGGGAGAGTTGAAAAACACAAAAACACACACATGACTCTCCAAATGGCGGACCGCTCAATTAAGTACCCTGTGGGAATTCTTGAGGACGTACCCGTTAGAGTAGGGAAATTCTTCATCCCTGTAGACTTTGTAGTCTTAGAAATGGATGAAGATTCTCAAATACCCATCATCCTAGGGAGACTATTTTTGACCACGGCAGGGGCAATCATAGATGTTAAGAATGGGAAGCTAAGTCTGAGTGTGGGGGAAGATAAGGTCGAGTTTATGCTAATCAATGTTTTGAAAAATCCTATGCTCGAAAGCCCCTGTTATTTGATTGATGCAGTTGAAAAAATATCTAGGGAACACACCCCTAGAGACCTCACTCATGTTTGTGCTATGGAGGCGGATGAAGAGGAACTTGAACGGGTACTTGAGAAGGACAATTTGACTAGTAAAGCCAATGATTCGACTCTTGGCCATGAGGTACAGAAGCTTGAATTGAAACCCCTTCCTCATTCCTTTAAATATGTATTTTTAGATGAAAATGAGCTATGTCCTGTGATTGTCAATGCTAGCCTGGCTGACAAACTTTTTAAGATGCACGATATTTTAAAAGCACATTAAAAAGCCATTGGATATAGTATTGATGTTCTTACAGATATAAGTCCTGACCCTTACATGCATCGTGTTACATTAGAAGAGGTTTACGAAGACCACACTAAGCAATGGCATGACAAGTGTATCGCGAGTTTCACGAAGTAGTCAAGGTCTTTCCTTATAGAGCCTTTGTGTGTTGTGAAAACGGTGATAGTTTAAAGGAGAATGGCCAACGACTTAAGCTCTACTTCAATGGAAAACACACAAGTACATTTAAGACTATGCTTTTATGTGATATTCTCCCGGGGAAGGAAACCTGATCATTAATAGTAGCATGGTCGTGCGGGACGTTAAACCAGCGCTTTTCGGGAGGCAACCCATATTTTTCCATTTATTTTCCTTAGTTTTATTTTCGTTTTTTTGATTTTATGTCTTTTTACCATCCTCCGCATTGAGGACAATGCTCAGTCTAAGCTTGGTAGAGGTGGCAGTTTCTACGATATATTTGTATTTAGGTTAGTTATGTTTAGGGTATTTTTATGCTGTAGATGTTTTACTTTTAACATGGTGTTTCTTGCTTTCTAGTGTTATATTTCTCTCTTTTGTGTTAGTTCATTTCATATTCGTTTCTTCAAAAAATTTAAAAAATATATATAATAAAAAAAAATAAAAAAATTGGGCATATCATTGCATGGGCCCCTGTGCGGTTCCACATGGGCCGTGTAGACCATGTCATCGTGCCACACCTCCATTCTTGCATTGCCCTCATCTTAGCATCCTCTTTGAGACCCCGTGGAACAATATAGCAATGATTTGAAAGGTTTTGGGTCCTTGTGCTTGATATACAGAGTTTGTAAACGTGGAGAAATTTTTCATTATGCCAAGGAGTTCTGGTTTGTGCACGCAATAGTTAAGTCAAATGTGCATCATTTTGAATCTTGAGCAATGGTAGGCATAACCCGGTAAGGAATTTTGAGCCTTCGCGACCGACATCATGTTACCGGTCCTTTACTTCCTTTCATTAGTGTGTTCTCTATTTATTGTTACCCTCTAGAACTTGCTTGTGTTCTTTGTCGAGGCTACATTGATGCATATGCAATTGTGAACCTGATAGAGGCATTCATTTGAAATAGCCACCTAGCCAAACGGCCACCAGTGCATAATTGACCTACTCGATAGCCCCGTTGAGCCTATAAGCCTATTTTCTTTGTCTTACCCGCATAATAACCCCATACTCTTTGTTATCCCCTTTGGCCTAAAAGAGAATTGTGAGGCATGAAGGAGTCATAACCGAGTATATGGATGGTTAAGAGTTCTTCTTCTCTTTGAGATTGTCCTCTTTGAGATTGTTTGAGCTCTCACTCTCGCTTTCCTTCCTTCTTACTCCTTATTTCCTTCTTCAAAAAAAAAAAGAAAAAAAAAGAAAAAAAAAGGAAAATAATGAAAAAAAAAAAGAGAAAAAGCAAGAATACATGGTTTTTCATTGAGGGGAGAGAGAAGTTTTTGTAGTAATGATAAGGGAAAACTCTTTACTTTGACACATTGAGGTTATTTTTGCTCGAGTTATGTGGACTTTGACTTGCTTTGTTGATTTATGCCTCATTGTTCTCTTCTTTAGGCACCACATATCCCACAAATTTCCACACCTACTACCTTAGCCTCCATTACAACTCGGAAAAGACCTCTTGATTCATGATGCATTTGTAATCGCAAGTAGTGGAGATTGAGAACTCTTGCAAGCTTATGGCAGAGAGCGATAATAGATCGAACTTGAGCAAACGATACCTGCACCAAACACATGAGAGACTGAGCGAAAGTGGTGACTTTTGGTAAGGGTCTTCGTTGCTCTCGATTCAACGTGCATGCATTGCACACTAAACTTTTGATGTGCACATGTGAGTTCTTCTTCGCACGGTGAAGTTTTGATGCTCTAGCATTCTCTTATTGACAGCTTAGGATCAACTTGTTTACTTTGGAACTTGCTTTTAAAGTTGTTCTTGTGGGGTAGTAAGAAATGTTTATGATGTGGCATGTATTGGATGTGTTTTGTTTGAATGATGTTCCTACAAGCCCGTTTGATTGACTTTTGCTTCCTTGAGGTCCTTAGCTTTATAGTCCGATTTCTTGGGACCAATTTTCATTTATGCTTTCTGATAAGTTTGCTTGAGGACAAGCAAAGTTCTAAGCTTGGGGGAATTTGATATGCATGTGTTTTATAGGCTTTTTAATCCTATTTTGTCCCCCATTTTGGATTGAGTATAGCTCGTCTATATGCTTTTGTACGATATTTGTTGTTTCGAATGGGTATTGCTCTTCTTTTCTTTGTTTGTGGTGTGTAGGTATTTTAAAAGCTAAAAGTTGAAGAATCACCGCCAACGAGAAGGCCCCGAGATACAAGAGCATGAGGATGAAAAAAAGGGGAGAAAAAGTCATTTTGTATATCACCAGAAAGTGCACAGAACCAGATGGCCGCACGGCCCCCTGTGCCATTGAGCACAGCCCTGTGTCATTCCGTACACCCCTGTGCCACTCTGCACGGCTTGTGTAATGGGATTTTTGGCCTGCAGATATTTTAGGGCTTAATTAGTCACTGGAGCCTATATAAAAGGCTCCCTAAAGCCAATAGATGACTGCTAGACTTGTTTAGTTTTAGTTTTACCGAGCTTACGTATTCTCTCTTCTTCCTACATCAAAAACATTAATTTTAGATTAGATTACACCTTGTTTTTGGGATTATTGTTCAAGGATTGAAGATTACAACTTCTCCACCATCTCAAGCTATTGTGGTTTGATCGTTGTAATTGGTATTTCTTCATTTATTCGGTTCAATTCATCTAGTTAGGATTTTATTTATTTCTACATGAATTCTTGTGGATTAATTTATTTGATTGCATCAACTCTTAATATGGAAGAGTAATCCCCTTTTGGAGATTAGGGTGTATCTACCCTAATTGCAATGAACGCGTAATTAGAATTGGTTGTTAGTGTGAATAATTAAACTAGGGTTTCTATGTTAGAATTCATAATGATTGATGTCGGTATAGCGCTCATCCGGTTTCAATTCATTGTACAAAGAGTCAAGTGCTGAGAGGTTGATTTCTCCTTGTGGACCCCCTAGCGTAGACACGGCTAATCTTTGATCACGAGAGTGGCCTAGACAACCGTGGAGACCTTCTAAACTTTGGAAAAAGTAAGAAACTAATTTCTCAACTTTAGTTTTATCTTTCACATCTACATTTATCCCGAGGAAAAAAATGTTCATTGTCAATTAGAGCAGATGGCACCCTAACCCCCGTTTTTAACATTGAAATTTGTACCGCTTCATTCACTTACATTATTTAATTGTTTTGCTATTTTAGTCAAGAGTAGTTTTTATTCATTCCACCATCGAAACTCGATCAATTTAGCTAATTAATTGGTTGTAACGACCACGTTCAATTTTTATCACTTAAAGAATTACACGACGTTGTTACGACCTAACCTATTAACTTTTAGCGCCCGGGTAATGGAATAAAATTTTAACTTGATAATCTAATCGGGTCGAATTTTACTAAGGGCTAATAAATTATCCGTTGGGCCTATTAAGTCAAATGCCCGTTTAACTAGCCCATTGGACTTGGAGCCACCCTATATCCCATTGGGCCAATTATATGATTTCAAACCAACCTTACTATAATTATTAGCCAAATCAATTCAATTCCATCTCATCACAACCCAAACCAAACGTGGGCTATGTTGTTAAGAATTCTACCCCATTTTCACTTCCAATTTCTCACGTCTCTCTCTCACCCTCCCTCATATTCTACTCAACTCTACATATTTTCCCTAAAACTCATGTAACATAAGAATCCCCTGCAATTCTCTCAGCAACCAACCTTCATATCCACAGCAGAGAACAGACTTAGCCGTATAGGTAATCCATCAAACTCGTTCTATTAATTCTACTAGCATCAACGTTAATCATTGCTCTGTAATAAACAAATTTTTCTATGACTATCTTCCGATACTTACATTCGTTGTTATGAATTCATGATCTGAAAGCATACAACCCCCAAACACAGCATCTCTATATTTCATCATCATCCTCATAGCGAACGAAAAAAAAAAAAAAAAGAGAAGAGAAGGGACGAACACTTCATCCACATATTCAACCGATCGAAATTTCGATATAAACCTATCAACATCCCTCCATCATCATCACGAATTCATGAGAAAAAAAAAAAACAGACTGCGTGAATAGTACCCGCGTGAATAGTGCACAGCCTTGGTTTCCCAAGTTCCACCTTGAATCTCCACCATATTTCACCTCCAAAACCATGTTTGAGATTAGCAGAACCCAAAACTGGCATCTAATCAACAAATTTCGGCTGATTTCAACTCAAATTCATCATACTCTTGCGACATATCGACCCGATCGAGTGGCGGGTCTCGGCCGGTCGGTCCCCATGCTTGGTGACGGCAACACCACCGCCCACCGACGGCTTCTCCGGCTGCATCGCCGGTGTCGACCCCCGAAGAGACAACGGCTCCCTCTTGCTCTAGTCATCTCCCTATTTCCCTCTGTGTATGTATCACGTATGTATGAAGAAGGAGACCCCAAATCTGATTTTGACTTCCAATTAAGGGATTTTGCAACCCTAGTCCCTATAGATTATAGCCCCTCGCGAGTTGGCCCTTAAAACCAACCATCTCTTGCCATTGAGCCCAATCGAGTTTCAAAAGTTCATTTTAGGTCACCAAAATTATGTATCTAATTCAACTGAGCCCAATTGAATTCATATAAATTGCAATCAAAGTCCCCAAGTTTTGAATTAACTGTAAATCGACCCCCAAATGGACAATTCCTTTCAATCAAGCCTTAATTAAGCTTCAAAAATTCAATTTCCATCCCTAAAGTTTCAATTGAGTTTCCAATTAGTCCAAATTGACTAATTACTTCAATTTCCACCCTCAAATCCATACTTCTCTTTCAATTAAGCTCAAATTAACTTTTAAAATTTGCTTTTCGGCCCTAAAACTTTTAAATTAAATTCTATAAGACCCGAATAAATTATTAAACCTCAATTTTAAGGTTAAACTACTAAAATTATGTTTAAATTCTTTTATTAGACGACGTGGAAAGTCCGTAGAGGCGCTAGCATCACACCAGCCGAAATTTCGAGGAATTTACGAGAATTACGAATTGAGGTGGGGTTACTTTATGCAAAAATTGTTTTACTTCTTGCAATGTTTTTATTTTTGAAAGCAATTGTTTACTTTAAAATCCATATCATGTTCTTTACGTGTTATTATAATTTGTGGTATAACTGCTATGTGACATGCATGTGATGGAGAAGTACCATCTTCCACGGAATGGATAAGGACCATTCGGATAGTCATAGCGACTTTCCCCCACGTTGGACGGGAGTTTCCAACACTCGACTTTTCTATAGTTTAATTGCCTCTAGTTGTAATTTCATGTGCGGATATGTGATATGGTAATATTTTTCTACCGTGCCCCACTGAGTATAACAACGTTATACTCACCCCAAATATTTTTAAACTCCTTTTTCAGATTAGGGGGTCAGGCGAAGTGGCGCAACGCGAGGCGAGGCGAGGCGACACCATCCATTTAATTATTATGTTAAACTATTTTTCTTTTATTAGAAGATCCTTCGAAACGTAGTGGTATATTATTTTTGAGCTTCCGCATATGGTTTAGGAGTTTAATTTATTTATTTAGGAAATGAATATTGATTTTCAAATTAATTAATATTATTTCATTTAAGTACGAGGATTTTGAACCTTAAATTATTGTTATCCTTAATATTATTATTATTATTGTGATTACTATTGTTGTTATCATTATTATTGTTATTATTACTATTATTATTGAAAAGGGGTTTTTAAAAAAATTTATCGTCAATTTTCCCCATTTCAATTAATTAAAGGCAAATTTAGTAACCATTCGATATTTAAAAATCGGGGCGTTACATTGGTGAAAGAGGAATAGACAACTTTAACCTCCCTGTGAGACGACCCGTGAGTACAACGACACCGTATACTTGCGGATTCACACTAACAACATTGGCAACCCATTGCAATATAATTAATTTTTATTAATTTTTTCCATTAATTCTTTTTTTCCTTTCAACAATATATAATTAATTTTGATTAATTTTCATCCAATGAACCCATGTAAATTTTCATCTAGTAAAACCAAGTCCAATTAAATCTTAGTAGCATAAATAAATTTAATACTTGCAACATTATTAATTTTAATAAATTTTTATTTTTAGATAATTATTTAAAAAATAATTAGCTTCACATCTGTAGTTTCAATAATTGTATGAATCTAATTTTAAATAAATTTTGTAATTTAAAAGATATCATGCAATTTGAAATATTTCTTTTATGTTTCAGAGCAATTTAGCCAAACTGTAGCAATTTAACAAAGTTTAGCTATTTTTAAATTAATTATACTTTTCTCTCATTTGAAAAATATAATTAATTTCGATTAATCTTTTAGCACCAAAGCATATCAAATTAAATCTTAGCAATATATTAAATTTTTAAGAATTAATTTTTGTTCCATAGTTAATTATTTATAAAAAGGCTCTTATTCTACATATAGATATAAATCTTTAGATTTAGATTTAAACAATAAAAAAATAATAATTATCAATAGTTGTGTAGAGAAATGAAATTCATATTTAATATTTAATACTTAATATAAATGATGATTTATTAATTTGTTTGGTAGGATTGATTATTAATTAATAAAAAATAAAAAGATAAAAACTAGCAGAAGATAAGTTTGAATCAGTGGATATTTAAAAAAAATCTAATTTTGACTGTACACATTTCTTGATTTTGGTGAGAATAAGATTGAATATAGATAATGATTAGTTAATTTGTTTGTTAGGGGTTGATTGTTAATTAATAAAAAAAATCAAAAGACAAAAAAGGCTTGATTTTAGGCGGGAAAACTAATTAATCTAATTAAAAAAATATTGAAAATTCCCCACTTTTCTTTATATAAAGAAACTAACATTTTTACCGTGCGTTGTACGGAAAGATACATCCATTAAATAATTATATTGCTTTTGAAATAAAAGGTGAAATAAAATCTATACAATTCTTTAACAAATTCAACAAAGTTAATTTGCCCTGTATTTTGGAAAAATCCGCCCTATTAATACTCATAGCATAAGCCTCAAATATTTCAACATATCATAACAACTATATATTGTCGACAACCTTATCAATGATACCAACACTCACAATACAATCATATGTATTGCTCCCCACAATACAAATAATACATAAAATATATAAATAAAATTATTTTTTAAAAGAATCATTGAATCATTTAAAGAAGCAATCCATCTCATCCATGGCTCACATCTCTCATTCATCACTTATTCCTTCCTTTCAAAACTTTCATTGGTTCGCACTCCATCGATCTCCTCTCCCACACAACTGATCTATATAGAAGGAAAAACATTGTTAGAAAATGCATGGCATAAAATTCTAGTGAGTGCAAATATGTGGCAATTACAATCATACAATAGAGAGACAATATAATATTTCATTTAGCAAAACATATGGCTTCCTAAAGATAGGAGCATAACAAACGAATTGAGATGGAGTATACTATAAGTTACTAAAAACTTCTTCATAACAATATTTGTAGTGGTTTTGGTTGGACATCCATCCTTGGCACACACCACAAATTTCAGCCCATTCCTATGCGTGACCCTTGAAACTGCCCCTTTCATTTTGCTCTCTGCGTCAATGAAGGCTACATTTGCAAAAAAAAAAACATAGGCATCACATTTTTGTGTACTAAACCATTTAATTAATTTTTCTTCAACTTTAGTTCATAACATTTTTTTCAAAGAAATCATTGGTTTATTTGTACCCCGGGAGCACTACTGGGATAGTGAATGGCACCCTACAGGATAATTTTTCTTTCATAGTCAATCCTGAGAGATCGTTCACCATAAGTAATTTCAATGGCAATACGACATTAGAAAAAGATAAAAAGGAGAATAGAATTAAGGTCGTAAGATGAATTTTGTATGACCCCATTATTGTTCATCTTGTATTTTTCACCCGTGCGTCGCACGGGAAGGTACGTCCATCAAACAATTATGGTACTTAAAAAAAACGGAGGAATAACAAAATCCATAAGATATATTCTTTAAAAAAATCGGCAGAGTAACTCCTGTATTTTGGGAAAATCTATCCCACTAATACACATAGCATTAAGTCATAAAATTTCAACATAACATAACATATATTGTCAACAACCTTATCAATGACAATAACACTTCTAATACAATCATATGCATTATTCTCCATGATACAAATAATATACAAAATACTTAAACAACATCATTTTTTTAAAGAATCGCCGAATCATTTAAAGAAGTAATCTAGCTTATTTATGCCTCTCTCATCCATCACTTATTCCATCATTTAAAAATCTTCATTGTTTCGCGCACAATCGATCTCCTCTCCACACAACCGATCTACATAGAAGGAAAAACATTATTAGAAAATGAAAGGGTATAAAATCGATCCTAGTGAGTGCAAATATGAGACAATTATAATTATAAAGTAGAGAGACAATATAATTTTTCACTTAACAAAGATATGACTTTCTAGATATAGAAGCATACTAGATGAAATTGAAATAGAGTTTACGATAAGTTACTCAAAACCTCTTTGTAAACAACATTTGTGGTGGTTCATTTAAAACATATCTTTCATTTTTAAGAGAAATCTTGCTAACACTTAACAATCTAACTAATTTTAATTATTTTCGTTCTTTTAAATTAATTTTATTTTCCCCCTTCTAGCAATATAATTAATTTTGATTAATTTTCATTCAATAAAACCGTGTTCGATTAAATCCTAGTGATATGATTAATTTTAATTAGCTTCAATATAATTAATTTTAATTAATTTTCATTTTTAACTAATTATTGCTAAAAAAATTTAACTATTTCTAAAATAATCAATTTAATAACCGCAATATTAAGAATCATATTAATCTAACATTTTCACCCCTACATTGCACGGAAGAGTAATTTTTCAACAAATACGGAGTTTAATCAATGTTAAAAGTATGAAAATACCACCACCAAAGAATAAACTGAGTCCCAATCAGATATTTTAGTTTGCAGAATAAAAAAACTAACAATAGCACCACAAAAAAATAAATAAATTATGAAGACATTTTATTTTTTAAAAAAATTTCAGATATTAAATTAAGTACTTTTTAATATATATTAAGTAATTAATATCAATAAATAATTAATTTATATTTGGGTAGAAATATATTTTAGAGAATAAATGTTTTTATTTTCTTGGTTAAGCAACATTATAATTTAGTGCATAAAGAATATACTCATATTAAAACTCTCGATTAATAATGTAGTATGGAGTGAAAAAGGTTTACATTTTTCAAATCTTTACACGTAAAATTCACTCTCCAAAATGAGGTGAACTCACACTCCAAATGTAGACAAACACAGCACGACTAAAAAACATAATAAAAATTCAAAAAGGAAAACAAAAAGATAATAACAAAAAGAATATTTACCCTTTGGCAAAAAAAAAAAAACAGTTGAAATTTATAATAACAATGATAATAGATAAATAAAATATTTAAGAAAAAATAGATGCAAACATGTTCTGGACAAAAAAAAAATATTTATGGAAAAAATTTAATAGACATTTAGTCTATTATGATTCCTTGAGTGTGATGGACGGATTGATGCAAACAAAATATATTATGATAGACTGATACAATTTTAATTTTTTAAAACTTAAATGTACTGATTAAAAAAGAATGAGATTGCGAAAATGCGCGAAAGTGTAAAACAACCAAAATTTTGGAGACATTTCATGTAAATAACCATTTGCATTTTTAAATACAATATTTCGTAGCATTTTCTGCTGCAATTTTTAACTCGAATACTCAATTATTTTATCTTCGTGCGTTATTATGCCGACAGGCTAGGTTTGAGGCACATCTATAACTAATAATTGCAAATGAGACAACTACATCAAAACTATTGCTAATCTATGCCGATTGATGTGAACAAAAAAAAAACTATATTACAAAGACATTTTATTTTTTAAAACAATTTCAAATATTAAATTAAGTAATTTTTAATATATATTAATTAAATAATATCAGTAAATAATTAATTTATATTTGTGTAGAAAAATATTTTAGAGAATAAATGTTTTTATTTTCTATGTTAAATGATATTATAATTTAGTTCATCAAGAATATATTCATATTAAAACTCTTGATTAATAATATAATATGAAATCAAAAAAGTTTACATTTTTCAAATCTTCACATGTAAAATTCACCCTGCAAAATGAGAGGGAACTCACACTCCAAATGCAGACAAACAAAGCATGACTAAAAAACAAAATAAAAATTGTATCTAAAAGAACAAAAAAAGATAATAACAAAAAGAATGTTTACTTTTTGAAAAAAAGAACCAAAAAGGAAAATGATAATAACGATAATAATAGATAAATAAAATATCTAAGAAAAAATAGATGCAACCATGTTCTGCAGAAAAACAAAAATATTTAAGGAAAATATTTAATAATCAAAGATAACTTAGCATTATTGTAGGGTATAATTTTTTAATATTTTTCAACACCCGCCTTTTGTTACTTAAACTCATCAAATATAGATAGGAATTCCTTTCTTACACTGATGTCACAAATGTAAAATTATAATAACAAAATAACAAAAGTCTACATAAAATCTTCCATGAAACCCGTCGAGATCGAATCACATTTTACACCCATATTGACATCAAATTTCTCTCTTCAATAGTCAATCTAACACAAAGATTGACTGGTACCTTCTTCATAGCATCCACCATTTCTACCAATGAGCAAAACATAAATATGTAAGGACATTAAATGAATCATCAAACAGATAAATCTTCTAAATACCCCTAAAAACCCAACTAAATAGTAGGAAGAATATTATGAGAAAAAAGGAGAATGTGCCCCACAAAAAAATGGAAAATAAAATAAAATAATGTGCTCGACAAATATTGTAAACGTAACCAAAAGAAATAGAACTTGCAAGACAAACTAAATAAGATAACTCAGTAAGCATCTGATAGGACTCCAAACAAATCATTGTACCTCGTTACTAAGTTAAACGAACCACGACCCTTATATTTACTGATGCATATCCAAACTATCTCTCTAACTAACTAAATGGCGTCCTAATATTTCAACAATAAGCACTTCGACCATTGCCCAAAAAGAAAGCAAATTTGATAAACACTTACATCCTGTGTTGCAATGGCAAAATGCCCAAATCCAATTCAATTGTCATACTTATCAACTCTACAGTCTAAGAAAAGCATGGAAAGAATCAGCTAAGAGTTATGATTTATCATTTCATAAGAAATAGTGCACATTTCACCATATTATTGCCTCTTTTTGAACATACACGTCTTCTGTGTATGTATCCATTCTAGTAATTAAGATACAATATCAGTAAGTTATTGACATAGAAATATGCCGCCATGCTAAAAAATCATGGTATCAACATCAAGTGATCCCTTTTTTGGGCAGCTTATACAATAAATACAATTAAAAAAAATTCAAAAGACCCAATGACCAAATAACACATCATTACCAATGCACATACCGACAGAAAGCACGACGGTGTTTGTAAAGAGGTCGCTGGATAAGGTGATGATGGAGGCGGTGGGTTCGACCCTCCAACAGCTTGCCTCGGCAAGGAAATAGCAATTCAACAATCAAAAACTAACATCTCAGCAGTTAAGCAAAATAAAAAATTAATATCCCATCAAGGAAACAGTAATTCAACAATAAAAAATCAGCACGACCATATAATCACTCAAAAATCGCACAAACATGCCATACTAATTAATATATTGTAACTGCTCCAAGAACCCAATTGAAAAGAAACCCGCTATCACAAATGACAAAACTATTCAACAAAGCCATATTTGCAAGGTTTGAAGTACTACTTTCCATCAAGGAAAAAAAAAGAGAATAATGCTATAAGGACACCATCTTTGACACCCACTTTCACATCATTGACCAATTGATCCATTTAAAAAAATAAAAAAATTCAAAATTAGGTAAAATCATCTCCTTGACCGCATTCCCTCACCAGATCCCCTTTCTTCTCGGCAGAGTATGGGTTGGCTGTGAAAGTTGAAAATCGATTTTCCTCCATTCCTCCACAATTACAAGTGAAATCCCTAGACATTGGATTTGAGAGCTCACAGCCGAGATTCGAAAAACCCACGAGCAAATCAAAGAGAAGAAACCGAGCTCAAATGAGAGTAGATTTCTGTGCCCAGTAGCTTAATTTCTCCCGTCTTTTTCCTTCGATTTCTACCACCCAAAACCTCGGTTTGTGCTCCGCTTCCCCTCTCGTTTTTCGCTGTGAATCATTTTTCGTTATCTCAACTCTCACATTCTATATGTGTTTGATGATTTTGCATCAGAAACGTTGTTCTGTGACTTGACCATGTTTCTTTGTTGAATATAATTGGTTCTTGTTGGGGTATTATTGAGAAAATGAGTTGATTCAGTTTAATTGCATATGCTTTACCCAATAAAACATACTTTTTTCTTCACAGAACAAAGAGATTATACACGAAGGAGTTATTGACTTCGAATTTAAACTTCATCACATCGTGTTTTACATTGTACTGGGCCCTTCTGTTTGGAGGTGCAAAAATGGCCGACTTTTATGATTTTTAGCTCGATTTTTGGGTTCCCTCATTGCGATTCTGGTGCAATGTCTTCGCCGGCAAACATGTTTGACCGGCAAACATGTTTGAGCAGCCAACACATGGTATTTCGTCTAACTTTTCGTAGTTTGTAAAATTTCAAAGTTTGTAAAACCGATTAAGCCTGTCATTGTTGAATATCAATGTGATTAATTTCCTCCTAAATGCTAGATACTTACAAATATGAAAAGTTTGTAAAATTTCAAAGTTCATAAAACCGGTTAAGCCTGTCATTGTTGAATATCAATGTGATTCATTTCCTACTAAATGCTAGATACTTACAAATATGGAGTACAATTATCTAAATACTACAGTCATTTATGTAAAAGTCGCCAATGTTAATTCATTTTGTTACTTTGTTACACTTTTAAGTTCCTTCAATTCTTATGCTCTGCCGAGAGTGTTTGCATTTGTTTAATGAATGAAGTTAATTTCGTACTAATATTATGCGTAGAGTTTCTTATGTAATTGTGTATACAGTTAATATAGAGGGAAACGAAGCCGGTGGGGAAATTGAACTTGCGGGTTTTGAGGTTTGTGACCTCAGTGGTACAAATATAAGCCGAGAGGATGACACAGTTAATGTAGAAGGAGATGGAGTTGGTGGGGAAATTGAACCTACATTGAATGATAATTTAGAAAAAGAACCTGCGGTTGGAATGAAGTTTGGGACTATTGACGAGTTGTATGAATTCTACAGAAGATACGGTCAACGAGTGGGCTTTCCTGTTAGAAAAAGATCTTTGAAGAAGGGAAAAGATGACGGCATTATTAGATATGTGACACTTGTGTGTGCTAAAGAATGTAGTAGAAAAGGCTGTTCTAAAGATCAGTTGGAGCCTTGGCCGGCCATGAAAAGTGGTTGTAAAGCCAAAATTATTGCAGTTATTGATGCATGTGGGATATGGCGAATCAACACAGTGTTTCTTGATCACAATCATGACAACAGTCAATCAAAATCAAGGTTGTACAAATGCAACTGTGTGTTGAATGACAATGCTGAAAGGCAGGTCATGATAAATGATGTAGCCGGTATTCCCGTGCATAAGAGTTTTCAATCAAATGTGGTAGAGGCCGGTGGATATGACAATATGACATTTACTGAGAAGGATTGTCGAAACTATGTAGAAGAGATGCGGAGGTTACGCCTTGGCGAGGGAGATGCTGCCACAATATTGACTTATTTTACAAAAATGCAATCCAAATGCCCAGGATTTTATTTTAGTATTGAGGTCGACTGCGAAGATAGATTGAAAAATGTGTTTTGGGCTGACAATAGATGTAGGCTTGCATATAAAGAATTTGGGGACGTTATCACATTTGACACCACGTATTTGACAAATAAGTATGACATTCCATTCACCCCTTTTGTTGGTGTAAATCATCATGGAGAGACAACGTTGCTTGGATGTGGTTTAATTTGCAACGAGGATGCTGACAACTTTAAGTGGTTGTTTAGAACATGGCTAGAATGCATGGATGGTAGGGATTATCACCGACCAAGACAAGGCTATGAAGATTGCAATTGAGGAGGTGTTTCCTGACACAAAGCATAGATGGTGTTATGTAAACAATGAAGGTGGTCGTCCATGACTCGCAAACTCCAGAAGAATTCGAATGCGGTTGGGGTCGTATGCTCGACAAATATTCTCTAGGAGATAATGAGTGGCTTGCTAATTTGTACGTTGAAAAACAACGTTGGGTCCCCAGTTTTTTGAAGTGCAGTTTTTGGGCTGAGATGTCGACAACCCAGCGTAGTGAGAGTGTCAATGCATTCTTTGATGGTTACGTCAATTCGAAGACCTCTTTGAAGATGTTTATCGAGTAGTACGAGCGAGCACTTAGGAACGAAATGGATAAGGAATTTCATTCAAACTTTAAATCCTACTCGTAAATGGTGCCGTGCGTTACTATTTTCGAGATAGAGGAGCAATTTCAATCAGTTTATACTATGAGGAAGTTCAAGGAATTTCAGGATGATTTAACTAGGAAGTTGTATTGTGAAATCATCTCCACACATGAATTGCAAGAAGGGGGCTTGCAAGATGAGGCCGTGCAGGGAGGGGCAAAGATCGTAGTGCAAGAAGAATTCAAAGTTAACAACAGACGTAGACAAAGAAATGTTACTGTTTTGTTCAAGAACGATGAGTGTGATATAGCTTGTTCTTGCCACCTACTTGAGTTTCAAGGTATTATTTGCAGACATGATGCTACCGTTTTAATTAAAAACGGTGTCAAATCAGTCCCCGACAGGTATTATAACTTCACTATCTATTTAAAATGCTATTTACAAAATTTTGAATAACTATTACACTGGTAAAGACTTGAGAATGCAAAAATGCATTACATTGTTCTTTAATGTCATATTGGTTCAAAGAATAATTTTGGGATAGAAAACCCAACTATATACTTGGTTGTGATCGTTGTCACGTACATACTTATCAATTTGATAATAATAATTTTCAACACGACAATCTTAGGTACATTCTGAGAAGATGGAGAAAAGGTGTCGTTAGACTTTACAAGAATGTAAAAATCAATTGTGATGGTCTACAGAGCACTCCTGAGCAGCTTCGGTATGAAGATCTTTGCAAAGATTTCTCGAATGTTGCAGCCGTGGCAGCAGAAGAGGAGGAGAGTTATCAGAAGATGAAAGAATGGATCGCAGCTCAACCATCCCACGCGACCATTTCAAGAGGCAAACCAAGTTCTGGCAGTAATCTTTTTCCCAGTAAGAATAGTGCTAACATAGATTCTAACTACACTGAAGAAGCGCAGCATGGTCGAGTGAGTCGTGTCTTAGACCCAAAGTGTTCAAAGAGAAAAGGTGCACCTACGAAGAATCGCAAACCAGGGCCACTAGAAAAGAAAGCAAAGAAGAGTAAGGTATGTTCATCATGTTTCATGTAAATCGCAAAATAATGTAATGTGTAAATATAACTTAAAAATTGTATCATGTGACTATATGACACTTTACTCCTGCAGCCACGTTCGAAGCCTACTGAACAAACGGCCACTGCACCGATCACAAACATAGTTGGGCAAGTATTCATACAACCACCGAGGAGATGCAGCAATATCCACTATTTTATTAAGGATATTTTTCGCAACAATTAATGGTATGTCCAAATTTTATTTATTAAAATCTCCAATAATTTGCAAACAGATTTCGACTGTATAATAATTTTAACTATTTCCTTCGGGTGCTCATTACTAGCAATGGGGTTCAACTGGATCAATGAACATGGTGCTTGTCTTTTCAATAGATCAACACAACATTGGAGCAGTGAACTTTTTGCCAAACTATTCCACGGATCAACATAATAATCATACAAGTGGAAGTGGAACACAAGGAGAAGAGGACAAGTGATAATATTGCCACTTGGTTGTTTTCATAGCATGCTAGTGTGTAGGGCTGCTATGTGTCGTATTCGTAATGGTGTGTGGTTGTTGTGTTGCAGTCATATCGGATATTGGATGTATTCTGTTATTGTGTATTTGATAACTAGTTCTAATGAATTTTGGTTCGTAATTTTCATATGGTATTTGAAGCAGAACAAATGGAAATTTCTGCATGGGCAGCAAACTGCTGCTGCTCAAAAGCAGCAGCAGCAGCTTGTTGCTGCTGTTATTGAGCAGTAGCGGCACTGCTGCTGCCAAGCAGCAAGCAGCAAGCTACCGCTCGTTCAAGCAGCAGCGCTACTGCTACTTGGCAATGCTGCTGCCAAGCAATAGCAGTGTTGCTGCTTGTTCGAGTAGCAGCAGTTTGCTACTGCCTAAACGACAACAGCACTACCTATTCCCGTGCTGTTCGAGCCGCATTTTCTAACACAAGCATCACCTGTTAGTTCCCAAGCATTTAACTAACACGACCGATTGCTTTCCAACACCAACTACTTAAACATATTACGATTTACAACATTTAAGTAATAATAAGGTCCCAAACATTTAACTAATAATAAGGTCCCATACGATTAAAAGATAATAACACCACTACCACATCACTTAAAAATGCACACTGCTTAACACTACTTCAAAATAAAAAAAGCCAGCAAGAATACTACGAAAATAACTACAATGTGAAATATATTTGAGAATGATCCCAAATCCTAGCCATCATTCTTCAACCATGCTATTTCTTCCTTCAAAGAGCGAAGTTCCTCTTTGTAAGCTCTTATCTCATTTTCATAAGATTCAAACAGTGATTCATTTACCGCTCCTTTACTCCTCAACATCACTAAATCATCTACCATTAGGGGGGCCAGTTTTCGACCTGTAGGACATGTATCGGGATCAATCCAATGAAAAAAATTACAACCACCATTCCTTCTAGCACATCTAGCAAATCGTCTTGCTTTGTTGGCCTCGGTCATCGAAGTGAGAATTTGAACATTTCTACCACAATCACAGTGAAGAAACACTTTCCTTGATGTAATTTGGTTCCATTGCTTAATACAGGGAAAACCATTTACACCAGTGCCTTATTTTGCGTTAGGAGTGGGCGTCGGTCGGTTTGGGTCGGTTTTGGACTCAACCCAAAACCGACCACCGGTGGTCGGTTTGCAAAAAAAACAAACCGAAACCGACCACCCAATCCACCAAACCGAACCAACCCAAACCACCTTGGTTTGGGTCGGTTTGGGTCGGTTTTTCGGTTTTTTAGATGAATCTCGCAACATGTTTTCTCTAAGTCATATTTAACAATTTAAACCACAAAATACGATGGAATTACAAAATAATTCAAAGTCCTAAAACATAAATCAATTTCCAATAACAAAAGTTAGCAAATATAAATATATAGCTCATATTACAATCCCATAACGCTAAGTCGCTAAATAAAAATTCAGATAGCCATTGCCATGTCCAACTTCCATTTGCCGAAAAAGTGGAATCTTCAATTGAGTGAGACAAAAAAACTTTGATAATTAAAATCACTTGCAATGAAGAACTAAACTTTAAAGTCATGAATTGTGAAATGCCGAAGGCCCGAAGTCACAACTTTTCTGCCTTTCTTAGTTTCTTTCTCTTTTTCTATTTTTTTTTTTAAATATGGGTGGGTCGGGTCGGTTAACCGACCCGACAAAATACCAACCCACCAACCGACCCAAACCACCATCGGTTTAGCCACTTCCAACCCACCAACCGACCCGATTGCCTAAAAAACCGACCCAACCTGAACCAAGTCGGTCGGTTTGGGTCGGTTTGTCGGTTTGGTGGTTATTTTGCCCAGCCCTATTTTGCGTACATAAAAGACATAATAGAAAAAATCAAAACATAAAAGTAATAAAAAATTCGAATTCGACTTTATAAAGCTGAGAGAGGTTGGAATTGAGACAAAACCTGCGCACAAGACGAAGATGACGAGCCCTCCATTGTAAGGTATCAACGTCGAATTTCCGTACTTTGGAACTTAAAAGCACTGAGAGCACAAATTTCCGTTTAATTAATGCACAATCTGAATGGAGATAGTTCATTAAACCAACTATAACCCTAGCAAAGCATCAAAACAAACCACAGCTCTTTCAATCTGAATGGAGATAGTTCATTAAACCTGATTATAACCCAGCAAAGCATCAAAACAAACCACAGCTCTTTCAATTAGGCACTCCAGATAATGTAGTTGCATTTATCCTTTTATCATACAAATCCAGCCCATTTAGTAATCACAGGAAAAAATAACTGCACCAAAGGAGGTCCATCATTCATCCAACCAAAAGTACGATCTTAGCAAAAAACTGGGGGAAGCATAGTCAAAAGCAACAAGAGCAAGAGGAGATTATCAAGGAAACATCAACAATCCTATAGAATTATGATATGCTTTAACAGTGAGCTTGCAATCAGCAGTTGGGTAAAGCATAAGCAATTAAATTGAATCAACTCATTTTCTCAATAATACCCCAACAAGAACCAATTATATTCAACAAAGAAACATGGTCAAGCCACAGAACAACGTTTCCGATGCAAAATCATCAAACACATATAGAATGTGAGAGTTGAGATAATGAAAAATGATTCACAACGAAAAATGATAGGGGAAGCGGAGCACAAACCGAGGTTTTGGGTGGTAGAAATCGAAGGAAAAAGACGGGAGAAATTGAGCTATTGGGCACGAAAATCTACTCTTGTTTGAGCTCGGTTTCTTCTCTTCGATTTGCTCATGGGTTTTTCGAATCTCGGTTGTGAGCTCTCGAATCCAATGTCTAGGGATTTCACTTGCAATTGTGGAGGAATGGAGGAAAATCGGTTTTCAACTTTCACAGCCAAGCCATACTCTGCCGAGAAGAAAGGGGATCTGGTGAGGGAACGCGGTCAAGGAGATGATTTTGCCTAATTTCGAATTTTTTGATTTTTTTAAATGGGTCAATTGGTCAATGGTGTCAAAGTGGGTGTCAAAGATGGTGCCCTTATAGCATTATTCAAAAAAAGAAGTATACAGACAGACAGACATCTATATTGAGTTTCTCTAAAAACTGAAAAAAGGTCTTCGTAATATCCATCAAAGAATCGTCTTATACTACTTCACTGGATGAAAATCACTTTCACCTTTAGCACTTGTATTGTCTTTGGATGTGGTTGACCTTGAAGACAAAGTTTTGCAATACATCACTCCTGAAAAGAAAACTAAAAAAAAATATAAACTTTCCATTGATTCTACCTTTCTTTTCCTTGGTTTTTTCCTCTACCATTTTCTTCTAGTTGTTCTGTTTCCTATCAAGAAGATCAAAAAATTAAAGTGACAATTATACCAAAATTGTTAGAATCATTGCACATCATGATTAACTACAACCAAGCCAATTCTTGTTCTTTTTTTAAGCCAACCCCAGAAAGCAAAAACAATCCGATGAAAATAGCATTTTGATGACTATCAAGCTGGACTATGTTTTTTTTTAATTAAAAAAAAAGGATTATGACACTTATCTTCATCCCCAGCCTAATCATGCCCCTGTCTTTCAGTTAGATACCTATTGACCTGCAGAATTCATCCATATCTCTCCTAGTACATCACAGGTAGAGATGCAATTGAAATGGAGCTGTCAAAATTCGATGATGATTATCAAATATCCACCACCTGAAAAATCGATAAAATAAAGAATTTGAAACGAAACTGTAGGAACATAATCGTTCAACATACAAACTTTTACAATATGGTAATATCAACTAACATCCATTCATCTATCAAATGAAGTTTTCTAGTAAAAGAAAAACAATAATAAAAAAACAGCAATTATATAATACCATGAAATACAACAATAAGAAGGGGGATAGAAAAACAACATAAGACACATGAACTAAAAACAGGGAGATTCCAAACATGATATCAACATCACGTGATCCCGTATTTGGGCAGCTTATTAAATAAATACAATTTAAAAAAATCCAATGACCCAATGAAAAAATAACATATCATTGCTGGTGAACATACCGACACAAACAACCGTGGCGTTTGGAAAGGTATTGCTGGAGAAGGAGATGACGAAGGCAGTGCCCCTCCAATAGCTTGCCTTGGCAAGGAAACAACAATTGAACAATAAAAAATCAACACATGAGCATATAATCACTCAAAAACCACGAAATCATGAAAATCTGATAGGAGTATATAATATTACATAGATATGCTGGTGACTATATATAAAGAGCAAATAACAAATAAGCACATAATCACTCCTCAAAACCCCCAAGTCATGAAATTATATATGCTTATATATTGCACTTACACAAGAGAATTGACAATGTATACACCTTTCATGAGGAACCAAATGCTATAAATAATCAGGAATGCATTACCCAATTAAAAAGCAGCATAAATCAAGGCCTAATCAAATTCCAGTAGAAAATAAATGGCTGAAAAGGAGGGGTTTCTTGTAAGCTGTCATTCAAAACTACAAAATACTTTTTGGGTTTGGAAAAATACAAATTGAAAAACGAAGAGGACAATGGAAAGAGAAAGAACCACAGAGATCGAGAGTAAAGCATCAAACCTTCGATAAGGACTTGGAGACTAAATCTGTAGGTGTACATTAATAGCCCTTGAAAGATTCTTCTCTGAAGTTGATGATGAATTCTTCAAAATTTCTTCTAAATCCTCACATAGCTTTGTTTGTTGGAGCCGATCAGTGAGGAAAATTCTGAGAAATGAGATTAGAATAAAGCGACTTCAGGAAAATTTGATAGAGGAGATTAGATTGAAGACAGTTTCAAGATTGATGGTGAGATTAGAACATGGACGAAGATACAGGTGAGTTGGACTCAGCTCTAGCTCGGTGCTGGTACATAATAATTAATGAATTGCGTAAGAGAATGATAACTAGTTGGTTAGTTGAGTTGGCTGAGCTCTGTGTTTTGTAACTTGAGGGCTGGAGTTCGAATCCCTTTGCGAACAGTTACTTCTTTTTATCTTCCTTCCTCATCCTCTTGGCTCTGCTTGACTTTCTTCTCTTGCAAGTTGTTTCTTTTTATATTATTATTATTGTTACTCTCTCTCTCTCACACATTTTCTAACTCTAGGTATTTCATTTTAAAAAATTATTATTTGTCCCCTTACAATCATTATTTATTTTTATATGATTATTATTATTATTCTCCCTCTCTATTTATTTTGATTTTTCTTATAACAATCATTATTTATTTATTTTTATATGATGATTACACTCTCTCGTTATAAAATTCACATTTAATTTGTTAAATTATTGCTTTGAGTGATCGAAAACTATAGTTTTAAATATTTTTTTATAATTTTGAGAAATAATATGACATAATAACTTTCAATTTTGAAGTCCAGTTTGAATATCCAATAATTAGTTCTATTTTTTTATAAGTCCAACAATACACTAAGAAACAAACCTAATTTAAAAAACAATCAATTAAAATTAGTATATAGCAAAACAATCAAATCTAATTGTAATTTCATATTAATTTGCTTATATTTTGTAAAATCAATCTAGAAAATCATTATTTTAGATAATATTTTATGTAAAGAAGTTTTATATAGAAAACTTTTGAAGCTAACGTTGATACTTCATCACGGGATCACTTGTCATGGAAAAAAGTATTCCTTAAAATAAAAACAAGAATTCTTGGGTTCGTCCGGGATTAAGAACGAAAGATTTTGAAGATTAGGTATAGATTGATTGGAAGTGGCGTGATTGTGTGGGGAGGGGGAAGAAAGGACCAATAATATTGTTTACTTATCACGCGTTTGGGATCTCGGGAAAGAAAGGCATGTCAAACGTGGGAAAAAAAATGGAAAAAAAGAGAAAAAGAAAAATAGGAAAATAGTTGGATTAAGTTTGAGCGGGAAAATGATTAAAAAATTTTAAAAATGGTAAAATACCCTAGTATGATATATATATATATATATATATGTAGAGAGAGAGAGAGAATAGATATAGATTCGCAATAATTATTTTTTTATTTCTTTAAAAATTGATTCATCATACCAAAAATCCCTCCCAACCTCCTGTTTCAAAATCTATCCACATCCACCCCTCTCTCTCTCCCTCTCTCTCTCTCTCTCTCAATCGTGTTTGTTTTCATTATACCTCATAAATGTATAATATAAAAATGTTTGATATACACAAAATATCACTCATTGTTAAAAAAAAAAAACTTTACCAATAAGCACAAATCTTGATTCTGTTTTTTCGACGGTTGATATCAAGCATACCCTAAATAAATTACAACTTAATATGCATCAACTATCCTTTTTATAAGGTATATCAAACATGGTTATATTATATATTCATGAAGTAGAGTGATTTTTCGATACCCACTATGGGTATCTTATGGTACCCACACCTACCATTAGGGTGTAATTATATATTATTCATTTAATTTAAAGCAAGATATAAAAAAAAAGAAATTAAAAAAATTTTGGGTTGATGATGTGGCGCCACCAAAAGGTACCACATGGTGTGGGTACCTGATCATTTCCATCATGAAGTATAATGAAAGCAAACACCATTGAGAGAGAGAGAGAGAGAGAGAGAGAGGATTCCAAACCGTTATGTTTAATGGGAATGAAAAGCATCATCAGTCCGCTTGATTTTTTTTTTCCTTATTTTTTAAAAGGAGTTTCTTTTTTTTTTTTAAAATATTAGTTGGTTAAATTAGAATTTACACATTGTAAAATTCAAACGGACAATGTACCCATAGGAAAACAAATACAATGCAACACTAAATATAAAATATAGTAAGAAGTAATATCAATAAAAAAAGTGATTAGTAAGAAAAATTATAGAAACAAGTAATGTACCTTCTCTTTAATGAATGTACTAGCTATATCACTCGTCCGTTGCACGGAAAAATATGTTCAACATAAAGTAGTAGTAATAATAATAATAATAATAATAATAATAATAATAATAATAATAATAATAATAATAACAAAATGTATAAAATTTTATAAAAATTCAAACAGAGTTTCCTCTGTATTCCAAACAAATCCATCCTATAAATACTCACGGCAAAACACAACAAAATCAACATAGTATAATTTTAAATTCTCTCCTAACATCTGAATGTCAAAAGCAATTAAAAACAATAACATCCGCTTGTCCAAAGTACCAATGCAACTCGAAGAATATAAATGACCTCAAGTTTTGAAAGAATTAATAAATGAACTTACAAAATAATTCTCAGAACCAATTGTCAACATGGATATGAAATTCGCACCCATGTGTTGCATGGTACGTCAATTTTGAGTTATTTTATTTCGCGCTATTTCGTTATGTTGAACATTGTTATGCAAGAAATACGCATGGAAACTCACCGCAAGTGCACTAATGTGAACCACGCTAGAACTGAGTTAATGCAACCTAGATGAGATTAGTGTAATCGCAGAAATGTTAACCATCGGCGATGATCGGTAATAAACTTGTCATTTCTCAACGAGGAGGCGGATCCCTCGACTCAACTCAAAACACCAACAAACAATGAGGGTTGAACGCCACGAGATTTGATCAAGATCTCGATAAATTCAATTGTCCAATGACGACAGGGGGAGGAGTAAAACTTGACTAAAAGCTAAGAAAAAATCTCATTAATCTTCAAAGTTGTTTTACAAAATAAAAGGTTCAAGCATATTTACAAAGCAACAAAGAACCAAGCTTGTCTAAGAAACTAAAGAAAATAATACTAAATTATACAAGTATCCTAAAAATAGCCACAAAAGGGCGCTTAAGTCGGCAAAACGTACGACCGTAAAATTTACGGGTACGGCTGTAAAATCCTAAGTTACGGCCGTAAGGAAAATATGTACGTTCGTACAAATCCTTCTACTTGTTTTTAGCCAAAACCTGTGATCTTCAGTGACGGCGGTATAAAATGGATTACGGCCGTATAAACAAAAGTACGACCGTAATTTATTCTCTGAAAGTTTTTGCCCAAAATCTGTGAAACTCATTTTAAGGTCATATAAAACCATGTATAGTTGTGTAACTAAATGTACGATCGTATAAATTGAACGTACAACCATAAAAAGCTTTCTGCATATTTTTGACACTTTGGCTTCAAATGGTACAGCCATATGCAGAAATGTAGGGCCATAAGGCTTTAGTCACGGCCATAAGGCTGAAAAGTACGGCCGTAAATGTAGTCTGTTTCCTCAGCTTTGATCCTGCTCGTCTCCCACGCTCAATAGGTTGGTCTCTTTCGTCCTGTTCGACTCCAATTCACTTCCCAAGCCTTCGCAAGACATCTTTAGGCACTGGTGACTTGTTTCTTCAATCAACACCGCCAATGCCGTCTTCAATTTGGATGCTCTAGCCCTCGTAATCCATTGGGACATGGAGCGAGTCCCACGAGCTTGGCAAATCCGGGATCACGTCATGCACGTGTGACGGGTTGTAGCAAGTAATAAAGTGGGAGTCCGGGTTGTTGCACCCACGATGATCAATATTTGTAATTGAATCACTTATTCTAGCACAAGGTTAAATGTAAAATGAAACACACACAATTAAATGGGCGGAGGTAAGGTGAATTAACTAACAAGGAAAAGAAACTAACAACATGACATATGAGTGAATAAGGATAACTTGCATTAATAACTAGTTGGAATTCATGATTTCATTTAACCAAAGTCTAATCAAATCATCATTTAAACATAACATATCACTTACCTTCAATGTTAGACCCGATTTTCCTAACTTAGACAATTACCTCTCTCGAGCGTCAAACCGGCCCTAAGTGATTGATTCAACCTACTATATCTCTATGTCGATTAGAACAAACCAAATGCGTGAGTTTTTGCGAGAATACCTCAATGGGTCACCTAGGGTTTAGGGATATATCTCTATCCCCTACAAGAACCTAGGATGATTGCTTCGTGGTCGAAAATGTATATATTTCTTTCAAAAGCGATACACTTCACTAAACTCAATTGGTGATCAAGCAAATACATGGATAAAAGCTCAATAACAACCACACTTTAGATGGCAAGCAAATTCAATACCATAGACATATTCATTAAGCAAACTATGCTAAGATTAATCAATCATCCCAACTTATATAAATCAAGGCCATAATGAAAGGAACGCAAGACGTTAATACATTAAAAAGCATAAATGGAAGAGAAAATGGAAAATCCAAGATCAAGCTAAGATTTCTCCCTTTGCGAAGTGCCCATTCTTGATTCTTCCATCTCCACCATCTTCTCTTCCTGATTTTTCATCTTCTACTCCAAGGCAACTAGGCAAGATCCCCAAATCAAACCCAAAAACTAAAAATAAAGAAAGAAAGAAAAGAAGAAGAAGAAGAAGAAGAAAGAAAAGGGAGAGAAGAAAACCCAGGCAAAACCTAAACTAAAATCAAGAATAGCTTTTGGGATCTTGAAGTTTGGGTGTATATACCTAATTTGTGTCCCATTGTTGCCCAAAAGCCCCTCCACTGGGTCTAGAAAGAGGGAGAAAAACAATAAAATTGAAGAAAAGGAGCGAATGCGGTTTTTGGGGGTTACGGCCGCAACCTCCCACTTACGGCCATAAATGGCCTACTTACGGTCGTAAGTCCTACATTGATGTTTTTGGTCTTCTTTTCATCATGGAAATTGCACTAGAGGTCCTCCAACTTGTAGCTCTAGAATTTTGGTTGTAAACTTTTGACTTTTCTTCAAAAAGGTCCCAAATTAATTGCATCCAAGGTCCTTCATCTGTTGGAGAGTTACATTTTCATCCCAAACTTTAGGAAATCTAATGCTTTTAGTCCGTTTTGCTCCTTTTTGCATTTTTCTCCTCAACATTGGAGAAGTATGCCTAAAAACACAATATATACATATACTTTAGTAGAAATCCGCCCAATCTAATGATAATTGATTCGTTTAGAGAAATAAATATGTATGTAAAATGCACACTTAACAAAAATGCGTCAATTTATATGTTAGTGTAACTTTTGAAAAAATTACACTGAATTTTAGATGTGACTTTTACAGTCATAATAAGCTTTATGAAGTGGATGTGAAATACATAACAGTCTGTGAAACTTTCGATAAAATTACACCAAATTTCCCGCTACCTCGGAGCCCAAATTTATTAATAGTTAGAGGATAATAAGCATGGCACTTTTGCCTGCCAACTGTAGTTCCCTCCTTAATGTAGCTTTGCTGTAAGATAAAGATTAATAATAACCTTGATTTTAAGGTAAAAAGTCTCAAGAGAAAGTTTGAACTTCTAGTGTACTTGGATCAACCTATCAATCATAATCACCATCATTCTTCCAGATTGTGAACCTATGTCGTCATGAACCTGGTTGTCAATCTATAAAATGATTAATTTTTTCTATCAGAGATGGACATAACAAAGTTGTGCAGAAAGTTAGAACTGATATATAATGTCTTGTATACCTCAATTGACATATAAAATTTGTTCAGTTCTTCAACATATTTCACAGCCACCAAATTAATGATTATTCACATCTACTGAGTTGACATCCAAAATCTGCTCCTTTGGTCTATTAATTGGGTTGCAAGCCATATGTAAAACAGAAAGTCGACCATAAATAAATAGGGAATAGAGATAGACAATATTCAAAAGATAATAAATACAATTAAAAATTAAAGAAAAATAAATTATACCATTTGATCCAAAGTGGCCTGCATCTGTAAAACCGAAGCGCAGGTCTTCATTTCTGATCTACAAAAGTGAAAGAAAACAAAAGGCAGGGCTATCGTCCCCGTTTCGCCTTCGGTGTGCTAATTAGTTGATGGAAAGGGAGTAATTTTAAAAGGAAAAGAGAAAGGTTTATAGTGTTCTAACCTTTTACCACTCACGAGACGAAGTATTTTATAGGTCATGCTTAATAACCATTCTCAACTGCTATGACGTATGATTGAGAAAAAGCCTATATCGACATAATATGAGCTCATAGATGTAATTACAGCCTTATTCATGGAGAAGAGGGCACACTTGGCTATGACCTTATCCACGATGAAGATGACATATTTGATTATGACCTTATTCTCCAAACGTTCGTAATTGAATCCATAGAAGGAAGATGACTGCATTCCAAATAATATGGCGGCATTATGAGTGAATATGGCCTGGCTCCAAGTTAATACAGTCTTATTCACAATCAAGGATGTATTAGTTTTGTCCTTCTAGAGATCTATAAGTGAGAATACAACCATATTATGTATGAAAATGGGCGCACTTGCCCAATATGGTATCATTAGTACCCACAAACAATTGCCCCTCAATAGGCATACGTTTGAGGGGAAATAAAGGAAATTCATTCTATAGATGGTATTCTTCTCGATCCATCTGATGTTACCTGATGACGTCAATCGTATTTTTCAAGACCTTTATTTCGAGGAGAAATTCATAATTGCCTCTGCCTCCAAAATACGAATTTTGAATTTTTTTTATGCAAATGTGTGCATGTATCTTCATAGTCCATGGGTCGCATCTCTTCATTAGATATTTTTCCAATGGGCATGTCTTTCAAGGCCCATCTGCTTCCTTCATTTGACTATATAAAGGAGGCTAGCACATTCATTTTGATCTCCACCTTCTCTTGGTCTCTAGCCAATCTTCCGCTCTCTACCATCTCCGGCGGATTCTCAAGCATCTTCTTAGGCGAAGGAACAACGATTAAGTCCTTTTCTCAACTTTCTCTTGGAGTTCATTCTTCACTGGGTTCTCCTCTTTTCTCTTTCCTTCGTTAATTCTCAATTTATTATTATTGGTCGCATTCTCTTTAGTATGGGTCGCATTCTAGCTAATAAGAGTTAACATGGGTGAATTTGGGTCGTATCTTGGTTAATATAGATATATAGAGGTATAGCAATGCGTGTTTTTCAGTTTAGGAGATTGTCATGGCTAATATTTTAGTTTTATATGAAGAAGTAATCACCATACCATATCCCCGTATCCTCACCCAATGATTCATCACCCAAAATTGATTTCTTGACCAACTTTGATACTTGCTTTGAATGATCTTTACAATGTTCAATACAACCACAGTCTCTTCCCCTACGCGATTGTACCCACACTAACGTATTATAGAGTTCTTTGTAGTTCAATATGGCCCATACTAAAAAGTAAAAAGACCCAAAGAGTGGTGGATGAGGCATTTGCACTCCCCACTATGTAAAGTACTCTTGATGAAGTGTCTCGTGCTAACCATTTAAATAAACTTATTGTCTTTGGAGATTATACTTATAGAGCCCCTCATGAAGACGAGCTCTAGTTCCATGACCTCGATGGTGCAGTCGCAATTCATTAGCATTCTATGAAGGGTGGCCTGCGATTCCCCCTTCACTTTTTTTAGTAAGTTTTCTTGAATACATATGATTAAGTCCATTGCAAATCATCCCCAACTCTTGGCGGAAATAAGCATACTTTGTCATGTTATGTTGTAGATGCAATGCGACCACACCATTCATTTTGTACGTCATCTTTTTGAGATAAAAGCACATGATAAGGTTAACACTATGGCTGGATTCAACTCAAAAGTGGTTGTCTCTATTCCCTCTAGCTCATTGTCTTATCCTTATTCGAAGGATAAGTACTTTTTTGTGGAAACAAAAGAGAAGGGTATAAACATCGCTTGGAACCCCGTCGTGCCCATGTGTGAGAATTTTAACCAATAAGTTGCTCTTAGTGAGAATGAGCAAAAAGATTTGCAGAATTGGTTGATCAGTACCCATTCAGCCAAGATTTGAGAGATATTGTCACCGAAAAGGCTTTGTGTGAATATGGGCTTAACGATCAGTACCCATCAGGCCAAGATTTGAGAGATATTGTCACCGAAAAGGCTCTATGTGAATATGGGCTTAACGGCCTTGCTGGTGAAGATCGTATTCTTTTTTCATTTATTTTCTTTTTCTTTTTCACTTATTTCTCTATCTTTCACTATGCCTTTGCATTTCCCCCTTTGCATACCCTGTAGATTTCAACATGGATAATAATGAGGCCACGTTGAAAAAAATTGAAGGAAAATCAAAAAGCGAAAGGCCTTTGGTGTGAGTTCATCTCGATCTAAGTCCACTCGCACTAGTACTTCCATTCAGCATCCCACAATACCTAGCCATAATTTCAGGATTACGGGCCTTGCTGAAACCCTCCCCTCTGAATCTCAAAGGGTCATATCGGTTGATAAAGATGTCCACACTGTTGAGGCTTGTGCCAATACCTCTTGGAAGGAAATTGCTTCAAAGAAGAGTTTTGAAACACTTCACTAAGGCTTTGCAATTGATAAAAGAAGAGTAAGGTAAAATATAAAATACGATAGTTATTTCCTTGTTCATTATCCATATTTACACCATATGTTTTCTTTGTAGGCCTTATCACTGAAACTGTCCATGTTGTCTTTGTACAAGTAAGTTGGAGAAGAAATTAAAGCCCTCCAAAACTCCAACAAAGATCTAGAGAAAAACTTCAGGAAACAAGAGGTTGAACTCAAAGCCACCAAAGATGAGCTCATTGCCTTGAAGGATGAGTTGAAAAAGGCTAAAGAGCTCACAATTGAAGAGTACAAAAAATATGATGAGTACAAGGAGACTATGTGCTTATATGGGTTAAGTTGATGACTGTGGCTTATAAACGAGTCCACGAGTGGCTGATTGGGCCAATCCAGATGTGGACATGTCAAGCTTTGAAGGATTCAAGTGCCTTAATTAGAACGAAGATGATGAAGCTGAGGATAATGATGAAGAGGAAGATGGTGTTGATTATGATTATGCTTAGATGTTCCCAACGCGGTCGTACTTTTGAAGAAATTTTAATTTCTTTGATGTCCTCATTTTTTGATCCATAAAAACATCAGAAATTTATGAATTTTCTTCAAAATTTGCCAAGTGTCTCGGTCCTTAGCATTCCTTAGCTACGATCATATTTTCCTTTGTGTTTCACCATCTCTGTCATAGTGGTCGTACGATACGGTCACAGTATAAATTTTGAGTTGTCTAACACGCTCACATCTCTACCTTCGGTAACTTTAAAATAACACTTGCATCGATCATATAATATGCCATAGAGTTCACTTTCGGCTCTTACTGAGATACGATCACATTTTATAGTACGATCGTGTCTATCAGTGGAATCTTGTTCAAGGGCCGCACTTGCAAAATGTGATCAAGAAAAGAGGCCATATTCGCAAAATTTGACATGTTGTGAACAACAAAAATAACGAACGTAATAAAATAACCGTATATTTTGAATTAACTCGATTGAAATTTTTGCCAAATGTACTATATAAGCAGGTATGTATATATATATATATATTGCTCGTTTTAGCCATCCACAAAGTGGAGTTAATTCGATAGGAATTCATAAACATTTTGAATGGGTGTATCTTCCACAACATTAGTTAGCACGATCTTTCAATATGATCATGCCGGAGGTCTTAATCTATGTGCTCATTGGCAAAGTCTTGAATATAGATCTTTAGTGTAACAGTTATCGCCTCTAATGTGAGTCGTTAGCATAGATGTGTAGGCCTTCAATGCAATATTAGTACTTTGTGTGAAGAGTAAGGCCTTATTTTGAGTGCTTACTACGATGGTTAAAGCTATAACTTTAGTGCTTAGCGCATAAGCTATGGTTTTAATTGACAGTGCTTGATGCATAGCTAAGGCTTTAATTAAGAGTGCCTAGCATATATGCTAAGGGTTTAATTGAAAGTGCTTAGCACATGGGCTAAAGCTTTAATTGAGAGTTCTTAACGCATGGGCTAAGGCTTTAATTAAGTGTGCTTAGCATGGGGGCTGAGGCTATAATCGAGACGTATCCTCAGTATTGCAAATAGGACATAGAATAGCTTGTCAAACTTCAATACATAACTTAATTTACATCAGAAAAGGCTAAGATAATGTCTCAACATGGAACAAACATTCATGGATAATAGGCTTTAAAATGCACTGCATTCGAAGATCAAGGCAAAATCCAGCCACATGCGTCCTGTAAAGCGTATGCTCCATTTCCATAATTTTGAACAATCTCATCCCATTTACGCTCAAGCTTCTTCGGATTTCGAACAATTGCTATTACAGAGCCTATACCAAGACCTCAACTGAAAAACATTGTTTCTTTACTCATTTGTCATGACAATCCTTCTTTTTTCCTTTATGTACTTGTATGCAACTATTGGCCCTCTCTTGTAGCTCATCTAATGTGTAGACTTCAAGCTGATGATAATCTAGGAAGTAATGGTGATGGATTTAGACCGTTGGAGTTGGCACAAGGATATCACTTAACACCCCTACTTGTACACCAAGACACATTCTGAAAGGACTGACATTTATTGATTCACGAGGTCTCATATTGTACACCTATAGAAATGCCCGTATTTTCTAGGCTGTGATCGTGACTAAAGACTAAAGTAATCATGGCCACGAGTAAAAACATCCACGAGTAATCGTGACTAAAGACTCAGCCTCAACCCACTTCGTAAAGTAATCATGGCCACAAGTAAAAACATCCATTGACCAGAGCTACTGGCAACAACCCAAAGATATTGAATCCCCATTGTGGTAGAATTGGCATATTCCATCTATAGAATGCTAATTCTCGGCAAGCAAATGGTTCATTTTCCCATGAAATTGAAAAGCTTCATATCATTTCACCAATAACCTTGTACCCTTCCTAAGTATAGGAAAATAATACCCTTGCCTACGAGTTTTGAATGCGAGGGCATTTTATGCAAGATGATTTTCGCACACCCTACTATTTGTTTCTTCGAGCACAAGCTTGCCCTGTTTAGGGGTTATATATTTCAACAAGGAAAATGTGACTCCCCTCCTATATAAATTTTCATCAATCACACAGTAGTCTCGTGCCTTCATTCGAAGTCTTCTTGCCTCAACAATGTTGGTTGGCGACCATTTGTAGCAATATAGGCCTTAATTGGGTCCATCCATAACTGTTCTAACTCAATCGCATAAACAAATCGTATGGCATACTGATTCATGAAATGAATGTATACAGATATGTTCAACATTTCCTTTCATCTTTGATAAGTAATCACCATGGCTGTTCATTTCCCTAGGAAACAATTGAATGCGATATTGCTCAAATTTTCATAAAAGATCCCGTACTAACATCACATACTGAGCCAAATGCTCTTTCTTCACCTCGAAATGACCTAGAACCTAATTCACTGCCGACTGTAAGTCACTGTGAACCACAATAGTTTTGTTTGTGTATGTGTGAGCATGTCAAGGCTAAAAATAAGAGCTTCGTCTTCTACAACATTATTAGTGGCCTTGAACCTAAACCTCAATGAATACAAGAATGTTTCTTTATTCAGCAATTCAATTACGACCCCAGGACCAGCCGTGTTATTTGCAGAGGACCATCCATATACATATTCCAGCAAACGGCCTTATCGTATCTCGTGTTCAGTTCTAATTCGAAATACGAGGCTAGTTCAGCAATGAAGTCAGCTAATGCTTGTGTTGTAGCCGATCTTGGCTTGAAATCAATCTCATGGTTTCCATACTCTAGCGCCCATTTAACCAATCACCCCGATGCTTCGGGTCTATTCATAATCTATTTCAAAGGCTGGTTAGAGTAAACTTCTATAACATAGGCCATAAAATACGGCCATAGCTTACAGGCTGCAATGACCATTGCGTATATGAACTGTTCAGGTAGAGTGTACTATTTTTTTGTGTCCTTCAATATATGACTAACATAATAGATAGGGCGCTCGATTTTATTTTCATCCTTTAACAATACAGCATGCATGGCATGAGGAGAGACTGGCAAATAAATTTTAAATCGATCATTGGGTACAGGTCGCACCAAGACTGGTGGATTACTTAGTTCCATTCATCACTCCATTCAAAATTCCTCTGCTTGGAGATCGCCCTAAAAAAAGGTGCTCATTGGTCAGCGGCCCTTCACATAACCCGATTTGACTCGTCAACCTTTGAACATCTTTCTTGGAACTTGGACCCTGCATATCGGTTATAGTCTGTATCTTATTTGGATTAGCCTCTATTCATCGTCGAGATATCAGAAAGACAAGAAATTTTCCTCCACTTGCATCGAACATACCCTTCTCGGGGTTGAAACAAAGTTTTTACTTTATTGCCTCATCAAATATGACCCGAAGGTCATTCAAGTGTTCCTCTTTCTTACGGCTATGTACGACCATAGCATCCGCGTACACCTTTACACGTCTTCGAATGTGAGCCTTGAAGACTTCATTAACCATTCTTTCATAAATAGCGCCCGCATTTTTCAATTTAATGGCATTGACTTACAGTAGTAAGTTTCCTTATTTGTTATGAATGATGTTCTGTCCTCATTACACTCTGCCATCCGTATCTAATGATAACCCAAAAATGCGTCTAGAAAGCTCCATTACTCCATCTTCGCCGAAACATTAACAACCAAATCAATGCAAGGGAGTGGATAACAATTCTTCAGGCAGGCATTATGGATGATGTTTTCTCCTCATCACACTCTGCCATCCATATCTGATCATAACCCAAAATCCATCTAGAAAGCTCCATCGTTCCATCTTCGCCGTAACATCAACTCGCAAATCAATGCAAAGGAATGGATAACAATTCTTCAGGCATGCCTTATTCAAATCTGTATAGTTTACATACAATGTCTATTTCCCATTTGCCTTTTCACCAAAACCACATTACCAACCATTGTGGGTAATCCACATTCTGTATGAGCCTGGCTTCAGTAATTTATCGACCTCATTTTTTATAACTTTTTGTCGTTTAGGGCGAAATTCCTCCTCTTTTTTTTAATTGGTCTTATGTGACGACCACGTTCAATTTTAATATTTAACTACTCTACGATGTCATCACGATCTTTCCATTTAAAATTTAAGAATTTACATTTAGCGCCCGTCTGGCAGAATAAACTCTACCTTGACAATTTAATCGGGTCAAACTTATTTTTGGGCCATTATAATTAGCCTAACAGGTATTACGTACAATTATTCGTTTGAAAACCCTTTCAACCATCTTTTGGGCAATTTATCCTAGTTTAACTCAAATTTACATTAATCAGGACTCAACTATATTTTATCTATCAGGTTATTTTGTTGAGAATTCTTTCTCAACTCTACTTCATCATTCCCACATCTCTTTTCTCCCTTATATCTCTCAATCGCACAGACCCCCATATTCTCAAGTTGTAAATTCACACACGTCGCTAATACTTAAAACCCTCTGCAATTCTATCAGTTGCGGATCTGTATAGTTTACATATAGTCTCCATTTCCCTTTTTCCTTTTTCACCAAAAACCACATTACCAACCATTGTGGGTAATCCACATTCTATATATGCCCGGCCTTCAATTATTTGTCCACCTCATTTTTTTATAACTTTTTGTTGTTTAGGCGCGAAATTCCTCCTCTTTTGTTTGATTGGTCTTATGTAACGACCACGTTCAATTTTAATATTTAAGTACTCTACGATGTTGTCACGATCTTTCCATTTAAAATTTAAGAATTTAGGTTTAGTGCCCGTCTGGCAGAACAAAATCTTGATAAGTGCTCGAAAAGCACTTAAATAACTCTTCTATTCTATGTATTTGCATATTTTATTACTGTTATATGTTCGTTTGTATGTGTTTTTCCTTTATTGTGTTTTTAGAGTTACAAAGAATCAAAAGGAGCTAAATGGATAAAAAGAGAGCAAAACGAAAACTCGGGACCAAAATGCAAGCGTGCCAAAGATGGAGGGCCTCCAATGTAATTTTATGAAAAGTTGTTTTTGCAATTTTTCTTGTCCTAATATGAAAGAACATCAAAAAATGATTATCACATTTTTTTTTGGATTCCAAATCGGAGTTTCCTAGTGAAAGTTATGACGGTTTGAAGAAAAAGACTAAAAGTGTCAATTTTCAAAATTGTTGAGTACCAAACTGTCTGTTGTTTAAAGTTTGGTAGATTGCACACATTTGCGTCTATACCTTGCACAACTTGTAGTTTGGTGAGGATTTTAGCCAATTTTGACTCCTTTAAGATAATACAACTTGAACACACCGTAATAGACTAATTAGAGGCCACTTTTATAATTTTTTAGTATTTTTTGTTGCAATATTTTGGCTATAAATAGAGGCATTTCCAAGCTCAAAATACACAACTTTGTAGAGAGAATTAGCTAGTGATTCTCTCCAATTTTCTCTTCAATAAAATTCTCTTTTTCATTTATTCTTAGTTCTAGTTTGAAAGCTCTTAGTTTCTCATATTCCAGCGGAAGTAAATGTCTAATTTAAGTAACTAATAATCGATCAACGATACTTCGGCTGCGAATATGATTAGCGGAGCATTTCTTTATTAGTTTCTCTCTTCCTTTTATTTTTATGTTTGAGAAAGATAATTTCTCACATATTGCAGTGATGATACACGGCGATTACGCCGTTGAAAGTATTTAACCTGTGTATATGAGTGATTAAACTTCTCTATTTATTTCTTAGCATTTATTTACTTGTTTTCTATATTATTGTATATTACTTGTGACAGTGAAGTATAATCTATCATATAGCAGTGGTGATACACGGCGGTTACATCGTTAAAGAGTATTTAACCAGCGAATATGAGTAGTTAGACTTCTCTATCTAGTTCGAGGGGGCCGTTGTGTTTAATTAATATGTTGTTATCTTTTTCTAACTTTTTAAGTGACGTTTTATCTATTCCTCTACTTCAATTTGTTGATTTGTTATGCTTTAAAACCCGTTTTTGAGTTTATATGATTATTACATTCACTTTGGCCAATTGAATTGATCAATCTTTAAATTCAAGATATATTCTAGGATTGGAACTTTTGATCCGTCATTATCATTAGATTTTAATCTAAAGTCGCAAATGAATATCGTGCATATTTGTTAACAAATCAACTTAGATGCATTAATTCAAATTTGTGAAATTGATCATCTAATTCAACTCATTCTTCTCTCGTTCATTTCACACTAACATTGCACTAAATCTTAAGAACTTGTTTAGGGGTATCCAATAGCTAGATGTTAAGTTAAAGAGCTCACTTTAATTTAATACACTTAAGGAAGAATTCATTAATCAGATCGTATTGATTAATTGGAGTTGATAAATTGGAGAAGGAATAGTAACACGTTGCATGGGAAAGATCAACACGAGTTAGACACAACCGAACTTGAAAACTAGATATAGCTTCAACTATTTCATTTTATCTCCTTTATTTTGTCATTTTATTTCAAAATTCACAAAACCCTCCATTCCTATATTAATTGATAAAAATAACTAGATAAAACACCGTTCCTTTTGGGTTCGACACTTACTTACCACTTCTACATTAATTTGTAGTTTTGAAACCGAGTAAGGAAATAAAGAGAAAATAATTAATCATAACGCGTTCCTACTCTCTAGTCAAATGAATAACCCTAGGCAATCGACAAGCTCTGACAATCTAAATTTTCCCTAATTCAATTAACTGAGATTAGCTCTTCAATTAATACTAACCAATTGAATAACCTAGATTAAGGTCTCTAAGTTTAACACAATGGTTGCATTTATCACTAGGAAAATTAGCTAAACTAAGCAATAATCACACAAACTCGAATCGTTTAACTTAGGGTTTGTTAATCATAAAGATGCATGATCGTTAATTGGTACCAATGAATCATAAAATCAACAATTGCATATTGAAAACTGGCCCTAGCAATAGATCTAATGAAATTCACATAAACTGGCAAGATCTAGATAAACTTCAACAAATCTTTAACATTCAAATCCGAATAACAAACCAATCTAATAAATAAGAGTAGAAAACAACGTTACTAAATGACTAATTAAATAACAAGCTTCAACTACGACATCCCCTTTGAACTAGATTGAGACGCCTAGCCAATCATATTCTTGGCCAAAATATACATTTCAAATATAATTCCGCTGTAATATAAAAGTCTATTTAGGCGATTTCCTAAACTTTATTCACACTTAAACTCTCCACACTTTGACTCAAAATAAGATACAAAAGAAAACTAGTTATAAAAGATGAATACTAGAATGAATTATAAAACTAGGAATTTAGGATAAGAGAGTGTTTTCGCAAGTGAGAGAGATGTCCCAAGAGATTAATGGCCTTGCCCTTTTATATGCACTAAAGTGATCTTTTCGCTGTTGTATTCAGCCACTATCACCCCACTTTCTCATGCCTTTTTTTCTCCTTGGAGACCAGAGATAGCTATTGTACATCATTGAGTTATCTTTCATTTGGCGCTAGAATCACACTAATTGGATCTTCGTAGGCCAAGGTATGGCCTTTTCACCGAAAGTTGACATTGCACGCTTATAATATTGATGATGCTATATTCAAATCCAATTTTTTTCGCCCATTTTTTATTAAGAGAGCAGAGATAATATTTGTAGATAATCAAACTATCTTTCTTTTGGCACTGGAATAAGGTCAATCAAACATCTCTAGCTCAAGTTACGATCAAAATACTAAAGGTTGTCCAGTGAATCCGAGTTGTTGATTTCCATTTTTCATGCTTTATTTATCCATTTAAGCTCCTTTCAACTCTTCTTGGCCCTTAGACATGGAAATTGGCAAAAACACATAAAAAAACTTATAAAACAATTATCACGCAAAAACAAATGATATTAGAGAATTAATAAAGTGTTTTTCAAGCACTTATCAAATCCCGCCACACTTAGACTATTGTTAATCCTCGATCAACCCAACAAAAATATGCCCCTCAAAAGGACAAGTTCACCAGCCCGTGAATATCTAAAAACCAATCAATTCTTTCCAAAATCAGCTAACTAAAATTGGAAATCAAAACACAACATTGCAAATCCTTCCCAACTAGCCATTTTGTTTCTTACACCCTTCATAGATCACCCTGTATTTTGTCAAATGGTCCCCAAGATCCTGTACAGTAATATTTTTCAACAAGAAATCATTTAATAAAAGTAATACATGTTAGGAAACCATGATAAGAATTTTATTCGTGAAAATTTCCCCAGTCTCCAGAGTTATCACCTTCAATTTTTTTAAAGACTAGCATTTCAAACCACTAAATTTGTACATGTAATGAGATCAACTACCCTCGCCAGATTTTCACTTAAATCACACAAGACATGTTTTTAAGGGGCATCATCAGTCTCTCATGTCGATGCATAGAACAACCTTACCATATGCTTGCTAATCGATCACATTGGAGCATTCAAATGTGCGCATGCAAGTAAAGGTCTTTTCGGGTTGTAATGGGCCTTCAGGACAGGTAGGATAGACGAGGATCATTTTAAGCTCAATAGTTACGAATTCCATTAAACTGTAAGAACAACAGAGACAATCTCACTTTCCCTCAACGTACAAAACAATTTTCTCTCTTATCCACCTGAGTACAATTTTCCTGCTTACTTGTTCACATACAATTTTTCCTCTTTTTTTTTCTTTTTTTTCTTTTTTTTTTAAATGACAAACAAGATCAACCGACATTGGGTTTCCCATTTGTTCTTCTTTTCACTCAAAGATATATAATACAATATTCACTACAAATCAAACCTTTTGTCGATTTTTTAGGTAGCTTGTGAAATCCTTCACTTAGGGTTCAAAAGTCGGAAAACAAGAATGAGAACTTCATGGCTAAATTTGTGGTTCAATTCCTAACAAAAAGGCTTTAAAGGTCAAAGGGGCTACCAAAATAGGGTAAATAACTCGGTGGGCACATTTAGATAGCTGAACATTGGCTTAACATGAAATTGCCTTTACTGTCATCTGCATTTACACACAAAGGCATCACAACATATATACCAAAGTAAGTTCTAGAAGAATAAAACCATGCATGACAGCACACATTCAAAGAATAAGAGCTTAACGAAATGACCATGCACTTTCAAGGCTCAAACGCTCACAATTTATGGACAACGTGTAATGATCCCATACAATTATTCAGCAAAGTTTCGTGCTAGTCTCAATTCTAGAATGTTAACTCTCTCAGCAAAAGAAAAATTCACCAAAAATTCAGACCGTGAGACCCTAACATATGCTGCTAACACCAAATGCTTTCAAGTTACTAGACAAAAAAGTTGAGATGATATTTTTAGTTTAGTGTTTCGGGGTTTACAAAGGTGCAAAATTTTCAACAAAACCTGACTTCCAATTATGATCAGAAGATGATGGAAAGAAAGCCTCAATGTCACAGGCTGTTACACACAAACATGCACACATACTAGAAAATACACTCGAAAATACGAATACCTAGCAAAATCAAAAAGCAAAATAAAACTTGCAATCCCCCACAGCAATCAGCAAGTGTTTTCTCTAAAGAAGAACAAATGATGTTTTTTTTTTTACTGTGATGCATCTCAAGAGTCTGCCACTCCTTAATCTGCCATCACAATAAATTTATCAAATGATTTTATAACAGCAATAAAATCTCACCCCAAACTGAAATTGACATTGTCCTCAATGGGCAATAACGAGAAAGAGAGAGATCACCCGATTATTGCTCAAACTGGGTTTACACGGAAATCCTAAAAAACAAGCTAAACTGAATCACACGTAGATGCTGTTAAAAATCAAAGGATAACATTCCACATTTATAATCCGATAAATGCATTTTGCGCACTTATTTAAGGCCTTTGAACTCGGAATATTTATGTTTTTTATATTTAATTCCTACTTAATTTGAGTATTTATTGTGTTTTAGGAGAAAATTGGAATAAGAAGGAGTTTGAGCAAAAATAAAGGAAAATTGATCAAAAGAAAGAAAAAGATATCAAAAGAAGGAAAGTTTCCAAATTCAGGGACGAAAATGTGAATATGCCAAAGATTGAGGACTAATTTTGACCTAGATAAAAGTGGGATTTGGACGTTTCTATTTCTGAATAAATTGTAGATCTTTTCATCTAATTTTCAAAAGAATTTGAATCACCTCAATCGGACATCGGATGAAGAAGTTATGACCGAAATAGTAAATGCTGCCAGGCCGTCCAGTTTTGCACGCGGATTCCTAATTGGACTAGAATTATAATTTCGGTATATTTTTGGCTCCTTGTTCTACACGAAATTAGAGGGTTTTGAGGACCTCTTGACACCTATAAAAAGAGGCTAAGAGTAGAGGAAAAATCATCACGCTATACGCACAAATCAAGAGCAAGAATTGGAGCTTGGAGGGAGGAACTTGAGGGTTGAAGCCAAGGCAAAGATAGATCTACACCCGGTTATGGCTCTCTCTTCTATTTCTTTTGTTTTCCTCTTCAATATGTTGCGCTAGATCTAATTTAACGTTAGGGTTGAGATGAAGCTTTGTTAATTTGTTTGAACCTTGGTTTTGATTTGTTGTTCTTTTATTTAATGCAAAGACAGATTTTTGGTTATTGAGTTTTCAAGTAATTGGGCTTATTTTTTATTGACTTATGCTCAGAGTTAATTTTTGATCTATTCTAATGAATCGAGAGACTAGGATAGATTAGACCAAAGTTGAAAACCATAAAGTCTGATAAAGGGATGAGAATACCTCTATGCTTTATGTGATATTTTATTTCCTGAAATTTAATGCGTTTTTGCATTGTTGTTATCATAGAGATATAGTTAACATTGTGTAGGAATAAGTTGGAATTTACTTGAGAAAGATTTTCCAATATTTTTGTGAAATTATCATCAAAACCAATTTGTGTTATCAAATCAATAATTTGGGTGAGAACTAATTAACAAGTGGATTGAAAACCTTAGCGTTAGTTCCAAATCTTGAATTTTAAAACCACAATCACTCTTGCATTTATTAGTTCCTAGTTCTTTATTAATTTGCACTCTAATTTTATGAATTCTGGTTTCTCACAATCAAATTACCTCTACTGACTTCGGTTAAGGCTAGTTTAATTAAACGGGAAATACACAGTCCTCGTGAGTACGATATTCGGACTCTAAAAATCCTCTTTATTACTTATGTGACCCGTACACTTGCGGTCTGGGATTTTATCGCAACATAATCTCAACTCTAAATCAATTTCATTCAGGTCTCATTTTCGATTGCTTGAAGTTTGTCTCCAGTTGATTTGAGGTTGCGTTGGATCGATTTGCGGTACATAAGCATGTAATTTCTCCAACAATTCTCAATTGAGGATGCAATGAAAAGCATGTTTCTTGAAATGGGAGAAATTAGCTTGTGTACGTCGCGAAATCCAAGAATGCTAATAAACCATCAAAAGAGTTGTGCACATTTAAAAGTCCAAGTGTTTTATTATATAAGTTCAACTGGGACCAAGAGATGACGTTAAAAATTTGTTCCAATGTTTCAAAACCACCTAGTAGTGCAATGAATGCATCAGAATATGCTATCATGAGTGTCATGCATTCATACAATGATATAGCCTGTACCTCAAAGCCGACTGTGCTCCCATATAAATGTGACAAAGGATTAAGAGTGATACCTACTATTCTATATCCTCGCACTCGAACAACTGCAATAGTACATCCTAGCAGCCCACAGAGTCCACCCCCATAGATGATGCTGATTTTAAGATCCTCGAGTTTTCTTCCCAAATCGATTGCTGCAGCAATGTACTCGGACTGTGTCCCCATATTTGTTCCACCAAAGATACAAACGGTGTTCAATTGTATATGAGAAGGCCCTTCCATGATGGGAGCGACTGCCATAATGTCTCGAATGTGCCAAATAAAGCTAAGAACTGAAACAAACACACAAAAAGTTAAAAACAACAGTGTAAACAAATATTTGTGATTGTGGCTCATATCATCCTCTAATTTTACATCCAAAAATGGCTGACACACCTTCTAATCAGGTGAGGATATGCTTCCCATCTAGTTTTCTTTAAAACTAGCAAATAGGGTCATTTAACGTCAGATTCCCAAGATTCTAGCATTCTCGTTCATTGTTGAACTAAGTCCATAAACCGAGAAGTTCATGTTGCATAGTTCCACAAGGATGCGCCTTAGGAGTTTGAAGGATGTCATCCAACAACTCCTTACTCATGCCATCCTTAACGAAAGCGATTTGACCTTCTCGATTTTTGGACGTAAATCCGAGTGAACGAAAACCTATGTCATATGTCCATCTAGCACATTTTATAGCAAACATTCATTCTTTTCGCTCTTATTTTCTTTGCAAAATTGCTTTTGCCTAACCTTGATAAATGTCTACTATAGATGGCTGGAATTTCTCCCCTAGTTGGACCTTGGCCTCAATTAACTAACTTATATCCTCAGGCATCCCCTTATACATTAACATTCTTAATCGCTCCATCCTAAAGTGGTAGATTGTTTTGAAACCATTCAAAGGAAAGGATCAGTTCAATGGAAGAAATTTATGAAAATAAAAGAAAAGAAGTATGAAAATTTGAATAACACACTCAACAATCACAAGTAGAAGATATATATACACGCACGCATCCATATCAGGCTAAAGGATCATAAAAAGAAGAAGTTTACCTAAAGAAACTGTGAGAGAGTGGATACGTAGAGAGAAAACCAAGCTAATTCTAAGTATGATGTGTGGAGTTGATTCACCTCGTCTGGCTTTAATGACCATGTGTGACTACTGTTTTCAACCACTAATCGACCGAGTGAATGAGCTGTCAGTGGTATCCAATGGAAAAGTGGGCTGGTTTGGTCTTTGAGAAAGCGCGTTGGCTTGGCTTTCTCCTGCTTTTGCCTTTTTATTTTTCTTTTTTTTGACCACTTTGAATTTTCCACCGAATTTGGCAATAAGTAGCATTAGGTGAATGCTAATTCCGTCGCTCCTTTTTTTTAATAGCCGATTATCTGCACATGTTTATCTCACCCTGAGATATCTCTCATTCTTATCAAGGTAACTGACAAACATAAAACTAAAGAAGTTAGAGAAAAAAAATTGGGTTGCCTTCCAAAAAGCGCTTGTTTATAGTCACGAGCCTGACTTTGCTAGTTTTTCTCGGTTTTGTTTTTCTTTTCCAACTTTTCTAACATCACAACCTCCAGATTGACAGTTTGAAATCCTTCATAATAGGGTTTGAGATGGTGGCCATTTACCTTGAACACTTTATTGGTATTCAGGCTCTTGATGTCTGCTACACCATGGGAAGATATATCATTAATAAAAAATTATCCAACCCAATGAGAACGAAGGTTAGCTGCGAAGAGCTTCAGCCGATAATGATATAAAAGTACTTTCTGTCCAATACTAAAGTCCTTTCATGAAATATGTTGGTCATGGAATGCCGTAGTCTTTTCCTTGTAAATCATTGTGTTCTCATACGCTTCGTTTTGGATCTCTTCAAGTTCGTTCAACTGAAGCTTCCTGTGCTCTCCTACTTCTCTCCAATCCATGTTACACTTCTTAATTGCCCAATAAGCCCAGTGTTCGAGCTCAACTGGCAAATGGCATGGCTTACCGTACAGTATCCGATATGGTGACATCCCAATAGAAGTCTTGTATGCAGTACGATACACCCACAAGGCATCTTCCAACTTCAAATTCCAATCCTTTCGGTCTAGCCGAACTGTTTTCCTAAGAATGGACTTTACCTCCCGATTGGATAGTTCTGTTTGGCCATTTGTCTTTGGATGGTACGCTGTTGAGACTCTATGCATAAGTTCGTACTTTTTAAATAGAATTTCAATAGTCCGGTTGCAAAAATGAGTCTCTCTATCACTGATCATTACTCTTGGAATCCCGAACCTGTTAAAAATGTTAGATTTGATAAACTCTGCAACCACTTTAGCATTGTTAGTCCAGGTGACCTTTGCCTCTACCTAATTAAAAACATAATCAACTGTTAACAATATGTAGGTATAGCCAAAAGAATTTGGGAAAGGTCCGATGAAACCGATACCCCAAACATCGAAAATTTCACATACTATGATAAGAGTTTGAGGCATTTCGTTACGTTGGGATAAACTACCTTTTCTTTGACATTTGTCAGAAGATTTGCAGAAAACATAGGAATCTCTGAACAGGTTTGGCCAATAGAATCCACTCTCTGTAGTGACCGCGAATTTCCTTAAATTAAAATATTTAATTAGAGTAAAATCTCAAACGTGTCGCTACAACTTCACCCATAGAGTTAAACTGCGTACGCTCGTCTAGTTAAAATTTTATAAAATTTACTATTATATTGAATTATTTAAAATGAAAACAAAAATAATAAGTTATAGTATATATATTTATTTATTTATTTTCAATTTACGTTTGAGGACCAAATTTTAGAAATTATTCGTTTTAGATCCAATTAGAGGCCCATTTGCAGTCCAATAGGGTCCAATCCAATTTGAAACCCGTCTAGAGGCCCATTTGAAAATGCTATTCTAAATTTTACCCTTATATACACTTTTTGAGTGTGCTTAAACCCTAGCCACATTCTCCTCCATTGTCAACCTCAAGATCAATCTATCCATTCTTATCCAACTAATCAAACTTCAAGAGGTAATATTTCTTGCCACTTTGTTCATATTTCAATTTCTAAATTTTATTGTTGTAAGTATTAATCATCTATTTGTGTTGTCACTTGATTTATCACACAAAGTAGCAATGTACATACACAAAATACGTATATATACATATATACACGCACCACCACCGCCGGCCACCACCTTCACCGCGCCACCACCGCTGCACCGCCACCATTTCCACCACCTAGAACACATTCATCATCATCTCAACTCACACACACACACACAACCGCATATATACACGCATATATACATACACGATCGCACGAGCTCGGCCAAGAACACAACCTCGTCCAAAACTCGACCTTAATTCACAAAAAACACACCTACACCTTCCTCTCCGTCCCTAGAACATCGTAGTATAGTTTGATTTCAAAAATTTTCAACGAATCGAATCAATTTTGAAAATACCCAAATTTCTACCTAAGTTTCAATCCTTCATTTCTCCCCAAATACTCAACCATTTTTCAATCAAAGACCACCACTAGATTCACCATGTTCATCTCCACCTACGCCACCATTTTCGACCAAAAACTCGCCGGAGAGCGAGATATAGAGAGAGGACCGAGAGAGACGAGAGAGAGCCGAGAGAGAGTGGAAGTCGGGTATAGAAGAGATAGATCCGGCCCAACCCGTTTTTAAATCCAGATTTTACACTTTAGTCCCTCAAGTTCCATCCTTAGTTTAAGTTGGTCCCTATAATTTATTTAATTTTCAGATCCTCAACTTTTAATTGTTACAATTTAGTCACTCAACATTATTTACAGCTCTAACCCTTAATTTTATTTATTTTATTTAAACGAGCCCTCAAATTTTATTTAATTTCAAGTCCCTAACTTTCAATTGTTGCAATTTGACCCCTAAACTTTTATTTCACTTTTAATCCTTCAATTTCTTTTTCATATTTAATCTAACCCCCAAAATTTAATTGCATATTAGTCCCTCATGTTTTAAAAATGTTATAATTGAGCCCAAAATATTTTTAGTTCACTTTTATTGCATAATAGGTCCTCAAACTATTAAATTCTTTCAAATTGACCCCAAAGTTTTATATTCTTTCCATTTTGGTCCACAAACTTCTATATTACTTATAGATACTTAATATTTAAGAATATTAACATAAATTAAACTCGTTATTGGCTAGACGAGGCGTATGGACAGCTAGAGGACTGATTTCTCACCGTTAGTAAGCTCAATACTCGGCTAAAGGTTAAGGTAGATCCCTTTTCTAAAACGTTTCTTTTAAATGTGCGCAATTGCAATTAATATTATTATAAATGCTGCATGTAAATGTTATGTGATGATAGGCTTTTTAGCCTACTTTTGACGTGCTTCCTCGGCACTATGACGATAGGCTCTTTGCCTAATTACGACGTGATTTAATAGCATTATGACGATAGGTCTTTGACCTAATATATTATAATGACGTGCTATTAATCACTATGATGACGTGCACGATTAAGAGGGATGATGAACGAACTTGTATTTTATACATGTTCGTATTTTATGAAAATGATGATTATGTGCATTTATTTTGTAATATATATTAATTGTGGTGCGCGGGATCTACTGAGTATTTAAAATACTCACGATTTTCTCTATCAAATGAACAAATTGCAGATTAAGGAGCCGGAGGCTTGGCGAGGCGTGGGAATCTCTTAGGGACTTTTAAATAAATTCGTTTTAAATACATTGACAATTGAGCACTTTTAACTGTTGAAGTAATGGCTATTGAATGTTTTGAATTTACTAGTACTTTAATCGGATGTTTTGAGGACAGTGTCGAAACTATCGTGAGACACTCTTTTGATTTTATTAATTAAAATAAATTTCCGTATTTTAGCTATTTGTTATCTTTCCGCATTTATTTATATTATATAAAAAAAAAGAAAGAAATGGTTAGTTTTAAAGAAAGAACTAGCGTTCCGAGTTCTTCGAATTCGGGGCGTTACACTCTCCACTACCTTTTGAGCCGTTCTTTGAGGTCCGAAATGTCCTCCGCAAGCATAAGAGTGGCAAAATGTCAAGATGGACTGTGTTCAGACTCTGGTACATACCTTCTAATGATCTGATCCAAAAATCTTTTCCATAAGTATGGGTCATCCCAAAATGTAGTACTGGGCGTCACTTTTTAACTTTACTTTCTTTGCTCGTGGGTAACCTGCAAGGATCTGGTGAGAGGTGATATAATTCACTAGATCAGCATACCATGGGAGGTTCGCCTCTATAGCAAACAGGCCTTCATCAAGGAAAGATTCTCGTAAAGGTAAGTCATCTTTTGCTCTCACTATTCGGTTGAGATGATCAGCCACCACATTCTCAATTCTGGCTTTGCATTTGATTTCTAGATCAAATTTTTGTAGCAAGAGAATCTAATGGATAAGCCTTGGTTTGGCATCCTTTTTTCCAAGAGATGTCCAACTGCTACGTTATCTGTAAAAACGATCACTTTAGACCCAACAAATATGATCACAATTTTCTAAGGCAAAAACCACAGATAAAAGTTCTTTTTTAGTGGTGGAGTAATTTGCTTAGCATGGTTCAAGATCCTGGAAGCATAGTAGATCACGTAAGCTACCCGCCCAATTTTCTATCCTACAACTGCTCCCACTGCATAATCCCTTGCATCGTATATTATCTCAAATGGAAGGTCCCAGTCTGGTGGTTGAATGATCAGTGGGGTAGTCAATTGCTTCTTCAGTTGGTCAAACACCTCTTTGCATGCATCGTTGAATTCAAATGACACGTCTTTCTGTAGCAGACTACACAATGGAGATGCAATTTTGGAAAAGTCTTTGATAAATCGGCCATAGAAACCAGCATATCCAAGAAATGAATGCACATCCCGTAAACTGGTGGGGTAAGGTAGTGTCGATATTAGGTCGACCTTAGTCCTGTCCACCTTGATCCCTTTAGTAGATACAACATGCGTTAACCTCTTCTACCATAAAGTGACACTTTTCCCAAATCAAAACTAAGTTAGTGTCAATGCATCATTTCCAAACCAACGTGAGGTTTTCTAAACACGAGTCAAAAGAGTTTCCCCACACACTGAAGTCATCCATAAAAATTTCAATGATGCTGTCTAAATAATCAAAAAATATGCTCATCATACATCGTTGGAAAGTAGCAGGGCATTGTATAGTCCAAAAGGCATGCGTCTGTATGCAAAAGTACCAAATGGATATGTAAGCACCATTTTTTTTTTGGTCCTCAGGTGCTATAGCAATTTGAAAATACCTGGAAAGACCATCTAAAAAACAATAATGAGTATGACCAGCTACCTTTCTAACATTTAATCAATGAAGGAAATGGGAAAATGGTCCTTACGTGTTTCGGCATTTACCTTTCTGTAATCAATACATACCCGATATCCTGTCTGCACCGTGGTAGGAACCAACTCCCTATCTTGACTTTCTACAACTGTTACACCGAATTTCTTTGGAACTACCTGCACTGGACTTACCCATTTGCTGTCTGACATGGGGTAGACCATCCTTGCTCCCAACAGCTGGAGAATTTTCTTTTTTACCACTTCCATCATTAGTGGATTCAACCTCCTTTGGGTTTGTCTTTATGGTTTTGCTCCTTCTTCTAGCCATGTTCTATGCATGCAGACTAGTAGGCTTATACCTTTGATATCTGCAATTGCCCACCCAATGGCTTCTTTGTGATCTCTCAGGACTCGAATCAATTTATCCTAATCAGCTACCTTCAGTTTAGGTGAAATGATTACGGGGAGTGTTTCTCCATCTCCAAGATAAACGTATTTCAGGTGACTGGGCAGAGGTTTCATCTCCAATACTAGTGCCTGCACAATTGAAGGTAACAATTTGTTAGGAAGATCTATTTTTTGGGTGGTTTTAGTATTATACTTGCTTTGACCTAGCTCCAATGAATTCAATACAGCCACTGTGTCTTTCAACTCCTTGTTCAATTCAACCTCTTCCTCGTTCCCTGCTCAATCAACTTCGTAAGAGCTATCTCTAAATCATCTTTACAGTTCAATTCAAAAACTCTTTCCACGAGAGGAGCAACAACATCAATAGCATAAACAACAGAGTTATCATCAGGATGTTTCATTACATCATAGATATTAAATTGTACAACATCTCCATCAAATGACATAGTTAGAATGCCCTTCCTCACATCATTATAGTTTGAGAAATCCATAAAAATGGTCTTCCTAGAAAAATGGGTGTGTGGTTAAGAGAGTTGTCATCATTCATATCTAACAGGTAAAAATCAGCATGAAAGACCAAGCCTCCTACTTGCACTAGAACATCCTCCACTACCCCATCTAGATAAGCATTAGAGCGATTGATCACCCAGTTGGATTATAATATTAGTTTTGCTCATTTTAGCAAGTTTGAGTGAAGTGTATGGATTTAGGCATTACATTAATAGAAGCTCCTTAATCGATCAAAGTTCGGTCTATTGTAGTGCTACCTATTTGGCATGGGATGGTGAACATGCCCAGATCTTTGCATTCAGGTGGCATTTTCTTCTGAAATAGAGCAGAAACAGTCTTTCCCATCTTCACTGTTTCGTTTCCTTTCAATTTTTCCTTGTTGGTGCATTAGTCCTTCAAAAATTTTGCATATCGTGTGTAGTGACCACGAATTTCCTTAAATTAAAATATTTAATTAAAGTAAAATCTCAAACGTGTCGCTACAACTTCACCTATAGAGTTAAACTGCGTACGCTTGTCTAGTTAAAATTTTATAAAATTTACTATTATATTGAATTATTTAAAATGAAAACAAAAATAATAATTTATAATATATATATATTTATTTATTTATTTTCAATTTACGTTTGAGGACCAAACTTTAGAAATTATTCGTTTTAGATCCAATTAGAGGCCCATTTGTAGTCCAATTCTATTTCTTACACTCTAAGAAAGCCCATTTAGAGTGTAACCTAGTTCTTACCCTACTTATACAACTTAAAGTTGTTTTTCAAAGACCTAGCCCAACTGTCCTCCCCTCTCTCCCCCAAATAGAACACTCTAGATCATCTCACTCTATCCCATTCAAGGAACCAACCACCACTAGAGGTAATATTTCTTGCCACTTTGTTCATATTTCAATTTCTAAATTTTATTGTTGTAAGTATTAATCATCTATTTGTGTTGTCACTTGATTTTTCACACAAAATAGCAATGTACATATACAATATACGTACATACACTATACACGCATACACAACCGCCGGCCACCACCTCACCACCGCCGTGCCACCACCTTCACCACCAAGCAACACCAACATCATCTTCATCTCGACCCAAAAACACATACACACGTGCATATACATACACAATACATACACAAACTCGCATATGCCTCGGCCCAAACGATCACCTCATCCAAAACTCGACCTTAATTCACAAAAATCACACCTACACCTTCATCTCCGTCCCTAGAACATCGTAGTATAGTTTGATTTTGAAAATAGTTAGCAAATCGAACCAATTTTGAAAATACTCAAATTTCTATCTAAGTGTTCAATCCTTGATTTCTCCCTCAATACTCAACCATTTTTCAATCCAACACCACCACTAGATTCACCACACCTCAATCTACCTTCACCGCCATTTTTATCAAGCTAAAACTCGCCTAATGTCGACTCCAAGAGAGAGAACCCGAGGACGCGTGCAGGCCGAGAGAGAGCCGGTAGAGAAGAGAAGATCCGAGTTCTTAGGCCCAAGTCCATTTAAACTTTCCGGAATTTACACTTTAGTCCCTCTATTTTGATAATTAGTTTAAGTTGGACCCTATAGATTATTTAATTTTCAAGTCCACAACTTTTAATTGTTACAATTTAATCCCTAAATATTATTTATAGATCTAATCCCTCATTTTATTTATTATATTTAAATGAGCCCTCAAAGTTTATTTAATTTCAAGTCCCCAACTTTCAATTGTTTCAATTTGACCCCTAAACTTTTATTTCACTTTTAATCCTTCAATTTCTTTTTCCTCTTTAATCTAACCCCCAAACTTTAATTGTATATCAGTCCCTCATGTTTTAAAAATCTTATAATTGAGTCAAAAATATTTTTAGTTCGCTTTTATTGCATAATAGGTCCTCAAACTATTAAATTCTTTCAAATTGACCCCCAAAGTTTTATATTCTTTCCATTTTGGTCCACAAACTTCTATATTACTTATAGATACTTAATATTTAAGAATATTAACATAAATTAAACTCGTTATTGACTAGACGAGGCGTACGGACAGCTAGAGGACTGATTTCTGAGTTAGTAAGCTCCATACTCGGCTAAAGGTTAAGGTAGATCCCTTTTCTAAAAAGTTTCTTTTAAATGTGCGCAATTGCAATTAATATTATTATAAATGCTGCATGTAAATGTTATGTGATGATAGGCTTTTTAGCCTACTTTTGACGTGCTTCCTCGGCACTATGACGATAGGCTCTTTGCCTAATTACGACGTGATTTAATAGCGTTATGACGATAGGTCTTTGACCTAATATATTATAATGACGTGCTATTAATCACTATGATGACGTGCACGATTAAGAGGGATGATGAACGAACTTGTATTTAATACCTGTTCGTATTTTATGAAAATGATGATTATGTGCATTTATTTTGTAATATATATTAATTGTGGTGCGCGGGATCTACTGAGTATTTAACATACTCACGATTTCTCTATCAAATGAACAAATTGCAGATTAAGGAGCCGGAGGCTTGGCGAGGCGTGGGAATCTCTTAGGGACCTTTAAATAAATTCGTTTTAATTACATTGACAATTGAGTACTTTTAACGGTTGAAGTAATGGCTATTGAATGTTTTGAATTTATTAGTACTTTAATTGGATGTTTTTGAGGACAGTGTTGAAACTATCGTAAGACACTCTTTTGATTTTATTAATTTAAATAAATTTCCACATTTTAGCTATTTGTTATCTTTCCGCATTTATTTATATTATAACAAAAAAAATGGTTAGTTTTAAAGAAAGAACTAGCGTTCCGAGTTCTTCTAATTCGGGGCGTTACATCGTGGGATTTACTTGATCGCATCCAACAATGGAATGCTCAATTCTACCTTCCTAAATGTCTCTAAGATCTCCTTTCCCTTGTCATTTTTGCTTATTTTTGCCATTCTACTAGAAAATGGAGAGGGGTTGATTTAGCAATGATAGGAGGGTTAGAGTGTACCATGGTCGCATCTTTCTCAATTTCATTTTCTTCCTTATCTTCAATTTCGGGATGTTTTCTTTGTGAGTTTTCAATCTATTATTCATTTCTCAAGGTTATCGTACTCAAGATTGGTATCATTTTCTTTAAAAATGAAAGATACTTTTTAAATTGAAATATATCCATTAATTTATAAAATATGCTAACAATTAGATTCATGCAATTCTTCAAACTGTGACTGTTGAGCTCATTATTTTAGAAATACAAATTATTTTTATAAATAATTAGTTACAAATACAAGCTAATTATTATTAATTATATTACAATTAATTAAAATTAATTATATTTCTAAGATTTAATTGGACACATTTTCATTACACAAAAATTGATATGATTTCATTGAACGAAAATTAATCAAACTTAATTAAATTGCTAAAAAGAGAAAATATAATAATTTAAAAATGAAAAATGATTAAAATTAATTAGATTGCTATGCGGAAGAAATATGTGTTTCTGAAATTAATTTATCTCACTCCGTATTTTAAAATAATCTAAACACAACACCTCTAAGTTTTTGGATTTCTGGAATTAGTGTATTATATCTTATTGTAGAGTGAGTCGATTGAGCATTAGTGCTTAATTAATTTTATTTTCTTTTTCACTGGTATCTTTTTATCAAAACAAGTTTTTCCTTTGGTTCTCATACGTTTTTGTATTTTCTATAATTTTTCTTTTTAGTTCCAATTGGTTGCAATTTTACCAATGTATAATTACATTTTACAATTTCAAATGTTATAAATAACATTATCATAAATATACTAAAATGTAATAAGGGGGGCTACTTTTCCCCCCAGTTTTTATTTCTTTTGTTTTACGTTGAGCCAGCCTACTTTGGTTTTAAATGCTGTGTTTTAATTGTATTGTAACTCTTCAATGCCCAATGACAAGATAATGCCCATTCAAAATGATAAGATAACTCTTCAATGCCCAATGCCGCTTAATGCAGCCAATATTTATTATGCCAATTGTATTATATTTTTTAATTAATACTAATTTTTTGAAAACTACAAATTCTTTACATATTTATAAGTGATTCAAATATTTTTATTAGTTTTCAAATATAATAGATTAATATTAAAACTATTTTCGGAAATAAATGATGCACAGTTGAAAACTATGTATTTATTTATACAAGACACTCTAAATTAACTAAGACAGCATAAGTTAATATAACTAGTATTTCTCCAGTGCGATGCACGTGATGTTTAAAGATGATATATTTATAGAAAATAATATTAATACAAAATAAAGATAACAAAGCATATATAATATTATAAATTTTAATAACAATTTACAAATTTTGATATGAACCGTTATCTTATAAGAAAAAAATATCATATCAGTTATTGTGATTGATGATTTTGGGTAGTAATAAAGTATTTGCGTTCAAAATTTAGACAATACTTTATGACAAAAAAATACTCCAATTAAAATTTTTGCCAAATTTTTATTATCGACATCATTTGAGTAGCTAAACCATGATGATATTTTTTAGCACTGATTTTTTGAATATTAAGTTTTGGAGAATTTATGCGATGTGGATTGTATACTGTACAAAATGATAAGAAACCTATACAAAGTACTTATAGGTGGAACTCTCAACATTAATTTTTTGATAAAAAAATTTGTGCAGAATAATTGAAAAGAAAAATTAAAAAATCACTAATGCATGCAATACTAAATATTAAAAAATTCATTTTTGATCCTTTTTTTGATAAAAATGAAGAGATCAAACTAACAGTTGAAACATATAAAGACAAATTGAAAGCCAATAGCACTTTTAGAGACAAAGAACATTGGTATAGAACTGTAAGGAAACAATAACCATTTTGAAGAGAAAGACTCTGAGAGAAAATTCTACTTCAAATCAAGGTTATTAAAATTGTATTTAAGTCTTTTAGGTATTAGATATCGGGCAAAGATCCCATATTTCAATACGATTGAAACTTAAATAAGAAAGATAACTGCAAAGTAAAATAATAGGACCTATAGTAGGAAATGAAGTAAATGCTGCTTCACTCAAGACCTATTATTTTTCATTACCCTTTTGTTTTATTTTTGAATGAATATTATGACCATGTCCTTATGAAGAACGTTATTTCTAGTTCATGTTTGGACATGAATAGTTGATCCATTAAGACTAAGAACAATAGTTGTTCATAATCATATAATAGAATCAACTGCAGAGATAAGATCAGCAATATTGGATTTGGAAAAGGTCTATTATTAGAATAAAAAACAAAAGGTGTATAATGATAATTATATCCTATTCTAATATCAAAACATGTTAACCCTAATTCATATCTCCGGAAAATATGTACGAAAGTTAGATAATGGCCTTTCCAACGTCGTTAAGCTCAAGGACTACTAAATACCATTTATAGTATCTTATACTCGATAGACTATGAAACTTTTTGAAATGTTCGAAAGAGTTCAAGCTAAAGAGGACAGCTAGTTGGTGAATATTCTAACGTTACGATATGATCGAAGTGGAGAATATTTAAGGATGTAATTAGAAGAATGAGATTCTCGTTTAGTGAATTTGGAGGTATACACTACCAATCTGATGGTGCATAATAAGAGAAATTGCTCATATTAATATAATGCAATTTAATCATCATGCTTAATAGTTTGTTCTAAAATTGTTTTGGGGATGTGCAATAGAGAATACAAGAAACACACTAAGTAGTGTTCCATCTAAATTGGAAGATAAAACTCAAAATAGTTTTGAGTAATAATGCTTAGATGAAGCGTGAGAGAAATCTCGTGATAGATATTCAAAAGGAAAAATTGTTGGGTATCACTATTCTCATTTTTAAGACTAGAGCCATCTTATCGAAGTATGATCTAATCTTGGAGAAATTGTTTTTCATAAAAGGATAGTGGGAGTACAATAGATCTTGAAAGAGTTCAAGAAATCACAAAAGAGATAAACCGACTAGATGAACTAGTTAATAAACTTCGTTTGATGAGGTGCAAACTAGCAAAGAAGAAAGGTTCTCAAGAGCAGATTGGCCCCATGTGAACCACATTAGGGTTCATCTAGAGTAAGATGTGATCTCAGGGCTATTAATATGGTATTGCAAGTTGAAGATGACGAGCCTGCAGTTTATAAAAAGGTAAAATTTAAGGTGCAAGGCTAAAGGGTATAGATTGATACGCTAGATTAACAAAGTGAGCTCTATCTACTAAAATCAAAGTGTGGATTTTAGTTGATTAGTAACATGGGTAAGACCCATAGTTTGTAAATTTGCTTACAGACAACAAGTTGAAATGGATCGTAATGTTCACATAAATAACATAAGATTGACAGAGAATATTGCAACCAAAGACAAATGTTGGCTTTGAGAGCAAAATTCCTATCTATGACTGTGTCATTGTTATTTTGAATTCCAATTGTAGCAGATGCTCATGTTCGACAAATGGATTTCAAACTTGAAATTGATCATGTTATATTTGATGCAACTTAAAAGTTTAGAATCCATAAGATAAAATTAAGTGTGTGAACGTGCCCAAGAGGAACCAAAAAAAAAATTCATTTTGATGAGACAATCAAATAGTTTGATTTTATCATAGATGGATATGAATAGTGTGTACAAGAAGTTAGTGGGAGTATGTGTGAAGTTAGTGAGAGTATAATCGTGTTTCTAACACAGCATGGGGATGTGTGTTATTAGAAAATGATATCTTTAGAGAAAGTCCAAGGTTTTCTCCATTACAGAATTGGAAAAGGATTGCATGTTATTTTTGGGATAAGGATCTATAGCGACAGGTCTAGAAAAATACTTAGCCTATCTGAATCCAAGTACATAGATGAAATCTTCAGAAGATTTTTCCATAAAAGAGTCCAAGAGAGAACTCTATTCTATAGGGATAGAACTACACCCTCAAAAGGTGTTGGAGAACACTGGTTGAGAGAATAACATAGATAAGATTCATTCGCTGCTATGTACTGGACCAAATGTTTTACATTTTTGGAGGGGAAATGAAGTTCCCGAGAAAACAACGGAGGAAACATTGAATAATGGTCAGTGAACATTATTAGATGCTTGAGAAGTATTGAATTCATGTTCTTATGGAAAAATTGAACTGAGTTCAAAGATTTGCAATCATCAGTTCTCAACCTTGAAAGACTATATACTAATCCCAATATGAATAGACTGTTACTCATAAAAGTAGTATGATCAACTAGAAGGTTCCAGATGAATACAACTGTTCAAATCCAATACACGGTTACTTTGAAGTAGTAAGAGAAGCGGTTTAGATTGTAAAGTTCATTGTTGAACTTGAACATTTTCCTAGCACTGTTGATCCAATGGAGATTGTGATAACAATGAAGCCATCGCACAAGCGAAGGAAACTTGAGTCTCATCAATGATTTAAGTGTATATTGAGGTGGTATATCTCTTTATAAGAGGTGATACATGAAAATGATAAAAGGATAAAACAAATCCGAAAGATCTTTTGACACAGTGGATGTCACAGCATATTCTTGATGGTCATGATGAAGCTATATATATTAGATAAAACAACATTTGGATCTGTTTGTGCATGATTCCTGGTGTTGGAATCGTGTTGGACATTGAAGTGTGCAAATACCTAACTAATTAATAGACGCGGTTGAAAGGTAGATCTATTAGTTTACATATTTGCGTTGTTTTATCATAACAACTAAAATAATATAGTCCGTAGAATAAATGTGGGAAAACTTGTTAGTCTTAGTAACAAGGTGTTGTGATTGTGAGATACAACTTGCTAGCACTTATTATTAAATTGTCCCTGGTCGTACCAATAACAAAACACGGATATTGTTATTGCCGATAGACTGGCATGTGTCGCATCTCCTTCTTAAGAATAACTGATCTCACAAGTTAGAATGTGGAGACATTTTGATGGACACATTGATGCTTCATCAGTGGAATAAGCATCTGGATGACCTGCCTAGAGATACGACACGGATAGTTATCCTTGCGTCAGTGCTTGATCTCTAATGTGCGGTGTGGAATTTGTTCGTTGACTTTAGAATACCATAGAAACTTATGTAAGGATGGCTTTGCTTTGGCAGAGATTGAAGGATACTCTAATCATGTGTTGAATGGAAATGCCATACGGTATCGGTGAGAGATGTATGAAGGTTGTGAGTATTCAATAAAGAGTTCATCATTCTTGGATAATGGGAGATTATAACCTGCATTTCGCCAGATCAAGTTGACATAAAATCCTTGGCCAAGGTGGGATTGTGAGATTGAAAAGACTTTTCAACTAAGATCACTATTTTAATCAACGTTGGGTTGAGAGCGAACAATATGGTTGGTTGAACGAGACTGACATGAATTCATACCTCTGAACCGATCGAGTTATATTGATGAAGGGATTATAGTTCCATGATAACTGCATATGTAAAGGTTTCGTCATTACCACATGACTTATCCCGTCACATGGATTGCCATGGCACATTGCTAGATATCAATCATGGACGGCGATATGGGTCGATCAATCTGGGTGAATCGATGATAAACTAAACTAGGGATTTCACTTTATCCTATCCTTATAGGATCAAAATAGTGACACCATGACATTTGGCATCATGAGTGGGAGCCTGATGGGTCATGCATAAAATCAAGTACTCATATCTTGAATTGGCCTTGTCCAAGTGGAAGAATGTTAGTTATGGTGTACAAGGCCCAATAGTTGGATCGTGTTATTCGAGTTTGGGCCTAATTAATTAATAATAGATTAATTAAAGGGTGTAGTTACTTTGGGCTTAAGAAATCCAAAGCCAAATAGGTTTATTAGAAACCTATAAATAACTAGCTATTATCCTATAACTTATTAAGTGATTGTCTCTTAATTCTCTCACATACTTAGCTAGCATTAGGATTTAGGAAGGGTATCCCACTACAAAGGTGTTCGTAATTCAAGAAGCGTCTTGACGTGTGGATCACTATTGGAGGGCGGACAATTGGACGGCTGTGGAGACGCAAGAACAAACAAGAGATTCACCGTGAAATTCACTTCAATATCGGTAATCTCTAATCACATACCTCATCCAAGAAACGAGTAAATCCTATTTCGGAATTGTTTACTTTATTTTTGCTGTGCATATTTATTGGGCAACTCCTATAATGACCCGACCCCTGTCATGGCCCACTCGGATCTGCTCTGCTGTGCCTCAAGAGGACCATACGGATTTGTGTTCAGTCCGCTAACGACCCAATCCACTTTGGCATGATATTGTCCGCTTTGGGCCTAGCCGCACGGTTTTGTTCTTGGGCTCACCCTAAAAAGTTTCATGCCTAGTTGGATGGGTCTTTTAACTTATAAACTGGACTCCTCTCTTATGCCCAAGCGATGTGGGATTGTGGGTGTTACAATTGCCCCTCCTAAAGGGGCCCAACGTCCTCATTGGTCACACTTACGGTTGGGCTCTAGCTCTGATACCATTTGTAACGACCCGACCCCTGTCATGGCCCACCGGGTTTTGGTTTGCTGTGCCTCGGGAGGACCATACGGATTTGGCCACTGAATACTGGTTTCATGCTTTTTCCACATTTCTGTACCCGAACAACTAGGCATTTTCGAGTGCACGTGCAAGTTATATCTGCAAATTTATTTTTCCAAATAAACCACAGGTGGTTTATCAAGTTCCTTTTATTAAAAATATTTGTAGGCATAAGCTGCACGGGAACTGAAACATTTTTATCCAAGCAACTCTATTCTACTTGTTGAAAAATAAAAAAAAAATCCAAATTAGTTAAAACTCTTGGAAAGTATTGCATTGCCGGAACAATTCTGTCATTTAAAATTTCCAATTATCATTAGATCTGATATAGCAGAAGCAATTTTGTCAAATTTCATAAAATTTCAAAAATCAAAGAATGACCATACGAATATAAATCAATAATTAATATGAATTAACAGATCTACAAGAAAGGATCTCAAAAACTAACCTTTAGTACTATTTTGTGCGCAATCGAATCTAGTAGAGACCGAGGGCTGCCAGCACGATTCTCCCCATCGACGGTAGTGTATGGGCACTCCAAACACAAAACTAGAATTCCTAATTATTTCTCTACGTTGCTTTCAACTCATGAGAACGTAGAGTTGGGGTTACTGATTAGGGTGGGAACCTATACTATTAATCGAGATCGCCAAAAAGGGATGACACACCATTTTCGCGTGGTCTAACTCTTAGACTAGGAACGAAAATAATCCAGCCTTGTAGTATAACAGCATGATTTTTACTACTGGTGATCTCTATTTATAGTTTAAGATATTCCAAATCCCATTAGGATCCAACCTATAAAATGAAGAGTTTAAATCCCATAACTCACCTTTAATATGTTAAATAACATCTACTAGAAGCTTCTAAAATTTGCTATATATTAGTAACACTTATAATCATCTCATAATTATAATCAATTATAATTAATTATCTTATAATTAATTATATTTACTTTTTAAGCCCTCGAAGTTATGGAAACTATTTTTCTGTATCCTTCTAAGATTTCTTAAATTGTGTTTCAAATCGGTCATTAATTTGGAAGGCACATCGGGGACTATGGACCTATAATTAAAAACTCCAATTGGAAAATAATTAAACTCTTCAATTCATTTTCCCAACTTATTAATTCATTATTACTCCACTAAAAATATGGAATTGCGTTCATCTTATTATAGAATATCTTACTCTACGTATTTGAGCAGTCCATTGATATAATCACTATATATGGATTAATCCCCCATAGACAATTCGTAATTGATCAAGGAACTTCCCGCTTACCTTCTCAATTACTGCTTATCCTCATTCTCCATTAATTCACTAGTGAGTGGTAATAATTATAAATTAGTTGGGCCCAACACTCAGTTCCAAATTAATAAATGAGGGAATCGTCTTTCTATTTCCCCTAAAAATGAATGGATTCCATATCTGTGAATTATATTCACAACCATTTATTTCAAATGGAAATCTAAAATGTTAGTGTAGTGAATGCTCAATTGCAAAGGTAAACAAGCAAATTAAGAAGCAAACTAAAACAACAGGAGTCTATATTCACCTCATGAGTAAGATCTATCCACATATGATTACCTTTATGATTTAATTTGAAGTTTACAAAGATAACCTTATTTAATGTGAAATAACAAACTAAATCGGTCCAAGTCTTATATAATTTCATTATATATAAATGCCCCATCTAGATGTCTCCACATCGACGGTCCAGATACGACGGTCATATTCACACTGTTCATTGGCCGCATTATGATGCTTTAATTATCGATCCCATACTTTAATCAATTTCATCACGGACTTAATTTAAGTTTATTATCCACAATTTTAATCATATTGTATATAACTCTAATACACTAAGACTGTGGTTATATTCAATAAATTAGGAATTTTATTCTATGATATGTACGACAATAAATCGTATAAAATATGCTAATATGTTTGAAAATAAATGTCGCATTTATTAATTTCTAAAACAAAGTACGGATACAATGCTTTAAGGACACTATTCCCAACAATTTCCCACTTACCCTAAAGCATGTGGGGCATGTCTCTAAGTCCTATATTTAACGTGTGCTTCTCAAAACACTTTGGCAAGCATCTCATGTCCCCCACCTACTGCGGTGCCTTAAGACAATATACTTCGGAGAGGACGGCTTCATGTTAGGTTGGTAAGTAACCCTTCTTGAAGTGTTGCACTTTATAATGCAAAGGCATCTTGTCAACATAAGAGGCTTGAGACAAAGCCAATAATTTGTTCTTACGATCTCGAACGATTCGAACCCCAAGAATACAACTTATATCTCCTAAATCTTTCATTTGGAATCGTTTGATTGGCCAGCCCTTTACAACAGATAACTACTCCACACCATTCCCAATGAGTAAAATGACATCCATGTAAAGCACCAAAAATAACATTTTACCATTTTTGACGTGCTTGTATACACAAGGCTCATCAATACTTTGGTGAAATACCATAATACTCGATTGTCTGATCAAATCTATGGTTCCATGACCTAGATAGTTACTTTAGTCCAGAAATAGATCTAAACAATTTGCAAACCTTTTGCTCTTGGCGAGAAAGTCTTTTCATAATAAACTTTTTCCTTCTGGGTTTAACCATTCGCTACTAGCGCTACTCTGAAAGTTTCTACTTCCCAATCTTACAGATCTTTTTACATCCAATGCGTCTAACCTACTGAGGTGGATCTAAAAGTCCAAAGACAGAATTGGAGTACATAGACTCAATTTCTTGTTTATAGCTTCAAGCCACCTCTCTTTATCCGAATCTTTCATTCCACCTTGGAATGACAATGGAACATCTTCCGCCCTATCAAAGACAACAACATTTGCTTCTTCAACTTGACAATAGTGGAGAGGCAGTCTCACCACCCTCCCACTGAGTTGAAGCGATTTGGGATTCTGATCTAGTTCAATAGTATCATTAATGGTTTCTTCAGACAACTTTTCTTGGTCGTGGAATGATCTCATCATTAAATAACTCCTCAAGTACCACTTTACTCTGAGGCTTGAAGTCAGTCATATGATCATTTTCAAGAAAGATAGCATGTTTTGATACAACTGCCTTCTCTTCTAGATGACTATAAAACCAACCATCTCGCGTTCACCCCAAAACGAGATTGGCAGTGACAAGTAGCTCATCATGAACCTCACCAGATCAAGCAAAGTACAATTTCTCCTTTCAGTAATGCCATTTTGCTGAGGTGTACTAGGTGCAGTGAGTAGGTAAAAAATACCAAGCTCTAGCAAATAATTGTTGAACTCAGTATCAACATACTTGCCACCTCAATCGATTGAAGGCACTTCAAAGATTTACCTAGTTGCCTTTTGGCTTTTGCATGAGAATCCTTGAACTTTCCAAAAGCCCTGAACTTCTTTTATGTGAGATAAACATGTCCATATTTTGACTAATCATCAGCAAAGGTGATGAAAGACTCATAACCATTCTTAGCATGTGTAATCAATGGACCACATACATCACCATGTACATGCTCTTAGTGCTTATTGGCCTTAATTCTCTTTACAAATAAAGCTCTTTTAGTCATTTTTCCTTTTAGGCAAGATTCACAAACAGGGGCGCGCCAACACTTAGCTCTTTTAAATTACAAGCCTGTTTAATCTTTCCAAGGAAATATGCTCTAACCTTAGGTGCCAAAGATATATTTTATCATCTTGCAAAACCTTGTGCTTTTAGGTTTAGGATGTTCTACTTTAAATATTTCGATATTAAGAAATGGTGGTTCATTTAGTTTTAGTAAAATCCGTTTTTCCACGTTGAAAAATAAGTTACATGACCATTTCTCAAAACACTACCAGAAAACGAATAAAATTGTTCATGCAACTTTGAAACAAAAATCTAATTTCTATGGAAATTAGGAATAAAACAAAAACCAAAATCTTATCCCTAAATCTAAATTTAACGACTCCCACTGCTTTTGCCGAAACCCAGTGCTCTATTGCAAACTCTCATCGTGAAAGAACCCTCCTCATAAGAGCTAAGAATTTTCAAAGAAGAATAGATACGATTAGTAGTGCCTAAATCAACTATCCATATACAAGAATCAATGGCTACTAAACACGATTCTAGAACAAGCAAATTGTATTTCCTTTTCTTCTCTCGTTTAGGTCAGCGAGATACTTGGGGACAGTTTCTCATCTAATGACCCTTAAAATCACAATGGAAACACTTTCCATTAGATTTTGCAATCTCAATTTTCTTCTCTCCTTTAGAACTCTTCATTTTGTTCATCTTAGCATTCATGGCATTCTTAATGGCCTCATGCTTAGATGGACTAGATTGCTGATTGAACATGGCTTACAGAGAGTCCATCATCTCTAAAGCATTATTCATATTCCCGTGCTTCAACCTAAGCACAATATTCGTACCAGCGAACACGTAGGCCTTAGCCTTGTTGTTTGTCGCTGCCCATTTCTCATATACTTCTCGTACATTACGAGGAGCATTCAAAGTGGGCACAGGGGGACATTCACTGTTGGCATAAACTCGGTGTTCTCACAGATGAGCACAATGTTAATGTCACTTTTCCACTTTATAAAGAGACATGATTGTTGAAATTAAAACAATATAGGATATTTAAAAAATTGAACAAATATCAGAGAAATATAATGAAATTGAGGAATCATAAATATGATGCATTATGCACTTAATTTATCCTGCCAATTCCAAGGAAATTTAATCTCACATTTAATAAGTCACCTTAAGGTCAGTCAAATTAAATGACGATTAAATCGAGATTATCTCAAGCAATAAATGAAACACTAAAATATCTCATATCTTCAATATCATTTATTATCAATCTTTTATTTTTGGTCTAGGTGTATTTAAATAATTTAATTGCATCCTTATAAGTGTGAGCCACTATTTAGGATTTTAAAATTTAATCCATAATCGCCGCCTTAAGGTAGGTAAATTATGAACGAAACTTAAAATCCTATCCTTTCGGAAACTAAGCCTTCCTTAGGGAGGACGTCCAATGAGTCACTGTGCTCCATTTAAACCTCACGGTGCATTGGTTAATAGTGGAGGCCATAGGACTTATTGTCATATATCCTTCAGCCACTTATTATTTTATAATTAAAGTTTCTTAAACCTTTAATTATATAATTAAAGCATCCAATGATTTAATTATTGAAGTCTAATCTAATTGGACTAAGAAGATCTATTCGGTTAAGGCGTGGGAATGCCTAACGCTCCAACAACTATTAAAACATCCCATGATTTAATTGTTGAAGTCCAATCCAATTGAACTAGAAGATCCTTTTGGTTAGTGCGTGGGCATGCCTAACCTCCCGATAATTATTAAAATATCTCATGATTTAATAATTGAAGTCCAATCCAGTTGGACTAGAAGATCTAATTGGGGTAATAATTTCAACGCCTAAAGATTAATTACATAAGATCTCATCTATTAATTTAATCTAAGCATTTTAATTAAAAGATCCAATCTAGTCAAGGCTTTTCTTTCCAAGTTCAAAAATATATATAAGAGGAATCTTATTGCTCTTTTAATTTTATACTTGAAAAATCCTTTTAACAGAAAATTTACGGATCTCTAAATTAAACTAACCAAGTTCAATCATATTGAACTTTTAATTTAATTATTTCCACAAATTCTTTCAAATGATTAAAGTACTTCAATTAGTAACCAATCTTATTGTCATATTAATTAATCCTATACTTTAATCAGAAAGACCATTCTTATTGATTGCCTTAAAATCTAAATTAACCGAGTCCAATCACATTGGGCTTTTAATTTAACTTCTAAACTATTTGGGATTAATATACTTTAGACTAAATTTGACAAGTTCAATCTGATTGAACCTTTCAAGTCTTAATCTAACTTCTTTAATCAAGCCAACCTAATTAGGCTTTTAATTAATTTATTAATTAAGGTCCAATCCTATTGGAACTTAATTTAATGTATTAATTAGCCAAGCCTGATTAGTTGGACTTTTACCGGTTAAGATTAATTACATCCAATCCTATTGGGTTGATAATTAATCTAGGTATTTTTGACGTTCTTTAGGGGGCCAATCTAATTGGGCCTAAGATTTCTCCAAAAAAGATTGAAAGGAAGAAAAGCCCCATTCAATAATCCAAGGCTATAATAAACTACTTTATTGCATAGCAAATCGTTCTTGTGTTGTGAATGCTCGATTACAAACGTGAACCAGCAAAGTAAGAAGCACACTAAAACAGACATGAGTCTATATTCACCTCAGGATTAAGATCTGTCCATATATGATCATATTTATGATTTAATTTGAATTTCACAAAGATAACGGGATTTAATTTGACATAACAAAGTAAATCGGTCCAAATCCTGTATAATCTCATTATATATAAATACCCCTATTTAGATGTCTCCACATCAATGGTCCGGATAAGAAGGTCACATTCACACTGTTCATGGGCCACATTAGTGATGCTTTAACTAAAGATCCCATGCTTTAATCAATTTCGTCGCGGACTTAATTTAATTTTATTATCCACAATCTTAATCCTCTTGTATATAGCTCTTATACACTAAGATTGTGGTTATATTCAATAAATAATGAATTTATTCTATGATATTTAGGATAATAAAATCGCATACAATGTGCTAATATGTTCAAAAATAAATGTCGCATTTATTAATTTCGAAAACAAAGTATGAATACAATGCTTTTAGGGCACTATCCCTAACAAAAAGGTCCATTAGTATTGCATTTGTTCTATAATTATTAAGTCTGACTTGACAATAAGTTCAAATTTTGAAATCTTTACCAATTTAAAAGAGTTTAGCGGAGATTAAATAAAATACAAATATAAAAAGTATAAAGTGGATGGAGCTAAGTGACAAAGATAAACTTTGTATCTAATTGTCACTTTGGGTTTGTTCCATACAACTTTAATAAACTTTAATTTTTCTTATCATTTTCAACTATCAATTCACTGATTGTATAATTTCTGTGTATTTTTAAATGGTAAGCAACGCCGAAGCAAGCATTTATGAATAGAAATATTCACAATGAAGCTGTCCATTTGGACCCCAATGGTTGTAGACTTATTAGAGCATGTTTGGTACTTCAAATAAGCTAGCTTAGCTTCTTTCACTAGCTTTTAAATAAGCTCTATGAGATTTTCTTTTTCAATTCCATTTTTAACTCCTTTCTTTTTTAAAAATTATTTTGAACATATCATTTTTTATAATTTTGTATTTCTAAGTTAACTTTTCAGCTAATTTTGACAAATGCTTTTATATATATATCTCATCTAGCTTTTCAGCTATCAGCTTTGTCTACCTAACATAGCCTTAGTTTATCTTCAACATTTAGTTATGAGGATTAATTGATTTCATATAACTTAACTAGTCTAAAGTGAATTTTAATTCCATTTTGAAATAATGAAGTACGATTTTCTCCACGTGCAACATATGTCCAAGACATAATTAAGAACCGAAGGGTGCATTTTTCAGCTCACAAATTTTTTGGGATGGGTCCGGATTGGCATGTATTCGCCCCTATAAACCATGAGTATAATTATATTGTTAAAATTAAAGAGTTTAATATAAGTAAAAATATTTTGACATTTGAAAATGAAAAATATTAGAACTCATACATCGTAAGTCCATGATGAAGTGTCCTACCATTGTCCAATTAACCATTTGCTAAAACAAAATTGATGTGAGAAAAAAATTGCTTTGTGTATCAACTTGCGAGACTAAAGTCTGAACCGACATGCCTCTTGACCGATCCCTAAAACTAGTAGGTCGGGGTGACTTTGTATCCCATGGGTCTAGGGGTGGGTCTTATGCATTACGTAGTTTCTTATTATTGATTATTATTAAATTAAATCATTCTTATTAAGTATTTCATCTACATACGTTTATAAAATTGGAAAATACCTAAATTTTGTAATTTTTATGACATTAACAATAACAATTTTAATTTCTAAAATAAGAAATAACACTGATTAGCTACTAAACCATCTTTAAATTTATTTCTGAATCTAGTGCTTTAATAGTTGTATAGTAAATTGATTCAACTCAATTTTTAATTTTTGTGATTAAATTGCGAAACAAAATTAAAATCACCCATCACTATTCAATTAATTTATTGTTGTCAAAATAAATTAATAAATTGTTAAATGGAGATTTTAATGGATAACTAATAAGGTCTATTATTGGCAACAATTAATATAATGGATTAGTTCAAGTATTGAGGTTTATAGATTTCAATACATATGCGATGTTAGTTTGTTGAGTAGAAAGATATTCCAGTTCCGAGCATAGAAGTACCTAACACAATAATTTTATTTAGGCTCCACTGAAATTTCATAGCAGACTTCATCCAGAAAGCAAGAAATGGGAGAATAAGGCCAAATATTTTATATAAGTCAATTAATTAAAAAATTTGAAAATTTGAAAATATATATAAAACTTGAAAATATATATTCACATATTTCAAAATCCTCAAAGGGTAAATTTCACTGGAAAGTAGAAATGCAATTAAATTTGTGAGTTTAGAAAATCACAAATTATTTGGTACGCGTTTTCCTCATTGAGCGGATGAGTGAGAGAGAGAGAGAGAGGGAGAAGCGGATTTTGATGGATTTTGAGAGACGAAGATGGAAGTATTTTAAGGATGATTAATCAATTTTGAAAGCAATAAAATAATAATTTTGTGAATAAAAGAATGAAAAGGAAATGTGAATAAAATAATAATTTTTTAATTCTGAAAAATGCAAGTTTGAACTAGAAAATGTCCTTGGTTTATTTATGTAAAGTTCGAAATCTTTGAACTTAATGCTTTTCATTGCCTTCTAATAAAGCAATTGAAATGTACCTTGATTAATCTATATATATATATATATATATATATATATATCTATATATATATATATATCTATATATATATAAAAGCAAGGTTTTTTCCCGCCTTTGCACACATTTTTCTTAATTTTTTAATTCATTTTTTTATTCCAACTCATCAAGTTTTCCCTCCAATGCACTTAATTAAGTTTTTAATTCATTATTTAATTACCTTATTTCATCATTATCCTTAAATGGCCATAATTATCCTACCATAATAATTATCTATATTCTATAATTCTATATCTATATTCTATATCCATATCCATAAAAAATTATTTATATTATTTTTTATTTATTCTTAATTCTCATAACTCATTTTTAGGGGTTAATAAATATTGATTAATAAAAAAATAGATTTTGCTCGATTTGCCTAAATCCTTAAGACTGATTAAAAAATTATTTATATTCACATTTTTTATTTATTCTGATTTTTTTATTAAATTAAATAAAATTAAATATTAATAATTAATTGATAAAATTTGCCCCCTTGAGACATTTTTTTATTTTATTTAATTCTTTTTTTCGTAAATTGCAATCCCAATAATTTGTCAATCAATATTTTCCCAAGAAGCCTATTGATGGCATAATCTATGTTTATTTCTCGCTCAAACTTGAATTTTTCAAAATAAAAAAAATATTATTTTATTGTTAATTGTTAATATATAGAATTTGGTTCATTGCTTCCCCAATTGCGATGGTTTTTTAACTCTATATAATAATCTTTAAATATTAATTAATTAATAATAACCATGGATCAAATCTCTTCCGTATCCCATTTTGCATTCAAATCTCGCCCGTAACTCTCGACCTTTATCATCATCTAACGCAAATCCGTTTGGGATCCATAATACCCGCAAATCTCCCAAATTTCATTTAATCACAGAATCGGTTTTCTCAATTACTGGGCCAATTTCTCTGCCAACAAAGAAAAATCGTCTTCCTTCTCTCTATACAAGGACCGATTGAGTGATGGATACTACCGATGCAGGTGTCTTCTCGCCGGAAAAAGCTTCGATTGCTGACATCTTGCGCTTCAAAACGGTAATAATAGTTCTTCTAATTCATTTTTTCACATAAATCACTTTAAATCCATTGTCTTATTCTTCTAATTTCAACCTTTTTTTGCCGGATTCCACGCCGATCGGCGTAACGCCCTCGATTTTGAACTCGTTCTGGCCTCCATCCAAAGGCAATAAAAATGTTGCCGCCTATTGTGCCATTCAATGCACAGTATGTCAAGCTATTTATCGTTCACAAATTAGGTTCTAATGAAAAATTGGAAATTGATTCTTAGTTTTTTCCTAATTTCTGATAATTCGATTGCATGCCTATTGTGAATGCTATAACATAGATTTCATTACTAATTTCCTTACTGGAATATGTTGGTTTGCAATCTGTAAATTGAATTTATCTTTTGTGATTTGTAAGTTGAATTTATCTATCTTTGAAGATTTGTGGGTTGCCTATTTTCTTTGTCTTGAAATATATGCCGTAAAAATTTTGATTATAGACATCGTATATTAGCATCTGAAAGTTCATCTCTTGGGCGCTTTGTAGTCCAGAGCGCTTCACCAAACATGCTTTCTACTTAAAATTGAGTCAGCTGATGATGTTTGTTTTGTGAATTCGTTCTTCAGAACAAGTTGGTGCTGAGCGTAATTAGATATCCAAGGATAAGGTAATCAAGCTACTACTCTGTTTAATTTACCCATCTTTTGTGGAGTAATAATCATTTAAGGTAATGATGTAACTCCACTTTTATTCTCTCCAATTAAACTATTGATCCTCATTAATTTACTTAATTTTTGACTTTTTAATCTAAATTATTTATGCAGAATGATTTGTTGAACTTGACAGGAGACCTGTTTTTTCTGACCACTGGGAATGGTTAGAACAAATTACAAAACAACAATCATATTAGGACAATCCTGCAAAGGAGGTTTCAATTTTGTTGGTTGTGTCTATCATGCTATTTTCATTCTTTTCATAATATGACTTATTTGTCCCTTGATCTCTTCCACCATAGGTATTGTGGAGGGTAATTATTTGGTTCTGTCTGGTGTGTTTTCTTTTTGAGGCGCTCGGTTGTATATGAGTGGCTCAAGAGTTTTGTTTTTTGTGTCCTTTTCCGTTAATCGTAATTAATCTATTCCAAACTTCATTTTTCTTTCTTTTAACCATTTTTGCAAATGAGTATTATTTATTTGGTTCAATCCTCTTTTGTTCTATTTTCTATTAATAAATTATCTGAAAGTTGGTTGGAGCAATGACTTGAATTGATTATTGGTTTAAATTTACTTAGGACAAGTCTCTCTAGCCCATACATGTGTTCTTATATTATCATGTGTTTAAGAACCTTTCTTGAATTTATTTTGTAATTGAATAATTATATTGTTCTCGTCTGATCTGGAGAGCAAAACCCCTTTTTTTTCCTTCTTTTATGCATGTGTTTCTTTTTGAACTTCGAATTAAATATTAAACTCTTCAATTATTATATAAGATGCGTCGTGTTTTCCTTTGTTAATTAATTGAATATTGTATTCATTTGATACATCAACACATTTGAATCCTGTGTTACGGAGAACTTGCATGAATGTGGTTTAGCATGTCTATCATGCTAGGAAGGTGTGTGCCAAACCTATTTTATATGTTTTCTTATTCAAAATGTGAAGTAATGAGGGCCTGATAGAATCACTGTTAGGTAATGATCCTCCTATCAAAATATCTACGCTGTGTTGAGCGAGGTAATTGATGATAGTCGAGTCTATTATATAAACTCGATAATGTTAATCTTGCACATATATTTTGCTGTTGGAATTGTCGATTCTTTAGTTAGCCTATGGGATATCAAAGGGAAGTTTAAGGATTGGCATAGAACCAGTTTTCTTTATTTAACTGATCGAAGGTTCGTAGCCGTTATTCGACTTTTTCTTTTCCCCAATTCTTCATTTTTTTTCATATAGGACTATTTAATTTTATTGAATGCTGAAGTATTGGCATGATCTGTTGTAGTTTAGACTTTGGGTTTGAGTAAGACTTGTGAATTGCAAAATATATGGGGAAAGCACTGGCTTATCGTATTTTTTCTGTATACACTATTTTGGGTGTCTTTAGTTAAATAGAGTTCTTAAGTCGTACTTTAATTGATTTCTGATCATTTAGCAGGTGGAGAATAGTTGAGGAAGTGAAGGTTCCATCGGCTATGTGCGTTGTTGTGGAACTCCAACCAATTTGACATTGGACCAAAGCATTGGGCCAGGGTGGAAAGTGAAACAAATCAGACTATTCACAAGGTCTAGACGACTATGGTTTCTAAACATAGGCGAGAAAAGTAGTTGATTATGTTAAGAGATTAATTGGAATTAGTCTTGGTGTGGATGTAAAATAGTTGAGATATTTATTAATGTTTACGAATATTTTAAATTTGTTTCATTATCAGTGGATTTAAAGTTGATGAACATTGCTCTAGATAGCTATATATGTACGTTATTGATGTTTATAGTCCTTAACTTCTTTTATTAATTTATTTTGAAAATTCACAATACCTGTTGTGTGCATCTGGGTTTATCTTTAGTTTTTTATTTTTATTTATTTGTTCATTGGTGTATCTTGTCCTTCCCATTGTTGTCATTTTTGAATTTCCAGTTCATTGAATGTATAGAAACATAGATAAATCAAGATAAGTCATTCTTATCCATTTGACATTTAACTTTAGAATTGAAAGTTGTGACCTTTTCAGAATTAGTTTCGACTGTCCAATCATTATGGACTATGAAACTTTGTGGTGTTTTGTTCATGGATATTTTCCTTTTCGTCTGTTTACTCCATTTATAATTAAATATAAAATCATTTACAACAATTTATCATATGCCTTTTCACTTCTTAACCTTGCTACATACTTAATTGTGTTAGGTAATTATTTTGAAATAGTAAGAAACATGTTTACGAATAACATAAGTAATAGAAATATGTCTTTTAACACATAATATTGGTTATAAAATCAACTGTGATAAAATGACTTACTATTCATATATATATTATTCAATGACAAAAGGAAAATAATTGAAGTAGAAGAATAGTAAGCAAATCGAATGCTTGATCAGGTCAAAAATAAGGCTTAATCCAAATCAGTCTATGTATAGTGAATGGTGATTGCTTAGTGAGGCTTCGATGATGGCAAAGATTCATAGAGTCGTTTTATGAGGTCATCGGATCTTTGGACTTAATTTTGTACCCTTATTCAAAACAATCGCTCATTTCTATTAACATTAATTTGCGACTTACCATTATCTCATCAATTTTAAAGCATATTTGTCATGGAGAATAAATTGAAAATGTCTGAATTTAAATATGGTTGAGTGTAAATGTGTTTGTAAAATTAAAAAAAAAAGGAAAGAAAAGAAAAAAATCTTTCTCTTTTCTCTTTTTTAAATAAAATTTTAGGTTTTAGATTTTTCCTTTTTCCTTAATTATGTTGTAAACATGTGTATTAATTGTATTTTCTATAATTATATTTTATTATTACTTAGACTGTTGACGGGGAGTGAATTTACGGATTAGTTAGATTTTGACACAAGCCTACTACGAAGATTGAAGATGACTTCAAGTCATATTAAATTGGTGAGTTTCTCCTCGATATGTTAATATTCATTTTTAGAAATGACAACGGGTCGGGTTCGGTACAGGTTGGCCAAAACTCGTCCCTAGACCAATGAGCTATTGAGTTGTGCCAACCCACGAATACTAAGGGTGGGTCAACAGAAGGGTCAAGTAAGACTTTAGCCTTGCGAGTTGAGCCACGAAGTAATTTTTTTCTCACCTCAAATTTGTTTTTTAGCAAATGGTGAATGGGATAATGGCGAGACACTTCATCGTGGACTTATAATTTATGGATTCAAATATTTTGCGTTTCCAAATGTCCAAATATTTTTGCTTATATTAAACTTTTTATAATTTTAAAAATATAATTATTCGCAGTTAATAGGAATTGATTTAGGGTGAGTACATGTCAATCTGGACCCACACAAAATAATTTGCGGGTTGCAAAATCCGCCATCGAATATTAAATTATATCTTGGATACAATCTTCCCGTGCAACGCACGGGTAAAAATACTAGTATATATAAAATGAGCATTTTTTCCCGCCTAAACACATCCTCAATTTTTCCCGCCTATTAAATTTTCTTAATATAATATTCTATCTATATATAGAATAATTTATATATATAGAAAATGATTTTTTTTCTTATTATATTTTTTTTACTTATTCGTCTTCCCATTTAAAATAAACTCTCTTTTTATTTTTTCTTTCATAATCCATATCCAACTCTCTTTATTTTTTTCTTCCCTAATATATTAATATTAATGTATACATATTTTATTTAATTATTTCTACTCTACTTTACCCAATCTCATAATATCTAAATACTCTCTCTATCATTTTCTCTCTTTTTTTTTCATTTTCTACCTGTAAAAAAAATTTGTGATTCTATTTTACTCGATTTGATGAGAGCTTTACAACAAGTATACTATAAATATATAAATTTTTATTTTTTAAAAACTTAAAATTTACCACAAATATATAAATTAATGTCCAACTTAAATATAAATTGATAGTAATATAGATTAATGACTACTAATCTAATGAGATTTAAAAATTTTGATAATTTGTTACGACACTTAATTGATGTTTGTGCATAAAATTCAAATATAATGAGATGTATAAATTGTTTTAGGTTTTAATTCTATTACATGTTTGATTTACCTTGAGAATAAATTAAATGAAAAATAATACTTCAATTTGTTTGTCTCGCAAATATATGGTAAAGCTAACTTTATTTTATGTTTAAATTTGAATAATTTTTTCCGAATAAATAATAAATTTACAAAAATAATAATTTATATGTTGATATGGTACTTAAGTACAAATTTTATCGTAATTATACAAAATGGACTCAAATTCTTTTAAATTTACACGAATAATATAAAAATAAAAATGAAGACGAGATACATTAATACGGTACTTAAATCAAAACTCGTGTGTAATTACAAAAAATAGGCTCAATTAATATAGAAACAATTTTTTAAAGTGGAAATTTTCATTTCATTTATTCCTAAGCTAAATCTAACACGGAATAAAACTAATAAAGCTAAAACAACTTATACAAGAAATAAATCCCATTATATTTATACTTTTACACACAAACATCAATAACATCAGTAATAAATTATAAATTTAATTACACACAAATATCAATAACATCAGTAACAAATTATAAATTTAAATTTTTACCTAAGTAGCTTCGGTTATTATCAATTGTAATTTAGTTAACCTGGACAAATGTTATTTATTTGTGATAAATTTCAAATTTATTTTGAATCAGTAAATTCCAATTTTTTTTTCTTTCAAATCTTCAATTTATAGGTTTATATGTTGAATAATATAAGGGTATTTTACGAAATTAGAATAATTTTTTAGTAATCATTTTTCATAATTTCTGTATTTAAAAGAATAAAATTATTTAAAATTAATAATTTTCAATAAGATTTAATTTTTATGCCATGTAAAATTACCATTGATTAAATTTTTAAACAAAAATTCAAATAAAGGTCTAACATCGAAATAAAAAAAATAAGATCAGACCCGTTACTTGATTTTAGAATTAATTAATTAATTTATAGTTAGCCAAGAAACAAAAATTAAATAAAATTAACAATCCCGCTAAGATTCATTTTTTTTGCGATACACAATTACGATTCATTAAAGTTTTACACAAAAATAAAAAGAAACTTATTGGTAATTGGCCCGAATTTAAGACAAAATCCAAGCACTACGATCCCTAATTTGTACTAAAAAATAGGTTGGACCCAATAATTAATTTCAGAAAAAAATCAATCATTTTTATCAATAATTAGCCAAGGAACAAAAATTAATTAAAATTACCAATTTGTGTAAGATTTAATGTTTGTGCGATGAAAAATTAAAATTCATTAAATTTTTACATAAAAATTAAAATAAATGTGTAATATGAAAATTTAAAACTTAGCATGGACCATTAAATTAATTTTAGAAAGAATTTATTATTTTTAAGAATAATAAATAGCTAATAAATGAAAATTAATTAAAATTAGAGATTTCGCTAAGATTTAATTTTGGCGGGATAAAAAATTGCAATTCATTTAATTTTTACATAAAAATAAAAAGAAGTGTGCAACATCAATTTTGTTTAATTAATCATTCAATTATAACATTAATCGATTTTTTAATTAATTTAATCTATATCGCTATCTTTTAAATTTCATGATATCTTTTCAATTACAACATATTTTGTAAATTAGATTCATATAATTCTTAAAATTATGGCATGAAGAAAATTATTTTGGAAATAATTAATTTTTTAGAAATACTTAACTTAAATTAAAAATTAACTATAATTATTTAAACTATAAGTAATTAAAATAAAAAATTCTATTGCTAATATTTAGCAGGACATGTGTTCAGTGGACAAAATTGATCAAAATAAATTACATTGTTAAAAGGGAAAATATAATTACATTTTTAAAAAATCATTAAATTGCCTTTAAGGGAAAATAGTTGTTGAAATAATCATTTTAATATCTACACTTTTAAGGGAAAATAGTTGTTGAAATAATCAGTTTATTTTTGTTTGATAATTTATTGGAACAACGACAACGTCTGTTGGAAACCAAACTCGATGGCCTAACCATTGAGCAGCAACTTTTTGAGCGTGATCACTAGCACCCATCTGAAGATGTAAAACTACGTCTCATTCATTTGAGAAGTGTCTGAGTTGGACGTTCTGCTCTAAACATTCTCCCATTTGTTGGTTCTTGTGGGGCTATTCTTTATTGAATGGTAAACATACCTATGTGTAATGTGACGATATGGAGGACCTTTTCATTAAAGTTGGTTGTCAAACTGTTTTGTAGAGAGTATGCTGATTCAGATAGTTTCCATGCGGGTCAGACTTGGTGGAATCATGTCATTAATTTGATGTGAATACTACTGCAAGATGTTCTGAGGGTTGTCAACTCCCATAGTCGGTTTGTATATATTTATGTTCTTCAAAAAAAACAAAAAAAAAATCAATTTGAGTTTTTGTTTTTCTTGTTCTGTAAATATGTTGATTGTAGGTCTCTTACTCTTGGATTATAGAACTGTTCCTAAGAAGTGCTACATTGTGCAACCACCTTCCTCAATCGGCACGACTCATTGCTTACCATAGGGAAGTTTCTATTTCTTCTCTTTTTCATGCTATATCTACTTCTACATTGGGGACAATGTAGAAATTAAGTGTGGGGGAGTGGAATATTGTGGTCTGCTTGTGATTTTTTTAATTTATTTGCGTCTACGATTTTGCATGAGATAGCAACTTTTGAATATGATTGAACTTAATTTGTGTGACTTAGCTGAAACTACATGATCCCGAGAAAAAAAAAGTGTTCTGTTCTTCTCCAAGCACAGCTGGCAAATTTATCTGAGCACATTTATAGGTAATTTACTATCATTCTCTGCAACACAAATTGAAGGTTGAAAATGTTGATTTTTTTTAAATTTTTCCAGACCATAGTAAACTAACTTTTTCTTTTCTTTTTTCTATCCATTCGTCCTACTCAAAGTAACCTGGAAACATCATTTGTTAGTAAGGTAGAGTTATAATCGCATGGTATCTGTTTTTTGTGAATGTGTGTTTTATTGATAGAGTTTAAAAAGTTTGGAAAATGTACTGACCTATGCTGAGAATGAATTTTACTTTTATATTCGAAATAAGGAGAGAGACCACAAGAAAGAATTACCTGCCTCGGAGAGTGAAAGATCGTCACCTCGAATGGGTGACGAAGGCTACCTCCAATGAAAGGGGTTAGTGTGAAAGCTACTTGTGGGGTAAAAGTTGAAAAGAAAATTGCAAAACTCTTCTTCCTCTTTTTCTTCTTCTTCTTCTTCTTCTGCACAAAAAAAAAAAAAAAATCGCGAAAAATATATTAGTTACCCAAGTGTGAAGTTAGATAAACAAATTCTCTCAGTGGTTTGAAGTGCTCAATCTAACACCCTTAAAATTGAAGACATATTGGCGATAAAACACCAACCATACCCTTTTTTTCTTTGCAGTGCTAACAGTTGATGATTTTTGGTGAACAGAGTAATTTTTAAGATCCATGGGGTTCATTGTAAAATAAGAGTGGGATCACGAGAGATGAAAGGAAATATTTGACCATTTCGGGTCAGGATTTGGATAGAACATCGTAAACTTTCATTTTGTTCTAGTTAGTGATGGGATGATAACCTCAATCATTGTGTATTTGAGAAGTAAAATTTTCATGATTCGGGAGAATATTTATTAAGCAAGTCACTATCTTTAGTAGGATTTCAATGTTTAAAGTTGTTTATCTTATGTAAGATCATTGTGTTGTTTTGTGTCGTACGGTTATTGTTCGAGGACGAACAACAGTCTAAGTGTGGGGGAGTTTGATAAGTGCTAGAAAAACACTTAAATAACTCTTCCATTTTCGTATTTATGTGTTTTATTAGTGTTATATGTTCCTTTTTATGTGTTTTTCCTTAATTGTGGTGTTTAGGGTCACAAAGAATTAAAAGGAGTCAAAGCGGATGAAAATCGAATGAAACGGAAACTCGGGACCAAAATGCAAGAAAATCAAAGATAGAGGGCCTCCGATGCAATTTAAAAAAAAGTTGTTTTCACAATTTTGTTGTTGTAGTATTTTGCCTATAAATAGAGGCATTTCCAAGCTTGAAACACACAACGTAACTTTGAAGAGAGAATTAGCTTGTGATTCTCTCCAACTTTCTCCTCAATAAAATTCTCTTCATCAATTGTTCTTAGTTCTAGCTCGAACGCTCTTAGTTTCTCATATTCCGGCAAAAGTAAAAACCTAAATTTAGGTTCGAATAATCAATCGACGATACTTCGGCCGTGAATATGATTAGCGGAGCATTTCTTCGCTAGTTTCTCTCTTTCTTTTATTTTTCATGTTTGAGGAAGACAATTTCTCATATATTGCAGAGGTGATACACGGCGGTTACGCCGTTAAAAGTATTTAACCCCCATATATGAGTAGTTAGACTTCTCTATTTATTTCTTAGCATTTATTTACTTGTTTTCTATATTTTTGTGTATTACTTGTGGTAGTGAAGTATAATCTATCATATCGCAGTGGTGATACAAGGTGACCACTTGCCAAAAAAATATGAAACCCGCGAATATGAGTAGTTAGACTTCTCTATCTAGTTCGAGGGGAACGTTGTGTCCAACTAGCATATTGTTATCTTTTCTAATTCTTTAGTAACGTTTTATCTATTGCTCCACTTCAATTTGTTGGTTTGTTATGCTTGTAAACCCATTTTTGAGTTTATGTGATTATTGCATTTACCTTGGCCAATTGAATCAATTAATCTGTAAATTCAAGTTACATGCTAGGATTGGAACTTTTAATTCGTAATTATCATTAGATTCCAATCCAAAGTAGCAAATGAATACCGTGCATATTTATTAACAAATCAACTTAGATGTATTAATTCAAGTTTGTGAAATTGATCATCTAATTCAACTCATTCTTCTCGTTCATTTCACACTAGCATTGCATTAAATCCTAAGAACTTGTTTAGGGTTATCCAATAGTTAGATGTTAAGTTAAAGAACTCACTGTAATTTAATACACATAAGGAAGAATTTGTTAATCAGATCGTATTGATTAATTGGAGTTGATAAATTGGAGAAGGAATAGTAACACGTTGCATGGAAAAGATTAACATGAGTTATTGACACAACCGAACCCGAGAACTAGATATATTTTCAATTGTTTCATTTCATCTCTTTTATTTTGTCATTTTATTTTCGAATTTTGGCCGGAATACTATCAATTTCGCCAGAATTTCGCACCAAGCTATGGCCGGTTTAATCGATGCTAACTCCCTCCGTCGACGGCAGCTGCTGTCCCACCTCACATCGGCGGCGGCGGTGGCGGCGGTGGCGAGTCATCTCTTCTACGCGATGGTTGTACTTCGCTTTCTTTTTCCGTGTTCTGTCAATTTCTGATCGTGTATGTATGGTGGTGGAGATGAAGTCTTAATTTTGACTTTTAAAAAGGATTTTGCAATTAAAGCCACCAAGTCCTAAATTAATGGTAAAGCGGTCCCTGAATGGACAATTCCTCTCAATTAAGCCCCAATCAAGTTTTAAAAGTTCAATTTCAACCCCTATAGTTTCGATTGGGCTTCAAACTAGTCCTAGTTGACCAATTACTTCAATTTCCACCCTCAAATCAATACTTCTCTTTCCATTTAACTCAAAACAACTTTTAAAGTCGTAAATTAGGCCCTATAGCTTTTAAATTAAATTCGATAAGACCCGAATGAATTATTAAACTTCAATTTTAAGATTTAATTACTGAGATATGTTTAATTTCTTCTATTAGATGAAGTGAAAGGTCCATAGAGGCGCTAGCATCACACCAGCCCTAATTTCAAGGAATCTACAAGAACAGCAAATTGAGGTGGGGTTACTTTATGCAAAAATTATGTTACTCCTTGCAAATGTTTTTATTTTAAAAAGCGATTGTTTACTTTAGAAATCCATATCATGCCCTTTACATGTTATAATTTGTGGTATTTGCTATGTGACATGCATGTGATGGTGTTAAGTATCATCTTCCACGGAATGGTGTTAAGGGCCATTTGGATAGTCATAGCGACTTTCCCCCACGTTGGACGAGAGTTTCCAACACTCGATTTTTCTATAGTTATCTGCCTCTACCCCCACTGAGTATAACAACATTATATTCACCCCAAATATTTTTAAACTCTTTTCAGATTAAGGAGTTCGGCGAAGTGGGGCGAGGCGGGGCGACATCATCCACTAAATTACTATATTAAATTAGTTTTCTTCTACTTTTATTAGAAGATCGTTCAAAACTTAGTAGTATATTATTTTTGAGCTTCCGCATATGGTTTAGGAGTTTAATTTATTTATTTAGAAAATGAATATTGATTATCAAGTTGATTGTTATTATTCCTAATGTTATTTGTTATTATTATTACTGAAAAGCTTATAAAAGAAAAAAAAAATTAGTCAATTTTCCCCATTTCAATTAAATAAAGGCTAATTTAGTAACCCTTCGATATTTAAAAATCGGGGCGTTACATTGTGGTATCAGAGCGAAGGTTTACTTTTCTGTAGACTCGCAAAGAGAAAATTCTTATTTAAAAACTTGCGAAAAGTTTAAAAGCTATAAGTGGTGGATGCCCACTCCCGTTACGCCATGCTACGCCGACTCCAAAGGTAAAGAAAGAAATTTATTTTCAAAGGAAGATTTGAGAGACAAAGGTTGGATACAACATGAGAATGTATGAAAATGTTATGAAAATGTTATGAAAATGTTATGAGAATGTTATGAAAATGTGAAAAGTTATTAGTCCTCGTGCAGTATTCGAATGTATTTTTTTTTAAGTAGTTGTATCCATGATACCTTATATGTCTCTATGTTAAATGAGCTTGGGCATGTGATGTGAGCTTACGTACTTTGAGAAAATTTCCCAACTTAGTCCTCGAATTTAGACTAAAATGAATTAGAAACGTCACCTAACTGGCTTTTTCCATAATTGGTACATCAGGCATGGCTATTAGACGAAGGACCGCTAGGAAGTCTGTTCCTCGAAGACTATATGCACAGGAATGCCGTGACTATGACCAGTATGTGTGGCCGATGAACTCCTCCCTGAGGCAACACATACCGGAAATGAGAAGACTCTGGGTTACCGCAAGGAAGAAATGCCACCCCGCTACACCGTATGATGCAATTTGCAGTCTCATTAGGACCCTTCCAGAAGATTGGGACGATATCGCTATGAGCATCTTCAACGAGATGGGGGAGGCCCTAGAGGATGGGCACCTAGCTGTTAGTTACCATATGTTCACAGTAAGATTGCTCGAGAGACTAGAAGCTGAACAAACATTGGCTAGGGAGGACCACATGGGAGATGCTCGTCCCACAGAACGACGGGTTCGTCGTGATGCGCCGCCACCCGAACCGGATGCGGACTCGGATGATGACTTCTATAAGAGAATTTGGAAGAACTAGAGTCCTCTATGGGCAATAGCTAGTAGGGCCTATTCATTTCGTTGATTGGTGTTAGTTAGTTGTTCGGTAGGATTGATTCATTTCATTCGGTAGGATTACATTATGTTGGCTCTTTTAGATTGTGGTTTTGGGATCTTTAACATTTCTTGCGATTTCATTATTTTGTTTCATATCGAAACTTGAGTTAATAATAAAATTGCTGTTTGTGTTCATTGTGTCCTTTGTGCATCATTCCTTGAGATGTATCCCTCTGTAACGAGTTGGATAAATGCTAAACCAACTCTTATTTTGGTTGATTAGGGAAATGGCACGTAGCAACACACAGGCTGGCCTTCTGCGAGATCTTATTAGAGCGGTACAAGAGATCAACACGCAGAATAACGCTAACCAAAACCAGCAATGTAACAATCAGAACAACAACAATCCGCACCAATAAAGTAACACTGGGAATACCACCCAGATCATTGGGGAGTTCCGCCGCTACAAACCCCCAACCCTCAATGGAAAGGCTGGACCCCAAGTAGCAGAAGAGTGGTTACGAGGCTTAGAATGCATCTTCAAGCACATGGAGCTCGGAGATGCCCATAAAATCTCATGTGCTGAATTCATGATGGTTGAGGACGCTGGTCATTGGTGGGAATCCTACCAACGCACGTTGCCAGCGTCCCAACTACGAACAATGACTTGGGCTCAATTCAAAGAAGCTGTGTTGGAAAAGTACTACCCCCAGGATCTCCGAGATGAGAAGGAGATAGAGTTTACCAATCTCAAGCAGGGAAGCCTATCCCTGGTTGAATACAAGAGGAAGTTTGAGCAAATGTTGTGCTGGGCACCTCATTTGGTAGACACGGATGCAAAGAAGACGAGAAGGTTTGAAAGGGGGCTTCGGCCATAAATAGGAGGAATATTAGCGGCCCATGGCTTTACCTCCTATTCGCAGGTCCTGCAACAGGCGCATGTCATATCTGCGCGGCTCAGGTTAGATGATGCTGCCCCGAAGACGAGAGAGTCGTCAGGGAAGCGAAAGTGGAACGGACACGACAAGGGCAAAGGAAAATTTCAGAATAAGAAAGGAAAATCTGGAGGAAATCAAAAGGAAGGTAATGATAACACGGCTAACAACAAGCCTCTATGCCAGAATTGTGGAAAGAATCACCACGGGGAATGCCTAATGGGCAAAGGGGTATGCTACCGTTGGAAGAAGGCCGGTCACTTTGCGAGGGACTACCCTGAGTATAAGGGAAGGGAAGCTGCTAAGAAGGGAAAAGCCCGAGTGTTTGTACTCACACAGAGCGAAGCACAGCAGGATCCAGACGTGATCACTGGTATGTTATCAATCTTTAATATACCTGATCTCGTACTATCTGATTCTGGTGCTACAAATTCTTTTGTATCAGTTAGCTTCTGTGCTAAGATTGGAAATTTATGTGAAAACATGAACGAGGCCTTAGAGGTTAGCATCCCCTCAGGAGAAACGGTTAGTGTTGAACAGAAAATTAGAGCTGTTAAGTGTGAAATTGATGGAAGGAATTTAGAAGCTGACCCATACGTGCTAGAAATGAAGGATTTTGATGTTATTTTGGGAATGGACTGGCTTAGTAGCAACCATGCTACTATTAAGTGTCGCGAAAGGGAAATACTTTCCCAGAGGCCTGGAGAAGATGAATTTACCTTTTTCGGGGCGAAAGTCAAAACCCTACCCCGAATTGTCTCGGCAATAAAAGCGGAGAAGATGTTGAAGAAAGGTACTGGCCGGGGATACCTTGTAAATATGATTAGTTCATCGTCGATTGAGCTGACCTCGAAGGATGTTCCAATCGTACGAGATTTTGTGGACGTGTTTCCAGATGATTTACCCGGAGTCCCTCCAGACAGACATGTGGAGTTCGCTATTGACTTGGTACCTGCAGCAGCACCAGTATCCAAGGCACCATACCGTATGGCACCGAAGGAACTCCAAGAATTGAAGGTCCAGCTAAAGGAATTGCTTGACAAGGGATTCATTCGACCTAGTGTGTCACCTTGGGGAGCACCAGTGCTCTTCGTGAAGAAGAAAGATGGGTCGATGAGGATGTGCATCGATTACAGAGAATTGAACCGCCTCATAGTCAAGAACAAATATCCGTTGCCAAGGATAGAGGATCTATTCGATCAGTTGAGAGGTGCCAGTGTATTTTCCAAGATTGGTCTGAGGTCAGGCTACCATCAACTCAAGATCAAGGACAGCTACATACCTAAGACAGCATTCAGGACTCGCTACGGCCATTACGAGTTCACTGTAATGCCTTTTGGGTTGACCAATGCGCCAGCTGTCTTTATGGATTTAATGAACTGTGTTTTCCATTCGTATCTCGATCGGTTCATTATAGTTTTCATTGACGACATACTGGTCTACTTGAGAGACAAGAAAAAGCATGAGGAACATCTCAGTACGGCACTACAAACTCATCGCAAGGAAAAGCTATATGCTAAGTTTTAGAAGTGCGAATTCTGGCTTGATCGTATTAGCTTTTTGGGGCATGTGGTAACTGCCAATGGTATTGAGGTTGACCCAGTAAAAGTTGAAGCTGTCTCAAATTGGAATACACCAACAAATGTTGGTGACATTCGTAACTTCCTGGGCTTGGCTGGTTACTATCGAAGATTCATTGAAGGGTTTTCCAAAATAGCTGGACCGTTGACCCAGCTGACCAAGAAGGGAGTAGAGTTCCGATGGACAGATAAATGTGAGAAGAGCTTTTAGTCTTTGAAGCAGAAATTGATATCAGCTCCAGTATTGGCAATTCAGGAAGGATCGGAAGGATTTGTAATCTATAGTGACGCATCTAAACAGGGATTGGGCTGTGTACTAATGCAACATGGGAAAGTGATCGCCTACGCTTCTAGGCAACTGAAACCCCATGAGCAAAACTATTCGACGCACGATTTAGAATTGGCGGCCGTAGTTCACACTCTAAAGATATGGCGACACTATCTATACGGTAGTAGATGTGAAATATACACGGACCATAAAAGTCTCAAATATTTCTTCACATAAGGAATTGAATATGAGACACAGAAGATGGTTGGAGCTGGTTAAAGATTATGATTGTACGATCCTTTACCATCTGGGTAAAGCTAATGTCGTAGCCGACGCACTGAGCAGGAGGACGAAGGGTCAATTACCAGTTTTGCCAACCAGTCAAGAACATTTTATCAGAGATTTCGCCAAGCAGAAGATCGAAGTTGTGATTCCCCCATGTCGCATCACTGCAATCATAGCCACATTGGTAGTGCGACCTGTGCTCAAGGATAGAATTAAAGAGGCTCAGAAAAATGCAAAGTTCTTGTGTAAGATCAAAGATCGGTTACTCACGGGCAATGTGAAGGATTTCGAAGTATCGACCGATGGCACCCTCTCGTTTAAAGGGAGATTGTGCGTACCGAAAAATGAAGAGTTAAGAAAAGAGATTCTTGAAGAGGCGCATTCTTCGCCTTATACCGTGCACCCTGGAGGTTCGAAGATGTACCAGGATCTGCGTAAGCTATATTGGTGGAGGAACATGAAGAGATCTATCGGCTTGTTCGTTGAGAAATGCATGACATGTCAACAGGTGAAAGCCGAACACCAACGACCGTCGGGGTTGTTGAATCCGCTCAAGATTCCAGAGTGGAAATGGGAACACATAGCAATGGATTTCGTCACTGGACTACCCAAAACAGTGAAAAGTCATCACGCTATTTGGATAATTGTTGATCGTTTGACAAAATCGGCTCACTTCCTACCCGTAAGAATGAACTTCAGCCTTGATCAGTTTGCCCAGATCTATGTGAAAGAGATCCTAAGATTACACAGAGTACAGTTTCTATTGTATCCGATAGGGATACCCGATTCACATCTAACTTCTGGAGAAGCTTACAAGATGCTATGGGTACCAAGCTGAAGTTTAGCACCGCCTATCACCTGCAGACAGATGGCCAATCCGAAAGGACCATACAGATCTTGCAGGATATGTTAAGAGCGTGTGTGCTTGATCTTGGTTGTAATTGGGAAACGATATGTTAAGAGCGTGTGTGCTTGATCTTGGTTGTAATTGGGAAACGCACCTGCCATTGGTTGAGTTTGCGTATAACAACAGCTACCAGGCGACCATCGGGATGGCACCGTATGAAGCCCTCTATGGAAGAAAGTGCAGATCGCCTGTGCATTGGGACGAGGTCGGTGAAAAGAGGATTTTGGGTCCAGAAATAGTTGAGTGAACTGTTGAGGCCGTGGATAAGATTAGAGGAAGAATCAAGGCTGCTCAGGACAGACAGAAATCTTATGCTGATAAGAGACGAAAAGATTTACATTTCAAGGTAGGCGAGAAGGTTTTCCTCAAGGTAGCTCCAATGAAGGGAGTTATAAGATTTGGGAAGAAATGGAAACTAAGACCTAGATTCATTGGACCCTTCAAAATCCTTGAAGAGGGCGGTGATGTGGCTTATCGATTAGCTTTACCGCTAGAACTATCGGCAGTACATAACATTTTCCACGTCTCGATGTTAAGGAAGTACATCCACGACTCAAGCCATATCGTCAATTATGCGTCGCTAGACGTGGACAAAGATTTGACATACGAGGAAATTCCTATGGCGGTCCTCGAGAGGAAAGTCCAGATGTTGAGAAACAGAGAAACCCCTTTACTTAAAGTCCTGTGGAGTAGACATGGAAAGGAGGAGGCCACTTGGGAAATGGAAGACGAAATTCTAGCCAAGTACCCCAACGTTCTAAATTAGGTAAATATAAATTTCGAGGACGAAATTTCTATAAGTAGGGGAGGTTGTAACGACCAAGACCAAAATTTTTAATCACCTAAAAGAAAACGTCGTCATTACGACTTAACCTATTAAATTGAGATTTTTACGCAATGTTCGTCTAGTAGAAAAGAAATTAATTATTTAATAATTTAATCGGGTCGAAAATTATTTAGGGCCAAAAAAAAAGAAAAAAAAAAAATTTCTGCCCGTTGGGCTTTAGGCCCACCTATTAAATCAAACGCCCATTTAAACTTCTATCGGGCTATTACATTAAGCTCTTTGGGCTTTGAGCCCAACTATTGAGTTGGAAGCCCAGGCTAACCCTGTGAGGAGGTTTTGAGACATGAGTTCAAATCTTCACTCCCAATTTTTCACGTCTCTACACCCTTACCTCTCCTACAATACCTAAACTCCCAACAACTCTGGATCTTTAGGTTCTCACGTCATTCACAAAACCGCCACAGCTCTCAACCTCTCAACATTAAAAGTATTTCTCCTCAGCAGGAAGTTCCCAAGACCAGTTTCTCACAGCAATCGACTACCCTCTTCGTAGCAGAAATCAAAGCAACCAGATTCGTCCAATCCACAGGAAGAAACAAATAGGTAATTTATCAAACTTTTTCTATTGATTCCACTAGCACAAATACTATCCACTGCCTAGATTTTAAGCAAATATTCTATAGCTATTTTCATCTACTGCAATGAATTTATAATATGGAAACAGACATAAACCAAACACAAAATCTGTATTTCATCACCACCCTCATAGTGCACTTAGAAGAAAAGAAAAGGGAAGAATTCTTTATCCATAAATTCAACCAATCAAATTATTGAACCCAAACATATCATCATCTTTCCCTCGTCATCGTGATGCTATAAAAAATTTTAAAAAAAAATCTCTGCGTGAACAGTAACCCCACGAGCGTGAATAGCACTTGGCCATGGATCTTAGACTCAATCTTCAAATTTCTTCCACAAATTGCCCCCTAGAAGATAGTAGAGCGTAGGAGAACTAAAAGTCAACCTTATTTTGACGAATTTTGGCCGGAATACTATGAACTTTGCCAGAATTTCTCACCAAGCTGTGGTCGGTTTAATCGATGCTAACTCCCTCCGTCGACGGCAGCTGCTGCCCCACCTCACATCGGCGGCGGCGGTGGCGGTGGCGGCGATGGCTAGTCATCTCTTCCACGCGATGGTTGCACTCCGCTTTCTTTTTCCCTCTTCTGTCAATTTCTGATCGTGCATATATGGTGGTGGAGATGAAGTCTTAATTTTGACGTTTAAAAAGGATTTTGCAATTAAAGCCCCCAAGTCCTGAATTAACGGTAAAGCGGTCCCCGAATGGACAATTCCTCTCAATTAAGCCCCAATCAAGTTTTAAAAGTTCAATTTCAACCCCTATAGTTTCGATTGAGCTTCAAACTAGTCCTAGTTGACCAATTACTTCAATTTCCACCCTCAAATCAATACTTCTCTTTCAATTTAACTCAAAACAACTTTTAAAGTCGTCAATTAGGCCCTATAACTTTTAAATTAAATTCGATAAGACCCGAATGAATTATTAAACTTCAATTTTAAGATTTAATTACTAAGATATGTTTAATTTCTTCTATTAGACAACGTGAAAGGTCCGTAGAGGCGCTAGCATCACACCAGCCCTAATTTCGACGAATCTACAAGAGCAGCAAATTGAGGTGGGGTTACTTTATGCAAAAATTATGTTACTCCTTGCAAATGTTTTTATTTTAAAAAGCGATTGTTTACTTTAGAAATCCATATCATGCCCTTTACGTGTTATAATTTGCGGTATTTGCTATGTGACATGCATGTGATGGTGTTAAGTACCATCTTCCATGGAATGGTGATAAGGGCCATTCGGATAGTCATAGCAACTTTCCCCCACGTTGGACGGGAGTTTCCAACACTCGACTTTTCTATAGTTATCTGCCTCTAATTGTTATTTCGTATATGGCTATATGATATGGTGCAATATTTTTCTACTGTGCCCCACTGAGTATAACAACGTTATACTCACCCCAAATATTTTTAAACTCTTTTCAGATTAAGGAGTTTGGCGAAGTGGCGCGAGACAGGTGACATCATCCACTAAATTACTATATTAAATTAGTTTTCTTTGATTAGAAGATCGTTCAAAACTTAGTAGTATATTATTTTTGAGCTTGCGCATATGGTTTATGAGTTTAATTTATTTGTTTAGAAAATGAATATTGATTATCAAGTTGATTGTTATTATTCCTAATGTTATTATTATTGTTATTATTTTTACTGAAAAGGTTATAAAATAAAAAAAAATTTCGTCAATTTTTCCCATTTCAATTAAGTAAAGGCTAATTTAGTAACCGCTCGATATTTAAAAATCGGGGCATTACATTGCAGGTGATGGCCTCCATAAAAAGGCATCTAACTTTTTTGGAATGTCTATCCAAACTATCATAGCAGTTGGCCAAAGAGGAAGATCATTGATCAACAGTTTGGATGATTAGAGTACAACCATCCTTCAGCAACTAGTTCTCCATTTCCACTCCAATCAAACACCTTGCATTTTTGTTCTGCATTGCTAGTTTTACTCTATCAAGAAAAAATAATATGTGGTTCACATGTTTTATTATAAAATCAAAAGATAAATATAATACTTCTAAAAAATTATTTTACCATATTGTCTTCCTTTTCAAAATGTTCTACAACTTTCAAGACAACTCTATTACTGGCCATACTACTATCTCATCTTCAACATGTTAGAGACATGTCATTTTAGGTGTAGGTCTCTACAAAAAAAGCATCTAGATTCTTCAAAATGTCAACAAAAAATTTTCTTACCATTGGGTCCTAAAGGATTTTGATTAACAATCTCGGTTGGATTGCATGACAAAACATGCCATTCGGCAACAATCTCTTATGTTCCACTCCAATCTAACAACCCACATTTTTCAAGAATATTTGCAAGCTTACTCTATAACAAAACCAAATGAAAAAATTATAGTAATATGATGTTAGATTGATGAATTAAAATGTTTCTCAGAATGTAATACAATTAACTTTACCGTATGACATATGTTGTCTTCTCTTAAACTTTGATTGGCCCAACAAACGAAAAAAGTCACCCATTCTTGAATTTGTGAAAAAGACCATTCATATATATTCAAATTTCAGCAGGGAAATGAATCAACATATATGTCACATATCCTATTCTTTGCTAGAGTATGGATGATTTCTTCCAACTCTGAAATTCTACTATTCAATTGCGTTGTATGCTCATCTCTAGCATGTACGATGGATACCTTGCTGATAATAACACCTTTTCCCATTGCTCTTAGTCGTCCAGATTTTTCTTGTGGCAATACTTGTGAAAGCGCATCTTCTCTCAAATTAGTTGTTGAGTTAGATGGTGCTTTACTTTCAATTTGTTGGATTTTCTCGTAAATAATTTAACATGTCTGGATAGATTATGTACAAATGTTTAAACAAAATATCATTTTCAATCCTTGAAGTGTCGAAAAATGAGATTAACACTTACAATAGTATCTACAACAGTTGTGGCCACAGGTTCACCATTTTTTTGAGTGCGAGATTTAATCCAAACCTTCACTCTAGAGATAGAAGCAGGATCATCACTCATCTTCTTCTGCATAAAAAATACATTAAAAGCGTTAAACTTTCTAGAAGAGCGACTTAATTAATTATAGAGATTGAACTATGACCCTTCTTTTTTTCTCACCATATCTTCTGCCAATTGAGCCATTCCCTTGCGACTACATGTGTGTGGCATTTGTTTGTGCCTCATAGCTTTAAATACTTCACTTTTAGCCTAAAATACGGGGTTATAAATAAATAACATTACAAGCATATATGAACATGAAAGGATTATGATAAACTACACTGAAGTGCTACTATTTACCTTAAAGTTTAAAGTTTTTTTTGACTTGATAAACGCCATCCACTCCTTTGTACTTTTAATGTTATCTGATTTAAGTTGAACCATTTGCTCATTGGTCTCCACGCTTTTTATTTTGCTAACTAACCTAACTTTGAGGCCCTCCAAAGACTTCCCATGTGTTGAAATGAGGATTTCTTTTGCCGTTCCTCACCCAATTTAAATCTAGTCCACAAATTGCTTACCAAATAAGCTATACACCAGAGATCTAATCCTTGGATCTACAACAATTTTTTTTTTCATTTTTGTTAGACCTCGCCTTTTTTATCCCTTATGGATTTACATCTTGGCCATGAATTGTTGCATCATCTTCCATTGCATCTCCATCATTATCTTTACTTTGGATTATGTTGTTATATGATGCTTCTTCATTTACTTGGAATTGAGTCGAAATGAGGTCCGTCATATTATGCTCATCCTTTGCATAAGAATCTTGGGATGCGATTCTAGGTGCTTGAACATCTTTTTGTCTACAGCCAAGCTTCTTCTTCTTCTTCTCCATAGCTTCTACCATTGTCGAACTATCCTGTTTAAAGAACATATCCATCAACATTACCAACATGCTATAAAAACATGGGATCAGATGTAAAACCTACTAAATTTAAAAAACTCCATCTTTCCTCTTTAACAGTTATCAGATTATATAGCACTGTAAAAAGTTTAAAGTAGATTAGACCCATTTACATCAAAACATAAATTCATTGTCATCGACAGGGAAATTGACGCAAATGGTCCAAAAAATGTGCAATTGACAAGTTTAGTCCGTAATAATTAAACGTAGCTCGATTGGTCCAAAAAAATTGAGGTGTAAATTTAGTCTAAATGGATGGAATCCATCCATTAAATTGTTAGCCAAAGTAAAAATATGTTATTTTGCCCTTTTGTGAAGGGGTACTTTTGTCAAAATATTACAAAAAATTGCACAAAAGGTCCTAACCTTTATGGGATGTTAAAATCAGGTCCTAAAGTTTTTAATTTAGTTACATTAGTCCAAAATTTTAATTAAATTATAAAATTTTATATTTTATTTTTTATAAGTATGAATTTGGTCCATAATTAATTTGACACAAATTAGATAATTTTAACGAAAATCTTCAACGTCGCAGCATTTGTTTACGTGTTCTTTTGTATTAAATACGCACATATTTTGACTCTAACCGACAGCCAACAATAAATATAATTAGTATATCCTAATAAAATTTTAGTAGGTGCGTACTACTATTAAAAAAAGGAATATAAAAAAATAAAATAAAATACAGACGGATGCATTTTGATTTTAACAAATAGTTATAAATGAATTGTTGTACGTAAATAAAATTTTATTCGAAATACATCGCTTTAAAAAATAGAGCGAATATAAAAAATTAATCAAATCAAATAAAAAACTTAAAAAAAGTGCAAAATCCCCAACCCCGCCTACCCATCCCCCAACCACAAAACAACCACTAGGTGGTGGTAGTGGTGTTGGTGGTTCCACACCACCACTGGCGAATAGGCCACCGGCCACTGCTACTATTGGTGGTGTTTTCGCCACCACCAGTTCTGAACCACCACCAATAGTGGGTGGCGGTGGTGGTTGTTTTGGGGTGAGGGATGGGCGGGTGGGGGTGGGTTGGGGTTGAGGGTTTTTATTTTTTTTATTTTTTATTTGATTTGATTAATTTTTTATATTCGGTATATTCTTTAAAATGATGTATTTCTAATAAAATTTATTTAGATACAACAATTCATTTATAAGTGTTTGTTAAAATCAAAATGCGCTTTGAAATTCATTTAGCGAGGTTATTTTATAGATAAATGAATAAATTACTCATTTATCGATAAATAAATATTTATTATTTTAGCGAGAGCTTTGAAATATAAAATATGTATGTCGTATGTGGTGAGAAAAATCAAAAGACACTAGTCAAAGTATTATTTGAATCTAGGAAAGCTCAAAAGTTTAGTGAAACTTAATGCCTCTAGAAACTAAATTCATGTACGTACATAGCAAATGATCCTGAACCAGATGATAGTAGCATTGTCCCAAATGTGTCGTCAAAAGAGGAATTTCAAGCAATAGTCACCTTAAGCAACTACTTGTTTAACGTGAGCAAAATATTTCAGAAGTTGTGTATGCTTTACAAAAAGTTAAGGATGAGGTTCATTTTGGTTTAGGTGGGAAGAATAAAAAATAGCCATAGATGCATATTTTCAAAAGGAATGATTATTGTATGGGTATTATTGATTGATTGAAATATTTTGCTATACTATATATATATATATATATATATATATATTTCTCAATGAAATCCAGTAATTTTTACTTTATATTTTTATTGGGCGCTTAGGGATTCAATTTTTTAATTACTTAATATATTTAGCGAGGTTATAACTTTACTCCATTAGCCCAAGTCGGGGCCGAAATAAATTATTATATAATCGAGGTTATTATTTTATCGAATATTACTTTATCGAGGTTTAACTGTATTTTATTTTATTATATTTGTTATATTTTTATTTTTATAGTAGTACGTCCGTACTAAAATTTTACAAAGATATACTAATTATATTTACTATTGACTATTGGTTAGAATCAAAATGTGAGCGTGTCTAATACAAAAGACAATGTAAACAAATACTACTACGCTGCAGATTTTCGGTAAAATTATCTAATTAGTGTCAAATTAACTAGATAAAATCAATTATGGACCAAATTTGTACATATAAAAAATATAAAATTATATAATTTAATTAAAATTTTGGACTAATGTAACTAAATTAAAAACTTTAGGACCTGATTTTATTAACCCACAAAGGTTAGGATCTTTTGTGCAATTTTTCGTAATGTTTTTGACAAAATACTCCTTCACAGCATGACAAAATAACATATTTTGACTTTGCCTAACTGTTTGGTGGACGGATTCCATCTATTTGACTAAATTCACACCTCAAAAATTTTTTAGACTAATTTATTTATTTCTGACTAAACTTTGCAACTGCACATTTTTTTGGGACCATTTGCGCCAATTTCCATTATCGATAGTACAAAATAAAATATTGAAAAAGTAAGAATGCTTACAATTGCATAACTTCTTATTTACACTAGGAAGGGATGCCGTCATAAGTATCTGGCGTCCCCTTGACGCTACAATAGCCTCTAGATCTACAAGCCGTCATCAGTATAATGCAACAGAGATGTTGGCTAAATTTGATCTAAAATAACAAAAAATTTCTTAATCTACCTGACACAACTTAAAGTCATTCATGTTAGACTAAATCTGAAATAAAATCGTAATCAACACCAAAGAAGCCTAAATTTGAATTTAGCAAATATAAAAATAAGGGATTTTGGCGCAAATGGTCCCAAAAAACTAGCCATGTTGTAGATTTAGTCACAAATAATAAAAGATAGCGCAAATGGTACCAAAAAAAACTTTGATGCGCAAAGGGTCCAAAAAAAATTTTTGGTGCACATATGGTCCATTTGGATAGACTCCTTCCATTCAATTGTTAGTCAAAGTCAACTGTTGAAAAATTGGGTACGCATTTGATCCATTTTCCGTTAACTTTAGACATTGTTACAATCAAGTCCCAAAGTTTGAAAAATATATACTTTAGTTCCAAATTTAGTTAAATTGTATAATTTTATATTTTTTTTCTATAGGTGCTTATTTGGTCTGTAATTAATTATATTGAATTAATTTGATACCGATTATTTTTTATGTTTTTTATAAAATTTATTTGATTTGATTAATTCTTTATTTATTTAATTTGATTAATTCTTTGTATTTGAAATTTTTTTTACAGTAATATATTACTGATAAATTTTTAGGTAGGTACAATAACTGCATTTATTATTATTAATTATTTTTTAAAATCAAAATGTGCTTGTCTATAATGCTAAAGAAAAATTTCATTTTTTTTGTGTTTTTGTGATTTGATTTGATTAATTTTTTGTATTTGATATTTTTTTTGCAGAAATTTATTATATTCCTACTAAAATTTTCTGTAGGTACAATAATTGTATTTATTATTAACTATTGGCTAAAATCAAAATATGCGTGAATTTAATGCTAAAGAAAATTTTTGAAAGTTGTGATATTATATGAATTCCAATAAATACTACTTGTGTGAAATTTTTTGATAAAAACTATTTAATCGGTGTCAAATTAATTCAATAAAGTTAATTACAGACCAAATAAACATACATAGAAAAAATAAAATATAAAATTATACAATTTAACTAAATTTGGGACTCAAGTATATATTTTCCGAACTTTGCGACTTGATTGTAACAATGTATAAATTTATGACCTTTTGTGCAATTTATTTCAAGTAAAATGGGCCAAATGTTCACCCAATTTTTCAACAGTTGACTTTCACTAATGGCTAAATGGCGGATTCCATCCAAATGGACCATTTGCGAACCAAAGTTTTTTGTTTGGACTATTTGCGCTACCTATTATTATTGGGACTGAATCTATAACATGGCTAATATTTTGGGACCATTTGTGTCAAAATCCCTAAAAATAACTAAAACCAATACTACTCAGAACCTCAAAACTAATAGCCAACTCATAATCTCATTAATAACAATGCAATAGCAATCCACATGACTAAATTAAATTTTAGAATTAAAACTACTTAAGTATGCCTTCGCAGTCCTTCCTAACATAACTAGCACCCTCAATAGAATCATCAATGTTTCATATCAGCTTCTTCAAGAACCGACATGGTAGAGAAATCTATGTGTTCTTCCTTCTCCAACTCGTGGATATCTCGCGGCGATGCGTTTATTACTACATAACAATTAGAAGAATCATCATCTCTCGACTAAAAAATCTATTTCACTTGAGATGCAAGGATATATGGATGTCTTGAAAATGAATCTTGATTTTGGTTAAGTTGACAAGACTAAATCCAGCATCAACCTTGACACCATTTCCTCCGTTTGCCCAATGACACTTGAAGGTAGAAATATAAAAGACATGGTAGTCTAACAATATTAATTTAGCCAATATCCCGTTGTAAGTGATCACATCAGAAACTTGGTAAGTATCTTTTGCACTCGCTCTACACATGCTTGTTAAATCAAAAGTCACCCCATTATTTTGAGTTTCTCTCTCAACATCTTTAGTGTAAAAACGCTACCGATTAATGATATATCCCGTGTAAAACAAGGTGCTCTTTCTCAGCCCATAGGAAATCCGTCTTAACATCCTTTAAACCTGTTGGAAAATCAGCCCGAATATGATTTCAGGTTCATCCCAAAACCTTGCCTTCAAGTTGTGAAATACCAAAAGAATCGGAGAAATAAATATGCAAGGAAATAACAATACAAGATTTACATCGAAAACTCCAAAACCGGAGAAAAACCACGGGTGGACTGTGAAAGCTTTCCACTATATGAAAAATTTTTACAATCATACAGACTTTTCACTCGCCCAACCCCAACCCCAAGTATTACAGGAAAAATAATGCGAGATTTACCACAGCTAATTTTCTACTATTTGTACAAGCCACAAAGAGTTACAAGAAAACTCTCAAGATGTTAGGCTCACAATTTTTCCTCTAGATCTGGTCACCCCAAGTATTAGAGAAAAAATACATCAAGTCTTACCACACCCACCAATTGCTATTTTTTGTACTACCGACAAAGACCACAAAACTAGAGTGCTAAAATATTATTTTCTCTCAACCCATACTTGGTTGGTATATCTTACAAGAAGAGAAAACTCAGGAGAAAATTAGGAGAAAACTTCCTAATTCAAATTGGTTTTAGGACTTTGACCAAAAGTTGTCCTTTTTCCTTTTGGATTGATTTTTTGTAATATTCCAATAATCTCCACCTTGCCAAAAATAAGTCAAAACTTCTCATCTTCTCTTCTAGTGTCTTGTTCACAATACTTGAAAATTACCTGGCAAGCCTTTGGCACACTTTGACGATTCCAATTCTCAAAAAGTATAACCACTTAGAATTACTCACAAATTCTTGGAATTTCATCGGCTCAATGCCAAAATAAAACCGACTACAATTTATGGTGCAGCTCTCTTGCTGGCTTTCCAGAGAGCTCATCAGCCATCGACATTACTTCAAACACGCACCTTGCATCGATGCCAGCCAATGCCTGTGTGCAAACCTGCTAGTAGTAACACGTCCTCTATCATGACAACTAGCGACATGCCATAAGAATGACTATCCTACTAACATTACTTCTCAACTGCTTCACATTGAGAGTCGGATTGTCTAGATCTGGAGTAGCACCGAATCTACTCCACCTGAATAGTATTTTCTCACGTTAGCAGTTCGTCCATACTTGCAACAATTTACTTTCTTCCCCATGGAGTTACCCGTCTTCCACTTTTCTAAAACAAGTAATGGAAGAAACCCGATAAATCTAAACCATTTATCAATTTTAACTCCAATGACCACTAGTTTACGACCAATCCCATTGAGATTTTTTGTATGCGCACCAATTCCCAAAGAACTAAACAATTATTGTAGGTGCAACTGATTTTAACATCTTGTGCTTACAATCATCAAATGTAGATCTTCCCAATCATCATCAATCATATTGGCTTCAGTACTTTTGTCAGAATACAGGATTGCCTTTTTCTTTCAAATCCTTGCGTAGCTAAGCCTGAATCAATATATCCTTGACTTGTACTTGCCACAAATAAAAATTTATTCTTCCATCAAATTTCTCCACTTCCAATTTGAAACCTGATATTTCTACTCTGCGATCCAAACTCCACCACACTGAAAGACCTCGCTCTGATACCACTTGTTGGGAAATCAACCCGAATATGATTTCACGTTTACCCCAAGATCTTGCCTTCAAGTTGGAAACTACCAAAAGAATAGGAGAAATAAATATGCAAGGAAATAACAACACAAGATTTACGTGGAAAACTTCAAAACCAGAAAAAAATCAGGGGTGGATCATCAAAGCTTTCCACTATGTGAAAAATTTTTACAATCATACAGACTTTTAACTTGTGCAACCCCAACCCAAAGTATTTGTAACACCCACAATCCCACATCGCTTGGGCATGAGAGGGCAGTTCAGTTTATAAGTTAAGCGACCTATCCAACTAGGCATGAGGCCTTTTGGGGTGAGCGCAAGAATAAAACCGTGCTGGCTTGGCCCAAAGCGGACAATATCATGCCGAAGTGGATCTGAACGGTAGCTGACCGAACCCAAATCCGTATGGTCATCGCTGGGGCGTAGCAGGCCGAATCCGGGAGGGCCATGACGGGGGTCGAGTCATTACAAATGGTATCAGAGCTAGAACCCAACCGAAAGTGTGGCCAACGAGGACGTTGGGCCCTTCGAGGAGGGGTGATTGTAATACCCACAATCCCACATCGCTTGGGCACGAGAGGGCTCTTCACTTTATAAGTTAAGAAATCCACCCAACTAGGCATGAGGCCTTTTGGGGTGAGCCCAAGAGCAAAACCGTGTGGGTTAGGCCCAAAGCGGACAAATCATGCCAAAGTGGATCGGGTCGGTAACATACCGAATCCAAATCCATATGGTCCTCGCCGGGGCATAGCAGGCCGAATCCGGGTGGGCCATGATAACGACTCGACCCCCGTCATGGCCCACCCGGAGTCGGCCTGCTACGCCCCGGCGAGGACCATACGGATTTGGGTTCGGTCAGCTACCGTTCCGATCCACTTGGGCATGATATTGTCCGCTTTGGGTCGAGCCCGCACGGTTTTATTCTTGGGCTCACCCCAAAAGGCCTCATGCTTAGTTGGGTGGATTTCTTAACTTATAAAGTGAAGAGCCCTCTCATGCCCAAGCGATGTGGGATTGTGGGTGTCACAATCACCCCTCCTCAAGGGGCCTAACGTCCTCGTTGGCCACACTTCCGGTTGGGTTCTAGCTCTGATACCATCTGTAAAGACTCGACTCCGTCATGGCCCACCCGGATTCGGCCTGCTACGCCCCGGCGAGGACTATACGGATTTGGATTCGGTCAGCTACCATTCCGATCCACTTCGGCATGATATTATCCGCTTTGGGCTGAGCCTGCACGGTTTTATTCTTGGGCTCACCCCAAAAGGTCTCATGCCTAGTTGGGTGGATTTCTTAACTTATAAAGTGAAGAGCCCTCTCATTCCCAAGCGATGTGGGATTGTGGGTGTTACAATCACCCCTCCTCAAGGATCGTGGGCCCATAACCCATAGGTCCCAGGATCGAAACCTGGCTCTTATACCATCTGTAACAACTCGACCCCCGTCATGGCCCACCCGGATTCGCCCTGCTACGCCCTGGCGAGGACCATACGGATTTGGGTTTGGTCAGCTACCGTTCCGATCCACTTCGGCATAATATTGTCCGCTTTGGGCCGAGCCCGCACGGTTTTATTCTTGGGCTCACCCCAAAAGGCCTCATGCCTAGTTGGATGGGTCTCTTAACTTATAAACTGAACTGCCCTCTCATGCCCAAGCGATGTGGGATTGTGGGTGTTACAATCACCCCTCCTAAAGGGGCCCAACGTCCTTGTTGGCCACACTTCCGGTTGGGCTCTAGCTCTGATACCATCTGTAACGACCCGATCCCCGTCATGGCCCACCCGGATTCGGCCTGCTACGCCCCGATGAGGACCATATGGATTTGGATTCGGTTTGCTACCGACCCGATCCACTTTGGCATGATATTTTCAGCTTTGGGCCTAACCCGCACGGTTTTGCTCTTGGGCTCACCCCAAAAGGCCTCATGCCTAGTTGGGTGGATTTCTTAACTTATAAAGTGAAGAGCCCTCTCATGCCCAAGCGATGTGGGATTGTGGGTGTTATAATCACCCCTCCTCAAGGGGCCCAACGTCCTCGTTGGCAACACTTCCGGTTGGGTTCTAGCTCTGATACCATCTGTAACGACCCGACCCCCATCATGCCAAAGTGGATTGGGTCGGTAGCGGACCGAACTCAAATCTGTATGGTCCTCGCCAGGGCACAGCAGGCCAAATTCGGGTGGGCCATGATGGGGGTCGGGTCGTTACAGTATTACAGGAAAAATAACGCGAGATTTACCACACCTAATTTTCTACTCGTTGTACAAACCATTAAGAGTTACAAGAAAACTCTGAAGATGTTAGGCTCACAATTTTTCCTCTAGATCTTGTCACCCTAAGTATTAGAGAGAAAAATACATCAAGTCTTGTCACACTCACCAATTGCTATTCTTTGTACTACCCACAAAGACCATAAAACTAGGGTGCTAAACTATTATTTTTTCTCTCAACCCATACTTAGTTAGCACATCTTATAAGAGGAGAAAACACATCAATTTATAGGACAACAACAAACCTAAACCTGCTAAAATTAGGAGAAAACTTCCTAATTCAAATTGGTTCAGGACTTTGACCAAAAGTTTTCTTTTACCTTTTGGATTTATTTTTGGCAATATTCCAACAAAACTAATAGGTATCTACAGAAAATAATAGAATCTGATATAGGTCTGGAGATTGATACATTAAAGACAATTGGAGAATTAGTCAGAGTTTACCTTACCTTCTTCTTAATCCAATCGGCAAAGTTACCTTCTTGGTTTTTCCAATGTAACGTTGCATTTGTTTGAAGGCATTTGTTTTGTTCTTGTAACACCTCCAAATGTAAACTGGTACAGAAAAAAGTGACACTGGTGTATACTAAACTCCACATACACATAAAAAATGGTTCCACCGTACCCGTATTCATCAACACAGCTAAATGAGCAATTTCTGTCTCTTTGTCTATTAATGTAGCTGTCTTGGATACTGATATTGGACATCCTTTGAGTATTATAGCATTTTCACAATCTTCATTACGAACTTCTTTTTCCTCCAGTTGTACTAATTGCTTAAAAAATTCACGATAACATTTCATGCACTTGTCTGCAAGATAGGGATAGGCCTTTGTAGTGCACCTCTCAGGTCATGCATAGTTCCTTACATAATCTTTAAGTGCCTTCATATACCTTTCAAGCTTTGGAATGAAAAATATATTATTCACACTTAATTTACAATGGAGAAAATGTACAAATATATAGGCATTTAGTGTAAACTAAATCCTTAACACTAGGAATCAAATCTCAGAAAAATAAGAAAGAAAATAAAGGTGAGTCATCATCCTTTATTTTAGGAAACAATCCTATTTTGAACTCAGATTTAGAATATCTTCTATTTAGAGGGAAATATCCTACACAATATTTTACATTTAAAAAGAAATATTCGACACTCTCCCTCAAGCTGGGTTGTAAATATCAAACATGCCTAGCTTGCCTCTTGGTTTTTCAAAATTAATTCTAGGCAAGGCCTTCGTGAGGATATCTGCAATTGGAAATCATATAGGGGTGTAAACTGTCTCCACAATTCCATTTTCAATCTTCTCAAAGATAAAATGCCTTTCTATTTCAATATACTTAGTCCTGTCATGGTGAATAGGATTTCTAGCAATGCTTGTTGCAGGCTAGTTATCGCAGAGTAACTTAATTGGTTTATTCAAAGCGACTCCTAATTCAATTAGCAACCTCTTCAACCACATACCTTCATAAATCCTAAGGGCAAGTGCCTTAAACTCTACTTTAGCACTACTTTTTGAAACAGCTGATTGTTTTTTGCTTCTTCAAGTCACAAGGTTTCCCCAAACATAGGTACAATACCCTGAAGTTGATCTTCTATCTGAAATGTCACCTGCCCAATTAGCATCTATAAAAACTTCAACTTCTCTTTTATAACTTTTCTTGTACATTAGGCCTCTTCTAGGTGTCATTTTCAAGTACTTTAGACTACGGTATACAGCCTCCATATGCACTTCTGTTGGATTATTCATGAATTGACTTGCTACACTTACAGAGAAGCTTATATCAAGTCGAGTATGGGAGAGATAAATGAGTCTTCCTACTAGCCTTTGATATCTCCCTTTGAATGCATTGGTGTAGCAATAGGTTTACAACCAAGCATACCTATTTATTTTAATAGATCCAAGATACACTTGTGTTGAGAAACATATATACCTTTTCTTGATCTTGCTATTTCCATTCCCAAAAAATACTTGAGGTGCCCCAAGTCTTTGATTTCGAATTCTTGAGCCAACAACTTCTTCAATCTCACAAGGTAATCTTCATCATCACCTGCTAAAATTATATCATCTACATATACAATCAAGATTGCTACTTTCTTCACTGAAGAAAATTTTGCAAACAAGGTGTGATCTACTTGACATTGGGTATATCCATTCTTCACCACTGATCTTTTAAATCTCCTAAACATGCATGTGGAGATTGTTTAAGCCGGCATAGTGATTTCTGAAGCCTACAAACCTTGTTATAGTTTGACGAATTTTCAAGACCTGGCGGTATCTCCATATATACTTCTTTGTTTAGATCAACATTGAGAAACGCATTTTTGATGTCTAACTGATACAATGGCCAATCATAATTTGCTACAAGTGAGAGAAGAACTCTGATTGTATTTAGCTTTGCGATTAGAGCGAATATTTCTTCATAGTCAGTTCTACATGACTGAGTGAATCCCTTTGCAACTAAGTGGGTTTTGAATCTCTCAATGCTACCATCAGCCTCGTGTTTGATTATGAACACCCATTTACAACCAACTACGCATTTTCTAGGAGGAATATCAGTGACAATTCATGTGCCATTTTTAATTAAGGCACTAGCCTCTTCATTTACTGCCTTTTTCCACTCTGGATCATTTAACGCCTGTTGTATAGTATTAGGAATCTGCACACTATCAAGAGCAGACACAACTGCCTTGCGGGATGGTGATCATATATCATATGACCCAAAATTGCCAATGGGATGTGATGTACAAGTCCAAATACCCGTTCTAAGTGCAATGGGAAGATCACGATCATCAGCGATAAAAGTGCTACAAATATGATCAAATTCTTTCATACCTGTGTGAATTTGAGTAGATTCTGAATTCGGTTCAAATTCTTAGACAAGAGTGAACAGTGTCAAAGACTCTTTTTCTTTCCCAGATTTCTTTCTTCTAGGATAGACATTGAGTGGATTTTTAGTTTATAGCCGTGTTTCTTCTGCTGGAATAGATTTATATGGGTGTGTTTCTCCTGTTGGAACAGAGTAGGATGGAGTATCTTTGGCTGGACTTTTACTGGGTAAAATGTTGGGAATGATGTTTTGTGAATTTGGGACAATTTTTGGTTGTTGAAGTGAAGACTAAGGTGAAATGGAAGGATGAAAATCAAATTGTGGATGAGATTCATGGGTAGAAATATCTTCCCAAAATTGAAATTCCCTCATATCCTTCCCCTGAATTTTAAATTTAAGATAATAGGATTGACGTTCAAAAAATGCAACATCCATGGAGTTATATACCTTCTTTGTGATAGGATAATACCACTCGTATCCTTTTTTATATCTAGAGTATCCAATAAAGATCCATTTGATGGATTTCGGATCTAGTTTAGTGCAATAATGTTGATGAACATGGACAAACACAGTGCAGCCAAAGACTTTAGGATCAAGTGAAGAGATGATTTTTGTGTGAGGATGAAGAACTGTTTGACATGGAGTTTGAAACTTCAAGACTCTAGAAGGCATCCTATTAATGAGAAAGGCGGCTGTAAGAACAGCTTCTCCCCGAAGGTATTTGGGGAACATTTGTAGAAAACATGAGTGACCTAGCAATTTCAAGTAAGTGTATGTTTTTCCTTTCTGCTACGCTATTTTGTTGAGGGTTGTCAACACATGACCTCATGTGAATGATACCTTGACGCAAGAGATAATAGCCAAGAGTGGATTGAAAATATTCCTTGCCATTATCGGTTTTAAATATTTGATTTTTTTTTTTGGAATTTAGTTTGTATCATTTGAATGAAATTCTGAAAGATTTGGCGAACTTCAAACTTCTCTTTCATAAGGAAGATCCATGTTAATCTAGTATGATCATTGATAAAGGAAACAAACCATCTTGTACCTGTGATATGCTTTACTTTTGAGGGTCGCCACACATCACTATGAATCATAATAAAGGATGGGATGGTTTGTATAACACACTAGGATAACTACTTCAAGTATTTTTGGAGAGTTGACATATTTCATAAGTAAACGTGATGAACTGTTATTAATGAAAAGAGAAGGAAACAGTTTTTCTAAATACATAAAATTTGCATGCCCTGGACGATAGTGCCATAACATTATTTCACTATCCTTATTGAAACAAGAATTTAAACTTGACTGACTAATAAAAGACACACAATAGAATTCTGAGCTTTTCTTATTAGAGGATTCTCCCTTCATAGAAGATAGAGTCTCGAACACAGATCAGCACTCCAATCATCTTCCTCGAATCCAGTTTCTGAAATTCATACAAGTTTGAGAAGAATTTAGCTACATAGTTATGTACAGTTGTAAATTGTCTAACTAAAAGGAGATTGCAATCAAGATAAGGAACATGTAAAAATGAGCTTAGGATCAGGTCCTTGGTAATTTGTATGGAACCAATGCCTTCAACCTTCGAGAAAGAGGTATCTATTGTCCTAACAGCTTGATTATTAAGATACGAGGCTGTATAAATAAAATAATATTTTATTACCAGCCATATGATCTGACGCTCCTGAGTTCAATATCCAAGTTATAGAGAACCTTTTATTGACTGCAAGAGCTATTGAATTTTTACCTTTCTATGCTAACATCCCTGTGCTAGAAGCAGCCTGAAAACAAACTTGATTCACTTTACTTTAGGAGTGGTTGCAGCAACATCTACATGCTTTTCAGTAATGTATCCATAGCTTTCTTTAGGTTTCCAGTTTTGCTGGTTTCCCATGGAGTTTCCAATAGGTGTCTCAAACATGCCTACTCTTGCGACAATGATCACACCAAGGTCTTCCCTTTCTTGGTCAACTGTCATGGGGTTATTACTAGAGAAACTCCTTGTAGCCAACGCTGATCCTTCTCTACATACTTTAGAAAATGCTTCTCTATTGTTTGGAAAAGGCTTTGTACTCATTATTCTTCCTCTGACTTCACCTAGGTTTTTGTTGAGACCAAACAAGAACTTGAAAGTCCTTTTCTGCTCAACAATCTTTTTGTACGGTGATGAATCATACAACACTTCTATGAATAAACTTCGAACATGTCCAGTTGCTGCCAATAACATGCGAGGGTGTTGAAGTACTGAGTAACAACGAGGTCTCCTTGTTGTAGATCGTGAAGAGTGGCTTCAACTTGAAATAACTAAGAATTATTTTCAGAACTGGAAGAAGTTTCACGAACACTATCCCAGATCTCCTTGGCTATCCTATACAACAGAGAATTTTCTCCTATCTCGTTATTCATTAAGTTAATAAGCCAACACATCACCACATGATTTTCAACCTTCCATGTCATATATTTTGGATCTCCTTTTTCCGGAATAGTAATCTCACCAGTGAGGTATTCATCCTTCCTTTTGACACAAATCTACATCATAGCAGACTAGGACCATTGAAGAAAGTTTTGCCGGTTGAATTTTTGGACTATGATGACGGAAGGGACGTCAAAACCACCATGATTAGCTGCTGCTGAACTTATTTCATAACTGGAGGTCACACAAAATCAGAACTTTGAGTTGCAGAGGTCATGCTGTATTTGGTCATTGGAAGAATGATGGAAGGAAGATTAATAGAGAAAAAGGATTAATAAGGATGATAGTCAAAGGGAAGGCTCTGATACCATGAAGATTTGGAATGAAAAGTATATTATTCACACTTAATTTACAATGGAGAAAATGTAAAAATATATAGGGCCAGTGTAAACTGAACCCTTAACACTAGGAATCAAATCTTAGAAAAATAAGAAAGAAAATAAAGGTGACACAATCATCCTTTATCCTAGGAAACAATCCTAAGAATATTCTGAATTCAAATTTAGAATATCTTTTATTTAGAGGGAAATATCCTACACAATATTTTACATTTAAAAAATAAATATTCTACACTTTCAAATGGGTGCATCCAATGGAACTGACTGGTCCACACAATCGTGCTTCTCTTCTGAGATGAACTACCAAGTGTATCATTATATCATGAAATGAGGGAGGGAATATCGCTCTAGGTCGCACAAAGTCACAACGATCTCATCCTCAAGCTGCTGTAATTTTTCTCTATCAATAACACGCTAACATAATTTATTGAAGAAGGAACATAAGCATATTATTGTTTTCCTTCGCTTATCTAGAAACAATCCTCTTATTGCAATTAGCAGCAACTGTTGCATTAGAACATGGTAGTCATCAGACTTCAAACCATTAATATTGCAATCCTTCACATATTTTTTTAAATTTGGGCAGTAACCATCCGGTTGGCTAAAAGCAGACAACCTTTTGCAAAATTTTCTTTTCTCTAACTTTGAAAATGTGTATGCAGTAGGTGGAAGATAGGTTCTAGTCCCACGAGGTTGTACATAAAGACCTTCCCGAATTCCCAAGACCTGTAAATCCAATCGGGATTTCGATCCATCATTTGATTTGTAATTATGTAGCATTGTGCCTAGTGAGCTTTCACAAACATTTCTCTCGACATGCTTTACGTCTAAGTTATGACGTACTGGAAGTTTCTACAACAAAGAATTAGGTGACACTTCTGTACTGTAATTTTTTATTATTATATTAATATTAAAAAAATTAAACACAAACATCCCAATATGGCAAATAAAAAAAGATCGACATTTTTCCCATCTTGTCTCACTCTTAATAGGGTCGTTTTCACTATCCTCCCCATCATCACTATTGTTATCTTCCATATTCATCTTCCTTTTCTTATTGTTTCCTTTTTTACCCTTTCCCTTCTTACCTTTCCCATCTTTACTCGCTTTTTTATTTTTGTTATTCTTTCCTTTTTCAAAATTATTTGGAAAGTCTTTTAGAACAATAGAAATATTCCTCCCTGTTAGGATTCGAGGTTTAGTTCCTTTCTCCACGGTGTTATCAAACTAGGCCTTTCGTTTTTGATAATGATGTGGAGGTGGTAGAAATCTCCTATGACGCATAAAGACATTCTTCTTCCTGTGATGTCACCGCAGATAAGCAGTATTGGCACTGCATGATAGACATGATTTTTCACCCTTTTATGCAACATCCAGCAAGATTTCCATAATCTGGCAAATCATTTATCGTCAATAGAAAAATTGCTCTCATATTGAAATTTGTTTCACTAAACCCATCATAAACTTCAACTCTGTTATGCCACAAGTGATGCAAGTTTTCGACCAACGGCGCCAAATATGCATCAATATCATTCCCAGGTTGTTTCGGACTAGGAATTAATAATGTTAACATAATATTGTCTTTTTTCATGCACAATATGGGGGATAGATTATATGTCTCAAGCATTGCTGACCAGCAACTATATTTTGAACTTAACATTAAAAGCGGATTGAAACCATCTATAGCAAGGCCAAGTTTGAGATTGCGTGGATTAGTTGACAACAATTCCCAATTTTTCATTAACCAAATTCCACGTAATAGAATCCACTAGGTGACACATTTTCCCATCACTGCTTCTGTTATTGAAATTCCACCTCGAATCTTCTACCATCCTTTGGCCTAAATCTTTGAATGATTGGAAAATATCGCAAGACTTTAACTGGGATACCTTGCATAACCTCCTTTGTGCGTTGGTTTATCTTCCATGTTGAAGAACCACATTGCTGACAACTATCCAAATCCTTATACTCCTTTCTAAAAAGGCAGCAATCATTCTCACAATCATGGATCTTTTCAAAACCCATGTCAAGTATTTTGAGGAACTTCTTCACTTCATATAATGTCTTGGGAAATACATTATCCTTTGGTAATAGCAATTGTTGTTTATTTAGAAGCTTATCAAAATTATTGTTAGACAAACCAATCTCGCATTTAAGGTTTTACAAGGCAACGCTCGCTGATAACTTTTTTTGATATGTGGAATTAGGATACAATGGGGTTTCTGCATCTTCCAAATTCTTTAAAAACTCATCCTCTCAGCTTTTTGCAGCATCCTTGTCTTTGTCAATAGTAGAAGTAGGGTTGACTAAGCTTTCATTGTCAAAGTGAACATTTCTGAATAAATTTTAGGCCTCATCGAAATTCTTTTCCCCAAAATTTTTTACCTCTATCTAGTTTCTCCGCATGATTATACCACCTATTGCTCTTGTACTTGTGATCCATTCCTCTTATAATCAAATGTTCAGCAAAAATATTGTCATGATGATGACATAGATTCTGACAATCTCAGCAAGGGCATAAAATTTTTTTTGGATTTCCTCAATTCCTTTGCATTATTTACAAAATTCCAAGGTCCTCGGTCGTACTAGATAGTAGTTCTAAGATTAAGTAAAGACAAAAGAAGTATTGCTTTTAGTATAACAATACATGATTTAATTCTCAAATTATGCTTCTCTTAAGTACCATACGGTCAACTATTTAGGTGCACCCAATCTTTATCCATCATCGTTAAATAAACTCCAAGGGTTTACTTAAGTAAAACAAATAAATTGGGAGACCTGATTTGAAAATATATTTTAGGTGTTAAATTATAAAATTAAAAGTTGAGGACTTGATAACTAATTAAAGTTTATGCACCCCCCTAAAACCAATTGAAGAAATCTAGGGACTAGGCTTGCAATTTCCCAATTAAAATCGAGAAAATAGGTTAAATTTTCCATCGATATTCAGGCTATGGCTTCTTCATCTCTGCCGTGCTTGGCAGAGGGAAAAAGGGAAACTGTGTTGGTGATTCTGGCAGTGGCTGACGGCGAAGCTCGATAGCAAAGGTCACTGTAATGGGAGAGGTTCTAGTGGCGGTGGACATTGAAGAATTTTGTGAAGATTGGGATCGAATTTGGTGGTTGAAGTGTAGTGACCGCGAATTTTCTTAAATTAAAATACTTAATTAAAGTAAAATCTCGAACATGTCGCTACAACTTTACCTATAGAGTTAAACAGCATACGCTCGTCTAGTTAAAATTTTATAATATTTACTATTATATTGAATTATTTAAAATAAAAACAAAAATAATAATTTATAAAAATATTTATTTATTTATTTATTTTCAATTTACATTTGAGGACCAAACTTTAGAAATTATTCGTTTTAGTCCCTAAAGTTTAGTTTTTATTTAATAACGATCCAATACCTACCTTAAACCCAATTATATGCCCGTTTAAGATTCAATTTTATCTCTTATGCTATAAAAAAGCCCATTTGGAGGAGTAACCTAGTTTTTACCCTATTTATACAAGTTAAGGTTAATTTTAGAAACCTTAGCACTACTTTCCCCTCTTTCCTCATTTGATATCTTCAAGTTCATCCCACTCTTTCTCATTCAACAAATCAAACTTCAAGTGGTAAGATTTCTTGATATTTCCATTTATATCTCCATTTTTATTTTGTTGTTCTAAGTTTTTAATCATCTATTTGTATTTTTCACTTGATTTTCTACATAAAAACACGATAAATACACGTAAATGTGCATCACCGCCACCATCACCGCCGCACCACCACCGTCAACCACAGTCACCACCGTCACTTCCACCATCCATCATCATCTCAGCCCAAAACACATCCACATACACGCATATACACGGATATATTTAGATATATACAAACATACGAATACATACATGCAACCTCGGCCCAAAAATTTCAATCACATTCAAATTTCGACTTCACAAGCTAAAAATCACACCCACACCTTCCTCTAGCTCCCGAGAACATCGTAGTATAGTTTAATTTCAAAAATTTTTGAAGGTTCGATCGAATTTTGAAAATACCCAAAATTTTCCTTTAGTGTTCTAGCTTCAATTTCTCCCCATATACTCAATATTTCTTCAAATTGACTCCACAACTAGCTTCACCACCTTCAACTCCACCTTCGCCGCCATTTTTGCGGGCCGAAAACCGCCGGAAGTCGAGCGAGAAGAGAGAGAACCGAGAGGGGAGAGAGAGGGCCGACGGGAGCATGGAATCGGGTAAAGACGACGATGACCCGGCCCGTTCCATTTTCCTTTCTTATTTATTTTGTTTATTGCAAGTTAGTCCCTCAAGTTCCATCTTTGTTTTAAGTTGGTCCCTATAATTTATTTAATTTTCAAATCCCCAACTTTCAATTGCTATAATTTAATCCCTAAATATTATTTATAGATTTAATCCCTCATCTTATTTATTTTATTTAAATGAGCCCTCAAATTTTATTTAATTTCACGTCCCTAACTTTCAATTGTTGCAATTTGACCCCTAAACTTTTATTTCACTTTTAATCCTTCAATTTCTTTTTCATATTTAATTTAACCCTTAAACTTTAATTGCATATTAGTCCCTCATGTTTTAAAAATCCTATAATTGAGCCCAAAATATTTTTAGTTCACTTTTATTGCATAAGAGGTCCTCAAACTATTAAATTCTTTCAAATTGACCCCCAAAGTTTTATATTCTTTCCATTTTGGTCCACAAACTTCTATATTACTTATAGATACTTAATATTTAAGAATATTAACATAAATTAAACTTATTATTGACTAGACGAGGCGTACGAACAGCTAGAGGACTGATTTTCACCGCTTAGTAGACTCAAAACTCGAGAGATACTTCAGGTACGCTCAAAAGACACATTTTTACTTATCGCGCAATTATTGTTAATTATCTATACTATATAAGTGCTTGTCGTGTGTAATAGACTTGCCTTCGGGCCCAGACTTGCCTTCGGGCAAATTACTTGCCTTCGGGCCCAAAGTTACCTACGGGTATTATATTACAGAGTTTACATGACTATTTGCCTTTTATATATTTGTATAGATGATTAATTTGCGCTAAGCCTACTGAGTATTGTTTAAATACTCACGCCTTTCATTCTTTTGCAGATTGAGGAGTTCGGAGGCGTGACGAGACATGGGAGTTCTATTTAGGCTTATTAAATAAATGACTTCACTTCCGTTACTGTTTTGGTAACCCGATGTATGGGATTATGTCGTTTTTCAAACTCTTGAACTATTTAGTAACTTGTGTTAGATGTTTTGAACGTTTGGTGAGCAAATAATTTTTAAAACACTTTAGATGGTTGTTATATCAAAAGATTTTCCACTTTTAATTATTATAAAAAAAATAGTTTTAAAGAAAAGAACTAACGTTTCGAGTTCTTCGAACTCGGGGCGTTACGTGAAGTATAAGTGAAAATTTGAGATTTTTCTTCAAATCTACCTAATTTTTTCTCTTTCCTATTCCTCTGAATTCCAATGGACTGTTTGGGGGTGTTTTAAGGTGGAAATGGAGAATTTTGGGGTATGGTTATGTGGGATGCATATACACGACCAGTATGTATGTATTTGTGCATGCATGTGTATATTGAGCTAAGATGGTGGCTACTGGTTGAGCCGATGGTGCTCAGTTGTGGATGCTGGATGAGTGTTTACGCAGGAAATGGCGAATTTTGGGGTATGGTTATGTAGGATGTATATACACGAGATGTATATTTGTATTTGTGCACGCATGTGTGTATTGAGCTAAGATGGTGGCTAGTGGTCGAGCCGATGGTGCTCAGCTGTGGATGCTGCATTAGTGTGCGGTAGAGGTGTGGGCAGTGATGGAAGTGCACTGCGACTTTGTGTGCGTTGCTACTGTTATGAATGCAAAATAAACACTAAGAGGAAATGTAGTGGTGAGAGAGTGAGAGAGAGAGAGAGTGAGTGTGTGTGTGTGTGTGTGTGTGTGTGTGTGTGTGTGTGTGTGATTCAAATATTAGAGCAAGATGGATTGAAATAGAAATTTAAATCAAGATAATGTTGAGAAAACACCTATTGAAGTTTCTTCTTGAATAGTTTGAGATCAAATGCTAGATGGAACTTGATGTTGCCTTGTAGAGGGAGTAAAGTTGGGCTAGGGTTTGGAATAATCCCTACTACAAGTATTTAAAGGGAAAACTAGGTTTCAGAACTTGGTTAAGGTACTCTTAGTGGGCTAGAAATACAAATGTGCTTTAAATGGGCTTCTAATTGGATTGGATTGGTTCTACACTCAAGTTGGACTATAATATAGGTTTTAAATGAATAAAATGAAATCTTTGGGAACTAAAATGAATAAATTTGAAAATTTGGTCCTCAAATGCAAATTTTAAAAATAAATAATTTTTTTACAGATTTGTTTGTTACAATAATTAAATTTAATAATAAATAATATAAAATTTCTACTAGACGAGCGTACGTTGTTAAATCCTTTAGGTGAAGTCGTAGTGACACGTTTTGGAAAATTTTATTTAATTAAAAATTTTTATTTATGAAAAATTTGTGGTCACTACACCAGCTATCTAGAGGAGTTCTATCTCTTTGAGAGTCAAGTTAATTGGACTGATAATCGTATGTGGGAAATGTTGGATAGAATAATTATAAATGAAGCGTGGTTGGAAGTTCACCCTGATTTTTGCCTAAATATAGCTTATAGTGCTTCCTCTAATCATTCTCCAAATCATTCTCCACCAATTTTGGGTATTAGAGAAAGATCTCAACATTATAAATCTTCATTTTGTTTTCGATTTTTATAAATCTTCATTTCATTTTGAATTAATGTGGTTTCAGCGTGATGATTTCTTATCTATGGTGTAAGAGAACTGGAATACTCTACTTCAACTCTTTTCTAAGGGTCTATATAGGCTTATCTTTAAATTGAAGAGATTGAAATTGAGACTCAAACAGTGGAATGCTGAGAAATTCGGGAATATCGTCGCTAATATCAAAGCCGCTAAACTTACTGCAAGAAAAGAAATACGATGACCTGAAGGACGAGGCTTCCAAAACTGAGATGAATCAAGCTTGTTCTTAGGTGAACCTTTTGCTCAAACAAGAAGAAATATTTTTGGAAACAGAAATCAGGAATCAGATGGCTCAATGAAGGATATAAAAACACTGGTTTTTTTTATGCTATTGCCCAAAAGAGAAGAAGCTCTAATAGAATTTCTGGGATTCTTGATGAGAATAGTGTTGTCTTGAAAGATCCTATGGGGATTCAAAACTCTACAGTTGGTTTTTTTTCCCTAAATTACTTAGTGTTGAACCCACTGTTGGGAATAATGCTATCTTGGAATGTATCCCTCAAGTTTTAACTACAGATGATAATGCTATGCTAAATTCATATCTCACACTTCAAGAAGTTAAGGAGTTTATTTTTGCTCTTTATAGGGAATCTGCAATTGACCTTACCCTGCTGCCTTTTACAAGGATTGTTGGAATATTATTCACCATGATCTCAATGATGTTGTGCTTGATTTCTTTAAAGGAAGAGCCCTTCCTGAAGCTATGGAAGCCACTAGTATTGCTCAAATTCCCAAAATTCCTCGTGCTTCCAGCTAGAAATGTTTTCGTCCTATTAGTTTATGCAATGTTTCTCAGAAGATTATTGCTAAGATCCTCTCTACAAGACTCAACCAGCTGTTGCCGAAGCTCATCTCCCCTTGTAAAAGTGGCTTTACAATTAGACGTTCTATTGTTGATAATATTTTATTAGCACGGGAGATAGTTTTCGAAATTGGGACAAAAACTAGGGGAGGCAATGCTATTTTCAAACTAGATATGGAGAAATCTTCTAATAGGTTAATTGGGATTTTTTTACTACTAGTTACGAGGAAGTTTGGATTTGATGAGGCTTGGATTGCTAAAATTCATAAAGTTATCTCGAACTGTGGATTTTCTTTGTTAATTAACGGGGAGCTGGAAGGATATTTTAAATCTACTCCATGTATTCGACAAGGTTACCCCCTTTCACCATTACTCTAATGTATTCTTGTAGAGGTGCTTAATGGAGGTCAATATCAGTTCTTTCACACACATCAAGGCATGGCCTTTCAATATGGCGGATCCATACTTGTGCCTAATCTCTCCTTTGCAAATGATATCCTTATATTCCCCAATGGGCAGAGGCAATCGATTTTCAAATTGATGTTCTTCTTTGATGAGTACACAGCTACTTCTGGACAAAAGATTCATCAGGCTGAGAGTAGTTTTATTACACTCAAAGAGAAGCATCAATCTATTATGAAGAAGGGCACTGGTTTTCTTGAGCAATCCCTTCCCATGCCATACTTGGGAGTACCTTTGCACAAAGGCCATAAAAATATTTTCCTATATGCTGAACTGATTAACAAAATTAGAAAAAGAATATCTGGGTGGGAGCATTGCAACTTATCCTCAGGCGGAAGAATGATATTGGTCAAATATATACTTAACTCTATTCCTTTACATCTACTGTAAGCCTTAAGTCTACCCAAGCAAGTTTTTTAGAAGATATCTCGATCATTCAACTCATTTCTTTGCCGTGATTATATGGAATTTAAGCATATTCATTGGTCATCATAGGAGAAATTGTGCTATCCTAAGGCTGAAAATGGATTGGGATGGAACAGTCCTATGGGAGCTTTTGATATGAAGCTATGGTGGGTTTTTAGAAAGCAACAATCCTTGTGGGGTTTGGTTATGCGAGCCAAGTATTGTAAACCTACACATCCTGCTCGAGTACAACCTTCTTCTGTATCATCCACTACTTGGGAAAGGCTGCTCAAAGTCAGGGATGAAAGTGAAAAGCACATCAAATGGAAGCTAGAGGAAGGCAAAATACATATTTTATATGATACTTGGCTTTCCATTGGCGTTCTCTCTGCTCTCTTGCCTTCACTTCAAATAAAAGAAACCTAGGTTAGCCATTTCCTTTCATCTGGATGCTGGGATATTGAGAAATTATGCTTTGTTTTTCCATCTCATATTGTTAGTGCCATTGTGAATACATATCCTGGTGCACAACCCATAAGATTATATGGGATGCTGCTCCTACTTCTACCTTGTTTGTAAAGTCATGTGTTGAAGAATTGAGACCTAAGAGGATAAGACAGCTCATTCTCAGATACATTTGGTCTAAACTGTTGACAGAAAAGATCTTTTTTTTTTTTTACTTGGAGGTTGTTACACAACCGGATACTAGTTGATGACATACTACTGCGCAAATCTCACATTCAAATGTCCTACAAGTGCATGTGATGTGACCAAACTAAAACTATTTCTCATGTTTTTCTCAGTGGTTCATTGCTTGTCAAGTTTTGGAGTGTTTCATAAGCTATGTAATATTCATTTTAAGCGTTATTTCTGTCCCAACAGCTAATCATGTACTGGATTTTGTCATTTCAACAGCAGAATATTCATGATACTCTATTTCCTCCTATTGCATTTGGTTTGTATAGATGGAGAGAAATTCAGTTAAACACCAGAATCTTAGTATCCCAGATCAGCGTGTAATCAAGAGAATATTGTTCTTAAAAGATCAAATTGTTAGTGCTTACATTCTGCCTATTCTCAAGCAAGTGCTACAGTGATTGATTGGTATGAACATCCTCCCAATTGGTTCAAATTCAACTCTGATGGTGTCTTGAAGAATGATGGATTGGTTGTAGGTGGTGGTGTACTTCGTGATTATCATGGTTACATCTGTTGGGCTTATTATGATTTCTATGCTAAATTCACTATTACAATAGTTGAGCTTAGGGCTATTGATTTTGGTTTGCAAATTTGTCGGTAAAAGGGCATCACTGATATTTGGATTGAATTGGACTCTCTTAAAGCACTTAAGCATATGATAAGTGCTCGAAAAATACTTAAATAACTCTTATATTCTACGCATTTGTGTATTTTATTAGTAGTATATGTTCGTTTTTATGTGTTTTTAGAGTCACAAGGAATCAAATGGAGCCAAAATGGATGAAAAGAGAGCAAAACAGAAATTCGGGACCAAAATGCAAGCGAACCAAAGATGGAGGGCTTCCGATGTAATTTTGTGAAAAACCTTTCTGCAATTTTTCTTATCCTAATATGAAAGAACATAAAAAGGGGATTCTCACATTTCTTTCGGATTCAAAATCGGAGTTTGCTAGTGAAAGTCATGACCGTTTAAAGAAAGTGACTAAAAGTGTCAATTTTCAAAACTATTGAGGACCAAACTGTATGTTGCTGAAAGTTTGGCAGATTGCACCCATTTGCGTCGACACTTGTACAACTTGGAGTTTGGTGAGGATTTTCGCCAATTTTGACTCCTTTGAGGTAATACACCTTGAGTACACTATAATAGACTAATTGGAGGCCACTTTTATAATTTTTTAGTATTTTTTGTTGCAATATTTTGCCTATAAGTAGAGGCATTTCCAAGCTCAAAATGCACAACATTGTAGAGAGAATTAGCTAGTGTTTCTCTTCAATAAAATTCTCTTCTTCATTTGTTCTTAGTTCTAGCTTGAAAGCTCTTAGTTCTCATATTCCGGCGGAAGTAAAGGCCTTATTTAAGTAACTAATAATCGATCGACGATACTTCGGCCGCGAATATGATTAGCATAACATTTCGTTGCTAGTTTCTCTCTTCCTTTTATTTTTCATGTTTGAGAAAGATAATTTCTCATATATTGCAGTGGTGATACATGCCGATTACGCCGTTGAAAGTATTTAACCCGCTTATATGAGTGATTAAACTTCTCTATTTAGTTACTTGTTTTCTATATCTTTGTATATTACTTCTGATAGTGAAGTATAATATATCATATAGCAGTGGTGATACATGGTGATTACATCGCTAAATAGTATTTAACCCGCAAATATGAGTAGTTAGACTTCTCTATCTAGTTCGAGGGGGACGTTATGTGAATATGTTGTTATCTTTTCTAACTTTTTAGTGACGTTTTAATTATTCCTCTACTTTAATTTGTTGATTTGTTATGCTTTTAAATCCGTTTTTGAGTTTATGATTATTACATTCACTTTGACCAATTGAATCGATCAATCTTTAAATTCAAGATATATGGTAGGATTGGAACTATGGATCCGTCATTATCATTAGATTCTAATCCAAAGTAGCAAATGAATATCGTGCATATTTGTTAATGAATAAACTTAGATGCATTAATTCAAGTTTGTGAAATTGATCATCTAATTCAACTCATTCTTCTCGTTTATTTTACACTAGCATTGCATTAAATCATAAGAACCTTTTTAGAGTTATCAAATAGCTAGATGTTAAGTTAAAGAACTCACTTTAATTTAATACACTTAAGGAAGAATTCGTTAATAAGATCGTATTGATTAATTGGAGTTGATAAATTGGAGAAGGAATAGTAACACGTTGCATGGGAAAGATCAACACGAGTTATTGACACAACCAAGCTCAAGAACTAGATATATCTTCAATTGTTTCATTTCATCTATTTCATTTTGTCATTTTATTTTCGAAGTTCATTCAAACTTCAAAAAACCCCCCATTCTATATTAATTAATAAAAACAACTAGATTAAACACCGTTCCTTCTGGGTTCTACCCTTACTTGCCACTTCTACATTAATCTGTAGTTTTGAAACCGAGTAAGGAAATAAAATAAATTTTGGTATACTGCGATAATCACGCCAAGTTTTTGGCGCCGGTGCCGGGGCACGATTAACCAATTTAGTTGCTTTTATTAGTTAATTAAAAAATATTCACTTGTACGCATAATACTCGATCTATTAATCGAATTCTTGAAAGTTTCAATCCGAAAATCACGAAATCGATTCGAAGATGAATATGACAAGCAAAACAAACGGAACAAGAAATGGAGGAAAACAACAACGAAAGAACTTTGAAAGAAATGGCAACTCCTGAAATTACTCACAACCATTGTGTATCACGTTTCCAACCGTAGAAGAAGGGAAAGCTTTCGAACTAAAATCCGGTATGATATATCTTCTACCATCTTTTCATGGACGATCCGGCGAAGATCCGCATCGACACTTGAAGGAGTTCCATGTGGTGTGTGATAGTATGAAACCCCTAGGCGTCACTGAAGAGCAAATCAAGCTCAGAGCTTTTCCATTTTCACTAAAAGATGCCGCCACAGATTGGTTATATACTTTACCACAAGGATCAGTCACAACATGGAATCAAATGAAGTAACTTTTCCTCGAAAAATACTTCCCCGCTTCAAAGACCTCAAATATTAGGAAAAATATCTCTGGAGTACGCCAAAAGAATGGAGAAAGTCTTTATGAGTATTGGGAGTCTTTTAAAAAGCTCATTGGAAGTTGTCCGCATCACCAAATTAGTGAAAACCTCCTAGTGCAATATTTCTATGAAGGGTTGTATCAACCAGACAGAAACATAGTTGATGCTGCTAGTGGAGGAGCTCTGATGAACAAAACACCCTGCCAAGCATGAACATTGATTTCAAACATGACTCAAAAGATTCAACAATTCAATATAGAGCGGGAAATGAACATTCGAAGAGTAAATGAGGTAAGTAATTCCAATGTTGAAAACCAACTTTCTGAACTAACCCATCTTCTCAAACAAATTGTCGTAAGGAACAATCCATAAGTCAAAGCATGTGGCATTTGCACAAATCTAGGACATCCTACAGATGCTTGTCTTGTTCTGCAAGTGGATAATAACGAACAAGTGAATTCAGCAAGCAATTTTCCATTCCCAAGGCAACAGTACAATCCATACTCAAACACCTATAATCCAGGATGGCGAGATCACCCCAATCTGAGTTATGGAACCAACGAGTTGCCAGGTTTTTTCCCTAACAAGCCTCAAGGGCATTTTCTTCAGCAAGGAAATTTCCAACCCCAAGGACAATTTCAACAAAAACCTCAGTCACTAGGTATGTCTCTCGAGAATATGGTGAAAACATAGCAACTAACACTGTGAAATTCCAACGGGATTCCAAATCTAGCATTAAAAATTTGGAAAATCAAATGAGCCAGTTGGCAACTGCCATCAATCGCCTCGAAGCACAATCTGAGGTAAATCCAAAGAACGTCAGTGCTATAACCTTAAAGAGTGGAAAAGAGATAGAAAACCCTCACAAAGAAGTTCCCACACATGAAGATGAAGAAGGAAAGCTAGAAAATGCGGCAAGTCCTAACCCCTCTGTCATTACTAAAATGATCCCTCCCCCTTTTCCTATTAGATTAGCAAAGCTAACAAAGAAGACAAGGAAATAGAAATTTTGAACACATTTAGGAGAGTAGAAATCAACATTTCCTTGTTAGATGCAATCAAACAAGTACCACGCTATGCCAAATTCTTCAAAGAACTTTGCACTAAGAAGAAGAAATTGAAGGGAAAAGAAAAAGTAAAAATGGGAGAAATGGTTTCAACTTTGTTTGAAAGAAAAACTACCTCCAAAATGCAAAGATCCAGGTATGTTCACAATTCCACGCACAATTGGAAACACTAAGTTAGACCACACTTTAATAGACTTAGGAGCATCAATTAACGTTATGCCACGATCGATTTATGCTTCCTTAAAATTAGCTAAACTAACTGAAACAAATGTTATCATTCAACTTGCTGATCGATCTAATGCTTATCCAAATGGAATAGTTGAAGACGTATTAGTAGGAGTGGGCAAAAAAATTGGAACCGAACTGGTAGAACCGGAACCGAACCGAAAGAACCGGAACCAAACGGTTCTTTTTAAAAAAATTAAGAACCGGAATCGAACCAGAACCGGAACGAAAACCGAACGAGTCCTTTCTAAAAACCGGGAACCGGAAGCAGAATAGAATAAGAAATAGCACTATTTCTTCTATTTGATTGTCGACTTTTGTAAATTCTTTTAGTAAATTTAAAATTTGGTGCTAATTCTAGTAAAATTCTAGTAGAATTGTAATAGAATTCTCATAGAATTCTTTTAGCTGCTTGGCAGCAGCAAGCTGCTGTTTAGGCAGTAGCATTGTTGCTGTTGTTTCTATTTTTTTCTTGTTATATTATATTGGAATCAAAATTTTTATTTTTTTCTTGTGCTTTTCGAGTAATAAAAAATGCATCGTAAAATAACCGGAAATGAATGGGTAGAACGGGTACTTCATTTGAAAAGAACCGAACGGATCCATTTTTCAAGGAACCAAAATTTACAGTTCGATTCCGAGTAGTTCACTACCCGGAACCCCCACCCCTACGTATTAGTAAAAGTAGGTGGTCTAGTATTCCCAGCCGATTTCTATGTTTTAGACATGAATGATGATCACTCCCCTAACTCCACACCCATATTGCTTGGAAGGCCATTTTTGTGGACTTCCCAAACAATTATTGATGTGAGAAATGGGATCCTAACAATGGAATTTGACAAGGAAAGGGTCATTTAACATCTATCATGCAATGAAACATCCTAGTGACATTTGTACAGTTTATGCTATTAACACCATGACTCCTATTGTATAAAGAGTTTTTGAGCTTAATTGCAGAGATGAGTTTGAGACAGCACTTTGTGAATCACTGGAATATATTGAAGACAAAGAGATAGAGCTGAGCACAGAATTGAAAACACAGTCGCAGCATTGAATTCATTGATGACCAATCCACAAAGGTATAATGTAAAAACAATTCAGTTGGAGGAATCTCCTAACAAATTGTTACCTTCAATCATGCAGGCACCAGAATTGGAAATGAAACTTCTGCCGAGCCACTTAAAGTGCACTTATCTTGGAGATGGTGAAACACTCCCTATGATATTTTCGTCAAAGTTAACTATGGTGGAGGAGGAAAAACTGGTTTGAGTCTTGTGCGATCACAAAAAAGCAATTGGATGGACGATTGAAGATATCAAGGGCATAAGTCCATCAGTCTGCATGCGCAGAATATTACTTAAAGAAGGAGCACAATCGTCGAGAGAAACCCAAAAGAGATTGAATTCACCGATGATGGAAGTTGTGAAGAAGGAGATTCTAAAGCTATTAGGAGCAGGTATGATCTATCCCATTTTAGAAAGTAATTGGATTAGTCCAATTATGCAGTACCAAAGAAATCCGGAATTACTGTGATTGAAAATAAGGAAGGAGAACTTGTACCAACAAGAATACAAACTGGATACCGGGTATGTATTGATTATTGGAACGTAAATGCTAAAACTCGAAAAGATCATTTGTCCCTTCCTTTATTGATCAAATGCTCAAAAAATTGGCTGGACATACACATTACTGCTTTCTTGATGGTTTTTCAGGGTAATTTCAAATTGCAATAGTCCCCGAAGATCAAGAGAAAACCACATTTACTTGTCCATTTGGAATATTTACTTATAGGCGTATGCCTTTTGGATTATGTAATGCCCCTACAACTTTTCAACGTTCTATGATGAGTATTTTCTCATATTACATTGACAAAATCATTGAAGTATTCATGGATGACTTCAGTGCAGCGGGGACACTTTTGATGCATGCTTGCACAATTTGAAACTAATTTTAAACGATGCCACTGACACTAACCTTGTTCTTAATTGGGAAAAATGTCGTTTCATGGTTGAACAGGGGATAGTGTTGGGTCATGTAGTGTCAGAAAGAGGAATAGAAGTTGATAAAGCTAAGGTAGATATTATTTCTTCATTACCTTACCCCACAAGTGTGCGGGAAATTCGATCTTTTCTTAGACATGCGGGATTCTATTGTAGATTTATAAAGGACTTCTCAAAGATTGCATCACCACTGTGCAATCTCTTGCAAAAGGAGGTGCCATTTGAATTTAATGATAGATGCAAGAATGCATTTGATGAACTCTAGGAACGACTCACAACACCGCCAATCATTCAACCACCCGACTGGAACCTTCCGTTTGAAATAATGTGTGATGCTAGTGATTATGCTGTGGGAGCAATTCTAGGGCAAAGAGTTGGAAGAGCTGCACATGTGATCTTCTACGCTTCACGAACATTGAATCAATCCCAAGCAAACTACACCACTACTGAGAAAGAATTTTTATCTGTAGTTTTTGTTTTAGAGAAGTTTCGATCATATCCCTTAGGAACTAAAGTAATTGTTTTCACAAATCATGCAGCTCTACGATACTTGCTCACAAAGAAGGATGCAAAACCTAGACTCATTCGTTGGATCCTCCTACTTCAAGAATTCAATTTAGAAATCAAAGATAAATTAGGGGTAGCGAATGTTGAGGCAGACCATCTTAGCAGGATTGTAAGAATAGAACATGAAACACCATTGCAAAAAGCCTTTCCAAATGAAAGTCTATTTGTTGCTGAGGTAAACTCCCCCCGGTTTGCTAATTTGGTTAACTATCTCACATCTAGGTTAATCCCTACAGGCTTATCTAAGGTGAAACGAGATAAGTTAAAGAGTGATGCCAAATACTACATATGGGATGACCCATATTTGTGGAAAAGGTGTTCGGATCAAATCATTCGAAGATGTGTGCCAGAGTCAGAATTTCAGTCCATTCTCACATTTTGCCATTCATATGCTTGTGGAGGACATTTCGGACCACGAAGAACGGCTCAGAAGATACTGAAAAGTGGATTCTACTGGCCAACACTGTTCAAAGACCCTTATATCTTCTGCAAATCCTGTGACAAGTGTCAGCGATCGGGTAACTTGTCCCAACGAAACCAAATGCCTCAAACTCCTATCATAGTTTGTGAAATTTTTTATGTATGGGGCATTGATTGTATGGGACCCTTTCCAAATTCATTTGGCCACTATTATATCTTATTCGTAGTTGACTATGTTTCTAAATGGGTAGAAGCGAAAGCCACACGAATTAATGATGCTAAAATGGTTGCAGAATTTGTTAAATCTAACATCTTTAGCAGGTTCGGAATTCCAAGAGCTCTGATTAGTGACCGAGGTACTCACTTTTGCAGCCGAAGCATTGAGTCTTTGTTAAGAAAATACGGAGTTCTACACCGAGTATCAACTGCGTATTACCCCCAGACAAATGGACAAGTAGAGCTCTCAAACAAGAAAGTGAAGTCAATTCTTGAGAAAGATAGTCAATCCTAATCGAAAGGACTAGAGCATCCGACTGGATGACGCTCTTTTGGCATATCGGACAGCTTACAAAACACCGATTGGAATGTCACCATACCGATTAGTGTTTGGAAAGCCGTGCCATCTACCAGTTGAAATAGAGCACAAAGCTTATTGGGCAATCAAACAATGCAATATAGATTGGAGAACAGTAGAAGATCATAGAAAGCTTCAACTGCAAGAATTGGAAGAAATTCGGAACGAAGCTTACGAAAATGCAATGATCTACAAGAATAAGACGAAGGCATTCCATGACCAACGAATCTCCAGAAAAGAGTTTAGTATTAGACAAAAAGGGTTACTTTTCCATTCCAGACTAAAACTCTTCCCGGGTAAGCTTCGCTCTAGATGGGTTGGGCCATTTATTGTTACTGAAATTTTTCCACATGGTGCAGTTGAAATCAAAAGCTTGGAAACGAATAAGATATTCAAAGTGAATGGGCACCGTCTCAAACCATACTACGAAGGATTCTCTACGACCAATATGGAAGTAATTACATTAGAGAGTCAGAGCTAATCATGCCATCACTAAGTCGAGCTAACGACTATAAACAAAAGCTCTCTTGGGGGCAACCCAAACCATTTTTTTTCTTCTCACTTTTAATTTTTTTTCTCTTGTGATATTTCGTTATTTTTGTTTTTTTTTTCTCAACTTTTATCTATCGTACCGAGGAAGATATTACTTTGAAACTATAGAAAGAAGATATCTCGGGATTCAATTATTTGGGACGAGACATGATGGCGCACAAGTCGTTGATTAGCAATAGTTACTGATAACGTGTGGGTGTTAATTATTGATAATGGACCATTTGTCAACACATTTTCTCGGATATTTCTCCCTACGTACTCTTTCCAACACACTCTACATGCATGGTTGTTGGTTGAAACAGTGCTCATTTGACTATAAATCGAGATCCTTCTCTACTTGAAACCACAACCACAATTTCAATTACTCTGTGAGTGTTCCTTTCTAGCAGTGATTAAGTAAGTTTCCTCTTCTTCTTGATTTTTTTCCTTGTTCTTCCTTCCCTCTTCTGCTTATTTAATTTTCTTATAGTATGGACGTGTGTGATATTTTTGTATATATATGTCTTTTCCTCATATTAGTTGATTATGTAATTCAAATTTTCTTTTTTTTTCCTTCTCGAGTATCTTGTTTGAAAATATGGAAAAGTGTGATAATCTATTATGCTTATTGATTTTGATGGTTCTAATCTTATTACTTCAATGTTTTTTTTCTTCTTTCGTGTGTTACGTAACTGAAAAAAAAAATTATAAAATAATTTATAAACCAAGGCGTTACTTAGGAGGCAACCTAAACACTTTTTTTTCTTTTACTTCTCCAAAACACTTGAATTTTCAATAGATAATAAATTTTCCAAAATCCACAAATATTACCGGTCATTGCCTTTGAATGCTTTGAAAAAGATTTATTATTCTAGAGTATGACGGTTAAAAATGTTGATGGAAAAGAAAATGCCTAAGAATATTCATTGGTTGATTGAAGCAAAGGTCCGATTAGGAGGTGAAATGCCAGCTTTTAGTACTAAATATGTACCATGTTTGGGCAAAAGTAATTTTTGCCAAGAGAAAAAGAGCAAAAAGAATGAATGTGTGCTATAAATGTGCTAGATGGCCTTATAAATTGTAGTGACCGTAATTTCTTCTTAAATAAAATATATTTAATTAAATAAAATTTCGAACGTGTCGCTACGACCTCACTTATAAAAATTTAAATATCGTATGCTCGTCTAGTCGGAATTCACACTATTTATTGTTATATTTAATTATTTATAAAAAATTTATTTATTTTCAAAATTTACAATTGAGGACCAAACCTTAGAAATTATTCATTTTAGTCCCTAAAGTTTAGTTTTTATTTAATAACGATCCAATACTTACCTTAAACCCAATTATAGGCCCGTTTAAGGTCCAATTTTATTTCTTATGCTATAAGAAAACCCATTTGGAGGAGAAACCTAGTTTTTACCCAATTTATACAAGTTAAGGTTGGTTTTAAAACCCTAGCCTCACTATTTTCCTCTCTTTCCACAATTGGTATCTTCAAGTTCATCTCACTCATTCTCATTCAACAAATCAAACTAACTTCAAGTGGTAAGATTCTTGATCTTTTATTTATATCTCCATTCAAATCCTTTCTTTTAACTATTATTTAGTTTTACACTCTTTTAATTTAGCATTTCTACACATAGATAGATTTTATTGCATGTAGTAACTTATTCTTGCCTTCTTCACCGTCAACCACCATCACCACCACCGTCAACCACAGTCACCACCACACAACCACCGTCACTTCCACCATCCACCATCATCTCGGCCCCAAAACACACACACATGCACGCCTATACATACAAGATACATATGCGCCATAGCAAAAGCTAGGCCAAAACATCAACCACGCCCAAAACTCAACTTCAAAACACAAAAATCATGCCTACACCTTCCTCTACCTCTATAGAACATCGTAGAATAGTTTAATTTCGAAAATTATTAGAAATTTGATCCAATTTTGAAAATACCCAAATTTCTTCCTCAACTTTCAACCTTCAATTTCTTCCCAAATACTCAATATCTCTCCAATCAAAAACCACCACTAGCTTCACCACCTTCAACTCCACCTTCGCCGCCATTTACACCGGCCAAATCGTCGGCGAGTCGCCGAGAGTAGAGAGAAAGCCGAGAGAACTAGCGAGAGAGAGGGAGAGTCGGGTGAGGAAGAGAGTGAACCGGTCCAATCCATTTTAAATCCGTAAATTACAAGTTAGTCCCCGAGCTATTGGATCCTATTTAAGTTGGTCCCCAAGATTTATTTAATTTGCAAATCCGTAACTTTCAATTGTTACAATTTAATCCCTAAATATTATTTACAGAATTAATCCTCCATCTTATTTATTTTATTTAAATGAGCCCTCAAATTTTATTTAAATTCAAGTCCCTAACTTTCAATTGTTGCAATTTGATCCCTAAACTTTTATTTCACTTTTAATCCTTCAATTTCGTTTTGCTATTTAATTTAACCCCAAAAATTTAATTTCATATTAGTCCCTCATGTTTTAAAAATCTTATAATTGAGCCCAAAATATTTTTAGTTCACTTTTATTGCATAATAGGTCCTCAAACTATTAAATTCTTTCAAATTGACCCTCAAAGTTTTATATTCTATCTATTTTGGTCCACAAACTTCTATATTACTTATAGATACTTAATATTTAAGAGTATTAACACAAATTAAACTCATTATTGACAAGACGAGGCTTACGAACAGCTAGAGGACTGATTTTCACCGTTTAGTAGACTCAAAACTCGAGAGATACTTCAGGTAGGCTCAAAAGACTCACTTTTACTTATCGTACATTTATAGTTAATGATCTATACTGTATGAGTGCCTTTAGTGTGTAATAGACTTGCCTTCGCTTATCGCGCATTTATAGTTAATGATCTGTACTGTATGAGTGCCTTTAGTATGTAATAGACTTGCTTTCGGGTAAATTACTTGCCTTCGGGCCTAGAGCTTTCTTCGGACCCAGAGTTACCTTCGGGTATTATATTACAGAATTTACACATCTATTCGCCTTATATATTTGTATAGATGATTAACTTGCGCTGAGCCTACTGAGTATTGTTTAAATACTCACGCCTTTCATTCTTTTACAGATTGAGGAGTTCGGAGGCTTGACGAGACATGGGAGTTCTATTTAGGCTTATTAAATAAGAGACTTCACTTCCATTGTTATTTTGGTAATCCGATGTATGGGATTACGTCGTTTTCAAACTTTTGAACTATTTAGTAACTTGTGTTAGACGTTTTGAATGTTTGGTGATCAAATAATTTTAAAACACTTTGAATGGTTGTTATATCAAATGAATTTCTACTTTTAATTATTTGTTATACTTCCGCATTTAATATTAGAAAAAAATGGTTAGTTTTAAAGAAAGAACTAACGTTTCGAGTTCTTCGAACTCGGGGCGTTACATAAATGCACTCGATGAATTTGCAACTCAGGTAACCGTTCCATTGGATTTGTGTTCACAAATCGAGAAGATAAAATATATTTCATTGAGGATGGGATGAGTAAGGAGCCTTTGGATGATATCCATCAAACTCTTGAGATGCATCCTAGTGGAATGGTGCAAATCGAACTTCTCAATTTGTGGAGTGAATTTAAAAAGGATCGAGAACGATATAGTCTTGGGAATGTTACTTTAAAAGACCCTATTTGCCAGTCTATAAGAAAACTAGATGGGAACCCTATCCCCGACTCATAGAAGGTGTTTAAACCGTTTCCAGACGTAAAATTAGAGGAAAATGTGAGCCACAATCACAACTACGTGTACATATTGTTATTTTTAATTTTTTTGTGTTCTTGTGTCAGGTTTTAGTGTGCAAAGTTGGCAACCTATGGAGCCTGCTACTTCTGCCGGAACTGGGAGTTCGAAGAGGAAATTGAGAGTCATAAGTCTCTTTGGTAAGAATCAATCTGGGACAACCAACGCATCTAGCACTGATAGTAGAAGCTGGAACGGTACTTGGAGATCGAAAGGGTAAGATAATATACGGAGGAGGTTACAGTGGACTGATAGGGTGTGCCGTTCAATCTGCGCACGTACGAGGATCAACAGTGATTGGTATTACTGTGCCACCTTTAAAACAGGTGTACGGTAAAACCATCGACTTTGAGGTAAAGGTTAGATCGTTGTTTGAACGCTTAACACTTATGGTAATGCATTTTGATGCTTTTATCGTATTACCAGGGAAACTCTGGAATAGATCTTTTGCATAATTTCTTGGCCCACGTTGAATCTACACTCTAAGCCAATTGGTCTTTTAAACTTTCAGAACCATTTCAATGGTTTATTGGCATTTCTCGAATTTTTAGTTCATCAAAAACTGATTTCTCCTAATGCACAAAAAATGATTTTAGTTGCACCATCAATTGAGGAATTATTGGAAAAATTAGAAGCTCATGTACCACAAATGAATGTAGAATTGCCTGTCATCAATTGGCCAGAGGAATTACGCAAAAGGAGAAGAGATCCGAATGAATTGGATTTAGAGTAATGTGGAATAGCTAACTTCAGATGGTAGAATACGGAGTTTAACTCTGGAAACACATCTGTGTTATGCTTTGTAATAAACAAAAAAAAGGAGCCCTGGATACTGGTTTCTGTGTCCCTCCCAAAGGCGTTAAACTGGTCTTTTTCAATAGACCTTAAAGAAATGTTTTTTTTCTTTTTCATTCTTCTCTCTGCTCTTTTTCAGATACACATTAAAGATTGAATTTTAACTTTTCTCAATGGCATCTCCTTTACGTATTGTTGGTCTTCTACAAGTGCTTGACTCTTTTTCTATCCCTACTGAAATCAGGATGCATATTGTTCAACTTGTTGATAAGTATGAACGTTCTCTTTGGAATGTCATTGCTTTTGGGGCAGGATCATCGCGTTCTGCTTGCAAACGACGTGCTAAGTGCCTTAAAAGTTACTCCAAATGTGGAAAGCTATTTGGGGAGCTTCATTGTACTAGAAATCAAACTTATTCACAACATGAATATGTTGCTTTCTTCAAGGATGGACCGATTAGGTGCAGGGCCGAAAAGTCTATCAGGAGAAATAGCCAGTTCGCAATAACTGTGAAAGAGTTTGATAATTTGTTGGACCAATGACAACGTTTATTGGAAACCAAACTCGATGGCCTAACCATTGAGCAGCAACTTTTTGAGCGTGATTACTAGCACCCATCCGAAGATGTAAAACTACATCTCATTCATTTGAGAAGTATCTGAGTTGGACGTTCTGCTATAAACATTCTCCCATTTGTCGGTTCTTGTGGGGCTGTTCTTTATTGAATGGTTAACATACCTTGGCTTGGAGTGTAGCCTTCCAAACTCCGGTCTGAGATTTTTTCCTTAAGAACTCTTAAGCCTAAATCTAAACTGAGTTGCAAATCTCTTGTTTTAAAAAATTGAAATTATGTTGCTTAAGTTAGAGGTCAGACTAAAACCACCCTCGGTGGAAGGGGATTAACTATAATAAGATTCACTTAGTCGACGAATCAAACCTATCTGTGGGATCACAGAATGGCCTTTATTGTCTCCCCAACAACTAAGCTATGACATAGCCGGGGTAATGACGGATTGCTCTGAGGATAAGACAAACCTGCACCATCTCTTCCTATGTGCCTTAAATGGCAGATGGGGTCAAACAAGCTACAGCATCAGGTTCACTACTTTCTATTTCAATTTTAATGATTGATCGTTATAACTTACAAAATTGAAGTTGAAGGAACTGCCTATGGGGTCCAGAGTGCACCTGGATTCCACTTTTATTTTGCACTTACTTTCTAATGTTGCTGTTATTTGATATAATATTTGTAAAAAAAAAAATTCCGCTGTCATTTTCCTTGCCCTATGCATATGTTTATTTTAGGGTTTCTCGCTCTTCATTTGCTTAGGGTTTCTCGCTCTTCATTTGTTTAGGGTTTCTCGCTCTTCATTTGTTTAGGGTTTCTCGCTCTTCATTTGATGGACTAGTCATACAGGATGCTGAAGAACATCTACCAACTACCACCTAGCCTCGTTATGTACCCAAAGGGAGTTTCTCTTTCTTATCTTTTTCATACTTTCTATAGTTCTACATTGGGGACAATGTAGAAAGTCAGTGTGGGGGAGTGAGTGTGAAATATTTGTGTTATATTTGTGAATTTTTTTCCCTTGTTATGTTTATAGTTTTGCATGAGCTAGCAACTTTTAAATATGATTGAGCTTAATTTACGTGACTTAGCTAAAACTACAGGATCTCGAAAAACAATTTATTTTTGTTGAAAATGTTGTGTTCTATTCTTTTCCATGCATAGCGGGCTAATTTATCCAAAAACGTTTATAATGTAATTTACTATGATTTTCTTGAAATAGAATTGAAGGTTGAAAATGTTGATAAAATTTTTTGGTTTTCTTTTGGGACCATAGTAAACCAACTCTTTTTTCTATCCATTTGTCCTACTTAAAGTAGCCTGAAAACATCATTTGTTAACAAGGTGGAGTTAAGATTGCATGCTCTCTATTTTTTGTAGATGTATCTTTTGTTGATAGAGTTTTAAAAGTTTGGAAGAAGCACTGACCTATACAGAGAATAAATTCTATTTTTATGCTTAAAATAATGAGAGGGACCACGAGAAAGAGCTACCTATCTCAGCGTGTGAAGATCGTCACCTCGAATGGGTGAAGAAGGCTACCTCCAATGAAAAGGGTCACTTTGAAAGCTACTCGTGGGGTAAAAGTTAAAAAATTTGCACAATTCTTCTCTCTTCTTTTAAAAATAAATAAATAAATAAATCAAGTGTGATTATGGATAAATAAATTTACTCAGTGGTTTGAAGTGCTAAATCAAAACTCTTAAAATCGAAGACATATTGGCGATAAACACCTACCATGCTTTGTTTAACTTCGCAGTGCTAACAGTTGGTGATTTTTGGTGAACGGAGTAATTTTTAGGATCCATGGAAAATATTGTAAAATAAGAGTGGGATCACAAGAGATGAAAGCATATATTTGACCATTTTGGGTTAGGATTCGGATAGAACATCGTATGCTTTCATTGGTTTCCAGAAAGTGATGGGATGATAACCTTAGTCGCACACACTCACAGGCCGTTGTGTATTTGGAAAGAACTGAAATTTTCATAGCTTGGGAGAATGTTTATTAAGCAAGTCACCATCTGTAGTTGGATTTCAATGTTTAAAGTCGCTTATCTCATGTAAAACTAGTGTGTTGTTTTGTTTCATATAGTTGTTGTTCTAGAGCGAACAACAGTCTAAGTGTGGGGGAGTTTTACAAGTGCTCGAAAAACACTTAAATAACTCTTCTATTCTACGTATTTGTGTATTTTATTAGTATTATATGTTCGTTTTTATGTGTTTTTTCTTTATTGTGTTTTTAGAGTCACATGGAATAAAATGGATGAAAAGAGAGCAAAATGGAAACTCGGGAGCAAAATGTAAGCGAACCAAAGATGGAGGGCCTCCAATGGAATTTTGCGAAATTTTTTTTTTGCAATTTTTCTTGTCCTAATATGAAAGAACATCAAAAGAGGATTCTCACATTTCTTTCGGATTCCAAATCAGAGTTTCCTAGTGAAAGTTATGACCGTTTGAAGAAAATGACAAAAAGTGTCAATTTTCAAAACGGTTGAGGACCAAACTGTATGCTGCTGAAAGTTTGGCAGATTGCACTCATTTGCGTCTGCACTTTTACAACTTGGAGTTTGGTGAGGATTTTGGCCAATTTTGACTGCTTCGAGATAATACAACTTGAGCACACCATAATAGACTAATTGGAAGCCACTTTTTTAATTTTATAGTATTTTTTCTTGCAATATTTTTCCTATAAATAGAGACATTTCCAAGCTCAAAACGCACAACCTTGTAGAGAGAATTAGCTAGTGATTTTCTCCAACTTCCTCTTCAATAAAATTCTCTTCTTTAATTGTTCTTAGTTCTAACTTGAAAGCTGTTAGTTTCTCATATTCCGGTGGAAGTAAAAGCCTAATTTAAGTAACTAATAATCGATCGACGATACTTCGGCCGCAATATGACTAGCGGAACATTTCTTTGGTAGTTTCTCTCTTCTTTTTATTTTCATGTTTGAGAAGATAATTTCTCATATATTGCAGTGGTGATACACGGCGATTACGCTGTTGAAAGTATTTAACCGGCGTATATGAGTGAATAAACTTCTCTATTTATTTACTTGTTTTCTATATCTTTGTATATTACTTATGATAGTGAAGTACAATCTATCATATAGCAGTGGTGATACATAGTGATTACATCGCTAAAGAGTATTTAACCCGCAAATATGAGTAGCTAGACTTCTTTATCTAGTTCGGGGGGACGTTGTGTTCAATTAATATGTTATCTTTTCTATCTTTTTAGTGAAGTTTTATTTATTCTTCTACTTCAATTTGTTGATTTGTTATGCTTTCAAACCCCTTTTTGAATTTATGATTATTGCATTCACTTTGGCCAATTGAATCGATCAATCTTTAAATTCAAGATATATGCAAGGATTGGAACTTTTGATCGTCATTATCATTAGATTCTAATCCAAAGTAGCAAATGAATATCGTGCATATTTGTTAATAAATCAATTTAGATGCATTAATTCAAGTTTGTGAAATTGATCATCTAATTGAACTCATTCTTCTCGTTTATTTTACACTAGCATTGCATTAAATCCAAAGAACTTGTTTAGGGTTATCCAATAGTAAGATGTTAAGTTAAAGAACTCACTTTAATTTAATACACTTAAGGAAGAATTCGTTAATCAGATCGTATTGATTAATTGAAGTTGATAAATTGGAGAAGGAATAGTATCACGTTGCATGGGAAAGATCAACACGAGTTATTGACACAAAGGAACCCGAGAACTAGATATATCTTCAGTTGTTTCATTTCATCTATTTCATTTTGTCATTTTATTTTCGAATTTCATTCAAACTTCAAAAAACCCCCCTTCTATATTAATTGATAAAAACAACTAGATTAAACACTGTTCCTTCTGGATTCAACCCTTACTTGCCGCTTCTGCATTAATCTGTAGTTTTGAAACCGAGTAAGGAAATAAAATAAATTTTGGTGTACTGCAACAATCATGCCAGCATATTACTGAAAACAGAGCTGGGGCATGGAATGCGGTTTATGTTCTTGAAAGTATAAAGCACCATTTTCAACATGTGTCTTATAAGGTTACTCATATTTGGAGAGAAGGGAACAAGCTTGCTAATTATCTGGCTAGCATGGGTTACATGACGAGTTCGCAAGCTATACTTGAACCAATTTAGCTTTCCAAAGAGAGCAGAGGCATTCCGACATTGGATCGCACTGGTTTGTCATACCTTCCTGATTGAGTTGCTTCTTCTTTGATTTTAAACTTTACCATAGCTTGTATACGTTGCATTTCACGCAATATTTTTAGGTTTGTCTAATAGTTGCATATGTACTTAGCATCTCAAGAGGTAAGGCTCATATATCCGCCTTTAGTTAGGTGTAACTCTTTTTCTTAATCAATAAAATTTAGTTAAAAAAATCAACTCAGATGAATTAATTCGAGTTTGTAAAATTAATCATCTAATTCAATTCATTCTTATCATTCATTTCATATTATCATTGCATTAAATCCTGAAATCTTATTTAGGATTATCCAATAGCTCGGTGTTAATTTGAAGAACTCACTTTAATTTAATACACTTGAGGAACAATTTGTTAATCATATTGTCTTGATTAATTTGAGTTGATAAATTGAAGAAAGAATAGTATCACGCTACGTGGGAAAGATTAACAAAAGTTATTGACACAATATGACCCAAGAACTACATATTTCTTTCAATTGATTTATCTCATCGTTCTTTTACTTGTCGTTCTATATTTGAATTTCATTCAATTTTGACATAAACCCCCACTTTTCTGTTTTAATTGATAAAACAACTAAATTAAATACTGTTCTTGGGGGTTCGACCCTTACTTTCCACTTCTAGATTAACTTGTAGTTTAAAATGAGTAATGAGAATAAAATAAATTTTGGTGCAACACAACAAGGCACCAAGTTTTGGCGCCATTAAGGGGGAACAGTTAACCAATTTATTTGCTTTAACTAATTAATAAAATTGTTCACTTTTGTGCGTAATACAAAATTTGTTAACCAAATTCTTGAAGTTTTTGACCCAAAAATTGAGAAATCCATTCGGAGACGAAGAAGACAAGCAAGACAAGAAATAGCAGAAAGCAACAACAACAATAGGACTCTTAAACAATTAGCAATTCCCGAGGTTGCTCAACAGCCATTGTGTATTACCTTTCCGACCGCAGAAGAAGGTAAGACTTTCGAGCTTAAATGAGGTTTTATACATCATCTGTCATCTTTTCATGGATGATTCGACGAAGATCCATATCGACACTTGAAAGAGTTCCATGTGGCATGTGATAGCATGAAACTCTCGGGCATTACTGACGAGCAAATCAAGCTCAGAGCTTTCCCATTTTCGTTAAAAGATGCGATCACCACATAGAATGAAATGAAGAAACTTTCGTTAAAAGATGGTTATACGCCTTTCCATCAGGGTCTATCACCACATAGAATGAAATGAAGAAACTTTTCCTTGAAAAGTACTTTCTTTCATCAAAGACTTCAAATATAAGGAAGGACATCTCTTGAGTACTCCAGAACAATGGAAAGACTATGAATATTAGGAACATTTCAAAAAGCCATTAGCAATTTGTCCACATCACCACATAAGTGAAAACCATCTAGGGCAGTATTAATATGAGGTGTTCTGCCAATCGGATAAAAACATGGCTGATGCTACTAGCGGAGGAGCTTCCATGACCAAAACCCCTACTGAAGCACGCACTCTGATTTCTAACATGGCTTAAAGTCTGAGCAATTTAGCATAGACCGGGAGATGAACGCTCGGAGACTAAATGAGGTAAGTGGTTCTACTGTTGAAAGTCAACTTTTTGAACTAACATATCTTCTCAAATAAATTGCTATAGGGAATAGTCAATAGGTCCAAGCATATGGCATATGCGCAATTTTGGGACATCCTTAAGATGCTTGCCCTGCTCTCTGCAGGTGGGATAACAGTGAATAAGTAAACACAATAGGCAATTTTCCATTCCTGAGGCAGCAGTGCAATTCGAACTCAAACACCTATAATATAGGATAACGAGATTGCCCTAGCTTGAACTATGGAGCCAACAAGCCCCTGGGTTTCTTTCCTAATAGGCCTCAAGGCCAATTTAAGCAGCAAGGGAATTTTCAACCCCAGGGCAATATCAAGCAAAAACCCTAACGATTGAGCATATCTCTCAAAGATATGGTAAAATATTAGCATCTAACGTTGCGAAATCCCAGCGGGACTCCAAATCAAGCATTCAAAACCTGGAGAATTAGATGAGTGAAATGACAACTACATCAATCGACTGGAAGCACAATCCGGAGGAAAGGTACCATCCTAACCTAAGGTAAATCCAAAGAGTGTCAGTTCCATAACCTTAATGAGTGGGAAATAGATTGAAAAGCCTTGCATCGAAGCTTCCACACCTAAAGATGATGAAGAAGAAGAGCATGAAAAAGAGGTAGGTCCTAACCCTCCCGTCATTACTAAATCGATCCTTCTCCCTTATCCCAGTTGATTAGCAAAAGCAAACATGGAAGAAACAGGAAAATAAAATTTTGACACTTTTAGGAAAGTGGAGATTAACATTTCCTTGTTAGATACAATCAAGCAAATCCCACATTATGCCAAATTCTTGAAAGATCTTTGCACTAACAAAAAGAAACAAAGAGTGAATAAAAATGTAAGAATGGGAGAAATGGTTTCAGATTTGTTTGAAAGGAAACTACCTCCAAAATGCAAGGACCCAGGTATGTTCGCAATCCCTTGCACGATGGGTAACGCTTAGGCCGCGCTTTAATAGACTTATGAGTATCGATTAACGTTATTGTACGATCAATCTACACTTCGTCTAAAATTGGCTAAGCTAACTAAAATAAGTGTTATCATTCAACTTCCTGGTCGATTTAATGCTTGTCCAGATAGAGTAGTTGAGGATGTATTAGTACGAGTATGTGGTTTAGTATTCCCGGCCGATTTCCGTGTTTTGGACATGAATGATGATAGCCCCCTAACTGCACACCGATATTGCTCAGAAGGCCATTTTTGTGGACTTCCCAAACAATAATTGATGTGAGAAATGAGATTCTATCGATGAAATTTGATTGGGAAAGGGTGCAATTTAACATTTATGATGTAATGAAGCACCCAAATGATATTAGTACTAGTTATGCTATTAATCCCTTGAAACTTCGAGGTTATTTGTAGTGATGAGCTTGAAACTACACTTTTTGAATCATTGGAACATATTGAGGACAAAGAAATAGAGCTAAGCACAGAATTGCAAAACACAGTCGCGGCATTGAGTTTGTTGATGACTAATCCACACAGGTATAATGTCAAAACCATTCAGCTGATAAAACATCCTAACAAATTGCTACCTTCAATTTTGCAAGCACTAAAATTGGGAATGAAACCCCTGGCAAGCCACTTAAAGTACACCTTTATTGGAGATGGTGAAATGTTTTCCACTATAGTTTCGTCAAAATTAACTATCGTGGAGGAGGAGTAATAGTTTGGGTCTTGCGTGATCATAAAGAAATAATTGGATGGACGACTGCAGACATCAACGGCATAAGCCCGTCAACCTGCATGCACAGATATTACTTAAAAAAGGAGCACAACCATTGAGACAAACCTAAAGGAAATTGAATCTACCAATGATGGAAATAGTGAAGAAAGAGATTCTGAAGCTATTGGGAGCATGTATGATCTACCCCATGTTGGATAGTAATTAGATTAGTCTAGTTCAAGTGGTACGAAAGAAACCCGGAGTTGCTGTAGTCCAAAATAAGGAAGAAGAGCTCGTAACAACTAGAGTGCAAATTGGATATCAGGGTTTGGATTACTTATCGAAAGGTAAATGCTAAAGCCCAAAGAGATCATTTTCTTCCTTCTATTGATTAAATGTTTGAAAGAATGGATGTAAACATACATCATTGCTTTCTCAGAGTATTTTCAAATTGCAATAGCCCCAGAAGATCAAGAGAAAACAACATTTACCCATCCATTCGGCACATTTGTGTACAGGCATATTCCTTTTGGATTGTATAATGCCCCTGCTACTTTTCAATGTTGTATGACTAGTATTTTCTCATATTACATCGGCAAAATCATTGAAGCATTCATGGATGACTCTAGTCATGGAGAAATTCTTTTGATGTATGCTTGGATAATTTGACACTGATTTTAAGACAATGCATTGACACTAATTTCGTTCTTAACTAGGAAAAATGACATTTTACGGTTGAACAAGGGAAAGTGTTGGTTCATGTAGAGTCAGAAAGAGGAATAGAAGTCGATAAATCTAAGGTGGATCTTATTTCTGCATTACCTTACCCCACCAACGTACGGGATATTAAATCTTTTCTTCGACTTGCTGGATTCTACCGTAGGTTTATCAAGGACTTCTCGAAGATTGCATCTCCTTCATGCAATATGTTGCAAAAGGATGTGCCATTTGAATTAATGATAAATGAAAGAAGGCATTTTATGAACTCAAGGAATGACTCACAACACCGCCAATATGGAGCCTCCTGCTCTAGATAATGTGCGGTGCTAGTTGCTACAGTATGGGTGCAGTTCTAGGACAAAGAGTTGGAAGAGCTGTACACATGATCTACTATGCTTTACGAACATTGAATCAGTCAGAAGCAAACTATAGCACAAACGAGATAGAGATGTCTTTTCTGTTCTAATTGATAAAGCAACTAAATTACATACTGTTCCTTGTGGGTTCGACCCTTACTTTCTACTTCTGCATTAACCTTTAGTTTTGAAACCAAGTATGGAAAATAAAATTAATTTTGGAGTAACACGACACGACACTAATAACGCATTGCGTTTGTGATGCTTTATGCATTGATGGATTGGGTGTACATGGCATTGAATGTTCCGCACATGGCATTGAATTTAAGACAGTATGCACTAATGTTAAAAGCAATGGATTGAAAATTTTGTAGGGCACATGATGGAGTATGCATTCGATATTCATGGAATACTAAGTGCAGTGACAGATAGATGCGATATGAGTGTTGTGGCTTAAGTGTATAACGCAGTGGACATGGACCATCAGGACATGTTCCGTGATTTGTGCCATGGATAGCTTTGGCTACTAGGCAACTTGAATCTAGCTCCACAAATAGTCCATCAGCTCCTAACGTGGACAACGAAATCACAAAAGAAAGATGAATGTCGTTCAAAGTAGGCGATAAGATGTTGAGATTTAAGTCACAAGAATTCACTTTAGTGAGTGGTTTCCAGATTGCAGAAAAAATTTTAGTTCGCGGACCTGGTGCAAGCAATACGCTACTAGAGATGTTCGATGTGAACAGAGGAAAGATAAATTGGGACTATGTGCTAGGGCAATTTCGTAGCTGTCAAGGCTCCCATGAAAAATTTAGGATGGAATTTTTAACTGTACTGGTGCACGTATTGTTGACTATTGGACTAGAAACCCAAGCGGAGAAAAATGGTTTTATCTCATGGAAGACTTTGACTTATTCGACAAACATCCCTAGGGATGGAACCAACAAATCATTAAGTTGTTCAAGCGCAAATCGATCAAGATTTGCAAAAAGACTAACAAGATCTCTTATTTCCGGGTACGTTTCAATTGTAGTCATTTAGCGTCAGCTTTGTCTCTTCTTTGTACACATCACAAATTTTATTGATTTACAGGTTTGGGCTTTTGAAGCAATCCCCGAACTGGGAAGGAAATATGGAAAGATTAAGGCAATTCCTTATATTCCAGGAATGGCATGTTGATAGATGGCGAAACAACTAAGGAGTAAACAGATTGACAGATTGAGTTGTTTTTCATAGTGGCAAAGGTTGTTACGCTCATATCGATTAATTAAATGCTTTTTCTTATTGTCTGTTCATTGGATAGTATAGCAGTCGTGCTCAAGTGTGTAATTTGTAAAACATACGCTGCAGGTTTTTAAACACATGTTGGAACCGAATGGGCATGAACCGGGCACATCATATTAGAAGGAGAAAACAGTAGCGGTCGAAGATGATTCCATATCTCATAACGTAACACATGCTCAAGTAGATAAACCATTGCACGAAGAGGTGTGCTCAACAAACGGCCATCACGGTCAATCGGAACACTCAACCTCAACCTCAACATCACGAGCAAATAAGGTCCTCTTTGTGGAAAAGATGTTCAGACCAAATCATTTGGAGATGTGTACTAGAGTCAAAACACCACATCTTTTGGACTGCGAAGAACAGCTCAGAAGGTACTGGAAAGTGAATTCTACTATTCTACCGTGTTCAAATACGTCTATGTCTTCTACAAATCTTTTAACAAGTGTCAGCGATCAAGTAACTTGTCCCAAGAAAACTAAAAGCCTCAAACTCCTATCATACTTCTCAAAATTTTTTATATTTGGGGCATTGATTTTGTAACAATTGGACGGAAATCCTCTATTGATTAATAATTCATATGTGTACAATGCATGCATGTATAATGAATAGGAAATCTAAATTATGCGACTCTATACAAGGTAAGTGTATAACCAAAAATATATATATACACTTCAACAATCCCCCTAAAGCTGGAGCATAAATGTTAATCATACCTAGCTTGTTACACAAGTAATCACCTTGAGCCCCATTAAGAGCTTTCGTGAAAATATCTACCAACTGTTCTCCACTCCTGACATGTTCTGTAGAGATTATTTTCCTGTGAACCTTCTCACAGATAAAGTGACAATCAACCCCTGCATGTTTAGTTCATTCATGAAATGCAGCATTATCGGATATATGAACAGTTGCCTCATTGTTGCACCATAACTTAGCTGGTGACGGTGCTTCCAGACCAATCTCAGTTAGGAGATGACGAATCCACACAATTTCACACATGCACTGTGCTATAGCCATGTATTCCGATTTTGCACTGGACCAGGACACCATATCTTGCTTCTTACTTTTCAAAGAAAATAGATTTCGTCCAACAAAAACACAATAGCCAGTAGTAGATCTTCAATCAATTTTGGGGCCTGCGCAATCTACATCGACAAAAACCTTAACATGAGTGTGCCCAATTCTTGTACAATATCCCCCGTCTAGGGGCTTAGTTTAAATACCCAATGGTGAACAATTTGAGATGACATGAACTAAGGGTGTGTTTGATTCATGTTTTTTCAAAGAAAAAGTGATTTTCAGTCTTTTTTTCAGTGGTTGGCTGTTTGATTGCCCTTTTTTCCTGGAAAATATTTTTCAACTTTTCCGGATATCTGCACTTTTCTTTGTTTTAAAGGAAAATATTTTCCTTGGGGAGGGATGGTTTTTATTTTCCTGAAAAAGTTTCCCTCTCTGCTTGATTTTTTTATGGACAATTGGCTTTACCATAAAGATAAGGAAAATGATCAAATTTCATGAAAAAAAGCACGAAAACAAGGAAAACGACACTATTTTCCAACTTTCAAATTAATTCAATCAAACACTTATAACTATCAATTTCCCTGGAAAACCTTTTCCCAAAATTCATTTACTTGGAAAACTTTTTCCTTCCAACTATTTTCCGGCTTTGCAATCAAACACACCCTAACTTATAGTACTCACTGAATAGGCAATGTCCGGACGAGCTACGGCAAGATAGTTTAGTTTCCCAACTGGTCTCTTATATCTCTCAAGATCCTCAAACAAGTCTTAACCTCCTGTCATTTGTAGATTGGGGTTCATCGAAGCACTACATGGCATGGTTCCCAATTTTCCTGTCTCAGTCAATAAGTGAAGTTCATATTTCCTTTGCGATAAAAGAAAAATACATTTTTGCTTCTTATCACCTCAATTCCCAAGAAATACTTCAAATTGCCTAAATCCTTTGTGTGAAATTCACTGTGGAGAAAGAATTTTAAGGGTGAGATTCCCACATCATCATTTCCAGTGATGACAATATCATCCACATATACAGCAAGAAGGATGATGACGGATGTAGATCTTTTATAGAAAACTGTGTGATCTTTCTAACTCCTATTTGTCCCAAAGTGTTCAAGTGCCTGATTACATTTGCCAAACCAAGCACGAGGATTATGTTTAAGGCCATACAGAGACATTCAAAGATGGAAAACTTTCCCATACTCCCCCTGAGCAACAAACTCGGGTGGTTGCTCCATGTACACCTCTTCTTGTAAATCACCATGTAAGAAAGCATTTTTTTTATGTCTAACTGATATAAAGGCCAGGCATGAGTGGCTGCCATCGAAAGTAGCAATTGGAGAAAATGTGTCAAAATAATCCACACCATAGGTTTGAGCATATCCTTTGGGCACAAGACATGCCTTAAGACAATTAGTCGACCTATCAAAATTACATTAATAGCAAAAACCCACTTATAGCCGACTGTCTTCTTTCCAACTAGCAAATCCGTTAACTCCCGAGTGCCATTAGCATCAAGAGCATTCATCTCGTCGATCATAGCACTACACCAGCTAGGATGAGACAAGGCATCCTTTATAGTTCTGGGATGGATGACCAAATCAAGAGAAGGGACAAAAGAGCAAGATCATGAAGATGGATGATTACAAGAAACAAATGAAGAGATGGATAAGTGCACTGACGCTTACCTTTGAAAAGAGCAATGGGGAGATCCTGATTATTACTCACTCTATCTGACGGCGTAAAAGAGACTGGTACTGGAAATGGATCAAGTGGAGCTTGTCGACGAGAATACGCATGTTGAATTGGAGGCTTCGGTGGGGGTCGAAGACGTGACACAGAAATTCTCATTAAGAGACATAGTGGTAACACGATAAGCTAATATGTCATCATCCTCTCCCTGACTGGAAGAAGTGGGCATTTTAGAAAAGTAAGGCATGTGCTCAAGAATAGTGACATCTGCGGGGACAATGTATTTACTGAAGCTAGGGTAGTAAGAACGATGCTCCTTTTGCAAGCGTGAATAGCCCAGAAAGACACATTTTAATGGTTTAGGGTCTAACTTCGTTACCTGTGGATGAGTGTCACGAACAAAGCATGTACTACCAATTATGCGAGGTTCAATAGGAAACATGGGCTTTCAACGGAACAGAATATTGTAAAGAGTCTTACCATGGTGAAGAGTTGAGGGAATATGATTAATCAAGAAGTATACAGTGGATATTGCATCTTCCCAAAATTGTTTTGGGACATGCATGTGGAGCAAGAGTGCCTTAGATGTTGTCTTAAGAAGATGCATATTTTTTTTCTTTCAGCGACACCATTCTGTGATGGTGTGTCAACACAAGAACTTTCATGGAGGGTAGCATACTCATTCATGTTATTTTGAAACACATGAGATACATACTCTTAGGTGTTGTCACTTCGAAGGATACAAACATTAGTATTAAATTGTATTTTAACTTCCGCACAAGGTAGTAAAATGAGAAAATAATTTGGAATGATTTTTCATTAAATAGAGCCAAGTTGTACAAGAAAATCATTAATAAATGTGACAAAATAACAAAAAAAATTTTTTTGACATGACTGGACACGGACCCCAAACATTAGAATGAACTAACTCAAAAGGAAAACTAGCTATCTTAATAACTTTAGGAGAGGAAGGGCGACAACAATGTTTGGCAAACTTGTACGACTTACAACCAAATGTAGACAAGTGCTGAAACTCTAGCGACAACTTCTTCAGCAGGGGTAAGGAGGGATGCCCTAATTGACCATGGACTTCAAATGGTGTTGGGATACTAGAACATCTAATTGACTTGGGAACGTGGGAGTCTAGTATGTAGAGCCCTCCCGATTCATGTCCTCTACCAATAATCTTCTTCGTCATAAGATCCTGAAAAAAGACAATGATCAGGGAAAAATGAGTAACAACAATTAAAAGCGCGGGTCAGTTTAATCGCGGAGACCAAGTTAAAGGCAAAACTTGGTAGGCTCAATATAGAGGATCAAGGATTAATGGGGTTGGGTGAATCATGCCTGAACCAAGTAAAGAAGAGGTAGAGACATTGGCTAAAGTGATAGATTATTGAGATGCACATGACTGAAAAGTAGCGAAAAGATTATGGTTACCTGTTATATGAACTGTGGCATCAGAATCAATGACCAACTTGGCACTAGAAGAAAAGAGACAGGAATTTTTGTTACCTGACGCAACAATAGCACCAATGGAATGAGATAAATTCTCCAAGGCTTCTTGGTACCGAGTAAATTTAGCAAATTGATCAGTAGAAAGAATAACCTAGCGATCAGATGGGTTGTGAGCATTAGTAATAGCAACATTTGCTTCTCGAGCTTCACGAGCTTTCGTATTCTGCAACTTCTGACATGTACGCTTTGTATGGCCCGGCTCATTGCAATAATAGCAAATGACAACTCTGGCATCCTTATTTTTTGAACTAGAGGTCTGTAGAGATGGAGAGGCAACTATACCAGTATCCGTACATAGAACTCTAGTAAACACTTCATGGAGAGAGGAAATTTTAGTACCAGATAGAATCTGGGATTTTACAATGTCAAACTGTGAGCTGAGACCAGCCAAGAAACTCATAACGGCCAGCTTCTTATACTGCCCCTCTTGCACGTTCATGTCAGCACTAAACAGTAGCAATTTATTTAAAACTCAAAAAGCAAGTTTGAGGTGGCTGATCCTGTTGTTCAGCTCGAAAAAAGCTGTCGCACATCATGTAAATACTGGAAATATTTCCCTTTTAAGAGTACAAGAATTCCAAGTATTCCATCAATTCCTTAACATACTCACAAGGATAAATCAAGCCTAATAATTCTATGTAAATGGAATTCTTGATTTGTAGAAATAAACTAGCATCATCTCTCAATCACTCTCAATGATTCTTATCTGTGGGAGGTGGGAAATCGTCCGTAATATGATCATATTTTGGTAGACTACGTAAATAGATTCCGACGGTCTTACGCCAATCAAGATAATTTGACCCAATCAGCTTATGTTCCGTAACCCTAGACGGCGTAGGAATAATAACCATGACAACAGTACTCTTTGAATCCTCAGCCATCTAAATTGTAAAAAAAAACCTCAGAAACTGCACCGCAAACTTTAGACCTAAGAAGGCTTGAATACACATAAACTACAGTATATGTTCCCATATCAGCACCCAAATATTAAAAAAAAAATTCAATGAATGACCACAACCACAAATTAGTCCTGAATGAACAGTAAAGTCCCAAATGAATAGTCAAGTTTATGCTCAAAATCAATATTGATTCACACAGTGGGATTAATCACAAAAAAAATAGTGGATTCCCCTCGAGAATGAACCCCGCAATCCTAGGTAAAAAGGCCACGGCACCGCTGAGAAGACCCGTGTTCCCACGCACCTGCAATAGTAGCAGATCATGAAGCTTTAAAAAGGCGTGTGTGACTTACGGGTAAAGATTCGGCAGCCAATTTCACCAAACACCTAATCAGCCGATGGCGGACCTGATCCAAGTGGTGGTGCGACTAAACGTGACTCAAAATAATTTTAAACCAAGAACCCTAGTAGCAGCTGTGGTAGCTTCTTTATGGAAGAGGGCTGAAATTTTGGTACAAAGTGTAAAGCTCTGATACCATGTAACAATTGAATGAAAATCCTCTATTGATTTATAATTCATATGTATACAATGCAGACATATATAATGAATAAGAAATCTAAACTAGGAACCTCTATAGAAGGTCAGTGTCTAACCTGAAGCCCTCATACATATATACACTATAACAGATTTCATAGGATCCTTTCCAAATTCATTTGCCCGTACTTATATCATATTCGCTGTTTACCATGTTTCTAAGTAGGTAGAAGCGAAAGCCACACAAACTGATGATGCAAAGTAGTTGCAGAATTTGTCAAATCTAACATCTTTAGCTAGTTCAGGATTCCAAGAACTATGGTTAGTGATAGAGGTATGCACTTTTGCAATTGAGTCTCTGTTGAGAAAGTGTGGAGTTCTACATTGAGGATCAACTGCATATGACCTGTAGACTAGTGGACAAGCAGAGCTCTCAAACAGGGAAGAAAAATTAATTCTAGAAAAGACAGTCAGTTCAAATTAAAAAGACAAGAGCATCCAACTGATGACTCTCTTTTGGCATATCGGACCGCTTACAAAAGCTGATTGAAATGTCACCATACCGATTGGTATTTGGAAAGCTATGCCATCTATCGGTCAAAATGGAGCACAAAGCATAGCGGGCCATCAAACAGTGCAACATGAACTAGGAGGCAGTAGGAGATAACAAGAAGTTTCAACTGTGAGAATTGGAAGAAATCCAGATCGAAGCCTATGAAAATTCAATTCCCTATAAGAATAGGACAAAGGCGTTCCATGACCAACGAATCTCCGGAAAAGAGTTTAGCATCGGACGAAAAGTACTACTTTTTCATTCCATACTAAAACTTTTCCCAGGTGAGCTTCGCTCTCGATGGTTGGACCGTTTGTTGTTACTAAAATTTTGCCCCAGTGGTGTAGTTGAGATTAAAAGCTTGAGAATGAATAAGGTATTCAATGTGAATGGGCACCGTCTCCAACCATACTGCGAAGGATTTTATACAACAAACGTGAAAGTAATTACATTAGAGAGTCAAAAAGAAAATAGATAATCATGCTATAACTATGCCAAGCTAACGACTATAAACCAAAGCGCTTCTTGGGATTCAACCCAAGCAATTTTTTTCACTTTTATTTTTTTCTTTTGATGTTTTCGTTTTTTTTTTTTTTTATTTTTTTAGCCTTATATCAAACGTATGAAGGAAAGTACTGTTTTGTAACTGTAGAAGGAAGATATCTCAAGGTTCAATTATTTGACAAGTGGAAGAATGACATACAAATCGGTAACTTGCATTTAATTATCCATAAATGTGGTGGTTAAAAAAAGAAGGGTACAATTAGACAATGTGTGTTCTCAAATACCTTGCCAGCACACTCTACACCGTACTCGACCTACATAATTGGTGGTTAGAATAGTGTATAGCTGGCGATAAATAGAGATCATTCTCTATTCGAAGCCACGAACGAAAAATCTCTTAACTCCTCTGTGAGTATTTCTTTCTACCAGTAATAAGGTAAGCTTCATCTTATTATTGTTGTTATTGTTGTTGTTGTTGTTGTTGTTGTTGTTGTTGCTGTTGTTGTTATTATTATTATTATTATTATTATTATTATTATTATTATTATTATTATTATTATTATTATACTTTTCTCATTCTGTGGACTAGTGTGATACTTTCTTGTATGTATTTATTTTGCTCTATTTATTGAGTACGTGTTTCCAACTTTATTACTTCAAATTTTGTTTTTCTTTCGTGTGTGACACTAAAAAAAGGTTGAGCCGACGACTATAAACAAAGGCACCACATAGGAAGCAACCTAAGAATTCTCTTTTCCACTTATTTTGCAAACACTTGAATTGTTAATTTTTTTTTTTTTACGAAATGGATAACAAGCTCTTGAAATTCCACAAATATCACCCATCATTTCCCTTAAATGCTTTCAAAAGGATTTATCATTCTAGGGTAGGGCATTTAAAAATGTTAATGGAAAAATGGACGTCTGAGGTTATTCATTGGCTAGTTAAGACAAGGTCCAATTAAGAAGGGAAATGGGTTTATTTATACTAAATCTACACTAGGGTTAGACAAAATTAATTTTTCCAAGAAATGAAAAGAAAAAAGAATGAATGTGTGTTATAAATGTGCTCAATGGCCTTATAACTACACTTGATGGATCTGTAACTTAGGTAAACGTTTAGTTGGATTTATGTCAACAAATGGAGAAGATAAAATATGCTTAATTAAGGATGGCTTGAGTAAGGAGTCTTTCGGTGATATCCATCAAACTCTTGAGACGCATCCTACCTGAATGGTGCAGATCGAACTTCTCAATTTGTCGACTAAATTTAAAAAGAGTGAGAATATTATAGCCTTGGGAATTTGACTTTAAAAGACCTTATTTGCCCGTCTATAAGTAAACAGGATGGAAAGCCTATCTCCAACTCATAAAAGGCGTTTAAGCCGTTGTTGGACGTAAAACAAGAGGAAAATGTGAGCCACAATCACAATTACGTGTGCACATTGTCATTTTTAACTATTTTTGCATTGTTGTGTCACTTTTTTAATGTGCATAGTCGGCTCTCTTGGGAAGCTACTACTGCCATCATGGCAGGGACTTCAATTCAAAAATTGGAAACCATATGTCTTTTTGGTAGACTCACTCTGGAAACACTTGAGCTTCTAACGACAACAATAATAGTTGGAATGGCGCTTGGAAATTGAAAGATTGACCTGACATACGGAGGAGGTCCCCATGGGCGAATAGGAAGTGCCGCTTAAGCTGGTTGCGCGAGAAGATCAAAAGAGGTAGGTGTTACCATACCACCTTTAAAAGAGTCACTAAGGTAAACACTAGAACATTTTTTGAATATCTGACTCTACTGATAATGCATTCAGATGCTTTCATCGCATTACAGGGGTTTTTGCAACATTGGAAAAAATCTTTTACATAATCTGCTAGGCTGAGTAAACTACACTCTAAGCCAATTTGTCTTTTAAACATTCAAAACCATTTCTACGGTTTATTACCATTTCTACATTTTGCAGTTACACAGAAGCTGATTTCTCCTATTAACAAAAAAATGATTCTACTTACCCCATCAATTGAGGAATTTGTTGGATAAATTACAAGCTTATGGACGACAAATGGATGTAGAATTGCCTAGAATCAGCTTGGCTGAGAGATTAGGCAAGGGGAAAAGAGATTCGAATGAATTGGATTTAGAGTTGAGCATATGAATGTGGAATAGCTCACTTCAGGTGGGAGAATACAAAGTTAACTACGAAAATAGGTCTATGTTAGGCTTTGTAATAAATTAAAAAAAAACATTGTCCGAAGACGTTAAACTATGACCTTTAATAGGCATTGATAATTTTGCTGGCTAACTTCAAATCGATCAAGTGCCCACTCTTGGCTAGTAAGGAGTCTTTTCCCTTTTTCACTTTATTTGCTCTAACCAAACATAAGTTATCCTTAGTGTTTGTGGTAGGATGGATCGATTTTAATATAGTTGGTGTCATATTTGCATATGCCTTTGGCTAAGGCCTTTAGTTAGTGCCAGTGCTATTGTGCAACTCTAGTAAAGTGAGGAATTTCTGCCCGAAGGCATAAAAGTACGAGTTCAAGAATTTGAATTGTGATTCCATAAACTCTCGGTGGTGTCTGGTTCCCTCCCCTAACACTAACTTGTTGGGAAATACTTTAACTTTAGTTGTTGCCTTCAAAACCTATGTGTCATGTTACTATAAATGACTTGAGTGTTTTAAATTCAGAAACTGTTCCAAATTCTTGTATGTTTATCTTCTACACTTCACAACTCCTCTTGATGAGCAAGTATGAGGTTCTAGGATCTTGATTTGTGCAGATTCTTGATGATGGGTTGTCAACCTGTCTTGTAAAAGAGTATGCTGATTCATTAATACTTTGCATGCGGGTCAACCTTGATAGAATCATGTAATTAATTTGATTTGAATACTACTAGAAGATGTTCAGATGGTTGCCAATTCCCATAGCCCTTTATTATTATAAAAAAAAATCAAATTCCACTATCATTGTTCTTGTTCTGTAAAAATGTTGATTGCAGGACTTCTCACTCCTAGTTTGTTGGGTTGGTCATATGAGATGCCAAAATTGTAGAACAACCACCACCAAATGACTCGACTCATTGGATACCCCAGGGGAGTTTCTAACTTTTATCCCTTTTCGTGCTTTATATAACTCTATATAGAAGACAATGTAGAAATTAAGTATGAGGGAATGGAATATTTATAGCATGTTTGTTCTATTTTTTGTTACATCTCATTATTTTTATGGCTTTGAATGAGAGAGAAAGTTTTAAATACTATTGAGCTCCAATTGTGTGACTTAGCTGAAATCAAGATCTCAAGTCACAAAATTTTTTTTTTGTTTATTTCTTTTTCGTACATAATCGGCTAATTTATTCGAGCATGTTAATAAGGTGATTTTCCATCACTTTCTTGAACGAAATTAAAGGTTGAACATTGCTAAAGATATTTTTTTTCATAGTAAACCAACTGCTTATCTATCCATATGTTCTACTAAAAGTTACCTGAAAACATCATTTGTTGGCAATGTGGAGTTAAGATCGCATGGTCTCCTCTTTTTATGGGTCACTTTTTGACAGAGTTTTAAAGTTTTGAAAGAGCACTGACCTATATTGAGAATCATTTTTTACTTTTATTTTTTAAATAATGAGAGAGACCACGGGAAAAAGATACATGCCTAAGAGAATTATAGATCGTTACCTTGAATGGGTGAAGAAGGCTACCTCCAGGGGTAAGAGTGTGAGCTACCTACAAGGTAAAAGTTAAAAATAGAATTACAAAAATAAATTTACTTAGTAGTTTGGAGTGCTCACTCTTACACTCTTAAAATCGAAGACGTTTTGAGGATAAAACACCTACCACGTTTTGTTTAACTTATTAGTGCTAACAGTTGGTGGTTTTTGGTGAACAGAGTTACTTTTAGGATCCATGGGTGCTATTATAAAATAAGAGTGGAATCACAAGAGATGAAATGACATATTTGATCATTTGGAGTCAAGATTCGAGATAAAGCACAGTAATCTTTCATTTGTATCCAGACAAGGATAGAAAGTTAAACTTAATTGCACACACTCACAAGCCATTGTGTATTTGAAAAGAAATGTATGAAAAAAGAAAAAGAAAAATCATGCCTTGGGAGAATGCTTATTAAGCAAGTCACTATATGTAGCTGGATATAATGATTCAAGTCACTTATCTTGTGTAAACCCAATGTGTCGTTTTGTGTTTTTGATTATTATTTAGATGGTTGTTGTTTAAGGGCGAGCAACATTCTAAGTGCGGGGGAGTTTGATAAGTGCTAGAAAAGCATTTACATAATTCTTCTATCTCGTGTATTTTCATATTTTTATTTGTTTTATATGTTTGTTTTTATCTGTCTTTTTATTGTTGTGTTTAAGGTCACAAAGAGTCCAAAGGAGAGAAACTGTGTGAAAAGATAGCGAAAAATGGGAACGATTGACTAAAATGCAAGCACCTCAAAGACGGAGGACCTCTGGTGCAATTTGGTGAAAAGTTTTAGTAATTTTTCTTCAAAAAAAGTGAAAGAGAGTAAAAAGAGGATTATCACACTTTTTCTGGACCTCGAATCAGAGTTTCATGTTGAAAGTTATGTCCATTTGAAGAAAATGATTAAAAACATCAAATCCCAAAAGCTTGGAGGCGAAATCATAACTTTCCAAAATTTTAGGGACCCTAGTGTTGCTATTAAAAAAAGTTCAACGACCAAAATGAACAAAAAGTTGAAAGTTGAGGGACTTGGAGTACAAATAACTTGGTGGGAAGGACATGACTCGAGTCATCGCCTCAATCCCCTAGGAAGCTCTTGAGTCACAGTAGCCATGACTCAAGTCACAGCCGCAATCGCCTAGGCAGCTCCAAAGCATCGCCCGTGCATTTGTAGCGCGGGTCAGCAGCATGACCCGAGTAGTGCGCGCGTGTCCCGGATGTGACTGGAGTCATGCTCAAGTTACCTAGGTAGTTTCATCCAGATTGTTCCAACATGATTTTGATGTGATTTTTACCTAATTTTTGAGTCCATTGAGACATTACAAGATCGACACAAGATCATAGACTCATGGAGGGGTCACATATATAATCTTTTCTTACTTTTATTATAAATCTTTGCCTATAAATAGATACAAATATGAAGAGGAAAGACACACTAATGTAGAGCGAATTAGATGATCTTCTCTTCTACTTTCTTCTTCAATAAAATTCTCTTCTTTATTATTCTAAGTTGGGTTGCAAGAATTCGCTCTAGTGACTAGTTTCCAAATTGTAGAAACAATTTCAAAGTTTGAGGACCTGGTGCAAGGGAGTATGGTAGTGCAAATGTTTGAGGCTAACATAGGGAAGATAAACCGGGACAATGTTCTCAGCCAGTTTCGTAGCTATCAAGATCCCCATGAAAAATTTAAGTGGGAACTTCTAACTATACTGTGCACATATTGTTAGTTGTTGGACTAGAAACCAAAGTGAAGAAAAAGTGGTTTTATCTTGTGGAAGAGTTTGACTTGTTCAACAAATATCCCTCGGGATGGAGAAACAAATCATTAATTTGTTCAAGTGCAAATCGTTCAAGAATTGCAACAAGACCAACAAGATCTCTTCCTTCTGTGTATGTTTCAGTTGCAATGATTTAGCTCCAGCTTCGTCTCTTCCTTTTGTGTACACATCACAAATTTTATTAATTTGAAGGTTTGGGCTTTTGAAGCAATCCCCAAACTGGGAAGGAAATATGGAAAGATTAAGCCCATTCCTTATATTCCGAGAATGACATCTTGATCGATCACAAAACAACTAAGGAGTGAAAAGACTGAGTTTTTTTTCGAAGTGGCAAAGGTTGTTATACTCATATTGATTAAATAAATGCTTTTTCTTATTGTCTGTTCATTGGACAGTATAGCAGCGGTGCTCCAATGTGTAATTTGTATAGCATCCGCTTCAAGTTTTTGAACACATGCTAGAACTGAATGAGTATAAACTGGACACATCATACTAGAAAGAGCAAACAGCAGCAGTCGAAGATGATGCCACTTCCTATGACGTAATGCATCCCAAGTAGATAAACAATTGCACGAAGAGGTGCACTCACCAAATGGCTGTCATGGTCAACCGAAACAAACTCAGCCTCAACAACAAGGCCAGTACGACACAAATAGGATTGTACATCTAGTGAATGAGGTCATCAAGGGTGAAACGACAGCTCTACACAATGATTTGAAGAAAGAAATGCAAATATTTTTTGAAAGTTTGAAAGAGACAGTTTCCCGAATGCGTGGTACTCGCATCGGTGAAGGTATACCGAAAGGCAAAAAGAGAATGATCACGGAAAACATGAAGGATTGGGTAAGGAGAATAGCGGTCAGTTCACAGGGGATCACGAAAAACATGAAGGAGCGGGTCAGGAGAGTAGCAATCATTTCATGGCGCCAGCCGAATATGACATAGTTGGAATAGATGGCAATGGAGGTAAATGGGATATTCTTTCAAGTTCATTTTCTTCTTTACCAACTACATGAAATTACTTAGCGAAAATTCATTTCATTATTTCTTTACAGTAGTGGCTGGTTAGGAGCCTCGAATGTCTATTGTGTCGTGACCTATGAATCTGTACATCTCATGTGTAAGTAAGACGAGATGTTAAAGCATTACATAGTGCACATTGTTATCTAGTTTTTTTCCTTTGTCTGATAACAAAATCAAACTGTAATTGTAACTACAAGTGTAACTTTAATTTTCATGATGTTCTTGGCTAACTAGATTAACGACCCACCAACGTAAAAGTAGTTGTCATTATAGATGATGCTATAGGATCTGCCTTATGCAAGGATACCAGACAAAAAGAAAGGCAACAATACTGCATTCTAGAAAAGATTAAAACTTCCCGTTGCGGATGTATGTGACCGTTTAGGCCTTTAGATTGCGTTAAGGTTGAAGATCTTGACAGATGGTTTATCTTTCGTTCCCGATAGGCAAGGTTCTTCAAAACATAGGCATAAGTTCAACTACTTGCATATACTATTGCATACGGCACATATGAGTTTGTTCCTTGTTGGTGTTAACAACAATGAGATGCAGCTGCCTCCACTAGATGCAAACAAGCAGTTTTCAACGGCCTAAATAGCAAGCACACTTGGTCCCATTTCCATGCAAGCAAATTTGGTTAGATGCTGTAGCATTTTTTCCACAAAAATGTATGTGTTACATTATGATTCTTGTACGTGTATCATGTAGATGCTGCACTTTTCTATGTAAGAGAGGGAAAAAAGGCCTACCGGCATCTTTTTCGGCAAGACTGTGCAATTCTTGATCCAACCTTCATGGGTTATGTCGGGACATTTTGTGGCTAGATGTCTACAAGTAAATGTTCAATGCTACCATTGTTCGGTCGGACTCTAATAAGGTATGTGAAAGGGGTAATCCCAGCACATGGAAAACCATGGATAAACTGTGCAAGATTGTACATTCCATTTAGCAATGAGGCTAGGACATACTAGCTTACATTGAAGATCAACATCCCGGGGAGCAGGATTTTTCCCTACGACAGCCTGCCTAGTACGACGAGGAAAGTCCAGCTTGAATGGGAGATCAGGGGATGATACCATTTCTTATGAAAACTGTAATAAAAGAAGAGAACTACAACACTAAGAATTATTTACAGCTGAAGAAGTCTTCTGTCCAATAAAATGGGTAAGTACCAAACCGTTATCAATCCTCATAGTACTAGTGTACCTATACTTTGACGAAAAGTGTTGGTGCAGATTGAAGGTCGGACTGTGGGACATTTACCAGCAAATTGATCGGGTTTCTATAGGTTGGGCATGATGTGAAAGGTTTCATTGAGAAACATATGCTTGGTTGGCGCAAGAAACTAGTAGCTGAGGTCTTTGCCTCACATTTCGATCTGTAGTGCAACTAGGGAAATGTACAAAATGTAGCACAAGCCTTTATTAATCTCTAACAATTAATAAATTGCTAGAACACCCATTTAATATGTAAATGCATGTTACAGTCTGGTTGTTTTATAAAATGTAGCGTCTCATCTACTCATTGTACCATGGATAGCATGCTATGCATATAGGGACCTGATGTGCTCAACATACCTCAGATAACAATGCATGTTTTGTTATCCATGTAACATACCGAGTAAACATTTGTTATTTCTAAAGCATGTTTAGTTATCTAAATTACATAAGAAGAAAACATGCGTTATTTCATTTAAAAATGAATGTTGTTTCATTATCCATGTACCTACCTTTTCCTCTTTCTTTTTTTTTTTTTAATTTTTTGGCCTTTTATGCACAAGTACAAACTTGCTGCAATGCTAATTGAACGAAGCATGTGATGACCGTCCTGTTTCATAAAATGATCCATCTCATCTTTTGCTTGTACTGTGGATACTATCATTGTTGCCCATTTATCCCGCAAGTGAACGGGTCATGACAAGTAATAGACTGATGAGTAGAGTGTCGAACCCACGAGGATTGTTGTTTACTCCTTTAATTCCCCAACCTTAACCAAAACAAAGATTTGAAGTTGGTTTTATGAATTATAAAACTAATTCTAAACTAAATTGCATCTATTGTTATTACGCCAAAATAAATTCCCTTATTCCTAGCCCAAAAACACTAGGAAAAGCCAAGGAAAGCAAGCCTAACTTGGATTCACTACATAAAATCCAATCAAAACAACCCAAAATTGGCACACATGCGCACGTATTCTCTCAAGCTCTCTTGCCTCACACATGTCAAGCCCTCTCTCTCGTTTATTGCTCGAATTCTCTCAACTACATCGGCTTTTCCATCTTCTTGTGACATCTAATGGCTTCGAGTAAGGTAATTTCTCCCTTATTATCTAGTTCTAATCTGGAATACCTTTGTTATGATTAACCCTTTCTTACTTGCCTCTTCTTGGATCAATTGAGATTTTGATTATTGAAGAAAATTCATTCGACTCTTTAATTTGGCTTGATTCTATGTTGTGTAACTTATATAAATAGCTTTGAAATAAATTTTGATCGTCACAAAGAATTTCTAGGTGATGAGTTGGTTATGTGGATTGTGAATAATGGCTCCAAGTTTTGTGAAGTTAAGGTGTTTGATAAAATTTCTGAGCGAAATTGGGGAATTTGAAGCAACTATACGCTACCCAGTTTAGGCATATTGTTTTACTCGAGTTCTAGCATCCATAACTGTCATGCTGGATGAATTTCTTGATTATTAAAGGTGGAAAACAATCCCTTACAAGTCATCTATCATCTAGAATTGATTTGGAATTATTCGAAGCCCCGTAGTAATTTTTATGAATTTTACCCGATAACAGTTTTTAGGTCGGAAGAAAAATCTTTAGGCAGCCCAAACGTCTGTTGCCTAAGCTAATTTCTAAGTAAGTTAAACTTATATGGGCTTTCCAACTCTTGCATAAATGTCGTCATTTTACAACTTCATTTGCTATTTTAAAATAATTTTCCTAAATATGGCTGCACAAGCAGAAACCTTTGGCAGCTTATGCGTTTGGACTCAAAATCTTGTCACAACATCTATAACCTGAATCTTCATGTTATTTTGAGATATAATGTAGCTATATGAGTTAGTTAGACAACCCAATTAGCTTCACATGATTTTGCACGCTAACTTTGAAGTTATGCCTGTCTCTGTAAGGGGTGATAGTTTGAATTTGTGGATTGAAGGTATTTTGGCTGTCAGATCGTATTTTAAATGTTTTCTCCATATTGTTATAAAGAATTAGGATATTGGGCACATTGACATCATGGGCCACCAAGCCACTCTACTTGCTAATTGAGTAAATCAAACTTATTAAGGAATTCAGGTAAGTAAATTCCCCCGCTTGACTCTAAGTGAAGTTGAATGTATAAGGTGAAATTTATGTGGCAATTGCTTCTAAGTGCAGTTATTTAGTTCAAATAATATCCCCATTATACATGTACTTTATCATTGCATTCACGAAGCTTGCACAATCAATGGTTTTCGAAAAATTAAGTATCTTAAATGTTAAAGTATGAAAGTGAAGTCCTTTTCTTGCAAAGCGATATGTATCCATAAATTTTTCATGAAAGAACGAGTGTATCTCTATGTCATGAAAGGAGTGAGTGGGAAATGGGGCGTGGGAAACCGGTGTACCCGACCTAGAATATTTACCGCTTCGCGGTGTTAAATAGAATGGAATGTATATTCCCTTTAAGGGATTGAATGGAATGTTTACTATCGACAGTTTTGAATCTGGTTCCAAATAATAACTGCCCACTGCTGAGCCTAATAGTTATAGACGATACACCAAGTGAGCTCACGACAGAAAGTAAATGTTTTGAAAGAAACGAGTGTTTTGAATGAAGATTATTCAACTTTAAAATGTTTAAGAAAGTTGGATACATATTTTAAAGTGCATATATGCATTGCATGTTATAAGCATGCCTCACATGCATGGAATTTGCTTACTGGGCTTTAACTCACGCAATTCATTTCCTTTACTTTATAGGTGATGAAAGTTAAATAGTCGTGGGAGTAGCTTGAAGGCACGCTCAGCCAATATTTAGTTTGCTAGCTTATTGTTCACTTTCACTAAAATTAAATAATGTTCCATTCTTAGGCTATTTATTTATTATTCATTTATTTGTTGACTCAATTGTTTCCAACTATGAGATTTCGACTTCTATTTTGGGTTTATGGACATATGGGGAAACTAGTCCTTTTATTTGGAAAAAGTCTTGAATAAGGTCTCTTTTAAGTTAATTATTTTTGCAAACTATAGTGTTGATGTTGGATGAGGATGCTAAGTTTTTAACAGGTTAGATATATCCTGTTACAGGGAAAACCTGCCAAAATTTGTGTAAGATTTTAAAAGGAAAAAAATCATGCATATATATAATAATAATAAATATATTTCATCGAATTAAATCACTTCTTTCAATTTTTCGTATTTTAAGGTATGATAATAAAGGTTAATAATTGTAAGTTTAGGTTCCTAGATTTGGGATGTTATAGTTTTCGTATCAGAGCTAAGAGTTCTAAAAGCGATTCTGTGGACTTTAAAGATTGCTTTTAAATTTGCAAGTGTTGAGCCTTGCCACAAGTGGTTCCCTCCCTCCCCTACCATCCGTAAGGTTTAATATTACTTTAAATCATTGAATGTATAGTTGTTGCCCAAATCTTGTTTAATTAGTTAAATCATATCATGCTAGGTTTCTTATGTGTAATTTTTTTTCTACTTAGTCAGTAATGGTCCGCACACATTTTCAAGCTCCCAATGTTAGCCATCCCCAAGACAAGGAAGATACGTCGCAGGCCCATAATGAAGAAACAGGCAACAAAACTGCCACGTCGGGTACTCCATTAACAATGGAGAATTTCATGTAGGCTTTGGCAGCTTTCGGATAGGCAAGTCAATGCAAGAGAAGCAATGCACGGGATAATGGAAAGATCTTAGAGTTTAAGAAACTATCTCGGTCGTCATTTGCTGGCACTACTGATCCGATTGAAGCTGAGAAATGGCTGACTGAAATTCAAAAGGCCTTCACCGTGATGGGTTGCACTGATGGAGAAAAGGTTAACTTTGCTGCTTATATGCTCCAAGGTGATGCATATGACTAGTGGTTGATGGTCAAGTGCCAACATGAGAATGAAACTAGCCCTTCACCTGGGGGATGTTTACTGAGGCTTTCAATGACAAGTATTTTCCCAAAAGCATTCGCCAGCTAAAGGAGAGGGAATTCGTGAAGTTGGAGCAAGGAAGTCGAACTGTGAGTGAGTACAAAGTTGAATTTTCTTGTTTAGCTAAGTTTGCTCCTAATTTAGTGGCAACAGAAGATAGGAGAGCAAGGGGCTTTTGGGAAGGACTTGAGCCTCCTATTATGCAAGTAGTGATACCCTTTGAGCTATTGACCTATTGGGAAGTAGTGAACAAATCTCTTTTGGTAGAAAGGGCACAGCACATGAGTAAAGAAGATATCAAAGGCTAATTGAGCAACCAAAAGTTCAAGAGTGGAAATTCTAAGGGCTGGAACAATAGTACGCAAAAAAAGGGTAGGGATAATGGTAGTAATAAGAGCCAGCAGCAGAAACAAATAACAGAAAAAAAAACTTGTCCGAGATGTAGAAAGGAGCACCTAGGTGAGTGCCTTCTAGGCAAAGGGATGTGCATTAAGTGTAGAAAGCCAGGTCATCTTGCTAACACGTGCAACAAGAATGTGTGCTATAATTGTGGAAAGACAGACACTTGGCAAAGGATTGTAAGGAGAAAAAGAAGGCTATGCAGGCACGAGTCTATACGATGTCCAAGGACTCCGTCGATGATACACAGACTGTCGTCTCAGGCACTTACAATTTAAGTTTAGTACTTTTATCATTTATATAAATAATATATTTCCAGTACACACATCCATTCATACACCATCATGTAGGCTCCGCGATTGTCTATCATACCCTAGGTACTACCTTATTTAACTCTGGGGCTACATACTCATTTGTTAGTCTCGCGTTTGCAGAGCGTTGTGTAATCCGCTTCCACATATGGCCAAACAATTTAGCCTTTCCACTCCATCCGGGGTGGTAATGAGCTCAAACTGTAGAATAAAGAACTGCCCGGTCATAGTGAATGGGAAGGAGTTTCTAGCAGAACTCATAGTGTTGGACATCCACAACTTTGACGTTATATTGGGGATGGACTAGCTATCAAAATGCCATGCTACTGTCAATTGCCACAACAAAATAGTAGTGTTTGAGCTTCCTAATGAGCCTCCATTTTGCTTTGTTGGGGTGAAGACAAAACTATCAATTCCGATAATATCAGCCATTAAAGCCCGACAAATGTTGAATAAAGGTTGCACAGCGTACTTGGCATCAGTGATTGAGGTGCCTAAAGCAGAATTTACCATTGAGCAAACCCCAACTGTTCTGGATTATCTAGATGTGTTTCCAGATGACCTCCATAGTTTACCACCTGAGAGGGACATTGACTTCGTCATTGACTTAGTACCTGGAACAGCCCCGATATCCAAAGCACCATCCTAAATGGCTCCTACTGAACTTAAGGAGCTCAAGAGCAACTCCTTGATCCTATGAATAAGGGGTTTAACCGACCTAGCTTTTCACCATGGGGTGCTCCTGTTCTATTTGTGAAAAAGAAAGATGGCTCTATGAGGCTATGTATCGATTACAAATAACTGAACAAGGTGACGATAAAGAACAAATATCCTTTGCCTAGGATTGAAGATTTATTTGACAACTTCAGGGCGCTGTGTATTTCTCAAATGTTGATCTACGATCTGGTTACCATCAATTGAGGGTCAGGGAAGAGGACATCCCAAAGAATTTTTTTCGCACCCGTTACAAGCATTATGAGTTCTTGGTAATGCCTTTCGGGTTGACGAACGCCCCAACGGCGTTTACGGATTTGATGAATCGAATTTTTAAGGAATGGTTGGATCAATTCGTCATAGTTTTCATCGATGACATCTTGGTCTATTCACCGTCAAAGGAAGAATATGAAACACACTTGCAAAAGGTACTTCAAACTGAGGAAAAAGAAACTCTTTTCCAAATTTAAGAAGTGTGATTTTTGGCCATATAGAGTTCCATTCTTGGGGCATACCGTATCTAAGGAAGGTATTGCAGTTGGCCCGAGTAAGGTTGAGGCAGTTCGGAATTGGCCAATGCCAACCAATGTTGGAGAAGTTCACAGTTTCCTTGGATTAGCGGGTTATTATCAAAGGTTTGTTGAGGGATTCTCAAAAATTGCCTCACCATGACCCGGTTGACTAGGAAGAACTCAATATTTCAGTGGGGTCTAGATTGTGAGAAGAGCTTCGAGGAATTGAAGAAACGGTTGACAACTGTTCCTATCTTAACCATTCCGCAGGGTAACGATGGGTTTGTAATCTATAGTGATGCCTAAAAGAAAGGTCTTGGCTGTTAGCCTGATAGCAAACCATTTTTAAATGTTTTAAATACTTTTTATTACTTTTTTATCTATTCTTTCTTTATCTTAAATCAATCACATCAACATATCTCATTACATCTACAAGCCTCAACTACTCACCTCCACTCATTCTCTCTCCTCTTTTACATTAAAAACCTTTTAAAACCTTTATAAACTGCTTCCTATCACCCTTTGTGTTTTAATGCAACATGGAAAATTAATTGCTTATTCCTCTAGGCAACTGAAGGAATAAGAGAAAAACTATCTGGCTGATGATCTGGAGTTAGTTGTTGTTGTGTTTCCACTGAAAATCAAGAGGCACAACTTATATCGGGCTGGATGTGAGATCTACATCGACCATAAAAGGCTCAAATAGTTCTTCGCACAAAAAGAACTAAGCATGAGGGTGCATCGATGGCTGGAGCTTGTAAAGGATTACGATTGTATAATACACTCTCATCCAGAGAAGGCCAATGTGGAAGCTAACGCACTTAGTAGAAAGAATCAGGGGTCGTGGCCAGTTTGCAAGTCGTTCAGAAACCATTGCTGATGGATATCCAAAGGCTTGAGCTAGAGATCGTCCCTCGAAATAGATGAGGATAGATCGCCAACCTGATTGTGCAACCAACATTTTTTGAGAGGATCAAAACGTTGAAGCCTAAAGATCCTCGAATATTGAAATTTCGGACTGAGGTGGCTGAGGGGAAACATTCCGATTTCGTCATCACCACAGATGGTGCTCTCATAATACTCTTTATTCAATTCATCCAGGGAGTACGAAAATGTATCGTGACCTGAGAAAGCAGTTTTGGCGGTTGGTATGAGTCGTGATATGGAAAATTTTGTTCAGAGTTGTCTTACATGCCAACAAGTCAAGGCTAAAAATCAAAGGCCCTCAGGCCCCCTACAACCCTTAGTGTTCCGGAATGGAAATGGGAGCGAATCAACATAGATTTTGTACTTGGATTACCTACGACAAAGAAGGGGAATAATTCTATTCGGGTGATAGTTGATCGTCTCACGAAATCAGCACATTTCCTACCGGTGAAGACCACTTACAATATGGAAAAGTATACTGAGTTGTATATGGTAGAAATTGTGAAGCTACATGGGATCCCGTATCCATTGTGGTCTGACTGAGATCTAAAATTTACTTCTTCATTTTGGAGGAGTCTGCATAATGCTATAGGCACAAAGTTGAACTTTAGTACCGCCTTTCACCCCCAAACAGATGGACAGTCAGAAAGGACTATCCATTGATTTTGTAGTTACTTGGGATGAACGACTCCATCTGGTTGAGTTTGCCTACAATAATAGTTATCAGGCTACCATTGGTATGGCACCCTATGAAGCGTTATATGGGAGAAAGTGTAGATCACCAATACACTGGTATGAGGTCAGTGAGAGAAAATTATTGGGTCCCGAAATAGTTCAGCAGACAGCTAAGAAGGTTGAGAAAATCAGATAAAGAATGAACACAGCTTAAAGTAGGCAGAAGAGCTATGCTGATCGAAGAAGAAAGCCTTTGAAATTTAAAGTTGGTGATGAAATATTTCGGAAAGTTGCACCCATGAAAGGGGTCATGAGATTTGGTAAGAAAGGAAAGTTAAGTCCTCGTTTTGTTGGACCCTTTGAAATACTGGAAGAGGTAGGTGACTTAGCTTATCGAGTTGCATTGCCACCAGCGCTATCAGCGGTGCATAATGTATTTCACATATCTATGCTAAGGAAGTATATTCCGGATCCCTCTCACGTCCTCAGCTCAATTCATTGGACCTCCGTGAGGACTTGACTTATGAAGAGTCGTCAATCAGGATCTTAGAGAAGGTAGAAAAGGAGCTGAGGAGGAAAATAATAGTATTAGTCAGGATCCTGTGGAGGAACCACGCAGTTGAGGAGGCTACTTGGGAGTGCGAGAAAGAGATGCAGGCCAAGTATCCTCACCCTTTCAAAAAGTTCTAATTTTGGAGTACGAAAATTTATTTAAGGCGGCAGGTATTGTAACGACGCATGTGACCTTCCATATTTTTTATGAATTATGCATAATTTCAGTGTTAAGGTCACAATAAATGATTCAATTATTATTATTATTATTATAATCGATAGTTCTACCTTATTTCGCAACGGAAGAACTTGGACGCCGAGGCGATTAATGTGCCAATTAGAGCATTTAATTTCACGAAAATGAGTTTATTTGTTATGTTCTTACGCCTATGTTTAATTTGTTTGAAATTTAAATTCTTTTCGTATTTGCTCTTGATTTAACAAAAAGAAAGTAACAATAATAGTAAATTAGAATTGGGTATTTTAATTATGGGTTTAATTTATTAGAGCCAATTCTTGAACCCAAATCCTAAAACCCAATATTGCATCTATAGTTATTCCGCCAAAATAAATTCCCTTATTCCTAGCCCAAAAACACTAGGAAAAGCCAAGGAAAACAAGCCCAACTAGGATTCACCACATAAAATCCAAGTAGAACAATCCAAAATTGGCACACATACTCACGTATTCTCTCAAGCTCTCTTGCCTCACATGTCTCAAGCCCTCTCTCTCGTTTATTGCTCGAATTCTCTCAACTACCTCGGCTCTTCCATGTTCTTGTGACATCTAATGGCTTCTAGCAAGGCAATTTCTCCCTTATTATCTAGTTCTAATTTTGAATAGCTTTGTTATGATTAACCCTTTCTTATTTGCTTTCTTATGGATCAATTGAGATTTTGATTATTGAAGAAAATTCATTTGACTCTTCAATTTGGTTTAATTATATGTTGTGTAACTTATATAAATAGCTTTGAAATCAATTTTGATCATCACGAAGAATTTCTATGTGATGTGTTGGTTATGTGGATGGCGAATAATGGCTCCAAGTTTTTTGAAGTTAAGGCGTTTGATAAAATTCTTGAGTGAAATTGGTGAATTTGAAGTAAACTATATGCTGCCCAGTTTAGGCAGATTGTTTTACTCGAGTTCTAGCGTCCATAACTGGTCATGCTGGATGAATTTCTTGATTATTCAAGTTTGAAAATGATCCCTTACGAGTCATCTATCATCTAGAATTGCTTTGGCATTATTCAGAGCCCCGTAGTAATTGTTATGAATTTTTTTGTAATCTGAGACAGTTTTACCCGAGAACAGTTTTTAGGTCGGAAGAAAAATCTTTAGGCAACTCAAACGTGTTTTTCCTGAGCTAATTATTAAGTATATATTGAACTTATATGGGTTTTCCAACTCTTGCATAAATTTCGTGATTTTACAACTTCATTTACTATTTTAAAATAATTTTCCTAAATCGGGCTGCACAAGCAGAAACTTTTGGAAGCTTTTGTGTTTGGAGTTAGAATCACAACATCTATAACTTGAATCTTCATATAACTTGAATCTTCATGTTATGTTGTGATATAATGTAGCTATATGAGATAGTTAGATAACCCAATTAGATTCACATGATTTCGTACTCTAAATTTGAAGTTATGCGTGTCTCCGCAAAGGGTGGTAATTTGAATTTGTGGATTGAAGGTATTTTGGCTGTGGGATCCTATTTTAAATGTTTTCTCCATATTGTTATAAAGAATTAAGATATTGGGCACATTGACGTCGTGGGCCACCACGCCACTCCGCTTGCTAATTGAGTAAATCAAACTTATTAAGCAATTTAGGTAAGTAAATTCCCCCGCTTGACTTTAAGTGAAGTTGAACGTATAAGATTAAATTTGTGTGGCAGTTGCTTCTAAGTGCAGTTATTTGGTTCAAATAATTTCCCCGTTATACATGTCCTTTTTAATTACATTCATGAAGCACGCACAATCAATGGTTTTGGGAAAGTTAAGTATCTTAAATGTTAAAGTATGAAAGTGAAGTCTTTTTCTTGCAAAGCGACATGTATCCATAAATTTTTAATGAAAGAACGGGTGTATCGCTATGTCATGAAAGGAGTGATTGGGAAATGGGGTGAGGGGAACTGACATACCCGACCTAGAATGTTTACGCTTTGCAATGTTAAATAGATTGGAATGTATATTCCCTTTAAGGGATTGAATGGAATGTTTACTACCGATAGTTTTGAATCTGGTTCCAAATAATAATTGCCCACTATTGAGCTTAATAGCTATCTACGATACACCAAATGAGCTCACGACAGAAAGTAAATGTTTTGAACGAAACGAGTGTTTTGAATGAAGATTATTCGACTTTAAAATATTTAAGAAAGTTGGATACATATTTTAAAGCGCATATACGCATTGCATGTTATAAGCACGCCTCACGTGCATAGAACCTGCCAAAATTTGTGTAAGATTTTAAAAGGAAAAAAATCCATGCATATATATAATAATAATAAATATATTTCATCGAATTAAATCACTACTTTCTATTTTCCACATTTTTAAGGTATGATAATAAAGGTTAATAATTCTAAGTTTAGGTTCCTAGATTTGGGGTGTTACAGGTCCCCAAAACACTCCAATTTCATGTGGAAGAAGTAGCCCAAATTATACCATAATTAAAGACCTGAACAAACTAGGAAAACAGGGTTTTTGGCGGGGAGGGGGGGAGGGTGTTATGGCTACAACTATTGGAGTTATGGCCGTAACTTGCTTGCAGGTAACTCTGTTCTTGCCGAAATTGGGGGTCATGGCCGTAGCTATAAGGGTTACGGTCGTAACTCCCTCTCTCTATAAATTTTTCTGTACGCGCAGTCTTTAGTATTTTACCCATGACTTTTGATCTCGATGTCTGATTGAGGTGATTTAAGTTGGGTTGGAAACTTGATAAATAGATCTACAACTTCGTGTGAAATAGAAAAATCCAACTTTATCATTGTCAAAATCGGTCCTCAACATTCGGTTGCCCCAAACTTCTTTAAATTTGCACCAATTCAATTTTTTTTCATACAACATACAATATTGATTTAAACGTCATCCATGTTTGTTTTTACCTAAAACCAAATGAAATGGAGAATATTTAAGCAAAATGAACTCATTACACGAGTTTAAAACTTTAAAATAAGCATAGATTTAACGCTTATCAAACACCCCCAAACTTAAACACTTGTTCGTCCTCGAACAATTGAACTAAACTCAATGACAAAGACAAACTAAAAACAACAATAACTCAACAATCAACTTGTGCACCATATGCCTCTAGCAAACAAAACGATAATAGAAATGTTCACGATGGACAATAGAGCATTCACCAAAAGTTAACTTATCAAAGTGCTTGACCGTCACTGTGCGCGTGCTAGTTACAAGTTCTTGTCCAGTTATCACGAAGATTGCTCAGTTTAAAACCATGCCAAATTCCCAAGTGGCAGAAGATTCTCCCCTTGCTCATGAATCACTTCTAATTCTCTTCTCTCAGTTCCCGAGGTATTTCTAACTTGTGGGTTTCAAAGATATATCATGCATTTTTCCATACACAAGATGTTAAGAGAAGTGAATAGATGTTAAAAGAATTGCAATAATCCATCCCCCAAGTCTCCAGATCTCTCGCTTTCAAGTCTTTTCCCAACACTTCAAACCCCGATTAATCTCAGCAATTCTCGGATTTTTTTTCTTTTTCTTTTGTTTTTGTTTTTTTTTGGTTCTTTTTTTAACTATATAAAATGCAATGCGATGCCTCCCTCCGGCCAAACAATAATGCTTTTATCAAGGACCCATGTAGCGAGTTTTAGGCCAATGACTCCCGAGCTCGTCACTCAAGGCACCAAGTTTGAAAAACCCCCCAGACTTAATCACTCAAGTCAATGAGGCATGAGAATGGGGCAGATAAAATAAAATGCATAATTATTGTTTGGCACAGATTAGCACATTGTCCTCATTGGCGATGCACAACTTGACCCAAACATTAAAACACAACATGAATTTTTTTTTTTAAGAACAAGAATGCTACTGATCAAACAAAAGATATTGGACATCATAGAAAAAGTACCCCCACTTCCTCAAAATAACAAGTACACTGGCCCCAATGTATACAATCAAGCTCATAAAAAATACAAAAAAAGCAGTACAAGATAAATGACGCAGATATTGCCCTACTAATCTCGTGAGGTGGGGGGTGATGGCAGACTTGTAACGCCCCGAGTTCGAAGAACTCGGAACGCTAGATCTTTCTTTAAAACTAACTATTTTTTATTTTTATTTTTTTTATCAAATGCGGAAATATAACGAATAATTAAAATGCAGAAGTTCATTTAATAAAAAAACCATCTAAAATATTTTTAAAATTATTTGATCACCAAACGATCAAAACATTCAACACGAGTTACTAAATAGTTCAAAAACTTTAATACGACATGATCCAATACATCAATTACCAAAATGATAGCGGAAATGAAATCTTTTATTTAATAAGCCTAAGTAGAACTCCCATGTCTCGCCACGCCTCCATACTCCTCAATCTGTAAAAGAATGAAAGGCGTGAGTATTTAAACAATACTAAGTAGGCACTGCGCAAGTTAATCATCTATACAAGTATATAAGGCAAATAATCATGTAAACTCTGTAATATAATACCCGAAGGTAACTCTGGGCCCGAAGGCAGCTCTAGGCCCGAAGGCAAGTAATTTGCCCGAAGGCAACTCTGGGCCCGAATTCTCTTACCCGAAGGTAACTCTGGGCCCGAAGGCAATTCTTTTACCCGAAGGTAACTCTGGGCCTGAAGGCAAGTCTAGGCCCGAAGACAAGCAATCACATCAATTACATACATTTGCACACTCATATAGTACAGATAATTAACAATAATTGCGCGATAAGTAAAAATGAGTCTTTTGAGCCTACCTGAAATATCTCTCGAGTTTTGAGCTTACTAAGCCGTGGAAATCAGTCCTCTAGCTATTCGTACGCCTTGTCTAGTCAATAATGAGTTTAATTTATGTTAATATTCTTAAATATAAAGTATCTATAAGTAATATAAAAGTTTATAGACCAAAATAGTAAGAATGTAAAACTTTGGGGCTCAATTTGAAAGAATTTAATAGTTTGAGGACCTATTGTGCAATAAAAGTGAACTAAAATTATTTTTGACTAAATTATAAGATTTTTAAATCATGGGGGACTAATATGAAATTGAAGTTTGGGGGTTAGATTAGATAGGAAAAAGAAATGGAAGGATTAGAAGTGAAATAAAAGTTTAGGGGTCAAATTGCAACAATTGAAAGTTAGGGACTTGAAATTAAATAAAAGTTAAGAGCTTATTTAAATAAAATAAATAAAATAGGGGATTAAAGCTGTAAATAATATTTAGGGATTAAATTGTAACAATTGAAAGTTGAGGACTTATAAATTAAATAAATTATATGGACCAACTTAAAACAAATAATAAAATAGAGGGACTTGTTTGCAAAATCCAGATTTTTAAAATAATTGGGCCGGATCTCGGGTCATCATCATCCTCACCCGCTTCTCCCTCTCTCTCGCTCGTACTCTCGCTACTCTCGGTTTTTCTCTCTATTTCCGGCGACTTCCGGCGATTTGGCCGACGAAAAGGGCGGCGAAGGTGGAGTTGAAGGTGGTGAAGCTAGTGGTGGCGTGAATTTGAAGAAATATTAAGTATTTTGGGAGAAATTGAAGCTAGAACATTAAAGGAAAAATTTGGGTATTTTCAAAATTTGATCGATTCTTCAAAAATTTTCGAAATTAAACTATACTACGATGTTCTATAGAGGTAGAGGAAGGTGTAGGTATAATTTTTGCGTTATGAAGTGGATTTTTGAGCGTGGTTGAAATTTTGGGCCGAGGTTCATGCGTATATGCGTGTATGTATGCGATGGTATATGTATTGTGTATGTATATGCGTGCTATTGTGTGTGTTTTGGCCAAAATGACGGTGGATGGTGGAAGTGACGGTGGTTGGTGACGGTGGAGATGGTGGTGCGGAGGTGGTGGCAGCGTGTATATGTATGTATTATGTATCTATCCTACTTACACTAATGACCAAGTAAACACTACAAAAATTTGATTAAGAACTTAAAACAATAAAATAGAAATAAGTTAAAATGGGAAAGATCAAGAAATCTTACCACTTGGAGTTTGATTTGTTGAATGGAAATGAAGATGAACTTGAAGGTGCAAATTGTGGAAAGATGGGAGAGTAGTGTGGCTAGGGTTTCTAAAATCAACCTAAAACTGTATAAATAGGATAAAAGCTAGGTTACTCTCCAAATGAGCTTTCTTATAGCATAAGAAGTAAAATTGGGTCTATAATTGGGTTTAAAACGAATAATTTCTAAAGTTTGGTCCTCAAATGTAAATTGAAAATAGATAAATAAATAAATATTTTATAAATTATTATTTTTGTTTTTATTTTAAATAATTCAATATAATAGTAAATATTATAAAATTTTAACTAGACGAGCGTACGCTGTTTAACTCTATAGGTGGAGTTGTAGCGACACGTTTGAGATTTTACTTTAATTAAATATTTTAATTTAAGGAAATTCACTGTCACTACAACCTTACCCTCTTAAAATAATTTCGTCCTCGAAATTTAAATTTACTTAAAACATAAACTTACTTTATCTACAAGGTTTGGGTATTGGGATAGGATCTCTTCTTCTTTCTCCCATGTTGCCTCATCCTTGCCATGACTACCCCATTGAATCTTAACTAGGGGAACTCTTCTATTCTTCAAGACATGGACCTTTCGATCTATGATCGTCACGGGTGTCTCTTGATATGACAAATCTTTCTGAATAGACAAAGATTGAAAGTTCACCACATGACTCGGATCATGGACATACTTCCTCAACTGTGAGACGTGAAATACATCATGCACCGATAAAAGCTCGGGTGGCAAAGCCAAACGATAAGCTACTGTACCAACTTCTTCTCGTATCTCAAACGGTCCAACGAACCGTGGTCTCAACTTCCCTTTCTTCCCAAAACGTATGGTGCCCTTCATTGGAGACACCTTGAGAAATACTTTCTCTCCAATCTCAAACTTCAAGTCCTTTCTCCTCTTATCGGCGTAGCACTTCTATCTATCTTGAGCGGCTTTGATCCTCACTCTGATCTTTTCTATAGCCTCAACAGTTTTCTCTACCATTTCTGATCCCAACATTTTCCTCTCTCCAACTTCATTCCAATAGATCGGCGATCGACACCGTCACCCATATAATGCCTCATAAGGTACTATCCCGATCGTGGCCTGGAAATTGTTGTTGTAGGCAAACTTTACAAGTGGCAAATGAGTTTCCCAACTCCCGGCCAAATCTAAGACACATGCTCTCAACATGTCCTCCAATATCTGGATGGTACGCTCAGATTGACCATCTGTCTGGGGGTGATAGGCGGTACTGAAATTCAGTTTCATGCCCATGGCTGTCTGTAAGCTCTCCCAAATCTTGAGGTAAACCTCGGATCTCGATCTGAACAATGGACACAGGTACCCCATGAAGTTAAATTATCTCTCTAACATACCATTGTGCCCAACTGGTCGACACTGTGACTCGTCAAACTAGTAGTAAGTCGGTTCACAATAGCCCAAATAGCATCATTACCCTCTCACTAATCTTGGTAAACCTATCACGAAATCCTTGGTGATCTTCTCCTTCGAGAATGATACTGTCTTTACGATTTGTATCCAACTGAACATTTCTACTCAATTGAAATTATCAATTCCCTTTCGATTATATCATATTATACTCCTAATAGCAAAGCCTCAATAATATTGCATATGTTATCACTTAGATAATAACACCCCAGTATATACCTCACAGTTAGTCCATAATAGTCCAAAGGAACTTGTTCTCTCATCTATGTAAATTTTTTTTTTTTTTTGAAATAGTACAAGCCAACGTAATTTAGCAATAACATCATAGTCGTAAACCTCTCTTTTCTTTCCAAATTTTCAAATCTCGAATTCAAACCATTACGAATTTTGTCATGCTTCGAAGATTTTCTCTCAAGCCACAAATATTTTCTTGAACATGTTCTCCACTATCATAACCCCTCCTGAAATTTGATCTTCACCCAATTCAATGGTCATCCTCCGATAGGAGTGGAAATAATTTTTTTGAAAATAAACAGAACATTTATTAATTTCAACTTAGTAGTTTAAATAGAAATTGAAATTTTGTCAAATTCTTTCTTCACAAGGATTGCTTGCCTCTATTTAAATACATATTTTGCTTAAAAATGTCGATAAAATTTCCAAAAACTCTCACAAGGAGGAACGTAATTTAAATCACAAAACCATTTAAATAACATTTCATCCTCAAATAAAGGCCAAAGGAAACTTCATAATGTTGCCTCACTTAAGCTCAAAACGTTCTTACTTATTAAACAAGTAAGTCAAATAAAAGTATGATCTAACACAACCTGATAATAATAATAATTCCAATGTTAACCAGCTTTTCGAAATCGATTTCTATTTCTTTCTCAAGAAGAAATGTATTTTGAATCAAACACAACTTAAGAAATTTGAAAATGGATGATCAATTAACTTGTAAAGGATGGTGAAGGTCGATTGAAAACTTGATAAATAATTTTGTCAGTTTGTATTAAATATTCTCATTGGGATCCTGTATGGCTCGAGTATCCTCAAAAGCGACTCTCTCATCAATAAAATCAAGTACAATCCTCAAATATTCCCCATACCGATCTATCCTTGAATAGATCAATAGGCCATCGATAAACACAATGACGAACTTGTCCATATACTGATGAAAAGCTCGATTCGTTATATCCATGAATACCGTAGGTGCATTAGTGAGATTGAAGGGCACCACTTTAAACTTGTAATACCAATGTCCTGTCTTGAATGCTATCTTTGGTATGTTTGGGGGGTTGATCTTCAACTGGTGGTATCCTAATTTCAAATCAACCCTTGAGAAAAACCGAAGCACATTTCAATTGATCAACCAAATCTTAAATTCTTCGGAGAGAGTACTTATTCTTTATCGTCAACTTGTTGAGTTTTTCTATAATCAATACACATCCTCATACTGTCATCCTTCTTCTTAACAAACAAAATAGGCACTCCCCACGGAGACACACTCGGCCGGATAAAACATTTCTCAAGCAATTCCTCCAACCATGCAATCTTTGTCCCCACATTTCAAATCCTCAAATTCCAAAATCACATCAAATTACACACCCTCAAAATCAAAATCATGCCTCCGAAAATCACATTACATCCTTAAAATCAAATCATCATGCAGTCACCGTTTACATAATTGATCCTCTAAATCAAAATCCGATATCCGCAAACTCTTTTCATAAAATTATATATAAGTTCTTCAACATCTCACTCAATCTCATTAGAGTGTAATTCATCAAACTTTCTCATTAGAAGTTCCCCACGTAATATATAAACATGTCGCCCAAATTCCAGGATAAATACATCCTGTGCCACCTTTCAGTCAATAGATGTATCTAAGGGTGTGTTTGATTGGTAAACGTTTTCCCGGAAAATGTCAAATCAAGGAAATCATTTTCCAACTTGTGTGTTTGATTGCATTTGTTTTCCGGGAATTCGTTTTCCAGGTACAAGTCCTTAAAGCACAAAAACAATGATTTTCCTGGAAAACTCAATCCAAGAAAAGGGTGGGAATCGATTTTCCGGGAATTCGTTTTCCGGGAATTCGTTTTCTTGGAATCCTATCAAACACACCCTAACTTCAATCCATAGGATTTAAACTTCTTCACCACTAATCAACCTTTCGAATCCGATAATAAAATCAGTTTAAATCGAGGATTGTAACATTTATTGGTAATTCCGTAACAAGGTAACCTCAATACATAACTTTCACCACTTATCCTCGATTTATATCCTTGCTCTCAAATGGTTTTCCATTGAGGATACTATAACATGCAAGTATGGAACTCACAAATTTCACTTTGAGAATAAAGTAGCATATTCACGACCCAAAACATAGGCGATAAGATAAAATGTTCTATTACGTTGAAACTTCATAACAATGCAATCCAATAATCTCATCTCGAGTGCACAAAAATCAAATCAACAATATCCATGATCAATTAATATCACACACTAACTTATATTCGTTAATATCCTTACTCATCTTGTCTTTCATCCTTTACACTCAAGAATTTCGGAATATCTAGAATAGCACGAGTCTAATTCCTTCTTAAACATGTCCATCATTCCATTACAACCCCATTTTAACCCCTAGCATTGAATTATAATCTCATTACAGTTGACCACAATCCATCACAACTCCCATCTCAATGCGTAACACCAACTAAAGTCCCAATCCACCAGCAATTACAAATCACCATTCAATATAGGCAAGAGAGAGCAACAATACCCATACCCATACTCAATAGTCAATACTTTGAAAATCACGAAGTCCATTTCGAGGACTAGAAATATCATGTAAAACATTTAAAATTATACTCTATTAGTCACTTGGAGATTCCACGCTTAGGCTCAAACTCGATTTCTTTCTCTCTCTATCCGGATACAAGTACTTCATTTCTATCTTATAAAACATTTCATCTCATGTATCCGAAATAAACATAAAATCTTTACAAATAAACACTTTACCTCGGAGTCGGTGGAGTGACGACGATCATGGTAGTTCTTAGGGCTTAAAACTCTTAAAATTTTCAAAATTTACTTTGAGAATACTTTAAAAATGTGCAAGTCTACAGAAACGTAGACCCGCTCTGATACCAAGCCGTAACGCCCCGAGTTCGAAGAATTCGGAACGCTAGATCTTTCTTTAAAACTAACTATTTATTTATTTATTTTTTTTATCAAATGCGAAATATAACGAATAATTAAAATGCGGAAGTTCATTTAATAAAACAACCATCTAAAATATTTTTAAAATTATTTGATCACCAAACGATCAAAACATTCAACACGAGTTACTAAATAGTTCAAACACTTTAATATAACATGATCCAATACATCAATTACCAAAATGATAGCGGAAATGAAATCTTTTATTTAATAAGCCTAAGTAGAACTCCCATGTCTCGCCACGCCTCCATACTCCTCAATCTGTAAAAGAATGAAAGGCGTGAGTATTTAAACAATACTCAGTAGGCTCTGCGCAAGTTAATCATCTATACAAGTATATAAGGGAAATAGTTATGTAAACTCTGTAATATAATACCCGAAGGTAGCTCTGGGCCCGAAGGCAAGTAATTTGCCCGAAGGCAACTCTGGGCCCGAATTCTCTTACCCGAAGGTAACTCTGGGCCCGAAGGCAATTCTTTTACCCGAAGGTAACTCTGGGCCTGAAGGCAAGTCTAGGCCCGAAGGCAAGCAATCACATCAATTACATACATTTGCACACTCATATAGTACAGATAATTAACAATAATTGCGCGATAAGTAAAAATGAGTCTTTTGAGCCTACCTGAAATATCTCTCGAGTTTTGAGCTTACTAAGCCGTGGAAATCAGTCCTCTAGCTATTCGTACGCCTCGTCTAGTCAATAATGAGTTTAATTTATGTTAATATTCTTAAATATAAAGTATCTATAAGTAATATAAAAGTTTATGGACCAAAATAGTAAGAATGTAAAACTTTGGGGCTCAATTTGAAAGAATTTAATAGTTTGAGGACCTATTGTGCAATAAAAGTGAACTAAAATTATTTTTGACTCAATTATAAGATTTTTAAATCATGGGGGACTAATATGCAATTAAAGTTTGGGCGTTAGATTAGATAGGAAAAAGAAATTGAAGGATTAGAAGTGAAATAAAAGTTTAGGGGTCAAATTGCAACAATTGAAAGTTAGGGACTTGAAATTAAATAAAAGTTAAGGGCTTATTTAAATAAAATAAATAAAATAGGGGATTAAAGCTGTAAATAATATTTAGGGATTAAATTGTAACAATTGAAAGTTGAGGACTTATAAATTAAATAAATTATATGGACCAACTTAAAACAAATAATAAAATAGAGGGACTTGTTTGCAAAATCCAGATTTTTAAAATGAATTGGGCCGGATCTCGGGTCATCATCATCCTCACCCGCTTCTCCCTCTCTCTCGCTCGTACTCTCGCTACTCTCGGTTTTTCTCTCTATTTCCGGCGACTTCCGGCGATTTGGCCGACGAAAAGGGCGGCGAAGGTGGAGTTGAAGGTGGTAAAGCTAGTGGTGGCGTGAATTTGAAGAAATATTAAGTATTTTGGGAGAAATTGAATCTAGAACATTAAAGGAAAATTTTGGGTATTTTCACAATTTGATCGATTCTTCAAAAATTTTCGAAATTAAACTATACTACGATGTTCTATAGAGGTAGAGGAAGGTGTAGGTATAATTTTTGCATTATGAAGTGGATTTTTGAGCGTGGTTGAAATTTTGGGCCAAGGTTCATGCGTATATGCGTGTATGTATGCGATGGTGTATGTATTGTGTATGTATATGCGTGCTATTGTGTATGTTTTGGCCAAAATGACGGTGGATGGTGGAAGTGACGGTGGTTGGTGACGGTGGAGATGGTGGTGCGGCGGTGGTGGCGGCGTGTATATGTATGTATTATGTATCTATCCTACTTACACTAATGACCAAGTAAACACTACAAAAATTTGATTAAGAACTTAAAACAATAAAATAGAAATAAGTTAAAATGGGAAAGATCAAGAAATCTTACCACTTGGAGTTTGATTTGTTGAATGGAAATGAAGATGAACTTGAGGTGCAAATTGTGGAAAGAGGGGAGAGTAGTGTGGCTAGGGTTTCTAAAATCAACCTAAAACTGTATAAATAGGATAAAAACTAGATTACTCTCCAAATGGGCTTTCTTATCTTATAAGAAGTAAAATTTGGCCTATAATTGGGTTTAAAACGAATAATTTCTAAAGTTTGGTCCTCAAATGTAAATTGAAAATAGATAAATAAATAAATATTTTATAAATTATTATTTTTGTTTTTATTTTTAATAATTCAATATAATAGTAAATATTATAAAATTTTAACTAGATGAGCGTACGCTGTTTAACTCTATAGGTGGAGTTGTAGCGACACGTTTGTGATTTTACTTTAATTAAATATTTTAATATAAGGAAATTCGCGGTCACTACAAGACTGATCTGGCATGTTCCACTATGCTAGCTATAAATGATCTGCTAGGTTCATTCAAAAGCTTAGAAAGGAAAAACACATAAATGAATAACAAAATACGAAAGTAAACAAAAGAAAAATGATATAAGGATGGGTTCCCACCAAGCGCACCTTTTATAGTCTAAAGCTCGACTTTTCTCCATGATAGCTCAAGGTGGTTGTCTTTGGCTCTTGCACTCTTTGCAATTGCCGGCTTTGCAAAGTTTCATCTTCCTCTTCAATTCAGTGAGGCCTTTATCCTCTTTAGGAGCCCATTCATATCCCTCTCTCCATTTTGCCTTCTTTTCGCAGCTTTGCTCTACCTCGTGTGGTTATTCTCCTATTTTGAAACAAACTTGCGGATTGTGGGGTGGTGATACTGATTTTAGGGCATTTAAGCTCACCTGATCACTATGCACATTCTACCAATCCAGCTTCTACATCAATCAAAGTTCGGCTCATGGCTAAGAAAGGTCTTCCAAGTATAAGCGGGACTCCACTATCTTCATCCATGTCAATCACAATGAATCCACAGGAAAGATAAACTTGTCCACGTTCACCAAAACATCTTCAACCACACCATATAGATATCGAATGGAACGGTCTGCTAGTTGAAGCGTCACATTGGTGAATTTTGGCTCTCCTAAACCAAGTTTCTTGTAAATGGACAGAGGGATTAAATTTATACTTGCTCCTAGATCACATAAGGAAGTATTAGTGCGCAAATGGCCAATAGTACAAGGCATAAAGAAACTCATGGATCTTTAAGCTTGGGTGGCAACTTGTTGAGTAAGATCGCACTACACTCCTCATTAAGTGCAACTGTTTCGAAATCCTCAAGCTTCTTCTTCTTTGATAGCATCTACTTCATGAACTTGAGGTAGAGGAGCATTTGAGCCAAAGCTTCAGTGAAGAGGATATTAATATGAAGTTTCTTGAAGATATCAAGAAACTTGGCGAACTACTGATCCTCCATATGCTTCCTTAGCCTCTATGGGAATGAATAGGCAGTTTGTAAGTTCTAGGGATTTCATTTTCTCCTTTAGCTTGATCGAGTGATTTCTCATTTGTTTATGATTTTTCCTTCTTTTCCATCACTTGATTTTCTGCCTTTTTTGTTGTTTCTTTCTCAGACCGCTTCTTCACATTGATTTCTGGCAGATCTTTCCCACTATACGTGTAAAAGCCATTACCTATTCCTTTGGGTTAACCTTAGTATTGCTTGGTAAACTCCCAAAGGGCCTACCAGAAATTGCATTTGCCATTTGCCCCATCTCAGTTTCCAAATTGCGAGCCTCAGGGATAGTCTTTGTTGTGATCGACCGATTAGCTGAAGAATCAACGAGACTCTTATATGAAGGAGCAAATCCAGTATAAAAGTATTGTACCTGCTGTCCATTACTAATCCCATGGTGAGGGCATTTCCTTATCATGCTCTTAAACATTAGCGCCATGCTTCATCAAATGACTTCGAGTCATATTGTTGGAAAATTGATATATCATGTCTCAACTTAGCAATCTTGATTGGAGGGAAGAATTTAGTGCAGAATTTCTAAGCAAGGTTATTCCAAGTAGTAATGCTTCCAATGGGCTTCGAATCTAACCAATCCAATGCCCGTTCCCGAAGAGTATCAGGAAATAGCCTGAGTCTGATAGCATCATTTGAAATCCCTTGATATTTGAAGTGTTGGCACATCTCTAAGAACCTAGAAACGTGCTGATGAGGGTTTTCCTTGGCTAGACTATAGAACGGGTGTGCATTTTGAGAGAGATTGATCACATCAATCTTCAACTAGAAGGTGGGCTGCCCAAATGGAGGATAAACAACACTAGACTGGCTTTGTATAATATGCGGTGTCATGAAATCACCAACCAGCATGTTATCCTCATTAACTTCCTCAGTTTCTTCCTTAGCGTTTCGAATTCGTCGATTTTCTTCTACACCTGCCATATCTTTCTCTTTTTGAATTTTTTGTACTTTTCTTGTTTCTCTTAATCTCTGATGAAAGTTACGCTCGATTTGACGATCAACTTCTAGGCGTCAATCAAGCCCTATACTTCGTATAAACTTGAAAGAAACAAGAAAAACACTGTATGAAGTTGAACTAAATAAAATAAAGCTAAAAATAAAAATAAAGCACGTAAATGTTCGAACTAGTGCTAGGAAAAGTTAAAAAGAATATTAAAACAACCCCCAGCAACGGTGCCGAAAAACTTGTTGCGGGTTTATCTCGCTAGTGAAGGGGTCGTGACAAGTAATATAACAATGAGTAGAGTGTCAAACCCACAAGGACTGTTGTTTACGCGTGTAATTCCCCAACCTTAACCAAAACAAAGATTTGAGGTTGGTTTTAAGAATTCTAAAACTAATTCTAAACTAAATTGCAAAACAAGATGGAAAATTGAATTGAATATAAATAATGAATGTGAAACAAATAGAGGAAGCTAGTACTAGGGTTTTGAATCCTCTTGACAATTAATTCAAGTTAGCCTCATTAGTTGACACGAATAGTTGATCTAGACGATGGAATTTCCTAATGTAATAAAAGCCTCTCTCAAGCAAATTCACCTATTCGCATGTAATATTAACTATCTCTAGCTTAATGATTTGCATACAAATGCGTTAGACTCTAGAAATTCATTTAAACATCGCATAAAGCATAGCAGTACTCTCATCCCCTATCGAACTCTATGAGTTCCAATTCCATGGTCTAACTCATTCACGCTCTCTCGAATAAATAAACAAGTCACAAATCTCAACTTCACACATATGTTCTAAATATAAAGCATTCAATTGGAAGTTTGTAGAACAAATATTCGGTTGAAGGTAATCAAGTCAAATCATCAACTAATAATCAAAAACATAAACTAATTAACAAAGATTCATCAAACCCAAGAAATAAGAGAGATCTAGCCTAGCATATTACAAATAAAAGCACAAAAACTAGAAGAAGAGGCCATAATCGGATTTTGAATTATAGTGGCCTTAACTTCAATCTTCGTTTCGCCCCGATAGATCATCAATTTTTCTTGTGTTTTGTTTATAAGCTTCATGCCTTTTCTTGTACTCATAACCCCTTATATAGTTGTAAATAGTCCCCCCAAAACACTCCAATTCGTGTGGGAGAATTAACCCAAAATATACCATAATTAAACACCTAAAGAAACTAGGAAAACAAGGTTCCGGGGGGGTTTACGGCAATAACTTGCTTGCAGGTGACTATGTTCTAGTCGAAATTGAGGTTAAGGCGGTAACTCCCTCTCTTTATAAATTTTTCTGCACGCGGAGCCTTCAGTATTTTCGCCATAGCTTTTGATCCCAATATCTGATTGAGGTGATTCAAGCTGGGTTGGAAACTAGACAAATAGATCTACAACTTTATGTGAAATAGAAACATCCAAAATAAAACTTTATGCTTCTCGAAACCGGTCCTCAACATTTCGTTCTTTTACATTCTTGCCCCAAACTTCTTGAAATTTATGCCAATTCAATTTCTTTTCATTCAATATTGATTTAAACATTATCCATGTTTGTTTTTACCTTAAAAAAATGAAATGGAGCATATTTAAGTAAAATGAAGTCATTACACAAGTTTAAAACTATAAAATAAGTATAGATTTAACACTTATCAATCATATTGACAAGAGTACTGCTATGATTAGCATACCTATAATAATGACGCATGTTTCACTATCTATGTAACATAACAAGTAAACTTTTGTTATTGAACTTTCTTGTTTCGTTATCTAAATGAAAGACCAGGGAAACTGTCGTTGTTTTGTTTAAATACATAACATGCCTGGCAGTACCCTCCACTAAGTGTCGACATTTTTTCCTTCTGCGTCCAACTGAAAACTTCTCACAATTCTTATTCAACCTTGCATGTGATAATTTTCTGGTTTCGTGAAACATAGCATCTCGACTATTACTTGTACCGTGGATGCTATCACATCGACATGTGTGCTGCAATGATTACCATGCCTGGAATAATGAAGAATGTTTTGTTATATACGTAAAATAACGAGCCAAAGGTGGTTATTGAAGTGGACGTTTTTGTTAACAAAATGAAATAACGTAAACCTATGGTTATTTCATTTACACAACGTCCCCAGCACGACACTTCCCCCTTGTTCCCTCTATCCCCAACTGTCAACTTCTCACAATTCTTATTCAACTTACCATGTGATGATCTACTTCTTCAGTGAAGTGCAATGTTTCATATATTCCTTCTACCGAGTATACTGTCATCGCGAGAATTGTGTTTTGATTAGCATACACATGTGTCATTATATTTTTAACATAACAAGGGAAAAGTTGTGCATAAATGTGTTGTTTCGTTATCTATATGCAATAATGATACAACTGTCGTTATTTCATTTAAATATAGGACGTGCCTGGCAAAACACTCCACGCAAAGTCCTGCCCTAACTAAGCATTTGATCATCTACTTGTTCGCTGAAAAGCGTATTGCTACGTCATTGTTTTCCTCTTCCACCCATAGCGGTGATATATTATGTATGCTTAATATGTAACAAAGAACTCCCGTTATGTGGATATTGACACCATTCAACTAATACTACTCTGGTACCATAGGAGCTACGATGTTTGCCGTAGGTAAAACAAGCATTTGCATCTGCGATTCACAACTAACAACACTTGCCTAGGGACAAAAGAAGCTATATACAATACCGAAACGTCTTCCAATCATAGAAAGATCGATATATACATCAACCACACTACGCAAAACCAACACGCTTAAATACATTTCGAATGCAAACAAAACAACCTACCTGGATGGCGGTCCAAAATAATAGGATATTACAATTGATAGCACTTCGAACTTTACACATATCGCCAACAAAATTAGAAAAGAGAAAGCAAGACACGACATTAGGATAGAAGCTTGTTCTTGTACAACATAGTATAGGTCACCGTAGATTGGTATTATGCAGGTTCAACTATAGTGATCAACTTGACGATACCATCTGCACCTTTGTATTACTCCTTCCAATTTAGAAGTGTATTCGCATCTTCTCACCTGATGCCTGCCTATAGGATGACAAAGTAGGGAGAATAGTTGTTGTAGAACAACATGCGAAAATGGCTAACAGTTCTAATTCCATGCTTGTTCAGTGTGTGATCGCAGTCGAATTGTTGACATGTGCATCTCTTTGGTTGTAAATTCACAACAGTTTGCTTAGTGTTTCCCTGTTCAACATCATAAACATAGCCACAACTTATTTGTTGACAAATCGTCGTTCAATTAGGGTAACTGTAACACTCCAAATCTAGAAACCTAGACTAACCTTTACTTCACTTCAAAATGCAGAAAAGATAAATTAACTAATGAAATATACATATATAATTTTTTGTTTGTTTAACAAAATCCTCTAGAAATTTTGAAAAGGTTTCCCCCGGTAAATTGGATATACTCAACCTATTAGAAAACTCAGCATCCTTATGCAGGATTAAAATAATAGAATAAATTAAGTTATACAAAGTCCTCTAAGTTAGAAGATGCGAATAAATTATAAACACGAATTGAAGTCCCTAAGAAGAAACTTTCAATATGTCCAACCATCTAAAATGATAAGCAACATATTTCATAATTGGAAACATCTAATGGACCATAATGAATAAATAATAAGTAACCACCCGTCACAACGGAATGCATTTTAATTCAAAAACTAAATAAAATTGGCATATTTAGTACGGCTTGAGTCAGCCTCCAAGCGATCTTCTCATTCATCTAGTTTTTATGACCTGTAAAACTAGGGAAAAATAAATGTGTGAGCTAAAGCCCAGTAAGTAAACCCCATGCACATGATGTATCCTTATGATGTGCAATGTATTGAATGTGTTTTCAATTTATGTATCCCACTTTCTTTAAGGCTTCGAAAATCATTCTAATATTTCCTTTCCGTCCAAAACATTCCACTTCTTTTAAAAATACTTCCTTTCCATGGCGACCTCACTTGGTGTATCATCTATAGCCAATAAGCTCAGTAGTGGGCAGTTATTGTTTCGAACCAGATCAAGTTCTCCTTGTAGCATTGCAAAGCAGTAAACATTCCATTTAATTCCGCATGGTGGTAAACATTCTATTCAATACTGTAGAGTGGTAAACATTCAAGGTCGGGTGTGCCGGTTCCCCACGACCTATTTCCCACTCACTCCTTTCATGGCATAGGGATGGATACACCCATTCTTTCGTAAAATTTTTGGGTACACATCATTAGGAAAAACTTCACCTTCCATGCTTTATTAAAAAAAAAACATTTGACTCCGCAAATCAATGAGTATTGATGCTTAATGGACGGGATGTGGGTGCTCTAACATGACATTTAACTTGATGAGCTAATGGTGTAGGCAATAGAGTCAAATAACTGAAAACTAGAGGCACAAAGTACGTTAACGTCATGTGATCAATCAACGTCACATAAACGAGGTTAAGTTCACATTGAACATTTAGCTTCAAGTGAAGCACGTTCACTTCACTTTGAAGTTAAAGAGTGAAGAAGTTTACTTACTTGGAACCCTTTAAGAAATATGTTTCATTGGTAAGCCAGTGAAGTGCTTTGGTCGCCAACAACATCAATGTGCCAAAATCCTGTCTCGTTACAAAGGTATAAAGAAACATTTAAAAAATAGTCCTAAAACTCAAAAACGACCAATACTCGATCTCAAACCATCGACCATTATAACAATGAGCATAACTTCAGATTTGTAGCACCAATTCAGGTAAATGCAATTTGGTAATCTAACTGACTAAAGTAGCTACATTACCAATTAAAATCACATCAACATTCAAGTTATAGATGTCATGAAACATTTTTACCTCCAATAGTAGAAGCTGGAAAAGTTTCTGCTTAGGCAGCATATTTTTTCGAAAAATAATTTTAAATAGTATACGATGTCATAAAATCATGGAATTCACAAAGTGGTGTAAAACTCGTGAAAGTTTAACATAGTTGAAAATTAACTCATTATCAGCACGTTTTGGTCACCAAAAGGCTTTTCTTCTGACCTATTATCTGTTCTCGGGTTCCTGTGTCATAGTTTATAAAACAAATCATAAAAATTCCTGGGGGACTCGGAATAATTCCAAATCAACTCTAATGATAGAGGACTCATAAGAGCTTGTTTACCAGCTTGAATCATCAATAAATTTTGCCTACACAACCAGTTAAAGGTGTTTGAAGTTAGGGAAAGGAATCTGGCTAAAGTGGGCAGCAACTAGTTTGTTTCAAAGTAATCAATCTCATTCAAGAGATTCATTGAACTCCTTAACTCCACAAAACTTGGAACCCATATTCACTATTGTCATAAACAATAAACCACTAACTGATTTCGCCCAATGAGAACACAATTCTTTAGAATTTCAAAAATAGATTCTAGTCCATCTAACTCAACTTATCAGCAATGATATCCTACCAACAAATGGCACCTTGAAGTTCCACTCATTGGACTAATGCCCACCTTCCACACAGCATGTTGGCACCTTACGGTGCTAATATGTTGGCATTAGAATGGGAGCACTCAACTTATAACCCCATGATTGATTCTTTTATTTAACTGAAAGTTGTTTACCAAAGTGAATCACCCTTAAATACATATAAATATATCTATTCTTACCAAATTCTTGTAAGCAATATTTACCTGCTATTTTCAGTCGCTGTGAGGATGAGGAGGGCTGATTGTGGGGAAAATCACGTTGCTAGTCAGTCATCAAGAAGAGACGTTGAGATGGAGAGTTTTGTTTGACAAATAGGAGCGACAAGCAAATGTGGAGAATCCCAGAGAATGAAACGTGAAGGGTGAATTGGGATATTGAAATCAGATTGCTAATTTGGGCTAGAGATTAAGTTTGTGGGTTTTGCACTAGTATAATGAAAAATTTCATTTGGGTAGAGAATGTTTGTTTGAGTTGGGCATCCAAATTTTGAGTCGTAATATTGCTTTGTTTGGGTAAATTAGGAGCTTTGTCATGTGGGATTTGTCCGGGATTAACAATGATTTGACGATAGTAAATATTAATTTATAACAACAGTTTCTCAATTTCGTTTGATCTATTTAAATGCTTAAAAACTAATTTTATAGAAATAATAGACTTTGATAAATCGATAAGTACTGAATGCCGCGTCACCTATAAATTCAGTTTGCATGAAGATAAATTTTCCAATTGGCACATCGATAGTTTCAGCATCCCAATCCTTCTACTGCAAAATAAAGCTCAACAGTGATCAATGGTAAAAGTATTAATTAATTATTTTCAATTCACTTAGCATGGAGTATAAATAAGTAATTTTATAAAAATTTCATAAATATGCATCAGTTATATGTGGTGTTACACTAACAACTTGCATAGTTGATCAATGTAATTGTGTAAAAGATATAGGGCTAAAATCTGAATTTTCTATACTTTTTTGTGACATGGATATAGAATGTACATGCTATTTACTGTTGGATTGATCAACAATGTAACTTGTTTTTTAAACTCTAACAACTACCCTCTAGACTAACAAAACAACTCCCCTAGTGGACTTCATACGGCATTCCACCATTCATAGCGCTACACAATTGCATTTCCAATTTCACTGTGTAGCATCCAAATTTTAAAACCAATGTATGCACGAAAATCCGCAAGACACCTAACATAGAACATATCACAACTTTCAAGCCGTGGGTAAAAGATTGTTCTAAATTTACAGCATAACGCAATGAAATCGCCCATACTAGCAGGTGCAAATGCCAAGGGGCACAAGTCAGCATATTCTTAGGAACTATGACCCAAGTCATCGGGATAAATGATCAATTATTTACACCTAAGGTATTCACTTGCTTAGATTGTGTGGCAGATTATACCCAACATGGGGGAATATCAGTTCATTCTTCATTTCTTTGTAAGCTGTGGATGGATTACTAGCATTGCAAGCTTGTATTTACTATGCCACATTTCATATCACCAATTTCAAACCCTAACTATCGATTTCGAGAATGGGGTGCCAAAGCCATGCAAAGGTATATGTCATATGCTATAGTGACGCCAAATGCATTTAAGATAATCTACACATGATGAGAATTTCAATCATTTAATACCTTCCATTTCTTACTGTCTACGACGAAAATTGCAACTGCATTTTACTGATCTTCATCATACATTACAATATGCTTTTCTTGCATTTTTGGTTGATGTTGGAGTTATTGTTGCTGTGTGGGCGGAAGAAACACATTAATTTGCTCACCTATATAAAGATGCTTAAATTTTATTTAGATAATTTCAAGCGAAAAAGGTGTGAATTGGGAGGAGACAGAAGATGGGTTATCAAATTTAATGAGGAGTCGTGTCTAATTCCAAACTCTGAGTAGGCAAGTCCATGCACAATAGGGATATGGAGGCCATTTCCTTAATTTCTGAGAGGGTATTTTTGGTAAGTAAGCCAGCTCAGAATGGAAAGGATTTGGCCGGCCTTTCCAAATTTCTGTGAGGGTATTTTCGTCTCAACAATGCAAATTGTTGACATTCATGTAATTACAAATTAGCCATGACAAATCAATAATTAAGTAATTTTATTCTAATAAATTAGTAATTACTCTTTGATTTTTTTCCTTTTTTTCTTCAACCATTTCGTAATTTTCATTTTAAACATTTTTTTTATTTTCTCTTATAATTTTGCAATTTGGCCCTTTAATTTAATATTATCTATTACACACTCTATGTAATGCATTAAAACATCATTACACATTCTATGTAATAATTACACTCCATGTGTAATTAATATTTTTTTTAAAGTGCATGTGCAATTAATATTATGATTTTTACTCTTTTTTTTCATTTTCTCTTATAATTTGGAATTTGGCCCTTTAATTTATTAATATATACCACACACTCTATGTAATATATTACGCTTAATGTGTAATTAATATTATCCTTTTTAATCCATTTTTTATATGATTCTTCATAGATTTTTTCATTTTCATTTTAAAAGTTTTTGTTTTCATTTTCTCTTATAGTTTTGTAGCTTTACCCTTTAATTTAATTAATATACATAACACATTCTATATCATGAGTATGTAATACATTACAATACCATTACACATTAAAGATTATGTATAACCCATTACACATTTTCAGTAATCCATTTGTAATTTGCTACATATTCTGCATGATTCGTTATAGATTTTTCCAACAAATGACATATTCTTTGTAATTCGTTATAGATTATCTACAATGTATTACTTATTTTATATAATATATTAGATATTTTTTTGTAGTTCATTAAAGATTATAAATAATACATTACACATTGTTTGTAATCAATTTGTAATTTATTATAGATTGTTTATTATTCATTACAGATTATTTGCCATGAATGACATATACTTTGTAATTCATTACCATTATTGTTTTAATAGACCCGCAGTTCATTACACGCTTGTTACACTTTTTTGTAACTCATTACAATTTATCTGTCATTAAATACAAATCTATTACATTTTCGGGCTTGTTCTATGGAGAGTATTTTTTTATTTACTCGAACGAAGTGTTAGATGTGTAGTTAAAAATTGGAGAAAATATATTAAAATATAAAGTAATTATATGAGTGGTTGAAAATGGTGAGAGAGCAAAATTCAGTGAAAGTTAGTAAAAATTTATTGTGTATAGAACAAGCCCAAGGTATACTTTTGTGATTATTTCTGTTACAACCCGAATTTTTGCATATTTAAATTTGAACTACTACTTGGTCAAAGCCTATAATTATGGGTCAAAGTCAAATTTTAAAAGGGATTTAATTTGGTCTATTAAAAATTTATGAATTTAATTGATTTAATTTAAAATTTATGGGTTATGGATGCAATTAAGAGCCAAAGGATCAACTTAAATCTCTTAATTAAAGGAAAGGGGCCTAGGTTGCAATTTTATATAATATATATATACATATATATATATATATATATATATATACATATATACATATACATATACACACACACACTTATGAAACAACAAGGATTAGGCGTGAATAATTCTCAATAGGAACGAGAACCAGAACGCCGAGCCACGCGTGAGGAGAAAGAAAAAGAGAAAAAGAAAAGGAAAAAGAAAGGGGAAAAGGGAAGGAGAAAGTTTGGATTCGTCGTGGTTTTGCGTTGTAAGTGTGTTTCTTCAATTTTATCTTATGGAATTTTAGGTAAATAGTGAAATTAATTTTAGGGTTTTACCAATAGACATTGGGGATTCGAAATTTATTATTGATTTGGGTCAATTAGGTGTTATTAAGATGTTATTTGGCCATAATTAATTATTTAGAAGTGAAATTTGTGGTAATTGAGTAGTGGGTGATGAAGTGGATTGTAATTAACATTACCTAGATGCTGAAAATTTAGGGATTTATTTTGGGATTCAATTGACAGGTTCCAATGGTATGAAATATTGTAAAATCAATGTAAGAAGAGGAATAAAGTAACGGAATAAGGAAATTAGAGAATTTCAGAAAAGTTAAAGTTTGGTATTGAATGTGGTTAGGCAATTGGTTGAAAATTCATGTGTATAGGTTTTGATTATAATAATATTATTATTTCAGGTGGTGACGAGATGATTGGGGAAGCCTACCAACCGAATTAGAAGCAGTTCGTAGTTCAGTGAGTGGAAAAAACTATAGTTTACAAAGATATCATGTTTTAAGTTCCAATGTCCTTTTGCAGGTTATTATGATATGTTATTATAAATAAATATTTCAAAAGATCGTGGATTTCATTAAGTAGCGTTTGCTTTTTTAAAAGATCATGTGAACATCCTTTTAAAACCAGCATAAAGTACCTTGTTAGATTTACCCGCTCTGTACTATTGTGATATGTTCCACAGTGTATGACCAGAATTACAGAGATCTTTGGGACCCACTTTCGTACACACATAGGCTTTGGGCTGTGTGCGGGGGTGCTTAGCCTTTGGGGCTTGCTCTGCCCGCGTATGACCAGATATTCTGACAGATCAGACTTTTGAGTGACGCACCACTGTATTGAGAGTACTTTACACAAGTGTGTTGTTGCTCGTTAATACTTTTGATGTTATTTTCTAGTAGATCATTTTTTGTTACAGAATTCAATTTTAGAAGGCAAAATCCATTTGAAATGGTATAATCAGTGTTGTTCGGCTAGAACAATTTTAGTTATTAGTATTACCTCCATGATTTTCAATTATTTATGCTATTTATGTGTTTGGATATAAGGAGATTTTATGAAGATATTTTAGATAGAAAACTACATATATTTGTGAACTTATCCACTCACTGGGTTACAAAACTCACGTATTTTCCCCTAACGTTTTCTTATAGGAAGGATCGAGCTTGAGCATTAGTGGATTACCTGTGGAGTTCTGAGCCGACCACCATAGTATTTAGATGATTCATGTTTTAACTTGGCAATCGTCTTATTTTGATATACATGTCAAATATGGTTGAGGTTTTAATTTATTTATTATAGTTATTTTTTTTTAAAAAAATCATTGGTTTAGAACTATTCACCATTTTCTCAATTATAATTCTTTTCCCACAATTTCTACATATGATATTAAATATTTTCGGATTGGTCATTCCAATTTATGTAGGAAATCCTTTCATAATTTTTATAAGTTCATTTTAGTACAGAGAAATTATAGTTTCATGTCAAGTTCAGCTTGCCTTGGCTGTGGGTCCAGTATTAGGCTAGCCTCCATTGTCGGTGCACGCCACGTGCCAAGTTATTAGAGATAATTTTGGACGGGGCGTGTCAAGTGGTATCAAAGCATGGTCCTATTTTAAAAGTTTCACTATCAATTTTTTTTAAGTCTTGACGATTGCTTAAAATATTTTCTCTAAAACTTTTAAAACTTCTTTATATGCGATTCCTTTTTCAACATATCACTCATTTTGTAACAAGTGATAAGTCGTGGTGGTATAATTCACAGGCAACTAAGTCCATTATCTCAAGCTCTGCGTCTTCCTTAATGGGAAGAAGTTACAGAGGTTGGTAAGTTGGAGTAATGATTCCAAGGATAAGGTAATGTATCAAATGTGGCTACTAGTAATTATTTGATTGAAGAATTTTCTTATATTCGGGAAATCCAGGCAGGGAAGGTAATACAAAGATTTATCAAATTGGGATGGACCTTCTTGTATGCACAGTTTATATATCTGATGTTGAGGTTTGGAAGGTAAACATGTGCATGGAAGGTATATCTGGGATTGTGGTATTTATGTGATAGTTAGAAAGCATGTCTTATTGTGTTCCTGTTATGAATTAAAGGGTGTTCTTTTAAAAGTTGGTGTTGTGGTACAACTTTGATTACATGGAAATTTTTAGAGGCATATTTGATTATTTATTCTATACCAAGTTATTTTGGAATGCTTAGCGGTTTAACTGTGGAGGACAAGTTGATTATACAGGAAAATTGGTGTAATTATGTAATTGTTAAATGAAATTTTGTTCATTGGGAAGATTTAGAAGAGAAAGTGGAGGACCACTAGGTTAATAAGAGTAAATTTAGCAAGGTAAGCTATTGGTTCTATAGATAGGCCATACCAGAAATTATCCAAGCAAAGGATTCCAATTAGGGAATGAAGATCGTGTGAAGGTCATGTATTCTTGTCATTTTGGGTACTAGTTAACTGAATTTCGAGGATGAAATTCTTTAAAGGATGTAAGATTGTTACAACTAGATTTCCTCTATAAAATATTAATCCAATTTATGGTTAAAATCATATTATTTTTGGTTCAAGTCGAGGGACACAAGGATTTAATGGAGCAATCAATTGATAATCAAGGGTTTAAGTATCTTGATCTCTTCATATCCGAATGCATTGAATTTCGAGGACGAAATTCTTTTAAGGAGATAAGGTTGTTACGACCCGAATTTTTGCATATTTAAATTTCAACTACTACTTGGTCAAAGCCGATAATTATGGGTCAAAGTCAAATTTTTAAAGGAATTTAATTTGGTCTATTAAAACTTTATGAATTAAATTGATTTAATTGAAAATTTATGGGTTATGGATGCAATTAATAGCCAAAGGATCAACTTAAATCTCTTAATTAAAGAAAATGGGCCTAGGTTGCAATTCTATATAATATATATATACATATATAAATATATACACACACATATGAAACAACAAGGATTAGGCGTGAATAATTCTCAACAGGAACGAGAACCAGAACGCCGAGCCCCGCGTGAGGAGAAAGAAAAAGAGAAAAAGAAAATGGGAAACAAGGGGAAAAGGGAAGGAGAAAGCTTGGATTCGTCGTGGTTTTGCGGGGTAAGTGTGTTTCTTCAATTTTATCTTATTGAATTTGAGGTAAATAGTGAATTAATTTTAGGGTTTTACCAATGGACATTGGGGATTCGAAATTTATCATTGATTTGGGTCAATTAGGTGTTATTAAGATGTTATTCGGCCCTAATTAATTATTTTGAAGTGGAATTGGTGGTAATTGAGTAGTGGGTGATGAAGTCGATTGAAATTAACATTACCTAGGTGCTGAAAATTTAGGGATTTATTTTAAGATTCAATTGGCTGGTTCCAATGGTATGAAATATTGTAAAATCAATGTAAGAAGAGGAATAAAGCAACGGTATCATGTCTAGAAGCAGTTCGCAGTTTAGTGAGTGGAAAAACTATATTTTACAACGATATCATGTTTTAAATTCCAATGTCCTTTTGCAGATTATTATGATACGTTATTATAAATAAATATTTCAAAAGATCCTGGATTTCATTAAGTAACGTTTTCTTTTTTAAAAGATCATGTGAATATCCTTTTAAAATCATCATAAAGTACATTGTTAGATTTACACACTCTGCACTGTTGTGATATGTTCCACAGTGTATGAGCAGAATTACAGAGGTTTTTGGAACCCACTTTCGTACACACATAGGCTTTAGGCCGTGTACGGGAGTGTTTAGCCTTTGGGGCTTGCTTTGTGCGTATATGATCAGATATTCAGACATATTAGACTTTTGAGTGACGCACCACGTGTATTGAGAGTACTCTACACAAGTGTGTTGTTGCTCGTTGGTACTTTTGATGTTATTTTTCAGTAGATCATTTTTTATTATAGAATTCAATTTTAAAAAGCAAAATCCATTTGAAATGGTATAATAATCAGTGTTGTTCGGCTAGAACAATTTCAGTTATTAGTATTACCTCCATGATTTTTAATTATTTATGCTATTTATGCGTTTGGATATAAGGAGGTTTTATGAAGATATTTTAGATAGAAAACTACATATATTTGTGAACTTATCCACTCACTGGGTTACAAAACTCACGTATTTTCCCCTAACATTTTTCTTATAGGAAGGACCGAGCTTGAGCATTAGTGGATTACCTGTGAAGTTCTGAGCCGACCACCATAGTATTTAAATGATTCATGTTTTAACTTGGCAATCGTCATATTTTGATATACATGTCAAATATGATTGAGGTTTTAATTTATTTATTATAGTTATTTTTTTTTAAAAGTCAGTGGTTTAGAATTATTCACCATTTTCTCAATTATAATTATTTTCCCACAATTTCTGCATATTTTAAATATTTTCAGATTGGTTATTCCAATTTATGTAGGAAATCCTTTCATAATTTTTATAAGTTCATTTTAGTGCAGAGAAATTATAGTTTCATGTCAAGTTCAACTTGCCTTGATAGTGGGTCCAGTATTAGGCTGGCCTCCATTGTCGGCGTACGCCATGTATCAAGTTAATAGAGATAATTTGGGACGGGGCGTGTCAATTTCTTTAGGTATCTAGAATCTCATTTAAAAACAAAAGTTTTAATTAAAAAAAAAAAGAAAAAAGTGAATTTGAAAACTAAGGAAGTGACTTCCAAATCCCATATGTGAGGGTCAAACAAAAATCTCGAAGTTTAACTGGTAAAATTGTGTAGGTTATCTGCCTCCTTGCTATCTCAGAGTTTAGCTATATGTCGGCTCAAACAAAAATCTCAAATTTTGAATGGTAAAAATTTTAGGCTATCTTCTTCCTTCTTTCCTTGCTATTTCCAAGTTTAGCTACAGAACAACCTCTCCCCTCTCTCTCTCTCTCAAAACACAAGAACCGCTGATACAGGATTTGTGCAATTAAGTTGATCATAACGTATTTTTGAATTATGAAAGATAGAGGCCACATCCTCAATTATGAACGGGAGTGAACAAGTGCAATAATTGTGAAATATAATTTCTATTGACACTTTCTTCGACACTTGACTGATGTCAGTCCCGTGATGATTCATAAGCTAAAAACATAGCTTCGGTGATCTTAGGGGAAAATCTATCCGTTCAAGTTGCTGACCGAGATGATTGTTTACATATTAACGAGGTTTTAGATATTTCATTTATTTTGTCGAACGGGCAGGATTTTGAAGTTAGTATTATTGATTTTTCTGTTTCTCAGTCTGTTTTGGCAAGGTGTTCTTCTTGCAACTACGTTTTCAGCGTCTTTCTACCATTAAAGTAGCAGTGATATCTTCATAAAGTGGGGATTGTTAAGCATCTCAAGGTTAAATGATTAATTGTTTCTTTCATCATTGAAAAGTTTTCAACCTTGAAAAGTTCATCTTGATACTTCTATAAGACATACTAAGCGTGGGACGTTTTATGTCCTATGTGTAACGAAAAATTCTAAAACTTTCTGCTATAAGGTATCATGAACAATTGCTAAAGGATTCCAAGTTAGATACTACTAAATTTTGGGGACTTTTTTTTTTTTCATTTCTCTTCTTGCAGGCTTGCATTGTGTAGGTTCAATTCGTCGGTCGTGGAATTGTTGATAAGAAGTTACAAGTTTTTGAAGGTGAAATTGGCAAAAATAATTTACTAGAGTTTTGCATTTATCTACTCATATGATTTTTGCCTTGTCTTTCATTTCTTGTGCACATTATCATTCAAATGCGATTTAAAAGGATGGATTGATTATTTGCAATTACTATGTCACATGAAAAGAAGTCTCGTTAAAGATCTTGTGTTCATTAAAGATCTTGGGTGACAAGAAAATGAGCCGTTGAGACATGTGAAACACAGAGAGGCGTACTTGACATCATGAAGCACTTATTGTATATCGAACTCTAAAAATTCTCTCATACACTATCGTTATTCTTCAAGAATAGGATGGATACTACTACTACTAGCTCTAGATTGAGGTTCCATTGTCTGCTATGAACTCCGGCAAACTCAATGTTAAATCTAGCAAAGGTCAGGCTACCTTTCAACGCGCTGTTAGTATGGTATTGGTTCGTTTGCGATGAAGTATTTACTGTAAATCTAGGTTTAGTTGAATTTATCGAACTAAAAAGGCTTTTGGAGAGTAATACGATTTAAATTAGAACAAACAAAACTTTTGAGAAACAGCGCAAAGACACACTACCAGACGGTGGACAAAAACTAGAAAAAAAAAATAGAACACATCGACAAAGAGAATACGATTAAAATTCAAGCCCTACATTGAATGAAGGTTTTAGTTACACAATAAGAACACAAGTCTTTGTTTAAAGATTGTGATACCACTGATGTAGACATATAGTCTCAAATTTTTAATTAGTTCAAATTGTCACCATCATTGGAGGTATTATATATTGGGATTTAACTTAATAATTGGCATGGCATTTATTGATCTCAAAACTGGGAATAGTTTCATTCGAGCAGCAAATTAAGTGCTAAATTTGAACACTAATATTTCTTTGCAATATGAACTTTATATTGCTTCTATATGTTGTTGGATCTTATTGACAAGTATTGTAATGATCGATTATCCTTTTTTTTGTAGATAAACGTTATTGTTATAGAAATAATGACACAATATACATGACTATCGTACTGGTGGATGAGAAGTATTTGGAGAATAAAGAGGGTGCAAAGGATATTATGACACCTACATTATTGAATGAGAGAGTTGTAGGAAAACAATGTGAGAGGGTGTATATGAAGTTTCAATGAAGTGTAAGGATCCTGACAAAATGTTTTATCCTCATTTTCTCTCTTTCGTGAGTCTTCAAATTTTTGAGAGCTGTTGGATGTGAGATCCGAAGACAACATCATATGCTTTTGATTGTTTTCAGATAATATACGCAAGCTTGCGATATGTTTATGTTTTACAACAGGCTATGTTATCTTGTCGCTTTTTTGCAAAGTGAATTGCCTATATTTTTTAATTTGCCTATACTTTGGTCAAGAACGATTCATCGATAACTTTTTTTTTCTTTGGGTTCTTATATGATATTTTAACATTATGCCTGAAAAAAAAATCATAGTTATTCATGGATGTTGGTGTGTAAGAAATAAACCTAATATTTAACATTGGTAATTTGATGGGATATCTAATCTGCATCGTGCTAATAATGTATGTGGAAGTGAATTTGTGTACGCATAAAATATAAACTTGAACAACAAAATCTCAAAATACTTAAAAAAATTTTATCCAAGTCGAACAAAAGGTTTGCAGAGAATATGTACTGTGTAGATGACTGCATAATATGTATAGGTAAAATTGCACAATTTACACAATTCGCTCATAAACGAGGACAATAATTTTGTTCACCCTCTTTTTTACGGTGAAATCATCCATATTAAGTTATTGATCAGATCACGTTATTGATCAAGGTATGAGTATAGTGTTCATATATAATTTTTATGATTTTAGAAGGTGCTTCCTCATATTACAACATTTAAATATGGGGTTAAATCTAGGAAAATTTGTACTATGAATGTGTTAGACAATATAACAGTAACAAAAAACTTGAGTATAGTCTTCACAATCCAAATATTCATTCTAGGCATGCCGATCACATGCCAACTAAGGGTAGTCGTTTCATAAAATATTTTCAAACTGCATCTCCAATGGGATATGAATTGGGGAGATGGTGTGGAGGAGAGAGATAGAGAGAAGATGATTATTTTAACTGTTAATGAATAGAAAGATGTGCAGAAAAAACGAGAGTGAAAAGTGAAAGGAAAAGAAAGAAACAGAAACAAATTAAAAAATAATGATAAAATAATAGTAGAGGATATGAAATTGAATATTAATTTTGAAAGTTGCACATGAAACGATGAAGAGAAAGTATGACAAAAGTGAAAAAAAATATAGATTAATAAATAGAACGTGGTGGGATCCATTTTTTATGTGTGTATATCTTTCCTCCACAATCATGCCACGTTGGACCCAATTGAGAGTGCTGGATTAATGATGCTCTTAAGCCACTTATAGATTAGCTATTCATTCAATGCAATATGTTGGTAAATATTGCTCAACTTTTATTTTGGCTTATCCAAGATATAGCATTCCTCACCATATTCCATAGTTTTTTTTTTCAAAATCAATCACACATCTCACATCATCACTTGATCATTATAATCTCGACACCTTGTGGTCCCTACCACTAACCATCCTAAACATTTAGTTTTTAGCTAAAAGAGAAAAGAAAAAAAGAAAGAAAGAAAGAAAGAAAGAAAGAAAGAAAGAGTTTACCTAAACACACCATAAGTATTTGAGTAAATTTTTATTTTGTTAATAATAATTTTACATAGATATTGGAAATTGATATTTCGCAAATGATATTTAAATGTGTCACAGTTTCGATGAATGATGAAGAGGCATGCATGAGCTATATCACTTAATGCATCTCTTCATCATTCAATGAAGATGTGTTGCTTTGGTTGTGCCACTGAAAAAATGCTAATTTTAATTGTTGTATGATAAAGACTTTAAAAAATGATTTTCGGGACATGTGGGTGAGAAGTAAACATAAGGTATAGAAAAATAAAAACAAAAAATTTCCAATTTAATATTAGCACATTTTAATGTGAATAGATACTCTCTACATACTTTAATTCAACATTTTTAATAGTTTGTCACTTATTATACATCTTACTCTTTTCCAATACTGACTATATAATCGTTTCAGAATAACATTCACGAATCACGTGCAACGCACTTGTTTTCAACTTGTATACATAAAGGATAAAATTAATGAAAATAGGATCAAACCTAAATTGCTTTATTTAAGGATTTGAAAGTCTGATAACCAAAAGCGCTAGTACGGCACGTTTCACAGTCTTCTTGTTTCCTTTTCAGCCAACATATCAAAGGAACGATGATGAGCTCATAGATCAAATCTTCAAATTCGTGTTAACTTCAACTCTTTTCCAATCAATTCGACCATCGCTTTGTTTCTCTATAATCAAAGAACATTGACAATTGAATCACAAGTTGCTTGAAATTTGGATATCTTCAGATTCTAGTAGAGTTTGAACCACATAAGCCATTGTTGGACGCTTGTTTCTGTCTTCCTCTACACAAGATATGCCAATATCAAGCATTGTTTCAACCTGTTTCCTGCTAAACTCCCCATTCAATCTTGGATCCACAAAACTTTCCACCCAAGATGAGTTTCTGCTCCCAATTTTATTCTTCACCGTTTTAACAAAACTCTTAAGTGGTGCCTCATCGTTATACTTGTCTTCCACCTCCCAATTTGAAAGCCTAATTCCCCTTACCATCTCCAAGACTACTACACCATATCCATAGACATCAACTTTTGCAGTAATGGGGTGGTTTAAAGCCCACTCTGGGGCCAAATATCCTTTCGTCCCTCGAATCTTGGTGAATTCTGGACCAGGGCTGCCCCTCTGAAATAGCCTTGCTAATCCGAAATCTGCAATCTTGGGTTGAAATTCCCCATCTAGAAGTATATTTTCGGGCTTCACATCACAATGGATTACCCATTCAAGACACTCATGGTGGAGGTAAGCAAGGCCTTTCGCCGTCCCGATCGCAACCATGAACCTTTGTTTCCACGTGAGGAGTACGTTAGAGTCAAATAGATGCTTGTCCAATGATAAGTTCTCAACATACTCATAGACTAATAATCGATGCCTTCTTTGTAAGCAAAACCCCACATTCCTCACGAGATTCATGTGATTTATCTTTCCTATGGTGCCAATTTCTGCAGAGTACTCATCTTGGGCCTGAAATACATCACCTAGTTTCTTAACTGCCACCTCTCTCCCATCTGGTAATACACCCCTATAAACAGTACCGGAACCTCCTCGACCAAGCTCGGACATGAAATTTTTGGTAGCTTTTTTTAGTTCGGCATAAGTATACCTTTTGAAATTGCTCGATATTGTACGATATCCTGCCTCAACCGACGCTGGGATGCCATGTTTCCTAAACAAAAACCACCAACCGAAAACAAAGAACACTATTTCAACTGCTCCCAATGCTGCACAAAATGAGTAGATGTAAATCCATTTCACTCTTTTGTTGGCCAAGTCATACATAGTAGTAGAACCTAGGACTTGTTCAGTCGCTCCACTTCCACACATTTTGTTCAATTCATAAAGAGTCGAAAGATTTGAAGGCCGAACATTGCTTGGAATCTTTATATATATACTTGCCGGAAAATCTGGAGTTTCATAGCCATCAAGTAGTGCACTCTTTACAAAACACACTCCTTGTCCTAGAAGGCGGTAGCTAAATGCGAGGCAACGAGAATCATTGGCGCACATATCCTGGCAAGCTTTGAAAGTCAATGGAGATGTCGTATTTATATCATAACCGTAGAAATCAGCATAAGGTATCTCCAGGAATCTCACCCATCGAGTACGTAAAAGACTCTCATTGAACGTCGACTTGCAACCGGCATTCCAATCACTCGGATCATTCACCTGGAACCCAGGGAGACACACGCACTGAGCACCATTAGGCGGCCTATAAACACATAGGGCGTTTCGTCCACACAAGCCTCGTACACCACAAGGTTGTGCTAGTGCTTGCCATGTTATCTGCCACAATCCACTGGAGTTGATGAGGCTGTAAATCCTCAGATTACCATCATAGTCTATAGTCATCCTTCTTTTGATCCCATATCCCCCCATATCAGAAGCATTGATTTGCAACTGATCACTAGATAGAAACCTTCCTAGTTCATCCAAGAATGCCACTCTACTACTATTATAATTTGTTCTTCCATTGCTATACATTTGAAGATCAGGATTGGGCCAATAAATGCTAGAAGTATCGGGCGTATCAGATATCAATCTCAAAACATTATCACTACCAAAATACAAATTGAAATAACCCAATTCGAATCTCCCCTTTCTTAGCGAAGATGTTAGTCTTTTGTTCTTTGTAAGGGTTTGTAAAGGTAAGAGGGTATCTGTAGGAAAATCGAAGCTTTGCCAGAGAACATGACCTTGTAGATTCTCGAGTACGAGGTTGCCGGAGTTGAGAAGCTTAGCCCTTGCAACGTCAGTGGTGGTAGTATTTGTCTGCCATACAACGGTGCCATCAGTGTCGGTTAACACCATGGTTCCATCTCCCCGGAGGTGTACCTCTGAGCCGTCGGCATTGACGGGACGGTCGCGGTTAGCAGTCCAGACGGCGGTTTTGTTTATGGAATTGGTGAACCAGATTGCGAACCAGTAGGCGTTAGAATCGTCCAAGTTTAGAAAGCCACAAGTGAAGGAGTTATCTGGGGAGGTGATGAAATCATTAAGGGATAGAGAGTCAGCCCTTTCCAGCTGAAGATGGGATTTCGAAGAAGCGGAATGGAAGAAGACGAAGAAAACAAGAAAGAGAAATGTATGGCTTCTCATTATTGAAACAAAAATGTTCTAGCATTATCCAAATGCAAAAAGCATTGCAGGTTAATCATTCACGGGTCACTATATATATATATATATATATAATGCTTGAACTGGTGCCCACTCACTTCACGGGTAAATTAATCCATGGAAATTGACCTCACCGTACAGGGTAAAGTCCCACCATTCTATTTCTCATTTCACGATTGAAATTTGGGCAGTGTCGAGTCAAATTATTATGGAGCGGAGGCCCATCATCCCGCGTACTACAAACACTTGGTTTTGAAGTCACATTATTTTATTATTGGTGGATGGTTGGGCACCTCAATAAATGATACATCTTTATTAAATGGTCGTAGCAGCATGCCAAATGATTCAGGCACCCTACAATATCGCTTTTTTTTTTTTTAATATAAATTGGGAATCATATGGTGGGGTGCAGTGTCTCGAAGTTGGAACAAACCAGTAAGGGTGCACCTTACCATTAGGCCAAACCCCTTAGACTACAATATCTCTTTTATTCTAGCACATTTAGCAACTATTTAAAAAATAATGTCACATGCATGTTATTTTGATAATAATAATAATAATAATATTATTATTATTATTATTATTATTATTCCTAAATAAAACCTTTCGTTATACCTCTAAAATTATTGAGATATTATCCCATTTTCTACATCGTTGGTCAAAATTAACATAATTGATAAAGTTATCAAAATATTATCACATAGGTTGCCTTCATTCATCAAGTTTATTTTAAATGATTAAGTCTTAAAATGAGCAACAATACAAGGGGCATGCACCCTTGTATATATACCACTTCCTCATAACAAAATCAGTATTTCATCTCTTTGTGTGTACTAAGTGGACTCTGTGATACATTGATATATCCATATATTTTTTGGTGCAAATTAGTGGTTGGTGACATTTTAATAGAGTATTACTATTACTACGATATTGTTGATCATCAGAATAGTCTGGCAAACTAATACTGACTAGTACTATCAGTGATAGATATGGACATCGTCGCAAGGACAGTCATCGTATACAAAGAAAGTGCCAAATCACTGTTCACGCATGTCAATATCATAATAATATCACTGATGAATAGTACCAATTACAAATTGCTACATAACCGCTCACATGGGTCAATATCATAATCTCACTAATGAATAGCTTCTTAACAATTTGCGTAGCCGACCTAACAACTAACAAACTGGAGTGGTCCCAAACCCGGTTCGTCTTTGGCAACGCAGATACTCAATTTGCCGTATAGGAATTAATATTTTTTTAGCCGCATTTACAAAGAATCGTTTATATATATAAAATTGTATTTATGTCTGTGTGTACACTACAAGAATTTTACCCTTTCGCTACAAAATTTCTGGAAACAAATTAAAATTTGTAACTAAAGGTTATCGGTCCCCACAAAAAAATTAATCTTGTAGGTATATGATTTTCCCCACAAATATTCTACACACAAATTAAAATTTGTAGCCAAATGATGTCTTTTCCCACAAAGAAAAAATTTTGCGGACACGTGATTTTTACTACAAATTAAAATTTGTGCCTAAAGGTTACCTTTTCCTGCAAAAAAAAGATTTTGTAAGCATATAATTTTCCTTACAAACATTTCCGACTCAGGTTACAATTTGTAGCTAAAAAATATCTTCCGCCACAAAAAATAGGTTTCGTACGGAATTAGGTTTGCTACAAATTTACATTTGTAACGAAATGTTACCTTTCCCCACAAAAAAATTGATTTTGTAGGCATATAATATTCCTCACAAATTTTTCGTTTCGTAGACAAAATAAAGTTTATAATGAATTTTATAGGCATATAATTTTTCCTATAAATTAAAATTTGTGACCAAAGATTACCTTTCCCCACAAACAAAATGATTTTGTAGACATATAATTTTCGCTGCAAATTTTTCGTAGAAAAATTAAAATTTGTAGCCAAAAAATATTTTTCCCCACAAAAAATAAATTTTGTAAGCATATAATTTTTCCTAGAAATTAAAATTTGTAACCAAAAATTACCTTTCCCTACAAAAATTACGATTTATAGGAATACAATTTTTCCTATACAAATTATAATTTGTAGCTAAATGATATCTTTTCCCGTAAAAAAAAAAAAATTCATAGGTATCCGATTTTTCTAACGAATTAAAATTTGTAGCAAAAGGTTACCTTCTCCAAAAACAAATGACGTTGCAGGCATGTGATTTTTAGTACAAATTTTCCGCAAATAAATTGCAATTTGTAGCCAAAAGGTATCTCAACCCCCCCTCCCCCCCCCCTCCGCAAAAAGGTTTTGCAGGCATATGATTTTTCTATAATTGTTCAGCATTTGTACACAAATGTTATATTTTCCAGAAAAAAGAATTGTAACCATATGATTTTGTGTGCAAATTTTTTTACAGATAAATTGAAATTTGTAGTTAACTAATTGTAAGATTTACACTCATAACTTACATATTATATTAATGAGAATGAGAATGAGTAACAAGAAATTAAAATAGCCAAGTGGTTGAAATCTTAGTTTCTCAATCATGAGGTCTAAGGTTCAATTCCTATGCACTGCATATTCTCGAAGCTAATTAAATAACTAATAGGTATTCCTATGCTCTACATATTCTTGAAGCTAATTAACTAACTAGTAGGTTGGGTTGAGTTAAATAGATGGCTAGTTGGTTGGGTAAAAAATTAATTTTTATTTATTTTTGAAATATATAATTTGTGAGGAGAGGCATTTAGACAAAGATATATGCGCTCTCCGCCTCTTTCCCAACGAATTGCATTTGTCTCAAAAAGGCTTGTAGGAACAAAATTCACCTCACAATTTTAAAGTTTTGTTACCTCTAATATTTTCTTACAAACTCTATTTGTCTCCAAAAGATTTGTAGTGTCAGACGTTAGCCCTCGAAATTTTCACAATTTGTGGCCTATTACCTTTCCTTTCGAGGTTTAGCCCACAAACCTGACTACAAATGTTTTTTATCTCCTCTGTCACTTCGCCACAAATAAAGATCTTTCGCTACAAAAGTATTTTGTGGGAAAAGGTAAAAAATCTTGTAGTGGTAATAAAAATATAGCAAGTGGAATTTCATTGACTTTTTTTTTCCAGCACTATAAGTTTGACTTTGAAATTTCAATTATGTGATGTGCCGCAGAACTATCTGAAAACTGCACCATCCTCGATCCATCGTCGAATGACATTGAATTCAAAAAAATAAAGTATCACACAGGCAAATAGATGATATTTATTAATATTAATATTAATAGATTTCTCCAATATAGCACTTAAAGTTGATGTGGCATATTGTTAAAATGTAGACATCTTTAGGTACTATATATTTACATTTACAAATCATGTGAAACTTTATGACTCGGTGATTCTTTTTCTTTTTATTAATTCAATTGATATACGTGCAAATGTGACATGTGAAATTAATAAGTTGTAGATGGAACTCAATGAAAAACGACATTAGATCGTATTGTTTGTTCAATTAATATAGAATAGAAATCAGCCTATTTACTCATTACATGCGCCACGATTCATTGAGTACATTTGAGATCTCTTGGTCTTTAAGTATATATCTCTGAGCAATTTTAGGAAAAAAAAATTGAATTTTAAATATAAAAAATAATTTATAAAATATAAATATAAATTATAACATTAAGAAACAGATAATTGTAGATGATGTTTAAAAGAATGATTGTTCTTTCAAAAAAAAAAAAGCAATAATTGTTGAAATAAGTCGTGGCAATACGATCAGAGTTTTCAAAAAGAGAAAATATGGAGTGTAAATTTGTTCACCCTCGCAATACGAGGGCTATGGTAACCCTCATTTTGGAGGGTCAATTTTGCATATGTAAAAATTCAAAAATTGTGAAATTTTTTGTTCCGTATTACACTACCAATTGGGACCTTCAAAATGAGTATAATCTTCCTATACAATTTCAAATATCTTGAAAACTATTTATTTTGACCATAAATAAGTAAGTTATCATTAAAAATAAAATAAGTAGGGGTGGACAAACTACGGTTCAGTTCGGGTATTGAAAGGATCGGGAATCGAAGAAAAAATTTCGGTTCAATTCCATTTATTCACAAGAACCAAATGGTTTCGGTTACGGTTTTATTTCGATACTTATTCGGTTTGGACGTCATCGTTTTTACAAAATATAATAAAGAAAGTAATGAGCGATACAAATTAATTTTATATAAATTAAATACTATTGTAACTTATTGGGAAATTACTAGTATGAAATTCATAAGTGATGAGAAAGTGTATGAAAGTGCTTCTATAACAATTAATTTAATAGAAAAATCCATAGAGTTAATTTTTCGATAGAGGATAAACGCTTTTAGGTTCGATTTTCGGGCATTGAAAAAGAACCGTTCGGTTTTCGATTCACCATCTTTCGGTTTCGGTTCGGTTTTTGTTCTCAAAATAATCAAACAGTTTTGGTTTTTTCGGTTCGGTTTCCGTTCAAGTGGTTCAGTTTCGGTTATTTTGTCTACCCCTAAAAATAAGTAACTTTCAAAATAGAAAAATTATATATCAAAATTGTACTCATATCGAAGCTCTTGATTAATATAGTAGTATGGAATAAAAAAAAATTATATTTTACAAATTGTGGGAAGCAAAATTCGCCCGCCAAAGTGAGGGTCACCATAGTCCTCACTTTGTGAAGGAGACCAAATTCACAATGGAAAATATGAGGTTTGTAGTTGAAGTTGAACAATCAATTTGACTAAAACGATGCAAAACTGTCCAAACTTTGTTTCATTTGCTATTGCCATTAATTATAAGTCTCACTCTGTGAAATTACGATTTGAGTGATGACACATGCATGTACTTCATGATTGATATTAATGTTACGTGTCACAATTTTATAGAATGACAAACTAATAGTATCATTACATGTACTATTATTATTTTAAATAAATTGTAACAAGTGCTTTTGATATAAATTATGAAGTGCACGTAACATTATCGGAAATGATAAGGAACCATCGATGGTTCCTTAATTAAGGAACTATCGATGGCATTTGCGGGTTCGTTTGAGCTCTGTTTTGAAATTCGGGACCAGATCTGGAATCAGCACGGCGAGGGGGAGTTCCAGAAATTTTTCGAATTTTTTTCGCCGACCCATATCGGCCCGTGGTGGCCGGTCAACGTTTTGTGGGAGTAGGCCGGAGATGGTGGTTTAACCATTTAAGTTGGTGGTATATGAAAATAGTGATTTTGATAACTTGAGCATATAAAGACATGATGACTTTGGAATCTTCTTGGAACAATTGCCACCAAAATGATCGTACTTAGCCAACGGAGTGAATAATATATTCGTATGCTTTGTCCAGATTGCACGGCCAACGAAGCGAAATCTGCTGTGCCCCTATTCCTGTTCCCATTGCTGCGCCTCCAACCAGGATTTTCCATATCATCAATTTATGCAGATCAGCTAACATTGAGTAACCATCTTCCAATTGCCTGAACTCTTAACGACATTTGGGAAGAAACACAGTGTCTTCCCAAAATCAAATGCTCAATTGTAACCCAGTTCACCTCCATTCAAAATAAAAAATGCAAAAAAAAAAAAAAAGGGAAACCCAATTCATCTTGTACAGCTTCAATCAGTATTTGTAGGAGTGGGCAAAAAAAGGGGAACCGAACGGGTAGAACCGGAACCGAACCGAAAGAACCGGAACCGAACGGTTCTTTAAAAAAAATTAGGAACCGAAATCGAACCGGAACCGGAATGAGAACCGAACGGATCCTTTTCTAAAAACCCGGAATCGGAACCGGAACCGGAATATGATAAGAAATAGCACTATTTCTTCTATTTGATTGCCAACTTTTGTAAATTCTTTGAGTAAATTTAAAATTTGGTGCTAATTCTAGTAAAATTCTAGTAAATTTTGGTGCTAGAATTCTCATAGAATTCTTTTAACGGCGGTGGTAGCTGCCAAAAAGGCGGCAGCAGCAGCTTGCTGCTGCCAAAAGCAGCTGCTGCTGCCAAAGCAGCAGCAGTATTGCTGCTGCTGTTGCTTTTTTTGTTGTTATATTATGTTGGAATCAAAATTTTTATTTTTTTCTTGTGTTTTTCGAGTAATAAAAAATGCATCGTAAAATAACCGGAACCGAACGGGTGGAACCGGAACTGGAACCGGACGGGTACTTCGTTTGAAAAGAACCGAACGGATCCATTTTTTAAGGAACCGGAATTTACGGTTAGGTTCCGGATAGTTTACTACCCGGAACCGTACCCGGAACGCCCACCCCTAAGTATTTGGATGAATAGTTTTACCCATTGAAGAACCTAAAGTTGATGCAATTCACAGCCCAAAAAAAAGATTAGGTTAGGCAATTTCTACCATTATCCATTTTTCCCCAAATTTAATGGTTGCGTAATGGTTTCTTTTCTTAAAATCTACTATTCGACATTTCAAAGATTGTCTCCCCTTGTTATTTTCAATGTAATTGCTATAGATTTTTTGTTTGGGAAAATGTTCAATAAATACAGGTTAAATCCGGTCTTTACTCATTAAATTAAAACATATTATTTCTTAACCATTAAGTACAATTCATAAAAAATAATTTACCAATTTTTTAGGCTTTTATGGACATTTTTGCCCTCTTTTATAATCCAAAAACACTGCAATTTTTGTGTCGCTCATTTTCTCTCACTTCCCCTTTCATTTTCTCCATCTCTCCCCCTCTCTTCTTTCTATCTTGTCTCTTCCTAGCACCCTTCGATTGCTCCAACCACCACCAAAATTAAATTCAGAGAAAAGGATGAGATCTGTATTTATTATAGCTTTTTGCATGTTATGTGAAATTGATTGAGCTTGAAAATTGGAAAAGGAAATTGGATTTTGTGTGTTTTTTATGTTTCAGTTTTTTTTTTTTATTTCTAATCGGATGACGGCATCATGGGAGATTGAATCTTTATTGACTTTTGCTTTAGCGTTCTGCAAATTTCTGGTTCAAATCTATTTTTCTTCTCACTTTTATGGAACTCGAATTTAAGAGCATTTTTTTCTCAATCATCTTTCATTTTCAATATTTCGAGAAACCATGGCAGCATGTGGTGTCTCAATCTTCTTTCATTTTCATTTTTCTAGAAATTCACGGTTGTGTTGTCTCATTCCTTTTGAGCTCGTCCAAATCAGCATTTACTCTGGTAAAATCACTAACTGTTGATGTTGATCAATGCATTTTTTCATTGATTTTAATTGAGTTTGAAATTGTGTTGCTTCTGCCAAGATTATGAGTGAACAATTTTCGAATCGGTATGGAATTGTTGGCAATGCTGGTGTTAGGTAAATTTCCTTTTGCCTGCTTACTGATAACACCCGTGTAAGCATCTTTGCAAAGCTTTGGTTAGGGATTAAGGATCAAATTTTCTCCTAATGTAAGCTTAAATCAGCGAAAGAATCTAGATTTCGTTTGTGCATTATAACTAATGAGATGTCTACTTTTGAGGATTTGAACTTGAGCTTTGTTCTCAATCTTGCTTAGTGTTTATGCACACATTTGATTAATTGGATTTTGAATTGGAAAAAAAAATCCAATGTATCAATTAAGATGTGGATGACTAATTTCTTGGATACTGTTTTAGTTGTTAATTTATATTCAGATTAAAGTGGATATATGTTTTCATCAGTTTGGTTTGCATTTTTAAATTATTCTCTTCAATTTTCTAGAAAATTTTGCGCATGTGTAATGTGGAGAGAGGATGTGAGAGACAAAAAAAGTGAGTAATTGAATGTTGGTTGAGATTGCCAGGGGTGATAATCTAGAGAGAAAGTCAAGGGTGGAGGAGGCGAGAAGTTGAATATTAATCGGGGTAGGTAACATTATTATTGGGGTAGCTAACATTATTATTAGAGTAGGTAATAACATTAGCAGAATATGTGGCGTAGAAAAATTCATACCGACGACCTGTCGTGATTTGCTTGTATGGTTCCACATAGCCGATCCTTACTTGTAGGGAATAAGGCTAAGTTTGTTGTTATTGTGATAATGTTATCGGGGTAGGTAACATTATTATTGGGGTAGGTAATATTATTATTAGGGTAGGTAAAACAATTATTGGGGTATGTAAACATTTTCTTACTGTGTGCGGAGAGAGAAAGTCGGAGACGAGGAAACGATAGAAGTTTGATGTTTGTTGAGATTACCAGGGATGACAATCTAGAGAGAGAAAGCGAGAGATGAGGGAAGGGAAATTTTGAATGATTATCGAGGGTAGTAATCTAGAGATAAAAGTGTGCAGAGAGAGAAAGTCAGGGAGGGGGAGACGAGAAATTGAATGTTGGTCGAGATTACTAGAACAAATAATAATATTATTAGTGTAGGTAATGTTTTTCTTACAGTTCGATTTCTTTTTTTGTTTTTTGATCATTGAGGAGTTGTAAAAGAGATTATTCGGATGGTAATCTAGATTGCCAACTATAGTAATAATATAGAGAGAAAGTGTAGAGAGAGTAAGAAACGAGTGAAGTGAAAAATTGAATGGTGATCTAGATTACCGGACTGGTAATCTAGATTACTGGGGCTGGTAACAATATTACTTGGGTGGAAAATATTCTTCTTATAATTGTAGTATTTTTAGTGGTATAGTTATGATTATTTAGGTACGTAATATTATTATTAGGATAGATAATATATTATTGTGGCAGGTAATATTCTTCTTGTAGGGTGGTGAATTGGTGGTTGTGGTGGCGATGGCTGGGTGGTGGTGGTGATGGTATGGTGATGGTGGAGGGGTGGTGGGGTGGTGGTGGTTGTGGTTGCGGTGGTGGAGGGATAGTGGTGACGGTGGGGTGATTGTGGTGGTAGTGGGGTGGTGGTAGAAGAATGGTGGCGGTGGTGGCGGGGTGGTGGTGGAATGGTGGTATGGGTAGGGTAGGGATGGGAGTGGTGGTAGTGGTTGCGCTTAGTGGTAGAATGGTGGTGGTCTTTGGTGGTGAGGTGGTGGTGGTTTGGGGGCACTAGTTTAGTGGTGGGTGTGGAATGGTGGTAGTGGTGGTGGTGGCGGTGGAATAGTGGTAAAGTGGTGGTGGTGGCGGAATTGTGATGGAGAGGTGGTAAATGAATGGTGGTGGCAGCAGGCGGGTAGTGGTAGTGGTGGGGTGGGTGAATGTTGTGGAGTGGAGAAGTTAAATGTTGATCGATATTACTTATGGTAGTAATCTGATTACTTGTCGAAGTAATCTGGAGAGAAAAAATGTGTAGAGAGAGAAAGTCGGAGACATGAATGGAGAAGTTGAATGTTAATCCAAATTACTTGTGGTAGTAATTTAATTATCTGGTTGGGTAATATGGAAGGAAAAAGCGCGTAGAGAGATAAAGTCAGAGACAAGAAGGGATAATTTCAATGTTGATTGAGATTATTTATAGCAGTAATTTGATTACCTGGTGAGGTCATAAGGAAAGAGAAAGTGAGAGATGGGGGAATAGAGAAGTTGAATGTTGATCGATATTACTTGAGGCGTTAATTTGGAGAGAGAAAGTGTGTAGAGAGAGAAAGTCGGAGACGGAGAAAGGAAGAAGTTGAATTTTGATTGAGCTTACCTGTGGTGGTAATCTGCAGAGAAAAATGGGCAGATGGAGAAAATTGAAGATGTGGGAAACGAGAAGTTGAATATTGAACGAGATTGCTTGTGGTGGTAATCTGATTACGCGGTGAGGTAATTTAGAGAGAGAAAGTCTGAGATTGGGAAAGGGAGAAGTTATATGTTGATCGAGATTACTTAGGTGGTAATCTTGAGAGAGAAAGTGCATAGATAAAGAAAGTCGGAGATGGAGAAAGGGAGAAGTTAAATATTGGTCGAGATTACCTGGGTGGTAATCGGAGAGAGAAAGTGCGTAGAGTGAGAAAGTCGAAAACGAGGAAAGAAAAAGTTGAATGTTGAGCAAGATTACTTGTGATGGTAATTTGGAGAGAGAAAATGTGTTTATTTTATTAGAGTGACATTGTTGTAAATTTGAATGTTTATTTTATTAGAGTGGCGTTGTTGTCAATTTGAATATTTATTACTTTATTTTATTAGAGTGGCATTGTTGTAAATTCGGATGTTTATTTTATTAGAGTGGTATTGTTGTAAATTTGGATGTTTATTACTTTATTTTATTAGAGTGACATTGTTATAAATTTGAATGTTTATTTTATTAGAGTGGCGTTGTTGTAAATTTGTGATTTTTAAATTCTATTTTGGTCTTATTATGTGAAAAATGAGTTAATGGTCAAAAAAGAGATGTGCATGATTTAATGGGTAAGTTTTTCCCATAAGTATAGTTATTGGTGAAATGCCCTTTTCGTTTTGCGGCTAAAATCAGTAATTTTTATAATTTAAAAAAATCTGTAATTTTAATTAGATTTGAAAAGTATTGTGGCCAGAAATCAAAGAACATTGCCGGGTGCTAAATTCATCAGTGCTTATAAATTATATATCAATTTTTTCCATTTACATTTAGAGTTCTATTTCAAGAAATTTAATCAGTAGAAGTTGAAAGTTATAGACGTGTGAAGTTGAAATATCATTTTTATTTATTTTAGACAAAATTTTATTTATTTATCAACTTTGTGTCATGGTTGAGCTAATTTGTACACTTATGAAAACGCCATCATTAGTTCTTCTACTGAAGAAAGGGTGGCAGTTGTGTTTAAATCCGCCACCCTATGGTGTGGATCGGGTGGCGGTTGTACACACAACCGCCACCCTAAACACAAAATTAAAAAAAAAAATTATAACAATTAGGGTGGAGGTTGTACACACAACTGCCACTCTAAATCAACAAATTGAAAAAAAATAAATAAAACATTTAGGGTGGCGGTTGTAAGCACAACCGCCACCCTAAACCATCAATTGTTTTTAAAATAAGCACAACCGCCACCCTAAACCATCAATTGTTTTTAAAAAATAAAAAATAAAAAATTTAGTGTGGCGGTTGTACACACAACCGCCACCCTAAGTCAAACAAATTAAAATAATAATAATAATAATAATAATATTGGGTGGTGGTTGTAACTACACAACCGCCACTGTATAATAACTTAGAGTGGCGATTGTAGTATAACCGCCACCCTAAACTAAACATTAATTAAAAAAAAAACATAATCGGCCATATTGAAGATCCCCAATATTCACGAACACCAGCAGCCACGTTCAGCGAGAAATACACTGCAAAACGGAAAAATTCAACGGGAATTCCATCATTTAGACGGATTTGGCTGCAAATTGGTCGTGGGTTGGAGTTATATTTGAAGTAAGAATCTTCCACTCGATGTATTTCTCCAAATTTCGAGTATTTTGAGGAATTTAACATGTGCAATTGTAGGTATTTTGTTGAAATAGGATTTGGGGCAATTTTGGTTGTTGTTGAAGCCACATTTGAAGAAAGCTTGTCCTCTCCCTATCAATTGGTGATATATTTTCGTATTTTGAAGGTTAGAAAATACCATCCCCAAATTCTATTGTTAATTTGTTGTTATTAGATGTGTTTTTTGTTCAAATTTCCCTATATTATTTGTTGCAATGGACATATACTTGGAATTTATATATATTATTGTTGTGTTAGTGTATTATGATAGGTAGATTGGTTAGTATTATTTAGTTAAGTAATTTTATTGAATAATTTTGGAGGAATTATAAATAACTCATAAGAAAAATTGAAAAATGAATTATTAATATGGTTATTAAAATTGATATTTTATGAAATAATATTATTTTTAATTTTTTGATACGTTCCTAATTTAATTAGTATATTCTACGCATGACAAAATAATTAATGCAATATTTATAAATTGTCTTGAATTACATTTTAATACGTAATAAATAAATTAATATTAAATTTATATAGATATAAATTATTAAAAGAGAGCATGGGAATAATTTTATATTATTTCAATAAATTAAGGTAATAAAATTTTCATATTTATTATATTTATATAATTATAATGATTATAATTTATTAAAATTATAGTAATTAGTATTCTATGTAAGTATGATAAAATAATGCATGTAATATTTATAAATTATGTTGAACTATATTTTCATATGTAATAAATAAATTAAAATTAATTTTATATAAATATAATTTATTAGGAATGATCATGAGAATAATATTATTTCAATAAAAGAAATAACAATTTCGAAGTCATTATATTTATATAATGAGAATGGCTATAATTTATTACAATTATAGCAACTGGTTTAAGGATATAACTATTTAATATCATTTTAATTAATATAGTCATTCTATTAGTTTTGTGGTGTAAATAAATCAAATTGTCGAATTACTTTTTCATCTTTTTGTTATCTTGGTTGATTTTATTTATTATATTACACCGCACTTCACATGCATGCATTGAGCTTAGAACACCGTTTGAAGATAATCTTGTATGTCATTAACTGTGCACGCATTGTTGCTCAGTTAAAGATGCATAAGATTATCTTTGAATTCTCACAGTGGAGAGTTTGTCATCTATCTGCGTAAATCGAACTGTTACAAATTCAATATTTTGTGTAGACGGTTATGTATTTACGTTAATTTCAGTAGTATCCTCCTTTGTTCTCCGGGTATGAATTACGTTTTACGTGAATTGCACACTTAGGAAAACTAAGGAAAGATGCTGCCGAAATTTATAGCAAAATACTATACTGGTTTTACACAAAAAATCACAGTTCGATATTACGCAGATAGATGACGAATGGTTTAGGTCCCTACCTTTTCGATTAGATATGGAGTTATAAGGTAGATTTAGAACATTTGCATTACACGCTTAATAAGCGAAAAATAACGAGACTATACGTAATGATATTATTACATGGTTAATTGTGGAAAAATAACTTTATAGGTCGTTCGAAATGGATCGGAGTTTGATGTATGGAAATCATACTTCTCTTCAATATGTAAATGGAGTTATTGAGTTTTTGAAATGCGCTGAGGATGATAGAAAGAAATATAAGAAAGATAAGATTGTTTGTCCTTGTTCAGTGTGTAATAATACTGTTGGTTATGACACCCCTGCGGAAGTGAGAAACCATTTATTTAAAAACGGGTTTAAGATAGGTTACACGTGTTGGTTTTGGCATGGTGAGCAAATAGTGGCTGGTACGAGCAGGGGTGGCAATGTTGGTGGTGGCAACAGTGGTGGGCATATTAATAAAAATAAGTTGGGTAGTGGCAACGACGGTCATGAGGAAAATATAGATATGAATGTGGAGTACGATCGTTTGGATGAAATGTTGAGTGACGTGCAAGATGATTTCATTGATAGGCCCCATGAGTTCGATAAATTGTTTGCCGATTCCGAAAAACCTTTATACCCTGGTTGTGTAAAATACAACAAGTTATCAGCTGTGTTCAATGGGATTTCAATGGGAAAATCGAGAACCGGCTCGCACGATTACCGTTGTCCGGGGAAGAGGTTTTTGAACGAGTTAAAGATATTTCAGTTCAGTTTGGTAAGACTTTTAAGTAGACTAAAAAAAGTATATGGAAGAAGAGATCGATTTTTTGGGATTTACCTTATTGGAAGTATTTAGAGGTGAGACATTGTATCGATTTCATGCACGTAGAGAAGAATGTTTGCAAAAATATCATCGGGACGTTGCTAAACATTCCAGGTAAGACGAAAGATTCTATCAATGCTAGAAAGGACATGGTGGATTTGGGAATAATGCCAAAGTTAGCACCCTCCTGAAGAGACGGGAAACGGTCATTCTTGCCGGCGGCTTGCTACACTCTGTCTAAGAAAGACAAACAAATTTTTTGTGAATGTTTGAGAGGGGTGAAAGTTTCATCAGGTTATTCATCAAATATCCGGTGGTTTGTGTCGATGAAGGACTTGAAGTTGGTTGGATTGAAGTCTCATGATTGTCATATTATGATGCAGCAGCTTTTGCCGATTGTTATTCGCGGTATATTGCCTGAAAATGTCAGGCGCGTAATTACACAATTTTACTTTTTCTTCAATGCAATATTCAATAAGGTTATTGATCTAGATGAGTTAGATAGATTGCAGGCAAACGTTGTTGTCACCATCTGTCAACTTGAAATGTATTTTCCATCATCTTTTTTCGATGCCATGGTGCACTTGGTTATTCACTTGGTTCGACAAATTAAGCAGTTAGGTCCGATATTCTTGCACAATATGTATCCATTTGAACGGTTTATGGGTGTCTTGAAGGGATATGTGAGAAATCGATTTAGACCAGAGGGCAGTATCGCAGAAGGTTATGTTGCTGAAGAAGTCATTGAATTTTGCACGGATTACCTAGCAAAAGTCGAACCTATTAGTATTCCTATATCTCGACATGAGGGAAGGCTTGACGGTAAGGGCATTGTTGGACGCAAGTTGATCGATCTCTCTGCTGAAGACCTAGCCAAAGTTCATCTTCTCGTTTTGCATCATCTTGCTATGGTTCAACCATATTTCGATGAGAACATGGCAGCTTTAAGAGTGGAGAATCCTTTGAAGGGTGAAAGGTAGTTGGTGAACATAATCGTTGTTTCCCAAAATGGTTCAAAAATAAAGTTATGAATCGGTTGACGCATACGCCGGAAATGATTGAAGAAACGGTAAAGTGGTTGGCTTACGGACACGCATCGTGTGTGATATCTTACCAGGGATATGAGATTAACGTGTATATATTTTATACAAAAGGTCAAGATGATAAAAGCATGATGCAAAACAGTGGAGTGTCACATGTGGCAGTATCGACTAATAATAGGGTCAATACGTACTATGGTGTCATTGAAGAAATTTGGGAACTTAATTACACGAAGTTTCAAATGTGCGTATTTTAATACAAGTGGGTGGACAACACCCCGGGTGTATCGATTGACAAATTGGGTTTCAATAGGGTAGATTTTTCTCGGGTTGGAAGTCGGAATGATCCATTTATACTTGCATCACAAGCTAAGCAAGTGTTCTACATTACTGATCCGAGCGATGCAAAGTGGTCAGTTCTCCTCCAAGGGAAGCGACGCATTGTTGGGATCGGTGATGTGGTTGATGAAGATAAATATGACCACTGGGATTAAACACCTCCATTTTCAACTGAATTGCCTATATTAGATCCTCAAGAACACAACACCGGAACAAATTATCTGCGTTCGGACCATCAGGAGGGAGAGTACGTGGAATGATCAACCGGTGTTATTATTTATTGGTAATTTAAATTTTATTCCATTACTATTTATTTACAATTTAAATTTATTTGCATGCCAGATGTTATTTCGAACTACAACGGTTGTAATATTTTTCATTCTTATTCATTGCAGTATCTTATTTATTATTATCGTGATTATTAATATTTTTGTGAATGCACAGGCACGTGCTGATAGGACGCAAATATGTCGGATTCCAGATCTTCATCTACATCAGGAGAATCGTGTGCTGACAGTAGCACCAGACAGTCGAGAGGACTGACGACTATGTCGAAGTGGAAGAGAAAGAGTATTCATTTGATAGATGATGATTTTGATGACCTAGATAGGCCGATAGCGGTACGTGGCACGAGATTCTGACATTATATTGGTGTAGTTGCATGCTCAAAGGTAAATATATATTATACTGATTGGAGACAGGTGGAAACCGGCCTAAAGAATACCATTTGGGAAGATATTAAGGTAATAAGATGCAAATTGTAATTGTGTGCTCTGATTAACACTTATTTTCGTATTAGTAAGGTTAAGAGTTGAATTTTTTTAACATTACAGACAACGTGCAATTTGAAAGATGACAAACTGAAGAAGAAAGTTATTTCACAAGTTGGGTATAGAATGAGAAATTTTAAGAGTAAACTCGTGCAAAAGTGCATTCGCAATAAGGAAAAAAGAAATGACTCCCCAATGGATGTTTATAACTTCGTTACCACTGAAGATTGGGAGCAATTCAAAGAAAGGGCGATGAGTAAACAATTTGAGGTATACCCATCTAGATATTATAATTAACTATGCAATCACTCTTTTCATTTTTTCTCTAAGAGTCTTGTCCACCATATTGATTAATAATGGTATTTTAATTTCTTGAAGGCCACAAGTGAGAAGGTAAGGGAGAGCCAATCACATAACAAGTATCCCCATCACATGGGGTCCGTAGGCTACGCAGGGATGAAGGAGGTGTGGGCACAGAATGACCCCTTAGGGCACCTATCCTCCTCCGGGTCTGTTAGCGATTCCATTTTGCACAGTGATCATTCATGGGATTACTTACGGGCAAGATTGCACGTTCACCATGATGGAACTTTGATATATCCCCATGGTATTATGGATGTTTATGACAAGATTGTAAGTATTTCTTTCCAATTGTACATATAATTGATTATTTAACCAATGATAAATTAATTTACCTTTGATTGGAACACGTGGATAAATCTAAAGAAGTTGAGGAGGGAACATTTGTCCCGACCAGACAGCACGACATAATTTCAGTAGCTTTAGGGAAAAAGGATCATCCGGGCCGGCCGAGGACATTCGGTGGATACGCAGGTGGTGTGAGGGCAGTTTTTGGAAAACCGTCTGAACAATCGAAGAAATACAACTTGGATCAGGAAGATTTAGACAGCCGGGTTGCACGGGAGGTTCAAAGTCAACTAAATGCCGAATTTGATAGTAGGGTCCCGCAGAGAGTTGTTGATACCCTCATTCAACTAGGTATCCAAGTACCTGCTGGGATGGGAGCAATGATGGCCAATACTAGACCTGCGAGTAATAGCAGTGTTTGTCATGTCTCGGGTGCGCCAGATCCATTCATCGCCATTACGATATTTTGTTGAAATTATTTACTTTTACAATACTATATATAAATGATGAATTAATTTTACTTATTTTCAAAAAAGTACAGATAATCAGCTTCACAATAATTGTAGCAACTAACAGTAGTTGTTGCTTGATAATTTTTGGGACCAATACGAAATTACTGATTGTATACTGTGCCTACCACATGATGGCCAGATACAACAGGTCGCACAGGGGATTTGCTATCCTATTATGGAAGATACGGTTGTGCATGGTTGCCAACTTATGGAAGGAAATGTGAAGGTGCGAATTGATATGGTTCCTGAACAATATCGTGAGTTGCCTCTTCCCATTCCAGTTCGAGACGAATTAGTGGTATTAGGGGATGCCATGGAAAGTTTTGTTCAATGGCCTAAAAGCCAGGTTCAGTTGGAAACTATAAGTTAATAGACGGTTTTTAATAGTTTTTTACTGTTTTATTTGTTTAAAAATTATGTAATAGAATTTATAGTAGTTAATACTTTAGAATCCTTTAATGTAACGTTGTAATGACTACTTTACCGTTGTAGGATCCTGCCGTACGTAAGAAGAAGGATCGAGCCGGTAAACAAAAGAAGCCTCAAAGTTTTGCTATGTCAGCAACTGCACAACGCAATCTCGTTGATGAAGCAATGTACCAGGGTCTTCCTAACTCTTGCAAGCTATTGGTCGATTTGATCAATATGATGCCTACTGGTAATGATATATTGGAGGTCTCGCTCGATGACTTATTTCCTGGATCATCTGACACCGATATCTTTGTTATCGCATCGATATCGCTAATTCATGGCGATGAAATGGTTGAGTGCTCCTATTTTGGAAGTATTTCAATTGTGAGATTTCAATTCCCATTTGAACTTACATGACTCTTTTACTTTTCAATCGTGTAATAAACTTCTAAATTCGTATTTTATGTAATAGGTACATTCATTGGAACTGTCAGCTGTATGAAATACCATTTGGGTTCATGAATCCGTCGCTAATAGCTGGAGTTATGATTAGATCTCAACATACGGTGACTTCACGCTACATCAATGATGCGTTGTGCAACTTAAGTGATAAGAAATATATTTTGGCGCCATACCACCAAGAGTAAGATCACTCACACTTTAATTTGTGAATGTTATAAGTTCGAAATTCATACATATGTTACTAAAAAGCTAATTGTCACATTTATTAGTTATCACTGGTTATTGCTTGTCATTGAGCCCTCAACCAATACGGTATACGTAATGGATTCATTGGCCAATCAGAAGACAAATTTGGTTATCAAGTCGCTCATAAGCGTGTAAGAGAATATCCAATGATTTTCATTTCATTTATTGGTTTGTATGATAAGTTGGAGTTTAGATCGCTTCTTATATATTAATATTATGCACATACTTTAAATTTTTATAGCTTTCAGAGTGATGTGGGATAAAATGGGTGTACGATGAAGAAGCGTTCAATGGAAACTACTTCCGGTATGTACATAGATAATTTTTAACAATAAAAGTTATTTTTTATAACTTTTTTTCATTTCTGTTTGGAAGATATATGAATTTCTTTCAAAATAGATTTTTTTTGTTAATGACTATTTTTATTTTGTTGGTACATACAAATTATAGTGTACACAACAACCAGGAGGTGATGAGTGTGGTTACTGCGTCATGAAAAACATGAATGACATAATGATACGATATGGTCAAGGCGATGATCTACAAATGGTGTTTTATTGATTAATGTAGATTGGTTAATTATTTAAGCATTCAGTATTTTATTGGGTATGTATAAAATTGATTATCTTTCATTATTTCACTTATAGGTGTATGGAGCCGAAGAGTATTCTCAGGAAAACATCGATGTGGTACGAGAACTTTGGGTTGAATTCTTTCGAGAAGTTATTAAATGATAATTTAATTTATAGGTTTCAATTTATTTTCCTTCTAGTATTACTTAGTTTCTCGTGCATTGTGGCCATCTGTATCTTTATGTAGTCATGGACTTGGGAATGGAGTTGTGTTTGAGCTGCTTTTACTTGTTTCATAAGGTTGTATTTACTTTATTTGTTAATTAGTTGGTGTTGTGGCTAAATATATACTTAATTTGCATCCATGTCGAAGTGACCCGGAGTTGCTTTCTACTTGTTTCATTAGGCCTAAGTTCAGGCACGTAGTTGTGAATGGTTTTGCATACTATTGGTTCAATTGCAGGTTGTGTTGTTGGATTTAGGTGAAATATTTAGCATGTAGTACTTGTACATGCAATGGGTATAACAGGATTCCCAAAAAAAAAAAAAATTTGATTTTGGGTGGCGGTTGTCAATAAAAACCGTCACCCAAAATTTTACTAATTTAAAAAAAAAAAATAAAACATTTAGGGTGGCGGTTGTTTAAAAAAAAAACCGTAAACTTAGGGTGGCGGTTGTTAAAAAAAAGGTATATTAGGGTGGCGGTTGTTTCACAACCGCCACCCTAAGTAAACGATTTTTTTTTAAAAAAAAGATAGGGTGGCGTTTTTTGAACCGCCACCCTAAATATTGACATTGAGTGTCGCCATTTTTGGTGGCATTCAATGAACCGCCACCTTTAATGCAAAACAGCCGCCACCCTAAATCCTTTTTGTACTAGTGCTAGTTCTATAAGGGCGTATCAGTCTAGTAAAAAGTTTAACTTTTACAATGAAGAGAATGATATACTTCAATCTTCATAGGGTGAATATTGGGGTAGATGAAAATGAAGAGACTCAAGTTAAATTTGATGGTAATGAGTATATTAATTCCATTGATGCCAAAATTCCTCCTCAACCAATGAGTTTGAAACAAAAGAACAAGCTTACAACTTTTATAATTCTTATGCTTACAAAGTAGGTTTTAATATTCAAAGAAGTAAAGGACACAAAGGAAGTGATGGAAAAATGATAAATAGAACATTTTGTTGCTCTTGTGAAGATCGCCATGATATATAGATAATCGATGAATTATTGTTAAAACATCGGTGTACTGAAATAAGCTTCAATTGGAAGAGGAAAAAAAGAAGAAAAAAGTTGTCAAAACTCAACGGGTACTAGAACATTTTCGTGTTTATTTGTATATATTCGTATATTAAAAATATGCAATTAACTTGTAGTCTATGCATCAATCTCATGTTGATATTGAAGATCTTGCAACAATGTCAAGTTTTCTTGAATTATTAGAACATGTAAGTTCTCTTCATCGTTTTTCTTTATTTATTTTTGTGTTTGTGTATGCGTTTCGGGTTGTGAAAGGCTTCAAAATTACAAATTATGTGAAGATTATATTATTCCTGAGAAATTATATGACACTGCAATGGTGCCCATGTGTTTTTAATTTTTATAGGTTGATTAACATAATTTAGCTACGTCATTTTATGGATCCGGAACACATTATTCATTCAACAACACTAGTACAAAAAGGAGTTTAGGTGGCGGTTGTTTTAGATTTAGAGTGACGGTTTTTTAATCGCCACCCAAAATGGCAACACCCAAAGTCATCGAAAGCGTGGCGGTTGAAAAAACGCCACCCAAAAAAGATTTAGGGTGGTGGTTGTTAAAAACAACCGCCACCCGAAGTCTTTAAAAAAAAAAAAGACTTAGAGTCGCGGTTGTTAAAACAACCGCCACCCTTTTTACCTTTAAAAAAAAAAAAAACTACTTAGGGTGGCGGTTCTAGTGCAAAACCGCCACCCAAAATCCACTTTTTTTTTAAGATATGAGCAATGAAAAACACAGAATTAGGAGTCCAAGTAAGAATGAAATAATTTTTATTCAAAATCAATCGCCTCTAATTACAACAAAATGAACAATCTAAGAATAAAAACATGAAATTATAATATGAAAAACTAAAAATTACGTTTTGAAGCCTTAGACGACCTCAGATCGGCCTGAAATATGGGGTCACAGCAATAGCAGTGAGTGTCGTAGATCTCGTCGCGACGATTCCAGAATGGTGTAGTGGGCTAAAAACGGACATCGTATGCAAAAGTTATGGCCATTTAAAATTTGCATGCTCAAAAACTCGAAAAAAATACTATTAGCTATTACACAAAAATACACGAAATTGGGACCAAAAGATAGAAGAAGCTTACATTGCTTAAAATGTGCCATCAATTTGTGAAGAAATTGAACTGAAATCAGATTTGATGTCGTGAATATTGTAAGAAATTGCGAAAAATTTTTGAAAGAAGAAGGAAAGAAGCGGGAATATGCCTATCTGGTGAGTTGGTGAAATATTTAAAGAGAAAGGGTGACGGTTGTAGTAAAAAATCGCCACCAAAAAGTATTTTTAACAATAAAAAAATAAAAAAAACTGGTGGCGGTTGTATAGTTACAACCGCCACCCAATGTTATTATTATTATTATTATTTAAAATTCTTTGACTTAGGGTGGCGGTTGTGTATACAACCGCCACCCTAAGTGTTCTTTTTTTTTTTTTTAATTTGTTGGTTTATGTGGCGGTTGTGTGTACAACCGCCATCCTAAATGTTTTATTTATTTATTTATTTTTTAAATTTGTTGATTTAGGGTGGCGGTTGTGTGTACAACCGCCACCCTAAGTGTTTTTTTTTTATTTTAAATTTGTTGGTTTAGGGTGGTGGTTGTGTGTACACCTGCCACCCTATCCACACTATAGGGTGGCGGATTTCAACACAACCGCCACCCTTTCTTCAGTACAAGCACCAATGGTGGCGTTTTCATTAAAAACGTCACCTAATAGGCGTCCCCTAAAGCCAATTGTGTACTAGTGCAAGACCGAGAACCTGAGGAAAATTGATGGCTGCTATTCGGCGGAAGACAAGACTAGGACTAGGAGCAGTAGTAGACTCAACTCTATATGCATGTTTGATTGAGATGGGATACCCGATTTTTAAGTTATTATAGTTTTTTTATAGTTGGATGCAATTTTATTCCAGTAAGTTCAACTTGTTTGTTCATATTGTAAGGAATAATTTCCAATAAGAATAACTCAAACTAGATGAAACTTGTTTTATTCCATTTCATGATCATGCTAAGTCTTTTTTGTGATTTTTGCTAATTGCTACTTACATGTTTTATGAGCATACAATCATAATCTCCAGTGAATTAGATAACCTCAAATTATTTGGTGACGTGACATGAGAAGCAAAAGAATATCAAAAGTGGAACTCAAAAAATTGTAACTTGACAATGAAAAAAAAAAGGACTTCATATCATAAAGTTGATTCATTGTTTCTCTAATTGTTTCTTGTGAACACTTGGAAATGTGAACCCAACCATCAAAAGCATTACACCAAGAAAAAAAAAATTCAAATAAAGCCAACAATGAAAAAATTAAATTACACTCATTATAATATTCTGTCTATAGAAGTGTTGTATTATAGGCATATAAATACTATTCAACAATGCTGGCAAATAAAATAAAGTTGACAAACAGCTTCATCTACAAATTAAATTAAACCTTGTTATGATGAAAAGCAGAATCATCACAATGGAAACTTCATCGATAAAGGATCCACAAACTTAGTTAACTCGTAGAATCCTACACTTCTCATCATCAGATGGCCACACTGCTCTGTGAAAAATCACAATCTTCACATTCCTTCAAAGACAAAAATTGTAACGCCCCGAGTTTTAAAGACTTGAAACGCCACGTCACATTTCTAAACTAACTTTTGAAAACCAAAAGTAACAGTAGTAAACGAAAATTTAAATTTAGCGAAATATTATTAAAAATTCAAATGTTAATATTTCAAACCTTATAATAAACTGATGCAGAAATAAGTTAATGAAACAAATAATTTAGTATCTCGACATGAATTAATAGAAAGGAGTAGTCTTTAATGAGCTCTAATTAAACTCTATTTTAGTCCACCCCCCGATGCTATGCCGTCAACTCCTTAATCTGCAAATGTTTATTTTAAAGAAAACGTGAGTATTTCATAGAAATACTCAGCAGATCTCCCGCATGATAATAATTTCGTATTACATATAAAACACATGATCATGTAATCCAAGTAATAATTCTCAGGAACGAGTAATAAATACAAGTTCAAGTCTAATCTCATGCATTTAAGCAAGTAAGTCTTGTAATTTGATTGCATTAAAGCAATAATAATCTCATGTTTGGGATTGATCAAGCAATTCTCTGTTATATGCTAATAAACTAGCACATAGTCTCATGGAAATACACATCACATACAAACACATAATACGAATTAATAATCTTTGCGCAATTTTTGAAAAATAAAAATGTTCGTAGATAGAGATCTACCTTAAATCTGGGAGTTGAGCCTTAATTCTGCAAATCTCTAAGGTTGTCGCGTCTCATCTAGTCCTAAAATATAATTAAATAAACTCTAATTAGGTTCTTGATTGAATAAAGTTTCAAAAATAAAGTAAATAAATAAAAGTGGGGTTTTAATCGAATAAGATTTGAAGTTTAGGAATTAAAAATCGCTAAATTTGAAGAGTTGGGGCTAAAATGTAAAATTAGACAATTTTAGGGACTAATTCGGAACTCAACCGATAGTTGACGGGTCAACTCTGCAATTGACAGCATTTGAAAACTATTGGACCCGATTGAAAACAATTTGAAACTTCGGGATCTCTAAAATAAATAAAATATAAGGACTAAAATGAAAGTCAACTGAAAGTCACGGGGTTTGACTGGAATTGACCAGACTTTAAAATCATGGGACTAAATCAGAGATAAATTATGTAATGCCTCGAGTTCTAAGAACCTGGAACGTTAGTTCTTTCTTAAAAAAAAAGACACTTAAATTCTTTAAACCACAATTTTTTTTATAATACCAATAAATGCGGAAAGATAACAAATAACTAAAATGAGGAAATTATTTTAAAATAGCATAACATTTTAGAATTATCTCACATCTGTTCAATCTCTGATAGTTTCAAACATTTAAAACATTCGAGTGACATACTTAGATATCTTGAGTTCACAAAAGAAATAACGACGGAAACGAAGTTTCTTATTAAATAAACCCCAAGGAGCCTCCATGCCTCGCCAAGCCTTCAACTCCCTAATCTGCAATTTATTCATTAAATAGAGAAAACGTGAGTATTTAAAATACTCAGTAGATCCCGCGCACAACAATTTAAACCACAATTTTTTTTATAATACCAATAAATGCGGAAAGATAACAAATAACTAAAATGCTGAAATTATTTTAAAATAGCATAACATTTTAGAATTATCTCACATCTGTTCAATCTCTGATAGTTTCAAACATTTAAAACATTCGAGTGACATACTTAGATATCTTGAGTTCACAAAAGAAATAACGCCGGAAACGAAGTTTCTTATTAAATAAATCCTAAGGAGCCTCCATGCCTCGCCAAGCCTCCAACTCCCTAATCTGCAATTTGTTCATTAAATAGAGAAAACGTGAGTATTTAAAATACTCAGTAGATCCCGCGCACAATAATTAATATATATGACAAATTAACAGCACATAATCATTATTTAACATAAAATACGAACAGGTATGAAATACAAGTTCGTTCATCATCCCTCTAAATCGTGCACGTCATCATAGTGTTTAATAACACGTCGTTGTAAAATATTAGGCTAAAAGCCTATCATCATAATGCTATTGAAACATGTCGTAAGTATAATAAGAGCCTATCGTCATAGTGCCGAGGAAGCACGTCATAAGTAGGCTAAGAGCCTATCGTCATAGTGCCGAGGAAGCATGTCATAAGTAGGCTATGAAAGTCTATCATCACATAACATTTACATGCAGTATTTATAACATAACAATATTAATTGTAAATGCGCACATTTGGAAGAAACTTTTAAGAAAAGAGGATCTACCTTAATCCTTAGCCGAGTATTGAGCTTACTAATGGTGAGAAATCAGTCTTCTAGCTGTCCGTACGCCTCGTCTAGTCAATAACGAGTTTAATTTATATTAATACTCTTAAATATTGAGTATTTATAGATAATATAGAAGTTTGTGGACCAAAACGGAAAAAATATAAAACTTTAGGGGTCAATTTGAAAGAATTGAATAGTTTGAGGACCAACTTAAAAGGAATAATAAAGATCGGGGACTAGAGTTGCAATTTCGGATTTAAAACATGAATTTGCTGAAAATTTCCCTGGAATTGCAGCTGGTTTCTCGGTCCTCTCCCGACTCTCTTCTCGGCAAGAATGGGAATAACTCCGAAATCAAAGCATAGGATCATGAAATTCCAATTTCTAGGATAACTAACTCATTGGATAATGTCTTACATTAAAATCACATCTAAACTCCAATTATATGAGCCAAAACAAGTTTTCAACTCTAAGTACAGAAACTGTGGAAAATACCCTGCTATGGCGGTATGCGTTTGTCAAATTATTTAAAATAGTAAACGACATCAGAAAATTCTAAAATTTGTACAGAAGGTAGGAAACTCATACATATTCATCATATTTAAAAATTGTTTCATATAAATTGCGTTTAGGGCATCAAAACTATTTTTAAACGGACAATACCTTGTTCTCGGGTGGAATCTGCCCAGTTTCACAAAAAGTATCATAAAACATCCTACGAGACTCCGAATGATGTCAAACCAATTCTAAATGATAGGCAACTCATGGGGGATCATTTCCCAATTTGAATCACTTAGAAATTCCATCTATACTAAAAGTTACGGCCTTTCAAAGTTGAGTGCAGAAGCTGGAAAAAAAGTCTCATGTGCAAAATACATTGATGTTTCTTTCAAGCAATTCATCAAACACTATGGGGGCTTGGTAGATATCAAGTAGTCTTAATCTCATCCCATAACAAGACCTCATGCCCAACTCAAAGTATCAAGTAAATTACTTTTTCCCAACCACCAAAGTCTCAATAAATCCATAAAACTTTAATTATTATCCTCAAACAACCTATATTAGGATAGAAAAAGTTAAGAGTAGAGAAAGATTACCTTATTAGAACCAAATAGAGGTCACCACAAGAGAGGAAGAAGGGAGAGAGCCGATGGTGAGAGGAGGAGGAAACATCAGTTGTAGAAGTGACTTTGGTTGGTTTTAAATTGGGTTTTAATTGGTGAATCCAACTTGGGATAATAGACTACCAACTAATCAATAGAGTGTAATACTAAATAAAAAAAATGGAATAGAGATGTAGATGAAAATATTAAAAAAATCTTACCACTTGAAACTAGCTTGATTTGTTGAATGAGAATTGATGGAATGAACTTGAGGATGTCAATGGAGGAAAGATAAGGAAGTAATGAAGCTTGGGTTCTAAAATCAACCCTAAACTTATATAAAGAGGAAAAATTAGGGTTACCATTCCAAATGGGCTTTCTTGTTGTGCAAGAATTAAAATTCGGACCTTAAATGGGCCTATAATTGGAGTTAAAGTAGATATTGAGTCATGATTAAATAAGAAACTAAACTTTAGGGACTAAAATGAACAATTTCTAAAGTTTGGTCCTCACATGTAAATTGGAAATAAATAAGTGCTTTATAAATTATTTTCTCAAAATAATTTAATATAATAAGGAATAATATAAAATTCAACTAGACGAGCGTAAGCTATTTAATTCTATAGGTGAAATTGTAGCGACACGTTTGAGATTTTATTTAATTTAATATTTTTGTAGGGAAATTTGCGGTCACTACAAATTAAAACGTCGGGACTTGTGAAATAAATAAAATGTAAGGACTAAATTGGAAGTCAACTGAAAGTCATGGGAGTTGACTGCAGTTGACCAAACTTTAAAATTGGAGGGCTCAATTGAAAGGACTAAAAATCTTTGGACCATGGAAATAAATAAAATACGAGGACCAACTTAAATAAACTAGGAAAGATCAGGGACCAGGGGTGTAAATAATGGATAGAAAGCTAAAAAAATTTCAGATCCCCTTCTTCCTCATATCAACTCGGTAGAGAGAGGGAAAAGAAGAAAAGAAAGAAAAGAAAAAGAGAAATAGAGGAAGGGAGGAGAATTCTGGGCGTGTTGTCGCAGTACGCCAAAATTTATTTTATTTCCTTACTCGGTTTCAAAACTACAAATTAATGTAGAAGTGGTAAGTAAGGGTCGAACCCAAGAGGAACGGTGTTTGATCTAGTTGTTTTTATCAATTAATATAGAAAAGGGGGGTTTTGTGAAGTTGAATGCAATTCGAAAATAAAATTACAAAATAAAAGAGATGAAAATGAAACAATTGAAGATATATCTAGTTCTCGGGTTCGGTTGTGTCAACATCTTGTGTTTATCTTTCCCATGCAACGTGTACTATCCCTTCTTCAATTTATCAACTCTCAATTAACCAAGAAGCTCTGATTAACGAATTCTTCCTTAAGTGTATTAAATTAAAGTGAGTTCTTTAACTTAACATCTAGCTATTGGATAATGCTAAACAAGTTCTTAGGATTTAATGCAATGCTAGTGTGAAATGAACAAGAAGAATGAGTTGAATTAGATGATCAATTTCACAAACTTGAATTAATACATCTAAGTTGATTTATTAACAAATATGCACGACATTTGTTTGCTACTGTGGATTGGAATCTAGTGATAATTACGGATCAAAAGTTCCAATCCTAGCACTTAACTTGAACTTAAAGATTAATTGATTCAATTGGCCAAAGTGAATGCAATAATCACATAAATTCAAAACGGGTTTAAAAGCATAACAAATCAATAAATTGAAGTAGAGGAATAGATAAAACGTTAGCAAAGAGTTAGAAAAGATAACAACATGATAATTGAACATAACGTCCCCCTCGAACTAGATAGAGAAGTCTAACTACTCATATTAGCGGGTATCACCATCGCTATATGATAGATTATACTTCACTATCTCAAGTAATATATACAAACTATAGAAATCACGTAAATAATGCTAAGAATTAAATAGAGAAGTCTAACTACTCATATATGCGCGGTTAAATACTTATATAACTGCGTAACGCCGTATCACCTCTGCAATATATGAGAAATTATCTTTCTCAAATATGAAAAATAAAATTAAGAAAGAAACTAGAGAAGAAATACTCCGTTAATCATATTCACTACAAGTATCGCCGATTGATTTTTCGAACCTATATTTAGGTTCTTACTCACTTGGAATATGAAAAACTAAGAGCTTTCAAGCTACAACTAAGAACAAATGATGAAGAGAAATTTATTGAGGAGAAAGTTGGAGAGAATCACAAGCTAATTCTCTCTACAAGTCATGTGATTCAAGCTTGGAAATGCCTCTATTTATAGGCAAAATATTACACCAAAAAAATATTAAAAAATCATAAAAGTCTTCCTTCATGAGTCTATTGTGGTGTGCTCAAGTTGTTTTATCTCTAAGAAGTCAAGAAAATACCAAAAACACGCTTTATGGTAGGTGGAGTCCGCTTGTCAAAATCTGCGGTGGTGTCGGGCGTGACTCGAAGTCGCCGCGTAGCGTGCTAACTCGAGTCACGCGGCGATTACGCCTAGTCACCGCGCGCGCGAACGGGAGGCCAGGGACGATTGCGGGCGTGACTCGATCACTTGCGGCGGTGACTCGAGTCACTTGCGGCGCTGATCGAGCATGATCGGGCGTGACTCGAGTCATTTGCGGCGCTGACTCGATCACGTGCGGTCACCCGAGTCACCCGAGTCACCCAGAAATTGCACACCAAGTCCCTCAACTTTTGAATGTTGTTTATTTTGATCCTTGACAAATTGCATTGTGGTCCTCCAACTTTGTGAAACGTTTCACTTTGGTCCCCCGACTTTTGAAAAGTTGCACTTTGGTCCCCACCAGTTTTGACTTTGACGCTTTTAGTCCTTTTTCTTCAAATGGCCATAACTTTCGCTAGGAAACTCCGATTTGAGATCCGGAAAAAGTTTGGGAATCCTCTTTTGATGTTCTTCGACTTTGGCACAAGAAAAATTGTAAAAACAACTTTTCATAAAATTGCATCGGAGGTCCTCCATCTTTGATTCGCTTGCCTTTTGGTCCCGAAGCCTGCTTTCATTCGATTTTTATCCTTTTTGACTCCTTTTGATTCTTTGTGACCCTAAACACCACAATAAAGGAAAAACACATAAAACGGAACGTATAACATTAATAAAACACACAAACACGTAAAATACAAGAGTTATTTAAATACTTTTCTAGCACTTATCAAACTCCCCCACACTTAGACTGTTGTTCGCCCTCGAACAACAACCATATGATACCAAACAACACACTGATTTTACATGAGATAAACAACTTTAAACATTGAAATCCAACTACAGATAGTGACTTGCTTAATAAACATTCTCCCGAACCATGAAAATTTCACTTCTTCTCAAATACACAATGGCTTGTGAGTGTGTGCAATTAAGGTTATCATCCCATCACTAACTGGAACTAAATGAAAGCTTACGATGTTCTATCCAAATTCTGACCCGAAATGGTCAAATATTTCCTTTCATCTCTCGTGATCCCACTCTTATTTTACAATGATTCCCATGGATCCTAAAAATTACTCAGTTCTCCAAAAATCATCAACCATTAGCACTGCAAAGAAAAAAAGAGGACATGGCAGGTGTTTTATCGCAAATATGTCTTCAATTTAAAGAGTGTTTAGATTTGGGCACTTCAAACCACTGAGGGAATTTATTTATCAAACTTCACACTTGGGTAACTATCACATTTCTTGCGATTTTCTTTTTTTTTCTCTTTTTTTTTTTTGATGAAGAAGAAGAAAAAGAAGAAGAGTTTTGCAATTTTCTTTTCAGCTTTTACCCCACAGGTAGCTTTCACACTACCCCTTTCATTGGAGGCAGCCTTCTTCACCCATTCGAGGTGACGGCTTCACACTCTGAGGTAGGTAGCTCTTTCCTGTGGTCCCTCTCCTTATTTTGAACATAAAAGTAAAATTCATTCTCAGCATAGGTCAATGCTTTTTCCAAACTTTTTAAACTCACAATAAAAGACACATTCACAAAAAACAGATACCATGCGATTATAACTCCGCTTTGCTAACAATTGATGTTTCCAGGTTACTTTGAGCAGACGAATGGATAGAAAAAGAAAAGAAAAAGTTAGTTTACTATGGTCTAGAAAGTTAGAAAAAATCAACATTTTCAACCTTCAATTTGTGTTCCAGAAATGATAGTACATTACCTTATAAACGTGCTCGTGTAATTTAGCCACTATGCGTAGAGAAGAATGTAACACAACAAATTGATTTTTTCTGATCCCGCAGCTTTAGCTAAATCACGCAAATTAAGCTCAATCATATTCAAAAGTTGCTATCTCATGCAAAATTGTAGAGACAAAAAAAAATCACAAGCAGATCACAATATGCCACTCCCCCACACTTAAATTCTACATTGTCCCCAATGTAGAAATATAAATACTATGTAAAAGAGAAGAAATGGAAACTCCCCTATGGTAAGCCATGAGTCGTGCCGAGTGGGGATGGTGGTTGCACAATGTAGCGTCAGAGGAACAGGTCAACAATCCAAGAATAATGCACTGCAATCAACATATTTACGTAACAAGAAAACAAAGAATCAATTTTTTTTTCTTTTTCTTTTTTTTTTTCAATGAAGAAGAGAAATATATACAAAGCGACTTTGGGAGTTGACAACCCTCCGAACATCTTGCAGTAGTATTCACATCAAATTAATGATATGATTCCATCAAGTTTGATCCGCATGGAAACTATCTGAATCAGCATACTCTCTACAAAACAGTTTGACAACCAACCTTAATGAAAAGGTCCTCCATATCACCACATGACACATAGGTATGTTTACCATTCAATAAAGAACAGCCTCACAAGAACCAACAAATGGGAGAACGTTTAGAGCAGAACGTCCGACTCAGACACTTCTCAAATGAATGAGACGTAGTTTTACATCTTCGGATGGGTGCTAATGATCACGCTCAAAAAGTTGCTGCTCAATGGTTAGGCCATCGAGCTTGGTTTCCAACAGACGTTGTCGTTGTTCCAACAAATTATGAAACTCTCTCACACTGATTGCGAGCTGGCTGTTTCTCCTGATAGACTTTTCGGCCCTGCACCTAATCGGTCCATCCTTGAAGAAAACAACATGTTTATATTGTGAATAAGTTTGATTTCGAGTACAATGAGGTCCCTCTAATAGCTTTCCACATTTAAAGCAACTTTTAAGGCGCTTTAGCATCGCCGTTTATGAGCAGATCGGGATGATCCTGCCCCAAAAGCGATAACGTTCCAAAGGGAACGCTCATACTTGTCAACAAGTCGAACAATTTGAATCTTGATATCAAGAGGCATAGAGAAAGAGTCGAGTACTTGTAGAAGAGCAACAATACGTAGAGGGGATGCCATAGAAAGAAATGAAAATTCGGTGTACTTTGAGGTATCTCGCAAAAGACTTGAAAGAAGAAGGTTAATAGAAGAGAATACGCTTCTTTAAGGTCTACTGAAAAAGACCAGTTTAACGCCTTTGGGCGGGATACATAAACCAGTATCCAAGGTGTTTTTTTTTCTTCTTTTTTTTGTTTTGTTTTTTTTTGTTTATTCCAGAGCGTAACACAGATGTGTTTCCAGAGTTAAACTCCGTATTCTACCATCTGAAGTTAGCTATTCCACATTCATAACCTTAACTCTAAATCCAATCCATTCGGATCTCTGTTCCTTTTGCGTAATTCCTCTAACCAATTGATGACAGGCAAGTCTACATTCATTTGTGGTACATAAGCTTCTAATTTCTCCAGTAATTCTTCAATTGATGGTGTAATAAAAATCATTTTCAAAATATTAGGAGAAATCAGCTTTTGATGAGCTAAAAATCCGAGAAATGCCAATAAACCGTCAAAATGGTTGTCAATGTTTAAAAGACCAATTGGTTTAGAGTGTAGTCTCATCTCGGCCCAAGAAATTATGCAAAAGATTTGTTCCAGAGTTTCGAAACCCCCTGGTATTGCAATGAAAGCATCCGAATACATTATCATTAGTGTTAAGCGTTCAAACAATGATCTAACATGTACCTCGAAGCCAATGGTTTTACCATACGCTTGTTTTAAAGGTGGTACAGTAACGCCAACCACTGTAGACCCTCGTACATGTGCCGACTGAATCGCACATCCTATCAGCCCACGACAACCTCCTCCGTAGACTAACTTATACTTTTGATTTCCAAGGAATGTTCCAGCTGTGACTACTGGTGAGAGAAGTGTCGGTTTTCCCATATTGATTCCACCGAAAAGACTTATGGTTGTCAATTTTCTCTTTGAACTCCCAGTTCCGGTAGAAGTAGTAGCCGCCATAGGTTGTCAACTTTGCACACTAAAAACTAATCACTGCTAGAAAGAAGTACTCACTGAAAATGAAGATTGTGGTTGTGGTTTCGAGTGGAGAATGATCTCTGATTTATAGTCAAAGTGGGCACTGTTTCAACCGACAACCATGCATGTAGAGCGTGCTGGAAAGAGTACGTTGGGAGGAGTATCCAAGAAAACGCGTTGACAAATTGTCCATTATCAATAATTAATCCCCACACGTTATCAGTAACTATTGCTAATCACCGATTTGTGGGCCATCATGTCTCTTCCCAATTGATTGAATCCTGAGCTATCTTCTTCCTATAGTTTCAAAGTAATATCTTCCTCAGTACGATAGATAAAAAGTTGGGAAATAAAAACAAAAACAACAAAAATTCAAAAGAAAAATAAAAAAAATAAGAGAAAATGCTTGGGTGGCCTCCCAAGAAGCGCTTTTGTTTAAAGTCGTTAGCTCGACTAAATTTTTTTTTTAAAATTAACTAATAAAAAAAAACAACTAAATTGGTTAACCGTTCCCCGGCAACGGCGCCAAAAACTTGGGCGTGTTGTCGCAGTACACCAAAATTTATTTTATTTCCTTACTCGGTTTCAAAACTACAAATTAATATAGAAGTGGTAAGGGTCGAACCCAAGAGGAACGGTGTTTGATCTAGTTGTTTTTATCAATTAATATAGAAAAGGGGGGTTTTGTGAAGTTGAATGCAATTCGAAAATAAAATTACAAAATAAAAGAGATGAAAATGAAACAATTGAAGATATATCTAGTTCTCGGGTTCGGTTGTGTCAACATCTTGTGTTTATCTTTCCCATGCAACGTGTACTATCCCTTCTTCAATTTATCAACTCTCAATTAACCAAGAAGCTCTGATTAACGAATTCTTCCTTAAGTGTATTAAATTAAAGTGAGTTCTTTAACTTAACATCTAGCTATTGGATAATCCTAAAAAGGTTCTTAGGATTTAATGCAATGCTAGTGTGAAATGAACAAGAAGAATGAGTTGAATTAGATGATCAATTTCACAAACTTGAATTAATACATCTAAGTTGATTTATTAACAAATATGCACGACATTTGTTTGCTACCGTGGATTGGAATCTAGTGATAATTACGGATCAAAAGTTCCAATCCTAGCACTTAACTTGAACCTAAAGATTAATTGATTCAATTGGCCAAAGTGAATGCAATAATCACATAAATTCAAAACGGGTTTAAAAGCATAACAAATCAACAAATTGAAGTAGAGGAATAGATAAAACGTTAGCAAAGAGTTAGAAAAGATAACAACATGATAATTGAACACAACGTCCCCCTCGAACTCGATAGAGAAGTCTAACTACTCATATTAGCGGGTATCACCACTGCTATATGATAGATTATACTTCACTATCTCAAGTAATATATACAAACTATAGAAATCACGTAAATAATGCTAAGAATTAAATAGAGAAGTCTAACTACTCATATATGCGGGTTAAATACTTATAGCAGTAACGCTGTGTATCACCTCTGCAATATATGAGAAATTATCTTTCTCAAATATGAAAAATAAAATTAAGAAAGAAACTAGAGAAGAAATACTCCGTTAATCATATTCACGGCCGAAGTATCGTCGATTGATTTTTCGAACCTATATTTAGGTTCTTACTTCCGCTGGAATATGAAAAACTAAGAGCTTTCAAGCTACAACTAAGAACAAATGATGAAGAGAAATTTATTGAGGAGAAAGTTGGAGAGAATCACAAGCTAATTCTCTCTACAAGTTGTGTGATTCAAGCTTGGAAATGCCTCTATTTATAGGCAAAATATTACACCAAAAAAATATTAAAAAATCATAAAAGTCTTCCTTCATGAGTCTATTGTGGTGTGCTCAAGTTGTTTTATCTCTAAGAAGTCAAGAAAATACCAAAAACACGCTTTATGGTAGGTGGAATCCGCTGGTCAAAATCAGCAGGTCAGCGTGACTGAAAGTCGCCGCTACCGACCGAGTCACGCCGCGATTCTCGCTTAGTCACCGCGCCACGAATCCGGGAGGCCAGGGATCTGCGGCATGACTCGATCACTTGCGCGGTGACTCGAGTCACTTGCGGCGCTACCGATCGAAAGATGATCGGGCGTGACTCGAGTCACTGCTACCGACTGATCACGCATGCGGACTCGAGTCACCCGAGTCACCCGTAAATTGCACACCAAGTCCCTCAACTTTTGAATGTTGTTCATTTTGATCCTTGACAAATTGCATTGTGGTCCTCCAACTTTGTGAAACGTTTCACTTTGGTCCCCCGACTTTTGAAAAGTTGCACTTTGGTCCCAACCAGTTTTGACTTTGACGCTTTTAGTCCTTTTTCTTCAAATGGCCATAACTTTCGCTAGGAAACTCTGATTTGAGATTCGGAAAAAGTTTGGGAATCCTCTTTTGATGTTCTTCGACTTTGGCACAAGAAAAATTGTAAAAACAACTTTTCATAAAATTGCATCGGAGGTCCTCCATCTTTGATTCGCTTGCCTTTTTGGTCCCGAGTTTCCGTTTTCATTCGATTTTCATCCTTTTTGACTCCTTTTGATTCTTTGTGACCCTAAACACCACAATAAATGAAAAACACATAAAACGGAACGTATAACATTAATAAAACACACAAACACGTAAAATACAAGAGTTATTTAAATGCTTTTCTAGCACTTATCAAATTCAAGAGAAGAAATTATCGGTGAGTTCTTTGTGATTGATAATGTGTGTGTAGAGGTGTTTATATAGGTGTAGTAAAAATTTAATTAAGGTATGTCTTGGGGAGGAATTCTTTCCATAGTTGAAGATTGCAATAAGTTATTTTATGGTAAAATGAATAATCTAAGAAAATAAAGTCAATTCCCCCAAATATGGAAATTCTTGGATGTAAAGTTAGGTTTGGGATTTTCAATTTGGGGCTAAAAATTCAAAATCAGAGTTTTAAAATTGGGGATAAATTAGAGTTAGGGTTAATAATTTAGGGCTAGACGAGACCTAATTGAATTGGGGATTATAACGAGATCGTTAAAACAAACTATTCATGCTCGAATTTTCGGGTTGTTACAAAAATGACATGGGCCAATGCTTTTAAGTGTGATTTGACATCTCAATTAGCTCGTAGAAATTGAAATTATCGAAGAAATGCAATGAAATTAAATTCTGTATCATCATTTTGATGTAGATATCTAACACATGATCTCTATTACGAAAATGCTTCTTAAAGTTTTCTTTAAATTTTTAAATATTTTTGGAACAAAAATGCTGGTACACAAAATTTAACACTTCATTGGAGTGAGCAATGTTTCCTGACAACTCTTCCCTCATGAACTATTACGATGCCTCAAACTTCAAATGTTACAGATTTTAGTTGCAAACGAAAAAATCAGCAATGGTTGGATTGAAAAATAGAAAAGGAAACAATCTTTGAAATTTCAAATTGCAAATTTTATGAAAAGGAACAATTAAGCAGCTATTAAATCTGGAAAAAAAACGAATAGTGAAAGAAATATGCTGAGCCAAACTTTTGCCTCTTTGGATTTGAATATTAATTCTTTCCCTTCTCTGTTCGAGATCTTTCTTCCAGTAGTGAAAGATGGCTATGAATTGTATCGGTGTTAGGCTCTTTGATGTGAAAAATTATTCATCAAAATACCGATTCAAGTTGTAGAAGATGAACTAGGTTTCAATTGGGCCTTTCTTTGATTTTGAGAAGACGGTGTGTTTCTTCACAAACGGCGCCAAGTGTTGAGTCAATTGGAAGATGGTTACTCACTGTTGGCTAATGCATATAAATTAATGACGTGGAAAATCCTGATTGGAGGCACAACAACGGGAATAGGGATTGGGAACAGCAGTTTTTGCTTCACGACCAACACGTCATTCTTATTCTGACTTATATAGAAAAGACTCCCAATCTATATTATTATTATTATTATTATTATTATTATTATTATTATTATTATTATTATTATCTATATCTATCTATCTATATATATATAATACCAGGTCATTTTCCTGCTCATTCTACCTATTTTCTAAATTAAATAATTATTATTTTATTACAGAATTGGGATAATTGATTCCTAATTTTCAACAAATCTCTAACCCAATAATCATCATAATTATTTTATTAAGCTGTTAATATAAAGGTTAAATAACCTCGCAATTGATTTCCTCCAAATTCGCCTAGGATTTAGGATTCAGAATTGAGATAAACTTCACACGCCTAATATGACATCATCGGTTCCTAATTTTCAGAATTGGGATAGTTGATTCCTAATTTTCAGCAAATCTCTAACCCAATTATTATCATTCTATCTTCATCAAATCCCTCACCCAATTCATCAACTCCCGCAGATCCGGATTGGAATTCACACCCATAAGATCAAATCCCATGCCTCTCAGCGCTGCAATCACGTGGATAATCCAATTCCTTCTTAATCATCTCATCATTCCTAATTTGAAGAGATTTGCTGATGTTGATATGCACAAGACCTTTGTCTGATTGATTTTTTGTTCTTGACATGCACAAGTCCTGGCCTGCAATTGGAGTTTAGAGGCGCTTACATCCCCATTTCTTCTTAAGTACGTTGACAAAGTAACCACTGGAAGTGACGAAGCTACTCTTGAGTATGTTGGCCCTTTTTCTTGATTAGAATAAGTTTTTAACTTCATTGTTGATGGCTTGATTGCCTGTTTGTCTTTTGATAGTTGCAGTGATGGTCTCTGTATTTTGTCATTTGGATTGCATGGTTGAAGGATCGAAAAATAAGAGGTGGATTGTTACTCATTCAGATGCAAATCGGGTGATGACAGAGTGTTATTTGAGGCGAGATTACTTTGATTTAATTGATACATTTGGTCGTAAATCGAGTTTTTTGAGGTCGGCTATGGATGCTGTGAAACTAGATGGGTTTTTGTATCTCACCTCCACTACTGGGTACTATTCTGGCAGTCACGGGCCTCTACAGTGAGTTGAAAATACTTGCAAATATTGATTCAATAGTCTATAGATCCATGTCGATAAGCTAATCTGGTTTATCACTAAATGGTTTATAGTGTTTTATCTTTTCTATCACAATTTAAATATTTAATCAATCTTCTACTCAATGACCTTTTGTGTATGTTATACTTATTATCTTAACAGCAGCGCATATTAAAATTTCCTAATGTGCAGTTTCTATCTCTCTCTTTGTAGTTGAATAAGTATAGCTAGACAAATTGAAGCCTGAATAGGTATAGCCAGAAAAATTGAAGCCCATAAACATGCGTAAATGGGTGACTCCATTGCCCATAGGCTAAGTCATTTTTACTTTCAACGACATATAATTTAATATTATTTATATGTAGTGGGATTATGATTAAATTTTAATGTGTAGCTATAGCTTGAGGAGTTCAACCTTAAAGCTAAGGAGCTTCAGAAAGAAAGGTTGTCCAATGTACCATTAGCAGGCACTGAGAAACCTCCGTTTGCTAATTTTACATGTTAATTTAGGAACATGGATAAGTAGATACTCATTTTCAGTGTTGGAGTAATTTTGAGTTATTTTGATGTATATTACGTGAATATGCTATCAAGATGTTGCCGAAGTCAAGACATTGAGAAAAGCTTTAACCACTAAACCTTGATGGATGGCGTAAATATTGGGCAATGAGCATGCACTTTTTTATCTGATCATTTGAAACTTATTTTGTGGTGTAGTAGTGAATATGCTTCTCTTTTGTTGCCTTTTTTGTTGACACAAAAGATGATCAATTTAATAAATGACTTTTCTGCTTTTTTTTTTTGTTTTTTATCAGATCATGCTTGGAATTCAACGGTGAATGGAATGTACGGTATATGCGGTAGGTAGCTCCGTATTAATCGTTAATGTAGTCATTTAGTGGCTTTGATGTTTTTATGGTTGTGGCTTTGGGTTCAATCATTGTTTGTATCTCTTTTTGGTTATTGGTATTATAATTGGGGAATTTGAGTAAATGTTTAAAGCTAATCGAGGAATTTAGCACGAAGGTGATTTTTGTTTCAAAGAGGGGTGGTTCCATCTCTCTGATGAGTATCCAATCAAGCACGTGCCTGGGCATCTGTACAGCCCACCGCATAAATTAGACGGTCGAGATCCTTACCAAGAATCATGGATTGAAGTTTCATGCTCTATATCATCAGTTATCCATCTACAAAACTCAATGCTATATCATATATGGATGTTACTTGATATTACCATGATTGTAAATATTCAATAAATTACATATTGTTTTACTTTTAACAGAAAGCTTGATGGCCTAGAGCTGACTCCAACTCTCAAATTTGACCTCTCCAATCTACCAAGTTTGAAGCGGTTGAAGTAAATTTCAATTAATTATACCTGTCAATTTAGTAAAAGGATAATGCGAATGTGAATGTGTTGTTTAATGTTGGTATGGCTTTTGTCTTTTTTATTTTATTTTATTTTTTACTATGTCGCATCCTTTAAATCTGAAGTGTGTCTTTTATATCTTTTTGGTTATTTGATTCCCAGCTTCAATATGGACGTCTTTCATTAATCTTTATCATTGAATTTACAATAATTTTTGATTTGCTTGTCTCATTTTCACTCATGAATTTTATTTATTATTTGTAATACTCGCACTCAAATATAACACTGGCATATATACATCAAATACCGAATGTTGCAGATTAAGGTATGTTTGTCCATGTATAGATCGGCATTTGGATTGAGAGAAAAGTATTTGGCTCATGAGGGTAAATTCTCAAGGAAGAGTTTATGAGAAACGGCTAGCCAACATCAATAATAAAAATGAAATCATTTTGGATCAAAACTGGTAGTCCCATGTGATGTTGCTGAATTGCTTTTGTAAGCTTTTTATTTTTTTATTTTTAGGTTTTCAAAATGTAGTCCAATGATTACTGTCTCTTTCCTTCTTTACCAGAAACCTGTTGCTGGAAACACATTGACCAGAATTGTTTCAGGCCATTTAGATCAACCAAGGATAATGGATGAGTTGAAAGGCAAGCATACAGTATTGAGCAGTTAACGGCCATTGAAGCCTCAAGAACTAAACTCATCTCCCTTTTGCTAGAAGCTCTACGTGAGCAAGTAAGACTACACTTTAATCAGAATATGCAACACCTTGCTGATATTGTTTTCATTTAAATTATCTTACAGCTTCATGTCTAGAAATAGAGAAGAATCTGCTCTACTAATGTACACAAGGGGTGCCTTTTATGGATAAATCTTCCCAAATTGAAGATCCTAAATCTGCAGTAGCTACAGTGGCAGCAAAGGTTACATCTTCAGCTGTGGTGCTCACTTATGTCCTCTCTTCCCTAGCATCGGAGGGTGTAACAAACAATTAGATAAAATAGTCGTCTGGTGAATATTTTTCTCAAAAGAGGGCTAAGATTGAATATTCGTCTCGTTGAACTTATTTTGCATGATTTTGTTCAAAAAGTTTTTATTGATTTTTGGAAGAATGCATAGATGAAAAGTAAGCGAAGAATAAGCTTCTTTTGTGAGTGGAATTTGAAAATTTTTGTGTGTGTATATGAGATATACAATATAGGCGTTTACACATTGTAATTTAATGCGATTATGATTAAATTAATTACAATAATTTTGTCCAATTGATTTTTTTGTTGTGTGGATTTTATTTTAATTTGTATATAAATGTCGTGAAAGAAATATGTCTATTATTATTTTGAAATTCAAATTTTGGACAAATTTAAATACAATGATAAAGTAATGTTAAGTTCAAATGCATTATTGAATCATGCAGCTAAGAGCCTTTAAACAAAATTATTATGTTTAAATCATATCTTTTGCTTAATTATTATAAGTATTTGCTCATACGCATGTTCTATATCGTATGTTGGATATATCTTCCCATACAATCTATGGATTCAAACATTTTTCGTTGTCGAATGTTTTATGTTAAATTGTTTATAACTTTAAAAATATAATTATATTCATAGTTAATAAGGACCAATTAGGGGCAGGTACATGCCAACCCAGATATACCCCCAACAAATTTGAGGGGTTTCAAAATTCACCTCATGATTTTAAATTATATCTTGAACATATATCTCTCCGTGCAACGTGCGGGTGAAAATACTAGTTTATATAAAGAGAGATATTTATTCCAATTTTTTAATTCACTTTTCAAATATAATTCGTGGTCCTTTTGCCGCCTATGACACTTATATCTGATTCGTTGGTTTTTTAGTTAATTAACATGAATTCTAATTTATTAACATTTTGTCCCGCCTAAGAGACTAACGTTTTTATTCCTTACTTCAGATAAGCCCTAATTGCACTCAATTCTTATCCCTTTTCAAGACTACTTGCGATTATCCATTCCTTCAATCAGTAACCAAATTGGACTCATAATTGATTAGCACAAATCGATGATGGAGATCATTGATTATTTTGTTTCCTTATCAACGAGGAGATCATATGTGTCACCCCGCAGTAGTGGGATCTTAATTTCCAAAGGGATAATCTTTTTTCATAGCAATTTTCCTTATTTTCGAATTTTATTTTCCACATTTTCCTTACAAATATCTATCCTAACTATGGCAAAGAATTCTATTAACCTAAGAATTCTTTTAATTGTAGACTTTTCGCCGATGTATCTATATATATGTTGGCCAGTGTTTGGTCGCCCCTTTTTCATCAAAGTGTTGAAGGTCTTCAAGTATTCAATAATTATCATATTTCATCATTCTCTAATTTATAATACTTTGTCGATTGGTTATATGAGTGATGACGATTCTATGTTTGTAATTAACGTACAACCGTCTGGTTTGTGTTTGTAGTTATTTTGAGCTCTGCTACCTCAATTGTTTTAGTTCAACCCAATGGTAACTTCATTCTGGTGCCTTATCATGTTAAACCATTTTTTTTTTAAATTTTCCTTACTCGGTTTCAAAGCCACAAGTTAATGTAGACGTGGAAAGTAAGGGTCGAATCCACAAGGAATAGTATTTAATTTAGTTGTTTTACAAATTAGAACACAAAATCAGAGTTTATGTGAAATTTGAATGAAATTCAAAAATAAAATGACAAGTAAAAGAATGATGAAATAAATCATTTGAAAGAAATATCTAGTTCTTGGGTTAGATTGTGTAAACAATTTTTGTTAATCTTATCCATATAATGTTATACTATTCTTTCTTTAATTTATTAACTCCAATTAATCATGACGATATGATTACGCATTCTTCCTCAATTGTGTTAAATTAAAGTAAGTTTTTCAATTTAACATCTAACTACTGGATAATCCTAAACAAGATTTTAGGATTTAATACAATGCTAATATGAAATGAAGGAGAAGAATGAGTTGAATTAGACGATTAATTTCACAAACTCGAATTAATTAATCTAAGTTTATTTTTTATTAAATATGTATGATATTTATTTGCTACTTTTGAGTAGAATCTAATGATAATTATGGATCAAAAGTTGTAATCCTAGCATGTTACTTGAATTTAAAGATTTAAATGATTCAATTGGCCAAAATGAATGCAATAATCATATAAACTCAAAAACGAGATTAAAAGTATAACAAATCAACAAATTGAATTAGAAAAGTAGATACAATGTTGCTAAAAGGATGGAAAGAATAACAACATGTTAGTTTAACACAACGTCCACCTCGAACTAGATAGAGATGTCTCACCAATCATATTCGTAGGTTAAATACTTTTTAGCGAAGAAATCGCCTTATATCCCCATTGAAATATGTGAGATTATATTTCTCACACACAGATAATATACAAAATAGTCGAAATTAGCAAAGAAATGCTCCACTAATCATATTCAGGGCCATAGTATCGTTGATTGATTTTAGTTTACTTAGTTTAGTTCTTATTTCCACGGGAAAATGAAAAACTAAAAGCTTTCAAGCTAGAACTTAGAATAATGAAGAAGAGAAGACCATCTAATTCTTTCTACATTTGTATGCCTTTTCTCTTCATTTTTGCCTCTATTTATAGATAAAAATTTATAAGAAAAAATAATAAAAAAATTATATATGTGACCCCCCTCCACAAGTCTTTCATCTTGTGCCCATCTTGTAATGTCTCAATAGGATAAAAAAATTAGGTAAAAATCACATCAAATTTATGTTGCAACAACCTGGGCGAAACTGCCCAAGTGACTCGAGTCACGCTGCGGACGCACGCACTGCTCAAGCGCTGCCTGGGACACGCACACAATGACTCGAGAACTGCTTGGGACACGGGACGGTGACTTGAGTCACTCGAGTCATGTTGCTGCCACCAAGTTATTTACAACCCAAGTCCCTTAACTTTCAAATTTGTGCTCATTTTGGTCTTTGAACTTTTTTGGAAAGTTGAGATTTGGTCACCAAACGTTTGGGATTTGATGCTTTTAATCATTTTCTTCAAATACTTGTAACTTCCACTAGGAAACTCTGATTTGGGATCCGGAAAAATGTGATAATCCTATTTTTATGCTCTTTCACTTTCGCTCATGAAAAATTGCTAAAACAAGTTTTCACAAAATTGCACCGAAAGTCCTCCATCTTTGATCTATTTGCGTTTTAGTCCCTAGTTCCAGTTTTTGCTCTTTTTCACCTAGTTTGGCCCCTTTTGACTCTCTGTGACCCTAACCACAATAATAATAAAAAAACATAAAAGGGAACATATAAAACAAATAAAAATATGAAAATACAAGAAATAGAAGAATTAATCAAGTGCTTTTCTAGAACTTTTCAAAACTCCCGCACACGTAGACTATTTTTCGCCTTCGAACAATAACCATCTAAACAATACTCCAAAACACAAAACAACACACAGGTTTTACACGAGATAAGCGACTTTAATGTTTACATCTGGATACAAATAGTGACTTGCTTAACACACATTCTCCCAAGCCATCATTTTTTTCCTTTTTACACATTTCTTTTCAAATACACAGCAACTTGTGAGTGTGTGAAATTAAGGTTAACTTTCCATCCCTTCTAGACACAAATGAAAGCTCACTATGCTCTATCATGAATGTTGACCGGATATGGTCAAATGTGTCCTTTCACCTTGCATGATTCCACTTTTATTTTACAATAGCACCCATCGATCTATAACTCTATTCACAAAAAATCACCAACTATTATAATTGCAGAGTTAAACAAAACGTGGTAGGTGTTTTATTATCAATATGTCTTCGATTTTAAAAGTGTTAGATTGAGCACTTCAAACTACTGATTAAATTTATTTGTCAATCCTCACAATTATATTTTATATTTTTATTTGTTTATGAACAAGAGAATTTTTCAATTTTATTTTCAACTTTTACCCCGTAGGTAGCTCACACTCTGACACCTAGAGGTAGCCTTCTTTAGCAATTCGAAATGATGATCTTTCACTCTCTAACGCAGGAAGCTTTTTCCCGTGGTCCCTCTCATTATTAAAAATATAAAAGTAAACATGATTCTCAGTATAGGTCAGTACTCTTTTCAAACATAAAGCCCTGTCAACAAAAGGCACAAAAAATAGAGACCATGCAATCTTAACTCCACCTTATTAACAAATGATGCTTTTAGGTCACTTTGAGCAGAACATATGAATAGATAGACGGTTGTTTCACTATGGCAAAAATATCATCAACAATGTTCAACCGTCAACTTATTCCAGAAAATGATGGAAAATTACCTTATTAATGTGCTTGGATAAATTAGCTGGTTATGGATGGAAAAAAAATTTCATAACTTGACATCCTAATTTGAACTAAGTCTCAGAATTTGAATTCAACCATATTTAAAAGTTGCTATCTCATGCAAAGTCGTAAAAATAACGGGATATAAGGATAAACATAGTACAAATATTTCAACCCCCCCCCCCCCCCCCAAACACATAATTTCTACATTGTCCTCAATGTAGAGTTATATAAAGCACAAAAATGGATAAAAGTTAGAAAGTCCCCTAGGGTAGGCAATGAGTCGAATTATTTGGTATTGGTGGTTGTTCTACAATTTTACCATCTCATATGACTAGTTCAACAAACCAGGATTGAGAAGCCCTGCAATCAACATTTTTATAGAACAAGTACAATGACAGTGGAATTTGATATTATTTTTTATAATAATAAAGGATTGTGGGAGTTGACAACCCTATGAACATCTTGCAGTAGTATTCAAATCAAATTAATGACATGATTCCATCAAGGCTGACCTACAGTGAAACTATCAAGGGTCTCCATGTCCTGGCTGGATGTACAAAGAAGAATGGTTTGACCATCAAGAATCTACAGAAATCAAGACCCAGGAGCCTCATAGTTGCTCATCAAGAGGAGTTGTGAAGTGTAGAAGATCAGCATAGAAGAATTTGGATAGATTCTTTGAATTTGAACCATTGAAGTCATGTATCACAACATGACACATAGGTTTGGAAGGCAATACCTAAAGACAAGGTATTTTTCCAACAAGTTAATGTCAAGGGTGGGAACCTGATCGAGAGTTTATGGAAATACTCACAACCCAGAATCAGAAGTCAAATTAATGACCTCGTAGTTTTGTGCCTTTGAGTAGAAATTCCTCACTTTACTAGAGTTACACAATAGCATTAGCACCAGCTGAAGGCCTTAGGTAAAGGCATACGGAAATACGATGCCAGCTACTTTCAAACCCACAAAAGCTAAGGTATAACTCATGTTTGGCTACAACAAATAAAGTGAAAGAGGGAAGAAACTCTTTACTAGTCGAGAGTGGGCACTGGATCCATTTAAAGTCAGCCAGTAAGATTATCAACACCTAATTAAAGGTTGTAGTTTAACGTCTTCAGATAGTCATTCATTTTTTTGTTTATCAGAAAGTTTAACACAGATGTGTTTCCAACGTTAACTCCGTATTCTACCATGTGAAGTTAGCTATACCACATTCATAACCTTAACTATAAATCCAATTAATTCAGATCTCTTTTTCTCTTGGCTAATCTCTGTGATGAGTTGATTCTGGGCAATTCTACATCCACATAAGCTTGTAATTTCTCCAATAATCCTCAATTAATGGTGCAATTAGAATCATTTTTTGTGCAATAGGAGAAATCAGCTTCTATGTAATTGCAAAATCTAAAACGTAAATAAACTATCGAAATGGTTTTGAATGTTTAAAAGATCAATTGGTTTAGAGTATAGCTTCAACTTGGCCTAGGAGATTATGCAAAAGATTTGCTCCAATGTTTTGCAACCCTTTGGTAATGTGATGAAAGGATCCGAATGCATTACCATTAGTGTCAAGCATTCAAACAATGTTCTAGTGTTTACCTTAGTGCCGATTGTTCAACCATATGACTGTTTTAAAGGTGGTATGGCAATGCCAACCACTTTTGATCCGCCTACATAAGCAGCTTTAGTGACACTTCCTATCAATCGACAGAGACCTCCTCCGTATATAAGGTCAATCTTTAGATTTCCAAGTATGGTTTCAACTGTGATTGCTGCCGTAAGAAGCTTGGGTGTTCCCAGCATGAGTCTACCAAAAAGACATATGGTTTTCAATTTTTGAATTGAACTCACTACCATGACCGTAGTAGTAGCTTCCATAGAGAGTTGACTACACACACTAAAAACTGACACAAGAATGCAAAAATAGTAAAAATTACAATATGTAATGTAGTTGTGACTGTGGCTCACGTCTTCCTCTAGTTTTAAGCCCAAAACAGCTTAAATGCCTTCTATGAGCCGGGGATAGGCTTCCCGTCAGTTTTCTTATAGACTAACGAACCTTGTTTTTTAAAGTCAGATTCCTAAGACTGTAACTTTCTCGTTCAGTTTTAAATTCAGTCCACAAATTGAAAAGTTCAATTTGCACCATTCCACTAGGGTTTATCTCAAGAGTTTGATGGATATCATCAAAGGGTTTTTATAAAACCATCATTAACAAAACATATTTTATCTTCTTGATTTGTTGACATAAATCCAACTAAACATTTACCTGAGTTAAAAGCCCATCGAGTGCAGTTATAAGGCCATCTAACACATTTATAGCACACATTCATTCTTTTTGCTCTTTGTTTCTTGGAAAAATTACTTTTGCTCGACCTTGGTGTATATTTAGTACAGCAAGCATTTCCCCTTGCAATTGGATATTGGTTTCAATCAACCAAGGAATATCCTCAGGCATCTCTTTTTCCATCAGTATTTTTAAACGCCATGGGCAACAATGGGGAATATTTGTGGATTTTCAAGACTTTGTTATCCATTTTATAAAAAAATGAAATTAACAATTCAAGTGTTTGCAAAATAAGTGGAAAAGAGAATTCTTAGGTTGCCTCTTAAGTAGCACCTTTGTTTTAGCCATTCGATCGATTTTTTTCCTTATATAACACACGCAAGAAAAAGAAAATTTGAAGTAAAGAGATTAAAACCATCAAAATCGCTATGTGTAGCCGATTATCACACTCTTCCATATTTTAACACAAAATGATGAATTAAAATAAAAAGAAAAGCAATAAAATTTGAAACAGACACTTAATAAACATGAGCAAAAGAAATATGTACAAGAAAGTGCCACTTTCGCCAATGAATGAGAAAGGAAAAAAAATAAGAAGAATGAGAAGAAGAAGAAGATGAAGGTTACCTTATGACTGATAGAAAGAAGTACTCATGGAAGGGTTAAGAGATTTTTTGTCTGTAGATTCTAATCAAGAATGATCGCTATTTATAGCAAATTGTACATGGGTTCACCCACCAACTATGCAGGTAGAGCGCGGGGTAGAGTGTGTTGGCAACAGTAACTAAGAATACACATTGTTTGATTGTTCCTTACCTTTTTCCACCACCACACTTGCCGGTAATTAACATTACATTAATGTCAATAACACATTTGTGTGTCATTCTGCCATTTGCTAAATAATTGAACCCTGAAATATCTTCCTTCCATAGCTTGAGAAATTCGATTTGCACCATTCCACTAGGATGCATTTCAAGAGTTTGATTGATATCATAAAAAAAAATCCTTATCAAGCCATCGTTAATGAAACATATTTTATCTTTCTGATTTATGGACATAAATCGAACTAAAAATTTACTTGAGTTACAAGTCGATTGAGTGTAGTTATAATGCTATCTAGCACATTTATAGCACACATTTATTCTTTTGCTCTTCGTTTCCCGGCAAAGTTACTTTTGCCCAACTTTGGTGCATATTTACTATAAATAGCTAGCATTTCCCCTTCCAGTCGGACCTTGGATTCAATCAGGTAATGAATATCCTCAAGTATCCCCTTTTCCATTAGGATTTTTAAACGCCATACCCTAGAATGACAAATCTTTTTCAAAGCATTTAAGGGCAGTGATGGGTAATATCTGTGGATTTTGAAGAGTTAGTTATCCATTTTATAAAAAAATAAAATTCAAAATTCAAATGTTTGTAAAATAAGTGGAAAAGAGAATTCTTAGATTGCCTCCTACGTAGCACCTTTGTTTATAGTTGTTGGCACTAATTTTTTTTTTTCACATAACACATGAAAGAAAAAAAAATTGAGGTAATGAGATTAAAACCATCAAAATCTCTATGTTTAGCCGATTATCACACTCTTCCATACTTTAACACAAAATGATGAAGAAAAATAAAAAGAAAAGTAATAAAATTTGAAAAATGCACTCAATAACCATGACCAAAGGAAATATGTACAAAAAAGTATCACATTCGTCAATAGAATGAGAAAGGAAAAAAATAATAAGAAGAAGAAGATGAAGGTTGCCTTATTACTGATAGAAATGCTCATGGAAGGGCTAAGAGATTTTTTGTCAGTGGCTTCTAATCAAGAATGATCTCTATTTATAGCTGATTGTACATGGTTCCAACCACCAATTATGCAGTAGAGTGTTGCTGGCAATGGCATCCAAGAATACGCGTTGTCTGATTATCCTATACTTTTTTTCAACCACCGCACTTATCGGTAATTAACATTAAATGAATGCTAATCACGGATTTGTGTATCATTCTGCCAATAGCAAAATAATTGACATCTAGGTGATCTTCCTTCCACAAATTGAAAATTTTGATTTGCACAATTCCGCTACAATGTATCTTAAGAGTTTGATTGATATCATCCAAGGACTCCTTATCAAGCCATCGTTAATGACACATATTTTATCTTCTCGATTTGTGGACATAAATCCAATAAAAAATTTACCTGAGTAACAGGTCCATCGAGTAGAGTTATACGGTCATCAAGCAGATTTATAGCACACATTCGTCCTTTTTGCTCTTCATTTCTTGGTAAAATTACTTTTGCCCAACTATAATGTATGTTTAGTACAAACATCTAGCATTTCCCCTTCTAGTCAGACCTTGGATACAATTAGCCAACGAATATCCTCAGGTATCCCTTTTTCCATTAGCATTTTCAAACCCCATACCCTAGAATGATAAATCTTTTTCAAAGCATCTAAGGGCAGTGATGGGTAATATCCGTGGATTTTCAAGAGTTTGTTATCCAGTTTATAAAAAAAATAAAATTAACAATTCAAGTGCTTACAAAATAAGTGGAAAAGAGAATTCTTAGGTTGTCTCCTAAGTAGCGCCTTTGTTTATGGTTGTCGGCTCAACTTTGTTTTCACATAACACACGAAAGAAAAAGAAAAATTGAAGTAATCATATTTAAACCATCAAAGTCTCTACGTGTGGCCGATTATCACACTCTTGCATATTTTAATATAAAATGCTGAAGAAAAATAAAAAGAAAAGTAATAAAATTAAAATCACACACTCGATAAACATGACCTAAAGAAAGATGTACCAGAAAGTATCACATTCATCAATAGAATGAGCAAGGAAAAAAGTAAGAAGAAGATGATGAAGGTTACCTTGTTACTCACAGAAAGAAGTACCCATGAGAGATTTTTCATCTATGCTTCTAATAAAAAATGATCTCCATTTATAGCCGATTGTACATGGTTCCAACCACCAATTATGGAGGAAGAGTCCGGTGTAGTGTGCTAGCAACAGTATCCAAGAATATGCATTGATTGACTGTCCCATACTTTTTTTCAACCAAGAAACTTATCAGTAATTAACATTAAATGAATGTTAATCACAGATTTGTGTGTCATGCTGCCGCTTGCCAAATAATTGAACCTTGAGATATCTTCCCTTCCACAAATTGAGAAAATCGATTTGCACCATTCCACTAGGATGCATCTCAAGAATTTAATTGACATCATGCAAAGACTCCTTATCAAGCCCGATCGTTAAGAAAACATATTTTTTCTTTCGATTTGTGGACATGAATCCACCTAAACATTTACTTGAGTTTCAGGTCCAACAAGTGCAGTTATAATGCCATTGAGCACATTTATAGCACACATTCATTCTTTTTGCTCTTCATTTCTTGGAAAAATTACTTTTGCCAAACCTTGGTGCATGTTTAGTACAAATAGCTAGCATTTCCCCTTCCAATCGTGCCTTGGCTTCAATCAGCCAAGGAATGTCCTCCGATATCCCTTTTTCCATCAGCATTTTTAAATGCCATACCTTATAATGAAAAATCTTTTTCAAAGCATTTAATGACAGTGATGGGTAATATTTGTGCACTTTAAAGAGGTTGTAATCCATTTTATAATAAAATAATATTAATAGTTGGAGTGTTTGCAAAATAAGTGGGAAAGAGATTTCTTAGATTGCCTCCTAAGTAATGCCTTTGTTTACAATCATTGGATAGACTTTTTTTGGCTTAGCACATGAAAGAAAAAGAAAAAAAATGAAGCAATGAGATTAAAACAATCAAAATCTGTATGTGTAACCGATTATCATACTTTTCTATATTTTAACACAAAATGATGAAGAAAAATAAAAAGAAAAGTGATAAAATTTGATACATGCACTCAATAAACATGAGCAAAAGTAATATGTCAAAGAAAGTATGACATCCATCAATAGAATGAGAAAAGAAAAAAAAAAGAAGAAGAAGACGATGAAGGTCGGCTTATTATTGATAGAAAGAAGTACTCAGGAAGGGTTAAAAGATTTTTGTCAGTGGCTTCTAATCAAGAATGATCTCTATTTATAGTAGCTTGCCCATGGTTCCAACCAACAATTATAAAGGTAGAGTGTGGTGCAGTGTACTGGAGACGGTACCGAAGAATACGCGTTGTCTGATTGTCTCCTACTTTTTTTTTCTACCACCACACTTGTCGGTAATTAACATTAAATTAATGCTAATCATAGATTTGTGTATCATTTTGCCACTTCCCAAATTATTGAACCCTCAGATATGTACCTTTCAAAAAATCCGAAATTTGATTTGCACCATTCCACTAGGCTGCATCTCAAGAGTTTGATTGATATCATCCAAAGACTCCTTATCAAGCCATTGTTAATGAAACAAATTTTATCTTCTCGATTTGAGGACATAAATTGAGTTGAAAATTTACCCGTGTTACAGGTCCATCGACTGCACTTATAAGGCCATCTAGCACATTCATATGGGACATTCATTCTTTTTGCTCTTTTTTTCTGGAAAAATTACTTTTGGCCAACCTTGGTGCATATTTAGTACAATCAGCTAGCATTTTCCTCAGGTATCCCTTTTTCCATTAGCATTTTTAAATGCTACACCCTAAATGATAAATCTTTTTCAAAGCATTTACGGGCAGCGATAGATAATATTTGTGGATTTTAAGGAATTTGTTATCCATCTAATAACAACATAAAATTAACAATTCATGTGTTTGCAAAATAAGCGGAAAAGAGAATTCTTAGGTTGACTCCTAAGTAGCGCCTTTGTTTATAGTCGAGGGACCCTTTTTTTTGGGTTAACACACGAAAGAAAAATAAAAATTGAAGTAAAGTGATTAAAACAATCAAAATCTCTATGTGTAGGTTATTGTCACACTCTTCCTTGTTTTAACACAAAATGATGAAAAAAATAAACTGAAAAGTAATAAAATTTGAAACATGCACTCAATAAACAAAACCCAAAGCAATATGTAAAAGAAAGTATCACTTTCGTCAATAGAACGAGAAAGGAAAAAAATAAGACGAAGAAGAAGAAGAAGAAGGTTACCTTATTACTGATAGAAAGAAGTACTCAGAGAAGGGTTAAGAGATTTTTTGTCTGTGGCTTCTAATAAAGAACGATCTCTATTTATAGTCGGTTGCACATGGTTCCAACCACAATTACGTAGGTAGAGTGTGGTATAAAGTGTGCCGGCAACGGTATCTAAGAATATGCATTCTCTGATTGTCCCTTACTTTTTTTTCAACCATCGCACTTGTCGGTAATTAACATTAAATTAATGGTAATCACATATTTGTGTATCACTTTGCCACTTCCCAAATAATTGAACCCTGAGATATCGACCTTCTACAAAATTTGAAAATTGATTTGCATCATTCCACTAGGCGGTATCTCAAGAGCTTGATTGATATCATCCAAAGACTCCATATCAAACCATCGTTAATGAAACATATTTTATCCTCTCGGTCTGTGGACATAAATCCAATTGAACATTTACCTGAGTTACTGGTGCATCGAATGCAGTTATAAGGCCATCTAGCACATTCATATGTCACATTCATTCTTTTTGCTCTTTTTTTTCTTGGAAAAATTACTTTTCCCAACCTTGGGGCATATTTAGTACAAACAGCTCGCATTTTCCCTTCCAATCGAACCTTGGTTTCAATAAGCCAACGAATATCCTCAGGTATCCCTGTTTCCATTAGCATTTTTAAATGCCATGCCCCAGAATGATAAATCTTTTTCAAAGTATTTACAGCAACGGTGGGTAATGTTTGTGGATTTTAGAGAGTTTGTTATCCATTTTATAAGAAAATAAAATTAACAATTCAGGTGTTTGCAAAATAAATGGAAATGAGAATTCTTAGATTGCCTCCTTAGTAGCACATTTGTTGATAGTCGAGGGCTCGACTTTTTTTTCGACTAACACACGGAAGAAAAAGAAAATTTGAAGTAATTAGATAAGAACCATCAAAATCTCGATCTGTAGCCGATTATCACACTTTTCCATATTTTTAAAACAAAATGATGCGAAAAAACAAAAAGAAAAGTAATTAAATTTGAAACATGCACTGCATAAACATGAGCTAAAGAAATATGTACAAGAAAGTGTCACATTCATCAATAGAATGAGAAAGGAAACAAATAAGAAGAAGAAGATGATGAAGGTTACCTTATTACTGATAGAAAGAAGCACTCATGGAAGGTTAGAGAGATTTTTTGTCTGTGGCTTCTAATCAAGAAAGATCTGTATTTATAGCCGATTGTACATGGTTCCAACCACCAATTATGAAGGCAGAGTGCTGTGTCGAGTGTGCTGGCAATAGTATCCTAGAATATGTGTTGTCTTATTCTCCCCTAATTTTTTTCCAACCAACGCACTTGTAAGTAATTAACATTAAATTAGTGCTAATCGCAGATTTGTGTACCATTTTGCCACTTCCAAATAATTCAACCCTAAGATATCTACCTTCCACAAAATCCAAAATTTTATTCGCACCATTCCACTAGGCTTCATGTTAAGAGTTTGATTGATATCATCCAAAGTCCCCTTATCAAGCCATCATTAATGAAACATAATTTATCTTCTCGATTTGTGGACATAACCCCAATTGAACATTTACCTAAGTTACAGGTCCATCGAGTGTAGTTATAAGGCCATCTACCACATTTATATGTCACATTCATTCTTTTTGGTCTTTTTTTTGTTGAAAAATTACTTTCAACCTTGATGCATATTTAGTACAAAAAGCTAGCATTTTCCCTTCCAATCGGACCTTGGCTTCAATCAGCCAACGAATATCCTTAGGTATCCTTTTTTCCATTAGGATTTTTAAAGGCCACACCCTAGAATGATAAATTTTTTTGAAAGCATTTAGGGACAGCGATGGGCAATATTTGTGGATTTTAAATAGTTTGTTATCCATTTTATAGGAAAATAAAATTAAATTCAAGTGTCTGAAAAATATGTGGAACAGAAATTCTTTTGTTGCCTCTTAAGTGGGGCCTTTGTTTATTGTCGCTGGCTCAACTTTTTTTTATTTCACACAACACACAATAGAAAAATAAAAATTGAAGTAATGAAATTAAAACCATCAAAATTTGTATGTGTAGCCGATTATGACACTCCTCCATATTTTAAACAAAATGATGAAGAAAAAATAGAAAAGTAATAAAATTGCGGCATGCACGCAATAAACATGGGCAAAAGAAATATATACAAGAAAGTATCACATTCGTCAATAGACTGAGAAAGGAAAAAAATAACAAGAAGAAGATGAAGATGAAGATTACGGTGTTACTGATAGAAAGAAATGCTCATGGAACGGTTAAGAGATTTTTTGTTAGTGGCTTGTAATCAAGAATTATCTCTATTTATAGCGATTGTACATGGTTCCAACAACGAATTGTGCAGGTAGAGTACGGTGTAGAGTGTACTGGCAACGACATCCAAGAATATGCATTGCCTGATTGTCCCCTACTTTTTTTTCGACCACCTTACCGATCGGTAATAAACATTAAATGAATGCTAATCACAAATTTGTGTGTCATTTTCCCAGTAGCCAAATAATTGACATCTGAGTTATCTTCCTTCCACAAGTCGAGAAACTTGATTTGCACAATTCCACTAGGATGTATCTCAGGATTTTGATTGATATCACCTAAAGACTCCTTGTTAAGCCATCATTAATGAAACATATTTTATCTTCTTGATTTGTGGACATAAATCGAACAAAAATTTAAGCTGAGTTACAGGTCCATCGAGTGGAGTTATAGGGTCATCTGGCACATTTATAGAGCACATTCATTCTTTTTGCTATTGAAAAATTACTTGTTCGAAACTTTAATGTATATTTAGTACAAACAGCTAGCATTTCCCCTTCCAGTCTGACCTTTGATTCAACTAGCTAACGAATATCCTCACACATCCCTTTTTCCATTAGCATTTTTCAACAGCATACCCTAGAATGATAAATCTTTTTTAAAGCATTTAAGGACAGTGGTGGGTAATATCTGTGGATTTTCAAGAGTTTATTATCCATTTTATAAAAAAATAAATTAACAATTCAAGTGTTTGCAAAATAAGTGGAAAAGAGAATTCTTAGGTTCGATCCTGAGTAGCGCCTTTGTTTATAGTTGTTGGCTCTACATTTTTTTTTCACATAACACACGAAACAAAAAGAGGAATTCAAGTAATGAGATTAAGACAATCAAAATCTATGTGTAGTCAATTATCACACTATTCCATACTTAACCACAAAATGATGAAGAAAAAAAGCGAAAAGTTATAAAATTTGAGTCCCACATTCAATAAGGATGAGCAAAAGAAATATGTACAAAAAAGTATCACATTTTTCAATAGAATGAGAAAGGAAAAAATAAGAAGAAGAAGACGATGAAGGTTACCTTATTACTGATAGAAAGAAACGCTCATGAAGGGTTAAGAGATTTTTTGTCGGTGGGTTCTAATCAGGAATGATCTCTATTTATAGCCGATTGTACAAGGTTCCAACCACCAATTACGCAATGGAGTGCAGTGTAGAGTGCGCTGGCAATGGCATCCAAGAGTACGCGTTGTCTAATTGTCCCCTACTTTTTTTTGACCACCGCGGTTATGGGTAATGAACATTAAATGAATGCTAATCACAGATTCGTGTGTCATTCTGCCAATAGTCAAATAATTGAGATACGAGTTATCTTCCTTCCACAAATTGAGAAATTCAATTTGCACCATTCCACTAGGATGCATCTCAAAAGTTTGATTGACATCATGCCAAGACTCCTTATCAAGATATGATTAATGAAACATATTTTATCTTCTCGATTTGTGGACATAAATCAAACTGAACATTTACTCGAGTTACAGGTCCATCAAATGCTTTTATAAGGCCTTGTAGCAACGGTTCATTCTTTTTGCTTTTTGTTTCTGGGCAAAATTACTTTTGCACAACCTTGGTGCATGTTTAGTACAAACAGCTCACATTTCCTCTCCAAATCTGACCTCAGCTTCAACCAGCCAATGAATATCCGCACGTGTCCCTTTTCTCTATTACCATTTTTAAATGCCATACCCTACAAAGATAAATGTTTGTAAGAGCATTTAAGGGCAGCGATGGGTAATATTCGTTGATTTTTAAGATTTTGTCATCCATTTTATACAAAAATAAAGTTAACAATTTAAATGTTGGCAAAATGAGTCGAAAAGAGAATTCTCAAGTTGTCTCCTAAGTATCTCCTTTGTTTACAGTTATTGGCTCGACTTTTTTTTCACATAACACATGGAAGAAAAAGAAAAATTGAAGTAATAAGATTAAAACCATCAAAATATCTACGTGTGGGTGATTATCACACTCTTTCATATTGTAACACAAAATGCTAACGAAAAATAAAAGGAAAAGTAATAAAATTCGAATCACGCACTCAATAAACATGAGCTAAAGAAATATGTACTAGAAAGTATAACATTCGTCAATAGAATGAGAAAGGAAAAAAATAAGAAGAAGAAGGAGATTAACGTTACCTTATTACTGATAGAAAGAAGTACTCATGGAAGGGTTAGGAGATTTTTCGTCTGTGGCTTCTAATCAAGAATGATCTCCATTTATAGCAGATTGTACATGGTTCCGACCACCGATAATCGAGGTAGAGTATGGTGTAGAGTGTGCTGGCAATGGTATCCAAGAATACGCGTTGGTTGATTGTCCCCTACTTTTTTTTCAACAACGGTACTTATAATTAATTAACATTAAATTAATGCTAATCACAGATTTGTGTGTCATTCTTCCACTTGCCAAAAAATTGAACCCTGATATATCTTTGTTCAACAAATTGAGAAATTAAATTTGTACCATTCCACTAGGATGCGTCTCAAGAGTTTGATTGATATCATGCAAAGACTCCTTATCACGCCATCGCTAAGGAAACATATTTTATCTTCTCAATTTGTGAATATAAATCCAACTAAACATTTACCTGAGTTACAAGTCCGTCGAGTGCAGATATAACGCCACTGAGCACATTTATAGCACACATTGATTCTTTGTACTCTTCGTTTCTTGGAAAAATTACTTTTGCCTAACCTAGGTGCATGTTTAGTGCAAACAGCTAGCATTTCCCCTTCCAATCATAGCTTGGCTTCAACCAGCCAATGAATATCCTCTGGTATTGCTTTTCCATTAGCATTTTTAAACGCCATACCTTATAATGATAAATCTTTTTCAAAGTATTTAACGGCAGCGATGGGTAATATTTGTGCATTTTCCAAAGGTTGCTATCTATTTTATAATAAAATAAAATTAACAATTCAAGTGTTTGCAAAATAAGTGGAAAAGAGAATTCTTAGGTTGTCTCATAAGTAGTACCTTTGTTTATAGTTATTGGCTCGACTTTTTTTTTGCCTAACACACTAAAGAACAAGAAAAATTGAAGTAATGAGATTAAAACAATCAAAATCTCTATGTAGCCGATTATCACACTTTTCCATATTTTAACACAAAATGATGAAGAAAAATAAAAAGAAAAAGAATAAAATTTGATATAAGCACTCAATATGCATGAGCAAAAGAAATATGCACAAGAAAGTATCACATTTGTCAATAGAATGAGAAGGAAAAAAATAAGAAGAAGAGGAAGATGAAGGTTACCGTATTACTGATAGGAAGAAGTACTCAGGGAAGGGTTAAGAGATTTTTTGTCGGTGGCTTCTAATCAAGAATGATCTCTATATATAGTCAGTTGCACATGGTTCGAACCACCAATTATGCAGGTAGAGTGCAGTGTAGAATGTGCTGGCAACGATATCTAGGAGCACGCGTTGTCTGATTGTCCCCTACTTTTTTTTCTACCACTGCACTTGTCAGTAATTAACATTAAATTAATCCTAATCACATATTTGTGCATCGTTTTGCCACTTCCCAAATAATTGAACCCTAATATGCATACCTTCCACAAAATCCGAAATTTGATTTGCATCATTCCACTAGGCTGCATCTCAAGAGTTTGATTGATATCATCAAAAGACTCCTTATCAAGCCATCGTCAATGAAATATATTTTATCTTCTCGATTTGTGGACATAAATCCAATTGAACATTTACCTGAGTTATAAAAGTCCATCGAGTGCAGTTATAAGGCCATCTTGCATATTTATATGTCGCCTTCGTTCTTTTTTCTCTTTTTTTCTTGGAAAAATTACTTTTGCCCAACTTTGGTGCATATTTAGTACAAACAGCTAGCATTTTCCCTTTCAATCGGACATTGGATTCAATCAACCAATGAATATCCCCAGGTATCCCTTTTTCTATTAGCATTTTTAAACGGCATACCCTAGAATGTTAAATCATTTTCAACGCATTTAAGGGTAGCGGCGTTTAATATTTGTTGATTTTTGAGAGTTTTTTTTATCCATTTTATAAAAAAATAAAATTAACAATTCAAGTGTTTGGAAAATAAGTTAAAAAGAGAATTCTTAGGTTGCCTCTTAAGTGGGGCCTTTTTTTATTGTCGTTAGCTCGACTTTTTTTCACACAATACACAAAGGAAAAATAAAAATTGAAGTAATGAGATTAAAACCTTCAAAATTTGTATGTGCGACCGATTATCACACTCGTCTATATTTTAAACAAAATGGTGAAGGAAAAAAAAAAGAAAAGTAATAAACTTTGAAACACGCACTCAATAAACATGAGCAAAAGAAATGTGTAAAAGAAAGTATCACATTTGTCAATAGAATGAGAAAGGAAAAAAATAAGAAGAAGATGAAGATGAAGGTTACCTTATTACTGATAGAAAGAAGTACTCGTGGAAGGGTAAAGAGATTTTTTGTCAGTAGCTTCTAATCAAGAATGATCTCTGTTTATAGCCGATTATACATGGTTCCAACTAGCGACTATGAAGGCAGAGTGCGGTGTGGAGTGTGCTGGCAATAGTATCCCAGAATACGGGTTGTCTGATTGTCACCTACTTTTTTTCCAACCACCGCGCTTTTCAGTAATTAACATGAAATTAATGCAAATCACAGATTTGTGTGTCATTCATTCACTTGCCAAATAATTGAACCCTATGATATCTTCCTGCTATAGTCAGAAACCAATGCCTTCCTTCATACATTAGACATAAAGCTAAAAATAAAATAAAATAAATAAAAACATCCAAAAAGAAAATAAAAGTGAAAACATTACTTGGGTTGCCTTCCGAGAGGCGCTTTTTTTTTATAGTTGTTAGCTCGACACAATTATAACATAATTAGAGCTTTTCTTTCTGACTCTCTTATATAATTACTTCTACGTTTGTTGTATGAAATCCTTCGTAGTATGGCTTGAGTCGGTGTCCATTCAGTTTGAGTACCTTATTCGTCCGCAAGCTTTTGATTTCAACTACACCATGGGGAAAAATTTCAATAACAACAAACTATTCAATCCATCTACAGTGAAGCTTACTTGAGAAGAGTTTTAGTCTGGAATGGAAAGGTAGTACTTTTTGTCAGATGCTAAACTATTTTATGGAGATTCGTCGCTTATGGAACACCTTTGTCCTATTGTTATCGATAATTGTATTTTAGCCGGCTTCGTTCTGGATTTCTTTTAATTCTTGCAGTTGCAACTTCCCGTGATCTCCTGCTGCCCCAAGTCTATGTTGCACTGTTTGATGGCCAAATGTGCTTTGTGCTCTATTTCAACCAGTAGATGGCATGGCTTTCCAAATGCCAATCTGTATGTTAACATTCTAGTCGGTGTTTTGTAAGCGGTCTGATATGCCCAAAGAGAGTCATCCATTCGGATGCTCTAGTCTTTTCGAATTTGGACCAACTATCTTTTTTAGAATTGACTTTACTTCTTTGCTTGAGAACTCTGCTTGTTCGCTAGTCTGATGGTGTATAACTCCGTAGTGTCTTAACGGAAAGTCAATGCTCCGGTTGCAAAAATGCGTACCTCTATCACTAATCATGGTTCTTGAATCCCAAACCTGCTAAAGATGCTAGATTTTACAAATTCTACAACCACTTTAGCATAATTAGTTTGTGTGCTTTTCGCATCTACCCATTTACAAACATAGTCCACATATAAGATATAAGTGTGGCCAAATGAATTTGGAAATGGTCCCATGAAATTAATGCCCCAAGCATAAAAAAATTTCGCAAACTATGATAGGAGTTTGAAGCATTTGGTTTTGTTGGGACAAGTTACCTGATCCATGACACTTCTCACAAGATTTTGTAGAAGACATAAGCGTCTTTTAATAGGGTTGGCCAATAGAATCTACTTCCCAGTACCTTCTGAGCTGTTCTTCGCGGTCCAAAATGCCCTCCACAAGCGTATGAATGGAAAAATGTAAGGATCAACTGTTGTTCTGACTCTGGTACACATCTCCGAATGATTTGGTTTGAACATTTTTTCCAATAATATGGGTAATCCCATATGTAATATTTGGCATCACCATTTAGCTTATCTCATTTTGCCTTTGATAAGCCTACATGGATTAATCTGGATTCCAAATAATTAACCAAATTAGGAAACCATGGTGAATTTTCCTTAGCAACAAATAGACTTTCATCTAGAAGGGCTTATTGTAATGGCGTTTCATCTTTTGTTCTCACAGTCCCACTAAGATGGTCTACCACAACACTCGCAGCCCCTGATTATCTTTGATTTCCAAATTGAATTCCTGAAGTAAGAGGATCCAATGGATGAGTCTAGGTTTTGCACCCTTTTTTGTGAGCAACAAGTATATTAAAGCTGTATGATCTGTAAAAACAAGGACGTTAGTCCCCAAAAGATACGATCGGAAGTTTTCTAAAGCGAAGACCACCGATAAAAGTTCTTTCTCAATTGTGGTGTAGTTTGCTTAGGACTGATTCAATGTTCGTGAATTGTAGTAGATCACATGTGTAGCTCTTCCAACTTTTTGTCTTAGAATTGCACCCACATCATAGTCACTCGAATCGCGCATTATCTCGAATGGGAATCTCCAACCAGGTGGTTGAATGATTGGTGGTGTTTTGAGTCTTTCCTTGAGTTCATAAAATGCCTTCTTGCATTTATCATTAAATCCAAATGGGACATCCTTTTGCAACAGATTCCATAAAAGTGATGCAGTCTTTGAGAAGTCCTTGATAGACCTGGGATAGAATCCTGCATGTCCAAGAAACGATCAAATACCTCGCATACTGGTGGGGTACGGTAAGGTAATGTAGAAATACAATCCACCTTCAATTTATCGACTTCCATTCCTCTTTCTGACACTACATTACACAACACTATCCGTTGATCAACCATAAAATGGCATTTTTCCAAGTTAAGAAAGAGATTAGCTTCAACACATCGTTTTAAAATCAGTGTCAAATTATCTAAGCATGCATCAAAAGAATATCCCCATATACAAAAGTCATCCATGAATACTTCAATGATCTTGTCGATGTAATTTTGAAAAGTAGCAGGGGCATTACACAATCCAAAAGGCATACGCCTATATGCAAATGTGCCGAATGGACACGTAAATGTGGTTTTCTCTTGATCTTCCGAGGCTATTTCAATTTGAAAAGACATCAAAAAACTATCAAGAAACCAATAATGTGTATGTCCAGCCAATCTTTTGAGCATCTAATCAATAAAAGGAAGTGAAAATGATCATTTTGGGCTTTTAGCATTTACCTTTTGATAATAAATACATATCTGATATCCATTTAGCACTCTTCTTAGCACAAACTCTCATTCCTTATTTTCGACCATACTAACTCCATATTTTTTTGGTACCACTAGAATTGGACTAATCCAATTACTGTCTGAAATGTGGTAGATTATACTTGCTCCCAATAGCTTTAGAATCACGTTCTTCACTATTTGCATCATTGGTGGATTCAATCTCCTTGGGGCATATCTCGATGGTTGTGCTCCTTCTTTAAGCAATATTCTATGCATACAGACTGACGGGCTAATGCCCTTGATGTCTGCAATCGTCCATTTAATTGATTCTTTATAGTCGCAGAAGGCTTGAACTAATTTCTTCTCCTCTACTATAGTCAATTTAGGCGAAACTATCACAGGAAGTGTTTCACCATGCCAGGGGTTTCATTCCCAATTGTGGTGTTGGCAATTTAATGTAGCAATTTGTTAGGAGATTTTATCAACCGAATGGTTTTGACATTATACCTATGTGGAGTACTCATCAACAAATTCAATGTCGCGACTGTGTTTTGCAATTTTTTGCTCAGCTCTATCTCTATGGCTTCAATGAATTCCAATGATTTGAAAAGTGTTGTCTCAAGCTCATCGCTAAAGCTAAGCTTGAAAACTTTTTCTATAATAGTAGTCATGGCATTAATAGCATAACCAGTACAAACGTCATTTGGGTGCTTCATTGCATCATAAATGTTAAATTGCATCTTTTCTCGGTCAAATGCCGTCGTCAGAATCCCATTTCTCACATCAATTATTGCTTGAGAAATCTAGAAAAATGGCTTTCCGAGCAATATATGTATGGAGATATGGGAATGATCATCATTCATGTCCCAAATATAGAAATCGGTCGGAATACTAAACCACCCACTTGTACTAATACGTCCTCAAGTACTCTGTCTGGATAAGGATTCGATCGATTAGCAAGTTGAATGATAACACTTATTTCAGTTAGCTTAGCCAATTTTAAAGAAGCATAGATTGATCGTGGCATAACGTTCATCGATGCTTCTACGTATTAAAGCGCGGTCTAACTTAGTGTTACCAATTGTGCAAGAGATTGTGAGCATACTTGGGTCTTTACAATTTGGAGGCAGTTTCCTTTGATATAAAGATGAAACCATTTCTCCCATTCTTACCTTTTCATTCCCTCTCAGTTTCTTTTTGTTAGTGCAAATATCTTTCAAGAATTTGGCATAACGTGGGACTTGCTTGATTGCATCTAATAGCGGAATATTAATCTCCACCTTCTTAGAAGTGTCCAAAATTTCTTTTTCCTTGTCTTCCTTATTTTCTTTTACTAATCTACTAGGATAAGGGAGTGGGATTGATTTAGCAATGATAGGAGGCTTAGGACCTACTTCTTTTTCAAGCTCTTCTTCTTCATTTTGAGGTGTAGAAGCTTCTTTGCGAGGGTTTTCAATCTCTTTCCCACTCTTTGAGATTATGGAACTGACATTCTTTGGATTTACCTTAGATTGGGATGGTAGCTTTACTCCAGATTGTGCTTCCAACCGATTGATGGTAGTTGCCATTTGACTTATCTTATTCTCCAAGTTTGGAATGCTTGATTTGGAGCCTTTGTGCAATTTCACAGCATTATATGCTAATGTTTTTACCATATCCTCAAGAGATATACCTAGCAGTTGTGGTTTCTGTTAATATTGCCCTTGGGGTTGCAAATGCCCTTGCCGTTGAAATTGTCCTTCAGGCCTGTTAGGAAAGAAACCCGAGGACTTGTTTGCTCCACAGCTTAGGTGAGTGTGATCTCCCCATCCTACATTATAGGTGTTTGAGTACGGTTTGTACATGTAAAGATGGTAGAAGATGTATAAAACCAAATTTGAGCTCAAAAGTGTTGCCTTCTTCTACTGCCTGAAAGGTGATACACAATGGCTGTTGAACACCCTGGGGAGTTGCTAATTGTTTAAGGGTCCTATTGTTGTTGTTGTTTTTTTACCATTTATTGTCTTCCTTGTCTTCTTCGTCTTCAAATGGATTTCTCAATTTCTCGATCGAAGACTTCAAGCATTTGATCAACAGATTGAGTATTATGAATAAAAGTGAAGCAATTTTGTAATTAATTAAAACAACTAAATTGGTTAACGGTTCCTGAAATGATACCAAAAACTTGGTGTGGTGTTGTGTGATAACAAAATTTTCTTTTCCTTGCTGGATTTCAAAATTACAAGTTAATGTAGAAGTGGAAAGTAAGCAGTCAAACCTACAAGGAAAGGTATTTAATTTAGTTGTTTTATCAATTAGAACAGAAAGGTAGGATTTATGTGAAAATTGAATGAAATTCGAGAATAAAATGACAAGTAAAAGAACGATGAAATAAATCAATTGAAATAAATATCAAGTTCTCGAATTAGATTTTGTCAACTACATTTATTAATCTTATCCATGTAATGTTATACTATTATTTTTTCAATTTATTTATTGACTCCAATTAATCAAGACAATATAATTAATGAATTCTTCCGCAAGTGTATTAAATTAAAGTAAGTTCTTTAATTTAACATCTCGTTATTTGATAATCCTAAACAAGATTTTTAGGATTTAATGCAATGCTAATATGAAAAGAACTAGAAGAATGAGTTGAATTAGATGATTAATTTCGCAAATTCAAATTAATTCATCAAAGTTGATTTGTTATTAAATAGACATAACATCATTTGCTACTTCAGATTAGAATCTAATGACAATTATGGATCAAGAATTATAATCCTAACATGTAACATGAATTTAAAGGGTTAAATGATTCGATTGGCCAAAATGAATGCAATAATCATATAAACTAAAAAATGAGATTAAAAGTATAAAAAATCAACAAATTGAATTAGAAGAATAGATAAAATGTCGCTAAAATGATGGAAAAAATAACAACATGTTAGTTTAACACAACGTCCCCCTCGAACTAGATAGAGATGTCTAACCAATCATATTCGAGGGTTAAATACTTTTTATTGATATAATCGCTTTGCATCCCCACTGAAACATGGGAGATTGTATTTCTTTCACACAAATAATATACAAAACAGTAGAAATTCGCCAAAAATGCTCCACTAATTATATTCACAGCTGAAGTATCGTTGATTGATTTTAGTTTACTTAGTTTAGTTCTCACTTCTGTCGGAACGTGAAAAACTAAAAGCTTTCAAGCTCGAACTTCGAATAATGAAGAAGAAAGTAGAAGGTAAGACCATCTAATTCTCTCCATGTTGGTGTGCATTTCCTCTTCATTTTTACCTCTATTTATAGGTAAAGATTTATAAGAAAAAAGGTTACATATGTGACCCTCTCCATGAGTCTATTATCTTGTGTCCGTCTTGTAATGTCTCAATGGAGTCAAAAATTAGGTAAAAATCACATCAAAATCATGTTGGAACAATCGGGGCAAAATCTAGACGAACCTGCCCAGGTGACTGGAGTCACGCCTGGGACGCGTACGCTGTTCGGGCGCTGCCTGTGACGAGCGCTGACTTGAGAACTGCCTGGGACGTGTGATAATGACTCGAGTCATGGCTACTGTGACTCGAGTCAATCGAGTCTTGTTGCTGCCACCAGTTATTTGCAATCTAAGTCCCTCAATCTTCAACTTTTTGTTCATTTTGGTTCCTTAATTTTTTGGAAAGTGACGATTTGGTGCTCAAACTTTTGGGATTTGACGTTAGTCATTTTCTTCAAATCACCATAACTGTGACTAGGAAACTCTGATTTGGGTTCCGTAAAATTATTATAATCCTCTTTTTATGGTCTTTCACTTTTGCCCAAGAAAATTTGCTAGAATAAGTTTTCACAAAATTGCACCGAAGGTCCTCTATCTTTGACCTGCTTGTGTTTTAGTCTCTGGTTCCCATTTTTCACTCTTTTTTAACCCACTTTGGCTCGTTTTTACTCTTTGTGGCCCTAAACACAATAATAAAAAAACATAAAAACAACCATGTACAACAAATAAATATACACAAATGCACGAAAATACAAGAATTAATTAAGTGCTTTTCTAGCATTTATCAAATTCCAATTTCTCAATTTAAATGGTTTTATTTCTTTATCTTAAAGTTTTGATTTTTCTAAATCATTAACTGCATGTGAATTCTGTGCTATGCTCTCTGATTCTTTAATGATTTGTTATGTGTTGACGTATCAATTGTTACATCATTATAATAATTGGTTTATATATTTTGCTTTTATATTCTTCTTCCTATTCTATCGCTTATGCAGTTGTTGTTCATGTGACTCTTATAACTGAGATTTTCTTTTATATTATTCTTTATGCTCTGTCGCTTATGCTGTTGTTTTTCTCATGACTCTTATAATTGAGATTTGCTTGTCCTCTAATCGGAATGCTCTTTTGCATTAAATTCCTTATTATAGGGATTTTTCATTCTTCTAAGTTGAAATTTTGTCGACTTAAACTGGATAGTTTTGATATATGAATACTGGTATTTTTCTTTGTTTTGTATGTGACCAGCTACGGACCTAGAGTTAGCATTCAGTGGGGGAAAGATCAATGCACAAGCATAGGGGGTTGGAGTGGGTATAGCCCCCCTCCCAAATTGTTTTAACGACACAATATTTTAGCACGAACTTTATATTGTCAATAAAGGCCTACTAATTAATTATATATTAGAAACCTTTCAGATTTATAAGATGTTAAATGATGAAAAAAATCACATAATACTGTAAATTTGTCTATAATTATTCCCTACAACTTGTCATGCTTTGAAACGTGTCTAATAATCTCATTTTCAACTCTTTTGAATACACTTTTTTCGATACTGTGATTAAATTATCTCATCGCATAAATATATACCTTCCTAAACATCAAAGATTCACTTAATTTAGTATTGCTAAATACTAGGCATGACCCAAATACAGACAAAGGGAAATTATTGCTCCAAATATTAGGCAGCACCCAAAATAGGAGGAAGAAGAAGAAAAACAATGAAAAATGGAAATAATCAAAAGGCAAATGAGAAGTCACTGCGGGCAACTGTACCCACCCGTCTCTTCAAACGTCCGCCATTGTTCGTGACTTCCATTTCTCATAGAATATATATATATAAAGATCCCTAATTCACAATTTATCTAATTTTTCCTCGTAACTCAATTTCTTTTTATTTGTCCAGGTTTTAGATGCTATTGTTGTTGTTTGCCCTTGCATCAATTTATAACCCTTTTTTTGATTGTATATGCTTCCGTTGCTATTTGCTCTTCCTGTGCTTTAGGCTCCTTTTGGTAGCTTCTTCATTATGCTAGTTCTTAGCACAACACTTAATTTTCTTAATGAGATTTAAAGATGTATTTGAATGTTCTTTTGCATTAAATTATAGGGATCTGTCATTTTTCTTGGATGGAATTTTGTAAACTTAAACTAGTTAGTATTGATATTTTTCAGGCTTATCAGTTTGCTCCCTTCCTCTTTTTATTTGTGTCTTTGAAATCTTATGTTCAATTAATACTACTGTACATGCTTTATCATTTAATGCTTTGAATAATAGTTTTGAAATTGCTTGAACACCAACACATATGAATGTGCACATCATATTACATGTTTTCTTGTTCAATTTCTCTTTTGCCATTTGTTATTTGTGTTCTTAACACATTTATATTCTTTGATGGAGTTTCCTAGATTCCAATCAATGGCTCCTACTGTCATTCCACTAAAACAAGTCGTCGGCCACGAGCTTGATAAGAAAACTGCCTTCTTAGTCCGTGTTGTGCGGTTGTGATCTGCTCCTAAGAAGGGTGAATTTGAACGCATTATGCTTTTACACATGGTTCTATAAGATGACAAGGTATACATTAATCGAACTTTGACTTTTTTTTATTTGTAAATAAAATGCTTATGCATTTCGTGAAATTAGTGTTTTTATATATCTCATGCTTAATTCTTTTCATAGTGTGAACGCATTCAAGTCACGATTGAGGAATCCCTCATCAAAACCTTCAAGGATGACATTGAGGAACATGGATTATATCTTATGAATAATTTTTGTGTGGTTGCCAACAATGAGACTTACAAGCCAGTTGTCCATCCTTTTAGGCTCTTCTTCCAAGATAATAAATAGATTCTTCTCGAGAACGTACCAAACTTCTGAAAATCCCTGTTGAAACTCTATAATTTCAAGAATGACGATTGTGAGTTTCAAAAAGGAGAACTTTTTTATTCATTATATTACTAAAAAGAAGAATACATGAAATATATAGACTAGAAAGATCTTAGACTTTCACAAAGATTGGAAAATCGGATTACAATAAAATCAAAACCAGATCAGATTTTATTTTGATCTTCAAATAAAATTAGATCAGATTTATTCTGATCCTATTGAGATCAGATTATGATCCTCAAGTAAAAGAGGATAGTACTCCAAAAATAGAAAAAGGAAACTTTCCTAAATTATGAATTTCCTACATTCCCCATGGAGTTGGTGCATGGATGTTAATCAGGCCCAACTTGCTTACAAAAGCTTCAAAATTGTGCCTAAGTTGTGCTTTAGTCATGACTTCCGCAACTTGTTGTGTTGTAGGTAAGAATGCTATGTATATAGTTTCACTGTCCAGCTTCTCTTTGATGAAGTGCTTGTTGATTTGTTTTTTGCCTCATTATGTTGAACTAGATTGTTGGCAATACCAATGGTAGCTTTATTGTCACAAAGCAGTTTCATTGGAAGTTTGATTGGGATTTTTAGTTATTCCATCACTCTTTTTAACCATAGGACTTCAAGATCCCTTGAGCCATTGCTCGATACTCTGCTTCAGTGCCACTTCTTGCCACCACACTCTGTTTTTTACCACTCCAGGTTACGAAATTACCCCACATAAATGTGCAATATCCAAAGGTCGATCTTCTGTAAACAATTGATCCAGCCCAATCTGCATCCGTATATACCACAATTTCGTGATAATTGCTTTCTTGAAGTACGAATCTTTTCCTAGAGTTCCCTTCCGGTATCTCAGGATCCTGTAAATGGATGATAAGTGTTCTTTATATGGTGAATGCATGAATTGCTTACTACACTCATAGCGAAAGAACTATCAGGCCGCGTGTGAGACATGTAATTTAAGGCCTTGTTCCTTCCCCAACATTTCTTCACTAACTTCCATTAAATCTTTCTCTCATCATTTTCAACCACTCATACAATTACTTTATTAATACATTTTCCTCAATTTTCAACCACACATACAACACGTTGTTCGAGTAAATCTACACTACATATCTACATGGTGCAAAGAACATGCCCTAACTTTCCCACCAATTATTGGTAACGACCTATAACAATTGGTATGCCCCCATTACTTCACTCAGTTTTGATTTGAACTCCATAGGTGTGTCTGAAGGTTTCATCCACTCATTCCCGTCTCTTCCAGCAGATCTAAGATGTACTTCCTCTGTGGCACTACGATGTCCTCCTTCGATCTAGCAATCTCCATTCCAAGGAAGAATCTGAGCAACCCCAAATCTTTGATCTCAAATTCATTGGATAGGCTCACCTTTACTCTCTTCATTTCCTCAAGTCATCTCCTGTGAGAATTATATCATCTACATACACAATCCGCAAAGCCATTTTCCTTACTAATGAGATTTTTATGAACAAAGTATGGTCCACATGTCTGTGTGAGAAACCCTACTTTTTCATAAAGTTCATAAACCTTTCGAACCACGCTCTTGGACGTTGCTTGAGTCCATACAATGACTCTTTAATCTGTATACATTGTCCTTGAACAGGTCATCAAACCCAGGTGGAGCTTCCATATAGACTTCTTCTTCCAAGTCTCCATTTAAGAAGGCATTCTTCACATCCAATTGGTTTCAGGACCAGTCTAGGTTTATCGCCAGAGATAACAAAATACGCACAGTGTTAAGCTTTGCAACTGTAGAAAAAGCTTTAGAATAATCAATGCCATAGGATTATGTGAATCCTTTGGCAACTAACCGAGCCTTATATCTTTCCAAAGAACCATAAACTAACCGAGCCTTATATTCTTCTCCAAGGCACTAATATCCTCATAAACTGCTTCCTTCCATTGTGGAACTTTTAGAGCATCGCGTATATTCTGAGGAATAGAAACAATAGACAAGTTGGATATAAAGGCACGATATGATAGACAGAGGCCTTTTATAAGACACAAAATTGCACAAGGGATGCAAGAGCAATTGGGACATTTAACAACTGATCTTCCTCGGGAATGGAAACGGGACTAGGTATAGATTTAGAAGGATTCTTACTAGACTGAGGATTACTTGGTTGATCGATACTCTTTGGATTAATCAACAAGTTGGATTCTTGGCTATGTTTGTCGGCTCCTATTCTTTGTTCTAGATTCCTCCTCGAGTAACTTTTCCCTTTAAAAAATCGTCCATTTTTTTTCGCACACATCTCATTTCTTGTTTGAGTAGAGTTATATGATGGCATCATAGACAGTTGACCTTCATTTTCATTGACCGATTCAGTTTCAGGAACTAAATCCAGCTTAATATGGATCATATTCTTAGATTCTAAGGTACTTTGACCCTTTTCAGATTCATCATTGGTTCTCTCTTAGTTGTCGGAAACAAAGTTATTATTTTTATGAAAATTGTAATTTACAATGTCATTAACAACCAAAGAGTACCTTGAATCTTGACTCAAGCTCTTCCCCTGAAGATGAGCACTATCAAAAAACATTTTATTCTCAAAAAATGTAACATCCATGGAAACAATCAATTTTTTTTTTTTTTGAAACTAGATCAAAGCATTTGTACCCTTTTGAATAGAGGAATACCCAACAAAGGCACACTTCTTAGCTCTAGGGTCAAGTTTACTATGATTGTTTCCATGAATAGGAAGGAAGATAGTACACCCAAATACCCTTAGTGGAAAATCATTAGCAAGTCTTGTGGAGGGATAGCATCTTTTAAAGAAATTCTGGGGGGTTTGAAATTTTAAAACTTTGGAAGGCATTCTTTTAATTAAATATGTTGCTTTAGAATTGCCCCCAAAATTTTTGAACCTTGGTAGAAAATATTAAGGCTCGAGCAACTTCTAAAAGATGCTTATTCTTTCTTTCTGCCACTTCGTTTTGTTGAAAGGTATTATTACATGAATTCTGGTGTACAATACCTTTGTCATTAAAAACCTTCCCCAAAATTTTGTTAAAGTATTCTTTTCCATTATCACTCCGGAAGACTTGAATCTGAGTTTGAAATTGTGTTTGAGCCATTTCATAAAAATTTTTAAACACATTTTCAACATCAGACTTTTCTTGAAGTAAAAATACCCATGTAATTCGTATATGATCATCAATGAATGTAACGAACCATATTTTTCCAGATATTGTTTTTATGTTTTGTCGTTCCCAAACATTGCTATGAATCAAAATAAAAGGTTTGTGGCCTTATATTGTCGCATCCGAACGGTAGTTCGGTAATGTTTAGCAAATTCATAAATTTCACATTGAAATGACGATGGTTCTTTATTCAGAAACAGTTTTGGAAATGCATATTTCATATAACAAAAATTGGGGTGTTCTAATCTAAAATGCCATAACATAACCTCATCCCCATTAAGAATTGAAATATAGTTGAAACAAGTCTTCTGGTATTGCTTGCTCGAGTTAAATTCCTCTTTAAAGAAACATAGATGTCCAATTTGTTTACCATTGCCAATCATCTTCCCCATATTAAAATCCTGAAACTTGCGATCAACCGAGGAGATATTAACATGGCATTTTTCCATAGAGGTTAGTTTACTTATGGACAATCAATTGCATGATAAATTTGGAGGACGAAGAACGTTATGTAATGTATCACTTGGAGAGATAACTATTGATCCTTTCCCAGCTATTGCCGAAAATGAACTATTAGATACCTTAACACGAAGATTTCCTACAGATGGATTGTAAGATGTAAACAATTCTGATGATCCAATCATATGATTAGTAGCACCAAAATCGATTATCCGAGACACTTTTGAATCAACACTAAGAAAGGATGCAATTAGGTTATTACCTTTTTGGACAAAAGAGCAAGAGAAATTTGAATTTACAGGAGTGTGAGTTTGGAAAAATTTGCAAAGTTCCTCTATTTGTTCCAAAAGCGATTTCTTGGCCATGTTCAGAATTGGCTTGGAAAGCATGCAAATAATCATGATTTTCACCAGTAGAGCGCCATGGTTCACGGTTGTCTCCTGATAGTTTATTTTTCCAATTTGGCGGCTTACAATGAAGCTTCCAACATGTCTCCTTTGTGTGACTTATCGCTTGTAGAGATCGGACCATGGTCGTTTTTGACTCTCCCCTTCATTATTGTTCCCTTTTACACCAAGGGTAGAGCTTTTAGCCTCAGAACTAGAATTTTTTGTCATCACTCTATGTCTAGCTTCTGTCCTGCAGACTTCAGAGAACACTAGTCTCATGGAGGGCAGTGGATTTTTACCCAATATTCGTCCACGTACGTCATCTAGTTCCCAATTTAATCCAGCAAGAAACAAGTACACACGTTCATTCTCTTCCCTTTTTTTGAATCGACACTACCCTATGAGCAATCCCAGACAAAATCATAGCATAATTCCAATTATTCCCAAACTGTTATAATTTCATTGTACTACACAGTGACATCAAGATCTCCTTGTTTCATCCTCCATAATTTTGTTTTTGATTTGAAAATCTTAGAGTAATTCTTAAAGTATGAATACATCTCGCGAACTACTTCCCAAAGGTCCTTGACAGTAGACAGGACATGCGTGGCTTCGAGATATATGGCTCCATCGAGTTGATTAACCACGCTTTGACTAAACAATTCTTCGAGCTCCAGGTTCTCATCCTTTGATCTCTAGTTTTTGTTGACTTTGTTTCTCTTGTTAAATACCTAAGTTTTCCTCTTCCATCAATGGCTAGTTTTAGAAACTATGCCCATTCCAAATAATTTCTTCCACTAAGTTTGTGAGATGTCAACTGGAAGGAAGAATTGGAAGACAAAAACTCACCACTCTTGATCTTTGGCATCTATCTTGACTGAGAACTCTCCACTATCAAATTTGGACTATTTGAATGATCTCTGCTTGACACAATGTTGCTCTGTTCTCTAGTCATTGCAGCCTTATAACTCATCGTACTTTTTTTATTCATTATATCACTGAAAAGAAGAATACATGGAATATCTAGACTAAAGAGACCGTAGTCTCTCACAAAAATAGGAAAATCATATCAGAATAAAACCAGAAGCAGATAAGATTTTATTCTGATCTTCAAATAAAATTAGATCAGAATTATTCTGGCCCTATTCAGATCTGATTATGATCCTCAAATAAAAGAGGATATTACTATAAAAATAGGAAAAGAAAAATTTCTTAAATTATCAATTTCCTACACCGATGATTGCTTGAGGGTGCCTTCGAGTCCTGTCAATCATTTGATTGGTGTGTAATGAATATTTTAGCATATTTCTTAATTTTTTTATTTTTAAAATTTAGTCTATTATCTGATCATTTAAATATGGACCAAACTTCATCAGCGCATATAATCCTGAGGAGGAGGTTACAACAGGACAAAATAAATAAGGGACTTCTACTTTTGTTCCATTTAATTTGAGGGATCTTGCATAAGAAATTTTTCTCTAAATAATTTCTAGTCATATAACGTGCGTGACATGTTGTATGATATTTTAAAATTTAACATTATTTGCTAAAATGTAATTTTAATAAATATATTTGCAATATGTGACATTTTATTAAAAAAATTATTATAAAATTATTTATTTATCAATAATCTAACTATATATAAAAATAAAAAAGCTACCTAGGTAACCTAGGTGGCAATGCCAAATAACTGCTTTCATTATTTAATTTACTCTACTTTTCTTATTTGGTATTGTTTTCCTTATTTTAATTTTTTATATATATTTTATTTTTTATATGTATTCCAATTTTTTAATTAATTTATATAATTTTTGAATTATGTTATATTTCGTATTGCATGCATTAATGAAAATGTAATAAGAGATTACTTAGAATACCTACTAAATTAAATCTGAAAATGAGAAGTAAAAAAAACACACACACACACACATACACCATGCAGGCAATAGGTTTCCAATTTAGAAATTTTTTTTTTACATACTTAAAAAATTAAATTAAAAATCTCTTCTTTCTTTGTATCACGCTAAAAGGGAAGTTTTAGATAGTTTTCATGAGCAATGTACATTGAATGGTTCAAGTGGTGGGTAATTTTTTTAAAGATCAAATAGTGTGTTGTTAAATAATTAAATTTATAATGAATAATTAATTAAATAAAGACGAAATGGAAAGCTTAAATAGAGAAGAAATAGAAAGCGATAACTTTCATGTCCCATTTCATTATTTTCCAAGCCACTTAAAAAAAATAATTATTAAAATTATTGTTTAACCATTTCTCCATTTTTTGTCAAAAAAATTGCAGGCGTCAAAAATTATTTTTCCTAATTTTTCTTTATATTTATTATTGCATGCATTAGTGATTTTTTTCTCAATTATTGTGCACAAATTTTGTTACCAAAAAATCAGTATACAAAGTTTCATAGATAATACTTTGTATAGAGATATTATCATTTCATACAATACACATTCAACATCACATAAATTTTCCCAAACTTAATATTCAAAAATCCACGTTCAAAAATATCATCACGTTTTAGCTACTTGAATGACACCGATGATAAAAATTTTGGCAGAAATTTTAATAGTAGCATTTCTTTTCTTTTTTTAAAAAAGTATTGTCTAAATTTTGAGCCCAAACATTTGTTATTGCCTAAAATCATCAGTTACGACATATATATGATATTTTTTTCCTTACAAGATAATGGTTCGGATCAAAATTTGTAAACAATTATTGAAATCTATAATATTATATATTCCTTTTTATTGTTTTCATGTATTAATTTTATGTAAATAAACCATCTTAATTATCTCGTGCATCGCAGGAGGAAAATATTAGTATCTTTTGAATTTTAATGCGACTTTTTTTATAGTTCTATAGTTTTCACAAACTTTTTCTTAGAATGAAAACTTTTATGCTTCACCCTTGCTAAAATGGATTCAACTCCTTTATTAGTATATAAATCTCGTTCTATTTTCTAGATTTCTCTATTCTAGGAAGAAAATGCTTTTTAATTAAACAATGGAATTAAGGGGAAAACGGAAAGAAGGAAAGAGAGGAACAATTAGAAAAATAAAATATATCATAAACTTTGCTATGACTCTTGCAATGGAATTGAATATGGTGGCAATGTTGGTTATTTTGATAGCAACAAAACCATTTGTAAACTCTGATCTTTTCTTTTTCGAAAATAGGATCGGATTGATAGTTATTTTGTATGTTTGGGTTTCCCAATTTTTAGGTCTACTATTCTTAGTATTATGATTAAGGCACAGTGAATCAAAACAATCAATAATTTATAAATGTGTATCCAAATATCCAAATCTTTTTTCTTTTTATCTTTTCGTGAATGATGAACAATTTGAGGCTAAGAATGTGCCATTGAATATTTTCGTGATGGCAATTAAGTGAATTAAAATTGTGTTTTGATTATTTCACTGTTACACCATCAGTTGAGTTGTGATATTTCGCTCTTGGCTAATGAAATTTGTTTTTATTGTTGAAAAAGAAACCTAATTATACCACGAGTTACTTTTCAAATTTATGATTTAAATTGGTACCATTAGAAAATTTTAATCAAGCAGTACATTAAAAAAAATTAGTATAATCTTTTCAAAATATAAAATATTTGTGATTATGAAATTTTTTTCACATTATCGCATTAAACCAAAAACTAATTGATAGGGAGGTGCGAAAATGTATTGTCTCATATTCGCATTTATAACAATTTAGTTTTTTCTCCAATAGTTTAGTATATTGCACCCATTACGAAATGGTACTATGAATGAATTCGATAGAATTGTACGGAATATTATCTTTTATGATGTGACGCAAGATAGCTCAACGTCGATTAATTCACTTCGAATATCGCCCAAGAAGATCAAACGAGCTCCGGCAAACAAGTTGAAGATGACGATGACAAGTTTGGTTGAATAAGAGTGGAGAAACCTCCTGAACGAGTCACATTGAGGATTGGGACGAGGATTGGAAGTCCAAGACGAGAAAGATATTCACCTATTGAGCATTGTTACCCATTCTACACAAGAAATGATGATAAGGGATCAAAATAGTGCAATGGAAGAGCTTGGGGGTCAAAACAACAAATTTGGAAAATTAGGCCAAAGCATGCAATCGCATGCACCAATTTGAAACTTTCGGCAAAAACCTACTTAGGAATAGGTACGGTTGTAAGTTTGGCTTTCATGGCCGTAACTCACATAAGCATGCGGTCGCGTGTGCAACTACATGGTTCAATTTTTTTGTACAGGTATGTGGTCACGCATGCAACTACATCTATATGGTTCAAAATTTTGCCCAATATATTTCTAGATATTTTGGGATATTTGTTATATTTTAACATATTTCCAAGTTTAGCTTAGGAAGCAAGTCTTGTTTCTAGTTTTGGATATATAAGGCCATTTCATTTCATTTATAAACGACCTGTGAAGATTATGAAATCTTTGATTTGTGAGTTGACAATTTTTCCTCATTTTTTTTTCATTGGATAATCAAACTTGTCGAGAATGCGATCAATTCTTTTCACATTCAGAACCCCATTTCTACACTTCTTCACATCTGTTATAGGCTATTACCAACATTGTGCGGTGAAGGTTGGCGGGATCACGAGGACCACCTACTAGAGTTTAGCTTTTCTAGGATTGATCTAAACTAATGTGGGTTGTGTTAGCTCAGTTTCGACGTAGTTTTCATCATTTTTCCAATGAAACAAACTTAGGGGGGGTCGTACACTAGGTCTCAAATTTCTTGATTCATCGTGTGGTGGAGATAATATTTGTGCAATTATATAGCAAAATAAATTTCACGTGTATAATTTTTTGTAGATATCAAAAGGACCCTAACCCATTATGTCAAATAAGTATATAAATATATATTAATTTTTTTTTTGTAAAATATCGTTTTCCGTTTATTTTTCACTTTTTAAAAAAAAAAAAAAGGAGACAACACAAAGAATTAATCAAAAAATTAGCATGACAATTGGGGTATCTGGTTTCAAAAAATTAATGCAATTATAACATGCTTGAAGATATTGAATACCATTGGCAAAATGATCGCTAAGAGACAGAATAAGATTGTGGATGCTTCGCACACATCCCCATTTTTTTCTATCATCGATTAGTGATAGCGATAGTGAGGATAAATTATTAGATCAATATTAGTTGAATGGATTTTTTCCAAACTATTAAGTAGTTGAATTTTGTGTTGACCTATTAAAAGTCTTGAGCAATCGAATGTAATATTCTTTTTATTGTTATGAAATAGTTCTGCGAACTATATTAACTACGAATTCTTAATACTACTAAATGAGCTTTATTTTCGATGGAAAATGACTTACAATTCATTTTTTAAAAAGTTGTATGTTATATATATTTTTTTCTAAAATTAAATGTATTGATATCTATCAATTTAATAGTTTGGCATTGCAACTTAATTATATTTAGAAAAATATTTAGTTGTTCTTAATTTTTTTAGTATTGGTGCACAAATCATTAGTAGTAATAATATCGATTAATAAGAATTAATAATGTATTCATTATTAAGTAGAACAAAATTAAATGTATTAACAATAAGGACAAAGGTGACTAATAGAAAAATTTGTGAGGGCATTATTGGAAATCAAAAGATTTTCCATTATTCACACTTTTTAATAGCGTGTATGTGTATATATTCTTCATCATCATCTTCATCATCATCCGGCAGGTTCTTCATCATCATCATCTTTTTATTCTTCATCATTTTCTTATTTTTCATCATCATCATCATCTTCTCCTTCTTCTTCATTTTCTTCATCTACTTATTCCTTTTTCTTCACTTGCTTTTAATCTAGTTCTTCTTCTTTGTAAGATAATTCTTTTTCCTTTTTTTCTTCATTCTTTTATTAAACATCAACTTTCCACTCCTCTACTTCTTTCTTTTCTTCCTCATCTTTCTATAGAGTTCAATGCAACATCCATCAACATATCGAACGCGATTCATCATAAGCTTCATCTTCTTCTTCACACCCACCCTCTTCATCAGCAGTTGCATCTTGGTATTGCAGATATTCAAATAGAAGATTGTTCATATTACTCTCAGCGTAAACTCCATCTCATCCATCTTACAAAGCAAGTGAAGAAACAAATGGTAACAGTCACCTAACAAACTAAGCTAATTCTTTGTGAGCTAATTCCTTTTCTCCTATGCTTTTAATCTTCTTTTTCTTTCTTTTCTTCCTCATCTTTCTACTCCTCTGTTACCAGATTTTCCTTCGTACTATTACAGATGGTTAATTAATCATCCTTTTTCGATTTTTGGGTTCCATTTATCATTTAATCTATATGCCAAGTAGTAATATGGGATCCTTCAAAAAGAAAGGGAAGGGGGGTGGGAAAAAGAGTTCAAGTGTTTTTTAGCTTTTCGTTCCTTTTTTTTTTTTTTTTGAAAAGAAGTTAGCTTTTCGTTCTTAGTCATGGTTTAAATTTAAAGAGAAGAGCTTCGGAGAGGTTTGTTATGCCCTTGCTTTGTTTCACATGAATGTCTCATTTATCTCTTAGCTTGAATGTTTAAAATTGCAAATGAAGTTAACAATAAGGTTGTTTTTGACTCCTACTACTTTTCATTCTTTAATGTTCTTCGTGGTTAGTTTCTGCACCGCTTTCAGATTTTTCTTATATGAAAAGTAAACAATTGATCGTTTTTCAATTTGAGAAATTAACATCGACTAAAAGAAAAGCAAAATAGATGAAGTGCTCAGTAACTTTTTGTCCCTAATTTGTTTTCGTTTCGTTTTACCCTTTACATAAATTCTTTACTTTTCAATTATTCATTTTTTAAGGCAACCAACTTTTCATTTTTTAATAACTTTTCGTTCGACACTACCACTAATTTTTTCCGCTTCATTTTACGTGAATGTTTCATTTCTCCGTTCGAACTTGAATGTTTGAAATTACAAATGAACTTTGTGCAAATGTTCTTTATGTCTCCTATTAGTTTCCCTAATTTGATCTTCTTTGAGGTCAATTTCTTCATCCGCTTTACATTTGGTTGCATGAAAAGTAAACAATTGATGGTTTCTAAATTTGAGAAATTAACATCGACTAATACCAAACAAATGAAAAAAAAAAAAGAAGCAATGAGATGAAGTGTTTGTTAACTATTTGTCCCTATTTTGTTTTACATTTGTTTTTTCCTTTCTTATTGATAACTTGTTTGTATTATTGATTATTTTACAGAATGAACTTAACTTTTTCTAATAACTTAGTCGTCCACACTGGCATTAATTTATTCACCTTCAATTTAGTGTTTCATATTGGATTCTTGCAACCAACATAAATTACTATTTGTGCACAATAACTTTTTTCTGGTTTATCATTTAATCTATATGTGGCATAATAATACTGGAAAATTGAAAAGAAAAACAAAAAAGAACAAGAGATGAAGTTTTTTCATTTGTTTTCTCCTTTCATATTGATAACTTTTTTGTATTATTGATTATTTTACACAGTGAACTTAACTATTTCTAATAACTTAGTTGTTGACACTGCCATTAATTTATTCACCTTTAATTTGCTCTTTGATATTGGATTCTTGAGACCTGTATAAATTACTATTTGTGTGCAATAATTTTTTTTTGTTTTATCATTTAATCTATATGTGGCATAATAATATTGGAAAACTAAAAAGAAAGACAAAAAGGAACAAGAGCTAAAGTGTTTGTGTTTTTGACTATCTATTACAGCATATTTATCATCCACTATAAATAAGTTTTTGTGCACAATTATTTATTTTTTACTTTGGTCATTAAATTTATATGCTCATCAAAAATATAGGAAGCTTACTACCAATCCAGTTTTTCCCTACATGTTTTTTTCTCTTCGTTTTTCACTTTCGCGTTGCTAATTTTTCTTATAATTGATTTTTTAACACAATCAATTAATCTTTTTTTTTAATAATGGCGTTGTTGACATTGCTTTAATTTTTCCCCCTTTATTATAATCTTTCATATTGGATTCTTGCTCGTAGTATAAATTAATTTATGAGAAGAATCCCTTTTTCTGTTTTATCATTTAATCAAGATGTGTCATAATAATATCGGAAAATTGAAAAGAAAAACAAAAAGAAAAAAAGATGGAGGGTTTGTGTTTTTTACTATCTATTACAGCCTTTTTAGTAATGTATGTATCAATGTATATATTGATCCAGTATAAATTTCCTTTTTTGCACTATTATTTAATTTTTCCCTTTGACAGTTTAACTTATAAGCGCATAAAAATCGTAGGAAGCTTATTACTGACAAAGCTTTCCTCTAAATTCCTTTCTCCCATCGTTTTTCCCTTTCATGTTGTTCTCTAAATTCCTTTTTCCCATCATTTTTCGCTTTCATATTTTTACCTTTTCGTACCGTTCATTTTTTAACACAATCAACTTTTTTTTCCACATCTTTTTTTACTGTCCAATATCATCCTCTACATTAACACCATTAGTTAATTTAATCATATCTTTCGCCGCGGTTATATTTTTCTCACCATTAATATTTTTGACATTATGCTCTGATTAAATATATAGACTAATCAGTATCTCATCCGCATCACAATGTACATTAATGAAATATTTTGGGTAATTATTACTCTGTGCTATTATTCTAATGGTAATTGATTAATAAAAATATGGAGAACTACATATTTGTTAAAAATGAGAGATTTACCATTTATTGACTTCTTCTAAATAAGATTTATCATACTGATAACAAACGCTATATTATTTTTTCTTCATTTGCCATAAGAATCATCTACTATTTGTAACAGTATACAAATCATTTTAGATTGAATTACACAATGCTACTAATCAATGAATTGAAAAAAAGTTTGGTTGAACAGGTTTGTCTCTTTTAGGTAAAAAATGTGTAGTGCAATGTGAAACCACAAGTATACGGGTTGAATAAGTAGTACAGTAGATGTGAGTCCATGTGTCGATCCCACAATGACTTGATTTGAGCACCGAAATTTATCAAGTCATTACTTTATTGGGTGAATCAAATTAATTGGTGCAATAATGCTAAATTAAAATAAAATGCGAGAGAATAATGTTATAACTAAATCTATTATGCAAGACTCAGATGAATTGCAGATTGAACTAACGTGTTTGTAGACTTGAGACTCAATACTTCACCCAATTGATCCCCTTAATCCCACGTTCATGGATCCAAAATAATTAACTCGTGCTAACGGTCGAATTCCCTAAATTATTTAACTATCTCTCTCGATGATAATTAAATATATTCAATCAGGCCAACTTACCTATTTCTAAGTAAATTCTCTATCAACCTTTATGAACACATTCAAAAAAGAAACTCTAATAGGTTTCCTTAAAATTCCACCTATGTGAGCGCACTAATCACAAGTTTATCTCTAAATCTTTTTTAAATTAGTGTTCCATGTTACTTATATCTAATAGAGAATAAAAGTTCACAATTAGTATACATAAATATTCCCAAGTAATAAGGGTTTAGCTACTCATTGAATTGAAATAAAGATTTGAAAAAATTAAATAAAACTAAGTACATGACCGGCTTTGAGAGAAATAAAAGTTGAAGCCTTCAATCTCTTGAGTTCTTCAATTTCTTCTCCAAACTTATGCTGTTGTGGCTCCAATCTTCTCCAATGATCAATTCATTTTTTCTTTTGGTGTTTCTCTCGCCTTTTTATAGCCCCAAAAAGTCTTCTAAATGCCCTAAAAAACGTGTACAAAAGTCCAACTTCAAAAAAGAATGCAAAAATCGACCTTTGGATGGAGTTTTAGATCCCCGGGTGAAGCTGCGTCTGCAGCCCCCGGGTTGTTGCAAATTTGGTCCCGAACTTCCGATAGTCATGCCTTTTGCTAGAAAGCTCAGAATTGAGATTCATAAAAGTGGGAGAATCATCTTTCCATGCTCTCTCCATTGAGCAAAAAATAGGTAAAAAAAATTCTTCAAAAATTGCACCCAAGGTCCTCCATCTTTTAGAATGCTCCATTTTAGTTCCCGAACTTTGGATTTTTTGCCATTTTCACCTTTTTTCACTTCTTTGCCACCCCTAACACAAAATTAAACAAACACAAGTAAAAATATACTTTAAACAAAGGAAAACACAAACTAAAAATGCTAAAAATAGGGGAATTAACACACAAAAATGCAAGCTGTCAAATCCACCCCCCCTACTGATACTGTTGTTCATTCTCGAATAACAAAAATCTAAAAGCACACATGCAAACAAGCAAAGATAATCGAACTCTACTCAACACACAAATTTTCAAAGTTTCCTATCACATGAGATAATGTAAAACACTCGCAACTTGCCTAATAAAGAGGTCACAAGTGTTGAACATGAGTAGATATACCTTGAAAATCATGGAGTAAATTTTCCATTACACAACCGGCGTGTCAGTGTGTGCAACAGAGGCAGCTTTTTCAGAATTGTCTGATTAAAAAGGGAAGTTCAAAGCCCAGCATCAGAAATCCTTCTCAATTGGTCGTATCGTTTTTCACTCGTCTTGTGAATCCACTCTGTATTTATTAATTGACCCCAGGATTCTATAAAGTATTAAGTTTCACCAAAAACCACCCAGTATTAGCATTACATGTTAGGAAAACATGGTAAGAGCTTTATTTATGAAGATTTCCCCGGCCTCAAGAGTTGTCACATCCAGAACGTTAGACTAGCACCTCAAACTACTGACATTGCACGTGTAATGACACCCAATACCCTCACAAGTAGTCACTCAAATCACACAAAGGTGTTTAGTGGGTATCAATTTTCACTCAAGTCAATGCATAGAGTAGTCTTGCCATATGCTTGCGAATCGACCAGGTTGGAGCATTCAGATGTACGCATGCAAATAACGGACTTCTTGGGTTGTAATGGAGCTTCCGTTTTGACTAACACCGAACTTCCCCATTATTTCTTTTCACTCAAAGGATGGTTCATCACAATACTCAATACTCTACCACATCCCTTTTACTTTCCCAACTTTTATTGAGCTCTCTAGTCGCTTATGAAATCATTCACATGGGGTTCAAGGTCGTTAAACAACAACTGAGATTTCATGGCTTATATTGTGGCTAAATTTTCAACAAAAGGCTTCAAGGCTCAAAAGGGCTATCAAAATAGGATAAATGACAAGGTAGGCTCATTTTGATAGCTAAAATTTGGCTCATCCTGAAATTGCCTTTGCAATAGTTTGCATTTGCACAAAAGAGCGTCACAACAAGCATGCCGAAGCACGTTCTAGAAGAGTTGCACCATGCATGACAACACACATCCAAAGAATAAGAGCTTAATGTAATGCATATGGTCTTTTAAAGGTTCCAAAGCTCATAAATTATGGACAATGCGCATTGATCTTATTCATCTACTCAACATAGGTTAGTGCTAGTCCTACTTCAAGGTTCTAACTCTATCAAGAAAGACAAGTGCACTGAAAATTCTCACCCTGAGGCCCTAACACATCCTGCTAATGCTGAACGCTTTTAGGTTACTTAGATAAAAGGCGTAGATAACATTTTCCGTTCTGCATTTCAAGGTTTTACCTGAGTGCAAAGGTGTTCAATGAATCCTAACTTCCAATCATGATCAGAAAACAATAGAAAAAGTAACTCAACTTAAGTGGTCAATAAATGGCCAGTTAATGCACGGAATGCAACTAATGCTGCCCAGACATCATCACCAAGCAACCTAATTCCAGCAAACTATGATGCCAAAACACAAACATGCATACATAACAAAAAAAAAGACAATAGCAAAATTAGCTAACCAAAGACCCAGGCATGCATTACCCCAACAAACATCACACAAAAGTGTGACTAACAACACAAACACACACATATAAACAAACCTAACATTCGCACCCCACACTTGAATTCTACATTGCCCTCAATGTAGAATAGTGCATATAAGGTAAGAAGAGTGGGTCAGAGACTCCCTTGGGGATGGTGGTCATCCTCCTCCATAGGCTTATCATAAGTAGGCGGTGTTCCTTGGGTGAGTCGGAGTTGATCAATTGGATACCATATTCTTTGGTTGTCAGCTGGAATCTCCTGTGTATCCTCTTGCACGGTAGTCAATTTCAAATTTATATCTTGCACCAAAGTAATCATCTCTTGCTTGAATGGGGAATACTGAAATGGTGGTGGTGCACCACCTGCTGATGTCTTGAGGGTTCTTATGACAGGCCATACTGCCCTGATATTTCAATTGCAGTTGCCGACGTCAGTAGGAGTTATTGGAAAGAGGGGCATCATGGATCAGATTATCCTCGTTAGCCTTAACTGACACTCATTGATCGTGACAAATGCCAGTGATCAAACATGGCAAATGGAGGTATTGAGGCAGTTTGTTGATCCCCATGTTCTTGATAATATCGAGCAACTATTGTCCCAAATCAATCTATATTCGAGCCGGCAGAATTGCGAAGTATAACCGCTCCATATGAGGGGGGACAATGGTTTAATTGGTAATAGGCTGGAGGCAGCTACACGTCCGTTGATGGAGATACCACGGCCACTTGTTCAAGTCCTTGTTGTGATAAACTAATCGTACGGAGGGGTCTTTAGCATAAGCTTCATCCGTCAAAAGCCATTAAATCACCGTTGATCAGTAAAGGGAGGTATATAGTCCTTGGCGTCCATATCAATGGTGTCAGTGGCATCCAGACCGAGATATTGATCAATCACTTGCTTGGAAAACTTAATACGCTAGTTCAACACCATGATAGACTAAGGATGGCGTGAATCTTCAAGCTCGAGCTCTCTATTAAAATTGTGGTGGAAATCATTCACGAGCCATTGATTGCCATTGGGAAGATAGAAGGTGAATTTGATCCAACCATAGTCAGTGAATCGTTTCCACAGGTGGGTACAAGCCTGTGTACATCCATTACCAATGTCAAGTTGCTCATGTTCGACTCGACTAAATTTCTTTTCTGTAACGGAAACCTTAAGTGCGACTTCTACAACCTCTTCCTCTTCAACCACCTCTTTTCTTGGTCTCTTGTTGCGCCCCATGTCTGTGTACCTACAAAAGAAAATCGTCTATCATTGACCTTGGAATGTAGAGTTCAAAAATGGATAGAGAATATGTGCTTATAGCCTAAATAAAAGTCAAATGATAATCTAAAAGTATCCACAGGAACAAGGCAAACATATGTATCCAAGGAGTCAAGTTGAAGGTGACTGTGGCAATTCATCAAATACTTGCTATGCACAAAGGTTCCAAGCACAAATAATGTAATGTGGGATAAAGAGTAACTAACAATCCTTCATATATCAAACAAATCTAAGCATCAAGCAACGTGGCATTTATTCAAACACCTTGTGGGCATCTAGAATTTCTTGAAGAAAATTGCCAATTTAAAGGTAAAGAATACTAACCCAGTACATAACTCAAGTAATCTATCACCCAAGACTTCATGTAGAGAAACTTTAGCCATTAATTCATGAATAACTCATATTAAACTCAAAGGAAGAGATAGTCTAACATAAAGCATGAGAAATTTCAATACAAAGCATACCCGTGTGTTCTTCGAATTCAAATATGAAGAGAAACTAGGAGAACGTGATGCTATAATCCCAAAACTATAGTGTGGAATGAAAGAATTGCAAGAGAGTTTAACAATTATAGAGTTGTAGTGCTTGGAATGGAGAGAGTTTGAGGAGAGGGAAAAGTGGGAATTGCAAAGTGCTTGGGGCTGACCGTCTGACTCGCAATGTTGCCAAAAAAATTTTTTATTACCACGAGAGCATGTGCGCCCGCAGTTTGTGGGGGGTGCGTCTGTAGGTGCACCCCTTGCAACCTTTCAAAAAAAGTTTTTTTATATTATCGCCGGCGCATGTGCACCCAACAAGATATTTCTAGTCAGTTAGCATCAATCATAAACTTTAACAAATGAGTACGCATCCTTAAAAAGACAGGCCAATGGAATCCACTTTCCAGCACTTTCGCAGCTATTTTGGATGCCCTGAGATGTCCTCCATAAAGTGAAGAATGAAGCTGATCTAGAATGTCCCTCATCTCATTATCTAGCATACATTGGCGAATAAGTTGATTAGGCCGTTTCCTATAAAGGAATGGTTCCTCCCAATAGTAGTAATGAAGGTCGTGGAGGAACTTTCTCTTCTGCTCATAAGAGAACTCCGATGGAATGATGCCCTCAACCAAATAATTTACATAATCTGTAAACTACGGGGCTTCATGTACTGTGTACATTCATCGGGAAAGTTCTTATCTAGCTATTTATCAGGGGCCTCCTCTAACTGTTCAAGTCGGGACAAATGATTTGCTATTTGGTTTTATATACCTTTTCTATCCTGAATCTCTATTCAAATTCTTGGAGAAGTACAGCCCATTTTATAACCTGGGCTTGGCTTCTTTTTCCTCGAACTGATACTTCAAGGTTGAGTGATCAATAAAGGTGACCACTGTTGAACCAATTAGATAGGCCCGGAATTTGTCGAAAGCAAAGACCACTGCTAGCAATTCGCTTTCTCTGGTGCCATAGTTAACTTGAGCTGAGTTTTACATTTTGCTGGTGCAGTAAATAACCCTAAACACCTTATTCTTCCTTTGTACCAGATTTGCTCCGACTGCGTAGTCACTGGCATCACACATAATCTCAAAGGGCATTGACCAATCGGTTGCAATGATGACGAGAACAATAACAAATTTTTCTTTTAAAGTGTTAAAAAAAATTGTGGCATTCTTCTGTAAAATTAAAGGGCATGTCTTTTTCAAGAAACTTGCACAAAGGCTTTGTGATAGCTAAAAAAGCCTTAATAAATCTCTTGTAAAAACATGCACGCCCCAAGAAACTCCTTATGCATCTAACTAGAGTTGGGAGAGGGGGTTACTTCTCAATAACTTTAATCTCAACTTTGTCTACTTCAATTCCCATGGCTGAGATATGGTGTCCCAACACTATACCTTCACTTGCCATAAAGTGACATTTTTCCCAATTCAGTACGAGATTGGTTTCTTCACACCGTTGTAATACTAAAGATAGATTTTCAAGGAATTCATCAAAAGAAGGACCAAAAACTAAAAAATCATCCATGAATACCTCTATAAAATGGTCCAACATGTCTAATAAAATTGCCACTATGCACCACTAAAAGGTGGCAGGTGCATTGCATAGGTCGAACGATATCCTTCTGTAAGCGAAAGTCCCATATGGGCAGGTGAAGGTTGTCTTCTTTTGATCAGCGAGTGCGATGGGGATTTGATTATATCCGGAGTACCCATCTAAGAAGTAGTAGTAGGAGTACCCTGTAAGCAGCTCCAACATCTGATCAATGAAGGGTAATAGGGAGTAATCGTTCCTGGTTGCAAAGTTGAGTTTCTTGTAGTGAATGCAAACCCTCCATCCTGTGACTGGTCGATTGGGGATTATTCATCATCCTCGTTCTTCACCATTGTTATTCCTCCTTTCTTTAGCACTACATGGATTGGACTTACCCATTCACTGTCTGAGATAGGGTAGATGATACTTGCATCTAGAAGCTTTACTATCTCAGCCCGGACAATCTCTTTCGGAAGTAGGGTTTAATCTATGTTTATTCTTAATAGAAGTCCTTGATCCTCCATCGTGTAAAATCTTGTGCATGCAGATTGACTGGATGATCTCTTTAATGTCAGCTATTCCCCATCAAATAGCAGTCCTGTGTACCCTTAGCACTCGTAACAACCTCTCTTCTTCCACATCCGTCAATTGATTAGAAATAATAATAGGTAATGTAGAAGATTTGCCTAAATAAGGGTACCTAAGATGTGACAGTAGGCGTTTCAACTCAAGTGTAGGTGGAAATTCAATAGATGGAAAGACTTTCTATTGAGCTTCTCCTAATGGCTTATATAGCCAATTTCTTTTGTAAGCCACAGGATAGAGTGCTTCCAAGTGACAAGCCATCTCGGCTTGCTCCTCATTCTCAGCATTTGAACCTTATGACAGCACGATGCATGTTTCAAGTGGATCTACGTGGAAATTTTATTCAAAAACTTCCTCAACTACTCGATCAAGTACACCAACTTGGAAACAAGCGCCTTAGATGAAGAGGATAGCTGTTTTAGAACATCAAACACATTGAACGTCACTTTACCCTGATCCACCCTTAAAGTCAGCATTCTTTCATAAACATCAATCAATGCCTTCCCCGTCCTCAAGAATGGTCTTCCAAAGATAAGAGGGATTTCTTTGTCCTCTTCCATGTCCAAAATAAGAAAGTCGACTGGGTAAATGAACTTGTCAACCTTCACTAGTACATCTTCAATAATCCCTCTTGGATAAGTGATTGATCTGTCAGCCAACTACAAGGAAACGGTTGTTGGTTTGTACTCCTCTAGTCCAAGCTTCCTGTACACAGACAATGGCATTAGATTAATGCTAGCACCCAAGTCACATAGAGCTAAACCAAAATAAAATTGGCCTATTGTGCACGGAATATTAAAACTCCCTAGTTCCTTTAATTTAGAGGGTAGTTTCTTCTGCAAAATTGCACTGCACTTCTTAGTGAGCATTACTCTCTCATGTTTGTCTAGCTTCCTTTTGTTGGATAGGATCTCTTTCATGAACTCCGAGTAGCTGGGCATTTGAGCTAGAGCATTTACAAATGGTATATTTATGTGTAATTTCTTGAATATTTTAAGAAATTTCCCAAACTGCTTGTCTCGTTTACTCTTCTACAACCTTTGAGGATAAGGAATCGGGTCTACACAGGCCTTGATTGGATGTAGCATGTTTTCCTCATTTTTGTCCAGTTTTGGTTCTTTATCTGGCGACTCAACTATTTTATGCTTTTCTTTCTCCTCATTTTCAACTGCATCTAGCATAGTTCCTTCCGTCATTTTTTACTTCTACCTCAGGAAATTGAAGACCACCTCTAGTAGTAACGGAATTGACTTGTTTTGGGTTGGTCACCGTGTCACTTGGCAAAGTATAGGTGGGATGTGCTGCCACTATAGTTGCTAAGTGTCCAACCTGAGTCTCCAAATTCTTGATTGCAGCATTGAAGTTGTTGTTACATTCCATGTATTTCCCAAGCTTATTCTTTCCTACGGCTGATTGAATCCAGGCGTCTTTATTCCCTCTTGGTTGTCCTTCCACGAAAAGTTCAGGTGTTCTCTCCAACTGGGATTATACGTTTGAGCGTATAGCCTATACAGTGGCCTTTGATTATTCCCAATGAAGAGTGCCTGCTGAGCCGTTGGTATGTTCAGAAAGGCTACTAGGCACTCTGTAGTAACATGGTTGGCGTAGCAAATATCACAAGTAGCACTTGATTGGGCTACGTTAATTATAGGGATAGTTAGATTATCTAGCTTCTTGGAAAGAGCTGCCACTTGAGCTACCAGTGATGCCACGGCATCCACTTCATGAATTCCAGCATGATTTGGCAGCGATCAATTTGAGTACCATTGATAACTATTTACTGCCATCTTCTCGAAAATAGAGGAAGCCTCATCATAAATCTTATCCGTAAGTGAGCCTCTTATAGCTGAGTCTGCATGCTTCATGTTCTCATCATTCAACCTGTTATGAAAGGTTTGCGCAGTGACCCAGTTGGGTATGCCATGATTTTACAGTGTCTTAGCAAGTCATTGAATCTCTCCCACGCTTTGAATATAGATTCTTCACGGTGTTTGGTAAATGAGGTGATTTCCCGCCTTATTTTTTAACATCCTGCCTAAAAGGAAGAATTTGTAGAAGAATTTTTGGCACTGATTAGCCCAACTAGTAACTGAATTGGTAGGTAGAGTATAAAACCATGTTCTTGATTTTCTAGCCACAGAGAGCGAGAATAGCTTCATTTTAATAGCATCCTGAGGCTCTCCATTAATTTTGGACATGTCGCCGATTCTAGAAACCTCCTTATATGCTCTTGCGGATCCTCGTCCTGCAGCCCATGGAACTGTACCGTTTGTTAAACAAGTTGAATGCTTCCTGGCTTAATCTCATAGTTATTAGCTAGAATTGCAAGGGCAACCAAGCAAGTAAGATTATTTCCAACTGTTAGCATGATGTTTTCTCTCAACGGACGAGTTGGGTAAGCCATACGACATTCTTCTTCTTCAGCCATCTTAAGTTCTTGTTGCTTTCTTTTAGCTTCTCTTGCTTCTCTTAGTGTACGCCGAAATTTGCATTCCATCTCAGGATCAACAGGCTCAACCTCAAATAGTGGATTCGATCTCGTGTTTAGCATGCAAATTTGCAATGCAAAACAAATAAAATTAAATAACGAATAAAAATAAAGTCAAATTAAAGCAATAATTGACTAGAATTGATATAAATTACGAAGTCCCTAGCAACCGTTCCAAAAACATGTTAGCTAAAAAATGTGTAGTGCAATGTGAAACCGCAAGTGTACGGGTCAAACAAGTAGTACAGTAGATGTGAGTCCATGCGTCGATCCCACAGAGACTTGATTTGAGTACCAAAATTTGCCAAGTTATTACTTTATTCAACGAATCAAATTAATTGGTGCAATAATGCTAAACTAAAATAAAATGCGAGAGAATAATGATCTAACTAAATCTATTATGCAAGAATCAGATGAATTGTAGATTGAATCAGCTGTTTTGAGACTTGTGACTCAATAATACTTCACCCAATTGATTCCCTTAATCCTACCTTCATGGATCCAAAATAATTAACTCGTACTAACGGTCGAATTCCCTAAATTATATAACTATCTCTCTCGATGATAACTAAATCTATTCAATCGAGCCAATTTTTCTATCTCTAGGTAAATTCGTTATCAACCTTCATGAACGCATTCAAATAAGAAATTCTAATAGGGTTCATCGAAATTCTACCTATGTGATTGCGCTAACCACAAGTTTATCTCTAAATCTTCTCGAAATTAGTGTTCGATGTTGCCTAAATATAATTCATGTTTTCTTCTCTCGAATCAAATATGAACCAATAGAGAAATTCACTAGTTAATCAGAAAGGCAAATAAATTAACCCGGCAACATAGAATTAACACAAATAAATTACTAGAAATTCAGATCCATTTACATAGAATTAAAGTTCACAATTGAGATCCATAAATTGTCCAAATTAATAAGGATTTAGCCACTCATTGAATTGAAACAACGACGAAAAAGAATAAATTAAACTAAATACATAACTGTGTTTGGGAGAAATAAAGTTGAAGCATTCAATCTCTTGAGTTCTTCAATTTCTTCTCTAAACTTGTGCTGCTGTGGCTCCAATCTTCTGCAACGATGCAACTTCTTTTCTTTCTTTCTTTTTTTTTTCTTGCACTTTTATAGGTCCCCAAAATTCCTCTAAAAGCCCTCAGAAACGTGTACAAAAGTCCAACTGTAAGAAAGAATGGAAAACACAAAATTAAAGAAACACAAGTAAAAAATATACTTTAAACAGAGGAAAATACAAACTAAACATGCTAAAAATGCGGGAATTAACACACAAAAACACAAGCTATCAGTCTCCCTGCGTTGATGTTACTAGTCAATACGCTACCAAGTGCTATGATAATCTTCATAATTCAGTATGCTGTGTCTGGTGCTGTTCTATTGGCCATCTCCTTAACTCTGTTAGGAAGTGCATAGAATAAGAATGATTATCCCTTTTTACAAATAAATTAGAAGCAATTTATCTTTTGTGTTTGTATAGATATCCTCTATTTTCACAATATCTCTTCCGAATAAACCACACTTGCAATAATCATTTAACAGTCTACATAGACATTGCTAGATATATAGTTTTAATATCAATTATGTTTTCACAATTTCTCTTCCCAATTTGTCCTTTTGTGGGCACAAATGTGTTTTTGATTGATGCATTTTTTAGTGAAGGTGTTTGCTTTAAGTATAGTAGTATATTCAAAACTCTTAAAACACATTAATGGGTTTGAATTGACATGATAGGGTGTTAATGAATAGGATTCAAGCGCCACAAGCACCTATTTATTAAAATTATGCACAAACTTATTCTGTCATATGAATATTAATGAAGTATGTCTCTTAATTAATAGTTAACAATTGATATTTTATTTTGCACTTTTTTATCAGTTATAGCTTTTTACTCCTCACGAGTGCTAAAGAAAGTAATACTTTGACTACAGAAATAAACGTAACTAATTAAATAAATGCTCTTCCTATTAAAAAAAGAGGATCACTTATTAGTTTTTGAATTTGATAAGGATTTGTAATTATTTAAAATCAATATCATGTAGCTAAATATATTGTCAATTACATATTGGCCTATAATTTGAAGCTATTCAAATTAATTCATTGGATGTGCACACAAAAATAACAAAAGGTGTTGAAAATATAATCAAGATGAATAAATGATTGAAGTAAAAGATGATTGAGGGAAAATATATCATATTACTACCATTTGTCTGTAATAATAACTACATTAGTTGACTAAAATAATTGTATAGATAGTTATAGATAGTTCATGGTGCAATCATTTGTTTGTATTAGTTAAAATACGAAATCAATGCCTCAAATGTGTTTTCTAGTTGTAGTTTCAATTAACTAAACGATCTTCATTTAGCTTCTTTCAAATTATGGGTAATGATCTTCATTTAGCTTATTTCAAACCGTGCGTAATATCGTGGAGCTAAGAGATCAACAACTTATGTGTACATTATGGTTTTACTAGCATCATATTTGTTAAGAGGTCTTTTTCATTGTGTTTGGTTAATGGGTGACGGTTTGTTAGAAAATGTAATTCATTCATATAAAACCATATCCAATTCTTTACCTTAGAAATGTGGATATTGATGTATTATTGTAAATCCGTCATCTAGATGGTTGTCTCTACTCAATCGTTTTTAGTGCCAAGTTTTACTGTTAAAGTTTTGAAGTTGTTGTGGTACCTTTGTTGATGTTTTTTTCTAGATAATATTATGATGGACGACAAGGGTCGAAGGAAGGTAAAACACAAGCACATATGTTCATCGATCACTTCATTGGTCGTTGTTCAAAGAAATAGGCATACCTTTTAGATACAATGTCTGTTTTGGGCCAGGACCCCAATCCAAAAAGGTCACGAGAGGTTGCAATTGACCCACACATTTCATTGTGCAAGTAGGATTTATTTTAGCATCTTGGGACTATTTAGGGAGTCAAAACTATAATTTTATATTTTATTATTTTATTTCGTGTTTATTTTAATAAGGCCCAACCAAGTGTGTGTCTGTTGGCCCAATAAGATTTGCTTCTGCGTATTTAAGAGTTCAGCATCTAGGGTTTTCATTTAGTTTCCTTTTAATAAGAACAACACTAGTTTTTCGTTCGTATTGTTGCAATCTGCGACGTACATCAGTTGGTATCAGAGCATGGTGCAAAGAAGATGTGGAGTTGGTACTTGCTATGGAGGTTGTGGTGACAGTGATGCTGATATCAATAACTTGCAGGATTAGATCAAATTGTTGACAGCGCGTTTTGATCAGTTTATGGCTCGGGTGATGAACATCGCCCAAGGTGGGTCTCCTCTCGTCGAACCACATTGTGGTCGGATACACCAAGGACCAGGGCAAGCGAGCCAGATGAAGAGCTATTTTCAATGATCGGGAACGATTGTGCCGATGGGCACCTGCTAGCAGTGCAGTGGTGGGAGGTCCGTATTAGGGTTGACTTTCCGGAATTTTGTGGCAGGATAGAGGTGAATGAGTTTCTTGATCGATTAATGGCAGTGGATGAAACCCTTTATTATAAGAAGGTGCCTGATGATAAAAGGGTGTTCGCGGTTGCGCATCTATGTAGATGGACGACAATAGTTGAAATAGAGCCGAGTTCATAAGGGCAAGTCGAAAATACAGTCATGTGAGAAAATGAAGAAGCAGTCGAGGGCATCATTTCTTCCATTTAATTATTCCAAGACGTTCTAGCAACGATTGTAGAATTTGAGGCAAGGCAATTGCACCGTCGATGAATACTCTACGGAGTTGTATCAGCTGATTGTCGACCGATGTTGGAGAGTTCGAGGATCAGTCGGTGGCATGCTACATTGGCAGGCTACGATGGAACTTACAAGATGTTCAGAAGACGTTGTCACATGTTTCTATGTCTAAGGCTCATCAGTTGGGGGCACCAGCCTGGTATTCAGCAATTGAGATGAGCAGGAGGGAATTTTGGCGGTTCATACGGGGTTGGGGAGTTGACAAGCCACCCTAAATCCCACATGGTCGAGGCATTGACCAGAAAACTCTGCTGGCGGTGCCTCTAGGTGCAAATCCAAGTGGTCGGCTTTTCAAGTAGGCGTGGTCGTGGTGTCCAATGTTTCGATTGTGGTTGCTTTGAAAAGAGATTATCCACCCTAAGAGAAGTAATGAGCAAGGCTGTTGATTTAAGAAATGAGCCAAATGCTATTGTTAATCCTTTCCACAAGGAAGTAAAGTTTCACGTTGTTGAGGTGGTACATACTGGAGACGTGAGGCCTCTTTTGGTGGTACACCAAACATGCCTTGCAACAAAAGGGTCGCCTGTGAATTTGTAGCGACATACCATTTTCATGTCCATATGTACTATTGGTAGAAATATGTGTAGGTTAATCAGAGATTAAGGCAGCTGTAAAAATGTGATATCAGAGGCTGCTGTTTAGCAGTTGCAATGAACAATGGAACCCCACCCTGCTCCTTATAGTTTGGCTTGGTTGCAGCAAGGTAGTCAATTTTTTATTAATCGGCGTGTGTTGGGTCCTTTCTACATTGGTAGCATATATTGGGGGATAGTGTGTGGTGTGATGTGGTGCCAATGGATGTTAAGCACAAAGGTAAAAGAAATGCCTACAGCCTCACCTTTTCGAGGAAGAAGATCGTGTCACTACTCTCTAAGGACTACAAATTGACAATCTTAATCTTTTCCCCCGCTTGATGTTTATTTGGGAGACGTTGGCAGTTCGCTAGGTGTATCTGTTGATTGGGATGGAGGCAGCATGGGAGAAAGTTACTTGTATGGGTAAGGGAGCAGCCCTACACCCCAAAGCAACTATTTTATTGTCTGAATTTGCTAAGGTGTTCCCAGAAGATTTACGAGTATTTAGCTTCGGGGACTACACTACCTAACAGGCCACTTTATAGGATGAGCCCTATGGAGCATGAAGAATTATGGCTACAGGTGGAGAAATTGGTAAACAAAGGCTACATCAGAGAAATTCTTAGCCTTGCTTGTGCCTGGCTAGTCTTGCTTGTGCCAAAAAAGGATGGCAACTACCAAATGTATGTGGACAGTTGGGCAACAAACAAAATTACCATTCGATATCAATTTCCAATTCCACATCTCTATCATTAGCTAGATCAGCTAACGAGGTGAGTGTATTCTCAAATGTGGATATAAGGAGCGGGTATCATCAGATCCGAGTCGGACCTATTGCTGAGTGGAACACAACCTTCAAGACTGGAGTGGGACTATTTGATTTGTTTGTCATGCCATTTTGTTTGTCAAATGTGCCGAGGACCTTCACGCGGGTAATGAATTAGGCCCTTCTTCCGTTCATTCGTAAGTGTGTTGTAGTGTATTTCCTTGACATACTTGTGCATAGCAAATCAAAAGACGACCATTTTGTTCATCGGCCAGAAGTTCTTATTGTGCTGCACCAAAAAAAGATATATGCGGCCCAAAAGAAGTGTTCTTTCTTTATTAATAGGGTGCTATTCCTAGGCTATGCGATATCTATTGCGAATATTGCTGTGGATTCTGTGAAGGTGGAAGCATTTCAAAGTTGCCCCATCCACAAACTGTTACCGATGTTCGTAGTTTTCATGGATTGGCATCTTTTATAAGTGTTTCTTTCAGCATTTCAGTTCTATTATGTCCCCCATCTTTAATTGTATGAAATCGACCAGATTTGACTGGACTCCAGAAGTGGAAAGGTAATTTTAGCTGATTAAGCGGCAACAGACTACTGTACCAATTCTAACTCCACCAGATTTTGCGAAACCATTTCCTTTCATTTTAATGTGCCAAAGGTTGGAATTCGGGTGGTTCTCGGTCAAGAAAACTGTCCCATGGCGTACTTTATTTAGAAATTGATAGGCGCACGAGGGCAGCAGAATACTTAGGGCGCTAATTTTTTTGCTATTGTGCAGGCTATTCGTCGTTGGAGGTACTATTTGTTTCAACGTGAATTCGTGTTATACAGTGATCATGAAGCCCTTAAACACTCGTCTAGTCAGGATGCAGTTTCTACTCGTCATGCACCATGGATTGCCGTCCTTCAACAATTCAACAATTCAACCTTGTGATCAAGCACCAATAAGGGATTTCTAATAAAGTGGCTAACGCTTTGAGTCGGCATCATAGCTTATTGACGCGCTTAGAGGTGGCAGTGACTAGGTTCAATACATTCGCTTCACTCTACCCAAATGATCCGTATTTTGGTCCCATCTATTCCAGTTTGTTGTTAAGCCCACATCCTCCCTTTGTCCTCGAGTAAGGATTTGTATTTGAAGGGGTGCAGTTCTGTGTGTCGGCGTAAAGCCTTAGATTGAAGAGTATCATGGCGAGGGACATGTCGGGTGTGATAGCACACTGTCCCTTATCTTGTGGGGCGCTACGTTACGCGGTGTCGAGTCTACCGTATAGCGAAGGGAAAAATTGCTGATGCAGGTCTCTATCAACCTCTGTCTATTCTGTCAGCACCATGGATAGATATTAGAGCGGACTTTGTTTGGGGATTGATACGAGTGCAACATGGTAGTGATTCGATATTTGTAGTTGTTGATCGGTTTTTGAAAATGGCATAGTTTATGCCTTGCAACAAAACTACAGATGCTGTTAATGTGGCTCAATTATTATTATTTGAGGTCCACTGTCTCCACACACTTCCTACCCTAATTGTGTCGGACAGCAATACCAGATATCTAAGCTATTTCTAGTAGAGTTTGTGGAATTCTGCTAATACATCTTTAAACTTTAGTAGTGCCTACTATTCCCGAACCAATGGCCAAATTGAGGTTGTCAATTGTTCTTTCGGTGATTTGCTTTGCTATTTAATTGAGTAAAATAGTTGACATTGGGATTAGAGACTTAATCAGGTAGAGTTTTCTCAAAATCATGCTAAGAATCGCAGAACTGGTTTCATTCTTTTTGAAATTGTGTATAGCACCTGTTTGCATAGCCCGGTTGATTTGTTGGCGTTCCCTCTAAGACTCGTGCACATGGGCGAGCTATGGACTTTATTCGTGATTTGCAATGAGTTCATGAGCAGACCAGAGGAAATTTGATTGAATCAAGCGTAAACTACAAACCAGCTGCCAATAAACATCATCGTCTAGCCAAGTTTGAAGTTGGAGTATTCTAAGCAGTTGGTTCGTGCCATTGGACTTGTTGAAACAGTTGAAAAAATCAATTCAAATGCGTACTGATCGAATCTTTCTAACCCTAAGGAAATTATGGATAACAATAATGCAGAGAGCTGCGGCAGCGATGCAGAATTCAAGGTCGAATCTTTCCGACCCTAAGGAAATGATGGACGTCAAAGGTCGAAAAAACCCGAAGCATAAACAAATGGGTTCATGATCACTTCATTGGTCGTTATCGAAAGAAATGGGTGTAACTTTTGTATACGATGTCCTCTTTGGCCCCATGGCCCCAATCAGAAAAACCCTCGAAAGTTGCAGCTGACCAACATATTTCATTGTGCAAGAAGGATTCATTTTCGTACTTCATTGTGTGCTTACTTTAAATAAGGTCTAACCCAGTGTGAATATGCTGGTCCAGTAAGGTTTTTTTCTACTTATTTAAGAGTTCATCATGGATTCATTCGGTAGTGTTTTAATATGAACAATGCTGGTAGTCCATTCATTTATTGCAATCTTGGTTATATTGTTGAGGGTTGTAGGTGCGCCTCTACTGTTTGGTATCAAACCACGGTACAAAGACGAGGACGTGGAGTTCTTGGTGGCCATGCTAGTTGTGGTAACTATGATGCCGATATCAATAACTTGTAGGATCTAATCAAACCATTAACGACTTGTTTTGATAAGTTTATGGCTTGGGCGATGGACAACGTCCATAACAGGGCTTCTCTTTTCCAACCACGTTGCCGTCGGACCCCAAGGAAACAGTGTGAGCGAGTCAGATGAAGAGACATTTTTAGTGATTGGGAACGATCGTACAGATGGCAACCCACCAGCGGTCCAGTGGTGGAAGGCCGGAATTAAGGTCGGTGTCCTTAAATTTCATGAAGGGATAGAGGCGGATGGTTTTCTTGATCGATTAATGGTAGTGGAGGAAACCCTTTATTACGATGAGGTTCTTGATGATAAGAGGGTTTCCTTAGTGGATACGGGTCTACGTGGGCAGGCGATAGCCAGTCGACAGCAATTGAATCAGAATCGAGTTAATACGGGCAAGTCAAAAACACATTTATTGGAGAAGATGAAGAAACAGTTGAGGGGAGCGTATCTTCCATTTAATTATTTGAGGGCGTTCTAATACCAATTGCAAAATTCGAGGCCTGGAAATCGCACAGTTGATGCATAAATTGCAGAGTTCTATCAGTTGATTATGTGGAATGATGTTGGAGAGTCTAAGATCCTTGGTTGCACGCTACATTGGTGGGCTACAATGGAACTTGCAGGATGTTCTGAACACTTTTCACCAATTTCTGTGTTTGAGGCCCATCAGCGGGAGCATCAGGCTAAGAGTCAACAATTGGCATGAGTAAGTGGGAAATTTTCAAGATCATGTAGGGTTGTGTGTTGACAAGTCACCCTACATCTCACATATGGTCAATCCCAATCTCCCACACTCTGCTAGCGGCACCTCCAGCCGCAGATCCAGGTGATTGGGCTCTTCGGGTAGACATTGTCATGGTATCCAGTGTTTCAATTGCGGTTGTTTTGGCCCTTGAAAAGAGATTGTCCATCCCAAGGAAAATCACGAGCAAGGTTGTTGATTTGAGAAACTACCCAAACAACTGTTGTTAATCCTATCCACGGGGAAGTATAGTTAGACGATGTTGACATGGTACCATGTGAATATACAACGATATACTATTTTCATTTCCACATGTAATATTGGTGGAAATATTTGAAGGTTTATCATAGATTAAGGTAGCTGTGAAAATTTGATATCAGAGGCTGCTGTTCAAAAGTTCCAATTAGCAATGGAGCCCCACCCTACTACTTATGGTTTGTCCTGGTTACAGCAAGGTAGTCAAGTTTTTGTTAATCGATGTGTATTGGTTGCTTTCTCCATTGGGAGAACATATCTGGGATAACGTGTGGTATGATGTGGTGCTGATGGATGCTTGTAATTTCTTGCTTGTCCAACCTTGGTAGTTAGATAGAGATGTTAAGCATGAGGGTAAAAAGAATGCCTATAGCTTTACCTTTTCAGGGAAGAAGGTCGTGTTACCACCCTCTAAGGACACCTTAATGTATCTTTACAATAACATAGTAGCAGTCTTCTCTCCCGCTCACTATTAGTCTGGGAGATGTTGGAGATTGAGTGGGTATATCTATTGATTGGGATAGACGCTGTGTGGGAGAGAGGTACTAGTATGGGTAAGAGAGCAGCCCCAAACCTCAAAGCCACTACTTTATTGTCTCAATCTACTGAGTTTTCCCAAAAGATTTATCGAATGGTCTTCCACCACTAACCGACATCCAGCATCATATTGATTTAGCTTCTGGGTCTACATTTCCTAATAGGGCACACTATAGGATGGGCCCTATGGAGCATGAAAAGTCGAGGCAACAGGTGGAGGAATTAAGGAACAAAGCCTACATCAGAGAAAGCCTTAGCACTTGCTTGTGCCAAAGAAGGATGGCAGCTATGGATGTATGTGGATAGCCAGACAGTCAATAAAAGTACTATTCGATATCGATTTCCGATTCAACGTCTCGATGATTTGTTTGATCAGCAAACAGTGTGAATGTATTTTCGAAGCTAGATCTAAAGAGCGAGCATAATCACCTCCGGATTGCACTTACGGATGAGTGAAAGACAATTTTCAAGACTTGCAAGGGACTATTTGAATGGCTTGTCATGCCATTCGGGTTGTCAGTCAAGCCCGTTGAGTACCTTTATGTAGGTAATGAGTCAGGCCCTCGCCCATTCATTGGTAAGTGTGTCGTAGTGTATTTCGATGACATACTTGTATATAGAAAATCAAAAGGCGGCCATGTTGTATATCTACAAGAAGTTTTTACTGTATTGCGCCAAGAAAAGTCCTATGCAGCCCAAAAGAAGTGTGCTCTCTTTACTAATAGGGTGCTATTCTTGGGGTATATGGTATCTGCTAGCGGTATTACTGTGGATTTTTTGAAGGTTGGAGCAATTCGAAACTGGCCCCATCCAAAAATTGTTACAGATGTTCATAGTTTTCACGGATTCGCGTCTTTTTATAGGCTTTTAATTCAGCATTTTAGTTCCATTGTGTCCCGCATCACTGATTGTAAGAAAGCGACCCAATTTGAATAGACTCCAGAGCCGGAAAGGGCATTTGAGCTCATTAAGGGACAATTGACTTATACACTCGTTTTAGGTCTACCATATTTCGCGAAACCATTGTCCCTTCATTAAGATGCATCAAAGCTTGGAATTGGGGCGATTCTTATAGTGAGGAAGAATTTTCAAAAATAAAATATTTAATTAAATTAAATTTGTAAAACATGTTGTTAGGACTTCACCTAAAGTATTTAATAGCGTACGCTCGTCTAGTCAGATTATATATTATTTATTATTTAGTCAATCATTATAATGAAATTATTTATAAATTTAATTGTTTTAAGATTTAGCATTTTGGTCCAAAACTTTAGAATTTGATCAATTTAGTCCGAAAAGTTTAGTTTTTGTTCATCAAGGCCCAATTTAAGTATGTAATCCAATTTAATGTTCAAATTAGGGCCAAATGGTATTCAAGCATAATTCTAAGTTAAGTAAAAGTTCAACAATCCAATTAGAAGCTCATTTAAAGCTCACTTCCATTTTCTTATCCAACAAGACTATCCACTTCTATCTCTTACCCGACAAGAAAGCCCCCTTTCATTTCTTGCCTAACAAAAAAGTCCACTTCCATCCCTTACCCAACAAGAAAGTTTCACCCCTAGTTTTCTCACCTAATTCTTTCCCTTTACCAATTTTATTGAGACTTTTCCCCTGCAATCTAATCCCTCATTCACGATACTATCAAGACAACCATAAGTTTCATCTTCATCCCTCCATCTCAATCAAAACGTTGCAAGAACTTCAACACAAATATTCAATAGGTAATTTCTTATCTTTTCTTCATTTTAGTCTCTATTTCAGTTCTTTAGCTTTATAATATTTTCAAAATACAAACAATTCATAGGCAATGTCCAACTCTATTGATTTTCATTTATTGAATAGCATTTCTCTAAATCTCCTTCAAGTATATCTTCACAATGGCACGCAAAATATATATTTCTGGCGCCGGAGATTGCTTCGTTAGGCATAAATCTTCTCCTTTTCCCTCTACTAAGTTGGTACACGGTCACGTGAAGTCTTGAACACACAAACATGGGTTTGAAATTTCATTTGTAGTCATAAATGCGCATACAAAAACACCGATGCACTATTTTCTTCGAATAACACATAACAGCACCTCCGATTCTCCCGAGCTAGTCCTCTATGTCTCGAATAGGCATGTACAATTGGGAATCGATTGAATTTAAGGATTTAATCGCCAAATTAATATTTTAAATTGGGTTATTGCAATAAAGTTCCTTAGTTTCTTTCTTTCTTTTAAGTAGGTCCCTAATGTATATTTAATTATTTGATGCCTTACTTTAAAATATTATAATTAAACCCTTAAGTTATAATTCTCATTGGACTTCCCCAATTTATTTATGTAATTTAAATTTCCCTTAAAATTTATTTAATTCAAGATCCTCAGCTTTTAAATCTTGTAGCTTAAAAGCTAAACTTTTATTTAAATTTAAGTACTTCTATTTCCCATCCTTATTTAAGTTAGCCCCTAAAGTGTATTTACACCCAAGTCCTAATGTAATAATAACTTTATAATATAGTCCAAAATATTTTTAATTCAATTTTATTGTACTCTAACTATTCAATTCTCTCAAATCAACCCAAAATTTTTATATCCAATCAATTTTAGTCCACAAGTTTCAATATTATTTATAAATACTTATTATTTAAGTTTATTAATGTTGCACGTTTATCCCACAAGTGAATGGGTCGTGAGAAGTCATAAAGTGAAGAAATAGGATGTCAAACCCACGGGAACTGTGTTTGCTTTTGACATTCGTTTCACTAACTTTAACCGAAATATAAATGAGTTGATGTGTGCTTTCAAAACTAGGTAACGTAAATAGAGAGACTGGCTGCAAAATAAATAGATTAAAGAAAATGGAAACTAAGCAATTAAAATAGACAATAGAGATTTTGTTTTTGGACAAATGGAGAAAAATAGCACTAGGGGTATGATCGCACGTCGCCGTCAGTTCTCCTCCGGATTATCAACTTAACACGGATGTGTGATCTCGATAATGGAATTTTCTACAATGTGATAGATCCTTTTCAAGCAAGTTTCACCTATTTGCATGCAATATCAACTATTCTCTATGCTTAATGATATACACACATGCGCATTGAACTCTAAAAATTCTTTTCAACATTGCACAAGGCATAGTGGTACTCTCGTCATCTATCAAACCTTGTGATTTTCAATCAGTGTTCTAAAAGACGCAAAAAGGCGCTGCCTAGGCGCGCCTAGCGCGTGAGCCATTTTAGAAACGCCTCGCATACCTTCTAAGCATGGAAAAAGGTGCTCAACTTTTAGTTGACCTTCAAAAGGCGTGAAAAGGAGTGCAAAAGGCGAGCACAGGCGTGCCTAGGTGTGGGGCTTTTTTCCGGAGCGAGTTGTTATTTTTTAAATTGGGCAAAAAAATTAACATTTATTATAAAATTAAAAAGCCATTAATTCCACAAATCCAACAAAGGCGTCATATCTTATAATGCTTTACCAATCAAATTTATCTTATTATAATTCAAAAACTTCTGAAAGAAGACTCCCGAACCAAAAGACAAAGAAGATGATGGGTTAAAGAAAAAAAGACGGCAGAACATTCTTCTACGATACAAATAACTCTATTCTTGTCTCTTAATATAGATGGCAAGGCATTGTTTAAATTTTTTAGTTTTCATCTTATTAGTATCTCGTTAGCTATTTGTGTATACAGTTTTTTAGTGCTAATTAAATGAAACCAAGCGATTGAGGTATTAATACTTTTGAAACTAATATTGCAGAAAAACTGAAAAATATGTTAAACTTTGCATATAGTTTTTTAAATGTGTATTTTTTTTACATAGTTATCACTCTAGAATAATTAAAATAATTTTCAAAAATCAACAACACCTTTTCATGCTTACGCTTCACCTTTGCGCGTATAGGCTTCCAAGGCTTGAGGCTTGGACACACCACCTTCCCACGCCTCGTGCCTTTTCAAACCTTGTTTTCAATCAATGGTCTAGTTCATCTATGTTCTTTCAAACCAATAAATGAACCATATATCTAACTCAGTGCTCAAGTTAGAAACTCAACGCAACGATTGACAATTCATAGATCAAACATTCGTTTAAGATAAAAACAATTCAAAGCATTAAAAAGACAATCCGAATTCAAACTGACATGGAACCTACATCAAACCCTAGCACTACAAGGTATTTAGCCTTGCATGATGAAATAAAAACTACAAAGATTAAAATAGATAGCCATAACCCAGGCAAGTTTTGTGAAGAATGGAGAAGTCAATCTTCAAATCTTGATCCCTTGATTCTTCTTCCCAATTATGTGCAGTGTTTCTTCCTTCTTTTCTCCAATGTTTTTTTTTTTGTCTTTATGAGAGAAAGCCTTTAAATAGTAGGAAAAATGCCTTTGAGAGGAACCCTAGTCATATACAAAAAATAGAAGTCAGAACTAACCAGGAAAACTACTCCGTGTAGTTGTACGGCCGTATCTCTTAGTGGGTACGGCCGTATTGGCCTGTCTGATGGCTTCCTGGACTTGGTTGTGAACTCGTTATGGCCATATCCATTCCAGATATAGCCATATCTCTTCCCTGGTCCTTGATCTTCTTGTTTCTCTCCATTTTAGTCCCCAGTATTTCTCGTTTAGGTTCTTTCTAGTCCTTTCTGCTGATTTTGCTCATTTCTTCACTCCTACGAATATAAAGACCAAAAGCACTCATAAACCAACGCATTCATTAGTAAAAATCCACAAATGTCACATAATTGAGGCCCAAATAAGTGCTAAAAACGCACTTATCAATTAACGTCAATTAAAATTCTAATTGACTAGACCAAGCATAAAGCAAGCTAGAAAACTGATTTCTCACCACAAATTAAGCTCAAAACTTGGGAAAGATTTAACGCAGACTCATTTTCCAAAAATCTCTTTCAAAATGTGCACATTTACAATTGGTATTTGTTATAATTACTTGCATATAAATATTATATAACGACGTGGATATGAGACACAATGACGATAGGTTGCAAACCTGCTTGTGACATGCTTCCTCGGCACAATTACGATAGTCTTCAAACCTATTTATGATGTGTTTATTAGCATTATGATGATATGCTTTTGGCCTAATAAATAGTAACGACATGCTTTTAGACACTATGATGATGTGCACGATGTAGAGGGAATGATTAGCAAACCTGAATTGTATACTTGTTCGTATTTTTATAATGATTGATGATTATGTGCATTTAATTTGTAATATATATAGGTTGTTATGCATGGTGATAAGCTTGAAATCTATGCTTATTTTATAGTTTTAAACTCATTTAATTAGTTTTATTTTACTTAAATATGCTTCATTATGTTTTTTAAGGTAAAAACCAACATGGGTAGCGTTAGAATCAAAATTAAAAGAAAAGAAATTGATTTGGCGCAAGTTTGAAGAACTTTGAGGCAAGAATGAAGAAAAAGGGAATATTGAGGATGGGTTTTGACAAGGATAAAGTTGGATTTTGGATTTTTTTCCTATTTCACAGAAAGTTGTAGATATCTTTGTCTAGTTTTCAAAACATTTTGAATCACCTCAATCGGACATCAAAGTCGAAAGTTATGCCCAAAATTCTGAAGAGCATGCCTGTTGAAAAATTTACAAAGAAAATGAGTTACGTCTGAGTTACGGTCGTAACTCTCATAGATGTGGCCGTAACCCCAAATTTTAGCCAGAACAAACCTTCCCTGCAAGCCAGTTGGGGTCGTAACTCCCATAGTTATGGCCCTAACCCCCTCCCCCCCTGATAGAAGATTTCCTAATTTGTTTTGAACTCTAATTAAAATATCTTTTTGGTCTACTTCTTCCACATGAATTGGGGGTTCTTAAGGACCATTTTACAGCTATATAAGGGGGTTAAGAGTACAAAAACATATCTAACTTTCTACACAAAAGAGGAACAAAGATTGGTGTTTTTCACAAGATTTCTTGAGCAAATTGAAGATGGAAGTCAAGAACATCATCGTTTATCATCCGGTTATGGCTTCTTATTCTTATTTTTGTTCTTCTATCTACAACATGCTAGGCTAATCATCTTTTAGTGTTAGGATTGAAGATGAAACTTAGAAATCAGTTGAATTCGGACTTCTTATTTTAATTTCCCAATCTTAGAGAACATTCGCCCTTAATTTATTTGTTTCGGTTAAGGCCAATTAAAATGAACCTTAAAATAATAATTTGGTCCTTGTGGGTATGATACCCAAACTCTAAAAAGTCCACTTTATTACCTACACGACTCGTACACTTGCGGTGTGGGAATTTATCGCAACAAGTTTTTGGCACCATTGCCAGGTCTGTATTTATTTTTCCATTTAATTTTGCTAGCACTAATTCAAACTTTACTTGCTTTATTTACTTTTCGTATTACATTTTCGTTTAGAGTTTCTTTTATTTTCTCTCAGGTTTATGTAAAGTGCAAGACTCGGTTAACGCCTCGCCTTCGACCAGGAGATTTGACGTACCTTTTATTGTAGACTCATAGAAGCCAGAGAAACACATAAAGAAAGAAGCTAAAAACATTAATAAATGGCAGGCGAAAGAGAAATGCCATTTATTAATAATGTGAGTGATGAGAATAACATGCTAGTTGACGATTTCATGACACACAAATTATTCAGAGCCAATCTAGAATTGTATACCCTCCATTGGGCAGGCTAACTTCCTACTGAGGACTGATATGATCATTCTCTTCCGGAATGCACACCCATTCTATGGTCTAGATAATGAAAATCCCCATCAGCATGTCTCTTGATTCTAAGAGATGTGTCAGCACTTCAAATATCAAGGGATTTCAAATTATGCTATCAGACTCAGGCTATTTCCTCATACTCTTTGGGATCGGGCATTGGATTGGTTAGATTCTCAGCCCATTGGCAGCATAACTACTTGGAACGACCTAGCTCAGAAATTTTACACTAAATTCTTCCCTCCAATCAAGATTGCCAAGTTGAGACAAGATATATCAATTTTCCAACAATATGACTAAGAGTCATTTGATGAGGCATGGTAGAGGTTCAAGAGTACGTTGAGGAAATGCCCTCACCATGGGATCAGTAATGGACAGCAGGTACAATACCTTTATACTGGGTTGCTTCCGTCGTATAAAAGCTTGGTTGATTCTTCGGCAAATGGGAATCACAACAAAGACTATCCCCAAGGCAATCGAGTTGTTCAAAAGGATAGCAAATAGTATTGCTATGTGGGCATCGATTCAGAAAAATCGTAGAGCTTCTAGAAGCAATAGATCCTATCATTGCTCTATCTGCTAAACTAGATAGTTTGGCAATCAAAGTAGACAACATTACACACCCGATGAATGCAATACAATCTAAACCGCCAGCTTGAGAAAAGTATGGAGCAAACCATAGTAGAATGGAGTGTCCTGTTCTAGCACAGTGGCATTATTAGGTTGACTTCATTTAGGGGGCCTACGTTACCAAAATAACCCACACTCAGGCACTTACCGTCAGGGATAGCATCAACACCTTATCGGGATAGTCGGAACTTTAGCAAACCTTAAGGGGATTAGTTTAGGCATGTTGATAAGAAGTCAACCCTCGAGGGAATGCTTGGAAAGTTTGTGGAGAGAACTGATGCCAATATGAAGAGAATTAACCAATCTATGAAGAAAATTGAGACCGCTCTTCAAAATCGGCAAACTTCAATTCGTAATTTGGAAGCTTAGATAGGGCAGATGGAAAATACACTTTCTAATAGGCCACTTGGGAGCTTACTAAGTAATACTTAGGTTACTCCAAAGGAACATGTAATGGTTATTACCATGCGTAGTGGGAAACAGCTACTAGAAATCAAAGTGAAGAAGTTGTCTAAAGAAGAAACAATAAAAAAGGGAGAAAATGAGGCGATGGAGGAAAAGGAAAAATCGGAAACAAATGTGAAATCGCCCGATCAGGATGAAAAGGAGTATGCGATCCCTAGAACCTACAAACCGCCTATTCAACTCCCACAGAGGCTACAGAAGAAGATCAGGAATTCTCAAAGTTTCTTGATGTTTTCAAGAAACTTAACATTAATATGCCCTTTGCTGAAGTTTTGGCTCAAATGGCCCTCTACCTCAAGTTCATGAAACAAATGCTATCAAAGAAGAAGAAGCTTGAGGATTTTGAAATAGTTGCTGTAACGCCCGAGTTCGGAAGAACTCGAAACGTTAGTTCTTTTTCTAAAACTTTTTTTTAAATGCGGACATATAACAAATAATTACAATATGGAAATATATATAAAAATAATTAAGATGCGGAAATTTGTTTAAAATAGCAACCACTTAGAGTATCTTGTAAATGTTTGATCTCTAGATATTCAAAACATCTAACATAAGGAACTAAATAGTTCAAAAGATTTAAAACGACATAATCTAATACATCGATTTATCAAAATAACAACGAAAGTGAAATCTCATAATTAATAGCCTAGGTCGAGCTCCCATGACTCGCCATGCCTCCGGACTCCTCAATCTGTAATAAGAATGAAAGGCGAGAGTATTTAAATAATACTCAGTAGGCTCCGCGCAAGTTAATCATCTATACAAATATATAAGGCAAATAGTTATGTAAACTCTGTAATATAATACCCGAAGGTAACTCTAGGCCTGAAGGCAGCTCTAGGCCCGAAGGCAAGTAATTTGCCGGAAGGCAACTCTGGGCCCGATGACAAGTCTATTACACACTAAAGGTACTCATATAGTACAGATCATTAACTATAAATGCGCGATAAGTAAAAGTGAGTCTTTTGAGCCTACCTGAATTATCTCTCGAGTTTGAGTCTACTAAGCGGTGAAAATCAGTCCTCTAGCTGTTCGTATACCCCGTCTAGTCAATAACGAGTTTAATTTATGTTAATACTCTTAAATATTAAGTATCTATAGGTAATATAGAAGTTTGTGGACCAAAATAGAAAGAATGTAAAATTTTGGGGGTCAATTTGAAAGAATTGAATAGTTTGAGGACCTATTATGCAATAAAAGTGAACTAAAAATATTTTGAGCTCAATTATAAGATTTTTAAAACATGAGGGACTAATATACAATAAAATTTTAAGGGCTAACTTAAATAGGAATAACAAATTAAAGGATTAAAAGTGAAATAAAAGTTTAAGGGTCAAATTTCAACAATTGAAAGTTAGGAACTTGAATTTAAATAAAGTTTGAGGGCTCATTTAAATAAAATAAATAAAATGGGGGATTAGATTTGCAAATAATATTTAGGGACTAAATTGGAACAATTAGAAGTTGAGGATTTGTAAATTAAATAAATTATAGGGACCAACTTAAACTAATCCAAGAACTCAAGGGACTTGACTTGAAAATTAACCAAATAAATTAAAAAGAACAAGGATCCGGGTCTCTCTTCTTCACCTGATACCCTTTCTCGCTCTCGGTTCTCTCACTCGGCTGAAATGGGAGGTCATTTCCGACGATTTTTTAGCTGCACCGGCGGCCGGCGAAGGTGAAGTGGAGGGAGGTGACGCTAGTGGTAGTTTTAATTGAATGAATTATTGAGTATAGAGAAGGAATTCGAAGCTAGAACACTTAGGCGAAAAATTGGGCATGTTTAAAATTCGATCAAATCTTCAAAAATTTTCACAATTAAACGATTCTATGGTGTTCTATAGAGGTAGAGGAAGGTGTAGGTATGATTTTTGTGTTTTGAAGTTGAGTTTTGGGCGTGGTTGATGTTCTAGGCCGAGGTTGATGGTGTGCGTGTATATATGTATGTACATGCGCGTGTGTATGTGTGTTTGATGGAGATGACGATGGAGATGGTGGAGGTGGTGTGGTGTTACGGTGGTGAGGTGGTGGTCCGGCGATGTATATATGTGTGTGTAAACAAGAATCAATTGGACAATACAAGAAGATGATTAAGAACTTGTGTGTGATTAAAAACTTAGAACAACAAAATAAAATGGAGTTATAAATGAAAATATCAAGAAATCTTACCACTTGAAGTTAGTTTGATTTGTTGAATGAGAATGAGTGGGATGAACTTGAAGATACCAATTAAGGAAAGAGGAGAAAGTAGTGAGGCTAGGGTTTTAAAATCAACCTTAAACTTGTATAAATAGGGTAAAACTAGGGCCACCCCTCCAAATGGGCTTTCCTGTAGTATAAGACTAAAATTAGGACCTTAAACGGGCCTATAATTGTTTAAAATATATATATATATAAAGTCAGGATTGAATAAGAAACTAAATCTTTAGGGATTAAAACGAATAATTTCCAAAGTTTGGTCCTCAAATGTAAATTGAAAATAAATAAATGTTTTATAAATTATTATCATTATTTTTTTATTTTAAATAATTTAAAATAGTACTAAATAATATAAAATTTAACTAGACGAGCGTACGCTGTTTAATTCCATAAGTGAAGTTGTAGCGATACATTTGAGATTTTACTTTAATTAAATATTTTAATTTAAGAAAATTCGCGGTCACTATAGTTGCACTTAATGAAAAGTGTAGTACGATTTTACTCAACAAGTTGCCACCCAAGCTTAAAGATTCAGGGAGTCTCTCTATTGCTTGTACTGTTGGCAATTTGTGTTTTAATAATTCCTATGTGATGTAGGAGCAAGTATTAACTTAAAGCCATTGTCCATCTATAGGAAGCTCGAATTAGGAAAGCCAAAACCTACCAGTGTGACACTTCAACTAGCAGACCGCTCTATTCGCTATCATATGGTGTGGTTGAAGATGTTTTGGTGAAGGTGGACTAGTTTATCTTTTCCGCGGACTTCATCGTAATTGATATGGAAGAAGATAGTAGAGTCCTAACTATACTTGGAAGACCTTTCTTAGGTCGAGATTTGATTGATGTGGAGGCCGAGATGGTGATCTTGTAGGTGGATGACGATAAGGTAAGCTTAAATGTTCTAAAATCACCATCACCACCTCGAAATCCCCAAGTTTGCTTCAAATTAGAAGAATCACCACACATGACTGAGGTAAGCTACAAAAAGGAGGTAAAATGGAGAGAATGATATGAATGGACTCCTAAAGAGGATAAAGGCCTCACTAAATTGAAAGGGAAGATGGAAGTATGTAAAGTCAGCAACTGCAACGAGTGCAAGAGCCTAAGACAACCACCTTGACCTATCATGGACAGAAGTCGACCTTCACACTATAAACAAATTGCTTCATGGAAGGCAACCTATCTTTATATCCTTTTTTCCATACTTTGTCACTTAATTTAGGTTGTTTTTCCTTTCTAAGCTTCAGAATCAACCCAATGGATTTTCTAAAGCCAGCACAATGAAATCTGCAAGATCAAACATTCATCACCCCAACTTACAAGCCTCAGTAGGGAAGTATCTGCCTCCTTTATCTTTTGCTACATCTATTGTGCTTTTCTTTATGAGCTTGGCTGTGTACACTGGGGCCAATGCACTTTTATTTTGATGGGGTAGGGCACATCTTCTATGCTAATGTTGTCTGGTATCTCTATTATGTGTTTTGTTACTTGATTAGTCATATTCTTTCCAAAAATTTTTTTTTTCATGTTGTCTTTTAATATTTTGGAAAAATTATGTACCGCCGATGAAGACATTGTGCCTAATTTTTTTCTAATAAATAGACAGTTGGATTTGAAACATCACTTGAAATTTTTTAAAATTTTCCGATCACTTATTTGTGCTTGACTTACTAAAAAAAGCACATACTCATCGTTTAATCCTCATTCTTGTTAATTTATCACCTAGATGCTGTGAGCTCAGAGGATTGCCTGCGATTGACCTTTTACGTTTAGAACCAAGTAGTTCTCCCCAATCATACTTTACAATCCAATTGGCCAAAATGCTTAGTTTGGGGTTGTAGGATTTGTGACTCCATGTTTGGGTAGTTGCTGTTTGATGTCTTTTACTTGAGTTGAAGGAACTTTATCTAGAGAGTCTATACTAGCACTAACTAAGGCTATCATTCTCCCAGTTAAAAAAATAGAGAAAGGAAAAAAAAAACGAAGAGTTAGAGAAAAATCACACATGCATTTAACTTTTTTTTGGCCCATCCTCTTGCCTCATTGACCCGAGTGATTAAATTCTGAGAGGTATTTCAAAACTCAATGCCTTGAGTGATGAGCTCGAGAGTCATTGACCTAAAGATAGCTACATGGGTCCTTGAGAAAGCATGATTGTTTGGGGAATTGCATTGCATTTCATATAGTAAAAAAAAAGGAAAAAAGATGAAGAAAAAAAAGAGAGAGAAATCCGAGAATGTTGAGATTGATAGGGGTTTGAAGTGCCGGATAAAGATTTAAAGGCGAGGGATCTGGAGACTTGGGGGATGGATCACTGTAATGTGATTCTCTTAACATTTAGTTACTCTTCTTGACGTCTTGAGTGGAAAAAATGCATGACATCTTTTTAGAACCCACAAATTTCAGAAATGTGTCTGTGAACAAAAATTTCTCCTTGTATTAATAGAAAATAATACAATAGAATTTTGTTACAAATTGAATTTGGGAAATTAACAGTGGACTGGATCTCTTGACTGCAAAAGTGCTTAATCCTTTGATTAACGATCTGTTGGTGAAAATTGGGGCCACGTGGCTTGATTCGCGAGCGTCAACGACTTCGTTTGACTTGATTTTGATCTTTGTAGAAGATTGTGTTCTACAAAGTCTTGAATTTGATTTTGAATTGGAGAAGACTGTGTTCCCCAAAACTTTGTTCTAATCTTGAATTTGATTTTGAAATTAGAGAAGACTGTGTTCTCTAATATTTTGCTTTGATCTTGGATTTTGTTTTGAATTAGAGAAGACTGTGTTCTCTAATATTTTGCTTTGATCTTGGATTTTGTTTTGAATTAGAGAAGACTGTGTTCTATATCTTGCTTTGATCTTGGATGTTGTTTTGAATTGGAGAAGACTGTGTTCTCTAATCCCCTTTACTTTGATTGGATTTCGTTTGGAAAAGACTGTGTTTTCTAAATCGTTGATTTGAGTTTGAGGCTCAAGAAGATCTTGTTCTCCTTGATTCGTTTTGATTTGAGAGAGTTTGTCCTCTCGAATTTTTTAGAGAATTTCTAAGCTTTGCACTTAGAGTTTTCTTTCTTCCTTTTTCCTCCTCCTCCTTTTTCAACTAAACCCAAAGGGTTCTATTTATAGAGAAGTTTGGATAGGGTTATCATCAATAACCCATTTAATTGAATTTGAATAATAAATCCTTAATTATCCAAATTAAATTAAATAGTTGAATTAAATATAATATTATTCCAATTATATCTAATAAAAGTAGGATGGGCTTTTGTTGGGCCTTTTTGCCAATTAAATTTAATTGGGCTTAGTGGACATTTATGATTTAGGATTTAATGGGTCAATTAATTATAATCAACCCGATCCACTAATTTAAAAAAAAAGGCCAGTTAATTAAAATCGACCCGCCCAAAAACACTTAGAAAATTTTGGTGTCTACAGTGTCGAGGAATTGAGAGAAAAGCATTACAAGTGATCTATGAGCGAGGTGAGGATCTTCCACCACTTGGTAATATATGCATGGTTTTAAATTGAGCAACCTTTGGTGATAATTTGACAAGAACTTGAGTTAAGTGATGATTAGCGCGCACACACACACACACACACACAAAATAGTCGAGCAATTGGATAAGTGAATCTTTTTTTGGTGATAATTTTGTTTGTTCAACCAGAAGTTTCATCACTATTTCATTTACCTAAGGCGCATGGTGCACAATTTGACTATTTTTGGTTAGTGTTTAGTATTTCATTTGTTTACTTTTATTTTCTTACTTTAGTTTAAGTTTTCTTGTTCGGGGACAAACATGGATTTAAGCTTGGGGGTGTTCGATAAACACCAAATCTTCGCTGATTTTATAGTTTTAAACTCGTTTAATTAGTTTTATTTTACTTAAATATGCTTCATTGCATTTTTTTAGGTAAACACCAAGATGGATGATGCTAAAATCAATATTGAAAGAAAACAAATTGAATTGGCGCAAGTTTGAAGAACTTTGGGGCAAGAATGAAAAAGAATGGAATATTGAGAATGGGTTTTTGAAAAGTATTGTTCGCTTAAAAATAGTGCAATGCAAAACCGCAAGTGTATAGGTCGACCAAGTAGTAAAGTGAATTTGAGTCCATGTGTCGATCCCACAAAGACTTGTTTTGAGCACCGAAATTGTTAATTTATCACTTTATTTGATGGATCAATTTAATTGGTGTAATAATGTTGAATCTAACAAAATAAGAGGAGAATAATGTTCTACTAAACCTATTATGCAAGAATTGAAAGAACTGTAGATTAAGTCAAAGTATTTAAAGACTTGGGACTCATTACTTCACCCAATTGATCCCCTTAATCCCATTTTCATGGATCCAAGATAATTAACTCGTGCTAACGCTTGAATTTTCTAAATTATATAACTATCTCTTGCGATGATAATTAAATCTATTCAATCAGGCCAATTCACCTATCTCTAAGCAAATTCATTACCAACCTTCGTGAACGCATTCACACATGAAATTCTAATAGATTTCCTCGAAATTCCACCTATGTGATCGCACTAACCACAAGTTTATCTCTAAATCTTGTCTAAATTAGTGTTCTATGTTGTCTAAATCTAATTCATGTTCTCCTCTCTTGAATCAAACATAAACCAATAGATAAATTCACCAATTGATCAGAACGGAAAATAAAATAACCGAACAACATAGAATTAACACAAATCAATTACAAGAAATTCGGATCCATTCACATAGAGTTAAAGTTCATAATTGGGATCCCTAAATCGTCCCAAGTAATAAGGGTTTAGCTACTCATGGAATTGAAATAAAAATTAAAAGCAATAAATAAAACCAAATACATAACTGGGTTTGAGATAAATAAGTTGAAGCCTTCAATCTCTTAAGTTCTTCAATTTCTTCTTCAAACTTGCTTTGTTGTGGCTTCAATCTTCTCTCTTTTTCCCCCTCCACTCTTATAAAACCTACTTATGTAGAGTATTTTTCTCCTCAAATTTGTGAGTAAGGCCCAAGTGTAATGGGTTTCCAAGTCCTAGTCACATTAGGCATTCGCGCGTAAAACTGGACAGCCTGGCAGCGTCGACTATTTTGGCCATAACTTCCTCGTCCGATGTCCGATTGAGGTGATTCAAAATCCTTATCTGTGTATTTCTTTCCTTCGTTTGGCCATTTGCACTCCAATTTTGCTCCACTCTCTTCCAAATCTGATTTTTCTCCTAAAATAATAATAAATTGCAAAACTTAGGTACGAAATAAATAGAAAATAAAATTAATTGGAGTTTAAGACCCTAAATAAGAGCGTAAAACGCACTTATCAACACCCCCAAACTTAACTCTTTTTTTCGCCCTCAAACAAAAAACTTGGGCAACACAATGAAATAATCACGCACGAAACACTAACCACAGGCAAAACTCAAACAAGTCAAGTAATGTACCATTCGCCTCACGTTAATTAGATACTTAAGGAACTCCAACTGGGCTGAATAGACATTCACCAAGCTATTCACTTACCATGCACACGATGTTCGGTGTGTGTGTGTGTGTGTGCTAGTCATGGCTTGACTCAAATCAACGTCAAAATCTAATCAAAAAGTGCACAATACAAAACCATGCTCATTTCCCCGTGTGGTAAGATTATTTTCACTCCGCTCGTAGAATTCACTCCTTGTGCTTTTCTCGCAATTCCCCGAGGTGTTTCACTCGATGTGGTGTTCTCAAAATAAATGCATTTTCCCACACAAGATGTTAAGTAGAAGTGACTGGATGTTAAAAGAATTACCGTTATCCGTCCATCCATCTTTACTTCCAAGTTTCCAAATCTCTAAATTTTGAGCCTTTTCCCAACACTTCAAACCCTTATCAATCTTTGTTTCCAGATTTTCTCTCGCCTCTTTTTTTTCCTTCTTTTTCTCCTTTTTTTTGCTTTTTTTTTGTTTTTTTATGAAATGCAAAATGTAATGCAATGTAATGCCCCAACAATAATGCTTTCTCAAGGACTCGTGTAGCGAGTTTTAGGTCGATGACTCCTGAGCTCATCACTTAAGGCACCAGGTAAAATACCCCTTAGACTTAATCACTCGAGTCAATGAGGCAAGAGAATAGGACACAGATGAAGTGAATGCAAATGATTTTTACTTTTTTTTTTTGTTATTGTTGTGTTTTTTTTCTTCCGGGAGACTGATAGCATTAGTCAGTGCCAGGGCAAGCTCACCAACTAAAGATTCTTCAACTTAGAGAAAAAACATCAATGCATCAAATTGCAATTCCCCCAACATAAAGTAACTAATCTTACCACCCCAAACTTACCCTTTTAGGTAATTTGGTCTTACAATTCAATTTGAGGAAATTACCTATTTCTACTAGACGAGTTGTGCATTACAGCAATATGAGGGACACAGTATCTAGATCAAATTCCTACTTAAATCCAAGTCAAGCCATGCCCATGTGCTCATATAAGAGCAGTCGTGCACCACTAAGTTACATGAAAAGTTTAAAAGGATTAAGTGATGTTATAAAGGTCCAACTGCCGCTCTATTTCAATTTTTGCCCAAAAGAAACAATCATCGGCGATACACTACTTGAGAAATAGACACAAGACATTCTTTATTTTTATTTTTTTTGGGAATAACATTACGACTCGCAAGTAAACACACATGCAAAAATTTGCAAAAAGTAAATTCACAAAAAGACATATCGACACACAACGACAAACATTGCCACACCCCCAAATTTAGAACATATATGGCCCCAATGTATCAAAGGAATAAAATGGAAAGAAAGTACCCGGCACGTAGTTGGGAGCAATGCATGCTATCTCCACAAAATCATCCATTGAAAGGGACTGATGGCCCTTGATGCTTGCAGAGTTGCTCAAACATCCTCATAACCTCCTGATGATCTCGGGTCCGAACCTTCTCTTGAGCCTGTAGAGAATTACAAACCCATTGCCATTGTTGTTCGTTGTATGCTTGGTCTTGTTGCAATTGCGTTTGCATATGGTCAAGGGCGAGTCTCATTTCGGAGTCCATTGGGTGATCATTTGTCAAAGGAGGTACTTCGTCATCTTGGTCATCCTCTTCCTCGGGGGGCATAGATGGGGCCTTGAACAGTTGACTTTGTAATTTAGACTGCATGAGCATGTCCTTGTTAATGGTGGGTGGTTGTGTCTTTTCTCCTTCAGAAGGGCTTATAGGGACCTTGGCTTTTTTACAAAGAGCGGAGATCAAAGATGGAAAAATGAGGCACTTCCCGATTGGATATGTACCGATCCCAACGATTTTTTCGAAAATGATTTTACAAAAATCGATATCGCCACCATTCGCTAAGTGGTATAGCATAGCCAGCTTAATGTGCGAGATGTCGGTCAAGTAAGAGGTGGGATTGATGTTGTGGCACATGATATAATGAAAGACTTTATACTGTAGGGTCAACTGCCCATGTCCCACTTTTTTTATGCTTTTCCCACTTCTTTGAACTATCATCCCCGAAAGCAATCTTGAATGACCTCATCCCACTCAGCATTGATTGGTGGCAGCTCTGGTGTCCCGAGCGTGGAAGAGGCAGAGAAATACTCAGCTATAACGGTAGGGCTAAAGGGGACCCTCATCTGTCAACTCCACAATGTCGGGATTGAGATTGGCATAGAACTCATACACTACGTTAGGGTATACGGTGTGTGGTTTTGCAACCAACTTACCTCACTTTTTCCGTTGGATCATTTCAATTACTCCGAGAGACTCTACTTCTTTCAAATCAACCATACGCTCATAAATAAAGTGTTGTCCTTGGATTATATCAAAGCAGTCATGTGCTTCCTCAAAGATGAATGTCTCATAAGTTGTAGTGTCAATCCTAGACCATTTGGAAGTGGTGGAGCTCGTGGCGACACTCTTTCCCGTCTTTGCCCGAGCCAAATCTCTTGTCCTATCCGTCATGACCCAATAAGTCACCAAAGACATGGAATGAGATTGCATATAGAGGGAGAACATCAAGGACAAGCAAAATGAAAATATTCTCGTATGTATCAAAGTGTTCCCCTAAACTCACAGTTACCTTAACTCATAGCAAAGTGGTGACAATAGAAAAAGAAATTGGTTCAAGGAATGTATCAAACACCTAGCATGCCATGGTAAGGAGGAATGTGAATTAAAAATGTTTGAGGGGTGTAATTACCCATAGCAAGGAATATATAGGATTCCTAAGCAAGTATTACAATAATCACTTAGGAATCACGTCCCATTACAATGAAAGAACTCAAATCAATCATCAATCAACTTATGCAAGAAAAACATGATTTTATCACTTACCTCCTGGAATTTGTTTGATTTTTAGGGGAAGCACTTAGAGAAGACAAGTAGCAATTGGGGGATAAACCTCTTAAAACATGCAATTGGTAATGGTAAGTGATTGTGTGAGAAAGAAAGTTGAGAGAAGAGAGAAGGGATAGCAAAGGAGATGGAGAAAGGGGAAATAGGGAAGAAATGGGTTGGGGTTGGGAAACTTGGTCTTAAGACCAAGTTTTTCGTTTTTAAATTTTTTTTTTCGCGTAAAAAAAACTGGTGATTTTTTTTGGGGGTCGCGTGGGTCGCGCCCTTATTTAGGTCGCGATCAGGTGCGACCCGGGCTAGGCCTATAGGTCGTGTGGGTCGCATCCCCATTAGGGGCGGGACCTGCAGGTCGCAACCTGGTGCGACCCGAGCCGATTTTTTTTTGAAGAATTAAAATGTTCTTTCTAACTTACAAATCAAAAGAAAAAGTCAAGAAATATGTACAAAAACATGCAATCGAAAGGGAAATAAAATTGGAACAGGTGTACTGGGTGGGTTGCCTCCCCCTAGCGCAATAGTCCTGAGCCTAACTTTGGATGATCACTGCAGCTCTAGTAAGGCCAAAACCGACTTCTCTTTCAAAAAATCAGTCTCAAAATAGTGTTTGAGGCACTGTCTATTTACATTGAACGTTCCCTTGGTTGGGTGTGGGAGTTTGATAGTTCCATATGGAGCTACCTCGGAGATAGGAAACAGCCCCGACCATCTAGATCTGAGCTTACTAGGGAAAATCTTCAACCGAGAGTTGTAGAGTAAAACTTGGTCGCCCACCTGGAACTCTCATTGTATGATGTGACAATCATGTCATTTCTTAGTACGCTCCTTAAAAATGGAGCCATTCTCATATGCACTTAACTGAAACTCATCCAGTTCGTTAAGTTGTAAACATCTTTCTCCGGCGGCCTTTATGTCCATGTTGAGTAGTTTGACTGCCCAATATGCTTTGTGTTCTAACTCAATGGGCAAGTGACATGCCTTTCCAAACACCAATTGATAGGGTGACATACCGATGGGTGTTTTAAAGGATGTACGACATGCCCAAAGGGCATCATCCAACTTCTTTGACCAATCCGTTCGGGATGATTAACGGTTGTTTCTAATATCCGTTTTAACTATCTGTTCGAAGTTTCAACCTGTCCGCTGGTTTGTGGAGGGTAAGGTGTCGCCATGCGATGATAGACTCCATTCTTAACTAAGACGGATTTGAAGATTCTATCATTGAAATGCATGCCCCCATCAGTTATTATAGCTTTTTGCGTCCCAAATCTAGTGAAGATGTTTTTCATTACAAACTCCACGACCACCTTAGCATCATTAGTTGGTGAAGCCCGCGCTTCAATCCACTTTGACACGTAATCTATTGCCACTAGGATGTACTGGTTTTTATAAGAGGATGTGAAGGATCCCATGAGGTAAGTCTATACCCCAAAAATCCAAAATTTCTACCTCAAGGATATTGTTGAGGGGCATTTCTTGTCTCGACGAGATGTTTCCCGTGCATTGGCAATGGTTATAGGCCCTTACAAATGATTGAGCATCTTTAAATAAGGTAGGCCAATAAGATCCACTTTGAAGTACCTTAGTTGCTGTTTTAGATGGCCCAAGATGTCCGCCATAGGGCGAAGAATAAAGCCGATCGAGAATGTCACTCATCTCATCATCTGGTACACATCAGTAGATGATTTGATCAGGCCCTCTTCGACAAAAGAATGGTACCTCCCATCAAAGGTCATGGAGGAACTTTCTCTTTTGTTGATAGGAGAACTCCGATGGGATGATGCCCCTAGCTAAATAATTCACATAGTCTGCAAACCACGAGGCTTCCTGAACTTTGCACAACTGTTCATCGGGAAAGTTCTCATTTATCTTTTCCCCTTCAACAGGAAGCTCATCTGATTGCACGAGTCGGGCCAAATGATCTGCTATTTGGTTCTCTGTGCCTTTTTTTATCCTGAATCTCTATTTCGAATTCTTGGAGGAGCAATGCCCATCTAATCAACTTGGGCTTGCCATCTCTTTTCTCAAACAAATACCTCAGGGCTGAGTGATCGTAAAGACGACCACTTTTTAACCAATTAGACAGGACTGGAATTTATCAAAAGCAAAGACCACTGTTAGCAATTCTTTTTCTGTGGTGGCATAATTAACTTGAGCTGAGTTCAAAGTCTTGCTACATAGTAAATAACTCTAAATACCTTGTCCTTCCTTTTCCCCAGAGCTGCTCCTGCTGCATGGTCACTAGCATCACACATGATTTCAAGGGCATTGACCAATCGGGTACAATGATAACGGGCGCAGTGACCAATTTTTCTTTTAATGTGTTGAGGGCATTGTGACACTCTACTGAAAAATTAAAGGGCACGTCTTTTTCTAGCAACCTACACAAGGGCTATGTGATTGCTGAAAAGTCCTTAATAAATCTCCTATAAAAGCCTGCGTGCCCCAAGAAACTCCTAATGCCTCTAACCGAGGTGGGAGGGGCCAACTTCTCAATAACTTGAATCTTAGCTTTGTCCATTTCAATTCCCATGGCTAAAATACGGTGTCCCATCAAGAAATTTGCCATCATGCACCGCTGAAAGGTAGCCGATGCATTACATAGACCGAACGGCATCCTTTTGTAAGCAAAAGTTCCATATGGACAGGTGAAAGTTGTTTTCTCTTGATCAGCAGATGCAGTGGGGATTTGATTGTATACCGAGTATCCATCCAAAAAGCAGTCATGGGAGTACCCTACAAGCCGCTCTAACATTTGATCAATGAAGGGTAATGGGAAGTGATCTTTCCTTGTAGCAGTGTTGAGTTTCCTATAGGCAATGCAAATCCTCCATCCTATTACTTGGTCTATCGGGATTAATTCATCATCATCATTCTTCACCACTGTTATTCCTCCTTTCTTTGGCACTACATGGATTGGGCTAACCCATGCACTGTCTGAGATGGGGTAGATGATACCTGCATCTAGAAGCTTTACTATCTAGACCCTGACAACTTCTTTCAGAGTGGGATTCAGTCTGCGTTGATTCTCAACAGAAGTCTTTCCTCCATCTTCAAGCAAAATCTTGTGCATATAGATTGATGGGCTGATTCCTTTAATGTCGGCTATTTTCCATCCAATAGCAGTCCTGTATGCCCTTAGTACTCGTAACAACCTCTCCTCTTCCACTTCCGTCAATTGATTAGAAATAATCACAGGTAATGTAAAAGATTTACCCTAATAAGCATACCTGAGATGTGATGGAAGGGGTTTTATCACAAGCGTAGGTAGAGACTTAATGGAGGGGAGGACTCTCCTTGGAGCTTCTCCCAATGACTCAAATACCCAATTCTTTTTGTAACCCATAGCATGCAAGGCGTCCATATGATGAGCCATCTCAGCTTTCTCCTCGTTCTCTGCATGGGAGTTTCCTGACCACACAATGCACGCCTGAAGTGGATCTACTGGGAAAGTCTCTGCAAAAACTTCCCCAATTGATATACTAGTATACTCGAGGGATAATAAACAATATGAGGAGCATCTCAGTATGGTACTACAAACTCTTTGTAAAGAAAAGTTATATGCTAAGTTCAAGAAATGAAGGTTTTGGCTCGGTCGCATTGGCTTCTTAGGTCAGATTGTAACCTCCAGTGGTATCGGGGTCGACCCGGCCAATGTAATACCTCATATTATTTTCCATTCTATTTACGAATATTTATTCATAAGTTTTTTGATGCCATAGTAGGTGCATTCAACATTGTAAATTGTATAGACAATTATTAGTGATAAATTATTATTGACAATTATCGAGTTCTGTTTTGGAATGGAGGGACTCGAATATCGTCACACTCAATATGCCAAGTATAACGCTTAATTTCAATAAAAATAATATTTCAAGTTTGATTTATTATTTTCAATTTAACTCCTTTTGTTATTTTCTTATGATTTAAAAAAAGGAAATTAATAATAATAAATTAGAATTGGGTATTTCAATTATGGGCCCAACTTATTAGAGCTTATTCTTAAAACGAAAATGCTACAACCCAATATTGGACATCTTATTTCTACCCCCAGATAAATCCCTCTTGTTAGGTCATAACACACATAGAAAAACGAAGGAGAGATAAGCCCAACTTGAATTCACAAAATAAAACCCAATCAAACAAGGCAAAAAGTGTCGTTCTTCTCTTCTTTCTCTCTAGATCATGTTCCTCTTGGGTTCCTCAAAGCAACATTGCCTCATTTCCCTTATTGTGTCCTCTAGTTTATTTCTAGTAAGGTAATTTATCACTCTCTTATCTAGTTCCACCCCATAATAGTTTTTCTATGATAAGCATTCGAATTATTATGGCTTAGTTGAGGCTTTGATGATTGGAACAAAATAATTTGTTCATTCAAGTTGGCAATATGTATGTTGTATAGTTTAGATACAAGGTTTTGGAATTAATCTTTGATAAAATAAAATATTTTTGTGTGATATTATGTCTTGTGCTTGATTTCCTTTTGTTGGAAATTTATGAGCATGATGTGATGATATACGTGAGATTAAGACTAGTCAATAATTACTATGTCATTAATGTGTTCGATGAATTGTTTGAATGAAAATACAATCTTATATGCAAGCCCTTATTTCTCAAGCTTTTGCCTACACTTTGAAATTCCATAACTTTTACTGTAAGGTTATTTTATGGGTGATTCAAATTGGAAAACTATCCTCTATGTGTTATCTACCATTCAAAATTAGTTTCACATTGTTTGGAGACCTATAGAGGTTTTTATCGCACTTTTAGTAAGTATGGACAAGTCATACCAGAGAACAGATTTTTTTTCAGTACAGATACCTTTTGGTACCTCAAACATGATTGGTTTGAGCTAATTTTTGAGTATCATTGATTTTTGGAAGTTTCCTACCTTTATAAATTTTGTAATTTTATAACATCGTTTGCTATTTTAAAATAAGTTTTCAAAAAGTAATTGCATAACAAAATTTATTTTCCAAATTATGTGTTGTAACATAAAAATGTGTTTCTACTTTTCTAATTGCGATTTAAACATGATATTTATTGGGGACATAGCTCATTTAGTTAGTTATTCCATAAAATTGGAATTTCATGACTTTGCATCTTCCTTTGTGAGTGATGTTTGTTCGTGTCAGGATCAACGAATTTATGTGTGTTGAAGTTGCAATTCGGTCGAAATAATACCATTAATATTTTTATTTGTTATTCTAGAACATATTACTTGTATAAATGCATAATTGTGGAATGGTGACAATCAACCTAAGGTAGTATAGTAATGAATTGAAGTTAAAGGAATTTGTGAAGAAATTTAGAAGAGAAGAAATTTCTGCTTTTCATTGATAATGTTCAGAATACAAGAGTTAGAATTTATAGGAGAGGAGAATCCCTAGTATCATAAATCGTAATATAATAAAAAGGAAACAAATCACTGCAATACAATAAAAGGAAACATATCAATTACGAATAAAATAAGGAGAAAATGATATGAGATTTGCTATCTGATTATGATTATGATTTCCAATCTCAAATCAACTCTAATTCTCAGCACTCCCCCTCAAGTTGGTGCACAGATATTGATCTTGCCCAACTTTCTGATAAATTGTTCAAATTTATGACGAGTCCTTTAGTCAAAATATCAGCTGTCTATTGTATAGTTGGAACAAATGGTAGATAGATTATCCCACTTTCAATCTTCTCCTTTATGAAGTGGCAATCAATCTCTATATGCTTTGTTCTGTCATGCTGTACTAGATTGTGGGCAATGCTTATTGCGGCTTTATTGTTACAATATAGTTTTAGAGGATACTCCGCCGTTTTCTTTAATTCCTCTAGGACTTTTGTCAACCAAAGTCTCTCGCAAATTCCCTGTGCCATTTCCCTAAACTCTGCCTCTGCACTAGTTCTAGCAACCATACACTTTTTTTTACTCCTCTACATTACTAGATTACCCCAAACGAAGGTACAATACCCAGAGGTCGATTTCCTATCAATCACAGAGTTTTCCCAATCAGCATCGGTGAACACTTCAATACTTCTCTATTCAATTTTCTTAAATAATAGGCCTTTCCCTGGAGTAGCTCTCAAGTACCATAGGATTCGGTAGAAAGCCTCAAGATGTTCTTTACAAGGAGCATTCATAAATTGACTCATACACTAACTGCAAAAGCTATACCAGGCCGAGTATGAGATAGGAAAATCAGTTTTCCAACTAATCTTTGGTATCTTCTAGTGTCAACTAGAGCTTTATCTTCTTTCTCCCAAAGCTTAATGTTTGGATCTATAGGAGTTTCAGGCAGTCTACAACCACTCATACCTATTTCCTTCGAGAGATCCAGAATATACTTGTGTGGGGACACAACAATTCCCTTTTTTGAGTGAGCTACCTCCATACCTAGAAAATATATCAAAGCTCCCAAGTCCTTAATTTCAAACTTAGCAAATAAATTCTTTTTATGTCTGTCCATTTCCGTGATATCATCCCCTGTAAAGATTATGTCATCCATATATACTATTTGGATCGCAACCTTCCCTTGAGCTGAGTATTTGACAAACAAAGTGTCATCTGATTGGCATGGGAGATATCCTTGCTTTCTCACAGACTTCACAAATCTTTCAAACCATGCCCTCAGAGATTGCTTAAGGCCACAAAGTGACTTTTTTAGTCGACACACATTTTAGCTAAATTTTTGCTCAAAGCCAGGTAGCCTATCCATGTATACTTCCTCGTCAAGATTGCCATTAAGGAAACCATTTTTTTACATCAAGTTGCTGAAGACGCCAATATAGGTTGACAGAAATAGACAAAAGCACTCTAATAGTGTTCAGCTTGGCTACAAGGTGCAAAAGTCTTTGAGTAACCAATACCATGGTTAGAGTGAAACCTTTGGCCACTAGTGTTGCCTTGTACATTTCTACCGAACCATCTAAATTATACTTCATAGTAAAGATCCATTTATACCCCACAGTGGTGTTTCCAACTGGTAGTTTCACTATACTCCAAGTGTCCTTCTTTTAAAGAGCTCTCATCTCTTCAAGTATTGCTTCCTTCCACTTTGGAATTTTTAGAGCCCCCTGTACACTCTTTGGAATTTTTGCACTGGGCAGTTGTGAGATAAAAACAACTAGGGATGGGGATAAATTTTCGTAAAAGACAAAGTTGAATAAGGGATGTTTAGCACACTATCTAACACCTTTCCGAAGAGCTATGGGAACTTCTAGATCAGAGGAGATAGTTTGAGGAATAGGATCATAAGATGATTTACCTAGAGATGGCTTTGAATCTGGATCTGATCTAGGTTCAAATTCAGGGCATTGTCATAAAGCATTGTTCTCCTTCCCTTTTGGGTGGTTCCTCATTAGGTAAGTCAGTCCTTTCCACATTTTGTTACTTTCCTATCTTCCAATATCTTTTTCTTTATGACCTTGATCAAATGTGGGCACATGGTTTGGATTTAAAAACAATATAGACCTAGAATCGTGGGGCACATCAACCATTTTTTCTGGTTGTGTCCCACTTTCAATTCTTTGGTCATTTGCTGTAGGTACAGACATGTTTCCAAACTCAACAAGGAAAAAATCCTTTGCCGGGTCAGCATTAAACGTATCTTTACTAGTGGTCTCCCCCTGAAGATGAGTGTCATCAAAGTAAGATTGTTTTTCAAAAAAGATTACATCAATGGAGACAAACACGTGTTTTGATTTAGGGTCAAAGCACTTGTAACCTTCCGATGTAGGATAATGATCTATAAAAATACACTTGGTTGCTCTCAGCTCAAACTTTCCTTGTTTCTTATGATCATGAACAAAAGCCGTGCAACCAAATATTCTTATGGGTAAGTCTGCTAGGATTCGAATTGTAGGAAAACAAGTATTGAATACTTGGAAATAAGTTTTGAATTTTTAAACTTTAGAGGGCATTCGGTTAATTCAGTATACAACAATTAGGATGGCCTCACCCCATAAGTACTCAGGAACCTTACGAGAATAGGTTAAAGATCTTGCTATCTCCAAAAGGTGCTTATTTTTCCTTTTAGGAATATTGTTCTGTTGTGGTGTATTAGTACAAGAACTTTGATGAAGTATACCTTTCTCAAGGAAAAAGTTCCCTAAGATAGAGTTAAAGTACTACTCTCTTCCATTATCACATCTAAAAATTTGGATTTTTGTTTCAAATTGTGTCTATACCGTTTTGTAAAAATTTTTGAAAATTTTTTCTACTTCGGATTTTTATTTTAATAAATACACCCAACACACTCTAATGTAGTCATCAATAAAAGTAACAAACCACCTTTTCTAAGCTAATGTACTTATTCTGTTACGTCCCTAAACATCACTGTTTATAATTGAAAATGGTTTTGATGGTTTATATGACTGGGAGCGAAAAGAAGTACGACAATGTTTAGCCAGTTCACAAAAAGGAATTTGTAAAGGAATTTCGAAGACAAGAAATTTCTGGTTTTCATTGATAATGTTCAGAATACAAGAGTTAGAATTTATAGGAAATGAGAATCCCTAGTTTCCTAAATTGTAATACAATAAAAAGGAAACAAATCAATGCGATACAATAAAAGGAAACATATCAATTAGGAATAAAATGAGGAGAAAATGATCTGAGATTTGAGATCTGATTATGATTCTGATTTCCAATCTCAAATCAACTCTTATTCTCAATTGAAGTTATATGATAAAGTAAAGGAATTAATGAAGCTAAAATATATGATGATGAACTATGATTTTTGGCACATTGGTTTTGCAAGGGGCTAAGGATACCACCACTTCCTTCTCAAAGTAAATTACTAAGGATTCTGGGTAAGCAAACTTCTCCCTAAAGGGTGTGTTCTATTTCACGGAAAATGGATGGAAAGAAAACCTTTTCCGCCTAAATTTTCCACTTCTAGTTATTTGATTGTAATTCAATTACTTGGAATTGATTTTCCAGTTTTTCTCAAAATCCGTTCTTTTTCTTGTTTTGAGGGAAAGCATTTTCCTTGGGGGGAGGTTTCTGGTTTCCTGAAAAACTTTGCCTCATCTTTTTTAATGGACAATTTGCTTTAACCATAAATTGAAGGAAATTGATCAAATTTCATTAAAAAAACACAAATAAGAAAAATAATACTATTTTTCAATTTGCAAATTAATGCAATCAAACACATACAACTACCATTTTCCCTGGAAAACCTTTTCCTTGGAATTCATTTATGTAGAAATCATATTCTTTCCAACCAATTTCCAGCTTTGCAATAAAAAACACCCGAAGTTCAAAGTGAAGTTGAATGTCTAAAGTGAAACTAATGTGCTTTGTGTTTCCAGTTGCAGTTACTTATTTGATTCCAACGTTAAATGATATGTTAGGGCACACATATATATTATGTCATTGCAATCAAGAAACATGCATAGATATTGATTTGAAAAATTATATGTTCTCAAAAACAAAGTTTGGAAAGTGAAGTTTTCATACTGATATGCATCCCAAAATTTTACAAAAGGATGAGTTTATCTCTATGCCATGAAAGGAGTGAGTGGTAAATAGGGCGTGGGGAATTGGTGCACCCGACCTGGACTATTTACCGCTCTGTGGTATTAAATGGAATGATTATGGCCCTATGGTATTAAATGGAATGATTACTGCCCTGTGATATTAAATGGAATGTTTATCGCTTTGCAACATTGAGTGGAATGTTTACTACTTTACAGTGCTACTAGTAGAATTGAATGTGGTTCCAAATCATAACTGTCCACTGATAAGCTTATTGGCTATAGATGATACATCGAATGACCTGACGGTTGAAAGAAAAAAGTTACGAAAGGAAGTGATTTTGAATGAGAAAGAAATGATTGGAATAATTTTTTTGAACTGTTAAAGTGAAAGTGGGATGCATAAATTGAAAACTCATTCAATGCATTAGCATGCATCATGTGCATGGGATTTACTTACTAAACTTTAGTTCACGCATTTACTTTCCACTACTTTAGGTTATGAAAGCTAGAGGCCCAAGGAGGATGCTAGGAGGCAGGCTCGAACTGCTAGTTTTTCAATTTTGAAGTGAAAGAACTTATCGCCACTTAAGATGATTATTTATTAGTAATTCGTTTCATTGTTTTAATTGTTTCCCATGAATAAATATTTTTTTTATTAGTAGATATCATGGAACTTGTTTCATTTTGGACATAGAATGTGTCCACGATTTATACATTTTCTGAATTAGACGATTTTGAAAGATTAAATTTATTATATTCTTTAATCTAGTGTGAGGATGTCGGATTCCTTAAGAGGCCGGTTATGTTCGGTTATAGGGTAAACTCTACCAAAGTCTCCATAGGATTTGTTTAAAAATTATTTTTAAAATTAATTTAACTTTGTTTCGCATTTTAAATTTTAAAATAAAGATTGACACATCTAGGTCAAGGTTTCTAGACTTGAGGAGTTACAGCCAAAGTTGAGGCTATTTAAAATTGGGTACACCAACAAATGTTGGCAAAATTGGTAGCTTTTTGGGCTGGGCCGGCTATTGCCGAAGGTCTATTGGAGGATGGTTTTTGAAAATAGCCGAACCCTTGATGCAGTTGACTACGAAGGGAGTGGAATTCCGATGGATGGACAAATGTGAGAAGAATTTCCAGATGCTAATATCAGTTAGAGTATTGGCTATTCCAGAAGGATTAGAGGGATTTTTTATTTACAGAGACGCATCAAAAAAAGGTTTGGGATTCGTGCAATGCAGCATGGAAAAGTGATCACCTACCCTTCTAGACAGTTGAAATCCCATGAGTGGAACTACCCCACACATGATTTAGAACTTGCTGCTGTAGTTTACGCTCAAAGATATAGCGACACTATCTTTATGGTAGCAAGTGTGAGATATACACGAAGCATAAGAGTCTTAAGTCTTTCTTCATGCAAAAAGAATTGAACATGAGATAGAGAAGGTGGTTGTAGTTAGTCAAAGACTACGACTGTATGATCCTTTACCATCAGGGTAAAGCTAATGTCGTGACTAATGCACTGAGCAAAAAGACGAAGGGTCAGATTGCTGCCTTACCGACCAGTCAAGAGTAATTGCTTAAAGACTTTGACGATATGAGAATTGAAGTTGTCACTCCCCCACGTCGTACCACTACAATCATAGCCAAATTGGTAGTATGCCCTAGGTGATAAGTGCGTTTTACGCGCTTATTTAGGGTCGTTAAACTCCAATTAATTTTATTTCCTATCTATTTCGTGCCTAAGTTTTGCAATATATTATTATTTTAGGAGAAAAATTAGATATGGAAGAAAGCGAAGCAATATTGGAGTGGAGATGGCCAAAAGAATGGAAGAAATATGAAGATAACGAAAGTTTCCAAGTTTGAGGACGAATTTTGACCTAGACAAAAGTTGAATTTGGGAAAGGCTATTTCTGTATTAATTGTATACAATTTCGTCTAGTTTCCACAGGATTTTGAATCACCTCAATCGGACATCGGACGAGGAAGCTATGGCCAAAATAATAAACACTGCCAGGCTTTCCTGTTTTACGCGCGAATGCCTAATTTGACTAGGACTTGAAAACCCATTATACTTGGGCCTTATTCACGACTTTGAGGAGGAAAAACATTCTATTTAAGGGAGACGAGGAGATCATCAGAGAGAATTGAAGCTACAACACAAGTTTGGGGAAGAAATTGAGGAATTCAAGAGATTGAAGGCTTCAACTTTATTTCTCTCAAACCCGGTTATGTCTTTCGTTTTATTTCTTGTCTTTAATTTTTATTTCAATTCCATGAGTAGCTAAACTCTTATTACTTGGGATGATTTATGGATCCCAATTGTGAACTTTAATTCTATGTTAATGGATCCGAATTTCTAGTAATTGATTGTGTGTTAATTCTATGTTGTTGGGTTATTTTATTTTCCTTTCTAATCAATTGGTGAATTTATCTATTGGTTTATGTTTGATTCGAGAAAGGAGAACATAAATTAGATTTAGATAACATAGAACACTAATTTAGACAAGATTTAGAGATAAACTTGTGGTTAGTGCGGTCACGTAGGTTGAATTTCGAGGAAACCGATTAGAATTTCTTGTGTCAATGCGTTCATGAAGGTTGATATCGAATTTGTTTAGAGATAGGTGAATTGGCCCGATTGAATAGATTTAATTATCATCGGGAGAGATAGTTATATAATTTAGGAAATGCTACCGTTAGCACGAGTTAATTACTTTGGATCCATGAATGTGGGATTGGGGGGATCGATTGGGTGAAGTAATGAGTCCCAAGTGTTTAAATACTTGATCTAATCTACAATTCTTTTAATTCTTGCATGAGCATCATTCCCTTAGTATTTTATTTACATTTAGCATTATTACACCCATTAATTTGATCCGTCAAATAAAGTGATACATTGATAAATTTTGGTACTCAAAACAAGTCCCTGTGGGATCGTTACGTGGACTCAAATCCACTTACTACTTGTTTGACACCGTACACTTGCGGTTCACATTTTGCACTCATATTTTTAAGCGAACACTAGGCGAAAGGGTAGAATTAAAGAGGCTCTGAAAAGTGATAAGTTTTTGTGTAAGATCAAGGATCGGGTACTCATAGGCAACGCAAAGGGTTACAAAGTATCCTCGGATGGCACTTTTTCGCTTAAAGTGAGACTGTGCATATCGAAAGATGAAGAATCGAGAAAGGAAATCCTCGAAGAAGCCCATTCTTCACCGTATACCGTGCATCCCAAAGGCATAAAGATGTATCAATATCTACAAAACTACATTGATTGAGGAATATGAAGAGGTCTATTGGTTTATTTATTAAGAAGTGTATGACAGGTCAGTAGGTGAAAGCCGAACACCTACGTCCACGAGGGCTGTTGAACCGACTTGAAATTCTAGAATGCAAGTGGGAAAAAATTGGAATGGATTTTGTCACTGAACTCCCCAAAACAATGAAAGGTCATTATGCCGTCAGGGTAATAGTTGACCATTTGACCAAATCAACTCACTTTATACCAACGAGGATGAACTTCAATCTTGATCAGCTTGCTTAGATATATGTGAAAGAGATCACAAGACTCCATGGGGTACTAGTCTCTATCATATCTGATCGAGATACTGGGTTTATGTCTAACTTCTAGAAGAGCCTACATGAAGCTATGGGTACCAAGTTGAAGTTTAGCACTACCTAAACCCACAGACAAATGATCAATCAGAAAGGACTATACAGACATCAGAACACATGTTGAGGACTCATGTGCTTGATCTCGGTGGTAATTGGGAAATGTACCTACCATTAGTAAAGTTTGTGTGCAACAATAGTTGTGAGGCTACTATGGGGATGGCACCATATAAAGCTCTCTATGGGAGGAAGTGTAGATCACCGGTTCATTGGGATGAGGTCAGTGAAAAGAGGTCATTGGGTCAGAAAATAGTCGAGTAGACTGTTGAACCCATAGCTAAGAGCAGGGGAAGGATCAAAGCTTCTCAGGACATACAGAAATATTATGCTTACAAAAGGTGAAAAGATTTACATTTCAAAGTTGGCAAGAAAGCTTTTCTAATGGTAGCTCCTATGAAGGGAGTAATAAGATTTGGGAAGAGGGAGAAGCTAAGGCCTAGATCCATTTGACCCTTTGAAATTCTTGAAAAAGTCGGTGTTGCGGCTAATCGGTTGGCCGTACGTCGGAATTGTTGGTAGTACATAACGTTTTTCATGTTTCAATGTTGACGAAATATGTCATGGACCCTAGCCATATCAACTACGCTTCACTGGAAATAAATAAAGATCTGATGTATGAGGAAACCGTTATGATGATTCGCGAGCGGAAAGTTCAGAAACTGAGGAATAGAGAAATCACATCGATTAAAGTCCAGTGGAGTAAACATGGGAAAGAAGAGGCATTTGGGAAAGAAAAGATGGAATTTTAGCCAATTACCCCAACGTTCTAAAATAAGTAAATTTCAATTTCAAGGACGAAATTTCTTTATGTGGGGGAGGTTGTAACAACCACGATCAATTTTTGATGTTTAAAGAATTATACGACATCGTTACAACCTTTTCATTTTAATATTTAACCAACATACATTTAGCACGCGTCTAGTAGGTTAAAATAAAAATTAATTTAGTAATTTAATTGGGTCAACTTTTATTGAGGGCCATAATAATTAGTCAATTGAGAGTCAAGGCCAATTTTTTATTTGAAAATTCATTTTCAAGGTATTTTGGACCGGTATATTTCACATTAATTCCATCTCAGCCCAAGCCCATTCTAAATAGGTTTGGCCTGTCACCCATAACATAACACCTACCTCAAAACGCTCTCTACTACAGCTCTACTTCCGACTTACGTTGCAAATTCTCCTACATAAACCCTATAGATCCTCTTCAGACTCTCACCACCCATGCTCACATTGCAACCTTCCCAACTCTCTCAAAGTTTTCTTCAAACATCCACAACCAACTAATCTCTCTCAAATCAAGCAATTACAGCAACTCACAAGCTATTATATCCAATTTTCCTCTCAGGGGAGCAAACAAACAACCAAGTAAACTATCGCTTTCATAGATGATAATAAAACTATAAATTCATTGTTGGTTATTGCCTATTTTCTTATTGTTACTGTACACAAACACTGTGACTTATATACTCAATCAAAATCTATAACGTCAAAAACAAATCCAATTGATTAAAGCACGAATTCATATAATTGAGAATTTTAAAACACTTTCAAATTTCATATTCAATCCATCATCTTCATTCTGAGATTCTGTTGGAGGAAAAGGAAAAAAATAAATAAATTCCTTCAATGGATTCTTCACCTACAACTCAACCAATCTAACCTTCAACCATAGAAATTTCACAAACCCAAAATTTAACCATTATCTACTCTCTATTCACACTCTTGAAAAAAAAAAGCGACAAAACAAGTGGAGAACTCTGCTATGGCTTCTTGTGTTCAGCCTTGAAATCTCCTCCACATCTCACTCCCAAATTGATAGTTCAGCATCGAGCACCCATAATCGGCCATTAACTGACAAGATTTAGGCCAGAAAAGCTTTGATTTCGCCGGATTCTTGTTTCTAAAATCATCGCACATAGCCCTATTATGGCTCCTTCTGTCGAGCCACGGCTACTACCTAGTGACCGCCTGTTAGGGATTGAGGTTCCATCCCAAAAGGTTAACTCGTTGGGTGGAGTAACTCAATCCCTTATAAACCCATCACTTAACCCATATTTAGCCGATGTGGGATTTCGTTCGATATCCCCAACAATCCCCCTCTCGAACGAAGTACCATATTAGCTTGATCCCCTTTGATATATAGGGCCCACGTATCCAACTTTCTCCTCAAGGTCCAACTCTTCCACTGCGGTCGGGTCATCGCCTTACGTAGCACAACTGCCTTAAGAGCCAATCCACATGCTCTATCAAGGCCCAACACTTCCACTGCGTCTCTACCACCACCTTACATGGACACACCCACCTTAAGAACCAACTATGGATTTTTTCTTGGCCCCATGATCAACCTCGGAGCCCACCAACTTCGTAATGGAATTGTCTCATGCGTACACGCGGCTAAATATGGGCCCTAGCTCTGATACCACTGATGGGAAATATCACAAATTTCCCCCACCCAAACTTGCGCAGCGAAAAATAATCAACACGCACAAACGAGAATAAAATAGAGAACACAATAATTAATTTAACGTGGCTCAGCTGACCGCCGACAACCACAGGAGAAGAACCTTTTATTGATGAAGAAAAATCACTCTACAATTTTTTTTCTCACCCACTCGACTCCTCCACACAAAAATTAGACAATAAAAAGAACTACACTTTCTTCTTTTCTATCTCTAATTTTTCCCTTCTCTCAACTCATGCACGCAATTTCTTCTCTCAATTTCTGGACTATGTTTTGCACGTCCCTCTCTGTCACTCTATTGTCTCTGCCGTAGTACATATATATATATATCCTCTAATCTTGTTGCCCAAGTTTTTCCTTAATCACATTAGTGGGCCAAGCCCAATAGCCCATTCCTCAATTTTCTTTTCCCTTTATTTCTTTTTCTTTCAAATATTTTGAATTAATATCCCAACAATCTCCACCTTAATTCAAAATAATTGAATCACCAATCACACTCCCACCATGCACCCCTTTACTGGTAGGTGCCACCTCTTCTCCTTATTAGACTGAGTAAAAGTGAACCGAATTCAAAGACTCGTCAAACTTTACCCTTGGCTTCGACGTCTTTGAACTTCGCTCTTCATTCTTCTTACCAGCAGCCATATAACTCTTCTTGGCAGGCTCGGAACTCTCAATAATAGTAGAAGACTTCGCTCGGTGCGACTCCAATCTGGCAGCTCCACCTAAAACAGTCTTCCCTATCAACTTGTACAAATTGCCAATCTTTTCAGTGCTCATCATTGGCACTGAATTCTTCTTCACGGTCATTGCTCCACCTCTTGAAGCATACTCATAACCCAGCGTGTCTAATGCTCCTAAAGATAATAAACTCCTCTTCAACTTTGGAACATGTAGTACACCATTTATTCGTCTCACGACTCCGTCAAACATTCTTACCTTCACCGTGCCCGAACCCTTGACTTCAAGGTTTTGATCATCAGCCGCAAACACATAACGCTCACCACATGCCTTATAATCTTCAAACCAATCTCTATGTGGACACATGTGGTAAAAACATCCGGAGTCCAAGAACCAACCGTTATTGTGACTATCGTAGTCAACAACGCATAGCACATCATCTTCAATCAGTAGATTATGTTCCACCAGATTTGTAGAATCGACAGTCTCTGCAACCTCTTTGCCTTTTTTCTTCGTCTCAAGATGCCTAGTCAATTCCTCACAATCTCTTCTAATGTGTCCCTTCTTGTGGCAATAATAACACTTGATATTTCTCCTTGAACGAGATTGAGAACGATCTCTTTGACCAGAATTTCTTCCTCGTGATTGACCTCTACCACCTCTATCTTCACTAGTTGTCAAAAGCACTCGCTCACCTTGATCAATATCAACTGACTTCTTAATATGGGCAGTCTCTAATAAAGCAGTTGAAACCTCATTCACCGTTAAAGTGGTCTTGCCAACTAATAATGTGGTCACCAATGTCTCATATGGCTTGGGCAAGGAAAACAACAAAATTATCGCCTTATCTTCGTCCTCAATTTCCACATCAACATTTAATAAGTCGGTCACGCACTTATTAAATTTACCCAAGTGGTCCCTTATATCATCACTCTCATTCATCTTCAACTCATATAATTGCTTCTTCAAATATAATCTATTCGTTAGGGACTTAGACATATATAGATCTTCTAGCATTTTCCACAATTTAGTAGGCGATTTTTCATTCAAAACACTATATTCTACCTCAGGTGCAAGAGTTGAACCGAATGGTGCTGACCGTCTTTGCCTGTAATTCTTCCAAATCAGCATCTTTCATCCCTTCTGGCTTCTTGTCCTTCAACGCCTTATAGATCCCTTATTGCACAAGAAGATCCTCCACCGTACTACGCCAAATACTGAAGTTATTTTTCCCATCAAAACGCTCCACCTCAAATTTGGCCATACTCCCAGGCTAGAACCGTTAGCTTTGATACCACTGTTAGAGATTGAGGTTCCATCCCAAAAGATTAACCCGTTGGGCGGAGTAACTCAATCCCTTATAAACCCATCACTTAACCCATATTTAGCCGATGTGGGATTTCGTTCGCATATCCCCAACAATCCCCCTCTCGAACGAAGTACCATATTAGCTTGCTCCCCTTTAATCAATAGGGCCCACGTATCCAACTTTCTCCTCAAGGCCCAACTGTTCCACTGCGGTCGAGTCATAACCTTACGTAGCACAACTGCCTTAAGAGCAAATCCACATGCTCTATCAAGGCCCAACACTTCCACTGCGTCTCGACCACCGCCTTACATGGACACACCCACCTTAAGAACCAAATACGGATTTTTTCTTGGCCCCATGATCAACCTCGGAGCCCACCAACTTCGTAATGGAATTGTCTCACGTGTACACGCGGCTAAATATGGGCCCTAGCTCTGACACCACTGTTAGGGATTGAGGTTCCATCCCAAAAGGTTAACCCGTTGGGCGGAGTAACTCAATCCCTTATAAACCCATCATTTAACCCATATTTAGCCGATGTGGGATTTCGTTCGCATATCCCCAACAACCGCCATCCTCCGGCAGCGAATGGCGACGATGGATTCCCGTGATCTCACAATTGCCTGCTACTCGAACAGAGCCTACTCCCAAGCTTCCATCAAGTGTAGTCTGAGGTTTGGGAGGGATAGAGTCAAATTTTGACTCCTATATGAAGAATTTTGCACTTAGGTCCCTCAAATCCTAATATGAACTTAAGCTGGTCCTCAAATTATTAGTCTCTTCCGTAACAACCCCAAAATCATAGATTTACCTCAATTGACTTCAATTAGATTTACAGAATTTGCAGTTGAAGTCCTCTAGTCATATTAAAGTTGAAATCAGTCCCCAGATTGCCTAATCCCCTCAATTAAGTCCTTATTCAGGTTTTAGAAGTTCAATTTCAACCGCTAAAGTTTTTATTGGGTTCTAAATTCGTCCGAGTTGGCTAATAACTTCAATTTCAACTGTTAAATCGATATTTCCCCTTCCATTAAACCCAAATAAACTTTTAAAGTCATCAATTTGCACCTAAAGCTTTTAATTAAACACTTTAAGACCCAAATAAATTATTAAAGTTCAATTTTAAGAATAAATTACTAAATTTATGTTTAATTGTTTTGCTAGAACAGGGTTACAAATCTGTAGAGGTGCTAGCATTACACTAGCAGTCCTAGTTTCAAGGATTTTTATGAGAACTACAACTTTGAGGCGGGGTTTTACTTTATGCAGAAATATTTTTATTTTAAAGCAATGTGTTTAAATTTTAAAGCTATGTCATGGACTTTATGTTCGATTGTAATTGTGCTATGCTTGCTTGTTAATATACATGTGATGGTGTTAAATACCATCTTCCAGAGGATGGTGTTAAGGGCCATTAGGAGGGATCATAATGACCTTTCCACACGTTGGACGGGAGTTTTCCAACACTCGACTTTTACTCTAATTTTAAATGCCTATAATTGTAATTTCATGTATTAGTACGTGATATGGTGAAAACTTTTGTACTACGCCCAACTAAGTATAACCATGTTATACTCACCCCAACTATTTAAAATTTTCCTTTCACATTAAGGAGCTCGGCAAAGCAGCGTCAAGCGGGGCATTGTCGTCCACTTTTTGTTTTCTTTATACTTATTTAAAATTGTCGTTGTTTGAACCATTAAATTCGTACCGAGTTGTTAAATCTTAACTTCTACATTTTGTTTAGGATTTTCAAATGGTATATTTAGTCGATGAATTTCAATACCCCACCTTTGAATTGCTTCAATTCAATGCATGATTTTTATTGATATCAATATTACTATTATATAAAATTGTTTATTGTTTAATTGGAAAAAAATACGTCGTCAAATTTCCACATTTGCTAAAGTCGCAGCTATTTTAGGAACACTTTGATTTCCAAAATCGAAGCGTTACAATGTGCACAATTATTCTTCCGTGAGGTCTACTGTTTCCATGTGTTTCCTACCTCTATTGTGTTGGACCGAGACACCCGATTTTTTAACTATTTCTGGTGGAGTTTGTGGAATTCTGCTAATACATTTTTAACCTTCGGTGGTGCCTGCCATCCACAGACCAATTGGCTAAATTGAGGTTGTCAATCATTCTTTGGGTGATTTGCTTCGCTGTTTAGTGGGGGAAAATATTTGATCATGGGTCAGACACTCGGTTAGGCAGAGTTTACTTACAACCATGCTATTAATCGCAGTAGTGGTTTTACCATTTTTAGGTTGTCTATAGCACCCTTCCACGTAGCCCAATGGATTTGTTGGTCTTTCCCTCTATGACTCGTGTACATGGGCGATCGATGGATTTTATTTGTGATTTCCAACGAGTTCATGAGGAGACTAGAGAAAAATTGATTGAATCAAGCCATAAGTACAAAGTAGTTGCTGATAAACATCATCGTCTAGTGGAGTTTGAAGTTGGAGATTTTATGTAGGCTGTCCTTATAAAGGATCAGGTTCTTTCACATAAGTATTCGAAGCAATTGGCCCATTCCATTTGGCCTGTTGAAATAGTTGAAAAAATCAATTCCAGTGCATATCGATTGAAACTTCCCAGTCATATTTAGACATCTAATGTTTTTAATGTTAAACACCTCCTTCCGTTTGAGCCAGCTAATGATGACATTGCCATTGTGGACAATAGTGATGCCGAGGGCCGTGGCAGTCGTGCAAATTCGAGGCCAAAACTTTCTGACCCAGAGGGAACAACGGACATTAAGGGTCTTAGGAAGATAAAACACAAACACATGGGTTCATGGATCACTTCATTGGCCATTGTTCAAAGAAATGGGCGTAACTTTTGCATATAGTGTCTGTTTTGGGCCCATCACCCAGTCAGAAAAGCTTGCAAGAACTTGTAGCTGACCCAAACATTTCATCGTGCAAGAACGATTTATTTTCACATTTCAGGAATGTTTAGGGGTTCAAAAATATAGTTGTTAATCTAGTCCATGAGGACGTAGAGTTTGAGGGTATTGAGGTGATACAGATAGGAGATACAGGGCCTCTTTTTGTGGTGCGATGAACATACCTTGCACTGAAGGGATCACCGTGGAATTTGCAACGAAACTACATTTTCATGTCCATTTGTATTGTTGGGGGAAATGTGTTCAAGTTTATCATAGATTTAGGTAGCTGTGAAAATGTGATATCAAAGGCTTCGTTCAGAAGTTGCAATTAGACACAAAACCCGACCATACTCCTGATAGTTTGACTTAGTTGTAGTAAGGTAATAAAGTTTCTGTTAATCGACCTATGTTGGTTCTTTTCTCCATTGGTAGCATATATCGAGATAGCGTACGGTGTGATGTGGTGTCAATGGAAACCTACAATTTATAGCTTTGCCCAGCTCAGCAGTTTGATAGATATTTTAAGCATGGGGTTAAAAGGTATGCCTATAGCTTCTAGATTGGGTTACTACCCTCTAAGGACGCTTGTAATGTATTTTTACAAAGGACAGTAGCAATCTTCTCTACCGTTCGCTATTTGTTCGAGTGATGTAGGAGGGTGGTTAGGTATATCTATTGATTGGAATAGAGGCTACAGAGGAAAGAGTAAGTGCATTGTTATAGTACACCAAAATTTATTTTATTTGCTTACTCGGTTTCCAAACTACAAATTAATTTAGAAGTGGTACGTAAAGGTCAAACCCAAGAGGAACGGTGATTAATCTAGTTGTTTTTTATCAATTAATATAGGAATTAGGGGTTTTTGTGAATTTTGAAAACAAAATGACAAAATAAGGAAGATAAAATGAACAATTGATGATATATCTAGTGGTCGAGTTTGGTTGTCTCAATAATTCATATTAATCTTTTCCATGCAACGTGTTACTGTTCCTTCTTCAATTTATCAACTCCAATTAATCAAGAAGACCTGATCAATGAATTCTTCCTTAATTGTATTAAATTAAAGTGAGTTCTTTAACTTAACATCTAGCTATTGGACAACGCTAAACAACTTTGTAGGCTTTAATGCAATGCTAGTGTGAAATAAATGAGAAGAATGAGTCGAATTAGATGAGTAATTTCAAAAACCTGAATTAATGAATCTAAGTTGATTTGTCAACAAATACGCACGATATTCATTTGCTACTTTCGATGAGAATCTGATAATAATTACAGATTAAAAGTTCCAATCCTAACATGTAACTTTAATTTAAAGATTAATTGATTCAATTTGCCAAAGTGGATGCAATAACAAATTGGAGTAGGGATATAGATAAAACGTCACTAAAGAGTTAGAAAAGATAACAACATGTTAATTGAACACAACGTCCCACTCGAACTAAATATAGAAGTCTAACTACTCATATTCATGTAAATACTTTTTAGTGACATAGTCGTCATATATCACCACTATTATATGATAGATTATATTTCACTATCACAAGTAATATACAAAAAATATAGAAAATAAGTAAATCAATGCTAAGAAATTAACAGAGAAATTTAATCACTCATATAAGCGGGTTAATACTTTTTAGTGAGTTTGCCTTGTATCGCCTCTGCAATATATGGGAAATTATCTTTCTCATACACAAATAATCAAAAAAAGAGAGAAAATAGCGAAGAAATGCTTTGCTAATCGTATTCCCGGCTGAAGTATCGTTGATTGATTATTAGTTACCTAATTTACGTTTTTACTTCCGCCAGAATGTGAAAAACTAAGAGCTTTCAAGTTAAAATTAAGAACAGATGAAGAAGAGAATTTTATTGAGGAGAAAGTTGGAGAGAATCACTAGCTAATTCTCTCTACTAAGTTGTACATTTTAAATTTAGAAATGCTTCTATTTATGGGCAAAATATTACAAAAAAATATTAAAAAATTATAAAAGTGACCTTGCATAGGTCTATTGTGGTATGCTCAAATTGTACTATTTCAAAGAGGTAAAAATTTTGGTAAAAGTCACATTATAATCAAGTGGGAGCAATCTAGACGAAAATACATGATTTCTGCCAATGTTTCAGAGAGACCCAATTTGGTCTCCAACAATTTGAGATTTGACGCTTTTAGTCCTTTTCTTCAATTGACTATAACTTTCATTAGGAAGCCCCCGATTTGGGATCTGAAAAAAAAGCTGAGCATCCTCTTTTGATGGTCTTTCATTTTTGCTCAAGAAAAGTTGCAAAAACAAATTTTCACAAGATTGCACCGAAGATCCGCCATCTTTGATTTGCTTGAGTTGTGGCCCCTAGTTTCCATTTTCGCTCTCTTTTCATCTAATTTGGCTCCTTTTAATTCTTTATGATCTAAAACACAATAATAAAAGAAAACACATAAAAACGAACATATAACACTAATAAAATATGAAAATACATAAAATAGAAGAGTTGTTTATGTGCTTTTCTAGCACTTATCAAACTCTCCCACACTTAAACTATTGTTCAGCCTCGAACAACAACCATTTGACAAAAAACCACACACTAGTTTTATTGAGATAAATGATTTTAAACTTTGAAATCCAACTACCGATAGTGACTTGCTTAATAAACATTCTCCCGAGCTATGAAAATTTCAATTCTTTTCAAATACACAACGGCCTATGAGTGTGTGCGATTAAGGTTATAATCCCATAACTGTTTGGAAACAAATGAAAGTTTACGATATTCTATCCGAATCCTAACCCGAAATGGTCAAATATATCCTTTCATTTCTCGTGATTCCACTCTTATTTTACAATAGTTCCCATGGTCCCTAAAAATTACTCTGTTCACCAAAAATCACCAACTGTTAGCACTGCAAAGTTAACCAAAGCATGGTAGGTGTTTTATTGCCAATATGTCTTCGATTTTAACAGTGTTAGATTGACCACTTCAAACCATTGAGGAAATTTATTTATCTAACTTCACACTTCGCTGACTATCACATTTTTCTCTCCTTTTTTTTTGAAGGAGAAGAAGTAGAGGATTTTGCAATTTTCTTTTCAGCTTTTACCCTGCGATTTGCTTTCACACTGACTCCTTTAATTCGAGGTAGCATTCTTCACCCATTCAAGGTGACGATCTTTCACTCGTTGAGGCAGGTAGCTCTTTCCCGTGGTCCTTCTCATTATTTCAAACATAGAAGTATAATTTATTCTCAGTATAGCGCAGTGCTCCTTCCAAACTTTTTAAAATCTGTCAACAAAATACACATTCACAAAAAACAGAGACCATGAGATCTGAACTCCACCTTATTAAAAAAAATTGATATTTTCAGGTTACTTTGAGTAGGACAGATAGAAAACGGTTGGTTTACTATGGTCCAAAAAAAATTTATCAACATGTTCAACCTTCAATTTTGTTCCAGAAAATGATAGTAAATTACTGTATAAATGTGCTCGTATAAATTAGCTAGCTATGCATGGAAAAGAACAGAACACAATGATTTTTTTTTACTCAAAATATTTTAGTTTCGACTAAGTCACACAAATTAAGCTCAATCATATTTAAAAGTTGTTATCTCATGCAAAACTATAGACATAACAAAAAAAATTCATAAACATACCATAATATTCCACTCCCCTACACTTAATTTCTGCATTGGTCGCAATGTAGAATTATAGAAAGCATGAAAAAGATAAGGATTAGACACTCCCCTTAGGTATGCAATGAGTTGCGTCGGCTGGTAGTGATTGTTCAACAATTTAACACCTTGTATGATCAGTTCAACAATCCAGGAGAAAGAAACCCTGATATTAACATATTTACAGGACAAGGAAAATGACAGTGGAGTTTTTTTTTCCAAATATTATGGTAGGAATTCAAACCAACAAATATATAAATTAACTTTCAAAACAATAACATTAGAAAACAAGTACAAAATTAAAGTGGAATCCGGGTGCACTCTGGGCCCCATAGGTAGTACCTTCAATTTCAATTTTGTAAGTTACGACTATCAATTTTATTAAAACTGAAACAGAAAATAGTGCACCTGATGCCATAGCCTGTTTGACCCTATCTGCCATTTAAACCACCCAGGAAGAGATGGTGCAGGTTGGTCTTGTCCTCAGAGCTATCTCTCATTACCCCGACTATGCCACAGTTTAGTTGTTGACGAGAAAACAATGGCCATTCTGTGATTCCACAGAGAGGTTTGATTCGTCGACCAAGTGAATCTTGTTATAGTCAATCTCCTGCCACCGGGGGTGGTTTAGTCCGACCTCCAACTCAAGTACCATAATTTCAAGTTTTGAAAACAAGAGATTATGCAACTCAATTTAAATTTAGGCTAAAGAGTTCTTAAAGAAAGAATCTCAGACCAGAGTTTGGAAGGCAACACTCTAAGCTAAAGTATGTTAACCATTGAATAAAGAAACAGTCCACAAAAACTAACAAATTGGAGAACGTTTATAGCAGAACACCCAACTCGGCCACTCCTCAAATGAATGAGACATAGTTTTATATCTTTGGATGGGTGTTAGTGATCGTGCTCAAAAAGTTTCTTATCAATGGTTAGGCCATCAAGTTTGGTTTTTAATAGACATTTTCGTTGGTTCAATAAATTATCAAACTCTTTCACACTTATTGCGAGCTAGCTATTTCTCCTAATAGACTTTTTGGCCATGCACCTAATCGGTCCATCATTGAAGAAAACAACATATTCATGTTGTGAATAAGTTTGATTTCTAGTACAATGAGGTTCCTCCAATAGCTTTCAACATTTGAAGCAACATTTAAGATGCTTAGTGTGTCGTTTGCACGCAAAACGTGATGATCCTGCCCCAAAAGCGATGACGTTCCAAAGAGAATGCTCATACTTATCAACAAGTTGAATAATATGCATCCTGATAAAATAAAAGAAAATAGTTCTTTAAGGTCTACTGAAAGAGACCAGAGAGGGGAAGAAGAAAGACAAGAAAAGAATGCAATTCTTTAAGGTCTACTGAAAAAAACTAGTTTAACGCTTTTTGGGGGGGGGGGGGGATACAAAGGCCAGTATCCAAGGTTTTTTTTTTTGCTCATTACCAAGCATAACACAGATATGTTTCCAGAGTTAAACTCCATATTCTGCCATTTGAAGTTAGCTATTATACAATCATAACCTTAACTCTAAATCTGATTCATTCGGATCTCTTCTTCTTTTGCGTAATTCCTCTGGCCAATTGATGATAGACAATTCTACATTCCTTTGTGGCACATAAGCTTCTACGTTCTCCAATAATTCCTCAATTAATGGTGCAATTAAAATCATTTTTTGTGATTAGGATAAATCAGCTTTTGATGAACTAAAAATTCGAGAAATGCCAATAAACCATTGAAATGGTTTTGAACGTTTAAAAGACCAATTGGTTTAGAGTGGAGGTTCAACTCGGCCCAGGATATTATGCAAAAGATCTGTTCCAGAGTTTCAAAACCCCCTGGTAATGCGATGAAAGCATCAGAATGCATTATCATTAGTGTTAAGCATTCAAACAATGATTTAGCCTTTACCTCAAAACCGATAGTTTTACCATACGCCTTTTTTAAAGGTCGTACAGTAGCGCCTACCACTGTCGATCTTCGTACGTACGCAATTGAATAGCACACCCTATCAACTCATGGAGACCTCCTCCGTATATAAGCTTACACTTTCGATCTCCAATTGTCGTTCCACCTTTGACTACCAGTGCTAGAAGCGTCGGTTGTCCCAGATTGATTCCACTAAAGCGACCTACGGTTGTCAATTTCCTCTTTGAACTCCCAGTTGCAGCCGTGGTAGTAACCTGTCGACTCTGCATACTAAAAACTAACACAAGAACACAAAAATAGTTAAAAATAATGATATGTACACGTAGTTGTGATTGTGGCTCACATCTTTCCCTGGTTTTACCTCCAGAAATGGCTCAAATGCCTTCTATGAGTCTAGGATAGGCTTCACATCCGGTTTTCTTATAGACTGGCAAATAGGGTCTTTTAAAATTAGATTCCCAAGACTATATCGTTCTCGTTCCTTTTTAAATTCAGCTCACAAATTGAGAAGTTCGATTTGCACTATTCCACTAGGATGCGTCACAAAAGTTTGATGGATATCATCCAACGACTCCTTACTCATGCCATCCTTAATGGAACATATTTTATCTTTTCAATTTGTGGACACAAATCTAATGGAATTGTTACCTAAGTTGCAGGTCCATCGAGTGCGGTTATAAGGCCATCTAGCACATTTATAGCACACATTCATTCTTTTTGCTCTTTGTTTCTTGGCAAAATTACTTTTGCCTAACCTTTGTGTATATTTAGTACTAAAAGCTGGCATTTCACCTCCTAATCGGGCATTTGTTTCAATCAACCAACGGATATCCTCAGGCATTTCTTTTTCCATCAACATTTTTAATCGTCCCACTGTAGAATAATAAATCTCTTTCAAAGCATTCAAGAGCAGTGACGGGTAATATTTGTGGATTTTAGAAAATTTGTTATCCATTGAAAATTCAAGTGTTTTGGAAAAGCAAGAAGAAAAAGAGTGCTTAAGTTACCTCCTAAGTAGTGGCTTTGTTTGTAGTTGTTGGCTTGACTATATGTATATATATATATATATATATATATATATATATATATATATTGACCTAACACACGAAAGAAAAAGAAAAACTGAAATAATAAGATTAAAACCATCAAAATCACTAAGTGTAATAGATTATCACACTCTTCAACATTTTCAAACAAAATACTAAAGAAGAAAAAAAATAACAAAATTTGAATGACATAATCAATTAAGGTGAGGAAAAGCCATATATATATAAAAAAATATCATGTACGTCCTTACTATAAGAAAAAATAAGAAGAAGAAGAAGAAGAAGAAGAAGAAGAAGAAGAAGAAGAAGAAGAAGAAGAAGAAGAAGAAGAAAAGAAGAAGAACAAGAAGAACAAGAAGAAGAAGGTTACCTAATCACCGCTAGAAAGATATATTCATCGAGTGATTTGAGACTGTTGTTGTGGTTTTCAGTAGAGAAGGATCTCGATTTATACTCAAGTGAGTACTGTTTCAACTGATAACCATGCATGTAGAATGTGCTGTACGTTGGAAGGAGTATCCGAAAAAACGCGTTGATAAATTGTCCCTATACCAATAATTTTACCCCCACTCTTTATTAGTAATTAATGCTAATCACCGATTTGTGCCCCATCATGTCTTTTCCCAAATAATTGAATCCCGAGATATCTTCATTTTACAATTACAAAACAATATCTTCATCAGTATGTTAGATAAAAAGCTAAGAAATAAACAAAACAAAAATGATGAAAATATCAACAGAAAAATAAAAGTGAGAAAAAATTATTTGGGTTGCCTCCCAAGAAACTCTTTTGTTTAAAGTCGTTAGCTGGACTTATTGATGGCATGATTAGCTTTAACTTTCTAATTTAATTACTTCTATGTTGGTTGTAGAGAATCCTTCGTAGTATGGTTTCAGATGGTGCCCATTCACTTTGAATATCTTATTCGTCTTTTGAACAACACATGGTCCACCCATCTAGAGCGAAGCTTACCTAGGAAGAGTTTTAGTTTGGAATGAAAAGTGGCACTTTTTTTCCAATACCTAAACTCCTTTCTGGAGATTCGCTGGTTGTCGAATACCTTCGTCTTATTCTTGTAGATCATTGCATTTTCAAGGCTTCGTTCTGAATTTCTTCCAATTCCTGCAGTTGAAGCTTCCTGTGATCTCCTACTGTTCCCCAATCCATATTGCATTGTTTGATTGCCCAATAAGCTTTGTGCTCTATTTCAACGAGCAGATGGGATGGCTTTCCAAACACTAATCGGTATGATGACATTCCAATTGGTGTTTTGTAACCTGTTCGATATGCCCAAAGAGCATCATCCAGTCGAATGCTCTAGTCCTTAAGATTGGGATTGACTGTCTTCTCAAGAATTGACTTTACCTCCCTGTTTGAGAGCTCTACTTGTCCATTCGTCTAGGGATGATATGCAGTTGATACTCAGTGTAGAACTCCATACTTTCGTAATGAAGACTCAATGCTCCGGTTGCAAAAGTGAATACCTCTGTCACTAATCATAGCTCTTGGAATCCTGCACCTATTAAAAATGTTAGATATGACAAATTCTACAACTACTTTAGCATCATTAGTTCATCTGGCTTACACTTCTACCTACTTAGAAACGTAGTCAACTGCCAATAAGAAATAAGAGTGGCCAAATAAATTTGCAAAGGGTCCCATGAAATAAATGCCCCATACATAAAAAATTTAAAAAACTATATTAGGAGTTGGAGGTATTTGGTTTTGTTTGACACTTTTCACAAGATTTGCAGAAGATACAAGTGTCTTTAAGAAGTGTTGGCTAGTAGAATCCACTTTCCAGTATCTTCTAAGCTATTCTTAGTAGTCCAAAATGTCCTCTACAAGCACATGAATGGAGAAATGTGAGATTTGACTTGAATTCTTACTCTGGCACACATCTCTGAATGATTTGGTCCAAGAATCTTTTCCACAAATATGGGTCATCGCATATGTAGTATTTGGCAACACTCTTTAGCTTATCTCATTTCACCTTGGATAGGCCTGTAGGGATTAATATAGATGCGAGATAATTAACCAAATCAACAAACTATGGGGAGTTTACCTCAGCAACAAATAGACTTTTGTTTGGAAAGGCTTCTTGCAATGGTATTTCATTTTCAATTCTTACAATCCTACTAAGATGGTCAGCAATGCCCCTAATGTATCTTTTGATTTCTAAATTGAATTCTTGAAATAGGAGGATCCAACGAATGAGTCTGGGTTTTGCATCCTTCTTTGTGAGCAAGTATTGCAATTTCAAAGTACCTTGAAAAACCATCAAGGAAGCAGCAATGTATATGTCCATCCAATTTTTCAAGCATTTGATCAATAAAAGGAAGGGTAAATGATCTTTTCCGAGTTTTAGCATTTACCTTCCAATAATCAATACATACCCGGTATCCAGTTTGGATTATTGTTGGTACAAGTTCTCCTTTCTTATTTTCGATCACAAGAATTCTGGATTTCTTTGGTACTACCTGAACTGGACTAATCCAATTGCTATCTAAAATGGGATAGATCATACCTGCTCCTAATAGCTTCAAAATCCCCTTCTTCACAACTTCCATCATTGGTGGATTCAATCTCATTTGGGTTTGTCTCGACAGTTGTGCTCCTTCTTCAAGTAGCATTCTGTGCATGTAGACTGATGGGCTAATACCCTTGATATTTGCAATTGTCCATCCAATTGCTTTTTTTTGATCGTGCAAGACTCTAACGAGTTTTTCCTCCTCTACCATAGTTAACTTTGACTAAACTCTCACAGGGAGTGTTTCACCATCTCCAACATAAGTGTACTTTAAGTGGCTCGGCAGAGGTTTCATTTCTAATTCTGGTGCCTACACAATTGAAGGTAATAATTTGTTAGGAGATTCTTCCAACTGAATGGTTTTGACATTATACCTCTATGGATTAGTCATCAATGAATTCAATGCTGCGACTGTATTTTTCAATTCTACTCTTAGCTCTATCTCCTTGTTTTCAATATATTCCAATGATTCGCAAAGTGTTGTCTACTCATCTATGTAATTAAACTTGAAAACTCTTTCTACAATAGGAGCCATGGTATTAATAGCATAAGCAGTGCAAATGTCACTAGGGTGTTTCATTGCATCATAGATGTTAAATTGCACATTTTCCTCATCAAATTTCGTTGCTAGAATCACATTTCTCGCATCCATAATTATTTGGGCAGTCCACAAAAATGGCCTTCCTAGCAATATAGGTGTGGAGTTAGGGGAGTGATCATCATTCATGTCTAAAAACATAGAAATTGGCTGGGGAATACTAGACCACCTACTTGTACTAATGCATCCTCAACTACTCTGTCTGGATAAGCATTAGATCGATCAGCAAGTTGAATGATAACACTTCTTTCAATTAGTTTAGCTAATTTTAAGGAAGCATAGATTGATCATGGAATAACGTTAATCGATCCTCCTAAGTGTATTAAAGTATGGTCTAACTTCGTGTTATCAATTGTGCATGGAATTGTAAACGTACCTAGGTCTTGCATTTTGGAGGTAGTTTTCTTTGAAACAAAGCTGAAACCATTTCTCTCATTCTTACCTTTTCGTTTCCCCTCAATTTCTTCTTGTTAGTGCAAAGTTCTTTCAAGAATTTGGCATAACATGGTACTTGTTTTATTGCATCTAACAAGAGAATGTTGATTCTACTCTCCTAAACGTGTCCAAAATTTCTTTTTCCTTATCTTCTTTGTTAGTCTTTGCTAATCTACTAGGAAAATGGAAGGGATTGATTTAGCAATGACATGAAGGTTAGGACTTACCTCTTTTTCCAGCTCTTTTTCTTCATCTTCATGTGTGGGAACTTCTTTGTGTGGGTTTTCTATCTCTTTTCCACTCCTTAAGGTTATAGCACTAACATTCTTTGGATTTGCCTTAGGTTGGGATGGTAACTTTCCTCCAAATTGTGCTTCCAGTCGATTGATGGAGTTGCCAATTGACTCGTCTAGTTTTCCAAGTTTTGAATGCTCGATTTGGAATCCTGTTGGAATTTCACAGTGTTAGTTGCTAATATATTCACCATATTCTCAAGAGACATACCTGATGGTTGAGGTTTCTATTGAAATTTCCCTTGGGGTTGGAGATTCCCTTGCTGCTAAAACTAGCCTTGAGGCTTGTAAGGGAAGAAAGCAAGGGGCTTGCTTGTTTCATAACTCAGACTGGGGTGATCACGCCATCCTGGATTATAGGTGTTTGAGTATGGATTGTATTGTTTCCTTGGGAATGGGAAATTGCTTATTGAGTTCACTTGTTCATTATTATCCACTTGTAGAATAGGACAAGCATTTATAGGATGTCCTAGATTTGTGCATATGTCAGATGCTTTGACTTGTGGATTGTTTCCTACAGCAATTTGTTTGAGAATATAGGTTAGTTCAGAAAGTCGGCTTCCAACATTGGAATTACTTACCTCATTTACTCTTAGAATGTTCATCTCTCGATCTGTACTGAATTCTTGAGTGTTTTCAGCCATGCTTGAAATCAATGTTCATGCTTTAGCAAGCGTTTTGTTCATCAATGCTCCTCCACTAGTAGCATCAACCATGTTTCTGTCCGATTGACACAACCCTTCATATAAATATTGTACTATTGGGTTTTGACTTATTTGGTGATGCGGGCAACTTCCAATGAGCATTTTGAAACTCTTCTAATACTCATAAAGAGTCTTTCCATTGTTTTGGCGTACTCCAGAGATATCTTTCCTAATATTTGAAGTCCTTGATGCATGGAAGTACTCATCAAGGAAAAGTTGTTTCATTTCCTTCCAAATGGTGATAGATCCGGATGGTAAGGTATATAGCCAATCTATGGCGGCATCTTTTAGTGAAAATGGAAAAGCCCTAAGCTTGATTTGCTCTTCAGTGATGCCCGGGGGTTTCATTCTATCATACACCACATGAAACTCCTTCAAGTGTCGATACGGATCTTCGTTGGATCATCCATGAAATGTGGTAGAAGATGTAACAAACCAGATTTTAGCTCGAAAGTCTTACCTTCTACGGTTGGAAAGGTGATACACAACGGGTGTTGAGTAACTTCGGGAGTTGCCATTTGTTTAAGAGTTATTTCGTTGTTGTTTCCACCATTTCTTATTCTGTTTGTTTCTTATTCGTCTTGGAATGGATTTCTCGATTTCCCGATCCAAACTTTCAAGAATTCGATTAGTAGATCAAGTATTATGCATACAAGTGAACAATTTTTTTAATTAATTAATAAAAGCAACTAAAATGCTTAAGCGTTTCCCGGCAACGGCCCCAAAAACTTGAGTGCGTTGTCGCAGTACACCAAAATTTATTTTATTTAATTACTCGGTTTGAAAACTACAAATTAATATAGAAGTAATAAAAAAGGGTCGAACCGTAGAGGAATGGTGTTTAATGTAGTTGTTTTTATTAATTAATATACGAATGAGGGGTTTTTGTGAATTTTGAAAACAAAATGACAAAATGAAGGAGATAAAATGAAACAATTGAAGATACATCTAGTTCTCGAGTTTGGTTGTGTCAATAATTCGTATTAATCTTTTCCATGCAACGTGTTACTATTCCTTCTTCAATTTATCAACTCCAATTAATCAAGAAGATCTAATTAACAAATTCTTCATTTAGTGTATTAAATTAAAGTGAGTTCTTTAACTTAACATCTAGTTATTGGATAACCCTAAACAAGTTCTTAGGTTTTAATACAATGCTCGTGTGAAATGAATGAGAAGAATGAGCTGAATTAGATGAGTAATTTCACAAACTTGAATTAATGTATCTAAGCTGATTTGTTAACAAATATACACGATATTCTTTTGCTATTTTGGATTAGAATCAAATGATAATTACAAATCAAAAGTTTCAATCGTAGCATGTAACTTAAATTTAAAGATTAATTTATTCAATTGGCCAAAGTGAATGCAATAATCATGTATTTAGTGACGTAATCACCATATATCACCACTGCTATATGATTGATTATACTTCACTATCATTAGTAATATACAAAAAATATAGAAAACAAGTAAATAAATGCTAAAAAATAAATAGATAAATTTAATCACTCATATACGCCGATTAAATACTTTTTGGCGAGTTCACCTTGTATCACCTCTGCAATATATAGGAAATTATCTTTCTCATACACAAATAATAAAAGAAAAAGAGAAAATAGCGAAGAAATGCTCTGCTAAACATATTCCCGGCCGAAGTGTCGTCGATCGATTATTAGTTACTTAATTTAGATTTTTACTTCTGCCAGAATATGAGAAACTAAGATCTTTCAAACTAGAATTAAGAACAGATGAAGAAGAGAATTTTATTGAGGGGAAAGTTTGGGAGAATCACTAGCTAATTCTCTCTACTAAGCTGTACATTTTAAGCTTGGAAATACCTCTATTTATGGGCAAAAATTACAAAAAAATATTAAAAAATTATAAAATTGACTTCCATGAGTCTATTGTGGTGTTCTCAAATTGTACTATCTCAAAGAGGTCAAAAATTAGGTAAAAATTACATTAAAATCAAGTGGGAGCAATCTAGATGAAAATGCATTCAATCTGCCAATGTTTTAGAGAGATTCAGTTTGGTCCCCAACCATTTAAGATATGGCGCTTTTAGTCCTTTTCTTCAATTGACAATAACTTTCGCTAGGAAGCCCCGATTTGGGGTCTGAAAAATGAGTGAGAATCCTCTTTTGATGCTCTTTCATTTTTGCTCAAGAGAAGTTGCAAAAACAACTTTTCACAAAATTGAGCCCAAGGTCCTCCATCCTTGATTCACCTGCGTTGTAGTCCCTAGGTTCCATTTTCACTCTCTTTTCATCTAGTTTTGTTCCTTTTGATTCTTTATGATCTAAAACGCAACAATAAAAGAAAACACATAAAAACGAACATATAACACTAATAAAATATAGAAATACTAAAATAGAAGAGTTATTTGAGTACTTTTCTAGCACTTATTAAAGAGGTACTGGTGTGGCTGAGGCGGCGGCCCTACATCCAGAAGCCACTACTTTGTTGTCTGAATTTGGTGAGGTTTTCCCAGAAGATTTGGGGGATGGTCTTCTGCCATTAAGCGATAGCCAACATCATATTGATTTACCTCCAAGTGTTGCATTACCTAACGGACCACATTATAGGATGAGCCCTGTGGAGCATGAAGAGTTGAGGCGACAGGTGGAGGAATTAGTCAACAAAGGCTACATCAGAGAAAGCCTTAGGCCTTGTGCAGTGCCAGCCTTACTTAAGCCAAAGAAGGATGGCAACTATCGGATGTATGTGGATAGCTGGGCAATCAACAAAATCACCATTCGATATCGATTTTCGATTCCACGCCTCGATGATTTGCTAGATGAGCTAATCGGGCCAAGTGTACTGTCAGAGCTGTATCTAAAGAGTGGGTGTCATTGGATCTAGATTAGACCTAGGGATGAATGGAAGGCATCCTTCATGACTCGAGAGGGACTATTTGAATGGCTTGTCATGCCATTTGGGTTGTCAAAGGCGTCGACTACCTTTTATGTAGGCGATGAATCAAGTCTTTCATCCGTTCATTGGTAAGTGTATCATAGTCCATTTCAATGACATACTTGTGCATAGAAAAACTTAAGATGACCATTTTGTTCATCTACGAGAAGTTCTTATTGTGTTGCGCCAAGAAAGTTCTATTCTACCCAAAAGAAGTGTTCTTTCTTTTCTAATAAGGTGCTATTCTTGGGGTATATGGCATCTGCTAGCGACATTGTTGTGGCTTCGGCAAAAGTGGAAGCAACTCCAAACCTGTCCCATCCATAAACTATTACAGATATTCGTAGTTTTTATGGATTGGCATCTTTTTATAGGCATTTCCTTCATCATTTCAGTTCCATTATGTCCCCCATAACTGATTGTATGAAAGCGACCCGATTTGAATGGACTCCAAAAGCAAAAAGGTCATTTGAGCTCATAAAGGGGCAACTACTTCTATACCTCTTTTAGCTTTGCCAGATTTCGCGAAACAATTTTCCCTTCATTGTGACGCATCAAAGGTTGGAATTGGGACGATTCTCAATCATGAAGGCTAACCCGTGGCATGCTTTAGTCAGAAACTTACAGGCGCCCGAGGAAGGCACAATGCTTATGATGTTGAGTTCCTTGCTATTGCACAGGCAATTCATCATTGGAGGCATCTGTTTCAGCGTGAATTTATGTTAGGTAATGTCCAACTCGATTGATTTTCATTTATCCTATGACATTTCTCTAAATCTCCTTCATTTATCCTATAGCATTTCTATAAAACTCCTTCAAGAATATCTTTACAACCACATGCAAAGCATATACTTTTAGTAGCCAAGATTGTTTCTTTAGTCACAATAAGTCTTGATCATACACAAACACCTCATAGAAAGTCAATAGAAGTAGAAGAAAGAAGAAAATAGGAGAAAACAAGGATTAAAAGCTAGAAATCTTCATTTTCTTCTTGAACTTGAACCATCGATTTCTTGCCTTCTCTTCACCTATTCCTTCAATTTTTGCCGTCAGTACAGTTTACCACCACCACCACGCCTTTGCCACCAACACCACTTCCAGTTTCCACTGTCCCTTCTCAACTTCGAACCAGCAACGCTTGTTTGTTTGATTTAGGGATTTTATCCCCAAATTCATATTTTAATTAGGGTTATTGCTATAAAGTCCCTTAGTTTCTTTCTTTCATTTAAGTAGGACCCTAAAGTATATTTAAATATTAGATCCCTTACTTTCAATTATTACGATTGAACCCTTAAATTATAATTCACATTCAAAAGTCCCTCAATTTGTCTATGTCATTTAAGTTTCCCTTAAAGTTTATTTAGTGCTGGATCCATAACTTTTTAATTCTTATGATTTTACCCCCTCCCCCCCAAAAAAAAACTGTTATTACAACTAAAATACTTCAATTTTGCATTCTTATTTAAGGTAACCCTTAAAATTTATTTGTACCTAAGTCCCAATGTTATAAAAATCTTATAATTTGGTTCAAAATCTTTTTAATTCAACTATATTGCACTCTAACCCTCAAACTATTCAATTCTTTTGGATCAACCCCCAAACTTTTATTCTCTTTCAATTTTACTTCACAAGTTTCAATATTATTTATAAATGCTTAATATTTAAGTTTATTAATGAAAATTAAACTTCTAATTGACTAGATGGAGTGTACGAGCAAACTGGAGGACTGACTTCTTCACTGCACTTTAAACTCAAAACTCAAGAAAAGTTGGAGGTAGACTCCTTTTTCCTAAAAATCTCTTTTAAAATATATGCACATACAATTGGTATTTGTTATAATTACTTACATATAAATTCTATATGAAGACGTGCTTTCTTGGCACTATACGATAGGCTTCAACCTAATTACGAATTACGCCGTGTTCATTAACATTATGATGATAAGCTTTTAGCCTAATAAATAATGACGAAGTACTTTTAAACACTATGATGACGTGCTTGATAAAAATGAAATGATGAACGAACTTTTATTATATACTTATTCGTATTTATTATGATGTTGATGATTATCTGCATTTAAATTCTAATATATACTAATTGTTATACGCGGAGTCTACTGAGTATTCAAAATACTCACGTTTTCTCCATTTAATTAACGATTCACAGATTGAGGAGTTGGTGACGTAGCGAGACTTGGTGGCTTACCTAGACTTTATTTAGGAATAAGATTTACTTTCATTCCCTCTTTCGAGTTATGTTTTGAACTATCAAGTATGCTATTTTTTATGTTTTAAGTTAGAGATTAAAACAATTGTAAGATACTCTAACATATTTACTATTTCAAATAAATTTCCACATTTTAGATATTTTATTTTTCAGCTAGACATGTCGAAAAAGCTCACTAACTAGAAAGCGGGTGAGCTCAGCTCGAGCTCGTACAGTACAGCAGCTCAAGCTGAGCTCGAACAAGCCTTTGGCGAGCCGAGTCGACTCTTCGTCGAGCTTGTTTGACAAGTCGATTTTCAACATTTTTTATTTTAAAAAAATATTTAGTTTTAAAGAGAGAATTAATGCTTCGAGTTCTTAGAATAGGGGGCGTTACATGATGAGTCTCGGAATAGTGAACCAAATGAGTATGACAATGAAGAGGAGCAAAGGGGAAATAGAAAGAGAGATAGGCATCGTCGAGGAAGAAATAAAGAAGAATATGAAGATTGAAATCCCTTCATTTCAAGGTAAATCGGACTCGGATGCTTATCTAGATTTGGAAAGTCGAGTTGACACTTTGTTCCAATGTCATAGAATCCGGAGGCAAGGCAGCGTATTGTTGTTAGCTAGGGAATTTGTGAGTTATGTCTTGAGTTGGTGGAAGCAACTAACCACGGCTAGCCGAAGGAATGGAGAGGATCTCATAGTGACTTGGAATGAGTTGAGTTGCCTAACGAAAAAGAGATTTATTCCTACACATTACTATCGGAGTTTGCATTAAGGGTGGCAAGCTTTGAACCAAGGGGAACGATCCGTGGAAGTTTACTACCAAGTAATGGAATCATTAATGACTCGAGCCAACGTAAATTGAAGAGGACGAAGCCACCATGGTTAGGTTTCTAAGTGGGTTGAATAGAAAGATTGCCAACTTCATCAAGCTACAAAACTGCGCCGACATTGAGGAGTTATTGCACAAGACCGTGAAAGTGGAGGCTTAAATCAAGAAGAGGACTCCAATCAAACCTTAAGCCAAGAGCGGTAGCAACTCTGGTAAAACCAAAGTGGGTTGACAATCAAAGTGACAAAGGAGCTGGGAAAGGAAAGGGTGAACCACCTAAGTCAGCTCCTATTCCAGACAATAAGGCAAAGGAAAATTAGTTGGGATGAAAAGTCGAAACTGTGACATTGAGCGTTTCAAATGTCAAGGGCTTGGACACATTGCATTCTAATGTCCTAATAGGCGGATGAGGTTGGTGTGGGAGAAAGGTGAGGTGGAAACCGATGATGAGAAAAACAAAGCCCTATTTGTTGAGGAATAAAAAGAACTAGTCGTGGAGGATCAAAGTATTCCCACAATCCCCAAAGCTTTGGTCATGAGCCAAGCCCTTAGCTCCCAAGTTAGAGTGGATGAAGCGACACCATAAAAGGAGAATATCTTTCATACTCGTGTCTTGGTGAACAGTAAGCCTTGTGCTATGTTCCACACGCTAAACCTTATCAACTACAATACAATGGTTTAGCGATTTGGTTAAGGTTAGAGTAAACAAGCAAGTTAAAGTACCTCTAGCTATTGGTTTTTGTAATGATGAACTCATGCATGATGTTGTGCCAATGCAAGTACCCATATTCTTTTGGGAAAACCTTTGCAATATGACAGGGGGTTTTGCATGACAAATATAGAAACTACTATAGCTTTAAGATAAATGGAAAGTCGGTGGTGCTTACTCCATTATCTCCACAACTAGTGCTTGAAGATCAAATGATGCTAAAGAGTGAATTTGAAGAGGGAGAGAAGCAAGCAATTGAAAAAGGAAAATCGAACAGTAAAAAGAAAACGGGAGTAAATGGAGAGTTGAGAGAAAAGAGTCGAGAGGGAAAAAAGAAAGAGTCTTTCTTTGCCAAAAAGAAAGACATCACGAGAGCCCTTTCGTAGAATCAACCATTGGTCTTGTTGGTCTACAAAGAACCCTTCCTTGTCCTTAACTCTAGCAATTCCTTTCCCTTTGTTAAATCTCTTCTATGGGAATTTGAAGATGTGCTTCTCGAAGAATTGCCAAGTGGATTAATTCCCATTCGAGGCATTGAACATCAAATTAACTTGGCACTCGGAGCTGGAATTCTAAATCGACCCGCTTATCAAAGTAACCAAGAGAGAGCAAATGAGTTACAATGCGAATTGGAAGATTTGATGAACAAAGGGTACATCCGAGGGAGCATGAGTCCATGTGCCATGCCGGTGCTTTTACTTCCCAAGAAGGATGGAACTTCGCAAATGTATGCTGATTGTTGAGAACTCATCTGCATCACGATAAAGTATCACCACCCTATCCCTAGGTTAGATGATGTGCTTAATGAGTTATATGGTGCTAATGTGTTTAGCAAAATTGATCTCAAAAGTAGTTATCATAAAATTTGAGTGAGAGAAGGGGATGAGTGGAAAATGGCCATTACAGCTAAACATGGATTGTATGAATGGATGATGATTCCATTCGGGATGACAAATGTAGCTAGTACTTTTATGCCCTTAGTGAATCATGTCTTATGTGCTTTCATAGGTAAATTTGTAGTGGTGCATTTTGATGACATATTGATTCATAATCGGTGGTTAGATGAGCATGTTGATCATCTTAGGGATGTTTTGGAAACCCTAAGATGAGAGAAATTATTTGGTAATCGGGATAAGAATCAATTTGTCTTGATAGAATTGTTTTTCTTGGTTATATGGTGAGCTGTAATGGGGTAGAGGTTGTTGAGGAAAAGACAAAAGCAATTAGAAATTAACCTACTCCCACTAGTGTATCTGAAGCTAGAAGCTTTCATGGATTACCGAACTTTTATAGGAAATTTGTACCTAACTTTAATTCTTTAGCTGCCCCGTTGACTGAAAGTAATCAAGAAAACTGTCAGATTTAAATGGGGTGTTGAACAAGAGCATGCTTTTCAAAATGTTAAAGACAAGTTATGTTCTTCACCCGTACTTGCTTTGCCTAATTTTCGAAAGACTTTTGACATTGAATGTGATGCTTGGGGAATAGGTATTGGTGCTGTGTTAATGCAGGAACGAAATCCTATAGCATTCTTCGGTGAGAAGTTAAGTGGAGCATCACTTAACTATCCAATGTATGGCAAGGAACTATATGCTTTGGTTCAAGCTTTGGAAAATTGGCAACACTGCCTATAGCTGAAAGAATTTTTGATTCACACCATCATCAATCTCTAAAGCATCTCAAAGGCCAAGGAAAGTTGAACAAGCAACATGCAAGGTGGATGGAGATTGTTGAAACATTCCCCTACATGATAAAGTACAAACAAGGTAAGGAAACCGTAGTTCCAGATGCCTTATCACATAGGTATACCTTGTCATCCACCTTAAGCACCAGGTTATTAGGATTTGAAATCTTGAAGAATTTATATATTAATGATCTTGACTTCTCTAGTGTGTTTGTTGCTTGTGCGAAAGGAAGTGCGAATAGATTCTCTAGACTAGAGGGATATTTGTTTAAAAAGAATCAATTGTGTATGCCCATTAGTTCTATAAGAGAGTTGCTAGTGAGGAAAGCCCGTTGTGGAGGGTTAATGGGACATTTTGGGGTACAAAAGACCTTAGATTCCTTGAAATAACATTTCTATTGGCCGAAGATGAAGCGAGATGTTGATAGGTTTGTGCCAATTGGATCATGTGTAGAAAGGCTAAATCTAGGGTTTTACCTCAATAATTATACACGTCTCTAGCAGTGCCTCAAGTTCCTTGGACTGATATATCGATGGACTTTGTGTTGAGGTTACCTATGTCTAGGAATGGAAAGGATTCGATTTTTGTCGTCATGGATAGGTTTAGCAAGATGTCACATTTCATTCCATGTCACCGAACCGATGATGCTACACATGTGGCGGATTTGTTCTTTAGGGAAGTAGTATGTTGCATGGCATTCCCAAGACAATTGTCTTGGAGATGCCGAATTCTTAACTAATTTTGGAAGACTTTGTGGGTAAGTTAGGAACCAAGTTGTTATTCTCTACAACTAGCCACCTCCAAACCGATGGTCAAAAACCCAAAGTAGTTAATATAACTTTGTCACACTTGTCACGTATTTTAATTTCTAAGAACTTAAAGAATTAGAAGGAGTGCTTACCATCTGCTGAGTTTGCATATAATCGAGCTATGCATGCTGCTACTGATTTTTCTCCTTTTGAGATTGTGTATGGCTTTAATCATTTGACTCCCTTAGATTTGATTCCTTTACCTGTTGGTGAAAGGGTTAGTTTAGACAAGAAGAAGAAAGCCGAACTAGTTTGTGAGTTACATGAAAACGTGAAAATGTGAATTAAGAAACGAAACGGGCAAGTTTCAAGTCAAGTCAACAAAGGAAGAAGAAAGTCACCTTCGAGCTAGGGGATTGGATTTGGCTTCACTTGAGGAAAGAAAGATTTCCCTACAACGATGGTTGAAGTTACAGTCTCGAGGCGATGGTCCCTTTCAAGTCATGGCGAAAATGAACGACAATGCTTATAAGTTGTACATTCCCAGTAAGTATAGCATCGCAGCTACTTTGAATCAGTAGTACAAAAAGGGTTTAGGGTGGCATTTGTTTTGTATTAAGGGTGGCGGTTCATTGGATGCCACCAAAAATGATGACACCCAATGTCAGCATTAGGGTGGCGCTTCCAAAAAGTCACCCAAGAAAACAACCGCCACCCTTTCTTTTTTAAAAAAAAATTTCATATACTTAGGGTGGCGATTGTTGAAAACAACTGCCACCCTAAGTACAATTTTTTTAAAAAAGAATTACATAGGGTGGCGAACCCAACCGCCACCCCTAGATATTTTTTTTAAAATTAGTAAAATTTTGGGTGGCGGTTTTTATTGACAACTGCCACCGAATATCATTTTTTTTTGGATAGCTAATACCCATTACATGTACAAATGTACATATTAAATTAAATCACCTAAACCCAACAAAACAACCTGCAATTGAACTAACAGCATGCAAAACCATTCACAACTATATGCCTCACCTTAGGCCTAATGAAACAAGTAGAAAGCAACTCCAATTAACTTTGACATGGATGCAAAGTATATATTTAGCCACAACACCAACTAATAAACAAATAAAGTAAATACAACCTAATGAAACAAGTTGAAGCGACTCCAACACAACTATATAAATACACAACTCCATACCCAAGTCCATGACTATATAAATATACATGTGACCACAATGCACAAAAACATAAGTAAAACTAGAAGGAAAATGAATTGAAACCTATAAATGATCATTTCATAACTTCTCGAAAGAATTCCACCCAAGTTCTCGTACCACATTGATGTTTTCCTAAGAATAGTCTTTGGCTCCATACACCTATAAGTGACATAATGAAAGATAATCAATTTTATAAATACCCAATAAAGTACTGAATGCTTAAATAATTAACCAATCTATATTATTCAATAACACACCTTTTGTGTAGATCATCGCCTTGACCATATCGTATCATTATTTCATATTTTTTATGACACAGTAACCACACTCATCACCTCCTGGTTGTTGTATACACTATAATTTGTATATACCAACAAAATAAAAATAGTTATTAAAAAAAATCTATTTTGAAAGAAATTCATATATCTTCCAAACAGAAATGAACAAAAGTATTAACAAAATATTTTTATCATTAAAAGTTATATATGTACATACCGGAAGTAGTTTCCATTGAACGCTGCTTCGTCGTATGCCCATTTTGTCCCACATCACTCTGAAAACTCTAAAAATTTAAAGTATATGCATAATATTAATATATAAGAAGTGATCCAAACTCCAACTTATCATACAAACCAATAAATGAAATGAAAGTCATTGGATATTCTCTTACATGCTTATGAGCGACTTGATAACCAAATTTCTCTTCTGATTAGCCAATGAATCCATTACGCATACCGTATTGGTTGAGGGCTCAGTGATAAGCAATAACCAGTGATGACTAACAAATGTGACAATTAGCTTTTTAGTAACATATGTATGAACTTCGAACTTATAACATTCACAAATTAAAGTGTGAGTGATCTTACTCTTGGTGGTACGGCGCCAAAATATATTTCTTGTCACTTAAATTGCACAACGCATCATTAACGTAGCGTGAAGCCTCCATATGTTGAGATTTTAATCATAGCTGCAGCTATTAGCGATGGATTCATGAAGCCAAATGGTATTTCATATAGCTAGCAGTTCCGATGAATGTACCTATTACATAAAATAAGAATTTAGAAGTTGATTGAAAACTGAAAAGTGATAGAGTCATGTAATTTCAAATGGGAATTGAAGTCTCACAATTGAAATACTTCCAAAATAGGAGCACTCAACCATTTCATCGCCATGAATTCGGCGATATCAGTAGCAGTAACAAAGATATCGGTGTCAAATGATCCAGGAAATAAGTCATCGAGTGAGACCTCCAACATATCATTACCAGTAGGCATCATATTGATCAAATCGACCAATAGCTTGCAAGAGTTAGGAAGACCCTGGTACGTTGCTTCATCAACGAGATTGTGTTGTGCAGTTGCTGACATAGCAAAACTTTGAGGCTTCTTCTGTTTATTGTCTCGATTCTTCTTCTTACGTACAGCAGGATCCTACAACGGTAAAGTAGTCATTACAACGTTACATTAAAGGATTCTAACTACTATAAATGCTATTACATAATTTTAAAACAAATAAATTAGTAAAAAACTATTAGAAACCGTCTATTAACTTACATATTCCAACTGAACCTGCCTTTTAGGCCATTGAACAAAACTTCCCATGGCATGCCCTAACACTACTAAGTCGTCTCGAACTAGCATGGGAAGAGGCAACTCGCGATATTGTTCAGGAACCATATCAATCTGCACCTTGACATTTCCTTCCATAAGTTGGCAACCATGCACAATCATGTCTTCTGTAATAGGATACCAATTCCCTTGTGCGACCTGTTGTATCTGGCCTTCATGTGGTATGCACAGTATACAATCAGTAATTTCCTGTCGGTCCCAAAAATTATCAAGCAACAACTATTATTAGCTCCTACAATGATTGTGAAGCTGATTATCTATACTATTTTAAAAATAAGTAAAATTAATTCATTATTTATATATAGTATTGTAAAAGTAAATAATTTCAAGAAAATACCGTAATGGCGATGAATGGATCTGGCGCACCTGAGACATGACAAACACTGCTATTACTCGCAGGTCTAGTATTGGCCATCATTGCTCCCATCCCAGCAGGTACTTGGATACCTAGTTGAATGAGGGTATCAACAACTCTTTGTTGAACCTTACTATCAATTCGGCATTCAGTTGACTTTGAACCTCCTATGCAACCCAACTGTCTAAATCTTCCCGATTTGTTGAGATGGTTTTCCAAAAACTGCCCTCACACCACCTACGTATCCACCGAACGTCCTCGGCCGGCCCGGATGATCCTCTTTCCCCAGAGCTGCTGAAAGTATGTCGTGTTGTCTGGTCGGGACAAATGTTCCCTCCTCAACTTCTTTAGATTTATCCACATGTTCCAATCAAAGGTAAATTAAGTGTTAATGGTTATCATTGGTTAACTAATCAATTATATGCACAATTGGAAAGAAATACTTACAATCTTGTCATAAACATCTATAATAACATGGGGATATATCAAAGTTCCATCGGGGTGAACATGTAATCTTGCCCATAAGTAATCCCATGAACGATCACTGTACAAAATGGAATCGCCAGTAGACCCAGAAGAGGATAGGTGCCCAGAAGGGTCATTCTGTGCCAACACCTCCTTCATCCCTACGTAGCCTGCGGATCCCATGTGATGGGGATACTTATTATGTGATTGGCACTCCTTTGCCTTCTCACTTGTATCCTTCAAAAAATTAAAATACCATTATTGATCAATATGGTGGACAAGACTCTCACGAGCCCCATATCCAAGTGTGATTTTATAGAAAAAATGGAAAGAGTGATTTTATAGTTAATTGTAATAACTAGAGAAGTATACCTGGAATTGTTTACTCATCACTCTTTTTTTGAATTGCTCCCAATCTTTAGTGGTAATGAAGTTATAAATATCCATTGGGGAGTCATTTCTTTTTTCCTTATCGCGAATCCACTTCTTCACAAGTTTATTCTTAAAATTTCTCATCCTATGCCCAGTTTGTGAAATAACTTTCTTCTTCAGTTTTTCATCTTTCAAACTGCACGTTGTCTGTAATGTTAAAAAAATTCAACTCTTAACCTTACTAATAGGAAAATAAGTGTTAACCAGAGCACACAATTGTAATTTGCATCTTATTACCTTAATGTCTTTCCAAATGGTATTCTTTAGGCCGGCTTCCACATGTCTCCAATCGGTATAATTTAAATTTACCTTTGAGTGCGCAACTACACCAATATAATGTCGAAATCCCGTTCCACGTACCCCTATCGGCCGATCTAGGTCATCAAAATCATCATCTGTCAAATGAATACTCTTTCTCTTCTGCTTCGACATAGTCGTCAGTCCTCTCGACCGTCTGGTGCTGCTGTCAGCACATGGTTCTCCTGATGTAGATGAAGATCTGTCATCCGACATATTTGCGTCCTATCAGCATATGCCTACACATTCAAAAATATTAATAATCATGACAATAATAAATAAGAAGTTGCAATGAATAAGAATGAAAAATATTACAACCGTTGTAGTTCGAAATAACGTATGGCGTGCAAATAAATTTAAATTGTAAATAAATAGTAATGGAATAAAAAGTAAATTACCAATAAATAATAACACCGGCCGATCATTCCACTTACTCTCCCTCCCGATGGTCCGAACGCAGGTAATTTGTTCCAATGTTGTGTTCATGAAGATCTAATATATGCAATTCAGTTGAAAATGGAGGTGTTTCATCCCAGTGGTCATATTCATCTTCATCAACCACATCACCGATCCCAACAATGCATCGCTTCCCTTGGAGGACAACTGGCCACTTTGCATCGCCCGGATCAGTAATGTAAAACACTTGCTTAGCTTGTGATGCAAGTATAAATGGATCATTCCGACTTCCAACCCGAGAAAAATCTGTCCTACTGAAACACAATTTGTCAATCGATACACCCCGGGTGCTGTCCACCCACTTGCATCGAAATACGCACATATGAAACTTCGTGTAATCAAGTTCCCAAATTTCTTTAATGACACCGTAGTACGTATCGGCCCTATTATCAGTCGATACTGCCACCTGTGACACTCCACTATTTTGCATCATGCTTTTATCATCTTGAGCTTTTGTATAAAATATATACCCATTAATCTCATATCCCTGGTAAGATGTCACACGCGATGCGTGTTCGTAAGCCAACCACTTCACTGTCGCTTCAATCATTTCCGGCGCATGCGTCAACCGGTTCATTACTTTGTTTTTGAACCATTTTGGGAAATAACGATTATGTTCACTAACCAACCACATTTCCTCTCTCAAAGGATTCTTCGCTCTTAAAACCGCCATGTGCTCATCGAAGTATGGTTGAACCACAGCAAGATGATATAAGACGAAAAGATGAGCTTTGGCTAGGTCTTCAGTAGTGGGATCGATTGGTTTCAGTCCAACAATGCCCTTACCGTGAAACCTTCCCTCATGTCGAGATATAGGAATACCAATAGGTTCGACTTTTGCTAGGTAATCAGTACAAAATTCAATGACTTTTTCACGATACTGCCCTCTGGTCTAAATCGATTTCTCACATATCCCTTCAGGACACCCATAAACCGTTCAAATGGATATATATTGTGCAAGAATATCGGACCTAACTGCTTAATTTTTCGAACCAAGTGAATAGCCAAGTGCACCATGATATCGAAAAAGATGGTTGGAAAATACATTTCAAGCTAACAGATGGTGACAACAACGTTTGCCTACAGTCTATCTAACTCATCCGGATCAATAACTTTACTGAATATTGCATTGAAGAAAAAGCAAAGTTGTGTAATTATGCGCTTGATATTTTCAGGCCGTATACCGCGAATAACAACCGGCAAAAGCTACTGCATCATAATATGACAATCATGAGACTTCAATCCAACCAACTTTAAGTCCTTCATCGACACAAACCGTTTGATATTTGATGAATAAACTGATGGAACTTTCACCCCTCTTAGACATTCACAAAAAATTTGTTTTTCTTTCTTAGACAGAGTGCAGCAAGCCGCTGGTAAAAATGGGCGCTTCCCCGTCTCTTCATTAGGTGCTAACTCCGGCCGTATTCCCAAATCCACTATGTCCTTTCTAGCATTGACAGAATCTTTCGTCTTGCCTGGAATGTTTAGCAATGTCCCGATGATATTTTACCAAACATTCTTCTCTACATGCATTAAATCGCTACAATGTCTCACCTCTAAATACTTCCAATAAGGTAAATCCCAAAAAATCGATCTCTTCTTCCATATACTCTTTTTAGTTTGCTTAAAAGTCTCACCAAAATGAACTGAAATATCTTTAACTCGTTCGAAAACCTCTTCCCCAAACAACGACAATCGTGCGACCCGGTTCTCAGTTTTCCCATTGAAATCCTCTTTATTTTTTCGATATCTATGATTTTTTGGAAGAAAAACCCGATGATCCATGTACACATTTTTCTTGCAATTATTCAAATATAGGCTACATGTGGCATCTTCGCGCACGGGACATGCGTTACAACCTTTAATTGTGTAACCCGACAAGTTACCAAAAGTTGGAAGATCATTTATGGTACAAAATAGCATTGCATGTAAATTAAAATTCTCTCGACGATTAGCATCAAACACCTCCACACCCTCCTCCCACAACCTCCTTAGATAATCAACTAGAGGTGTTAAATACACATCGATATCATTGCCCGGTTGTTTTGGACCTGAGATTAGCAATGACATCATCATCTATTTGCGCTTCATAGATAGCCCGGGAGGGAGATTATAGATCACCAAAAGTACCGGCCAAGTGCTATGCCGACTGCTCATGTCGCCGTGTGGATTCATTCCATCTGTACATAATCCGACACGAAGATTCCTATCTTCATCCCCAAAATCTTGAAATATCCTATTGAAATTGCACCATTCAAGGGAATTAGCCGGATGCCTTAGTTTCCCATCTTTTTTCCTCCCTTCTGCATGCCACAACAATTTGGTTGCATCATCTGCATTTGCAAACAAGCATTTAAACCTTGGAATGACGAGTAAATACCATAATACTTTGCTTGGAGGACCGTTCTTACCCCGCAATTATCATTGTGGTTCTTTCTCTTATACCTTGATACCCCACACTTCGGACACACATGCAAATCTCTGTACTCATTCTGATACAATACACAATTATTTGGACAAGCATCTATCTTCTCAATCTCCATACCCAATGGGCATAACATCTGCTTTGTCTTGTATGTTGAGTTAGGCAACTCATTATGATCCGGAAGCATATCTACTAAAAGCTCCAATAACACCGTGAAACTCCGATCACTCCACGCACTTTTCGCTTTCAAGCTTAACAATTTGAACACAGCTGATAACTTGTTGTATTTTACACAACAAGGTTACAAAGGTTTTTCGGAATCGACAAACAATTTATCGAACTCATGGGGTCTGTCAATGAAGTCATCTTGCACATCAAGCAACATTTCATCCAAACGATCATACTCCACATTCATATCTATATTTTCCTCATGACCGTCGTTGTCACTGCCCAACTTATTTTTATTAATATGCCCACGACCGTTGCCACCACTACTCGTACCAGACACTATTTGCTCACCATGCCAAAACCAACCCATGTAACCGATCTTAAACCCGTTTTTAACAAAATAGTTTCTCACTTCCGCAGGGGTGTCATAACCAACAGTATTATTGCATATTGAACAAGGACAAACAATCTTATCCTTCTTATATTTCTTTCTATCATCCTCAGCGCATTTCAAAAACTCAATAACTCCATTTACATATTCAAGAGAAGTACGATTTCCATACATCCAACTCCGATCCATTTCGAACGACCTATAGAGTTATTTTTCCACAGTTAACCATGTAATAATATCATTACGTATAGTCTCGCTATTTTTCTCTTATTAAGCATGTAATGCAAATATTCCAAATCTGGCTTATAATTCCGTATCTAATCGAAAGGGTAGGGACCCAAACCATTTGTCATCTATGCACGTAATATCAAACTGTGATTTTTTGTGTAGAACCAGTATAGTATTTTACTGAAAATTTCGGCAACATCTCCCCTTAGTTCTCCTAAGTGTGCAATTCACGTAAAACGTAATTCACACCCGGAGAACAAAGGAGGATACTACTGAAATTAACATAAATACATAACCGTCTACACAAAATATTAAACTTATCACAGTTCGATTTACACAGATTGATGACAAACTCTCCACTGGGAAAATTCAAAGATAATCTTGTGCATCTTAAACAGAGCAACAATGCGTGCACAGTTAATGACATATAAGATTATCTTCAAACGGTTTTCTAAGCTTAATGCGCGTGAAGTGCAGTGTAATACGATAAATAAAATCAATTGTAACAAAAAGATGGAAAAGTAATTCGACAATTTGATTTATTTACACCACAAAACTAATAGAATAACTATATTAATTAAAATGATATTAAATAGTTCTATTCTTAAGCTAATTGCTGTAATTGTAATAGATTATAGTCATTCTAATTATATAAATATAATGACTACGAAATTGTTATTACTTTTATTGAAATAATATTATTCTCATGCTCATTTTTAATAAATTATATTTACATAAAATAATTTTAATTTATTTATTACATATTAAAATAAAAGTTCAACATAATTTATAAATATTGCATGGATTATTCTATCATACGTACGTAGAATACTAATTGCTATAATTTTAATAAATGATAATCATTCTAATTATATAAATATAATAACTATGAAATTGTTATTACTTTAATTTATTGAAATAATATTATTCCCATGCTCTTTTTTAATAAATTATATCTATATAAATTTAATATTAATTTATTTATTACGCATTAAAATGTAGTTCATCATATGTGTAGAATACTAATGAACTTAGGGACATATCAAAAAATTAAAGTTATTATTATATCATAAAATATCAATTTTAATAACTATATTAACAATTTATTTTTCATTTTTTCTTATTACTTATTTATAATTCCTCTAAAATTATTCAAAAAATTGCTTAACTAAATAATACTAACCAATCTAACTATCATAATACACTAATTCAACAATAATGTATATAAATGCCAAATATATATCCATTGCAACAAATAATGTAAGGAAATTTGGACAAAAAATACAACTAATAGCAACAAATAATAGAATTTGGGGATGGTATTTTCTAACCTTCAAAATACGAAAATATGTCACCAATTGATAGGGAGAGGATGAGCTTTCTTCAAATGTGGCTTCAACAACCAACAAAATTGCCCCAAATCCGATTTAAGAAAATACCTACAATTTGGGATGTTAAATTCCAACCTACACCCGAAATTGGAAGAAATACACGAAGGAGAAGAAACTTACTTCAAATGTAGCTCCAACCCATGACCAATTTCACCCAAATCCGCGTCAAATATAGCTAGTTTCTCTCACCTTTGCTATGTATTCTCGGGTGAAGGAAGGAGCTGGCCGTGGTTTTGGTTATTCACGCAGCCTTAGGGATGATTTGGGGGTTTTTGTCTTTTTTTTTTTTTTTTAAATTTTGTTTAGGGTGGCAGTTGTCATCACAACCGCCACCCTAAATAATATAAGGTGGCGGTTGTTAACATACAACAACCATCCTATATTATGATTTTTTTAAATTTATGTTTAGGGTGGCGGTTGTGGTGACAACCGCCACCCGATATGCCACTTAGGGTGGCGGTTGTCACCACAACCGCCACCCTAAATCTTTACAATTATAAACAAAAAGTTATTAGGGTGGCGGATTATTGCTATAACCGCCACCCTTTCTTGAGTACCCGCACTTTCGGTGGTGTTTTCAATAAAAACGCCACCTAATGGGCGTCCTCTAAAATCAATTGTGTATTAGTGAATGTATCTTATCTCATTCCGTTTGATGCAAATGATGATTCGTGGATGAATCTGCCTCAAGAGGGATGGGATGATACGATTCTGGATAGCTCAATGTCGGTTGATTCACTTCGAGTGCTGATCAGACCGATCACATGAGCTTGGCCGACCAAGCTGAAGATGACGATGACGAGTTTGGTTGAACAAGAGTGGAAAACCTCCTAAAGAGTCACCTCAAGGCTTGGGATGAGCATTGGAAGTCAAAGATGAGAAAGACATTCACCTATTAAGCATTGGGACCTAGTCTACACAAGAAATAATGATCAGGGGTCAAAAAAGTGCAACATAAGAGCTCGTGGACCAAAATAGTAGTTTTGGTAAAGATGCCGAAGGCATGCAATTGCATATGCTGTCGTATGTTCCATTTTGATGACTGGAACAAAAATCTTCCGAGGTTTAAATATGGCTGTAAGAACGACCTTTATAGCCATAACCTATATACGCATGTGGTCCTCCACATGGCTGTATGGTATATTTGTATTATTTTATTGTATTTCTAATTCTAGCTTAGGTTGCAAGTTCGGTTTTTGTTTTTGGCTATATAAGCTTTTGCACCCTCATTTGTAAACGCAACTTTGAAGAAATTGAAGCTTATTCTTTTGAGTCAGGATTTTTCTCCTCCAATTCTTCATTGGACAATTGAACAGACCGAAAACGTCATTGGTTCTTGTGGCATTAAAAAACCCACTTCTGCACTTCTTCACATCTGTTGGAGGTGATTGCCAACACAGTGAGGGAAAGGTTGGCTCGATCACGAGGATCACCTAGCGGAGTTTAACCTTTCTGTGACACTACTAATCTCATATGGGTTGCGTTAGGCCCGTTCTAACATGGTTTGCATCAACATATCTTTAAGTAAAAAAGATAAGAAATAACAAAATAAGATATGTATACATTGTGTATGAGTATTTATATGATGTAGCTTTCACATTTTAGGACAATACAAAAAATCAACAACTCGGATTCACTGATATGCCAGCGGTATTTTGACCATAACTTGAGGTTTGGATACCGAAATGAATTGATTCAAGAAGGGCTAGAAAGCTAACTCAATTCTCTATGAATGTTATGTCTGGCTTTGAAGTCTGATTCAATGTCAAAATGGACTAAAATTGGATTTGAAGACAGCCTTTTTGACATCCAAAGTATCCAATGCCACCTTTAGGTGCAAAGGCCATAACTTGGCCTACAAAGATCCAATTAAGGCCATTCAGGATGCATTTACACTACAGAGCAATGTGCTATAGCTTGCAGCAGGAAAAATATATTTAGTGGAGAAATTTGTCAAAAATTGTGTGAAAGTGGAATGGAAGTCAACGTAGTGCTAAGTGAATGCAATAGTAGAATTGCTTTTGATGCCTATAAAAGGGAAGGCCATTAGCTCCTTCATCACAACTCTCTCACTCAATAATACTCTCTTAGCACTACTTCTTAATATAGAAAACTAAATAGCTTTTCTTAGAAGTTAAATAGCTTGGAGAGGAAGCCATTTTCTAACCACATCATTGATCATTGAAGACGGCTCATGTTTCACTCCTAAGCATTTTTCTTCTCTTTATGTTATTGATGTTATTTTTCAATATGTCTAACTAATTTAATAGTTGATTGAGGAACTATGTTGAAGCTCTAGATATGGACAATTGATTTCAAATAAAAATTTGATCATTGACGACGGCTCATGTTTCACTCCTAAGCATTTTTCTTCTCTTTATGTTATTGATGTTATTTTTCAATATGTCTAACTAATTTAATAGTTGATTGAGGAACTATGTTGAAGCTCTAGACATGGATAATTGATTTTCAAATAAAAATTCATTTAGTTTATCAAATTTAATTGTATCTATATTTCATTGATTTACTTCCATATTATTCTCTCTTTTCTACTTAAATGGGCCAATAAGTAATGAGTTAGAATGATTAATGCTACATTTGGAGTCTTAATATGTAACAGTTAAATTTTCTAAATGATTAGTAACAAGTGCAATTTAAAGGCATGTAAAACGTAGCATAGGTTCAACAAACCGAGCTTATGAGTTTGTTACCTAGAGCAAGCTATTGTTGAAATTCCATCATCCATTAATCAAATCTAGAGAGTGTACTCTAGTTTGTTAATTGGATAGGGATTGGGTAAAGAACTTGTTTTATCAAATGACTAAAAAAGAACAATTACCGCTTAGCCGAGCTTGAGTGCTTTTCAAGGGTTGTTACAATCAAGCTGGATAAATGAAATGACTTTGTTTATAAATTGCTATCTGTTGTCTAGAATAGATACTAATTCTTTAATCAACTTTTATTTATCTGTATTCATCCATAGCAAGAAAAACAAGATTTTCAAGTTTAGTGAATTGGATTTTGGGTTTGTAACACCAAGCTAGCATTCTCTAGAATGTGCAATCATGCTCAGAAAATTGGTAGCAAACTGTTTATCAGACACTATAAGTCTCATGGCTTTAACTTGATTTTGAAAGATTTTGTTGCTATTGCTCGATTTAGTTTTTTAATATTTTCCCATTTTTAAAATAGATGCCAGCTTCTAGGCTGTATAATTGAGCCTCAATGTATATTGTACTGGGAGAAGCTTTGATGACTTCGATCCATATCCTGGAAACAATAAACAAACTGGAAAAGCTTGTGGTATACAGGAGAATAATGTTATGAAAAAGCATTGCATCTGACAATGTGAAGGCCAGCTATGTTGCAAAGATCATAGGAGTCGAGGTGAAGTACATCGACTCTATTTATTATTATTATTATTATTTTTTTCTGGATGTAAAAGTTGAATACCAAGATAGATCGAACACAACCAACAGAAAATTTGGCAAAAACAAAAGAACACGAGCGATTATAACCCAAACGGGTTCCAGTGGTTCGGGGACCGAATCTAACCCCTACATCCACTGTTGAGCCTCCACAAATTTGTGGATTCAAGGCTCGATTCCACTAATCAACAGCAATTACAGAGTTCAAGGGCTCATACAAGATTATACCAAAAATCTTCACAAATCTCCCTCGCACTCAAAGATCACCATGTTAACTAAATTCTGTCTAAAATGGATTACAAATTGTAAACCCAAACACTAATCTAACGATTATAGAGAAGGTAGTGGTAGATCGAAGAAGGAGAACAAAATACCCTAGCGCTCTCTCTAATTCTCGAATGCCGCAAGCACAGGTATGGAATGCGTCTTAAATGGAATTTTATAGATTCACGCCACTAAGACAATCCTTTTGTATGCATCCACTTGATTAAAAAGAGGCCCACTGGAGAGTTGTAGGATGGATAACAATAAAGCCCACTTGAGCAAGGGAATTGGGTCACGAGATCAAACTTGAGAGCACCCTTTACAATCTCCACCTTGCTGAAAGTTTGATTATTGGAACCGGAAAAAAACCTCTTCACCACATTGTATCATTGACTCAAAAAGGTGCCTGCAAAAGAACACTTAACAAACACAAGTTATCATGGTCTTAAAAGAAAATAATAGGCATTAAGAAATATAAAACAAGAAGTAAAACCTTTTTGTTGTTTTTTTTCTTTTTGTTTTATACCTAATCTATTGAAAAGCAAGTAAAGTAATCATGCAACAGGGACAATGTTTAAGGTAGACAAGCGTGTCTTGAACTTACTCAAACTAAGGACTTTAGTTCCTAAATCTGAAGGATTATGCTCAGTTGGGATTTTCATCAGTTTAACCAGCCCATTTTCAATAGAGTCTCGCACAAAATGAAACTTTATATCTGCATGCTTAGTGCGATCATGATAAACAGGATTTTTACTGAGGTGAATAGCGCTTTGATTATCAGTGTAAAATGAGAATTCATTACCCAGAAATCCCATTTCAGAAAGCAAACCTTTTAGCCAGATTCCTTCTTTCACAGCTTCACATGCTGAAATATATTCAACCTCTGTAGAAGAGAGTGCAACCAACTTTTGAAGTTGGGACTTCCAGCTCACACATGCATCACACAGGGTATACATATAGGAGGATGTTAATCTCCTTTTGTCTAAATCTCTAGCGAAATCTAAATCACAATACCCTTTCAACACAATATCAGATGTTTTAGAAAATTTTAAACCAAGACTAGATGTTCCCTTAAGATATCTAAACAACCATTTCATGGCTGTCCAATGATATTCCCCTGGATTTGCCATGAAACAGCTAAGTAAACTGATACCATGGGCCAAATCTGGCCTTGTATATATCATCAAATACATAATAGAGCCGACTGCATTGGCATAAAGGACTGACATCATACGTTTAGATTCTTCTTTGCTACTAGGTGATTGATCACGTGAGAGCTTAAAATGATTTGCAATTGGTAAAGAGACTGGTTTGGCATTTGCCATAAAAAACTTTCCTAAAACTTTCAAAACATAGGAACTTTGGTGTAGAAATAAAGGATGAGAGTCCCTATTTCTCTTTATTTCCATACCAAGTATCCTGGAAGCAATACCTAAATCCTTCATTTCAAATTCACTTTTCAATTTCTTTTTAATCTTTTCCAAATCCTTTCTATTTTTACATGTAATGAGCATATCATCTACATAAAGTAACAAATAGATAGAGTCTGGACCACCTGATCCTAAGTAAAATAGACAAGGATCAAACTTACTCTTATTGAAGCCAAGGCTTTGAATAAATTGATCAAACCTTTTATGCCATTGGCGGGGGGCCTGTTTAAGGCCATAAAGTGATTTCTTCAAGAGGCAAACTTTTGGTTTGATAGACTCCACCTCAAACCCCTGTGGTTGATTCATATAAATCACTTCATCTAGCTTTCCATGTAGAAATGCTGTTTTCACATCCATTTGGTCTAGTTCCCAGTCGTGTTGAGTAACTAGAGCCAACAACACTCTTATAGATGTATATTTGGCGACGGGGGAGAAAATCTCATTATAATCAACCCCTTCCTTTTGAGTAAAGCCTTTGGCTACCAGCCTTGCTTTATACCTCTTACCTGCTCCACCTTCATTTTGGTGTGCAAAAGCTGCACACCCAAACACCCTAAGATGAGAATAGTTTGGAGGTAGACCTAACCAAATGGCTTCTGGTGTTTCAAAGTTTAGAGAGCTTGATGGAATTCTGTTGATGAGATAAACCGCTGTTCTTACAGCTTCTGCCCAAAACATTTTAGGGAGTCCAGAACTAATTAACATGCACCTGACCTTGTTCAAAATAGTCCTATTCAGCCTCTCAGCTACTCCATTCTACTAGGGAGTCTAGGGGATAGTCCTGTGCTTAGTAATTCCACAATCAGCGCAAAAAGCATCAAATTCAAGATTGCAAAATTCTAAACCGTTATCAGTTCTTAAGAATTTCACCCTTTTATCAATCTAATTTTCAAACTGTTTTTTCCACATTTTGAAATTCTGCAAAGTTTCAGATTTTTGTTTCAAGAAATAGACCAACCTTTTTATGGATAGATCATCAACAATTAATAAGTAATACTTGTAACCAGTTAAAGTACTCACAGAGGTTGGGCCCCACAAATCAGCATGTTTGTATTCCAACAAAGTTGTGGACTGATGTATGCCTTTAGAAAAAGGTTGTTTTGTTTGCTTTCCTAAAAGACATTCTTCACAAAAACCAAAGGTCCCAAAATTATCTTTATCGAAAAATCCTTTTTCCTTTAAAACTTCCAAACCCTTTTCTCCTATGTGGCCCAATCTCTTGTGCCACAAGAGAGCTTTATTTTCAGAAACCGAATTTCCAACAAAGCCAATCATGGGTCTTGCTTGCATAGTATATTGTCCACCAACCTTAGGAATGTCAAGCAACTTTTGTGAATTTGTGTGAAGTGTACAAGTATTCTTATGAAAAATAGTTTTATACTCATCATCAAGTTCGCCGGCAGAAATTAAATTTCTTTTCAGATTAGGTATATATCTCACATGTAGCAAATTTAAGGTCACGGAATTGTTAAAGATGAGAGAGATATTACCAATTCCCTTGATTTGTAAGCTCATGTCATTTCCCAAGTGTACCTTTCCACCATCAGTTGGCACAAGTTCAGTGAACCAGTCCCTGTTTGGAGACATATGGAAAGTGCATCCCGAGTCAAATATCCATTCATCTGATCTCCTTTCAGTGGATGCCATTAGCACAACTCCACTGACCTCTCCATTTTTCACCTTTTGAGCAGCCACAATTGCTGCAATATTCAGATTCGGATTCTCTTTCATATCCGCTATTCTCTTATAGCACTTCTTAATCAGGTGCCCTGGTTTACCACAATAATAACACCCCTTTTTCTTGTCCTTCTGGTTTTCCTTATTTTAACTCTTGTCTTTACCCTTCTCATTGTTTCCTTTCCACTTACCCTTCGTGTAATTTGCACTACCGGAGGATCCACTCTTCTTGTTATCCTTAGTCTTAATAGCCAAGACTTCCCCAGATTTACTACTGCTTGTTTCAGTCTGACACTCTAACTCTTTGTTCCTCAGAGCAGACACTATAGCTGCTACTGTAACCTGCTCTCTTCCATATTCCAAGGCAGTTCTTAAGTCCTTATACTTATCACTTAGGGAATTTAAAAGAGCAACAGCTTGCTGATCGTCAGAAATAGTCTCATCACAAGCAGCCAAATCAAGTATTAACTTTGTAAATTTGTCAAGATTGTCATCAAGTGACAAAGAAGCATCAAATCGAAAATTATAGAACATTTTCAGCAAGTAACACTTATTTGGCATAGAGACAGTAGAATAAACTTCATTAAGCTTTTCCCATAAGCACTGTGTAGTCGTAGTTTCTCCTACTTTTCTAATTATAGTCAGATAAGCGCAAGAAAATAGAACTCCATGCAATTTCATCCAATTCTATTCTCCTAGCAGCACTAAATTCAGCAGGCCAAGTACCCGTTAAGGTGCCTGCGCATCTCTGCTGTAATAGTATTGCCCGCATCTTTTGTTTCCACAAAGAAAAATCTCCAGTTTCATTCCAAATTTCAATTTCAAACTTTTGAGAGGCCATTGTTTACAAAAATTTGAAAAGGATTTAAATGAAAATCACTTGTGGAGAACAGAGCAAGACTAAAGTGGACAGTAGGCAAGAAACACAGATCAAATAATGCACGTAAAGAGTTTAGACAAACAATCTGAGAACCAAAAACAATAGTTAATAGAGAAAGGACAGATTATACCATATGCCTTAAGAAAGGCTTGGTTTCCACCGTGTAAAGAGAAGGTACCAAAAAACCTTCAGTGAAGAAGAAAGATGGTGAGAACACAAGAATCACCGCCGATTAAGCCAACACCGTGACCCAACACCTAGATTCAACCGGAAATTTGCTCGAATAAAGAATCCCCAAATATTTTTCAGAAAAGTAGCAAGAACACCCGAGTAACACTGGTGAACAGTACTCTGCGAGAAATACCAAATTCTTGAAGGATGCAAGGCTCTAATACCACTGTAAAAGTCGAATACCAGTATAGATCAAACACAACCAACAGAAAATTTGGCAAAAACTAAAGAACACGAGCGATTATAACCCAAACGGGTTCCAGTGGTTCGGGGACCGAATCTAACCCCTACATCCACTGTTGAGCCTCCACAAATTTGTGGATTCAAGGCTCGATTCCACTAATCAACAGCAATTACAGAGTTCAAGGGCTCATACAAGATTACACCACAAAATCTTCACAAATCTCCCTCACACTCAAAGATCACCATACTACACTAAATTCTCTCTAAAATGGATTACAAATTGTAAACTCAAACACTAATCTAACCATTATAGAGAAGGCAGTGGTAGATCGAAGAAGGAGAACAAAATACCCTAGAACTCTCTCTAATTCTCGAATGCCGCAAGCACAGGTATGGAATGCGTCTTAAATGGAATTTTCTAGATTCACGCCACTAAGACAATCCTTTTGTATGCATCCACTTGATTAAAAAGAGGCCCACTGGAGAGTTGTAGGATGGATAACAATAACGCCCACTTGACATAAAAGCCCACTTGAGCAAGGGAATTGGGTCACGAGGTCAAACTTGAGAGCACCCTTTACACTGGATACATCGATTTTTTTATTATTATTGTGATGATGATTACTTATAACGAGCTTATTTATGACTAGGTACACGATGCAAGGTTCATGTCGAGATGACATGAGCAATGCTTCATTTTTACTATGCAGTCGAGAGTGTCGTGCAACTTCTCCTGAAAATAGCCTCTGAGTTGAAGGATGAGTTTGATAATATAATTCATTCTTATTATTCTTGTATGATGGGGTTTTTTTTCTCTACAAAAAGGATAAGTTGTAGCTGTGTGTAGATCTCTTCCCAATCTGTAACTTCTCTTTAGTTATTCATTTCTCGAATTAAATTTAAGAGTTCATAGATAGAAAATGGGCAACCTGCGTGAACAAGCTCTCCTATTCACTTGATTTTCAATGATATGCAGGGAAACGTCATAAGTTGTTCAAAACCAATTTCCATAGGAATCGAATGTTATTGCAGAACATGACTGCACTTAGAATATGCTAGATTCGAGATACTCTGTGAGTCGTTTTTTTTTTTGGATAAACTATGAGTGTATTGTTAGTTAAAAAAATCAAGATCAGTTACCATTTCTGATAAGGAAGACGTCACTGCTAACCGGCTCAATTTTACCAAGCAAATAGTGTGTTTTCGTATTGTGTTGTTATATTCTCCATTCATCATCAAGCAAAAAGGGTAACTAAGCATGTTTCACCCAAAAGTGAAACGAAGGTACAAGTTCATTTAGACAATTATGGGTACAAGCATCTTTGGATTTTTTTTTTTGTTTTTTCTTTGTCTTTTTCATTCTTCTGTTTTGATGTTGTGCGTGTAAATTTTTGCCTAGATCTAATCAGGCCGAACCCGAAAAAACATCCTTGACACACCAGGGACGTAGAGGATATAGACTCTAGGGATTAACTTTAGAGAAGTACAGTTTGCCTACTAAAATTTTTGTCAGAAATCTTTTTTAATGAACACTTTTTGAAGAAATTGTTATAAAAGTATAGAAATAATAGAGAGAATGAATTCTAAGGAATTCTCAGGAATGAATTTCATTAATAACTGAAACCCTATGTATAGGAAAACTTCGAATGGCACAATCGTAATTACATAATTTCATCAGGGACATAATAGTCATTCACATCAATAAAATATAATAAAATAAAAATCCTCGGGGGCCATGCTTAATATATTATAACACTCCTCCTTGAATGACTATTAATACAAATATCTTCTAGACCTATTTGGAGAAAAATTCAATGGGGAAAAAAAACTTCCAAACAGATTGCAGGAAAGCTTGGAGTGGTTATATACTGCTTCATCAAAATATTGCTCCCCCTGATGTCTACCAGAGGTATAGGAGTATTCACGTGCTGCCTCATTAAAACCTTGTCAAGAAAACCCAGTGGGAAAAAAACTTGATTGAAGGAAAAAGAGTACAGCTACTCTATCTGATTTCATATCTTGAGAACGAATATCCTTACTTCTGGTAAAGGATTTCAACATCACCATTGTTTGGATCGAAAGCATTGTCTCTATTATAACTTGATCCAATAGATACACTGTGTCGATTTCTCCTGTCGTCCTCAACATACCATGAATATGCCTCGTTAAAACCATATTAGGAAAAACCCAATAGGAAAAACCCTAATGAAGGAAAAAGAGTACAATATTCATGTGAATACGCCATTAAAGTTGCCTCATTAAAAACCTTGCTAGGAAAACCCAATGGGATAAAACCTCAGTCAAGGGAAAAAGAGTGCAACACGTATTTTATACAAGTATGCTTCAAGCATTTCAAAATCTTTCATGGATTTATATAAGTATCATATACATTAGTTGATATGCTTCATTCATTTCCACGTGAATGAAATTTAGATATTATATAATATCATGTTATATTCAGTGCTTATATGCAATCAACAAGCTTGATCTCATTTTCTCACTATATCGAGATATATACCTAAATCTCTTCTGGAGATTTCATATTAGTTGAGATTGGGCTGCCTCATTAAAAACCTTGTTTGAGAAAAATCCATTTGGGACAAAAACATCAATCAAGGAAAATAGTACAGCATATGAATTTTTCAACAATATCAATGTAGATATTTTGAGCCTTTGCATGCACTGATACAATAATATATTTGAAACCTCTTCAAGAGTTTCATTCTCATTTCTCATTAAGCCCGTGCATGAACACTTTAATCATAAGGGCATATATTTTAGCATCGGTATTTTTCGATGGATTTCAATATCCGCACTATCATATGTAGCACTTTCTTTTCATACTGTGTTGACACTTTCAATCTTATTTCTTTCCCCATGTCGACATAACTTATCGAGATATCTCATTATCAATCATCTTGTAGGATTACACAGTATAGTTATGTCTATATACTCTTCAAGAGCATATGCCTCCGTTATTAAGACCATATTTTATAATTTGCTTTGATATATATGATTGGGGAAATCTCATAATATCAACGCTTCTGACGTGCTAACTTATCAAAGCATCTTAACTGATATATGTGATTGTTCATAGCATCTTTTATGCATCTCTGAACTTCAAGTTCATATTTTAATTGTGAGGATATAGTATGATGCATTTCACATATCATTTTCAGCCTTAATATGGGAATTTATATAGTTTGCATTCTATTCTCGATATTGGTAATTTATTGGAGGACTTTAAATAATTTGCCACATAATATCCCACTTGTATGCGCATACTCAATCCTTCAGGGATTTATTCAAGTATTGGGATATACATTTACTAGCTTTATCATTAAATCTGGAAATCATGCTCATACCGTGAGCAAATATTTAAATAAATTTCAAATTACGAATCATATACACATGTGACTATCTAGTGGATCCATATCATAATATCTAGTAGTCCACATGGAGGATGAGTGGGCCCATATTTCTCATCCTTTATATATTCTAGATATATTTGGGATTTATTCCCAATATTGGCTAGTAATTATTTCATCATTTATCGAGAACGATCATTAAAGAATTCTTTTAATTCTTCACTTGAAATATTGATTTCAATAATTCTTTACATCAATTGAACCGGGATGGTCAATCAGGTTCTGCAAATGAGTATTATTGAACTTTTAGTTCAGTAAATTCTTATATCGATTTCACTAGTATCTGTATAGTGCTCAACATGATTTATCATAGAAACAATTCACCGACATATTCCATCATCTTTTGGTGACATTATTGTCTACTACTGTACAAACACGGATTTACAGTTCATACGTATCATATCTGGCTACTGTTCAACTGCGGAGTCTTAGCTCTTACGCTTTACAGAGTCGTACCTCATACGCTTCATGTTACTAACGCGGAGTCGTATCTCATACGCGTCGTATTATTCTATAAATAGATCATCAAAATTATTGCAAAATTCATCCTAACAAGGGTCTATACATTATAATAGATCATATGCTCTCAAATCTTCGAAAATACTATCCATCACTACCGATCAAAATCCTAAAAAGGATTTATCGAAGTAGGCTTGAAAGATTGAGGATGCTAATGAATAAGGGTATCCCACAAGATATCCGATGCTTGATTGAAGCAAAGGTTCGACTATCTAGTGAGGTTTCGATTCCTTTTAAATACATGCCTGGTATGGGTAAAAGTAATTTTTCAAAGAAACGGAGAGCAAAAAGATTAGGAGGATGCTACAAGTGTGCTCGGTGGACATGTGACACTCGATGTAAATCTGTGGGGTACGTGTCCAGTAACCGAGAAGATAAGATAACATTCATTAAGGATGGATTGAGTAAGGGGTCATTGGATGATATTCAACTGACTTTTGAGACACATCCTAGTGGATACGTGCATCGTGAGCTTATGGCCTTATGGGCCCAATTCAAAGATGAACGAGCACGTAATAGTTTAGAAAAACTTATTTCAAAAGATCCTGTCTGTAAATTTAGTAGAAAAATTTCGTATTAAAGCAAATCGACGTGATCGATGTATTTCGCGTAATTGTAAATATCGTGTTTGTTGTTTTTTTTTTTCGAAATATATATATATATATGTATGTATATACACACTTATATATATATATATTTCAATCACCGAAAGTGTATGTCATTTCACTGTTATTTTTCTACTGTTCTCTTTTTTTCATATTGTCAAAAGGTAAATAGTAAAATCACTCGTTGGTTTGAAAATTTATCTTTAAATAGAGGGGTTCATGTATCTCTCATTCATATGTTGAAAACTTTTAGTGTAAATAGAGATATGGAGACTGAGATAGCGATGGGAATTTTAGAATCATTTTATGCAAGTCAATCTTCACCTCACCTGATTAAAACTGTATGTGTTCTTGGTGAATCTAGACTGGTAGGTGATATCCAATATATAGATATGGCAAGCCAACTTGTAAGGGAGTTAGGGAAGCACAACATCAATATACTGTATGGCGGGACTAATACCAAGCTTTTAAAAAGTCTTACAATGGCCGCACAATTATGGAGAATAAGAGTGTCAAGTGTAATACATTTTCATCGAGTTGAAGCTAGCAATCGTATTGAATCTAGTACTATCATGGGTTCGGCTGAACTGATGGTACAAACGCAGTCTATTCATGATTGCATGATGTACATGATGAGCAATAGTGATGCTTTTATTGTCCTTCCAGGCGACTATAACACACTGGAGGAAATATTCAATATAGCGTCATGGGCACAGTGGAACGTTCATACCAAACCCATAGGTTTGTTGAATATTAATTATTTCTTTGATGGTTTGTTAGCATTTCTAGATCAGGGTGTAGAACATAAATTTATTTCTCGTTCAGCGAGAAAAATACTTGTTTACCTTGTCTGATTCTTGATCTACTCATCAAGATTCAATCATATATTCAAGAGTCTGTGGAAGCCCAGGTTCATCGGTCACAAACCATCGGTGTCAAGCGGAAAGAGATTTCAGATCCTTTGGATCTCTCATTATGAACCCTGATGTTGGGGGTGGTAGAGTTACGGAATATTTATACTCTCGAAACGCACCCTTCCTTTAAGGGTTCAATATGTATTTTCTTTTCGCATTTCTATATTTTCGAGTGTTTATTACCATTTTTTATATTCTCAATATGTTCCACTTCGGCTGTTTTGTACTTCTTCTGGAGTAATAACAATAATATCATATTGGCTTTATTCAAATACAGAAATCTAGTGATTATGCTTCTTCAAGAGCATTTTATTCTCATATTAATACAATCTCATATCATCGATGATATTACTTCATATAATCTCTCCATGCGATATATTTTATTTGATTTGTCAACATCGAATCTATTGAGCATTTTACTTTCATCTATTTATCCAATGGTAACTTCAGGTACCACTTACTCAATTTTTCTCCATTAATATTTGGTAAATATAGAGAATAAATTTTATTCTTATTATCTACTTCTTCAAGAGTAGGATTAGAATGTTTGATCAACTACTTCTTCTGGAGTAGGATTCGTTATAACCAATCGTGTAGTATAACCCACCACATTGGAAATATGCACACCAATCGTGTGGTATTACCCACCACATTGGAAATATACTCAAACTATAAAGTGTATAAATTTAAATTGTAGAAATTAAATTCTCCCCAATAGGTGGTTGAACCTACCACATGGAAATTATCGCAATAAATATAAATTTACGGAATTTAAATTGCGAGAATTAAAATGCATAATAATTAACTATTTCTTCAGGAGTAGGATCTGTTTAGTAGAAGGTATTACCCATCACTTAGCATATAAATTGCATAAATATATAAGACCTTCGGTTTAGTGATGGTTGAACCCATCATCAGGTAGGAGGTGTTGCAGTATTTAAATTGCAGTAAATAAAGTGCAAGAATTAAATATCTATAGAAGCAAATTTGTTCTAACTATTTCTTCAAAATATAATTATCGTCAAAGTAAACGACCGTAAATCGAAATATCTGCTGCCGCTAATCAAGCTACGACTGTTTGCGGCAGTGCGCTGTGTGCACATATTTCTTTATAAAACATTAATACATACTCGGCTGCTGCCAACCGCTACCAGTTGCCGGCGACAGTCCCGCCTGGCAAGTGCGTGGCGCTACACATATTTCTCTATAAAATTTTAATAGTATAAGGATTAATACGTAAATATTTACAAGTTCAATGACCATCTTTTAATTTTTCAAAGTTTGGATACTACTTTATAAATTTTGATATATTTCAAAATGAGCTGTTATATTATCAATATTGGTATCAAATTGAAGATCTCGTTAAATCGAGTATAATGGAGTCGAGAAAATTTGATTTTGATCATGTATGCTCCTTATATCTCGAGAAAACGAATGTTATAGTTTAATATATTATTATATTATAAAATAATATGATTTACCTTTTTCTCTTTCTCTAATCATTCCATATATTCATATCTTCAATGCAGGTGTGATGATAATTGAGCCATCAAAACTAACTAAACCACTTGTCAAATAATAAAATTAGTTACACAATTATCAAAGAACAATCAGGCATTAATCATATCACATAATTCATAATAATGACAATTAACAAATAAAAAAATAAGATAAATAGTGCAAAGATGCCAATTTTGTTGATTACGTGTTGATTTCAAAAGCACTAATTCATTAAATTTTTTTTTTATTCTTTGAATTAAAGTTCAATTATTATTCTGCTAGGAAATAAAGACTTTAGAAAATACTACACATCATCAAAGTCTGTGCATAGATGGCAACTTGTGTATGTTTTAGAATATTGTTTTTCAAAATAATTTAAGTGATCAATACATAGCATGAGAGGACCAAAGAAAAGATATATTTAAATATCAAATATATGATAATGCTCTGTTATACGTTCATGAGTATATGATCTATATATGTATATATCATGAAAACTAGAGAGAGAAGAATAGACCGTTATGGCAGATCATCCTAGCTTACTTTCCTTTGAAGAAAAAAAAAACTCGCCACAGGGAGTTGCCATGGCTCGCATGTATGGAGATCAATCTTAAACTAAAGTACCTTTAAGAAGTTGTTCATTTGCAATCTTCTTAATGGCAAACAAGCTCTTCATCGCTTGGATAAAACCTAAAACCTGGTGGCAGTGTGTCTCTTTGTGTGTGTGTGAGAGAGAGATAGAGAGAGAGAGAGAAACAAGGTGAGAGAAAAAGATAGACAAAAGTTAGAGATAGGAAGGAATTATTGCATGTATTATTTGCACGTATTATTTGAGTGTTTGATGGTTATACGACTTTGATGGCAAAATAATTACAGATAGTCTGCTAACAAATTAATTCATTGGTAATAATCCAGTTTCTGATACAGAAGATCATCTATAAAATGCAACTGTAGAGCATACTTCTTTCATATTACTCAAAGAGTTAGAGACTCGTGCTGATAACGTGTTATAAAAGTATAGAAATAATAGAGAGAATGAATTCTAAGGAATTCTCAGGAATGAATTTCATTAATAACTGAAGCCCTATTTATAGGAAAACTTCGAATGGCACAATCGTAATTATATAATTTCATCAGGGACATAATAGTCATTCACATCAATAAAATATAATAAAATAAAAATCCTCGGGTGCCATGCTTAATATATTATAACAGAAATAATTTAAAAATAGTCTTTTGACAACAAATATTTTATCTTTAAAAACATTTTTGAACTCAAAAAAAATTGTAGGATTTTTTTTGAAAAAATTATTTTTATATTTAGGATATATTTAATTGAGATTATTAGAAAAATAAGTTTTTGATGTATAGTCAAAAAATAAAGAAAATATATTCAAACATATAAAATAATTTGTCAAATTGTAATGAATAGTAGAAAATATTAGGAGATAAAAGTATTTTTTGTAATTGTATTCTGCAGCCCTTATCTTCTTATCCTTATTTTTTTATTTGTACAGTTCATAATACTAATTTTTCTTTCTCAAAAAGGCTCAGATAAATAAACAAATGTATTAGTTGATTTTTAGACAATAACATCTCTTGGACATCTTTAATTTTTTATTTTCTGCATAGTTCATAATATACTTATCAATTTTTTTCCTCGTATTCACCTAGCTGGACTTGTCTTTTGGCAGAGGAGGCGCTCGACTCTGACACCTATTTAAAAGGGAGCGACTTTAGACTAACTCGAAGTGTACTCGGACAAATTTTTTTATTATTAGAGTAGCTTTTATAAAATATCCGAAATTGTTTTAAAAATAAAATATCTCTCCAACTTAGTTTTTTATATTGATTTACGTAATTAGTGATAGTTTTGATAAAGATCATGTGCATCACACTAGTGTAGTTGTGTCACTTGCAAATACATTTTTGCGTCGTTGGCAAATATTAATTACAAATGTATCTTAAACTAAACCTACTCGACATAATAACCCTGCGATGATAGAATAATTGATTATGATAGTCAAAAATTACATTAAAGAATGTCACAAATTAATTGTGGAATTTAAAAATACAAAAGGTTAATTGGGTGAAATGTCCCCAGAATTTAGGTGGTTTCGCACTTTCATCCATCGCCGACATCCCATTTTTTTAATCAATACAATTAAGTTTCAAAAAATTAAAAATTAGTCCATTATTCCATTAATATTTCTCAAAATCCCTATTTGTTGAAAAAGTTGTGCCCCGTGCAGTGCATGAGTTAATACAATTCCTAAAATTGTTCTTATTAAATTAATTATTTTAGCAATAATTAGCTGAAAAGGTAAACTTAATTAAAATTAATTATATTAAAATTCATTAAAATTAATTATATTGCTGAGATTTAATTCGACACAATTTCATTGGAATGAAATTAATCAAATTTAATTATATTGCTAAAAGGGGAAAAATAAAATTAATTTATTGTAATATTTATCTTAAAGATGAATGATATCTTCTAAATGAACCAAGTACAAATGTTATTTATGGGGAAGTTTGAGTAACTTATTGTATATTCTACCTCAATTCTATCTGATATGCTCAAATCTCAGGGAAGCCGTATGTTTGCTAAATGAAAACTTATATTATTGCTCCACTTTATGATTGTAATTGTCTCATATTTACACTCACTAGGCTTTTATTCTCTTCATGTTCTAATAATATTTTTTCCTTCTATATAGGTCGATTGTGTGGGCGAGTAGACCGATGGTGTGCGAACCAATGAACATTTTGGAAGGATGGAATAAGTGATGAACGAGAGGTGTGAGGCATAGATGAATTCGATTGTTTCTTTAAATAATTCAACAATTCTTTCAAAAAATGATTTTGTTTATTGATTTTATGCGTTACTTGTCTCGTGGAGAGCAATTCATGTGTTTTTATTGGGAGTGTTGTTGTCATTGATAAGGTCGTCGACAATATAAAGTTATGCTATGTTGAAATTTTTGAAACTTATGCTATGTGTATTAATAGGACAGATTTTTCGAAATACAAAAGTTACTCAGTAAAATTTTTTAAAGAATCGTTTGGATTTTGTTCTTCTTTTTTTAAAAAACCAACATAATTGTTTGATAGACATATATTCCCGTGCAATGCACGGGTGAAAATAGTAGTTTTGATAAATAAGATGACATGGATTTCTTTATTAAATGGGTTTCCTTATTGATTAAGTTATTATTATTGAAAAAAATAAAAAAATAATTATTATTATTAAAAAAAATGGGCGGAAAGAGGGCTTACTTTTATTTATAATAACTAGTGTTACCACCGTGCGTTGCACGGGACAACTTAGATAGCATATTTACAAAAAAATAATAAAAAAACTTATTATAAATATATGAAAAAAATGATGAAATATATGTAATATTATAGATTTCAACAATGGTTTAAAAATTTTAGCACGAAATATTATTTTACAAGAAAAAATGACATATCAATTATCGTAATTGATGATTTTAGATAAAAAAAAAAAAAGATAATATTTTGGAATAAAATTTAGATAATATACTTTTTTGAACCAAAAAAACCAACATAAATCACACATTTTATGAGTCATACATAACTGTTCATATGTATTTCAAATAAGATTAACCATGATCTTATGATCGACCTACACATGCATACATATATAAATTTTATAAATATTGAATTGATTTTGTACCACATTTAGCTTGAATTGAATTCGAATATTGAATTAATTTTGTACCTTGAGTAAGTAAAAAAAAAAATTTCTTACTTAATTTTTTTAAAAAAATAGAAATGATTTTTTAAGTAAAAAATTGCTATCAACTTGGCACTATACCAAGTTAGTGGTAGAGAAATTATATTGCCATCACATTTATTTATCCTTTCACCATATTTTAAGAACACTTCATTTATTACAAGAAACTGATATTTTCCCCGTGCGATGCACGAGATAATCAAAATAGTTTATTTACATAAAACAATACTAATACAAAATAAAAATAATAAAATATATATAATATTATAGATTTTAATAATGGTTTACAAATTTTGATCTGAACCATTATATTGGAAGGAAATAAGTCATATTAATTGTTGTAATTGGTGATTTTAGGCAATAATAAATATTTGAGTTCAAAATTTAGACAATACTTATTTGAAAAAAAAAAGATATAGTTCTACTAAAAATTTGTCAAAATTTTTATCATCGCCAATATTCCACCAGCTAAGCCACTACAACTTTTTTGAACACGAATTTTAGAATATTAAGAGTTGGAGAATTTATGCGATATAGATTGTGTATTGTATAAAATGATGAGATTTCTATATAAAGTATTTATAAGTAAAACTTTGTATATTAATTTTTAACTCTGTATATTAATTTTTTCGGTAACAAAAATTTATTCAGAATAAAAATTTTAAAAATCATTAATACGTGCAATACTAAATATAAAAAAAATTGAAAAATTGATTTCAAAATGAAGAGATGATTAAATGATAATTTTGATATTTATTTTTTTAAGTGGCTTGCGAAATAATGAAATAGGATAGGAAAGTTATCGTTTTCTATTTCTTTTCTAATTAGTTAATTATTTATTATAAATTTAATTATTTAACTGCTCACTATTTGATCTTAAAAAAATTACTCACTGTTTGAACCATTTAATGCATATTATCCATGAAACTATCTAAAACTACCATTTTAATGTGGTCAAAAAAAAAAAAAGGTCTTTTGCTTAATTTTTTTAAATATGTAAAAATATTTTTTTCTAAAATAGAAAATCACAGCTTACGTAGCATTGTGCCAAATTGGCACATCAATTTTTATCAATATAAAGAATATATATGTAATTCAAAAATAAATAATTAAAATGTAATATCTAAAAATTAAAATATATATACAAAATGTTTATTCTCATTTTTAGAATTAATTTAACAGGTATTGTAAATTGTAACTTTGATCTCTTATTATATTTTCATTAACGCATCAATATACACTAAATATAAAAGAATTAAAAAAATATACAAACTAATTAAAAAATTAGAATACATATAAAAAAGTAAAATAAAGAAAATAATACCAAATAATAAAAATAGAATAAACTAACTAATAAAAGCAATTAATTCTAAAAAAAAGGGGTCAAACATGGCACTATCTAGGTGGGTCTTTTAAATTTATATATAGGTAGATCTGTAATATTGTATATTATCGACAGTGCAATAAATGCGGAGTAAATTCGCAATTATAAATTATAAAATTCACATGCATCCCATAATTAAGAAATTTATCAAAATGTATAACTTTAATTCTAATTGACATGCATAGCTAGCATTGCACAATAATGCTCATGGAGATTAATTAATTGTAAACGGACAATTGGGAATGAATATATAAAAATTATTTGATTATCAAAACATATCTTTCTCGTTGGTACAAATCAAATTTATATTGAACACCTTTTTTCTCTTTGAAATGGACATTACATATTCTAAATTTTATTATTTTATGCGTTCTTTTAGTAATTAGTTGTAATTGCTAGTTAATTTTTACTTTATTGTATAAGAAATATTATACTTAATTTTGTGTAACTTAAATTTATAGTAATACCGATAATTTTCTATATCTACATAATTCATTTGAATTTTTCTTTCATTTACGTAAACTGTATGTTAATTGTAGAAAGAAAAACTTTTTATTTTCAATTTTATATACTTAGAAAAGGTAAAACGTGTGCAATGCAAAATCCAGTTAGTGAGCATATCATAGTAGTCGTATTAAAAACCAAAAACGTCAATTAATTTTTTTAATTAGAAGCTGTGTGTCATGTTAGCACTTCCAATAGGCCATCTGCCAAACATGATACTTCAATTATAATAATATAAAGATTAATAAATTACTATTTTACTTAAAAGTAAATAAATTATTCAACATAAATCCAGTTAAAATTTTAACCACTCACTGTTGATTTTAAAAAAGAAAAAAAGTAAAAAATGCCAACTATGTTTTAACATACCAATTCACGTAACTAAGTAAAACCATCAAAACTTACAATTTTATCAAGATAAAATTAGATAAAAAATAAAAAAATATTTATCATTTAATATTTTGAATTAGAACTTTAAAAAATAAAGTTATATTTAAAGTCTTTCCAAAATAATTTTTTTCTCATTAAATTTTTATTTTAAATATTGATTTATTTTCAATTATGTTTTTAATCACTACTAATTAATATTGGTCTATTTCGAAAACTAATTTTATAATTTTCTTAAAATATTTAATGTGTGCCACGTTGGCTTCTTTGCCTGCGTGACATTTCACAAATTATAATATAAAGATTTGGATACATTTTAAAAGAATAATAATAATAAAAGAACAATATATAAAATGAATACAATACTCGTCAAGCCACTAAACTTAATCAAGAAGTGGCTGTATCTTTGCAGCTTTTTATTTTTTATTTTTATTTAGAGTGTTGATGGGTTCATGGGTTAAATAAGGATTAGTATGAATAGAAAAAAAAAATAAATCTTTGAGAAATAAATTAAATATCTATATAATTATTTTTATCCAATACTGTAAAGGTTAAATAAGGATTAGCATGAAACACAGAATATTTAGCTAATCACAATCCTAATAAAAGCCTAAATATTTGAAGTAGTTTTACGCAAATCAATTTATGTTTTGAAGGAGTGTAAAAAATTTGAAATATTATAGATTATTGGTATCTTAATTGACCTTAACAGATTTTATGACATGCAACTGTAATTTAATTTTGTTTGAATTGTTTCGCAATTCTAACCTAAATAGAATAATATAACAACTGATATATCATGTAGATAAGAAAAATTTCGCCCTCTTTCATGTTCATTTTAGTAACAAAAAAAATCATACTTTATTTGAAACAACACCCATTTAACAAACTAAAAACTGTATACAGTACATTTGCAAACCAGGCAATTTGATAAGAACCCTATACTATCGTCTTTGCTCAACCTTCACATTTTAGAGAACTCCACTCCACAAGTCATTTGGAGAGTTGTATTTCCATGGGGAGCCAATTATCAGTATCTTTCGAGATTGATTCCTCTATTTGCACCAATGATATTAAATTGCTATTAAATTGCCGAAACTTATATCAGACAACAACCTCCATCTATGTTCTCAAAAAGGAAATCAAGTCAGATGGGTAGGAACCACTAAAATACATGTATGAACACCCAAAAATCCCTATATAAATGAATGAATAAATAAATAAAAAAGAAGCTGCTATTGTTTTTAAATTGCCAAAATATTAACAAGGTCAATAAAAATGAGAACAGGGTCAACAACCTTCCTCAAATAAATATTAGTTTTCCTTTAATTTAATTAATTTATATAAGAATGTTCATTTGGTTTCATGATTAAATTGTTTGAGCAAATCAGAGACTAAAGATTTCCTAATGTCAGACGTCGTATGCAAGCAAAGACACATAAGTCAAGCAAAGGCACATACATGTTGACATATATCAGGTAAAAGTTTAAGATATTGTGGCTTGAAATTGACAATTTCTTAACATAGTATTCCAACAATAGAGTAGTAGACCCCTGTGAGTCGATTCCAAAACAATATACACAAACACATAAATCTTTCACCTTGCATTATCACTACATTTCACATGTACTCCACCACAATAGAAAAGCGTGAAGGCCATGTTCGAATTAGGGATTTAAATCCCTAATTTAGATTTAATTTTGAGGATTTTGCAATTAACTCCCGTAATTCGTTTCTTTCATTCAATATTATTTACAAATAACCGCAAACTAAACCTCTTATTGACGAGACAGAGCACACGAACAACTAGGGGACTAAATTCTTCACTGCGCTGTAAGCTCAAAAACTGGGGAAAAGTTTGAGGTAGACTCCTTTTCTTTTCTGAAAACCCCTTATTTTAAAATTTGTGTATATTCAATTGGTATGTGTTATGATTAGTTGCATGTAAATGTTGTATGATGACGTGCATCTTAAGCATCATGATGATAGGCGTTATGCTTAATTATGAATGACGACATGTTTATTAAGACTATGATAATTGGCTTCCAGCCTAATAAATAATGACGTCATATTTTTAAACTCTATGATGACGTGCACGATAAAGAAGAAATGATGAACGAACATGTAATATATACTTGTTTGTATTTATCATGATTTTTGATGATTAAGTGCATTTAAATTATAGTATATATTGGTTATGCGCGGGGTCTACTGAGTATTCAAAATACTCATATTTTCTCTATTAAACGAACTACTTGTAAATTGAGGAATCGGTGGCTCAACGAGGCGTGGTGGCTTATTAGTGTTTATTTACGAATAAATTTTTATGTCTCTTTTGAATAATGTTTTGAACTATTAAGTACCACGTTTTGAATGTTTAAGAAGTGAGAGTTCAAACAGTTATAAAATACTCTAATGTATTTAATATTTTAAATAAATTTATGCATTTTAAATATTGGTTATTTTTCCGCATTTATTATTGAAAATTAGTTTATAAAGGAAGAATTAGCGTTCCAAGTTCTCATAAGTCTAGGCGTTACAAATATGTTCATAATTAGCTATAGCAAGTTAGTTCTTATTAAACTTCAATTCGATTTCGTCTTTTTTAAATTAAAAAAGGGGGAAAGGAAAATAAAGTGTTTCTTTTTAATTAATGAATTAACGAAAATAAGGGATTTTAAAAAATATATAACAAAACAGGAAAATCAAAAGTTTCCACAAATCCACTCTTGTATATATTAGTGATAGTGATTAGTGATGATTAGAGAAAAAGTTTAGTATGGTTCAGGAATAAAATATTAATTAAAACTAGATGTTTCAGCTGTGTGTTGTAAGGGGAAACAATTTTTCAACTAATAACAGTATTGATAGATGTTAGTAATATTAATATAAAACCTAAAAAAATAATTAAAATAAAGAATGAGTTACAACAATAAACTTAATTAATATAACTCACGAAATAATTCTATAAAAATTTTGACAAAGTTCCCCTATGTTTCGTATTAATCCATCCTACAAATATACAAGGAACAACTCACGAAAATCCATATAACTTAATTTACTATTCTCCATAGAATAGTAACTTAATTAGCATTTACACTTGTACTTCGCATGGGATGACAATTGGTGGTAGAAACTGTGATAATATATCACATTTTGTGCATTGTAAGATTAATCTACTAATGTAGATCAAAAATAAAACAGCATTAAATATTATAGTTATCAAAATAACCATACTAAAATAACTCTACTGCCATTCGTAGAGCTCATGATTTTTTCTTTAAAATTATTTTACATTCTATTATATGCAATTATAAATTTTTGGGGATATTAATTATACGTCAGTGTGATGCACGTTACTAACAATTAATATGTAAACAATGAGTTTTAAATTTTGATTATGAACTATAATCAACATAAGATATATAATAAAAATGGCAGTGCAATAGTTATTGTTCAATAGACCCTAACACCCCGTTCCTGCCACGCTAAAAAACACTTATCCTCATTCCTGGCCCATCCTAATTTAATTTAGGCTGACCAACGATTATATAAGAATTATAATAGGATGTGAAGTTCCATTCCCCATCACCATCCCACTACAAAATTCTCATCCCTATCCATGCCCCATCGTGATGGTTTAGGGGTGATAGTCATCAAATTTTACCACTTTGTATCACATTTTTTTATTCATTTTCATCTATTTTTTCTTTTGATCAAACCAATCAGATCCACATATCTCGTGGGATCTCGTGGGATTTACATGTACTACATAAATCTCCACTCATTCTCTCTGCTATTTTACATAAAAATCCATTAAAAATCATTAAAAAATAATCCTTTCACCCCTCTAGTCGAAAACTTTTATTTTTACTTTTTAATATATGTGTTCCTAATATTTTATTTTTTTTCAATAAACACCTTTTAAGCATACTAAATGCGTACACTAAGATATTAGTGATAAACTCACTAATTTAACATATGCGGCATATTAAATATTGAATGATTCAGTATAAAATTTAAATTAATTTGGATACGATAAATACGATAAATAAATTGAAATATATATTATCAATACTTAAAATATACGACCTAATCGATGATACTTAAAAATGAAATAAAATCTCAGCTGGGTCAAATCAATATAAAATAAATAATTCAAAGTGGTTAGGATTCTTAATATTTATCTAACAGATAGAAACTTAGATAAATATTTACCATAGTCGAAAGCCAGTAAAATGTTCTAATTAAGTCGCATAGCTCCGATAATTGATGGAATCGACAGCCAATTGTTTAACACGAATTCTTGGACTTAGTACAGCGAGAGCAATAGATTTCACCAGAGAATTATTATATAATTGTTGGTTCAAGTAGTGCCAAAATAAAAAAAAATCATTATTATTTGAAGACCCAGTTTTGGAGCTTGTTACTTAAAAAAAAAAAAAACAGATCTTTCGAAGCACCCTTAATTATATAAAAAGAAATATTAATGTTTTTCCACCAACTGTAACTCGAAAGAAATATTATAGAAAATACAAAAACATACGAGAATAAAAAGAAAAGCATGATTTTAAAAAAGAATGATAGTGAAAAAAGTAAATGAAGTTAATTATGGACTAATAATCAGTCGGCTCACTCTACAATAAGTATAGCACCCCAGTTTTAGGAATCCAAAATCTTATAAGTGTTAACTTAACTTTATTTTAAAATACGGAAAATGATAAATTAATTTTGGAAGCACATTTTTATTCCTCGTAGCAATCTAATTAATTTTATTTATTTTTTATTTTTTGAAATAATTATATTTCCCCCCTTTTAGCCATTTAATTAATTTTGGTTACTTTTTGTCCAATAAAATTGCGTCACTTTTCGTCAAATGAAAATATATCCAATTAAATCTGAGAAATATAATTAATTGTAATTAATTGTCATATAATTGATTCCAATTAATTCTTGTTTTTAGCTAATTGTTTATAGAAAGAATTTATTATTTCTAAAATAATTAGTTTTTTTGCTGCAATTTTAAAAATTGTATAAATCTAATCTTAAAGATATCATATAATTAAAAAAGGTGAAAATTTTAGGTACAACATTTGTACCATCCTACATAGTACATCTGACCAATAATATAATTACACGTATTTAAAAGTCTCCACCTAATTTTAAAATCATTATTTTTTAATGAAAAATAAGAATGGCCCCACATGAAATATCATTAATTAGTTAGTTATGCTTATTTCCACCGCCACGCATGACTTTCCATTTTTCCCTACACATTTCCTCTCTCCTATTTTGCTTTTTTTTTTTTTTTTTAAGGAAACCTATTTTGTGATTTCTTTAGACCTTAATTTTTTTAATGAAAATTGAATAGGAAAATTTAAAAATAATTATCCTTTAGAATTTTAATTATTTTGAGATTTATAACATCTTTTAAGATGATTTAATTTCTTTCACGTGTGTGATAAATCATTTCATAACTAAATTTATATGAATATAATGTGTGTAATGATTCAACAATATTTCAATATACTAATATCCAAGAATACGTCTTATAGGATTAATTTTAGCAAGTTACTTTTAGGATATAATTTTACAATGAATATCCCCTAGTTTTTCATGGTGTGTCGGCAAAGTAGGAAAGGGAAAATGTATATTGTATGCACACATGAGTTTTCTTCTTTATTTTTTCCATTTTCTTGAGAAAAAATTAAATACATTTTTTATAAAATTATATCCTAAAATTAATTGGTGAAAAATAATCCATTTGGATATACTCTTAGATATCTATATATTAAAACATTTTTAAAAACATCTTGCTCATTGTATTCATGCCAATATAATTAGAAAATGATTTGTCACTCACTAAAAAAATTCAAATATTTTAAAAATATTTTAGAAATGTAAAAATGTGATTTTTTTTGAAAGGTCGAAATGAGATTTTAAATGATAATCACTTGGGAATTTTTCTATGCAATTTTCATCCAAGTTGAGACAAATAAAGAAGTAGGACAAAGAAAATGAATATGAAAAAAAGAAAAAGTCATGGGTTCATAACTAATAAGTAATTAATGATGTTTAATTGGCATAAATTCTTACTTGTTATTAAAATAATAATTTTACATTATATGGACACTTTAAAACATGTGATTCCATTATTGGTTGGACGTACCACATAGGGTGGTACATCCGTTGTACCTAAATTTTTCTCTTAAAGAAGATATTTTGCAAGTCAAAAGATATCTTTCATTTTTTAGGGAAAATCATGTCAACCATGGCAGTCTAATTAATTTTAATTATTTTTATTTTTTAATTAATACTATTTTTCTGCTTTAGTAATATAATTAATTTTGATTAATTTTTGTCCAATGAAACCTTTTCAATTTTCATGCAATGAAACGAAGTCCAATTAGATCTTAACAGTATTATTAATTTTAATTAATTGTAATATAATTGGTTTTAATTACTTTTCATTTTTAGCTAATTATTATTATTTATAAAAAGAATTAACTATTTCTTAAATAATAAGCTGAATAACTGCACTTTTAAGAATTGTATGGATCTAATTTTGGGAAAATCTTGTAATTTAAAAGATATATATTGCAATTTAAAGATTTAAAAAAATTTTTTTTACCGAAAACCATAGCAATCTAATGATTTTTTATATTTTTTAAGTAATTATATTTTTTCCTTTTAGCAATAGAATTAATTTTGATTAATCTCTATCCACTCAAACCATGTCCAACTAAATATTAGCAATAGAATTTATTATTTTAATTAATTATAGTATAAATAATTTTAGTAAAATTTCATGTTTAAGCTAATTGTTTCTAAAAAGAATTAATTATTTCCAAAATAATTTGCATGACATACATAATTTTAAGAATTATATGAATCGAATTTTAAAGATATCTTATAATTGAAAATATATCTTACAATTTAAAAGACATCGATATAGATTTAGTTAATTAAAAAATTGCTTAATGCTACAATTGAACGATTAATTAAAAAAATTGATGTTACATGTTTCTTTTAATTTGTGTAAAAAGTAAATGAATTGTAATTTTTTATCACACCAAAATTAAATCTTAGCAAAATTTAAAATTTTAATTAATTTTCATTTATTAGCTAATTATTATTTTTAAAATAATGAATTCTTCCTAAAACTAGTTAACAGGTCCAAGCTAAGTTTTTAAGTTTCATGTTACACATTTATTTTAATTTTTCAATAAAAAATTAATTAATTGTAATTTTATATCACACAAAAATTAAATCTTAAAGAAATTGCTAATTTGAATTAATCTTGGTTTCTTAGCTAATTATTTATAAAAATAATTGATTATTTCTGAGCGTCCAACCCTATTTTTTATTTCTTTTAGCATAAATTGGGGACGTAATGGTTCCATGATGTCTCGAACCCCAGCCAACTACTGGTAAGTTTCTTTTCATCTTTGTGTAAAACTTTAATGAATGGTAATTTTGTATTGTACAAAAATTAAATCTTAGCTGAATTGTCAATTTTAATAAATTTATAAAAATAATTAGTTATTTCTAAATTATGTAATGGGTTCAATCTTATTTTTTAATGTTAATGTTACACCTTTATTTTAATTTTTATATAAAAATTTAATGAATGATAATTTTGTATGGCATAAAAATTAAATCTTAATGAAAATTATTAATTTTAAGTAATTTCATTTTTTTAAAATATGGAAGTTATGGGAAAAAATGATTAGTCAAAAATTCATTCTTATTCTTGGAACACCCTTATATTGTTCAACACATTAACCTATAATTGAAGATTGGAAAAGAAATTGAAATTTATCGATTTAAAAAATTTGATATTTCTTGCAAATATATAATGTTTGTCCAGGTTAACTAAAATATTAAATTAAGAATTTTTCATTGATGTTTGTATGTGAAAGTACAAATGGAATGAGATTTGTTTTATGTATAAGTTGTTAGAATATAATCAAATTTGTTTCATGTGTCTATTGTTTTAGCTTAATTGATTTTATTCTATGTTTAATTTACCTTAAGAATAAATGAAATGAGAATTTATGCTTTAAAAAATTATTTATGTATAAATTGAGTCTATTTTATATAATTATACGAGACTTTCAATGTATCTCATCATCTTCTTCTTTATTCTTTATATTATTCACATAAATTTTAAAAGAGTTTAAGTCTATTTTGTGAAATCAAATCAGAACTTCTACTTAAGTACCATATTAAAATATAAATTATTATTTATGTAAATTAAATATTTATTAGGAGAAAAATTATTCAGTTGTAAATATAAAATAAAGCTAGCGTTAACATATATTTTTGTAAGATAAAAAAAATTAAGCATTAGTTTTTATTTAATTTATTCTTAAAGTAAATCAAACACGAAATAGAACTAAAAGCTAAAACAATTTATACATCTCGTTATATTTGAATTTTACACAAAATATCAATTAAGTTTCATAGCAAATTATCAAATTTTTTTATCTCATTATGTCATTAGTCATTAATCTATATTATTATCAATTTATGTTTAAGTTGGATACTAATTTATATATTTGACGTAAATTTTATTTTTTTTTCAAAAATAAAAATTTATATGTTGACACTGCATGTTTTAAAGCTTTCATTGAATCAAACAAAATAGAATCACGATTATATATATATATATATATATATATATATATATATAGTTACAAAATCCACACAGAGAGAGAGAGAGCACCAATAAAATCTATAGACATTAATATTAATATATTATTATTAAAAGATTTGAATATAAATTAGGAAAGAAAAAAAAAGAATTGTTTTAAATGGGAAAACGGATTTAAGGCAATAAAAAAATAATAAGATAAAAGCTTCATTTTCTATATATACATATTATTATATATATAGATACAAGATTATAGCAAATTCAATAGGCGGGAAAAATTGATGATGTGGAACAAAAAAATTGATTATAAAATTAGAAAAAATGATGTGTTTAGGCGGGGATATATATTCAATTTGATTTTTGTAAAACCAAAATTTTCCTGTCTTTTTTTAAACTTTTTTTTTCTTTGTGAGCTGACCTGGCGACCATGGAGTGCCTAGTCTTGGCGGTGGAGTTACTTTTTCAGTACGTCTCTTCGAATAAATTTATTTGTAATGAGCATAAAAAAGACCAACTAAATTTTTCAAAAAAAAAAAAGGAAAAAAAGACCGACTGAACAAGTTTGGAATCTCTAGTTACTTTTAAAATGTGGCAGAACCGCAGAATAACTTTGAAATAACTAATAACATTATTGATTGATGCATAGCTAACAAGATTGATTCTTGCCTTGTGCCTTTCCTTTTTACGCTTTCTGCTTTGTTTCGGTTAAAGTTGATTATGCAAATCATATACACACATTTGACATCAACAAAGTATCCATCTCAATCTAGTCATGCTTCTGCTTCGATGTAGTTGATCAAATGGTCATTTTCACATGGATTATCTAAGGACCGTCTAGAAACTTGTATTATACATCCCTTGATTACCAAAGATGAAGAGGATGGAGCAATTGGTAAACAACTTAAAGGTTTGCGAGGCCTATTCTCATAACAAGGTGTCGTACTTTAAAGAGTTGGAAGGGAGCTACTCTCCAGCATTGCACTCTATTCAACAAAGACATAACTCTTGAGATCAAATCTCTTTCATCTCATTTGATGTATGCTTATTTGGGTGAGTCACCTATTCTTCTGATGATTATACCTAACTCTTTAAATAAGTTGGAGGAGGAAAGTTACTTTATGTCTCGAGAGAGCACAAAATGGCTGTTGGATGGGCCATTGCAAATATTAGGGGAATTAGCCCTCACGTTACATGCATAAAATCCTCATGGAGAATGATTTCAAATCATTGACACATCATCAATGTCAATTGAATCCAAACATGAAGAAGGGGTTAAAGTTGAGGTGTTAACAGGGACGGATCCAGGAAATTAGTTCAGCTAGAGCGGCTGTTGACCATTGACCACTAACGACCGTTGACTATTGCCAATTGACTTCTTTATGTTTTACTAAATTAGAAGTAGCGGCCATATTAAATGTCGAAAAATATATAAAAAAGGTTTTATAATTTGCAAATTAATTAAGTAACATATATAAAAATTGTACAAATATTTACTTTTTTGAATAGGATGTACAAATATTTATTAAAACTTCAAAAAAAAAAGGGAGAGGTTTTTAGAAATTATTCAACAAATAATCACAATTTTTTATTCAATTTCAATACTAAACTAACTAATTAGCTAATCCAAGATAAAATAATTAATCAACAATCGACTATAGTTGTTTATTTAATTCAATACTAAAGTGAACTAAATTAATGAACTAAACCGGTAAACTCTAAATAAAAAATTAACCAACAAACTAAATCAAATAAAAAAAATCTTGGTTACCTTGTATGCTTAAATAAAAAATTAACCGGAAAGTTACAAAGCAACAAACAAATTCAAAGCTAAATTTAACCTAAACTAAACCGATTAATTTAATAATTGAAAAATTCAATTAAAATATAAATGATTAATTGTGAAATAAGTCAAATAACAAATTAATAATGAACACATAAATATAATAATACAACACAAATTTAATCATTTTCGGCTCCCATTGGACCCATTCTAAGTGAAGTATCTGGTCTTGGATTGGCTAAACTTACTTAATTTGGATTAATTGAAAAATTTAGGCCCAACTTTCTATTTAAACACAAAAGCCCAACAACAGCCCAGAATTGGAAAAGGGTCGTCTTCTTTGTTGTGAGCCTGTGATTGCCTGCATCAGTGTTTCTTATTTCCAAATCCTCAGGTCTTGTTTAATATTTTGTGATTGCCGCCGACTAAAGAGTATTTCAAACGAATCCAGCACGAGCGGCCGCGCAACCTCGCCATACGCTAGATCCGTCCCTGGGTGTTAAAGTGGCTAGATGCAAGAACCATATACTCGATCTCGAATAATGCATAGGTGAGTCCCATTAAAGCGGTTCCAAATAAGGGTGTGGTGTCAAGTTGGTTGAAAGTGAGAACAGCAAGATCATCCCCACAAGATGGGTGACTACTTGTAGGGTATGTACTAACTATCAAGTTTAAACAATGCCACAAGGAAAGATCACTTCCCTCTTCCTTTCATTGATCAAATGCTGGACAATAGGCCCAGAGGACCAATAGAAAATGTTTTCACATGACCATAGGGAACATTTGCATGCTTATAGAAGATGTCATTAGGTCTTTGTAATGCATCCACCACCTTTCAATGACGTATGATGGAATCTTTTTCAACATGGTGGATAGGTCTATTGCGCTATTCATGGAAGACTTCTCAATTTTTTGGTCTTCTTTTGGTACTAAATTTGGAAAAATGTCACTTCCTAGTTCAAGAAGGCATAGTACATGGACATCGAATTTCACAATACAGGATTGAAGTGGATGAGGAAAATCTAGAAATAGAAAAGCTACCTTTTCCTCGTTCGGTGAAAGGGATTGGGAGTTTCTTGGAGCATGCAAGGTTTTGTAGAAGATTCGTCACAGATTTCTCTAAAATCACCAAACTTCTTTGTTCTTTACTTGAGATGAATATTCCTTTTAATTTCTCTCAAGAGTGCCCACCAGCTTTCATCACTCTTAAGGAGGATCTCATTGCGGCTCAAATTGATTTAGCTTCGGCTCGGACTTTGCCCACTAGTACAAAAAGGAGATTGGGTGGCGGTTGTTTTAGACTTCGGGTGGCGTTTTTTTTATCGCCACCCAAACCAGCGACACCCAAAGTCGTCGAAAGGATGGCGGTTGATAAGTGCTAGAAAAGCACTTAAATAACTCTTCTATTTTATGTATTTGTGTGTTTTATTAGTGTTATATATCCCGTTTTATGTGTTTTTCTTTTATTGTGGTGTTTAGGGTCACAAAGAATCAAAAGGAGTCAAAAAGGATGAAAATCGAATGAAAACGGAAACTCGGGACCAAAATGCAAGCAAATCAAAGATGGAGGACTTCCGATGCAAATTTATGAAAAGTTATTTTTACAATTTTTCTTGTGCCAAAGTCGAAGAACATCAAAAGAGGATTCCCAAACTTTTTTCGGATCTCAAATCGGAGTTTCCTAGTGAAAGTTATGGCCGTTTGAAGAAAAATGACTAAAAGCGTCACTTCCAAACCTGTTGGGGACCAAAGTGCAACTTTTCAAAAGTCGGGGGACCAAAGTGAAACTTTTCAAAAAGTTGGAGGACCGAAATGCAATTTATCAAGGACCAAAATGAACAACATTCAAAAGTTGAGAGACTTGGTGTGCAATTTCTGGGTGACTCGGGTGACTCGAGTCACCGCCGTGATCAGTCGGCGCGCCAAGTGACTCGAGTCACGCCCGATCATGCTTTCGATCAGCGCCGCCGTGACTCGAGTCACCGCGCAAGTGATCGAGTCACGCCTACAACCGTCCCTGGCCTCCCCAGATTCGTGGCGGCGACTCGAGTCACGCGCGACACAGCTGCAGATTTTGACCAGCGGACTCCACCTACCATAAAGCGTGTTTTTGGTATTTTCTTGACTTCTTAGAGATAAAACAATCGGCACACCACAATAGACTCATGAAGGAAGACTTTTATGATTTTTAATATTTTTTGGTGTAATATTTTGCCTATAAATAGAGGCATTTCCAAGCTTGAATCACACAACTTGTAGAGAGAATTAGCTTGTGATTCTCTCCAACTTTCTCCTCAATAAATTTCTCTTCATCATTTGTTCTTAGTTGTAGCTTGAAAACTCTTAGTTTTTCATATTCCGGCGGAAGTAAGAACCTAAATATAGGTTCGAAAAATCAATCGACGATACTTCGGCCGTGAATATGATTAACGGAGTATTTCTTCACTAATTTCTCTTCTTCTTTTATTTTTCATGTTTGAGAAAGATCATTTCTCATATATTGCGATGGTGATACAGCGTTACGCGTTATAAGTATTTAACCCGCATATATGAGTAGTTAGACTTCTCTATTTAAATCTTAGCATTATTTACGTGATTTCTATAGTTTTTATATATTACTTGAGATAGTGAAGTATAATCTATCATATAGCAGTGGTGACACCCGCTAATATGAGTAGTTAGACTTCTCTATCTAGTTCGAGGAAGTTGTGTTCAATTATCATGTTGTTATCTTTTCTAACTCTTTGCTAACGTTTTATCTATTCCTCTACTTCAATTTGTTGATTTGTTATGCTTTTAAACCCGTTTTGAATTTATGTGATTATTGCATTCACTTTGGCCAATTGAATCAATTAATCTTTAAGTTCAAGTTATGTGCTAGGATTGGAACTTTTGATTAAGTAATTGTCACTAGATTCCAATCACAGATAGCAAGCGAATGTCGTGCATATTTGTTAATAAATCAACTTAGATGTATTAATTCAAGTTTGTGAAATTGATTATCTAATTCAACTCATTCTTCTTGTTCATTTCACACTAGCATTGCATTAAATCCTAAGAACTTGTTTAGGATTATCCAATAGTTAGATGTTGAGTTAAAGAACTCACTTTAATTTAATACACTTAAGGAAGAATTCGTTAATCAGAGCTTCTTGGTTAATTGAGAGTTGATAAATTGAAGAAGGAATAGTAACACGTTGCATGGGAAAGATAAACACAAGATGTTGACACAACCGAACCCGAGAACTAGATATATCTTCAATTGTTTCATTTTCATATCTTTTATTTTATAATTTTATTTTCGAATTGCATTCAACTTCACAAAACCCCCCTTTTATATTAATTGATAAAAACAACTAGATCAAACACCGTTCCTCTTGGGTTCGACCCTTACTTACCACTTCTACATTAATTTGTAGTTTTGAAACCGAGTAAGGAAATAAAATTAAACTTTGGCGTACCGCAACAGCACGACCAAGTTTTTGGCGCCGTTGCCGGGGAACGGTTAACAAATTTAGTTGCTTTTATTAATTAATTTTTAAAAAAAAAAAAAAAATTCTTCTTCACTTGTATGCACAATACCCGATCTACTAATCGAATTCTTGAAAGGTTCGATCCAGAAATCGAGAAATCCATTCGAAGACGAATAAGACAAGCAAAACAAACCGAGCGAGAAATGGCGGAAAACAATAACGAAAGAACTCTCAAACAAGCGGCAACTCCGAAGTTACTCAACAACCTTTGTGTATCACCTTTCCAACCGTAGAAGAAGGTAAAACTTTCGAGTGAAATCGGTTTGATACATCTTCTACCATCTTTTCATGGACGATCCGTGAAGATCCGTCTTGACACTTGAAGGAGTTTCATGTGGTGTGTGATAGCATGAAACCCCAGGCATCAGCGAAGAGCAAATCAAGCTCGAGCTTTTCCATTTTCACTAAAAGATGCCGCCCGCAGTTGGTTGTACACTTTACCACCAGGTTCAATCTAGCGTGGAATCAAATGAAGCAACTTTTCCTAGAAAAGTACTTTGACTTCAAAGGCTGACAAATATCGGGAAAGATATCTCTGCAGTGCGCCAAAACAATGGAGAAACTCTTTATGAGTATTGGGAGGCGTTTCAAAAAGCTCATTGCAAGCTGCCCGCATCACCAAATCGGTGAAAACCTCCTAGTGCAATACTTCTATGAAGGCTTATGTCAATCAGGCGAAACATGGTTGATGTTGCTAGTGGAGGAGCTCGATGAACAAAACCCTATTTGAAGCAAGAACATTGATTTCAAACATGGTGAGAACACTCAGCGATTCGATGCAGGCAGGAAAGCGAACATTGAAGAGTAAATGAAGTGCGTAATTCCAATATTGAAAGCCAACTTTCGAACTAACACATCTTCTCAAACAAATTGTTGTAGGAAACAATCCATAAGTCAAAACATGTGGCATATGCACAAATCTAGGACATCCTACGGATGCTTGTCTGTTCTACAAGTGGATAACAACGAACAAGTGAACTCGACAAATAATTTCCCATTCCCAAGACAAGAATACAATCCGTACTTAAACACCTATAATCCAGGATGGCGAGACACCCAATCGAGCTATGGAAACAACAAGCCCCGAGGATTCTTCCCTAACAAACCTCAAGGCCAATTCGACAACAAGGGAATTTCCAAACCCAAGGGCAATTTCAACAAAAACCTCAACAATCAGGTATGTCTCTTGAGGATATGGTGAAAACATTAGCAACTAACACTGTGAAATTTCAACAGATTCCAAATCAAGCATTCAAAACTTGGAAAACCTGGATGAGTCAATTGGGCGCCATCAATCATTGGAAGCACAATCTGGAGGAAATTACCATCCCAACTGAGGTAAATCCAAAGAATGTTAGTGCCATAACCTTAAGGAGTGGAAAAGAGATTGAAAACCCTCACAAAGAAGTTCCCACACATGAAGATAAAGATGAAAAGTTTGAAAATGAGGCAAGTCCTAACTCTCATATCATTGCTAAAACAATTCCTTCCCCTTTCCCTAGTAGATTAGCGAAAACCAACAAAGATGACAAGGAAAAAGAAATTTTGGACACATTTAGGAGAGTAGAAATCAACATTCCATTGTTAGATGCAATCAAACAAATCCCACGCTATGCTAAGTTTTTGAAAGATCTTTGCACTAACAAGAGGAAATTGAAGGAAATGAAATGATCAAAATGGGAGAAACCGTTTATTGGTATTCCGTAAAAAGTTGCTTCCAAAATGCAAAGACCCTGGTATGTTCACTGTCCCATGCACCATAGGCAATCACCATATTGATAAAGCACTTATAGATTTAGGAGCATCCATAAATGTCATGCCTAGATCCTTGTATGCTTCACTAAATCTAGGAAAACTAAAAGAAACTCACGTAATTGTGCAACTAGCTGATCGTACCAATGCATACCCGGATGGAGTGATAGAAGATGTGCTAGTCAAAATAAATGGTTTAGTTTTCCCTGTTGATTTTTACGTGCTTGATATGGCTGATGAACATTCACCTCACCCTACACCTATCATATTGGGACGTCCATTTCTTTACACTTCTCGCACTAAAATTCATGTCTATGAGGGTACACTGTCCATGGAATTTGATGAGGAAAAAATGAACTTTAATATTTTTGATGGTTCATTGCGCCCTAATAATGCTTGTTCTGTCTTTGCAATTAATTCAACTAATCCTTTTGTGCAAGAGCTGTGTAAGTTGAATTGCAGAGCCAGCACAGCACATAAGATTGAGCCAAAGCACAATTACCTCATCTCGAAGAAGGAAGCCATGGAAAGAAATGAGACCAAAAACTTTTGGAGAAGAATTCAAGAAGAATTTGTTAAGAAATCAAGACACTCGGAGAAGCCATCGAAGACAAAGTGGAGCTGCAATGGATTTGAGGAATCCTACTTGACAAATGGGAACTGTGTCGAGCTAACGACTTTAAACAACAGCGCTTCTTGGGAGGCAACCCAAGCATTTTCTCTTATTTTTATCTTTCTTTTGAAATTTTCATTGTTTTTGTTTTTATTTCTCCGTTTTTTTTTCTAGCGTACTAAGGAAGGTGTTGCCTTGTAACTGTAGAAGGAAAAGGCCTACCCATTGAGCAACAACTTTTTGAGCGTGATCATTAGCACCCATCCGAAGATGTAAAACTACGTCTCATTCATTTGAGAAGTGTCTGAGTTGGACGTTCTGCTCTAAACGTTCTCCCATTTGTTGGTTCTTGTGGGGCTGTTCTTTATTGAATGGTAAACATACCTATGTGTCATGTGGCGATATGGAGGACCTTTTCATTAAGGTCTCTTACTCTTGGATTGTTGACCTGTTCCTACGAAGCGCTACATTGTGCAACCACCATCCCCACTCGGCACGACTCATGGCTTACCATAGGGGAGTTTCCATTTCTTCTCTTTTACATGGTATTTATATTTCTACATTGGGGACAATGTAGAATTTAAGTGTGGGGGAGTGGCATATTGCGATCTGCTTGTGATTTTTTTTTGTGTCTACAATTTTGCATGAGATAGCAACTTTTGAATATGATTGAGCTTAATTTGTGTGATTTAGCTAAAACTGCAGGATCCCGAAAAAAAAAATCAATTTATTGTGTTCTGTTCTTCTCTATGCATAGCTGGCTAAATTACCTGAGCACATTTATAAGGTAATTTACTATCATTCTCTGGAACACAAATTGAAGGTTGAAAATGTTGATTTTTTTTTTCTAACTTTCTACACCATAGTAAACTGATTTTTTTTTTCTATCCATTCGTCCTGCTCAAAGTAACCTGGAAACATCAATTATTAGCAAGGTGGAGTTAGGTATCTGTTTTTTGTGAATGTGTCTTTTATTGATAGAGTTTAAAAAGTTTGGAAAAAGCATTGACCTATGCTGAGAATGAATTTTACTTTTATGTTCGAAATAAGGAGAGGGACCACAGGAAAGAGCTACCTACCTCAGAGTGTGAAGCCGTCACCTCGAATGGGTGAAGAAGGCTGCCTCCAATGAAAGGGGTAGTGTGAAAGCTACCTATGGGGTAAAAGCTGAAAAAAAAATTACAAAACTCTTCTTCTTTTTCTTCTTCTTCATTAAAAAAAAAAAGAGAAAAAAAAAGAAAATCGCAAGAAATGTGATAGTTACCCAAGTGTGAGGTTTGATAAATAAAATCCCTCAGTGGTTTGAAGTGCTCAAATCTAAACACTCTTTTAAATTGAAGACATATTTGCGATAAAACACCTGTCATGCCCTTTTTTTTTTCTTTGCAGTGCTAACGGTTGATGATTTTTGGAGAACTGAGTAATTTTTAGGATCCATGGGAATCATTGTAAAATAAGAGTGGGATCACGAGAGATGAAAGGAAATATTTGACCACTTCGGGTCAAGATTTGGATAGAACATCGTAAGCTTTCGTTTGGTTCCAGTTAGTGATGGGATGATAACCTTAATTGCACACACTCACAAGCCATTGTGCATTTGAGAAGAAGTGAAATTTTCATGGTTCGGGAGAATGTTTATTAAGCAAGTCACTATCTGTAGTTGGATTTCAATGTTTAAAGTTGTTTATCTCATGTAAAATCAGTGTGTTGTTTTGTGTCGTATGGTTGTTGTTCGAGGGCGAACAACAGTCTAAGTGTGGGGGAGTTTGATAAGTGCTAGAAAAGCACTTAAATAACTCTTCTATTTTATGTATTTGTGTGTTTTATTAGTGTTATATATTCCGTTTTATGTGTTTTTCCTTTATTGTGGTGTTTAGGGTCACAAAGAATCAAAAGGAGTCAAAAAGGATGAAAATCGAATGAAAACGAAAACTCGGGACCAAAATGCAAGCAAATCAAAGATGGAGGACTTCCGATGCAAATTTATGAAAAGTTATTTTTACAATTTTTCTTGTGCCAAAGTCGAAGAACATCAAAAGAGGATTCCCAAACTTTTTTCGGATCTCAAATCGGAGTTTCCTAGTGAAAGTTATGGCCGTTTGAAGAAAAATGACTAAAAGCGTCACTTCCAAACCTGTTGGGGACCAAAGTGCAACTTTTCAAAAGTCGGGGGACCAAAGTGAAACTTTTCAAAAAGTTGGAGGACCGAAATGCAATTTATCAAGGACCAAAATGAACAACATTCAAAAGTTGAGAGACTTGGTGTGCAATTTCTGGGTGACTCGGGTGACTCGAGTCACCGCCGCACGTGATCGAGTCAGCGCCGCCAAGTGACTCGAGTCACGCCCGATCATGCTTTCGATCACGCCGCAAGTGACTCGAGTCACCGCGCAAGTGATCGAGTCACGCTGCAACCGTCCCTGGCCTCCCCGTTCAGCTGGCGACTGAGTCACGCCGACCTGCAGATTTTGACCAGCGGACTCCACCTACCATAAAGCGTGTTTTTGGTATTTTCTTGACTTCTTAGAGATAAAACAATCTGAGCACACCACAATAGACTCATGAAGGAAGACTTTTATGATTTTTTAATATTTTTTGGTGTAATATTTTGCCTATAAATAGAGGCATTTCCAAGCTTGAATCACACAACTTGTAGAGAGAATTAGCTTGTGATTCTCTCCAACTTTCTCCTCAATAAATTTCTCTTCATCATTTGTTCTTAGTTGTAGCTTGAAAACTCTTAGTTTTTCATATTCGTGAAGTAAGAACCTAAATATAGGTTCGAAAAATCAATCGACGATACTTCGGCCGTGAATATGATTAACGGAGTATTTCTTCACTAATTTCTCTTCTTCTTTTATTTTTCATGTTTGAGAAAGATCATTTCTCATATATTGCAGTGGTGATACACGGCGTTACGCCGTTATAAGTATTTAACCCGCATATATGAGTAGTTAGACTTCTCTATTTAAATCTTAGCATTATTTACGTGATTTCTATAGTTTTTATATATTACTTGAGATAGTGAAGTATAATCTATCATATAGCAGTGGTGACACCCGCTAATATGAGTAGTTAGACTTCTCTATCTAGTTCGAGGGGGAAGTTGTGTTCAATTATCATGTTGTTATCTTTTCTAACTCTTTGCTAACGTTTTATCTATTCCTCTACTTCAATTTGTTGATTTGTTATGCTTTTAAACCCGTTTTGAATTTATGTGATTATTGCATTCACTTTGGCCAATTGAATCAATTAATCTTTAAGTTCAAGTTATGTGCTAGGATTGGAACTTTTGATCCGTAATTGTCACTAGATTCCAATCCACAGTAGCAAACGAATGTCGTGCATATTTGTTAATAAATCAACTTAGATGTATTAATTCAAGTTTGTGAAATTGATTATCTAATTCAACTCATTCTTCTTGTTCATTTCACACTAGCATTGCATTAAATCCTAAGAACTTGTTTAGGATTATCCAATAGTTAGATGTTGAGTTAAAGAACTCACTTTAATTTAATACACTTAAGGAAGAATTCGTTAATCAGAGCTTCTTGGTTAATTGAGAGTTGATAAATTGAAGAAGGAATAGTAACACGTTGCATGGGAAAGATAAACACAAGATGTTGACACAACCGAACCCGAGAACTAGATATATCTTCAATTGTTTCATTTTCATATCTTTTATTTTATAATTTTATTTTCGAATTGCATTCAACGTCACAAAACCCCCCTTTTATATTAATTGATAAAAACAACTAGATCAAACACCGTTCCTCTTGGGTTCGATCCTTACTTACCACTTCTACATTAATTTGTAGTTTTGAAACCGAGTAAGGAAATAAAATTAAACTTTGGCGTACCGCGACAGCACGACCAGCGGTTGAAAAAACGCCACCCAAAGTCGACTTCGGGGTGGCGGTTGTGTCCAACAACCGCCACCCTTTATTATTATTTTTTTTAGAAAAAAGGACTTCGGGTGGTGATTGTTGGACACAACCGCCACCCGAAGTCGACTTAGGGTGGTGGTTGTTGGAAACAACCGCCACCCTAAGTCCTTTTTTTTAAAAAAACAGTGGACTTTGGGTGGCGGTTTTAGTGCAAAACCGCCACCGAAAGTCCACTGTTTTTTTTTTTAGATCTGAGCTATGAAAAACACGCGAAATAATTTTTATTCAAAACCAATTACATCCAATTACAACAAAATGAACAATCTAAGAACAGAAACATAAAACTATAAGATGAAAAGTTAAAAATTGCGTTTTGAGGCCTTAGACGACCTCAGATTGGCTTGAAACATGGGGTCGCAGCAATAGCGGTGAGTGTCATAGATCTCGTCGCGACGATTCCGGAATGTACTCGTGGGCTGAAAACGGACATCGTATGCAAAAGTTATGGCCATTTAAAGTTTACATACCCAAAACTCGAAAAATACACAAATTTGAAAGTAATAGGTAGAAGAAGTTTACCTTGCATCAATTGTAGCTCCAATTTGCAAAGAACATTAGCATAAAATCCGATTTGTTTACCATAATTTGTAAGTTTTACACTTGAGAGGAAGAAAAATGAGGAAGAAAGCAAAAAATAATGATGTAGATCGTGTTTCTGGTATTTAATCGAGTTCAATAACGGGTGGCGGTTGTTAAATAACAACCGCCACCCAAAGTGAATTTCAAATTTCAAATTTCAAAATTTTGGGTGGCGGTTGTATAGTACAACCGCCACCCGTTTTTGACATTGGGTGGCGGTTGTACTGTACAACCGCCACCCTTTCTTTTCGATTTTTTTAAATTTTTTTTCCAAATTTTAGGTGGCGGTTTTAGTGTACAACCGCCACCCGTTTTTTACATTGGGTGGCGGTTCCTTTCTGCAACCGCTACCCTTTGTTTTTTTTTAATTTATATTTACTTTTGGGTGGCGGTTTTTTGTGACAACCGTCACCCGTTGTCTTTGGGTGGCGTTTTCTTAAACAACCGCCACTCAATGTGCGACACTTAATCTCTCTTTTGTACTAGTGGCCATTCAAGCTTATGTATGATGGAAGCGAATATGTCGTTAGGGCGGTGTTCGCAAAGAAGAGGAAAAGTAATCCATGTGATCAAAATGCCAGCCATACTTTGATTGAAGCTCAATTGAATTATGCCACGACCAAGAAATAACTGCTCTGTTTCAGCAGCATTTCGTTGGTTCTAAGGTGATTGTTTATACCAATCACTCGATGTTCAAATCTATGCTTGCAACAAAATATGCTAAACAAAGGTTGATTATCTGAGTTCTTTTTTTGCAAGAATATGATTTGGATATTCGTTTAAAAAAAAAAAAGAATAAACGGAGAACCTTGTGACCGACCACCTATCTAGACTTGAACAAATTGAAAAAATTGCAGGCTGAAGAATTGAAAAATTACAGGCTGAAGAAGTAGTACAGAAAATATTTCCTGATGGGCAACGTGGAATCCACTAAATTGGCACATAGACCTTTTGCTGTCCACATAGATATTTATGCCATGTTTATTTAAGAGTTTTTATTTCGTTAATTTTAAAAAGAATGGTGAACAAAAACTGTAAGTTTTAGTTGATGAGTCATCATAACAAAGTTCGGTGAGGCCCGTGAGGGTTTATTAATGTTACTCCCAATTAATCTAATAATAATCTTGTGTACTTGTTTTGTGTATCACCCTTGAAAGAAATTGGTTTATCAAAGATAAATTAATGGATATTTCTAGAGTTGAGACCTAACACTTACAGTGGCAAGATGAAATTACGCGAAAATAAGTTTTAAGTTTCATTAGTTCAAAAATCATGTATTTTGAAAGTATTATACAAATCAAGTAATTTAGCGTCCAAAATTCCACGTTTCGGGTACATGTTGTAGTGACCGGAAAATTCTTCTTAAATAAAATATACTTAATTAAATAAAATTTAGAACGTGTCACTACGACCTTACTTATAAAATTTAAATAGTGTACGCTCGTCTAGTCGAAATTCATATTATTTATTTATTGTTATATTTAATTATTTATAAAAATTTATTTATTTTCAAAATATACTTTTGAGGACCAAACCTTGAAATTTATTTATTTTAGTCCCCAAAGATTTTTAGTTGCTAGAGGCCAAATTTAAAGCCCAAATACAGTCCAATCAAATTTGAAACTCATCTAGAGGTCCATTTGCAAATGCTATTCTAACTTTTACCCTTAAATACTCTTTTTGAGTGTGCTTAAACCCTAGCCCCATTCTCCTCTATTGTCATCCTCAAGATCAATCTATCCATTCTTATCCAACAAATCAAATCCCAAGTGGTAAGATTCTTAACTTTTCATCTTCATTTTCTATTTTTAACTATTGTCCATTTTATTTATCTTGTTACAATCTATTTCTTGTATTTTTCCATTCGATTTCTATGGTAATTAGAACATATACACACAAAGCACACATACACGTATATATATTCATCACGCCACCATCACCGCCACCGCCGTTTGACCATCTCCACCAACCATCATTACCAGCATCACCATCAACAGCAACATACACGCACAAACACGCATATACACGAATATATACATATATATATACATACGCGCATAACCTCGGCCCAAAAAATTTCAACCACGCTCAAAAATCCACTTCACAACGCAAAAATTATACCTACACCTTCCTCTACCTCTATAGAACATCGTGGTATAGTTTAATTTCGAAAATTTTTGAAGAATCGGTCGAATTTTGAAAATACCCAAAATTTTCCTTTAATGTTCTAGCTTCAATTTCTCCCAAAATACTCAATATTTCTTCAAATTGACACTACCACTACATTCACCACCACCACCTTCACCTTCGCCGGCCTTTTCGCCGGCCAAACCGCCGGGAACTGAGAGTCATAGAGAGGGCCGAGCAAAGAGAGAGAAAGCCGTGAGAGAGAAGAGAGTACCGGGTGAAAGAGAAGCAGATCCGGCCCAATTCATGTTTTAAAATCCGAAATTGCACGCCTAGTCCCTCAAGTTCTATATTTGTTTTATGTTGGTCCCTATAGTTTATTTAATTTTCAAATCCCCAACTTTTAATTGTTACGATTTAATCCATAAATATTATTTACAGATTTAATCCCCCATTTTATTTATTTTATTTAAATGAGCCCTCAAATTTTATTTAATTTCAGGTCCCCAACTTTCAATTGTTGCAATTTGACCCCTAAACTTTTATTTCACTTTTAATCCTTCAATTTCTTTTTCCTATTTAGTCTAACCCCAAAATTTTATTGCATATTAGTCCCTCATGTTTTAAAAATCTTATAATTGAGCCCAAAGTATTTTTAGTTCACTTTTATTGCATAATAGGTCCTCAAACTATTAAATTATTTCAAATTGACCCCCAAAGTTTTATATTCTTTCTATTTTGGTCCACAAACTTCTATATTACTTATAGATACTTAATATTTAAGAGTATTAACATAAATTAAACTCGTTATTGACTAGACGAGGCGTACGGATAGCTAGAGGACTGATTTCCACCGCTTCAAAACTCGAGAGATATTTCAGGTAGGCTCAAAAGACTCATTTTTACTTATCGCGCAATTATTTTTAATTATCTGTACTATATGAGTGTGCAAATGTATGTAATTGATGTGATTGTTTGCCTTCGGGCCTAGACTTGTCTTCGGGCCCAGAGTTACTTTCGGGTAAAAGAATTGCCTTCGGGCCAATTACTTGCCTTCGGGCCTAGAGCTGCATTCGGGCCCAGAGTTACCTTCGGGTATTATATTATAGAGTTTACATGAATATTTTCCTTATATACTTGTATAGATGATTAACTTGCGCAGAGCCTACTGAGTATTGTTTAAATACTCACGCCTTTCATTCTTTTACAAATTGAGGAGTATGGAGGCGTGGCGAGACATGGGAGTTCTAATTAGGCTTATTAAATAAAAGATTTCATTTCCGCTATCATTTTGGTAATTGATGTATTGGATCATGTCATATTAAGGTTTTTGAACTATTTAGTAACTCGTGTTAAATGTTTTGATCGTTTGGTGATCAAATAATTTTAAACATACTTTAGATGGTTGTTTTATTAAATGAACTTCCGCATTTTAATTATTCGTTATATTTCCGCATTTGATATTTAAAAAAAAAAATATATATATATATATAAAATAGTTAGTTTTAAAGAAAGATCTAGCGTTCCGAATTCTTCGAAATCGGGGCGTTACACATGTGCGGCAGCGCAATTGAAATCTGGGTTTCAGCCCAGACCATGCGATTGTGCACATGCAATCGCATAGGTTTTTTTGGAGTTTTTCATTCTTATCTAATTTTCTAACTCCGAACTCATTATACATTGTGTGCTACTAATTACAATTTTAAGATGGTGGTTTGAACTAAATCACAAATATTGTATAAGAAAATTGAAAATACAAATAGTGTGTAACAAATTACAAATCTTGTGTAATAGTGCGTAATAGTCTGCAATATTACAAGGAATTTGGATTTCTACTATTAATTTGTGTAATTTAGGCATAGAATTTGCATACGGTGTCCATTTTTTATGAATAATATATATTTTTTGCGTTTCTGAACAAGTCCGTTCCAACCACCTACTTTGCTGATGCTAATGTCGCTTTTTTCGCAAATTATCTTCTTCTTTTTAGCTATCGGAAAATTTAGAAAAAAAATTGTGTCAAGTGGTTGCACAAGCGATTGCGTGGTACAATCGCAATACCTATTTTTGTAGATTTTACCTTATTTTTTAATTACGTATTTTCAAATCTTTGTATTTGTGTAAAAACCCTGGTAACAACAACCTGCCCCAAACCTGGAAATTATAAATTGACCCTAGCTCAGCCTGTTGTACAGCAAGTTCGAATACAAACCCAACTCATCGTTTAAGTTCAGGATTTAACATTTTAAGATACCTAAATGAACCCTATTAATGTTGAATATAGCATGTTGCTAATGTGGAAAAAGATCCCTTTTTTGGAAAAAAGCAAACAGATAAAAGCAAACCTACGAGCCGAATTTGTGTGGCTGAAATCCTCTAGCACCCTTCCTATATAAGCAGCAAAAATTGCATATATATCTCAATGAATTCACCGGCCAAACTTCATTACAGAAATGGATGATAATTTATCTCTAGATATTGTTATGCCAAACTCAAACTAATCGTGAAAAACACATATTTCTACCTTTATTTATGTTAAAAATGATGTAAATGTTTAAAAGAATAATTTGATATCCGTTTCACTTTTTTTTCCCTTTTCAATATTATAAAACACAATATATATATATATATATATATATATATATACACACACTCCCGATCCGGTATCCACATGTGGCCAGATGACGGTCACGTCGTGTTTCCCTTCCCATCATCAAAAGAGGCACGTGTCGATCATCCAACCACAAGTGGGCACCGGATCATTTGCATGTATATATATAAATAATTCAAAACTACTTTCTATCATTTTGAACGTCTTCTATTTTGAAAGATGAAGGCAAATGTTTTGGTGCCTACATGTGAGCATCGTACGATACCCACATATTGGCGGGCGTGAGACTAATCCCCCCCCTCCCCTCCCCTCCTCCAAAAAAAAAAGAGCACCCTAAGGTGTCCACATGTGTGCAACTGAACAAGAGCCAAAAGAAGAAAACATAAAAATGCACTTTCGAACTCTCAATTTTCGGGGTATGTTTGATTCACAATATTTTAAAAAACAAAGTTCGCTCTCCTCCTTTTCAACCACACACACAATTACTTTATGGGAGGGATTAAATGCACCCATAAAATCCTAAACACACCGCAATTTTTAGTGGTCTAAAATACCCTCAAGCAAAATACCCAAAATATCCTTGATATTTTTTGAATAAAAAAAACCCCCACCCACCCCACCCCACATTCCTTCTTATACTACTTTCCCTCCTAAACCTAACTATTTTTCATCCCAATTCCCAAACACATACATTTCAACTTACCCAAATTTGGAGTTATACATTTAACAATGAATCATGGAAATGACTTCTTCTTCACCAATGTAAGTGGTCACTAACCTTTATTGTTCCGGAAATTCTAATTTGCATTCTTTTTTTCGACCACATTGAAGTTGTTTCGCATGCTTCGTTCGCACTTGGTTGGATGAACAAGCAATTGCTTGTTCATTCAATGTTGGATGAACGACAAGCCAGTGGTTCATCTGAAATTGGATGAACAAGCAATTGCTTGTTCATCCAATGTTGGATGAACGACAAACCAGTGGTTCATCTAAATTTGGATGAACTACCACCTGCTTGTTCGTCCAACATTGGATGAACACTCCCTTTCTTGATCATCTAGTGTTGGTTGAACGACGAGTTTCTCGTTCATCCAACATTGGATGAACAGTAAGGATTGGGCCAACTTGGAGCCATGAATTTACACTCTATATGCGTTACAAGATTCAAACACTCATTCTGCCGAGGCAAGCGTCGTCGGGCCCGCTCATGATGAGTTGGTGATTGATTACACTATGGAATTCACTACATATGAGTTGTTTGAATCCCGCCATGCTTTGCTCAATTGGGCACGTAGTACAGGGAAGCATATTGGCATTGTGGTTGTGGTTAAAAGATCTGATAGCGGAGATGCCGGTAGAAAGCCTCGACTGCTCTTGTGTTGCGAACGGTCCGGTGAGTACTTGTGACAAAAAGGAAAATCATATTCGAGCATAGACCACAACGGTAAAGTGAAATGAGAAAATGGGAAGGATGAAGGGGGGACGTAGTGGAACAAAGAAGTGTGGTTGTGATTTTGCACTGAGGGGTACCCAAGTCACTACTGATGGTGAATGGCAGTGGGAGGTCATATGCGGCACACATAACCACTCGTGTGTAGAGTTCATGCATGGTCACTCATATATGGCTAGGTTAACACCGGACGAGGAGATGTTAGTTGTTGATATGTCGAAGAGCAATAGTCATCCAAAAGATGTATTGTACATATTGAAGGAGAGGCATCCCGATAATACGTCCACACTGAAGACTATTTACAATGCACGGCAAAAGCACAAAATAGTTGAGCATGGCGGTCGATCACAGTTGCAATACTTAATGGCCAAACTGCACGAGCATGGATACTTGTACCATATCAGACAATGTGAGAATTCTGACACGGTGAAAGACATTTTCTTTGCTCACCCAAAGGGTGTGGATTTGCTACGTGCTTTTCCTCTCGTCTTGTTGATGGACTATACGTATAAAACGAATCGGTACAAGTTACCGCTTTTGGAGATAGTTGGGGTGACATCGACAGATATGACGTTTTCTATCGCATGTGCTTATATGCAGGCTGAGCGGGAAGATAACTACACTTAGGCATTGTCCATACTGAGGTCATTGTTCGTCGAACCTCCTTTGCCCACCATCATTGTAACCGACCGTGAAATTGCATGGATGAATGCTATTGAGAACGTTTTCCCCACGGCGAAACATTTGTTATGCCGGTGGCATATTGAGAAGAATATAGTAGCAAACTGCAAGAAAATGTTCCGTATGAATGAGTTGTGGAAATGTTTTTTTCCTTCATGGAATGTTCTAGTGCTTGCACCCGGTGAAGCAACATTCAACGAAAGGCTTATGAGATTTCAAGAGGAGCACTCTCGCCATCACAATGCAGTGAGGTACGTGATGGATAGCTGGATTGAGCCTTACAAGGAGAGATTTGTATCATGTTGGACAAATCAGATCATGCATTTGGATAACACAACCACGAACAGGTATGATAGCGGTAGTTGCACATGATACAAAATACGCATTTATGTTCAGTATTGTCGTTAATGATGTCATGGTGCTTGGTTTTTCATGCAGGGCAGAGAGTGCACATGCGAAATTGAAGAGACAGCTTGGATCGAGCCAGGGCGATTTAGAAACCTGTTGGTCCAAAATACATGCTTTGATGGAGACCTCTCACATTGCGATCAAAGCCTCATTTGAGAAGAGCAAGACCGTGGTCCAACACTGCTACAAACCATCCGTGTTTAAGGTACTTAGAGGTATGGTATCAATTACTGGCATGGATAAGATTCTAAAAGAGATGCATGCCCTGGACGAAGTCCGCAATGACCTTGCCAAATGTGGGTGTGTGTTGAGAAAGACATGTGGCTTGCCTTCTGCCCATGAAATTGCTGCATATGTAAAAGATAGCATGCCAATCCCGCTTGATGCCGTAGACGGTTTTTGGAGGAAATTAGACATGACGCCTTGCGTGGGGAAGTTATTCGTGTAAACAGATGATCTTGGGAATCATTTTCACCATACCTATGAAGATGTGCACTCCGTTTTTACAGTGGCGAACGAGTCGGAAAAGTTGTTAATTTTGAAGAGGTTGGTCGAAGTTGTTCATCCGACAACAACCTCGATGCTTGAACCAGATTTAAAGCCTCAAACTCATGGTCGACCCAAAAAGAAGAAACAAAATCAATATGATAAGTCAACGAAGCGTGACCTGAGCGCTTTCGAGTATGTTCAGTCAATTGAAGACAGTTGCTCACCAGAACATCCGCTCTCCACTACGACGGGGAGGCAAAAACTGAAAGTAATATTTATTTATTTTTGTAATCATTTATTTTTTTAACATATGATTGTCGTATAGTGTCCCTATCGATGTTAATTGCTCAGTTTCACATGTAACCAGGTCGTTCGACGTAGTAGAAGTACCCCTTCTGTTGATTGCTACGCAGAGCAAATACCGCACCCATTCCGCGATTGGGTAGCTAGTATAGTAGATGTAGTGGCCGATGGTCACTGCGGGTTTCGTGCAGTCACTGCGCTACTTGGATATAGGGAGGATGCATGGGACGTGGTTCGAGGCGACCTTGTGGGAGAGCTCGCTAGAAATAGGGATCTATATGCATGTACATTCATCAAACACAGGCGTGTTGACACAATGCTTACGAAATTAGACTGCTTCGGGGAAACGGCACCACATTCACATTGGATGTCCCTATCGAGAACAGGCTACCTCATTGCGTATAGGTACAACGTAGCCCTTGTGACTCTGTCTCCACAGATATGTTGTACGTACTTGCCGCTAAGAACCTGCGTCGTCGAGCCCAACAGATGTATTTGCATCAGCTTAGTTAACGGAAATCATTTTGTTCAGGTGCGTGTGGTTATAATTGCCTCCTAATCCTCGTTATTTCGTACTATGTCTCAGAGAATTTTCTATTTTTTCAGGCCTTCCTGTGTGACGGACACCGGTTACCTCCCATTACTAATAAATGGTACGAATTGCGTCATGAACAAGCAAGTAGTTGGGTCAGAGCGTACGCCCAACAACTTGCATTTTACAACTATGTGGCAGCAAGAAGATGATCGAATTTTAATATTAATGTATATTTGTTAACGTCATCTTCTCTTGACATTGGACCCTATCTTGTATTCGACATTTTATTGTACGTTGTTTCAATTTCATGTTTTAACACTCTTTAATCCTTGTATCCAATCCAATGTGCCACTGACCCACTGTTCATCCGACAGTGGATGAACGGCCAACCGATTGTTCATCCAGCTTATGATGAACGATCGGCTATCCATTCCTCCGATGTTGGATGAACGGCCTCTTGTTCATTCATCCAACATCGGATGAACGACTAAAAGGCTGTTCATCCAAGATTGGATGAATAGCCTGTTGGTCGTTCATCCAACATAGGATGAACGACCAATAGGCCGTTCAGCAAATGTAAGATGAACAGTAGGAATTTTAGCATTGGTTCTTATGGTTAGCCAATAACTTGGAATTTGGCCCTACAATATTCCACCTGTAAGGTACGTCGAACAATGCTAACAAATGTAACGTTCTGATTAACAGTTGATACTAATTCAGGATATGGTATATGCAAATGGTTAAAGCAACAAACGAAATTAAAAATACATCTAGATCCAAAACACAGTCATTCAACGACAGAAAGGAATCCGGATAAATATAGAACAGCACAAGTACGTGCATAAGACCAAACAAGATATAATATCATAACTCCAACATCATAACTCAACGACGTCTATGCCATGAAGATGGACCCGCCGATGATTCGCCTCTGGACGAACGCCTCCCGGACGGATGAGATGTATCCACATCACGTTGGTGCTCATCCAATATCATCCCCCGCAATGCAAGATACGCCGAGCGAACATCAGGCATATCAGTTCCATAAGTGTGTCTACCATCGTTCACCTCCCATCTATCCACCAACAGCTGAAGAATATTACGTGCAGTCTCATTCCATTACCAGAATTGAGATGTGTGGGTGGCAACTGTCCCAGGATGGAATCCGGAATGGTGAAGCGGGTTTTGGACCCGTGGATGGGAAATACGCTCATACCATGCCATGTAACCCGGATCACACTCCTAGGGACCATCTGCCATGCGACCATGGCGCCGCTCTGACAACAAATGACTACCCGTATCCTCGAACATACGGCCAAGTGCGCCCCACAACACCTTGTACTGTAGCGCCGCTCGACCACGTCATATCACCTCTGGTGCTAGGGGAGGTAGCGGGATCTTCTGCACATAACAGAACTATCGCAAGACTCGGTCCGGATGGTGCGGCTCTCCAATGTCCCCGTATCCGATGCATCCTTAGTACCACGCCACTTCGTGCTGTGGAAAATGACACCGATAATCAACGTACGGGTCCCACAGAACCTGCAATTAAGTTATATGACACATGTAACTTAACAAGTAGGCGAGCAAGACTTAAATAGTGTGACCTATAACAATTCTAAACTAACCTCAGTCACCTGCATCGCATCTAGCATCTCTCTACAGGATCGAATACCTGCCTCAGTACATTCAACCTGTGACCTCACGGTCCACATCATCGCAAGTGGTTGTCCAACAGCATAATTCTGATTGTACAAATGTCTAGTCTGTGAAAAACGCATGTATATCCATGCCTGGGACAATGGGACAGCATATTTAAAACAAATCACAGAAATAACATTATAATTTTATTGTAGTGTCCAAAAAATGATTGAACGATGTATCACCTCAAGCAGTATCAAGAAGCCACATAGCTACTTCACACCGGATCTGGAAGCCAAGCCTAGCTGCCTATACAGGAATGAAAGCGTGGCAGTTCTCCACTCGTAACCCTGGAAGCCCTATAGGTCCTCCAAGTAGTACAAGAAGTCATACGAGATGCAGCCGCCAGACTTGTCCGTGAACAAAGTACATCCTCGCATGTATAAAAGATATGGTCTGGCTGCATAGACACGCTCAGACGGAGTCGTGAACTGTTGGCAGTCTGGCCCATAAATCGGGCTTGCAACCACTCCAATTTCACACCGTTATCCCCTTTCCCGGCAATAGCCGCTCTAGCATCCTGGGCCGATACTCCCAACAGCCGCCGTATCGTGCTGATAGCAATCTCAGCATAATGGCCCACATTCCTCTACAGTGGATGTCCCGTAATGGACAATCATGTAATACAGAACACGTGGTCCAAAGTGATCGTCATCTCCCCAAATGGAAAGTGGAACGTATTTGTCTCGGGATGCCACCGCTCCACGAAGGCAAGAATCAAATTCTTATTAGGGGACTTATATGCCACGTGACCAATCCTTAACAACCCACTAAATTTGAACAAGTCTAGCCAGTCACTACAAGAGTCGGGGTTATATGTCCAGTCATTAAACTTTTTTGTGTGGCAATAACACTTTATAACACCACTTTCCTCTCCCTCCCATATTTGGGCAGCCACGTGTGTTTTGATGCTGTACAAGATACTAGAGTCTTCGGGACCCCCGGGAAATGGTCCCCACAACATCTCGTCATCATCATCAACCTGATCACCACCCCCACCGCCCATCTCCACCTCGTCCTCCTCATCAACATCATGTTCATCTTGCATTCCTACGTTGACAGCCTCATGATCCTCGTAATCAACATCATGTTCATCTGCCATACCTGTGTCGACGAGTTGATGTTCATCTTGTCGCTCGGGCATATCCCATTGAGGTGGGTCCACTGCAACCTTTAATCTCGGTGCCGCCTTACGAGCCTCTTGACCATCTTCTCGTCAGCGTGAAAGTGTAGGTCGCCTACACTCATACCGAATAGTAACTGTAAAAACACAAAAAGAATTGTGTCATTAATATAATCGAAAACAGTATGAATCTAACAGTATATATATTTCATTAAGAATCCAATGGAATATGATAAAATAAAATAAAATAAAAGAATCTAACAGTATAATATATCCCAATAAATTTTTTAAGATAACCTCTAATAAAAATTCATTCAATTACCACAGTGATAATAAAAATGTCAATAGTTGCTAAACATACTAATAGTGCAAGATCTTAAAAGACTATATTGAAATCCATACTAAACATACTAAATACTGCAAGGATCTAACATTAGCTTAGCATTTGAATATAACATGCATTTGAAATTAATAAATACTGCAAGATCTTAAAAGACTACATTGAATACGCCTAAACTTTTAAAATCCATCAAAATCAATAAAAATCCATTAAAATCTAAATTAAATAACTAATTCTTAATATTATATTTATAAAATAAATTAAAAAAAATTAGGGGGTGGGCCCAAGGTTGGGCACACCCAATTTGGGGCGTTCAAGGGTTGGGCGTACGACCCTAACGACAGTCTCCTCATATTTTCCTTTTTCGGTCTATTTTTTTGCATCAAACTAACATAAAAAGGCAGTAACTTGTATACATAAGCTTAATCTAACACTACATTTCAAAATTTCATGAACAAAAATACCAACAACAACAAAACTCTAACTTAACCACAGAAAATAACTACCTAAAGAGTGGCAAATTCAACTCACATTCTCTATGTATTTCTTGTTCGAATTTGATCTTTGGGCGAATTTGATGAAGATTTTCGCTTGGACTTGGACGAAAGAGAGCTTCTTGATTCGCTACTTTCTTTTGTTTTGGTTTGAATGGTTGTTGCAACCTGCAACCCCCAAGAAATTAGGGATTTGGGGGTGAGGGCGAGGTGGGTCGGGGTGGGTATATATATATATATATATATATATATATATAAATTTTTTTAAGTCAATGGAAAATTTGGTATATAATTGGGGTGCGCTTAGCAATGTCCAATTTGTTATTTTTTTGGGTGGGGTGTGCTTAGTATTGGGGTGTGCTAAGTATATTATGGGGTGCATTTAGTTCCTCCCTTATTTTATATTTTTAATACATTATCTTTCATTTTCAACCACACAATCTACACACAATTCGAGTAAATACAACTTACCTAAAAATTCTTGTGAATCAAACATACCCTTAATATATTAACCACATTCGTGCCAGCGAGAACCATAGGCCAACCACCACCATAATCCTTGCCGACGCCAATGAGAACATAAATCTAGCTGGTGGATGCTAATTAACCAGTAGCAACTTGGATTTACTAATTACGATTGGTGCAACGACAAGATCTGATGTGATTCGCATAACCAACGATTTCTGGTGGTTTCACGCACTAGAAACTCATGATTGCAGAGCGCTGGTGACGGTGAAACTACCATTTCTATTGGTTATACAGCAAATCGAGAAAGGAATGAAGGACAGGGTGATGATAGTCGAAGATCATGGTGCAATTTCAGTACAATTTGAAAAGTTTATGTCACTTGTGCAAATTTTATTATATCGATTCTGTTGGGGAACTAGGACGCTACTAATTCCGCCCAAGATCAGTGGGACACAAAAATAATATGCGACTGAGAAAATAATGGACACTAAAATAAGCACAAATATGGAACACCGAGATTTAACGTGGTTCGGCCAAACTGCCTACGTCCACGGACCCACACCAATATATTTCACTATCTCAAAAGGAGGAGTACAAAAATAACACACTGTATTTTCTCTACCTACACAAAGGCTTTATCACTCTACTCACTTTTATCTCTCGTGTATAGCTTCTACACTGAAGCTCTCTCTTTCTCTCTACACAAGATAGCTCTCTTTTTTTTCTCTACACAAGATACTTTGTGTTTTTGGTGGTGTGTTTGAAGCTGCAAAATGTGCCTCAATTTATAGGGAAAGTTTGGAGACAAATGCACAATTAATTAACATTAATTGTGTTAATTAATTGGCTAATGAAGTTGTTTGCACCAAAACCAATTCACCCTCTTTTTCCTTATCTTCCACTATCAATCCCACTAACAATCTCCCATTTTCTTTTTGACAATTGTGGATAAAAGTTTGGCCAATTTGTCTCCAATTTGTCTCCACAAGCTAGCAATCTCCCACTTGGAGACACATTGATCTCTATCCTGAGTGTCTCATGTGCTTGTAGCTCCTGTGAAATATGGTGTGGGTCATCTCCTTTGTCTTCATTGCAGAATACCAATTGAAGTTGAGCACAGCTCCAATTTCTCCTTGGTTACTATCTTCGTCATCATGTCGGCTGGGTTCTTAGTACCTTGAATCTTTTCAAACTTCAACACTCCATCTTCCAAAGGTGATCTGATGAAATGATAATGGAGTCCAATATGTTTGGTCCTCGAATGAAATGCTGAATTCTTTACCAGATATATCGCACTCTGACTATCACTGTGCAAGACATTTTTCTCCTGGTTGAAACCCAATTCTGCCAACAAACCTTGTAACCATATCATCTCTTTGCTAGCCTCAGTCACTGCAACGTATTCTGCTTCTGTAGTTGATAACGCAACAATCTTCTGTATCTGCGAAATCCAACTTACTGCAGTAGCACCAACTGTGAAGATATAACCTGTAGTGCTTCTCCTGCGATCTACCTTGCCAGCAAAATCTGCATCTACGAAACCTCGTAGTGTCATATCGTCTCGTCTAAAGCATAAGCATTTCTCAGTAGTTCCCCGTAGATATCTCAATATCCACTTTACTGCATCCCAATGCTGCTTTCCAGGATTTGCCATATATCTGCTCACAACTCCCACTGCATGAGCAATATCTAGTCTGGTACAAACCATGACATACATCAAACTTCCAATGGCTGAGGCATATGGGATTTTAGTCATGAAGTTTCTTTCCTCCTCTATCTTAGGAGACTGGTCGTTGGATAGACGGAAATGATTAGCTAATGGCGCGCTGATTGGCTTTGCACTGCTCATGTTGAATCTTTGCAGGATTTGATCAATATACTTGGCTTGCGACAACCTGCAAAACACCTTTTGCTTGTCTCTGCAAATTCTCATTCCTAGAATTTGCTTTGCTTCATCCAAGTATTTCATTTCAAATTCCACAGATAGTTGCTTCTTCAACTTCTTGATTTCATCCATGTCTGAACCGGCTACTAACATGTCATCGACATAAAGTAGCAAAATGATATAGCTGGACTCGAATCTCTTGAAGCAGCAACAATGGTCAGCATTACACTTCATGTAGCCATTTTTCCGCATAAATCCGTCAAACTTCTTGTACCACTATCTAGGCGATTGCTTTAGGCTGTATAGGCTTTTCTTTAATTTGCACTCCAACTCCTCTTTTCCCTTCACCGAGAAGCCTTTTGGTTACTGCATATATATTTCCTCCTCTAAGTCACCATGGAGGAAAACAGTTTTCACGTCTAACTGCTTCAAGTGCAAGCCCTCCGCTGCAACAATGCTCAACACTGATCGAATTGTTGTCAGCTTCACAACTGGCGAAAAAATCTCTGTGTAGTCAAGTCCTTCTTTCTGCTGGAAACCTTTGACTACCAATCTCGCCTTATATCTTTTCGAACCATCATATTCTTCTTTGATTCTGTACACCCATTTATTGTTGAGAGCTTTCTTCTATCTGGGCAACTCAGCTAGTTCCCACGTCTGGTTGGGGATAAGAGATTTTATCTCGTCTTTCATTGCAAGCTCCCACTTAACAGAATTTCCCATCTGACATGTTTTGTCATAGCATTCAGGTTCACCAGCGTCAGTGAGCAACATGTAGTTCATGTACTTCCTTTTCGGAACATGAGGTCGACTTGACCTCCTGTAACGACCACGTTCAATTTTAATATTTAAAGAATTACCCGATGTCGTTACGGTGTCTCCATTTTAATTTAAAGAATTTACGTTTAGCGCTCATCTAACAGAATAAAATCCAATTTAATAATTTAATCGGGTCAAATTTTATTACGGGCCATCATAATTAATCGGGTTTCAAGCCCACCATATCTCCTTTTGGGCCAACCCACTTAAGTCTGGATACGTGAATTTTTATCTGAGAGGACTTCTCCCTCCACCGTGTTTCCACAACTCACGCCTCTCCTCTCTAACTCCCATAAAGTCACGTTTTCCACCACTAGCAAACACCAAACTCCATCTCTAAGCCTATAACTTCAAGAATCAGAGGAAAACTCTCCGCTGTTTTCTCACGATTTCAAAAGCAGTCTCCTTGCATTCGTTCAGCTACGCTGCCTCTCAAGAATTCTCTCCATCTGCAGATTTTTATATTCCACAGTAAGGTAACTAGCTTCTCTCTATCATATTGAAGCTTTTCCTCAATTGCTAATTGTTTTCCTTCCATTTGTTTCTTCCATTTGTTTCTACTGGAAAACCACTTACACACACGCGTTATATATGTTCACAAAACACTCGGTTTCACCCTAAGCAATTTGATTCAAACGATTTTCACAATCAACCCCAATTCTTCACTCAATCACGCAAGTAACATACAACTAATCATCTCAACATCGTGCTACTACTCTAAACACAATTAATACCTATCCTTTAGCCATATATTTGCATTTACAGTTGCAAATGACAAAAAAAAGGGGAACAACTCTTCGTTCACATGAATTCGGCCAATTGAATATTCAATACGAAATTCATTCTTCATCCCCATCCTTTGATCGAATTCAAAAAAAAAAAAAAAACGACTTCGTGAATAGTAACCCGTGAACAGTACCCGGGAGAGCGAATAGTACCCGGCCATGTTTCTTGTATTCAATCTTCACAATTTCTTCCATAATCAGCCCCCAAACCGGTAATCGAGCTCACTAGATCCTATAACCCGATCTTAATTGACGATTTTTGGCCGGAAAACCTTCGATTTCTCGCCTAATTTTGCAACTAAAACTTGATGAGTACCGTATCTTTCTCTTTCCCTTTCGCCATATAACAACGTCTCGACAACAGCACGCAATCCCCCTCGCGGGAAGTGGCTTTTCCTGCAGTGTCGACGGCTGAAGTGGCGGTCTTACCGTCGGACTTCCCTTCTTATCCTCACTCTATCCCTTTTTCTCATCTGCGTATGTATTGTTTGTGTATATACGTATGAACAAATCCCATCTTTTACCTTATATTGGGAGCTTACAATTTAAATCCTCCAAGTTCCAAATTCAATTTAAATTGGTCCCTTAGTAGTATGTTTTCTTTTCGATAGTTTAGAACAGTCCTCAAAATCATGATTTTACTTCAAGTGACTTCAATTGAATTTATATGATCTACAATTGAAGTCCCGAAGTTTCTATTTAGCTTCAAAACAGTCCCTAAATCAACGATTTCTTTCAATCCAGTCCAAATTAAGTTTTAAAAATTCAACTTCAACCCCTATAGTTTCGACTGGGCTTCGAAATCACCCTAGTTGACCAATTACTTCAATTTCCACCCTCAAATCAAAACTTCTCTTTCGATTTAGCTCAAAGCAACTTTTACAGTCATCAATTAGGCCCTATAACTTTAAACTAAATACTTTAAGACCCGAATAAATTATTAAAATCAATTTTAATATTTAAATTACTAAAATTATATTTAAATTCTCTTATTAGATGACGTGGAAAGTCCGTAAAGGCGCTAGCATCACACCAGCTCTACTTTCACGGGATTTATGAGAACTACGAATTCGAGGTGGGGTTTATTTTATACAAAATATTTTCAATTAAAGGCGATTGTTTGTTTTAAAACCATATCATGTCTTTATGCGTGGTTATGATTTATGGTATATTTGCTATGTGACATGCATGTGATGGTGTTAAGTACCATCTTCTACGGAATGGTTAAGGGCCATTCGGATTGTCATAGCGACTTTCCCCCACGTTGGACGGGAGTTTCCAACACTCGACTTTTCTATAGTCTAATTGCCTCTAGTTGTAATTTCATGTGTGGATATGTGATATGGTGAAATGCTTTTCTACTGTGCCCCACTGAGTATAACAACGTTATACTCACCCCAATTATTTTAAATTCTTTTCAGATTAAGGAGTCCGGCGAAGTGGCGCGAGTCGAGACGACACCATCCACTTAATTATAATATTAACCTATTTTTCTTTTATTAGAAAATTGTTCAAAAAACTTAGTAGTATATTATTTTTGAGCTTCCGCGTATGGATTAGAGATTTAATTCGTTATTTAGAAAACGAATATTGACTTTCAAATTGACCAATATTATTTCATCTAGGTACGGGGATTTTGAACCTTATCATTGTTATCCTTAATACTATTATTATTATTGCGATTACTATTGTATTATGATTATTATTTTTATTATTATTATTATTGAGAAGAAAAAAAAATTATCATCAATTTCCCCTCGTTTGGAAATTTAGTACTGAATCATTCTGAGCTTCCGCATATTGTTTAGAAGACTTAATTCGTTTATCTAGAGAGCGAATACTGATTTTCAAATTGATTAATGTTGTTTCATTTTTAGTGTGTGGATTTTGAACCATATTATTGTTATCCTTAAAAATAATAATATTGTTATTATTATTAATATGATATTATTATTATTATTATATTATTGTTAATATTAAAAGGATTAAAAAAAAAAAAGAAATTGATTACAGTCAATTTTTCGCATTTCGAATAAGTAATTGCTAATTTAGTAACTCTTCGATTTCTAAAAATCGGGGCGTTACACCTCCTAACAATGGGGGTAGGAGTTGGAGACTGTGGCGAATCAGCCTCCGAAACAGGTTCCTCTGTCTGCAGACTCTCATCTATCTGCTTCGACATACTGCCTTCTAGAGTATCATCCGGAACAACATATGTTGGATCATCTTGGTTTGTGTCATTGGACTGCATTGCATTTCTGTCCTTGTACATTACCTTTTCATTGAATATGATATCCCGGCTTCTGATGAGCTTTTTGTTCTGGTCATCCCAAAAGCGGTACCCGAACTCGTCTCCACCATATCCAACGAAAGTACACTTTAGTGATTTGGAATCTAACTTACTCCTGACATTATCACTAATGTGCACATACGCGACACAACCGAATACTTCCAAATGAGAAAGTTTCACTTCTTTCCCGCTCCAAACTTCTTCCGGTATCCTGTACTCCAATGGTACCGACGGTCCACGATTAACTAGGTATACCGCCGTATTGACAGCTTCCGCCCAAAACAGTTTTGGCAGGCCTGCATGTATTCTCATGCTTCTGGCTCTTTCTATCAACGTTCGATTCATGCGTTCTGCAACTCCATTCTGTTGCGGTGTTCCTGGCAACGTTAGCTCCAACTTGATGCTATTTTGGTAACAAAATTTCTTGAACGCCATGTCTTCGTATTCTCCACCATTGTCGGATCTCAACTTCTTTACTCGCAAACCAATTTCATTTTCCACCATGGCCTTCCACTTCTTGAACGCCTCGAACACCTCGGATTTGTGTCTCAAGAAGTAAACCCACACCTTTCTCAAGTGGTCATCAATGAAAGTCACAAAGTATGACTTTCCGCCAATCGACGAAACTGCTGTTGGACCCCACACATCTGTGTGGACAAGTTCAAGCTTCTCTTTCTTTAGAGTTCTGCCACTTGTATTGAAACTCACCCGTTTCTGCTTCCCGAAAATACAACTTTCACAAAAGTCTAAATCAATAGACTGAAGCCCTGGTAGTTTCCCTTTTGCATGCATGTACTTGAGCCCTTTCTGGCTCATATGCCCAAGTCTTTGGTGCCACAGGTTCGCATCCTTACTATCAGCAACTGCAATTGTCATACACGCATTCGCCGTCGTGTATAGGGTGCCACTATCCTTACCACGTGCGATTATCATGGCCCCCTTGGTGATTTTCCAATTATCACCAGAGAAGCTTGTGTCACATCCTTCTCTCGACAATTGTTTGACGGAGATCAAATTTTTCCTCAATTCTGGAATGTCTCGTCCTTCAATTTCCATACAGATCCATTGACATTGATCTGTACTTCTCCTATGCCCACCACGCTGCAAGGATGATCGTCTCCGAGATACACTTTTCCAAAGTTTCCCGACACATAATTTGCAAAAAAGTGTCGATTTGAGGTGGCATGGAAAGATGCTCCAGAGTCTATTACCCAATAGTCGGCCTTCTTCTCCATGGAACATATCAAAGCATCACGCGTTTCTTCGGTCACGACATTGACCTCGGTCTTGTTCTCCGTTTCCTTCGGAGCTGCCCTACACTGATTTTTGTAGTGCCCAACCTGATCGCAATTCCAACATTTAATAGACTTTGACTTGTTGGAATTTCTGTGATGTTTGGATCTCGGTCTACCATTCCTTGACTTGCTCCGTCCACGCCCATGCCCTCTGTTTGAACTTCTGCCTCTGCTATCTACATTGAAAGCGGCCCCGGAAGTTGAAGCTGAATCTGACTGTCTCCAGATTTCCTCAGTCAAGATCATGCTTACAACGTCATCGAACTTCAATTTCGACTTGCCGGCCGAGCTGCTGATGGCTGTGACTGTGCCATTCCAACTCTTAGGCAACTGCCCAAGAATTAATAGGGCTCGAACTTCATCACTAAAAGTGATTTCCACTGTGGTCAATTGGTCTACTACCTCATTGAATTCGTTGAGGTGTTCTCCAAATCTCCCGCTTTCTGTCATTTTCATATCGAACAATTTCTTGATCAAATGAACTTTGTTTCTTTATGACGGCAGATTTGCTCATACATCTTTGGATAGAGTCGCCATGAGAGACACCGTTGTCTTCTCATTTTTAATATTGAAAGTAACCGACTTTGATAGGGTCAATCTAATTGCGCCGAGAGCTTTTCGATCAAGCACCTCCCATTCGTCGTCTTTCTCGCCTTCTGGCTTTTCTTTCAATGGCTTATATAGGTCCTTCTGATACAAATAGTCCTCCATTTGCATTTTCCAATATCCAAAATTTTTGCCATCAAACTTATCAATTTTGAAAATTCTCTCGTCTGTCGCCATTACTCCCACTTGAACAAGATGTGATTTTTCGAGAAATCGTTTCTGATGTGGAAGATCAGTCTATGCTGCAACCACAGAGCATACTAACAATTTTAAAAAATATCACAAACAAAGCTCTGATACCAGTTGTTGGGAAACTAGGACGCTACTAATTCTGCCCAAGATCAGTGGGATACAAAAATAATATGCGACTGAGAAAATAATGGACACTAAAATAAGCACAAATATGGAACACCGAGATTTAACGTGGTTCAGCTAAACTGCTTACGTCCACAGACCCACACCAATATATTTCACTATCTCAAAAGGAAGAGTACAAAAATACCACACTATATTTTCTCTGCCTACACAAAAACTTTATCACTCTAGTCACTTTTATCTCTCGCGTATAACTTCTACACTGAAGCTCTCTCTTTCTCTCTACACAAGCTAGCTCTCTCTTTCTCTCTACACAAGATGCTTTGTGTTTTTGTTGGTGTGTTTGAAACTGCAAAATGTGCCTCAATTTATAGGGAAAGTTTGGAGACAAATGCACAATTAATTAACATTAATTGTGTTAATTAATTGGCTAATGAAGTTGTTTGCACCAATACCAATTCACCTTCTTTTTCCTTGTCTTTCACTATCAATCCCACTAACAATCTCCCATTTTCTTTTTGACAATTGTGGATAAAAGTTTGACCAATTTGTTTCCACAAGCTAATAGATTCAGTTTAATATTTTTTGAAAAATTCAAATAAAACATGATTTCTAATTTTCTCATTTCAAAAAGTTTTTCAAAATGACAAATCCAACAAACTTCCGATTTTTCTCGTTACGAAAGATTGAAAATATTTTCACAACTCAAATGAAAACCGAAACACAGCGCACACCCTAAATTTTCAACTCGCATCACATACTCACCTGTACACCGAACATGATGATTTTAAACTCAGGCATGAGGCATTCAACCGCATCTGTGTACCTATATTGATTGTTTTCGATTCCCAAAACCTGACCTTAACGCCACTCACATGACACAAGTTTTAAAATGCAAAAAGTACATATGTCAACTATGCATGTAACGAAAATGTGAGATCACTTTAGATCACAAAAGTGCAGCCCCAGTTTAAATCCCTCTGAACAAAACTGAAAAATGACTACAATTTTAGTTTCTACCATGCACCAGACCTCTTCAGGGCTCAAACAAACAGAAATGTATAATTGGGCTTGTACACATAGTATGTACAAAGTATAAAATCCGGCCTAAATTTTTATTTCAAAACGGAATATCATAAATTTGAACACAGTTCCTACAACAAATCACGGCCCAAGTGGCGGCAGCCAGCTTATCATTATGCAGTTGCATGATTATAGCCGATCAAAAACCATTCTACATGGCATTGCATCTGAGTTCACACATTCACTTCAACTGTGGCCAGGATTTTATATTCCCCAGGAGGAATGAGCTATATTTGAGCCACAAATGACAAAATTGGGATTACATGGTACCAAATATTACAAAAGAAGGGCTAACTGTACAAAAATCTCGGACCACCACCAAGGCCCTGTTGGAAGTCTCAGGGCCATGCTGAGCCGCCTCATCCGTCGTCCCCTGTCGATCAAGTTGCAGGTGAACTGCAATGAATCATCAGCTTTAACCGTTACCTAAGTCAAATGTGGAACACTGCGATGGTTGTCAGCAAATTCTCTAATTAAACGCTTCAAAACTCGCCCCCCTTTCCCTTGCATATGCCCCCAATTATTATTTAATCCAGAATGTCTGCTCTCAAGATAATCTGCAGCCGCTGCAACAAGGGCATTCAGCCAAATGGGCACTAGGGATTCTGCTTCACCCTGTTTTAGATACTCCAGCGGCAGTGTCCTCAGCTGAAATTAAAATAACTCAAGCTTTCAATCTTAAATAATAGCTAAGGTGAAGAACAAGAGTGTCACAACTAGCATAAGTTATACCAAGTGTCACTGCATACTTTCCAAAATAACTTTTTATCCACGCACTTTTTACAACGAACACCCAATTAATAAACACCTTCCTAGACATACTCATAATTAGTTATGTCTTCGGACAAGATAAGTTCTCTGTCATCTATCTGAATGCTCATGTCTGATGTCCCCTGCATGTTCATGACCTTCTTTCCAAAACTAAAAAGTCAAGCATGTGTCGTAAATACAGCCATGCAGCTATGCATGATAAAAGAGAAAAAGTACACTATCTATTGCATACTTCAGGCCAGAAATGCATCTATGCATGATAAAAGGAAAAAGTAAACTATTTATTGATGAGTTGTAAATATTGTCAAGTAGGCTGAGCATCAGACTCTAACGCAATTTAGAGTCCCACAAACTAGTTTGGTTTTCCGCTAAATATCTATCACATATGATGTTACAACTTTGGCGGTGGCTGAGCTATATAGCAAAATGGAGAATGATTTGCACATGAATTTTTGCCGCTTCGGAGAAAACTCTAAATATAGATTGCCCAACATCTTTTGGGGTGGAAGCTGGAGAACAGTGATTTTTTGTGGCATTTATGATGCAATAATAACAAGAGCGAGGGTAATTCACAGTCGCGTAGTTCCTTTGGAAATATTTCTTCAGGAGTTCAAACTGTAGCTTGATTCTGAATCTTGTTTCAAAACTCCACCCACAGAGAACAGAGACCTTAACTAGTGATTTATTCCAGTTAACATCTTTTAACTTGCAGCATGTTAATATATGTGACTAGCTTTAATTTTTCATACAGCATCTTATAGCGTGATAGGGAATCTTTTTTAATTTTTTTTTTCACTTTTTACCACTTTTTTTATCCATTCTTTCTTTACCTTAAATCAATCACATCCACATATCATATCACCTCCACAAATCTCCACCATTCAACTTCACTCATTCTCTCTCCTCTTTTACATTAAAAATCTTTAAAAACCATTAAAAACTAATCCCTATCACCCTTTTAATAAAACATATTACGATCACACTGGATCCTGGAGTATCTTTTCCCCATTTCCCCCAACCTATTTTATTTTTATACATTATATGGGATATGTTTGGTTGGATGCTTATACACTTGCACATTTCTCCAAAAATCTTTCTATCCTGATGTTTTCTCTAAATCACTCCTCCCATCACTCATTTTCCCACCTTGCCAAACACACTATAACATTTTACCGTCTAAGAAAAATTAATAGATAACACCTTGCCAAACATGCTATAACCTTTTACTGTCTAAGAAAAATTAATAGATAAAACTTCACAAAACAAAAATATATTTAACTTCACAGTAGAAAATTTACAGAAAGAAAATGGTGGAACTTTTTTTTTTCTTTCTTTACTTATCTTTCTTTTTTATTTATTGGGGTGAGGGGGTGGGGGTAAGAGAGAGTGATACAGACCGCAGAATAGAGCCATCCATGTAACTTTTCCCAGCAAAGAATAGCCTTCTGTATTGTTCTTTCACATAAACTGCACATCGCAGCCAATTGTTGGAGTATTGTTGCAGATTTGTGAACCTGCAAGGACTTGGCAGAGTTAAATTATGTCCATTTCTGTCGTTTTTTGGGCTTAATCAAAGAAAAAGAAAAAACAATCATGGTTCTACAGCTTTCTTAATGTTTGCGAAATTTCATCATACACAAATGGCAACACCAGAAATTAGTATTCAATTAGTTCTGTTTCAAAAGAATCATATATCAACAGTATTACGTGTGCAATCAAATGTACTAGACTTGTGCACTGCCTCTGCCCCAGTTCTTTCTTCAGACAGTGTCGAACAAAATTTCACCCTGAATAATATCAGGCATAGTTTTATGTTCCCAAGAAGAACTGTCAAAACTGTACCTAATATACATTTGAGCATTGATCATGAATTCTGTGCCGGTCAACCTTACATGTGAAAAAAGCATATGTGCCATTAAATCAAAGTTTAACCAGAATGAGCAAAATGGAACTAACCAACCAAAATGAGAAAAGATGAATGGAAAAGGTAAAATCACCACAGTTCACACAGGTGGCTGTCTTTTTATCCAAAAGATGCACCTGGGAATTGTGCGCTTGTTTAACAACATTTCCAAACTAAAAGGGACAATGATTGACTTTACGCAAGGGAACACGTCCATTCACTCATAGAACATGCACACTTGACATATGTTGCCCCATAAAGTGCTGTCTGGATATATCTTACTTTCTGGATTTACTTTCATATATATATATATATATATATATATATATATATATATTTGGATGTATAGTTAGAAGCACAGAAAAGGATTTAAGAAAATATGAAGTTGTCAAATCAGTGTATTGAGCTGCCTATCCATAACCCTGAACGTCAGAGATTTAAGGATCTTGTCATTACCCTTGACATTGCAGAAGCACCAAGTAGGGCATACACCAGATTGGATACAAGACCCTCACCGCTGTGATATATAACCTTTATCATCATATCTTGCACAGATCCTTCAGGTATACATGCCATAGATTCCAGCAAAGCAGCAAGGCCAACATCCAAGAAGCCTAAAAGGGTAAAAGGAGGTATAGATTTGTCAGGACTACATTGTTAAAGTTGTAGAATCATCTGATCTAAAAGCTTAAGCTAATAGATCGGTTCCAATTTAGATTATTTAATTACTATTTTCAACACGCCCCCTCACGCGTAGGCGGGATTTATTTTTCCCAAACGGAGCCTAACACGTGCATAATTCATTTTAAATGGGTGGCGGTGAGATTCGAACTCAGAACCTCTGGCCTACTCGATATCATGTTAAAGTTGTGAAACCATCTGATCTAAAAACTAAAGCTAATAGATCGGTTCCAATTTAAATTATTTAATTACTGGTTTCAGCATACATCATGGTTACAAAATTGTAAACTCAATTCTACTACAAGTGAAAAATAAGTAAATGTTGAATTTTACAAGGCTTACATGACATGTATGACATCGCTGCGAGTGCCGCACCGCGATGCATAGCTGTGGAACATATTGCAGCCTTTTGCAAGGATACTTCAAAAAGAGAACCAGAAGCAGCTAATATATCCTGAAATGTATAGGTAATTTTGATTTAAATAGTACATAGGACAAAATGGATTATCAAATAAGTTTGAGGGAGACTAATACAGGAGTCGAAATGTATTGCTCTGCTCATGCAAGATTCTTAATCAACACGAGCAATCAGAAATTTAGAAACATACAAAACACAAAAATCAGACACCACCTTTGAACAGCTGCGCACATATGAAGATGCAAAATTTGTGTATGCCTCAACCAAATCAGGCTCTTGATCACATATATATGAAGAGGTAAGAGCCAAGACTGACGTTGCACAAGTAAATCTTTCAAAAGTACTGATGAATAGAGATCCATATTGCTCCTTACTGCCAAATTCTTCTACAATGATAGAAGCTGGAAAAAGTAACGACAAGAACAAGAATTAAAAGCTAAATAGGATGGAGAATGCAGCAAAACCAACAAATAATTTATTCAGTTGATAAACATGATACCCGCACCCTACCAATAGAGAGTCGACACTTGCATAAGCCGTGACTATTGAAACAGCTTAAATAATGGGGAGAAATTAAAAGAATGAAAAAGAAAAATGAAATGTGTTCCAGAAAGAGGGGAACAAAGCCCAAGCTCAACTTCCAAAAGTACTGCTATACACATTTAACAATTTAGTGTGCAGAAGTGGTGATTAATTATTTTACCAATAGCAGTTCTGTTTTGCACAGAGCAGGAAAAGATTACACTCTTTTTAGCAAACAAGTCATAGAAGAGATATGTGGGATAAGCTGGCAAGAGTCTCGACGACCCAAGAGCCAGAACATAAAATAAAATAAAATAGAAATACAAAATAAAGTTTGAACCTCAACAAATCCCCGCCACCAGAAACCTCCACTGCCTTACTTCTGAATCAAAGGCTACTCCTACTAATTATTAATGTTTCACCTGTTTTTATGTAGCATTCATGACTTTGGAATGCCACAAAATTGGTTGAGATACAATCAAGCACTTTCGGTAACAGCGTCACAAAATGCTGACCTGAAATTGAACAAACTCAAAATTAGTGAGGTTGCACAATAAATCTCACCTCTACTCCAACAAGCCATTATTTGAACACGACCAGCTATATACAAAAAACCTGAATGTTTTGCCACAGAAGCATCTAACAAGATTGCACATAAAGATTGAATATTTAGGAAAAAGTTCATTTTCTTCATCACAAAATATGCACACAAGGGAGATAATACGAAAGTGTATAATTCTAGTCCATAGTCTCCGTAGATGCAGAATACACATGCACTGATGCACATTTCAACTATTTCGAATATCCACAATGCTCTCTTGGGTGCACACACTGTTCGATGTTGAGTTGCATTTGTTGAACCATTTGATCCCGTAAGAACAGAATGGATTTCCTCTATTGATTGATGATCTTATATGTACAATGCATTCTGAAACGACCGCAATAAAAAAAAAAAAATTTAAATATTTAACGCTTTACGACGTCGTTACGACTTCTCACTTAAATTAAAATTTCAATGAATAAATAGCTTAGCAGAACAAAAATAAAATGAACTTTAATAATTTAATAATTTAATCGGGTCGAAAATTTATTACGGGCCAAAGTAGTTAATCGGGCTTCAAGCCCACCATATTTCCTTTTGGGCCAACCCACTAAGTTTTCTTTACTGATGAAGAACTCCTCTCTACACTGAATTTCTTCAGCTCACGTCTCCCATCTCTACTGCTACTACAATGCAAATACACCACTCTGCAGACTCCCGTAAACCACTTTCTCCTCTTTCAAGCTCACATACAAAACAAAATTCCCAACTCTCGTGACAAAGACTTCAAGACACAGAGGAGATCATTCAAATTCTCGGCAATATTACCAGGTAATCTGCAACTTTTGTTACAATAGTGTGGTGTCTATATCAATCTACTACGTGAATCTTAACCAAGAATTCTACAATTTACCTCAGCAATTAAGCGTCTATTGCCATGTATTCATAATGCTTAAGCAACCTACACACACTTACAGCCTATTCACGTATGAAAATACATACATACACACACAAAGCAATTTTTCACCGTCATCCTCTCGGCTTACTCTCCAAAAAAATCAGAATTCGAACCCAACATTAAAAATCTGACTTCAGTTCATCATATTCATCCTCTACTCGGAAAAAAAAAATCGTGAATAGTAACCGTGAACAGTACCGCGAGCGTGAATAGTACCGGACATGTTTCTTGCATTCAATCTTCAAATTTCTTCCACAAATTACTTCCTAGGAGGTAGTATAGCGTAGTAGAACTAAAACCCAACCTTATTTTGACGGAATTTGGCCGGAAAAAGCTCGAACTCGCCGGAGAACTTGCCCGATTTCAGTCGATAGAGACTCCTCTCGGCTGACACCGACCGCAGCTGCGATTCCCGAGGTCACCGTGCGAGGAGAGTCGACCGGTGGTTGCCGACGATCGTGACAAGAGGCGGCGACGCCGGTGGCTTCTGTCGGCTTCCCTTTTTCCCTTCTTCCTTGGTCTTTCCCGCCTCGCCTCTCGAGTATGTGTGAATGAATGAAGAAGACAAGGCCCAAAATCCAATTCTTATGGCCCAAATTCAAGAAATTACAACCTAAGTCCCTTAACTCCCAACTTTTATTCGATTTAGTCCCTTAGTTTATTATATATTTTCAAATAAGTTCAAAATGATCCCCAAAATTATAATATTACTTCAACTGACTTCAATTGAATTTATATAATTCACAATTGAAGTCCCCAAGTTCTAATTTAGCTTCCAAACAGCCCCTAAATCACTGTTTTCTTTCAATCAAGTCCAAATTAAGTTTTAAAACTTCAATTTCCACCCTCAAATCAATACTTCTCTTTCAATTTCACTCAAAGCAATTTTTAAAGTTATCAATTAGGCCCTATAACTTTTAAATTAAATACTTTAAGACCCGAATAAATTATTAAACTTCAATTTTAAGAATTAGTTACTAAGATATGTTTAAATCCTTTTATTAGACGACGTGGAAAGGCCGTAGAGGCGCTAGCATCACACCAGCTCTACTTTCAAGGGATTTACGAGAACTACGAATTTGAGGTGGGGTTTGTTTTTATTCCTTCAAAATCCTTTTATTTTAAAGGCGATTGTTTATTTTAAATCCATATCATGTCTTTACGTGTGGTTATAATTTATGGCGTATTTGCTATGTGACATGCATGCGATGGTGTTAAGTACCATCTCCTACGGAATGGTTAAGGGCCATTCGGATCGTCATGGTGACTTTCCCCCACGTTGGACGGGAGTTTCCAACACTCGACTTTTCTATAGTTTAATTGCCTCTAGTTGTAATTTCATGTGTGGATATGTGATATGGTGAAATGTTTTCTCCTGTACCCCACTGAGTATAACAACGTTATACTCACCCCAACGTTTTAAACTTTTTTTCAGATTAAGGAGCCCGGCGAAGTGGCGTGGGACGAGGCGACATCATCCACCAAAATTGCTATATTAAACTAGTTTTCCTTATTAGATGATCGTTCAAAACTTAGTATTTTATTATTTTTTGAGCTTCCGCATATGGTTTAGAGTTTAATTTATTTATTTAGAAAATGAATATTGAATATCAAGTTGTTTGATATTATTTCATTTAAGTGCATGAATTTGAACCGTATTATTATTATTATTCCTAATATGATTATTATTGTTAGTATTATTACTGAAAGGGTTATAAAAAGAAAAAAAAAATTCGTCGTCGATTTTCCCCATTTCGAATTAGTCAAAGGCCATTGTGGTAACTCTTCGATATTTAAAAATCGGGGCGTTATAGTGTGGTATCAGAGCGAAGGTTTACTTTTCTGTAGACTCGCAAAAGAAAAATTCTTATTTAAAAACTTTTGAAAGGTTTAAAAGCTATAAGTGGTGGATGCTTGCTCCCGTTACGCCACGCTACGCCGACTCCAAGAAGGTAAAGAAAGAAGTTTATTTTCAAAGAACATTATTTTGTAGATTGAGAGAAAATGGTTGGATACGACATGAAAAGTTAAGCTATGAAATCTTGCTGCACTCAAATGTTATGGAAATGTGAAAAGTTATTAGCCCTCGTGCAGTACATGAATATATTTTTACGTAGTTGTATCCATGGTACCTTATCTCTTTCTACATTAATTGAGCTCGAGCATGTGATGTTAGCTTATGTACCTTTGAGAAAATTTTGAAACTTAGTCCTTGAATTTAGACTAAAATGAATTAGAAACGTCACCTAACTGGCCTTTTTCCATAATTGGTACGACAGACATGGCTGCTGGTCGACGGACAGCTAGGAAGTCTATTCGCCGAAGACCCTATGCGCAGGAATGTCGTGATTACGATGAGTACGTATGGCCGATGAACTACACCCTGAGGCAGCACATCCTGGAGATGGAGAGACTTTGGGTTACTGCAAGGAAGAAGGGTCACTCGACTACGTCGCTTGACGCCATCCTCCGTCTCATAGAGATGTTGCCTGATGACTGGGACGAGATTGCTCACGACGTCCCCATGGAAATGCAGGAGGTCTTTGGGGATCTTCCCCTAGCCGTTTGCTACAGGGAGTTCACAAAGAGATTGCTCGAGAGGCTCGACGATGAGCAAGCGTTGGCGGAGGACGACCCCATCGGAGCTGCTCGGCCCACAGAGCGAACCAAACGTCTGGACGCACCTCCTGTCGACTCAGACTCAGATGATGACTTCTACAAGAAACTTTGGAAGAATTAGAGCCCTCTATGGGCAGTAGCTAGTAGGGATTTATTCATTTCATAGATTGGTGTTAGTAGTTCAGTAGGATTGATTCAATTCATTCAGCAGGATTATGCTATGTTGATTCTTTAGATTGTGGTTGAGATTTCAAGCTTTTGATTGCGATTTCATTATTTCGTTTCATATTGAAACTTGAGTTAATAATAAAATTGCCATTTATGTTCAATGTGTCCTTTGTGCGCTATTCCTTGAGATGTGATCCCTCTGTAACGGGTTGGATAAACGCTAAATCAACTCTTATTTTGGTTGATTAGGGACATAGCACGTAGTAACACACAAGCTGGCCTTCTGCGGGATCTGATTAGAGCAGTACAAGAGATCAACACACAGCATAACGCTAATAAGAACCAGCAACGTAACCATCAGAACAATGAAAATCCGCACCAGCAGGTAACGCTGGGAATACCGGCGGATCATTGGGGAGTTCGCCGCTACACGCCCCAACCTCAATGGAAAGGTGGGCCCTGTAGCGAGAGGAATGGTTACGAGGCTTGGAACGCATCTTCAAGCACATGGAGCTCGGAGACGCCCATAAAATCTTCTCGTGCCGAAGTTCATGATGATTGAGGATCTTTGGTCATTGGTGGGAATCGTATCAATAAGACATTGCCCGCCGCCACCGCGAACTATGACATGGGCGCAGTTCAAAGAAGTTGTGTTGGAAAAGTACTACCCCCAAGATCTCCGTGATGAGAAGGAGATAGAGTTTACCACTCAAGCAGGAAACACGCCTGGTTGAATATGAGAGGAAATTCGAGCAAATGTCACGGGCCCCTCATTTGGTGGAATCTGACGCTAAGAAGGCGAGGTGTTCGAGAGGGCTTCACCGAGAAATAGGGAATACTAGCGACTCATGGCTTTACCTCCTACTCACAGGTCCTGAAACAGGCGCATGGCATATCTGCGCGGCTCAAGTTGGATGATGCTATCCCGAAGGCGGGAGAGTCGTCAGGGAAGAGAAAGTGGAACGGGCACGATAAAGGTAAAGGAAAATTTCAGAATAAGAAGGGAAGATCTGGAGGAAACCAGAAGGAAGGCAACGCTAACACGGCTAGCAACAAGCCTCTATGCCAGAATTGTGGGAAGAACCACTACGGGGAATGTTTAGTGGGCAAAGGGGTATGCTACCGTTGTAAGAAGGCTGGACACTTACCGGGAGTGCCCGAGTATAAGGCTCGAAAGTCGGCTAAGAAGGGGACAATGAGTGTTTGCACTCACACGAGACAGCGACAGATCCGTGACGTGATCACCGGTATGTTATCAATCTTTAATATACCTGCTCTCGTACTGTTTGATTCTGGTGCTACAAATTCTTTTATATCGGTTAGCTTCCGTACTAAGATTGGGAATTTATGTGAAAATGTGAATGAGGCCTTAGAGGTTAGCATTCCCTCAGGAGAAACGGTTAGCATTAAGCAGAAAATTAGAGCTGTTAAGTGTGAAATTGATGGAAGGAATTTAGAGGCTGACCTATATGTGCTAGAAATGAAGGATTTTGATGTTATTTTGGGAATAGATTGGCTTAGTAGCAACCATGCTACTATTAAGTGTCGCGAAAGAGAGGTACTTTTCCAGATGCCTGGAGAAGATGAATTTTCCTTTTTCGGAGCGAAAGTTAGAACTTTGCCTCGAATTGTCTCGGCGATGAAAGTGGAGAAGATGTTGAGGAAAGGTATTGGCCAGGGATACCTTGTGTGTATGGTTAGTTCACCGTCGATTGAGCTAACCCCGAAGGATGTCCCAATCGTACGAGAGTTTGTGGACGTGTTTCCAGAGGAATTACCCGGAGCCCCCCCAGACAGGCATGTGGAGTTCGCTATTGACTTGGTACCTGGAGCAGCACCAGTATCCAAGGCACCATACCGTATGGAACCGAAGGAACTCCAAGAATTGAAGGTGCAGCTACAAGAATTGCTCGACAAGGGATTCATCCGACCCAGTGTGTCACCTTGGGGAGCACCAGCGCTCTTTGTGAAGAAGAAAGATGGGTCGATGAGAATGTGCATCGATTACAGGGAATTGAACCGCCTCACAGTTAAGAACAAATATCCATTGCCAAGGATAGAAGATCTATTTGATCAGTTGAGAGGTGCCAGTGTATTTTCCAAGATTGATCTGAGGTCAGGTTACCATCAACTTAAGATCAAGGACAGCGACATACCTAAGACAGCATTCAGGACTCGCTACGGCCATTACGAGTTTACTGTAATGCCTTTTGGATTGACCAATGCACCAGCTGTCTTTATGGACTTAATGAACCGTGTTTTCCATCAGTATCTCGACCGGTTCGTTATAGTTTTCATTGACGACATACTGGTCTACTCGAGAGATAAGAAACAGCATGAGGAGCACCTCAGTATGGTATTACAGACTCTTCGCAAGGAAAAGTTATACGCTAAATTCAAGAAGTGCGAGTTTTGGCTTGATCGCATCGGTTTCTTGGGTCACGTTGTAACTGCCAATGGGATTGAAGTTGACCCAGCCAAGGTCGAAGCCGTATCAAACTGGAATACACCAGCAAATGTTGGTGACATTCGTAGTTTCTTGGGTTTGGCCGGTTACTATCGAAGATTCATTGAAGGGTTTTCGAAAATAGCGGGGCCGTTGACTCAGTTGACCAAGAAGGGAGTAGAATTTTGATGGACCGATAAATGTGAGAAGAGCTTTCAGACCTTAAAGCAGAAACTGATATCAGCTCCAGTATTAGCTATTCCAGAGGGATCAGAGGGATTTGTAATCTACAGTGACGCATCCAAACAGGGTTTGGGATGCGTGTTGATGCAACACGGGAAGGTGATTGCCTATGCTTCTAGACAGTTGAAAACCCATGAGCAGAACTACCCGACGCACGATTTAGAGTTGGCAGCTGTAGTTCACGCTCTAAAGATATGGCGACACTACCTATATGGTAGTAAATGTGAAATATACACGGACCATAAATGCCTCAAATATTTCTTCACACAGAAGGAATTGAATATGAGACAGAGGAGATGGTTGGAGTTGGTTAAAGACTATGACTGTACAATCCTTTACCATCCGGGTAAAGCTAATGTCGTAGCCGACGCACTGAGCAGGAAGACGAGGGGTCAATTGGCAGTTTTACCGACAAGCCAAGAGCAGTTGATCAGAGATTTCGCCAATTTGAGGATCGAAGTTGTGATTCCCCCATGTCGCACCACTGCAATCATAGCCACGCTGGTAGTGCGACCTATGCTCAGGGATAGAATTAAAGAGGCTCAGAAAGATGACAGGTTCTTGTGTAAAACCAAGGGACGGGTACTCGCAGGCAGTGTGAAGGATTTCGAAGTATCCACAGATGGCACCCTCTTGTTCAAAGGAAGATTGTGCGTACCGAAAGATGAAGAGTTAAGAAAGGAGATCCTTGAGGAAGCCCATACTTCGCCTTATACCGTGCATCCTGGAGGTACGAAGATGTACCAGGATCTACGAAAGTTATATTGGTGGACGAACATGAAGAGATCTATCGGCTCCTTTGTTGAGAAATGCATGACGTGTCAGCAGGTGAAAGCCGAACACCAACGACCATCAGGGTTGTTGAATCCGCTCGAGATTCCGGAGTGGAAGTGGGAACATATAGCAATGGATTTTGTCACCGGACTTCCCAAAACAGTGAAAAGTCATCACGCCATTTGGGTGATTGTCGATCGTTTGACAAAGTCAGCTCATTTCTTACCAGTAAGAATGAATTTCAGTCTTGATCAGCTCGCCCGAATCTGTGAGAGAGATCGTGAGACTACACGGGGTACCGGTTTCTATAGTATCCGACAGGGATACCAGGTTTACATCTAATTTCTGGAAAAGCCTACAAGATGCTATGGGTACCAGATTGAAGTTCAGCACTGCGTATCACCCGCAAACAGATGGCCAGTCAGAAAGAACCATACAGATCGTGGAGGACATGCTAAGAGCTTGCGTGCTTGATCTTGGTGGGAATTGGGAAACGCACCTACCGTTGGTGGAGTTTGCGTATAACAACAGCTACCAGGCTACCATTGGGATGGCACCATATGAAGCTCTTTATGGAAGAAAATGCAGATCGCCTGTGCATTGGGATAAGGTTGGTGAAAAGAGAATCTTGGGTCCGGAAATAGTTGAGCGAACTGTTGAGGCCATAGATAAGATTAGGGGAAGAATCAAGGCTGCTCAGGACAGACAGAAATCTTATGCTGATAAGCGACGAAAGGACTTACATTTCATAGTGGGTGAGAAAGTTTTCCTTAAAGTAGCTCCAATGAAGGGGGTGATAAGATTTGGAAAGAAAGGAAAGCTAAGGCCTAGATTCATCGGACCTTTTGAAATTCTTGAGGAGGTCGGTGATGTGGCCTATCGTTTAGCCCTACCGCCAGAACTTTCAGCAGTTCACAACGTGTTCCATATTTCGATGCTGAGGAAGTATGTCTATGATCCCAGCCACATTGTCAACTATGCTTCGCTGGACGTCAACAAAGATTTAACATACGAGGAAATCCCAGTGGTGATCCTCGAGAGGAAAGTTCAGAAGCTGAGAAATAGAGAGTTTTCACTTGTTAAAGTCCAGTGGAGCAGACATGGAGAAGATGAGGCCACTTGGGAAAGGGAAGACGAGATTTTGGCGAAGTATCAGAACATTCTAAATTAAGTAAGTCTAAATTTCGAGGACGAAATTTATTTTAAATGGGGTAGATTGTAACGACCGCAATAAAAAAAAAAAATTTAAATATTTAACGCTTTACGACGTCGTTACGACTTCTCACTTAAATTAAAATTTCAATGAATAAATAGCTTAGCAGAACAAAAATAAAATGAACTTTAATAATTTAATAATTTAATCGGGTCGAAAATTTATTACGGGCCAAAGTAGTTAATCGGGCTTCAAGCCCACCATATTTCCTTTTGGGCCAACCCACTAAGTTTTCTTTACTGATGAAGAACTCCTCTCTACACTGAATTTCTTCAGCTCACGCCTCCCATCTCTCAGCTACTACAATGCAAATACACCACTCTGCAGACTCAGTAAACCACTTTCTCCTCTTTCAAGCTCACATACAAAACAAAATTCCCAACTCTCGTGACAGCCTTCAAGACACAGAGGAGATCATTCAAATTCTCAAAGAATATTACCAGGTAATCTGCAACTTTTGTTACAATAGTGTGGTGTCTATATCAATCTACTACGTGAATCTTAACCAAGAATTCTACAATTTACCTATGTAATTGCGTCTATTGCCATGTATTCGTAATGCTTAAGCAACCTACACACACTTACAGCCTATTCACGTATGAAAATACATACATACACACACAAAGCAATTTTTCACCGTCATCCTCTCGGCTTACTCTCCAAAAAAATCAGAATTCGAACCCAACATTAAAAATCTGACTTCAGTTCATCATATTCATCCTCTACTCGGAAAAAAAAAAAAAAATCGTGAATAGTAACCGTGAACAGTACCGCGAGCGTGAATAGTACCGGACATGTTTCTTGCATTCAATCTTCAAATTTCTTCCACAAATTACTTCCTAGGAGGTAGTATAGCGTAGTAGAACTAAAACCCAACCTTATTTTGACGGAATTTGGCCGGAAAAAGCTCGAACTCGCCGGAGAACTTGCCCGATTTGGTCGATTGAGACTCCCTCTCGGCCCGACACCGATCGCAGCTGCGATTCCCGAGGTCACCGTGCCGAGGAGAGTCGACCGGTGGTTGCCGACGATCGCGGACAAGAGGCGGCGACGCTGGGCGGTGGCTTCGTCGGCTTCCTTTTTCCCTTCTTCCTTGGTCTTTCCCTGCCTCTCGTCTCTGAGTATGTGTGAATGAATGAAGAAGACAAGGCCCAAAATCCAATTCTTATGGCCCAAATTCAAGAAATTACAACCTAAGTCCCTTAACTCCCAACTTTTATTCGATTTAGTCCCTTAGTTTATTATATATTTTCAAATAAGTTCAAAATGATCCCCCAAAATTATTATATTACTTCTATTGACTTCAATTGAATTTATATAATTCACAATTGAAGTCCCCAAGTTCTAATTTAGCTTCCAAACAGCCCCTAAATCACTGTTTTCTTTCAATCAAGTCCAAATTAAGTTTTAAAACTTCAATTTCCATCCTCAAATCAATACTCCTCTTTCAATTTCACTCAAAGCAATTTTTAAAGTTATCAATTAGGCCCTATAACTTTTAAATTAAATACTTTAAGACCCGAATAAATTATTAAACTTCAATTTTAAGAATTAGTTACTAAGATATGTTTAAATCCTTTTATTAGACGACGTGGAAAGGCCGTAGAGGCGCTAGCATCACACCAGCTCTACTTTCAAGGGATTTACGAGAACTACGAATTTGAGGTGGGGCCTACTGAGCGACGCGCTGCACCGGACACCGGGTGTAGTGATAAATTGGCAAGGGTGCAGGCTAGGGCGTACCCCCGAAGCGACGCGTCACATCGGCGCCCGGGTGTGGCGAAAAATAGGCAAGGGTTCTCGCGTTTTCATGGACGGGCGCGGGTAAAGAAGTTAGTCCGTAAAGATAAGGTTCGTTTAGCCTCTTGGAACATAGGATCTTTGACCGGTAGACTAGCAGAGATCGGAGAGGTGATGAATAGGAGAAAAGTTGATATTTTATGTCTACAGGAGACTAAATGGGTAGGAGAAAAAGCCAGAGAGGTAGTGCCGTGGGGATATAAATTATGGTATACTGGTATGGATAGGAACAGGAACCGGGTGGGCGTCGTTGTTTCTAAGGATTTGGTAAAAGACGTGGTCCAAGTGAGGCGTAATGGCGATTGGATTTTACTGATTAAAATGGTAGTAGGAGACGAGATTATAAATATATTTAGTGTATACGCACTCAAATAGGCTTGGATGATGCTACTAAGAAGAAATTGCAGGAAGATTTAGATGAGGAAGTGCAGCGTATACCTATTGGAGAGAAATTATTTATCGGTGGGGACCTTAATGGACATGTAGGTAAGAGTCGGGATGGATTTGATAGTGTGCATGGGGGTTATGGATTTGGGGATAGGAATATCATGGGAGATATTATTTTAGATTTTTCCATGGCGTATGATTTAAGGGTAGTGAATACTTGGTTTGATAAAAGGGAAACTCATTTGGTGACATATAGGAGTGGGACATGTGTCACCAGATTGACTATTTCTTGACTCAAACGCAGATAAAAATATTTGTAAGGATTGCAAAGTTATTCGGAGAGAGTGTTGCCACGCAACATAGGCTCCTAGTCTTGGATATTCACTAAAGGAGGTGCGAAAGAGAATGGTGAAAGCCGAGGAGCCCAGACTAGGTGGTGGAGGTTAAAGGGGATGAATTGTCGCTTTAAAGATATGTTGGCTAAGGAGGTCGATTGGGACAAGAATGAAAATGCTAATACAAAGATGGGAGTCGATATCACATAGTGTAAAGAGGGTGGCTACAGAGATACTTGGGTGTCAGCGTAGTGCACCCCCGTGAAAGGAATCTTGGTGGTGGACCGAGGAAGTAAAGGTAGCGGTTCGGGCGAAGAGGGAGAGTTATAGAGAGCTTACGAAATGCAGGGATAGTCAGGTGTATGATAGGTATAAAGATGCTAAAAGACAAGCGAAGAAAGTCATACGAGATGCTCGAGCCAAGGTCCATGAAGAGTTATATCGGAAACTGGATACAAAAGAGGGAGAAAATGCCATTTTTAACATTGCGAAAATGAGGGAGAGAAAGAGTAGAGATTTGAATGGTGTAAGGTGTATTAAGGATATGGATGGGAATGTGTTGGTAAAAGACGGGGAGATTAAACAACGGTGGAGAAATTATTTTGATAAACTGTTTAATGGGGATAATACTAGCAGCCTTGGTGATATTACCCCCCTTACATGATACCAACCGGTGTTCGTCAAGGATCAAGAAGGCGAGGTTAGAGAGGCTTTAAGAAGAATGAAAGTTAAGAAGGCTGTCGGTCCGGATGGTATACCAATTGAGGTTTGGAAGTGTATGGGGGAGTTGGGTATAAGGTGGATAACCAAACTCTTTAACAAGATCTGGCGTAGTGGCCAAATGCCTGAGGAATGGAGGAAAAGTACGGTGATACCATTATATAAGAATAAGGGTGATATCCAAGACTGCTCCAATTATAGAGGAATAAAACTTATGAGTCATACTATGAAGTTATGGGAGAGAGTAATTGAGCGTAGGTTGAGACGCATTGTCCCTATTTCGGATAATCAATTCGGGTTTATGCCGGTCGATCGACTACAGAAGCAATTCACCTATTGCGACAATTAATGGAGAAGTATAGGGCTAGCAAAAAAGATTTACATATGGTTTTTATCGATCTTGAAAAAGCTTATGATAGAGTACCTAGGGATGTGCTCTGGTGGGTTCTGATAAAGCAGAATGTACCTCTTAAGTACATAAATATAGTCAAGGATATGTACGAGGGAGTTGTTACGAATATTAGGACAGGCGATGGGATGACTGATAGCTTTCCAATTACGATAGGATTACATCGTGGCTCGCACTCACCCTTTTTGTTTGCTATAGTTATGGATGAGCTTACGAGACATATTCAAAATGAGGTACCATGGTGTATGTTATTTGCCGACGATATAGTCTTAGTGGACGAAACCAGGGCGGGTATAAATGATCGGTTAGAACTATGGAGACATACTTTAGAGGCTCGTGGTTTTCGGTTAAGCAGATCAAAAACAGAATATATGGAGTGTTTGTTTAGTGGTAAGCATAGAGTGGATCCTCTTGTGGTGAAACTAGGTAGTGAGGTAGTACCGAAGAGAGATAGCTTTCGTTATTTAGGATCTGTGGTTCAAACCAATGCTGACATAAAAGGTGATGTAAATCACAGGATTAATGTTGGATGGATGAAGTGGAGAGGTGCTTCTGGGATTCTATGTGATCGTACTATGCCTTTAAAATTAAAAGGGAAAATTTATAGAACAGTTGTAAGACCGGCATTACTATATGGTAGCGAGTGTTGGGCAGTTAAGAAGGTAGATGAACACAAATTGAATGTTGCGGAAATGCGTATGCTGAGGTGGATGTGTGGTAAGACTAGGAAGGATAAAATTACCAATGAAGATATTCGTGGTAGATTAGGAGTCGCCCCGATTGAGGATAAGATGAGGGAGAACCGATTGAGATGGTTTGGCCACATACTGCGGAGACCTGAGAATGCACCCGTGAGAAAGAGTGAGAGTATTAGGGTAGGAAATATAAGGAAAGGTAGAGGAAGACCGTTACAAACGTGAATGCAAGTCATTCGTACAGATATGCTTATTAAACAGGTAGATGGGCAACTAGCTTTGGATAGGAAGGCGTGGTATAGCAAAACTCATACCCACGATCCGACGTAGTTCTCATATGGTTCCATACAGCCGACCCCTATCTGTAGGGAATAAGGCTTAGTTTTTTGTTGTTGTTGTTGTTGTATCATGTCTTTACGTGTGGTTATAATTTATGGCGTATTTGCTATGTGACATGCATGCGATGGTGTTAAGTACCATCTCCTACGGAATGGTTAAGGGCCATTCGGATCGCCATGGCGACTTTCCCCCACGTTGGACGGGAGTTTCCAACACTCGACTTTTCTATAGTTTAATTGTCTCTAGTTGTAATTTCATGTGTGAATATGTGATATGGTGAAATGTTTTCTACTGTACCCAACTGAGTATAACAACGTTATACTCACCCCAACGTTTTAAACTTTTTTTCAGATTAAGGAGCCCGGCGAAGTGGCGTGGGACGAGGCGACATCATCCACCAAAATTGCTATATTAAACTAGTTTTCCTTATTAGATGATCGTTCAAAACTTAGTATTTTATTATTTTTTGAGCTTCCGCATATGGTTTAGAGTTTAATTTATTTATTTAGAAAATGAATATTGAATATCAAGTTGTTTGATATTATTTCATTTAAGTGCATGAATTTGAACCGTATTATTATTATTCCTAATATGATTATTATTGTTAGTATTATTACTGAAAGGGTTATAAAAAGAAAAAAAAATTCGTCGTCGATTTTCCCCATTTCGAATTAGTCAAAGGCCATTGTGGTAACTCTTCGATATTTAAAAATCGGGGCGTTACACATTCATATATATAATGCATAAGAAATCTAAACTAGGAAACTCTATATAAGGTAAGTATATAACCTAAAAACCGTAAACATATACACACTATAACACTCCCCCTCAAGTTGAAGCATAAATGTTAATTATGGCCAGCTTGTTACACAAGTATTCAACCCGAGCCCCATTAAGTGCTTTCGTGAAAATATCTCCCTGCTGTTCTCCACTCCTCACGTGTTCTGTAGAGATTATTTTCTTTTGAACCTTATCACGAATGAAATGACAATCAACCTCTACATGTTTAGTCCGTTCATGAAATAAAGCATTACTGGAGATATGAACAGCGGCCTCATTGTCGCACCATAACTTAGTTGGTGATGGTGCTTCGAGACCGATCTCAATCAAGAGATGACAAATCCATATAATTTCACACATACATTGTGCTATAGCCCTGTATTCTGATTCTGCACTGGATCGAGACACATCTTGCTTCTTACTTCTTGAAGAAATCAGATTTCCACCAACAAAAACACAATACCCAGTAGTGGATCTTTGATCAATTTTGGAGCCTGCCCAATCTGCATCGGCAAAAGCCTCAGCATGAGTGTGCCCACGATTCTTATACAATATTCCCCGTCCGAGGGCTCCCTTCAAATAGCACAAGATCTGTTCAAGTGCAGCCCAATGGTGAACAGTTGGAGATGACATGAATTGACTTACAGTACTCACCGAATAGGCAATGTCAAGACGAGTTACGGTAAGATAGTTCAGTTTCCCGACTAGTCTCCTGTACCGCTCAGGATCCTCAAACAAGTCCCCATCTCCTGCCATTTGCAGATTCGGGGTCATCGGAGTACTACATGGCTTGGCTCCTAATTTTCCTGTCTCGACCAATAAGTCAAGCACATACTTCCTTTCACATAAGAAAATACCCTTCTTGCTTCTCGTCACCTCAATTCCCAAGAAATCCTTCAAATTGCCTAAATCCTTCGTGTAAAACTGACTATGGAGAAAGGATTTTAATGATGAAATCCCTACATCATCATTTCCCGTGATGACAATAGCATCCACATATACGACAAGAAGGATGATGCCAAACGTAGAGTTCTTATAGAAAACCGCGTGATCTTTCTGGCTCTTTTTCATCCCGAAGTCCTCAAGTGCCTGAATAAATTTTCCAAACCACGCACGAGGACTCTGTTTCAAGCCATACAGAGACTTCCGAAGACGGCAAACTTTCTCATACTCCCCTTGAGCAACAAACCTAGGTGATTGCTCCATGTACACCTCTTCCTGTAAATCACCATGTAAGAAAGCATTTTTAATATCCAACTGATATAAAAGCTAGGCATGAGTGGCGGCCATCGAGAGGAAAAGGCGAACAGACGTCAACTTAGCAACTGGAGAAAAGGTGTCAAAATAATCTACACCATAGGTTTGCGCGTATCCTTTGGCCAGAAGACGAGCTTTGAGACGAGCAATCGACCCATCAGAATTACATTTAACGGCAAAAACCCACTTACAGCCAACTACCTTCTTTCCAACTGGCAAATCCGCTAACTTCCAAGTACCATTAGCGTCAAGGGCATTCATCTCGTCGATCATGGCACTACGCCAGTTAGGATGCGACAAGGCTTCCTTAACAGTTTTGGGAATAGTGACCGACTCAAGAGAAGCAACAAAAGAGCAAGAGGATGAAGAGAGATGATTATCAGAAACAAATGAAGAGATAGGATAAGTACACTGACGCTTACCTTTGCAAAGAGCAATGGGGAAATCCGGATCCGAAGTCACTGGATCTGACGGTGGAGAAGAGACCGGTGCTGGACAGGGATCGGGTAGAGCTCGTCGACGAGAATACACATGGTGAATTGGAGGCTTCGGTGGAGGTGGAGGATGTGACACACAATTCTCATGAAGAGATGTAATGGTAACACGATAAGCTAATAAGTCATCCTCCTCCCCCTGACGGGAAGAGGGGAGGTGTCAGAAAAGTAAGGCGTGTGCTCAAGAACAGTGACATCAACGGAAACAAGGTACTTGTTCAAGCTAGGGCAGTAACACCGATACCCCTTTTGCAAAGGGGAATAACCCAAAAAAACACATTTTAAGGACTTAGGATCTAACTTACTGACCTGTGGACAAGTATCACGAACAAAGCAGGTACTACCAAATATACGAGGTTCAATAGGAAATAAGGACTTTGAAGGGAACAGAGTATTGTAAGGACTCTTACCATGAAGAAGAGAAGAGGGAATGCGATTAATCAAGAAGCATGCATTGGATACTGCATCAGCCCAAAATTGTTTTAGAACAGACATGTGCAATAGGAGTGCCCTAGCTGTCTCAAGCAGATGCCTATTTTTCCTCTCAGCAACACCATTTTGTGATGGTGTGTCGACACAAGAAGTCTCATGAAGGATACCATTTTGATTCATGTAATTCTGAAATACGTGAGATACATACTCTTAGGCATTGTCACTTCAAAGAATGCGAACGTTAGTGTTAAATTGTGTTTTAATTTCCGCACAAAAGGTAGTAAAATGAGAAAATAATTCAGAACGATGTTTCATTAAATAGAGCCAAGTTGTACGAGAAAAATAATCAATAAATGTATCAAAATAGCGAAACCCAATTTTTGACAGGACTGGACACGAACCCCAAACAGCAGAATGAACTAATTCAAAAGGAAACCTAGCTCTCTTATTGACTCTAGGAGCGGAAGGGAGGCAATGGTGCTTGGAAAACTGGCATGACTCACAATCCAATGTAGACACGTGCTGAAACTCTGGACACAACTTCTTCAACAGGGGTAAGGAAAGATGCCCTAATCGACAATGGACTTCAAATGGGGTTGTGGTACTCGAACATGCAACTGACTTGGGAACGCGGGAGTCGACTATGTAGAGCCCTCCTGATTCATGTCCTTTATCAATAATCTTCTTCGTCGTGAGATCCCTAAAAAGACAATGATCAGGAAAAAATGAGACAACAATTAAGAGCACGAGTCAATTTACTAACAGAGATCAAGTTAAAAGAGAAACTTGGTAGGCTTAATACGGCGGATAAGGAATTAATGGGGCTAGGTGAATTGTGCCAGAACCAAGTACAGATGAAGTAGAGCCATCGGCTAAAGTAACAGATGATTGAGATGGGTGTGACTGAAAGGTAGAGAAGAGATTAGGGTTATCTGTCACATGATCTGTGGCACCAGAATCAACGACCCACTCACCAGAAGAAAAAAGACATGAATTTGTGTTAGCTGACTCAGCAATAGCACCAATGGGATGAGATGAATTCTTCAAAACTTCTTGGTACTGAGTAAATTTAGCAAATTCTTCAGCAGAAAGAGTGACAGGACGTTCAGATGAGTTGGGAGCATTAGCAGTAGCAACATGTGCTTCCCGGGCTTTCTTATTCTGCAACTTCTGACATGTACGCTTAGTATGGCCCGACTCACGACAATAGTAGCAAATCACACCTCCCGCATCCTTATTGTTTGAGTTTACCCCTTTGGAATTGTTCTTATTACTGACAAGTGCACTAGATGTCTATATAGGTGGAGCGGCAGCCATACCAGTATCAGTACGTAGAACTCTAGTAAACACTTCATGGAGAGAAGCAATTTTAGCGCTAGACAAAATTTGGGATTTCACAACGTCAAACTGTGAGCTAAGACCAGCTCAGAAACTCATCACTGCCAGCTGCTCGCGGTGCTCCTTTTGCACCTTCACGTCAACACTAAATGGTAACAACTCATTCAACTCCTCATAAGTCTTCTTAAAACTCATAAAATAGGTTTGAAGTGGCTGATTCTGCTGTTCAGCACAATAAAAACCCTTGCACACGTCATAAATACGAGAAATATTTCCCTTTCCTGAGTACAAGAATTCCAAGTATTCCATCGATTCCTTAACATACTCACAATGATTAATCAGGCTTACCACTTCAGTATCAACGGAATTCTTAATTTGTAGAAATAAACGAGCATCGTCTCTCAGCCATTCTTGGCGAGTCTTATCTGCGGGAGGTGGGGGATCATCTTTCGACAGACTGCGCAAGTAAATTCTGACGGTCTTACACCAATCAAGATAGTTTGACCCAGTTAATTTATGCTCCGTAACCTTAGACATCATAGGAATGAAATGAAATTAATTGCAAATAAAACGAAAGACTAAACAACCAACTTTAGACCAAAGAAAAGGCCCCAATACGCACAAACCAACTCACACGTACTCAAATACCAAAGTGAAGTCCAACAGAGGGCCACAAAACACAAGGGAGTCTCAAATGAACAGTGCTACAAGGGCTGAAAATCGTTCCAGACTCACACAAATGGAGTAATCGCGAAACAAAGAATGGATTCAGCTTGAGAACTAACCGGCGATCTCAAGCACGAAAATCACGACACCTACCAACGACCGATGCGCCACCACGTGCCATCAACAGCAGCGGACCACGAAGCTTTCCAGCGGCGCGTGTGACACGCGCAAGGATTCCGACGGCCGGATTTCGCCAGCCACCTGATCGGCGGACGGCGCTTTTGATCCAAGTGGTGGAGGAACTCAATCGAGACTCTTAACAGATCAAACACGAAACCTTAGAGCAGCGGCTGCACAAGTTCTTTATGGCAGATGCGAAACCCTAGACCAACGACTGTGCAGATGTTGAATTCGAACCCTAAACTCTGATACCATGTAAGAACTAAATGGATTTCCTCTACTGACTGATAATCTTATGTGTATAATGCATTCATATATATAATGTATAAGAAATCTAAACTAGGAAACTCTATATAAGGTAAGTATATAACCTAAAAACCCTAAACATATATATACTATAACAGATCCAAAAACTTTAGCTCATAGATTGGTTCCAATTTATATTATTTGATGGTTAATGAGTTTTTCATAGTTTTCACTATCCAAGGGCATGCAACCCATTGTAGGGACGCCCTTAATAGAACTCTTGACTCCGAACAGATTCAAGTGTCCACAATTGAAATTTAATAGATTTCAGTTAAAATGTAGGTATCACAACTAAGATCTTAGGGTGTGTTTGATTGGGCAATGTTTTCCAAGAAAAAAACCATTTTTCGACCTTTTTCCGGGTTTTGGTGTGTTTGATTGCATTTTCTTTTCCTGGAAAAGGTTTTCCACTTTTCTCGAAATTCATTTCTTTTCCTTATTTTGGAGGAAAACGTTTTCCTTGGGGGGAATGTGGTTTTTGTTTTCCGGGAAAAGTTCGACACTTTTTTTTATTTTTTATTTTAATGGACAATTTACTTTAACAATAAAGATAAGAAAAATGATCAAATTTCATTAAAAAAAACTCAAAAATAAGGAAAATAATATTATTTTCCAACTTTCAAATTAACTCAATCAAACACCTACAACTACCATTTCCCTGGAAAACATTTTCCCGGAATTCATTTACCCGAAAAACATTTTCCTTCTAATCATTTTCTGGCTTTGCAATTAAACACACCCTTAATGGATTTCATTCAAATTCATTAAAAAGTGTCCTGAGGCACCTATGGATTTATGAGAATTTCAATAATAGAGGGATTATAAGAGAATTGGATGGATTCCAGAAGTAAGATATTATTGAAAAGTTTATCTAAATCCTTTATCGTAGGTTTTCCAGTCTTGACCCTAATGGTGCTTCGATGATAGGTTATCAATGATATTATCATTGAAAAGTTTATCGAAATTCTTTATCAAAGATAAAATTCCTTTTAATGCAGAATGTCTTTCATTCCATTACATACTCGTAATCATTTTGCTTAAAGAAACCTGATCACCATGAATAACTGACACTCGTGTGTTGCATTTGACTATCAGTTGTGAGGATCTAGTTCTCTTCAATCATTTTCCTTTTTTTCCCCCCCCCAAAGCACTGTACTCACTACCTGTCCCCCCATTTGGCATTCTGACACAGTTTTGGTGTATGAGCAAAACGTGTCAAGCCTTGCATCCTTGCGGTTTCCCTTGGCGACACATAAATAATATATGACTAATCAAACATACAAATAAAAAGAGATACCAAAACCTGATGACTGAATCCCGAGTGAGAGCGCCCTGCAAGCAGCTGTAGACAAACTTGCATTTTCAATATGCTCAGATCGAAAAAGGTTCTCAAGCATTGGCCAAAACATCCCCGGTAAAGCAAGGGCAGAATTAGCTGAAGCCAGACTCGAACATAAATGTGTTGCAAGATGACTGAATACAGTTCCAATCCTGCAATAAACAAGCCGAAGTCCGTCATCCATGATGAAATTTTTTTTTTGATAATAAACAGGAGAATTTTATTATAAAAATAAAACGATTACAAAAAAAAAAAAAAAAAAGTGGATAAGTCATCCACCAACACAAGCCGAAGCAACAACAATCAATCAACACCCAAACATGAGCGCCTATGCGCTACTCAATCCTATAGTACAAAGATGACTAAAAGGGTCTAGACGAAATAAGAAATTGTCTATTTCACCAAAGATCCCTGCTGCTCTAGCCCAAAGCCTTGCAGAAAACAAAATGCTATCCCAAATATCATCAACGGATCGCTCCAAATTGTCGAAAATCCTTTTATTTCGCTCGTTCCACAATGCCCAAGCTGCTGCCATCACGATTAGTTTCCACAATTCTTTTTTTGTCTTTCCATCGCTTCGAAATGACCATTTCATAAGAATTAGGTTAGCCCATCGTCTTGGAAGTGCACCCACAATCTCAAATAGCTGTAAGATTCTACTCCAAATCTCTTTAGCAAACTCACAATGTATCAAAACATGGTCAATGTTTTCATCCCCCTTCCTACACATTATGCAATATGATGGGGAAATATACAAAAACGGTCTTCTCAGTTGTAACAAATCACAAGTATTTACCTTCCCCAAAGACACTAACCAAGCAAAAACTTTGACCTTAGATGGTGCCACACCTTTCCAAATGAATTTGAATTGTGGGAAAAATGAAGCACAAGATGGTTGATAGATAGCATTTAAGAAAGTTTTACACGAGAAATTACCCGAATGGTGGCCCTTCCAAATTCTTTTATCCGGAACAGAGGGATCAATATTAGTAGTGTCAAGTAAGCTCAAAAGAGAAGTGAAATCATCCACGTCTCGGTCATTAAAGTTTCTGCAAAATTCAAGTTTCCAAGATGGAGTGGAATTGGGTGAAAATTGAATGAATTCATTAATAACCGAGCATTTGTGGATTGACAATCGAAAAAGGCGAGGAAACAAAACTTGGAGAGATTGATTGCCCACCCATTTATCTAGCCAAAACCTGATCTTATCACCATTCCCAACCACTAATTTGGTGCATTCTACAAATCTATCCCATACCCTTGCAATGGATTTCCAAGGTGCTCGTAGAGTGGGATTGACGTCAAAATTAGCATCCCAACCATTTGAATGGAGACCATATTTGCTCAGTATAATAGAGTGCCAAAGTGAATCTGATTCTAAGGGGAAACGCCAAAGCCACTTTCCTAACAAAGCCCAATTCTTCAAGTGTAAGTTACCAATCCCTAATCCGCCAAGTTGTTTCGGTTTGGTGACAATCTCCCATTTGACTAAATGATCACTATGGTTCTCACCTTTACCTTCCCAAAAAAAGTCCGTCATGATCTTTTCTATCGACATTGACACCTTCCTAGGCATTTTGAAAATTGACATGAGATATGTAGGTATACTCCCGAGAACAGATTGCAAAAGTACTAGCCGTCCTCCTCTGGATAAACATCCTTTGTGCCAACCCTCCAACCGTCGAACAATTCTTTCCACCACCGGATCCCAAAAGGAAAGGCTTCTTGGGTTTCCTCCCAAAGGTAGTCCAAGATAGTTAAGTGGCCATGCTCCTTTAACACATCCCAGTCTACTTGCAATGTCTTCCATTCTACCCTCCGAAAGATTGATGCCCACCACAGTACTCTTGGTCATGTTTAGCTTTAAGCCTGCAGTTGTAGAGAAAATATCCGTAATTCCCAATGTATTTTTGATCTTTGTCATCCTTGTTCTCCAAAAAGAAGATGCTGTCATCCGCAAATTGGAGATGAGAGACCCTGACATTGTTCTTTCCAATCTTGAAACCCTCCATTAACTCCCCTTCACACGCCTTGTTCACTAGTCTACTTAGCACATCCCCCACTAAAATGAATAAGAAGGGTGAGAGAGGATCCCCTTGTCTCAATCCTCTAGAAGCTCCAAATTTTCCCCGTGGCTTGCCATTAATCATTACTGAGAAATTAACGGTTGACAAGCATCCCCAAATCCATTTTCTCCATTTTTCCCCAAAACCCTTCTTTTCTAAAACAAAGTCTAGGAATTCCCAACACACATGATCATACGCCTTCTCAAAGTCTATCTTAAAGACCACACCTTCTTTCTTCTTCACTCTATATTCCTCTACGATTTCATTTGCGATCAAGGCTAAGTCCAAAATCTATCGACCTCTTACAAATGCACCTTGGGCCACATCGATAGTTTCACTCAAAACCTCCTTCAATCTTAAGGATAAAACTTTTGCCACAAGTTTATAAAGAGATGTTACCAAACTAATAGGACGAAAATCTTTTATGGACACTGAACTGAGTTTCTTGGGGATTAAACATATGAGCGTTTCATTTACCCTTGCATTCACAATACCATTATCATAAAATTCCTTAAACACCTCCATTACATCCTCTTTGATTACTTCCCAACCCTCTTTCAAAGCTGCCATTGTGAATCCGTCGGATCCTGGTGCTTTATCTCCATCACATCCAAAAAGGGCCTTCTTAACCTCCTCTACTTCAAATGGTTCCTCCAGCTTCATTTTACCGTCCTCATTTAGGGCTGCCCACTCTAGTCCTTCAATACCAAAATTGAGCCCTTCCTTTTTCTTGAATAAATTCTCAAAAAAGTCAATGATTTCCTTCTCGATTTCCTCTTCCTTGTGCAATATAGTCCCCTCTCTGCTTTCAAGCTTATTTATCAGATTGTTTGCCTTCCTACCACTTGCAATTCTATGGAACATCTTTGTATTGTTATCCCATTCTTTGACCCCATTGATTTTCGTTTTCTGATTCCAAGAAATTTCTTCTCTAGTGACCACTTCTCCTAATTTCCTTCTCAGCATCCTTCTTTCCATTCTGTCCTCTTCACTTATGTTTAGTCTCACTTCCTCCCTATCAATCTCCTCGATTCTATTCATGAGTGCCTTTTTTTCCAATCTCACGTCACCAAATTCTAGCTTATTCCACTTCTTCAATTCTTCTTTTACCATTTTCAGTTTTCCCATGAATTTGAATCCTGCCCATCCTTCCATATCATATTTCTCCCACCATACCTTCCAATTTCTTTTGAATGCCTTGTGCCTTAGCCACATGTTTTCAAATCGAAATGGGATAGGACCCCACTTAAACCTGTTTGTATCAAGTACAATGGGGCAATGATCTGAGGTCGCTCTAACTAGGGCTTCTTATCTAACTTCCTCCACCATAAGTTCCCATCCTTCCGTGAACAGAAACCTGTCTATTCTTGAACATGCCAACCTTTCTCTCATATTGGACCATGTAAACTCCATGTTTAATAACCTAAGATCCTTCAATTCTGCATCTTTTATGAACTAATCAAATTTCCTCATACTTCTTGTAAATCTTCCCCCGTTCAGTTTTTCCGATGGATATCTTACCACGTTAAAATCACCTCCCATACACCATCTCTCTCCACATAACCCATATAGATCTCCTAGCTCTTTCCAAAAGTCGTTCCTTTCTTTTGGGCAACATGGCCCGTATATTCCGGAGAACCACCATCCATCCCCTCCCCCAATTGCCTGTAGGAGGACTGAAATTGAGAAGTTTCCCAAGATTACCTCTTTTCCCCTAAACACTCTTGAGTCCCACATCAACAATATACCCCCAGATTTTCCAATTGAAGGCAGATAAGCCCATTCTTTAAATCTCGTCCCCCACACACTCCCAATCAATTTCTTTTCAATTTTTTCCTTCTTAGTTTCTTGTAGTGACACCACGTCTGGTTTTTCCTTGCATAACAATTCCTTTACCACTTTTCTTTTTTCCCTCCCCCCCAAGCCTCTGACATTCCAACTGATTATCTTCATTGAGAACCATCCATCTCCCTAGATTCCAAACCACGTGATTTCCTCCCCTCGTAGTTGATACAACTCTGGAGATTTTTCAGCTCCCTCTTTCCCCTATTCTTACTAGTAGAGGCAGAACTCTTTCCTTTCTCATAATGTTTAGAGAATCCTTTTTTCTTCTTGTCATGTAGGGGGACAAGGGCTAAGTTCTATCTACTTAGGATCGGTGCCAGTTTCTCGACTTCTTCCAACTTTGGATTGTCCCTATTAATGATCAGGATTTCTCTGTTTTCCTTATCTCCTACCGGAAAAGATGACATCCCCAAAGAATCAGATTCACTAGTCCCCTGAAAGTTAGAACCAGCTGACTGTCCATTCAAATCGTTGATTGTAGCATCTAATGCTAATCCCCCCTTACCCAACACGCGATTAATTTCATTGCATGGATATGGGATACATTCAGAAATTACCAGATTAGAGCAAGAGGGATAGATAAAACCTGGTTTAGTAGATATCTGGATGTTGGTGGAGGGGCCCGGAGAATCAGAAGCCTTAGTAGAAAGAATATCTGAGGTTGGATCAAGCTCTTTAGCTTGTTTATTGGTATTTCCTTCATCAGAAAAGTGTGGCTCTGTTGGTGCTTTTGCAGATTGTGTCTTCGAATTCGGTATTCCTTGGTCATTGTTATCTAGAGTAGGTCTTTTTGCATCCATGAACAATTTCCCGATGTCAATGTCTTCCTCATCAGCCTCAGTTTCAGTCACATAATTATCCCCCTCGCTGTTCTCTAACTCCTCTGTAGCTTCAACAAAATTCCACTGGTTTTCCAGATTCTCCTCATCCTCAATATGCTGCCCCATATCCACGAAATTGTCTGTTTCATCAGCTTGAATTGTTCCCTCCATTCTCGTATGTATATGTCTCCCTTGTTCCTCCGGGTGTTGAACTATATCTTCATGAACTTCACACTCTTCATGGTCGTCAAAGCGCAGGACTGATTTACTGCTGAATTTACTGTCACAGTCTTCAGTTTGTTTGATTTCCCCTGCTTCACTGCTAAAAACTTCACCACGCATGAAGATCTGATTATCGACAAGGAAGACAGAGGCTTTGATACTCTTCTTCGCTATACGTAATTCTATCGAATTCATCTGGGGAGGCCCATTAGAAATTGGTCTGTGATTGGGAGTGTTCCTTAGCCACTGTATTAGATCTGGGCGAATGAAGCTGTTGGGTTGCCCAAAATTAAAGCCTTCTAGGGCTTTCATAACCTTAACAGATCCACAATTGGGCTCGATGGCCTTTTTCCTCTGGTATATTTTACCTGAAAATTTAATTGGGCTTCTTGTAAGATCTGTTCTCGAGATTGGTTCCTCATCCTGATTCGAGGCGCATTCTGAGAAGCCCATTTGACATAGGGCCCAACTTTCTTTAGGTTCTTTAAATCCCTCCACCTCTGTCATCTCGATTGGAGAAGGAGCCGTAATTCTCTGATGATCCTCTGAAGGTGCTGTTCCCAAAGTCAAGTTTCCATTGATTCTCTCAAAAACCCTTTGAAGGCTGATTACACTCTCCTCGTTTGCCGCATGAGTATTATGAGCCTGGTACTTCGATATCTGGTCCTTCTTCCTTTCAAAATTCCCACCGCCTTTTGTATTAATTGCATTCTCTGTTTGGCCACTTGTGTGAACGATGCATGGAGTCTCTGCCACGTCATTTCCCATATCTTTTTTAGCTTTTTCCACGTCATCATCTTCCTCACTTGATGAATCTGAAGAAACATCTTCTTCCCCAACTACGTTTGTTCTGTTCATGGTGTTTAGCTTTTTCCCCAGAGTCCCAAAGGTTCCAAAGAATCTGTGTTTACGATCATTCAGTTTAAAGAATTTTAAAGTAATTCTCCTTCCTCCATAGGGCAGTGATACTTCTTCAGGAATGTACCCTTGTTCGTTTCCTCTTAATCTCAGTCTGGCATGATTTAGGGATCTCAACTCCATTGTATTTCTGTCAATATCAAGTAGGCCACCGCACATAGAACCAATAACTTTGAACACATGGATATTCCATATGTTCAAAGGCAAGCCCTCCACACCAATCCAGCTGTATCTGCAATCAATTTTAACATTTTCGGACTGGTTTTCCCAACTCCAAGGGGCGAAAGACACTGTAGTCACAGCTGGGAGTTTCATTCTTCCTAGTGTTAATAATCTGCATTTTTCCTCCTCACTCTGGCACCAAATCAGGGCTCTATCATCGTGTAGTGGTCTGACATCATACTGTTTTCTCGTGGTGTTTTCCAGCCCATATAAGATGGCCTCCCATGGAATGTGGCTGCTTTCCCTGAAAATCAAGACAACCTGATTCCAGCTTTCAGTGGTTCTGCTAGCTTCTTTTCTGGGGATACTCTGTGTTTGTGCTTTGTGTTTCTCTTCATCCTTGTCTTTGACTACGTTGGCCCATGATCCCATGATCTCATTGTGGGGTTTACAGGTACTTCTCTTCTCTGTTTTGGTTGAAAAACTTGTTGTTGCCCTCTTTTCTTCCCAGTGACCTCTAATAGACATTCTTCCAATCTTCTCCATCCCATACGTTTCTCTTCCGAAGGTACAATGATGCTTCTCACCAAGCTGTTCTGTAACGTAGAAATTTTCAGAAACTCACCTCTATCATTCTTGAAATACTCCATCCATAAACACATAACATTATTTCTGAACTGCTTCTTGTATTTCAAAGGATTTGCATTGTTGCACAATAGTCCTGTCGAGTCTGCTATCCAGAAGGCTGCGTCTATTGTTACTGAAATTTCATAACTCCATGCTCTTGTTCTCTGCAATTCTGACGGAACCTCCATCTTTGATTAACCTAAGCATGAACACCTTAAATCTGGTCCTAAAACTCCAAAAGTTTTTAGTATGTTGTCCATAACCAGTGGGGTTATGGCGTTTTCTATCACCATGGCCAGTGGGGCCATGGTTATCAGTCGAAGGGAGTTTCATGAGAGAAAAGAAAAGCACATTCATCCATGATGAAATTCAGCAGAGGTATCACATAAAGCTAATAAAAAATGGCTGTGGGAAAGCTCAATATGGAAGCATGATAGAATTCAATTAACTGATGAATATTTTTTCAATTATATTGAATAGAAAAGAATACGATTTGTGAGAAAATTATGATATAAGTTTGACAGGTTCATTTCCCTCCCACTTTCTCCATGGGGAGACCCGGTAATCAACTCATGTCCTGAACAACTAAATTCCCCCTTCCCCCAATTTATATTGCACACTTATTTACCAGCTACCAAATTGCCAATAAAGGTTCGTATCATATGCCCTTCCTCAAAATTCACCTTGTTCTCAAGGTGAAAAGATGGGTGATTACAAAACATTAAGCGTGTGTTCGTGTGTACTTATTTTTGCCTAAAATTTTGCTAAAAGTGGAGTGTAGTGGTGGGGACCACGAGATGTGTGATAATAATGAGTGATGATGTGAAATGTGTGGTTGATATTGATGTTTGACTTTGACTTTTAGTAGTAGGTAATTTTTAGGTGAAAATAAGTGGAAACGAACACACGCTAAATACATAAAACCGAATAATTTCTCTTCCGAGCATACTTTTAACGATCCACATGGCAAAATAAAATGGTACCCCGACGAAGCAGGATTCACCCTTCATGCATACTCCATAGCCAGTTGCCCGTGATCCTGAATTTTGAAAATTTTGAATTTGAACATCAGCAATAAAATACCCTAATCAATTTTCGGTGTTCCTGCAATCACTAGATCAGCGGAAAACTCAACATATCCATATTACTCCTCATTGCATTACAAATTCCCATCTTTAATTGAAGGTTCAATTCATTAGATTTTTTTCAAGGAGAATTTATTCTGCAAATCAATTATTTCGGGGACAATCAGTGCAAAGTCTAAGGCTGAGTTTTGCACATTTAAAGGTTTGAAGGCCCCTCGTGAAGATTTAAAAGATTGGATTTTGTAAAGCTAAAAATTCAGAGACTTCCACAGAAAATTGAGGGCCGAGCATTGCACGTTCATAATTTTTGACTGATTCTGACACCTAAAATTTTGGGGAATCTTGAGTGCAACTTTTAGAGTTTAAATAAGCTTAATATGTGTTCCTTCTGCTTCTTGGATATGCCCAACTCAGGATTTTTGTCCCGAATACCCTTGAAGTAGACCAGTCTAACATTCTGTACTCATTACTGCTATTCCAGTTCAGAAGCTCTTGGGGATTTCTTTCCTCCTTTACCGATAAGCTAGATCTCAGCCTAGTCATTCCCTTTAGTTTCACAATGTAACAATTCAAGTTTGCAAAAAAACCATCTTGCCATTCACAACCAATAGAGTCAACCAACTTTTGCCTCTTGGACTTAGTCCCCAAAAGTTTTCGAACCTTCAGGCAATTAATTATATCAGAAAGAACTCAGTGCCATGAATTCAGTATCCATGAGTGACAATTCCATCCATTTTTTTTTTATAAGAAACAGCAGATTTTATTGCTAAAAACAGTCAAAAAAGATACAACAAAAAGGTGGTTGAGCCTTCCACCCCTAACAAGACAAAAAAAGCTTTAAACAGCCAGCTATACAAAGTTAATCTAAGTTGGACAAAACAGTACATAATGCGCTAAATGGGTCAAGTCGAAACAAGTAGTTATCTAGGTCATTAAATGTCCTAGCGGCTCTAGCCCAAAGACCTGTGAAGAAAATGATACTATCCCAAATATCCTCCACTGATTTCTCCATATTATCGAAAATTCTTCTATTCCTCTCCATCCAGATAGTCCAAGCTGCAGCACACACAATCAGCCTCCATAACTCTTTCTTTCGCTTCCTATTTCCCCCAAAAAACCACTTGGTGAGGATCAAATCTGCCCATCGTTTTGGTAGAGGGCCAACTGCGCCAAACATGTGTAAAATTCTGCTCCATACCACTCTAGCGAACTCGCAATGAATTAAGACATGATCAATGCTCTCATTATCCTTCTTACACATAATACAATATGAGGGGGATATAGACAAAAAAGGCCTCTTCAATTGTAACAAATCACAAGTGTTAACCTTCCCTAAAGAAACCAACCAAGCAAAAACTTTGACTTTTGAGGGTACCATTCCTTTCCAAATGAACTTGAATTGAGGGAAATTTTGTTCTTGGGATGGTCGACAAAGGATATTCAAGAAGGATTTACACGAGAAAGAACCTGAGGATTGACCTCTCCAAATTCTTTTGTCCGGAGTAGAAGGATCAATTTTGGAAGTTTCAAGGATGCGCAGAAGAGAAGTGAATTCATCAATCTCTCTATCCCTAAAGTTACGAAGGAACTCAATATTCCAAAATGGGTTAGATGGAGTCGAAAAATCAGCAACATTGCAAATAACCGCCTCTTTAAAAATTGCCAATCGAAATAGGCTAGGGAACAACTCTTGGAGAGTATGAGCACCCGTCCATTTGTCTTGCCAAAACCGAATTTTATCACACCCTTTCCTACCACAAATTTGGTGTTTTCCATGAATTGATCCCAAATTTTTGAAATAGACTTCCATGGTGCCCGGAGAGTGGAGTTAACTTCCCAATTTGCATCCCATCCGTTTGAGTGTAGGCCATAACGACTAAGAATAACCGTATGCCAGAGCGAATCCGTTTCAATGGGAAAACGCCAAAGCCACTTGCCCAACAAAGCCAGATTCTTCAAATGCAAATTCCCAATCCCCAAACCACCAAAAGGCTTAAGTTTTGTGACAACGTTCCAATTCACCAAGTGATCACTATGACTCTCCCCTTTACCTTCCCAAAAAAAGTCTCTCATCATCTTCTCAATTACCTTAATCACTTTCATCGGCATTTTGAAAATAGACATGTAATATGTGGGAATACTCCCCAAGACTGATTGCAAGAGCACGAGTCTCCCACCTCTAGATAGGCAACCTTTATGCCAACCTTCTAATCTCTTAGCAATTCTTTCAATCACCGGTTCCCAAAAGGACCTTGCACTTGGATTTCCTCCGAGCGGAAGTCCAAGATAACTCAATGGCCAAGCCCCTTTTTCACACCCCAATCTATTAGCTATGTTTCCAATCCTTTCCTCCTCTAGATTTAGTCCTACCACACTGCTCTTGGCCATGTTTAGTTTTAAACCTGCACTTCTTGAAAAAATGTCTAAGATTTTCATGAGATTATCAATGCTTTCATCTCGATTCTCCAGGAAAAAGATACTATCATCTGCAAATTGGAGGTGTGACACCCTCACATTATTTCTACCTATCTTGAATCCTTCTATCAGCTCCTTTTCACACGCCCTATTGACTAATCTACTAAGCACATCCCCTACTAAAATGAATAAAAAAGGCGATAGAGGATCGCCTTGCCTCAACCCTCTTGATGCTCCAAATTTGCCCCTCGGCTTCCCATTTATCATAACCGAAAAAATTTGCGAAGATAGGCAGCCCCAAATCCATTTCCTCCATTTCTCTCCAAAGCCCTTCTTATCTAGCACAAAATCAAGAAATTCCCAGCTTACGTGGTCATAAGCTTTTTCAAAATCGATTTTGATCACCACACCGTCTTTCTTTTTCGACCTATACTCCTCTACAATCTCATTTGCCACCAATACCAAGTCTAAAATATGTCTTCCTTTCACAAAAGCACATTGTGCAGCCTCGATTGTGTCCTTTAAGACTTCTCTTAATCTCAAAGCAAGGACTTTGGCCACAATCTTGTACTAACACAACCAAGCTACGCATATACAGTCATAATACACACTCATATATACTCAAGCTGCAACACAGTAGCTAGCATGTGATACAATGCCATCAGCCAGCATCAATTCCCAAGGTTATTCAGAAGCACCATTTAATAAAACAGACACATTCTAGTCAGGTAAATCATTTCCACTGTCAGTTCTTTGGAACTAGAACATAAAAGATAACATGGAACATATCTCCAGCAGAAAAAGTGAAGCAATAATAGAACATACTCCTATGATCCATCTTCATCATTGCTGAATTATCACCAGAAATTTTTGCGGCGGTCTCCTCTAGTCTTCAAACAATCAACATAAATCTGAAGCTACAGTTAGCCGAGAGATTGATTGGGACCAAGGTTTACCTTGTCATACAATACTCAAAATAGAAGATCTAGGGTCACATTGGAGGCTAGATATTCTACCTGCGGCCATGCTATTACAAAAGCATTGGTTGTATTACAAGGTGGAATGCACTCCCAAATATAAAAACTAGAAAAAACATGGCATACAGAGTGTAACTCATGGTTCTTGTTAGGAGTACCAAATCTTCAGAGTACCCCTGAATGAGATACATTAAATGCTCCCACAGATTACTTAGAATAGAAGTGTGGTCCACATAGTATGAATTCAAACAGGAGGTCATACAAGATAAGTAAATTAAAGAAAAAGAACAAATCGTAATTGGTACGCGTCAATTGAAGAAAATTAAATGCTTGTGATTCAAAAGAACAAAAGTGAACCTGTATAGCCCTCTTGTTGCAGGGTTGACCAGTAGAGTATGAGCAGATGAATGTTGCCTTAGCGAATGTCCATAATCTTCATCAATCTGAAACAGAGAGGTATAGTAAAATATGGGTGAGATTCTATATTAAGTAGTCATTTCATCAATTCAAGGAAAACATTATTGAGATCACTATTTTAAAAAGAGAAAATGCAAATATAAAGAAAACCAGATCCAAACCAAGAAAAATCAATAACTAGTGGTAAATCATGAGATACTTCACGCCACTTATCATGTCCTCCCTCTTATATTAAGTAGCCATTTCACCAATTCAAGGTAAACGTGACTGTGGTTACTATTTTATCAAGAAAAATGCAAATATAGAGAAGGAACCAGATGCAAACCAAGAAATCAGTAACTAGTGATAAATCATGTGGTACTTTGCTCCATTTCTGACGTCCATCATCTTTCCGTCGTAAACAACATAAGCTTATGTGAGTTATTATCAGACAGCTTTCAATCATAACTTACAAATAATGCTACATGGGGCATCCACATGCAACACTTCCTCAAGTAGACATGAAACTTAACTCAAAGAGTGCACCAATAAACAATAATTCTTAGGGGTCAATCATAAATGCACACTTGCCACCCTAACTGCTTCTACATGTGCACTATGTTGGAAACTTATAAAATCGATGTACTCGGAAGGGAAAAATAATCTAATCACATCATCTCCAGGTGTCTTTCTGCAACAATATGTAAATGTTTATTTCACAGCCAGCCTAAAGATACATCCTAGATTAGACATGCATACACAGTAACACAAATCAAAACAACCATTACTAAAGATCACAGGTCATTTTCGCCCGAATTTAGGAAAGACTCCTAAGACATTTCCATTTTAACCTAGCATGCACAACCTAAAAGGCCCTTCGACCTGTCTCAATATAAGCAATTGAGCAAAGCATAACGGCAATTTCCACAGGAGGAAAGATGAACTTATGCACCCATCTGTGCATGTCTTGAAATGGAAAGTTGAATTTTTTTTTTTTTTTTTTTTTTGGATAACCGAGGGTATTGGGGGCCCCACCCCCACTAATCCCACCGAGGCCTTGGCACTTCAACCGAGAGATGCCCCAGTGGCCCCAAGGAAATACAAACGAGTTTGACGCAGCGGGAAATCGAACCTGGGATGTGCGCCTAACCACACTTCACAGGCCTGGCCTAACCGCCGCACCCCCCCCCCCCCTTGGGGTTGAAATGGAAAGTTGATATGGTAGCATCAAAGGAAAAACTTACAAGTTTCCGGATAGCTTCATAAGAAGGAGACAGCAATCTGGCCAATAAATTGTTCATTAGCTCCTCGTCAGTGATGGAGCAAAATATTGAAGTGATGGCGCTGACTACTTCATCTTCATCCTCCAAGGACAATTCCCTCTCTTCCAACCCCTAAAGTCAATTTGGTTAATAAATGATATTGAGACATAAAGAGATGTGCTTTACACATGCAGAATTCAAGAAATAATTGCTTCGCAAGCAATCACGATGCTCCCCAACATCAAAAGCCAAAAAATTATAATAAAATAATAATAAGCATCATCTACACCAGTGTTCTTAAATGCTTTCTAAAGGCTCTCTCCCTGAAGTCGGCCAATATATTTTTTGGTTTAAGGTACACTTAAAGCTTCAGAGAGTGAATTCTTTAAAATTATAATACTAAAACACATTGATTGTCAACACTCAATTTATAAAATGTACTATAATGAACAGATAGCAATGTAATATTGGTTCCTACCGTTGACACACAAAACAAATTTTCAGACAAGTTTAAATGCTATCAAGACATGGCATAATCCATTTTACTGTTCCAACGAATCAGCATCACCTCCCATTTTACCCCCAGGGGTATTGTTGTAAAAAAAAGCTCCTATTGCAACTTGCAACTAAGTAGATAATTCGAAGCACAACACTAACCCAAATTAAAATGATTTCTAATTGAATTATAAACTGTTCCAAACACATGGAGTGAAACTCAATGGGGACTCATATAACATAGAAATTCAAAAAATAAATAAATAAAACAAGGAACAGAAAGCGAAAATAGATGATCACAAAAAAATTGAACAATGAACTTAATCTTCAGGATTCCATCATAACCAACCTCTCCAATCCATATTAAGATTTCCAGATTGGAAGGTTCACACATCATTGTAGCAGCCTCTTCGCATAATTTCCGAAATGCATAAGCACAGGCATTCGAACAAACAGGTTTCGAGATCCCATTCACCAGAAATAGTCTGGAAATAGAAAGTCATTCAAAAACCTCAATGGGAAGTGAGGGATAAGTAATGTGACAGGAAGAGTTAAAGGGCTACAATTTACAAATCATTAATACAGTGCTCTGTGCAAACAGAATGATCTAACATCAGCTACATTTGTAAGTAGGTGTAAACATTCCTTTCGTCTTCAGAAACAATAGACACTGCAACATGTAAAAAATGCTCATGTATAAACATTTACAGCAATGGTCTAGTGTTGGTTTGGGAAGCTGCTATCCACTTTGCATAGGAACCCATAACATCTGCAAGCGATTTGTATACCTAGTAAACAATAAAATTCAAAGAAAAAAATAGATAGTTAGAGAGTCATTATACTCTGCACCTCAGATGAAGTTGCTATAGAGTGAAGCAGCAGCAATTAGTCCTATTTTCTATTTATTTATATTTAATTTGCAGTTCAGCTTACAAAAAAAATAATCAAGACAGGAATGCAAGCTAACTAAGTAATGGAACTTACAAGACACATAAAGCCCTTGAGAGCATCACAAGTTCTACTGGACAAAACTGTCACCAGATGCATAACAATGGAGACATCGAAAGGCTGTCCTTCCTTGACGACCACTTCAGAAACCTGAAACCATGACTAATCTAGGTACCCACCAAAAATCTTCAAGTAAATGTATACATGTATAACAGTGCAAAAAAAGCATGCATCGAAAAGAAGTAAAACAAAGGGAATTTTTATTATTTGATGTTATTCATTGCACTTACTGCATTAAGCATAAACAGTTTCGCTTCAACCTCTTTCCAAGGAATATGCATGCTGGAAGACATCCAACCTTCAGGGAATATCTGATATATGAATGAACCAAACTTCCATTACATACACTAGCAAAGCTCACTGTGCTTATTTTGGGTGAAGATGTCAAACACACTCAAATTCCAGAGTAAAGACTAATTTATTTAGGGTTTGCTTGGAAAGTGTATAAAAAGTGTTTGTGTAAAAACGTAAAGAAATGAGTGGTGGAAAGGTTAGTCGTACAAAGTGTTTGAAAACATTTTTATTTAAACACGACTTTCCAAGCGAGCCTTAATGAAAAACAGTTGGACACTGAAATACACATATCACCTTCTGAATAAATGACGTAGATCGTATTAGCTGACAAATATCTACCAAAAGTTCCACCAAATTCATCCTAAATTGTATGAGGCTGTCAGGTAGGTCAAGGATTCTGCAGTCATCGTCATGTGTGGAGTCATCAACCTGATAGATTAATGATTCAATATTGTGTACGAAGATGATAAAAGATCATAGCACCATTCCTAGAAGCAAGACTACAAATTAAGAAGCAATACTACAAATTAACGATGGTCCATAAGTGCCACTGATTTCTCAAAAACAAGAAAAAAAAAGAGCTGAAAAACTCAAAACATAATAATTTTACAGTCTTGAATTGATGAGCAGAAAGGTGTACAATGCCCTTGTTTATAAGAAAATGAATTCTTAATCATGCCAATGTAAGGCTATTAACTATAGAGAACAGAAAGTTCTAATTTAAATGGAGCAAAAAACCCACAATAACAATAATTAACTTCTGTCTCACTTTTATCAAAAAAGGTAAATGGATGAACTTGTTCTCCACTTTGGTTTAAGGAAAAGATTACTCAATCAGCAAAGATACTCCAAATGTTACACTCATGTTGTAAGAACAGAAGATAGCTTGGACATGAGAAATTTAGGCCTGCATGGCATTCTTTAGTGTTGAGAGTTGTGGAACCATGTATCAGGGTAGGCAAAAGTCTTAAGTTCGGATCCCATAGCTACCCAATTAAATAAATTGTCCACGTGTCTTTTATGGGAAAAAAATAAATTCTGCCTACATGTGAAGGGGTGTATTCGAAATAATAGTTAAATAATATAAATTGGAACCGATCTATCAACTTAAACTTTTAGATCACATGGTTCCAGAAATCTCAACATTTTGGAACTATGTTGTATTTAATCCCTTATTTTCAATACTCACCGTGCATGTATCGACAATAGCGACCTACTTTTCAAGTGGTTTTAAGTTCTCCACGACACTTGAAGCATGATTACTTTCATACTTCCAGAAACTCATTTTGAAAACAAAGAAGAAACACAATAAGGAAAATGAAGTATTGTTTCTCTCTTCACTTGACTTCATAAATAAATACTACAATCCAAAACTGAAAACACAAAATTGAAGCACAGAGAATACGGGGCTTAAGGTTCTCAACCGTTCATCCTTCTCATGTTCTATTTTTCACTTCTTATGATTCCACCTTGAATACTATGATTCCATAGTCATTATGCTCGGGCTTATACAATTCTTTGGCGTTTGGATTGTAGTAGGCTCTGGTTCCTATCTTACAGATATAATGAAATTGAACCATGTAGTAAAAGGAGAGGAATAATTCGCTTATAAATAATTACATTTTTACTTTTATTAGAATTGCCCAACACATCAAACGTGTACTGAGTGAGGATTATGAGGACCTATTACCATTTATAAAATGTCCCGTGTCTTAGGACTAATTTAACTCATGAGAGTCCTAGTCCTCCAAAGTCTGGATATCGGAACCTAACGACATGCAAATTGAAGGCGAAAAGAAGACTTTGTCCCGTCTACTCCCCTACCCCATCAGTTAGGTTCAATTTTTTCCATGAACTTTTTACGAATGAACAATTTTTATTGAATAGGTAACATTGAGAACAAACTCAGTAACGAAGAACCTTTTCGTGCTTCCATACCATCTTAAATCACTTAAATAAAAACTGGAGCTTCAAGAGAGGGCCAAATCTATGTTGCATGGACACTTCAATTAGGTCGGTGTGTCCGTCCCCATGTGTTACAACACTTCAAGGAAACCCTATCATATCATTTTTCCTTTTTAACAATAACAATAACAAGATATTAGTTTAACCTAGATATTATAATACCCTTTCTATGCCACAAAGATAGGCTCACTTGCACCCTTAATTGGGACACGTTAAGAAAATGAAAAATTAATTAATTAATTAATCAAACAACATTGGAAATTGGCCTATATTGGGAACAGATAATTAAACGAAACACGTCTTTGTAGGACGAAGGGATTATAACAAATAAGTACTCGTACTTAAGAGTAATCGGAAAAGAGTTAAGTATAGAACTAAAACCAAACTATACAAATGAAGAATTTTTAAGAAGACAATCAAACTCTTGGTGATGTGTCATGTCGCATCTTTTCTCGTGTTATGTCCAATGCAACAATCTAGGGTAAAAGTTTCACTTCTCAAGTATAATGAATAGTTAATTACTAGTAAAGTCTAAACATGACAGTTGTACCCAGGACAGTGTACCATCAGTACATGGTATGTTTGTATATAATATTGTTTCTCCCTTTTCTAATCTTTGCATGTCATATTTGCATCTATTTACAGAGCGAGCATAAGCTGAATAAATTTAAGGAATGCACTAAAGCTAAGGATGTCAAACGAGCAAGCCGAACCGATAAGCTCACGCTGGACCCACAAAAAAGCTCAGGCTGGGCTTGCTTTAAGCGAGCCACGAGCCCGATCCGAGCCTCCTATTTCAAAACCAAGCGGGCTCGTAAATGAGGGCTCGACTTCGTGATTTCGAGCTGGGCTCGACTCGTGTATTAGATTTGTTATTTATTATTATATACTTATTTAAATTCAGCTATTCTATATAAAAAATTATACACGTGATCGTTGATTCGTGTATAATTTTTACTCCGCCTACATTGAACATAGCCGGTCCCAAGCCTCGAAAAAGAATGAGGGTTTTATCTATTCCAAAATTTATATAATATGATCAACTCAATAATGTGTTTAATGATTTTTTGTCTCTTTATATATAGCAACACTTTATTGATAATTTCATTAAGAATGATCACAAAAATAGTGGGCGTAAAAGAAAAAAAAAAGGGACAGAGCCAGCTCAGCTAGATTCAAACTCAAGCTCGAGCCTCTTTTTTTTCCCAAGCCAAGCTCAGTTCAGATTGGACTCGTAAAAAAGCTCGTATGGTTAGAGCCAAGCGGAGCCCGAGCTCAAAATTTTGAGCTCGGCTCGACTCGGCCAGGCTCGTTGACATCCCTAACTAAAGCACATAAACAAGTGCGAAGCAAGGAAAAATGGATAAAAAGTTGTAGACAAGGCAGTAATCAGTAATATGTAGAAAAGTTCTTATTGTTACGAGAAAGACCCTTCTCCAATTTATTAAACTTGTAAGAATCTTCAATCTTCTCTAGGGGAACAGGCCTTGGAAGGTCCACTCTTTTGTGGGCGGACAACCCCCGAGAAACCACATAGAGAATCCCTGCAATTTCTTGTCATTCTCTCTCTTTCTTAAGGGTTTCTGTTTTGTTATTAAATAAGTACCAGACAATCAATGTTTGTTTTTAACTTTTGAAAAGGTATTCGTAGCACTGGATTATTCTCTGTTTCAAGATTATAGCTTGTCGGCTACAAGCTCACAATTAATTTAAAATTTCAAATAAGTAAATTTCAAAATACATATCTGTTAGAGTCCTACATCGGAACCGATCTATCAACTTAAACTTTTAGATCAGATGAGTCCACAATTTTAATATGGTATCAGAGCAAGCAAGGATCCTGGATTCGAATCTCAACACCACCCATTTAAAATGAATTGTGCACATGTTAAGCTTTTTTTGGGGAAAAAATAAATTTTTCCTACACGTGAAGGGGCATGTTGATAATATAAATTAAATAATTTAAATTGAAACCGATCTATCAATTTAAGATTTTACAACAAATGGTTCCACAACTCTAATATGCGGTATCAGAGTTAGGCCCATTTGTGATGCTGGAAGCCCTCAATGTTGGTTTATCTACAGTTGTTTGGTATGATCCGCGCCATGCATGAGGAGGCATGTTAGTGTCCCACATCAGATTATGAGGTGTATAAGATCCAATTAATAACGTGAGGGTAATCCTCCCCTAGTAAACCGGTTTTGTTAGGAGTTAGACCCAATATCTTAAGAATATCTACTTACCCATGGGAGACAGATTTGTGTAAAATCCATTTTAAAATTTATGTAAAGAGAGGTGGGTTTTTCTGTGGATTCATTTCCAGTTTCAATAAAACATGTCTGTTTTTCCAACTAAGTTGAATGACATCAGATTTTCTGTTACAACTAAGTAATGAGTTGATTATAACCCTGCAGAGGAAATTAAGCAATTTCTCCAAAAGCCACAAGGACAAGTGATTCTCAAAATGGTTAAGAAGGTCAAGCAGCTGATACCCCCAAGTAACACATGAAGACCAACTGGTAACGCCAAGAAAGTCACTATTGGAACGTATAAAACCAGCTAGAATTATTAAAAGAAAAATAATTACAATCAAGTAAAGATTATAATCCCTTCAATAATAATTTCAATGATTGGGAAAAAAGAATGTTGCGTCAGACAAACCTGAGCACGTAACAAAAGAGCATCAAGTAATGCAAAGAAAACAGGAAAAAGTCGTTCTAAATTTTTCCTATTTTCTGCATTATCCAGTTCGAGTCCAAGGATATAGCTCGCAAGAGTACACCTAGAAATTTAGAAAATGAAACAAGTTCAAGGAATCAAATATAAACAGAGGCAAGTGCCAATTGCCATACGGACAACAAACAGAGGCAAGTGCCCATTGCCATACGGACAACATTGTGATCAGGGTGAATATGCAAGTGCCATTGCAGAAAGATCAAAGAAGGTACCAAAACTGCAAAGTCAAGTCGGCAATCTCCCAGTCTCCACTTGGAAATGCCACACAACTGCCAATATATAAAATAAAACATGTTAAAAGAAGTGGCAATGCTCTGCGCACTTTCTTGATTTTATTCCTAGTAAACAGCTTTTTAAGTAAAGCATGTTCATCCTAAATCTTCTATTGATATGGTGCAATGTAGCACAACTCATCCACAACGAAACTATGCTGCTCTTCACAAAATATTAGAATTCTAAAACCACATATTCATTGAAAACTATCCTGCTCTTCTAATATTAGAATTCTAAAGCCACACATTCATTAATATGATGGATGCAAGAATGGCACAAAATGCAACATGATCTGCAGATACTTTAAGCAGCAAATATATTTTGGCAGGAAGTGTACAGGAAAGCTGAAGGCATCAAGAAAATTTATTGTGACTGTAGCTAATAATGGTAGTTTAAAGCGAGACCCATTTTTGTTAGAATGCAGGGTTGAAAAGTAATTGAAGAAAAGAAAAAGTTATAGGTTAGGACTGAAAAGTTGTTTGCAGAATTATGATTCCATAGAGTTCTGGACAGAATAAGCTTTAACAATAAATACATTGGATTATCAAGGCCCACCCACTGGATGTTTAATGAACCACCTTGATCGTCATTCAGCATCTTTCAACCAAGATTAGTGCGATGGATTTATAATAGATCTGTAAAAATGCAAAAGAACAGGAACAACGATTGGCCTTTCTTGGTCCCTGAAACATCGTTTTCAAAATGTAGAGAGAGTTTTTTATAGATTGATTCGGGTTAATCGAATGCAATATGGCCATATGGTGCTAGAGAGAACAGATAGTATAAAGGTGCAACCAATTGCTAACTTTTAATTCCTCCATCTCCCAAGTGCACATTTCCGATCCTTTAAGTGCAGATTTCTGATTGTGTTTCCTTCCATCTTCCCCCATGATAACCTAAGCTCATCTGTCCTTTCCTATAATGTCACTAAATCACCAAGTATTTTTCCTAAAATCCACTAATTATTAAAAAAAAAAAAAAAAAAGAAGCATATTTTGGAATAAATTTTGCGTGAAAATTGTGCAATATATCCCCGAAAATGAACTTCAGTTATGAAACCAAGGGTTCAAATCTGACCTCAAGAGGGAATCCGCCAGTGCAAGTGCCTCAGGGCTTGCTTTGACAATCAAAGATGGTGCCTAACAAACAAATGCAAACAAAATAATGGACAACAGTGATATAAGTCCTGCACCATCATTTTCTGGCATAAAACAGACCCTTTGCTTTGTGGGAATTAAGAAAATTTTCAAATGCTATCTGCAATGAATTAAGATATAGAATCCACAATGTAAAGTTTGATACTAACAGCTTGACCAATTTCTGACATCAGACAAGCAAGGCCGCCTATTTGTTGTTCGTCTCTACTATTAATAGCAGGAATAAGAACCGATTCCTTGAGAAATCCAACTCTACATAGCAAAACCTGTTGTAGCCCCTGCCAGAGGAAAGGTTCATCACAGATTAGTTTTGATTGGAGATACTAAAGGCTTATTTGGTCTAGCTATCTTGAAATTAACATTGATTTTTGGTTGAGACATGGCCAAAAAATGTAAAAAGTTGTTGGCATCATGGTTAGAAATGAGTTTATACTAGTATACTGCTTGACTGCAATGGAATCCGACCGGAGGACAAAATGGATTATGACTTCTCTTGAAAAATAGAAGAATTTGCTTCAAAAATGATTGAATTTGGTGGAGTTTAGGGAGAATGTGAGAGAAGGAGGGTTGAGAAAAATTTTGTGAAGATAAATGTAAGTCTGGTTTTTCAAGACTGATAGAGGAATCTCCACCAACACCCCCCAAAAAGTCGGAATCATAGAGTTCTAGCACCGCAATAGTGTCGTAGCTTGTAGCAATCTCGTATCATGAAATTCAATGTTGTAGCTTGCCCAAAGACAGGTAACACAGATGATAATTAACGAGGGCAGTTTAGATGAGATTGTATCATGTCTAAAAGAATCACTGCGATTTGATATTTAATCACATTACAAAATTTTATCAGGTCAAAAACTATGAAAATGAAAGCACGGTATACCTCATGTTGACTCATGAGTTCAACAAGAACTTCAATAGCCAGATCAAATGAAGACGTAACCTATTTTCCAGTACAGAAGGCACGAATGACCATGTTATGCATAATATCTTCAAAAGACCTTCAAATAAATGAAGTCTGGAAAGATATGTTACCTGCAAGGAATTGAAAACAAAACTAAGAACTGGATGCGCAGCCAATGACCCAGATGGAATCTCTGAAAAGCAACCAACTCGAACCTGAAAGCATTAAGATCAGCGCTGCAGGAAAATGGTATTTGGATCACAAATATGCATGGATGCAAAATATATGGCAAAGTATGTTGGGTTTCACCAATCAAGAATTCAAGATGAGGAAAAGAAATCAGAAAGCAGTAAAGACAGACTTCGAGTATTGTCAATCTAACAGAATTATTATTAGTTACAACTTCATGTTAAGCTAATATTGTATAAGATGACTTATCCAATTTGAAAGGTAAATTGTGGTTTGACTCTGTAATACTTCATTGGGGTTTATTCCTTTATATCTTCTGGCGAATCTGGAAATATCGATGATGTCCAATTCAGTTATTCAACGTGATTTTCCTAGCTTCAAAAATGACGTAGGGCAATGAATGAAATAAACCTATTGCATGTAGTAACCCCCTTTTGCTAGGAGTTTATTCATTATTTAGATAGGAATTACATCTCTTTTAGGCTTATTGTCATCATTTCTTCTTAGAATAGTGTTTGTTTTCCTTACACTACGACGATTTGCAGATTAATTTCCCTATAAAAGAGTATCTCCAACAACCTCTTTATTTTAAAGGAGTATATTCCACATTATAGAGAGAATCTTTAAATTAGAGAGGGAATGTATTAACACATTTCAGCATGCTCTTTATTTATGGTTCTTCACTTAACATTTTTTCCGCCTCATACTATTATGTTTTATTATATATATATATATTTTTTTAATACTCTAAAGGAGTCCTATTTACTAAATCATATAAAGCTTATGTAGATATAAATATGAAGTATTGGAATTTGCATTTATTGAATGCATTTCGTAATGGGAAGTGATGTGGCTTTCAAAAATTGGAGAGCCAAAACCCAGTCTGTTAATTCAAGAGTTCAAATGAATAGCCAGTTGTGACTCATAGAAATAGATGTAATTGACTATTCGATTATGTAATTATAGGACTCATGAGCACATATTGTACAGGTGACATGCTTAGCACAATTATAGGAGAGACATTTTGGGCATGATAACAGAAGAAATTTTAAGAAATTGATAAACTTTTTGCTTCTCTTAAGATATTGGGCCTAACTCCTCCTAACAAAACCGACTTGTTAGGGGAGGTTTACCCTCACCTTATATATTGGATCTTATATATTTGATTACCCGATGTGGGATTTTAACACGCCACTTCACGCACAGCGTAGAATATGACACACAACTGTGGAAATATATATTGGCAGGTACCCAACATCATAACTGGGCCTATCTCTGATACCATCTTAGAATATTAGGCCTAACTCTTCCTAACAAAACCGGCTTGTTAGGGAAGGTTTACCCTCACCTTATATATTGGATCTTATATATTTGATTATCCGATGTGGGATTCTAACACCTTCTATAAATTTGGACTTGTAACTAAAGAAGAAAAAAGAAAAAAAAATTCCACGAAACACATGAAATTTCACAAAATTCTTCACAGTATCTGACACTTCTTACTGTTTGTTTGCAAGCCTAAATTCCCATAGTTTCTGCTCTTCTACCAATCAGAATTTTATTTTTTCCCATTTAGTCCTTAATTTCTCAAAGCAATTTCAAGAATTCATAACAGTTTGTTGTAGTGTTTCACACAGTTTCAGCCAAAATTCAGCTATTTCAATGCATTTATAGGCCAATCAGCCCATTTTTCAAGCTCATTTAATAGTACTCAGTTGGTTCAGGTGGCTTTCAATCAGGTCCAGTCCTTTTTTTTTTTTAATTCTATTCCAAGAAATATGCACGTTGTCCTAACTATATTCCAAGGTCGACAGGAGCCATATATGATGAGTAGAGGATATTAAGAAAGAATGATACACTGCAGATTGTTGATTTTTCACCAAGGAAGAAAGGAGGTCGGATACAAATGGGTGTTCACAAAAAGCATAAAGCTGAGTGAACAGGTGATAAACATAAGGAGACTTGTTGCCAAAAGAGGTCTACACAAACTTGTGTGAATCGACTGTCAGGAAACTTTTGCTCCAGTTGCAAAATTAACTCAATCAGGAGTTTATCTTTTCCTTGCAGCAAAGAGATTGGCACATTGCACAATTTGATGCAAAAAATGTATTCCTTCACGTGATCCCGGAGAAGAAGTGTACATAGAATTATCCGCCGGAATGAAGATTGCATAGAAAGCCTGCAAACTGAAGAAGCCCTTGTATGTCTTAGGCAGTCACCCAAAGCCTCATTCGAAAAATTTATTAAAGCAATCCTTCAGTGCCACTATACTCGAAGTCAAGATTATCACACTGTATTCTTCAAACACACTAACAAGAAAGATTGTTATCCTCGTTTTCTACGTTGATGATACCAATATTAACGGGAATAATGTTGATGAAATAAGAAAACTTTGAGCTTCAAGATTTGGAAGCTTTGAGATATTTTTTGGGAATTGAAGTAGCTAGATCGAGAAAGGGAACATTCCTATCCCAAACAAACTATGTCCTAGATCTTCTGAAAGATACAAGCATGTTGGCGGCTTGGCGCGTAAACCGAAAACCACACCAATTGACCCTCATCAAAATTTAGGAGCCACTGTTGAGAGTAATGCAATTGATCGAGAACAATACCAAAAATTAGTTGGTAAATTTTGATATATTTATCTCATACTAGGACCATATTTGCAATAAGAGTGATAAGTCAATTTTTATCCATTCTCCTTGCGAAATTCACATAGATGTTGCATAAAGATTCTATGCTCTTAAAACGTTCTCCCAGAAACAGTTCACATTTTTCAATAAACCATCATCTTCAAGTTGAAGCTTATACAAATCTTGATTAGGCTGGTAATGTAAATGATAGGAAGTCTACATTAGCGTATTGCACATTTGTTAGAAATGTTAGATTGTATTGTGATATAGTTAGGGTTTAGTACGGGCCTAACCCAATACGTCTAGTGTAAATATTATATATATGTCTCTGCATGATGAATCAAAGACAACCTTTTCACACCTTTCTATGTTTTCTCACATGGTATCAGAGCTCGAGTGAGAAAAACACTTAGGGTTTCGTTTGTTATTGGTTGTGCTTCATTCCAACCATCCTATTTCTTTTCAACCCTAGCCGCCGCACTGTTTCCGGCTATCTGCGCTTCGACCACAACTCCGATCCCAAAATTGACCACATCAGTCGACTCGCCTCGTCGTCGCCTACCATCAGCCGGAAAATCATCGTCGTCCGACCAGTCACGCGCCCACACGTGCGGCCTGAACAGTACGCGCACAGTCTGTCCCGTCGGCGCGTGGCGGCACGTCTAATCTCCGGCGAACCTCCGGCTTCCATTGATCGACTCGTCTCCACCAGCTGGACCTTCGTCTGGTGTTATCTTAGTCGTATCTCAGTCCGTTTGTGGTGTTATATTGGTAGTTTTTTGGTGTTGTCTATTTTTCTTTGGCCCAAGATTCAAATGGCGGCTCAATCTGACACCTCAAAGGACATATCTATGCTTACCTTTTCGTCTACTCCCACAATTTGTGCGGAGAAATTGACTGGATCAGCCAATTATAGGACCTGGTCTTCAACTGTGGAATTATGGTTCATTGGTCAAGGTGTTAATGACCATCTGGTTAAGCAACTTAAGGATATCGCTACCAAAGATAAACCGAAGTGGAAACAGGTTGACGCTTTCCTTTGTAATCTTCTATGGCAGTCCATTGATCGTACTCTTGTTGGTCAGTATCGGGCATATCGTTCTTGTTTTGACGTTTGGCAGAAGGCGAAGAAGCTTTATTCGAATGATATAAATCGTCTCTATACAGTGGTGTCGGATATGAAGAAAGTTATGCAGCAGGACCAAGATATGCAAACTTATCTGGGGCAAATCGAGACTCTTCGACAGGAATTTAATGACATGATGCCCTTTTCTGAGGATGTTGCAAAGCAAGAAGAGCAGCGTGGAACTTTCTTTACGGTTTTGGCATTAGCTGGTCTGCGTCCTGAATTGGAGTCTGTTCGGAATCAAATTCTTGCTAGTTCTGGGGTTCCAACTATGGATACTGATTGCGAAACGGTTGCCAGATCTCTGCGGCAAGAAACATCTCCAGTGGATCTACTGTTCCCCCGATTGATTCCACTATTCTTGCCTCTCGGGTTTCTAATCGAGAGGAGGGTAGGGGTGGTCATGGAGGTCGCGGTCGCCCTCGATGCTCTCATTGCAACAAGCTTGGCCATACAGTAGATCGGTGCTACCAGCTTCATGGTCGACCTCCTAAGGTTGCCAATGTCACACAGTATGGTCCTTCTGTTGATACTTTGCCTAGCAGTGTGTCTGTTTCTGCCACTGAGTATGCCGAACTCTTGAAACTTCGGGAGAGCAAGCAATTATCCTCTGCCACGTCGGGTGATCCCATCGAGAACTCTGTTGCCTGCATCACACAGTCATCGCCTCTTGGCCCTTGGGTGCTTGATTCCGGTGCCACAAATCACATGTCTGGTAATAGAAATCTATTTTCCACTATTACTTATTCGAGCGTTCTATCCCCTGTCACCTTAGCCGATGGTTCCCAAACTAAGGTTAAAGGCATTGGCCGAGTCAAACTCGTTCAGTCATTATTTTTAGATTCTGTTCTCTTTGTACCAGACTGTCCATTTAATCTTGTATCTGTTAGCAAGTTATGTCAGAACCTACCTTATTCTATTGTTTTCATGGCTAATTCAGTTCTTGTGCAGGATCGGAATACTGGGAAAACGATTGGCGTAGGGCGTGAACACCACGGGCTATACTACCTTACTCCTTCATCGCCTATCACTGTTGCTGCTACCGATCCATCTACCATTCTTCATCATCACCGTTTGGGACATCCTAGCCTATCCAAACTACAAAAGATGGTGCCGAGTCTTCCATGCCTGTCTACTTTAGAGTGTGAGTCATGTCAGTTAGGAAAACTTGTTCGTAGTTCCTTTTCGAGTCGTGTCAATAAACAAGCAGAATCTCCTTTTGCTTTAGTTCATTCGGATGTTTGGGGTCCTAGTCGTGTTCAGTCCACTTTGGGTTTTAGTTATTTTGTTACGTTTGTTGATGATTTCTCTCGTTGTACTTGGTTATTTTTAATGAAAAATCGTTCTGAGTTGTTTTCCATCTTTCAAGCGTTTTGTTCTGAAATTAAAACCCAATTTGGCACTGCTATTCATACTCTCCGAAGTGATAACGCACGTGAGTATTTCTCTACACAATTCCAATCGTTTATGGCTTCCCAGGGTATCTACATCAGTCGTCTTGCGCCCACACTCCGCAGCAAAATGGAGTGGCTGAGCGGAAAAATAGACACCTGGTTGAAACTACACGCATCCTCCTTATACACTCTCACGTTCCACTCCGTTTTTGGGGGGATGCCGTTCTTACTGCATGCTATCTCATTAATCGCATGCCTTCTTCCACCTTGCAGAATCAGGTTCCTCATTTTCTATTGTTCCCAAATCAACCACTATATTCTGTCCCCCCTCGTGTTTTCGAGTGCACATGTTTTGTCCATAACCTTACTCTCGGAAAGGACAAGTTATAGGCTAAAGCACTCAAGTGTGTCTTTTTGGGTTACTCTAGGTTGCAGAAGGGCTATCGCTGTTTCTCTCCTGATCTTCAGCGTTATCTTGTTTCTGCAGATGTCACCTTCTTTGAGGCAACACCCTACTTCCCTTCTGTCACACGTACTTCCCATCTATCGGATGTCCTACCTGACCATAGTCCTCCTCTCCTAGATGCCTCATCTACAGAGCCTCATTTACAAGATACCTCCTCTCTTGATCATGTGGCACCTACTGTCGACTCACCGCCTCCTCTAATCACTTACCGTCGCCGACCTCGGCCTGCCACTGAGCCGCCACGGGACCCGCTCAGTGAGTCCCCATCTACTCCGACACCTGAGCCTGTCTCGTCTCCATCCCCCGAACCCGTTGTTTCCTCTGGCCCGTTGGATTCGCCTTCTACTCCGGTTGCACCTCCAGATCCCGATCCTGACTTGGATCGTCCCATTGCGGAGCGTAAAGGTACTCGTTCTACTCGTAATCCTTATTCTATATATAATTTTGTCAGTTACCAACGCTTATCTCCATCATATAGTGCATTTGTATTGTCCTTGTCTTCTGTTTCCATACCTAGATCTGTTGCCGAGGCTCTCTCGCATCCAGGGTGGCGTTAAGCTATGGTTGATGAGATGTCTGCGCTGCATCGTACCGGTACATGGGATTTGGTCCCCATTCCTCCCGGTAAATCTACCGTGGGTTGTCATTGGGTTTATACGGTCAAAGTGGGTCCTGATGGCAGTATTGACCGGTTGAAAGCCCGCCTTGTTGCGAAAGGCTACACCCAGATCTACGGCCTTGATTATAGTGATACCTTCTCTCCAGTTGCTAAGATGTCCTCCGCTCGTCTCCTCCTCTCTATTGCCGCCATGCGTCACTGGCCTCTCTATCAGTTGGATGTTAAGAATGTCTTTCTTCATGGTGATCTACGTGAAGAGGTTTATATGGAGCAACCACCTGGTTTTGTTGCTCAGGGGGAGTCTGGACTGGTATGTCGCCTTCGTCGCTCCCTCTATGGATTGAAACAATCGCCGCGAGCTTGGTTTGGGCGTTTTAGCTCAGTAATTGAACAGTTTGGCATGGTTCGTAGTGAAGTTGACCATTCGGTATTTTACTGTCACTCGTCTTCTGACCATTGCATCTACTTGGTGGTTTATGTGGACGATATTGTTATTACTGGGAATGACAAAGAAGGTATACAAAGGCTAAAGCAGCATCTGCTTCATCACTTTGAGACCAAAGACATGGGTAAGCTTAAATACTTCTTGGGAATAGAAGTTGCTCAGTCCCAACAGGGTGTTTTTATTTCTCAAAGGAAGTATGCCCTCGATATTTTGGAAGAGACAGGTATGTTAAATTGTAAACCTGTAGAAACTCCGATGGATCCGAATGTCAAGCTTGTTCCTTGTCAGGGGGAGCCCTTATCCGACCCTGGTAGATACCGGAGGCTTATTGGGAAACTCAGCTACCTCACTGTGACTCGTCCAGATATTTCATTTGCCATGAGTGTTCTGAGTCAGTTCCTTAGTGCTCCGTATGATAGTCATTGGAATGCTGCCATTCGTCTTCTACGTTACATCAAGAAAGCGCCAGGTAAAGGTTTACTTTATGAAAATAGAGGAGACACTGAGGTGGTTGGATATTCAGATGCTGATTGGGCAGGTAGCCCACACGATAGACACTCGACCACTGGGTATTGTGTCCTTGTTGGAGGAAATTTAGTGTCTTGGAGGAGCAAGAAGCAGTCAGTGGTTGCTTTGTCCACAGCTGAGGCAGAATACCGAGTTATGGCTAAAACTACTTGTGAGCTAGTTTGGTTGAAACAGTTACTTCAGGAGCTGAGGTTTATGAAGTGCCAGCCAATGAAGTTGATATGTGATAACCAAGCAGCCTTTCACATCGCTTCCAATCCTGTGTTTCATGAGAGGACCAAGCACATCGAGATTGGCTGTCATTTTATTCGGGAGAAGATTATTTCAGGGGATATCGTCACTAGTCATGTCAAATCAAATGATCAACTAGCCGACATATTTACTAAGTCACTTGGGGATCCTCGGGTCAATTACATTTGTAACAAGCTTGGAACTTACAATTTGTACGCTCCCAACTTGAGGGGAGTGTTAGATTGTATTGTGATATAGTTAGGATTTAGTACGGGCCTAGCCCAATACCTCTAGTGTAAATATTATATATATGTCTCTGTATGATGAATCAAAGACAACCTCTTCACACCTTTCTATATTTTCTCACAAGGAACAATTTAATTACCTGAAAGACTAAGATATAATGTGCACAGTACACACATGGTATGAGAGGCATAAAGATATAAAAAACTCATACAACAATTCTCTCTTTTTTTAACATTTTTCTCTATTTTTGGTAATATTTTTCAACATTCTCCTTCACACGTTCTACACCTAGAAATTGCACTTGACACCTACTAATTTTTTATTAATTTCGTAATATCATTGGCAGAGATTATGCACTATCAATGGACAAGATTGCAGATTTATTTTCCCATAATTAGTGCATTAGCTGTGTATATATTCTTACCTAGAATAGATTGACAGAATATTGTATATTTAGGTAAATAGGTGTGTATTTATTCTTACCACAAATAGATTGTACTACAATTCTTATTTAATGGAAAGGATCCTCAAGAAGAGGTCATTCAGCCTTTTACACAAAATTGTCATGGTATCAACTTACTTCAATCCCTAGCTGAATCTTCGATTTTGTTTCAGTTTTGCTTCAGTTGTTTTGAAGTTTTACTTCGTTCTTTTGAATTTTCTCATCAGTCCTCGTTTCCCTGATTTTGGGTTGATCATTTTCTGATCAACGACTTCATTTTTGAGGTTTTAGGTTGACCAACTTGTGGTTGACAACGCTGCATTGAATTTTCTTTTTCTTTTTTTTTAGTACTTTTTGGAAAGATGACTATCAACACTCTAGCTATCAAATTTATAGGAAAGAATTATGCAGCATGGGAATTTCAATTCAAAATGTTTCTGAAAGGGAAGGAGCTTTGGGGTCACATTGATGGGTCCTCTCCCACGCCTAAAGATGGTAAAGAACTCAACGAATGGGAAGTAAAGGATGCTCAAATTATTTCTTGGATCTTAGGATCTATTGAAGCTCATATGGTGAACAATTTACTTTCCTTTTGTAAGGTTAAAGAGATGTGGGATTATTTGAAGCGCATATATCATCAAGATAATACCGCAAGATGTTTTCAACTAGAACTCGACATTAGCCACTTCAGCCAAGGCAATCTCTCAATTGAGCAGTACTATTCTGGATTTCTTAATCTATGGAGCAAATATTCTGATATTATCTACTCAAAGGTACCTAAAGAGGCCTTAGCTAGTGTTAAGGCAGTCCATGAAGTGAGTCGACGTGATCAATTTGTGATGAAACTGAGACCAGAATTTGAAGTTGTACGTGTTGGATTGCTGAATCAAGATCCAGTTCATCTTTAGATATATGTCTTGGTGAATTGTTGCACGAGGAACAGAGATTAGCAACACAAACTCTTATAGGCGCCGCAGGGGAGACATCTGAAGTAGTTAATATTGCACATGCCACTCAAGGGAGAAACCGAGGAAAGGGACGAACGCAATGCTACAGTTGCAAGGAGTTCGGGCATATTGCCCGCAATTGTGGTAAGAAATTCTGCAATTATTGTAAGCAGAATGGACACATTATCAAGGAAAGTCCTACTCATCCAGAAAATAAGCGAGTACAGGCTTTTCCAGCTGCTACTCCAACCCCTAATATTAGTGGTCCTATAGCTGCAACTGCTAGCACAGGTCAGTATGTTGTTACTCCAGAAATGGTTCAACAAATGATTATCTCAGCATTTTCTGCTCTTGGACTTCAAGGTCAAGGTAAAACTATTTCTTCTCCTTGGTTTGTTAATTCTGGAGCGTCCAATCATATGACTGGGTCACCTGGTAAAGAAAATATTCAAATAGCTTATGGAAGTAATCTTCCAATTACATCCATTGGAGATATTGGGCCTTCTTTTCATCATGTATTTGTCTCTCCTCGGTTGTCTACCAATTTAATTTCAGTTGGTCAGATGGTGGATAATAACAATGATGTATATTTCTCTCATGGTGGTTGTGTTGTACACGATCAGGTGTCAGGGAAGGTGATCGCAAAGGGGCCTAAACTGGGAAGACTATTCCCATTGCAATTTGCTATTCCTCGAACTTTGTCTTTAGCTTCTATTGCTGTCGAAAATAAGGCTGAAGTTTGGCATAGACCATTAGGCCATCCAAATAATGTGATTTTGTCTAATTTAATGCAACGTGGTTTCCTTGGCAATAAAGATCAGTGTTCTGCTCATAGATTGGCCTTTGATTGCTCTACTTGTAAATTAGGGAAAGGTAAAACTGTGCCTTTCCCTAGTTTTGGTGGTCATGCTGCTACATGTTTTGAGATTATACATAATGATGTTTGGGGCATTACTCCTGCTATTTCACATGCGCAGTATAAATATTTTGTGACATTTATTGATGACTATAGTCGTTTCACATGGATATATTTTCTGCGCTCAAAAGCTGAAGTGTTCACTGTTTTTCAATCTTTTGTGGCCTATATCAAGACACAATTTTCCACTTGTATTAAGGTTTTACGATCCGATAATGGTGGCGAATATACGTCGCATAACTTTCAAGTCTTTTTGCAAGAGAAAAGGATAATTTCTCAATGATCTTGTCCGTATACGCCTCAAAAAAACGGGGTGGCTAAGCGTAAAAATCGCCACTTGTTGGATATGGTTCGAACATTACTTTTGGAGTCTTCCATTCCACCTAAATTTTGGGTGGAAGCTTTGTCCACTGCAGTCTATCTTGGAAACCGATTGCCTTCACAACTATTGAATTTCGATACTCCATACTATCCCCTTTTCGATAAGCATCCTGATTATAATATGCTACACACATTTGGATGTGTTTGCTTTGTTCACTTGCCTCCTCACGAGCAGCACAAGCTTGCAGCTCAATCCGTTTGGTGTGTTTGTATGGGTTACAATGCTGCTCACAAGGGTGTGTTATGATGGTGTTACTAATGGTCTGCGTACTTCTAGAAATGTGATTTTCTTTGAACATGTGCACTAATTTCAGCAACATGTTTCCCCTCTAGATAGTGTTGTTCTTCCTAACTTTGATGATGTCTCTCCATCAATTAAGCGTTTTAAACCTGGTGTTGTCTACCAACGACGACGAACCCCATCATCACAAATCCTTGTCGACCCTAATCCAGTGCATACTCCAATGGCTCCTCGGAGGTCTTCCCCATTACTCCTCCCTCCAGATAGGTATGGCTTTTCTGCCACTTTAGCTGATACTACGATTCTTACCTCCTATTCTAAGGCAGCTAAACATGCGTGTTGGGTCAAAGCTATACAAGAAGAACTTCAAGCTCTTCGGGAGAATCATACCTGGGATATTGTTCCATGTCCTAGTGGCGTTAAACCCATTGGTTGTAAACGGGTATATTCTATTAAGCTGCGATCTGATGGCTCACTCAACAGATATAAAGCACGTTTGGTGGCACTAGGTAATCGGCAAGAGTATGGGATAGATTATGAGGAAACATTCACCCCCATAGCCAAGATGATAGTGGTGTGTCTTGCTTTAGCTATTGCTGCCTCCAAGGGGTGGCCATTGCGACAAATGGATGTTAAGAATGCATTTTTGCATAGGGACCTTAAGGAAGAGATTTATATGACTCCACCATTAGGGTTGTTTTCCACACCCTTTATCGATGTTTGTAAGCTAAAACGGTCACTCTATGACTTAAAACAAGCACCACATGCTTGGTTTGATAAGTTTCGTACTACCCTTCTTAGCTTCTCCTTTGTTCAGAGTCAGTATGATTCTTCTTTGTTTCTTTGCAAAGACTAATGAGGGAATCGTCTTGCTCCTGGTATATGTTGATGATATTATTATTATGGGGACCGACTCTGAATTGATTTCTCAGCTTCAAGAACTCCTTCCGGGTGACTTTCATATGAAGGACTTAGGTCCTTTACAATATTTTTTAGGCCTTGAAGTGCACTCCACGGCTGCTGGTATTTACTTACACCAACACAAGTACATCCAAGAGATCATTACTCTGGCTTGCCTTCAGGAAGGTCGTTCTGTTGACCCCTTTAGAAGTCAATGTAAAATATCATCGTGATGAGGGTGATTTTATCTCCGATCCCTCTTTATATAGACACTTGGTGGGGAGCTTGAACTATCTCACTATTACTCGGCCTGACATTTCTTTTGCTGTTCAACAAGTTAGTCAGTTTATGCAGGCACCTAGGCACCTCCACTTAGCTACCGTCCGTCGCATTGTTTGCTATTTGCAAGGGACTTCCACTCGGGGTCTCTTCTTCCCTATGGACTCTCCTATTCACCTGCTTGCATATAGTGGTGCAGATTGGGCTGGTTGTCCAGATACTCGTCGATATATTACTGATTAGTGCATGTTTCTCAGTACCTCTCTGGTTTCTTGGAAAAGTAAGAAGCAAGATCGTATGTCCAAGTCGTCTACTAAATCTGAGTATCGTGCTATGTCTTCTACATGTTTTGAGATCGTTTGGCTTCGAGGACTGTTGGCTGAGCTTGGATTTCCACAAATTGAGCCGACTCATCTCCATGCTGATAATACTAGTGCTATTCAAATTGCCGCTAACCCAGTATTTCATGAGCGCACCAAGCACATTGAAGTGGATTGTCACTCTATCCGTGAAGCATATGATGCTCGCGTCATCTCTCTCCCTCATATCACCACCAATCTTCAGATCATTGATGTGTTTACTAAGCCTCTTTCCCGACATAGACTTCAGTTTCTTGTTGACAAATTGATGCTTTTTGATCTCCCAGCATCAATTTGATGGGGGATATCAGTGGCAAAGATTATGCACTATCAATGGACAAGATTGCAGATTTATTTTCCCATAATTAGTGCATTAGCTGTGTATATATTCTTACCTAGAATAGATTGACAGAATATTGTATATTTAGGTAAATAGATGTGTATTTATTCTTACCACAAATAGATTGTACTGTAATTCTTATTTAATTGAAAGGATCCCCAAGAAGAGGTCATTCAGCCTTTTACACAAAATTGTCACTTAAAAATTGTGTCTCTATCTCTCTTCTTTTTCATTTTTTCTTCTCTTTTTCTCTCTCAATTCACTCCCTCAAAATAATCTCTCTCTTCCCCCGCCCGTGTACCATGCACATTGTAGCATTGGATATGCTCTGATTATACAAGAGACATTTTGGGCACGATTGGAGGAGAAATTTTAGAGAATTGATGGGTTTTCTTTGTACAAATTTGGACTTGCGCCTTCTAGAAATCATCTGTGAAATATATGAAATTCAATAAAATTCTTCGAGGCTACTAATGGCTTTTGAGAAATAACGAGTATCTCCAATTTATTAATACATTCGAGTTACTTTACTACAAATCTTAAGTTCAACAGAATTTTCCATTGGAAGATCCACAATCTACTTCCACAACACAAGAAAAGACCTAAGACTTCTTTATGATAGAAAGCTTACCCAACTCAACAAGCAACGCAATAGTTTTCTGTTCCTGTCATGATGTTGTGCACCAGTGCCAAAGCTCTTTTCAAATTGTTGCAATATGAACTCAAGAACCATTGGAGTATATACAAGAAGCTGCTATAGCAACAGAATGTCTCAGAGAAAAAACCTAAAAGCAAAGGGCATGTGCCACAACAATGAGACAGAAGAAGAAATGCATCAGAGAGGTAAACCTCTTGCTCATACTCGCGACGGCAATGGGTGCTGGTACTGAAATCAGCATTCTGATCCTCAATAATCTCTGGCAAGACAGTAAGCATCTCTAGAACAGCAATATTTCCATTATTCTGATTTTGTAAATTTTGAAGACTGTAGAATAGCTTCTCAATAGGTTTTTCATGCTCTACAGCATGAAGTATAAGCGTAGAGAGAGCAAGACAGATTTGCGTTAAGAGCTGCTTTGAAAAATGAAAATAAAGCAAACATTTCAGCAAAAGTTTACTTCACTGATGAACAAAAGCTTAGAGATTGAGATTATCATTCCAACGCCAGGAAATCGCATTTCAAGTCAAAAGTTGATCACCTGAGGAGGACCTGAAGTAAATCTTGTAGCAGCTAAAAGAAGAGCATTCAGAAGAGCATCTTTTCCTCTTAACTGCAACTTGTGCCCTTCCTTTTGGATCTGTAAGGGGACATAAATCATGACTGCAGCAAAACGAGGTTTTATTTCCCATATAAATTAAAAGTAACATCAAATTTTTTTTTTTTTTTTTTTTGGTCTGTGGAGGGGTTTGGAAAGTGCTTATCAACACTGACACATTAATCGAGAAATATTTTCAGTCAAACCAATTTTATGCACACATTTCACAAGACCAAATATCATCCACTTATCCAACACCAGTTTCTATCTATTTATAAACAATTCCGGGGCATGATGTAAATTACACAAAATAGAGCAGAAACAAACCAAACAAACTTCTTGACTGACGCAATGTGCAGATTGTCCAGATATTGAGTTATACACAGTCAGCAGCAACTCAAGAATACAGAAAAAGTTTTAAACTGTTACTGTTTATTTTAGAACTTTTTGTAGGGATTATTCAAAAAATCAATTTTCTCTATCATCATTTTCAACCACTTATCACATTGGTTTAACAACCGCTTTATATTTTTTAAAGTCTTCTCTTTACTTCTCAACCATATTCCCTTAGGTAATTATTATCAATGTTCTTTGTCTAACTTTCAGCAATGTTTTGAATGAATCAAATACTGACACATTTTTCTCCTACTTGAACTCTGTCAAATTATATTGCTTATGGGAGATAGCAGATTCAAGGAACAACCACCTAGTGTATAATTCGATTCCAAGTTTGTACAATGATTGATGAAGGTGGCATCGGATTATCTTGTTGCAAAGTGTTAATCATCAAGCTTTAGGTACCTTAAAAGCCAAGCTATGAGGTTTAAACTCCCACGAATTAGCCCAAACAGAGATAATGGTGGAGTCTTTTGCGATGAAGCAGGGTAAGATTACAATGTTATATGTTAAATTAGGAATGTTTTTGAAATCAACCTACCGAACATGATGCTATTCACGCTCATGTTCACATAGAAAAGCAGCAAACTAGGTAGAGGTCAACCATTGGAATTTGTATCAACAACAAGCTCTGTCCAAGGCACAATGACTTAGCTTTTACACAAATATGGAAAGGTCAAGAGGCTCAGAAACGCCATGAGCTAAATCAGTGAACGTGAATGAGCCATATATATGAAAAGAACACGTATAAGGCGCTGAACTTGGGTTTGGATTATGCCACAATGATAGGAAACATTTCACCACCAAGTTGCACATGGTTTCCAGGATATCGGGTTGGAACAAAGGTCAAGGTGAATGTTTACTGATTTCCATTGGTGAGGCTGATAAATTTCCATGTGAAAGTAACAGGAAACACGAGTGAAGCTCAATGAAGTGATCTAAATGCCCCGATCTTTCAAACCGGGGACCAATGTCAAGACTTGATTCTTGTTCTTGCCCAAACATATTAGATCTTGCTAGTGCTACTACTATTCACTACATTCATGAAGCCTTTTACATTCCCACTTCCAAAGCATATTCTAGAAAGACACAAGTTAACAAATTGGAAGCAAAGCAACAGTGTCTTAAATTTGCCTTCCGGACAAGGGTGCTTTATGGGATAGGATACTTACGGCTCGTCTTCTTTTGGTTATGTTTTGAACAAGTCGCATTGTTTCTGTGGGTTGCTAGACATAATACTCTCCCACATGGATCTCTAGCCTTCAATTGTAGCATGGAACAACCACTTAGTCGTGGGTCTAATTATAATGAGAATTTCTGGAGGGGCATTTGAAATTGACATTTCTATGGCATTGCAGTGATGAAGAGGTGCTCATATCATTCATCACTTGATGCACCTCTTCATCAAGTGACATCTCGGAGAGCCACTTAAATAGGTATACGGCCGGTAAAGATAATTTTTGTGGCAAAGTCAAGTTGTGCTGAGATGCTTCACTATTCCTGGTTCTATCAATGATTCCGAGCACTTTAATGTCTATTGATCTAGAAAGATAAAAATTGAAATGAAGAACAAGTAATGCTGGTCAATGCACTCAAAGCACAAAGTACGGTTGCCCAACAAAAATGGGAGTTAACCGTATCTAATACTCCTTCAACCGAGAAGTTTATGGCTTTGAAATCATATTGTCCCCGAACTATCACAGTGCTGAACCAGTTCTCAAGCACAAGAGTTTTATTTTGTTGCGAGCCAAAACGAAAATGATCACTCTCTTAAAGTGTATACAGTAAAAGGCAAAACTTTGAAGAAGTTTTGAAATAAGAAACCAAAGTGGTCACCTTTCGCTTCAGAATCTGAGCTGCGAAAAACTCAACTTCGTAACCAGAAACAAATGGCTGGTGATGGTCGGAGGTGAGAATAGAAGCGGCTATTTCCCAAGCGGAATCGGTTTGCTGGAACTGAACGAGCCACTGATTTGCAGCAACGCGGTTACACGAAAGAGTATCGTGATTCAGAACGTGGACTGCCTGAGCTAGCTTCATGTGTAGCTCCATGCGGACCAAAAGGAATCGATCATTAACTAATTTTAAATGCCGAGAACCACCTGCATCTGTGTCGCACCTCTTACACAGTCTCCGTTGATCTGATGGTTCAGATAACCCCAAGTGTTGAATCCCCAGAGGAAGAATTTTGCCCTAAGAACGAAATTGGGATATTAAAAGACGAATTATATCAAGAGTGATGCTAAAGAAACCCACGTTTTTAATCCTTACACCCATTTTTTTTATACTTTCCAATTTTACCCTTCATTTTAACACTGTAGGTGGTGGGTGTGCGGGTCAATTTTGAGCCTCGGCCGATATGGGCCGAGGTCCTTGAGGGAGCCTCGGCATAAAGAGGCCGAGGTCCCTTGGGGAGCCTCGGCCACCGCTGGTCGAGCTCCTTAGGAGCTCGACCAACGGTCGAGGCTCCCCAAGGACCTCGGCCAAACCCACTGAGAGTTCCTTTGGATGTTCAAATTTTGACTTCTACCGAGCATCCAAAATTCTTTTTTTTTTTTTCTAAATTGATAATATAATTAGAATTTTTTTGATGTTATTGTTTTATTTGGGAAGGAACGTGTATGAGTTGGATCGAAATCGCACTTTACAGATTTAGTTTCCGGACTCCGTTTTAGACAAATAATATATCGATTTGGGGTAGCTCGATGCCACAAGTTGAACACATTGCATTGCAATGGTGTACGATGGATTTTGGCCATCTGAGCGCGATTAGGCATCGAAATCGGTGTTTTTCTATTTTTAAAAAATTTAAATTTAAATTTTTAAATTTATTTGTTTCCAATTTTATTTATAAAAAATAAAATTTAAATTTAAATTTACATTTAAAAATTTAAATTTACATTTAAAAATTTAAATTTAAAATTTTTAAAAATAGAAAAATGCTAATTTCGCTGACTAAATGCGCTCAGATGCCCAAAATCCATCGTACGTCATCGCAACACAATGATTTCAACTCGTGGCATCGAACTACCCCAAATCGATATATTATTTATCCAAAACGGAGTTCGAACACTAAATCTGCGAAATACTATTTCGTCCCATTCGATCCAAGTCATACATCACATATTTCTTCCCCAAATCAAAAAATAATATTAAAAAATTAATTAATTACATTTAAAAAAATTTTAAAAAAAAACCAAAAAAAGGCGCCTCGGCCAGGCATGGCCGAGGCCCCTTTGAGGGGCCTCGGCCAAGCCTAGCCGAGGCTCCTCAAAGGGGCCTCGGCTAGACTTGGCCGAGGCCCCTCACAGGTGCCTCGCTTGGGCGAGGCCCCTCAAAGGGGCCTCGGCTATCGCTGGCCGAGGCCCCTTTGAGGGCCTCGGCCATCCCCGGCCGAGGTATTTTTTCTACTTCGCGCACCCACCCCTACCGTATTACACGAGGGCAAAATTGGAAAGCGGAAAAAAGTGGGTGCGAGGGAGTAATTACGTGGGTGTGAATAGTAACACTCTTATATCAAATAAACTCCCCCACAAAATTTTTGCGCCTTTGACCTATATTACTTATTAAAAATTAAATACAAACAATTTAAAAATTGAAAAACCACTTTACCCTTCTTTCATTTATTTCACCCGTGGTTTCACCTTTCTTCACCATTCTTCGTTTTTACCCGTTGCCAGATAAATCAAAGGAAACCGCTCAATTCAAAATCAAAATTAGGGCAAAACGATTGAGCCCCAATTCCCTCGTTCTTCGCATCGAGTTTTTCCTCACGTTTGTGGCTTCTCCTCGAGTTGATTCTCGCGTTGCTCCTCTTCGAATTCTTCCTCCCATCGTGGCTTCGACAAGTTTCAATTCAAGGTAAAGTTATCTTCAATTCAGTCGTCAAGAAGAGGATATAATCATCAAGCTTCACACCGTCTTGGTGATACCAAAATTTGAGCGGGTTTTTTTTTAAGGCTAAAATAAATTAAAAACACAGCATAACACTACATATATGAATACTAACAAGGTAAACAAAGTATTGCAAAGAGAACTTACTATTATACAGCAGAGGTATGGGCTGAAATTTGTACAGGGCCCCGAACTGAAGTTTCTCCTTTTTTTTTTTTTTAACAAGAACTGCTATAAGGATCAAAAATAAAAGCTCGTAACTGGAAGGGTCTTACTAGGTTAGGGAAAAGGAAATTTAGAAGGCCATGATATTGGAAAATGCAAATTTGTATTATTGGATGTTTTTTCGCTTTTCGATGATTTACAACTGACTCTCAACCCCTTTATATACAAATTTTGAGGGGTAGCGATGGGAAAAGAAAAAAGACACGTCTAAGGCGGTTAAGCCTTAATTATTACAAGACGTAAACGAAAGAGGACACGTATGTACTACCTGAGGGACACCTATCAACACTATATTTACAAATGGACAACTAGTAAAAGGCACATGTTGACTAATAAATATTGATGGACACGTATTTACAGCATCTGCTTTTTCTAGAAGTCCCGATGTGTATCTGGAATTGGACTATCGTTCTCTTCTACACTGTCCATGGCTACGGCTTCGTATTTACTGCTTTCTGTATCTTCATTATGTATGTATTGTGGATCTAATGTATGACCTTCACCACTGAAAGGAAGACACATATGCCAATTATGGGTTGCCCACACTTGACCATAATGTCCTTCTCCGAGTAGGCGCCATCTTTTGAAACTTGAAAATATAGCAAAATCTACTATTAACTGTGTATCTTGAAATCTTTTGTATCCAGTTGCATCTTCTATGAATTGGTAACTGTATGGCTGATTGATCGAACTTGGTCTAGGATCTTTGGTGTCAATGTAGATCCTTTTTCTTGCCGGGATCAAAACTGTGTTTCTCATTTTTGGCAATGTACTCTCTATGTACATATACACTTCGCCTTCGAATGAAGCAATATTCCCTCGCTATTAATAATATTTTTTCTCCCATTTTTTCTAATATTTTTCTATTCATCATCTGTATCTAAATAAAATTTTATTCATCAATCATTCCATAATGGAAAAACTGTAATATCTTTTCTGTAGGCATATCAGTTCTATTGAGATCAACTTGAGGCTTTAGAGGCTGTGGTCTCCAATCGCCTCTTTGTATTACTCTTATTCCTATATACTGTATTTTCCCAAACTGTAGCTGTAATAATTCTTTTGGGCCTGTATTAATAGCATATGCCCATCATCGCTACATTTAATAATGTCAAAACTATCTTTAAACTGCTCATTAAAAGTCAGAATACTTCATGGGCTGGTAAATCAACTAATCGAGCCCATAGCTGTTCAAAGGATCTGTTTATAGGCTGTTGGACTTTCAAATTTAGACGCTGTACATGTTTTTCTAATAAACCAATAGTCTGGTTTTTATATTGTACATCTGTTTGGGCTTTTTGGGTTTGCTGTTGGGCTATATTTAATTGGGTTGTTTGTTGGACTAGATTCTGTTGTAGGTGGGCTATTTGAGCTTCAAGTTGGGCTATCCGATCTTCTTGTTGTTGTATGAGTTGAGTTTGGTCTGTTTGGGCTATTTGAGAATATGGTTTAACCTGTTTGGGTTCTATACAAAAGTTTAGGCCCAAATCTTTTCTAGCCGCCTCAATAGCATCTGAAAAAGTATAATATCCTTTCCAGATTGGCTGTGGACACATGGTTAGCTGTCTAACTGTGTCATAATTATGAAAAACACCTGTCTGTAAACCTCTGTATATAACATAGTGAGAAAAAGGCCTTTTATATATTGTTTTCTGTTGTTCTATAAAATAAAAAGATAGAGCATTTAAAACCTGTACTTTAGATTGTATAGCTGTAGTACCAGGCGTCTGTAGATGCCAGAGATTATCTAATAACCAGGACTGTCGTTCATCTACTTTAATTCCTGCCAAAGGTTTAAACTTTTTCTGTAGATTAATACACCTTTGGAGGGTTATAGTGCCAAAGGTTTCTGTATTTTTTATTATAGCTATAGCTGTTGAAGTCTGTAAAAAGATCTGAGGAGATAATGGCTGTTGCTGTACATATTCCATTTTGTCTTTTCCTTTTTCTGTAGAGGCTGTAGCTGTAGCTGTAGCTGTAGCTGTAGAAGCAGCTGTAGAGGCTATATCCTCTTTGGGCTTTATAATCTCATTTTTCTTCATGGCCTACATAAAAAAGTTTGTTAATTTGTCTCAACAATAAGTCAGCTAAGCTGTTATCTTTTCCTTTTATATGTTCAAAGTTATATAGCCATGTCCTTGTATTAAATTTTGTAGATTTAACCATCTAGTTCTATTTATCTTTTTACTATTACCATTTTGTAGAAATTTAACTATTGCTTCACAATCTGTTCTTACTGTAAATTCTTTATTCAAATAAATCTTGAATTTATCTAAGGCATTGATTAGAGCTTGAATTTCATAATCTAAACTACTCCAATTGGATCCTGTTTTCTTGAAATTACCACTAATATAAGCTGCTATTTTTTCTGTTGACTTTGGTGAATATTTGTTTGGTTTACAAAGCATTACTGCTGCCCAACCATCTTTACATCCATCTGTTTCTATAATAATATAATCTGTTACTAAAGGTAATTCTAATGGTTTAATCTTTTTAACTTCTTCCTTGATTTTTCGAACTAATTGTATATCTTCTTTATTAAAATTTCTTTGACCATTTTTTGTAATTTTACTATATAAAGGTCCTACTAATTTACTCATATTAGGGATAAATTTCCTAGCATAATTTAGTAATCCTAGGAAAGCTTGTATCTATTTTAATCCTTCTAATTTATCTGGAAATTGTAAAATTTTTTCTGCTATATGAGGTTATACAATAATTTCTCCATTTCCTATTTCTAAACCTAAAAATGATATTTTCTTCTTGAATAATTCCATTTTTCTTCTACTCACTACTATACCATTCCTTTCTATCTCCTTAAATATTATCTGTAGATGTTTTTCGTGTTCTTTTATACTATTACTTGCTATTAGAATATCATCTATATATACTAAACAAAAATCATACTTCAAAAATACAGAATCCATAAATTGTTGAAAAACTGCTGGTGCATTTTTTAATCCAAAACTAAGAACATTCCATTCAAAATGTCCTTCAGGGCAGGTAAAAGCTGTCCAAGGTTTAAACCATTCTTCTAATTTTAATTGATGATATCCAGACTTTAAATCAAATTTGCTAAAAATCTTTTTATCTTGTATTAATCTAATTAAATTATCTTTATTCGGAATATTATACGCATCATCTTCTGTATTATCATTTAATCCTTTGTAATTATAGACTATTCTTGCTTTTCCTCTAGCAATTTCTGCATGATTTCTTACTATAAAAGATGTTGTTCTATGCGGGCTTTCTGATTTTCTTATTAGATTTTGCTTTATCATTTCATCTATTTGTTTTTAAATTCCTCTTTATCTAAAGGGTCATAGTCTATATTAGCTGTTAATATTTTTAGATCGGGATTTTTAATTTTCATTTTAGCTATATAGTCTACTTTATTCTTTGTGATATCATCGCCTATAAATCCTAATTTTTCTAATTTCTGAATAATAGGATAATTTATGCTTTTTATTATATCAAGTCCTTTTTCTAAATCTAAAGCTAAATATTGTCCTAAAAGTTAGAGAGCTTCGTTTTCTATATGCATACTGTTAGTATGATTAGTCAAAGTTTTGAAAAAATCTAAATTACCTGTCTCACCACGCTTCTGCAGTAACTCGGATTTCTTGATATAATTATTAGTAGGGAAATCATGTACGTGTTTATTTATTGTTATAGAATTTTTAGAAATAGTAATACTACCATTTAAATTACAGATAAAATTTAAACCTAATAAGAATTCTTCAGACTGTGTTTGTTGTGGAGCAATATTAACTTGGGGAAGTATATATTTACTACTAAAATTGCCGGAGAAATCTAAAAATTGAATGCCTAAAGAATCTAAACAATGTGTTAAAGCCATTGTTCTATTTTCTACTGTTTTGGTTATTATTTTATAAGGTAATGGTTTATGATATTTAAGAGGTACTAATTTATAATTAATTAAACTCTTTGTACTTCCTGTGTCTAAAATTACTGTTAAATCCTTATAGTGATTATTTGTAAACCACAATCTATACATTGTAATGTTATTAAAGTTGTTATAGGTTGTTTTATAATAAAATTTTCTTCTTGTTGTGTAATTTCTGCTAATTTGTTAGTCTCAATGTCTTCTATCAGTTTTTCTTTTCCTTTAGTCATTTCTAATTTATCTAATCTTACTTTTATCAATTATATTTCTAATTCATGTCTCTGTAATCTTTCTTTATAGAAATCATTATCTATATTTTGTTTTTTCTTTACAATTCCTTCTAGTTCTGTTGTAATATTAAAATGTTTTTGTAGACAAATAAAGCATATTTCTTCAAAACATCTATTACACTGAAATCTTCTATCAATAGCTGGATAATAATGACAAATATAACATTTAACATGATTATTTCCTCTATTTTTAATCCATTCGTGTTCACATTCATTTTGCATATAAGTATATGTTATTTTTTATGTATCTTCTATTTCACTAACAATACTATATATTTACTCAGTATCGCTATTATTATTTATATCTTCTATTTCATAGTCTTCTAGTTCTTCAACTAAATTGGTTTTTTATATGTTTTTTCCTTTATTGGAACATTTATTTGCTAAATGGTTAGTGTCTCCACAAGTAAAACAGGAACATTTTCTATTTTTAGGTTTTTTAACATATCTATCTGTATTTTTCTTATTTTTATCATATGTTGTACTTTTCCTAAGAGTTTTCTTTCTTTTAGGTTTATCATAATAACCATAAGCTTGTGGTGTATAAATAGCTGTTTTACAAAATGCCCAAGCTTGTCTTTTAATTTGTTCTTGTAATGTAGCTTCTTTACATTTTTCTTCTAACTTAGTAAAAACAAAAGTAATTCGTGGTCCTATTCCTAAATTTGGTATTTGACCATTGAGCTGTTTCCATTCTTCATGGATTATTCGTTCTAAATCTCGTGGGAGTTTAACAAAATATTTGTCGCACAATTCATCTTCCATAGCTTTTCCTGTTTGTGATAGTAGTCTAGCAAAATCTGTACTAAATTCTTTAATATATTTAAAATCTTTAATACTTAATTGCTCTAAATTTCTAATAGCTGTATCTTGAATAAAGGTACTTTGTTTAGCCGGATCAACTCCTAATAGTAAAATTCTAATTGACTTGTAAAATTATATGGATTATCACCTAAGGCTTTAATCATATTTATTTCATCAGGGTTTTTAGCCTTTTTACTTTGCCATAATCCTAACGCTGTTGGCCCTAATGTTGTTTCTAAATATGAAAACATATCTATATCTGCTTTTTTATTTGTTTCCCAATTTCTAACTACTGTTTGTTCCCATATTAATATTTCATCTGGCCATAATTGTGGACTTTGTTGTTCTAATAATAACATATCTGAACTATATAATTTTCCTATAGGCATTCGAGATCCCTTTCCTATATACTGTGATTCACCTTCATATTTTAAGCTAGCTGGTACCCATTTTTCTCTGCCAAATTGTTCTATCGTTTGTGATCCTATTGTTCCTTCAAACTCTGGTTTCGGTCTTTTCCTAGGAATACTTGTTTCAGCATATTCCATATAATTAGCTTCTGTTTCTGTTTTAAAGAAATCACTAAGCATACAATTTCCTTTCATTATTTCTGTGACTAATGGTAAATTAAAATATTTTTCTAATTTATTATATGTTTCTTCATAACTTAATCCTAATCCTGTCATACATTCTATTAGCATATCGTCAACTTGATCTTGGATATTTAATTCTGTAAATTTTTTATTCACAATTTGTTCTATAGTGATTTGAGTTTCTTCTGTTTTGAAACCTACATCTATATTTTCTTCAATATCTTCATTCATAGCTTCTTCCTCATATAAACTATATCCTATTGTATCAAATTCATAATTTTCGTTTTCAAGGTCCTCATTCTCTGTATCATATATTGATTCATCTATTATATTTACTAAATTATATTCTAATTTATCATCATTTTCTTCTTCTTCATTTTTATTTGTTTGTTGTTTAAATTGTGTAAATCTTAAAGTAGTTGTTCCATCATTCTTTTCATATAGTATACTTTTTTCGGGTACTATTATTGAATTATCTGATTCTGTAAAATCTTTCAAGTTCCATTCTAACCCTGCTAATTCCTCTGGATTAATTTTAACTGGATCGATCATTTTTATTCCTTTACTAGCTATATTTTGAACTATTCCATCTATATTTATTTTAAATTTCATTCCTGATCTGTTACTAGCTCTTCCTAAAACTCCAATACTTACGACTCAATTATTTCCTATAAAATTATCATATCCTTTAGTTTGTAGTCCTATTTTTAAATTTTTCAAATCCTATATATCTTTTGTTATTGATGGGGCACAATAAAATAAAGCACTATTTTTACTCAAGTCTACTTCCATCCCTGCTATTATTGCTTTCTTTAAGTCTGTTTGCCATGATTTATCTAATACTAGTGTTAATACTTTAGTTCCTAATTCTTTTCTTCCTAATCCTTTAATTCCTATTACTATTAATCCAATACGTATAAATCTTTTTCCTGATTGTTTTAATTTTTGAATTGTTTCTGGGGCTAATAAATTCATAAGATGAGAATTATTTACTACTCTAAGACTTTCTTCTCTACTACTTCTAATTGATGTTGTATTTATATTTAATGGTCCTACTTCATATAAAATTCTAGGATTTAAAGCATTTATTTGTTCATTATTATATAATTCCAAATTTCTATCAACATCTATTTCATCTTCTAATTGTACTATATTAGGTGAACTTCTACTACCCGATCCTCGTCTTAATATTCTATTTAAAAAAGTATCTGTCAAAATATTATCTATAGGTCTACTCCTTCTATCTTGTATAGTTGTAGATGTTCCCCTAAAAGGTTGTATATTATTCTCCTGACTTCTCTGCATTTTTGTCTTGATACGTCCAAAATTTATATTTAGTGGGTAATAATTCTCTTTGTTCTGTAGTAATATGAATTTTATTTATGGCTTTTGTTATTTTATCAAATTCACCACTTATATCTGTAGAAGGGATACCTTTATCCTTTAGTAAAATATCTAATTTTTTTTTATCTAATTTATTAACTTTCTCTATTAATTGTAGTATTAATGTTAATTGAAAATTAAATAAGTTTTGATCATGTTGATCTGTTTTACTTTTATCTGAACAATATTTAAGACATCATGTTACTGGTTCTTTATTACTTTCTACTTTATAATTTGCTGCTACTTCTAAAGCGTATGTAAATTCTTCACTTGACTTCACTTTATCTACTAGTTATTGCTTTTATTTCTTCTAAGATAATATTGATAGTATTAATCTGTTTATCAAATAGACTGAGTTTTTTATCTAAATTTTCTACTAGTCTTCTCGTTTCTAATTCTATTTTCTTTGGTTTATTATTTTCTAATAAAAAACTTAATTGTTGAGATTCTTCTTTAGATGGTATATCTTTTTGTAATTTTTTCAACTCACTGATAATTTGTTTGTTTTGTGCCTTTAGATAGTCAAAGTTTTTAACAAGTCTATATAATAAAGTATTGGTTTTTTCAACTTCAGATTTAAAATCAATAGTGGGTTTCGAAGATTGGGCTATTTCAATAATAAACTAGTTTCCCATTCCTAGCAATTCTTCCAGTTATTTAGTCTGAATTCTGATCCTTATAGCATTTATAACTCCTACATAAAGGTCAAAATCGTACACAAATCTACACAAAGTCTAACAACTTTCTGCAACAAATTTGACACTCATATACATCCAAGGTAGTAGGTAAAGGCTTAGTTCAAGGTTAATGGGTATAATTTTTCGTTTAACACGATTCCTTTTCCCTGTTTCGTCTTTGAACATTAGCAACCTAGACAACAATTGGGACTTATGCCACCATGCTGCCCTTACAAAGTCTTAGGCACTAGCTTCAGTTCTCAGATTTTACAAGGCTTTAGAATCGTTTTTAATTCAAACCTAAAGATTTGAAAGCAGTCTCTGATACAAAAATTTGAGCGGGGTTTGTTTTTTAAGGCTAAAACACATTAAAAACACAGCATAACACTACATATATGAACAGTAACAAAGTAAACAAAGTATTGCAAAGAGAAGGAATTGTAAACAAAGTATTGCAAAGTATTTCAGTGTAATAGATGTTTTGAAGAAATATGCTTTATCTGTCTACAAAAACATTTTAATATTACAACAGAACTAGAAGGAATTGTAAAGAAAAAACAAAATATAGATAATGATTTCTATAAAGAAAGATTACAGAGACATGAATTAGAAATAGAATTGATAAAAGTAAGATTAGATAAATTAGAAATGACTAAAGGAAAAGAAAAACTGATAGAAGACATTGAGACTATATAAAACAAGCTATAACAACTTTAATAACATTACAATGTAGATTGTGGATTACAAATAATCACTATAAGGATTTAACAGCAATTTTAGACACAGGAAGTACAAAGAGTTTAATTAGTTATAAATTAGTACCTCTTAAATATCATAAACCATTACCTTATAAAATAATAAGCAAAACAGTAGAAAATAGAACAATGGCTTTAACACATTGTTTAGATTCTTTAGGCATTCAATTTTTAGATTTCTCCGGCAATTTTAGTAGTAAATATATACTTCCCCAAGTTAATATTGCTCCACAACAAACACAGTCTGAATCATTCTTATTAGGTTTAAATTTTATCTGTAATTTAAATGGTAGTATTACTATTTCTAAAAATTCTATAACAATAAATAAACACGTACATAATTTCCCTACTAATAATTATATCAAGAAATCAGAGTTACTGCAGAAGCGTGGTGAGACAGGTAATTTAGATTTTTTCAAAACTTTGACTAATCATACTAACAGTATGCATATAGAAAACGAAGCTCTCAAACTTTTAGGACAATATTTAGCTTTAGATTTAGAAAAATGACTTGATATAATAAAAAGCATAAATTATCCTATTATTCAGAAATTAGAAAAATTAGGATTTATAGGCGATGATATCACAAAGAATAAAGTAGACTATATAGCTAAAATGAAAATTAAAAATCCCGATCTAAAAATAGTAACAGCTAATATAGACTATGACCCTTTAGATAAAGAGGAATTTAAAAAACAAATAGATGAAATGATAAAGCAAAATCTAATAAGAAAATCAGAAAGCTTGCATAGAACAGCAGCTTTTATAGTAAGAAATCATGCAGAAATTGCCAGAGGAAAAGCAAGAATAGTCTATAATTACAAAAGATTAAATGATAATACAGAAGATGATGCGTATAATATTCCGAATAAAGATAGTTTAATTAGATTAATACAAGATAAAAAGATTTTTAGCAAATTTGATTTAAAGTCTGGATATCATCTATTAAAATTAGAAGAATGGTTTAAACCTTGGACAACTTTTACCTGCCCTGAAGGACATTTTGAATGGAATGTTCTTAGTTTTGGATTAAAAAATGCACCAGCAGTTTTTCAACGATTTATGGATTCTATATTTTTGAAGTATGATTTTTGTTTAGTATATATAGATGATATTTTAATAGCAAGTAATAGTATAAAAGAACACGAAAAACATCTACAGATAATATTTAAGGAGATAGAAAGGAATGGTATAGTAGTGAGTAGAAGAAAAATGGAATTATTCAAGAAGAAAATATCCTTTTTAGGTTTAGAAATAGGAAATGGAGAAATTATTGTATAACCTCATATAGCAGAAAAATTTTTACAATTTCCAGATAAATTAGAAGGATTAAAATAGATACAAGCTTTCCTAGGATTACTAAATTATGCTAGGAAATTTATCCCTAATATGAGTAAATTAGTAGGACCTTTATATAGTAAAATTACAAAAAATGGTCAAAGAAATTTTAATAAAGAAGATATACAATTAGTTCGAAAAATTAAGGAAGAAGTTAAAAAGATTAAACCATTAGAATTACCTTTAGTAACAGATTATATTATTATAGAAATAGATGGATGTAAAGATGGTTGGGCAGCAGTAATGCTTTGTAAACCAAACAAATATTCACCAAAGTCAACAGAAAAAATAGCAGCTTATATTAGTGGTAATTTCAAGAAAACAGGATCCAATTGGAGTAGTTTAGATTATGAAATTCAAGCTCTAATCAATGCCTTAGATAAATTCAAGATTTATTTGAATAAAGAATTTACAGTAAGAACAGATTGTGAAGCAATAGTTAAATTTCTACAAAATGGTAATAGTAAAAAGATAAATAGAACTAGATGGTTAAATCTACAAAATTTAATACAAGGACATGGCTATATAACTTTGAACATATAAAAGGAAAAGATAACAGCTTAGCTGACTTATTGTCGAGACAAATTAACAAACTTTTTTATGTAGGCCATGAAGAAAAATGAGATTATAAAGCCCAAAGAGGATATAGCCTCTACAGCTGCTTCTACAGCTACAGCTACAGCTACAGCTACAGCCTCTACAGAAAAAGGAAAAGACAAAATGGAATATGTACAGCAACAGCCATTATCTCCTCAGATCTTTTTACAGACTTCAACAGCTATAGCTATAATAAAAAATACAGAAACCTTTGGCACTATAACCCTCCAAAGGTGTATTAATCTACAGAAAAAGTTTAAACCTTTGGCAGGAATTAAAGTAGATGAACGACAGTCCTGGTTATTAGATAATCTCTGGCATCTACAGACGCCTGGTACTACAGCTATACAATCTAAAGTACAGGTTTTAAATGCTCTATCTTTTTATTTTACAGAACAACAGAAAACAATATATAAAAGACCTTTTTCTCACTATGTTATATACAGAGGTTTACAGACAGGTGTTTTTCATAATTATGACACAGTTAGACAGCTAACCATGTGTCCACAGCCAATCTGGAAAGGATATTATACTTTTTCAGATGCTATTGAGGCGGCTAGAAAAGATTTGGGCCTAAACTTTTGTATAGAACCCGAAACAGTTAAACCATATTCTCAAATAGCCCAAACAGACCAAACTCAACTCATACAACAACAAGAAGATCGGATAGCCCAACTTGAAGCTCAAATAGCCCACCTACAACAGAATCTAGTCCAACAAACAACCCAATTAAATATAGCCCAACAGCAAACCCAAAAAGCCCAAACAGATGTACAATATAAAAACCAGACTATTGGTTTATTAGAAAAACATGTACAACGTCTAAATTTGAAAGTCCAACAGCCTATAAACAGATCCTTTGAACAGCTATGGGCTCGATTAGTTGATTTACCAGCCCATGAAGTATTACAGCCTTTAACAGAACAGTTTAAAGATAGTTTTGACATTATTAAACAGAAAGCAGATGATGGGCATATACAGTTATTAATACAGGCCCAAAAGAATTATTACAGCTACAGTTTGGGAAAATACAGTATATAGGAATAAGAGTAATACAAAGAGGCGATTGGAGACCACAGCCTCTAAAGCTTCAAGTTGATCTCAATAGAACTGATATGCCTACAGAAAAGATATTACAGTTTTTCCATTATGGAATGATTGACAGAATAAAATTTTATTTAGATACAGATGACAGAATAGAAAAAATATTAGAAAAAATGGGAGAAAAAATATTATTAATAGCAGGGAATATTGCTTCATTCGAAGGCGAAGTGTATATGTACATAGAGAGTACATTGCCAAAAATGAGAAACACAGTTTTGATGCCGGCAAGAAAAAGGATCTACATTGACACCAAAGATCCTAGACCAAGTTCGACCAATCAGCCATACAGTTACCAATTCATAGAAGATGCAGCTGTATACAAAAGATTTCAAGATACACAGTTAATAGTAGATTTTGCTATATTTTCAAGTTTCAAAAGATGGCGCCTACTCGGAGAAGGACATTATGGTCAAGTGTGGGCAACCCATAATTGGCATATGTGTCTTCCTTTCAGTGGTGAAGGTCATACATTAGATCCACAATACATACATAATGAAGATACAGAAAGCAGTACATACGAAGCCGTAGCCATGGACAGTGTAGAAGAGAACGATAGTCCAATTCCAGATACACATCGGGACTTCTAGAAAAAGCAGATGCTGTAAATACGTGTCCCTCAATATTTATTAGTCAACATGTGCCTTTTACTACTTGTCCATTTGTAAATAGTGTTGATAGGTGTCCCTCAGGTAGTACATACATGTCCTCTTTCGTTTAACGTCTTGTAATAATTAAGGCTTAACCGCCTTAGACGTGTCTTTTTTCTTTTCCCATCGCTACCCCTCAAAATTTGTATATAAAGGGGTTGAGAGTCAGTTGTAAATCATCGAAAAGCGAAAAAACATCCAATAATACAAATTTGCATTTTCCAATATCATGGCCTTCTAAATTTCCTTTTCCCTAACCTAGCAAGTCCTTTCCAGTTATGAGCTTTTATTTTTTATCCTTATAGCAGTTCTTGTTAAAAATAAAAAATAAAAAAAGGAGAAACTTCAGTTCGGGGCCCTGTACAAATTTCAGCCAATACCTTCGCTGTATAATAGTAAGTTCTCTTTGCAATACTTTGTTTACCTTGTTACTGTTCATATATGTAGTGTTTTTAATTTGTTTTAGCCTTAAAAAACAAACCCATATATATATATATATGCGTCTCTCTTTCTCTTTAATGTTTGATTCTTATAGACTGTGTAATCCATGCTTTGTGTTTATAACACCAATCTGGGTGATAACAAATTATACATATAGTTTAAAGGATTAGTATGCTAGTCTAGGTGACAATAAGTTACTTTTACTTTATAAATGACATTAATTAGATGATTAATATCATGGCTTCAATTAAGCAGTGCCACAATGTTCATGCAATCTAGTGTAACTTCAGATATTATCTGATCGTAAATTAAGTACTTTTGAAGGGATATGGTTCATTGTGAGGAAGAAAAATTAGCATGAAGGTGAAAGTAATGTAGAGACAATTGCTAATAGAGGGATTCTACACAAAAATTGGACAAGAAAAGAACACAATACCTTTCTTTTCTCTTCCTAATTTCTCCTCACTTTCTCTGTATTTTTTCCCTCACACACGAGCTCTATCATCTCACAAAAACAGCCGTAGATACACTCTCTCTTTTTGCTAGACCTCTACATTCTTGCTATCTCACCAACCCACGCATACATATATATGCTCCAATTCATTAATGACCTCCTGCCTCAAGTTTTTTTTATTAGACTTGATTGATTACTCAACCTAATGGGCCAAGCTCATTAGGTAAATCCTTGATATTTTATGGTTTTTTCCTTTTCTTAAATAATTTAATTGTTTTAGATTAACTTTGCCAACAATTATTACTGAAGGTAACCACGGATAGGTACAAGTAAAGGAAATGTATAAAAATATATATATACAAAAGACATCAATTTAATGTTGTGAGTGGTCGAAAATGTTGGCAGAGAAAAATATCATTTTTTGAAAAATTCATAATAAACAAGCTCTAATTTACTGGTTAATAGTCAACAATTGATATTGGTTACAAATAAACATTGTTTGGTTCAGTATATAATATATGTCATCCTTGGCACTCCCTCTTTTGTAGTATATTTCATGGTTAAGTTTCTGATTGTTTCTTCTCTTTTGGTGAAGCTAAAAAGGTGTGTGCAGATTTAGCTATTCTTGATAAGTTTATGTATCTCAGTAGCATATAGTTTAGTTTTGATCAAATAGATTCTCATACTTTGTGTTAAATTAGTGACTTTGCTGCTGTAATATATGGGACTAAAAGGAAGAGACTGTATTACATTGATGATTATAGTTATAATAGAGCAATTAATAATATGCATTCCGCTGGAATTAACGGAAAGGCATATTTGGTTATGGCATAATAAGTTTGACCATCCTTCATTTTAGTATGTAAGAAGTTTTTCCAGATTTATTTACAAAGTTTAATGAGTTGGATTTTAAGAGTGAGGCGCTTTTAATGTGTCGGATTTTAAAGTATGGCTATTAAACACCTGTAATATTTGTCTATATACTTCTAGGAGTTGATTATAGTTCTAGGTAATATGATTGGATGGCAATTAAACACGGGTAATACTTGTCTATGTACTTCCATTTGGTCTAAAGTCTATAGCAGTCTTAAAATTATCCGTAGGCAAATAATCATATGTCCATTGACCAATATTTCAATAATGAAACGAACACAACCCTAACAAGGTATCTGTTATGGAAGAGAAACAATCCTCTTAATTCTACACACTTTGAATCATATCCATCGTTCATTATCCTTATTTTTGCCACTTTACTTGGTAGTTGTTATAACTAATTGTTTTATATGTTGTAGTAACATGGAGAGACGATATGGTACCAATGTTGAATATACAGGCGATGCTGTCACGATTAGTAATCGATGCAATATGAAAATGGTGCAAACAGTGTATGCGAAATTGGACAAAACTCACAAAGCCAAGTTAAGAAAAAGTTGTTTCTCGCAACTGCTAAAACTTAAAAAAATTAAATTGGCATCACAGATTGTGCATCAATTGATAGTGCGTTCAGCGAAGAGCAACCAAAAGGAAGAAGCTTGGTTTATTGTTGGAAATAAACCTATAAGATTTGGCATTCAGGAATTTGTTCTAGTCACGGGCTTAAATGCAGGTGGTGTTGAAGACGTCGACAAAACCTTAGGAATAGAATCCTGGCTTGTGGAGACATATTTTAGTACGAAGGGAGAAACTATAACGAAGGCAGATGTATACGATGTCTTTGAAAATTGCAACAACAATAGAGATAGGTACAAGTTGGGACTCATTATTATTTTGGCTTATGTTGTGCTAGCTGCAGAGGACAAGAACAGATTGAATTTGTGGTGGTTTGAGTTTGTGGAGGATGAGGAAAAATTTAATAAATATCCTTGGGGAAAAATATCATTTGAGTGCACACTTAAGGTACTCAAACGTGATATGACTGATATAGTGGAAGGTCCAAAATCTAAATATTCGCTACATGGTTTTTCTCTTGCTATAATGGTATGTACCCAATAAGTAACTTGTATTTTATACGTGAAATTATATGAAATTATGTGTCGATTAAATCATAATATTTGCTTTACTGTAGGTCTGGGCATTTGAAGCTATTCCAACACTAGGAAATATATTTGCTATAAGACACATGGATGTAATTTCTAGAATGTTGGCTTGGGAGATTAACAAGAGGGTGGCAGCTGCTAAAATTAACTTGGTTCTAGAATCGAAAGAGGTAAATTGCATTTCATTTTTATGTTTAGCCAGTAGAAAGTCCGTAGCATTTTTTTTGGTAGAAGATTAATTTTTTTGTATACACTTAAATCTCTACAGTTAGAGGTCAAATCGACATTGCTCCCAGATGAAGCTAAGCTACAGATGGCCTGTTGGAAAGAGTTCTCATATTCTGAGGACGAAGATAACACTGCCTCCCAACATCACGAGGGAGACGAGCATGGGACCAATGCTAATCCATCAGATTCTCTTCACGGATATTCTCCACCAGTACCTCAGCATCCATCACCACTGATTGACCAGAATATAAGAGATTTGGTGGGAGATATGGTGGGAGATGTGGTGAAGAGGGTGATGGAAAAAATTGTGATGAGACTTGATCGTATAGAGTACAAGATCGACAGGTTATCTGTAGGGGACAAATTTCGTTCGTCGGCAATTGCTCGTGATGCTACCACGTATAGTACTAATAATGTATCGGAGGCTCCACCGGAGACGAGAAATAAAGAAGAAGATGGGCTTGATAATCTGATGAAGAAGTTTAAAGATGATGGGCTATTAGAAGATAAGGAAGAGACAGCCAATGACAAAAAAGTCGAAGGAGAACAAGGAAATGAAAATAAAGAGCATGCAAAGAATGATGTGACACCCGCTATAGTATACAAACGGAGAAAATGTATATCCGGCAGCAAGCCAAACAGATAAAACATGTATTTTTTATCACCAAATTTGAATTAAACTAACTCGAATTTTTACAATCTCTGGGTGGTGATGTGCAGCCTGAGGAAAGAGTCCAAGCTGATTGTGTATCTCCCGTGATAGTTGAGGACAATGGTAACGAATTAGGTGATATAATGACAAACCATTATAATGTGCATTGTCTTATATACTTTCATTTGAATTGAACTAACTTTATTTTTCACAACCTCTAGGTGACATTGTACAACATAACAAGGAAGTAATGTCAGCTGCTTACATGAGTCTAATGAGAGTTGAGGATCATGAGAAAGGAAACCGTGATGGTATGCAAACTGAGAACATAATGTGCATCTTTTGTAGACTTGCGTTTGGATTGAACTAACTATAATTTTTGCTTTCGGTAGGGGATGGCATACAACATGAGGAGATTAGGATGCCAGTTGATTGTGTGACTCCTTTTAACGTTGGGGAGGAAGAGATCAAATCGGACAATGGTATGCAAATAATGCAATGTGCTGTGAATCTGTTAGTGTACCTGTGTTAAATTTGATAGTTTGTGTAAATTATTTCAACCTCCAGGTGATAGTGTACAACATGAGGAGAAGAGAATGCCAATAATTGATCATGTGACTCCCATGATAGTTGAGGATGCTCCAGACGAATTGGGTGACGGTATGCAAACATATATGCTATGTGCATCTTTGTGTGTTCTTTTATTAAAATTGAACTGAGCGTAGTCTTTGCAACCTCCAGGTGATAGTTTACATATTCCAACTATTATTTGTGAATCACCACAAGGGCGTGGATATCGTTTAAAAAGAAAGGAACCCTTATTGGAGTCTCCGTACGTAGACCCGACAAAGAGGAGAAAGTTGTGTGACGTTGGAGAATATGACCCCTATCGAGAAGTAGATCCTACGAAACTCGATGCCCTCACAGAGTGGGAGAAAACTGCACTTGCAAAGTATATGATCGTAATATATATAGATGTGTGTGTATGTGAATATTAATTTTAAATAATCTCATTTTTATTGGTATGGTTTCACGCACAGGGATATAGTAAAATTTCAGCACCATGATATCCAAGGCAAGTGGATGATGCAGTTGTTGGTAGGCCTGTAAATGGATCGGATTCGGATTGGATCTGTCTATATCCGATCTGATCCGATAATAATAATTTTCCGATCCGATCCGATCCGATAATCCGACGGATTCTTGGTAGTTAAATCCATATCCGATTTGTTAGCTTAACGGATATCCGATCCGATTATCCGATCCGAAATTATTTATAGCATATTTTTTAATTGGAATGTTACTTATTAATGCCCAAAAATTCACGTATGTATTTAGCGAATATATATTAAGCAAATTAAAGATCATAAATTATTGCATAAAAAAGAATTCCCGTATAGGCGGTATAGTCATATTCAAAGCATTCATGAATATAAAACCATAATATTATCTAAAAAAATAAAAATTATAATGAAATAACCATATTAACTTGTCGGCGGGTAGGGCTGTCAATGGATCGGATTTTGATCCGAATTCGATCCGAATCCGATGAAATTAACGGGAGATGGATTTAAGGTTTTGATCCGATAACCCGATAAAGATTTGAATCCGATAATCCATTAAGTAAATGGAGCAAATATGGATTGACCTATATCCGATCCGATAACAATCCGATCCGAATTTTTTTAATATATTATATTTTACATATATTTTATATATTAAAAAATTTTTATTAATATATTATATTTTATATATTTTATATATTCTTGAACATGTTATTGACCGTGCCCCGCCGACAAGTTAATATGGTTATTTCATTATAATTTTTTTTTTAGATAATATTATGGTTTTATATTCATGAATGCTTTGAATATGACTATACCGCCTATACGAGAATTCTTTTTTATGCAATAATTTATGATCTTTAATTTGCTTAATATATATTCACTAAATACATACGTGAATTTTTGGGCATTAATAAGTAACATTCCAATTAAAAAATATGCTATAAATAATTTCGGATCAGATAATCGGATCGGATATCCGTTAAGCTAACAAATCGGATATGGATTTAACTACCAAGAATCCGTCGGATTATCGGATCGGATCGGATCGGAAAATTATTATTATCGGATCGGATCGGATATAGACAGATCCGATCCGAATCCGATCCATTTACAGGCCTGTCGGCGGGCACGGGTCAATAACATGTTCAAGAATATATAAAATATATAAAATATAATATATTAATAAAATTTTTTAATATATAAAATATATGTAAAATATAATATATTAAAAAAATTCGGATCGGATTGTTATCGGATCGGATATAGGTCAATCCATATTTGCTCCATTTACTTAATGGATTATCGGATTCGAATCTTTATCGGGTTATCGGATCAAAACCTTAAATCCATCTCCCGTTAATTTCATCGGATTCGGATCAAAATCCGATCCATTGACAGCCCTAGTTGTTGGACACGAATGGTTGGCTTGGAGATGATGTAAGTATAACAAACTCGATAATCCTATAGTTGCTTTAAGGTCCATTAGTTTATTTGTATTAACTAAATACTTTTTGCCTGTCGATTATGGACGAGGCACTATATCAAATTCGTGTTCGGGCTTCGAAATATCCAAATCTGTTTCGGCAAGACTATTGCATCATGGATTCGTGGTTTTGCTATTTTGTTAAAAAGGCTCATGATGAAATGCAAAAGAATCCAAAGTCCAAGGAGCCCACATTTGACACAGCAGCGTTGTTGAACTATGTCAATGGAAAAACACCGGAATTATGAAGACCATGGAAAGACTGCAAGTACTGGTATTTTCCATGTTGCATGGACAACCATTGGGTCACATTTGAAATTGACTTGGAGCATCGTACAATACGTAGGTTTGACAGTTTGCAAGGTCATGTGTACAAGGCAGTGACTCAATATTGGACAAAACCTCTCCAAAAGATTATCCCTTTACTTATGAAAATGCATGTGATGTGTGATAAGCAATACAGTGCAAGGGAGTTCAAGTTTGTGGATGTGAAAAAAATTCCTCAGCAAAGCAATGGGCGAGGTTTATTATTAAAGTCACTTAGATATCTATCCAATTTCATTTTCGTTGGAGTTCTCACTTACCAAACTATGATCAATTTGTAGGGCAGACTGTGGGATATTAGCTTTGAAATACGTAGAATTTCTATTGGCGAAGCTGGATATTCATGCAATTCGAATTGAGTGCGTACCAACTTGGAGGAGGAAACTCGCCGCAGAGTTACTAGAATGGGATTTTGACCCGTAGACCGTATCATGTTTGTTGAAGTAGTTATTGGGGTGTAGCATTTAGCATTTTTCTATTATTTTGATCTCGTTGATATACATGTAATGTCACGGGATACTATATATTTTTGTGGACGAATACTTAGTCCATGTTGTTATGTGGATGATATTTTGTAATTCCCGCATTTGTGATCATTGTATGTGAGCTTTTGATTGTTAGAGGTTATCTCGATATTGAAGTATAAGTATATGCTGGATATTGAAGTCGTTATTTCAACACGAAAGGGGAAAATCTTGTTATATACATGGAACGTTATAACGACTTTGATATCGTTATATCACACTTGTACATTCTGTAAATGCTTCAGGTATTAGAACGATTTCCATGTCGTTATAACGACTTTGATATCGTTATATTACATTTGTACATTCTGTAAATGCTTCAGGTACTAGAACGATTTCCATGTCGTTATAACGACTTCGATATCGTTATATCACACTTGTACATTCTGTAAATGCTTCAGGTATTAGAACGATTTCCATGTCGTTATAACGACTTTGACATCGTTATATCACATTTGTACATTCTGTAAAATGCTTCAGTACTAGAACAATTTCTATGTCGTTATAATGACTTCGATATCGTTATATTACATTTGTACATTCTGTAAATGCTTCAGGTACCCAGAACGATTTCCATGTCATTACAGCGAATTCGATATTGTTATGGCACATTCTTACATTCTGTAAAAACAACATGTATTACTTGAAAAAGCAAAAAACAACGATCACTAGAATGATTTCCATGTCACTAAAACGACTTCTATATCGTTATAGCAACAGGTACAAGTATTGGAACGATTTCCAACGCATTATGAAAGCGATAACAATTTCAACGTCGTTATCACACACATATATATCCTTATAAGCTATACTTATAGGAAACGGTTTCGTTATCGATGGTACGGTATACAAGAATCACTTTATTATTGTTATTATAATTACAGCGCTTTGTTGATTTATATCAAATGATAAACATGTACGGTTATATTTTCCCCTTTAACATTGTATGTGATTAATATAAATTTATGTGAATGTATAAAATTAATATAAAATATAAATTTTCTGAACCAAATATGAAGTAATACTTACTGAATTGAAATATTTATAAGCAATACATATAATTATTTAAAAATACTACTCATGTGTATTACACAAAATGCAAACAAAACGGAGAATAAACAATAATTGTATAAAAAAAAGGTGAATGTGTCCAATATTTTTTTCAATGACGTATATTTTGATTAGGAGGAAATCAAGTTTTTTTTTTAATATCATAGCTTGTAAAATATTATTAATGAAAGAATATAGAAGAACTGTAACAACTTAATTGTTAACCAGAACTATTAAAGAATTACCAAAATGATTATGTCAAAATGATTATAGCACAAATTTGTATATCAAAAGAATGTGATTATTTAAAAACAATCATTTTGGTAATAATTTAAAAATGATCACATTTTTAATCATTTAAAAATTATTGATCCTTAGTCATGTTTGCATTATCACTCAATCAACATTCGTTATTACAAAAATGTGATCATTTAAGAATGTGATCAATTAAAAATGATTATTTAAGAATGTGATCATTTAAAAATGATCATTTAAGAATGTAATAATTTAAAAATGAAATCATTTAAGAATGTGACCAGTTTTAAATGATTAGCAAAATGGATAGTATTTTTCACTTGATTATATGTATTGCTCATAGATATTTCAACTCACTAAGTATTACTTCATATTTGGTTAAGAAAATTTATATTTTATATTAATTTTATACATTCACATAAATTTATAGTAATCACATACAATGTTAAAGGGGAAAAAATAACCATACATGTTTATCGTTTGATATAAATCAGCAAAGCGCTGTAATTATAATAACAATAATAAAGTGATTCTTGTATACCATACCATTGATAACGAAACCGTTTCCTATAAGTATAGCTTCTAAGGATGTATATGTGTGTGTAACGATGTTGAAATTGTTATGGCTTTTATAATGCATTGGAAATCGTTCCAATACTTGTACCTGTTGCTATAACGATATCGAAGTCGTTTTAGCGACATGGAAATCGTTCTAGTGATCGTTGTTTTTTGCTTTTTCAAGTAATACATGTTGTTTTTACAGAATGTAAGAATGTGCCATAACGATATCGAATTCGCTGTAATGACATGGAAATTGTTCTCAAATTCTGGTATTGTATAAGCCTCTGCTGTTGCCTTGAACAAATGCGCAAGATCACAACGTGGAAAACGAGTCTTTTTAATGGCACTATTGAGCAAATGTGTTGTTGCCTTGATGAGCAAACTCAAAAACCTTTTGAAATCTATTTTTAATCCATTTTTACAGAAGTAATCACAAAGTTTTTTGCGGCGCACACTCATTGAGCAAATGTGATTACTTTGGTATTTTCGAATTGCAAAGATATCAGAATTTTTAAATTTTGTAGCCCGCAAACGGCACGTGCATTTATCCTCTATACACACAACTTCATAGATGCTCTTATTTGACTTCTTGACTTTAAATTCAAAGTGACACTCCATAGCCATAGATAACATTTTTTGTATCAAAGTCTTTTTCGTTGGAAACAATTGTCTAACTTTCACATTTAGACTTTCTGGAATTCTCACTGATGAAGCACAATGGACTGAAGAAAAGCTTGAAACTACAACCCGACTACCGCTTTCATTTGTACGGACTGCGACATTTTCGTCTCCAAGAGTATGACTTTGGGTTTCATGTACATTCAAACCATCATTGTTGTTATCTATCATATTTTGACTATGATTTTCAGTTGCAATCAAATTAGCACCATCCATGGCTTCTAATGGATTGTTCCCTACCACATCTCTTTCGGGATAATCTTGAATAACATCAAAATTGTTCCAATCTAGTAACCTCCCACCACCATTATCATCGATCGCGACATTCTCAATTTGCGCAAAGTCTTCATCTCCATTCATATGAAGTTGTTCTTCACCGTCAACCCATGATAAACATGCATCAACATCTACCAATTTCCAATGTTCAATAGTTTTTTCTATGCGTGTAATGCACAAGAAAGTTTCTCTAGAGACTGAAATAAACCACTGCACATTATTGTCACAGTCAATGATGGTCGGTGCTGCTGGAGCTTTAGACACTATAGGGACAAAGCATGCCATCTCCATTTCGTATAGCCTTGAATCAACATTTAACACCTCCTTCACTTTATCATATAATTCCACATATGAAATTGTTCTCGAAACAAGAATAGGCGTTGTCTTTCCTTTTTCATTCTCCACATATTTCCATGTCCATACACCTTCGACATTCTTCTCGAATTCAACTAGATGACAAATAGATATCCATACCATGTTCGCATTGTCCATAACTGCTATTAAACAAAACATTCTTGAGAAATACAAATAACGATATTAATGTCGTTCTGTAAAAAAAATAATGACGTTTATGCCGTTACATTTGCATTTGACATTTGACATATATCACATGGTACCATCAAAACACATTATTTTTCTTTACTTCAACAAGTAGAAATAATAAAAGCAAACTGAAAATAAGCAAAGAACGACTTTAACACACCATAACGACTTTTAACTTGTATGATTTGACAATCTCATTTTGATTATCTTCATTTCATAGTTTTACCTTACCTTTGTATATATATTTGGGTGGTCTAACCATATGAATAGTTCCATTGACACATCAAGCATATTACAAAACAATAAATGATACTTAATGGCGAAAATCTAGCTACGGAGGAGTAACTATGTTATACTCATTATAGACATATGTAAAAACGATATTGAAGTTGTTATTTCACCACAATGACGAAAAATCTACTAAATGAATAAATGATACGTAACGATATTAGACTCGTTATCAGTATAAGTATAACGATATTAAAGTCGTTATTTCAACGCGAAAGGGGATATCTAGCTACAGAGAGGTAACAATGTTATACTTGTTATAGAAATATGTAAAAACAATATTGAAGTTGTTATTTCACCACAATGGGAAAAAATCCACTTAAGTGATGCATAACGATATTAGACTGGTTATAAGAATAACTGTAACGATATTGAAGTTATTATTTCAACACGAAAGTGGAAAATCTGCCTACGGAGAAGTAACGACATTATGCTCTTTATAGGTATATGTAAAAACGATATTGAAGTTGGTATTTCCCCACAATGGCAAAACATCCACTTAAATGATACATACCGATATTAGAAGGTTACAAGCATAAGTATAGCAATATTGAAGTCGTTATTTCAACAGAAAAGGGGATAATCTAGCTATGGAATGTAATTTGAATTAACTCCCAAATTGATAGACAGAGATTTCCTTTGGGACAAATTGTAGAATATTTCAAGTGCAACAGTATTGTAGACTGTGAAACCATTACACTTGTAATTTGAATAACATTTTTACACGCATGTTACGCAACATAAATGGAAATGTTGTCATCTCAATATATAAATTACTTGAAGCAATAAATTGTTAGATAAAAAATATATGTCTTTAAACAAAACATTCTTAAGCAATGTTGAAAACGATATGTACGTCGTTCTGTAAAAGAAATAACGATATTTATGTCGTTGCATTTGCATTTAAAATATATCTAATAGTACTATCGAAACATATTTAGCTCAACAAATAGAAATAATTAAAAAAAGCAATTTGAGAAAAATAAGTCAATAACGACATTAATGCACCATAACGACTTCTAACTTGTTATACCCAAATGAACAGCATAAAACCCTAATTAAAGCAAGAAATGATTGTGAAATTGTAGAAAGAAAATAAAATAGTTAATTATACCATACCTTCTCTTCTTCTGCAAATTCCCATTATCAATCTTCTTCAACAATTTTATTATTTGGGAGAATGAGAATGTAGATTCATCTACATTGTATGAAAAATGGGAAATTCAATCATGGAAAACAAAGAGAGGTGAAAAGAAGACACAAGATTATGTTGGATAAAAATTACTTGCCTTGGAGGAGCCAACACGCCGATCAGCAGAAGAGAGAAAGCGCAGAAGCCGTAACCTGGTTTTCTGGTTTTCACGAGATGAATTTTGGAGCCAAACCAAGGAGAAGATAGTAATTGTACTTATTCTTTTTCTATTTATTTTAACTAATGGCTATCTAGACAAAAATTTATAAGGTGGATCTTTTTAAATGAAACTTTTGTTTGACTAACCCTTTTAAATGAACCCCTCATATTAAAACCATGATATACACTTTTTTTTTTTACCTATTTTTATACTTTATCATGGTACATTCGATCGAGCGATTTGGAAAGAACAAGAAGATAAAGAAAATAGGAACAATTTGGTGGACTAGTATACCATGCATTGGTGGATCGAGTGAAGGCAACAACAGTCGAGGAGGAGGAGAAGAGAGGTTGAGGGAGGGTAGAGGAGGAGAAGGAGAGAAAGGGAAGGGAGCGAAGGGGATAGACAGGAGCGAGCGTGACGGTGAAGATGGAATGACATAGACAATCAGTTCTTTTGTAAGTCAGAGAGAGTGAGAAAGATTGGCTTCAATTCACTCGTGAATAGTGGGAGATTTTGAAAAAAATTTGCACTAATTTTGTGGCTTTTAGTTTTTGTGAAAATCGATAACCATATGACATTTGTATCTCATAGAGACTCTCTCCTCAGTTTAAAATTAAATTTGGTCAAATTAATTAGGGAAAATGCTTAATAATTACAGTTAAGGCGAAATTTCACCCACTAAATCAAGCACGTCTCTTTTTTACCACTAACTCATCTTTTACACATTAAAATTAAAATAGAAATTAAAAATCATAAATTTACAACAATTGTCATTCTAATAAAAAATATATCCATCAAAAATAAAATAAAATAAAATAAATACACTTTCTCTCTCAAGATTACTACTTAAGTAATCTCGATCAATATTCAACTTTTTAACTTCCCTCATCTCCAACTTTCTCTCTATACACTTTCTCTTTTCAAATCACCACCTCAAATAATCTCAATCGATATTTAACATCTCTTGTCCCTCGTCTCTGAATTTCTCCCTCTATGGACTTTATCTCTCAAGATTACCACCCCTTGCAATCTCGATCGATATTCAACTTTTCGCTTCCCTCATATTTCACTTCATCCATCTATGCATTTTCTCTCTCCAAATTAAAATCCTAGGTAGTCTCAATCGATATTCAACTTCTCACTTCCTTCATCTCCGACTTTCTCCATTTACGCACTTTCTCTTTCCAGATTACAATCTCAGATAATCTCGATTACCATTCAACTTCTCGCTTCCCTTGTCTCCAACTTTCTCTTTCTACGCACTTTCTCTTTCCAGATTACAATCTCAGATAATCTCGATTACCATTCAACTTCTCGCTTCCCTTGTCTCCAACTTTCTCTTTCTACGCACTTTCTCTCTCCAGATTACCACGTTATATAATCTCAATCGACATTCAACTACTCACTTTTTTTGTCTCTAACATTCTCTCTCTATGCAATTTCTTTCTCTAAATTACTACCCGAGGTAATCTCAGTCAACATTCAACTTTTCACTTTCCTTGTCTCCAACTTTCTCCTTTTACGCACTTTCTCTCCCCAAATTACCACCCCCAAGTAATCTCAATCGACATTCAACTTCTCACTTCCTTCGGCCCTGAATTTTTCTCTCTATGTACTTTCTCCCTCCAGATTACTGCCCCAAGTAATCTCTGTCCACACTAAACTTCTCATTTCCCCCGTTCCTGACTTTCTCTCCCTACGTATTTTTTTTCTCCAAATTACTATCCCAAGTAATCTCGATCAACATTTGACTTTTCACTTCCCTCGTCTTCGACTTTCTTTCTCTACGCACTTTCTTTCTCTAGATTACTATTATAAGCAATCTCAACCGTGACATTCAACTTCTCGCTTCCATTATCTTCTACTTTCTCTCTCTAGATTACCACACCTAGTAGTCTAAATCAACATTCAACTTCTCGGTTCCATTATCTTCGGCTTTCTCTTTCTAGACTACCACACCTAGTAGTCTCGATCAACATTCAACTTCTCGATTTGCTCGTTTTTGAATTTCTTCTCTATGCATTTTCTCTCTCTAGATTATCACCCCCGGTAATCTTGATCAACATTCAATTTCTGGCTTCCATTGCCTCTGACCTGTTCTCGCTAAATTACAGCCCCATAATTTCGATCACCATTCAACTTCTCGCTCCCCATCCCCAACTTCTCTCTCTACGCATTTGCTCTCTCTAGAGTATAATAATATCGATCAACATTCAACATCTCACTTCCCTCGTCCCCGACTTTCTCTTCTACGTACTTTCTCTCTAGATTACCAACCACCATAATCTCGACCAACATTCAACATCCCGGCTTCTCCGTCCCCGACTTTCTCTTTGCGCACTTTCTCTCTAGATTACGACTCCTAGTAATCTCGATCAATATTCAACTTCTCACTTCTCTCGTCTCCCACTTTCTCTATACGCATTGTTCTCTCTAGATTTCTACCTTCGATAATCTCGATCACCATTCTTCTTCTCGCTTATCTCGTCTCCCACTTTCTTTGTCTATGCACTTTTTCTCTCCAGATTACCACCCCCGATAATCTCGATCACAATTTAACTTCTCGTTTATCTCTTCTCCCAATTTCTCTCTCTATGCACTTTCTCAATCCAAGTTACCATCCTCGATAATCTCGATCACTATTCAACTTCTGGTTTCCGTCATCTCTCATTTTTCCTCTATATACACTTTCTCTCACTAGATTACAATGCGCAGGTAATTTAGGTGAACATTCATCTTCTCGCTCTCATCTCCGACTTTCTCTCTCTACGCACTTTCTCTTTTTATATTACCACTCTTGGTAATCTAGATTACTGTTCGTCTTCTCGGTCTCTCTTCTGTCTAATTACATCTCTGTGCACTTTCTTTCGCTAGATGACCGTTCATTTCCTCGTTCTTTCTCATCTACGATTTCCTCTCTCTTCGCACTTTCTTTCTCTAGATTGCCATCCTTCATAATCTAGATTACCGTTCATCTTCTTGCTTACCTTATCCCCGACTTTTCTTTCTTTAGATTATTATCCCTGATAATCTAAATTACCATTCATCTTCTTACTTCTCTCATCCCAGACTTGCTCTCTCTACACTTTTTTTCTTTCTAGATTACCACCTCTTAATAATCTAGATTACCATCACTAATAACTTTTATTACAACTCCAAATAATCTCAACTACAATTCCACATTAATGATTAAAAAAATTCAATCAGAACAATATTACCTACTCCAGTAATATAGTTATCTACCACGGTAATAATATTACCTACTCCGGTAATCACCACCAAAAGGTCAGGGACTCTAAGTATAACTTACCCTTTTAATTAGCATGCATTTTATAAACTAAAATCAACTTTTCCAAACACTATTTTTCAAAAAATGTGAATAAAACCGGGACCACAATAGAATCTACAAACTATAGATAATAGACTTGAGAAATTCTACCCATGAATTGTACTAATTAAATTATTAATATTCATGGTATAGGTTTTGGATGCCTCATTCCATTTACACAATTACTTCACCGAAAAACCTAATAACTATTCATATTATTTTCATCAAACCATAGACAACAAAGCCTTAACATAATCATATTAACTCAATTCAAGCCATCACCATCTGCTGAAATTCACGATAATCAATTTCACCATTACCATCCACATAAAAAACTCTTATCATCTCCAAAAACTCATCAGACAATTTTTCATCTCCCCTCTTTGTCAAATCATGCTTAGAAGTTTCATCACCGATTATAATATTACTTATCCCGATAATTACAACTATAACACTAGCCACCACAATTTGAGCTGAAAAGAGTATCAAACAAGATGTGAGGTTTTAAGCAAAGCACTTGGAGAATGTTGTGATACATAACAAAATAAAAGAGTATTTAAAAATTTGAAGGGAACCATATCATCTCAAATTAACATAAACAAGTAAGAAAACCATGCACATTAAGTTTTTAAATAAAGATCTAGCCTATTCCATGAACTTTTTATAATATCCTACTCTCACTATGCTGCACGATTTCCCTAATTAACAACTAGCAGAATACACTTCATTATGCCATGGATTTCTAGCAGTCACAGCCTTTTGGTGCTCTACATATGTCACTAGAATTTGCATCACAAGCCCATAAGGGTACCATTCATCCATCAAGCATCCATCCATCTCCGGACTTACCTCTTTACTTATTGTGGTGATTAAATCAGATTAAATGAGACTTAAGAATGAGAAGAGCCATGTCCTTCTGACCCTGAATGGAGATTAGATCCCCTGGAAAGTGATAATCATCGCTGCCAGCTGCCGCTATCACCGGTGATGATAATCCCGTTAAGGATGCCAATATTGATGATCCCATCGGCGATGATGTCACTGAATTCATATTGGTGGCAATGGTTTAGTGAAGGGAAAAGCAGCTCAAAGCAAGTGCGAGATAGAGAGAGGGGAGAGAAAATGGATTTGAAAATTGAAGCGGTGAAGGAGGAGAAGAGAGAAAATAAAGATCTGATTATAATTGAAATGTTTGAAGGTGTTAGCAAGGGAAAATTTGTAACAAAAATTTTAAAATTAGTGAATGGTAAACAAATTATAAAGGTTGTAGTTACCGGTTCAAAAATAAAAAAGATATTCAAATTTAATGGGCAACAAATGGAATTAGGTTGCATTTTTGGACATTTTCTCAATTAATTACATCAATATATCTTTTACAATCTACATGTACTGTACAAATCTCCACCATTGTACTCCACTCATTCTCTCTCCTATTTCATATAAAAATCTATAAAAAAAATCTATTAAAAAAAATGCAATCGTATCATGGGATAACATATGTGTGTTGTTGTCAAATTCACACTTTAGTCACTACCATCACTCGGAATTTGATTTTGTCATTTTCACCCACTTTCATGTAAGAAATCAAAAAATCTCTCGAAACTTCAATAACTTGATCAAGCCAAAAGTTTATCCACTAAATCAGGCACATCTCTTTTAAAAAACACATGTGTGGCCCCACATGTTGAATAGTTATTCCAACATAAGAATTAGGTTTGAGAATTTTTTGTATGCTGATTGAACAATCGATTGAATTGTGTGTGTACCTGATATACGTACTATGCATGCATAATTTCAATGGCAGAAAATAGGTTCCAAATAACAATGAAGATGGATTACCTGATTGTGCTCATACTTGAATCGTGTGTGTGGTCATGGCGAATATTATAATTGTAAAAATCAATTGAACTAATTTTTCCAAGGTTGAATCATTGTGTGGATGTGTGTTTTTACATTTATGCCGTGTGTGTATACGCTACGATAGGTTCTAGCAGTAGATGACGTAGCAAATGATAGAAATGATAGAAGAAGAAAATTGAATTACGTAGTGCTTGATTCTCATTTTTCCTATTGAGAAGGAATAGAGTAGGATTGCTGTGAATTTGTTGTGATAAATACTATAGTTCTAAGGCTGGGTGAATTGAGAGACTTTGCTGTGAGAACTTTTAAGCTTGAGAGAATTTGCAGATGTGATGTTACGTAAGTGGGAGGAGAATCTATGCATAGAGAATTTGCTATTGAGAAGAAATGGAGAGTTGAGAGACTTGAGGAAGACAAACGTAGGGTGATGGAATTTGAATTGAAAAGGGTCTTAAAAATTCCCACACTTTAGGTGAAATTGAAAATTATAATAGTATTATTTATTTATTTATTTATTTATTTTTTCAAAATATGGAAGAGACATAAAATTTTGGTTTGGCTTCTATAACTTATCAATAGAATGGATTTAATTGGTTAAATTGACCCAAAGGTGTTTGAAAATTAACTATTAGATCAATATTTCGGCTTGAAGCCCAATGGACCAGTTATAATGGCCCTCAAAGAAAATTCGACCAAATTAAATTATTAAATTAAACTTTTATTCTGTTAGATGACACTTAACATAAATTCTAAATTTAATAGGTAAAGCCGTAACAATGACATTTTACTTTTAAAGTTTAATTTGATTGCAGTCATTACATAAGGTAAGATTTAATTTAAGGGAGAATGATCAATAACTACAAATAAGGGGAAAGTTTGCCAACTAAATCAAATATATCTCTTTTTTTTTTTACCACTAACTCATCTTTTACACATTGAAACCAAAATAGAAATTAAAAATCACAAATTTACAACAATGGACATTCTACTAAATAAACTTTCACCATAAAATAAAATAAAAAAAGAATAGTTTCTCCTTTTAGATTAGCACCCCCAATAGTCTCAATCAATATTTAACTTCTTACTTCCCTCGTCTCCCACTTTCTCTCTGTGCAACTTCTCTCTCTAGATTACCACTCCCAGTAATCTCAACAAATATTCAACTCCTCTCTTCTCGTCTCTGACTTTCTCCCTCTACATACTTTCTCTCTCTAGATTACCGTTCATGGTAATCTACATGACTATTCAACTTATCGCTTTTTCTCATCTCTGACTATCTCTCTCTAGATTACCACTCCCGATAATCTCAATCATCATTTAGCTTCTCGCTTCCCTTACCTCCAACTTTCTCTCTTGATTGCCACCCCAAGTACTTTCGATCACCATTCAACTTCTCACTTCCCTTGCCTCCGACTTTCTCTCTCTTGATTATCACCCCAAGTAATTTCGATTATCATTCAACTTCTCGCTTCTTTCGTCTCTGACTATCTCTCTACATACTTTTTCTCTCTAGATTACTACTCCTGGTAATCTCGATCACCATTCGACTTCATGTTTCTCTCATCTCCGACTTTCTCTCTGTACACATTTCCCCTCTAAATTTCCACCCCAAATAATCTTGATCAACATTTACTACAACAAAAGCTGTTATTGATAGCATTATAAAATAACATTTATGACCTAAATGCTATTGTAAGCCAAAATTAAAAAAAAAACTAAATGCTATTATATAAAATCTATTTAGGGAACATTAAAAATATGCGGGCGAGATTTTTTTTTGGCTCCCGAGACGAAGGAGCGTATGAATTGGGCTCAAACACCAAACATAACATACCCTTCCTTCTCCCTATTCATCGTCTGCTTTCTTCCATCTCCCTCTTCGTCGTCTGCTCTCTTCCCTCTGCCATAGCATCTTTGCAATTGATTCGTCTCTGCCATTGTTGTTATAACAATCAGTGAGGAAAACAATAAATAAGATGGTAATAAATCCTTGCAATTCAAAATCAGCGATGATACAATAATATGGACGAACGAAATGGCAAGAATATAAAATTGATACCGACAATAAACAGAGATTGAGGCTAGCATAAAATGCTATGTCCTATAACAGAAGTTCGCCCCTACCCTCGTGCTCGTAGTTCTTCGGACGTCTGTTACCAGGATTCAACAATCTGTCGCCAGTAATCTAGCACTTCGATTTATGGCCCAGGCGGATTTACTTGATGTTTTTCTCTATCAGAAAAGGATAAAACTGATCTCGGTTTCTCCCTCTGGTTATAGCGGCGAGAGGGTGCTTTGCGGTTCTGCTCAAAAGGTGCGTCGTTTCAAACGGAGACGCATCTGCTTGTTCATGTGTTGATAATTAAATGGGTTCTTATCTTAAGATCCCCATTCTTGATAATTAAATGGGTTCTTATCTTAAGATCCCCAAGGCCCAGTCTTGATAATTAAATATTGTTATCAAATGATCATGCATCAAAGCCCATTCACCAAGCCCACTATAATGTCCAACCTATTCATTTTAGTATGTGTTTCATCTTTACACTTATAAACAATCAACTTTATCCCTACATTTCCTATGTGGGACACTTTTACCTTTCTATGTCTATACAAACACACTCAAGCTCTTAAAGCTCTAACAAGTGTGTCGCTTCATCTCCGCCATCTCCATTGCCGCTCGAGTTCCCACCAAAGGTACAAGTAATAACGTTAAAAAAATATGTTTTCTCGATGCATTTACCAAGAGTTTTGTAGCCTTCAGGGATTTTATTTTTCACTATTCATTTGTGTGATTTTTGATCTTTTCTTAGATAATTAGTCTTGGTTATGGAATTTTTAGTTCCAATTCTTATTTTTTCAAGAGCTTGCAGTTGGCTTGGTTTTTTTGTTCTTATTTTTTGTGTTGGTTATGATGATGAATTGATACTAGTACTTGGTACCTGAAGCTTTGTAATTGGTATTTTTGAATTCATCAGCATACAATAAGTTTGTAATAAGTTTGTAATTGAGATTTTTATTACATGATGAGTTCTTGATCTTTTCTTGTGTAATTAGTTTTGGACATGGAATTTTTTAGTTCAAATTCTAATCTTTCAAGAGCTTGCAATAGGCTCGGTTTTGTTGTTTTGATTTTTTGCCCTGGTTATTATGATGATTGATGCTAGTACTTAGCACCTAAAGGTTGGTAATTGATATTTTTGAATGTATTATACAGTAAGCCTGTAATTGAGATTGCTGTTACATGATGAATCCTTTCCAGGAAGTAGTTTGCTATTTTTTGTTTTTTCCTTCCGATAGCAGTCTCTTAAATAAGCAGCTTATATGACTCCATTATTGTACGTACCTTAAAGAAAACCATAGATTTAAAATCAATTATAAAGATCTTTTGTGGGCCTTATAACTCCTTAGATATTACTTCATCACATGCATCTCCATTTGGCTGATTATCTAAATGAAAGAGATAACTTTATGCAAAAATATTTCCTGGAAGTTAATGTCGGTAGCATATAGAATTACCATTTAGCATACCTTTTATTATGAGTAGGAAAAAGCTAGCTATCTTCTATAATCTTCTTCTGAAAATTTAAGGAAAGAAGAAATTATAGTAGTGGTACAAAACGTGGGCTACATTTCTACTACTTAAAATTCCTTGACACTTTTCTATAATCTTTTTTGCCCCATTCTTTTTCTATTTATCGATATGACTTGTAAGAGATTTGCATCATGTTGCATAGTTGTATTTATATTTTGTTTGCTAATTATAACTTCTATGAGAAAATGTAGAACCAATTCATGCTGCTCAATGAAGTTCTTTTGTAAGAAAATAGAATGTCGAAAACACACACCCCTTTGCACCTATTGTGTAAATTGCAAATCGCAAGTGTACGATGTCGCTAACAAGTAGTAAAGTTGACTTTTTTAGTCCGGATTGTCATACCCACAAGGACTATTCTATTTAATATTGTTCTAAATTAATCTCAACTAGAACGAATTAAAATATGAAAGAGTGTAAATTTCAATTGTCACTAGAAAACTAAATTAAGCTCAAAAAATAAAATAACAAAATTGAAAAAGATAGTTTGAATTAATGTAGAACGAGGTTGGGAATCCCGATTTATCTATAGTTATCATATTTGATTTCTCCTGTCATTTTCTATTCTCAACTTCTGTTAGGTCGAATTCACGAAAATAATATAATTTAGCTCTCTCGAGTTCAAATTAATCATATTTAGCCAAGTCAACTATTATATCTCTATGTGTATCCGAATAAGCCATAATTAAATGCATTAACGTGCATATGAATTCATAAGTGGTCACGATAATTATAAAAATCTATCTATAGCTTTTATGTAAATTACCGGATTTTACTACGTGATCTAAATAGTTAACTCACCTCTCGGTTTGTTAAAATTCATAAATCAATTATTTTGTGATCAAGTAAATTATGCATTAAGTTTAGAAGTAAAATCAGCATATAATAATAACAGCTCAAAAATTGAGAGTTGAAATCAAATCATCAAATCTAAATTACATCATTATTCTCAACTAAAGAGTTTAGTTATTCATGCTAAAAAATAAATAAATAACAAAAATAGAGAAGTTCATCACCGAGTTTACAATAAGAATTGCGAAGAAGAAATGGATCTTGCACCAAGCATCAATTCCCTCATTGAATTTCTTCAAATCCCATATAAATCTCTCCAAAAGATGGTATTTTGCGGTGTATTTTACTCTTCAAAAATCCTCCTAATTATCACTTGTGTTAAAGCCCCTTAATTTGCGTGTTAATCTCTTTTTTATAACCCCCATTAGGTCTTTAAAAGATGCAAAACACCCCCAAACTTAAACTCTTGTTCGTCCCCAAATAAGAAAATTGAAACAATACAAAGAGTAAAATCACGCACTCACTAGAAACATGACTCAAAAATAGGTCAAGTATTGTACCATTCGCCTTAGGTCGATAAAATAGTAGCAGAACTTCAATTGGGCCAAGAAGAACAACCACAAAGCTTATCCGTTACCATGTGCTCAACCATCCGGTGTGTGTGTGCGCGCTAGTTATTGCTCAACTTAACTCCATGTTATAATGTAATTAAAGAATACTCCATCAAAACCACGTACATATATTTCCCATGTGGTAAGATTTTCCTTACCTCACTCGTAGGATTCAATTCTCATGTTTTTCTCTCAAATCCTAAGGTGTTCTTATAATGTGGTGTTCTAATAATATTTCGATGCATTTTTTCGCACTAGGTGTTAAAGGAACTACCGCTATCCATCCATTCATCTCACCTTTAGCCTTTGAGTCTTTTTCAGTACTTCAAACCCCTATCAATCTCAATTCCCCGTATTTTTTCTCTCATCTCTCTCTTTTTCCCTTTTTTTTTAAAACCATATGAAATGCAATACCACAATAATAATGCTTTCTCAAGAACCCTTGTAGCGAGCTTTAAGTCAATGACTCCCGAGTTCTTCACTCAAGGCACCGGGTTTTAAAATATCCCTCCGAACTTAATCACTCAAGTCGATGTGGCTAGAGAATGAAGCAAAAATAAAATGAAGGCAAGTGAGACTTTTGTTTGTTTTTGTTTTTGTTTTTCTTTTCTATTTTTTTACGGGAGAATGATAGTATTGGTCAATGCTGGTACAGACTCGCCAACCAAAAATCCTTCAACTTCAAAGAAAACATCAAGAATCAAACTATAGTTCTCCCAACATAAAGTCACTAATCTTACTCTCCCCAAACTTAGCCTTTTAGCTAATTTGGTCCTACAATTCGATTTGGTAAAGATGGCCTATTTCTAAGGGTCGGCGGTTTAATTGCAGGTAAATCATAAGGAACACTGCATCTAGATTACATCTCAACATAAATCTAAATCACACAATGACCATGTGCTCAAATAAAGTTAGTCTTGCACCAATAAATGACAAGAAGAATTTTAAAAAAAGATCACGTGATGTTTAAAAGTCCAACTGTCATCCTATACAATTTTTTTGCCAAAAAAAAAAAAGTCATTGGCAATACACTACTTGACAACCATACAGAAGAAATATTTTTTTTGTCATAAAAATGACATAAACATTACGATTCACAACTAAACACACATGCACAAAATTAAAATCACACCCAAACTTAAAACCAACTTTGCCCTCAATGTAAAAAATAAGATAAAAGAAAACAAAAGTTACTGAACGTCCCAACAGATTAGTTGTAGCTTTAGGGGGCATTGGGTCCTTTTGCGCCGTGGATTTGATCCACGATATCAGTTCTACAAAACGCATACACATTATGAGAAGCAATCATTTTGTTGAAAACAAACAGGCACTCAGACTAAGAAAAATAAAGCCAAGTACGCAAAGCACAGATAAATAAAGAAAATGGAAGAAACTTTGCGTTGCTTCCCAATAAGCGCTTTATTTATAGTATAGAGCTCAGCCTTTAGTGAAATGGTCATGGCGGTTTGAAATGGGTTTGGGAAGCTTTGCATTGACTCACGTTGCCTTCACAATTCTTTTCCAGTGCCTTCTTCTTCCTTTTTTGAAATCACACTTCATATTCTCCGATCTGAGCTCTTTTATCTGGGTTTTCTGGCTCAATATCCTTTTTTCTAGTTGCCTTGAGCTGGAAACAACTTTCACTTTGAGCTTTGCTTCCTTGTTGAAGGATGTTGAATGTTACATTTTCTTCGTCAACCATTAAAATTACCTCTCCTTTCTCGACATCGATTAAGGCCCTTGTAGTGGTTATGAATGGTTGTCCAAGAATGAGTGGCATTCTGATATCCTCTTCAACGTCCATTATCATGAAATCTGCTAGGAAAATAAATTTTCCCTCTTTGACCAGAACATCTTCAATTACGCCACGCTTGGTTGTTTGATCAGCTAGATGTAATGTCACTGTCATCTGCTTTGGCTCGCCTAATCTAAGTTATATGTAAACAGACAATGGCATTAGATTTACTCTGGCACCTAAATCACATAGAGATCTAACACTTAAATTACCAATGTTACAAGGAATAGAAAAACTCCCTGGATCATTTAGTTTAGGAGGCAGCCTATTCTGCGAAATTGCACTGCACTCTTCTGTCAGTGCCACTGTTTCGAACTCTTCCAATCTTTTTTTCTTTGAAAGCATCTCTTACATGAACTTTAGCTACAATGGCATTTGAGCTAGAACATCTGCAAATGGGATGTTAATGCACAGCTTCTTGAAGACCACAAGGAATTTGGCAAACTGTTTGTCAAGTTTGCTTTTTTGTAGCCTCTGTGGAAATAGAATAGATGGTATGGAGGCTTTCACTAGAGTTGGAGCTTTTTTTCCGGTTCTTCAATGTTCTCCTCAACACTGACTTCAATCAATGGTTCAGTTTCATCTTTATCCTCCTTTTGTTCCTCAATCACTGAACTTTGAATCTCTTTTCCCAGCCTCTTCACATGAATTTCAGGTAACTGCTTGTACCTCAACTTGTTTAGAAAGTGCTCTTAGCCTTTGAGGGAATAGAATTGGGGAAATGTAAGCTTTTGGTGGAATATATGGCACAGTTTCTATTGCAACTGGCTGAACTTTTAGCTCCCCTCTCACACTGTAGATGGCATTTACGTGTTCTCTTGGATTCGTTTCAGTGATACTCGGGAATGTTCCATGAGGTCTTTCTACTAGTCGTAACGCCATCTATTCAATTCAACCCTCTAATTTCTTTATAGAGGCTTGTTGATTCTGATAGTTCAAGTCAAGTTCCAACACCTTATCTATCTTCTAGATGTACTATTGAAACATGTCCCCTAAACTTGACTTGTTCTCATGTGGGGGATTATTAGAGTTGTCGCTATATCTGAAATTTGAGTGAAATTTCCACCATGTATTGTATATCCGTGAACAGGGGTTAAATTGCTACCGGTTGTCACCCACAAAGCTCACTTGTTCATTCTGAGCTCCCAATAGTATGCACTCAGAAATATGATGTTTCAACCCACAATATCCACATATCGGACTTGACTGAATAGAATGTACCCCTTCGGTTTGTGCTTTCACTGGCAACTCCACCTATTTAGTCAATGCAACTATCTGAGCATTTGTGGCTGCTTGTGAATCACTTCCATATACGTCGGGTTTCTTCTTTAACACTACTCTATCTAATGGGAACATATTCTGCGTCTTTGCAATCAACTCTATAAGTTCCCAAGCTTCATTTACCCTCTTGTTTGTGATGGACCCATTAGCTGAGGAGTCCACTATAGATTTGAATTGCGGGGCTAAATCCAAATGGAAACACTGAACTTGAGGTCCTTTCTCAGAACCATGAATTGGGAACTTTCTTAGCATCCCCTTATACCTTTCCCAAGCCTCATGAAAGCTCTATCCATCGTATTGCTGAAAAGTAGAGATATCAAGTTTCATTTTGGGTAATTTAGCAGGAGAAAAATACCTGTTGCTGAATTTTCTAGCCAAATCTTCTCAAAGTATAGGGGAAAAGGCATACCCTTAGACAATCGTCATTGATTCCTTCAGACTTAAAGTTCTAGTCCTCAAAGATTTGGTGAGATGAGTGTGAGGATTCTCATGCGCTCGACCATAGAATTGATGGCTAATGCTGAACAAGTTGATTATATTAGCTCTCAGTTGGAAGTCAACGTAATGCCCCATCCTAGTATACCATACATATACATCATAATGACATCATTCTTACGCGATGTTTACGGATATTTCATAAACATCATCGCCTAGTACACGAACATATGTAACATAGTGGACCCTAGGGCGACGTTACTCGTGGACATCGCGTATATGAAACCCTGAATCTGCACTTATTTTGCGTAACAACGTATTCAGAGGGTTTCGAACTTACATTTGACATGTGCCGGGTCATTAGATTCCTTTTTCCCTCACATTTCTTCCCACATCAACTTGGGGGACTCTTCGTCAACTTCCACGAACATAACACGTGTCATACCTTGAAAGATATAAACGCACACATAATGAGTCATATAGACTCAGTGGGAAATAGATGCAATGTGATGTATGAAATGTAGGTGTCATACTCTTTTCTTTCTTTTTTTGGGCCATGTTGCTAATCATGTGAATACACTGGCGCCATCGTATATCATTACATCTTTGGCCCGGCCTTTTATCATATTTGGGGCTTAGATCCCCCATTCGGCAGTCGCCTAAGGGGTTGATTCACCTATTAGGCCGCCATATAAGGCCATATGGTCATATATGAGGCTTAGATCCCTCATTGGGCCAACTTATCCTTCATATTTGGTAAACACATGATAGGCAACCCTATTACACACATGTTTTCATGACAAGGTCGTGTGTAGAACTTACCTTTAAGCCTTGATATCTTTCTTATCTAACTCATCGTCATCAATACATGTCACGTATACAGGGCTTCACAATCACACGGTAATAATAAATAGATAACAATCCACATTCAATGTACAGGACATTCCACATACCATCTACCGTGATGCAATTTAGTTTATAATTACATAAAGTTTCACGAGCATTCAAAATCATATCCTCATCACACGTAGGCACATGATACTTTATATGGAACTACATTCATTACATATAACATGTTTTAATGTCAAAACCCTTCACACAAGACATTGCTTCCTTTGGTTCCATACATACAGGTTACCATTCATCCTATTTTCCTAGCTCCCGTATCACTACATAATTTATGGGAATAAGCATGAAGGATCACATGGATCACATGAACATATACATATCATCAACATTTCATCGCATAATCATAAAGGAAGGCTAAAGGACCCTAACATGCTCTTTGTTCATATAAGCATTATAAACATGTCAAATTCTTGATTAATTCAATCAAAAACATGTATTTACTTCATAACATATATAAAACATCTATTACCCACCTTAGGATGGAAGAAACCAAAGCAAAGAGGTGCCCAAAGCTTTCATTCGTCTCTTCCTATCTTCATTTTCCTTTCTTCTCCTTTGTTTCTCCTTCTCTTCTTACCATACATGGATCAAGCATGGATCAAACATGATTATGGGGAGCTTAAACATGTCAAAAGTGGCTTATGAGGGTGTCTTGGGAGTATTGGGACCGAATTGGATGGATATATATATATATATATATATATATATATCAAGAAATGGAGAGAAAAGGTCAAACTTCACTTTCCACTGACTTAAAATTATAGTCGTAACCTTCAGATTTACGGTCTTAACTCATAACTTACGGCCATATCACATTTTCATACAACCGTATCTTGGCCTCTATAAATCCTCACCCATCTTCCTTTTCTAAAATTACGGCTGTATACTTATAAATTATGGCCGTAACACACCACCATACGACCATATGAAACTCTCTGAAAATCTTTCACTTCTTCTTCTTGGCTTTTACGACCATATCCTATAACCTTACAGCCGTAATACCCATTTTACGGCCGTAACCTAATATTATACGGCCGTATAGAACTATCTAAAAATTTTGGCACTTCATCTCTTTAAACATTTACGACAGTATCCATATACATTTATGGCTGTAACCTTACTTTTACGACTGTAACCCTCAAATTTATGGCCGTAACTCTGCTTTTGCTGAAATCTTCCATTTCTCATGATTTTGAGGGTCGTTTCAGATCCTAGGGCATCACATATATTTGTAAACATGTCGTAACCATAACATAGACATATTCATCGTATTAAGCCATCTTCATTGTATGTCACATCGTATATGAAATCACATATGGTTCACATACGGAATCATATACGGTTTTGGGACGAACTTGAGCAGGGCATTACAGTCAGTTCTTCCAAAATGAAGATATACGATGCTAGATCGGGTAGGAGCTGGAGGTGGAATAAAAAATCGAGCCATTGGAAGATTTCTAGCTTCTTCATCTTCGTCCTCATCCCCGTCAACTTCGTATTCTGGATTCTCCCTATTAATCAGTGCTACTTTTCGTGTTGCTTCCTCTACAACCGCTCTTCGTCTTGCCTCATCATTTCCTTTTAGGTATTCCATTGTCGATTGCAATTCTTTTAGTTTTTGTGTGTGTTCTTTGCTTTTTTTTTTTCTGAATGTGCGTTCAATCTCCAAATCAAATTGTTCTAGATTGCCGCCTTGCGAATGGGTCATGCAACGAACACTTTTCCTGAAAAATTAAGAACAAAATCAAGTATCAAATTCTTTTATAACTAAACACTATAATTAAAAACTATGATTAATATAAAAGGATATTAAATAAAATTAGTCCCTGACAACGGCGCCAAAAACTTGCTGTTCAAATTACGAATCGCAAGTATACGATATCACTAACAAGTAGTAAAATGGACTTTTTGAGTCTAGATTATCTTACCCTCGATGACTATTCTATTCAATAGTGGACTAAATTAATCTCAACTTGAATGAACAAAAATATCAAAGAATGGGAATTTCAATTGTCATTGGAAAACAAAATTAAGCTTAAAATTAAAATCACGAAATTGAAAAAGATAGTTTGAATTAATAGACAATGAAGTTGGGAATCTTTATTTATCTATAGTTATCCTATTTGATTTCTCCTCTCAATTTCTATTATCAACTTGTGTTAGGTCGAATTCATGAAAATAATATAATTTAGCTCGCTCGAGTTCAAATTAATCCTTTTTACCCAAGTCAACTACCGTATAACTATGTGTAGCCGAATAACCCTTAATTAAATGCATTAATGTGTGTAGGAATTCACAAGTGATCATGGTAATTATAAAAGTCTATTTCTAGATTTTATGTAAATTACCGAATATTACTGCGTGATCTAAATAGTTAACTCACCTCTCGGTTTATTAAAATTAATAAATCAATGATTTTATGATCAAGTAAATTGTGCATTAAACTTAGAAGCAAAATCAACACATAATAATGAACGCTCAAAAATTGAGAGCTGAAATCAAATTATCAAATCTAAATTACATCGTTCTTCCCAATTAAAGGGTTTAGTTATTCTTGGTAAAACATAAATAAATAATAAAAATAGAGGAGCTCATCACCGGGTAATTGGTTTACAAGAAGAATTGCAATGAAGAAATGGATCTTGCACCAAGCATCACTTCCCTCCTTGAATTTCTTCAAATCCCATGTAAATCTCTCCAAAAGATCGTGTTTTATGGTGTGTTTTGCTCTTCAAAAATCCTTCTAATTACAATGTGTGTAAAACCCCCCTAATTTTTGTGTTAATCTCCTTTTTATAGCCCCCATTAGGTCTTCAAAAGATGCTCAAAATCGTGTACACAAGTAAGGTAGTGTCCATTTAGGAAATAAATTTTGAAAATTCGGTGTGTTGCTGAAGCTAGAAAGTTGCGACTGCCACTATTTTTCCTACGGCCGCAACTTTCCTTTTGCTACTGCACTTTTATTTCTGCGGCCTACAGAGCACTTGTCCGGTCGTTTCTTAAACTTTTCAAGCTTACAAAGTATTTTGCCGGGTGAAACTTTTTATACCAAATATAACTTTTCCATTTTTGTGATTTTAGTCCTCGATCTTCCATCTCCTTCGCATTTTGAGAAAAAACTTTTTGAAATTGAGCAAATTCACTCTATTTTCATCATTTCTTGTGATGCACTTGTTCCATGCCGGTTTTTACCTAACATAATCAAAATTAAACGCACTTAAACACAATAAAACACACTGAACAAGAATAAAACTATAAAATAAATATAAATATAACACTTAACTGCACCTTTGCTTCCTTTGTTTTTTCTATTTTTGAGATCAGTAAAATTTTAAGGTTCTGAAAGGGGCTAAGTTGTCTAAATAATCTTAATAAAAAGATTGAGATGCAACCTAAACCTTGTTTTGTGACCTAGATTCGTCTAGCGGATAGTTACTGTTTTATACTCAGAAAGATTTGTAAGTTAGTAATAGCCTGATTAATTTGTGAACCCTAATAACTCTAGATATGTCTCGAGAATGGTAGAAACTGTAAAAATAGTAAATAAACCACAAAACACCGAATTTTAACATGGAAAACCAAACTGGGCCAAAAACCACGTGCTCGTTGCCTACGAGCAAAATCTATCCACTAGATCCAATCAGTTTAAATCTTTACAAAAACAATCAAAGGAAAATTTACACATTAATATTGCAACATCTAAGAAATTAACAACAAAATCTCCTTGTTTTTCCTTTCTTCGAGTGTAATAAGAGTTGATGTTCCGTCACTCATCAATGTCTTATTGTAACTGCGATCAATGTCTTATTGATACAAATATCAATTGTATATGGGTACATTTGAAAAGAATTTTTTTTAAAAAAATGAATCGACCTTAAACATTTCCCTAGTTTTTGAGTTTAATTCATGGTGATAAGTCAGTCCTTATGTCCTATTTAGTCAATAAGGAGTTTAATTTATGTTAATAAACTTAAATATTATGTATTTATAAATAATATAGAACTTAATGACTAAAATTGAAAGAATATAAAAGTTTGGAGGTTGATTTGAAAGAATTGAATAGTTTGAGGGCTTAGTATGCAATAAAATTGAATTAAAAGTACTTTGGACTAAATTATAAGATTTTTAAAATATGGAAGGCTTATGTGAAAATAAAGCTTGAGGGTTAACTTACATAAGAAAGGAAAATTGAAGGATTTAAATTGAAATAAAAGTTTATAGGGTCAAATTGTAAGAATTAAAAGTTAAGAACCTAGGATTAAATAAAATCTAGGGGCTTACTTAAATAAATAATTAAATTGGGGGACTTAACTTGCGAATATAACTTAGGAGTTAAATTAGAAAAGTTAAAAGTTGAGGATTTAATATTTAAATAAACTATAGAGACCAACTTAAACTAAAGAAAGGAATTGAGCAACTAGACTCGCAAATAATTTAAATCAAATGGTGAGGCTAAATACACCCAACCCTTTACTTTATACACCCATATTTTTGAATATTCCAAATCTACCCCGCTCTCTCGTCTAACTACCAAAAAAAAAAAGGTTCGCTGGCATGAAAACGAACACCCGAAAGAGTGTTCGCCATAGACGGGGCGAACACCCAAATGGGCCCATGTGGGTGTTCGCCCAGTTTTGGGCGAACACCCATTTGGGTGTTCGCCCCGTTTATGGCGAACACCCGGTTATTTTAAAAATAATTTAAAAAATTATCGATAAAAAATTTTGTTATTATTTTTTGTTCAGATTTTTTGTAATCATTCAAAGATTTTTTAATAATTATATTCAATGGAATAAAATTAATTACTGTATCATCAAAAAAATTTGAAATTCATAGTTAATTGTAAAAAATTATGCTAACCGGATGGTATTATTGTATCATTAAAAAATTTCGAAATTTATTATCATTATCAAAGTAATTATAAAAAATTTAAAAGAAATTTCAAAATTACTTGTTAAAATAGTTATAAAAAATTATAGTAACAATATATCTACCAATAAAATATTAGATAAAAATTCTTTTTTTTCTTCAATTTTTTTTTGGTCTTGTTCGCTGCATTCATAGCGAACAAATTTTTGCTTGTTCGCTGTGAATGCAGCGAACAAGCTGAGAGCATGTTCGCTGCATTTGCAGCGAACAGGAAATGAAAAAAGAAAAAAAAAGAAGGGAATATGGGTGCACTTAGCATGGGCAACTTAGTCTTTTAAATTTTTTTTTTTAGTTTAATGAGTGTATTTAGTAAAGGGGTGGGTGCATTTAGCCCCACCCTAAATCAAAACCCCCAATTCAGCATCCAAAATCCCTAATCGATGGTAACACGCGGGTCAACTGAGAAGGGAAAAATCGGGGAAGGAAAGAGAATCCGACGGTTAAGGTGGTGGTTGAGGTGGCGGTGCTATTGAAAGGGTTAATTGAAGGAATTGGTGGGGTTTTATGAAGAAATCGGCGGCGAACCCAAAGAACAAGATTGAATTTTTTTTAGATTTTCCTCAATCCTTATTCTTTACCTATTTCTCTCGATTCTATTAAGTTTCTAGGAGGTTTTGTGAGGTGGACGAGGCCTGACTTAGGTGATTTTGTGTAGAGTGTATATCTATCCAGTGAGTTGTGCGTGAAAATGGTGTGTATTCTATTGCTTGTTTGCTGTATGTATAAGCTAACTACATGCTTGTGTGTCTGCAGTGGGTGAAGGCAATGGTTGCAAGTGGTGGAGATAATGGTAATGCTCGGTAGAGCAGCTTATGCTGCTAGTGGAAGAAGCATGTACAAGTTGCTCATTTTGTACAAGGGTACTGCTTGTGTACTGTGTTTGAGAGTGACTAGCAACTACTGCTGCTGTTACTAAGCTATTGTTGTTGTGTGTGTCCAAGTGCTAGTGCTTAGTGTGTGATGTGGGGTTTGAAATGTTGGTGTGTATTGTTGTGAAGAAGATGGTGATTGTTAAAGCATGTAAGAAACTACAAGAATGGTGGTGCTGAATGGAGGGTGTAAGAGATACTTGTTTCTTGAGTTGGCTCTGTCATTTACAAGTTGTGTGCAAACTTTGAGACAGGATGAGGAAAGAAGCACTACAATAGAGAGGGGAAACGCTCAGAGTTTTCAATTGCTACTGGGAAGGTTTTGAGTGCCATCTTGTATTGTGAAGAAGAAATGTGTCTACAAACATGTAGGATATGGGCAAAACCTATGGCAGATTTTCAATGGACCAAGACCATAAGTTTGGGCTAAAATTTGTAATTAGGTTAAGAAATAAATTGGGTTTGAATAATTTAAGTTGTAAGAAATTAGGCTACAACTTAGACTAAAATACATTTGAGTTAAATAACAATTTAGTTTGGCCTAGTTATGAACTCTATAAATTTAAGAGTCGAGAAATTGAAAATTATTGAAATTACATTAAATGGAAAAAGAAGAATGGAAATAATTAGGATTTAGATACTAAAAATCAAAATAAAGTTTGCAAACTATTGAAAGTTAGGGATTTAGTGGAAAGGTCAATTCTTGGACTTTAATGACATAACAACTAAAATTAAAATCTAAGGATTAAAATTAAATAGGAAGTAAGTTTTAGAAATATTGACTCACATTGGATTATAATTGAACTTTAAATTAGATTTGAAGTTAAAATTGGGCTTTACTGAATGAAACTTAGATCTTGGGGACTAAATCGAACAAATTTTAAAGTTTGGTCCTCAAATGTAAGTTTAAAAAATAAATAAATTTTACAAATTATTTTCTTTTAATAATTAAATATAATAATAAATAATCTAAAATTTGACTAGACGAGGGCGCGTTATTAAATTTCTTAGGTAAGGTCGCAGTGACACGTTTAAGAAATTTAATTTAAATAAATATTTAATTTATGAAAATTCACGATCACCACACCACATTTTCACCAGCTTGCACCAGTTATTTAAAGAAGAAGTAAGGAGCTAAGATATTGACACGACTTAAAAAATAGGCGTTTCTACAAAATTTTCCTTATTTTTATCATATTCTATGGATAGAAGTTTTGTTAAAAATAGTTTTTAATGGCATTTTGTTATTCTCTACATTATTTAGAATTTTAGGCAATCTAGAGTTCTTTCCCTATAAATAATAGTGTAGGGTTTTTCTAATTATCTAGTTAAAGGATTGTTTTCATTGTAAACACAACTTTGAATCTTATTTGGAGTGAAACTCTTTCTTGTGAGGAAAATTATCTTTTCTTCAATTATTCTTCTTAGAACTCTTCGAACTCTACAAAAAATTATCATTCTTGTGCAAGTTCAACAACAATCAATCAAAGGTTCTAATTTCCACATCTTATTGGGTTTAGGGTTGAATGTGCCCTAGGTTTTTGAGTCGTGAAGAGTCGATTGGAGATTGCAATTCATTATTTGATTTTAGCTTTTTTGGGGTTTGTTCCGATCTCACTATGGGTTTCGTTGGCATCGCTCCAACGTGGATTCTCATCATTTGATAATCTCGATCAACATTCAACTTTTCGCTCCCCTTATCTCTAACTTTCTCGCTCTACGGACCTTCTCTCTCTAAATTATCAATCTCAGTAATCTCAATTAACATTCAACTTCGTGCTTTCCTCGTCTCCGACTTCTTCTCTCTACACGTTTTCTCTCTCTAGATTACCACCCCTTGATAATCTTAATCACCATTCAACTTTTCACTTCCATATTCTCTAACTTGCTCTCTCTAGATTATCACCCTCAACAATTTGGATCACCATTCACCTTCTCATTCTCCATCGTATATGACTCTCTCTAGATTGCCATCTCATTGCTTAATTTCAGATCGCAAGTATACGATGTCACGCTGAAGTAGTAAAAGAGTCAGAGGGTTGTTCTATCCATGAGGATTGACCTAATCGTATCTAAATCACCAATTCCTTCTTGATTGAAAAGTCAAGTAATATTTTTTTTCTAGAAACTATCTCAACTCAAAAATCCAAGCAAGAGATAGGAATTTTATTATATGAAAATAAAAGTACACCTAGCCGGAGGGGGACATATGAGCCTTACCTCCGAAAGACTAAATACAAAGTACAACTAAGGAAGAAACTTATTCGAAAGCTAAATGCAATGCAATGGAAGTACTACTCCCAAACAAAGGATAACAAAGAAAGTAACAAAGGAAGAAACCAGTTGAGGCGTGAAAATATCTTAAGGAAGTCGTAGATAAGGAATTTACTGTTGATCCATATGCACAATTCCTTTGATTCATCCGAAAAGACTCGCAAGTTAAAAAACTTGCAATTGAGAGTAGTCATGACATAGATTGGCAAACCAATCCGCAGCACAGTTTCCTTTTCTAAACATATGAGTAAATTTGAATTTATGCTGGGCAATAAATCGAATAATTTCAGAAAGCCAATAGCAAAGAGACCAAGAGCCAATCCTGGAGCTTTTAATGAGCTGAAAAGCAATCATGGAATCTGTTTCAATCCAAATATCAAGAACTTTTTCCTGTTTGCATAGTTTAATAGCCGTGTGTATTGCTTGCACCTCAGCATATGCAATAGATTCCTCCAAATATGGCTCACAAAAAGCCATAACCGTATCACCATTACCATTCCTGAAGATGCCATCACCAGGAAGTTTGTTATCTTTCAAGCTTCCATCTGTATTGATTCCAGAGGTTTGAGCCAATAAACAAGGTGAGGCTGCCAAATATTCAAAGATTTTGGAGGAGGCATAGATATATTAAGAAGATTAATCATGCCTTGCACACGTGTCATAACCCTGGCAATAGACATATTCAATCTCCCATGTTTGGCATAATTCCTCTCTTTCCGGATAAAGCATAGGACAAATAAAGGGACAGAGCACCACCAAGCATCAGATTTACAATGCGTGATCCACCTAAAAAAGAGTGTCATAGGGTGTGTGAAAGATTTCATCTTGACTCCAAATTTGTAATGAAAATATCTCCAGACAGTTAAAGCAAAGGGACTAGAGAGAAAAACATGATCTATAGTCTCCTCATGATCACAACAAAGACATTTAGAAGCAAAACTAGATTTGATCCTTTTCTTAATGCAATCATAAGCAGAAATCCAACTATGCCACAGTTTCCAAATGAAAAAAGATATACGGGGAGGGACAAACTGAGACCAAATGAAATAGTAAGAGAGTTGTCTGACCCCTTTAGATCTGAGCAGGTTGAAGCAATAAGAAGAGGAGAATTCCCTATCCAATGCAAGAGACCAAATAATTTTATCTTCCAAATTTATCTGTAGAGGTAAAACCAAGTGCAATTTATCTATATCCCACTGCCATTGAGATATAAAATCAAAGATTTGATTATTAGTATATCAAATGGGAGGAACAAGAAGGGATAACACTCCGAAGGTTGACCATTTATCCTCCCAAAAGGAAACATTGCCTTTTCCGATATACCAAGCATTATGAGGCTCATTGAGACCTCTAATTTGCAAAAACCTCCTCCAAGTAGGCGACTCAGTATTTGGGGGGGGGGGGGGTGGAACATCCATAGGGTGAAGGCCTCTACAATATTTGTTTTCAATCACTTAGCTCCAAAACGGGTGTTGACTTCGAAATTTCCACCATAACTTGCATCAAATGAGAGATATACATCAGACAAAGATTTATAGTTAAGGCTACACTCCTCTTGAGGGAAACAAACTTTAGTCCATGAACACCAATGAATGCTTCTATGTTGTTCAGAATCACCCCAAAGAAAATGATTGAATAGAGTATCCAATTGTTTGAACACACCTTGATGAGGATGAGAAACTTGAAGAATAAAAAGAGGCATAGAATGTAAGACACTGCGAAGCAAAACTAACTTCCCACCTGCAGACAACAACTTATTCTCCCAACTGCATATTTTTCTTTTGATCTTAGAGATCAAATCATCAAATAAAAACAGCTTCTTCTTGCCAATATAGAGGGGAACACCCAAATATAATGGGCAGCTGAACAGGTAAAAAGCCAATAAGAGTTTGAATGTGATGAGACGAATGTATAGTGCTCAAGATGAAAGAGCTTTTCTGTGTATTAAGGATCTGACCTGAGACTTTACTATAGGAAGTCAAGAAATGCATAATCCTCCTAAGGTGATGCTTTTGCCCATTGGAGAAAATAATGTCATCAGCAAACCCCATGTGTAATATCCCAATATTGCAAGCCGCTCAAAGAGATCACCCTTCGACCAAGTGTAAAACCCATCTTTGGTAGGTAAATCAGTCAGTGCACAATCCATGGTCATCTGACTACATTCCCTCTTAGATATCCTGTTTGGAAGGTCAATGCCCATTCTTTCAGAGGAAGCTATAATAGTATTAAAATCTTCTACAACAATCCAAGGATGATCAACTCCAATAGCTAAATGTCTTAATTTATCCCAAAGTTCTCGACGTTGAATATAGGTCGCCTTTGCATAGACAACAGTAACAAGAATTTTAACCTCTTGAAAGGAGAGCTAGAAAGAAAGATGTTGTTCCTTATCTTCAAAAATGTCAATAGAGATACAGTCATTCCAAAAAAGCCAGATTTTATGGGAGTAATTGGAAAGGCCATTAGTAAAGGGTAGCCTAGTGATATAGTCAGAAATGGAGCCTGAGGTGATCATAGGTTTCAACACAACAAGACAATTCAGTTTATTAAGTAATGCTAAACTTTTAATTCTCATCCTAGTGGGCTTTTTATAAATGCCTCTCACATTCCAAAACATTAAGGGAAAAATCATTGAAATGATTGAGTTGAAGCTTTGCCCAAGTTTTGAGAAACAGCGGTTGCACTTTGAAAAGTGTCCTTCTTGGGAGGTCTTCCCCTTCTTTTATGCTTAACAGGTAGAAAACCATCAGCATCTTCATTTCTAGATGGAAATTCTGAATCAGAGGTGCTAGTAACCACGGTTGGGATAGCTTCATCATGAGGAAACAAGTCATGATACAACCCAATATTCTCAATAATAACATCCTCATTTAACATTCTCAATAAAAGTCAAATAACATAAACAAAAATGATGGCTTGAATTTAATAACCTATTGAAATAAAACACAACTAGCACAAGTTTAAAGATGTTGACAATACCTTGAAAAGTAGTTGGAGAATAGAGTGTTGAGATTTGTGATTTCACATAACTTCATTAGATAAATTCTGCAATTCGCACTAACATGGGCTACTTACATCAAAGTTAGGTTCGATTTTCCAATCTTTATTAATTACCTCTCTCGAGTGTTGAATTAGTTCTAACTAATTGATTAATCAACAATATCTCTATGCCGATTGGAACTAACTAATCGCATTGACCATTGTGAAAATACTCAAAGGACCACCTAGGATATGAATATCTCTATATCCTAAAATTATCAGACTTAGGGTGTTTGTAAATATTTTCCAAACTGTCTAATATGTCTGAATAATCACACAATTTTCAAACAATCATTTCATAGCTAAGCAAATGAAAGGCAATGTAACACAAATACAAACACACAAGAGATAAATAACACAAAGTCTAGTAGACAAACATTAAAATTGATTTAGTTAATTTACATCTAGAATCCTAACAACAAAGTATTTAGCCCATAAAAGAAAAATAAACAAAGAGGAGATGAAGAGAATACATTACAAGATATCAATGAGTTAGAAATTGATAACTTGTATTTTTAATATTTTAATTTCCAATTTCTAGTATGTTTTGCATTATATTTTTGTATATTTTTACTAGTGTTTGTTTACTTTTTGTTTTAGGAATAACAAAGAGGCGAAAAATGGCAAAAAGGATTAAAGTATCAAAATTTTTGAAGATGAACAACCTCTTGGCAATTTCACATGAATTTCCATTGTTATAGCATCCCTTGCCATGTGTGTTTTCGGTGGAAAGGAAGAAATGAATTGGAAGTGGAGACATGATGATGAGCAAGCATGACTAAAGAAAAAGAAAAAGAAGAAACATCATGATTGCAAAATGCTTTCTTTTGACCTTGCTTTCTGCTTGAGTATTTTTGTATGTGGTTTATATAAGAGGCAGAGAGTTTTGGGAAAAGGGGATATATGGGACAGTAGTGAAAAAAACTAGCCAGAGAGTTAGTGGAGAGATACGAGTGATCAGGGCAAAGGAATGGAGGAAATACTGAAGGAAGCACATCTATTTCAAACTCATTGATCCGGTTCATGTGTCTCTACATTTTCTTTACTGTAATTTTTGTTATTAAATTCATGTGTAGGTAAGTTTGTATACTTGGAACGAGTAATGAATCTTCTTTGTGAACTCTAGTATTACTTTTTTGTATTTAATAGTACGTGATTGACTTGTGGTTAATTTTATGTTGTTGAGCTCATAAATTTATCTTTTTGATCAATTGATGAATTATAAATTATTTTGTGTCAAATTTGAGAAATGAAAACACAAATTAGAATAAACAACATAGAACGCAAATTTGGACAAGATTTAGAGATAAACTTGTGGTTAGTGCGATCCGTAGGTCAAGTTCTAACATAACCTATTTGAACTTATTGTTTGAATGCATTCTAGAGGGTTGATAATGAATTTATATAGAGATAAATAAATTGGCCTAATAGAAAGGGTGTTAGTGTATGTGTAAAAATGGATTTTTATGTGTTTTTATGTGATATAGGAGAGAGAATGAGTGGATTTGAATGGTGGAGATTTGTGTAGTACAGGTAAGTCGCACGAGATATGTGGATATGAAATAGGAGAGAGAATTAGCGCGGTTGAAAAGAATGTGTAAAAATGTATAAAAATACGTAAAAGAGCACGCGCAGAATAGATTTTGTTGAGGCCGAAAATAGTAATCACTACTTAAGTACCAACTTTAGTGGATTGGGAACTGATTACCAGTAACTATCGCAGTAATCAATGGAGATTTATATTTATAGCTGAGCTCAAGCTCGGGACTGATTATAGAGGATTTATTGTGTCTCGAATGGAAACTAAGTCTTCTATTTATAGTGCAAATTCCATAGGTGTTCGTAGGTCATCATGAGGCGGCAGGACTAGCTCTAGATTAGGTGTGATGATTGCCTCTACAACTTGAGCGCAACCGCTTGCATTTATGGTGATGGCTTCGGGACTTGTGTTCTGTCGCCTTTGCAGTTATGGTGGCGACGTCTTGTCAAACATAGGTGACGTTAGGATATCAGATGACAAGTGGATTGTCATCGCTGTCAGTTATTGCAACGGTCGAGGTCTCTCGGACATTTCTGCCGACACGTGTAGATCTTTCCCTGGTCCGACGCCGAGTTCAGCCTAGTGCCGTCGAGCTGCTCTCGAATCTGAACTAACCTAGGGTCCATTATGCTAACTTCAATTATGCCCATCTGTTCGACCTGAATCTCAGACACATCAGCAAAGTGGGCCCCACATCAAGGAAGACCTGAACTGGACTCGTGCCACATTAGTAGGGTGCCAACAATTGTCCCCAGCGTCGATGCCAGTCTAGGCCAGGTGGGATTGAGGCTCTCGTCGACCTTCGATCGCACTCATATGGCACGTGGCCTCGATCCTTGCAAACATGTCAGCCAACCTTTTGGGCGGAAGACGTCGTTTTAACTCCTGCCGTCCATACCAATATAGACCCCTTCATTCCTTCAGATTCCATTTTTCAAAACTCTATACCTCTCAAAATTTTCCTCTTGATCTGAAGCCCAGGTCGTCCACCGTTCTAAGTGTCAGTCCGCTTTTGTACTCAATATAAGTAAATTTTAAGTTAAACCTTTCTTTCCACTCCCTTAAATGTCGTCGGGTTTGAATGAAGTTTATGATTACAATCGCGAGGTCCGATCTCCGGAGTATCCCCCATCCTCACATAGAAAGAACTCTCTTAGGTAAAAGAAATCCGGGACGTCTAGCCCTTGGAAACCTTGACTCCAGGATAGGGCCCTCCGTGCAATCAGACTCAGGAACATCTCCATCGAGCTTCATCAGGAGGAGAAAAAGAAGAGGGTAAGTCATGACGCATCAAGGCCCTAGGGCTACTCTCAGGTCCAGTCCATGGTGACTGAAGAGATGCTTGACCTATGGCACTCACAGTACCAAGTCTCATCTCAGGTGAGATTTGTGCTCCCCGGGGTGGATGAGCGAGGTGACAACCCTTTGGGGTACGTGGCCATGAATCAGGCCATGCTCGAGTACGGGGTGAGGCTGCTGTTCCCGATGGCGGTCAAGGAGTTTCTAAAGGCCTGGGTTTTGCCCCTGCCCATCTCATCCCTAATACATGGAAGACCATTGTGGGAATGGACGTGCTGTGGCATGAGGCCGGCCTCGGGAAGCTGACGGTATTGGAGTTCAACAATCTTTACTCCTTCAAGTTGGATGGGCAGAAATCGGACTAGTACTATTGCTCAGTGAAGCCGAACTGGGGCTGCCTTCATCACTGGGCTTCCAGACTCGATCAGGGGCTGGAAGTAAAACTGGTTCTTGGCTGAGGGATGCTGGTCAGTTCGGTCGACCGGGAGGGGGAGGTTGCTATCCTTGTGAACTACCACACTCTTGGTAAGGATCTTCCGAACTTAGTTACCGTTTATTTAGAACTGACCCAACATTTTGTTTTCTGTAGATTACAAGGAGGCCAGACCATTGGAGGGTTGGACCGAACGAGCTATCATAGTGAGGTCAATCTCAGACCGTGATTGGCACAAGCTCATCACCTAGGAAAGCTTGTTCAATGTTCGTCTATCACGAGCTTGACCTCAAAGGTCTTCATTCACCTCGATAATCTGTCTGACCTCACTCTCTCTGTCCTCATGCGTTATTAAGTTCGTTACCGACTTTTTCTATTTCGTAGCTCAATCTTTCTCTCGGCCTAAGATGAAAGATCGTTACACTGCCTATCCCCCTCGGAAGAAAGGGCGTACTGAGGTGGCGCCGAGCTCCCAGGCCTCCGAGTCCCGTCCTTTGGGCTCGGTTCCCAAGTCTGGTTTCCTTCCCAAGCATGGGGCTTGAAAGGCGCTTATGACAGGGTCAAAGACGGCTCAATCGGAGGCCCCCGACATCAATCTCCATGTTGACCTGTCCTACTTGGGGACAATGCCCTCGAAGGAGGCAGAGTACGCGGCCAATAAGGGGACGGCTCTGAAGCAACTACGCGACTTCTTTCGGGCTAACTCTCTCCCCCGGCATACTAAGTCTATCTATCTTGCTAGTCTCGAATGATAACACCACCGCAGCGATCGGAGGGTTCGGACGCCCAGTCCAGGAGCACTACCTGGACTCGCCTAGGCCTGTGGACAGTGCGCTGACCTCGGTGGTTCATTGCAGCCGGGCTATGGTCCATATGCTCTGAAGTGGGGAGCAGTCAAAGGCCACGATCCAAGAGCTGTGGATGAGCTTGAAGAAGAGTGACGCCGCCCTAGTTGAGGCCAAGTCGATCTTGGGACGAGCATAAGCCAAGCTAAAAGAGGCCTATGAGAAGAGCAAGGAGAGGGCCTGTGAGCTCGAGAAGGCCAAGAAGGCCCACGCTACTGAGGTCGCATCACTTTGTGCCGACTTAGATACCTTGAAGAAGGCTCAGTCCGGACAGGTTGGCCTATCCTGGGAGGAGGTGATCGAGAAATTCAAGTAGTCCGAAGAATACAACTTGGAGCCGAACTCGACCTTTGTGAGTGCCGCCGAGGACATCATTGGGGACATTAGTGAGAAGCATCCGGATTGGGACATCGGGTCCTTTACTGATGAGGTAAAGCATATGGGGGCTGAGTATGGGATGCCGACAAGGAGGCGGATGGCGACCAGTAGGGTAGTTTAATTGCTGGGGACATGTCCACATTTTTATTTGTTGAACTTTTGAGTATTGCCCAACTCGATTTTACCAGGGTGGGTTCAAATTTATTTTCTTTTTATATAATGACAAGTTAGCTTAATTGATTGTCTATCCATATCCATGCCAAGTGTTTAGCTCGTTTTGTATGCATGTGATGATTTGATTACCCCGACCTCATAGGTTAGCTTGATTAGGGTGTGTCCAGTGTGGTGGGCCATAACGAATTTAAAATTTAACAACTGGCCAATGGAAAACTAGCGACAAGTAGATGCCACCTTTGTGGATCTGTTCGCACGCCGGAACACGTATGTCAGATTTCTTAGGGAGTGGGTCCACTGTGGTGGCTCGTAGGTTCCGATCTAATAAGATGGAAAATTATTTGATAAGTAGATACCACCTTGGTGGATATGTCCCCAGGCCGGACCGCGTAGGTCGGCTTTCTTAGGGGATGGGTCCACTATGGTGGCCCGTCAGTTCCTATCTAATAAGATGGAAAATTATTTGATAAGTAGATGCCACCTTGGTGGATATGTCCCGAGGCCGGACCGCGTAGGTCCGCTTTCTTAGGGGAAGGGTCAACTATGGTGGCCCGTCGGTTCCTATCTAATAAGATGGAAAATTATTTGATAAGTAGATGCCACCTTGGTGGATGCGTCCCGAGGCCGGACAGTGTAGGTCGGCTTTTTGAGGGGTGGGTCCACTATGGTGGCCAGTACATTTCAATCTAAAAAGGGAGAAAATTATTTGATAAGTAGATGCCACCTTGGTGCATGTGTCCCCAGGCTGTACAATGTAGGTTGGCTTTCTTAGGTGGTGGGTCCACTATGGTGGCCCGTAGGTTCCGATCTAATAAGATGGAAAATTATTTGATAAGTAGATGTCCCCAGACCGGACAGCGTAAGTCGACTTTCTTAGGGGGTGGGTCCACTGTGGTGGCCTTTAGGTGATCCGTTCTGAGAACTCGGTATTTATACAACAAGCCAAAAGTTTCCATTCACATGTCATCTACAATCATAGTTTGCAAAATAAATTCTTGAGAAATTACTGGAAATATTTTTTTGAGTGCTCTACATTCCAGGGGTAGGGGAGTTCATGTCCCTCGGCCGTCCTGATATAGTAAGAACTGTTGCAGTAGATCTTGAGGACTACAAAGGGTCCTTCCCATTTCTTAGCCAAGGCTTCTGCGACCTGATCTCTAGTAGCGAGGAAGACCTTCTTGAGGACAAGATTGCCGACCTGGAAGCTTCCCTTCTTGACCTTCTTATTAAAGTATCGTGCACTACGTCACTTGTATAGCTCAATACGGTAGTTGGTGTCCATACGCTTTTTCTCCAATAAGTCAACCTCGAGCAAAAGTTCCTGGTCGTTAGTATGCTTAGAGAAGTATCTAGCAAGGAATGATGGGAGCTCGACCTTAGCCGTTATGATGGCATCGATGCCGTAAGCCGAGGCGAAGGGAGTTTCCCCTATTCTAGTCTTACACATGGTCCGATAGGACCATAGGACGGCTGACAGTTCATCCACCCCAACTTCCCTTCAAGTTTTCTTGTCTTGAGTGTGTGCTTGATGATTTTGTTCACGGCTTCCATTTGACCATTCGACTGGGAGTGTTTCAGCGTAGAGTTGTGCTTTTCGATCACCAGGTCTTCACAGAAAGACCTCAACCGATGATTTTAGAAGTGCTGGCCATTGTCTGTTACGATGGACTCGGGGATTCCAAATCTACATATGATCGCCTTCGAGATGAAGCCCGTCCTTCTTTGTTCCGTTATTCTTGCCAAGGCCTCAACCGCTGCCCACTTGTTGAAGTAGTCCACCACCAGAATCGCGTATTTCACCCCCCCTCGTCCAGTCGGCATTGGTCCGTTGAGATCAATTCCCCACTTGCAAAAGGGCCATGGACTGACTACGTGAGTGAGCAGGAGGGGGGCCACCAACCTGGGCGATGGAATCTTTCTTGAGAATCAGCCAAAAGTAGCCTTGCCCCAGGCCCTTGTGGGTCAGGGCCTGGCCGCCATAGTGGTTTCCACATATTCCTGAGTGAACCTCATCCAACAGGAAAAGTGCTTCTCTCCCAGTCAGGCATCGCAATAAAGGACTTGAGAAGCTACGCTTGTGAAGTGTGTCGTCAATGACGATATATCGAGCTGGTCTGATCCATAACTGCCTCGCTATTCTGGAGTGCTCCGGCGCCCTACCATCATTTAAAAAGGAAAAAATTCCATCCTTCCAAGAGGGTGGGCCCAGGTCGATAGCCGAGATGAGGGGGTGCTTGGCGATGGTCGACCTGGGAAACCTATTAATCAGTACGAATTCAAGTTCTTCTATCCCCTCGCTGGTGGCGAGCCGTGCCAGGGCGTCGGCTAGATTATTCTGGGTTCGAGGGATCTACCGAAGGATGACTTCCTTGAAGTTATTGATTTTTGAGGTGGCCAGATCAACGTAACTAGTCATCTGCCCGTCCTCAGTTAGATAGGTTCCAATAGTTGGTTAACGACAAGCTGAGAGTCACTCAGAACCTGGAGGTGAGAGATGCCCATCGTGGAGGAGTACCGGAGGTTGGCAATCAGGGCCTTATATTTTGCCTCGTTGCTGGAAGCCCGGAACGAGAACCACAGAGATTGATAGAAGGATTCGAGGGCGGGACTGAAAAGCACCAGTCCAGCTCTAAAGTGCACATGGGGTGAGGAACCGTCGACAAATAGCACCCAAGACTCGACGTTGGTGCTGGGGCTCATTGTCGGAGGACTGAATTCGAACTATGAAATCCGCCAAGGCCTAGCCCTTGACGGACAATTGAGGCCACTAAGAGATGTTGAACTGGCTGAGTTCTACTGCTCACTTGACTAGTCGCCCTGATGTATCCAGCTTCTGGAGTGCCTGACGCAGTGGGTAGTTGGTTATCACACCAAAAAGATGCTCGAGGAAGTAAGGCCTGAGCTTCTTTGAGCTAGTGATGAGCACATGGCTAGCTCTTCCGTTGGTGTGTACCTCTGGGGATGAACGAAGGACTGACTCGTGTAATAGACCAGGTGCTGGACGTCATTTTCAGTCCGAATGAGCACTGAACTCACAGCGTGTTCAGAGATGGATAGGTAGACTGAGAGGACCTCTCCCGGTCGAGGCTTCGACAAGAGAAGAGGTTGAGCTAAGTTCTTCTTGAGCTCGTCGAAGGCCTCCTGGCACGCGGGGGTCCACCCAAAGTCTTTCCCCTTCTTTAGAGCCTCGAAGAAAGGATGACACATGTTTGTGGCCTTGGACACAAATCGGTTCAGGGCCACAATCCGGCCAGTGAGACTCTTGACCTCCTTAAACTTGGTGGGATGTCGCATGTCAGGCACGGCTCGGATAGTCTCTTCGTTAGCCTCAATGCCCCGGTAATTCACCACATATCGATAAATTTTCCGGAGTCAACCCCAAAGACGTACTTTTCTAGGTTCAGCTTCATCTTGTACTTCTTCAAGACCTCAAATGTTTCCCTTAGGTGCTGGACACGATCTCCTGCCCTCACACTCTTAACCAGCGTGTCATAGACGTAAACCTCCATGGTATTTCCGATTCTCGAAGCAAACATTTTGGTAACCAGACGTTGGTAGGTAGCACCGGCGTTCTTCAGGCCGAAAGGTATGACCTGGTAACAATAGAGGCTTCGATCGGGTAATGAATGCCGTGTGCTCTTGATCCGGGGGTACATAGGAATTTGGTTATACCCATAGTAGGCGTCCATCATGTTGAGGAGCTCTTGTTCGGCCGCGGTGTCAACCATCTGATCTATGCGTGGTAAAGGGAAGGAGTCGTTTGGCTGGCCTTGTTCAGGTCGGTAAAATCTATGCACACTTTCCAAGTGTCGTTGCTCTTCTTTACCAAAACTGGGTTCGCAACCCAGGTAGGGTACTTGGCTTCCTTGATGAAATCGATCTTAAGTAGTTTTTTGACTTCCTTTGCTAGGGCCTCGTAGTGCTCCAGGTTCAATGGACGCCGTCGGTGTTGCTTGCGGCGAACATGCGGGTCTATATTTAACTGGTGGCAAGTTATGGAGGGAGGTATGCCAACCATGTGAGAGGGCTCCCATGCAAAGACGTTGGAGCTATTTCGGAGGAACGCGACCAAGCTGGAGCTGGTAGGCCTGCAACATTCTTTCCGACCTTGCGGAACCTCTCCGGGTGCTCGGCGTTGACCTCGATAGTATCTAGTACTTTCGTTGGTTGTGAGCTTCGATCGTCAAGTTGGCTTCTCTGGTCGTCGAGCTTGGCCATGGCAGCTGTCAGTACCTCCATCCGTTCACGAACGGTGGGGAAAGTGACATTGCACTTGCGAGCTGCGGACTGATCTCCCCGGGCCATGCTCACTTCATCATCTGTGGGGAATTTCATGAAGTAGTTGTAGATGGATGTTGAGGCCGTAAGCTCACAGAGGAGAGGTCAAGCTAAAAGCCCATTGTAATTACTCGGGATATCTACCGCTATGAAGGTGGCCATAAGAGCTTATTGACAAGGCCTCTTTCCTAATTCTACCATCATCGAGATCTATTCGATTGGCTCGGTCACGTGGCCGGTTATCCCTACCATCTGCCCAAAGGGGGCATGGACTTGGGTGCCGCTCATCAATTCCCCTGTGGCTCGGGGTTTGGAAATACGGCAAGTGCATCCCACTCCCATTGTCGACCAGTGTTCGGTACACTGAGGACCATGCTGATGATGAGGGCGTCGTGGTGAGGGTGCATGGCATTGACTGAGTCGATTTCCGAAAGCGTGACCTTGTCTAGAGGTCGATCGAGGTTAGTGATATCAGCCATTGGGCCCGAGGTCGGATCCACTTGAGCTCTATTTCGGTATGGCGTTGAGTACTAACAATTAGTGCAGACTTCCCTAGCCAGCCTTTTCGCTAATTCAGAGACCCTAGAAAGTGTTGGCTGTCCATTACCAATGTGTGGACTTCGTTCCTAGGGCTTGGGCGAGGTGGAGGTCGGATCGACACTTCCCGACTGAAGTCTTCCCCGATCCACTGGTGGAGCAATGAATCGGGCTCTCAATATCATTCTTCAGGTCCCGATAGTCATCCGTGTTATGTCCTGCTGACGTGTGATATCGATAGTACTTTTCCTAATTCTGGCTCGATGATGGGGCTCTCATCGGGACTGGAGGCAGTAGATCTCCCTATCCTTTACATGCATCAGTATGCCCTCCCGATTGGTGTTGAGGACGTGGAAGGTTTGGAATCTCTGCTGAGGTGGTCGAGCTGGGGCCCGTCCGTACCATGGTTGGTGCTGAGGGCGGGGAGCTTGGCTCACTCTGACATCCTTTTCCTTACCTTTGTCGAACCTTAGGTCCTAGGGCTTCACCTCCAGGTCAATTGAAGCTCCATCGGCCCTAATATGGCACTCGGCCGGACTTAGGAACTCTCATGTTTTTGGAGCTGTTCTCGTAGGCTGACCACCCAAACCATGAGCTACACCTGAGGCTGGCCAAAGCGGCGACCAGGGCAGTCTCATCGGAGATGCTACCGATTTTGATGTATTGGTTGTTTGATCACTTTACATATCTTTTCAATAACTCGTCTATTCCTTGCTTGACGTCCACAAACCTTTGCTTGCAGGTCGACCGCAGTCGAAACCCCATGAAAGCTACTTGGAATCTGGCTAAGAGGTCGTCCCACGTCATTATGGAATGCCAGGGAGCTTCTTGAACTATTTCATGGCCTTATCACCCAATATCAGTAGGAAGGCCTTGTATATGGGTTCATCACTTACTCTCTGCAGCTCTATCAAAGCGGCATATCTGTTGATGTGGCCAGTAGGGTCACTAACCCTATCAAAGTTCCCTTGTTGTGGCAGCTTGAGCTTGGAAGGCATAGGCTCGACCTGGATCTTCGCGCTCAATGGGAAAGCCTTCCTTACTCTGGTTGAGGGGGTTGGCTGATCTGCCATGCCTTTTGACTCTGGTTCGACAACCCTCTTCCACAGGAGTTTGACCTCGGACTGCGGGTGAGGATTGCCCGTACTTTCGCCTTGTCCTTTGGCGGGCCGCTTCCCAGTGTCTCGGGGGCCGAGCCTGTCAAAGACGTTGTGAATTCTCTCGGATAATCTAGAGTCCGAAGGGGCCAGTGTATGTAATGGCATCGTGGTTCATGTTGGATCCGGGGAGCGGTTGAAGTTCAAATGACGTTGGGCACGGCGCTGAGCTTACCGCCATCCAGTCGGGGATTGTATGCTTGACTTTGACGGACAGTTCCTGGTGTTGCACTAAATTGTAGCCACAGCGTGGGTGAGGTCATCCATCCGCCTCATGATCGGGGCTAGGGTGTTCGGCAGCGCGGTGGTTTGTCCCCGACGGTGGCCCCTGGCTCCACTGAGGGACGTATTCGGTGCTAGGGGTGGAAGTGTTTCCGTCTGTCGAAGTACAGGATATGTGATCATGAGCCATGTTTCGAGTGAGGTGGGGTGTTTTACGGTAGACCTGGGAATGTGTTGTCAAAAGGACGGTGTTCTCCTTCTAGCTCCAATTGTTGATGCCAAAAATAATAACCACTGCTTAAGTACCAACTTTAGTGGATTGGGAACTGATTACCAGTAACTAGCACGGCAATCAATGGAGATTTGTATTTGTAGTTAAGCTTAAGCTCGGGACTGATTACAGAGATTTTGTTGTGTCTTGAATGGCAATTAAGTCTTCTATTTGTAGTGCAAATCCCATAGGTGGTCGTATGTCGTCATGGGGCGGCAGGACTAGCTCCAGACTAGGCGTGATGATTGCCTCTAGAAACTATGGGCACCCGCTTGCATTTATGGTGATGGTCTCGGACTTGTGTTTTGCCGTCTTTGCATTTATGGTGGCTATATCTTGTTAGACATAGGTGACGTCAGGGTGCGGAGGAGATGTGGATTGTCGTCACTGTCAGTTATTGCGGCGGTCGAGGTCCCTCAGATATTTCTACCTACACGTGTAGATCTTTCCCTAGTCCGGGGTCGAGCTTTGCCTAGTGCCGCCGAGTTGCTGTCGAATCGGAATTAACCTGGGGGCTATTGCGCTGATGTCAATTATGCCCATCTGTTCGACCTGAATCTCAGATCCGTCAACAAAGCGGACCCCATATCAAGGGGGACCTGAACGTGACTTGTGCCACGTCAATAGAGTGCCGACAGATTTATTTGTCATCGAGAGAGGTGAATATTTATTGTAGTAAATTCAATCGTTAACGAAAATAAGGTCGCCAGTAGATCTAATTACTTGTATTAGAGGAATCAAAATTGGTGAAATTGTGAGTCCCAAGTCTTTTAAATTCCATAGTCATCAATTTTAAATATTTCAATTTTAAATATTGCAAACATTTAATTTTTGTCATTTATATTTATTTAGTTTATAAATTAATTTGTAAGTTTAATTTGTCATTTAATTTGTCAGTTTTTATAATTTTTGAAAACCCAATACAACAATTGATTCGTCCGTTCAAATAAAGTACAAAATTGATAGTTTTGTTAATTAAGTCAAGTTTTCGTGGGATCGATATTTGGATTAAAAATCCATTTTACTACTTATTTGACCTATACACTTGCAGAAATTATTTGGCACATTTTCTACCGAACAAGTTTTTGGCGCTGTTGCCGGGGACTTAGATTTGATATCAATACCAATCAATTTTTTCTTTAATTTGAATTTTTATTCACATTTATTTTATTTATTTATTTTGATCATATTTTCATGAGTAGTAGGAAGTGCGGTCCATTAATTCCCCTCGACCCAGAAATCGAACGAACTTTTAGATATAGATTACGTGCTATAAGGTTAGAACGAAAAATGGCCGGCGAAGCCGGGTACCAAATGATTATTGCAGATTGTCCTTTGAGGGACTATATTATTCCCACAATTGGGGATAATTTCACTTGTTTAGCTCCTCCGGTGATTCCCGCAAATAATATTAAGATCAAACAATGAACTATTCAATTAGTTTAACAGATCCTTCAGTTCCATGGCCTACCTGAAGAAGACCCACATGAACATACTACAAAATTTTTAGAAATTTGTGGTATGTTCAAAATTAACGAAGTGCCATCAGATACGATAAAAATGAAACTTTTTTCATTTTCATTGATAGGAAAAGCAAAAATATGGTTTTACGCTTTACCTGCCAACTTCGTTACTAGTTGGCATAGTTTATGCCAAAAATTTTTGGAAAAATTCTTTCCACCCGGTCGAATGTTGAAAATTAGGACAGAAATGTCCTCTTTTAGTCAATGCCATGGGGATTCTTAAGGATGGGAATGTTTCAACGATCTATTGAGACATTACTTAAATCACGGGATACTGGAGTAGCTTATAGTACAAACATTCTATAAAGGGTTGGGAAATGAGAACAAGAAGTATGCCCACTCAGCGGTAGGGGGATCACTAATGGACAAGACTTTTAATGAAGCATCGTCGATTCTGGAAAAATGGCTGCAAACTGCCATCAGTGGTATTCTGATCATGCAGTGACTAAACATGCTTGAGTTCATGGAATAGATGCTATCACTGCTCTATATGCTTAAGTTGCAGCTTTATTAAAGAAAATTGAAGGTTTGACAGTTTCAACAGCCAATATGGTTCAATCATCTGTAGGGTGCGAAATTTGCTGCGCAAATCACGCCACTACAGAATGTCCTATCATGTACTCAAATGGGCCCACTGAAAGGCAAGCTATGTTTGTTGGAAGTAGTCAAATGCCACAATTTGGGCCTTATGCTCCCACCTACAATCCAGGGTGGCGACAACATCCAAACTTTTCATGGAAAGACAATCAAGCACCGGTGAGACCACTTGGATTCCACCAGTCGCAAGAAAAGAAGAACTCGCTAGAAGAGGTGTTCGCAAAATACATGGAGGTCAACAGTAATTTTATGCAAAAAACCGAACATACTCTCCAAAATCATAACGCGCCAATAAAAAGTTTGGAGACTCAAATGGGGCAACTAACATTAGCAGTTGCAGGGCGAGCGCTTTGTAAATTGCCAAGTGATAGGGCGACAAATCCTAGATAGGTCAACGCCATTACAACAAGAAGTGGTCTACAAGTTTTGGAGAGAGAAGTGAAGAGAAGAGAATACAATGTGACCAATGAAGCTGATGAAAAAGAGGAAGAAACGAAGGAGACAAGTACTAATGAAACGTCTTCTACAAAATCCAAATTCGAAAAAGGGATTCGAAAGCCTGTGAAAGCATACGTACCTCCTATTCCATTCCCTCAAAGGCTACAAAAGAACAAACAGGATAAACAATTTCGGGAAATTTCTTGAAATCTTCAAGAAACTGTACATCAACATTCCGTTTGCAGATGCTTTTGCACAAATGCCCAGCTACGCAAAATTCATAAAGAAAATTCATTCTAGCAAAAGAAAGTTGGAAGAGCATGAGATAGTGATGCTCACCGAGGAGTGTAGCACCATTCTTGAAAGGAAGCTACCTTCCCAAACTAAAAGATCTAGGGAGTTTCAACCTCATGCCCTTATCTGTATATAGGAAGCCCGGCTTGGGAGAATATAGGCCTAGCACTGTGAGTTTGCAATTGACAAATCGATCTATAAAATACCCTAGAGGAATTATCGAGGATGTGTTAGTTAATTGTTAAGGTCGATAAATTCGTTTACCCATTGGATTTTATCATTTTGGACATGGAAGAAGATAAAGAAATTCCATTTATTTTTGGAAGGCCATTTTTACAGTCTGGAAGAGCTTTGATTGATGTCTACGAAAGCACACTGATGCTAAGGGTGGATAAAGATGAGGTAAATTTAGATGTCTTAAAGGCATTAAAACATCATTCTTCTTCTTCCATAGATGCTTGTTTTGAAAGTGATGTCATTGATCAAGCGGTGAAAGAAACTTTTGAAGAAGATCTACCTGTGGAGCCTCTTAAGGCTTGTATTGTCCGATCAGAGGATACAACAATGGAGATGGCCCATAAATTGGAAGCATCACCCACCATGACCTATAGAAGAAACTGGGTTTACGAGCCTTTGGGTGAAGCTGCCAAAAAGTTCTTGCCATCTATTGAATCTCTTCCAATTCTTGAATTGAAACCTCTTCCCACTCATCTTAGATATGCATATTTGGGAGATTCTTCAACTTTTCCTGTGATTATCTCTAATCACTTGGCGGAGTTAGAGGAAGAAAAATTGCTTTGAGTCCTGAGAGCACACAAAAATACACTGGCATGGATAATTGCTGATATTAAACGGATAGTCCCTCGATATGTATGCACAAAATCTTGCTGGAAGAGGGTTCCAAAACATTTATTGAGAATCAACGAAGATTGAACCCTACTCTGAAAGAAGTGGTTAGAGCGGAGATTGTCAAACTCCTAGATGCATGGATCATTTACCCCACATCAGACAATGCATGTGTAAGTCCTATTCATGTAGTACCAAAGAAATGAGGGATAACTATGGTGAAAAATGAAAACAAAGCGCTAATCTCAACGAGACCAGTCACTGGTTGGAGGGGTTTGCATCAACTATAGGAAGCTCAACGACGCAATGAGGAAAGATCATTTTCCCTTTCCGTTCATCGATAAGATGTTGGAAACATTGGCAGGGTATTCAAAATACTAATTGCTTGATGGATATTCGGGATACAATCGAATCTCCAATGCACCTACTGATTAAGAGAAGACGACATTCACTTGTCCGTATGGCACGTTTGCATGCAGGAGAATGCCATTTGGTTTGTGTAATGTACCGGCCACATTTCAACGATGTATGATGGCAATCTTCTCAGATGTGGTGGAGTAGTTTGTAGAGGTTTTCATGGATGACTTCTTAGTTTTCGGGTCATCTTTTGACGAGTGTCTCCATCATTTGAGTTTAGTGTTACAACGATGTGAAGAGACAAACTACGTACTTAACTGGGAGAACTGCCACTTCATGGTAAATGAAGGGATTTCCTTGGGCCATCGTATATCAGCAGTGGGTATTGAAGTTGACAGAGCTAAGGTGTAAGTAATTGAGAAACTACTTCCACATACATCCTTCAAGGGCATTCATAGTTTTCTTGGCCATGTAGGTTTCTATAGGCGGTTCATCAAGGATTTTTCCGCCATAACGAAACCATTGTGCAAGCATTTGGAGAAAGATGTGCCTTTCCGCCATCATCAAAAGATGTGTGCCTGACGATGAAATGAGAGTCATTCTAGAACGCATGCATTCATCACCTTAAGGTGGACATCTGGGACCCACCAATGAGAGTCGTGGCTCGTTTTCACTTCTGAAAATATGTGACCATTGCCAATGCACAGGGAACATTTTGTCACGACATGAGATGTCCCTGAACAACATTTTGGAGGTCGAAATCTTTAATATTTGGGGCATTGATTTCACAGGACCATTCCCATTTTCCTATAGCAGCCACTACATCTTGGTGGCAGTTGATTACGTATCAAAATGGATTGAAGCTCGTGCTTCACCAACTAACGATGCCAAGGTAGTGGTGGAATTTGTTAGGAAGGACATTTTCAAGTCTGCTATAAAAAGTTACAAGATTTGGAGCACCTTGTGCTATAAAAAGTTATGGTGGTACACACTTCAGCAACAGACTTTTCAAGTCTGTTCTGACTAGATATGGAGTCCACCATCGAATGGCCATTCCTTATCATCCACAAACAAGCGAACAAGTTGAGATATCAAATAGACAACTGAAGAGGATTCTTGAAAGCATGGTTAACTTGTCTCGCACTGATTGGTCAAAGAAATTGGATGATGCACTTTGCGCTTACCATACTGCTTTCAAAATCCTATTGGTACGTCTTGGTATCAATTGGTGTTTGGAAAATCTTGTCACTTACTTATTGAATTGGAACACAAGGCATATTGGGCAGTAAAGCAGTTGAACATGGATTTGAAAGCAGTTAATGGAAAAAGATGTTTGCAACTGAATGAACTAGATGACTTTCAATTGAGAGCATATAAGAACGCTTCTATAAACAATGAGAGAACAAAGAAATGGCATGATCGTCACATTCAACAACGAGAATATAGGGTAGGGGACCAAGTTTTACTCTACAATTCTCGTTTGAAGCCATGCCCGGGAAAGCTAAGATCAAGATGGTCGAGGCCATTCACGATCTCACAAGTGGCTCCATATGGAGCTATAGAACTCTCTCACCCGACCAAAGGGACCTTCAAAGTTAATGGTCAATGCACTATTTTGAAACTGATTTTTCAAAAGAAAAGTTAGTTCTCACCATCACAGAGGTAGAGTGATCATTATAGTCAGACTCGTGACTATAAACAAGCGCTTTTTGGGAGGCAACACAATTTCCTTTCTCTTAAATTCTTTAATTTTATGCTTGTTTAGTTTTATATTTGTGTGGTTTGTTTTATTTTTTAAAAATGTGAATATGTAAAAATGTTGCGTTTTTCTTAAATTGCATTTTATTTCCTTATTCTATTTCTAGCTTAATCATTGTATTTTTTTAAGTGCAGTTATTTTGATGAAAATAAGAGATCTTTCAATGTTAAAACTAAGTTTTGTAGATGATAAGATATGGAGAGAAAAATGACAGCCATAGAATAATTGCTTCCCAAGCAAATTTGTGATAATTGTGAATTGGCATAAGTCTAATGCTAATTATTTTCGAATGCTATGAAACATTGTAAAAGTGGTCAAAAAGAAAAAAGAAAAAGGCAAAACCAGGGGACAGCCAGGCACACGCATTTCCTCGAGAACCACACTAACCCATTTTTCCATTGGATTCCACTGGTAGCTCACCCACTCGGTCTGGTTAGTGATTGGCACAGTTCCCTCACATGGTCCTTAACTCCCACGCAGTGATTCATCTCTTAGACCACACTCAGAATTTATTCGATTTTCTCTCTAAGTATCTACTCTCTCTCACAGGTGTTTTAGGTAAGTTTCTTCGTCTTCTCTGATAATTTAGCCTTATATGGACGAGTGTGATTCGTTTTTGTATATATATCTTCTACTTGTGTTTTTCGAGAGTGTAATTCAAATTGTCATACTTCTTTTCTTATGTTTCTTCATTTTTTCCACTAAACATGGAATCTGCACTTGTAAAAATTCGAAAGGACTACTCATCCTTTCCCTTGAATGATTTGAATACAATCTACTGCTTTAGGATAGAGCGATTGAGAATGTTAATGCACTATGAGATGCCTGTGGATATTCGTTGGTTAATTGAAATCAAGGTTCGAATAGGGAGAGAAGTCCCAGCCATCTATACCAAACATATGTCAAGTTTATGGAAAAGCTGTTTTGCAAATGAACGAAGGGTGAAACAAATGAATGTTTGCTATAAGTGTGCTAGATGGACATGTGATACAGGTTGTCGTTAGCTTGGATTTACGTCCAAAAATCGAGAAGATAAGATAACTTTCATTAAGGATGGCTTGAGTGAGGAGTCGTTGGATGATATCCTGCAGACTCTTGAGAAGCATCCTCGTGGAACCCTGCAACATGAACTTCTCGGTTTATGGACTCAATTCAGAGATGAATGAGAATGCTACAGTATTGGGAATTTGACTTTAAAGGACCCTGTTTGCCAATTTTTAAGAAAATTGGTTGGGAAGCATATCCCGAACTTATAGAAGGTGTTTCAGCTATTTCTGGACATAAAACTAGAGGAAGGTGTGAGTCATAATGACAACTTCTTTGTTTATATTGTTGTTTTTTACTTTCTGTGTGTTTGTTTCAGTTCTTAGGTCTATTTGGCAAAGTCGAGTTCTTATGGCAGGCACTCCCACCTCAGTAGGACCTTCTAATGTACAATTGAAGACCATTTGTATCTTTGGTGGCGCCAATATGGGGTCATAGTCAGAGCACATTGCAGCAGCCGTTGAATTGGGAAGAAAACTCAGGGATTTTGAAATCAACATTGTCTATGGAGGAGGACTCTATGCACTGCCAGGATTTGCTGTTACCGCTACTTGAGCACGAGGATCCAAAATAGTGGGTGTCACTCTACTTCCTTTATCACAAATCTGCAGAAGCACAATCGTTATTGAGGTATAGCCTAAATCGTTGTGTGAGCACACAACACTCATGATAGCATGTTCTAATGCATTCATTGCACTTCCGGGAGATTTAGAAACATTGGAACAAATTTTTAATGTCCTCTCTTGGTCCCAGTTGAACTTGCATAATAAACCCATTGGTATTTTAAATGTGCACAATTATTTTGATGGTTTATTAGCAGCTTTAGATTTTGCAACTGCAAAAAGGCGAATTTCTCCCGTTTCAACGAATATGCTTTTGATTTTGTCCTCGATTGAGCAATTATTGGAGAAATTACATGCTTTTGTACCACCATTAGATTCAACACAATCTCTAATCAACTGGAGACAAACTTCCAACAAGCGCAAACGAGACCCCAATGAAGTCGATTTAGAGTTGAGATTATAAATGTGGAATGTTATCATTTGATTTTTCTGTGCAACAGCCTTTCAGCGTGATTCTACTCAGCAACTATCAAGTGATATCTCTGCTTATCCTTATTGAACATTGAGGACAGTGTCAGTTTTATTTTGGGGGGTAGAATTTTGTGCTGTTATAAATCATTTGATAATTTTTCTTCTGAGATGGCTGAGTAAGGAGTTGTAGACTCTTGAGACGCATCTTCTTTGTTAAAAACTTTGTAAAAAAAAAACTACTTTGTCCTTTTGTTTTAACGAAAATAGTTGCTAATCACAAGGCTTCTGGTTGTTTTTTTTTGTTGTGTATTAGTGTTTGAGTCTGTTTTCTATTATGTAAGCATGTTTGTGTGTGATATCTTGTGAAATTTGTAGCAAGTTTTCCTTGTATCAATTGGCCATTTTTGAGCACTTTCCTTGAAGCTGTCATTCCACTATTTGCTGATCATAGTTGAAAGTCGAGTTTTGTTGTAAATTTTGCACTTTGTAAACCCCGAAATCCTAAACAAAAAATATCATCTTTTTTCGTTACCTGAAAGCCTTTACTTTGGGAAATCATGTGTTAAGGTCTCATGGTCTGAATTTGTAGTGAACTTTTCTTTTGTTGAAAGAGTAGAAATTCTAGACTGAGGATTAGCATTGACCTTTGCTGAATAATTATTTGGGATCATCACACACTGTCAATAAATTGTGAGCTTTTGAGCCTTGAAAGAGCATGGTCACTTTATTAAGCTCTTATTCTTTGAATGTGTGTTGTCATACATTGCTTTATTCTTCTAGAACTCGCTTTGGTATGCATGTTGTGATGCCCTTGTGTGCAAATGCAAATGATAGTAAAGGCAGTTTCATGATAAGCCAATGTTTAGCTATCTAAATGTGCATACCTAGTCATTTATCCTGTTTTGATAGCCCTTTGAGCTTTGAAACCTTTTTGTTGGAAATTGAGCCACATATTTAGCCATGAAAATCTTATTCTTGTTTTCCCACTTTGAACCCTAGGTGAAGAATTTCATAAGCTACTTGAAAGATCAACAAAAAGTTTGGAGAATAGAAAAAAATTTGTATTGAATAGTGTGAATTACAACCTTGTGTGAGAAAAGAAGAAATAGGGTGCCCAATGTTAGTTGATCTTGCTTGTCATTCAAAAAAAAAAAGAAAAGAAAACTTTAGTTGAACAAGTGAAGAAAGGAGCTTGTATTCAGGTGGATACAGAAGAAAATTCATTTGTAAGTGAAGGAAGGAAAAGTGAGATTGTCTATTTTGTTCTTACAGTTTATGAAATTCTGTAACTATGGAGCCTAAAATGATCTTCTTTTACCCTACCTGTCCCGAAGCCCCATTACAACCCGAAAGACCTATACTGGCATGCGCACACTTGAATGCGCCAATGTGATTGATTAGCAAACATATGGTAAGATTGTTCTGTCCATTGATATGAAAGGCATTTGATGCCCTTTATATACATTTTTGTGTGATTTGAGTGAAAATTTGGTGAGGATACTTGATCTCGTTGCTTGTTAAAATTTAGTGGTTTGATAAACTAGTCTAAAAGTTTGAGGGTGACAACTCTCGAGGCTGGGGAAATTTTCATGAATAAAATTCATAATATGATTTCCTTACACTTATGCTAAATTGGTCAGTTAGGAAGGGTTTATTGTGTTGTGATTTGAGCTTTCCTTTCTAGTCAGAAAATCTTGGAAAGATTTGTCTCGTTACACCCACTCATAGGCCGGTTGTGTGATGGAAGACTAACTACTTGAGTTTGACTATTGTGTTTATTTATTTTTGCTTGCTTGTGTGCGTGTTTCCACATTTTTTTTGTTGTTTGAGGACGAACAATAGCTTAAGTGTGGGGTTATTTGATAACTTATATTTTTAATATTTTAATTTCCAATTTCTTGCATTATATTTTTGTATACTTTTACTTGTGTTTGTTTACCTTTTGTTTTAGGAATAACAAAGAGGCCAAAAAGGGCAAAAAGGACTATAGTATCAAAATTCTTGAAGATGAACAAACTCTTGGCAATTTCACATGAATTTCCATTGTTATAGTATCCTTTGCCATGTGTGTTTTTGGTGGAAAAGAAGAAAGGAATTGGAAGTGGAGACATGATGATGAGCAAGCATGACTAAAGAAAAAGAAAAAGAAAATGAAGAAACATCATGATTGCAAAATATTTTCTTTTGACCTTATTTTCTACTTGAGGATTTTTGTATGTGGTTTATATAAGAGGGAGAGAGTTTTGGAGAAAGGGGATATATGAGACGACAATGAAAAGAAAAAGACTGGCTAGAGAGTTAGTGGAGAGGCACGAGTGAAGAGATAATAAAAATCATCAGAGAGTTTTAGAGAGCAAATGAAGGAAGGAAATACTAAAGGAAGCACATCTATTTCAAACTCATTACGCCGGGTCATGTATCTCTTCATTTTCTTTACTGTAATTTTGGTTATTAAATTCATGTGCAGCTAAGTTTGTATACTTGGGATGAGCAATGAATCCTCTTTGTGAACTCTAATATTACGTTTTTGGATTTAACAGTACGTGATTGACTTATCGTTAATTTTATGTTGTTGAGCTCATAAATTTATCTTTTTGATCGATTGATGAATTATAAATTGGTTTGTGTCGGATTTGAGAAATGTAAACACAAATTAAAATAAACAACGTAGAATGCTAATTTGTATAAGATTTAGAGATAAACTTGTGGTTACTGCGATCCATAGGTGAAGTTTCGACATATCCTATTTGAATTTATTGTTTGAATGCGTTCTAAAGGATTGATAACGAATTTATTTAAAGATAAATAAATTGAGCTAATAGAATATATTTATTTATCATCGGAAGAGGTGAATATTTATTTTAGTAAATTCGATCGTTAACGAAAATAAAGTCACCATTAGATCTAATTATGTGTATTAGAGGAATCAAAGTTGGTGAAATTGTGAGTCACAAGTCTTTTAATTCTATAGTCATCAATTTTAAATATCGCAAACATTTAGTTTTTGTCATTTATATTTATTTAGTTTATAAATTAATTTGTGAGTTTAATTTGTTAGTTTTTATAATTTTTTAAAACCCAACAAAACGGTTGATTCGTCCGTTCAAATAAAGTATAAAATTGATAATTTTGTTAATTAAATCAAGTCTCCGCAGGATCGATATTTGGACTCAAAATCTATTTTACTAATTTTTCGACCCATACACTTGCGGAAATTATTTTACACATTTTTTACCGAACAGAAATACAAGAAGAATGAATTAAAACGCCCTTTTAGATGAAGTATTGAAGCTTCAATGGATGATCTCTCCCTTCTTCTTCAATTCCTCCTCAAGCAACTCTTGCAACCCTAGCTTCTTCCCTTTTTTTCTCCCCATTCTTTACTTTAAAATTGAAGAAGAATGAGCCCTAGGATGTTTCTTATGTTTGTAGAGAATGATTTTCCAAAAAAATAAAAAATAAAAAAGGGTAAAATTGAGTAAAACACAAGGTTACAACCGTAACCTCACCAATTGCGACTTTAATCATCTAACTTACGGCCATAGCTTGTTCCCTGAAAGATTTTGACCCAAAATGATATGTTACGGCCGTAACATGGTGACTTACAGCCGTAAGTGTCTATACTTGTTGCCGTACGTCATCATTTGAAGATTTTCAGCCATATCACTTGGTGAAATTGCATAGGAGGTCCTGCATCTTATCAACTCTTGCATTTTGGTCCTCAACTTGTGAATTTCCTTTCAAACATAGCCTAAGAGCTTACTCACCCGAGTCAATGAGGTAAGAGAATGGGGCAAAATGAGATGGATGCAAGTGCTATTTCACTCTTTTTTTAATATATATAATTTCATTATTCACATGGATTAGAACTCTACCTAAGGTCATTGTCTAGTCTTATTTGTCAATCAAAGACACTGTACAATTTTCACAACATGCATAAAGTCACTACATTCTTTTCAAGTTTCCTTGACCGGGTCATCCCTAAACTTGTCATGCAAATGGTCAAGTGAAAATAAAACCATTTCAAGCAAAGGTAACATAGATCATGACTATACTTCAAAAGTAATTTTCAATCAAGCAAAGGTGCATCCACTCAAGCATAAGCAGCAATTCCTGGTTATCTACCATTAATCAACAACAATTGAGACTTAAAAGCTGGCAAGGCTAATTCAATACACAAGGAAAGCTTAAATCCCAAGGCTATCCCAAACAATCAATGTAAACATGCAAAGGGAGGGCAAGGCCATTTCAACACATAGGCAAGACTAGAAGCATGCAAATCACCCCCAAACTTGAAACTTGCATTTTCCTCAATGGAATGACGATAATAGATAAATAAAGAAAGGATAAACGAAAATTCCCCAAATTTTTGCTTAGTGTGCTTGGTCAGATTGAGAATCTACTACATCATCTTGGAAGTTCATTGCATAACTGAAGTCAACTTTTCCTATATGGTTAAGTGCATCAAAATTAATTTCGAACTTGTTATACTTGTAAATATTTTGTCGTTGCAAAGTACAATAGTAAGTAAGAGTCATTCTTCCACAGGGATTGAGATAGTATACTAGTTGCTTGAAATAGATTTGGAAGGGGTTTTTTTTAATGAAGCATACAAAATGAAAAACAAAGATGAATAAAAGATGATTGAGGAATTAATATCCACTTTAGACAATGGATAAGAATTTATAAATAAACTCATTTCATTTATCATATTAATTGTAATAACCCTCAAAAAGCATACAAGCTCAGTTAATTGATAATTGTTCTTATTTAGTCGTTGGATAAAATAAGCTTTTTACCCAATTTCTTACCAAATAACAAAATAGAATAAGCTTTCTAGATTTAATTGATGGAAGATGGAATTTTAATAATAGGTTATTCTGGGTAACAAACTCATAAGCTTGATTCATTGAACCTATATCAAGTTTCACATGAAAAGATTAAATTGCGTTTGTTACTAATCATTTAGAAAACTTAACGATTACGTATTATGACTCCAAATGTAACATTAATCATTCTAATTCCATTACTTATTAGGCCATTTAAGTAGTAAAGAGAAAATGATATGGAAGTGAAACAATCAAATAGAGACACAATTAAGTTTGGTAAATAAAATGAACTTTTATTTAAAAATCAATTATCCATGTATAAAGCTTCAATATAATTCCTTAATCAAAAGAAAATTAGCTAGACATGGTGAAAAATACAGTAAACAACATAAAAAGGAGAAGAGAAATGCTTAAGAGTGGAAGATAAGCCTTCTACGATGATCACTGACGTAGTTGAAAAATTACTTTTTCTTCCAAGCTATTTAACTCCTCCAAAAGTCTAACTAAAAATATAAATTACACAAGATAGGAAATGACGCTATTGAGACTATTCTTGAGTGAGAGAAGTGTGTTGAAGAAGCTAATAGCCTTATACTTTTATAGGCATGAAAAACATTTTCACTATTGTATTCCCCAAGCACTAACTCCATTTTCACTCCACTTTCATATGCCTTTTGACCAGTTTCTTCACCAAATAAACTTTTGAATCCTCCACCAAGCTAAAGCACATTATTTTGTCACATAAATGCACCTTGAATTACCTAAATTGGATCGTTGGAGACTAAGTTATGACTTTTACATCTAAAGGTGGCATTGGATGTCTTAGTTGCAAAATGTACTGTCTTCAATTTTCATCTACTTTTCCATCGAATTTGACTTCAAGTCCAGAGATAGCATTTGTAGAGACTTGAGCTAACTTTCTAGCCCTTCTTGAATCAGGCCATTTCGATTATCTAGAGCTCAAGTTATGGTCAAAATACTATAGTGATTTAATGAATCTGAATTGATTTTTTTTGCATATGAAATTTGTACATATCTTATTTTGTTATTTCTTATCTTTGTACTCCAAGATATGTATTTTATACATTTGAATTACATGAGTAAATATATGATAAAGTTTTATTACGCTCAACACAAAAAGCGTAAGCATAAGGGGAAAAGAACACAAAATATACATTAATTAAACACACATCAATAGCAACAAGGTAGGTCATCGTTTTGGGTAATAGAGGCCTACAAATGTCACTACAAAAGAATGATATTAATAAGAGGGAATAATCAAAAGTTACCCCCAAATTTATTAGTTACTAAGTGTGCTAGGTTTGCAAATTTGAATGACTATATATTAACATGAAATATGAAATAATAAAGGATAAGGGTAAGAAAATTGAGTTGCCTCCCAATAAGCGCTTATTTATAGTCATTAGCTTGACCTTTGGCACGATCATTCGAGGTTAGCAAGAATAATGGATGACTTTTCTCTTGAAGAGTCACCTTCCAAGTATGGTTTCAATCTTTGCTTGTTGACCTAGAAATTTTCCTTTTTTGGATGGTGCAACTCGACCGCTCCATGTGGGAAAACTTTGGTGATGGTGAAAGGACCTAACCACCTAGAGCGTAGTTTCTCGGGAAACAGTTGAAGTCCAGAGTTGTAAAGGGGAACTTGTGGCCTTTATGGAATTCCTTCCTCATAGTATGCCTGTCATGCCACCTTTTTGTTTTCTCTCTATAAATGCGAGCATTTTCATAGCAATCAAAACGGAATTCCTCAAGTTCATTGAGTTGAAACAAGCTTTTCTCACCAGTCAACTTTTCATCAAAATTTAGTACTTGGGTAGGCCAATATGCCTTATGCTCAAGTTCGACAAGAAGGTGGTAAGCTTTCCCAAAGACAAGTTGGTATGGAGATGCGCCAATTGGTGTCTTAAACAAGGTGTGATAATCCCACAATGCATCATCTAACTTTTTGGACCAATCCTTCCTCGAAGGGTTGACTGTCATTTCAAGAATTCTTTTCAACTCTCGGTTGAAGATCTCAACTTGTCCGCTTATTTGAAGGTGATAAGAAGTGGCAACCCGAAGTCTTACTCTATACTTAGCCAAAAGTGAGCCGAAGTGCTGATTGCAAAAATGTTTTCCTTTGTCATTAATGATAACTCGAGGGGTACCAAAACGAGTGAAAATATTTTTCTTTAGAAAATTGATAACAACCCGAGAATCATTAGTCGGTAATGCCATTGCTTCGGCCCATTTGGAAACATAATTCACTGTGGCCAAAATGTATTGGTTAGAGAAGAAAGATGGAAAAGGTCCCATGAAATCAATACCCCACACATAAAAAAATATCAACTTCCAAGATAGAGTGCAAGGGCATTTCATTACGATTGAGATGTTACCAGTTCGTTGACATTGATCACATTTGGAGACAAAAGTATAGGCATCCTTTAATAAGGTGGATCAATAGAACCCCGATTGGAGAATCTTAGCGATGATTTTTGAAGCTCCAGACATACGGTGATGAGTGACAGCACTCCAAGATTTCTTCCATTTCCTCTCTGGCACACGTATTGGGATAATATGATTTGGTACTCGTTTAAACAATAAGGGCTGCTCCCAAAAGTAGTGCTTGACACATCGGCAAAGAATTTTTTCTTTTTTTGGTAGGAGAAGTCCAGTGGAATGATGCCGCTTGCCACGAAATTCACGAAATTCGCATACCATGGTGCCTCGGTAAGTTGAAAGACATGTAGAACTTGCAACAGTTGTTCATTCGGAAAGGTTTCCTTGACTTCATTCTCCGCTTCTTTGGTTTGCTCAAGTCTAGAGAGGTGGTCGACTATAAGATTCTCCATTCCCTTCTTATCACAGATTTCCAAGTCAAATTCTTGCACCGACTCAACCTTGGTTTGGCATCTTTGTTTGCAAGCAAATATTTGAGTGATAAATGGTTGGTGTAGACAATCACCTTCGAACCAATGAAATATTGTTGAAACTTGTAAAAGGAGAACACCACCACAAGCACTACTTTCTCGGTGGGGGCATAGTTCAATTGTGCATTAGTCAAAGTTCGGCTAGCATAGAAAATCACATGTAGAACTTTCCTTCTTCTTTACACCAACATCGCACCAATGGGATAATCACTAGCATCATACATAAGCTCGAATAGAAAAGAACAAAGAGGCTTAGTGATTTGAGAAAAATCCTTGATGAATCTTCAATAAAACCCGGCATGCGCCAAAAAGCTTCTAATCCTTTTCATCGAAGTAGGCGGAGGAAGCATCTCTATTACTTGAATTTTGGCTTTATCAACCTCAATCCCCTTTTGTGAAATTCGATGCCTGAGTACTATACTTTCTTCAACCATGAAGTGACACTTCTCCTAATAAGCACCAAATTAGTTTCTTCACATCTTTTCAAAACCATGCCCAGTTAAGCAAACATTCATCGAAAAAAGAACCGAATGCCGAGAAATCATCCATGAATACCTTAATGAACTTTTCCACCATGTCGAATAAGATAGCCATCATACATCATTCAAAAGTGGGCAGTATTACAAAGACCAACGGGCATTCTTTTATAAGAAAATGTCCCATAGGGACATGTAAAAGTGGTCTTTTCTTAATCTTCCAATGCTATATGAATTTGATTATAACTCGAATACCCATCAAATGAGCATAATACAAATGCCGCGCCAACCTCTCAAGCATTTGGTCAATGACTGGAAGAGGGAATTAACCTTTCCTTGTGGCATTGTTTAGCCATCGGTATACAATCCTTCCAACAGGTCACCGGTCTAGTGGGAATAAGCTCATTGATTTCATTCTCAATTACTATTACGCCACCCTTTTTGCAAATAAGTTGAACGGGAACTCACCCATCCACTATTCGAGATCGGATAAATGATTCCCGCATCTAACCACTTCAATATTTCAGATTTAATCACCTCCTTCATGTTGGGATTCAATTGATGTTGAGGCTCCACTGATGGTTTGAACTCATCCTCATTAGTATTTTATGCATGCAAAGTGAAGGGCCAATACCTCAATTATTCGCAATAGTCCATCCAATAGCCATTTTGTAATCCCTCAATACACAAAGCAATTTTTCCTCTTGTACTTCATTTAAAGAATTCAAAATAATCGTAGGGAGGACAAGACTCACAGAGCCTTTTGAATGTATGGCAATGCTGGAAAGGAACTCACTCCCAACTTTTCAAAGCATGGTTCTTTCTTATGAGAGTAAGGTTTGAAAATCTTTAAATTGTTGACCACTTTCTCAATGTTAGTGTCATCTTCCAGTAGCCAAAGAGTTCACAATACAAGTTTCAAGAGGATCCTTAGATGATTCATGCACAAACGTCATGGCAATTATTTGATCAATTGCATCAACCTGAAAACATGAATCGGACGGAGATGGATACCTCATTGGCTTCAACACATTAAATTTGACTTGTTCATTTTGAACACTCAATATTAATTGCCATTCTTGAACATGAATCAACGCTCGATCGGTAGTGAGAAAAGGCCTTCCCAAAATGATTGGAATATCAAAATCTTCTTCCATGTCGAGAATGATAAAGTCGGCTAGGAACCCAAATTTATCCACTTTGACAAGAATGTCTTTAATGACACCTTGTGGATGTTTGATCAATCTATCGGCCAATTGTAGAGATACCGTGGTTGATTTTACTTCTCCCAAGCCCAATTTCCTAAAAATGGAGAAAGGCATTAAGCATGTGATAGGATTCAAATTTTACCACATTTTTGTCCGTTTTTATCTATTCTTTCTTTTGGCCAAACCAATCACACACATATATATATATATATATATATATATCTCATGGGACCTATATGTACTGTACAAATCTTTACCATTCAACTCCACTCATTATCTCTTCTCTTTTATATTAAAATTCATTAAAAAAGTCATAAAAAGTCAATTCTATCACCCTCTAAGTTAATACTACCACCAAGATCATATAAAGCTTTCCTAAATTTTAAATCACCAGTAGTGCATGGACTAGTAAGCTCTCTCGATCTTTGATTTTTGGAGGAATCTTGATTTGAATGATTGCACTATCCTCCTTCGTCAACATAACGTCTTATGCTCCTCAAGCCTCATCTTTTTGCAAGAATATGTTTCATAAACTTAGCATAACTTGCCATTTGAGCTAAAGCATTGGAAACGATATGTTGATATGAAGCTTTTCTAAAATCTCCGAAAATTTGCCAAATTGAGTATCCATCTTGTACTTTTTCAGCCTTTCAGGAAATGGAATGGGAAGCATATAGGCTTTTACTGGTGTAGGTACATTAGAAGATGTTCCTTCAACGTGTGTTTCTTTAGCCACTTCATTGTCTTCAACGGGCTTCCCATTGACCTCTTTTTTTTTCAATGGTACATTGTTTGATTGGTCCATTGGACATTTTACCGTGATTTCCTACAATTTCACTCCACTCGTAGCGGTGATTGCTTGCACATTCTCTGTAGGATTTGTTTTAGTGTTATGTGGCAAGGTCCCTTGTTGTCTGTCCGTCATTATCTTTTCCATCCTCAAGATTCTTGATTGAGGCAGCTTGATTTTGTAGCATTGTGTCGATCTTGTTAATATATTGCATGACCATCTCTTCCAACGAGAGCTTCTTCTCTTGAGGTGGTGGAGGTTGATAGGTAGAAACTGAGTGGTTTGCTTTGAGGTTGACTGTTGGACCACGAGAAGTTAGGATGATTTCTCATCCCTGGATTGTAAGTGTTTCAGAAAGGGTTTCCTTATTGTAGGTTGAAATTTTGTGCATAGTTCACTCGTTCACTTAACGAGGCCATGTTGATCACTTGACAATCCTCAACCTGGTGTCCCACTCCACAAACATCACAAATAGGAGGAGTTGATGGATTTCTTTAGCCGATTGTTGTGAAGATAAATCCTCACATTTTTTTAATAATAGATCCAGCTTTGCTGACAAAGCCGCATAAGCATCAACTTCATAAATTCCAACAGCTTTCTTCGATGTCATTTTCTTAGTTGGCCAAGTAGAATTGTGGTTTGCCATTCTTTCAAATAGTTCAATGGTTTTGTTAGGAGATTTCGCCGTGATAGTCCCATTTGAAGCTGAATCAACCATCATCCTACTAGAAGGATTCAACCCATGATAGAAATATTGAACTTGTATAGATTTCTTGAAACCATGATTCAGGCACTTCCTCAACATCTCTTTGAATCTCTCTCATGCTTTATAGAAACATTCATTGTCAAATTGATGGAAAGAGGAGATCTCACTTTTCAACTTAGCAACCTTAGCCGGCAAAAAGTATTTTGTTGTGAAATAGTCTAATATTGACAGTTTCCTTCAAGATGCCCAAATAATAAAAAATATTACACATTTCCAAAAACCGTGAAATGTGAGTAAATGGATTTTCATTAATCGTCCTATAGAATTGAAGGTGGCATTTGAAGAGATTTATGACATCGCGTTTGAGTTGAAAATCATTTCTTCCATATGCCACAACATCTTCCTCATTATTAGCCGCCATGATGCATTCTTATCCTTTTGGTTTCCTTCTACTTCTAGTCCATCTCCAAAATGTTCTTTTGGGTTTGAGGCCAAATGGTTGAAGGTCCCAAGTTGGACGTCGGACCACACACAAGGGCGCTTGCCTATGCAAAAATAAAATAAAAAGAAATGAGGTAGAGGCTAAGATGACAATTCAAGAAAATTTAAAATAAATAATTTAACACACAAATTAGCACCAATCCCTGGAAATGGTGCCAAAAACTTGATCGCTTGATTGCATACCACGAGTATACGATGTTGCGTTCAAATAGTGAAAGAGCGAGAGGGCAGTTGTATCCATGAGGATTGATCTACTAGTGTCTAAATCACCAATTCCTTATCAATTGAAAAGTCAAGTTGTAACGCCCCGAGCTCAAAGAACTTGGAATGTTAATTTTTTCTTTAAAATAATTTTTTTAATAATAGGGCGCAAAAGAAATAAATATCTAAAATGCAGAAATTTATTTGAAATAGTAAATATGTTAAAGTATCTTACAACTGTTTAATCTTTAAGAACTCAAAACATCAAAAATAGCATACTTGATAATTCAAAACATAACTCAAAAGAGTGAATGAAACTAAACTTGATTCCTAAATAAAGCCTAGGTAATCGACCACGCTTCGCTGCGCCACCGACTCCCCAATCTGTGAATGATTAATTAAATAGAGAAAACATGAGTATTTTGAATATTCAGTAGACTCCGCGCACAACAATCGGTATACATTATAATTTAAATCTACATAATCATGAACATCATAATAAATGTGAACAAATATATAAGACAAGTTCATTCATCATTTCCCCTTTATCATGTACGTCATCATAGTGTTTAAAAGCACGTCGTCATTATTTATTAGGCTAGAAGCCTATCACCATAGAGCTAATAAATGTGTCGTTATTTTTAATTAGTCTTGAAGCCTATCATCATAGTGTGATGAAGCACGTTGTCATATAACATTTACATGCAAGTAATTATAACAAATACTAATGGTAGATGCGCACCTTTAAAATAATTTTTTTTTTCAAGTAATGGAGTCTATCTCAAACTTTTCTAGAGTTTTGAGCTTAAAGCATAGTGAAAAAATAAATCCTGTAGTTTGCTCGTACACTTTGTCTAGTCAACTAGAAGTTCAATTTACATTGATAAACTTAAATATTAAATATTTATAAATAATATTGAAAGGTGTGGACTAAAATTAAAAGAATATAAAAGTTTGGGGTTGAGTTGAAAGAATTGAATAGCCTGAGAGCTTAGAGTACAATAAAATTGAATTAAAAATATTTTGGACTAAATTATAAGAATTTTAAAACACTGGGACTTAGGTGGAAATAAACTTTAGGGGTTAACTTAAATAAGGATGAAAAATTGAAGTATTTAAATCGAAATAATAGTTTAGGGGTTAAATCGTAAGAACTAAAAGTTGAGGACTAAGAAATTAAGGGCAAATTAAACGATATAAATAAATTGGGAGACTTAAATGGGAATTATAACTTAAGGCTTTAATTTTAATAATTAAAAATAAGGGATCTAATAATTAAATATACTTCAGGGACCTACTTTAATGAAAAAAAGAAAGTAAGGGACTTTATTGTAATAACCTAATTAAAATATGAATTTGGGGATAAAATCCCTAAATTCAATCTACCCTCAATTGTACATGATTATTCGAGACACAGAGGAGTAATTTGGAGGAATCATAGGTGGTGGTGCTAGTGGTCCTAGTGGTGACACCACCGCCGACTGGCGGAGAAGCAGACAACTAGGGTAGCAACACTATTGGCGACTGCAATTGAAGGATTTGATGGTGATTTATGAAGGATTTGAAACTCTTGCAAAGTATTAAGGAGGTGAAGGGATGAAGATGAAACTTGTGGTTGTCTTGATGGTATCATGAATAGGGTTTAGATTGTTGGGGGAAAAGTCCCAACAAAATGTCTAAAGGGGGAATTAGGAGAAAAAATTACGGATGAAACTTTCTTGTTGGATAAGGGCTGGAAGTGAACTTTCTTTTTAGGTAAGAAAAATGAAAACAAGCCTTAAATGGGACTAATTGGATTAGACAACATTTGGACTTAAATTGGACTTTAAATTGAGTTCAAAATATAATTGGGCCTTAATTTGGATTTTAAATTAGATCACAGATTGAAATTGGGCCTTAATGAATAAAAACTAAAGTTTTAGGACAAAATTAATCAAATTATAAAGTTTTGCACCAAAATGATAAATTGGAAATAATTACATCTCTAAATAATTTTCTTATAATGATTAAATAAAATAATAAATAATATATAATTCGACTAGACGAGCGTACGTTATTAAAATTTTTAGGTGAAATTGTAGTGACACGTTTTAGAAATTTAATTTAAATAAATATTTTATTTATGAAAATTCTCAGCCACTACACAAGTAATATAAACAAGAGTGATGGTTTAAAGTTAACAACCTATTGAAATAAAACACAACTATAACAATTTTAAAAATGTTGACAATATTTTGAAAAATAGTTGGAGAACAGAGTGTCGAGATTCATGATTTCACTTAACTTTAGTAGATCAATTCACAATTTGCACTAACATGGGCTACTTACATCAAAGTTAGGCCCGATTTCCAACTTTATTGATTATCTCTCTCGAGTGTGTTGAAGTAGTTCCAATTAATTGGTTAATCAACAATATTTCGATGCCGATTGAAATCAACTAATCACATTGACCATTGTGAAAATACTTAAAGGACCACCTAGGGATATGAATATCTCTATATCCTAAAATTATGAGACTTAGGGTGTTTGTAAATAGTTTCCAAATTGCAAAATATCTCGCAATAATCACACAATTCTCAAGCAATCATTTGGTAGCTAAGAAAATGAAAGGCAATGTAACACAAATACAAACACACAAGAGATAAATAACACCAAGTCTAGTAGACAAACATTGAAATTGATTAAGTATAGTTAGTTTACATGAAGAATCCTAACAACGAAGTATTTAGCCCATAAGAGAAAAATAAATAAAGAGGAGATGAAGAGAACACATTACAAAAGATCAATACGTTAAAAATACAAGACGAATGAATGAAAACCCAAAACCCCCATTTTAGATGAAGTGGTGATGTTTCAATGGATGATCTTTTCCTTCTTCTTCAATTCCCCAAGCAACTCAAGCAACCCTAGCTTTCTCTTTCTTTTTTTCCCCACTCTCTACTCTAACATTGAAGAAGAATGAGCCCTAGGATGTTTCTTATGTTTGTAGGGGAAAAAAACCTCAAGCTAAAGGGCAAAATTGGGTTAAAAAAAGGAGTTTGACTCGAAAATTCAACAATAGCTGATTTTCAAGGGTTACGGCCGTAACCTCAGCACTTGCGGGTGTAGGTATCTAACTTACAGCCACAGCTCGCTCCTTGAAGACTTTTGACCCAAAACGATATGTTATGACCGTATCCTCGTGACTTACGGCCCTAAGTATCAATACTTGCGGCCACAAGTCATCCTTTGAAGATTTTTGCCCATATTAATTGGTGAAATTGCATATGGGGTCCTCCATCTTTTGAACTCTTGCATTTTGATCCGCAACTTTTTAATTTCCTTTCAAAAATACCCTAATTTAATTGCACTTGAAGTCCTTCAACTTTTGAAAATTTAACTTTGGTCCCCAACTTCTAGTTTTCTGATGCTTTCAGCCATTTTTCTCTCCTTTTGCATTCTTTCCATCCAAAGCATGGTTTTTTGACCCACAAGGATGAATTTTATACATTTGTGAGTAGAATTTCATCAATTTGCTAGACTTTTAAGATGTTTAGAGTATCGAATACGTGTGCTAAAGCACACTAATATAGATTACAGCACCCAATAATCTTTAAACTTGGTTCAAAGCAGTAATATTTTTGTGACAATATACAGAATTTAGCATTAGTAACAACGTCTAGTGAAGAAAGGTAGATGTCGCATACGGTTTCTAAAAATTCCCCTCATAGGCTATACACTAGGCAATTAATTGACATGTAAACAAACCTCAAGTAAATACAATGTCAATTTATTAAATTTTAATATATAAATTGTCTTATTTTCCATTATCTTGTTATCCTATTTATTTTCTACTATCACAAAATTAACATGTGGGAGAACAAATTCTATAAGGTTTACACAGCAAAATATTAAAATAACAAGCTAAACCTTCAAAATAAAATAGAAGAATCTTAGGGATTGCCCTCAAATAGTCATACAACACAAAAAAAAATGTTTGTAATTTAGATAGTAAGGTTTGATTTTTTCTATCTAACTCAATCAAGCATATCGATTTGAAAACTATCCCAAGATTTCTAGATTGCGACCTTAATAATCTCTGCTACGACTCCACAATAGTGTAAAAAAATAAAAATAAAAATTCAAACCTCAATGAAGACACTACTTATCCTAGTAATATCATTACCTACCTGGGTAATAATATTGCTTATCTTGATAATCATAACCAAAAACACTAAAATACTACAATTTTAACACCAGATACACACACTATGTCCACCAGCACCATTGCCTCCATCTCAAATTAGAATTTGGAAAATTCCATGTGCTTTAGTATTTTGCATATGTTTCAATATTAGATTCCTCTTAAATTAGACAATCTTGTACCGTAGCTACAAAATTAAGAAAACACTGGAACTTTCAATGGAGCTCTTAAATCATGGATACTTCAACAAAAAAAAGTATTATGCATTAATTGAAATGAGAAAAGGAAGTCATCATAGTTTCATAGTTAAAAAGATCATTTCAGCTGATGCTTGTTGAGAACAATACAATACAATTGTAACTTGTTGCCAAGTGCACAGCCCAAAAATTCAATCTAAATTGCCAACCAATCATTACTAGCGGAACGCATAGGTTTTCGATAACAAAACACTCACTTTCGAAAATGAGTGACCAAGGTATCCATTGCATTCCCTAATTAAGTGGTTTTGAGACTCAATGTCAAAGTAGCCGCCGGGACCACCAAGCGGCATAAGAGCCAGCACACCCTTTGTCAATGATATTATGCACCAAATTGGGTGCACAAGTTATGCACCAAATTTTTTCAAGATCTATGTTAAAAAAAAAAAAAGACTAGATTAGCAATAGTGAGGTCATGGGGGTTCTACAGAGATACAAAAGAGAAAGAAGATGATTGGTGGCAACTATAACAATGGAAATCAATGGAGGTATAGAAACCATTGTAATTGATATCGACCATTGCTTCTTATGAGTTCTTCAATTTCGATTTCAAGTGAGGCTAAGAACATTGGGACAATATTGGATGTGATTGAGCTTCGATTGAATAATGAGAACATAGAAATGAAGGCCAAATCGAGGAGGTGAAATCCAAATTGCAGGAGAGAGAAATTGAGAACCGATTTAGATAGAGAGAAAAAAGAATAAGATGAGAGATGACGGAGTTGGGGCTTGGGGTATAACGGGAAATTTGTCACAAACAATTGGAAATTTAAGAGATTGGATTAATTAGTAAAAAGATTATAAAGCTCATGATTTAATGGGGAAAAATGAATCTGTGAGTTAGTGGGGAAAAAGTAGCTTGGATATGGATTTATTGGTCATTTTCTCTATGATATACTTCCTCCGTCCCAATTATATAGGGATTTATTCATTTTTTTTGCTGTCCCAATTATAGACCATTTTTTTACTATTATACCCTTATTTAATACACACTAAAGTCAATTGCTAGCTTCAATAATTTTTAAACTCAATAATAAGGGTAAACTAGGAAAAATACTTATATTATCTACTTTTACAATGAACGCCTTAATCAGTGTGAAAAATGACAAGGATCTATATATTTGGGATGTGAGGAGTGCTAGTATGTCACTTTTAAGTTGTGGAATTTGACCGTAGGAGAAAGCTTACCTAATGGCCCTGGAGAATTAGAGGTTGAATCAATGATTTTGCAGAGAAATTAGAGAGATTTTGGAGAATGTGAATAGAGTTTTTGGTTTTAGGGGATATAAGTACATTTGGTTCTCGGGCTCCTCAAAGGAAAACTATCCTTCCAGTTAGGTGGCTAGCATACCGCTTCGATGTGATGAATCCGATTGTTGGATGTTATGATATGTGGTTACTGAAAAGTTTAGAGTTTTTAATTTGAAATTTTACAAAGCCCAAGTAAAATAAGGGCTTCGGAGATACAAAATTTATCGCGTTAATAAAGTTGGCTGTTGGAAATGACATTGAACTTAAGAATCTTTTTTATATATAATGTATCATATATTTAAAACTGTTACAAGCTTAGACAATATTTTAATTATCAATATTAGATAGTTTGATACAAGTCACACTTGGTGTAGCGACCAAGAATTTCTGAAATTTTAAAAGTTAGTTTAACGAACTTTAGTCGCTACGACTTCTCCAAATTTACGGTCAATTAAGAATTACGCGCACTTGTCTAGCTAAATTTAAATAAGAATTTTCTCTAAATTATTTAGAACCCGTAAAATGTTTCTTAGCCCAATCAAATTGTTTAGCCAGTTTAAATATTCATCCAGTCACCATATTTGGCCCATTTGAAATCCTGATCCAACCCAACATCATGATCTGCCCAAGCTCATTATTTCCACACATTCTTTACTTTTCTTTATAACGAAACCATAAATTTTATTCGTCCTAATCAGCCTTTGATTTGCCTAATAACATCTTCAATTTGGTTATGATTCCTTCAAATCTAACGTGTATTTCTATGAGTATAATTGCATAACCGCCAGAAAACATCCATCATGCTAAATCACCACAGAAAATTTTCTCAATTATTCAATCAACCTATTCATTACCTTAATTCCACACCCAAATTCAAACTTACTAGAATCAATTAGCAAATTTTTCTCACAAAACCAACACACACAATTTTGGCAGATCTCTTTCTCTCAAAACTCACGCATTACAACCCATTGTAAAAAAAAAGGGGGGGGCCCACTTCTGATTCAAATCTTCTACATTCACACTCACAGTAATACAAAGTTTCCCTCTGCTCACAAAATATCACAAACACATCCACCGCAACCCAGAAATTTCCGAACTTGCAAGCATCTGCTTCAACCTTGATTTGCACAGTTGAAGGAAATCACATCAACTCAACACGAACGACCCAATTGCTCGGTAAACCTTTCTTCAAATCATCATCATCCTCTCCGCATACCCACACAATCACGGCATACACATACAGACATATATACATACTTATACGCACACATATATACACGACCCAGTTGCTCGGTGAACCTTCTTCAAATCATCATTTTTCCCCCACACATCCACATAGTCACGGTAGTACATATATGTATATATACATACACGCATACACACACGCATAAACACTACCACCTTCACATGGCTGCACACACAAATTCAACATAACCCCATGACCAACCAATAAGTATAGAAAATAGAAGAAGAATGAGTAGAATATTGTGCAAAAATGCCACATCGATGAAATAATCGATTTCTCCTCCCTCCTTTGCCAGCCATATTTAATTTTCCTCATATTGAACCTCTGTTGGCAGAATCAAAAGTTGATTATTGCTCTCCATCACCAAAATATCCTTCAATTTCAAAAATATCAGATCAATTTCAAGACTCTCCACTCAATTTCAGCTTCATCGTGTTTCTCTCTCTCGCTGCCTTCTCTGTATATCGTGTGTATGATTGAGGAAGAAGCCGAAGCCCAAATCTGATTTTATTGATAAAAAATTTGAGCCTTAAGTCCCATAGTTCAACATTGTATTCAAGCTAGTCTAAAAGCTTCTCCCTTTGCCTAAATCAGTCCCTGAACCATCTTTATTGCACGGAAACAGTCCCGAATTGTAAAGTTAAATATTTTTTTGAATATTAACTCGCATAAAGGCTGAATTATTTTATTATACATGTTTTAGGGCTAGGCGAGGCGCGAGAAAATTAAAGGATTTATTATTTTCGCTCAACTCAAGAACTAACTAAGGTAGGCTCCTATTTTTAAATTTAAAGCCTTATTTAAAGATTGCGCATGGTTATTAATTTCATGTAATGATATATGCGAGTGTAATCATTTTATGAGAAATTACGTGCTTTGCGCCAGACAGAAAATTTCGTGCTTTGCACCGGACAGAATATTACGTGCCTTGCACCAAACAGAATATTACGTGCTTTGCGCCAGACAAGTATTTTATGAGAATTTATGTGCTTTGCACAAGTTCAATTGATTGTGCTCATTGCACTAGACATGATTAATGTGCGTTACGCACTAGACAGATCATTTGATCACTGCTAGTCCTTTTGACAGTTCATTAGATTTATTTTTTTACATGAGCATGTGTATATTAACGACATGTGAATTAATTAACCAGCGTGGAGCCTATTGAGTATTTTAAATACTCACATTTTATATTCCATGATTTAATGCAGATTTTTGAGTTGACGACGGAGCGCAAGGCGGTGGCCACAAATAATAAATAAAAGAATAAAATTTATTTCCAAATTCTAGCACTTCTAATTATTATTTTCTTATTTTATTTATTCAGAATAATTATGGTGTGACAGTCGTACTTGGAAAACCTTGTCCGTTATTTATTTGGAATAAAATTCTTAATTTATGAAGAAATTTCTATTGCTTCCATTATAAAATTTTAAATGTTAGTTAGAAAATGATTATGTGGCGTTCCGAGTGTTTAGAACTCGGGGCGTTACCGCTTGGTATCAAAGAGCGGTTTACGTTTCTGTAGACCCGCTAAAAAAAAAATTAACAACTATTTTTGAGAAATTAAAGAGATGCAACCCGCCATTGTTGCTTCGTCAACTCAGGTAAAGAAAGAACTTTATATTTTAAATAATGCCATTTTCGGATACTAGTTTGAGACTATTTGAATAAATTTGAAAGAAATGTATGTGTATCCAAACGAAGAAATAAGAACTAAAGTGAGTTTGAGCATAACATGTTTAAAAAAAAGGGATTTTATTATTACGTCCTCGTAAATTTAACTAGAAAAGAAGTATAAAAATAGACGAACCCCACTTAGATGGACTTGACATAACTAACTTTCCTAGGACATGGCACCCAACGCGAAAGAACTTAGCAACAAAGCTAAAGTCTTCAGGGATTTCGAAAATTTGACACCTCAGCCGGGTTGGACTGTGACTGGACATCTTATGCATTATAATGTTGCCCTTGAGTGGGCTGTGGCACACGGTTATGAGATAGATGATATACGGTTGATTAACCACCTGATATCTACTTTTCCGACTTGGAAACGTGAAGTGGCTAAGACCATATTCCGAGACATGGTCATATCCATAAATCTAGACGTCAACTATGGCACATTTAACCAAAGGCTAGTGGCATACTGGAATATGCACCAGGCAGCCCATTTTGGATAGGAGCTCTATGTGGCACCAGCGCCCGAGCCTGGTCCAGAGAATGAGATAGTGCCAGAAGATGATCCAGAAGAAGAAGAAGAAGATCATGAGGAGGAATTTGAAGGAAATGAACTAGAAGAAGAAGAAGAGGATCCCGAGGAGGATGTCGAGGAAGGTGTTGAAGGGGCACCAGAGGAGGACTCGGATGCCGAGTCGTGTGTTACCGAATAAGGGACACCGTTCCTATTGACGAAATTTAAACACTATGTAATGGAATAAAGTACTAGTAGGAGGATTATTTATGTTGAGTTGTTGGCGTGTTACGCCCTTTTATTTGTGTTCCTCACTAAAGGATTCAAATTATTATCAATAAAGGATTGCTACATTTTCTTATCAAGATTGTCTCTATGTATTACGTCGATGAAATATTCGAACATTAAAACACCTCTTTATTTTGTTAAGGTCATGGCACGATCAAACCAGAACGAACTCGTTAAGACCCTAGTGGAAGCTCTTCGTGAGTTAAGGCAAGCACCCGCACCGGCCAAAGCTACCATGCCAATCATTGAGCAATTCCGAAGGTACCGGCCACCTACCTTCGAGGGCGGTGATGGTCCGTTGGCAGTTGAGGGATGGCTCCAACAAATTGAGAATATCTTCAAGCACATTTCGTGCCCAGAAGACAAGAAAGTTGCATGTGCTGAATTCATGTTGATTGGTCGAGCCAGCTATTGGTGGGATTCCACGTTGAGTACTAAGACCGAGGCCGAGAAAACGGCTTACACATGGGAAAGGTTCAAAGAAGAGATTCGAGACAAGTATTTTCCCAAGGGTCTTTGGGATGCCAAGGAAAGGGAATTCCTTGACCTCGTGCAAGGGAATCTTGACATCACTGAATACGAAAGAAAGTTTGAGGAACTCTCTCGCTATGCCCCACGTTTGGTGGATACCGAAGACAAGAAGGCTCGTCGTTTTGAGCGAGATCTGCGCCCTGATATTCGCAAGATTGTGACATCACATGAGATACCTACTTATAGGGAGGTAGTGAAGAAAGCTCAAGCGATTACCTATGCTGATGACACATACGGGAATCAAAGTTTTCATAATGATAAGGGAAAAAGGAAGTGGCACCAGCATAGTCAGAGCCATAACAAGGGTAACATACCAAACAAGAAGCCGAACACAGGACCCACTAGAGGCCAGACATCAGGCGGTAACCCACAGTGCCCTAAGTGCAAGAGGTTCCATAAGGGGAATGTCTCATGGGTAAGGGAGTTTGCTACAAGTGTGGTAAACCTGGTCACTATGCATCAGATTGCCGATCTGCCCCAACTAGGAACTCTGACCAAGTCAAGCAGACAGAGGAAGTTAAGAAAGGAAAGGCCAGAGTTTTCGCGATAACACGCGAGGATGCCAACGAGAACTCCGATGTAATCGCAAGTATTTTATCCGTCTTTGGTACTCCTGTTTACGTTTTGATCGATTCTGGTGCTACGCATTCTTTCATATATGCTACATGCCTAGCTAGATTGAAACTAATAGGAGAGGAAACGGGTAGTGTGCTTGAGGTTAGTATGCCAACAGGAGGAACCCTTGATACCCGAGTGATAACTAGGGTCGTACAGAGAGATTTTGATGGAATAATCTTAGGGGCGGACCTACATGTGATCGAAATGAAGGACTTTGATATCATTCTAGGCATGGATTGGTTGGGTAAAAATAAAGCCAACATTCTATGCCATGAGAAAGAAGTGAGATTTCGAAGGAATGGAGAAGAGGAATTTAAATTTTACGGATCGAAAATTAGGGTAGTTCCCCGCCTTATCTCGACATTAAAGGCTAAAAAGTTATTATCAAAAAAGGGTTACCAAGGGTTCTTGGTCAATCTCCAAGGGAAACCATCTGAGGAACTGACTTTGGATCGCGTGCCCGTGGTACAAGAATACCCAGATGTATTTCCAGATGACTTGCCAGGGATTCCACCCGAGAGGCAAGTGGAATTCGTAATCGATCATGTACCTGGTGCAACCCCCGTTTCTAAGGCTCCATATCGGATGACACCTAAGGAATTACAACAACTGAAGGTACAACTGGAAGAACTCCTTGAGAAAGGATTCATTCGACCGAGTGTCTCTCCATGGGGAGCGCCGGTGCTGTTTGTGAAGAAAAAGGATGGAAGTATGCGTTTGTGCATCGACTACAGAGAAGTACCCTCTCCCGAGGATTGAGGACTTGTTTGACCAGTTGAGAGGGGCAGCAGTGTTCTCCGAAATTGACTTGCGATCTGGATACCACCAGTTGAAGATTAAGTCCAATGATATACCAAAGATGGCATTTCGGACACGCTACGGGTATTATGAATTCACTGTAATGCCCTTCGGCTTAACCAATGCCCCAGCGGTGTTTATGGACTTAATGAATAGAGTCTTTCACGAATACTTGGATAAATTCGTTATTGTCTTCATTGATGACATACTAATATACTCGAAGGACACTCAACAACACAAGGAGGATCTGAGAACGGTGCTGGGTATTTTGCGGGAGGAGAAGCTTTTCGCCAAATTTAAAAAATGTGAATTTTGGCTTGAACGTGTTGGTTTTTTGGGTCATATTGTGATAGCTAAGGGCATTGAAGTGGACCCTTCCAAGGTGGAGACGATAACCAATTGGACCAAACCTGCTAATGTTGGTGAAGTAAGAAGCTTCCTTGGATTGGCCGGATACTATCGGCGATTTATAGAGGGCTTCTCCAAAATAGCAGGACCTTTAACGCAGCTCACTCGGAAAGGTGTAAAGTTTGATTGGACCGAAAAGTGTGAGAAGAGCTTTCAAGAGTTGAGGGATAGACTGGTCTCGGCGCCCGTGTTGACGATACCTGATGGTTCAGATGGGTTTGTAATCTATAGTGATGCATCCAAGCATGGACTGGGATGCGTACTCATGCAGAAAGGAAAGGTTGTTGCATACGCATCCCGACAACTTAAGCAATATGAGCAGAATTATCCAACCCATGACTTGGAACTCGCAGCAGTAGTGCATGCTCTAAAAATTTGGCGTCACTACCTATATGGGAGTAAGTGTGAGATTTATACCGATCATAAAAGTGTCAAATACTTCTTCACTTAGAAGGAGCTAAATATGAGACAACGACGATGGTTAGAATTAGTGAAGGACTATGATTGCACAATTCTTTACCACCCGGGTAAAGCAAATGTGGTGGCTGATGCATTGAGTAGGAAGAACATAGGCCAGCTAGCAGCATTGGGAACGACGCAAGATCAGTTGATTTGAGATTTTAAGAACCTACGAATTGAGGTAATTCCATCATCCACTCCGACCACGACAAGGTTCGTGAGTTTGACAGTCAAGCCGAACGTAAGGGATCGTATAGTTGTTGCACAAAAGGAGGATCCATTCCTAGAAAAGATTAGAGCAGAAGTTGGTACAGGAAAGAAGGTTGGGTTTGAAATCTCGACAGATCAGGCTTTACTGTTCAAAGGTCGTCTTTGTGTACCGAAGAACGAGCAGATTCGGAATGAGATTTTGACTGAGGCTCATTCCGCCCATTACGCAGCACATCCTGGTGGGACTAAAATGTATAGGGATTTGCATAATACCTTTTGGTGGAGAAATATGAAGGGAAGCATTGCTACGTTTGTCGCTAAGTGCATGGTTTGCCAGCAAGTTAAAGCGGAACATCAGAGACCGTTGGGGTTGTTAAATCCGTTAGACATACCAGAATGGAAATGGGAGAAAATTTCTATGGATTTTGTGACTAGCCTCCCGAGGACGGTGAAGGGTCACGATGCCATTTGGTTTATCGTCGACCGGCTCACCAAGTCAACACATTTCTTGCCCGTTCGGATGACGTTCACTCTGGACCAGATTGCACAATTGTATGTCAAAGAAATTGTCAGACTTCATGGGGTACCAGCATCTATTGTATCCGACTGGGATTCGAGGTTTACCTCAAGATTCTGGAAGAGCCTACAGACTGCTATGGGCACTACACTAAAGTTTAGCACAGCATATCACCCTCAAACCGATGGGCAAACTGAACGAACTATCCAAACTGTGGAGGATATGTTGAGAGCATGCGTGTTGGATTTGGGAGGTAACTGGGAGACACATCTACCATTGGTGGAATTTGCTTACAATAATAGCTTCCAAGCTACAATCGGTATGGCCCCTTATGAAGCACTTTATGGTCGTCGATGTCGTTCTCCAGTATACTGGGATGAAGTTGGTGAGAGGAAAATATTGGGACCAGAACTGGTTGAGAAGACTGTGGCAGTTGTAGATAAGATCAGATCAAGAATAAAGATTGCTTAGGATAGACAGAAAAGTTATGCCGACCAAAAGAGAAAGGATACAAAATTTGAGATTGGAGAGAAAGTTTTTCTCAAAATTGCACCTATGAAGGGTGTTTTACTGTTCGGAAAGAATGGGAAGTTAAGGCCAAGATTTATTGGTCCATTTGAAGTATTAGAGCAGATTGGGAACGTGGCTTATCGTTTGGCGTTACCGCCGGAACTCTCATCAGTAAATAACGTGTTCCACGTGTCCTTATTGAGAAAGTACATCCATGACCCGAACCATGTGGTGAATGCTCAGAACGTTGATATTCAACCAGACCTAACATATGAGGAGGCACCTATATGCATCTTAGATAGAAAAGTCAATGTTCTTAACAATCGGGAGGTTCCCTTAGTCAAAGTCCAGTGGGGTAGGCACGGAAGAGATGAGGCCACCTGGGAGAGAGAAGGAGATATTCTTGCCAGATACCCAGACCTCTTTAATCAAGTAAGTTAAATTTCGAGGACGAAATTATTTTAAGTGGGGAAGGTTGTAGCGACCAAGAATTTCTGAAATTTTAAAAGCTAGTTTAACGAACTTTAGTCGCTACGACTTCTCCAAATTTACGGTCAATTAAGATTGACGCGCACTTGTCTAGCTAAATTTAAATAAGAATTTTCTCTAAATTATTTAGAACCCCGTAAAATGTTTCTTAGCCCAATCAAATTGTTTAGCCAGTTTAAATATTCATCCAGTCACTGTATTTGGCCCATTTGAAATCCTGATCCAACCCAACATCATGATCTGCCCAAACTCATTATTTCCACACGTTCTTTCCTTTTCTTTATAACGAAACCATAAATTTTATTCGTCCTAATCAGCCTTTGATTTGCCTAATAACATCTTCAATTTGGTTATGATTCCTTCAAATCTAACGTGTATTTCTATGAGTATAATTGCATAGCCGCCAGAAAACATCCATCATGCTAAATCACCATAGAAAATTTTCTAAATTATTCAATCAACCTATTCATTACCTTAATTCCACACCCAAATTCAAACTTACTAGAATCAATTAGCAAATTTTTCTCACAAAACCAACCCACACAATTTTGGCAGATCTCTTTCTCTCAAAACTCACGCATTACAACCCATTGTTAAAAAAAAAGGGGGCTCACTTCTGATTCAAATATTCCACATTCACACTCACAGTAATACAAAGTTTCCCTCTGCTCACAAAATATCACAAACACATCGACCGCAACCCAGAAATTTCCGTACTTGCAAGCATCTGCTTCAACCTTGATTTGCACAGTTGAAGGAAATCACATCAACTCAACACGAACGGCCCAATTGCTCGGTAAACCTTTCTTCAAATCATCATCTTCCTCTCTGCATACCCACACAATCACGGCATACACATACAGACATATATACATACTTATACGCACACATATATACACGACCCAGTTGCGCGGTGAACCTTCTTCAAATCATCATTTTTCCCCCACACATCCACATAGTCACGGTAGTACATATATGTATATATACATACACGCATACACACATGCATAAACACTACCACCTTCACATGGCTGCACACACAAATTCAACATAACCCCATGACCGACCAATAAGCATAGAAAATAGAAGAAGAAGGAGTAGAATATTGTGCAAAAATGCCACATCGATGAAATAATCGATTTCTCCTCCCTCCTTTGCCAGCCATATTTAATTTGCCTCATATTGAACCTCTGTTGACAGAATCAACAGTTGATTATTGCTCTCCATCACCAAAATATCCTTCAATTTCAAAAATATCAGATCAATTTCAAGACTCTCCACTCAATTTCAGCTTCATCGTGTTTCTCTCTCTCGTTGCCTTCTCTGTATATCGTGTGTATGATTGAGGAAGAAGCCCAAGCCCAAATCTGATTTTATTGATAAAAAATTTGAGCCTTAAGTCCCATAGTTCAACATTGTATTCAAGCTAGTCTAAAAGCTTCTCCCTTTGCCTAAATCAGTCCCTGAACCATCTTTATTGCACGGAAACAGTCCCGAATTGTGAAGTTAAATATTTTTTTGAATATTAAGTCGCATAAAGGCTGAATTATTTTATTATACATGTTTTAGGGCTAGGCGAGGCGTGAGAAAATTAAAGGATTTATTATTTTCGCTCAACTCATGAACTAACTAAGGTAGGCTCCTATTTTTAAATTTAAAGTCTTATTTAAAGATTGCGCATGGTTATTAATTTCATGTCATGATATATGTGAGTGTAATCATTTTATGAGAAATTACATGCTTTGCACCAGACAGAAAATTACGTGCTTTGCACCAGACAGAATATTACGTGCCTTGCACCAGACAGAATATTACGTGCTTTGCACCAGACAAGTATTTTATGAGAATTTATGTGCTTTCCACAAGTTCAATTGATTGTGCTCATTGCACTAGACATGATTAATGTGCGTTACACACCAGACAGATCAAATATTACGTGCTTTGCACCAGACAAGTATTTTATGAGAATTTATGTGCTTTGCACAAGTTCAATTGATTGTGCTCATTGCACTAGACATGATTAATGTGCGTTACACACCAGACAGATCATTTGATCACTGCTAGTCCTTTTGACAGTTCATTAGATTTATTTTTTTTACATGAGCATGTGTATATTAACGACATGTGAATTAATTAACCAGCGTGGAGCCTATTGAGTATTTTAAATACTCACATTTTATATTCCATGATTTAATGCAGATTTTTGAGTTGACGACAGAGCGCAAGGCGATGGCCACAAATAATAAATAAAAGAATAAAATTTATTTCCAAATTCTAGTACTTCTAATTATTATTTTTTTTATTTTATTTATTCAGAATAATTATGGTGTGACAGTCGTACTTGGAAAACCTTGTCCGTTATTTATTTGGAATAAAATTCTTAATTTATGAAGAAATTTCTGTTGCTTCCGTTATAAAATTTTAAATGTTAGTTAGAAAATGATTACGTGGCGTTCCGAGTGTTTAGAACTCGGGGCGTTACACTTGGTAGCAAGTGAACCATCATATCTACACTTAATAGGTTCAGAATTTAGCCTACACATGTAGTTACAATAGTTATCAAATTTAATTTGAGGACTAGAAACACAACGCATAACTTGGCTCCAATCAAAGATATGATCATAGTTAATCTTTTCTCGTGATAGATTTTGGTGATTGGTTTAATTCACGAGTATGTGATTTGAATCACTATAGCAAAAGATTTTTCAATAAACATTAATTAAAGTATACATTCTCTTGAGATAATGAGAATTTACTAAATTGATCCTTCAGCTCTAGTTTGAAGTTTAAATTAGCGATTACTATAGGCCGATATAGGAAGGGGAAGTTTTTTCAGTAGTAAAACTTTAATACTATTTGCTAACCAACCTCAGAAAGATCAAATTTTATTGTGGAGCCACAATTGGTGAGGTGAAATTCTGTGGCCTGAGGAATGGATGCTAGTAAGTGTAGTTCTTGTTACTTATATGGCTATTGATTTCAAACTAACTAGTTTGATAGGCACTCAATTTTAAGATGAGCACGAATTGGCCAAGTATGGTGGTCTCTACTTTTCAACTAGACTACGAAATCTCTCTCTTCCATTAGAAAAATATTTAGTTATTTTAGTAGGTCGAACTACAAATTTATTTTCAAATGGCTTATGTTTGAAATGCTTATTTGTCAATCATAGGGGCTTAGCTAGAAACAACGGTTAGGGGGGGTAAAGTGCATAAATTTTACTTGCATAGTAATAATGTGCCAATTAGAGTGGGCCCCAGTAATTTTTGTTGCATAATAAAATTTATATCTAGCCTTATTGCATATTCTCATTTGATAAATTTGTCTTTAGATTTGTCGAGACAGACATCACCAACAAAAATACAACAAAATTTTCCATTTCTCATCCAAACCAGTATATCAAGAATCAGGATTCTCGTTCACAAATAGCAGCTCAAAGAATTACTTGAAAATGTTAAATTCTCCATGAGTTTCCCCTATAATTATTTTTTCGTTTGATGTTACTCTCATCTTTTTAATCAAATATGGATAGCTTAATGAATAGAGTCATTGCAGAAAAACCATAAACTAATAAAAATCAAATTAATAACAATAAAAGAAGTATTCAAAATATATATGGCTCACAAATGGATTGAACCCAAAGCCTACAATAAGAATATTACGACATATAAACTATCCTACTATATATTTTCAGAAAATCAAAATTGCTGATTTTAGAAGTTAGAGCAACAAATTACAAAAATATGGACATTGTTGTAAAGCCACCGAAAGTAAAGGAAAAGAAAAAGTAATGATAAAATGTAATGATTGTATTTTTATTGTGTGAATGACTATTGTATATTAGATCAATATTTGTAATACGCTGTACCCCAATATTTTTCGATAAAAATGGGTTATTTGTAATGAATTCGATAACGAGAAATGAAGTGAAAAACTCTCTCATTCACAACACGTTATCAGCATTAAGTTCTACAATCAAGCTTCTCCAACAACAAATTTTAATGCCTTAAATTTCCATTGACCGTTGTATTCATTTATCCTTCCACCTTCAACTTTCCAGATCAAGATCTATGCAAATCTATCCTTCTTCGTCTCTCACCGTCTCACACACTCTCTCTAATCTATCTCTATTTATCCCCTCAATCACTCACAAAAGAAACTATATAACTTGCCGCTTCGACTTCATTTTCCGGCCAAATAAGATGAAGTAAACATAAAACGAGACCACATCGTTGAAGCTCTCGACGAGGTGAGTCTATCGGTATCAAATTTGACCTAAAAAGGTTACCATAAGGTGGAGAAAAACGAGCTCGAAGTCCGGCCTTCATGAAATGACGAAATCAATTCCAAACCTGAGACTTTAGCTTTGATTTGCGACTAAACCAGGAAGAGTTACCAAAATCGGAGACCATATCTAAGTTTCCCATAGAGAAGGGCTTCTAATGGTGGTGGTGGTGCAGCTCTTTCACTTTCCGATGATGCTGGATGAGGCATATTCCAACAGCTAGGCAACGACCAACATCCAGATGTTCGACTGATGATTAGGGAAGCATCCGATGTCGGATTAAGGTGAAATCAGTACCGTTGGAACCATGACATCCTAAGGTTTTTACAGCTATAAAATCATAAAATTCGGACATTTGGTGATGACGTGGCAGAGGAAAAACCGGACTGCCTATTTGAATCCGAATTGAAAAATGAAATTGTTGCTAATTACAAACTAGAAAAGGAGGGAGAGGTCTATACGTATATATATCTATATTACTTTATAATATGATAATATATTAAACTATAACATTTGTTTTTTCGAGATATAAGGAGCATACATTATCAAAATCAATTTTTCTCGACTCCATTATAATCAAATTAATGAAAACTTTGATTTGATACCAATATTGATAAGATAATTACTTGTTTTGAAATATGTTATTATTAAACTTTCAAAATTTACAAATCAGTAGCCCTACTTTTGAAAAATTATGAAGTACTTCTTGAACATATTGACATTTATAAATTGAAGTGGAAAAGAGAAGATTTCCGATTGTATAATATTGATAGAACATTTTGAAAATTTTACCTTTGCGGACTGGAATGGATAATGTTGGTTTTGTAGATTGGAATGGACAACATTACTTTTGCCAACTGAATGGACAATTTTACCTTTGCAGATTGGAATGGACAATTTCCATATGGTAGGTTCTACCACCTATTCGAGAGAATTTAATTTCTACATTTTACATTTATGCACTTTTAATATTATCGTACCTCCTACAAAGTGGGCTACTCCACCTATTGGGGATGAATTAATTATTTTATAATTTATATGTTGATATCACCAATATGGTTGGATTAAACCCACGATTGGTATTAAATAACAGTAATCGATTTATTCGAGAAGAATATTATATTGATATTAATGAAGAGATTTGAGCAAGTGATGCCGGAATTTATCGTTATATGATAAAATAAAAGAATCCCATCATGATAAAAGAGAGAGAAAATACCATGGTGAAATTGCTCAAGAAATCACATAGTGATCAGTGAAAAATAATAAATACCATGGTGAAAAATCTCATCAATATTATGAGATTAGTATGTTGTATTGACATGATGAAAAATGCTCAAAGAAATAGTTGATAAAGAAAAGGTTCGTTCTCCACATTTATTGAATATTATTGGAGAAATTGAGGAAGAGATACTAAAAGCTACCACCAGATAATTTGATAAAAGAAAATTGCTCAATAGATACCATGTTGTGAATTAAAGAAACATATCGCATGGAGTAATTGTATGAATATCGAAATGAAATAAAGTTATTGGTACAATGAGATCGTATCAACATGATAAGGAAATCCCATTAAAAAACACATGTCATAGATATTATGCTAATGGTGCAATAGCCTTCTGTATTTGAATAAAGCCAATATGATATCATTATTGCTCTAGAAGAAGCACAAAACAAGTTAAAGTGGGACATATTGAGAATGTCAAAAGGGGACAATAAACACTCAAAAATATAGAAATACAAAAAGAAAATAAATATTGAACCCATAAAGAAGGGATGCATCTCGAGAGTATAAATACTCTGTAACTCTGCCACCCCTAGCATCAGGGTTCATAAAGAGAGATCCAAAGGATCTAAATCTCTTTTCCGCTTGACAACGATGGTTTGTGACTGATGAACCTGGGCTTCCACAGACTCTTGAACATATGATTGAATCTTTATGAGTAGCTCAGCAACCGTACTTACGGAAATAAGTATTTTCTCGCAGAATGAGAAATAAACTTATTATCAACACCCTGATCTAGAAACGCTAATAAGCCATCAAACAAATAATTGACATTCAACAAGCCTATTGGTTTGGTATGAAAGTTCCACTGTGCCCATGATGCTATATTGAATATTTCCTCCAGCGTGTTATAGCCGCCTGGAAGAACAATAAAAGCATCACTATTGCTCATCATGTACATCATGCAGTCATGGATGGGTTGTGTTTGTAGCATCAATCTAGTTGGATTAATGACATTTCTAACCCCAATTCGATTACTGCCTCCAATTCGATGAAAAGGTATTATACTTGACACTCTTATCCCCGATGATTGTGTGGCCATCGTAAGACTCCTTAATAGTTTGTTATTGGTCCCTCCATATAGTATATTGATCTTTTGTTTCCCTAACTCTCTTACAAGTTGGTCTGCCATATCACGTATTGGATATGGCCTATCAGTCTGGACCCACCAAGAACACATATAGTTTTTATCTGGCAAAGTGAAGATTGACTTGCATGAGATGATTCTAATATCTCCATCTCCATCTCCACCTCCATCTCTCTCTTTCAACGAATGACTGAGAGATACATGAATCCCTCTATTTAAAGATAAGTTTTCAAACCAATAAGTGATTTCACTATTTACTTTTTGACAATACGAAAAATAAATTTTTTTAAAGTGAAATGACATATATTGTCGGTGATTAAATATATATATATATATATATATATATATATACACACACACACACATACACACACACATATATATTTCAAAAATTGAAAAACGATATCTATAATTACGAGAAAAAAATATTGATCTTCGATATTACACCAATTTGCCTTGCACCAATATGGGAAAATCATTATACTAAGTTTTTCTACTAAATTTACAAACAGGATCTTTTAAAGTAAGTTTTTCGAGACTATAACGTTCTTGTTCATCTTTGAATTTCGCTCATAAGGCCATAAGCTCACATTGCACGTGTCCACTAGGATGTGTCTCAAGAGCCGGTTGAATATCTGATAAGTGTGTATTTTGCACACTTATTTATATCTTTTTACATTCATTTGGAGCGGATATCTACTTATATATGTGTATTTATTGTGTTTATAGGTACTATTCCACATTGTGGAGGAAACGAGGCCTAAAGAAGGAAAAATGGACTAAAAGTGTCGAAAAACCCGAAGTCGGGGACTAAAACGCAACTATTTAAAAATTGGAGGACTTCGGGTGCAAATATGTGAAGATCTTCTTGGCCAAGAGTCTTGAGCTTACATGGAAGAACACGGAAAGCGAAGTCCGTAGCTTTTTACGGATCTCAATTCGGAGTTCTAGATCAAAAGATATGGCCAGACGAAGATCGGTGCCCAAAATGTAGGATGTTTGAAGAAGATGAGCACTTTTGATACAGATAAAAGTTGATTTGTAGAAAACAATAAACTAGATAATTGTAGATCATCGAGTCTAGTTTCCAACGAAACTTGAATCGGCTCAATCGGACATCGGGATCAAAAGTTATGGCCAAAATACTAAAGCCTGCACGTGCAGAAAATTTGTACGGCCGTCACTTATATTTGTACGGCCGTAATGAATAGTTTTATGGCCGTAACTTATATGTTTACGGCCGTAATTTACCAGAAAATTGGCCATTTTCATGCAGAGGGAAATACGGCCGTACCAAGTAAATGTACGGCCGTAAAATTTAAAATACGGCCGTAAAATGGGAAATACTACCAGTAAAAACACCGTAATCAAGAAATCTCGATTTTCCTGCTTTTCTCTGCTTTGTCCCTCATTTTTCAATGACTTGGGGACCTTTTGGGCAACAAAGACACGAAATTGAGGCATTATAACACCATTTTCATCCCCAAATCATCAGATATTATCTTCATCTTTAGTTTTAGTTTAGCTTAGGTTTTTCTTGCCTTCTTCTTCTCTTTTCTTCTTCTTTTCTCTTCTTCTTTTTTTCTTTTCCTTTTCTAGTTTAGGGGTATTGATTGGGGATTGAACACTTGGAGAAGAAACCAAGGAGATCAAGAGGATATGGATTGGAAGTGAAGAACAAGATTTTACTCTTCAAAAGGGAGATTGTCTTTAATCTTGTTTTGCTCTTTCATTTTCTTTCTATTTATGCTTTGATTATATATGTATCAATGATTTCCTATACTATGGGCTAATATTGTAAGTTGGGATATTTGATTAATCTTAATATATGTTTAGTTAATCCATTTGAGTTGTTGGACTTGGTTTGTAATTGTTTATTCACCTCATGTGTGTTTGCTATTGATTTTCACCCATATGCTTGATTGATCACCAAGTGTGTGCAATTGTGATGAGTGTAGGATCCTAGAGATGGGAGTGCACTTATTAAACCAAATAGCATTCACTCTAAGTTCTTGTAGGGGATAGAGATATACCTCTAACCTTAGATGATCCATTGAATGTTTTCACAAACCTTTATGCGGTTGATTGGTAACACATCGACACAGAGATGTAGTAGGTTGAACCAATTGACTAGGGATAGCTTGACATGCGAGAGCGGAGTTATCTACAATAGGAAAATCGGATCTAACATTGAAGATGGATAATATGTTAAGTTCAACAACGGATTAGCATAACTAGTATTGAGTGGCTTCATTAATCCCGACTATCCATTCATCCAAGTGTATCTCCAATCATGCCCATTTCTTGCTTTCTTGTATTGCTTTCTTAGTATAGCTTAGTTTAGTTGTTTTCTCTGCTTTTGATTTGTGTTTTTGGCGCTAGAATAAGTAACTTAACTACAAATACCATTCCTCGTGGGATCGATATCCGGACTCTTAACCAAGTCCCACTTTATTACTTGATTACGGCCCGTGCACTTGCGGTTCAATTTGTGCGTGTGTATAAACGCCGATCAATATCATCCAAAGACTCTTTACTCAATCCATCCTTAATGAATGCTATTTTATCTTCTCAGTTTCTGGACAAGTACCCCACATATTTACATCGAGTGTCACATGTCCACCGAGCACATTTATAGCATCCTCCTAACTTTTTTGCTCTTCGTTTCTTCAAAAAACTACTTTTACCCATACCAGGCATATATTTAGAAGGAATTGAAACCTCACAAGATAATCGAACATTTGCTTCAATCAACCATCGGATATCTTGTGGGATACCCTTATTCATTAGCATCCTCAACCTTTCGAGCCTACCTCGATAAATCATTTTTAGGATTTTGATCGGTAGTGATGGATAGTATTTTCTTGAGAGCACATTATCCATTATCATATATGGACCCTTATTAGGGTGAATACTGTAAGTGCCTGGGTGATTTGTAAACGCGTATGAGGTAAGACTCTGCGTTGGAACAGTATCGTAACATGAAACGTATAGGCTAAGATTCAACGCTTGAACAGTAATGTGGGTAATAATGCCACCGAAAGATGATGGGATATGTCGGTGAGCTGTGCATATGGTGAAAGTTATAAATCATGTTGAGCACTATATAGATCCCGGTTCGATTGATGTAAATAATTTATTGAAATCAAGTACCGGAGGAATTCTTCAAATGATTGTTCTCGATAAATGAAGAAATCATTACCCGCCAATGTTGGGAATAAATCTCAAATATATCTGGAATATATATAAGGGATGAGAGTTATGGGCCCACTCACCCTTCATGTGGACTGCTAGATAATAAAGATATTGATCCACTATGTAGTCATATGTGCATATCGCAACTGAAAATTTGCGAAATAATTTGCTTACAATATGAGCATGAGTTCCAGATCTAATAAAACTAGTAAATGGATATCCCAATAATTTGAATAAGGTTGTAAATGACTGGATATGCGCATAAGAGTGGGATATAATTGGTAAAATATTTGAAGTTCTCCAATCGATTTGCCAATATCGAGAACAAAATACAAATTGAATGAATTCCCCTATTAAAACTAAATACTGAGAATATATATGATGAAAATCATACGAATTGTATTGAATTTGGTTCTTAGCATGAGGGGGAGTATCAATAGTTGAAAATGATATATATATATGAAATGTATCATGATTGAAATATACATGAAAGATTATAACGATCTCATATACTAGCTATATATACTCTTGATAAGTGCTTGAAAAGCACTTTAATAACTCTCTAATAACGTTTGTTATCATGTGATAATTGTTTTATAAGTTTGTATTTATGTGTTTTTATTTATTTTCATGTTTGAGGACCAAGAAGAGTTGAAACATGTTTAAATGTATAAACAAAGCATGGAAAGTGCAAATCAGCAACTCGGATTCACAGGGCAGCTTTCAGTGTTTGGATCATAACTTGAGCTAGAAATATGGGATTGACCTGATTCTAGCACTAAAAGAAAGATAACTCGATTATCTACAAATGCTATTTCTAGTCTCTTAGGCAAAATCGATGGAAAATAGACGAAAATTGAGTTGGAAGACATCATCATGAACATCCAACATGTCCAATGTCAACTTTCGGTGCAAATGCCATAACTTGGCCTACAAAGATCCCATTATTGTGATTCTACTACCAAAAGAAAGAATACTTGATGGGTTACAACAACTATTTCTGGTCACAAACACAAAAATCGACATTAAGATAACTACAAGGCATGAGGAAGTGGAATAATAATGGAGGAACAACTCACCTAATGCATTATTGAAAGATTCCCTTAGTGCCTCTAAAAGGACAAGGCCATTAAGCCATTTCCAACTTGTAAAACACTCTCTTATCCTCAATTCTTAGTGTTATATTTCATTCTAGTAGCATTCATCTTTTGTTTAGCTTTCTTTTGAATCTTATTTTGAGTAGAAATGTGAAGAGTTGAAGTGTGAATAAAGTTTTAGAGATTGCTTAAATAGCCTTTCATATTCCGGCGGAAGTATATTTGAATGTATATTTTAGCCGAAAATATGATTGGCTAGGCGTCTCGATCTAGTTCAAGGGAATGTCGTTGTTCTAAGCTTGCTATCCGATTAACTCGTAAGTGACGTTGTTCTTATACTCTTATTCAAATTGGTTTGTTTTTCTATTTTATTTTTGATAATATGAACTTTAATTATATTTGGCCAATTGAGTTAAAATTCTATTATCAACTTGTTAGAATTAAAGTTTCAATCCGTAGTTGTTGATTTCTTTAATTTATACGTAACAACTAGCGATCATATATCGTTGGGAATAACAAACTCTATTGTTAAACATTTCGAGCTGACTGAAATGTTACTCTAAATTTAACCTATTTTCCTAATTCTTAATGCTAGCTTTTGCATTAAATCTAGAGATCGGACTTCTATGTTAACCAAAAGTCTAAGGACTAATTGAAAAGCTGGCCTTCAATTAGTTACACTTAAGGGAAAATGGAGATAATAAAGATGTGTAATTTATTATCTCAAGGTTAAAGATTTGAATAGAGAATAGAACACGTTATGAGTAAATTGGATATGCAAGTGGAGGCTCGACTGAACCAAGAACTAGATGATTTTTCTCATTGGTAAAACTTTCTTAATTGTTATTTTATTTTGTATTCAATATTTATTCCCCATTTACTAAAACCCCCGATCAATTTAGTTAGCATAAGTATACCAAATTAACAAACTGTTCCCTGTGGGATCAACCCTTACTCACCACTGCTATATTAATTTGTAGTTTTTCAAAATTGAGAAAGGTAATTAATATTTGGTATATCACGGCACGCACCAAGTTTTTGGCGCCGCTGCCGGGGAACGGTGTTGATTAAGTTTATTTGTGCTAATATTTCATTTTATTTTTTTTCTTTTGAAATGCTACATTAATTTGTAGTTTTTCAAAACTGAGAAAGGTAATTAATATTTGGTGTATCACGGCACGCACCAAGTTTTTGGCGCCTCTACCGGGGAACGGTGTTGATTAAGTTTATTTGTACTAACATTTCATTTTATTTTATTTTATTTCTTTTCTTTTCTTTCTTTCTTTCTTACCTGTTTATGTACAACACTCGATCTTCTAATCAATCTCCTTTGCGGTTTGATTTAGAAATTGAAAGAACTTTAAGCAGGATAAGAACTTTAAACAGGTTAAGAGAATCAGTGAGAACAAATCAAGACAACGAAGAAATGGCTAATAACAATCAAACATTGAAGCAATTGGCAGCTCCCGACTTAACCAATCAATCTCTTTGCATTACTTTTCTTACTTTACCAGATAACGCCACATTTGAACTTAAATCAGGACTGATTCATCAATTACCTTCATTTCATGGTCTTGCAGGTGAGGACCCACACAAACACCTCAATAAATTTGATATAGTTTGTACAGCCATGAAACCACCAGGTGTAACTGAGGAACAAATCAAAATGAGAGCGTTTTCATTCTCATTAAAAGATTCAGCAAGTGATTGGTTTTACTATATACCCTCAGGCACCATCACCACATAGAATGAAATGAAAAGGAGATTCTTGGATAAGTATTTTCCTGCTTCTAAGACTGGAAGCATTAGGAAAGAAATATGTGGCGTAAGGCAACAATCAGGAGAATCCCTTTATGAATATTGGGAAAGGTTCAAACGGCTGTGTGCTAGCTGCCCACACCACCAAATCACTGATCAACTCCTAATCGAATACTTCTATGAAGGATTATCACCAATGGATAGGGGCATGATTGATGCGGCTAGAGGAGGAGCATTAGTTGATAAAACACCTCGCGCAGCAAGGGATTTAATTGAAAACATGGCCGAGAACTCCCAACAATTCAATTCAACTAGAGACCTGCAAGTTCGACGTGTGAATGAGGTAAGTAGTTCTAGTATTGAAAATCAACTCTCTGAACTAACAACTCTTTTGAAACAGATCACTCTGGGGAATTTACAACAAGTAAACGCGTGCGGAATTTGTGCAAATATGGGACATCCAACTGATTCCTGTCCAATATTGCAAGATGATAATGTGGAATAGGTAAATGCGACGAGCAACTTTCCATTCCCAAAACAACCATACAATCCATACTCGAACACCTACAATCCGGGATGGAGAGATCACCCAAATCTAAGATATGGGTCCAACAAACCCCCAGGCTTTTTTCTGAACTAACCACAAGGACAACTCCAATCAAAAGGAAATTTCCAACCCCAAGGACAATATCAAGAAAATTACAATCGTCAGGTATGTCTCTTGAAGATATGGTAAAAATGCTGGCCACTAACACATTACAATTCCAACAGGACGCAAAATCAAGCATTCAAAATTTGGAAAACCAAGTGGGTCAAATGGCCACTGCAATCAATCAATTAGAATCACAAATTGGAGGAAAACTACCCTCACAGCCAGAGGTGAATCCTAAAAATGTGAGCGTGATAACCTTGAGAAGTGGGAAAGAAATTGAAAATCCGATTAAAGAGTCTTCCATACCTAAAGATGCAGAAGAAAGGGAGGTAATTCCTAACACTCATGTTATTGCTAAATCGATTCCTCCCCCTTGTCCTAGTAGATTGGCAAAAAAAACAAAGAAGACAAGGAAAAAGAGATTTTGGACACATTTAGGAAGGTAGAAATCAACATTCCCTTGTTAGATGCAATCAAGCAAATTCCATGCTATGCTAAGTTTTTGAAGGACCTATGCACCAACACGAGAAAATTGAAAGGAAATGAAAAGGTGAGAATGGGCGAAACTGTTTATGGCCCATTTCAAAAGAAAATGCCACCTAAATGTAAAGATCCAGGTATGTTCACCATCCCATGCCAAATAGGTAATACTACGATAGACCGAGCTTTGATCGACCTTGGAGCGTCTATTAATGTAATGCCTAAATCCACATATACTTCACTCAAACTTGCTAAAATGAGTAAAACTGATGTTATAATCCAACTGGCTGATCGTTCTAATGCTTATCTAGATGGGGTGGTGGAGAATGTTCTAGTGCAAGTCGGAGGCTTGGTTTTTCCCTTGATTTCTATGTATTGGATATGAATGATGACAACTCTCTTAATCCCACACCCATTTTACTAGGGAGACCATTTTTATGGACTTCTCAAACCATAATAGATGTGAGGAAAGGTATTCTAACTACGTATTTTGATGGAGATGTTGTACAATTTAATATCTATGGTGCAATGAAACATCCAAATGATAATTGTGCTGTTTATGCTATTGATATTGTTGCCCCTATTGTGGAAAGGATTTTTGAATTGAATTGTAAAGATGACTTAGAGATAGCTCTTACCGAGATGATTGAGCAAGAAACGAGAGAAGAAGTTGAACTAAACGAGGAGTTGAAAGACATGGTGGCTGCATTAAATTCATTGGAGTTAGATCAAAGCAGGTATAATATTAAAACCATCCAAACAACAGATCATCCTCACAAATTGTTACCTTCAATTGTACAGGCACCAGTTTTGGAGATGAAACCTCTATTGCACCTGAAGTACGTTTATCTTGGAGATAGAGAAACACTCCCCGTAATCATTTCATCCAAATTGAAAGTAGTAGAGGATAAATTGATCCGAGTTCTGAGAGATCATAAAGAAGCCATTGGGTGGACAATTGCAGATATCAAAGGTATAAGTCCATCAGTCTGTATGCACAAAATATGGTTAGAAGAAGGAGCAAAACCATCGAGACAAACCCAAAGAAGGTTGAATCCACCAATGATGGAAGTGGTAAAAAAAGAAATTCTCAAACTGTTGGGAGCAAGAATGATCTATCCCATTTCAGACAGTAAATGGGTAAGTCCAGTGCAGGTAGTTCCAAAGAAATCAGGTGTAAAAGTTGTGGAAAATCAAGATGGGAAGTTGGTTCCCACCAGGGTACAGACAGGATATCGAGTATGTATTGATTACAGAAAGGTAAATGTCAAAACACGTAAGGACAACTTCCCCCTCCCCTTCATTGATCAAATGTTAGAAATGTTAGTTGGTCACACTCACTATTGCTTTTTAGATGGTTTTTCCGAGTATTTTCAAATTGCTATAGCACCAGAGGACCAAGAAAAAACCACATTTACATGTCCATTTGGTACTTTTGCATACAGACGCATGCCTTTTGGGCTATGCAATGCCCATGCTACTTTTCAACGATGTATGATGAGCATATTTTCCGATTATTTAGATAACATCATTGAAATTTTTATGGATGACTTCAGTGTGTGGGGAAACTCCTTTGATTCATGTTCAGAAAACCTCACATTGATTTTGAAACGATGCATTAATACTAATTTGGTTTTGAATTGGGAAAAGTGTCACTTTATGGTAGAAGAGGGAATAGTGTTAGGGCATGTTGTATCTACTAAAGGGATCGAGATGGATAAGGCTAAGGTTGACCTAATATCTGCATTACCTTACCCCACCAGTGTACGGGATGTGCATTCATTTCTTGGACATGCAGGTTTCTATCGTCGATTTATCAAAGACTTTTCCAAAATTGCATCTCCATTGTATAGTCTGCTATAGAAAGATGTGTCGTTTGAATTCAATGATGCATGCAAAAAGGCGTTTGACCAACTAAAAAAGCAATTGACAACTCCACTGATCATTCAACCACCAAATTGGGACCTTCCATTCGAGATAATGTGTGATGCAAGGGATTATGCTGTGGAAGCAGTTTTAAGACAGAGAATTGGACGAGCAGCTCACGTGATCTACTATGCTTCCAGAACTTTGAACCAAACTCAAGCAAATTACTCCACCACTGAAAAAGAACTTTGATCTGTGGTTTTTGCTTTAGAAAAATTTCGATCATATTTGTTAGGTTCTATAGTCACTGTTTTTACAGATCACGCAGCACTGAGACATCTTTTGGCAAAGAAGGACGCCAAACCAAGGCTTATCCGTTGGATTCTCCTACTGCAAGAATTTGATCTAGAAATCAAGGATAAAGCTGGAGCTGAAAATGTGGTGGCTGATCATCTCAGGCAGATAGTGAGAGCAGACGATGACTTGCCTTTACACGAATCTTTTCCAGATGAAGGCTTGTTTGCTATAGAGGCAAACCTCCCATGGTATGCTGATCTAGTAAATTATATCACCTCTCACCAGATCCTTACAGGCTATCCACGAGCAACGAAAGACAAGTTAAAAGGTGACGCCAAATACTACATTTGGAATGACCCGTACTTATGCTTGCGGTGGACATTTTAGACCTCAAAGAACGGCTCAGAAGGTAATGGAGAGTGGATTCTACTGGCCAACCCTGTTCAGAGATGCCTATATTTTCTGTAAATCTTGTGACAAGTGTCAAAGAACAGGTAGTTTATTCCAACATAAGGAAATGTCTCAAACTCCTGTCATAGTATGTGAAATTTTCGATGTTTGGGGTATCGACTTCATGGGACCTTTCCCAAATTCTTTTGGCTATACCTACATATTGTTAGTAGGTGATTATGTTTCTAAGTGGGTCGAGGCAAAGACCGCCCGGACTAATGATGCTAAAGTGGTTGCAGAGTTTATCAAATCTAACATTTTTAGTAGGTTCGGGATTCCAAGAACTATGATCAGCGATAGGGAGACTCATTTTTGCAACTGGACTATTGAAACTCTATTAAAAAAGTATAGAGTTATGCATAGAATCTCCACAGCGTACCATCCAAAGACAAACGGCCAAACGGAACTTTCGAATCGAGAGGTAAAGTCCATTCTTGAGAAAATAGTTCATCTAGATCGAAAGGATTGGAGTTTAAAGTTGGATGATGCTTTGTGGGCATACCGTACTGCATACAAGACTCCTATCGGGATGTCACCATATCGGATAGTGTACGGTAAGCCATGCCACTTGCCAGTTGAACTCGAACACAAGGCTTACTGGGCAGTTAAAAAATGCAACATGGATTGAGGAGATGTAGGAGAGCACAGAAAGCTACTGTTGAATGAACTTGATGAGATTCGAAATGAAGCATATGAGAATGCTATGATTTACCAGGAAAGGACTAAGGCATTTCATGACCAACGCATTTCACGAAAGGACTTCAGTATTGGACAGAAAGTGCATTTATATCATTACCGACTAAAACTCTTCCCAAGTAAGCTTTGTTCTCGTTGGGTGGGACCATTTGTTATTATTAACATTTCTTCCCATGGTGCAGTGGAAATCAAGAGTCTTAAGACTAGTAAGGTATTCAAGGTAAACGGCCATCGTCTCAAGCCCTATTATGAAGACTTTCAAATCGTCAATTTGGAGGTTGTGAAGTTAGAAAAGTTAGAAAATACGAACTGAGATGAACTAGCATAGTCGAGCCAACGACATTAACCAAAAGCGCTTCTTGGGAGGCAACCCAAGAGTTTCTTTCATTTTTATTTTTCTATTTTTTATTTTATTTATTTTTATTTAGTAAATTTTTTTCTAGCGTACTGAGGAAGTTGTTTTGTAACTATAGAGGAGAGATATTTCGGGGATCAATTATTTGGGAAGAGACAGAATGGCGCAAAAATCGGTGATTAGCATTAATCCAATGTTAATTATTGATGAGTGCGGGAGTTAATTCATTAATAAAGGACGATCAGTCAACACGCTTTCTCGGATACTCCTTCCAACGTACTCTTTCCAGCACACTCCACATGCATGACTGTTGGTTGAAACAGTGCTCATTTTACTATAAATTGAGACCATTCTCTACTTGAAACCACAACCACAACCTCAACCCTTTGTGAGTAATTCTTTCTAGTAGTGTTTAGGTAATCATCTTCATGTTCATCATCATCATCATCATCATCATCATCATCTTCTTCTTCTTCTTCTTTTATCGTATGGACGCATGTGATACTTATATATATATATATGTGTGTGTGTGTGTGTGTGTGTGTGTATTTTCCTCGTATTAATTGATTATGTAGTTCAAGTTTTGTCATTTATCTTTATTCTTCGGTATCCTGCTTGAAAACATAGAAGAATGTCATAGTCTATTATACTTAGTAATTTTGATGTTTTTAATCTTATTACTTCACTTTTTCTTTTTCTTTCGTGTGTTATGTTAAAAAAAAATTATAGTCGAGCCAATGACTACAAACAACGGCACTACTTAGGAGGCAACCTAAACACTCTCTTTTCTTCTACTTCTCTAAAATACTTGAATTTTCAATGGATAACAAACTTTCCAAAATCCATAAATATTACCCGTCACTGCCTCTGAATGCTTTGCAAGAGATTTATTGTTCTAGAGTAGGACGGTTAAAAATGTTGATGGAAAAGGAAATGCCTGAGGATATCCGTTGGCTAATTGAAGCAAAGCTCCGATTAGGAGGTGAAATGCCAGTTTTTAATGTTAAATATGCACCAGGGTTAGAAAAAAGTAATTTTTCCAAGAAACGAATAGCAAAAAGAATGAATATGTGCTATAAATGTGCTAGATGGCCTTATAAATGCACTCGATGGACCTGTAACTCAGGTAACCGTTCCATTGGATTTGTATCCATAAATCGGGAAGATAAAATAGGTTTCATTAAGGATGGCATGAGTAAAGAGTCTCTGGATGATATCCATCAGACTCTTGAGATGCATCCTAGTGGAATGGTGCAAATCGAACTTCTCAATTTGTGGAATGCATTTAAAAAAGAACGAGAACGATGTAGTCTTGGGAATCTGACTTCAGAAGACCCTGTTTGCCAGTTTATAAGAAAGCTGGATGGGAAGCCTATCCCCGACTCATAGAAGGCGTTTAATCCGTTTCTGGATGTAAAACCAGAGGAAGATGTGAGCCAAAATCACAACTACGTGTGCATATTGTTATTTTTTACTATTTTTACATTCTTATGTCAGTTTTTAGCATGGAAAGTAAACAATCTATGGAGACTACTACAACCGCAGCAACTGGGAGTTCAAAGAAGAAATTGACAACCATAAGTCTTTTTGTTGGAATCAATATGAGGAAACCGACACTTCCCTCGCCAGTAGTCAAAGCTGGAATGATACTTGCAGATCAAAAGTATAAGCTAGTCTACGGAGGAGGTTATCGTGGGCTGATCGGGTGTGCAATTCAATCTGCATATGTACGAGGGTCAACAGTGGTTGGCGTTACTATACCACCTCTAAAACAGGAGTATGGTAAAACCATCATCTTTGAGGTACAGGCTAGATCATTGTTTGAACGCTTAACACTAATGATAATGTATTCGGATGCTTTCATCGCATTACCCGAGGGTTTTGAAACTCTGGAATAGATCTTTTGCATAATTTCTTGGGCCCAATTGAAATTACACTCTAAACCAATTGGTCTTTTAAACATTCAAAATCATTTCAACGGTTTATTGGCATTTCTCAAATTTTTAGCTCATCAAAAGTTGATTTCTCCTGATGCACAAAAAATGATTTTAGTTGCACCATCAATGGAGGAATTACTGGAGAAATTAGAAACTTATGTACCACAAATGCATGTAGAAGTGTCTGTCATCAATTGGTCAGAGGATTTACGCAAAAGGAGAAGAGATCCAAATGAATTGGATTTAGAATTAAGGTTATGAATGTGGAATAGCTAACTTCAAATGGTAGAATACGAAGTTAACTCTGGGAACACATCTGTGTTACGCTTTGGAATAAAGAAAAAAAACCTTGGATATTGATTCTTTTATCCCATCCAAAGGCGTTAAATGGGTCTTTTCCAGTAGACCTTAAAGAACTGTCTTCTTTCTCCTTCCTCTCTCACAAGTTTTTCTTTTGTAGATACACCTTTAAGAATTGAATTCTCACTTCTCTCTATGACATCTCCTCTACGTATTGTTGCTCTTCTATAAGTACTCAACTCTTTTTCTATGTCTACTGATATCAAGATTCAAATTGTTCAACTTATTGATAAGTATGAACGTTCCCTTTGGAATGTGATTGCCTTTGGGGAAGGATCATCACGATTTGCTCGCAAACGACGTGCTAAGCACCTTAAATGTTGTTTCAAATGTGGAAAGCTGTTGGATGGACCTCACTATAGTAGAAATAAAACTTATTCACAACATGAACATGTTGTTTTCTTCAAGGATGGACCGATTAGGTACAGGGCCGAAAAGCCTATATCAGGACAAACAACCAGCTCGAATTCGGTGTGAAAGAGTTTGATAATTTATTGGACCAACGACAACGTCTATTGGAAACCAAACTCGATGGTCTAACCATTGAGCAACAACTTTTTGAGCGTGATCATTAAGCACCCATCCGAAGATGTAAAACTACGTCTCATTTACTTGAGAAGTGTCTGAATTGGGAGTTCTGCTATAAACGCTCTCCCATTTGTTGGTTCTTATGGAGCTATTCTTTATTGAATGGCTAAAATACATTGGCTTTAGGTGTTGCCTTCCAAACCTACAGTAAATGATTTGCATGGTTTAATTTTAAAATTCTTGATGACCAAGCCACTCTTCTTTGTACATCCAATTAGGCTATGGAGGACCTTTTCATTAAGGTTGGTTGGCAAACTATCTTGTAGAGAGTAAGCTGATTCATTGATAGTTTCCATGAGAATCAGCCTTGGTGGAATCATGTCATTCATTTGATGTGAATACTACTGCAAGATGTTCGGAGGGTTGTCAACTCCCATAATCATTTGTTCTCATTTTATTCTATATAAAAAAACCAAAAAAAATTTATTTCTCTGTCATTTTTTTCCTGTTCTATCTATATATTGATCGCAGGATTTCTCGCTCTTCGTTTGTTGGGTTGGTCACACAAGATAGTACATTTGAAGAACAAACACCACGCGGGACTGAACTCATTGCCTACCCAAGGGGAGTTCCTAATTCTTATCCTTTTCATACTTTACATATCTATATTGAGGACAATGTAGAAATTAAGTGTGGGGAAGGGGAATATTTGTGAATATTTTTTGAGATTTTTTTTTACAGTTTTACATGAGATAGCAACTTTTGAATATGATTGAGTTTAATTTGCGTGACTTAGCTGAAACTACGGGATTTCGAAAAAAATGGTTGTGTTTTATCCTTTTCTATGCATAGCTGGCTAATTTATCCGAGCACATTTATAAGGTAATTTACTATCATTTTCTGGAACAAATTGAAGGTTGAAAATGTTGATATTTTTTTTCTTTTTTTCTTTCTTTTAGACTATAGTAAACCAACTGTTTTCTATCCATTTGTCCCACTCAAAGTTACCTGGAAACATCATTTGTTAGCAAGGTGGAGTTATAATCACATGGTCTCTGTTTTTTTGTGAATATATCTTTTGTTGATAGAGTTTAAAAAGTTTGGAATGAGCACTGACCGATACTGAGAATTAATTTTACTTTTATATTTGAAATAATGAGAGAGACCACAGGAAAGAGCTAGCTACCTCAGAGTGTGAAAGATTGTCACCTCGAATGGGTGAAGAATGCTGCTTCTAATGAAAGTGGTTAGTGTGAAAGCTACCTACGGGGCAAAAGCTGAAAAAAAAAATTTGCAAAAATCTTATTCTTCTTCTTTCTAAAAAAAAAAAAGAAATGTGATAGGTACCCAAGTGTGCAGTTAGTTAAATAAATTTGCTCAGTGGTTTAAAGTGTTCAATCAAACACTCAAAAAAAATAAAAGATATATTTGTGATAAAACACCTACCATGCTTTGTTTAACTTTGCAGTGTTAACATTCGGTGAATTTTGGTGAACAGAGAAATTTTTAGGATCCATGGGAACTATTGTAAAATAAGAGTGGAACCACGAGAGATGAAAGGATATATTTGACCATTCAGGGCCAGGATTTGGATAGAATATCGTAAGCGTTCATTTGTCCCTAGTTAGCGATGGGATGATAACCTTATTCGCACACACTCACAAGCCGTTGTGTATTTGAAAAGAAGTGAAATTTTCATAATTCGGGAGAATGTTTAGTAAGCAAGTCACTATTTGTAGTTGGATTTCACCGTTTAAAGTCGTTTATCTCATGTAAAACTAGTTTGTTGTCTGGTGTCATGTGATTGTTGTTCGAGGGCGAATAACAATCTAAGTGTGGGGGAGTTTGATAAATGCTTGAAAAGCACTTTAATAACTCTCTAATAACATTTGTTATCATGTGATAATTGTTTTATAAGTTTGTATTTATGCGTTTTTATTTATTTTCATGTTTGAGGACCAAGAAGAGTTGAAACATATTTAAATGTATACAAAAGGCATGGAAAGTGCAAATCAGCAACTCGGATTCACAGGGCATCTTTCAGTGTTTGGATCATAACTTGAGCTAAAAATATGGGATTGACCTGATTCTAGCACTTAAAGAAAGATAACTCGATTATCTACAAATGCTATTTCTAGTCTCTTAGGCAAAATCGATGGAAAAATAGAGGAAAATTGAGTTGGAAGACAGCATCATGAACATCCAACGTGTCCAATGTCAACTTTCGGTGCAAATGCCATAACTTGGCCTACAAAGATCCCATTATTGTGATTCCACTACCAAAAGAAAGGAAACTTGATGGGCTACAATAGCTATTTCTGGTCACAAACGCAAAAATCGACATTAAGATAACCAAAAGGCATGAGGAAGTGGAATAATAATGGAGGAACAGCTCACCTAATGCATTATTGAAAGATTCCCTTAGTGCCTAATGTAGGGGCCGGAAAATTCTTCTTAAATAAAATATATTTGATTAAATAAAATTTCGAACGTGTCACTACGACCTTACTTATAAAATTTAAATAGTGTACGCTCGTCTAGTCGAAATTCATATTATTTATTGTTATATTTAATTATTTATAAAAAAAAATTATTTATTTTCAAAATATACTTTTGAGGACCAAACCTTGAAATTTATTTATTTCAGTCCCCAAAGATTTTTAGTTGCTAAAACCCAAATTTAAAGTCCAAATACAGTCTAATCCAATTTTAAACCCATCTAGAGGCCCATTTGCAAATGCTATTCTAACTTTTACCTTTAAATACTCTTTTTGAGTATGCTTAAACCCTAGCCCCATTCTCCTCCATTGTCATCCTCAAGATCAATCTATCCATTATTATTCAACAAATCAAACTTCAAGTGGTAAGATTTCTTGATATTTCCATTTATATCTCCATTTTTATTTTTGTTCTAAGTTTTTAATCATCTAGCTGTATTTTTCACTTGATATTCTACACAAAATGTGATAAATACACGTATATGTGCAACACACGGCCACCACCACCACCGCGTCACCAACACTCCACCACAACACCACCACCACGACCTCCACCATCCACCGTCATCTCCAACACACAACAACAACAAAAACATACACACGCAGGCATATACATACGATACATACACGCCATTTCCGTTTCCTCGGCTAGAAGCATCACCAGCATCCAAATTCGATTTCATAACATAAAAATCACACCTGGACCTTCCTCTATCTCCCTACAACATCATAGAACGCTTTGATTTCGAAAATAACTAAAGATTCGATCAAATTTTGAAAATGCCCAAATTTTTCCTCAACATTCAACCATCAATTTCGAGCTCAATAACCATTATTTCTTTGATTAAAAACCACCAATAGGACCACCACACTCCCCACCACCTTCGCCGACAACTAGAGCCGCCGTCGACGCCGGAAAATTCCCCCTCCACTTCCACCAGTCCACCGAGAACGAGAAGAGAGAGTCGGGCGAGAGAGATGATGGAGATCCGAGTTCTTGGCCCAAATCCACTTCAAAACCGATTTTTGCAAGCTTAATCCCTCAAGTTTTATACTTGTTGCAAGTTGGTCCCTGCCATTTATTTAATTTCAAGTCCCTAATTTTCAATTGTTGCAATTTGACCCCTAAACTTTTATTTCACTTTTAATCCTTCAATTGCTTTTCATATTTAATTTAACCCCCAAAATTTAATACAATACTAATCCCTCATGTTTTAAAAATCTTATAATTGAGCCCAAAATATTTTTAGTTCACTTTTATTGCATAATAGGTCCTCAAACTATAAAATTCTTTCAAATTGACCCCCAAAGTTTTATATTCTTTCCATTTTGGCCCACAAACTTCTATATTACTTTTAGATACTTAATATTTAAGAATATTAACATAAATTAAACTCGTTATTGACTAGACGAGGCGTACGGACAGCTAGAGGACTGATTTCTCACCGTTAGTAAGCTCAATACTTGGCTAAAGGTTAAGGTAGATCCCCTTTCTAAAAAGTTTCTTTTAAATGTGCGCAATTGCAATTAATATTATTATAAATGCTGCATGTAAATGTTATGTGATGATAGGCTTTTTATCCTACTTTTGACGTGCTTCCTCGGCACTATGACGGTAGGCTATTTGCCTAATTACGACGTGATTTAATAGCATTATGACGATAGGTCTTTGGCCTAATATATTATAATGACGTGCTATTAATCACTATGATGACGTGCACGATTATGAGGGATGATGAACGAACTTGTATTTTATACCTGTTCGTATATTATGAAGATGATGATTATGTGCATTTAATTTGTAATATTTATTAATTGTGGTGCGCGGGATCTACTGAGTATTTAAAATACTCAAATTTTCCTATTTTAATATCCTTGCAGATTAAAGGATCGGCGGCGTAACGAGGCATGGTGGCTACTAAGAGTTCATTTCGTAATCAAGTTTATTTCCATAGTCACTTTAAGTAACTTTGTATATTAAGTATATTATTTTAGAGGTTTCGAAATGATTGAGCTATTTCTAAAATGTTTTGCTATTTTAAATTAATTTCCGCATTTCAGTTATTTGTTATCTTTTCGCATTTATTGGTATTATAAAAAAAATCCGTTTAAGGAATTTAAGTGTTTTTTTTTTAAGAAGGAACTAACGTTCCGGGTGCTTAGAACTCGGGGAGTTACACCTATAAAAGGACAAGGCCATTAAGCCATTTCCAACTTGTAAAACACTCTCTCATCCTCAATTCTTAGTGTTATATTTCATTCTAGTAGCATTCATCTTTTGTTTAGCTTTCTTTTGAATCTTATTTTGAGTAGAAGTTAAGAGTTGAAGTGTGAATAAAGTTTTAGAGACTGCTTAAATAGCCTTTCATATTCCGGCGGAAGTATATTTGAATGTATATTTTAGCCGAGAATATGATTGGCTAGGCGTCTCGATCTAGTTCAAGGGGATGTTATTGTTCTATGCTTGCTATCCGATTAACTCACAAGTGACGTTGTTCTTATACTCTTATTCAAATTGGTTTGTTTTTCCATTTTATTTTTGATAATATGAACTTTAATTATATTTGGCCAATTGAGTTAAAATTCTATTATCAACTTGTTAGAATTAAAGTTTCAATCCGTAGTTGTTGATTTCTTTAATTTATACGTAACAACTAGCGATCACATATCGTTGGTCGCGTTTGTCACGGCACGCCAAAGTTTAATTAATTTTTCGTTACTCAGTTTCAAAACTAAAAATTAATGTAGAAGTGGTAAGTAAGGGTCGAACCCAATAGGAACGGTGTTTAATCTAGTTGTTTTTATCAATTAATATAGAAATAAGGGTTTTGTGAAGTTTAATGAAATTCAAAAATAAAATGACGAAATATAAAAAAATGAAAATTGAAAATGAAACAATTGAAGATATATCTAGTTCTCGGGTTCGGTTGTGTCAACAACTTGTGTTTATCTTTCCCATGCAACGTGTTACTATTCCTTCTTCAATTTATCAACTCCAATTAATCAATACGCTCTGATTAACGAATTCTTCCTTAAGTGTATTAAATTAAAGTGAGCTCTTTAACTTAACATCTAGCTATTGGATAACCCTAAACAAGTTCTTAGGATTTAATGCAAAGCTAGTATGAAATGAACGAGAAGAATGAGTTGAATTAGATGAATAATTTCACAAACTCGAATTAATGCATCTAAGTTGATTTGTTAATAAATATGCACGATATTCATTTGCTACTTTGGATTAGAATCTAGTGACATTTACGGATCAAGAGTTCCAATCCTAGCATGTAATTTGAATTTACAGATTAATTGATTCAATTGGCCAAAGTGAATGCAATAATCACATAAACTCAAAAACGGGTTTACAAGCATAACAAACCAAAAAATTGAAGTGGAGAAATAGATAAAACGTTACTAAAGAGTTAGAAAAGATAACAACATGTTAGTTGAACACAACGTTCCCCTCGAACTAGATAGTGAAGTCTAACTACTCATATTTGTGGGTTTCATACGTTTTAGCGAGTGTTCATTTGTATCACCTCCACAATATAATAGATTATACTTCACTATCACAAGTAATATATACAAAATATAGAAAACAAGTAAATAAATGTTAAGAAATAAATAGAGAAGTTTAATCACTCATATATGCGGGTTAAATACTTTTTAGCGAGTGTTCGCCTTGTATCACCTCCACAATATATGAGAAATTATCTTTCTCAAACATGAAAAATAAAAGAAAGAGAAAAACTAGCGAAGAAATGCTCCGCTAATGATATTCATGGCCGAAGTATCGTCGATTGATTATTCGAACCTAAATTTAGGTTTTTACTTCCGCCGGAATATGAGAAACTAAGAGCTTTCAAGCTAGAACTAAGAACAATAGATTAAGAGAATTTTATTGAGGAGAAAGTTGGAGAGAATCACAAGCTAATTCTCTCTTCAAAAGTTGTGTCTTCCTTCCTTACAAATGCCTCTATTTATAGGCAAAATTTCATAAGAAAATACAATAAAAAATTACACTCATGCACCATCATGGTTTATTAAATTGTATCCACCAAATCATGATAATGGAATTTCATCATGGTGCAGGTAAGCATCTTGCCTGAATTATGCAATTGGAATTTCCTCTTTTGGATATTTTAATAGAAAGTTATGAATTTTCTACCAAAACATGGCCCAAGAAATCCTCCATGCAGAACACTCTCGATTTTACCTATTTTTGACCACCATAATGTCCGAATCATCTGAAGTCATGAACACCCAATTTGTAGCCCTCTGAGTCTTCTTTCCACAGGAACAATAATCGGGTCAATTCGATTTTTGTAGCTCAAGTTATGGTCAAATTACTGCACTGCGCCAGTAAATCTGAGTTGCTGATTTTTTTACACTTTTAGTCATTTTTCTTCAAACGGCCATAACTTTAACTAGGAAACTCCGATTTGGGATTCGGAAAAAGTTTGGGAATCGTCTTTTGATGTTCTTAAACATTGGCACAAGAAAAATTATAAAAATAGCTTTTCATAAAATTGCATCGGAGGCTCTCTATCTTTGATTCGCTTGCTTTTTGGTCCCGAGTTTCCGTTTTCATTCGATTTTCATCCATTTTGACTCCTTTTGATTCTTTGTGACCCTAAACACCACAATAAAGGAAAAACACATAAAACGGAACATATAACACTAATAAAACACACAAACACGTAAAATAGAAAAGTTATTTAAGTGCTTTTCTAGCACTTATCAATCGTTGGGAATAACAAACCCTATTGTTAAACATTTTGAGCTGACTGAAATGTTACTCTAAGTTTAACATGTTTTCCTAATTCTTAATGCTAGCTTTTGCATTAAATCTAGAGATCGGACTTCTAGGTTATCCAAAAGTCTAAGGACTAATTGAAAAGTTGGCCTTCAATTAGTTACGCTTAAGGAAAAATGGAGATAATAAAGATGTGTAATTTATTATCTCAAGGTTAAAGATTTGAATAGAGAATAGAACACGTTATGAGTAAATTGGATATGCAAGTAGAGGCTCGACTAAACCAAGAACTAGATGACTTCTCTCATTGGTAAAACTTTCTTAACTATTATTTTATTTTGTATTCAATATTTATTCCCCATTTAGTAAAACCCCCAATCAATTTAGTTAGCATACGTATACCAAATTGACAAACTGTTCCCTGTGGGATCGACCCTTACTCACGACTGCTACATTAATTTGTAGTTTTTCAAAACTGAGAAAGGTAATTAATATTTGGTGTATCACGGCACGCACCAACTCTAACAAGCCCGAAGTATTGATATTATTTGAATAAAAGTTTCCCAAATATGTATATCAAAGCAAATGATAGAAGATGATCTTGATGAAGGAGGCATACACTTTGAAGAATATATAAACGCAAGCATATTGTGAAATCTTAAATGACGATCAATAATGAGATATCTCGACAAGTTATATCATTTTGGGGAAAGAAATGAAATTGGCAAGTGTCGACACGGTATGAAAATATAGTGCTACATACGATTAACGATAATGAGGATATTGAGATATATCGAAGAATAATATTGAAATATACACTCGTAAAATTATTAATATGTGGGCTTGATAAGAAAAATGGAACTCCTGAAAAACTATAAATTATAGTGCCTGTAATGGCTCAAAGTAAAGATATTGTTGCGAAGGAAAATTCGTACACTATACTCTTTTCTTTATTTGAGATTTTTATCCCAAAGAGTTTTTCCTAAACAAAGTTTTTAATGAGGTAGCCTAATCACAACTAATAGAAAATCTCGAGAGGAGATTCAGATATATATATCTCGATACAGTGAGAATGTAAGATCGAGATTGTCGATTGCAAATAAGCACTGAATATGACACAGTGATAAATATGATACTTACCTGAAGGATTTTGATATCTTTAAGCATACTTGTACAAAATACGCGTTGCACTCTTTTTCCTTTGATTAAGGTTTTATCCCATTGGGTTTTCCTAGCAAGGTTTTTAATGAGGCAACATTCATGGCGTATTCACATGAATAATGAGAAATTGACTCAATGAATCTATTGGATCAGTTTATAATGAAGACATTACTTGAGTCAGATGATGGCCTATAAATCTTCCGTCAAAAGTGAATGTATCAGCCCCCAAGATACGGAACCAAATGGAGTAGCTATACTCTTTTTCCTTCGATCAAGTTTTTCCCCATTAGGTTTTCTTGACAAGGTTTTTAACGAGGCAGCACATGAGTATTCCTATAAGAATGATCTTCATCAGGGGAAGCAACTTACCATTTACTCTTTGCTCAGGTTTTGTCCTACGAGATTTTCCTGAAGCAGTATATGATCACTCCAAATCTCCTACAATCAATTTGGAAGTTTTTCTCCTACTGGGGTTTTCTCCAAACAAGTTTAAAGATAGCTGTATAAAACAGTCATTCAAGGGGGAGTGTTGTAAAGCCACCGAAAGTAAAGGAAAAGAAAAAGTAATGATAAAATATAATGATTATATGTTTATTGTGTGAATGATTATTGTATATTGGATCAATATTTGTAATACGATGTGCCCCAATATTTTTATATAAATAGGGGTTATTTGTAATGAATTCGATAACGAGAAATGAAGTGAAAAACTCTCGCGTTCACAACAGATATGGAGTTTTTTACTTAAAGAGAGAAACAAGAATTTGTTTAATTTAATTAGTAAATGAATGAGAAAGTTATGTTGTAATTTCATATTAACTAAAACTCGTGTAATTAGAAAAGGCAAAAAATGAAAAAAAAAACCAAAAAAAAAAAAGTGGGAAAGAGCTGGAGAGGGAAGGTGGAGATTGTGAAAAGTAACTAAAATGATAATTGACAAAACACGGTATGGGGAATTGATCCCTTAGCCTATGGATGGAAAGAAAATTCCATCACACTACATCACCACTTGAGCAACAAATTACTTGTTGTAATAAGTTTAACTTGGCATTTATATATAATATATCTGAGATGGACATTCCACTTGGAGTTGCTTGCTGGTAGGACTGGACTACAGTCGAGTCCAGTCCCCCCAAGCTACACCTCTGTTGGTTACCTGTTATGTTCCAAATGCAGTAGGAATATCGCAAGTGCACGGGCCATCTAAGTAATAAAGTGGATGAGATATCCGGTTATCAATCCCTCAGGGAGTGATCATTTGATTTCACACAAGTTAACATATACAAGAAAATATCTAAATAAAACAAACACATTTAAATGGTTGTTGGATTAAGCGAGTAAAAGTAGAAAGAAGAAACTAAAGCGATCACAATTGGGTTTAAAAATAAGAGGCGAAAAGTTGGGATCATCGATTTCGTTTAATCTCTATTACTCAATGTCTCTCAAGCTCCAAGTAGTTAAGTTACCTATCGACAGTGTTAGACCCAATTTTCCTTAAAATAGGTCATTCCTCTTTCGAATGCTAAGCTAACCCTAATCAATTGATTCAACCGACTAGATTTCTCTGTCGATATTTCATCAATCAATCGTAAAAAGATTAGTGAAAATAGCTTTATGGATCTTCTAAGGTTAGGGGTATATTTCTATCCCATACAGGAACTCAGAGTGAATGTTACCCGGTCTAACATGTATATTTTTCTTTCGAAACTTATGCAAATCACAAAACACCAATATTTAATGCCAAATAAATGAAGAGAAATCAATGCCATACCACCCACACACAAGAATTAGTAACTTAACCACAAGAAACTAGATTAACATTGAGAAACTTGATTAAACTACATCAATAGTCCCAACAATGAGTATTTAGTTCATAATGGCAAAATAATCAAAGAGAGTATGAAAGGTATATATTACAAGAGTATAATAATGAAGAGAATACAAGAATGGCATTAAGAACTCCCATAGATTGATGTCTAGAAGCTTTAATGGATCATCCTTTTCTTCTTTCCCAAAATCTCCTTATGAACCCTAGCTTTTCTCTCCCCATTCTCTCTATTTTCTTGATCCCAAAATTAAATAATCATCAAACCCTAACTCTCCTCTCAAGTTGTAGGACGAGATTGGCCAACAATAACCCCAAAAATAAGGATAAATTTGTCAAAAATGGCCTTGGCGCCAACAATCAGCATATGATGATTTTTGGGGGTTACGGCCGTAACCCAGGCCCAGAAGAAACAAAAGCTGTGCCTGCGTGGGTATTACCGCCATAACCCCGTTAGGTTACGACTGTAACCTGATAACTGCAGCCATAACTAAGGGTAGTTATGGCTGCAACTCTAGCTCGGGCAAAAACGTAGTTCATGCATGATTTAGGTCCAAAATGGTGAATTTGCACTTGAGGTCCTCTAACTGCTGAACTTGTACATTTTGGTTCCCAACTTTTGAACTTCCTTTCAAAAATACCCCAAAATATTTGCACTTGAACTCTTTCAACTTTCAAAAAGTTACACTTCGGTCCCCATCTTCAAGTTTTCTGATACTTTTAGTCATTTGTCTCTAGTTTTGCTTTCTTTCCTTTCCACTTGGGTTGGTTACCTACATAGATAAATTTTACACATTTGTGATTAGAAATCAATCCATTTGCTCTACTTTTATGATGTTCAAAGTATTGAATAAATGTATAAAAACACACTCATCAAATGCCTCCAAACTTGAACTCTTGATCGTCCTGAGCAAGAAAATCTACAAACACATCAACGAATGAAGCTCAAATCATGCACACAAGCAACCACACATGCCCAACTCCTAAGTGCCCAATTGTAATGCCAATTCACAAGTTAATATCCGAAAGTTGCTACAAAAGCTATCAAGAAATGGCCAAGCATTGATTGATTGGCTGGTAAAAACACAATCACAACCCACATTCACCAAGCTTAGAAATGGAAAGAACTAGGTTTTCAAACATTCTCTAACCATTCTTCAACCATTCTTCAAACAAGATGGGTATTACCGGTGAATTCAACAATCCAAAACCATGGTGACTCTCCCAAAACATGAGTGCTTCAAACAACAAACTACTACTAAACAATTCAAACCAACCACATGTCTAACCCGATGAAATATACACTTATTGCTTCCTCTCATTATTTTTCTTTCATCCATGCTCTCTCTTCTCTCTCTTTCTTTTTTTTTTTTAAATGTAATGGAATGCAATGCAGTGCCCCAAACAATCAGGCTTTTTCAATGACCCATGTAAAATGTTTTAGGTCGGTGGCTCCTGAGCTCATCAGTCAAGGCACCAGGTTTTGAGATACCCAAGAACTTAATCACCGGAGTCGAAGAGGCAAGAGAATGGGCCAAAATGGGATGGATGTATGCAATTGCACTCTTCGGTTTTTTTTTTTTTTTGTATACACATGGGTTAGAGCTATAGCAAAAGTCATTGTCTAGTTTCACTTAACAATCACAGACACTCCATACAACTTCCACACCATGCATGGAATCATCACATTCTTATCAAATTTCCTTCATCGGTTCACCCCCAAACTTTTCACCCAAATGGTCAATCATTAACAAAACCATTCCCAATCAAAAGGCATATAGATCATGACTATGCTTAAAAAATATATTTAAAAAATTCAATCAAACCAAGTCACCTCCTATCAAGCATAAATAGCAATTCCCGAGTATTTACTATGAATTAACAACAATTGAGACTTCGAAGGCCGGCAAGGCCATTCAATACACAAGGAATGCTCAAATCATGCAAAGGGTAGGAAGGCCACACCAAACACAATGCAAGAATAAAAGCATGCAAATTACCCCCAAACTTGAAATCCACACTGTCCTCAATGGGGTGAAGAGAAAAGACAAGTAAAGAAAGGATGAACGAAACTCCCCAATTTTTTGCTCATTGTGCTTGGTTATATCGGGACTCCATTGGATGTCCTTGGAAGCTCATTGCAGCACATCAAGTTGGGCCATTGCTTTAGATTGTAGAGGCCTACAAATTTCACCACAAAAGAATGATATTAACAAGGGGAAACAAACAAAGGTTACCCCCCAAATTTATGAGTTACTAAGTATGCTAGGTCTGCAATTTGAAGCTTACTAACACAAGACCACCTAACATGAGAAATATACATATATATATATATATATATATATATATATATATATATATCAACAGAAAGTATGAAATATGAAATGTAAGGGTAAGAGAATTGGGTTACCTCCTAACAAGCGCTTGGCTATAGTCATTAGCTTGACTCTTGGACAAGATCATTCCGGGTTGGCAAGAGGGATGGAGGATTTCTCTTTCAAAAAATGACCTCCCAAATACGGCTTCAACCTTTGCTCGTTCACTTTGAATTGTCCCTTTGTCTCGTGAAAGATCTCTATCGCTCCATGGGGGAAGATTTGAACAATGGTCTACGAGCCCGACTACCTTGAGCATAGTTTCTCGGGAAAGAGTCGGAGACGGGTGTTGTAGAGAAGAACTTGTTGCCCAACCTTGAAACCCTTCTTCACTAGCCAATTTTCTTGCCAGTTCTTTGTTTGTTCCTTGTAAAGTTTGGCATTCTCATAGGATTGGAGACGAATTTCATCAAGTTCATTGAGTTGGAGCAATCTCTATTCACCCTTGATTGCCCAAAATGGTCGGTGTTCCAGCTCGACCAGGAGATGATAAGCCTTCCCAAACACAAGCCGGTAGGGGGGCATGCCAATTGGAGTCTTGAAGGGGGTCCTATAAGCCCATAGAGCATCGTCTAGCTTTCTTGGTCAATCCTTCCTTGAAGCATTTACCGTCATCTCAAGAATTCTCTTCAACTCTCTATTCAAAATTTCAACTTGACCACTCGTTTGAGGATGATAGGGAGTTGTCATCGATGCTTGACTGCATATTTAGCCAAGAGTGAGTCGAAAAGCTGGTTGCAAAAGTGTTGCCTCCATCACTAATGATAACTTGGGGGTACCAAATCTAGTGAAAATGTTCTTTCTGAGAAAATTTACTACAATCCGAGCATCATTAGTTGGTAAAGCTCCCACCCACTTCGAAATATAGTCAACCACCACAAGGATGAATTGGTTGGAGAATGAGGATGGAAAGGGTCCCATGAAGTCAATCCCCCCCAACATCAAAGATTTCAACCTCCAATATAGAATTTAAAGGCATTTCATTTCGACTGGAGATATTACCATGGCATTGGCATCGATCACACTTTGAAACAACTATGTGAGCATCTTTGAAAATGGTAGGCCAATAGATTCCAGCTTCCAAAACCTTTAATGCAATTTTAATTATACTAAAGTGGCCTCCATAAGGCGAAGCATGACATTGATCAAGAATCACTTTTATTTCTTCCTTTGGCACATGCCTTCGAATGATTTGATTTGGGTCTCTATTGAATAACAAAGGATCTTCCCAAAAATAATGTTTGACATCCAAAAAGAATTTCTTCCTTTATTGAAAAGAGAAATCTAGAGGAGTAATGCCACTTACAAGAAAGTTGACATAATCCGCATACCAAGGGACTTGTGAAGTCGCAAGAATGTGAGAGATTGTCAACAATTGCTCATCCGGGAAGACTTCATTAATTTCTTCAAGTTCCAACTGCTCATTCTGCTCAAGTCTTGATAAATGGTTGGCTACAAGATTTTCGATTCCTTTCTTGTCTCTAATCTCCAAATCAAACTCTTGCAAAAGCAAGACCCAACAAAGTAGTCTCGGCTTGGCATCTTTCTAGGCTAATAAATACTTCAAAGCCGAGTGAACCGTGTAGACAATGACTTTCGAGCCAATGAGGTAGGACCGAAATTTGTCAAATGCAAATACCACAGCAAGCATTTCCTTCTCGGTTGTGGCATAATTCAATTGGGCATCTGTCAAGGTTCGGCTTGCATTGTAAATCACATGGAGAACTTTCCCTCTTCTTTGGCCCAATACCACTCCAATAGCACAATCGCTTGCATCACACATGAGCTCAAATGGAAGGGATGAATCGGGAGCCACAATGATAGGAGCCTAAATAAGCTTCTCCTTGAGAGTGTTGAAAGCCAAGAGACACTCCTTGGAGAACACAAATGGGGCATTCTTCTCAAGCAATGAACATAAACTCTTTGTGATCTGAGAAATTTTGAATGAATCTTCTATAGAAACCTCATGCCCCAAGAATCTCCTTATCCCTTCACCGAGTTTGGAGAAGGCAACTTCTCAATAATTTGGATTTTGGCCCTATCAACCTCGATTCCTTTGCTAGAAATCCGGTGGCCAAGAACAATGCCCTCTTGACCCATGAAGTGGCGTTTCTCCCAATTGAGTACCAAGTTCATCTCCTCATGTAGTGACCGCGAATTTCCTTAAATTAAAATGTTTAATTAAAGTAGAATCTCAAACATGTCGCTACAACTTCACCTATAGAGTTAAACAGCGTACGCTCATCTAGTTAAATTTTTCATTATTTACTACTATATTAAATTATTTAAAATAATAATAATAATTTATAAAACATTTATTTATTTTCAATTTACATTTGATGACCAAACTTTAAAAATTATTCGTTTTAAACCCAATTATAGGCCCGTTTAAGGTCTAATTTTACTTCTTATGCTATAAGAAAGCCCATTTGGAGGAGTAGCCTAATTTTTACCCTATTTATACAAGTTAAGGTTGATTTTAAAACCCTAGCCTCACTACTTTCCCCTCTTTTCTCAATTGGTGTCGTCAAGTTCATCCTACTCAATCTCATTCAACAAATCAACTAGTTTCAAGTGGTAAGATTTCTTGATATTTTCAATTATATCTCCATTTTTATTTTTATTTTGTTGTTCCAAGTTTTTTTTATCACACACAACTTATTAATCATCTTCTTGTATTGCCCACTTGATTTTTACACACACTAATACACACCACCGGCAACACCACCACCGGCCACCATACTCCACCGTGTCACCACCAACCGGCCACCACAACTCCACCGTCATCACCATCATCACCTCCAAACACTCACACAGTCGCATATATATAGGAATATGTATATATATATACACCATAGCCGCATATGCCTCGGCCCAAATACATCAACCACGCCCAAAACTCAACTTCAAAACACAAAAATTATACCTACACCTTCCTCTACCCCTATAGAACATCGTAGTATAGTTTAATTTCGAAAATTTTTGAAGATTTGATCGAATTTGGAACATACCCAAATTTTCTTCTCAACCTATAACCACTAAATTCGAGCCCTACAATCATTATTTCTCCAATCAAAAGCCACCACTAGCTTCGCCACCTTCAACTCCACCTTCGCCACCATTTACACCGGCCAAATCCCCGGCGAGTCGCCAGAATGAGAGAGAGCCGAGCGAGAGAGTGAGTGTACGGGTGAAGAGTCGGGTGAAAGAGAGAGAACCCAGATCCATTTCCTTTTTTTTTTAATTTATTTGGTTTAATTGCAAGACAAGTCCCTCAAGTTCCATCATTAATTTAAGTTGGCCCCTATATTCTATTTAAATTTCGAATCCCAAGCTTTTAATTGTTACAATTTAGTCCCTCAATATTATTTACAGATTTAATCCCCCATCTTATTGATTTTTATTTAAATGAGCCCTCAAATTTTATTTAAATTCAAGTCCCTAACTTTCAATTGTTGCAATTTGACCCCTAAACTTTTATTTCACTTTTAATCCTTCAATTTCTTTTTCCTATTTAATTTAACCCCCAAAAATTTAATTGCATATTAGTCCCTCATGTTTTAAAAATCTTATAATTGAGCCCAAAATATTTTTAGTTCACTTTTATTGCATAATAGGTCCTCAAACTATTAAATTCTTTCAAATTGACCCCCAAAGTTTTATATTCTTTCTATTTTGGACCACAAACTTCTATATTACTTATAGATACTTTATATTTAAGAATATTAACATAAATTAAACTCGTTATTGACTAGACGAGGCGTACCAACAGTTAGAGGACTAATTTTCACCGCTTAGTAGACTCAAAACTCGAGAGATACTTCAGGTAGGCTCAAAAGACTCATTTTTACTTATCGCGCAATTATTGTTAATTATCTGTACTATATAAGTACTTTTAGTGTGTAATAGACTTGCCTTCGGGCCCAGACTTGCATTCGGGCAAATTACTTGCCTTTGGGCCCAGAGTTGCCTTCGGGCCTAGAGTTACCTTCGGGTATTATATTATAGAGTTTACATGACTATTTGCCTTATATATTTGTATAGATGATTAATTTGTGCTGAGCCTACTGAGTATTGTTTAAATACTCACACCTTTCATTCTTTTACAGATTGAGGAATTCGGGGGCGTGACGAGACATGGGAGTTCTATTCAGGCTTATAAAATAAGAGACTTCACTTCCGTTGTTATTTTGGTAAACCGATGTATGGGATTATGTCGTTTTCAAACTTTTGAACTATTTAGTAACTTGTGTTAGATGTTTTGGACGTTTGGTGATCAAATAATTTTAAAACACTTTAGATGGTTGTTTTATCAAATGAATTTCCGCTTTTAATTATTTATTATACTTCCGCATTTAATATTAGAAAAAAATGGTTAGTTTTAAAGAAAGAACTAATGTTTCGAGTTCTTCGAATTCGGGGCGTTACACCTCATATCTTCCCAAGACTATGCCCAAGTTTCCCAAGCCCAAGTTTCCCAAGCACTCAACAAATAAATCCCTAAACACTGAGAAATCATTCGTGAACACCTCAATGTATTCTTCACATTATCGGAAAAGATTGCTATCATACATCTTTGGAAAGTGGCGGGAGCATTGCAAAGGCCAAAAGGCATTCTCCAATAAACAAAAGTTCCATATGGGAAAGTAAACGTGGTTTTCTCTTGATCCTTCGGTGCTATAACAATTTGGTTATAACCAAATAGCCATCTAAAAAACAGTAATATGAATGGCCCGCCAACCTCTCAAGCATCTAATCAATGAATGGGAACTGAAAATGATCTTTCCTAGTGACTTTGTTGAGCTTCCGGCAGTCAATACACACTCTCCATCCGGTCACCGATTGTGTACGGAATACGTTCATTATTCTTATTCTTAACAATCATGACACCTTCGTTTTTGGCACCACTTGAATGGGACTAACCCAAGCACTATCCGAAATTGGATAAATAATGCCCGTATCAAGTAACTTCAAGACTTCGACTCTCACAACCTCCTCCATATTTAGATTGACCCGGCATTGGTGTTCAATAAAGGGCTTGAAGTCATCCTCCATGAGAATCTTAAGCATACAAATAGAAGGGCTAATTCCCCGAATATCCGAGATAGTCCACCCATCTCCTCTTTCTGCTTTCTGAATATTCTAAGCAACTTTTCTTCTTCGAGCTAACTCAACGCATTGGAAATAATATCTGGAGGTGTAGAATTCGTGCTCAAGTAAGCATACCTCAAGTGAGATGGAAGAGGATTGAGCTCAAGGGTGGGCGCCTTTTGAAGAGAATGAAGCGGTGGAGATGGGCTCTTTCCCAATTCTTCAAAATAAATCCTCTTCTCGGGACGAAATAGTGGTGAAGCATCGAAATAATGAGCTACTTGTTTTATCTCATGATCATCATCATCATCATCATGATCAACCTCCAAAGAATGAGCAATGCAAACTTTAAACGGATTTTTAGCAAACCCATGATGGAAGGACTTGGCCAATATTGAATCAATAACTTCCACTCTCAAGCAAGAATCGGCTTTGGAGGGATACTTCAAAGTCTTCAAGACATTGAATGTGACTTGTTTGTCTTGGACCCTCAAGATGAGCTTCCCCTCTTCAACATCAATGAGAGCTCTCCTTGTAGCAAGAAAAGGCCGGCCAAGAATAATGGAAATGTCGTGATCCTCCTCCATGTCAAGAATAATGAAATCGGCCGGCAAAATAAACTTATCCACTTTGACAAAAACATCTTCAATGACTCCTCGTGGATACTTGATGGATCAGTTGGCTAATTGCAATGAAATAGTGGTGGGTTTAGCTTCCTTCAAGTTCAATTTCCGGAAAATAGATAAAGGCATCAAATTAATGTTAGCACCAAGATCACACAAAGCTTTACTAATATTCAAATCACCAATAGTGCAAGGTATAGCAAAACTCCCTAGATCTCTGACTTTCGGGGGTAGTTTTTTTTTATTTTTGCAAGATAGCACTACACTCTTCCGTCAGCATTACAGTTGCATGCTCTTCAAGCTTCCTCTTGATGGAAAGAATATCTTTCATGAATTTAGTATAGCTTGGCATTTGGGCCAATATCGACAAAAGGAATGTTGATGTGGAGCTTCTTGAAGACTTCAAAAAAATTCCCAAACTGGGCATCAGGCTTTTGCTTTCGAAGTCTTTGAGGAAATGAAATTGAAGGCACGTTAGCTTTGACGAGAATGGGAGCTTTAGGAGATGAAGACTCCGGCTCACTGTCTTTAGCTCCTTCCTCAACAACTTCAGATTCTTGAATAAGCTTCTTCCCAGATTTCTCCAAATAGGACTCCACTGAAATTTTGGGCAATTTCATCCCACTCCTCGTTGTAATGGCTTGCACATTCTCCCTAGGGTTTACCTCCGTATTACTAGGCAAAGATCCTTGTTGTCTCTCCGAAAGTAGCTTAGCTATTTGGCCAACTTGATTCTCCAAATTCTTGATAGAGGCATCAGTGCACTCTTGGTATTTCAATTGTTGATTGGCCAATCCAGTAAGAGCCTCTTCCCAACCCGGCTTCTTCTCTCGCGGCCTTGGATTGAGAACATTGTTGTTGTTTGCATAAGAGAGGTTAGGATGATTCCTAAACCCGAGATTGTAGGTTTGAGAGTAAGGATTGTACCCTTAACGTTGAAAGTTTTGTGCATAAGCCACTTGCTTGGGTGTTTGAGAATATGATGATTCTTGATGGACCAACGGGCAAGTTGAGCTTGGATGATTAACCCCACAAATTTCACAAGTAGGAGAAGGAGCTTCTACCATATGGATTGGATGAGGATTAGACATTGTAAGCCCTTCTACTTTCTTTGATAGAGCTTCTATCTTAGCCAAGATAAGTGAATAAGCCTCAACTTCATGAATTCCACTAACTTTCTTCTGGTGAGTTTCTATCGACCACCTTCCGCTTTGTTCACTCATCACCTCAAACAAATTATAAGCCTCACTCATGGTTTTGTTGGCAAGAGATCCATTTGAAGATGAGTCGACATTTGATCTACAAGAAGGAAGTAATCCCGAATAGGAATAATTGACTTGAGCTCCCAAGTGGAATCCATAATTAGGGCATTTCCTAAGCATGTCCTTGTACCTCTCCCATGCCTCATAAAATGATTTATAGTCTTATTGACGATAGGTAGATATTTCACATTTGAGCTTGGCAACCTTGGATGGAGGAAAGTATTTTGTGGTGAACTTTTGAACAAACTCGGCCCAAGTAGTAATACTCCTCGGAGGTAAAGTATCAAGCCATTCCCAAGCTTTATTCTTCAAGGTGTTCACAAATAGTCTCATCTGAATTGCTCCATCACTCACCCTATCATATTTGGAGTTCCCACAAATTTCCAAGAACTGGTTGATATGAAGATAGGGATTTGTATCGATTCTCCCATAAAATGAAACGTTGTTGGAGAAGAGATTGATCACCTCTGAGTGAATTTGGAAATTGGGAGGCCCAAATGGAGGATAGATAACACTTGCTTCAATCTCGAGTGAAGGAGGTTCATGAAATCTCCAAATAGTATATCCTCCTCATTCACTACCGGCAGCTCCGGGGGAGGTGGTGGTGGGTTTCTTCGTCCACCATCTCTTTCATGAAATCCAGGAGGAATTCTACCTCTTCCATTGCCTTCAAGAAACACGTCATCCTCATGTTCATCCCTACTTTCGTGCTCTATTTCAATGATTGGTCTTCGTCTAGCTTCCTGTTGTTCTCTTCGCCTTCTACAAAAGGTTGCTTCAATATCGGGATTGAATTCAACCAATTCAAGACTTCGAGCACAATGCATACACTAGAAAACACCTACAATTGAAAGAATGCACAAGTAAGTTACTTAATGAAAAGAAAGGAAAAATAAAAGAAAAGGAATACTAAATTAAAGTTAACTAATGTAGCAATCAAATGATACTCCCCGGCAACAGCGCCAGAAACTTGTTATGTTCCAAATGCATGTAGGAATACCACAAGTGCACCTGCCATACAAGTAATAAAGTGGACGAGATGTCCAGTTATCGATCCCTCAACCAGTGATCATTTGATTTCACACAAGTTAACATATACAAGAAAACATGTAAATAAAACACGCGCACATTTAAATGGTTGTTGGATTAAGCGAGTGAAAGTAGAAAGAAGCAACTAAAGTGATCACAATTGGGTTTGAAAATAAAAGGAGAAAAGTTGGGATCATTGATTTCGGTTAGTCTCTGTTACTCAATGTCTCTCAAGCTCCAAGTAGTTAAGTTACCTATCGACGGTGTTAGACCAGATTTTCCTTAAATAGGTAATTCTTCTTTCGAATGTCAAACTACCCATAGTCAATTGATTCAACGTACTACATTTCTGTGTCAATATTTCATCAATCAATCGTCAAAAAATTAGTGAAAATAGCTCGATGGGTCATCTAGGGTTAGGTGTATCTTTCTATCCCTCACAGGAACCTAGAGTAGATGTTACCTAGTCTAAAATATATATTTTTCTTTCGAAACCTATATAAATCATGAAACACCAACATTTGTTGGCCAAATAAATAAAGAGCAATCAATGCCATACCACCCACACACAAGAATTAGCAACTTAACCACAAGAAACTAGATTAACATTAAGAAACTTGATTAAACTACGTTAATAGTCCCAACAATGAGTATTTAGTTCATAATGGCAAAATAATCAAAGAGAGTATGGAAAGTATACATTGCAAGAGTATAATAATGAAGAGAATACAAGAATGGCACTAAAAACTCCCTTAGATTGATGTCTAGAAGCTTTAATGAATCATTCTTTTCTTCTTCCCCAAAATCTCCTCTTGAACCTTTTCTTTTCTCTCCCCCTTCTCTCTATTTTCTTGATCCCAAAATTGAATAATCATCAAACCCTAACTCTCCTCTCAAGTTGGAGGCCGAGATTGGCCAAAAATACCCCCAAAAATAAGGATAAATTGGTAAAAAATGGCCTTGGCGCCAACAATCAGCGTATGCTGATTTTTGGGGGTTAGGGCTTTAACCTAGTAAACCAAGCCCAGAAGAAACACAAGCTGTGTTTGCGTGGTTGTTATGGCCGTAACTAAGGGTAGTTACGGCTGCAACTCCAGCTCAGGCAAAAACACAGTTCAGGCATGATTCAGGTCCCAAAATGGTGAATTTGCACTTGAGGTCCTCTAACTTTTGAACTTGTACATTGTGGTTCCCAAATTTTGAACTTCTTTTCAAAAATACCCCAAAATATTTGTACATAAGTCCTTCAACTGTCAAAAAGTTACACTTTGGTCCCCATCTTCAAGTTTTCTGATACTTTTAGTCTCGTTTCTCTATTTTTGCTTTGTTTCCTTTCCACTTGGGTTGGTTACCTGCAAAGATAAATTTTACACATTTGTGGGTAGAAATCAATCTATTTCCTCTACTTTTATCGTGTTCAAAGTATCAAATGAGTGTATAGAAACACACTCATAATTACCGTGTATTATAGTGCATCTTAATATTGAGGTCTACTTGTTGGCATATTGATCATTTTAGTTCAATGTTGAACGACAATTTCACTTATTTTTAAAATTTTACCTTTATAGGATTGGGCAACTTAATGACACTTCGAAAACAATCATTTTGGTGTTAGTTTGGCATTGGGATGCGATCTACATCTTTTTTTAAATTTGAAGGTTGGGCGTGTTGTCGCAGTACGCCAAAATTTATTTTATTTCCTTACTCGGTTTCAAAACTACAAATTAATGTAGAAGTGGTAAGTAAGGGTCGAACCCAAGAGGAATGGTGCTTAATCTAGTTGATTTTATCAATTAATATAGAAAAAGGGGGGTTTTGTGATATTTGAATAAAAATAGAAAATCGAACCTCAAAATAAAAGATTGAAATAAAACAATTGTACAAAATATCTAGTTCTCGGGTTCGGTTGTGTCAACAACTTATATTTATCTTTCCCATGCAACGTGTTACTATTCCTTCTTCAATTTATCAACTCTCAATTAACCAAGAAACTCTGATTAACGAATTCTTCCTTAAGTGTATTAAATTAAAGTGAGTTCTTTAACTTAACATCTAGCTATTGGATAACCCTAAACAAATTCTTAGGATTTAATGCAAAGCTAGTGTGAAATGAACGAGAAGAATGAGTTGAATTAGATGAATAATTTCACAAACTCGAATTAATACATCTAAGTTCGATTTGTTAATAAATATGCACGATATTCATTTGCTACTTTGGATTGGAATCTAGTGATAATTACGGATCAAAAGTTCCAATCCTAGCAAGTAACTTGAATTTAAAGATTGATTGATTCAATTGGCCAAAGTGAATGCAATAATCAAATAAACTCAAAAACGGGTTTACAAGCATAACAAATCAACAAATTGAAGTAGAGGAATAGATAAAACGTTACTAAAAATTAGAAAAGATAACCACATGTTAGTTGAACACAACGTCCCCTCGAACTAGATAAAAAGTCTAACTACTCATATTTATGGGTTTCATACTTTTTAGCGAGTGTTAGCTTTGTATCACCACCACTATATGATAGATTATACGCAAAATATAGAAAACAAGTAAATAAATGCTAAGAAATAAATAGAGAAATAAAAGGGAAAAGAGAAACTTATCGAAGAAATGATCCGCTAATCATATTCACAGCCGAAGTATCGTTGATCGATTGAAGCCTTTATTTACGCATGAATATGAAAAACTAAGATCTTTCAAGCTAAAACTAAGAACAAATGAAGAAGAGAATTTTATTGAAGAGAAAGTTGGAGAGAACTACTAGCTAATTCTCTTCCACTAAGTTGTGTATTTCCTTCCTTACAAATGCCTCTATTTATAGGCAAAATTTCACAAGAAAACATAATAAAAAATTGTACAACTACTCCATTATGATTCCACTAATTGGTAACCGCCAAATCATGATCTTAAATTGCTCCATTAGTTCAAATATTGTATCATGGTATAGGTAAGCATCTTGGCTGAATTGTGCAATTGGAATTTCCTTTTTTTGATATTTTAATAGAAAGTTATGAATTTTCTACCAAAACATGGCCCAAGAAATCCTCCATTCACATCACTCCCGGTTTTGCCCATTTTTGACCATGATATGATCCGAATCATTTGAAGAGGTCAACATCAAAGTTGTAGCCCTCTGAGTGTCCTTTCCAACAATATAAAGTGCAGGTCAATCCGAATTTTGTAGCAACAGTTATGATCAAATTACTGAACTGCGGCAGTAAATTCGAGCTGCTGATTTTTTACGCTTTGTCCTTTCTCTTCAAATGGCCATAACTTTCACTAGGAAACTCCGATTTGGGATCCGACAAAAATGTGGAAATCCTCTTTTGATATTCTTTGATATTGACACAAGAAAATTGTAAAAACAACTTTTCATAAAATTGCATCGGAGGCCCTCCATCTTTGATTCGCTTGCATTTTGGTCCCGAAGTTTCCTTTTCATTCGATTTTCATCCATTTTGACTCCTTTTGATTCTTTGTGACCCTAAACACCACAATAAAGGAAAAACACATAAAACGGAACATATAAGACTAATAAAATACACAAATACATAAAATAGAAGAGTTATTTAAGTGCTTTTCGAGCACTTATCAAAGGTTCATATAGTTTGGAATGATCTGTCTTAGAGCCCAATCCCCTTATATTTATGTTATTGGTCATGATAGATTTGTGCTCTACATATGGAAACTTCATTAGCATTCTATTATGTTTCTACTATATTTATAGATACTATTGGTCAAGCATTCCACTAAAGTTTAAATTATGCATCATTCGTGGACGCGGTGCCATACTGCCATTATAATGTTTGATGTAATGGTGCGGCTAAGTTACAAGTATGTTCAAATATGGAGCTAGGATATATCATTGACGGTATGGATTTCATCTATTCTATCGTTGCTTTATTTCTATGAGGATTTCTTTGCGTATTGGGATCATTTTTACTTCCAATTGCAGTGTTCGTGCAAACATCTTAATTGTACTTTGTGCCAACAAGGTTGTTGTCACAAATTGTTTGATAGGTCAAGGCAAAGCAAGTAACGGTCTTTAGGAAAGAGAATTTGTAGAACTTGCACACTTTGCAATTCTTGAGCTTGATTATTGAGTAAAGTCTTACATTTTCAACTTATGTGTAGCCTATATTTTATTTAATTCCTTATCTCTTTCTCAAGGTGCATTCACGTGTATAGCATGTTGGCAATGCATTTGTTTATATAATTTTAAGAAACCATTTATGAAAAGTGAAAACTAGGTGGCGAAAAATAATTTCAAAAAATGTGTAATGGTTAAAAGTGATTTGAAAATTCATTAATGAATTAAAATCTATACTAATATATAAAAACTCTTCCATCAATGTGTGTAAAAACACACAGTTTCCCGCCGAAAACCAAATTTAATTTTTATTTTTAATTTTTAATATTGGTAAGTCATGAAATGCAAAAATGCTTTTTGTCAAATTCATGGAAACACATTTTTTTTCAGTGTATATTAGGAAATTGAATTGAATATGGCCATAAATATAAAAGGAAAATCACGTTCTTTAAAAATGGAAACAAACAATATATTTACCACAAATCAATTGATCCAAAATAAGTTCCAAATTTGAACTCATTAGCGTATTCCTTTCTTTACATACAAATTTGAACCTAGCATATTCCTTTATTTAATTACAAAATGATAGACCCATGACCACATTAAATTAGGCACGAAATTATCATCAATTTGCAATTACTTAATTTCCCAAAATTACAGTTCCATAATCAAATACAAGAGTTGTGTGTATATAAACTGTGTAGAATGGCAAGTATGACACATAGCGCTAGAGAATTGCAAACACTCACAGCTTTCTATCACCTTCCCAAACAAAAACAACACTAATATGACTCCAATATTTGAAGAACTTTCACGAGTAAGCCCCGCACGTGTCAACTAGGGATTTAGAGCTCGCATAGTGAGAAAATTTATTATTCTCAATTTTATAAAAAAATGATGAAAACATATTGGATTCAAGTTGGGTCTAATAGTTAATTATTTGCTCATAAATCTATATATTAATTTTTGAGAGAATTAGAAGAGATTTTTAATTAAATATTTATAAAAAGATGCAATAATACACTTGGTTTTTTTCTATATTGCACTTGATTGAAAAGTCATGTAATTTTAACTAGTGAGAACTCTATATGATGTTTTTCTTATTTAATTTTTCATTTGATAATTATTTTGTGTAAAGAATGTAGAATTTAATTTAATTTCAAAAAAAGTTAGATGAAACTTTTATTTACTCTTTTTCAAATACCATATTTGTTATTGAAATCTTTTGAAGTAAAAATTGCAAATTAAAAATGAAAAAATTACATTCAGAAAAAGGCACACTTGATTAAAAAGTTAAGAGTGAAAATGGTCACACTCAAATATTAATTACACATAGACTGATATATAGGACCATAGAATGGGTCGTAATTGATTTAATAAGTGACTTATTAAAAAAGGAAGGATATTAAACTCAAATTAATTTGAAACAAAGTTTGACTTTTATTTTATTTTTAAATTAAATAACATATTTATTAGTGATACTCGTTGAAATAAAAGTCGTAGGTTGAAAAAAAATTGCATATAGAAAAGTCGTACTTGATTTAAAAGTTAAAATTGAAAAGTCTCACACACAATTATAATTACACGTACACACAAATATAATAAGGGTTATATTTGGTTTAAAAGGTCACATATAGAGAATGAAAGAATAAAATGTTAAAAGATGGGTGCTATGAATTTATTCGCCAAAAATATTATAAGTATATATAAATCAATGCCATACATTTACCATACACGCTTCAATTCCTAATTTTACCCTTCATTTTTATGTGAAATTATCAAATGAGGCGTAAAATTAAAGTAGAAATTTAAGTGTGTGGGGTAAGTGTATAGCATTGACTTGTGTGTATTTACACTATTTATCTTTTTTCAATATTTTTTAGTACAAATGTGTGTTAAAATTTTAATTACTTATGTATTCATTATTATATTTATTTATTTATGTAAATATTAATGTCTCATATATTCAACATCAAAAGGATACTTTCAACATGCCAAAAATAGTTTCTTTTGGGGGCAATTATCAACATGACCATGAGCTACAAATAGGAACAACTTGAAGATTCTAATTTGAGATGACGATGGTGAATTGGGTGACTCAACGATGAATGTGGTGTTTGGACAAGTGTTTCAAAATCTAGATTGATTATTATGTCTTCTATTATTTATTTAGTTTAGATGCATTCTCCCACAATGTTATTCTACATCTTCAAATGTATTTGCGTCTAACTTGTGTTACATTATAATTGTTTTAGATTGACTGCTCTTCGATATTAATTTACGGATTCAAATATATTTATATCTAACACGTGTTACGTTATAAATATTTTTATATTAATTGTGCAATACTTAAACTTTATCATTTCAATTATATTTGCATCTAATGCACATTACATTGTAAATTTTTTATTTTGATTTTTTTCATCTTAAGGAGTGCTATTTAGGATATTGTCATCCCGTGCAACGCACGAGTTGGATACTAGTATTATAGAAACACTCAAGACACGTTATTAAACATGCCAAACATGCACTTTTGCCTCCTGCGCCTTGCTTGGATGATAAATTAAATTAACATAACATCTATAAGTTAGTCGCGCCATTACATGAAACATACAATGGCAATATTGAGTTACCAACATCACTATGAAATTTCCAATGTCGCTAAACTACATTTTATGTATTTTCACACTTAACATCCACTAATCTTCACAGAACTTTAATAAGAATTTGTTATTTGTACAAACAAGTATATGGACAATTTTAACACGATATCTTGTCTACGAAATTATTTATTTCAACATCATTTTCAACCGTTCATTTATTTGGTGTGGCATTTTTTTTGTATATTCTTCAACCCTTTTCATCGTTGTTTCAGTAATGATTTCATCCACACTTCCTCTCACACATATACTTTAGCGTTTGTTTGTTTTATTTCTTTTACCTAAATTTTACTACTTATTAAAGTCAAACATCAATATCAATCACATATCTTGCATATTATCAATTATTATATACGCATCTCGTAATTCCATGCAACTATTAAACTCAAAAATTTAATTTTTTGTTGAATAAAAATTTATCGAAACACACTATTAATCAATTGTGGCTTATTGATGCAATCATGACCCAACGTTTTAACTTGCTATACCCTAAGGACCTATGCTTTTTTTCTTGGCATTTCAGTATTCAAACTACATATTCGTTGCGGAGTAAGGACTTCTATTACCTAACTGTTAAATTCCACCTCTAATTCAACTTCGGTCGCTTCACGTGTGATATTTAATGGGCAAAATCATCCTAATTTGCCATACCCGATTGCTGCGACTGTAGATTGTTCTCCCCATTCTTCTCTGCCACCACCTGGTGCTGTAAACCTCTGCTTCAAATCAATACTCACTCCCTTTCTAATAGGCTTCATCGAATCATGATTGGAGTAGAAATTTCTGGCCGTCGATTTTCTCGGCGGCCGCTTAGGGATCTACCGAATGAAATCCCTTTTGTAGACCCAAGTTTCCTTTGAAACCTCCATTGATAGCTTTGGCTCACACATCATTAGCAGTAAGCATTGGGGAAATCCTGGGTTTTGATCTTCTTCTTCTTTTGTGGTTTCTTGATTTACCTTTTCTATAGATATTTCTAGTTATGATAGCTTTGGATCTTCATCTTTAACGGGTTTCGCTTCTTCTTCATTGGTTGGAGTTTCTGATTGTGTTGACGTGGATGATGGTGAAATAGGGCTATCTTCCATTTCTTGTTGGATTGCTTCATTGTGTTTACTTGATCCAATAGAGGTTCAAATGATGATATATTTGACTCAATTTCAACTTCATCTTCATCTTCATTTGGTAACAATGATGAATCTTTCTCTATTTCTTATCTCATTTGCATTACTAAATCAATAATTTCTTGTTTGAGTGTGAATGAGATCTTTATGTCATCTTTTTGCTCTTGTACTTGAATTTGAACATCCTCATACAGGTTCTCATCACCTTCTTATACTGTGTTCTTCTTCATCTTCATCTTCTTCATCGGCTTTAGAGTTAATATAGAGGATGACTGGGTTTGGGGAATTGAAGATGGATGGAATGAGGACCATATTACCCTTTTAGATATGGCACGTGAGGTGCACCAAGTTAAATTCACATGGAATTTAATAGTTTGGCAACAAAAGTCCTTACCCCATAGCGATTATTGAGTTTGAGTACTGAAATGCTAAGAAAAAAAAGTTTAGATCTTCAATGCACAGCAAGTTAAAACTTTGGGTCTTAATTGTGCCAATAAACCATCAATTGTACATGACACATGACAACATAAAAATTTGCTGAGTTTGATGTACTTTCAACACAGACAGTTTTACAGTAGTGGTATACTAGTCTAATCTTAAATATCTAAATAAATAAAGGGAGAGCCCAAATGCACCCCGCCTCCTTTACTAAGTACACCCCAAACTTTTTTTCCTCAAAAATACTCTCAAAAAATTACCATTATATCCTTTAAAAAATGAAAATCTACTTACTAAGCACACCCACTCTCAACTCTCAATTCACTAGATCTAAACCCTTCACTCTCAACTCTCAACTCACGGATCTCTCTCGACTTTCTTTCCCCTCGAAGAAGTGTATTCTCACAATAGACCACCCCGACTTGATGCTCGTGAACAATGTATCTTCATTATTATTGTATAAAAAAGTTAACTGAATCGCATTTGGAGGTTTGCTCGCATGGATATTCGGCTCCTTGTGGTTGAACATCCAGGCTTGATGGCTGGGCGGGCAAACATCATGGCTGATGCCTGTGATGGAAGAAATACATGGTGAAGTGTAACGACCACAGCCACATTTTAAAATTTATAAGTAAAGCGTCGTCGTTACGACTTAATCTATTAAATTGAGAATTTACGCTAAACGCTCGTCTAATATAAAAGAAAATAATTATTTGATAATTTAATCAGGCCGAAAATTATTTAGGGCCAACAAAATCATCCGTTAGGCTTTATGCCCAATTATTAAATCTAATGCCCAGTTAAAATTGGGCCGATTTACCCGATTATAACTCAGCACTATTGTTTCTTAAGGATCCACTTTGACTTTTAAGACCAATCCAATCTAGGCTCTCTCTCTCACAAATTACAAATGTGAGTTATTTCTTATTGAGAATCCTTTCACACATCAATTTCTCCCTCCCACGTTTCCTTCTGTTCCCCTTCATATTTCTCAAGCCTCAACTACATACCTATCACAACTCACGTACCCCCCTTCATCTCAAGAGAACTCCCCAAGTTTTCAACATCATAGCAGCAAGTATCATCCATTCCATAACAGAAAACAAATAGGTAATTCATCCAACTCTTTCTATTGATTCTACTAGCAACAATGGTATCCAATGCTCAACTTTTAAGCAATTATTCTATAACTACCTTCTTTTATTTTCATCTACTGTAATGAACTCATGACATGGAAACAAATAAACACCAAACACAGAACCTGTGTTTCATGCTCCCCGTCATGATGTACTAAAATAAAATAATAAAAAAATTAAAAAAAAAAAGGAAAAAGGGAAGAACTTTTAATCCACAAATCCGGCCAATCAAATTTTCTACACAAACATATCATCATCCCACCATCATCATCGTAAAAAATAAAAATAAAAAAATTCTGTGTGAACAGTACCCACGAGCGTGAATAGTACCTAGCCATGGTTGTTGGACTCAATCGTCAAATTTCTCCCACAAATTGCTTCCTAGATGATAGTGGAGCGTAGTAGAACAAAAAACACAAACTTATTTAATGAATTTTGGCCGAAAAATTCCCAATTTCGCCGAATTCTCACACCAAAAGTTGGCCATATTACAGCCCCTATTTCCTTCTTCACCGCCAAGCGTGACATCCGGGACCTCTAGGGAGCCTCGCTGGCGACTGCAGCAGCTGCCAAAGGTGGTGCCACAGTGGTGGATACAGCCGAGATTAACTCCCGGCTTCTCTGTGTTTACATCGTGCATGTGTGAAGTAAGTGAGACCAAAATCTGATTTTGACTCTTCAATTGGGGAAATTTGCATCTCAAGTCCCCCGAATTTCGGTTTTCATTCAAGTAAATCCCTTATCTTACTTTCCATGTTAATTGGTCCCCAAAACCAAGTCTTTAACTCAATTGACTCCAATTGACTTAATGATTTTGCGATCAAACACCCCAGGTTCTATATAAAGTTTAAATCAGTCCCCAATTTTGCTTAATCTTCTCAATTAAACCCCAATCAAGTTACAAGGAGTTCAATTTTAACCCCCGAAGTTTCGATTGAGCTTCGAGTTAGTCCTAGTTGACCAATAACTTCAATTTCCACCCTCAAATCAATATTTATCTTTCAATTAAGCTCAAAGTAACTTTTAAAGTTATTAGTTAGGCCCTAAAACGTTTAATTAAATACTTTAAGACCCAAATAAATTATTAAAGTCAATTTTAAGATTTAAATTACCAAGATATGTTTAACTTCTTCTATTAGAAGACGTACAAAGTCCGTAGAGGTGCTAGGACGACACCAACCCTAATTTCGAGGAATTTACGATAACTTCAAATTGAGGTGGGGTTTAAATTCTCGCAAAATATTTTTATTTTCAAAAGCGATTGTTTACTTTAATCCATGTCATATTCCGTTAAGTGCAATTATGATTGTGGTATATTTGTTATGTGACATGCACGCGATAGTGTTAAGTACCATCTTCTATGAAATGGTGTTAAGGGGCATTCGGATGGTCATAACGACTTTCCCCCATGTTGGACAGAAGTTTCCAACACTCAACTTTACTATAGTTTGATTTCCTCTAATTATAATTTCATGTGTGGATATGTGATATGGTGAAATATTTTTCTATTGTGCCCCACTAAGTATAACAACATTACACTCACCCCAAATATTTTAAACTCTTTTTCAAATTAAGGACTCCGGCAAAGTGGCGTGAAGCGGGGCATCGTCATCCACTTTCAGTTGCATTCTTATTCAATTAAATTCGTTGTTTGATAAACCATTGAATTTGTACCGTACTGTTAAATTTAAATCTCCACATTCATTTAAGTAATTTCAAACAGTTTGTCTACTAGTTGAATTAGAAATGTGTGATCATTGGTTGTTACTTCATTTTGGTATTTGGCTATTTAAAAAATGCTGTTACTCCCTATTTATTTATTTGCAATTGTTTATTCCTTATTTTTTTTAAAAAAAATTGTCGTCAAATTTCCACGTTTCAATTAGGTAAACGCTATTTTAGTAACACTTCCATATTAAAAAATCGGACGTTACATAAGGACCTCTTCTTTGTTCGTGTTTGCATATGAGCTTGAAATCGTCTTCTCTTTTCTTCCTCTGGTGCAAGATGCTTTCTCCATTCTGGAGTGTTTCTTCTCGTAAGGAATGGCTTCCCCTTCTTTCCATTTTTTTTCCTTTTTGTTGTGAACGAGAGAGTTTTCATTTCAATTCTCGTTATTGAACTCATTACAAATGACCCATATTTATAGAAAAATATTGGGGTACAATATTGATCTGATACATAATAGTCATTCACACAAATATATTAAATATTCCATATTGGGAACACCATCATTAAACATTATCATAACATGCTTTTCTTTTCTCCTTTCGGTGTATTCTTTTTCTCTTTACAACACTCCCCTTTAAATGACTATTTATACAACCGTCTTTTAAGTTTATCTGGAGAAAAAACCCAGTAGAAGAAAAACTTCTAAACTGATTGTAGGAGAACTTGAGTGATTATATACTGCTTCAGGAAAATCGCGTAGGAGCATTCATGTACTATCTCGTTAAAACCTTGTCAAGAAAACCCAATGGGAAAAAACTTGATCGAAGGAAAAAGAGTATAGCTGCTTCAATTTGATTCTGTATCCTGAGTATTGATATATTCATTTCTGGTGAAAGATTGTAAGATCATCACCTTATTTCAAATAATGTCTCTATTATAAACTAATCCAATAGATTCATTGAGTCAATTTTTCTTGTAGTTCTCAATATATCATGAATATGACTCGTTAAAACCTTATTAGGAAAAACCCAATGGGAAAAATCCTAATGAAGGAAAAAGAGCACATCATTCATGTGAATACGCTATAAACATTGCTTCGTTCAAAACCTTGCTAGGAAAACCCAATGGGATAAAACCTTAGCTAAGGAAAAAGAATGGAACGCGTATTTTGTATAAGTATATTTTAAGCGTATAAAAATCCTCCAGATATTTATATAAGTATCATATTTATCACTGTATCATATTCAGTGCTCATTTGCAATCAATAATCTAGATATCATATTCTCACTATATTGAGATATATACAACTGAATCTTCTCTCGAGATTTTATATTAGTTTCGATTAGGCTGCCTCATTAAAAACTTTGTTTAGGAAAAACTTTTTGGGATAAAACCCTCAAATAAAGAAAAGAGTACAGCGTTCGAATTTTCTTTCACAACAATATCTTTGCTTTGAGCCATTACCAACACTGTAATTTATAGTTTTTTCAAGAGTTCTATATTTCTTATCAAGCCCGCATATCAATAATTTTATTATAAGGGTGTATATTTCAATATTATTCTTTGATATATCTCAATATCCTCATTATCACTGATCGTATGCAGCTCTACATTTTCATAGTGTGTGGACACTTTTCATGTCTTTCTCCATAACGATGTAACTTATTGAGATATCTCATTATCGATCCTCTTTTAGGATTACACAGTATACTTGAGTCTATATACTCTTTAAGAGTGTATGCCTCCTTTATTAAAATCGTCTTTTATCATTTGCTTTGATATATACATTTGGGGAACTTATATTTAAATAATATCAATGCTTCGGGCTTCTAATTTATCAAAGTATGTGTAGCTGGTATATGAGATCGTTATAATCTTTCGTACATCCTTGAATTTCAAATTTATATTTCATATATCATTTCCAGATATTAATACTCCCCCTCATGCTAAGAATCGAACTCAATACAATTTATATGATTTTCATCATATATATTCTCAGTATTTAGCCTTAATGTGGGAATTTATTCAGTCTGTATTTTGTTCTCGATATTAGCAAATTGATTGGAGGACTTTAATTATTTTCTTAATTATATCCCACTCGTATGCGCATATCCAATCATTTATGGCCTTATTTAAATTATTGGGATATACAGTTACTAGCTTTATTAGATCTGGAACTCATACTCATACTGTGAGCAAATCATTTCGTAAATTTTCAATTGCGATATACACATGTGACTACATAGTGGATCCGTATCATATTATCTAGTAGTCCACATGAAGGGTGGATGGGGCCATAACTCTCATCCATTATATATATTCCAGATATATTTGGGATTTATTCCCAACATTGGCTAGTAATGATTTCATAATTTATCGAGAACAATTATTTGAAGAATTCCTCGGGTTTTTGATTTCAATAAATTATTTACATCAATCGAACCGAGATCTATATGGTGCTCAACATGATTTATAACTTTCATCATATGCATAGCTCACCGACATATCCCATCATCTTTCGGTGGCATTATTACCCGTATTACTATTCAAGCGTTGAATCTTAGTCCATACGTTTCATGTTACGACACTATTCCAACACGGAGTCTTACCTCATGCGCATTTATAAATCACCCGGGCACTTACAATATTCACTCTAATAAGGGTCCAAACATTATAATGGATAATGTGCTCTCAAATCTTTGAAAATACTATCCATCACTACCGATCAAAATCCTAAAAAGAATTCATCAAAGTGGGCTTGAAAGGTTGAGAATGCTAATGAATAAGGGTATCCCACAAGATATCCGATGGTTGATTGAAACACATGTTCAATTATCTGGTGAGGTTTCAATTCCTTCTAAATACATGCCTGGTATGGGTAAAAGTAGTTTTTCAAATAAATGGAGAGCAAAAAGGTTAGGAGGATATTACAAATATGCTCGGTGGACATGTGATGCTAGATGTAAATCTGTGGGGTACTTGTCCAGAAACCGAGAAGATAAAATAGCATTCATTAAGGATGAATTGAGTAAGGAATCTTTGGATGATATTCAACAGGCTCTTGAGATGCATCCCAGTGGACACGTGCAAGGTGAGTATGGCCTTATGGGCCAAATTCAAAGATGAACAAGAACTTTATAGTCTCGAAAAACTCACTTTAAAAGATCCTGTTTGTAAATTTAGTAGAAAAACTTAGTATTATAATTTTTCTCGCATTGATACAAGGTAAATCGGCGTAAATCAATGTGTTTCTCGTAATTGTAAATATCATTTTTAAATTTTCAAAATATATATGTATGCATATATATATATCTTTCTCTTCTTTTTCAATCACTAGCAGTGTATGTCATTTCACTGAAATTTTTGTAACGCCCCGAATTCGAAGAACTCGGAACGCTAGTTCTTTCTATAAAACTAACCATTTTTTTTAAATTTATAATACCAATAAATGCGGAAAGATAACAAATAGCTAAAATGCGAAAATTTATTTAAATTAATAAGGTCGAAATAGTCTCTCACGATAGTTTCAACACAGTCCTCAAAAACCTCCAATTAAAGTACTAGTAAGTTCAAAACATTCAAAAGTCATTACTTCAACAATTAAAAGTACTCAATTGTCAATGCAATTAACACTAATTTATTTGAAGGTCCCTAAGAGATTCCTACGCCTCGCCAAGCCTCCGGCTCCTTAATCTGCAATTTGTTCATTTGATAGAGAAAATCGTGAGTATTTTAAATACTCAGTAGATCCCGCGCACCACAATTAATATATATTACAAATTAAATACACATAATCATCATCTTCATAAAATACGAACAGGTATAAAATACAAGTTCGTTCATCATCCCTCTTAATCGTGCACGTCATCATAGTGATTAATAGCACGTCATTGTAATATATTAGGCCAAAGACCTATCGTCATAATGCTATTAAATCACGTCGTAATTAGGCAAAGAGCCTATCGTCATTGTGCCGAGGAAGCACGTCAAAAGTAAGCTAAAAAACCTATCATCACATAACATTTACATGCAACATTTATAATAATATTAATTGCAATTGCACACATTTAAAAGAAACTTTTTAGAAAGGGGATCTACCTTAACCTTTAGCCGAGTATTGAGCTTACTAACGGTCAGAAATCAGTCCTCTAGCTGTCCGTACGCCTCGTCTAGTCAATAACGGTTTAATTTATGTTAATATTCTTAAATATTAAGTATCTATAAGTAATATAGAAGTTTGTAGGCCAAAATGGAAAGAATATAAAACTTTGGGGGTCAATTTGAAAGAATTTTATAGTTTGAGGACCTATTATGCAATAAAAGTGAACTAAGAATATTTTGGGCTTAATTATAACATTTTTAAATCATGAGGGACTAATATGCAATTAAATTTTGGGTGTTAGATTAAATATGAAAAAGAAATTGAAGGATTAAAAGTGAAATAAAAGTTTAGGGGTCAAATTGCAACAATTGAAAGTTAGGGACTTGAAATTAAATAAAATTTTAGGGCTAATTTAAATAAAATAAATAAAATAGGGGATTAGAGCTGTAAATAATATTTAGGGATTAAATTGTAACAATTGAAAGTTAGGGACTTGAAATTAAATAAATGGTAGGGACCAACTTGCAACAAGTATAAAACTTGAGGGATTAAGCTTGCAAAAATTGGGTTTTTAGGTGGATTTGGGCCAAGAACTCGGATCTCCATCATCTCTCTCGCCCGACTCTCTCTTCTCGTTCTCGGTCGACTGGTGGAAGTGGAGGGGGAATTTTCCGGCGTCGACGGCGGCTCTAGTCGTCGGCGAAGGTGGAGGGGAGTGTGGTGGTCCTATTGGTGGTTTTTAATCAAAGAAATAATGGTTATTGAGCTCGAAATTGTTGGTTAAATATTGAGGAAAATTTTGGGCATTTTCAAAATTTGATCGAATCTTTAGTTATTTTCGAAATCAAAGCATTCTATGATATTGTAGGGAGATAGAGGAAGGTGCAGGTGTGATTTTTATGTTATGAAATCGAATTTGGATGTTGGTGATGCTTCTAGCCGAGGAAATGGAAATGGCGTGTATGTATCGTATGTATATGCGTGCGTGTGTATGTTTTTGTTGTTGCTGTGTGTTGGAGATGACGGTGGATGGTGAGGGTCGTGGTGGTGGTGCGGCGGCGAGGTGGTGGTGTTGTGGTGGAGTGTTGGTGGCGCGGTGGTGGTGGTGGCCGTGTGTTGCACATATACGTGTATTTATCATATTTTGTGTAGAATATCAAGTGAAAAATACAGCTAGATGATTAAAAACTTAGAACAAAAATAAAAATGGAGATATAAATGGAAATATCAAGAAATCTTACCACTTGAAGTGTGATTTGTTGGATAAGAATGGATAGATTGATCTTGAGGATGACAATGGAGGAGAATGGGGTTAGGGTTTAAGCATACTCAAAAAGAGTATTTAAAGGTAAAAGTTAGAATAGCATTTGCAAATGGGCCTCTAGATGGGTTTCAAATTGGATTGGACTGTACTTGGACTTTAAATTTGGGCTTTAGCAACTAAAAATCTTTGGGGACTAAAATAAATAAATTTCAAGGTTTGGTCCTCAAAAGTATATTTTGAAAATAAATAATTTTTTTTTTTATAAATTATGAAATATAACAATAAATAATATGAATTTCGACTAGACGAGCGTACACTATTTAAATTTTATAAGTAAGGTCGTAGTGACACGTTCGAAATTTTATTTAATTAAATATATTTTATTTAAGAAGAATTTTCCGGTCACTACAACCTTACCCTCTTAAAATAATTTCGTCTTCGAAATTTAAACTTACTTGATCTATAAGGTTCGGGTATTTGGATAGAATTTCTTCTTCCTTCTCCCATGTTGCCTCTTCCTTGTCATGACTGCTCCATCGGATCTTGACTAGAGGAACTCTTCTATTTCTCAAAACATGAACCTTTCGATCTATAATAGTCACGGGTGCCTCTTGGTATGACACAAGTCTTTCTGAATATCCAAGGATTGAGAGTTCGCCACATGACTTGGACCATGGACATACTTCCTCGACTGTGAGACATGGAATACATTATGCACCGATGAAAGCTCGGGTGGCAAAGCCAAGCGATAAGCTACTGTCCCAACTTCTTCTAGTATCTCAAACGGTCCAACGAACCGTGGTGTCAACTTCCCTTTCTTCCCAAAACGTATGGTGCCCTTCATTGGAGACACCTTGAGAAATACTTTCTCTCCAATCTCAAACTTCAAGTCCTTTCTCCTCTTATCGGCGTAGCTCTTCTGTCTATCTTGAGCGGCTTTGATCCTCACTCTGATCTTCTCTATAGCCTCAACAGTTTTCTCTACCATTTCTGGTCCCAACATCCCCCTCTCTCCAACTTCATCCCAATATATTGGCGATCGACACTGTCGCCCATACAATGCCTCATAAAGCGCCATCCCAATCGTGGCCTGGAAACTGTTGTTGTAGGCAAACTCTATAAGTGGCAAATGAGTTTCCCAACCTCCGGCTAAGTCTAAAACACATGCTCTCAACATATCCTCCAATATTTGAATGGTATGCTCAGATTGACCATCCTTCTGGGGATGGTAAGCGGTACTGAATCTAAGCTTCGTGCCCATAGCCGTCTGTAAACTCTCCCAAAATCTCGAGGCGAACCTCGGATCTCGATCTGAAACAATGGACACAGGTACCCTATGTAGTCGAACAATCTCTCTAATATATAACTGTGCCAACTGGTCGATGCTGAGAGTCATCCTAACTGGTAGAAAGTGTGCAGATTTCGTAAGTCGATCCACAATCACCCATACGGCATCATGTCCTCTCGAGGATCTTGGTAGAGCCGTCACGAAATCCATAGTAATCTTCTCTTTTGAAAACAATATTATCTTTACGATTTGTACTCAAGTGACCCTTTCTACTTAACTAAAAATATCAATCTCCTTTCGATCATAACATATCGTGCTCCTCATAGCAAAGCCTTAATAACAACGCATACGTTATCACTTAGATAACAATAATCGAGTATATATCTCATAGTTAGTCCGTAATAACCGAAAGGACCTCATTATCATCTATGTAAATTCGTTTGAATTACAAATAGTACAACCCAAGGAAATTTGGCAACAATATCATAATCGTAACCCTTTCTTTTCTTCCCAAGTTTTCAATTCTCGAATTCCAAAATCATTATGACTCGTCATGTTCCAACTATATATAAGCCACAAATATTTTCCCTTAATATATCCTCCACTATCAAAATCCCTTGAAATGTGATTGTCACCCAATCCAATAGTCGTCTCTCGATAGAAGTGGAAGTAATTTTGTGAAAAATCGATGGAGCATTCATTAATTTGAACTCAGGAATCTAAATAGAAAACGAAATTTTTGTCAAATCCTTTCTTCACAAGAATTGTTTGTTGAGTTTATAGAGATAGGTTGATTACAAATATAGGTCGAAATCCCCAAAAAAATCAACACTTTAACACATTTCCCTTGCATAACAAGCCAAATATTGAAAAAGTAAAAGTTTTAAAATTTTCTTTCAATTCTTCTCGCAATGAGAAATATCATTTGAATCGCAACAGCATTAAAAGAGGAACATTCCATCCTCAATCGAAGGCCAAAGAAAATTTCATAATGTTGCATTAACTTATGCTCAAAGTGTTCTTGCTTACCAAACAAGTAAGTCAAATAAAATTATGACCTAGCACAACCTTATAATAATAATAATACTTCCAATGTTAACCATGTTTTCGAAATCGATTTCTATTTCTTTCGCAACAAGAAATGTATTTTTGAATCAAACGCAACTTAAGAAATTCGAAAATAACTGGTCAATCAAATTGGAAAGGATGGTCAAAGTTGATTGAAAACTTGATAAGTAATTTCGTGAGTTTGCATAAAAACAATATTTTCATTTGGATCATGTATGGGTCGAATGTCCTCAAAGGTGACTATCTCATCGATACATCAAGTACAATCCTCAACTGTTCCAGTCCCCATGCTGATCAGAATCCCTTTAATAGATCAATATGTCATCAATAAACACGATGACGAAATTGTCCAAATACTGATGAAAAGCTCGATTCATTAAATCCATGAACACTATAGGTTCATTCATGAGACCAAAGGGAATCACTTTAAACACGTAGCCCCTATCGTGTCCTGAATACTGTCTTTGGTATATCTGTCGGCTTGACCTTCAACTGGTGTTACCCTGATTTCAAATCAATCTTCTAGAAAAACGAAGCACCCTTCAACTAATCTAACAAATCGTCAATGCTGGGTAGAGGGTACCTATTCTTTATTGTCAACTTGTAGAGTTCTCTATAATCAATGCACATCCTCATATTGTCATCCTTCTCCTTAACAAACACATGTGCTCCCCATGGAAACACACTTAGTTGGATGAAACCTCTCTCATGCAATTCCTCCAACCGTACAACCTTTGACATCACATTTCAAATCCTCAAATCCCAAAAATCCAAATAGATTTTAAAATCAATCACACTCTCAAAATCGTGCTACATCCTTAAAATCAAAATCATCACACAATCACATTTTATATAGTTAATCCTCTAAATCCAAATCTGTTATCCTCAAAACTCATTTCATAAAAATTATATATGAATTCTTCAAAATCTCTCCCAACCTCAATCTAGCAAAATTCGTCAAACTTGTCATTAGAAGTTCCCAACATAATATATATATATATATATATATATAAACATGCCACCCAAATTTCGTAAATAATACCTTTAACTTCAATTTATACAATTTGAACTGATTCACCACTAATCAAGTCCTCCAAATTCAACATTAAAAACAATTAAAATCAACCTTTAACATTTAATGCTCAGTATAAAACCCAAAAATCTAAAGCCATAGCTTCTACTAATTATCCTCAATCTATAATCTTTAATCTCAAACTGTTTTCCGTTGAGGGTACGATAACATGCAAGTATAAAATTTACAAACTTCACTTTGAGGATAAAATAGCATATTTGCAACCCAGAATGCAGACGATGAGATATATACATTTTCTATTGCATTAGAACTTCATAACAATGCAATGCAAAAATCTCACCTCGAGTGCACAAAATAAAATCAACAATGTCCATGATCAATTAGTATCACACACTGCCGATATTTGTGAATACGCTTACTTGCCTTATCTTTTACCCTTTTTACTGAAGAATTTCGGTATATCTAGCACAACATAGGTCAATTCCTTCTTAATCGGGTCTGTCATTCCATTGCAACCCTATTTTAACCAATGACATTGAATAAAAGCCCCATTACAGTCAATCACAATCCATTATAACCTTATCTCAATGCATTACGCTGACTTGGTGTCCCAATTACCACCAGCAATTACAAATCATCATTCATAGAGGCAATGGGGAGAATAAATATCCTTACATAGTAGTCAATAAGTGTTTCAGATCATGAAATCAATTTCGAGGACTAGAAATATTACAAAATATAATTTAATTCATGCTTTACTCACCAGATGAACGTTTCACCTTCAGCTCAAACTCGGTCTCTTATTCTCTATAAAAAAAAGTACTTTACTCTTTCTTTTCTAGATATGAAATCCCCCAATTCAGATACAACTACTTGCAAAATATTCTAATGCCGTATCAACTTTTAATTCTCGTAAAATCCTTCAAAGAGGCTCTCTTGACTTTAAATAGATGCAACCATTAGCATAACTTTTAATATTGTATCTATCATAGACTTTTTCTTAAAGTGATTCTGGGATTCGTAAATACTCTTTCTTATTGTATCTGAAAAAAATTTCTTGAAACTTTCTTCTTTCATTCTATATCAAAACATAGTTTCTCAAAAGAACTTCGAAACTCAATAAGTCAATCTTTGAAATCTAAAAACTTTCTTTCTTTACCTCGAGTTATTGGAGAAACGATGGTCGTGGTAGCTCTTAGGACATAAAACTTTTAAATCTTGAAAAGTTTCTTTCGACAAAATTCTTTAAACAATTTGCAAGTCTACAGAACCGTAGACCCGCTCTGATACCAAGCTGTAACGCCCCGAATTCGAAGAACTCGGAACGCTAGTTCTTTCTATAAAACTAACCATTTTTTTTATTTATAATACCAATAAATGCGGAAAGATAACAAATAGCTAAAATGCAGAAATTTATTTAAATTAATAAGGTCGAAATAGTGTCTCACGATAGTTTCAACACAGTCCTCAAAAACCTCCAATTAAAGTACTAGTAAGTTCAAAACATTCAAAATTCATTACTTCAACAGTTAAAAGTACTCAATTGTCAATACAATTAACACTAATTTATTTGAAGGTCCCTAAGAGATTCCTACGCCTCGCCAAGCCTCCGGCTCCTTAATCTGCAATTTGTTCATTTGATAGAGAAAATCGTGAGTATTTTAAATACTCAGTAGATCCCGCGCACCACAATTAATATATATTACAAATTAAATACACATAATCATCATCTTCATAAAATACGAACAGGTATAAAATACAAGTTCGTTCATCATCCCTCTTAATCGTGCACGTCATCATAGTGATTAATAGCACGTCATTGTAATATATTAGGCCAAAGACCTATCGTCATAATGATATTAAATCACGTCGTAATTAGGCAAAGAGCCTATCGTCATCGTGCCGAGGAAGCACGTCAAAAGTAGGCTAAAAAACCTATCATCACATAACATTTACATGCAGCATTTATAATAATATTAATTGCAATTGCACACATTTAAAAGAAACTTTTTAGAAAGGGGATCTACCTTAACCTTTAGCCGAGTATTGAGCTTACTAACGGTCAGAAATCAGTCCTCTAGCTGTCCGTACGCCTCGTCTAGTCAATAACGGTTTAATTTATGTTAATATTCTTAAATATTAAGTATCTATAAGTAATATAGAAGTTTGTGGGCCAAAATGGAAAGAATATAAAACTTTGGGGGTCAATTTGAAAGAATTTTATAGTTTGAGGACCTATTATGCAATAAAAGTGAACTAAGAATATTTTGGGCTTAATTATAACATTTTTAAATCATGAGGGACTAATATGCAATTAAATTTTGGGTGTTAGATTAAATATGAAAAAGAAATTGAAGGATTAAAAGTGAAATAAAAGTTTAGGGGTCAAATTGCAACAATTGAAAGTTAGGGACTTGAAATTAAATAAAATTTTAGGGCTAATTTAAATAAAATAAATAAAATAGGGGATTAGAGCTGTAAATAATATTTAGGGATTAAATTGTAACAATTGAAAGTTAGGGACTTGAAATTAAATAAATGGTAGGGACCAACTTGCAACAAGTATAAAACTTGAGGGATTAAGCTTGCAAAAATTGGGTTTTTAGGTGGATTTGGGCCAAGAACTCGGATCTCCATCATCTCTCTCGCCCGACTCTCTCTTCTCGTTCTCGGTCGACTGGTGGAAGTGGAGGGGAATTTTTCCAGCCGACGGCGCTCTAGTCGCTTCGGCGAAGGTGGAGGGAGTGTGGTGGTCCTATTGGTGGTTTTAATCAAAGAAATAATGGTTATTGAGCTCGAAATTGTTGGTTAAATATTGAGGAAAATTTTGGGCATTTTCAAAATTTGATCGAATCTTTAGTTATTTTCGAAATCAAAGCATTCTATGATATTGTAGGGAGATAGAGGAAGGTGCAGGTGTGATTTTTATGTTATGAAATCGAATTTGGATGTTGGTGATGCTTCTAGCCGAGGAAATGGAAATGGCGTGTATGTATCGTATGTATATGCGTGCGTGTGTATGTTTTTGTTGTTCTTTGTGTGTTGGAGATGACGGTGGATGGTGAGGGTCGTGGTGGTGGTCTTGTGGCGAGGTGGTGGTGTTGTGGTGGAGTGTTGGTGGCGCGGTGGTGGTGGTGGCCGTGTGTTGCACATATACGTGTATTTATCATATTTTGTGTAGAATATCAAGTGAAAAATACAGCTAGATGATTAAAAACTTAGAACAAAAATAAAAATGGAGATATAAATGGAAATATCAAGAAATCTTACCACTTGAAGTGTGATTTGTTGGATAAGAATGGATAGATTGATCTTGAGGATGACAATGGAGGAGAATGGGGTTAGGGTTTAAGCATACTCAAAAAGAGTATTTAAAGGTAAAAGTTAGAATAGCATTTGCAAATGGGCCTCTAGATGGGTTTCAAATTGGATTGGACTGTACTTGGACTTTAAATTTGGGCTTTAGCAACTAAAAATCTTTGGGGACTAAAATAAATAAATTTCAAGGTTTGGTCCTCAAAAGTATATTTTGAAAATAAATAATTTTTTTTTATAAATTATGAAATATAACAATAAATAATATGAATTTCGACTAGACGAGCGTACACTATTTAAATTTTATAAGTAAGGTCGTAGTGACACGTTCGAAATTTTATTTAATTAAATATATTTTATTTAAGAAGAATTTTCCGGTCATTACAATTTTTCTGTCATTCTCTTTTTCATATTGTCAAAAAGTAAATAGTGAAATTACTTATTGGTTTGTCTTTAAATAGGGAGATTCATGTATCTCTCATTCATACGTTGAAACTTTAGTGCAAAGAGAGAAATGGAGGTGGAGATAGAAATGGAGATTTCAGAATCATCTCATGCAAGTCAATCTCTACCTAGCCACATTAAAACTATATGTGTTCTTGGTTGGTCGAGACTGGTTGGTCATATCCAATATATGGATATGGCAAACCAACTTGTAAGAGAGTTGGGGAGACAAAACATCAATATACTGTATGGAAGGACCAAGAGTGTCAAGTGTAATACCTTTTCATCGAACTGGAGTCAGCAATCGAATTGGAGCTAGTATTGTCATGGGTTCAACTGGACTGACGCTACAAATGCAATCTATTCACGACTGCATGATGTACATGATAAACAATAGTGATGATTTTATTGTCCTTCCAGGCGGTTATAACACGTTGGAGGAAATATTCAATATAGCATCATGGGCACAGTGGAACTTTCATACCAAACCCATAGGTTTGTTGAATATCAACTATTTCTTTGATGGCTTGTTAGCATTTCTAAATCAGAGTGTAGAACATAAATTTATTTCTGATTTAGTGAGAAAAATACTTATTTCCTCTAGTACGGTTGTTGAGCTACTCATAAAGTTGCAATCATATGTTCAAGAGTTTGTCGAAACCCATATTCGTCGATCACAGACCATCGGTGTCAAGCGAAAAAGCAATTCGGATCCTTTAGATCTCTCATTATGAACCCTGATGCTAGGGGTGACAAAGTTACGAAGTATTTATACTCTCGATACGCATCCCTTCTATATAGGTTTAATATGTATTTTCTTTCCATATTTCTATATTTTCAAGTATTTATTACCACCTTTAGTGTTCTTAATATGTTCCACTTCAACTATTTTATATTTCTTTTGGAACAATAATAGTGAAATCATGCTGGCTTTATTCGAATATAAAAGTCTATTGCACCATCAGTATAATATCTGTGACATATGCTTCTTCAATATCATATTCTTATCATGTCGATACGATCTTATAGTACCAATGAGATTATTTTAGTATTAATACGATTCATCCATGCTATTTATTTCCTTAATTCATCAATATGGAATTTATTGAGCAATTTTCTTTCATTGAACTATCTGGTGGTAGCTTCTAATACCACTTGCTCGATGTCTCCAATAATATTCAATAATTCTAGAAAACAACTTTTCTTTATGAACTGTTTCTTTGAGAGTATTTATCATTGTATCGATATACTACAATATACTAATCTCATAATGAGATTTTTCACCATGGTATAATTTTCTTTCTCTTTTATCACCATGAGATTCTTTGAGCAATTTTATTTTATCATATAGCGACAAATTCTGGCATTACTTGCTCAAATCCCTTCGTTAATGTCAATATAACATTCTTATCGAATGTATATAAATCGGTTATTCTTATTTAGTACCAATCGTAGGGTATAATCCAACCACATTGGTGCTATACATTCCAATCGTGTGGTATAACCCACCACGTTGAAAATGTAAAGTGTGTAAACTTAAATTTCAGATATTAAATTCTCTCTAATAGGTGGTAGAACCTACTATATGAGAATTATCGTAATAAATATCAATTTAAATTCCAATAGGTGGTAGAACCTACCATATGGAAATTATCATAATAAATATAAATTTAAATTACGAAAATTAAATCGAATAATGATTAATTACTTCTTTAGCGGCACATTTGTCCTTCACATTCAGCAAAGGTAAAATTGGTCATCCAGTCTGTAAGGGTAAAATTATCCATTCCAATCCGTAAAGATAAAATTGTCCATTACAATGTTTCTCCTTTTTTCATTTGCTAATGATTTACTTCAATTTTTTAATTAAAATAGTATTATTTTAATCTCAAATCATTGTTAATTATCAATTTTTTTTTTAATTTCACAAACTTCTAAAAGAATTAAATAACTAATTCGGAAGAGAGAATTACCTGACATCTAAGCTTTTGGCTGCTTGTTCTCATATTGCAATGCTTTATTATTGAGTTGTCAACAACCCAACCAACTTCTCATGCAATTCATACATACTTCTCATGCAATTCATACCCGCTTCTATGTATATGATGTGTGAAATCTTTGACATTATGTTTAGAGTAAAGTCCAAAATAAGCTATAACTAAATTGAAAATTTTAGCCGGAAATATAAATTATTAATTGTTATGAATAATTGAGAATAATTTGGTGGTTATGAATTATGAGGAATAATTTGGTGGAGGAATAATTTGGTAAAAGATGTAATTATTATATGTGAATGACTATTATACCCTTGATGAAATTATGTAATTACGGTTGTACCATTCGAAGTTTTCCTATAAATAGGGCTTCAGTTATTAATGAAATTCATTCCTGAGAATTTCTTCGAATTCATTCTCTCTAAATTCTCTCTATTGTTTCTATACTTTTATAACACGTTATCAGCACGAGTCTCTAACCCTTTGAGTAATATGAAAGAAGTATGCTCTCTGATTTGCATCTTATAGATGATCTTCTCAGACGTAAACCTGGATTATTACCAATGAATTAATTCATCCTCATCAATCCTAAATAACTCTCTCTTTGCAAATACATCATTGAAAATTCCTTTTGTTCATATTCTTACTTACAATTCCTCATTCTACACAACCTGCTTGGAGATGTCTGAAATCCCAAAATTGGAAGAATGGAGTCCAAAGAATTTTCCGATCACGTAAATGGATTGCAAGTAAATCTCATCCATGGAATAATTAGAGAAAGGGAAAAAGGTAAATCATATGATTTTATAATATAATAATATATTAAACTATAACATTCGTTTTATCGAGATATAAGGAGTATACATTATCAAAATCAAATTTTCTCGACTCCATTATACTCAATTTAACGAGAGCTTCGATTTGACACCAACATTGATAGGGTAATAACTCGTTTTGAAATATGTTATTATCAAACTTTCAAAATTTACAAATCAGTACACCAACTTTTGAAAAAGTTACAAAATAGTCATTGAATATTTTGATATTGATAAATTGAAGTAGAAATGAGATAATTTTCCAATCGTAAAACATTGATAAAATATTTTTGACAATTTTACCTTTACAAATTGGAATGGACAATTTTACCCTTAGGGTAAAACCGACCTAATTTTGACGACAGTGAAAATGGATAGAATATTCATGAAGAAATTCTAAATCCATTGATTATATAAAATGGCTTGAAGTCCATTTGAGTTAATAGATCGAAATATTAATGTAACTCCCGAAGAGTTTAATTACATAATATACTTATTCTAAAAGGATAAATATGCTCTTGTAAAAGTAATGAGTATTTGTTCTAGAAGAACAAATTTGCTCAGTAGAAGCGATTCAATATTTAATTCTCGCACTTTATTTCTTGCAATTTAATTACTTTGCAATACCTCCTACTTGATGATGGGTTCAACCGTCACTAAACGGAAGGTTTTATATATTTCTGCACTTTATATGCTAAGTGATGGGTAATACCTTCTACTAAGCAGATCCTACTCCTGAAGAAGTAGTTAAATATTATGCAATTTAATTCTTGCTATTTAAATTTCGTAGATTTATATTTATTGCAATAATTCCCATAAGGTAGGTTCGACCACCTATTGGAGGAAATTTAATTTCGGCAATTTAAATTTATGCACTTTATAGTTTGAGTATATTTCCAATGTGGTGGGTAATACCACACGATTGGTGTGCATATTTCAATGTGGTGGGTTATACTACGATTGGTTATAACGAATCCTACTCCGGAAGAAGTAGTTGATCAAATATTCTAATCATACTCTCGAAGAAGTAGACGATGAGAATAAAATTACTTCTTCATATATACCGAATATGAATGGAGAAAATTGAGCAAGTGGTACTCGAAGTTACCATTGGATAAATAAACGAAAGTAAAATGCTGAATAGATCCCATGTTGATAAATCAAAGATAATATATCGCATGGAGAAATTATATGAAGTAATCTCATCGATGATATGAGATTGTATTAATATGAGAATAAAATACTCTTGAAGAAGCATAGTCACTAGATTTCTGTATTTGAATAAAGCCAATATGATATTATTATTACTCCAGAAGAAGTACAAAACAGTCGAAGTGGAACATATTGAGAATATCAAAAGATGGCATTAAACACTCGAAAATATAGAAATGCAAAAAGAATATACATCTTGAATCCATAAATGAGGGATGCGTCTCGAGAGTATAAATACCCGTAACTCGCCACCATCAACATTAGGATTCATAATGAAATATTTAAAGGATCCGAATTTCTTTTTCGCTTGACACCGATGGTGCATGTGACCGACGGACTGGGCTTCCAGATTCTTGAACATATGCATGAAATTTGATGAGTAGCTCATCAACGGTACTAAGCGTAAATAAGTATTTTTCTCATTGAATGAGAGATAAACTTATTATTTACACCCTGATCTAGAAACGCTAGTAAGCCATCAAAGAAATTATTAATATTCAACAAACCTATTGGTTTGACATGAAAATTCCACTGTGCCAACGAGGCTATATTGAATATTTCCTCCAGTGTGTTGTAGCCGCCTGGAAGGACAATGAAAGCATCACTATTATTCATCATATACATCATGCAGTTATGGATGGATTGCGCTTGTAGCCCCAACCCTGCTGGACCCATGGTAGAACTGGCTCCAATTCGAGTATTAGATCCAACTAGATGGAAAGGTATTACACTCGAAACTCTTATTCCCCATGATTGTGCGGCCATTATAAGTCTAGCTAAAAGTTTGTTGTTGGTTCCTCCGTATAGTATATTAATTTCTTGTCTCCCTAACTCTTTTACGAGTCGGTTTGCCATATCCACATATTGGATATGGCCTACCAGTTTAGATCCACCAAGAATACATACGGTTTTAATCTGGCGAGGTAAAGGCTGACTTGTATGAGATGATTCTAAAATCTCCATATCCATCTCTACTCCTATCTCTCTTTTTGCACTCTACTTTTAATGTATGAACATGAGAGATATATGAATCCCTCTATTTAAAGAAAAATTTTCAAACCAATAATTGAGTGCACTATTTACTTTTTGACAAATATGAAAGAGAAAAAAATGCAGAAAATTTTTTTAAGTGAAAATGACATATATCTGTTTTGATTGAAAAATAATATATATATACATATATATATATCTTAAAATCGAAAAACAATATTTACAATTACAAGAAAAACATTGATCTTCGTTATTACACCGAGCTTCCTTATATTAATATGAGAAAATTATTATACTAAAATTTTCTACTAAATTTACAAACATGATCTTCTAAAGTAAGTTTTTCAAGACTGTATCTTTGAATTTGGCCCATAAGGCCATTAGCTCACCTTGTACGTGTCCACTAGGATGTGTCTCAAGAGCCTGTTGAATATCATCCAAAGGCTCCTTACTCAATCCATCCTTAATGAATGCTATTTTATCTTCTCGATTTCTGGACAAGTACCCCACAGATTTACATCGAGTGTCACATGTCCATCGAGCACACTTGTAACATCCTCCTAATCTTTTTGCTCTCCGTTTCTTTGAAAAACTACTTTTACCCATACCAGGCATGTATTTAGAGGGAATTGAAACCTCACCAGATAATCGAACCTTTGCTTCAATCAAGCGTCGGATATCTTGTGGGATACCCTTATTCATTAGCATCCTTAATCTTTCCAGCCTACATCGATAAATCCTTTTTAAGATTTTAATCGGTAGTGATGGATAGTATTTTCGAAGATTTGAGAGCATATGATCCATTATAATGTATAGATCCTTGTTAGGATGAATTTTGTAATAATTTTGATGATTTATTTATAGAATAATACGACGCGTATGAAATAAGACTCCGATTTTAAATAAATAATATGAAGCGTAAGAGCTACGATTTCGGAATTAAATAATAGCCGGATGTGATGCGTATGAGCTGTAACTCCGTGTTTGAACAGTAGTAAACAATAATGTCACCAAAAGATGATGGAATATGTCGGTGAATTATTTCTATGATAAATCATATTGAGCACTATACAGATACTAGTGAAATCGATATAAGAATTTACTGAACTAGAAGTTCAATAATACTCGTTTGCAAAACCGGTTTAAATAATTATTGAAATCAATATTTCAAGTGAAGAATTAAAAGAATTCTTCAATGATTGTTCTCGATAAATGATGAAATCATTACTAGCCAATATTGGGAATAAATCCCAAATATATCCGGGAATAAAGGATGAGAAATATGGGCCCACTCATCCTCCATGTGGACTACTAGATATTATGATATGGATCCACTAGATAGTCACATGTGTATATGATTCGTAATTTGAAATTTCTGAAATATTTGCTCACCAGTATGAGCATGATTTTTGATTTAATGATAAAGCTAGTAAATGTATATCCCAATACTTGAATAAATCCCTGAAGGATTTGAGTATGCGTATACAAGTGGGATATTATATGGCAAATTATTTAAAGTCCTCAAATAAATTGCCGATATCGAGAATAGAATGCAAACGGTCTAAATTCCCATATTAAGGTTGAATGATGAGAACATATATGATTAAAATCATACCAACTGTATAAGTTTTGGTGTTCTAAATTTTCTCAGCATGAGGGGGAGTATTAAAGATTGAAAATGATATGTGAAATGCATCATGTTATATCCTCACAATTAAAATATGAACTTGAAGTTCAAAGATGCATAAAAGATGCTATGAACAATCACATATATCGCTTAAAATGTTTTGATAAGTTAGCACGCCAGAGCGTTGATATTATGAGATTTCCCCAAACATATATATCAAAGCAAATTATAAAAGATGGTCTTAATAACGGAGGCATATGCTCTTGAAGAGTATATAGACATAACTATATTGTGTAATCCTACAAGAGGATTGATAATGAGATATCTCGATAAGTTATGTCGATATGGGGAAAGAAATGAAATTGAAAAGTGTCGACACGATATGAAAATGTAGCGCTACATATGATCAATGATAATGAAAATATTGAGATATATTGAAGATGATAAATGGTGAATGTGAAATCCTTAACTTATGAGATGATGAGATGATGATGACTAATGCTCAAGTTTAAAGATAAGCATGGTGGTCATTATATGTTGCATGCTCATGAAAGTTAAATTACCGATCGTGTGTGTAGTACCGAAAAGGAAATTAAAGGATCGGATGAGCTAAACCCGTGTTTATGAGTACCCTAAAGGGTGAACTAAGCCCCTGGGAATGAAATAACCTATTAAGTGAGTATTAAATGTTAAATGATATATTTTAAATGTTAGTTAGTTATGAAGGTTTACTTATATGTTTACATGTTTTTACAATGAATTTATATGCTTTAAATTGTGTATTTGGAGACATGTGTTCATGGTGAATGTTTTGTAGTTGTGTAAGAAAATTGATGCACTCTAAATGAACGAAGAGTATAAAATCAATGTATATGATACTCATACAAATGTATGAAAGATTTTGAAATGCTTGCAGCATACTTGTATAAAATACGCGTTGCACTCTTTTTCCCTTGACTGAGGTTTTATCCCATTGGGTTTTCCTAGCAAGGTTTTTAATGAGGCAACTTTAAAGGCGTATTCACATGAATAATGTACTCTTTTTCCTTCATTAGGCTTTTTCCCACTGGGTTTTTCCTAATAAGGTTTTAACGAGGTATATTCATGGTATATTGAGAACAATAGGAGAAAATTGATACAGTGTATCTATTGGATCAAGTTATAATGGAGCTAATGCTTTAGATCCAAACGATGATGATATTGAAATCATTTACCAGAAGTAAAGATATCGATTCTCAAGATATGAAATCGAGCAGGCGGTTGTACTCTTTTTCCTTCGATCAAGTTTTTTTCCCACTGGTTTTCTTGACAAGGTTTTAACGAGGCAAAGACGTGAATACTATATGCCGCGATAGACATCGTGGGAGCAATGTTTTAATGAAGCAAAGATATAACCACTCCAAGCTATCTGCACCTATCGGTTTGGAAGTTTTTTCCCACCGGGTTTTTCTCCAAACAAGTCCAGAAGACATTTGTATTAATAGTCATTCAAGGGGGAGTGTTATGAATAATTGAGAATAATTTGGTGGTTATGAATTATGAGGAATAATTTGGTGGAGGAATAATTTGGTAAAAGATGTAATTATTATATGTGAATGACTATTATACCCTTGATGAAATTATGTAATTACGGTTGTACCATTCGAAGTTTTCCTATAAATAGGGCTTCAGTTATTAATGAAATTCATTCCTGAGAATTTCTTCGAATTCATTCTCTCTAAATTCTCTCTATTGTTTCTATACTTTTATAACATTAATTAAAGCAATAATGAAATAAAGTATGGATTAGTTGGCTAGATGGTGACTTACAAACGTAGAAAGTTTAATTATTAATTAATTAACATAATTCTATATATAAATATAAGTGAATTGTTTCTTGAAATGAAAGCTAAACAACCATTTGATGGGAATTATTTTTAAATTACTATTAATTACTATGATAAACATATAACGTACATGCGCACATGTACACATGAAAAATATGTCGCATCTAAAAAGCTTTGTTTTCAATTACTCCCTCCGTCCCATTTTGATAGACATGGTTTGACTTTCACACGGATTAAGAATTTGAAATTAATATTTATTGGAAAGGTAAATTTTACTTGTGTATTTCTCAATATACCCCTATATTAAATATGACAATTTACTTTTATTAATAACCATGCATAATAAATAGGGATAGATTAGGAAATGAAGAAATTAAATTTATACTAATAAGGAAAGTAGCTTATATTTTGGGACGGATGAAAGAGGAAAACAAGCCTATCAAAATGGGACGGAGGGAGTATCAATTATAGATTTTTAAAATAAAATAATGATTATACTAAAAGGAGGTGACAAATTAGAGCGAATCTAATACGTGATAACGTGATCTCTTTGAAAGTTCTTAGATTTCGGAAATTTAAAAAAGGTAATTTCATTTTCATGGATTTGTTCACAAATCCTTTACCCAATACATTTAGCAGTGATTGTGAGAAACTTTGTGAGAGAAAATTTCCAACTTCTAATTTCTACCATTTTCTCCCATTATTAAGTGATTTATTTCAACAAGATCAAATAATAGAAATTAAGACATTCACATAGAAGTCAAGAAGGAAAAGTTATATTTACAATTTCGATTTTACACAAAGGTAAAACCTACCAAGTGATTATTCACCCTTGTATTGTAGCTTGATTCTTTTTCGCAGCCTGTGATTATTATGTGGATATTTGGGCATCTTGTTTAAATGTACTACTCATGCTCCAATGGATGATTCTGGACCACTTATAGATAACTTTTCATCCCCATCCCACTCATCATTTTCACATGAATTGTTATAGATCTCTACGAGAAGTTATCCATGGAACCCATTCTAATTCTTATTAGCAAAGCCAATGTTAGACAACTGACAATGTAAGCTTTGTAAGTTTGATGTGAGTCTAAAGAATGTGTGAAGTGTATATGCGGCTGAAAGTGGGTGGAGGAGGTGGAGATAAAGAAGTTCCAGTATTGAATTTGGGCAGAGTTATCGTGCTGATAACGTGTTGTGAACAAGAGAGTTTTCATTTCAATTCTCATTATTGAACCCATTACAAATGACCCCTATTTATAGAAAAATAATGGAATACATCGTATCACAAATATTGATCCGATACATAATAGTCATTCACACAAAGATATTAAATATTGTATATTGAGAACACCATCATTAAACAGCATTTCTCCTTTCGGTGTATTGTTTTTCTCTTTACAATACTTTTCCTTTTTTTCTTTTTAATTTTAATTTTTACTCGATGAAAGCGGAAAGTTGGGAGCTGGGTGTGTACAGTGAAGACGGATAAAAGGGGTGTACAGGGGGGAGGGAACATTTAGCCCCTCCCATAAATAAACCCGTTTATTCCAGTTGGGAAAGGCAAAACGGGAAAGCAGCAAATGATGTCCAATGGAAATGGCAAAAATGTCGCTTCAACACAATCTTCGTTACGCTGGAAAATCCTCCGCGGGGCTCTTCTTCACCGTCCGTCGCCCAATTCTGGTTGTCCAAATTCATATTTAAATGCATGTATCGCACGTCTCTATTTGTACGCATTGAAGGTTGATATTTTGATTGATTTTGCAGAAAATCATCAATCCGAAATCTTTTTTAACCGAATATCTAGAAAAACAAGGACTGGGTTTGATTTGATACCGTGGAGTAGGATTAATAATGACGACCTAGTTGAAGAAAATTCACAGTCCGTGTCCAATAGCTTCAGAGATGCTTGCTACCGTTACACTTTACCTGTTCCTGATGCTCCTAAGCTTTTTATACAGTAAGTACCGGGAACTGTTTGCTTGTGATTGCTTTCTTTGCCGTTGTTGTTCACCTCTTCATCCGTTATATTTTTCCAACCAAAAGGCCAATAGGGATAAAATCTTTTTGTTCTCTTTAAACTTTATTGACACATATAGACTGCTGATTATTAGGCACCCCGTCATATTTGAATAATGCTGTGTATGGTGAGTAGAGTGTCACCGAGAAGATCCCAACTAAAGATGCATCAGTACTCGTTACAGCTAGCATTTGTATTTCTATTTATATAGCAACTTTGTATATAATTATTGGGCGAATGAGATAGTATTACTTTATTAGGGTTGATTAAGATGGATATTACTCTTAAATTTTTCATTCAAAGGAATGCTATAGCACTATCATTCTTCTCTAGCCTAAACCTACCCCCTCCCTTTTTTTTCACTTTTTTCTTTTAAGAATGGAAGCACAGATAATAATCTTTTGAATATAAAAACTAGAGAGCATTATGTACCTTACTCTACCCTAATACTATCTACATGATTTTATGCTTAATTTTTTAAATGGTCTGATACAGCATCTGAAATAATAACGAATTGAAATCATATTTCCTGTGCACAAAAATTGGTAATCCCTGTGTGGCTGTGGAATCATTTGTCACTGTTCTCTACTTTATAATTCTTCTACTTTCGTTCCTTACTGTCATTTTGGATTGTTTACATCTCGTTAACCGTAATGGTTTGGAAGCTTCCACAGCTGGTCTTAGCTATAGTTAAGTTCAAATTTCCGCTTTCGTAGTTACAAAAATGTTAATGATTTTGGTTTAATGCAATAGACAATAACATATATAGGTTGAATGCAGCAAAAGAGCGGACAATTGCTTGGATCTGAATGATTTTGAGGCATGTAACAGATATGACATTGACAATACGGGGCTTGTTTGTAAGTTCAACTTCTTTAGTTTTGGTCTGAAATCTGAATGTAACACCAAAATAACTTTAACAATTTATTAAAATAATAGTACTTATATTAGATCCTAATTAATCCTTCCTTTGTTTCAAGTTATGCATTCATCTGTCTAACATGGGGACCACCATATAGGCTAGGTAAAACAATGTGTTGAACAAACTAATCCATCTGCAGCGCAGTTGTTGAATTCTGGGTATATTGGTACATGCTTTCAGCTAAATCTAGCTGATGATTTCTACCTCCTGTATACTGCCAAGTGCCATCCTTCCCCATTTTCCCTCCCTCAACTCCATGTCACCATTCATAAGTGATAATTATATTATCACCTCCAGTTAACAAATTTTTATTTCTGCTAATCACTTCCATTTCTGCAAGACTGTTTTTACTTTGATTACTTAATGGCAGCTAGTTATGGTTACATTTTCCATAAACCTAGAACCCCTTCACTTGGTAGCAGATGCTATCAGATTAGAGCTTCTGAGCACAATAGTCTCTTGTTGTTTGTAGTAAACTCTCAGGAAATATGGCAAACTTTTAAGGATGTTTTTACGCCATTCCACCTACATGCATTTACAATGTGTATGCGTCGCTTTAACATGTGAAATAAGAGCATTAGTTGGCCTGCAATAGAAGAGGTCTAAAAATAAGATATGGCTGCATTGATAATTTCCATGATGATGTTAGTATACCTACAATACTATTCCCAATGGTCAGGTTGCAAAGGTTAGGAGTCTTTTAAACTCTAAGCATGTTCAGCTAAAAATTAGTTTTCTAAAAAGCTTGTGTAAAGCACACTAAAGTGTGGTATAGAGCGAAGCACGGGTGAGAAGTTTTTGACAAAAGCCAAAAACGCCAAATGTCATTTTGATGCTTTTACACACTTTTTATAACCTTACTCAATCCACCTATATCCATGAAGTAGTAAGAGGATCTTATCACTGGTGAATAAATGAAGAATTGGCTGAAATAGAAATTTGCATTGTAATTAAGTCTGTTGCCTAAAACAATGCCAACCTAATTTAAATCATGGGTTCTTTTTTCTCTAATTGTTGGAAGTGGCTAAATGGGACCAAATTTGAGAGTGGACCGGACTGAGGCATGTTAAAGAATGAACATTCTTGGTTAGAACTTACTTTTTCTTGACTAAGGGAGTAATCCTGTGAATCAGGTTAGTAGAAATATAATGCGGAATAATAGTGGTACTTCAGCTATGATTCATTACACATTTGATGAAATTACTATCCTACTCCCCTACTATCCCTAAATATCTGTTTTAGTGCATGCAATTTACTTTCACAGTTCAGCTAAGTTCAATAGTTTTGTCTTGAGTAGGGGTTACATTATCCTTATTAAGTTGACAGATAGTCTTGTTTGGAAACTAGTAATTAGATGCACCTAAGAAAACCCTGTTATCCTGTATTGAAGGGAAAGAGAAACTCGCGATAGGCACATTGGCAATCTGCTGAAACTCTGTCTCAAAATTTACTCGCACAAATTTCAAAAATCAAATCACTATTATGCGGTGCCATCTTCAATTACATTCTGAGCAGAATTGTCCGGTGATACTTTTGGTATGTCAAGTTGCCAGTATTTTGTTCTACATATCCTTGGCTCCTTACATGCAATCCATCAAATCTACCTGTCAAGTTAACCAACCTCCCCATGACCCAAATTGGGTTAGGTATATTCCTAAGTTCATGATAAAGCTTAAGATTTAGTTGGAACCTGTGATTGACTCTCTAATGTGCTGGGAGTTTGATCTTTACTGAACAAATTTGCTGAATTGTTGGATTAAATTATGTGAAAGATGAACCGTTGAGATATTAGGATACTAGCTGTTAGGATTTGATTGTGTTAATGAGGGATTTGGTTGTGCAGTTGGAAAAAGAATATTCCTAGCTCCTGAATCACTTGTATCTCTGTTTTCTTTTAACTTTAAGACATACTTGAGATCTCACCATTGACATTTACTTCTTAGGGATTTTACATAAAGAGATAAACCTATTTTCTTATCTAAGAGCATTAATGAGAAAACAAAATTTGCATCCGATAATATTATCTGAAAAATGAGTTAGTTGGGGTAAAAATTGAAGTAGTTAATTTGGTTATGGAATAGTCTAATAGAAACAGTAGATAAACCAAAAGGTGGCATTAGTTTTGAATCAAAATAATTATCATGAAAACACAAAGTGGAAGTTAATTTCCTCTTAACCGCAAATATATTTTTTATTTCCTACATTTCATTTAGTAACATTTTCAAATGCTTATTTCCAAGAACTATCATAGAGTTATGATTGATATGTTTCAACTTTTATAAGAAGGCATTAGTACATTTATTTTGACTGGTAGTGGTTTCTGACTAAATTTATTTTAGCATAAAATGGTTCAACTTGCTTCTTGTTTTGGCTTGAAATTTGATTCATTAGCTTCACAGTTAACATATTGTCTGGACAGACTCTGGGTGATTTAATTTATCCTTCATTTAGTGTTGATAATTGCATGAAATCTAAACTATTGGTTCTTCCATATTTTGACTTCTAAACATTCATTGTGTTGCATCCTAAGTGGACAATGGTTTAAGTTAGCCTGAGATCATTCTATAAAATAGTACTGTTTCGGCAAACTAACTGGGTTGAAAAAAATTGACCCACAACACACTTGCTGAATCCAGTATTGAAATATTAAGGGGTTGTCTGACAGAACTTTCAATATAAGTTTTATTAGATTATGGTAGAAGTTGATGACATGGTGGATCAAAGGAAATAAAAGTCGTGGATCTCACAAAATGTGTGGTTAAAAAGTGAAGTTCCACCATTTGATAAAAGTTTGGTGAAATTTTATCAAATGACCGCCAAATAAAATATGTAACACTCGTTCTAGTGCTTGATTCAGAAAACTAGTTTAAGACTCACTTTTTCTTATATTGATTTATATCCACAGTCCACACCCCATAAATAATAGTAAATTTCACATTTCTTCATAAACTTTTGTACTTTTTAACCATCTCCCAAAAATCACTTTTTTTCTTCCCCAAAACAGCTTTGGCGAACAAACTCCTTATATTTTGATTTTAATTTACAGCTTCAGCCTTTCTTGTTGAACAGGTCAATGGCCATCAGAAGATGTCTTAGCCTATTATTGCTTATCCGACGTTAATATGTTCAGGTTTGTTACGATTTTGTATTCGTTATCACCGCCCAATTGTTATATGAATTTTTGTATGTAGTATCTATATTTTTACACTTTCTCTCAGAATTTCCAGGAATAAGAGAGTAATTGAATTTCCAGGAATAAGAGAGTAATTGAACTTGGATCTGGCTATGGCTTAGCTGGCTTAGTTGTTGCAATAGTCACAGATGCATCAGAAGTAGTGATATCAGATGGAAATCCTCAAGTTGTTGATTGTATCCCTCAGTTAATCTCTTTTAAGATATCTGATGGACATGGCCTTGTCCGTAATTCCCAAGCTTGCATTGACATTTAGGATTAGAGAAAACATGCTTACAACATTTCCCCAGTCATCTGTGTCTGTGTATCCATGTCCTCTGCATATTGCCCATAAAAGTTCAGTTTAAATAAGAATACACAAAAATGATCAACTTTTTCAAGACACAAACTTGTTCTCAAGCTATGTTGTTGTCCACCAAATTCAATGTTTTTGTACTATTGTAATGTAATTAATTATATCCATGCAGAGAACACCACATAGATTATGATAGTCCTTTTCCTAAATTTTTAGCAACACAGACAATTGGTGGTTTAGTTACTCCATTGTTCATCAATGTGCAATTTATAGCTGAATGTAAGTTTTGTATCTGTGATTGCATCTGTCCCCAAAATTGGCGTTACTGGTCCAAATGTGTTGTGAAATCGGTTCGTGTTCTATGATTGAAAGCTCTTAACATTCAGACATCCAGCGTAATATAGATGCCAACTCAGTTGCCTTTTGTAGCACAAAGGTAACATCAATGATGCTGCATTGGGATCAGAACAAAATCTCGAGCGTCTCCGGCACCTTTGATATTGTTATTGCTAGTGACTGGTAATTAATGTTGTTCACCTATTTTAACTAAATGCATAATTTCTTCATTAAGCTCTTCTTGTGGAAATGGAAAGAAAATGGGGAATAAAGAAATGATCACTGAGTGAATAGCAAAAATAATTGTACAACCAGACGAGGCTTGTCTTCTTAATGCTGTATATGGGAGTTTAAATCCATTGTATGACCTCTTCCTCCCACAGCTGGCTGGATCAACAGGTAGGTATCCTATGGTGTGTGTTGCACATGTTTATATAAGCATATTTTTGAAGATGGTGGAAAAGTCGTAGGATCACGTCTGTGTATAAAATGTGGTATGAAGAAATATGAAGGTATTTGTAGACATGTATTTCATATTTTCATGAAACAAACACTAACCAAATCTAATCAATATATGCAATGATGAAATGATCTTTGTATTTGTGCTCTTGCAGCACTTTCTTCAAAGAATTCCACAAAGGCCTTGTCCAAACTATAAGATGCTTGCTTAAAGAAGGTCCATCCGAAGCCATCCTTTTCAGCCCCAAAAGAGGTGATTCGTTGGATAAGTTTCTAGTTGAAGTTAAGGATAGCGGGTTGAACTTCACAGTGACCGAGGTGTATGACAACAAAATCTGGAGGCGCCATCAGATATTCCTTAGTGGCGATAATCCCTCTTGGCCCAACTACGACGCTGATCACTGCTACCCCTTGTTCATCAGAATTACGCACTGAACTTTCTTGATAGCCAACATTTTGTTTCATTCTCGGTTCATTTCTTCCGAATGTTTCTTTCCGGTGGCTTGTCGGTCGTCAATCGAGTAAAGCATACACTGTAGAAGAATTGTTGTTTAGCCGAAAATTTGCAATGTATTTTTTCTTAGCAGTCAAGATATCACTCTCTGTTAAGTTGCTGTGGGAAACTGAGATCTGAATGTCTTGAGAAGTAACCATTGCATTCATCTGGGCTGAACGAAACTGTGAACACAAGCGTAGAATCTAAAGTTGTGTTGGCGAGATCTTTTATTTTATTAAAAACTAATATCGTTAAGTTGGATCCTAGTGTGAAATGTGATTGATTTTGATGTTTGTGTTTGACTTAGCATGTGACAGCGTACTATTTTTATAATTTTCTACAATTTTTTTATTCGTTTTTATTTGTTTTTTATTTATTATAAATTAATCACATTCAGATATCTTGTGGGATTTATATGGAGTATACAAATCTCTACCATTCAATTCTATTCATTTTCTTTCCTCACACATAAAAATTCATTAAAAAATCACAAAAAATTGAATCCTATGACCCTTTTAATATCGAGGGGGCAAAATGGTTTAATGATTTAGCGAACAAAGGCAAGTGCATGGTTGGGGGATGGTTTTTTTAAAGAAAATTAGACATACGAATGAGTGGTTGAGATGCAGAGAAGACTTATAGAGAAAGAGAGTGTCGTATAGATGACATAATTGTTTTTTAAATAAGTTCCTGAATTGATGTGGAGGGAGAAACAACGATTTTTGGGTTTTTTTTTTCAAATATATATATATATATATATATATATATATATATATACACACACACGAGAAACAGAAAGGTTGGGGTTAATATTGGGAATTTTGAGATGAATCAATTTGCATGTGCTCAAATAAACTTTCTCTTTATTAAATTTTTTGGTTAAATAATAGTGGTGATTAGATGCCCAGATGACAATAAGTGCAAATGCGTGAATAATAAATATTCGTAGATTTTGATTTTGACTAAGTAGCAAAAATTAATATTTAAGTAGAAAAATTTTATACTAAATAAAACTTTTTGTTTTATAACTCGCGATTTATTAATTTGGAGTCAATTCAAACTTTTGAAGTTCGTGCTAGGTCTGTCGGAACAAACAACAGCAGATTACAAGTTTCAAACGAATAATACAAGTATCATTGCAATTAATAGGGCACCATCGAGCCGGAAATGGCACATTCCAACACTGGAACTTTATTAAAAATTCTAGTGCTTGACGTGCCGATTATCCCTTATTGTCAGTCTGCCATATGCCAATAGAGTCCACTTCCTAACCTCCCCGCTCCCACATGATAGAGCTGAAAATGATACATTCCTGATCATGGAGCTCGATTTGACATTTTCCCTGGAAATTTCATAATAACCCCACTACTTTTTTTCTGAATAAAGGCACCTTATACTATTGATAATCATCGTACATCGCATATCCACATCAGATTTTGAAGATTTTGATTAATCTGTATTCTGAAATCAAAGGTACCCTTTTCAGAGTGTGAGTGAGTGATCGTAAATTTTTCAATGCACCATTAAATACTTTAATGCCACATGCAATGAAAGTCCTTTGTAGCCACATAGACGGGAATGCACCATGAGAAATGAATCGATTGATCTACTGTATTGTATTGCAAGGCGGACATACAAATTATGGCACTTGTAGGTTCTGAACATATGTTTGCATTGTTTTTCCATTTAATAATCATCTATTACTTCTGGATCAAATGAAAACATCAATATAAATTTCCTAACGTGCTTAATCTCTAGCTCCAACTGCTATCTACCTAAAATTCAGTTTTTAGTAAAAAATTAAGGCCTTGTTCTTTTGGGTGCTTACCTTATCCGCACGCAATTCCGTATAACCAATACACATTTTCAACCACACACATCTCCCAATACAATATTAATCACACATTCTTACACGGAATACCGCGCGGATAAAATTTACACCCAATCAAACAAGGCCTAAAACTTACCAAACATACTTTTAATCTCTAGGTCCTAGAAAACAATAATGCACATAGAACCAAGGGGAAATTATGAAAACTGATGACAAAAACAGCCTGCATTTATAAACTTTTTTCTACGCAAAATCACACAAAATCACGTATTCCTTCTCGGTCGGTCAAGATTAAACATTAATATCAACCATTATTCACATTATTGCTCATTACTATTCACATCTCATGGATCCATCACTAGCAAACCAAAAAATTTAAATTCTTGCAAAATAAAAGTTTGCACCAACAACGTAAAAGCTTGTTTATGTAGGAGAGCTAAATGGTGAACAAGAAATCAACACCTATATTTATCCTTCGCGCAAGAAGGTTTTAAATCTTGTATGAAGAATAAACATCAATTATGTCAATCACATCCACAGCCTTGACCAAAATGCAATCACAAAATCTATAAGCAATAAAATAGAACATAGCCATCAAAGCATTACCAAAACAATAACACCATTAATACTAACCGAGTAAAATTCGTTAACAAAATCGGAGAAATACTAGATTTTTAGTCACCCAACCAGCATTTACATTTGAATATCAGCCAATTAGCGATAGAGAGTTTAAATGCAAACCCAAAAGATTTCCCAAAAAAAAAAAAAAAAAAAGAGAGAGAGAGTAATAGAAGATAACAAACTTCGCATGATATGAAATTACGAATTGTTTGGGCATTCCCTAGCAAAGTGTCCAGTCTCCCCACAATTGTAACAGCTGTTTCCTCCGCTGCCGGCACTACCACCGAACCTGACACCGCCACCACCTGTACGGCGACCATATCCACCGCCAACTCCACCTTGTCGACCTCCACCTGGACATTCCCTCGCCAAGTGACCAATCTCCCCACACTGGAAACAGCCTCCACTATTGCCGCCGCCGACTCGGCCTCCAGAGGGGCAATCCCTTGCCATATGCCCAAAACCACCACAGGTATAACATCCTCCACCATTACCGCCGCCACCGTTGTTCCTACCGCAGTCCCTAGCCATATGCCCATACTCACCACAGTTATAGCACTCTCCACCACCACCACCACCACCTCCTCCTCCGCCACTTCGATATCCATAGCCATTGCCGTTATTTCTCCGGTCGCCGTACCCGAAACCACCACGGCCGTTGTTACTGCCTCTTCGTGAAGAGTAATCACCGGAGCCACCCCCAGCTATTGTAACGTCAATCGCCTTCGTCTTGTCTCCTTCTAGTACAGTAGTGAACTCAACGACCTGGCCCTCGCGAAGGGTGCGATAGCCATCGGCTTTGATGGCAGTCTGATGCACAAACAGATCATCACCGCCTTCATCAGGCTTGATGAAGCCATAGCCCTTCTGATCGTTGAACTTGCTCACCACTCCTTTCGATCTAGGGATCTCCTCCGCCATGGAATCGATTTGTTGATTTTCTCAAAACCCTAGAATTTAGAATTTGGGAGCGTGTGTTTGCCTATATAATAGAGAGGATCCCAGCGGCTGTGGGTCGGTGGATTAAGCAAAGAAACCCTAATGCGAATTGACGCTCGTTTGGGCTTTGGGTTGCTCACTTCACGCTATGTTGAGGCTAATTACGCATAACACATTTCTTCATTTATTCATAGATTTATTTATGAGACATTAGCAAATATATGTAAATTTAGACTTCCAATTGCATGAAAGTCAAAGAATTTTTCAATTTGCAAGACTAATAAGAAAAATTATAACATGCCCAAATTATTCTTGACCATGTGCAAATGGCGGCTCCACAATTGACATGAAATAGTACAGATTTTCAATACATGTCACATCCTATCATGTTTGCATTAAATGAACAACTTAGAGACCAAGCAATCCCTCTTATCCCTCCATTAGTTGGCACCAAACACACTTTTATCCAACTTCCATTGTTTCTTTATTTTCTTGGTCAGATTAAACTCTCCTAATGAATTGCTTTTACTCCTCCAATGGGTTCCACTGAACTCTAGCATTATTGCGTATGTTGAACGATTTCGATTTATGCTTCCTATGCTATAGGGTATAGAATATTGAATATGCTGAATCACAGTTTGTATGAAAAATGCGTGGACGAGCAGTGTGGTACCACGAACTCTTACTATGAAATGGATGCTTGGAGTTTATTTTTCTTTGTTTTTGTATCTCTTGGTGCTCCTTATTCATTCTTTATTTCAGATGTAGCAATTGACTCGTGGTTATGTTTATTGATTTTACGTGTTTCCACTTTTCAACGACGACCTTACACCATTATATCATATTTTTTGCAGAGAGTTCCATAATATAGAAGAGAATTGGTAGTGGCATTACTCACGGTGAAATATTGGAAGCGAGCCTTCAAGGGTGAAGTTTGTCACATGATAAATGTAGACGACATTGAATTCCTCATGAGGCTGTAAATAAGCTTGTGTTACCTCCTGAAGTCTGTAGACTAGTTAGTCGTCCACCGAATAGGCGCCGCCAATATAGATCAGAGCTCACACATTTTGTATGACGATGCTGATGACGTCGCTCTACAGACCGTCATCAACAGATTTGTACGGCTCCTATCGATTCGATTCCGACGTAGTCATTTGCTATCGAAGTGGTGTTTTGGTCATACGATTATATCTTCATTGGGATTTTGTCTGATTGTTGATTGTGCCTACTATTTTGTTGCCATTCTCTATTTTAATATGCTACCATGATGTGGTATTTTGTAAAATATTTGCAGAAATGTTATCTATGTGTTTAATGGTACAACATATTTATTCTGAAAAAATACATTTTGGTATCTGTGATTAGACTCTATACAATATATGATAGAGTATGGAACGAAAACAGATTTCCAAACCCCAGACCCTAAATGCTAAACCCTACACACTGAACGTTAAACTGTAAACCCTATAATATAACTTGCAAAGAAAACAAACAAAATATGATTAGAATTGGGCGAGAGGGAAGAGTTGAAGCAAAATTACACATATAAGAGTAAGTTATGCAAATAACACGAGAAATTGGGATTAAAAAGACAATGCCGCTTCTTTACCAAAATAAAAATGGGTAATACAGAAATTTCCTTTCTTCTATGTGTTGAATAGACTATACTTTGTTAATGATTATTTATTCTTTCTTTTGTTTTTCGAATGGATTTATTATTGTTATTATCATATTAATTAAAGGTTTTAAATAATTATGTATATTTTTAACAAAAAAATAATGGTCGTTTTTTCTCCTAAGCATTGAATGGACTATACTTTGTTAATGGTAATTTATTCTTTATTTTTTTGGATAAATTTATTATTGCTATTATCATATTAATTAAAGGTTAAGAATATTTGTGTATATTTTTAACAAAAAATAATAAAGTCTTTTTTCTCCTATGTGTCGAATAGATTATACTTTGTTAATCATTATTTATTATTTTTTTAATGCATTTATTATTGTTATTATCGTATTAATTAAAGCTTAAGAATAAATGTGTATATTTTTAACACAAAATAAAAGAGTCTTTTTTCCTCCTATGTGTTGAATAAACTACACTTTCTTAATTATTATTTATTCTTTTTTTAATGAATTTATTATTGTTGTTATTATCATACTAAACAAAGGTTCAGAATAATTGTCGATATTTTTAACAAAAAATAATAGTCATTTCACGAAAAAAAAGAAAGAGAATATTGAACACAATGGAACTAACGTTAAACATTGAACTGTGAGCTAATATAGCTTCCACCACTACATAAGCTATTTTTTGCTAAACTACTCCCCGGTTAGCTTTGTCTATTTTACATAAAATTATTTTAAAAATTCAAAAATGTAAATTTGTCTGCAAATTTTTTATCTGTGATGGATACTCTATACCTTAGATGATAGAGTATCCAATGAAAATAGACAACCATGGTAAAAGTTAGAAAATATCCGATACAAACTTCATTGATCTAGTGAAAAACGAACAATACATTGGAGGTAATAGCATACTGACATACTGGGAAACTAAATACTGGCAGACCTTAACATCCAAAACGGCCAAAAAATGTCTACCAATTGGTCAACCAAGACCAATGTCGGGACTACGATATTTCGTGCACGAGCACGTTTATAGTTCAATAGGTGGAAGGAAAACACAGCCATTATACATAAACCACACAAACTACAACTAAATACAACTGGAGATAGTCGACCTTAAGCTCACTAGACGAACACCAAAATACTTCATTACTTTTCCTTGAACTCCAAATCTCATCTTCTCAATGATAGGAAATTCCCTAAGCAAGAGTGCTTGAACCTTTCCAAATTTCCGCATTCAAAGCCTTCTTAATAGTTGTTATCCTATCCACCACACTATGCTGTATAATCTTTCTATAACAACGGTTCTCTGGCCTCACAATGTATGGATAATTATTCCTGCATATACATAACACTACAATTAACATCAAAATCAAAATGGCGTTTTCAAATCATAAATAAAACAGTAACATAGTCGAAGTTAAGAGGAATTAAAACAAAGAAATATTTCAGGGAACTATGTAATTTTCAGTAGTGGATTCAAAAGTATTGCTCATTAGTTTCAAACTTTTTTCCAGAATTCAACTTATAATGAGAGTGTTCTGAGATAATCATTCATGGTTTCATTGACAAAAGAGTTCTAAATTTTCATTTTTACTGTTAAATTATGTGTTATAGATTGTTATACATTTGTTTACTAATTTGTTTAACAGGTTTATTTGTCCAACAAAATTCTCATATATTCAATATCCATCTTACAAATTTTGCACAAATATAAAAGACAACTACTTAAAACAAAAGATAAGCATTTTCGCCTCGATTACGCATTAACACAAAAGTGCAACGCAAAAACAACCCGTACACACACCTCACATGGCGTGGATTCATAACCCACACAACATAATCTTTTGTTCTGATTTCAATTTGACGAAGGGGAGATACGACCATTCAAAGGGAACCAAAATGAGAAAATGGTTATGGCAAACTGGGTTAAACCCAAAACTGGAGTATAATACAAAAAAATTAACAAAATACATGAACTCTAACCAATTCAAAATTAGGGCTTTCAAGATCAATCCCAATACAATTGAACATTATACCCATGTATTTCACATAGCAATGCCCACTTAAAAATGACAAAAAAAATAACCAAATAAAACAAATACGGGTTGAACCATTCGATCGTACAATAAGCCTTAATAATGCAAAAAAAAAAAAAAGAACAAATCACCCAAGATAATTACGAAAACCCCAATTTTGTATATTCTATTGATGATTTGATAGTAAAAAAGAGAGAAAAAGAAACGTTTGTGTGAACTTACGAGCTTGTCATCACAGATGAATATTTTTTGCCGCAAATCTACAGAGGAAGTTACTGGGTAGAAGCAAACGACTCTATCTTCAGGTAATCTAGACTACTCTTGCCGAAAACAACTAGAAATCTTTGGTATTAGGCTGTTTTTTCATTGAATTTTGGATGGGAGAAGTTTTGGAGAAGAAGGTACGACGGTGATGGGAAAACTTGGTCAAATTGTACAACTTCTAATCTCTTATGCGTACTTGATCTAATTTTAGTTGAGGGATATCTTGGTCCTTGTCAATTAATTATTGTAGTATTGCAAATGTAAAATTTTCATGTTAATATAGTATTTACATAATAAAATCTTGACAATCTTGCTAATATCTCTTTATTTATTTATTTATTTATTATTAATAAAAAATGCATAAGCATAGTACGATTTTGAAATATGGTCAAATTTTACAGCAAATATCAATAATATTTTCAATAGTTAACTTATAAAATCATCATTTTTAATTTATTATTATGTATATTTATTCAAAATAATATTTGTCAATCATTAGGATTAGCCTGATGGCTAAAACCTCTAATAACTAGTAGGAGGTTTAAGATTCAAACTCTATAAATATTATTAATAATATTGTATTTATATCTTATGTGCTATTTGTGGTTTGTCCACCCTTATGTAATGGGTTGTTTGTTTTGTTTGTTTCTATTGTTTCGTTGTCAGATGGTGGTTATGAACCCTTGGGATGTGCCCTCAGATTCAATCTTCGCGAGCCTCAAGTCGAGATTGGAATGGATTGTACTTCAAATGATTTAATGATATATTCTGATGTAATATGTCTAACATGCAATGTACCATTCATAAAAAAATATTTATTTAATAATTATATTAGGATAAATAAACAAATCACATTTCTCCGCAATTGTTCTAAATCATCTACGATCCCCAGTTTATTGGTTTTAGATTAACATTTCAATGTACATATATTTAAATAGAGGGGACAAAAATCGAGAAGAGCCCAAAGGATTATAACATAGACGTACCAAGTTTTTCGTTAGGCTTGATTTGCTAGAAATCACAATTCGAGTCTCAACTTGCAATCTGCAAAACGAAAGAAAGAAAAGGTGGGACTATTGCAGCATTTTGCCTCATTTCTGAAAATTAGTATTTGTAGGAACAAGAATGAGAATAATAAGAGAGCAAAATAGAAAAAGTGACCTTCAAATCTAAAACACGAAGCATTTATAGGACTTGTATAGTAAATGCTCGCAACTTCCCTAATGCATGCTTGACACGTATCTTTTTGTAGATGATGACATGTGGTATGACCGCTTCAAGTTCTAACCATTCATGAAGAGTTGTTCAAAACATTAATGGTCATGAAAATGAAACTTAAGCATAGTAGGAGCTCAATAATACGGTCATATAATTTAGACTTGACTTCTTTCCTCGATCTCATATACGATCGTAGTTAATTGACGATGGTTGATATCATTCTTTCCTCGACCTCATATACCGTCGCAATCTCGACTTCTTTCTTCGACCTCACATATGATCGTAGTCAATTGAAGATGGCTGTTTGGCATCATTTAGTCCCCCAACAAATGCTATTTGAAGCCCATAAGATTCAAGGGGCAAAAAAGGGAAAAGCCATACGAATTTCTTTGGTACAAATCTCATGGACTTTGATATTGAGAGAGTGAAAAACACCTTAAGGAAGGCTGGAAAAAAGGGCTCAAAGCCAAAAAGCTACTGATGATGCTGGGATTTTTCGATCCAAGGTTGCTAAAACGACCTAAGCTGCTCACCCTCCAACCCAGCCCATATGTTCAGGACTATGAGTTTGTGCAATCAAAAGGTTTTTGAATCTCGATTTAATCTCAATGTGGATGAGGACATTCGTGCTTTAGAGGAGCTCATTGATCCTCGATTGAAATAAGACACAAAGAAGAAAAATACTCAATCTTGCTATAAAGGTTTTGCGGCCATAATCAGGAAGGTAATTTAGTTGAGTACTCTATGTTTTACAGTCGTTCATATCATATTCTCACTTCAACTTCTAACTCCTCTTTACCAGGTCTTCTTTCTTAGGTTCGACCATTGAGCAAGTCTATGTTCGAGAAACTTGAAATCCGTCGAGGAGAAATACAAAGTCTTGGAGAAGTAAATAAGGATTTGACGAAGGATGTGAAGAAAGCAAGATTTGACTTGGCCATCAAAGAGGGTGAGAACAAAGATTTGAAGGAGAAATTAGAGACCGCTCAACAGACATCCATAGATAAATATAAGCGATCGTAGGAAGACAGGGAGACAATGGGCATGTATGGTGTCCAATCCATGATAACCACTTACAAAAGAGTTCGAGCTCCAAAATTTGACCTTAAATTATCATGCTTCAAAAGTCGACCATAAATGGTCATGCTTCAAAATTCGACAATGGTCATGCTTCAAAAGAGTGAAAATTCTTGGTTATGATCATGTGAATTCTCAATCATAAATGATCGTCCTTAATGCTTTTGGGCATAAAATATTTTTATGCTAGAAAATATAGCACAATAAAATATGCCTATGCATATGAATAAAATATGACTAGGCAATTTATGCCCATAAATGTTCGGATACAATTCAAATTTCGTGTTTGAACATATACGCAAATTCATGCATGCTCATTACAATAGTATACACGTGACCATGTGCTTTGTTGCGATAAATTCCCACATCGTAAGTGTACGGTTCGCAAAAGTAATAGTGAACATTTTGAGTTCAGATGTTGTACCCACGAGGACCATGTTATTCTCACGCTCAATCTAACTAGCCTTAACCGAAACGAATATAGTTTAGATAAATAGTTTTCTAAAATTACGAGAATTAGGCACTAAATTGAATTGCAAAAATTAAAGTTAAAAACTATGAACTAAATTGGAACAAATTAAAAGAGAGATTTTTTATTTAAATCAAATATGGGAAAACTAGCATTAAGGTTTCGAATCCACTTTTCAATCAATGTTTACCCGGATTGTTAACTTGACAACAACACTCGAATAAGACGATCAAAGTTCCAATATTATTAAATAATCTCTATCAAGTAGAGTTTAACATGTTCGTACGAACACTATAACTATATCTCTATGACATCAACACTGGAAGAATGCAATAAAGAATAAGAATTTCACAAAAGATCGCGTAAAGCATAGTGGCATTCTCATCCCCTATAGAACTCTATAGTTTTTAATATAGTTCTAGTCTAATTTAGATCTCTCGATTAAAAAATTAAACCACAAATATCATATGATTGTGTGCATTCAATGTATGAAAAAAAACAATTCAATATTAAAAATTCAAAAAAAATTGAATAATCGTATTGAACGTCAAATTAATAATCCAAAAATAAATTGAAGTCAAAGCTTATCTCAGCCCTAATGTTATAAAAAATCTACCCTAGCATATTATAATTAAAAGAACAAAAATAAGAATAAGATGCCACAACCGGATTTCGATGGTGATGGTCTTTACTTTAATCTTCAATTTGCCAAGAGATCTTCTAAAAGCTCCAATTCTTGTACTTGCTAATCCTCTTTTTGGTGGTTTTCAACCCTTTTTATAGCTGTGAAAAGATCCCCAAAAGTTTCAATTTCATGTGGAAGAAATAGCGTAAAAAGATACCAAAATTATAGCCCTAAACAAACTTGGAAAACTATCATCGGGTGGGTTACGACCGCAACTTTGGGCATTACGGCTATAACTCCCATTCTGTAAAAAAATTTCAGTACACACAGTCTTTACGAGTTTTGGCATAACTTTTGATTTCGGTGTCTGATTGCTGTAATTCAAAAAGCGTTGGAAAGTACACAAAGAGATCTACAACTTTGCATGAAACAAAAAGATCCAAAATCAAACTTTAACCTAGTCAAAATCCATCCTCAATATTTCGTTCTTTTTCAATCTTGCCCCAAAGTTCTTCAAATTTGGTCCAATTCAACTTCTTTTCTTTCAAAATTGATTCAAGCATCATCCATGTTGGTTTTTACCTAAAAACATATGAAACAAACCATAAATAAGTAAAATGAAACTGATTAAATGAGTTGAAACTATAAAATAAGAGTAGATTAAAACTATAAAATAAGAGTAGATTTAACGTTTATCATGCTCTTTAAATGCGGTCTTAAACGATGTATAATCTAAAATACGATCTTAAAACATACTCTCAAAGTATGGTTTTAAATTATTCCTCAAAAAACTAATTCTAAACTAACTCAACTACTTAATATATGCTTTTGATACGACTATTAGGGGTTCATGTCCTCCTGCCTCCATCCCAAGAGAGTTGAGTTAATTTACGATCACTTATTTTATCTACACCGTGACAATAAATTGGTACACTGATTTTCTCAATTAAATTCGATGCACTTCATTGAGCTCTTCTCCACCTTTAAATAGAATTACAAATACAAATTATAACCCTAACTTTCCTAATTTACAATGGGCCTATTCTATTTTACAATAGGCCTACTCTAATAAATACAATGGGCCTATTCTAATAAATATACATGTAACATCCCCCTCAAATTGATGCGGGAGGTTCCGAGAGCATCAATTTGCCTACCAATAACTGATGACGATGACGAGATAAAGCCTTTGTGAAGACATCAGTTGTTTGCAATTCCGTGGGAATGTGAGGAAGATCAATCATACGTCGATCGAATGCCTCACGAATAGAATGACAATCGACTTCAATATGTTTTGTACGCTCATGGAAAACAGGATTCTCTGCAATTTGAATAGCACTAGTGTTATCTGCATGCAGTGGAGTAGGAAAAAACTGAGAAATACCAAGCTCGCCCAATAAACCACGAATCCACACAATCTCTGAAAAAGCTAAGGACATGGCACGATACTCTGATTCCGTAGAGGATCTAGAAACCCGTTCTTGCTTCTTACTTTTCCAAGAGATAAAAGCATCTCGCAGAACCATGCACCACCCTATAATAGACCTACGGGTATCCGAACAACCAGCTCAATCTGCATCACTATAGCCCACCAATCTTAGTGGATTCTTCTTAGGTAAAAATAATCCCCGACCAGAGGGGCCCTTAAGATAACAAAGAATACGTCGAACTGCTACTAAATGTGGCTGTCGAGGGGCCTTCATAAATTGACTGACTTGTTGGATGGAGAAAGAAATGTCTGGGCGTGTAATTGTCAAATAATTCAAACTCCCAACAATTTGTCGATATAACAACGGATCAGATAACAATTCACCATCCTCTTGGCGAAGCTTTAAATTAACCTCTATTAGTGTAAAAACTAAATTCGTAGACTGGAAACCAGCCAATGTAAGAATATCTTGAGTGTATTTGTATTGATACGGGAGAGTACCAGTGGAATAAGAAAGAACTTCAAGGCCAAGAAAGTAATGGAGTGGACCAAGATCTTTCATACGGAAAGAAGACTGAAGATGATGTTGTTGTCCTCCAATCGGCTAAGCGCCAGATCTAGTGATAACAATATCATCCACATAGACCAACAGAACCACAATCCCACTACTAGTCTTCTTAAGAAAAAGAGATGAATCATACCGCTCTGAGTGAAGTGGAACCCAAGGAGGGTAGCACGAAATTTCTCAAACTAGGCACGGGTGCCTGTTTTAACCCGTATAATGAACGTCACAAATGACAAACTGCAGTAGATTGATTAAGAAATAACCCAGGGGTGGGGCCATATAAATCTCCTCTTTCAAATCCCTGTGTAAAGAGACATTCTTTACATCCATCTGGTGTAAAGGCCAACCCTGAGAGGCTGAGATAGCCATAACATTCGAAACAGTACTCATTTTGGCAATTGGAGCGAAAGTCTCATCATAGTCAAGCCTATATTCTTGGCAATTGCCAAGTGCTACCAACTGAGCTTTGTATCTATCAACAGTTCCATCAGACTAGAGTTTAACCCCATTACCCACTTACAATCAATGAGTTTGACTCCTTCAGGGCAAGGTACAATATCCCAAGTATGGTTCTCCAAAAGTGCTTGAAGTTCCTCATCCATAGCTTGTTGCCAACAAGTTTGATCAGCTCCTTATGAATATGACCTAGGAATAATAGTGGTATCCGTAGTAGCCTAATTAGTAATGTGAGAGAATCCATACCTATCAGGTGGTCAGGATGTACGAGAAGTCCTCCGTGGTGTAGGTGGGACAGAATTAGACATCGTTTCAGGATCTAGGAGGGGCGTCGGTACTCGAGAAGGATGTCTTTGATACACTATTCCTTTCCAACGATCTACTGTGGATGTATCATAATTGAACGTAGGAAGCGAAGCAGTCTCACATGGTGGAAAAATATAGGACTGGAAGAAATATTGATTTTTAAAGAAAACAACATTTCGAGAAATGCAAAGTTCATTGGCAGTAGAATCATAACATATATAACCTTCATGAGAAGGACTATACTCAAGAAAAGCACACCTTGCCACTTGTGCAGTGAGTTTGTTTTTTTCTATAGAAGGCAAGTGAACAAAGTAGATACAACCAAAAATACGAAGAGAATTATAGTTAGGGATGACACCAAATAGACGATAATATGGAGAGTCAAATTGAAGAACCCGAGAAGGCAATCGATTAATCAAATAGACCGACGTAGACAGGGCTTCCACCCAGAAACATGAAGGGACTGAAGATTCAAGCAATAGAGTACGAACCTTTACATTCGGTTACTCCATTTTGTTGGGGAGAATATGGACAAGATCTTTGACACAAAATTTCCCATAGATTTGAAAAACTAGTGAAACTCGGTAGACATGTATTCCCCCCTCCCTCCGAAATCAAATTGTAAGATCTTAATATGAGTAGAAAATTGAGTTTGAACAAGTGCAAGAAATTCTTGAAATTTGGAAAACACTTTAGATTTAGAGTGAAGAAAATATATTGGTCCGTGCCATGATACACCAAATATTAATTACCTTTCTCAGTTTTGAAAAACTACAAATTAATGTAGCAGTGGTGAGTAAGGGTCGATTCCACAGAGAACAGTTTGTCAATTTGGTATACTTATGCTAACTAAATTGATTGGGGGTTTTAGTAAATGGGGAATAAATATTGAATACAAAATAAAATAACAATTAAGAAAGTTTTACCAATGAGAGAAATCATCTAGTTCTTGGTTCAGTCGAGCCTCCACTTGCATATCTAATTTACTCATAACGTGTTCTATTCTCTATTCAAATCTTTAACCTTGAGATAATAAATTACACATCTTTATTATCTCTATTTTCCCTTAAGCGTAACTAATTGAAGGTTAGCTTTTCAATTAGTCCTTAGACTTTTGGATAACCCAGAAGTCCGATCTCTAGATTTAATGCAAAAGTTAGCATTAAGAATTAGGAAAACAGGTTAAACTTAGAGTAACATTTCAACCAGCTCGAAATGCTTAACAATAGGGTTTGTTATTCCCAACGATATGTGATCGCTAGTTGTTACGTATAAATTAAAGAAATCAACAACTACGGATTGAAACTTTAATTCTAACAAGTTGATAATAGAATTTTAACTCAATTGGCCAAATATAATTAAAGTTCATATTATCAAAAATAAAATAGAAAAACAAACTAATTTGAATAAGAGTATAAGAACAACGTCACTTGTGAGTTAATCGGATAGCAAGCTCAGAACAACGACATCCCCTTGAACTAGATCGAGATGCCTAGCCAATCATATTCTCGGCTAAAGTATACATTCAAATATACTTCCGCCGGAATATGAAAGGCTATTTAAGCAATCTCTAAAACTTTATTCACACTTCAACTCTTCACACTTCTACTCAAAATAAGATTCAAAAGAAAGCTAAACAAAAGATGAATGCTACTAGAATGAAATATAACACTAAGAATTGAGGATGAGAGAGTGTTTTACAAATTGGAAATGGCTTAATGGCCTTGCCCTTTTATAAACACTAAGGGAATCTTTCAATAATGCATTAGGTGAGCTGTTCCTCCATTATTATTCGACTTCCTCATTCCTTTTGGCTATCTTAATGTCGATTTTTGCCTTTATGACCAAAAATAGCTGTTGTAAGCCATCAAGTTACCTTTCTTTTGGCAGTGGAATCACAACAATTGGATCTTTGTAGGCCAAGTTATGGCATTTGCACCGAACGTTGACATTGAACACATTGGATGTTCATGATGCTGTCTTCCAACTCAATTTTCGTCTATTTTTCCACCGATGTTGCCTAAGAGACTAGAAATAGCATTTGTAGATAATCGAGTTATCTTTCTTTTAGCGTTAGAATCAGGTCAATCCCATATTTCTAGCTCAAGTTATGATCCAAACACTGAAAGCTGCCCTGTGAATCCGAGTTGCTGATTTGCACTTTCCATGCCTTGTCTATACATTTAAACATATTTCAACTCTTCTTAGTCCTCAAACATGAAAATAAATAAAAACACATAAATACAAACTTATGAAACAATTATCACATGATAACAAACATTATTAGAGAGTTATTAAAGTGTTTTTCAAGCACTTATCATATATCTAAGTGAAACGATTATAATCATCAATAAAAGTAACAAAATAATTATACTGAGCATTTGAAATAACATGACTAATACCCCAGACATCTGTACGCACAACCTCAAAGCATGTAGAAGCACGACTCCCATGAGTAGGATATGGTCAACACTTACTTTTACCAAATTTACAAGTAGTGCAATCAAAAGATATATATTAGAAAATGAAATTTTATTTCCCAAATAACTAGTTTTGACAAGATGAGATAAAACAACTTTATTGGGATGGCCTAATTTCTCATGCCAAACATCACTATCGCTAATAATAGCAGAACAACATACTGAATTGAAACTAGAATTGATAGAATTAGAAAACTGGAGAGGAAATAGACGTCCAACCTTAGGCCCCTTCGCGATCACCTTCCCCGATGTTTGATCGTGCACACAACAACCATTACGATCAAAGTGAATTTCATAATTATTATCCACCAATTGTCCAACAGAAATTAAATTTGAAGATAACTTTGGAGAAATGAGAACATTATCAAAAGTGTCTCCAAGAGATCCAATAGCAGTGATAGGAAGTGCACTACCATTTGCTATTTGAATAAGCTGATTGCCCGTATACTTGCGAATATCACGTAAGACGGTATGATTTCCGATCATATGATTTGAAGCTGCTGAATCAACCAACTAAGGAGAAGTATGAGACTGATTCATACCTTGGATATCAATTGCAGATAAGGCGGAGACAATCATTTGTTGGACCATTTCAGGAGTTAAAATAGATGGAGAGTTGGGTGAAACAGGGTGGTTCAGAGTATGCAGAGGAGTAATATCTGCAAGATTAGATTGAATGACAGAATTAGAATTTTTCCCTTGTCTATTTTAGGGCCGAATTCGATAATCTTTGATGAGATGCCCATCTTTCTTGACTAATTACAGAACTTCTTTGTACAGTGCTTTGCGATGTGCTCAAACTCCTTGCAGCGATAGCATTGTATCTGCGCGTTAGTTTTTCCTTTGGCTTGAGACGCATGTGCAACATTCATCAGCTTAGTGGGGGCAGAGTCTTGATTAAGACTTATTTGAGTTGTTAAACGCTATTCTTCACGCAATAATTCATCTAAGGATGGAATAGGATTGCGATCGATTAACAGCCTCAAATTCTAGGTGAAAATTCATCAAAAATTGATCCCTCTGGCTATCATCATGAATTTTCTTTAATGATTCTAATGCCTCCCGTGGAACTGCGGAAGAAACAATTCCAGAATATTCACTCCAAAGATTTCAAAATCCATAATAATATTGCTGAATAGTAAGATTGCCTTATCGATAACTAGAAATATCTAACTCAAGCTGATATTTCCTAGTAGTGTTATCCTGATAATAGACGTATCGAATATAATCCCACACCTCCCTTGATGTTGCAAAAAGGCCAGAGATCATTTATCATATGAGGTTCAATCAAAACAGGCAACCAAGTTATAATTTGTGCATCTTTAGTCACCCACTGAGCACACTCCTTAGCATCCGTAAGGGCCTTGTTAGTACCATCTAAGTGACCCCACAAATCTTTTCCTTTAACATACATTGAGAATTGAAATTCCTAAACACTATAATTCTTTCCGTTAAAACAAATAATAGAAATCTTGTCTTCAGCCATTATTCAAACTAAAACACTTTAATTGTTGAACTTAACCGTAAAACCAACGAAACAAGTGGAATTCGCCACAAGACCAAATAAACGAGTGAAATCCTCTCAAATACCACATCAGAAATGAGAGATGGTATCGAAAGACAAACTCACTATGTGAAATTGAGACGAAAAGTGTGCATGAACAGTAACGCGGGGCGAATAGTGCTCGGTGAACAGTACCTCGGTAACCAGTAATCGCGATGAACAGTAACCGTGAGGATATGACCAAGTAACGATTGTAAAATCAATCAACACCTAGAACATGGCTCTGATACCATGACAATAAATCAATGTACTGATTTTCTCAATTAAATTCGATGCACTTCATTGAGCTCTTCTCCACCTTTAAATAGAATTACAGATACAACTTATAACCCTAACTTTCCTCATTTACAATGGGCCTATTCTATTTTACAATTGTAATGACCGCAATAGAAAAATTTAAATGTTCAAAGCTTTACGACGTCGTTATGACTTCCCCCTTAAAATGAGAATTTCAATCAATAAATAGCGTAGCAGAACCAAAAATAAAATAAAACTTAATAGTTTAATCGGGTCAAATTTCTTTATTACGGGCCAAGATAAAATTGGGCTTTAGGCCACTGATAAGTTAAAAGTCATCCTATCTTGGATTGGGCCGATCCACCCTAAATAATCAAACTTTTTATTACTTTGGAAACTTATTATTACCGTAATTACTATTATTATTGTCATTATAATTATGACAACATTTTTATCACTGTTAGTATTATTATTATTAGTATTATCATTATTTTTAAAAAGAAAAAAAACCAAACAATCGGCTTACCTTCGAAAACTATCCCAACTGTGAGGCATATCAATTTGAATTTTAAGATACGTAGGATTCTTCCTCCCCATCCAGCCCACGTCTCTCCCTCAACTTGATATACTCCACTTCATAAGCTCTCATAAGTCACGTTCCCTTCCTCGAGCAAACACCAAACTCCCATTCTGACCTACAGCTTCAAGAACCTGGGGAGATCGCTCACAACTCTCAGCAAACGCATATCAAAACCAGGTAATCCTTTTAACTCCTTGTTCTTGCCGAAAATATTGTTCATATACCGTTACTGCTTGGAACAACACAATTGATTTATCACTAGCTTCATCTGCCTGGGGAGTGTAAATCATGTAATACACGCACATGTACACACAATACATACAATTAGGCACCCAACCACAATTCAAGCACGGGAAAGAATATCCATATGTATGCCTACAATCGAATCCTCAAGCCCCGAAATTTCCTCAAACTATGTATGTATGATTGTAGTCTAGCATCTATTCATCATCCTAATCGTGTAAAAAAAAATAAATAAAGGAAAAGACGAGAGGGACGAATGAACAGTGAACGCTGTGGTCGGCCATGGCAACTCACCTTCAACCTCGTCTCCTTTTTGTGTGTTTACCACCAAATCAACGCCGGAGTATAGTTCACCCAAAACCCGAACTCAATTGATGTTATTCTGGCCTAGAAACCTTCGATTTCGCCGGATTTTTTTGACACCTAAAACTCGATTGAGGCTGCGGTTTCTTTTCCTCTCTCTTTCCGCCGAATGCCCACGCGAGGCCACTGCGCGCGAGCCCGGTCGTCGGCGATGGTTCGTCTGGCAGCTGACGATGGTGGCACTTCCGCTCATCCTTCTAGTCGACTCGGCTCGAGCAAGAGCATTCCCAGACTCCATCGGGTTAAATATGAGCTTGTGGGGATGAAGTCAAGCTTTTGACTCTCAAATTGAGTAATTTGCAACCTTAATCCCTTAACTCCTAACTCCTATTTAAGTTAGTCCCTTGGCTTTATATCCTCCTTTCAAATCGTTTATAATGGCCCTCAAAATCATGGGTTTACTTCAATTGACCTCAAATGAAATTATATAATTTACAACTGAAGTCCCCAAAGTTTCGATTGAGCTTCAAACTAGTCCTAATTGACCAATTACTTCAATTTTCACCCTCAAATCAATACTTCTCTTTCAATTTAACTCAAAGCAACTTTTAAAGTTATCAATTAGGCCCTAAAACTTTTAAATTCAACACTATAAGACCCGAATAAATTATTAAGCTTCAGTTTGAAGATTTAATTACTAAAGTTATGTTTAATTTCTTCTATTAGACGACGTGAAAAGTCCGTAGAGGCGCTAGCATCACACCAGCTCTAATTTTGAGGCTTACGAGAACTACGAATTGGAGGTGGGATTTATTTTACGCAAGATATTTTATTTCTTGCAAATATTTTTATTTTCAAAGCAATTGTTACTTTAAAATCCATATCATGCCCTTTATGTGTTATTATAATTTGTGGTATATTTGCTATTTGACATGCATGTGATGGTGTTAAGTACCATCTTCTACGGAATGGTGTTAAGGGCCATTCGGATAGTCATAGCGACTTTCCCCCACGTTGGACGGGAGTTTCCAACACTCGACTTTTCTATAGTTTAATTACCTCTAGTTGTAATTTTGTATATGGGTATGTGATATGGAGAGATATTTTTCTATTATGTCTCACTGAGTATAACAACGTTATACTCACCCCAAATGTTTTAAACTCTTTTTCAGGTTAAGGAGTTCGGCGAAGCGGCGCAAGACGGGCGACACCATCCACTTAATTACTGTGTCAAATTAGTTTTCTTCTATTAGAAAATTGTTCAAAACTTAGTAATAAATTATTCTTGAGCTTCCGCATATGGTTTAGAGGATTTAATTCGTTCATTTAGAAAGTAAGTATTGGTTATCAAATTGATTAATATTATTTCAATTAAGTATGTGGATCTGGAACCTTAATAATAATAATAATAATAATAATAATAATAATAATAATAATAATAATAATAATATTATTATTATTATTATTATTATTATTATTATTATTATTATTATTATTATTGTCATCGACAATGTTATTGGAAAAAAAATCGTCAAATTTCCACATTTCAATTAAGTAAAGGCTACTTTGGTAACCCTGCGATATTCAAAATCGGGGCATTACAACAATTGGCATATTCTAATAAATACAATGGGCCTATTCTAATAAATATACATGTAACACACCAAGTGTTAGAGTTGAAGTACCTTGAAAGTCTGCTTCACGTGAAGTGAGTAGGAAATGCTCGTATCATCAAAGTTTTGCATGAGAACTTTTGTGTAAAAATGTGCGACCGCAAATTCAAACTCTTCACAACGAGTAATGGTGGCTATTTTTACATGAGTAAGTTGATGCTCTCCCATCCGAGTCTGAACTTATTTTGCTCAACCTATTAGTTGAGGCTTAATGTACTTCATCTATAGGTCAAGATTTGGTACGCTCAACTTATGAGCCAAGGCTTTAACATGTTTGATCTTTAAAACGAGGCTTTAGATGCTCGGCCTATGACTCAATGTTTTAAGATCTTAAATAATTATCTGAAAATTTTTGATAATAAGAAGATTCTAGGATTTTACGTAAGGATGAGAACTCATGAACTCGATCATAATTATTTTGAATTTAGACCACAGAATATGATCACAAAAATAACGTCATGAATGACGATTTCAAACTTAGATTGTGTTATCACTATGATTTCGAATTACACCTCGGACTATGATTTCGAATTTAGACCATACAAGCATGCTCCTAGAACCCCAATCATCAAAGAGTTGATTTACGTCGTATAAAGACGATCAAAGATTTTGCACCATAATTGATGATCTTAGATATTCGATCATAAAAAGAGCCAGACTTAGATTGTATAATACGATAAAAAATTTGCCCCATGATTGATGATCTTAAATATTTGATCATAAAAAGAGTTGGACTTAAATCATATAAGACAATGAAAATTTTGCGCCATGATTGATGAACTTAAATATTCAATCATAAAAGGCACTTCAGTAGTAGGTGACAATCTTAAATTCACCACCTACACAAATTACGATCGAAAATAAACAATCATAATTATTTTTTCCATGAGTAGAAATTATTTATAATCATCAAAGACCACGAATGGCTGTCTTAATTATTATTTTTAACTTCGATCGTAAATGAATGATCATAATGGTATTTGACCATGAGTCAAATCATATGCATACGATCATAATGGACCATGAGTGATGGTCTTAAATTTTTGTGGCCATAAAGGTTCCCAAACTTTGATCGTATATGAGCGATTGTAAATGCATGTCCATAGGCTTACCCTGGACTTACTTTCATTATGCATGTCCCAATTATTCTTCAAAGTTCAATCTACGTTTACTTGACTAGTTAAAAAGTGGCTCCACCATGAGTCGAGTGAATTTAGACGACATCCATCTACACTTAAGTATAAAAGTTGATATGCCGGACATTTTTTATGTTTACTTCGAGTGAATTTGGATATGAATGCTTCCACCATGAGTTTTCGCCCGTAATTGTGTAGTTGAGGATGTATGATCATTTCTCAGAGGCTTTTTTTTGAGCCCAAACACGAAAGTTATTTCACCCAACTGAAGTTCACAATATTCGACCATAAATTGAAGCTTGTGGTTATTGGCCTTTAAGTTGAGTCGTATCATGCTCAATCTTTGAATGAAGGCCTATTGTGCTTGACATTTAAGTTAAGGCTTATCGTGCTCGACCTTTGAGTCGAGGTTTATTGTGCTCGATCTTTAAATCGAGGCTTATTGTGCTCGACTTTTGAGTCGAGGCTTATTGCGCTCAATCTATAAATCGAGGCTTACTGTTGAGGAACATGACTTCATGAATCCAAAGCTTAAAGAAACATAATTTCACAATGCATTATAACGTTTTTGACTCTCTCTACTGGCCCCTTCACATAAGCCTTTCGTGACTTGCAAAGTCTCCTCACGGTTGATATATTTCTCACCATATTGCAATAAAATCGGTCATAGTTTCCAAAGCTCATTTAGATAGGGAAGTTCTAAAACCAGTGTTCCTTAGGCTGTTAATCATGGCTATTATGACCGAAGGCATTTACAAATCTCACACCCAAAATATTCTGATTGAATCAAGTAATCTATTCTCTCAAAGTTTCATCCTTTCCTTTAATAATTTGCATTAGACCAATTGGACTTTTCTTTTTTTGAGTGCTATTTACGAAGAATGCCGCGAACTTAGTCACAAAATCAACAAACGAAGTTATCGATTGTGGTGGTAGCCTGTCGTACCAATCTCGAGCTTCCTTTCGTAGAGTGGAAGGAAATTTTTAACATGCAATGGCATCTGGGATCACATGCAACCTTATGAGGTCTTGGAATACCCATATTGGAATATTCGTAAATGATCAATGGGGTCTGTCGTCCATTATACTCATCTATGCTTGGGGGTTTTAAATGATGGGGGCAAAGGCATGGCTATAATTTAGGCCAAAAATTGATCTTCTCTAATCCATGGCTATCAAACAATCCTTAATCACATGGTCGTAAATGGAGGAAGTTGTACGTGGCGGCTTATTTTTTGAGTCGTGATAACTTTTCTTGGTTTTTGGTGTTCCATTTCTTGCCTAAGGCTCCCTTCTCCATCCTTATTCACATCATCATGTTGTTTCATCTAATTCAAAATTTCGATCAAAGTTTGCACTTGAGTATGCAGTCCTTGAAACTAACCTTAAGTCACATACGGCAGGTCATGCATTTCATTAAGACATCATGTTTGCTTCCCACGACCATTTTGTGGTGGATTTCTTCGTGTTTGAGATACATTTTGAGGCATGGCTAAGAACTTCAAGTGAGAAAACTCAAACTTTGTTGATGTTTCCTGCAAATGGCGCCAAATTATCTGGACCAACTTGGTTGATATGCTAGAAATTTGAATTTGGGCCTCAACTGGCAATCTACAAAATAAAGGAAACAAAGGGTGGGGCTATCCTCCCAATTTGCCTCTAGTGTGAAAATTATTATTTCTAGGATAGAGTGAGAATGAGAATAATAAGAGAGTAAAGTAGAAAAAGTGAACCCCTTTCACCATGAAACATGAAGTATTTGTAGGACTTATATAGTAATTGCTCTCAACTTTCCTAATGCATGCTTGACATATATCTTCTTGTAGACGATGGTACATGTTATGACATCGTCAATTTGTAAGCATTCATGAAGAGTTGTTCAGAACATTAACAGTCATAAAAATTAAACTTAAGCATAATAAGATCTTAATAATACAGTCATGTAATTTAGACTTGACTTCTTTCCTCGACCTGATATACGGCTGTAGTCAATTGAAGATGGTAGGCTCGACTTATTTCCTCGACCTCATATACAGTCGTAGTCTATTGAAGATGGCTATTTGTAATCAAGGGTTGTACTTATTCTTTATGCATTAGAAATTCTAATTGCTTCATCTTTCTTGCAGCACCACGTATATTGTCCATAAACGCTAATCAATCTAAACTCATGAAATTGGTATCAAGATTTTGAATCTATGCTACGCGTAAGTTTTTCGATGTTGATTCCATTTTCTGACGATGCCTATAATTCCCTTATGACAATAGTGGGGCAGTGGCTTATTGAAAGGAACCTCGCAGTCACAAGACGTCAAAGCATGTGGAGAGGAAGTATCACTTGATTCGAGAAATAGTACAAAGAAGTGATGCGTCATCCTTAAGATTGCTTCTGCCAACAACCTCGCTGATCCATTTACCAAGACCCTACTTACAAACGTGCTTGAGCAGCACATATTAAATTTAGAACTTAGAGACATGCCCCACATGCTTTAGGGCAAGTGGAAGATTATTAGGAATAGTCCCCTTAAAGTATTGTCTTTATACTTTGTTTTTGGAAGTTAATAAATGTGACATTTATTTTCGAATATATTAGCACATTGCATGTGATTTTATTGTCATAAATATCATAGAATAAAATTTCTAGTTTATTAGATGCAACCATGATCTTAGTATATAAGAGTTATGTACAAGAGGGTTAAGATTGTGGATAATAACAATAGCATTTCTAGTTCACAACAATAGCATTTTAGATTCACATTTGAAATAAATGGCTGTGAATATAATCCATAGATATGGAATGCATTCCTTCCTGTGAGAAGTAGAGAGGCGATTCCTTCATTTATTAATTTTGGAATTGAGTGTTGGGCCCAACGAATTTATAATTAGTACCACTCACTGGTGAATTAATGGTAAATGAGTTTAAGAAGTAATTGAGAAAGTAAATGGAAAATTCTTTGTCAATTACGAATTGTTTATGGAGGATTAATTAATATATAATGATTATATAAATGGACTACTCAAGTTCGAGTCGTAAGATATTCTATAACTAAGTAGAGTGCAATTCCAAATTTTTGTGGATTAATAATGAAATTAATGAGTTGGAAAAATTAATTAAAGAGTTTAATTATTTTTTCAATTTATTGGAGCTTCTAATTATAGGTTCATGGTCCCAGGTGCGCATCCAAATTAATGATCAATTTAAGAAATCCTAGAATAATATGGAAAGATAGTTTCCATAACTTCGAGGGCTTAAGAAATAAACATAATTAATTATGATATATTAATTATAATTGATTATAATTATGAGATAATTATATGTGTTAATAATATCGAAAAGATATTAGAAATTTATAGGAGATATTATTTAACATCTAAAATGAGAATTCTAATAGGATTTAAATTCTACCTTTTTAGAGGTTGGATCTTAATGGGATTTGGAATATCCTACAACTATAAATAGAGATCACTAGGTAGTACAAATAATGTTATAGTTTTCTTTCCCTTACTCTAAGAGTCGACTGGTGCGAACATCTTTGTGCTTTCCCTTTTTGGTGTTCTATACTATAGGTTCTCACCTAAATTAGTAAGCCCAACTCTATTCTTTCATATGTTGAAATTAATGTAGAGAAAGAATTAGGAACTTTAGTTTTATGTTTGGAGTACTCACACACTATCGTCGATTGGGTGGATCGTACTGGAAGCTAGTAGTTTCTACTATATCTGTTTAAGTGTAAAACACTGCTAAATATTAGTTTTCGAGAGTCTTCTCTTTAGATCTATTAATTCACATTAATTGTTGATTTATATTCATATGGTCGATTATAGATTTGTGAAAATTTGTGAAATTTTATTAATTCGCTTTCACTGTGTCAGATCTGATCTGACAATTGAAAATTGTTAAATTCTAGAATTGTTCTGGTAGGGCATAAATTTTCAATATCCCCTTTATTTTCCGACAAATTTTTCCGTAAAATGGTTCAACTTCTAAAATTATCCTGTCTAGTTCAGCTCCAGCGCTCGTTTAACTTGCAATGCAAGCCTCTTACATCTTTCTCTTCTACAGGTATTCAAAAGTTTAGTTGCTTGCTCTTTACTAGTTTAGATGTGTACAAGTGTTTTTGGTGATTTTTGAGTATAATGTTGATATTGAATAAATAATCTATAAACTTAACATGCTATTAATAACTTAACAAATAAAGACAAATCATAAAAACCTAACTTAGTCATGAGTTAAAATATGTTGTTTCGAGAAACTATCCCTTTGCTGTTGGGTCGATAAAAAAATCCACATCACCATATTAAACCAAGTAAGCAAGCAATTGACGTCAAAGGAGAAATCAATGTTAGTTGACGAATTGTAAAGATATTAACAGAGAAGAAGAGTCATTCTCCATAACACAATCCTGCACTTCAATCTTCATTTGGGTTTCTTCCAAACCATTGAGATGCTTCGGCGGTTGCACTCTGGTAACCTATTCGACCTAAGTCTTGCCAAATTAAACAATTTATAGATGTAACGCCCCGAGTTCGAAGAACTTGGGACGCTAGATCTTTCTTTAAAACTAATCATTTTTTTTTCTTATAATATTAAATGCGGAAATATAATAAATAATTAAAAGCGAAAATTCATTTAATATAACAACCATGTAAAGTGTTTTAAAAGTAATTGGTCACCAAATATTCAAAACAGCTAACACACGTTACTAATTAGTTCGAACATTTGAAAACGACAAAATCCCATACATCGGTTTATCAAAATAGCATCGGAAATAAAATCACTTATTTATAAGCCTAAATAGAACCCCCATGTCTCGTCTCGCCTCCGGACTCCTCAATCTGTAAAAGAATGTAAGGCGTGAGTATTTAAATAATACTCGATGAGGCTCTAAGTTAATCATCTATACAAGTATATAAGGCAAATAGTCATGTAAACTCAGAATATAATACCCGAAGGTAACTCAGTTCAAGGCGACTCTAGGCCCGAAGGCGAGTAATTTGCCCGAAGGCAACTCTGGGCCCGAAGGCAATTCTCTTACCCGAAGGTAACTCTGGGCCCGAAGGCAAGTCTAGGCCCGAAGGCAAGCAATCACATCAATTACATACATTTGCACACTCATATAGTACAGACAATTAACAATAATTGCGCGATAAGTAAAAATGAGTCTTTTGAGCCTACCTGAAGTATCTCTCGAGTTTTGAGCCTACTAAGCGGTGAAAATCAGTCATCTAGCTGTTGGTACGCCTCGTCTAGTCAATAACGAGTTTAATTTATGTTAATATTCTTAAAATATAAGTATCTATAAGTATTATAGAAGTTTGTGGACCAAAATAGTAAGAATGTAAAACTTTGGGGGTCAATTTGAAAGAATTTAATAGTTTGAGGACCTATTGTGCAATAAAAGTGAACTAAAATCATTTTGGACTCAATTATAAGATTTTTAAAACATGATGGACTAATATGAAATAAACGTTTGGGGGTTAGATTAAATAGGAAAAAGAAATTCAATGATTAAATGTGAAATAAAAGTTTAGGGATCAAATTGCAACAATTGAAAGTTGGGGACTTGAATTTAAATAAAAGTTGAGGGCTCATTTAAATATAATAAATAAGATAGGGGATTATTTTTTAAATAATATTGAGGGGCTAAATCGTAACAATTAAAAGGTGGGGGTTTGTAAATTAAATAAACTACAGCGACCAACTTAAACTATTTAAGAAACTTGAGGGACTAAACTGCAAAACCCGAATTCTTAAATGGATTTGGGCCGGATCCGGGCCTTCATCATCGACTCTACCCGACTCTCTCACGCTCTCTCTCTCGGTACACACACGCACACGGGTCACACACACACGCACAACTTCCGGTGGGTTTATCGGCTGGTTCTAGGTCGGAAAAGGTGGAGTGAAGTGTGGTGAACGTAGTGATGGTCTTTGATTGAAAAATGGTTGAGTATTTAGGGAGAAATCAAGGATTGAAACTTAGGTAGAAATTTGGGTATTTTCAAAATTGGTTTGATTCGTTGAAAATTTTTGAAATCAAACTATACTACCATGTTCTAGGGACAGAGAGGAAGGTGTAGGTGTGATTTTTGTGAATTAAAGTCGAGTTTTGGACGAGGTTGTGTTTTTGGCCGAGGTGTTGTGCGTGTTTGATGGTGTGTATGTATATATGCATATATATGCGATTGTGTGTGTGTGTTTGAGTTGAGAAGATGATGATGATGGTGTTCTAGGTGGTGGAAATGGTGGTGGTGCAAGGCGGTGGTGGCGCGGTGAAGGTGGTGGCGGCGGTGATGCGTGTATATATCTATATATGTATCTTTATCTTTCTTTGTGTAGAAAATCAAGTAAAAATACAACTAGATGATTACAAACTTAAAATAACAAAAATAAAAATAGTAATATGAATTAAAACATCAAGAAATCTTACCTCTAGATGATAGTTGGTTTCTTGAATGTGATTGAACAAGATGATTTAGAAGGTACTATTTGGGAGAAGATGGGAGAATAGAGAGGCTAGGTTTTTGAAAAACATCCTTAACTTATGTATGTAGGGTAAGAAACTAGGTTACCCTCTTAAATGGGCTTCCTTAGAGTGTAAGAAATAGAATTGGGTTACAAATGGGCCTCTAATAGGGTTTAAAATGTAAATTAAATTATAATTGAATCAGAAGTTAAAGTTTAGGGATTAAAATTAACAATTTCTAAAGTTTGGTCCTCGTTTATAAATTGAAAATAAATAAATAAATATTTTATAAATTATTATTTTTAAATAATTCAATATATTAGTTAGTATTATAAAATTTTAACTAGACGAGCGTACGCTGTTTAATTCTATAGGTGAAGTTGTAGCGACACGCTTGAGATTTTTATTTAATTAAATATATTTTACTTAAAAAGAATTGCGGTCACTACAATAGATTAGCCTTTTGGTTTCAACTCAAAATTCTATATTTATCTCCGACACAAATACCCAGTAAAACATGTCTGGAAAAGTACATATCCCCAATTGGTTGTGTTTATGCGATGATTTTTTTTCTAAATTTTTTAATCCTCATTTGATATTAAGTAACCACTGGGGAACCTGAAAACTAATTTACATGCATTTGAAGATGTTCGATTAAATGTCCTCACTACTTGTAGAAATCAATTTTAAGAGTCAGAAGAAAAGTCAACCATTCTTAGAAGAAAAGTTAATATAATCCTCATACGGGAGATTCATGTGTAGTCCTCCAATGGTGATGGAGCTATTATCACACAAAGTAGCATCCAAACTGAAGATGTCTAGTTAAAACGTTTAACTATTTTTGGCTTTACAGTTTTTCGCTTTTCATGGCAGACTGTTGAGCAAATTGGCAATTAAGCTAATCTTTTCAGAATCAAAATAGAAGAGCATCATCCATTTGTGTGCACATCATCTTATCACGATCATTTGTTCTTTCATTTTGTTGTGATCAAGAGAATTTGTTTGTAGGTTGTCCTAAGTATTTCATCATTGTACATTTTTGGTTGTGATCAAGAGAATTTGTTTGTGAGTTGTCCTAAGTATTTCATCATTGTAAATTTCTCATACTTCTTGTCATGGGAAACAATAAATATGAAGAAAACAAGAAATATGCGAAGTAATCAGCAAGAGAATGAAGACAACCAAACTAATTTGATGGAACTGAGCATAATCATTCGAAAAATCATCATGAAGCATTACCAAAAATTGGTATGTGATAGGTCCCAGACAAAGCTAATAAAGGTACTATAGAAAGAATTCCACTTAGCTAGGGTGAGAATAAACCACAATATTGTTTGTCAATGAATGTCATGACTTTTTATTCTGCCACTCCCGAGTTTAAATAAGTAAACGAAACAATGACCACTCCTAAATTTACTATCGCACTATTAAAATTAAGGACTCTACTATCCTACCAACTCTTATAAAATAATAAAACCAAATCTTATCGAATAAAATAACAAACACTTGACTTGACCAAGTCTTGAACAAAAATTATCCAAACTAATACCTCTCAAGTGCTAGAAACTTGGGGTTCTTCTTGAGGACACGTGTTGACCTCCTTGTTGTAACAATACCCATGCCTTGCACTTGAACCTTGTCCTCAAGGTTCATACTAATGAATTGATCCTGGAGCTCTGAAGCACTCTCCCAAGTAGAATCATCCAAAGGTAGGCGTTTCCATTTAACAAGACTTTCTTCAATAAAACGTGAGCCCCTTTTAACTCAACAGGTATCAAGATGACTTTCATCTCTAAGATGACTACTCCTTCATCATCAATAAGTGGAAAATCACTAGTGGTATTGTTGGGCTCTCCCACCTTCTTCTTGAGTATGGAAACATTAAAAATGGGGTGCATGTGAGATCGTTCAGGAAGCTTTAATCGATATGCAATTGGCCTAATGCGTTGCTCGATTACGTACATACCATAGAAATGACTAGCTAACTTTTGAGAAGCTCGTCGAAACACCATTTGTTGTCGATATGGGTGTAAACAAAGGAAGGCCATGTCACCAACCTCAAACTCGACGTTACGCCTTTTCAAGTTAGCCATTTGCTTCATGCGATTCATAGCTAAATGTAACTTGTGCTTTAGTTGGCGTAGTATCTCAAAAGCAAGTTTTTTGTCAACTTCATGAACAAGAAATGTACCTATAAGATAGTGTGGAATGGTTAGAGATGAACGCCCATACAGGGCTTGAAAATGTGTCATCCCTGTTGATTCATGATAAGTTGTGTTGTACCAAAATTCTGCCCATGGAAGGAATGAACTCCATATTTGTGGTTGATGGTGGACAAAACAACGAAGATATTGTTCGATGCACCGGTTGAATACTTCAGACTACCCATCAATTTGTTGGCGGTCTGAGGAGCTCATGTTTTAACTTTGTACTTGATAACTTGAAGAACTCTTGCTAAAAATGACTAATGAAGATTGGATCTCGATCACTAATAATTGACTTGGGCATTCCACGAAGTTTAACTACTCAATCAATAAACTTTTCCGCTACCATTTTTGCCATGAATGGATGGATTAATGGTAAGAAATGTGCCGATTTGCTTAACCGATCGCCACCACAAGTATTGCATTTTTTTTCCATTGGAAGTTGGAAGATCCTTAATGAAATCAATTGTAACGTCATCGCAGATCTGACATAGAATTGGCAAAGGTTGTAAGAACCTTGCTGGTACAAGAGTTTTAGCTTTAACCCTTTGACAAACATTACAATAAGATACATACTCATGCACTATTTGAAACATCGACAGCCAGTAAAACTGTTGAACAAGCCTTTTGTATGTTCCCAGCACCCTCGAATGACCACCAATTTGAGAATCATCGAATTCATGCAGGAGTTGTTTGATTATGGGAGAATTTAGTGGAATCACCACCCTATTTTTATAGAAAATTAGTTCATTGCGCTATAAGTAAGGACTACCAGGTCTTTCAATTGCCAATTTACCAATCTTTGCCATGTAAGGATATCCATGAGTCTCTTCTTTGATTGTATCCCATTGAGGAGCTTTAAAAGTGAATAAAGCATTAAGAGAAACGCTACCTCTGACCCCTCGAAAGTGTATCTACTACTGAATTATCTTGTCCTTGTTTGTAAGTGATCTCAAAGTCATATCCCAACAAGTTTGCTACCATTTTTGCTGCTCTAGGTTTGTATGCCTTGTTCAAGCAGGTATTTGAGGCTACGTTGATCTGGCTGGATATAGAACTTTCATCCCAATAAATATGGTCTCCAAGTTTGTATAGCATGAACAATGGCCAACATTTCTCGGGCATAAATAGACCATCTCCTGAAGCATCAGATTCAATAACAAAGCAAGTGTAGGAGTTGAAGTCACAGCATGTTTAAGTGCTTGAAAGGCTACTTCAGCATCCTCCATCCACGCAAATGGTCATTTCTTTAACAAATTAGAAAGTGCTCGAGCAATGTTATCGCAGTTACGAACAAAATTACTGTAGTAACCTGTAAAACCTAAAAATCAACGAAATTGCAAAATATTAGTAGGTCAAGGCCAGTTTATCGTTGCTTTAATTTTTCCTTGATCGACCTTAACACCATGAAGAGTCACAATGTGCCCTAGATACTCTAACTCTTGCTGATCAAAGAAAATTTTCTCATTTTCACAAAACATTTGGGATACCTTAAGATTTCGAAAGCTTGTTTAACATGTTCAAGATGCATGTTCTAATTGGGGCTATAAATCAATATGTCATTAAAAAAAGACTAACAAAAATTTGTGAAGATAAGGTTAGAATGTAGAATTCATAATTTCGTGAAAAGTAGATGGGGCATTAGAGAGACCGAACGACATGACTAAATATTCATAATATATAAAGCAATTCTATGAATATCTGGAGGGTGTACGTGCACTTGATGGTAACCAACTCTAAGATTGAGTTTAGTAAAATGAGTTGACCCATAGAGCTCATCAAGTATATCATCAACTACAGGGATGGGAAATTGATCTTTGATTGTTATAGCATTATAGTCAGTAAAAAATCACCATGTGCCATTTTTCTTTTATACCAATAAAATGGGAGATGAAAAAGGGCTAGTACTTGGCCTGATACCCCAATTTTAACATGTTGTGAATTTTCTTTTTCAATTTCATCTTTTGAAAATAGGCATACCTGTACGGTCTCACATTGATAGGCCCGGTTCCGTTCCTTAGAGTAATTCAATGGTCAATCTCTCTTGATAAGGGTAACTGGTTTGGCTCTTGAAAAATTTCCTCAAATGTTTGAATCAATTGCTGCATATCTTGGTGGATATCATGTTGAAATTCATCGGGCGTGCCTTGTAAGCAGACCGCCAACACTGAATTTCTTCGCTGTAACTCCTTTGACATAAACTTTGAGGATATCGCATAAATACATTGAACATCTGTACCTTGTAGTTTATGTGTTCGATTGTCCCACTAGAATTCCATGGTTATTTTTTTCCAATCTTATATCACTGTTCCCAATTGTTCTAACCATTGGACCCCTAGCACCAAGTCCAACCCAGTAAGTGGTAATGGGAAAATAGTCAAAGAAAAAGGAATGCCTTGAAGCTTTACCGGCACATTCTCAAATCTCCCTTGGCACTTTAATGGATTTCCATTTGCAACTTTCACAATAAATGGCTCCATTGGAATCACAGGCAAGTGCAACATATCGACAAACTTTTCACTAATGAAATTGTGAGTAGAACCATTGTCAATGAAGACAACTACCTCATGGTACCCGATCTTGGCGATAACCCCAATGGCGGAGCAAAACTTACTCGAATGGGTATGCACAAAATAAAATTTTCAAACAAGGGCCAAGACATTCACAGCTATCGAAGGAAGAAAAAGAGGCACTGCATGAGAATTATTACCTATAAGAGTCTGCTAAGGGAACCATAATAGATAATTAGAATTTAGTTGTGCTCATATGAATAATCTCGAAACTATATAAATAACATTATGCAAATATGAACTTTATAACTTTCACAATTTCACTTATCATTTGGTATATAGTAATGTAGAAGGAAGAACTTAGAAGTGAAAAGCCTTTAGAATTTTTTAGGCTTTAATTTTCAGCAGTTTTAAAAGTTAAAATTTGAATTTTCCATATTTGCAACTTATAAATTCCAATTTCTACAAATACCCAATTCACAAATCAATCACAAATTCACAATTAACATTTAATAATTGAAGTATCCAACATTAGAGGTTTAGAATTTAGAAATCAAGAGAACAAGTTAAAATGAAAAGAAAAATCAATGCAAAACAAGAGCACAAACTAAATAGCTTTATCTCCTTTACCAAAATAGCCACAAACTTTGACCAATTGACCACAAACTAAAGAAAAAAACACAAATTGAAAAAGAAAGTCATTGAGAAGTTAGAAACTAAATAGCTGCAAACTTTGACCAAAATTAGAAAAAAAAAAAGGAAACTTAAATTTTTTTTTTCACAAAATGGGAGTATTCCCAGGAATACCTGGGAATGCCCCCAGCTCCGCCAATGGGTAACCCGCATGGTTTTGGAAGTCATCCACCTCGTTAGAGCATGAAATGAGATTTCAGGTTGAGTTTGATCATGGAAAACAACATTTTCGAACTCTTCATCATTGTCTTTTCCTGCCGTTGCGTTGGATTCCATTTCTAGTAACAATAGTTGAAACCCTCGATACTTGTGACCCAAAGTGAATTTTTCATCACAATTGAAACAAAACCCTTGTACACGCCGTTTCTGCATTTCCTTCAAAGTGATTCGTTTCATAGTTGGTGCTAATTTTAACTTCGTCGGGGTAGAATAGTCAAGTTGTGAACGGTTGGTAAACTTTGTTGTCAATTTAGTTCGTTGTATCTCATTCGCGCTAAGCTAATTGCTTCCTTTAGTGGTTTGGGTTTGAATATTCGAATGCCATCTGCCACCAATAAATGTTCCGACCAACGCCTTTTATATCCATCCCTGTACTCGATTTCCCAGCTTTTCAAATTCCCGCTAATGGTCTCATAATGTGCCCATCTGTTTTACTTTAGATAATGCCTCGTCAAAGTCTTCATAGTCTGTAGGTCCAAACCACACCCAATGCTCTTGGGAAAAATCTACCTAAGTCACTTCTCTTCTTATTTGTAGGATTGATGCAACTATTGCGACCATTGATTAGCTTCCCCTTCCAAATACAATGATGTCAATGATACCTTTTGACCTTCCATGGTGCCTTGGTATTCAAAAAATTGATCTCCTCGATTAAACCGTTTGGGTGGGTCATGGCTAGAAGGACTTCTAGTTTTGCCAATTTGAATGAAAACAATTATCGTCCTCCCTCCATGTGTTCGTGCTAAGCATTGTTTGGGTTTCAAAAATTTTCATTCCGATTATTGGTGCTGCTAGAGGATCCATCTTTATTTGACATGAGGGCTTCTGATAGTTTGTGGATTGCCTCTTCCATTTGCTGCAACTTGTTAGTAGGGCCAAGTTCAATCCGAGCCATACCATCTTGCAGTCTTCCCAACCCAACCTCCAAATGTTCAATCCTTTCTTTGTTGATGGCTATTGATGTCTGGCTCTGATACCAATGATATGTCACAATCAAAGCTAATGAAGGTAATATAGAGTCAATTCCACTTAGGGTGAGAATACACCACAATATTGTTTGTAAATGAATGTCATGAGTTTTTATTCTGCCACTCTTAAGTTTAAATAACCAAAGGAAACAACAACTACTCCTAAATTGATAACTGCAATACTAAAATCAAGGATTCCACTATCCTACCAACTCCTATAAAATAATAAAACTAAATCTTCTAGCATAAAATAACAGACTTTGCTTGACCAAGTCTTGAACAGAACTTATCCAAACTAATACTTCTCAAGTGCTAGAAACTTGGGATTCTTCTTAGGGATACATGTTGATCTCGTTGTTGTAATAGTGTGGAGTTTGAAACAGAAGAAGATGCTTACAACTTTTATGATACTTACAACTTTTATAATGCTTATGCTTATACAGGCATGTTCCTATGCTCCCGAGAGCTCTGTAATTACGTCACTCCCGGGGTGATTTATAGTCACATACGACCTCAATTTTGAAATTGAGACCAGATCTAGATCCAACACGACAAAGTAGAGATCTAACAATTTGAAAAATTTTCCGATGACACCGTGGCCGCTGATAGTGGCAGGTCAAAGTTTTTGGCTGTAATTTATCCTAAATTATGGCCAAAAACTTTGAACGGTCACCACCGTCAGCCACGGTGTCGGCGAAAATTTTTTCAAATTGCTAGAGCTCCACCTAGTTATACTGGATCTAGATCTGGTCTCAGATTTGAAAATGGAGATCGTATGTGACCATAAATTACCTCGGGAGTGCCGTAATTACGGCGCTCCCGGGAGCACTTGATCACCACTATATGCTTATAGGGTGGGATTTAGCATTTGGAAGAGTAAAGTAAATAAAGATATCAATGCAAAGGTCATAAATAGAATATTTTGGTGTTCTAGGGAAGGTCTCCGTGAAAGGGATAAACGGCAGGTTTTGTTAAATATCGCCGTCTCGAAACAAGGTTCAATTGTCTTGCACAAATGCAGGTTAAATATGATCATCAAAATGGTAAATATCGTGTTGTTGAATTTAATCCTACACACACACATTTGACATCAAGTCCCAATAAATGTCACTTATATAGATCTCGTAGAAGATTGACTGGGGCCCAAAAAGATGAAATTGATTTATCTAAAAATATAAGAATTACTCAAAAAGAAATTTTTGAATTAATGGCCAGGAGGGTCGATGGCCATGAAAATCTTAGATTTATTCGTAACGATTATATAAATTATTTACGGACTGAAATAACAACTGCAATCAATGTGGATAAGACATGCGGTGTTCTTGAATTTCTCAAGAGCTTGCAACTAGAAGATCTTCTTTCTTTTATGCTTTATAGCTAGACAATGAAGGGTTAATCACCAATATCTTTTGGGCAGATGCAAAAATGAGATTAGCATACTCTTATTTCAGTGATATTGTTTCCTTCGACGCTATTTATAGAAAAAATAATGAATGTAGACCTTTAGCTCTATTTGTGTGGGCTAACCATAATAAGCAAACTATTATTTTTGGAGCTGTACTTTTGTATGATGAGACGAGAGAGACATTTATACGTTTATTTGACACTTTTGTCGAGGAATGGTAGGGAAAGCGGCAAGAACAATTCTTACTGATCAAGATAAAGTAATGGGACAAGCTTTGGCTCATGAATGGTCAAAAACATATAATTGACTATGTATTTGGCATTTATATCAAAAATGCTGCAAAGATCTTAGTAGAGTCTTTGAGCACTTTTGGGAATTTTCCAAAGATTTTTAGTCGGTGTATATGCGATTATGAGGTAAAGGAAGATTTTTTACAAGCTTGGAATGAGATGCTTGATAATAGGACCTTAAGGATAATGATTGGTTCAATCGGATGTTCAGTTTTAAGGAAAAATGGGCATTAGTTTATGGTAGAGACGCCTTTTGTGCCGCTATGACTACTACTCAACGTAATGAGAGCATGAATAGTTCTTTAAAACATTATGTTAGCAACAAAAATGATCTACCAAGTTTTTTTCAACATTTCTAAAGGTTGGTTGAGCATCACCACTATGAAGAATTGAGGGCTGGTTTCAAGGAAACCGAAAGTAGTATTTCATTATCACTTAAAATCTTCATTCTGAAACATGTAGCAGATGTATATACCCCACAAGTATTTAAAGATTTCAAGAATGAATTAGCCAATGCTGATGATTGTGTAATTGAGAGTTTTTTTAGATTGCATCATTGATGTAGTACAAACTAACAGAACCAAGAAAATGCTCCCGTCACATTGTTAAATATGACTCAACTAATGGGACAGTGTTGTGCAGTTGAAGAAAGTTTGAGTTTGTAGGTATTTTGTGTTCTCACATTCTTAAAGTATTGTCTTCGAAGAACATTATGAATATTCCTGATACATTCTCAAAAGATGGGCAAAAAATGTGAAGAGGGAAATGATCTCACAAGCTACATCTATGAGAGTAGCATGGAAAATGAGGATCCGAAGGCAATCATGGCAACACGATACAAAGATTTGTGTAGGTTGCAAACTCGGATAGCAACAAAGGGTTTAGAGACCGAGGCAGCATAAAATATTGCTATTCGTTGATTAATAAAATTTTGGAAGAAATTGAAGCAAGCAAAAGTACCCAACAAATGCATTTTTCTACTTCAACCTTGAACTGTAATGACATTGAGAATAATTTGGGTAATGTGGTCGATAGAGTAATAGGAATTAACCCAAAAAGCTCAAATTCGTGGTAGCTGTAAAAGGCCAAAAGGTGCACAAAGAAGGCAAAAAAACTAAAAAAATGTCCAAAGTAAACTGGTATATATATGGTATATGCTTTGTGAACTTATTTTTACATGTTTAAATCTTAATTTGAAATACTAGTCTCGTATTGCAGGTTTCTAAAAACTCTTTAGGGTACACGCAATCACTTACCATTAGTCAAGTATATAAGCCACCACTTAACACTAGTCAGATATATTTTTCATTGATAGATAGTTTTCGCATCTTCATGGATACAAATTTATTTGTTAGTGTTGATGATAATATGATTTTGTACATAGATTGAATCTCTCGTTGACATTGGAGATCTTACAAGAACATCAAGTTTTCTTGAATTGTTGCAATAGGTATATACTAATGAGTGTATGCATTATATTTTGTGATATATTCATATTCACTCCTTTCTTGTCTTCATTTATATGTTAAGTATATTGGTTCTTTGCTTGCTTGAAGATCTAAAAGGCGTTGGTTATCTTGATACAATGATGCTAATATAATTTATGCTATTTGTTTCCATTTATACATTCAAATAGATCCTTAAAATTTGCCGTGTTAAAGATTTTGAATTAAGAGGTTTACAGAAGCTTGGCCATGACCAAGAGCATTAGTTGGTGGACAAGACTCTTAAGAAGAAAGATCCACGAATGTCAATCTATTTTTCAAATTTTATGCCATCTTTGTTCAAACCCATTGACAACATCATTTATAATCTAGTTTTTGAATGAAAGGCTTCCTAACTTGTCGCACCCACCTTGTACTTTTCTTATTTCTTGCAAAGTTATACTTTAGTTTTGATTCTTTATGACAACAAGAAGATTTTAGTTCAACAATGCACACATTAAATTAATTTTAAGTTGCACTTTGCTTTAGTAATTTGGTTCTGATTGATTGATGGTTTAAGAATTTTGATGTTTTGTATTACTTTCTTAGTGTTACCATCACAAGGTTTCAAATATAAGGTTTTACGCTGGTAAAACTGGCAAATCATACTTTTATAACATAATATTTTTACTCAAAAAGTGGAAAAAGAAATAAGCAGCGTGTAAGTAGTTAGAGAATCATAGATGTAATTCCTAATTTTTGATGAATGAATATTAATCTATGCCCAAGTTTTCACAAAGTAGTTTACTCTATGCAATAAACAAGTTACAATTGTTGAATAAAAAATTTTAAACTAGCAATAAATAAAAAAAAAATGTATAACATTTTGGCTCCAAAAAGGAATCGCTATTCACATTTGCAAATTCAAAATGCAAAAAAGATACACAATAGTAATAAAAAAAATTACAAATCATTTATTCGTATTCGATAGGCTCCTTTATTTTCTTCAGCAAAATGACTACATAACTTAGCACCATTGTTCTTCTTACACCATTTAGTTATCTTTCATTTGTTCCAAAAATCGGTCACAAAAACCGATCTTCATGCCAGCTTCTTCACCAGAACAATCTGTCCTCATGGCATAACTTGAAGTGACAACATTGCCATCTCACCTCTTGAGCTCCCATTAATATTGAAGAAAATCCTATTCATGACTCATTAGTGGCTATCATTGGATAAATATTGCAAAATGTAAAACTTTACGAATTAATCAAGGATTACGTAAAAAAAAATCTCAATTCTCTTGAAGTCGCTACCTGAGTCAACATAAGGGTAGTGAATTTCTAAGATGCAATTCAACTAAAATTCTACTCAAAATTGGTTACTTCTACAATGCAAATTTCAAAATTCCTTGTTATCCATTTCATTCACAAGCCAAATACGCCATTGGGGATGTATGTTGCTACCAAGAAATGTTGCCTTGTATACAAATTTGAAATTTACCATCACCTTGGTTGAAAGGAATTGATAGCGAAACAAGGGGGGCTCATAAATATCATCAGTTTCTTCATGTATCTTGGATAAAGTACCTCAGTTGAAATTAAGAGTTGTGCTTCGAGTACACACAAAAAGTGTGTGGCAAAATGCCATATACAAATGAGGGTATGAGCCCCCAATATTCAAGGGGCATTATGGTAATATTGTCACACCCTCTATTAGGGTATGGCATTTATCACACACATATTTGTGTGTACATAAAGACTTTTTCTGAAATTAAATCTAAATCTCCTCATACAAAAGATATTGCAGCCTAGTTGCCTAATCCAACAAATAAGTTGATTACAATTAACCAGAAAGGAGAAACAAATGACTCAAGAAAGAAAATTTTTAAAATACCAAACTGCATGCATAGAACAACATTGACAATATGCTCCAAGACATGAGGTCTGGCAATATCTCCATCTTGAGTTGCATATCCAGCCTACAATATGTAAACTGGGACCAAATTTGAAATTACGTCTCAAGAAACAATGAATGTAAGTTCACCAATGAAATGAGAAATAATAGCCATTATTCAAAACCGGTACTTGCCAAAAGTGCTGGGATGTTTGTCTTTTCTAGAAATCACAGGAAAGCTAAGGTGCATTCTTTCACCTATCATGAGTCAAGTAAGTATTATCACTTATTGGTGCTCTCAAATCATAGTTTCCATTGTAAATATACCTACTTTGGATACCTATCTATAATATCTACTATGTGAATGACTATTTTACCCCTAAATGTATTGTAATTTACACATTTGCCACAATCTTGTAACTCTATAAATAGGGGGTTCATTCCCCCATGCAACAACAATAAAATCTTCCATTCTCCTTCCCAAAATATTATCTTACTTCATCTATCTTTCCATAAGCTTTTGTATTATTCTCTCAAATCTATTAATTTTATAACATGTTATCAGCACGGTTGCTCTGCTCTGAATATATACCCAACCAAACGATAATATAACAATTTATTATGAACAAATGTATGTATTAGAACATAGAGATCCTTATAATTTAATTCAAGTGGTGGGATGAACCACCAAATGAAAAATACACACACACACATGCACTCTTTATATTAGATAAATAGTTTTACCGCCATGTGAGACGGTTTAGGAGGTTCTTTATTGATCAAGAATTTATTTATGAATTACTAAATTGTAAACTAAGCCATCAAGTAGTTTAATTATTTTACAATTCAAATGCTGAAATATCCATTTTCGTGATGAGTACAACTATCACAAATTGGGTGGTTGCATGAATTCCTATATCTTTGTATACTACTATTTACCACACGCACTGCCACCTAATGGAGGTTTAATTATTTATACAGTTTATATTAACTAAATTAATTGAAAGGAAATCTAAACTATACTATTTATGTTACATTCTTTTACATGTATCTAATATAGTATTCTATCACATAACTGGTAAGCAATCAATCATACTTAAAAAATAATAGATAAGATAATATTTTTTTCCTTTCTTCTTCAACATCACTATTAATCCACCCAACCTTTATTTTTTTTACACTTGCTTTAATTATTACCAAACAACACAATATCAACCTACTTTTCTTATAAATCTAATAATAACCATACATACAATGGTAATTATTTTGTCTAGTTAGTTGATATAAAAGCAATAATTTTGCCTAGTTAATTGATGTTCTAATTTATTTTTATTGTTATTTTGTAGTATAGCATCAAATATCACAAAATTAGAGTTTGCGACACTCGACATTACTGGAAAGAATTATCTTTCATGGATTCTTGATGCCAAAATGCATTTAAATGCAAAAGGCCTTGGCGTGATTGTCGCAGTACACAAAAATTTATTTTATTTCCTTACTCGGTTTCAAAACTACAGATTAATGTAGAAGTTGCAAATAAGGGTCGAACCCAAAAGGAACGGTGTTTAATGTAGTTGTTTTTTTTATCAATTAATATAGAATGGGGGGTTTTGTGAAGTTGAATGAAATTCGAAAATAAAATGACAAAATAAAAGAGATGAAATGAAACAATTGAAGATATATCTAGTTCTCGAGCTCGGTTGTGTCAATAACTCGTGTTAATCTTTTCCATGCAACGTGTTACTATTCCTTCTCCAATTTATCAACTCCAATTAATCAATACGATCTGATTAACGAATTCTTCCTTATGTGTATTAAATTAAAGTGAGTTCTTTAACTTAACATCTAGCTATTGGATAACCCTAAACAAGTTCTTAGGATTTAATGCAATGCTAGTGTGAAATGAACGAGAAGAATGAGTTGAATTAGATGATCAATTTCACAAACTTGAATTAATGCATCCAAGTTGATTTGTTAATAAATATGCACGATATTCATTTGCTACTTTGGATTGGAATCTAATAATAATTACGGATCAAAAGTTCCAATCCTAGCATGTAACTTGAATTTACAGATTAATTGATTCAATTGGCCAAGGTGAATGCAATAATCACATAAACTCAAAAGGAGGTTTACAAGCATAACAAATCAAAAAATTGAAATAGAGGAATAGATAAAACGTAACTAAAGAGTTAGAAAAGATAACAACATATTAATTGAACACAATGTCCCCCTCGAACTAGATAGAGAAGTCTAACTACTCATATTTGCGAGTTTCATACTTTTTAGCAAGTATTCGCCTTGTATTACCACTGCTATATGATAGATTATACTTCACTATCACAAGTAATATATACAAAATATAGAAAACAAGTAAATAAATGCTAAGAAATAAATAGAGAAGTCTAACTACTCATATATGCGGGTTAAATACTTTTAACGGCGTAACCGCCGTGTATCACTTCTGCAATATATGAGAAATTATCTTCCTCAAACATGAAAAATAAAAGAAAGAGAGAAACTAGCAAAGAAATGCTCCGCTAATCATATTCACGGTCGAAGTATCGTCGATTGATTATTCAAACCTAAATTTAGGTTTTTACTTCCGCCGGAATATGAGAAACTAAGAGCTTTCAAGCTAGAACTAAGAACAATTGATGAAGAGAATTTTATTGAGGAGAAAGTTGGAGAGAATCACAAGCTAATTCTCTCTTCAAAGTTACATTGTGTGTTTCAAGCTTGAAAATGCCTCTATTTATAGGCAAAATACTACAACAACAAATATTAAAAAATTATAAAAGTGACCTTCCATGAGATTATTATGGTGTGCTCAATTTTTTTTACCTCAAAGAAGTCAAAAAGTATGTGAAAATCACGTTGGAATCAAGTTGGTGTCGGCTGGCCACAATCTGAACAGGTGACTGGCGTGACTCGAGTCACGCGCGGGCGGCGCGCGATTCTGCCGAGGGTGACTCGAGTCACGCGCGCGCGGAACGAGGAGAGCTGGGAGCATTGCGGTACTAACTCGAGTAGCTGCGGGTGTGATCAGGCATGATCGGGCGTAACTCGAGTGTCTTGCGGCGCTGACTCGAGTCATGGCTGTCGTGACTCGAGTCACTCGAGTCACCCAATATTTGCACACCAAGTCCCTCAACTTTTGAACTTTGTTTATTTTGGGCCATGAAAAATTGCTTTTCGGTCCTCCAACATTTTGAAAAGTTTCACTTTGGTCCCCAAACTTTTGGAAATTGACGTTTTTAGTCCTTTTCTTCAAACGGCCATAACTTTCACTAGGAAACTCCGATTTGGGATCAGGAAAAAGTTTGGGAATTCTCTTTTGATGTTCTTCGAATTGGCACAATAAAAATTGTGAAAACAACTTTTCATAAAATTGCATCAGAGGCCCTCCATCTTTGATTCGCTTGCATTTTGGTCCCGAGTTTCCATTTTTATTTGATTTTCATCCAATTTGACTCCTTTTGATTCTTTGTGACCCTAAACACCACAACAAAGGAAAAACACATAAAAAAGGAACATATAACCCTAATAAAACACACAAACACGTAAAATAGAAGAGTTATTTAAGTGCTTTTCTAGCACTTATCAGGCCTCGATGATACAATTAAAGAAAAAAATGAAACATTAAAAAAGGACAATGCCAATGCTATGATTTTTCTTCGTCATCTTCTAGACGAAGCACTGAAAAATGAATATCTTACGGTTGAAGATCCTTCGAAACTCTGGAACAATTTAAAAGAAAGATATGATCATCAGAAAACAGTAATCCTCCCCAAGGCTCATTTCGATTGGCTACATTTAAGGCTACAAGATTTTAAATCAGTGAATGAATATAACTCCGCAATGTTCAAAATTACGTATACTTTAAAGTTATGCAGAGAAACTATTACGCAGAATGATATGTTAGAGAAAACATTCTCCACTTTTTTCATGCCTCAAATGTTGCCCTACAACAACAATATAGGGAATGAGGTTTTAAAAAATATTCAGAGTTAATATCTTGTTTATTTGTAGCGGAACAAAATAATGAGCTGTTAATAAAAAATCATGAATATCGTCCAACGGGATCTTTACCACTGCCCAAAGTGAACAACATAGCATCTACAAGTCGTGGACGAGGATACAACGGGTGATGATACGGTTTTGGCATTAATCGAGGCAGAGGTCGACGCTGTGGTCGAGGATGAAATTTTTCATGGAATAAAAGTAGTAATGACAATTCCCCAAAATTTAAGAAAGTTTGTAATCATGGTAAAAGAAGGGGAAATCTTTATAAAAAAATGTGAAGGAATCAACAAGGGAGCCAGATAATTCGTGCCATAATGCGGCATAAAAGGACACTGGACAAAAGTCTGTCGAACTACTAAGCACCTTGTTGATTTATATCAAGCATCTAAAAGGGGAAAGGAAATAATATTGAGACAAACTTCTCATATAAGGAAGACACTCCACTCTTGGAGCCTTCAAGAGCGACACATCTTGAAATTATGGATTTTTACGAACAACAGAATGAAAATTGATGTTCCTTCAAAATATTATAATAACCGTTGTCTCTATATGTGTCTGTATGAAAAATGATAATATACAATGTGTGTTTGTATAATACATAATAATGTATAATACGTATGTGTAGCAGTGTGAGCGTGTAAAATGTTATATTCTAATTTTATATATAAATAAAATATTCTAAAATTCATTATTTCTTCAAAAGGAAAAAGAACATTGGTCGCCCCTTGACTGTATCCAAGGTCATGGATGAAGAAATCTGTTTAGCAGACAGTACTTCTGCACACTCTATGTTAAGAAACAAAAAGTACTTTTCGAGTTTGACTATGATAAAGAATGATGTAATCACAGTATCTGGTTCGGCAGTAATTATTGAAGGTTCTGGAAGAGAAAATATCATATTAAAAGGGGGAACACGAATTATTATCAATAACGCCTTATTCGCCCCTCAATCAAAAAGGAATCTATTAAATTTTAAAGACATACAGAGTAATGGGTATCATATTGAGACAGCAAAAGAAAATAATATAGAATATCTATATATAACTACCATAGTTTCCAAAAGGAAACACGTATTGGAAAAGATGGCTGTATACTCTTCCTATTTGTATTATACTAATATCAGCACAATCGAAATATATGTTATATCTAGCCGGAAGATTGAAAATCCAAAGGCGTTCAATATTTGGCATGATCGTTTAAGTCATCCTGACTCAATAATGATGAGGAGAATAATTGAACATTCAAGCAGGCATCCTTTGAAAAGTCAAAAGATTCTTCAATCTAGTGAATTTTCGCGTGCTGCATGTTCTCAAGGAAAATTGATCATAAGACCATCACTAGCTAAGGTCGGAAATGAATCTCCAGCATTTTTGGAACGGATACAAGGTGATATATGTGGGCCCATTCACCCTTCATGTGGACCATTTAAATATTTCATGGTTTTAATAGATGCATCTACAAAGTGGTCCCATGTTTGCCTGTTATCCACTCGAAATATGGCATTTGCGAGATTCCTCACACAAATTATAAGGTTACGAGCACATTTCCCCGACTATCCAATCAAAACAATCTGATTGGATAATGCTAGTGAATTTACATCACAAGCTTTTAATGATTATTGTATGTCAGTTGGAATAAAAGTTGAACATCCAGTTCCCTATGTTCATACTCAGAATGGTCTAGTTGAATCATTTATTAAAAGCGTCCAACTGATTGCCAGACCATTACTCATGAGAACAAAACTCCCACTTTCTGTATGAGGATTTGCTATTTTACATGCAGCGGAACTTGTATGATTACGGCCAACATCCAATAATAAATTCTCCCCATTACAATAAGTCTCAAAAAATGAGCCTAATATGTCTCATCTGAGGATATTTGGTTGTGCAGTATATGTACCCATTACTCCTACGCAACGTACTAAGATGGGGCCTCAAAGAAGGTTGGGAATATATGTTGGTTTTGAATCCTCATCCATAATTAGATATCTTGAACCCCAAACAGGCAATATCTTTAATGCACGTTTTGCCGATTGCCAGTTTGATGAAACGGCATTCCCACCTTTAGGGAGAGAAGATAAAAAGTTGGAAAAGGAAGTGGCATGTAAAAGGTTGAAAAAGGAAGTGACATGGAATACTACAACATTATCCAACCTAGATCCTCGGACTGGGCAATGCGAGCAAGAAGTTCAAAAGATAATTTACTTAAAAGGAACAGCAGATCGATTACCAGAAGCTTTTACAGATGCCAAAGGAATAACTAAATCACATATTCCAACTGAGAATGCTCCCATGCGAATTGACATTCCAAAAAAAAACTGAAATCGCAAATGAATCAAGAATATGACTAAAGCGCGATAGGCCCACTGGATCAAAAGACAAAAATCCTCAAAAAAATGAGGGGAGCAAATGTTCAAAATAATCGCATTAAGGAGGTAGAAGGTCATAATGAATCATTAGATACAATCAAACAAGAACCTCCTAAGAAGGTTCAGGTACTTGAAAATGATGAAATTAAAGAGATTTCTATGAACTATGCTTTCACAAAGAAGAGATTGAATAGAAAAAGAACGATTATCAATAATGCATTTGCATATAATGTAGCACTTGATATAATCAATGAAGTTGAAGATATTGAACCAAAATCTGTTGAGGAATGCTGGCAAAGAGATGATTTGTTGAAATGGAAAGATGCCGTTTAAGTAGAGTTAGGCTCGTTAGAAAAATGTAATGTTTCCGAACCTATAATGCGAACACCAAAAAGGTCAAACCAGTAGGGTACAAATGGGTATTCGTACGAAAACGAAATGAGAAAAATGAAGTGGTGAGATATAAAGCACGACATGTGGCACAGGGATTTTCGCAAAGACCTGGCATTGATTATGAAGAAATATACTCCCCCGTAATAGATGCAATCACTTTTCGATATCTTCTCAGTTTAACTGCATATGAGAAGCTTAATATGAGGCTAATGGATGTGGTTACTGCCTCTTTATATGGTATAATTGAAATGATATCTATATGAAAATCCCTGAATGACTGAAGTTGCCTGAAGCGTATAATTCGAATGATCGTGAAATTTATTTGATAAAACTTCAGAGATCATTATATGGATTGAAACAATACGGACATATGTGGCATAATCGTCTAAGTGAATATCTTCTGAAAGAAGGGTACAAAAATAATCCTATATGCCCATGCGTCTTTATAAAAAAAGTCAGTCTCAGGATTTGTCATTAGTGTTGTATATGTAGATGATTTAAATATTGTCTGGACAATTGAAGAAATTTCAAAAATAGTTCATGATTTAAAAGTAGAATTTGAGATGAAAGATCTTGGGACAACTATGTTTTGCCTTGGCTTGCAAATTGAACATTTAAAAGATGGGATATTCTTACATTAGTCTACATATACAGAAAAGATCTTTAAGCGATTTTATATGGATAAGGCACACCCACTAAGTACCCCAATGAGTGTTCATCCCTTGATGTTGAAAAAGGACCCTTTTAGACACCGAGAGGATAATGAAGTGGTCCTTGGCCCTGAAATACCATATCTCAGTGCAATAGGTGCATTATTATATCTTACTAATAATACAAGACCAAATATAGCCTTCGCAGTAAACCTGTTGGCATGATATAGTTTTGCTCCTACACAAAGGCACTGGAATAGAATCAAACATGTATTCCGCTACCTTCGAGGAATAGTAGATATGGGCCTATTTTATTCAAATAAGACTAAATCTCAATTAATTGGCTTTGCTGATGTGGGATATTTATCTGACCCATATAAAGCAAAATCTCAGACAGGTTATTTATTTACATGCGGAGGAACAATATCTTGGCAATCGATCAAACAAACACTCACAACCACATCTTCAAATCATGCAGAATTGATCTCAATATATAAAGCAAATCGAGAATACGTATGGCTGAAGTCAATGATACAACATATTCGAAAAGAGTATGGTTTATCATCTATTACATCCAATCCAATCATTATGTACGAGAACAATACTACTTGCATTACTCAACTGAAGGATGGATTCATTAAAGGCGATAGGATGAAACATATTTCACCAAAGTTCTTTTTCATCAATGAACTTGACAAGAGTAATGAAATTGATATACAACAGATTCGTTCCAGTGATAATCTTGCAGACCTATTGACGAAGGCACTACCAACTGCAATGTTTGAAGGATTGGTGCACAACATTGGGATGTGAAGATTTAGAGATATCAAGTGATATTACATTGAGGGGGAGCAGTTCGCGCTGTACTCTTTTTCCTTCGTCCAGGTTTTATCCCACTGAATTTTACTGGTAAGATTTTAGCGAGGCAGCGCCTTAAGATTTTAATAACTGTCTTTCACTTAATAAAATAAAATAGTCATTCAAGGGGGAGTATTGTAAATATACCTACTTTAGATACCTATCTATAATATCTACTATGTGAATGACTATTTTACCCCCAAGTGTATTGTAGTTTACAGATTTTCCACAATCTTGTAATTCTATAAATAGGGGGTTCATTTCTCCATTCAATAACAATAAAATCTCTCATTATTTTTCCCAAAATATTATCTTACTTCCTCTATCTTTCCATAAGCTTTTGTATTATTCTCTCAAATCTATTAATTTTATAGCAACTAGCTGTTTCACCCGTGCGGTGTACGGGAGACAAAATTTTCAACTAATAACGATAGTGATAGATATTGATAATATTAACATAAAATCTAAAAAATAATTAACATAAAGAATGAGTTACAATAATAAACTTGATTAATTTAACTTGAAACAATTCTATAAAAATTTCGATAGAGTTTCCCATATATTTTGTACTAATCCATCCTGCAAATATGCGAGGAACAACTCATGAAAATCCACACAACTTAATTTACTGTATTCTCCATAGAATAGTAATTTAATTAGCATTTATACTCGTACTTTGCACGGGATAACAATTCGTGGCAGAGATTGTGATAATATATCACATTTTGCTTATTGCAAAATTAATCTAGTAATGTAAATCCAAAATAAAATGACATTAGTTGTTATAATTATCAAAATAACTATACTAAAATGACTCTATTAACATTCATAGAGCTCATTGTTTTTTTTAATTATTTTACATTCTATTATATGCAATTATAAATTTTGGGAGATATTAATTATACATCAGTGTGATATACGTTATTAACAATTAATATGTAAATAATGATTTTTAAATTTGAATTATGAAATATAATCAGCATATAGACATATTATAAAAATAACAATGCAATGAATACAGCCCGACAGACCCTAGCACCCCGTTCGTACCACGCTGGGAAACACTTATCCTCATTCCGGCCATCCTCATTTACTCTAGGTCAAGTAAGAATGATATAAGAATTACAATATGATGGGAACTTTCGTTTCCCGTCCCCGTCCCACTATAAAATTTTCATCCCCGTCCACTCCCCATCGTAATGGTTTAATCAGAGATTTTTATTTTTACTTTTTAATATATATGTTACTAACTTTTATTACTTCAATAAATACCTTCTAAATATGCTAAGTAGGTATATTAATATATTGAGTATAAATTGCCAATGAGGCTTTGGCTTAGTGGTTTAGGAGGCCAAAGTTGAGGCCCTGAGACCTAGAGGTCTGAGGTTCGATTCCCCATAAAGGGGAATCTTACTGCCTCCTTTTAGGAGGATTATAGTGTCTCTATCAGGGGATTTAGTACCCCGATAAAAGGATTTAATGCCCCAAAAATGGGGATTTAGTGACCGTCAAGGGATTATATTGCCCAATGCGGGGTTTCTTTGCATAGTGTACTTTAATTGTAATGTATCTGTAGGCGCTTTGTAATGCAATACGTAGATTGTTAAAATATATATATATTGAGTATAAACTCACTAATTATAACATATTCACCATATTAAAAATTGAATGATTCGATATAAAATTTAAATTAATTTGGATAAGATAAGTAAATTGAAATATATATACATAATTAATACGTAAAGTATAAAATCTCAACCCGCAAAATGTGGTATAAAATAAATACTTCAAAGCAGGTAGAATTCTTAATATTTATTTAGAAAATAGAAACTTAAATAAATATATAACGTAGTCAAAAGCTAGTTAAAATATTCTAATTGAGTCGTATAACTACAATAATTGATTAAGTCGATAACCAATTGTTTAGTAAGAATTCTTGGACTTATTCCTTAGCGAAAGCGATAGATTGAACCAAAGAATTATTATATAATTATTGGTTCGAGTAATGTCAAAATAAAAAAAATTATTATTTGAAGACCTATTTGTGGAGCTTTTTACTTAAAAAAGAAGAAAATATCATTTGAAACACCCTTAATTATATAAAAGGAAATATAAATATTTTGCCACTAACTATAACTCAAAAGAAATATTATAAAAAAATACAAAAACATATGAGAATAAAAAAAAAAGCATATTTTGAAAAAAGAATGATATTGAAAAAGTAAATGAAGTTAATTAAGGATTAATGATCAGTCAACTTACTCTACAATAAGATGTAACACCCTAATTCTAAGAATCAAAAATCTTATAGGTGTTAACTTAACTTTATTTTAAAATACATAAGAAGATAAATTAATTTCGGAAGCATATTTTTCTTCCTCATAACAATCTAATTAATTTTAATTATTTTTCATTTTTAAACTAATTATGTTTCCCCCTTTTAGCAATTTAATTAAATTTGATTAATTTTCATCTAATAAAACTATCTCAATTTTCATCCATTGAAAATATAACCAATTAAATCAAATAAATATAATTAATTGTAATGTAATTAATTCTTGTTTTTAGCTAATTGTTTATAAAAATAATTTATCATTTCTAAAATAATTAGTTTTTTTGTCGTAATTAAGAATTGCATGAATCTAATTTTAAATGTATTTTACAATTGAAAAGATATATTGCATGTCCAAAAAATATCTTGCATTTTTTAGGAAAAATCTAGTCAACTACGGCAATCTAATTAATTTTAATTATTATTTATTTTTCAATTAATACTATTTTTCTGTTTTACCTATATAATTAATTTTGATTAATTTTTATCCAATGAATCCATGTCAATTTTTGTCCATTGAAACCAAGTGCAATTAAAGTGTAAAAATATCATTAATTTTAATTAATTTTAATATAATTAGCTTTAATTAGTTTTCATTTTTAGCTAATTATTTATGAAAATAATTAATTATTTATTAAATAATTATTTTAATATCTTCAGTTTTAATAATTATATGAATCTAGTTTTGAAGAAATCTTGTAATTTAAAAGATATATTGCAATTTAAAATATTTTTTTCATTTTTAGGAAACACTTGCAGCAATCTAATGATTTTTTTTTGTTCTTTAAATTAATTATATTTTTCCTTTTAATAATACAATTAATTTTGATTAATCTTTGTCCACTGAACTCATATTCAACTAAATATTAGTATTAGAAATCATTATTTTAATTAATTATGGTATAAATAATTTTAGTTAATTCTTGTGTTTGAGCTAATTATTTCTTAAAAAATTAATTATTTCCAAAATAATTTTGCTTGGCAGCCATAATTTTAAGAATTATATGAATTTAATTTTAAAAATATCTTATAGTTGAAAGCATATCTTGGAATTAAAAGATATCAATATATATTCAATTAATTAAAAAAATTGATTAATGTTACAATTGAATGATTAATTAAACAAAATTGATCTTAAACTTTTTTTTAATTTTTATTTAAAAATTAAATGAATTGTAATTTTTTATCACACCAAAATTAAATCTTATCGAAATTGTTAATTTTAACTAATTTTTATTTATTAGATAATTATTATTTTTAAAAATAATGAATTCTTTCTAAAATTAATTAAAGGGTCCAAACTAAGTTTTAAATTTTCATGCTACATATTTATTTTAATTTTTATGTAAAATTTTAATGAATTGTAATTTTTCATCACACAAAAATTAAATCTTAGAGAAAGTGCTAATTTTAATTAATTTTTGTTTCTTAGTAATTATTTATAAAAATGATTGATTTTTTCTAGAATTAATTAATGGGTTTAACCTAATTTTTTAATTTTTTAGTATAAATTGGAGATCATAGTTATGGGATTTTATCTCGAACTTAGGCCAATTGCCGATAAGTTTCTTTTCATTTTTGTGAAAAACTTTAATAAATCGTAATTTTTTTTTTTTGAATAGAAAGGCTTTTCATTCAATGAAATTGGTAAAATATAACGAAATACCACAAAGACAACCCTACTAAAAACCAAAAGGATGAAACTACGAACAAACTCGTATAATCCCGGTTAAAAGCAATAAAAGGCAAAATGCCTACAAATGTGTCAAATACAAAGTGTCCGGAATACACACGTCCCCAGAATACACATCATAATTTTTTATTGTAGAAAAATTGAATCTTGGAGGGATTTTAATTTTAATTAATTTTTTTCTTAGCTAGTTATTTATAAAAATAATTAAGTGTCATAATAAATTATCAATTTTTTTAATCTCATTACGTCAGTAATGATTAATTTATATTAACATCAATTTATATTTAAGTTAGACACTAATTTATAGATTTGTGGTAAATTTTAATTTTTTAAAAAATCAAATTTTAAATATTGATAGCATACTTGTTATAAAACTCTCATCAAGTCGAACAAAATAGAATCAATTTTTTTTATAGGTAGAAAATGAAAAAAATAGAGAAAATGATAAAGAGAATATTAATATTAATATATTAAGAAAGGAAAATAAATAAAAGAGAGTTGGACATGGATTATGAAAGAAAAAAATAAAAATAAAAAAGAAAGTGTGTCTTAAATTGGAAAATATATTTATGGTAATAAAAAATATAATAAGAAAAGCCCCATTTTCTATATATAAAACTTATTCTATATATAGATAGAAGATTATATTAGGCAAATTCAATAGGCGAGAGAAATTGTAATGTGTTTAGGCCGGAAAAAAATACTCTTTTTATATGTATATATAGATATAGATTTCATATTATTGTGAGGTGCCAGTCAAGTTTGTAAAATTATTGACTTTCTGCCTATGAGACTCGATAAGACCAAAATAAATGAGAGGACCAAAGCTGACATTAATTTAAATTCTGACATAGAAGAAAATAAATGAAATATGGACCAAACAAATGCTTGATATAACCCAATAAAGACAGAATTAGAACTACGTAAAGATTCCTCTTGATAACATCAGATCATCACTAAAATTGTGGAAAAGAAGTGGAGTCACATTTTTCTCAGCGATAATGACAAGTGAGCGAAAATGAAATAATTAAGGCAACGTACAAACATATTTTTCTTGATCACAACCAGATAGACACAACAAATGAATGAAGCTCTTCTATTTTGATTTTCAAAAGATTAGCTTTATTGCCAATTTGCTCAACACTCTGCCATGAAAATCGAGAAAAGTAAAGTAAAAAAATAGTTAAAACTTTTAACTAGACATCTTCAGTTTGATTCTACTTTGTGTGATGATAACTCCATTGGAGGACCGGAGATGAATCCTATGTGTGAGCATTAGATTAACTTTTCTTACAGTATCGTAAACTAAGAATGGTTGACTCTTCATCTCACTCATGAAATTGATTTCTGCAAGTACTGGGACATTTAATTGAAGGGTGTGTTTGATTGCAAGTGTGTAAATCATTTAGGGTGTGTTTGATTGGCAATTCAATAACACGTAAATGTCAAATCGTGCAATTCGTTTTACATTTTCACCGTTTGATTGCACGTTGTAAATGTAATTGATTTTGCAAGGTACAATCATTTAAAGCGGATTTTTGGCCAATTGCATGTAAATGTTTTCTTAGGGGGGTAGGCACGTAAATGTTTTACATGTAAATGTTTTACACGCAAATATTTTACATCTTTCAATCAAACACACCCTTACTTGCAAAATATTTACATGGTAAATATTTTCTTGCAAAATACTTAAGAAAATATTTGCATGCAATTGCCTCAAATTATGCTTTAAATGTTTGTCAGAAATATTTACGTCACGATTGGCGTCTGACTCAAATCAAAGAACGATGTAAAGCAGTTACGTGATTTGGCGTTTCATGCAAAGTTTCACCGTCAAACACACCCGAACATCTTCAATGCATGTAAATTAGTTTTCAAGTTCCCCTATGCTTAAAGGACGATAAGAAAACCGGAAAAAGAAATAATTTTGCATAAACACGAACCAATAGAGGATACATATTTTTGTCACAAAAATAGTATCTTGTAGTAACATGGTATTTAAAGTTCAAGAAAACTAATTAAAGTAAATTCATATTAAAAATTAATTGTACAATTGACTAATGGCCAATATCTATGAACACAGCTAAAAAGAATTTGAGATTGCAAAAAAATAATACTAATAATAATAATAATAAAATAAATAAAATAAAGGAAAATGTAAAAAAGTGCATCTCCATAACAATCACAACCATCGGCCCGTCGGCCAAAACTAGTTTCCATTTTTTTCTTGTGTGCGCTAATAAGGTGGTTCTTATGTTTCGCCTGTGATATACTTGATTCCTAGAGCCTTTGACTTGCTCGAGATAGTGGAATTCGCATCGGCACTTAGCATATAGGATCAAAGGAAATATACAACATTGATCATACCATTGGTCGAGCTTTTCAAGTCTCAGAAATTGTGACCACAATGTCGAATATTGTACAGCCCAAATCTGAGTACCTGAGCTCTTGTTTCGCTGAACTTTTACAGTCTCTATATACCTATGCATGTATATTTTCAATTACAAAATTACAACAAACATGACAATTATTTCATGTTCTTCGAAAACCATCATTCTCCTACAGAAACAAGCACTATTTGCTGACCCTCTGAAGGCAAAACAATCGCTTTTAACCACACGATCCATGAGAAAATAATATTTTTCATCTTTCTCACCTTTTTACCTCTGAAAAATTAGCTTCCCTGTTCCCTTACAAACAATACTGGTTGGTTGCTCAAATATCAAAGGGGACCCCTTTTTGACCTTTAAGAATTACATGAACGGAAAACCCAAGATTGGCATCAGCATTCTCCAGTGCTAGACAAATGCTACATACACTGCATATGAATAAATAGCAATAGGAACTAAATGAAATATAAATTATGCAACCCAGCAAACAATATTCAATTTAACGCCTAGAGCTTCTTGATTGATAGAGCTCCAACTTCCCTTTAGCATCTGGCAACAAGTTTTCGACAGTTTGATCTTGCATCATCGATGCTTGCTTAGCCGCCCATTCGAGCACGGGGAGCACCTCCGCCTGAGCAAGTTCTTCACTGTCAGGCACATTCAGAGCAATGTAACACAGCAAGATCAATGCACAACCTTGAACAATATGTTCCCCAAAGTAGACTAGCTGAACTAGGTGCTTTGCCCCTCCAGCACTTATGATCGACTTTGAGTGATCGAGGTGGAGATAGTTATCTGTGCAAGCAAACTTAGTGAGCCCAATACAAGCTTCTCTCAGCACTTGAGGTTCTTGTTCATCCAGCAACTTTACTAATGGACTTATGATTCTTGTTTCAGTTGCCCTGAAAGTCCTAGCAAGATTCCCAATAGCCTTAATACACGGAACAAGAAGTTCTGAGTCACCGATTTCAATGAGTCTCAGTATCTGATCAACGACAGCTTTGCAGGCGGGCGAATTGGGCTTGAAAGCTGATTTTCTCAAATCGGAGTCCTCTTCTGCAACTGCAGTGATCTCCATCAATGCCATGGCCGAATAGTACTGAACTTCTTTTGATCCTTTCTCAAGAAGGACAGCAAAGCACAGAAGGGCTCTCGACTCTGTGATGCTTTTGCAGATGGGGGAGTTTTCTTTGGCGAGGTGCCAAAGGGCCCTTGCAGTCATTGCCTTGATATAGGCCTTGGTTGCAGGGTCTTCCATTTCTCTAGCTTTATTACTCGCCCCATAGAGCGAAAGACTCGTTTGATGAGCAGAATTCAGCCCATTGCTCTTCCCCTGTTTCACTCCATTAGTTTGAACTTTCATAGCCATTCCCATGCTGTCTGTAACAACAGAGTGCATCTGATTAAGCAGCTGCTTGTTGCCTAACAAAGGGTGAGGTATTCGACTCCTATCATCATCTAAATCATTGTTGTGAGCAGTAAGATCAAGATTAGCATTAGCATTGGCATTAGCATTAGCATTGTTGTTGCTTGCTAAAACAACAGCTTGGTGCATCGAAGTTGCTTTGCTAACAATGGCATACTTGCTATGCTCTTGCACAGTCTCGAAAGCTAGATGGCCAACGAGCAATCGGATAATGTTATGCTGTGAGAAGAGATCTTGGCATTTGGGGTAGTGAGAAACAAGTTCTGAAACAGCCCAAGCAACCACTGCCTGCACCTTCATCGAACCTTCTTTCAGTATTTTCGCAAAAACAGAGCACACACCTGCGTGAATCAGTTGTTGAACGCTTTCTGGATCTCGTCCGAGAAGACCAATCGCCGTCGCTGCGTTCTCTTGACCCTCCGATTTACCTTCCTTCACCAGTTTCAGCAGAGGACCTACACCTCCTTCCTCGATTATCAACTTCCCGTACCGATCGTTGCCTCGAGCAAGGGATACCAGCGAGGCAGCCGCGTCAGATCGGTCTTCCAACGAACCGGTGCACAGAATCGCGATCTGCTCCCAAATCAGACACAGTATCGGCTCGTTCGCCGCGATTGGAGGGAGGCCGAGGTAGCCGTCGTCGCGGTCGCCGGCGGAAGCAGAGACGCGGAGGAGCCACGAGACGTCGCCGATGGAGTTCTCCAGTTGCGAGGACATCTTGCGAAACGCCGCCGCGGGGATGATGGTGAAGACGCGCTTGACGAGGCCGTGGCCTCTGCATTTCAGGACGAGAGCCAAGGCCTTGTCGAGGACCTGTTCGGTTTCCTCGAGTATGCGGCGCGTGGGACGCTCGTAGAGATCGTTGCTGGCGCGTGCGGCCTGGCGGAGGAGCCCCGCGAGTTTGTCAGTCTTCGACTTGAGCTCGGTGCATTCTTGCTTGAATGAAGCGGCTTCGTCTGCGGCTTTTATTACCTGGTCGGCTAATTGGATCGGTTTTGCCAAGATCTGCTTCACCAAGTCAGCCATTGATACAGCAGATCCCCACACGCGAAACAGAACAACGAACCCTCAAAGGTTTCACTTCTAATCTAAAAGAAAAGATCCAGTTAACTGATCGGGAATACAGGTTTAACTGATCGGGGATACAGGTTTAACTGATCGGGGATACAGGTTTTGCAGAGCATCCAAGAATTTGGAGAAATTTTGGTTCTTGTTTTTAATACAGGGAAGGAAGGGAGGAGTTGAGAGGAGCGTTTGTTCTTGAGCCAATGGGAATTCGGGGTAGAAGAGTAGGTGACCCAGTCGGACATGTTTGACTAGCACATGGTCAAACACATTTGTTTTTCTCTTTTCGACATTTTACCGCGGTAGAGCTTGATTAAAAAGAGGAGTAACTTAGGAATCGTCCAAGTGCCGAGCGGTAGTTACCGTGCACGTGCCGGGCAACGTCCCGGGTTCAACTCCTACCCCCGTCCCCAGGGCTGCGTCCCTTCCCCAATTTCAAAAAAAAAAAAAAAAAAAAAGAGGAGTAATTTCTTAGCAACGTTTGATTTGAAAATTGAAATCAATATTCACAAATCACACAGTTGATCTCATATATTATTGAATAGAAGATATGTGTATTAAATTATTATAATTATAATAACAAATATATAAACATTTCTTCATCACTTGTCAATGTAAAATATTTATTATTGAGAATTATTCAATCCCTCTCTCTCTCTATATATATATATTGTGTCAATAATATACAATTTGTAACATATAGTATAGTATTTCTATACTAGTATACCGCTGCTTCTTGCGGTGGTGTCCGAACGAAATCCGACGGAGGAGGTGACGGCGTAGAGGAGGTTGAAGAAAGAAGGAGGTTGGATTTGCAAAGAAAGAAATGGAAGAAGGAAGAAGAGACCGGGTCAAGACGGAATGACAAATGAAGATGGAGCACGGACAAGTGCTGGTTTTGGTCCATAAGTGACGGAGAAAACCTTACTCCGTTCGGTGATTATATCTCTACTCTTACTTTTAAATCGAATATTCTCTCACAAAATATTTTCTCTTTTCAATAAAACTTGGGAGATGCTACATTTATACAAAATATATATACACGAGTGTCCACGTATTAACATAGGCCTCCTAACATAGAAGGCAGTAAAATAGTAATTTCATTCCACCTCTATTAGTATGTACATGCTTGTGTGAACAAATTTGTATATACACATATCATTTTCTACAAATAATAATAATAATACTAAAATATTTCACCCTATTTTTAATTCACTTTTTTAATGTTTTTCGGCCTAAAACCAAGGCTTTTTTTTATCTTTATCTTTTTTCTTTATTAATATTATTATTACCAAAATAAAAAACCTAAATCTCCTAAAATTCTACACATCAAAATCTTCGAAAATAATAGAGTTTCCATATTTAATGGAATGTCTACTACTTGATTTACCCATCTCATTCTATCTAAATATTCTCTCTCACTACCTCTCTTTTTTTTCCCATTTTCTAACAATAAATTTAAGTTAAAAAAATTTATTACTTCATTTTATTTGACTCAATGAGAGTTTTAAAACAAGCATAGTATTAATATATAAATTTTTATTTTAAAAAAATTAATACTTGACACAAACATATAAAATTAATGTCCAACATAAACATAAATTGATATGAACACAGATTAATGAGTAAAAAATTTAAAAATCTCTGTCTATATCTATATAATTCTAGGATTTTCCCTACTTTTTAAATTCATTTTTAATTCAATTCCCCCAAAACCAAGTCATTTTTTGTCTTTTTATTTTTTTATTTTTTCCCTTTCCTAATCCATTTCCAATTTCTTAAAAAATAATATATTAATATTAATTATTGCATGTAAATTTTATTTGATTTGATTTCTATTGGAAAGTTGAAAATAAATACTTATCTTCAAACTTAGCAAAATATATGATGCTCTAACCTTTTAGAACTATTGTGTTTCTCACGTTTAATTTGAAAATTTCATTTCATATAGATTCTAAAATTATTTTTTATCTTCTATTATTTACTTTATCTTATTGTCGTTTTAGTTTTAGTTTTTTTAATATGTCATTGTAGTTTATAACGACCAGGAAAATTTTGTGTCTTTCACAATTATTTCAATCTTAAAATGGTTGAAGTCATGATGTCAAAATAGGCGAAAACTTGTAGGGAAATACTTCCGCTGAAAATAAAAAAAGAAAATATAAAAAAACATGAAATGTTGTGATGTTAGGAGAGTTTCTCTCCCTATTTTTTAATTACTTTAAAAAATTTTAGTATTTAACAAATATTTTTTTAATTGTGATTTGCTTCTAAGCCAAAACCCATGTCCCACTTAGTTATTTTATTATTATTTAATTAATAATTACAGTATAACTAATTAAAGACATAAACGCCGCGAAATTATTAATTATTTAAATTAATTACTTTTCTTCACGCGTTAATCCATTCTATTCTATCGGCTCTCAAGTCCCCTCTTACGTGATAAACCCAACCCATGCCGAAATCCCCTCAATCCTAATTGGGCATAAATGCCCTTGATTTCAATCCTATCTAATTCCTTCCATTTGGGTGCATCGTGCTAACGCAATCTGCGTCAATCCAATCTTTCAAATTGATTCATGAGTATCTTCCACTTCAATTTCCTCTGTTGTTAAGGAAATCACATTAAGATCATATCTCTCAAGTTGACTTAGGATCATTTTCAGCGTCAATTGGGCCTATTCGATTTCGTACGAAGTTATTTGAGGCAACCAAGAATTGTATTGATTCTATATTTCCTTCACAATTCATCTTCAATGGGTATGCTTTAAATCATTGTGTAACTATCAATCTCCCTATTTAATCTTTAAATTTTATTGATTAATTTATGATGTTTTTGTTATTGCTTGATATTTTGATTTGATAAATTCTCCAAACAACGTTACATTCAATCCGCAAAGAGGTTTGTCGAGATTCATTTTCCAGCAAGACTTTCCGGGAAATGTCATCCTGGCTTATGAATTTCAAGAAAATGCGTCATTGATTACCAATCGAAATAACATGCGATTGTCAGTAAGATTCACATGGTTGTCTTATTATTATTTTTTTATCATGTTTTCTTATTCATTATCCCTTAACAGTGAATTATTTGGTTAGTTTCTCTCCATAATTTTAATTTCTTAATGTCTCTCTTAATGTATTTGGGTTGAGTTTAGTTTTTGGTGCTATTTTATGAAGCCAAATGAAAATTGATTGATTGAATGTGTTTTAATGGGGACTCTTTAATGTGATTTCATACAGAAAGTGTGGTTGAATAAGAGAAGTGCAACCATTTGTATGTTAAAATCGATAGATAGGTTGATGATTACCAGGATTAGTGATTGTAGATATTGGACTCGGATTTTGAATGAGTCAAGGTGAGGTTCTATGCTGCATAAATATTGGATTTTTTTTAATGGCTATGTTTTTAGATTGGCTGATCGAATTCAATTGTTTATTGTCGTTTCTACCTTAGGCATCAGAGATTTAGAATGCTGAGATGAAATCATTCAGTTTCTGAATATTAATAGATATAATGGACAGCAGAGAATGTCATCCAGGAGTTGGAAAATGAGCAAGAAACACCCTCAAGTTCTTCAATACAACCCCAATTCTTTGGACAAGATGGATTACTTAACTGAGGAAATTGGTCGTGACATCACAAAGCCATTTATAATCTCTATCAAACCTACTCTAAATCAGGCAAGAAAAAGGTACAATGATGTATAAAATTTAATATTTTCTCAATGTATTGCTCATTGTGTTCGCATGATCCAGGATTGGTTCAGTTAGATAATTGAGATGTCATTTTGCTTTATCTTTATCAAGTGACCAAAATTTTCAATATGATGAATAGAAAATTTAATATTTCCTCAATAATTGAACTTCATGGATATGAATATAATTCCTTTTTATGCCTAATGTGTATTGTATAGATGAATATGCTATCTGCACTGATCATATTATTTTACCATATTGAGTTTCTTTAGTTGTTGATTAAATTTAGGAACTAAAAAATATGTTAAAGAACGAATGAGTTTTTTACGCTTCTTGTTGTTGAAAGAGTTTCTTTGTGTAAATGCTAAAGGATATTTTAGCTTTGACGGAGCATGATCTTGGCCTTTGGGGACCTTTTGTGTTGTAACCTGTGAGTATACTTTTTATGTTTAGACTCAAATGAGTCTTTACAATTTTCCTAATAGAACTTACAAATAGGATAAGAACTAACATAACATTTTATCATGGATTGACAACTAACAGGACGAATACATCATGCAATTGCTTGCACTACTAAAAATTTTGTAAAAGAAAAATAGTCAAGAAGCTTTCACACATTCACTTGTTTATGTGGGGATTTATATCTATGAATTGAATTCTACAGTTGTATATCGAAGGCATATGTAAAATTATGTCTATGACCCACATTTGATTTGGTTTCCATGAAATTGGATGTAGCTTCATGAAAACAATGAAATCACATGTGTGGATTTTTTGTTTAGACACTTGGCCAGGTGCCTGAAAATATTCCATGCAAGGCTCGACTATTGATACGAACAAATTGAATAATCATATCTCTCCATAAATTGAATAGTCAGAGAAAAGCAATCAGAGTTTGTCGATGCACTATGATAATCATTAATAAAGCTCAAGGACATACAACGCTTAATATTAAAGTATATATTCTTGATTTTTATCACGGGGTGTTAGAATATAATGCCAAACTAACATTTGTTCGACATTTTCATGTTATATAAATAATTTCACAACATATATATTTCTTTTACTAATTTTAGTTATCCATTTAATATTATTACTCATCTTAGGAATTTCAAAATAGTAGTACTACTACAATTGCATATGGCATGTTATTCATCATTTACGTAAGACATGTTGAATTGGGGCACTTAGAGCATCTCCAATGGGGGATGTCTTTGGTGGGTGTGTGTTTAAGAGATAGAGATGGAGAAAAAATAATTATTTTAATTAATTGTAAAAGAATGGAAAGATGTGTGGATAAAAAACAGAAGGAAAAGTGAAAAAGAGGAGAGAGATAGAAAGAAATTTAAAAATAATAATAAATTAATAGCAAAAAATGTGAAGTTTGATGTGGGAATTTGGACATGACATTGGAAACAATACCAAAAAAATGGTGAAAAAGTGAGAAAAATGACAAAAAATTTGAAAAATTATTGGCTCCATTAAAAAAAATTGTCTCACACTCTCTCTTCAATTGGACATGCAAACATGGACACCCCTATTGAAGATGCCCTTACTAAAAGTAAAGTGAGATTGCATTATTCACTAAATTGTGCCTTAATGCTTAGTTTGGAATTGTTGTAAATTTTTTAAGAAAAAGCTTCTGCTTTAATGAAGAAAATGGAAAAAATAATTGTGTGAAGAATCAGTTTAGTATTTTGTAAACTCTATCTCCAAATTATTTTATGTTCAAAGAAATATTTGCGTATTTATTAAGTATGCGATTAATTTACTTATGTGCCAGTTTATAATTACTAAAAAGCACACGAATTAAATTACTATTCTTATTTTTTGTATTATATATTTATTTTTTTATTTTTATACTATGCTGGATTCACATCGCAATAGATTTAAATTGCATCGTGTTTTCTAAAGTACAATAACATTAAGTAAGTTCTTAAAAAAAATGTACAAACTAAATGACAAAGTGAGTTTTTAAAAATATTTAGACAAACCAAATGATGAAGTGAGTTCTTAAAAGAAAATTTTTACATACAGTTCTTACAAATATTTAGACAGACTAAATGATAAATATTTTTTTGAAGTTAATAATAATAAGTTTCAAGTTCAATTTTGTATTTTTTTCACCCATTGCAAATCTTTATACATATATATATTAAAAGGATTACTTGGGCCATCTTGGGTTTCCGTCTAAAACGTAGCCCACAACATTACCCAATTTTTTAAATCCATTTGTGGTCCAGTAGTTGTTTTTAGCCTTCAAAACTGGGAGCTCCTTCGGCTTAGTAGTCATCCACTCCAGCCCATCCTTCAATCAATTTGCGTGCCTATCACTTGCTGCATTTCATCCCTCAGCATAAATTCACTGGCAGTGATTTTCGCTTACATCCCTAATTCAACGCGCTCAATCTCGATCAAATTCCATAATTAATTCTATCATCCTTCCCAAATCTTAGCTTTCTTGTTGATTTAGTCGGTCCAATATCTGCGTTCTTCTGTAGAATCATTCCCAAAATCAGTCAAAATCAATCGCAACTATGTTTCTATTCTTCTGTGCTCTTCTCTTCTTCCTTTGATGCCACCACCAAATGTTCGTATGCTCCATCAGAAGGTAAAGGTGAATAGTTTGATTGTACAATGTTTTTATCACTTCTAATATATATATATATATATATATATATATATATATATTAAAAGGATTACCTAGGCCATCTTGGGTTTCCCACCTAAAACGCAGCCCATAATATTGCCCAATTTTTAAAATCCATTTGTGGTCCAGTAGCTGTTTTTAGCCTTCAAAACTAGGAGCTCCTTCGGCTTAGTAGTCATCCACTCCAGCCCATCCTTCAATCAATTTGCGCGCCTATCACTTGCTCCATTTCATCCCTCACCATAAGTTCACTGGTAGTGACTTTCGCTAAAATCCCTAATTCAACGTGCTCAATCTCGATCAAATTCCATAATTAATTCTATCATCCTCCCCAAATCTTAGCTTTCCTGTTGATTTAGTCGGTCCAATATCCGCGTTCTTCTGTAGAATCATTCCCAAAATCAATCAAAATCAATCGCAACTATGTTTCTATTCTTCTGTGTTCTCCTCTTCTTCCTTTGATGCCACCGCCAAATGTTCGCATGCTCCATCAGAAGGTAAAGGTGAATAACTTGATTGTACAATGTTTTTATCACTTCTAACATTCTTGCTTGTCTCTAGATCTCTATCTAAAGAGAAAATTTGTTTCACAGTTTACCTTCCCTTTCTTCTGTGTTGGGAAAGTTCACGCTTTAACTTTTAGTGATTTTTTTGTCTGATTTTTTATTCTATTGGAGACTATCTCCCGATCCAATTCTAAGGCATTGTCCAAATTTCTGGAATATTTATTCGAGTAATAAAATCATGTTGTCATTTCCATCAAGGTTTTATCATCATCTTTTTTTTCATGATTTTTTTGGGGCGTCAGTTTCTATTCTACTGTGCTTTATAGTTAGATAATGTTTTATTAGTTGCTAAGCCACCATTTAATTACTTTTCTTATGATTTGTATTAAACTTGCAGAGGGTTGTGGTAGCGAATATTCAAGATAGAGAAAATGAAGGAGATCTTATGATGATTGCAAAAAATGATAAGCCTTGATCATTTCTTTCATGTTCAATGTGATAAGCTTTAGAAGACAGGTAAACTTGGACATAGAAACACGATATTTGTTTGGTAAATTTCATATTTAGTATACCGTGTTCACTTAATTAAATTTCTTCTCTTCACTATTTGGCCTCTCTTCTCATATAATTTTCTTTGTAGTCAGTTGTGCTCTAATTTACTACTTCTCATTATGTAGATGAACCTAAAATCACCATGAAAGTTGATGCTCTAATGTTTCGAGCAACTTCATCAAACCCGAACTCGGAAGTGTAACATGAACTAAAACTACGATGTTGGTAATATTCTGTTTGGTTTTTTAAAAAATTCAAATACTTAGCGGAAATCAAAAAATGAGTTGATTGATTTTACTAAGAATCTTAACAACGCTTTAATGAGGCCAACAAAGAATAAAAAGGCTATTTCTGTGGCCTTTTCTTCCGTTGGTTTCTTCTTAGTCTTCTTTTATATTTTTTGGTTTCTTTATGTTTTTGTTCTGTATTTTTTTTTTCAACTATGGAAGTAGTTGCAGGTTCAGTGACTGTATTGGATATGTCTTTGCTCTTTATTAATCTAAAACATTACCAAATGGCAACCAATTGATGTGATTATGGCATTAGCTATAATGCGATTAGTAGCTATGCTCTTCTTTATAACCATGTTTTTTATATATAGATGATTCTTTGGAGCCAAGTAATTGCACAAAAATTTGAGTAGTAGGATTCAGCATGCTAGTGGTTAGTGTTGCGACCCTTTTGTTTTAAATTAAAGGTCGGATACAACCAAACTTTTAACTTGGTGTTGTCACCATGTGATATTTCGAACTTTTAAGGTTCACAACAACTCCCCTTTAAGTTTTACAACTTGTGTTAGCCTCTATTCAAATCTAATGTACTCTAGATTTTTAAGACTTATATTTATAGTTGTTGCTTAACCAAAAGAATTTAACATCACAAGATATGTCATCACATAAATACTTCTTAAACAAGTCCAAATCATGTACATGCTTTACGTCCCCTTTAAGCCCACATGATTATAATCCCACATGACAAGTATCGCTGGGTGCAAATAAATGAATGTTCTATCAAGTTATTCTTTGTGATTGGGTAGTAAGAGGCATCACAAGAGTGGTATCAAAGCATGAACACCTGCCATCGATCAAACAATACGGCTTCCGTTAAGACACTCCAAATCATGTAAGTGTCATTTCATGCTATTTCATGAAATAACATGAGATAAGGGTAGCAATTCAAATTCTATGTGGAGTAGCCGGGATGCCTGAGTTATTGTTCCATGACTCGATCATGGAAAATCTGTTAAGGAGAACTATAGAAGAAAATGAAATAGTAATTCAAAGGGAAAAACCATAATTTTATCTTTGTTTTAATTATTATTTGATGCTACACGGGGCTGAGACGATGTCTCAGAAGATGTAATTGTAGGGTGTACAAAATACTATAGCTTTTGTGACTTTATATGTTCGCAAGTATTCAACTCTTCATCCAAAGTTGAAGTGAGAGCTAGCAATTACATAAGAAAGCTATGGGATCAGCCTTCTAAGCATAATTTTGGTTAGTGCTAAACATATAGGTCCCATGAGGTAGCTTTGAAAAATATTATAGACTAAATTGCACATGAATTGATAGTTCACAGGGCCACAAGGAAATAAAGAGTAAAATCCTACCAAATAAGGAGTAAGTAATTAAGGAAAAAAAATTTATTTTCTTTTCTTGAATTTCATTTCACATTGAAGAAAAAAAGGGACATGAAAGCACCTCTTACACTATAAAATAGGGGTTTTGGTTATTCTTCTAACATGAACCAAGTAATTTAGAAATTACTTATAAGTTCTTCGAGTGAAAATAATTACTTTCACTCATCAGATAGAATTTTTGCTGAGCTTATTCCTAAGGCGCTCATTCACTTGTTGTGACTATACTTTTTGAGTCATATCAGAGAAGGCAAGCTCGAAGAACTGTTGCTGGTGGCAAATCAATAGAAGGTAATTAAACATAGTAAATGTAATTCTGCAACCTTTATGTGTTTATATCAATTTAGGCATTAAATAATTTAATTACTCCCTTCACATTCATTAGCACGTATTAAAAAAATAACTCTTTTTTAATTAACTAGATCATGTCTTAGGATTTAATTTCAACAATATATTAGATACAATTATTTTTTTACTATAGCTTTGAGCTGTATGTAATCATGTAATTACTAATTTTGAAGATGGTGTGAAACTTGAAAATGAGAATATACTACATACTTGTTATGTTAACTAGCGTATCAAATTGCTATTTGAGTAGCAGAAGTCATAGTACAGGGAGACTTTTTTTCCTTCTTCTACTTCTTATCAACATAAACTTTTAACAGTGAAAGTCCCTCAATTTTGTAAGTCATCACACTTAGGATAAACTTCACATTATCTATAGAAAATGCTATTTTAAGTAAAAGTTGACATGTGAGACATGACACAAGCATCTCTAATGCACAATGTGAATTGGAGATTTTCTAGGTACGAGAGATAGAAAGAATATAATTATTTGAATTGAAAATGCATCGAGAGATGTGTATAACAAATAGAGGAAAATATCAAAAATAAGAGAGGCATAAATAAATTAAAAAATAATAATAGAATAGTAATGGAAGATGTAAAGTTAGGTGTAGGAATGTAAATATGACATGAGAAGCGAGGAAGAAAAAATTGAGGAAAAACGAAGAAAATGAGATAAAAGTTATTAAAAAAGAGAGAAATTTGGAAAAAAATATGAAATCCACTCAAATTTTTGTATCTCGTTCTTCACTATATATTCGATGGACACTTGCATTGAAGATGCTTTATTCTTTAATACGGCGCTTTAGCCACGAAATTGTACCGTGTGGACTCTGCTGCCGGTTATGCTTCACCATTAAGCTTTATGAATGGACACTTGCATTGGACACTTTATTCTCGAATGCAAATGGACACTTGAATTGGAGATACTTTATTCTTTAATATGGGGTTTTAGCCATGAAATTGTTCCGCATGAACTTTGTTGCTAGGTATGATTCATCATTAAGCTTTATGAATGGAAGTCAACTCGGTGATGTAACTAAAATAAAAAATATAAGTTTAGTAACTAAACTGAGAAAAAGTAAAGAGGAGCGACCGAAATTAAATTTTATAAAACAATTAGGTGACCAATTGTAAGTCATTGTTTCACCAAAAAAGAAACCAACAAAAACAAAAACAACAAAAAAAAGTCCATTACACATGACAATAAGTATTATTTTTCAAACTTTCAATTAAACTCTTAAAATTTTTAAGCATATATAGGCTCTGAAATTATTAAAAGATAAATGAAAAAAGGAAAAAAAAAGAGTGTTTCCTCTAAAATAACCCCTTGTTTTACATAGACTAAGAATGCTCTCAATCTAGTGCAAGCTCCTCCCGCTAAATCTTATACAAACAATTGATATTGTGCGATCTGGATCATATTGAAAGTTGGGAAGTTGATTGCAATATAGTCTAAGTTGCGCCACATCAGCGGCTTACAGAAGATCTAACATAAGCAGCTTGCACTAGTCCAAGAATAAACTTAAGAGGTGTCAACTAATGAAATAGAATACCTACAAATTTATAATCTTCTTATTAATAAAAGTTAAAGCGCCAACTCGGCAGAGTGTCGTTGGTAGTGCCATGCTGAGAGCAATTTCTATATTGCCCATTTATTATCTCATTTGGATAAATTATTTTTATTTTTTGAATTCCAGTGGGCAGGTATCATTCTTATTATGAGTAAGATAATTAATATCTTTGATCTACTATAATAATAAAACTAAGTTTGCATGCATTTTTAAAAAATTTTCTTTTTACATGTTATACGTGTAATTATTGAACTTGCCATCAACTGATAGAAATTATTCTTCAATGGAGTTCCAATTCGAATAATGTATAATTTAGTCAAATTTGTTGGAAAATAAGATGGACAACATTAACAAAATTTTAACGTTGTGTGGATAGATCGTGTTGAAATTAAATTGATCTTAAACTGAACTTAACATTTATCAATATTATTCTCTTGTTTCATGTCATTGTTTTAATTTTCTTTGTAAATAATGAATTATAAAATTGATCAATGTATATATTGTTCTTTAAAAGCAAGTTTCCATTCATAACTAGTATCGCACCCATACAGTGCACAGAAATGATGAAACTTATTGACTCTCAATTTTATAGCATATTCCAATTTAATTAATAGAACATAAGAAATGTGTAAGGGGAATACACACTTTCTTGTAACTTTATTTCTGAAATGACTTACACAATAAGAGTAATTAGAGCAAAAATCACAACTATATGCTTGATATGCGAAATTGGGGAAATTATTTACAAGTAAAATTAAGCATTTTAATTTTCATACTATTGTAATCACTAAAAATTGAAGTTAATAACTGTACCATAAAAAACAAGAATCAATATTTGAAATAAGACTAAAATGAGAATGAAAACAAATTTTATACATTTTTATACATTTTTTCAATTTTATCAATTTTATACAGTAATATAAACTTTGAAATAAATGTCAACACTTTTCTCAATCTCGGAAAGAAAATGACTCCTCAAAAGACCAAAAAAAAAAGTCCATATGGAATGACATAGTGAATTGAAAAATCAATATTGAATTGATTTCTCTAAGAGTGCTTCTTAGAAAACTCATATTTTTCTAGGAGACATGTTCTCCCAAAAGATCATTGAGTTGATGTGTAGTGATCAAAGTTCTTGTCGATCGTCTATTACACACGTGATGGTGTAGATGATAAGTGCAATTAATGCACTCTTAAACTATGTATTTATCTCATCTATTGTTAGTTTCGTGTTTAATTTGGTCTATTTTATTGCTATTTTAGTTGAAAACCGGAATTTGAAGGAAAGAAAGCAAAAGTGGACCACATGGAGCTAAATCAAAACTTGGAGGACTCAAATGGAAGAATAAAAGTTGATTGAAGCAAAGAAAATCAAATTGGCGCTCAACTGAAGGAATTAAAACTCTAATGACTCAATCGTACACAATTAGAAGTTGATGACTTGCCCTCAAATAAACTTTGAGGACCAAGATAGAATTAGGCAAAAGTTAGTGTAACACCCCAAGTCTAGAAACCTAGACCTGAAAGCATTATCGGTTACTTCACTTTAAAATGCGAAATAGATAAATTAACTTACGACATATTTATTTTCTTGTTTAATAAAACCTACAGAAATTTTGATAGCCTTTTTTTTCTACAAATTTAACATAACCGGCCTGCTAGAAGAATCACCGTCCTCATAGAAGTTTTCAAGAAAGAAATAAAATAGTTTTCCAAAATCCTCAAATTGAGAAATTAAAAGAATCATAAATACAAATCTTTTGTCCAAAAATGAAAATACTTCCATCTGGTCGATTAATGATGAGCAACTCATCTCAACCAATAAACATGTTTGCTAACATTCAGATTAAAAAAAAAAAAAACTGAGTACTGTCTGTGTCTGCCTCCAAGCGATCTCCTCGACCATTTAGCTTTCATCACCTATAAAGTAGGAAAAAGTATACATGTGAGCTAAAGCTCAGTAAGTAAACCTCGTGCACATGATGTATGCTTATGATGTGCAATGCATTGAATGCATTTTCAATTTATGTATCCCACTTTCTTTAATACTTCGAAAATCATTTAAATCCTTCCATTTCCTTTCAAAATATTTCACTTCTTTCAAAAATACTTCCTTCCAATCGTGAGCTCACTTGGTGTATCCTCTAGCCAATCAGATGCAGTGGGTCATTCTTAGTTGGAACCAGAAAATATTCTACCGGTAGGTACCGCAAAGCGGTAAAACTTTCATTACTTTCACTTTCACATTTCTTTCGCTTTCACATTACTTTCGGTCGGGTATGCCGGTCCCCCGCGCCCCATTTCCCACTCACCCCTTTCATGACGTAGAGGTATACCCATTCTTTCTTAAAACTTGAGATAACTTTCTTTCAAAACTTGCACTTTTCAACCGAAACGTTATTCTTTCAAACCATTGACCAAACGTGCTCATGGATGCAATGGTTTAATGTTTATGCATGTTTGATCATTGCTTAGCATGTATAGTGCTTATACAACATAAAACAAATAGTGCTAAAATCCTACATCATTGCAAAGAGGCCACCTAAGCACATCAACTTACCTTAACCCATTCATCTTACATGCAACTACGTAAAGTTTACTTACCTGAAATCCATAGCAATTTACTTTGAGAAGCAAGTGGAGGTGTCCTTAGCCACTCACGAATCAACGTGCCAACGATCCTAATTCGTAATCATTTAGTTTAACGTCATTGATTCCTAGGACTTTATCTTATAACTGCGATACATTACTATACCATCTTAGGTTATTCGTCACCACTCCACATACATGTATTTACACACATAATAAGTCCTAGAAGAATAATAAGAACATTAACGATATGCTTTCTAAAGAATTACCACATTGAATTCAAGTTAATCCGTCAATCCCAATAAGAATTGGCAAAACGCACAAATTAAAGCATGAAGCCACATAATTCCAATTTGGTTCAATAACTAACTCATAGAGATACCTCATTGATTAAAATCACCTCTAAATTCTGATTGTAGAAGCCACAGTAAGTTTTCAACTCTAACCACGTACAGAAACTATGAAAGATATTATGGTTTATAGAATTATTTAAAATAGCAAACGATATCATAAAATTCTAAAATTTATGCAGACGTTAGAAAACTCATGTATATTCATCATACTTAAAAATTAGCTCATGGGAATTACGTTTATAGCATCAAACAATTTTTGATCCTGAAAACCCCTGTTCTCGGTACAACCTGTCCATGCTTACTAAAAGTGTGATAAAGACCTCTACAGGTCACCAAATGATGTCAAATCAATTTCAAATGATAAATAACTCATAGGGGATCACTTTCCGACTTTGAATCACCAAGAAATGCCCTTTATGCTAAAAGTTATGGCATTTCAAAGTTAAGTGCAGAAACTGAGAAAAATCACACTTTACACAATACATTGGTTTTTTTTTTTGTTTTTGTTTCAAGCAACTCATCAAACACTTTAATGGCTTAGTGAAACATTGGCTAGTCTTAATCCTACATGCATCATCACATCATGCCCATATATTTCCAACAATAAGGACTCAAGCACAAGACATAATATCACACTAAATCTTTCACTCTATTCAAGATCCACTCTAACCAGAGAAGTCGGAAAGGTTTCGCTCGGCAGCAAACTTTGAAAAATCATTTTAAATAGGAAACGATGTCGTAAAATCATGAAATTCATATCAGAGGTGGAAGACCCTTGTAAATTTAACGTACTTGAAAATTAGCTCATTATAAGCACATTTAGAGCGTCAAAACCATTTTTCAACCGGGCAAAACCCTGTTCTCGGGTGGAATTTGCCCAGTCTCATGAGAAGTATCATAAAATCTTCTACGGGCCTCCGAATGATGGCAAACCAGTTCTAGATGATATATAACTCATAGGGGGTCGTTTTCCAATTTGAATCATCCATAAAATCAACTTAGAGCAAATGTTATGGGATTTCAAAGAAAAGGACAGAAGCTGGAAAAATCATAGTTTGAATAACACATTGGTTTTTCTTTCACAAAATTCATCAAACACCTTGATGGCTTAATGAGTATACATATATCTAGCTTGAAGAATCAAATAACTTACTTTTCTCCAATCGTCAAAGTTTCAATTAATCCATAAACTTCAAGTATTGACCCTAACAAAACTATTCTAGGATAGAATTAGACAACAAGAGGATATTACCTTAGTGGAAGCAAATTGAGGACACAAGAAGACAGAAGATGCGAGGTTGTTCAAGGAACCTGTGAGATGGACGAAGTTGAGGCGTGAGAGAGATTGTGAGATAGAGGGCAAACGTGATTCATAATATGAGTCTTTGGGTTGTTTAGTTGGGTTTTATATCATGAACTCTAATTGGGCTTCCACCCTTAGGTCTTTAGGTGTATTTGGGTCCAATAAGAAAATTTTATCTTGGGCTAAGAATACTAGATGTAATATTGGATTTTAAAATTTAAGACTCAGGAATAGGGTTAAATAAATTAACCCTGAAATTAAAATGTACCACTCTAACTTATCATTATTGTTTTCTTTTGTTCAATCATAAGCAAGCAGTAAAACATTTAAATTGCAAATAATTTAAAAAAAACGTAATAACATAACACTTAAGCTCATTCTCATTAAATCAAACATTCTAATTGGCACATTGAGCATGATGGCGTCGAGTCCCTCCACCGGCAAAATAAAACTCAATAATTGTCAGTAATAAGTATTGATTATAATTTAAAATATTCAATTCACTTATTGTGGAGTAAAATAAATAATTTTATAAAATAATTCATAAATATACGTAAGTTGATATGCGGTGTTACAGTTAGAATTAGGTATAACCATGTGATCGCACGCGTGACCCCATGCCTTTACAACTTATATAACCATCTGGTAGCACGCGCGACCGTATGGTTATGTCTGGGAGAAAACGGAAAACTTTCCAAAACCAACTTGGACTCCAATTTTTGGGCTTTCTTGCACGTTTAAAAAGCCAATCTGTACCTAAACATGCAATATACACTGGAGAACATGTCAAGGATGAAAAATTGGAGCATTCTACTTGGAGAAATTGGAGAAAAAGCTAGAATCGAAGATTCAAGTTCAAGATCTTAACTTTAATTCAGCTGTGGCTTTCCCTTCTTCCTTTGTTCTTTTCTTTACAGCATGCTAGGCTAAATTTCTTATAGTATTAGGGTTGGGATAAAACTTGGATTTCAGTTTTATTTCGAATTGTTAATTTGATGTTTTGACAATTTTAATGCTCAGATGATTGTTTCGATTTTGAGTTTTCAATATTATTGCTCTTTCTTTGACAACTTGTGTAACGCCCGATTTTTAAATATCGAAGGGTTACTAAAATAGCCTTTAATTAATTGAAATGGGAAAATTGACGATAAATTTTTTTTATTTTATAACCTTTTCAGTAATAATAATAACAATAATAATAATATTAGGAATAATAATATCGTTCAAAATTCCTGTACTTAAATGAAATAATATCAAACAACTTGATAATCAATATTCATTTTCTAAATAAATAAATTAAACTCCTAAACCATATGCGAAAGCTCAAAAATAATATACTACTGAGTTTTGAACAATCTTCTAATAAAAGAAAGCTAATTTAATATAGTAATTTAGTGGATGATGTCGCCTCATCTCGCGCCACTTCACCGGACTCCTTAATCTGAAAAAGAGTTTAAAATATTTGGGATGAGTATAACGTTGTTATACTCAGTGGGGTACAGTAGAAAAATATTGCACCATATCACATAGCCATATACGAAATTACAATTAGAGGCAATTGAACTATAGAAAAGTCGAGTGTTGGAAACTCCCGTCCAACGTGGGGGAAAGTCGCTATGACTATCCGAATGGCCCTTAACACCATTCCGTAGAAGACGGTACTTAACACCATCACATGCATGTTACATAGCAAATACCACAAATTATAACACGTAAAGGGCATGATATGGTTTTTAAAGTAAACAATCACTTTTTAAAATAAAAAAATTTGCAAAAAGTAACACAATTTTGCATAAAGTAACCCCACCTCAATTCTTTGTTCTTGTAAATTCCTCGAAATTTGGGCTGGTGTGATACTAGCGCCTCTACGGACTTTTCTCGTCGTCTAATAAAAAAAATTAAACATAATTTTAGTAATTAAATCTTAAAATTGAAGTTTAATAATTTATTCGAGTCTTATAGAATTTAATTTAAAAGTTTTAGGGCCGAAAAGCAAACTTTGAAAGTTAATTTGAGCTTAATTGAAAGAGAAGTACGGATTTGAGGGTGGAAATTGAAGTAATTTGTCAATTAGGACTAATTGGAAACTCAATTGAAACTTTTAGGGATGGAAATTGAATTTTTGAAGCTTAATTAGGGCTTGATTGAAAGGAATTGTCCATTTGGGGGCCGATTTACAGTTAATTAAAACCTTGGGGACTTTGATTGAAATTACTATGAGTCAAATGGGAGTCAATTGAAGTAGTTCCAAGATGTTGGGGACTTAGTTGAGCTTTTTATAACTTGATTGGGGTTTAATTGAGAGGATAAGTGACTTTAGGGGACCAATTTAGATGACTAGCGGAAGTTGGGGCTAGTTTATCCTAGATCTCGCGTTTGAGGGACTTGGGCTGCAATATCGTGGCCAAAATCAGGTTGTGCTCTTCATTCCCTCCCTCATATCGGCTCACACGAATTCACAGAGAGAGAGGGAAGCCGGTGGAGCCACCCCCGCAGTTGCAGCCGCTGTCCGCAGCCGAACGAACCGCCGCCGGCGACGGTGGTCCCTCGTGGACACTCGGCGGAAAGAGGGGGGGAAAATGTAGCCTCCTCACCGAGTTTTGGGTGCCAAAATCAGGCGAAATTGAAGGTTTTTCGGCGACAATAACATCAATTGAGTTCGGGTTTTAGGTTATCAAGGATCGACTATGGGATTTGGTGGCTGATTGTGCAAGGATTTCGAGGTTGAAGGTGAATTGCCATGGCCGATTCCTTCCTGGCTTGTTTCGCCCTCTTCTTCCTCTTTTCTTTTTTTTTTTTTTACACGATGATGATGATGAAGATGATGATACGAAATCAGTGTTTGAGAAATCCGGGCTTGAGGATTCGATTGCGAATGCATATATGTGTTTTTTTTTCTTTTTTTTTTCCAGTTTCTTGAATTGTGAGCGTGGATGATTGCGTAGGTTGTGTACATATATAATGAGTTCATTACAGTGAATATGAAAAACAGAAGATAGCTGTGAGCACTGGGTAGAAACGATCTAGTAGAATCAATAGAAAAGTTGATGAATTACCTGTTTGTTGCTTCCTGTGGAATGGACGAGTCATGTTGCTTTGATTTCTGCTGTGAGATGGTGCTCGATTGCTGTGGGGGTTTGAGGGTGCTGTTGTGAGAAACACTTTCTTGCTGGAAGAAAAACGTGATTGTATGGGGATTTATGGGGAGGAGTGTTTGTATCGTTGAAGGAGTAGAGAGTGAGGAAAAGACATCAGCTGAGGAAATTTAGCAAAGAGAGGAGTTCTTTATCGGTCAAAATTTCACGTTTACGAGAAATTTATCTCAGTGGGTTGGCCCAATAGAGGATCTGTTGGGCTTTTAAATTTCAGTGGGGTTGGAAGCCCAATTAATTATATGGCCCATAATAAAATTCGACCCGATTAAATTATTGAATTTATATTTATTTTTAGTTTGCTAGACGAGCGCTAAACTTAAATTTCTAAAATTAAAAATGGAAAAGCCGTAACGACGCCGTATAATTCCTTAGAGTTAAAATTTAAATGTGGTCGTTACAACTTGTGGCCAAAGTTGATTTGTGATCTATTCTTTGAATCTAGAAATCGTGAAAAAGTTATACCGTTATTTAAAATCATAAAGTTCGATATGGGATGAGAATACCTCTATGTTTTGTGCAATATTTCGTGAAAATTCTTGTGATTGAATGCGTTTTTACGTTGTTGTTGATATAGAGATATAGTTAACATGTCGTAGGGATATGTTGAATTCTACTTGAGAATGATTATTCAACAATTCTGTGAATTTTATCATTAAAACCAACTTTCATTGTCAAAACAATAATTACGGTGAAAACTAATTGAAAAGTGGATTTGAAACCCTAACGCTAGCTTTTCCCATATGTGGTTTAAACCACAAAAAATCATTCTTTCAATTCACTCTACTTTAGGTCGTAATTTTTTAAATCTTGCAATTTAATTTAGTATTTTAATTTTCACAAGTTTAGAAAATAATCAATCTCAACTTTATTTGTTTCAGTTAAGGATAGTTTAATTAAGCGTGAGAAAATTACAGTTCTCGTTGGTATGATATCCGAACTCTAAAAATCCATTTTATTACTCTTTCAACTGGTATACTTGCGATAGGATTTAGTCGCAAAAAGTTTTTGGCATCATTGCCGAGGACTATATTTATTTCACCGTTTAATTTTATTGGCACTAATTTGAACTTTACTTGCTTTATTTAATATTATTTTGCATGTTATAATTTCGTTCACCGTTTCTTTCATTTTCTCTCAGGTTTATGTGAAATGCAAGGCTTGGTAAATGCCTCGAATTCGATTTGGAGATCGAGCATACCTTTCATCGTAGACTAAGAGAAGCTAAAGAAACGAATAATGAAAAAAAAAAACCAAAAATAGGAAGAAATGATAGGAGCAAGAGAAATCCCACTTATTAATAATGGTGATCAAGCAGATGAAACAGTTAATGAGAATGACATGCTAGTTGGAGATTTTATGAGACCACAAATTATACAAAGCCAATACAGTATTGTATATCCTTCGTTTGGGCAAAACAATTTCCAGTTAAAAATGGATGTGATCTACCTCTTCCAGAATGGGTACCAACTTTATGGACTGCAAGATGAAAATCCTCATACTTATGTCTCTCATTTCTTAGAGATGTGTGAGCATTTTAAATGTCAAGGTATCACAGATAACGCCATCAAACTAAGGTTGTTTCCCCACATTCTCCGTGATCAGGCCCTCGAGTTACCTGATTCTTGGCCTATCGCGAGCATTACTACTTGGAACGATGTAGCTCAAAAATCTGCACCAAGTTCTTTCCTCCAGTCAAGATTGCCAGGTTGAAGCACGATATATTAGTTTTTTAGCAATATCTCCGAGTCATTTGATTAGGCGTGGCAGAGATTTAAGGGCTAGCAAAGAAAATGCCTGCACTATAGGATCAGCAATGGATAAAAAGTGCAGTACTTTTATGTAGGGATGCTTCCTTCATGCATAAGTTTGGTTGATCCGTCATCCAGTGATCATTGCTCACTAAAACTATTGCTGAAGCAGTTGAGCTATTCGAACGTATAGCAAACAACACTACTATACAGGTAGCCAATATAAAGAATCATGGTAGCGCAGCTAGGGTCTATGAAGTGGATAATTTCATATCTCTGACCGCAAAAATCGATGCGTTAGCTCACAAGGTGGAAAGTTTTATGTAGTTAATAAATCTGGAGGTACCTAAGCCACCTAATTGTGATTGTGAGAAGTGTTGAGCTAATCATATCGCTAATGAATGCCCTGTTATCATTCAATGCACCACTCATGTTGATTATGTTTAAAGAGATTAGCATAGACCAAATAATCCATTTTCCAACACTAATAACCATGATTTGCGTGGTCACTAAATTTTGGTTAGAAGGATAATCAGAGCAATGTAAGATTCCAAAGACTACAGTACCAGCAATCAGAAAAGAATAGCTCAATTGAAGAGGCTTTAGGTCTAGAGAGGACTAAGAAATACATGGATGGCACCGATCAATTTATTAAGAAAATTGACACTGTTTTTAAAATCAGCAAGCTTCTGTTAGAAATTTGGAAACACAAGTTGGACAGTTGGTTATCACTATCTCGGGCGGACCACAAGGCACTTTGCCTAGCAATACAGAGGTGAACCCAAGAGAACAAGTTTATGCTATTACTACCAGAAGTGGTGTATAGCTTCTCAAAATTCATGTCAAGAGGCCTTCAACGGAACAAGAGAATGAGGTAATTGAGGAAATGGAGCCAGGAGGGGAACAAAAGGCACCACTTAAGTCACAATTTGAAGAAAATATAGGCAATTCATCATAAAAGACAGTGGTGCTAGTGAACCCTATGTGCCTCTTATACCGTTTCCATAAAGGCTTTAGAAGCACAAGTTCGATAAATAGTTTGCTCGATTTCTTGAAGTTTTCAAGAAATTGGATATCAACATTCCATTTGTAGAAGCCTTAGCTTAGATGTCTAGCTATGCAAAGTTTATGAAGGAAATTTTGAAAAACAAGAGGAAACTTGAAGAGAATGACACTGTGATGTTACATAAGATGACATTGATATCCTCTAGAACAAGCTCTCACCCGAACTAAAAGATCTAGGAGTTTCACTACACCTTGCATTATTGGTGATTCATATTTTGATAAAGCTCATTGTGATTTAGGTGCGAGTGTTAAGTTAATGCCATTTTCTGTTTCTAGGAAACTAGGTTTGGGAGAGCCAAAACCTACTTCAGTCTCTTTATAGCTTGCAGTTTGCTCCATTAAGCACCCAAGAGGAATTATTGAAGACATTTTAGTGAAAGCAGAAAAATTCATCTTCCCTGCAGATTTTATTATGTTTGATATGGAAGAAGATTTGATATGCCACTTATCTTGGGATAACCATTCCTAACTACTAGAGGAACGATTATTAATATGGCAAAAGGACAACTTCGTCTCCCGGATGAATGATGAGTACATCACTTTTAATGTGTTCCAGGCTATTCAATATCTAGCTCAGTCAGATTCTTGCTTTATGATTGATGATGTTGATCAAGCAGTTAGTGCCAAATTTCAGTTGGACTATCCTATTGACCCTTTGGAGGCATCTCCTATCCACTCCAATTCTATAAACTCTCTCAACCGTGAAAAGATTGAGGAATGCAAAAGATACTTGGAAGCGCATAAACGTCACCAACTTCGATTTCGTCGTGCGAGTTTAGGAGTTGGACCTCCACCACAACCACAATCTATAAAGCAGCTACCTCCACTTGAGCTCAAGCTATTGCCTTCACATTTGTGGTATAGGTATCTTGGAGAGTCAACTACATTGCCAGTTATCGTTTCTACCTCTTTAAGTGAGCTTGAGGAAGAGAAGTTACTCCTAGTACTTAAAGAGCAGTAATTAACTATTGGATAGACTATAACAGATTTAATGGAATCAGTCCCACCATCTGTGTGCATAAGATCCTAATGGAGGATAACTACAAACTAACAATTGATTGCCAGGGCCGACTGAACCCAAATATAAAGTGGTCAGAAAAAAAGTGTTGGAGCTTTTTGATGCAGGCATTATCTATCCAGTTTCAGACAGAGCGTGGGTGAGTTTAGTTCAGGTTGTGCCTAAAAGGAGGAATATTGAATTGGAGAAGAATGAGAATAATGAGTTGATCAAACAGTGATGAGGTGGAGAGTTTGCATTGATTACCACAAACTCAACCCAACTACTAGAAATGATCACTTTCCAATGCCATTCATTGATAAGATGTTAGAGAGATTAGTTGGATATTCATACTATTACTTTCTTGATGGTTACTTTGACTATAATCAGATACCAATTGCCCTCGAGGATCAAAAGAAGCCATTTGGTCTCTGCAACGCACCTGCTACATTCCAGCATTGTATGATGGCTATCTTCTTTGATATGGTGGAGAAATTCATTGAAATCTTCATGGATGACTTCTCGATATTTGGATCCTCTTTCAACAAGTGTTTGAATCATTTGGAGCTTGTTCTTCAGCGATGCTAAGAAACAAATTAGAGCTCAACTAGGAGAAATATCATTTCCTGGTGCAAGAGGGAATTGTATTCGAACACCGTATCTTAGTTAATGGTATTGAGGTGGACAAGGAAAAAATTTGGGTGATTGAGAAATTACCACCTCCGACTTCAGTTAAAGGAGTTCGTAGTTTTCTTGATCATGCAGGCTTCTATAGGCGCTTTATTAAGGATTTCTCTAAGATCACCTGGTCGTTGTGCAATCTTTTGGTCAAGAATGTTCCATTTATCTTCTCTGGGGAGTGTTTATTGGCTTTCAACATTCTAAAAGAGAAAATGAGTTTAGCACCAGATTGGAGTTTTCCACTTGAGCTCATGTGTGATGCTAGCGATTATGCAGTTGGAGCAGTATTGGAACAACGGAAGGATAAAATCTTCCAAGTCATCTACGTACAATGCTACCAGAACTTTGACAGATGCTCAGTTGAACTACGCAACAATCGAGAAGAAGCTTTTAGCTAGTCTTTGCATTTGACAAGTTTCAATCCTATCTCAGTGGATTGAAGGTGATTGTGTATACTGACCATGCTGCCTTGAAGTATTTGATGGAAATGAAGGATACAAAGCCTCAGTTGATCAGATAAGTGTTTCTACTCAAAGAGTTTGATTTGGAGGCCAGAGATAAGAAAAGAAGTAAAAATGTTATAGCCGACAATCTATCTTGACTTGAACAACGGAGAGAAGGTGAAGAAGTGGAGATTAATGAATTTTTTTCAGATTAGTAGATTTTTGCTGCTGATTCCACACCACAGTATGAAGACTGTGAACTATTTGGTTGGATCAGTTCTACCACCGGATCTTTGAAATCGTCAAAAGAAGAAACTCTTCACTGACCTAAAGCATTATTTTTGGGAAGATCAAGTCTTGTATCAATGTTGACCAGACCAGATCAGTCGCAGATGTGTACCAGATGGAGAAAACCAACATATTTTTTAGTCTTGCCATTCATCTACACATGGGGAACATTTTGGTCCTTCTAAAATTGCAGCTAAGATTCTTGGTGCTTGTTGCAGTACACCAAAATTTATTTTATTTCCATACTCGGTTTCAAAACTACAAATTAATGTAGAAGTAGTAAGTAAGGGTCGAACCCAAGATGAACGGTGTTTGATCTAGTTGTTTTTATCAATTAATATAAAAATGGGGGGTTTTATGAAATTTGAATGAAATTCGAAAATAAAATGATAAAATAAAAGAGATAAAATGAAACAATTGAAGATATATCTAGTTCTCGGGTTTGGTTGTGTTAATAACTTCTATTATCTTTTCCATACAACATGTTACTATTCCTTCTTCAACTTATCAATTTCAATTAATCAAGACGATCCAATTAACGAATTCTTCCTTAAGTGTATTAAATTAAAGTGAGTTATTTAAGTTAACATCTAGCTATTGGATAACCCTAAATAAGTTCTTAGGATATAATGCAATTCCAGTGTGAAATGAAGAAAAAGAATGAGTTGAATTAGATGAATAATTTCACAAACTTGAATTAATGCAACTAAGTTGATTCGTTAATAAATATGCATGATTCATTTGCTACTTTGGATTAGGTTCTTATGATAATTATGGATCAAAAGTTCCAATCGTAGCATGTAACTTGAATTTAAAGATTAATTAATTCAATTGGCCAAAGTGAATGCAATAATCATATAAACTCAAAAACGATCTAAAAGCATAATAAATCAACAAATTGAAGTAGAGGAATAGATAAAACGTCACTAAAGAGTCAGAAAAGATAACAACATGTTAATTAAACACAGCATGCCCCTCGAACAACATAGAGAAGTCTAACTACTCATATTCACAGGTTAAATACTTTTTAGCAACTCGTCGCCGTGTATCACCACTGCTATATGATAGATTATACTTCACTATCACAAATAATATACAAAAAGTAGAGAAAACAAGTAAATAAATGCTAAGAAATAAATAGAGAAGTTTAATCACTCATATAAGCGGGTTACATACTTTTTAGCGACGTAATGGCCTTGTATCACTTTGGTAATATATAAGAAATTATCTTTCTCAAGTATAAAAAATAAAAGAAAGAGAAAAACTAGTGAAGAAATGCTCCACTAATCATATTCACGGCCAAAGTATTGTCGATCGATTATTAGTTACTTAATTTAGATTTTTACTTCCGCCGGAATATGAGCAACTAAGAGTTTTCAAACTAGAAATAAGAATAAATAAGAAAGATAATTTTATTGAAGAGAAAGTTGTTGAGAACCACTAGCTAATTCTCTCTACATTGGTTGTTATTTTGTTCCTTACAAATACCTCTATTTATAGGTAAAATATTGAAAGAAAAAATATTAAAAAATTATAAAAATGACCTTCCATGAGTCTATTGTGGTGTGCTCAAGTTGTACTGTCTCAAAGAGGTCAAAAATTAGGTTAAAATTAGGTAAAAATCAAGTGGGAGCAATCTAGACGAAAATGGACGCAATCTGCCAATGTTTCAGAGAGATTCAGTTTGGTCCCCTACCAATTTGAGATTTGACACTTTCAGTTCTTTTCTTCAATTGGCTATAACTTTCACTAGAAAGCTCCGATTTGAGATCCGAAAAAAGTGTGAGAATCCTTTTTTGATGCTCTTTCACTCTGGTTAAGAAAGTTGCAAAAACAACATTTCACAAAATTGTACCGAAGGTCCTCCATCTTGGATTTGCTTGCGTTTCAGTCCCTATTTTCCATTTTCGCTCTCTTTTTATCTAGTTTGACTCATTTTGATTCTTTGTGACCTAAAACACAACAATAAAAGAAAACACATAAAAATGAATATATAACGCTAATAAAATATGCAAATACATAAAATAGAAGAGTTATTTAAGTATTTTTCTAGGACTTATCAATTCTACAGTAGTCAGGTTTTATTGGCCTATTCTCCTTGGAGATGCCTATCAGTTTCTAAAGGTGTATGATCAGTGCCAGCTGACTAGGGATGAAATGCCACTTGAAAGCATTCTTGAAGTTGAGCTTTTCGATGTTTGGGGTTTTGATTTCATGGGTCCATTCCCCTCCTAATTCTCAAATCAGTACATCTTGGTATGTCTTTAAATGTGTGGAAGCAGTTGCTTTACCCACCAATGATGGTCGCCTGTTTGTGGAGTTTCTCAAAAAGCACATTTTCACTAGATAGCGACAAGCAATTTAAATCTCTCTTAGGCAAGTACGGCATTAGAACTGTGTTGCTACCCCATATCATCCACAAACGAGTGGACAGGTAGAAGTATCTAATAGAGAGTTGAACAGGATTCTTGAGGTGATAGTGAGCAACTCTTGAAAAGATTGGTCGTAAAATTGGATGATGCTCTATGGGCTTACAGGATAGCTTTTAAGACCCCTAGAGGTATGTCTCCATATCTTCTTGTATTTGGAAAGACGTGTCATTTGCCTGTCGAGTTAGAGTACAAAGCATATTGGGTAGTAAAGAAGTTAGATTTTGATTTGAATGCTGCAAGTGAGAAAAGGCTTTTCCAGTTGAATGAAATTGATGAATTTCATTTGGATGCTTATGAGAATACCAAGTTGTACAAGGAGAAAACCCAAAAAAATAGCATGACCAGCATATTCAGTTGAAGACGTTTGCGGTGGGGCAACAAGTTCTCCTATTCAGTTCTAGAAGCTCTTTCCAGGTAAACTTTAATCCAAATGGTCGGGAGCCTTCATGGTGACCAAAGTTTTCCCAACGAAGCTATTGAGGTTCATCACGAGAGTAAAGATACTTTTAAGGTGAATAGCCAATGGTTGAAACCATATTGGGGTTGGGACGTTCCAAAGGAAATCTCGGTAGCCGACCTTTCAACACTGCCATGATCAACATTGCCAAGAGTCAAGCTTGAAACTCTAAATGGAGAGCTTGGTGGGCGGCAATCCATCCCCGTAAGTTTTTTTGTTATTTTTCAGTTTAGTTTAAAGTCTAGAGTCAAGTTTTTCATTTTAGTTTGCATTCTCTTATTTTTAATTGATTTTCATTTAGTTTCCTACTTTTAGAGTCTGAAAATTCAAAAAAAAAATTTGTAAAAACCGAGTTTTAATTGATTCCACAAGCTCAAAATAGTTCAAAAATGTCATTTGAAGTCATTAGTATCAACTTACATCAGTCCTTGGCACACAAACACGTTTGGACAAAAAAAGAGCTTAGGGTTTTTATTGGTAGAGCATGTGATTGCCTATGCGACCACATGCCTTGCCAATTTGAAAATAGAGAGGCAGGGATGCATGCGACTGCATATGGTTATCAACAAGCAAGCCCCACTATTTTCTACCATGCGGTCGAGTATTCCTTTAACGAGACTTCAGAAGAAAAATTTTAAAACACAAAACCCACTCTTCGTTTTCAAAACCCACACACCCGAGCCCTAACTCCCAAAATTCCACCCACAAATTCTAACCATTAAAGACAAGCCAATTTTACCTTCGTTTTGAGGATTACTCAAGATTATCGAGCAATTTTTGTAAAATTTGATCCATATTGTAGTGCATAGGCTCGAGCTCTATTTGTGTGTCCACTATTCATCTTTATCTTTTTCGTGCTTTTCAGTAGCAAACCACGACCCGGGTACGATTATTTCATTGCCCACATCGTAATTTTTCACTAGCTTTCACAAAGAGCGATTTTTTAGGGCTTCAATCAATTTGAACTTTTTATTTTAGTACATACATTTGTGTAAAGTTGTTGTGTATTGATCTATTCTCGTTGAAGTTGTGTTGCTAGGCATCAATTACCATGACTAATTGCAGACATCTCATTCTGGTCTGGAATATCTTCATTGTGCTTTCACTGTATGTTTTGTTGATTTCAAAATTTTAAAAGTTGCATCAATTTGAAGAGTTTGAGCAATAGGATAGAATTTGGGTTGAATTGGAATGCTTAGGGTGAAATTTTGGATAGTCAATTGCACAAATTGTAACGCCCCGAATTCGAAGAACTCGGAACGCTAGTTCTTTCTTTAAAACTAACCATTTCTTTCTTTTTTTTTTTTATATAATATAAATAAATGCGGAAAGATAACAAATAGCTAAAATGCGGAAATTTATTTTAATTAATAAAATCAAAAGAGTGTCTCACGATAGTTTCGACACTGTCCTCAAAACATCCGATTAAAGTACTAGTAAATTCAAAACATTCAATAGCCATTACTTCAACAGTTAAAAGTGCTCAATTGTCAATGTATTTAAAACGAATTTATTTAAAAGTCCCTAAGAGATTCCCACGCCGCCAAGCCTCCGCTCCTTAATCTGCAATTTGTTCATTTGATAGAGAAAATCGTGAGTATTTTAAATACTCATTAGATCCCGCGCACTACAATTAATATATATTACAAAATAAATGCACATAATCATCATTTTCATAAAATACTAACAGTATAAAATACAAGTTCGCTCATCATCCTCTTAATCGCAGACGCCATCATAGTGATTAATAGCACGCCATTATAATATATTAGGTCAAAGACCTATCGTCATAATGCTATTAAATCACGCCGTAATTAGGCAAAGATATCGCCATAGTGCCGAGGAAGCACGCCAAAAGTAGGCTAAAAAGCCTATCATCACATAACATTTACATGCAAAGATTTATAATAATATTAATTGCAATTGCGCACATTTAAAAGAAACTTTTTAGAAAAGGGATCTACCTTAACCTTTAGCCGAGTATTGAGCTTACTAACGGTGAGAAATCAGCCCTCTAGTCAGTCCGCACGCCTCGCCTAGCCAATAACGAAGTTTAATTTATGTTAATATTCTTAAATATTAAGTATCTATAAGTAATATAGAAGTTTGTGGACCAAAATGGAAAGAATATAAAACTTTGGGGGTCAATTTGAAAGAATTTAATAGTTTGAGGACCTATTATGCAATAAAAGTGAACTAAAAATATTTTGGGCTCAATTATAACATTTTTAAAACATGAGGGACTAATATGCAATTAAATTTTGGGGGTTAGATTAAATATGAAAAAGAAATTGAAGGATTAAAAGTGAAATAAAAGTTTAGGGTCAAATTGCAACAATTGAAAGTTAGGGACTTGGAAATTAAATAAAATTTGAGGGCTCGTTTAAATAAAATAAATAAAATTAAGGGTTAGAGTCTGTAAATAATGTTGAGGGACTAAATTGTAACAATTAAAAGTTGAGGATCCAAAATTAAATAAATTATAGGGACCAACTTAAACTAAGGATGGAACTTGAGGGACTAAAGTGTAAAATCTGGATTTAAAAACGGGTTGGGCCGGATCTATCTCTTCTATACCCGACTTCCACTCTCTCTCGGCTCTCTCGCCTCTCTCGTCCTCTCTCTATATCTCGCCTCCCATGAAGTTTTTGGTCGCAAAATGGTGGCGAGGTGGAGATGAACATGGTGAATCTAGTGGTGGTCTTTGATTGAAAATGGTTGAGTATTTGGGGAGAAATGAAGGATTGAAACTTAGGTAGAAATTTGGGTATTTTCAAAATTGATTCGATTCGTTGAAAATTTTTGAAATCAAACTATACTACGATGTTCTAGGGACGGAGAGGAAGGTGTAGGTGTGTTTTTTGTGAATTAAGGTCGAGTTTTGGACGAGGTTGTGTTCTTGGCCGAGCTCGTGCGATCATGTATGTATATATGCGTGTATATATGCGGTTGTGTGTGTGTGTGAGTTGAGATGATGATGAATGTGTTCTAGGTGGTGGAAATGGTGGCGGGCAAATGGTGGTGGCGCGGTGAAGGTGGTGGCCGGCGGTGGTGGTGCGTGTATATATGTATATATACGTATTTTGTGTATGTACATTGCTACTTTGTGTGATAAATCAAGTGACAACACAAATAGATGATTAATACTTACAACAATAAAATTTAGAAATTGAAATATGAACAAAGTGGCAAGAAATATTACCTCTTGAAGTTTGATTAGTTGGATAAGAATGGATAGATTGATCTTGAGGTTGACAATGGAGGAGAATGTGGCTAGGGTTTAAGCACACTCAAAAAGTGTATATAAGGGTAAAATTTAGAATAGCATTTGGAAATGGGCCTCTAGACGGGTTTCAAATTGGATTGGACCGTATTGGACTACAAATGGGCCTCTAATTGGATCTAAAACGAATAATTTCTAAAATTTGGTCCTCAAACGTAAATTGAAAATAAATAAATAAATATATATACTATAACTTATTATTTTTGTTTTCATTTTAAATAATTCAATATAATAGTAAATTTTATAAAATTTTAACTAGACGAGCGCATTTAGCTTAACTCTATAGGTGAAGTTGTAGCTAAACGTTTGAGATTTTACTCTAATTAAATATTTTAATTTAAGGAAATTCATTACTACAACCTTACCTTTCTTAAAATAATTTCGTCCTCGAAATTTAAACTTACTTAAAATATAAACTTACTTGATCCATAAGGTTTGGGTATTGGGATAGGATCTCTTCTTCTTTCTCCCATGTTGCCTCATCCTTGCCATGACTACCCCATTGAACCTTAACTAAGGGAACTCTTCGATTCCTCAAGGCATGGACCTTCCGATCTATGATCGTCACGGGTGTCTCTTGGTATGACAAATCCTTCTGAATATCCAAAGATTGAAAGCTCACCACGTGGCTTGGATCATGGACATACTTCCTCAACTGTGAGACGTGAAATACATTATGCATCGATGAAAGCTTGGGTGGCAAAGCCAAACGATAAGCTCGCCCCAACTTCTTCTAGTATCTCGAATGGTCCAACGAACCGTGGTCTCAACTTCCTTTCTTCCCAAAGCGTATGGTGCCCTTCATGGGAGACACCTTGAGAAATACTTTCTCTCCAATCTCAAACTTCAAGTCCTTTCTCCTCTTATCGGCGTAGCTCTTCTGTCTATCTTGAGCGGCCTTGATCCTCACTCTGATCTTCTCTATAGCTTCCACAGTTTTCTCCACCATTTCTCGGTCCCAACATCTTCCTCTCTCCAACTTCATCCCAATAGATGGGCGATCGACACCGTCCGCCATACAATGCCTCATAAGGCGCCATCCCAATCGTGGGCCTGGAAGTGTTGTAGGCAAACTCTACAAGTGGCAAATGAGTTTCCCAACTCCCGCCAGGTCTAGAACACATGCTCTCAACATATCCTCCAATATCCGAATGGTACACTCGGATTGACCATCCGTCTGGGGATGGTAAGCGATCTTGAATCGAGCTTCATCCCCATAGCCGTCTGTAAGCTCTCCCAAAATCTCGAGGTAAATCTCGGATCTCGATCAAACAATGGACACAAAAATTCATGTAGTCGAACAATCTCTAACATATAATCGTGCTAACCGGTCGATGCCGAGAGTCATCCTAATCGTAGAAAATGCGCGGATTTCGTGAGTCGATCCACAATCACCCATACGGCATCATGTCCTCTCGAGGATCTCGTGAGAGCCGCCACGAAATCCATAGTAATCTTCTCCCACTTCCACTCGTATCTCCAAGGGGTTCAACAATCCCAACGGCCTTTGGTGTTCGCCTTTAACTTGCCGACAAACTAAGCATCTAGCCACAAATCTCGCAATGCAACCCTTCATATTCCTCCACCAAAAGGTATCCCGTGAGGTCACGGTACATCTTCGCTCCACCAGATGTGCTACATAAGGAGTCGAGTGAGCCTCTGTCATAATCTCATCTCTTATCTGCTCATCTTTCTAAGACACACAAGCGCCCCTAAACACAAGTGCTTCATCCAAGCAATCTCAAAGCCTATCCTCTTACCGCTTCTAACCTCCGATCTAATCTTTTCAAGGAACTTATCCTTCTTTTGGGCCATTACAATTCGACTTCTCAAGTCTGGTTGGAGAGTTAAGGTTGCTAGCTTGCCCGATCGCCAACTCGGCGAAGCTTGTACTTCGATCTTCAAATTCTGCAAATCCCGAATGATCTGATCTTGCATAGTACCCAATGCAGATATCTGTCCCACACTCTTCCTACTCAGTGCATCTGCCACCTTATTAGCCTTGCCCGGATGGTAGAGAATGGTACAATCATAGTCTTTCACAAGCTCTAGCCAATCTACGCCTCATATTCAACTCTTTCTGAGTGAAGAAGTACTTGAGGCTCTTGTGATCTGTGTAAATCTCACACTTACTCCCATACAAGTAATGACGCCAAATCTTCAAAGCATGTACTACTGCTGCAAGTTCCAAATCATGCGTCGGATAATTCTGTTCGTGTGGCTTCAACTGTCTCGACGCGTAGGCAATCACTTTCCCTTTCTGCATCAATACACATCCCAATCCTTGTTTGGAAGCATCACTATAAATGACAAAACCTTCAGTGCCATCGGGTATGGTCAACACCTGCATCAGAACTCGACTCTTCAACTCCTCAAAACTCTTCTCACACCGATCGGTCCAATGGAACTTAACACCCTTCTTATTCAACCTGAGTCATGGGACCCGCAATCTTGAAAACCTCAATGAATCGTCGATAGTATCCGGCTAACCCGAGAAAACTCCTTACTTCCCCAACATTTGTAGGAGTAGACCAATTCATCACAGCTTCAACTTTGGAAGGATCAACTTCAATGCCCTTGGCCGTTACAATATGACCCAAAAATCCAACTTTTTCGAGCGAAAATTCACATTTCTCGAACTTTGCATATAGCCTCTCTCTCCTCAACACATCAAGAACAATCCTCAAATGTTCTCCATGCCGATCAGAATCGCTAGAATAGATCAAAATGTCATCGATGAACACAATGACAAATTTATCCAAATACTAATGAAAGACTCGATTCATCAAATCCATAAACACTGCCGGTGCATTCGTGAGACCGAAAGGCATCACCGTAAACTCGTAGTGCCCATATCGTGTCCTAAATGCTGTCTTCGGTATATCCGTCGACTTGATCTTCAACTGGTGGTATCCCGACTTCAGATCAATCTTCGAGAAAACCGAAGCACCCTTCAATTGATCAAACAAATCTTCAATTCTTGGTAGGGGGTACTTATTCTTTATCGTCAACTTGTTGAGCTCTCTATAATCAATGCACATCCTCATGCTCCCATCCTTCTTCTTAACGAACAAAATAGGTGCTCCCCATGGAGACACACTTGGCCGGATAAAACCTTTCTCGAGTAATTCTTCCAATTGGACTTTCAACTCTTGTAACTCCTTTGGTGCCATCCGATAAGGGGCTTTAGACACGGGGGCAGCTCCCGGTACTAGATCGATAGCAAATTCCACTTGCCTATCGGGTGGGATACTTGGCAAATCATCGGAAAAACATCTTTATACTCACCCACAATAGGCACCTAATCCAATGCAACTCCATCTATAGATTCGCCAAGGCTAACAAGATATCCCGTGCTCTTTCCCTTTGCCAATAGCTTCTCCGCTTGTAGAGCGAGACAAGGCGAGGAAGCGCCTTAATCTTCGACCCATAGAATCTAAACACTTCTTCCCCATCCTTTCGAAAAACAACTTCTTTCTCACGGCACATGATGGCGGCATGGTTGGCACTCAACCAATCCATACCCAAGATAACACCAAAATCTCTCATCGAAATAACATTCAGATCCGCCTCTAGCACCATCCCATCAAAGTCTATCGATCGGTCTTGGCTACTCTATCGCCTCTATAGTCTTTCCTGATGGTAGGCTAACCTCAAGTATGCTATCATTTTTCTCCACTAACAAGTCCATTCTATCCAAGCACGCATCAGAAATAAACGAGTGCATAGCACCCGAATCTATCAGTACATAAATGGGAATACCAAAAATAGATAGCACACTCGTTCATAATCAAACATGCATTTAGCGACATGTGGTTGGTACTTGACATGGCATACTAGAAAACATTAGAGTAAGTGGTATACCGCAATCACATCCGCATCTCCCGCGGCATCCATAGCAAAACTCTAGCCTTTCCCTTCTTTGCTTGCTCTATCTCGCCAGACGGTCCCTCACTGTTCCTAGCTTGCATGGGACGACAACTGGTGCAATATGGCCCGGCTTCCCACACTTGAAGCAAACTCCGGTGCCCATAGACACTCTCCTCTATGATACTTCTTACACCTCGCACCGGGGACGTCTCAAGTTCGGCCCTTAGTCACCCGTGGTTAGGCTTCTTGTTTGACATCCGATTCTCGTTTGTTCGATTCGACTTGGGCCTTGCCACTTCCTCTTTCCTTGGAACTTTTGGCCATTTTGATTCCCCTTGTCATTGGCCTCCTCCATAACATAGGCTACGGTCTGAAGCTTTGCTAACCACTTCCCCATAAGTGGGAAGCTCAAGAACACTCACAATCTGACGAATCTCGGGGCGTAGGCCTATCTCAAAGCGACGTGCCTTCTTCTCCTCCGAATCAACAAACTGAGTCGCAAATCGAGATAACTCCTCAAACTTCCTCTCATAGTCAATGATATCCATATCGCCCGCTCGCATCCAAGAATTCCCTCTCCTTCTTATCATGAAGGGCCCGTGGAAAGTACCTCTTCCTCATTCCCTCCTTAAATCAAGCTCCCAAGTGAAGGCCCTTTGTTGCTCGACACTCTAGTCCGGGAAAGTGTCCGATGCCCACCAATGGCCAAGATTGCCCTTCAACATAAACTCAAAGACATAACACCTTCTCGATCATCGTGGCATGAGATGTGTCTGAAAATCCTCTCAATCTCCTCAATCCACTCCTCAACAGCCTAGAGGACCGCTCTCACCGCCGAATGTGGGTGGGTCAGATTTCTAAATCGCACAATCGGTGACACGGCGGGGACAATCGGAGCAAGCGGGGAAGGAGCTTGCGCCAAATTCTGAACACACTGCATAAAATTCCTCATAAAAGTAGCCGGGTCAACCTGATTAGGATCACCCCCACGTGTGGCACTTACTGGTCGAACCATCTTCCTAAACAATCAAACCACACAAAGACAACACCACATCACATTCCCATTACAAATAATCACAATTCCATTACAACTCCCATCTCAATGCATAACACCAAATCAAAGTCCCAAACATCAGCAATTACAATCACCATTCAATATAGGCAAGAGAGAACAACAATACCCTCACATGATAGTCAATAGGTGCTTCAAATCATGAAGTCAATCTCGAGGACTAGAAATATTACAAAATAGACTTTAATTCATGCTTCATTCATCATGTGATTATTTCACCTTAAGCTCAAACTCGGTTTCTTTCTCTCTATTCGGATATAAGCACTTCATTCATAAAACATTATATCTTACATAAAATATTTCATCTCATGTATCCGAAAAAAAAAAGATGAACAATAAAATCTTCATAAAATAACTTATTTACCTCAAGTCATGAGAGGCGATGGTCGTGGTAGCTCTAAGGATTTTAAAACTCTTTGAAATTTCAAAAATCCTTGAAAAATACTTTAAAATTTGCAAGTCTGACGTAATCGTAGACCCGCCTCGATACCAAGTTGTAACGCCAATTCAAGAACTCTAACGCTAGTTCTTTCTTTAAAACTAACCATTTCTTTCTTTTTTTTTATACAATATAAATAAATGCGGAAAGATAACAAATAGCTAAAATGCGGAAATTTATTTTAATTAATAAAATCAAAAGAGTGTCTCACGATAGTTTCGACACTGCCCTCAAAACATCCGATTAAAGTACTAGTAAATTCAAAACATTCAATAGCCATTACTTCAACAGCTAAAAGTGCTCAATTGTCAATGTATTTAAAACGAATTTATTTAAAAGTCCCTAAGAGATTCCCACGCCGCCAAGCCTCCGCTCCTTAATCTGCAATTTGTTCATTTGATAGAGAAAATCGTGAGTATTTTAAATACTCAAGAGATCCCGCCACACCACAATTAATATATATTACAAAATAAATGCACATAATCATCATTTTCATAAAATACGAACAGTATAAAATACAAGTTCGCTCATCATCCCTCTTAATCGTGCACGCCATCATAGTGATTAATAGCACGTCATTATAATATATTAGGTCAAAGACCTATCGTCATAATGCTATTAAATCACGCCGTAATTAGGCAAAGAGCCTATCGCCATAGTGCCGAGGAAGCACGTCAAAAGTAGGCTAAAAAGCCTATCATCACATAAAATTTACATGCAAAGATTTATAATAATATTAATTGCAATTGCGCACATTTAAAAGAAACTTTTAGAAAAGGGATCTACCTTAACCTTTAGCCGAGTATTGAGCTTACTAACGGTGAGAAATCACCCTCTAGTCTGTCTGCACGCCTCGCCTAGCCAATAACGAAGTTTAATTTATGTTAATATTCTTAAATATTAAGTATCTATAAGTAATATAGAAGTTTGTGGACCAAAATGGAAAGAATATAAAACTTTGGGGGTCAATTTGAAAGAATTTAATAGTTTGAGGACCTATTATGCAATAAAAGTGAACTAAAAATATTTTGGGCTCAATTATAACATTTTTAAAACATGAGGGACTAATATGCAATTAAATTTTGGGGGTTAGATTAAATATGAAAAAGAAATTGAAGGATTAAAAGTGAAATAAAAGTTTAGGGGTCAAATTGCAACAATTGAAAGTTAGGGACTTGAAATTAAATAAAATTTGAGGGCTCGTTTAAATAAAATAAATAAAATTAAGGGTTAGAGCTGTAAATAATGTTGAGGGACTAAATTGTAACAATTAAAAGTTGAGGATCTGAAAATTAAATAAATTATAGGGACCAACTTAAACTAAGGATGGAACTTGAGGGACTAAAGTGTAAAATCTGGATTTAAAAACGGGTTGGGCCAGATCTATCTCTTCTATACCCGACTTCCACTCTCTCTCGGCTCTCTCGCCTCTCTCGGTCCTCTCTCTATATCTCGCCTCCCATGAGTTTTTGGTCATGAAAAATGGTGGCGAGGTGGAGATGAACATGGTGAATCTAGTGGTGGTCTTTGATTGAAAATGGTTGAGTATTTGGGGAGAAATGAAGGATTGAAACTTAGGTAGAAATTTGGGTATTTTCAAAATTGATTCGATTCGTTGAAAATTTTTGAAATCAAACTATACTACGATGTTCTAGGGACGGAGAGGAAGGTGTAGGTGTGTTTTTTGTGAATTAAGGTCGAGTTTTGGACGAGGTTGTGTTCTTGGCCGAGCTCAATGCGATCGTGTATGTATATATGCGTGTATATATGCGGTTGTGTGTGTGTGTGAGTTGAGATGATGATGAATGTGTTCTAGGTGGTGGAAATGGTGGCGGCAATGCGGTGGTGGCGCGGTGAAGGTGGTGGCCGGCGGTGGTGGTGCGTGTATATATGTATATATACGTATTTTGTGTATGTACATTGCTACTTTGTGTGATAAATCAAGTGACAACACAAATAGATGATTAATACTTACAACAATAAAATTTAGAAATTGAAATATGAACAAAGTGGCAAGAAATATTACCTCTTGAAGTTTGATTAGTTGGATAAGAATGGATAGATTGATCTTGAGGTTGACAATGGAGGAGAATGTGGCTAGGGTTTAAGCACACTCAAAAAGTGTATATAAGGGTAAAATTTAGAATAGCATTTGCAAATGGGCCTCTAGACGGGTTTCAAATTGGATTGGACCGTATTGGACTACAAATGGGCCTCTAATTGGATCTAAAACGAATAATTTCTAAAATTTGGTCCTCAAACGTAAATTGAAAATAAATAAATAAATATATATACTATAACTTATTATTTTTGTTTTCATTTTAAATAATTCAATATAATAGTAAATTTTATAAAATTTTAACTAGACGAGCGTACGCAGTTTAACTCTATGGGTGAAGTTGTAGCGACACGTTTGAGATTTTACTCTAATTAAATATTTTAATTTAAGGAAATTCGCGGTCACTACACAAATTTCACGAATTTCTTTTAATCTTTCTATGTACCCTAGGTGTTCGGTGAATTGGTTGAGTTAGACTTTATGACTGTTTTTGAGTTTCTACAATATGGCATGATTTTACACTGTTCAGTGTCATTTTGGTGTACAAAGAACGTTGGAGTGCATGCTCACGACATTGAATTAGGCCTAGGCTAGGTTGGTGAAATGCCTTAAGTCACAGCCGACGGCGCTGCATTTCTAGATTCCCCACTTCATCGCCCTTATTTTTTTCACTCAAAACTTGATAGAATTACACGCTATGTGGTTTCTCTTGACACGTACTGTCATGTAGTGTAGGGTCTGTTCCTTCTTTGCATCCTTTTGCACTACTTTTGCGGGCCCCACCATTTTTTAGTCACTTATTTGAACTTCTTGTGTCTTCTGCAATTCTATATAGTTTTGGGGTGCCTTTATCTTGAACCCATTGATATATCATTATATTTTGACACTGATTGTGGAATTTCTTATGATAGGTACCATGGGTCGCACGAAGAATCCAGGTGGGCAAGGGGATGATGGCGAAGGACCATTCCACAAAAGAAAGGGCATATCTAGGGAGAGCATAGGACAAGATTCTACTAATCCCGAGATTCCACGCAATCATGGATAGGAGGAAGAAAGACGCTGACAAAATTGCGGAAGAAAACGGAGGTCTGCATTAGAGAGAGAGATATATTATTCTCAATAACTTTAAGGACACGATGATGGAACGGCCAATCACCAAAGTAAGATGGCAGAAGGTAGCCAAACCTTTCCTATGCTATGGTGATCTGGTCTATTGATTATGTGCCAATTTCAATGACAAGAATGACATTCCCGAGACATCCCATCATCAGGAGACTGGGTGCAATAACATTGAGTCTACCACACTCGTTACCACACTCATAGAAGACATAGCTCAATTATTGTGTCACATAGCACGGGAAAAGAAGATTGATCTTGGTTTCCCCATCTACAGGCTTGTGGTAGACTTTGGATCAGATATCAGCAGAAATCTCAAATCTTGGGTTCTATGTGACGTCACTTTTCTATTCTACTACTATTTTATCCAGTTCTTCTACTGTTTATTTATTTATTTTTTTTGGTAGTTAAGATTTATTTTAATTGGTTTTAAAAAATTAAAAAATTAAAAAATTAAAAAATATGTCCTTTGTTTATTTTTTATAGTTAAGTTTTTACAGCAGATGATACCATTGTACCTAATCTTTCTGATAAACTAATAGGTGGATTCGAAACAATACTTGAAAATTTTTAAAAATTTTCCTATTAATCATTTGTGCACGACTCGCTAAATTTGAGCATATAGTCATTGTTTAACTCTCATTATTATTGATTTATCACCTAGATACTGTGTTCCCATAGAATTTCTTATGATTAACCCGTTTATACTTAACCAAGCAATTCTCCCTAACCTTTATTTTAGAATCCAACTGGCACAATGGCCTAGTTTGCGAGTGGTAAGATTAGTGACTATATATTGGGAAAATTGCTACTTAATATCTTTATATTTTTGCTTTGAATTGAAGAATTTTTTACTAGTGGGTCTATACTGACACTGACCAATGCTATTATTCTCTCAATTGAAAAAAAAATAAAAAAATAGGCGAGAAAGAAAAAAAAAAGAGAAGTCACGCATGCATGCGTTTTTATTTTATTTCACCTCATTCTCTTGTCTCATTGACTTGAGTGATTAAATTGAAGAGTATTTTAAAAAACCCAGTGCCTTAAGTGACGAATTTGGGAATCATCGACATAAAGCTCGCTACATGGGTCATTGAAAAAGTATGATTGCTTGGAGCACTATATTGCATATTATATACGGAGAAAAAAAAAAGTGAAAATAAAGGAAAAATCTGAGAAAATCGAGATTGATAGGGGATTGAAGTGTTAGGAAAAGATTTTAATGCTAGAGATTTGGAGACTTGGGGCCGAGGTGGATGGATTGATAGCTGTAATTCTTTTAATATTTAGTCATTCTTCTTGACATCTTGTGCGGGAAAATGCATTGAAAATCTTTAGAAATCACAAGTTAAAAAGACCTGAAGAACTAAGAGAAAAGCAACATGAGTGATTCATGAACGAGGTGAAGATATTTACACTTGGGAATATGGGCATGGTTTTTTTAGAGCAATCTTTGGCGATACTTTGACAAACAATTGAGTTAGGTAATGACTAGTGCTCACACACACTGGATCGTCGAGCACTTGGATAAGTGAACTCTTTTTGGCGATTGTTTTGATTGTTCAACTTGAATTTTCACTATCATTTCATTTGCTTGAGGCGTATGGTACATAGTTTGACTGTTGACTCTTGTTTGTGGTTGGTGTTTAGTTCATTGTTTATTTTCTTTCTTTACTTTAGTTTTGTTGTTCGAGGATGAACAATTGTTCTAGTTTGGGGGTGTTTGATAAGTGCAATTTGTGCACTTATTTAGGCCCTTTAAACTAGGTATTTATCTCGTCTATTGTTAGTTTCATGTTTAATTTGGTCTATTTTATTTCTATTTTAGTGGGAAATAGGAATGTGAAGGAAAGAAAGCAAAAGTGGACTAAAAGGAGCTAAATCAAAACTTGGAGGACTCAAATGGAAAAAAATAAAAGTTGATTGAATCAAAGAGAATCGAATTGGAGCTCAATTGAAGGAATTGAAAGTTTGAAGACTCAATCGTACATAATTAGAAGTTGGGGACTCACCCCTGCAAATAAACTTTGAGGACCAAGATGGAATGGGGCAAAAGTTGAAATCTGGTTTAACCATGCGGTAGCACACAAAACCATTTTCCTTTGCAACTTATATAACCATGAGGTAGCACGTACGACAACACAATTATGTCGGGCAGAATGTGGAAAAACTTTTCAAAACAAACTTGAACTCCAATTTTTGGGCTTTCTTGCACGTTTAAAAAGCCAATCTCGACCTAAACACAGAATATATGCTGGAGAACATGTCAACGATGAAAAATTGGAGAATTCTACTTGTAGAAATCGGAGAAAAAGCTAGAATTGAAGGTTCCAGTTCAAGATCTTAACCTTAATCCAGTTATGGCTTTCTCTTCTTCTTTTTGTTCTTTTCTTTATGGCATGCTAAGATAAATTTCTTATAGCATTAGGTTTGAGATGAAACTTGGATTTTAGTTTTATTCTAGATTGCTAATTTGATGTTTTGACAATTTTAATGCTAAGACGATTGTTTCGATTTTGAGTTTTCAATATTATTGCTCTTTCTTTTACAACTTATGGCAAAAGTTGATTTGTGACATAGTCTTTGAATTGAGACATTGTGAATAGGTTAGAAACTTCTTGTGATATAATCTTTCGATAGGGGATGAGAATACTTCTATGTTTTGTGTAATTTTTTGTGAAAATTCTTGTGATTGGATGTGTTTTTAAGTCATTGATGGCATAGAGATATAGTTAGCACGTCGTAGGGACATGTTGAATTCTACTTCAGAAAGATTATTCAACAATTTTTTTTTAAATTTTATAGTCAAAACCATCTTTCATTGTCAAAATGATAATCCAGGCGAAAACAAATTGAAAAGTGGATTCGAATCCTTAATGCTAGCTTTTCCAATATTTGGTTTAAACCACAAAAATCACTCTTTCAATTTGCTCTAGTTTAGTTTGTAATTTCTAGCTTTTAAATCTTGTAACTTAATTCAATATTTTAATTTTTCAATTTTAGAAAATAATCGATCTCAACTTTATTTGTTTCAGTTAAGGTCAGTTCAATTGAGCGTGAGAATAACACAGAACTTGTGGGTACAATATATGAACTCTAAAGGTCCACTTTATTACTCATTCAACCCATATACTTGCGGAAGGATTTAGTCGGAACAGTAGACATCATCGGCTTGATCACATTGTGCAACTTGACTTGAACTTAAAAGGAGTACTCACAAACTGACGAACATTTCTATCTCATTTACACCCCTTACCTATACCATCTTATAAAAAATATTTAAAAAATAAATAAAATAAAATTGAGACATTTGTGGGAACATTGGCATTGTAATTAAGGTAATAAATAACACGTAACGGCATGCACCCACAAAGAACATAGGATGCAATTTTGCCTAATGAAGAAAACGGTGAGTAGAATATATTTGCATGGAAAATCCCTCTTTACAATTTAAATTAGTTTGGTCTCCTTCCCAGTTGATGTCTGGAATTTAACATTGGGACCTCCCAACAATCTCTTCAATTAAATCTAATCAAATTAAATGATAGGATTAACATAACCACATAATTAAACAGTAGTCAAGTGCATGTGATTAACACTAATATAATACGAAAGAATAGCAATTTACCTAAAAGTATTGCAGTTCCACGGTTTGTAGCATAAAGAGAACATAACTCACCTCCTTGTGAATAAGTAAGATAGTAAGAACTATCTCAAGTCCTCCAGTCATAAAAAATAATTTCTGAAGAATGGGTATGTTTAACAATACATTGCTTGTGGTGTGTTGGTACCAAATGTGGCTCTAAAGACTAAACCAGCAAGGTCGTGAGGACAATCTCCCTCATTGCTTCTATATTTTGGTTTTTTCTCCTTTTGGTCTCATTGCATCTATATGTTGTTTTTTTCCTTCCTCTCTGTTCTAACTTTTCTCCTTTTGATCATAGTATTTTGCAAAATCTTGCTATCTGTTAACTACCTATATTATGAATGGTTGTTAAATTAGTTTATAATTTTTTTTGAAGTAACTTATAAAAAAAAAATTATGAAGAAAGATCTAGCAAATATTTTCTTCCAGTTTCTTCTGGTGAGTGTTGACCCAAGAGAAATTAATGATTGCTTCATTTGCTTGGGAAATGTGGTTTTTGTTCTTATTTTGTTTTCTTCTATTAACAAATTTTATCTTCAAATTTTACTGGAGGAGGATTACCCCCACCTTATTAATTGAATCTTATATATCTCATAACCCAATGTGGTATTCTAACACATCCCCTTATGCACAGTGTGGATCATGCCAAACAACTGTGAATAAATCGATATTGGAGGCTTTCAACATCACAATTGGGCGTAGCTCTGATACCATTTTAAGATATTGGGCATAACTCCTCCTACACTAGTGCAAAATATGGAAAGGGTGGCGGTTGCTTTGGGTAAAGGATGGCGGATCTCGGACCGCCACCCAAGCTGGCGATGCCCAATGTCGCCAGAAATAGTGGCGGTCCCAAAAACGCCACCCAAAAAAAGAACAAGTGGAGGTTGTAAGTTCACAACCGCCACCCTTCCGTTTAATTAAATTTTTTTAAAAAGATTTCAGGTGGCGGTTGTGAATCCACAACCGCCACCCGAAATCTTTTTAATTTTTGATTTTGTTTTGTTATAACAACATAAAGGGTGGGGGTCCGAAGGGTAGAACTGTTACCCTTTATTTTTAAAAAAAAAAAATTGTTAAAATTAACGTTTTAGGCTTGTAAACTTTAAACGGCCATAACTTTTGCATACGATGTCCGTTTTCAGTCCACGACCCCATTCCAAAATCATCACTGTGATCCAATGTTTCAGGCCCATTTGAGGTCGTTTAAAGCCTCAAAATGCAGATTTTACAGTTTTCAGTCCATTGTTTTAATAAAATAAGTGGTTTTTGGTGCAATCGTTTCTTATCATTCATTATACATCCTTGATAAATACATATTGAAAGATACGGAATAAAAATAAACATATTATTATTACTCGTACTAGTCTTTTCTCCCGTACGTTGCACGGGAAGATACGTTCATCAAATAATTGGGTTCCTTTTAGAAAAAAATAATAGAATGAAATCCAAACAATTTGGGCGTGTTGTCGCAGTACGCCAAAATTTATTTTATTTCCTTACTCGGTTTCAAAACTACAAATTAATGTAGACGTGGTAAGTAAGGGTCGAACCCAAGAGGAACAGTGTTTGATCTAGTTGTTTTTATCAATTAATACAGAAAAGGGGGTTTTGTGAAGTTGAATGCAATTCGAAAATAAAATTATAAAATAAAAGAGATGAAAATGAAACAATTGAAGATATATCTAGTTCTCGGGTTCGGTTGTGTCAACATCTTGTGTTTATCTTTCCCATGCAACGTGTACTATCCCTTCTTCAATTTATCAACTCTCAATTAACCAAGAAGCTCTGATTAATGAATTCTTCCTTAAGTGTATTAAATTAAAGTGAGTTCTTTAACTTAACGTCTAGCTATTGGATAATCCTAAACAAGTTCTTAGGATTTAATGCAATGCTAGTGTGAAATGAACAAGAAGAATGAGTTGAATTAGATGATCATCGCGCGCGCGGAACGGGGAGGCCAGGGACGGTTTCGGGGATGACTCGGACGGTTGCGGCGCTGATCGAGGATGCTCGGGCGTGACTCGAGTCACTTGCGGCGCTGACTCGATCACATGCGGCGGTGACTCGAGTCACCCAGAAATTGCACACCAAGTCCCTAAACTTTTGAATGTTGTTCATTTGGGTCCTTGAAAAAATTGTATTTTGGTCCTCCAATGTTTTGAAAAGTTTCACTTTGGTCCCCAGACTTTGGAAAAGTTGCACGTTGGTCCCCAATAGTTTTGGCTTTGACGCTTTTAGTCCTTTTTCTTCAAATGGCCATAACTTTCACTAGGAAACTCCGATTTGAGATCCGGAAAAAGTTTGGGAATCCTCTTTTGACGTTCTTCGACTTTGGCAAAAGAAAAATTGTAAAAACAACTTTTCATAAAATTGCATCGGAGGTCCTCCATCTTTGATTCGCTTGCCTTTTTGGTCCCGAGTTTCCGTTTTCATTCGATTTTCATCCTTTTTGACTCCTTTCGATTCTTTGTGACCCTAAACAGCACAATAAAGGAAAAACACATAAAACGGAACATATAACACTAATAAAACACACAAATACATAAAATAGAAGAGTTATTTAAGTGCTTTTCTAGCACTTATCAAACTCCCCCACACTTAGACTATTGTTCGCCCTCGAACAACAACCATACGACACAAAACAACACAATGATTTTACATGAGATAAACAACTTTAAACATTGAAATCCTTCTACAGATAGTGACTTGCTTAATCAAAGATTCTCCTAACCATGAAAATTTCACTTCTTCTCAAATACACAATGGCTTGTGAGTGTGTGCATTTAAGGTTATCATCCGATCACTAACTGGAACCAAATGAAAGCTTACGATGTTCTATCCAAATCCTGACCCGAAGTGGTCAAATATTTCCTTTCATCTCTCGTCATCCCACTCTTATTCTACAATGATTCCCATGGATTCTAAAAATTACTCGATTCACCAAAATCATCAAGCTAGCACTGCAAAGAAAAAAAAAAGGCATGGCAGGTGTTTTATCGCAAATATGTCTTCAATTTAAAGAGTGTTTAGATTTGGGCACTTCAAACCACTGAGGGAATTTATTTATCAAACTTCACACTTGGGTAACTATCACATTTCTTGCGATTTTATTTTTTTTTTTTTTTTTTTTTTTTTTATGAAGAAGAAGAAGAAGAAGAGTTTTGCAATTTTCTTTTCAACTTTTACCCCACAGGTAGCTTTCACACTACCCCTTTCATTGGAGGCAGCCTTCTTCACCCATTCAAGGTGACGGCTTCACACTCTGAGGCAGGTAGCTCTTTCCTGTGGTCCCTCTCCTTATTTCGAACATAAAAGTAAAATTCATTCTCAGCATAGGTCAATGCTTTTTCCAAACTTTTTAAACTCTGTCAATAAAAGACACATTCACAAAAAACAGATACCATGCGATTATAACTCCGCCTTGCTAACAATTGATGTTTTCAGGTTACTTTGAAAAGGACGAATAGATAGAAAAAAAAGAAAAGAAAAAATTAGTTTACTATGGTCTAGAAAGTTAGAAAAAAATCAACATTTTCAACCTTCAATTTGTGTTCCAGAGAATGATAGTAAATTACCTTATAAACGTGCTCAGGTAATTTAGCCAGCTATGCATAGAGAAGAACAGAACACAACAAATTGATTTTTTTTTTTTCGGGATCCTGCAGTTTTAGCTAAATCACGCAAATTAAACTCAATTATATTCAAAAGTTGCTATCTCATGCAAAATTGTAGACATAAAAAAAAATCACAAGCAGATCACAATATGCCACTCCCCCACACTTAAATTCTACATTGTCCCCAATGTAGAAATATAAATACCATGTAAAAGAGAAGAAATGGAAACTCCCCTATGGTAAGCCATGAGTCGTGCCGAGTGGGGATGGTGGTTGCACAATGTAGCGCTTCGTAGGAACAGTCAACAATCCAAGAGTAACAGACCTGCAATCAACATATTTACAGAACAAGAAAAACAACAACTGAATTTTTTTTTCTTTTTCTTTTTTTTTTTTCAATGAAGAAGAGAAATATATACAAAGCGACTTTGGGAGTTGAAAACCCTCTGAACATCTTGCAGTAGTATTCACATCAAATTAATGATATGATTCCATCAAGTCTGATCCGCATGGAAACTATCTGAATCAGCATACTCTCTACAAAACAGTTTGACAACCAACCTTAATGAAAAGGTCCTCCATATCGCCACATGACACACAGGTATGTTTACCATTCAATAAAGAACAGCCCCACAAGAACCAACAAATGGGAGAACGTTTAAAGCAGAACATCCAACTCAGACACTTCTCAAATGAATGAGACGTAGTTTTACATCTTCGGATGGGTGCTAATGATCACGCTCAAAAAGTTGCTGCTCAATGGTTAGGCCATCGAGTTTGGTTTCAAACAGACGTTGTCGTTGTTCCAACAAATTATCAAACTCTCTCACACTGATTGCGCTACCGTCAAGCTTTCTCCCGATAGACTTTTTCGCCTCGCACCTAATCGGTCCATCCTTGAAGAAAACAACATGTCTATATTGTGAATAAGTTTGATTTCGAGTACAATGAGGTCCCTCTAATAGCTTTCCACATTTAAAGCAACTTTTAAGGCACTTAGCACGTCGTTTACGAGCAGATCGGGATGACCCTGCCCCAAAAGCGATAACATTCCAAAGGGCACGCTCATACTTGTCAACAAGTCGAACAATGTGAATCTTGATATCAAGAGGCATAGAGAAAGAGTCGAGTACTTGTAGAAGAGCAACAATACGTAGAGGGGATGCCATAGAAAGAAATGAAAATTCAGTGCACTTTGAGGTATCTGCAAAAGACTTGAAAGAAGAAGGTTAATAGAAGAGAATACAGTTCTTTAAGGTCTATTGAAAAAGACCAGTTTAACGCCTTTGGGCGGGATACATAAACCAGTATCCAAGGTTGTTTTTTTGTTTTTTGTTTTTTTCATTCCAGAGCGTAACACAGATGTGTTTCCAGAGTTAAAATCCGTATTCTACCATCTGAAGTTAGTTATTCCACATTCATAACCTTAACTCTAAATCCAATCCATTCGGATCTCTGTTCCTTTTGCTTAATTCATCTGGCCAATTGATGACAGGCACTTCTACATGCATTTGTGGTACATAAGATTCTAATTTCTCCAATAATTCCTCAATTGATGGTGTAATAAAATTCATTTTCAAAGTATTAGGAGAAATCAGTTTTTGATGAGCTAAAAATCCGAGAAATGCCAATAAACTGTCAAAATGGTTGTCAATGTTTAAAAGACCAATTGGTTTAGAGTGTAGTCTCATCTCGGCCCAAGAAATTATGCAAAAGATTTGTTCCAGAGTTTCGAAACCCCCTGGTATAGCAATGAAAGCATCCGAATACATTATCATTAGTGTTAAGCATTCAAACAATGATCTAGCATGTACCTCAAAACCAATGGTCTTACCATACTGCTTTAAAGGTGGTACAATAACGCCAACCACTCAGAGACTCGTACATATGTCGACCGAATTGCACATCCTATCGACCACGACAACCTCCTCCGTAGACTAGCTTATACTTTTGATTTCCAAGGAATGTTTCAAATGTGACTCATCGGTGAGAGAAGTGTCGGTTGTCCCATATTGATTCCACGAAAAGACTTATGGTCATCAATTTCCTCTTTGAACTCCAGCCCGGTAGAAGTAGTAGCTGCCATAGGTTGTCAACTTTGCACACTAAAACTGACACAAGAACACAAAAACAATTAAAAATAACAATATGTACACGTAGTTGTAATTGTGGCTCACATCTTCCTCCTGGTTTTACGCCCGAAACGGCTTAAACGCCTTCTATGAGTCGATAGGCTTCCCATCCGCTTTTCTTATAGACTGGCAAACAGGTCTTTAAAGTCGATTCCCAAGACTATATCGCTCGTTCCTTTTTGAATTCACTCCACAAATTGAGAAGTTCGATTTGCACCATTCCACTAGGATGCGTCTCAAGAGTTTGATGGATATCATCCAAAGACTCCTTACTCATGCCATCCTTAATGAAACATATTTTATCTTCTCGATTTGTGGACACAAATCCAATGGAACAGTTACACTGAAAGGTGTGTCCATCGAGTGCATTTATAAGGCCATCTAACACATTTATAGCACACATTCATTCTTTTTGCCCTTCGTTTCTTGGCAAAATTACTTTTGCCTAACCCTGGTGCATATTTAGTACTTAAAGCAGGCATTTCACCTCCTAATCGGACCTTTGCTTCAATCAACCAACGAATGTCCTCAGGCATTTCCTTTTCCATCAACATTTTTAACCGTCCCACTCTAGAATAGTAAATCTCTTTCAAAGCATTCAAAGGCAATGACGGATAATACTTGTGGATTTTGGAAAGTTTGGTATCCATTGAAAATGCAAGAGTTTTGAAGAAGTAGAAGAAAAGAGAATGCTTAGGTTGCCTCCTAAGTAGCGCCTTTGTTTATAGTCATTGGCTCGACTATAAAAAAATTTTTTTTTTTTTTAGTGACGTAACACACAAGAGAAAAAGAAACACTGAAGTAATAAAATTAAAACCATCAAAATCAATAAGCATAGTAGATTATCACACTCTTCCATATTTTCAAGTAAAATAACGAAGGAGAAGAAAAAGTAACAGAAATTGAACTACATAATCAATTAAAATGAGAAAAATACATACATATACAAAAATATCCCACACGTCCATAATATAAAACTAGGAAAAACAAAATAAATAGAAAGAAGAAGAAGAAGGTGAAGAAGAAAGAAATTACCTAATCACTACTAGAAAGAAGTACTCACTGAAAATGAAGATTGTGGTTGTGGTTTCGAGTGGAGAATGATCTCTGATTTATAGTCAAAGTGGGCACTGTTTCAACCGACAATCGTGCATGCAGAGTGTGCTGTAAAGAGTACGTTGGGAGGAGTATCCAAGAAAACGCGTTGACAAATTGTCCATTATCAATAATTAATCCTCGTACGTTATCAGTAACTATTGCTAATTGCTGATTTGTGCGCCATCATGTCTCGTCCAAATTAATTGAATCCCGATATATCTTCTTCCTACAGTTTCAAAGTAATATCTTCCTCGATTTATAGATAAAAAGTTGGGAAATAAAAACAAAAACAACAAAAATTCAAAAGAAAAATAAAAAAAATAAGAGAAAATGCTTGGGTTGCCTCCCAAGAAGCGCTTTTGTTTAAAGTCGTTGGCTCGACTAATTTTTTTTTTTTTTTTAAGTTAACTAATAAAAACAACTAAATTGGTTAACCGTTCCCCGGCAACGGCGCCAAAAACTTGGGCGTGTTGTCGCAGTACGCCAAAATTTATTTTATTTCCTTACTCGATTTCAAAACTACAAATTAATGTAGAAGTGGTAAGTAAGGGTCGAACCCAAGAGGAACGGTGTTTCACCTAGTTGTTTTTATCAATTAATACAGAAAAGGGGGTTTTGTGAAGTTGAATGCAATTCGAAAATAAAATTATAAAATAAAAGAGATGAAAATGAAATAATTGAAGATATATCTAGTTCTCGGGTTCGGTTGTGTCAACATCTTGTGTTTATCTTTCCCATGCAACGTGTACTATCCCTTCTTCAATTTATCAACTCTCAATTAACCAAGAAGCTCTGATTAACGAATTCTTCCTTAAGTGTATTAAATTAAAGTGAGTTCTTTAACTTAACGTCTAGCTATTGGATAATCCTAAACAAGTTATTAGGATTTAATGCAATGATAGTGTGAAATGAACAAGAAGAATGAGTTGAATTAGATGATCAATTTCACAAACTTGAATTAATACATCTAAGTTGATTTATTAACAAATATGCACGACATTTGTTTGCTACTGTGGATTGGAATCTAGTGATAATTACGGATCAAAAGTTCCAATCCTAGCACATAATTTGAACTTAAAGATTAATTGATTCAATTGGCCAAAGTGAATGCAATAATCACATAAATTCAAAACGGATTTAAAAGCATAACAAATCAACAAATTGAAGTAGAGGAATAGAGAAAACGTTAGCAAAGAGTTAGAAAAGATAACAACATGATAATTGAACACAACATCCCCCTCGAACTAGATAGAGAAGTCTAACTACTCATATTAGCGGGTATCACCATCGCTATATGATAGATTATACTTCACTATCTCAAGTAATATATACAAACTATAGAAATCACGTAAATAATGCTAAGAATTAAATAGAGAAGTCTAACTACTCATATATGCGGGTTAAATACTTATAACGGCAGTAACGCTGCTATCACCTCTCGCAATATATGATAGATTATCTTTCTCAAATATGAAAAATAAAATAAGGAAAGAAACTAGAGAAGAAATACTCCGTTAATCATATTCACGGTCAAGTATCGTCGATTGATTTTTCGAACCTATATTTAGGTTCTTACTTCCGCCGGAATATGAAAAACTAAGAGCTTTCAAGCTACAACTAAGAACAAATGATGAAGAGAAATTTATTAAGGAGAAAATTGGAGAGAATCACAAGCTAATTCTCTCTACAAGTTGTGTGATTCAAGCTTGGAAATGCCTCTATTTATAGGTAAAATATTACACCAAAAAATATTAAAAAATCATAAAAGCCTTCCTTCATGAGTCTATTGTGGTGTGCTCAGGTTGTTTTATCTCTAAGAAGTCAAGAAATACCAAAAACACGCTTTATGGTAGGTGGAGTCCGCTGGTCAAAATCTGCAGCAGTGTCAGCGTGACTGAGTCGCCGCTACCGACTGAGTCACGCCGATTCTCGCTTAGTCACCGCCAGGAACGGGAGGCCAGGGACGGTTTTGGGGATGACTCGGACGGTTGCGCACTGATCGAGGATGCTCGGCGTGACTCGAGTCACTTGGCTACCGACTTCGATCACATACGCGCAAGTGACTGAGTCACCCGTAAATTGCACACCAAGTCCCTAAACTTTTGAATGTTGTTCATTTGGGTCCTTGAAAAAATTGTATTTTGGTCCTCCAATGTTTTGAAAAGTTTCACTTTGGTCCCCAGACTTTGGAAAAGTTGCACGTTGGTCACCAACAGTTTTGGCTTTGACGCTTTTAGTCCTTTTTCTTCAAATGGCCATAACTTTCACTAGGAAACTCCGATTTGAGATCCGGAAAAAGTTTGGGAATCCTCTTTTGACGTTCTTCGACTTTGGCACAAGAAAAATTGTGAAAACAACTTTTCATAAAATTGCATCGGAGGTCCTCTATCTTTGATTCGCTTGCCTTTTTAGTCCCGAGTTTCCGTTTTCATTCGAGTTTCATCCTTTTTGACTCCTTTCGATTCTTTGTGACCCTAAACACCACAATAAAGGAAAAACACATAAAACGGAACATATAACACTAATAAAACACACAAATACATGAAATAGAAGAGTTATTTAAGTGCTTTTCTAGCACTTATCAAACTCCCCCACACTTAGACTATTGTTCGCCCTCGAACAACAACCATACGACACAAAACAACACAATGATTTTACATGAGATAAACAACTTTAAACATTGAAATCCTTCTACAGATAGTGACTTGCTTAATCAGCATTCTCCCGAACCATGAAAATTTCACTTCTTCTCAAATACACAATGGCTTGTGAGTGTGTGCATTTAAGGTTATCATCCGATCACTAACTGGAACCAAATGAAAGCTTACGATGTTCTATCCAAATCCTGACCCGAAGTGGTCAAATATTTCCTTTCATCTCTCGTCATCCCACTCTTATTCTACAATGATTCCCATGGATTCTAAAATTACTCGGCCACCAAAAATCATCAATCGTTAGCACTGCAAAGAAAAAAAAGGCATGGCATGTGTTTTATCGCAAATATGTCTTCAATTTAAAGAGTGTTTAGATTTGGGCACTTCAAACCACTGAGGGAATTTATTTATCAAACTTCACACTTGGGTAACTATCACATTTCTTGCGATTTTATTTTATTTTTTCTCTTTTTTTTTTTTTTGATGAAGAAGAAGAAGAAGAAGAAGAGTTTTGCAATTTTCTTTTCAACTTTTACCCCACAGGTAGCTTTCACACTACCCCTTTCATTGGAGGCAGCCTTCTTCACCCATTCGAGGTGACGGCTTCACACTCTGAGGCATGTAGCTCTTTCCTGTGGTCCCTCTCCTTATTTCGAACATAAAAGTAAAATTCATTCTCAGCATAGGTCAATGCTTTTTTCAAACTTTTTAAACTCTGTCAATAAAAGACACATTCACAAAAAACAGATACCATGCGATTATAACTCCGCCTTGCTAACAATTGATGTTTTCAGGTTACTTTGAATAGGACGAATGGATAGAAAAAAAAGAAAAGAAAAAATTAGTTTACTATGGTCTAGAAAGTTAGAAAAAAATCAACATTTTCAACCTTCAATTTGTGTTCCAGAGAATGATAGTAAATTACCTTATAAACGTGCTCGTGTAATTTAGCCACTATGCATAGAGAAGAGTAACACAACAAATTAATTTTTTTTCTGATCCTGCAGTTTTAGCTAAATCACGCAAATTAAACTCAATTATATTCAAAAGTTGCTATCTCATGCAAAATTGTAGACACAAAAAAAAAATCACAAGCAGATCACAATATGCCACTCCCCCACACTTAAATTCTACATTGTCCCCAATGTAGAAATATAAATACCATGTAAAAGAGAAGAAATGGAAACTCCCTATGGTAAGCCATGAGTCGTGCAGTGGGGATGGTGGTTGCACAATGTAGCGTCAGAGGAACAGTCAACAATCCAAGAGTAACAGACCTGCAATCAACATATTTACAGAACAAGAAAAACAACAACTGAATTTTTTTTTTCTTTTTCTTTTTTTTTTCAATGAAGAAGAGAAATATATACAAAGCGACTTTGGGAGTTGAAAACCCTCTCAACATCTTGCAAAGAGTATTCACATCAAATTAATGATATGATTCCATCAAGTCCGATCCGCATGGAAACTATCTCAATCAAAGATACTCTCTACAAAACTTTTGACAACCAACCTTAATGAAAAGGTCCTCCATATCGCCACATGACACACAGGTATGTTTACCATTTAATAAAGAACAGCCCCACAAGAACCAACAAATGGGAGAACGTTTAAAGCAGAACATCCAACTCGCACACTTCTCAAATGAATGAGACGTAGTTTTACATCTTCGGATGGGTGCTAATGATCACGCTCAAAAAGTTGTCGCTCAATGGTTAGGCCATCGAAGTTTGGTTTCCAACAGACGTTGTCGTTGTTCCAACAAATTATCAAACTCTCTCACACCGATTATGTACCGGTTGTTTCTCCCGATAGACTTTTCGCCCGCACCTAATCGGTCCATCCTTGAAGAAAACAACATGTCTATATTGTGAATAAGTTTGATTTCGAGTACAATGAGGTCCCTCTAATAGCTTTCCACATTTAAAGCAACTTTTAAGGCGCTTAGCACGTCGTATCTGAGCATCGGGATGACTCCCGCCTCAAAAGCGATAACATTCCAAAGGGCACGCTCATACTTGTCAACAAGTCGAACAATGTGAATCTTGATATCAAGAGGCATAGAGAAAGAGTCGAGTACTTGTAGAAGAGCAACAATACGTAGAGGGGATGCCATAGAAAGAAATGAAAATTCAAGGCACTTTGAGGTATCTCAAAAGACTTGAAAGAAAAAGGTTAATAGAAGAGAATACGCTTCTTTAAGGTCTCTTGAAAAAGACCAGCTTAACGCCTTTGGGCGATACATAAACCAAGATTCAAGGTTGTTTTTTTGTTTTTGTTTTTTTCATTCCAGAGCGTAATACGTATGTGTTTCCAGAGTTAAAATCAGATTCTACCATCCGGGTTAGCTATTCCACATTCATAACCTTAACTCTAAATCCAATCCATTCGATCTCTGCTCTTTGCTTAATTCATCCGCCAATTGATGACAGCACTTCTACATGCATTTGTGGTACATAAGATTCTAATTTCTCCAATAATTCCTCAATTGATGGTGTAATAAAATTCATTTTCAAAGTATTAGGAGAAATCGACTTTTGATGAGCTAAAAATCCAGAAATGCCAATAAACTGCCAAAATGGTTGTCAATGTTTAAAAGACCAATTGGTTTAGAGTGTAGTCTCATCTCGCCCAAGAAATTATGCAAAAGATTTGTTCCAGTAGTTTCAAACCCCTGGTATTGCAATGAAAGCATCCGAATACATTATCATTAGTGTTAAGCGTTCAAACAATGATCTAACATGTACCTCAAAACCAATGGTCTTACCATACGCTGCTTTAAAGGTGGTACAATAACGCCAACCATCAGAGACCTCGCACGTATGCTGACCGAATTGCACATCCTATCGCCCCACGACAACCTCCTCCGTAGACTAGCTTATACTTTTGATTTCCAAGGAATGTTTCAAACTGTGACTCATCGGGTGAGAGAAGTGCTCGGTTGTCCCATATTGATTCCACCGAAAAGACTTATGACTCACAATTTCCTCTTTGAACTCCTGGCCCTAGAGAAGTAGTAGCCGCCATAGGTTGTCAACTTTGCACACTAAAAACTCGACACAAGAACACAAAAAAATTAAAAATAACAATATGTACACGTAGTTGTGATTGTGGCTCACATCTTCCTCCTGGTTTTACGCCCGTAAACGGCTTAAACGCCTTCTATGAGTCGGGGATAGGCTTCCCATCCAGTTTTCTTATAGACTGGCAAACAGGGTCTTTTAAAGTCAGATTCCCAAGACTATATCGTTCTCGTTCCTTTTTGAATTCACTCCACAAATTGAGAAGTTCGATTTGCACCATTCCACTAGGATGCGTCTCAAGAGTTTGATGGATATCATCCAAAGACTCCTTACTCATGCCATCCTTAATGAAACATATTTTATCTTCTCGATTTGTGGACACAAATCCAATGGAACGGTTACCTGAGTTGCAGGTCCATCGAGTGCATTTATAAGGTCATCTAGCACATTTATAGCACACATTCATTCTTTTTACCCTTCGTTTCTTGGGAAAATTACTGTTGCCTAACCCTGATGCATATTTAGTACTTAAAGCTGGCATTTCACCTCCTAATCGGACCTTTGCTTCAATCAACCAACGAATGTCCTCAGGCATTTCCTTTTCCATCAACATTTTTAACCGTCCCACTCTAGAATAGTAAATCTCTTTCAAAGCATTCAAAGGCAATGACGGATAATACTTGTGGATTTTGGAAAGTTTGGTATCCATTGAAAATGCAAGAGTTTTGAAGAAGTAGAAGAAAAGAGAATGCTTAGGTTGCCTCCTAAGTAGCGCCTTTGTTTATAGTCATTGGCTCGACTATAAAAAAAAATTTTTTTTTTAGTTACGTAACACACAAGAGAAAAAGAAACACTGAAGTAATAAAATTAAAACCATCAAAATCAATAAGCATAGTAGATTATCACACTCTTCCATATTTTCAAGTAAAATAACGAAGGAGAAGAAAAAGTAACAGAAATTGAACTACATAATCAATTAAAATGAGAAAAATACATACATATACAAAAATATCCCACACTTCCATAATATAAAACTAGGAAAAACAAAATAAATAGAAAGAAGAAGAAGAAGGTGAAGAAGAAAGAAATTACCTAATCACTGCTAGAAAGAAGTACTCACTGAAAATGAAGATTGTGGTTGTGGTTTCGAGTGGGGAATGATCTCTGATTTATAGTCAAAGTGGGCACTGTTTCAACCGACAATCGTGCATGCAGAGTGTGCTGTAAAGAGTACGTTGGGAGGAGTATCCAAGAAAACGCGTTGACAAATTGTCCATTATCAATAATTAATCCTCGTACGTTATCAGTAACTATTGCTAATTGCTGATTTGTGCGCCATCATGTCTCGTCCAAATTAATTGAATCCCGATATATCTTCTTGCTACAGTTTCAAAGTAATATCTTCCTCAGTACGATAGATAAAAAGTTGGGAAATAAAAACAAAAACAACAAAAATTCAAAAGAAAAATAAAAAAAATAAGAGAAAATGCTTGGGTTGCCTCCCAAGAAGCGCTTTTGTTTAAAGTCGTTAGCTCGACTAATTTTTTTTTTTTTAAGTTAACTAATAAAAACAACTAAATTGGTTAACCGTTCCCCGGCAACGGCGCCAAAAACTTGGGCGTGTTGTCACAGTACGCCAAAATTTATTTTATTTCCTTACTAGATTTCAAAACTACAAATTAATGTAGAAGTGGTAAGTAAGGGTCGAACCCAAGAGGAACGGTGTTTGATCTAGTTGTTTTTATCAATTAATACAGAAAAGGGGGTTTTGTGAAGTTGAATGCAATTCGAAAATAAAATTATAAAATAAAAGAGATGAAAATGAAACAATTGAACATATATCTAGTTCTCGGGTTCGGTTGTGTCAACATCTTGTGTTTATCTTTCCCATGCAACGTGTACTATCCCTTCTTCAATTTATCAACTCTCAATTAACTAAGAAGCTCTGATTAACGAATTCTTCCTTAAGTGTATTAAATTAAAGTGAGTTCTTTAACTTAACGTCTAACTATTGGATAATCCTAAACAAGTTCTTAGGATTTAATGCAATGCTAGTGTGAAATGAACAAGAAGAATGAGTTGAATTAGATGATCAATTTCACAAACTTGAATTAATACATCTAAATTGATTTATTAACAAATATGCACGACATTTGTTTGCTACTGTGGATTGGAATCTAGTGATAATTACGGATCAAAAGTTCCAATCCTAGCACATAATTTGAACTTAAAGATTAATTGATTCAATTGGCCAAAGTGAATACAATAATCACATAAATTAAAAACGGATTTAAAAGCATAACAAATCAATAAATTGAAGTAGAGGAATAGAGAAAACGTTAGCAAAGAGTTAGAAAAGATAACAACATGATAATTGAACACAACGTGCCCCTCGAACTAGATAGAGAAGTCTAACTACTCATATTAGCGGGTATCACCACTGCTATATGATAGATTATACTTCACTATCTCAAGTAATATATACAAACTATAGAAATCACGTAAATAATGCTAAGAATTAAATAGAGAAGTCTAACTACTCATATATGCGGGTTAAATACTTATAACGGCATAACGCCGTGTATCACCTTTGCAATATATGATAGATTATCTTTCTCAAATATGAAAAATAAAATAAGGAAAGAAACTAGAGAAGAAATACTCCGTTAATCATATTCACGGCCGAAGTATCGTCGATTGATTTTTCGAACCTATATTTAGGTTCTTACTTCACTTAATATGAAAAACTAAGAGCTTTCAAGCTACAACTAAGAACAAATGATGAAGAGAAATTTATTAAGGAGAAAATTGGAGAGAATCACAGGCTAATTCTCTCTACAAGTTGTGTGATTCAAACTTGGAAATGCCTCTATTTATAGGCAAAATATTACACTAAAAAATATTAAAAAATCATAAAAGTCTTCCTTCATGAGTCTATTGTGGTGTGCTCAGGTTGTTTTATCTCTAAGAAGCCAAGAAAATACCAAAAAACACGTTTTATGGTAGGTGGAGTCCATTGGTCAAAATCTGCGATGGTGTCGGCGTGACTCAGTCGCCGTGTGACTCGAGTCACGCGCGATTCGCTTTAGTCATCGCTTGGCGAGCAGGAGGCCAGGGGCGGTTTCAGGGATGACTCGGACGGTTCTTGCGCTGATCGAGGATGCTCGGGCGTGACTCGAGTCACTTGCGTGGCCCGACTGATCACATCTGGCGGTGACTCGAGTCACCCGTAAATTGCACACCAAGTCCCTAAACTTTTGAATGTTGTTCATTTGGGTCCTTGAAAAATTGTATTTTGGTCCTCCAATGTTTTGAAAAGTTTCACTTTGGTCCCCAGACTTTGGAAAAGTTGCACGTTGGTCCCCAACAGTTTTGGCTTTGACGCTTTTAGTCCTTTTTCTTCAAATGGCCATAACTTTCACTAGGAAACTCCGATTTGAGATCCGGAAAAAGTTTGGGAATCCTCTTTGACGTTTCTTCGACTTTGGCACAAGAAAAATTGTAAAACAACTTTTCATAAAATTGCATCGAGGTCCTCCATCTTTGATTCGCTTGCCTTTTTGGTCCCGAGTTTCCGTTTTCATTCGATTTTCATCCTTTTTGACTCCTTTCGATTCTTTGTGACCCTAAACAGCACAATAAAGGAAAAACACATAAAACGGAACATATAACACTAATAAAACACACAAATACATAAAATAGAAGAGTTATTTAAGTGCTTTTCTAGCACTTATCACAATTCTTCAACAAATTCAGCATAGTTTCCCATATTTTTCGATAAATCCAGCATGTTAATACTCATAGCATAAGTTCCAAAAAATCCAACATAACATCAATATATATTTTTCACAACTTCACAAACAGCAACAACACTCCCAATATGCATTGCTCATCACAACACAAACCACACACAACATACATAAACAAAATCATTGTTTAGAAAAATCATTGAATAATTACCAAAAAAAAATCTCATCTATGTGTCATATCTCTCGTATGTCGTATACTCCATCCTTTAAAAACCTTCACTGGCCATCGCACCATCAATCTCGCCTTATACATGACAAATCAACATCGATGCAAAAGCATTATTAGAAAATGAATGGCATAAAATTTGAGCGAGATAAATCATGAAAAAATAACAATGAAAAAGCAAAGAGTATATATTATGTTTTCACTTAGCAAATTTAAGCTCATCGAAATGGGATTGGAACATACCAAATGGAGCTGAGATACACTACACTATAAGTTACTAAAAACTTCTTTGTAGACAACATTTGTAGTGGTCTTCGCTGGACGTCCGTCCTCATTACAAACCACGAATTTGAGCCCCTTTCTATTCATGACCCTTGAAACCGCTACATACAGTTGCCCATGAGTAAATAGTAGCCTCCTAAGGAAAACACCAACGTCGGTGAGAGTCTGTCCTTGAATTTTGTTTATGGTCATCGCATAGCACACAGTTACAGAAAACTGTCTTCTCTGAAAAGTAAATGGTAGCCTTATATCCGATGGAGTGAGACTCAATCTAATAATCAAAAACTCTTTTCCTACATTCATTCCAATCAAAACCCTTGCCTCTGCAATATGCTCACCAGGTCGCGTGATTATAAGACGAGTACCATTGCAAAGGCCAGATGAATGGTCAATATTGCGCATTAACATCACAGGTACACCCACTTTCAAATTCAAAACATGACTTGGCACACCAGAACACGAAATCTTATTCAAAAATTCTGGAGTATGAATTTCTCGTAGCAAATCATCCTCATAATCATCAGATCTACAAATGGAATCCAAGCTATAGTATGTTTTCAACTCAGAGCGGTTCATCTCAATCATATATTCATTCACCATGGCAACATCTTCTAGCGTAGGTGCAAGTGTAGCTCTTCCATTCAAATAATCCGAGGAACGCCCCTCGGTGAAAAAATTTGGGTATGTACTATCCACAATGCATTTAACAGAACTCAGCAAATGACTACGCAACAGAAGATCATCGGGAATTTCTACGGTTGCCTCACCGTCATTTGGCCCTCCAATTTCTCCATCCTCAATGCTTAGAATCCATTCTGAAAATTTGCGAAGCTCATCGATTTCTTCATCTCCGGGAAGATTATGTAATCTCATATTCTTTGTAAGCTTCAACACTTGTATAAAAAAGGAGAAAAACAGAATTATCACTCAACCTTGTCCAAAGCTAGAAAAAGAAACACATCAAAACATAGTTGAACTCAGCAACAAAGACAAAATACCTCACAATCATCCCACAGATAGAAGGAGTTAAGAGATGCATGCACTATCTACTACCTAGTTCTTTTCGGTATAACCAGAAGAATTGCCTAAAGTCCCCTCCAAATACAATAGTCTTGCTTCCAAACGGAAGTTTCATGCTCTGCGAATTACTAAACCTAGCAATGTCCTACATGGGCCAGATCCAATGCTTGAAACAATGTTTATTTATCATGGGAGCTTCATCCCATATTATCAAACGCGCTCTCTCGATGAGCTCGGCAAGATGACTTCCTTGTTTGATATTGCAAGTCGAACCCTCCTCGGCGTTCAAAGGGATGGCAAACCTCGAATGCGCGGTTCTGCCACCTGGGAGAAGAAGCAAAGCTATGGCATTGGAGGCCACATTGAAAACTATTTCTCCACGAGACCTTATAGCAACCGAGAGCGTCCTCCACAAAAATGTTTTTCCCGTGACTCCATGGCCGTACAAAAAGAAAACACCGCCACAACCACCGTCAACGGCACTCATTATAGTGTTGTAAACACCGTGCTACTCATCTGTTAGATCGGACACCAACTTATCAGGCTCCTCGGCCAGTGCGACCGTATCATAGTTAAGTTCATCACTTATCAAGATATTGTCTGGATATGGCATACAATCATAATCCTGAAGACTTCTTCCCCATTGTTGGAGCATCCTCTCGATCTCAACCAAAGCATAGTTCTTGATCTGATGTTCGGTTAGTTCAATGTCTGCAATAAAACGTCAAACAATCAGGCCACATAGCGGAAATCAAAAAATATAATCAAAAATAAAAATGAACCATTTATGGGATTAAAACTTAAGTTTAACTATCACGTACAACATCTATTTACCACAATATGAGTACAACACAAGTCAATGGCAGGCATCAAATATTGTACCTTGATTCTTAAGGCTTCTCCTATGATCGTGTTCAATATCATTTGATAGGTACTTCCAACATTTCTCCCACAAAGCATTAGGTCTATCTAAACAGTCCGACACGAGCAAAGTAACAAATAGATTCCACAGTGAGTGCTCGGATGCCCACTGACTCGCCTCAACAATTCCATCAACATGTTCCTTATCATCGTCTAGCAGTCCTCGGGCATAACATGCATCTCTAAAAGTTTCATACATCACTCCATCAACAGTTCTTATGTCCTCATAAAACGTAGGGCCACGAATGTGATTCAACAAAATCGGTAGATAGTATCTCTCCCCCGTACCCGGCCGAACAAAATGCATCCTACCAATGCACCTGCCTTGCTTTCTAGGAACCCACTCACTTGTTTTCTGCGTCCATACAAAATGGTCAGGAAACTGTGTGTATGTCAATTCTTTGGCCACCAGATATCTCTCATTTTCCTTCATCCATGCAATGAACTTGCTAGATTTAACTGAGCACCGCTCTACGACTTGCCCAACTTCGTCCGACTCGTGGTATACAACAACCTGCTGGCCAGGGAGATGAAAACTGAGACGCTCAACCGAGACATCTCTATAGTGGATTTTGAAACTGAACATCCTCTAGACTGCTTCACAAGCAGACAAATATCTACAATCATAGTACTGATTAATCTCGTCAACAAAAACATCTGAATCAGCATCAGCATTTCTAGCGAATGCAACGGTAATGCGATCATGGCCCTTGTTTATGTATTTGAATAGATACTTGATGGACCTGCTCTGATTACACCACTCAACATTAATGTGTGCTCTGTACTTCATGAGCAAATAACAATTGTGTGGGATTACGTATCTATTATCAAGCAAGACACCACCTTTGTCCACATATCGCCCATAGTCTCTTCGTTTGTATGCAGCATACCCGGATTCATCAATGATGGTGCTCGCGACAAATTTCTTTGGGAAGTGTTTCGTACACCTGCCTTTATCCATACACGAAGAATGCTTGTTCGCAAGACCACATGGTCCATGTACCATAAGATTTTTCACGAGATTGTAATATAGAGGACCAGTCTCCTCGTCTGGAATTTTAGCAGATATTATATTGTCAATTTTTTCTGGAGTCGGGTTTTTATCTTTTTGCTCCATAAACAATAGGATATGTGCATGTGGCAATCCCCGCTTTTGGAATTCAATTGTATATATAACTGCTAATAGGTAAAGGAGAACAAAAAGAATTGTTAATTGTTATAGTAGAAGTCGATGTGCGGTAAAAAAAATAATTACACAAAGACTGAGTGAATAGACAAATTAGTTCACCTGCTTTAGTCTCGCCGAATATCTGGTTTTTCTTTATGTCGTCAATGAGCATGTCCAACTTCATCTTGAAAACCCTACAGATGATGTCAGGTCGATCCTCAGGACGCAAGTTTCTGCGCTCGACAAAATGGGTGATCTCGGGCCACTTGGGGTTGCAGGTGAAAGTGATGAACAACTCAGGGTATCAAGCCCACCTACAAATCGCCATAGCATCCTGATAATTATGCATCATGTGACGTGCACTACCAGTAAACGATTCGGCCAACACCACTAGCTTTCCCAACCTAGCTAGATCCTTCTCCCCACGCCCATGTGCATCTCTAAGTCTGCAGTACAGCTCAGATCTCAACTCTGGCAGATGTGTCCTGATGTACATGAGACGAGCTGTCTCGACCATCATGTATCCGTCCACCAAGAATTGTTGAAATAATCGCCTACATTGCCGAATATGCAGTGATTCTTTAGCCTTCTCCTGTATCTTATAGGCAAAATATTCTCTTATATTGACTGTCTTTCTGCCCTTTGATGATGACTCCGTAGCACGCGAAAGCTGGACATCTTCTCTGTAACCATCCTGTCCACAACTTTGGCAGTTAACTTCGAGATCGAAGGCGTCAATCCAATCAAATGGATGGGCAGCCTCGACCCCAAGAGCACGACTATTAAAACGAGCAAAACCACTCCCCAACTTGGATGGTAAAATGCCCACATTGATGCGCTCCAATGAATTGCTTTGACGATCTTGATAAAATAAACAACAGTTGATGTCATCTCCTACAAATTGAAACCCACAATTCCACCCTTGGGACCTTATCTTTCCCATATGTAAAGCAAGCAAACAAAAATAGAGAATAAAATGTCAACCACAAAATAAATTCGGATTGGCTCAAAGAAGATGAGTAAAACACGAGTTTGTTACTCGTCATGAGTCATCTCAATGAAGCACGATCGGGATGAAGTCCTACTCAACGGGTCAACTGGGTCAGTGTTGACAAGATCCGATGATTCGAAACTGGTGAACGAATGCCTCAACTTTGGCCGTGGACTATACAAGCAAGCATAATTAACTCGACACGGGCAGTCGACTTGGAGAGTGCATGCGTCGATCGACTTGGCATCAAACTAACAAACTTCCTTGTCCTTTGATTTGTTACTTCATTGTTTAATTGTGTTGAAGGAGCCTTCAAAAGTACTGCTTCCGGTGGATTAGTCGAGAAGAGAAAAGAATCGCCTTTGGATTTGCACCAGGTCGGCTCGACATATTGGATGGCAGTGAATTGAAATTCCTTAAGTTCAAGGATTCTATGCTGGTTAAACTTTTGTGGGACCGCAAATAGCCTTGAAGTCAAGTTTCAATGAAGAATTATTATATTATTATGGAGTTCTCATCGGGCCTTACCTCAAGTAGTGAACAACTTTGGTCATGAATTGTGTGGCATCACAACTTTTAAGTCAAAGTTTATAGGGATGAGTATCATTAAGTTCTAAAATTCATGCATATGAAAAGATGTGTCTATCATCTTGGTAAAAGATTGTTCTTATCCTTGCAAACCATAGGCTCTATTAGAAAAGAAGTCCATATGCCGACAAATTTCTATTCCACATGGTCGCACGAGTTGGAGATTGTCGTTGTTAAATCCAATTAGCTAAAAGCAAATATCCCAAGTCATAATCTTCTTTTTAGCTTGGGATTGCAGTTAGTCCAATTTTAGTGTGAGTCAAATTCTCCAAGAACAAAGATTTCGATGCATATCGAATTTTACAGACTACCAAGGACCATCCTTTAGCGCAAAGGGAGGATGAGTGCTAAGCCTCTACGATTCAGTTGCAAAATAAAATGGAGTTTTTCCATGCAAAAGAAGTTTAAGCTTACCATGAGTCAAAGTCCACGCTACTTCATTGTTGAAGATAGAAGTCAATTTGGATCGTCTCAAGTTTGATTGGAGGCTAACCAAAAAAAAAAGTCAATCTTTCTATCTTGAGCAAAACTCAAGATTTAACCAAATCCATCCCCTCCCTCTATGTTGAGCGAAATTCAAGATTAAGATTCAAAAAAAAAAAATCTTTTCGATCTTGAGAAGAATTCAAGATTTAAAATATATATATATAAAGAAAAAAAATTTATCTTGAGCAAAATTCAAGATTAAAAAAATTATTATTATTATTATTATTATTATTATTTGGAACAAAATTCAAGATTTAAAAAAAAAAAACTTTTGTCTTGGGTGAAAATTCAAGATTATCAAAAAAAACTTGTTTATCTTAAGTGGAATTCGAGATTGAAAGGAGAATGAAAACCTTTTTATCTTGAATGAAATTCAAAATTAAATCAAATTTCAAAAAAAAAGTTTTAAAATCAAAAGTTCAATATTTACCAATTTATTTTCCAAATAATAAATTGATAAATATTGAGGGGGCATTTGTAGACATTAAAAAAAATTAAATAAAGAAATTCTTTTGGGCCGGGTCAATTTTAATTAATTAATCCATCAAGCCAATTAAAATCCAAATATCCATTTAAAGCCCACATTTCAATTTAAAAGCCCATGAGGCACATCCTACTTTTCTTAACCTATTTATTTAATTTATATTAAAATATATTTAGTAAATCGTTTAAATTAAATAGGATAGTTAATTGATTGTGATAATGCTTATTCAAATGAAATGGATAGGTATTAATTGATAACAAAGCTATCCAATATTTGCCTATAAATAGGCCACTAATCCTTTTGTAGAGGACCCCCAACAAAGGCCAAGAAGAGGAGAGCTGCACTAGTTCAAGCACCAAGCCAAATACAAGAAGAAGAAATGAGAAGAAGAGAATAAACACTCTTCAGTTCTTCAAAACCAAGCCAAAGTCAAGAAATGAAGAAGACGAAGAGTCAAAGCCCTCCTATAAAATCAAATCAAAATCCACAATCGAAGAGTCAAAGCAAAGTTCTTCAACAACTTCACACCATCAGTAATCAAATCTTTTGGAGCGTAGGATCAAGCCATGTGGCCCCTAGCCACCAACTGCAGATCGTTAATCAGAGGATCGCTCAAGTCAAAAGAATTACTCCACACCAAATCATCAAAATTCAATTTGTAGCAAAATCATTTGTATGATTTATATTAATACAAAATTTTACGCTTACAATACCGATTTTAGTTTCAAATCATGATTGTAAACACAAATATTTTACCCTATTTAAAAATTCTATTTAATGTCAATTAGTGCAAAGAAATGATTTCTCTATAAAATATAAATTTAATAAAATTACAAACATTTGCCAATTTTCGTAATGAATTATTCTAAAATGACAATAGAATAATAAATAAAGAAATTCTTAAAATATATAAATCACAAAAGTTGATTAATCTCATGAGTTTCATTCTTTAGTTATCGACAAACAAACTAAAAAAACCACATAGGCAATTCTCCAACAAACTGTATTAATAATTAAGTTATGAATGTGAAAATATATTTGACAAGAATTTTCACAAATATTTTTGACAAGAATTTTCATATATTGTAATTCCCATATTGTAATAAAAATATTATAATTTATGATTCCTCATATATTCAATTAAATACTCATTTCACTCTATTTAAGACATATTCAAGGATTAAATATTTTAAATAAGAATTTTCCAATACTTATAATGGGAAATTTAATTTAAAATTTTTTAAAATGTAGTATTTTCACAATGGTATTTATGAAAATTCAATTTACTTATAATCTCATTTTTAATTTAAATATTTTATATATAAATAAATACATAATTTATAGTCATGCATCATATATTTACTAATTTATTTTCATATTATTGTATCATTATTTGAAAATTTATCACAAAAGTGTGAGATATTAAAAATATCAAATACTTTATTATATGTTTCAAATAAGTAGTAATAGTTTGACAGTACTATAATACCAACAAAATAAAAAATAAAAAATTTATAAGAATTAAAAATTAATTGATAGAATTTTAAATGATATAAATTATTAAGCTTCTACTGAAGACTAAATTCAACTTCAATTATGAAATAAGAAGTATTTTGTGACCAATACTTATTGTTTTTTGGATAAATAAAAATTATTATTAGGGTAACTAATCAAATGGTAGTTGTAATAGGTTAAATTAATGCAGCAATTAAATTAAAACGCAAAAATGGTGTTGGTTCAAATGGTAGGACACTAATACGTCTAATAGAGATTCTAACTGAAAAAATACACTAAAATGTCAGTTAAAATCTTGATACTTGGCAACAACACAACAAAAGTAGTAATACAACTAAACAGAAGTTAACCATGTTTTAAAACAACTAAAATAGAAGTTAACCATATCTTAAAACCACTGTATAAAAACTAACAGTGGTATCACCTCTGTTTTATTTTATATATAGATGTAATTTCTGATAAGTGGATCAAGTTTTCTCGGCAAATGGAAAAAGGTATGTACTGGTTATATTTAGTAGTGAGTTGTCTGAAGATGCCCGATCAGCTTAAACGCAATTGTCTGAAGACATTCTTCTACAAGTTCCCCTATCAAAGACGCTAATGCTCTCGGTGTTGTCGAAAATTTCAATATCCACTCCGGCCCTCGACGTGTGACGTGTTGTGGTAAGCATTTGCTACAAATATGTGTGCGGGTAGCCGTACTCGACCTTTACTACAATATCCACCTGTTTTACTTAATATCTTTATTGCAATGATTCTTAAAACTGGGAACTGTTACTTAAATTGGTAATGGACTGCAATAGAGCTTGTAGTCAGTAGGACTATAAATGAGATTAAGATTAAGTTGAAACTGATAATAGGAGTTGAAAACGATACTATTCAAATTTAAGAATTCAAATAATGTTTTCGATAATATTAATCTCAAAAAAAGATTTACATAAGATATAATAATAAATAATGTAAAATAATATTAAATAATAAAATAAAAGTAGAAAATAGAGTATAACTAATTTTGCAATTTATAAAAACTAAATTGAATAAAATTCGATCAATTATGAGAATTTCAAAAAACGACGACATTAATGAGTAATGGAGAGAAGAACTGGTGGAGGACGTAATTCCCTCAAAAGTTCTACCACTCTGCACTCTCATAGTGGTACTACAGGTGTAACAAAATTGTACGAGAAGTCGGACAACACACTTGTGGAAAAATTCTATTTTTCTACACATTACATCACTTTTGAATCAGCGATTATCAACGGGGCACATGTGATGTTGTACCACTTGTTATATAATTTTGTTGTACCATTAGCATTTTCGACGCTGTGATGGTCAAGCAAGCCCTAGAAATAATCTTTCAAAGGTTAAACTGACTAGAACAAAAATGAGAAGGCAAAATTGACCCCCAAAATCGCTTAGTATTCTACACAACATTTTCTTGGGGTCCTTGCTCCTGATATGAGGTGTACACTATGTACACTCAGCAAGATCTTGTTTTTCCACCCATTACACCACACTTTTAAATCAATGGTTTTTAAATGGGCCACGGTGTATTATACAACTTCTCGTACAATTTCGCCATACCAATAGCATTTTCCCTTTCCAGGAAATCCTCTGAAAAGATTAACCTCAGCTTTAAGACATGGCTCGTATCGGACGAAACCTGCCCTAGCTTTTAACTCCACGATTGCACATAGAAGTACTACTTGATAAGCTTTCACTATGGGCTGAAGAGAAGCAAAATAGACTACATCTCTTCTCCACCAAGTGTTTGTCGAACATTATGAAAGGCATAAAAATACAACTCTTCAAGGATTCCAAATGTTTCATAATTAACGACATGACCAAAGTATTGACATCAAGTAGTGCATACATTGGATTGCGAAGAACTGGAAAGTCAGACTACCCTTGGGAAACATGATTACAAAAGCAGCCCTCGCTTTAGCAGCCCTGAACAAAAATATTCGACACAACAGTTTCAAACTTGAAGATAACCCCGGGGCTAAGAGTCTTGCTGCCAACAAAGCGATTTCTTTCAGTACATAGCTACCCTATGAAGCCAACAAAGAGTGGAACAAATCGGATATACCATGATCTCTGCAAGCCTAAACAAGGTTCTATTCTTACAACACTAACGAAAAGACAGGGACCCCAAATTTTCTTTCACAAACACATCCAACATCTTAATATCTGCTGATGTTTCTCAACCCTCAACAGCTTCGTGTTGTAGGAGTAGAAATTTATTAAGAGAGTGGGCAAAATTTTCATAAATTCATGCACTCGAAAGAGAGGAAGGTTATACAAAACTTTAAAGAACTTCATACCTTCATGGCAAGTTTACTCAGACATATGAGTGGAACAGATGGCTCCACTATCAAAATTTAATAACTGATGTAAATACAAATGATGCATTGCCTGTGCTAGTCATCTTTTATGTGTCAATTTTGAAGAAGCCCATTTGAAATAGCCGCAGTTCCCTTCAGGATTAGACGCAGGTCCCTGTAATGTACAAAATACTCGTCAGGAGGGGGGGATTTTTGGGGGGGTGTAAACAATACTGCAAATCATAGCTGAACCAGTGTTGCACTGGATCCCATATATAATATTTGCACCACCATTTTTTATATGCAATAGGGACATTTAACATGTAGTTAATACAAAGCAAATAACAATTACAATTCTAACAGTTCTTTAATAGAAAAAGAAACCTTATAAAAAGTAGCTTTCAGGAAATTGTTAATACTTATAAACGGGCATGAATTCAGCAAAAATTTAATCGAACTACCAGACTGGAGGAATATGAACCTTATGCATTAATTTTGTGCAAGGTCGAAAACCAAGTACCGAATGCAACATGTCCATACTCTTCATTTTCACAAACCCAAACCCAAAAAAGCTTTAAAGAATGAAGGTAACTATAGGTATAGATACCTCTGCACGTGCACAGACATAAAATTGGCGCCCTAGGTTTGGACCAGCTTTCTTCACCACTCGAGAAACACAAGGTTCTTTATGACCCTTGCAAAGAGGTATACTATTTACCATCAATTGTTGAATTCTCTGCCATTCTGCTACAGCCACATTGTTCTTTTCATTCTCTACAGGTTGAGAGCCATCAACCCCATTTTCCTCTTGTGTGGGTACACTTTCTTGTGAATCCCACTGCTTTTGAGCATCATGTTCACCTCCTTGGCCAATATTTTCATTGGATTTAATACAAAGATTAGAGATATCTTCTCGATTAACCTTATTGTCTGCAAACAAACTGCTAGATTTATCGCTGTTACTTGACTGGAAGTACGATTTTAGTGAAAGCTGAGACCATTGACTTCGTCTTGGTTTCTTGTTCTGCACAGAGGCCACTGATTTAGCACCACCAATCTCTGTCCAAGGAGAGTTACAAGACGATTCTTTGTCGGAACATTCAGGAGCCTCTGCTGATTTAGAACATACAGGAGTCATGCTTAATGAAGATGAGCTGCAGGAGTGCGGGGGTCTCCTCATAAGCTGGTTACAACTTTGCAGAACAGTACTTTCTTCTGAAAAAGAACTTGATCCTTTTAATCCTTCAGCAGGTTTCCTTTTTACTAACATTGATACTGTCAAATCATTGTACATGGATATAAAAGTTAGTCAGAACAGCTCCATGGAAACTACAGGGAAAATATTAATAAGGCGTTCAAATAAATTTATATTTAAATGATACAACAAAATTTCCTCCTGCACAAAGTCTGAGAAAAGAATATTAATAATACGGTCAATAATCATTGCCCACGTATTGGTCTGGAAAACATGAGAGAGAGAGAGAGGTGGCGGTTTCTACAATTCTCCAGAATCTGGTTTATGTTGAGCCTTAAGTTGGTTGGTTCAAGTTACTTTTGGTGAGTGATGTCCCAGAGTTAGCGTATTTATTTATTACAGTTTATTATTAGTTCTGAGAGTACAGATTCTATGTCCTTACTTTGTGGAGTCTAGACATGAATCTACTTTTCATCCATTTGGATTAAAGATTTGGTAAATGGGAGTTGCATTAAACATTTTGTTCGCCATAAAGTTACTTTTGAGCAGATATTGACACCACGAGATGTGTAAATGATATTTCGAAGTTTCAAATATGTGGTTTAAATTTAGGGTCAACTTTGACCAAATAAAAGAATTATAGAAGTGCATTTGCAGTGCTTGTTTGATAAAATAATAATAATAATAATAATAATAATAATAATAATAATAATAATAGAAAACAAACAAATAAATAAACAGTGATTTTTTCGAAATAGAATGAAGAAGTTGAAGGAGAATGAAAGAAATGATTTTTTTTTTTTTTTTTTTTTTTTTGTGTGTGGTTGAACATCAGTTCAAGAAGTTTATTAAAATGTATTGTCAACTAATCACTTAGTAAGAAAAAAGCCAAAACACACACAAGCAGTGCTTGGAGAAAGTTGTTGAAGCTTTCTTGTACATGTTCCTCGTCATCTTGCACTAGAGAAATCTAGCACCAAGTGTTAGCATCAAAAGTGTATGAGATAATGTAGTTCTTGGTATGCGAAACCGTTCGATTTTCTTTTTCCCATTTCTTTTTCCTGTTAAAGCCAAACTAAAATTGGTGTTTCAGACACAGTTTTCCATGCAGTGGAAAAGGAAAATATGGATTAAAGCATTATGAATGGTTTATCTGGCTCAATGCTTTATGTCGCTTGATTTTAAATATCAGTCAAGTAGAGCACACAAAGTTCAGTTATTTCATTTTTAGCAAACTAGTTAGCTTGAAAGCATTCCCATCAGTTTGAACTGATGTCATTCCTGGCCAGGTTTCATTTGCCTCTGAATTTTAGGGCATATTTGGTTAACGAACACACCTCGTAACAAGATTGAGGGAATAAGAAAAACTCAGATCATCCAAGACCATCTTAGCATGCATGCACAACTAAACATTGGAAAATACAAGGGATAATAAATCCACTGTTTCAGTTAAGAACTTAAGATTTCAAATAGCAGTCTGAAATCAAGTCAGACGGTTAGAGACACTACGAACAGGAACCCATAAACAAAAGTTCCATTTACCAGACATGGTGATACTCTGACTGTCAATAAGTCACATCCTAATACAAGTAATTGTACTCCTGATATTGATTTAATCATAGCTTGCACGATTCAACATATTGTAAGATTCATATTCTACAACAGACTATCTACCATTGTTCGTGAATTCACCTCCACCATTGATCACACACAAATTCCAACCACTATACAAGAAGCCTTGTTGGTTCCAGAATGAGAAAAAAGCATTCATCGAAGAAATGATGGCATTGGAGGATGTTAAGAGTTGTAATTGTATATATGTAAGGTTGTAATTATAGGAAGTATAGATTAGGAATTATTTACCTTCCTAGTATAGGCCTCATGATATATGTATATATATATATATATATATATATATATATATATATATATATATATGTATTGGTTGATGAAGAATTAATAAGAAATCCTTTATTCGTACCTTTGGTTTGAAATCTTTGTATGGTTTGAAACAGAATCCTCGCGCTTGGTTTAGAAAATTCAGTGAGGTGGTTCAGAGATTTGGCATGATCAAGAGTAGGTCTGATCATTCTGTCTTCTATAAGCGATATACGTCCGGAGTCATTCTTTTGGTCATGTATGTTGATGACATTGTTATCACTCGAAAGGATGCTACAGGAATTTCATCTCTTCAAGCCTTTCTTCACACTCAATTTCATACAAAAGACTTAGGCATACTAAAGTTGAAGTCACAAGGAGCAAAAGAGGTATCTTTTTATTGCAGAGAAAGTATGTGCTTGATCTATTAGCTGAGACAGGAAAATTGGGGGCAAAGCCACGTAGTACCCCAATGATTCCTAATATACAACTTACTGAGGATGGTGAGCTATTCCACGATCCTAAGAAGTATAGGAGATTGGTTGGGAAGTTGAATTACCTTACAGTGACTCGTCCGGATATTGCATACTCTGTTAGTGTTGTGAGTCAATTTATGTCATCTCCTACGGTTCATCATTGGGCAGCTCTAGAGCAGATTTTGTGCTACTTGAAAGGAGCTCCTGGACGTGGTATCATTTATGGAGATCATGGGGATACTAATATTGAGTGTTTTTCAGACGCTGATTGGGCAGAATGTAAAGAAGATCGCAAGTCAATTACAGGATATTGTGTATTTGTTAGGGGAAATTTGGTCTCATGGAAGAGTAAGAAGCAAGATGTTATCTCCCGTTCAAGTGCAGAGTCAGAATATAGAGCTATGGCACAATCAGTGTGTGAAATAATGTGGATATATCAACTTCTGAATGAAGTGAGCCTTAAGACTTCAACTCCAGCAAAGTTGTGGTGCGATAACCAATCAGCCCTTCATATTGCATCCAATCCTGTATTCCATGAACGAACTAAGCACGTTGAGCTAGATTTCCATTTCGTTCGGGAGAAGATACAACAAGGTTTAATCTCCACTGGGCATGTGAGGACTGGAAAACAATTGGGAGATATTTTTACGAAAGCTCTAAACGGGGCTCGGGTTACTTATTTTTGTAACAAGCTGGGCATGATTGACATCTCTACTCCAGCTTGAGGGGGAGTGTTAAGAGTTGTAATTGTATATATGTAAGGTTGTAATTATAGGAAGTATAGGTTAGGAATTATTTACCTTCCTAGTATAGGCCTCATGATATATGTATATATATATATATATATATATATGTATTGGTTGATGAAGAATTAATAAGAAATCCTTTATTCATACCTTTGTTTACAGAGGAAAATTAGACATCGGAGCTAACAAAATTGCCTAGTAACAAGAAAATAATTAGGTGTACATGGGTATTCACATTGAAGTAAAGGGCCACTGGTTTGATAGAACTATATAAAGCTCGTTTCTTGCAAAAGGATTCACACAAACATATTGTATTTGACACTACTAAAACTTGCACCGGTAGCCGAGTAAAATACAATTCGGATTCTATGTATGGTGGCAAATCTTGATTGGCCTTTTCAGCAACTTGACATTAAACATTATTTCGCAATGGTGAACTAGAAGATGAAGTTTACATGGAGCTCCCACCAAGATTCATGAAGGAAAATAAAAATGACAGGGAATAGATGCAGATTGAAGAAGTTTCTCCATAGGCTTGAGCAATTCTCAAGGGTGTGGTTCGACAAATTTGCGAGGGTAATCAAAACTCAGGGATAGACATTTTATTAAAGAAAAGATAGAAATTGCCATCATTTGCATGCTTGCATTCCCACAAAGGATAAAATTGCAAATATCTTTACAATGGGACTCTACGGACAAAATTTTGACAGACAAAATTTTGATTCTTTCTCATGCAAGTTGGATTTGGTGAATATACGCAATCTAATTTGAGGGAGAGTGTTGACAATATTCATTATTTAGAATATATATTTCCTTCTTTATATTGAGGTTTATTTTTGTCTAAGGAATAGAATGTAGCAGCAGGAAAGTATATATTCTTATTCATGTTTCACCAATATGATTGTAGTATAAAAGGGTGTAGTATTGCTACTGTTGAAAACAAGAAACACATGATTTAATCTTGCTCTTCTAGTTTGCTTATTTATAGGATTTCGAACTACCTTAAGGAAAGCTCATGAAAAAAATTTTCGAGAAAAGTATAAATTTGCTTCTTGAAACCCGCACAACTACCTAATATACAAAATGAGTGGTAGCCAGGATCAAAATCAAGTGGGAAATTAGATTTCAACAGTATGGCACATGGAATCTCAGGGTGATTGTGACTTAAGGTAAGAACATCGCCGGTGCATATGTGAGTTGAGAAAGAAATATTGGCACACAAGTAAATCCACATTATAAACTCTCCGATGCGCGCACACACACACACACGCACATATATATACATATATATAGACACACGAGCCGGTCGACATTGTGGGGAAAAAAAAAACACTTCTTTCATGCAAATGATGTACATAATGTGAACACGAATGGCAAGAAATAAAAGTCCACAATGTCACACGTCACGTCTAGAAATAAACATTTATCCTCACATTGTCAACATTTATTCCTTGCCAACTCACGTTCACATCCTCTGCGTTGGAGAAGTGTTTTTGTAACATGTCTGGATTTGCTTGAGTAATATTTTTTTGGAATTGACATGCATGGAGAGAATATGTAATGTGAATATACTTGTATCATATTCATTTCCCAATTGACAAACACATTGGAGATCCTCTAAGTCCAGAAGACCTAAAAGCTAACGAGATAACACTATAATAAAAAATCATGCATCGAAATTGGCCATAATCCGAAAAAACATGACTAAGTGCATGTTAGGCTTGCAATTTTTACACATTTTAATACATTCGTTTTTAAATTTAAATTTGGTCAAACTAATCACATCCACATATTTTGTCAAACTTACATATACAATACAAATCTCCACCATTCAACACCACTCATTCTTTCTCCTATTTCACATAAAAATTCCAATCCTAACATGGGCTAATCATGTTCAGATTTATAGACATTGTATTAAAGAGAAACTGGCATAGTGGAAAAATGGCCGATGAATGGAGAAATAGTATTTTGATACCGTTATATAAGAATATGGATGATATACAAAACTGTTCCAATCATAAAGGAACAAAACTCATGACTCATACTATTAAATTATGGGAGAGAGTAATTGAGCGTAGGCTGAGAGGCATTGTCCCAATTTCAGAAAATCAATTTGGGTTTATGCTGGGCCGATCAACTACAGAAGCAATTCATCTACTTAGACAATTGATGGAGAAATATAGGGCTAAAAAAAAGATTTACATATGGTTTTTATCGACTTCTAGAAACCCTAGGACAAAATACCTAGAGATGTGCTCTGGTGGGTTTTGATGAACAAAAATGCATCTCTTAAATACATAAATATAGTCAAGGATATATATGAGGGGATTGTTACAAATGTTAGGACAGGCGGTGAAATGACAGATAGCTTCCAGACTACGATAGGGTTACACCAGAGCTCTGCACTGGGCCCTTTTTTCTTTGCTATAATTATGGACGAGCTTACAAGACATATTCAAAACGAGGTACCATGGTGCATGCTATTTGCAAATGATATAATTTTAGTTCACGAAACTATGGTAGGTATAAATGATAAGTTAGAACTATGGAGACATACTTTAGAGGCCTGCGGTTTTGGGTTAAGCAGATCAAAAACAGAATACATGGAGTATTTATTTAGTGGTAAGAGTAGGATAGATTCTCTTGTAATTGAGTTATGTGGTGAGGTGGTACCAAAGAGTGATAGTTTCCGTTATCTAGGATCAGTGGTTCAAACCAATGCTGACATAAAGCGTGACGTAAATCACAAGATTAATGCTGGATGGATAAAGTGGAAAGGTGTCTTAGAGATTTTATGTGACCGTAATATGCCATTGTGATTAAAAAAAAAGTTTGTAGAACAGCCATAAAACCAACATTACTATTTAGTAGCGAATGTTAGGCACTTAAAAAGATAGGCAAACAAAAATTCAGTGTAGCAGAAATACGTATGCTGAGGTAAATATGTGGTAAGATTAGGAAAGATAAAATTACAAATAAAGAGATCAGTGATAGATTAGGAGTGACCCCCATTGAGGATAAAATGAGAGACAAGCGACTAAGATGGTTTAGACATATACTGCGGAGACCTAAGAGTGCACCCGTTAGGAAAAGTGAGAGTATTGGAGTAGGAAGTGCAAGGAGAGGTAGAGAAAGACTATTAATAACGTGGATGCAAATAATTCATAAGGACATGTGTGTTAAGCAAGTAGATGAGCGACTAGCCTTGGATAGGCATGCGTGGCGTAACAAAATTCACACTGACGATCCGACATGATTGCTTGTATGGTTCCACATAGCCGATCCCTAGTGGTAGGAAATAAGGTTAAGGTTTTTTTTTTTTTTTTTTTTTGTTGTATTAAAGAGAAACTAGAAATTGGTTTGAATTACACTCCATAAGTCTCATCATAAGGGTAACTTTCTAATATCTAACTAACAAATTCTGGCACAAGTGAATGAATGATATCTTGAGAGCAAGTGTTGAAAATATTCAATTATCGGTTATCCTATTGTAAAACATACTCATCTGTGTATAGCTGTAAATAGATGATGAGAGATGAGTGTAATCTTCAATTGTTAGCAGTTACTAGATGCTATTTCTCAATAGACGTACTGAAATATACTTTCCATGAAATTCTAGATTATAAATTAGGCTTGTGCTACTGGTTTGATAATGAATGTTAACACCATTTTTCTCCTAATTGACAAGGGACAGAATCAAACAAGTACTGGAATTGTGGGCGAAAGAGAGGAAACGAAAATGGGAAAAGGCAAGAGAGAGATGGGAGAAGGGGGGAGAGATTCTGTATATTTATTCAATGTCAAAGTGCGTGTAGTGCAAGGCCTAGTCCTACTTTTGTTAAAATCTTCATTAAACAAGAAAATAAATTAAAATTAACCAAAATACTTCTTAATTTCTTTTCCTAACATACCGCCCCCCCCCCCCCCCCACTATTTGGTAATTCTGGAACATCCTATTGTTAAGGATCTCCATCATTGAGCATCTCAATAAATAATATTACACAACTACGTTAATAAACAAAGTTTTAATCACAACATCTTCATGCCAAGTCAACCAAGAACCGTTGTCTGGAAGGGCCAGTATGCTACAAAGGGACACTCAAAGCATTTTTATGATAACATAACATACACAGGCAGAGAGAGATAAGTAACTCGCACCTAGAGTCTGTTGACACCCGTAGACCTGGGGGCAGTATCTAGTAGATAATGGAGGAGTATTATGTGGTTCAGCAATAGGGATCTCGACCAAGCTCATATAGACAGGAACATGATCTGAACCTTCCAATTTAACAGTTCTCCCCCCTTTCCACCTGCACATAGACATGGCAACAATAACTAAAACATCACAGCAAGCTAAATAATCAATATGCATTTGGCAAGTAGCATTCGCCTTGTGTGTAAAGCCATGTTGAAGTTGGTGGGAAAATTTATAGTACTCTAGTGTTATTGAATACTAAAAATTTCTAACTATTAAATAATGACTACATATATAGAAAATGTCATGATTGATTAAATAAGTGGTCTTCTACGTGTGAATAACGGGTACTAATTAATCTAGAATACCGCATACAACGTAACAAGTACATAATCAGTACTGGATTGTCAAGTTAACAATAAAATGCCCTTAAAAAATGGTATTTGTAGGCATGTGTGATTGTGATAGATCAATCTAGCTTTTTTACTTCTTTAATCCATAAATGTAGAAGAAAGATTAGAACATAGAACTGAAACACTAGTGTGCCATCCAGGAGCAACTAATGTTAGACGAGCATGATTTGCATGAAATGTCACTATAGAATAACATAAGCATCAGCTCCACATTACCCAAAATTTACCTGGGTGCATTACTGGGTTTCCAGCGCTTGAACTGCAGCAAAATGTCACATTCTTTAACGTGGCACGACACAAAGTTATGGCCTCCTTGATTTTCATCTCTGTGAAAGCATGGCCCAGCACTGAGAACATGGTCAATGCGCGTGCCATAGTTGAACTCCTCAGCACCAGAATTTGTTGGCCAGCATGTAAAAGCTTCTCTTCTACAGGCCAATTTAAAATCAGAAAGCATTAAGCGCATACAACAATTAGCATACAATTAGCATATTATCAAATCATAGAGAGGAACATGCATATGCGACGGAATCATGTTTACTACAACACATTATATGCAAGTTACATCCACCAGCAACATTAAATATAAATACAAAATCTGAAGTCAGGAGGTCCACCTCTCAGGATGCTTCTCTCTGAAAACATCATAAAATTGTCCCCCATTGCCCTTTAGCAAAGATCTAAACCATCTTCTAAACCTGAAACGGGTAGTCAAGTATATCAAATGTAATGGTTGTATTGAATCCAAGAGAAGGAATCAATGGGCGCTGAATATCTATCTTTTTCATGAAGAAAATATCTACCAGACAGCAACTCACTCATTTTTCTCAAACTCCGCTCCAGCATCACATCGATCTATAGAAGTAGGTGCAATGTTGAGGTCCCCAACTACAAATACCCGGCGTCCCTGTCGCAGAAAGCACTCCCACCTTCTCTAAAGCAAAATTACTTATATGAATATGGAAGTGCAAAGCTTTATATCCAATATAAAGATATCAGTTATTCAAGTCATTTTACTCCAAAAAGTAGGATAATGTCACTCATTATCCAATCAAGCAAATGTTTGATGAACCTTTGCCTTTCAGATGTGAAACTGAATTTTTTTTTTTCTTCTTTTCCATTTTTTGGCCTTGTATGACATGGTAGTGTTGCAGTCACAAGTGATGAAATTAAGGTAATGTTTGCTACAACTTCAAACTAAAATCATTATTTCAGACACTCATTTGATTTTTTGAAAATTATTTTTTTTTTTTTTTATACTAATTTCTTTCACTTTCAACCAAACGTTTAAAACTATTTTAATCTATAATCTCCATCAAACATACCCCTAAATCCTTGAGGTTGCAGGGCTTCAATTATTTAATACTCTAAAAAACAGATATCTCCTACCATCATAATGTTCAACGTTAGTTCCACTAAGTGATTTGAATCCCCGTTTCATTTATTTTAAAGATTACAAAAAAGCAATGACATACAATTTTTTACCCAATAGCCATAGAGAACTGAGCAAAACTGAATATTTTTCTTATATCCTTTTACAAATGGCTACAATCATATATATAAGATCAATCTTTCCTATTTTAGGAAACAAATAAATTCCTATCAATCAGTCACTAAACTAAATCAATTAGGAAGATTACAATCAGCCTAAATAAGAAACCTAGCTGTCAAGTAGCTATTTACAGCCATGTACAATATTCTGAAATATCCTGTGAGATCTTCTAACACCCCCCCTCAAGCCGGAGAATATATGTTTTCCATTCCCAGCCTGCTAGTAAGATCTCGGAGGGTTGACCTATCCAATCCCTTGGTGAGCATATCCGCCATTTGACCATTTGTAGGAACGTAGGGTGTACAGATTAACCCACTTTCAATCTTTTCCTTGATGAAGTGTCGATCCACCTCAACATGTTTTGTTCTATCATGTTGAATTGGATTGTGTGCTATACTTACAGCAGACTTGTTGTCACAATACAACTTCATAGGTCCTTGCCATTTAACTTGTAGATCTTCTAAGATTTTCTTTATCCATAAAAGCTCGCAAATTCCTTGAGCCATTGCGCGAAATTCAGCATCTGCACTTGACCTAGATACTACTGGTTGCTTTTTGCTTCTCCAGGTCACCAAGTTTCCACCAACTAGAGTACAATATATCGTTGTTGAGCGTCGATCAGTGAGTGAACCAGCATAATCAGCATCTGTATAGGCTTCTACTGTTATTGTTGTCCCTTTTCTGAACATAATTCCTCTTCCAGGGGTTGCTTTCAAGTACCGGATTACTCTATATGCCGCTTGGAGATGAATTTCCTTGGGATCATGCATAAATTGACTTATCAGACTCACGGCAAATGCGATGTCAGGACGTGAGTGCGATAAGTAAAGTAGTTTTCCTACCATCTTTTGATACCTTCCCCGATCAATAGCTTTATCGTCTCTTGCTTCACTCAATTGGTGATTTTTCTCAATTGGTGTATCAATAGGTTTGCACTACATCATTCCCGTTTCACGTAGAAGATCAAGAATATACTTCTGCTGGGAAACAAATATGCCTTCTCGAGATCGAGCAACTTCAATCCCTAAAAAATATTTAATCTTCCCAAGTTCTTTGATCTCAAACTCCTTTGCAAGTCTCACCTTGAGTCTAGGAATTTCCTCATGATCATCGCCTGTCACAATGATATCATCAACATACACAATCAAAACTGTGATCTTCCCCGTTGAATGCTTGAAGAATAACGTATGATCTCCTTGACTTTGTTTGTAGCCAATACCAAGCATTACTGTAGCAAACTTTCCAAACCAAACTCTAGGTGATTGTTTAAGCCCGTAAAGTGCCTTTCTCAACCTTCAAACTTGATTCCTTTCGAAATATTTCTCAAAACCTGATGGAGGTTCCATATACACCTCTTCTTCAAGATCACCGTGTAAAAAAGCATTCTTGACATCAAATTGCTGCAAACACAGTTGAAATATAATGCGGAAGCGAAATTGATAATGTATTGGTATATGAAATAAGGTTACAATCACTCCTTTATATAGGACTAGAAGCCTATCTAAACTAGGAAATAAGATAAACTAGAATCACTAAAAGATAACAATAAAAGATATCATCCTAAATTAATTAGAATCCTATTTTATTAAACTACTTTCCAACACTCCCCCTCAAGTTGATGCATCAACACAGCAGCAACTTGGACGATAATGTCTGGAAATGGTGAATCGTAGACTGGTAGGATGGTCGACTACTTGTGACTGGTTGTCAACTCTGATTGCACTCCACTTCAATTGGTAGTCAATTCTGATTGCAACTGCAAGTAGCAAAAACTCCCCCTTTCTTCCAATTCAAGTGGTTAAGTCCTCCCCTAGCAGAGATGAGAATTGCCTGGTCCTCCCATACTCAAGTAAAGGCCTAGGTCAACCTGAGAAGAGCTAGGGTTAAATGTAGAAAAAACCATGATCTGCCGATTCCCATGGAGCACCAAAAAGACTAAGCCAACTAAACTAAAATGTGGCACAGTTTTGAGAGAGGTCACCGGAAGTCTCTGACAGTCACGTAAATACCTCAACGCACCAGAAGGCTAGTCAACCGTTAAAGATAGGTTACTTAGCTCTGAATAGGCCGTTGCAAGTCATAAATCAATAGTGTGGCAATTTAAGGGTTTGAACATCACATGCAAAAGCCCAATCATAAGCACCCTAAGAGTAGTCCTAATCAAAGATAGCATCCCAAAACATAATCACAGATTGGGACCTTAAAGAGATAATCTAGACAATGAGAGGATGAACTAAAGGGTCAATTTGCGAGAATTATAAGCTGAAAAATAATTCTCCAAAAGTTCAGGGACCAATTTGCCAATTTTCTGAAATATTAGAGAATCTTTGAGAATTGATTTAAATAATCCCAAAAACAACAGGGACTAACTCTGCAAATTCTCAAAAAATGTTCAAACGAATCTGATTTTCATCCCTTTTCGTCAGCCCTTAAAAGCCTTTTTCAGTCCTTCGTCGCCTCACCTCTTCAACCGACAGCAGATGGAGAGAAATCACTGCTGCCCTTCACCGGAGGTTCGCCGAGGTCTCACGGGATATTTCCGATGGTCTGCGGTGGTCGTGCAACCTGAAAAAAGGCCTGGGCTGTTGAAAATCAAGAAGATTCTTCGCTGAATAGGTGCGAAAAGTCGCGAGAATTTCTTAGCCGCAACTTCGCCGGAGAAATCTGATGGTCGGCGAGGCTTCGCCGGAGCCAGTCGAGGTCGCCGGTGACTCGCCGGCATCTGGGATGACTCTAATTGAAGGAAGAATGGGTAGACCCTCATCTGCAAAGAGGATTCAATTGGGGAACTAGGGTTTTCAATTTTTGGGAATTTTCAAATTTAGGGTTTTCAATTTGGAATTCTATTTTTCAGATCCAATCTTGAGGCCCTAATTATGGGTAGAGGGTAATTGCACTGGAAAAATTAGAGACGGTGCCGGATGAGCGGCCCTAGGCCGCCCGCCGGAGAACCAAGATCTAAAACCTTGTGCTCTGATACCAAGTTGAAATATAATGCGGAAGCGAAATTGATAATGTATTGGTATATGAAATAAGGTTACAATCACTCCTTTATATAGGAGTAGAAGCCTATCTAAACTAGGAAATAAGATAAACTAGAATCACTAAAAGATAACAATAAAAGATATCATCCTAAATTAATTAGAATCCTATTTTATTAAACTACTTTCCAACAAACACCAATAAATTGGCAGCTAAGGATAAAAGGATGCGGACCGTATTCATTTTAGCTACAGGAGCAAAAGTTTCTTTATAATCTATCCCATGCGTTTGAATATACCCCTTAGCTACCAACCGGGCCTTGAGTTGAATATGTACTTGTTTATGTACTAGCTAGAATAGTTAGGGACCTAATTGTATATTTTTAATTCTTGAAAGTTGTATATATACTCTTTCTACATGAGGAATGAAGTGAATCTATTTTTCGCCAAATTATAACTTGGTATCAGAGCCAGGTTAACCAAACGAGAAATGCAACCCTAGCTACTGTAGCTACTGACCTCGGCTACAGCTCTTGGACGCTACCCACTGTTTTCCGGCAACATCTCTGGCAAGCCCAGCAGTCGGCGACCACTCGCCGACCACCTCCCACCGTCGGCGACCCCACCTGTGGCGGCGAACTGTTTTCTTGGCTTGGGTACAGCGGCGAGGCCTGTCCTTCACTCCGCTGCACTCGCGCCAACCTCACTCCACTTTGCACGACCGCCTCGACCTCCCATGGCGTGTCGACTTCCGGCGACCGTTCGCTCAACTCCGACGACCTCTTGCGCACCCTAAGACGGCAAACCTGCAATTGCAGCGTATTTTTACCAGGTTTCTTCGTCTCCTTTCACCGCAGATTCGAGCAACCACCCTCCTACCGACGGTGACACTCTTTTCTTCCTCTTCTCTTGCTCTGGTGACTTTACGGTTGGTCTCCGGCTGTTTGTGTGGGGAAAGAGGTGCCTCGTGTTTCACCTGTATTTAGTCTTTGTTTTTGTTGCTTCACGTCTGCGGTTGGTCTATTTGGGGTGTGAACCTGTATTTGCCGGTTTTCTGCTATATTTGGTGGTCCTTTTGTTCTTGCTCATGTGAACCTGCATTTTCAGTTGCTATATTTGAACAATACTTGTTGAGTGGTTGTTTTTGTGCTATATTTACGCTTTGTGGGGGTTCAAGGATTCGTTTTGATATTCCTTAAGATTGATTATGGTTGTGGAATATGTTCCATCTTCTACCTCTCATGTAACTCAAGTATCTTCCCAAGAAGGTAATTTTGACATGGCATTAACTTCTCTTGCACCTCACACTTGGGTGATTGATTCGAGCTTGACCATTTTACTTGTAATTCTTCCATACTTAATACTCTCACCACTCCACATGTTAAATCAGTCCAGGTTGCTAACTTGAACTCGTATGCGAGATCATTTGAAATTTGGGAATGTTTCTTTCTCACCCACCATGTCTATGTCTTACATTCTTGTTGCTCCCACATTTTCCAATAACCTCCTCTCTATTAGTAGAATTACAAAACAACTTGATTGCTCATTAACTTTTTCATCTTCCTGGTTGTGTGTTTCAGACAATCAAGCGAAGATGACGATTAGGCAGTAGAGAAAAGGGAGGTCTTTATTTTTGGACGGGCTCAAACATTGCAACCAAAGAGTAGTCATGGTCTTCAAGCGGACGGTAAAACAACCTCTATAGATAGAATCCTTTTGTGGCATTGTCGGTTAGGTCACCCCTCGTTCACCTATTTAGAACGTATGTTTCCCAAATTGTTTCAGAACATCCCTAGTTCAAGTATACGGTGTGAGCAATGTATTCTTGCTAAAAATCATCGTGTACCTTTCAAAGTTAGTTTTAATAAAAGCCCAGTTCCTTTTGCTCGTATTTATACAGATGTTTGGGGCCCTTTCTCTATTCCATCTGCTACAGGTCATAGATATTTTATCTCTTTCATTGATGACTGTACTCGGGTTTGTTGGATATACTTGTTAAAATCTAAGAGTGACGTTGCGTCTATCATTCCCAAATTCTCACAAATGATTGTCACTCAATTCCATACTCAAGTTCAAGTCTTCCACTCTGACAATGGAAGTGAGTTTGTGAATCAATCACTTTCTAATTTTTTCAACACTCATGGAATACTTCACCAAACCACTTGTCCTTACACTCCACAACAGAATGGTATAGCTGAGCGAAAAAATCGACATATATTGGAAGTGGCTCGAGTTTTATGTTTGACCATGCATGTTCCAAAGCGTTTTTTGAAAGGAAACATTACCCTGGCGGTGTTTCTTATTAATAGAATGCCTGCTCGTATCATTAACTATCAAACTCCCTTGCAGATGTTGTCACAATTCCACCCCATTCCTTCTGCCTTAAATCTCTGTCCTAAGATTTTTGGTTGTGTTTGTTATGTTCATGTGCACTCTCACCTTAGAGATAAAATGGATCCTCGTGCTCTCAAATGTGTTTTTCTTGGTTACTCTAACTCTCAAAAGGGTTATAAATGTTTTCATCCCACAAGTGGCAAGTACTATGTGTCCATGGATGTTCAATTTTGTGAGTCAGAGTCCTTTTTTTCTGGGGATGTGCAGTTAGTTCCTCTTCAGGGGGAGATTCATAGTAAGGAAGAGGAGCAAGTGTGGTTAGGAGAGAAAAGATTTTGCATTTCTGGGGTCAAAATGAAGTAGAGGTCAGTCAACATGACATTGAAGTAGAAAATGTAGGCCAACAAGAGGTTGAAGTTGAGGATCAACATGATAGATCACCTAGATTGTTCCAAAATGTTTACACTAGGAGAACTGCAAGTTCTAGTCCTTTAGGTGTTGATGATCTGGATTCTCCTTACTATGATTCTACCGTGCCATCGAATGATTCTTCTGAAATTGATCATGAGGTACGAAACGATTCTCCTAATTCTTCTAATGATACAACCTTGAATCCTCCTACTGAAGTTCATGACAGGAGATATCCCCTTCGTGATCGTAGACAACCAGATAGACTAGGTTTTTCGAACCACTCCTCGAATATTGTCTATCCCATGTCTGATTATGTATCTTATCATCGCTTATCTAAAGCTCATCTTTCATTTGCTCTTCAGTTGTCTTCTATACCTATTCCTAACCATTTTCAGGAAGCTCTTGAAGATCCCAAGTGGAAACATGCTATGATAGAAGAAATGAATGCTCTTCAAAAGAATCTTACTTGGAAGATGGCCGAATTGCCTGAGGGGAAGAAGACAGTGGGGTGTAAATGGGTATTCTCTGTGAAATATAGGTCGGATGGGATAGTGGAAAAGTATAAGGCCAGATTGGTTGCTAAAGGCTACACACAAACTTACGGGATTGATTATCAGGAGACATTCACTCCCGTGGCCAAGATGAACACAATTAGGGTCATTCTATCTTTAGCAATTAATCTCGATTGGCCTTTGAGACAATTTGATGTTAAAAATGCATTTCTTCATGGTGATTTGACAGAGGAAGTATACATGGATCCGCCTCCAGGAGGCAAGGTGTGTAAGTTGAAGAAGGCTCTGTATGGCTTGAAGCAGTCTCCAAGGGCTTGGTTTGGTAGGTTAAGTTGCTCAATGAAACGGTATGGTTTCAAGCAGGCCTTAGCAGATCACACCCTATTTTATAAGAAGGTTGGTAGGGATATCACATTGCTCATTGTATATGTTGATGACATGATTGTTACGGGAAATAACTCGAGTGAAATTGAGAAACTTACAGAATATCTGGCCAAAGAGTTTGAGATGAAAGACTTGGGTGCTTTGAAATACTTCTTGGGCATTGAAGTATGTCGGTCTAAGCAAGGGATTTTTCTTTCCCAACGAAAATACATATTGGATCTCTTAGCTGAGACTGATCACTCAGCTTGTGCACCTGCAAGCACTCCTATTGAGGTGAACCATGGTTTATCCATTTACCCTAACCAAGTGCCTACAGATAAAGAGAGATATCAAAGGCTTGTTGGGAAGTTGATCTACTTGACTCACACCCGTCCGGACTTGTCATACGCCGTAAGTGTTGTGAGCCAATTTATGCATAATCCTAGTGACCAACATATGCATGCAGTAAACCGCATCCTTGCCTATCTGAAATCTTCCCCTGGCAAGGGTCTCTTATTTTCCAAGCAAGGACATCTCGATATTGTGGGATACCACAGTTCTCGATTTTGCAGAGCAAGATCGATAGGAAGTCCACATCTGGATATGTGTCATTTGTTGGCGGTAATCTGGTAACTTGGAGAAGTAAGAAGCAAAGTGTGGTGTCTTTATCTAGTGCGGAAGCTGAGTACCGTGCTTTGCATCATGCCATTACTGAACTTACATGGTTGAAGATTTTGCTTTGCGAGCTTGGGTTTGGGCCTAACAAACCAATGGTTATTTATTGCGATAATAAATCGGCTATTGAAATAGCGAATAATCCGGTACAGCACGATCGAACCAAGCATGTTGAGGTAGATAGGAATTACATCAAGGATAATCTTGAGTCAGGCAACATTGAAGTTCCATATATCAGGAGTGCAGACCAACTAGCAGACATGATGACACATGCTGTCGCCGGTAGCCAATTCCACGCATCACTATCCAAGTTGGGCATGTGTGATATCTATGCACCAACTTGAGGGGGAGAGTTGAATATGGACTTGTTTATGTACTAGCTAGAATAGTTAGGGACCTAATTGTATATTTTTAATTCTTGAAAGTTGTATATATACTCTTTCTACATGAGGAATGAAGTGAATCTATTTTTCTCCAAATTATAACTCCTTGTACCTTTCCAAGGTTCCATCTGCTTTAAACTTGATTGAATACACCCATTTACATCCAACAAGTCTCTTATCTTTTGGATGATCAACAATATATCATGTATGATTCTTTTTAAGCGCACTCATTTCCTCATTCATGGCAAGTTTCCAATTCTTATCCCTAAGTGCCTCATGGAAGGTTTGTGGAGTAGGAATAGTCTCTAATTTTGTGAGAAAACAACGGTGCTTATATGAGATTCTGTCTAAAGAAACAAAGTGAGAAATAGGATGTTGAGTACAACTTCGAACTCCCTTCCTAAGTGCTATGGGAACATCTAAATCATGAATGACCGAAGAGGGTGCTTGTGATTGCATACCTGGTTTCAAAGTTGAGTCTTGAGCTTGCACTTGAACAGGAACAGACCCTCTTCTTGAGTAGACTAGGAGAGGTTTTTCAGCAACCAGCGGTCTATTTGGGGTTGGTTCCAATGAGCCAAGAGTCTGGTCATCACCAAACTGATCTAAGGAGGATTCTAGTGTTGTTTTCGATGAAACAAGGGCCTGGTCTTGGTCCAGAGAAGTTTCCTTAAGTGTGCTAGGGGTCAAAGGCAAAGTTAGCCTGCGGTTGAACAGTAGGCTGTAAATCAGGTAAATCTGGTAAAAACAAGTCATGTTCTTTATCTTCACTCAAACTCCCCCCCTGAAGATGAGAACCTGAATAAAAAGGCCGGTTTTCCACAAAAGTAACATCTCTAGAAATGAAGAGCTTGCGGGAAGCAGGATGCTAGCACTTATATCCCTTTTTTGTGGAAGAATAGCCAACAAAGATGCATTTTAACGCCCTAGGATCAAGTTTCCCACGATCAGTGGCATGAATATGGACGAAAACCACACATCCAAATATTTTTGGGGGTAATTTAAAGCCTATTTGTGAATATGGATAATGCTCGTGAAACACACTCATAGGACTCTTTAACTTGAGAGTTTTGGAAGGCATCCTCTTAATCAAGTGGGTTGCAATGAGAATGGCCTCTCCCCAAAAAGATTTAGGAACATTAGTTTGAAATAATAGTGCTCGGGTGACTTCTAAGAGATGTTTATTTTTCCGCTCGGCTACCCCATTTTGTTGTGGAGTATTAACGCAAGAAGAGTAATGAACAATTCCCTCCTTTTGAAGAAATTGCGAAAGTATTTGATTGAAATAATCTCTTGCATTATCACTCCGTAAATTTTTAATTCTCACCCCAAATTGGTTCTTGATCATTTGGAAAAATATCGGAAAAATTTCACTCACTTCAGATTTGTTTTTCATGAGATAAACCCAAGTTACCCTTGTGCAATCATCTATAAATGTGACAAACCACTTTGCTCCATTAACATTCAAGGTTCTAGAAGGACCCCATATATCCGAATGGATTAAAGAAAAAGGCGAGATAGATCTAGTATTACTCAAAGGATAAGAGGCACGTTTGTGTTTAGCTAGCTCACAAACATCACAATGCAAATTACTCATTTCAATGTCTTTGAATAATAATGGATACATAGTCTTGAGTAAACTAAATGGAGGATGACCAAGACGACAGTGATGGAGCCAAATGTCCTCTTTATTGGTAGAATAGCTAGATAAATGAGATTTTGAAAGGGGATAATTACTGTCTCCCTTAGTATCAAGAATGTAGAGCCCATTCCTTTCCTTAGCAAGCCCAATTGTCTTCCCCGAGACCCGGTCCTGAAAAACACAATGTGTGGGATAGAAAATCACATCATAGTTCAAATCACAAGTGGCTTGTTTAATGGACAAAAGATTAACAGCCAAATTAGGAACACGTAGGACATTTTTCAACACAATGTCGGCAAAGAATGGGATAGTTCCCTGGCCAGCAACAGTAGTAAAGGTTCCATCAGCAATTTTTATTTTTCTATTGCTAGGACAAGGCTTATAGGAGGAAAACAGTTGATGAGAATAAACCATATGATCGGTAGCACCCGAATCTATGACCCAACCACTATTTTGGATAGGAATAGAGGCACTATGGGCATAGGAATTAGAAAACTTACCTGATTCGGCAAGAGTGCACGAGCTACTGGGTTTCTCCATAGAATTCAACTTGGTCTTCAACTTTTCCAACTCCTCCCTAAGGGCCTCCACTCCCTCTTTATTTGGTTTATCACCATGGATATCCTCATTTGTTATCATGTGAGCTTGTCCTCGAGACTGTCCTCCACGATTACCCCCTCTGCCACCAACATTTGGAGGCTTCCCTTGGAGTTGCCAACAAGTGTCCTTTGTGTGACGCGGCTTCTTGCAGTAACTGCACCAGATCCCTTCACGTTTGGACTGCCTGTTATTCCTAGTTGATTCAGCCTTGTTTTCATCCTTAGTAGAATTCATAGCTGATCCTTCATTATTTGGATTGTCGAGCATCACGCCTCGACGACTTTCCTCAGCCCGTATTATTGAGAAAACACCCTCAAGAGATGGGAGAACTTCCCTTCCAAGGGTTTGGATACGAACTTGATCAAAATCAATGTTCAAGCCTGCAAGAAATTCAAAGATTCTCTCCCTTTCCACAAACTTCTGTAACATGGTAGCATCTTTACTGCATTTTGCTTTAAAGTTTTGATAATAATCCAACTCAAGCCACAAACCTTTCATAGTACTATAATACTCAGTCACAGAAAGATTACCTTGCTTTGTAGTGTTGAGTTTAGTTCGGATTTCAAAGATCACTACAGCATCTTGCATCTTTGAATAAGTTTGGCGAACTGTTTCCCGAACTTCTTGTGCACTTGAGAGAAACATGCAGGTCCGGCTCACCTCGGGTGTCATGGAGTTCCATAACCAAGACATGATCATAGAATCCTCCTCGTCCCACTTTACAAACGCAGCATCCTCAATGGCAGGTTCGGTTCCCATAAGATGGCTCAGTTTTCCCTTTCCCTTGAGAAAGGTCTTAACGACTTGAGACCACTAGAGATAATTCCGGCCATTTAATCGGTAAGACAATTGAATATTTTGTAATTCTCCTTTTGATTCCACTGGTGTCTCACTTTGTTTGATCTCAATGGTGGTGCCGGTAATTTCAGGTTAGTTTTCTAATGAATCAGACATGGTGGGTAGAAAAAAAATCGCAGTAGCGTAAAGTTTTTTGAGAAAGGATTTCGGTCTGAAAACAGCCGTAGGATTTAGGGTTGCTCTGATACCATGAGCAAAACTGAATATTTTTCTTATATCCTTTTACAAATGGCTACAATCATATATATAAGATCAATCTTTCCTATTTTAGGAAACAAATAAATTCCTATCAATCAGTCACTAAACTAAATCAATTAGGAAGATTACAATCAGCCTAAATAAGAAACCTAGCTGTCAAGTAGCTATTTACAGCCATGTACAATATTCTGAAATATCGTGTGAGATCTTCTAACAAGAACCATTGTCAAACACCAAATGCATTCACCACTTTTGTGTGCGATCATTATAGGATGACTGATGTACCTGTAATATTTTGAAAAACTGCAACTTAAATTGAATTCTTTCTGTATCATCGCATTGAGCTCTAGGCCCATATATATTGAAAAGAACTGCAAACAAGATAAGACTTCATTATTGAACAGCAATATTTAGTAAGACAATTTGAAACACATGAATACAATATAAATATTGATAGTGATACTCACTGAAATGATCATGATCAGTGATCATACAACGTCCTTCTCTATCGATTTTCATAAGCTCATCTACTGAAAACCCCCCGAGGCCTTCAGCTACTGAATCATCCCTTCTACTTGTAACCCCTGAGAAATTCTCCAGAAGGCCCGTGAAGCCCTCCTCTGCAGAAACTGGCAATGCCACCTCATTGCTCGAAAATGCAGACTTGACTCGGCAAAATGTCGCAACACCTGATTAAACACCAGCAAAAGCTTCACATTCCATTATGGGAAGCTCCTAACTCCTAAACCATATCTCCATAATCGAGAAAAGAGGATCAACTATATTGTTAAACATCTCAGTTATCAAGTTTACAGGTCACTTGCATGCATGTACAGTGGCAAGAAAAGTATAATCAAATCTTTCCATTAATAATGCTGTATTTAGAGCTTATCATGTTTCGAATGATCATTAACAAGTTTGATAGCAAGGTTACGGTCCTGGACTTCTAATACATCTTTTATGGGGAATCTTTTGGACTAGTCTTCTGCTTTTCTTTTTTCCTTCATTTTGTCTCCCCCCCTTACTGTTCAATACGAAATTTGTCTCCCATAGTGCATCAAAATTTTCTTACATACGCCAAATGCAGCGATGCAAAATTACTGTGATGCCATTTGACAGCAAGATCCTCATCAAGATTAAACTTTAGACTGCCTAAATGGACCACGAAATCTAGTCAATTTGCCTAGCTCGACGGGAATACCTAACGTGTATATTTGGAACAATTGATAAATGCTGAAAAATGTAGTTTCTCTATGATGTGACCTCCCCATCTAATTTCCACAATTTTATAGTTCAGAAAAATTTATTCTAAACAGTGCAAAGCTAATGGAAATACATTATAAATAGACAAATGAGAAAAACGGTGTCTACCGGAATATCCAGTGCGGCCTTTATCGGAAGTGCGAGTGCAACTGAAAAAAGACTCGTATCCCTCTGCCCTCACCAAATCTGCTCTGAGCTCTTGCCTCGACAGCTTCGTCTCCTTCTCCCATAACAACAGAAATGGTATAAGCTGAATTCTCCGCGTGCAGTATAAGGGAAAAAGAGTAGATGACAAACCTGAAAACAGATAATATCGGCATCAAGGGAATCGAGTAGCTTGAGAAGAGAACCGAACTGTGAGACGCGAGGCCTCAGACCGTTTATGTTGTATGTCACTATCTTCATACTTCATTCAAAGTCACAAACATTGATTTCGGATTTGAGCGAATTCCCCCATCAAAGGACAGAGAATTCACGTGGAAGCGCAACTCTTGGAATCGTCACTCCTTGCAACAATTAATTAGATCCGGTTTCTAAAGGCCAAAATAGCATACAGGTATGTTTTGTTTGTGGCTATTGCTAGTTAAGTATTAAAATTTTTTCGGGCGACACTTAAAAGCTTGTTCGGTTGGTGCTAAAACAAAAAAAAAAAAAAAATTCTCTCTCCTTTTTTTAACCACATACACATTCTCTAATACAATATTAACCACACATTTTCTACGGAATACCGTACCCAACAAATAAACTTTCAACCGAACAAGCTCTAAGTATTTTTTCTATTTTTTTTTTTTACCACTTAGGTCCTTTCGGTGGTTAGAAATTGAGAATTGAATAAAATATTATTTTTCTGTTGGATTTTGATTAAAATATTAATTTCCTATTTTTTAAATCATTTTACTCTTTTTTTATTTTCTAATTCATTATTATTATTATTATTATTATTATTATTATTATTATTATTACTACTACTACTACTATTACTACAACAACAACAACACAAATAGTCCAAAAAAGTGTTTCAATTACGCTTTTAGTGCCAAAAAAAAAATAATTGGTCAAACGATCATAAATATTTTGTTACGACCATCACACCGTAGCATTTGTAATTAGTAATATCCCATTAGTAGAAATATATCATGATAAAAAAATATATCGAATATAAAAAATTTATACTGTTAGTAGAAATATATCACGATAAAAAATATATCAAATACAAAAAATAATCAAATTATCAAATAAAATTATCAAAACGCATACATTTTAATATTAATCAACACTTAATAATAATTGTGATTATTATACCTACATAAAATTTTATTAGCAACATATAATCATAAAAAATATACCAAATGTAAAGCAATAACAAAAAAAAAATTGGAAAAAACCATAATCCCCACTCCACCCACCCACCGGCACCCCGCCAACCCCACCCCAATCCCCGATTACACCACCGAGGGCCTTCCCCACTGATTTCCACCTAGGTGAGGCCCCTAGTGTTATGTAATCGTGGATTGGGGTGGTGAGAGAGCGAGTGCTTGGCGTGGAGTGGGGATTAGTGTTTTTTTTTTTTGTTATTGCTTCACATTTGGTATATTTTTTACGATGATATATTCCTAATAAAATTTTATGTAGGCATAATAATTACAATTATTATTAACTGTTGATTAATATTAAAATGTGTGCGTTTTGATAATTTTTTGTATTAGGTATATTTTTTATCGTGATATATTTCTGCTAATGCAATACATTTTTTATAAATTTTTTATATTCGATATATTTTTTATCGTGATATATTTCTGCTAATGCGATATTACTCATTACAAATGCTACGGTGTTGGATGGATTCCGTCCAAATGGACAAACTCGTAAGAAAATATTTATGATCATTTGAACTTTTTTTTTGCACTAAAAGCGTAATTGAAACACTTTTTTTGGACTATTTGTGTTGTTGTAATAATAATAATAATAATAATAATAATAATAATAATAATAATGAATTAGAAAATAAAAAAAGAGTAAAATTATTTAAAATGGGAAATTAATATTTTAATCAAAATCCAACAGAAAAAATAATATTTTATTCAATTCTCAATCTCCAGCCACCGGAAGGACCTAAGTGGTCCAAAAAAATAGAAAAAGTACTTAAGTGTCGTCGGAAAAAGTTTTAATACCTGAGTGGCAATATCCCCAAACAAAATATACATATCTGGTACTTTTGCCATTTCTAAAGTGATGCGAGGGAGACAGATCGACATAAAATAATTATTTTAATAGAAATTGAATGAGAACGATGATATAGAAAAATAAGAGATGAAAGTGAAAATGATGAGAGAGATAGAAATAAATTTAAAAATAGTAATAAAATAATAATAGAAAGCGTGTAGATGAATGTGTGAATTTGGAAATGGTACGGGAAGTGATAAAGAAAAAGTGAAGAAAAGAAAAGTGATTTAAAAAAATAAAAAATAAAAAATATGGGATTCATAAGAAAAATGTGTCTTTCTCTCCCTTGGTAGATATTATTATGTAAAAAGTAACAATGGAATTGCTCTTAGAGAAAGGGTGCGGCTAAACACACCCGAGTTGTCTTCACACCCACTTACTAAAGGGCACAGCTAAATACACCCACTCCATTTATTATCTATACATGTTCTCATGAGGACGAACACTCACATAATTGGAAGAAAAAAAAGGAAAGGAAGAAGAAAAATCGATGAGGAAGAAGAATTTTTGCTTTTTTTCCCAAATTTTTTGCAACTACTTTGATCAGGAATTTCGAAATTTTTTTAATAATATAGTAATAGCAATATTCGAATAGTCCCACTTTCTTTTTCATTATTATTTTTTTTATGTTCAGCCTAAACTAGCCGAACAAGCAAAATGGCTATTTGGCCAGCTCTGGCTGAACAAGCAAAGGCTTGTTCGACCTAAACTGGCCGAAAAGGCCTTGTCTTGCTCGACCCCTTCGGGCCAAACTTTCAAAAAGGAAAAAAAAAAGAAAAGAAAGGGGTGTGGGGGTAGAATGGGAAATATAGGTAAAGGGGGTAGCATTTAGGCGTGCCCCTTATTAAATACAATCACCCCTTTTTTTTATCATTCCTCACTTACTCAATACACCCCTTATTTCCAATTTTACAATTTCACACACCAAAAAAAAAAAAAAAAAAACCTAAACCCATTATTTCTCTAATCTTACTAGAACAATGGGAGAGGAGAAGTGAAATCTCCATCTACAAGGATTAATGGCCAAAATCAAGCTCATTTGCAAATACGAACAAAGAGAAGCTTACACCAATGGAGAAATTTATAGTACAAAAATCGAATAATTTTTTATATAAAAATCAAATTTTATCCAAAATTGTCGCACATCCCTCAAATATGTTCGACACTAATTCATCGAACAGATCTGAGGTTGTTCGGCCAATTTAGGCAGAACACCCTATGGCCCATTTTGGCCGGACAACCACTTTCTTCATTTCTTTATTTTTTTATATTAATTTCTGATTCATAACAAAAATAATTTATATTTAATAATAATCATATTATTTATTTATTTATGATAATAATTATTTATATTTAACAATAATGATTATTTATAATAGCTATATGTCAATGTTAATAAATTTTATATTTATATTTACAACTATTATTTTTATAGTACGTTGTTAGTTTTTGGCGTGAATACGTCAACATTGCAATACGAAATAATAACCAATTAATTACGTAACCAAGAATTGAACTAAAAAATTATATATATTTATTATATATAATTAATATTAATTACAATAATTTTTAGAGTTACAATTATTATTTTTATAGTAAGTATAAATATAAAATTTATTAATATGACTTGTTGATGGTAGGATTGTGATCCGTACGCGTCCAACTCATGATTTTGCACTCAACATGGAACTGAGGCTTTTTGCCCATGAGCCTGGTGGTACCAAGACTTGCAATGAACCCCCATATATCCCTGGATGTGGGGTTCGAGTCTTGGGAAGGGCAAAAAGCCTCAATTCCAGGCTAAGGGTAAAATCATGAGTTGGACGCGTACGAATCACAATCCTACCATCAACAAAAAGGAGAGTTGGACGCGTACGGATCACAATCCTACCGTCAACAAAAAGGGCGCCCTTTTTGTTGACGGTAGGATTATGATCCGTACGCGTCCAACTCATGATTTTGCGCTCAGTCTGGAATATGAGTCTGGTGGTACCAGGACTTGCAATGAACTCCCATATATCCCTGGATGCGGGGTTCGAGTCTTGGGGAGGGCAAAAAGCCTCAGTTCCAAGTTGAGCGCAAAATCATGAGTTGGACGCGTACGGATCACAATCCTACCGTCAACATGACTAAATAACTATTATAAATAATTATTACTATTAAATATAAATAAATTTCATTATGAATAGCAAAAGACTTAAAAAAAAATTTTAAAAATAACGTTCAGCCAACATTGGCCGGGCATCACTCATGATGCTCGACCAATGTTGGCCGAACAAAACTCGTGGGGGTTGGCATATATTGACCAAACCCAATGAGTTTTGTTCGACCTACATTGGCCAAACATCACTCATGATATTCAATCAATACCACTCATGATGATCTAAAAAAGGGTATATCGATAATTTTCACTGGGGATATTTTTGACTAAAAATTGGTGGGGTGTGAAGAATAAAAAATGGGGTGTGTTCAGCCACACCCTTAGGGGAATTGGAGTTGAAAAAGGGAAATTTATTCATGATTAATAAAAAAAATAAGATCTCGAAGAAAACTTTTTTGTGGAAAATGACCGGGTTAATTTTTTTTTTTTAGAACCAAGTTAATTATTTTTTACCACTAAATCACTCCATGTATTTTTTGGGTTAATTTAATTAATATAATGCCTATTTGAGGTAGAAACCGATCATACAATCTGATTTTAAGTTTTGTCGCATCAACGAAAATCGACTTGTGATTAGATTAGTAAAATATGAGAGGTTTTTTAATTTCATGAGATCATGTGCACAATTTAACTCGTTTTCACACCCGTGCAACGGTGTAAGTTGAATATTGTGGCAAATAAAAATAAGGAAAAAATTATTTGGTATATGATTCACTATTATCCTTAATTGATAATAACATAATCTAATACGAAAAGCAAATATTTCGTACTATATGACCTTACAAATCTATGTAATGTTTTTTTTTTCTTTTTTATTACTACACTTATGTAAAATTAAAGTTACAGATTTTGAAAAAAAAATGATTATTGTCAACACGACTTTCAAATGAGTAATCACATAATTACATCTTAAAATTAAAATATGAAAAATTCTCCAATAACTTTGACAACTTTTAATACGCTGTCATCAATAAAAATCGTAAACATAAATTTAAGTTGGATAGTTGCTATTTATTTGTTAAAGGACGAAAGAATAATTAATATTCATGAATAACGCATAAAGTATAGTAACTACACGATGTCCCAATAGGAGAATAATATTAATGAAAAAAAAATCAACATAATGTTCAATTAAAAATGAAATAAATTAAAAAAATCGAGGAAATGTTGAATTTAAAAATAAATTTAATATATAACCTAAATTTTCTAATACTGATGTGAGAAAATTAATCTAGTTCTACTATTTCTTTGTGTGAAGTAGTGAGATTTGGAAGAATTTGTTTCCATTGAAATCTCTTTGTATTGAATAAGGTAATGTTCTATAATTATAGGATATAAAGATATATTGCGGAGTTACAAAATTACATTTAAAAAATAGTTAAATATTAAAACGTCCTAAAATGAGAAGAAGAAATAAAAATAAAGTAATAGATTACACAATCAAAGTAATTATGTTGGAATTTCGATGAAAAGTTTAGCTCAGTGATTATTTTTTTAAAAAATTTAAAAACAATTCATGAACGTTAACAATAAAAAAAATGAGAAAAACAATATGTAAAGAATGTTGACATCAAACTAATAATAATTAATTAATGTAATTTTTTAATACATAATAAGAGTACAGTTTTAGTAAATCAAAAGAATGTGAATATAGTAGTTAATTTTACCAATGCTCTATTTAATCAGGTGATGGACATATAAATCCAACATGATTGTGGTTGACAAAATTGAATTGAAAATAGCACAAAAAACACAAAATAATTGTCAATATTTCAGAAATCAAGAAATTAAAAAATATTATTGAATTGCAAAAATAAAATAATAATAAAGAAACATGAATAACCACCAATGTACGTGGCACGTTCTTAGTGGTATAACACAATTGTAACTAAATTGTTATATAAATAACCGTTTTGCAATTGGAATTCAATTAAAACCTAAAATTATATAATACTAGTGCTCACACCCATACGTTGCATATGAGTAAAAACTGTGTAAGATGAAGAGGAAGAGGAAGAGGAAGAGTTATTGTGCATCAACAAGTCCAACCTAATTGGGTGTGTTATGCCAATTATCCAATAATACGATAAAAAGTTTAGGAAAAGCCCATTGAAATATATTTTAATCAATTTTTTTCCAATCAAATCACTGTCTTTTTAGGAGTTTGTATTCTTTTTTGTTTATCTGGATTATTTTTCCTATGACTCTTATCAATAGTTAAAATATTTGTCATCTCATTAATTAATGTAACAAATAGACAATTGAATGCAAATGTTTTAACGTTTCATCACAAATTTCTAAAAACTTCTTTAAATATAATGTTCGTAGTCTGATTTGTTGGTTTGTTTTATTTATTGCAAAGAAGTACCTTCAACATCGAACGATTGGTAACTCGAGGAATAGCCACATATAATTGGCCATGACTGAACACTGGTTTTCTCAAAAAAAGACCCACGTGTGATTATGACCGTTATTGACTCGTATTAATAGTCATCGCATAAGATACAACCAGTAGAAACTACCTTCTCTGGAATAAAAAAGGCAACCTCATATCCGATGGAATCAATGACATCCTCGGGATGAAAAAATTTTCACCAGCATTACCTCCAATTAGGATCGAAGCTTCCAAAACATGTTGGCCTAGTCTTGTAATGATCATTCTCCTCCCATTGCACAATCCCATCATATGATCTATATTTCGCAACAACATCACTGCAATTCCAACTTTCAATTTCAGCTCAAGGTTTGGCACACTATGTGCTCTAATCCCATTTAAAAATTCTGTTGAGTAGAGTTCTACAAATAAGCTACCAAGTCCATTAGAATCACAGACTGAATCTACACTCAAATATACATGATCTTTAGACTAATTCCCAAAAACCATATATTCATTCACAACATGTACTTTGTTAAGCATCGGGGCAAGGATAATTCTTCCTTCAAGTACGCAACATCGCTATACTTTCACCGAACGACAGATATGTGCTTTCAATGATCAATTGTACCAAGTCATTAGACACGTCTATCAATGTGTCATCCGGCATGTCTATAATAGCCCCACAATCATTGTTATACCCAATCATGCTGTCTCCAATACTATACATCCAAACTAAGAAGGCTTCCAACTCTAAAGCCTCGGTATCATTCACAGCATTCCAAAGCCTTATATTCTTCGTCAATTTCATGATCTTACAATGACGCTACAAAGGTGATGAATTCAAACTGGCAAAGATGATGTCCTAGCAAGTACCACCTGGAATCACTGGTAAAATCTACCAAAAATCGCCCCTGAATACAACTGTGTTACCTCCAAAAGGTTGTTCCACACTATGAAAATTGTCAAAGCGCAACAAATCCTTCATCGTCCTAGAATCACTGGTAAAATCTACCAAAAATCACCCCTGAATACAATTGTTTTACCTCAGAAAGGCTGCTCTGCACTATACGAGTTGTCAAAGCGCAAAAGATCCTTCATTGTCCTATCCAATGCTTTGAAACAATAATGATGAATGAAGGCTACTTTGTCCAATATAATGAGTTTCACTCGATATATCAACTCGGCAAGTAGACTGCCTCAGCTTGTATGACACATCAACTCTTCATTAGGATTGTGAGGAATCGAAAATCTGGCATGTGCCGTTCGACCTCTCATCAAAAGAAGAGAGGCTATGCCGCTCAATGCAATATTTAACACGATGTCCCCTCTTGACCGGATGGTAGCAGGCAACGTCTTCCAAATAAATGTTTTACCAGAAAGCCGTATCCATAGACGAAAGACACACTGCCAGTATTACTGTCAACAGCTCCCATTATTGTGTCATACACAATTTTTTGTTCATCAGTTATCAATCGTACTGGCTGTCTGTACTCATAAACCATTTGACTTCTTTTCTCTACGGTCTCTTGAGCGATCAATTTATTTTCACTCATTATTTTGTCACCGCCCTGAGGAAATGGCATTGATGGAAAATTCTGAAGACTTTTACACATTCTGTTCAAAATACTCTTAACATCCAACAATATGTTGTTTTTAAGTTCCTCCTCAGAAAACGGCAAACCTAGAATCATGAAATGATAACAAAATGAATTTATTACAACCATTAACAAATGACAAATATGGAAACAATTTATTCACAAACATAATGTGTTCAAACCAAACAATACCTGAAACATACATCTATGTTCTATTTCATCTTTCATGTATTGCCAACACCTATCCTACACAAATTTCAGTCAAGACATTGATTCTGACATTAACAATGTGGCAAACAAATCTCTTATGGAAGGCGAAGAACCCCAATGGCTGGCCTCTGTAATACCATCGGCGTACTCTTTATCATTATCCAACAAGCCTCTTGCATAGCAAGTTTCTCTAAAAGTCGGATACATAACACTGTTAAAGTTCTAATATGCTCGCAGTATGTACCACCACATACTTTATTCAAAAGAGTACGTAGGTAATATAACTCACCACGACCGGGAGCAACCCACTGTACTCGACCGATAGAATAACCTTTCTTTTTGGATACCATTCCCTCTTTCCATCATCCCGCACGAAATGATAAGGGAATTCCAAGTAGAGAAGTAACCTTACAGTCTCATACTTCTTGTTTGCATCCATCTAAGCAGTAAACATACTTTGTTTAGTTGTGCGTCGATTGACAATATTCTCTAATCTATCATTTTCTTTATACATTACTCGTTGCTCGTTTGGAAGGTGAATATATAGCTGTTCAACAGATGGATTGCTATAATGAATATCGTAGCATAACATTCTCCAACCAGCTGTGTTGCGATAGATCCACACCGCAAGTGCACGGGTCGTCAACAAGTAATAAAGTGGAAAGTAGAGTGTCGAACCCACGAGAACTAATAGTAAATTCGTTTAATTTCTACTAGCCTTAATCGAAACTAATCAAAGATGAGATTTTTATACTAAAACTAAACTAACAATTAAAATCAGCTAAAATTATAAAAAATAGAGAATTGGAAAATTAAATTGAACTAAACATAATGGCGAAAGTTGATATAATAAATATAATGAGAAAAGACGAACATCAAGACTTCGAATCCACTTCTCTTCTAATTATTGTCTGGATTATCAAATTGACAACGCAATTTACTTTTGACTATCGTTTTCCAATTTTATCGAGCAATCTCTCTTGAGTAGAGCTCAACCTATTCATGCATGCAATCCACCTATATCTCTATGGTGATTATCAACACACACAAATGCATTAAAAAGCATTAAGAAAACATGGGAATGTAACATAAAGCACCGGGGTACTCTCGTCCCCGATCGAACCTTATGGTTTCTAATATATTGGTCTAACTTATCAAGGGTCTCTCGACTCACAAGACAAGCGACAAGTATTCAATAATTGGTGATCAAGCAATTATGAAGAACAAATCAATATTAAAAACTCAATAGCAAATCCAAGTCTTAACGTCAATTTAATAATCCAAAAACAACAATCAATCAAAAAGTTTCATCTAGCCTTAATGTTACTGAAAATCTAGCCCAACATACTGTAAAAGAAAGAACAAAAATAATAAAAGAAAGCCATAACCCGGTAGAACTTGAGGAGTTAATTTGAATCTTCAATGATGAACTTCCTCCTCAATTCTCCAAGAATTCCCCTAATTTTTGCTCTCAATTTCGTGGCCTTTGTGTTCTCTGACCTCCCTTTTTCTCTACTCTTAACCTCCTTTTATAGCCCTAAAAGGGTCCCAAGAATACTCCAATTTCGTGTGTAAGGAGGAGCCCAAAAGTATACCATAATTGGGGTCCTAGTCCAATTAGGAATCACGCGCGCAAAACTGGACAGCCTGCCAGCATTTACTATTTCGGTCATAACTTCTTCATCTGATGTCCGATTGAGGCGATTCAAAATCCTGTGGAAACTAGACGAAAATATCTACAATTTATTCAAATAGCCCCGTCCAAATTCCACTTTTATCTAGGTCAAAATTCGTCCTCAATATTTGATGTATTCACATTTTCGTCCATGAATTTGGAAACTTTCATTCTTTTGATATCTCTTTCTTTCTTTTGATCAATTTTCCTTTATTTTTGCTCAAACTCCTTCTTATTCCAAATTTTCTCCTAAAATACAATAAATACTCAAATTAAGTAGGAATTAGATCTAAAAAACATAAATATTACAAGTTTAAAGGTCCTAAATAAGTGAGATAAACACACTTATCAAGCCGGCACAGGAGAAAGATAACGACATTCGTAATATATCTTGATTTCATCAACATTATCCCTATCTACTACATCACCTATTGATTTGTAAAACTAGCAGTGATCCGGTCGTGTCCCTTGTGCACATATTTGAGTAGATACTCGACTCTTCTTCCCTGATTGCACCACTCAATATTAATGTGAGCACCACACTTTAAAAGAAGTTTGCGATTGTAAAGAATAATAAATCTGTTATCCAGATCAATTCCATTTTTGGTCACGGTCCTCCCATCGTCCTGACGTCTGTAAACAACATAACCATCATCATCAACATTCATAAACTATACAAATCGCTTAGGAAACTTTTTAGTACACCGACAATCAAACATACATGGTGAATCTTTTCTCAACTGTCGACACGGTTTATGGATCAAAAGTTCACGAACAGCAAAATAATATTCTGCATCAATAGCTTTGTCAGGTATCTCTATAGAAATTATGTTGCCAATGCTCTTGAGTGTGGTGAATTTAGCTCCTTGGAACTTGAATACCAATACGTACACATGTGGTAAGCCTTACTTCTGGAACTCAATAGTGTACACAACTGAGAATTAACGAAAAAAAATGAGAGAGCTAATAATTACAATATATAACTATTCTAAAGGCACATCTTTGAGGTAAAAAAAAATGAATACAAAGAACTACCTTGCTCGAACTTCACAAAATAAAAAAAAAAACGCATCCTTTATGTCTTTTATCACATGGTCTAATTTCATTTTGAATACTTTGCACACAATATCGGGTCGAACTTTAGGATGCAAACCCCTGGATTCGACAAAGTGTGTGATTTTCGACCACTTGGGGTTGCACGTGAAAGTGATCAAAAGATCTGGATAGCCAGCCCATCGACATATAGCCATCGTATCCTGGTAGTTCTGAATCATATATCATGCACCACCAAGGAAGTTAGATGGTAAAATAATTCGTTTTCCCATAGAAAAAGGGTTGTCGGCTCCTCTACACAGTGCATCTGTCAAACCTTTATACATCTCACATCTCAAATCTTCCTAATGAAAATGTATATATGCTAATTATTGAGACTCGACCATGCTATATGCATCCACCATAAAATGTTGGACTACCTTTCTTGAACATAAAATATGAGGTGACTCACACTCTCTGTCCTATAGTTGATAAGAAAGCCACTCTCTCAAAGTAATCCTTTTTCAACCACAATCTTCATTCAATGTTTGGTCAGAATATAAAATATCATCTCTATATCTATCCTCGCCATACACAAAGAGTAATGGATATTGCAATTGTAAGTATAACACATATAGTTCATTGATTCACTGCAAATGTCCAGATCAAGTTTCAATAATAATATCCCTACCCTCTGCCTCAATATCAAAATCGCCAAAAATCAACCCTGCTACCTCATTGGTCTCGAGCATATTATACTGTTTACCATTAGGACCGCGTTTACCAATCAAATGTAGTCCAAAACTATCGGTCAACTAGGCACAGAGCGTCTCTCCGACCATTTGAATGATCGAACTAACACTTTATATTCATTCTACATATCTTTGATGTTAGACACAATGTCTTCGTCCAAACTGCATTGGTTGGAAGGTCCCCTACATATTAAAACCAAAAGCACGATCAATAGTTCAATACAATTAAAAAGATCAGCAATAGAAATATAACACATTCATTTGTCTTTCATGAACATACCCAATAGCTCTCATCCTATTTGATATTTTGTTATTGGTGTTGTAGATTTACAACTGAACAAACTTTGGGTCATCTCTTACTACAGGCAATAATCTTCCTAGCAAATGATAATTTTGACCATGTAACCTAAAAATAGAAAGACCTCTTCCATCATTCAAACGTTTATCTATATCACCTCGAATCGAAGTAAAAGAAAACATCATATGCCGAGTGTTGTTGTCAACAAAGTGTTTACTCTTTTCACTACTATCGTATAACAATTCCTTCAGAAGAACTAGAGGCACCTCAATCAGTGAACACTCAACTTTCCTTGTACGACAACATTTAGTCTGTGTTGGGTTTGAAGTGTTCTAGATGCTCTTCTATTTTTTTTCATCATATAAAAAAGTGCATTACAAAATGAGCATTCACATGAATGATCTCCGAAATCCATATACTCTACATGTGCAAACATATAATGAAATCAATAATATAACAAACTTTTTAATAAAATTAAGGCCGTTGATAGTGCTAAAATTTTGAAAGATATGTCCATTACGTTTGGTATCAATGTATATTTTTGAAAATTAGATGATTATATTACAATTTGATTGTGATTCTCTCTACTCATGATTGTAGTTATTTTTCTTTCGTTATAATTATGTACATTGCAAGTAATAGCTTATTAGTTAGAGAAAATGATTAGTTGAATCAATAGTCAAAGTGACTGTGGTTGGCATCTACTTATTTGGGTGGTATTGACAATTATAATTATTTAATTTTTAATTTTTATTTATTTTTTGGGCAATCATTAAGGGTTTTTACTTTTTTGTAACAATATCAATCAATTATTATTGAATGTCTTTTCTAATTAATTAATGCATTTTTACCAGTGTTGGTACATGAACAACTTCATATAACCCAACTTAACTATATCTCTATAATTTATTCTAAGCAGCGTCATCATGTGTTTCTGAGTATTGTATTCCATAATACTTTATATTATGCGATAAAGATAGCAGTGATAATAATACTTGGGCTTGTTTTTTATCTAATATTTTTCACTAATTTTTTCTCTCTCATAAATTTCAAAAACTTATACAATTACTCTACATTTTTAGTACATTTTTCACCATTTCCATCACACATCAAATACGTTGTTCGAGTAAATCTACATTATTACTCAAGTTGGTATAAAGAACAAGCCCTAATTGGAGCAACTTTTTTGAAAATGTAGATTTACTTGAAAAATGTGTTCGATGTATGGTTGGAAATTGAGGAAAATGTATTAAAAATATAAAATAATTGTATGAATGGTTGAAAATGATGAAAGAGAAAAATTTAATGGAAGATAGTGGAAAAATATAATGGAAGATAGTGGAAAAATATAGTGAAAAGAACAAGCCCTAATCATACTATATTGTGGTTAATCACTAATTAGCTATACAGAACGCAATTTAGCGTGGGGGCAGAAAAAAAAAACTATGCCCAAATTTGTTTGTGACTTTATAATTGTTTGAATAATTTGTACCGGGATAATTAGTATAATTAATAAATAGTAATATAATTCTTTTCATAAAAAATTTTAGGCCGTATCAATTGCCTTCGTTTTTTTGAAAAAATTAATTATTAAGGTCCAAATTTTTCTATTTTTAATAATAATTTTTGAAAAATATACAGTTCATATAAATAATATGTACACACAATGAAACGTAGTGAAATGTACATATTTTTTTGAAAGAGTCAAATTATCATGTATTGCATTCAAATTTCTAATAATAACTATAAATGAATCAACATTCTTTTTTTTCTTTAATTATTTCCATTCAGTAATTAGAAATTTTTGAATTTTCAAAAAAATTATTATTATATAATTTATTTTTATTACTATTATATAAATTATTATTATTATTATATAAATATAAATTTTTTAATTCTAATCATGTTTATTTTTATATTACTTAAATAATTAAAATGTATTATATCTCACAACGATTGACACTTGGGAAGATATAATAATTGGATAAAAGGATTTTGTGGGCTATGAAAATTAATGAGGAATTGGATAAAAATGGGGATAAATTTAACCCCATTTTTATCCAATTCTCCCCGCAAATTGGTTTATCCACCCCAAATAGTATACATTATTTGTGTTTGTTAGGTGAAAAAACTCAAATGTGGGTTTTTTCACTCAACATTAATCTTCCTCTAAGAGGCCCAAAATTGGATCCGCATAATATTTTAATTCTTTGCCAAACATTGCCTTAATATGTAAATGAGAGAATAGTGGCCAATAGACGCCTAACCAAACAAAATCTTCAATTCATTGTTTGAGAGACAAAATTAAGTACCGATTTAATTTTTGCTTTTAGGTCTTTGCCAAACATGACCTTAAAATGTAAAGGGTTATTTTCGCAAAATGACCTAAAATATCGATTTTGTAACAATTCCAGCCCCATTCTTTTTTGGTCCTTCTACCCCCAACCTATAAAAAATTATCCCAGCAGGTAATGGTTTCCTTGCAAATATTTCTTTAATTTTATTTTTTTGTCTTTTAATGCCAAGGTAAAATTGTCAACTGAAAGATTGGGGGGTTTTGTGAAATAGACTAAATAAATTGAATAAAAGGTTTTAACTTTTAGAAATTATTATAATTAAGTCCCAAAGTTTGAAAATACATACTTTAGTTCCAATTTTTAATTAAATTGTATAATTTTACCTTTTATTTTTTCCATGAAGGCTTATTTGATTTGTAATTAATTTTATTACATTAATTTGATTCTAATTAAATAGTTAAATACATTAGTATTTATTCGCATTAATATCCTAACTTTTGAAAATTTTCTTTAGGATTAGACACACGAATATTTTGATTTTAAGTTGCAGTTAATAATAAATGTAATTGTTCTACCCAAATAAAATTTTATTGGGAATATATCACAATAAAAAATGTATTGAATACAAAGAATTAATCACAAAAAAATATTAATGTAAATAAAGATATTTACAATTGAGTCCATAACATTTCAATACGTACAAATTCGTCCTCATCTTCAACAAATTCTTCTCCACCCCTACCACAACCCCAGCGCCACCACCACTGACTCCGGCGAAAACTCCGACAAGCTCAAAAAGTAGATCTGGTGGTTGGAAAATTGAAGTTTTCACTGGAGTCAATGGTGGTGGCGCCAGGGTTGTGGTAGCGGTGGCCAAGAATGTGTTGAAGATAAGGACTAGTTTGTACGTATTAAAATATCATGGACTCGATTGTAAATATTTTTATTTACATTAATATTTTTATTTTATTTTATTGTTATTTTTTGTAATTAATTCTTTGTATTTAGTATGTTTTTTACTATGATATATTCTCAATAAAATATTATTTAGGCTCAACAATTACATTTATTATTAACTGTTGCTTAAAATCAAAATATGCGTGTGTCTAATGCTAAATAAAATTTTTAAAAGTTATGATATTAATACGAACAAATTCCAATATATTTCACTATTTAATCAATATCAAATTAATTTAATGAAATTAATTACGAATCAAATAAGCCTCCATGGAAAACGTAAAAGGTAAAATGATATAATTTAATTAAAATTTGGGACTAAAGTATATATTTTTTAAAATTTGAGACTTGATTGTAATAACCTCTAAAGGTTAGGATCTTTTGTCTAATTTATTTGGTTCATTTCACAAACTCTCCAATCTTTCAGTTGACAATTTTACCCCTACACTAAAAGATAAAAAAGATCAAGTTAACATAATGTTTGGATAGAAACTGTTACCGAGGACCTGCTGCGATAATTTTTGATAGGTTGGGGGTAGCAGGACGAAAAAAAGAATGAGGTTGGAATTGTGAGAAAATCGATACTTTGGGGTCCTTTTGCGAAAATTACCCAAATGTGAATGGTACCTTCAGTTTTTTTTTTTGTTATATGTATATATGGCCATTCCCTATTTTCTCTATATATTTTCCTTCGGACCACATTCAAATATCATTCTTCTCTCTCTCGCTCTCTTTTTCTCATGTCACATATAAACTTCTGTGTTTTGTTCATATTATTGCTATATGTTTAGTGATATTTTTATATTAGTATAAGGCAATAATGAGCTAAACAACGCAGCTCTAACCGGATCTGCATTTTTTTCCATAAATTAGTTTTTCAGAAGAAGATCTGGGGAAAAAAGTATGAGTTGGTACTTAGTTTTTGTTTCTTATGTTTTTAGTTTGTATTTTCGTAAGTTACTTTGTAAGATTTATTCATCAATGAAGGTATAAAGTTCTATTTCGTTTCATATTATTTCTATTTTTATATTACAATAAGCCAACAATGAGCCTTAACAACAACAGCTTTAACCAGATCTGGATCGTTTCCATATATAATTTTTTGTTAAATCAATCTGAAAAAAAAGAGCATGAACTGATCAATAATTTTTGTTTCTTATGTTTTTAGGTAGAAATTTTTCATTTTTGTAAGTTTGTTTGTTGGATTTATTCATTAATGAAAAATATAAAGTTCTATCCTCTTTTCACATTCTTGATCTATATGTTATATAAAGTGCTATATGTTATATCTTTTCACATTCTTGATCTATATATGTTCTATCCTCTTTTCACACACACACACACACACACACATATATATCTGTGTGTGTGTGTGTGTGTGTGTTATATTAAGCCAACAATGGCGCTGAAAAACAATAGTTCTAACTAGATCTAGATCTTTTTTTATACTGTTTTGTTTGGTGGAGTAGATCTTAAAAAAGAGTAGGAGTTGGTAAATAAATTTTTTATTACGTTTTTAGTTTGAAATTTTGTGTTCCCGTATGTTTGTTTGTTTGATTTATTCATCAATGAAAGATTAGCTGTTAAAAGAGAACTTGAAATGAATAATAAGTGTTACTTCTTCCTTCAATCGCAAAATCTATATTCCAAATATAAACTTTTGGGGGGTTTTTTGTATTATTGGAATTTTTTAATAGTTTTATGAAATTATCTTATTAAAATAAGCCAACAATGAAGTTGAAACTGCAACAACTCCAATAAACCAAATCAGATTATTTTCCCCACACACACACACACACACACACACACACACACACACACACATATATATATATATATATTATATATTAATAATTATTGAAGTATATCCGGGAAAAAAAAAAGAATGAGTTGGTATTAACCTGTAGCATCTAGTAAATTAATTGAAGAAAACTTGAACTTGTATAGGTAAAGCTTCTTTAGAAGAGCATCCGATGATAGTTGTCTCATAAAGTCTTTCTGTTGTATTGGAATTAAAGAAATATGTGCTTGTTGAACATTCTGCAGCATGTAAAATGATAGATTTGAATATTGTGTAATATGAAGCCCATGAAAGTTATAGAAACTCAAATAATTTTAAAGTACCATTTGCAGTATCTCTTAATAGAGATCTCGGAGTTGATCTAATCCTTTGTGTTTCACTTCGTGTTGCTACTGATTGGAGTGAATTTTCATTCCAACAGTTTGTGTGTGGACAACAATTTTGATCTGTATTGAAACCCAAAAAATTTTTGTTAGTAAAATAGAATTCTGAAATTGAACATAGGCAAAAACTTAAATACAGCTGAGTAATAAATGCCGAGTAATGTTGATAATTACTAACTATCAAACTAATAAATGTAACTAAAAATAATTAATAGTGCGTCTGAAAAAATATCACTCATGTTGTATTTGAAATGAACCTAATAATTTGGACATGAAATCCATGTTTCAGATGTAAAATTATATGTCTTTTAATAAATACATTTGCATTTTGGAATGTAAGTCGAGAATCCCGATTCCATATATGCATTTTGTCCAATGTTCGAAAAGAACAGGAGAAAATGCAAATTTAGTGCTAGTAATTTTTTTTTTGTACATAGTTAGTAAATTTGTAGTACAATTATTATCTTAGGAACTGAAGTAAGATATAGTAGGGAAAATGTGGTCAATTTATTAAGCAAGATAGCCTATTAAGTTGTCCGAGTTTCACCCCTCTCAAAATGATAGTTATAAAAATTTTGTTAATTAGTAGAAGTATATTAATTTAATATCTCCCCTATTAGTTTCAAGTTATGCAAGTTTAGTAGATTAAGGTTTGATCTTAAAAATGAAAAACATTTTAATGTTTTTTACTTTAAAAAAAAAGGACTTTTGACTATTTTGAGAAAGTCTCACGTATTTGAATTTGATGAAGCACAGATAATATAAGCATAAACCATCACAAAAATTGAAATAAATTTTAGTAGTCTGAAAACAAATGACTAAATGACAAAATATTTTTCTGTCCTTACAACCTAAATCTAAAAATCCTAATGTAGATATCCAAACTGAAACTAAAATGACAATAGATAGTCCCAAATAAAATATTAGAGAGAGATAATAATTTTCTATCTTCAACAACGAGAGAGCTACTTTGTTAATTCTCTTCTTTGTTTGACATGACATTTCACTCTTTTTTAACTGTGATTTTGTTCTTTAAGTTGTTTGCTGAAAGCTGCCCCGATGATCCAATTTTAGTAATTATTGTTTGCTCCGAGTTAGAACTGATTCGCTGGCTATTCCCACCTTTATCGGTAGATTCCTTAGCTTGGTTTGCAATAGAATCCAAATCTATGACCTCATAAATGTCAAAAGTTAAGTTTAATAAAAGAGTAGTGAACATATAGACATTGAGTATTGTTCTCAATTAACAGACATTAGGGTTACCGGATACACAACATGGTTAGCAACCATATACTTGCTGAGTAGCTTTTTGTCTCTAAACATTCTCAAGATGGAACATACATCGTAAGTTTTGGGAATGTTTTGGTCAATAATTCTTAGTTTGAATATCCCAACTTGTCCTGCAAGGTTTAGTAGCTCTTGAGGAAAATTTTGTATTTCATCTATGTAACTCCTCTTTTTTTACTCAGTAATTTCCTCATACTCTCCTATAATAAAAGTTGTTTCAATAAATAATTTATCTTTGTAAGTGGCTGCTGAAAACCCAAGGAAATAAAGGTATTGATGGTAAAGTTAGATCTTACTATTCCCATAGCAATAAGATTGCGTCCCTCGATTCGTCAGCGACCGTGACCTTTACCCTGAAACGTGCTAGTGGCGACTTCTCGAACTTTCTGTCTTTCTCACTCCAGAATTTGTTGTCGTCTTTCTTCAACTCTTTTAAACATATTCTGCATGCTAGATAGGACCACTCCCGCTCTGTTAGAACGACCCCAATAACTTTGATTTTCCAAACGCCTCTTTCCTGTCATCCAAATGACATAAAAAATATTTAGAATCAAGTAAATGACGTATAGGGTTTGATGCAATTATTAAAAAATAGAGGAAATAGTTTAACCTCCTACAGTAGCATCAAATCCTAAATCTTTAAAACCTTGGAATCTTCATGTGCTAAATTTACTTCTATTGGCAAGTCATTGTTATCAGTAAGTACAGTGATTTCATAGGAAGACTCATCTTTAATATTCAAGCTATAAAAATAATACACAAATGAATATCTGTTTGTCTCTATATTATTCATTATTAGATTAATATATTTATGGGATCTCAAAATATAACCGGGTCTTGAATTGAATAATCTCCGGGATATCCTAATTTAGAATGATTCTTGTTGCATAGTAAGTATTTGATATAATATAAACTCCTACAATAGAAGAATGTAAACGTGTTGAATTATTAAACAAATTTGTGATTAAGAAGTCTAACCCAAAAAATGAAATTTACTTTTAATAGTATCTACAGTTAAAATCCTTAGATTTTACCATCCGTAGTAATAATACAACGTGTTTTTGCCTGTTGTTATTTTCTTGGAGGAAATTTTCAACAATTTCTACATAATCGTTCCATAGGGTATAATCAATTTGATTCTTTCTGGGAAGCAAAAAGGTACTTTTAGGTAGATTAATCTTTTATATCAAACAATAGAATGATTGCATCTTGCAGCATCTTAAAAGATGATCTCAAAGCCCCTTTCTATTGTTTTAACTTTCAATTGATCTTTCACGTGTACAGTTAATCTTATAAAGTCTAGGATTGGAACATATTTAGATTTTATTTGGTTAATATATTCAATTCGAGGTACAACTCGAATGAGTCTTATTGAACAAAGCAATGCCCTCTCAAATGCCCCAGAGTGTATATCTTTGACAAATTTGAAATTGTAGATTGGTGTAGGAAAGTTGGCATAACTTAGGTTCGCAAGTTGGGTTGTTGCATTGAAATTTAGCTTGTAGGTGTGTGGAGTAGGTCTATAAGGATCCATTTGGAATGAATCCAAAGTTAATCATCATGTGCACTCCCTTTTCTTGTATTTTTTGTCAAAAGTTTCTATTTCCTTTCTTTCCGTGGTAGCTTGAATACGACATCCTTATATTTACAAAATTTTAGAGCTTAAACAATAAGGCAGAATGAACAAAATAGAATTTTTTTTTTGTACCTTTTCATTTGTAAATACAAATTCGAGACTACTTCCGGGGTTACACCATTTTCAAACACAAATAACCTTGATTTTCCAGTCTGTACAATAGGAATTGATTACGCTCACTAGATTTGAAAACTTGGCCTTGGTGAATACCTATGTTTTTCTGCTTTGCTATCACTTTTGATTTTAGTTGTTAAAAATATGCGCAGGTGGGTCAATTTATAGGCATGATAAGTACATTGAAAACCTATGATTGTAGTTGAAATATGCAATCTCTCCATTCCCCCATTATAGGTAGTAGGTAGGTAAAGACTCCACATTCCAATTGCCTAGGAACATGTGTGTAGCTTGCTTATTTCAAGTATGAACGACTCCCTACTTTTTGCTTCTTCTGTGGTATCATTGGACATTCTGATCACTTTTGTGAAAGGCTTTTCGACAATCTAGATATCCCAATCGAAAAACCGTACGGTACTTGGTTACGCGCCAATACTCATTGGGGGCAAAACTCTAGCAAGAAACGCTGCCTACGGAATGAGGCGCCAAAAAACACAAGCAGTGCTAATTCTGGAGAGAAAGAGAAGATGGACGTTGATGGGGGATCTAATGAGTTGTCATCTAATTTGGATACTAGGAAAGGAAAGTTAGCTGTGAATGATTTGCAAATGGTTAAGGCAGCCCCCATGCTAGGCAACATGGATGGTATGGCTAAGTTTAGAAATCCCATTTTTGAGGAGGATCTTAACGCTAACAGTGCTCTTGTTTTGAACAAAAATTATGGTATCATTATCAATGACCAAAAACGACTTCGACTGGAGGATGACAACTGTCTTGACAAGCCCATTCATCTCATTGAATATATCGGGTCGGATACTACTCAAGATCCAAAAAAGGTACCAGTAGTAGGCCCTGCTTCGCAGGCCCATCGAAACAAATGAGCATCTTAAGTTGGAACTATCGTGGGCTGGGCAACCGATGAGCAGTTCGTATCTTATTGGACCTTGTCCAACAGAATAAGCCCGACGTTATTTTTTTAACTGAGACGCTGGCATGTAAAGTTAGACTTGAATATCTGAGATGCCACTTAGGCCTTGAAGGTCTGTTAACTGTGGATTGTTTGGGTCACAGCGAGGGAATCTCCATGCTGTGGAAGGAAAAATAGATGGCTTCTTTTCTCAGCTATTCTAATCATCCCAGCGACGTTGAAGTCACTCTTATTCGCCGACCTAAATGGCGACTCTCTGGATTATATGGTATACCAGATCGTAATGGACGCCAAGACGGTTGCGATCTTCTTCGTTTACTTAGCTCAACTTCGGTACTTCCCTGGTGTGTTATAGGCGATTTCAATGATATTACCAGTCAAGATGAAAAAGTGGGAGGATCCCCTCAGGAAAATGGCATTATATCGGGTTTCTGCTCGGCATTAGAAAACAACAACCTCTCAGACATGGGATTAATTGGATATCAGTTCATATGGTTTAGCCGTAGAGAAGAGGAAGACTATATTGAGGAGAAACATGATCGCGTGGTTGCCAATCCCGATTGTTCTCTTTCTTTTCCTGATGCAAAAGCATAAAATCTAGGTTAGTTCTCTTCCGACCACTCGCCGCTGCTACTTCAACTCCAACCGAAGTTTTGAAAACCACCGCCGAGGAGATTTCATTTTGAGAACCAGTGGCTTATCAAGAATGAATGCAAGTCGGTGGTCCAAGCCAACTGGGAGAGAAATTCTTCTGTGGATATGCTACATCGTATATCTCAGCTTTCTATTGATATTCAAGAATGGAGTAGAAAACGTAGGGGTCAGTTCAAGGAGAATGGAGTAGAAAACTTAGGGGTCAGTTCAAGGATCGCATCAACCTCTATAAAGTCGTCATGAGCAGAAATCAAAATCAAATGATGCAGCCTCCATTACGGCATTTGAGAGGGCTAGGACAGATTATTTCGAGGTACTTCAAAAGCAATAAATCTACTAGAAACAGCGGGCCGAGCAACATTGGTTAAAAGAGGGCAACATGAACACTCACTTTTTTCACTCATTTGCTTCAGCTTGTAGGCAACGAAACAAGATTGATCAGTTAAGAGACTCTACTGGAACATGGTGCACTTGGGAAACTAGTCTATCTGATCTTATCAGCTCCTACTTTAAGGATATTTTTTCTTCTGCTAGGGCCAATGCTCATTCTACTTCTATTCCTGAAGATATTAGCAATCAGCTTACCAGAGAACAGAATGATAACCTGGCTGCCCCACTTACAGCTCAAGATGCCCGCAAAGCTTTGTTTGACATGTCTCCAAATAAGGCACCAGGCCCAGAGGGTTTCAACCCGGCATTCTATCAGCATCATTGGGATCTCCTCGGGAATGACTTGATTGAATTTTGCTTGAATGCCATCAATAGTTACAGTTTTCGACAAGGACTAAATAACACTGCCATTGTTTGGATTCCTAAGATTGATTCCCCGAAATGTATGAATGATTTGAGACCTAAATGTATGAATGATTTGAGACCTATCTCTTTATGTAATGTTCTTAAAGTAATTGCTAAAATGCTAGCAACCCGTTTAAAATATGTTTTGCCCTCTATTATCTCAAATTCGTTGAGTGCTTTTGTCCCTGGTAGATCTATTTTGGATAATATTTTACTTGGTTTTGAAGCTTTTCATTTTTTGAAAAGGAAGACACAAGGAAAAGATGGCTTTGTCGCTCTCAAGATCGATATCAGCAAAGTGTATGACAGAATGGAATGGACTTTTTTGAAAGATGTGATGTCTAGAATGGGGTTCTCACAGAGTTAGATAAACCTCATATCTCTTTGTGTATCCTCAGTTAATTTCCATGTGATGCAAAATGGAGAGCAGGTCGACCCCATCATCCACAAGATGGACTTGAGAGAAGGTTGCCCCCTCTTTTCCTATCTCTTTATCCTTTGTGTTGAAGGCATTTCTAGTGCATTGAGACGTAGGGTGGCTATTGGGGATATCCGGGCTTGTCAAATTCCTCAGGGTGCTCCTATGTTGTCACACCTTTTCTTTACGGATGACTGCCTTCTTTTCTTGAAAGCTAACGTTCAACAATGTAACACAATCAAGATGATTTTAGAGGCTTACGGGAAGGAGTTGCGACAAGTGATCAACCTCCAAAAATCCTCTCTATTTTTTAGTGCAAATGTCCACCAAGATCAACAACTTTCCATTAGCAATCTTTGGGTGTCACTAACGCGATAGGCCACATGTGCCACCTTGGGCTCCCTTCTTTGATCGGGGCAAAGAAGAAGGATATTTTTGGCTTTATCAAAGACCGGGTTTGGCAAAGATTACAAGGTTGGAAGAAAAACTCCTTTCTGACGCTGGAAAAGAGATCCTCCTGAAATCCACAACTCAAGCGATCCCAAATTATGCTATGAGTATTTTTCTTCTTCCGGTGGGGATTCGCAATGAGCTGGAACGGATGATGAACTCATACTGGTGGGAAAGCCAATGAGCATCATCTAAAGGCATCTCATGGTCGAATCGGGATTGACTTTGTTTTCCTAAAGCTAGGGGCGACATGGGTTTTAAGAAGTTACATGACATAAACTTAGCTCTTTTAAGAAAACTTGCTTGGAAGCTCCTTGTTGAACTCAACTCTCTTATTTCAAGAACTTTGAAGGCCAACTATTTCCCTCGCGCCTCTATTTTGGATGCCAAGCTATGATACAACCCTAGCTATACTTGGAGGAGCATCCTCGCCACTCAAGATCTGATTAGGCATGGGGCTCATTTAGTATTGGTCGGGTGATTCGGTTAGAGTTTGGCATGATGCTTGGTTACCCGACAGGGAAAATGGGATGATTACCTCAGCTTTGATTCCTCAAGGGAATGATATTTTGGTTAATCAACTAGTTAAGGAAAATACACATTATTGGGATATCGATATTTTATGTGACTTATTTAATGAAAGGGATCGAAATCTAATCCTTGAAGTTCCACTCAGTTCAAGAGCTATCGATGATCGCCTCATATGGGTTCACGATGCTAAAGGGAGTTACTCTGTGTGAAGTGCTTATAATCTCTAGAGCCTTATCTCCTGTTCTAACTCTCTACCCCCAGAGGATGTTTTATGGAAGATTCTATGGAGACTTAAGGTTCCCCCAAGGGTGAAAATTTTCCTTTGGCGAGCTGCAACCAGTGTTCTTCCAACAACCGACAATCTAAGCTCAAAACGTGTTCAAATTAGTCCCACTTGCCAAGTTTGTTTAGAAGACGACGAATCTACTTTCCACTATCTTTTGGCTGCCTTTTTGCCTGCAAAGTTTGGTCATTTTCTCATATAAGCTCTAATCCGACGAACTACTCGTCCCTTAAAGCGTGGCTTTCTTTGTTGTTGTCCAATTCAGATAAAGCTGATTAGCAACTTGCGGCCATGATCTGCTGGCAGCTATGGAAGAATCGAAATGATGTTGTTTGGCGTGCAAAGTCTTCTATGGTGGAAAATGCTCTCTCTTTGGAAAAATCCCAACTGCAACAGTGGCAATCTGCCCAGGTTTTATTGGCAACTTGAGGCCTTTTTGCAGCAGTAGCTTCGGGCCAATCAACTTGGTGCAAACCTGACTCAAGAACCCTTCAGTTGAATGTTGATGCGGCTAAGTTTTGGGCTCCAGCGGGATCGGTTTGGGCATGATACTACGGGACGAGACAGCCTCATTCATCTATGGCAAGAGCATGCATGTGAGTAGATCATTTGATGCCAAAATTGCAGAAGCTTTGGGAGTGAGGAAAGCACTCAAGTGGACCAAAAAATTGGCCATGCGTGATGTTATTGTTGAGATGGATGCTCAACTTGTCTTCAATGCTATTCAACGCCCCATAAGCGACTTCTCTCATTTTGGTCTTGTGATAGAAGATTACCTTTCTATTTGTAACGAATTACAAAACGTTACTTTCTCTGATATCCGTAGGTCTGCGAACCACGTTGCTCACACATTAGCTAGGGTAGCTGGTTCAATGTCAGGCTCGACGGAATGGGTCGGGATGCCCTACCCATCCTTCATGATGTACTTGTTTTGGATGAAAATAATGCATAAGTTTGCTTTCCTAAAAAAAAGCGTAATTTCGCTAATTATTTTTTGTTTGTTAATGTGTGATGTGACTTTAATGTATCTTGAATATATTTATGTCTTAATTAATTTTTTTTTTACCAATAAATATTTCTATAGTGATTTATTTATGCTTTTATACACATGAGTCTATATTAGGTTTGTATATTTGAGTTAATTGCACTATGTCTGTCTCGAATACAATCTATGCATGGTTAAGAAGTATATAGTTATGCAGAAAGTGGAACATCTTATTTTGTGTTAATATGTGTTGACTTGTGAGAACATGCAAATTTGTTTAGACATGTAACGAACATTGTCATTTCTAGAATTGACTGATATGTAAGGAGATAATAATCCACTGTATTTGTAATTAGGAATTGATTATAATAATAAAGTAAAAATTTATATAATTTTAGTTTTTCATTTTTTATAATTCGTTTTTAATGATAATAGTATTAATTACTTAATTACATTAATTTGAAATATTTTATCTATAGCATTAACTATCGATTTCAAGTGTTTGATTGAATTAAGAAGAAATAAAAATCCATTATTAGTATACAAATTGACATGTGCCACGTAATAATAGGTCCAGTAAAATAATGAAATATTATCAGTTAATAGGTTCATAGATGGCAGATAGTAATTGGTCCAGCAAAGAATAATAGATTTTTTGTCCAATTAATCGTTTTTCAATTGTAACTGCTTTTATAAAAAGCTAAAATATATAATATCTAAATATAGATAACTCACTAAAATTATAATACCTCATTATTTTTTAAAAAAATAAATTATAATACATCATATTATTACCTAATTACACTTGGCACAAAAATTAAATGTTTCCATAAATCGGCTTACTTGAAATCATAGAAGTGTGAATAATTTATTGTAGCAGCTTTGACTATGCAGTTCGATTTTGCATTATATTGCAAGAGATGCAAGTTTTTAAATGATTTTGTTTGCGATGCATGCCTTCACTATGTTCGGACAATTAAAATTAATCCATGTTAAAGACAGGTCATTACGAAATCAAAGATGGTGACAATATAGGCAGTGATGGAAACAGAACATGAGAATACAAAGTTTTTTTTTTTTTAACTTTTTTGAAAATCAACACAAAGTTTATTTGTTATGACCAAATGCGTAATATTATACTACAATATTTCAAATGCAAAAACATATTTGAATCCATGTCAATGATGTGAATATTTCGTAAAAGAAATATCATGGAGTTCTTCATCAAATTGAGGAGAAAAGTTACAAGGAATTAGAATGCTTGATTGACATATTGAATAAAGTAATCTAGCAACCTGAATTGGAGGATTAATCACAACTAGTGATAGAAGAAAAATCCGATCCGATCCAAATCCGATAGATACCCGATCCGAATGGAGCAATTTTTTGCCAATCTGACGATCCATGAATCATTAATCCGTGGATCGGCCGATCCGAAACGGATTTGGATTTGGATCAGATCATGCCTACTCCAATCCGATCCGATCCGAATTGATTTTTTATTTTTTATTTTTTAAATTTTAATTGTATTATTTTTTATGTTTTTATAAAAACCTATACCAATATGGATCGTATTTGGATTTTTTTCCTCGATCCGATCCAATCTGATCCGAATCCGATCCGAGGAATTTGGATTTGGATTTGGATTTGGAACGGGGTGATTGATTTGGATTTGGATTAGGCCAATCCGATTCAAACCCAATCCATTGCCAACACTAATCACAACGTGTAAAATGGCAAAAAAAACAATATTAATTTCATTAACTCGTGAAGACATTAAAATAGATTACACTTAGTCTACAATTTATTGATAATGGAGCTCCAAATGATGCATGTGATGAAAAGGTCGCAATGGAAACATCGGAGACGTAGACTCTATGTACGTGATCCTACAATGAATGTTCTGATGGCATAGGTGTGCATCTCTGGTCTTCAAGTTTATCGTTCACAAAGATTTTGAAGCAAAGACTGCAAATGGAAAAGTGTAATTAAGTTAGATTGAAGCCTAAGATCGAAAATGTAACAAAAGTAACAAATGCAAGATATTCGAGATCAAAAGAAAGCAATCGACATACTAAGCAATCCAGTCTCACAATCATGTGACACATGTAATTGATGCCAGTAAGCTGAAAATTATTCCAATAGAAAATTCGGAAGAAAGAGTATTTTGAAATTATAATATTGATGAGCAAAGTTGTTATCTCATAATGCATATATATTAAACATGACAATATTAATGAAACAAGACTAAGCAAGCAAATGTCCAATTATTCTTTTAGAAGCCATTAACTATAAAACAATAAGCAAAACCACATGTTTTGTGTTGGTAATGTCCAAAAAATGTCAACTTATCACCAGTAACACTATCAATCCACCTATTTGCATGGTGAACAATGCTAAAGTAAGCACAATTACTTCTATTGTTCTACATAATCATAGCTTATAGAATACCATACGATCTTTATCTCGATACATATGCCATACCTTTATTGCATAAAATAATATTTCACATCCACATAGCCTTATTACAAACGGGAAAAAGGCCAGTCAAATTAAAATTTCACTTTACTCCAAATATGAATGGAAAAGTAAATACAATTATTGATGTTGTATATCTCACTATCCAATCTACAACATTTGTAAACAATACTTGTTAAGTATACTCATAAACACCTTGCTAAAGGTACTCACAATGTTTGAAAACCGGCAAATGTGAACACCTTGGCTTGGCTTGAGGTGTAAGCGTTGCAAATAGCATTTAAGGTGGTTTTGAGGCATTCTATAATAGCCTCTGAAATAGTTTTTTAAACCACATGTGTAGTCTTGCCAAGTCTACTCTAAACATGTGCAAATATGGCATGTATTTCCATCATTTTCCATGGAAGTTAGAGTAGTTTTTACAATTCATGTCATTAACAGTAACCCAAATTTTTATCAAACTGACCACTATGAGAAAGATATTGACAAAGGGAAAAACGAGACGGCTGAGTATAATATCAAGCATAATGCAAACATCTCATAGCAGGTACAATCATGAGAAATACAGCCCTTACCTGAGCTATAAGTAACCAAACTCCTGTTCGAAGAACTTAATTTTCCATTGCTAGCCACATCAATCAGGAAAATACTATTGCTGGAATCCTATATGAACAAAAAGCTACATGTATTAATCAAAACAATGAAATCAATGCAAACTAGTTATTAAAAAGTCTGTAAAATAATCAAAGAATCTGTAATGCTCTAAGTTTTGGCAACCCAACACATTACTAACACTTAAGAATTTAAATAAAAAAGGGGAATTAAATTATATTGGGTTAAGAAGAAGTAGATTTAGGGTAACAAACAAAACTCTGGCCGTCGTGTAATTGCCCAAATCAAACGGTCACTTAACGGAAAATTATTTGAGCACATAAACAATGACGGAGTGCTCCAGCATAGAACTGGACTCAGTTACAAAATTAGGCATAACTTGTAGTAGAGATATCCGATTGACATGAAACAAAATTATGTGTCAGGTATGTCGAAAATCTATAATCTGAAATTGAAATCACATTAAAACTCATTCTACAAAGATCACATATATTTTATGTTCATTAATTTCATCAAAATTGACATGAGGTCTTAATACTTTACACATATGCACAGGAAGTTAAAGAAAAAAAAGAAGTTTGAAACATGATAAAAAATATTAGCATGCCAGTGGTTCTTTACTTCATTGACACACTTACCCTTACATTAGTCTCACAATTTGTCTAAATTTTTCCATTGGTGGGCAAGAATTTAATTATGCTAAAATTGCAAAGGTAATCAAGATCGAAGTAAAACATTAACAAAACCATAATTTCACAATTTTGAGTAAGATAAACAGAGGAAACATAAAATACCTAAAATTAAGAAGTGAACTGCAGTTGCACAAGGCAGATGATTGTTAATCTGGAGCAGGAAGATTTCTACATAGCAGGTAAAACTTGTGGTTGGTTTTCGTCGAAATTTGTCCCACTTTTTTTTCCTTTTTCTATTGCGTTTCGAATTTAGGGGGTTTTGGTGGTGAATCTAGTTTTTTTAAAATAGATATGTGAGTAAATAATTAAATATAATCATTAAGAACCGATGTATCATCATAGACAAAATTAAACTAATTTTTTGGCACATACTTCAATAAAAATATGAGAAACTTGAAAATCATAATCAAACACTTGCCTGAAATTCATACTCAATTCAAGCAGAAAACAAAGCCATAACTAAAAATAAGCATAAGTAACAGAAAGAAAATGCAATTAATGGCAGCCAACAGTAGAAATATGCAAGATTCAATTGGTGTGTTGAATTCCATCTGAGTGTAGTTATGGTTGTATGAGAATATAAGAGACTACCATAAGTAGCAAATAAAGAAAGTCCTGGAAGCAGCAATCTTTGTAATTCCGGGTTGTCTTTCAACTTATCTTGGTGAAACTGTTATATCTTTATTCATTTGACCATAGCTTGTGTTTGGTCTTATATGTGTAATCAAGCATTTTCATTGAAAAAAGCATTCAGAAAAGGCATATTGTCTTGGAGGATGAAATGGCGTAGTCAAAGAAGTCTATTGATAAGGTTTGTTCTAGTAACAAGTTTAATGAATACTTTCATTTAATATAGTGATGAACTTCTATTAGAATCTGCAGCTTATTGTTTTGTAGGAATCTCTTTTAGGCCTTGTTCTTTGTCTAGTAAATTTTATTTACTCAAATTGCGTGTAGATTATTTGGTTAAAAGTCAAAGATAGTGTATTGAAAATGTAAAGTAATTATGCGTGTGGTTGAAAATGAGGAGTGAGAAAATTTTTTTGAATGTTATTATGAATCGAACAAGGCCTGAGTTGGATATGCAGATGTAGGATATTTATCAGATCCACATAAAGTTAAGTCACAAATAGCATATGTATCTACATGAAGGGGAACAGTAATATCCTTGAAATCAGTGAAGCAAACTTTAACAGTAACATCTTCAAATTCAAATCACGTTGAGATAATCACAATACCTGAAGCAAGTCGTGAATGTGTATAGTTGAGGAACATGACTTGTTAGATCCAAGCATCATGTAGATTAACCTCAACAAAACATAGTTAAGCTATACTATATGAAGACAATGCAGCAACTCAATGGAAGCTACATCAAAGGAGATAGAACAAAGCATACGTTTCCGAAACTCTTTTATAGACACAAACTTTAGAAGAGCGAAGACATTGATGTTCTACAAATTTGGTCAAGTAACAATTTGGCAGACTTGTTCACAAAAGCGTTACCGAAATCTACGTTCATAAAGTTGGTGTACCAAATTGGCGTGTGATAACTTAAGAACCTTAAGGGCTTGTTTTATACTCTATAAATTCCCACTAACTTCCGCTACCTTTTTCTCTCTTATTATTTTCAATCACACATACAATTACTTTACATTTTTTAATATATTCTTCCCAATTTTCAACCACACATCTAACACGTCGTTCAAGTAAATTATATATATTGTGTAAAGAATAAGAACTAAATAATATTATTATGAGTAGGAATAGCTATAATCTTTTTCTTTCAATCAGGATTTGTCTCACTAGGTTTTCCTGACAATGAGGCATCACATTGATACTCCTATGGTCAACATCAGGAGAATAATTCTTTTTCTTTCCATTAGGTTTTATCCCATTGGATTTTCCTAATAAGGTTTTAATGAGGCAATGCTTGGATACCATACAATCAACTGTACTCTTTTTCCCTTAGTTTGGTGATTTTTCTCCCATTGCATTTTTTTTCCAAACGAAGTTTTAACAAGGCTGTTATTGTATAAAATAGTCATTACATTGCCTGCAAATTGTGAAACAAAGCAGGTGTAAGGATGTGTGTAAAAATAAATTTTTATATGTTTTTATGTGATATAGGAGAGAGAATGAATGGAATTGCATGGTGAAGATTTGTGTAGTATATGTATGTTCCATGAGATATATGAATGTGAAATAGGAAGGAAAATGGGTGTGGTTGAAAAAATATGTAAAATTGTGTAGAATAACACCCGCAAAAGCAACAAAAGTAGGTGGGAGTTCGCATATAATTGGATGTTAAATGACTATTACTCCTATGATCACTCCAGGCTCTCCTACTCTCAATTTGGAACTTTTGCGCCCGTTGGATTTTTCTCCAAACAAATCCAAAAGATATTTCCATTAATAATCATTCAAGCGGGATTATTATAGATGTAGCAATTAGTAGTTGGCTCAATATCAAATTAGTAGTATTTCGTGGGTCTTACATCCAAATGTATTTTACCACATTCATTCGCCTATATGATTGTGAATTCTTCATTGTAAATACACCAGAAAAAAAGTTTGACCAAATTCTAAATTCGACCAAATTCTCCCTTCCTGTTTTTTGGGTTAATTTCATTAACGGTCCCTCAAGTTACACAAAAATAACAAAATGGTTATTAAACTTTCAAAATTTCACCCGCAATCACTCAAGTTTAGATTACTTTCACCACTGGTCATCCATGGTCCAAATTATTCTAAATAAAATTTAAAGGACCGAAAGTTAAATTTCATATCAAAAGAAATATAAAGAAAGCTCATGTCTTCTTCCATCAAACGACCACTGCCTCCTTCTCCGGCCTCCAAATCTGAAAAATCGGACCACTACGACTCAAGCCTTACAATAATATTCCATTACACTAACATATTGAGAAAAGGTATATCAATCAATAGCTCGAGCATTCTTTAACAAACGATCAAAGTATCACATGTGAAACCCTTCTGTCAATTGTATTAAGTGTCGAATCATAGGTTGTTTTTATGCTTTTCCACTAACTGGGGTTCTATCCATGTGTCTCATAAAAAAATTCCTGTATAAATTCATAACAAATTTAGTTAATTTTCCTTCAAGAGGTAACATAAGAAGAATAAAAAACTGAGTCAAAAGTTGTATACCAGGAAAGCTTTTTGTCTCCAGCAGTGTTAATTGTAGCATCGAAAACCCTGAACATATCTATCAACAAACGACATCAAGTAGGAGTTTTGTCCGATCCTTACACTGAATATTGACAACAGAATAACCCTTTTCCAAAAAAATTTGTACGGCCACAATTGGGGTTTTTTTCACAAGTTTTAATTCACAGCTTTCTCTCATAATTGCCATCATCAAACATCATTTGATTAAGTGTCCTATCTCTATGCGTAATAATCGATAAAACCGAGGTTTTGGCACTTCTGAGAGTGGTCTGATCAGATTTGTAAGTCAGAAAAGGCGGAAGCATCGGTGGCTGGAGCAATGAAGACTGATGCTTTCTTGCTATTTATTTATATTTTTTTTTTTGGGTATAAAATTGCATTTTGGTCCTCTAAATTTTATTTAGAACGACTTGGACCCTCACTAACTATTGGTAAAAGTAGTGTAAACTCGAGTGACGGTGGGTGAACTTCTGAAACTTTAATGACCGTTTCATTATTTTTGTGCAACTCGAGTGACCGCTAGTGGAATTTACCCTTGCTTTTTCTCTTTTTTCTTAAGCCCGACAATATATAATGCAGGAAATAAAATCAAAGTCGTGAACCAGATCAATCTAAAATCATCGTATACCAAAGTAACCAAATCAAATTGATATTTCATATCAATCTGCTTTTATTTTATAAAAACAATTTAGTAGATCATGATTTTCAATAATATTTTGTAAATAAGCTTTATCGGAAAAAAGTGTAAAAAAAAATTGGCACTGCCCTCGAACCCCTGAAAAACGGGGCTCCACCTCCATTCAACCCTCAAACTCGAAATCCTAAATCCATCTTTGATTTAAGGTATTCTCTCTTCTTTTACAACAAATGTTGCCATTATACGCTATAAAATTCCATTTGTACATCTAAAGATCATTTGAGATTTTATGACTAATTTTTAATTAATTTAAATTGAATATACACCATAAATTAAATGCGACATAATCATCAATACAACAATTCGTACAGAAAACTCGTTAAATGACAATTTTTATTCAATATAACGTCTATTCAATCACTACGAATTACTAGTCCATCTATGTAGTCACCATGCAAACTATAATTCACTGAGTGCATTGGAAATACTCTTATAGATAGCGTGGACGATTTAGGTTGAAAGACTACAACGAGCACTGTCTTCGAAATAGTTTTGATTCCCGTTTGATGACATAGACAGTATCCAACCAAGAATGTACAGTAATGGTACCTTCAACACCCCTCGCCCCCTCACAAACTCGCTCTCTCCCCTAGAACAACCAACAGCTAATAACCAGTATAAGCACAATTCTGGAAAGGAAAGGATTCAAGCATCATTTTACAGAAGCAGACGAGAGCACTCATAAAAAAGACACGTGTCATTACATTACATTTACCATTGGAAGCTCAGCTAAGCTAATGGACCCGATGATTTTACGGTGGGGCTAGTCACGTTTCGTGAACTCAAGCTCGCAGTGCGTAAAAGCCTCCTAAATTCCGATAAGCTTATCTTACCGTCTTTGTCAATGTCTGCTTCTTCTAGCAGAGGGTCGATCGATCCCCGCAGTCCAGTGTGCTGCACAACAGAATCTTACATGTTTAATAATGAGGTTCAAATTAAAGTTTGAATTTGACTGAGTAGTTGAACAAAATGAATGGGTACCATTTTAAGCTCCTCTGTGGTTATAAAGCCATCTCTATCAACATCGAATTTTTCGAAAGCAGCAAGTGACCTTTGCTGCCACTTTTCCGAGTTATGCTCCTCCAATTGATGAACATGGAGGGTGGCTGCCACGAACTCCGAGAAATCTACAAGCCCATCCGTATTGCTATCAATCGCCTGAAGAATTTCAAGAACTCGCGAGTCTTTCATTTTCCAAGGAAGATCTTTTGCAAGGGCCTAAGCAAGTAGTACAAAACATTATTAATTTCCCGAGAAAGAAAAATTAGTGCATCTCCAAGAAAGTAGGAAAATGAAAACCGACCGACCTGTCTCATTTCCTCAAGACTAATGGATCCATTTTTGTCGACATCAATTGCATCAAACTGATCTCGCAGATCAGCCAGCTCCTCCTCGTCGAGTGTGCTAGCCAATGCCTGTTACATTCATTGTATTTTATTTGCATTTCATACTATTGCATCATCAAATTCAAATGCAGTATAACAAAAACAAAGGAGTTACCCGTAGGGCAAACTGCTTCAATCGACTGTATCTCACAAATTGCCGCATGTTGTTTAGAACAGATATGTCTAACGGAATCTCCGAAGCTTCACCTCCTTCTCGAACCCATGGATGTGCTGGAAAAAGTTAGAAAGATAAGTAAATTAAACCACAAAAAAGCCATATAGGAGGAGGTACATCAAACATCTCTAAAACGAAGAAAGAAAGGGACATGATGAAGATCTTTAATGTCGATCTAGATCCAAATTTTGAAATAATTGTTATCAACTCAGGGCGCAAAGCTAATCCAGCTAATCTTGTCATATATTAAAGGAAACAACGATTCATATTTGTGAAAATTAAGGTACATACACAAGGCCTGCGCTGCAGTAAGTCGGGCACGAGGATCTTTCACCAGCAACTTCTTCACAAAATCTTTAGCACCATTGCTTATGCTTGGCCATGGTTTTCGCCGAAAGTCAGGCTTGTTTCTTAGAACCTATAAGTATCAGAAACACAGTTAGAACCGAAATATGTGAAACTTAATGGCATAAAACTAATGAGGTGAGTTTTTTTTTTTTTTTTGAAAGGAAACATATATATATAAACTGAACTGTGAGTTACAAAGAATGTCAAGTGAACATTCTAAGTTACAAAGAACAGAAAATACCAAAGACTTCTTAGAAACTAATTACACAAGTTACTCCACTCTCTGCAGAGGACTTGAAAGGATAATCCCTTGAACTCCTTAGTGTTGAACGTCCAGGTAGCAACCCAAAACTTGATCTTTTCCCACAAGCTGTCTACTGATTCTTCTTTCTCTTCAAATAGCCTTCTATTTCTCTCAAGCCACACTGACCAACATATTGCTAGAATAGCTACTGTCCATAAAATTGAACTCCTCTTTCCTCCCCCCAAACTAATGAGGTGAGTTAGCACTAGAATCTCAAATGAAATTACAAAGTTGCAAAGAAAGAAAAGTTAAAACACAAACCCACCTCTTTGAATATGCCATCCTCGGTTTTATCCCAAAAGGGACGGCGGCCACAGAGCAATATGTAAGTAATGACACCAATACTCCAAACATCTGATTCAGGGCCTGACTTACGCTTCAACACCTCCGGGGCAACATAGTATGCGCTTCCAACAATATCTTGAAATTTCTTCCCTGTTATAAATGGGGAACAAATACTGAAATCTTGATAAAATAATAAAAACAAAGTCTGCAATTGTTTAAAGAAGAAATTAAAAGAAGTAAACATCTTAGTCACCTGGTCTAATGAAGTCGGAAAGACCAAAGTCTGTGGCCTTCAATGATGAATCCTCTTTTGGTGACTTGAATAGAAAATTCTACAGACGAAAAATGAATGTGAGAGCATCAACTCATCAAGCACAATATTTCCTTTCAAATATAATAAGTCCAAGCATACCTCCGGCTTCATGTCACGGTGTACTAAACCATGCAAATGACACTCAGCTGCAACTTTTAGCATTTGCCGTACAATGATGGCTGCATCTTTTTCCGTGTAACGGCTGTCCTTTCTGATCAAATGAAATCATATGTAAGCCCTCTAACATTTCTTCTTAACACGAAAGAATTCAATTATGCGTAAAAATGGGGTATTCTTACTTTGACAAAATGCGGTCCAGCAATTCACCGCCCTCACATAACCTAACATTGAGTATAAGTAATTCATTCCTACCATGTTACAAAAATTCTACTGAACACATTGAATATCTTGAATGACAAAGCGGCCCTCTGAGAAACTTACTCCATTACTATGTAAACATAAGAATCATCCTCGAAAGAATTATGGAACTGAACCACATTCTCATGACCAGCTAAAGCTTTCAATATCTTCACTTCTCGTTTCACATCCTCCACGGCGATGGGAAGAACCATCTGCATATTATAACCATAAGTCTCAAATTCTACTCAAGTAAATGGAGGGCTTTAAGAAGAAGGCAACACAACATCCATCTTATAACTGCATTACTTGATATAACCTTGCAGTCAGTCTTCAAATTTTCTTTTATTAGTTACATTTTCCAGCTCACACTCCACAGAGTATCACGTTGACTCAAGGAATTGAAGACAATTTTTCATTATTTATTTATTTTTTTTTTCCTTTCATGATCTTCAAAAACCAAAGGATATCCTGATATTTGAGTGAGACCAAGGATCAAAAGAAGGATATATTAGGTCCCCAACAGATTATTGCTCGATTTTAAGAAACCACAACAATTACCAGAAAGCAAGACCAATTTCCCAGAAATAACAACAGATTTGAAGATCAGAATAGAGCCAATTGATTACCTTGTTCTTCTCAATTTTCTTGACAGCAACACGATCTCCATTTGACTTATCAATTGCAACATATGTATAACCGAACTGACCATGACCCAATAATTTCCCAATAGTATATCGATTATCGAAATCTTTATCGTATCCAAAATCTGTTCTTTTCCCACATGGGATGATCCCACCTGGCCTTTTCGAACTATTCTTAGGAACCTGAGGATTGTTCCTCTTCGGCTGATTCCTATGAGGAGATTCCTTTGTTCTATGATTATTACCACCTTGTTTTCTTGATGTAACAGTGGACGTGGAGGCTGGCTTGCCGGCGGTAGCGTCATTTGCGGGACGGTGGCGCTGGTGGTGGTGGTGGTGGTTGTTGTTGTTGTTGTTGTTGTTAGCGGCGGTGGTTGAAGGGGTGTTGCTATTCGAACCACTGACTTTGGTGGTGGAAAAACAGATACCCATTTTCCAGATAACAGAAAGGGATCCAAGCCCTTATCAAAATTTCAGAATTTTTGAACAATTCAATCAATGAATGGTCATGTGAAATCAAGAACACGGAAAAGCAGAAGGGATAGATATTATTTATTTAATACCGGAGATGAGAATGTGAAATCACTAAACAGAAATATAATAATAAATAATTAGACGAGACGAGAAGAACGAGTAGAAGAAGATAGAAGGAAGATGGGGAGAAAGAGCGGAGGTGGTGGAAATGGTCAAAAGAAGAAGAGAGAACCAGGGTGAGGGGTGAGGGTGTGGGGAGGGGGGTGTCAAAAGTCCCTCCCCAGTTTTCCCAATCATTTCATTGATTTTTTCTATTTTTATTTGCTTTTTGTTAGATCAAATCAAATGTGTAGTGGGATTGGGGGGGTTGACGCCAAGTCAGGAAATTGCAATTTGCAATCCGGTCTCTTTTTTTTTTTTTTTTTTGTTCCCTTAAAATAAAATAAAACAAGACAATTATAGGGAGAGCAATTTGAAGTCAGTCACATGAAAATGTGGCTTGCTGTTAGAGCATTACATAGTGATAGTATTAGTAGTGGTATTTTCATTGTTGGGTGTAATATTAGGGTGTGTTTGATTGTAAAGTCGGAAAATTATTGGAAGGAAAACGTTTTCCGCGTAAATGAATTCCGGGAAAAGATTTTTCAGGAAAAATGGTAATTGTAGGTGTTTGATTGGATTAATTTGAAATTTGGAAAATAGTGTTATTTTTTTTGTTTTTATGTTTTTTCATGAAATTTGATCATTTTCCTTATTTTTATAGTTAAAGCAAATTATCCACTTTAAAAAAAAAAAACCAGATTTTTTCCCAGAAACCAAAATCTGGCCAATTGGTAGGAATTGCAATTCCATGAAAACAAGGAAAAAGGGTCACGTGTGGAGAGAGGGTGGAAAATACATTCTCGGAAAATTTTGGCTATCAAACACTCCCTTTTCCTGAAAAAAGTTCCAACTTTTGCCTTTTCCTTGAAAAAAAAGCTCAATCAAACACACCCTTATATTATTTCACTAAAGAATTTCACGTGTTTTCCGGCTCAGTTGGATGCTGTAGCAATACAACTAACTCAACAGTCAACATTAAATATTCGTAATTCGTAATATATAAGAAGTATAAAATTGATTATAGAGCCTGCCAGATATCCCACCATTGCGCATTAAAAGCGGAAATGACTAATGAGATCCCGTGTTTCATTATCACTCCTTCCGACATATTCCATCCCGTTTATACGGTATATTTTTTCTTTTTGGAATATCCATTTATTTGATTTATTTTTATATTTATTTATAATTATATCTTCATATGATCTTTTTTAATATCATTTTTAATGTACATTATGATTAAATAAAGGTATTCTATAAAATTTATTTGTATAATAATAATTATTATTTCCCATATCATTCTTAATATATATATGAAAAAATAAAGTGGATTATATAATTAGAACAGAGGAAATATGATTATTATTATTATTTTTGAACATTTCATTATTTTTATTTTTAGAGCTCATTTTATGTCATTTATTTAAAAATTATTTCCATTTTATATATTTTCTATGTTTTAAAGATTTTTTATTTACTTTTTAATTACACATCTAAAAATCATTTTTTTAAAGTTAAAATCATTTTTTTAAAGTTAAAATCATTTTTTTAGAGAACTCTATCAAACAAGTCTTTGGAACAATGCAATTCAGTATTTTTAATTGATACATTTGACGTGATACATTTTCATTGAATATCAAGAGATGCAATTAATGATAAAACACATTGATTCCTATTCATCAATTTATAAAAAGTGACCAACGTATCACTTAAAAATGTCATCTGATAATAAATAATGCTATTTACAAGAGGTGATATTAATTCATTTATCATTGTAAATTCTATATTTAAAATAGCATTTAAGATAATAAATTAATTACTTTTATCACACTTTCACATCACCAATTACTAATAAAAAGTCATGATAAATATCATCGTTTATCAACAATTTTTGAGAAAAATCACAAAAACAATCCACTAAACAACAACAACAAAAAAAAAACTTAGCATTATTCCCTACAAGTAGGGGTCGGTTATATGAAACTATAATGAGAAATCACGTCGAATCACAACTATGAATTTTTCTACGCCACGCATTTCTATCCAATGCTAGTTGCTCCTCCACCTGCTTAACATGCATGTCTTTAAGAATTACTTGTCTCCATATTATTAACACCCTTCCTCTACCTCTCATTGCATTTCCTACCTTAATACTCTCACTTTTCCTAACGAGTGCACTCTCAGGTCTCTGCCCTATGTGTCCAAACCATCTTAGTCGAATCTCTCTCATCTTATCCCCAATGGGGACCACTCATAATCTACCACGGATCTCTTTATTTGGAATTTTGTCTTTCCTGATTTTACTGCACCTCCACCCTAGCATACACATTTCTGCCAGCCCCAGTTTTTGTTCATCCACTTTCTTAACTGGTCAACACTCACTACCGTATAGCAATCTAGTCTTACAAATGTTCTATATACTTTTCCTTTCAATCTCGAAGGAATATTACAGTCACATAAAATCCCTAAGGCACCTCTCCACTTCATCCATCCTGCATTAATCCTGTGAATAACATCACCCTTTATGTCAGCATTGTTTTGGACTACTGATCATAGATAACGGAAACTATCACCTTTGGTACCACCTCACCACCTAACTCAACTACAAGAGAATCTATCCTACTCCTACCACTAAATAAACATTCCATATATTCCGTTTTAGATCTACTTAACCTAAAACCGAGAGCCTCTAAAATAGGTCTTCAAAGTTCTAACTTATTATTTATACCTGTCCTAGTCTCATCAACTAAAACTATATCACCTGCAAATAGCATACACCATGGTACTTCGTTTTGAATATGTCTTGTAAGCACATCAATGATTATTGCAAACAAGAAAGGGCTCAATGCAGAGCCTTGGTGTAACCCTATTGTAATCGGGAAGCTATCTATTATTCTACTGCATGTCCTAACATTTGTACCTATCCCTTCATACATATCCTTGACTATATTTACATATTTAAGAGGCACATTTTTCTTCATTAAAACCCGCAAGAGCACATCTCTAGATACTTTATCATAAGCTTTCTCGAGGTCGATAAAAGCCATATGTAAATCTTTCTTCCCATCCCTATATTTCTCTATTAATTGTCTAAGTAGATGGATTGCTTTTGTGGCCGATCGGCCCGGCATAAACCCAAATTTATTTTCTGAAATTGGGGCAATGCGTCTCAACCTATACTCAATTATGCTCTCCCATAATTTCATAGGGTGACTTAAGTTTTATTCTTCTATAATTGGAGCAGTCTTGTATATCGCTCTTATTCTTATATAACGGTATCAAAGTACTCTTTCTCCATTTATCGGGCATTTTCCACTATACCAAATCTTGTTAAAGAATTTAGTTATCCACCTTATACCAATCTCTTCCATGCCCGTCCAAACCTCAATTGGGATACCATCTGGACCTATAGCTTTCTTAACTTTCATTCTTCTTAAAGCCTCTCTAACCTCACATTCACTAATTAGCTGCGCAAACACATGGTTGGTCTACTCCAAGTGGACTGTAATATCACCAAGGTTGCTAGTTTTATCCCCATTAAAAAGTTTATCAAAATAATCTCTCCATCGTTGTTTAATCTCCTCATGTCTTACTAACACCTTACCATCCATGTCCTTTATGCATCTTATACCATTGAAATCTCTACTCTTCTTTTCCCTCATTTTCTCCATTTTAAAGATTTCATTTTTTCCCTTTTTTAAAAATCCAATTTCCTATATATTCTCCCTAACCTCTCGTATGACCTTCTTAACTTGCCTCTTAGTCTCTTTATACCGATCATACCCCTACCTATCTCTATATTTCTTAAGGTATTTATAGCTCTTCCTCTTCGCCCTAACTGCTAGTTTCACTTCCTCGGTCCACCACCAAGATTCTTTTCCTGGAGGTGCCTACCCTCTTGACACCCAAGTATCTCCTTAGCTACCATCTTCATACAATGTGTTCTCCCCGCCCATGCCGTATTAACATCTTCGTTACCCTCCCAATCAACCATCTTATCTAACCTATCTTTAAAGGCTAACATCTCAACCCTATTAACCTCCACCACTTAATCATTGGCTCCTTTGCTTTCACTACCCTCTTTCGCCAATCTTTCATGCGAACATCTAATACTACGAGCCTATATTGCGTGGTGACACTCTCCTTCAGGATAACTTTACAATCCTTACAAATGTGTTTATCTTTGTTTCGAGTCAAGAAGTAGTCAATCTGGGCAGCATTTGTCCCATTCCTATATGTCATTAAATGGGTTTCTCTCTTCTTAAACCATGTATTCACTACTCGTAAGTCGTAAGCCGTGGCAAAATCTAAAATAGTATCCCCAGCGATATTTCTGTTCCCAAATCCATAACCCCCATGTGTGCTATCAAATCCATCCCGACTTTTACCTACATGTCCATTTAGGTTCCCACTTATGAATTATTTCCCTCCACTGGATACGTATTCTACCTCTTCATCTATGTCTTCTCAGAATTTCTTCTTAGTAGTGTCATCTAGGCCTAATTGCGATGCATATACACTAAATATATTTATAATCTCGTCTCCTAGCACCACCTTAATAAGTAAAATCCTGTCACCATTATGCCTCACCTGGACCACATCTTTTAGCAAATCCTTAGATACAACTATTCCCACCCCATTCCTACTCATGTCATTACCCATGTCCCATAGCTTATATCCTCATAGCGCTACCTCTTTGGATTTTTCTCCTACCCACTTAGTCTCTTGCGGGCATGAAATGTTCTTCTCCTATTCATCACATCCCCTATTTCCGCCAATCTACCGGTCAAAGATCCTATGTTCCAAGAGGCTAAGTGAACCTTATCCTTGAGGACTAACTTCTTTACCCACCACCGTCCTTGAAAAAGCGAGAACCCTTGCTTATTTTCACCACACCTGGGCGCCAATGTGATACGTCGCTTCTAGGGAACGCCCAACGTCCGGTTTAGCACATCGCTTAGTAGGGAATGCCCTAACGTCTATCTCATTTGGTTGGTTCCATTTCATAGATTTGATAAAATTTTACGTTGGCTGCCAACCTATCGCAACCCTTCTCCTTTACTCGGGCTTAGGATCGACAATGTGATACACATTGGCGAAGTTAAAAATAATCCACTAAACAAAAACATAAACAAATATTATAAAAAACTTTGAAAAAAAATGTTGACAAAACTAGTCTGTAGTGATCGGAAAATTCTTCTTAAATAAAATATACTTAATTAAATAAAATTTAGAACGTGCCACTACGACCTTACTTATAAAATTTAAATAGTGTACGCTCGTCTAGTCGAAATTCATATTATTTATTGTTATATTTAATTATTTATAAAAATTTATTTATTTTCAAAATATACTTTTGAGGACCAAACCTTGAAATTTATTTATTTTAGTCCCCAAAGATTTTTAGTTGCTAAAGGCCAAATTTAAAGTCCAAATACAGTCCAATCCAATTTGAAACCCATCTAGAGGCCCATTTGCAAATGCTATTCTAACTTTTACCCTTAAATAATCTTTTTGAGTATGCTTAAACCCTAGCCCCATTCTCCTCCATTGTCATCCTCAAGATCAATCTATCCATTCTTATCCAACAAATCAAACTTCAAGTGGTAAGATTACTTGATCTTCCTATTTTAACTTATTTCTATTTTATTGTTTTAAGTTCTTGATCAAATTTTTGTAGTGTTTACTTGGTCATTAATGTAAGTAGGATAGATATATACATACATACACTATACACGCACAACCACCGCACCACCGAGTCACCACCGCCGCTCCACCGCCGTTCACCACCATATCATCACCACAACACCACCATCATCAACACACACAATAGCACGCATATACATACACAATACATACACCATCGCATACATACACGCATATACGCATGAACCTCGGCCCAAAATTTCAACCACGCTCAAAAATCCACTTCACAACGCAAAAATTATACCTACACCTTCCTCGACCTCTATAGAACATCGTAGTATAGGTTAATTTCGAAAATTTTTGAAGAAACGATCGAATTTTGAAAATACCCAAATTTTTCCTTTAGTGCTCTAGCTTCAATTTCTTCCCAAACACTCAATATTTCTTCAAATTGATGCCACCACTAGCTTCACCACCTTCAACTTCACCTTTGCCGCCATTTTCGCCGGCCGAAAACCGCGGGAACACGAGCGAGTAGAGAGAGCCGAGAGAGTAGCGAGAGCCGAGAGAGAGAGAGAGAGAGCGGGTAGAGAAGACGAGACCCGGCCCGTGTCCATTTTCCTTTTATTTAATTGGTTTATTGCAAGTTAGTCCCTCAGGTTCCATCCTTAGTTTAAGTTGGTCCCTATAATTTATTTAATTTCAAATCCCCAACTTTCAATTGTTACAATTTGGTCCCTCAATATTATTTACAGATTTAATCCCCCATTTTATTTATTTTATTTAAATGAGCCCTCAAATTTTATTTAATTTCAAGTCCCTAACTTTCAATTGTTGCAATTTGACCCCTAAACTTTTATTTCACTTTAATCCTTCAATTTCTTTTTCATATTTACTTTCACCCCCAAAATTTAATTGCATATTAGTCCCTCATGTTTTAAAAATCCTATAATTGAGCCCAAAATATTTTTAGTTCACTTTTATTGCATAATAGGTCCTCAAACTATTAAATTCTTTCAAATTGACCCCCGAAGTTTTATATTCTTTCTATTTTGGTCCACAAACTTCTATATTGCTTATAGATACTTCATATTTAAGAGTATTAACATAAATTAAACTCATTATTGACTAGACGAGGCGTACGGACAGCTAGAGGACTGATTTCTCACCGTTAGTAAACTCAATACTCGGCTAAAGGTTAAGGTACATCCCCTTTCAAAAAAAGTTTCTTTTAAATGTGCGCAATTGCAATTAATATTATTATAAATGCTGCATGTAAATGTTATGTGATGATAGACTTTTTAGCCTACTTTTGACGTGCTTCCTCGGCACTATGACGATAGGCTCTTTGCCTAATTACGACGTGATTTAATAGCATTATGACGATAGTTCTTTGGCCTAATATATTATAAGAACGTGCTATTAATCACTATGATGACGTGCATGATTAAGAGGGATGATGAACGAACTTGTATTTTATACCTGTTCGTATTTTATGAAGATGATGATTATGTGCATTTAATTTGTAATATATATTAATTGTGGTGCGCGGGATCTACTGAGTATTTAAAATACTCACGATTTTCTCTATCAAATGAACAAATTGCAGATTAAGGAGCCGGAGGCTTGGCGAGGTGTGGGAATCTTTTAGGGACCTTCAAATAAATTAGTTTTAATTACATTGACAATTGAGTACTTTTAACTGTTGAAGTAATGACTTTTGAATGTTTTGAACTTACTAGTGCTTTAATTGGATGTTTTTGAGGACTGTGTTGAAACTATCATGAGACACTCTTTCGATTTTATTAATTTAAATAAATTTCCGCATTTTAGCTATTTGTTATCTTTCCGCATGTATTGGTATTATAAAAAAAATGGTTAGTTTTAAAGAAAGAACTAGCGTTCTGAGTTCTTCGAATTCGGGGCGTTACATAATCTATAAACCAAATGGAACTCAAAACAGTTTATGCATCGGTATTATAAAGAAAATCAACTGTAATCTTCTATGCAACAACTCAAATCAGACTAAACATCTTCACATCGAAGTACACAAAGAAACGCTAAGAGATATGTGAATAGGAGCACGAAGCAAAGAGAGAGAGAGAGATCGAGAGCAGAAGATTAGGGTTTGTTGGGAAAACTTCCAGAAATGATCTTTGGTTGTCCTTTTATACTAGTAATATCAATGGTCCTCGACTTGATGTAGAGATCCAATGACGAAGATGAAAGCATTAGTTGTAAACAATAAATAAAACACGTTCATCCTCAATGAGTTGACCTGAATTTTAGACTTGGGCTGCCCAGGTGGTTTTAATAAAACTAGTGTCTGAACATCTATAACTAAAAATTATATTTTTTTTGTTGATAGAAATAAAGTTTAGATGTAATTAATGGCATGGAATAAAGACACATAACATAACTATATTTTCTATAAAAATATCATAAATTTCGAAATACTTCTTTATATACAATATTTGTAGTTGTGTTTCTTTGATTCTTTCCAATCCATTGTGACTCATAACTCTTGATATCGCAACATATAACTGCCCCTGACTAAACACCGGCCTCTTTGAGAAAAACGCCTGATGCGACAATGATTGAACTTGCCTTTTGTTAATTTTCATAATGTATGAAACAATCAATGGAAACTTTGAAACCTAAATTGCTTGCTAGTACCGCACAGTTTGAAGAAACAATTTGCTTTGATTAGCCATATAAACTATTGACGAAAGATATCAATAACAATGTATTGAAATCTCATAAATTTTGGAAAACCTCTTTTAAAGACTATATTGGTTGTATAATTTATCGATTACCCATCATTATCACACTGTAATAACTTCAAATTAGACCAATTTCTAATTTTGAACACTAGAACATATAGTTGTAATAACTGAAGACCAATTTTTAGAAATATTCCTACATAAGAGAGTGATTGGCCTTGACTTTTGTTGCTTCACATATGTGAAGAATTTATGGTTGCATGCACAACATTCTGCCTACTTTCGTTAAAAATTACTGGCAAGATCTATCAGAAATTCCCAACGAACACTATTTTGTTTTACCTCTGAACGCTAATTGGAGCTATGTGGATTCGTAAATCTCAAAATATCTCGCATTGTTTTGTTTAAAACCTCAAAACAATACCTATTCATCATCGCTTTTTCATCCTAAATTATAATTCTTGCTTTTGCAATAAAACGCTACTGGTATACTACTTTGAACTTTCATCAACACTGACAGTAATGACAAATTTAGAATGGATAGTTCTACCAATTGGCAGTCGAAGTTAATTCCTAGATATCCCCGAAATTAATATTTCAAAAATTGATTCACTATACTCTCTTGTTGTCCCAATTATTTGGTCTACTATGCTTTTCAAGACGATTAAGAATGTTGTTGGAAAACTAAATTTCATAAATTGTGTTTTTAATTTGCTCCCATTTAATGAATAATTTTTAAAATTTAAAATTAATATTTAAATTAATAATTACAATTATAATATTAAATAAGGCTTATTAGCACCATCATAACCCAATGTTTTGGTCCAATCCGCACTAAGGACTTATCATTTTTCCTTAGCGTTTTCATCCCCAATCTAACGTTTTATTAAGAGATAAGGAGTTTTTAGGCAAAAAAGACAATATTACCCTTTTATTTATATTATTTTTATTACATTAAATAAAAATATTTACAATTAAGTCCGTAACCTTTTAACAAGGAAAAATTAGTCCTCATCTATAACCTATTCTCTACCACCACCACCACCATGGTGTCGCCACTACCAACTCCAGCGAAACTTCAGCAAGGCCAAAAATAGATCTAGTGGTTGAAAACTATCAGATCTAGTGGTTTTCAACCACTAGATCTAGTGGCGCCAGGGTGGTGGTGGTGGAGAATAAATTGTAGATGATGACTAATTTGTATTTATTAAAAGGTTATGGACTTGTTTGTAAATATTTTTATTTAATTTAATAAAAATAGAATAAATAAAAGGGTAATATTATCTTTTTGGCTTAAAGAGTCATTATCTCATAATAAAATGTTAGGTTAATGATGAAAATACCAAGAAAAAAATATAGGTTCTTAGTGCGCACCCGACCTAAACATTGGTTCCTGATGGTGCTAATAAGATATTAAATAAATGTATATTTGTAAAAAATAACACAAAATAAATTTTTTAATATGGGAATAATGGAATAAAATAATTGGCACAAATAAAAAAGAACACTAGCCGTTTCACCCATGTGTTGCACGGGGGACAAAATTTTCAACTAATAATGGTATTAATAGATGTTAATAATATTAACATATAACCTAAAAAATAATTAAAATAAATAATGTGTTACAACAATAAACTTAATTAATTTAACTCCAAATAATTCTATAAAAATTTTGATAGAGTTTCCCCTTGTATTTCATATTAATCCATCCAACAAATATGTAAAAAACAATTCATGAAAATTCACACAACTTAATTTACTATTCTTCATAGAATTGTAACTTAATTAGCATTTATACATTTGCTTTGCATGGGATAATAATTCGTGGTAGAGATTATGATAATATATTACATTTTTCTTATTACAAGATTAATATACTAATGTAAACTCAAAATAAAATAATATTAAATGTTATAGTTATAAAAATAACCATACTAAAATAACTTTACTAACATTCGTATAGCTTATGGTTTGTCCTTTAAAATTATTTTATATTTTATTATATGCAATTATAAATTTTGGGAGATATTAATTATATATCAATGTGATGTATGTTATTAACAATTAATATGTAAATAATAATTTTTAATTTTTAATTATAAAATATAATCAACATGGAGATAGATTATAAAACTAACAATGTAGTAAGTACAGTCCAACAGACCCTAACACCTCGTTCCTGCCATGCTGGGAAACACTTATCCTCGTTTCGGCCCATCCACATTTACTCTAAGTTGAGTGAGGATGATATAAGAATTACAATAGGATGGGAAATTCCATTTCTTGTCCCCGTCTTGCTAGAAAATTCTCATCCCCTTCCACGCCATATCGTGGTGGTTTAATAAAAAAATTTTATTTATACTTTTTAATATATGTGTTATTGGCATTTTATTTCTTCAATAAATACCTTCTCAATATACTAAACATGTATATTAACATATTAGGTATAAACTTACTAATTTAACATATTCGACATATAAAGTATTGAATGATTCAATATAAAATTTAAATTAATTTGGATAAGATAAATAAATTGAAATATATATGATTAATACTTAAAATATACAACCTAATTGATGGTACTTGAAAATTAAATAAAATCTCAACTTGTGAAATTCGATATAAAATAAATATATAATTCAAAGTAGTGAGGATTCTTCAACTTATTCTCTAGCAAAAGCAATAGATTGAATCAAAGAATTATTGTATAATTGTTGGTTTGAGTATTGTAAAAAAAAAAAAATACTATTTGAAGACCTAGTTTTGGAGCTTGTTATTACTTTAAAAAAGGAGCAGATCCTTTGCGATCAACTATAACTCAAAAGAAATATTGTGGAAAATACAAAAACATATGAAAATCAAAAGAAAAGTGTGTTTTGAAAAAAAATGATACTGAAAAAGTAAATTAAGTTAATTAAGGACTAATGATCAGTCGACTTACTCTAGAATAAGATGTTTAACTTTATTTTAAAATATGCAAAAAGATAAATCAATTTCGGAAGCACATTTTCCTTCCCTGTAGTAATCTAATTAATTTTTATTATTTTTCATTTTTTGAAATAATTATGTTTCCTCCTTTTAGCAATTTAATTAATTATGATTAATTTTCGCCTAATAAAACTATCTCAATTTTCGTCCAATAAAAATATATCCAATTAAATCTGAGAAATATATATGTATAGAAAAGCAGGGAAATTCCAGCCTATTTTTTAATTAGATTAATTAGTTTTCCCACCTAAAATAAAGTCATTTTTTATCTTTTGATTTTTTCATTTTTTAATAATTAATAGTTAATCTCCAATAATCAATTAACTAATCATTATCTATATTAAATCTTATCCTCACCAAAATAAGATTTTTTCAAAGGGAAATTCCAGCCTATTTTTTAATTAGATTAATTAGTTTTCCCACATGAAATAAAGTCCTTTTTTGTCTTTTGACTTTTTTATTTTTTAATAATTAATAGTTAATCTCCAATAATCAATTAACTAATTAGTATCTATATTAAATCTTATCCTCACCAAAATAAGATTTTTTAAATCTCCACTGATTTGAACTTATCTTTTGTATGTTTTTTCTCTTTTGATCTCCTCCTTTTTTATTAATTCATAATCAATCCTAACAAAAGAATCAATAAATTATTATTTATATTAAATGCTAAATATTAAATTTCAATTTTGTTTCCTTGCATAATAAGTATTGATAATTATTATTTCATTATATATCTTTTTAATCTGAATCTAAAGATTTATATTTATATATAGAATAAGAGACTTTATAAATAATTAACTACGATACGAAAATTAATTTTTAAGAAAATAAAATTAATTAAAATTAATACTGTCATTAATATTTTATTATTGTGTGATACAAAATTAGCATTCATTAAATTTTTACACAAAATTAAAAGAAAAGTATAACATTAAAATTTAAAATTTTGATTCGATCCACTAATTAATTTGTTAAATAAGTAATTATTTTTATCAATATTTAGAAAAGCGAACCGGCCAGCAAATCGGAGAAAGCAACGGTTCAAAGGTCAAACGGTTGAATTGGGTCAAATCGTCTTTAATTAAAAATAAATTAAAACCAATAAAATTAAAAAAAATAAAAAAACTGGTTGAACCATTACCGGGTCACCAATTAAACCGATTAAACTGGTCGGTCAATTGATTTTTGATCGATTTTCTAATAGTCTGATTTTCAGCTATAACCGGACCGGATTTTCGACCGGTTCATGGTTGAACTGGCCGGTCCGGTCCAGTTTTCTAAACATTGATTTTAATAAACAATTAGCGAAGGAATGAAAATTAATCTAAATTAGCAATTTCGTTAAGATTTAATTTTTGTGTAATACAAAATTAAAAGTCATTAAAATTTTATGTAAAAATTAAAAGGAACTTGTAAAATGATTAGATTAGTCCTTTTACTTAATTTTAGAAATAATTAATTATTTTCAAAAATAAAGTTAGCTAAAAAATGAAAATTAATCAAAATTAGCAAGTTTTAGGAATTCATTTTGGTGTGATAAAAACTTACAATTCATCAAATTCGTACACAAAAACTAAAAGAAATATGTAACATTAATTTTTTAATTAATAATCCAGTTATAGTATTAATCCAATATTTTTAATTAATCGAATCAATATGTATATCTTTTAAATTGCAGATATCCTTTAATAGAAATAATTGATGAAAATGGGTTTTAATATTGTATTTCAACAGTTATATCTTTTAAACGAATTTTAGATTAGTTTGGATGGTTTTGTTATTGGATTTGATTAGTAATCAATCAACTTTGAGAATTATTATTGCATTTCAACAGTTTATATCGAATTTGAGTTATAGTTCTCATCCATTTTCATTGTTTTTGTTATTTGGATTTGATTGGAAGAACTGATAGTTTTCATTTCTCGAATTTTTTTTGATTGATTAAGCTTTTTCTAAAAAGTAAACACAAGTTAAATCTTTTGTTAGGCTATATTTGTTCTTGATATAGAATATGTAGCTCTTGACCAATATTAAAATCCTACCATAAATTACAATAAAGATTGTCAATAATAACGTACTAACAAGATATCGAAAAAGTCATTTTTCAAAACAGTGAACAACAATTACATGAGTGTTGTTAACGGCATTTTTAAAACGGTTAAGGTAAATCAGTAGATTCATAAAACTTTCTTCATACTCTTAAATTTATTTTCCTTGAATCATTTCGTTTTTGTGCCAATATGTTCATTGTGAAAATTAATTATACTTATTTTCTATGGTTAATTAATATTTTTAGTTTACATAATTGGTTATAATTGCAAAAGTCCAATAAACTTTATAATTTTTTATAAAGTTGATTGGTTTGCAATGCAATTATTACTATTCAGAAGTATAAAATAAATTAAAATATGAATTGACCCAATTCGATAGATTATTTGAGTAAATTATTGAAATAATTATTCTTTCTCTATACTGATAAATTACTTTCTCTTTTTTTTCATTAATTTTTTTATACCATTGGATTGAGATGATACAACCTTTTAAATATTAAAGGTAAATTCGTGGATTGATCGTACTTTTTTTGCACTATTAATTTTTCTTGTCTTGAGTCGTTTATTTTTGCACCCATATGAAAAATACTTTTCAATAGTGGAACAGAGGTTCAATCAAAAGAGTGTTGGACTCACTTATTATAAAGAAATAATTGTAATTTCTTCGCACTATAAAAGTGATATATATATATATATATGAGATCAATTTTATAAGTCATTAATACAAATCGACACAATATTTTAAATTATTAAGGTAAATCTATGGATTTATCATATTGTTTTTACAATATTAATTTTTTTCTTGGATCATTTAGTTTTTATGACAATATGTTCATTGTGAAAATTAATTATACTTCTATGTTGCTTTTGCATGGTTGATTATTTTTTTTAGTTCATATAATTCGTTATAATTGGGAAGTCCAATACACTTTATAATTTTTTCCAGTAAATTAATTTGTAATACAACTATTATTGTTTACAAGTATAAAATAAATTAAAATATACCAGATTCGATGGAGTGCTTCCGGTAAGTTATTGCAACAATTATTCTTTCTTCAAAGTGATAGCTTATTTTTTCTCTCTTTTTTTCCTCATTCATTTCTTATACCATTAGGTAGAGAAGACGCAATTTTTAAAATAGTAAGAGTAAATTTATGGATTGATTGTACTTTGTTCACAGGATTAAATTTTCCTCTTGGATCATTTATTTTTTGTGTCCACATGAAAAATATTTTTCAATAATGAAAGAGTTCCAATCAAAAGAGTGTAGAACTCACACTGTTAAAGTGTTTTTATTTATTTTTTATTTTTTATATGATCAATTTTTGAAACTATTAATAGGAGTCGATACAATATTTTGAATTGTCAAGGTAACTCAGTGGATTGATCGTACTTTCCTCACACTATTAATTTTTTTCCTTGGATCATTTGGTTTTTATATCAATACATTCATTGTGAATTGTACTTCTTTTATACGGTTGATTAATATATATTTTTAGTTCACATAATTCATTGTAATTGTAAAAATTCAATATAGTTTATAATTTTTTCCAATAGATTAATTTGTAATGCATCTATTACTGTTTACAAGTATAAAATAAATTAAAATATTAATCGACCAAATTCGATAGATCATTTTTGGCAATTTTGAAACAATTATTTCTTTCTTCACACTGGTAAATTGCTTTCTTTCTTTTTTTAATTAATTTTTATACCATTAGGATGAGACAACATTGTTTTTTAAATATTAAAGGTAAATCTGTGGATCGATCGTACTTTCGTTGCACTATTAAATTTTTTTGGATCATTTATTTTTTGTATCTATATGAAAAATGCTTTTTAGCAGTGGAAGATAATTCCAGTTAAAAGAGTGCTGAACTCACTTCGTGTGAAGAAACTATTATTGTTTCTTTGCTTTAATAATTTTTTCCTTTTTTGAATTATCAATTTTTTAAATCATTAGTATGAGACGACACAATATTTTAAACTATTAAGATAAATTCGTGGATTAATCGTACTTTCTTCACATTATTAATTTTTTTGCCTTAGATCATTTAGTTTTTATACTATTTAGTTTTTATACCATATGTTCATTGTGAAAATTAATTATACTTTTTTGTATGATTGATTAAAATTTTTAATTAACATAATTCTTCACAATTGCAAAAGTCCAATAAACTTTTTAATTTTTTGTACTAGATTAATTTGCAATGCAATTATTACTATCTACAAGTATAAAATAAATTAAAATATGAATTGACCCACTTTGATGGATTATTTGCGATAAATTGTTAAAATAATTATTATTTCTTCGTACTGATAATTTTTTTGTATCATTAATTTTTAATGCCTTTTGTTTGAGTCGGCACAATTTTTTAAATTGTAAAAATGAATTCGTTGATTGAATATACTTTCTTCACACTTTTTTTCCGTGGAACGTTTATTTTTTGTGCCGAAATGTTCACATGTTAACTTAGCAAATTAATGCCTCATTGGTCCAATTGATACCTTAATCACGAATCAATGTTATTAGTTATGCAACATTGAAGTAGAAAAGTTAAGAGTATGAATTGTGTTCTTATTCTAATTGTATCATAATGAATTGTTGAATGAACATCTATGAAAAAAATAATAAAAGAGAGATTTAAAACTAAATGTACATATTTATTGAGTTAAATTATCAAAGATTAGATTTAAAATTGTAATTATCTTATAAGTACTTACATCATCATCTTTGTAATGGATCGATTTGGAATGAGATAAATTACATTATATTTTATTTTTTTATTTTTTAATTCATATAGAGTTATTACAATTTGAAAGTATGAATCAAACCATATACGGTAGAGAAATAGGCTTTTAGGTGATTATTAGTTATTCTTATATTCTAATTCTTATGATAATACAATATTCAATCAATATATATGGAAGAAAATGGATGTTTAAAAATTTGTCCGTTGCACAACACATGGATGAAACAGTTAGGGTTTCAATAGGAAGGGTATATTGCAGTCTCGAGGGTGACGCATAGAAAGGGTTTAAAGTTTGTGATATATGATGACGATGGTCGTCCAAGTACCATGACTGTAAATGTCGTCTATAAAAAAGTGTTTAAACTTAAAGTTTCATACCTATTAATCGCATCAAGTACGTGGTTCACTTTATTTGTTTTTTTACACAAATCCTTTATGTCATTCATGATTTGATATGTGAAGTGAAGGATTGTATTTATATATTGTTGTGCTTGTACTCTTATATTTATCTAGGTATAATGTTCCCATCACAAATTTGGTGGAGTTATACAAATTGATAATATGTACCATTTATACATTACGAGATCCCGTACTCACGCTGGAAAAAAATTTGTGTGGGTCCTATCGGCCTCCCACCATCAGGGCAGTTATGTATTATTCATTTAACCTAATGTAGATACTAAAAAAATTTGGGTGATGTGGGACCCTCACACCACGTGACGTGGGTATCATCCCGACGTGGGGAACAGAACATTGGCGTATGCGTTATTGGCACTGCGTTTCAAAAAGGTAGCTCTACGTATTTTGTTATCGAAAATTACACTTTTAGTGAGTTTTATTGATCATATCTTAAATATGATGTTATTTCTAATATTTTTGTAGATTTCTTATACTAAAGCAACAGTATTTGTGTAAAAGTGATGTCGGAGATATTCTACTCATCTAAAATTTATTTATTATTTTAGTACAATTCAATTGTATAATAACACAAATTTTTATATTTTATGTGACAATTATGGATGTGACTTATATTTGATTGCATTAATCCTTTTTGTCAAAACACTAATATGTTTTTATTTTTTTTCTTGTGTGTTGTTGTGGATTATTACTGATGGTGTTATGTTTGGATCACTTTAATTGTCGATGCCATCAAGAATTATTGCATTAGTTATATTAATTAAGTTTATTATTGCGACTCATTATTTATTTATTTTTTTGAGATCTTATGTTAATATGACTAACGCCTATTAGCTAAAAAATTATGCCCCCGTGCAACGCACGGGTGAAACAACTAGTATAATTAATTGTAATGTAATTAAGAGGCATTAGCAAATATATGCAAGTTTAGACTTACATTAGTGTAAAAAATAATAAAAATTCAATTTGCAAGATTAGCAAGAAAGTTTAAAGGATTCCTAAACTGCCCTTGAAATTATCCATAGTTCCTTTCCACTTCATTATCCTCTTTTTTTTCCCATCATCTTTTCAGCAATTAACAAACTCCAATCATCTTTCTGGTGAAGTCCGGTTATCTTCTCTGACAAACTCCATTATCGATAATGTTTCTATTTTTCTCCATTCTCGACCAAAACATCTTTCACCTTCTTCATAATTTTTTGGACAAAAATAAAAAAAAAAATCCGATGAATCAAATACACCATCTTCGCTGGAAGATCAGGTTCTTCGACGAAGATGGCATCTGGTTCTCCACCAGTCGACTAGTTCAGCCATGGAGGCCAGACCAGTCGACTGGTTCGACCAGTCTATTGGTTCAACCAGTCGAATTCCGCCATGGAGGACAAAACGACTGTTTCTCCGGCCATGGGGAATGGCGGAGAGCTAGTGATGAACCAACTGGAGGACGAAGAGGGGGGAGACGGTGGTGGTGGTTGGGGATGGGTGGAGGGTTTTTAGTATTTTTACAAATTTTTCAAAAAAAAGTTGTTCGTCTTGCAAATAGAAATTTATGTTGACTTTCTAGTATTTTATAAATTATTTGATGACATTCTTGCTACTATCTCTATAATTAATTATTATTTTTAGCTAATTATTTATAAAAATAATTTATTATTTCTATTAGCCGTAGTTTAAGAATTATATGAATCTAATTTTAAAGATAGTTTATAACCTTTATATTAAAAAAACTGGAGTGCCAACTAGGCACATTGTCATATTGGCACTCCTTTAGTTAATTTTTTTTAAAAAAAAACCTTATTTGGAAACAAACATTAAATGGCATTTAATAATTTTCTTTTCTTATTTAATTTATTTTTATTTCCATATTTGCTATTTTTTTATTTATTTCCAAGTTGACACTCATTTATTATAAATAGAAAAAAACCTGATTCGCAAACAAATGTTAAATATAAATTTAATAATTTTATTTTAATTATTTAATTTATTTTGCTTTTCTTATTTTGTGTGTGTGTATGTATATGTATCTATATATATATATATATATATATATATATCTCGCTCTCTCTTTCTATTAAAAAACTTGAAGTATCAACTAGACACTTTGCCTCATTGGCAGTGCCTACCTCGCACACAATTTTTTTTTTAGAAAAAAAACTAATTAAACAAATTTGTAAGTATACTAATTGTCCATTCATTTTTTTCCAAAATTAAACATCCATTATGATATAAATTCTGTATAACTTATATAGGGATTAATTAAATAAAAAATGAAGATTTTTCTATTTTCATGGCACGCATCTATTTAAAAAAGAAATTTCAATTGTTTAATATGAATAATTTTTGTATAAAACAAGTAATTTCATTATTTTAATTTAATTACAAAATGCGTTTATCTTTTTATTATTATTATCTAACTATATATAAAAATAAAGGAGCCATGTTGGATGTGATTTCATTATTTTAATTAAATTATAAATGCACTTATCTTTTTTTTCTTATTATTATCTAACTATATCTATAAAAAGAAATGAGCTACGTTGGACAGTTCCAATTTGGTGGAGGTTATTATCTTTTAAAAAACTAAAATATTATTTCATATTCTATGTTTAAAAATAAAAATATTTATATTAAAAAAACTGGAGTGTCAACTAGGTATTGTGCCATGTTGGCATGCATTTATTTAAACTAAAAAAAGAAAGTTTTATTTTGAAAACAAACGTTAAATATATATTTATTATTTTATTTTCCTTATTTAATTTATTTAACTTTATTTATTTATTATTTTTTTCCTTATTTTATTTTTTTATGTTTATTTTAATTTTTTATATAAATTTTAATTTGGGAATTATAAATATGATTTAAAATGAATTATATACAAGCATTAATGAAAATGTGATATTATAAGGTCAAAGTTGTAAATTACAATGGTACTTAAATTATTTTAAAAAATAAAAATTTACTTTTTTTGTGCACGAAATGTGCACGACCTCAATGTCACTTTGGCAGTGATTTTTTGTTTAAAAAAATCATTTTTATTGATTTAAAAATATTAAATAAAGAATCTTTTTTATTTTTTTTTACCATGTTAAAATGATAGTTTTAAATAACTTTTACGGGTAATGTGTATTAAGGGTTCGATGATCAGAAAATAAATTTTTTATTTCGTTCAAATTTTAATACATTTCTATAGCTATTTTCTAGAACCTCTGCCTATTATACCCCAACAGTAAACCACACATGGTTTACAACAAAAATCACACATATTTATAATAAATTACATATGATTTATTTTACAAAAATATGCGCGGAGATCAAAATATTTTCATTGTCTAATTCATAGTTTTAACATTATTTTAATTCATCATTTTAACATTATTTTAAATAATTCATAATTACCCCGTGTATTGCATGGGTGTAAAACTAGTTAAAAAGATATCTTGTATGTCAAAAGATATCTTTCTATTTTTAGGGAAAATCTAGTCAACCGTGGCAATCTAATTAATTATAATTATAATTTATTTTTTAATTAATACTATTTTTCTCTTTTAGCAATATAATTATTTCTGATTAATTTTCGTCTGATGAAACCATACCAATTTTCGTCCATTGAAATCAAGTCCAATTAAATCGTGACAGTGTTATTAATTTTAATTAATTTTCATTTTTAGCTAATTATTTTTGAAATAAGCATTTTAATATCTGCACTTTTAAGAATTGTATGAATCTAATTTTGAAGAAATCTTGTAATTTAAAAGATGTATTGCAATTTAAAAGATTTTCTTTTTCATTTTTTAGCGAAAACCCGCAACAATCTAATTATTTTGTTTGATTTTTAAATTAATTATATTTTCCCTTTTAACAATGTGACTAATTTTGATTAGACTTTGTCCACGGAACTCATGTCCAAATAAATATAAGCAATATAATTTATTATTTTAATTAATTATAGTATAAATAATTATAGTTAATTTTTGTATTTAAGCTAATTATTTCTAAAAAATTTAATTATTTCCTCAATAATTTGCTTGATAGCCATAATTTTAAGAATTACATGAATCTAATTTTACATATATCTTATAGTTGAAAGATATTTTAGAAATTAAAAGATATAGATATAGATATAGATTCAATTAATTAAAAAATCAATTAATATTACAATTGAATGATTAATTAAACAAAATTGAAGTTATACGTTTCTTTTAATTTTTATGTGAAAATTAAACGATTTGTAGTTTTTTATCACACTAGAATTAAATCTTAGCAAAATTGCTAATTGGAATTAATTTTCATTTATTAGCTAATTATTATTTTTAAAAATAATGAATTATTTCTAAAATTAATTAAAGGGCCAGAGCTAAGTTTTAAATTTTCATGTTATATATTTATTTTAATTTTTATATAAAAAAACTAATGAATTTTAATTTTTCATTACATAAAAGTTAAATCTTAGAGAAATTGCTAATTTTAATTAATTATTTTTTCTTAGCTAATTATTTATAAAAATAATTGATTTTTTATAAAATTAATTAATGGCATAACCTAATTTTTAAATTTTTCTAAAATTAATTAATTTTTGTTTCTTAGCTTGTTATTTATAAAAATAATTAATTATTTCTAAAATTAAGTAATGAGTATGATCTTTTTTTTTTTATTTTAGTGGTACACCTTTATTTTAATTTTTGTGTAAAAATTTTATCAATAGTTATTTTGTATGGCATAAAAATTAAATCTTAACCAAAATTATTAATTTTAAGTAATTTTATTTTTTTAATATAAAAATTATGAAAAACGATCAGTGAAAAATTTATTCTAATTTTGGCAACACCCTTATATTGTTCAATACAAAAACCTATAAATTGAAGATTTGGAAGCAAAATAAATAAATGAATAAAGGGAAATTAGCGTAAATGATCCAAAAAAAGTATGCTGTGTACGCATTTGATCCAAAATGAAAAAAGGTAGCTCAAATGGTCCAAAAAAAACTTTTAGCTGAGCAAATGGTCTATTTGGATGTTTTTTGTCCAATCAACCCGTTAGTCAACTGAAATTTTTTCTATTTTGTCTTTCTTTGCGGGGGTATTTTTGGCATTTGGATGTTTGAACTAAACGTGCAACTTTGCTAGTTTTTTTGGACCATTTGCGTCAAAACCCTTTATTTTTTCTATGGGTATTTATGATATATAATTAATTTTATTAAATAATTTGATATTGATTAAATAGTTTTTTATCAAAAAATTTTCAGCACAGTAATATTTGTTCAAATTAACATCATAACTTTCGAAAATTTCCTTTAGCATCATCGATGTATACATTTTCATTTTAAGTTGTATTCATAAAAATTTTAATTAGAAATATAATTCTGTAAGAAATATATCGAATAAAAAATTAATAAAATCAAATAATAAAAAATAAAATAAATAAAAAATCAAAACCCACCCCACCCCACCCAATCCCACCCTCCCCTACCCCGCAACCACCACAAATGGGAAGTTGAAGAGACCTAATCCTAGTGGCACACCGAATTTGAAGAGGCTAACGAACTCCATCACTTTTTCAAATTGGAAAAAAGTCGAGAAGGTGGAGCCATCTAGAGAATGCATCCAGAAAGAAAAAAGAATTATGGAAGAAAAGCCAAGTTTTGCACCTCCAAAGCTAACTTCTCTACTTTATTGCAAGGATTCAGTAAGAGACAAAATCCGGGAACTTCTTGCAGAAGCTTTATGCAAAGTGTCGACCGAGGTTGATGATGATCTAAAAGATGAAGTTAATGCATCTGATCCTTATCGAGTGGCTGTTCAAGTCGAGTTTGCAGTGTTTGAAAAATGGGGTAAATCTACCGGTGGTCAAAAGATGAAATGCAGATCAATAATGTTCAATATTAAGGACCCCAAAAAATCCTAGTGGTTCAAATTCGAACCACCAACAGCAGCTGGTGGTTGGAATACACCACCACCACCCAGGTTGGTGGTGGCGGTGTGGGGGGTAGGAGAGGGTTGGGGTGGGGTGGGTTTTGATTTTTTATTTATATTATTTTTTATTATTTGATTTTATTAATTTTTTACATTCGATATATTTCTTGCAGTATTATATTTCTAATTAAACTTTTTATAGATATAAGTTAAAATCAAAATTTGCGCGTCGATAATGCTTAAGAAAATTTTCAAAAGTTATGATGTTAATGCAAAGAAATATTATTGTATTGAAATTCTTTTGATAAAAAACTATCTAATCAGTATCAACTTAATTAATAAAATTAATTATGTATCATAAACACCCATAGAATAAATAAAGGATTTTGGCACAAATGGTCCAAAAAAACTAGCAAAGTGGCACGTTTACTCCAAGCATCCAAATGACCAAAAGACCATTGCAAAAAAGGTAAAATAGCAAAATTTGAGTTGACTAACGGTTTGATGGGATGAAAAAATCCAAATGGACCATTTGCACACTTAAAATTTTTTTTTGGACCATTTGAGATATCTTTTTTTATTTAGGACCAAATGCGCACTCAGCATACTTTTTTTTGGACCATTTGCATCAATTTCCAATAAATAAATTTACTGATTTAAAATAAAATTAAAATTTATTACAAATATATAATATTTGTCCAGATTAACTAAATTACAACTGATAATAACATAAGCGAATGAGGTAAAAAATTGAATTTATAATATGTTATTGATGTTCGTATATAAAAGTAGAAATACAATGAAATTTCTTTTATGTACAAGTTGTTATAATATAATGAGATTTAGCTTAATTGGTTTTATTCTGTATTTGATTTCCTTTAAGAATAAATGAAATGAAATTTTTCGCTTTAAAAATTTGTTTTTGTATAAATTGAGTCTATTGTTTGTCCTGATACGAGAGTTTTGATTTAAGCACCATATTAATATATCTCGTCTTCTTCTTTATTCTTTATATTATTCATATAAATTTGAAAAGAATTTGAGTCCATTTTGTGTAATTGCACGAGAACTTGTACTTAAATACTATATCAATATATAAATTATTATTTCTATAAATTAAATATTTATTAGTAAAAAAATTATTCAGTTTTAAACATAAAATAAAGCTAGCTTTAGTATATATTTGTGAGATAAAAAAATTTAAGCATTATCTTTATTTAATTTATTCTTAAGGTAAATCAAACACGGTATAGAATTAAAAGCTAAAATAATTTATACATCTTATTTTATTTGAATTGTACCCATAAATATCAATTAAGTATCGTACCAAATTATTAATTTTTTTAATTTTAATATGTCAGTAGTCATTAATCTGTATTAATATCAATTTATATTTAAGTTGGATACTAATTATATATTTGCGATAAATTTTAATTTAAAAAAAAATTTTATACATTGATAGTATATTTATTTTAAAGCTCTCAACAAGTCAAACAAAACAGAATCACGATTTTTTTTAGGTAGAAAATGAAAAAATAGAGAGAGAAAATGATAGAGGGAGTATTTAGATATTATGAGATTTGATAAAGGGCAAAACTATCAGATGAGTATTTTTTGTTTGGCCAGAATGCCATTTAGGTATTAAGAATAGCTCCGGCGACACTTAAGTCCATTTTCTAATTTATTTGCGCACTTAAATACTTTCCGGTGGCCAAAATATATTAAATGAATAAAATATTAATTTTACTGTTTGATCACCATTAAAATATTAATTTTCTATTTTTATTCATTTTCCTTTTCTAATCAGATTATTATTATTATTATTACTACTACTACTACTACTACTACTACTACTACTACTACTACTACTACTACTACTACTACTACTACTACTATTACAACGACATAAATAGTCCACTAAATGCTCCAAAAAAAGTTGTCGATTATGCTTTTAGTGCAAAATAGAAAAAAACTGCTCAAATGGTCCAAAAATTATTTATACGCATTTGGGCCACAATTAATTTCATCGAATTAATTTGTCACTAATTAGATAATTTTACCAAAAATCTTCAATGTAGTAGCATTTGTTATACGTGCACATTTTGATTTTAATCAACCGTTAACAATAAATATAATTTTGTATCTTCGTAAAATTTTAGTAGGCAGGTATTACTGTAAATATAAAAATATAACGAATATAAACAATAAAATAAAATACATATGCGAATATTTTGATTTTAAAAAACAGTTATAAATGAATTGTTGTACCTAAATAAAATTTTATTAGGAACATATCCAAATAAAAAAAATATTGGATACAAAAAATTAATTAATCAAGTAAAAAAATTTAAAAAAAAATCCTAAACCCCAACCCCATCCCCACCCCACACCAACTACCGCGCCGCCCCAAAACACCACCACGCTGGTGGTGGGGTGGCCGCTGCCGATGGTCGAACAGCAACGGCCACCACCACCACACTGTCCACCACCACCAGCGTGGTGGTGGTTTGGGGGGGGGGTGGCATGGGGTAGGGTGGTGAGGGTTTGTTTGTTTTCTTTTTTTTTTTTAATTTTTTATTTGATTTGATTAATTCTTTATATTTGGTATATTTTTTATAGTGATATATTCATCATAAAATTTTATTTAGTTACAGAAATTGCATTTATTATTAATTGTTACTTAAAATCAAAATGTTTATATCTCTAATGTTAAAGAAAATTTTCAAAAGTTACGATAATAATGCCAGTAAATACTACTGTATTGAAAATTTTTAATAAAAATTATTTAATCCGTATCAAATTAATTCAATAAAATTAAATATGGGCCAAATAAGTATTTATAGAAAAAATAAAAATTTAAATTGCGCAATTTATTAAAATTTGGGACTGACGAAATAAAATTTAGGTACAATAATTATATTTATTATTAATTGTTTGTTAAAATCAAAATGTGCGCGTTTTTAATGCTATTTTTTTCCGGTATCTAAAAGAAATTTTTGAAAAGTTATGATTTTTTTTGGATTATTTTCGCCTATTTTTCTAATAATAATAATAATAATAATAATAATAATAATAATAATAATAATAATAATAATAATGGATCTAGAAAATACAAAAGAAGGTAAAAAGAAAAAATTTAAAAAATTAATATTTTATTCCGTATCTCACCATCGGCGAATTTGAAGGACCTATGTGGGCAAATAAATTATAAAAAGGATCTAAGTGTCGCTGGAGACATGTTTAATAGTTAAGTGGCATTCTTGCCAAATAAAAAATACCTATCTGGTAATTTTGCCTTTGATAAAGTATGGTAGAAATAATCAAATAAAATCTATATAAATTAATATTAATATATTAGGAAAGAAAAAAAATAAAAGAGAGTTGGATATCGATTAGGAAAGGAAAAAATAACAAATAGAAAGAGAATTTATTTTAAATGAGAAAACAGATTTAAAGCAATAAAAAATATAATAAGAAAATTTTTCATTTTCGATATATAAAAATTATTTTATATGTAGATAGAAGATTATATTAGACAAATTTAATAGGCGGGAAAAATTAATGATGTGTTGAAGTGGAAAAAAATGCTCTTTTTATATAGATATATAGATATATAGATTAAGGGAGTAATAAATATTCTCACCATCCCAAATATAAAAGTTTGTGTTTCTTTTTGGGATATTCCAAGATATAGTCTTATTTTTATATTAAGGAATATTTTTTTATTCATTTACGAAAATAATCTTATTTGATTATAATTATTATTTTTTATTAGTAGTATTCATCAAGTAGGAAACTAATTGTAAATTTTAATTTTTTAATAATTTTTTAAAATTTTTAAAAAAAAAAATTAATAAACGTATATAATTGTCCCGGAGGGTTTAATAATTTTATCAAACTCGTCGTGGTCGAAAAACAATACTTAGCCACAAAGCTTCTTGGACGGAGATACGTTTATGTTCTGAAATTGCGTGGTTATAGTCAATTGTTTCCTTTTCCTGTGACAACAACCGTGGCGTCAATTTGAAGTAGTATTTTTCTAAATCGGACTCGGATTTGGACTCTTCGTCCCTCTATAATCTTTTTAATCTCTGTTTCTCGCTTTTCAATAATCTGCCTTTGGCTCTTTGCCGTGGATTCTTCGATTCGCCCCCGATTGCTCCGAGTCGATTCAGTAATACGGAGGACATGGGCGATAACCGGAATTCTATCGAGAAAGATATGTTCTTGCAGGATTACAACGCCGATGAACTTCGAACTGCTTCCGAGTTCCTCTCCACTTGGATGCCCTTTCTCTGCAGTGGACTCTGCCACACTTGTACTCAAACTCTCTCTGATCGCATTCGATCTCTCAACCCAAGTACGAAAAGCCCTTCTCTTTATAATTCATGAATATATATTTATATATGTTTAATTAATTATGTCCGATTTATGAATTTCTGTTGTTATACATAACATATATGTAGGAAGAATATTCAGTTCGTCACTAGATTTATTCCCTTTTTGGACATCTTGTTGCCTTATCGATAATGTTGCATGATGTATTCGATTAATTGATTCTGCCGTTTTTTAAAATTATGAAATTAAAGTAACTGAATTTGGGGAGAAGAATAGTTTTTGTTCTTGTGCACTGTGCTGGCTTCAAGGCTTTAGTTCTCTGTTCTTCTGAAAATTCTTATATGTTACTGGTTTTGGATTTTTCTTTGGCCTTTTTTAGAACCTGATGGTGAAGTAGAACCCAGTGAAACAGAGAAGAAGTTTGCTGTTTCAGCTATTGTGGATCTGCGTAGAAGTAAAGAAGAATGTGATTGTTCAGTTGGGAGTTTGAAAGATGATGTGGATCATAATGATAACACAGATACATATTCATTGGGAAGCTGGAAAGATGATGCAGATGGGTCGTCTGATCCCCGTGCTGACACCTCATCCAACGGTGAAACATATAACTTTGTAACGCCTCTTGCAAGCTCTAAGGTGAAAATGTCTTGGGCTGATATGGCTCAAGAGGATGAGCTTGACCTAGAGGAAGAGGATGGAAGCAGGCCGTTGGTTGGAGGAACTAAGCCAAAGCTGGAGTTGTCGAGGGAGCAACGAGAGCACATTCGTTTCTGTAGAGTGAGGAGAAAGAAGGATTATATATGTTTTGAAAGAGTTAATGGGAAATTTACAAATATTCTAGATGGCCTTGAGTTACATACAGGCGTCTTCAGTGCTGTAGAACAGAACAGGATTGTTAATTATGTTGAGGAGCTTCGAGAGATGGGGAGCAATGGCAAATTGAAAGGTGAGTTGCCAATAAACTGCATGTTTTATTTTCAAAGATGTACATGAACTGTGTAATTTCTTGAAATTATTATATGCTCATCCGTCTAAGTTCTAATTTCAGAGCGTACATACTCAGCTCCACAGAAGTGGATGAGGGGGAAGGGGCGCGTCACACTTCAGTTTGGTTGCTGTTACAATTATGCAACAGTTAGTTTCTCTTTTTATACTACTTTAAACGTACAACTACTGGTGTAAACATGAGTAACCTTATTATATTTCTTTAAACAAACAATGGCAGGATAAAAAGGGGAATCCACCGGGAATCCTGAGGAATGAAATGGTGGACCCTTTACCTCATCTTTTTAAGGTTATGATCAAAAGGCTGGTTACGTGGCATGTTCTACCTCCATCATGTGTTCCCAATAGCTGTATTGTCAACATATATGAAGAGGGTGACTGTATTCCACCTCACATTGATCATCATGATTTTGTTCGACCCTTTTGTACCGTCTCATTCCTCAGCGAGTGCGAAATACTGTTTGGATCAAACTTGGAAATAGTGGGTCCCGGTGAATTTACTGGTTCTTTTGCAATTCCTCTGCCGGTTGGGTGAGTGTTAGAATTTAGAAGTTGCTGATTCCTCCCCCTGCAATTATCGTTATATAGAATATTAACATTAGTTTTCCAAATCTTGTACCAGATCTGTTCTTGTCCTAAATGGAAACGGAGCTGATGTGGCTAAGCATTGTGTGCCTGCTGTTCCTACTAAAAGGTAATAGTCCAAATAAGTTAGTTAGAGAAAATATTATTCATCGGTACTCTTTTTTTTTTTTTTAAATTATCTGTGATGTGATAATTATTTTGCTAGGATTTAAATGGTAAATTGTGGACCGCGTCGTTATTGATTCAGTCAATAATTTATGTTCTTGTTATTGAGCGTGTGTTCGTTTCCACTTATTTTCACCTAAAAATTACCTACTACTAAAAGTCAAAGTCAAACATCAATATCAACCACACATTTCACATCATCACTCATTATTATCACACATCTCGTGGTCCCCACCACTACACTCCACTTTTAGCAAAATTTTAGGTAAAAATAAGTACACACGAACACACGCTGAATTTCTGCTTAATAATATCCTAATTGTTGAATATTTTACCAACAGGATATCGATCACATTTAGGAAAATGGACGAATCCAAACAACCAAATGGATTTGTACCTGAACCTGATTTACAAGGGCTTCAGCCATTGCCGTACAAACCGGCTGCATCAGAAGACTACAATTCTCCAAGACACCGTAATTTTTCTAGAAACCAAGTGGTTAGAAGAGAGGAGAGGACAGACAGAGGAAGAGGAAGGGGATCGACCGGAAGGTACTCGAATTCCCGTTATTCAGGTCGAAACAGACAAGGTCCGTCGAACAGCCCAAGGTGGACAGGGTGATTTTGAAAAGACAATTTAGAATCTCGAGGAAAAATGTAGGCCAATACATACATATGATTTTAAGACATTATATTGATTTTAGGGTTAAATCGATGGAACTATTTGTTTCTTCGGGGCCAGGTGGATAATTTGTTCGACTTACAACATAAAATTTGAGTCTTGTTGTAGATTGTAGTTGTTTTGGTTTGTGATTTCAGTTTTGTTTTGGTTTGTGACTTCAGTTTTGTTCTGTTTCTGGGTATTGCTGCTTTATCTTCTGGTTACCTGACCTTACAAGAGTGTGCTATACTTTTTTTGTTGGTCATACAATACAACCGATTGTGCTATTTGTTTTTCTGTGATCAATTTCAGTCATTATCTTGTTTGCTATTTTTCGGAGACCGACTGACTGAGGAGTCTAGGAGGATGTCTGGTTGGTAGTTGGAAGGGGTGAAACTTCAGTTTCTATTTCCATTGTCAAATGAATGATATGGACAAATGGTCGATGGTCTCATTGATTGATGTATATAAAATTCTGTAAAGTAGACTAATCAAAGAATAATCGCATGACTTTTGGGTTTGATAGAGAAAGTACCATGTTAACGTTGAATTTTTATACTTGGGCTTGCTATAATGTTGAACATGGAAGCTTTTTGACAGGTGTTTTGAAAAGCGCGCTTAAACTTATTTATTATTTTTAGGGAAATTTACACAATACATTTTGCATTTATAGTGTATTTATAAATTTGCATATTATGTTTTTAGAAATTATAATTCGCATATCGTGTTTCATTTAGTATTAACAAAACACACCCTCCTTTGGGAAAAAGAAAGGAAAAAAAATAAAAAATTACTTATTTTGACCAAATTACCCTTACTTGTGTCTAACAAATCACCCCTTATAAATTATATTATGTAACACTTTATATACTATTTTATTATTCTTCAAAATATTTATTAGGTAATTTGTGAAAAATACTAACTTATCTATTGAGTATTGATAATATTATTGGTAATATATTGTATTTTATTTTATGGAAACTAAAAACACATTTGGCCTGAAAAATAGAAAAAAGTCATAAAATTGCTATTAAATAAATTGGAGATACTAAAATACCTTTCATAAAATTAATAAATTATTTTTTAGAAAAAGAATAAATTACACGTTATATAATGCTTTAGATACAATTTTTCTTCTTCTTCTTCTTCTTCTTCTTCTTCTTCTTCTTCTTCTTCGTCTTCTTCTTTTTATATATATTTTTTTATGTTTGACGTTTTGCCAATATTTTAACTACCAGAATCCTAAGGTATTTCTTATATATTTTTTCTTTGAAAAATTCTATGAATTTTAAGTTATAAAATTTATTCTATTGGTTGTTTATTGAATGAAACATCCAATAATAAAAAATTGATTTTAATATATCAATCATATACTAGAAAATATAGATGAAAAATTATTCAAATTTATAAAATTATGGAAATATGAATTTTTTCTTAACATTTGGTAAATAGTTTATATTGAATTAATAAGAAAAATCAAGTTCAATAGTACATGATATTTGGTACTATTTTGCAACATTTTTTTTTTAATCTGCATTTACATGTTTAGTTTTTTAAACAAGAAAACCTCAAAATTCAAAGGAGTGAAGTTATTTGTTATGAAAATTGCAATTCATTATGGCAGCAGTAGTAGAACTTATGACAATGTCAATGAAGACGATTCTTTATTTTCAATTTACTTATAATATTGCATATATCATATATAATTCACTTGTAAAAAATATTTCACAATAAAGCGAGAAAAAAATTTATTTTGATAAAATAATTGTTCATTAATATTTTGAAAAAGAATGATATATAAAATGGTACATAATAAGATACATAGAGTGTAATTTCTTACTCACAAAAGGGTAATTTTGTCTTGATAAGTAATTTTAATTTTGTTTTTCCAATTTTTGTTGAATATAAGATGTGTTTTGTTAAGAAAAAATGAAACACGATGCGTAAAATGTAATTTCTTAAAATATGGTACGTAAATTGTAAATTCACTATAAACATGGGGTATATTTTGTAAATTTCACTTATTTTTATGTATTCGATAGACACTGTTTTATTTATTTAATAGTTTTAGAGTGATTAGAAAATTCAAAAAAATATTAAATTGAAAGTATTTCTTAATGCTTAAGCTTCGTCTAAGCATGCTTACATTCATAAACCTTGAAGTTTAGGGAGTGGAGATCCGTTGTCCCCAATATTGTGCCACCAATAATAATTTGACAACTAGCTAATTTTTTACAGCTAAGCATTTACTTGGTCAATCATCCAAACAAACCTTACACAAACTTGAACCTCTTTCATCCTCACTTGTCAATGGCTGTCGCCGCAACCAGCCACAATATCTGCTCCCAACCACCAGCCACCATTTATGCAGGCACTGCATTGCCACCAACCAACACCGCCATCGCCCATGCCACTGCAAATGGCAACATAGTCATAACGCCTATTCAAACCACCATAATAGAATAAATCCAACCACTCAAACCACCATAATAAACCAAATTCAGCTATTCAAACCACCATTTTAAAACAAATCCGGCAAACTAGCAATGGGCAAACCCAGAATTATTTTGGAATTTCAGTTTTTTTTTCTTGACAAAGGAATTTCAGATTTCTTAAAACAGTATCTATGTATTCACTCTCGGGCATCATTAATGTCAAAGAAATGGGTCGGCTGTTGCGGCTATGGATGGGGTTGAATAATGAAATCTGGATTTTAAAATTATATTTGATTAACATCATAGTTGATTTGAATTTATTGTTTATGTTATTGGAAACTACAACCGAGTTGTCGAACATTTGATGGGTTTTGAGGATGGTTAGTGGGGATGATGGCATATGGAAAGAGTGGTGGAGGCGCTGGTGATGATGGGCAAGTCGGAAACAGTCGTCATCTCGCTGGAGTGGTGTTACAATGCTGCTTCGAGCTTGGTAGGGTGGAATACGGTAGTAATTGATAGGTTTGGAAGGGATTGTATGGGGTTGATATATTAAAAGTTGCTTAGGTGTACAAATGATTGATGTGTCAAATTATTATTGGATGGGACAACATTGGGGACAGCAGATCTCCACTCGAAATTTAGAATTCACCAATTTATGCTCTTAGGACACTATTTTTAACAAAAATTTGTGCAAGATTTTGTGATTGTATGTGACACTTGACCAATTCATGATTATGTAAGATCTTATGATCGTACATGGCAGGTAACCAATTTATAATTAGGTATTATTAAATAATCGCACGTGGTACATAACCCATCATAAAATTTATGATTAAGTACTATCGAATGATGGTAGTTAATTTATGATCATGTATTGTTGAATGACTATACATGGTGCGTAGCCGATTCTATAAATGACTCTTCTCATCCTTTTCAAAATTACGATCTAGCAACAACTTCCAATTTTATAAATTTTGAGACTACAACGCTTCTATTTTTGTTCAACTATAAGTCTATACTATAGAATCACTACATGAAAAGCAGATTGTGTGGGGAAGGAGGACATTGAGAGGACCATAGGAGCATAACGGTTTACATGTTTTTCTCACAATCACCATCTAGCTAAGGGTATGTTTGATTCACAATATTTCAACAAACAAAATTCTCTCTCCTCCTTTTCAACCACACACACAATTATTTTATATTTTTAATACATTATCTTTCATTTTCAACCACACAATTTGCACGCAATTCGAGTAAATAGAACTTACCTAAAAATTCTTGTGAATCAAACATACCCTAAATATATAAGTTAAGAATGAAACTACTATATAGATGCTCAGAAAATTAAGCGCCCATAATTTTCATTCCACTAGAAAAGCAATGAACTCACATCACTAAAATCATTGGATAACTTATGAATCTTAGTTTAGGCATTTATCCAAAACAACTTGACATATATGATCATGGAGAGATAAGCAGTTATAAATTGTCATTGTTGACTTTAAATATTTGCTTAACAGAAATGTAATCTTTTCTACAATAAAATGAAAGACTGAAAGAAAATTAGATCAAAGTTTTAAGATACATAAGATCGAATTATCTAGAACACATTAGTTGTCCATAGATAACATGTCTTTACTTTTGACAATAATCAAGAACACAACCAAAACATTTTTATCTAGCTTATCTCCTTGTAAATGTGTTTCAAAATTTTAAACCTTGGTTTCCCCCTAACAAAATTCCTTTGAAACCCATAGGCTTCCACCAAATCCACGAACAAATCCTAACTTACCAACCATGAAACTTAACAAGAATACTTTAAGCCTAGTTCTACACACAACAAATTTCAAAATTTCAAAATTACTTTTTCTCTCTCATTTTTTCCACCACCCAAACATGGATTTGATAATTTATTTATATTTTTTAATATATCTTTTCCAAATTTCAATCACCAAATCTACACGAAATTCAAGTAAGCAAATTTTGTTGTATATAGAACAAGACCAATAACCATCATGTATGTTGAAAAGCCTATGAAACAAGGTTAGGGAGATAATGAAAATGCATTTTCTTTTTTACATTTGAGGAGGAAGAATGTAGAATCTCCAATGAACCGCTAGTTACCGACAAGAGATCAATCACAGAAAATTGTCTTAGTATAGATACCAATAGTTGAATCTATTGGTACCAAGAATAAGGAGAAGAAAATAAGAGGAAATCGAAGAGAGATGGCCTTATTATGTATCAATAAGCTTAGGCAACCTCGTCTATATATAGTAATATAATAACCCTGGAAAAATACTACATAACAAAACCCTAAAAACTTTGGGAAGAGGTAGCCCCTAATGGGCCTGAGGGGAATTGGCCCTTTTTTTCCCTCTTAAACACTCCCCCTTGAGCTGGAGCATACAAGTTAACATGCCCAACTTGCAACACACAGACAAAAAACTACCACGAGCCAAAGGCTTGGTAAATATATTACCCAATTGATCTTCAAACTTCACATATGGAGTATCAATATGTTTTAACATCATCAAATTATGAATATAATGATAATCAACCTTGATATGCTTGGTACGCTTGTGAAACATTGGATTGCTCACTATAAATATTACTGCTTGATTATCACAATGCATAGACATAGGAGATGTCACCATTATACCCATCCCCGATACAAGAGAACGAACCCATGTCATCTCAGCTGTTGTATGAGCTATGGCTTGATACTCAGCCTCATCATTTGATCGAGCTACAACATTCTATTTCTTGCTTCGCCAAGTCACTAGATTACCACCAGCTAAAGTACAATACCCAAAAGTTGACTGACGATCTGTAAGATCACCTACCTAATCAGCATCTGAGAACCCACATCTATCGATATTCCGTAAAGGCCGATAAAGAAGCCCATTACTAGTAGTTAAAATCCGAATAACAACATTCAAATGATGAACGTGCGCAGCATGTATGAACTTACTAACAACACCAACAGCATAGGTAATATCAGGGCGAGTCACAATAAGATAGATAAGATGACCAAAAGGCATTGATATTTACCAGAATCAAGACATACCTTCCCATGTTCGGCATCCAACTTCAAAGTAGGATCCATAGGAGTGTCTATAGGGTTTGAACTGAGAAGCCCAATCTCATGAGAAGGTCCAAGACATACTTACTCTAAGCCAGACTAATACCATAGCATAATGTGAACGAACAACCTCAATGACAAGAAAGTAACAAAGGAGCCCTAAATCTTTCTTGTGGAAATGCTGCTGTAAGTATATCTTCAAATCTGAAATATCATCTGCATCACTGCCAGAAATGATGATGTCGTCAACATAAACGATGAGAACAATAGTACCAGAAGTAAAATGCCAAATAAAGACTGAATCATCACACACAGGCCGACGAAGACCAAACCATAGAACTAAATCGGTCAAACCAAGCACGGGGCGACTGTTTCAGCCTATAAATAGCCTTCTTCAACTTACATACCATATTCTCTTGGCCTGGAACAACAAAACCAGGGGGCTAGTCTATATAAACCTCTTTGTGTAACACCCCATGTAAGAAGGCATTTTTAATATCCAATTGATATAGAGGCCAGTTCTTACAAACAGTAATGGAAAGCAAGATTATGACATAGTTAAACCGAGCAACCAGAGAAAATGTGTCAAGATAATCAACCCCATAAGTCTGAGTATACCCATTTGTCACTAACCAACCCTTTAGGCGCTCAACTGAGCCATCCTGTAAGAGCAGAAATTTCCTCCTCCATGGCTAATGTCCAACCAAGAGAAGCTATGCCTCAATAAGAGAAGACGGAACCGAGACAGAAGATATGGATAAAACGAAAGTACAAAAAACTAAAGCAACATGATGAAATGAAACAAATTGAGAGATAGGATAGGCAGTTTTGGACCTGGTTCGGTTTGCAATGTGTGCAACATCAACATGATCATTACGAACTATAGGGGGCCTTTGTAGAAGATGATGACTGTTTCAAAGGTAACCACTCGTAGGATCCTTCCTCAAATTGCAACGATGATATTGAGCATAAATAGGCATGTCAGGCAAAGTAGGAACGTGGAGACGACCAGAAACCTACTTAATGGTATCACTAGGGACAACTGGGACATGGACAACTGGAGGAAACGGACTAAGAAGCTCCCCATCGCGTCAAGAGACTAAACTTGAATCAAATTTCTGCCCAGAAGAAGAAAAATAGGGTTTATATTCAAAGAAGGTAACATCTGCACTAACATAATACCGATGGGTAACAAGATTATAACAACAATACCCTTTCTGAGTGTAGGAATGCCCAACAAATACACACTTAATAGACCAAGGATCCAACTTGTCATGACCTGGACCAAGAACATGGACAAATGCAACACAACCAAACACCCAAGATGGCAGAGCATAGGTCATTTAAGTAGGGCACAACAACTCAAAAGGGGATTTAGGAACATATATATCAAGAATAGACAATGGCATGCGATTAATAAGGTAATTAGAGGTAAAAACAGCATCAGCCCAGTATAGTTTAGGAACCCCCATGGCAAACATCATAGTACGAGTAACATCTAGCAAATGAAAAATTTTGCGCTCAGCAACACTATTTTGTTGAGAGGTATATAGGCAAGTAGTTTGATGAATCAGACCTCTATCTTCACAAAAAAGAATTTGACACAAGATTGGGTATACTCTAAGGCATTATCAGAACGGAGTATCTTAATTTTTGGATGGAATTGAGTCTCAATTTTATTGTAAAAAATAGAGAAAACACTAGGTAACTCAGTGCGATCCTTCAACAAATAAAGACATATCATTCTAGAATAATCATCAACAAATACCACAAAATAAAGGAAATCAAATAAACTTTTATTTCTCGAAGGACCCCAAATGTGTGTATGGACTACATCAGATGTTCTTAATGCCCTTTTCTCAATCCTATTAGGAAATGCACTACGATGATGTTTTCCCAATTACATGCTTCACACTCTAAAATAGACATGGGGCTCAACTTAGGAATTAACTAATGTAACTTAACCAGAGATGGATGACCAAGACGAGAATGCCATTGAAGTGGTGACATGGATGCACTAAGCGCATAAACACTAGATTCTTCAGCATTCAACACATATAGTCCATCACGCTCAGATCTCGAACCAATCACCAAATTCGTCTGGAGGTCTGGAAAAACACAACCAGTAGGAGTGAAGATTATGGAACATTCTAGAGTTTTAGTGAGTGCACTAACAAAAACAAGATAAAATGAAAGATTTGGTACACAAAGACCTGATTTTAACTCCAAAGACTTAGTTGGATGAAGAATTCTAGTACCAAGAACTGGACGGGAAGTGCCATAAGCTAAACACATACTAGACTTAGTAGGCACAACATCAGATAGAAGAAAGGGATTACCAGTCATGTGGACCCTAGCCCCTGAGTCAATGATCCAAGATGAAGTAGGCATAGCCAAATTGGTAGACTTACCATAACTAGTAATAGTAGCAGTGGGTATGCTACAGGATGTGGACAAGGAGTTTAGACAACTCAAGATTTGATCCAGAACCACCGAAGTAGAATTATTAGAGGATATGGAAGGCACAACATCAGACGACCCCGGAGGCGATTGATAACATGATTTGCATATGTCGGCTTCCCACATTTGTCCCAGCAAAATGGTTCAGTTTGTCTTTCTAGATCACAATCTGTGCATTTTCTCTTGTACCACCATTCTTCCCACTGCGATCACGATGACCTCTACCACTATGTGAACTTCTGCCACTAGAATTTCCACGACTCCCATGTCCATAAGAGTCTCGATCACCACTGGTTCATCCTCACCCACCAGTAGACAATAAGGCAGATGACTCATTTGAAGCATATCCAGACTCACTACTTTCTTGGTGTCTCCGTTTAAGTCGAGAGAAAGTTTGTGCTGCAGTGGGAACAGTTTCATTAGAAAGAATCTGATCCTTGTACACGTTATATTTGGAATTGTTCTCGAGCTTGTTGTTATTGCTCAAGATCCACCGCAAATGTTTGATAAAGAAGAAGTTCTTTCCCACAACCCCTTCATGGTACTGTAATGACCAAACACGTTTTGCTGTTGGTAAAAATTGCACATTAGTAAGAACTTTGGGCTCCATACTATTCCATAACCACATTAGAACCATTGAATTAGAAGATTCCTATTCTTCATATTCTGGATCAGCACTACTTAGGGGATTATCAATAAGAAATTTGATCTTCATTTTAGCACGAATAAAGTGTTCGACGGCGTAGCTCCATGACAAATAATTGTTAGCATTCAAACAGACGTTATTGATAAGAGCATTTTTCTACACTTTTCGGGTGCTTCTAACAGCCTGAAAATAGATAAAATGAGCATATCTCTATTCATAATTCACCTGTTTGATCCATGTAGGTTAACAATGTGGAACGAGAAATAAAATGTGGAAAATGAATGAAAAGAGATAAACCGAAAGCAAAAAGATGAAGAAATTGGAGACAGTGCAATTGTACGGTCGTAAGTAACATTTGTACAGCCGTAACCAAACCCTACATCCGTATAAATATTTCATACGGTCGTAAAAATTGAAGCTAAAGTGCCAAATTCATGCAGTTTGTTTGGTACAACCGTACATTAATGGATACGGCCGTAATTGATTAGACTCAAAAGAACTCAAGAAAAGATGCAGTTTGTTGGGTATAGCTGTACCATAAATGATTATGGCCGTAAAATAGGATTTATGACCGTACAAATGTAACTTATGGCCATAACCTTATCAGAACTAGAACTGCGAGATTGGATAGTTTTTACTGTTTCATTTGTTTTCTTCCTATTTTCTCCTCCAGTTTTGGATTTTTTAGGCAATTTTACTAGCACTATATAAGACATGTCTAGGCCAATTTTTCTTATCTTTTGGATCCTTTTTCTTGAGCCTCCAAGACAAGAGAAAAAGAAGACAACTAGGTTAAGCTCTATTTTACTTTGTAGTTGATGAAGGTGATGGTGCTTTGCTTCAAGTCTATGACTTAAATGGAGTCTCTTGATCATTTTATTTGTAATTAATCTTTGAATTTCACATTATAATGAATATTTCTATTTCAATGACTTCTTTACTTGCTTTTATGGGGTAAAACCGTCTAAGTTAGGATTGTTGGTGAGTTTGATCATGTTATTGGTGTTAAGCTATTTTGAGTCATTGTGTTACTTATAGTTATGTGTGGATTCTATTGTTTTTGTTGTTCTTTACTTATTTGGCCAATAAGTGGTGTTGTTTGTGAGTTGAATAGGCTTTGACAAAAGAATGTTTAACTTAGACCAAATGGTTTTCACTCCAAGTTCTTGGTGAGGATAGAGATATACCTCTCACCTTGGATGACCCTTTGAGTATTTTCATAAAGATTTATGCTTTTGATTAATTTTCAATCGACATAGAGATATAGTAGGTTGAGTTGATTGAAAAGGGATTATTTGGCATTCGAGAGAGGAATCACCTATTTGAGGAAAATCGGGTCTAATATACATGATAAGTAACTCATGTGAGAACTAGCCGAGTACTAATTACATAGTGATCAAATGAAACTGACAATTTCAACTTTATTACTCATTTCAAGTTATTACGACAGTCAATCGCTTTCCTTTACTTCATTGCATGATTTAAGCTTTCCAGTTGATAACAAAATAATTTTCAATCTCAAAAGTGTTTTATACTATATTTATGTATTATATTAAACAATTATCAAGTTTGAAATAACTTTAGTCCTCGTGGGAATAATAATCGGACTTTTAGCCCAAATCTTTACTACTTGTATGCCCTGTGCACTTACGGTATAGTATTGCGTGCGTAAAACGCTTAACAAGTTTTTGGCGCCGCTGTTGGGGACTTAGTGATACTTACATTAGTTATTTGTGTCTTATTTTTATTTTGTCCTTGTCTTATATCTTCAGCCAAGCAAAACTAATTGTGAACGTTTTGTGTAGGTACTTTCTAGTGCATGCCAAGAGCTCAGAATTTGGAAGTTGTTGCTTTTTATCCCGAGATTGAGGGTACATTTAGGAGAGGAATAAGAAGAGAAAGAGAAGAAAGAAGAATGAGAGCAAAAGAAATGGAAGAATAGCGTGATCCTCATTCTCCTCTAAACGAGCTTGAGGGTCCGGTAGTCATCAATGAGGATGACATGTTTTTCGGAGATTTTATGAAGCCTCCGACTTTGAATGTCGAACCAAGTGTCATTTATCCTCCATTTGGGGTTTCCAATTTCCAAATCCGCACGAAGGTGAATAACATATTCTCAAACAACATCTCATTTTATGGATGAGTAGCTGAGAATCCCTATCAGCATCTAAGTCGATTCTTGGAGACCGCCAAAAATTTCAAATATGATGGGATAAGAGATGAAGCTATAAAGATGAGATTGTTTGTTTATACTTTGAAGGACAAGGCGAGAGAATGGTCAGATAATTTACCTTCTAGGAGCATCACAACCTTGGGTCGAGTTTGCCCAAAATTTACAATAAAGTACTTTGATAAGTGCTTGAAAAGCACTTTAATAACTCTCTAATATCGTTTGTTATTGTGTGATAAGTATTTTATAAGTTTGTGCTTATACGTTTTTATTTATTTTCATGTCTAAGGACCAAGAAGAGTTAAAACAAGCTTAAATGGATAAACAGAGCATAAAAAATGCAAATTAGCAACTCGGATTTACTATGCCTTCAATGTTTGGATCATAACTTGAGCTAGAAACATGGGATTGACATGATTCTAGTGCCAAAAGAAAGATAACTTGATTATCTATAAATGTTATCCCTCGTCTCTTAGGCAAAATTGGTGGCAAAATAGACGAAAATTGAAGGCAGCATCAGGAACATCCAATGTATCCAATGTCAACTTTCGGTGCAAATGCCATAACTTGCCCTACAAAGATCCAATTAGTGTCATTTCATCGCCAAATGAAAGATAACATGATGATCTACAATAACTATTCTGATCCCAATGGCAAAAATCAGCATTAAGGTGGTCAAAATGCATGAGGAAGTGGAGTTAAAGTGAAGGAACACCTAGTACATGCACAGTTGAAAGATTCCTTTGGTACCTATAAAAAGGCAATGCTCTTAGATCATCTCTCACTTGTAAAAATACTCTCCTATCCTGAATTCCTAGTGTTATATTTCATTTTAGTAATATCCATCTTTTATATCTAGTTTTATTTTATATCTTATTTTTAGTAAAAGTGTGAAGAGTTTAAGTATAAATAAAGTTTAGGAGATTACTTAAATAGCCTTTCATATTCCAGCAGAATTATATTTGAAATGTATATTTTGGCTGAGAATATGATTGGTTAGGTGTCTCGATCTATTCAAGGGGATGTCGCTACTCAAAGCTTTCTATCCGATTTACTCATACGTGACGTTGTTCTTATTCTCTTATTCAAATTGGTTTGTTTTTCTATTTTATTTTTGATAATATGAACTTTAATTAAATTTGGCCAATTGAGTTAAAATTCTATTATCAACTTGTTAGAATTAAAGTTTCAATCCGTAGTTGTTGATTTCGCTAATTCATACGTAACAACTAATGATCACATATCATTAGGAATTACAAACCCTATTGTTAAACATTTCGAGTTGACTGAAATATTATTTTAAGTTTAAACTGCTTTCCTAATTCTTAAATCTAGCTTTTGTATTAAATCTAGAGATTGAACTTCTAGGTTATCCAAAAGTCTAAGGACTAATTGGAAAGCTAATCTTCAATTAGTTATACTCAAGGGAAAATACGAGTAATAAAGATGTTTAATTTATTATCTCAGGATTAAAGATTTGAAAAGAAAATAGAACACGATATGATTAAATTGGATATGCAAGTGGAGGCTCGACTGAACCAAGAACTAGATGATCTCTCTCATTGGTAAAACCCTGTTAATTGTTATTTTACTTTGTCTTTAATATCTACTCCCCATCTACTAAAACCCCCCAATCATACTAGTTAGCATAAGTCTCCTAAATTGACGAACAATTTTCTGTGGGATCGACCCTTACTCACCACTGCTACATTAATTTGTAATTTTCAAAATTGAGTAAGGTAATTAATATTAGGTATATCACCGCACTCATCAAGTTTTTGACGCCGTTGTCGGGGAACGGTGTTGATTTAGTTTATTTGTGCTAATATTTAATTTTATTTTGCTCTTTTCTTTTTATGTACAACACTCGATCTTCTAATCAATCTCCTTTGCAGTTTGACTTAGAAATTGAAAGAACTTTAAGCAGGTTAAGAAAATCAGTTAGAACAAATCAAGACGATGAAGAGACGGCAGATACCAATCAAACATTGAAGCAATTGGCAGCTCCCGATTTAACCAGTCAATCTCTTTGCATTAAGTTTCCTACTTTACCAGACAATGCCACATTTTAACTTAAATCAGGACTAATTCATTAGTTACCTTCATTTTATGGTCTTCCAGGTGATGATCCACACAAACACCTCAATAAATTTGATGTAGTTTGTACAACTATGAAACCACCAAGTGTGACCGAGGAACAAATCAAAATGAGAGCTTTTTCATTCTCATTAAAGGACTCAACAAGTGATTGATTTTACTATATACCTTCGGGCACCATCACCACATGGAACGAAATGAAGAGGCGATTCTTGGAGACGTATTTTCTGCTTTCAAAGACTGGAAGCATTAGGAAAGAGATATGTGGGGTAAGACAAGAATAAGGACAATCCCTCTATGAATATTGGGAACGGTTCAAAAAACTATGCGCTAGCTGCCCACATCACCGAATCACTGATCAACTCCTAATCCAATACTTCTACAAAAGATTATCACCAATGGATAGGGGCATGGTCGATGTAGCTAGCGGAGGAGCATTAGTTGACAAAACACCTCGCGCAGCAAGGGATTTAATTGAAAACATGGCCGAGAACTCCCAACAATTCAATTCAACCAGAGACATGCAAGTTCGACATGTGAATGAATGAAGTAGTTCTAGTATTGAAAATCAACTCTCTGAACTAACAACTCTTGTGAAACAGATCACTATAGGGAATTCACAACAAGTAATGGCATGCGGAATTTGTGCAAACGTAGACATCCAATAGATTCCTGTCCAATATTGCAAGATGATAATGTGGAACAGGTAAATGCAGCGGGGCAACTTTCTATTCCCAAAACAATCATACAATCCATATTGAACACCTACAATCTAGGATGGAGAGATCACCCCAATCTGAGATATGGATCTAGCAAACCCCCAGGTTTTTTTTCCTAACCAACCACAAAGTTAATTCCAATCAAAAAGAAATTTCCAGCCTGAGGGACAATATCAAGAAAAATCACAATCATCAGGTATGTCTCTTGAAGATTTGGTAAAGACATTGGCCTCTAACGCATTACAATTCCAACAGGATACAAAATCAAGCATTCAAAACTTGGAAAGCCAAGTGGGCCAAATGGCCACCGCTATCAATCTATTGGAATCACGATTTGGAGGGAAACTACCCTCACAGTTAGAAGTAAATCCTAAAAGTGCGAGCGTAATAAACTTTAAGAAGTGGGAAAGAGATTGAAAATCCAATTAAAGAGTTTTCCATACTTGAAGATATAGAAGAAAAGGGGTGTAAGTCCTAACCTTCATGTCATTGCTAAATCGACCCCTCATCTTTTTCCCAGCAGATTGGCCAAAAAAAAAAAAAAACAAAAACGACAAGGAAAAGGAGATCTTAGAGACATTTAGGAAGGTAGAATTAAACATTCCATTGTTGGATGCAATCAAGCAAATCCCACGATATGCAAAATTTTTGAAGGACCTATACACTAACAAGAGAAATTTGAAAGGAAATGAAAAGGTGAGAATGAGAGAAACTGTTTCTATCATAGTTCAAAAGAAAATACCACCTAAATACAAAGATCAAGGTATGTTTACCATCCCATGCCAAATAGGTAACATTATGATAGATTGGGGTTTGATCGACCTAGGAGCTTCTATTAATGTAATGCCTAAATCCACATACACTTCACTCAAACTTGCATAAATGAGCAAAACTGATGTTATAATCCAACTAGCTGACCGGTCTAATGCTTATCCAGATAGGGTGGTGGAGGATGTTTTAGTGCAAGTAGGGAGCTTGGTCTTTCCTGCTGATTTTTCTGTATTAGATATAAATGATGACAACTCTCTTAACCCATACCCATTTTGTTAAGAAGACCATTTTTATGGACTTTTCAGACCATAATAGATGTGAGGAAGGGTATTCTTACAATGTCTTTTGATGGAGATGTTGTACAGTTTAATATCTATGATGCAATGAAATATCCTAATGATAACTATGTTGTTCATGCTATTTGTGTTTTTGCCCCTATTATGGAAATAGTTTTTGAATTGAATCGTAAAAATGACTTAGAGATAACTCTTACGGAGTTGATTAAGGAAGGAGCGAGAGAAGAGGTTGAACTAAGCAAGGACTTGAAAGACACAGTAGTTGCATTGAATTCATTGGAACCAGATCAAAGCTGGTACAATACTAAAACCATCCAAGCAGTAGATCTTCCTAACAAATTGTTACCTTCAATTGTGCAGACACCAATATTGGAGATGAAACCTCCGTCCAATCACCTGAAGTATGTTTATCTTAGGGATGGAGAAACACTCCCCATAATTGTTTCATCCAATCTGGCAGTAGTAGAGGAGGATAAATTGATTCGAGTCTTGAAAGATCACAAAGAAGCCATTGGGTGGACAATTGCAGACATCAAAGGTATAAGCCCATCAGTCTGCATGCACAAAATATGGCTAGAAGAATGAGCAAAACCATCAGCACAAACCCAAAAGAGGTTGAATCCACCAATGATGGAAGTGGTGAAAAAGGAAATTCTCAAGCTGTTGGGAGCAGGGATGATCTATCCCATTTCAGACAGCGAATGGGTAAGTCCAGTGCAGGTAGTTCCAAAGAAATCAAATGTAACGGTTGTGGAAAATCAAGATGGGGAGTTGGTTCCTACCAGGGTGCAGACCGGATATCGGGTATGTATTGATTACAGAAAGGTAAATGCCGAAACACGCAAGGACCATTTTTCCCTCCCCTCTATTGATCAAATGTTAGAAAGGTTAGCCGGTTACACTCATTATTGCTTTTTAGTTGGTTTTTCCGGGTATTTTCAAATTGCTGTAGCACTATAGGACCAAGAAAAAACCACGTTCACATGTCTATTTGGTACTTTTGCATATATACGCATGCCTTTTGGGCTATACAATGCCCCTGCTACTTTTCAACGATGTATGATGAGCCTATTTTCTGATTATTTAGACAGCATCATTGAAATTTTTATGGATGACTTTAGTGTGTGGGTAAATTCTTTTGATTCATGTTTAGAGAACCTCACGTTGATTTTGAAATGATGAATTTACACTAACTTGGTTTTAAATTCAGAAAAATATAATTTTATGGTAGAAGAAGGGACCGTGTTAGGGCATGTTGTATCTGCTAAAGGGATAGAGGTGGGCAAGGCTAAGGTAGACCTAATACCTGCATTACCTTACCCCACCAGTGTATGGGATGTACATTCATTTCTTGGACATACAAATTTCTATCGCAGGTTTATCAAAGATTTTTCCAAAATTGCATCTTCGTTGTGTAGTCTGCTACAAAAAGATGTGTCATTTCAATTCAACGATGCATGCAAAAAGGCGTTTGACCAACTAAAGGAGGGATTGACTACCACATCGATCATTCAACGACTAGATTGGGACCTCCCATTTGAGATAATGTACGATGCAAGTGATTATGTTGTGGGAGCAGTTCTAGGCCAGAGAATTGGATGACCAGCTTACGTGGTCTACTATGCTTCTAGGACTTTGAACCAAGTTCAAGCAAATTACTTCACCACTAAAAAAGAACTTTTCTCTGTGGTTTTTGCATTAGAAAAATTTTGATCGGATTTGTTGGGTTCTAAAGTTATTATTTTTATAAATCTCACAGCATTGAGAATCTCTTGGCAAAGAAGGATGCCAAATCAAGGCTTATCTGTTCGATTCTCCTGCTACAAGAATTTGATCTAGAAATCAAGGACAAAGCTGGAATTGAGAATGTTGTGGTTGATCATCTCAGCCGGATAGTAAGAGTAGAGGATGACTTGCCTTTGCGAGAATCTTTCCCTGATGAAGGCTTGTTTGCTATTACGGCAAACCTCCCATAGTATGCTGATCTAGTAAATTAAATTACCTCTCACCAGATCCCTGCAAACTACCCACGAGAAAAGGACAAGTTAAAAAGTGATGCCAAGTACTACATTTGGGATGACCTATATTCATGGAAAAGATGTCTAGATCAGATCATTAGAAAGTGTATACCAGAGTTTGCATACCAGTCCATCTTGATGTTTTGTCACTCTTATGCTTGCGGAGGGCATTTCAGACCTCGAAGAATAGGTCAGACGGTAGTGGAGAGTAGATTCTACTGGCCAACCCTATTCAGAGATGCCTATGTTCTCTGCAAATCTTGTGACAATTGTCAAAGAACAGTTAGCTTATGCCAACGAAATCAAATGCCTCAAACTCCTGTCATAGTATGTGAAATTTTCGATGTTTGGGGTATCAACTTCATGGGACCTTTCCCAAATTCTTTTGCATGCACCTACATCTTATTAGCAGTTGATTATGTTTCTAAGTGGGTAGAACAAAAGGCCACCCGGACTAGCGATGTTAAAGTAGTTGCATAGTCTATCAAGTCTAACATTTTTAGCAGGTTCGGGATTCCAAGAGCCATGATCAGTGATAGGGGGACTCATTTGTGAAACATATTTAAATGGATGAATAAAGCATGAAAAATGCAAATCAGCAACTCGGATTCACTAGGCAGCCTTTAGTGTTTGGAATATAGGATTGACCTAGAAATATGAGATTGACCTAATTCTAGTGCCAAAAGAAGGGTAACTTGATTATCTACAAATGTTATCTCTGATCTCTTAGGCAAAATGGGTGGAAAAATGGACAAAAATTGGGTTTGAATATAGCATCATGAACATCCAATGTATCTAATGTCAACTTTGGGTGCAAATGCCATAACTTAGCCGACAAAGATCCAATTAGTGTCATTCTATCGCCAAATGAAGGATAACTTGATGATCTACAATAGCTATTCTGATTCCAAAGGATAAAATCAGCATTAAAGTGGTCAAAAGGCTTGAGGAAGTGGAGTGAAAGTAAAGGAACAGCTAGTACATGCATAGTTGAAAGATTCCTTTGGTGCCTATAAAAAGGCAATGCCCTTAGATCATTTCTCACTTGTAAAAACACTCTCCAATCCTCAATTTCTAGTGTTATATTTCATTCTAGTAATAGCCATCTTTTATATGTAGTTTTCGTTTATATCTTATTTTTAGTAAAAGTGTGAAGAGTTTAAGTGTCAATAAAGTTTAGGAGATTACTTAAATAGCCTTGCATATTCCGGCAGAATTATATTTGAAATGTATATTTTGGTTGAGAATATGATTGGTTAGGCGTCTCGATCTAGTTCAAGGGGATGTCGCTGTTCAAAGCTTGCTATCCGATTAACTCATAAGTAATGTTGTTCTTATTCTCTTATTCAAATTGGTTTGTTTTTCTATTTTATTTTTGATAATATGAACTTTAATTAGATTTGGCCAATTGAGTTAAAATTCTATTATCTACTTGTTAGAATTAAAGTTTCAATCCGTAGTTGTTGATTTCTATAATTCATGCGTAACAAATAATGATCACATATCATTGAGAATAACAAACCTTATTATTAAACATTTCGAGCATACTAAAATGTTATTCTAAGTTTAACCTATTTTCCTAATTTTTAAAGTTAGCTTTTGCATTAAATCTAGAAATCGGATTTCTAGGTTATCCAAAAGTTTAAAGACTAATAGAAAAGCTAACATTTAATTAGTTATACTCAAGGAAAAATACGAGTAAGAAAGATGTGTAATTTATTATCTCAAGGTTATAGACTTGAATAGAAATAGAACACGTTACAATTGAATTGGATATGCAAATGGAGGCTCGATTGAACCAAGAACCAGATGATCTCTCTGATTGGTAAAACCCTCTTAATTGTTATTTTATTTTGTATTCAATATCTACTTTCCATCTACTAAAATCCCTCAATCATACTAGTTAACATAAGTCTACTAAGTTGACGAACAGTTCTCTGTGGAATCGACCTTTACTCATCACTGCTACATTAATTTATAATTTTTAAAACCGAGTAAGGTAATTAATATTTGGTGCATCACAACACGCATCATACTTTCCCCCGGGCAAGATTGCCAAGCTCAAATACAAGATTTCTACATTTAGGCAAAAGGAATTCGAGTCCTTTTATGAGGCTTGGGAGAGGTAAAAGGAAATGCTCTGAACGTCTCCTAATCATGGATTCAATTTGCTAGCTCAAGTGAACTACTTCTATTCTGGTCTACTCCCATCTTGTAGATCGAATGTGGATTCTTTCTCTAATGGATCTTTATGCAACAAGCCTATGTGACAAGCTTATGATCTATTCCAGTTGATGAGTAACAAAGTGCAAGATGGCCGGATAGGAATGCTTAGAAGAAAGTGAGTGGGCTGCATGAAGTTGAAGCCGTGAATTTGATGCTAGCTAAGATAGAAGCATTGACTAAGAGATATGTGGGTCAATGCGGTTCAATCTCAACGCGGGTCAATGCTTATGTCTTTAGCCAATTCTTAGCCGGTCAACGCAGTTCAATCTCAACCACCAACTCACTCCACCCTTCCATGTAAAATATGTGGAGCTAATCATCAAAGCTCTATATGCCCATTAGTCCAACAACAAGGAACTTATTCTTCGCTTGAACAGTCGCCTATGCTTCAGAATTTTCAATGTCTAGGCTATAACCCTTTCGGACCAACATACAATCTTGGCTATAGGAATCATCCTAAATTCTCCTATGCGAATCAGAATATGCTCAATCTACAACCTGCAAGACAAGAAAAGAAGCTAGGATGGGAAGAACCATTGCTAGGTTAGCCGACCAACAAATGAAGTATCAAGAAAGAAATGATTATAACGCCCCCTCTAGTTCCACATTCATATACATCATCATGACATCTTATGTTACGTAATGTGCACAGTAATTCCTTACAATATAATCCCATGCACGTATTTATGTTACACAGTGAACCCTAGGGCAACGTTACTCATGTACATAGCATATATGAAACCCTGAGTTCATACTTTTTCTTTTTAAAACTTTCTTACGTATTGACATAACTCTAAGGGTTTCAAATTTATATTTAAACCTATTGTAGGATCACTTGATTCCTTTACCCTTACACATCTTCATCATATGATGCTTGGGAAACTCTTCCCCATCTCCCACGTGCGTATTATGTTTCGTACCTTCAAAAACATAAATGAACACATAATGAGTCATAAAGATTTAGTGCGAATTGATGCGGATGCAAATGCATGTCATGCATGTCACATTCTTTTTTTTTCTTTGGCCTATGTTGCGAATTATGTGCTTACATTGGCTCCATCACATAACATAATATAGCTGACCAGGCCTCAATTCTCATGCGGGGCTTAGATCCCCAGTGAGACCACCATTCGGGCCAAAGGTCTCAATCTTCATGCTGCATTTAGATCCCCCTTGAGACCATCTTTTCCTTTACATAATTGCAAACACATGATAAGCAACGTCCCATTCAAATGCTTTCATGACATGATCGTGTAAACATCTTACCACTTTAAGTCTTGACGATCGGTTATACATAAGTTTATCGACGGTTCATATCACATATACAAGGCTTCACAATCACGTGTTAATCATTAACATAAGACATTACTCATTTAATGCATTGGATACACCATATATAACGTATCGTAACGCCAACGTTAGCCCAATATACCATATAATTACATACTTCCATGGAGCTACAAGAAATGCATACCTTCCACATAGAGGCACAAAGTACTTCATCACTTGGGCAATGCATATCTCATTCTTCTTTGTAACAGATTAAGCATATTGAACCAAGATTATCTCATATAATGTATCCTAATACCAAAGTCATCAACACATATCATTTAGGCAACTACTTCAGTTGGTTTGGCTACATATATCTTGACATTGCTTCTATCTCTTTACTCATAGCTTTGTTACTTTCATAGGTTACTTTGTAACTACACAACTTGTGGGTATGAGCATTGAGAATCACATAGGTCATATATACACATTCACAACCACAACATATCACAACATACTCATAAAGCAAGGAAGTTGGGCACTATTATGCTTTTTCATTTCATACATTTCATATACATATTCTTTTCTTTCTAATCCAACTATCACTAACAAAAGCATATATTTACTGATTATTTCATGAAATACATCTATCACCCACCTTGTACTAGAAGAAAACTAACCAAAGAGATGAGCCAAGCTTCTTCCCTCTCTTCCTCTTCCTTTTCCTTTCACCTTAGCACAAACATGGATATATAGAGGGGACTATTGGTAAATAATATCCAACCAAGCTTATAAGGATCTTAGAAATGGTGGAAATGGTCTTGGGAATGATATTCCAGCCTTTGGAATCGAGTTGGATGGATATATATCAAGAAATGGAGAGAAAAAAAATCAAAAGCTCATTTCTGCCGACTTAAAATTACGGCTGTAACCTTTGAATTTACGGCCGTAACTAGCAAAGTACAGCCGTATTGTTATAACATACGATCGTAACCTAGATTCTAAAAATTTTCACATCTTGCCTTCCACCAGAATTACGGCCGTATACTCATACATTACTGCCGTAACATGAACCATACGGCCGTATTACTTTATCCTACGACCGTATAAAACTCTCTGAAAATCTTTTACTTCTTCTCTTTAAAATTTACGGCTGTATAAGATAAATTTACGGTTGTAACTTAACTTTTACGTCGTACCCATTAAATTTACGATCACAACTTTGATTTTTTTGAAATATTCCTCTCCTCATGTATTTGAAGGCCGTTACATTTTCAAACATGTTAATTGTACTTATAAACACATCGTAAACTTTACATGCACATATTCATCATGTCAAAACATATTCATATCATTTCAGATCGTATACGAAATCACATACGGTTTTGGGACAAATTTGGGTGGGGTGTTGCAATGACACTTCAATAAAAAATTTGGAAAATCAAATTGGTCAAGTTAATTGGCTAAAACAATATCTAAAAGGCAACAAAGGGCTTTGCCAAGTGACACGGTTGTGAATCCAAGGGAAAATTTCAAAGTTATCTCCACTAGGAGTAGAGTGGAATTAGCAGATATCACCGTGGAAGAATACTTGGAAAAGAGGGAAAAATTGAAGAAACAAGCTATGGAGCTGAAGGTGAATGATGAATTGCCAAAGGAAGACCAACCTAGTACCTAGACTCCACTCCTCCACCTCAAATCAAAACATATGTTCCTCCTATTCCTTTTCCTCAAAGGCTTAGGAAGAACAAGTTAGATGCACAATTTGCTAAATTTCTTGAAGTGCTCAGGAAACTTCATATCAACATTCCTTTCGCGGATGCTCTTGCTCTTTCATATCAACCTCGACTCCACCTCAAGTCAAAGCATATGTTCCTTCTATTCTTTTTCCTCAAAGGTTTAGGAAGAACAAGTCGAATGCACAATTTGCTAAATTTCTTGAAGTGTTCAAGAAACTTCATATCAACATTCCTTTCGTGGATGCTCTTGCTCAGATGCCTACCTATGCTAAATTTATGAAGGACATCTTGACCAACAAAAGGAAGCTCGAAGAGCATGAAACTCTAATGCTGACTGAGGAGTACAGTGCGATACTGCAAAGGAAATTGGCCCCAATGATTAAAGACCCAGGGAGTTTTACTTTACCGTGTGCAATTGGTGATTTAAATATAGGTAAAGCTCTTTGTGATTTAGGAGCGAGTGTGAATTTGATGCCTTTATGTATTTTTAAGAAGTTGAACGTAGGAGAAGTGAAAGCAGCGATGGTCTCATTGCAATTGGTGGATGGTCAATCAAACATCCATGAGGCATTGTTGAAGATGTGCTTGTCAAAGTGGATAAGTTCATTTTTCCCACGGACTTCATCATCTTAGTTATGGATGAGGATGAAGATATTCCCATCATTTTGGGACGGCCATTTCTAGTTACGGGACAAGCTTTGATCGATGTGCAAGAAGGAAACCTCATTCTACGAATGAATGAGGAACAAGTTACCTTCAACGTTCTTAAAACATTGAAGTATCCATCTATTTCGGACTCTTGCTCGAGAATTGATGCAATTGATCATTTGGTACTCCCCAACCGATTTTCAAAGGATCTTCTTGAGACATGTATTACTCAACCTATTGAAGAAGAAGAAGAAGAGGATACTGATATAAAACAAGAAGTAGTCCAATATTTGGAGGCTCTACCACCATTTCGAAAAAAGAAGCCTTAATTCGACGAGTTGGGAAAGAGTTCTTCTCCTCCGCTCCCTTCTCTCCAACAAGCTCCAATTCTAGAGCTCAAACCCCTACCGTCTCATTTAAGGTTCACTTTCTTGCGAGATGCTTCAACACTCCCCGTGGTTATTTCGAATTCATTGAATGAGTTCGAAGACAGGAAATTGCTTAGAGTTTTGAGAAAACACATAAAGGCTATTGGTTGGGCGATTTCGGATATTAGAGGCATATCTCCTTCAATTTTTATGCATAAGATCTTGATAGAGGATGATTTCAAGCCCTCTATTGAACAGCAACATTGACTCAATCCAAATATGAAAGAAGTGGTTAGAATCGAGTTGTTGAAGTTAATTGATTAGGGTATTATTTACCCTATTTTAGATAGCAGTTTAAGTGAGTCGGTGCAAGTGGTACTAAAGAAGGGAAGAGTCATGGTTGTAGAGAATGAGAATAACGAATTGATTCCTACTCGGCCTGTGACGGGCCACTAGAAAAGATCACTTTCCACTCCCTTTCATTGATCAAATGTTGGAAAGATTGGCGGGTCATGCTTACTACTGTTTCCTAGACGGTATTCAGGGTACAACCAGATTGCCATTGCCCTCAAGGGTCGAGAAAAGACCACATTCACACTCCCGTATGGAGCATTTGCATATAGACGGATGCCTTTTGATTTGTGCAATACTCCCACGATATTCAAAATATGCATGATGGCTATTTTTTCGGATATGGTTGAGAGGTTTATTGAGGTCTTCATGGATGATTTTTCCGTCTTTGGTCATTCCTTTGACAATTTCCTAGATAACCTAAGAAAGGTCTTGGCCCGACCTTGGTCATCGGATATCTCACAAAGGAGTAGAAGTTGATAAGGCCAATATTCAAATCATTGAAAAGCTTCCCCCCCCAAGTTCAGTTAAAGGCATTCGAAGCTTTCTTGGCCTACTAGGTTTTATCGTCGCTTTATTAAGGATTTTTCAGAGATTACAAAACCCATGTGGTCATTGCTTGAGAAAGAGATACCATTCGTCTTATCTAAAGAGTGTTTATTGGCATTCACCACTCCTAAAGAGAAGCTTGTCTTGGGCTCGATCATCGTGGCTCTGGATGGGTCTCTTCCCCTTGAGCTTATGTGTGATACAAGTGATTACACGATAGGGGTAGCATTGGGACAATGGAAAGAAAAAGTCCTTCATGTCATCTATTATGCAAGTCGGATATTAACTGAAGCTCAATTGAATTATGCTACTACTAAGAAAGAGGTGCTTGTGGTAGTGTTTGCATTCGACAAGTTTCGTTCTTATTTGATTGGATGGAAGGTTAGAGTACACACGGACCACTCCATACGTAAGTATCTCTGAGCCAAGAAGGCCTCCAAGCCGTGGTTGTTGAGATGGATTCTGTTGTTACAAGAGTTTGATCTTGAGATTCGGGACAAAAAAGGGACCAAAAATGTTGTGGTAGATCACCTTTCACGATTGGAACAAGAGGAAGAAGTGGGAGATCTAGAAATTAATGAGCTATTTCCGGACGAGCAACTTCTCCAACTCTCCCATCACCTAGCGGCATCTATAGCACCGTGGTGCGCCGACTATGTCAATTATTTGGCAAGTGGTGTGTCCCCCCCGATCTTTCTTACCGCCAAAAGAAGAAATTATTTTTGGACCTCAAAGTCTATTATTGGGAATATCGCTTGTTGTTCAGGAGAGGGTTGGATCAAGTCATGAGGAGATGTGTGCCCGAGGAAGAAATGGAACCAATTCTCAATTCTTGTCACTCTTCCCCGTATGGAGGCCGCTTTGGTACTATTAAAACGGCATCAAAGGTTTTACAAGCTAGATTCTATTGGCCTATATTGTTTCGAGATGCTCATACCTTCGTTTCTTAATGTGATAAGTGCCCACGCCACGGGAACATCTCCAATAGGCATGAGATACCTTTGAACTCAATAGTGGAGGTTGAATTGTTTAATGTGTGGGGGATAGATTTCATGGGACCTTTCCCTTCTTCATTCTCAAATTAATATTATATTGGTGGCGGTAAACTATATTTCCAAACGGGTCAAGGCAGTGGCTCTCCCTACTAATGACGCTCGAGTGGTACTAAGTTTCTTCAAGAAGAACATCTTTGCACTGTTTGGAACCCCCCGAGCCATTATTAGTGATGGTGGCAAACACTTCTGGAATCGCCAATTTGACTCTTTATTGGCAAGATATGGAGTCATACATAGGGTTGCTACACCTTATCATATCTTCAGATGAGCGGCCAAGTGGAGATATCCAACCGGGAATTGAAAAGGATCTTGGAAATGACTGTTAACACCTCTATAAAAGATTGTTCAAAAAAGCTTGACGACATTTTGTGGGCGTACCGGGCCTGTAGGGTTGTCAAGGCATCAAATTTTGATGCTAAATTGGTCGATGAGAAGAGGCCTCTCCAGTTGAACGAACTCGATGAGTTTAGGCTTCGAGCATATGAAAATGCCAAGATCTATAAGAAGAAATCGAAAGGAGAAGTCTTCAATTCCCCTCGCCAACCCGGAATGATCAAACTTCAAAGTAGACCTAAGATTATAAACAAACACTTCTTAGGAGGACCCCAAGTTTCTCTCTTTTATTTACTTGTTTTTCGCATGTTTTGACCATGTTAGGGTAAGTGGTGGCGCGCCTTTGGAACTCAACTGTGTCAAACCCCAACTTGGATAGTTTTTGGAGTTGGGATTAAGTTTGGGGGATGTATATATGCCATACCTTAAGCTCCTTTCCCTTATTCCCACTCCAGTGTCTATGTTTTACTTAAACTGTTGTTTATCCTAGTAACACATAATAAATTAGCATTCATACAATGGTCGCGTTTTTTATTCGTTTATGTGTGTTATATGTGATATTGGGTAGTGTGATATGTTGTTATTATAGTATGTATGTGCATATATATATATATATATATATATATAGTATAGGCCGGGTTTACAATTTGATGAAAAATTTGGTAATTTTATGCAGATACCATTTTACGGTCGTACACATTGTGGTTAAGGCCGTATCTATCATTTTATGGCCCTGTGTGTGTATGTGTATGCACTTTTGAGGATTTAATTAATCAAACCCTAATAAGATTCGACAATGAATTTTCTTAATCAGCAAGAAAACAGTTTCTTCATTTAGGCTTTAACATATTACAAACAATACCTTCCTCCAACAGAAATCTTCATTTGTTTCTCAAACAATAAGAGTTGTTGAAATCAGGCATGGATACGCCTTATTCAAGATAACCATAACGATGTGAATCCTACTTCAATTATATTACTTGTTGGGTTAAGACTCAAACCCCTACACATGTCGGCGGATACCAACAAATTTTCCGCTCAACCTCATCTAGAGGAAGGACTTGTCATCCAAGCGATGGAACGACCAACTTCAAGTTCTCAGTCGGCAAAATTTTTGTCATCATGTCTAAGCTATTCTAATCTATATGAATTTTCATAAGTTCTAAAAAGTTGGAATTTAGAGCGTCTTTAATCCAGTGATACCTTACATCAATATGTTGCGACTATGCATGAAATGCAGTGTTCCCGCCAAGGTGAATTTCACTTTAGCTATCACAGAACAACACATAATTATCCTGCTTGACAAGCTCCATAACAAAATTTTTCATCAACAACAACTCTTTACTGGCTTTAATTGTTGCAATGAACTCTACTTCTGTAGTAGAAGGTACAACACATTTCTGTAACCTTGATTGCCATGACACTGCCCCACTTGAGAAGGTATCCAAATAGCCAGAAGTGGATTTACGAAAGTCAACATCTCTCGCCATATCTGTATCAATGTAACGAATTAACACCGGTTTTCCATTCCCAAAACCAAGTCTCAAATTTGAGGTGCCACGAAGGTATCTGAAGCTCCACTTAACTGCATTCCAATGCTCTCTTCCTGGATTTGCAAGGAATCGGCTGACCTTACCAACTGCATAAGATATATTCGGCCTTTTGCATACCATAGCATACATCAAACTTCCCACTATGGAGCCATATGGAACATTTTCCATATTTATTTTCTCTTCATCTGTTGAAGGACTTTGCTTGTGCTTAATCTCATATGAGTAGCAGAAGGAGAATTGGTTGCTTTGCTCTTATCCATGTTAAGCTTCCGAAGTACTTTCTCAATTTACTTCTCTTGCGACAAATATAACTTCTTGACATTTCTATTTCTAATGATTTGAACACCAAGAATCTCCTTTGCTGGGCCCAAATCTTTTATAGCAAAAGATTGACTTAATTGCTACTTCAACCTCTTGATCTTCAAGGCATTCTTACTAACAATTAACATGTCATCGACATAAAGCAAGAGAATGATAAAATCATCCGAAAATTTTTGTACAAACACACAATAGTCTGAAGTAGTTTTCTTGAAACCTTGCACCCTCATAACATATTCAAACTTCTTATATCATTGTCTTGGCGGTTGCTTTATGCCATATAAACTCTTTTTCAATGGACAAATATAATTCTCCTTTCCTTTTACTTTGAATCCCTCTGGTTGCTTCATATAAATTTCTTCTTCTAAATCACTATGAAGAAAGACCATTTTCACATCCACATGTTTAACTTCTAAGTCAAGATTGGCTACTAATCTAAGAACTAAATGGATAGAAGACATTTTCACAACTGGAGAAAATATCTCATCAAAATCGATACCCTTTTTCTGAGTGAATCCATTTACAACCAATCTCATTTTATACCTTGGACGTGAACTATGTTCATCTTATTTCAATTTGTATACCCATTTGTTCTTTGAGGCTTTCTTTTCCTTGGGCAATTTAACCAGCTTAGAAGTATGATTATCTTGCAATGATTGCATCTCATCCTTCATTGCACTAATAAACTCTTCCATCTGTTCATCTTCCATAGCTTTTTCAAAACTCAGCGGTTCTCTCCCGTTAGTTAAGAACACATATTCATTAGGAGAATATCGACTGAAAGGTTGTCTCTGTCTAGTGGACCTCCTTGGAGGGACAGTTGGTGGTAGATCTTCTACAGGTGACTGTTCATGAACATCATTTCCTGTCTCAGCTTCAACAGGATTATCAACCTCATCAGTACCCTATGGTTTTTTGTTTGTGTGGGTACTAGTGTAATGCCATCTCTAGCACCATGTCTCGTTTATTAGGATGTTTCTTATCACATCACACAATCTAATGGAACTAGAGACAGTATTACGCATACATTGCATTCTCAAAACCACAAGTTTATAATTCAAATATAATTCCAGATATCAAAACCAACGATTTACGTTAATTTACAAAAAGTAAATATCTATATATATTAATTGGAGTGGTTTCGGTTTAGATACAAAATATATTACATAGAATCTTTAATTTTTCTCTTCCCCGTACACATCAACACCCATCAAGTTCTTGAGGATTTACCGCCATCTCCCTATTACTTTCTACTACCTGCATTGTCTAAACACATAAACGAACAAAAAATGAGTCATAAAGACTCAGTGGGAATAGATGTAGGTGCAAATGCATGTCACATCTTTACATTGGGCCCTGTTGCTAATCATGTGTTTAAAAATACGGTTGAAATGATGATTTAAACTGATTTGCAAGTTCACCCAAACTTTAGAAAATTTAGAGAGAGTTTAGAAATGTTCTTAAGAGTGTTAGGGAGGCTATGAACCGAATTTGAGTGATTAAATATCAATCAAATAGTTAGAACAGTCCAGAAAATTTTTCTACTGACGTGGGTTCACGGTCGTAACTTATACTTTTACGGCCGCAAAATACAAAATTACGGTCGTATCTTAATTTTGTACGACCGTATAAATGTTTTTGAAAATTTTACATCTTTCTCTTCATCAATATTACGGCCGTAACTATGCATTTTTTATGGTCATATTTGTCATTACGGTCGTATATTACTTACATATGGCCGTAAATTAGATTTTGAAATTTCTCACATCTTTCAGCTTTTGAATTTTATGGCCGTAGAATATTAATTACAACCATATAAATGTAAACACATGATAGTCAACCACACATTCACATGCTTTTATGCCATGATTGTGCAAGTACTTTACCCTCAAGCCTTGACTTCAAATAAAAGGTTATATCATATACTCAAGGCTTCACAATCATGTAAATATCATATTAGCAAAAGTAATATCATAATTGTATCACATATAGCATATGGTGATGCCAAGAAGCACAAACATATAACAAGTTCATATGCTTCACATTGAATACCAACACGGTTTCAAATGATGAAAACCGGCATTTTCAATCGTGAAATTCAAGCCAAAACTTGCTTATGCATACACTGACCTTCTTACTTATCTAATACATCTATAAGCCACATTTTAATCGAAGAAATCAAGCAAAAGATGTTTTTGTTGTTGCTTCCTCTTCTTTTTACTTATCTAATACATCTATAAGACACCTTTTAATCAAAGAAATCAAGTAAAAGATGTTTTTGTTGTTGCTTCCTCTTCTTTTCCTTATCTTCTTTTCCTCTTTGGTGACAAAAATATAGTTTAAATGATGCTTTAAATTGATTTGCAAGTTCACCCAAGCTTTAGGAAATTTAGAGGGAGCTTAGAAATGTTCTTAAGAGTGTTAGGGAGGCTAGGGACCGAATTTGAGTGCTTAAATATCAATCAAATAGCTAGACTAGTCCAGAAAATTTTTCTGCTGACTTGAGTTTACGGCCGTAACTTATACTTTTATGGCCATATCTTTATTTTGTATGACCGTATAAATGTTTTTGCAAATTTTACATCTTTCTCTTCATCAATATTACGGCCGTAACTATGTATTTTTAAGGCCGTAAATTAGATTTCCCACATTTTTCATCTTTTGAATTTTACAGCCGTAGAATATTAATTATAACCATATATCTTATATTAAATACGGCCGTAGTTAACTCTCTAAAAATTTCAAATCTTCTTCCTGACTTTTTACGGCCTTATCATAACATTTTACGGTTGTAACTTAACTTTTTACGGCCGTAAGCTTAATTATTACGACCATAACTTCCATTCTGCTGAAATTTTCCCTTTATAACCTAGATTTGAAGGCCGTATCGAATTCAAACACATAAAGTACACTTGTAAGCATTCTGTAAACATATCAAACACACGACAATCATTTCAAAACACATTTGTATCATCATAAATGCCATACGAAATCGGAAGGGATATGACAATTGGTGTCGGAGGAACTGGATCCAAGTCAACTAAGTCATCAAAAGATTCTGGCACTTGCTTATCAGTCCTATCAACATCCTCTATGGTCTGATCTTCAACAAACACAACATCTCGACTTTTGAAGATCTTCTTAATATGATCATACACTCTATAGCCAAAATTCATCTTGACCATAACCCACAAATATACAATGACGTATCTTGACATCAAGGTTGGATCTTTCATATTTAGGAATATGCACAAATGCCTTACACCCAAACACACGAAGGTGATCGTAGGAGACATTTTTTCATGACCAAACTTTGTTTGGCACCTCTGCATCCAAAGGAATACATGGTGATAAGTTCAACAAATAGACTGCTTTATTCAGTGACTCACCCCATAGATAATTTTGGAGTCCTGCACCTGAGAGCATGCATTTGACCTTTTCAACTAGTGTCTGTTCATTCTTTTCGCCACACCATTCAATTGGGGAGATCTTAGGTGGTGTTCTTTGATGCCAGATGCCTTTCTTTTTGCAATACTCATCAAACAGTCGTAAGTATTCACCTCCATTGTCAGGTCGGACTTACTTTAACTTCTTTTTAGTTTCTCTTTCAATGGAAGCATGAAACTGCTTGGGCATATCCAATACTTGATCTTTTGATTTCAAGGTGTAGAGCCATATCTTCCTTGAATGATTATCAATGAAGGTCACAAAGTAAAGAGCACCTCCAATTGTCCTTACCTTCATAGGACTACGTAAATTGAAGTGGACCAAATCAAGTATACCTGTTGCTCGTGAAGAAGGGAGATATTTGAAGCTAACTTTTGTCTCCTTCCCTGCCACACAGTGAGAACATTTTCCCGATTTCTCACTTTTCTTCCATGATAGAAAATTTTTCTTGACCAACAATTTCATTCACTTTTCACTCATGTGACCAAACCTTTTATGCTATAGTTTAATAATATCATCATCATCCATTGCATTAATTCTGTCTCTAGAATACTTTGCTTGCAACAAGTACAATGATGAAGGTTCTTTTTCCCCTTTCGCTATTATGAGAGAACCTTTGGTAAGCTTCCATTTACCATCACTGAAGATACTGTAATATCCATCATCGTCGAGTCTGGCAGTAGAGATCAAATTTAGTCGCATGTCAAGAACATGTTTTACGTCTTTGAGAACTAATCTTGTGCCACTACCTATCTCCAATTGCACATCTCTAATCCCAACTACTTTTGTCAAAACATCATTCCCCATCTTTACAACTCCATAATCACCGGCTGTATAAGATGCAAAATAATCTCTATGAGGCATAACATGGATGGTAGCACCACTACCAACCACCATGTGGTATTATAATAATCTAAATTAACAACATCAACATCATAGCAAGGTAGAATTCACCAGTAGTAGCAGCTGTTCGATCGCCATCAGCTTCATCATCTTTCTTTTCTTAACATTTGTCATTTTTGTTCTCTCTTTTTCAGATATTGATAATGTTTCTTGATATTGCCTTTTTTCTGCGATTATAGCACTCGATGTTAGCAAACTTGCGAGACTTGCTTCAGCTTTTACCTTTGTTCTTATAACCATGGATCGAACTCCACCCCTATTTTTCAACAACTAAGACATCTGATTGTGAAAAGTTCTCATTTGTTTTTCTTCTCATCTCTTCATTTAAGAGACTACCTGTTGCCAAGTCTATGGAGACCACACCATTTAGAGCCGAATTAGATAATTGTCCTTAATGTTTATCACGAGTGTGGTAAAGTACCAAGGAGCCATAATCTTTGGATCTCATAATCAAATTTGATGCCCATCACAGCCAGCTAATTAATGATACCTCGAAAAGCGTTCAGAAGATCAGTCAAAGGAGTTCCAACCCGATATCGTAAAGCCATCATCTACTTTATCAAAAAAAGCTTATTATTACCGGTCTTTTGTGTGTACAATTGATCAAACTTTCTCCATAAGTTACATGCGTGTGATTCTTCAATGATATGGTTCAACACATTATTATACACCCACTGTTTGATCTAGTCACAGACTTGTTGATGGAGCAAGTTCCATTCCTTATCTGTTTAATTAGTAGGTTTTTTCCTTAGCATACACTGGCAATTAATAATTCTTCACATAAAGAAGATCCTCCACCTTCCCTTTCCAGACATGATAATTAGAACCATTCAACGAAACCATAGTATTTGTATTGACCTCCATCGTTCACCACAATAACAATTCCCAACACAATATAGCTTTTATACCACGTTGATGGGAGAATATTTCCACTACGAATATTACAGTGGAATAAATCAATTCTCCATCTTGTGTGAACCAAATAGAAGCCAATCCCGAGAGCAATAGGCAAGCTACGCAGTCATCATAAAAGTGAGATATCTCAATATCCCACGGTTCGATCTGCGTGAAATTTTGACACTAGCTTCAAGACTCGTTGTTCTTCAGATTCAACGGTTAAAATTAAGATCGAACTTTCCAGTTTGGAAAATCATCATCAGAATTGAGTTGATTTTTGTGGTGAGGTTTTTCCATTATTTTTGGGTTGTGTTTCAAGAATTTTTACTCTTGAGAGAGTTTTGATTGTAATAATTGTATTGTTGTTTTTTAGAATATTTGGTGTGTGTGCCTCTAATGTTATTTAGAGAGAATATTTGTACCCATTATTGGATTATAGCGGAAGTTTGTTTTGGAGTTAGGGTCGTGGACGTAGGTACATTACCGAACCACATTAAATCTTGTGTTTTTCTTTGCTTGTTGGTTTGTTGCTCTATCTGATTGTCTCCTATTAGAATTCACACAAGAGTGAGAATTAATTTATTCCTCTATAATATTCTTCTGTCAATTTTCTCCCATCATTCAATTCTATATTTAACCTAGTCTCTTTAAATAAAATTTTGGTTTGATTGCCAAAGAAATGTGGTCTTGTTTGGCATTAAAACGGAAAACCATTTTTCTATTAATATTAAATTTCATCAAATTAAATTATTTTTTATATTTTTTAATCAATTATCCATCATTTTGATAATATTTTTATGGGTGGGCTATTTAGCCCCACCCGCTAAAAATATCCACCTTCCCCAAAACACCTCCCAATTTTATAAAAAAAAAAAGTCCGACCAACCATGGTCGAGCAGCTTCACATGGCTGAACAGCTTTGAAACTCCTCGGCTAGCCATAGCCGAGCCGAATAGCTTCAAAGCTATACGGCCATTGTTGGCTGGACAAAAAAAAATTTTCTGTCGAGCTTGTGCTGCCATTTTTGGTAATAGTTTCTGGCTGAAATGACAGCTAAAAGGGAAGGGGGGAGACCCCTTCTTTTTTGCTACAACAAACCCGATTTTTTTTGTTGCAATAAGGTTGCAGCAAAAGAGGGAGAGGAGGGGTCGGGGGTCGGCGAGGGGTTCCCCCTTAAACGCTGCAATTTTCGCAATTTCTGATGGAAATTACTGTTGGAAATAACATTGGAAAAGTCAGCTCCTTCTTTATTCTTCTTTTTTGTGTGTGTAATTGGAAGGGTATTTTGGGGATGTTGCTATTTTTGGGGTGTGTTTAAAAAATAATGAGGTGTGAATAGTCCCCCAGGAATGTTAAGGTGCCATTGATGGTGCATTAGTTACGGCATCATCGATGGCATTTTGGGGGCCGATTCTATCTCCGTTTTGAAATCCGAGACAGTTGGAATCGGCCGCGGCGATGGGAGTTCCTTTACGAATTTTTTTCAACACAGTGGCGCCGGTTACCGGTCAAAGTTTTGGCACTATTTTTGGGCAAAAAATAGTGCCAAAACTTTGACCGGTGGCCACGCGGCGCCATGTCGCCGAAAAAATTCGAAAAATTTCTAGAACTCCCCATCACCGTGTTGATTTCAAATCTGGTTACGGATTTCCAAACGGATATTAAATCGGACCCCAAAATGCCATCGATAGTACCGTAACTACAGCACCATCGATGGCACTGGATCATTTCCGCGCCCCGCCCCCCCCCATTTTTATATCTTTTAATATCATATCTTTAATTTTTTTATTATGACATATGTAAAATATAACACTACACCATATCTCGCTGTTTGTCACGGTTTTAAACCGTCGCAAACAAAAGTTGTCACGGTTCACAACCGTGACGAAAATCACCGTGGCGAACGGATTGTCACGGTTTTAAACCGTGACAAATTTGTCACGGTTTAAAACCACCACCATTTGTCACGGTTTAAAACCGTGACAAATGGTGGTGGTTTTAAACCGTGACAAATTTGTCACGGTTTAAAACCGTGACAAATTTGTCACGGTTTAAAACCGTGACAATCCGTTCGCCACGGTTTAAAACCGTGACAAAATAGGATGTGTTTTGCGACAGTCACATGCTTTGTCACGGTTTAAAACCGTGACAAACGGTTGTCAGGCGTGTTTTTAATATATTTGGCAGATTTGTGACTTGGTAAAATACCAAGTCTATTTCTTCAACACCTAGATTGAAAACTGAAAGCAACATTCAATATCTAATGACACCACCGGCAAACAAATAAGAAAACACCATTACACAAATTCATTCGAATGTTTTCCATATCCATCATTACAAACCATAAGAAGCATAAGCAATTTTCATGCTACAAGCCTCACCATTCATTTCACCATTTAAAACAACATTCACTAATTAAAACCCATAACCAAACTATGAACCAAAAGAAACATCGCCAAGTGTCAAACAAAGTACTAAAACACAAGCACAACCATTCTACCATAAGTTAACAAACATAATTGATAATCAAAAGCATAGAACTACACCATTTCCTTCAACAAGTATGTCGGCCACGCAATGAACGAACCGTTACCAAAGTCTGCCAAACACTCTGCACCTCCTTGTTTACCAAGATACACAGGCTCATTCTCAAAACCCGGATAAATATATTCGATATTTACCTTTGCTTCAGGGCATTGAAGTTTACGGCCGTGAACAATAGTACCTGGCGTGACCGACTCAACTCTTACCATTGCAATATTGTTTTCATTGCGTAAATCTCTAAGATAATAGTACCCTTTGTGTGCCGGCATTGGAGAATAGTCTGCATTCATAGACTGGCTGGATGAACCTTCTCCAGCTGTGGTGCCTTTTTTGGAAGCACTGTGACCACTACCAGGCGAATGAACATCTGGATCTGAACTGGGTCGGCCCTTAACTAAGGTTTGTAGCAAGGTGCTCTGGTCCTTCATTTGAGAGACGATGGTTTGTAACAATGAACCATGGTCCTTGACTTCACGCCTGAGTTTATCAATCTCAGAAACCACCGGCTGCGTGGCTTTAAATTTAGTCATCGGCACCTTGGACCCCACTCCACGGGTACGCCCACTCTTGTCTCTCCCGAAAACTTGAGTCAAGGGATCAGTGTCGATATCTGTTGAGCTTGTATCTCCTCCTTGACTGTCTTGTAACTCAGCAATTTTGGCCTGTGAAAGAGTAAATAACATAATGGATCAGATAGTCATAATATTCCAATATCACATTTATATGCACGTACTCAAATTACAAAATTGAAAAGGGAATGGCTCATTACTTTTTAATTAGATTTTCTAGTCGAGGAATTTATACTTTATAAGTTGACTAACATAGAGAACACGGATGCTACTATATATACTCTTATCTAAGTAGATACTAAATTGTAAACTTATTAGAATTACCACTAAACTTTGAATTGCCGACCAATATGCGGCGAAACTTTTTAAAATCTACTATTACATATACTAATGATGTGAAAAACTTCAGTGACAAAAGCACCATATAATACAAATACTTGTATTATGAAATACTTGATAGATGACAAAAGCACCACATGCAAGCTTTAGTCAAAAACACCGCAAAGCCATTGGCACAATGGCTTCAACAATATTCACCAAACACCGCATGCAAGCTTTACAAAGCATATTAACGTGGAAAAATATTTTTATAGCATTTCTAGAAGCAAACAACTCATTAAAATATTTCCACTTTTCCCCATGATTGACTTGCTTCTTATTCATTCTCTTCAAGGTAGATTGAAGGTACTTTAACCACTAATTTGATTTAACACTGTGGGCTCCGACGCCTAATCTCTATAGCATAAGAATGGAACCAGTAGATCTCTAAAAAATCATGACGCTTCTGTTATCTTAGTGGACAAACCAAAATACAAATTGTCCATCAAACTGTTCTACATATAAAAACTAGTTCTCATGGATTTAATGGAAGTGTTTCTTATAAAAATTCTGGAATTCACATTTAAAGATATATATATCATGAAAGGAGTCAAGCGTCTGCACATTCCCATTTCCATGTAAAAATCATGATTAGCTAGGCCCCTAAAAGAAATCCCATTTCACTTTTTCATACAAACATCTCTTCCTATTTATCCTTTTAGAGGCCAAGAAGAGAAGATAACAGGCACAACGGAAAAAAAGACTTACCAGCTCACTGTTCATACTTCGTATATAGATTGTAATTTCAGCAAATACCACCACCCAACCTATCTCTCGCTGTATCATTACAATGGAACTATTGGTTTTATCTATAGTTACGTAATCAAACAAAACTGACCGAATCTGGAAGTCGCATTTCAAGTTTTATCACCAACAATTAATACCCATATCAAAAATCAAACAGCAAGATTCATTCAATAGAAAAATTATCTTAGTAGCATGTGACAAAAAGAGTGAAAATAATCCTATACTTGTGTCAAGAGCATTTAATTTAGTATAATATTTTAAGAATTTAAAATATTTCCTTGAAGTGTGAGTATATAAAATGACTACACAGTTCCTAAATGAATCAACAATTTGGATTCTACCTCTTTTTCAAATCAAGATAGTTCTTGTCAACGCTTTATGTATATCCATTCAATCAAACATCTTAAATTCAAATTCCAAATCACTACTTTTATTTTCTAGCTAGCCTTTATTGCGTGTGTGCTTCGGTCTAAAGCAAAAATATTTAGAAATTTACTCACAAATAGCTTCAAAGAAAATCCCGGCGATATCCATCCTTTGTTTTTCGAGCATGGAGGTAGAGATTATCGCGAGTGGGAGGCTGACCCTCATCATCGCATACCTTGTAATCGCTCCTACAATTCATCAGTAAAAGTTTTAAATTCAAATTCGAAAATATAACATGACTTTGTTAATATCTACAACATCTTGATGCACAATATTCTTCCAAAGTAAATCAAGCGTGAAATTGGCCTAAAGTACAAATTGGTCAAGTCATAGGCATACCGTCTACTCTGCAGATACCTCGGCGTATGATTTAGAACCAAGGAAATGCACATCAGTCTTCTTAGCCCTGTTTGCTTTGCCTTGAGCCCTTTGTTTCAGTTTCTTCTCAGTAGATTCATTATCGATGAATTGGTTCCATTCAGCTATTGGAACAAACTCATTTTCCGGAGGAAGATTTTTGAATTTCAGGATTTCTTCGGCAGTTGTTGCATTCTCCCCATAGGTACGCTTTCGAAGGTGATTCTTCCAACTCTTATATTGTTCTCCTGCCTATTGGAAGAAACAATAACGTTGCATAAATACATATACGATACATCGATACCTCATTAATAACACCATATGTACTTCAATAAATAAAAAATGAGCTACACAATTTTAGAATTGCCTGACGAAATATACGGTCCTTGTGAGCTGGATTAAGATCAAATTCATTACAAAGAGACATCCATAGCTGATCTTTCACCTCCGGAGGCACGTGCCTCCAATCGTCATAAAGAAGGCCAACGTTACACTTCAACAAAGCTCGAATACGCCTGCTAGCAATGTCTTATTACCAACAGGATTTCCCAACAAGTCAAACTTAATCTCCTTTTTGCGCATAGTAGGTGTTGACGGACTGGCCATTACCTGCACAGCAAATGAAAGAAAAAACTTCCTATTTACAAACATGAAACTAATTGGTGGAGTTAATGAATACAAGTACAAATGGTCGACTGACTACATTGTAACAATCATTCTATTATACATATTTAGAATCTAATATGCAAAATAACAAAACAAGAATTATACAAAATAAGAAAAATATGTACAAAATCGACATGTATAAGAAATACAATATTGTTTATATCAAAGCAAGAACAACATGTCTAGACTTAAGCATCTAGGTAATCTAAAAAGTCACACAAATGAGGATTATCGTCCAAGGTAGATTGGTAATCAGTAGGGGCTTCCAAAGCGTCTACTTGATCAGTTAACCGCTTCGGTGCATAAAGAACAACTGACCATTGACTGTTGTCAATACACTTTGAATAAAACACTTGCTTTATATTTTGAAAAGCACAAACAAATGGCTCATCCTTAACGCTTCCCCTACTCTTCAATTTGGTCAGATCGACCATAACCATCTTTGTGGCATGGTCTACCATGCAAGCATTTTTGTCCTCCACCCGCACTCCAATCACAGCCAAATACCGTCTCGTAAAGGTTGAATAATCTAGTTCATATATATGTTGAATGACTCCATAATACACCATCTCCACTTGCTTTGGGTTTTGTCTTTAGCACGATACACAAGTTGTAATTGCTTTAATTGCGATGCCACTATTTTGATTCCGCATGCGACGTTGCTCACGGCCATATTCGTGAGAATAGAAAACCCTTCACCCGATATCTACCAAACTGCTTAACAACAAAACTAGGGCCTTTAGCAAGTTGGGCGAGCCTGGAGGTAACATCACCCATTCAGAATAAATTGACAGATGGAAATAAGATATTAATATCATGCACTTTAAATTTTTAACACTGCTAGTTTAACATTTCAAGTGTAACTTAAAAAAATTTACCTCATTCGATACCCAAAGCCTGAAGTCCGAATTTGAATTATTTGACACACCTTTTCTTCGTTTGGATTGTGGAAAGGAATTGTACTTCCTACATTTTGGGAGTTGATCAAACATATTAATGTCATGTAATTGTAATACTTTTATTCATTGCTTGAACAAATGGTTCACTGTAAACACTTACTCTCGCCATTCATCTACGTCTTCGTGAGTTTCGAAAACATACCGAGCCACCTGCTCGTATTGAAGATTTGAAAGCTTCACTTTGCTACCTTTCCCTAATGCCTCTTCATCAGCAAACTCGCCAAAATCATCAACGAAACGTTCACGATGTGGATTAAAACTGCCAATATCGGGATTGGGCATATACTCTCTCGCGAACAAAGAAGCTTCGTTTGTAATATGCGCCTCCGCAATTGATCCACCAATGTATCTAGTATTCTTCACGTAATCTTTGAAGCATTTCATAAGTCTCTCGAATGGATACATCCATCGATATCTAACAGGTCCACACATAAGAGCTTCGTCACATAAATGTACCAACATATGGATGCTAATATCAAAAAAGGATGGTGGGAAATACTTCTCCAGCACACATGTTGCTTCAAAAATCGTCGCTTTGGTCGCGATTTACATGCTTGATTAACAACTTTTGCACACAAAAGATTGAAGCATAGACTTATCTGTATAATAGCTCTTCGAAGCTCCTTGTGTTTGGAAAAGCAATGCCTGAACAGTAATGGGACCAGTTGCATAATAATGTGCCAGTCATGCGACTTACATTGTCTCAGATCATGCACACTGAAATTTACAACCCTGCGTAAATTAGAAGAGTAGTCCGTAGGCGCCTTTAGATCATGTAATGTTTTAAGAAACACCTCCCTTTCGTCTTTAGTTAAGGTGAACGCTGCATCGGGCATTACAGTTTTACCGCTTTCAGGATCCTTTTGCAACCATAAGCTCTTCTTAATTTTCATTACCCGAAGATCTTCGCGTGCCTTTTCACCATCCTTACAATGTACTCCCTGCAAGCATGTGCTCACAATGTGCTCTATGATATTCTTTTCTGCATGCATTACATCGATCACGTGTCTTACCGAATGAAATTTCCAATATGGCAAGTCATACATTAGTGACCTTCTAGACCAAGGCTTTACTTTGCTGGGATCGTTCGGATCGAATCTATTTTTGCGTTTCAAGGCCAATACTTTTGGATGTTTACCAGTCAGATTATGAGTAGCAGCTGCAGCCTTCATTTCAATTTGAGACCCCTGCATCCTCTTCGGAGCTGACCTTTCCTCGACACCATCGGGAATAAAATTGGTCTTGTCGCTCCTAAACTTGTGATCCCGCGGCAACCATCTACGATGGCTGTGGTAGCAAATTTTATGACTAACTGGTAACCAATCGGAACCGGTCTCCTCAGCACAGATGGGGCATCCAAAGTAACCATGAACGTTGCAACCAGACAGAGTCCCATAAGCTGGCAAGTCGTGAATTGCCCACAACAACATAGCTTTCAGAGTGAAATACTCGTGCTTGTTAGAATCGAACGCTTGCACTCCTTCGAGCCATAACCCATTCAACTCTTCAATCAATGGCGCTAAAAACACATCAATATCATCGCTTGGAGCTTTTGGGCCAGGGATTAATAGTGACAACATAGAAAACTCTTTTCGCATACACAACGAGGGAGGGAGATTATAAGGCACGAGAATCACTGGCCAAACACTTTGATTAGTACTTAAGTTACCAAATGGATTAAACCCATCAGTGGCTAATCCAAGTCGGACATTGCGAGATTCATTAGCAAACTCTGGATATGCAACATCGCAGCCTTTCCAAACAAAGAGAGTCAATAGGATGTCTCATGAGATTGCCCCGCTCTGCTTTCGTGCATGCCAAGTCATAGCTTCTGATATCCACGGCACAGTGTAGAGTCGCTTCAACCTCGGCACTAAAGGAAAGTATTTCAAAATTTTTATGCGGTTCTTTGTGCATTCAGAACCCTTCTTATTTGGATCCTTTTTCACGACAAAACGTGGTTCACTGCATACTGGACATTTGTCCTCAAATTCGTACTCTTTGCGATACAAAACACAATCGTACTTACAAGCATGAATGGACTTGTAATTCATCCCTAACCCTCGTAAGCTACTCTTCATGGATGGATAACTTGTGGGCAATAAATTATCTGCAGGGAGCAATTCCTTCATCCACTGTAATATCGCAGTCACACTATTGCCAGATAAACCAAACTGGCTTTTCACATTATGTAAACCAATCATTGCAAACAAAGTAGTATGCTCTTTGTTGCAATTAGGATACAAAGGTTTCGAAGAATCTAGTTTCAAACGAATGTACTCCTGATCTTCATGGACATCGGCATACGTTTCTTGCCTACTGTCGAAATCCGTACTTTCACGACCTTCAAATTGATGAACACCAAGGCATCATCAATCGTGTTATCCAACATCGGATGTGCCGTAGGGGACTCGCCCACATTTATATTTTCTCTTGTCGCTGGTGGAGTGCGGGACCAAATAGAACCATTTTCTCCATGGTAGACCCATACCCTATAGCTATCATCCATACCCCACTTGATCAAGTGAAACTCAACATCTTCAACGGAAATCGCTTATTGTTCGTGCAATTTACGCAAGGACAATGTATAATATTGTCATAGATCTTGTTCTGCGGCAAACTTAATAAATTCTCTAACACCTTGTACATAGACACGATCGTTCTTGGAAGCACGGTCATCCATTCTTTAGAAAGTGGTAAATCCATCTAAGAGCTTCGCTTATAATTCACAAGTTAATAAGTCAATTATCATTCACTCATTAATTTGTCAAGTACACTAGATATGATGTTTTCATTTAAAAATACTTGGAGGACATCGCTGTTTGATAATATTATTAGCAATTCTAACAGGCACAATAGAATATCTTTTGTCACAGAGAAACATGTGTATTCAAAATGTCCTAGTACACCTTATCACTCCAATGCTAATTGGTGGGGTCCTAACCCATTCGTCATTGATTTGTGATTTATGTCTCGTATGCTATCAAAATATATTATATAGTCATCTATAATATCACGTGTAAATTTCGACAGCATCTCCCCGTATTCTCCTAAGTGTACGATCTTGTGATTTGCTTTGTACACCCGGAGAATAACAAGGAGACACTATCAAAACCTTTACACACGAGATTATACTGACTGCATAATATATTTTGATAGCAGAGCTCATATAAATCACAAATCAATGACAAACTGTCCAATAAAGGGACAATTCAAAGATTAGCATATAAATCTCAAACTTTCCAATCATTAGGAAGTTTGTGAATTATAAACTAATCTTTAAACGGATAGTCTAAGCTCGATGATAAGTGCAATGACATACAAATAACATAAAATATTCGAAAAATAAATAAATAAAGAGACAAAATAAAATAAAAATTAACTATATCCATTAGTATACATTTGCACAACCAGATAGCATTGGTAAAACGATACTATTTTCAAAATTCGAAGTCTTACCTTACAAAGGAAATAATAGAGTCTTCAAAGGATTGTGGTAATTCGGATGTGAGTTTTACAATGTGATTTGGTGAAGGATAGGGGCTCAAATGTAAGAACGTGAATCTTCAAAAAACTGAACAAATTGAGAAAAAAAATTATTGTTAAGAAGTATAGAGAATTTTATTGTTGGGAAGTCACATGATATTCAACAACCAATGGGACCAAGTATTTGATAGTGACCATTTTTTAACAAATTTTGATTCTTTAAAACTTTTTTCACGCATTCCAAAAATCTCTCTAGAGCAAATACTAGATAATGACCGGCAACTAGATTGATAGTTTGCATTATATATTGTCATTCATTATCCTTTGCATGCAAAGAGAGAAAGTACAATCTAAGAGCATGTTTGCTACACCTTATTCCCAAAAAAAGTAAAATATGAAAAAAATAAAGATAAAAATTCACAAAAAAATGCATTTTGTCATACCATTACTTTAAAAATAAAAATAATAAAGTAAGACATTTTAATTAATTTTGGAAAGACATGTGATAGGCAAGCTGGGCAGTTCTTTGAACTAATCATGAGAAAAAACTGCACGCAGGGCGAGCATATGTGGTTCAACTTTTTCTTCTTTGCATCAAATGGCCCATTTCATTAACAACCTATTTTAAGCAAATAACAAATTTCTTTTATGTAAAACAAAGAAAGGAGTGCATAATTCACTTTATGGACAACTTTGTTGTTGTGCTTGAAAGTTGGGTACCTTTATAGGCCCTTTTCCTTTTGGTAGAAATTAGCCAAAAAGCGAAGGACCATTTTGGTTTTTGATTTGTATATTTTTATAAGGAAATTTTGATATAAATAGTTCCTAACTTTTGCCCTTCTTATAGCGTTTTGGTTTTAAACTCGTGAAAATTAACACTAAGAAGTTGTCACGAATGGACGAAAATATTCCAAAAAAATTAGTGTTCATCAAGAATGAATAGAACCTTTAGTTTTCTTTAGCTATCAAACAAATAGAATAGAAAGATTAGCTCCAAAATTTGTACGCGAGGGATATTGAAATCAACGGCTTTGTTTCCATTCCTGTATGTGATGAAATCTCTTTCTACTTCCTTTACATATTTAAACACATCAACAACCAATTACACATTCTCAAAACCATTTCTTTCAAATCAATATTGAAATCCCGATTCCTAAATTGCTAAATGGCTAAATAATTTCTATAATCCAAACTATACATTTACACTAAAGACTGAAAATAGTGGCAAAGTCACACAATCCAAATGTATGCCTCATCCGTCTATCAACTAAATCTACTCATTAATCATGGTAATTTGTATATTGAGTAACAAATTCACTTAAAATAGCAAGCCCATTCTAAGAAATCCTAAAATTTGGAGTGAAGAAATGGTAATTATGAAAAATGAATTTAAAAAATCACAAAAATTGACTAAACATTTAATTCATCCCTAACAGTAGAAAAATTGAAAAAATCAACCTGAAAAAAATTGAAAAAATCCAAAAAAATAGGTGAAAAAATATCCAAATTGTGTAAGAATAAACAGGAAACTACCTAATGCCGCCGGAGAAGACAACTTGCAGCTTCCAAAATACCGGAGAATTGGAGGTTTTCCCGGAGAATTCACGGGTTTAGGTGCCAATCGCCATTTTCGAACCTTGGAGCAATAATACTACTTTCTTGTGGAGCTTCAATGCAATGGAGTCTTCACCTCATGTATATGAGCAGTAAACTAAGATGACAAGATTTTGGGGCAAGGAATTCAGTGGATTCACGATGTTGGGGGCGAAATTAGGGTAAGAGTCGGGTTTGATTACTGATAACTTTCGATCTGGTTTTTATTTTTATTTTTTCAGTTCAACGGAGGTCACGGTTCAAAACCGTGACCCCTGAGTTCGCTGATGGTCACGGTTTCAAAACCGTGACCATTTCAAACTTTTTTTTTTTTTTTAATTTCAACGATGGTCACGGTTAAAAACCGTGACCATCAGCGCGTCCAAGGGTCACGGTTTTTAACCGTGACCCCCTTGAAATCCCAAGTGTGACAAATCCTTTGTTTTGGTGTAGTGTAATACTCCCGCCCCACTAAGATAAGCGTGTATTTAATTTTTGTTTGTCTCAAACTATAGTCCACTTTCCTCATTGAGAATATAATTTATTTTCTAATTAACTAAAGTACCCCTATTTAATATTATTGGAATAATAAAAATCAATTTGCTATTTTATTTCTCAAAAATATTAACAATGTTTATATTTTTTTGTCAATTAATATAAGGGTAAAATATGTATAATATAGAAATATTTTGTAATTCTAATAATATTTAAGATATTTTCTTAGGGGTTATTTGATTGAGGATAAAAGTTATCCGTGTGATATTCCATATAAAATATGTGGTTAATATTATATTGAAAAATGTGTATATGGTTAAAAAGAGAACAGAGAAGAATGTGAGATAAAATTTATACGAGATAGAACAAGTCCTTATTATGTGTCACAAATGGTGAGTGGCTTGAAACTATCATCAATTGACGTGGATGGAAGCCCCAATATCACCCTCATCTAATCAGTTTTGATCGGGTACCCACTGTGGGTACCTTACGGTACCCACAGTCGGGGAAAAAAAAATATGGGGATCGGGTGAGACCCCCCGCCATCAGGGGGGCAGTTATGTATTATTCATCTAACTTAATATAGATTCCAAAAAAAAAAAAAAAATTTAAAAAAAAAATTTTTGCTTGGTGACGTGGCGTCACAAGGTGCGCCCACGTGGGCGTGGGTACATGCCCACGTGGGCGTCTGATCAAAACCACTCATCTAATTCATATATGATATGACCTGATGATCCTTAAGCACGGATCTTCCTAATTTTGCCTTCCAAGCTTTCCTTTTCGGTACTAGTTCGTTTTTGTGGCCACTGAGCTCTCCCTTTGTTGCCTGTAGCTGATTTATTATCTGCATGGGGGTTACCCGTTAAAGCTGCTCCGCTCGAGGACAAGGAACCAAAAAAAAAAATTCACTGACCCGACCCACAGCTTGAAGCTTCGCTATCAAATTTTCTCTCTCGAAATGAAGCTGATTGAGAGAAGAAATGCGAAATTCCCCTCTCCTATCATTTCAATTTTTCTACTGATCACACTCTCATTGGCACCGAATTTGATTGTCAGCATCAGATTTCCAGATCAAGTCTCTGAAATTCCAAAGGAAACATCCAATCAGCCGCTGAAAATAGCCGTATTTGCCCTTGGCAGTTTCTGGAGGTCGGAGGCCGTGTTTGGATGTTTGGACGGCGTTGTACGAACCACTGCCGGTTATGCCGGCGGATCAAAAGTTAATCCTGAGTATCGAAGTTTGGGCCATCATGCTGAGAGCGTGCAGGTTATCATCTGATTTCCTTATTTCCGGTCAATTAATCAATAGCCTGCAATTTCTATTCGTTGCTCCCTATATGTATAAATACTATTACGCCTATCGCATTATTAATTTGTGAAGAATAAAATACAATCTCTTGTAGATTTTCTGTAAAATTGTTGTTATTTATAAATTAGGAAATTGACGTTAATTACGGGATTACTTTTTGTAGTTAAGTTTCTAATTTCTTTTGAAAACGCAAATGAGAACTCGAGTTGGTTTGTGGTTTTGTGAACAATGGTTTCTAATCGAATGGCTTTAAGGTGTAATAGCAAGAAACGGAAAAGAAGTGCATCTATATTCATAAACGATTTTCCACCCTGTGAAGTAAGAAAAGCACTTAACATGTACTCTTATTTTCTGTGTTGTTGCTGTGCTGTGTGATCAAGTTTTAAATACTATTAATAGTTTTATGTCCTTGGTCAACAAATATGTAATTTCTTAAGGAATGGTCAATTCTGTTATACACCTTCACATATAATGCTGGTTGTTGTGTGTATTTTGCTTTTTGAGTCTTGAAATGATTGTTAAGGGGGATTGTTAATTCCCCTTGGTTGCCTAGTTCATCAGTTTTGAAATTGGAAGTTGATTGGTGAAAAATATCTAGAACATTCTTTAGCTACTTAGTTTAAAGTGTTCTCTGTTTTCTTGGTTGTTTATGAGTACTGATGAAAATCTTTGACAAGAATTTCTTCATATCCATCTAAATGGTCAATTTGTGCCCGGATTCCACGTATAGACCAGTATTTCTTATTATTTATGCTTTTGTTTGCCTTGGAAATACTTCTATTCAAGTTTAAATTGATTCCTAGTGAATTTTGTGAAGGACCCTGATCGTCTATCTGGAATATATGCTATAAATTTTATTTCAGATTCTATTTAAATAAATAACTTTGTTGCTCTTTAGCAAATCAATATTTTTGGATGAGATGGTTTAGTCGTAGGCAATGATTATCCATTCAAATTCTCAGGCCATTCAATGGAAAGCATTAAAGGCATCTGATAGATAAGTTGGTTATTTCCATAGAAAGTAGGCTTGAAAAGAAGGTGATAATCAAGGTTTTTCTTTTCTCAAATTATAGATTGAAGATATCGTATTAAGTTGGGAAATGGGGCAGGATCAAGAAGAGGCCTTGCTTTGCACATCTCAACTTAGTGCATGTTTGGGGGAGATCTTAGGAAAAACTGATTTTTGAATGTGTAGTTGAAATGTAAAGAGAAGTTTTAGAAAAATATGAAAAACCGTGACATCAAAAAAAATAGGTTGTTGAAAATAATGGTTGGGAAAAATGGTTTTTGGAAGAAGTTATGCTAAACAAGCTCTTAATCTGTCGCCTGCCAAATTTTGGGTGTGTGTGTTGTTGGGATTAAAAATGTGCAGCCGGAGAACCTGTGGATACGTGGCTTTGTAATTTGTGGGACAGTATAACTGAAGTTTTTTCAAAGTTTTACCTAATTCCGCTATTGGACTGAATGATAGATTTTTATAGGTCTGATACCAACTATGTTTAATGCAATAAAATAGCCAAAAATGTACAAGAGATTTTTATGTCAAAATCAAATGTGTACCTTACAAAAAGATAGTTAAACCACCCACGAAGTACGAATCAAGTAAGAGTAATAGAGTATCTTAATCAAACTTGAAATATTCTGGATCCTATTAATATTAATTAATTTACATTTTATACATCCATGCTTTTAAATAAGTTAAAACCACCAGAAACCTCACAAATTTTACTTACATGCAGTTGCGAGAAATTAATCACTAGTAGCTTGGTCGCAGACTTTAGGACCCATAAAGCAAATGTAGTTGCTGTAAAGTGTAAATTTTAGGAATATGTATATTCTGATTCCTTTTCATAAAATTATCCTTAGCCTTGTGCCCATTGCACTATAGAAATATGATTGTGAACTGTGAAAACCACAATGACTTAATACAGTTGTTGTGTCCTTTACTTTTTAACTATTATTCCTTGGCCTGCTAACCCCATCCATAATGTTAATCTCAATGATTACCTGGTGGTGTTCCAACCTTTTGAGTCACATAATGAAAATAATAAAATCAATCAAACAGATTTGAGCTTTTGTGAGTTAATGTGCACATGGATTTGCGATCACATTCATTAGACCCATTTACGATGAGTATGTTTGTCTATGAGATAGATAGAGTGATACATTCCACAACCATATTAACTTGTTTTGTTTTATTTATTTATTTATTTTTATGTATCAAGGATTCCATTCATATATATCAATTCCACTGATACATCTATAAACAGAATGTATCTAAAAGGATAACAAATCTGAAGCAATTAGCCTTTCCAGTACCACGTGCATTCCTCTCTGAGGGAACATTTCTAAAGGATGATGGATCTTACCATGCGACAAATTTATCACTAAAGACCCAACTGGGTTAGTCCCCTTTCAAATAAAAACACCTTCTATACAGCATAGAGAAAATAACAGTTTCGTCCTACTTTGCTGGAGTGCTGTGAAAGGGATTCTAAATTTCTTTGAGAACCAAGAAAATATCAAACGTGGAAGGTGCTATTGCCTACACGTCCATATGTGATTCAGAAGCTCATTATTACGTTTGGAAAGAACATGCACAAGCACCAGCACTGCGCCCTTCCATTTCTAAATAAGTATTCTAAAGCTTGATTTCTGTTTCTTCTACAAGTGCATGAAGCTCCCAATGCAGCTTCCTAAATATCTAACAACATATCCAAGGGGATCATTTTCTTCAAATTAGAATTGAGATAGAACCAATTTTTAAATATTTGCTTAATATGTTTTCAAATGCATTGATATTTGTAAATTTTACATTAAGAAACTTGACTCATAAGTCCTCATGCCTCTAATATATGTTTTCCATTGAGTTCTCCTGGAATATTTGTTACTGCATGCTCTACTCGGCAGAGTTCTGAATTTTACATTCCTATTTCCTGCAATAACCAGATGCATTGCACTATTTTGTGTAAACTTTAGTGCTTGTTTTGGATAGGTTTTTTGAAGTGAAATTCGAGAGAATTTGAGGTTGAAAAGTAGGAAAAGAATAGGTCCTATAGAACGTATGGTCGAAAATGAGTTTGAAAAACTCTAGATCTGACAAGGACTTGGTCTTAATGGGCTTCTTTAAGTAACCATTAAAGGTATGTTGCAGATCAGAAGCAAAGCTATTGAAATTTTGGTATTTGTAAGTAATGAACTCTTGTGTAAAATTTTTATCTGAACTCAAATAGTTATCGTGAAGCACCAAGGCCTCCGTCGCCTCACGTCGAAGCAGAAAACCTGAGGTAAATGCATATTCAGAATGTCTATGTATTCTTATATTTCGACATGATAAGTAGATTACAATCTCCTAGTAAACCAACAACAGTTTTAGTAGATATATCAGAGTATGCGAGTAAAAGTGACCTAGGTATTGATATTCGAAGTGGTTGCCATTCTCTGGTAAGTTGCTCTGTAGCTGAAGATGCATCATAATTACTTTCTGATTAGTGCACAAGTCTAGTTAGCCTACGGTGCCTTGCTATCTAAAGTTTTTGTGGGACAACTCATAGGTTTTCCCATTCTATTAGAAACCTTGTTCTAAAAAGCGCTTCGAACTTGTTAAGAGTCGCTTATTGAAGCTTGACCATGATACTTTGCATGCTTTTACATCACTCAACGTACGCTTACACTTGCTTAAATTCGAAGCTTGACAGTGTCGCTTAGCCACGCTTTACGCTTTTTAGAAGAATTATAAGAAGGTTGATTAGAAATGAGGCTTTCTTTTTGTGTGTTAACACAATTGTTTAAACTTTGAACACCTTTGCCCTTTTCTACAAAAGAAGCTGCACCACAGTTGATTTTATGCTGCAGTGAACTATTGTGCAACTAGAATTTCATTAGACATAGCTTGTGCTCCAGTGAACTTTTATTTTGCTAATTGGTTATATAGTTTGAATGGTGGTGTGGACCACGAGTATATGTGGATAATAATGAGAAAACTTGCACTTCAAAATTGAAGTTTGAATTCAACTTAGAAGTTGAAGTGAATTTTTTGGATGGAAAAAGTTAAAACGATAGTAACAGTCTCTAAGTTTCACACGGGATATCATTTTTCGCCTGCCAATGTGTTTGAGGTGGTATTATGAGCCATGCTTGCGCATATTATTATGATGTTTCATTTTGTTATGCAGATTGAATATGATCCTAGGAGTATTAGTTTCAGACAACTATTGGAGGTGTTCTGGACTAGTCATGATTCTAGGCAAGTATTTGGGCAAGGCCCTGATGTGGGGAACCAATACAGGTGCTGGTTTTCTTCGGTAGTTCTTTAGTTGAAATGCTGAAATGCAAGTGAACTCAAACTGAAAGGTCGTGTTTACAAAGCAAAGATTTTTACTTGGATCAGGTCTATAATATTTACTAATGGAACTGAAGAGTCTAGATTAGCTGCTCTGAGTAAAGAAAGGGAGCAAACCAGGTCCAAGACCAGCGTGGTGACCACCCAAATTCAACAGCTGGGAACATTTTATCCTGCAGAGCCCGAACATCAGGTATATACACCATCATTGAAACATCTTAAAATAATTATGTCATGATTTAGGTTAAATGGAAGTTAGGGTTTTGAACCACACATACAATTACTTTACATTTTTTAATATATTTTCCTCAATTTTTAACCACATATCTAATACGTCGTTCGAGTAAACTAATATAACTCAACAACATCTTCTATAGAACAAGACCTAAATGATTTTATTCATGGACAATTAACCGTATTTCATAGTAGCAAAATAATACCCTTGACAGGAGGGAGGGAGGGAGGGACTCCACCACTGGTCTGCTTTATTAATTCCTAGTTGAATGAGAACATAAAACTAAATCGAAAATAATTGACTTCTATTTCAACTTCCCCTCCAGTACACCAATATCACCCTTGCTCAACCTAGATAGTGATGTGCAGAATGGCCTGCAACTCGAAAACGAGTTAGATTGAGCTCCAACTGGTACCAGTTCCTCCCTATTTCTTGTTTAGATTGTTTATGGTTACATGAGAAGCACAAGACCAGTACCAAAGACTCAAATCCTACTCATAGAAAACATGAAATGAAGATTAAGAGATCCTCGAACACGTCTGAGGAGCCTGATTTGTCAAAACCGTAGCCGTACTTAATAGTCGGGTTGACCAGGATGAAGGGATCAAACAAAGAAAAGTTTCTGTATAAGTCTCTGCCATCTGGTAGAAGCAAGTAGAGTAGAAGGGTTGAGAGAAACCTCTTCATGACTGGTTCTTCTGAAGGTCAAGGATTACGTACGTAGCTTAAGGCAGCCAAAGGATATGCTACTTAGAATAGTAGGACTAGCGGGTCAAAGTGTACTAACCTGAAGTTTGGTTACTGAAAAAAATACGCATTGCAAAACTCTGAACATTTTGTGACTAACTTGCCCCATATTGCAACTTGAAGGTAGATTGCTGAAATATGCACTGTAAAAACACAAAATTCGCAAAAACAGAGGTTCTTGTAGATTTACACTCGAGGGGAATCTGGAATGTAAAGAACCATTAGCTTCAGCAGTAACTCAGAATTTTCAGCAGAAGGGACACTTTGTGGTAGAAATAGCAAATGTCATTCAATCCCTGGTACCAGCTGAAAAAAGACCTTTCAGGAGAAATTAAAGTCCTCAGCACCAGCAAACAGGTGTTGCACAAGTATCAAGAACAATAGACAGCTAAAAACTATGTCACAGCAGCCTGAAACAGTAAGGTTGAAGTCGGTTTGATTTAGCTGTGTCCAGCCAACTTTCAAACTATCTTAATAATTCTAGTTCCAACATCAAACCAAACTTTTTGGCAGTGGGCTGTTGTTTTAATCTGATCTAGTGAATAAAATTACGAGTTTCCAAACAAGTTCAAGCTACTTTTCTCCAACATCCACTCATGATGAGATGGTTTGAACTGTTTAACTTAATCAAAAAGCTTGACATATCCTAAACTGTTGTGCTTGTGCTGATAAACTAAGCAACACTAATTGCAGATACAATTTTGAGAACCACAGAGTTCTCTGGTAATAATATAGAAAATTTGCTTGTAACTAAAATTTTGTTTTAGGAGAGAATTTTGAGAAAATGGTCTTTGAACGTGTTTGAAAAGTAAAGAAAAAGGTTGCAAGAAACCATGAGAAAGTTGTTGCATCAATCAAATGGGTTGGTTGAGGGTGATGTTGAAGAGAAACAACATTTCAAAAAATCTATATCAAACGAGGGGATGCTTTCTTTCTAGAAACATGGAAATCCCTCTCTCTTTGTTGTCTCAGTATGTCAACTGCATGAAAAGTTAGTCCTTAAGACCAAAAGTGAAACTACTGCTGTGTCTGAATTAGATTTCACAAGATTGCAACTAGTTAGTCCCTAGGCTATCAACCAATGGTTGGGGCCAATTAAATTATGTAAATTACCTTTATTTTCAACCAACTGCGAATAATGAATGGGTCCAATAATTTGGCCAATAACTCACACACCCAATGGCCAACATGTAGAAGTGAGTGATGGATTTCTGAGTATACAATTTTAAGAAATAATTTAATACTGAAGTTAATTTAGCACATGTTAGTCTACAGATTTTAACAAATTTTTATGCATTTTATACATTTTTTTTAACTCCACTCATTCTCTTTCCTATTTTACATCCACATATCTTGTGGGACCTACCTGTATTTTACAAATCTTCACCATTCAACTCTACTCATTCTCTCTCCTATATCACGTAAAAATCTATAAAAATTCATTTTTACACATACACTAACACGCGCTGACACAGCGGACAAAGATGTTAATTTTATTTCATATCGTTATTTAAGCTCGAGTTTGGCTAGGACCACAAGATTATTATTATTATTGTAGAGGTCCTAAACTTTTACATTCAAAGTTTTGATGGAGAAGTGATTTAATGTGTGTGAATAGAAAGCAGTTTACGAAAATGTGCAGAGTATTTATATATGAGATTCTAGTATGTAAACACTTTACAATCTCTAAATTGGCCTATGGACACCATCAACTTTATTTATACAGAAAAAAAAAACCATTAATAGTAAATAAGTTGAGCTAAATATTTGGACTATGTTCCAACTATTGGCGGATTTGATCAATTACCTACTTGATTAGGTACCTAAGCAGTGGTGGCGTCACGTCATCCTAAAATATTTTTAAAATTTTCTTTATAGTATCCACGTTGAGTCGGATGAATGATATATATCCCCCTAATGGTGGGGGGCCCACAATTTTATTTATTTATTTATTTTTATTTTATTTTTTTTTCCGGTGTGGTACCGTATCCACGTGGATAGGAGATTACCACGGTTGGAATTAGACTCTGATGCATTTGTATTTGCTAGGGCCCTACTCATGCCCGACATTGTGATCTGGTTTCGGTTTTAGGAAAAAAGGCTCCGTAGTCTTTTGGGTCGAACTATATCTTATTATTTTTTTGCATAATCATGAGAAAGTGAAACATTTTGATGTTGATGTCCAGAAATTTGAGCTCAAACGGAATCCATTCCTTCTTCAGTTGACCGGGAACTTGCCTGTAGAAGAGCTCGAGAGATCTAGCCTTGCAGCCAAACTTAATGGATATGCAGCTGAGCTTTGCCCACCAAGAATGAGGAAGCATTTTGATGCAAAGGTCAATGATATCTTAAGGAAAGGTTGGCCCATTTTAAGAGAGGTGTAATGTCAAGTTCTGGCATGTTGAAGTTGATATAATATCATACGCAAAGCTCATTTCGTGCAATGGTTCATACCAATGTCAGAAATTTACTAAATCCTCTCTCTTGTTGGTTGAACACCCCCGTCTAAACCATACTTTTCTTGAAGGATTGTTGCTGCTTTGTTTCTTGTACAATTGGGCTTAAGCCGAGTTCACCAGAACTTGTATTCTTTCAAGATCAACAAGTTCCCCCTTCGAAATTGTTTTGTACACAATGTTGACAATTTTTGTTATGTAATCGTTCCTTTTCTACATGTCAATAGAAACTTTTTTTCTCTTTTTTTTTTTCCTTCTTTTTATGTGTAAATTGTAGTTAGGGTCCCTAACATTTAAGGGGGTGTTACAATGGGATCCTTCACCTTCAAAGTGTAGTACTCAAAGTCTCTAATCTTTCAAACGTTAGCAGCTGAAGTCCTTTTGTGAAAAAAAAAAAAAAAAAAAATTTGACAGTAAGCAGGTCAAATTATTGTAAAATGACAAAATTATCCCTCTAATCAACAAGAAATAATTTTAGGTCAATGCCCAACTTTTTGGGGTGTGTAGATTAGTTCTAAATCTTTTTAAATTGAAAAATTTTAACTTTAATCCTTTCTTTTATTTTATATATTTTCATTTGAGCCCATACTTAAAATTATTAAATTTATTAAACTAATTTTCTCATAAGTAAATAGTTTTGATCGAAAACTTTCCATACAATAACACTTATTTGCATTAACCTTATAACTTTTGAAAAATTTATTTTCTATGAAGTACGTACTAACAACTAATAATTAATGTTTTATTTACAACTTCATAAATATATAGTCTAAATATTAATGAAAATATACCAAATGTAACAAAAAATGTAGAAATAAAATAAAATAAAATAAAGAAGAAATAAAATAAGTGGAAATTGCAAGAAATGTCCAACTTTATAATGGCAACTTTAAAAATAAAAATGGCCAAAGTTAATTTCGTTTGTAGAAGTGTCCATTTTCTATTTTCTTGGACCAATCTGGCCCTATGTCAATATTTGCCATTCTTGAAGTGCACTACATAAAGTATCAAGAATTACAAATGTCAATCTTGAAGTTTCAGATGTCCAGATTATACCTTTAAGAGTCGAGATTTTATGGGTTTAATTAAATGTAAAATAATATCATCAAATTAATTAGTTCATTAATGTGTATTAAATAGGTGACATTTAAAAAAGTCCACCTGTAACATCATTAGGCAATTCTTTTGTCGATATTATTTTACGCTAATGTCCACACATCATACAAATAAGCAATTAAGAAACACTATTTTCACTCAATGAACTAGCAATTATCTAGTTGATTTTGACTACCCATAACGTTATTTGCATGTGAATAGAATTGTATCACTATAAAATCATTGTGTCAATTATCTTTAAAGACAGTATATAATTTAAAATAAGCGTTCTCTGTGAAAGTAATGATCATCTAATATAACATTAACAACAGATAATATAAAATTATATAATGTCTAAAAATATATTTGCAAATTGTAGACAACGATGGTTTGATATACATGTCAATAAATACATTAACATATAAAATAATCTTGATATTTAGAAATAGTTAGAAAGACATTTCGAAATCATATGATCTCCAAGGACAACTTAGACATTATGGTTGTAAAATTGGACATTTTTGTAATAACTATCAAAATTTGACATATTTAAAATGACAAGACATTATTTGGCCATTTTTGCAATTCTCTAAAATAAAATAAAACTATGCGGAAATTCCATAAAGTGTATTTTTCAATGGCATCTTCAATAGCAGTCGAATTTTAATGTGTTCGCGCCTCCATCCATTTTCCTTTTTGTTACCAATTTGCTCCTATGGCGAGGACTAGTTAGTAAATGAAAAGGTTAAATGAAATCTATGTGAAATCTTCTTAAATGTTAATACCTCTCTTTCTTCTTGCTCCTGTGCAAATTCAAAACCTACCAAATCTCTTTCTTTGTTTTCTCTCCTACAGAAATTCAATGGCAACCAAACTTCCCCAAAATTTAATTGAGTCTTTAAAATTTCTCCGTAAAATCTTCATCCCCACACTCCGAAGCCCTCAAACACATGCACGATTTGAACGCTTTTTTTTACTTCTGCCATTTCTCCTCTCTTTCAAGATTCAAATTATTTTTCAGGTTTGTGTTCATGGAATATGTAAACATTTTTTTTTTATTTTCGTTATTTAATTTCATAATTAATTTTTTTGGGAGCCTAGGTCTCTTAATTTTGTTTAGGATCTTTGTTGGTATACATGCCATTAATTTTGTATATTTATTATTATTATTATTACTAGTATTTTCTCCCGTGCATTGCACGGGGAGATATATAAGAGTTCGAATTCTAGAAGAGGAATGGAAGATTGAGTTGCAGATTTGTGATTATCCGAAGCGTGATTTTACAATTAAATTTTATTTTTTTTAATTCAGAAAATGAAACTTTTCGCGGAAAAATAACCTCATATTATATGTGAGTGAGATATATAAGAGTTCGAATTCTAGAAGAGGAAGGAAAAATTGAGTTGCAAATTTGTGATTATCCTTTTACAATTAAATTTTATTTTTTTAATTCATAAAAATAAAACTTTTGGCGGGAAAATGATCTCATTTTATTAATATATAGATTCTTGAATACTTGTATGTTTACTTTTAACTACCAATTATTTGGATTTTTTTTCCTCATTGTCTAAAATATCTAGATTTGGCATTTTCATAATTTTTATTTTTTTTCCCTTTTATTTACTTGGGGTTTAGGGTACTGTTGGTGATGTTTGACAAAAAAATTGTTAGAAATTATTATTTTCTTTATTTCTGATGGTGGAAATGCATGTATCACTTATTTGCTTACAAATTTTATTTTATACAAACGAATCCCCAATTCTGAGTGGTTGTATTTTGCAAGTTATTGGGTTGGAAAAAGTGGGATAGTTGATAATTTTTATTTTTATTTTTTTCTTGACAACTAAAACTAATTTATTAGGTTTAATAGTTGTGTCACTCTATTTTGTAAGTTGTTGGGTTTGAAAAATTGGGCTAGTTGATAACTTTTATTTTTATTTTTCTCTTCACAAGTAAAACAAATTTATTAGGCTTAATAGTTGGAGGGAAGTTTGACTTTGATTGATTATTAGGAGTTAATTTATAGCCTATAGGTATACAAAAATAAAAACTACCATAGGCTTTGTGTTTGTTTAAAGTAATTTACGATGAAAACTAACTAGGAACCATTTTATGTTGTTTTCCTTCAATTTAAACTGATATTTTGGGAAATTTAAACATTAGCATACTAGTATAAACTAAAACATGAACTTAGAGGTTAGAAAAGAGCCGAAACAAAATCTGAACCAAGGAAAAAATGACATGCTCTTCATCTTGGCCCAGGATTTGCACTTCTTATTATGGCGTGGCTTGTGGTAGTTTTGTAGGTTTCGAAAGGACTTCTGTGTACTAAATGTGAATTTTATATGCATGTTTTTAGTTACATTCACATTGCATTTCATTTCAAGTCAATTTTAGTTAATGGCAAGCCGGAGTTCTTTGTTGATTTTAAGGTTGGAAAACTTCATTTATTGTTGTCATCGGACTAAGACTATCTCGAAAGCCAAGTAATTGGTTCATCAAGCCGAAGATGAGAAGTTACAAAAGAATTAAGAATAGGACCTAATGGATTAATAGTTTAGGGACCAACTTGTAACTTTTTAAAGTAGTAGGACTTTTAGAAGTAAAAAGAGAGATATGTTTTAGAGCATGACTGAATTTAGTTAAGTATAATATGTAGGAAAAATTTAAAAGTAAGGTCTTAGCTTTGGAAAGTTGAAAGTTGGAGACTTAATTGGTGAATATTTAACTTTTGGGACAAAAGTACGAACTCTAAAACTATAAACTGATCTATTACAGAGCTCTAATTAAAAGCGCAATTGACATTGGACATTTAGATCATAATTTAGAAACTACAATGACTAAATTGGAAAGTTATCTTTTGGTCTAAACTCTTGTTCAACACAACTACTGTTCAACACACAAAGTTAGTTTTTAGCCAAAAAACCAAATATGACTGTGTACGTATATTTGCCTCTCTAACTTCAATGTAATGTATTTATTGTCGTTTTTGTCTTTGTTTTTTCTTTTATTTATTGTAGCCATGTCGCCTACGTATGTTGTGCAGGAGGCGGAACGCACTTTTGTGAAGGTTTCCAAACTTTGCAATATCGGGCTCATAAAAGTCGTTTTGGACAAATTTGATGAAAAGAAAAAAAAAAGGTAACTTTAAGGCTAGTTGGATATTAATGTTGGAGTTTCCGAATGCAACCAAGTCTTGCAGGCCGAGAATGAAATAGTGATTAAGGAACAAGAGAATGAGCCTAGTAGCATCCCGTAGAAGGTCTCCACCCAAGAGACAGAAAAACCAGAGACCTACGATTAGCACACTGTTCACAGCTACTTGTCCTAAAAAGAAATAGGTATTTGGTGACGGTAACTTATCATTTTTTTTTTGGTAATATGGAAGTACTTCTATCAACTTCTCTTTTGCTCGTGTTGATAGATTTAAAAGGACATGCATTTTGTGAATGTAATGTGACAGGATTTTCCTATGCGAAATTGGCATACGTAATGCGTATGGAACATGAATTTTAGACAATGACTTCGATGGTAGTATAGTTATCTTCTTTGTGATGTGCAGGTTGCTTGTCCAATGTGCTACTCGACCTTAAATCTTACGTTGAACCTAAGTATGTCATTGTTGATAATTACTTACTAAAGCATCTAGAATTTTAGTTATATAACGACGTTCTTGGCATTTAAATCTTAACGACCCACCATAACATGCGTCCTAAACTTATAAATTAGCCAATGTGGCGTCACGAGATCGTAGATTAAATTAATAATCTACAATAATGCAAGTAAAAATAGTTTAACCGATAAAATAAAATCGAAAATGAGAAAGTTCAATGTAAAATAGTAAAATAAAAAGACACTTGAAGAAAATGATTATACGTGAAAGTAAATACGTAATTGGCCGAATTATTATGTGAGATATTTTCATGTATGCATGCATGGTGGCGTGAAATCTATGTACTACAAAAGTTGCTATTGATAGCATTGAAAGATGGCATTTATAACTCAAATGCTATTATTGATCCAAAATAGGAAATATTAAATGCTATGAAATGAAATCAAGACAAAATATACCAAAAAGTTTAGAAGCGGGAGAAAAATATTGTTTGTGACTTAATTGGACTGACAAAAAGAAATATAGGATTCCTTCGTCCTTTCTTTCCTTCGTCTTTGTCTGTATCATCATTCGTTCAACCAAGGTAAATATTCTACACTATTCTCTTTCGTCTGTATCCTTCGCCTTTCTCTCTTCTCTCTTTACGTGGCTGAAATTCAGGAGTGATGAATCCTCTATTAAATACTCACAACCTTCATGTATCTCTCACCGTACCTGTATGAAATTTCCATTCAACCTATGGATAGAGTATATCCTTCAATGTCCGCCAAAGTAAAGCAATGCTCACATAAGGTTCTATGGTATTCTCAAGTCAAAAGACCAATTCCACCACCGTACAGTAGATTATCCACTAACGCAAGGATAACTATCCATGTGGCATCTCTAAAAGGGTCATCCAGATGCTTGTTCCACTAACGAAGCATCCATGTGTGCATCCGAATGTCTCCAAATGCCAACTTGTTAGATCAATTACTTACTTCCTAAGAAAGAAATGTGACACATGTCGGTCTACCCACAGCAACAATACCCATGTCTTGTTGCTGCATTGAGCAGGAACAGTTTAAGAACAAGTGCTAAAAACTTGTGTCTCATAATCACAACTTGTGATTAACAAGTTTTTTCACATTTATTCCACGGACTCTATTATTTTAGTTGTTACGGTCAAACAACTCGAATATGTAAAATAACAGATCTCGCATTTGAATGCATCTATTAATTAGGTGTTTATGCACATCATTGTCCAACATAGATTGGAACACCAGAATCTTACCTAAACATATCCAAATGCTATTGTATCTGATACATATAGCCTCATCATGACCATCATGAATATGCTACAACATCCACTATGCCAAAAGGCCTTTTGTATTTTATATGGATTCATTCTATCTTCATATCATTTCCTTATATCATCTCTTCTAAAGAGATAAATTTCCTTAACGCACACTTAGATTGTCGATGAGATTTGGGTTTCCTTTGCTTGTGCAATGGCTATATTGGTATCATATTCTTTATCGAATGATCCGATTCGGATCAACAATGTTAAGAAAACGTTCAAGTTCAATTATGAACTTAACGATCTAAACCTATTCTCTTGCTACTTTCAAAGTAACTATGTATTAGGATTGGGAAACTTTGATGAGTACAAAAGATTAACTATCTACTTTTACATTTGCCAAAACTCTATCTTTTTATTTAAAAGTCAAGTTACAACTATATTTATAAATATTAATTATAAATTTTCATTAAACTGTAATGATCTTCACTATTTAGTCACAAAACAATGAGAAACAAAAGTTACAACTCTACCACAATTGTGACTAGCTTCTACAGACACCAACGCACCAAAACAACCACGATCACAATCCCACCACCATGCCTCCAGAATCGTAACCAGTAACTGTATCCAAAGTTAAGTCATAATTTCTTTCACAAACTGTAACCTCCAACCATGGTCAAAACTTTGTCCTCCGACTATCGTGACTTTGACCTCTTACCCTCGTAGCCATGACCTCCGACCATAGTCTTAACTATGACCTCCGGCCATAGTCAAGAACTGTGACCTTCGACCACTGCAACTGTGACCTTCGACCATTGTCAAGAAGACAAGAACTGTGACAGAAGTCTCAAACTTGCTTGGATCACCTTAAAAAAAAAATTCACGCTTGAACTGGTGAAAAACAATTAGATAGGTCACACTTGTGGATCTTACGAACTAAAGATATGAAATAAATTAGAGCTCTTCGATAGAAGCTTGCAATTTGCGAATTCACTGGTGCTTGTTGAGGAGGGAGATCTACTCAGATGAAGATATGATTTAGATGCAACAGAGGCAGAGCAGTGATTTCCGATTATAATTGTGGTTGGAGTTTTAGTGCAGTGGATGAGGAAGACCAAAGGCACCCTAAAAAAGTAGGAGGTATGGTGGTGGTTAGGGATAGGGTTATTTATTTATTTATTGATTTTTTAAAGTTAATTATGCCGAAGAATTGGTAGTGTCCAATTTTCAAAATGGGATCGGCCTTACTTAGGTGAATAAGCCAATTATCCCATTGGGATTTAGTAGTTGTATCCATCGGGAACTCTTTCCAGTTGATTATACTACTTATATGAGTAATCACCTATCCGAATTGGGATTAATCTATAGTCTTCCCAAACTTAGAACTGATGCTTCTAAATCTTTGAAACTCTTAGTTCATTTTCTCCAAAAGAACATGTACTCAGTGCTTCTCCAGCATCTAATAATGTTCCTTGACCATTATTTAATGTTTCTTCCATTGTTTTCTTGGAAACTTTATTTCTCCTGCAAAACATATGAAACATTTGGTTTAGTATATACCATTGCATGTGAGATAGATTCTTTTGCAAACTCACAATGAATCTTATCCATTCAATCTCTGTCAGCCCCTGTTCTCCAAAACTACTTTTGAGAGAGTAGTTCTATCCCCATAGGATAGAGTTCTTTTTTGGACTCTTTTATAAAAATCTTTTGAAGATTTCTTCTTTGACTTGGATTCAGATAGGTTAAGCAATTTTCTCTGTAGATCTACATCCCAAAAATATATGCAGCCTTTTCTGAATTTGTAATGGAATAACTCTGAACCTTCTAGTGTTATTGTTTTCTAATGACACATACCCCCATACCGTATTAGAAGCACGATTATCACTCCCACTATTTTCTTGTACACACTATTCATCTTCATTTATGATAAAATCAAACAGTTTTATTTTCTCATGAAAATGAAGGTTCCAACTCCTTTATGGATTCAAAAACTTTTAGGTTGTATCAGATACAATCTAGCCAAAATCAAGTCTAAAATCCATTCATCAAACACGTGCTTCTATGGAAATTAGAATTCAAATCATCAAAGTTACGATTACCGATAGGAATGTCGCTCTCAAGGCCAACATTTGTTTTTGATTGCAACATTCTCTATTAATCTTGTATTGTTAACATGAGCGTTACGATCTATGTCAATTTATTGTTTGTAAGCTATTTACAAACTATGGCTAACTTAGAAATCAACTAAGATCCACACTTTGATTTTAGTACATGGAGCTCACTTTGAATTCCTGCGTATCAAACTATATTTTTCAAGTCAACACCTTAACTTTTATCTTTTATAACTGTAGGCTTGTCATCTTTGATTGGCAACAACCATATTGATAGCCATAAGATCACATTCTATTGTAGATTAGCCGTAACACTATTTACATGGAGCCGATGTGTTCTTAAGAACCTTTCCTCTTTGCTAGTTTGCACCTCATCAAATGAAGTTTATTAACTAGTTCATCTAGTTGATTAATCTCTTTTGTGGTTTCTTGAACTCTTTCAAGATTTACTCCCACTGTCCTTTTAAGAAAAACAATTTCTCCAAGAGTAGATCATACTTTGATAAGATGACTCTAATTTATAAAGGTGAGAGTAGAGATACCCAACATTTTTTCATCTCGGATATCTCAAACAAATGTTTCTATACAGTTCAGCTAAGCATTATTACTTAAAACTATTTTTGAGTTTTATCTATCGGCTTAGATGGAACACGATTTAGTGTTTCTTGCAATCTGTTCACATCCCAAAATAGTTTTGGGGCGAACTGTTAGACATAATGAACTGTATCATATTAATATAAACAATTTCTCTCATTGTACACCATTGGATTAGTGGTGTATACCCCAAATTCACCAAATGAGAATCTCATTCTTCTATAACTATCTAATTATATCCTTAAACATTCTCCACTTCGATCATATCCTAGTGCAAGAATATTCGCCAATTAGCTTTCCTCTCTTGCTTGAACCTTTTTTAACTTTTCAAAACTTTCACACTTGAATTCCGTCAAGTATAAAATACTATATCCAATAAATAGTCATCATTGAACTTGATGACGTAGGAAAGCCAATATTCCCGCTTTTGTACATATTTTCCCAAATACATCAATATGAATCAGGATTAATATATTTGTTTCTATGTTAGAATATGATATAATTTAAATTGTCTTTATACCTCGTTTGTCTTCTATTCTAACAATAGACCTTTTGGACTTCAATATTACTGGTCTTATTTCTATAGTTATTTCCATCATATGATTGTGAATAACTTTTATTCCTAATCTTAATGGGATAACCCTTCGTGTTTGAACATGAACTAGAAATAATGTTTTTTTTGTAAGAATATGATCATAATATTCATTCCAAAACAAAACAGAAAGGGGCAAAGTCAAATAATAGGTCATGAGCGAAGCCATATTTGCTCCATTTTCGATTGTAGGTCTTATTATGTTATTTTGCTGTGAACTATTCTATTTAAGTCTCAATCATATTTAAATATTGGATCTCCATTCGATATCTAATATCTAAGAGATCTAAATACTGGTTTTGCTAACTCGTCACTCAAAGCAGAACTTTTCCAAGACACTTCGCTTCAAATGTTGTCTTTGCCTCATAGTTCTATACAAATCCTCTTTGTCTCGAAAAAGTATCATTGGCTTCCAATATGTCTTTATATGCTTCAAATATTAGTTTTACCTCTCGGAATCTTTCTAAAAGTTCATTTGAGACTTCCCCCAAGTCTCATTACAAGTGTCAGAGTCAAGACTTATGACATTGGTGACAAGTTTAACAGTTTTAGCATACAAACAGATTTGTAGGCATCGTGAATCTTACTCACTTCTTAATTCCCAACAAGTTGTGATTAGCTAGTAGTCAATTTTTGCAGAATTAAGTCAACAATTAACTTGTCATCCATCACACCTCTAAGATAGCCTTTTTGATGTTACATAGTTGGCTGCTTGAATATTTATCATTCAATTCCTTGAGATGATTAATAACAATATAAATATCCATACCCACATGCGATATTTACAACTCATAATGGCAGGTATTATATATATTGCATTATGATCACCACATGATCTTCGCAAATCTGCATTGTCCTAGAAAGCCTTCTTAGTAGGATCCCGATAATTATCTATTTCATAACATATTTTAGTTTATATCACAAGTGAGAACAATTCTTAGAATTCTGGCGTTAGTTTGAGAATAGTCCAGTAAGTTTGCTGACACTCAATTCACTTTTTATATTCGAGTACAATACTCAAGTGGTTCAGGTGAGTTTGTCAACATCAAGTATGCTTTTCAAACTCATGTCATTACTCATAATAAACTATGGACATTTATTAAATTAACTATACTCTCACTGAATCAATGATCTCCAAAACTGATAGAAAAATAATTTCTCAACTTTATCAGTAGGCTAGATCCCGTTTGTTCAATTAGAACCTTCAGTCACTCGACAAGCCCTAATTGACATTTAGGTAGATACATTTATTCATCACACTTCCATGTGACTCCTAGATCATCAAGCAGATAAAGCAGATAACTTTTTATCTTCTATATCTTATGTGTTAACTGACCTGCCTCTAAAATCTTATGTCCTTGAGTTGTTCAACAAAACATAAATTAGTTAAATTCGACCCCATAGGTAGAGACATCACACGTCTCACAACGATGAATATTTCCTACAATCGAGCAGCCTTGAGTTACTCAACAAGCTTACTATGATTGTGAAAATTCAATTTTTTACCGTAACATTGGAAGACGTGGATTAACGTTTAATTGTGAATTTAATATTATTTTTGAGGGGATTAGTGTCATCAATAATATCATGCATTACAGTTAACATCAACCATGCAATCGTCAAGCATAATACAAGTAGAGGATGATTATGGAAGTATTTCTATCTATTTTTCCCGTGCCCAGAGGAAAACTAGTTGGTCAATTCGTAAAGGACAAATTCTTCATCCTCCATTGGTAATTCCAGCAATCTCCATCTTCTGTTCTAACCTGTATCCTATGCTTGTTGGCACATGCGCCATATCTAGACATGGCAATTTGGCTTGCGAGAGCTGGCTCGGGCTCCGAGTACGAACCAATTTGCAGGAACCGAGACGAGCAGAGCTAGCTCGGTTCTTGTAGTGAGCTCGCCAAGCGGCTCGCGAGTTGGCTCAAGCGAGCCGCTCGCGAGCGGCTCACGGACCGAGCAGCCGAGCCGAGCAGCTTGCCTGCTTGGTCCTTACAGCTGCCAAATGGCAGCTTTTAGCTGCCTTTTGGCAGCTATTAAAGGCAGCGGTGCTGCAAAAGGCAGCACCGCTGCCAACTTTTTTTTTATTTGAATATAAAATTCAAAATTCAAAATTTTTTTCAGATAATTACCAAAATGCCATCGTAAATGTATATAAATAGGGGTGTTTGGAATTAGATTTTCACAACAAATTCTACCTCTATTCTCTCATTCTCTCTATAAGCTTTTGCTACGAAATTCTCCATAGTTTGCTCAATTGCTCTCTATATATTTCTTACTAGTTGCTACGAAATTCTACTCTTATATACATCAAACAATTTCAATATCTAATATATATTTATATTCTTTCATTTTATCAGTTATCAGTTATCACTTATTACTTATCACATTTATTTATCCAAATAGCCTATATTTCTATTCTACGAAATGGATTCATACAGTCAATCCCAACAATCCGAACCAATTCATGTTGATTCAAATAATCCAATCGATGATCAAAATACAACTTCTACCCCACGGGAAAGAGGTTCTCGACGACGAACCACCACGTCCGATTGTTGGAATCATTTCACCAAAAAAGTTGAAAGAAACGAAAATGGAGAATCCACTACATTTGTCGTATGTAATTATTGTGGTAAAAAGTTTGGATTTACTGTAGGTGGTGCTACTACTCAATATTCTCGACATGCTCGTAAGTGCCTTGCTCGAGCTGGAAGTAATTCACAGCAAACACAACTACAAATTGGAGCCGGTGGTGAAGGAGACTTCATTCGGTTTAAATTTTTGGAGTTATGATCTGGAAAGAACACGTAAAGGAATGGCCGCCCTACTTGCCGCCGCCAAGCTACCACTAAATTTTTTCGAAAATCCACATCTCATAAAATTCATACAAGAATGTCCTCAACCAAGGTACCAAAACGTAACTCGAAATACTACACGTGCTGATGTTATTGCTAAATATGAAAACCTAAAAGATCAATTAATACAAGGTATGCGTCAATTTAGCGGTGTTATTAGTTTTACTCATGATTTGTGGAGCGGTGGCAATAATAGAGGATACTTATCTGCTACTGCACATTACATTGATGAAAATTGGATATTACATAAAAAATTATTGCTTTTAAAATTATTGAACATCCTCATAATGCAAGTAATATAGCCCGTATCATATATATATGATATACTAATGGAATATGACATACTTGATAAGGTTAAGAGTTTCACTTTAGATAATGCCAAAGTTAATGATGGTGTTATTAAGAAGTTAAAACCTTACATTAATCCTAATTTTGATGGAGAATTGTTTCATGTACGTTGTGTTTGTCATATAATTAACTTGATTGTTAAATGTGCTTTGGATGGTATCCGTCCAATGATAGATAAAATCCGTACTGCTATACTCCACATTTCTTCAGGGACTCTTATAAAACAAGATTTTGAAAATTTACGTATTGAAATGAATTTAGCCCCTAAAACTTTCGGTGCGGATATGCCTATCAGATGGAATTCTACTTATTTAATGATTCGTTCATGTAATGGTTATGAACATGTTATAATGGAATTTTGGAATAATCGTGCCAATGGACTTGAAGGAGATGATTTAACTATTACTGATTGGGAAATTTCTAAAGAATGCATGAAGTTTTTACAGGTTTTTTATGAGGCGACGGTGAAATGTTCGGCCATATACTCACCCACATCTTCAGTTGTTTTGTTTGCTCTTAACGAAATTACTTTATGTTTGCGAAAATATAGCACTCACCCAATTTTTGGAAATTTTATTCCTTCTATGGTGGAAAAATTTCAAAAATATTATGATAGGATCCCACTATTGTACGCCCTTGGTGCGGTAATGGATCCGAGGATTAATTTAAAAGGAGCTTATAAGTTGTTGAAATCAATTACAACAAACATGGGAATGGATATAAATGTTGTTGTTACTTATGATTTGAAATCTTTTATGATTCGTCTTTATAATCACTATGCAAACATGATTCCATCCGGTACAAGTGGTCACCGAATGATGGCGGAGGAGGTGTCGAGTACTCAATGGGTTCTTCTTGGGCCATTTTGTTACAAAGAGATGATAACACATGGGAAGCTAGTAGTTCAGGGAGTACTCTATTAAATCAAGATTCTTCTACTCCTATTGAGTTAAATCTTTATTTTGCTTTTGACTTTCTTTCACTTTGTACTAAATCCGATCTGGCAAATTTCGATTTGCTCCAATGGTGGAGACAAAACGAGTCACAATATCCCGTCTTATCAAAAGTGGCACGTGACGTTTTAACTCCACCCGTTTCTACGGTTGCATCTGAGTCGGCATTTAGTGTCGGTGGTCGAGTTATGAGCAATGAGCGGCGTAAATTGAATGCAAATATATTTGAGTCATTGATGTGTGTCAAGGATTGGGAAGATGCGGCCATTCGCATACAAAATGAATGGGAGCAAAGGGCAGTCGATGAAATGAGCACTTTGAGCTTCACATAGATATGTAAGATTATTTCAATTTCAATTCAATTTTATTTTTTATGCATTTTTCATTCTTTTTTTATTATAAAAATTATTCATGTACTATATAAGTCGTGAATAATTTTAACTCCGCCTATCTAATTGATACCCGGTCCCAAGCCCGGATAAAGGAGGAGGATTTTTGTACAATGTATTATTGTATTTTTTATGTAATAAGAATTTTTTGAATAAAATTTAGAATGTTTGTTATTTTTTTATATACCTTTTGGACGTTTTGGATTTTGGTTCATTAAATCATTTCATATTTTCATTTATTAATTTATTTGCATATGAATTCAAATATTCGATAGTCGAATTACCGAATATGTTTAAACTTTAAAAACCCCAAAGTACAATTTAGGGGAAAAAAAATCGAGCCAAGCGTTGCTGAATATATTTAACCCTAAACACTTAAAAAACCTCATACATCACATTAAAAAAAAAAACGAGGGGGTTTAGGGTTTAGGCATAAACCCTAAACCCTCTTTAAAGGAGAAGAGAGAGAAAAAAAAGAGCCAAGCCGAGCGCCCGAGCCGATCGGCTCGGACTCGCGAGCTCTCCAAGTGAGCCGAGCGGCTCGCTTGGCTAGCGGGTCGGCTCGGGCTCGGCGAGCTCACGAACTCGAGCCGAGCACGAACACTGCACCGGCAAGCCGAGCTCGGCTCGGCTCGTACAGTAAACGAGCCCGAGCCGAGCCCGAACACAAGCTGGCGAGCCGAGCCGAGCCGAGCGAGCCGTTTTGACATGTCTAGCTATATCACATAGATATGCCGGTTTGGAATTAAATTTAAAATTAATTGGCACGCAGGCCCAAACTAATAATACGTCCATAAGCCCCCAGTATAAACAATAAGGGATAAAACCATATATCCATCCAATCACATTGGCCTAGTCCATAATCATCCATTAATATTTAATATTAATATTAACAAGTATATTGATTTCTAGATTTGTTTAATAATGTTTAAATATTTTAGGAAAATAAAGAGATGAACTAAACGAATATTAATTAGTTAATCATATCAGCTAATTAATAGCTTATCAATAAAATTATATAATTAATCTAATTACTTGTCTAATTACTTGTTGCGGGATAAACATGCAATAAGTTTTTGGCGCCGTTGCTGGTGACTGTTTTAGTTTTCAATGTTTGATTCTCTAACACTAATTTGAACTTTAATTTATGATTGTCTTTTTATTGTTGGGTTCATACAATTATTTATTTATTTATTTCAGAAAATACCAAAAATAGTCAGATCCAAGTGCAATGGTTGACTTTGACTCTATGCTTGTATGGGGACTTCAAGCTGAGGCAACAACATCTATCAGATGAAGGAATTGATGAGCGCCATATGTTGGTTGGAGATTTTATCATAGGAGAATGGCTAAGAGGTTTAGAAGCAGAATATGAAATTAATGAATTTGTCCTAAACAGTTTCCCCACTACAGTGTTCTTCGTACCAATTGAGATGAATGATCTACCGATTGGGTTATTTCAACTGCAAAAAATCAGTGAAGATTTAATGGAAGAGTTGTCCCAACAGGAAGAAACCTTTGTTGAAGAAGTTGTTGTTGAGTTGCCACACAATCTCAGTGAACATATTGAGCTTGAAGAAAATCCAATTGAGGAAGAGCATTTAGAGAGTGAGATTGAGATTTCCAAGCAAGACTTCCATATTAATGTTGATATCGAAGTTGACTTTGTGATGAAGACTGAAGAAAAAATTGAAGTCTACGTATTGAAGTTTCAACCGGACGATGAAGTTCAACCATTTGTTGATGTGAGGAGCCACATGATATTCTAGAGCATGTATAATGATTGGTGTAAGTTCAATAAGCATCAGCAAAGCAAAGGCTCCAAAGCTTTCTTTCAAATGCCCTAAAGTGCTCCCAGAAAAGTCGGGCTTTAGACTATAACCGGAGCGCTTGGTGGGAGGCAACTCATCCTTATATCATTTTTCTTTTGTTTTCTTTAGTATTTTGTTATTCATTTAGGCATTTTTCTTTTCTAGGCTTTAGAATCAACCTAGCAGATCATCTACAGCCAGCATAGTGGAACATGCCAGATCAGTCAGTCAGTCATCATCCCACCTCACGAGATCAGTAGGGGAGTCTCTGCCTCTTTTATCTTTTATTGCGTTTATTGTGATTTTTTTATGATTGTGTATGTTGGGGGAAGTGTGCTTGTTATTTTGAGAGGGATGATATTACTTTTTCTATGATGTCCAATATCTCTTTTATTTGATCAGTAGCATTCTTCTTCTTCTTCCTAAAAAAAAAAAAAAGAAAATTTCATGTTGTGTTTTAATGTTTGAGTCAAGTTTTGCATTGCCAATGAGGACAATGTGCTTATCTGTGTTAGTAGTTGGACATGGAACATCACAATCAAATTTTTCTAGCACTTATACTTACATGACTTGTTTTATTGAGCATACAGTTGTCATTAGTCCCCGTTCTTGTCAATTTATCACCTAGATGTTATCTTCTCGTAAGATGGCCTTTGATTAACTTTTTTATGCTTAGCACTAAGTAGTCCTCCCCAACCATATGTTAGAATCCAAACTGGCCAAAAGGTCCAGTTTGGGAGTGGTAGGTTTAGTGACTCTATGTTAGGGGAATTGCTGTTTGATGTCTTTTACTTGAGTTGAAGGAGCTTGAGCTAGATAGTCTATAGCAGCACTAACCAATGCCATCATTCTCTCAGTTGAAAAAAAAACATGCATTTCATTTTATCTACCCTATTCTCTTGCCTCATTGACCCGAGTGATTAAGTTTGAGGGGTATTTCAAAACCTGGTGCGTTAAGTGATGAGCTCAGGAGTCATTGACCTAAAGCTCGCTACATGGGTTCTTGAGAAAACATTATTGTTGGGGCATTGCATTGCATTTCATATAGTTTCAAAAAAAAGGAAAAAAAAGAGGAAAAAAGTCCGGGAATTGTTGAGATTGATAAGGTTTGAAGTGTAAGGAAAAGACTTGAAGGTGAGAGATCTGGAGACTTGGGCGATAGATTACTACAATTCTTTTAACATCTAGTCACTTCTCTTAACTTCTTGTGCGTGGAAAATGCATGATATATTTCTAGAACTCGCAAGTTTGAAACACCACAGGAATTCAGAGAAGATTATTAGGAGTGATTCATGAGCGAGGTGAGAAGCTTCTACCACTTGGGAATTGGGCATGGTTTCGTCGGAGCAATCTTGGGTGATAACTGGACAAGCATTTGAATTACGTGATAACTAGCGCGCACACACTGACAGTCATGCACTTTGATAAGTAAACTTTTGGTGATTGTTCTATTGTCCAAAATAAAGGCCTTGTTCTTTTGGTTACAAAGTTACATGCATGGAATTCTGTATAACCATACACATTTTCAACCATACACACATTTTTTAATACAATATTAATCACACATTTTACACGGAATTGCGTGCATATCAACTTTATCACCAATCAAATATACCTAAAGTCTTTCTCTGTATTTTTGCCTGAGGCATATGGTGCACAGCTTGATTAGTGAGTATTGTTTTTGGTTGGTGTTTAGTTCGTTTTGTGTTTGTTTTTGTCAGTGAGTTTAGTTTAGTTGTTCGGGGACGAACAATGATTCAAGTTTGGGGGTGTTTGATAAGTGTCAAACCTACGCTTATTTTATAGTTTTAAACTCATTTAGTTAGTCTCATTTTACTTAGATATTCTTTGTTTCATATGTTTTTAGGTAAAAACGAACACGGATGATGTGTAAATCAATATTGGATGAAAAGAAGTTGAATTGGCGCAAATTTGAAGAAGTTTGGGGGAAGAATGCAAAAGTATGGAATGTTGAGGATGGATTTTGACCAGGATAAAGTCGGATTTTGGATTTTTCTATTTCACACAAAGTTTTAGATCTATTTGTCTAATTTCCAACCCAACTTGAATCACCTTAATCAAATATCGAGATCAAATGTTATGGCCAAAATACTGAACACTACGTGTGCTAAAAATTTTTCCCAGAAAGGGAGTTATGGCCGTAATGGCCAATTTCGGCTAGAACAAAGTTACCTGCAAGTCATTTACGATCGTAACTTGACCCTTCCCCCCCCGCCCCCCCCGAACCCTATTTTCCTAGTTTGTTTAGGTCTTTAATTATGGTATAGTTTGGGCTAATTCTCCCACACGAAATTTGAGTATTTTGGTGACCTATTTACAACTGTATAAGGGGAGTTAAAAGCACAAGAAAGAGCAGGAAGCATATATTCACACAATAGCAAATATTGGAGCTTTTGGGAAGGATTTTCTGGTGAATCGAAAATTGAAGCCAAGACCATCACCATCAAAGATCCAATTATGGCTTTTTCTTCTAGTTTTTGTTTTTATTCTTTTAATCTGCTAGGCTAAACGCCTATTAATACTAGGGTTTGATGGATCTTTGTTAATTGCTTCATGTTTTGAATAGATTATCTTCAACCGAATGTTTGATCCACGAATTTCCAATTGATTGCCTTTATTTTTAAACCTTATGGGCAAAGTTGAGATTTGTGGCTTTTTTATTGGTTTCAGAGAATGTAGATGAGTTAGACCATAAAATTGGAAATCATAGGGTCCGATAGAGGACGAGAGTACTAGCTTGAATTAATTGCAAAGAGGATTCAAAACCCTAGTTCTAGCTTTCTCTACTTTTTTCACATTCATTATTTATCTTTAATTCAGTTTTCTATCATGTTTTGCAATTTAGTTTAGAATTAGTTTTAGAATTCTTAAAACCAACTTCACATCTTCGTTTCGGTTGAGGTTGGGGAATTAAACAAGTAAACAACAACCCTCGTGGGTTCGATATTCTACTCATCATTATATTACTTGTCAGGACCTGTTCACTAGAGGGATAAACGCTCAACACCAAATTTTGATAATTACTTTCATTTTTATCTTATTTTTTCATTTTTCATTTTCAACCGTAGTAATATCCATACTATCTATAAAGAGTGAATCCTATATCACTGTAGCGACGAGGAAATGAAAACAATGTTGTTTCGACCAAAAATTGATGAAATGACATTGTTTCTGGGAAGGGTAAGTGTCCTAACTTGTTTCTGAGCTTGCGGATCTGGCCCAATCCATGTCCTGAGAATGCTTTGCTTTTACTTCTCGAGTTTAAAACTTGTCCCTTTGATTTGTTGTTCCCTATTTTCTCGAATAAAATAGATCCCTCATAATTTGTGTTTGCAGTTTTGCTGATTGCTACCTTACCTTCTAACCCACTTCTGTCCATGCTGTCGTTTGGAGATTTTCCTTTGCAGGATGAGTTTAGAATTTTTCTCCCTATAATGTCTACCTCCGGTCCGTCTCGTCAGCATCGTTTCTATACTTTCCTGTAAATGAAGGCTTTTTTACTCCCTTTAACTGTTCCGTATATGGCCTCTAATTGCGAATTGACTATTGATGCTCCACACGACGTGGCCATTTTTTATGGTTACTACACTTTCCTTTTTTATACTTTTTAAATTTTGAATTCTACAATGGTGCCTCAATAAATGCTTATCTTTTCTCATTACAACTTCTGATTCACTCATTAGTATAAAAATTTCAGTGTTGTAATAAAAAAATTGCTGGTATCGTTAGGTATACTCTAAAATAATTTCCTTCTCTTTTATTTGACTGCAATTTTTTGGGTTTCAGGAAAAGGATTCACTATTTCAGTGCGTTTGATGCTTGATTAACCAAGTACCATCATTACAAAGTTTAGTCTACTACCATGGTAAATGAATTACCAGTTAGTTTCAATTATGACTTTGGTAGTCAAGTGCTATTGCCTTTTCTTTGTTTGTAATTGTAAATGTACAATTAAAAATTTTACCCTTTAGCAATATAGGCATTTATGAATTTGGAATCGATGTTCGAATTAATGGTTTACCTTATTGATTTAGTTTTGGGTATTATGCAATTCGTTTAGGATCTTATTAATTACTGCTAGAGTGAGAATGCGGAATGCCTTTTAGGGCTTGTTTGATTGGGTATTCAGATTTGAATTTTTGAAATGTGTGTAGATTGTGTGATTAAAAATGATAGATAATATATTAAATAATTGAATGTGTGGTTGAAAATAATGAGAGAGAGAAAATATGGGAATGAAATTCCCAATAGAACAAGCTCTTAATATACTTAATGAATGGATTAGATTTTTTTGAGAGAGAGTAATATTTTGGATGCTTTTAAAAAGCTTCTACTACAAAACAGTTATAGTAACTTAATTTACAATTTGGTGCAAATGATTAATGAATGGTAATTCAATGTGTAATTCTAAATCGTTGTTAAATTTTTGGGAGTATAAAATAATGTTTTTTTAAAGATGCACTTATGTTAAGGCAAAGAAAAATTTCATGTGCTAACATCTATCTAAGTACTCTTGAACATGGAGACGCTAAACAACGCATATTTCTCTTTGATGCTTTCTGGTATGAGACTTAGTAATTCTAAATGCTTTGAATGTGACAACTTAAAAGGAAATTATGTTACTTTAACTACAGCCTGCTGGGCTCCAAGACTACGTTATCAATTAATGTGTATTTGAATTAAGGGGTCTCAACCCATATTGAATTGATATTGATTTCTTTTAGTCGGGAATTTGAAAATATAAATGAATCAGTGGTAATAGCATGACTATTTGGAAGATTGAAACAACTGCGCACTATTAGTTTCAGCTTTGTATACTTATGTCTTTGCAGTCATCATAAGTTTTTCCCGAGAAGCAGCTAACAAGAGGTGACAAATTTATGCAGAAGAAAAGAGATGCAGTTTCTACATCCAGTGATATATACCACACACAAAAAAGGCTTGCTAGAAGGTAATCCTTCATTAGTATAGTTACTAATTACATTGCTTTGGTCATGATATCTTAAGCCTAACATTTTCTTTTACATGCATTTTTTTTGTAAGATTTGGGACATGATTTTTGTGCAAATCATTCGGACACTTTCCATAGTTCTATTCATCCATCCACATAAGGTATATTTTATATTCTATTTATTACATTGGTTTCATTTGATGTGTGCATTCAGTAATAGCATATTATGTGCCTCTAGACACTTTTCCCCCTTCCTATTATGTAAATGATGGGCCTACTATATTTGCTAAGCGAATAAATTGAATAGGTTATGAACTTCCAAAGGAACAAAATTTATCTCATGATCAACATGACTTATTTCCCATGTTTTATTCATTTGCAGATCTACCTGGTAAACTCTTTGTATTACCAACAGTGACAATTTGTCACCATTATTGCACAAAATGTTTTTGGAATGAACCTAAAGGATTTTGTTGTATGGATGGAAAAATTATGTTATGTGAAAATCAAATGCCAAATGATCTTCCTGACCTGTTCATATAAGACACATCTGAATCCTTGGAATTTCGTACCATAAGTCAATCATACAATAACCATTTTGCATTCACATCTTTCGGCGTTAAGTATGATAAAGATTTTCGCTGTATGAATAAGGGTATGTGTACTTTTTCGGTCCAAGGACAAATACGTCATTACATTAATAGTTTATTACCAAAAGAATGAACATCTTCTTAGTTAAAATTGTATTTCTGTGCTACAGATAATGAAATTGACACTAGATTAAATTGATCGGATAGATTTAACACAACTATTGTTCAAAAGGTGATTGATCCATTCAACATTATGAGTCCCTAGAATTGATAACTATTAATCTACAAGCTAATCCATCACTTGATCAAAGAGTATACAACAAACCCACTGCATCTCAAGTTGCTGGTATTTGGGTTGAGGATGATCGTAATAATATTGCAACTTTACAAGACATTCGTGTGGATAGTCATTCAAATAAACCTCATTGCATTAACTATTAATATGGTTGTTATGATCCCTTATAGTATAATTTATTATTCCCTTTGGCAAACTTAGATAGCATGAAGGCATACAACGATATCCTCAATCTAGGTCTACCAGTAGTCGACCATTTTCATCGACGTTCTTCAATAATCTTATGAGTACCAAAATCAAGTTTGATATAATTTTGTTGTTTAAAGCATTTCTATACCCCCTAAATCTTTTAACCAACTTTTTAGGGGTTGATTTTGGTGTTTCTTTTTCCCTTTGCTTAATAGTGTTTTATTGTTTAAATAACAATATTTATTTCTTTCATTTTTAAGTTTTGACAAAAAATAAGGAAAGGAGACAAATATTATTGAAGGAGCATTATTTCTACGAACTCCAAATTCGTCTAATTGGTAAGTCATTTTTACTACATACTAGTAGATTATTACAACAATATGCTATAGATATTCATGTGAAAATTGAACCCGCTAGGTTAGATCACTTTGGAAAAAGCCAAAAAGAAATACATGCAGAGTTGTATCAAAATATTCTCAATAATGTTGACAATGGAGTAACAAGAAGATATAAAATAGGCAACCGAATAGTTTTACCAGCCATTTTTATTAAAGGCCCTAGAAATAATCATAAGCATTATATGGACGCAATGACTTTAGTTTAATATTTTGGTAAACCTGATATATTTTTTACAATGACTTGCAATCCCAATTGGCTTGAAATCAAACAATAATTATTGCACAATAATGTTCCACTAAATAGAGCTAATTTAATTTCTCGACTTTTTAGATTAAAGAATGATATCATTAAAAAAAAAGGAAGTTTTTGGTCATGTTGCCGCTTATATCTACGCTGTGGAATTTTAAAAAAGAGGACTCCCATATGCATACTTTCTAATCATCTTAAAAAATGGTCCAACACATCATGTGATGAGATCGATAAGATTGTTTGTTATGAGATTCCATCTGAAGAACGATATCCTTATTTACGTTGTCACGTTGTGAAACATATGATGCATGGCCCATGTGTTACATGGAATCCAACTAATGTTTGTATGGATAATAAAAGAAAATGTAAAAATAAATATCCAAAAGACTTTGTCAACCAAACAAATCTTGGGCAAAATTCCATCCTACATATAAACGTTGTGACACTAGAGAAAACAATAAAATTTGAGGACGCTATTTGTACAATAGATGGGTTATCGCATATAATCCATTCTTATTAGCTAAATATGATTGCAATATAATTGTTGAGGTGTGCTCTACTGTTAAAGCTGCGAAATATCTGTACAAACAAAGGTCATGATCGGGTTATATTTTCTAATAATGGTAATGAACTGAACATGACATAGATGAAATTAGTAAATTCCAAAATGCAAGATGGATTTTTGCTCTAGAAGCTATTTGGAGAATATATGGCTTCAATCTTTCTGAAAATTTCCCATCTGCCATTTATCTCCAACTACACCTTAAAAATAGGCTAATTATAACTTTTAATGAATCTCAGAATTTAGCCAACATTAATGTACATAATGCTTTTCTTCAAAAAACAATGCTTATTGAATTTTTTAGAATGAATACCATTGATTCTAAGGCAAGAACTTTGTCATACAAAGAATGTCCATTACACTATGTTTTGGACCTAAGAACACGCAGATGGACTCCACAGAAGAAAAAATAAATTATTTGTAGAATTGTTTCCTCTAATCCCAGTGAAAGTGAAGGATACTGCCCACGTACTTTATTACACCATGTTAGGGGCCCACAAAGTTACAATGACCTTGAAAAAATCGACAACGGGTACAAGTAAAAACATTGCGTGAAGCTGTATCTTTGCATGGCTTTCGAAATGAAGACACAAATTGTAAATTATGCATGTCTAAAGCAATCTTGTACCAAATCCTGCATTCTCATCGTTGCTTATTTGCTACTGTATTAATTTTTTGCGCTCCAAATAATCCTCAAAATGTTTGGTTGGAATATAAAGAATTTATGAAGAAAGACTATATTAAACAAGGCCTATCACGTACAGAAGCTAAAATGAAAACTTTGATATTGATAAATAATGTATTAGAGCTATCAGGAAAGAACAAAAATGACTATAATTTAGTTTGATATTGAATTTTCATAATTGAGCAAGAAAACTTAACAAATACGATTATAGAAGAAACAACACAATACACAAGACTAGGGGTGAACACGGCTCGGTTTGGGCAGTTTCCGACAAATTTTCAAACCAAACCACTTAAAGCGGATTTGAAAAATCTCAAACCAAACCAAACCACTTCACTTTCCAAAACCAAACTAAACAAAACCACTTTTTTCGATTTGGTTCGGTTTAAAACCACAGTTTGGGAAACATAAAGCAAAACAAGCAAATACTATTCCAGTTAAAAATAAATATTAATCTAAAATTTATCGATATAATATTAGCATCAATATAAATGGAAGTCAAGAAATGTAAAGCCAAATATATATTACAACAAAAATTCTACAATGTTAGTCTAAAATTTCACCATAACATGTAGACATCAAAATCAATGTTGGTCAAAGATTTTACGGGAATAGACTACATATCAAAATACACTTAACCAAAGTTCAATTACATTAGTACAAAATAACATCTCAATGACTCAATCAATGTCAATCGGCCTTACATCTTCAGTTGTATCACATGATTCATTATTTGCACAAACATAAAAATATTGTAAATTTATCCATTAATTGTAATTAAATGATATAAAGTAATCATCAATAAAAGAAAATGAGTAGCAAACCAAATATTATAATACCTTCTCTAGCTTTTTCGGAATCATCTAATGCCTCTACTTCATCCAAGTATTGGCGAATCACTATAGGCTCCTTGCTACTATGCAACCAATTTTTAGAGCAAATCACTGCTTCGACCATTTTTGCACTCAACGAACTCCTAAATGAATCAAGAATCCGACCACTAGTAGAGAATGCCGACTCGGAGGCAACTGTGGATATTTGAATAGCTAACGCATCTTTTGCAATTTGAGAGACAATCTTACACCTACTTGCATTTAATTTCCACCAAAGTAGTATATCAAAAGATTCATCAGTCAAATATTCACAACGATCATTTAAGTAATCTAACAAATCATTCTTCTCCAATTGAGCTTCTCGTACAAGTCTAGCAGCTTTAAAAATTAAGGGAAGGGGCCTCGAAATGCCCAAAGAAGGTTTTAAAGCACGTGAGCTATTAGATTGAGTAGCATCCTTTGGTGGAACTAATAGTGGATCCATCATTTCCTTAAAGCAGCCATATAGTCTATGAAGTGTGCCTTCAGCATTCCTCACCAATATGTTAACAAATTGGGCATCATAAATAAGCTCAAACCCAACTCTAGGCAATTACAATTTGCACCTAGGATCAAGAACTGTTGCAATGAACAGTAATGGATTAATCTTTTCAGGATTTGCCCAATACTTATTATATTTCTTTTTCATGCTAATTGCCATGGATTCCATCAAGCTACTTGGCTCTCTGGCGAATTCTTTCAACTCTCCATGAACTTCACATATTTCTTGAAAGAAAGTGTTAGCTATTACATATAAAGAACCACTAATTTTCAAAATCATATCATAGAAAGTTTTCAAAAATCTAACAAACACCTTAGCTTGCTCCCAATCAGCCTCTTTCGGTGGTCCAACTATACTTTTCACTGTGCATCTTTTTTCATCAAAGTATATTGTGTAGTTTGCATCACTTCTCATAACATCAAATCCTTTCTTAAAATTCAATACGGCTTGCAACATCATGCAGGTGGAATTCCATCTAGTTGACACATCTAAGCATAGCACACCTCGAGACTCAATATTTGCAACTTTGCAATTCTCTCGAAATCTTTTGAGTCTTGTCGGAGAAGATCTAATATATCACACAACATTACGGATGGATGAAATAGCATTACCAATTTCTTTTAAACCATCACAAACTATAAGATTAAGAACGTGAGCAGAACACCTCATATGAAACATTTCTCCACCAAGAACTAGACCATTTTTCTTCTCAAACAAACTACTTTTCAGTGTCAATATTGCTATGTCGTTAGATAAGGCATTATCAACAGTCACACAAGAAATCTTACTAATTCCCCAATTATTAAGGCAGGAAATCAACTCATATCCTATCATATCACCCTTGTGGCTAGGAACTTGGATGAAATTGATTTTTCATTTTTGAAGTCTCTAATCATCATCAACCCGATGAGCTGTCAAAACCTTGTGTAACCTTGAAAACCTTCATCTTTCACGTGTCGTCGAAAAGGTAGCTCAGATAGTACGAAGTACCTATTAACCTGTTCTCTTACCCCTTTCTGAGTAATTTGACCCATTATCCACCACTACTTCCACCACTATCTATAAAACAGAATCCTTTCTAGAGCCACCAAAAGCCAACGTCTTTTGCCTTTTGAATTGAAGCCTATATGGAAGCTTCTTGCACAAATCTTCAATATGATTTCGCAATTTACTGGTCCCACCTATAGAATGATGCTTGCACACCTTTCCACAATAAATACATTCTACATTTCCATCATTGTTCTCATTAAAGTGAACCCACACATCTGACCTTTTATGCCCTTCCCACGTTGTTGCATCTCCACAGTCTCATTTTGGATGGAATTTGAAACCAGTACTGAAAGTGGGTCCATTTTTAATAATCTGTAACCAACAAATTAAACAAGTTTAATAATTTGAAACCAGTACAATGTTATTCATTCAAAAGAGGAACAATTCGAGCATCAAACTTTTCTTTACTTAATATACATGCCATAATCATATTCGTCCCAATCATAGATAAACACGTGAAAATACAAAATGTGTACAAATTCAATAATTCATAGTTGACAAATTGGTTTCACTTACTATTCAACATGCTGTATTTGATTTCCTATTCCAATATGAAACTTCAATAATGAACCCAATGAAAATAAAAACCCTAAACCCCAATCCTATGACTAGAAGCAAGTCATTGGGGTTTCTAGACTTATAGTTTTCAATTTTCAGCAAATTATTCAACAATAATGTCTGAAGAAATAAATGATTTTCAACATTGAGGTGATAGAGAACGAGATTAAAACGATTAATATTAACTTTTGGTATATTCCTATATTGCTATACATCCCAATATGCAATTTACAAAAAATGAGAAATATCCTTTCGAGATGCAGACGAAACAAAAATAAATAAATAAATAACCAAGCATTTTCAATTGAAAATGAATGGAAAAATGGGGAACTCGATCTGGAAAGAAGCAAGCATGACAACTGGTATATTGTGTCCATCATCTTAAAGGGCAACCAAATGGAGAAACTCGAACAAGCATACTGTAAGAGCAAGAAAAGTTTAAAAATTGAAATTCTTGAAGAGCTTCCTAGCTTAGAATGTTGTACCTAAGAATTCATGGAACTCGATGGTGCGTGAGAGCTGAAACGGAGGGGGTTGACGGCAGTGAAGGACCGCAGTGGTGGACGCCGGTGGATAACCTAAATTCTAGTAGAGAGGAGAGTGCAAGTGTGAGTTTTGATTGGAGTTAGGGCATCCGGTTCAATTTGGGGGGGGGGAGAATTTCTAGAAATTGCAAATCGGTCCCCATGTTTCTCCTTCGTTGTTAATTATTGTACCGGGTCTTCTCTTTTTTTATTGCCGCTGACGTGGCTTGCTCTTACAGTGATACGTTTTGAATTTTTTATAGTAATTGGGATTTAGACTAATGGATAGTTGTACATGGACTGTAAGTGGCTAAAAGTGGCTAAGTTTATATATTTAAAATGTAAAATGAAATATATATTGTATAATTGTAGACTTTTAGTGTAATTTGGTTTGTTTATATATATATATTTTTTGGTTTAACGCTTTGAAACGGCTTGGAAATTTTCAAACCTAAACCAAACCACTTTTCAGGGGTTAGGTTCGGTTCAAAATCAAATCGTTGACCGGATCCACGTGGATCCAAACCACGGATTCGAAAAAGCAGTTTCGGTTTGGATTTGCGGTTTTGTGGTTTTGTTGTTCAGCCCTACACAAGACAAATAGATAAGGAAGACACTACAAACAAATTAAATAATGATCAAAGAACTGCACAGGATGCAAGTTTAAACAAAGTTTTAAACAATGAAAATGGAGATTTTTTTATTGGTGGTACCAGAGGTATAAGTAAAACTTTCTTGTATAAAGCCTCATTGACATCAATTAGAAAGCAACACCTTGTTGCCCTTGGAGTTGCATCATCAGGAGTGCCAGCATCTTTATTACCTGGAGGAAGGACTGCTCATTCTAGATTTAAAATTCCACTTGAAATAGCACCAAATATTTCTTGCTCAATAACTAAACAATCAGCTCTAGGTAAACTGATAATAATTAGTAAACTGATCATTTGGGATGAAGCACTAATAGTTCATCGTTTGACTGTAGAAGCTATGCATAAATTATTGCAAGATCTCAGGGAAAATAATTTACCCTTTGGGAAGAAAGTTACAATCTTCGGTGGAGATTTTAGACAAATATTACTTGTTATTCCAAAAGACTCAAGAGATGACATTTTGCAAGCAAGTTAAATATTTTATGAACTATGGTCTTGTTTTACACTAATATCTTTAGTTCAAAACATGCATGCCCACAATGATTTAACTTTTTTTAATATCTTTTTCTCATTGATAATGGTGAAATTGAATCTCACTTTTGCAATATGGTTGAACTTTTACCTGACATTGTTCTACCATATAAAGATGAAACAAGTTCACATAATCTTCTAATCGATCATGTCTTTCCTAACAGTTTCTTTGACGAATCACAAATGGTAACTGTAGTCAATATAGTTGTTTTGACTCCAAAAAAACGACCACATTGATCTTATTAATAACGTGTTGCTAGACAAACTTGATGGTGAAAAAATAACATACTATAGTTGTGATGAACCAATTGACAAGACTGACCATGATATCCATGAAGATTACTTAAATACATTAACACCAAATGGAATTCCTCCACGTGAACTTGTTCTAAAAAAGAATTGTTTAGTGTTGTTGCTTCGTAATATTAACCTCTCTGAACGATTGTGTAATGACACAAGGTTGTTCCATAGACAATTTAATAGAAAAGTTATTGATACGGCAATTGCGAGTGGTGAATATAGTGGTAAGCTCATTCTTTTGCACAGAATTTCATTCATACCATCAAATAGTGGCTTATACTTACCAGAATTAGTTTTTTCTCATGGATAATTATATGTCGCATTATCAAGAGCTTGAACAAGTACAAATATTAAAGTATTAATCAAACCATTACCAAATATAGAAATAAAAGTTCACACATATTGCACGAACAATGTTGTCTATAAAGAGGCACTCCAATATTTACAAAACACTTCAACTTGATTACACAAATTTATCGGTATGCTCTATGCTCTATGCAATATGTGATCTTGCTTTCTTTCAGAAGCCTTGTGCTAATCCATATTTTATTTTGCGAGTCTACCAAACAGTGTCAAGATTGTGTAATGGCACAAGATTGTTCTATAGACAATTTAACAGAAATGTTATTGACGCATAAATTTCAAGTGGTGAATATAGGGGTGAGCGCATTCTTTTGCCAAGAATTACATTCATACCATTAGATAGTGGCTTATATTTACCAGAACCGATTCCTTCTCATGGGTAATTATATGTGGCATTATCAAGAGCTTAAACAAGTACAAATACTGAAGTATTAATCAAACCATTACCAAATATAGATATAAAAGTTCACACATATTGCATGAACAATGTTGTCTATAAAGAGGCACTCTAATACACTTCAACTTGATTGCACAAATTTACCGGTATGCTCTATGCAACATGTGATCTTTCGTTCTTTTTTAAGCCTGATGCTAATCCGTATTTTATTTTGCACGTCTACCAAACAATGTCAATGTAATTATGAACCCTTATGCCATTTTAGAAGTCAACGAAACTGCCAAACCAAAAATTCCTTATCATAGTGCATGAAATTTCTCTTATACAATTCAATAGTCAACAACTTCATAGTAGCAGTAGAAATGGAGTGTCACATGCTAAGATTAACAACCAGATGCATAACAAACTAAATGGGGAAGATGATAGTGGTGAAGGTTCTAAAAGAGAGATGATATCGTCTGGGATTCCTCTCGACGAACAATTTCTCCCACACTGTTTATTAGGACTAGTAAATGCTATTTGTAGGATACGCACGCCCCTCTCCAACGTCTCAAGATTTTATAATAAGTGCTTCGATTACTGTATCTGATATCTGCAACTTGCAACTGAAAAGTTCTTCATTTATACTGCTTGATAGAAGTTAATCATCCCATCTTATTATTTTCTTCGAAAATGATGGTGTGACAATCTTTGAGCAAATGATGTTGATAATTGCGTTAGATGTTATAAGTATTTAAGAATGTTTATTGTGTTTAATTCCGTCTATTTCTAGGTAAAAGACCAACATGGATGGATGACAATGAAAAGAAGTGAAAAAGGGGCAAAAAGGACCAAAAGTGCCAAAAAATTAGAAACCGCGGACCAAAGTGGAAGAGAATGGAAGATGGAGGACCTGAGCTGCAAATCCCATACGACCGTATCTACATACCTTTACGGCCGCATCATCAACCAGCTAAAAGCCAGAGAATGTGACAGAAACTGTCTTACGACCGTGTTGTAAAAATGATACGGCCGTATACGTGAACAACAAGTTTCGACCGAGAGCTCGATACGGCCGTCGGACTGGGAGATACGGCCGTAACCCATAAAAACGCGAATTTTCCTAATTTAACTAGGAATCCTATTTTTTGGTCAGTCTTGGGTTACTTGTTAGGCACGAAGTTCAGGGCTTTGAGGGAGCTATGGAAGCCTATAAAAAGAGATCCAGAGCCACAAAATAGGGAGTTTTTTTTTTTTGGAGAGCTTGGGAGACATTCATTGTGGGAGAATTGCGAGGATTCAAAGGGGATCAAAGATTAGCACCATACTCTTGATTTTCCTTGTAAATTCGGTGATGCGCTCCTTTATTTATTTTGTGTCTTTATAATTTAGCATGAATAACTAATTTTATTAGTTGGGATGAATGATGTAATTTAGTTTGATTATTGGATTTTCAACTCTCAACTTCTTGTGCTTTTTAATATATATGTTGATTTTACTTCTGCGTTTAATGCGTGATTTACTTGATCACTAAATCATTGATTTGTGAATTTTAACAAACCGAGAGGTAAGTTAAATATTTAGACCACGTAGTAAAATCCGGCAATTCACATAAAAGTTAGAGATAGACTTTTATAATTGTTGAGATCCCACGTGACAGGTGGAAGTTTATGAATTCCTAAGTGCGTTAATGCATTTAATTAAGGCTTATTCAAACTATACATAGAGATATGGTAGTTGACTTAATTAAATATGATTAATTTGAACTCGAGAGAGGTAAATTAAATCAACTCCGTGAATTCGATCTAACACAACTTTAGTGTAGGAATTGAGAGGAGAAATCGAATAGGATAACTAAAGATAAATCGGGATTCCTAACTTCACTCTCCATTGCTTCAACAATTTTCTATTATTTTGCAAATTTATTTCCGCATTATTTACAATTTCAGCTAAATTACCAATCTTTGATCTTTATATTTTTATTTGCTTTTGTTAGGATTAGTTTAAACTGATATTGAGTAGATTAGTCCTCGTGGGAACGATAATCCGGACTATAAAAAAGTCCACTTTACTACTTTTGTGGCGATATCGTGCACGTGCGATAATTTTCACAACAAGTTTTTGGCGCCGCTGCCGAGGACTATTTTTATTTAATGTCAGTTTATATTAATCATAGTTTTTTTAATTTCAGTTTCAATTTAATTTCAATTTTAGTTATAAGGGAATCTTGAGACTTGATTCTTGTTTAAATCCTATTTCCAGGCGAAGAGCTGAGGCAGAAAAAGAGGCACGCAGAAGAATCGTGTTGATTAATAGGAGGAACGGGGAACATGAAGAAGATGAGGGTGAGGACGACGATGGTGGAAATTTACCTATGGCGCAATTCTTGACTCCACCAGCGGCCCCATCCCTATCAAGGATCGTATACCCTCCATTTGGGAGGAATGAGTTTCAACTGAGAGCCGACCTGATTAACTTGTTTAGCAATAGCCTTCAGTTCTATGGCCACGCCCATGAGAACCCGCATACTCACCTGGCACGATTCTTAAGAATGTGCCAAAATTTTGAGTTCGATGGGGTTAATGAAGATGCTATAAGGCTGCGACTTTTTCCTTACACTTTGAGAGACAATGCCTTGGAGTGGCTAGACTCGGAGCCAGATGCTAGTATCACGACGTGGGAGGACTTGGCTAGACATTTTTGTAATAAATACTTCTCACCAGCCAGAGTTGCAAAATGAAGCTCGACATCTCAACTTTCCAACAATTCGATGGTGAAACTTTCCATGAGGCTTGGGATAGATTTAAAAGCATGCTGAGAAAATGCCCCAATCATGGAATTGACAAAGGGACTCAGGTGCAGTTTATCTCCACAGTTCAAATCCATAGTGGATTCATCTTCAAATGGATCTATCACTAACAAACGAGTTAACCAAGCTTGGGATCTATTGGAATTAATTGCCAAGACGCACACTATGTTCCCATCCGATCGTATGATCTTAAAGAAAGGGCCTATGACGCACGAGAGTGATGTACTAACATCCACTAATGCTCAAATTGCCACCTTAACGAAACAAGTGGAGTTGCTAGTACGGGCACAAACTCAAGGAGTACATTCAATTCAAGAAACTCCGGTGTGTGAAAATTGTGGAGCAAATCATGCAATCTCGGACTGTATGCTATTGGCCGCACAAAACGTGTAGGTGAATTTCATGGGAAACACCAACCGACAGCAGTTCAACCCATATTCACAAACATATAATCCGGGGTGGAAATTCCATCCAAACTTGAGATATGGGGATAGCTCAAATAATCCTCCACCGGAGAAAAAGCTAAGTTTGGGGGAGATGTTCCAGCAATACATGCAGAAAACAGATAAAATGTTTGCGCAACAAGAGACGGATTACCAAAATCAACAAGCTTCAATTCAAAAACGTGAAACTCAGCTAGGGCAATTGGCTCTACGGCTTTCAGAAAGGACACCCGGAACATTGCCGAGCAATACGGTGACAAACCCCAGGGAGCATGTGCAAGCAATTACGGCAAGGAGCGGAGTGCAACTCCCAGAAATTCAAGTGAAGAGGCCGGGAAAGGAAATCAACACTCCAGCTAGTGAGGCACCAAAGACGGACGAGGAGAAGAACGACTCACCAGGTGACCCGCAAGTTGATGACTGATGAGTGTGTTTTGCACACTCAATTGGTACTCTATTTATGTTAAAAGTTGAGCAAATGGATTGACTTCTACTCACAAATGTATAAAATTCATCTTTGTAGGTCAAAAAACCATGTTTTGGAAGTAAAGAATGCAATAAAAGAGAAAAAGACTAAAAGGCTCAAATTTCCTAAAGTTTGGGGGCCAAAATGGAACGCGCCAAAAGATAGAGGACCTCGGGTGCAAATTTTGAAGAACTTTTTGGAAGCTTTTCTTGTGCTCAATTGAAAGATCATTGAAAGTGGATTCCAACGCTTTTTACGGATCTCAATTCCGAGTTTCATAACAAAAGTTATGGCCAGTCGAAGTTCGGGGCGCGTAGTAGCCGAAACGTGCGCCCGCGGGTCCTATTTCTGCTGCCTGCAGAACCTCCGGCTGCCACTGTGCGGCCGCACTGATGATATGTGCGGCCGCACATTTTGAAAATCGGCCTGTGTTGATTTTTTTCGTTTTTCCTTAATTTTCTTACCTTTTTACCCTTTCTCTTGAGGATATTTTGGGATTTCTTCTCCTACAAAGTTTAGAAACATCCCAAGGCTTTGGATTATTGGTTTTTGGGGGGGAGGACAAAAAAGGGAGAAAAGGGGGAATTATCTATTGAAAGCTTGAGGAAGAAATTGAAGAGGAAGGAAGAAATCATCTATTGAAACTTTATATCTTCATCCAAAGGGGGTTTCTACTTCATTATTCTTGCATTTCTAACTCATTAATCTCTTGTAATGTATTATCTTCATCTCTCCCTTGTGTCTTTTGCACTTATGGGCTAATTATCTTAGTGTTGGGATTCTTGATGTAACTTACTTCACTTAATCAATTCCAATATTTGTTTACTAGACTTTGTGTAATTTATCTCTTGTGTGTTTGTATTTGAGCTTTATTGCCTTTCATTTGCCTAGCTACCAAATGATTGTTTGAGGATTGTGTGATCGTTGAGAGATGTAATACAATTTGGAAACAACTTACAAACACCCTAGGTCTCATAATTGTAGGATATAGAGATATTCCTATCCCTAGGTGATCCTTTGAGTATTTTCACAATGGTTAAAGCGATTGGTTGGTTCTCATCGGCGTGGAGATACGGTCGATTAACCAATTAGTTAGACTTAGTTTAACACTCGAGAGAGGTAACTAGTAAATATTGGAAAATCGGATCTAACTTGTAGATAAGTGACTCATGCTGGTGGAAATTGTGGAATTGATATAGTGAAGTTAAGTGAAATCTTGAATCCCGACACTCCCTTCTCCAAATCATTATCAAAGTATTTTCTACTCCTTTAAACTTGCTTTAGTTGTGCTTTAATTGAGTAGAATATTAATTACAAATCTTCAATCGTGTCATTTTACTTGGCTTTTCAATTGAGATAAGATTGGTAATTTAGACACTAGTAATTCAATCCTCGTGGGTACGACAACCCTCTTACTCTGTACTACTTGAACGCGATATCGTATACTTGCGGTATGCAATTGAGCAAACAATGACAGGGGTGAAGAAGTTGAGAAGAAGACGCCAACTCCAGTGAAAGCCTACACACCACCGATCCCATTCCCGCAAAGACTGCAAAAACATAAGTTGGACAAACAATTCGGGAAATTCTTAGAAGTCTTTAAAAAGCTACATATCAACATCCCATTTGCAGAAGCCTTAGCACAAATGCCAAGCTATGCTAAATTTATGAAGGATATTCTGTCCAACAGGAGGAAATTGGAAGATAATGAAACAGTTTGCCTAACGGAAGAGCGCAGCGCGCTCATCCAGAAGAAATTGCCTCCTAAACTTAAAGATCCAGGAGTTTTTCTATCCCAAGGCACTATTGGTTCCAATATTTTCCATAATGCTTTATGTGATTTAGGGGCAAGTATTAATTTAATGCCTCTTTTTGTTTATAGGAAGTTGGGATTAGGAGAAGCTAAACCAACTACTGTCTCATTCCAACTCGCGGATCGATCCATAAAGCGCCCTCGAGGAATCATTGATGATATTTTAGTTAAAGTTGAGAAGTTCATTTTTCCAGCCGACTTCATCGTCCTAGACATGGAGGAGGATAGTGATATCTCTATTATTTTGGGACGACCGTTCTTAGCAACTGGAAGAGCACTAATCAACGTCTGTGAAGGAAAGATGATGTTAAGAGTAGGAGACGAACATGTCATCTTCAACGTTTTTAAGACAATGAAATACCCCACAAGTTTAGACTCCTGCTATCAAGTGGACGTAGTTGAGCACTGTGTTGAAGATACTCTGGAAACAGCCTTCATAGATGACAACCTAGCTTCGTGCATAATGAGGTCAAAGACTGTTCGATCTGAGAGCCCAACAATAAGGTCGATTGCTCATTTGCTCGAAGAAGCCCCACCATTGATCGTTAAGAAACACAAGTATTATGCACCGCTGGGAGAGAGTCTATCTAGGCCGCTACCTTCGATTGAGAAAGCGCCATCCCTTGAGCTTAAATCGCTACCAAATCACCTGCGGTATGCTTATCTCGGTGATTCAAACACATTGCTAGTCATAATTGCTAATGAAATAATCGAGGAAGAAGAAGAAAAGCTGTTAAGGGTACTGAGAGCACATAAGACGGCAATCGGATGGACCATCGCCGATATTAAAGGAATAAGCCCGTCTTTGTGCATGCATAAAATTCTCATAGAAAACGACAGCAAGCCGACGATTGAGGGGCAATGCTGATTGAATCCTACGTTGCAAGAGGTCGGTTGGGGATAAGTACTAAAGCTACTGGATACGGGGATAATATACCCCATTTCTGATAGTCCATGGGTTAGCCCCGTTCACGTTGTGCCAAATAAAGGAGGGATCACTGTACAGAAAAACGAAGATAACGAGTTGATTCCGACGCTATTGGTGACGGGGTGGAGAGTGTGCATTGACTATAGGAACCTGAACGGTGCTACACGAAAGGATCACTTTCCCTTACCATTCTTGGATCAAATGCTTGAAAGACTCGCAGGTCATTCCCATTACTGTTTCTTGGATGGATATTCGGGATATAATCAAATCCCGATTGCACCAGAAGATCAGGAGAAAACGACGTTCACATGTCCCTATGGGACATTTGCATTTCGGAGAATGCCATACGGACTATGTAATGCCCCCGCCACCTTTCAGAGATGCATGATGGCGATATTTTCCGACATGGTGGAAAGGTTCATTGAGGTATTTATGGACGATTTTTCTGTATTCGGTGATTCTTTTGACGATTGCTTGAACAATTTATCTCAAGTCCTTAAACGATGCCAAGAAACTAATCTCGTCTCAAATTGGGAAAAATGTCATTTTATGGTTAAAGAGGGAATAGTTTTGGGGCACCGAACATCCGAAAAAGGGATTGAGGTAGATAAGGCAAATGTACAAATCATAGAGAAACTACAGCCTCCCACCTCCGTTAAAGGAATAAGAAGTTTCTTAGGGCACCCGGGATTTTATCGGAGGTTCATAAAAGATTTTTCCGGAATCACCAAACCATTGTGTAATTTGCTAGAGAAAGATGTGCCATTCCATTTTTCCGAGGAATGTCTTAGGGCATTCAACTCTCTCAAGGAGAAATTGATCACCGCGCCAATCATTGTGGCACCAGATTGGAGTTTTCCATTTGAAGTCATGTGCGATGCGGGGGTTTTTGCAGTAGGAGCAGCATTGGGACAAAGAAAAGAAAATGTGTTTCGAGTTATATATTATGCAAGCAAGACTCTAAATGAAGCCCAGATCAACTACGCCACGACCGAAAAGGAGATGCTGGCAGTTGTTTTCGCCGTTGAAAAATTCCGCTCCTATTTGATTGGGTCAAAGGTAATTGTCCACACCGATCACTCAGCCCTGAAATATTTGCTTGGAAAGAAAGATGCAAAATCGAGATAGATATGATGGGTCTTGTTGCTTCAAGAGTTTGATATCGAAATAAAGGATAGGAAATGGACAAAAAATCAAGTTGTTGACCACTTGTCAAGATTGGAGCAACCAACAGTGGTGGAAGAACTGGAGATTAATGAGAATTTCACGGATGAACAACTTTTACAAATTGGTCAGGCACCTTGGTATGCAGACATCGTGAACTATCTTGTAAGCCAAGTATTGCCTCCTGAATGCACTTATCAACAAAGGAAGAAGTTGCTCCATGAGGCAAGATACTATTACTGGGATGAGCTGTACCTTTACAATAGAGGCCCCGATCAAATCTTACGAAGATGTATCCCAGAGGAAGAGATGAAGCCCATCCTAGCCAAAGTTCATGCTTTAGCATATGGTGGTCACTTCAGTCCCACCAAAACAGCTGCTAAGGTGCTTCAATGTGGATTTTACTGGCCCACCCTTTTCAAGGACGCTCACAGCTTCTGTCGTTCATGTGATCGGTGTCAACGAATGGGGAATATCTCGGCCCGCCATGAAATGCCCCTTAACAACATTTTGGAAGTCGAATTATTCGACGTATGGGGAATTGACTTCATGGGGCCGTTCCCACCATCGTACTCTAACAAGTATATCATCGTAGCCGTGGATTATGTATCTAAATGGGTTGAAGCAAAGGCATTACCGACAAATGATGCTAAAGCTGTGGTCAACTTTGTAAAAAAATACATATTCAACCGGTATGGGGCACCCAGGGCTATAATCAGCGATGGGGACACACTCTTTTGCAATAGAATCTTTAAAGCGGTTCTTCACAAGTACAGGGTGCAACACAGAGTACCTACCGCTTATCACCCCCAAACCAGTGGCCAAGTCGAGACATCCAATCGACAGTTGAAAAGAATCTTGGAATTGACCATGAGCTCCACAAGGAAAGACTGGTCCAAGAAGCTTGATGACGCACTATGGGCCTATAGAACCGCGTATAAAATGCCAATCGGTATGTCACCATACCGGCTGGTGTTCAGGAAAGCATGCCATCTGCCGGTGGAATTTGAGCACAAAGCTGCATGCCATCTGCCGGTGGAATTTGAGCACAAAGCTTACTGGGCTTTGAAGCAATTAAATATGGACATGGAAAAGGCAGGAGAGACCCGGTTACTCCAACTAAATGAATTGGAGGAATTCAGATTGGAAGCCTATGAGAATGTGGCAATCTACAAAGAGAAAACTAAACGGTGGCATGATAAGCAGATTCACAAGAAAATTCTTAAGGAAGGGGATCAAGTACTACTGTATAACTCCCAATTGAAGCTATTTCCAGGAAAACTGCACTCAAAATGGTCAGGACCATTCACTATTTCTAAAGTCTTCCCCTACGGTACAGTGGAGCTATACCACCCATATAAAGGGAGCTTTAGAGTTAATGGTCAAAGAGTGAAGCTTTACAGTGAAGAATTCCCCACTGCGAAGTCAACTATTGACATCGCCGTGCCAGAGTGAAAGCTGCAAAAAGTCGAGCTACCGACTATAAATATAGCACTTAATGGAAGGCAACCCATTCTTCTTTCCCTTACTTCTTTGCTTTACATTAGACACATTAAGTGCTAAATTTCATTAGGTCTCATTTTGTCATTCCATTATTAGTAGGGCATTGCATCGTTCTTAGTTATAAAAAAAATAAAAAAAAAAGGGAGGGGGGGGGAGGAAGTGAGAAAAGAGAACCCATATCAGGGAAGGAACAAATGAAAGCAAAAATCCGACGAATAAAATTATAAAAGTGCCACGAAAAGACTCAAAGGTTAGAGTTTTGGAGACTGGGAGTAGAGATGGACAGATAGATAGTAGTAGTTTCTTTAACATCTAGTCACTTTTACTTAATATCTTGTGTGGAAAAATGCAGTGAAATATTTCTAAAATACCACATTGATAGAATACCCCGGGATGTGAGAGAAGAGCATAAGGAGTAAATCCTACGAGCGGGGTGAGATCGAATTTACCACAAGGGAATATGGGCATGGTATTGTACTGAGCATTCTTTGATTAGATCTTGATATGGATTTAAGTTGAGCAATGACTAGCACACACACACCGAAGTCGTGTACATGATAAGTGAATAGTTTTTGGTGATTGTTTATTTGGTCTAGCTTGAGTTCTATAAGTATTTTATTAATCAAAGGCGAATAGTGCAATACTTGATATGTTTTGAGTCTTGTTCGTGGTTCGTATCTAGTGTGATTGTTTTATGTAATGTTTGAGGTTCTTGTTCTTGTTTTATAAGTATTTTAGAATGTTTATTGTGTTTAATTCCGTCTATTTCTAGGTAAAAGACCGACATGGATGGACGACAGTGAAAAGAAGTGAAAAAGGGGCAAAAAGGACCAAAAGTGCCAAAAAATTAGAAAGCGCGGACCAAAGTGGAAGAGAATGGAAGATGGAGGACCTGAACTGCAAATCCCATACGGCCGTATCTACATACCCGTATGGCCGCATCATCAACCAGCTAAAAGCCAGAGAATGTGACAGAAACTATCTTACGGCCGTCTTGTAAAAATGATACGGCCGTATGTGTGAACAACAAGTTTCGACCGAGAGCTCGATACGGCCGTACGGACTGGGAGATACGGCCGTAACCCATAAAACGCGAATTTTCCTAATTTAACTAGGAATCCTATTTTTTGGTCAGTCTTGGGTTACTTGTTGGGCGCGAAGTTCAGGGCTTTGAGGGAGCTATGGAAGCCTATAAAAAGAGATCCAAAGCCACAAAATAGGGAGTTTTTTTTTTTTTGGAGATCTTGGGAGACATTCATTGTGGGAGAATTGCGAGGATTCAAAGGGGATCAAAGATTAGCGCCTTACTCTAGATTTTCTTTGTAAATCCGGTGATGCGCTCCTTTATTTATTTTATGTCTTTATTATTTAGCATGAATAACTAATTTTATTAGTTGGGATGAACGAAGTAATTATTGGATTTTCAACTCTCAACTTCTTGTGCTTTTTAATATATATGTTGATTTTACTTCTACGTTTAATGCGTGATTTACTTGATCACTAAATCATTGATTTGTGAATTTTAACAAACCGAGAGATAAGTTAAATATTTAGACCACGTAGTAAAATCCGGCAATTCACATAAAAGTTAGAGATAGACTTTTATAATTGTTGAGATCCCACGTGACAGGTGGAAGTTTATGAATTCCTAAGTGCGTTAATGCATTTAATTAGGGCTTATTCAAATATACATAGAGATATGGTAGTTGACTTAATTAAATATGATTAATTTGAACTCGAGAGAAGTAAATTAAATCAACTTCGTGAATTCGATCTAACACAACTTTAGTGTAGGAATTGAGAGGAGAAATCGAATAGGATAACTAAAGATAAATCGGGATTCCTAACTTCACTCTCCATTGCTTCAACAATTTTCTATTATTTTGCAAATTTATTTCCGCATTATTTACAATTTCAGCTAAATTACTGATCTTTGATCGTTATATTTTTATTTGCTTTTGTTAGGATTAGTTTAAACTGATATTGAGTAGATTAGTCCTCGTGGGAACGATAATCCGGGACTCTAAAAAGTTCACTTTACTACTTTTGTGGTGATATCGTGCACTTGCGATAATTTTCACAACAGATGTTGACAATCAGATTCCAAAGCTAATGGTTGAATTGTCAAGAACTAAAGATTATGAAATTGGTGACAGAACAACTGGAGTTCTTGTACTAGCTGGTGCACTTCTAGACTAAGCTGACAAGTTATTAGAGTATGGGATTAAGCCTATTTGTATTGCAGAAAGATAAGAAATGGCCCTAGGATAGCTTTTCAACATCTATACAATGTAGCCTGTAATTCGAATTTAATGCTACAAATATTGAGCCTTTGATTCAGACTTGGTTGACTACTTTATCATGTACAGGTTTGTACCAATATAGCAGTACTTTTGTCATCTGTTTTGATATGACTAATGCATTTTGAATTTCTAATTCTTTGTGTGTTATTTACTTCTTGTATAGGCAGGAGGATTGTGGCAAGGATTCAGGAGCTGACTCGCCACAGTAATGTTTCCCATGTCTCAATACTAGCCTCTTGCTTACGCAAGCTACTGGTTTAAGGTCATAAGTTTTAATTGATGATTGTTTATGCAACCCAGGCTAGCTTGGTTCGACAAAAATCATTTGGCACTACTAAATATCGAATTATATGGATTGAGCTTTGTGTAAGTTCAAGAGCATTGACCATATTTATACGTCATGGTAGGTTAATGTTGTCTCATTCATCCATTGATAATTATTCTTGACGTTCTTGTTTCATTGTTTTACAAAAATTTTTTAGCATTCTACTTTCTAAATTTTTTACCTCTCTGGAATGTGCAAAGCAAGAAAGGAAAATGGGGGGGGGGGGAAATTTAGAAGTTAGGAATTGTAAAGAATGATTCCACAAACAGAGAAGTCTAAAAAAATGTTGTTGATCATCTGCTAGGTAACAAAATGATGACCGAGCAAATGAAATTTAGTATTCATGATGCTTTATGTGTTGATCCTAATATTATTCTTAACAATTTCATAGTATATGGTAGTGGTTCAACTCAAATTTCTTACTCAATTGCTGTGGAAGCTGTTGCAGATAAATATCCAAGAGTTGAGCAACTAATACACCAAGCATATGGTTGTGTAAACTTTTTATTTTGCTGAAAGTTGATTTTTTTTTTTAATTTGATTAGTCAGGTGGATACTTTCTACTCCATACTTAATAACACAATAGCATCTTCAAGAAGAAATATTTTATTCACACAAATATTTCTTATATTACCAACATACATAATGTTAACACACTATGCCCACTAAGACCACCATAGCTATGTGAAACTGGAATAATACATGCAAACACACCATCTTATCTTGCAAAACGGGTAGACAACCCATCATAGTGATGACACAAATAGATTTTGCATAAAGAAATTACATAATACAAACATACTCTAATTTCAGTCTTGTAGCACATAGCTTTCCACAATGTTCTTAAATAATTTAATCTTTAATTAGTGTATGAAACATCTCTGATTTGACCACCATGGCCTGATTGTATTCCTCCACAATTAGGTCAAGTTCTTCCATTGGAAATGCCCTTGTTTGTTCAAGTGTAAATATTCCTATACCATATTCTGTGTCGGTACAACCATTACATCCAAATCACTATATGGTAATTCATTTGAATAATACTTAGGATCAGAGAGAATATGTTTTAGAATATCTTGATTCCTGCATGGAAGTTGAGGATCGACCGGAATAAATTCAAGCTCTCTTCTTATCATATGGATAAATAAGTTTGGGTATTATCCCAACTTTGGCAGCAACTGGAGAAACACAAGCATACCCACTCTCAATAGTGATTTTTGAACCTCTAACCCCACTAACCTTGATTTTATCTTTCTCTACCTCATCTTGTTCATTTTGCTCTTGTCTAGGAATAACAATAACTTCAAAATATTTTGGATAAAGAGTGAAAATGCGAAGGCTTCAACTGCCCCTTGCAACTCTAAGAACAGATAAACACCCCACAAAAATTTGTAAAATTTGGATCTGCCATAGTTGTTTTGGCTTGCATAATGGAGCTTTGAGGTAATACTTCTCATAGCAAGCCTATATATGTGTGTGTGTGTGTGTGTGTGTGTGTGTAGGTGAATTTTGCACTTGTCAAATCAGCTATAATTACATATTTGGCCAACTTTCGCATGCATAGTTGAATAATTCAACCTCACACATGTAAGCAAGTCATGATCTTTAAGGCTGCCAAAGTACTGTGCATTTTTATGTGTTAGCAATTTACTTTTAGATTTTAGCACTTGCTGCCAAAGTGATATAGTTTTTCTCGAAAATCTTGATTAGTTTAAAGCTTTCTCAATTTAGTTTTAAGTTTCATGCATGCAGAGTTTCTATTTTATCTATGAATCATGCATATGATTGTTTTTCCTATAAAAATCCTTATGCAGTCAATCTTTCTTATTAAAACTTTCTACTACAACCTTTTTTTTTTTTTTGGCAAAATGACAATTTTTTAATTGCTAGTATAATGCAATTACTTCTTCCACTTTCCAGCAGTTACCAAGATGTTTTAACAAGGAAATAGTGCCACAGAGACTATCAAAATGTTGAAATACCAAAATCAGTTCAATGTATAGGAAAACAGGTACATTCATCTACATTATCTCACTATTTTGTCTACCACAATAGTTTATCTAAATAGAATATGCACTGTAACTATACCTATAATTATAATTAAATGACCACAGATTTAGTAAATGTAAAGACATAGTCTTTTTAAAATTCCGATTAAGAAATATTGTATGTACAAATTATTGCTAAAAACAAAGAAAAAAAAGTAAATCTACATAACACATACCTTAAACCATAAAATTAGTTTGTCCATCACATTTAGGCAATCTTTTTGAAGATTAAAATATTTTTTCACTGTATTAAAATTAATGAAGGCACTCATTATTTTAATAATCATTCCTTATTTATTTATTTACAAACTTAACCCCTCTACACATAAGCATTATAAATTACAAATATTTACGCAATAAAATATATTTTCTGCTCCCATAACTTGTTTGTTTTACTTTTGAACATTCTTCAATATGGAATTATGGTAGTTTATCTTAAATTTAGAGTTATTTGAGATCTCTTGCTAATGTATCATAATTAGTGTATAAACCCATATATAAGTCAACACTTTTACCCCCCATTTTAGAGAACAAAAAGTTATTAGTTCAAAATTTAATCAATTTCAAAATCAGTAAAAAATGGGAAACTTGTTAAATGTCTTGTTTCTAAAAGGAAAAATGGAATTGTCACATATATGCTTTATAGTACCAAAAAATTATTAAATATCTCGTTTCTGAAAAGAAATGAAATTATCATATATATATATATATATATATATATACACACACACACACACACACACACATACACACACATATATTGCTAACCTTACCAACTAAAGAAAAAATGTACTCATCACATCAAGAATACTCTCTACCAACCATATTCTTTAAAAAAATGCATAGATTTTGTACATAAGTACTTCCACAGACAGCCAAAAATATGCACTCGAAATGTGTTCCCAACCACTTTTTTTCCTAATAAATATTACTTCACATGTTTGCCTATCCTATTCAACTAACAAAAAATCAATATTCACATACACACTTCCTGAGAAAGAGTCTAGTTAAGCCCATTTCTCCACTTTTTTCTCTGCCCATTTCGGTTGCCCAAATCGCCTCATGTGTCTTTGGAGGATATTACCCATCAACTTGTAGGATCATTTTCAAAATATTCTATACTACTCTTAGTTTTTAAATAGAAGTTATGCAAGAAAAAGAAAACAAAAACACCAAAAAGGTAAAAACCATCCAAAAAACGAGGACTAACTTTACCAACTCACATATCAACATAAAATATATATAACCACAAACCAAAGGAGATAGGATTTACTATGCTACTCAGTTTCTAAGCTTCCCTTGCTAGAAGAGCACTAACATGTCAAAGCTTTTCTCCAATAGAAAAAAGGTTCCATAATTAGGCATTTTCTAATTAACTCCTTACACGTATGAATTCTTTTTCACCGTAGGATAGGAATGTCATTAGCTGATGAACTTGTACACTTTCACTTTCCTTCCTTTGCAGTTTCTTCAATGATAATGGCCGACACGCTTATTGGTGATATTAATGGAGACATGGAATGGATAGCAAAAGTGATTGTTGCTGAGAAGTCATCTCCCAAAATTGGTTTAGTAAATCATGGAGTATATCAACCACTAACATTTATGGACTTAAAGGTATGCGTTGAATACTTTTACGGACTTTGACGTATGCATTGAATAGTTTTTAGTCATTAAATCCACTTTATTTGTTAGCAAGAAAAAAATTTCTTCACCTCTAAACATGCATCAATTTATGTGTTTGGTTAAATAATCTATCATATTATTGTAAGACTATATACTTTTTCATTTCAAATGCATTTCTTATAAAGAAGTCTTCTAAGAACCAACAGCAAACTATCCTATTTCGTCAACAAAATTAAGTATTGGAATCTGACACAAAGTTCTTCTTTCTTTTGTTACATACACTATTTTTTTGTACCAAGGGATTCTCTAATAACAAATAGCCATGTGTTTTACTATGTCAACAAAGCTACTTTTTTTTTAATCTCTGGCTATAAATCCATTTTTATTAGAGTCACTTAGGCAAAAGTCTGCCAAAATTTAGATGTACCCTTCATTTTCTAACTCATCTCATCCAAACCAACCAAGAAGAATTAATCAAAATAGAATATTAAAAATTTTTTGAAGGAAGTTCAACCTATTTTAAAAATAGAATTCACCTTTTAGTTTATTGTATTCTGCCTTTATAGGGAAATACTATGAAGGCGGTGATCTAAGAAAGGCACATTACATACTTTGAGGATGATTTATAGCTTGGGAAAACTTATCTCATCTTGAATACACATGTAAAACCTCCCACTCTAAGGTATCGTAGATTTGCGGGAGAAATCCAATGGACTCTCTCAAGTAGCACAGGTATTCAACTACTCTATAAGACCCACCATGAGATGTTGTTTTCCTCGATCAAATGACTCCCATTCTTAGAGCTACGAGCTTTCATGGACACAGAGGACGAGATAAGTAAGCAAAAACAGCTGTGCCTTTTCCTTCATATGATGTCATCGTACCAGAAAAATAACATTTGATTTTACTAAAAATCTATATCATTGAATGATTTCAAATAGACACAATGGTTGTGGCTATAGTTGCAAAACCTCGCGTCCTCAACCAACAAAAGCTGGAGGCAATTTCATAGTGCAAGATATCATCTTGCTGGACAAAAGGTAATATTCATTGTAAGACTTATTTTTGTATTTTACAAATACATATTCATTGATAACAACATCATAGAAAACCTTATTGTTTTCTGGACCTTCTTTGAAACGTTCAACCTTAATTTGTGGGGTTCATATGCTAAGAACGTAGGAGAGCAAATTATCCAACTTTTACTAACAAAACCAACTGTGATTGCTGCACACCTTCAAATCAAATCAAAAGGAGCATTATGTTTAAATTAATTCATATAAAAGTACATTAAAGAATTTCAATACCAATGCTTTGATTAATCACTGAATGGTATAATTTAGGTCTATCAATGTCAACTGGACATAATAGCTGCTTCTGTATACACTTTCCTGAAAATGATGCTTTTAGAACTTGGTAAGTACTTTTCCAATTTACATTTTTAGAACATCAAGTGTAATGACCTGACCCCTGTCATGGCCCAGCCAAATCTGGCATGCTATGCCTCGGGGGGGACCATACGGATTTGGATTCAGTCCGCTACCAACCCGATCCACTTTGGCATGATATTGTTCGCTTTGAGCCTAGCCTGCACGGTTTTGTTCTTAAGCTTACCCTAAAAGGCCTCATGCCTAGTTAGATGGGTCTTTTAACTTATAAACTGGACTCATCTCTTATACCCTAGCGATGTGGGATTGTGGGTGTTACAATCACCACTCCTAAAGGGGCCCAACGTCCTCGTTGGCCACACTTCTGATTGGGCTCTCGCTCTGATATCATTTGTAACGACCCAACCCCTGTCATGGCCCACCCGAATCTAGCCTGCTATGCCTCGGGGAGGACCATATGGATTTGGATTCGGCCCGCTACCAACCCGATCCACTTTGGTATGATATTGTTCGCCTTGGGCCTAACTTGCACGGTTTTGTTCTTGAGCTTACCCCAAAAGGCCTCATGCCTAGTTAGATGGGTCTCTTAACTTATAAACCGGACTCCTCTCTTATGCCAAAGCGATGTGGGATTGTGGGTGTTACATCAAGTGTCATATTTACACGTGTTCTTTCTAATCAATAATAACCATATAAGATCGATCAAAATGAGGAAACAATTGTTGAAATTACAACACTACAACAATATCTGATTCTCAAAAGAATCGAGGTATGCGAAGATACAATAGTGAGTACAGTCAAAGATGCCCACAACCTGGTAATTAAGCACACAAACTAAGAAAAAAAGTCACTTTACTCTTTCCAAGTCCTCTTGACATTGAATATTTTAAGTCCATTTTGAATTTCAGTCTTCCAACAAATATTGCTGGATCAAAGCACTTGCTGGGATCAAATGTATTGTTGTACCCTATTGGTACATGTCATGCAACAATTGCTACTTTGCCGTAAGTTCAACAATAGCAAGACACACTTATTATTGTAGGTATTGTAAGGATCTATATGCAACCACTATACCTAGGCGCATCATCATTATTAAATACTTTCATGTATGCCTCCATGATCTGTGAAGTTGCTAAGTATTACTTCACCGTAAGCGGTTCAAAACTGATGGTTCTTACACGTATCGTAAGTACTCTAAAACCATCCTTTTCACTTTGCAAAAATTTATGATCAAATAACATATTTTCGTGGATTACTTCTTTTTCTTCTTCTTGGATATATTAGCAAGCATTTAGATTCTGATAATAGCAAAAAGTACCAAAAATAGAACTTAGTAACCTCATTACAACAACCAAATTGACTACATAAATGCCTCCCTAAATATTTTTACATATTACCATCTTCACATTTAGAATAACTCTGTTGACTAAAAAGAATCCATCATCATCCTCATTTTTGTTAAACATATAGTTCAACCATCTTAGTTTCTCCTTTATCTCCATCATCTTTATCTTCAATGGAAACTAATATTTACTTTCATTTACATCAAAAATTTGACTTGGAATCCAACATCCACCTAGACAAAATAGTGGATCATCTTTTCTACCTCATGGCTTGAACAAAGCAGCTGCAGCAGACCGTGCCAAGGGCAGGGCATATCAACAGTTCATCATAGGGGGGAAATTTGAAGTTCTCAGTGTCACAGAAACACAAGCTGGTTGCTGTTGACACCATTACAGCTGAAAATGATACAGGACAGAATCAAGCAGCTACATCGAAATAGACAAAATTACTTCAAGCACCCCACCAATGAAGCACAACCTCTTCAACAAACCCACTGCCTCCACTCGTCAACTGACCATAAGGAAACGTTAATGGTAATATCTAACTTCCATTGTGATATGTTTAGTACTTTATGCATCTATTAAGGCTAATCTTTTATTATGTGTGTAATTAATCAAACACCTGTAAAATGTAAGACTCGTAGAAGTGTTCTCCTATGTAATATATTGGATCTGTTGTTGCCTTATCTGACATCTTGCTCGAGTACCTTTTGAAAATATGATGGATGCAAAAATCTTAGTATGCATTTTCTGGTTCATTCTTCAAATAGACACAGTTTCAATTCAAAATATCTATTAAAATACATGAAAATAACATTACACGCTAGGCTAAATACTCTAACTTATGTTAAGCCACCCACTAAAAGTATAAAAATTCGGACTTATAACTCACGTGCACATGTTGGCCACTGGTGGAAGCAAATAAGCTTTAGAATTTTAGTCGTTCATAACTTCATATAATGTACTTTAAAAAAAAAAAAAAAAAACTTCGTATAAAAATTCGAACTTATAACTCACGTGCACATGTTGGCCACTGGTGGGGGCAAATAAGCTCTAGAATTTTAGCAGGAATTTTAAGTTCCCATCGAGCGTTCCTAAATTTAAGGAACGCTCGAGCCATTTTGGGGGTCGATTCGGCCGCCGTTTTGAAATTCGGGATCAGATCTGAAATCAACACGGTGAGGGGGAGTGCCAGGAATTTTTCGAATTTTTTCCGACGATACCGTAGCCGCCGTGACCACCGGTCAAAATTTTGGTGATGTTTTTGGGCCCTCTCACAGTGTTGATTCCAGATCTGATCCCGGATTTCAAAATGGGGATCGAATCGACCCCCAAAAATGACCCGATGGTTTTTATTTTTAAAAGCCACCGGTGGGAACGGAATATCCCGAGAATTTTAGTCGTTCATAACTTCATATAGTGTACGGTCCAAACGAAAAAGACTTGGTATAATGTTGAGGCCGTGTCCCTTTCCCTGTATGCACACACCCCGTACTGTTCAGTAGAAGTAGAAAGACAAAGCTCCCCAGAATTACATCAATCTGCGAAAATAGAATCCGACCGCAAGAGAAAGAACGCTTCGATCTCTTCTGCAGATCGAAGTACCGACAGCCATATTCACAAGCATAGTAACAAGAAGAAGACTAATATGTCCTCATCATCATCATCTGAAAAAGTCAGGGCTTCCCATATTCTCATAAAGCATCAGGGCTCCCGCCGTAAAGCATCCTGGAAGGATCCTGAAGGCCGCGTTATCGGCGCCACCACTCGTGACGATGCCGTTTCGCAGCTTAACGACCTCCGTGCTGACATCGTCTCCGGGAAGGCGTCCTTCTCGGATGTCGCTTCCCGTTACTCGGACTGTAGCTCCGCCAAGCGCGGCGGGGATCTCGGTTGGTTTCTCTATACTTACTTCTTTTTCAACAGCCTCTATTAGGGATTGATTATTCGTTGTTGTCTTGTTAATTTTGTTTAATTGTTACTTTTGTTTTTTCTTATCCGGAATTAATCTAGAGCGTCAACTTATCCGATTGCAATTGGCGAGTAATTTTATTTAGCTAATACTAGGAATGATGAAAAGATAATATTTTCGCTTGACACTTCTGTTTTCTGAATTGGTGGCTTTATTGCGGAAACCCTTGCTGGGACTAGAGGAAATTTGAAGTGTATTGATGCCATTGTACATGTGGACTTCTAGATTTGCAAATTGGAGAGTAATTAATGAAGAATCAGAATTTCGTTGCCCCTGCTGTTCTCTTAGTTGGTGGTTTATGTGAAAAGGCTTTGCTGGTTTTACCTAATAGCAGAATTTTTTAGGAAGCTTTTTGACTAGTTGACCAGCTTTTAATTTACCTTTAAGCTCCATCAATCAAGCAGCAGACCTCAGTACTATAAAATAAAACCCCAGAAAAGGGTAAAACTTTGAATACACCAAAAGGAAATAGCTTTTAAGATTATTAGGTGAATTCATATCAAGCAATGTAGTCATCAAAATTACCTCCTCAGTGAAATCATTCCCATTCTTTGCAGGCTAAAGGCGCAGGATTGTAGTGACTAGTTGTCATGTAATTTGGAAAGAAGCTTAAATAATAAGGTTGTTGCTTGCCAGTTAGTTACTTATGTATGGGAGGAGTATTGTGGGAATTTACATAACAGAAATAAGTTGCATAAGTTTCTATCTGTAAGTTGAAGGGGGGTATTGTTAACTCCAAGGGGTTGCTCAAGCGGTAAGGGCGGTGCTTGGGATCTTACCAATCCCCGGTTCGATTCCCCGCGAGAGCAGAAAACTTCTTGGGGCCACTGGGGCAGTCTCCTGGTCGAGTCGCCAGGGCCTCGTGGGAATAGTGGGGTGACTGTTAAAGCGGGGTCCCCGACACCCACGGTTATAAAAAAAAAAAAAAAAAAAAAAAAAAGAAAAGAAGGGGGTATTGTTAATATTCATGAGAAATTGAAGCAATTGCAAGTGTTCTTGACAAATTCAAAGGCAGCCACGCTACTCTGTTTGTACGTATTCCAGTAAAACTGATTTGTACAGTTTCTACAAGTTTAATATTAACCTAATAACTGAAATAATAAATAAAATATAATGGAAAGACTATTCTACCCTTACAATATTACAACAATTACATTAACAGGTATATCATTTTCTTTAGGAAAAAAAGAAAATAATAATAATAATAATAATAATAATAGTAATAATAATAATAATAATAATAATAATAATAATAATAATAATAATAAAAGGGAAGATAGGCACTCTGTCAAAAGCTGGCCAACTATCTATAATTCCTTTCCATTTCTTGTTATTACAATCTAGACTTGTTACTTTAGATGCGGAAGTATATACAAAACCACAAAAATATGTCAATCCCCTTCTAGTTCTTATGATTGGTTATACAGCATCAACTTTCAGATAAATGAAAAAAAATGGAATATGTCGAATTTGTACCAGATCTGATAAAACAAAAGATGCTACTGGTGCTTGAACAAATTGAAGCTTTGAAAGGATTTTGGGAAAAGCTGATAATAAGATTCAAGGCATACTTGATTGGAAAGAGATGAAGGTGACGAAATCTCATTTATGTGTATATATTCTTGCTTATTCACATGAAGACGGCCTGGGACATCCACATCATTACGATTTAATCTAGTCGTCTTTTCTGGTTATATTGATAATTTCATAAAAGTATTTATTCATATATTTGTTTATTTGTTTGTTTTTCTCTCTTTTTTTTTTTTTTCGATTGCATTTCAGTATGACTATTTCCAAAACATTAAGCTTATTGTTTGCCATTTGTGTAAGATTTGCAATCCACATGGTTACATACTACTGTATAACCATTCTAGTAATCACCTCTAGTCTAGGTTCTCAAATGCCAATGAAACTTCTCTAGGTTCTCTAATACCAATGAAAACCCTCCCTCCCCTTTTAATTATATTGTTAATAAAAGGCTAGCCAATTCATTCTAATATTAGATTCCAACCTTGCTGGTAACATATCAGAAAGCAGATCCTGTGGTTATCTCCACCGACTCCAACCTTACTGGTAACATACTAGAAAACAGATCGTTTGGTTATCTGTACCTTCCCTTCCCCCTTTGCTGCTCCGTTGCCTTGTTTCATTCTCCTGGGGGAAGATATGTATATTATTGTTACTTGTGTTTTGCCCTTTTTTAGGTAACCAGTCACATTTCGCAGGTAACCAGTCACTTTTCGCTTGGCAACTGGTACGCAACTGTTGCATATAATAGAAATGACTGAAGGAGAAAATTCATAATTTTGTGTACTCATGAGATGTCTTCATACTGAGGCACTCTTTTCAGACCTAAACTTGCTTATGAAGGGATGGTATTTGTCTATGCATGCACTGGCAGAGGCAGGAAGTGGCATGTGGTCACTTCACCCCATGAATTTTGGAAATATCTCTGTTTTTTTTATTTTTTATTTTTTATTTTTTTAAATTTGAACTCCAAAATGTCCGGATAGCTAGTCCTCACCCTTTAGCAACTCAATCAAATCTGTGCCCAACTTTTTAAAACTAATTGCGCAGACCTCATCTTTTCATTTTTCATATTTCGATTTTCGTAAATCTGTTAGCTTCCTAGTTTTATGCAAATGCTAACCTTTTGAAGGAAAACTTCTATTAGAAAAATTTGCTAATGCCTAATCAACTTAACATACCCAAACTATTCTTTGTAATTTATTTTAAAACTTCATCGATAGATACTTATTTTTGCCACTTATGAAAATTGGCAAAATGTTGGAGCAAGATATGTCTTGTCAGTACACAATATTTTCCAAAATTTCTCAAGATAAGTCGAATGCAATTTGGTTTTTCTTTATTGTTGTAAATGAGTGAGTAATTTTTATTTTGCTTGCATGTTTATTTACATGACTAAAACTGATTTGCATTTACTTTTCTAATATTTAGATTTATGAGCTTTGCTTATAAAAAAAAAACTTGCCGTGTTAAACACAATGCTTTTTTTTTTTTGTTCTTTCTTTCTTTTATCCTGTTCCCCCATCAATAGTTTATTTGTTCCGAGGTTAACTCAAACTTAGTTACTTTTGAGTTATATGTGCCACTTAATAGTAGCTACTACCATGCCATTAATGATCACAATATGCTTTCCCCCCCTGAAAACCATAATTCCTAGCTCTGACTATGCATGAGTTCACTATGTGTTTAGGCCAACTACAGCAGCTTAAAATTTTTTAGGATGAGATCCCCATTCTCATAACTGTTCAATCAAGAGACTTGTCAAGGTTCATTTCGATGCCTTTGTGATGGATGTTATAATCATGTGTATGTTTGATAGAGATTATATATATATATATAATGAGGCCATGACCAAAACCTTCATCCACCACCGCAAGTAAATATATAGAACATAAAAATCACTATGAGGAACATAGCACCAAAAATCTTTAACATTTCAAAAAATCTTCAACAGAGGATCAGTTGAACCTAAAGTTTTTGTAAGTACCTACTGTTCTACCATGGTCATGGTTAAGCATATTTGAATTAGATTGGGTGGCTCAATGAAAAACAAGTAAAATCGGATGAGATAGTGCTAAGTCTACTCTATTTTGATCCTTTCACAATGGAACCAAACAAATGTTTCCTTCGCCTTTTATTAGAATGACACGTCATTGTAATGGAATGCGTATGATGAAGGGAAAAAAAAAAAAGCATAAGTAATATGCCTATGCTAAAAGAAAAAAACTTGGCAATCAAAGTAAAAACAATAGATTTCTTACTTTTGTGTTCAACGATAAGCCATCACTGTAATAGAATGTGTATGATGAAGGGAAAAAAAAAACAAAAAAAAGCATAAGTAATATGCCTATACTAAAAGAAAAAACTTGGCAATCAAAGTAAAAATAATAGATTTGTTACTTTTGTGTTCAACGAGAAGCCATAATAAAAATATTTATTCAAACCAAAGTAAGGTAAGATATAGTTTGCATGATTCATTCAAAGAGTTAAACTCGATAATATTTCAAATTCTTATAAAATGATCTTATCATCGACCTCTATTGGACCAATAACCAACCCAGTGAGTTGCTTGTCTAATTATTTGGGTTAGAAGTGATTGCTATGGCCAAAATTTCTTTTGTTGCAATGGTTTGGGACTTCGGATGTAGACGGTGGATATGGAGATTCTGGTGGCACCAAATGATTATAGATGGTGATGAATGATAGTGGAAGAGTTAGGCGAGGCTCATTGAGGGAGAGGTGGAGGTGGAAATAGTTTTGGATGATGGTTCATGTTTGGAAACTCTGCTGTATGCAATTTGATATTCTGACTATCTACGGCATTGACATGAATGCTTTCATGTGCATGGTCCATCTTTTAAGCTAAACAATAGTTTTTGTTATTCAGAATCTGAGGGTCTATAATATGTGCAGGTTCATTTGGCAGGGGTCAGATGCAGAAGCCTTTTGAAGAAGTGACATATGGACTGAAAGCTGGCGAGATAAGTGAGATTGTGGACACCGACAGCGGGGTTCACATCATCATGAGAACTGGTTGATTTGGAAGGATTAATTTGAGCGTCATCATATCGAAGACTCACAATATGTTTTTAATTTTGGTTCAAGCAATCCAATTGAATTGGAATACATAATTACGCGATGGCTGGTATTTGTTGTGGAATTTATGATTGAAGTGCGATGCAATTTCAATATCATCGTTCGTATGGAAGCTTTGATGTGATCTCTAGTTGCTGGCTTGATTGGTTAATAAATAAACATTCATGTTTGAGAAAAACGTGATGATTTTCCTTGGGGAGTCTTCCATCTTTTCTTTTAACTCTCAGCAAAGAGTTTGAATGAGTCATGCTGCCATTGCTTTGCCGCTTGGTCAGATTATTAATGATGTGTTTGGATGAAATTAAATTTAGTTAAAAAATTAAATTAAATTAACTCTTTTTCCCTTATCATTTTCAATTATTAAAATATTAATTAATTTTTTTTTTGTATTTTTTAATATCTTTTCTTTACTTGTCGGCCAAACATTTAAAATTTATTTTTCAATAATTCATATTACGCATGTCCTAAGTTTTTAGGTCTAATGGTGGTGGAGATTGTGAGACATGCAAACAATTGTGGACAGGGATGTATGATGCGTGCTTTGCTACTTCTTTTTTTTTTTTTGTTTTTGGACATCGGGTGAGGGAAATCAAATTCTCAACAAAGGGTGTTTGAAGCGCACTTGTCACAAAGTCTTTGATGGTTGATTTTAATATTGGTATTTGATTTTAATTATTAGTAATGTTCAATTTTTAAATAGAAAAAACTTAAAATCAAGGGCAAGTGAATCTAGTAATTCCTACCCTCGTCGTCTATTTGGTTGTGTATGAAGACGCTTGTTTAGGCCCCTTTGCCATTATGTATTACTAAATTAGTTTTAAGTTTTAACCATACATTTTCATTTTTTTTAAAATTTATTACAAGGATAGGGCGAGTGAGAATCGAACCAAGGCGATCTCATCTATTTTAAAAATAGAAAAGTTTATAAATTACACTATGTGACTAGAGTGTATTTACAATTCACATATCGTACATTCAATACTTAGAGCTTGTTCGGCTGGTAAGAATTTTGCCATGCACGATATTCCATATAAAATGTGTGGTTAATATTGTATTGAAAAATGTGTATGTGGTTGAAAGAGGAGAGAGAATTTTTTTTTTTTTTTTGTAAACTTACCAACCGAAGAAGCTCTTAAAATTTATAAATTACACTATGGGGGTATGGTTTTATCACAAATAATGAAAAACATACTTCACTAATTTGTTAATATTATCTAATGATATTAACTACTCTGGATACACCATAGTGTGCACCCTGTGAACACCATAAAATTTTTGTATAAATAAATCACGACATACAATTAAAAATGATATAAAATGGGCAGAATATTATTACTTCCAAAAATATAAGTACAAATAGGTTTGTTATAGTTTGTAGTACTTTATATACAATCGAAGAAGTATTGAATAGCATACTTAATTTTTGAATGTCCAAATACAATATATATGGTAGAATATTTGAAATAAGAAAACTTACTTTGCTTTTATTTTTGGCTTATTGACATTACAAAGATACAACGTTTCATCTCGGTGCATGCTCAGGACCCATGTTGTTTTTCTTGGCATTTTAGGACTTAAAAATTAGCTTTCCTTTGCATACTCGGTAGTACTTTATATACAATCGAAGAAGTATTGAATAGCATACTTAATTTTCGAATGTGCAAATTAACCCTCTTCTCAACAATATTTATGGCAGGATATTCGAAATAAGGGAACTTATTTTGCTTTTATTTTTGGCTTATTGACATAACAAAGACCCAATGTTTCATCTCGGTGCACGCCCAGAACCTTTGTTGTTAGAACCTATGTTGTTTTTCTTGGCATTAGGGCTTAAAAATTAGCTTTCCTTCGCACACTCGGGACTTTTGTTATTGTTCTATCAAATTTCACCTTTAATTTCACAAGTTAGCATCACGTGAGTACTTACTAGGGTAAAAACGTCTTCACAACCACAAGTTGACTAAATTTCAGATCATAGCACTAGAGTTTTCACAATCATAAAATACCAAAGCCTAAACACATGATTAAATACGATCTTAAACACAAAATTAACAAGAAAACACAAAATCCAAACATCATAATGGCATAAGCTTCCCCCTTCAAAAAAAAAAAAAAACAAAAACACACACACACACACACTTCTCACGAGAAAAATGTGATAAGGCCAAATGAGGCACTGGAAGTCTTCTTCAATGAGCGTAATCAAATCTCCCTGCCAAAACAAGCCAATTTTGGTGCATATATATAAAGATAAACAATAGAAAGTTGCAATTACTTGAAGTAACGAAAATAGAGCCCAGCAAAATCAGTCAAAAATTGTAATTGCAGAAAATCTATCAATTCAAGGTCCATACCAGTCTGCACTGCCACCAATTTTTTCAGGTCTCCAATGGTATCGTCCTTGTTGCATTTTACTTGGACCTTTCCGAGCCCGCCGTTTGAGATCTCCTCTACCATCTTCTCTTCCCCTTTCGATGCTGAACCCTAGTTCCAAATCTTGATTGCAATTGATTCAGGGTTAAAAATGGTGAAGCTTTTGGAATGAGCTTGGTTCTTTAGGGAATTGAAAATAGGGTTGTTGTGAAGACATTTTTTTACCACTGCTCGGCACAACATGTGATGCACACAAGTCGAATTAAAGGTCGAATTAGACAAAATAATAAGGCATTGTTGTTTTGGCAATGGGTGCGGCTAAACACACCCATCCCAATTTCTTTATGCACCCACCTTACTAAGTTCACCCACCATAAAGTCTTCCCAATTGCTCTATACACCCGCCTATGCCAATATTACCCTTTGCCCTAAAAATAACGTCTCTATCCCAAGCTCCCTTCTCCCATCTCTATCGGCTATCTCCCTCTCACACTCTCTCACTCTACTTCTTTCCTTCTTTCTCTCATATTTCCTCTATCTATTGAAGCAAAAGTGGAGCAACAGCAAATTTTCGTAGAAGTCGAGCAACAGAAATCATGGCTTCAGCATCTTTGGTATGTAATTTTAATTTAGAAATGTATATATTTAATTTGATTTGAATAGATCTTAGTATGAATTGCCATAGTATGAATTGCCAGAGTTTTTATTCGAAGTTTTTATTCGAAGTAGAGGTACTGGCACCAACAATTGGCTGTTCGTCCCCATGGGGAAGAATCAGCGCTCGTCCCCATGGGGATTTAACAGCCATCATGGGTGTCGTCCCAGTGGGGATGAACATGGGTCGTTGTCCCCACTGACGAACGCTTCAGGGACTGTCTGTCTCAAGGGACGAATCTTTTTTTTCTTTTTCTTCTTCTCTCTCATTCAAGAACACGCTTTGTTGTTTTCAAAGAGAATAGCTTTAGTTAAGGGTTTTTTTCTTTGCCAAGAATATGTTAATACATACGTAATTAATAAGTTTTTATTTTGTATTATAGTTCTGACCTATTCTCGCCGCTTCACCAACCGCTTCGATAGAAAACGTCGGCAAGAAGAATATTTGGCTCACCAAAATCCGGAAGAATTAGCACAATTACCTAGTCCGTCACAAATACCACAAAATGAAGAAATTGAGTTACATCACAATTCAAATATGAATATAGATGATGTTCAAATGCCAAATGAACAAGAAGATGATGGAGTACAAGGCGAGGGTGAGGGTGAAGCTGGAAATGATGAAGCGGAATGTGGAAATGTTGAAAATAATCAAAATGAAGATGATGAATCATTCCCGGGAGGTCCTATCGATCCACATATTTTATCAACATATAAGACACATGTGGCAGCTCAAATTTGGTTAGGTAATGAAAGGCCCGTGCTCAGTATAAAATGTCATACCCAAAAATTACTGAAGTGGAACTTGAATTGTGGGACCCAACAGCAGTGGATGAATCTTTTTGCAAATACACGAATTGATATGTTACGTGATATATCATATCATGCACCAGATAATAATTTGATTGCCGCATTTGTTGAGAGATGGCACCCGGAAACTAATACGTTTCACATGCCATTTGGGGAAATGACAATTACACTAGATGACGTGCGATGCATTCTTGGTTTACAAGTCGGTGGTCGTGTATTGGAGCTTTCACAAGGCACTGCCGCTGTTCGTAGAATGGATTTGGTTCGTAGATTATTGGGAGTATCGACTCAAGAGGCCAACAATGCATTTAGAGGTGCCAGGGGTGAAAAAATAAAGTTGCCGTGGCTGCGTTCTACCTTTATGGGTTATACTACTGATGATAATCGTGGTATATATGCAGCTCGAGCCTATCTATTGTATACGTTGGGGTGCACAATATTCGCAGATAAAACTGGGGATCGGGTCTCACCTGTGTATCTGCATTTCTTAGAAAATCTTGATGAGGTGCATCAGTTTGCTTGGGGAGCTGCTGGTCTAGCTCACTTATATAGACAATTAGGGCTAGCATCAAGTGCAACCGTTGTACAGATGGCCGGGTATTCGACCTTATTGGAGGTATATATTTGGCCTAGTTAAATGATTATTTAATTTTAATTTTTCCGTTTTATTTGTGACATATAATGGATATTTTTTCCGGTTTAATTGAGACTTATAATGGATGTTTTTGTAACTTATTACAGGCATGGATATATGAACATTTTCCACAGTTTAGGCCTCCGCTTGATATGCAGTACGAGGAAGGTAATCCCCTTGCCATGAGGTGGGATAAGACACGGCCCCTTCCTCCGAATCTAGACACCCTTCAAGCATATAGAGAGAGATTGGATGCGTTGGATGCAAATGAGGTGAGATCAATATGTTTAATAGATTCTCTATAAATTTATGGTAAATCTATGTGTTGGGGTAAATCCGTAGAGTAATTTATCATATTTAATTTTTCAGGTAATATGGGATCCGTATCCTAGATACAGACTCCGATTTCCACGTCCTCCATCTACTTTTTTTTATGGGTGTATAAGCTCCTTAAATATTGTGGAGCCTTATTATTCGGATCGGGTACTTAGACAATTTGGATATAAACAAAAAATTCCCGAAGATCCCATTGATCCAAATGTAGTGAGAGGAGCCGAGTCCGCAGAATTATTTGGTCATATGTTTCAGATGTGGGATAGTCACGTTTTATCTAGTGGTCGATGCGGTGATAAGGCCAGACCTGTGTGGGAATGCGTAGATAATTATATGGACTGGTATAAGACAATTTCTCATCGCTATGTGCAAAATCCAGAGTATCAATCCACAAATCCGGTTGGTCGAAGTAATGCAGACACCATCGATGTTTGGGATCGAAATATAGCTGCTGTTGACATTCTCGAGGAATTTGTTCCTGCGTGATTCGTGTGTTATGAATTTAGTACGCATGCTTTACTACACGGTGTTCAGAATGCTTATCTCACGCTGCAAGGATTGACATTGGAAGAGTATCAGGAACAATCTCGTACTAGACCGCCTCGGGGACGGCAGCATAGGGGAGAATCATCAAGGGGGGCTCCAAATAGACATCACCGACGATGACCTATGTGTTGTATGTCGCATTTTCCATATGTTGAAGTAATGCATGTTATAGTTAGAGATATTATGTATCTTTTACAAGTAATGACTTTGGATTTTCGAGACATAATGTATCTGTTACAACTACTCGCCAGTAATGAAATTAGTGGTTATGTCTTGTTTTAATATTCAGATGCTTTCAGCATAATCCATTACACATAATCTGTAATAGCACTGTAATATATCACATATATAAAGCGTGTAATGGTATTTCAATGTATTACGTAATATATCACATATATAAAGCGTGTAATGGTATTTCAATGTATTACGTAGGGTGTGTAATGGACATTAATTAAATTAAAAGCTCCACATAGGCTATTGTGTTATGACCGAAATGAGCTATTATTGTTTTGGGCGTAGAAATCAATGAGCTGTATATGTGTAAGATATGTGTAGTGCATTACAGGTGATATGTAATGTATTACAAGAACTCAATTTGGGAAAATGGTAATTCAAAGCTTCGATATGTCATCAAAATACGATACATACATGATTAGTCCAATGCAATCGAATACTAAGTTTCTTGTTTTAATATGTTGTACAAATAGCACTAAGTTTTAGATAGGAATACACATCATTCATCAGATATAATCGTCTCAACGCTACCAATTCGCTACTATTTCCATAATACGATCATACAAAGGCAACTGTTCTTCATATAGATGGGCCCAACTTGTTGCACACTCATGACGATGTGAATGCCACCCGCTCATAATAGGAGGCATCGGGTGTCCATCGTGCATAAAAACCTAAAAATATTTATTTAGCTAAAAAATAAGGGTATTTTAATATACCGAATAGAATTAAACGCACTGAATGAAATGATTACCATTTACAAAGCCGATGCAGATACATTTAGGAGGGCCATCAACAGAGGTCCGTAGAGGAGAAACGTACCACATAGGCTATCGGATAAAGAAATGAGGGCAATATTATATTTCGATGCTATCAGTAGCCCGTGATCCGTAAACTCATCCAGTGATACATGTACCGACGGCTCAAAACAATTCAATAAATACATTTGCTTATCCACACTTCCATTTTCGATGAACACATCTTCGTATAATGTTTTGAAAGTAGTAAGCTCGCCAAGAAGGTCATGTCGAACCCGATACCATGCATTTTCTCCTAAGCCAAGAAGTCGCAAAGAATCGCACGAAAACCACAGCGTGCCCATCACCACTACATCCTCGATTGCGTTGATATATTCACGCATGAACGACGGGAACTGATCGATATACATAATGGTAGAACGGGTCAGTGTTGGGCGATGGATAACCTGCCAAATAAAAATATATCACAATAAAGAATATAAAAATGACACCTAAAATTCACAAAAGGGCCCCGAATCACGCATTTTTGTTTTTGCCTACCCGTCGTGATCGATAATGGCGGAGAACAACTATCCTCAATGGATTCAATATATTCAAAGGCACTTGGATCACGCTTTGTTGACTTACTGTTTCTTGATCGTCCTTTAGCCGGTCGACCACGGGTATTAGTTTTCACCACAGGTTCGAGCAACGATGTTGTAGATGGCTTGGTAATCTCAGTCAACCTCCTCAACATGAACACCTGCTCTGTTTCATGCATCGTTGAAAATAAACTTGCAAAATCTACAAAGGCATGATTTAGACGAGTCTGCATATCATCTTTGACACTAACAACACCTCCAACACGTGGTTCCATATCTAATTTTCTCCAAAAACTATCAATTTCATCTAAAGGGATGGCAAATTTCTCATTTTTCCACTTAGCAAGCTCGTGTGCACAGGGCAAACCACAAGACTTTCTCAATACACATCCGCAGATCAAAGGATCAACTCCAACCCTATCTACTTCATTCATTTCATCTAATATCTTGTCCATGGCAGTAATTGAAATCATACCCCGCAGAAATCTAAACATGGATATTTTATGAGTGTGTTGGACTACGTGCATGCTCTTCTCAAAAGATTGTTTAATAGCAGTATGCGACGTCTCAAACAAACTGTGAATTTTTTTCCAACAAATTTCCAAATTACCCTGACTTGATCCAAGTTGTTTCTTCAGTTTTGCATGTGCACTTTCCGCCCTAAAAACATGAATATCAAATAGGTTAAACAATTATTATAAAAGACAATTAATAAAAATAGTACCATACCTATTTGTCGTATTATTGCCAAAATGCAGAACTTCATTTGTCCAACAAGCTACAAATCTTTCTTTATACGGATTAATCCACTGCTTCATTACATACTCAACAGCATCTGGATATGCTGAATAATCTTCCTGAAATTTCTGAAGCAATGAATAAAACAGTCCATCGGATTTAGATAATACCAATAAATTCCACGAGGATATAAAACAATCCCACATTTCTTTCGGTCGAAATAGCTTCTTAGTATTCGCCATTATATTTGTACTAATATGCCATCGACATAAAAAATGTCTCGCAATCGGAAAAATACGCTCAACTGCATTCATCAATGCGATGTCTCGATTAGTGACTATCACCGTAGGAAAAGAGGCTGATTGATCGAACATTGATTGTAAGAGAGACAAAACCCATACGTAATTATCCTCCCGCTCATATTCCATATATGCACATGCAATAGAAAATGTCATATCTGTGGAAGTGACGCCAACTATTTCTAATAATGGCATCTTGTATCGATTGGTCTTGTATGTGCAATCCATCAATAATACATTAGGAAAAGCACGCAAACAATTTAAGTTCACTGAATGGGCAAAAAATAGATCCTTCGCTGTATCAGTACTCTCACACCGCCGTACATAAAACAAATATCCATGTTCTTGTAATTTTCCCAATAAAAACTGCAATTGGGATTGACCACCATGATCGATTATTCTATGCTTCTGTCGTATATTGTAGATTGTCTTCATTGTTGATGCGTTATCGGGATATCTCTCTTCGATGTATGTAATATATTCTTCGGTCGAGCATCCGTTTTTGACATATCAAGCACTAATTTCTCCTCATCTACTGATAACCGACCAGCATAAGAATGACCTTCAAAATATCGTACACCCGGATGATTATGTGTACCATTTATAACCTGTAATATCCACTGACCATCTACTGATATTTGTCTACCTTTTAATGCAAAGGACACTCACACTTCTTTGTTGCACTCATTTTCGAGATTCTGCATCTTTCCACTTCCACGATATTTACCATTTCGTTCACATGCAAGTAATACGCGAGGGCGCATTCCACTCTCTCCACTGTCAGATCTCTTAACAACTATTACCATTCCAAATTTTTTCCCCGTATTACGTACCCAATCAACTAATTCATCACGGGAATTAAAAGAATCATACACAGCAAAAAATGATGTATAATCCATTGCCATTTCATTATTAGCACCGATGACCAATTCGTTATTTGGACCAATAATAATTTCTTCAGTAGAACGTGTATTTGATTCCTGTTAAAAAATAACAATTTAATGAATAAATACTGTAACAATACCCACAGATCACTGCAAACAGAAAATCCTGCCTAAACAAAAATTTACAATAAGCGCAAAGACAGTAATGCAAAGCCAAAGACAACACAATACAAAGATAGCAAAGATAGTCACAACACAAAGACTACCCCCTCCCCACCCCCACCCCACACAAAGACGCAGGCAGGTGTTCGCCCCATGGGGCGAACACAAGCAGTGTGTTCGTGGGGCGAACACAAGCGAGTGTGTTCGCCACGGGGCGAACACACTTTCTTGTGTTCGCCCCCATGGGGGCGAACACACGGGAGTGTGTTCGCCTCCATGGGGGCGAACACTTGCATCTGTGTCGCCTCTTGAGGGCGAACCATTCCGCCGCCAGTTCATTCGCCGTAGCTTTGTGTTCGTGCGAGCAATAGATACAATATTATATATATTTCATAACTAAACACTTACATTGTAAATACCATCCATTCCAGATCGATAGTTCTCCCAATAATGGCGCGAAGAACTCCAGAAGCGAGGAAAGAGATGAAGTCAGGAAAGAGACGAAGTGAGGAAAGAGACGAAGTGCAGCAGCGGGAGCAACGTGAACTGGTTTACAATGTCAATGGCAGAGGAATGGTTTGTAATGCTATTTTAATTTTTGAAATGGAAGGGTAAAATGATAATTTTGTTTAGGGTTATTTTTGAGAGAAAAATTGAATGGGTGTATAAAAAAATTGGGATGGGTGTGTTTAGCCGCACCCTTTGGCAATAACTTTGCTATGCACGATATTCCGTACAAAATGTGTGGTTAATATTGTATTAGAGAATGTGTGTGGTTGAAAAGATGAGAGAGAAAAGTTTTTTTGTTATAAAACTGTGGAAAGAACAAGCTCTAATAGAAGTCCTGATTGTGCAAAAAAATTGATTCTAAATCCTGAAATGCCAAGAAAAAAAGGCATGGATCCTTAGTGCCCAACGAAACGAAACGTTTGGTCCTTATTGCACCAATTAGCCTTTATTTTTCAATAAAAAAACTTTAAGGAGGAAGAAGTGATGGTTTCCCTTTATTTTTGTCTAACATATATAAATCAGAGGGAGTGTTCCATTAATATTTAAGTTATGATATATAGATTGTGAATATACCCAATTTAGGAGGAAATAGGTCTAAAGGACCTTAAGTTATTCCCAATACGTTTTTTCGGCCCTCTTTGAGACTTTTACTACTTTACCTCTGAAAAGGTACCATTTTACTCTCTCTCTCTCTCTCTCTCTCTCTCTCCTTCTCTCTCTCTCTCTCTCTATATATATATTTTTAAAAGGTGCATCTAACGCACCATTTTTTGATTTCTTCTTCCCTTTTCCTTCATTTGTTCTTGTCTCTAGCTTCTTCATTCCATTAGCTTCCGAAAATCACTTCATATCTACGTCATCTTATCTTTACCAAATTCCTTCTCATCCCACAATTGCACCATTGATGCTATACGAAGAAGAGTCATGTATCCAAAGAAGAGAAATGAGACAATTTTAGTATTTTTTTTATATTATACTATAGGAAATTTGATTTTTAGGTTTTTCCTTGTGGAAACAATTGAAAACGAATATGTCTGTAGTTGCTTTTCATGAAAATTATATTTTTCCTACTCTAGATCTTCGTAGAACATCCAGAATCACTCTAGTCATTTTTTGAATGACCCTAATGGTTGAACGTGAGCGAGACTCGTTCTTAACAATTACGTTCATTCTGAAATCTAAACTACTCATTCTCGAAAACTCTAGTCATTTCTGAATGACAAGTTTTAATTTTTTGTTTGAAAGTTCACTTTCAAACATGAAAAATGAGTGGGAAACTTGTTTTTTGAATTAGGTTCATTAATGGCTGTTTAGTCAATGTAGGATAGATTGATGCCTCAAAAACTATTGAAACATAAGAGGAAGTGAAAGCAATTCCAAAATTTTCCCTCCAACATAGAGTGTGTATTTTGTAAATCTATATATATATATATATATATATATATATATATATAGCCTTTTTTTTCTTCCAAAACATCATATTTTCTGAATTTTAAGTAATAATTAATTCCACGTCATTATATTTTCCTGTCCAATGCATTTTGCCTTAAATAGACCTTACCTTTATATGCTACATGTGACCTATCTTTTCTTTTTTAAATATGTATTATTTATGGGATACACTCCTTCTCTACTTAGCATTGAATTATTTGTCAAACCAATTAATTTCTAATGCAATTATTTTTTTTCAAAATTATAAAATATATAAAGTATGAATCGAAAAATTTGACGGGAGTCTTTGCCCTAAATTTTTGAAACAATTTTTCTCTCTTTACACTAAGATTTTTTTCCTTCCTCCTGTAACTTTATTTATTTATTTATTTATTGTTCTCTTTTGGCCATCATCAATTTTTTTATATCATTGATAGCCAATTGTTCTCTCTTGACACTAAAATTTTCTTTGCCCTATTTTTTTTTTAATTCTTGGTTGTTGATAGTTTTTAATACCATTGATTTGGATCGATATATGTTTTAAAATTGTATAGTTTATTATTTAAGCAAATTAATTTCTAATGCATTTATTTTTCTTCTTCATGAGTTGATCATTTGGTTGAAGACAAGTAAACCATTATTTCTCTGCACTAGTGATTTTTTTTTTTCACCTAGTGATTTTTTTTTCACCTGATTTTTCAAATATTATTCGGTTGAGTCAATCTATTGTTTCAAAATGTTAGTTGAAATTCTTATATTAGGCGTGCTAATACAAGATGCATAGCCAATTTTTCGATTTCTATTGGATTATTTATTTTCTAATGCCATTGTATACATCGTCCAAATTAACTAAACTTCTTAAGTATGGTTGATCATTAATACTATTAGACCACATAGTTCATTTCAGTTGTTAAAATCCAATTAACTTTAAAATTGTCTTTGAGTATGTTGACGGCCAATGCAATTATTTTTATTTAGAATTATGTGAAATAAATTAAAATACAAATCGAATGAATTCGGTGGATTGCTTACGATAAATTATTGAAACAATTTTTCTCCCTTCACGTAAATTTTTTTCCTCTTCATCATTTTTTTTCTTTTGCTATCATTAATGTTTTATATTGTTAAATTCGGTCCACCATTTTTTTAAAATTGTAAAGATAAATTGACGGATTGTTTTTTAATTTCTTTTCATTATTAATATGTTTTTTCATTCTATCATTTATAATTTATTTTTTATTCCAATTTGTTCACATATTAACTCCGTAAAATAATCCCTATTTGGTTTTAGTAACACTGTACTAATGGTATGTTCGTTTTTAATAATTTTTAATTTAATTTTAGATTCTCCATATACGTCAAACCCTATCATTAGATCTCTCTCCCATATTTTATTTTTTTATTTTTTCATTTAATACATAATAGTATACAAAAAATAACTCTCTTGATCTCTATATTTAAATATGTATTGAATAACATTTTCCTTTTTATAATTGTATATATTTTCTTTTGTGTGGTTCACACATTGAGGATCCTCTTTGTTGTTTTTTTTTAATTAATGATCTCTAGATGTAAATATGTACCGAGCAATATTTTTCTATTTGGAATTTTAGATATTTTCGTTTACGTCATTTATGCGTTTAGGATCCTTTTTTTTTATTTCAAATTGACGATTTCGAATATTCTAACAGATCCTGTTTTAATTTATGATTATTAAATTATATTTTTTATAGTGTTATCAATACAGTATAGGATTGAGTTGAATTATAGTTAAAAAAATCACGTTCATCTAGCATGGACAATTCTCCTAATGTCACTCGAATGGTTGGTTTATTTGATGGTTCTTCACAGTCGAGTACTCGAATGGTGTGTTTTGTTAAATCAATATTTAATTTGAGAATTTGCATCTTCTTCAAATCCAATTGTTCTCTCTCTCTCTCTTTAAAAATATATTGGGTTGGTTATTTTTTAAAAATTAATTATCGTATTAATTCGACGCTTATATTTGTCTTTATGGTTACGTTGATTGTTTGGATTATTATAAGGCAGAGTAAATTTAATAAATGTCTTATACATATATATATATATATATATATAGAATTCGAAGTCATAACCTGTTCCACAACCTATATGTTAAATAATTACTACTAATCAATCGCATTCGTGTTTCAGCCAATCTTTTTCGCGCAAAGGCGTTTGTGGATATTACTGGCAAGGAAGTAGTAGGGAACAACAACAACCAAAATGTGGTTGACAATTTGCCTTCTTCAAGAGTTTCTCGTGGGAGGAGTTACATGATCAACCAGAATGAAAGAAACACTCCATCAAATTTTTGTAAGCATTCTTTTTAAAAGTATTGGTTCTTATAACTATTATATTTTAATTTCGTATAAAGTTATGACTTTTTTGTTTTCTGTTGAATGTTATATTCATTTATTTTATTTGGTTTATATTTTCATATTACATCGTTATTTCATTGTACTAGACGAATTATCTCAGTTAGAATTGGATCGAACACGAGCATGTCACCCATATCCGGAACAAAAATTAATATAAATGTGTCTCATCTTGGTAATTTTTCCTATGGCTCGACATATTCCGACACTCCAGTGCTATGGAATCAAATTATGAAGAATAAGTTTTTTTAAGTAATATATTTAATTTCTTATTTTCCACCTGTTTAAACCATGATTTTTAACCATTTGTTACATTATTCACTCATCTTTTGCAAACTAATATTTGAATTAGTTACACCTCTAGAAGAAAACACAGTAACCTGTGAAGCATATGACCATTTTGTGCATGATAGCATTCTATCAAAACAAATGGCTTCCAATTATGCAACTAATAGTAAGTGTTTATTTTGAAAAAAATATTTATTTTTATATTATTTATTTAGTTATAACCCCGTGTTTACAGATTTCTTATACTATTCTTTAATTTCTATAAATATTTTTTTCAATTACTTACATGAGTATTGGAACCAATCGTTACCGGTGTTGGACAACGAGATTGTGATGTGTCTCGTGATAGATGCTCTATGACTAATATTGGCATTCGTGTCCCTGTCAATAGCATTTTGGTATAGTTGAAGATGGAGACATTTGTCTCGTGTAAGAATGTATGTTATTGTCGTATTATAATGCATTTGACAATTAACATGAAAGTGATGTTCCTGGCAAAAGTTAGTGTCGAGATTTACATTTAAGTGACTTCATTCTTGTATTGGCGGTGTTTTTTTTACATTGTGCTTATTGTTGATATGATGAGGAGAGTTGTAAATCAACTCTTGTAGTTGTTGTATATTTGTTCATTGTATAGTTTACCGGAAAGATTTGTGGGATCTACAATGAAAACTCTGCTAAAAATTTTATACAATTCTCTCATCAATTGTATTAATTTTTGAATTTGATATGCCTACGAGTTCTTGGTTTATTATCTTGGTGGTGCTATTAACGTAGTACTAATGTATATCCAACCCTATAATTGTTGATACATTAGCCTCCTGTGCAACACACGGGTGAAAATGGCTAGTTTCCTTTAAAAATAACTAGATCTAAAAACACAGCATGCAAGTTTGTAAAACCAAGAAATGATCAATTTGAACACACAAAAAACATTCTCAAATTATCAAAATTGTACCAGTGGAAATACAAATTTAAAAATCTTAAATTTCATATCAATTTTTTATTTAAAATAAAAAAAATTCGATTTGATTTAGTCTTCAATTTAACCAAGCAAAAAGAAACCCATGAACTATAAAACGAACACTACCCATAGATTCTTTGCCGATAACGATGGCACCTGGGAATCCATTTTGAATGGTCGTAATGAAGGCACTTGTAAATACTAGGTCTTTCATCGTAATAAATTCTTATCTTAGTCAGTCCAATAAGCAATAAATGCAGAGTACCATTTCACTAGGATTGTCTCTATGATATAAATTATACTTTTGCACAGTGTACGTCATTAGAATTCTCTAGAGTGTGAATTTTCGTGATATTTGGTATTTGAGAAGATGTCATCGCCATGGAAAAGCCAAAGTTGCATCGGTGGCGGAGACACCCACCGAAGAGAAGAAACTGAAGGAGAAAAATCTTATGCCATAAAAAATTCATTACATCCTCCTCACTTTTAGGTATTAATAAATTCCCACGTCAATCAAATCCATAGACTTAAACATTTGCAAAATGGTAATTCAAATTGTTTGTAGACGATTAAGGAGGCTTTTGAGTCCCTGAAAGAAAAGGATGGATCAAGTTCATATGCAATTGCCAAGTACGTGGAAGATAAGCCAAAGGAAGTGCTGCCAGTAAATTTAAAGAAGATTTTGGGGGTCCAATTGAAAAAATATGTGATGAAGGGAAGAGTGATCAAAATCAAGGGTTTATACAATTTGTCATCTGAAGCTAATAAGCGATGAGAAGTGATGAGAACCATGTTGGAATGGTGCCAATGTAACCCACACGAGATTAGATCTACCACAAAAAGTCAAGAATCCGACGAAGTTGATTGATAAACTGTCGACCTTCAGCTCAGGACACAACGACAAATGGTATATTAAACTGAACACCTCCAACAATGCGAAATTGACAACCAACAGGTGGTGAACGTTACAAGAGATGATCAAACTCTTTATAAGTTCGGAGTGTTCTTGACAGAATGAAGAATTGGAAAAAACAATCTCTCAATGCTCAAATTGAATTAATAATAGCAAGAGGTCTCTTTTACAATTAATTAATGAGGGTATTTATAATATAAGATACCCTTAATATAAGATGCCCTTAATAAACTTGGTAAATAAGAAAACACCTAAAACATTGAATTCTAATAACACTATAGCTACAACAAGAGTTCTAAATGAGAAAGGAAATAAAAACGAGTAGGCTGGATTTTTTGGCCCATGCGGCCATAATTCCATTGGTTATGGCAGCCGTAACCTTGCTTCAGGTGAATATTTCCCACAACTTTATTTTTGTACCATGCGGTCGATCTTGCTTCAGCATGGTTTTAACTGCTGTTCCAAAATTTTCATTTTGGTCCCTACACTCTTCATTTATGCTGTTTTGACCACTGTTTCACATTTTTGTAGTCATTCAGTCCATAAGTTTAAAACGTTGATCTATTTCGGCTCTTTCACTCTCAAACCTTTCTCCAAACTCTAAGATGCCCCCTTAATGGAGTTTTTCCATATCTCTTCGATTAACACCACCATGGCTAGCTTGATATTCTTCGCATGAGCTCTCGTGGTCGGTCCACCGGGAACATGGAGTGGGCAAACGGGCATTGACCAAGCTTGGATCATATCATCCTCTATCTCTTCAGGCAGATTGATCCACGAATCGTCACCTACACCAAACAAAAAAAGATCACTAATGTTGAAAGTTGCTGAAACATTATACTCACTTGGGAGGTCAAATTTGTAGGCGTTGTCGTTGATTTTATCGGTCACTCAGAATGGTCATTGCCTCTTGGTTGTAATTTTGATTGCCGTTGTCTAAGGAACCTCTCTTTTCTAAAGTGTAACCAAACCCAATCATGGGGTTTGAAAGTCACCTTCTTTCGACCCTTGTTGACTCTATCCACGATCTGTTGATTCCATTTCTCTATCTATGCTCTCACCTTCTCATGTATGTCTTTAACAGCCTCGCCTTTCTTCTTATCATCTAAGTTAACCGTTTCATCCACAATTAAAGGAATCAAATCCAACAAAGTCAACGAATTAAAGCATAAACAACTTCAAAGGGAGAAAAATCACTAGAAGAAAGAACAGCATGGTTGTAAGCAAACTCGGCAAATGACAAACATTCTTCCCAACTTTTCTTTTTTTTTTTTTTTTACTGATTAAAATCCATGACAACTGTTATAATGCACGATTAACTACCTCAGTTTCATTAGTTTGTAGGTGACAAGTGGTGTAAAACAAAAGTTTCGTTCCTAACTTACTCAACAAAGTTTTCCCAAAGTAGCTAAGAAATTTCACATCACAATCAAACATAATTGTTTTTGGAATCCCATGCAAACGTACAATTTCCTTAAAGAACAAGTATGCAATATGTGTGGCATCATCGGTTTTGTGACATGGTATGAAAAATGGAGCCCATACAAAATGTTTTGTGCCAGCCAATTAAAAATTAAAAACCGTGGGCCCTCAATTTTCCTCCCACTTCCTATCTCTCTCTACTCTCTCCCTCTACTACACAGCCTGACGAAGGAGCCCAATTGCTTGCCGCGTTGGAGATGGCCTAAACCTATCTACTACAACAAAGATCGAGTCCCAACCATTCTTAGACCTAGGCAACCCCAATACAAAGTCCATTGAAATATCTACCCAAGGTTCTTGTGGTACCGGTAAAGGTGTGTACAAACCTTGGGATAGCACTCTAGACTTAGCCTTCTTACAAGTTATGCAATTAGCGCAAGTTTTCTCCACATAATGTTTCATCCCAGGCCAATAGAAGTGCTCTTGTAGGAAATCTAAGGTTTTTTGAACCCCAAAGTGTTCCATCAACCCTTCACTCCTTCATAAGGAATTCCCTAATATAACTAGTGAACGCACAAAGTTTGTTCTCTTCAAACAAATGACCCTCTAGTCTATAGAATTTATCAAAATTTCCCCTTTCACATGCATTAGAAATACAAGAAAATTTAGGATCATTAGCACACATTTCCTTCATCATCTCAAATCCTAACAATCTAGTACTCAATGTAGGTAACAAGGCATACCTGCGGATAGAGAGACTACTGCTACATTCTCCTTACCTTGTTTATACTTGATCACATACGGAAAAGTATCGATGAACTATATCCACTTCACATGTCTCTTATTCAACTTGCCTTGTCCCTTAGATGCTTAAGAGATTCGTGATCTGTATGAATCACAAACTCCTTTGGAAATAGGTAGTGCTACTAATTCTCCAATGCCCAAACTAAAGAATACAGCTCTTTGTTGTATGTCGGATAGTTGAGCACGTTCCAACTGAGCTTCTCGCTAAAGTAAGCTATTGGCCTCCTTTCCTGCATTAAGACAGCACCAATACCTATTCCCGACGCATCACATTCAATTTAAAAAGTTTTACTAAAATCAGGTAAAGCAAGTGTGGGAGAAGAACACAATTTTTCTTTTATGATTTGAAAAGTACGTTCTTGTTCATCTTCCCGCCTAAATCCCATAGATTTCTTAATCACTTCAGTTAATGGAACAGCTAGTGTATTAAAATTAGGCACAAATCTCATATAGAAACTAGCTAACCCATGGAAACTCCTGACTTCGGATATGCACTTGATAGTAGGCCATTCTTGAATTGCTTTTATCTTTTCTTCATCAACTTTGAGTCCATTAACACCTATAATGTAATGAAGATATTTTCATCTATTTTGGGTCCTTTTGATTCTTTGGAACTCTAAATAGCATAATAAAAGAAAACACATAAAAACAAACATATAAAACAAGTAGAAATACGAAAATACATGAAATAGAAGAATTATTTAAGTGATTTTCTAACACTTATCAAACTGCCCCACACTTAGACTGTTGTTCACTCTTGAACAACAACCATAATGAAACACAAAACAACACACTACTTTTGCACGAGATAAGCAACTTGAATGTTTAAATCCAGCCATAGATTGTGACTTTTTAATAGGTATTCTCCCAAGCCATGACTTTTTAAAGCATTTCTCTTCAAATACACTGCTGTTTGTGAGTGTGTGCAATTAAGGTTAACTTTCCATCCCTGTCTATGAGAGTTTACTATGCACTATCCCGAATCCTGACTCGAAATGATCAAATATGTCCTTTCGTCTCTCGTGATTCCACTATTATTTTACAATAGCACCCATGGATCCTATAAGTAACTCTGTTTCACAAAAATCACCAACTGTTAGCATTGGAGAGTTAAACAAGACATGGTCGGTGTTTTATCATCAATATGTAGTTTGAATGAGCATGTAGGCCTCACTCTGGACCAATGGCAAACTGCCAAATCATTGCGTGGGTATTTTAACCTACCCACATGTGGGTAGGTGATCAAAACTACTATTTAGAATGTGTCACATGTCTATTTCATATATACAATTCTCTCTGACAGTGTTATTGTTAAGATCCGAATTTTCGTATATTTTAATTTCAGCTACTACTTGGTCAAAGAAGTTAATTTTGGGTCAAAGTCAAATTCTTAAAGGAATTTAATTTGGTCTATTAAAATTTTATGGATTTAATTGATTTAATTGGAAGTTTATGGGCCATGGACGCAATTAAGGGTTAAAAGACCAACTTAAATCTCTTAATTAAATGAAAGGGGCCTAGGTTGCAATTCTATAATATATATATATATATGAAACAAAAGGCATTCGTGAAGAAGTCAACAGCAACACAAAAAAACCAGAGAAGCCATTCGAGAAAAAAAAAGAAAAAAGGAAAAAAGGAGGAAAAAAGGAAAAAGGGAAAAAGCACTACTAGAAAAATGAATATTAGGGATATTAAATTGGGACAAATTAAATAATATATCCCTATTAATAAGTAATTAGGGACAAAAATATATTTTGTCTGTATTACCATTAATTAGGACAAATAAAACTGTCACTAATATTCAATTAGGGACATAAATATATTTGGCCTCTATTGCTATTAATTGGGACATATAGAAATGCCTCTAGTATTAAATTAGGAATAAAAATATATTTTACCTCTACTAATATTAATGAACAATACCAGGTAACCATAGTCTCGGTGACATAATAAGTGTCATAATAATCCAAATTACCTTTTAACCTTTAATATTTGTGTGACCTTTGTTTCATCTCTTATTTCTCAATTAGGGCTTGTTCCAGTTTTCTCCATCGTCCCTCTTCATCGTCTCTGGCTCTTCAATCACGTTTTCTCTCCCGCCGACCTTCTTTCACACTATGCAATGGCTTTCTCTCCCTGCGCGTTCATTCTTCCCTTTTTTATTACTATTCAGCGTTGGATTTGTGCGGTTGGTCGAAGTCATTCGAAGGTCGCTGAGGATTTTTCTGACGAAATCTGGTACGTATTTTTGTTCCTAAGTTGTTATAGCGTGTTTTATGTGAAATCCCTTTGGACATTTGATGCAACTGCACCTTTAATTTGGGAAACAACAAGTCCTTGCCATTAAGTCAATCCTTCTTACGGTAAAAGGGTAGGAGATATGAAGAATTAACAGCAAAGGCATAGGACCTAAAGAGGGAAGGCAATAAGCTAGATAGGAACTTGTGGGAGAGTGGAGAATTGGAGACGCTTGAAGAGCTCATTATCAATTTTTCCTTTTTTTTGTTTAGAAATGTAATTTCGCTTTGTTCTTATTACAATGTCTTAATTATGTTCATTCTCAATCATACTTTGGATCTTTTGTTAAGTTGACAGGATATAAATCGTTGAGCTTATCAGACCCATAGTGATATATGTGAACTTCACAATTCCTAGTTATGATGCCTGTTTATTTGCAATTTTTAGGGTAAAAAGAAAAATTAGAATGTCTAATTCAAAATTATGTGGCATTGCGTGTAGTAATTGAATTCATAGAGCACCTCTCTGCTAACTTGAAAGAAAATGCTTGTTTGCATATATTCTAATTGACGTGTATATGATTTGAAAACAAAGTGGCTCCACTTTGTTATAGTCGATTGATCTTTACATGAAACATATGTCATCAATTACCATAGACTTGAGTTTCCATTTATTAAAGTGCATTTCTTAGGCTGTAAAGACTTATTGATTTACTCATGCCACTCACTCTCTACAAATTAAAATCAAAATACAAATCCATATCTAAGACAACTAATATCTAATAACACTTAATTTTCATCATCAATTAGTTAAACTTCTTGAAACATCAAGAAAGAAGATGTGAAAAAAAAATTTAAATGTGGCATGCTTGATATATAGATGGGCCTGATGGGGTTGGACGTATACCGATAGAAAAGGCAAATTTTAACTCTCTAGCCTATTAAGGTAAATGTTTTTTGATATGCTACAAATAGTACTTCCTACAATCTATAAAATTGTTCTCATTTGTTTATTTGAGACTGATGTATGAGATTAACTTACATTTTTTTAGTGTGACAATATGCTACTACTAAGAGGGGTATTGTCAATTTGTTAAAGAATTGACAAAGATATTGAAATAAAGCTCTACTCTTTGGCAGTCTGAAGGGCAATGATTTAGCTTGTATGTATGCATCATTGTGCATATGCTCCACTCTTATGTGCATTTGTCTTTAGGTAACTTATAAGCTTTCGCTAATGAGTTTGACTATTTGAGAATGCATTTATAGATTTTATTTTATTTTATTATTATTTTTTGACATTATTTGAATTCCATGTTTAGGGTTGTATTGGGATGAAGAGAAGTTTAGATGAACTAGCTGCCAAGTATTTGCGATATGACTATAAGAAGTCTCCTCACCTGGTAAGTTCTGTGAGTTTGTGTGATAATGATAATGATAGAGGGGACTTGGCAACTTGTAAATTATACTGTCAAGGCAAAGCTTTCTAGGATTCTCCATGTCGCAGTATCATTAAATGATAACTATATGAAATAGTTTGCATAATTGCTTGCATTATGACAAATTGTTGAGCCATTTTCCTATAGTATAGTTAGTTCACATGCTGCTAATGGTTCTCTTCTTTCTGTACTCAGAAGCGATCCAACTTGGTCCCTAATATCTATGAATTCATGACTAATGACGATCATGTAACATTCTTGAAAGTTATGCAACTGTGTATCTACAGAAAATAAATTGGAGAATGAAATTTTTTATGATGATGAACTTTGAGCTTCTTTTGCTATCTAGTAAGTGTAGTAAAAACTTGCACATAAAATTTATTTTGTAGGATGAGATACTACAAGAATTTACATCTTGTAGCTGCTATTGATAGTAGGGAGATTCCAAAACAAAGGATGAGAGCATGGGCAACGAGGGGCTTTATCATTGGTGGGAAAGTTTGTGATTATGCAGCATGGTGACACCAAACTCAGCCATGGGTACAGTGCACTCAGCAAACATCTTCAATTCGCTAGGATGCTCATTGGCCCAAAGTTGATGACAATCCATACATTTGGATCGGAAGAAAAGCCACTATGGTTACATTGGATTTTTTTTTTTTGTTGGTCACATTTTTAGGGAAATTTTCTATCAACTACTCATCCCATTGTCAGTTGTAATAAGTATGGGATATCATTCTAGTCCATTTGTTTTGATTATGTACTTTTTAGTCTTTAAGGCCAAATAACAAATGATTGCAATTTATAGATTAATATTTATTGTTAATATATTGTTAATTCTTTTTACGGTAGAAATAATTAATATTTTGTTATTATTATTTAATTAAATTTGAATGCAAAAGTGTCATATATATGTGATTTAATAATTTAAAATTCCAACTATAATAGGGACGCTATGCAAGTGTTCCTGTTATTTTTAAAATTAATTGAGACATGGGATTAAATATCTCTAATAAAATTATATAAGTAAATAATCCTACATGGCATGTATGTTAATAGGGACATTATTTGTACCCAATGTGACCCTATTGATTATTAGCGACATCATTTTTAGGAACATATGCCAATATGTCTCTCATTCTATTAGGGACATTTTAATCTTATTTTATGTCCCTATTTGTATTAATGGGGACACTTCTAAATGTCCTTAATATTGACAATTTTAGTAGTGAAAGGAAGGAGATAGCGTGGATTCATCATGGTTTTGGCGTGGTAAGTGTGTTTCTTCAATCCTATGGAATTCAAGTTAAATTGTGAAATTAATTTTAGGGTTTTACCAATAGATATTGGGGATTCGAAATTTATCATTGATTTTGGATCAATTGGGTATTATTGAGATGTTATTTGGCTATAATTAATTATTTTGAAGTGGAATTGATGGTAATTGAGTAGTGGGTGATGAAGTGAATTGAAACTGACAATACCTAGATGCTGAAAATTTGGGAATTTATTATGTGATTCAATTGGATGGTTCCAATGGTATGAAATATGGTAAAATCAATGAAAGAAGTGGAATAAAGCAATAGAATGGGGAAATTAGAGAATGTTAGAAAAGTTAAAACTTGGTATTGAATATCGGTAGGCAATTGGTTGGAAATTCATGTGTATAGGTTTTGATTAGAATACTATTGTTACTTCGGGTGGTGGAGACGATTGGGAAAGCCTACCAACAGAACTAAAAGCAGTTCGTAGTTCTGTGAGTGGGAAAAACTATATTTTACAAAAATAGCATGTTTTAAATTCCAATGTCCTTTTGCAGATTATTATAATATGTTATTATAAATAAATATTTCTGAAGACCGTGGATTTCATTAAGTAGCATTTTCTTTTTTTAAAGATCATGTGAATATTCTTTGAAAACCGTCATAAAGTACTTTGTTATATTTACCCACTCTGCACTGTTGTGATGTGTTCCACAGTGTACGGCCAGAATTACAGAGGTCTTTGGGACCCACTTTCGTACACATATAGGCTTTTGGGCTATGTACAGGGGTGCTTAGCCTTTGGGGCTTACTCTGCGGGCGTATGGCCAGATATTCAAATAGACCAGACTTTGAATGACACACCACGTGTATTGAGAGTACTCTACACAAGTGTGTTGTTGCTCGTTGGTACTTTTGATGTTATTTTTCAATAAATTATTTTTAGTTACAGAATTTAGTGTTAGAAAGAAAAATCCATTTGAAATGGTATATTCAGTGTTGTTCAGCCAGAACAAATTCTGTTATTAGTATTATCTCAGTGATTTCCAATTATTTATGCTATTTATGCATTTGATTATAAGGAGAGTTCATGAAGGTCTTTTAGATGAAAACTTAAATATGTTTGCGAACCTATCAACTAACTGGGTTACAAAACTCATGTTTTTCCCTCATATTTTTTTCTTATCAAGAAACAGTTGAGCGTGAGCTTGGATCGCCTGTTGACCACCACCACCCTTATTTTTTTCCATTTAGCTAGTAAGTTGATTTATTTATTCATTCATTTATTAGCATTTAATTGAGACCTTGCATACATTTGAGAAAAGGTTATTAGGAGTGGATTTATTGGTTGGTTCATTAGTTTATTCATTAATTCTTTCCAATATTGTTCTCATTCGAGTTTTGGAAAATGACAGTGATGTTGGATTATGGTGGTTGAGATTGTTTTTAAAGATTTTAATATTCGTTGATTTGAAAGGAGATTTGTGTGATGTTGGGTTGAATGTTTAGAGCTTGGAATAGGCCCCTTTACAGGGCGGATATGTTTAAACACAGAGGAAACTTTGTCAAATTTCCTACAAATATTTTTTTATTATTTAAATTAAGATAAAATCACGCAGTTACAGTTTGCCTTAGCGGTGGATCAGGCATTTAGTTGTCATCCATCGTTGGCGCACACCACGTGTCAAGTTATTAGAAATAATTTGGTGCGGGGCGTGTTAATTGGTATCAGAGCATGGTCTAGGGCCTAGGATTGCATCATGTGTTCTCCTCTAGCTTAATAAAAGTTGCATTGCGCATTTCTCATAATTTCATATCATTTTGTAGAGCATCATGGCCCGTGGTGGTGCAACAATTCGCAGTCAGGCACGATCTCATACTTAACATGTTCCTGAAGGAGACGTTAGGCAAGAGGGAATAGTAGATGAGTCTGTTGATCAGTCTCGTGATGGCCTACACACAGGGAAATATGGCTCCGAATAGAAATAAACCTTAAAATGTAGCCCCAAATACGAGTATAACGGCTCAGCTTGCCTCAGCCCTTGTTTCCATTTTGCCAAAACGTGAGCAAGAAACGAGCATCAAGAAGGCACTTAAATTGGGAGCAAAAGAGTTTGAAAGTATAAATAATCCAGCCGATATAGACGCTTGGATGAGGAGCGCCGAGCGTATACTCAAGATCATGGAATGTCCTCAAGATAAGAAAGTCCTCATTGCTTCATTTTTATTGAAGGGTTCGGCTGCTGATTGGTGGGATTCTTTCGAAGCTAGGCAAGCTGATCCGACTGTGGTTACTTGGGAAGCTTTCAAGACAGCTTTTACAAGCTTTTTACCCTCAATCATTCTGAAGCAGTAAACACAGTGAATTTCTGAAGTTGGTCCAGGGGTATATGACAATTGCTCAATATCATAAGAAGTTTATGGAGCTATTGAAATACATAGAAATTTGGTACCAGTAGAGAGTGACCAGTGTAGGAGGTTTGAAGAAGGGCTATGAGGAGACATTGCACAATCAGTCACAAATCAGGGTCATGAAAATTTCAATGCACTTGTGGAGACGACTATGAGAATTGAAAAGTATATTGCTAAGGGAAATAGCCGAGGAGAAACTACGAGGTATCAAAACACCAATAATCAACCAAGCAACCCTCATGGACATTCTAAGAACAATAGGCAGAGTTTTTGGCCAGGTGTCACTCATACTAACAGCTTCAAGTCTAGGTCATGGAGTTTTGGGCCTAGTCAAAGTTCAGGGCAGAGCCAAGCCTCAGTACAGCAACCTAGTGGTGGTCGATCGTATTATCAGGGTGCTAACTCAGGACAACATGATAGATCTCGTATGGGTACATATCCGTAGTGCCAGACTTATGGGAGGTTCCATCAAGGAGAATGCTTTAAAGGGGCTGGTGTTTGTTATCGCTGTGGGCAAACAGACACTTGAGTTTTAATTGCCCAAATTCCCATGTGGGAAGTGGTTCAAACGTCGTATCTTCACAGTCGGGTGCTAATAGTATAAAACAGGGCCAGAGGGGTCCAGCTGCTAGTAATTACAGGTCATCGAGCGTAGCGCAACCTAACATTACTAATAGCAGTGGTAGTAAGCAGGGAAGCCAGGATGGACGTCCAAGGATGCAAGGAAAGGTTTTTGCTGTGACTTAGCAGGAGGCTTAGGAATCGCCCGAAGTTTTTATGGGTACGTTGTCTATCTTTGGTAGGAATGCTCGTACTTTAATTGATTCTGGTGCTACCCACTCATTTGTTTCACGTGCATTTACAGTTTATGCTGACCATATGTTAGAGCCTTTAGATACACTTTTGGTGGTGACAACTCCAGTCGGGGTATCACTAGTAGCTGACAGTTGGTATAGGGATTGTGTTGTTAAGGTGAATGATCAGGAATTAAAGGAAAACTTAGTTCCTATTGGAATTTGTGAATTCGATGTTATTCTTGGCATGGAGTTTTTAGTTAAGAACCATGCCACAGTTGACTGCTACCAAAAAAGAGTTGTGTTTGAAAGGCCAGGAGAACCTAAAGTCATTTTGAATGGGAAACGTAGAATTCTATCGTCTAGTGTTATATCTGCACTGGATGCTGGAAAATTGCGTAGAAAGTGTTGCCAAGCGTATTTAGCCCATGTGATAGATACCCGAATCACTGAATTAAAATTAGAAGATATCCAAGTCGTGCAAGATTTGCCCGATGTCGTGCAAGATTTTCCCGATGTATTTCCAGAGGATCTTCCAGGCATACCACCAGACAGGGAAGCGAATTTACCATCGATTTTGTCCCAGGGACAGCACCTATTTTCATAGGCACCGTATTGAATGGCCCCGAAAGAACTTAAAGAATTAAAAGCTTAGTTGCAAGATTTGGTTGATAAGGGTTTCATCAGGCCTAGCGTATCTCCTTGGGGAGCTCCAGTTTTATTTGTGAAAAAGAAAGACGGCACTATGGGATTGTGTATCGACTACAGGCAACTGAATAAGATCACTATTCGCAACAAATATCCTTTACCCTGGATCGATGACTTGTTTGACCAACTCAAGGTGCTACAGTATTCTCAAAGATTGATTTGCGTTCAGGGTATCATCAGCTTAAGATCAAAGAGATGGACATATCGAAGACGGCTTTCAAGGCTCGATATGGCCACTATGAGTTCTTGGTTATGCCATTTGGGTTAACCAATGCTCTAGCAGTATTTATGGATCTTATGAACAGAGTTCTCCAACCGTATCTTGATAGATTCGTAATCGTCTTTGTAGGTGATATACTAATCTATTCTCGTAGTCGTGATGAGCATACTGAGCACTTGAAGATTATTTTGCAGGTTATGCGAGACAAGCAGTTATATGCCAAGTTCAGTAAGTGCGAATTTTGGCTTGACAAAGTAGTATTCTTGTGTCATGTAATCTCAGCAGAAGGTATTTATGTAGACCCTATCAAGACTGAAGCAGTTCTCAAATGGGAACGCCCTACTAATGCAACAGAGGTATGGAGTTTTCTTGGACTCCCAAGTTATTACCGTCAATTTATAGAAGGATTTTCTAGAATAGCTCTTCCATTGACCAGTTTGACTCGTAAAGATGCTAAATTTATCTGGTCAGAACAATGCGAGAATAGTTTCCTAGAGTTGAAGGATCGATTGTCCTCTGCACTTGTATTAACACTTCTATCTCCAGGTGAAGAATTCGTGATATACAGTGATGCTTCACGGCAAGGTTTGGGTTGTGTTTTAATGTAGAACGGGAAGGTTATAGCTTACGCTTCAAGACAATTGAAGAAACATGAGTTGAATTACCCAACCCACGATCTAAAGTTTGCTGCAGTAGTTTTAGCTCTTAAAATTTGGAGGCACTACATTTATGGCGAGAAATGCCAGATTTACAATGATCATAAGAGTTTAAAATACATCTTCTATCAGAAAAAGTTGAATTTGAGACAGAGGAGAGGGCTCGAGCTTATTAAAGACTGCGATTGTAAAATCGACTACCATACAGGAAAAGCGAATGCGGTGGCAGATGCTCTTAGTAGAAAGACTAGTTCCTCATCACTGGCTAATGCAATGGTAGCTTCGTTGATTTCTGAGTTCAAGAAGTTGAACACAAGGTTGTCAATGACTCCAATAGGAGTGATACTAGCTAGCTTCCATGTAAGACCTACCTTGATTGCTAAGGTTAAAGAAGCGCAATTTCGGGATTCATCACTTAAGAAACTGAAGGAGGAGGTTGACATCGGATTATGAAAAGATTATGTGATCGCAGATGATGGTGCTTTAGTTATGGGAAACAGATTATGTGTGCCTAACATTGAAGAATTGAAGAGGGAGATTTTAGAGGAAGCGCACAGTTCAGCTTATGCTATGCATCCAGGCAGTACTAAGATGTACCATACTTTAAAAGATCATTACTGGTGGTTGGGCATGAAGAAATAGATAGCAAAGTTCGAATCAAGATGTTTGGTTTGTCAGCAGGTAAAGCCAGATCGTCAAAAGACAGCTGGATTACTACAGCCTTTGCCCATTCCCGAGTGGAAATGGGACTACATCACTATGGATTTCCTGTTTAGCCTTCCTCGTACTTAGCGTGGGAATGATCGAGTTTGGGTGATTGTTGATCAGTTGACAAAGACTACCAGATTCCTTCCAATTAAGGAGATTGATCCTTTAAATAAGTTGGCTAAGTTGTATGTGGATGAGATAGTTTGTTTATATGGAGTTCCAGTGTCTATCATTTTGGATAGAGATTCTAGGTTCACATCTAAGTTTTGGCCGAAACTACAGAATGCTTTAGGCACTAAACAACACCTCAGTACCGCATTTCACCCACAAACAGATGGTCAGTCAGAACGAACTATACAAAGTTTGGAAGATACACTTCGAGCTTGCGCCCTTGCATTTAGAGAAAGTTGGGATAATCAGTTAGCATTGATGGAGTTCGCCTACAATAACAGCTACCATTCTAGCATAGGAATGACTCCTTTTCAAGCCTTATATGGTAGAAAATGTAGAACTTCGGTTTGTTGGGGTGAAGTGGGGGAACAAGAGTTAATGGGGCCTGAGTTGGTTCAACTCACTTCAGAGAATGTAGCGATAATTAGAGAAAGATTGAAAGTGGCTCAGGACAGACAGAAGAGCTACGCAAATAAGCATAGAAGAGATCCCAAATTTGTAGTTGGGGATAAAGTGTTTCTATGACTATCTCCATGGAAAGGTGTGTTGAGATGTGGTAGGCGAGGAAAGCTAAGCCCACATTATATAGGCCCTTATGAGATCATCAAGGAGATTCGCCCAGTCGCTTATCGCTTAGCTCTACCAAGGGAGCTATCTAGGATTCATGATGTCTTTCATGTTTCCATGCTTCGCAAGTATATTTCAGACCCATCTCATATCTTAGAGGCACAACCAGTTGAATTGAGGGAGAATTTGACGTACGATGATGAACCTGATAGAATACTTAGTAGAAGACAGCAGATCAAAAACAACAAAGTGGTTGCCAATCTAGTTCAAGTGTTATGGAAGAATTATCTAGTGGAAGAAGCTACTTGGGAGAACGAGAAGCAAATGCGAGCTAAGTATCCTCACCTCTTCAGACAGTAGCTGACTGAATTTCAAGGACGAAATTCTTTTTAAGGAGGTAAGGTTGTTACGACCCGAATTTTCGCATATTTTAATTTCAGCTACTACTTGGTCCAAGCCGTTAATTTTGGGTCAAAGTCAAATTCTTAAAGGAATTTAATTTGGTCTATTAAAAGTTTGTGGATTTAATTGATTTAATTGGAAGTTTATGGGCCATGGACGCAATTAATGGTCAAATGACCAACTTAAATCTCTTAATTAAATGAAAGGGGCCTAGGTTGCAATTCTATAATATATATATATATATATATATATATATGAAACAAAAGGGCATTCGTGAAGAAGTCAACAGCAACACAAAAAAACCAGAGAAGCCATTCGCGAAAAAGAAAGGAAAAAGGAAAAAAAAAAAGAGGAATAAAGGAAAAAGGGAAGGCGATAGCGTGGATTCATCGTGGTTTTGGAGTGGTAAGTGTGTTTCTTCAATTTTATCCTATAGAATTCAAGGTAAATTGTGAAATTAATTTTAGGGTTTTACCAATAAATATTGGGGATTCGAAATTTATCATTGATTTTGGATCAATTGAGTGTTATTGAGATGTTATTTGGCCATAATTAATTATTTTGAAGTGGAATTGATGGTAATTGAGTAGTGGGTAATGAAGTGAGTTGAAATTGACATTACCTAGATGCTGAAAATTTGGGAATTTATTATGTGATTCAATTGGATGGTTCCAATGGTATGTAATATGGTAAAATTAATGAAAGAATTGGAATAAAGCAACAGAATGGGCAAATTAGAGAATGTTAGAAAAGTTAAAACTTGGTATTGAATGTGGGTAGGCAATTGGTTGGAAATTCATGTGTATAGGTTTTGATTTGAATAATATTGTTACTTCAGGTGGTGACGAGACGATTGGGAAAGCCTCCCAACCGAACTAGAAGCAGTTCGTAGTTCTGTGAGTAGAAAAAACTATATTTTACAAAAATAGCATGTTTTAAATTCCAATGTCCTTTTGCAGATTATTATGATATGTTATTATAAATAAATATTTCCGAAGATCGTGGATTTCATTAAGTAGCATTTTCTTTTTTTAAAGATCATGTGAATATTCTTTTAAAACCATCATAAAGTGCCTTGCTAGATTTACCCACTCTGCACTGTTTTGATGTGTTCCACAGTGTATAACCAGAATTACAGAGATCTTTGGGACCCACTTTCGTACACACATAGGCTTTTGGGCTGTGTACGGGGGTGCTTAGCCTTTGGGGCTTGCTCTGCACACGTATGACCAGATATTCAAACAGATCGGATTTTGAATGACACACCACGTGTATTGAGAGTACTCTACACAAGTGTGTTGTTGCTCGTTGGTACTTTTGATATTATTTTTCAGTAAATTATTTTTAGTCACAGAATTCAGTTTTAGAAAGAAAAATCCATTTGAAATGGTATATTCGGTGTTGTTCAGCCAGAACAAATTCTGTTATTAGTATTATCATCTCAATGATTTCCAATTATTTATGCTATTTATGCATTTGATTATAAGGAGAGTTCATGAAGGTCTTTTAGATGAAAACCTAAATATGTTTGCGAACCTATCCACTCACTGGGTTACAAAACTCATGTTTTTCCCTAATATTTTTTTCTTATCAGGAAACAGTTGAGTGTGAGCTTGGATCGCCTGTTGACCACCACCACCCTTATTTTTTTTCCATTTAGCTAGTAGGTTTATTTATTTATTCATTCATTTATTAACATTTAATTGAGACCTTGCATTCATTTGAGAAAAGGTTATTAGGAGTAGATTTATTGGTTGGTTCATTAGTTTATTCATTAATTCTTTCCAATATTGTTCTCATTCGAGTTTTGGAAAATGACAGTGATATTGGATTACGGTGGTTGAGATTGTTTTTAAAGATTTTAATATTTGTTGATTTGAAAGGAGATTTGTGTGATGTTGGGTTGAATGTTTAGAGGTTGGAATAGGCCCCTTTACAGGATGGATATGTTCAAATACAGAGGAAACTCTGTCAAATTTCCTACAAATATTTTTTTATTATTTAAATTAAGTTAAAATCACACGGTTACAGTTTGCCTTAGCGGTGGATCCGGCATTTAGTTGTCATCCATCGTTGGCGCACGCCACGTGTCAAGTTATTAGAGATAATTTGGTGCGGGGCGTGTCAGTTATCAATGCACTTGCACAATGGATATTAATATTATTTCATACCTCTGTATAATTAAACTATTATATTAAGCAAAAGAGTTCAATTAAATTAAGCAACTATTTTTACATCAATGGCCCAATATTGCATACTTAATTTGAGTCCTAGTTATATTTTTAACACTTATCATTCATCATTTACATAAAACATTCAAGGCACCTTGTTGTTACTAGTGTTTGTAAAAGTAAAAAGTTACATCTCTATCAATTAAGATTACAAGATATCAACCTTTTGTTCATCGATGTTTTCCTTGAACCCTCAATTTGAGCTAATGTCACTTTCGTGGACCATCAATCTTCGTATGCCAATAACTCTTATACCATTTAGCTCTATAGTGTGAAATCTTAAAAAAAAAAAATCTATAATATGTGATAAAGAATAAATAATGGCTATATTAAAATGAAATGATTTGAAATGGTGAGTTTAAATAATTAAGCTTTGCACCACATTGTATTAGCCATTAATTCAAAATTTTGAAGACACGCGATATTTGATTACATATTGTGATAAATGAAAGAATTATATTAGATACATGTATGAGTTATATTAGGTGCAAGGATTAGGTTCGCGTTCCCAACTTAATTCAATTAAGGATTTGCATATTATTAACCTATTTAATCAATTTTCAACATCCTTTAATTACTAAACTTCTGAAATACATAATTCATACCACTAACCTTATCAAATAGATGAATTCATTCTAGATTTAATCTATTCCCTAAAAAATATTAATGTATGTATGTTTGAAAACACACAATATTTAATTACATATTGTGATCAATGCAATGAATTATATTATATACGTGTATGAGTTATATTAGGTGCATAGATTAAGCTTCCGTTCCCTACTTTTATCGAGATATCATCATTTCACACAATACATAATCCACATCGCATAAACTCTCCAAAACTTAATATTCAAAAACCTGTGTTCAAAAATATCGACGTGACATAAATTTTGTTTGTTACCAACGCAAGTCAAAAAGTTGTTATCGCAAGAGTGTCTTTGGCTTCGTCTAATGCCAAATTACCTTTCAAGTTTTAGAGATGACAATTCCCATTGATTGTGCTGTATGATATGACTATGACTAAAAGTCAAGGGCAGTCACTTTCCTAAGTCAACCTTTTATTGAAAAAAGTCAGTATTCCGTCACGGATAGTTATATGTGACAATATCCAGAGTTATAAGTTGTACAAAATTGAAGGTCATTTATATGTAACAAACATGAAAATCCAATAGGTTCGAGATGAATATTGTTGTCAAAGAATTATTTCAAAATTTGTAATATTTACTCAGTTCAAATTTGTGACATGTTTTATATTTATTCATTTCCATTGTACATCTAATAAATAATTTTAATATCATTATAAGTAAATTATACTTTCCCCGTGCATTGCATGGGTGTAGTTACTAGTTGTTATGTTAATCTAGGAAAATGTTACTGAAAACAACTTGGTTGAATTGGATTTCTTGTGCAATTTTGAGGACACGGTACTATATGTTAATCTATAAAAAGGTCATAAGTCGCTAATAATTTTTGGTCGATGAACGTCATCGTACTTCGAATTCATTACATTTACATATACGTTTCTTAGTTCCGTTAGAGATTCTGATACTTGTAAATGATGTATTTGCATCGATCAATCCGTTTAGGAGGATTAGAGTGCCCCAATAAGGGGATTTAGTGCTCCGATAAGGGGATTTAGTGCCTGGTAAGAGATTATATTGCCCCGATAACGGACGGGTCTTGTTGCGCAATGTACTTTAATTGGATTGTAGTTATAAGCGCTCTGTACTGCGATACGCAGAGTGTAAAAAAAATCCGTACTCTGCTACTTGTACATGAATAGTTTCTTCTCCAAATCAGGTGTGGGGGCTAAACAAGAGAAGGATCGCCAAAACAGTTACATTTATTTTTAACAATGTTTAACATATCCATAATCAAAAGGTAAATAAAATTTTTACCTTTGTATAAAAAAATTATCTCACATTGTCATAAGTTGGTATTTAAAAAGGACGTCTAAATAAATGATTTTTTAAGAAAATTTGAGTCAAACAATCATGAGGGACCCAAGAAGATAATTCTTTAGACTCATTTGAAAAGTGTTTAGGATTGAGCCTATTTTAGGAAAACATATATTATGGGGGAGAGTAATAAAGTGAATAATACAAAAGGATTATGCTAGATATACACAGTAGATTATATAATAGTTGAGATATAGTGAACAAATGGTATGAGATATAATATTTAAAATCATTTTAGTTAAAAATAAATAAATAAATAAACCCTTACTATTCGACAAATTGAACCTACATAATCTTTATTAGTGCAGGAATACTGATTTGTTTTTATGTCACATTTGTTACCACAAAAACTTACATCTAATATGCAATGTTTGGCTTAAGTATTCAGTCCAAGGAGTGCCACAGGTGCCTTGGCAGAGGCAGGCTAGATACAAGTTACTATATCGCAGCTGGTAATTTTTGTAAAACGATTTGTAAAAATTTATTTTAAGCTAAAAAAAATTTGGGGATTATACGCCATAAAATATGGAGATAAGCGACAAAGAAGAATACTGTGTAGGTGTTTTAAAAATCAAAGTAACAAGTCAATAATCACAACAAGAATTACAACAGCAACACAAATCAGGTAACCCCCCTCCTTCTGGTATCAAAGCTTACGTTACGTTTCCTCTTTTATAGTAATTCTGGCTTTCAGAAAACTAGATTATTTAGGTTTAGAACTTGCAGTCAAACCACCAACACCTATAAACGTGGTAGACAGTATAACATTTCATTGCAATTTTGATTAAGAACATAAACACGGTTTATTTTCCCAAGACCTTGCTATAAATAATCTAGTTTACAAACAAATATATAGAAATAAACAATGCACATGATTAAAACATATATAATACATCACTAGACCCAATAGACAAGCTATAAGAGCCTTTACTCGACAAACAGATACGCCTCTTGACCCTTGGACTAATAAGAATAGACCCATTTATTTATTTCTAGAAAATAATAATATAATAAGAATGCTATTAGAAAAGAAATATAGATTAGAAAAAGAGATTTTACATTTAAAAATGACTATAAAAAATTTTATAGATCTACAAGAAGCCTGTTTAGAATTAGAACAAGACCAACCTCCTTTTGAATGGTACGAGCCTATGTTAATGTGTCAAAAAGAAGTACGAGACTATAGTAAAATAATAAAGAAAATTTCAATAGGTTTAAAGAATAATACGATAACAAAAGAAGATTATTCAAATATTTTTAATATATCTAATATCTTTTACACAGATAATTTATTTCTTTGCAGATCATTGAAGACTATGGGAGACGCATTATCATTTCATTTAATTAGAACTTTACTACGAAAGAAATGTGGCGTAGAAATAGAAGTAGAAAAATATAAAATAGAATTCAATTTATTTGTTAGAGTTTATAATCATTGTTTAGAACAGTCGGTTCCTCCTCCTACCCTTATCAAAAACTTACTTATAGGATTTGGCAATAAAATTATTAAAGCTTCAAGACTTGTCAATTTGATAAAAGCTTTAGATTTTAGATAAATAGACCAAGAGACATATAAAATTATTTTTGAAACTGTTTACTAATCCTTTTGACAGATGTCTAAACCACCACCAAGAGTGGGTATCCCTCCGGGAAACTCTTTTGCAGCAAGACCTTTAGCTACTCAGACCAGACAACCTCAACAAGAACGTATGAGGTTTGGTAATCAAGAACTATTAGTTTTTCCTAATAGCAATATTTCTTTTGAACCTTTTCCGTATATTTCTCCTAGTAAGATAGAAAAAAATTTATTAAACAATGTATGGGTTTCTTATAACGGAGATCCAAAAGACCAAAAATACTTTTTAGCAAGTATGAATGCTCTTTCAGAACATTTTAATCAAGACAAAAGACGTTTTAAATTTTATGTTGTTTTAACAGGTAAAAAGACTGGTTTTTTACACACGTGGTTAAAAGTTGTAGATGCAATTAGAGGTTGCTCAAACCCAATGTACAAAGGATTTAATGATTACAAAAACGCTTTAAAAGTAGCCAGAGATAATTTAGGACCAAACTTTTTTGTTGCCCCTTCACTTGGAAGTTATGTAGAACCACCTTTGGACATTTCTGTTGCACGAGACACAGACAAAATCATTTTTCGTGAACATTGCGAGACTATACAAAGAATGGTTCAATTTGTTAATGAAGAAATTCAAAAACTCAGATTTGAAAGAACTCATTTACAAAAGACAGTTTTATTCTTTAGAAAAATAGATTTTTGATTTAAAAGTTTAACTGTCAGGTCGCTCTCCAGCCTAACCTAATATGGAGAAGGGTGGACTTTCCCCTTAGAATGTCAAAAAGGATACTATTGAGCACAAGACTTCAACAGCTAGTCCAGCCCAACCAGTAGTTGGTAAAGACTTATCAAATCCAGATATGGCTTTGGGTATGCCAATTACCCACCAGACTCAGAGGACTGGTGAATCCTCTACTCAATTGGCCCAACAGACGAATAATCTAGAACGTTGGGAAACTTTGGGCCAACCTAGTGGTAATTTTCACTATTATGTAAAATATACACTTACCAATGTAGAACAGACTTATGAATATGAACAATTTGTAAAGACACAATATTTGGACCTCACACGAAACACTAAACTAGTTCCTATTCCCAAAGGAATAACTATTAATAAGCCAACCAAACCTTCGAGCTCCAACCAAATTGTTCCAGACCTATCAAAAGCAGAAGGAAAAAGACCCATAAAATGCAGCCTAAATGAAATTCTCCAAGATAGTCAAGATCCACATGATAACTATATAGCAACCTAAGAACTTTTAGCCCAGATAAAACAATGCCAAGATAGTCCATTTTCGCCACCTTTAAATTTTACCACTTTGTTAAAAGATCAAGTAGAAAAGGCAGTTCAAGAACCATTAAAAGGATTTCACACTTCTATACCAGAAAAAGAAATTGTTGAAGATAAACAGAGCTCTAATAATGTCAACACTGAAAATGACATTGTCATGAATACTACAGATAGTAATACTGAAGAAGATAGACTTTCCGAAGGATCAATCGGAAATTACTCAATAGACACAATCGAAAGACATAACCTAGACACAATCAACTAGATGATGTAACACAGACGCAAGATCAACATCAGCAATGATCTCAGCATGACATCAGCATGATGACAGATGCACTAAAGAGACAGCTGGCAAGTGACGAAAGCAGTGACGTAATAAGTGACATAGGTTATTTCTAATATTCTTTTCTCTAAATTATCGCCTAAGTTGATTAATAGGTCTATAAGAGTATTTATAGCAAGGTCTTGGGAAAATAAACCGTGTTTATGTTCTTTATCAAAATTGCAACGAAATTTTATCGTGTCTACCCCGTTTATAGGTCTTGGTGGTTTGACTGCAAGTCCTAAACCTAAATAATCTAGTTTTCTAAAAGCTAGAATTATTATAAAAGAGGAAACGTAACGTAAGCTCTGATTAGGGGGTTAAATTTTAAATTTAATCGTACATGATCCCCAATTATGACCAAGTGTAATTGAAGTATGGAAGAGTTTAATAATAGCACATTATTATAGACATTTTAATGAGATGACTGCAAAAGAGATGTATAGACACTTAGAGACCTTTTTAGGAGAAACTGTTAAAGCGATGTGGGAATCATTTAAATCAGTAAAACAAGACGTCTATAATTAGTTACTAAGACTTGGACCAACAGAAGAAAAGATAAGATTCTAAGACTTTTAATAAATCTCTAATCAGAAGATATAGAATAGATATGGCACTCTGGACTATTAATCTTGATACTAGCTATGTTTACCATAGAATAAAGAGCAATAGAGAAAACGGCTATAGAGAACCAATCTTTGAAAGACAAGCTCAAACCCAACTTAGACTTCAAAGACAATACCAAGAACTTATAGAACTAATTAACTAAGTTTTAAATAAAAATACATATACTTTAGAAGAATGGGACACTATTTTTTCAGACCATATTCCTATTATTTTCGGGGATTATTAATCAAGATGAGTAATCAGAGTTCAAGTAGCAGCAGTGAAGATGGAGAGATTCCATACTATTTAGTAACTAAGCTCTTAAATAAAAAAGCTAGACCAGAACACAGGATAGAAAATAGACAATTGTTGTTAAAAAAGACTATATTTTCTTATAGACCTGGAAGTTCATTTTTACAGATGAGACTGCCCTCCTAGTTTAAAAACAGATATCCTTCATTACCATAGACAGATAAGACATTTTCAACAAGATATTAAACTAACAGAATCAATTTTACAGGAAGACAAACTAAAGGTAGAAGAATGGTTAAGATTTTTTAATGAATAATTCGGTAAATTAGATGGAAGCAGAGTCAAGCTCCAGTCAAGCTATAAGAGCCTTTACTCAACAGACAGATACGTGTCTAGACCCTTGGACTAATAAGAATAGGCCCATTTATTTATTTCCAAAAAATTATAATATAATAAGAATGCTATTAGAAAAGAAATATAGATTAGAAAAAGAGATTTTACATTTAAAAATTACTATAAAGAATTTTATGGATCTAGAAGAAGGCTATTTAGAATTAGAATAAGACCGACCTCCTTTTGAATGGTACGAACCTATGTTAATGTGTCAAAAAGAAATACAAGACTATAGTAAAATAATAAAGAAAATTTCAGTAGGTTTAAAGAATAATATGATAACAGAAGAAGATTATTTAGACATTTTTAATATATCTAATATGTTTTTACATAGATAATTTATTTCTTTGCATATCATTGAAGACTATGCAAGACGCATTATCTTTTCATTTAATTAGAACTTTACTACGAAAGAAATGTGACGTAGAAATAGAACTAGAAAAATATAAAATAGAATTCAATTTATTTGTTAGAGTTTATAATCATTGTTTAGAACAGTCGGTTCCTCCAACTGAATGGGCCATATATTTTATAAAAAAAATTGCATTCGATTTTTTATTTTTTGCATTTGTTTGTCATTTTACACATGCATGTAGGGAGATCTATCCTATTCTATGTGGTTGATACTAATTGTAGATCATTTGATAACTTCAGGATGCATCTAAGTGCTTGGCGCTGACAAAAAGGCAGACACATCGAGAAGACATTAGTCAACATGCCACAAAACTAATCTGACAACACTGAAATTTGGACAATCGGATGAAATAAGTCCCACTGTCAATGCTGTAGGGTTTTGTTTTTATTGAGGCTCTATATCTGAGTGTAGACCGATGATCAAAATCTTGCTCTTTGCATTGCACATAACTCGATTACCTAAGGGTAGGGTTAGCAGAAAAGAAGGCTGCCAATCAAAGCCAAGTTCATACCTTGAAAAATGTTGAAACTAGGGCGTATGTGATGCAAACGCTATCTAACAGAGCAACTAAACATAAATTTAGTATTTTAAATCTTAAAATTGAACTTTAATAATTCATTCGCGTCTTAAAGTGTTTAATTTAAAAGTTTTAGGGCCTAGTTGACAACTTTAGATGTTACTTTCGACTTAATTGAAAGAGAAGTATTGATTAGAGGGTGGAAATTGAAGTTATTAGTCAACTATGGCTAATTTAAAACTAAAACTAAAATATAGGGTTGAAATTAAACTTTTGAAACTTAATTTGGACCCTATTGAAAGAAATCAATGGTTTCGGGATTGATTTAAAGTTAAATAAGAACATGGGGACTTTGATTGCAAATCTTATATATCAAATTGAAGTCAACTGAGATAAACCAATGACTTTTGGGACTCATTTAAAAAATAGGACAAAACAGGGGACCAAATTGAATGGGAACCATAAATTGAAGGACAGAAGTTACAAATTCCTCCTACAAGAGTCAAAGTAGAATCAGAATGTTCCCCTTCTTCTTTATATCCGATCGGCAGCAATAGACAATAAGAGAGAGGGATTGGAACTCGGCGACTCATCCACCGCCATCGTCGACGCCGACCGCCCCGCTACGTGCCCGCGAAGCCATCGGTGGACGAGGTGCTGGGAGATGCAGCTATGGAAAAAAGAAGAGGCAAGTTCTAATTTCAATCAGCCAGTAACCGAAGCGAACTCATGCGAAGATTCGACATTTTCCGGTTGGTTTCTACGGCTGCCAGCGTCGGCGAGTGCTCACCGGCGTCCAAGCTATCCCGCCGAGCCAAAAAGGAAGAGAAAAAGTGGTGCTCGACTGGGTTTTGGGTCAGGAAATCTGGCAAGATTTGGGGCTATTTCGGCTTAATTTCACCAACTAAACTCAAAGTTGGGGTTTTGCTATCTTCAACTAGCCATTTGGGAGTGAAATGCATAGAGGAAAAACATGGATTGGAGTCATTATGGCCGAGCTCCACAGCGTGAAATCTGAAAATCTATTTTTGAAAAATGTTCGAAATTATCGATTGTATGAATTTGTGTGTGTTGATTTAACAATCGATTGAATTTATTTTTGGTGTTGTTGATTTCGTTTGAGCCTAAATCACCGTGTCTATATGTTCGTGTTTGTGCTGTGTTTTGTAGCAGTAAGTAGGAGGTTCAATGAAAACATTAATGGCAGCATTGAATGAAAAGAGAGTTACTTGATAGAGAAATCATTGGTTGCCTTGCTGTGGTAGTGAGGATTGACTATTGTGGGTTACGAATTTACGATGGCTTTGAAATCTTCTGTGGTAGAGAGTTGAGAGAATTGTAGATGTATTTTCTTTGAGTTCCACGTGAGTTAATTGAGAATTTTGCTCTGAGAAGTTTAATGTGACTGAAGGGGGATAATGGTGAAGTTGAGAGAGATGGAGAGAATAGAGAAGTGGGGATTGTGAAGTAGAGTTGAAGAAGAATTCTAAACACATAGAACCCTATAGATAAAATATAGTTTGGGCAAGATTAATATAAATTTGAGTTCAAATATGATTAATTGGCCCAATAGGAATTAGGAATTAGGAATTAAAATGGACAATTGATTCAATAAATGGGCGTAAAGCCCAATGGACAAATTTTATTGGCCCTAAAGTGAATTTTGACCCGATTAAATTGTTAAATTAAAATTTTACTCTCCAGGAGAAGAGCTTAAACATAAATTCTTAAATTTTAAATAGAAAAGTAGTATCAACGTTGTATAATTTAAATATTAAAAATTTGAGCTTGGTCGTTACAATCTTCCCTACTTAAATAAATTTCGTCCTCAAAACTTGAACTTATTAGAACATTGGGATACTTCGCTAAAAATTTGTTTTCTTTATCCCAAGTGGCCTCCTCATTTCCATGTCTACTCCACTGGACCTTAACTACTGGGGTATGTCTATTCCTCAACTTCTGAACTTTCCTCTCGAGGATCACCATAGGGGTTTCCTTGTACGTCAAATATTTATTTACGTCAAGCAAAGCATAGTTAATAATATGGCTTGGATCGTGAGCATGATTTCTTAATGTCGAGTCATGGAATATGTTGTGTACTACTAACAACTCTGCCGGTAAAGCCAATCGATAGGCCACGTCACTGACCTCTTCAAGTATTTCCAAGGGTCCGATAAATCTAGGTTTCAGCTTCCATTTCTTCTCAAACCATATTACTTCCTTCATTTGAGCTACTTTAAGGAAAACTTTCTCTTCAACTTTGAAATATAAAATCTTTTCATCTCATGTCAGCATAAGATTTATGTCTGTCCCTGAGCGGCCTTGATTTTTCTCTAATCTTATCTATGGCTCCAACAGTCCGTTTGACAATTTTTGGATCCAAGATTTTCTTTTCAAATTCTCAAAATCGAAACCACATCATTTCGAGGTTTATTCCTATTCCTCGAACCATACAACCTCCTCAATCTCCGGTCTTTTAAAGTTTATTTTATTTATGTTTGAAATTCCAATGCCAAATGAAACACGCTCTCGAGAGAATTGGAAAAAACATTTCTTGAAATCGAACAAGTATATTCATCTACTTGAAAAGCAAAAGTATAACTTGAAACAAAAATTTTGGCCACAAATTTTCTTCGTAGGAATCCCTCAACTTATTATTATTATTTCAAACACGAGCATTTGAACAAAAGAAACATACAGGCCAAACTCTCAAAATTTGTTTTTGATGAGCAACTAAAAAAAAAAAAATTAAACCCTTTGACACAAATGATGGGTACTCATGCATTAAACCAAAAGTTGAAAAAAGAAATTTCTCACAAGAATCCCCCATTCATCTTTGAAACATCAACTTCAAGTAAAATAGGAGCCAAAACCATCGGTCTGATTTCTAAAATAAATAACTTAAATTTAAACAATTTAACACATGGATAACAACATTTTCATAGAAGATTCGGTGTCGAATAAATAGTTTTGGAAATTCAAACTTCTATTCCATTCACCATAGGAAACATGATCATAATCCAATGCCAGGAATTTGGAAAAAAAAAAATAGATCACAAGTCATGATACAATCCAGGACCGCCCTCTAATCCGAATCCTGTATGGGTGAACGAAAACTGAAGAAAACCCGACTTTGAGCCGACAACAATTGGCGATATCAATCCCAGTCGCCTCTGACAGTGCAAAATCGAAGATATATTGATCGGTAAACTGTCGACCTTCTACTCACAAAGTTGACAACAATAGGCTAAAACTTATCGTCTTCGACTGTGTGTAGTAGACAACTGGCAATGGTGAATGCCACGTGAAATGATCAGCTTCACAATAAGTTTAGGATTGATCAATGAAGATCAAAATGAGATAAACTCATTCACAAGCATCGAGGTCTTTCTATAATCTTCAATGGTTAAAATTACAAATGAGCTTACAAGGTTCTTTATACAAAGCATGAAAAATAAAGAAACTTCTTGGCTAAGTTAAGACAAAGTGAAAATAACCGAAAATATCTAAAATCATCAAAAAATTTGTGTAGGAAAATAGTTATGTCTGTAACTAATTACGTTACCCTCGTAACTGATTTTCTGTTGAAAAATCAGCATTGGCCGTCTTTAGTGTTCTAGGTATAACTTTTGATTTTGAAGTCCGATTGACCTGACTGAAATTGTATTGTAAACTAGACTCAACGAGCTACAAATCTTCTAAAAATGATGATTTCCAAATCTGACTTTTAGCTCTGTCTAAATTGCATCCTTTTGAATCAAACGGCTATTCGATTGACGTTTCGTTTGTAGAATCGATCCAAATTTGATCCAAAGTGATTATTTCCAATTCTTTTGCCCCAAACAATGCTCCAAAACTTGAAATTGATTTAAGTGGGATCCCGGATGATATCAAGTCGAACGTGAAAAACATGGTGGAAGTTAATTGAAAACTTTGTAAATAATTTTTTAACTTTCACAATGTTATTGGTTGGATCACATATTGCTCGAATCTTCCTAAATCAACTCTAAACCATTCCCAACAAATGCATCTATAAAAATGATCTCACATTTTTGGTTCCATTGAAATTCTACTCCTTTTATGTGAAGACATACTTGGAACTTTTATGATCCGTGTATATCTCACGCTTACTACCGTGGAGATAGTGTCACCATATCTTTAGAGCTTGAACTATAGCAACCAGGTCTAAGTCATGTGTCAAGTAGTTTATCTCATGGGGTTTCAATTGTCTAGAAGCGTAGGGGATCACTTTCCTACATTGTATCAGTACACGTCCCAAACCATGTTTGGACTCATCATTGTAAATAACAAATCCATCCGATCCTTACGGAACTGGCAATATTGGAGTTGATATTAGTTTCTACTTTAAGGCCTAGAAACTTTTCTCGTATTTGTCTGTCCATTGGAATTAGGTTAGTCGACTGTGAGCTGACCATACTCACAAGATACCCCTTACAAGTACCTTTCTTCAACACAAGAACACATATCCGCAATATTCGAATAGTTCATTCAATCTGCATACTCGTGTATCAGTATAAAGTAGTAAAGGAATCAACTTGATGCCCAAAAGCACTTGGAGATTCTTCAAAATCTCAGCCCCAACTGTCATTCCTTGGCAATTCACTCAACCCAATTTAATATAACTATTATCATAATTACAAATTCATATTCAATACATCTCATATTAAAATGGCTTTTCATGCACCTTATGAAAAGCCATGAATTCTCCATGATTTCCTTAAAATCATATTTGGCTTATCGAGTTATGCGAATTTGTCCATCACTGCTTTCCTTAAACTTTTTGCCATAACATATGATTTGAATATGACCCAATGAAATGGCCATTTCTCTTGAATAGCCGTTATGAATTTTCATGAAAATAAGTACAATCAATAGAAATCCAAATTTTGTCAAAATCTAAAATTTAACCTTGCAATAACTTTTCTCGCTTCAAAATTGGAGCACCACATTCAAGACACAACGATCTTCATAAATATAACTCCAAAGTTTCAAAATATACAAACATGCTATGGTTCAAATAGTATAATGTACATTTAGCAGGCATTCAAATCGAATATAAATTTTTTTTTTCTGGGTATGATTTCACAAAAGTCATAGTTTGTGAACAAATGATTTAAAAAAAAAAAAAAGTTTCGTACTCTTATCGATCTATATATTTCAAAATAAGGGAATGTAAACATTGTAAACATTGTAAAATTGTATACTTTTGGGAGCCATTTTGCAATTTGACTATGAAATATAGAGAAAATAAATATATATTACTTTTTTTTTTCTACATCGGAAAATTGGTTTTGATAAAATTAATTTTTTGGAAATCAATATCCACTCATCTTCGGCTATGTATTTTTCAAGAAATAATTTTTTTTCGAGAATGAAAACCATACATTTTTCTACAAAGTCACTTTTCACCCAATTAATCATACACTTCTTTTCCTTGAATAATATATAAATGTACTATTCGGATCTAGCTCCACTGCCGATGTTTTGAATTTGTTCTTAGCAATTTTGGCAAAGATCCTCAACTCCTATATTAAATATTCTCAATCCACAACTTTCACCATCAACGTTTTCCTTCCAAACCGGCCTGTATGTGTTTGACAAAAATTTTCAAACGTAGAAGAGTCATCTGGAAATGCCAAAATATAGTTTATGGATTTTTGCCTTGAAGAATTTCCAATATTGATGCCACAAATTCTCATGCCTCATCGATTACCAAGAAGTATCTTTATTAGTTTTTCATTATCAATAAGATTCGAAATGATGATATTATCGTCTATTCACCACTGGTCGTTGATAACCTCAATAGATGCTCCCTCACGACCTTCGTTATATTTTCTCAATCTATGACCTTTGATCTCGACATGTAATGTTTAGAAAACTATAACATGTAATCAATAGAATGCACCTTGCAATGACATCCTCACAAATCTGAAAATACAATCACGAGACTCCAATCACCATAACTCCTCTAATTTGCATTCCGACGACGTGTAGACCAAAAGTTATGCAACTTTTTATGTACATTATCACTCACAACCATATGCTTATTATTCAAGTCAATACTTATGATCAAGCAATTCAACTCCCATCACGCTTCTTAAGGCCACTAACGATCTATAACTATTCATCGTAGTAAAATCCGTATTTCCATATCTCTTGAAACCTCAAGAAAATATCATTCACCCTATGGTCGATCAACATGACAATATTATGGAATCAAACTCGAAGGACATGAAAGAATAAAAACGTCCCTAAATCCCTCACATTCTCCAAGGACTTTAATTATTTGATAAAATCCTCGAGGTGCCATGTCTAAATACCAACTAGGTGATGTTTCTATTCCTTCCAGGTTAAATTCGAGGACTAGGGAGAAACAATTTCGATATGTACTATAATTCGAGCATCACATGCCCAACGTAAACATGGATAAGCACAAAGGAATTTCAAAGAATGGATACAAATACCTATTGAAATTAGATACCGTATTATCGAGTCAATTTATAAATTCCATAGTTCATATCACATCCAGATGCAACTATCTAACAAAACCTACTTAAAATTCAATATCCGAGGAAATTCCTCAAAGTGCTAAAATACACATTCTTTAAAAATGAATATTTCTTTTCCTTACCTTTCCGAACTCGGCGTAGCGTAGCGGAAATAGGCATCCATCACTTAAGTAAACCTCGCTCTGACACTACAATGTAACGCCCCAATTTTTGAATATCAAAGTGTTACTGAAATAGTCATGACTTTAGTAAAACGTACAATATTTGAAGATAATTTTTTTTAAAAATAACAATTTCAATCATCATAACAATAACAACACCAAGATTTAAAATCCACATAATTACATTAAACAATATTCATCAACAGGACAACCAAAATTCATTTTCTAACTAAACAAAATAAATCTTCTAAATCGAATGTGGAAACTCAAGTAAATAAAAGCAACTGAAGTGTCATTGTAGTTAAAATGGTCGATGTCGCCCTACTCGACTCCACCTCGCCAAGCTCCTTAATTTGGAAGAAAAGTTATAAATAGTTGGGGTGAGTATAACGTGGTTATACTCACTGAGGAGTATAAAATTTTCCACCATATCACATACTAGTACTTGAGTTACAACTGTAGGCAATCAAATTATAGAAAATTTGAGTGTTGCAAACTCCTGTCCAATGTGGAGGAATGTCACTTTGATCATCTGAATGGCCCTTACACTATCCCATAGAAGATGGTACTTAACACCATCACATGCATGTCAAATAGAAAGAATATCACAATCATGATCACATGTAAAGGACATGATATGGATTTAAGTAACCACATTGCTTAAAAAAAACAACCATTTTGCGAAAGGTAAACCCCACATGAAAAGTCGCAGTTCTTTCAAAATCCTTAAAGCTATGGCTAATATGATGTTAACGCCTTTACATACTTTGCAACGTCATCTAACATAACAAGTAAGCATAAATTTAGTATTTTAAATGTTAACATTGATGTTTAATAATTTATTCGCATCTTAAAGTGTTTAATTTAAAAGTGTTAGGGCCTGGTTGATAACTTTAAAAGTTACTTTGGGCTTAATTGAAAGAGAAATATTGATTTGAGGGTGGAAATTGAAGTTATTAGTCAACTAGGGCTAATTTAAAACTAAAACTAAACTTTAGGGGCGGAAATTAAACTTTTGAAACTTAATTTGAACTTGATTGAAAGAATTCAATGGTTTAGGGATTGATTTAAAGTTAAATTAGAACATGGGGGACTTTGATTGCAAATCTTATAAAATTGAAGTCAATTGAGATAATTCAAAGCGAGTACTTCTTTAACCGGAAAGAAAGGTCTAACTTTCGGATTATCCTTCGCTTGTGAAGTCAACTATCTCCTCGTTGCCTTCATAGTGTGGTGCCTCAACTTTGCAATCTTATCTCGCCTCTCAAAGATCTATTTATTCGAAGGTGTCTCTTTCTTCTCCAGAAGAGGATTTTGCTTATTTCTGAGGCAGGCTGGTTAGGATTTACTAATCCACAAACCAATGACGTTTGGGACTGATTTAAAAAGTAGAACAAAATAAGGGACCGAATTGAATGGGAACCATAAATTGAGGGACTAAAGTCGAAAATTCTTCCTTTAAGGGTAAAATAGAATTAGAATTTTCCCATCTTCCTACATACCTGATCAGAAGTAACGAAGAAGGAGAGAGAGGGATTGGGACTCAGCAACTCATCTCCTGCCATTGCCCCCGCTAGACGCCGGCGACGCCACTGATATAGGCATTGCTCGGAAGCGCAGCTATGGAACAGAGAATGGGCAGGTTCTGATTTCAATTGGCTAGTAACCGAAGCAAACTCCGGTGAAGATTCGACATTTTTAGACCAGTTTCTACAGATGCTGAAGCCGCCTTGGGTTCATCGGCGTCCAAGTTGTCGAGCCGAGCCGAAAATGAAGAGAAAAATTGGTGCTCGATTGGGTTTTGGGTCCAGAAATCTTGCAAGATCTGGGGCTATTTTGGCTTAAATTCACTAATTAAACTCAAGAGTTACCTGATAGAGAAATCATTGGTTGCTTGGTTGCCTTGCTGTGGTAGTGAGGATTGACTATTGTGGGTTAAAATGATACCTTTGAAATATTCTATGGTAGGGAGTTGAGAGAATTGCATATGGATTTTCTTTGAGTTCAATGTGAGTGAATTGAGAATTTTTGCTATGAGAATTTTAATGTCAATGAAGGGGGACAATGGTGAAGTTGAAAGATATGGAAAGAATAGAGACGTGGGGATGGTGAAGTAGAGTTGAAGAAAATTCTCAACACAAATAACCTTACAGATGAAATATAGTTTGGGCCAGATTAATAAAAATTTGAGTTCAAACATGATAAATTTGTCCAATAGGAATTAGGAATTAAAACTGACCCTTGATTCAATAATTAGGCGTAAAGCCCAATGGACAAATTTTGCTAGCCCTAAAGTAAATTTTAACCCGATTAAATTATTAAATTAAATTTTATTCTATAAGACGAGAGCTTAAACGTAAATTCTTAAATTTTAAATGGAAAAGTCGTACCGATGTCATTTAATTTAAATATTAAAAATTTGAGTGTGGTCGTTACAATTGTGGCCCCAATTTTTTGTAATTTTTTTGTTTCCAAAATTCTCTGATATTTTCCAAGCTAACCAACTGTAATTCAAATGGAGACAGAATTTGGCACACACAAGGTTTCCTTATTTAAGCAAATTTAAAACTTTTATCTTCATGGAATTCTAAAAGGTATCTTTCTCTAATTGTTTTTTGCGTTTTTGTAAAATCTCTCCATCTCTTTCACCCTCTCACACGGATGCGCACACATACATACACCTCCATCTTTACATTTTTCTCCCCAAATCCCTTCTATCCATCTCTGAAATCAATCGTACCCACACAAATCAATCATGGTGAGAACAATGATGATTGGTGAAAAGGAAGATCGAGAGAAGAAACCAAGAAAGTAGTCAGGTGGTGAATCTTCACCACCACCGCCGTGTGCCTCCATCGCTTGTGACCAGTTGCCGTTGCCTGCTCAAGCTACTGCCGCCACCACTACCACGGCTTTATGCCACCTCCAGCTGCAACCATGTCCCTCTGCCACCTCCAGCTGCAACTATGTCCCTCTCCCTATAGGTCCAGCTCTATCTTCTATTTTCGGGAATATGGCTAAAGCCCAGTTGCCTATTTTGATTTTACAAAGAAATTGATTAGAGTTGAAGAAATCTTGTGTAGGAGATGATATTTTTGTGAATAAAAGTTTGATTGATAATGTGGTTTGTGAAATTGGCATTTCTAATATCTTTGGTTTTGCTACTAATGTTGTTGTTATCAAGTTACAAAATAAACCCTACTTGAAAAGGGATTTCCATTGTTGAGGGGAAGAAAGATGTGTATGATGATGCGAATGATGATAATGCTTGTGATGATGATGCTTGAGAATCTGGTGAAGTGGACGCAGATGACTTTGTCCCGAATGCTGTGAATGCAAATGAACCTTAAGAATTATATTGTAATATTGAAAATATGCTTGAGACTGAGATACTAGATGAATCAGAGTTGCTCTCATTATTTTGTGAGCTCTAATGTGTTTTAATATGCTTCTATGTCATTGCTCCCTAATTTTATGTTTTTAATTTGTACTTATATTGAGGGGAAGCCAAGACATTTAGGAGGAGAACACTTTTTGTGCTTAAATGCTATTTTCTTTAAGAAGGCAAAAACTTGAGATTTATCTAAGGTTTGGACGTTCGTTCAAATTCATCTCAGGATATCTCATCTCTTTTTAGTATATTTGATGTATTGATTGATACACTTGCTATTGTCTATGACTTTCGATTGTTTTGTGGATCTTGGCCAAATTGTGGGAGGTTACGAGATCGACTACATGTCAGGTTATGTTGGCTTCCCTAATGTTCCAAAAAAGGGGTGTAGGAAGAACTATTTGTATGTCTTTTGGTCGGTAGAAGTAGGGCAGTTATCGTTTTTATTACATCTATAATTGTTCGATCTATTTGTGCGTATTTAAACTTGCATGTGTTGTTACATCCATTGATTGAGGGTGATAGTTTGATTTTCAAAAACTTCAACCACTTGTTTGGAAAATGACTTGTGTTTTGGAAAAATAGGAAAAGTCAAAATGGGAGATTGGTAACGTTAATTTTTAAAGTTAATGTGTTGCATTTTTTTCATATTCATAATTAAATTAATTGAATTTTATTTTGATTGATTTACTTGCGATTTTTGTTGGACTTTATTATCACATGAATTTTTATTTTAATCCTTTATTAATTTAACACATGTGATAATTATCTATTGATTTGGTGGAGATAACAAAAGAATCCAACTTGGACTTGACATTCTAGAAGCACCGCCTGGGATGAATTGATGTCCAAATTCATTGCACCTAGTTATTTTGTAAAAATTATATTCTACTACAACTATATAAGTATCTTTTGTGATAAGTTAAGTTTTTATTTCTCATTATTTTCTTACCTTATTTTTGTTTTCCTATTCCAGATAAAATAAGTAATTGAATGTTAGGTTTAATTAATTTATCATGCAATTGTTAATCTTGGAGTTATGTAAAAGTCCAATTGGACTCTTTTGATTGTACAAGTCCAAGATAGTCTTGGACTCCATGATTTTCCCAATCTTATCAATTAGGTAAGGGTTTGATCTCTATAATAATTGGTAAGTTTCTTATTTATTTTGGCAAGGTCATATTATAATTCTCTAATTATTTCATAACTTACCTTGTTATCTTTTATCGTCCTACATCCAGTTAAGTTATTTTTTATTGTAGGAAAATTAGATGATTCATTACAACTACAACACATTGTGTAATAAGAATTGTGAGTTGTATAAAATCACAACACAAGAGAAGCCAAAGCACACGTTTTTACATATGGCGATTCGCCCTTTCTATTGCTTCACCAAACGTGACTTTTGCTTCTCTCATACAAGACATTTTCATGTACTGCTTGGTTCTAGTTCATGTACACCACCCTTTGATTTACTCAATCGATCTGAAGAATTTTCAGGAGGAGTCCATCCCATACAAGAAGAGCACCAACGCTAAGAGATCAACATGGGAGTGCAAATATATTGCGTGATCGCTGAATATAAGAAATTACTGATGAGTAGTGGGATGCTGGCTCGCATTATATGCTAAGGAGAAGATGGGGAGTGTTTTCATATTCTTAGATGTTGATTAGTTTATGCATAAACTATCCTTTAGCTTGCTTGTAAAGATTTAAACTCTTTGGTAACTAGTGGATCGATTTTTGCTCCTAGGCGACGAGCACGTGGTTTTTCACCTTGCGGGGTTTTCCACATTCATTCTGGTGTTCTCTGTATGTTTACTATTTTTGTTTTTTCAATTCTATTAGATAAATCTGGCATAATTTAGTTTCACAGATTAATCTGGTCAACATACAATTCAGGACTTATCTCGTGATAAAGTAGTGAACTATTGGTGCATGAATCCAAGTTACAAAACGCTCTTCATATCCATCTAAACATTTTAAATAGAATTTAGACATATTTAAATTTTCATATATAATGAATAGGCTAGGACTTAAGTGTGTATCTCATGGAAAAATAATAAACGTGTACACAATATATTGGTAACTAGTGATCTTATTTTGTTACTTACACGCAATATAAAATTGTCATAATATTGAATGCGGTTTTCATGGTAACATATCCAGAAATGTGATCTTTGAATAAGTAATAATATAATATTATCATAATATTAAAAATGATTTAATGTCAAATATTATCATAATATTAAAAATGATTTAATGTAAAATATTATTTTTGTGGTTGAATATCGAGAAATATTATTGTGACCCCCAGTTTTTGAATATCAAAGTGTTATTAAAATAGCTGTAACTTTGATGAAAGTACGGAAAGGCAAGGCCTCTAGCGAGGAGGGGAAGACTCCAACGATAAAGATGCGATGCTTCTGGATGACAGTAGCTAGGAATCCGCAATAACGAACTTTAGCAAATGAGCAAAAGTAATAATGGTTGAGACCATGGATTGTCAGAAAGGTTAGGTTATTTACTTTGGACTTCATCATTCCATCAACAAAGTATGGGTTAATGAGTATGGGGTTTGGACTTTTTAAGTTGGGGCTTCTTCCCCGTGCTACCAAAAAAGCAAATTATTTCCATATTTACTTATGACTTTAGACTATTTCAAAAAAAAAAAAATACTTATTAACAATTCACTTATAAATTAAATAGTGCACTTGTCAACTTAACAATCAACTTACCAAATGCTGCCACTGCCCGACCTACCGTAAGTCCTATTCCTAATTGCCAGAGACAAGAGCTATATTGGTTATAGCCATTGGCGACAAGGACCAAATATTATTCTTGCCAGGACCAAAACTAGTGGTAGAGGCTTCTTCTAGTTGCGAGAAGAACAAAGGGTGGTTCTTGTTTTGTAGCAACCAAAATGACTAGGTGGTTGTAGTTCCCGGCAGTAGTTCTTCTCACCGGAGGGTTGATCAGTAGTAGTGGAGGCAATAAGAGAGGAGAGTAAGAGAATAGAAAAAATTAGCGTTATGGTGTAGTAACCAAGAATTTCTAGTAAATAAAGTATTATTTGCTTTATAATCCCACACTAGAATTCGTTGATGGTCATGGTAAAAAACTTTGACTCCAAGGATGAGTCATGGTTAAAAACCATGACAATTTCAATCGTGACCTAACCGTTCGTCACTGTTAAAAATCGTGACAAATGGGCTTGTCATGCTTGGCTTTTGAGATGTCCAATTGAGACATAGTTCAATAAATCTCATGGTTTTAAACTATGACCCCTTCCGTTATGAGTCACAGTTTTAAACTACAGGTTATGGGAAAAGGGGTCATGGTTTAAAATCGTGACCATCTAGTGAAGCAAATACACACAAAAAAAAGTTACTTGCTCAATTCAGAGATGCATTTCCCGCACCAGGTTACCATCCTATACAGGAAAATAAGTTACTTGCTCAATTTAGAAATGCATCAATATTCCATCAAAGAGAGCTTCCCCCTTACAAACAAGGAATGTCAATATTCTCCAGTGTCACTTAAGTCAATGATTCATTTGTATGGCTCTTTAACCAATTAACCAACTCCATGTCTTCTGATTTGGGCGTCTTTGAATGTAATTTACGAACAATCATCTTCACAAGTTTCCTCAGAGTCCATTGTGCGTTCTTGATTCTAACTGGTATGCACTATGGTTGAGACAATTCATTCCATGTTAAGACAAGGAGGGCAAAGGCAACATAAATGCACTTCAAAGTTGCCAGAATAAAATATAAATGCAAATTTCTGCTGCTAACATGGTAACTATAGAGCACAATACCTAAAGCCCCCCAGCATAACATCTAACCTAGCTAAGAAATGTGAAAAGAAGGGATAACATAGAACTAGAGCTACTCACCGCCATCAACGTCAATTCCAAGAAAGCTGTCGCAGCAAAACTTTTTTTGCGTAGAACGAGAAACTTGTTGACTTCAAAATTCAGTACAAAAGTAGCCAAGAGGTTAGATGACTCAAAACTTGTGGATGTATAGGAAATAGTAAAACATTCATCATCATGGGTAAAAGTAAAGGTGGACAAAAAAATTAGAACCGAGTGGATAGAACTGGAACTGAACAGCAAAAACAAACACTAAACAGTTCTTTTAAAAAGATTAAAAACCAGAACCGAAAAATAAGAAATCAAAAACCAAACAGTTCCTTTCTAAAAATGAAAAACCGAACGTAATCAAGTAACTTTAATTTGAAAATAAAGTTCACGTACATTTTTCTAGTAAATTTCTTGTCATGTAAATACATTCATCATTATTCTATTAAATTTCTTGTCATGTAAGTACTTTCGTCATTAATTCGAAATTATAGATGATGGAAATTGCTGGTGGAGCACATATATCTGGAAATTAAAATAAATAAACTATTGTGTTTGGACATTACACAGTCACCTATCACGGTGTCTTATATTTTTATGAGAATTTCACAACAAAATCATAAACATTAAAATACCCGAAACCTAACCGGAATCGAATGGAACTAAACCCAAATGAGGATCTTGCTCATGAGAAACCTAATCGTTTTATTTTTTATGGAACCAAAATTTTTGTTTGGTTCCAGATAGTCCAATACCAGGAACCGAACCCGAAATGCACACTTCTAGCTAAAAAAAATTTAGCAACAAAATTAAACTAGAAATATTTGTTACCTATTGTGATTGTAATGACCACACTATTGCAGTCAATGTCAAGGCATTGTTTGCCTTCAAACTATTCTCTCTTCAACAGCTTTATTCTAGGATCTTCTTCCGATTATTGTCCCACAGACAACAACATAATCATGGCATATACGTCATAAAAAATACAGCCGTATGTATAGATGTATACTACTGAATATTGCAGAAGATGAAATGGATTTTTCAAAAAACTTTAAAACGTTTTCATAATTTCAATGGACAAGTTCAAACCTGAGTGGGACATTTTTGTAATTGTTAGGAAATCAACCTGAATATGATTTTGGATCTATCCTAAGACCTCTCCTTCAAGTAAGAAAATATCAAAAGAGCAGGAGAAAGAAATATACAAGGAAATAACAATGCAAGATTTACGTGGAAAACTCCAAAACCGAAAAAAAAAAACCACGGGCGGACCATCAAAGCCTTCCACTATGATAAATTTTTACAATCATATAGACTTTAACTCACCGATAGGAAAACTAACCCTAGCTTTACCACACTTAATTTTCTACTTTTTGCAGAAACTACAAAGAGTTACAAGAACTCCAATAAAGTAAAATTTGAAGCAACCCATGATAGGAGAAACCTATGATAACTCTGATTTAGTATAAATTACATCATTCTATAACTAATATACATCAATATCAATGTTCAAATTACACTTGCTATCCAGAAAATTAAAAAGAAAAACAAAACCCAAGGTTCGACCTAGTATCAAACTTTGGCTATCTAATTTAATGTCCAATGTCATAACCATTAGACCAACCATTTTGTCAAGATGGTTTCGATTTCAACTATCCTAATCACAAGCTCCTATAATTCAATAAGTTTTTCATTGCAAAACCACCAACAGTTTTACCAAAAAGATCATAGTTAGTTGTGCCATACTTGTAATTATCTAACGAGATATATAAGTACAACAACAAACTAAACCCTTTTCTCACTAAATTTATGGTCTCCCATATGAATCCTTCCTTGCAATTCTACTTTTTTCATTTCTAGTTGTACCAAGAGATGGAAAGGAACTAAGTTGATGACAATTACGTCATGCTAATTTGATTGGACCATAAGACAATTCATAATTGCAATAAGATACTTCTTATTAATCTAAGCAAGAGAAACTAATTGATCAGATTAGTAATCAGCGTCCACTTTCCATACCAAAATATTAGTTGTAATCTAAAATAGGAAAAATAAATAAATAAAGGTTCCTGGCCCAACAAACTCACTTTCCATACCAAAATATTAGTTGTCATCTAAAGTAGGAAAAATAAATGAATAAAGGTTCCTGGCCCAACAAACTTAATGTGTATTAGTCTAATACCATAGCCAGTAAACCATGGAACCATTTCACAATATGCATTTGGAATTTAATATATTTAACTCTAATGCTTTACTTTCTCTGGAGGAGATTGTTCTTAATATGATCAAAGGCTAAGAATTACTTGTAACCATTACGACATCAACTTTTTATGTGAGACCCACAAGAATTGAAGATGCATGACCAGGTTTTGAACAATGAAAAAAAAAATGTATATTCTTTTTTCATCAACTCCACATGGTTCATAATTTTGATCTTCCATTAATCTTCCGTTACATGCATTTCATAAATGATTAGAATGATCATCCATTATAAGCACTGAGCCTATTTAATTGTCAAAATAATGAAACTGCCAATAGGAATGTAATCTCTTTTGTTGGCCATTAAGTGTATGACATAGGATGTAATACCCTGATCTTTTATTGGACCCAAGATTGAAATTCATAACTTATGAAAATTAGGGAAAACCCCTCTTCATTCATAATGAATGATAAAATCATAGCAGCTTTGAAAAATCTTCTTGTCTTGAAAATAGAAAAATGACAACTATGATCTAAATAACATAACTAAAATTGAAAATAAGTTAAGGCCATCATGCCATGTCAAAGTCAAGATCTCTTCACTTGGTACTTACTTGAAAAAAAAAACCATAATTGGAAGTGTAAGATTAAATCTCAGTAAATACAAACTCATTACTATGACATTAACTTGTATAACTTGATCATAAACATAGCATAACATAAGAGACACAAGGAAATCCGACTTCACAGGGTGTCGTGAATCCTTACATATGGTACTACTAAACTCTGATGTCGAAACCTATAACATACTTGAACATAACAGGTCCATAACATGGCTTAATCTAATGCATAGCAGACAAGTAGTTGTACTTACCTTGACTTGAGCTAAGATAATAACTTCTAACTTCAAGATACAGCTATGGAAAAGGGAGCGAGAGCTCAAGGCTAATGTAGAACGATTTGCTTTGTTGGTGTGAGTAGAATGAATGGGAGAAGGGCTCTGTTTACAGGGTTAGCGGTAGCAGTCCAATAGAATTAGGGTGAATCGTATTATACCTTTGACAAGGTAAAATTATATTTTAAATATTATTCTTAATTGACAAATAAAACCAAGATAATTACGATTTAATTGTAGACCAATTAAATCACATGAGACATGTCATTAGCTTATAATGAACCAATCAAATACTTTTAACATGTTGCATATTTGACATGTGATGATAATTAAATAATCATCTCGATTTCTCCTTAAAATCACAGTGAAATGCAAAAATACGTTTTTTGGGCATGGGCTAATATAAGACTCGACTATAATTCACCTTTGCAATATATCATAACAATAGCCCAAGGAGTTTCATAACATATTGGGTCATTAATTTTAGGGTTTAAATGGTCGAAAAAGTTTTGGGGTGTTACACAGGATTAGGGTAAAACAATGACAGTGCAATTAATCTACTTACGCTGCAAATAGTCTAAAACACAAAATTAAGGTTGGGTCTTATGTTTTTAATAGGGAATTTGAATGAAAACTGTAACGACCACATTTAATTTTTAACTCAAAAGAATTATACGGCGTCGTTACGGCTTTTCCATTTTAAATTTTAGAAATTTAAGTTTAGCGCTCGTCTAGCAAACTAAAAATAATAATAAATTTAATTATTTAATTGGGTCGAACTTTATTACGGGCATCGTAATTAATCGGGCTTCCAACCCCACTATAATCTAAGGGCCCAACATACTCTCTATTGGGCCAACCCACTATCGGATAAGTTTTGAAACGTGAGTTGGGACCGATAAGAATTCCTATCTCTGTTAAATTCCCTCAACTCATGTATTTTCTTCACTCTCTATTCCACCCACGACACAAATACTCCACTCCATAAATCCCTACTCACGTCCCCTCCCTGGAGCTACCGCCAAACTCTCGTTCTTAGTCTACAGCTTTGAAAATCAGAGAAGTGATAGTCTACAGCTTTGAAAAATCAGAGAAGTCATTCCCAATTCGCAGCAAACACAGATCATACCAGGTAATATGCCAACTTTTCTATACAATAGAATTGGGTCTATGTAATCTACTACTTGAATCGTAACCGAAAATTTCAGCAATTAACCTCTGATTAATTTGCATCCATTGCCATGAAAACGTCATGCTTAAACAACATACACAACACCCAAACACATTCAAATCAAAAACCAGTTAATCCTTCCCCTCACAGACTGAATCGAGACAACACCCTACTGCTAATTTCCCTGCGTTTTATCGACCATGAATCCATTACCAGGAAACACAAAACACAACCAACTAACCAAGCTTCTCAACCCAATCAACCAAACACAAGTTCTTACAATCGAGAATTTGAAAAAAAAAAACCATAAAAGAAGAAGAAGAGGGCCGAAACAAGCAGAGAGAATCGGCCACGGCTCCATTTTCTTCACTTCAAATTTCCTCCATAAACCACCCCCCCAAATCCGTAGTTAAGCATAGAAGAACCCATAACATGAATTGTAGTTGACCAATTTGGCCGGAAAAAGCTCAAACTCGCCGGTGGATTGGCTCGATTGCGGCCGATTGGGACCCAATCTCGGCCAGACATCGACGCCGCAGCTGCTATCCTCGGAGGCGTCACACCCTGGCGATCGACCGGTGGCTGCAGACAGTCGTGACGGTCGGCGGCGGCGATGGCGAGTCATCTCCTCCACGCGATGGCTGCTCTCGGTTTCCTTTTCCCTCTTCTGTCAAATTGTCGATCGTGAATGAAGGAAGACGACCCAAATCTGATTTTAGGGCCTGAAATTTGCAGCCCAAGTCCCTCAAACTCGAAATTTAGCATAAGTTGGCCCCAATTTTCGATAGTCATCTCCATTGATCCCCTAAAGTCGAGTATATTCTTCAAATGGGTCCAATCGAAGTTTCAAAGTTCATTTTAAGTCACCAAACTTATGTATCTAATTCAATTGAGTCCAATTGAATTCATATACATTGCAATCAAGTTCGCAAATTCTGAATTAACTGTAAATCGGCCCCTAAATAGACAATTCCTTTCAATCAAGCCCTAATTAAGCTTCAAAAATTCGATTTCCATCCCTAAAGTTTCAATTGAGTTTCTAATTAATCCTAATTGACCAATTACTTCAGTTACCACCCTCAAATCAATACTTCTCTTTCAATTAAGCTCAATTTAACTTTTAAAGTTTGCTTTTCGGCCCTAAAACTTTTAAATTAAATCCTATAAGACCCGAATAAATTATTAAACTTCAATTTTAAGATTTAATTACTAAAATTATGTTTAATTTCTTTTATTAGACGACGGGAAAAGTCCGTAGAGGCGCAAGTATCACACCAGCCCAAATTTAGAGGAATTTACAAGAACAAAGAATTGAGGTGGGGTTACTTTATTGTGTTACTTTTTGCAAATGCTTTCATTTTAAAATGCGATTGTTTACTTTAAAATCCATATCATGTCCTTTGCGTGTTATAATTTATAGTGTTTGCTATGTGACATGCATGTGATGGTGTTAAGTACCATCTTCTACGGAATGGTTAAGGGCCATTCGGATAGTCATAGCGACTTTCCCCCACGTTGGACGGGAGTTTCCAACACTCGACTTTCTATAGTTATCTGCCTCTAATTGTAATTTCGTATATGGCTATGTGATATGGTGCAATGTTTTTCTACTGTGCTCCACTGAGTATAACAACGTTATACTCACCCCAAATATTTTAAACTCTTTTTCAGATTAAGGAGTCCGGTGAAGTGGCGCGAGACGAGGCGACATCATCCACTAAATTACTATATTAAATTAGTTTTCTTTTATTAGAAGATTGTTCAAAACTCAGTAGTATTATTTTTGAGCTTCCGCATATGGTTTAGGAGGTTTATTTATTTATTTAGAAAATGAATATTGATTATCAAGTTGTTTGATATTATTTCATTTAAGTACGGGAATTTTGAACCATATTATTATTCCTAATATTATTATTATTGTTATTATTATTATTGAAAAGGTTATAAAAGAAAAAAAAATTATCGTCAATTTTCCCATTTCAATTAATTAAAGGCTATTTTAGTAACCCTTCGATATTTAAAAATCGGGGCGTCACAAAAACTTACATATTTGACCTAGGATGGGAAAATCAAGATGGAGTTGTTCGGAAATGATAAAGGTTGCTAATGGTGGTGATTCGGCTGGGGAAATATATGGTTGGACCTCTCAAACGATTGCATTTTGATGGTTGCTTCCGCGTTACACCTTTTAGAAAAATGGGCATAACTTCTACCAGGCACGTCTAATTGACATGAAATAAAATCCTAGAGATACATACTTCAAATGTCTATAACTGTAACCCAATGTAACACCTCGAGTTCTACGAACCCGGAATGTTAGTTCTTTCTTTAAAACTATCTCAATTTTTTTATAATAATAATAATATTAAATGCGAAAACATAACAAGTAATTCAGATACAGAAATTCATTTCAGATAGCAAACATATTAGATATCTTACATTATTCAATCTCTAATAATTCAAAACTTTCAGCATAAAATACTAATTAGTTCAAAACAGTTAAAATGAAAGGCGTGAGCATTTCAAGAAATACTCAGTAGGCTTTGCGCAAGTTAATCAATCTATATAAGTGTACATGGAAAATAGATATGCAAACTCTGTAATATAATACTCGTATATAACTCTGGACCCGAAGGCAAGTAATTTGCTCAGAAGCAACTCTGAGCCCGAAGGCAAGTCTAGGCCGGAAGCCAATTCTATTACATACTAAAAGCACTCATATAGTATAGATTATTAACTATAAATGCACGATAAGTGAAAATGAGTCTTTTGAGCCTACCTTAAGTCTCTCCCGGGTTTTGAGCCTACTAAGCTTTGGGAATCAGTCCTCTAGTTGTTTGTACGCCCCATCTATTCAATAACAAATTTAATTTATGTTAATACTCTTAAATATTAAATATTTATAAATAATATAGAAGCTTCGGACCAAAATTGAATGAACATAAAAGTTTCGGGGTCAATTTGAAAGAATCAAATAGTTTGGGGACCTAATATGCAATAAAATTGAACTAAAAAGATTTTGGACTCAGGTATAAGATTTTAAAACATGGAGGACTAAGGTGCAATTAAAGTTTGGGGGTTAACTTAAATAGGGATAAGAAATTGAAGGATTAAAAGTGAAATAAAAGTTTAGGGGTCAAATTGTAGCGATTGAAAGTTAAGGACTAGAATTTAAATAAAATTTGAGGGCTTACTTAAATAAAATAAATAAATTGTGGGACTAGATTTGAAGATATTATTTAGGGGTTAAATTATAACAATTAAAAGTTAAGGATTTACTAGTTAAATAAATCATAGGACTAACTTAAATTAAACTAAAAGATCGGGGGCTAATTGTGAAAATAACATAATCAAGAAAATGGGTCAAAAAGCTTAGCAATACACGACTGGACATTCTCGTGTCTAAAGCCGAAAGAAAATGGAAGAAGCTAGCCGGTGATTTTGACGTCGGCGGTGGTCGTGACTAGCGGCAAAGGTAGTGCCAGCTGCGGTGATGCTGTTAATGGCGAAAATTGAAGAAACTGGTAGTTATTGAGCTCGAATTTGATGGTTGAAAGTTGAGAAAAATTTTGGGCATTTTCAAAATTCGATTTAATCTCTAGTCTTTTTCGAAATAAATTGGTTATATGATGTTCTATGGAGGTAGAGGAAGGTATGGGTGTAATTTTTGTGTTGTGAAGTAGAGTTTGGGTGTGGATGATACTTCTTGGCCGAGATTAATGGCGTGTATATATGTGTGTTTGGTGTGCTTGTGTGTGTTGTGTGGTGGCTACTGGTGGTGGTGGTATGGTGGTGATATAATGGTTGCGAAGAACTAGCTACTACTATGAATAACTAAAAAGAATGTAGTGTAATGAATGTGCAATGGGCTTCTAACTAGAAGTAGGCCCAAATGAAATAAAAGCTAATATTTTGGCACTAAAACAAATAAATTTAAAAGTTTTGCTCCTCAAAGTAATTTTGGGAAATAAATGTATTTTTATAAATTATTTTCTTATAATAATTAAATATAATAATAAATAATATAAAATTCAACTAGACGAGCATACGCTATTAAATTCTATAGGTGAAATCGTAGCGACATGTTCGAGATTTTATTTAGTTAAATATTTTTATTTAAGGAAAATTCACTACCATTACTACCAAAAATGTATGAAAATTGATTCCATAAAAATTACTGACAATTCTCGAAGTTGACGGAAGATTTGGGTCAAATCATATGAGAGCCATATAGAAAATGCCAAATGTAGAAAAGTCAATCAGCTCAGTAAATAAAAAAATATACTTGGTCATCTTGCTTTATATGTCATATGTAAGATTTTTTTGTACCATAAGAACATTACAATTTACAAGATTATTTTAACAGAATTATGAAACTCACCGCTATAAATTATGAACCAAAACTTAAAATTAAATCAAATTATCCACATGTTAACACGGACTCAACCAAACTTGGCAGTTTACCAGGGGCAAAGTCACATGAATCACAAACTAATTAAGCCATAAGCCATTAGCACAAATACAGAGTGACAATTCTATAAGCTCTAGCATAAATACTCAACAAAATTGTCATTTTTTTACTATATATAACTTTTCCCTTTAACGTATCAAAAGTTAACATGGTTGAATGTTGATTGCATTAGGCTAATGTGTTTATGCTAGTCACAACCACCGCATAGTATTTTTTGTCTTTTGGATCTTTGTTATAAGAAACCCATAAATTGTCTAATAAACATTTTTCTATCTTACTAAGAGAAATGTGCGGAAAAGGTTTAAAAGAAATATTGCTATTAGGAAAAACAAATAGTTCTTGATTACTAAACCTCATACGTTCTTGTTGAGGTTGTCTGGGTGAGTAGTTGAAGGTCTTGCTACAAAAAAGTTTCCCGGAGGGATACCCACTCTTGGTGGTGGTCTAGACATCTGTCAAAAGGATTAGTAAACAGTTTCAAAAATAATTTTATATGTCTCTTGGTCTATGTATCTAAAATCTAAACAAGCTTTTATCAAATTGACAAATCTTGAAGCTTTAATAATTTTATTACCAAATTCTATAAGTAAGTTTTTGATAAAGGTAGGAGGAGGAACCGACTGTTCTAAAAATGATTATAAACTCTAACAAATAAATTGAATTCTATTTTATATTTTTCTACTTCTATTTCTACGCCACATTTCTTTCTTAGTAAAGTTCTAATTAAATGAAAAGATAATGCATCTCCTATAGTCTTCAATGATCTGCAAAGAAATAAATTATTTGTGTAAAAACATATTAGATCTATTAAAAATGTCTGAATAATTTTCTTCTGTTATCATATTATTCTTTAAACCTACTGATTTTTTTTTTATTATTTCACTATAGTCTTGTACTTCTTTTTGACACATTAACATAGGCTCGTACCATTTAAAAAGAGGTCGGTCTTGTTCTAATTCTAAATAGGCTTCTTGTGGATCCATAAAATTCTTTATAGTAATTTTTAAATGTAAAATCTCTTTTTCTAATCTATTTTTGTTTTCATTTTTTGAAGTATGAGAAAAATGAAAACAAATATATAGAAATAAATAATGCACATGATTAAAACATATATAATACATCATTAATCATTAAGAGGGGAAATCACAATGATTGTAAATCACTCGTTTCATACATTTGTATGTGTAAATATTAATTGGTTATTCAATATAATACAATCAAACTTTATATAATTTAGGACTTAATTATATTAGTTTTATATTTACTCATCCTGTAATTTGGTTAGTTTCAACATTATTCAAACATAATTTCTTTTAGTTCATCAGTAAGATTTCAGACGCTAAACATTAAGCAACAATCAAAAAGTTCTCATCTTTAAATTATAGTGAAATATGTTTTTTTTAAGTATTTCTTTTATTCTTTTAACCAGTAGAGACTTCTTAATTTTATTATTACTTCAACGGCCAATGACCAGAAAGAGTGGAATAGGCATACAATTAATCCAACAAACAAAACAACATTAAGAACTAGCCATTGAAGGTATAGTGTGACCAATTATATCACCATCTATGAGAGTATAGTCACAACCACCACAAATACAATCCATATAGAGTAAAACCGAGTGGATATCGTGTATAATCAGTGCATTGGGTGCAAACTGATAGTTTGAGAGTCAAGCTTATACCACCCACATACAATTAGAGTAACGTCGTGAGCAAATGAGAGCCCCCTAACCACAGCAACTGCTTTGGCATCACCAAAACAGACAACTAATCGAGTTTTTTTCCTCCTTTGTTTCTTTGTTCTTGCAACAATCCGAACTTATAAAGAATTCGATCATCTCTTGTGGCATTCACCAATGTTGGTTTTCTAATCCACATCGTTGGAGGTGATTGGCTTAATATATCAGTTGTTGCCACATTGTGAGTCGAAGGTTAACAGTTTATTGATCAACATCGCTAGATTTTTAGGTTTTCTGGATCAGTTCTAATCTCGTGTGGGCTGCGTTAGCACCATTCTAACATGGTCAGCATCAGTTGGCATCAGAGCTCAGATTCTAACTCTTCGGTAATCTATCTTTTATTTTATCTGTTATTGTTTCAAGTATTGATTTCTAGACTTAGATTTGGGTTTATACTCGAATCTAGTGTTCTTAGATCATCATATTGTGTTTCTAGTTATTGTTGTGTTGTTCTATTTGTGTGTGTGTGTGTGAGAGAGAGAGAGAGAGAGAGAGAGAAATTCGAAATGTATAAAAAAATCCTATCAAAAGAAAGAATGAGATCCTCCAATGTTGTGCGAACGAGTGTTAGTCGAGCTTTGACTACACTTAGTTTTTATTTCACCATTTGCATTCTTATAGTTTATAAGTTGTAATATTGTGTTGGTTCTTCAATTAACATTGAAGCTTGTTGTTTGAGTCTTATCATTGTTTCATCTTCGTTTCTACGTGGCATTGGCATCAACTATGGTTGAATTGATCAAGAGTTGTTTTATTCGGATTTGACTCGTTTAGTTCCTTGTGTTCAAAGAGTTGTAGGAGAACAAGCGATAAAAGATTTGAGTTTAAACACGAATGATATAAACATGTGAGGACACTATCACGGACTTAAGCACACAGTGTCTGACGCTAATTCTACTATGAGTCGAGATCACAATCCAATGTCGATGGATGAGTTTAGAAGAATATTACAAGAGAATAATCAACGTCTTGAGGAATCAATTGCCGGGTTGGGAGAGAGATTGAACCGAATGGAGGTCTGACAAGGGCAACGAGTCAATAGGGTTGATAGTGATGAGTATGAAAATGAGTCTGAGGATGAATACAGAAGAGAACGAAGGGGAGATAGAGGAAGAAGGGAACGTCGTGATTGAAATAAAGAAGAAAGTGATATTAAGAATGTGAAGATCGAAGTTCCTATATTTCGAAGCAAAGTAGATCCGAATGCCTATCTTGATTAGGAAAGTTAGATAGACATTTTGTTCAAATTTCACCCGATTTCGGCGGCACGAAATGTACCCTTGATTTTCAAAGAATTCACGGGATATGCATTGAGTTAGTGGAAGCAATTGATCACCAATAGGTGCTGAAATTTAGAAGACCTCGTGGACACTTGGGAATTGTTTAAAGACTACAATGAAAAATAGGTTCGTCCCAACATACTATTATAGAGAATTGTGTCAAAGATTACAAGCTTGTAGTTAAAGGGGATGATCCATGGAAGATTATTACCAAGAAATGGAAACTCTTATCAATAGAGTTGGGATAGTTGAAGACGGGGAAGCCACCATGGCTAATTTCTTGAGTGGTTAGAATAGAGAAATTACTAACTATACCGAGCTACAAGATTATGCCGATCTTCAAGAGTTAGTACATAAGGGCGTGAAAGTTGAGAAGCAAGTCAAGAGAAAGAGTACAAGTAAGCTTCAAGCTGTGGGAACTAGTAGTAACTTTGTTAAATCAAAGTAGGCCAAGAACAAGAATGATAGAACACATTGGAAAGGTAGGAATGGTCCACCAAAGGTTACTCTAGTGGTCGAAGATAAGGGTAAGGGAAAGATTGGGACTCCACCTATTCGAAACCAAGATATTAAATGCTTCAAATGTTAAAGAATCGGTCACATTGCATCTAAGTGCCCTGATCAACGAACTATGTTGGTACGAGATTATGGCGAAGTGGTAACAGATGAAGAGAATGGGGAACTCCCCTGCATTGACGAAGAAGAACACATACAGGGGGATGAGCAATTCATTGCTCCAATTCCCGAATCCTTAGTGACAAGACGAGCTCTTAGCACCCAAACAAAGGTTGATGAGACAACACCTCAAAGAGAAAACATCTTTCATACCCGATGCTTGGTGAATGATCAGCCATATAATGTTATAATTGATGGGGAAAGTTGTTGCTAGTACTTTATTTGTTGAGAAATTGAGAGTATCATTGATCAAACACTTGAAACCATATAGATTGCAATGGTTTAGTGACTTGGGTAAGGTTAGGGTAAACAAGCAAGTACTAGTGCCTCTATCCATTGGACCTTATGCTGATCAGATCATTTCTGATGTGGTTCCAATGGAAGCTACCCACATCTTGTTGGGAAGATCGTGGCAATGTAATCGTAAAGTATTACATGATAGATATTGAAACCGCTATAGCTTCAAAATGAATGAAAAGTTGGCCATACTTGCTTCTTTATTTCCACAGCAAGTTTATGAAGACACGTAAAGCTTAAGAATGAGGTTGACGAGGGAGAAATGAGGGAAATAGAAAAAAATGAGAATTGAGTGGAAACATGATGGATAAAGCCAAAAGAGAGGCAAGTGATAAGAAATGAGAAGGTAAAAGAAAGAGTGTTTCTTTGCAAAAAAGCGAGACATTTCGAGAACTTTATTGGGAAATCAAACACATGTTTTGCTAATCTACAAAGAATCTTGCCTTGTATTTGATTCTAATAGTGATTCCTTCCCTAGTTTGGTTGTTTCTATCTTGTAGGAATTTGAAGACATACTACCTGAGGAGTTGCCGAGTTGGCTACCATCCATTAGGGGATTGAACACCAAATTGATTTGGTGCCCGGAGCCGCAAGGAAAACCGCCCCGCTTATTCAAGTAATGCCGAGGAAACCAAGGAATTACAACATCAAGTGGAGGAACTCTTGAGTAAAGGCTACACCAGGGAAAGCATGAGCCCTTGTGCCGTATCAGTATTGCTTGTACCAAAAAAAGACGGATCTTGGAAGATGTGTGTTGATTGCCGAGTCATCAACGACATCATGGTACAATATCATTACCCTATTCTTCTATGAGATGATACACTAGATGAATTACATGGGCCTAGTGTCTTTAGCAAAATTGATTTAAAAAGTTGCTATCATCAAATTCTAACGAAAGAGGGGATGAAGGAAAAACGGGATTCAAAACCAAATATAGGTTATATGGCCGGATGGTTATGTCTTTTGGATTGACAAATGGACCGAGCACTTTTATGAGACTAATGAATCATGTTTTATGTGCTTTTATTGGTAAATTCGTTATGGTGTATTTTGATGATATCTTGATTTATAGTAAGGTTTAGAAGCTCATGTTGATCACCCTAGGCTTGTCTTGGAAGTTCTAAGGGAAGAAAAATTGTTTGCAAACCCTACTAAAAGTCAATTTTATTTGGAGAAGATAGTTTTTCTTGGCTATATAGTGAGTGCTAATGGGATAAAAGTTGATGAGGAAAAGATAAAAACAACCAAGGAATGGCCTACACCCAAAAGCATAACTGAAGTTAGGAGTTTTCTCGGTTTGGCTAGTTTCTGCAAGAGATTTATGCCTAATTTTAATACTCTAGCCACCCTATTAACTGAAGTGGTCAAGAAAACTGTAGGTTTTAATAGGGTGTAGAGCAAGAACATGCTTTTCAAACTATTAAGAATAAATTGTGTTCTTCACCTGTGCTTTCTTTGCCAAATTTTAACAGGGCTTGAAATTGAATGTGATGCCTTGGGAATAGGTATTGGTGCTATTTTAATGCAGGAAAGGAAACCAATTGCATATTTTAGTGAAAAGTTGAGTGGAACCACACTCAACTATCCAAAGTGTTGTATGCATTGGTTCAAGCATTGGAAAGTTGGCAATATTACCTTTGGCCCAAAGAGTTTGTGATTCATATGAATCCCTAAAGCATCTCAAGGGACAAGGTAAGTTGAATAAGTGACATGCAAAGTGAATGGAGTTCATTGAGATGTTTCCCTATGTGATCAAGTACAAATAAGGTAAAGAAAATGTAGTTGCCGATGCTTTGTCACACAGGTATGCTTTACTAACTATTTTAAATACTAAATTATTGGAATTTCAATTGATGAAAGAGTTGTACAAAAAGGATCCCGATTTTTCTAGTACTTTCGTTTCTTATGAGAAGGGAGGTTTTTGACAAGTTCTATAGGTAAAAAAGCCCATATATGGACACTAGATTTTATTGGCACCCACTTTAAAATAATTTTTTAATGAATACACCACTCTTTGTAGGCACTTTTCATCCTAATTTACCATTATAATTCATGTTCTCTTTTCATCAGTGCACCACATCCCCTTCTATCCCACATTCTATCCCCCTCCCGGGAAAGGTTTGGACTCAGCCGCTGCTTTCTCAGCAATTGACACACTAGACGGTGTCTTTGAATAAACACATCAATAATTTTGTGGATTGATCATTACATATATATATATATATATATATATATGTATACCTGTGTATGCATATAATACAATAAATAAATATTAATGAAAAGGAATTTGTCAATCATATTCAAATTGAAAAAAAAAAAGAAAAAATTTGTTTTTGCAGTATAACTCTAATGGCAGGCCATTTTTTTTTCTTTTTTTTTCCTTTTAAATAGAAAATCTCAATCTATTCCCTTTTTAAAGGAAACGTCTTTTTCCCCCCATAAAAGCATGAAATTCACCCCTCCAATTATCACATTAATTTGAATTCTCAAATTGGATTGATGCTCCATGATATCTCGAGTTCCATGTTTTTTCCTCGAATACATAAGAAGGAATGAAACCCTTGAATCTGGGATTAAATGGAGAATTTTATGCGATAGGGAGAGACATATATTTTGTTTTTTAAGTTAAGATGTGTGATGTGCTTATAAAATTTAGTTAAAAATAATTTAAGATTATGGTTAATAATGTCATTTTATTTAAGGATATTATGGGAAAGAGAATAATTGTGGTGTCTTAAATAAACTATGTGGTGGTAATATAACTACCATTGGTTTAATATACTAGTTGTTGTCACGTCTTGAGTCGAAGGTTGATAGTTTACTGATCGATATCACCGAATTTTTAGCGTTTTTGGATTAGTTCTAATCTCGCGTGGGTTGCGTTAGCACTATGCTAACATGGTTCACATCATTTACTTTCTCTTCAAGTGGAATGAAGGTAGAGCTTAATTGCACCTTCAAAGATGATTCATCCAAATATCGTCCACAAATTTAAAATTTCTATTATTTTAAGAAGTTATGTTTATATGAGATTCAACTTTGTTTAGATTGCAGAAGGGGTTCGTGCTTGAGCCAAAGCTATTGTAACTGCAAGTGTTGCAAGTGCCCTGCCAATTGTAAGCGATTTTCCCTTTTCTTACACAAAAGAAAAGAAAAGAAATATGTTAATAGCTAATTGATCAATTTTAGGAAATTAGTAAATTTTTTCTTACTGTGCACACCATTTGTCACAAACTATTTATCAACCGTAAAATTCTTTTTGTCTTACTCAACAAATCCACGCTCCTAAATAAAGGGTTAGTTTGATACACATTAAAATTGAATTTCTTGAATTGTGTATAGGTTATGTGGTTGAAAATTAGAGATGATTTATTAAAAAAATGAAAAATAATTATTAAATTAATGTGTGTATCATTGCAAATGACGAAAGATAAAAAATTGATAAAATTTATTGTGTATCGAACAAGGCCAAAATTATCATGATCAAATCTTAAGGGAATGACCTTAATAAAATTAATCCCTCCGTTCCAAAACAATAGGCCCACTTCCATTTTTCATTTGTTCCAAAATATAGCCCACTTACTAAATTAAAAGTATATTTAATATACCCTTACTTTTGACCAACTTAATGAGTCTTTTGGAATTCTCCACTACTCTACCTTGAGAATGTAATACGAGGATGTCATATTTATGTTTCCCATGAATTTCTCAACTTCCCATCCACCCCCATTGTGCCCATTTTTTTTTCTAAAATATATTCACACACATGCATGGCGGCCTTTTTATTTCTAGAGTATATAGCAACCGTTTAATCCAAATGAAATGAGAGAAAAATGCAAAGTTGAGCTTACATGTTTTTTGAATCCAAATGACGAAACTCACAAAATTAGCACAACTCATTGTAAGGAGAAGAAATTGGCCAGAACAATGCTCAACTTGAATTTTTCACCAAAAGAAGAAGGACGCGTTTCGGCCGAGCAACATTTGCAAACCTCAAAACAATTGGGTTCTTCCAATCCATATGATGAAACCTCAGAACAATTGGGTTCTTCCAATCCATATGATGAAATTGTTAAAATCACCACAACCTATGTGAGAAGAAGAAACGCATTAGACCAACATTAGACCTAAATTCTCCACCACAACAAGAAGGCGATGTTTTGGTCCATCAAGTTGTTCATCAAATGTTGAAGATTTATCCACCTAGATTTTACTAGTAGTTGTTTCTAGCTTGCACTGCTGGATATAAAAGTAAAAATGATTATCATCTATATAACCCCTATAATCCCTTATTATGTTTAACAATTAATTAATCAAATGGAAGAACTAGTGTTTGCCTATAATTTTTCTTAGTTTTATTATTATGAAATCTTCCGCAGTTGCTTGAACTTCCGTTAGTTTTGCATCCACAAAAGTCATCTTTTTATCCAATTCCACATTTTCTTTTGTAGTTGCTTGATATGTATTACAACAATTATACCATTTGTTCAATTATCATTATTTAAGTGGGTGATAAACAAGAGAAATAATCTAAAAAATAAGTCGAGATTCTTAAGACGAAATAGCTTCTTCTTCTTCTTCTTTCTCTTTTTTAATGAAATGAATATCCTTATAAAATGGGCAATCATGAGTTCATGACAAACTCAACAACCAATTAAAACAAAATCTGAATCAGTTGTTCTATGACAAAAAAAGCGTTGATTTTCAATGAATCCTTTCATTGTCTTCCATAAACAAATGCCTTTGCCTCATTTAACACTTTGGGTTCGCATTCTACACATTTAGCCAACCCGCCACGTTTAAATAACTTTTTTTTTTGTTCACGTTCACGTGTGGAATCTTGTAGTTATTGCCTCCGGAAACTTTCATGACTTCAACCATGCATGATTGCAACGTTAAGAAGACATTGTTTAATTCTTGAGCTAGGAATGTATTATACGCCTTCTCTACCGCCGAAACTAGTTCGTCAATCATAGTTGGAGATGATCGGTGTTTAATTGAATCAATAGCCCTAAAATCCAAGGTCCAAAACATTCATATTCGGACTATTTGCAAGTTGACAGCGCAAAAAAATGTCAAATCCATCATTCTTCACAGTTTCTACAAACTCAATGTTGTTGATACCTAAACATGGTTTTGCATTATCTTGTTGTATATAGATGGTAGTAGGACCAGAACATAGCCATTTTTCTCTAATTGCAGGCAACACTTTCTTGATTAGACATGACCGAATAACTTCTTTCGTAATTGACAATATTGGCTTTGTCTCCAAAGTTCCAGCCATATGATTTTTAAAGTTTCGTTTTGCAGGTTCTTTAGTCACCAATGCCCATATTCCAATCTTCCCATCAAATTCTTTATCTGAAGTAAGGTCAAAATGCGGACGAGCTATTACTATCACAAACATTACCTTATCAATGTATCTCTGACTCTTGCATGTACGAATCGGCTTAGTCTCATCCAAGTGTAGATAATACTTTTGTGAAGTGTTAGACAAATGAAACCATTTCTCATTGATATGAACTTGGTTATAGATATCGAAAAATGATGACTTAGATGAAAGTGTATTGCTATCAATCATTGATAAGCAAAATTCTACCCTTGCTCTCTTGTTCTCATCCGACAAATATGGCTTTATGGCGTTTGAATGCGGTCGAATGTATCCTTCTTTGATTCTCCTATGGATAGTTGATTTTGTACCATCCAAATCCTCTGATAAAGATTTTATGTTTGGTCGAAAACAAAGAGGGATATTCTTAATCTATTCGAAATTTCATTCAACTCTTTTTCAACCCGTTTTCACCATGCTTGAAGAAAACTTCGGTGGATCACATAATGTAACTCTAAAATGTTTCCCATCTTTCTAGATTTGATAAATTGATTTTCTAGACATTGAAAATAATCTTGCAACTTCAGAAATCTTTCCTTTTGGTAGTTTCCCATCCTCTTTTTTTTGCCAGAGTTTCTCAAAAACGGTTCTCTTCATCTTAGAGGTGACATTCTTTTTATTGTTTCCATTACGTGTATTTTCTCGAGGTGCCACGGTATTGTTGACCAAGTCAACATCTGTGGGAAAGCTTTTCAAATCAATGTAAAATGCTTCTTTATGATTGTGAAGGAATATCTTCAGGTGCAGAAACATGTTCAGGCATCATATTCAGATCAATGAAATTCATATTGGTTGAAGTACATTTTTTCATTTTTGGTTTGTGATTAAATGCAAAACATCCTCCATATTTATAGGACTAGTTTTGCACTTGAAAATTGACGATGGCGGGAAGTTGAATTCATTTGAATTGCTTTTCAATTTGTCAAATTTAATCCACTGATTTAGGATGAAAATTTGAATTTTTTTGTTCAAGCGGTTAATATCTGATTGTTGGAGAGAGAATGTTGTGACTTGAAAGATAATGGTTGTATCTAAGCGTTTAAATTGAGTTTTCAATTTTGAATAAAAAGTTAGATGAATGACTTTTCTATTGCATGGAAGTTTGTAAAGATTCATTAAATAGAAGTTTTCACTAGTTGGTAGGAGTATAGCAGGAAAGTGTATGAAAATTTTATGTTTTTCAATTTTATTAATTGACATTTTTTAACCTATGTGCCAAAAGAAATGAGCCTAGCTTTGGGACGGAGGGAATAGTTGAGATATCATAATCAAATCTTAAGGGAATGACCTTGAAAAGATTAGTTGAGAATGCATAACAGATATTGCTTATAGAATGACACTGTATTGCTAATTAAGAGAACAACTCTATTATTGATATTGCTTGTGGAAGCTTTGTACACAAATAATAGTATTGTTGATAGAATGCAACCAGGGTGCTCATGAACTTAGTGATTCTTAAGGTGTGGTCACGAGTGCTCGGTCTAACCCTATAATTGTTGATATATTAATGCTCTTGTGTAGCACACAGATGAAAAAGACTAGTAATTTATCATCCCAACTTTTATTTTATTTTATTTTTTGTTTTATATCAATCAATGCTATTTTTTTTATTTATATTTACTCTCAAAAATATAAAATCAGATCGTATTTGCTCTCTGAGGTGTGTAAAATTAAAAGTGAATTCCAAAAATAGCATGCAGGTGGAAAATTCGGAATTCCCACCCTATAAATTACTGTGCTAAAAGACAAATATAGTAGGTTTTTCAAGCCCCATGTTCCCATTTTTTTTTTTAAATTCTCTATTCTATATATCTTATACTATAAGTTCTAGTTTTTTAGAGACAACTTATACCAGCAACAATTCTGACGACCGCTATACTAAATTTTTTGGTGTGTAAGATTGCAAATATAATAGCAAAAGAAGACGTCGACTCCAACTCTATACTTCTGATCATCTTTACCATTTTCATTTCCTTATAAATTATTTTTTTTTTATAAAAATCGGATCTAGTTCAAATCTTCCAAAAGTTTTCCCAGGTAAGCTGGTAAATCAGTTGGAGAACTTGCAAGCATCTGTGGTGTGTGGGGATTTTTGGGAAGGGGTGGGTGGGAGGGTGGGTGGTGTAAACGGAGGGGAAGAAGAATTCTCTCCTTTTTTTTTGCCTTCCTTGAGGATGAGTAATTTTGTCCCTTAGAATTTCAAATATATGCTATCAAGGGAAATGAAAAAAGTATCAATAACATTCAGAGTTGCCATTCTTGTCCTTTTTTTCTAAAATTAAATCTACGGTCACTCACACCAGATTAAGTGCTATACTAGTTAAAACCAAACAATTGCTAAAATTTAGGGCTTGTTTTTTACAATATAAGATCCACTAATTTTCATTAATTTTTCATCTCATTATTTTTAATTATTCATAGAATTATTTTATATTTTTTAATATATTTTCTCCAAATTTCAATCAGTCAATCCGAATTCCAAATGGACAAATTTTTGGAGTTGTTTGATTGGGAATAAAAGTTATTCGCACGATATTTTGTGTAAAATATGTGGCTAATATTATATTCAAAAGTATGTATATAATTAGAAAGAGGAGACAAAAGAAGAGTGTAGGATAAATTTATCGTGATAAAACAAGCCGTTATTTTACATAGAAGGCGGCCTTGCTGCCCGGCTCAAGTCCTACGATTCTATGATTCTATCACATTCCAGGCTCATCCACTGATTTTAAACGATTCATTATGCGAACTCGGAATTCCGACTCACCAAAATCGGCGGCGGCGACAAAAAGGACGCCACCGGCCGGCAAAAGATCCTCCGCCAACGCCTGGGCAAAAACCCCTACGACCTCAGTTGATCCACCTGGTGAATCTCCGGGTACGGAGACGGAAACCCCTAAGGCCGCGTTGACAAAGCGTGCCACTGCCGCTAGAGCGAAGCAAGGCAAGCCTAGCGATTCTACCTCCAAATCGGGGCCCGAGCAATCAGGTTTATGGAGATTTTTACCGTTATTGGTTTTCAATTTTTCGTGGACCAGTGAGGCGTAAGAATGGTTTCTACGTTCAGTATAGAAACGTGAAATTATTTGCCCCCGAACTGTAAAATGGAACTATCATGCTCAACTTCTATTCGTGTTCGCCATGCGTCATTACCCTGGTTCTCGTCTGGTCTTTATTTTGCAGACGGAATGTCACATGGTACTAAAAATCAAAGTGGAATGTTAGAAACAGCTATTGCATTGTTTAATTGGTGTTATTTCTTCTGATTTGGACGGTTTTAACATGTATTCTGGTTGCCATACGAGTTTCCATCTGCTATGTGGCATTTTTTATAAAATTGAAGAGACAGGACATGACTGATGGAGACTTGAGTGGTAATTTGATGGTTAAAGAACGGTGATTCTTCATCAAATCCAATTTACTCTATTCATGTTGTTATTGTTCTTCTAGTTCTTGTTGCTGGACACTAGCCTGTAAATATTCGGAGAAATCAATATGAAACTCTTAGGTAATTAGTGTTTTATTGATCAATTGGATAAAGAATTTAAACTTTTTACTGTCTGCTTTTTCCTTCTTTGCTATTAATGAGATACAAATCTTACTGATATTCTTTTGGTCTGAGCTGCATTATAGTTGAGACATTAAACAGGCCTTAGATATCAAAACATCAGCATACAAGTAGTTCAATCTTAATGCAGCTCTCATCCTCCTCATGGTCCTCCATTTAGATTAGTAAACATAATTTGGATGTGCATATATGGGTGTGAACAACATCTGTAGGGTTACTCGGGACTTTCAATATGTTCTATGGCAGAGTGGTGACATCTTTTTTACACATTGTTTTAGTAGTTGATCAAGCTAAAGCATCTGATGAAGCTATTCAGGCGAAGCCAGAAACAAAACCTGCTTCTAAAACTAGAATCGTGAGAAAGGTTGTAAAAAGAAAAGTGATTAGAAAAACTCCAGTTTCAGCTAGAGCTGCTTCTGGAAAGGTGCCGGAGTCCGATGAAGGTGAGAAGTTAAACGATGAACCCTTAAATAGCAAAATAAGTGAAGTTGATAAGGTGAAGAATGAAGTACCCTTGAAGGAAACAGTGAGTGAAGCTGAAAAGGTGAAAAATGGAGCTGCGAAGGAAAAAGTAAGTGAACTTGAGACGGTAAAGGATGAAAAATCCTTGAAAGAAATAGTAAAGGATTCACAAAATGATGAAGCATTTCACGTTGAACCTGCAGCAAGTGAAAATCCTCTAGTAGAGAATGTTCAGCTGTCGACAGAGGGTCAAAACATTTGTATTATTGAGCAGTCCTGGAAAAAGGACAATGAGGAAATTGGTGATCCAGAAATGAACTTGATTGAAAATGTTGAAAATTTGTTGGAGGATGTGGAATCCATGACCCCAGATGTGAACTCTATGCAGGCCCCAGATCTTAATAAAGGAAAACAGAAAGAACCATTGAAGGAAGAAAAGGAGGGGCAAACAAAAAGCACCGAGCATAAAGAAGAACCTGAGAGCATGACCATTGGCACAGAGGAAGGCACCAGTGAGCAGTTGAAAGGGGATGATACCTCCATAGATGAAGCAGGTGGTGAAAAAATTGAGGCTCTTAGTGATCAAGAGGGTCACGAGGAATTTGGCGGAGAAGATTTTGCTGATGATGATGTCCCAGACAACGAGGCAGAAGCTGAGGCATTGAATGAAGAGCATGTGAAATTGAATGCTGCTGCAAGAGAACGCAAAATAAGGAAAGAAAGGGAGGTATTTGTTGGTGGCTTGGATCGGGATGCGTCAGAAGAGGAAATTAGGAAGGTATTCGAGCATGCAGGGGAGGTTGTTGAAGTTCGCATCCATAAGGATCCATCAACGAACAAGAATAAGGGGTATGCGTTTGTCCAGTTTGCAAAAAAGGAGCAAGCAAGCCGCGCTTTGTCAGAAATGAAAAACCCTGTTGTATGAATCTTTTCCTTGGTTCCTAGTTCATGTTTTATATTTATACATGCATGTCTACTTGATGCTTCATTTGCTTGGTTGAGTAAATGTAGACACTTCAGCGAGTGTAGTGTAACTCTAACTCTCAAGTATTTTAGATACATGGGAAGCGATGTGGAACTGCACCTAGTGAGGACAATGACACATTGTTCTTGGGGAATATTTGCAACACCTGGACAAAGGAAGCTGTAAGATACTAAGATCAACATGAGTATTCTTGAATGGCGTCATAGATTTAATATGTTAGCTTTAGCTCTTATTAATTTTATTTATCAATGCAGATAAAACAAAAGTTGAAGGACTATGGCATAGAAGGCGTCGAAAACATTACTCTTGTAGCAGATCCTCGACATGAAGGCTTGAGCCGTGGTTTTGCATTCATTGAGTTCTATTGTCACGCGGAGGCTATGTTGGCATATAAACGGCTCCAGAAACCCGACATCATATTTGGCCACCCTGACAGAACTGCCAAAGTTGCTTTCGCTGAGCCTTTACGTGAGCCAGATCCAGAGGTCATGGCCCAGGTAAAATCAGTATTTGTTGATGGGCTCCCTCCTCACTGGGATGAAGATCGTGTGAGGGAGAAGTTCAAAGGTTTTGGGGAAATTGCACGAGTTACGTTGGCAAGAAATATGTCAACGGCAAAACGGAAGGATTTTGGGTTTGTGGATTTTGCGACACATGAAGCTGCTGTTTCGTGTGTTGATGGTGTAAACTCCAATGGGTTGAATGATGGTGACTCAAAGGTATACCTAGCTTTTCTGTAATTGTGCTAGTCAATTGTTTGAGCTTACTGCCAGGCAAAGGCTGCTGATTTTCACTATGTGCTACAAACATATTTTGCCAGACTGTTATAGTACTGATTCCCAGAGAGAGAACTAAGAAATGAAGTGCATCTTTTCAAGACACTGCAGAAAACTGGAAAGGAACACTTTAGTTCTTTTATGGCTCTGAAATGTTGAGTTCTAATTTTTCGTTGTTTACTTGCCTGCTAGCTTTTTCTGGCACATTAACTTCATCCTTTAATTATTGATTTCACTTCCTTCAACTAGGTTAAAGTGCGGGTGAGACTGTCGAATCCTTTACCCAAGATGCAAGCTGTGAAAGGCGGAATGTGTGGAGGTTTTCGGATTGGCGATGGTGGCAGTAGCACTTTTGCTAGAAATTTTGGTACTGATGCTTCTTTTTTTGGCAAACGAGGTTCTTATTGATTTAATCCGATAAATTTTGTATTGCGGTGCGTTCTTGCGATCACAGGAAGGGGTTCTGGACGAGTTGGACGTCCTTTCAACCGACCTAACTTCCAGTATGCTGGGGGTTTCAATCCACATGGCGCTGGACAAGGCACTAGAATGGACTTTCCTGACCAGGAGTTTGACGGCCCATATCCTCCTTTCCAGGGAAGACAGAATTTTGGACGAGGTGAAGCTTTGTTCTCGCTCTAGATCTCCCCCACTAAAATTAGGGGGAAAAAAGAATAAGGAAAGGAAAACTATCTCTTTGCTTTGTTACTTTCTAAAGTGACAAATAGAAGATTACCAAGCCTTTTGGCCTGCTTGGCATTGTATATATGACCTATAAATAGGAGCAATTAGATGAATGGTAATCGGTTCAGTAAAATTTTTTGGATTATACTGAGTAATAGATATGAATGTATTATTAAATTGATGTCTGGATTTGTCCAGAGTGATGGGTCATTTATAAATTTGGATCCAGACGTATTTGTTGTAAATTTCATTGTTATCATTGTGTGGTATGTTCCATAAACAGGGGGGAGATGGGGTTTCAGAGGTGCTCATCATCAACGCCCAGTACCTGCAAGACCTTATCCAGACAGGATAAGGCATGGTGCACCCGACAGAGGCCGTGCTGAATATGATTCATTTAGGAGGTATCCATATTCAGTTGAAGAAGGATATAACAGGTCATTCACAGGAAGGCATTTTGATGACCCATATCTGTACGATGATGCTTCTCATGGGATAAAGAGACCGTATTACATGACAGTATGATGCAGAAATTTTATGTTTAATTCCTTAAATACACTGCCTTGGCCAGGAGTTTCCCGTGAGTACTGCTGCAATCTATTTACACATACATGACTTTCCTTTTTCTTTTAGGACCACGATCCTGATTTTGCAGAGCCTAGTAGGCATCGCCCTCGATTGGATCACTCCAGCTCTGCTGCATCACTTCATGGAAGTCGCTACCGAGGTATGGATTTTGTGCTAACAATTGGTTCTTGTGCTTATTCCTGTTTCTTGGCCTTGGTCTTTAGACCTGTTTGTCTTCTTCAGTTCCACTATGCTCCTAACTGATGACTCTGTTGATATCAGATGATCCGAGAGCTGATGGTAGTCTCTACTCTCAACATTATTATGGTTTAGACGTAAGTATTGTGGTTTGTCTGTTATTGACCTGAGCTTACTTGTGGGACTGTTCATATTTATCTGTCACATTATGTAACAGTATGGTGGAGGTCCATATTCATCAGCTTATGGAGATGATCGTCCATATGGACGTGGCTATTACTATTAGGCTCAATGATAAAGGGTAATTCTAATGCCTTTATCTTCATATTATTTACTTGTAGCGGTAAGAAAAATATTATCATGACAATGGGTATTTCGACTGAATGTCTGCAGGTGAAGTGTAGAAGATCAAGTTGCAGTTCTTTGCATGGCTATGTTACTAGATTTTGTTCTCCGTGCCAAGGGAGTTGAAATCCGTGTCCACTTTATCTATTTCTTTTTCTCTGCTACTGTTTCCATTAAGTCTTTGCCACCGTTCTTTCCCCTCATAGCTCATCTTCCGTTGTCATCATCAAGTTTTAGATGTCATTAATGTGAGTTTTTAGGTTGTGGCATTCGGAAGCACCTTGCCATAAACACTGGTACTGTATGCAATGTGTAGACATTGGTATTACGACTATAAGATGGAGTTTGATTGATATATGGAGCTTCTTTTGCTCTGGGTAACGGTATGAGGGCATTGATTATTATCTGTGAGATTAGGCAGAGTTTCTCCTCTATGAATTATATTTCTTGTGGATGTAGTATGCTTGATCATTTCTTCTTGAAGCTTTGAGGAGAAGAATTGGGTTTGAATTTTTCTGTCGGTGTTCAAGGTCTGAGTGATAGATTATATTGCAGTGGGATGTTGCTCAAAGCAATGTTGATGACGAATTTACAAACTTGAGTGAGATGGCTTTCGGTTGGCATGGACTGTGTTCAATGATATAGGCTTTGATTTTCATCTGTTTAAATTAGGGGTGATCATATGTGTGGTAAAACCTAAGTGAGAAATCAGCTGGAGTAAAGCCACTTTGAGTATGTTTTAAGTACGAGTGGACAACTGCTAACGTAGGATAGCAACTTCTTCCAGAATTCCTGCATTATTTCAGGTAGTTTATGATCGTTCTCTCTCCAGTCTATCTTAGTTCTGGTTTCAATTTAGTGAGCAGATGTTAGTGGATGTTTCTAAGTTGTCATTTCATATTAAGGTGAGAAGTAGGAAAACAAATTTTTTATGGAAAACCACTCAAAGTCCAATGAGATCAAATTTTCGAGGGATTGCACGTGGGTTTCCTGTAGGCTATAAGTTTTAATTAAATAAAGAATGGCGACCTAGAAAGGAGACCCTGTTCTTGTGCATTTGATGCTTTTGTAAATATAAGGTGGCAATTCTGCTATGGTTTTCTGTGCAATTAGTTCTTCCATTTATTTATTGTAATTTTAAATCGATTTCCTTCAGTGTATGGGGTACTTCGTTGATTGAGGATTTGATTTTGCAGCTGATGGAACTTTCATTATTGATGATTATTTGTTGTACACGTCAATAACAGTGTGTTCTTATGATAAAAAAGTTTCCACAAGTTAGTAGGCATTTGATTTACAGAAGAGAAGTTTGTTCGGGCATCTAGGTTCATGATGTAGATAAGGTGTATTACAATGTGTCTGAAAGATTTCATGTTCGATGATTGCCTATTGGCTACTTCCAATATTTTGGCTGTAAATCATGCAATGATTAGCAAGATTATGATAATTGGAGGGAGAGGAAGCGTGAGGTTACTAATTAGGTTTGTATGTTTACGAAAACCACTCCTATATCCCACACAATAACATGGATATATGTAGGAATTGTTTTGTGGTTTGAGCCTTTAATTGAAGGGTACTCTTTGATGAAGGTGACCTTGATGGGGTTTATATAACCATTGCTTACTGTCAAATCTGTCCCGTTGTAGCCTTTAGAAGCTGTCAATTTGTTTGGACCTGTTGTTTCTTTCCTGATGCAACAAACTAGTTTTTTCTCATGGTTTTAGGACACTCGCACCAAATCCACAAAGTGAAGCTCTCTCTCTCCCCCTCTCCCTCCGCAGCTTCGCCCCCTCCCTCCCCCCCTCCCTCCTTCACTGCCCTTCCTGTACTTAGACGGCTTTGTACTTGGGGATTTTAGCATGTAGCAGACTTTGTGATGTTGAATCTATGGCACTGTGTCTGATTCAACTGTATCACCTGTGATGTGATTTATTGGACATTGTTATTGTGATATTTATACCAGCGCAGATCTAAAAGCCATAAATACTTTCCCTCGTATAAATTGACTGATGGTTCATGGTCAATCATCTATATTGCCCTCCTTGTAGCCCTTTATTGTTTGATCTCATTTGTTTTTTTGGAGTTGGTTTCTTGTTTCAGACTCTAACCTTGGCCTGAGTTTGTCACATTTGTTTCTCATCTCTGTAGTTTCAGACTGCATCTTCATGGTTAAAAACGCACATAACATTTGGATTGGGAACAAGAAAGTCTAGTTGTACTTAGAGGAATGTTATTTATAAGTGGTTATAGTTTATCATCGGTTATGTAATATTAATTGGTCGGTATCTCGTACATTTGAGATGACTAACTCATTAGTGTTGCTGCATCTCATCGCTAATAATAAATGGTAAACTGTAGTCTTTGTTAACCGACTCTTTTATCTGCAAGCGGACAACAGGGTCATAATTATGCATGTACACCCACTAAAAAGTAATTCCAGAGAGCTAATTTGCATCTCTTAATACTTTTTCCCAAAACGCAGTAAGAAAGGCGAAACAGGTGACACAATGGAAGATGCTCAACACTTCAGCGTGTGTTCGTGTGTACTTATTTTTGCCTAAAATTTTGCTAAAAGTGGAGTATAGGGGTGGGGATCACGAGATGTGTGGATAATAATGAGTGATGATGTGAAATGTGTGGTTGATATTGATGTTTGACTTTGACTTTTAGTATTAGGTAATTTTTAGGTGAAAATAAGTGAAAACGAACACACGCTGAAATTATGACTAAGCCAAGTTTCCAAATATAATAATAATAATAATAATAATAATAATAATAATAATAATAATAATAATAATAATAATAATAATAATAATTATTATTATTATTATTATTATTATTATTATTATTATTTTATTGCATTAAAAGTGGGTTAGTGGGTTAACATGTGAATCATTTTTTGACCATTTTATCTGTCCTATTTTCATATTATCTCCAAAATAATGTCATTTTTAGTTTAATTTTGTTTTTCAGCGTGTGTTCGTTTCCACTTATTTTCACCTAAAAATTATCTACTACTAAAAGTCAAAGTCAAACATCAATATCAACCACACATTTCACATCATCACTCATTATTATCCACACATCTCGTGGTCCCCACCACTACACTCCACTTTTAACAAAATTTTAGACAAAAATAAGTACACACGAACACACACTCAATTTCTATTTGAGAATTCACAATACACATCTAAACTCCATGCCTTGGAAATTGAATGCAAGGAGTCCAGCTTCTATGTACCATTCTCTCCGTCTTCTATTCGAGCCATACGACCGTCCATCTTTTATTTTCACACATCCATGTATATTCCTTTTCATTTCCATTTCGACAGCTATTGCTCAATCCCAAAGTTTGCTCCAATAACTAAATATCTTATAATACACTATTTCCAAGTTCGAAAACAATGAATGACAACTCAATACGCATAACTTCTTGATTTTGGGTCAATTCCTCACCCTCTTTGTTTATTCTTAAATTTTTAATTTCCTTTTTATGTGCTTATCATATTTGTTATATTCTTTTTGTGTATTTCAATTTCTTCTTTTTTTGGGATTTAATATTCAACTATGCAACCAATGATTTCCCTTATGAGTTTGAGTTTTAATTTGAATGAAATGTTGATAGGTGAAAAGGTTCGAGGCGCAAATTCCAATTCGACTATGAATGGATGTCGGTAGCATGCCATGAAGATTACCAAATTTTTTGATTGTAGAATTTCTTTTATATTATTGAATTAAAATGCTGAAGGGTTTCATATCTGTGTATCAATTTCAAATATTTCATAATTTCTTTGAGATAGTCACTGGCTTTTTGAGCGTATGGGGTCATGAAGCATATAAAGGAGTAAATTAATGGTTGAGCTATTATATTTTTACCTTACTATGTTACTGGATTTTAGCTTATTAAGTCAGGTTAACTCTACTTTGGTATTGTACATCAATGTTATAGAATTCATCTAGCATAATAATAATAATAATAATAATAATAATAATATATAGCAATATCATATCAATTTGACTCTCCTCTAGGACGCATGGAAAAATAAAAAATTAAATTAAATTAAATAAATTCAAAGGAATGATATATAATACATATATAATTATTAATAGTTTGTATCTTCATATTTTATCACAACAATGATACACGCGAGTTTTCTATATTTTAATTTACTACAAGAAATATGTAGATTTTGAATATGTGCAGTGTGAAACATGCATGATTTTGTACATTAGTGCAAGAAGAGTAATGTAACTTGGCTCGTTAGTATACATTTCAGTATGACAAATCTTCCTCATTGTAATGTATGTACCACTAAAATGGCAATGGCTTTCGTTAATGATATACGAGTCAGGATTTTTCTCCTCCTACCGGGCGGACTGTAAGCTACGGTCCGCCCAGGTGATTTACACATTCGTTCGAGCTCCGTTTTGAAATCCGAAAATTTGGTTAGATTCATCACGACGAGGCGGAGCTCCAGCAACTTGAAAAAAAAAAATTTGGACACCGTGGCTACTTGTGGTGACCGGTGAAAGACAATGGATTGTTCTCCTCCTACCGGGCGGACCGTAAGCTACGGTCCGCCCGGGTGATTTACGTATTCGTCCGAGTTCCGTTTTGAAATCCGAAAATTTGGTTAAATTCATCACGACGAGGTGGAGCTCCAACAATTTGAAAAAAAATTTTGGGACACCGTGGCTACCCGTGGTGACCGGTCAAAGACGGGTCAAAGTTTTTTGTTTTTGACCAGTCACCACGGGTCGTCACGGTGTCCAAAACTTTTTTTTTAAAATTGCTGGAGCTCCGCCTCGTCGTGATGAATCTAGCCAAATTTTCGGATTTCAAAACGGAGCTCGGACGAATGCGTAAATCACCCGGACGGACCGTAGCTTGCGGTCCACCCGGTAGGAGGAGAACAAAACTGGACGAGAATTAGTCTTTCATTGTATAACTAGCATCAAAACCAATTTTTTGACGGGTACTTTTTTTTTTTTTTAATTTTTTGACGGGTACTTTATTTTTTTTTCTTTTATTTTTTGGGTAAATATTAGAGGCCATTAGAGTTTAAATTTGTTTTTAATTTTTTTTCTTCCATTCTTTCATCCTCTTAATTATTATATTCAATCAAAGCACTGCCATTGACATGTAATGGAACACAAAGTGAAGCAACAAATATAAACTCATATTGCAACTATTGTGCATAATACCTAGTATTGCCAATTATATATAGGGGTGGGCATGTAAACCACCAAACCCTCGAATAGCCCAAACCGACCCGTCTTGTGTCCAAACCAAGTCGGTCCGATCAATTTAAAAAAAAAAAAAAAAAAGAAGCTAACTAAAACCTCCGAAAATCGTCGAACCGAACCGAGTCTGTTCGGTTCGGTTTCAGTCCAACCGAAATTTTTTCAAACCGACCCAAGTCGGGTCGGTTTCGGTTTCGGCCCAAACCGACCTGATCGGATCGGCGCCCACCCCTAATTATATATGGAAAAGTATATGAGTTGATAATATGAATAATAAACGTTTGAGTTGGTTCTTCAATACTTCCCCGATTTTATCAATTTTCCAAACTTTATGTAACGGATGCAAAACTAGATCACATGTGGTCTGCAGATCCAATTTTCAACTTTGATAACTTGTGTATTCATAGAGGTTTTGGTCCATACGTACTCTTTTATTTGAAGCAAACTATAGAATAGAATATAATAAGAGTTTATTATTTGTTCAAAACTCAGGATAATTGTATTGCCATAGAAACTACTCCTTTTAAGTCCAAAAGAAGAACCGCGTCAGTTAATGATTTCAATTTTCTTTATCAAACATATGTCTACCTCAATCGAATTTGGCTACATAATTGGACAATACTGCAACTTTTGTAAAGTCAATTAATTGGTCGATGAAATTAAAGAAATGAATTGATAAACTTTAATTGATGGACATTATATTTTTAACTATTCCATTGTATGCATGCCTGCTTGTATAACTCAATATGAACGTAGCAGTAGATTATTAACTCACCATTTCATATTTGAGCATTAAAAGTTTTACAGACACTGTTTCCTTCTTTAACATTATATAGTACTAGAGAAGATCTGGTTCCAGTTGTTGCTGGAACCAGCAAGAGAGAGAAAGAGAGACTACCCCCGGCCCCCCAACACCCCAATCGGACCCCACAGCAATCAGGGGGCAAAGGTGTTGGGAGCTGCCAGAAGAGAGATTCGCTGGGAAGAGATCAAATGCATATATAATACATCATATTGTTCGTAACCATAGTACCTTTTTCTTATTAATAAAAAGTCGGGATCGTGAGGGATGATGTCTCCAACCCGAACAAATATACCAAGTTACTAATAAGGGGGATCTCTTTTTCACCAGGGCAAGTCCCCTTGTTGGATATTAGGGCAAGTCCCCTTGTTGGATATTATAATGTCATTTATTGTTTCAGTAATTAATAATAGTGAAAAAAATGAATTAAAAAAATCAATAGAAAACTCATTCACTACAATTTGGCAAGTCCGATTATCTCAAATGCAATATATTTTCTTACAGCGTATGTCGTACTTTCAAGAGAAATCTATATGACCATGTGCTCTCAAGAGGAATTTCTATGACAATAACAATTGCTTTGTCAAGTTAAATGCTTCTTACTATATATAAAATATTGTATACGCTCAATATTTTCATATAGTGAAATTTTAATTTCCAATAAATATTTTCTTTGTGAAAATAATATAATCTTTTGTCTTCGTAAAAAATATTTACAACTTTTTCACATAAAATATTTTACATAAAACGTGCATCGCACGATTGGTCAAACTAGTATATAAAAAGTGGTCTAAGGTTAGAATCATTTTTTGGATAATAATATCCTTAGCCACTTTTAATTTTTTTTTAATTTTATGCCTAGATTAATTTTAATTTTGTTGTGAACGAGAGAGTTTTCATTTCATTTCTCATTATCGAATTTATTACAAATAGCCCCTATTTATAGAAAAATATTGGGGCATATCGTATTATAAATATTGATCCGGTATACAATAATCATTCACATAATAAAACATAATTATTACATTTAAAAACTTTCGGCGCCTTTTCCTTTTTCCTTTCGGTGGCTTTGTTTTCCCTTTTACAACACTCCCCCTTAAATGACTATTTATACGACGGTCTTTTAAATTCATTTGGAGAAAAACCCAATGAGAGAAAAACTTCCAAACTAACTATAGGAGAACTCGAGTGATCACATACTTCTCAAGAAAACCATGTGGGACAAAAGTTGAACGAAAAGAAAAGGATAAATTGCTCCCCCTGATGACGATCATTCTTATAGGAGCATTCATGTTCTGCCTTGTTAAAACCCTGTCAAGAAAACCCAATGGGATAAAACTTGATCGAAGGGAAAAGAGTACAGCTACTCCATTTGATTCCGTATCTTGACGATTGATATATTTACTTATGGTGAAAATTTTCAATATCATCATTATCTGATTACAAGTAATCTTTTCATTATAAGCTGCTTCAATGGATATATTGTGTTGTTTTCTTTAGTAGTCCATGAATATGCCTCATTAAAACCTTATTAGGAAAAATCCAATGGGAATAATCCTAATGAAGGAAAAAGAGTACATCATTCATGTGAATACGCTATAAAACGTTACCTCGTTAAAAAACCTTGGTAGGAAAATCCAATGGGATAAAACTTTAGCCAAAGAAAAAGAGTGCAATGCATATTTTTTATAAGTATATTTCAAGCGTATCAAAATCCTCCAGATATAAGTATCATATTTATCACTGTATCATATTCAGTGCTTATTTGCAATCAATAATCTAGATCTCATATTTTCACTGCATCGAGATATATATAACTGAATCTTCTCTCGAGGTTTTATATTAGTTTCGATTAGACAGCCTCATTAAAAACCTTATTTAGGAAAAACCATTTGGGATAAAAACCTCAAATAAGGAAAAGAGTACATCGTACGAATTTTCCTTCATAACAATAGCTTTGCTTTGAACCATTTCAAGCACTATTATTTATAGTCTTTTCAAGAGTCCTATTTTTCTTATTAAGCCCACATATTAATACTTTTATTATAAGGGTGTATATTTTAATGTTATTCTTTGATATAGCTCAATATCCTCATTATCATTGACCATATGTAGCGCTACATGTTGACACTTTCTAATCTCATTTCTTTCCCCATAATGATATAACTTCTCGAGATGTCTCATTATCGATCCTCTTTTAGGATTCCACAATATACTTGAGTCTATATACTTTTCAAGAATGTACGCCTCCTCTATTAAAATCATCTTTTATCATTTGCTTTGATATATACATATTTGGGGAATTCTTATTTAAATAATATCAATGCTTCGGGCTTGTTAATTTATCAAAGCATATATAGCTAGTATATGAGATCGTTATAATCTTTCGTGCATATTTCAATCATGATACATTTCATATATATCATTTCCAACTATTGATACTCCCCCTCATGCCAAGAACCAAATTCAATATAATTCGTATGATTTTCATCATATATATTCTCAGTATTTACTTTTAATGGGGGAATTTATTCAGTTTGTATTTTGTTCTCGATATTGGCAAATAGATTGGAGGACTTTAAATATTTTGCCAATTATATCCCACCCGTATGCGCATATCTAGTTATTTACGACCTTATTCAAATTATTGGGATATACATTTACTAGCTTTATTAGATTTGGAACTCATACTTATATTGTGAGCAAATCATTTCATAAATTTCCAGTTACGATATACACATATGATTACATAGTGGATCCATATTATATTATCTAGCAGTCCACATAAAGTGTGAATGAGCCCATATATCTCATCCCTTATATATGTTCCAGATATATTTAGAATTTACTCCCAATATTGGCTAGTAATGATTCATTTATCGAGAACAATCATTTGAAGAATTCTTCCGGTTCTTGATTTCAATAAATTATTTACATCAATCGAACCGGGATTTATATAGTGCTCAACATGATTTATTACTTTCACCATATGTATAGCTCACCGACATATCTCATCATCTTTCAGCGGCATTATTATACATTACTGTTCAAACGTAGAATCTTAACCCATACGTTTCATGTTGTGACACTGTTCAAATGCGGAGTCTTACCTCATACACATTTATAAATCGCCCGGATACTTATAATATTCACCCTAACAAGTGTCCATATATTATAATGGCTGATATGCTCTCAAATCTTCGAAAATACTATCCATCACTGCCGATCAAAATCCTAAAAATGATTTATCGAGGTAGGCTCGAAAGGTGGAGGATGCCAATGAATAAGGGCATCCCACAAGATATCCGATGGTTGATTGAAGCACCGGTTCGATTATCATCTTGAGGTTTCAATTCCTTCTAAATACATGCCTGGTATGGGTAAAAGTAGTTTTTCAAAGAAACGGAGAGCAAAAAAGGTTAGGAGGGTACTACAAATGTGCTCGGTGGACATGTGACACCCGATGTAAATCTGTGGGGTACTTGCCCAGAAATTGAGAAGATAAAATAGCAATCATTAAGGATGGATTGAGTAAGGAGTCTTTGGATGATATTCAAAAGGCTCTTGAGACACATCCTAGTGGGCACGTACAAGGTGAGCTTATGGCCTTATGGGCCAAATTCAAAGATGAACAATCACATTATAATATTGAAAAACTTACTTTAGAAGACCCTATTTGTAAATTTAGTAGAAAAACTTAGTATTGTGAGTTTTCCATATTGATGCAAGGAATATCGACGTAATATCGAGGATCAATGTGTTTCTCATAATTGTAAATATCGTTTTTCAATTTTTGATATATATATATGTATGTATGTGTGTATATATATATATATATATATATATATTATTTTTTCAATCACCGGTAGTGTATGTCATTTCACTGAAATTTTTCTACTGTTTTCTTTTTTCATATTGTCAAAAAGTAAATAGTGAAATCACTTATTGGTTTGAAAATTTATCTTTAAATAGAGGTATTCATGTATCTCTCACTCATTCGTTGAAAGAGAGATAGAGGTGGAGATGGAGATGGAGATGGAGATGGAGATGTTAGAATCATCTCATGCAAGTCAATCATCACCTCGCCAGATAAAAACTATATGTGTTCTTGGTGGGTCTAGACTGGTAGACCATATCCAATATGTGGATATGGCAAACCAACTTGTAATAGAGTTAGGGAGACAAAACATCAATATATTGTATGGAGGGACTAATAACAAACTTTTAAGGAACCTTATGATGGCCGCACAATCGTGGGGGATAAGAGTGTCAAGTGTAATACCTTTTCATCGAATTGGAGGCAGTAATCGAATTGAAGTTAGAAATGTCATTAGCCCAACTGGACTGATGCGAAAAACACAATCTATTCATGACTGCATGATGTACATGATGAGCAATAGTGATGCTTTTATTATTCTTCTAGGCGGGTATAACACGCTGGAGGAAATATTTAATATAGCGACATGGGCACAGTGGAACTTTCATACGAAACCAATAGGTTTGTTGAATATCAATTGCTTCTTGATGGCTTATTAGCGTTTCTATATCATGGTGTTGATAATAAGTTTATTTATCATTCTGCGAGAAAAATACTTATTTCTGTCAGTACGGTTGCTGAGCTACTCATAAAGATTCAATCATATGTTCAAGAGTCTATGAAAGCCTAGGTCCATCGGTAACAGACCATCGGTGTCAAGCGAACAAGAGATTCGGATCCTTTGGATCTCTCATTATAAACACTAATGTTAGGGGTGGCAGAGTTACGGAGTATTTATGCTCTCGAGACGCATTCCTTCTTTATCGGTTCAATATATATTTTCTTTTCATATTTCCATATTTTCAAGTGTTTATTGCCACCTTTGATATTTTCAATATATTCCACTTCAACTGTGCTATGCGTCTTTTGAGGTACCATGATAAGTGTTAGAAAAACACTTAAATAACTCTTCTATTCTACGTATTTACGTATTTTATTAGTGTTATATGTTCGTTTTTATGTATTTTTCATTTATTATTGTGTTTAGGGTCACAAAGAATCAAAAAGAGCCAAAATGGATGAAAAGAGAGCAAAATGAAAACTCGCGACCAAAATGCAAGCGAACCAAAGATGGAGGGCCTCCGATGTAATTTTATGAAAAGTTATTTTTACAATTTTTCTTGTCCAAATATGAAAGAACATCAAAAGAGGATTCACCGACTTTTTTCGGATTCCAAATCGGAATTTCCTAGTGAAAATTATGGCTATTTGAAGAAACAGACTAAAAGCGTCAATTTTCAAAACTATTGGGGACCAAACTGTATGTGGATGAAACTTTGGCAGCTTGCAGCCATTTGCGTCTACACTTGTACAATTTGGAGTTTGGTGAGATTTTTGGCCAATTTTGACTCCTTTGAGATAATATAACTCTTGTACACCATAATAGACTCATTGGAGGTCACTTTTATAATTTTTAAATATTTTTTATTGTAATATTTTGCCTATAAATATAGGCATTTTCAAACCTAAAATGTACAATTTTGTAGAGAGAATTAGTTAGTGATTCACTCGAACTTTCTCTTCAATAAAATTCTCTTCTTCATTTGTTCTTAGTTCTAACTTGAAAGCTCTTAGTTTCTCATATTTCGGTGGAAGTAAAAACCTAAATTAGGTAACTAATAATCGATCAATGATACTTCGGTCTTGAATATGATTAGCGGAGCATTTCTTCGCTAGTTTCTTTCTTTTTTTCATTTTTCATGTTTGAGAAAGATAATTTCTCATATATTGCAGAGGTGATACAAGGCGATTACGTCACTAAAAAGTATTTAACTCGCGTATATGAATCATTAAATTTCTCTATTTATTTCTTAGCATTAATTTATTTTTTTTCTATTTTTTTGTGTATTATTTGTGATAGTAAACTATAATCTCTCATATCGCAATGGTGATATAAGGCGAACACTGGCTAAAACGTATGAAACCCGCGAATATGAGTAGTTAGACTTTTCTATCTAGTTTGAGGGGGACGTTATTTTAATTAACATGTTGTTATCTTTACTAACTCTTTAGTAGTGTTTTATCTATTCATCTACTTCAATTTGTGGATTTGTTATGTTTTTAAACAAGTTTTTGAGTTTATATGATTATTGCATTCATTTTGGCCAATTGAATCAATTATTATTTGAATTCAAATTACATGCTAGGATTGGAACTTTTGATCCGTGATTATCATTAGCTTCTAAACCAAAGTAGCAAATGAATATTGTGCATATTTGTTAACAAATCAACTTGGATGTATTAATTTGAGTTTGTAAAATTATTCATCTAATTCAATTCATTCTTCTCATTTATTTCACACTAGCATTACATTAAATCCTAAGAACTTGTTTGGGATTATCCAATAGGTAGATTTTAAGTTAAAGAGCTCACTTTAATTTTATACACTTAAGGAAGAATTCGTTAATTAGATCGTCTTAATTAATTGGAGTTGATAAATTGAAGAAAGAATAGTAACACGTTGCATGGGAAAGATTAACACAAGTTATTGACACAACCGAACCCGAGAACTAGATAAATCTTCAATTGTTTTATTTCATCTTTTTTATTTTTTCATTTTATTTTCGAATTTCATTCAAACTTCATAAAACCCCCTTCTATATTAATTGATAAAAACAACTAAATTAAACACTGTTCCTTTTGGGTTCGACCCTTACTTGCTACTTTTACAATAATTTATAGTTTTGAAACTAAATAAGGAAATAAAATAAAATTTTGTGTGCTGCGACAATCATGCCAAGTTTTTTGTGCCGTCGCCGGGGAACGGTTAACCAATTTAGTTGCTTTTATTAATTAATTAAAAAATTCACTTGTATGCATAATACTCGATCTACTAATCGAATTCTTGAAAGTTTCGATCCGAAAATCCAGAAATCCATTCGAAGACGAATAAGACAAGCAAAACAAACGGAATAAGAAATGGCGTAAAACAACAACGAAAGAACTCTTAAAGAAATTGCAACTCCTTAAGTTACTCAACAACCATTGTATATCACTTTTCCAACCATAGAAGAAGGTAAAGTTTTCAAACTAAAATCCGGTTAGATACATCTTCTACCATCTTTTCATGGACGATTTGGCGAAGATCCATATGGACACTTGAAGGAGTTTCATGTGGTGTGTGATAGTATGAAACCCCCAGGCATCACTGAAGAACAAATCGAGCTCAGAGCTTTTCCATTTTCACTAAAAGATGCTGCCATAGATTGGTTATATACTTTACCACCAGGATCAGTCACAACATGGAATCAAATGAAGCAACTTTTCCTCAAAAAATACTTTCCCACTTCAAAGACCTCAAATATTAGGAAAGATATCTCTGGAGTAGGCCAAAACAATGGAGAAACTCTTTATGAGTATTGGGAGCATTTCAAAAAGCTCATTGGAAGTTGTCCGCATCACAAATCAGTGAAAACCTCCTAGTGCAATATTTCTATGAAGGGTTGTGTCAACCAGACAGAAACATAATTGATGCTGCTAGTGGAGGAGCTCTGATGAACAAAACACCTGCTGAAGCACGAACATTGATTTCCAACATGGCTGAAAACACTCAACACTTCAGTACAGAGCGAGAAACGAACATTCTTAACTAACCCATCTTTCTGAACTAACCCATCTTCTCAAACAAACTGTTGTAGGAAACAATCCAAAAGTTAAAGCATGTTGCGTATGTACAAATCTAGGACATCCTACAGATGCTTGTCCTATTCTGCAAGTGGATAATAATGAACAAGTGAATTCAGCAAGCAATTTTCCATTCCCAGGGCAACAGTACAATCCATACTCAAACACCTAGAATTCAGGATGGCGAGATCACCCCAATCTGAGTTATGGAACCAACAAGCCCCCAGGTTTCTTCCCTAACAAGCCTCAAGGGCAGTTCCAACAGCAGGAAAATTTCCAACCTCAAGGGTAATTTCAACAAAAACCTCAATCATCAGGAATGTCTCTCGAGGACATGGTGAAAACATTAGCAACTAACACTATAAAATTCCAAGAGGATTCCAAATAGAGCATTCAAAACTTGGAAAATGAAATGAGTCAGTTGGCAACTGCCATCAATCGCCTAGAAGCACAATCTTGAAGAAAAGCTACCATTCCAACTTGAGGTAAATCCAAAGAATGTCAGTGCTCTAATATTAAGGAGTAGAAAAGAGATAGAAAACCCACACAAAGAAGTTCCCACACATGAAGATGAAGAAGAAAAGTTAGAAAAGGAGGTAAGTCCTAACCCTTCTGTCATTACTAAAATGATCCCTCCACTTTTTCCTAGTAGATTAGCAAAAACTAACAAAGAAGACAAGGAAAAAAATTTTGGACACATTTAGGAAGGTAGAAATCAACATTCCCTTGTTGGATGCAATCAAGCAAATCCCAAGCTATGCTAAGTTTTTGAAAGATCTTTGTACTAACAAGAGGAAATTGATGGGGAATGAAATGATAAAAATGGGAGAAACCATTTCAACGGCATTTTAGAAGAAGCTGCCTCCAAAATGTAAAGACCCGGGTATATTCACTGTCCCTTGCACCATAGGCAATAACCAAATTGACAAAGCACTTATAGATTTAGGAGTATCAATAAATGTCATGCCTAGATCCCTTTATACTTCACTAAATTTAGGAAAACTAAAAGAAACTCACGTAATTGTGCAACTAGCTGATCGTACTAATGCATACCCAGATAGAGTGGTAGAAGATGTGCTAGTCAAAATAAATGGCTTAGTTTTCCCTGCTGATTTTTACGTACTTGATATGGCCGATGAACATTCACCTCACCCCACACCTATCATATTGAGACGTCCATTTCTTTACACTTCTCGCACTAAAATTGATGTCTATGAGGGTACATTGTTCATGAAATTTGATGAGGAAAAAGCGAACTTTAATATTTTTGATGGCTCGTTGCGCCCTAATAACGCTTGTCATGTCTTTGTAATTAATTCAACTAATATTTTTGTGTAAGAAATGTGTAAGGTGAATTGCAGAGCCAACATGCTATATAAAATTGAGCCAAAGAACAATTACCTCATCTTGAAAAAGGAAGCCATGAGCATTGAGAATGAAAAGTTTGGAGAAGGATTCAAGGTGGACCGTCAAGAAATCAAGACATTCGGAGGAAGCTATCAAAGAAAAAATAGAGTTGTGATGGATTTGAGAAATCCTACTTGGAAAATGGGAACTGTGTCGAGCTAACGACTTTAAACAAAGCACTTCTTGGGAGGCAACCCAAACATTTTTTGTTGTGATATTTTCGTTAATTTTATTTTTATTTCTCAATTTTTTATCTAACGTATTGAGAAAGCTATTGCTTTGTAACTGTAGAAGGAAGATATCTCGAGATGTAATTATTTGGGAAGAGACATGATGGCGCACAAATCGGTGATTAGCAATAGTTACTAATAAAGTGTAGGGGTTAATTATTGATAACGGACAATTTGTCAATGTGTTTTCTCGGATACCCCTCCCAACGTACTCTTTTCAGTACACTCTATGTACATGGTTGTTGGTTGAAACATTGCTCACTTGACTATAAATCGGGATCCTTCACTACTTAAAACCACAACCACAATCTCAAATTACTCTGTGAGTACTTCTTTCTAACAGTGATTAGGTAACTTTCTTCTTTCTTTTTTATCTTCTTCATATTTTTTTCTTTTTATTATAGTATGGACGTGGGTGATATTTTTGTATATATGTCTTCTCCTCGTATTAATTGATTATGTAATTCAAATTTGGTTTTTTTTTCCTTCTTTAGTATTTTGTCTGAAATATGGAAGAGTGTGATAGTCTATTATACTTAGTGATTTTGATGGTTTTAATCTTATTATTTCAATTTTTCTTTTTTTTTTGGTGTGTTACGTTAAAAAAAAAATTTAGTCGACCCGACGACTATAAACAAAGGCGCTACTTAGGAGGCAACCTAAGCACTCTCTTTTCTTCTATTTTTCTAAAACACTTGAATTTTCAATGGATAGCAAAATTTTCAAAATCCATAAATATTACCTGTCATTGCTTTTGAATGCTTTGAAAGAGATTTATTATTCTAGAGCAGGACGGTTAAAAATGTTGATCGAAAAGGAAATGCCTGAGAATATCCGTTGGTTGATTGAAGCAAATGTCTGATTAGGAGGTGAAATGCCTGCTTTTAGTACTAAATACGCACCAGGATTAAGTAAAAGTAATTTTTCCAAGAAACAAAGAGCAAAAAGAATGAATGTGTGCTATAAATGTGCTAGATGGCCTTATAAATGCACTCGATGGACCTGCAACTCAGGTAATCGTTCCATTTGATTTGTGCCCACAAATCGAGAAGATAAAATATATTTCATTAAGGATGGCATGAGTAAGAAGTCTTTAAATGATATCCATCAAACTCTTGAGACGCATCCTATTGGAATGGTGCAAATCGAACTTCTCAATTTGTGGAGTGAATTTAAAAAGGAACGAGAACGATATAGTCTTGAGAATCTGACTTTAAAAGACCATGTTTGCCAATCTATAAGAAAACTGGATGGGAAGCCTATCTCCGACTCATAGAAGGCGTTTAAGCCGTTTCTGAATGTAGAACCAGAGGAAGATGTGAGCCACAATCACAACTATGCGTACGTATTGTTATTTTTAACTCTTTTTCTGTTCTTGTGTTAGTTTTTAGTGTGCAAAGTCAAAAACCTAAGGGGGCTACTACTTCTGCCGGAATTGGGAGTTCAAAGAGGAAATTGAGAGTCATAAGTCTCTTTGGTGGAATCAATCTGGGACAACCGACGCTTCTAACACCGGTAGTAAAAGCTGAAATGGTACTTGGAGATCGAAAGGGTAAGATAATAAACGGATGAGGTTATCGTGGACTGATAGGCTGTGCCGTTCAGTCTGCGTACGTATGAGGATCAACAGTGATTGGTGTTACTGTGCCACCTTTAAAACAGGCGTATGGTAAAACCATCAACTTTGAGGTAAAGGCTAGATCATTGTTTGAACGCTTAACACTAATGGTAATGCATTTGGATGCTTTTATTGTATTACCAGGGGATTTTGAAACTCTAGAATATATCTTTTGCATAATTTCTTGGGCCACATTGAATCTACACTCTAAGCCAATTGGTCTTTTAAACGTTCAAAACCATTTCAATAGTTTATTGGCATTTCTCGAATTTTTAATTCATCAAAAACCAATTTCTCCTAATGCACAAAAATGATTTTAGTTGCACCATCAATTGAGGAATTATTGGAGAAATTAGAAGCTTATGTACCATAAATGAATGTAGAATTACCTGTCATCAATTGGCCAAAGGAATTATGCAAAAAGAAAAGAGATCCGAATGAATTGGATTTAGAGTTAAGGTTATGAATGTGGAATAGCTAACTTTAGATGGTAGCATACGGAGTTTAACTTTGGAAACACATCTGTGTTACGCTTTGTAATAAAAAAAATCCCTGGATACTGGTTTCTGTATTCTACCCAAAGGCGTTAAACTGGTCTTTTTCAATAGACCTTAAAGAACTGTTTTCTTTTCTTTCTCATTCCTCTCCCTGGTCTTTTTCAGATACACATTAAAGATTGAATTTTAACTTTTCTCAATGGCATCTCCTCTATGTATTGTTGCTCTTCTACAAGTGCTCGACTCTTTTTCTATACCTACTGAGATTAAGATGTATATTGTTCAACTTGTTGATAAATATGAACATTCTCTTTTGAATGTCATCGCCTTTGGAGTAGGATCATTGCGTTTTGCTCGCAAATGACATGCTAAGAGCCTTAAATGTTGCTTCAAATGTGGAAAGCTATTGTAGGGGCCTCATTGTACTAGAAATCAAATTTATTCACAGCATGAATATGTTGTTTTCTTCAAGGATGGACTGATTGGGTGCAGGGCCGAAAAGTATATCAGGAGAAATAGCCAGCTGGCAATAAGTGTGAAAGAGTTTGATAATTTGTTGGACCAACGCAACGTCTATTGGAAACAAAACTCAATGGCCTAACCATTGAGCAACAACTTTTTGAGCGTGATCACTAGCACCCATTCGAAGATGTAAAATTACGTCTCATTTATTTGAGAAGTCTTTGAGTTGGACATTCTGCTATAAACGTTTTTCCATTTGTTGGTTCTTATGGGGCTGTTCTTGATTGAATGGTAAACATACCTTGGCTTGGAGTGTAGCCTTCCAAACTCCGATCTGAGATTCTTTCCTTAAGAACTCTTTAGCCTAAATCTAAATTGAGTAGCAAATCTCTTGTTTTCAATACTTGAAATTATGGTGCTTAAGTTGGAGGTCGGACTAAAACCATCCCCAGTTGTAGGGGATTGACTATAACAAGATTCACTTAGTCAATGAATCAAACCGATCTGTGGGATCACAGAATGGCCTTTGTTGTCTCGCCAACAACTAAGCTGTGACATAGTCGGGGTAAGGAGGGATTACTCTGAGGACAAGACCAACCTGCAACATCTCTTCGTGGGTGCCTTAAATGGCAGATGGGGTCAAACTGGCTATGGCATCAGGTTCACTACTTTCTATTTTAGTTTTAATAATTGATAGTTATAACTTACAAAATTGAAGTTGAAAGAACTGCCTATGGGGCCCAGAGTGCACTCGGATTCCACTTTAATTTTGTATTTATTTTCTAATGTTGTTGTTTTGACAGTTATTTGATATATTTGTTGGTCTGAATTCCTACTATAATATTTGTAAAAAAAAAAAAAAAAATTCCACTGTCATTTTCCTTGTCCTATACATATGTTGATATCAGGGTTTCTCACTCTTCATTTGATGGACTAGTCATACAGGATGCTGAATTTGAAGAGCATCCGCCAACTACCACCTAGCCTCGTTATGTACCAAAAAGGAGTTTCTCTTTCTTATCTTTTTCATGCTTTCGATAATTCTACATTGGGGACAATGTAGAAATTAAGTATGGGAGAGTAGGAGTGAAATATTTGTGGTGTATTTGTGAATTTTGTTTCCTTGTTATGTCTATAGTTTTGCATGAGATAGCAACTTTTAATCAATAATTGAGCTTATCTTGCGTGACTTTATTGAAACCACAAGATCTTGAAAAAAAAATTATTGTGTTCTACTCTTTTCCATGCACAGCGGGCTAATTTATCCAAACATGTTTATAAGGTAATTTACTATCATTTTCTGGAAATAGAATTGAAGGTTGAAAATGTTGATAAATTTTTTTATTTTCTTTTTGGACCATAGTAAACCAACTCTTTTCTATCCATTTGTCCTGCTCAAAGTAACCTGAAAATGTCATTTGTTAACAAGATGGAATTAAGATTGCATGGTCTCTATTTTTTGTGAATGTGTCTTTTGTTGACAGAGTTTTAAACATTTGGAAGAAGTACTGACCTATACTGAGAATAAATTCTACTTTTATGCTTAAAATAATGAGAGGGGCCATGAGAAAGAGCTACATGTCCCAGAGTGAGAAGATCGTCACCTCGAATGGGTGAAGAAGGCTACCTCCAATGAAAATGGTCAGTGTGAAAGCTACTCGTGGGGTAAAAGCTGAAAAGAAAATTGCAAAATCCTTCTCTCTTCTTTCCAAAAAAAAAAGAACAAATCAAGCGTGAGGGTGGATAAATAAATTTACTCAGTGGTTTGAAGTGCTAATCAAACACTCTTGAAATCCAAGACATATTGGTGATAAAACACATACCATCCTTTGTTTAACTTCGCAGTGCTAATAGTTGGTGATTTTTTGTTAATAGAGTAATTTTTTGGATCCATGGGCAATATTGTAAAATAAGAGTTGAATCATAAGAGATGAAATGATATATTTGACCATTTTGGGTCAGGATTCGGATAGAACACCGTACGCTTTCATTTGTTTCCAGATAGTGATGGGATGATAGCCTTAATCTCACACACTCACAAGCCATTGTGTACTTGAAAAGAAGTGAAATTTTCATAGTTCGGGAGAATGTTTATTACGCAAGTCACTATTTGTAGTTGGATTTTAACGTTTAAAGTTGTTTATCTCATGTAAAACCAGTGTGTTGTTTGGTGTCGTATGGTTGTTGTTCGAGGGCGAACAACAGTCTAAGTGTGGGGGAGTTTGATAAGTGCTAGAAAAGCACTTAAATAACTTTTCTATTCTACGTATTTGCGTATTTTATTAGTGTTATATGTTCGTTTTTATTTTTTTTTTCATTTATTATTGTGTTTGGAGTCACAAAGAATCAAAAAGAGCCAAAATGAATGAAAAGAGAGTAAAACGAAAACTCGGAACCAAAATGCAAGCGAACTAAAGATGGAGGGCCTCCGATGTAATTTTATGCAAAGTTATTTTTGCAATTTTTCATGCCAAAATATGAAAGAAGATCAAAAGAGGATTCTCACGCTTTTTTCGAATTCCAAATCGGAGTTTCCTGGTGCAAGTTATGGCCGTTTGAACAAATGGACTAAAAGCGTCAATTTTCAAAACTAATGGGGACCAAACTGTATGTGGATGAAACTTTGGCAGCTTGCACCCATTTTGGTCTACACTTGTACAACTTGGAGTTTGGTGAGGTTTTTGGTCAATTTTGACTTCTCTGAGATAATACAACTCTTGTACACCATAATAGACTCAGTGGAGGTCACTTTTATAATTTTTTAATATTTTTTATTGAAATATTTTGCCTATAAAAATAGGCATTTCCAAACCTAAAATGTACAACTTTGTATAGAGAATTAGCTAGTGATTCTCTCCAACTTTCTCTTCAATAAAATTATCTTCTTCATTTGTTCTTAATTCTTGCTTGATAGCTCTCAGTTTCTCATATTCCGGCTGAAGTAAAAACCTAAATTAGGAAACTAATAATCGATCAATGATACTTCGGCGGTGAATATGGTTAGCGGAGCATTTCTTCGCTAGTTTCTCTCTTTCTTTCATTTTTCATCTTTGAGAAAGATAATTTCTCATATATTGCAAAGGTGATACAAGGCGATTACGTCGCTAAAAAGTATTTAACCCGCGTATATGAGTGATTAAATTTCTCTATTTATTTCTTAGCATTAATTAACTTGTTTTCTATTTTTTTGTGTATTACTTGTGATAGTGAAGTATAATCTCGCATATGGCAGTGGTGATACAAGGTGAACGCTCACTAAAAAGTATGAAACCCGTGAATATGAGTAGTTAGACTTCTCTATTTAGTTCGACGGGATATTATATTTAATTAATATGTTATTATCTTTGCTAACTCTTTAGTAACATTTTATCTATTACTCTACTTCCATTTGTTGATTTGTTATGTTTTTAAACCCATTTTTTGAGTTTATATGATTATTGCATTCATTTTGATCAATTGAATCAATTAATCTTTAAATTCAAGTTACATGCTAGGATTGAAACTTTTGATCCTGATTATTATTAGCTTCTAATCCAAAGTAGCAAATGAATATCGTACATATTTGTTAACAAATCAACTTAGATGTATTAATTCGAGTTTGTGAAATTATTCATCTAATTCAATTCATTCTTGCCGTTCATTTCACACTAGTATTGCATTAAATCTTAAGGACTTGTTTAGGGTTATCCGATAGCTAGATGTTAAGTTAAAGAACTCACTTTAATTTAATACACTTAAAGAAGAATTTGTTAATCAGATCGTCTTGATTAATTGGAGTTGACAAATTGAAGAAGGAATAGTAACACGTTGCATGAGAAAGATTAACACAAGTTATTGACACAACCGAACACGAGAACTAGATATATATCTTCAATTATTTCATTTCATCGCTTTTATTTTATCATTTTATTTTTGAATTTCATTCAAACTTTACAAAACCCCCTTCTATATTAATTGATAAAAACAACTAGATTAAACACCGTTCCTTTTAGGTTCGACCCTTACTTGTTACTTCTACATTAATTTATAATTTTGAAATCGAGTAAGAAAATAAAATAAATTTTGGTGTACTGCGACAATCACGCCACACCAATAGTGAAATTATGTTGGCATCATTCAAATAAAAATCTATTGTTCTACCAATATGGTGGGTGTCGAATCCAACAAATAATAAATAACTCGCTCAAAAATATAAATTGTAGTAGCAGTGAGCAAGGTCATATCCTCAGAGACTAAATAAAATAAAATTGGGGTGTTTAGAAAAATGAGGCTCCAAAAAATTGAAATTAAAATAATGCAATGATAAAATATAAATTTAACTGAAGTCACTTAAGGTAAATATCCAATCCAAGGTTTAATCTCCAATTGATTCATACAAATTGATCATAGATGCAAAGATAATTCTCCTCATTAATTCCCTAAACTGGTTATGGTTGTTGATGCGATTTAACAACCTATCTCTCTTACTTATTTGATAACCAAGGTACGACTGTTGGTTATTTCCCTAATCAATAAACAACCCTAGGTACGACCGTTAAGATTTAATTTTATTGACAGCATTAATATCTAATAGATGACCAATTCTAACCAACAAGAACATACGATGAATTGTTTAAGTTAGATTGTATATTCCTACAACATAAATTGAGAACTTTGACCTAATCAATTTTGTTGTTTGCCACAGTCGTTAGAAATACTAGACAATTACGGATCTAGTTTTCTAACTAGCAATATGTTGAATTGACAATTAAACAACGAGCCCTTTGTGTAATCAATCAATCCACAATTTCAAGAAAAACACAAGAAACATGCAAATAGAGAAAATAAAGGAAGAACAATAAAAGAATATATTAGATCTCACAATTTTTTCTTGAATCAATCTTCAATCAACCTTGAATTGGAATAGAAATTTAGAATTTCATGGAGAAGAGGAAGATAATTCTAGTGTATGATATCCCGAGAGAGGGAAACGTGTATTGTCTTCTGGCCAAGAAATAAACGTTTGTTTTTTGTCTTCTTGGGCCAGATCCAATTCTAATTACTTTTGGAAACTAAATAGCCTAGGAAAATAAAATAGAAAATAAAAGGAAAATAGTTTAGTTTCCTAATTCTAATAGAAGTCTAAGATTTTTTTCTAGAGAAATAAAAATTAATTGCAGCAGAGGTTCCCATAAAATATTCCTATCCTTCTGTGAGTAGGAATAATTAAATGAGGTCTTCTATCAATGAACCAACTCTTCACTTCAAATAAGTCTTGGTCCTACGTTTCTTTGGATCACTTGGATTGATAAGACGTGGTTGCGCCTTAGACTTGAGGCTCTTATGTCAATTTATTACTTAACTTCATTCTCTTCTGAAAACTTGTAAATTGACTCCATTTTTATCCAACCTTTTACCTGGTCCATAAAATACAAAATACAATTAAAATCAAGGACTTAAGCAATTTTAAATTAATAAAAGCACGAGAAAATATGACAAGTAATGTGAATTTATACGCTCTATCAAATTCCCCCACACTTGAACAATGCTTGCCCTCAAGCATAAAACAAATCAAGTTATTAATTGCTTAAAGATTTAAATCCATCCTTCAAAAACACAAACCATTGTGCCGCAAGGATTTAAATTTCAATACAATTAAGAACCAACATGAAATAGAGTAAATTCCCACCAACCAACACAAATAATCAATCACTTTAACAATTTCTCGAAATCCAAACGTAGTGGGATTTAACACCCTCACATAGGATTCGCTCAATACGCTCAAAGTGTTTAGGCTTACAGAATATACTCTCAAGTCAATACACAGAAGATCCTTACCATAGGCTTGCTAATATATCATATCGGCACCACCGATGATTTGAATGCAAGTAAGGGTCTTATATAGGGTTGTAACGTGGCTTGGGTAAGGTGGGATAAGAAGGATTTATTTGGGCTATTTCATCAAAGGGACTGCACAACTTATCCACAAGAATTTAACTCAAAAATAAACTTCACAAACTTCATCAATCAAAATCACTTAAACCACTTATTCAACAATCTCAATTTACGCTTCTTTCTTTCACTTACATGCTCTTTCTTTTTCTTTTCGCTTCTTTTCTGTTTTCCCTTTTTTTATTTTTGCATTTATTTTTTCAAATTTTTTTTCTCAATTTTTTTTTCTTCTCAATTTTTTTTTCATTCTCTTCCTCATCTTTTTCGTATTTTCTTGCGAAAGCAGAGAATCATGTTGATAACACTTGGAACACTTTATTCTCACTCCTAGAAAAGGGTGAGAATTACACTATGAACCTTCTATTTTTCATTATATCTCAACATCTCCAAAATTAGTTGAAGCTATATGTGGAAAAGTTTAAGTATTCCTTCAACTTAATGTTCAAAAGAGGGGAAATTAACAAAGAAATGGATTCTCAAGGCTTGTAATGCGGTTAATTTCCAATAAAAAGGATATAAGGCACAAAGTTGGTTCTCTAAAGGTAATTTCAAGGGTAGGCTCTTTACGAAAGCTAAATTTAGCTTTACCTAGGTGCCATTACTTTTTAGATGCATCCAATTATCAATAGGGCATACCAACATGCATAACAAAACAAGTTCTAGAAGAAAATCGACTATGCATGATAATCACACAATCAAAGAATTGAGCATGATATATAAAATATTGTAAGTGCTCGTAGGCTCAAAAGCTCACAAAATTAGGGATATTGTGCATCAAATCCCACACATTCTTCATTCAATCCACCGCTAAGAGTAATCAATTATAGTGCAGTCAATAAGAACTCATCTACTCATGCTAATTCCATATTGCATCTCAAGTCATCTCAATGAAGTACAATAATCTAAATTGCATAGGGGAAAAACATGAATAGAATCCAAAATTTGAAAGAGATTTTTTTTTTGTTTGTTAAAATTTTTTTTCTTTTTTTTTTTGTTTTGTTTTTGGTTTTTTTTTTTTTTTGTTTTGAAAGCATATAAAATCAAAATGCAAGAATGACGTTAAAATGCAACTAAAATGATACTAGAATTAAAATGAAAATGAAGTGCAACTAAAATGAACACTAATATCGAGACTTGCCCCTACACTGAAACCAAACATTGTCCCCAATGTATGAAAAGCTAAAAATAAACAAAGAAATAAATAAATAAAATAAAATAAAATTCTAGAAGTGGAAAAATAAAATAAAATAAAATAAGTAGAAAAACTCCCCTGGAGGTTGAAGAATCAGGGAGAAGGTGGAACGAAGCCCATATGCACAAAAAATGCATTCAGGTTCTTCTCAATTCGTGCAATGCACATGTCAATTTGTGTGATGCGATCATCATCGTTCTCACATTCATCCGGGTGCTCACGATAGGGTACGATAACTAGAGACGAGGAAGGGGGATTTGTAGAAGCCCAAGTGCGTGCCTTGGCGGCACATTGCGGTTGTCGAGGTTTAGGACCGCGATGAATAGCTCCCGGTGTCTCAAATTCGTTTTTACTTGTAAACTTAGAAACCAAACCCATTTTCTCCAAGCAAGGTAAGTCCAAAGGTTGTATCTCACAAGCAATATGAAGGTTATTATCAGGAAAATCAATCAATTTCTCATGTATGGCTAAATGTGTAATCAAAGAACCTAAAATCAATGGACGTTTAGCCGTTACAACATTGTCAAATTGGGATGCTAACCAATATCCAAGATTCACTTTCTTTTTCTTTAGCATGCACCACAAGAAATAAAACTCACATTTAGTTAAGACCCCAACAGAATCCTTTCGACCCGAAAAATTGAGTGCAAGAAGGGATGAATATATAACAAAGCAGGTTCACGAAGAAATGTATCTTTGGACTTACTTGGGTCATACATGTGGTTAGTGGACAATTCTCCATATAGACCATAGGGTTCAAAATCCTCACTATAATCACAAGAACTGTTCAAATATTCTTCCGTTTTAGCATACTCTTTAGTAATGAATCCAAAAGCAAGATTAAATCCAGTGATCGAAAGTTTGAATTCTTTTCCCATTAATCTAAATTGAACCACCTGTGGGCTACTTAACGTAAAATTATCCGGTTTCTTCAACTCAAAAGTTGTGTAAAATTCTCGAACGAGCTCAATATATGCCGGACATGTAATAGCAAAATAAGGTTGCCATGCGATATGCTCAATTAACTCACGTACCTTAGTTAATAAATTCAAAGTCGCCAAAGTGGGCTCGTGAATACCCTTACAGGGAACGATGCTTTGAGTACGAATAAGTTTATACCGATTTTGATCCCGTTTCTTGGCAAATTTGAGGTGCCTATGCAAATCAGTCTCGGAGGGGGGTAGAATGTGCAATCCTTTACCAATACGAGCCCGTTTTCGTGCCGGAACATCGTCATCGTCGGGAATTGGCCGAGGTGGAGCGGTTGACATGGTCGGGGCTGTTTTCTTCTTGTTTGGGATATGATTTGAAGTTGCAGTTGCCCACCCCATATCGGAATGTCATAGGAGCAATCAAAAAGAGAGGTATAGCGGGCGAAGGATTTTGCCGAGGGTGCCGATGACGGATAGCCGGTGATTTTTTTGAAGGGTGGGGAAGCGAGACACAAGAGATATACGGGGAGCGAGAGGGACGAAGAGAAGAGATAATGGAATGAGTGGCTCTTGAGGCGGAGAGAAGTGGTTGTCGGACGAATAGTATCTTGAAGGTAGCCGGCGTGGAAGACGGTCGTCGGCAGTTGAAGTCTCGAGAAGAATTGCAGAAAGAAGGTGATACGAATGGGGGAAGATATATATATATATATATATAGCGTGAGGTATATATATGGACGTGGGATGGGTGGGCTAGGTGGGTGGGTAGGCGGTTGAATGTTTGACCGAGAAAAGTTGGAATGTTGCTGTGGAATGTGGAAACTCGATAGGACTCGTGCAATGTTTTGTTTTTATTTGTTTTTACTTTGTTTTTGTTTTATTTTTTTGGGTTTAAAAATAGAAAGAATAGGGGAATTGTTTGGGAACTAGAATTGTTATCGGCCACGATTTTGAAATGGAATTGGTGTTTTTCTTTTTTTCTTTTTTATTTAGAAAGAAAAAAAAAGAGAAAATAAAAAAAATTGAAAAGGATTTTGGGATTAGGAAATCGATTTTGTTTAGGAACGAGATTTGGAAATTTTAAAGAATTAGGAATGTTATGTGATTTGGGTAGGAATAGAATTTTGACTAAAATAGAATTGTAGAACTTGATGCCCAAGTTGGTTTTTTTTTTTTCGAACAATAAAAGTATAATAAAAATAAAAAAAAATTCGTGCAACCTTTTTTTTTTTTTTTTTGAATCAAGAGAAAGAAAAGATCGAAGGAAGAAAAATTAAAGAGAAACTGGATTTTTAATCCTAAAAGCTCTAGGAACAATGCGTGGGCACGTGCCAGTCAATGGATTTTTATGTCAAAAATTTACCTAAAAGCTCTACGGGGAAGACGTGGGCACGTGCTAGTCAGTGGATTTTTATGTCAAAAATTTACCTAAAAGCTCTACGGGGAAGACGTGGGCACGTGCTAGTCAGTGGATTTTTACTCAATGGAACCATCGTTCCTCGACTAAGGAAAAACTGTCTCCTTCCCAAGAAAAATAACAACAAATTAATTGCACTTCTAAATTAAAATAAAATCATAATAATTAAAATAAAATGAATTTGAAAAGCATGACAACAACAATAAAACTTGGGTTACCTCCCAATAGCGCCTCTCTTTAACGTCTTTAGCCAGACGTCGTCACCTTTCAATCGGTGTTAATTGGACACGTTAAGCTGATGTAATCGACGTTACTCGTTTTAAAACTATCATAAAAAGGTTTCAAGCGATGACCGTTCACTTTAAATATTTTACTAGTGTCTAAGCTTTGTATCTCAACTGCGCCATGAGTAAACACGTTAGTAATAACAAAAGGCCCTACCCACTTAGAGCGCAATTTACCAGGAAATAATTTCAACTTAGAATGATATAGTAAAACTTTCTAACCAATAGAGAATTTTTTCCTTGAAATCGTTTGATCGTGGAAAGCCTTTGTCTTCTCCTTGTAAGTCCGCGAGTTCTCATAGGCATCATTACGAATTTCTTCAACCTCTTGTAATTGCAACTTCCTCTCTTCACCCGATTCATCCATGCTCATATTGCAATGCTTGACAGCCCAATATGCCCTATGTTCTAACTCAACCGGGAGGTGACAAGGTTTTCCAGACACAAGACGATAAGGGGACATACCTATAGAAGTTTTGTAGGCAGTTTGATAAGCCCAGAGTGCATCGTCAAGCCTTAAGCTCCAATACTTCCTGTTTGGGTTGACCGTTTTTTCGAGTATTCATTTTATTTCTCTGTTGGACACCTCTGCTTGTCCACTCGTCTGCGGGTGGTAAGCAGTAGAAGTGTGATGGGTCAAATTGTATTTCTTTAATAAGGCCTCCACCACTCTATTGCAAAAATGAGTCCCACGGTCACCGATAATTGCCCTCGGTGTTCCAAACCTAACAAAAATATGACTCTTGACAAAATCCACAACCACTTTAGCATCGTCAGTTCGGGCAGCTTTAGCTTCTACCCATTTTGAAACATAATCCACAGCAAGAATAATATAAACATTGCTATAAAAGGAAGGGAAAGGACCCATAAAATCGATACCCCACACATCAAAAATTTCACAAACAAGAATAGGGGCAAGTGGCATTTGATCTCTATGTCCTATATTTCCAGTTCTCTGACATCGCTCACATGACTTACAGAACAAATATGAATCCCGAAACAAAGTCGGCCAAAATAATCCACACTCTAGCACCTTACGGGCTGTTCTTTTAGGACCAAAATGTCCTCTACATGCATATGAGTGACAAAATTTTAAAATAGAAGGAGTTTCATATTGGGTTACACACCTACGGATGATTTGATCAGAACAATGTTTCCACAGATAGGGGTCATCCCATACATAGTATTTAGCATCACTTTTTATTTTATCTTTTTGAGCTCTAGTCAAATCACTCGGTAGTGTTCTAGTAACTAAATAGTTAACTATATCCGTGTACCACGGGATAGACTCTTGCATAGAAAAAAGATACTCATCTGGAAAGTTGTTATTCAATGGTGATGGCTCTTCACTCGTGGCAAGTCGGCTCAGATGATCAGCAACTAAGTTTTCGGCACCCTTCTTATCACGTATCTCTAGATCGAACTCTTGTAACAAGAGAATCCATCGAATGAGTCTAGGCTTGGCTTCTTTCTTCGAGAATAGGTACCTAAGAGCTGCATGGTCAGAATAAATAATCACTTTAGTGCCAAGCAAATATGAACGGAATTTTTCTAAAGCGAAGACAATAGCCAAAAGCTCTTTTTCCGTCGTAGAGTAGTTGCTTTGTGCATTGTCGAGTGTTCGAGATGCATAGTAAATGGCGTGATGGGCTCTTCCAACTTTTTGTCCTAGCACAGCACCAACTGCGTGATTGCTTGCATCACACATGATCTCAAATGGAAGATTCCAATCCGGTGGTTGGATAATTGGGGCTGAAGTGAGCATATCCTTCAATTTGTCAAATGCACCCTTGCATGCCTCATCAAATTCGAATGCCACATCTTTTTGCAATAATTTGCATAGGGGTTGAGTTATCTTAGAAAAATCTTTGATAAAGCGCCTGTAAAACCCTGCATGTCCAAGGAAAGAACGAACTTTCCGCACATTTGTGGGGTAAGGCAATGTTTTAATAACATCTATGTTGGCCTTATCAACTTCAATGCCCCTAGAGGATACAATATGACCTAGAATGATACCTTGATCAACCATAAAATGGCATTTTTCATAGTTTAAAACCAAGTTTGTCTCTATGCATCTTCTAAGTATTTTTGTAAGGTTAGTTAAACATGCATCAAAAGAATCACCATAGACTGTAAAGTCGTCCATAAATACCTCTATAATGTTCTCTACATAATCTGAGAATATACTAACCATACACCTCTGAAATGTAGCAGGGGCGTTGCAAAGTCCAAATGGCATCCGTCGATAAGCGAAAGTGCCAAAGGGACAGGTGAATGTAGTTTTCTCTTGGTCCTCAGGTGCAACTGGAATCTGGTGAAAACCTGAATAACCATCAAGACAACAGTAGTGAGTGCGCCCTGCTAAACGTTCAAGCATTTGGTCAATAAAGGGGAGGGGGAAGTGATCTTTCCTAGTTGCTGCATTTAATTTTCTATAATCAATACAAACCCTCCACCCATTTTGAACACGAGTGGGTACCATCTCACCTTCAGAATTTCTAACTATTGTTATACCTGTTTTCTTAGGGACAACTTGAACAGGACTTACCCATTTGCTATCCGAGATTGGATAGATCATACCTGCATCGAGAAGTTTCAAAATTTCATTCTTTACCACTTCCATCATTGGGGGGTTCAACCTTCGTTGGGCCTGCCTAGAAGGCTTGCAATCTTCTTCCAATAGGATCCTATGCATGCACGTGGCGGGGCTCAACCCCTTGATGTCGGCTATGGTCCATCCCACTGCTTCTTTATACTCCCTAAGCACCCGAATTAGCCTTTCTTCTTCCATTGCAGAGAGCTTTTTGGAGATGATCACTGGAAGGGTTTCTCCTTCCCCTAGGCACGCATACTTTAGGTGGCCTGGTAGGGGTTTCAACTCCAACTTCGGTGCCTGCATAGAAGAAGGAAGAAGTTTTGTGTGAGAGTGTGGTAAATCAACTTGAGAGACATTGTACCTTATAGGTTGAAGAGATCCCAATTCAAAAACGACATCACATAATTCAATATCAAAGCTCAAAATTCTTCAATTTCTCGAGAGTTAAATTCCTGCAAAGAGAAATTCTTAGTTTATCATCCATCATCAAGAAGATCAAAATATTCTTGTGCCAAAGGGTCAACAACATCTAAAAGATAAACGGGGAACACGTCACTAGGATATCTCATGGCTTCGTAGATATTAAACTTAATCACATCACCATCGAATTCCATAGTAAGAGTTCCAGCATGCACATCGATTTTAGTCCTAGATGTCTTTGAAAATGGCCTACCTAACAAGATTGGTGCTTGATTAGATGAGTTATCTTCTTCCATATTAAGCACATAAGAGTCAGCAGGAAAAACCAATTCATTAACTTGTACTAAGACATCTTCAAGAACTCCTTCAGGATACACATTAGACCTATCAGGTAGTTGTATTATCACACCCGTTTCTTTTAATGGGCCAATATTCAACGATGAATAAACTGATAGAGGCATGACATTTATTGAAGCTCCAAGATCTAATATGGCTTTCTCAATCCTAATATTACCTATTTTGCAAGGGATAGTGAACATACCAGGGTCCTTGCATTTAGGAGGTAATTTTCTTTGCAGAACTGCCGAAACATTTTCCCCCACACTAACCTTTTCATTGCCCTTTAACTTCCTCTTATTGGTGTACAACTCCTTAAGGAACTTAGCATAGTGAGGTACTTGTTTAATTGCATCAAGTAAAGGGATATTTACCTCAACTTTACGAAAAGTCTCAAAAATTTCCTTCTCTTCCTCCTCTTTCTTGGATTTATTCAATCTTATAGGAAAAGGGGAAGGGGTCACCAATACCTTGGGTTGGCTTCTATTGAGCTCTTCTGGATTGATCGCCGGATGGGTAACTTCCTTTTCAGCTTCTTCATTTGAGTTGCCTTGCTTAACCTTAATCGGTTCCTTCAATTCCTTTCCACTTCTCAAAGTAATTGCACTAGCGTTTTGCTTTGGATTGATAATAGTTTGTGAAGGCAATTTACCTTGAGATTCTAGTTTATTCATGCTGGATGCTAGCTGACTCACTTGGGTCTCCAAGTTCTTGATGCTGGTTTTCGTCTCTTGTTGAAACTACTGAACTCCCTGTTGAAATTGTTGCGTGTTAGTTGCAAGTGATTTAACAATGTCTTCTAGAGACATACCAGAACTTGAGGAAGGCTGTTGTGGAGGTTGAAATTGTTGGAACTGTGGTTTTGGCCCATAGCTAAAGTTAGGATGATCCCTCCACCCTGGGTTGTATGTGTTTGAATAGGGATCGTATTTTCTTTGTGGTGGACTTGGAAATCTCCCAATTGAATTGGCTTGCTCAAAAGGATCTTCTTGAAGGGTAGGGCATGCATCAGTTGGATGATTTACGGCAGCACAAATTCCACACGCTTTCACTTGTTGTGTATTCCCTACAGCCAATTGTTGAACCATAGATGTTAGATTATCTATTCGAGATTCAAGGGAAGATATATTTACCTCATTCACCCTTCGGGTATCATGTCGGGACCCAAATCGCTGGGAATTGGCTGCCATGATAGTGATCAATTCCCTACATGGCGGTGGGGTTTTGTTCACTATAGCTCCTCCGCTAGCTGCATCCATCATCCTTCTCTCCATGGGTAACAATCCTTCATAAAAATATTGGATAAGAAGCTGGTCAGATATCCCATATTGAGGACAACTTGTACAAAGCTGCTTGAATCTTTCCCAATACTCATGAAGGGACTCCGTATCTTTCTGTTTAACTCCACAAATCTCCTTCCTAATGCTTCCAGCACGTGAAGCTGGGAAAAATTTGTCAAGAAATGATTGCACCATCCCTGTCCACGTTGTTATAGAGCCAGAAGGTAAATAGAACAACCAATCCTTTGCCCGGTCGGACAGCGAAAATGGAAAGGCACGTAGCTTGATCTGTTCTTCCGTCACTCCTTGTGGTTTCATGGTTGAGCACACAACGTAGAATTCTTTAAGATGCTTGTGAGGATCTTCGTTCTCTAACCCATGAAATTTTGGAAGCAAGTGAATTAAACCAAATTTCAACTCAAAATCTGCCTCCAGAGTTGGGTATTGAATGCATAGGGGTTGTTGGTCCACATTTGGCGCAGCCAGTTCCCTTAGAGTTCTTTCTGCGTTAGCCATTTCTTGTTCTAGTTCAGAATCACTAGACGATGAATCTGATAAGTCGATTTTTGTATTCAATTCGGGGGATGAAGTTGCTTGTTTTCTGAATCTAGCTTCCTTCCTCAATCTTCGAGCTGTCTTCTCGATCTCAGGATCGTATTGACGTTCACCTGCATGAGAAGAACGAAGCATCAAAGACAAAAAAAGAGTAAATCTAATTGACACCAATCCCCGGCAACGGCGTCAAAAATTTGGTGGGTGTCGAATCCAACAAATAATAAATAACTCGATCAAAAATATAAATTGTAGTAGCAGTGAGCAAGGTCATATCCTCAGAGATTGGTTAGATTTATTCTTTCAAAAACGAGACTAAATAAAATAAAATTGGGGTGTTTAGAAGAATGAGGCTCCAAAAAATTGAAATTAAAATAATGCAATGATAAAATATAAATTGAACTGAAGTCACTTAAGGTAAATATCCAATCCAAGGTTTAATCTCCAATTGATTCATACAAATTGATCATAGATGCAAAGATAATTATCCTCATTAATTCCCTAAACTGGTTATGGTTGTTGATGCGATCTAACAACCTATCTCTCTTACTTATTTGATAACCAAGGTACGACCGTTAAAATTTAATTTATTAACAGCATTAATATCTAATAGATGACCAATTCTTACCAACAAGAACATACGATGAATTGTTTAAGTTAGATTGTATATTCTTACAACATAAATTGAGAACTTTGACCTAATCAATTTTTTTGTTTGCCACAGTCGTTAGAAATACTAGACAATTACGGATCTAGTTTTCTAACTAGCAATATGTTGAATTGACAATTAAACAACGGGCCCTTTGTGTAATCAATCAATCCACAATTTCAAGAAAAACACAAGAAACATGCAAATAGAGAAAATAAAGGAAGAACAATAAAAGAATATATTAGATCTCACAATTTGTTCTTGAATCAATCTTCAATCAACCTTTAATTGGAATAGAAATTTAGAATTTCATGGAGAAGAGGAAGATAATTCTAGTGTATGATATCCCGAGAGAGGGAAACGTGTATTGTCTTCTGGCCAAGAAATAAACGTTTGTTTTTTGTCTTCTTGGGCCAGATCCAATTCTAATTACTTTTGGAAACTAAATAGCCTAGGAAAATAAAATAGAAAATAAAAGGAAAATAGTTTAGTTTCCTAATTCTAATAGAAGTCTAAGATTTTTTTCTAGAGAAATAAAAATTAATTGCAGCAGAGGTCCCCATAAAATATTCCTATCCTTCTGTGAGTAGGAACAATTAAATGAGGTCTTCTATCAATGCACCAACTCTTCACTTCAAATAAGTCTTGGTCCTACATTTCTTTGGATCACTTGGATTGATAAGATGTGGTTGCGCCTTAGACTTGAGGCTCTTATGTCAATTTATCACTTAACTTCATTCTCTTCTGAAAACTTGTAAATTGACTCCATTTTTATCCAACCTTTCACCTGGTCCATAAAATACAATTAAAATCAAGGACTTAAGCAATTTTAAATTAATAAAAGCACGAGAAAATATGACAAGTAATGTGAATTTATACGCTCTATCACAATATAATATCTGTAACATGTGCTTTTTCAATAACATTTTCTTATTATGTTGATACGATCTTATAGTACCAATGAGATTATTTTAGTATTAATACGATTTGTCCATGCTATTTATCTTTTTAATTCATCGGCATGGAATTTATTGAGCAAATTTCTTTCATTGAACTATCTGGTGGTAGTTTCTAGTACCATTCGCTCGATGTCTCCAGTAATATACAATAAATGTGGAGAACAAAATTTTCTTTATCAACTTCCTTTTTTTTTGCTAGTATTTCTCATTGTATCGATATATCACAATATACTAATCTCATAATGAGATTTTTCACCATGATATATTTTCTTTCATTTTCATCACCATAGCATTATTTGAGCAATTTTATTTTATCAATACATATCGCGGTAAGTTCCGGAATCACTTTCTCAAATCAATTCTTTAATGTCAATACAACATTCTTATCGAATATATATAAATCGGTTATTCTTATTTAGTACCAATCGTCGGGTTTAATCCAACCACAATTGTAATATATACTCCAATCGTGTGGTCTATCCCGCCACGTTGGAAATATTCAATTCGATCATGTGGTATAATCCACCACACTAGAAATATAATGTACATAAACTTAAATTACAGAAATTAAATTCTCCCCAATAGGTGGTGGAACCTACCATATGGGAATTATCTTAATAAATATGAATTTAAATTTCAATAGGCGATATAACCGACCATATGAAAATAAATGTAAAGTTAAATTCCAATAGGTGGTAGATTTTACTATATGGAAATTACCGTAATAAATATAAATTTAAGAATTAAATTGTGCAAAGGTCAAATCATCCATTCTAGTCCGCAAAGGTAAAATCATCCATCCCAGTTTGCAAAGGTAAAATCGTCCAATCATTTACAATACTTCAATTGTCAAGATCGTAATGTTATATAATTATTTTGCAAAATATAATCACCATGTTTCTCCTTTCTATTTTCCAATGATTTACTTCAATTTTAGGGTTAAAATAATATTATTTTAATCTCAATTCATGGTTATTTATTAATTTGTTTTTAATTGCACAAATTACTGAATAATTGGGAGTTATTTTGTCCGTCCATTATTATTTCATGCAATTAGCCGTCTGAATCCGTGATCAAACAACGCTAATAAATGATCATAAATTTGTAATCATAGTGAGATCTATAGACACCATAATTTTGTTATTATTATATTATATTTTATATATTGACACTATAATTTCATAAAATAACTACCTTAATCTGACCAATAAGAACGAGAAGCTGCTATTTATTGTCTAGTTAGTCAAAGAGCTGCAAAATTAACTTGCAAACTCTAAATTGAAAATGCCAAAAATCCGCAACATAATTGCATAAAAACTTAGGAAATTATGAGAAAAGAATTGCGTGCCCGTATCTTAGAATTGCCAAAGAAAGCGTGAAAGAGCTTGCGGAAAGCTTGACCTTTTCGAGGCACCTTTTTGCCCTTTAGTTTGCTAGTTCAGATGAGGAAGAAAATCCGTTCTAATGTAGGCAGAAGACGAGAATATCAAATCATTAGAGCTGGGTATTAGTTGTTCGGCGAGTAGGATTGGGGATCGAGATGGAATTATTCAGATATCGGCGATAAAGATCAAAAGAGGTTCATTTTCAGAATAAGATCTCGCATCGTCTCGTGATAGATAAAATGACTTTGCCGAATTGAAGCCAATAGGTCTCGAAACTCTGTATGTTTTTTCTGTGATAAAATTGGCCACTAACTTGGCAGTAATAGATTCACGTCCTTGGGTCTCTCTGTTGGCTCTAGCATATCCAAAGTATGGGATAAAGTAGAAGAAAGTTGAGAGACAAATGAATGTTTGGATACGTGGAGAGATCTATTATTTGCTTGCTTTGTCATGGAAGGGGAATTTCACTAAGAAGTCATGAAGTGTGTGTTTGGAAGAGATATCCGTAAGTGAGATGATGATAGAGAAAGAGAGGGAGAGAGATTGATATCAAGAGAGAGTTATCGTGCTGATAACGTGTTGTGAACAAGAGAGTTTTCATTTCCTTTCTTGTTATCGAATTCATTATAAATAGTCCATATTTATAGAAAAATATTGGGGCACATCATATTACAAATATTGATCCGGTATACAATAGTCATTCACACAATAAAACATAATTATTACATTTAAATACTTTCGGTGCCTTTTCCTTTTTCCTTTCTGTGGCTTTGTTTTCCCTTTTACAAAAAAATTTTAATTTTTAATTGTTAGTTCAATAGTGCAATGCATGTATGTAATTTACCCCTGAAATGTCATTGCAAGTTGACATTAATAATTAATCCTAATTTAATTCAACATCTTATTCATGCATGTAGTATTCTTGGAAATTGCAAGTGTTACGAGTCATGTCTAAAGTCAATGAATTCTCTACATATTACTCCCTAATTCTCTCTCTCTTTGTGTGTGTATATATATATATATATATATATATATATAGACACACACACACACAATACCAAAAAGTGGAAGATGTTAACCCCAATCCAGTATATAACTTTTTTATCTCTCTAAAGATAAGATAGATATTGATTGATCCAACCATAAATTATTGTAGGAGTTCAAACAAGAGGGAGTAAGGAAAGGAAGAGCATCAATGTGTTTTTCTTGTTGTCTATTTTAATTACTACTATAGACACTATTTTTTAAAAAAGTTTTTTGAATCGATTTTTATTAATTTGCCTTTCAATTCAATGGATCGTATTGGGAGAGCCCATTAAAGCACATCCTACTTTATTAAATAGAATTGAAATATATTATATTTAACTATTTAATTTGGATAATTAAGGATTTCTTATTCAAATTATTCAAATTAAATGGGTTGATGGTGATAGGCCTATTTAAATCCCTCTATAAATATAACCCTTAGGTTCTTTTGAGGGGAGGCCGAAAAAAAAAAGAAGGAAAATCCTAAGCAAAATAAGGTAGAAAGTCCTCAAAATCTCTCAAGATCTCAAACATTCAAGAAGAACCAAATCTTCTTGAGCTTAAATTCAAAGTAAAGATTTGGAAAATATAATAATTTCTTTTCCAAATCAAAATCAAACTGAGGCCAGAAGCAAGAGATTAGAGAACAAAGTCTACTCCAATTGAAAATCAAATCCAAGATTGAATCAAGGGATTAGAGAACCAAGTCTTCTCTAATTCAAAAATAAATCCAAAATCAAATCAATGTTTGGGGAACATCGTCTTTTCCAATTCAAAGTGAAATTCAAGGTGAAATTAGGGTTTTGAAGAACAACGTCTTCTTCAAAATCAAAGCCTGATTCAAAACTAAACTCCAAGGTTTGAAAAATATAGTCTTTTTCATATCTAAATCAAAAATTGAAGTCAAGTTCGGAGCTTTGTAGAACATAGTCTTTTGCAGAGATTAAAGTCAAGCTAAAGTCAAGATCAAATCTCAAAATTCGAAGCTCTAGTTGAATTATGGACACAAAGTCCTTCAAGTTAAAGATTCAAGATTGCATGGAGTCAAAATCTTCTACGCATCAAGTCAAATCAAATCCTTAATGTTTGGGAATTAAGCCACGTGGCCCCTAATCTTCACCAACAGATCGTTAATCAGAGGGGTTAGCACTATTTATAGTAAAGAGATCCAGTCCACTATTAATTTTCTAAAATTTGTAACAATTCAATTGTATTATTTTTATTAATACAAAAATAATTTCTCGTTACAAATTCCTGGTACACTCAGTGGGACGCTCTTGCCTCTCATCTTTCAATCTAAAAAAAATTAAAACTCAAACACATCATCAAGATGTCACCTGGAATAGTGAAAGAAATTGTTGCCAACTTTGAGGAGACACTTGCTGAACACCTCCATGCCACTAGAGCAAAGACCAAAGCTGGGAGATCTCGACTTGTTTCACATTCGAGAAAATTCTACAAAAGGGCTAAGGAAAAATCCTTAACCTCGAGAAAACTTGTTCCCGTTCTCCAAGAAAGGCTATGCTCTTCCAAGAGAACCTTTTATTTCAAGAGAAATCTCGATCCAGCTCTACCTAAAGCAAGGGGTTTGAAGCTAGATCAATCAAAGCTGCCTCCCCATGAAAATGGGGAGATTACACATCTTCTGAGGAGTTGTTCGAAAATGTGCTGGTCACTGAAGCGGGTTCTAACTCGGATGAAAAGATCCAATAGATGGGTTTGGGAATCGAAAAATTGTCAAAGTTCCTAGAAGAGAAAGACGCTCAAGTAACCGCCTTTATGAACAAATTGGATGAAGGAGTCGGTAAAAGCAGATGGCCACAAAGATCAAGGCTCTTGCGGGGCAAGGGTCCCGAAGCTCATAAAGATGAGCAAAAGCAAGACATACACGACTGAACGGTCCTAAAAAATGTGTTCCGTGATGCTGCACGTGTCTCTGTTGGTCCCTGTCGGTCCAACAACTTCAACATATGATTGTTGATACCATACGTGCTCAGTACAATGGTTCATTGCAATCCTTGTTTTTTTATGCAAAGCCCTACAGTCATTGGATTGATGAATTGAAGATGCTGCAATCAACCTCCCACGTTCCAGTACTTTGACGGAAAAGGCAACGCAAAAGAAACATGTTGTTCATTTCATTGAGACCTGCAATAATCCAGGAACTTATAATGATATGATGGTGAAGAAATACATATGCTTCCTTAGAGGTGTAGCTTTCGAGTGGTATATAGATCTGCCTGCTAGATCCATTGATAGTTGCGACTTGCTTGAGCGTGAGTTTCTTACTCGATTCTACAACACCCGGCCAACGGTTAGCCTGCTGGAGTCTACAAGAACAAAGCAAGGCAAAGATGAGGAAGTTGTAGATTACATTGTACGCGGGAGGAACCTTGTTCAAGGCATGCATTAGGGATTACTTTACAATCTTCAATCAAACCTCAGTCTTTTGAAAAGTTGGCTACATGTGCTTATGACCTAGAGATCAAGATCACGAGGCATGAAAGTTACTTGACAAGCAATCCACATGATAAAAAGGAGGCAAAGAAAGACATGAAGAAAGATGTTTAAATCGGCAAATCAAAAGGCGTCAAGGCAATATCTACAGCTCCTGCAAAAATCACCTTCCAAAAGTTGAACAAATTTACGAATGCAAAGTCAGCCTACAAACCTTAATACAAAGCAGGTAAGAATAAAGCCAAAAAGGGAAATTTTCCTTCGTTGAAGGAATTGGCAGAGAAAGAATATCCTTTCTCAGACTCCGATGAAGTGTTTGGAATTCTGGATCAACTTCTTCAGCAAAAGATAATCGAGTTGCCAATACCAAAGTGACCAGAAGAGATTAGGCAGGTTAATAATCCCAAGCAATATAGATTCCATCGAATCATCAGTCATCCGGTGGAGAAATTTTTTGTTTTAAAAGACCTTATCGTCCGTCTGGGTGAAGAAAATAGATCATTTGATCCGATTCCGATTTCAGAAAGTTCAACAAGTCCTTCATGACTTTTGTTGTTGGGAAGTTGTAGTACCCCGTCCATTTTCGTATATGCTTTATGATGGTATGATAAATTTTGATCATGATTTAGACGTGATTGACATGTTTATGATTCGTTTATTATGATACGAGATGTGTTGACAATCAATACAGCCTCCTAAGTTGACATGGGAAGTAAGAAATTCTGTAGATTGGAATTTACGGCCGTAATTTCACCATTTGCATTTACGGCCGTAAATTGATGAGTTACAGCTGTAAAATATAAGGTACGGCCGTAAACAGTTCAGCAGAGGATCCCAAAATTTTCAGAGAGTTTTGTACGGCCGTATATTAGATGTATCTACTAGGTAGAAGGTAATAATATGCTTGTGTGAGCCTTAGGTAGGTGATTTATGCACGAATTACCGATTTTCCTTACTTGTATTGATACCAGGTGAGGTTATGACAGGTTATGTAAATCTTAGCATCATAACATGTTATATGTGATGTAGTGTATCTCTTAACATTGTAATATGTCATATGCGACATGGTTATAATGCCAATTTGATATAGTACGAGCTTTGCTTGAAATCAAGGCCACTAGGACAATGTTTGAATAGCTATGTCATTTGGTGTGCGATCAAAGGGTTGCCTATCATGTGTTCCATTATGTGAATGTTTTCAATGGATAGTATGGGGGATCTAAGCCCCAATGATGATGTGTTGGCCTAATGGGAGATCTAAGCCCCAACTATATAATAAGCCCGGCCAAATGTTATACGATAGCGCCAATGTAAACACATGATTCGCAACGGGGCCCTCTTTATGAATGTGATAGGCATTTGCAGTTTCATCCATTTCCTACCGAGTCTTTATGACTCATTTTGTGTTCGTTTCTATATTTTAGATGATGCTGGGAGTAGGAGACAGTCGGGAGATGGCGGGGAATCCTCTCGAGCTTGATCCGAGCCGGTGTGCGAGAGAGGGAGAAACTAAAGGTTTTGGGCAATTAGGATTGTAACCCTCATTTTGTAATATTTTTTAATAAGACTTCTTTTGTATACTTATTGTTCAAATTACCCGTACTTTAATGGAAAAGCTACCATTTGAAATGAACTAATACTTGAGGGAGTTTCTGTATGTGTAATTCCGTCTCTAGTACCGTTATTTATATCATATAGAGAGACGTACTAGGAAGGGCGTTACAGGGTAGTATCAGAGCAAGGTTTCCCTATCTTTCCACGCACCGAGGGATTTTCTCCGCCACTCTAAGGTATCATGCATTTTATATTATATGCTATAGACGTATGATATAATTTGAGGTATGCTCAGTGTGTGGTAGCATGTATAGAGAAAGCGAGGGTTGGATGATGAATTTGAATGGTAAGGTATCTCCTCCTTCTTTTATTATTCCTTTTGCCTGATGAATGGATGGCAAAAGATCAGACGATGATTATTGAGAGGCTCATAGGATTGGTTGAGCAGCAATCGAAATAGATGAAACCACCAGTCTTTGAGGATGCCAAGGACCCTATTGAAGTGGAAAACTTGATCCAAACCATGGAGAGGATGTTCGAATACGCTCACATTCCTGAGGCTGAGCAAGTTAACTATGCTACCTTTATGCTCCGTGGCTGAGCAGGATTTTGGTGGGACTTGGTGAGAAAGGAAAAGAATGCTAATGTTGCTACTTGGCCCAATTTCTATATTAGGTTTCGGGCCAAGTATTTCTCCGAAGCCGCTAAGAATGAGAAGCTTAATGAGTTTATTCGGTTGCAACAACATGATATGTCTGTAAGTGAGTATAGCAAGAAGTTCGAGGAGCTTGCCTGGTTTGCTACGCACATAGTAGATACGTCTGGCTGCAAGATAGCTCGATTTGTTGCGGGGTTGAAACCAGAATTGGCCCGTGATGTTCAGTTGGCTAGTGTCTCTACCACGAGTTATGCTGAAACCATGGAATGAGCTTATGTAGCCGAACGAGTGGAGGCTAGAATTTCTCAAGCTTGTCAAAGTAGTGTTCAAACAGTCCAGCCAGCTCAATCTAGTCAAAGCTCAACCCAATCTTTGCAAGGATCTTCATTTAGTAATCGAGGTCGAGGTTCTAATTTTCGGGGTCGAAGAGGAAATTACAAGAGGCCTTCGGGGAATACTTTTTCGTCCCGACCTCCGGCGAAGAAGAGACCGGGCTCTTCGTCATTTCCACCATGCCCGACATGTGGAAAGAATCACGGTGACTAGTGTTATTATGCTACGGGCTGGTGTTACAAGTATGGGAAGGAAGGACATATGATTTGTGATTGTTCGGAGATGAAAAATCAACAACCACAGCCTTGAGAAGCCGGGCGTGTTTTTGCTTTGGTTCAGCCTGAATCTCCTGAAGAAACCGATGTTATTGCAGGTATTGTTTATATCTCTACTTCAGCTCTTTATGCAGTATTTGATTCTGGAGCTACGCATTCATTTATATCTCTTTCATATGCTCGTCGGTTGCCTATGACTCCGGAGCCTTTATAGTATCCTATTGAGGTTATTTCACCTTCTAGATTATTGCACCTTCGGGATTGAATCAATGTGCTGTGTGGTATATTATTCGTTTGTTACGATTCAAGTTCGTGGTTTTGATATGTTAGCCAACCTTATTGCTGTTGAAATCCGGGATTTTAATGTTATTCTTGGTATGGATTGGTTAGCACGACATGAAGTGATTTTGGATTGCTCTAGACCTGCCTTGAAATTTCTGGTTGGTGATCTTATTACGTTTCCTAAATTGAAAAGGCTAAGTAGGGTAATTATTTCAGCAATGAAAGCGAAGAAGTTAATTAGCCAAGGGTGTTGTGCCTATTTGGTGAGTTTGTGTAGCATGAAAGTGAATGGGTTAGTTACTCAATCCTCAGTTCCGGTGGTTTGTGAGTTTCTTGATATATTTCCCGATGATCTCCATGGGTAACCCCCATCTCCAGAGGCTGATTTCGTCATTGACGTTGTGCCAGGTACACATCCAGCATTGAAGACTCCTTATCGAATGGTGCCAGTTGAACTTAAAGAACTTCAAAATCAATTGGATGACCTATGACAGAAATGTTTCATTGGACCTTGCACTTCACCTTGGGGTGCTCTGATTTTGTTTATTAAGAAGAAAGATAGATCCATGTGACTTTGTATTGATTATCGGGAGTTGAATGAGGTGATGATCAAGAATAAATATATTTTGCCCCATATTGATGAGTTGTTGGATCACATTCAGGGGTCAGCAGTTTACTCAAAGATCAATCTACGTTCTGGCTATCATCTACTAAGGATTAGAGAAGAAGATATTCCAAAATCGGCTTTTAGTACTCGATACGGGCATTTTGAGTTTCTTGTTATGCCTTTTGGACTCATGAATGCCCCGACGGTGTTTATGGATCTCATGAACAGAGTTTTCAAGTTGTATTTGGATAAGTTTGTGATTGTGTTTATTGATGATATTCTGATCTATTCAAAAACTAGGGAAAAGCACGAGCAACATCTCCGCATTGCTATGCAAACACCTCGAGATGAGAAGTTGCACGCTAAGTTTCCGAAATGTGAATTTTGGTCGGAGCAAATGGTGTTTCTCGGGTATGTTGTAAAGAAATAAGGTATGTCAGTTGATCCCAGTAAGATAGAAGCTGGGTTGAAGTGGCCACAACAAACCACTCCTACTGAAGTACGGAGTTTTGTGGATTTAACTGGATATTATCGTCGTTTTGTGAAGGATTTCTCCAAGCTAGCCACGCCACTCACACACTTAACTCGGAAGAATGTACCTTTCCTATGGATTGATGAATGTGAGTACAGTTTTCAGGAGTTGAAGACTCGCCTCACCACGACACCAATTTTGACAATTTCGATTGTGTTAGTGTGTTCACCATCTATAGCGATGTGTCTTATCAAGGGCTTGGTTGTATTTTGATGCAAAATGATAAGGTAATAGCATATGCCTCTCACCAATTGAAGAGTTATGAATGAAATTATCCGATGCATGATTTGGAGCTTGCAGCCATGGTGTTTGCTTTGAAGATTTGGCGGCATTATCTTTATGGAGTAAAGTGTGAGATTTATACGGACCATAAGAGGTTGAAGTATTTCTTCACCTAAAAGGATCTCAATATACGCCAGCACCGGTGGTTGGAACTGGTAAAGGATTATGATTGTATGATCCAATATCATCCCGGGAAGGCAAATGTGGTTGTCGATGCTTTGAGCCTCAAATGACCGAAGTTGAAACCTCGTGAATTGCAACGGGAGATCGAAAAGCTTGATTTGGAGATTTTGGAGCTGCATGAAGCTCGATTAGCGACCATGTCTATTCACTCGACGTTGATCAATCGAATTGAAGAAGCACAAGGAGGTGATGAACGGGCAAATAATATTAAGAAGCAACTGATTGAGAAGCCTAACCTGGAATATCAAGTGCAGCACGGGATTCTTAAATACAAGAATCGATATTATATTCCGGCAACAGCATGTCTTCGGCAAGAAATTTGCAGTGAAGCACATGCGACGCCGTATACTCTCTACCCTGGTTCGACCAAAATGTACCGAGAGATTAAGACGCTTCTTGGGGGCCTGGTATGAAATGGGAGATAGCAGAGTATGTAGCAAAGTGTTTGGTCTAAGGTCAAATACCAAAGACCCGCAGGAACCCTACAACCGTTCCCAATTCTCGAGTGAAAATAGAATGATATTACCATGGGCTTTCTAAGTGGTTTGCCCCAGACGAGTAAAGGTTTTGATGCTATATGGGTTGTAGTTGATCGGCTCACGAAGTCTGCTCACTTTTTGCCAATGAAGATGACATTTAGGATCGAGCAATTGGTCCAATTTTATGTACATGAGATTGTTCGGTTGCATGGTGTGCCCTTTTCGGTTACTTCTGATCCCGACCCTAGATATTTGTCCCACTTTTGGAAAGAATTACAAATTTTATTGGGGACCAAACTTCAGTTCAGTACGACCTTCCATCCCCAAACAGATGGGTAAAATGGAAAGAACAATCCAAACCTTGGAAGATATGTTACGTGCTTGTGTTTTGGAGTTTTCACAAAGTTGGGATCGTTATCTTCCTTTGATAGAAATCGCATATAACAACAGTTACCAAACTTTGATTGGGATGCCACCGTACGAAGCATTATACAGGCATAAATGTGGGTCACCTTTACATTGGGAGAAAGAAAGGAAATGCGAGCCGAAATGATCTAAGACATGGTTTCGGCGGTCGAGAAGATTAAGTTAAGAATGAAAGCGGCACAGGATTGCCAGATGAGTTATGCAGATAAACGACGTTGTCCACTTGAATTTGTAGTTGGCGGCAAAGTTTTTATTCGCATATCACCTATCAAGAGGCTACTTGGATTCCGTAAATAGGGAAAGTTAACACCCCGCTACATTTGTCCGTACGTGATTATCGAAAGAATTGGAAAAGTTGCTCACCGTCTACAATTACCTATGCACATGGATTGAATTCACAACGTATTTCATGTTTTGGCTCTAAAGAAGTACGTCCCTGATCCTTCGTATGTATTACCAACTCCTCCACTTGATATTCAACCGGACCTATCACTCGTAGAAAAGCCGGTTCAAATTATTGCATGCGGCGCAAAAAAATTGAGGGGTAAAGAAATACCTCTAGTCTGCGTCCTGTGGAGAAGTGCAACCATTGAAGAAGAGACGTGAGAACGAGAGAAAGATATTAGGCGCCAATATCCTGAACTCCTTTCAGGTAAAATTTCGAGGACGTAATTTATTTAAGGGGGTAGATTGTAATACCCCGTCCATTTTCGCATATGCTTTATGATGATTTGATGAAGTTTGATCATGATTTAGACATGATTGACATGTTTATCATTCGCTTATTATGATACGGGATGTGTTGAGAATCAATACGGCCTCCTAAGTTGACATAGGAAGTAAGAAATTCTGTAGATTGGGATTTACGACCATAATTTCACCATTTGCGGCCGTAAATTGATGAGTTATGGGTGTAAGATATAAGGTACGACCGTAAACAGTTAAGCAAAGGATCCCAAATTTTCAGAGAGTTTTGTACAGTCGTACATTAGTTGGATACGGCTGTAAGGGTGAAGTTACGGCCATAAGAAAGGTTCATACAGCCATAAAACCATAAACTGAAGGAAATGTGGAAAAGTTTAAGAGAGTTTGGTACGGCCATAAGTTCATATGTTATGGTCGTAAGTTTGGTGATACGGCCGTGCGATAGAAAAGCGAAAGATGCAGATTTTCAAAGACTTTTGTACGTCCGTAAATAGTATGAGTTACGACCGTAAATTGCAGAGTTACGACCGTAAAGTTAAGTCAGTAGAAACTATTTGGATCAGGTTTTAACCCTTTGGCTTAGTATTTTCTTACACAACTCGGTCCCAAGCATCCTAATACACCCCATAACATTCTCAACATCCTTCCTAAAGGTTTCAAGTGTTTGTGAGCTAGAAGAAGCCATCTATATTGTTCATACTACCATAATTGGCTACCTAAGGAGAAAGAGGAGGAAAAGGAGAAGCTAACCACCCATTTCTTAACTTTGTTCTTCATGTGTGAGGTAGGTTTTAGATGTAACTACTAGGTAGAAGGTAAGAATATGCTTATGTGAGCCTTAGGTAGGTGATTTATGCATGAATTACCAGTTTACCTTACTTGTATTGATACCAAGTGAGGTTATGATAGGTTATGTAAATTTTAGCATCATAACATGTTATATGTGATGTTGTGTATCTCTTAACATTGTAATATGTCATATGCGACATGGTTAGAATGCCAATTTGATATAGTACGAGCTTTGCTTGAAATCATTTGGTGTGCGATCAAGGGGTTGCCTATCATGTGTTGCCTTATGTGAATGTTTCAAATGGCTCGGATGGGGGATCTAAGCCCCAAAGATCATGTGTTGGCCTAATGGGCGATCTAACCCCCAACTATAATAATAGGCCTGGCCAAATGTTATACGACGGCCCCAATGTAAACACATGATTCGCAACGGGGCCCTCTTTATGAATGTGATAGGCATTTGCACTTTCATCCATTTCCTACTGAGTTTTTGTGACTCATTTTGTGTTCGTTTCTATATTTTAGATGATGCTGGGAGTAGGAGACAGTCAGGAGATGGCGAAGAATCCTCTCAAGCTTGATCCAAGCCGGTGTGCGGGAGAGGGTGAAACTAAAGGTTTTGGGAAATCAGGATTGTAACCCTCATTTTGTTATATTTTGTAATAAGACTACTTTTGTATATTTATTGTTCAAATTACCCGTACTTTATTGGAAAAGCTACCTTTTGAAATGAACTAATACTTGAGAGAGTTTCTGTCCGTGTAATTCCGTCTCTAGTACCGTCATTTATATGATATAGGGTTGCGTACTAGGGAGGGCGTTACAGAAGTCAACAGCAGGTCCAGTCAGGTTTGGCCCTCAACTTTTAGACGAAGCTAAATTAGCAAAGTTCTAGGTAAATGGGGAAGTCATTGTTGAATACATCTATCCCGAAATGGATTGACCACATGCTTGTAATTGTCCCTCCTTTTACGAAGTCATGATAGACAACCTAGACATCTAGGAGTCTGAATCTGAAAGTGTGGATGAGATCGGTGATGGGTGGTCTAGCTTCATTCGCAAGAAAGGAAAGTACCGAGAGACAAGTTCCGCAGGTAAAACATCACTTCACACCCCTCTAACAATGCAAGTGTTGGGGGCAGTAGGTTAAGAAATTAACCCTATTGAAGAGGTAATATCAAATGATGACCATAGGGCATTGACCTTCGTAAAAGGAAGATGTCAGAAGGTACAACGACCTCCGTTTCATAATGTTCAAGATCAACTATCAAAACAAAGAGGGCCCCTAAGAGGGAATCAAATAAGAAAGCCAAAAAGGTCAAAATCCCTGCGAAGGCAAGAAAAGTAGAAGTTGTAGCAAAATCCTCTCCAAAACCAATTACCTTGGGAGAACTTTTCCCTAAGGGTTTCCTGGAAAAGGAATATCTTGCTATACGTGTGATCAATGCGAAAAGAGAAAATGGATCACTAAGCACCCCAAAAGGTGACTCGAGGGCAGAAAAAACAGTCTCACGCCTTACCAACATGGCTGGCGAAAATTTTGCATCTTCCATTCGATGATCGCATTGCCCTGATTACAGCACTAATTGACCCTGAAGAGTACCAAGATAAAGTTTTCATGTAGATTGAGTCTGCAACTCACCAAGACTACATGGCCACCATTACTGTTAGTGACGATGACTTGCAACTCAGTTCTTGTCTGTACAATAGGCCATTGTATGATAGCAGTTACATTCGTGATTGCAAGATCAATCGCATAATGATTGAATGGGGATCAACCATAAACATTATGCCAATTCACACAAGGAAGAGGATTGGGATCAACGTACGTGACTTGTCCGAAAGAAAGATCATGATACAATGGTCGAATTAAAAGGGTCAAGAAGCCATTGGCATGATCCGTTTGACGATCGGCATGGGAGAGCTGGTATCCTTAGCATTCTTCTATCTTATTGATGCAAAAACATCACATGAGCTGCTGCTCCAACGAGTTTGGTTGCACAAGACGGCATTAGTTCCTTCCACTTGGCACCAGTGCTTCAAATATTTTCAAATGCATAATGGTTGAAACTAACCCATTACGTAAGGAAGAATCTTATTTTGTAGATGCAAAGTTTTACGTGGAAGGGGGTGATTCTTGGTTGGCAGGATTATCTACATTCAGGTTCGAGATTAGGCACAGCACAAGCAAAGATTGCAGTTCTACTGTGCAAAATGAGAAATCACTTCAAGAAGAACCTATTGCGAAGTTGCCAGAAACAGATGCAAATGAGTCGAAGAAAGAATTGATCTTTATAATACAAAGTATTTCAAGAATTCCTCTACCACATGAACTTTTCAAAAGTTCAGAAGCTAGCCCTTCGACACTCATCTCAAGTACGCCAAATCTTTAGAGGACATTATATTTCGAAAGCTCAAAATCTTTTGGAAAGTGCTAGATATGGACAGGAGAGCAAGATAGGACCTCGACCCTATTCTCTCTAGTGGACGCCTTGCCCACGATGGAAAATATAGACCGGGATATGTCTCCAATCAACCAAAGCATGTCATCAAAGTTTAAAAGACCTCTTCGAATCCGATCATGATTCAAATATTTGAAGTCGATGACAAGAAAGAAATAGAGTAAAAGACCTTGGTGTTCGACCAAATCCAAGGTGAAAATACAAGGGTTTCGGCATTTGAAAGATTAAAGATTAAGTCCCTACTCTAATCAAACCTCAAGGTAAAACATCAGTTTTTCAAAGGTTGAGTGGCGCCTTACCTTCTTAGGTAGATAAAGGCGCTTAGGTAGATAAAGGCGCATCCATTCGGACAAGATCCTCCTAGGAACAATCTGTGTTCTCTCGCCTTGGAATTATGACCCCTACTCAAAGTTTGAAGCCTCAACAACCAAGACACAAACACAGGAATAGAACAAATGCTTCAACCCAAGAAGATAGAGACGATAAAAAGGTTGCCTCAGTCAATCATATTACATGTGAAGAAGGCTCAGACTCAGACTCAGAGTCTGACTCTCAAGATTTTGATACAACAAAGGAACTTGAGCCAAAACCTCCAACATTCGAGGACGGCTGGCAAGATACCGTAGACGAGGTTAAATAGTTGGACTTGGGGATCGAAGAAGATCCAAGACCAATATTTATCAGTACTCTCCTGAGCCAAGATGACGAATCTGAATACATCAGTCTGTTGCGAGAGTACCGAGATGTCTTCTAGTGGTCATATAACGAGATGTCCAGACTAGATCCCAAAGTTGTGGTAAATCATGTTGCAGCAAAGCACAGTGTTCGTCCAATCAAGCTTCCTCAAAGAAAGTCTTACCTGAGTTGACCCTTCAGATTGAGGTTCAAATCAACAAGTTGATTGAAGTTGGATTTATACGCGAAGTCAAATATCCTACATGGATTGCTAACGCCGTCCTCGTCCAAGAAAAATGGCCAACTGCGGATCTGTATCGATTTTCGGGATTTAAACAAGGCTTGTCCCAAAGATGATTTTCCACTACCAATCATGGAGTTGACGCTGGATGCAACAACCGATTATAAAGCCCTATCTCTCATGGATGGATTGTTTGGGTACAATCAAATCCGCATGAACCCGAAAGGTGAAGAGCTTATTGCATTTCGAACTCCGAACGGCATGTTTTGTTTCAAGGTCATGCATTTTGGCTCAAAGAATGTAGGAACAATATACCAACGTACAATGAAAAGGTCTTTGACGATATGATGCATAAAAATGTTGAATACTATGTGGACGATCTCATTGTCAAAACACAGCAGAGACCACATCACTTACAAGGCCTGCGAGAAGTTTTCGAAAGACTTCGACGCTACTAATTGAAGATGAATCAACTCAAGTGTGGATTTGGCATCACTTCAGGCCGACATCAAGGGATTGAGATTGATCAATCAAAAATTCAAATCATAGTCAATATACCAGAGCCAAAAAATCTATATGAGTTGAAGAGCTTGCAACGCAAGCTTGCATACATTTGGAGGTTTATCTACAATCTCATTGGACATTGTCATCCTTTCAATATACTATTGAAGAAGGATATGCCATTTCATTTCCTTTTTCAATGGGACGAAACATGTAAAAATACTTCCCAAAGTATAAAACAATACTTGTCCTATCCTCTAGTACTACCAGCCCCAGCTCCAGGAAAACCTTTAGAGCTTTATATGTCAGCATAGGAAAATTATTTAGGTGCGCTCCTTGCATAGGTAAATCATGAAGGCAAAGAAAATGCACTTTACTAGCTTAGTCGAACTCTTGTAGGTGTAGAGTTAAACTACTCACCCATTGAAAAAATGTGTTTAGCGTTAATTTTGTCCGCCAGAAATTAAGGCATTATATACTATCACATACAATCAAATTGGTCCCGAAAGTGGATTGCTAACATATATAATACCAAGGCCTATTCTCTCTAGAAGAATAGGAAAATGGGCACTCATTTTGTCTAAATTCGACATTAGGTTTTTCCTACAAAAAGCAATCAATGGGCAAGCTTTGGTGGACTTTCTTGCCGATCATTCAATATCTGTAAGTTTGGAATTTCCAGAGGATTTGAAGACAAAGCAATCTTCTATGCTGAAGTTGTACCATCTTGGAGATTATTCTTTGATGGGGTTGCTCGAAGATATGGTGCGAGAACAGGAGTTGTGTTTGTAACTCCTCATGATCAACTCATGTCGTTCTCATTTTCTTTGATAGAAAGTTTCCCAAACAATATAGTAGAATACCAAGCACTCATTATCGGCTTTGAGACAACATTGGACATGGGGATCAAGTAGCTTGACATCTTTGGAGATTCTATATTGATAATTAATCAAATTTTCTCTGAATATAAAATCCGAAACTCAGAGCTAATGCCCTACCATAAATATGTGTCAGCCCTCTTAAGATGGGTTGATTCAGCCAAAATCAAGTTCGTTCTAAAAGTTGAAAATAAAGGAGCCAACACTTTAGCAAATATGGCTGTTGTGCTAGCCAGGTTAGATAAAGACTTCACTCATCCAATATCAGTTGTTCAAAGATGGCTATGTAACGCCCCGATTTTTGGATATCGAAGTGTTACTGAAGTAGCCTTCACTTAATTGAAACGTGGAAATTTGACGAATTTTTTTTTTCAATAACATTTTCAATAGTAGTAGTAGTAGTAGTAGTAGTAATAATAATAATAATAATAATAATAATAATAATAATAATAATAATAATAATAATAATAATAATAGTCAAGATCCACGTACTCAGATGAAATAATATTCATCAATTCGATAACCCATATTCACTTTCTAAATAAACAAATTAAATAAAAGAAAACTGATTTAACATGGGTTTATGTGGATGATATCGCCCCGCTTGATGCCGCTTCGCCGGACTCCTTAATCTGAAAAGAGTTTGAAAATATTTGGGGTGAGTATAACGTTGTTATACTTAGTGGGGCACAGTAGAAAAATATTTCACCGTATCACATACCCATATACGAAATTACAATTACAGGCAATTAAACTATAGAAAGTCGAGTGTTGGAAACTCTCATCCAACGTGGGCGAAAGTCGCTTTGACTATCTGAATGGCCCTTAATACATTCCGTAGATGGAGATGGTACTTAACACCATCACATGCATGTCACGTAGCAAATATACCACAAATTATAATAACACATAAAGGATATCATATGGATTTTAAAGTAAATAGTCCCTTTTGAAATAAAAATATTCGCAAGAAATAAAACCAGTTTTCATAAAATAAAACACCACCGCAAATTTGTAGTCCTCATAAATTCCTCAAAATTAGGGCTGGTGTTATGCTAGCGCCTCTATGAACTTTGCGCGTCGTCTAATAAAAGAAATTAAACATAATCTTAGTGATTTAAACTTAAAATTTGACTTTAATAATTTATTAGGGTCTTAAAGTGTTGGATTTAAAAGTTTTAGGGCTTAATAGACAACTTTAAAAGTTACTTTGAGCTTAATTGAAAGAGAAGTATGGATTTGAGGGTGGAAATTGGAGTAATTAGTCAATTAGGACTAATTAGAAGCTCAATCGAAACTTTAGGGGTTAAAATTAAATTTTTGAAACATAACTGTGGCTTAATTGAGAGGATTAAGTGAATTAGGGGACTGATTTAAACTTTATATAGGCCCCGGGGGTGTTTGACCGCAAAATCATTAAGTCAATTGGAGTCAATAGAGCTAAAGTCTTGATTTTGGGGACCAATTAGCATGGGGAGTAAAATAGGGGATCTACTTAAATGGAAATCGGAATTTGGGAGACCTGAAGCGCAAATTTCCAAATTGAGGGTTAAAATCATATTTGGCTTTTGTCTCCTTCACATTCATACGCCATAAACATAGAGAAAAGGAAAAGAGAAACCGAGAGTTAATCTCGGCCGCATCCACCGCCATGGCATCACCTTCGGCAGCCGCTGCAGGCGCCGACGAGGCTCCCCAGAGGTCCCAGCTGTCACGCTTGGCGATGAAGAAGGGAATAGAGGCTGTAATATAGCCAAGTTTGGTGCGAGAATCCGGCGAAATTGGGAGTTTTCCGGGCGAAATTCACTAAATAAGTTCGAGTTTTTTGGTTTTACTACACTCTACTATCATCTAGGAAGCCATTTGTGGACGAAATTTGAAGATTGAGCCCAAGAACCATGGTCAAGTACTATTCACGCTCACGGTTACTATTCAAGCAATTTTTTTTTTGAGAATCGAAAACGAGAAAGAATGAGGATGAATAGATAGGTGTTGTTTCCGTGTGAGTTTGTATGTGCAATTTAGGTTGAATTTCAGATGAATTTGATTGGGTGGAGTTTCTTCGTCTCTTTTATTTTCTATACTGTGAGGATGACGATGGGATATTGATGCTCTATCGATTTAGCAATCAACAGAATGTGTTGTGTTTATATGATAACTGTGAGTGTAGGTGCCTATATTCCATAATCTGCAATACTAGAGTTGAGGGAAAAAAACGGGTGATAGTAAAGCAGGGTTAGCCAATTACCTTGCATGTGTTGATGATGATGGTGGAGTATGCTTGAGATTGAATGTTGCTGTGGAAACTTTGCCTTTGAAGTTTACAGAGAGTTTGAGAGAGGTTTTTTTTTTTTGTGGGAAGTTTCAATTGTGAATGAAGGGGAAGTATGATGAAGTTAGGGGATATAGGGAAGAAAAAAAAATGTGGGATTGCAGAAGTAGTGGTGAGCAAGAACTTCACTAGCAAATAACCCACGTTTGTAAATTTTTGCTGGCCAGAAATTCTCAGCTGTCCCTCTATATTCAGATGAAGTAGATGCTTGGTTTGGGCTTCAAGAGTAACAATAGGATGGGTTGGCCCATTATGAAATAAAAGGGACTCCTGATTAAATAAGTTGGCTTAAAACCCAATGGGAAATTTTTATTAGCCCTTAATAAAATTTGACCCGATTAAATTATTAAGTAAATATATTTGATTCTATTAGACGAGCGTTTGGCATAAATTTTTCAATTTGATAGGTTAAGTCATAACGAGGACATTTAATTAGAAACTTTAGAATTTGACTATGGTCGTTACAGGGTGATTCTACCACTACAATGTTGTTGAAGTTGTTAATAAGGAAAGAGAAGATTGGAGGCGGCCTATCATTGATTACCTTCAACATTAGAAACTACCCGACGAACCAAAACGAAGGACCGAGATTCGGAGGTGACCATCATGCTTTATCTTTTACAAAAGGAATGCTCTATATAGAGTGTTCCTTTGTTTGAGTTTTCCTCCAATGTTGAATAATGAAGAACCGTTGCGTGTCTTGGAAGGAGCCCATTCTAGGATATGTGGAGCTCATCAGTTTGGACCAAAGCTCTATTTTCGAATCAAAAGAATGTGGTATTACTAGCCAACCATGTTGCAAGATTCTATGGGCTATGCAAGGAAATGTAAAGCCTGCTAAGTCCATGGAAATTTCATCCATCAACCATCAGAACCATTGCATCCAACAATAGCATCATGGCTGTTCGATGCATGGGGTCTCGACATGATAGGGCCTATAACTCCCAAGTCTTTAGCTGGACATTCATACATCTTCGTTGCAACTGACTATTTCTGTTAAACGGGTCGAAGTTGTACCACTAAAGGAAGTGAAGAAAGCAAATGTTGTGGATTTCATCCGCATTCAAATTATCTATCGGTATGGAGTCCCTCGATATATGATTGCCGGTAACGGAAAGCCTTTTTGCAATAGTTACATAAATAATTTGTGCGCTAAGTTTGGGTTCAAGTAGTACAACTCCTCTATGTACCATGCACCAGCCTAATGGATTGGCGAAACCTTTAACAAGACTTTGTGCAATCTCTTGAAAAAGGTTGTGTCCAAGTTAAAAAACGACCCGCATGAAAGGATTGGAGAAGCATTGTGGGCTTACTGCACCACTTTTCAAATCCCAACACAAGCTACACCTTATGCTTTGGTCTACGGTGTTGAAGTAGTACTCCCACGAGAGTGTCAAATTCCACATCTTCGAATTGTCATTCATGAGGGGTTGACCACTGAAGAGAATAATCGCCTTCAGTTGGAAGTGTTGGATGAAAAAAGGCTCGAGACGCAAATGTAACTGGAGTGCTATCAAGCGTGAATGGCAAAGTCTTTCAGTAAAATGGTACGACCAAGATACTTCCAAGAAAAGGATGCAGTACTTGCAATATGCCGCCTAATCATAATTTCAAATAAGCCTGGGGGCAAGTTCCAACCAAAGTGGGATGATCTATATGTTGTGATTCAAGTCTTCAGCAATGGGGTATATGGATGATCCATATGTTGTGATTCAAGTCTTTAGCAATGGGGTATATAAGATCGTGGACAAAGATGGGTTATAGATTGGACCAATCAAGTTTTTGAAGTGCTTCTATGCATAAAGACTCAAAGATTTTTTTTTCTATTTTCCGTAAAAAAAAAAAAAAAATCTTTGTACCACTCCTGACCAACAAGAGGAAAAACTGTGAACTGCAAAACAAACTCCCAAAAAAAAAGAACAAATTTTCACCCCAAAAAAATCCTTTGTAATGAACTACGTTTGACTTGATCATTTTCAAAGGTACGCACGCAGTTTGGATTGAAAATATAAATCCAAGTTCAATCACAAAAAAAAAAAGAATTTGTTCAATCATTTCTACTTTGCTTGGCATGATGATGTTAGACAAAAGTGAAAGCAAAAAAGATAGAACTCTTTAATTAATATAAACGTATGACTTTTAAGTTATTACAATTCAACGAAAAAAAAGAATGATGTTCGCAAATACATCAAAATGCAACTTCGTTGATCAACTGTTGAAGTTCACCCTCAAGGGTTTCCCGTTGCTGATCAATTGACTCCACTGTGTTGGTGCTTGTGACGAAAGGGGATAAGCATGGAAAACACCGCAAGCGTACAAGTCGTAGTAAGTAATAAAGTGAATTTTGTGAGAGTCTAGGTTTTTGTACCCACAGGTATTGGTATTTGTATTGAATCACTCATTCTAGCGTGAAATTAAAATACTAAAAGGAAAAACAAACAATTCATGGGTTGGAGGTGAGTTAACTAAACTAACAAATACAAATAAACTAAAAACATGAAATGGAGATGAATGGAAATATACTTGGATTAATAACTAGTTGGGATTCATGATTCACTTAACCATTGCCTGATCAAATCATCGTTTATCACAATATATTACTCAACTTCCATGTTAGACCCGATTCTGATAAGTTAGCTAGCTACCTCTCTCGAGGGTCAAACCAGCCCTAAATGATTGGCATAACCTACTATATTTCGATGTCGATTAGAACCAAGAAATGCATTAATCTTTGTGAGAATAGCTCAATTTGTCACCTAGGGTTTAGAGGTATATTTTTATCCCCTACAACGACCTCGGGTGATTGCTCCGTGGTCTAAAATACATATATCTCTTTCAAAAACTATACACTTCACTAGGCACATATTTGGTAATCAAGCAAATACATGGATAAAAGCTCAAAAGCAACCACACATGAAATGAGCAAATAAGTCCAAAACCATAAACATTTTCACTAACTAGACTAGGTTAAGATCATCAATCATCCCAACATATACAACTCTAGCCCATAATGAAGATAATACAAGATATTAATACTATAAAAGCATAAATGGAAGAAACATAGAAAGATACAAGAACAAGCTAAGATTTCTCCCTTTCTGTGTTAATTCTTGACGTAGCTTCCATCTTCACCATCTCCTCTTCTTGCTTTCTTCACCTTCTACTCCAAGCAACAATCCTAATTCACACCCAAAACTAAAAGAAAAGAAGAAAGAAGAAGAAGAAAGAAAGAAGGAAAAGAGAAGAGGAAAAGAGGAAGAAAAACCTAACCTAAACTAAGCTAAGGATAATGGAGAATGAAATTGGAAATCTTTAAGTGTTGGTAATGTGCCCTAATTCATCTTCCAATTATCCCCAAAAAGGCCCTCAAATATGGTGCAAAAAGGGAGGGAAATGAAAAAAAAAAGGAAAAAAATACGGAACAAATTTATAACCACGCGATCGCATGGTACAAAGGCGATAACTATGTGATTACATGGTATAAAGGTGATAACCATGCAAGTACTGAGCAGGCTATGCGATCACATGGTAGAATTTACGGTCGTAAATAACCAACTTACGGCTGTAAGCCTTGGCTAGAAGGTTTTTCCACCCATTTCATCGTGGAATTTGCACCATGGGTCCTCCAACTTTTGAATTTTCTTACTAAAAGGTTCCAAAATAAGTTCATCTGAAATCCTTCAACTTTCAAAAAGTTATCCCAACTTCAAGTTTTCTAACGCTTTTAGTCCTTTTTCTCTCTTTTTGCTTTCTTTCCTTCCAAATCAAGGTTCTTGACCTACAAAGATGAAATTTAGACAATTGTGAGTAGAAATCCACCCATTTGCTCATTTTTTAGGAGATTTGAAGTACCAAGTAAGTATGCTAAAACACACTTATCAGTGTCCCTAATTGGCAATTGCGCCAATGTGGCTATTGAATCTTCAATTTTAGTCACTTCTCTTGGCTGGCCTGGAATTGGTTCCGGAGTTTTTCTATCTCATCATTCAGGTTTGCAATCTTTTCTTCAAAAGAAGACAATGCACCCTTACTTGAAAGAAGTTGATGTTTCAAATTGGTAAGCAGTTCTTCCTTATTTTCTTTTGTTGGATGTTCCCTCTATTGTTCCTGGAAAGGTAAGTATCAACCTTTCTGATAAATGATTCCATCTTAATCACGAAAGGTTCGGGGTCAGGTCGGAAAGAACCAACAATCACGGCACAAAAAGTAGAAATATTCGCATTCCACCACTTTCGAAGATTGGAAAAGCCATACTCCAAATGATCCTTAAATAAATCCTGAACATACATGATGGCTACTCTTTGAAGAGCGGATTTCACATGAAGAGAGAATCCAATTATTTGAAGAAGAGTTCCAGAGATAGAAGAATATGTTGGGGTCACCTCATGAGTATTCTTCTGTGAAAGCATCGACCTCCTTGCCTTCTGGAACTATTGCCTTTTCTGCGATGGCCTTAGAAACGGAGGTTCCCAAAGTTACAAAGTTAGCCTCATCTTCACAGTCAGAATTTTCTTTATCAGCAAAATCATCCAAGGCAGACGTCAAAATCCCTCGACGGATATTGCTTGGCCATGATGTCCCACAAGTGATCGCCTGTAACTGGTCAGGTTGTTGGGCACCTTTAAGGGCGTCAATTACCCCATTGCCATCAGCATCCTCCAATGGACCAGGATCATCGAAAATACTCAGGGTTCACTTGGCTTTCAAAATATCTGAAAAAATGGGCACACAATGGGTTAAGTCGGAAGATAAAGGAAAAAAAATTTTCTCACGCCAATCAAAAAGGCATACCTTTCATTCGTACTAAAGGTGAACCGTCATCTTCTGAAGGTATATCATGGAGGCCCAAGTCGTTCTTCACGCTTTCAAGATCAATCTCGTTATGATTCTTCGCGACTGGAAGTTCATCTAAATCAGTTGCCTTCTTCTTATGGCATATCTCAGAAAGGGTAACCTAGAAGTTAAGGCATTGATCGCATCACAAACAGCAATAACAAAGTTAAAACTTTCAAAGGCAAAAAAAAAAAAAAAAACAAACAAACCTGATCTCCATGACTCCTTTCATCCCTCCTTACATTTGCCTCAGGCGTGACGACTAACAACTCACCCACGTTCTGTGGGTTATGACCAAAGTCCCTAGAATAAAGTTTGAGTTTAATCTTCTCACGTTTTCTATGCTAGAAGAGGTAAATTTTCTTTTTGTGGAAGTTTCTTCGGAAGCAGGGTTGGGGTCGATCGACTTCTGAGTTCTATCTTCACCTAGCTATTCAAAGGCAGGTTTGACTATGACAAAGTCATGACTCTCACTAGAAAACAACATGTACACAGGAGCTTCCATAAAAAATAGGAAGCATTTTGCTATGCCACCACTCTTGGTACTCTTTGTCAACTTGATATCATATATCCTTGTTCTGCTCCAGCATGTGGAAGGTGGATCCATTCTTTGTTTAAGTCAAGGATATCTAGGCCCGATAAAGGTTGGTGTTGGTACTTCAGAAGCTCATCTCCTCGGGAGAACCCGACAACCTCTGCCTAAAGCCTTGTTGTCTAGCAAATCTATGCGGGTTGTAAGCTTCAAAAAGTAGAGGCAAAGACCCTCGACGATAAGAAAGAAAACCTGAATGAATACTAATCATGAATTCTAATATGTCCTTCAACCTTGAGTTTTTGTCTTTATGTTCACCATGAAAAAGGGATTGCTACACTGGATCCCAACAGAAATCTTTCTGATCCATCTGCCAGTGGATAAAATTTTGGTAGTCAATTACCCCCATCTCCCATGTCTGGATGGCATTTAGAGATCTGGCATACCTTCTGATGGTCGGACAACCAAATTCTTCTCAATGTGAGAGAATAAATGCCATGAGTAAAATAAGTGGTAGCCCAAGAATAAAGAAAGTGCCCAAGAAATCCATGAATAAGTTGTCCGAGGTCTGAATTGGGTTGGCAAGTTGTAGTTAAGCCTCTAGAAATGTTAGCCAAAATATGAGGGACGAGGCTGTAAGTAGAGGCCTGCAGCCATCGTGGCATCATCTTTGAAAGTACCTGGCCCAATGGCCTTCTCTCCTGAAAGGAAGATGAAGCAGCATAGCCAGAGAGAAAGGTAGGCTACTATCTCCCACTCATTACTCTCCCCTTAGGATAAAGTAAAGGGTATGTCATGATCTCGATTCGGGAAAGTGATCAATCTCGATTTGTAAAGGATAAGAGGCCTTGAAATCTTCTTCGTAGCCACTTTATGTTTCTTGCAATACGGATTTAGATTCATGGCTCCCTTAAACGATTTGCTTTTTTAAGAATTCTGCTCACAACCGTCCTCCCAAAACCAAAACTCAATCCAATCAGTATAAGTGACACGGTCAGAAGACTTCTCGCCAGCAATCATCAAAAAGATGATGAAGAGGTTTTGGCAAGACTTAGGCAATAGCTTGGTCAACTTTGCGTGGCTCGGGATCACTTCCTCATAATATTTTCCCAAAATCGAAAGATCGGTGATCCCCCATATATCCAAAAGAGAAATGCCTATCTCGCCTTTAACTGTGACAAAGGGACTGGTCTGCGGGCACCAAACTTCACGAAGAGTTCTGTAAATAGAATTCGGACGATGGTAGTCCTTGGCGATGGCTCCAATAGCGGATGTTAAGTCTCGCATTCCTTTTTGGGAAAAGAGCCATTCAATCCATAAAGACCACTCCCAAAATTTCGGGAGATAAGAAATTTCTCCACGGTTCGCCAATGTGCCCCCACCTCATTTTACTTTTTGCTATCATTTGAGCCATATTCGCTCATGGGATGAAGTCCATGCCGCGGTTATGATTAAAAGGGAGGCATAAAATCGGACACAGCTTGTTTGAATGCTCAGAAGCATCAGTTTTTGAGCCCTCACGCATCTCGCTAAAAGAAGGCATGTCAAGCTCTTCCAAATGTTCAGAAGTGACGGGAGGAAGACTATGCATCATCACCATCTGGATGTAGAATCTAAGTTAGCCCCGCACTTGTGAACCATAGTACTTCACTATGAAGCTGATGTAGAATTTATTTTGATACAAAGTCTCCTTTATCTGAGGTGGCTCACAATAAATCTTGTTCATTTTAGCCATTTCTAAAAAAAGCAAAGGAAAAAAATGAAAACAGAGTAAATTCTTTTGAAATTTACTATTGAAATAAAATATTTTCAAGAGTTTCAAATATAAGGCATCTAACTTTTTTTATTTTAGAATCCAAAAATGGAGAAAGCACAATTTGTGGTTTTATTAAAGAAATTTTGAAAAGAATCAAACCTTAGCCCTCGATACTAAACGTCTCAGACTCTTAAAGAAATGATCCTCGATTGTTAAATGCCTTGAGAAACTAAAGGAAAAAAATTATTATCCTTTAAAAGGGTCAGACCTTAATCTTTGACACAAAATTTCTTAAATTTTGAAAGGCCTGAGTCTTGACTGTTAATATGAGGCGTTGAAAATAAATTTTGTTTTTAAAACAAAAGGGTCAAACCTAGGTCCTTGGCATTAAATGCATCGACCCTTTGAAATGATTGACCATTGATTCTAAAATGAGACGCCTTGAAATTTTTTTTAAGAAAATATAAAAATAAAAGAACCAATCCTTGGCCCTTGACACTAAATGCCATAGACTGATCCTTGGAAAATAAAAGATTTCAAAATTCTTTCCTTCTTAAAAACCCACAAAAACAAAAGAGAACCAGACCTTGGTACTTGGCACCAAATGCCTCGAACCTGTAAAAGGACTGCTGTCAAAATATGATGTTTCAAATCTTTTTTTTTTTAAAAAATAAAGGAATTAGTCTTAATCCTTCACACTAAATGTCTTGGATTGTTTAAAGAACTGATCCTTGATTGTCAAATTATGGCGTTTCAAATTTCCTTTTTTTTTTAATTCTTTTAAAAAAAGTGAAAGAATCAACCCTAAATCCTCGATACTAAATGTTTTGGATTGTTAAAAGGAATGGTCATTGGTTGTCAATGTAAATAACCTCAAAAGTTTTCTTCAGAAAACAGAAAAGAACTAAACCTTAGTCCTTTACTTTAAAAGTATCGGACTTTAAAAGGATTAGTCCTTACTTTGCAGTGGGTCTTAAACTTCACAACGCCTTGACCTTCTCTAATTTTTGGGTAATTAAGTTAGAATCAAAATCTCCAATTTTCTGGTCCACCTAAAAAATCCTACAAATCAAAAAAGAAAAAAAAACTCACAATCAAATTTCAGAAAAAAGAAGGAACAAACAAAAAAAAAGGAGGATGTTTTGGAAAGGTCAAAAGAATTTCACATGAAGGTGTTTCCTTTAATTGCCTTGTACTTGCGTGGGTAAGTGTTTGTTTCACCTTTTTTTGGAAAACCTGATTTTGTGTCGATTCTGTCAAACAAACAAACAAACAAGAAAAAGAGAGAGGCAAAGATGGCAAACTGTTGGCTTAAGATTTCATCAATAAAGTAATAAATCTAAGCCCAAACAAACAACCCAAAAAATTTTTGAAAAAATCAATTGATGAATGATGGCAATAGGCAACCTCATGCCATTTTCCTTTCCTTTGTTAAATAAAAGCCGTTCAATGTTAGGTTCGAAAAAGACGAACAACATTGAATTTTATTTTCAAAAGCCGAAATTTTTCTCTTCTGTAAAAAAAACATAATAAAATAAAATAGAAACTAAAAAAAAAAACCAACAAAAAGAAAGGGAAAAAATTGAAGAAATAAGCATGACACTGCCATACCCATGTGATATCCCATGTGAAGTATTGACAAGTCAAAGGATGGTCCCACAATCCCCCTATTTCATACTATGTATGTATACATCTTAGCCAAAAAAAAAAAAAAAAAAAAAAAAAAAAAAAAAGAGAAGACAAAGAATGATGGAGAATGAGTTTTTCTTTGAAAAGTGAATGCAAAGATTTTGAGAAAAGTGTAACCTATCTTTATGTGATGCAAATTCTAATAGACTGGAGAGAAAATGTGTTAGCCCACGATCTGTCCCTTTCGAAATCCGTGGTCGAGGATGAATGGTGGATGTTATCTTAATTTATCAATTTTTGTAGAGGAATAGTCAAGTAAAGGAACGAAATTTGCTTCTTTCGTTCTTTATTTTTGATCAAGTTGAAGTTAATTTCTCGTCTTGCTTGATATGAATTTGATTGAGTCTGCGTTATTTTATAAGCAAATTTGCCTACTCTAAGTATAACCCTATCTCTAAGTCTTATTTAAATGTGGAGTTTTTGTTGAGATAAACATTACAAATTTTAACTGGAAGTAAATTCTAAGCATGTTCTAAGTTTATCAAAACTACATGTGATACTGAATTAAAAACAAAAAAGGGGGAGGGAGGGGGGAAGAGAAAAAGGAACAAGACATGAAAATCAGTGGAGGATTTAGAAGAAGCAAGTATAAATCCAATTATTACAATCACAAACTTGTCTTTTCAAAAGTAAAAATAAAATAATAAAAAAATCAACAGAGTCATAATCCTAAGCAAATCCATTTTCCAGAAGGCTTGTTTGGTGGCTAACAAATTTGTCAAAAAATCCTTGCAGGGAACAAATTGGCCAATTTCAAATTCCAATCAAATTTCAAATCCAAATTCAAAATTAATTTGAAAATTGACATTTTTAAATCAAATTTCAAATTTAAGTTCAAGATTTATCTATTTATTTGTCAATAAATAAATAAATCTTGAGATGGCATTTGTAGATACTAAATTTATTTTTTAAGTGCTTTGAATGGGGTCGATTTTAATTAATTGGGCTTTTAATTCAATGGATCGGGTTGACCATATTTAATTGACCCATGAAGTTCTAAATTTCAAATGCCCACTTAGCCCAATTAAATTCAATTGGGAGAGCCCATTAAAGTCCATCCTACTTTATTAAATATCATTGAAATATATTATATGTTATTATTTAATTTGGATAATTAACGATTTGTTATTTAAATTAAATGGGTTGTTAGTGATATGCCTATTCAAATCCCTCTATAAATAGAATCCTTAAGTTCATTTGAGGGGAGGAGGAAAAAAAGGAGAAAGAAAATCCTAAGGAAAAAAAGGTAAAAAGTCCTCCCAAAATCAGAGAAAACAAAATCTCTCAAAACCTCAAACATTCAAGAAGAACCAAATCTTCTTGAACTTAAATTCAAAGTAAAGATTTGGAAAATAAAGTCTTTTCCAAATCAAAATCAAACGAATGCCGGAAGCAAAGGATTAGAGAATAAAGTCTTCTCCAATTCGAAACCAAATCAAAGATTGAATCTTGGAATTGGAAAATAAAGTCTTCTCTAATTCAAAATTAAATCCAAGATCAAATCAAGATTTTGGGAACACAAACTTCTCCAATTCGAAGTGAAATTCAAGGTGAAATTAGGGTTTTGAAGAATAAAGTCTTCTTCAAAATCAAAGCCTTATTCAAAGCTCAAATCCAAGGTTTGAAAAACACAATCTTTTTCAAATCTAAATCTAAAATCGAAGTCAAGTTCAGAGCTTTGTAGAACATAGTCTTTTGCAAAGATTAAAGTCAAGCTAAAGTCAAGATCAAATCTCAAAGTTCAAAGCTCTAGTTAAATTTTGGACACAAAGCCCTTCAAGTTAAAGATTCGAGATTCCTTGGAGTCAAAATCTCTGACGCATCAAGTCAAATCTAATCCTTGAGGTTCGGGAAATAGGCCACGTGGCCCCGATCTTTACGAGTAGATTGTTAGTCAAAAGGTTTAGTACTATTTGAAGTCAAGTAATCCAGTCCACTGTTAATTTTATAAATTCTCAATTTGTAACAATTGTATTGTATTATTTTTATTAATAAAAAAGGAATCTTTCGTTACAATTACCAGCCATGATTTTGTTGAGGAATTTTTTAGAATGTTTTTTTTTTTTTGAATGCATCATCAAACCTAACAAACTAAGTCCCAAGGGAGACAAACCAATTGTACTTCTAATTAAAGAATATTATATTCGATCCATCATTCGTAAGGAATAATGTCTATTGCGAAAACAGTTAGATGATACATAATTGAAAAATTGTACCATCTCCAGAATACATGGATGCTTATGAATTTTTAACACTTTCCATAGTTTTTTATTTTTGCTTGACTGATACTTCTCATAATTTTTTATTTTGCTTGCACAATTTTTAAATAATCAAGGAAATTGTGCAAAGAAAAAATAATTTCAAGTAAAATGGAAGATTTCCACGTTGCTTGCTTCCCTTTGTACTCAGGGTAAGGCAATCCGCAAGATAGACACTCAATCACTAGATACTACGCCTTTGTTGGGGAAAATTTGGTATTTTGGAAGAGTAAGAAGTACCCAGTTGTTGCTCTATCCACTGCTGAGGCGAGATATCGAGCTATGGCCTACATGTGAGCTTATATGGCAGAAACAATTACTCTAGGAGCTTAGATTTATGGAGTGTTAGCAAATGAAGTTGATATGTGATAATCAAGCGGCTCTTCACATTGCCTCCAAACCTTTGTTTAATGAGAGGACCAAACAGATCAAATTTATTGTCACTTTATTCAAGAGAAAATTCTTTTAGGGGAAATCGCTACTAGTTATGTCAAAACAAATAACCAACTAGCCGATATATTCACTAAGTCTCGGGGGTCCTCGGGTCAATTATATATGTAACAAGTTTGGAACATGCAATCTATACGCTCTAACTTGAAGGGGAGTGTTAGAGTATTTGTATGTGTGTGTCGATATATATATATATATATATATATATATATATTGGTGTTGGGGATGAGCTAGGCCCAATACACCAATTGTAAATATACTCATTGTAGAGTTAATGGAATATATAACGTTTTCACAAATCTCTCGTAATCTCACATGGTATCAAAGCCAGGTTAATTGTAAGATTTTATTTAAAAATAAATAAAAGTTATCCACTTTCTTATGAAATTGACAAAAAAAAATTTAAAATCGTATGAAATTATTGTATTGAATTTCATTTTTGATTTTGTATATCAAATATAAAATGAAAAAATCCTCATGAGAAAACACTTTTAGTTTTTGCTCAATTCACATAATCAAACGCATCATACTTTATTTAAATGGTAATTGCGAGTTCGCATTTAGAAAAACGATTTCCCCTCTTCTTTTGTTACTTAGCCGTCCGCCCTCTGTACATTTGCCTCGACTTCGATTGGTGAAAATACCGTATCTTGAGATGCTATAATTTATTAGCATGAAATAGTTAGAGGAAATTAGGTTAAACCATGCTTTTATGTTTAAAAATTTAAATGCGAAATTCACTTATTTGCAAAAATCTTATATGACCACGTGTTTTTCTACAAAAATCCAACATGTATGTAAATTTGGGGCATCACCCACATTTTGTGCCATGCGATTGCAGGGTACAAAAACCCCATGCGGTCAATTGCATGGCACAAAATTTGAGCGCCAACATTTAATTATCAATCTATTACACAATGTGTAATAGGTGTAATGGTTGTGTAATGTGTGTAATGATTGTGTAATAGTCGTGTAGTGAGTGTAATGGTTATGTAATTCATTACATAAGTGAGTAATGTTTGTGTAATGATTTGTAATGGTTGTGTAACGATGTATAATCGTTGTGTAATTATTGGAATTGAGTTTTTATTGTCTTGGACATCGAAATCGCATATGGTGTCTGCTTTGAAGGGATAATGTATGTTTTTCGTGTTTCTCGATGACCAAAGGTTTTAGCTTCCACTCGTTAGTTATTGGTAGTTTTTCAAAAAGTCAAAAAAATTGTGCAATGCGATTGTATGGCACAAATGTGCACGTACATTTCAGACCTATAATTCCAAATTTTTGTAATTTTTTTTCACTTTCCACAATTTTTGAAAAATTAAAATTAAAACTTTGGAAAAATGTAATGATTCCAAATATTAATTTCAATTATGGTTCCAGTCGTCAACTCTGGTGTAGCATTATTGCGGCTTCCTAGTCATGGGAGACGGGCAAATTAGTAGTGAATCATTTCCTACAATGCTCTGAGCAAAACTTGAAAGCTAATGGCTAATGTTGTTCATTTTATTATTATTTGTTTCCCTTTTTCTCTTTGTTTTAATTATATTCTTTTATGTACACAGTAAAGATAAACAGTACACTAATCAAGCGAGGTACGCCAATTATTGAGACAGAAAAAAAAAGGACATACCTATAGGGTGTATTAAATTTTATAGTAACTAACGCTACTTGAATAAACAAGATGATAAATTGATTAACAAAATCCATATTTGCAGCAGTTCTATGATTTTACACATGATAATATCTTCTAAACTTCCACATCATTTGTATATCAACCAATTTGTCGGGTACTGTGTTTCCTTCCATGATGACACGATAGTTGTGTACTATGTACCACCACCTGTCCTTCGGTTCGATCACTTGCTATGGAAAGTTTAATGATTAAAGAGTTAGCCATGATCATTCACAACCGTCCATGATATTACAGACCCTTTTCCTTTCAAGATGATTCACAGAGTAGATGATCAGAATTTACGTGACGTTACTAGCCTTTATGACTAATGAGGGATATAGCGGTTGCCGGCTGGCTTAGATGATTATGAAGTGCTGATTTCACGAATGCACTAACATAATCACCGCAACTACATGGTAAACCATTAGGCTAGACAATTCCTAGTAAAGCATGAGTGATACAACTCTACAAACACACAGGGTTACACTCACGTCTCAAATATGTTAACTTTAAGACAGCAAAATCCCACCTTTGATTCTTCGGAAAGAATATCTTCTTTCTTCAATTGCCTGCCCTGTGAGGCCATATCGAAATTAGTCACTCCATGTAAGCCCTAGTAACCACGCCCTTTCTGTACATCCGTATATCCAAATTTTAGCGGGTGTTCAGATGTGTGTAAAAACAAGTTTTTATGTGATATAGGAGAGAAAATGAGTGGAATTGAATGGTGGAAATTTGTGCAGTGCAGGTAAATCTCACGAGATATGTGGATGTGAAATAAGAAAGAGAATGAGTGAGATTTTAAAAAATGTGTAAAAATATGCAGAATAACACCCGCTAAAGTATATAACATTCCTTAACATGAGGTATACACACAAACTTCAAAATCTAATTGGAGCAGTTTACATCAAATGCAACTTACAAAAAAAATAATTGGAAAATGCCTACCCATCTAGTGAGTGAAACTAAAACAAAGCATGATCTGATTTCAAAATCTGTTCAAATATGCAGAGTATACTTACCACCCATCCAGTCCAGGTTAAGCAGCTTATTTTAAAGTGCTGTAACGATTAGTCCCATGCTTAGCCCAGTGATCTTTAAGATCGAGTGGAGTGGAGAAGTCGTAACCTTCTGCAGCAAGTCTGTTAAGCAGCTTGCCAAAAGCACTTCCACTCATCTTTCTACCACCAACTCTGGTGTAGCGCTTATTCGCCACCTGAGGTAATGGATACATTGAAATTGTGGTTGTACAGCATGCGGATTGCCATCCACCATTCCCCCACCTATAGCACGGCTGTGGTGAACCTGTGCAAGTACAAACTGGCACTGGCATCGCAGACTCATCAAAGTTAATTTGGTTCAATCCCAAATTATCCTTCCATGAAACTTGTTTGTCAACCTCGTCTTCATCACAATCGAAATCATGCCCATTGCTCCAACTGTTAGATGCATCAGAGATTACTTGCTTACTCAAACTTTCAGCCCCTCTTTTTGCTGATTTTGCTGGTTTACCATCTTTTGGTTGCCTCACTTTTCTACGTTTGGCAGTTTCACAAGCAGTTTCTGTAACATTAAAATCATTATGACTTCTTGCACCTCCTCTCGAAACATACGCAACTTCAGCCAAGTGCATCTGCTGCTGGTAGTGAGCATGTTTTGATCCACTTGTGATTTCATTGGGAACAGTGTTATCGTTCATCTCCCGGAATTGCAGGGAAGCAATTGCCTCGTCTCGATCTTGTATGGCAGCATTACGCTCAGCAATTGCTGCATCCCTTTGCAGCATTGCCATGTCTCGCTCTGCGAAGGCCCTCTTTCTCTCCTCCAATGCCATGTTCCTTTCTCGGATGGCAGCATCCCTCTCAGCCGTGATGGCCATAAATGTCTTTATTGTCAAGTGATTGTGGTCCTTCCAAGTTAAAGAAAATCATTACTTCTAGCTTCTTGTTGTCTCGATATATAGTGTGTGAGCACAATCACTCATGTCATACAAAACATGCTGAATAAAGCTTGCTAACATATATCTCGCTGTTTGCCACCTTTCAGATTTCAAACAATTATGGACACCACCAAATCAAATTGTTATAATGTAATCTATAGAGGTCACAACCCCCTTTTAATTCTACCCACCATATAAGGTTTTCTGATGTAACAGTTGGATAAATGACAAAATATTAGCCTCTAAAGCAATGAGATATATCAAAAGCATATTGATAGGCAATTTAGATAGATAGAACAAAGGCTACATTAACAGGCAATTCAGATAGATAAATGCGGGTTATTATTAAAAGTCATTGTACCATCATCAGTAATCAAACTGGAGCTAGAAATCCATTCTGTGCTGCTGTTCCTGCACAAGTTTAAACATCTGATATATCATAAAACAGATGAGACAGAACAATTTCAATGTTTCTTAGAATCGAACTATGCATATATACCATAGTATCATAAAACAGACGAAACCGAAAATTTTCAAATTTTTTTAGAATAGAACTATGTATATATATCATAGTACCATCTCAGTTAGATGAAAACCAACCGACACATCTTTTATCAATCATTTACTAGTTAGTAATTACTTAGGCTATGTTTGATAGAGATTTTTGAATGTGGTTGGAAAATAAATAAAGGTATTATAAAAAATGAAAAAGATATCAAATCAGTCAAATGAATGGTAGACGCAATATTATTATTATTATTATTATTATTATTATTATTATTATTATTTATTTTCTTATTTATTTTTTGTTTTAAGTTGCAGCAAGAAAGGACTTAATTTTAGAAAAATAAAGAAGAAGCATCAATTGCACTCATAGAGACCATATCTGGTGTATATTACCTGAACATGCACAAAGTATGACATTTTCAAATCAAATTCAGAAAATAGACAAGAGAAGAAAAAGGCAGCAGTGCTACCAAAAAGAAACCCTTTTACGTTGATGGAAGTAGATGAGTGACTATACAGGTAAAACAAGACAGCAGTCGGTAGATGACACTCCTAATTGGTTAAGAGGATGAGAAAACCTAAACATAAAGGCCGTTGATCCGACCTTAGAAGATTCATGTACTTGAACTCTGAGCCTTGACAACCTATCATCCATTCATCCTCCAGCAAGCCTGGATTAAGTCTATTTCTGAGGTTAGTTTCTTTTCTGTGTTTCATTATTTCTATGACAAAGAAAATACAATTTTTCCTCTATTTGTAGAATATTATGCTTCTCATAACATTCTAGCTCTTTCCACCCTAAATTCTGATAGTCTACTTTTATTACCAAGGCAACAGAAAGGAACCTTATACAGAAATGATAACTTACATTTTTGCAATATATTATATGCATTTTACACGACAAAATGTTTTTACCTGTTTGCACGTTTCAGTGGTCATCAAAGTCACTATATCTAAAGCAATCCTTATTTCTTTGATTGTTGCAGCCTCAGGTAATGCTTTCTTGGCTTGTTGACACCTACAGACACATGAAAATGAAGATCACAACGAATGTACTGGAATTTCTAGCTGGTGGTATTGAGTTTTGCTTTTGCGTCTTTAAAAAGTTATGGGTGATGTTGAAATTTTGTTCAGGAGATACAGAAAAGTGGTTATTAAAACGAAATTCTTGTTGGATTTGATTTTGAAGAAAAATAATTTTTTGATAAATCTTTACCGAACAAGATCTGAGCTTCTTTCCAGTTGACATAAGACTGCTTCTCATAAATTATGTCCTCGTGTAAAAAATTTTACTCTATGCAGGTAGATAATTTGGCTGCTTTGGAGTAGGAATTAGTCAATATTCAAGATCTATATCAAGTCACCAAAAGAAACCACTTATGCTCTCCACGATAAATAGCCTGTGAGAGGCTTCTCCTAGGTTCTTTTTGCTGCCATGCTTGTTAACAGGTTTTACATCATGAATTTTACTGCTCATATTGTCAATTAATTCTTTTGGACAATACTCAAATCAATGGATAAATGCGAAAGTTCCCTGATGCTAAAGTGCTCAATTTGAATACCACTCAGGTAAAGCCTCATAATTAGTTTCCAAAGAAGAGAAGATTGCACCACAATTTCATTATATAAATTGAAACTAAAGTTGTATATTCAGATTGTTTATCAATCAGTACAGCTTAAATACACAATAACCATGAAGTCTGTCAAGAATTAAACACAAAATGTAGATGAATTACACCACACCCACCAACAACCCTTTGCAATTTCGTCTATCTCTGGCCCACAGCGTCCAAGTTCTATTGTAGAAAACCATGAGAAATCATAGAGCTCGTTGAAGTAACTTAGGAACCTACACTACATAAAGAACCCAAAAATTTGCAGAAGTTTTACCTAATCTAACAGAGTTTTCTGACACAACCATTATTAAATTTTAACCATGTGCAATTTTAACAATAAATCTGCAAAGACGCCCAGACACAAAGAAGCAAGTCGAAAAAACTAACATCACTGTACAACACAGAATTGTTATATGATTGTTCATGATGTAGGTATTCAGCAAGCACAGATGTCCGCGATCTACTACAAGGCGACGAAATGTAGATAGCCTATGAAGTAAAACGTCAAGCTTAAACAACAGAGATCAGATATTCAACAACTACGAAGCATGTGGTAAAGATCTAAAGCTACAGACTAATCTCTTCCGCAGAAAGGTAATTCGAAATGCGGTGGTAAGAAAAAGATGAGATCGAGAAAATCAGATAAAATGCTGAAAATGAGAGAATCGGAGCTCACCAGAGAGAATCTACGGCGGGGAAGAGAATACGACGGCGGTCTCTCCCTCTCTCTCTCTTCTTCCTCCTCGTTGTAGAGAGAGAAAGAGAGCGTGTGTTTATCCGCCGAGCTGCAGAGGAATAGATGCCCTTCTATCTGTTTATGCAGAAAATGGGAACTTTTCGGTTCCGTTTAACGGAGCCGTCCAGAAATTTGAGGCATTTAAACGACGGCGTTTAACCAGTCAACGCATGGCGGGTATGCGGGTCCTCGGTGGTTTGAACCATGTCTGCGCTTATTGGATTGTTTCCGGGTTGACCGGTCCTTTGTCTATTCAGCCAAGAGATATAGGGTATAATTGGTAAGTAAAATAAGATAGTTTTTAACTTATTTAACAGTTTATAAGCTTCTATTAAGTAAATAAGCTCTATTTGATTGGAGGAACTTATTTAAAAAGTTTGAACTTATTTGAAAAGTTAGTAAAATTAGTTTTTCAAATAACCTCATGTCCTTTTCACTTTTTATTACATTTTTTACCCCTACAAATTTTTAAAAATATATTTTAAACATATTTTTTTGTGTAATTTTCTATTTATGACCCAACTTATCAGTTATTTTGTCAAACGTTTTTATTTATATCAGCTATCAGTTATAAATTATAAGCTATCAGCTCTTAATTAGCTTATCAGCTCTAAGCTAGCTTATCAGCTAATTTTACCAAACATACTCATAGAATGAGGGTGTCCTCGCCATGGAATCATATGAATTTTTTAGTATTTATAGATTCCTATATATTTTATAGATTTTTAATAGACATCTTTATCACGTGCTTCGTAGGTGATTTAAAGTGTCTTCGATAAAAATTTATGAATAAAAAGAGTTATAAACAACCATGCATTTTTTTCTCATTTCTTTTACTTCAAAAAAAAAGAGTAAAAAAGTCAAAGTCAAATGTAGTTGTTTATTAGAACAAAGCCAATGAAATGACGGAACTAGGAGTTTATAATTCAATTTATATATCAATTAGTTTATAAACAATTATCAAACAAATTGTTTCAATTGACTATTTAATCGTGTGGGTCTAACATTATTATACTAGAAACTTATTAAAAAAACCATATGCGAAATAATACTTGTTGTTTTTAAAGAAGAATTTTAAAAGTAATGGTGATATTTGGGAAGTATAATGATGAATGTGAGAAAAATAACTTCCTTATGGTCAGTTAGTTCTGGAAATACAAATATATATCTTCGCAAAATGGTCAATTTTGTACTTTGGATCTTAGAAGGAAAATATATTTTTACAAAACACCCAACTTAATTTGGACTTTAAAACTTACAAATTGTGATTATATTTTTATTTTACACAAAATTAAATGAACTAACACTTGAAAATATTGTCAACTAAAACATACATATATCACTTTCGTAAAATAAATTCAAATAAAAACGAAAAATTTTCACAAACAAAATTGATGGAGATTAGAATGTAAAAAATAATTTTGACTTTATTAAATTATTTTTATAAATTATGGATATTAATTTAATTTTGATTTGAAAAGAAAAAGAATATTGAACTAAAATAAATAGTGAGAGGCAAAATTGAAATAAATTGATAAATAACAAATATTATTTGAACTCAATTAAACGAAATATTAGACATTGAGTTAGTTTTGAAAAATGTAAAATTCAAAAACTAAAAGTTTGAAAAATAATTTTTTTTAGGTTTACAGTGGGTTGTATGTTCGTAGTTAGCTATTGAAAATTAGTTCTTATTAAACTTTAGGTCGAAGTTGTCGATTTAAAATCCAAATTGTATAATTTTTTTTACTTAAACACAATGTCATTTTTTTAGAAAAGAAAAGAATGAAAGTAAGAATTGTAAAAAGGTAGGGAAAAGAAAATGAAGAGTTTTCATTTTAATTAATGAACCAACTGTAATAAGGAATATAAAAAATATGTAAGGGCGTAATAGGAAAATTAAAAGTTTCTACATACCCACCATTTTTATATCTTATTGATTGGTGATGATTAGCGATGGTGATAGTCATTTTTATGGATTTCTTCAAATTCTAATAGAATTCTATGTTATGAAATTTGATAAATGTTGGCGGAACTGTTGAATAAAAAGGGGGTTCTCATTATGGAATTTAAAAGATTTTAAATTTCGTAACATTTTTATGTTATAATTTGTGCAGTGCCACATAGGCAACGATGTCAACGTGGTAAACATTAAATATTTTAAGAAAATCATAAAATTAGTTTTGGAAATAAACCAACATTAATTAGCAGTAATTAAAAACATAATTGAAAATAAACTAATATTTAAAACAACCATTTAATGAGAAAAAATTTGTTTTGGAAAGACTTTAAATATAACTTCATTTCTTAAAGTTCTAATTCAAAATATTAAATAATAAATATTTTTATTTTTTATTTAATTTTATCATGATAAAATTGTAAGTTTTGATAGTGTTGTTTGATTACGTGAATTAGTCTGTTAAAAAATAGTCATTATTTCTTACTTTTTATCTTTTTTAAAATCAAATAGTGAATGGTTAAAATTATAACTAGATTTATGTTGAATAATTTATTTATTTTTAAGTAAAATAGTAATTTATTAATCTTTATATTGTTATAATTGAAGTATCACGTTTGGCGGAGGTCCAATTGGCAGTGCTCATGTGACACACGATTTCTAATTAAAAAAATTAATTGATGTTTCGATTTTTAATACGGCTGATGTGATATGCTCACTAATTGGATTTTGCGTTGCACGTGTTTTGCCTTTTCTAAGTATATAAAATTAAAAATAAAAAGTTTTTCTTTCTACAACTGACATACAGTTTACGTAAACGGAAAGAAATCAAATGAATTATGTAGATGCAGAAAATTATTGGTATTAGTGCAAATTTAAGTTATATAAAATTAAGCATAATACTTATTATATAATAGAGTTAAAATTAAGTAGCATTACAACTAATCACTAAAAGAACGCATAAAATAACAAAATTTAGAGAGCGTAATGTCCATTTTAGAAAGATAAAAGGTGTTCAATATAAATTTGATATGTACCAACGAGAAAGACACGTTTTGATAATCAAAAAATTATTATATATTAATTCCCAATGGTTCGTTTACAATTAATTAATCTCTATGAGCATTGTTGTGCAACGCTATGCAGGGTAATTAGAATTAAAGTTACACGTTTTGATAAATTTCTTATTTATACAATGTACGTGGATTTTTATAATTTACAACTGTGAATTTACTTCGCGTTTTTTTCCATTGACTATAATATACAATATTATAGATTTCAATAATTATTTATAATTATGCAGTCTCCTATGCATAAATTACATCGATTACGTAATTTAACATTTATATCAATTATTTATCGTACATCAATTTAATTGTTCTCGTGCATCGCATAGGTGTGATACTAGTTTTATGTTTTATTAATTGGGTTTGTTATTATAGTCATACAATCAATTGGATAAATTTTGGTATACAAGAAAATGACACATATATGAATGAGATCGTTACTTTTTTTACCAAGTTTTATGTCTGATATTTCAAAAATATGCAAAGCAAAGAAATTAGGGATTTCAAAAATCCGCAAAGTGGATATTAGAGACATACCCTAACCTGAATATGTATATTAGAGACATACCCTAACCTGAACCCGACCCCGAACCAAATCTCCATATATTTAATTTTTTGTTAAGATACAAAGTGAAGAAATTAGGGATGGCAAAAAATCCGCAAAACCTGAAAACCGTGGATACTCGAACCGAGTGTTTAAAAAAAATGGGAATCGACTGGTCAGTGTACCGGATATGGCTTTCGAGAGTCAAACACAAAGTGGATATGGGTTGGATATGGATATTAGAGACATACCCGAACTCGAACCAAATGTCCGCTTATTAATTTTTTGTTAAATAATATTTAAAATTGTCAAATTGAAATATTGTGCAAAATCCAACCTACAATCAATTCGTTATCATTTATCAAGTATTCAAAGTTCATCCAGTTCACCAACGGCTAGAGTATAGCTTATTAATTATTTTCATTTTAAGTGTATCGGATTGCAAAAAGATTCACAAAATTTAAAAATTGCAAATACCAGAACCGAATGGATAAAAAACCAAATCGGTGGATATAGATATGGATATGGTTTTCGAAAATAAAACCCGAAGAGGATATGAGTCGGATATGAATCATGGATCAGTTCGGTGGATTAGATCGTGGATACAGCCGACCCATACCTTCACCAACCCATTGCCATCGTAGAAGAAATTTCCAAAAATTCAATGTTCAAGGTCCAACCACGTGCTTGCGCAATTGTCCTGCCCAATCGCGCAATTCAACTGCACGATGGTGCAACACAAATCTAGGCGCTACCTTGAATTTCTGCCATGCAATTGAATGACACAAAATTTTTTGAAAAATTGTGGATAACTAATAAGCAGACTGGTAGCATCGCTACTCATCGAAAAATGTAAATATAAATATAAATATAAATATATATCATATGTGCACAACGTACACCGTATGCAAATTCTATGCCCAAAACACCAAGCGACAAGACTATCCTCAATCATATCATCATGTTATAGTAGTGCTTATTGTAATTTTTAACTTGGAAATAGATTGCTTGAGATATTATTAACTAAAATAAATAATTAAAATTTTATGTAATTAGGAAGTAAAGTGATTTAAAGTGCTATATACTTGGAGATTGATTGGTTTATTACTTCTTTCTTGGATTATTACTGTGAATCTATCTTGGTTGAATGCCTTTAAATTGTTGCTACAAATATTACTTCTTGTCATGGCATAAACATTTCATCAAGCATTGAAAAACAATTTTCATGTATTGCAAAGTCATCATGCTTACCCCTACTTATGTCAAGTTCAAGTTCATGTTCACATTGGATTGGATTTATAGTGATATGCTTAATATATCAGGTGATCACTAGGTATATGCTCACATTCATATTAATTATTATTCAAATCCATCCATTGGCACCTTGGCAAGCACGTGGCCTAGTAGTTGAGCCCAAAACTCACATATGTTTTTAGGAAATCATATTAGGTCATTCTTTTGAAAGCATCTCATGCAATACTATTCATTGAATCCATTGGATTCACGCTTCTTTTCCACGATCTTTTGTAGATGATACATCGTAGCAAGCATGAAATAAGAAGCATGTTAGGAATACAAACTATAACTGGCAACAAAATTAAAAAACAAATAGAACACGCAGATTTGATTTCTTGGGAAACCAAAGATCTAGGTAAAAACCCACGAGCAGAGGCTAGAAAAAATTTCACTATATCAGAGACGGTTATAAGAGGAGATAATTTGTGACTCTCACTGCCATGAATACAATGAACTCTATGACATAGTATATATAGGAGAAAAATAAGCATATTCTTAATAGGATAAGAATACTAATCCTCATAAGATAAGGAATATAAATCCTAATAGAATACGTAACCACCAATATTGGGAGAAATAGGAATAAAATCCTAATCCCAATAGAATTCTTCAACTTCTCCAAATTTGACTCGAAATAGAATTTGGGTCACAATTCCCAACAATCTCCACCTTGACACAAATTCTACTGAAGGAGTGTAAAAACCAATTTTCGATAAAAACAATTCTCTATCTCTTCCACAAAAGCCCCTATGGGCAAAACTCAATGAAAAATATCAGTCATGCACGGTTGCTCCAACTTTAACCATAATGCAGCAGTAGTTTTCTCTTTAAAGACGTCCTGTAAAATTTGGCATGAAAGATGAAGATGAATCTGATATAAGGCCTTTCGATCTTTATGTTGTTTTTCATCTATCGTCCATAAAACCGGCATCTTATCAAACCCCAATAGTGCATTATCCAAAAGCATCTATGCCAGCACTGCTAGCATTTTAACTTGGCATTGCAAAAATCTAGTGTAGCGATCCAAGAGCAGAATTTCATGTTTCATGGTTGCCATTATCATAATCAAACCATGGCTTTGATACTAGTTTTTTAGAAATATGAACAATAACTGGCAACAAAAAAATAGAGAACAAAAGACACGAAATCAAAGCATGTTGTAGGAAGGAGAATGACGCTATAAGTTACCGAAATCAACATGCCGTACTTATATAAATTCTTACATGCAATTTGAGTTCTTTGATGCTCGTAGTATCTTGCTTTTATGTAAGAAAAGAGAATTTAACCGATGGCCCATAGTTACAAATAATCTTTTTTGAAGCATAAGCATAAAGTAGAGTAGCCATATGAAATCATCTACTAGATGGATTATCAAAAGCTATGCAACTTTTTATTGCTCTTTGTGATGACACAATGTTTTGTTTAGATTTAGTGGAGCTAAGTACGTAGATCAAAGTTACGCTACTTATGCGATTAACGGGACATGAGAATGTTGCTTATATTTTGATAACTTTAACTATGTAAGTGAAGCATGTTTTGGTTATTCTTTCCTTGGTAACCACTATGTTCCACATGTATTATCAAATTGTGCTTGACTTGTGTTATACAAATTGTTAGCCTTTAAATTGTGGTTCCAAAGTTAAAATTGCAGGGTCACAACACATTAGGTATAATTACTATAGTACAATATGCCTTCTATAAAACAACAGAGTACGGCTCTTTTTCCCCTAAGTGTTGTTATCCTACTGGAGTACAAATTGACTGTCTAGTGTTAATTAAAATTATGACATTTGCATAGTAAAAAATGTGCGACAATGTCTGGATTGCATTCATCAATCAAGTTGACAAGCAAGTTTTATCAAGAATTATAGCTATACCTAACATGGAATCGCAAGTTTTATGAGATAATGGGCACAAAAACTTGTACACAAAAAATTTCAAATGATGCCATGCACTTCATATCACGACATGTGTCACGTTACCTCTTTATTACGCATGTGATTACCACCTTTGATGACAAGTCAATCACTTGCGCAAGTATTACAAGTAATATAGACGAGACTGTATTGTCGGGTTTTCAATTATTGAAGAGGCGTGATAGAGAATATGTAACATTCTCACTTCACTATTGTTCATTGTTCATGTTGATAGTGATAACCAGAGTTTGCTCTCCTATTCACATTTCACTCTTGTCCTGCATCAAAATAAACTAACAACAACAATCGTGAGTGTTTTGGACCAGTAGTAACAAATATATAGTATCTTACCATATAAAAAACTAGGGGTGTAAATAGTTTGGTTTAGGCAGTTTTCATGAAATTTCGAGCCAAACTGTTTAAAGAGGTTGGAAATATTTTCAGGCCAAACCAAACCATTTAATTTCCTAAACCAAACCAAACCGTACCATATCTTTGTGGTTTGGTGTGGTTTCAAACTTCGATTTGTCAACGGAATGAAATTAGCACATTTAAAAAAATATAAATGTTTGTCTAAATTTTTGAGTTAAAGAATAGACACTAGTTGAATACAAGTGAAGATAATTATTGATATTGCACGATAACACTGAATTTTAATTGGCTAAATTTATTTATTGTAATTATAAAAATAAAATAATTTTGGCAGGCTTTTCTAATAATTAAGAGCAATGTAAATCGATTTATGGGAAAAAAGACAAAACTTTCAATATGAAACAAAACTAAATTGTTATATGTTGTAACATTTAGATAAACACTATTGTTCAACTTTTTGCATGTGAATCAATGAATGATGGAAAGGTGATGATTAGAACTTAGGATGCTAGTAATCACAATGGAATCATAATTGGTGGGGTTTAATAGAAATTGGGATGATAATTAATTTAATTGTATTGGGTTTTATGTTTAATCAGGTTTATTTAAGAGTTGGATACGGGGGAATGGATTAAAAAAAAAATCATTCTTTTGGCTTGGCGGGTCGGCGGTTTCAAGTGGGTTGAATTGATTAAAACCTGAACCAACCCATTTTAAAGCGGCTTGCTTTCGGTTAAAACTAAATCGTTGACGAATCCCCGTGGACCCAACCAACGGTTTCAAAATTACGGGTTCGGTTTGGTTCCGCAATTTGGGGGTCCAAACTTACAGCCCTTTCAAAAACTAAACAAAATAGATCGGTAATATTCCCTTACCCACACATGGGTAGGATAACATCCCCACAAGGGCTTATTTGTACATAATCAGAGTTTGATCATGTACAACTGGATCATTGTGCCATGTTACTCTACCCATGAGTGGGTATGGAAACAATACCACAAAAGAGATAGCTACAAATCTTTGTAAAATAACAAAACCTATTGACATTTAGAACTCAACTTTTGAAAAAATCAAATTGAACTATTGAAAATAAAATTATATTCATTAGACATCAACAATGTGCAACAATGATTATAGGTTCATAAGAAAACATTACACAGACTTAGTGTCGCATACATATCGCACATATGACTAACAAGATTGGATTATAAATTTTTGTGCATCCTTTTGTCTTCAGTGGAACTTTGGCATGCACAATCCTGTAGGCTGGATGGTTGAACGATGTGAGTGCATAGTGATGTGTGAAAAATTACCGTATAGTTTTATTCTTTTCCCTTGTATTTTTATTATTTTCTTAATGCTTATCGTAATGGAAAATTACCATACATTTATTCATGAGATTTAAATGTAAAAGATACATATCTTGAAGTAAAAAGATAAGAAATAAAAATATATATATATACACATTTTGTATGAGTACTTATATAATCTACCTTTCACATTTTAAGACAATGAAAAAAATCAGCAACTTAGATTCACTAGCATGCCTGCGGTATTTTGATCATAACTTGAACTCTGGATATTGGAATGACATGATTAAAGAATGCCTAGAAATTGAACTTGATTGCCTACAAAAGTTATCTCTAATCTCGAAGTTTGATTTGATGACAAAATGGACCACAATTAGGTTTAAGGACAGAATCTTTGGCATCTAAGGCATCCAAGGCTATCTTTAGGAGCAAAGGCAGTAACTTGTCCTACAAATTAATGTGCTATAGTTTGGTGGAGGATCCGAAAGAATATAGAGTGGGAAAATTGGTCAATAGCATGTAAGTAGAGTTAGCGCTAAGAGAATGCAATAGTAAAGATGCTTTTTATGCATATGAAAGGGTAGGGCCATTAGTCTCTTTAATACACCTCTCTCATTCAAGAATACTCTCTTATCACTATTTCTTAGTGTAGAATACATAATAGTTTTTTTATCAGTTATATCACTTGGAGAGGAAGCCATTTTTCAACCACATTGGTGATCCTTGGAGAAGACTCATCTTCCACTCCTAACCATTTCTATTCTATCTTTATCATATTTTTTTTTATTTTGTAGTATGTCTAGCGAATTTAAAAGTTGATTGAGGAACTAAACATGGGTAATTGATTTTCAAATAAAAGTTCATTTAGTTTATTAAACTGAATTATGCCTACATTTCATTAATTTACTTCCATATTGTTCTCTCTTTTCTACTTGAATGGCCTAAATAAGTAATGGAATTAGAATCATTAATGTTACAATCGGAGTCTTAATTCGTAATTATTAAGTTTTCTAAAAGATCAGTAACAAATGCAACTATACCTATGCCCATTTCACGAATGTTACATTTGTTTTCTAAACGTCGCATTTGTTATTGAGCATTTAGCGAACTTAACGATTATTAATTAAGACTCCAAGTGTAACATTAATCATTCTAATTGTATTACTTATTAGGCCATTTAAGTAGAAAAGAAAGAATAATATGGAAGTAAATCAATAAAATGTGGCCACAATTAAGTTTGATAAACTAAATGAACATTTATTTGAAAATCAATTATCCATGTGTAGAGTTTCAACATAATTCCTTAATCAACTATTAAATTAGCTAGACATGTTGCAAAATAACATCAATATCATAAAGAGAGAATAGAAATGATTAGGAATGGAAGATGACCCTTCTTCAATGATCACCAATGTGGTTGAAAAATGGCATCCTCTCGAAGCTATATAAATCCTAAAAAAATATTATGAATTCTACACTAAGAAGTAGTGACAAAAGAGTGTTCTTGAGTGAGAGAGGTGTGATGAAGAGGCTAATGGTATTGCCCTTTTATAGGCATCAAAAGCATTTCCACTACTGCATTCTCTTAGTACTAACTCCAATGTCACATGGTTTTTGACCAATTTTCCAACTAAATATGCTTTTGGATTGTCCACCAAAATATAGCACATACTTTGTCATTTACATGCATCTTGAATATCCTAAATTGGATCTTTGTAGGCGAAGTTATGGTCTTTGCTCCTAAAGGTAACATTGGATGCTTTAGACGCTGAAGATTCTGTTTTCAAACCTAATGTTGGTCCATTTTGTCATGGAATTAGACTTCTTGACCAGAGATAACTTTGGTAGAGAATCAAGTTAGCTTTCAAGGAATAGTTGAATTAGGTCATTTCGATATCTAGAACTCAAGTTATCATCAAAATACCGCAGATATATCAGTGAATCCGAGTTGCTAATTTTTTGCATTGTCCTACAATGTTAAAGATACATCATATAAGTATTCGTAAAAAATGTGTACATATCTTATTTTGTTATTTCTTATCTTGTTACTTCAAGATATGTATTTTTTATATTTGAATCACAAGAGTAAATATATGGTAATTTTCCATTACAATACACACGCAAAAAAAAGATTTAAAAAAATGAACATAAAAACACAAGGAAAAAAAATACAAACTATATGTTAATCAATCACACATCAGCCACGTATAGTTTGTATTCTTAAAAGTATATGCGTGATCCTTAGCAAGATCATTCACGTATAGTTTGTATTCTTTTTCCTTGTTTTTTCTCGGGTTTTTTTTGTGTTTATTGTAATGGAAAATTACCATATATTTACTCATGTGATTCAAATGTAAAATATACACATCTTGAAGTAAAAAGGTAAGAAATAAGAAAATAAGATATGTACACATTTTGTGTGAATACTTATACGACTTATCTTTCATATTTTAAGACAATGAAAAAAATCAGCAACTCGGATTCATTGACATACTCGTAGTATTTTGACCATATCTTGAGCGTCGGATATCGGAATGACTTGATTCTATACAAAAGTTATCTCTAGCCTTGAAGTCTAATTCGGGGATAAAATGGACAAAAATTGGGTTTCAAGAGAAAATTGTCAGCATCTAAGATATCTAATGCTACCTTTAGGAGCAAAGGCAGTAACTTGGCCTTTGAAAATTCAATTTAGGTCATCGAAAATGCATTTAAATGACACAATAATGTCCAATAGTTTGATGGAGGATCAAAAAGCATATTTAGTAGAAAAGTTGGTAAAAAGTTATGTGAAAGTGGAGTTAGTGGTAAGAGAATGCAATAGTGGAGGTACTTTTGATGCCTATAAAAGGGCAAAGTCATTTCCCTCTTCAACACACCTGTTTCACTCAAGAATAGTCTCTTATCACTACTTCTTAGTATAGAATACGTAATGGTTTTTTAGGAATTTTATAGCTTGGAGAGGAAGCCATTTTCATTGGTGATCATTGAAGGAGGCTCATCTTCCACTCCCTAGGCATTTCTCTTGTCCTCTTTATGTTATTGATGTTATTTTGCAATATTTCTAGATAATTTAATAGTTTATTCGGGAAGTATATTGAAACTCTAGACATGGATAATTGATTTCCAAATAAAAGTTCATTTAGTTTATCAAACTTAACTTTGTCTACATTTCATTGAGTTAGTTCTATATTATTCTCTCTTTTCTACTTAGATGGCCTAATAAGTAATGGAGTGAGACTTATTAATACATTTTGAGTATGAATTCGTAATCGTCAAGTTTTCTAAATGATTAGTAACAACAGCAATTTAACCTTTGCATGTGAAATGTGTCAGTTTGCTTCCTAGAGTAACCTATTGTTGAAATTCCATCATCGATTAGTTAAATATAGAGAGCTTGTTCTAGTGGTTAATTGGATAGAGATTGGATGAAGAGCTTGTTTTAGTCAACGACTAAATAAGAACAATTACCGATTAGCCGAGCTTGAGTACTTTTCGAGGGGTATTACAATCAAACTTGGTAAATGAAATGACTTAGTTTATAAATTATTATCTATTATCCATTGTGGATACTAATTTCTTAATCATCTTTTATTCTTTTGTATTCTTCAAATTTACATTTCGTATGCTTTATCAAATGAAACAAACCCCCTGGGAATCTATTTTAAGCAACTAAGTATACAATCTCAATCCCCGTGGATGAAAGACTCTTACTTGTTATTATATATTACAATGACAAAATATTTATAAGTACAATGAGTTTGGATTAAATCTTGATGCACTTTATCATATATGAAAAATTCACACAAAATTTCTGGCCCTGTTGTTAGGGATTGTGTCAATTGTTTGTTAGTTTCTTTTATATTCATCATTATTATTATTATTATTATTATTATTATTGTTATTATTATTATTATTATTATTATTCGTTTGCAGATTCTTGATGCACAAAAATCACGTTGAATCCCATTACAAATTATGACAGAGAGAAAAAAAAACGAAAAGAAGAATCTGACAACCAAGTCTCTACCAATCAACCTATGACTCCTCGAAGTGAATTCGAGAATGATCTTGAGGATCCCATATTAGAAGTTTCCCTAAGAGAGATTGTTGAACAAGAAATGGCAAATACAAATCGTACACTCAAAGAGCTCGCTGTACCAATGTTGCATCAATGTTCGAACAACAACCTTTGTGCATTCAATACCCCCAGTAGGTGTAGCTTTCGAGCTAAAATCAAGAATAACCCAATTGCTACCCAAATTCGTTGGGATCCTTGGGGAAGATCCCAACAAACATTTAAAAGAGTTTCATATAGTTTTCTCAAGCATGACACCATCTAGGATCACTGAAGAACAAATAAAACTGTGAACTTTTCCATCTCACTAAATAGTAGTGCGAACGAATGGCTATACTACCCCATTAGGATGAAAAAATTATTTTCCTATATCTAAGGCCACAAGTATCTAAAAAGCAATATCTGGCATCCAACAGTTCCAAGAAGAAAGTTTCTACAAATATTTGGAAAAGTTTAAAAAGTTGTATGGCAGCTATTCGCACTATCAGATCCGCTAGCAATTACTTCTCCAGTGCTTCTATGAAGGATTACTTCTGATGGAGAGAAGCGTGCTGGATGTAGCTAGTTAAGGTGCCTTAGTAGACAAAACTCCAGATGCTTGGTCGACTCTAGAAATTCTTATTGGCCATGACCAAGTGCTCCTACGATAAAGGTATTTTACAAAACCAAAGGAAAAAAAAAGGCAAGACTAAACATTAATTATTAAAAAAAGAAGACGAAGAATAAGATTCTAAACTAATTAACAAAATAAATAAAATAAATAAATGAAATTAAGTAAGGCTAAATCAACTTCTAATGTAGTCCCCGGCAACGACGTTAAAAACTTGTTATCAAATTTGTAATAATTCGCAAGCGTACGAATCTATTGAAATATACATTTAATGAGCAGCAAGGTCGAACCCATACAGATTGCGAATTTAAAAGTATAATTTATTCGAAATTAACTCTTACACTAAACTAACTAAAAAGATTTGATTTTTATATTTTCAATTAACTAAAAAGAACACAAGTAGTAGGAATCAAGTTAAATAATTAGAGAAAATGTCAAGATAATTAAAATGACCAAGGTTTTAGAATCTACCACTATTTAAACACACAGTAATCTTTCTGCCGTTTAATCTCTAAATTCAAGTGACAAATCGAAATGAATCTATTGTCTACTCATCGATTTAGCAAATTAAGTGCAAACTAATTTCTGCAAATATAGGTCCCTCGTCACTTCAACCATTCAATTATCCAAGCATTCTTTGTATCATTAAAATTAAAGAAAATGAAGAATCAAGCAAATCTTTTAACTATCGTATAACCAAGTATGGTGCAATTAAAATAAACATCCAACCATCAAATATACAAGGCATGAAAGATGAAACAAATTTAATTTAATTTAATTAACCAAAGAAGTATGGACGATAAACAATTCAATCGTTTAAATGAGATTGAAATGGTAAAAAGAACATTATTTGGCTAAAAAGGGTTTCATCTAATCCCCATGGTTGAAGTAAATTAGAAGAATATGATTAAATTAAAGAAACTGGTAGAGATAGAACTAGCAATAGATGGAAAAAAAATGAATAATTGGCTTGAAATCACGTCAATCGTGCACCAAACTTCGGTCTTCTTGTCTCGGCTTTTCCTCCAATTCACTTAACCCCTCCTATTGCAATCGCAATTCCATTCCATCTCATGACCTGCTGCCAGCCCATTAGCAAAAGGTTCCTCCCCCTCCCCACCCCCAAAACTGAAAAAACAAAAAGAAATATTAAATATAATAAAAAATACAAAAAGTGGACTGATAAAATAAAAGTGAATATCAAGATGTGTAATAAAAATATACTCATCAAATACCCCCAAACCTAAATTTTGCTAGTCTTGGAGCAAAACAATCCGAAAAAATAAATAATTAACACAAACAAGAAGTATCTAAAATGACAATAACACTTAAACATCAGTCAAATAGATTGCCTTATTGACCTCTTATTTGAAAATCGCCATGATCGATGAAAAGAATCCAATATTGCCCACATATCAACCTTCGGCTCTAACCATGCCAACTTTTTGAATCAAAATACCAATCAATTTCGATCACATGTATTCAGTTGGTTCATTCCCGGCCCATGATAGTCAATTCTCTTTCCTAACCCTCTCATGGGTTCACACACCTATTGTTAATGTAGTAACTCATGCCCAAGGGGATAACTATAGATTACACTTAATAAGCTCATCCTTTCCCACTCAAGTTCGGTTGGGTTTAACCAATGATTGCGGTTTTCAAGGTTTGCAGTTATTCTCCCTCTCTTTTATGTTTCACACTGTAGTCAAACCAATCACTAACGGAATTCACCATTTTAGTATGTTGAATTCCCCATTACATTATCCTCAATTACCCAATTAACATTAACTCTACTTCAAAATAGTCAACTAGAGCATAATAACACCTCAATAAGATCTAATTAATCTATATCAATGCTAAAGTTTGAATCGTCGATATATATGGGCAAATTGATATGTCAGTAATTAATGTTTATTTTATATTCTTTTTCCCTTGTGTTTTTATGTTTTTATGTTTTTATATTTATTATATTGAAAAATCACCATATATTTACTCATGTGATTCAATTGTATAAACTATATATGTTGGAGCAAAAAGATAAGAAATTAAAAAAAAAAGATATGTATGTATTTTGTAAGAGTACTTATAAGATGTATCTTTCATATTTTATGACAATGCAAAAAAAATTCAGCAACTCGGATTCATTGACACGCCTGCAGTATTTTGACCATAACTTGAGCTTTGGACATCGAAATTACCTGATTCAAGAAGTATTGGAAAGTTAACTGAATTCTCTACAATGTAACCTTAAAGTCTAATTCGGTGTGAAAACGAACCAAAATTTTGTTTGAAGATAGCATTTTTGACTTCCAAGGCATCCAATGCCACCTTTAGGTGCAAAGCCATAACTTGGCGTACAAAGATCCAATGAAGGTTATTCAAGATGCATTTACACGACAAAGCAATATGTTATAGCTTGGTGGAGGACCCAAAAGCATATTTAGCGGAGAAATTGGTCACAAGTCATGTGAAAGTGGAGTTAGTGCTAAGTGAATGCAATGGTGGAGGTGCTTTTGATGCCGATAAAAGAGCGAGGCCATTAACTTCTTCAACACACCTCTCTCACTCAAGAATACTCTCTTAGCACTACTTCTTAGTATTGAATACATAATAGGTTTTCGTAGAGCCATTTTCCAAGCACGTCGGTGATCATTGAAGAAGGCTCATCTTTCATTCCTAAGCATTTCTCTTCTCTATATGTTATTAATCGTATTTTACAATAGGTCTAGCTAATATAATAGTTGATTGAGGGATCATGTTGAAGCTCTAGACATGGATAATTTATTTTGAAATAAACTTTCGTTTAGTTTTTGAACCTTAATTGTGTCTGCATTTCATTGTTTCACTTACATATTATTCTCTTTTTGCCACTTAAATGGCCTAATAAATAATAGAATTAGAATGATTAATGTTACATTTGGATTTTTAATACGTAATCGTTAAGTTTTCTAAATGATTAGTAACAAATACAATTTAACTTTTGCATATGAAATGTATCATAGGTTCAACAAATCGAGCTTATGAGTTTGTTATCTAGAGTAAACTATTGTTAAAATTCCATCATCCATTAGTCAAATTTAGAGAGCTTATTTTAGTTTGTTAATTGGATAGAGATTCGGCAAATAACTTGTTTTATCCAACGACTAAATAAGAACAACTACCGCTTTTCGAGGGTTATTACAATCGAGTTTGACAAATGAAATGACTTTCTTTATAAATTGTTATCTATTATCGAGAGTGATATACTTATTTCTTAATCAATTTTAATTTATCTGTATTCTTCAAGTTTACATTTTGTACACTTCATAAAACAAAACAAACCCCCACAAATCTATTTTAAGCAATTAATTAGACTATCTCAGTCCCTGTGGAAAAATGACCATTACTTATTATTATACTTCAAAATGACAAAATATTTGTAAGTACAATGAGTTCGGATTTAATCTTGATACACTTCACCACATAGGAAAGTTCACATCAAAAACCCTAAAATTAATGTTTCCTCTTGCCTCAGGATTATAGGACGAAATCGAAGAAATCAGGCTTGCCACGCAAATACACAATAGAACCACGCTTCCTTCTTCTTTTCTTTTCATTTTTCCTTTCCTTTTTCTCTTTCTTCCTCTTTCCCTCATTCTCGACGCTGTCCTTTATTTCTAATTGCCTCTTCTATCGAAAATGGAAAGGGTTTGAGGTTTGAAGGGTTTGTTTGGTTGATGTTTCTATTGGAACTTTCCCATGGCTCAAAAGACTCCCCAACCTATAAAGAATGAGTTGAAGCTCGCTTTAAGATTTTCGTTGAAGTTCGTTCAAGTACTTGCTAAGTGTCGTCAAATTTTTAATACTTAATACAGTTGTTTTTAAAAATAAGTTGAGAAAATTGATTTATAACTTCAAACAGGGATATATCATGGTTATTCCCGAATGATTAAGAGTTGAGTTTCAAATGTTTATGCACGTGTTAGAAGAGGTAATGACAACCTGAAAGCTGCTCATACCAAAAAATGTCTTGTGAATTTTTTAATTTTATTTATTTTTTTATTTATTGGGTATCTTTATGCATTCATACTATACAAAATTTGTACGATCCTCCAAATTTGTCATTTCAAATAAGAGATGCAAATACATGGGGTATATATAAATTATGTATATAAGGTATGTACAAATGGATTAATTCTGTTTTAAGGCTAGAAAGTTACATTTTGAAACTTTTTTGTTGACTACTAATATATCGGATGTGCATTGTTGTAATTATATCTTTGCATTTCAGAAATTTCTTATAAAATTAGTTCTAATCACCGAATAGCATTAGAACTAAAATGTCATCACTCAAGTAGCCTGATTGTTAAACAAATAAAATGCATTCTCAGTGTTATCAGTTCTAATATTCCTACATCGAACCATTAGTATTTCGTGCACTCTCTTCGGACTAATATTGCCTATTAGCATGTACTTGAAAATTATTCAAAACAAATTCTTTCTCGTGCACCTACATGTTTTTTGTACAAATATTAGAGTTTTTTTTTTCATTAGAAAATAGCAAGATTTCACCAACAAGTGAACAATTCTTAAGACTTGTTGGGAAATTTCCAATGAACAAGTGATATGATCGCTAGAGAATCAAATAAATATTTACAAATAAATATTCCGAAGACTTGTTAGGAAATAAATATTCTGCACATTCCACCAATTGTCCTTGCATACACAATACAAAGAAGGTTACCAAAATGCATCTAGCTAACCCAGTGTACAACAACATATATCTGGAACACAGAAATCTAAAGACTATAAAATTTCGCTAACAACAACATGAAAAGGAAATCACACAAAACGTCTTACATACAACTTTTGTTTATATTACTTAGAATTAAAAAATCCCGACTCAAAAAGAACAAAAAAACCCTCAACGCATATGAAGAATATATATATGGGGAATGACCAATAATTACATTTAAGGGGAAGTTTGTCCACTAAATCAAGCACATCGTTTTTTGTCCACTAAACATTCAACTTCTCGATTTCCTCGTCTCCAAGCTTCTCTCTCTACGCATTTTCTTTTTAGATTATCACCCTGGTAATCTCGACAAACATACAACTTCTCACTTCCCTCATCTTGGACTTTCTCTCTATGCAATTTCTCTCTCTAGATTACCATTACCAGTAATCTCAACAAACATTCAACTTATTGCTACACTCTCCTCCGACTTTCTCTCTCCAAATTATGACCCTCGATAATCTAGACAAACATTCAACTATTACTTTCCTCATCTTTGACTTTCTCTTCTCTTTCTACACAATTTCTTTCTCTACATTACTATCCCTGGTAATCTCAACAAGCATTCAACTTCTAGCTTCTATAGTCTCCGACTCTTTATCTCTCTACAGTTTCTCTCTCTAGATCGCCATTCCCAATAATCTAGATCAACACTCAACTTCTCTCTTCTCTCGTCTCCCACTTTCTCTCTCTAGATTATCACACCCTGTAATCTCGATCAATATTCATCTTCACCCTTCATTCATTCAACTTCTTGCTTCCCTCATGTCTCACTTTCTCTCTCTATACACTTTCTCTTTCTAGATTATCACCCCTAGAAATCTTGATTAATATTCAACTTCTCGCTTCCCTCTTGTTCGACTTTTTCTCTTTGGATTACCACCCCTGGTAATATCAATCAACATTCAACTTCTCGCGCCCTTCGTCTCTCACTTTCTCTCTCTTGCACTTTCTCTCTCGATTACGACCTAGTAATCTTGATCAACATAAAATTTCTCGATTCACTCTTCTCCGACTTTCTCTCTCTACACACTTTTTCCCTTTAGATTATCACCCCCAGTAATCTCGATCAATTTAGATTACCACACTTTTTCTCTCTCTAGTTTACCATTCCCGGTAATCTATATCAACATAGAGCCGGCCCGCTAGCTGCTTCCGGCATGGAACCAATCCAGAACTGGCCCAAAATCAATCAAACTGGTTCCGTGCCTTGAACCAGCATAGAATCAGCGGTTCTATTTTTTCTCAAACTAGAACTGCAAATTTATTTTTTTTCCTTTAATTTTTTATCTATAAATATCACTTTCCTCTTTTTTTTTTTCCTCCACACAACTCTCAAATCTCAATCTCTCAACTCTCAAACTAGTTACATTACATACTTACATTTTTTCGATTTATAAATTTCTACATATAATCTCTATTCTTACTACGACGCTTTCTATACTAAATTTTGTTTGGGGTTTAGGTTAGGGTGTCAATTTTATTTTATTTTTTAAAAAACCTTTGAGTTGGGGGTTCAAAACTGATAGGAAAAAGTTATATATATATATATATATATATTTAAATCGTGAACTGCCGGTTCAAAAACCGACACTAAACGAACCGTGAACCAGCGGTTGAGTCTAGATCAATATTCAACTTCTCCATTCCCTCTGCTCACAATTTTTTCTCTAGATGACCACACTTGGTAATCTAAATCAACATTCAGCTTCTCATTTTCGTCATCTCTAACTTTCTAAATGAAGATGGCGTTGTGGTGGGCCATTTTCCTTTTTGAAAGGAGGAGGAGGAGGAGGAGGAGGTGGCGGGGAAATAATGGAAAACCTTGAAAGCATTCAACTTCTCATTTTATGCATCAAAATTGTAGTTAAATTTTTCATATTTACAAAGACAATATTGCCACACCAATTAAAAATTTCTCCATAAGAGATTATTAAAAAAATACAGCTAGAATATCTTTGACGTCCTCAAACCCATCTTTAAGAAAGCCCATGTTGCAATTAAAGATTTCAACTTTTACAAAAACAACATAAATGAAGAAAAAGAAAAAAAGGAAAATCAGCCATAAAAAAAACATTACTTACCCTGAGTAATATTATTACCTATTCCGATAATAATATTACTGACCCCAACAATAATATCAAAAACTCAAACACCTAATTTTTTAACAAAATGCCATTTTATACAAATTTATAAACCCTCTAAATTACCACAAGATATTTTCACGCCAATTAAAAACTTCTCCATAATAATAATAATAATAATAATAGTAATAATAATAATAATAATAATAATAATAATAATAATAATAATAATAATAATAATAATAATAATAAATACAACTAGAATATCTTGCACATCCTCAAACCCATCTTTAAGAAAGCCCATGTTGCAATTAAAGACTTCAACTACAACTTCTACAAAAACAATAGTCAAAAATAGAAAAAAGGAAAAAAAAAGGAAAATCCATCATAAAAATAACATTACTTAACCGAGTAATATTATTACCCACTCAGATAATAATGTTAGCCACCTCAATAATTTAAAACCCACAATTTTTACATACACAATTTTATACAAATCGATATACCCCAAAAATTGTATTGGCAGGAAACTCTTCAGGAAATGGTTCAGGGAATACACTTTATCTTCCAAAAATACCCTTACTCAAGAAAAACAAAACAAAACAAAACTCTCAAACGCTCCTCTCAAACATTCTCAGAACTCACTCTCGTCTTCTCCCTCTCAAGGTCGGCAAGAATAGGGTTTCGCCCCATCGTTTCGTCCAAAAAAAGTCCCTGACTTCGAAGCTCCGTTCGAGATGACTTCGGCGCCGTGAGAGCGAAACCAGGCCTGTACGACAGAGACCCAACAAATCTGGGCAAAAAACTCGCGAAGAAGAAGGTACTATTTCCGCCCAAAATCGTTCGAAAAATTTGAAAATGTTTGGATAATCAGCGTGAAAAAATGCGAAGAAGATGGGAAATCGTTGAAATTTCGAAAAATTTTGAAATCCCGAAACTTTTCGATTTTTTTTTTAATTTTCTTGAACTTTTTTGTCCATTTTTTAGGGGGATTTCAAGAAGAAATTTCGACCAAATTGCGAGACAGAGCCAGCGAAACCAGGTCAAGAAATTGCCGAAGAGTTTGAGAGGTACGATTATCTATCTGCCTGAAACCTAGAATTATTTGAATTTTGGAATTTCGAATGCACTCTATCTGAGAATTGATTTATAGGGGGATTTCTCGAGATTCGATTTTGGGCCTGAATGCAATCCACAAGTTTTTCAAATTTATTGAAATATTCACCAACAAGTTTTCACCTGCAAATTCAGTTTCCGCTCCACTGAGAACTTCAATAGTCAAAATCGGATGGACGATCTCTCAGTCATGATGGATAGATGCACACATATTTCGGAAACAAGGAACGTCGATGTCGGGCTTAAAGTGTTTGAGTTTATGTTTCGCAAGAGGGAGTGATCGTATTTATGGGTTAATGTAATCTAATTAATATGTATTGTAGTTTTGTACGAGTTAAATAGAATTGTGTAATGTTCTTATTTGACCTCGTTCATGACATTTGTGATGTTTGAATAGTGATGCATTTGTATTTAGAGATGGAATGTTAAAAACAATTTCAAACCTTTTTCATGTTTATTATTTGCAATTCTTTATTTCATAGCTTCCAACAACTAATTATGACATGCAGATTAATGTAATGTGTTTGGATTACTCACATCCGATGTTATGTTATGTATTGCATTTAGTGATGAAATAGTGGGCGTGTTGTCGCAGTACGCCAAAATTTATTTTATTTCCTTACTCGGTTTCAAAACTACAAATTAATGTAGAAGTGGTAAGTAAGGGTCGAACCCAAGAGGAACGGTGCTTAATCTAGTTGATTTTATCAATTAATATAGAAAAATGGGGGTTTTGTGATATTTGAATAAAAATAGAAAATCGAACGTCAAAATAAAAGATTGAAATAAAACAATTGTACAAAATATCTAGTTCTCGGGTTCGGTTGTGTCAGCAACTTATATTTATCTTTCCCATGCAACGTGTTACTATTCCTTCTTCAATTTATCAACTCTCAATTAACCAAGAAGCTCTGATTAACGAATTCTTCCTTAAGTGTATTAAATTAAAGTGAGTTCTTTAACTTAACATCTAGCTATTGGATAACCCTAAACAAATTCTTAGGATTTAATGCAAAGCTAGTGTGAAATGAACGAGAAGAATGAGTTGAATTAGATGAATAATTTCACAAACTTGAATTAATACATCTAAGTTGATTTGTTAATAAATATGCACGATATTCATTCGCTACTTTGGATTGGAATTTAGTGATAATTACGGATCAAAAGTTCCAATCCTAGCAAGTAACTTGAATTTAAAGATTGATTGATTCAATTGGCCAAAGTGAATGCAATAATCAAATAAACTCAAAAACGGGTTTACAAGCATAACAAATCAACAAATTGAAGTAGAGAAATAGATAAAACGTTACTAAAGAGTTAGAAAAGATAGCCACATGTTAGTTGAACACAACGTCCCCCTCGAACTAGATAAAAAAGTCTAACTACTCATATTTGCAGAGTTTCATACTTTTTAGTGAGTGTTCGCTTTGTATCACCACCACTATATGATAGATTATACGCAAAATATAGAAAATAAGTAAATAAATGCTAAGAAATAAATAGAGAAATAAAAGGGAAAAGAGAAACTTATCGAAGAAATGATCCGCTAATCATATTCACAGCCGAAGTATCGTTGATCGATTGAAGCCTTTATTTCTTCCGCCGGAATATGAAAAACTAAGATCTTTCAAGCTAAAATTAAGAATAAATGAAGAAGAGAATTTTATTGAAGAGAAAGTTGGAGAGAACTACTAGCTAATTCTCTTCCACTAAGTTGTGTATTTCCTTCCTTACAAATGCCTCTATTTATAGGAAAAATTTCACAAGAAAACATAATAAAAAATTGTACAACTACTCCATTATGATTCCACTAATTGATAACCACCAAATCATGATCTTAAATTGCTCCATTAGTTCAAATATTGTATCATGGTATAGGTAAGCATCTTGGCTGAATTTTGAAATTGGAATTTCCTTTTTTTTGATATTTTAATAGAAAGTTATGAATTTTCTACCAAAACATGGCCCAAGAAATCCTCCATTCACATCACTCTCGGTTTTGCCCATTTTTTACCATGATATGATCCGAATCATTTGAAGAGGTCAAGATCAAAATTATAGCCCTCTGAGTGTCCTTTCCAACAATATAAAGTGCAGGTCAATCCGAATTTTGTAGCAAAAGTTATTGTCAAATTACTGAACTGCGGCAGTAAATTCGAGCTGCTGATTTTTTACGCTTTGTCATTTCTTTTCAAATGGCCATAACTTTCACTAGGAAACTCCGATTTGGGATTCGGAAGAAGTTTGGGAATCCTCTTTTGATGTTCTTAAACATTGGCACAAGAAAAATTATAAAAATAACTTTTCATAAAATTGCATCGGAGGCCCTCCATCTTTGATTCGCTTGCATTTTGGTCCCGAGTTTCCGTTTTCATTCGATTTTCATCCTTTTTGACTCCTTTTGATTCTTTGTGACCCTAAACACCACAATAAAGTAAAAACACATAAAACGGAACATAAAACACTAATAAAATACACAAATACATAAAATAGAAGAGTTATTTAAGTGCTTTTCGAGCACTTATCAAACTCCCCCACACTTAGACTGTTGTTCGCCCTCGAACAATAACCCATATGATATCAAACAACACACTGATTTTACATGAGATAAACAACTTTAAACATTGAAGTCCAACTACAGATAATGACTTGCTTAATAAATATTCTCCCGGACCATAAAAATTTCACTTCTTCTCAAATACACAATGGCTTGTGAGTATGTGCAATTGAGGTTATCATCCCATCACTAACTGGAACAAAATGAAAGCTTACGATGATCTATCCAAATCCTTACCCGAAATAGTCAAATATTTCATTTCATCTGTTGTGATCTCACTCTTATTTTATAATGATTCCCATGGATCCTAAAAATTACTATGTTCACCAAAATCATCAAGCTTAGCACCAAAGAAAGAAAAAAGGGCATGACAGGTGTTTTATCGCAAATATGTCTTCAATTTAAAGAGTGTTTAGATTGAGCACTTCAAACCACTGAGGAAATTTATTTATCTAACTTCACACTTGGGTAGCTATCACATTTCTCGCTTTTTTTCTTTTTTTTTTCTTTTTTTTCTTTGATGAAGAAGAAAAAGAAGAAGAAGAAGAGTTTTGCAATTTTCTTTTCAACTTTTACCCCACAGGTAGCTTTCACACTAAACTATTGGAGGCAGCCTTCTTCACCCATTCGAGGTGACGGCTTCACACTCTGAGGTAGGTAGCTCTTTCCTGTGGTCCCTCTCCTTATTTCGAATATAAAAGTAAAATTCATTCTCAGCATAGGTCAATATTTTTTCCAAACTTTTTAAACTCTATCAATAAAAGACACATTCACAAAAAATAGATACCATGCGATTATAACTCCACCTTACTAACAATCGATGTTTCCAGGTTACTTTGAGCAGGACGAATGGATAGAGAAAAAAGAAAAGAAAAAGTTAGTTTACTATGGTCTAGAAAAATAAAAAAAATCAGCATTTTCAACCTTCAATTTGTGTTCCAAAGAATGATAGTAAATTACCTATAAATGTGCTCAGATAAATTTGCCAGCTGTGCTTGGAGAAGAACAGAACACATTTTTTTTCTTTTCGAGATCTTGTAGTTTCAGCTAAGTCACGCAAATTAAGCTCAATCATATTCAAAAGTTGCTATCTCATGCAAAATCGTCGACACAAATAAAAAAAAAATCACACGCAGACCACAATATGCCACTCCCCCACACTTAAATTCTACATTATCCCCAATGTAGAAATATAGAAAGTATGAAAAAGAGAAGAAATAGAAACTCCCCTATGGTAAGCAATGAGTCGTGCCGATTTGGGGATGGTGGTTGCACAATATAGCACTTCTGAGGAATACTTCGACAATCCAAGAGTAAGAGACCTGCAATCAACATATTTACAGAACAAGAAAAACAACAGCTAAAAATATTTTGGTTTTTTTTTGTGATGAAGAGAAATTTATATACAAAGCGACTTTGGGAGTTGACAACCCTCTAAACATCTTGCAGTAGTATTCACATCAAATTAATGATATGATTCCATCAAGTCTGATCCGCATGGAAACTATCTGAATCAGCATACTCTCTACAAAACAGTTTGACAACCAACCTTAATGAAAAGGTCCTCCATATCGCCACATGACACATAGGTATGTTTACCATTCAATAAAGAACAGCCCCACAAGAACCAACAAATGGGAGAACGTTTAGAAGCGAGCGTCCAACTCGCATACACTTCTCAAACGAATGAGACGTAGTTTTACATCTTTGGATGGGTGCTAATGATCACGCTCAAACAGTTGCTGCTCAATGGTTAGGCCATCGAGTTTGGTTTCCACAGACGTTGTCGTTGTTCCAACAAATTATCAAACTCTCTCACACTGATTGCGAGCTGGCTGTTTCTCCTGATAGACTTTTCGGCCCTACACCTAATCGGTCCATCCTTGAAGAAAATAACATGTCTATATTGTGAATAAGTTTGATTTCGAGTACAATGAGGTCCCTCTAATAGCTTTCCACATTTAAAGCAACTTTTAAGGCGCTTAGCACGTCGTTTATGACGATCGGGATAACCACGCCTAAAGCTATGACGTTCCAAAGGGAACGCTCATACTTGTCAACAAGTCGAACAATCTGAATCTTGATATCAAGAGGCATAGAGAAAGAGTCGAGTACTTGTAGAAGAGCAACAATACGTAGAGGGGATGCCATAGAAAGAAATGAAAAGTCAGTGCACTTTGAGGTATCTGCAAAAGACTTGAAAGAAGAAGGTTAATAGAAGAGAATACAGCTCTTTAAGGTCTACTGAAAAAGACTAGTTTAACGCCTTTGGGCGGGATACATAAACCAGTATCCACGGTTTTTTTTTTTATTCCAGAGCGTAACACAGATGTGTTTCCAGAGTTAACTCCGTATTCTCCCATCTGAAGTTAGCTATTCCACATTCATAACCTTAACTCTAAATCCAATTCATTCGGATCTCTTTTTCTTTCGCTTAATTCCTCTGGCCAATTGATGGCAGGCACTTCTACATGCATTTGTGGTACATAAGCTTCTAATTTCTTCAATAATTCCTCAATTGATGGTGTAATAAAAATCATTTTTAAAGTATTAGGAGAAATCAGCTTTTGATGAGCTAAAAATTCGAGAAATGCCAATAAACCATTGAAATGGTTTTGAATGTTTAAAAGACCAATTAGCTTAGAGTGTAGATTCAACGTGGCCCAAGAAATTATGCAAAAGATCTGTTCCAAAGTTTCAAAACCCCCTGGTAATACGATAAAAGCATCCGAATGCATTATCATCAGCGTTAAGCGTTCAAACAACGATTTAGCCTTTACCTCAACGCCGATGGTTCTACCATACACCTGTTTTAGAGGTGGCACAGTAATACCAATCACTGTTGATCCTCGTACGTACGCAGATTGAACGGCACACCCTATCAGTCCATGGTAACCTCCTCCGTATATTATCTTGCCCTTTCGATCTCCAAGTACTGTTCCAACTTCGACTACTGGTGCTAGAAGCGTTGGTTGTCCCAGATTGATTCCACCAAAGAGACTTATGACCCTCAATGTCCTCTTTGAACTCCCAGTTCCGGCAGAAGTAGTAGCCTCCATAGGTTGTCGGTTTTGCACACTAAAAACTGACACAAGAACACAAAAAAAATTAAAAATAACAATATGTACACGTAGTTGTGATTGTGGCTCACATCTTCCTCTGGTTTTACGTCCAGAAATGGCTTAAACGCCTTCTATGAGTCGGGGATAAGCTTCCCATCCAGTTTTCTTATAGACTGGCAAACAGGGTCTTTTAAAGTCAGATTCCCAAGACTATATCGTTCTCGTTCCTTTTTAAATTCACTCCACAGATTGAGAAGTTCGATTTGCACCATTCCACTAGGATGCGTCTCAAGAGTTTGATGGATATCATCCAAAGACTCCTTACTCATGCCATCCTTAATGAAATGTATTTTATCTTCTCAATTTGTGGACACAAATCCAATGGAACGGTTACCTGAGTTGCAGATCCATCGAGTGCATTTATAAGGCCATCAGCACATTTATAGCACACATTCATTCTTTTTGCTCTTCGTTTCTTGGAAAAATTACTTTTGCCTAACGCTGGTGCATATTTAGTACTTAAAGCTGGCATTTCACCTCCTAATCGGACCTTTGCTTCAATCAACCAACGGATATCCTCAGGCATTTCCTTTTCCATCAACATTTTTAACCGTCCTACTCTAGAATAGTAAATCTCTTTCAAAGCATTCAAAGGCAATGACGGACAATATTTGTGGATTTTGAAAAATTTGCTATCCATTGAAAATTTAAGTGTTTTGGAGAAGTAGAAGAAAAGAGAGTGCTTAGGTTGCCTCCTAAGTAGCGCCTTTGTTTATAGTTGTTGGCTCGACTATAAATTTTTTTTTTTTATATAGTTACGTAGCACACGAGAAAAAAAGAAACACTGAAGTAATAAAATTAAAACCATCAAAATCAATAAGCATAGTAGATTATCACACTCTTCCATATTTTCACAGATATTGAAGAAGGAAAAAAAATAAGAAAATTTGAATTACATAATCAATTAATATAAGGAAAAGACATATATATACAAAAATATCACACACATCCATGCTATAAGAAAAAACAAATAAATAGACGGAAGAAGAAGACGGTGAAAAAGAAAGAAATTACCTAATCACTGCTAGAAAGAAGTACTCACTGAGACTTAAGATTGTGGTTGTGATTTCGAGTGGAGAACGATCTCTGATTTATAGTCAAACTGGGCACTGTTTCAACCGACAACCATGCATGTAGAGCGTGCTGGAAAGAGTACGTTGGGAGGAGTATCCAAGAAAACGCGTTGACAAATTGTCCATTATCAATAATTAATCCCCACACGTTATCAATAACTATTGCTAATCACCGATTTGTGCGCCATCATGTCTCTTTCCAAATAATTGAATCTCCGGATATCTTCCTTCTACAGTTACAAGGCAACATCTTCCTTAGTACGTTAGATAAAAAACGGAGAAAAAAAAACAAAAATAATAAAAATACCAAAAGAAAACTAAAAATGAGAAAAAAAATGCTTGGGTTGCCTCCCAAGAGCGCTTTTGTTTAAAGTCGTTAGCTCGACATAGTTCCCATTTGTCAAGTAGGGTTTCTCAAATCTATTGCAGCTCCATTTTGTCTTTGACAGTTTCCTCCGAATGTCTTGATTTCATGGTGGTCCACCTTGAATTCTTGTCCAATCTTTTGGTTCTCCGTTCCGATGGCTTCCTTCTTTGAGATAAGGTAATTGTGCTTTGACTCCATTTTATGTGGCACGCTAGCTTTGCAATTCAATTTACACATTTCTTGCAAAAAAGGGTTAGTCGAATTAATTGCAAAGACAGAACAAGCATTATTAGGGCGCAATGAACCATCAAAAATATTAAAGTTCGCTTTTTCCTCATCAAATTCTATGGATAGTGTACCCTCATAGACATCAATTTTAGTGCGAGAAGTGTAAAGAAATGGACGTCCCAATATGATAGGTGTAGGGTGAGGTGAATGTTCATCAGCCATATCAAGTACGTAAAAATCAACAGGGAAAATTAAACCATTTATTTTTACTAGCACATCTTCTATCACTCCATCCGGGTATGCATTGGTACGATCAGCTAGTTGCACAATTACGTGAGTTTCTTTCGGTTTTCCTAAATTTAGTGAAGCATCCAAGGATCTAGGCATGACATTTATGGATGCTCCTAAATCTATAAGTGCTTTGTCAATGTGGTGATTGCCTATGGTGCAAGGGACAGTGAACATACCAGGGTCTTTACATTTTGGAGGCAACTTCTTCTGGAATACCGCTGAAACGGTTTCTCCCATTTTGATCATTTCATTTCCCTTCAATTTCCTCTTATTAGTGCAAAGATCTTTCAAAAACTTAGCATAGCGTGGAATTTGCTTGATTGCATCTAACAATGGAATGTTGATTTCTACTCTCCTAAATGTGTTCAAAATTTCTTTTTCCTTGTCATCTTTGTTGGTTTTCGCTAATCTACTAGGGAAAGGGGGAGGAATTGTTTTAGCATTGATATGAAAGTTAGGACTTACTTCCTTTTCAAGCTTTTCTTCTTTGTCTTCATGTGTGGGAACTTCTTTGTGTGGGTACTCTATCTCTTTTCCACTCCTTAAGGTTATAGCACTGACATTCTTTGGATTTACCTCAGGTTGAAATGGTAGCTTTCCTACAGATTGTGCTTCTAGGCGATTGATGGCAGTTGCCAACTGACTCATTTGATTTTCCAAGTTTTGAATGCTTGCCTTTGAATCCTGTTGAAATTTCACAGTGTTAGTTGCTAATGTTTTCACCATATCCTCGAGAGATATACCTGATTGTTGAGGTTTTTGTTGAAATTTCCCTTGGGGTTGAAAATTCCCTTATTGCTGGAATTGGCCTTGAGGTTTGTTAGGGAAGAATCCTGGGGTTTTTTTGGTTCCATAACTCAGATTGGGGTGATCTCGCCATCCTGGATTATAGGTGTTTGAGTATGGATTGTACTGTTGCCTTGGGAATGGAAAATTGCTTGCTGAATTCACTTGTTTATTGTTATCCACTTGTAGAACAGGATAAGCATCTGTAGGATGTCCTAGGTTTGTGTATATGCCACATGCTTTGACTTGTGGATTGTTTCCTACAAAAATTTGTTTGAGAAAATAGGTTAGTTCAGAGAGTTGGTTTTCAACATTGGAGTTACTTACCTCATTTACTCTTCGAATGTTCGTTTCCCGGTCTGTACTGAATTGTTGAGTGTTCTCAACCATGTTTGAAATCAATGTTCTTGCTTCAGCAGGGGTTTTGTTCATCAGAGCTCCTCCACTAACAGCATCAACCATGTTTCTGTCTGATTGACATAAGCCTTCATAGAAGTATTGCACTAGGAGGTTTTCACTGATTTGGTGATGCGGGCAGCTTGCAATGAGCTTTTTGAAACGCTCCCAATACTCATAAAGAGTTTCTCCATTGTTTTGGCGTACTCCAGAGATATCTTTCCTGATATTTGCTGTCTTTGAAGCTGGGAAGTACTTTTCGAGGAAAAGTTGCTTCATTTGATTCCATGTTGTGACTGAACCTGGTGGTAAAGTGTATAACCAATCTGTGGCGGCATCTTTTAGTGAAAATGGAAAAACTCTGAGCTTGATTTGCTCTTCAGTGATGCCTGGGGGTTTCATGCTATCACACACCACATGAAACTCTTTCAAGTGTCGATACGGATCTTCGCCGGATCGTCCATGAAAAGATGGTAGAAGATGTATCAAACCGGATTTCAGCTCGAAAGCTTTACCTTCTTCTACGGTTGGAAAGGTGATACACAATGGTTGTTGAGTAACTTCAGGAGTTGCCATTTCTTTAAGTGTTCTTTCATTGTTCTTATCAGCAATTTCTTGTTCTTGTTTTGCTTGTCTTCTTCGTCTTCGAATGGATTTCTCGATTTCCGGATCGAAATTTTCAAGAATTCGATTAGTAGATCGAGTATTATGCATACAAGTGAAATATTTTTTTTTTTTTTAAAAAAATTAATTAATAAAAGCAACTAAATTGGTTAACCGTTCCCCGGCAACGGCGCCAAAAACTTGGGCGCGTTGTCGCAGTACGCCAAAATTTATTTTATTTCCTTACTCGGTTTCAAAACTACAAATTAATGTAGAAGTGGTAAGTAAGGGTCGAACCCAAGAGGAACAGTGCTTAATCTAGTTGATTTTATCAATTAATATAGAAAAATGGGGGTTTTGTGATATTTGAATAAAAATAGAAAATCGAACGTCAAAATAAAAGATTGAAATAAAACAATTGTACAAAATATCTAGTTCTCGGGTTCGGTTGTGTCAACAACTTATATTTATCTTTCCCATGCAACGTGTTACTATTCCTTCTTCAATTTATCAACTCTCAATTAACCAAGAAGCTCTGATTAACGAATTCTTCCTTAAGTGTATTAAATTAAAGTGAGTTCTTTAACTTAACATCTAGCTATTGGATAACCCTAAACAAATTTTTAGGATTTAATGCAAAGCTAGTGTGAAATGAACGAGAAGAATGAGTTGAATTAGATGAATAATTTCACAAACTCGAATTAATACATCTAAGTTGATTTGTTAATAAATATGCACGATATTCATTTGCTACTTTGGATTGGAATCTAGTGATAATTACGGATCAAAAGTTCCAATCTTAGCAAGTAACTTGAATTTAAAGATTGATTGATTCAATTGGCCAAAGTGAATGCAATAATCAAATAAACTCAAAGACGGGTTTACAAGCATAACAAATCAACAAATTGAAGTAGAGGAATAGATAAAACGTTACTAAAGAGTTAAAAAAGATAACCACATGTTAGTTGAACACAACGTCCCCCTCGAACTAGATAAAAAAGTCTAACTACTCATATTTGTGGGGTTTCATACTTTTTAGCGAGTGTTCGGTTTGTATCACCACCACTATATGATAGATTATACGCAAAATATAGAAAACAAGTAAATAAATGCTAAGAAATAAACAGAGAAATAAAAGGGAAAATAGAAACTTATCGAAGAAATGATCCGCTAATCATATTCACAGCCGAAGTATCGTTGATCGATTGAAGCCTTTATTTCTTCCGCCGGAATATGAAAAACTAAGATCTTTCAAGCTAAAACTAAGAACAAATGAAGAAGAGAATTTTATTGAAGAGAAAGTTGGAGAGAACTACTAGCTAATTCTCTTCCACTAAGTTGTGTATTTCCTTCCTTACAAATGCCTCTATTTATAGGCAAAATTTCACAAGAAAACATAATAAAAAATTGTACAACTACTCCATTATGATTCCACTAATTGATAACCACCAAATCATGATCTTAAATTGCTCCATTAGTTCAAATATTGTATCATGGTATAGGTAAGCATCTTGGCTGAATTGTGCAATTGGAATTTCCTTTTTTTTGATATTTTAATAGAAAGTTATGAATTTTATACCAAAACATGGCCCAAGAAATCCTCCATTCACATCACTCTCGGTTTTGCCCATTTTCGACCATGATATGATCTGAATCATTTGAAGAGATCAACATCAAAGTTGTAGCCCTCTGAGTGTCCTTTCCAACAATATAAAGTGCAGGTCAATCCGAAGTTTGTAACAAAAGTTATGGTTAAATTACTGAACTGCGGCAGTAAATTCGAGCTACTGATTTTTTACGCTTTGTCATTTCTCTTCAAATGGCCATAACTTTCACTAGGAAACTCCGATTTGGGATTCGGAAGAAGTTTGGGAATCCTCTTTTGATGTTCTTAAACATTGGCACAAGAAAAATTATAAAAATAACTTTTCATAAAATTGCATCGGAGGCCCTTCATCTTTGATTCGCTTGCATTTTGGTCCCGAGTTTCCGTTTTCATTCGATTTTTATCCTTTTTGACTCCTTTTGATTCTTTGTGACCCTAAACACCACAATAAAGGAAAAACACATAAAACGGAACATATAACACTAATAAAATACACAAATACATAAAATAGAAGAGTTATTTAAGTGCTTTTCGAGCACTTATCAAATAGGTTGCTGCGCTTTTCAATTGTAGTTAAATTAGACCTCCTTAAATTTCTATCATGCACACTTGGGCAGGTTAATGTTATTTGTTTGGATTACTCACATCCTGCTTTCCGCAATTCAAAATCTAAATCTAGATCAATCATCTCAATCCAAATCCAAATCTAAATCCGAATTTCTCGGATTGGATTTGGATTGGATTGAATCAAGAAAAAAATCCAAATATGATCCATATGGTAGAGCTTTTTTTTTCAAATTTTAAACATCAATTGTATAATTAAACATCTGAGAATCCAAAACGTAGAATTTAAGTACTAAGACAATCCAAACTAACCAAAAAAAAAATCATAATAACGCATTGTTTTTCATCTCCATAAGTTCATCTTCATGACTTAAAAAACAAAAAAAAACTTTATCTTCGTGGAATCAGAAGTCAAAACCAAAATTGCTCATGTTTGAACTAGATATGCTTTCACGCAATAAGCAATTAAGAAATAAATATTGTATTAAATATTATTAAACTATTGTAACTGACATATATTAATGTAATGAAAATTAAACTTATCATTCCCTCATCAAGTTCTTCCTCACTAAATCCAGTGCAACTATATCTTATGTAAATAATAAAAAAATCAATTTGAATCTGATCGGATTGGATCAGATCGGATGCAATCCAAATCCAAATCCGCCTCGAATCAGCTGATCCTCCACGGATCAGTGATCGGCAACAAATCGCTCCATTCGGATTAGGTATCCAGTGGATTTAAATCGGATTTTTCTGCTATCACTTTTAGAGGTTAAAAAAATACAATATATAGGTTTAATGGGAAATAATGGGCGTTGTGATATGATATATATTAGTATCATGCCCATGCGATGCACGGGAACAATTAAATTTATATACGATAAATAATTAATATAAAACTATAAACATAAATATTGAATTACATAATTGATGTAATTTATGCATAGGAGACCACATAATTATAAAAAATCATTGAAATCTATAATATTGTATATTATAATCGATGCAAAAAATGCAGATTAAATTCACAATTGTAAATTATAAAAATTCATATGTATCACATAATTAAGAAATTTATCAAAACGAGTAACTTTAATTCTGATTGTTGTGCATAGCATTACATGACAATACTCGTGGGGATTAATTAATTTTAAACTAAATGTTGGGAATGAATACATAAAAATTCTTTGATTATCAAAACGTGTCTTTCTCGTTAGTACATATCAAATTTATATTGAATGCATTTTTTATGAAATGGATATTATGCTCTCTAAATTTTAGGATTTTTTTGGTTCTTTTAGTAATTAGCTGTAATTGCTACTTAATTTTAGCTCTATTGTATAAGAAGGATTATACTTAATTTTATGTAATTTAAATTTGTAGTAATACTAATAATTTTCTGCATATACATAATTCATTTGATTTCTTTCTATTTATGTAAATTGTATGTTAATTGTAGATAGAAAAACTTTTTATTTTTAATTTTACATACTTAGAAAAGGTAAATTGTGTGCAATGCAAAATCCAGTTAAGTCGCATATCACATCAGTAGTATTAAAAACGAAAAACATCAATTAATTTTTAAATTAGGAAACAGTTTGCCATGTGGGCACTACCAATAGGGCGTCAGCCAAATGTGACACTTCAATTATAATAATATAATGATTAATAAATTGCTATTTTACTTAAAAATAAATAAATTATTCAACATAAATCAACTTATAATTTTAACTATTCACTATTTGATTTTACAAAAGAAAAAAAAATGCCCCCTATTTTTTTAACAGATCAAAGCATGCAACCAAACAAACTATCAAAACCTACAATTTTATCACAATAAAATTAAATGAAAAATAAAAAATATTTATTGTTTAATATTTTGAATTACAACCTTAAGAAATGAACTTAAATTCAAAGTCTTTCCAAAACAAATTTTTTCTCATTAAATATTTATTTTAAATATTGGTTTATTTTCAATTATATTTTTAATTATTACTAATTAATGTTGGTTTATTTCCAAAACTAATTTTATTATTTTCTTAAAATATTTAATGTTTGTCACGTTGGCATCTTTTACAACGTGACACTTCACAAATTATAATATAAAGATATATATATATATACACACACACACACACACACTAGTATCAAGCCTGTGTGATGCACGGGAATAATTAAATTTATGTACGATAAATAATTTATATAAAATTATAAATATAAATGTTGAATTATATAATTGATATAATTTATGCATAGGAGATTGCATAATTGTAAACTTATTGAAATCCATAACATTATAAATTATAGTCTATGCAAAAAAATAAGGAGTAAATTCACAATTTTAAATTATAAAAATTCACGTGCAGCGAATAATTAAGAAGTTTACCAAAATGTATAACTTTAATTCTAATCGTCGTACATAGCATTGCCTAACAATGCTCGTGGAGATTAATTAGTTGTAATCGAACTATTGGGAATGAATATATAAAAATTCTTTGATTGTCAGAACATGTCTTTCTCATTAGTACATATCAAATTATATTGAACATATTTTTTCTTTCTGAAAGGGACATTATATACTCTAAATTAATTTTACGATTTTATGCATTCTTTTAGTGATTAGTTGTAATTGTAACTTAATTTTAACTCTATTGTATAAGAAGTATTATACTTAATTTTATATAACTTAAATTTGTAGTAATGCCTACAATTTTGCACATCTACATAATTCATTTGCTTTTTCCATTTACGTTAAACTGTATGTTAATTGTAGAAAGACAAAATTTTTTATTTCTAATTTTATATACTTAGAAAAGGTAAAACACATGTAATGCAAAATTCAGTTAGTGAGCATATCACATTAACCATATTAAAAACAAAAAACATCAATTAAATTTTTTAATTAGAAACCGTGTGTCGTGTTGGTATTGCCAATAAAGTGTCCACCAAATGTGACACTTCAATTACAATAATATAAAGATTAATAAATTACTATTTTACTTAAAAATAAATAAACTATTCAAAATAAATCAAGTTATAATTTTAACGACTCACTATTTGATTTTAAAAAAAAGTAAAAGATACCCACTATTTTTTAACAGGCCAATCCACGTAACCAAGAAAAACTATCAAAACCTATAATTTTATCACGATAAGATTAAATAAAAAATTATTATTTAATATTTTGAATTAGAACTTTAAGAAATGAAGTTATATTTAAAATCTTTCCAAAATAAAATTTTTCTCATTAAATGTTTTTTTAAATATTAGTTTATTTTAAATTATGTTTTTAATTATTACTAATTAATGTTGGTTTATTTTCAATACTAACTTTATAATTTTCTTAAAATGTTTAATGCGTGCCAAGTTGGTATCTTTGCCTACGCAGCACTTCACAAATTATAATATAAAGTTATGAAAGAGAGAGAGATGGTTTACTTAATAGAAAAAAAATTCATTTTTATCTAGATTCTCAAATTAAAAGAAAAAAAAAGAAAATTTGTAGCATGTGTCAGTATTTAGTTTTTGTCTATGTGTGGGTGGGCGAGAGAGAGAGAGAGAGATGGTCTACTTAATAGATTAAAAAATTCATTTTTATTTGGATTCTCAAATCTATTTTGATATGCTTGATTTCCTTTTTCGCCCATCCCAAAATATAGGCTACTTTCCTTATTAGTATAAATTTTAACTTCTTCATTTCCTAATCTACCCCTATTTATTATACATGATTATTAATAAAAGTAAAGTGTCATATTTAATATAAGTGCATATTGAGAAATACACAAGTAAAATTTACCTTTCCAATAAATATTAATTTCAAATTCTTAATCCGTGTGAAAGTCAAATAATGCCTATCAAAATGGGATGGAGAGAGTATTAGAGGTTTTTTTTTCTTTTCATTCAAGAAATTAGGGAAAATAAGATGGTTTTCTTTTTGAAATTGAGAAGTCAAGCTAACGAAATATTTTCAAAAATCAAGTATACGTGATGCGGCAACTTGGACCTATGACATACACAACATCCTTACACTATTAATGCTTCTCCAATGCATAATGGATTGGGGTTGTGAATTTTAATGACATGGAGGACAGAGAGTGACACACAAAATAGTGGTGGGTCCCATATTTTTATCTATTTTCTCCTTTTTTATTTTTAACTATTTTTCTCACTTTTATGCCACTTTTCTTTACTTTTTCTTTTTCATGCCCCGTGCCACGTCTAAAATCCACATCCATCTACACATCATCTACTATTATTTAATTATTATTTTTGAATTTATCTCTATCTCTCTCATCCTTTCTCATTTTCCCGATTATTTTTCCTTACGCCCCTTTCTATTCCATTTTAATTAAAATAATAATTATCTCCCTATCTACTTCCTCCACATCATCTCAATCCACATTCCCAATCCATAGCCTCATTGGACATGCTCTGATAAAAAAAAAAAAACCAACGTGTCACTACAATTTATTAAAAATTGAATATATTAAGTAACCTCGCACGACTAAGATTTGAACTCTACTTTTGTACAATGTTTAGAATTTTTTGTGCTTCCCAATGTGAACGAGAGAATTTTCATTTCAATTCTCGTTATCCAATTCATTACCAATGAGGCTATTTATAGAAAAATATTGGGGCACATCGTATTATAAATATTGATCTGGGATACAATAGTCATTCACACCATAAAACATAATCATTACATTTTTCCACGCTTTTCCCTTTTTCTTTTTGGTGGTTTTCGGTGCATCTTACTTTTACAACATTCCCCCTTGAATGACTATTTATACAACTGTCTTTTAAACTTGTTTGGGGAAAAATCCAGTGGAAGAAAATCTTCCAAACTAATTATAGAAGAGCTTGAGTGATCATACATTGCTTCAAAAAACCCTTGTAGGACAAAACTTGAGCGAAGAGAAAAAAGTAGGCTGCTCCCCCTGATGACGATTATTCTGATAGGAGTACTCATGCGCTGCCTCGTAAAAACCTTTTCAAGAAAACCCAATGGGACAAAACTTCATCGAAGGAAAAAGAGTACAGCTACTCCATTTGATTTCGCATCTTGAGGACTGATACATTCACTTCTAGTGAAAGATTTTGAGGTTATCATTTGACTTCAAATAATGTCTTCATTATAAACTAATCCAATAGATTCATTGAGTCGATTTCTCTTGTAATCCCTAATATATCATGAATATGCCTCGTTAAAACCTTATTAGGAAAACCCCAATAGGAAGAATCCTAATGAAGGAAAAAGAGTACATTATTCATGTGAATACACCATAAAGGTTGCCTCGTTAAAAACCTTGTTAGGAAAACCCAATGGGACAAAGCCTTAGTCAAGGGAAAAAGAGTGCAACGCGTATTTTGTACAAGTATACTTCAAGCATATCAAAATTCTTCAGGTATTTATATAAGTATCATATTTATCACTATGTCATATTCAATGGTTATTTGCAATCGACAATCTCGATCTTATATTCTCACTGTATCGAGATATATATATATATCCGAATCTCCTCTCGAGATTTTCTATTAGTTGTGATCAAGTTGCCTCATTAAAAACCTTGTTTAGGAAAAACCCTTTGGGATAAAACTTCAAATAAGGAAAAGAGTACAGCGTACAAATTTTCTTTCACAACAATATCATTGCTTTGAACCATTACAAGCACTGTTATCTATAATCTTTTCAAGAGTTCTATCCTCATTTTTCTTATCAAGCCCGCCTATTAATACATTTATTATAAGAGTGTATATTTCAATATTATTCTTCGATATATCTCAATATCCTCATTATCATTGATTGTATGTAGCGCTACATTTTCATAGTGTATCGACACTTTTCAAGTTAATTTCTTTCCCCATCGATATAACTTATCGAGATATCTCATTATTGATCATCTTTTAGGATTTCACAATATACTTGAGTCTATATACTCTTCAAGAGTGTATGCCTCCTTTATTAAGACCATCTTTTATCATTTGTTTTGATATACATATTTGGGGAACTTTTATTTAAATAATATCAATGCTTTAGGCTTGCTAATTTATCAAAGTATATGTAACTGGTATATGAGACCGTTATAGTCTTTTGTGCATCTTTGAATTTCAAATTCATATTTCAATCATTATACATTTGATATATCATTTCCAACTATTAATACTCCCCCTCATGCTAAAAATCAAACTCAATACAATTTCTATGATTTTCATCATATATATTATTAGTATTTAGCTTTGATGGGGGGGAATTTATTCAGTCTGTATTTTGTTCTCGATATTGGCAAATTGATTGGAAGACTTTAAATATTTTTCCAATTATATTCCACTCGTATGCGCATATCGAATCATTTACGGCCTTATTCAAATTATTGGGATATATAGTTACTTGCTTTATCATTAGATCTTGCTCATATCGTCAGCAAATCATTTCGGAAATTTCCAGTTACGATATACACATGTGACTACATAGTGGGTTTATATCATATTATCTAGCAGTCCACGTGAAGGGTGAGTCAGCCCATACATCTCATCCCATATATATGTTCCAGATATAGTTGAAATTTATTCCCAATATTGACTAGTAATAATTTCATCATTTATCGAGAACAATCATAGGAAGAATTCTTCTAGTTCCTAATTTCAATAAATTATTTACATCAATCGAACCGGGATCTATATAGTGCTCAATATGATATATTATTTTCATCATATGCATAGCTCACCGACATATTCCATCATCTTTCGTTGGCATTATTATGCATTACTGTTCAAACGTAGAATCTTAGCCCATACGTTTCATATTACGGCACTATTCAAATGCGGAGTCATGCCTCATACGCATTTATAAATCACCCGGACATTTATAATATTCACCATAACAAGGGTCCATACATTATAATGGATAATGTGTTCTCAAATCTTCGAAAATACTATCCATCACTACCAATCAAGATCCTAAAAAAAATTTATCGAGGTAGGCTCGAAAGGTTGAGGATGCTAATGAATAAGGGCATCCCACAAGATATCCGATGGTTGATTGAAGCACGGGTTCGATTATCTGGTGAGGTTTCAATTCCTTCTAAATACATGCCTGGTATAGGTAAAAGTAGTTTTTCAAAGAAACTGAGAGCAAAAAGATTAGGAGGATGCTATAAATGTGCTTGGTGAACATGTGACACTCAATGTAAATCTATGGGGTACTTATCTAGAAACCGAGAAGATAAAATAGCATTCATTAAGTATGGATTTAGTGAGTCTTTGGGTGATATTCAACAGGCTCTTTAGTCACATCCTAGTGGACACATGCAAAGTGAGCTTATGGCCTCATGGGCCAAATTCAAATATAAAAAATCACGTTATAGTCTCGAAAAACTTACTTTAAAAGATCCTGTTTATAAATTTAGTGGAAAAACTTAGTATTATGACTTTCCCACATTGATGCAAGGAAAATCGGTGTAGATCAATTTGTTTTTAGTAGTTGTAATTATCGTTTTTCGATTTTTAAATATATATATATATATATGTATATATATATTTCAATCGCCAGTAGGTGTACGTCATTTCACTTAAATTTTTCTACCTTTCTATTTTTTTTCATACTGTCAAAAAGTAAATAGTGAAATCACTTATTAGTTTTTCTTTAAATAGAGAGATTCATGTATCTTTCATTCATAGGTTGAAAGCTTAGCGTAAAGAGAGAGATGGACATGGAGATTTTAGAATCATTCACGTAAGTCAATCTTCACCTCCCCAGATTAAAACCATATGTGTTCTTGGCAGGTCGAGACTGGTAGGTCATATCCAATATATGGATATGGCAAACTAACTTGTAAGAGAGTTAGGGAGACAAAATATCAATATACTGTATGGAGGGACCAACAACGAACTTTTAAGGAGTCTTACAATGGCCACACAATTATAGGGGATAAGAGTGTCAAGTGTAATACCTTTTCATCGAACTGGAGTCAGTAATCAAATTGGAGCCTATACTGTCATGGGTTCAACTGGACTGAGGCTACAAACGCAATCTATTCAGGATTGCATGATGTATGTGATGAATAATAGTGATGCTTTTATTGTTCTTCTAGGTGGCTATAACAAGCTGAAGGAAATATTCAAATAGCATCATGGGCACGGTGGAACTTTCATACCAAACCAATAGGTTTGTTGAATATTAATTATTTCTTTGATGGCTTATTAGCATTTCTAGATTAGGGTGTTGATAATAAGTTTATTTCTCATTCTGCAAGTAAAATATTTATTTCTGCCAATACAGTTGCGCTGAGCTACTCATAAAGATTCAATCATGTGTTCAAGAGTCTGTGGAAGCCCAAACCCATCGGTCACAGACTATCGGTGTCAAGCGAAAAAGAAACTCAGATCCTTTAGATCTCTCTTTATGAACCCAAATGCTAGGGGTGGCAGAGTTACAGAGTAATTATTTTCTCGAGACGCATCCCTTCTGTATGGGTTCAATATGTATTTTCTTTTTGTATTTCTATATTTTCGAGTGTTTATTTCCACCTTGTGATATTCTCAATATGTTCCACGTTAACTTGTTTTGTGCTTCTTTTAGAGCAATAAAAATGATATCATGTTGATTTTATTCAAATACAGAAGTCTAGTGATTATGTTTCTTCAAGAGCATTTTATTCTCATATCAATACGATCTCCTATCATCAGTGAGATTATTTCATATGATCCCACCGTGTGATATATTTCCTTTGATTTGTCAATTGGGATCTATTGAGCATTTTATTTTTATCTTTTTATCCAATGGTAACATTTGGTACCTCTTACTCAATTTTCTCCATCAATATTCAATAGACATGGAGAATGAACTTTTCTTTATCAAAATACTTCTTTAAGAGCATTTCTCATCGTATTGATATATCACAATATACTAGTCTCATAATGAGATTTTTTACCATGGTATATTTTCTTCATCTTTCATCACCATGTGATTCTTTGAGCAATTTTATTTTATCAATACAAATAGTAGTAAATTCCGACTTCACTTGCTCAAATCCCTTCATTAATATCAATATGACATACTTATCGAATATATATAAATTGGTTATTTTTGTTTAGTATCAATCGTGGGGTTTAATCCAACCACACTGGTAATATACACTCCAATTGTGTGGTATAACCCACAACATTGGAAATATTCAATTTAATTGTGTGGTATAATCCACCACATTAGATGTGTAAAGTGCATAAACTTAAATTGAATCACCATGTGATTCTTTGAGCAATTTCAAAGAATCACCATGTGATTCTTTGAGCAATTTTATTTTATCAATACAAATAGTAGTAAATTCCGACTTCACTTGCTCAAATCCCTTCGTTAATATCAATATGACATACTTATCGAATATATATAAATTGGTTATTTTTGTTTAGTACCAATTGTGGGGTTTAATCCAACCACACTGGTAATATACACTCCAATAGTGTGGTATAACCCGCAACATTGGAAATATTCAATTTAAGTGTGTGGTATAATCCACCACATTGGATGTGTAAAGTGCATAAATTTAAATTTCAAAAATTAAATTCTCCCCAATAGGTGGTGGAACCTACCATATGGGAATTATCACAATAAATATAAGTTAAAATTTCAATAGGTGGTATAACCGACCATATGGAAATTATAGTAATAAATGTAAATTTAAATTTCAATAGGTGGAAAAACTTACCATATGGAAATTATAAATGTAAATTTAAATTGTGAGAATTAAATTACATAAAGATTAACTACTTCTTTAGAAGTACACATGTCATTTACAGTCCGTAAGGGTAAAATTGTCCATTCCGGTCCGTAAGGGTAAAATAGTCTATTCTAGTTCACAAGGGTAAAATTATCCATTCTAATTTGCGATGGTAAAATTATCTATGCCAGTCCACAATGGTAAAATTTTCAATTATAGTCATTTCCCAAAATATAATTATTATGTTTTTCTTTTCCACTTAAATTTATTCATAGTGAGTAACATTTACTGTAGCTAAATTACAAAATTTCAATAGTTTGGGGTCATTATGTAATATTTCAACATTTCAATATTTTGAGGACTGAATTGCAAATTTTCAACAGTACAAGGATCAATTTGTAAATATCAAAAAGTTCAAACACTATCTTACAACCTTTTAAAAGTTTGGACACAATCGTGCAAATAACATATTACGAAATAAGTTATTTTTCTTATCAAAATTAGTGTCAAATTGAAGCTCTCATTAAATCGAATATTATGGAATCAAGAAAAATCAATTTTAACAATATATGCAAGAGATATAATGATTTAATCAAATTATATATCCTTTTTCTAAAATGAATAGTATGGTATGATTATTATATATATATATATATATATACATATTTTATTTTGGTTGATAAACTTTGCATACCTGACCTTTGATTGATATCCAACAGCTTTCCCTCTCCTGCAAAATTCTCTCTTTATATCTATATTATTTCCTTTTCTTTTTCTTTGCATATTCTTCTCTCTCTCTCTCTATGTGTGTGTGTGTATATATATATATATATATATATATATATATGTATCTATGGTTGTTTCAATCAGATGAGGCCCGCGAAGGAACAGTTGATTGAACATAAGGGAATAGACTTTGAAATATATCAAGAAGGGGTTAAGGTTTTAAGATTTGTTTGTGTATGTATAGGTTGTATATATAGACAGGAAATTTAAGATTTAAAGCTTTGGTTGTGCCAAAGGAATACGTAAGAGCCAGTTGTTGACGACTCTTCTATGTGAGAAAAAACTGGTGTATATGAATTCTCAATGTATATTGATATACAAGCATGGATGCATACGAAATTATGAAACTAAATTCTCTTCTCTGTGCTTTGCAGAAATGGAGCTTTGTTCTAAGAGAGGAAGAAAAGGTAAAGAGGGAGAGAAGAGAAAGAAGAATAATGGAGATCTCTCGGATGAAGATGATTTTGAGAGGATTGAATCTTAATCCTGAGAGTTGTTCTTCAAGAGAATTGATGAGTAGAATTTTAGAGACAATTCGTGCTGATAACGTATTGTGAACGAGAGAATTTTTATTTCATGTAACGCCCCGATTTTTAAATATCGAAGAGTTACCACAATGGCCTTTGACTAATTCGAAATGGGGAAAATCGACGACGAATTTTTTTTTTCTTTTTATAACCCTTTCAGTAATAATACTAACAATAATAATCATATTAGGAATAATAATAATACGGTTCAAATTCATGCACTTAAATGAAATAATATCAAACAACTTGATATTCAATATTCATTTTCTAAATAAATAAATTAAACTCTAAACCATATGCGGAAGCGCAAAAAATAATAAAATACTAAGTTTTGAATGATCATCTAATAAAGAAAACTAGTTTAATATAGCAATTTTGGTGGATGATGTCGCCTCGTCCCACGCCACTTGGGCTCCTTAATCAAAAAAGTTTAAAGCGTTGGGGTGAGTATAACGTTGTTATACTCGATTAAGTCTGATGAAAACATTTCACCATATCACATATCCACACATGAAATTACAACTAGAGGCAATTAAACTATAGAAAAGTCGAGTGTTGGAAACTCCCGTCCAACGTGGGGGAAAGTCGCTATGACGATCCGAATGGCCCTTAACCATTCCGTAGGAGATGGTACTTAACACCATCACATGCATGTCACATAGCAAATATACCATAAATCATAACCACACGTAAAGACATGATATGGTTTTAAAACAAACAATCGCCTTTAAATAAAATGATTTTTGAAGAAATAAGAATAAACCCCACCTCAAATTCGTAGTTCTTGTAAATCCCTTGAAAGTAGAGCTGGTGTGATGCTAGCGCCTCTACGGCCTTTCCACATCGTCTAATAAAAGGATTTAAACATATCTTAGTAACTAATTCTTAAAATTGAAGTTTAATAATTTATTCGGGTCTTAAAGTATTTAATTTAAAAGTTATAGGGCCTAATTGATAACTTTAAAAATTGCTTTGAGTGAAATTGAAAGAGAAGTATTGATTTGAGGGTGGAAATTGAAGTTTTAAAACTTAATTTGGACTTGATTGAAAGAAAAGCAGTGATTTAGAAATTTGTTTGGAAGCTAAATTAGAACTTGGGGACTTCAATTGTGAATTATATAAATTCAATTGAAGTCAATTGAAGTAATATAATAATTTTGGGGATCATTTTGAACTTATTTGAAAATATATAATAAACTAAGGGGCTAAATCGAATAAAAGTTGGGAGTTAAGGGACTTAGGTTGTAATTTCTTGAATTTGGGCCATAAGAATTGGATTTTGGGCCTTGTCTTCTTCATTCATTCACACATACTCGAGAGGCGAGAGGGAGGGAAAGACCAAGGAGGGAGGGAAAAGGGAAGCCGGCGAAGCCACCGCCGTCGCCGCCTCTTGTCACGATCGTCGGCAACCACCGGTCGACTCTCCTCGCACGGTGACCTCGGGAATCGCATTTGCGGTCGGTGTCGGGCCGAGAGGAGTCTCAATCGACGAAATCGGGCAAGTTCTTGGCGAGTTCGAGCTTTTTCGGCCAAATTCGTCAAAATAAGGTTGGGTTTTAGTTCTACTACGCTATACTACCTCCTAGGAAGTAATTTGTGGAAGAAATTTGAAGATTGAATGCAAGAAACATGTCGGTACTATTCACGCTCCTTGATCTTGTTCAGGGGTTACTATTGACGATTTTTTTTTTTATCCGAGTAGAGGATGAATATGATGAAGCTGAATTGATTTTTAATGTTGGGTTCGAATTGATTTTTTGGAGAGTAAGAGGAGAGGATGACGGTGAAAAATTGCTTTGTGTGTGTATGTATGTATTTTCATACGTGAATAGTTTGTAAGTGTGTGTAGGTTGCTTAAGCATTATGAATACATGGCAATAGACGCAATTACAGAGGTAAATTGTAGAATTCTTGGTTAAGATTCACGTAGTAGATTGATATAGACACCACACTATTGTAACAAAAGTTGCAGATTACCTGGTAATATTGCTGAGAATTTGAATGATCTCCTCTGTGTCTTGAAGCTGCTGTCACGAGAGTTGGGAAATTTTGTTTTGAATGTGAGCTTGAAAGAGGAGAAAGTGGTTTACTGAGTCTGCAGTGGTGTATTTGCATTGTAGTAGTAGTAGAGATGGGAGACGTGAGCTGAAGAAATTCAGTGTAGAGAGGAGTTCTTCATCAGTAAAGAAAACTTAGTGGGTTGGCCCAAAAGGAAATATGGTGGGCTTGAAGCCCGATTAACTACTTTGGCCCGTAATAAATTTTCGACCCGATTAAATTATTAAATTATTAAAGTTCATTTTATTTTTGCTCTGCTAAGCTATTTATTCATTGAAATTTTAATTTAAGTGAGAAGTCGTAACGACGTCGTAAAGCGTTAAATATTTAAATTTTTTTTTTATTGCGGTCGTTACATTTCAATCCTCGTTATCCAATTCATTACAAATGACCCCCTATTTATAAAAAAATATTGAGGCACATCGTATTACAAATATTGATCATGTATACAATAGTCATTTACACAATAAAACATAATCATTACATTTAATATATTTTCCATGCTTTTCCCTTTTTCTTTTCGGTGGGTTTCGGTGCATCTTACTTTTACAATAGGATTTATGTTCTTATGGAAATTAAAGTATTTTCTTAAACTAATTGTTTTTTTAAAAAACACACACAATAGACACACACAAAATACAGAGACACAGTACATCACTACTCAAAATCATGGTTCTTAAACTAATTGTTGAAAATTTGTAACTACCTCGTGTTTCTATGACTTTGAAACAAGAAGTCAAATCGATAGCCCTAAACTATTGTATAGGTTGTGAAAGATACCCATAGTACATGAGTTCCAAATCATGAACGACAACCATAATGTTCTGTAACTTCCTTTTTTCCTTTTATTTAAATTCAAGTTGATCATCACCTCACGTAGGTTTTCGGCTTTACAATTTACATTACTCAACATTTAGTTTAGAAAAAAGATACTTGTAATAACAATGTGTGAAAATAGTTTTTTATTTTATTTATTTACTTATTTATTTATTTTTATAAGATTGGGAATCATATGGGTGGGATAGTGTCTCAAATCCTCGTCAATCACCTAGTAAATGAGAACCTTTACTATTAAAGCAATCCCCTTTGATAACAAAATTTACAAATAGTTAAACAAAATAGTAATGTGGCAGTTTATTTGTTATTTTAGGTGATGTGATATAAGAATAATAAAATCACAATTTTTTGACACATACGCCACTTGTAAGGCTATTTGTACACTTATTTTGCAGTGTAGCGAAGTCTGTTAATTAATTTTTCAAAATTTCACATTCTATTTTTAGTAACCTTTTGTGAAATTATCGTCCTCTACTCGGCCAAAGCAAATTACATATCAATATATACATATATATATATATATGTATATATAAATGTGCAATCAAAAATCATGCACATTTCAAATTTTGAAGCCCGAGCTCTTTGTGCAATTATAATCATTTTAACTCGTTTATTTTGCTCTTTTTGTGAAGTATTTTACAGTTATTTAAAAGAGCCATGTTTCTTCTACGTTCTCGGTCCAACCCATATAACTGTTGGGAAATATTACAAATTTCCCCCACCAAAACTTGCGCAGCGAAAAATAATCAACACACACAAAAGAGAATAAAATAGAGAACACAATAATTAATTTAACGTGGCTCAGCTAACCGCCGACAACCACGGGAGAAGAACCTTTTATTGATGAAGAAAAATCACTCTACAATTTTTTTTCCTCACCCACTCGACTTCTCCACACAAAAATTAGACAATAAAAAGAACTACACTCTTTTCTTTTCTATCTCTAATTTTTCCCTTCTCTCAACTCACGCACACAACTTCTTCTCTCAATTTCTGGACTATGTTTTGCACGTCCCTCTCTGTCTCTCTATTCTCTCTGCCGTAGTACATATATATATATATATATATATATATATATCCTCTAATCTTGTTGCCCAAGTTTTTCCTTAATCACATTAATGGGCCAAATCCAATAGCCCATTCCTCAATTTTCTTTTCCCTTTATTTCTTTTTCTTTCAAATATTTTGAATTAATATCCCAACAATCTCCACCTTAATTCAAAATAATTGAATCACCAATCACACTCCCAACATGCACCCCTTTACTGGTAGGTGCCAACCTCTTCTCCTTATTAGACTGAGTAAAAGTGAACAGAATTCAAAGACTCGTCAAACTTTACCCTTGGCTTCGACGTCTTTGAACTTCGCTCTTCATTCTTCTTACCAGCAGCCACATAACTCTTCTTGGCAGGCTCAGAACTCTCAATAATAGTAGAAGACTTCGCTCGGTGCCACTCCAATCTGGCAACTCCACCTAAAACAGTCTTCCCTATCAACTTGTACAAATTGCCAATCTTTTCAGCTCTCATCATTGGCACTGAATTCTTCTTCACGGTCATTGCTCCACCTCTTGAAGCATACTCATAACCCAACATGTCTAATGCTCCTAAAGATAATAAACTCGTCTTCAACTTTGGAACATGTAGTACACCATTTATTCGTCTCACGACTCCGTCAAACATTCTCACCTTCACCGTGCCTGAACCCTTGACTTCAAGCTTTTGATCATCAGCCGCAAACACATAACGCTCACCACATGCCTTATAATCTTCAAACCAATCTCTATGTGGACACATGTGGTAAAAACATCCGGAGTCCAAGAACCAACCGTTATTGTGACTGTCGTAGTCAACAACGCATAGCACATCATCTTCAATCAGTAGATTATGTTCCACTAGATTTGTAGAATCGACAGCCTCTGCAACCTCTTTGCCTTTTTTCTTTGTCTCAAGATGCCTAGTCAATTCCTCACAATCTCTTCTAATGTGTCCCTTCTTGTGGCAATAATAACACTCGATATCTCTCCTTGAACGAGATTGAGAACGATCTCTTTGACTAGAATTTCTTCCTCGTGATTGACCTCTACCACCTCTATCTTCACTAGTTGTCAAAAACACTCGCTCACCTTGATCAATATCAACTGACTTCTTAATATGGGCAGTTTCTAACAAAGCAGTTGAAACCTCATTCACCGTCAATGTAGTTTTGCCAATTAATAGAGTGGTCACCAATGTCTCACACGACTTAGGCAAGGAAGACAATAAAATAACCGCTTTATCTTCGTCCTCAATTTTCACATCAACATTTAATAAGTCGGTCACGCATTTATTAAATTTACCCAAGTGGTCCCTTATATCATCACTCTCATTCATCTTCAACTCATATAATTGCTTCTTCAAATATAACCTATTCGTTAGGGACTTAGACATATATAGATCTTCTAGCGTTTTTCACAATTTAGAAGGTGACTTTTCATTCAACACACTATACTTTACCTCAGGTGCAAAAGCCAACCGAATGGTGCTGACCGTCTTTACTTGCAATTCTTCCCAATAAGCATCTTTCGTCCCTTCTGGCTTCTTATCCTTCAACGCCTTATAGAGCCCTTGTTGCACAAGAAGATCCTCCACCGTACTACGCCAAATATTGAAATTATTCTTTCAATCAAAACGCTCCACCTCAAATTTGGCCATACTCCCAGACTTGAACCGTTAGCTCTGATACCACTGTTGGGAAATATCACAAATTTCCCCCACCCAAACTTGCGTAGCAAAAATAATCAACACACACAAAAGAGAATAAAATAGAGAACGCAATAATTAATTTAGCGTGGCTCAGCTGACCGCCGATAACCACAGGAGAATAACCTTTTATTGATGAAGAAAAATCACTCTACAATTTTTTTTTCTCACCCACTCGACTTCTCCGCACAAAAATTAGACAATAAAAAGAACTACACTCTTTTCTTTTCTATCTCTAATTTTTCCCTTCTCTCAACTCACGCACACAACTTCTTCTCTCAATTTCTGGACTATATTTTGCACGTCCCTCTCTGTCTCTCTATTCTCTCTGCCGTAGGACATATATATATATATATATATATATATCATCTAATCTTGTTGCCCAAGTTTTTCCTTAATCACATTAATTGGCCAAACCCAATAGCCCATTCCTCAATTTTCTTTTCCCTTTATTTCTTTTTCTTTCAAATATTTTGAATTAATATCCCAACAATAACCACAAGCGATATCCATTTTAGCACATGGCCTAAATTCACAGGTAGCGATGGAATGTATACATACCTAATTTCCACTGACCACTCTTGTGAGTAGTCGGATGACTTCTCTCTCTCTCTCTCTCTCCCCGCCTCCCTCTGCTTGACACATAATTAGAAAAGGCATCCAATTGTTTGAAAATATTATAATAATTATAAAGTATTAAGAAAATATTCATAATTTCTCAAAAAAAAAAGAAAATATTCATAATTAGACAAATAAAAAAATGGCAAATGGCTCTTATAGAATACATGACCAAAATATCATTTCCCTTCGCCAATAAATTGTACACGTATTTTTAAAACACGTTAAACACACTTGATATTTTAAAGTTAGTTGTAAGAACAGTTTTATATTTCATGTTACATCTATTGATGTTGCATACTTGCATACTAGACATTCCATATGAACTCATCTTTTTCACTACATAGTAATATACACAACTCAAATTCATTAAATAGAACTATCAAATACAACAATGAAAAATTGTGTTGTATATATTAAAAAGAAAACACTAGATGATCTCAAGTTTATACAACTAGCATCATTTTAGGATTATATGCTTGGATAATATAAACTCTCAGGATGGCATATTTAATTGATATTTCGAATGAACTTTAAAGACCTAAGAAATTTGGGTGTATTCGGAAAAATTTTGGTGTATTCAATTAAAAGTTTTAAAAGTCAATTAAAATATTGGAATATTTAATATAGATTTTATGGAATTTTTAAAAGTCCTTTTAAATCGCGGTGTATTAAATGAGAACTTTTAAAAATCATATAAAATCACGAGGTATTCAAAGTTATTTTGGATTTTGAAAGACTTTAATGAAATCCTTTAAGTACTTTTTTTTAGCAAAAATTATGTACATAATTTGTCATCTAAGGTCTATCATTTACCTTTAAGATTTTGGTGAACTTTTATTTATCACCATCACCTGCCACCGCCACTGCCGCAGCCTATACCATCACCACATCACCATCAGCGCTGCACCACCATTGCCTTCGCCGTCACTATTGCCATCACTACCACCGCCACCACCATCACTACCACAATCTCTCATTACTTTTTCTTCTTTATTGATTTTTTTTTTTAGTTCTTTCTTAATTTTACAATATGAATTATGGAAAAAATTTATTATAGTATTTTTTTCTTCTTTTTCTTCAACTTTTCATGAAAAAGATAATTATTTACAAAACCTAGTAAGATTTTTTACAATTTACAATTAAATATTTTAATCTACTCTTTACTTCAATAACTTGATATATATTTTTTGACATATTGATTAATCATAAGATAGTTTTTTAGTTTTTCTCATTAAATTCTATCAAAATGCTGTGAAATTTCTATTTGAAATGGTTATATATTTTTTTATTCAAAAAATCTATTATCTAATCTTTTATAAAAATATTATATCGACATGAAAAATATAATTTGTTATTATGTACATTGATAATTTATTTGTACAAGTAGATATTCATAATATGATTAAATGGTGCCCTCAGCAACTCAGTAAGTTTAATAATATTTATTTTATGAAACTAAAATCGATATTGTCAAATGAATTGTAAAGAAACCCATAAAAGTTTTGAAATAAAAGTCCTTCCAAATCCATTTAAAGATTTTTATGGGTTCTGTGATAATCCTTAAAAGTCTATTAAAAATCAATAAAAATTTATTAAATTTCATAAAAGTCATTGGCTTTAAAAGTCTATTAAAATCTTCATAAATCCAAATTAAATATACCCTCCCTGAATTTTTAGGGTCGACAAAGATAATACTACCTCAGTTCCAAAGATATAAACCACTTTTCATTTTTTGTCCGTCCCAAAATAGAGATCACATTCCTTTTGAAGATGTAGCTAAAATATTAGTTCTTTTATATTTTCTCATTTAATGTACATTATTATTAATAAAATAGATTAGTCAAAATAAAATATTTAATAAATTAAAGGCGTATTAGGAAAATAATTTCAAGTTTTACTTTTCCAATACTATTGATTGTATTTTTCTTGATCTTTATGAAAGTGGCAATGAGCTGTACTTATGGACCGGAGGTAGTAATAAATTATTATTAATTTGAATTAATATTAAAATTTTACTTGAACTAAGTAACATAACTCATTAATTTAAAAAATAAAAAAATTAATATTGAAACAAAAGCTACTGATACTGTCGAACATTTTATAATTCAAATCCATAAATGTTTATATAGTACACGTGCCAATTAAAAAAAATATTGAAACAAAAGCTAATGATACTGTAGCACATTTTATAATTCAAATCCGTAAATGTTTATATACTTCACGTGCCACGCACACATGCATAACCTTGTGTCATCTCACTATATATATAAGGCTACCTCTTGCATTGGTCTCCAATTCCTAGATCACTTATTGAGAATAGTTACAAACTATGAGGCTCTCAATTGCAAAATCTGCAGGGCCATCCACTTGCTATATTGCCACCCAACAAGTAACGAGTAGCATTACTCAGTACAAGAAGAAAAGCCTCAACAACAAAAATAGTCGCTCTCCCAAAACTTGGGAAAAACTCTTTATTCGCTCCAAAAATATTACAAGAAATCCCTTGGGCAAGAAATGGATGGAGTGTCAAGGTATCAATAACTAGGAAGGTCTACTTGACCCGCTCGACAATAACTTACGCGGTGAGATCATTCAATACGGCCAATTCGTAGAAGCTGCTTATAAGTCATGTGATTTTGACCCATCGTCTTCTTCATACGCCACTTGTAAATACTCAAAAAGAAAGTTACTAGACCAATCGGGCTTCAAGGACACGGGGTATCGAGTTACTAAGAATTTGTGCGCTACATCTGGGGTTCGCTTGTCTCAATGGATTAATCCGAGGATGCAATCGAGTTGGATAGGGTACATTGCAGTGTGCAATGACAAGAACGAGATTTCGAGGCTCGGCCGGAGGGACGTCGTGATCGCATTACGTGGAACCTTTACTTGCTTGGAGTGGCTTGAGAATCTTAGGGCCACTCTCACTCCTCTAATTCTTCCTGATAATAATAATAATAATAATGATAATAATTCTCCAATGGTGATGGTGGAAAGTGGATTCTTGAGCTTATACACTTGTAGCATGGGAACACGTCCAAGTCTTCAAAAGCTGATTAGAGAAGAGATTTCAAGAATTCTTCACATGTATTACAATGAAGCCTTAAGCTTCACAATCACTGGCCATTCCTTAGGCGCAGCACTTGCAACCCTATCAGCATATGACATTAAAGAAACATTCAAGAACTCGCCCCTAGTCACTGTCATTTCTTTTGCGGGCCCACGAGTTGGAAATCGGAGCTTTAGAAGCCGTTTGGATGATCAAGGAACTAAAGTTCTACGTATAGTAAACTCTGATGACCTAATAACAAAAGTACCAGGTTTTGTTATCGACAATGAAACCAATAGTGAAGCCAATGGTCACTGGATAAGAAGAGTTGTTGGGGATAATGTGCAATGGGCATATGCAGATGTCGGGTGCGAGCTCCAGCTAAGGAGCCGAGACTCTCCCTACCTTAACAAAATTAGCATGGCAACTTGCCATGACCTTAAGACATATCTTTATTTAGTTGATGGATTTGTGAGTCCGAATAGCTCGTTTAGAGTAACAAAGTCTCGTGTAAAATATTGCTAGTTATAGGACTAAACGTGACGATACAGACTGACAAGATTTTTTTAGCTACATTATTTATGTTCGTGAACACAATCAGCCATACTATACTAATTAATTAAGCACATGTCGTATTCATAATATCTATATATATACCATTATATCACATGGACATGAAACAAGGGCATCATTTCTTCAAATCTATACTACTATTAAAAGTGTAGAAAGGATGGGAGACACTTTTTTCCATTTTTACCCTCACATATTAAATTAAATTATATTTGTATCATGCCTTGAAGTTGCTAAACCACCCTTTCAATTGCCCCTTTAAATTGTAATTATGAACATTTTTTTTTAATTTTGACACTAACATAAAATGAATTTTTTTTCGTCATTCTATTTTTCCTTTTCTCATTCTTTGTATTCTTTTTGGTTTATCATTCATTGCTTTTCTTATGAGTTTTGACGATAGCTTCCAACGATCGATCTGGGGTTGGACAGGCATGACTGTAGCCCCTGTCGGCCCAATTTTTATTTTATTTTATTTTATTTTATTTTATTTTGAATTTTACATTAAAAAAATTGTACAACATAATCATAGTCGAATTAATTGTTTTATTTATTATAGGCTATATCATTAAAATTTCTGAATCAGTCCCTAAATTAGTTTCAAATATATGTATGATGTCATTATTTAATGAAAAAGTATAGAGTTGATTGCATGCAATAATTCTATCAAATGCTAATGAAATGAAAACGTACATAAATTTAAAATTGAAATCAACAGAAGACAAATCCTAAAGAATGATTTTTTTTTATTCTTTAACTATCAAATAGAAGTCTATTAATATCAATTCCTTCTTGAAAAGTTAAGTTATTGACGAAGTTTGATTAATTATCATGCAATTGAGTTGTATAAATAAATTCAAATAATCTGTAATAATTAAGATATTTAAATTTTTCTAACTTAAAAATATTTTAGAATGTATTTCAAAATAACGTGCAATGTACATTTACAAGAAATAGTGCATGTAAAAAATATTATCATGCAAATAATAGTAGAGGCCAACTTATTTCCTCGATAGAAATGGGAAAATGTCATTAAATTCCATTAAAGTGTAGGACCTATAAGATGTAAAAATAATAGGGTTGCGGGACAGTTGAATATTTTCGACGCTACTGGAAAAAAAAGCCCTATTTTGTCTTACGTGAAGTTATAATGACTTGTTAATTATTTAACTTCCTACAACGAAATTGCGAGAAAGGTTCATTTTTACATTTTAGATTGTACAGGCACATCTCAATTATATATTGTTGCATTGATGAAATTAGTGTTTTGCGCACGTGCATCTTAATTATGTAAATGATGAATAATATGCATATATAGTATTTTCGAACTAATGATATAATATAAAATAAAAAGTTAATAAAGTAAAGATAATATGAAATTGTTGGCCTAAATACATGGACTAAGAGGTTTACATAATTATTATGGATATTGTAATAATCCATTTTTCAATTGAAAGTCAAGCTTTGATTAGTTAAAATCAAATGTGTAATAGTCAAATCAAAATCAAATTGGGATTAAAATGGAATAAATTAATTTATAGGATTTATTTTTTAGAATTTAAATAAATATATTGTGGATTTAATTAAATGTAAGTGACAAGTTGAGGGACCATTTGCCAAAAAGCTTATACTTAAAATACACGTACCAAACAAGCCCTAGCCTATTCACTTTTTCACAAGCAGGGACGGCTGGGGAGAAAATTGGGGAAAGAGACAAAGGAAAGGAAAGAAACGAAGGGATTAGCGTACTTGCTAGTGTCTATCGTTTGAGCTTGTAATTTATAAGGTTTTCTTCTAACTTTATTTAGGTAAGTGAATAATTTAGTTATTCTATATTGTGCAAAAAAATTAGGGCTTTTTGATTTATTCTTTAAATGTGAGTATGTGAAATGAGAAAGAATGACTTTTGTAATATATATTAAGTATTTAGGGATTTTGGTGCAAATAGTCCCAAAAAACTAGTCATATTACAGATTTAGTCTCAAATAATAAAAGGTAACGAAAATGGTCCATTTGGATGGAATCCGTCCGTTTAACCGCTAGTCAAAATCAACTGTTGAAAACTTGGGTGCGCATTTGATCTATTTCACTTGAAATAAATTACAGAAAAGGTCCTAACTTTAGATATTATTACAATCAAGTCTCAAAGTTTGAAAAATATATACTTTAGTCTCAAATTTAGTTAAATTGTATAATTTTATTTTTTATTTTTTCTATGGCTGCTTATTTGGCCTGTAATTAATTTTATTGAATTAATTTGATACCGATTAAACGGTTTTTATCAAAAAATTTCAATACAGTAGCATTTGTTTATATTAATATAGTATCATAACTTTCGAAAATTTTCTTTAGCATTAAAGACGCACACATTTTGATTTTGTATTCCTAATAAAATTTTATATAGGTACAATAATTATATTTATTATTAGCTGTTGGTTAAAATCAAAATGTGCGAGTCTCTAATGCTAAAGAAAATTTTTGAAAGATGTGATATTATATTAATACAAACAAATGCTACTGTATTGAAATTTTTTTATAAAAACTATTTAATCGGTATCAAATTAATTCAATAAAATTAATTACGAACCAAATAAGTATCCATAGAAAAAAGAAAATATACAATTATACAATTTAACTAAATTTGGGACTAAAGTATATATTTTTCAAACTTTGGGATTTAATTGTAACAATATTTAAAGTTAGGACCTTTTGTGTAATTTATTTCAAACGAAATGGACCAAATACGCACACAAGTTTTCAACAGTTGACTTTAACTAACGGTTAAACGGACGAATTCCATCCAAATGGATCATTTGCACACCAAAGTTTTTTTTGGGACCATTTACGCTACTTTTTATTATGTGGGACTAAATCTGCAATATAGCTAGTTTTTTGGGACCATTTGCATCAAAATCCCTAAGTATTTATGTTAATTAAAGCATATACTTGGTATTGAAAGTTAGAGTTTTTATTTATTGGGTTTAATTTAAGATTTAAGTTAAGTTAAACATGAGTAGACAAATCTTTAGTTTATTTTAAGATGGAAAATCTAGATATTGAAGTAGTTATTTGTATTGGATTGACTTTGAAAGGGGATCAATAAACTAGTGAGCTTGGTGGTTTAAGATTAATAGGAATTTTATGTTTACGGCTTCAAATATTAAATCTTTGGTGATCCTAAGAATTATAAGTTACTAAGAGAGGGAAATGTTCAAAATTTAGATGGTTAGTTAAGAAAAGCAAATATAAGAATTGATTCGACAATGAGACTATTTTATCATTTTATTAATCTAATGTTGATCCCAATATTATCTCTTATCGCATGAGATAATGAGGCGATTGGTGCGGTATATCACCCGAACTAGGAGGCAGTCATCCATTTTGTGAGTGGAAATTTATTTATTGGAAATTTTAGAATTTTACATAGATTAAAGTATTTACGTTTGCTAAATTTTTACAAAAACATTTCAAAATTATTTGTTTTCCTTAGAAACAGATTTTCAAGCTCTATAAATATTATAGAAATTCCCTGAATATCGCATGATTACACGATATGCATGATTTTCTAGTAAATGTTTCATAGTTACCTTGTTTCAGTATAATGGTTTATTATCACATTATTCTAGCTTCACGATGTAGATTTTTAAACCACCAGCAGTACACGATGCAATTATCATTTCTTATTTTAGTACGCTGGGGGCCCTCGACCACTTGCTAGAATTGATGACCCACCGTATACACTAACGGGCCACTGTCGAGTATAAGGGTGTATGCATGTATATCTTTGGGACCCACTTTCGCTCACTTAGGGGCTTCTGGAAGTGAATGGAGGCGTTCCATTGTCTAAACTTGTATGACTAGATATAGGTTATAGCTTCAGCAGATGAATTTATTGGGTACCTTTATGGTGCGAATTTTCTTCTGTATTATGGATTATTAAATATGATACTTATGATCATGAGATGGTTTCTTTTGCGAGCAAATATTTGACGAGTACGTTTTATTTTAAGTTTTCAAGGCTTATGAAATAAATTGTTTTCAACAAAAGATTTACGAACTTCTCTATTACAAATTTTCACTCACTGGGGTTATATACTGAAATTTTTCCCTCACTCTTTATATTATAGGAGGAAGATAGCACTTTGAGTATCATGGAAGGAGCTTTTGCAGCATTCGTCGAGCTATAAACGTAGGCATCTCCATGATTTATTTTGATTAATCCCTTAGAAGTTATATTACACCTTTTCCACGTTAGATTGAAGGTCTTCACTTTCTACCTCATTTACTTCATCCTTCAATTCTTTTCACATCTCAATAATTTTTCCATCTTCTTGAATTATGCCATCTTCAATAAAATCCATATTTTCTTCTACCTTTTCACTTTCATGGATATGTTCAATTATCTTCTCTTCTAGCTCTTTCCTTTCCCGCTCTATTTCTTTTGTATATTTTCTTTTTTCTCTTAATCCACAAGTATTTGTTCAAGTGTCAAAGAACCAATAATTACCCTTTGTCCATTTTGAACAAACTTATATCTATTTGTAACCCCATCATAAATTGTACCAATGCCATTCTTCCATGGCTTCCCAACAAAATATGAAAATAATTTCTAGGAACCACATCATATAATATCTCATCAATATAATAACCTATGGCAAAAGGCACAATCACCTGTTCCGTCACCCTAACCTATCCATATTTCTCTAACAACAAATCATATGGTTTAGGCTATTTGCATGGATGTAAATTCACGCTTTTCGCAGACGTGATGCCAATCAAGTTACTGGAGTATTCTTCATCAATTACCACACCACACAGTTTATTACCTAACGAATACCGTGTTTGGAATTTAACCCCACAACTATTCTACATTATTATGCACATCACTACAATAAATCATTCTTTGTAAAACCAATCAACAAAAAATCTAAAATTCAATTCCGCCAATTAATTCCAAACCAAATCCAAAATTTAATCTAACCCAAATTTTAAAGAAAACAAAGGAAAGACAAACAAAAGATTACCTGATTTGAAACTGTGCTATGACACTAGATGATACGACTTGACCCGGCTAAGATTCGAATCATTGTGTGGAAGCGTTGAAAGATTACAGATCTGAGCCTAAGTGGTCAAATTCGGGATTTAAATTATCCAACAACGAAGAAATTTTATCCATAAACAAGCCACGATCTAAATAAATTCCCCACAAGAATTTTGGACTAATTCTTGATAAAAAAATGATTAATTTCTACCAAAGAAATTAACGAGAATAAAAAATTCTAACAACATGAGAAAATTCGCTAATTTGATTCAATAACCAAATTTTATTTTCTTACAATGAAATAGGGCTAGTATTTATAGTACTAGATACCCACAAGACTTATGCAACATGAAAATACCTAAAAATCTCAAGAATAACAATTAAACAAGGTAAAAATCAAATCCTAAATGAAAAAGGAAATGAAAAACGTGTAGGCTGGATTTTGGCCCGTACGGTCGCGCATTCGATCTCATGCATGTATCACTTACGGCCATGAATCCCTCAGTTATTGTTGTAATGGAACCTCAATTGAAAATTTGCTAAACTTCATTTTTTGTGGCATGTGGTCGCTCGTGTTGTCGTATGCCTTTATTTGCGCTGCCTGGTGTGCGTTAGTTAATGTTTTCACCATAACTTTTGTTCTTGAACTCCAATCGAGCTGATTCAAAGTGCATTGGAATGTAGACAAAGAGAACTTCAACTCCTCAAGAAATAGATTTTTTGAAATTCGACTCTTATCCCTTTCAAAACTTTGCTCATTTGCACCTAATTGACCATCAAACTTCGAATCTTGATTGACTTGACCCCAAAATATATTTCTTTGACATTCTTGGCCACCAGCTTCACCCAATTTAAATTCGAGGGGACCTTGGATCATATTTTCCCTTCAACATCACCCTTAAAAAAGAAATAAAATAAATAAATAAAATCAAATGGAACACGGATTGCGTCGATACTCGTCCTTTCTTCTCATGGTCTTTAAATAACTCTTCCCTTTCATCTCTGTATCTTCCTTCCTAATTTTGAGTCCTCTTTCAGGTCTTCTTTCAGCGTCAGCTTTAAAATAAAAATCAAAAAAAAAAAAAGAAAAAAAGGAAGACTTCAAGACAAAAATAAATTGGAAAATAAAAATAATAAAATGAAATGCTTAGAATGAATAAAGAGCGGTTTCTTCTTCAAATGTTCTTTATATGATACTTCCAGTGCCAGTTTTGTAATTTATGGGGCTTGAAGCAAGATTTGAAAAGTGGGCCATCATAGACTTTTAAATAATACTGTATGCTACATTAAAAAAAAGTTAATATAAACTAAAATATAATGTGTTATATGAAAATTTTAAATTGTACGAGACAAAAATATGCAAAAAATTATTCTAAGAGGTAACTACTATATAATCAAGCAAAAATACAAAAATACTAATCAAAATTTTGACAATATCTGTGTTTTAATTATTTCTCTTTCTTTCTTTAACTTCAATTATCATTTTAGTTTCCTTTTAATTTCTTTTGCTTAATCTATAGTAATAATAAATCTAATTTGTTTGTACTATTCAAGAAACAATTAGAACCTTTAAAATGTTCATTCTTTGTAACCAAGCAATAACTAGAAATTATACTTTTTAATTTTTTTATTCAAGACAAATGAATTTAATTTTTACAATATACTGAAAAGATATATAAAAGAAACTTATTCAATAAACTGAATTTAAAATGAGTTATATGCCACGATATTGTTGTAGTAAATGCTATTGTTCGTGTCAACTTGATTTGGCCCAAAACTAAATAATTGTGCTAGAATTAGTAGTTCAAAGTTCAATGGCCCAATTTCTAGAAACTTATTCCAGGTAAGACTATAGAAATAATGATATTTTAAAGATATTTTTAAAACATGTTTCTAGGCATTTTAAAAGATAAATAAGTGTCTAAAATATTTTTATAAGAGATTCTAGATGATAATTTGTAACCATTGGATTGAATGAACAGTAGCAAAATCCTAGTCATTGGTTAAAGAGATTCCACTAGTGCAAATGGGGTCACATGATATTTTTTCCTAGCTTTCTTTTAAACTAGCGGTTTCACCTGTGCATTGCGCCGGGACATAATTTTTTAGCTAATAACAGTAGCAATAGGTGTTAGTTGTATTAACATAAGATCTCAAAAAAATAAAATAAATAATAAGTCACAACAATAAACTTAATTAATGTAACTAATGAAATAATTCTTGGAAAATTTCGACAGAGTTTCCCTCTATTTTGTATCAATTCATCCTACAAACAATTGGTGAAAAACTCACCAAAAAACACAAATTTAATTTACAATACTCTTAAAGACGTCAACAATTAAAGTAATCCAAACATAACACCATCAATAATAGTCAACGACAACACACAAGACAAAAAATAGAAATATCTCCGTGTTTTGACAAAAATGGTGAATGTACTCAAATATAAGTCACATCCATAATTGTCATATGGAATATAAAAATTTGTGTTATTATACAATTGAATTATACTAAAATAATAAATAAATTTTAGATGAGCGGAATATCTCTAATATCACTTTTATATAAACACTGGCGATTTAGCATAAGAAGCCTATAAAAATATTAGAAATAATATCATATTTCAAATATAATCAATGAAACTCATTAAAAGAGTAATTTTCGATTACTAAGTATGTTGAGCTACCTTTTTGAAACACAGTGCCAATGATCTGTTCCCCACGTCGGGGCGATACCCACGCCACGTGGTGTGAGGGCCCTACGTCACCCAATTTTTTTAACCTTTTTTTAATATCTACATTAGATTAGATGAATAATATATAACTGCCCCCTGAGGGTGAGGGGCCGATGAGGCCTGCACAAATTTTTTTTCGACGTGGGTACGAGATCTCCTAATGCATAAATGGTACATATAATCAATTTGTATAACTCGACCAAATTTGTGACGGGAACATTATACTTAGATAAATATAAGAGCACAAACACAATAATATATAAATACAATCCTTCACTTTACATATCAAACTATGAATGACATAACGATTTGCGTAAAAAAATAAATAAAGTAACAACGTACCTGATGCAATTAATAAGTATGAAACTATAAGTTTAAACACTTCTTTATAGATGACATTTGTGGTCATGGTAGTTGGACGACCATCGTCGTCATATATCACAAATTTTAGACCATTCCTATGTGTCACCCTTGAGAGTGCAACATACCGTTCATATTCAAACCCTAGCGGTTTCACCTGTGTGTTGTGCAGGGGGCAGATTTTTCAACATCTACTTTTTTCCATATATATATTGATTAAATATTGTATTATCATAAGAATTAGAATATAAGAATAACAAATAACCACCTAAAAGCCTATCTCTCTACCTTATTATGGTTTGATTCATACTTTAAAATTGTAATAACTCTATATGAATTAGAAAAATAAAAATAATAAAATATAATGTAATTTATCTCATTCCAAATCAATCAATTGCAAAGATAATAATGTAAGTACTCATTAGATAATTACAATTTTAAATCTAATCTTTGATAATTTAACTCAATAAATATGTACTTTTAGTCTTAAATCTTTCATTTCTTTTTTTTCCCTCCATATATATTCATTCAACAATTCATTATGATACAATTAGAATAAGAACACAATTCATATGCTCAACTTTTCTATTTCAATTTTGTGTAACTAACAATATTGATTCATGATTGAAGTGTCCATTGGACCAATGAGGCACTAATTTACTAAGTTAACATGTGAACATTTTGACACAAAAAATAAATGTTTCACAGGAAAAAAAGTAGAAAGAAACGAATTCACCTTTACAATTTAAAAAATTTTGTCGACTCAATCAGAATGTATAAAAATTAATGATACAAAAAAATTATCAGTACAAAGAAATAATACTTATTTTAACAATTTATCGCAAATAATCGATCAAAGTGCGTTAATTCAGATTTTAATTTATTTTATGCTTGTAAATAGTAATAATTGTATTACAAATTAATCTACTGCAAAAAAATTAAAAAGTTTATCGGACTTTTGCAATTGTGACGAATTATGTGAATTAAAAATTTTAATCAACCATACAAAAAAAGTATAATTAATTTCACAATTAATATATTGGCATAAAAACTAAATGATCTAAGGCAAAAAATTTTAATATTGTGAAGAAACTATGATTAATCCATGGATTTATCTTAACAGTTTAAAATATTGTGTCGACTCGCACTAATGATTTAAAAAATTGATAATACAAAAAAAGGAAAAAAATTATTATTGCGAAGAAACTATAATTGTTTCTTCACATGAAATGAGTTCGGTACTCTTTTGATTGGAACTATCTTCTAGCGCTAAAAAGTAGTTTCCATGTAGGCACAAAAAATAAATGATCCAAGAAAAAAATTTTAATAGTGCGAAGAAAGTATGATCTATAAACAGATTTACCTTTAGTATTTAAAAAATCATGTTGTCGCATCCTAATGGCATAAAAATTAATGAAAAAAAAGAGAAAATAATTTACAACTTGTGAAGAAAGAAATAATTGTTTCAAAGTTGCCAAAAACAATCTATCGAATTGGGTCGATTAACATTTTAATTTATTTTATACTTATAAAAAGTAATAGTTGCATTACAAATTAATCTACTGAAAAAAATTATGAAATATATTGGACTTTCACAATTGCAATGAATTATGTGAACTAAAAATATTAATCAACCATATAAAAGAAGTATAATTCACAATGAACACATTGGCATAAAAACCAAATGATCCAAGGAAAAAAATTAATAGTGTGAGAAAAATACGATCAATCCACCGACTTATCTTAACAATTCAAAATATTGTATCGACTCTTATTAATGGTTTAGAAAAATATTATATAAAAAATAAAAAAATAAAAAACGTTAATAGTGTGAGTCCAACACTTTTTGAATTGGAACCCTTTCACTATCGAAAAGTATTTTCCATGTGGGCACAAAAAATAAATGATCAAAGTGGAAAATTTAATCGTGTAAAGAAAATACGATCAATCTATAAATTTACTCTTACTATTTTAAAAATTGTATCGTCTCAACCTAATGGTATAAAAAATGAATGAGAAAAGAGAAAGAGAAAATAAGTTATCACTTTGAAGAAAGAATAGTTGTTGCAACAACTTATCGAAAGCACTCCATCAAATTGTGTTGATTCATATTTTAATTTATTTTATATTTTAATTTGTTTTATATTTTAATTTTTTTATACTTGCAAACAACAATAGTTGTATTACAAATTAATTTACTGGAAAAAAAATTATAAAATATATTGGACTTTCCAATTGTAACGAATTATATAAACCAAAAATAGAATCGACCATAAAAAAGAAGCATAGAAATATAATTAATTTTCACAATGAACATATTGTCATAAAAACTAAATAATCGAAGGAAAAAAAGTTGTAGCGACCCAAATTTTCACGAACAAAAAAAATATACTATCTTATAGCGCATCGCTACGCCATTACTCAATATATTTAAAACTTCACCGACCGTCTACAATTAATATAGTTTCTCAGATAAAATATTAGGGGCGATTTAAGATATTATTAAAAACTTATTTAAATCCTCATTTTAAATTTGTTATCCAAATCAAAGAGAATTAACTTTTTATCTCTTCGTGAATACCAGACATATCCCTACTTCAAATTTTAAATAAGGAATCATCATCTTCATCTTCATATTCAAATCAAACAACAAAATCTTCACTTTGAATTTCAAATAAGATTTTTATGACATCCAATTCACCCCTCATACACCTATAAATACTGCACTAATTCACTGAGTTTCTCATCACTCAACAGCACAACTCACTATTCAGTAGCAAACTTCTCTTCTTAAGTGATAGGCATACAACCTTTCAGAAAGAAAAAAAAAAAGAAGCGGAAGAACTCGAGCCGAGACATCGACCCCGGCAACGAGTTGAACGATCGGTAAATCTCCTCCCGCTTTCGCTTTCACCTCCACCTTCACCGTATCGACACCAACGTCACCACCACGACACCACCACCAATACACCCATAACTTACCACCTAAAAAAAAACTCACAACCGCGAGTCACACTCACACACGCATACACACACACATAGACGCCACGGTGGCCTCCTCAGTCGCCATCAAGACAATCGCCGGTGGGCGGTGTCACCGCCGCTACTAGAGTCGCCGGCGATGACTGGACATGGCGGTCACTTGGAATTTTCAGTTTCTCTTCCTTCTCCCTAGGTTCAATTCGTACAGCAGCAACAATTCTGATTTTGGGAATGTGAACTTGACTTTTACCCAAGTCATTTTACACCTCAAGTCCCTACGCTCCTCAAAGACCTTTAAGTTGGTCCCCATTCCAAAAATTTGCACTAGTGATCCTCCAAAATCCTATCTTTTGCACAAATTGACCACCCATAATTATTATCTTTTTGCACAAGTAATCCCAACTTTTAAATCCGTTTTTAAAATAGCCCCAATCTTTTCAAAGCATTTATTTCAACCCCTATAGTTTTATATCTAATTTATTTATTTTAGCGTTCAACTAATTACAGAATTTTTACCTAATTGTAGACAGCGCGAGTGAACTAAGCACATAAAGGAACTCCCCAGTTTAAGCTCAAACTCAAAAAGAGAGGTAGGCTCTCGAACGCAAAAAAAAAAAGAACCTTTATTTTCGGATGTGCATATATCTTGTTAGTATACCATTTAATCGTATGTAACATTTAACGATGAAGATAGGCCACATGCCTACTAATGAGAAATGATAGGCTCTTAGCCTAATTGAAGAACCGACGTGCTATTAAGCACTATGATGACGTGCACGAAAAATAAAACGAACTCATTTGTTCGTAATGTTGCGAAGTTTAATGCTTACATGCTATGTGAATATTAAATGTGCTAATATTATATGCGCAGGGGGTCTACTGAGTATATTTGTACTCATGTTTTCCATTATTAACCATCTTTGCAGACTGAGGGGCTGGCGGCGCGGTTTACGGCAGTGGTTATCGCTCGAAGACATTTTAAATAAATTTTTGATCGTTTATTGGTTTCTAAGTCTCCCTTCGATTTTCCTGCAATGTGACGAAAATAGTTGATTACAATAAAGTTTAAATTTTATTTCCGCAATGTTATTCCGCTCAATTTAATTTCAAAAGCAAACGTGGTAGCAATGACTTGGCGCCCCGAGTACTTAGAATTCGGGCATTATAGCTTGGTATCAGAGCATTCGCCAGCCGGAAATCGGGAACTAAGTGCTATGCGGGACAAAGTGCTACACCATCGGGTGGGAGCCACCTCTTGAACCCGTAGGAGCCACCTCTAGAATCCCAACGCCTGGTGACAGATCCTGAGATAGTTCGATCGTGACGAGGACGTCGCGAGTCCAACAGGGGGTGATTGTAATACCCCAGAATGCCAGACCGATTAAGAGAGGTTAAAAGGATTGATTCGTACTACCCATACCAACAAGGTGCACCTTCTTTTCCGGAAGGCCATCGTTAGAAACTCCACAGTTAAGCGTGCTTGACCTGGAGCAATTCTATGATGGGTGATCCCCTGGGAAGTTTTCTCGGAAAGCATGCAAGTGAGGACAAAGCATGCTGAAAAGACTCGTATTGGTACACTGGGGACAGTACGGGTCATTACAGCTTGGTATCAGAGCGGGTCTATGCTTCTGTAGACTTGCATTTTCCTAAAAAAAAAAGGGAGGTATATCGTTCAAATGAAACAAAAGCCACTGCCATCGCTCCGTCTGCCAGCTCCAAGATAAACTTATGTGAAAGTAAGACTTATATGAGATATTGACTTCACCCACGGGTAGAGAAATAAGAAGTTTGAGCATAACTGGGATTTAAAAAAAAATATTACACGATTTCTAGTCCTCGAAACTAAAGTAAATATTGATTATGAACCCCGTCTAAACTGGACTTTGCATAAATGAAATAGATCAAACATGGAGAGAGGCTCCGCAACTTGGAACTACATGAAGTGTGAGAAGGGATGCATCGAGGCTATGGCAAACTACATTTATCGCTTCTGGTGCTTACATCTGGAGGCCATCAAGACAGGCTACCAAACGAATGATATATACTCTACCAGACATCTACTAAAGACCTTCCAGTATGGCGAACGACCCCTAGCTCGACAATTCTATAGGGGAGTGCAGGACCGTTGGGGAGGGACTGCAGATTTCGAAGTGGTATGTGACGAATTCATCATGTACTGGGATAGGTTCTTGGAAAATGAGCGATCGGCACAACGTGTACCATGCCTGCCAATGGACTGGGATGACCTCCTACAGCTACGTCGTGCCCCTGGTAGGCCGTGGCTACCCAGGCCAATGGCTAAGGCTGAGTCAGGCACTTAAAAGGAATATAGCCCCGCTACACCCCCTGAGTCACCCAACTGCCACCTAGATGAGTTAGAAGACACCGCCACCTCACCCAACTTCGCCCCTCGAGGCCCAAGAAAGCCAAATAACGGAGATACTGTGACTGACAGCACCATAAACTAAATATACCTTCAAATTTTACCGAGTAGTATAGGATCTCATTGGTTCCAATATGACTTCATTCAATTTAGTAGGACTTTATTCAGTATAGTAGGATTAAATTCAGTTCAGTAGGATTTCATTGTAACCTCGATGAAGGATTCTTTTGATACTAATAAAAGTGATTTTTTTTTTTTTGAATTGCTTTCACCTCTGAGTTTATTACATTATTGCAAGGGATATACTTATGCCACAAGGGTTATAAAAATTTTATTTTGCTCATGAAGGATGTCCGGACGTGGAAGGCCAAGACGAACCAACCCCCAGAGAGAGACTGCCCCTAACCCAGTGGACCCGACGGTCCTAATGCAGAATCTCGTCCAAGCGATACAAAACCTTGGACAAAATCCACCACCAACTGCTCCCGCAATGCCTGTCGTGGAGCAATTCAGAAAGTATCATCCACCAACTTTTGACGGTGGGAAGAGCCCTCTGGATGTTGAGGAGTGGCTCGATGAAATCGAACAGATCTTCACGCACATCAACTGTCCAGACAATCAAAAGATTTTGTGCATGGAGTTCATGCTAAAAGGGGGAGCTAGGCATTGGTGGAGGACAGACACAAAAACCCGAAACGCAGAGCAGCAGGCAACATTCACCTGGGAACAATTTAAGGGAAAGCTAAGAAATAAATACTTCCCCCAGGCTCTCCGTGATCGTAAAGAGACCGAGTTCATCAACTTGAAACAAGGAGATATGGATATAACTGATTACGAGAGAACGTTTGATGAGCTTGCCCGTTACGCCTCGCACCTGGTCGATACGGAGGAAAAGAGGGCGCGTCGCTTTGAGAGGGGCCTGCGCCCCGAGGTTCGTCAAATCATAAGCGTCTTGGAACTACCCACCTATGGTGAAGTCATCAGAAAAGCCCAGGCTGTGACCTATTCAGGGATCACGCTCGAAGGACAATGAAGAATGAGCAACGCAAAGCCCAATGAGAAGAGAAAGTGGCAAGGCTCGAATCAGAACCAGAATAGGGACCCGACACAGAACAAGAGGCCCAATTACGGACCAGCCAGGAACTAGCTACTGGAGACATCCCTCAGTGCCCTAAGTGCAACAAGTACATTAAAGGCGAATGTTTGTGGGGCAAAGGAGTTTGCTACAAATGCGGAAAGGCGGGCATATTGCCCCAGACTGCCGCTCCGTGCCAACTAGGAATACCGGGCCAGGCAAGCAGGCAGAGGATGCGAGAAAAGCGAGGGCCAGGGTGTTTGCAATGGATGCGGCTGAAGACACGGATGTGGTAGCAGGTATAACTATTTAATTTATAACTTGTCTTTACTTCGAATGTTATCCACCCCCGAAATGATAGTATTAGTGGGATAACAGCCATGTTGTCCGTTTTGGAAACCCGCGTCTATACCCTCATAGACTCAGGAGCTACGCATTCCTTTATCTCGGATTCATGCCTAGCTAAGTTAAAATTTGTAGGAAAGGAAACCGGTAGCATACTTAAGATTAGACTACCATCTGGAGGAACACTCAATGCGAAGTCGATAGCCAAGGCCGTCCCGATGGAATTCGATGGAATAGCTCTCGTTGCAGACCTACACGTGATCCCAATGTCCGACTTTGATGTCATTCTAGGTATGGATTGGTTGAGCAACAACCAAGCAGCTATTCTGTGCCGCGAAAGGGAAGTAGTGTTTCGAAAAGATGGAAAAGAGATATTCAAATTTTGTGGGTCAAAGATTAAGGCTCTTCCCCGCCTTGTCTCAGCCTTACAGGCGGAGAAGATGCTGGCAAAAGATAACTGCCAAGGTTATCTAGTCAATCTCCAAGGCGAGCCTACGAAGGGAATCACCGTAGATCAAGTACTAGTAGTTTGTGAGTACGCTGACATCTTCCCCGATGATCTACCAGGCATTGCACCTGATAGACAAGTGGAATTCTCAATCGACTTGGTACCCGGAGCTGCTCCCGTATCCAAAGCTCCGTACCGAATGGCACCTAAAGAATTGCAAGAATATAAGGTACAGTTGGAGGAATTACTAGAGAAAGGTTTCATCCAGCCAAGCGTATCCCCTTGGGGAGCACCTGTGTTGTTTGTGAAGAAGAAGGACGGTAGTATGAGGATGTGCATTGATTACAGGGAACTCAACAAGCTGACAATTAAGAACAAATATCCTCTCCCAAGGATCGAGGACTTGTTTGATCAGCTAAGGGGTGCAGCCGTATTTTCAAAGATAGACTTGAGATCGGGTTATCACCAATTGAAAATCAAACCTACCGACGTACCAAAGACGGCGTTTAGAACGCGATACGGGCATTATGAGTTCACCGTGATGCCGTTCGGTCTCACGAAATGCTCTGCGGTATTTATGGATCTCATGAACCGGGTTTTCCATCAGGACCTGGACAGGTTTGTCATCGTATTCGTTGATGACATACTAGTCTACTCCAAGGACCCCGAACAGCACGAGGAGCATCTGAGGATTGTGTTGGAAACACTGAGAGCAGAGAGCCTGTATGCCAAATTTAAGAAGTGTGAGTTTTGGCTTGGGAAAGTTGGATTTCTAGGCCACATCGTCTCAGCTAAAGGTATTGAAGTCGACCCTACGAAGGTCGAGGCCGTGACAAATTGGACGACGCCTTCAAATGTGGGCAAAGTGAGGAGTTTTCTAGGATTGGCCGGATACTATAGGCGATTTATAGAAGGCTTCTCCAAGATAGCCGGCCCTATGACCCAGCTAACTCGAAACGGGGTCAAGTTTCAGTGGACCAAACAGTGTGAGGAAAGTTTCCAAGAGTTGAAGAAGAGACTGGTTTCGGCACCAGTATTAACTATACCGGCGGGAACGGAGAGTTTCGTTATCTACAGCGATGCCTCCAAACTTGGGTTGGGTTGCGTGTTAATGCAAAGAGGAAAGGTAATACCCTACGCTTCAAGACAACTGAAATCGTATGAGCAAAACTACCCAACTCATGATTTAGAGTTAGCAGCAGTAGTCCATGCACTGAAAATTTGGAGACACTACTTATACGGGTGTAAGTGTGAGATCTACACCGACCACAAAACCCTCAAATACTTCTTCACCCAGAAAGAGTTGAATATGAGGCAGGGTCGTTGGTTGGAGTTGGTAAAGGACTACGATTGCACTATCCACTATCACCCGGGGAAAGCCAACAAGGTTGCTGATGCGTTGAGCCGAAAGAATGTCGGACAGTTGGCAGTTTTGGGCACCAAACAAGATCAGTTGACTCGGGACTTCCAGAACTTAAGAATTGAGGTACTCACCCCGTCGACCAGAAAATCAGACCGACTGGCAAGGCTAATCGTTAAACCCGATTGGCGGGATCGAATCGTGGAAGCTCAGAAGGATGATAAGTTCTTAGCACAGATCAAATGTGATGTCGATAGTGGCAAGAGGGCTGGATTTGGAATCGCAGCCGATGGGGCACTAATGTTTAGAGGCCGCCAATGCATACCGAAGGACGAACAAATCAGAAATGAGATCTTGACATAAGCACATTCGGCACCCTACGAAGAGCATCCCGGTGGAACTAACATGTATTGGGATTTGCGCAACTCATTTTGGTGGAGAAACATGAAGGGATGTATTGCGAGATTCGTCTCTCGGTGTTTAGTTTGTCAGCAAATCAAGGCTGAACACCAGAGGCCTTCGGGTTTGCTGAACCCTCTTGAGATACCCGAGTGGAAATGGGAGAAGATCTCGATGGATTTTGTGACTGGTTTACCAAGGTCGGTAAGGGGAACACAACGCTATTTAGGTCGTAGTGGATAGGCTTACGAAGTCTACCCACTTCCTACCGGTTCGAACAACCCATAACGCAGATCAGTTGGCACAGTTATACATTCGGGAAATTATTTGACTCCACGGAGTACCAGTATCGATCGTATCTGATAGAGATCCAAAATTCACCTCGAGATTTTGGGGAAGTTTACAAAATGCTATGGGTACGAAGTTGAAGTTTAGCACAGCCTACCACCCTCAGACTGATGGACAGTCCGAGCGTACCATACAGACGCTGGAGGACATGTTACGAGCTTGTGTGCTAGACTTGGGTGGGAGCTGGGAAGCCCACTTGCCGTTGGTAGAGTTCGCCTACAATAACAGCTACCAGGCCACCATTGGAATGGTGCCATACGAAGCTCTTTATGGGCGACGATGCAGATCACCAGTTTATTGGCACGAGGTTGGCGAGAGGAAGATTCTGGGGCCAAAGTTAGTAGAGAAAACGGTTTCCGCAGTTGAAAAGATAAGATCACGAATAAGAACAGCACAACATAGGCAGAAGAGCTACGTGGATGTTAGAAGAAGAGATCTAAAATTCCAGATCGGAGAGAAGGTATTTCTCAAAGTCGCGCCAATGAAATGCGTGTTGCATTTTGGTAAAAGAGGAAAAGTTAGACCCCGCTATATTGGACCGTTCGAGATAGTGGAAGAGATTGGTAAGGGGGCATATCGTCTAGCCTTACCACCAAAGCTTTCAGCTATTCATGATGTATTCCACGTCTCCCTCTTGAGAAAATATATTGCAGATCCAAACCATATAGTGAGCTACGATACCCTTGAGGTCCAAAAAGATTTGACCTATGAAGAGGCACCATTGTTCATCATTGATAGGAAGATCCAGAAGCTAAGAAATAGAGATGTCCCTTTAGTCAAAGTCCAGTGGGGTAAGCACGGTAGAAACGAGGCTACTTGGGAGAAAGAAGATGAGATATTAGCCAAATACCCAGACCTCGAAGATCATATAAGTGTAAATTTCGAGGACGAAATTAATTTAAGCGAGTAAGGTTGTAGCGACCCAAATTTTCACGAACAAAAAAAAACACTATCTTATAGCGCATCGCTACGCCACTACTCAATATATTTAAAACTTCACCTACCGTCTACAATTAATATAGTTTCTCAGATAAAATATTAGGGGCGATTTAAGATATTATTAAAAACTTATTTAAATCCTCATTTTAAATTTGTTATCCAAATTAAAGAGAATTAACTTTTTATCTCTTCGTGAATACCAGACATATCCCTACTTCAAATTTTAAATAAGGAATCATCATCTTCATCTTCATATTCAAATCAAACAACAAAATCTTCACTTTGAATTTCAAATAAGATTTTTATGACATCCAATTCACCCCTCATACACCTATAAATACTGCACTAATTCACTGAGTTTCTCATCACTCAACAGCACAACTCACTATTCAGTAGCAAACTTCTCTTCTTAAGTGATAGGCATACAACATTTCAGAAAGAAAAAAAAAAAGAAGCGGAAGAACTCGAGCCGAGACATCGACCCCGGCAACGAGTTGAACGATCGGTAAATCTCCTCCCGCTTTTGCTTTCACCTCCACCTTCACCGTATCGACACCAACGTCACCACCACAACACCACCACCAATACACCCATAACTTACCACCCGAAAAAAAAACTCACAACCGCGAGTCACACTCACACACGCATACACACACACATAGACGCCAGCTGGCCCTCCTCGAGTCGCCACCACCACAATCGCCGGTGGGCGGTGTCACCGCCGCTACTAGAGTCGCCGGCGATGACTGGACATGGCGGTGACTTGGAATTTTCAGTTTCTCTTCCTTCTCCCTAGGTTCAATTCGTACAGCAGCAACAATTCTGATTTTGGGAATGTGAACTTGACTTTTACCCAAGTCATTTTACACCTCAAGTCCCTACACTCCTCAAAGACCTTTAAGTTGGTCCCCATTCCAAAAATTTGCACTAGTGATCCTCCAAAATCCTATCTTTTGCACAAATTGACCACCCCTAATTATTATCTTTTTGCACAAGTAATCCCAACTTTTAAATCACTTTTTAAAATAGCCCCAATCTTTTCAAAGCATTTATTTCAACCCCTATAGTTTTATATCTAATTTATTTATTTTAGCGTTCAACTAATTACAGTATTTTTACCTAATTGTAGACGGCGCGAGTGAACTAAGCACATAAAGGAATTCCCCAGTTTAAGCTCAAACTCAAGAAGAGAGGTAGGCTCTCGACGCAAAAAAAAAAAAAAAAAGGAACCTTTATTTTCGGATGTGCATATATCTTGTTAGCATACCATTTAATCGTATGTAACATTTAACGATGAAGATAGGCCACATGCCTACTAATGAGAAATGATAGGCTTTTAGCCTAATTGAAGAACCGACGTGCTATTAAGCACTATGATGACGTGCACGAAAAATAAAACGAACTCATTTGTTCGTAATGTTGCGAAGTTTAATGCTTACATGCTATGTGAATATTAAATGTGCTAATATTATATGCGCATGGGGTCTACTGAGTATATTTGTATTCGTGTTTTCCATTATTAACCATCCTTGCAGACTGAGGGGCTGGCGGCGCGGTTTACGGCAGTGGTTATCGCTCGAAGACATTTTAAATAAATTTTTGATCGTTTATTGGTTTCTAAGTCTCCCTTCGATTTTCCTGCAATGTGACGAAAATAGTCGATTACAATAAAGTTTAAATTTTATTTCCGCAATATTATTCCGCTCAATTTAATTTCAAAAGCAAACGTGGTGGCAATGACTTGGCACCCCGGGTACTTAGAATTCGGGGCGTTACAAAAGTAATAGTGCAAAAAAAATATGGTAAATCCACAAATTCACCTTAATAATTTAAAATATTGTGTCGATTTGTATTAATAACTTAGAAAATTGATCATATATATATATATATATATATATATAACTTTTCTAGTGCGAGGAAACTACAATTGTTTCTTTATAATATGTGAGTTCAATACTCTTTTGATTGAAACTCTGTTCCACTATTGAAAAGTATTTTCCATATGGATACAAAAAATAAACAATCCAAGATAAGAAAAATTAATAGTACGAAAAAAGTACGATTAATCCATAAATTTACCTTTAATATTTAAAAATTTGTGTCGTCTAAACCCAATGGTATGAAAAATTAATGCAAAAAAGAGAAAGCAATTTATCAGTGTAGAGAAAGAATAATTATTTCAACAATTTACCGTAAACAATCAACCGAATTCGGTCAATTCATATTTTAATTTAGTTTATACTTTTGAATAGTAATAGTTGTATTGCAAATTAATCAACTTTATAAACAATTATAACGTTTATTGGACTTTTGCAATTGTAACCAATTATGTAAACTAAAAATATTAATCAACCATACCAAAGAAGTATAATTAATTTTTACAATGAACATATTGGCATAAAAACTAAATGACCCAAGGAAAATAAATTTAAGAGTATGACGAAAGTTCTATGAATCTACGGATTTACCTTACAATTTTAAAAATGCTGTTAATGACACTCATGTAATCGTTGTTCATTGTTTTGGTACGTTAATAAGTAAAATATCCTTATTGACAATCTTCATTGTAGTTTATGGTGGGATTTTAATATTGGTCAAGAGCTATATATTCAATATCAAGAAGAAACATAGTCTAATAAAAGGCTTAACTTGTGTTTGCTTTCCAGAAAAAGTTTAATCCATCAAAAAGAAATATTCGAGAAATGAAGACTATTAGTTCTCTAATCAAATCCAAATAACAAAAACCATGAAAATTGATGAGAACTATAACTCAAATTCGATATAAACTGTTGAAATGCAATAATAAAACCCATTCTCGAAGCTGATTGACTACTAATTAAATTCAATAACAAAACTATCCAAACTAATCTAAAATCCATTTAAAAGATATAACTGTTGAAATGCAATATTAATAACCATTTTCATTAATTATTTCCACCAAAGGATATCTGCAATTTAAAAGATATAGATTTAGATTTAATTAATTAAAAATATTGGATTAATGTTACAACTAAATGGTTAATTAAAAAATTAATGTTACATGTTTCTTCTAGTTTTTGTGTACAAATTTGATGAATTATAATTTTTTATTACACCAAAATGAAATTGTAAAAACTTGCTAATTTTAATTAATTTTGATTTTTTGGCTAATTTTATTTTTGAAAATAATTAATTATTTCAAAAATTAAGTAAATGGACCGATCTAATCATGTTAAATTTTAATGACTTTTAATTTTGTATCACACAAAAATTAAATCTTAACGAAATTGCTAATTTAGATTAATTTTCATTCCTTAGCTAATTATTTATAAAAATCAATGTTTATAAAACTTGACTGGATCGGCCGGGTCAACTATGAACTGGTCCAAAATTCGATCTGGTTCTAGCTGAAAACCGGCCTATTAGAAAATCGGTCAAAAATGGGTCAATCGACCAGTTCGACCCCGGTTTGACCTGGTTCAACTATTTGACCCTAAAATTGTTGCCTTCTTCAATTTGCTGACCGGTTCGGCTTTCTAAATATTGATAAAAATAATTAATTATTTAAAAAATTAATTAGTGGATCAATTCAAATTTTTAAATTTTCATGTTCTACTTTTCTTTTAATTTTGTGTAAAATTTAATGAATGCTAATTTTGTATCAAACAATAATCAAATATTAATGAAATTATTAATTTTCATCCCACAGTTAATTATTTATAAAAAGTCTCTTATTTTATATATAAATATAAATCTTTAGATTCAAATTAAAAAGATATAATAAAATAATAATTATCAATACTTATGCAAGGAAAAAAATTTAGATTTAATATTTACGATTTAATATAAATAATAATTTATTATTATTTTTTTGGGGATTGATTATGAATTGATAAAAAAGGAAAAATCAAAAGACAAAAAATATATAGAAGGTAAGTTCAAATATGTGGAGATTTGAAAAAATCTAATTTTGGTAAGGATGAGATTTAATATAGATAGTGATTAGTTAACTGATTGTTGGAGATTAATTATTAATTATTAAAAAAAGGAAAAAATAAAAAGACACGCAAGAACTTTATTGTCGGTGGAAAACCTAATTAATTTAATTAAAAAATAGGCTGAAATTTCCATACTTTTCTATATATAAATATAGATTCTCCTAAATTTTTTAAAATTTCCATACTTCAACAGATATTTATTTTTGGTAGAAAACCTTTTTTATTAAATTGGTATTGCAAAATATAAAATTCAATTATAAAGAGAACAAAATACTAACAAAAAAGGGGTCCTTTTTTAACTTTGGGTTTGAGGTGCTCGCCTCACTTGCTTTATGTTGGGACTTCTTTCATATCTTCTTTCAGTATTACCCTTAAAAAAGAAAAAACATCTCAAGTCACAAATAAATTAAAAAATAAAAAGAATTGGATCAATACCCTTAACTTCTTCTCACGGTCTTTAAATAACTCTTCCATTTCATCTCTATGGCTTGTTTCTCTAATTTTGAGTCTTTTTTAATAAATTGGAAAATAAAAATAATAAAATGAAACACTAATAATACATAGAAACTAGTTTCTTCTTCTGATCTTCTTTATGTGATGTCTTCTCTGACATCTCTTATGATATGTGCTTTCAGTATCACCCTTAAAATAGGAAAACATTTCAAAGGGAGCACGATATCAGGCTTAAAAGAAAAACAGACGAAATTTAGTATAAGAAAATGTGAAAAAAATACGTCTTTCCATGACACATTTTCAGTCACAAATTAAGTAGAAAAGGGAAAAATTAGATACTAACCTGTTTCTTGAATTTGCTTGAATGTGGAGAGTTCAATTTTTCATCCTTGGTCATATTGTAAGATGATTAGATGAAAAATCAAGTTCCTTGAGATATGATTAAATGAGTCACATATTAAATCAGATATTTGCTTGTTTCTTGAATTTGCTTGAGCAATTTGAGTGTCAAAGACTTCAATTTTTCTCTGTTGGTCATATTGTAAAGAAGAATAGATTACATGAAAAAGTAAATTTGAGACCCTAAATGAAAAAATTAAGAACTGTGGAGTACAGGGAAAGAAGAAGGATCAATTCGTTGAGAAATGCAGAAGTAGAAGAAGCTGGGTGTTAGCTGTGGAGGGAAGAATGAATTTGAAAGAATACTGTTAACTAAAAATTGAAATACTTACTTAAGATGGGTCAATCCCTACCCAGATGGGTTTGGGCAAACCTAGGCAATAATGCTACCATCAAGAAGCTTCAAGTGCAAACTCTATGCTTAAAGTTTCAATCTTACCTTGACATAATGACCTTCAAGATGCAAATTTTTTGTGTTCATATCCGCAATTAGACTTCCGGGAGCAGAGCATATAGATTTACTACAGTAATTCATGGTTGGCATATCCATCTATAACCAATCCAATCAAAATCGGCCTCCTAAATGGGAAACCAAAAAACTAATAAAAAATGACACAATTTTAACCCATAACAGAAAACTAAGTATAAAAATTCAAAATGGAAGCAATGTGATGAGTAGTCCCATATCTTAACACTTGACGACATTCTTGACGACATTAGATCTACAGTTACATGATGCACCTCGAAATGTATGGCGAAAGATGTACTTCTGAACCAGATTTCTTCTTCAAAGGGAGATAGACAGTGAAAGAGTGGTTCGGATTTCGGTCATTCGATGGGAGGATATATATGGAGAAATAGACTCTTGGGAGTTCCGAGTTAGTGCTAAAATGAAATGGACTCCTGGGAATTATAAAAGACTAAATGATAATACTATAGATGATTCTTATAACATACCAGACAAAACTGTGTTATTAAATAAGATTCAGAACAGCAAGGTATTTAGAAAATCTGACTTAAAATCAGGATTTTGGCAAATAAAGATACACCCAGACAGCATAATATGGACAGCTTTTACATGCCCCGAAGGTCATTATGAATGGCTTGTCATGCCTTTTGGTTTAAAGAACGCGCCTAGTATTTTCCAAAGAAAAATGGATTCTATCTTTAATAAACACAGTTCTTTTACAGCAGTATATATAGATGATATTTTAGTATTCAGTAAGAATCATAGAGAACACAAAGGACACTTACAGATTATTTTTTCAGAATTTATTAATCACGGATTAGTTATTAGTAAGAAAAAGATGCAGTTATTTAAGACCTATATAGAATTTCTGGGAGTTAATATCGGTAATGGAAAAATAAAATTGCAACCCCATATAGCACAAAAAGCTTTCGATTTTCGTGTATACCTACTCAGTACTTTCCTTTATTCTTTTTCTATTGCTATGTTAATCCCCAAATATATATATATATATATATATATATATATTTTAACCTTAAATACGTATTTCTACGTATTTACACATGACGAGGTTGGTCATAACGTTTGGTTTAAATTTTTTCAAAATAAAACAAAGTTTTAGAAGCCAAATACGTATAATTTGCGTATTTTATCTTGTAAAACTTAATACAAAGTTTACCATCTGAGATAGAGTAACTTGTATCTAACCCACCTTTTACCAACGCACCCGTGGCACTCCTTGAGTAAAAATACTTACATCAACTAATATACGACCCCTTCATTTGCCCTTCACACGGCTCTCTCTAGCCTAAAACGAGACTTACACTTGGGCCTTTATGATGTAAATACAGTTTAACGGTTTTCAAACTATAGGTTAAATAATGCTTTTATATTATACTCAGTATGAAGTATACTTTGTATAACAAAACTTTTTACAAAATTTAAAACGGAAAATCAGTGTTTATTTATAAGAAGTATTCCTTTAAAAAATTTTAAAGGAATCATAGATACAAAACATAGAATATATTTTTGGGGATTAACATAGCAATAGAAAAAGAACAAAGGAAAGTACTGAGTAGGTATACACAAAAAATTGCCGACAACAATCTCTTTCAACTCCTTAAACGTCAAAGAATAGACCAACGGCTCGAAGATCTCCAAACTATAATATCCAGAATTCATCGACAACTAACCGGATCATCATCATCAAGTAACACCCCCTCCTTTGGTATCAGTGCTTACGTTCTTTCCTTTAGAATTTGTAAATAATACTGGATTCTTAAAAAAAAAATTGGACTACTTAGGGTTAGAATTAAGAATTCAACCTCAGAGACTTGTTAATATCTTAGACACTATTAAATTACGTTGTAATTTTGAAAAAGAGCACAAACATAGTTTTCAATCCCAAGATCCTATTGTAAATACAGTTATAGATATTTTAATTAATTTAGGTGAAAGATTACAAGCGAGAAATTTAACTTCAGAATTGTTATTAGCTAAGACTTTTGAGAATACAGAAACTAAAATAGATTATTGCCAAGAACAATTAAAGTTTTTATTAGAAAAAATTTCTTTGCAATTAGACCAGACAGATAAAACAAGTGTTTTAGAAAGTTTAGCCTGATTACAGACGCTTTTAGAAAAACAAAAACAAAAAGAAGGTGACAGCTGTTCAAAAGAAGAAATTGATAGTTTAACTAATCAATTTCTAGTTTATCTCTTAAAATTTCTGGAAAAGAAAAAATAACTAGGAGACCACATCCTCCTTTGACCTTTTTTCAATATAAAACTATAGAAGGACTACTATTCCTTTTACCGGTACCTCTAGAACAAGTAACGAAGATAACAAGAGACTATCTAATAGTACATCAAGACAACGATGGCTATTAAATAAGATCTTAGGAAGTAAAAAGGAAAAGTATGATTTAAGGCTAGACGAACTCATTGACCCAGAACAAGATTACCAAAAATTCAAGACCCAAGGATTACAGTTGCTAAACCCTCAGATTTTATACAATAAAGGAAAATTTGAAAGTTCTACTCAATTTTACAAGAATCACCATGAGATTGTTTTACAATGTATCAAAAATCAGACCAAGATTATAGATCTCCTTAATAAAGACAGTGGAAAAACTTTAATAAATTTAAACTATCAGATGATACATATAGGATTAATAGCGATTGGTATTAAAGGACTAATGAGGAAGAATTTAGGCAGTAAAGTTTTACTTACTATTTTTGATAATAGGTGTTCATACATAAATAAAGCCATGATAGCCAGAACAGAAGTAGACATGAATAACAATATAGGAATATTTTATTGTAGCCCCAATATATTATTAACAGTAGAAGATTTTGTGAAATATATTAAATTAGGAATACGGACTAAGGGTTATGAAGATGTAGAAGAAGGTAATAATTTACTAATATCTTTAGGAATTTTAGGCAGATGCTCAAAAAATTCAGATATGAAGTATAGACTTTATACAGACAAGGTAGTTCAGCTCTTAAGTAGTGTAACAGTAAAAATGGTTAAGCCAAAAGAATACTCCTCTCAAGACTTAGCGGAACTAGACTGGCCAATTAGTAAGTTTATACAAACTAAGACCACTACGATAGCCCCGACGGAGGCTATAACATACACAGACCACTTTAAAAGAACAAGTCTAAGATTTATAGAATAGACTAATGTACCAGATCATGAAATAGAAGAAGATACTGAAACTGAGAGTAATTTCGTAGAAATTGAACTCTCTCAAGATAGAATAATGTTTCCAAAAGAACTTCATATGGATCTAACCCAAGAAGAATTGTTACAATTAGAAGACCAACTTTATTTAAGTAAACAAATAGCATAAAACGAATATTTATATTATGATAAAGAACGAAATATAAGAATAAAAGAAGAGGCAGTCGAACATGAACAAGAAGAGACAACAGATTCACAAGAAATAGCCAGTTTAATTTCTGAATTTAGCTACCAAAAGGAACTTATGGAAGAAGAAAGAGAATGGAAGGCCTTTGAAGAAACACCTTTTGAGAGAACCACGCCACTTGATAACTTTAGATACACTTCTTTCCCACCAAGACCAGTTTATACAGATTATAAAGAACCCCTTACAGGCTTTCAATACATACCCAGAGGTGGTAAAAGACCATGAGAACAACCAATAAAATTCCAAGAGGTCTCTAGAGGAAAAATCCTAAACTTAACCGCACATGACTGTCAATTATGGCCAAGTGTAGTTGAGGTACGGAAAAGTGTTATTTTGTCAGAATATTACCGAAATGTTGTAGAAATGTCAGATGAGGAAATGTATAGATATTTAGAAACATTTTTTGGAGAAATCGTCAAAGCCATGTGGGAAGCGTATAAAGCAGAATATCCGAAAGGTATCAAAACCTCATAAGCGTAGGACCAAACCCGTATAATTTTGTTAATACAATACAAAGATTAATTACAAGATCAGACCCCAATTCTGGATAAATGAATTTACAAAGAAAAGCTTTGAGAGATTTAAAACAATTAGGTTTACAGAACTGGCAAGTCGGAAGAAAAATCAAAGAATTTTTAAATGAATTTGCATTTTATTTAGCAAGATCAGGAAATACTTTAAACACGGAATTAGGAAATAAATTGTTTCATAAGCTACCTGGATCATTAGGTGAGGAGATCACTAATAAATGGAATCAATTACCAACCGTAAAAGCAGACCCAAACAAGAAATGGTCTATAGGAAATAAGATCCAATTTTTAGTACAAATATGAGAAGAAAAGTGTGTAGAACTACAAATTCAGAAAGATCTTAAAAGTGCAGACTATAAATTTTTCCAAGATATATTTACTGCTCAAAATTATGGTTCCACTAGTGAAGAACAAAGACCCAAAAAGAAGAAAGAAAAATTTTATAAACCTCCTAAAAAGAAACAATATTTTTTAATAAAATCGAATAAGAAGAAACCTTATTTAAATGAGAAAAAACATGTTCGAAAATTCAAACCAGAATGGACTTATAAGAACAGACTAAATTGCGACATATGTAATAGCAGTGACCATTTAGCTAGAACTTGTCCCAAAAAACAAAACACTCATGATAAGAAAAGTACATTGATAGAATGCGTAAATGAAGACCTCATAGAAGTAGATGAACAACTCTCAGATACTGAATCTATATATAGTATTGTTTCAATAGACCTATCTTATATAGACTTTCTTCCTCAAGAATCGACAAGTGATGATGATAAAGATTTTAGAAATGAATTTCAAAAGAAAGATTATTACAATCAGACATTTGAATTAATGAATGTCGAAATAGAACCAAAATGTACACATGATTGGCATAAAAACGAATGATCAGATAATAAACCGTGTTTTATATGTTTCTATCATCCAGCAAAGAGAATGAGAGCTAGATGTATACACTGTTTTAAAGAAGCTTGTATTACTTGTCTTAAAGAAAAACAGTTATACATAGAAGTAAAGAATTTTGATGAAGAACTAACTCAGATAGATAGAGCAGAAATTCGTATTTTGAGACAACGAATAGAAGCTTTAGAAGAAAGTGTTAAACTATTACAAAATCAAATAGATTTAGTAAGAGATCATGTTAAAGGCAAGAAGAAAATAGACTATATTGAAGAACCTTACATAGACACTAACATAGCCCAGATTTTCTGTAACCCTAGACATTTTAATACATTAAAAGTCAAATGTATTTTAAAGATCAAGTCCTTTAATGTACAATGCATAGCGTTAATAGACTCTGGAAGCACCAATTGTGTAATAGACCAACACATAATACCTTCCAAATATACCGTAGAAACAACAACTCCTTCAGAAGCTCAACAAATGGATGGAAAGACCTATATATACACGACTTTATTAATACCAGAAAGCAAGCTTAGTTTTGATACACATTGTGGATACAGTCCAGACTATTCTTTACCGGCATAACCTACTTGGATAAGACCTTTAGACCATCTCAATACAGATATCATTCTAGGATTATCCTTTTTACTTAAGGATAATGGAATGTTTTTATTAACTAAAGACTATTTTCAACTTTCCAGACATACCCTTACAGCCCCTTTGGCGCTAAGAAGCGTGGTGGATCCGACCCTACTTTCTCGAGAACAAACACAACTAAATATTGTCCCTGTCAAAATAAAAGAGTATGCCAACTAGTTAGCACAACCATAGACGAAGATGATTTTGAATTCAAAGACGATGTAGAAGCCCATCAAAAAGATTATTTAATAGACTATAATTTGATTTCTATAGATTCAGCCTACGAGACTTTGGTTACCCAAGATATAGACGAACTAATTTCCAAATTAGAAAAGATGGAAATTATAGGAGAAAATGTCCTCAAATACTGGGAGAAAGACAAAATATTTTGCGAATTAAAAATGAAAAACCCAAATTATATAATAAAGATAAAAAACATAGATGCAACAAACCAAGACCTAGAAGATTTTAAAATACATATTTCGGAACTCCTAAACTTAGGAGTTATTAGAAGATCAGAGAGTCCCCACAGATCAGCAGCATTTATAGTTAGAAACTATGCAGAAATAGTAAGAGGTAAGAGCAAAATGGTTATTAATTATAAAAGACTAAATGATAATACTATAGATGATTCTTATAACATACGAGACAAAACTGTGTTATTAAATAAGATTCCGAACAGCAAGGTATTTAGTAAATTTGACTTAAAATCAGGATTTTGGCAAATAAAGATGCACCCAGACAGCATAATATGGACAGTTTTTACATGCCCCAAAGGTCATTATGAATGGCTTGTCATGCCTTTTGGTTCAAAAAACGAGCCTAGTATTTTCAAAATAAAAATGGATTCTATCTTTAATAAACACAGTTCTTTTACAGCAGTATATATAGATGATCTTTTAGTATTCAGTAAGAATCATAGAGAACACAAAGGACACTTACAAATTGTTTTTTCAGAATTTATTAATCACGGATTGGTTATTAGTAAGAAAACGATGCAGTTATTTAAGACCTATATATAATTTTGGGGAGTTAATATCGGTAATGAAAAAATAAAATTGCAACCCCATATAGCACAAAAAGCTTTAGATTTTCCAGACAAAATTGAAGACTTAAAAGAGTTACAAAGATTTCTTGGATTAGTGAATTATGCTAGACCTTTCTTAAAGAACTTAGGAAAACTTGTCAAACCTCTATACTCAAAGACTTCACCTACAAGTCAAAGATTTTTTAATTTCGAAGATATAAAACTTGTACAGACAGTTAAAAACCTTATCAAAACCTTACCACAACTATCTTATTATAGAAACAGGTGGATGTTCACTTGGTTGGGGAGTAGTACTTCTTTGCAAACCCCATAAATATTCAGATAAATCAGAAGAAAGAATATGTAGATATAATAGTGGTACTTATAAAGAAAAAGGATAGGAAGGTTCTATAGATTTTGAATTACTAGCGATAAACTATGCATTGGATTCGTTTGAATTATAATAACATAAAATCAAAAGAAAAAAGATCAAGCAGCAGAATATGGTTATCTTTTCAAGACAAACTTATAAATACAGGAGTTAGTATTCATATAGAACATATAAAAGGAAAAGATAATACAGCAGCAGACATTCTGAGTAGACTTATTTATCAGAGACTAGACTAAAAAGAATATCTAGAAGATTCAAAACAATGGCCAAGTTCCAGCCAAAGCAGACAAAGAGGAAAAGACCCTATTCTTCATGTAGATGAAGATGGCCCAGAACTAGAAGATCCGGATAAGATCTTTCCGATTAATTTAAGACTTTTTATGGATTTATTAGAAAAAAGAACTATTCTAATCAAATCCAATCAGATATATACAGACTGGAATAAGACTTTATACAAAAGAATAGAAGACTCGTTCTATGTTATACAGACCAAAGAACAGCTCAGAAGAAATTTGAAGTTTTATAACAAAAATTTAGAACTTATAGACCGTATCAATAAAGTTTTACAAAGAAATAAGATTACAAGTTCAGAACTAAAGAACATTTTTGTTACTCCTAGAATAAGAAATGTTTTTTCATAAGTCAGATATGATGGGAAAAAGGAAAGCTCCTGACGACCAAACAAAGGGCAAAGACTTTTCAGAATCAACCAAGCATAGTGAAGACGAAGGATTACTACAAAGACTCAGATGTAGTTTAGAAAAGACTAGATGGAAATTTCAAATGCAAATGTTAAAAAGACAATCTACTTTACAGAGATTCTATAAACTATTAGAACTCGATATTCTTTATAAAAAAAACAGTGATCCAGAACTGAAAAAGCAGTACATGACTATACAAGGGAAATAGACTTTTTCTAAAAAAAGATAAATTTAATTAATAATGCTTTAGAACAAGACCATTTAAGTTTAGACCATTATATTTTGATATTTACAGACAATTATGGAGGAAGCCTCAAGCTCTTCAGGTAAAAAGGTCAGAACAAAAAAGGTAAAGACAACTTTAACAGACTCTACTCAGGTACATACTCTTTTCCCAGACAATCTTTCCCTTATAAGACAGATAATAGATCGAAAATATTTCTTAGAAAATGCTCTTGTTATTATCAAAACACAGATTCATGAATTAATGACAAGAGAATAAGAAATACTAAATGAAAAACAACAGCTTCAAGAACAAGAGTTGGATATAACTACTAGACTTTCTTTAGAATTCTATGAACCAAGACTAAGATTAGAAAATGAAGCTAGATGCTATATTAAAACTATTAAGCGAATTACTAATTGTTTAAAAAGAAATTATATTACTACTGAAGAATTAGCTCAAGTACGTTCTTCTCTTCCTAATCTTAATTTTGATCATCAGAATTAAAGATGAAACCCCCGACGACAGGCGTCTCATCTAGCAACTCACTTGCATCAAGACCAATACCATTTAGACCACAGCATCAACAAGAACGAATGAGGTTTGGTTCTATAGAATTTTTTGTTTTTCCTGCCACTAGTAACATCGTTTTTAGACCAAATACAGGTATTTCGCTCAGTAAAATTGAGAAATTTCTTTTACACAATCTTTGGATAGCTTACAATAAAGATCCAATAGACCAAAGGTATTTTCTTGCATGTATGAACGCTCTTTCAGAACATTTTAGTCAAGACAAAAAGAGATTAAAATTTTATGTCTTTTTAAGAGCAAAGAAAGCAGGATTCTTTCACACTTGGTTAGAAGTTGCAGATGCTATAAAAGACACTCACGATCCTATGTACAAAGGAGTTAATGACTATCGCGAAGCTCTTTCAATAGCCAGACTCAACCTCGGTACAAATTTCTATATTTCACCTTCCTTGAGAAATTATGTTTAAGAGCCTATATCCTTTTCTGCTGCCCAAGACACAGATAAACTTTACCTTTGTAATCAGTGTGAAACTTCTCAGAACACTTTTAGAATCCTATCTGAAGATAATCACAGACTTTAGTATGAAAAAGTTCATCTTGAAAAACCCCATTATGCTTTAAAAAAGCAAATTTCTCAGCTTGAAAAAGAACTTTTGGACCTCAAACTCTCATAGACCATGGGCAAACCTCCAGCCCAATCTAATATGGAGAAGGGTGGACATTCTCCGAGTAATGTCACAAAGGGAACTATTGATCCCAAAACCTCAACAGCTAGTCCAGCTCAACCGGTAGTTGGTAAAGACTCATCAAATCCAGAGATGGCTTTGAGTTTGCCAAAAACTCATCAGACTCAGGGACTTGATGATTTCCTTACTCTTCAGGCCCAACATACCAATAATCCAAAATGCTGGGATACTTTGGGCCAGCCCAGTGGTAAATATGATTTTTATGTAAAATATACACCTACCCACTTTATTCCAGATAAGACCAATTCACCTTTAAAAGGAATTCAGATAAATTAGCCAGCTAATTAGCTCCTAAACAACCCATAACACCGAAAAAGCCCATGTCCAAAGCCGCGGGTAAAAGACCCATTCAAGAGACTCAATTACAAGATAGCCAAGACCCATATACAGATATACTATCCCCTCAAGAACAACTAGCCCAAATAAAACAGTTACGAAAAAGCCCATTTTATCCGACTTTACTTCTTTAATTCAAGAACAAGTCCAATTGGCAGTTAAACAATTAATGAAAAATACTCCAACCAGTTCAGAAGAAACAAAAGACATTCAAGTTAATCCAAGCCCGAATGACTTAGAAAATGTAGCCATGAACACATCAGATGAAGATAATGAGAACACAGCTCAATCAGACGAAGGCTCCGTAGGAAATTTCTCTGAAGATTCTATTATGAGACATAGACCCCATTAGCATACTTGTAAAAATGAGTTTTAATGTATCTTTTTTAAATTTCAAATTTGGTCAAACAAATCACATCCATATATCTCTCAACTCATTAAATCTCCACCATCCAACTCCACTCATTCTCTCTCTTCCTACTCATAAAAATACATTAAAACTCATCCGCTAACACCCAAATAATCTGGACACAGTGGACTAAACGGCAAAAGAAATGACGCATGGAGAATGTCAGCAATACATCAGCAATGACATTAGCATGAGAACAGACAGACGTAATTAGTGACATCGTCATTACTAAAGCATGACGTCAGCAACGTGTTTTAAATGCAACGACAGATCACTATTCATCAACAGTAAAATCACTGTGCACTTTTTGAAAATCAGCAGATAACTGTAGCCAGATGTCATTTACTGTGCATTTTTTACTGTTCAAACACTGTACAAACATTGTGCACTTTTGTTTTTTTAGGCACTTAGATTAATTATTAAGACAAATGGCCAACAGACTCTTTTCTCTTTTTGACAATCAACAAAAGGACAAAAGGATCAACCTCCACTTTCCAGACGCGTGTAAAGGAGAAGCAATTATGCAGATTCAAGAGCTCAGAAATTCGCCTATATAAAGAGAAGCGTAGACGACGAAGAACACAAGTTGTTGAGACAAGTAGTTGAGAGAAGTCGAGAAACACGAGATAGAAAGAGAAAGAATGAAGTTCAAGTGTTGAACAACATTCTAATAGCCTCCTTAATAGACCAATTTCTCAATCAAAATTTGTAATTAGTTAGTTCTTGGGATTCCCGAAAGGGAAATCCTTTGTTTTTCTATTTCACTATGGAGTAATCCCCTCTTTTGTACAGTAAGTTTGTTTTTGAGCATTCTATGTTTTGTATCTATGATTCCTTTAAAAAATTTTAAAGGAACACTTCTTATAAATAAACACTGATTTTCCGTTTTAAATTTTGTAATAAGTTTTGTTATACAAAGTATACTTCATACTGAGCATAGTATAAAAGCATTATTTAACCTGCAGTTTGAAAACCGTTAAACTGTATTTACATCATAAAGGCCCAAGTGTAAGTCCCGTTTTAGGCTAGAGAGACCCGTGTGAAGGGCAAATGATGGGGTCGTATATTAGTTGATGTAAGTATTTTTACTCAAGGAGTGCCACGGGTGCCTTGGTAAAAGGTGGGTTAGATACAAGTTACTATATCTCAGATGGTAAACTTTGTATTAAGTTTTACAAGATAAAATACGTAAATTATACGTATTTGGCTTCTAAAACTTTGTTTTATTCTGAAAAAATTTTTTTGAAAAAATTTAAACCAAACGTTATTACCAACCTTGTCATGCGTAAATACGTAGAAATACGTATTTAAGGCTTAAAAAATATATATATATATATTTTGGGATTAACATAGCAATAGAAAAAGAACAAAGGAAAGTACTGAGTAGGTATACACAAAAAATTGCCGACAACAATCTCTTTCAACTCCTTAAACATCAAAGAGTAGACCAGCGACGCAAAGATCTCCAAACTATAATATCCAGAACTCAACGACAACTAACCGGATCATCATCGTCAGGTAACCCCCTTTGGTATCAGAGCTTACGTTCTTTCCTTTAGAATTTGTAAATAATACTGGATTCTTATAAAAAAATTAGACAACTTAGGGTTAGAATTAAGAATTCAACCTCAGAGACCTGTTAATATCTTAGACACTATTAAATTACGCTGTAATTTTGAAAAATAGCACAAACATAGTTTTCAATCCCAAGATCCTACTGTAAATACAGTTATAGATATTTTAATTAATTTAGGTGAAATATTACATGCAAGAAGTTTAACTTCAGAATTGTTATATACCAAATTAGCTAACGCTATTGAGAATAGAGAAACTAAAATAGATTATTGCCAAGAGCAATTAAAGTTTTTATTAGAAAAAATTTCTTCACAATTAGACCAGACAGATAAAACAAGTGTTTTAGAAAGTTTAGCCCGATTACAGATGCTTTTAGAAAAACAAAAACAAAAAGAAGGCGACAGCTGTTCAAAAGAAGAAATTGATAGTTTAACTAATCAGATTTCTAGTTTATCTCTTAAAATTTCTAGAAAAGAAAAATTAACTAGGAGACCACATACTCCTTTGACCTTTGTTCAATATAAAACTATAGAATGACTACTATTCCTTTTACCGGTACCTCTAGAACAAGTAACGAAGATAACAAGAGACTATCTGTTAGTACATCAAGACCACGATGGCTATTAAATAAGATCTTAGGAAGTAAAAAGGAAAAGTATGATTTGAGGCTAGACAAACTCATTGACCCAGAGCAAGATTACCAAAAATTCAAGACCCAAGGATTACAGTTGCTAAACCCTCAGAGTTTATACAATAAAGGAAAATTTTAAAGTTCTACTCAATTTTACAAGAAACACCTTTTGAGATAACCACGCCACTTGATAACTTTAGATACACTTCTTTCCCACCAAGAGCAGCTTATATAGATTAGAAAGAACCCCCTATAGGCTTTCAATACATACCCAGAGGTGCTAAAAGACCATTAGAACAACCAATAAAATTCCAAGAGGTCTCGGGAGGAAAAATCTGAAACTTAACCACACATGACCCGCAATTATGGCCAAGTGTAGTTGAGGTATGGAAAAGTGTTATTTTGTCAGAATATTACCAAAATGTTGTAGAAATGTCAGCTGAGGAAATGTATAGATATTTAGAAACATTTTTCGGAGAAACCGTCAAAGCCATGTGGGAAGCATATAAAGCAAAATATCCGGGAAGATATCAGGACCTCATAAGCATAGCACCAAACCCTTATAATTTTGTTAATACAATACAAAGATTAATTACAGGATATGACCCCAATTCTGGACAAATGAATTTACAAAGAAAAGCTTTGAGAGATTTAGAACAATTAGGTTTACAGAACTGGCAGAACGGAAGAAAAATCAAAGACTTTTTAAATGAATTTATATTTTATTTAGCAAGATCAAGAAATACTTTAAACACAGAATAAGGAAATAAATTGTTTCATAAGCTACCTGGATCATTAGGTGAGGAGATCACTAATAAATGGAATCAATTCCCAGCCGTAAAAGCAAACCCAAACAAGAAATGGCCTATAGGACATAAGATCCAATTTGTAGTACAAATATTAGAAGAAAAGTGTGTAGAACTACAAATTCAGAAAGATCTTAAAAATGCAGACTATAAATTTTGTCAAGATATATTTACTGCTCAAAATTATGGTTCCACTAGTGAAGAACAAAGACCCAAAAAGAAGAAAGAAAAATTTTATAAACCTCCTAAAAAGAAATAATATTTTGTAAGAAAATCGAATAAGAAGAAACCTTATTTAAATGAGAAAAAACATGTTCGAAAATTCAAACCAGAAAGGGCTTATAAGAACAGACTAAATTTCTACATATGTTATAGCAGTGACCATTTAGCTAGAACTTGTCCCAAAAAAGAAAACACTCATGATAAGAAGAGTACATTGATAGAATTTGTAAATGAAGACCTTATAGAAGTAGATGAACAACTCTCAGATACTGAATCTATATATAGTATTGTTTCAATAGACCGATCTTATATAGACTTTCTTCCTCAAGAATCTGACAGTGATGATGATAAAGATTTTAGAAGTGAATTTCAAAAGAAAGATTATTACAATCAGACCTTTGAATTAATGAATGTCGAAATAGAACCAGAATGTACACATGATTTGCATAAAAACGAAGGATCATATAATAAACCTTGTTTTATATGTTTCTGTCATCAAGCAAAGAGAATGAGAGCTAGATGTATACACTGTTTTAAAGAAGCTTGTATTACTTGTTTTAAAGAAAAACAGTTATACATGGAAGTACAAAATTTTGATGAAGAACTAACTCAGATAGATAGAGCAGAAATTCGTATTTTGAGAAAACGAATAGAAGCTTTAGAAGAAACTATTAAACTATTACAAAATCAAATAGATTTAGCAAGAGATCATGTTAAAGGCAAGAAGAAAATAGACTATATTGAAGAACCTTACATAGACACTAACTTAGCCCAGATTTTCTGTAACCCTAGACATTTTAATACAGTAAAAGTCAAATGTATTTTAAAGATCAAATCCTTTAATGTACACTGCATAGCATTAGTAGACTCTGGAAGCACCAATTGTGTAATAGACCAACACATAATACCTTCCGAATATACCGTAGAAACAACAACTCCTTCAGAAGCTCAACAAATGGATGGAAAGACCTATATATACACGACTTTATTAATACCAGGAAGCAAGCTTAGTTTTGATACACATTGTGGATACAGTCCAGACTATTCTTTACCTGCAGAACATACTTGGATAAGACCTTTAGACCATCTCAATACAGATATCATTCTAGGATTATCCTTTTTACTTAAGGATAATGGAATGTTTTTATTAACTAAAGACTATTTTCAACTTTCTAGACATACCCTTACAACCCCTTTTACACAACCCTTTGGCGCTAAGAAGCGTGGTGGATCCGACCCTACTTTCTCGAGAACAAACACAACTAAATATTGTCCCTGTCAAAATAAAGGAGAATGCCAACTAGTTAGCACAACCACAGACTAAGATGATTTTGAATTAAAAGACAATGTAGAAGCCCACAAAAAGATTATTTAATAGACTATAATTAGATTTCTATAGATTCGGCCTACGAGACTTTGGTTACCCAAGATATAGACCAACTAATTTCTAAATTAGAAAAGATGGAAATTATAGGAGAAAATGTCCTCAAATACTGGGAAAAAGATAAAATATTTTGCGAATTAAAAATCAAGAACCCAGATTATATAATAAAGACAAAAAACATAGAAGCAACAAACTAAGACTTAGAAGATTTTAAAATGCATATTTCAGAACTCTTAAAATTAGGAGTTATTAGAAGATCAGAGAGTCCCCACAGATCAGCAGCATTTATAGTTAGAAACTATGCAGAAATAGTAAGAGGTAAGAGCAGAATGGTTATTAATTATAAAAGACTAAATGATAATACTATAAATGATTCTTATAACATACCAGACATAACTGTGTTATTAAATAAGATTCAGAATAGCAAGGTATTTAGTAAATTTGACTTAAAATCCGGATTTTGGCAAATAAAGATGCACCCAGATAGCATAATATGGACAGCTTTTACATGCCCCGAAGGTCATTATGAATGGCTTGTCATGCCTTTTGGTTTAAAAAACGCGCCTAGTATTTTCCAAAGAAAAATGGATTCTATCTTTAATAAACACAGTTCTTTTACAGCAGTATATATAGATGATCTTTTAGTATTCAGTAAGAATCATAGAGAACACAAAGGACACTTACAGATTGTTTTTTCAGAATTTATTAATCACGGATTAGTTATTAGTAAGAAAAAGATGCAGTTATTTAAGACCTATATAGAATTTTTGGGAGTTAATATCAGTAATGGAAAAATAAAATTGCAACCCCATATGGCACAAAAAGCTTTAGATTTTCCAGATAAAATCGAAGACTTAAAAGAGTTACAAAGATTTCTTGGATTAGTGATTTATGCTAGACCTTTCTTAAAGAACTTAGGAAAACTTGTCGGACCACTATACTCAAAGACTTCACCTGCAGTTCAAAGATTTTTTAATTCCGAAGATATAAAACTTGTACATATAGTTAAAAACTTATCAAAACCTTACCAGAACTATCAATGCCATTAGGTACAAACTATCTTATAATAGAAACAGATGGATGTTCACTTGGTTGGGGAGCAGTACTTCTTTGCAAACCACATAAATATTCAGATAAATCAGAAGAAAGAATATGTAGATATAATAGTCGTACTTATAAAGAAAAAGGACAGAAAGGTTCTATAGATTTTTAATTACTAGCGATAAACTATGCATTGGATTCGTTTGAATTATTTATTATTTCTAAAAAAGAGATTACTCTTAGAACAGACTGTGAAGCTATTGTCAAATTCTATGATAACATAAAATCAAAAGAAAAAAGATCAAGCAGAAGAAGATGGTTATCTTTTTGAGACAGACTTATAAAGGCCGAATGGATACAACTTTTATCAAATTTTATCACTTTTTACCACTTTTTTCCACTTTTTTCTCCCTCCTAAATCAATCACGTCCACATATCTTATCACATCCATAAATCTCAACCACTCACCTCCACTCATTCTCTCTCTTCATTCATATTAAAATCCATTAAAAATCATTAAAAGTTACTCCCATTCACCATTATAAATGCAGGAGTTACTATTCATATAGAACATATGAAAGGAAAAGATAATACAGCAGCAGACATTCTGAGTAGACTTCTTCATCAGAGCGTAGACTAAAAAGAATAACTAGAAGATTCAGAACAATGGGATAACCAAGTTCCAGCCAAAGCAGACAAAGAGGAAAAGACCATATTCTTCAAGTAGATGAAGATGGCCCAGAAATAGAAGATTCAGATAAGATATTTCCAATTAATTTCAAACTTTTTATGGATTTATTAGAAAAAAGAACTATTCTAATCAAATCCAATGAGATATATATAGACTGGAACAAGACTTTATACAAAAGAATAGAAGACTCGTTCTATGTTATACAGATCAAAGAACAGCTCAGAAGAACTTTAAAGTTTTATAACAAAAATTTAGAACTTATAGACCTTATCAATAAAGTTTTACAAAGAAACAAGATTACAAGTTCAGAACTAAAGAACATTTTTGTTACTCCTAGAATAAGAAATGTTTTTTCATAAATCAAATATGACGGCAAAAAGGAAAGCTCCTGAAGACAAAACAAAGGACAAAGACTTTTCAGAATCAGACAGCAGTAGTGAAGACGAAGGATTACCACAAAGACTCAGATGTAGTTTAGAAAAGACTAGATGGAAATTTCAAATGCAAATGTTAAAAAGACAATCTACTTTACAGAGATTCTATAAACTAGTAGAACTCGATATTCTTTATAAAAAAAGACAGTGATCCAGAACTGAAAAAATCAGTACATGACTATACAAGGGAAATAGACTTTTTCTACAAAAAGATAAATTTAATTAATAAAGCTTTAGAACAAGACCATTTAAGTTTAGACCATTATATTTGGATATTTTCAGACAATTATGGAGGAAGCCTCAAGCTCTTCAGGTAAAAAGGTCAGAACAAAAAAGGTAAAAACAACTTTAACATACTCTACTCAGGTACATACTCTTTTCCCAGACAATCTTTCCTTATAAAACCAGATAATAGATCGAAAATATTTCTTAGAAAATGCTCTTGTTACTATCAAAACACAGATTCATGAATTAATGATAAGAGAAGAAGAAATACTAAAAGAAGAACAATAGCTTCAAGAACAATAGTTGGATATAACTACTAGACTTTCTTTAGAATTCCATGAACCAAGACTAAGATTAGAAAATGAAGCTAGATGCTATATTAAAACTATTAAGCGAATTACTAATTGTTTAAAAAGAAAGTATATTTCTACTGAAGAATTAGCTCAAGTACGTTCTTCTCTTCCTAATCTTAATTTTGATCATCAGAATTAAAGATGAAACCCCCGACGACAGGCGTCTCATCTAGCAACTCACTTGCATCAAGACCAATACCATTTAGACCACAGCATCAACAAGAACAAATGAGGTTTGGTTCTGTAGAACTTCTTGTTTTTCTTGCTGCTAGTAACATCGTTTTTAGACCAAATACAGGTATTTCGCTCAGCAAAATTGAGAAATGTGTTTTAGACAATCTTTGGATAGCTTACAATAAAGATCCAATAGACCAAAGGTATTTTCTTGCCTGTATGAATGCTCTTTCAGAATATTTTAGTCAAGACAAAAAGAGATTTAAATTTTATGTTGTTTTAAGAGACCGGAAAACAGGATTCTTTCACACTTGGTTAGAAGTTGTTGAGACAAGTAGTTGAGAGAAGTCGAGGGAAGTCGAGAAACACGAGATAGAGAGAGAGAAAGAATGAAGTTCATGTGTTGAACAACATTCTAATAGCCTCCTTAATAGACCAATTTCTCAATCCAAATTTCTAATTAGTTAGTTCTTGGGATTCCCGAAAGGGAAATCCTTTGTTTTTCTATTTCACTATGGAGTAATCTTCTCTTTTGTACAGTAAGTTTTTTTTGAACATTCTATATTTTGTATCTATGATTCCTTTAAAAAATTTTAAAGAAACACTTCTTATAAATAAACACTGATTTTCCGTTTTAAATTTTGTAAAAAGTTTTGTTATAAAAAGTATACTTCATACTGAGTATAATATAAAAGCATTATTTAACCTACAGTTTGAAAACCGTTAAACTGTATTTACATCATAAAAGCCCAAGTGTAAGTCCCATTTTAGGCCAGAGAGAGCCGTATGAAGGGGAAATGAAGGGGTCGTATATTAGTTGATGTAAGTATTTTTACTGAAAGAGTGCCACGAGTGCCTTGGTAAAAGGTGGGTTAGATACAAGTTACTATATCTCAGATGGTAAACTTTGTATTAAGTTTTACAAGATAAAATACGTAAATTATACGTATTTGGCTTCTAAAACTTCTTTTTATTTTGAAATTTTTTAAAAAAAAATTTTAACCAAACGTTATGACCAACCTCGTCATGCGTAAATACGTAGAAATACATATTTAAGGTTAAAAAAAAATTGGGGATTAACATAGCAATAGAAAAAGAACAAAGGAAAGTACTGAGTAGGTATACAAAAAAAATTACCGACAACAATCTCTTTCAACTCCTTAAACGTCAAAGAATAGACCAACGGCTCGAAGATCTCCAAACTATAATGTCCAGAATTCAACGACAACTAACCTGATATATAAATATATATATATATATAAGTCTCAATCTTAGTCTTACCCTTGGTATATTCTCTTAACAAATCTACTTGATTCTGTATTAACTTAATAGAGTCTTCTACAGTTTCTATTCGTCTTCGTAGAATTCTTATTTCTTGTTTATCAACTTGATCTAGTTGTTGGTCTAATGTGTTTGGTTATGTATATAACTGTTCTTTCTGCAAACATATTATACAGGCTTCTTTAAAACAAATTAAGCATCTAGCACGTTTGATCTTGGAGGGATGATTTTTGCAGATAAAACAGGGTATGTTATCTGAACCTAGTTTAGTCTGCCAATCATGAGTACAGTCTTTGATTATTTCTACATTCATTAAATTGAATTCAAAGGTCTGATTGTAAAAATCTTTTTTCTGAAATTCGTTTACGAATTCTAGCTCATCATCACTTTCTGAGTCTGGTTAGTGGGATAGTCTATTGAGATAATATTGTATATCGATTCAGTATCTGAAATCTGTTCATCTACTTCTATTAGGTCTTCATTGACACATTCGATTAGAGTGCTTTTCATATCATGTGTGTTTTGTTTCTTCGGACAAGTTCTAGCTAGGTGGTCACTACTGTTACAAATATAACAGTTGAGTTTGTTCTTATAAGTTCGTTCTGGTTTGAACTTACGGACATGTTTCTTCTCGTTTAAGTAAGGTTTCTTTTTATTTGATTTTCTAAGGAAATATTTTTTCTGTTTCGGATTCTTCTGAAATTTCTTCTTGTCCTTTTTGGGTTTCGATGTTTCTCCTTTATTACCATAGTCTTGAGAAGTGAAAATATCTTGACAGAATTTATAATCTGCATTTTTTAGATCTTTCTGAATCTGGAGTTCTACACATTTTTCTTCTAAGCACTGAACTACAAATGCTATCTTATGTCCAATTGGCCATTTGTGATTGGGGTTCTCTTTGATTACAGGCAATTGGTTCCATTTGTTGGTGATTTCTTCTCCTAGGGCACCAGGTAATTTATGAAATAACTTATTACCCAGTTCTGTGTTATATGTGTTACCAGATTTAGAAATATAAAATGTAAATTCTTTCAAGTAGTCTTTGACTTCTTTACCATTACTCCAATCTTTTAAGCCTAATTGTTCTAAGTCTCTTAGCGCTTTTCTTTGTACATTCATCTGGCCTGAGTTGGGATCTGCTCCTGTCGTAAGTCTTTGTATCCAATTAACAAAATTATAAGGGTTACTACCTATATCTATTAGGTTCTGATACTTATCTGGAAATTCGATCTTATAGGCTTCCCACATAGCTTTAACAGTTTCTCCTAAATATGTTTCTAAATACCTGTACATCTCTTCGGCCGTCATATCTGTAAAAGTTCTATAATAGTCTTGGAGGACTAAGCTTTTCCATACTTCGACTATATTTGGCCAAAGTTGGGGATCATGTGCTGTGAGATTTAGTATTTTCCCCTTGGTAGTATCTTGAAATTTAATAGGTTGTTCTAGAGGTCTCCTAGCTCCTCTGGGTTTGTATTGAAATCCAGTAGGGGGTTCTTTGTAATCTTTATAGGCTGCTCTAGATGGAAATGATTTAAATGTCGTATTGACAAGAGGTGAGGTTCGTTCAAAGGGAGTTTCTTCGTATGTTCTCCATACTCTTGCATCTTCCATCAAATTTTTTTTGGTAGCTAAAGTCTGAAACTATACTTTCTATGTCTTTATTTCTGACTTCTATAGTATGTTCTAGTTCCTCAACTTCTTCTTCGAATTCAGTCTTAATTCTAATGTTACCATCTTGATCATAATATAAAATCTCATTTTCTTCTAACTGTTTTTGTAGGAACAGTTGATCTTCAAGTTCTAGAAGTTCATCTTGCGAAAGATTCATCTGAAGTTCTTTTGGAAACAAAATTTTATCTCTATTGGGTTGTAATTCTATATGCATAAAATTACTTTCTGTTTCATCATCAGTTTGTTCTTGATTAGGAACTGTGGTATATTCTGTAAATCTTAGACTTGTTCTATTTAATCTGTCTGTGTACGTGATAGCTTCAGTGGGTGCTACCGTAGTGGTAGTGGTCTGGATAAACTTGCTAATAGGCCAATCTAAGCCTGCTAAGTCGTCTGAGGAGTATTCTTTTGGTTTCACCATTTTGATACCCTTACTGCTTAATAAATTTACGACTTTATCAGTATAAAGTTTATATTTCATATCTGAGTTCTTAGCACATTTTCCTAAAACTCCTAAATTTAAAAGTAAATTTTTGCTGGTGACTACATCTTCGTAACCTTTGGTCTGAACACCAATTTTCATGTGATTTACAAAATCGGAAATTGTTAATGTGAGGTCTGGACTACAATAAAATATTCCTATATTATTGTTCATGTCTACCTCTGTACTAGCTATCATAGCTTTGTTTATGTCTGAACTTCTACTGTCAAAGATAGTGATTAAAACTTTCGAGCCTAAATTACGTCTCATGAGTCCTTTAATTCCTACTGCAATTAATCCTATATGGATCATTTCAAAATTCTGTTTGAGTAGGCTTGAGCCACTCTGTTTTGAAATCAGGTCTAACGTCTTAGTCTGATCTTTTATACATTGAAAAATAATTTCTTGATGGTTTTTATAAAACTGAGTTGAACTTTCAAATCTGCCTTTTTGATATAAGGTCTGGGGCGAAAGTAACTGTAATCCTTGTGTCTTGAATTTTTCATAATCTTGTTCTGGATCTACAAGTTCTTCTAATTTCATATCTGTTTGTTCTTTTTGAGATCCAAACAGTTTGTCTAAAAGTAACTTGGGTCTAGAAGTGCTAACTGAAAGTCTACGTTCTTCATTAGTAGTTCTAGACGATCCTGAAAAAGGTGTTAGATTCATTCTTCTACTGCTTTAAAATGAATAAATTTTAATGGTGCTTGGGGTAGTCTTCGAGTAATTTTTTCTTTACCCGAAATTCTTAAAATAGAGTAGACACTTGTTCTGTGAGTTGATTAATCTCGTTCTTATACTGAGCGTTACCTTCTTCTTGTTTTTGCCTTTCTAGGGTGGTCTGGACCTCTGAGAGTTGTTTAAGCAAATCTGAGGTTTCTGTAGTAGAAAGAGAGGATTTGGTTTTGTCTAAAAGAACCTTTAACTGATCTTGACAATAGTCTATCTTTTTATCGACTGCTTCTATTGTCTTACCTAACTTATGCAGTAGTAATTCTGTCGTTAGGTGTCTAGTTTGTATAGTCTCCCCTAAATTGATTAAAATATCAATAATAGTGTTTATAGCTTGATCTGGTGAAATAAAACTGTGTTTATCATCTTTCTCAAAATTACAACGTAATTTGAGCGTGTCTAGAATAGTGACAGGTCTTTGTGACTGTATGCGTACTTCTAATCCTAACCAATCTAACTTTTTATAAGACTCCAGTATGTACTATTAAAAGGAAAGAACAAAAGCTCTGATACCAGTTTGGGGGGTACCTGGTTTATCCCAGGTAGTGGGATAGTCTATTGAGATAATATATATATGGAGAAATAGACTCTTGGGGAGTTCGTGCTGAAATCAAATGTCACCTTTTTCTTTTAATATTTTTGGATAAATCCAGTTTCACACAGGAAGACATCTATTATGATTGCAAATAGTACACGAAAATTGTAGATAATTGTTAAAATATAATAATTAAGATTTTTATTGTAGTAGATAAGCGACAAAATTTTATCTTTTCAATTAATGTGGGAACAAATTTTGCAAAACTTCTTTAAAAACAACACTTTGGCTTTTCAAAAAAACAAAAAACAAAAAACAACATTTTGGAAAATTTTACCTTTTCAATATAATAATTATCTTGTATAATAAATGAAAAAAGTTCATGGAATCTTAGATATATATAACGTGTTCGTATATTCATTGATATTGGCAATCACAAGAATAGTGATGTTTGCAAATTCTTTGTACACAACATCTCTGTTGTATAGAACTATGCATTAATTTCATCACATGACAACGTTTATATTTTTATTTTATTTTTTTAGTTTATTTGGTGTTGTAAAATTAAATTAGTCTCATATTTACACCACGTACATTGCTCGAAAATCAATGACGTTGGCGAAATTTGCATTTATAGCAAGGATCTCCTAGATCTATATATTTTTTACATTCAAACAAATAATCATTGCATTTAGGAGTGGGCATTTCAAGTTCAATTCCGGGTATTTGACTAGCCGGAATCAAACCATGAATTTCGGTTCTTCAAAAAATGGAACCATTTGATTCTTTTCGAAGAAGATAAGCATTTGGTTCCGATTCCATTCGGTTCTAGCATATTTTGTTAGAACTGCAGTCGTCAAGAGAAGAAAACTTTGAGCAGAATCCGATAACAAAATAATAGTAATGAAGTAAATGAGCTTTCAGTATTTAAATGTGAGCAAAAATAACTGCCATAAACCTTCTAAATTTTGAAATCAATATCAACTATTCTTAAAATTGCAAAACAAAAACCAATTATAACCTATGTGGGATCCCTAAAAACACGTCTTAATGCATCCTAAATCGAATTTACCCCATTTTAGCAATTAGATAACAACATATAGTTCCAAAAAAAAAAAATGCATAGACTTTTAATATATACTAATAAAAAATATTGACATAAATTCTAAAATTATTTCCCACCTCAAAATTCTTCTTATTTGTCTTCTTAAAAGGTGAGGATTAAAGAACTAAAGGAATAAGGTAGCTTCAATGCTATACTAAATCAAATTCCAAGTCAAAAAAATTTATCTTTTGGCGAAATAGATGGAGTGCTATACCAAATCAAATTCTAAGCCAAAAAGTGTCTTTTAGCGAAAAATTAGATGTAAGGATTTGCAGGTCTATAACAGGTGTGGATAAAATTACTATTACCATAGAATGAAAATGATAAAATCTCACAGGAGAGACTTCACAATTACAATATTTTTAGGTCCTTGATTTGGATGTCCAGGTTAAAAATCAACATCCGAACCAACTCCAAAGACAATTGTGGAAAAGTGATTGAAGCCCTATCATGTATCGTATAAGATGAAAATCAAAAAATTCTCAATTTAATGAAAGTGAAAAACGTTGTTAATCACCATAATCAATTGATGTTACATTGGAATTCAACAATCAACCTAATCAAGATTTTCACAACTAACAATGATATAAAGCAAGCGCCAATAAAGGAAAATGATATATACTCGACCAATAGGGCGATCGAGAGGTTGAGCAATCTATAATCTAGTGTAAATTATTACATTGTAGTTGTGAAATAAATTGCAAGTGCACGATATCGCCAAACAAATAGTAAAATGGACTTTTTGAGTCCGGGTTATAGTACTCATGAAGACTATTTTATCTAAAATTATCCTAATTGATCTCGACGGGAAGGAATAAAAATATCATGAACACAGATTTCAATTACTACTAGAAAACTAAAATGTAATAGAAAACAAATTACAAAATTGAAAAGATTGCCGTAATTAACAAAGAACAAATTTGGGAATCCCGATTTAGCTATAGTTATCATGTTTGATTTCTCCTCTCAAATTTTATCCAATAGTTTTGTTAGATCAAATTTACAAAAGTGACTTAATTTATCTCTCTTGAGTTCAAATTAATCGTATCTAATCAAGTCAACTACTGTATACTCCGAATAAGCCTTAACTAGATGCATAAATTTCATAGGAATTCATAAAAAAAAAAAAAAAAAAAACCTCGGCAATTATAAATGACTATCTCTAACTTTTATGTAAATAGCTAAATTTTACAATGTAGTCGAAATAAATAACTCACCTCTTGGTCTGTTATAGTTCACAAATCAAGGAATTGGTGATCATGTAAATAACAGATTAAAAATAGATATAAAATCAACATATGAGACTTAAAAGTGCAAAATTTGAGAATTGAAGTCAAATATTCAAACTATACTACATCGTTTATCCCAACAATAAAAATTAGTTACACATGATGAAAATAGAATAAATTGTAGAAATAAAAGAGTTTATCACTGGATTTCAAAGAAAAACTAAGTAGAAGTTGCAGATCTTGTACCAAGAATTGACTGCGATCTTGAATCTATTCAAAATTGGTTGAATTTCTCCCAAGAATTTGCTCAATTTTTATGTGAGTCAAAGCTCCCTCAATTGTGTCTTAATGGTCCTATTTACAACGCCCATGGAGTCATAAGAAAGTCACAAAAAAGGTGTAAAAGAAGGAGAGAATGCATGTAGCGAAAATGTTATATTCCCAGCGTTATTCTCCCAGCATTTCTCCCAGCTACTCACAACCCACTTGCAGGCCTCCCCTGAATGCGGTGGGGTCGGGGGGCCCGCGCCCACATCTCTCTCACATTTTTTCTCCCAGCGTTTCCCAGCGCTCTTAACATAACATTCCCGATGCATGTAGAGTCTCAAAAGGAAACAAAATCTAAAAATTCTGCCCGTATTTGTGCCTTACACCCGCAAAGTATTAATCCTTGTGGTTGCAAGGTTATAGGCATTTCTCTTCTGATGCTTTTTAGTAAACCCTTGCAGCCGCAAGGGGTTTGGCCTAAATATTCTGTGAAGTCGGAGATTTCTCCTCAATGTGTTGACTAAGGTGGCGCATGAAAACCACCAAAGCAATAGTTAAAGATGCATTTTAATACGACATTGTCATGTCGTTCTTTATTGAAATGGGAAGCCCTACGTCTTAATAACCTTCTAGAGGACGTATTGATTTTTATTTTTATTTTTACTAACGAATTTTTGACATAGGATGTAGCTCAAATGATGATTTTATCGCGTGATGGACTGTTTGTAACAAACTTAAATGCTTCCAGAACTACATAATAAATGGTGGTTGAGTACTTGTTCAACAGTAAGCATGTACAAATTCATTATAAAAACACTTCCAGAAATAAGGCTTTTAGGGGTGGCATATCACCCCGAAAAGCTCAGTTTTTTTGTAGTGAGATACAATTGATTCAATATTAATGGAAACTAGTACTACCCCCTGCATCGTACAGGAATTTTAACTATAAAAATAATTTTGATAAGAATTTGTAAAAGTCTTTTAATTATTATGTGATGAAACCAAAAGAGAAATCATAATATGCATAATATTTAAATAGGTATGGATGTCGAAATTCAAACTTTAAAAACATACCTAGACAATTTGAATTTTGAATTTTTTTAAAACCACATGTATATTGAATTGGTATTAATTAATAATAGATATTTGAAAATATTATAAAGTAATTATAAATTAAAATAATATGTTTAGAAAATGTATGATCCAAAATAGAATAAAATTAAAACTCATTTTACAATTATTGAACTCAATGCACAATACTCGTAAAATCTATCTAAAACTACCCTTTTAGTATGGTAAAAATAAATAAAAATATATTTTTTAAAAATAGAATACCGCTGACAATGTGGCACTGTACCAAGTTAATTAACACTATAATTCAAAAATTAAAATGTCTATAAAAATTAATTAAAATGTGATTCGAAAACTAAAATGTATATAAAAAATTAATTCTCATGTTTAGAAAAAATTCATTTATCATTGTAGTTCGTAACTTTGACTTCATATCACCTTTTTATTAACGCTTGCATTTAGTTTATTTTCAATTATATACATAATTCAAATATATATATATATATATATAAGGAAAAACACTAAATAAGTAAAGAAAATTAAATTAAATAACAAAAATAAAATAATAAAATGTATATTTATTGTTTGTTTCCAAACCAGGATTTTCTTTTTTTAATTCTAAGTAAATGCGGGCCAACTTGGCACTGCCAACATGGTACAATGCCTAATGGGCACTTTAGTTATTGTAATATTAAGATTTACATTTAAAAAATTGGATATATAAGTAAGGGTAGTAGTGAAATAATTTAAATTTCACTTGGGGTCTGGTTCTCTTCCTCTCACTTTCATCCTTGCAACGAAATTAATCATTAAGATGAGCTATTTCTCTTGCTACACAAAAATACATAGTTCTAATATAATATATACAATTTCCTTAAACCTAATTTTTCAAAATAGTTTTTTACACCTTATACAATTGTAAAGGCAAATGTCAATACCTTGTTTTACCTAATTTCTTCGTTCCTATAATCCTATTAGAAATCATGAAACCAAACTAGAAACACATGAGGTGGTGTGCACAACGTCTATTATTTTCGAGTTAGTTTTTTACATGAACTGTGAAAACTTAATTAAAGTACAGATATAAATCATTTATTGCAATTGATATATATTTGAAATTTCCTTAATTTATGAAAAAAAAAATTTTTAAAAAGCTTATTTTGTCCACAATAGTTTTTTATTTTTATTTTTTGTAAATTACAAGGGCGACCATAGTGGAGTCGAATTGAACCCTTAACATTTGAGATGCTCAAGATCCGGATGCCACTACACCATATGAATCTTGACGTCTGAACTAGTTCATATAACACATACTTTTGTTTAAATTTTAACACATTTCAAATTTAGTTAATTTAACATTTGGAAAAAAATTATTGCCAAATTATTCTTTTATATTTACTAGTATTTCTACCCGTGCGTTACACGGGGAGACATATATTTAAGATATAATTTAATTAGAATCTGTGGGTGTATTTTGTATTCTGCAAACTTTTTTTAAAAACAAAAATCGCACCCGAAGGCGGAAAGGAGGATAGTGATGAACGGTATTGGGTTTGTGATAAGGGAATGATGGGATCTGTAGAAATCTAAATAGGTAAATATCAAAATTATTACCTTTTGCGTGGGAACATGATTTTTTTATTAATTATTTAATTCAGAAAATAGGTAAAATGAGCGGGAAAATGTCCTGGTTTTATATATATATAGAAATATAGATATAGATATAGATTATAAAAATAGGCGTGGTATCTATATCTATATATTAATAAAATGAGATCATTTTCCCGCCAAAAATTTCATTTTTATGAATTAAAAAAATAAAATTTAATTGTAAAATTACGCTTCGGATAATCACAAATTTGTAACTTAATCTTTCCTTCCTCTTCTAGAATTCGAACTCTTATATATCTCCCATATAATATGAGGTCATTTTCCAGCCAAAAGTTTGATTTTTCTGAATTAAAAAAAATAAAATTTAATTGTAAAATCACGCTTCGGATAATCACAAATCTGCAACTCAATCTTCCCTTCCTCTTCTAGAATTCGAACTCTTATATATCTCCCCGTGCAATGCACGGGAGAAAATACTAGTTGATATAAATCAATTATTACAATTAATATACATATATATATATCTCTCTCTCTCTCTCTAAATTTACTTAATCTAATATCGGCAAAGAAAAACTCGTCACAAACAATTGGATACACTAATTGTTATATAATTAAATGAGTGTAATTGATATAGATTTAAAATTTAATTTACTCTTGAATTTGTTTTTACTGTAAGTGACTTAAATTAATTAAAGTATTGATATAAATTAACTATGACACTAGAGTGACGAACTTCGATATAAGTTCCAAGGAAAAAAAGAAAGAAGGAAAGAAAGAAAGAAAGAAGTAGAACTAATTATAAGACAAAGATAAAAGTGAATAAAATATAGATATCGCAAGCAAAAAAAAGGAAAAAGGAAGTACTGTTATAAAAGTATAGAAACAATAGAGAGAATTTAGAGAGAATGAATTCCAAGGAATTCTCAGGAATGAATTTCATTAATAACTGAAGCCCTATTTATAGGAAAACTTCGAATGGCACAATCGTAATTACATAATTTCATCAAGGGTATAATAGTCATTCACATATAATAATTACATCTTTTACCAAATTATTCCTCCACCAAATTATTCCTCCACCAAATTATTCCTCATAATTCATAACCACCACATTATTCTCAATTATTCATAACACCTAATAATTATTCTTCAATTATTATTCATAACACTCCCCCTTGAATGACTATTAATACAAATGTCTTACGGACTGTTTGGAGAAAAATCCGTGGGAAAAAACTTCCAAACCGATTGCGGGATAGCTTGGAGTGGTTATATCTTTGCTTCATCAAAACATTGCTCCCCACGATATCTATCGGCATATGAGTATTCACGTCTTTGCCTCGTTAAAACCTTGTCAAGAAAACCCAGTGGGAAAAAACTTGATCGAAGGAAAAAGAGTACAGCTGCTCCGTTTGATTTCATATCTTGAGAACTGATATCTTTACTTCTGGTAAATGATTTCAATATCATCATCGTTTGGATCTAAAGCATTAGCTCCATTATAACTTGATCCAATAGATACACTGTATCAATTTCTCATATCGTTCTCAATATACCATGAATATGCCTCGTTAAAACCTTATTAGGAAAAACCCAGTGGGAAAAATCCTAATGAAGGAAAGAGTACAGTATTCATGTGAATACACCTTTAAAGTTGCCTCATTAAAAACCTTGCTAGGAAAATCCAATGGGATAAAACCTCAGTCAAGGGAAAAAGAGTGCAACGCGTATTTTATACAAGTATCTTTGCAAGCATTTCAAAATCTTTCATACATTTGTATGAGTATCATATACATTGGTTTTATACTCTTCGTTCATTTAGAGTGCATCAATTTTCGTACACAACTACAAAACATTCACCATGAACACATGTCTCCAAACACACAATTTAAAGCATATAAATTCATAGTAAAAACATGTAAACATATAAGTAAACCTTCATAACTAACTAACACTTAAAATATATCATTTAACATTTAATACTCACTTAATAGGTTATTTCATTCCAGGGCTTAACTCACCCTTTAGGGTACTCATAAACACTGGGTTTAGCTCATCCGATCCTTTAATTTCCTTTTTCTTACTACACACGATCGGTAATTTAACTTTCATGAGCATGCAACATATAATGACCACCATGCTTATCTTTAAACTTGAGCAATAGTCATCATCATCTCATCATCTCATAAGTTAAGGATTTCACATTCACCATTTATCATCTTCAATATATCTCAATATTTTCATTATCATTGATCATATGTAGCGCTACATTTTCATATCGTGTCGACACATTTCAATTTCATTTCTTTCCCCATATCGACATAACTTATCGAAATATCTCATTATCAATCCTCTTGTAGGATTACACAATATAGTTATGTCTATATACTCTTCAAGAGCATATGCCTCCGTTATTAAGACCATCTTTTATAATTTGCTTTGATATATATGTTTGGGGAAATATCAACGCTTCTGGCGCGCTAACTTATCAAAGCATCGTAGTTGATATATGTGATTGTTCATAGCCTTTCATGCATCTTTGAACTTCAAGTTCGTATTTCAATTTCGAGGATATAACATGATGCATTTCACATATTATTTTCAACCTTTAATACTCCCCCTCATGCTGAGAAAATTTAGAACACCAAAACTCATATAGTTGGTATGATTTTAATCATATATGTTCTCATCATTCAGCCTTAATATGGGAATTTAGACCGTTTGCATTCTATTCTCGATATCGGCAATTTATTTGAAGACTTTAAATAATTTGCCATATAATATCCCACTTGTATGCGCATACTCAAATCCTTCAGGGATTTATTCAAATCATTGGGATATATATATATTTACTAGCTTTATCATTAAATCTGAAAATCATGCTCATACCGTGAGCAAATATTTCGTAAATTTCAAATTACGAATCATATACACATGTGACTATCTAGTGGATCCATATCATAATATCTAGTAGTCCACATGGAGGATGAGGCCCATACTTCTCATCCTTTATTCCGGATATATTTGGGATTTATTCCCAATATTGGCTAGTAATGATTTCATCATTTATCGAGAACAATCATTAAAGAATTCTTTTAATTTTTCACTTGAAATATTGATTTCAATAATTATTTAAACCGGGATGGTCAGTCCGGTTTTGCAAACGAGTATTATTGAACTTCTAGTTCAGTAAATTCTTATATCGATTTCACTAGTATCTGTATAGTGCTCAATATGATTTATCATAGAAATCATTCACCGACATATTCCATCATCTTTTGGTGACATTATTGTCTACTCTTTGTTCAAACACGGAGTTACAGCTCATACGCATCACATCCGCTATTATTTAATTCCGAAATCGTAGCTCTTACGCTTCATATTATTTATTTAAAATCGGAGTCTTATTTCATACGCGTCGTATTATTCTATAAATAAATCATCAAAATTATTGCAAAATTCATCCTAACAAGGGTCTATACATTATAATGGATCATATGCTCTCAAATCTTCGAAAATACTATCCATCACTACCGATCAAAATCCTAAAAAGGATTTATCGATGTAGGCTGGAAAGATTAAGGATGCTAATGAATAAGGGTATCCCACAAGATATCCGATGCTTGATTGAAGCAAAGGTTCGATTATCTGGTGAGGTTTCAATTCCTTCTAAATACATGCCTGGTATGGGTAAAAGTAGTTTTTCAAAGAAACGGAGAGCAAAAAGATTAGGAGGATGCTACAAGTGTGTTCGGTGGACATGTGACACTCGATGTAAATCATGGGGTACTTGTCCGTAAATCGAGAAGATAAAATAGCATTCATTAAGGATGGATTGAGTAAGGAGCCTTTGGATGATATTCAACAGGCTCTTGAGACACATCCTAGTGGACACGTACAAGGTGAGCTAATGGCCTTATGGGCCAAATTCAAAGATCAACAAGCGCATTACGCCTTGAAAAACTTACTTTAGAAGATCTGTTTGTAAATTTAGTAGAAAATTTTAGCATAATGATTTTCCCATATTAATATAAGGAAGCTCGGTGTAATAACGAAGATCAATGTTTTTCTTGTAATTGTAAATATTGTTTTTCGATTTTAAGATATATATATGTATATATATATTATTTTTCAATCAGCGACAGATATATGTCATTTTCACTTAAAAAAATTTTCTGCTTTTTTTCTCTTTCATATTTGTCAAAAAGTAAATAGTGCACTCAATTATTGGTTTGAAAATTTTTCTTTAAATAGAGGGATTCATATATCTCTCATGTTCATACATTAAAAGTATAGTGCAAAAAGAGATATAGGAGTAGAGATGGATATGGAGATTTTAGAATCATCTCATACAAGTCAGCTTTTACCTCGCCATATTAAAACCGTATGTATTCTTGGTGGATCTAAACTGGTAGGCCATATCCAATATGTGGATATGGCAAACCGACTTGTAAAAGAGTTAGGCAGACAAGAAATCAATATACTATACGGAGGAACCAACAATAAACTTTTAGCTAGACTTATAATGGCCGCACAATCATGGGGAATAAGAGTTTGGCGTAATACCTTTCCATCTAGTTGGATCTAATACTCGGGTGGAGTCAGTTCTACCATGGGTCCGGCAGGTTGGGGCTACAAGCGCAATCCATCCACAAGCGCATGATGTATATGATGAATAATAGTGATGCTTTCATTGTCCTTCCAAGCGGCTACAACACATCGAGGAAATATTCAATATAGCCTCGTTGTACAGTGGAATTTTCATGTCAAACCAATAGGTTTGTTGAATATTAATAATTTCTTTGATGGCTTACTAGCGTTTCTAGATCGAGTGTAAATAATAAGTTTATCTCTCATTCAATGAGAAAAATACTTATTTCTGCTAGTAATCGCTGATGAACTACTCATCAAATTTCATGCATATGTTCAAGAATCATGTGGAAGCCCAGTCCGTCGGTCACGGACCACTTGGTGTCAAGCGAAAAAGAAATTCGGATCCTTTAAATATTTCATTATGAATCCTAATGTTGATGGTGGCGAGTTACGGAGTATTTATACTCTCGACGCATCCCTCATTTATGGATTGATATGTATATTCTTTTGCATTTTTATATTTTCAGTGTTTAATGCCATCTTTTGATATTCTCAATATGTTCAACTTCTACTGTTTTGTACTTCTTCTGGAGTAATAATAATAATATCATATTGGCTTTATTCAAATACAGATATCTAGTGATTTTGCTTCTTCAAGAGCATTTTATTCTCATATTAATACAATCTCATATCATCGATGAGATTACTTCATATAATTTCTCCATGCGATATATTATCTTTGATTTATCAACATGGGATCTATTGAGCATTTTATTTTCATCTATTTATCCAATGGTGACTTCAAGTACCACTTACTCAATTTTCTCCATTAATATTAGGTATATATGGGGAAGTAATTTTATTCTCATCGTCTACTACTTCGAGAGTATGATTAGAATATTTGATCAACTACTTCTTCTGGAGTAGGATTCGTTATAACCAATCGTGTAGTATAACCCACCACATTGGAAATATGCACACCAATCGTGTGGTATTACCCACCACATTGGAAATATACTCAAACTATAAAGTGCATAAATTTAAATTCAGAAATTAAATTTCCTCCAATAGGTGGTCGAACCTACCTTATGGGAATTATTGCAATAAATATAAATTTACGAATTTAAATAGCAAGAATTAAATTGCATAATATTTAACTACTTCTTGAGGAGTAGGATCTGCTTAGTAGAAGGTATTACCCATCACTTAGCATATAAAGTGCGAAATATATAAAACCTTCCGTTTAGTGATGGTTGAACCCATCATCAAGTAGGAGGTATTGCGATAATTAAATTGCAGTAAATAAAGTGCGAGAATTAAATATTGAAGGCTTCTCACGGGAGCAAATTTGTTCTTCTAGAACAAATACTCATTACTTCTACAAGAGCACACTTATCCTTGAGAATAAGTACATTATGTAATTGAACTCTTGGGAGTTAAAATAATATTCGATCTTTTAACTCAAATGGACTTCAAGCCATTTTATATAATCAATGGATTTAGAATTTCTTCATGAATATTCTATCCATTTTCAACTTGTCGTCAAAATTAGGTCGGTTTTACCCTAAGGATAAAATTGTCAATTCCAATTAAGTAAAGGTAAAATTGTCAAAAATATTTTATCAATATTTTACGATTGAAAATTATCTCCTTTCTATTTCAATTTATCAATATCAAAATGTTCAAGGACTATTTTGTAACTTTTTCAAAAGTTGGTGTCTTGATTTGTAAATTTTGAAAGTTTGATAATAACATATTTCAAAACGAGTTATTACCCTATCAATGTTGGTGTCAAATCGAAGCTCTCGTTAAATCGAGTATAATGGAGTCGAGAAAATTTGATTTTGATAATGTATACTCCTTATATCTCGATAAAACGAATCTTATAGTTTAATATATTATTATATTATAAAATCATATGATTTACCTTTTTCCCTTTCTCTAATTATTCCATGGATGAGGTTTACTTGCAATCCATTTACGTGATCGGAAAATTCTTTGGACTCCATCCTTCCAATTTTGGGATTTTACATCTCCAAATAGGTTGTGTAGAATGAGGAATTGTGGGAGAAGAATATGAACAAAAGGGAATTTTCAATGATGTATTTGCAAAGAGAGAGTTATTTAGGATTGATGAGGATGAATTAATTCATTGGTAATAATCCAGTTTAAATCTGAGAAGATCATCTATAAGATGCAATCAGAGAGCATACTTCTTTCATATTACTCAAAAAGGTTAGAGACTTCGTCTTGATAACGTGTTATAAAAGTATAGAAACAATAGAGAGAATTTAGAGAGAATGAATTCCAAGGAATTCTCAGGAATGAATTTCATTAATAACTGAAGCCCTATTTATAGGAAAACTTCGAATGGCACAATCGTAATTACATAATTTCATCAAGGGTATAATAGTCATTCACATATAATAATTACATCTTTTACCAAATTATTCCTCCACCAAATTATTCCTCATAATTCATAACCACCACATTATTCTCAATTATTCATAACACCTAATAATTATTCTTCAATTATTATTCATAACAAGTACAACAATAAAGCCTAAAAAATGAGGGCAAGAAGAAGAATATCCCATCAATAATTAGTTTTAAGACCAATCTTTCATAGTAATCCTCATTCGTCCACCTTTAACTTGTCATACTCTTGAGCTCTCCTTTCTGTCTCTTTATAGATACTGATTATATCCCATCGTCATCATTGATCCATTTCAGAAACACATGCATCATATACACGCACAGGAAAGAAAGTTGATAATTTTGAGGTTTTATTAAATGTGAATTTTGGTTGTGTTTACATATGTAATGCACCGGAAGAAATCAGAGGTTCAAATCGGAGCAGAAAGCAGTGGCATCTCTTCCGATTTAGATGGTTAGTTAAGAATGAGGATTGATTTGAGAATGAGACTATTTGATCATTCAAATTTTAGACGGTTAGTTAAGAAAAGCAAGTATAAGGATTGATTTGAGAATGAAACTATTTTATCATTTTATTAATCTAATGTTGATCCCTATATTAACTCTTATCTAAGGAGATAACGAGGAGATTGGTGCAGTATATCACCCGAACTAGAAGGCAGCCATCCATTTTGTGAGTGAAAATTTATTCATTGGAAAACTTGGAATTTTACATAGATTCAAGTATTTACATTTACTAAATTTTTACAAAATGACATTTCAAAATTACTTGTTTTCCGTAGAAACGGATTTTCAAGCTCTATAAATATTATAGAAAGTCCTTCATTATCGCATGATTACACGATATGCATAATTTTCCAGTAAATGTTTTATAGTTGACTTGTTTGAGTATAATGGTCTATTATCATATTATTCTAGCATCGCGATATAGATTTCAAAACCACTAGAAGTACGCGATGCAATTATCTGTTCTTATTTTAGTACGCTGAGGGGCCTCAGCCGCTTGCTAGAATTGATAACCCACCTTATACACTGAGGGACTACTGTCAGGTATAAGGGTGTATGTATGTATATGAGGTCTTTGGGGTCCACTTTCGTGCACTAAGGGGCTTCGGGCTGTGAACGGAGGTGTTTCACTATCTAAACTCGTATGACTAGATACAGGTTACAACTTCAGCAGGCGAATTTATTGGGTACCCTTATGGTGCGAATTTTCTTATGTATTACGGATTATTAAATATGATATTTATGATCATGAGATAGTTTCTTTTACAAGCAAATATTTGACAAGTAAGTTTTATTTTAAGTTTTCAAGGCTTATGAAATAAATTGTTTTCAACAAAAGATTTACGAACATCTCTATTACGAATTTCCACTCACTGGGGTTATATACTTATATTTTTCCCTAACTCTTTATATTATAGGAAAAAGATAGCACTTTGAGTATCATGGAAGGAGCTTTTGCAGCATTCATCGAGCTATAAACGTAGGCATCTCCGTGATTTATTTTGATTAATCCCTTAGAAGTTATATTACACCTTTTCCACGTTAGATTGAAGGTCTTCACTTTCTACCTCATTTACTTCATCCTTCAATTCTTTTCACATCTCAATAATTTTTCCATCTTCTTGAATTATACCATCTTTAATAAAATCCATATTTTCTTCTTCCTTTTTACTTTCATGGAGATGTTCAATTATCTTCTCTTCTTGCTCTTTCCTGTCCCGCTCTATTTCTTTTGTCTTTTTTCTTATTTTCTCTTAATCCACAAGTATTTGTTCAAGTGTCAAAAACCAATAATTGCCCTTTATCCATTTTGAACAAACTTATATCTATTTTTAACCCCATCATATATTGTACCAATGCCATTCTTCCATGGCTCCCCAACAAGATATGAAAATAATTTCTTGGAACCACATCATATAATATCTGATCAATATAATAACCTATGGCAAAAGCCACAATCACTTGTTCCGTCACCCTAACCTATCCATGTTTATCTAACAACAAATCATATGGTTCAGCTATTTGCATGGATGTAAATTCACGCTTTTTGCAGACGTGATACTAATCAAGTTACTGGAGTATTCTTCATCAGTTACCACACCACACAGTTTATTACCTAACGAACACCGTGTTTGGAATTTAACCTCACAACTATTCTACATTATTATGCACATCACTACAATAAATCATTCTTTGTAAAATCAATCAACAAAAAATCTAAAATTCAATTCCGCCAATTAATTCCAAACCAAATCCAAAATTTAATCTAACCCAAAATTTAAAGAAAACAAAGGAAAGACAAACAAAGGATTACCTTATTTGAAACTCTGTTGTGATACCAGATGATACGACTTGACCCAGCTAGGATTCGAATCATTGTGTGGAAGTGTTGAAAGATTGCAAATCTAAGCTTAAGTAATCAAATTCGGGATTTAAATTATCCAACAACGAAGAAATCTAGTCCGTAAACAAACCGCTATCTCAATAAATTCCCCACAAGAATTTTGGATGAATTCTTGATAAAGAATGATTAATTTTTACCAAAGAAATTAGCGAGAATAAAAAATTCTAACAACTCGAGAAACTTCTCTAATTTTATTCAATAACCAAAACTTATCTTCTTACAATGAAATAGGGCTGGTATTTATAGTACTATATACCCACAAGACTTACGCAACATGAAAATACCTAAAAAACTCGAGAATAATAATTAAACAAGGTAAAAATCAAATCCTAAACGAAAAAGGAAATTAAAAATGCGTAGGCCGGATTTTGGCCGATGCGGTCGCGCATGCGATCGCATGCATGTATCACTTACGGCCATGACCCTCAGTTACGGCCATAATGGAACCTTAGTTGAAAATTTGTCGAACTTCATTTTTTGTAGCATGCGGTCACGCGTGTTGTTGCATGCCTTTATCTGCGCGGTCTGGTGTGCGTTAGTCACTGTTGTCACCATAACTTTTGTTCCTGAACTCCAATTGAGCTGATTCAAAGTGCATTGGAATGTAAACAAAGAGAGCTTCGACTCTTCAAGAAATAGACATTTTGAAAGTGCATTGGAAAAAATAATGAATTATGTTTAGATCAAACTATTAGTTAGAAAGGTGACAAGACTCATGTGGTCTGACGATTAGACTTTCAACATCCATGATTACGGGTTCAATTTTTTTGGCCTACAATTCCTTTGTAATCTAATCTAAAAATAAGTTATCACGACCTTGGGGAGTTTCTATATGTGATAAAAATGTCATACGACTATCTGCCTTCACAAAAACTCAAAGTACAAACTACAAAGTTCCGGCAAAATCTACAAAATTTGTTCAAAATATCCTAGTAATCTCCTTGATAAGTGCTAGAAAAGCACTTTAATAACTCTTCTATTTTATGTATTTGTGTGTTTTATTAGTGTTATATGTTCCGTTTTATGTGTTTTTCCTTTATTGTGGTGTTTAGGGTCACAAAGAATCAAAAGGAGTCAAAATGGATGAAAATCGGATGAAAACGGAAACTCGGGACCAAAAAGGCAAGCGAATCAAAGATGGAGGACCTCCGATGCAATTTTATGAAAAGTTGTTTTTACAATTTTTCTTGTGCCAAAGTCGAAGAACATCAAAAGAGGATTCCCAAACTTTTTCCGGATCTCAAATCGGAGTTTCCTAGTGAAAGTTATGGCCATTTGAAGAAAAAAGACTAAAAGCGTCAAAGCCAAAACTGTTGGGGATCAAAGTGCAACTTTTAAAAAGTATGGGGACCAAAGTGAATCTTTGCAAAAAGTTGGAGGACCAAAATGCAATTTTTCAAGGACCAACATGAAGAACATTCAAAAGTTGAGGGACTTGGTGTGCAATTTCCATGTGACTCGGGTCACTCGAGTCACCGCAGTGATCAGTCACGCCATAAGTGACTCGAGTCACGCCCGATCATGCTCGATCACCGCCAAGTGATCGAGTCACGCCGCAACCGCCCCTGGTCCTCGTTCGCTCGCGTGACTAAGCGAGAATCGCTGGCGTCACAGTCGGTCGGCCACGGTGACTCGAGTCACGCCGACACCATGCAGATTTTGACCAATGACTCCACCTACCATAAAACGTGTTTTTGGTATTTTCTTGACTTCTTAGAGATAAAACAACTTGAGCACACCACAATAGACTCATGAAGGAAGACTTTTATGATTTTTAATATTTTTGGTGTAATATTTTGCCTATAAATAGAGGCATTTCCAAGCTTGAATCACACAACTTGTAGAGAGAATTAGCTTGTGATTCTCTCCAACTTTCTCCTCAATAAATCTATCTTCATCATTTGTTCTTAGTTGTAGCTTAAAAAGCTCTTAGTTTTTCATATTCCTGAAGTAAGAACCTAAATATAGGTTCGAAAAATCAATCGACGATACTTTAGTGAATATGATTAACGGAGTATTTCTTCTCTAGTTTCTTTCCTAATTTTATTTTTCATATTTGAGAAAGATAATTTCTCATATATTGCAGAGGTGATACACGGCGTTACGCCGTTATAAGTATTTAACCCGCATATATGAGTAGTTAGACTTCTCTATTTAATTCTTAGCATTATTTACGTGATTTCTATAGTTTGTATATATTACTTGAGATAGTGAAGTATAATCTATCATATAGCGTGGTGATACCCGCTAATATGAGTAGTTAGACTTCTCTATCTAATTCGAGGGGGACGTTGTGTTCAATTATCATGTTGTTATCTTTTCTAACTCTTTGCTAACGTTTTATCTATTCCTCTACTTCAATTTGTTGATTTGTTATGCTTTTAAACCCGTTTTGAATTTATGTGATTATTGCATTCACTTTGGCCAATTGAATCAATTAATCTTTAAGTTCAAGTTAAGTGCTAGGATTGGAACTTTTGATCCGTAATTATCACTAGATTCCAATCCACAGTAGCAAACAAATGTCGTGCATATTTGTTAATAAATCAACTTAGATGTATTAATTCAAGTTTGTGAAATTGATCATCTAATTCAACTCATTCTTCTTGTTCATTTCACACTAGCATTGCATTAAATCCTAATAACTTGTTTAGGATTATCCAATAGCTAGATGTTAAGTTAAAGAACTCACTTTAATTTAATACACTTAAGGAAGAATTCGTTAATCAGAGCTTCTTGGTTAATTAAGAGTTGATAAATTGAAGAAGGGATAGTACACGTTGCATGGGAAAGATAAACACAAGATGTTGACACAACCAAACTCGAGAACTAGATATATCTTCAATTGTTTCATTTTCATCTCTTTTATTTTATCATTTTATTTTCGAATTTCATCCAACTTCACAAAACCCCCATTTCTAGATTAATTGATAAGAACAACTAGATTAAACACCGTTCCTCTTGGGTTCGACCCTTACTTACCACTTCTACATTAATTTGTAGTTTTGAAACCGAGTAAGGAAATAAAATAAATTTTGGCGTACTGCGACAACACGCCCCACTCCTACTATATAAAAGTGGCTAGAGGATGAAAAACATTTTGAGACCTTAATACCCTCAATATCTTTTCATAATTCCTCATATATCCTTTAGTATTAATTTTTATCAATAATAATATTATAATTATTATATGGTTTTATGATGGTTTGACTTTTCATTTTCCAAAACTCATGGTATTTTATTCTTAATTCCAAACTTTCAATTATGAAATATTCATTCAAATGGCATGGATGAAATTTGAAGCATGATACCTTCTCAAAGACGGAAAAAATGTGAAATCAAGTCAACAATAATGTATTAAAATTTCTACGCCCTGTAGAAGTTGTGTAATTTAAATAATTTTTACTTTTTAGGCACAATTCCTTAAGAAAATTTAAAAAATTAATATTCTAGATTGTGGAAATTTGGTTGGAGAATTAAGTTTATTTTAAAACAAGAAATAGTATTCATATGTACAAGATTTCCGTTATTATTTATTTTTCTATTTAATTAGAATAATTGTGTTATTTTCTATTAAGGGATATAAAAGTGGAGCTTCTGGTTAACTTGTGTTTATTCTAGATGCATATGTTGCAATTCGATTTGTTGTTTCTCAATGCCTCATTTTGAACTAAGAGATTGTAAAATGATCATTAATACGTGGTTGTACTTTAAAATGAAAATCTTAAACTTCTATGTTTTTATGCCCTAAGGCATCCATCTTCAATGATCTAGGAAACATAAAGTTGATAAGAAAATACGATGAGTGGAATCTTAAAATTGAATAGCACAATAATGATAAACTAAAATGATTCATTTACTAAATCCATAGTTGACACGCTCCACACCAAATTATCTCTAATAACTTGACACGTGGCGTGCGCCAACGATGGATGACAACTACGTGCCGGATCCATCGCTAAGGCAAACTTAACTGCTTGATTTTACCTTAATTCGAATAATAAGAAAATATTTTGCGGAAAATTTGACAGAGTTTCCTCTATATTTTGAACATATCCATCTTGTAAGAGATTTATTCCAAGCTCCAGACATGCAACCTAACATTTGCACAAATCTCATTTCAAATCAAGAATATTGAAACATTTAGAAACAAGCCCAACCACCATAATTCAATATCAGTATCACTTTTCAAAACTCAAACGAGAACGATGTCGAAAAGAATTAATGAATAACTAATGAATAAACCAATAGATCTATTCTTAAAAACCCTTTCTCAAATGAATGCGAAGTTTCAACTAAACGCTAGTAAATGAATGAATAAATAAATGAACCTACTAGCTAAATGGAAAAGTAATGGTAGTGGTGGTCAACAGGCGATCCAAGCTCACGCTCAACTGCTTCTTGATAAGAAAAAATTAGGAAAATGCGTGAGTTTTGTAACCCAGTGAGTGGATAAGTTCACAAATACATGTAATTTTCCATCTAAAATATTTTCATAAAACCTCTGTATATCCAAACGTATAAATAACATAAATAGTTGAAAACCCTCAAGGTAATACTAGTAACTGAAATTGTTCTAACTAAATAAACACTGATTATACCGTTTCAAACTGATTTTGCTTTCTAAAACTGAATTCTGTAACTACAAATAATTTACTGAAAAATAACATCAAAAGTACCAACGAACAACGACACATTTGTGTAGAGTACTCTCAATACACATGGCGTGTCGCTCAGAAGTCTGTTTTGTCTGAATATCTGGCCATATGCGCGCAGAGTAAGCCCCAAAGGCTAAACACCCCCGTACACGGTCCAAAGCCTATGTGCGTACGAAAGTGGGTCCCAAAGACCTCTGTAATTCTGACCATACACTGTGGAACACATCACAACAGTGCAGAGCGGGTAAATCTAACGAGGTACTCTATGATGGTTTTAAAAGAATATTCATCTGATCTTTTAAAATAAAACACTACTTAATAAAATCCACGATCTTCTGAAATATTTATTTATAATAGCATATCATAATAATCTGAAAAAGGACATTAGAATTTAAAACATGCTAGTTTATGAAAAATATAATTTTTCCACTCACAGAACTACGAGTTGCTTCTAATTCGATCGGTATGCTTCTCCAATCGTCTCGTCACCACCTGAAATAACAATAGTACTCTAATCAAAATCTATATATATGAATTTTCAACAATTGCCTACCCACATTTAATACCAAACCTTAACTTTTCTAACATTCTCTAATTTTCCCCTTTCGTTGCTTTATTCCACTTCTTTCATTGATTTTACCATATTTCATACCGTTGGAACCATCCAATTGAGTCACAAAATAAATCCCCAAATTTTCAGCAATTAGGTAATGTAAGTTTCAATCCACTTAGTCACCCACCACTCAATTACTATCAATTCCACTTCAAAATAATTAATTATGGCCAAATAACACTTTAACAACACCTAATTGATCCAAACCAATGATAAATTTCAAGATCCCCAACGCCTATTGGTAAAACCCTGTAATTACTTTAACTATTTACCTCAATTCCATGAGATAAAATCAAGAAACATACTTACCACGCCATACCACGACTAAACCAAGCTCCCTCCTTCCTTTTCCCCCCTTTTTTTCTTTTTCTTTTTTTTTCCTTTTTCCTTTTCCTTTTCCTTTTCTTCTTTCGCGAATGGCCGCTGGTTTCTGGGTTGCTGTCAATTCTCACGAATAATGCCCTTGTTTCATGTGTTTATATATATATTATATATAATTGCAACTTAAGTCCCTTTTCTTTAATTAAGAGATTTAAGTTGATCCTTTGACTCATATTTACGTCCATAGCCCACAAACTTCCAACTAAATTACTTACATCCATAAACTTTCAATATGCCAAATTAAATCTTTTTAATAGTTTGACTTTGACCCACAATTAACGGCTTTGACCAAATAGTAGCTGAAATTTAAATAAATGGAAATTCGGGTCGTAACAATAGTATTAGTACATAGCTATATGTAAAAATGGAATTGTCTTAATAATTTCAAAATTTTCAATTAGAAAAAGAGTTAAAATTGTATGAATTTTGGTGCATGCTTCTCTCCGTGTAAGTCTCAAAGTCACTACTTAATGAAAACGTGATGATTCAGGAATTGTAGACATTATGATTTTACATCTTTACAAAAGATATATAATTTCTAAAGAAGAAATGGGATTTTGTTATTGTTTGATGAATTGAGTCAAATCATCGCAACGTATAATCTCATTATTTATCCAAGGCATTTGACAAATATAACTTAATAGTTTTTTTCCATAACAGAAGAGAAAAAGGAAAATAGTTTAATGTTTGAGTGTATATAAACGTCATGATATGCTTAATAATTGACAATTATGTTTAAAATATATTGTTAATTTCATGCAAATTTTTAGAATTTCATTCACGATGATGTCGTCTTTGATTTTCTTTTTATAGTTAATGAGTGCTTATATGATTACCAAAAAATATCAAGAAAGATTGAAAGAGATAAGTATTATAATAATCATATGCAATTGAGGCATTACATACACTACAATAAAATTAATCTTTAACAATTTCACTGTGAAAAATTATTTTGTGATGTTTTTGGGCGTAGAAAGGTTGTTGGGAAAGAATTCAAGGCAAAAAAAAAAAAAAAAATTTATCGTTAAAAGAGAAATTTTCTTTAGTAATAATAAATAATGTTTTATAGTATTTAGAAACATCCTCAAATTTTAGTTGCATTCATTTTTTATTTTTTTTTTGAATTATAAGTATGTAAATATGCAAACTAGATATACTTTTATAACAACTATACAAAACAACGTGTATTGCACGTTTGACATATTAGTCTACTAAAATTGTCTATACCTTATTCATCCTTTTGTTCGTAAATCCTGCAGTCAGATTTATCCCTATGAAGTGGTATACTAGTTAGCTAGAGAGGTGAGAGAATAAAAATAGACAATGTTTGTTTTTTAAATAGAAAAAACATACAGTGTTCAGTACATCGTCCAGTGTAAAAAGAAAAAGCAAAAAAGGGGGAAAAAAATAAAAATACCCATATATATGGATAAAAATGCTATTTTTGAGAATTAGTTTAGTTTGAACGCCCAAACCCTCTTAGCGGACCGCACAAGTTCGGCCCCGAGATGACATATGCACCCAACATACTCGGGTCATTTAACGGACCTCTCTCCCTGCAGAAAGCTAAAGGGCGATCTTAATTACCCTGCAAGAAACCAGCGACAAAACCTCTCCATTTGCCTCTTCACTATTTGCAATTGCATTTCGTCCAAGTTCTCCAAGGTAATCAAATTTCTGCTTAATCTTCTTCTAAAAACATTCGCCAAGCAGTTGAAGTGGCAAGTCCTTTCCCCCCTTCTCGATATGAAACTGAAAGCGGGATTTCTCTTTGTACAAATTTTTTAATATCCCGATTTGATCTGGTAATTGGTTCCTTTTTACGTAGATTATAGGGGATTAGAGATATGATTGTAAATTCATTTTTTTTATCATTTAAATTAATGGCCAGTAGGTCAAAATTGAACCTCTTTTAGGGGTCTGAGTTTGGCTTTTTGGGGTAACTTTTTTTCCCCCCTTTTTCTATCTATCAGACATATTTATATAAATGAAATGGTTTTAAACTGTTAATGCATATCTTGTTCCGTCTTGATGATAACTTCATTTGCAGGAGCTCAGTTGAAGTTTAATCTAGAAATCAATGGGTGACAGTCAGTACTCTTTCTCTCTCACCACATTCAGGTATGTGTTCATATATTTTGGTTACTTTCCACATTAAAATTGACACACTATTCAGCTGCATCCGAGACATCGTCCGTATCCGCAGGTACTTATTATAATTTATTATTGTGTAATGAACAGCCCTTCTGGAAAGCTTGTTCAGATTGAACATGCCTTAACTGCAGTTGGCTCTGGTCAGACATCTCTAGGAATTAAAGGTATCTGAAACCTTTATTCGATGCATGTTTGTTGATAACTAACTTCCTACAATCTTACTAAAGCTTTTATATGGTGCCTGGTGAATACTCCTCGCCTACCAAATAGCATAAGGCATTTAACTTACACAATATTGAGCAACTTAATAAATGATTTTGCTGGTACATTGGTCCCTTTGTATGTTTATACTGGTTGTGGTTGGCGAGTCAATTCGTTTATTTTTGATTGGAGAATGAAGAGAAAATGGAATGTGTTTGAAAAATGCTTTATGAATGAATAAGAAATTTTTGCTCATTGCTTCTTATTGAATGTACAAGACCTTTGGTATTTGAAAACTTCACATGCACAACGAGTGTCTATATGTGGTAATTAATGGTGTGTGGGGTTGATTGCAGCTGCTAATGGTGTTGTTATTGCAACGGAGAAGAAATTGCCGTCTATATTGGTTGATGAAACCTCTGTAAGTATATTTTATTGGCAGATGGGTGGCATTTGAGTTTCATTGGTTGCTTTAATTATGGTCCATTCTTTATTTTACTTCCGTATGCCTTGGTATCTCTGATTTGGCAATGTGTTGAACATGTTTCAAGCCATACTGATAACTCTGTGCCAAGCTGAAACATTTTAAAATAATTGAAATGTAATAACAATTCCTCCTTGGTATGGTCAAACAGAAAAATATATGTATTTATGGTTCATTAGTCTTGATTTTCTTGACTAATATCTTTATTACGTTATGAAGTATGTTCGGCCTTGACTCGTAGGGATCAATTTGACTGTAATAGTGGAAAGAGAGAGAAGTGCTCAATATTAGTTAACAACTCGACAATCGTAATTTATCTTACGTATGGTCTTCGTACATAAGAATGCCACTTTTCTCATGCATGGTTTTTGTACTTATGCATGCCATGACGCTGATATAATTTTTTGCACCTTCTTGTTATATTTCTGCTTCTCATCTGCATGCTTTCATCTAGTCTTTCTTTTATTTTTTTTTTTCCTTATATGAAAAATTTGGATTGTGATTTTAGTCAGCTACTGAAGTTTGTATGACTATTATCAGATATCAAGATTTTTTCATGTTGTTTTTACTTCTAGTGCCAACCTTGCACTTTGCAATAATTTTGGAGTTCTCATATGAATATGTTCCCATTTTATGCTGTTAAATCACCTTGTCCTCGTTTTTATATTGTGTCAATGAAATAACCGTAAATACCAGGAGAAGTTGTTCAAAGTATGCAGTCTGTTTTGGTTACCATGCGTGCTGAACGACCTCAGTCTGTTTTGGTTACCATGCATGCTGAATGACCTATTTCCAATTTTGTGGAAACTAATTACCTATTTAAATTCTCTGTCAAATTTTTTTTTTGGCCAACCGCCCCCCCCCCCCCCCCCTCTTCCCCTCTCCGGGGCCCCACAGGAGCAATGGCTTGCAAATATTTTTAAATACCACCATACATTTAGCTCTTAATTTTACCGAAGGATCGTTGCTAGTACTGTTTCGAAGCACTATCCCATTTGATTTGTCTCTAGGCATCTTTGACTTGATAGTGTTTCCTGCATTCCATTTTTTTTCCCTAGGCATCTTTTCTTCATTCCTGCGTTACATATGCCCTTCTCAACTGTGCTGAACTGTTGCGGCATCTCTTTTTCTATATGTATATACTATTGTAATGCACTTGTCTCTTGTCTTCTGCCAGGTGCAAAAGATTCAGATTTTGACCCCTAATATTGGAGTTGTATACAGGTGTGGTACCAAATCATATTGAAGCCACTTTTGTAGCTGCTTTATAAAATGCAACATCCTTGCAATTGTTTATCATTTACAATTGTTTGAATAGTCAACTGTGAACCCCTTGAGAATAAATTTTAGGAATACTGCGTTGACACAAACTAATGTATTTTTCATGATCTTCTATCTAAAGCATTTTGGGGTTCACACTCGTCAGAAAATTACTTGAACTCTAGACATATATGTAAAGAAATATTTGATAATACTAAGAAAGGCCTTAAATATAAGGGTGAGTTGAGGTAAACTTTTTGTCTTGCTAAAAAACTAACTTGTTAGGTTGAATGACAGTGGGCCTATGAAATGTGTTGACATCCTCGACAGTGGGCCTATGAAATGTGTTGACATCCTCGACATAGTAATAAAATGTTTAGGTAGAAAGATGTTCAAACGGTTATAGGCTGAGAATAGCCTTTATAATCCTACTGCTGTATTGAATGGTTGTGCTGTTTCACAACTTCTAATTATATTTAGTCAGAAATTAATGTGAGGATTATATTATAGGGCATTAGGCTTACCCCTCATTACACCTAATAAATTTAACCAAGTTATGAAATATTGGTGTTTGTATGCATTTCTTCTATGCAGTTCACTCAGTCTGTAGAATAACACTGCCCTGATAAAGTGGCTAATAATTTTCTTTTTGTGCAGTGGGATGGGGCCAGATTCTCGCGTGTTGGTTCGGAAAAGTAGGAAGCAGGCTGAGCAATATCATCGGCTATATAAAGTATTTATTTGACTCTAAAAGAATGTAGTTATGACCCCCTGTTTTGTATTCTTTTGCTATTGAACTCCCTATATCATGATGGGATTGATTGAGTCTGGAAATACGGAACTTTAAGGGCTTGTTCTATACAACTTAAATTTCTATACAACTTAAATTTCACCAAACTAAATCTACTTTTTTCTCTCATAATTTTCAACTATTCATATGTTGATTTGACAATTACTTTATATTTTTTAATACTCCATCTCCAATTTTCAACCTCACATCCTACACCAAATTTTAAGTGGTGCCAATTCTCCAGCTCATTAATTTGTAAGTATATTTTTTCTATGAAAAATATTGGAAATTGGAAATATAATAAACCACCATCTCGAGTACTTATCCTGGATCTTCATATGAAGCACTGAAGCTTCTGTGTTTCATCAGTTAATCCTTAACAATCAGTTAATATGACTGGGCTACTTCATGTCCTATTCTAGACAACGCGAATTTTTAAGGTTATATGGTAAAATTTGGTTTGACGTGGTACTGAACAATTGAGATTTTTACTTTAAACACTTTCAAAGCAGGAGCCATTAGATTGACTTGAACTTGAAAATCTCCGTTAGGTACTAATACTTTCAATCTCATAGACTTTCAAAATTCCCATAATATTTCCTGAGGCAGGGAGACATTCGTCCACCCCCACCCCCCTCCCTCACCCTCTGTGGGTGTGTGGGTGGGTGGGGATGTGTGTGTGTGTCTCTCTCTATGTATATGTGTCTGTGTGTGTGTGTGTGAGAGAGAGAGAGAGAGAGAGTACTTGGCACAGCACATCACTTAGTGCTGATTAGTTATTTTATGAATTTCATTTGTAGGATTTACTTGGCATGACCATATCGTTTAATGCTGATCAGTTCTTCTCTGAATGTAATTTGTAGGAACCAATCCCTGTTACCCAACTTGTGAGGGAGACTGCTGCTGTTATGCAGGAATTCACTCAATCCGGGTAGCTATAAATATTATTATTTCATCATTTGGGTTTCATTTCAGTATGGCAAGTATTGTTTGCTTCTCAAACAAACTGATTGAAGTATTTGAGAAATTTTTTCTACAATCTGTAATTAAAAGAGAGTGAAATGGCTGCTTTCTTTAATAACTCTATTCCTGGAGATATAGTTGAATAATGACCCTACAAATAGACAATCTCTCTGAGGATCGAACGACATCTCAAGGATCAAAATGGAGGACTCTTTCAACTTTTTTGTTTTCCCTGCCATGGAATTTTAGAAGGAATTCTTTTATATGTTTCTCTTGGTATTATATAAGCTGCAATTGTGTTGCTTCTTTGATTTCATGATTCTTTTCTTTCAGTGGTGTAAGGCCATTTGGGGTCTCTCTCTTGGTTGCTGGGTTTGATGACAAGGGTCCACAACTATATCAGGTACATCAGGCATTTCTTTTACACAAGATCCTTGTGCCTTTTTCCCATCCAGAAACAACTCATTTTGTTCCAAAACTCAGAGCTTGTTTGGGGCGGGATTTTTATAGTCATTTTTCTTCATTTTTATTTTCAACCAACAAATTTTGTCTATTTTCCAATCCCACTCTTACCATTCCCCATAACCCTTTTACAGCACATTTAAAAATTGTTTTCTCAAAAATCTCTCACAAACACACACTCACTGTGGACTATGGCACCTTGGTAGTTCTGCATTTTGCATGAATGCCTAACTAAAATATGCATCCTGGGATAAACTTGGAGCTTGTTAGCTAAAAAAATGATTAAATTGTAAGGTCTACCAAGCAAGCTCTTATTTTTTAGTGCTGCTGTGAAAAGTTGCATTCTTTTGTTAGCTGAATGATGACTTTATTTGTTCCTTATATGTTCATTCTCTAGGTGGATCCATCTGGTTCGTACTTCTCTTGGAAGGCATCGGCAATGGGAAAGAACGTATCTAATGCAAAGACTTTTCTGGAAAAGAGGTGGGTTGTTTGAAAACAACAGATTTGATTTGCTAGGATTTGACAACTTCTTTCGCTACTTTTATATTATTATTAGGGAATTGACATTTTCTCTCACTGGATATGTTATTATCCTTGAGCAATTATGATGTGTAGAAAATAGCTACCAGCTCTAGTTCCTTGGGACGTAGTTGGCCTCGTCTGTCCATAATGAACTCTCTTTTGCTCTTTCTTATGAAAGTTTGTTAATCTGAATTCACTTTTGTTTAAGGACATAGACAATTTTCATTTGTTCAGAGGATCTTGAGTGTAGGTCCCTCTGCTCTGGATATAATGTGGCAATAGCTTAATACGATACCCTCCGGACTCATTCATTTGCATGAAGATGGTTTGTAATTCAATCTTTAAAATCACAAATAAAAAATGTCACAAGGTATGGGATATGATCCAAACTAGATGATGCTTAAAACCCATATTATAATCTGACTCTGAAAGTTGAAAATTTCGAACCTAAAAAACTTGTTTGACGTATGACTTTTGCTAATGCATTGATGGTCCAAGTTGAAGTACCTTTAAACTTCATGTTATCACTGATCAAGATTTGTTTCGGTTATTGCAGGTATACTGATGATATGGAACTTGATGATGCTGTTCACACCGCAATATTGACCCTCAAGGAGGGGTAAGCACATATATTTCTATCTTTGTTTTTTGGAGAACATTTTTTACATTGAATTTTTCCTTCTATTTTTCTCATTTTTATGCTTTTGTTGAGATAAAGTGATTTTAGTTGGCATGAAAGGTCAAAAAGAACTTTAGGGTTTGTTTGATACAAATTAAATCATATTATTTTTGGATGTGTGGTTGAGAAGTAAAGAAGAGGTATTAAAAAGTATAATTGTTAAATCAATGAACCATTAAAAAGTATAATGGTTCGTTTTCTGGTTTTTCTAGCCTCATTGGTTCTTTGGGAAGTGGTGTTTGTTACATATGATCAATATGTATTAACCCCAGGAGGAGGCACAGCGGTTAGGGCGGACCTGTGAAGTGTGGTTAGGAGCATATCTCAGGTTCGATTCCCCGGGCGTCAAAACTCGTTTGTATTTCTTTCTTGGGGCCACTGGAGCGTCTCTTGGTCGAAGCGTTAGGGCCTCGTGGGATTAGTGGGGGGTGAGACCCCCGATATCCTCGGTTATTAAAAAAAATATGATCAATATGTATTATTGCAACAGAATTTCTTTAATTTTGTAGGACTAATTAAACCAGTGATCTTGACCCTTTATTCCTCACTCTCAGGTTTGAGGGACAAATTTCAGGCAAAAACATTGAGATTGGCATCATCGGCAATGACAAAGTATTCAGGCAAGTTCCGTCTTTCTCTTCTGAGTTGTTGAACCTAAATTCTGATTGATCATTGTGATTGCCCTTTTTGTTGCAGAGTTTTGACTGCGGCCGAAATCGAAGACTACTTGCAGGAAGTGGAATAGTGCTGTTACCCCCACCTCATGTTATACCTTTTTCTCTTGTTAAAAATCCACTGGTCGATTGTTGTATGACTATTTGAGCTGCTACTGTTAGATCTCGTTCCAAATGATGTTACATCTTTCTCTATCACCATTAATTTTTATTTTGATTGGGAAACTCCTAAAGCTGAAATTTCAAATACTTTTGGTTCTCTTTGGAAATAGCATGTTTGGTCAAATTCCCTGTTCGTAATTTATGGAAATTTCCCGTTTGGTTTTCCACTTTTCCAATATACCTCACGAATATGAATCTTGATTTATTACAAGAAATGCGGTAGCTGAAATAAAGTTTGTTCGACTAATTGTAATTGGTGCTACTGACGTCTGAGCCACTAATAGGAGGGCAGTTGACACAGGCTTTTTATCAATCGGTTTTGTTCACCTACCCACATGGGTAGGTGCCCACGCCGACGTGCCACCCGCACGTCATCCGGAAAAATTTTTTTAAATTTTTTTTATTTATTTTTTATTTTTTTTCAGCATCTACGTTAGATTAGATGAATAATATATAACTGCCCCCTGATGGTTGGGGGGTCGGTGGGGGCCACACAAATTTTTTTCCGGCGCTTGTGGGTAACATAAGCTACCCACTGTGGGTAGCGGATCGGAATTGTTTTATCAACTACTCAACTAATAGCGAGGAGAGAGTGAGCATAGCGAACACGAGTTAAAACTTTTGTTTTAAGTTTTTTCCTCTTAATTTTTTTGCCCTAATATTATTAGCAATGCTCTCTCCGTAAATGCACTTTTTTTTCTCGGGGCTTGAATATAGTGATGTGCAAGCATCATATTAGTAGTGAGCACAATAGAAGTATCTACCTTTCAATAGAAGCACGAATTGCAAACTTGAAAGAAACTGACATGGGGACTTGCAAACAAGATGAGTATTTTACACGAAACGAGGGGGAAAAAGGGATGAAGTCCCCACAACCTTGTAGCATCACAGAACTATATAGACAAACATCAAAGACCCTTAACAAGCTCTCGTAGCTCAGTTGGTTAGAGCACCCGTTTAGTAAGCGGGAGGTCTTGAGTTCGACTCTCAACGAGAGCACTGTTTTCCAATTAACATTTTTTTCCACCCTTACCGAATCTTTGTCAAAATCACAACCAGCTTATGGATTCAGCATGGCAAAGAAAATAAAACCACCAATATTGAATCTCTGTTAAAATAGTAACCAGTTTACAAAATCAACACAAACAAATAACCGAGAGAAACGCGAAGTTGTGTAAAGAGATCAGTCATGAATGAATCTTCAATGTTTAATCAGTTCATTTCATTCTTGTTCTTGCTTAAGTCTGCCTGGTGCTGATGTCATTCTCGTCAACGAGCCTCATTTCAATCAAATTTCTTTGAACGCCTACCGACCTTACTACGCCACCAATAGTCACCACAAGAACATTAACCGCAGCTGAAATGATGAAACCCGGTAAGCATCCCTTGGTACGATCACCCTACCGACTATCTTGCTCACAAACTAGTAAACCAAATGACAACCACCACAAAGGCGAAGATTCTTGAAAATCCGGAGAGTCGAACCTTCCGGTGTGGAAATCAAACCATAAGCAAGGGCAAGTCTCTCACTGTGGTTCCACAAGTTATCCTCTTTCTGTTCTTCGTCTGTATCGTGCAATGCATAGCTTATATCAGGGACGTAACCTTCTTCTTTAATCTTCTTCCTCAGCTCCATTAGTTGGAGATATTTGCTCGGTTTCAGGGTGGGACTGATCTCCTACTCCGAACTATTTCTTACGTTGACCCAACTGCAAGCAGGCTTCTTCTTCACATTTTCAGCTTCCATTTTGACCCTAATCTTCAAGTATAGTGCATTAGCCGAGTCGTCTGATGGGTTTGACTTTAGAAGATTTTCCACTGCTTTCTTTCCCAGTTCCAAATGACCATGTGTTTTACATGCCGATAACAAACTTTGCCAGATGAAGTCATTCGGTGGGACCTGCATTTGTTCGATAAATCTCTCAGCCTCAGCCAGTCGTCCTGATCGGCCAAGAAGATCAACTATGCATACACAGTGCTCTATAGCAGCTGGGATTTTAAACTCATTGGTCATTGAAGCAAAGTACTTAAGACCTTTGTCTACTAAACCACCATGACTACACGCCAATGGAAGTGAGACGAACGTCACATGGTCGGGTTTTTCTCCTTGCTCTAGCATTTCGTGAAAAGTCTCTTTTGCCCTCTGGAAGTACCCATGTCTAGCATAAGACGAGAGCAATATGTTCCAAGAGAATCTTGATCGACTTTTGGGCTCAGGGAGTAATTTAAACAGATCATTCATTTCTCCACACTTTCCATACATACCCATAGTAGCTTTTTCACATAGTGGTAAGTGTCAAGTCCAAGTTTAACGGCCAAACAGTGAAGGTGCTGGCCATCCTCGAGGATACCCAAATTTGCGGATGACGAAAGGCCTGCAGAAAGGCTAAATTGGTCAAAATCACGTTAGTTCTCTGCATTTCAAGAAATTTTAAAGCCTCCTCCCATTGGCCATGCTGAGCAGTTGCAGCCATCATTGCATTCCAAGTTACATGTGTTTTATTCACTAATCTGTAAAATATATGGTTGCTTGAATTTAAATCACCACAATGGCGTACATCGTTATAACTTATAAGGGAGTTCTTTACATACTCATCTGTTTCAAATCCCGTCTGTATTATATAAGCATGAAAGGGCCTTCCTCTCTTCGGTAGGTCACTAGGATTGGACAAAGACCCAAGAATGTTGATAAGTGTAATGTAGTTAGGAGATTCTCCTTTTAGTCTCATGAATTTGAAAGTTTCGAAAGCCTCGTCTGGTTCTTCGTTTTCTGCATATCCACCAATCAGAGCATTCCATGTCACCAATTCTTTCTCAGGAATCGTCCAAATACTTTCTTGGCTTCCTTCATCATCCCACACCTTCCATACATGGTAACTAGTGCATTTCCAACCACCAAATTTTGATGAAAACTGGATATTATCACAGTTGAATGTAAAATCCTGCCTTGATCAAGAAATTCACCATCAGAGCGAGCAGCAAGTGCGCTAGCTAAGCTAACGAAGTTCATCATCCTCCCCGTGTGGCGAATTTCTGTCAACACTTTCAAGGCGTCTAAGCATTTCCCCTCGAAAACATAACCAGTCATCATAGAGTTCCATGAGATCATATCCTTCTCCACCATTCTGTGGAACACCTTTTCTGCGTATTTATACGCTCGACTCTGAAAATACATAGTAAGAAGAGTGTTTGATACACAGACATTAGAATCCAATCCCATTTCCACTGCTAATCCATGAATTCCTCTACCCCACTTCAGGTTCTCAACAGCATCACAGGCTACCAACACGGCCGAAAGTGTAGTTTCATTAGTCTCTCCAGGATCAAGACGCATTAACTGAAAGCATCTAAGTGACTCAGTACATAGAGAATTATCAGCAAAAACTGTAATCATAGAGTTCCATGATATATCATCTCGTTCATCCATGTGATTAAATACATAAGAGGCATTTTCGACGCTGCCGAAATTACCGAACATTGATATAACAGAATTTGCTACAGAAAGATTGCACTCAAAACCCGACTTTAGAACATGTCCAAGCATTTGATAACCCAAAAATTCATCATCAAGAGCCGAACAAGAACTAATAACCGTAGTAAATGGATTCTGATTACAGCTGATCCCTTCCAATCTCATCATTCTATATAATTCAATAACCTCACTGAAATATCCAGCATCTGAATAATTAACCATCAATGAAGTCCAAGAAACTACATTTCCGCGAGGCATCTCACCAAAAACTGTTCTAGCACTAGAGATAAGTCCTTAAATCCCATGAAAATGCAAAAGAGAAGAACCCACAAAAACATCATATAACAAACCTTTCTTGAAGATCAAACCATGGATTTGAAGTCCTTCAAGAACCATGTTCCCTGACCTACTAAATGCAGTCAATAAACTAAAGTTAAACCTCGATAAAGTAATACCCCCAGGGACCGGAAAAAAAATATTCATTTAGCGAGGTTATTTATTTATCGATAAACGAATAAATTATTCATTTATCGATAAATAAATATTTATTATTTTAGAGAGAACTTTTCAATATAAAATATGTACATTGTATATGGTAAGAAAAATCAAAAGACACTAATCAAAGTATTATTTGAATCTAGGGAAGCTCAAAAGTTTTAGTGAAACTTAATGTCTCTAAAAATTACATTCATATACGTACATAGCAAATGAAAAGAGTTGTGTATGCTCTACAAAGAGTTAAGAATGGAGTTCATTTTGGTATAAGTGGGAAGAAAAAACAATCAACTATAGATGCATATTTTCAAAAGGAATAATTATTGTATGGGTATTGTTGATTAATTGAAAGATTTTGGTCTATTATATATATATTTTTTCTGAGCGAAATCAAGTAATTATTACTTTATATTTTTATTGGGCCTTAAGGATTCAATTTTTTTTTATTACTTAATGCATTTAGCGAGGTTATTACTTTAGTCCATTAGCCCAAGTCAGGACCCGAAGAAATTATTATATAATCGAGATTATTACTTTATTAAACATTACTTTATAGAGGTTTAACTGTAGCAATAACATACCCATTTTACTCAATTCCTCATCGCCGCATATCAATAAACAACCTACTAGCATCTACATACAACCCCACATTGACATACCCAGAAACCATGTTATTCCAAGAAGCTTCATTTCTCTTGGGCATTTGGTCGAACAGATTCTCAGCAGCAAAGATATTCCCAAACTTCGAGTACATGTTTATCAACGTGTTGGTGTGAATTATGCTCAAGCAAATATTCCCTTTTATGCAAACTGCATGTAGAGCTTTTCCAACAATTTCTTTGGTAATCTGTGAAAAGCCATTTTGCAGAAACCCAGAAATTTCCGTGTCTGGGTCGGTTGTTATGCATTGAATTGTGTGATCTATGGGTTCATTTCTGCATTGGGTAAGTGATAAATTTGATAAAGCAGCCGTGGAGAATTTGAACGGAGACTCAAATCTGAAAGTTGCAAGCTTTTTCTTGCAGTAGGCAGCCAAGTCTGTTTGCTTTGTTCTTTGAGTAAGGTGATTAGTCCCCATCTAAATACCCCTCCGTCCATTTTTTTTTTTTATGGGCGTGATTTGATTTTCACTCACATTAACAATTTGAAATTAATATTTATTAAAAAAATAAATTTTATTTATATATTTTTTGATATATTCCTATATTAAATATGATAATTTACTTTCATTAATAATTATGCATAATAAATATGGGATAAATTAGGAAATGAAGAAGTTCAATTTATATTAATGAAAAAAGTAACCTATATTTTAGAAAGAACGAAAAAGAAAATCAAACCTATCAAAATGGGACGATGAGAATAGTAAATATGCATAGTTGACATACAATGTAGTGATTTCCACTTTCCTGACCATAAAGGTGGAAGGCCCAAAAACGAAAAGCACCGAAGAAACAAGGACACCAAGATAGTTAGATAGATTAATTGTGTCAATAATAATAATATCAATAACAAGAATAAAATTTTTCTTTCACAAAAACAATAATAAAACTCTTAAAGATAGTAACTTCTTTTTTTTTTTTTTTGTGTGTGTTTTTCCGAAAGATAGTAATTTAATAATTTTTAATTACATAAAAATTCATGAAAAAAAAATATCAAGACTTTTTTTTATTTGATAACCATGTTCAATTTCCTCCTTTTAATTTATCATTATAGAAATTATACATTTACATGTACTTGAAATATTCTCGATGGACATCTACGTGTAGGAGGGTTATGATTTGAGGAGATATTTATTTATCTATTAGCCTGTTTGGTAACCATTTATATATATTTTAAAATATTTTTAATGTAAAATAAGAGAGAGAATGAGTGGAGTTGAGTGGTGGAGATTTATGGATGTGATTAGATATGCGAATGTGATTGATTTAGGAGAGAGAAATAATGAATAAAAAGTGGTAAAAAGTGGTAAAAATATTTTAAAAAGATTGCCAAACACCCTTTATAGAGAATTTTCTCCTAATTTTTTAATTCCATAAATTAGTTTTCCCGCCCATTCCTCAATGTATATTTTTAATCATTTCTTTTAACTCGCCTAATCTATCTTCTATCTATTAAGAGAAGTATCATTCGCCCAAAGCCCAACCCAATTCCCACTCGCGCTTCTTGGCCTCCGTTTTTCATCTTCATCGTCTTCAACCTCATACATCAACATGCGCTTCTTCTTCTTTCTTTTTCCCCCACTCTCAATCTTTCTCCACCTTTTTCTGATCTTTCTTTCCGGAAGTGCTTCGAATTCTATTGTAGAGTATACACGATTAGCCCAAATCTATACTATAATTATCTTCATCTTCCATTCTCAAGATTTGCCTTAATTGACATGCATAACCCAAATCATACAGCTAAATTACGACGCACGAAATCTTTTGCAATTTTGCAGTATCAATTGTGTGAGGGTTTCGTTTCAAGTCCTTGCAATCGAATTAATTTGCGGATTTTTCCAGTCGGCAAAGATTTTGCCAAGCTGAAGCTGATAACGCCACTAAGTCGGTGCCTATCTCCACCCGTCGGCAATTATTGATTAAACTTACTCTGACCAGAGGCAGCATCGAAGTCCTTATCGGAGGTTTGATGCTTTGCTCTTTTTTCTCCTTTTTTTTTTCTCTCTGTTCCCTTTCTGCTTTTATTTGTCATTAGGGACGACGGGTGTAGAAAGAAAAAGAAGGTTGTTGTGGAGAATTTGAATAACTTCCCCGTGCAATGCTTAGCCCAGTTATGCCAAAGATATTACACTTGATAATAAACAAGAACCTGATGAGTCCTTGCAGAGATAGGCAAATATCGGTGTTAATTGCATTATCCTCTATCATTGTTTAGATGGATATGCTTACATATATCATATTTAATCAATTGAAGAACTTCTCTATTTTGCACTTTTGTTTATAGGATATACCTTTCAAATATTTACACATGCTTTTCATAACTCAGTCTTCTTCTTTGAGTTTAAGATTCCCAATACAATTTTGAGCATAAATATGAGATTATTTGAGTGAAATGTTAACTTTCATCCACTGAAGGTCTCCTCTCTTGAGGATCTCTACCTTGGTATGACAAAGATGCTGGACATAATCCTGGTGCAATCCCTTTTGGCAGTCCCAGTTAAGTGCTATTTGTTTTACTAATTTCATATCGTTAGTATCTTTTAGGGATTTTTGGTTGATTATTCGAATGTTTACAATAGGTGATATGGAGGTGCCGACCTTTACCATGGCAATTGAAGCTAACCAGAAACACATTTCAGAGGCGATCTGAGGTCACGAGCTTCAATTTACGTTCATTTAGGCAGAGGCATGCACAAGTTTTAACTATAAATTGCATTTAGTTGTAGGCATTGCTTTAGAGATGCATTAAGAATCTTTGTTTATTCCAACTTCAAAAAATTCTAAGGCCTCGGAAGGCTTTAGTCCTGATCGTGAATGGAAGAGATGATGTAGGAATGAGGAAGAATTGAAAAACTGGTGCATTATCACGGTTGTTCAGTTGGTGATGTCGTCATTATAAGTAATAACCTATTCCCAAAACTCCAGGGAAGGAGGTGAGTTATCACAGAGTTAAAGTGGTTGACAATATTCACAGCGTATGTCCGTATAACATTGAAGCTGAATTCAGAATGCATGATGACAGGAATCGATGTTCTGTAAACAATAAATATGAGGTATAAAATTTAAGCTGAATTCAGAATGTGCTGTAGAGTTCCTTTGGTGTACACGTTTTATTAAGTGAAAAATTGACAGATACTGAAAATATTTGTTTTGTTTCTGTAATAGATATGAAGTTTTTTCCTCCATTGTACAGGTGCTAATATTTTCCTACACTGGCAGCTGCTAATATTTTCAGATTCTTTATTGCAAATAAACATCAGATCAAGGGGGGAAATGGAGTTTTGTACCAAATTGTCCATATCATATTCGAACAGGTATATGTCGATTTGGAACAACATGCCAATTCAGTTAACCCCTAATAGGAACCAGGTGAGGACCATAGAAATAAATTTGTTATTAGTTATAAATGGTAGCCATCAAAACTCTACAGTTGATGGTTGCTACTACATCTGAACTGTTAGTCAATTATCAAGTGACACATTGAATTGGTGCTACCAGATAAGAGATATGTTCATGTTGGAGTTGATTCAAGAAGTCCAATTCGACATTTGGTGATGCCAAACATATTAATTCTCCAATGAAAATGAAATGTAAACAATTCATTATTCACCATGTTTCTATCCTTTCCTATGTGTTTCGCAGTGAGGATTTTTTTATTCCTCACCTAGACCTACTTGGTCAGCTTGTGACACTTATGTGGATCATTTTTTTTTCATTCAAGCATGCATTTATAACACTTGGTATCATTTCTGTTGTCGTACTTTTAGGTGGTTACTTATTTCCGGAGACCCTGTTTTACCAATGATCCCATAGGTTAATACATTATTGGATTTGATAAAATGTTGATTTCGCGACTTCAGGCTATTGACACAGCAAGGATTAAAGGGGAATATCCAGAAAGGATAGAACAACCGGAATGTCAGGTATGTGTGTATAGTGCATGCATTCCACTTTTTTAGCATCATACGTTGTTGGCTTATAATTAGCCATTTTCAATCTGGATTAATATTTATAATGATAGTGAAGCTATCATAGTGCAACTTCAAAATTTATAACAATTTTTTGCTTCGGACATATAAATTTTGGTTACCACACACCCAGCTCTCTTATCCTTTCTGTTATAGTTTTACATTCTTTTTTCCATTTCCCCCCTTTATCACAATCGTTTTGTAAGACTTGACAATTTTTTAGAAATGAGTGTAGTAAGACTTGAACCCATGTCTTTTGGCTACTCATCAATACCATGTTAACCACCCACCTTATTTGAAAGTTTTAGAGAGGTTACAGGTACAGTGGAACTTGAATCTTTATTCAATGTCTTTTATTAAGTGACTTATTATTTCAAACAATTTTAATCCTCCATTGTATAAATTGTATTTGTTTTTGTATGTTAATCTAAATATTGCTTCGTTTTAACCGCACATTAATCTCCTTTTTCATTTTTTTTTTATTTTTACCGTTTGAGAATTGCTCCTTAATCTACTTTAATGTCTTCGCCTGTAGGGCAATGATTCCGATGACGATCTAGACAAAATATTGACCCAGTCAACACAAGGCAACTCAAATGTGCTATGTGTCACTTACTAGGACTTTCATAATGGATGTTTGATATATAGAATGTGGTATATGTCATTTATTAGGAGTTTCATAATGGATGTTTGATATATAGTTTAGCCCTTGAATAATAATAGATGGTTATTTATTTACAAGTGTTTTATTTATTGTGACTTTGAGGACATAACCTGCATTTCCATGCCACATGTTTGCTGTCTAAGTTTGAATAAATTACATAGAAAAGGGGCCTCACTGCGTTTATTGAATTTCTAGGAATGTTTAGACTTGTCTCTGTGTAAACTTCAGTGACATTGCGCTAGAGGATATCTATAAAAAATGTGACTTCAGTGACATTGCGCTAGAGGATATCTATAAAAAATGTGACGTGTCTTTTGTTAATTTGTTAAATAAGGAGTTTGTGATCATGTTTGATGCCTTATCTATAATTACAAGTTTTAAAACCCTATTATATCCTTTATATCCAGATATAATTTTACTTGAGAGGATATCTAATTAGGTCATATATCGACATCTCTTCATTTCTAATCAGTGGCTTTCTTTTATTTCGTAGACTATACAATCATTGTTGGGAAGCCATGAAGAAACTACAATCACTTCTTCCTCAAAGTGTTGCCTTGATGCAGGTGATGATCCTAATGGTGATACTCGGACAACTGAGAATTCGAGCAACAAGAAGCTGAAGAATATTAAAATTGAAAAGCCATAGATTCAATGTCTCATTTGTCATATGATGTTTAAGTTGGATTTATGATTAATTTGGATGCTTTTGTTATCGGATTTGATTGGTAGTTAATCAGCTTTGAGAATAGTTTTATTATCGTAAAAGTCCAATAAACTTTCTAAATTTTTTTCCCGCAGACCAACTTATAATGCAGTTATTACTATTTACAATTATAAAATAGATTAAATTATGAATCGACCCAATTCTAAAGATTATTTGCGGTAAATTGTTAGAATAATTATTCTTGCTTCGTATTGATAATTTTTTTTGTATCATTAATTTTTTGTACCTTTTGGTTGAGTGGACATAATTTTTTAAATTACAAAAGTGAATTTATGGATTGAATGTACTTTCTTCGTACTTTTAATTTTTTTTCCTTGGAACATTTATTTTTGTGCCAAAATGTTCATTTGTTCCGCATTGGTTTAATTCATACTTCAATCATGAATCAATGTTATTAGTTACACAACATTAAAGTAGAAAAGTTAAAGAGTATGAATTGTGGGCTGGTGTTCTGTTGTTAACGTTGGCAACATAACACCCATGCCCACATCGACGTGGCGTCATTTCATGGTGCCACGTCAGCGTTAAAAATTTTTTTAGTACATACGTCAAATTAGATGAATAGTATATAACTACCTCCTAATGGTGGAGGGCCTCACAAGCTCCTACGAATTTTTTTCCTCGGAATGTGGGCACCATAAGGTGCCCACTATAGTCATTAGAACATCACCCATGAATTGTGTCCTTATTATAATTATATAATAATGAATTATTGAATGAATATATATGGGAAAAAGGAAAAGACTATTTACATGGGCTACCAAAGAACACAAATTATTTCAAAGTTTACTTTCAATACTAAATTATTTTTAAAAACACTTAGTAACAATCTAATTAATACTTTCTCATAAATTACGTATTTAATAAACAATGAGCTATTAACTCAATCAATAATTGAAATCATGTGACTCAATCATATTTTTTTAAAACAAGTTTTAATGAATTTTTACATATTTTAATTTATTTTCAATTTTGATCAAATAAATCACATCCATATATTTTGTGGTACTTATATTTACTACACAAACCTTTACCATTCAACTCTACTTATTCTTTTTCCTATTTCACATTAAAATCCATAAAAATTTACACCATAACACACACATACACAACATAAAACTACCCTTTTAACATGGTAAAAATAAAAAAAAATTAATTTAATTTTTTAAATTGTAAAAAGGTTTTTAAAAAATAAAAAAAAAAACAGAAAACCACTGCCTAAGTGGCACTGTGCCAAGTTGGCACTTCAACTTTTGTTAATAAAAAAGAATATATACATAAAATTCAAAAATAAATAATTAAAATGTAATATCCAAAAATTAAAACGTATATAGAAAATATTAATTTTCATTTTCAAAATTAATTTAATAGGCATTGTAAGTTGCACATTTGATCTCTTATCAAATTTTCATTAATGCATGCAACACTAAATATAAAAGAATTAAAAATATATATAAATTAATTAAAAAATTAGAACACATATAAGCAAATATACATATAAAAAAGTAAAATAAGAAAAATAGCATCAAATAAGGAAAATAGAATAAATTAAATACTGAAAATAATTAATTCTTAAAAAGCCAAATATGACACTGCACCTAAACACTTTACTTAAGTGGCTCTTTTAAATTTATATATAATTAGATTGTTTCTCAATGATGTTAAATATTTATTTAGGATTCTATGTTCTAAATAAATATTAAGAATCCTAACTATTTTAATTTATTTATTTTATACATATTTTTATCGGTTTAGATTCTATTTAAATTTTAAAGATAATTGATTAAGTTGTCTATTTTTTATTCCAAATAAAAAGACAACTTAATCAATTATCTTTAAAAACTAAATAAAATCTAAATTGATGAAATTAAGTCGTTTACCTTAATTATTAACCATATATATTTTTATTTATTTATTTTATCCAAATTAATTTAAATTTTATATCAAATTATTCGATATTTGATCAAAATAACATAAAATCTATGAGATTTTTTTATCAATCTCATTAAGAGTCTTATAATTTAAATTATTTAAAGTAGTCATATAAATTGACGAGTTAAAAAATATGTTAATATAGTAAATCTATTGAATTGGTGAATTTATACCAAATATATTAATATACATGTTTAGTATGTTTAGAATGCGTTTATTAAAAAGTCAGATGCATGTTAATAATGCATATTAAAAAGTACAAATAAAAGTCTACGATTAAACGACCATGATGGGACATCGACGGGGATGAGAATTTTCCCATGATGAGAGTTTATATCATCCTTACTCAACCTTGATTAAATGAGGATGGAACATTCATAGCGGGGCGGATTTGTCGAATTGTACTTGCTATATTACCATTTTTATAATTTATCTATATGTAGGTTATATTTTAGTATTTTACAATCAAATCTTAAAAATTATTATTCACATATTAATTTTCCATACTTTGTGTCGCATGTGTGTATAATTAATATCTTCCAAAATTTGTAATTATATATAATAGAATATAAAATAATTTTACAGAAAAAACCGTTGGTCCTATGAAAGTTAGTAAAGTTTTTTAGCGTGGTTATTTGATAACGACAGCATTTAATATTATTTTATTTTGTGTTTATATTTAGTAGATTTAATCTTACAATAAGAAGAATGTGATACATTATCATAATCTCTATCATACTCTATGCAACGCACAGGTGGAAATATTAGGTGAATGCGTTGTACGAATTGACAACTAATCATCAATTAATTATTCTATCATTCCATTAATATTTATCAAAATTACTATTTATCGGAAAAATTAGTCTCCCGTGCAACGCACGGGTAAAACAATTAGTTTCATAGAGAATGGTTCGTACAAAAGGCAAGGATAACTTTAAAATTAATAATATTTACTATGATTACTTTTAAAAAAATCAAATATTTAAAACTACATATTTTCTTATTCTCGACCTTGAAAACTATTTATAAATTGTTTTGAAAGACTAATGCTTACCAAACGGTTTGTAAAATTTTGTTATAAAGCGGTGTAAATTCGATCTCAACAGCTATTTTATTGATTTTTATAAATATATATATATATATACTTCTTCTATCATATTTTGATAGGCATGGTTTAACTTTCATATAGATTAAAAATTTGAAATTAATATTTGTTAGAAAGGTAAATTTTAGTTGTGTATTTCTCAATATTCTCCTATATATTAAATATGACAATTTACTTTTATTAATAATCATGTATAATAAATATGGTAGATTAAGAAATGAAAAAATTAAATTTATACTAATAATAAAAAAGTAACATATATTTTGGAACGAACAAAAAAAAATCAAACCTATCAAAATGGACTGAAGAGTATATATATTTCACTCACCAAAAAGTGCCGTTACATATTAAAGATTTGTTTCTTTCCATTTTATAACTTTAAAATGTATTTTTTAAGTAAAAACAACAGAGTGCACGATTCTGCAAGTCAAAAAATAAGCAATTTTTGGTGGCTATATTTTGAATTAATCATCTCAAATCTTGGTTGGTGACCAAATAATGTAACATGAAGTCAAGAATTAATTATGATTTGACCGCCATTATATTACTTGTTGTAACCTGTTCATAACTTCATATCGATGTATTTAATAAGGGTGGGCATAAAAACCGTCAACCCGCTCAAACCACAAAACCAAACCGATTCGGGTGGGTTTGGGTTGGTTTGAAATGGATGTGGTTTGGTTTTGGGTTGAAAAAATTGAAACCAAAACCGTCTAAACTGTTAAAAAACAACTCAAACCGCCATAAACCGCTCAAACCACCCAAAGCAACCCAAACCGATTGGAGGTGGGTTGGTTTTGGTTTGAGAAAAACTCAAACCGACAATGGTGGTTTGGTTTTGGGTTCGGGCAAAAACCAACTCAACCCAAACATGCCCACCCTACTATTTATTACAATAATTATTGCAACTTTTTTTAAATACTCCCTCCGTCCCATTTTAATAGATATAGTTTGATTTTCACACGGATTAAGAATTTAAAATTAATATTTATTGGAAAGGTAAATTTTAGTTATGTATTTCTCAATATACCCATATATTAAATACGATACTACATCCGTTCTATAAATATAGCTCATTTCTGTTTTCACAAAGATTAAGAAAAATGTAATTAATGATATTGGAAAAGTAAAATTCAAGATTATTTTTCTAATATACCCTCTCATTTATTATATATTTTATTTGAACTACTCTATTTTGATGATGACAATGTACATTAAATGAGAACATAAAAAATAAGTAATATTTTAACTACATCTTTAAAAGGAATGTGGCATATATTTTACGACGGACGGAAAATGAATAGTGGACTATATTTTTGGGACGGATGTAGTAATTTACTTTTATTAATAATCATGTATAATAAACAGGGGTAAATTAAGAAATGAAAAAGTTAAATTTATACTAATAAAGAAAATAAAATATATTTTGGGACGGGCGAAAAGGAAAATCAAGCCTATCAAAATGGGACGGAGGGAGTATAAGTTAAGATTCTATTTTTGGATAGATGCCGTCAACAATTTTATAAATAAATAATACTCCATTCGTCCCGCTAAAATAGATTTTTTTTCCAGTTTCGTTTGTTATAAATTATAGTCCACTTTTCTTATTAAGACTGTGACTTATTTTCTAATTGATTAGAGTATCCTTATTTAATATTTTTTAGAATACTAAAAATCAATTAGATATTCTATCTCTTAAGGATATTAATTGTGTTTACACTACTTTTTTGTTATTTTGTATAAGGATAAAATAAGAAGAATATAGAAATATTTTGTAATTCCAATAATATTTCATATATTTTCTTAATATGTGTGAAAAATAATAGGTACCTATCGTAGTGGGATGAGGGGAGTATAACGATAAGATATAGAAACGAGTAAACTAAGAAATAATAATTTACTATGATTGATAATTGAAAACGTTGCACCGATGATCCAAATAACAATTTTTAAAATTCTAATTGCCCAATAGTAAATTAACTAAATAAATAATTAAATAATAAGGAAAATAACGGAAACAATAAAGAAAATGCACGAAATAGCAAAAGTGATGTTTGAAGAAACTATTAAAAACTCTTTAAATTAAAAAAAAATCTCAGGGTGAACTCGCCACTAAAATCCACTATAAAAAGATTTAATCTGCACACGAACAGATATGTTAACCTAGCATGACCTCTAGCTTGTAAACCCCAACGAACCTTATCGATTTGTGCTACATGCACACGTCGGGCAACTCCGACGCCTTTTTCCTAACAAGTGAATCTTATTCCTTTCTGGAATTCAAGCTACATTCCATCGAACTTCAAAACTCTAAAAGCTAATGATGGTGTTTTTGTACTTAGAGATTGGCTTTTAATAGTGAAGGTTCAAAGATATTATTTCCAATCCAGAATAGCAATCAAATTATTTAGATAATGTTTTCTAGCTCTCTCAATACATAAACACGAATTGAATTGATTTGGGATAAACAGACTTGAAAAAATAGGTTTCGGATGAAATTGCTTGAAAATTGAGATGGCCTCAATGGGCTAACCCTACAGGGCCGCTCGGGTGGACCTATGGCACTCTGCTTGGTATCTATCAATAGCGCTTGAGTGTTGTTCAAACTATTTTGAGCGGTTTCTGCGCGTTTTTATTCCATTGAGTCTTAAACTATTCAAATATTAACTTAAGTATTTAAAATTAATTACAACTTAAATTAATTTGATTTTTCTTTAGAATAGCCAGTGTAAAAATCTTAACAATAACAATACACATCAAATATGGATATACTAAAAAATAAATAAATGAAATATATATTAAAAAAACTGGCATATAATTTGAGATGAATGGATAACGAAAATGAATATCGCAAAGTTGGATAGAGATGCTACTAGTACTCCCTCTATCCTACATATATAATCTACTTTATTTCCTTTATAGAGATTAAGAATAGTATTGGAAAAATAAATTTTATAATTAATTTCCTATTATATCCTTTTTTAAATGAATACAACTCATTAAAAATTTTATATTTTCAAGAATATAGGTTGTGCATGATAGTAAATGAATATAAAAAATCCAGCTCCCTCCGTCCCACAAAGATAGTCCCATTTGTATTTTCACAAAGATTAAGAAATTGCAATTAATGATCTTGGAAAAGTACTCCCTCCGTCCCACTAAGATAGGCACCCACAATTTTTCACAAGTATTAAGAAAACATCTTAAATGTTTTTGGAATTATAAGATATTCATATATTCTTCCAATTTTACCCCTATATTGAATGGTCAAAAAGTAGTGTGAACATATTTAAATATCTTGAGAGATGAAATATCTATCTTGATATTTAGTATTCTAATTATTTTAAATAGGGGTATTTTAGTACATGGAAAATAAATTATACATTCAATAGGGAAATTGGACTATAATTTGGGACGAACAAAATAGGAATACTTGCCTATCTTAATGAGACGGAGGGAGTAATACTTTAGAACATAGTTCCTAATATATTTTTATATCTATTTATTATTCTACTTCAATAGTTCTTGTATATTGATAACGATGCACATTAAATAGGGATATATAAGAAAATAAAAAAATTAAATATATAAATGAGACTATATTTTGGGACGGATTAAAATGGTAAATGGAACTATTTTTGTGGGACGGATGAAATACTAAATATAGAAAGATGGCTATGTATGTGGGACAACCTAAAAAAGAAAAGTATATTATATATATGGAACAGAGAGAGTATAAAATTATTCATATGATGATGAAATTCACAAGTATTTCCCTTTTTAACTAAAGTGCGGCAGTAACTACTCAAGAAATAAAAGTGGGAATAATTAATGAACGGTCGACAAAAACGGAAAAGAAATCAAGGTTTAAAAGCGTGATGACAACAGTTAATGAATTATCTAAAGAAGCTAAAAGGTTTTTCTGCATGCATTAAATCGCATTTCCACATTGCAATTCCGGATCATCAACAGCCTCTGTTCCTCCACGTGTCCATATCTCCACACACAATGTGGACTTTCTTTACAAAATTAGCAAACATTTCTATTTATCCACAAAATATTAAATGGTCATTAACTCCACTTAACAGATACATTACAATTAAAATACATTATGCAAAGAAACCCGGTAATATAATTCCTTATCGGGTACTAAATCTCCTTTATAGGGTACTAAATCTCATTATTAGAACACTAAATCCCCTTATAAAGCCACTATAATCCTCCTAAAATGAGAAATTGAACCTGAGATCTCTGGGTGTCACTCACAGCTTTCGCCTCCTAAACCACTAGGCTAAAGCCTCAGTGGTTCCCTAATGACGTTAATTAATTATAATTTGCATCATTGCCTGTTTTATTGATAGCGGATTTCATTTACTCTCTCTCCATATGTCTGTGTGACTCTGTGTATATATAAGCTCTTCAACTCTCCATCTACGACTATCTCTCTGTAAAATCTCTCTTTCTGCTGCGAAGAAGAAGATAGTTTTCTCGGTGAACTCTGGAATGGCCGCTGAAGTGAGTTCTTTTATTAGATTAGTGGACGGTGGAGATGTGAAAGAATCAGGTGGTGGTGGGAAATCAACGGCTCTGATTACGAAGGACTTGCTTGGCGGATGTTGTACGCTCGAATCGAAAGAGTTAGACCTCGATTTGCAAGTGCCTTCTGGTTGGGAGAAACGGCTCGACCTAAAGGTAGTAAAAGTGTTCTTTTTGTTGGATTTGATTCTCATTTCTCTGTTTGATTGTCCAAAATATACTTGAAAATTTTGGTATATTTATTGTTTTATTGTGTGAATTGGATCTGAATTTTTTATATTATTGTTCAAGAGAGCCGTACTTCAAGTTTATCCAGAGCCGTAACAGACTTTTACAAGGCCCAAAGCATATTCTAAAAATTGGGCCCTAGCTACAATAATCACTCTACATTTAACTATTCATAAGTTTTTCCATTTATCACTGTATTGTGGTTTTTTATGCTCCACATACTCAATAACGTATAGATAAAACTCAAATTGAAGCACTTAAATTGGATATCTTTCTTTTTATTAGTAAACGCAAACTTGAGTTACATGTTGTATTAACAAAAAAGAAATAAAAATTATTTTATTATTTTTGGATCTATTTGTCTTTAACTTTTTCCGTTTTTATCAGTAAAAAAATATTATTATTGATGGAAACAAGCAAACCTATATTTAAATTTTTCTAAAAACCAAAAAGAAAAAAGAAAAGGAAAAAGAAAGAAAGAAACAAACAATAAAATTGTGGGCCCCTCAACAAGTGAGGCCCAAAGCCATTGCTTGCTTGGCTTTCCCCTAGGTGCGGCTCTGAGTTTATCCAATAAATGGTGTTTGATCGGGTTTCTCAGTTTGATTTTGGAGATAAACTGTTTGATTGCAACTTGGAATGATTCTGTTTTGTTAATATAGCGCAGTGAATGCTTTTTCTCTGCTTATTACATGCACTTGTGATGATAATTTATGCTTATTTGAGCAGAATTGAAATTCTATGTGCATTGGCCTTGAGTAGCAGATCAATTCCATTTGTGTGAATTTAGTGTGTTTGATATGAAAACCATATTGGGAGATTCTCTCAAGGCAACTGTTACCACTCCTTATTAATTTGGTCTCCTCTATTTATTATGATATTTATTATTTTCGATGGAGAAAATAATATTATATAATTAATTATGCTTAAGGTATATTTGAGTGCTTGGGATTATGATTGATTTCAACAAATTATGATCGAATCCTGTCCCATTATCTCTCTGATGGGCAATAATATGGTATTTAGATCAGTTACTTTTGAGGAATTTAGCAGTTTCTGTTAACTGTTAACTGTTAAATAAAAGTTGAAATATCCATTCCTCTTTTTCAGCGGATTTGGATCAAGAAAATCCCACATGGCATCTTGGAGTAATTTGATAAGGGTGTGTTTGATTGGAGGTTGGAAAATGACTTGGAATTCCAATTCCATGGAATTCAAATTCCCACCCCTCCCCCAAAGAATTCAAATTCCTTGATTTCAAGGAAAATCTCTACTTTTTAACCTAAGATGGAAAATAAATTCCGGAAAATAAAATGTGCTTGATTGAAAAATGGAAATTTTGGATGGAAAATATTTTCCACCCCATTTTCCACCCCCAATCAAACACACCCTAAATGTTTTATGAGTTTACTTATAATTATAAGCTGATATGCAAATTGGAAGTTACTTATTTTGATGGTAAAATGAGGTGTGAGTTATTTCAAATTTGGGCTTTGATGAATATGAATATGCAGTTACTTGTATAAGCAATAAGGTCTCCCATTGATGTGCTGTTCTTGGTTTCAGTCTGGCAAAGTCTACATCCAGAAGTGCAACTCTTTAAAATCATCTTCCTCGACTTCTCAGAATAAGCAGCAAAACAAGAAATCAGCAGCTAAGTTTCAAGATCTCAACTTCCCTCCTGCACCAAATGAGCCCTTAAAACTCTTCGACAATGCATGTTTAGACTTAAAGCTGCTTCCATCGTCCACCTCATCGCCTTCGTCTCCCAAATATCAAAGCGTATGCACTCTAGACAAAGTAAAATCCGCCCTCGAGAGGGCAGAGAAAGAAACTAATTATAGGAAACGCTCAAGATCAATGTCAAAATCATCGTCGTCACCGCCGTCAAACTCTTCATTTTCTGTTAAAGATAGTGATGTTAAAGATAGTGATATTGACCGTGAAGGGAAGCTATCAGGCTCGTTAGCTGCTGGCTGTCCAAGTTGTCTGATTTATGTGCTAATATCGAAGAGCGATCCTAAATGCCCGCGATGCAATAGTATTGTTCCACCGGCCGAGGTAGTCAAGAAACCTCGAATTGATCTCAACATATCGATTTGAAAGAGTTAGGAGCCATCTAATGATTTTGATTTTTTTGTAAAGTTCGGTGGTAGTTTTGTAAGTGGAAAACAATGGTGTATATAAATTTCATCTTGGGGGTTTCCTTTTTAGATATTATGAAGTTTAAAGGCATCATTAGTCAGTAGCAGCAATGCCATTGTAACATAAAGTGTTAATCATTTTTGCTAGAGATAATATCATTACTCTTCAACTTCAAGAAGAGATATTTCAATGAGCTCCATCAGTTGTGCAGATGTAATCATGTAAAATGTTCCATGTACACGGATTCTTAGAATTCAGAGGAATTGATATTTTTTCAGGAACTGGTAAAGTTTTCTGCCAAGTTGGATAAAGAACTTTTCTTGTACGTACTCCGCTACAATAGCAGTCTTTATGTTGTGAGTACTAAATATTCATGATTATTAAATATTAATTAGATATTACATTTAACTAAATAATATAGTCATTTATGTATAAATGGTCAGTACTGATTGGCTAGAATTACTCGAATAAAATAAACCGTGAGGATAAAAATACTGTCCGAATTCGTACTTGTCCTTTGGAAGTAAGCGCTGAACATATCTATAGAACTTGCACAATTTTTTTCATTTTCAATCGCAAATTTTCTGAAGATCAATCCTCAAAAATCTCTACCTGCTACAAAGTTTGCGAAGAGTGCATCTTTCGACCTTCAACGGATCGAGTCATGGTCAACCTCGGCTCTACCATGGAGTTGTGTTGGGCTCGGTTGTAGGGGCATGATAGATCAGTAGGGTTCATCAAACTGGCACATCTTTAATTATTTAGAATATATTGTACCATCTACTGTCCCTCGACTGCAACCAGAAATTGATACTTGATTATCATTAACGATATATAACGTTATTCTTTTGTCTTTGGTTGTGTTGAAGTGGTGATTCTTGTATCGTTTGGAGTCAAGTTTACCATGTGCTCTATTTCAATTGCAACAAATAAAGAAGTGCAACTAGAATACGAAGTGATTACTATCGACGATACATAACATTACTCTTTTATTTGTAGTTCCATTGTGACGCCTATTTGATCATTTATGTAAATTTTACCATGTATTCTACTTGGACTGTAGCCAATAAAGAAGTACAACTAGAATATCAATCAATTACCATTAATAATCCATAACATTATTCTTCCATCTTTGGTTGCATCAAAATGGCATTTCTTTAATTGCTAAGAGTCAATTTTACAATGTGATGTACCTCGACTGCAGTCAATAAAGAAAAACAACAAGAATACCAATTAATTATCATAAATGGTTCATGACACTACTCTTTTATCTCTGGTTGCATCAAAGTGGCACCTCTTTGATTCTTTAGAGTCAATTTTACCATATACAGTATATTCTATCTCAATTGCAGCCAATTAAAAAGTGCGATTAGATAAATACCAACCAATTATAATTGATGATGCATAACATTAAACTTCCGTCACTATTAATGATGTTGACTGTTGAGTGCCATAGATGTTCGTTACCAAACGTGTAACTACTACTGCATGTGTTTAATGTATATGCACAACTCAACTACAAGTTAAGGTGTATTCACTCATTCTTTGACCACGAGAAAACGAAACAACATCCTCACGTAACCTCTTGGATTTGGTGCAGTGCATTAATACAAGCCATAAATGGGTGATAAGTGCAATCCACCTAAAAACCTTTGTCAACGTATGAAAATGTTTTGTGGTCTTTGAAGCACCAAAATACGGTATCTACTATAGAATGCATTTCATTTTAATACACCTAACTAATAATAAATGAGATTTATTTCTCCCACCTTTCTTGAATAAGCCCATCTACTCTCGTGAATTAAAAGATTTTTCTATCTTTATTTTTGTCTGCAAAATTTTATGTTCTGAGTTAATGTCTTGCTTGACTTGACTCGACTCGACTTACGGTTGGGTTTTGACAATATTTATATCTTTCTATAGTATATATATTTGTTGGGAAGAAAATTTGTTTTTTCCCTCTGTCCCGATTATATAGTCTATATTTCCTTTTTCGCTTGTCCCAATTATATAGTCTCGTTTCCGTACTACAAAACCTTTTTTTTTTAATAGACTGCGAAACTTATTTTGTATATTAATTTAAAAATTAGTCATTTAATAATGTTAAATTAGATTGTAGATATTAGGAATACAATTCATAAGATTTACTTTTCCAATATCATTCTTAATCCTCGTGAAAAGACAAAGTGAATTATATAAATTGGGATAGAGGGAGTACCTTGGGATCATACTACGGTGCATCTTACAATGATGTGATACATCAATCATGATGTTTGCGCTATTGTGTGCAATACAAGGTGCACCAGATTAGTTTCATATACTCCCTCCATCCTACAAATATAGGCTTGTTTTCCTTTTTGAAATGTCCCAAATATATAATCTTGTTTCTATATTAAGAAATTTTTTTGTTCGTTTACCAAAATAACCTTCTTTAATTTGCCTAGTTATAACTATTATTTTTAATATTTTTTATTAAATGGGGGTAGATTGGGAAACTAGTTATAAAATTTACTTTTTCAATAATTTTTCTTAATCTTTGTGAAAAAGTTAATCGGCCTATATAATTGGGGCGGAGGGAGCAGCATAATGTAATGTAGAATTTTTTAAAGAAGATTTTTACGTTTGTTTTTAATATTTTAATATGAAATTGTTAATTTTTACTGTTCCATCGAAATCAAAATTTAATGCTCCCACTGTTCTAATTATATATACTTGTTTGTTTTTTCCACATGCACTAAAAATATTAGCGAACAAATAAAGAGTGTAACTAATTTTCTTAATTGACCTATCTTTAAGTTGTTAATAAGTCTAGAAGAAAATGAATCTAATTAAATGCAAATTAAATAAGTTTATACTAGCAACTTAATCTATACTAATATATAATGGCTGATCCACCAGTGTGTGAAAATACACACAGTTTCCCGCCTAGCAAAATATTGTGTTTTTTTTTTTTCAGTTTTCAGTGTTTTTAATTATGGAAAGTTTATACACGTTTTAATAATTTTAGTAACACTAAAATATGGATTGATTTTGAATATGAAATGCTTTTTTCTATGGAATGTGCATACAATAGTTTTCTCAATTCGGTAACCAAATTTGTGGATGATTGTGGCCCGTAAATCTGTGCAAGGTAAACAAGAATAAGGAGAGAGAAATGATTTCCAGCTGTACAAATTGTATGTAAATAGGGAATAGACAAGCTGTACATGTCATAATTCTTCCAATATGCTATAATTTTTACAAGAAATCACGTGGCTTTACGTGTTATAAATCCTATCACAATCCTAATCCCTGCAAGAAATGAAATTTGGTTAAAATTCTTGGCATATTTAGGATGCAATCAAGGCTGAAATTGCAGCCCTAAAATGAAAGAGTGGATGATAATACAATCCACGAGATTGCGACCCAAAGCGTAGTCCAATCCCGACCCTACAACGCAACTTTATATGCACTACTTTACCATAAACAATGCATGCGAAATTGCAGCCCTAAAGCAATCAAAGGTTTATCTGCGGCCCTAAAATTACAGTCGTAAAATGCACCCCCAATCCAGCCCTAAAATGCAGCTTTGACATGCAACCCTACTTACCATAATCAACCCTCTACTAGACCCAACCAGTATTATATAAATGACTGTTGGTGAGTTAAGAGGGCACGAATTTCAGAGTTTAGAGAGTACCCTTTCTTCCTTAGTGTCAACTTTTCTACTGGAATGGCTGGAATTGCACGTGATATTCTTTCTGTTGTCAACCCAAGCCGAATGGACTGGGGGTTTCGAGTTCGCGTTGTTAGGAAGTATGAGCTGCCAAATTATAAAAACAAAAGTGAAGTTCATTCGGTGGAGTTGGTATTTCAAGACCGTGAGGTGAGGCTAATAATTACAAACATTTTATTAAATAAACAAAAATGTGTTTATTGTAAAGATCACTAACTGTGAATTTGAATTTGAAAATATTGTAGGGCACACGCATACATGCCAGTATGAGGAAGAGTCTAATTCAAGAGAAGGGAGTCAAGTTACGTGAACACGAGGTATATATCATGAAGAATTTTGCGGTTGTAAAAAACAATAGCAAATATAAAACAACGTCACATCCATACAAGTTATTGTTCATGAAAACCACACATATAGCACAAGTCGATGATGGAGGTTTTCCATCAGATATCTTCAAATTCAAGCCATTTAATGATATCATCGGCAATCACACTATGGATGAAGATGAATTGTTTGGTAAGTTTAAGTAGTTTATTGTTACATTAAATTTAAAGTTTATATTAAAATTGTTATGAAATTTTATTTCAATATGCCTATGGGTTTTTTTTCAGATGTAATTGGAGAGATAACAGGAAGTGATATTGTGAAGCATCAAGGGGCTGGAGAAAATTTGAAAAAACTCATTGATCTAGAAATTCGGGATTTTGAGTAAGTATTTTAGTTTCATCGATAATAAAATCTTCTTTATATTGAATCTGAAATTATTCATTTTTTTAATAATTTTATATGTTATGTAGAGATAAACGATTGCTAATGACTTTGTGGGGCGATGAGGCTGATATGGTCGATGATATAATAAAAAGTGGTAAAGACACTGTTATTCTAATATTGCAGATGGGTCGTGCAAAGAATTTTATGGGTATAGGTTTTTTTCCCAATTATACGATAAAAGTATTTTGTTCTTTAATAAGGATTTATTTTGCATTCAATTGGATTTTTTTTTTTGTTTAATGACAGATGATATGAAAGTTTGTAACACTTTCTATGTTTCCAAAGTGTTTGGGAACCCTCTATTCCCTCAAGCTCAAGAATTCCGTGAGAGGTTTGTTGTTTGTCTATATGTTCTTTTTATATGAATTTAAAGCTTACTTTTATTTTTATGGATTATTTATTTATTCAATAAATTGTAGGTTGTTAAATGGAACTGCTGCACCATCACAAGGAATCAGCCAAATTTCTGGTCCGAATATCTACTCCATTGTCGATGATTTGGACAGCGGCACACATGAGTTTATAACTATTGAACAGCTAATCGAAGTGGATGAGGTATGTGTCAAATGTGCCTAAAAGGAAGTGTTTTATTCACTTTTTAATCTTATAAATTTGATTTTCTGTTCATCTTTTTAAATCTGATTTTTTTCTCCATCTATCTTTATTTTTATTATCACAATATAAGACGTGCTTTTTTTGGTTAAAAAAATGAAGGTTACAAAATATTGGCTTATTGTAACTATTCAAGAAGTGGAATCGGAGGAGGATTGGTGGTATTTGGGATGCAAAAAATGTTCGAAAAAATTGGTTGCCCAAGATAGAAATTTCTTTTGTGGGAAATGTGGAGTGGCAAGTTCATCTGGAATTCCTAAGTAAGTTATGCATTGAACTTCTAACTATTTTTTTTCATTAATTTTAAAACATGAACAAATTTTATTTCTGAAAGGTGAATTCCTATTTTCAAAGGACATGATTCTTTAATTATTAAAAATAACTAAATTCAGATTTAAACTTCAAGTTCGGGTCGGTGATGGCACTGGAAGTGTTGTTCTACTAATGTGGGACAAGGAGTGTGTGCAAATGATTGGCAAGACGGCTAAAGAGTTAAGAGAGTGTATTGCTAAGGTAATCCACATCCAGTATAACTAAGTTTGGTTTTTCAGCATACATTTGCTTTATTTTTAGATGAGAGTGTCATTGCTATGTATATTAATTAGGATGTGGAAGCAAGAACATACCCAGTTGATGTTGATTCTCTGGTGGAACGCAAAATATTATGTAAGGTTGAAGTTAGACCACAAAATATAATTGGGAACGATGAAGTTTATAACGTTCTCAATTTCACAAGTGATCCTGAGTTGATTACAAAGTACGAGGTCATAATTCGTGAGAAAGTAAAGGTATAGTTTTAATCGATGTTAGTTATTTATTTCATATTCTTTAATTGAAAGATTCATTGATATTTTGATTAAGTCTTTATTTCAGGAATACAAAGTTGTCAATTCATAATGGGTATATTGAAATTTGGATTCAAAGGTATTGAACTATAAAGCGGTAATTATTTTATTATACTAAAGTCATATTGTGAGATATCTTTTCACCCATATTCTAAACACCAATTGTGTTTCTTTAGAGTTCTATGTCCTAAATGATTCTTACACCCGAGCAATAGTCACAGAACATGTAGAAGTAAATGGAATGGATGATGAAGTGGTTATAACTAGCAGTGTTGAGGCTGGGCCGTCAAGTTCAATGTCAACAAACAAGACACATAGCATTGTGAAGATTGAGAAATAAGAAGCTTGAAGATTATTGTTCGTCAATAGCTTTGAAGATTGAGAATAAGAAATTTTAAGGATTATTGTGGAAACTATTATTAATTTTTTTTCCATTTTTGTTTTAGACTAATGCATTTATGATTATGCTTTATTTTTGTTCAGTTTGATTATGAATAAATTTCTAAACGTCATCTTCATCTTTTTTATTTTAAATAATTCTGTTGTTCTATTTACATTCACATGCACCTATTCTGAAAGTAGGTTAAGTAAATGATAGCTTAGATGAAACATTCTAAAGAAGAAGAGATCAACATCTCAATAATTAAATGTATGACAAGCACATATGTGCTTTTCATAAGCAATTCATGAATTGACAAAAAATTAAGGAGAGAGAGTTAAAATATGTTAAAATTTTCAACTTACATTAGTTCTCAAAACAAATTGAGAAGTAAGAAAGTAAGAAAATTAAAGTATACTAACAATCGTTTTGAGAAAAAGAGTACATGTCTAACCTTCTATTGTATGTTAGAGTCTTGGGCTTAATCTTTTGATACGAAGCACAGTTTTCTGCAAAGAAAATGTATACAAAATAATGGATTAAACACTGAAATTATTTGGAGATATCAAATACACAAAAGCAGTCACTTTTTTTTTTACATTAGTTCTCAAAACAAATTGAGAAGTAAGAAAGTAAGAAAATTAAAGTATACTAACAATCGTTTTGAGAAAAAGAGTACATGTCTAACCTTCTATTGTATGTTAGAGTCTTGGGCTTAATCTTTTGATACGGCTACGCTTTTACACCAAAGAAAATGTATACAAAATAATGGATTAAACACTGAAATTATTTGGAGATATCAAATACACAAAAGCAGTCACTTTTTTTAAATTTGCTAATGAAAATAGATGATTAATCCCATGTTTTTTAACATTCAAATGGGCCAATTATCCATTTTAATCAAATGAATCTATATGTATGAGATGAATGGGTATAACAATATTTCCTAAATTAAATATTTAGAGCCGATTAAAAGGAATGATATATTTCTCCATCTCATAAGTAAAAATTCAGACATCTCATTCACATAAACCCAAGCAAATTGCAGCGTTGTTTATTTACAGTTGTGCTGACTAAAATATCATGGAGAAGCTTACAAGATCATCCATCATTCGTGGTAACAAGCGTATACGGGATGTGCAATCAGATAAAGGTACGTTTCTGTGAAAACATTATTCCTAGAAAGTATACTTTAATTTGAAAATCATTACTTGATATGATCGTAGAACTTACAAATGTTTAAAGAAAAATATAAAGTACAGTGATTGAAAGACAACAAAAACTTCCCTTCAGACTTCATTTGTACTCCATCGTGCAAATGAAGAAATTCTGCATCATTTTCGGGCTAAACATTAATAAAGAATATAATAGAGAAAACATTTTACATTAGTCGCATAAAAAGTTACAATTGAATACACCTTAATTGCCGATGTGTGATTATGAATTAACATATGGTCATGGACGGATTGTTGAAGCCTCATGTACTGTATAAATGTCAGCAATGAATCCATAGGCCGTCAATCCCTTGGGTGAATCGTGGATATGAGAAAAATCTACATAAAAAGTTACAAATCTTAATTTGTAGTAATCAGAAAACATTCATTTATAATGAAAACTGAAAAGAAACGCAGCAACATTCGAAGGCAACAGAAACCCCATTGTTTAATTGGCTATTGAATTCTTGGAAGCAAAAAACGAAAGACTCACGAAGATGTCGAGTAATTTTGTTGAAATTGTAGAAAATCCCGATGGATTCAAACCGCGTGGACCGCGTGTTCTAAATCCACCGCTCGAACAATCTGCTTCACGTTTGCTTCATTAACAATCAGAGTATAGCCGCCGCCGGTGTTGGAATCCACCGATCTGGGGTCGAATGGCTCGATAACGTCTCTAGGCATGTAGATCGGTTGAACGATTGCATTTTTGAAGATTGGATCTAAACGTATTCTAAGATTTGATTTTGGCTCTCAAAAGCTTGATCCTCGGCGCCTTTACGGCGGGGTTGGTGGTGGTGTATGAGGCGGTGGGTGGCGGTGGCGTCTGCGGCGGGCGATCGGCTATTAGGGTTTTTCGCTCTAGACGCATACGATTACGTGAAAGGAAAGTTCGATATCTGGCGTTATGAAAGGAAAGTTCGAGATGCGGGTTCTTGATCGTATGGTATAGATAGATTGGGTGGGTTATGGGTCGGGTAATGGGTTGGGTCACATAACGGGTTGGGCTTATACGTTGCATGAGTTTATTGGGTCTTTACATATAAATAGGATTTTGATTGGGTTGTGTAAGGAAATTGATATTGATTAAACGGCTACTAATTGTATTGTATAATTGGATAGTGAGAGCAAATCTTTACTTGTGCTTGATTAAATAAATTAGAAAAATTATTATTTTCTTTGTGTAGTTTTCAATTTTTAATGTTTCTTATAAGATAAAATCTTATTAAATTTTATTTTGACATATAACCCATCATCTAACAATCACAAATTCATGACATGTGCCCCCTAACTGACTCCATGATGGACCTTGCCCCTCGACCCCGTCGTGAAGTGGCAAATAGTAATTAAAATGGCAAGTCAATTACAAAAAATCTAAATCAAATAAATTTGAATTTAGATCTAATAGGATGAACATAGTTAGCTTGGTATTATTTGTATATTTTAAATCTAACTCATTTTTTCTAAACATATTTTCCAATTGTTATAAATTTGGGCAAGTATGAATTTGTTTTCTTTATCATTCTCAAAATCTAATTTTTAATGGTTTTAGTTTTTAACGGGTTTCAGTTGTTTTCCTTTATCTAAAATATTTGATATTTAGAGATAGCTATAAAGAAATATTTTATAGATGTTTGTTGTGACTATTATATAAATAAATAAATTGTTTGTCGTAATTTAAAAATTAGCTATTTTTTTTTGTTTTGTTACAGAGAACGTTGGATCTCAACGAATATGTACTTCAAACGCTCCAATGGAGACGGATGAAAATTTGCCTTTCCAAAGTCAAGCTATACCCCAAAATCAAAATCTCTCTTTTAGAACTCCATTGAGTACACTAACTAATGGTATTGCACTCTCATCTCAAATAAAATATGATTTATTTTAATATATTTATCTCTTACTAATGAGATATGATTTTTGTTCTTACAGGACTTCATTCAAACAATGGTTCAACAACTTTTATTTTTGGTGAATATGGCGTTGATAGCTCTGCATCGCAGAGTAGAAGCAATCCAAGATTTGGATCTATAAACGACTCACACCTTTGATAGATTTGACGAATAGTGGTATCCCTATATGAATTAAAATCACGAATTCTACTAGCCAATTGTAAATCAATTTCATGTCAAATTCTTTATGATATTACATCAATTTTATTATTGTATTATGTTGAAAGCAGAGAATGTTGAATCTTTGCAATCCTGTGTACCAAAGAAGTCAAGACAAACTTTGCAGAGCACATCTACACGAAGGAACCAACTTTGTTTGCAAATATCCTAATACGCCCTCCAGAGTCCATTAAGTCCAATCACAAATGGTATTATCCGGTGGTGTAAATTAAAGTTTTCTTATTTTAGAGTGTTAATTATTATATCAATGGCTTATAATTTCGATTGTGCAAGTATTGAGTCCATATGGAAAATCAAAAAGTTTGTATTGCAATCGAATGTGTGCAATAGTTCTTTGTGAGAAATAGAACGAAGCCACAATGTATGTCAATGGACAATATAGCTTCTGGTATTGGTTCATCGAGTAGTGCTTCAACCAGTAACGGTTTCAATTTGGGATATACGTCACGTATTGATGAAAATGTTTCAATGAATGTCGGTCAACATAATACCATCGTAGACAATGGTATGTACTTTGTATTGTCGTCCATTTGTTTTTCTTTATTTAATAATAATGTAGTCCAACTACGAATATATGTGATTGCACAATCTTACGTAATTTTTTTTCAAGGAGATCACCATACAGAAGGAGAAACGTCCGATGATAGCGGTAAAATACATTTATTTTGTTTGAAGCACATAAGATCTTACATATATTGTGGTCCTAAAATTTTTTTTTTAATATTAAACCTTATTTTGATTTTAGGTGAAGAGTTAGAAATTAATCCAACATTAAATTCAGGTAATTTTAGCTTTAATGTTTTGGATAAAAGTTTTGCAAATTTATGTAGCTAATATTTTGTAAAAAGAATATGTATCTTAATTGGCATCGTATTAACTCAATGCATTGTTGTTGTTTTTCATGTTATAAATTATTGTTTCACAGTGTATTTGGATATTGAGGATTCATCATATAGTTGTGAATACTGTGGAGCTTTGTTTTGGTATAAGGAGAGGACAAAAAAGGATGAAAAAACAAGGAATCCCAAGTTCTCCATGTGTTGTGGGAAAGGGAAAATTCAACTTCCGATGATGCAGAGATCCTCTGCAGTGCTTAGAAATCTACTATACGGATCGGATAATAGAAGCCAACATTTTCGTGACAATATTCGATGTTACAATACAATGTTTTCATTCACATCTATGGGAGGGACGATTGACAAGAGCGTAAATAAAGGGAGAGGCCCTCCAGTATTTAGAATCAATGGGCAAAATTATCATCGGATCGGGAGTTTACTACCGTGAGAGAGTCGGAAGCAAAATTCTCACAGTTATACATATATGACACTGCTAACGAGGTTCAGAATAGAATAAATGTTGTGAGGTACTTTCTTTGTTTGCCTATATTTTGATATGACAAGTTTCATTTTATCGTATTTAATGTAAGCAAAAAATTTATTTTCTTGCGATCGAGGTAGTGATTCAAATAAGATCCGTGAAGATATCGTTGAAGATTTAAAGGCAATGTTGGATGAACATAATGTCTTGGTGAAATCGTTTGGATGGTGAAGGAAACAATTAATCAAGATGGATGTTCGAATGTGAAATTAAAATTGATTGGAAAAAGAAATAAAGATGGAAGGGCGTACAATCTCCCATCCGTTTACGAAGTTCTTTGCCTTGATAGTGGATGATTTTGAGAATGAACCACTTGATAGAGATATTGTAGTGGAAACCCAAGCGGGGACAGGTTGAAGCGGATAAATGAATTGCATCCATCATATCTTGCCTTGCAGTATCCATTGCTTTTCCCATACGGTCAAGATATGTTTATAGATGGCACCTTAATGAAAGATGCCGATGAGAATGGGTGCAGTGGTAGAAAGGCGTCGGCATGAGGAGTTTTTGCATTCCGATTGCAAGAGAGGGGACGTGAATCGCAAAATATTTTGTTTTCAAAAAGATTATTGCAGCAATTTTTGGTTGATGCATATACGATGGTTGAGACGAGACGTCTTACTTATATACGCACTCACCAAACAGAATTGAGATGTGATATGTATAGTGGTTTGTCAGATGCACTCTGTAGAGGTGATACGGATCCTTTATCGCAAGGTAAACGTGTTATTTTACCTGCTAGCTTTACGGGAGGAGCGAGGTATATGATCAATAACTACCAAGATGCTATGGCAATATGTAAGTGGGTTGGATATCCGGATCTATTTATTACATTTACATGCAATCCTAAATGGTCAGAGATACAGCGCCATCTGGAGGGAAAAGCCTTGAAACCAGAGGATCGTCCAGATATTATTTGTAGAATTTTCAAGATGAAATTAGACGATCTTATGATTGATCTGAAGAAGAACAAAGTTTTTGGAAAAGTGAAGGCAGGTAATATTTTCAAGTGGTTATGTTGTATGTACAAAAATACTATTTCGATATTTTTAAGAATGAATGGAATTGATACATTTAGATAGTCTTATGTATAATTCTACTATTTTTTCCTATTATGACTATGTATACGATTGAGTTTCAAAAGCGTGGATTACCTCATGCACATATATTGTTGTTTTTAGCTCGAGAAGACAAATATCCTACTCCTAATGAAATTGATCGCATTATATCGGCTGAAATTCCAGATGAAAATCAGATCCCGCGTATTATCTTTGCGATAAAGGATTTGATGATACATGGTCCGTGTGGCAATGCAATGAAGACGTCTCCGTGCATGGTTAATGGAAAGTGTACAAAATATTTTCCTAAGAAATTCACTGAACGTACAACCATTGATGAAGATGGTTATGCTGTTTATAAACGGAGAGACGATGGAAGGACAGTAACAAAGAACAATGTTGAGTTGGACAATAGATATGTGGTTCCTCACAATAGAGATTTGTTGATGAGATACAATGCTCACATCAACGTTGAATGGTGCAATCAATCGAGGTCGATAAAATATCTGTTTAAGTACGTCAACAAGGGTCATGATCGTGTCACTGCTGTATTTTATCAGAGTGCAAAAGATGGTGGAGATAAAATTATTGATGAGATTAGTATGTACTACGATTGCAGATATATTTCTTCGTGCGAGGCTGCTTGGAGATTGTTTGCCTTTGATATTCACTATAGGGAAACATCTGTGGAAAGATTAGCTATCCATCTTCCAAATGAGCAAACTATATTCTTCAAAGATTACGATACAATTGAAATTTGTGATGGAGCGTCCAACTGTGAAACAAAGTAAGTTTTTGGCTTGGTTTGAAGCGAATAAGAAATATGAGGCTGCCAGGCGTCTCACGTACGCGGAGCTTCCAACAGAGTTTGTTTGGGATAAGAAAGAAAAGGAATGGCGTCCACGACAACGTGGGGATAAGATTGGTCGAATTGAGCATGTTGCACCGGGTTCCGGAGAGAGGTACTATTTGAAAATGTTGGTAAACATAGTTCGTGGACCGATGTGTTACGAGGATTTGAGAACAGTTGAGGGCAACGAGTACCAGTCTTTCAGAGATGCTTGCTATTCCCGTGGTTTGTTGGATGATGATAGGGAATATGTGGATGGTATAGTTGAAGCGAGTCATTGGGACACAGGGCACTCATTAAGGACATTATTTGCCACCCTATTATCTTCCAATTGCTTGGCTAGGCCTGAGTTTGTATGGGAAAGGTGTTGGGAAATTCTGTCGAAAGATTTACTACGTGAGCGACAAAGGATTATGGACCACCCAGGTACTGTGTACTCATTATATTTCTGTTCAGATACTAGATGTGTTTTTTATAAAATAGTATAGTTCCAATGTACTGTATGCATTTTCTTAATTTTGATACACAGGTTTGCGCTTAAGCGCTGATGAATTGAAAAATTATGCTCTTGTGGAAATTGAGAAAATATTGCGAAGGTGTGGGAGAAGTCTCCGAGAATTCGACACGATGCCTTTTCCCGATACTTCATTTTTTTCAGTGGAGAGTAATAAGTTAATTCAAGATGAATTGAATTACAACAAGGCATTGATGGCCGAAGAGCATAAATTGTTGGTATCCAAGTTGAATGAAGAGCAGAAAAATGCATATGATGCGATAATTGGAGCAGTTGAGTCAAATGAAGGAGGTGTATTCTTTTTATATGGGTGCGGTGGTCTTTGGAAAGACCTTTGTTTGGAGAACCCTATCGCCACTTTGAGATCAAAGGGTGAGATTGTCCTTAATGTTGCGATCGGTAGTATAGCTTATTTGCTCCTACAGGGGAGAACTTGGCTCATTCTAGGTTTGCTATTCCGTTGAGTCCCACCGAAGGTTCTCGTGCAACATAAAGCAGGGTAGCCCTTGGCGAGTTGATTATTAGGTGTAAGCTTATCATTTGGGATGAGGCTCCTATGATGAACAAATATTGTTTTGAAGCATTGGACAAAAGTATTCAAGACATTATGAGGTTCGCTAACCCGTTGAGCACGAGTTGCCGTTCGGGGAAAACTATCGCTTTTGGAGGTGATTTTAGACAGATTTTGCCTGTAATCCCTAAAGGAACTAGGCAAGACATTGTGCTCTCATGCATTAATTCATCGTACATTTGGAGATTCTGTAAGGTGTTGAGATTGACGAAGAACATGAGGCTTCAAAATGTGGGTTGAGCCTAACATGCTCAGTTGAAAGAATTCTCTGATTGGATATCGAATATTGGGGATGGCACGATTGGAGGTCCAAATGATGGGATAGTGTCGATTGAAATTCCAGACGATTTATTAATTAAGGCTTCGAATGATCCAGTGGCGTCAATTGTCGATAGTGTATATCCGCATTTAAACGATAATAGTAGTAATGATGTCAGTAACTTGCAAAGCAGAGCGATACTTGCACCGACGCTTGATATGGTTGAGTTGATTAATGACTACATTGTGTCTCGCATTCAGGGAGAGACGAAGGTATATTATAGTGCTGACAGTATGTGTAAGTCGGATTGCAATAATGATTTTTTTCAAGATCTGCATTCCCAAGACTTTTTAAATGCTATTCGGTGTTCCGGTGTTCCAAATCATGAATTGAAGTTGAAGGTCGGCATTCCTGTGATGTTATTGAGAAATATTGATCATTCTATGGGTTTGTGTAATGGAACCCGATTGATAATCACAAAACTCGGGAAACATGTAGTTGAGGCAGAAATTATTTCCGGAGGCAATGCAGTACACAGGGTATTCATTCCTAGAATGACGTTGACTCCATCGGATCCGAGATTGCCGTTTAAATTCCAACGGCGACAGTTTCCTTTGATTGTTTCCTCTGCGATGACTATCAACAAGAGTCGAGGCAATCCCTTTCTAATGTTGGCATTTATCCGAGGAGACCAGTATTCAGTCATGGGCAACTATATGTCGCTGTGTCGAGAGTTACTAATAGAAGTGGATTGAAATTTTTGATTTGTGACAAAGATGGTCAACCGGAAAAGACAACGATGAATGTGGTGTTTAAGGAAGTGTTTCGAAATTTAGATTGATTTTTGTGATTTTTAATATTTATTTAGTTCATATGAGAATGTTACTGTGCATATTTATTTGTACTTCCATCTAATGCGTGTTACCTAATAACTATTTTAGTTTGATTGTCGTGAGATGTTATTCAATAATACTTTTTTTTTTCTAATGTGAGGCGGGTTTTAAATACTTTACATTAATTGTCGTCTAATATTTCTTCACATTTCAATTATATTTGCATTTAATGCACTTTACTTAAAAATATTGTCTTTTTCTATCTATAAGACATGTTATTTACAGTGTTTTCATCCCGTGCAACGCACGGGTTGGATACTAGTAACCTACTAAATACTAATCAATATAGAGAATCGAGACCATATAAATGATACAAGAGAAAATAAAAAAAGGTACCATATATAAATGGACGAAAGAGAGTATTAAAATTGAGTTTCTAATAGAGACATGAATCTCAAATTTCCTTTTTTAACATTTTCATTTTTTAATTCATTATTTTACTCGATATTCATTTATATATTTCTATTATTAATTCTTTTTATCTTTCTTTTCTTTTCTTTCTTTCTTTTTTTTTTTAAAATCCATTTCCAATTTTCCTAAATCTATTGATATAATTTTTATCTATATATATATATATATATATATTAAAAGCATTATTTGGGCTTTCTCGGGTTTCCCGCCTAAACTACAGCCCACACCGCAACCTAAGGTTTTCCAATCCAATAGTAGACCATTTTGCTGTTAATAGCCTTAATAACCCACAGCCAACTTGCCCCATTGCTCAACTCGCTCTGACCCAACCCCCCAAATGTTTTCTTCTGCTCGAATTCAGCCCTCAATCAAGAATCATTCGCTGCAATATCCCATAATCCCTAATCACGCAGGTATTCCCCAAATCCTCAAAGATCCTAATTAATAATCATCATCTCCACGATCTTACCTTAAATTCTAAAACTTCTACTGCCTTATACAATCCGAGTTCAATCAAACTACCGCCTTAAACAATCCGAGTTCAATCAAGCTACTGCCTTCTGTTCTTTTGCAGATTTTTGTGTGTTTGTTCATCATATTCTTCCAACATTTTTTTTATTTTGTAATTATAATTTTTTTCAAGACCTTATATGTTTAGCCTTAGATATTATCGCTAGTACACAATTAATTTTAGGGAACGTCCATTAAGTGACGTTTTTAATAAAAACACCACCAGTGGTACAGGTACTAAAGAAAGGGTGGTGATTATAGCAATAATCCACCACCCTAATTTTATTTTATTTTATTTTTTTTAAATGTGAAGCTAAAGGGTGATGGTTGTGTTGAAAAACCGCCACTTTAAATTTAGACTGGGTGGCGGTTGTAAATACAACCGCGACCCTAAACAAAAAAAAAAAAAATCACGATATAGGGTGGCGGTTGTATGTCTATTTAGGGTGGCAATTCTATTACAACCGCCACCCTAACTTAAATCTTAAAAAAAAAAAACCCCCAAAATCCCCAATTCATCAGTGTGCATACCAGAATCCTCAACCCCACCCGAAATTAACCAGCTGGTCGGCAAATACAAGCGAAATTTCATAATTGACGAGGATTTGGCTGCAAATTGGCCATGGGTTGGAGCTACATTTGAAGTAATGTTCTTCTCCTTGATGTATTTCTTCCAATTTCGGGTATAGATTGGAATTTAACATCCCAAATTGTAGGTATTTTCTTGAAATCGGATTTGGGGCAATTTTGTTGGTTGTTGAAGCCACATTTGAAAAAAGTTCATCCTCTCCCTATCAATTGGTGATATATTTTCGTATTTTGAAGGTTAGAGAATACCATCCCCAAATTCTATTGTTTGTTGCTATTAGATGTGTTTTTTGTTCAAATTTTCGTATATTATTTATTACAATGGATATATACTTGGGATTTATATACATTATTGTTGAATTAGTGTATTATAATAGTTAGATTGGTCAGTATTATTTAGTTAAGTAATTTTTTTGAATAATTTTAGAAGAATTATAAATAACTCATAAGAAAAATTGAAAAATGAATTGTTAATATAGTTATTAAAATTGATATTTTATAAAATAATATTAACTTTAATTTTTTGATATGTCCCTTATTTAATTAGTATTCTATGCATGACAAAATAATACATACAATATTTATAAATTATGTTGAACTACATTTTAATACGTAATAAATAAATTAATATTAATTTTATATACATATAATTTATTAAAAAGGAGCATGGGAATAATATTATTTCAATAAATTAAAGTAATAACAATTTCATAGTTATTATATTTATATAATTAGAATAATTATAATTTATTAAAATTATAGCAATTAGTATTCTACGTATGATAAAATAATGCATGCGATATTTATAAATTATATTGAACTACATTTTAATATGTAATAAATAAATTAAAATTAATTTTATATAAATATAATTTATTAGAAAAGAGCAAGGGAATAATATTCAATAAAAGTAATAACAATTTCATAGTCATTATATTTATATAATTAGAATGACTATAATTTATTACAATTATAGCAATTAGCTTAAGAATAGAACTATTTAATATTATTTTAATTAATATAGTCATTCTAATAGTTTTGTGGTGTAAATAAATCAAATTGTGGAATTACTTTTCCATCTTTTTGTTACAATTGATTTTATTTATTGTATTACACCACACTTCACGTGCATTGAGCTTAGAAAACCATTTGACGATAATCTTGTATGTCATTAACTGTGCACGCATTGTTGCTCAGTTTAAGATTCACAAGATTATCTTTGAATTCTCGCAATAGAGAGTTTGTCATTTATCTGCGTAAATTGAACTGTTATAAATTTAATATTTTTGTGTAGACGGTTATGTATTTACGTTAATTTCAGTAGTATCTTCATTTGTTCTCCGGGTGTGAATTACGTTTTACGTGAATTGCACACTTAAGGAGAACTAAGGGGAGATGCTATCGAAATTTACAGTAAAATACTATACTGGTTCTACACAAAAAATCACAGTTTGAGATTACATGCATAGATGACGAATGGTTGAGGCCCCTACCCTTTCGATTAGATACGGAATTATAAAGAAGATTTAGAACATTTACATTACACATTTAATAAGAGAAAAATAGCGAGACTATACATAATGATATTATTATATGGTTAATTATGGAAAAATAACTCTATAGGTTGTTCGAAATGAATCGGAGTTGGATGTGTGGAAATCCTACTTCTCTTGAATATGTAACGGAGTTATTGAGTTTTTGAAATGCACTAAGGAGGATAGAAAGAAGTATAAGAAGGATAAGATTGTTTGTTCTTGTTCAGTATGCAATAATACTGTTGGTTATGACATCCCTGCAGAAATGAGAAACCATTTGTTTAAAAATGGGTTTAAGATCGGTTACACATGTTGGTTTTGACATGATCAGCAAATAGTGTCTGGTATGAGCAGTGGTGGCAACGGTGGTGGGCATAATAAAAATAAGTTGGGCAATGACAACGACGGTCATGAGGAAAATATAGATATGAATGTGGAGTATGATTGTTTGGATGAAATGTTGCGTGATATGCAAGATGACTTCATTGACAGACCCTATGAGTTCGATAAATTATTTGCCGATTTGGAAAAACCTTTGTATCCTAATTGTGTAAAATATAACAAGTTATCAACTGTGTTCAAATTGTTAAGCTTAAAAGCGAAAAGTGCGTAGAGTGATTGGAGTTTCACGGAGTTATTGGAGCTTTTAGTAGATATGTTTCCGGATCATAATGAGTTTCCTAACTCAACATACAAGGCAAAGAAGATGTTATGCCCGTTGGGTATGGAGATTGAGAAGATAAATGCTTGTCCAAATGATTGTGTATTATATCGAAATGAGTATAAAGATTTGCATGTGTGTCTGAAATGTGGGGTATCAAGGTATAAGAGAAAGAACCGCAATGATAATTGCGTGGGTAAGAATGGTTCTCCAGCAAAACTATTATGGTATTTACCCGTCATTCCAAGGTTTAAGCGATTGTTTGCAAATGCAGATGATGCAACTAAATTGTTGTGGCATGCAGAATGGAGGAAAAAATATGGAAAATTAAGGCATCCGACTGATTCCCCTGAATGGTGCAATTTCAATAGGAGATTTCAAGAATTTGGGGATGAAGATAGGAATCTTCATCTTGGATTATGTACAGATGGAATGAATCCACACGGCGACATAAGCAGTCGGCATAGTATTTAGCTGGTACTTTTGGTAATCTATAATCTCCCTCCCTGACTATCTATGAAGCGCAAATATATGATGATGTCATTGCTAATCTCAGGTCCGAAACAATCGGGGCAATGACATTGACGTGTATTTGGCACCTCTAGTTAATGATCTGAGGTTGTGGGATGAGGGTGTTGAGGTGTTTGACGCTAATAGTCAGGAGAATTTTAATTTACATGCAATGCTATTTTACACCATAAACGATCTTCCAACTTTTGGTAACTTGTAGGGTTACACAATCAAAGGTGGTAAGGCATGTCATGTGTGCGAAGATGTCACTTGTAGCTTATATTTGAATAATTACAAGAAAAATGTGTACATGGATCGTCGGATTTTTCTTCCAAAAAATCATAGATATCGAAAAACTAAAGAGAAATTTAATGGAAAAACCGAGAACCGGATTACACGATTGCCGTTGTTTGGGGAAGAGATTTTCGAACGAATTAAAGATATTTCAGTTGAGTTCTGTAAGGCTTTTAAGCAGATTAAAAAGAATATATGGAAGAAGAGATCGATTTTTTTGGATTTGCCTTATTGGAAGTATTTAGAGGTGAGACATTGTATCGATTTCATGTACGTAGAGAAAAATGTTTGCAAAAATATTATCTGGATGTTGCTAAACATTTTAGGCAAGACGAAAGATTCTGTCAATGCTAGAAAGGACATGGTGGATTTGGGAATATGATCGGAGTTAGCACCTACTGAAGAGACGGGGAAGCCCCCATTCCTATCAGCGGCTTGCTACACTCTATATAAGAAAGAAAAATAAATTTTTTGTGAATGTCTGAGAGGGTGAAAGTTCCATCAGGTTATTCATCAAACGTCAGACTGTTTGTGTCGGTGAAGGACTTGAAGTTGGTTGGATTGAAATCTCATAATTGTCATATTATGATACAGCAGATATTACCGATTGCTATTCGTGGTATACTGTTTGAAAATATCAGGCGCGTAATTACACAGCTTTACTCTTTCTTCAATGCAATATTCAGTAAAGTTATTGATCCGGATGAGTTAGATAGACTGCAAGCAAACGTTATTGTCACCATCTATCAGCTTAAAATGTATTTTCCACCATCTTTTTTCGATGTCATGGTGCACTTGGCTATTTACTTGGTTCGACAAATTAAACAGTTAGGTTCGATATTCTTGCACAATATGTATCTATTTGAACGGTTCATGGGTATCCTGAAGGGATATGTGAGAAATCGATTTAGACCAGATGGCAGTATCGTAGAAGGTTATGTTGTTGAAGAAGTCATTGAATTTTGTACTGGTTACCTAGCAAAAGTCGAACCTATTGGTATTCCTATATCTCGACATGAAGGAAGGTTTGACGGCAAGGGCATTGTTGGACGTAAGCCGATCGATTCCACTGCTGAAAACCTAGTCAAAGCTCATTTTCTCGTCTTACATCATCTTGCTGTGGTTCAACCTTACTTCGATGAGCACATGACAGTTTTAAGGGTGGAGAATTCTTTGAAAGGAGAAAGGTGGTTGGTTATTGAACATAATCGTTATTTCCCAAAATGGTTTAAAAATAAAGTAATGAACCAGTTGACGCATGCGCCGGAAATGATTGAAGAGATGGTGAAATGGTTGGCTTACGGACATGCATCGCGTGCGACTTCTTACTAGGGATATGAGATTAACATGTATACATTTTATACAAAAGGTCAAGATGATAAAAGTATGATGCAAAACAGTGGAGTATCACAAGTGGCTCTATGGACTGATAATAGGGCCGATACATACGACGATGTTATTGAAGAAACTTGGAAACTTGATTACACGAAGTTTCATATATGCGTATTTCAATGCAAGTGGGTGGACAACGCACGAGGTGTATCGATTGACAAATTGGGTTTTAGTAGGGTAAATTTTTCTCGAGTTAGAAGTCGGAATGATCTATTTATACTTGCACCACAAGCTAAGCAAGTGTTTTACATTGCCGATCCGGCCAATGCAAAGTGGTCAGTTGTCCTCCAAGGGAAGAAAAGCATTGTTGGGATTGGTGATGTGGCTAATAAAGATGAATATGACCACTGGGATGAAACACCTCCATTTTCAACTGAATTGCCTATATTAGATCCTCATGAACACAATACTGGAACAAATTACCTGCGCTCGAACTATCAGGAGGGAGAGTACGTGGAATGATCGGCCGGTGTTACTATTTATTGGTAATTTAAATTTTATTCCATTATTATTTATTTACAATTTAAATTTATTTGCAGGCCATATGTTATTTCCAACTACAACGGTTGCAATATTTTTCATTCTTATTCATTGTAAGTTCTTATTTATTATTGTCGTGATTTTTAATATTTTTGGATGTCCAGGCACGTGCTAATAGGACGCAAATATATTAGGTTTTAAATCTTCATCAACATTAGGAGAACCGTATGCTGACAGCAGCACTAGACAGTCGAGAGGACAGATAACCATGTCGAAGTGAAAGAGAAAGAGTATTCATTTAACAGATGATGATTTTGATGACCTAGAACGGCCCAGGGGGTACGTGGCACGGGATTTCGATATTATATTGGTATAATTGTGCGCTCAAAGGTAAATATAAATTATAGTGATTGGAGACTTGTGGAAGGCGGCATAAAGAATACCATTTGGGAAGACATTAAAGTAATAAGATGCAAATTGAAATTGTGTGCTCTGGTTAACACTTATTTTCTTATTAGTAAGGTCAAGAGTTGAATTTTTTTTAATATTACAGACAACGTGCAATTTGAAAGATAACAAAATTAAGAAGAAAGTTATTTCGTAAGCTGAATTACGAATGCGAAATTTTAAGAATAAGCTCGTGAAGAAGTGGATTCGCGATAAGGAAAGAAGAAATGACACCCCAATGGATGTTTATAATTTCATTACCGTTGAAGATTGAGAGCAATTCAAAGAAACAGTGATGAGTAAAAAATTCCAGGTATACTTCTCTAGTTATTACAATTGACTATGCAATCACTCTTTTCCTTTTTTCTCTAAAATCAAATTTGGATACGGGGCTTGTGAGAGTCATGTCAACCATATTAATCAATAATGGTATATTAATTTCTCGAAGGATACAAGTAAGAAGGTAAAGGAGAGCCAATCACATAATAAGTATCCCCATCATATGGGATCTGCAGGTTACGTAGGGATGAAGAAGGTGTGGGTACAGAATGACCTTTTAGGGTACCTATCCTCTTGCGGGTCTGTTAGTGATACCATTTTGCACCGCGATCATTCCTGGGATTACTTACAGGCAAGGTTACAAGTTCACCCAGATGGAATTTTGATATATCCACATGGTATTATAGATGTTTATGACAAAATTGTAAGTATTTCTTTCCAATTATGCATATAATTGATAATTTAACCAATGGTAATTGTTAACACTTAATATTTATTTGATTGGAACAGGTGGATAAATCTAAAGAAGTTGCGGAGGAAACATTTGTCCCGACATACTTTCAGCAGATCTAGGGAAAGAGGATCATCCGGGCCGGCCGAGGACACGTAGGTGGTGTGAGGGCAGTTTTTAGAAAACCGGCTGAACAATCGAATAAATACAATTTGCACCTGGATGATTTAGACAGTCGGGTTGCACGGGAGGTTCAAAGTCAATTGAATGCCGAATTTGATAATAGGGTTCAGTAGAAAGTTGTTGATACCCTCATTCAACTAGGTATCCAAGTACCTGTTGGGATGGGAGCAATGATGGCCAATACTAGACTTGCGAGTAATAGCAATGTTTGTTATGTTTCGGGTGCGCCAGATCCATTCATCGCCGTTACGGTATTTTTTAAAAAATTATTTACTTTTACAATACTATAAATAATGAGCTAATTTTATTTATTTTAAAAATACTATAGATAATTAGCTTCACAATCATTGTAGGAGCCAACAATAGTTGTTGCTTGATATTTTTTGAGACCGACGAAAAATTACTGATTGTATACTGTCTATACTACGTGAAGGCCAGATACAACAGGTCGCAAAAGGGATTTGCTACCCTATTACAGAAAACACGGTTACGCATGATTGCCAACTCATAGAAGGAAATGTCAAGGTACGGATTGATAAGTTTCTAAACAATATCGCAAGTTGTCTCTTTCCATTCCAGTTCGAGACGACTTAGTAGTGTTAGGGGATGCCATGGGAAGTTTTATTCAGTGACCTAAAAGCTAGGTTCACTTGGAAAATGCAAGTTAACAGACGGTTTCTAATAGCTTTTTACTAATTTATTTGTTTGAAAATTATGTAATAGCATTTAGAGTAGTTAATATTTTAGAATCCTTTAATGTCACGTTGTAATGACTACTACTGTTGTAGAATACTTTTGTACGTAAGAAGAAGAATCGAGCCTTCAAACATAAGAAGCCTAAAAGTTTTGCTATGTCAGCAACTGTACAATGCAATCTCGTTGATGAAGTAACGTACTAGGATTTTCCTAACTCTTGCAAGCTATTGGTCGATTTGATCAATATGATGCCTACTGGTAATGATATGTTGGAGGTTCCGCTGGATGACTTATTTCCTGGATCATCCGACACCGAAATCTTTGTTACTGCTATTGATATCGCCGAATTCATGGGGATGAAATGGTTGAGTGCTCCTATTTTGGAAGTATTTCAATTGTGAGGCTTCAATTCCAGTTTGAAATTACACGACTTTTTTACTTTTTGATTTTTGATAAACTTCTAAATTCGTATTTTATGTAATAGGTACATTCATCGGAATTGCCAGCTGTATGAAATACCATTTGATTTCATGAATCCATTGCAAATAGCTGCAGTTATGATTAGATCTCAACATATGGAGGCTTCACGCTACACTACATTAATGATGCATTGTGTAATTTAAGTGACAAGAAATATATTTTGGCGCCGTACCACTAAGAGTAAGATCACTCAAACTTTAATACATCTAATGTTATAAGTTCAAAGTTCATACATATGTTATTAAAAAGCTAACTGTCACATTTGTCAGTCATTACTGGTTATTGCTTATCATTGGGCCCTCAGCCAATACGATATACGTAATGAATTCATTGGCTAATCAGAAGAGAAATTTGGTTATCAAATCGCTCATAAGCGTGTAAGAGAATATCTAATGACTTTCGTTTCATTTATTAATTTGTATGATAAGTTGGAGTTTAGATCGCTTCTTATATATTAATATTATTCATATAATTTAAATTTTGCAGAGCTTTCAGAGTGATGTGGGACAAAATGAGTGTACGACGAAGTAATGTTCAATGGAAAGTACTTCCGGTATGTACATATATTACTTTTAACAATAAAAGTTATTTTTTTAATACTTTTGTTCATTTCTGTTCGGAAGATATATGAATTTCTTTTAAAATAGATTTTTTCTTTGTTAATGGCTATTTTTATTTTCTTGTTGCGTATAAATTGTAGTGTGCACAACAACTAGGAGGTGGTGAGTGTGGTTACTACATTATGAAAAATATGAATGACATAATGATACGATATGATCAAGGTAATGATCTAGAAAAGGTATGTCACTGTAAAATGTAGATTAGTTAATTATTTAAGCATTTAATACTTTATTGGGTATGTAAAAAACTGGTTATTTTCATTTAACTTATAGGTATATAGAGCCGAAGAGTATTCTCAGAAAAACATCGATTTGGTACGAAAACTTTGGGTTGAATTCTTTCGAGAAGTTATGAAATGATCATTTATAGGTTTAAATTCATTTTCCTTCTAGTTTTATTATGTTCTCGTGCATTGTAGTCAAATGTACATTTATATAGTCATGGACTTGTGCTGGAGTTGTGTACTTGTACAGTTGTGTCGGAGTTGCTTCTACTTGTTTCATTAGGTTATATTTACTTCATTTATTAGTTGGCATTGCGACTAATACTTTGCATCTTTTGTGTTGGAGTTGCTTCTACTTGTTTCATTAGGCCTAAGTTGAGGCATGTAGTTGTGAATGGTATTGCTATTAGTGTAATTGCAGGTTCTTTGTGAATAGTATCGATATTAGTTCAATTACAGGTTGTTTTGTTGGGGTTAGGTGATTTAATATGTACATTTGTTAGTACATGCAATGGGCATTCGGTAGCCAAAAAAAAAAGTTGATATGAGGTAGGGGTTGTCAATAGGAACCGCCACCTAAACAATTATTAAATTAAAAAAAATGATCAACGGGTGGCGGTTGTTGAACACAACCGCCACCCTATGTAATTAATAAAAAAAGAGACTTTGAATGGCAGTTGTTGAACACAACCGCCACCCTATGTAATTTAAAAAAAAAAAAGAGATTTCGGGTTGCAGTTGTTAGTAACAATCGCCTTCCGAGGTAAACTTAGGGTGGCGGTTGTTAATAACAACCGCCACCCTAAATCCACGAATTTTTTTTAAAAAAGAAAGGGTCATGGTTTTTTTTAGAAAATATTGGGTGTCGCTATTTTTTGTGGCATCCAATGAACCGCCACCCTTACTACAAAACAATCGCCACCCTAAATCCTTTTTGTACTAGTGTATATTGAGGTTGCCTCCGTTGGATTTCAGTAATCTGCCTCTAAGAAGTGTGTGGTACATCTTTTTTATGAGTGATGATGTTTTTTTCTCTCTCCTGGAATTATGAGGTGAGTGTTTGTATTCACGTTCAAATTAGTTTCGCGCTAAGTTTTACTTATTTAATCTTTTCTTCTTTTCCTAAATATTCGATGCTTCTGAATCTTTATTATTTCCTATTTCTTTCATCACAAACAATACTATTGGGATGTATGACCGATGATTGATCTTCTGAGAAACAATAGGAAGCCATTATGATCGGTACTCAAGAATTGAGAAACACGGATGTTAGTTTTCTTCCAATATGTTTTTCTTTTTCTTTTTTTTTATATTTTTGTCATTGCTCTTCTCTATTTTGTCACTATCCATTTTTTTTAATGCTATTCTGATTTTATTTTTCTCAGTTGTTAGTTCCCCTAAATCATTTTTTTTCACAAATTGCCCCCAAATTTTTTGTTTAATTCTTAGAATTACAACTTTTATACGAACTCTACTACAGTATGCCAACGAGGAAAGAGGTGAATTGGGGGTTTGGGTACACCTTTCCAAGCGGAAATTTGGCAGAGGAAATGTCGGAGAAGATCAGGTGAAGAAGAACGCATTGATATGTTTGATTCTTTATTATTTTATTTTTTTCCCCCTTTTTTGAAATATGGATAGTAAAGTTTGTGGATTTTGATGAAGAATTGATAATATTTGGCTTGGCTGCATTCAGGTGTGTCAGAAAATAGTGCAATTTGAATATTTGGCTTTTGGTTTTGGTTTTGGATCTTTTAAAGATTTGGGTTTCCTTTCTGTTTGGAGACTGCTGGTTTATCCAGCTGTAGATATGCTAACATCAAAGGTCCAACTTTTTCTCTTTTCTAGCTACCATAGGTTTGTTAAATTATATAGTATCCCAACATCTAAAGCACGTGATCATCTTTCAAGGTTGCTTTGTATGAGTTTACTATCTAACCTAGAAAATCTCTTTACCACATGCTTAAGGAATTTGTTTTAGTATTTTTTCTCACTATGGGATTGAATCTTTATCCATTTATTCTTTGGTAACTGCTATATTTGGCATGAACATTCCATATACTTGGGAATGACAACCATTTGTGCATGTTTTTTTTGAAAGAACACACCAACACACGCACACACAGTACATGGACCCAGCACACCAGTATTTAAAACCATGGTAATTTTGAGTACCGCGGAACCAAATAAACACCACACACACCCACTGAGTGAGCCATGTGGGACACAAGTCAGAGACTGGAGACTGGACACCACGAACACAGCACACAACTGGCGCGTTTGTCGCGGTGCACCAAAGTTTGTTTTTTATTTCCTTACTCGGTTTCAAAACTACAAATTAATGTAGAAGTGGTAAGTAAGGGTCGAACCCAAGAGGAACGGTGCTTAATCTAGTTGTCTTTATCAATTAATATAGGAAAGTGGGGGTTTTGAGAATTTTGAATGAAAATCAAATGACAAAAGATAAGATCAAATAAAACAATTGAAATAAATATCTAGTTCTCGAGTTCGGTTGTGTCAGCCACTTGTGTTTATCTTTCCCATGCAACGTGTTACTATTCTTTCTTCAATTTATCAACTCTCAATTAACCAAGAAGCTCTGATTAACGAATTCTTCCTTAAGTGTATTAAGTAAAAAGTAAACTCTTTAACTTAACATCTAACTATTGGATAACCCTAAACAAGCTCTTAGGATTTAATGCAAAGCTAGTATGAAATGAACGAGAAGAATGAGTTGAATTAGATGAATAATTTCACAAGCTCGAATTAATGCATCTAAGATGATTTGTTAATAAATATGCACGATATTCATTTGCTACTTTGGATTGGAATCTAATGACAATTACGGATCAAAAGTTCCAATCCTAGCAAGTAACTTGAACTTAAAGATTAATTGATTCAATTGGCCAAAGTGAATGCAATAATCACATAAATTCAAAACGGGTTTAAAAGCATAACAAATCAACAAATTGAAGTAGAGGAATAGATAAAACGTTAGCAAAGAGTTAGAAAAGATAACCACATGTTAGTTGAACACAACGTCCCCCTCGAACTAGATAGAAAAGTCTTAACTACTCATAATTGCGGGGTTTCATACTTTTTAGCGAGTGTTCGCCTTGTATCACCACCACTATGTGATAGATTATGCAAAATATAGTAAACAAGTAAATAAATACTAAGAAATAAATAGAGAAATAAAAGGGAAAAGAGGACTTAGCGAAGAATTGATCCGCCGGAATATGAAAAGCTAAAATCTTCAAGCTAAAACTAAGAACAAATGAAGAAGAAAATTTTATTGGAGAGAACTACTAGCTAATTCTCTTCTACTAAGTTGTGTATTTCCTTCCTTACAAATTCCTCTATTTATAGGCAAAATTTCACAAGAAAACATGATAAAAAATTATACAACTACTCTATTATGATTCCACTAATTGGTAACCACCAAATCATGATCTTAAATTGCTCCATTAGTTCAAATATTGTATCATGGTATAGGTAAGCATCTTGGCTGAATTGTGCAATTGGAATTTCCTTTTTTTGATATTTTAATAGAAAGTTATGAATTTTCTACCAAAACATGACCCAAGAAATCCTCCATTCACATCACTCTCGGTTTTGCCCATTTTTGACCATGATATAATCCGAATCATTTGAAGACGTCAACATCCAAGTTGTAGCCCTCTGAGTGTCCTTTCCAACAATATAAAGTGCAGGTCAATCCGAATTTTGTAGCAAAAGTTATGGTCACATTACTGAACTGCGGCAGTAAATTCGAGCTGCTGATTTTTTACGCTTTGTCCTTTCTCTTCAAATGACCATAACTTTCACTAGGAAACTCCGATTTGGGATCCGACAAAAATGTGGAAATCCTCTTTTGATATTCTTTGATATTGGCACAAGAAAAATTGTAAAAACAACTTTTCATAAAATTGCATCGGAGGCCCTCCATCTTTGAATTTGCTTGCATTTCGGTCCCAAGTTCTGTTTTCGCTCCATTTTTATCCATTTTGGCTCCTTTTGATTTCTTGTGACTCTAAACACACAATAAAAGAAAAACACATAAAAATAAACATATAATACTAATAAAACACACAAATACGTAAAATAGAAGAGTTATTTAAGTGCTTTTCTAGCACTTATCAAACTCCCCCACACTTAAACTGTTGTTCGCCCTCGAACAACAACCCATATGATACCAAACAACACACTGATTTTACATGAGATAAACGACTTTAAACGATGAATTCCAACTACAGATAGTGACTTACTTATTAAACATTCTCCCGAATCATGAAAATTTCACTTCTTCTCAAATACACAATGGCTTGTGAGTGTGTGCAATTGAGGTTATCATCCCGTCACTAATTGGAACCAAATAAAAGCTTACGATGTTTATCCAAATCTTGTCCCGAAATAGTCAAATATTTCCTTTCAGCTCTCGTGATCCCACTCTTATTTTACAATGATTCCCATGGATCCTAAAAATTACTCTGTTCACCAAAAATCATCAACTGTTAGCACTGCAAAGAAAAAAAAGGGCATGGCAGGTGTTTTATCGCAAATATGTTTTCAATTTAAAGAGTGTTTAGATTGAGCACTTCAAACCACTGAGGAAATTTATTTATCTAACTTCACACTTGGGTAGCTATCACATTTCTCGCGATTTTTTTTTTTTTTTTGATGAAGAAGAAAAACAAGAAGAAGAAGAGTTTTGCAATTTTCTTTTCAGCTTTTACTCCACAGGTAGCTTTCACACTAAACTCCTTTCATTGGAGGCAGCCTTCTTCACCCATTCCAGGTGACGGCTTCACACTCTGAGGTAGGCAGCTCTTTCCTGTGGTCCCTCTCCTTATTTCGAACATAAAAGTAAAATTCATTCTCAGTATATGTCAATGCTTTTTCCAAACTTTTTAGACTCTATCAATAAAAGACACATTCACAAAAAACAGATACCGTGCGATTATAACTCCACCTTACTAACAATTGATGTTTACAGGTTACTTTGAGTAGGATGAATGGATAGAAAAAAAAATTAGTTTACTATGGTCTAGAAAGTTAGAAAAAAAATCAACATATTCAACCTTCAATTTGTGTTCCAGAGAATGATAGTAAATTGCCTATAAATGTGTTCAGATAAAATTGCCAGCTGTGCTTGGAGAAGAACAGAACACATTTTTTTTTCGAGATCTTGTAGTTTCAGCTAAGTCACGCAAATTAAGCTCAATCATATTCAAAAGTTGCTATCTCATGCAAAATCGTCGACACAAATAAAAAAAAATCACACGCAGACCACAATATGCCACTCCCCACACTTAAATTCTACATTGTCCCCAATGTAGAAATATAGAAAGCATGAAAAAGAGAGGAAATAGAAACTCCCATATCGTAAGCAATGAGTCGTGCCGATTTGGGGATGGTAGTTGCACAATGTAGCACTTCTGAGGAATACTTCGACAATCCAAGAGCAAGAGACCTGCAATCAACATATTTACAGAATAAGAAAAACAACAGCTGAAAATATTTTGGTTTTTTTTTTAATGAAGAGAAATTTATATACAAAGCGACTTTGGGAGTTGACAACCCTCTGAACATCTTACAGTAGTATTCACATCAAATTAATGATATGATTCCATCAAGACTGACCCGCATGGAAACTATCTGAGTCAGCATACTCTCTACAAGATAGTTTGACAACCAACCCTAATGAAAGAGTCCGCCATATTGTCACTGAACAGCGGTGTGTTTACCATTCAATAAAGAACAGCCCCATAAGAACCAGCAAATAGGATGACGTTTAGAGCAGAACGTCCAACTCATACACTTCTCAAATGAATGAGACGTAGTTTTACATCTTCGGATGGGTGCTAGTGATCATGCTCAAAAAGTTGCTGCTCAATGGTAAGGCCATCGAGTTTGGTGTCAAGCAAACGTTGTCTTTGTTCCAACAGATTATCAAACTCCTTCACATCTAATGCGAGCAGGCTGTTTTTCCTGATAGACTTTTCGGCCCTACACCTAATCGGTCCATCTTTGAAGAAAACAACATATTCATATTGTGAACGAGTTTGATTTCGAGTACAATGAGGTTCATCCAGTAGCTTTCCACATTTGAAGCAACATTTGAGGCGTTTAGCACGTCGTTTGCGAGCAGAACGGGATGATCCTGCCCCAAACACAATGACATTCCAAAGGGAACGCTCATACTTATCAACTAGGTGAACAATGTGCATTTGAAGGTCAGTAAGCAAAGAGAAAGATTTGAATACTTGCAGAAGAGCAACAATACGGGGAGGAGATGCCATTGAGGGAAGAGGAAATTCAATGCACTTGGAGATAGCTGCAAAAGACTAGAAAGATGAAAGAGAAGAGAAGAATACAGTTCTTTAAGGTCTACTGAAAAAGACCTTTTTTTTTTTTTTAACACAACACACGAAAGAAAAATAAAAATTGAAATAATAAGATTAAAATCATCAAAATTACCAAGTAAAATATACTATCACACTCTTCCATTTTTTTTTATTTTTTTTATTATAAATACTGAATAACAAAGAACAATAACAAAATTTGAACTATATAATCTACTATTATAAGAAAAAGACATATAAATATAAAAATATCACATACGTCCATAAAAAGAAGAAGAAGGAGAAGAAAGAAATTACCTAATCACTGCTAGAAAGAAGTACTCACAGAGACTGAAGATTGTGGTTGTGGTTTCGAGTGGAGAATGATCTTGATTTATAGTCAAATTGGGCACTGTTTCAACCGACAATCGTGCATGCAGAGTGTGCTGGAAAGAGTACGTTGGAGTGGGAATCCGAGAAAATGCATTTGACGGATTTATCATTTATCAATAATTAACCTGCCCATTATCCGTAATTCTCGCTAATCACCGATTTATGGGCCATCATGTCTCTTCCCAAATAATTGAGTCTCGAAATAGCGTCCTCCTACAGTAATAAAAAAATATCTTCCTTAATACGTTAGATGAAAAGTAAACAAATTAAAAATAAAAAGAATACAAATATTAACAGAAAAATTGCTTGGGTTGCCTCCCAAGAAGCGCTTTTGTTTATAGTCGTTAGCTCGACTACAAAAATTTTTTTCTTTTTTTTTTGTTTTTTTTTTGAAATCAATTAATAAAAACAACTAAATTCGTTAACCGTTCCCCGGCAACGGCGCCAAAAACTTGGGCGCGTTTGTCGCGGCGCACCAAAGTTTATTTTTTATTTCCTTACTCGGTTTCAAAACTACAAATTAATGTAGAAGTGGTAAGTAAGGGTCGAACCCAAGAGGAACGGTGTTTAATCTAGTTGTCTTTATCAATTAATATAGGAAAGTGAGGGTTTTGAGAATTTTGAATGAAAATCAAATGACAAAAGATAAGATCAAATAAAACAATTGAAATAAATATCTAGTTCTCGGGTTCGGTTGTGTCAACCACTTGTGTTTATCTTTCCCATGCAACGTGTTACTATTCCTTCTTCAATTTATCAACTCTCAATTAACCAAGAAGCTCTGATTAACAAATTCTTCCTTAAGTGTATTAAGTAAAAAGTAAACTCTTTAACTTAACATCTAACTATTGGATAACCCTAAACAAACTCTTAGGATTTAATGCAAAGCTAGTATGAAATGAACCAGAAGAATGAGTTGAATTAGATGAATAATTTCACAAGCTCGAATTAATGCATCTAAGATGATTTGTTAATAAATATGCACGATATTCATTTGCTACTTTGGATTGGAATCTAACGACAATTACGGATCAAAAGTTCCAATCCTAGCAAGTAACTTGAACTTAAAGATTAATTGATTCAATTGGCCAAAGTGAATGCAATAATCACATAAATTCAAAACGGGTTTAAAAGCATAACAAATCAACAAATTGAAGTAGAGGAATAGATAAAACGTTAGTAAAGAGTTAGAAAAGATAACCACATGTTAGTTGAACACAACGTCCCCCTCGAACTAGATAGAAAAGTCTTAACTACTCATAATTGGGGGGTTTCATACTTTTTAGCGAGTGTTCGCCTTGTATCACCACCACTATGTGATAGATTATGCAAAATATAGTAAACAAGTAAATAAATACTAAGAAATAAATAGAGAAATAAAAGGGAAAAGAGAACTTAGCGAAGAATTGATCCACTTAATATGAAAAGCTAAAATCTTCAAGCTAAAACTAAGAACAAATGAAGAAGAAAATTTTATTGGAGAGAACTACTAGCTAATTCTCTTCTACTAAGTTGTGTATTTCCTTCCTTACAAATGCCTCTATTTATAGGCAAAATTTCACAAGAAAACATGATAAAAAATTGTACAACTACTCTATTATGATTCCACTAATTGGTAACCACCAAATCATGATCTTAAATTGCTCCATTAGTTCAAATATTGTATCATGGTATAGGTAAGCATCTTGGCTGAATTGTGCAATTGGAATTTCCTTTTTTTGATATTTTAATAGAAAGTTATGAATTTTCTACCAAAACATGACCCAAGAAATCCTCCATTCACATCACTCTCGGTTTTTCCCATTTTTGACCATGATATAATCCGAATCATTTGAAGACGTCAACATCAAAGTTGTAGCCCTCTGAGTGTCCTTTCCAACAATATAAAGTGCAGGTCAATCCGAATTTTGTAGCAAAAGTTATGGTCAAATTACTGAACTGCGGCAGTAAATTCGAGCTGCTGATTTTTTACGCTTTGTCCTTTCTCTTCAAATGACCATAACTTTCACTAGGAAACTCCGATTTGGGATCCGACAAAAATGTGGAAATCCTCTTTTGATATTCTTTGATATTGGCACAAGAAAAATTGTAAAAATAACTTTTCATAAAATTGCATCGGAGGCCCTCCATCTTTGAATTTGCTTGCGTTTCGGTCCCAAGTTCTGTTTTCGCTCCGTTTTTATCCATTTTGGCTCCTTTTGATTTCTTGTGACTCTAGACACACAATAAAAGGAAAACACATAAAAATAAACATATAATACTAATAAAACACACAAATACGTAAAATAGAAGAGTTATTTAAGTGTTTTTCTAGCACTTATCAACAACCTATCCACATCACTTAAACTATTCTTTTTTTTGAAAGAATACACACAATACATGCACACACGATTCAGAGACTCAGCACAGCAATACTTAAAACCATGGTAATTTTGAGTACCGCAACACCAGATATATACCACACACACCCATTGAGTGAGCGATGTGGAACACAAGTCAGAGACTGAACACCACAAATACAGCGCACAACCTATCCACATTACTTAAGCTATTCTTTTTTTTTTTTTTTTGAAAGAACACACACAACACATGCACACGGGGTATAAAGACCCAACACGCAAGTACTAAAAATCATGGTAATTTTGATTACCGCGGAATCAGATATATACCACACACACCCATTGAGTGAGTGATGTGGATAAGCTGTGTGTTGTGTTTGTGGTATCCAATCTCTAACTTATGTCCTACATCGCTCACTCAATGGATGTGTGTTGTGTATATATCTGGTTTTGCGATATTCCAAATTAACATGGTTTTTAGTACTGGCGTGTTGGGTCTTTATGCCATGTGTGCTTGTGTTCTGTATGTTCATTCAAAAAAAAAAAAAAAGAATAGCTTAAGTGATGTGGATAGACTGTGTGCTGTGTTTGTGGTGTCCAGACTCTGACTTGTGTTCCACATCGCTCATTCAATGGATGTGTCTGTGGTATATATCTAGTTCCGCAGTACTCAAAATTACCATAGTTTTGAGTACTTGCGTATTGGGTCTCTGTACCGCGTGTGGGTGTGTTGTACGTGTTCTTTCAAAAAAAAAAAAGAATAGTTTAAATGATATGGATAAGCCGTGTGCTCTGTTTGTGGTTCAAGTTTCTGATTTATATCCCACCATTTGTGCATGTTTCAAATAGGTAAGAATTGAGCTTTCAATAATGTTAACTATTAAAGATTAAATTATGGAGGTATATTCATAATGTTGATTTTTTACTTTGTTGCAGAAATTCGAAGGAATTTAACCTTCTTTGGCCATCCTAATATGACTGCATGAGATATTTCGCTCTAAGTTTATGACCTTAATTTATTGGAATAATCTATTATTTCATATCTATTAACTAACTTTTTTTTTTTTTTTATTTGTAGCAAAAGAAACAAATGATATTCACGATGAATCATCTTAATTACAATCAATGGTTCAAAAACACACCTCAATAGTGAGAATCAGCTGGTCATCGTCGATGCATTGCTTTCCAATGGTCAAGTTATTAGTAATAATTTTTTCTTTGAAATTGCCTTTTTATTTTTTTTAACATTTTGTTCGGTTTGCAGCGTGTAGTTCAAAATTTTGGCGTCTATAAAACAAGTAGGTAGTTATACTTAGAGATGCAGTTTATAAATACACAAAATTTTTTTTTTTTTCTGTAGTTATTAATTTTTCTTTTCAGCTGCCAGATTCTTCGTTCTTGGGTCATCTAACATTTTCCAAAAGGTAAGTAGAAGACAGCCCTTAATGTTGATTCCATTCGGAAAAAAAATTTCTTGCTATTTTAGTTGAATTAATGATAAAATTTCAATTCTTTGGTATGGTATTTAAAATTAAAGAAAAAAAATTATACTTCTTAAATTATAATAAATCGTGTTTTCTGAATAGACCTTTTAAGTGCAAGTGCTGGAATTGAATATGCTGTTAGATGATTCCATAAACTTGAAATATTATTTTGTGTTTTGAGAATAGATGTATTTCATTTTTCCTTTCTTAACACCCCCCCACAAAATACTAATCATACTCTTATTGGAAGGGTACACTTCTCCGAATGTGCAAGGCACAAACGTCACAATAAAACACGATTAGTGTCATTCAAGAGGAACTTCTGAAGATATTCATTCGTGCATTGACGATTGATTGAAAATATGTAGAGGGGCTTTCTATAAATTTATTACTACTTATTAATGTGGTGATATACTTTTATAATTCGTTTCAGGGGTTGGATGTTGTATCAAAGTTGGAGATTGGTAAACTTGGTTTGCCACAACGATCAAGGCTAAAACAAAGCTTTTTATCTTAATTGACTTAGATGATGGAGCACCCGATTGTGAACGATGTAACAAAGTGCTAAATTGGGCGTTGTCTTGCAATAAAATGAGGAAGATTATCAAGAGGGAGTAGTCTGCTTGTGTCACATGCTATGCATTTTAGGAGTGTATATTTTATTAAGAAAATGTTGACTACATAATAATTATTTGGGTTTTTCGAAAGGGAGTTTTCAAGATTTATATATCCTTATTCTTTTTTAAATTAAAGACCTTATTCTTTGTATGTATATAAGTAAATAATTTTTAATGTTGCATTTAGGTTATCCATGCAGTTAAAAATGATAAAATTATTTGAAAGATTTGAATTGAAGATTCGGTTATAGTTGATTTTGTACGGTTTAAGAGTTCAACAATTTTCTTTTTTCTTTTAATATCATGTTCTATTACCTGATGTTGGGTGGTAACTTAAGGCATTTTCTTGGTTTGTAACAAATTACTATTATTTTTATTTATATGTTTTTCTAGTTAATTATTAACTGAATTATAAATTTAATTTTATTTGATTGTAAATTAAAAATAATTGTTATTTGCTAATGTTTAGTTATTATTTAAAATTCACATTCAGTGTTGTAATTATTGTATTTCTACATGATGCATGGATTGAGCATGAGCTATATGTTTTGACAATTTAATTAGCCAACATAAAAAAAATAGGGTGTGTTTGATTGCCAAAAAATTTTCTAGGAAAATGTCAAATTAAGGAAAAAGTTTTCCTACTTTATTATTTGATATGAAATTTTTTCATGGAAAATATTTTCCATGTACAACCCTTTTAAATACAAAATGAGTCATTTTTCATGAAAAGTGTAATCCAATGAAGAGATGGAAAAATATTTTCTAAGAATCTAAATGAAGAAAAATATTTTCTAGGAATGTAATCAAACACAACTATAGTGACTTTTGTGCAACGCAGGTAGATATAAAAATAAAAAAATGTAAAGTTTATCATACCCGGCTTCTGCCACCGTCGAAATCCCCTTAGCGGCTAAATCTAATCCCAATTTCATCGTCAATCTCAGTCAACGATACCGGTCCATTTGTTACAAACTATAATTCAATTTTCTCAATCATCTTCTAATTTTACCAAATTTTGCCGTCTTCCTCAATCTTTGCCGATTATAGCTGATAGAGTCAATCATCCTCAATCTCAATCCCTAATTTTTCTTCAATCTCAGTCAATCTTTCCTCAATCTCGCTAACTACACAAGATAATGTTGAATCATTGTCCAATTTGCCCAAATCTCTTGCAATCTTCGCCAATCTTCACCAATTCTTTTTCGTTATCTACCTTATCCGGTAATTCTAGTTGAGCTCTCCGGCCGCCGTCTCGGTACAAGGACAAACCAGAAAAAGAAGGTAATATCAGATTGATTGTTCAATTTGTTTATTTCCTAGAGTTAATCTTTAATTGGATTTTATTACAATTTCACTCCAACAGCGAAGCTGTGGAGAATTTGAAAATGATTTCTCTAATGAAAGAACCGAACAGGTTATGGTTGGATAATTCACTCTCTTTTCATTATAAGTTCTGTGTTGATCTTTGTATGTGAAGTTATAAGTTCTGTGTTGATCTTTGTATGTGAAGTATGTGGCTTCTAGCTTTTGTTAGTGGCAATTGATATTTAGATTGATATTAGTCGTTCCTTTTAGTTTAACAACTTGTCAGAGTACGTGTATTTATGAGTATTTATGAGTTTTGATTTGAAATAGGAGAGAGAATGGCTGGGATTGAGTGGTGGAGATTTATGTAGTATAGTGGGTCCCAGAAAATATATGTGGATGTAATTGGTTCGACTTTTGATGTGAATGTATTAAAATGTGTAAAAATTGTTAAAAGTTGTAGAAGAACGGGGGCTTAAGTATGGGTGGTTTTTACTGAATTATTTTTGTAGCAGTGCAAAAGCTGGCCGGTTTGACTTTAATGAATCTTCAGTATTCGGATTGATTTCTCTTTACCATCATATGAAGAGGTTAAGTGTTAAAACTCTGTAGTTTTCCTATTTTGTCCCCATACTTGGGACCTAAATAGGTTCCTCTGCCTATCATTGTTTTGATGATTTTCTTGATGCCGAAGAAGCGTAAGAGTCCATATTAACTAAAAAAGGGTGTAGGATTTGGCCTTACATCATTTTTCTTTATTATTGGTTTTTACTCCCTTCCATTTTAATTTGATTATTATTCTTGATCATTCATCTATATACACATAATACCATTATTTTGCACGAGGATAATTTCAATAATTGTATGTGTAGGAACCGGCTCAGGAAATGGTTTAGGAAACCTGAGTACTTTTACAAAACTACCCTTAATAGCGAGGATGTTCAAGTGCCACCGATGACACCGTACTGACGGTGCCATTGGGGCATTTTCGGGCCTCATTCGACATCCGTTTTAAAATCTGGGACCAGATCTAGAATCAGCACGGTGAGAGAAAGCTCCAGCAATTTTGAAAATTTTCCGACGATATCGTGTGGGGCCGTAGTGGCCGGTCAAGTTTGGCCCAAAAACATAGCCAAAGCATGGCCAAAATATGGCCAAACTTTGACCGGCCACCACGGCCCCACACGGTATCATCGGAAAATTTTCAAAATTGCTGGAGCTTCCTCTCACCGTGCTGATTCTAGATCTGGTCCCGGATTTTAAAACGGATGTCGAATGAGGCCCGAAAATGCCTCAATGGCACCGTAAGTACGGTGCCATCGGTGGCACCGGATCATTCCTGCCCTTAATAGATGTATTTTAAAATTCAAAGAGGGAAATCAGGTAAGAATTCACGTGATGGTTTGACTTATTCTCAATTCTCTCTCTCTCTCTCCCTCTCAATTGAATATTTGAATTCATACCAAATCATATGAAATTCAGACTCATTTCTCTCTCTTCGACAAATCCCAAAACTCCTCCCTCTCTTCATCCCCATTTCTCCCTCTCTTCACTGGCAAAATCCCAAAATCCCAAAGTCGGCGAAATCCCAAAATTTGCGAAGACGTGACGTGATCCCAAAATCTGCCGACAGAGGTTCACATTGGAGCGTGGTTCGAAATAGCTAGGTTCGGAAAAAATTAGTGTTCGAAAAGGGAGTAGAAGCAGAAGAAATAATTAGGGTCGAAAGTTAGGGTTCGAAAAAATCACAACTCGAGAAGGATCGAAAGAAGAAGAACAAAATCCGGGTTCGATTTTTTTCTATTCCTTTGCAAACTTTTTGCTGATTTGTTGATAAAATCTTGATTTTTCTCTTTATCAGGTTTTAATTTAATTGATGAACATCAAGGCAACCCAAAGAGCTAAATCTTTTGATGAAATTTATTTGAGCACTACAAACCTAATTTTTCACAGAAAATGATTGAGTCTTTTATTATAGTTGGTGAAAATTAGGACAATTGAAATAAAAATAATTTTTTTAAAAAAAATCAAATTTCTTCTTCACAGAAAGGTTATTGGTGTGTTGTTGTTGATTAGAAAAGAAGCATACTTATCCACCTGTTTTTCTTAGTCATTGATTATGTTCTGGTTCGCTTAATTAGAGTTTATGAGTCTCAAGGTTCTTGAATTAGAGTTTATGAGTTTCAAGGTTCTTGAATTTAGGAAATGATTCATGAGATATTTGAAATTATCTGTCTTATATAGTGAGGATTGGGTGAGGATTGGTCTAGAGATTGGTACTTTAACTGATGATTTACTGTTTGCTCGATTGAAGCTTAGAATAATTCATGAAATGTTTGCTACTTTGCTACGTGAAATGTTTGAACCTCAGATTGGTACTTTAGGAAATGATTCGTGAAATGTTTGCTATGTTTCTAGCTAACTTATGAAGAGTACCTGCACAATCTATGTTAATTCTAAAGAATTGCTACGAATTTGGTACTACATATAAGTTTTTGATCCTGATATTAATATATGCTATCTATTAAATGAAACCACCCTTCTCATTTATTTGGAGAACAGTGCAATCCCTGAAGCTTGCTAATTTGAAAATTTTGATTATGCATATTTCTTTTTCTTTTTCAAAGTTTCAATGTTGACTATTACATAGATGTCAATGTATTTGGATTCTGGGATTCTAATGATGTATGGTTATCCAGCTATTATGTATTCGGATTGGATTATTTATGGATAGTGAAAAGTTCTATATTTGAATTAGTTTTAACCAAATTTTATCAATAATATATTATCTTAGGTAAGTTTTTCTGATGAAGGAAGATTTTTTCTTGGATGATGATGAAGTGGTTGAAGAACAAAGTTTGGAGGACAATGGGTTGTTGAAAATTACGTGACTGCAAATGAAGAAAAATGATGAAGAATTGCCTCTAGAAGAGAATGATGATAATTCGATTGTTGGGAAGAAGACGAGGATATTACGACAACGGAAAGTTGCAATAGTTGATAGTCTCGTTTCATTTTTATTTAACAATGTGGGTTAAATTATTGCATAATGATGCATGTTAACCTATTGTGTGACGAGTATGATGTCTATTTCACCATTCTCAATGTTATTGCCATCGTAGTTGCTTATGTAGAATTTTTTTGGGGAACCTTGAGCTTGTGCTTTTGCGGAGGTCATGTTATGGAACTATGGTCATGTACTTCATTCGATGTAAGAGTGAATTCATAAGTTCAAAGTTTTGTGTGAAATTCCTATTGTTGTTTGATTCCTTTTGTGACTGGTGTTGCTTTCATCATAACATACAGTTTGTTCTATCTTGGTATCAAGTTTCTTAATATCTTGAGTACTAAAGGCAGCGGATTCCTATTTAAGAGACAACATGAACTTCTTTATTTTAGGCAATACGAACGTCTTGAGTTTGGGTTTCTTTTGAGTTATTAGACACCATAGGAGAGTGGAGACAATTGGTGCCGTTTGAAAGAGATGTTTACTAGTTTTTTGTTGGAAGTATATTATTATGAACGTTCTTGCATTGACTCATATTATAAAACTCACAAAATGATATAGAGACCGTCTATAACTTCACAATAAAGCAAATAACTTACACGGACCACTCATAGCATATGATGAAAAATTACAACAATAAGCAACATAGTCTCCATCAAAGTTCATGCGAGAAAATATTAGTCACATTACATCATGCCACAATACGGTCATTCCTACATCAAAGTTCATACATAATTTGCTCAAAGCTCTAATACAAGAAAATATTAGTCAAATTACATTAAGCGAGACATCGACTTTTTTTTCCCCGAAATATCTACGCATTTTTCCAACATTGCTGAGAGATCGTCCACCTCGTGTTGCTTATTCAAGTCCTCAACAATGTTCTGTGCATTGCTTGATTCTCCTTCATAGTCGGGATCTCCCTTCTTTGGAGGGTCGTCCAGTTTCCAATACTTACATTCGCCAATGATTTTCCTTGTGCAAGCATAGAATAGATGCTCTTTATTTGGGGAGTCCCTCTGAACCAAGAAACACTACCTCCAACCACTCTGGCATTCCGGACAGCTTACCTTGTCATTACAATTCTTTGTTCTGTGACAGCGAGAACGACAATATAGACACATACCAATATTTTTCACTCCCATTTTAGACCTACAAAACCAATGAAATCTTCAACCCAACCAGAAAAGTACAACGCATGCAATACAAAATTAGCAACTTGATTCGAGAAAGGTAATGTATGTCAAATTGTTTTTCATAGCTATTGTCTATTACCAGTTGAAGTTCAGTTTCTGTGAAGGTACACAATAAATTCCAGTAATTATATCTCTATAAAAACTTTTATGACATTGTATAATAAAAAACATTGGATTGGGCTGAACAATATAAAGTGCTATAGCGTCCTTGTCGATGAACATTCAAATACTGCAAATAATACCGGCCTCTTTATCCCAGTGAACAAGGAGACACAACATCAATAAACATTATGCATCAGTTAATCTTCTTGTCCCATAGTGGGTGATCCGAATGATGTAATTGTCCACTTTCAAGCTAATTTGACAAAAATACAATAGACTAAGTGAGGAGTGAACTCTGTTTCTAGCTGTCGCCAAGTAATTTTTCTTCTTAAATTATTTACCTCCACTCTCTCCGATTCTTTCCAACATCAAATATCTATTCTCTTTATATGTCAAATTATTTTTTCACAGCTATTGTAATCAAGATTTTATCAACAAATCAGCAAACAGTTTGCAAAGGAATAAAAAAAAATCGAACCCGGATTTTGTTCTTCTTCTTCTTCCGATCCTTCTTGAGCTGTGATTTTTTCAAACCTTACTTTCGACCTTGATTATTTCTTCTGCTTCTTCTCCTTTTTCGAACACTGATGTTTTCCGAACCCTAGCTATTTCGAACCACGCTCCAATGTGAACCTCTCTTCGGGGATTTTGGGATCACGTCACGTCTTTGCGGAATTTGGGATTTCGCCGACTTTGGGATTTTTGGAATTTTGGGATTTCGCCAGTGAAGAGAGGGAGAAATGGGGATGCGGAGAGTGAGGGATTTTGGAATTTGTCGAAGGAGAGAAATGAGTCTGAATTTCATTTGATTTGGGATGAATTCAAATATTCAATTGAGAGACAGAGAATTGGGAAGAAGTCAAACCATCACGTGAACTCTTACCTGATTTCCCTCTTTGAATTTTAAAATACATCTATTAAGGGTAGTTTCGTAAAAGTACCTAGGTTTCCTAAACCATTTCCTGAGTCAGTTCCTGCCAATACAATTATTGGGATAATTTTTTCTGAACTTGGAGATGATTTGTTTGACTTGCAGAAAATGATGACCTCAAGTCTTTCTAGACTGTATTAATGATCTTCGCGAGTATGATGTACCTTACCATGTTTACTCTGCCATCGACAATGGTTAGTTCTTTGCAATACATGGATTAAGGAATTTCTTCTATCTGGACCGTTGAGTCTGTAATGTAAGAATCTATAATTATTGCAATACATCATATCAACACATATAAAGGCTATTGAGAACTGTTTTTAACAAATCTGTCATGTAAGAATATAGACAAGGCATTAAGTTTTGCTGAATTGAAATAATATCCTGCTATTTATTTCTTTTGCTTCTCCGAAGTGCCATAGTTATTTGGAAAAATTAATATCTTCAGTGATAGATGGATAAAAGGTATTACAGTAGCATCTTTTCCTATAGTAGAATGTTTTCTATTATTGCTTCTAATTTTCTTGAAAACTGTAGAGATTATAAATGTCGTAGATTCTTTGTTTTGTCCTGAATTAGCATTCATCTGTTAGAATTGTTATTGTAATGCAAAACTTTGGCCCCCAACATTGGATGAAACCCGTTTTAGCATCTCGGATTTCTTAACTAAGTTCAGCCTGCAATGTTCAGGGAGTAGGTTCGCCTGCTGGATGAGACACATAGTGGAGTCAAAGTTGAAGGAAAATCACATATCATTAGTGAAGAGTCTATCTTGAAATCTCTTCCATGTGAGTGGCAGGAAGATCCTATCAAGAATATACTTGCACTAATCCAAAAGACTTGAAAACATTGATTGTTTTGGATGATGATCAAACGTGGACTCAAACATTGGTTGACAGAATGGTGAGTCACTCCTTACACATATTTGTCCAAGGGTGGGATACAGAAGTTGTGAAATGCTACAGTCACAAGCTAACGACCTTATCAACGTTATCCATGAATTTTCAGTTAGTTTAGATACTACGGATGGCATAAAGCAATGAATTCCTTTCATTTTTGTTAATTTTTACTAGTATTATTCTTGGCATTAACATTTTATTATTTGGTTATTAAGATTTTATTTACTGAATATTTGGTTATTAGATTTCATCATCAATAGGTGATTTTGGGGTCATGATTTCGTCATCCAGCCACATGCCACTTGTGGGCACCGGATCGTTTACGGGTGATTTTGAATATAATTTTGTCTTGCAACGTGTTTCTACCTTGTTAAGTGAAAAATAAGCGGTGCAAAAAGTATCCTCGATAAATGTGTTGTGATAAAAGGTGATTTGGGAAATATTGAAGTATAGAAACAGTTCTAAAGTCCTCAATTACCTGTCTTACCTCTCCTACAAATTATTGGTTATAATCTTTGTTGCTAACTGTAAAAAAGAAAAATAATCAACAAGCAAAATCTAATCGACCAAAAAAATAATGTCAATGTACAAAGAATAAATGTGTCAATTTCTTCATAAATTGACACATATGGCATATAAATTTCATGCAAGATTACTCTTGTATTTGAAAATATTTATTACTCTTATAAATATGTCAATTTTATGTAAGATTTCTCCCGGAAAAGTCAAGATTCCGTCAATCTTAGAACTATTTTAATTGACACACCATATTTTATTTATTTCAAATGTTATCAATGTTTATATCGTAATCTAATTACATCCTTAACATTTTTTCTCTTCACTTATTATTTTCAATGTTTAACTAACTATAAATTTAGTCTATACATATCATTTTTATTTAAAAATTTCATTTATTTAAACGTCAAATCCCTTATTTATCCATCACATTATTAAATATTTATAAAAAAGGGCGTAAAATGTGAAAACTATTTTTAATTTAAATATCGATAACAAAATATTAAAATATAAATTAACGTTTGTGTACAAAGTAAGTTAATTACTAAAAAATAATTATGAAAATATAACAAAAAATTCGAGGACATAATTGTTATTATAAAGAAAGTGAAAAATCTTTTCAGCAATTAAACTGTGGTGTACCTAATATATATTGTAGTGTAAGTATAATTCTAGTAATCCAAGTCACTAAGTATTTTTTTTTTTTTTTTACCTCGGATTACATAAGGTAATTATAAGATTTTACATCAATTATTATAAGTTTCAAATTATTACAATACTGATACATTTTTTTTTTAGTTTCAAAGAAGACAACTTCCCTTGATGGTATCTTATATCATACAATCAACAAAAGCCAAATATATATTTTTATTTAAGGAAAATTTACAAAATACACCCTAAGTTTATAGTGCATTTAGAACATACATACCATGTTTTAAAAAAAAAACTACATTTTACACATTGCATTTCATTTAGTCTTAACAAAACATATCATATGTTGAACAAAAATTGGAATTTTTTTTTAAAAATTACTTATGAAGAAAAATTACCCTTTGTGACTAAAAAATTACATCCATTATGGCTTCAGCTCCGTTGCCAATATATTGGTACCATAAGGTGCCAACATACCAAGTGACGTCCAGTTATTAGTCCAATATGGGTGCGGGCCCCCTCTATTCAGGGGGAGGGTGACACGTGGAAATATTAACACCATAAGGTACCAAAATATTAGCAACGGATGGCTAGCTCACCCCATATATTCAATATGTAGCACTTTATATATCATTATTCTTCAAAATATTAATGGGCAACTTTTACTTAACATTCCCAAACTTCCATAATTGATACAATATTGCCTCCGTTCTTTTTTCACCCCACCCCAACCCCAAACTTTCATACATTCACATGTTATGTCCATTCTATCAAAATTTCCATTAAAATACACATTAATGAGGACTAAAATGAGAATAAAATTTTGGTAATTTCACTCCCGTCTCCAAATTTTCAAATTTGGAACAATTTTGTCCATATTTATTTATTTCAATTATTATAATCAATATGATAAAAATAAGCAAAGTTGGTTCGTAAGAAATGACATATATCTAAATACGTGACTTTTATATACATCTGGGAACTTCGGGATGGTTATATATTTCACACAGGACTTCAAATGGTGCTCTTACAACTTGAACTATCATTCTTAGTCCTATATCTAAATATGTTAGCATAATAATAAATAGTTTATGATGTCCTACCTCCACCGGATTATGTAAAAACTTCCCATGCTCGTAGGATTTTTCTATGGGAAGTAAAAATAATAATTATTTTTTAAAACAAATTTTACCATATTTATGGGGCCAAAATTTACCCAACCATAGGTTACGTAAAAATCACCCATAATGGGTAGTAGATCATTATTCTAATTTTAGTGATAAGTAAATAAATATCTAAATTACATATTTAATCAATAAAGATTAAATAAGTTGGCAAATAAACAAATACCTACATTACGTACTTAATAAACAATTGGCTATCGATTTAATCAACGATTGAAATCATGCATGCCACTTAATTAGAATTTTTTAATTAACCCTCGATTCTTACTATATCCAAACTAAAACTCCTCCGAGTACGAGGGCTTCCCCCTTCTCTGTGATTCACCATTGGGATACTTGGTTTCAGCCAACGTGTAATAGCCAACAACAAACTTCTAACTCATTAAGTCAAGTGAAGGAGGCCTTGGATAAGGCACCCGAGCCATAGTAGTTGGCTTTAAAAGGTAAATTGATTGGAACAGAACCCCAAAACTAGTAAGGACAAGATGGAAAGGAGTAAACAATAGCTATCACTCCATAAACTCATGTGTATCAACTACGGTAAATATTTATTTAGGATTCTATCTCTTAAATAAATATTAAGAATTCTATCTACTTTCAGCTATTAATTTTATATTATACTGAATTTTGTATGTTTGGATTTTATTTAATTTTTAAAGATCATCGATTAAGCTGTTTATTTTAATTATTAGAGCCCATTTTGGAACTTCTCTTTACCAATTTTTACCTGCAAAAATGTGGAAAATTTCAAAAAAAAAGACACGAGGGGCCCACTGTCAGTACCACTCCTATCATCAGTACTCCCTAATAAACACTACCCAACCCCACAACCCACCTACCAGTCGGTTCAGCAAACAAACGAGAATCCCTAATAAACAATACCCCAAACCCCTAACCCATCCTTACCACTCAGAGCAGCAACCAAACCAGAACTCTTCCTAATTTTCACCAAATCGGAAACCATCTTCGCCGTCAATCTGCAGCCATTAACCTCAGGCGAGCGCCTTTTGCTTAGGGATACAGTATCCAACGACACAGATGAGCTTGGATTTCAGTAGAGTAATTTTCTCCCTAGATCCCTTTTTCCGATTTCGAGTTTCAAGTTTTCTTCCCAAATCCTCTTCCTATAAAATTCACGCTTATATCTGACACGTGACGGAGTTTTCCTTCCAACCTCAATGCTGACAGTCCCCATGAGGGAAAGCCAAGCAACGGGAATAGCCGACCGCTGTTGATCATGCAGAATGGACCTGGCCTTTGAAGGAGGTGTTGCTTCGTTGCTGCCACGAATATGTAATTCTCGGTGGGGCCGTCAAAGGGAATCTGACCAGACGGTCATGGAATGCTGTTGTAACACCCCAAGTAAAGAATTCTCGATCTTGGATGCTTCACCATTTCTTTCACATGAAATGCAGAAATAAAGTAAATAGAGTTTTTTTTTTCGGTGTCAACCTTTATTTTAAATTAAAAAGCATAAAGGTAAATAAATTTTCGAGATAACCTCTTTTTTTAAAAAAATAAAATAAAATAAAAGGCTATAGAAATTTCGGCAGAGTATCCCTTATAAATTGGGCTTAACCAACCTGTAAGGGAACCTTACGCTAGCACAACAATCACATACGCATATCCACATCAAACCAACAATCATCATCCATTGATGTAGGCCAAATAGTATTTTAAGTAAATAACCGACCTCCAATATTATCAAATAAATAACATAACCTCTTTAAAATCATGCATAAATACCCCCAAAAGACTAAATCAACATCTAAAAGAATTAAGCAACGAAAGAATAGAAACTAAGTAATTTAAACCAATCTCTTATTCCGAGGAAATCAAAAGTACGACACGGGAACTGGGTGAGCTGGCCTCCAAGCGATCTCCTCAATGCATCAATTCTCATAACCTAAAACATGGGAAAATTGAAGGAGTGAGCTAAAGCTCAGCTAGTAAACTTTTATGCAAGTGACACATACGAATGAGCTATATTACGTAAAACCTAGACTCTTGCAATCCCACCAATATTGACCCCTTTCCATTTCCCCTTTTCAAAAAGGAACTTTTTTTTTTCTTCGCGAGCTCACTTGGTGTATCCTCTAGCCAATCAGATGCAGAGGGTCATTCTTAGTTGGAACCAGGAATTTCCTACCGGTAGGTACCACAAAGCGGTACAACTTTCATTACTTTCACTTTCACTTTCACATACTTTCACTTTCGCTTTACTTTCGGTCAGGTACGCCGGTCCCCCGCGCCCTATTTCCCACTCACCCCTTTCATGGCTTAGAGGTACACCCATTCTTCCCAAAACTTGAGGTAGCTTTCTTTCAGAAATTTGCACCTTTCGACCAAAACGTTATTCTTCCAAATCATTGACCAACATGCTCATGGATGCAATGCCATAATGTCTATGCATGTTTGATCATTGCTTAGCATGTATAGTGCTTATACTACATAAATCGAATAGTGCTAAGATCATACGTCATTTCAAAGAGGCCAGAGAAGCACATCAACTTACCTTAACCCCTTCATTTTACATATAACTAAATAAAGTTTACTTGCCTGGGGTCCTTAGCTTTCTTTCCTTTATGAGTTAGCGAGTGGAGGAGGCTTGGTTGTCACGGTGTCAACATGCCAAAGATCCTAGTTTGTTACAAAAAATATAGAGAAACGCTTAAAATAGGATTCTACAATCAAAACACTATCAACCCTTCCTTTTCAAACCGTCAACTTTTCCAAGAATGGGCAAAACTTCAAGTTTGGAGCACGCAATCACATGACCCTAATTTTGTGGTCTAAAGAACTCATGTAGCTACATTACCAATTAACATCACACACAGACTAAGGTTATAGGGACCACAACACCTCTTCAACTCCAAACACATAAGCTGAAAATTTTTACAGTTTGGGCAGGGGACTTTCAAAATATTATTTAACATAGGAAAAGGTGGAATAAAATCATGAAATTTTTAAAAAAGGTATAAAACTTATATAAGTCCCTCATAGTCGAAAATAAGCTCATAAGGATAACATTTAGGTAGCCAAAACATTTTTCTTCTGGCCGAAAGACTGCTCTCGGGTACCGGTGTCAGTGTTGACGAAAAACGCCATAAAAACTTGTACAAGTCTCTGAATGATGTGAAATCAATTTTAAACGATACCTAACTCATAAAGGTACAGTTTCCAAGTTGAATCACCTAAAAATCCATCCTACACAATCAATTATGGATGCTTGAAACCAGACAACAGAAACCCCCAATCTGTCCAGCAACTGGTCTGGGTGTGAACTTCATCAATCTCATTCAAGAATTTAATCAAACACCTTCTTTGCACATATATTTACACAAAAACTCAAACATAACTTCAAATCCAACACCTTCATTGCCCATATATTTACACAAGAAAACTCATAAACATGACTCCAAATCTTCAATCAAACATAACTTCAAAGCTTCATTATGCTCATCTTGATCAATTTAATAGCCCCATCTATAATACATATCTGCCCTAATCAAAATCAAAGGAAACAATACCAAAAGAATGTGGAAAACTCATTGTGTGAATCTCGATTTGGCGTGCGTGAGCATGTATAACAACAACAATGATCATATCTTACCTATTCTTCCTTGCTTGGCTCGTCGTAGAGAGAAGTAGCAGAGAGAAGTACCGAGAGAGAGAGAGAGAGAGACAGGAGAGATGAAGTACGTAATGGAGAGGGAGGGAGCTGTGTACGAGTTATATGGGTTTTGGGCTGTCTTGTTTGGGTTTCATTTGGTGGACTCAAGTTGGGCTTGTTCTCTTTAATTTACTAAGCATTTGGGCTAAGACTAATAGGTACAATATTGGGTTTTATAGGCTTTAATAAGTTATCCCAAGACTAAAATATCAAATTCCTAAACAATAAGCAAGTAAATTATAAGCAAATACGAAAAAGGATTTTAAATTCCAAATAGATCAAATGCAAACGTAAGAACATAACATCTAACCATATTTTCGTGAAGTTGAACATTCTAATTGGTACTTTTATCGTGACAACATCCAAGTCCTTCCACTGCAAAACAAGGTCAACATCTCAAATATTAAAATTATCTATCACGAACGAAACAATAAAGTTCCACATAATTTATTATAAAATTTCACTTCATTTAATAATCACGCAATAATTCAAGACGGGTGCTACAATTCCTTACCCCCTAAAAGAAATTTCGTCCTCGAAATTAAACTTACCAAATAGGTGGGGATACTTGGCTCGCATCTCATCCTCACGCTCCTAAGTGGCTTCTTCTACTGCGTGATTCCTCCAAAGCACTTTTACCAGTGATACGACCTTCCTCCTTAATTCTTTTTCTGCCCTTTCTAAGATCTTAACTGGCGACTCCTCATATGTCAAATCTTTACGAAGGTCCAAAGACTCATAGCTCAGGATGTGGGAGGTATCTGGAATATATTTCCTCAACATTGAGATATGAAATACGTTATGAACTCCTGACAGTGCTGGTGGCGATGCAACTCGATAGGCTAAGTTGCCTACCTTTTCCAGAATTTCAAAAGGTCCAACAAAACGCGGGCTCAGCTTCCCCTTCTTCCCAAACCTCATAACACCTTTGATAGGGGCTGCCTTTAAAAAAACCATATCACCAACAACAAATTCCAACGACTTCCTCCTCTTGTCTGCGTAGCTCTTCTGTCTACTCTGAGCTGTTTTCATTTGTTGGCGAATTTTCTCAACAACCTCGGTGGTCTGCTGAACCAACTCTGGACCCAATAGCTTTCTTTCTCCAATCTCATCCCAGTGAACTAGTGATCTACATTTCCTACCATATAATGCCTCATAAGGCGCCATACCGATCGTAGCTTGGTAGCTGTTATTGTAAGAAAATTCGACCAAATGGAGGAATTCATCCTAAGTGCGCCGAAAGTCTATTATACAAGCCCTTAACATATCTTCTAAGATCTGAATAGTCCTCTCTGACTGACCATCTATCTGTGGATGGAAAGCGGTACTGAAGCTTAACTGAGTACCCATGGCTCTATACAGGCTTTTCAAAAATGAAGAAGTAAATTTTGGATCACGATCCGACACAATGGATAGCGGGACTCCGTGAAGCCTTATAATCTCTGCTACGTATGACTCCGCATACTTCTCTATGTTATAAGTAGTCTTTACTGGCAAGAAATGTGTTGACTTAGTAAGGCGATCAACGATCACCCAAATGGAATTATAGCCCTTCTTGGTCTTAGGCAAGCTAACAACGAAGTCCATGCCCACCCTTTCCCACTTCCACTTTGGAATCATCAAAGGTAGTAACAGCCCGGAGGGCCGTTGGTGCTCAGCCTTGACTTGCTGACAAGTAAGACAGTGTTCCACGTATGCTGCCACATCCCGTTTCATGCCAATCCACGAAAAGTGTTTTCTCAAATCTCAAGCCATCTTGGTACTACCCGGGTGAACGAAATAAGGTGTGCTATGAGCTTCCCTCATAATCTCCTGCTTCAATTCCTCATTGTTAGGAACTACTAGCCTGTTGCCATTGCGAAGAGCACCATCAGTGGTGATGACATAATCGATACATTTTCCTTCCATCACTTCCGCTCGAATTTTCATCCGTTTAGAGTCCTCACTGCAAAGCTTTGATTCTCTCAAGAAATGTGGGTTGCAAGGTCATATTGGAAAGATAGCCTGGTTTGCCTCGAGGAACGATCTCCAACTCAAACCTTTGGATTTCAATCACTAATGGTTTTTGAAACCCTGCAACGAAGCTATCGAACCATGTCCCTTTCTACTAAGTGCATTGGCTACCACATTAGCCTTACTCGGATGGTAATTAATAGTACAATCATAATCCTTCACAAATTCGAACCATCTGCGTTGTCTCATGTGCAAATCCTTCTGTGTGAAGAAGTATTTGAGACTTTTATGATCAGTATAGATTTCGCATCTAACTCCATAGAGATAGTGCCTCCAAATCTTTAATGCGAAGACAACTGCTGCCAACTCAAGATCGTGGGTCGGGTAGTTTTTTTCATACTCTTTCAGTTGTCTTGAAGCTTAGGCGATCACTTTACCTTGTTGCATAAGAACACATCCGAGTCCTCTCTTGGAAGCATCACTATAAATGAAAAATCCCTCGTTACCCCGTGGAATAGACAAGACAGGTGCAGTCGTCAACCATTTCTTCAACTCCTCAAAACTCTGTTCACATTCTGTACTCCATTGAAATTTCACATTCTTCCTGGTCAACTGAGTTAAGGGAGAGGCAATTTTAGAGAAGCCCTCAACAAGCCTTCGATAATACCCAGCTAACCCAAGGAAACTACGAACTTCACCAGCATTTGTTGGCGTTGACCAGTTTCGGACTGCCTCAACCTTACTTGGGTCGAATGCCGTACCTTTCTTTGATACAACGTGTCCCAGGAATGGCACCCTATCCAACCAAAACTGGAACTTTTTAAACTTAGCGAATAGCTTCCTTTCTCTAAGTTTCTGAAGTACCAACCGCAGATGACTTTCATGTTTTTGCTTTGATCGTGAGTAAACTAATATGTCGTCGATGAAAACTATGACAAACTGGTCTAAGTACTCCTTAAATACCCGATTGATCAAGTCCATAAAAGCAGTAGGGGCATTGGTCAGACCAAAAGGCATCACCAAGAATTCGTAATGCTCGTATCGAGTTTGAAAGGTAGTTTTTCAAATGTCCTCCTCTCTAATCCTTAATTGATGGTAACCTGATCGAAGGTCAATCTTGGAGAAGTGTCCGGCACCCTGAAGTTGGTCGAACAGATCTTCAATTCTTGGCAATGGGTATTTGTTCTTTACTGTCACTTTGTTCAACTCTCTATAATCGATACAAAGCCTCATGGAGCCATCCTTCTTCTTCACAATTAATACATGGGCACCCCACGGTAAAAAACTGGGTCAAATAAAACCCTTATCCAAGAGGTCCTGTAGTTGTTCCTTTAGCTCCTTAAGTTCAGTAGGAGCCATACGATATGGTGCTTTGGACATAGGAGCTGTCCCTGGCACCAAATCAATGGAAAATTGATCTCTCTTCTTGGTGGCATGCCCTGAAGGTCATCCGGAAAGACGTCTTGAAATTGTCGAACGACCGGGATTTGTCCAATAGTGAGTTCTACTCCAGGTTCTTGAATCACTGCAGCTAAGTAAGCTACACAACCTTTGTTCAGCATTTGGCGAGCTTTCATCGCAGAGATTATTGGGAGTGCAGGCTTTATACCGACTCCAACAAAACAAAAACGAGGTTCGTTTGGAGGCTCAAACACTACCATCTTCTCGCTACAGTCAATAGTGGCATGGTATCGCGATAACCAATCCATCCCCCAAATGACGTCATACTCATGAATCTCCAATACTATGAGATCCGCTGACCATTCCCTTCCGTTCACTTTGACAAGACAATTTCGCAGAACATAACTGAAATTCAATATTTCCCCGGATGGCGTTGACACACAGAATGGGATATCTAGCTGTGGAGTTGGATGACTCAATTTCCCAACAAGGATAGGGCTAACAAATGAGTGGGTGGCCCCAGAGTCGAATAAAACAGTTGCAAGTGTGTCACAAACATACATAGTGCCTACATGGTAGAACGTACGAGATATGCATGTAATCACATCTTATGAATTGTCAAGGTATTAAATTTTAAATCACAATTACCTGACACCACTGTCGGTGACTCCTCAGCATCCCTCTTGGACATAGCGTACACTCGAGCTGGAGTAGCCAATCCTTGGCCTGGTGTCCTGTCTTTCCACAGTTAAAGCATCCGGCCTTACAATTTTTAGCAAAGTGACCCGGCTTCCCACATTTGTAACATACATCCTTGCCTTGCAGGCATTCACCAAGGTGTTCCTTGCCACATTTTGGGCAGGCCCTCCTTTGCTGCTTATTCTATTGAGAGTTTTGCTGCTTTCCTTGATCATTTCTTCTCTTGTGCCCTTGATTGCTCTAGCTCTTAGAGTTCCCACCCTTTCTGAGCATTAGGTTGGAACTTTGCGTCTTCTCTACTTACTGACTGTGCCCTTTCTACAATAAGGGATTTGTTGACTATCTCCCTATAAGTCGAGAGCTCAAAAGGAATAACTGCTTGTTTGATATAAGGTTTAAGCCCTTCTTCGAAACGTCTTGCCCTCCTATCTTCCGTTGCAACTAAGTCGGGAGAAAACTTAGCCAATCTGGCGAATTCAGCCTCATACTCGGTAACTAGCTTCACAAACTCTCTTTATTTCTGTTGGCGAATGCTCTTAGAGAAATACTTATCATTAAAAGCCTCCTTAAACCTATTCCATGTGAAAGTATTAGTGTCATTCTCATATTGGCGCTTAACCATCAGCCACCAATCGTACGCATCACCTTGGAGCATGTAAGCGGCAAGGTCGACCTTCTCCTCGTCAGTACACCTCAATACAGTAAAAGCTTTCTGAAGTTCAGTTAACCATTTCTCAACTTCCAGAGGGTCAGTAGTGCCGGAAAATGACAGGGGAGACAACTTCTTAAACTCTGAAATTCTTCCCTGTCTCCTAAGCTGGCTAGCTTGCCCGAAGGTAGCTAATGCTTGCATAAAGGCCTCCATAGTCATCGGAGTGCCACGAGGGATGGTGTTGTTATCTATCCCCTCATTACGGGCCTACGATGTTTCGTCTACATCATGGGGACGGCTAACGTCTTGGGCTTGGGAGCGAGTGCGGGCCATTACTGAATAAACAGAACAACTGTCATAAGAAAATACTGATCTCTAACCAACCATTACCCACAACTACTAGACATTACGTATCATTCATTTATTCGATAATTTAAACAAAACTTGACCTTACCAGATGATCGAGGAAGATTCACTTCTGGCTTAGCTCAGTACCCGTATACCTTTCGAGTATATATATGTGTTATATATTTTTCTTTTTTTTAAGTCTACAGAATCGTTTTTAGAACGCTTAGCTCTAATACCATAACTGTAACACCCCAAGTCAAGAATTCTCGATCTTGGACGCGTCACCATTTCTTTCACATGAAATGCGGAAATAAAGTAAATAGAGGTTTTTTTTCTTCGGTGTCAATATTAATTTTAAATAAAAGGCTACAGACATTTCGGCAGAGTATCCCTTATAAATTGGGCTTAACCAACCTGTAAGGGAACCCTCCGCTAGCCCAGCAATCAAATACGTATATCTGCATCAAACCAACAATCATCATCCATTCATGTAGGCCAAATAGTATTTTAAGTAAATAACTGACCTCCAATATTATCGAATAAATAACATAACTTCTTTAAAATCATACGTAAATACCCCCAAAAGACTAAATCAACATCAAAAAGAATTAAGCAACGAAAGAATAGAAACTAAGTAATTTAAACCAATTTCTTATTCCAAGGAAATCAAAAGTACGACACGGGTACTGGGTGAGCTTGCCTCCAAGCGATCTCCTCAATGCATCAATTCTCATCACCTGAGACATGGAAAAATTGAAGGAGTGAGCTAAAGCTCAGCAAGTAAACTTTTATGCAAGTGATACATGCGAATGAGATATATTACGTAAAACCTAGACTCATGTAATCCCACCTATATTGACCCCTTTCCATTTCCCCTTTTCAAAAAGGAACATTTTTTTTTCTTTGTGAGCTCACTTGGTGTATCCTCTAGCCAATCAGACGCAGTGGGCCATTCTTAGTTGGAACCATACATTTCCTACCGGTAGGTACCACAAAGCGGTACAACTTTCATTACTTTCACTTTCACCTTCACATACTTTCACTTTCGCTTTACTTTCTGTCGGGTACGCCGGTCCCCCGCACCCCATTTCCCACTCACTCCTTTCATGGCTTAGAGGTACACACATTCTTCCCAAAACTTGAGGTAGCTTTCTTTTATAAATTTGCACCTTTCGACCAAAACGTTATTCTTCCAAATCATTGACCAACGTGCTCATGGATGCAATGGCATAATGTCTATGCATGTTTGATCATTGCTTAGCATGTATAGTGCTTATACCACATAAATCGAATAGTGCTAAGATCATACGTCATTGAAAAGAGGCCACAGAAGCACATCAACTTACCTTAACCCCTTCATTTTACATGTAACTAAGTAAAGTTTACTTGCCTTGGGTCCTGAGCTTTCTTTCTTTTATGAGTTTGCGAGTGGAAGAGCCTTGGTTGTCACGGTGTGAGCGTGCCAAAGATCCTAGTTTGTTACAAAAATATAGAGAAAAACTTAAAATAGGATTCTACAATCAAAACACTATCAACCCTCCCCTTTCAAACCGTCAACTTCTCCAAGAGTGGGCAAAACTTCAAGTTTGGAGCACACAATCACATGAACCTAATTTTGTGGTCTAAAGAACTCATGTGGGTACATTACCAATTAAAATCACACACAGACTCAGGTTATAGGGACCACAACACCTCTTCAACTCCAAACACATAAGCTGAAAATTTTTTATAGTTTGGGCAGGAGACTTTCAAAATATTATTTAACATAGGAAACGGTGGAATAAAATCATGAAATTTTTACAAAAGGTATAAAACTCATATAAGTCCCTCATAGTCGAAAATAAGCTCATAAGGATAACATTTAGGTAGCCAAAACATTTTTCTTCTGGCCGGAAGACTGCTTTCGGGTACCAGTGTCAGTGTTCACGAAAAATGCCATAAAAACTTGTACGGGTCTCTGAATGATGTGAAATCAATTTTAAACAATACCTAACTCATAAAGGTACAGTTTCCAAGTTGAATCACATAAAAATCCATCCTACACAATCAATTATGGATGCTTGAAACCAGACAACAGAAACCCCCAATCTGTCCAGCAACTGGTTTGGGTGTGAACTTCATCAATCTCATTCAAGAATTTAATCAAACACCTTGTTTGCACATACATTTACACAAAAACTCAAAAACATAACTTCAAATCCAACACCTTCATTGCCCATATATTTACACAAGAAAACTCATAAACATGGCTCCAAATTTTCAATCAAACATAACTTCAAATCTTCATTATGCTCATCTAGATCAATTTAAAAGCCCCATCTATAATACATATATGCCCTAATCAAAATCAAAGGAAGCAATACCAAAAGAACATGGAAAACTCATTGTGTGAATCTCGATTTGGCGTGTGTGAGCATGTATAACAAGAACAAGTATCATATCTTCCCTATTCTTCCTTGCCTGGCTCGTCGTAGAGAGAAGTAGTAGAGAGAAGTGTAGAGAGAGAGAGAGAGATGGAGTACGTAATGGAGAGGGAGCTGTGTACGAGTTATATGAGTTTTAGGCTGTCTCGTTTGGGTTTCATTTGGTGGACTCAAGTTGGGCTTGTTCTCCTTACTTTACTAAGTATTTGGGCTAAGACTAGTAGGTACAATATTGGGTTTTAGTTTCAATAATAGGCTTTAATAAGTTATCCCAAGACTAAAATATCCAATTCCTAATCGATAAGCAAATAAATTATAAGCAAATACGAAAAAGGATTTTAAAGATTTCGGTAGAGTTTACCCTGTAACTGGACATAACTCACCTGTTGAGGAACTGAGCATCCTCACACAAGCTTCAAGAATGTAATTAAATTAAATTCTCCAAGACCCTTTAGAAATGTACGAATAAATTAGAAACGTCAATCCCATATTTAGACTCAAATAATTTCCACCCTATCCATTAGTCTAAAATAACAAAAAACATTTAAATCACGGGAAATAGTTAAAGGAATGAAACAAATGACTAATAAGTAGCTCTCCTAAGCGACTATAAGTTCTTTCACTTCAAAATTTAAAACTAGCAAAAGGGCACCGTCTGAATCTGCCTCCAAGCGCTTTCCTCGTTCGTCTAGCTCTCATCACCTATATTGAATGGAAAAATAATCTTACGTGAGCTAAAAACCCAATAAGTAAACCCCATGCACGTGATGCATGCTTATGCGGTGCAAGGTTTAAATTAAACTTTACAACATGTGTCCCATTTTAATTTTTCAAACATTCTTTAGGCATTTACATAATTATCTTTCTTTCCACCGTGAGCTCACTTGATGTATCACCTAGTCAATTAGATGCAGTGGGCGATTCTTATTTGGAACCAGACAAAATTCTACCGGTAGTACCGTAAAGCGGATAAAATTACTTTCGACTTCCAACTTAACTTTCACTTTCAATTTCACATTAACTTTCCATTGGGTACGCTTGGGCCCCCGCACCCCCACTCACACCTTTCATGACATAGATGTGCACCCATCTTCTTCAAAAATTTGGGATACATACTTTTAAAAGGAGAGTATTTTCCCCACTTTAACATCAAATACTTAGCTTATCGAAAAATCATTGACTATCACTACTCATGAATGCTGTGACATGTCAATCATGCATGCTCCAATGTAAAACCGGATATATTACACATCCAAGTAGTAATGGAAGTATTTAAATCAAATAGTTGCACGTAGCACACTGCACATGTTAAACACACCTCAAAGAATCAACTTCAGTCGAACATCAAAGGGGAAGTTTACTTACCTGGAGTCCTTACTAAGTTACTTTGAGAAGCAAGTGGAGGTGCCTTTCGCCACTCACAGGATCAACGTGCCAAAGATCCTAATTGACACAATTTAGTTTAACCTCATAGACTTCTAGTGAATCACAACTTGTATACAAATTAACCCGTCGATCTTGACAAGAATGAGAGTAACTCCTGAATGAAACCCCAGAATCATGTAATTCCAATATTCTAGGATAACTAACTCATTGAATAATGTCTTTCATTAAAATCGCATCTAAATTCCAATTTATAGAAGCAAAAAGAAGTTTTCAACTATAAGTACAGAAACTGTGGAAAATACCCTGCTATGGCAGTATGCGTTTATCACATTATTCAAAATAGTAAACGACATCATAAAATTATAAAATTTTTACAGAAGGTAGGAAACTCGTACATATTCATCATATTTAAAAACCGCCTCATATAAATCACGTTTAGGGCATCAAAACTATTTTTAACCAAACAATACCCCGTTCTCGGGTGGAATCTGCCCAGTCTCACAAAAAGTATCATAAAATATTCTACGAGATTCCGAATGATGTCAAATCAATTCTAGATGATAGGTAGCTCGTGGGGGATCATTTTCCAATTTGAATCACCTAGAAATTCCATCTATACTAAAAGTTACAGCCTTTCAAAGTTGAGAGCAGAAGCTGAAAAAAGTCACAGGTGCAAAATACATTGGTTTTTCTTTCAAGCAATTCAAACACTATGAGGGCTTGGTGGATATCAAGTAGTCTTAATCTCATCCCATATCAAGACCTCATGCCCAACTCAAAGCATCAAGTAAATTACTTTTCCCCAACCACCAAAGTCTCAATTAATCCATAAAACTTCAATTGTTTATCCCCCACCAACCTATATTAGAATAGAAAAAGAGAAGAGTAGAGAGATTACTTTATTGGAAGCACATAAAGGTCACCATAAGAGAGGAAGAAGAGAGAGAGAGCCGATGGTGAGCGGAAGAGAGGAAACGTGAGTTGTAAAATGAGCTTTGGTTGGTTTTAATTGGGTTTTAATTGGTGAATCCAACTTGGGCTTGTTCTCTTTAATTTACTAGGCATTTGTGCTAAGACTAATAGGTACAATATTGGGTTTTATAGGCTTTAATAAGTTATCCCAAGACTAAAATATCCAATTCCTAAGCAATAAGCAAGTAAATTATACGCAAATACGAAAAAGGATTTTAAATTCCAAATAGATCAAACGCAAACGTAAGAACATAACATCTAAACATATTTTCGTGAAGTTGAACGTTCTAATTGGTACTTTGACCGTGACAACATCCAAGTCCTTCCACTTCAAAACAAGGTCAACATCTCAAATATTAAAATTATCTATCACGAACGAAATAATAAAGTTCCACATAATTTATTATAAAATTTCACTTCATCTAATAATCACGCAATAATTCAAGACGGGTGCTATAGCTCTCAAGGCTTCTTTCCATAAGAAGACGCAACTGATCCACGATGTTTTGCAACTGAAGAATTAGTTGCGGAAGATGAAAAAAGAGTACGTCTTCATTGTGAACTTGCCGCGGCACCAAACAGAGGTTGGTCTCCACCCAATTACACATGCGCTAAATCAAGAACGCACTTAGTGGGTGGAAAAAGGTGTGGTAAGCATCCTAACTTGTTCCCAACCGGTGACATGAATTCCCCATTGCATTCTGGTTTTTTTTATTTTTTTATTTTTTGGTGTTTTCACAATAGATTGTTGATTTATGGTTGGACACCGTGCTTGAAATGTCACAAAATCTCTGGTTTTATTATTATTTTTTTGGAGGGGGTGGGGGGTTTCGATGGAATGCATTGCCTACATTTGATTGGTAGATTTCAAGGATATAAGAATAGGCCTGACTCCTCACAGAGCACTGCTCTTCTATATGAACATAACTTTCTTTTCCTAAGTTGTAGGTTTCCTCCCAACAAGAAATTAGTTTTATAAAAATTACACGTTTTTAAAAGAAATAAGAGAAAAGCTTGACTTATTTTATTCACAGGAAAGACAATACACATATAGTTACAATGGTGCTTGGTGACCAGGCAAAGAGATATCCTACCAAAGCAAGAATATTATACGTATGGTTACCCAATATACAAAGATATACAAGAATATATCCTAACTGATTGTAATCTTACGAGATATAAAAAAGATGGAATACAAAATATTATTTTCAAAGATACAATTATATCTTATTATGCCCCCACAAAATAGACGTGCCATTAGAAACACTTATCTTGGACCGAAGGATGGAGAACCATGTGCCCGAGAGGGGCTTAGTGAGAGGATTCACAAGCTGATCACCACTGGAGATAAACATAACACGAAGGTCACCGTTTTGAACAAATCGATGAACAAAATGGATATCAACTTCAAGATGCTTTATCTTGGAATGGAACACAGATTTGCAACAGAAATAAGTGGTCCCTACATTGTCACAGTATATCACAGGCGGAGAGGAGAGCACGACACCTAACTCTTGAAGTAGTGACCGAATCCAAATGAGCTCAGAGGTTGTGGATGCGACTGCACGATACTCAGCTTCAGTGGAAGAACGAACCATTGAGCGCTGTTTTCGAGAGCACCAAGAGATGGGATTTGCCCCAAGAAATATGACATGGGGGCTTATGGAAATGCTGGAAATGCGGCCATCAGGATTACCAACCCAATCAGCATCTGAAAAGGCATGAAAGGAGCTGGGGGATGGACGTTGAAGATGGATGCTGTAAAATAGAGTACCACACAAATAACAAAGAAGGCGCTTAACAGCAATCCAATGAACAGTAGTCGGCAGGTGCATAAAGTGAGATAAGCGATTGACAGCAATGGCTATATCGGGGCGAGTAACCAATACATATTGAAGACTGCCAAGAACAGGCCGATATTCAGTGGCATCGATGGAGGGATTATCATCATGGAGACGAAAGGAAGCGGATGAGGACACGTGTGTAAAGGCTGGTTTGGCGTCAAGCATATATGTTTAAGCGAGAAGTTGAGCGATATATTGGTGATGAGAAAGGAAAAGGCCACGGGGAGTAGGCACAACTTCAACACTAAGGACGAATGAGAGGTTACCAAGATCCTTCAATGAGAATTTGGAGGCAAGTTTGTGAATAAATGACTCCACAAGCACAGACGAAGAGCCAGTGACAATGAGGTCATCTACATAGATGAGGATGTAAACTAAGATAGAGCCAGTTTTGTAGATGAATAGTGAAGTATCCATGGAGTAGTTAAAGAGACCGAGGGTGAGAAGAAATTGGCGAAGCTCTAAATACCAAGCGCGGGGAGCTTGCTTGAGGCCGTAAAGAACTTTGTGAAGTTTACAAACATAGTTGGGAAATTTTTTATCAACAAAGCCGGGGGGTTGGGACATAAAGATATCCTCAGTAAAAGTGCCGTGGAGAAAGGCATTGTTGACGTCAAGTTGACAAAGGCGCCATCCTTTCGTCACGGCAAGGCTAAGAACAAAACGGATGGTAACGGGGCTTGATGACGGAATAATCAAAGCCGGGATGTTGCTGAAAACCTTTAGCGACAAGATCGGCTTCATAAACGTCAACAGAGCCATTGGATTTACTTTTGACCCTAAACACCCATTTGCACCCAACAAGATTGTAGGAAGGATTAGGGGGTACCAATATCCACTTGTGATTAGCATGGAGAGCATGGAATTCAGCTTTTATAGCATCATACCAGTTTAGGATTTTGAGTGCTTGAGAGACGGAGGTGGGTTCAAAATGAGGGTTAGCGGGAATAATGGTGGAGAGGCCGTATTTTGGATTAGGTTTGAAAATGTTATTTTTGGCTCTTGTTTGCATGGAATGGGTCGTGAGTGAGGGGGGACGTGGTGGATGAGAGAGTTTGACGTGAGGGTCGACTGAGGAAGAGGAATCTTACGAGATGGAGAAGGGAGTGGGAGACATACCGAGCGAAGGCTTAATCGTAGGGGCAGCACTAGCAGCAGCTAGGGACAGTGGACGACTAGGAGTCTCCGAGAGTGATAGTTGGATGGAAGGAGTAGTAGGAGTGCATGGTTTTTCAGGTATAGGAGCGGTAGGAGGCACAGTGAGATGAGAGAGAGATGGAAGTAAGATAGGTGAAAGAATCGCAATTGGTAGCTGAGAATCATGTATGGAAGGAAAGGAGGAGTGAGCAAATGGAAAGACATTCTCCGCAAACCGAACATGATGAGAAATATATATGCGATGAGTGTGGGGATCCATACACAGATAGGTGCTTTGAGAGGTAGAGTATCCTAGGAAGACACAAAGTTTTGAGTGAAGGTCGAGCTTGTGGGATGTATATGGTTGCAACCAAGGGTAACAGAGGCAACCAAAGGTACGGAGTTTAATGTAATTGGGAGAGGAGTGAAAGAGGACTTCAAATGGAGATTTCATTGAGAGACCCGGTGTAGGGAGCCGGTTAATGAGATATGTGGCGGTGGTGAGGGCAAAGTCCCAATAGGTGAGGGGAATCGAAGCATGATAAAGCAGGGCTAACCCGGTTTCCACAATGTGACGATGCCGCATCTCCGCAAACCCATTGTGTTGGGGTGTGTGGGGCGGAGTTTTTAAGTGAGAGATACCACACCGAGAGAGAAATGATGAGAGAGCAATATATTCACCTCCATTATTAGTGTAGAGGGTGCGTATTTTTGTGTCAAAGTGAGTTTCAACAAGTGTTTTGTATATTTCAAAAATGTGGAGAACATTGGATTTGTATTGCATCGGATACAACCACACATATTTAGAGTAATGATAAAAAAAATGACATAGTACTTCTTACGATCATTAGAAACAATTGGAGATGTCCATACATTTGAGTATACAAGCTCAATGGGACGTGAGCTGGACAACAACGACTCCCGAAATGGCAATTTATTAGACTTTTGACTAAGACATGAGGAACAGAAAAAGGAACAATCAGCAGAAGTGGATAATGGTAAATTGCAAGACTTTGTGAGATGTTGAACAATAGACTTGGATGGATGATCGAGACGATGATGCCAGTCCATTATGGAACCTTTAGAGGCAGTGAAAGCAAGAAGTGGTGGGGATGAGAATGCCGCTGCGGGAAACTCATAGACTCTCTCGTTACTCAGCCCTCATAAAAGTGGTGCCCCCGTGCTGATATCCTTCACCTGAAATGAGGAGGGAAAAAATTCAACAGAAACATTGTTAGAAGAGTAAAATTGAGAAATGGATAAAAGTATTTTACTCATTGATGGTACACACAACACGTTATGTAGATGAAAAGTATGAGAGAGTGTGGAAATAGTACTAATACCCGAGTATGTAATGGGGAGATTTGATCCATCACCAATTTGAATTCCATCTGGGCCAATGTAGGGAGAATGAAGAGATAGGTTTTCAAGATCATTAGTGACATGATGGCTAGCGCTGGAGTAAAAAACCCATGAGTTGGAAGAATTTGCTGTGTGTTGAGTGTATTGGGCCATAGGGGGATATGGGATTGCTGGGCTTGGGTTAAAATGCTGATTAGGCCTTGGGGTATAGGGTGGTCGAGGTGGTGGTGTAGTGACACATGTGGATGAGTAGTATGGGTAGCATTTGGCGATATGGCCTTGTTGAGAGTAGAGTTGGGTATAGCCAAGATAAGGCTTGGAAGTGTTGGAGTTGTTTGATTGGGAAGGACGCCATATTTGGGGTTGGTGTTAAGTTGGATGGGTTGTTCCAGCAATTATTTTGATTTTTGGATTTTTAGCGAGAATTTTAGACGACTTGGTGGTATAGAAGGCTGAGCTTGGATTGACGGATTTGGGGGTGATGCCTCGAACTATATAGGACTCGAAGTTGATGAGCTTTTCGTGTAACTCATCAAATGATATCATTGTGTCTCGAGCCTTGATAGCACCAGCAATCACACGATAGTCTTCTGGGAGTCCATCGAGTATCTTTATGGTCAAATCTTCGGGATGAACGGCTACACCCATGAGTGCAAGTTCATCAGCTTTACCTTTGATTGATTGGAGATACTCAGTGATGGATTGATTATCCTTGGTTATTCCTGATAGTTGGGATTTGAGTTGCATAATTCTTCCTCGAGATGGTTTAGCGTAGGCATTGGAAAGAGTAAACCACGCCTCTCGAGAGCTTGTTCAGCTAGCAACAAATGGAACAATAGTGGGTGAAAGAGAACCAATAATGGCATTGAGCAACAGTTGATCTTGGCGGATCCAAAGAGAGAAGGCAGGATTGGGAGTTTTGATTGGTAGAGCCTTGGGCTTTGTAGGATCTGAAATTTCAAGCATCGCTTGAGGGCACAGTTTTATGCCATTAACATAACCCATGGGATCGTATTCGATGAGTAGTGTTTGGAATTGAACACGCCACGAGGAGTAGTTAGTAGCAGTAAGCTTGAGTGGAGCTTGAGCAGCAACATTAATGGAGATCAGGGTAGTTTTTTGAAGAGAGACAATGGTGGTAGTGAGAGCTTTAGTTCCAGTTTCGACCATTGGGATTTTGAAAGAAAAAAAAAAGAACAAGAGGAGATTTCAAACTTGAGAGAGGAAGAAGATTGAGTGATCCCAGGATTTGTTGGACTCGTTGGAGTATTATGGCTCTGATACCATAAAAGAAATGAGAGAAAGCTTGAATTGTTTTATTCACAGGAAAGACAATACATATATAGTTACAGTGATGCTTGGTGACCAAGCAAAGAGATACACTACCAAAGCTAGAATACGTATGGTTACCCAATATACAAAGATATGCAAGAATATATCCTAATTGATTGTAATCTTATGAGATATAAAAAAGATGGAATACAAAATATAATTTTCAAAGATACAATTATATCTTATTAGTTTTGTGCTCATTTCCTTGCCTTTGTTAATGTTATATAGGCTGGAAATCCCCTAGTCCTCTTTGTTTGTTCTCTTTTGCGGAAGCTGTTTATTAGTTCCTTTCGAATTTTGACTATGAAATTACATAAATGACATAGCACTGCATGCAGTTCCTGATGTGGTAATGCATTATTTGAAGGAACATTGGCCAACTAGTTGTCTTTAGAAAAGATGTCCCTTGCTTTTAGTCTTTTTCCGTAACCAAATGAAGCAGTTTTATTGGAGCTCGTTTGTTCGAACTACTTTTTACATAAGATTCGATTTTACAATAGAATGTTTAGATGACAATGTGAAAAGTTATGGGTTGTATAGTATTTGTGGTTGAAAATAGGTTTCAAAAAAATGAAATGTAGATATAATTGGACACAAATATGCACTTAACTCAATCATTCGTTCTACTGCAATGACAGATATGGAGATTTCCCCATTCTATAATTGCATATTTTACATCCAATGTCCATTTTCCATCCAAAATCTAAAGCACTGATTATGTGAGATAACCTGCTGTGCATGATCTACATTTGCAACAATAAGTTCTTTGCCCTTGTTCGTGTACATGACTTGAATTATGATTTTCTCTTACGCAAACAGCAGCGCTTTGCTGATATTCCATGGTTTTGTGCACTGTGAACCACATGCCAATGTCTTTTGGGCTGAATTTAATGTTTGCTATGCTCTTGAACAACGTCATTAATTTTCAATTGATTTGGAAACATACTTTTGCTGTGAACCAGGTTACAATGTTGGGTAATATAGGATGGTTTGGCGGTTTTGTTTGTCATGGAAATCTGATTTTATTACAATTTCTACATATCATCTTTGGTCCATTTATGTGTTACAAAATTGCGTTATGCTATGTCAATTGTATAGCATGAATGCCGCTATGAGTTGGTACGTTTGCGTCGAAAACTGTTCATTATTAGTACAATGTGCAAGAACATAAAGGGAAGGCAATGGCATATCGATTCGTGGATCTACGGCCCTATCGTGACTAGGGATCTTAGCGATTATGATCCAGACAAGCGGGAAGGCAATGGTGATAGTAGAGAGGTTGCCCAACTGAAATCCCTCCCTACATGGAATTGGCTGAAATGACAGAGAATGGTGGTTCATCTGGGAAGCGAAAACGGGTCATTATGGCTACCAACAACCTAGTAACTAGGTGTCGACATCAACTAGCTATAACTGAGATGACTGGGGGGTCCATGCAAACCATAGGCGAAGGGAAGGCTATGCAAGTTGAGGCCATTAGTGACATAATCCCCAGTATTGGCCAATGCATGAGAAATATTAGTAACCTGGAGCTGAGTAATCTCGAACTGCACACTCATGTTGTTTTCCTACTCCAGAATCCCGTAAATTGCCAGATTTTGTACGGTTTAATTCTACAACTGCAAGAGATGCGTGGCTCGTTGCAACTAGGAATGCCAAAATGACAGACGTGAACAGAAGCTAGTTCCATATTATCTACAAGCGGGGTGTTTGTTGGTTGTGGTTGAAGTACTCTTTTTTTTCTTTCTAACTTGTGCTTAGAGTTTACAAGGTTTGTACTGCCATGAAAGCACTTGTGCGTCTCTTTTCATTTCTTCTAGATTCCTTTTCCAAACCACTAACCCATAGTGTGTGATTGTACTGATATTGTGACTTTGTCGTTTTCCTATTTCCTATGCAATCGGTTCTTTTAACTAGCTACTAGTTCAAGGTGATTTCAACCAAATTGCATGAATTAAATAATATCGAATCGTAGAGCCACAACATGGAAATATTCCAATTAAAATACTTAATGTATTAAAGGAATAGTGATAAATTTAATGAACTAGTATAGAAAATGATGTTGTACCTTATCTCCAACTTGCTACTGCGCGATATTTGCAGCGCCAACTTGGCATTGATTTAATTAAAATTGAAAAAGACAAAATCTCATTCTACAAACAAATATTTATCACACACTTTATTATTTTGTTGTTGTTATTTAATTTACTTTGTTTTCTTCATTTTAAATTAACATACCCACATTTTCTTCGTTAGTTAAAATTTTTCTCGTTATTTTTTCAATAAATTATTCTCGTTATCTAAATCTTTCAATTATTTGTCGTATATCGAACCATAATCTACTTAGGCATACAATTTTATGCATTTGTTCTTTTTACCAAGTCTATTATCTATTGGTTGTTATGTGTGTTTTTTTTAGTATTATTATAATTTTTTTAGTATTATTATAATAAATTGTTATAAAAAGTTTTTTTTAGTATTATTACATATTAATTTTAGTATTAATTATTGCTTCATTTTTGAACAAAAACTGTTGATAGTCTCTATTAATTGTGTGGTTTGTAATAATTTAATATTTTATTAATGATTGTTCAACAATTTGTAACAAATTTGATCTATTTGATATTGAAAGGTAAGAAATACTATAATAAAACTTACATTTATTTTCAAACTTAATGTATCATAATATTTTTTTATTTTTCACATTATTTTCCATATTATTTTAAGAACAGTTTATCACCTAGTTTTAATATTGCGTGCAAAGCACATGATGCTTACTAGTAATTGAAAATGAACAAACACGCGCATTAATGAAAATGTGATTTGATGCCAAAATTACAAAGTACAATAGCAAATGATTTAATTTTAAAGATGAGAATTAACATGTCTATATATTTTGCAATATTTGAATGTTACGTTTTAATTTTTGTGTGTACATTTTTGGTTTTGAAGTAAATTGATAACTTAGTACAGTACCACGTAGATAGTTAAATTTTTTTTTCTCTTCAATTGCGATTGTTGATGTTGTTACACAAAGAAAGGGCTCATATATCTGTCTATGAAAATCCAAACTTTGGTTTCACAATCCCTGTGTGTCTTCAAAATGGATATGACAAATACTGGTACATATATGCTATTCATGCTTTTTCTTTTTTAATTCTACCTAACTTGTTGTGGACCGAGCCATACCATGAATTGATTACCTCCAACATAGTTTTCTACTTTTAGTACGAGTTCTAAATGAGAAGTTTGCAAATGCAATAGTGGTAAGTAAGTCAAATAACAATTGCGAACAATTTTTGCATATTTCACTTTTCCTGTATTAGTATGTACCTTTGGTTACGTTTTGTTGTGAAAGGATTCTTGCATGCTTGTTGCTATGTATTGTTTGTCAAATGTGCAATGATGGAGCCTTTGAAGCCATATAAAAAAAAATTTGTAAAGGTACAACATGTGAATTCCACAAACCAATGATAGGTGCTTTCTTGTTCTATATAATATCCATGTCATTACGCATTTCAAGTCCCTCGTACGCAACACAATTGGACGAAGCTTTTTTTCACCAATTCTTTTTTTTGCGTGGTTTTAGGCTTCGTTCGATTACCAAATCCACTGTTTTCGTTTGTGTTGATTTAACTTTTCCTTTTTCATGGTCTATGTATCCGATTGCTCCTCTTCTCAATGAGTTGTTATCAGCCGATACTAACAATTGTCAATGGGCAAAGTTTTATCATATTGCAATTACTATTATTTCCGAATTTTGGAAATCATTCATCGTAAACTCAATTGTTCATGGAGAAAAATCGGGCCCTGTAATGGTGCGTAATGCCCTCAAACGAAGACTGATGTTCTACACATTATTCTGCATGGAGCCTGATGTGTTCAATTTTATTACTTTGTGTTTAAGAACTGACTACACCTTATCCAAAATAGTTGAAGTCAGACATATAGAGCAAGTGGCCATGTTTATGTTCGTTGTTGCTTACGGAGCTAACCAGCACCTTGTAGCTGCTATATTCGGACTGTCTGTTTACACTGTGAGCTATCATTTCCACCGTGTCTTGCGTAGCGTTATGGGCCTCGCCGACATTATCGTCCGACCACATCCGGCCTACAACGCCGGTGCTAGATTCCATAAACTATCGAACCCAAATCATACACCTTTCCGGGTACGTCTCATAAACATGTGAATATGCATTTCGATTTGTTTTTCGTTTGGTCATTAACGTGTAACGTAATGAATCTCCATGACGTCATCAAGCGTAAAATCACCGCCGACCTCATCTCTTAGTAGAAGGGAAGTAAGAAATAAAGAGATAAATGTTGCAAGATTACTAAAGAGAGAAATAAATTTTTAAAAAAAGGATGTTGCAAAGCATGCATTGTTAGCGTAAATTCGATTGTAAATGTCAATTACTTAGTCAATTGTAGTGACCGCGAATCTCTTTAAATTAAAATATTTAATTAAAGTAAAATCTCAATGTGTCGATACAACTTTACCTATAGAATTAAACAGTGTACGCTCGTCTAGTTAAATTTTATATTATTTACTACTATATTAAATTATTTAAAATAATAATAATAATTTATAAAACATTTATTTATTTTCAATTTACATTTGAGGACCAAACTTTAGAATTTATTCGTTTTAACCCCAAAAATTTAACTCCTTATTCAATCATAACTTTATATATATTTTAAACCCAATTATAGGCCCGTTTAAGGTCCAATTTTATTTCTTATGCTATAAGAAAGCCCATTTGGAGGAGTGACCCTAGTTTTACCCTATTTATATAGTTTAAGGTTGATTTTAAAAACCCTAACCTCACTACTTTCCCCTCTTTCCACAATTGATATCTTCAAGTTCATCCCACTCATTCTCATTCAACAAATCAAACTAACTTCAAGTGGTAAGATTCTTGATCTTTTATTTATATCTCCATTCAAATCCTTTCTTTTAACTATTATTTAGTTTTACACTCTTTTAATTTAGCATTTCTACACATAGATAGATTTTATTGCATGTAGTAACCTATTCTTGTCGTCTTCACCGTCAACCACCATCACCACCACCGTCAACCACAGTCACCACCACACAACCACCGTCACTTCCACCATCCACCATCATCTCGGCCCCAAAACACACACACGCACGCATATACATACACAATACATATACACCATAACAAAGTTCGGCCAAAACATCAACCACGCCCAAAACTCAGCTTCAAAACACAAAAATCACACCCACACCTTCCTCTAGCTCCCTAGAACATCGTAGAATAGTTTAATTTCGAAAATAGTTAGGGAATCGATCGAATTTTAAAAATACCCAAATTTTTTCGTTTAGTCTTCTAGCTTCAATTCCTTCCCAAATACTCAATATCTCTCCAATCAAAAACCACCACTAGCTTCACCACTTTCAACTCCACCTTCGCCGCCATTTTCGCCGGCCGAAAACCACCGGAGGTTGCCGGGAAGAGAGAGAAACCGAAAGAGAGAGAGAACGAGCGTGAGAGAGAAGTGAGAGTCGGGTGGAAGAGAGAGTGAACATGCCCAATCCATTTTAAATCCGAAAATTGCAAGTTAGTCCTCGAGCTAGTGGATCCTATTTAAGTTGGTCCCCAAGATTTATTTAATTTGCAAATCCCCAACTTTTAATTGTTACAATTTAATCCCTAAATATTATTTACAGATTTAATCCCCCATCTTATTTATTTTATTTAAATGAGCCCTCAAATTTTATTTAAATTCAAGTCCCTAACTTTCAATTGTTGCAATTTAACCCCTAAACTTTTATTACACTTTTAATCCTTCAATTTATTTTTCCTATTTAATTTAACCCCCAAAATTTCATTGCATATTAGTCCCTCATTTTTTAAAAATCTTATAATTGAGCCCAAAATATTTTTAGTTCACTTTTATTGCATAATAGGTCCTCAAACTAGTCAATTCTTTCAAATTGACCCCCAAAGTTTTATATTCTTTCTATTTTTGTCCACAAACTTCTATATTGCTTATAGATACTTTATATTTAAGAATATTAACATAAATTAAGCTCGTTATTGACTAGACGAGGGCGTCGAACAGCTAGAGGACTGATTCTCACCGCTTAGTAGACTCAAAACTCGAGAGATATTTTAGGTAGGCTCAAAAGACTCACTTTTACTTATCGCGCATTTATAGTTAATGATCTGTACTATATGAGTGCATTTAGTGTGTAATAGACTTGCCTTCGGGCCCAGACTTGCCCTCGGGCAAATTACTTGCCTTCGGGCCTAGAGCTACCTTCGGGTCCAGAGTTACCTTCGGGTATTATATTATAGAATTTACATATCTATTCGCCTTATATATTTGTATAGATGATTAACTTGCGCTGAGCCTACTGAGTATTGTTTAAATACTCACGCCTTTCATTCTTTTACAGATTGAGGAGTGCGGAGGCGTCACGAGACATGAGAGTTCTATTTAGGCTTATTAAATAAGAGACTTCACTTCCGTTATTATCTTGGTAAACCGATGTATGGGATTATGTCGTTTTCAAACTTTTGAACTATTTAGTAACTTGTGTTAGATGTTTTGAACGTTTGGTGATCAAATAATTTTCAAACACTTTAGATGGTTGTTATATCAAATGAATTTCCGCTTTTAATTATTTGTTATATTTCTGCATTTTTAAAAAAAAAGGTTTTAGAAAAAGAACTAACGTTTCGAGTTTTTCGAACTCGGGGCGTTCCAGCTTGGTATAAGAGCGGGTCTATGTTTCTGTAGACTTGCACATTTTTGAAGTATTTTCAAAACAAATTTTGAAAATTTTAAGAGTTTTAAGTCCTAAGAGCTACCATGATCGTCGTCACTTCGCCGACTCCGAGGTAAAGTGTTTATTCACGAAGATTTTATGTTTATTTTCCGGATAGTTGAGATGAAATATTTTATATAAGATAGAGATGAAGCACTTGTATTCAGACAGAGAGAAAAGAAACCGAGTTTGAGCCTAAGCGTGAAATCTCCTAGTGATTAATAAAGCATAACTTTAAATGTATCGCATGATATTTCTAGTCCTCGAAATTTACTTCATGATTTTCAAGCATTGACTATTGAACGGTGACTTGTAATTGCTGGTGATTGGGACTTTAGTTTGGTGTTATGCATTGAGATGGGAGTTGTAATGGATTTGCGATTCATTGTAATGGGAATGTGACGTGGTGTTGTATTGTGTGGTTTGATTTCTTAGGAAGATGGTTCGACCACGTAGGGTTACTCCACCTAGGGCTGATCCTAATCAGATTGACCCGGCTGCTTTCATGAGGAATTTCATACAATGCGTCCAGAATTTGGCCCAAGCTCCTCCCGCGCTTGCCCCAGTTGCCCCTACTGTATCACCGATTGTGCAGTTTAGAAAGTACAGTCCCCCCATATTCGACGGTGAGAGCGGTCCTCTAGCTGTTGAGGAGTGGATTTAGGAGATTGAGAGGATTTTCAGACACATCTCATGCCCCGATGATCAGAAGGTGTTATGTGCTGAGTTTATGTTGAAGGGCAATGCTGGCCATTGGTGGGCATCGGACACTCGGACTAGGAGCGTCGAGCAACAAAGGGCCTTCACTTGGGAGCAGTTTAAGGAGGGATTGAGAAAGAGGTACTTTCCACGGGCCCTTCGTGACAAGAAGGAGAAGGAGTTCTTAGATCTGAAGCAGGGCGACATGGATATTATTGACTATGAGAGGAAGTTTGAGGAGTTATCTCGATTTGCGGCTCAGTTTGTTGATTCGGAGGAGAAGAAGGCACGCCACTTTGAGATGGGCCTAACGCCCGAGATTCGCCAGATTGTTAGTGTTCTTGAGCTCCCCACTTATGGGGAAGTTGTTAGCAAAGCTCAGACTGTGGCCTATGTTATAGAGGAAGCAAATGACAAGGGGAATCAAAATGGCCAAAGGTTCCAAGGAAAGAGGAAGTGGCAAGGCCCAAGTCAGAATCAGAACAAGAACAAGAATCAGATGTCCAACAAGAAGCCTAGCTATGGACTGACTAAGGGTCAGACTTCGGGAGATGTTCCTTAGTGCCCTAAGTGCAAGAAGAATCATAGAGGAGAATGTCTTTGGGGCACGGGAGTTTGCTATAGATTTGGTCAGCCAGGCCATATGGCACCAGATTGTCGCTCCAAGTCAACCAAGAGTGATGGACAGTCGAAGCAGATTGAGCAAGCAAGGAAAGGGAAGGCTAGAGTTTTTGCCATGGATGCCGCGGGAGATGCGGATGTTATTGCAGGTATATCACTTACTCTAGTGCTCTCTAATATGTCATCGTTAATTACCTATCACTCCTCCATAAACGTGTGTTTTAATACGATCACAGGTGTGTTATCTGTATTTGGTATTCCTGTTTATGTGTTGATAGATTTGGGTGCTACACACTCGTTTATTTCTGATGCATGCTTGGATAGAATGGATTTGTTAGTGGAGAAAATTGATAGCATACTTGAGGTTAGCCTACCATCAGGAAAGACTATAGAGACTGATAGAGTAGCCAAGGCCATACCAATAGACTTTGATGGAATGGTGCTAGAGGCGAATTTGAATGTGATTTCGATGAGGGATTTTGATATTATCTTGGGTATGGATTGGTTGAGTGCCAACCATGCCGCCATCATGTGTCATGAGAAAGAAGTTGTTTTTTTAAAGGATGGGGAAGAAGTGTTTAGATTCTATGGGTTGAAGATTAAGGCACTTCCTCGCCTTGTCTCGGCTCTACAAGCGGAGAAGCTATTGGCGAAGGGAAAGAGCATGGGATATCTTGTTAGCCTTCGAGGCGAATCTATAGATGAAGTTGCATTGGATTCGGTGCCTAATGTGTGTGAGTATAAATATGTTTTTCCCGATGATTTGCCAAGTGTTCCACCCGATAGGCAAGTGAATTTGCTATCGATCTAGTACCGGGAGCTGCCCCCGTGTCTAAAGCCCTTTATCAGATGGCACCAAAGGAGTTGCAAGAGTTGAAAGTTCAATTGGAGGAATCACTTGAGAAAGGTTTTATCCGGCCGAGTGTGTCTCCGTGGGGAGCACCTATTTTGTTCGTTAAGAAGAAGGATGGGAGTATGAGGATGTGCATTGACTATAGAGAGCTCAACAAGTTGACGATAAAGAATAAGTACCCTCTACCAAAAATTGAGGATTTGTTTGATCAATTGAAGGGTGCTTCGGTTTTCTCAAAGATTGATCTGAAGTCGGGATACCACCAGTTGAAGATCAAGTCGACAGGTATACCGAAGACAGCATTTAGGACACGATATGGGCATTACAAGTTTACAGTGATGCCTTTCGATCTCACGAATGCACCGGCAGTGTTCATGGATTTGATGAATCGAGTCTTTCATCAGTATTTGGATAAATTTGTCATTGTGTTTATCGATGACATTTTGATCTATTCCAGCGATTCTGATCAGTATGGAGAACATTTGAGGATCGTTCTTGACGTATTGAGGAGAGAGAGGCTATATGCAAAGTTCGAGAAGTGTGAATTTTGGCTCGAAAAAGTTGGATTTTTGGGTCATATTGTGACGACCAAGGGCATTCAAGTTGATCCTTCCAAAGTTGAAGCTGTGATGAATAGGTCTACTCCTACAAATGTTGGAGAAGTGAGGAGTTTTCTCGGGTTAGCCGGATACTATCGACGATTCATTGAGGGTTTCTCAGAGATTGGAGGTCCCATTACTCAGTTGACTAAGAAGGGTGTTAAGTTCCATTGGACCGATAAGTGTGAAAAGAGTTTTGAGGAGTTGAAGAGTCGATTGGTTACGGCACCAGTGTTGACTATACCCCCGATGGTACTGAAGGTTTTGTCATTTATAGTGATGCTTCTAAGCAAGGATTGGGATGTGTATTGATGCAGAAAGGGAGAGTGATTGCCTACACGTCGAGATAGTTGAAGCTACATGAACAGAATTATCCGATGCATGATTTGGAATTTGCAGCAGTAGTACATGCTTTGAAGATTTGGCGCCATTACTTGTATGGGAGTAAGTGTGAGATTTACACAGATCACAAGAGCCTCAAGTACTTCTTCACTCATAAAGAGTTGAATATGAGGCAGCGCCGTAGGCTAGAGCTTGTGAAAGACTATGATTGTGCCATTCTCTATCATCCGGGTAAGGCTAATAAGGTGGCAGATGCACTGAGTAGGAAGAGTGTTGGACAGTTATCTGCATTGGGTTACTATGCAAGATCAAATCATTCGGGATTTGCAGAATTTGAAGATTGAAGTACGAGCTCCGCCGAGCAAGCGATCGAGCAAGCTAGCAACCTTAATTGTCCAACCAGACTTGAGAAGTTGAATTGTAATGGCCCAAAAGAAGGATAAGTTCCTTGAAAAGATCAAATGGGAGGTTGGGACTGGTAAGAGGATAGGCTTTGAGATCGCTTCAGATGAAGCACTTGTATTTAAAGGTCGCTTGTGTGTGCCGAAAGATGAGTAGATAAGAGATAAGATTATGACAGAGGCTCACTCGACTCCTTATGTAGCACATCCTGGTGGAACGAAGATGTACCGTGACCTATGGGATACCTTTTGGTGGAGGAATATGAAAGGTTGCATTGCGAGATTTGTGGCGAGATGCTTAGTCTGTCAGCAAGTTAAAGCTGAATTGTAACACCCGCCCCAGTACGTCCAGCGGCATCGTACTAGGAAGGGCGTTACCTGCGTGACGTCACCGAGCTAACACATTTACAAACGTTTTACGAAAACCTCAAAACGATAATTTGCATATATATATATCTAACGTGATAGCTCCAAAAGTTATATTACAAAAGAGATTGCAAAAGAGTGCTTTTGTATACACATGACCCCAAAATCTTTTTCCTTCCCGTTTCTACACGTCGACGAGCTCACGCGTGAGAGGATCCAGCGCCACCTCCAGCCTGCCTCCTACTCGCAGCATCATCTAAAACATAGAAAAGAGCACACGTGAGTCATAAAGACTCAGTAGGAAGAGACACAAGACACATAAACATCACATATCACTTCCGGGCCCATTGCGAATCATGTGTTAGCATTGGCGCCATTTTAAACATTTGGCCGGCCTCGTATCATCATCGGGGCGTAGGTCCCCCGTGAGGCCATACTATCGGTTATTGGGGCATAGGTCCCCCATTCGACCGACGTATCATTCGTTGGGGCGTAGGTCCCCCATATTTGGCCGAAAACATAACATTAACGCAACACATGATAGGCAATCCAATCCAATCACGCATGACATATGAGCACACATGGACGAGACATTCATAGCATAGCATTTGGCAACAACATAAGCATATCATGAACCAAGGTTAGGAAGCACCTATCCCTAGGAAATCCCCATAACAAGCTAACCATGTCCTACTTTTCCAAAACTAGGAAATTAGCCAAAGAAACTTGCATACATAGCTATCTAAGGATCATTCATGTCTCCACTTACCTCCTACATAGATATTCTATCTCAAACCTACCTCAAAAGACAAGAAACCAAGCTAGGAGATTGGTTGGATGATTCCTCTTCTCCCTTCCCTCTTCTCTTCCTTCCTTCCTCTTGCTTCCAAGATTGGGACTAGGATTGGAGCAATGATCCACAAGCCAAATACCAAGCCAAAGTCTTAAAATCACCCTTGAACTTGTTCTCTAGGGTTTTGGGGAGTTGGAGGTCGAAAATGATGGAAAAACCCCAAGCCAACGTGTTAAAACCCAATCCAACAGCCACGACTTAAAATTACGGCCAGTAACTCTATCTTTACGGCCATAACTCCCAAATTTACTGGCCAGAACCCATGAATCTTACGGTCAGAACCTTACGATACTGGCATTACTCAAAGAACATACGACCGTAATAAAGTCTCTGTAAATCCATGCATCTCACCCTTCAATAATTACGGCCGTAATCCATAACCCTTACGGTCGTAACCCATATAATACGGCCGTATCTCCAAGTCATACGGCCGTAATTACCTCTCTCAGTAATTTTGGCACATTTCCTCATTCCACAAATTACGGCCGTAACTATCTTACTTACGGTAGTAACCTACAATTACGGCCAGTAAACCCTACAATTACCCAGTAAACTCGATCTCTGAGAATTTTGTAGCGGCCCCGTTAGCCGCTTCGGGAGACCGTTTCGACACTTAATACCATACATAGCATCACCACGAAGTCACCAAGGGTCCAAACACATATTCACCACCTCACGATCATACATAATATCATAAATCACATGCATAAACGGACGGGATATTACAATCTACCCCCCTTAAATAAATTTCGTCCCCGAAATTGTTACCTGTAAAGAGTTCTGGATAATGATTCCTCATATCATCTTCTCGTTCCCATGTTTCTTCTTCCACGGTTGCGCTCCTCCATAGGACACGAACCAACGGTATCTGTTTGCCTCGCAACTGTTTCTCGCTCCGAGCAATAATTTACCTTTGGTTTCTCCTCAAATGACAAATCCGGTTGAATGTCAAGTGGAGGATCCGGTAACACATGAGATGGATTTGGCAGATACTTCCTCAGAGTCGAGACATGGAATACATTATGGATACGGTCCATATGCGTGGGTAACTGCAACCGATAAGCCACCTCCCCGATTCTCTCAAGAATCTCATACGGGCCAATATATCGGGGCGTCAATTTCCCTCGTTTACCAAATCGAAGAAGCCGTTTGATAGGGAAATTCGAATAAAGACCTTTTCACCGACTTCGAATTCAAGTGGACGGCGACGAGTATCAGCATAACTTTTCTGGCGATCCTGTGAAGCTTTCATTCGGCCTTTAATCTTCTCGACTGCCGAAATCATATCTTGGATCATTTCGGCCCGCATATCCTTCATCTCGCCGATCTCGTCCCAATGTAATGGTGACCTACACTTCCGTCCATACAGCTCTTCGTACGGGGGCATCCCAATGGAAGTATGGTGACTGTTGTTGTACGCAAATTCAATCAACGGAAGGTAACGATCCCAAACCTGCGAAAATTCCAAGGCACAAGAACGCAGCATATCTTCTAACGTTTGGATCGTCCTCTCCGATTGTCCATCCGTTTGGGGATGAAACGCCGTACTGAATTGAAGTTTCGTCCCTAACACCAACTGCAACTCCTTCCAGAAATGAGATAAGTACCTCGGGTCACGATCCGAAGAAATTGTAGCTGGCACGCCATGTAACCGAACAATCCCTTGTACATAGAGTCGAGCTAACTGCTCCATCTTAAACGTCATATTGATAGGTAAGAAATGAGCAGACTTTGTGAGTCGATCGACGATAACCCATATAGCATCACACCCTTTACTCGTCCGTGGAAACCCACTCACGAAGTCCATCGTGATGTCATTCCATTTCCATTCGGGAATTGGAAGTGGTTGGAGAGTTCCTGCTGGTCTCTGATGTTCGGCTTTCACTTGTTGGCAAATCAAACACTTTGCCACAAATGTTCCGATGTCTCGTTTCATTCCGGGCCACCAATAAAGCATCCGAATCTCCCTATACATCTTGGTGGAGCCGGGATGAAGTGTATACGGCGTCATATGTGCCTCGTCACAAATCTCTCGTCGGAGGCTATCGGTCATCGGGACATAATACCGGTCTTTGTATTTCAGGAATCCATTCAGCACTTGATATTCGGGTCTTGGCTTCTCAATGAGTCGTTTCTTCCTTTTGATTGCCCAATCATCGGTTTCCTGCCCATCCTTAATCCGATCCAACAACGTCGATCGAAGAGTCATGGCCGCCAATCGGGCTTCTTCTTGTTCCAAGATCTCTAAATCTAACTTCTCCACCTCTCGTTGCAACTCTCGAGGTCGTCGTTTCGGCTCTTTCCGACTTAAAGCATCGGCTACCACATTGGCTTTCCCGGGATGGTATTGAATCGAACAATCATAATCCTTCACCAACTCTAACCAACGGCGTTGGCGCATGTTGAGATCTTTCTGGGTGAAGAAGTACTTCAAACTCTTGTGATCCGTATAAATCTCACATTTCACCCCATAAAGATAGTGTCTCCAAATCTTCAACGCAAACACAATCGCGGCTAGCTCCAAATCGTGTGTAGGATAATTTCGCTCATAACTCTTCAGTTGGCGGGAAGCATACACAATCACTTTCTCATTCTGCATCAATACACAACCGAGTCCTTGATAAGAAGCATCACTGTAAAGCGTAAACACACTAACGCCATCCGGGATTGCTAACACTGGTGCCGTTGTGAGACGAGTCTTCAACTCCTGAAAACTACGTTCACACTAGTCTGTCCACCGGAAAGGTACATTCTTTCGGGTTAGGTGTGTAAGAGGCACCGCAAGCTTAGCGAAATCCTTCACAAAACGACGGTAGTATCCTGCTAAACCCACAAAACTACGTGCCTTGATTGGGAGTAGTCGGTTGTGGCGGAGCACCGCATCAATCTTACTAGGGTCTCTGAAATGCCTTCTTTTCCCACGACATGACCAAGAAACACCACTTGTTCCACCCAAAGTCACACTTCAAAACTTCGCGCATACAACTTCTCTTCCGAAGTGTTTGTAAAACAATCAGAAGATCTTTGCTCGTGCTCCTCTCGAGTCTTGGAGTAGATCAAAATATCGTCAATGAAGACAATCACAAACTTGTCTAAGTACGGCTTGAAGACCCGATTCATGAGATCCATGAAAACTGCCGGGGCATTCGTCACTCCAAAGGGCATAACGAGAAACTCAAAGTGCCCATATCGAGTACTAAACGCCGACTTTGAAATGTCATCTTCCTTAACCTTCACCTGATGATACCCGGACCGTAAGTCAATCTTCGAGTAAACCCGAATCCGAAGTTGATCCAATAACTCATCAATACGGGGTAACGGGTACTTATTCTTGATCGTCACCTTGTTCAACTCCCGGTAATCCATACAAAGCCGCATCGAGCCGTCCTTTTTCTTAACAAACAAGACCGGAGCACCCCAAGGCGAAGTACTCGGTCGAATGAATCCTTTCTGCATCAAATCATCCAATTGCGTTCGGAGTTCTTTCAACTCGACTGGAGCCATACGATACGGAGTCTTAGAGATCGGAAGTGTTCCCGGTACAACTTCAATATGGAACTCTACTTCTCGGGTTGGTGGTAACCCTTCAAGATCGTCGGGGAAGACATCAAGAAACTCACATACCACCGGAACCGATGATGGTGTCTTAACTTCCTTCGTATCCATACTACACATCCTCACCACGTATGCACTACACCCATGCTCAATGAGTTTCCGAGCCTTCATCGAGGAGATAACAACCCTAGTCGACCGTTCCAACCTAGGGAATGAAACAACCTCACCATCTGGAAACTTAAGAGCACGCTTAGAACAATCCAAAACTATGCCATGTTGCGTTAGCCAATCCATTCCGAAAATAACATCAAAATCTTTAACTTCCAAGGCAATGAGATTAGCTAACGTCTCACACTCCCTAACTTGCACCATAACAGACGGATAATACCACACAGCACACTGATTCAACCCCGTAGGTCCAATGACATCCATAGGAGACCGTAAAGGTATCGGACTCATTACTAACCGACGGGCATACGGCATGGATATAAATGAATGCGTAGCTCCAGAATCAAACAATGCATATGCGGGAGTAGTAGAAATATAAACGGTACCTGCAATCACATCAGCTCTCTCCGGAACATCGGATTGAGCTATAGCAAATACCGCTGCGGCCGGCGCTGAGGCGTGATGCTTGATTCTTCGCCTCCGGGCAATTCCGAACAATGTGCCCTTCCTTCCCACACCCGTAACATCGGTCCGTACCGAAATAACATCGCCCCGTATGAACCTTCCCACATGTCGAGCATTGCGTTGGGGATGGAGAACCCGGTCCCTTCTTCGCCGAAGATTGAGATGAAGAAGTAGTATCCGCAGGCCTCTTGTAGTTCGGACTGTAATTCGAACCCCTGCCTCGGCCCCGAAAGTTTGAACCTCGTCCACGGTTTCCAGCCGAAGAACCTTGAGCAGATTGAGCCGAGCCTTGGGTCGATTGAGCCGCCTGAATTGGTTGGCCTCGACCTAGACGAGCTTGCACAATTCTAGCCTCCGCCTTCTCGGCTACATAAGCTCGTTCCAATGTCTCCGCATAACTCGTGGTCGAAACACTTGCCAACTGCACATCACAAGCCAACTCCGGTTTCAGTCCCGCAACAAACCGAGCTATCTTCCGGCTAGGCGTATCAACCATATAAGTAGCAAAACGAGCCAACTCCTCAAACTTCTTCCCATAAGCCATCACCGTCATATTCCCCTGCTGCAACTGAATAAACTCATTCAGTTTCTCATTCTTCGCAGCCTCCGAGAAATACTTGGCACGAAAACGCGCACAAAAGTCGGCCCAAGTCACTACCCATATCGCACCATCTGCCGTCTCTTCCCTCTTGATCAAGTCCCACCAAAACCCGGCCGAACCCCTAAGCATAAAAGTAGCACAGTTCACCTGCTCAGAATCGGGAATATGTGCATACTCAAACATCCTCTCAATCGTCTGTAGCCAGTTCTCGGCATCAATTGGGTCCCTAGCATCCTCAAAGACTGGAGGGTTCAACCGTCGGAACCGATCTGTAGCCATCTCCCTATCTCGATCTTCCTTCGCCTTATCCCCTCCGGAAGTAGCCACCGTATTGCTACCACCAACACTGTGGTTATTCGAATTCTGCATCATCTGTTGCATCATCTGCGATTGCTGCTCAACCAATCGCGTAAGCCTCTCTATAGTAGCTGCCTGATCATCTGCCATCTATCATCCAGAAGACAAAAGAAAAATACCGCATCGATCATCCAACCCTAACATATAACTCCCATGACATCATATCCCAGGCAGAACGCAAAGCAACTCAATCACATGCAAACTCATATAACATATATAATACCTTGGAGGGGCATAGAAATCCTTCAACGTGCGGAAATTAGGGAAGTAATTGCTCTGATACCACTGCTGTAACACCCGCCCCAGTACGTCCAGCGGCATCGTACTAGGAAGGGCGTTACCTGCGTGACGTCACCGAGCTAACACATTTACAAACGTTTTACGAAAACCTCAAAACGATAATTTGCATATATATATCTAACGTGATAGCTCCAAAAGTTATATTACAAAAGAGATTGCAAAAGAGTGCTTTTGTATACACATGACCCCAAAATCTTTTTCCTTCCCGTTTCTACACGTCGACGAGCTCACGCGTGAGAGGATCCAGCGCCACCTCCAGCCTGCCTCCTACTCGCAGCATCATCTAAAACATAGAAAAGAGCACACGTGAGTCATAAAGACTCAGTAGGAAGAGACACAAGACACATAAACATCACATATCACTTCCGGGCCCATTGCGAATCATGTGTTAGCATTGGCGCCATTTTAAACATTTGGCCGGCCTCGTATCATCATCGGGGCGTAGGTCCCCCGTGAGGCCATACTATCGGTTATTGGGGCGTAGGTCCCCCATTCGACCGACGTATCATTCGTTGGGGCGTAGGTCCCCCATATTTGGCCGAAAACATAACATTAACGCAACACATGATAGGCAATCCAATCCAATCACGCATGACATATGAGCACACATGGACGAGACATTCATAGCATAGCATTTGGCAACAACATAAGCATATCATGAACCAAGGTTAGGAAGCACCTATCCCTAGGAAATCCCCATAACAAGCTAACCATGTCCTACTTTTCCAAAACTAGGAAATTAGCCAAAGAAACTTGCATACATAGCTATCTAAGGATCATTCATGTCTCCACTTACCTCCTACATAGATATTCTATCTCAAACCTACCTCAAAAGACAAGAAACCAAGCTAGGAGATTGGTTGGATGATTCCTCTTCTCCCTTCCCTCTTCTCTTCCTTCCTTCCTCTTGCTTCCAAGATTGGGACTAGGATTGGAGCAATGATCCACAAGCCAAATACCAAGCCAAAGTCTTAAAATCACCCTTGAACTTGTTCTCTAGGGTTTTGGGGAGTTGGGGGTCGAAAATGATGGAAAAACCCCAAGCCAACGTGTTAAAACCCAATCCAACAGTTTCTGCCGACTTAAAATTACGGCCGTAACTCTATCTTTTACGGCCGTAACTCCCAAATTTACGGCCGTAACCCATGAATCTTACGGCCGTAACCTTACGATACGGCCGTACTCAAAGAACATACGACCGTAATAAAGTCTCTGTAAATCCATGCATCTCACCCTTCAATAATTACGGCCGTAATCCATAACCCTTACGGCCGTAACCCATATAATACGGCCGTATCTCCAAGTCATACGGCCGTAATTACCTCTCTGTAAATTTTGGCACATTTCCTCATTCCACAAATTACGGCCGTAACTATCTTACTTACGGCCGTAACCCTACAATTACGGCCGTAAACCCTACAATTACGGCCGTAAAACTCGATCCTGCAGAATTTTGTAGCGGCCCCGTTAGCCGCTCGGGAGACCTTTTCGACACTTAATACCATACATAGCATCACCACGAAGTCACCAATGGTCCAAACACATATTCACCACCTCACGATCATACATAACATCATAAATCACATGCATAAACGGACGGGATATTACATGAACACCAGAGGCCTTCGGGATTGTTGAATCCCTTGGAGATACCAGAGTAGAAGTGGGAGAAGATTACTATGGATTTCGTGATGGCTCTACCGAGATCCTCGAGAGGACATGATCCCGTAAGGGTGATTGTGGATCGACTTACGAAATCTGCACACTTTCTACCAGTTAGGATGACTCTCAGCATCGACCAGTTGGCACAGTTATATGTTAGAGAGATTGTTCGACTACATGGGATACCTGTGTCCATTGTTTCAGATCGAGATCCGAGATTTACCTCGAGATTTTGGGAGAGTTTACAGACGGCTATGGGCACGAAGCTTAAATTCAGTACTGCTTACCACCCCAGACGGATGGTCAATCTGAGCGTACCATTCAGATATTGGAGGACATGTTGAGAGCATGTGTTTTAGACTTAGCCGGGAGTTGGGAAACTCATTTGCCACTTGTAGAGTTTGCCTACAACAACAGTTTCCAGGCCACGATTGGGATGGCGCCTTATGAGGCATTGTGTGGGCGACGGTGTCGATCGCCAATCTATTGGGATGAAGTTGGAGAGAGGAAGATGTTGGGACCAGAAATGGTAGAGAAAACTGTTGAGGCTATAGAAAAGATCAGAGTGAGGATCAAAGCCGCTCAAGATAGACAAAAGAGCTACGCCGATAAGAGGAGAAAGGACTTGAAGTTTGAGATTGGAGAGAAGGTATTTCTCAAGGTGTCTCCAATGAAGGGCACCATACGTTTTGGGAAGAAATTGAAGTTGAGACCACGGTTCGTTGGACCGTTCGAGATACTAGAAGAAGTTGGGATAGTAGCATATCGCTTGGCTTTGCCACCGAGCTTTCATTCAGTGCATAATGTATTTCACGTCTCACAGTTGAGGAAGTATGTCCATGATCCAAGTCCTGTGGTGAACTCTCAATCTTTGGATATTCAGAAGGATTTGTCATATCAAGAGACACCCGTGACGATCATAGATCGAAAGGTCCATGTCTTGAGGAATAGAAGAGTTCCCCTAGTTAAGATTCAATGGGGTAGTCATGGCAAGGATGAGGCAACATGGGAGAAAGAAGAAGAGATCGTAACCAAATACCCAAACATTATAGATCAAGTAAGTTTATATTTCAAGTAAGTTTAAATTTCGAGGACGAAATTATTTTTAAGAGGGTAAGGTTGTAGTGACCACGAATTTCTTTAAATTAAAATATTTAATTAAAGTAAAATCTCAACGTGTCGCTACAACTTTACCTATACAATTAAACAGCGTATGCTCGTCTAGTCAAATTTTATATTATTTACTACTATATTAAATTATTTAAAATAATAATAATAATTTATAAAACATTTATTTATTTTCAATTTACATTTGAGGACTAAACTTTAGAAATTATTCGTTTTAACCCCAAAAATTTAACTTCTTATTCAATCATAACTTTATATATATTTTAAACCCAATTATAGGCCCGTTTAAAGTCCAATTTTATTTCTTATGCTATAAGAAAGCCCATTGTGAGGGGTGACCCTAGTTTTACCCTATTTATATAGTTTAAGGTTGATTTTAGAAACCCTAACCTCACTACTTTCCCCTCTTTCCACAATTGGTATCTTCAAGTTCATCCCACTCATTCTCATTCAACAAATCAAACTAACTTCAAGTGGTAAGATTCTTGATCTTTTATTTATATCTCCATTCAAATCCTTTCTTTTAACTATTATTTAGTTTTACACTCTTTTAATTTAGCATTTCTACACATAGATAGATTTTATTGCATGTAGTAACCTATTCTTGCCGTCTTCACCGTCAACCACCATCACCACAACCGTCAACCGCAGTCACCACCACACAACCACCGTCACTTCCACCATCATCTCGGCCCCAAAACACACACACGTACGCATATACATACACAATACATATACACTATAACCAAGCTCGGCCAAAACATCAACCACGCCCAAAACTCAACTTTAAAACACAAAAATCACACCCACACATTCCTCTAGCTCTCTAGAACATCGTAGAATAGTTTAATTTCGAAAATAGTTAGGGAATCGATCGAATTTTAAAAATACCCAAATTTTTTCGTTTAGTCTTCTAGCTTCAATTTATTCCCAAATACTCAATATCTCTCCAATCAAAAACCACCACTAGCTTCACCACCTTCAACTCCACCTTCGCCGCCATTTTCGCCGGTCGAAAATCGCCGGAGGTTGCCGGGAAGAGAGAAAAACCAAAAGAAAGAGAGAACGAGCGTGAGAGAGAAGAGAGAGTCGGGTGGAAGAGAGAGTGAACAGGCCCAATCCATTTTAAATCCGAAAATTGCAAGTTAGTCCCCGAGCTATTGGATCCTATTTAAGTTGGTCCCCAAGATTTATTTAATTTGCAAATCCCCAACTTTTAATTGTTACAATTTAATCCCTAAATATTATTTACAGATTTAATCCCCCATCTTATTTATTTTATTTAAATGAGCCCTCAAATTTTATTTAAATTCAAGTCCCTAACTTTCAATTGTTGCAATTTGACCCCTAAACTTTTATTACACTTTTAATCCTTCAATTTCTTTTTCCTATTTAATTTAACCCCCAAAATTTAATTGCATATTAGTCCCTCATTTTTTAAAAATCTTATAATTGAGCCCAAAATATTTTTAGTTCACTTTTATTGCATAATAGGTCCTCAAACTATTCAATTCTTTCAAATTGACCCCCAAAGTTTTATATTCTTTCTATTTTTGTCCACAAACTTCTATATTGCTTATAGATACTTTATATTTAAGAATATTAACATAAATTAAGCTCGTTATTGACTAGACGAGGCGTACGAACAGCTAGAGGACTGATTCTCACCGCTTAGTAGACTCAAAACTCGAGAGATATTTCAGGTAGGCTAAAAAGACTCACTTTTACTTATCGCGCATTTATAGTTAATGATCTGTACTATATGAGTGCCTTTAGTGTATAATAGACTTGCCTTCGGGCCTAGACTTGCCTTCGGGCAAATTACTTGCCTTCGGGCCTAGAGCTGCCTTCGGGCCCAGAGTTACATTCGGGTATTATATTATAGAATTTACATATCTATTCGCCTTATATATCTGTATAATAGATGATTAACTTGCGCTGAGCCTACTGAGTATTGTTTAAATACTCACGCCTTTCATTCTTTTACAGATTGAGGAGTTCGGAGGCATGAAGAGACATGGGAGTTCTATTTAGGCTTATTAAATAAAAGACTTCACTTCCGTTGTTATTTTGGTAAACCAATGTATGGGATTATGTCGTTTTCAAACTTTTGAACCATTTAGTAACTTGTGTTAGATATTTTGAACGTTTGGTGATCAAATAATTTTAAAACACTTTAGATTGTTGCTATATCAAATGAATTTCTGCTTTTAATTATTTGTTATATTTTTGCATTTAAAAAAAATGTTTTAGAAAAAGAACTAACGTTTCGAGTTCCTCGAACTCGAGGCGTTACATCAATTCAACCAAAATACATGTTGTAATGTCTCATCAAATACTTTAACAACACTGCCTAGTATTAATTCACGCGTAGGCCAAGGCTGTAGTTTGGCGAGGCTGTGCATTCGCAGTCGTAGTAAGATTAATATTAAGAAATTACGGTGTTAAAAAAGGGCAAATAATAATAGTATTACGAGAACTAATAAAATTAAGAATATTGCTGAGTAATAATGATAATTCATTAAGTATGGTGTCGAATGGGCATCCGACTATCATTCTTGGTGTTTTTCATGTTATTTTTTTATTTGTTTCTTTTTTTTTAGTTTAAATTTCGGGTGTTGACGAATCAGAATTTCTTTAAATGTATAGGACTGCATTGGTGCAATCGATGTGACTCATGTAAAGTATGAGCCCCCAAGGAATAATAAGGCAGTCTACTATTGTCAAAAAGGCTACACCTCAAAAAATTTCTTCGCGATATGCGACTTCAGCCTATGTTTCACCTTTGCATCCCCTGGATAGGAAGGTTGCATGCATGATAATCGTGTCCTACGAGAGTGCAAAGAAAAATATGGTGACTCATTTCTACACCCAAAAAATGGAAAATACTACCTTGTGGATGAAGGATATCCTCACACAAAAGGCTACATGGCACCGTACAGGGCTAACGACGTTAGATACCATTTCTAGGAGTTCGACAATGCCTCCTCACGACATGGTAGAAAGCCTAAGAATCCCGAAGAAACTTTCAACTACTTGCATTTGTCTTGTAAGAATGTCATCAAGTGTACTTCTGGAGTGTGGAATGCCCATTTCGCAATATTGCATTCCATGCCTTTGTACCACATAAGACAGTATATTGAGATTGTAATAGCAACGATGGCAGTCCACAATTTCTTACGAATCAACCAGTCAAACGATGCCACATTTACCACCGCATTGGAAAATGACTACACACCATTTGATACAGAAGAAAATGAGGAAGAGGTAGAGGCAGGCGCCAGTGCATCGCATACGACTCGAAAGAACGCATGGCAGTTGCGCCGGAACGAAATATTTACCGAGACTGTTGCCTATGAGTAGGAATCGTTTACCACATCTGTACGGCCTTAAACCTAGAAATAAAGTTCCATAAATGTATCTTGATGCGGACCTTATGGTGTCCAATAAGGGTTTTAGTAGGTTCGATAGTGTTCCGCTGATATATATTATAAAAACCTATTGTTTTCCATGTGTAATGTGTGCATAGAAAAGCTAAGAAATTATACATGGGAAAAAACATTAAAAAAATCGTGTCATGTACAAAGATGAGTGCCGCCTCTTTTTTTCCATCAATGTAGATGTGGGTATTTAAAAAAAAAAAACACACACACACACACACATCTGACGATTTGGGATTTTAAAAAATTTCGACGACACATTATGCTGGGGGTCTTTGAATTTTTTTCTTACTGTTTTTTATTACACTATATATTTTTCCTTATCAGCGATATAGCAACGAATATTTTCGATGGAACTCTTGAATTAGCAACAACTTCTGGTTAACTAGTGACTACACATGAACGTATAAATAATAAATTGACAAACGACACTATTTTAACAAAAGAAAAATGGAAGAACGACAAAGAAAGGAAAAAGGGAATAAATACAAAATATGTTACGCAAATTTCGAAAAATGATGAAAATATTAGTATTTCAACGAAACCCGAAGCGGGTCAACGAAAATTTCTAAACTTTCCAAAATTCGAGACTCAAACACCAATGTGTACCCCTTGGATTTCTTATAATGCGAAAATGAAAAATTAGTATTTTTAAAATACAAATTTCATATTTTACACTAAGAAATTTCATATGGAGATTTTTTTGTCGACTATTTTTTTTTATTTTTTGCCAATCATGGTACAAGACCAGGAATTTTCAATATTTTTCCATTGCAAATTGTGTGGAATCGATGTGTAATTGTGTATGTGGAATAGTCAACAAGTCATGTAGGTAGGGACCATTATAATTTCTACAATTTTCGAACGGTACATCAATTTCTGTGTTTGATTGGATTTGCCGCTATAGTATATTGCAGGTTCTACAGTATAGTGCACACGAGATTCCAACGGCCCCACCATGCCAGTTGACCTTTTGCTCTAAAATCATAGTTTCATGCGTAAAAATAGGACTAAATGTGTTCCAGAATGGGCGCTAAATAACAAGCCAACAATTCGTGGATAATTTTTTTTTTATGTCGCAAGTGTATTTCATGTGTACATTATATAGGGAAATCGAATGCATGCCATACTTAGGTGGCATGGCAAAGATATGATTGATATGTTAGAGTTTTCTTTAATATTTAATTATATATAGGCATTAAATCACCCAAGATCATCACGTCAAATTATCGAGATTTATAGACTAAATAAATACTTGGATCCATTACAACAGTCGTCAAACTTGATGCGGAATTCTAGATTTGAACGACTGCAAAACAAAATTAAATAGTGGCGCAATGGCCTTCCTCAACCAAATCTCCTTATTCTGAATATGAGACCTGGCATTTCCTTCCACATGGAGAGAAGAGAAACTGTATACGATTTGGTATATTGGGGACCATGACCAAGAGTTTGATATATAGAAACTGGTTAGAGACTCCTATAAAACCTCAACCAGGCCCTTACCGGTCTCTACTTATTCAGATATATCAATTTGTGTAGTCTATGTGTTTACTAAATTAGACCACTTAATTTTTAACCCATTAAATTTGAATAGCCTATATAATTAAATTTAATAATATGTTGCCCACCAATTATTATTGGAAATAAATTTCCAACAATCTCCCACTTGGGTAATATATCATCCCTGAATAATTATATCACAAAATTCCTTAGGCCCGCAATTGTATGCTATTCACCTGAGACTACTTTTTAAACAATTTGGTCCGTCTCATACACTAGTGAAGGAACTATCACAGCTTTTCTCACAATATCGCTGTGAATAAACCACGACAATCACCATAATAACATATTCGATGACATAGATCTAGTGTGGCTAAGTAACATGGAAATTACATGCAATGTGATCTCATACATGCCTATTTCCAACTGGTCCAACTTTATTCTTTATGAGATCATAATAAACTTTTCCAACCTTAAAGCTAAACCGCAACTAGAAAGATTAGATTTTAGAGATTAACAACAATACCATGAACTTTATTCTGCAGAAAATAATAATAGAGGCGCGTCTATCACCAAAAAGCTCCAAATGCAAACTCCCACACAATGCCATATACAACACCCGTATAAGTGATGTGCTTACTAAATACCTTAGCTAGATAAACCTTTGGTAAACGGATCCGCAATATGGAGTTTACGTCCTTGCGCTCATTAGACAGTTAATTACTTTGAAAATGATCTCTAAATAAGTGAGCACATAACCATATGTTCTCCACAAATATTTCATAACCATATTGGAAAAATCCAAAGTAGAGTTACTCGAAATTCTACCATTCTTAGTATAAAGGCTAAATCTGAATGCGTATATACTTAAGTTCACATAAGACTCTCTACACCGACGTGTGGAGAATCTTTTATAATCTTTATGGTTCAAATTCAATCTTGGGGCATCCATTGAGGCTGAACATATATTCCTCAATAGTGGGTATACCCCCTGGTATACAGCCTTTCATGTCGAATCTCTTCAAATCCTTTTGAGAATAGGCTACAACTCTTTTGTGATAACACAAAGCACCCCGAGACAATCTCAGTGTATTTGTATACCTTATACGAAAGAGATAACTCAATGACCCTTTATCTCATGGAATTTCTTTATTTTCTGGCAAAAATATTATTGCTAGAAGACTTTATCGACATATAATACTATAAAGGACATGTCTGCTCCCACTGAACTTGAGGTTCACAAAATCATCAATTGAATTTATCTCATATCCGAATGAGATAATTAATTTGATGAAATCCACGACAGTTATGATGGGAAGCTTGTTTGGGTTTATAGATGGAATTCCTTAGTTTGCGAACCATTTTTTTTAACTCACCAAATGCTAAAGTTCAACGATTGCATAGTCTTACCATCTATTTGATGTAACTAGAAATGGGTTATAACCCACGAATGCCAATATGGTCCCAAAAGAGCTTTGCAGTAAGCCGAAGAGAAAGACTCTTTATGGTATGTGCCTCAATAAAATCCTTGACAGTAAGATGAGCTTTATATATGTCAATATTGCCCATTTAACGCTCGTTGGTATTAAATATTCATTTGCAACCAACCAGCTGCAGGCCTTCAGGCAATTCGACGAGATCTTGATGTCATTATCTTTTATAGATTTTATCTTATTTTTAATATGGCATCTGTTGTTGAGCTTGCTTTTCAAGGCCAATGTCCTTATTTATGTAGGGAGCTTTTATATTGTCTTATTAGACTAAATGTGCATCTCGAACAATGTACATAATCATTGTCAAGAGTAGTAACATGGAGACGAAAAAATTCCCTTTCGAAGATAATATATCTAGCCTTATCTCTCCTCCAAACTCAACATCCTAAGGAATTCTACATTTCCCGTTTAAAAGAAGACAGATAGACAAGGCAATCTGGCTTGCGAACCATTTTAGCTCGCGAGCCAGCTCTAGCTCTCCTAAGGCGAGCCAGCTCGAGCTCGCCTAAGGCGAGCCCGAACAGGCCATACAGGGACCGAGCCGAGCTGAGAGGCTCGGCCCCTGTAGACGAGCTGCTCGCCAACCGAGCAAGGCGAGCCGATCGGCTCACCTGCTCGATTAACAAGGCTGCCTTTTGGCAGCTTTTTGCTGCCAAAAGGCAGCACTTTTCAGTTGTTGCTGGCTTTTGCCAACAACAACGTGAATTTGGGAGCCATTTTTGGCTCCCAAATTCAAAATCAAATTCAAATTTTGAATTTTGAAATTCAAAATTTAAAATATTTTGAAATATTTACAAAATTGACATTGAAAATATGCATAAATATGGGTATTTTGAGTTAGAATTTTCACAACAAACTCTTCTCTCTCTGAAATTTTTGCTACGAAATTTTTCTACGAAGTTCTCTCTAGTTTGCTATATATTTATTGCTAGTTGCTACGAAATTCTACTCTATTAACAATATTTAATAACTATTATATTCCTTCATTTTATCATATATTCATATTTACCTACCCAATAACCCAAATATTTTAATTTCTATTCTACGCAATGGATTCATACAGTCAATCCCAACAATCCGAACCAATTCATGTTGATTCAAATAATCCAACCGATGAGTAAACTACAACTTCTAGCCCACAGGAAATAGGCTCTCGGCGAAGAACCACCAAGTCCGATTGTTGGAAACACTTCACAAAAAAAGTCGAAAGAAACGAAAATGGAGAATCCGTTACACTTGCCATATGTAACTATTGTGGTTAAATATTTGGATTTACGATAGGTGGTGCTACTACTCAATATTCTCAGCATGCTTGTACTTGTCTTTCTCGAGTTGGAAGCAATTCACAGAAAACACAACTACAATTTGGAACCAGGGGTGAAGGAGAGAGTTCATCCGGTTTAAATTTTTGGAGTTATGATCCGGATGGAACACATAAAGGAATGGCCTCTCTAATTGCCACCGCCGAGCTACCACTAAGTCATGTCGAAAATCTACATCTCACAAAATTCATACAAGAATGTCTTCAACCAAGGTACAAAAATGTAACTCGAAATACTGCACGTGCTGATGTCATTGCTAGATATGAAAACATAAGAGATCAATTAATACAAGGTATGCGTCAATTTAACGGTGTTATTAGTTTTACTCATGATTTGAGGAGCGGTGGCAATAATAGGGGATATTTATATAGTACTGCACATTACATTGATGAAACTTGGTTATTGCATAAAACAATTATTGCTTTTAAAATCATTGAGCATCCTCATAATGCAAGTAATGTGGCCCGTATTATATATGATATACTAGTGGAATATGGCATAGTGGATACGGGTAGGAGTTTCACTTTAGATAATGCCAAAGTTAATGATAGCGTTATTAAGAAGTTGATGCCTTACATTAATCCTGATTTTGATGGAGAATTGTTTTATGTACGTTGTGTTTGTCATGCAATTAACTTGATTGTTAAATGTGCTTTGGATGGTATACACTCAATGATAGATAAAATCCGTAATGCTATATTATACATTTCTTCATGGACACGTAGAAAACAAGAATTTGAAAGTTTATGTATTGAAATGAATTTAACACCTAAGACTTTCGGTGTGGACATGCCTATTAGGTGGAATTCTACTTATACAATGATTCATTCTTGTAATGGTTATGAAAATGCTAAAACGGAGTTTTGGAATAATCGTGCTCATGCACTTGAAGGAGATGATTTAACTATTACCAATTGGGAAATTTCTAACGAGTGTATGAAGTTTTTGCAGGTATTCTATGAGGCGACGGTGAAATGCTCGGCCGTATACTCACCCACTTCTTCAGTTGTTTTGTTTGCTCTTAACGAAATTACTTTATGTTTGCGGAAATATAAAACTCACCCAATTTTTGGAAGTTTTATTCCTTCCATGGTGGAAAATTTTCAAAAATATTATAATAAGATTCCACTAGTGTACGCCATTGGTGCTATAGTGGATCTGAGAATCAATTTAAAAGGAACTCATAAGTTGTTGAAATCAATTACAACAAACATGGAAATGGACACAAATGTTGTTACTAATTATGATTTGAAATCTTTTATGAGTCGTCTTTACAATCACAATGTAAACATGGTTTCGTCCAGTACAAGTGGTCACCGTATGATGGCGGAGGAGGTAGCCGAGTACTCAATGGGTTCTTCTTGGGCCATTTTGTTACAATAAGATTAAAGCACCTGGGAAACTAGTAGTTCAGGGACTATATTAAATCAAGATGCTTCTACTCCTATTGAATTAAATCGTTATTTTGCTTTTGACTTTCTTTCACTTTGTACAAAATCCAATTTGGGAAGTTTTGATTTACTCCAATGGTGGAGACAAAATGAGTTACAATATCCCGTCTTGTCAAAAGCGGCACGTGACATTTTAACTCCGCCTGCTTCCATGGTTGCATCTGAGTCGGCATTTAGTATCGATGGTTGGGTCATGAGTGACGAGTGGTATAAATTGAATGTGGATATATTTAAGTCATTGATATGCGTCAAGGATTGGAAAGACACGACCCTTCGAATGCAAAATGAATGGGAGAAAATGCTAGCCCATGAAATATACACTTTGACCTTCACATAGATCTGTAAGATTATTTTAATTTCAATTAAGTTTATTTTTTACTCATTTTTTAATTTTTTCATTATTTTTTTATTATAAAAAATTGTTCATGTACTACATAAGTCGTGAACAATTTTAACTCCGCCTATCTAATTGATAGCTGGTCCCAAACCCGGATAAAGGAGGAGGGTTTTTGTACAAAATATCACTGTATTTTTTATATAACAAGAATTTTTCGATTAGAATGTTTATTATTTTTTTATATAACTTTTGGTTCATTCCATCATTTCAATTATTTCATTCATTTGTGTACGAATTCAAAAAATCGATAGTCGAATATGTTCAAACTTTAACCCCAAACTACAATTATTTCATTCATTTGCGTACGAATTCTAATATTCGATAGTCAAATATGTTTACACTTTAAACTCTAAACTAAAACTAAACTTAAAAAAAAAAAAAAAGAACGAGCCGTTCGGATCGGGCTCGCCGGACTCGGGAGCTCGAGCCGAGCACGAGCATGGTATGGTGAGTCGAGCTTGGCTCGGGCTCGTATAGCAAAAGAGCCCGAGCCGAGCCCGATCGCCAAGCCAAATTGATATGTGCAACGCCCCAAGTTCGAAGAACTCGAAACGTTAGTTCTTTTTCTAAAACTATATTTTTTTTAAATGCGGAAATATAACAAATAATTAAAATGCGGAAATATATATAAAAATAGTCAAGATGCGGAAATTCGTTTAAAATAGCAACCACTTAGAGTATCTTGTAAAGGTTTGATTTCTAGACATTCAAAACATTTAACATAAGGAACTAAATAGTTCAAAAGGTCTAAAATGACATAATCTAACACATCAGTTTATCAAAATGACCACGAAAATGAAATCTCATATTTAATAGCCTAGGTAGAGCTCCCATGACTCTCCACGCCTCCGGACTGCTCAATCTGTAATAAGAATGAAAGGCGTGAGTATTTAAATAATACCCAGTAGGCTCTGCGCAAGTTAATCATCTATACAAATATATAAGGCAAATAGTTATGTAAACTTTGTAATATAATACCCGAAGGTAACTCTGGTCCCGAAGGCAGCTCTAGGCCCGAAGGCAAGTAATTTGCCCGAACGCAACTCTGGGCCCGAAAGCAAGTCTATTACACACTAAAGGCACTCATATAGTACAGATCATTAATTATAAATGCGCGATAAGTAAAAGTGAGTCTTTTGAGCCTACCTGAAATATCTCTCGAGTTTTGAGTCTACTAAGCGGTAAAAATCAGTCGTCTAACTGTTCGTATGCCCTGTCTAGTAAATAACGAGTTTAATTTATGTTAATACTCTTAAATATTAAGTATCTATAAGTAATATAAAAGTTTGTGGACCAAAATAGAAAGAATATATAAAACTTTGGGGGGTCAATTTGAAAGAATTTAATAGTTTGAGGACCTATTATGCAATAAAAGTGAACTAAAAATATTTTGGGCTCAATTATAAGAGTTTTAAAACATGAGGGACTAATATGCAATTAAAGTTTAAGGGCTCACTTAAATAGGAATAAAAAATTAAAGGGTTAAAAGTAAAATAAAAGTTTAAGGGTCAAATTGCAACAATTGAAAGTTAGGGACTTGAATTTAAATAAAGTTTGAGGGCTCATTTAAATAAAATAAATAAAATGGGGGAGTAGATTTGCAAATAATCTTTACGGACTAAATTATAACAATCAAAAGCTTGGGATTTGTAAATTAAATAAATTATAGAGACCAACTTAAAATAATTAAAGAACTTCAGGGACTGACTTGCAAATAACCAACTAAATTAAAAAAAAAGAAAGAAAAGGAACCGGATCCCTTCTCTCTTGCTCGACTCTCTCTCTCTCTCGCTCTCGGCAAACACACGGCTGAAATGGGGGTCATTTCCGGCGGCTTTTTGGCGGCGCCTGCGGTCGGCGAAGGTGAAGTGGAGGGAGGTGAAGCTAGTTGTGGTTTTAATTGAATGAATTATTGAGTATAGAGAAGGAATTCGAAGCTAGAACACTTAGGCGAAAAATTGGGCATGTTTAAAATTCGATTAAATCTTCAAATATTTTCGAAATTAAACGATTCTATGGTGTTCTGTAGAGGTAGAGAAAGCTGTAGGTATGATTTTTGTGTTGTGAAGTGGATTTTTGAGCGTGGGTGAAGTTTTGGCCGAGCTTGGTTATGGCGTGTATGTATCGTGTATGTATATGCGTGCGTGTGTGCGTGTTTTTGGGCCGAGATGATGGTGGAGATGGTGAAGGTGTGGTGGCGTTATGGCGGTGAGGTGGTGGCGCGGTGGTGAGGTGGTGGTGCGTGTGTGTAAACAAAAAAAAATCAATTGGACAATACAAGAAGATGATTAAGAACTTGTGTGTGATTAAATACTTAGAACAACAAAATAAAAATGGAGATATAAATGAAAATATCAAGAAATCTTACCACTTGAAGCTAGTTTGATTTATTGAATGAGAATGAGCGGGATGAACTTGAAGATACCAATTGAGGAAAAAATGGGAAAGTAGTGAGGTTAGGGTTTTAAAATCAACCTTAAACTTGTATAAATAGGGTAAAATTAGGGTCACCCCTCCAAATGGGCTTTCTTGTAATATAAGAATAAAATTGGGACCTTAAACGGGCCTATAATTGGGTTTAAAGTATATATATAAAGGCATGATTGAATAAGAAAACTAAATTTTTAGGGATTAAAACGCATAATTTCTAAAGTTTGGTTCTCAAATGTAAATTGAAAATAAATAAATATTTTATAAATTATTATTATTATTATTATTATTTTAAATAATTTAATATAGTAGTAAATAATATAAAATTTAACTAGACGAGCGTACGCTATTTAAATTTTTACAAGTAAGGTCGTAGCGACACGTTCGAAATTTTATTTAATTAAATATATTTTATTTAAAAAGAATTTTGCGGTCACTACAACATATCTAAGGATAGACTTTAATGGTTTACAAAACTTGCAAACCCTTAGCCTTTGAGAGTGTTCCGCAAAATAGTTGCCAATGATTCCTTAATCTAATTTCTTGTCATTCGGCTTGTAAAGCCTTGACTCAACTAGACAATCTCAAATAAACAATTGCCTAATAATAGACTTCTTTCTTTCCGAAGTATTAGCTACTAATTTTTTTTTAGAATTCTATTAAGAATGTAAGTTGTGGTGGTTAATTGTTTTCTGTATTCGTCATAATTACCATATGGTCAAATTTGACAATTTTGACTTTGTTTGCTAAGTTTCACTACACGAGGCAATTATGAGAAATCAGTAATAACAAAATTTGAATTTTGAAAGGCTAATTTTAAGTTTCTAATTGAGCAATAATAATCTAATTTGTCCAATACATAAACAAATCCGAATTCCATCAAAGAGATGGTGCTATATAAGTCTCGTCTCAATTCAAATAATGACCGATCCAAAATATCCTTATAGCCTTAACCATAACCGTTTGTCTTTGCTCAAATAGATGAATCTTTCAGCATCAGGTGGCGATTGACTTACAAGTAACCTTGCATAGATATACATATGTGAGTGGTAATGCTAAATCCATTCACCAAGTGCATTCGAGTATAAAAGCTAAGTTAACCCTAGACAACCCAAATGAGAAGTATACATTTCTTTACACTGTAGATAGCGTTCTCAGGGTATTTTCCTTATTTACTAATCCACAATTTGTACAAAAATAAGATGTGAACACCTTGTCCCTTTTTCTGCACAGTCATGGTGCTCCAACTGCAGCTTTCTTATCCTCTTTTCGTTTTATTATATTGAGGAGTATTTCTTTACTTGTCACTTTCAATCCGTTCCAACTTCAAAATCTTTATAATCTTATGCACACTAAAATAAACTCGTTAAGAGCTTATTAATCCTTTAGGGTATTATAACTCACTTTAATCAGATTTTTAATTGGCAAATCAAGATGAATGTTAAATGAGAATATGATAAATTATAAATTTGTAAGGGAATAATTATGTTACAATATAACATAAAAGGTGACAATAGTGGCCCCATTAAAAGATACCCATCACAACATTAATTCCTCATCTTTGGGTATCGGAACTAATTTTAAGTACTGCTCTCCGTGCAGTAATCAAATATTGATAATAAAGTTTGTCAAACAATGAGTCTCTCTTTGGGCCGACTTACTGTCCACATGATAACTGAAGATTCAACCCGACCTTAGTGTGTTTGCTATTTAGCCAAACAATGACCTTCATTTGGGTCGATCATTGCTCGCATAAATAACATTACACGTGCATATCTTAATATTCCAAAATAAATAAATCTACCTGACAGAGGTCACTTAGGCAACATGTCGTTTCGATCCATTCAATTTGAATTTAGAACAATCAATTCCATGAATTTATAAAAATTAGGATTGGTAATTATCACATACTTATTACCGCAAATGTGTTTTTCATTTGGCCAAATAGTAACCTTCATTTGGGCTAACTACTATTTGCATAAATAACAGACACACACATCTTTAACATTTCAAAACAAATAAATCCACAACAGAAGTTACTTCGGCAATGTGTTGCTTCAATTAATTTATTTCGAGATATCAAACAAAATTAATAGAAGGATTATAAAATATTATGGGATTAAATTTCAAGATCCAAGATTTTGGGGCCGATATTTGAATCTTATGGTTTATAGGCCAATATTTAATATCTAAAACCTTATGCCTCAAAACCGAAAAAACCGTAGAGGCTCAAACTCAAGAGTTTAAACTTTAGAGGCCACATTAAGCTTCATTGGACCGATTTCAAATTTTAAGAACTTTACGTGGCCCAAATCTAGAACTTAAACTTTAAGAATTAAATCTTAGATCCAACACTATAGATAAAATAGAGAATTTTAAAACTTTTGAGCGATTAAAATCACAAATTTTGTGATTTAAATCTTATAATAGAAAACTTTAGGGACTAAAATCCAATTCTCAAAACTTTAGTCCCCAAAGATTTCAAACTTTCAAAACTCGAAGGATCAAAGATTTTTTTTTTGTTTTTTAACTTTAAGGGCAAGTTCTTAAAATTCAATACTTGAATGACTGATAATTGAAATCCATAATTTTAGTGGGCCAAGAATCAATATGGAAACCTTCAATGACTTGAGATTCCAAAAATTCAAACTTTGAGGGCTTAAATATAAAACTTTAATACTTTAAAGCCTTAATTTTGGAAAAATCCAAAAATTTATGGATCTAATTTGGCAAAATCCCTGAAGGTGGCCTTAGTTTTATTTTAAAAAACTGAACGGGGACCTGAGATGCAAATATTGCAAATATAAGAAAATTGCAAAAGAGGTCCTTAGACTCACCTAATTCTCAACCAAGGTCACTACAAGAATAAAAGGCTATGGTTGACCCCTAGCCGCCGCCACCCCACAATTATGGGGTGGCGCGTCGCCGGCAATGATCCCCGGCAACCTCTGTAAGATCCCTTTTTTTTTAATAACCGAATATACCACAAAACCAAATAGGTCTGATCTAAAACAGGTCCATGGCATAAAAATAGTTCCTAATTTTGGAGACGATGCATACAAGTACTGTGATCCATGATCCATATAATCCAATTGAGGCATCAATCCAAAATCATCCAGCATCCACGAATTTTTGTACACACACACACAGAGATATATATATAGATATGTTTTGAATTTCTAATTCACAAAAAGCCAAAAGAATTTCCCAAAAAACCAAATCTGAATCTTGATTGACTTCAATGGGGATGATTATATGTACATACACGCCAATACATAATTTATGTATCTCAAAATCTATGAAGGCGTGAAATCAAAAGGCATGAAATTTCAAGTAGAGAATTGATTTAACCGAATTAATAGTTTCTACCGTATTTTGTACACACAATAATTTAGCAACAGAATTTCAACAAGCATCCGAAAAAAGATTCCTTCAATTTCATACATATACGGATATATCTTGGATCCGTATATGCACTAACGATCTAGACGAAGTTATCTTAATAGGCTCGAAAAATTCGTACAAAAAATCCCAATAACATAACTTGATAAATAGCTCTGATACCACTTGTTAGAATTTTCTTTAATATTTAATTCTATATAGTGATTAAATCACCGAAGATCATCATGTCAAATTATCGAGATTTATAGACTAAAAAAATACCTGGATCCATTACAACAGTCGTGAAACTTGATGCGAAATTCTCGATTAGAAGGATTGCAAAACAAAATTAGATGGTGGTGCAATGGCCTTCCTCAACCAAATCTCCTTATTCAGAATATGGGACCTGACGTTTCCTTCTACATGGGGAGAACAGAAACTGTACACGATTTGGTATATTGGGGACCATGACCAAGAGTTCTTTATATAGAAACTGGTTAGAGACTCCCATAAAACTTCAACCAGGCCCTTACTGGTCTCTACTTATTCAGACCACATCAATTCGTATAGTCTATTGGCTTACCAAATTAGACCACTTAATTTTTAACCCATTAAATTTGGGAAACCGATATAATTAAATTTAATAATATGTTGCCCACTAATTATTATTGGAAATAAATTTCCAACATGATCACTATCAAAGCATGTTTGTAGAGACAGTGTCATTGTAGTGACTAATGCCCATCTAAAACCCAATCGATGTCCTTATTCTTATATACCAAAATGATACATGTTAGAATTCTCTAACGAAATTGTGGTGACAACGGTGAATAGTTTAGCCTCTATACATAAGATGTATAAAATTGAGCCCTTTCACATGATTGCAAATCATTTGGACAGCTATGAAAATCTTATGGTTGGTAAGTCTATTTTCATGTATAATAATATTTGTACTTATTTATTGTATTTAGTTGTGCATCATTTTTCATAATAATATTTGTACTTATTTATTGTATTTAGTTGTGCACTATTCATTTTTCGTTACTTTATTTTGTTTGTCAAGGTATTTATTTATGTCTATTTTAGTTCAATGTGCAGTTAAATGTGTCTTTTATATATTTATTTTTTCACGTGTGGTTTTCATGGGCTAAAGATATCATTGGTGACATGGTGTATATATTGCCTCCTCAACTTTAACTAGACAACAATTCTGCTGAGTTGTTCCTTTCGGACGATGAGTATTTCTACGTCCGTTTCTACTTTAACTACACTATTTAGGCATTCTGTTTTTTACTCGAAACAATTTATTGTTTATACATTCACTGTCTTAGTATCCTTTTAATTCCAATGTTAGTATCCCTTTAATTCCAATGTTAAAAAATTTGTTCTTTAGTACAGTGGAGTCAAGTTTGATTGTGCTCTAATGGGGGATTTGGCGTCTGATTGTACTCTAATGGGGGACTTGGCGTTTGAATTAAAGAGTATATTGATATAATAGCTAATACACGCCATCGTCCTATTATATCTATGCCGAGTTAAAAAGGATGGAGGTATTTATAAGTAATGTAATAGATTTCACTGTTGTCGGACTATCAGATTTAAATTATTAGGAATATTTAAAATTTATATTCATCGGTCATTGTTTTCCAGGTCATCGAGAATTAATAAATGAAGAAAATGTTACAAAAGCGCTTATTGGTCCCAATCCCAATATATCTGCTGTCGAGCGATTTATAACACAGTAAGCAATGGAATAAAGTATTTATTTATTAGATTGTGTGGTATTTCTACTTAATACCATGATTGCTCTAATATATAATTTTTTTTGATATAAGATGAAAAGATTTGGCAGTTGGTGGAAACCACGACGTTAAAGTAAATAACATCGAATGGGAACGGACACAATCTAATTCTATGTGCTCTTCTTTCAACGTGAACATGTTATTTTGTGTTTGTAGTGCAACTACATTACCAGCGAACTATTATTTGTGTTTTGTTTTGTGTTTTTAATTTTTGTAAATAATTTGAAATTGCAAGTATAGTGCATGTTTCTTTTCATAGTATTACTTTTCAACTTGATTGGTTCTACTTATACAAGTGTTTGTGAAATAACACAATTATCTACTCATTTTATTCACGCATATTTTAGATTGTCAAAAAAATTATTGGTACAACAAGACAGTATGCATATAATGTGTATTTAGGTTTCTTTAGAAAAAGATATTATTTTTTAATTAATTATGTTATGCTGATCCTTCAATTATGTTTTTTATGCCCCGAAGGACTTCAAGTGTTAAAATAATAGGAGTTTAATTAAAATCGATTTCAAATGAAAGTTTTAAATACTTTATATTTGTTAGATATTTATTTGACGTGATATAATTAATATTTTGATTCTACTAAATGTATTGCGTTCAATTAAAAGTTCGATGTAAATGTGTTTATTTAAAACTTATAATTTATTTAATATTATTTTTCATATATGGATAAAACTTATGATTATAAATTCTTTTTAAACTTGTTATATCCGTGTTCATTGTGTTGAGTATACTGACTATTCGCAATCATATACACAATTAAACTAGCCAATAAGAAACAATACCTATAACACTTCATATCCAAAATCATAAGACATCAAGAATAAGGATTTTCTACTGAAAACATGTGTGTCTGGCATATTCATTCAAAATTTTTAGTTCATCCAAATTTCCAAGTTTATTGCAAATTTGATCATTTTTTCTATTTATTTCAATTATACATGAAAATTTCTTATATTAATATTAAGACAGCTTTACTCTAAAAATATAAGTACACAAATCAATAATAAGTGGTAAACCATTTATTAATTTCTTTAATCTACTCAAATTCCATTGCTCTCACGGAGAATTTGTCAAAGATAGATTGTAAGGAAAGAAGTAGTTTACGTAAAATGAAGTAACAGCTTCTACCATTAAAATTAAAACATTAAAACATGCATACATACATACCAAAGTAGATAAAACAATCAATAGATCCATATATACACATCACAACACTAATCCACTATGTAGTAGAGGTTGTATAATCGCTGAGAACTGTAAATGTAACTGCCTTTCAAATTAATCAACAAGCATTCAAGCAAAAATCGTCAGAACAAAAAACAAATACAGCCAACATCTCATACAAAGGTATCACCAATTAAACACAGTCATTGAGTCATGGAAAGATACTTCAAGAACAAGAAAGCGCTCTAACAGATTCAGGTTTGACTACCTTGAAACCGATCTATTTTGATTATTACATTCAAGGTTCTTTAAAATTTACAGTGTTGAATTTATACTTTTACAAAACACCGGAGAACACTCTCCAATGGTGCATAGTCAATTCGAAGAGGGTACATCTTCAAGATTAAGTCGAATTACAAAAGGTACTTCTACTGAATAGGTTTTATTCTAGGTTTGACTAATTAATCTTCCAAGCATGTTCAACCAATAGAAGATTTTAAGTTTACATTCCAGTTAAATTCCTAAATAAGTCTGAAGTTAATATTTTGGACTCAATTACAGTGGACATAGGTATACGTTTACAAACGGGCAGACGAAGAAGGCTAAATTCACAAATACATAGTCAATTTGAAAGAGTTCCTTCAAATTTGGGTAGAATTAATTTAGCAGGGGCAAATTCAGTTGAAAGTGGTTCAAACTCACTATCTCGACAATATTTTTTATATCCTTCAATTATTATAATTACCATATGTGTTAAATGTCATACTGATTTTTTTCTCATCTTATTAACGATACAGCATATTCAAGAAGGAAATTACAAAATATTGACTCTGTCACAAATACACTTTATGTGATAGTAATTACTGGAACATCCAATAATATAGCCACGTCAATAGAAGTTGAAGTGTTGGAGGATTATTCACTTGATTGTACAGAAAAGGCAATTTCAGGTTTTGATGTTATCCTACTTAATGCATGTTTAGTTATGATTAATTGTCAACTCTTCAATGTATTTGCATACTATATGCTTTCATCAATTCTTGGCCTATGCTTAGTTTTTGAGTTATGCTAAAACACCATTATGATCACTCATACAACTATCCTTAAATATACTTAAACAGCAATAACAGATCAGAAATGATTAAAGTTAATACACCATTTATATTCAAGGAAAGCATTTTTTAAATGCAATTAGATCTCGCTCATCTTTATTCTAGATAACTTATCAATAAGAGGCATAGAGATATGTACATGTTCTACCAAAAAAGTTAAATAATTAAAAGGTTAAAAAAACCATGAAATGAAAAAAGACACATAAACTTAAAGGAAATGTAAGATCCCAATCATCTTTATGAATGTTGAAAGCTCTAAGTTGCCAAAGTTAACTTAACAGTGAGCCTAGATGTGTCTCTGAAGCGTTCAGTTAGTCAGATTAAAACACAGATAGATTCAGTTTGTTAGATGAGCGAGATGTATCTGGGTGAGCTAGATGTATCTGGGTAACGTGCAATGTACAGAAATAGTGAAATTCGTGCAATAACATAAAAATAGTAGAATAAACACTGCACACAAGATTTTAATGTGGAAAACCCCTCGGAGTGAAAAACCATGTGCGAGTCGCCTATGGACAAAAATCGATTCACTAGTTATCAAAGAGTTTAAATCATACAAGAAATCTGTAGGGTGATTTTACGCCTAAAATGTACCAACACCTAAGAAAATAATGAAAACTCTATATTTTCTTTCTTCGCGTGTAATGTGAGCCGACGTTCTATCGCTCATCTATGGCTCCTTGTATCTCCCACGATCCTGCAATGCAATCTGCACTCCTGTTGAGATCCTACGCAGTTGAGGCTTTTCTCGTAGTAAAACGGACTCCTCCCAAGATTTTGCTGAATGAATAGATTGATGAAGGTCTATACACGCAATTTTATTAAGTCCAAGTATCCGATTGAATTTTGCATGTATAGGTATTATCAATTGGGCGGCTACAATAAAGGTGAGTCTCATGAGTTCAATTTGCATTTATAGGTGTTATGAAGTGGGCGGCTACAAGAAGGGTGACTCACGTCGCTTGTATTCCTTTTTGTTTTCAGTCTTGGATGTTTGCCCATTTTGTTGCCTTCCCACATATTTTATACAACCTGGTCCCATGGGAAAAGAGACCTAGTCGTATTCAAATTCCAATCTCCTACAATCAAGATACTTAGATTATTTAGAATATCTTTGATATAATATTATAGGATAATAAAACATGGAACAATAGATTAGGTAGATAAAGATATAACTTACCATATAAAATAATCTACTTACCAATTGTTGCAGACCACAAAGTCTTACCTAGTTGATGACTTTTGACACAAACTTGAAGTTCAAAAAAATGCCTTGGATGTGTGATATGGTTTTGTAGTCCTCAGTGGACTCTTTTAAACATATCTCCATGATTCCCTTAAATTTTATCGCATGTGCAACAACAATGATTATCCTAAGATAATTTTAAAATAAAATCATGTTATATATCAAAAAAAATATAACTAAATTAATCAAATTAAAATTTTAATTAATTTAATTAGAATCACATGGGAAAATAAAAATGCCAACAAATTAGTTTAACATTAAAAACTAAAGTTAAAAAACGTGAACAATGAAAAGTTTAAAAAAAACAAAAAACCAAACAAATGTAAAGAAAATCAAAAAATTATTTAATCCAAACATGAAAATTTTCATGATGTTGACCATTGCAACTTTGCTTTCTCATTGTGAATAGAAGTAGAACTTTTTGGCCCGTTTCTATAAATTATTATAATTAGACTGGGTTAGTAGTCTAATTTTACATGGATTGGATATTTGCTAAAATTGGTAGCGGGCTTATGTTCATTTATTTAATTACTAATATAATATTATTTGTTCTCAAAATGTATAACATTATCAATACATAAATTGTAAATATATTTATATGTAGTTTATATGAATAACATTGGTTATTTATTATTCTTCATCATATGTATATTTAATGATTAGCATCATAATATTGGGCATCTTTGATTACTTCAAAGCATTTTTATAGATATTATATTTCATATTATGCATTAATTTTATTTATTTAATTTTTATATTTGAATCTATGTTGCTTTTCATACCCATATTTAAAATACCGTTTACTCCAACGTATAAGAACTTGCTTAGTATTCATATGGTTGAAACAACATCCGTAAGAGAATTGATGAAATTGTTGCAAGGGATGTATGCATTATTAATTCACCCTATTTTGTGATATTATTTATTTAATTAGACTAATCTCATTGAATGTTTTGGAAATGTAGAGTAAAAGGATTGTGGAGACCTTTCGTACAAATGTTCATTTTGTAAGGCTATTTTTTGGAATGATGAAAGAAAGGAAAAGCGAAATGGGAAGAATGCAAACCTGAAGTATACTAAATGTTGTTTGCAAGGGAAAATTGAGCTTCCATTGATTGAGGAGCCTCCTGCTCTTTTGCAAGAGTTGTTATCTGGCAATAGTCATAAGACCAAACACTTTATTGACAGCATTCGGGGCGTACAATATGACGTTTTCATTTACCTCGATGGGGGCGATATAGATCAACGTATGAACGATGGAAGAGGTCCTCCTGTGTTTGTGTTACATGGAAATGCATCAAAATCGATGGACATCTATTTAGAAGACCTTAAGTATCACATTTATTATTATATTTATATATTAGATTGAAGTAGTATAAAAGAAAACAATTTTCGCGATATTTGCCAACATATGTATTTTGCATAACGTGTAGGAAAAAAAGTTTGTTGTACATTACATGACAACTATGTTGAGAGGTTGTCTGAGTATTTAGACATTCCAAATACTAAACCTGTGATCATTCTACTATAGATGTGGAAGGCGAAAGCCTTGGGAGGTAATTTTCTTTCCAAAAAAAATAATAATAACGAAGTGTTCACCATATTCGAATTATATTTTCAAGTTCAGTTTCCACATAAAACTTAATACATAGGTGAAGTGATTGTGCAAGATGCAAAAAATACGACAACACTGCACATCAATGCTAATCTGCCTGAAATTCAACAGTTTCGTAAGAGGTAGAGTGCCAATTAATAATATTATCTTAGGTTATAATAATATATCAAAATTATCAACTACCGATTATTATTATTATTATTACTACTACTACTCCTCCTCCTCCTCCTCCTCCTCCTCAATTTGTCTGAAGACGATCAAAAGATAAGTGAGGTGTCACTTCCAACTAGTTGCACGATTGAGGATGAAATGAAACGTGAATCATTGCAAGACCAACAAGAAGTAACACCAAATCTTAGTTCGTCACTAATGTACAACCATGCATGTTCCAACATTTATTTTAAAATTTTTGCAGGCTCTGAACACATTATTGGGCACAACAGAAGACACACCCAAGAACCTATTACGTAAATGTATTAAGGCGGAGAATACACCCATGGCAAGAAGTGTTGGGGGTCTATCCAGTCAGTGCTCAAGCAACAAATATAGAAAGTTCGTGGTAGTTGAGGAAGATGGTTCAGAAGATAATGATTAAACTTCTAGTAATTTCACAATGAATTGTTAGTGATTTAGTAATATTTTATTACAATTGTAATGTTGTGCTTTGTTGCATTTAGTATGTTAGGAGTTTCTTAGTAAATCTCTTACGTTTAGGGTAATATTCAGTATGTCATTGGTCAATTGTAAGGAATATTTAAGTACTATGTTGTCTATGTTTAAGTCAGTCCAAGTTTATGTCAATATATGTTTTCTAATTGTGTTTTTTCTTGCCGGTACGTATCCCTTATGGATGGAATATATTTTCAAATTATTTCTTAAGAATTGCAATTCTATTCTCTTGAACTTGGCAGAATGATGCAATTTCACTGCACCAAAACAAAAGAGTTGTCACACCAAGGATTTTCTAGGGGTCACCCTAAACTCGTCGATTGTCACGGTATATAACCGTGACTCCCATATGAGTCATGGTTATAAACCATTGCAATACGTGAGTTAATGGGTCAAAACGTGGCCCTGTTTAATTGTTTAAAAAAATAAAAAGCAACAAACGTGGCCACGGTTCCCTTTCCGTGACAATCAGCGCATATTGGGGTCATGGTTTATAACTGTGACCCTATGTTAATCATTAACAAAAGGGGAAATTAAAACAAAACACATGAGCTTGCACACATTCAGATCCAAAAACTAGATAAATTGAACCTCAAGAACACCCCCAAAGAAAAATCAAAGACCCCCAAATTCTCTTAATTTCACTGTCCAAATCCCATGCAACCTTCAATTCCTCATCATACTTCCTCCGTTCCAGCCTCCACCTCAATCCATGAGGAGTTGTGTTTCCTATTTGCTGAGCTTTTCACGTTTAGGGTTCAAAATAGACGGCCTAATTGATTCAATCATTCAGACCCATTACCTACACTCCATCTTCTTTGTCAAGGCATCAACAATTGGCTCTCTTCGCAGCTCGTCCAACTCCAAGAGTTTGATTTAGGTACTTGAAAATTATGTGTTTTGTCATGAATATTTTCTAGATAAATCTTTATATTTTAGATCTTTTAGATCTTTCTTTGCTCGCCTCAAAATTATGGCTTCTTCCACACCTTTTAGATATTTCATTGCTCGCCTGAAATCGGTGGAGTGAACAAATGAGATAGAAACTAGAATTAAGGTCATGTGTCATGCTTTTTCAATTAAACGACAACTATTTTTACAACGTCGATTTCCCTATCATATTTACAGTGATGAGGCTCACTCGTTCTAATCTTATGTGGTCTTGCTTAATATTTTTGAAATGCTGTGGAACAAAAATAGTGAAATCTATAGTTAAAGTACAACTAACCCAGACTAGTTATGTATAAATTAAGTTTTACATTTGAGCTTCATTGATGTAGTTAGTATACTTCCTAGCCATTGATGATGTCTTGGAAGGGTGGATCATTTGAATAGGACTATATCATGTGCTGTCAATAGGCTTTTCAAATGCATGCATGAATAAAAATTACCGTTAGGAGTAGCTTACCTAAAATCATATTTTCTGCGAAAAATAGGATTTCTTTTGAGGATTTTTTTCATCTTCTTTTGGAGGATGTGAGGTTAAAAGGTAATGGAATTTAAGGGGAAATCGGAAAAATAATATTCATTTGTTTGTAATGTGTGATTGCTATCCACATAAGAAAAGTGATCCTTAAAATAGTTTTGTCAGACAAGCATGCACTAACTTCGTCAAGTAAGAACCAACTTTAGGCAGAAACAAGTTAAAATGAGCATAGGCTAAGTAAAGGAGAAGGCATCTTCATTATATTGGTTGGGACCATTAATGCACAACCCGATTTGCTAAAAATGATTTAGACATGGTTTATGTAACAAGATGCTATAGTTTAAAATTTCAAGTGATATATTTTTTAACTACACCATGTTTTATTAAAGATCTCGCATTGTTAAAGAAGGAATGGACATTCCATTATCTGTTTTGCTAAAAATGATTCCGACATGGTGTATTTTTTTACTATACCATGCTTATATAAATAGCCATTCAAGCACATCTCAACTCCACGTACTTGAGGGTCTTGAGCTTTTTCTTTGGAAAGTCTCAACTCATAACTTAAAAGTAATTATCCATTAATTTATCTTATTCAGGCTGACAAAATAGCATTGCATTGAGAAGTTCTTTTCAATGCAATGGGCATTGTTTATAATAGTAATGTTCATACAATAAGTATTGCAAATTTCATAATAAGTAAGAAGTGCATAATATTTTGCTAGTGCATGCAATGGGCATTGTTTTCGAGAAAAATACTTAGGAAAAATAATTAGCACTTGATAGTATTGGACGAAAATTAGTCAAAAATTAACACTAGTTTTATTCTTAAGAAATGAATTAGTTGAAAAATTAGCACTAGAGTGATTCTTCTCTCTCTCTCTCTCTCTCTCTCTCTCTTGTTCCTATTTTTCTTTTTCTTTTTTTTTTTGTAAACGTTCTTATGTAATTTTTCTTTTCCATGGTTGCAGCTTCAATTCTATATATTTTATTTATAGAATATGCTTTTTTTTTTAATTTCTTCAGGCTTTTCAAGATTCCAGATTACACATTTGAAATTCTACTCAGCACTAAATACTTTGATCTTGTTTTTGTAAGGTATGTTTTTTTTCTTTCGTTTATTCTTAGCATGTACGGAACGTAATCGTTTTATCTCTCTATCTCCTTCATCATTATAACTATTTTTATTTGTTTCCTTTTTTATTTTGTTTAATATTTATGTTACTGACATGTCACTGCATTTATCATCGAGTTTAGAGTACTCGTTTGAAGATTAATTTATAATTTACAAACTTCCAAATATTTGGATAGTTTGAATCTAGTGACCGCAAATTCTTTTTAAATAAAATATATTTAATTAAATAAAATTTTGAACGTATCGCTACGACCTTACTTATAAAAATTTAAATAGCGTACGCTCGTCTAGTCGAAATTCATATTATTTATTGTTATATTTAATTAATTATAAAAATTCATTTATTTTCAAAATTTACAATTGAGGAACAAACTTTAGAAATTATTCGTTTTAGCCCCTAAAGTTTAGTTTTTATTTTATAATGATCCAATACTTACCCTAAACCCAGTTATAGGCCCATCTAAGGTCCAACTATACGCGTTTGTTCTCGAGACCGCGGTGGTTTATTAGTGGCTGTGAGATGAAAGTGTTGAAATGGACTGTTGACTTTCATCCTGAGAAGGAAACGCCGATTGTGCCTGTTTGGATTTCCTTCCCTTTCTTGCCAGTGCACTTTCGGGCTAAGGAAGTCTTGTACTCTCTGGCTAGGGCTGTGGGCCAACCGTTGCATATTGATGAGGCTACAGCAGATTTGTTGCGCCCTAGTGAGGCTCGGGTTTGCATTGAGGTGCATTTGGAGCACCAATTGCCTGGGCGTATTTGGATTGAGTGTGGGCCGGGGCGTAGCTTCTGGTAGAGTATTGTTTATGAGCACGTGCCCTGTTCTATTCTACTTGTTAGATTATCGACCACTCTTCTTCAGATTGTAAGGTTGGTGCTCCCCCAGCGCCGCCTACTACCACATTCGGTCCCCCTGCCACTTCTACTCCGCCTGTTAGGCGGCCTGTTGTTTCTAGTGCATCTCATGCCCCCGGATCTCAGCCGGCGATGGGAGGTGCAGTGGTTTCTGAGCTGGTCCGTCAGTGGAGACCTCGTGTACGGTTCCAGACTTAGCCAGTTACTGGCCCAGTGGGCTCTTCTCCGACTGTTATATCTGATGTTCCGCCTATTATGGTACTGCTCACGACCACCCCAGTGACTCCATTGGTCAGTTAGCCTGTTATTGTTGAGTCTGTTGATGACTCCGAGGACCAGTTGAGTTTTGTTGGTCGAGACCCGCTTTCGGTTGATCGGACTTTGTCCGGGGATGATGCTCGTCCCGATGGTTTTGGTGGGACCAGTTATTAAGACTGTGGGAACAAGTGTACGTGTTCCTTCTCCCTTGCCTGCCTGCCAGTACAATGTTGAGGCGTCAGTCCCATCGCAGTCCACCCTGCCTGAGCCCCACTCTCCTGGTATTCATAGGTGTCGCTCTGCTGATGACCTCGTCGGGTTGGCAGAGCACGAAGACCAGTTTGAGCCGGTGAGTGGTAGACGACAGAAGAAGCGGCGGGCCCGTGCGGCCAAGGTCCAGGTGGCTGCTACTTCCCGTATACAGACCCGTAGTCGGTCCAGGTCAGTTGCTTCTTCCCCTCCTCATTCTGTATGTTGATGAGTCTATTGGTGTGGAATGTTAGGGGTATTCGGAGTTTAGTTACTCGGAGGCGTTTGAAAAAACTCCTCCAGATGCATGGTGTCTCTTTGCTTGTTATTATTGAGCCTATGGTCTTGCGCCGTGACTTTGCATTTATTCGTCGTTCCTTGGCCTTTGATCAGGGTGTCCAGAATCAGACTGATCGTATTTGGTGTTTCTGGAGGGAGGGTATTACTGTTGATGTGTTGATTGATCACCCCCAGTTTCTTCACCTCTGTGTTCGGGACCCTAGGTTTGCTAGGCCTGTTTGTCTGATGCCTGTCTATGCCTCTTGTGATTATGTTGAGCGGAGCGTATTGTGGACCGGGTTGTATGATATTTCTGTTCATATGGATCGACCGTGATTGGTTGGCAGTGACTTTAATGTCATCGCTGCTGAGAGTGAGCGCACTGGCTTCAGTACTCAGTACGAGGGATAGGGGTATTTCGGATTTTCGAAATATGCTGTTGGACTGTGGTCTCTCGGATGTTGGTTTTGTTAGGGAACCGTACACGTGGACTAATCATCGTGTATGGAAGCGCTTGGATAGGTTCTTGATGAATCCCGAGGCCGCCAGTTTCTTTCATCAGCTGTCTGTTCGCCATTTGAACAGGCATTGTTCCGATCATTCTCCGTTACTTGCTCAGTGGGAGCTATTTCAGTAGTTGGGGCCCCGCCCGTTCCGCTTCCTGAATGTTTGGGCCCGTCATCATGATTTTCACTCCTTTGTCTCCCAGAAGTGGTCATATCCCTCCCGCCACACGGGCATGGCTGCTTTGTGGGCGAAATTTTTTCGATTGCGCCAGGGACTTGGTTGGTGGAATCGACATGTGTTCGGGAATATCTTTGATCGGGTACGGGGTGCCGAATTGGCTGTCGATGATGCTGAGCGGGTTTTTGATAGTGACCCTTCGCCCGGGCATCGTGAGCGATTACATCGGGTTCAGGCTAATCTGAACCGCGTCTTGTCTATTGAGGAGGGATTCTGGCGTCAGAAGTCCGGTGCACATTGGTTGGTTGAGGGGGATAGGAATACCAGGTATTTTCACTCTGTGGTTCAGGGGCGCCGGATTCGATCTGGTATGCATTATATTCAGACTTCTGAGGGTGTTGCTTTCTCTGATCAACAGTCCATACAAAGTTCCGCTGTGGATTTCTTTCAAGGGTTGCTGTCTTCTCCAGGGACACCACGACCGCCGCTTCAGCCTGGTATTATTCCTTCACTCGTCACCACAGAGGATAGTGTTCAGTATTGATGGGGAACCGGTTCCCCACTCTTGAGGAGGTTCGTGAGGCTGTGTTCAGTATTGATGGGGATAGTGTGACTGGGCCTGATGGGTTTACATCGCTTTTCTATCAGCAGTGTTGGGATATTATATCGGATGACGTCTATCGGGCCGTTCTTGATTTCTTTGAGGGAGGTCGGCTACCCCGGGGCTTTTCCGCTGCTTCCATTGTCCTTCTGCCTAAGAAGGATGGGGCTTGTGCTTGGACGGATTTCCGGCCGATTAGTCACTGCACGATGTTCAACAAGATCATCACGAAGCTGTTGAACACCCGCCTCAGTGAGCTTCTGCCTCGTATTATCTCGCCCCAGCAAAGTGGCTTTGTGCCGGGGCGATTGCTTGGGAATAACGTTTTGTTAGCCCAGGAGATGGTCCACAGCCTTGACAGGCTAGTTAGAGGGGGCAACGTTATCCTCAAACTTGACATGGCGAAGGCCTACGACCGGATAGATTGGGATTTCTTGGTCTCGGTGATGGAGCAGTTTGGGTTTGATCAATTGTGGGTTGGCAGGATCCGACGTTGTATCTCCGGGTGTCACTTTTCGGTCCTGGTCAACGGGCAGTCAGCTGGTTTCTTTCCTTCGTCTCGGGGCCTACGGCAGGGAGATCCTATTTCCCCTGCTTTGTTTGTGATTGCTGCTGACTACTTCTCCCGGTTGCTTACTTCTCGGTTTCAGCAGCACTTTTTTATGCAGTTCCTTCATGGGGGCCCGACTCTTGTGTCCCATCTCTCATTTGCCGATGATATCATCATATTCGCCAATGGTCAGAAGTGAAGTATTCAGCACTTATTAGCTTGTATCGAGCATTATGAGGGGGTTTCTGGCCAGCTGGTGAATAGGGGGAAGAGCTCTTTGATCGCGCCTCGTCCGGCTTTTGCTGCCCAGCTTCATCGATGGCAGACTTTTATGGGTTTCGTGCACAGCCAGCTTTCCGTCACTTATCTTGATGTTCCCTCGCATAAGGGAGTCCATCGGATCTTCTTGTTTGATGCCTTGGTGGAGAAGATACGTGGGCGGATCTCTGGATGGGCCACTCGATTGTTATCTCCTGGGGCCCGCATTACGCTCATCCGCTCTGTTCTTTGCTTTATGCCGCTTCACTTGTTTCAGATTCTGCAGCCCCCTAAGATTGTGCTGAAGCGGCTATCCAGTTTGTTTGCTCGGTTCCTTTGGCATTCTCGAGAGGGTGCCCACCGTTTGCATTGGAAGCGCTGGGGGGAGTTGTGTCATCCCCCAGAGGAGGGTGGACTTGGCTTCAGGAGGCTTGATGATATTGTCGAATCTTTTTCCCTGAAGCTTTGGTGGCGCTTTCGCTCTCAGGAGCCCTTGTGGGCCCTCTATATGCTTGCCAGATATTGTAGAGGACAGCCACCGACGCAAGTTCAACCTGCCTATCTTGATTCTATGGGTTGGCGACGGTTATTGGCGATCCGGGCGACGGCGGAGTCCCGCATTGTTTGGCAGCTTAGCTGTGGGCGAGTTTTCTTTTGGCATGATTGTTGGATAGGCGATGGTCCCCTGGTTGATCTATTCCCTGCTCGTAGTCATTCATCGGCTCGGGTGCAGGATTTCTTTGACGACACTGGGTGAGATTTTGAGCGACTGTTGCAGGTTGTTCCTTCTGACCTGGCCCTTCAGATCTGCTCCATCCCTCTGGACATCGGGTCCCCGATAGGATTGCTGTGGCGTGATACCTTTGATGGACGGTTCACTACTCGTTCGGCCTAGGAGTTGGTTAGATAACACATTGAGGTCAAGCCGACATTTCGAGACCTTTGGTGCCCAGCTATTCCTGTGACTGTATCGTTCTTCCATTGGCGGTTATTGCAGGGCCTTGTTCCTGTTGACTATGTGATCAGGCAGCGTATTCATGTGCAAATGCCTTCACGATGCCAGTGTTGCTCAGACGAGGAGACGCTTCAGCATGTCTTTATTAGCAGTGGGGCCGCGTCTCGCGTTTGGCAGCACTTCTCGTCGATTTTTCATCTCACGTCTCCCACCTCTGACAATATCTGGCACCGGGTTCAGTGTTGGCGACATTCAAGTCAGTTTGTCAGGCGGGGTCACATTCGCATCATCGTGCCTATTTTTATCCTCTGGCGCCTGTGGACAGCACGTAATGATGCGAAGTATCGGGGCATTCTCGTTGATTCTCGGCAGATCATATGGCGGGTATATCGGGCTATCTCCCTCATGCACGTCGCTATGGTGTTTCATCCAGCTCATTGGCGGGGTGATTATGACTTGGCCCCCCTTTTTAGCGTCACTATTATTGCTCTACCTCCCCCCTTCCAGTTTTGGTGTTCTGGCGTAGGCCGTCTGTGGGATCTTTTAAGATCAACACCGATGGTTGTGTGGTTGATGGTAGAGCTGGCGGGGGTGGGGTGATCCGGGACCATCTCGGGCAGTGTCTTCGGGCCTTCTCTTCATTCTACGGCACTTGCGCTATTTTGGAAGCCGAGCTCCATGCTATTCTCGATGGACTGTTGCTTGCACGTTCTTTGGGTGTCGGTATAGTTTGGGTGGAGGCCGACTCCTATGTCGCTATTCATTGTATTGTTCGGGGAGGCGGCCCGTGGTTTTTATAGGTTCTTATCCGACGTATTCGCCAGCTCCTCCGTACAGATCGAGACTTGGTTACGCATATCTTCCGTGAGGGTAACCAGGTTGCCGACGCACTTGCATCAGTGGACTTACTGCAGCAGCGGTACACCGAGTATGAGTCGCACCAGTTGCCGGCACCGGCTGGAGCTCTCCTTCAGATGGATCGTCATAGCTTCCCCTCCGTTCGTGGGCTTTCGTGACGGTCTACTTTACTGCATTCTTTATTTATTATTATTCTTTACCTCTTTATTCATTCTTGTACAGGGAGGTAGTACCTCCTTATTTATTATTTTGTTATTCATTTATCCCTTTTTTTGTCAGGGAGATAGTATCTCCTCATTTACAGCTTTTCGTATACTCGTTGTTTTTCATTGTTTGGAGGTCAGGTCTATACCCCCCCTCCTTGTATATTTTCCTTTTTTATGCTAAGAAAAGGTAGGGGGATTCCAAACCCCCACTGACTAGACTCGGCGGATGCGTAAACCCGACGTTCGAGTCTAGTTGGTGCTTTGGTTAAAAAAAAAAGGTTCAATTTTAATGCTTGCCCAACAAGAAAGCCCATTTACAATTGTTACCCTAATTCCCACCTTTAAATACTCATTTCTAAGGTCATCTCAAACCCTAGCCCTATTACATCCTCATTATTCCTCCATTTACACTTTGTGTGAGCAACTAAGTTCATCTCCATTCTCATTCAAATCTAACAAGTGTTTCAAGAGGTAAATTTCTTAACAATCATCTATTTCTTTTATCTTTGCTACAAATTATTCTTGTCTTTAATAATATTTTTGCTATTGTTAATCCATACCATATTACTATATAGAATTTTTCATTATACATGGCAACTACTCCGCCGTCACTACCACCTCAACCGCCTTCCACAACCTCCACCATCTCCACCATCATCACCACCGTCATCATCAGCCACACACGCACACAGTCGCATATATACATACACATATACATTCACGCCATTGCACCTCGGCCAAAGACATCAACCACGCCCAAAACTCAACTTCAAAACGCAAAAATTATACCTACACCTTCCCCTATCCCCCTAGAACATCGTAGAACCATTTAATTTCGGAAATGGCTGAAGATTAGATTGAATTTTAAACATGCCCAAAATTTTTCTTAAGTGTTCTAGCTTTGATTTCTCCCCATGTACTCGATATTTCCCTCAATTAATGTGGCCAATAGCTTCACCTCTCTCAACCTCACCTTCGCTGGCGATTGGAGCCGCCACCACCACCGAAAAACCGCCGCCAATCTATAATTTTCAGTCGTGAGTTGCCGAGAAAGAGAGTCAGGAGAGAGAGACCGAGAACCAACTGCAATTTTGGCCAAATCCATGTTTTAAAAATTGAAATTTCAAGTCAAGTCCCTCGTCTTCTTTAATTAATTTAAGTTGGTCCCCAAGTTTTATTTAATTTCAAATCCCAAGCTTTTGATTCGTATAATTTAACCCCTGAATATTATTTGCAAGTCTAATCCCCCACTTTATTTATATTATTTAAGTTAGCCCTCAAATTTTATTTAAATTCTAATCCTCAACTTTCAATTGTTGCAATTTAACCCCTAAACTTTTATTTCACTTTTAACCCTTTAATTTCTTATTCCTATTTAAGTTAGCCCTTAAACTTTAATTGCATATTAGTCCCTCATGTTTTAAAAATCTTATAATTGAGTCCAAAATATTTTTAGTCCACTTTTATTACATAATAGACCCTCAAACTATTCGATTCTTTCAAATTGACCCCCGAAGTTTTATATTCTTTCTATTTTGGTCCATAAATTTCTATATTATCTACAAACACTTAATGATAAAGAGTATTAACATAAATTAAATTCTTTATTGACTAGACGATGCGTACGGATAGCTAGAGGGCTGATTTCTCACCGTTAGTAAACTCAATACTCGGCCAAGGGTTAAGGTAGATCCCCTTTCTAAAAAGTCTCTTTCAAATGTGCGCATTTGCAATTAATATTGTTATAAATACTGCATGTAAATATTATGTGACGATAGGCTTTTATAGCTTACTTATGACGTGCTACCTCGGCACTATGACGATAGGCTCTTAGCCTACTTATGACGTGTTTTAATAGCATTATGATGATAGGTCTTTAGCCTAATATGTTTTAACGACGTGCTATTAAACACTATGATGACATGCACGATTATGAGGGATGATGAAGGAACTTGTATTTTATACCTGTTCGTATTTTATGTAAATGATGATTATGTGCATTTGATTTGTAATATATATTAATTGTGGTGCGCCGGATCTACTGAGTATGTAAAATACTCACGATTTTCTCTATCCAATGAATAAATTGCAGATTAAGGAGTCGGAGGCTTGGCGAGGCGTGGGAATCTCTTAGGCTTCTTCAAATAAATTAGTCTTAATTCCATTGACAATTGAGTACTTTTAACCGTTGAAGTAATGACTTTTGAATGTTTTGAACTTACTAGTACTTTAATTGGATGTTTTGAGGACTGTGTTGAAACTATCGTGAGACGTTCTATCGACTTTATTAATTTAAATAAATTTCTGCATTTTAGTTATTTGCTATTTTTCCGCATTTATTAATATTATTATATGTCAAAAATAATAATAATAATAATAATAATTGCTTTCAAGAAAGAACTAACGTTCCAGGTTCTTAGAATTCGGGGCGCTACATTGAAATTTATAAACTAATCTTTAAATTGTCCCATTTTTGGACAGTTTGTCATTGATTTGTGAATTATACGATATATAATCAAAATATGCTATGTTGTCAGTATAATATGCGATGTAAAGATTGGATGATGTTTCATTGTGTATCCTCCAGGTGTGCACCGCATATGACGTAGATCGTACACTTTGAAGAACTAGTATAAACAGTTGAATAGGGAAAAATTATTTTCTTATATTTTTTCTCAAGTATACAATGGTGATTTATAATACAAAGAATCTAAACTTCAACCCTAAACTAAATAAAGAAAAATTCTACCTACCATAAAATACTACTTACCAAAAGTATTCTACTACTAAAAGAATTCTACAAACTAAAAATACACAAACGAATAATACCACGATTTGGTAGGTCATCGATATTTCATACACACACTCTCTCAAGTTGGATCGTATATATTGATCATATCCAACTTGCTTAAGAGGTGACCGAAATCTTGCGTGTGTAGTCCCTTAGTGAAGATGTCCGCCACTTGTTCTTTGGTAGGGACGTACGTCATACAGATAATCTCGCCTTCCACATTTTCTTTAATAAAGTGCCTATCAACTTCCGCATGTTTCGTCCTATCGTGTTGCACTAGATTGTGGGCAATATTTATTGCCGCTTTGTTGTCACAATAGAGTTTGATTGGAAGTGTTACTTCAACTCGTAGTTCCCGTAAAAGCTTCTTCAACCACAGGGCCTCACATATTCCCTATCTCAGCTCTAAATTCTGTTTCTGAGCTACTGCGAGCCACCACTTTCTATTTCTTACTTCTCTATATCACCAAATTTCGCCAAACAGACGACCAATAACCTTGTAGTTGACCTTTTATCCTCAATTGACCCTGTGCAGTCTGCATATGTGGAGACTTCAATCATCCTGCAATTTGTTTTTCCGAAGAACAATCCTGCCCCCGGGGGTCCTTTTGAATACCTTAGAATCTTATATACTGCTTCTAAGTGTCGTTCTCTTGGTGAGTGCATGTATTGGCTCACTACACTCACTGCGAATGCAACATCAGGTCTCGTGTGAGACAAGTATATTAATTTTCCAACAAGTCGTTGGTATCTATCTGTATCCACCAGTTGTCTACCATTTTGCAAATGCTCTTTTACCTCAATGGGTATATCACTCGCATCGCACCCTAGCATCCCAATTTTTGTAAACAGATCAATTATATATTTTCTTTGAGACACATTGATTCCCATCTTTGACCTGGCAACTTCCATTCCCAAAAAATATTTCACTTATCCCAAATCCTTAGCCACAAACTCTGTGGTCAGTGTAGTTTTCAACTTTTGAATTTAAACAATATCATCTCCTGTTAATATATTATCGTCAACATATACAGGTGAGATCGCCCTCCTTCTAGTATTTGTCAGTTTGAAAAACATAGTACGATCCGATTGTCTTTGTTGACAGCCCTGATCCTTGATCACCTTTGAAAACCTATCAAACCAGGCTCTCGGAGACCGCTTGAGACCATAAAGGGATTTTTTTCATCTTGCAAGCCCTTCCATTCCTACTATCAAATCCTAGAGGAGTATCCATTCAAACCTCTTCTTCCAACTTACCATTTAAAAATGGTTTGCTGCCAAAGAGAATAGCACTTGAATAGTATTCAGCTTAGCTACTGGTGCAAATGTCTCTGTGAAGTCAATACCATACGTTTGCGTGAACCCTTTCGCGACGTGCTTTATGCCTTTCTATAGATCCATCTGCTCTGTATTTGATGGTGAACACCCATTTACACCCAACTATTTTCTTCCCCTCCAGTAGTGTCACTAGTTCCCAAGTTTGATTGTCCTTTAAAGCCCTCATTTCCTCCATTATAGCATTTTTCCACTCACGAATGCTCAAAGCCTCGTGAATGTCCTTGGGTAGTTTGTTGCTGTCAAGGTTAATGGTGAAAGTATGAAATTTGACAAAGAGATGATTACAAGATACAAACTTAGAAATGGGGTATGGAGTACATGACCTAGGTGCTTTTCGTAGTGCAATAGGTAAGTCAATAACTAAGGGATGAGATATACATGACTCGGGGGTGGTTCTTAAATTCTCGAAGCTACCACCGGGTCTAACTCTTTTGGTGCTTCGGGTATGGTGTTCATCCCAATTTTTTACTTCGGACTCCTAGAGTAAATAAGTAATTCCCTATATTTTTGTTCAAATCCCCCCTAAATTCGAGTCATCTTGCACACGTGACATTTTAGGAGAGCTACGTAGAGTAGTTTGAAGATTCAGAAAGTTCTTAGTGCTTGTAAGTGGTATTTCAATCACAAATAGAAGAGCTTTAGTTAAACCCCCCTGAAGTGGGTTGTTTTGGAAGAAGGGAGTGTCTTTAAAGAAGGTGACATCGAGACTCACAATAACTCATTTGGTGGACGGATCATTGCACTTGTACCCTTTTTGTGTAGGAGAATACCCAACGAACACACACCGGGTCGCTCTGGGGTCTAACTTGCCTCTAGTGTTGGAATGCAAGTATGTGAAATAATACAACCAAAAACCCTAAGGGGGAGATTGGAACACAACCGAGAGTTGGGAAAGACATTTGTTAATGCCTATAGAGGTGTTTCAAATGACATGACTCGATTGGGCATTCGATTGATTAGGCAGGCTGAAGTAAGAACAGCATCCCCCCAAAATATTTTAGACATGTGTGTGGTAAACATAAGAGCACGAGCTACCTCAAGCAAGTTTTTGTCTTTTCTTTCTGCCATCCCATTTTGCTAAGGGATATGTACACAGCAGCTTTGGTGTACTATTCCATTTGTGGTAAGATACTCCCCTAATACAGAGTTGAAGTACTCTATACCATTGTCGATTCATAAAGTTTCAATTTTGGTACAAAACTGTGTTTGTAGCATGGAATCAAAATTTTTGAATATGTATTTCACTTCACTTTTTTCTTTAAGCGGGTAAACCCAACAAACACAATTGTGGTCATTGAGAAAGGTGACAAACTACTTTGTGTAAGTTCGATTTGGAATGCAGGAGGGTCCCTACACATCACTATAGATGAAAGCAAATGGTTTGGAGGGTTGATATTTCAATTTTGTATAGGATGTACATTGGTGTTTTGCAAGTTGACAAATTTCACATTGTAACAGAGAAATATCTTTATTGATGAACAAATGAGGAAACAAATGTTGCATATATTGAAAACAAGAGTGACCCATCCTAAAATGCCATAACATAACATTATTCCCAATAGGAGACGAAACTAAATCACAAATCGCAGTTCGTAACTTGTTACTTTCATTAGAGTCATCAAAGTAGCATACACCCTCACACTCCTTAGCACGACCAATTGCCTTCCTCGATGATAGGTCCTGAATAACACAATAAGAGGGAAAGAAATCAACGAAACAATTCGCATGCTTCGTCACTTGGCTAATGGACAATAAGTTATAGGTTAAATTTGGTACATGAAGTGCTGACTCTAGAGTAATCAAATTAGATAGGCAAATATCCCATTTTCCTACTATAGATGGGAGGGAATGATCTGCAATTCTTACTGTCATGTTACCGGCATAAGGAAAATACGTGTTGAAGTTTTTATGGGATCCAATCATATGATTAGACGCACCAGAGTCAAATATCCACAGGAGTTTATTTAGAAAAATAAAGGCTGTTAAGATATTACCATTGTGGAGGCAATGTACCTGTGGAGAAACTGGTGACTTTATCGGAGATCTTGAAACTAGTGAACACTTAGTAGAGTTGTTCTAACTCTTCCTGATTGAACATACACATTGTCTTACCAGTCTCACCATTCTAATTTTCCACGGAGGCTTGGTATCCTTGATTTTCACCGCATGACTTCTAGTTAACTGGCTTTCCATGCAATTCCCAACACTCGTCCTTTTTATGTCCAGGTTTTTTATAACAATCACACCATGGCCTTTTTCTTTGTTGATTTGGGCCTGAGGAACTCGGCCCATTGCTTTTAGTGTAGAGGCCACTATTATGGATTGAACCACTGTTTTTATAAGAGTCCACCGGGCCCATTTATGGATTGACCTGGACCATTACTTGGAAGTCCACTCATTTTCGGCCCATGCATTACTCCTTGACCCATATCACGCTGACCCAGCAAGGCAGACTCACTCCCTCCACCCTTGATCATCATCTCAAAGCATTACTATCAGGCGGCTTTCTTCCCTCCTCACCTCCGCAAAAGCTTCGTGCGTTGATGGTAAAGGCTTCTTCCCTAGAATTCCTCCTCTCATGTCATTGAGAGGGCCCAGCAAACAATTCGAACACCCTCACATTCTCCAATCTCTTTTTGAACTTGACACGTATCACCGGAGCATTCCCACGACTCTTCGCATGCAAGATCCAATTCCAGCCATAGTGACTTCAATTCAAGGTTGTACTCCGTCACGCTTCTATCTCCTTGCTCCAAATTCCACAACCTCGTCTTCAACTCGAAAAGGTGAGAATAAATTCTCGAGTCTGAATGGGTTACTTTAACAGCATCCCAGACTTCCTTCGCTGATCGGAGGAATATGTAGGTTTTGGAGATGGGAAGAATCATAAAGTTGAGAAGCCATACCATCACCATCGTGTTTTCAGACTCCCACTATTTTTGTTGTGGACCATCGATCAGAGTTCTCTTTATGGTGCCGGTGAGATTCCCATTTTCCCCTTGCCATTGATTACGAGTTTGATGGATTGTGCGGTAATTTTTTCCATTTAATTTTTTGATTGTGAACTGGAATGAGGAGTTATCTAGGGACGGTGTATTCACCATCCCGTTCCCCTCTGTTAGAGTCTTTTCCCTCGTCTTTCGTGGTTGGGTTAATTTTCCTAACCCTAGCTCTAATACCATATAAATAGTCGAAGAGGGAAAAATTATTTTCATATATTTTTTCTCAAGTATACAAAGGGTATTTATAATACAAAGAACCTAAGCTTCAACCCTAAACTAAATAAGGAAGAATTCTACCTACCATAAAATACTACTTACCATAAAGTATTCTACTACCAAAAGAATTCTACAAACTAAAAATACATTCTACAAACTAAAAATACACAAAATAATAACAGTACAATCGTGTAGGTCACTGATATTTCCTCAACTAGCCTGTAAGGACGTGCATTGCGCATCTTATTTAAGGATAAATCATATTGGTAATGTCTTTGAAATAATAATAATAATAATAATAATAATAATAATAATAATAATAATGAAGAGAAAATGTTGGTATAAGATATATTCACTATAAGATTTTAAAAAATGGTGAAGTTATTTTTATTGGGGATGATCTTTGTGCAAGATAGTATTGATAACTTAAAATTTTATTTTTTTCACACGTAATAATGTTTCTTTATTGGTAATGAAATGGAGAATTACATTCGGATTATTGGAGACAATAAAGTATTTTGCGTAACGAAAAATTGATATTTGGTTGTCTCTTCGACTAATTTTAAAGTACGTATTTCTTTAGCATCATTTCTAATTTTTTTATTTGTTAGATTTAAGTGTATAAAATGCCATTGACGAAACATATTGGACAAAATTGCCAACAAAATGATCTCCATCTCAAGTCACTTTGAAGTAGTAATATTATTTAATAGTAATTTTAATAATTGATATTAGTAGTGGATGAGAGTGTGTGTGTGTGTGTGTGTGTGTGTGTGTGTGTGTGGATATTAGATGGATTATTTATATTAAAACAATTTTTCATTAAAAAAATGAAATTTGTAAACTATGTAAAAGGACAAAAAGGAATTTAGAAGGTGTAAAGTTAAGAATAATAAGAAAATTAATAATTAATCAATCAATAATAATAAGTATTCAAAGAATTAAATGAGGGCATTAGTGTAAACTTTAAAAACAAAATAAGGAAAAAATGGGAAATCAAAAGATTTCTCATGAGTCCCACTTTTTAAATATTAGAGATACCGAGAGATGCTGTTGAAAATTGCACGTGATGTAACATATGACTACGCAATATATTTTAATAGCACATGTCACTTAAATCACAAATCAATGGTGAATGGGTTAGGACCCTTACCTGTTAGTGTTGCAGTGATAAGGTGTATTAGGACATTATTACGTAGAATGAGTTTTTTGTTTTTTGTTTTTTTTTTGTTTTTGGTCTAATTCATGTATGATCGTGATCTCATAAGTGCCACTTCTCCCTAGCTTGCACGATATGTTTTCTTTATAAATAACTAGTTATTTCACCCGTGCGTTGTACGAATGATAAATTTTTCAACTAATAACAGTATTGATAGTTCTTAATAATATTAAAATACGACCTTAAAAAAATAAAGTAAAGAATGTGCCACAATAATAAACTTAATATAATGTTAATGGAATAATATTTTTGATAAATGTTAGTAGAATAATGAACTAATTAGTTTTTTTACCTGTGCGTTGTATAGGAGACTAATTTTTTTAATTGTTGGCACCCTAGTGACGTGGCGCGGACCCAGCCCAGGTCCACCGCACGATATAGACCCCCCGCTGACGTGTAGGCGCATCAGGTCGGCTGATGACGTGTCCAGTGTCCCAGGTCGGATTGACATTGGACTTTATCCCACCGGAGAATCGTTGTGGGTCCCAGTTCAGCTCGGATGGCCTGCCTAACTTGGCCAAGGGCCTAGGTCGGCCGAACCATGGAGGGTTGTCCCATCGTCACAATTTCTGATAGAGGATCCGAGATCAGCTCGGACATGGTGTGCGTCCATTCCCACTCGCTACAGTGGTCGACAACAAGGACAACCCACGTGTCATCTGACACCCTGACACCACCTGCAACCGACACAGCATCTTTTCCCCCATTAATGCAATGACGGCTACACCCAAGTTTCGAGGTCAACGCCTTAAATGCAAGACGGCTCTCAAGTACAACAGACACCATCATTGCACCTATTTTGGAGCAAGTCTAGCCGGCGCCATGATGACCTACTACCTTCCCACCAGATTTCGCCCTATAAATAGAACACTTAGTGATCATTTGAGACACGAAAAATTCTCTATAATCAAGTGCTAGCTCGAGCTCGGACCTAAATACATATTTACTTTCCTCACTTCTTCAGTTACTGCTAGTTAGGTCCTAACACTCACCTCAGTTGATAATTAATTAGTCCTTACTGATTTCGACATCAACAGTTTTGATAAATGTTAATGGAATAATAAAATAATTAATTGATGATTAGTTATGAATTTGCATCATACTTTGACCTAGTATTTACACCCATGCATTATACGGAATGATAATTCGTGATATAGATTACGACAATACGTTGTAGTTTGCTCATTATAAGATTAAACCTACTAAATATAAATATAAAATAAAATAACATTAAATATTATAGTTATCTAAATAACCAAATTAAATTCTACTAACTTTCGTAATACCTATGACTTTTTCTTTAAAATTACTCTATATTCTATTATATGCAGCTGCAAATTTCGACAGATATCAATTATACACTTGTGTGATACGCTGTACTAATAATGAATATGTGAATAATGAATTTTTAAATTTTGATTATAAAATATAATCAACATACAGACATATTATAAAAATGACAATGTGGCGGGTACAAATCCCAACACCCCGTTTGTGCCTCATTAGGAAACATTTATCCTTATCTCCATCCCATCCTTTTAAATTAGTTATATTTTTCCTTTTTAGAAATATAATTAATTTTGATTCATTTTCATTCAATGAAACCATGTCCCATGAAATCTTAGCAATATAATTAATTTTAATTATCAGCTAATTATTTCTAAAAATAATTACTTATTTCTAAAAATAATTATTTATTTCTTAAATAATTAGCTTGATGGCTGCAATTTTAATAATTATATGAATCTAATTTTAAAAATATATCTTTTAATTTAAAAGATATTTTTTATTGTTAGGGGAAATCTCCCAATACGTAGTAATCTAATTAACTTTAGCTTTTTAAAATCAATATTATTTGTCCCTTTTTGCAATATAAAATTGATGAATTAAATTATGTCCAATTAAATCTTAGTAGTCTAATTAATTTTAATTAATTACAATATAAATGATTTTAGCAATATAAAAATAATGAATGAAAGCACATCCAATTAAATTTTAGTATTATAATTAATTTTAACTAATTATAATATAAATGATTTTATTTAATTTTCAAATTTTAGCTAATTTTTCCAAAATAATTAATTATTTCCAAAATAATTAGCTCAATAGTTGCAATCAAAATTAGATGAATCTGATTTTAAATATATTTACTGATTTAAAAAGCTATTTTACAATTTACTGGATATAGATATAAATTCAATTAATTTAAAAATCGGATTAATATTACTATTGGAAGATTAATTAAAAAATTGATTAATGTCAAAGTTTTTTAATTAAATTAATTTTTTAAAATCTCAATTTTAATGTGGGGTAGATGATGATTGATAATTAAAAGATGTACAATTCAGATTATAAGTAATAAAATATTAAAAATGCAAAATAATTTAATTGTGATAAATCTGATTATATTGACGGAGATCAAATCCTAAAGATAACAATAAAACTAATTAATTGATGCAGATAAATCTTAAATAATTATTTTATTACTTAATTATTAAAAAGAAAGATGTATGGTGTAGACAATGATTGATGATTACGAAGATTTATATATAATAGGATCTCAAACAGTAGAACAATTTGGTAGAGAAATATGGTTACCAGCAAATCTAAAATATGAAGGTGAATCACAGTATATAGGAAAAGGATCCCGAATGCCTATTAGAAAATTATATAGCTCAGATATGTTATTATTAGAACAACAAAGTCCACAGTTATGGCCAGATGAAATATTAATATGGGAACAAACAGTAGTTAGAAATTGGGAAACAAATAAAAAAATGCTGAGTCAAAAGTTACCTTAATTATTTACATAGCATAGGTGTTCATTTTCTGTTGTCATTTTGTAATTATTAGTCTAATCAAATTATCTTTATTCGGAATATTATAGGCATCATCTTCTGTATTATCATTTAATCTCTTATAATTATAGACTATTCTAGCTTTTCCTCTCTTAATTTCTGCATGCTTTCTTACTATAAAAGCTGCTGTTCTATGTGGACTCTCTGATTTTCTTATTAATCCTTGTTTTAACATTTCATTGATCTGTTTTTTAAATTCTTCTTTATCTAACAGATCATATTCTATATTAGCTGTTATGCAAAATGCCCAAGCTTGTCTCTTAATTTGTTCTTGTCATGTGGCTTCTTTACATTTTTCTTCTAATTTAGTAAAAACAAAAGTAATTCTTGGCCCTATTCCTAAATTTAGTATTTGACCATTTATCTATTTCCATTCTTCATGGATTATTCGACCTAAATCTCCTGGAAGTTTAACAAAATATTTATCACATAGCTCATCTTCTATAGCTTTTCCTGTTTGTGATAATAATCTAGCAAAATCTGTACTAAATTCTTTAATATATTTAAAATCTTTAATACTTAATTGTTCTAGATTTCTAATAGTTGTATCTTGAATAAAGGTATTTTATTTTGTTGGATCGACTCCTAATAATAAAATTCTAATCTGACTGGTAAAATTATATGGATTATCTCCTAATGCTTTAATCAAATTTATTTCCTCAGGATTTTTAGCATTTTTACTTTGCCATAATCCTAAAGCCGTTGGTCCTAATGTTGTTTCTAAATATGAAAACATATCTATATCTACTTTTTTATTTGTTTCCCAATTTCTAACTACTGTTTGTTCCCATATTAATATTTCATCTGGCCATAACTGTGGACTTTGTTGTTCTAATAATAACATATCCAAGCTGTATAATTTTTCGATAGGAATTCGAGATCCTTTTCCTATATACTGTGATTCACCTTCATATTTTAGATTTGCTGGTAACCATCTTTCTGTACCAAATTGTTCTACTGTTTGAGATCCTATTGTTCCTTCAAACTCTAGTTTTGGTCTTTTCCTAGGAATACTTGTTTCAGCATGTTCCATATAATGGCCTAAGTCCCTGTTTGTGTCTAGGTTACTAAAGTTCAAAGAGAAAACAAGGAATATGAATCCGGTTAAATGTTATAACTACTCCATTTGACCAGTAAAGTTTGTCAATCTATGTACTTAATCCTTTGACTTGTAGATAGTTTTAAGACTCTTCTTGCATGCATCATAAATGTTATAAGTACTGCTAAATGCTATGAGGATCAAAACTTTGATGAGAAAACTGGAAGATTTGTTAGAAAGGAGAAACAGTCAATTATTGAAATAGCACAAGCTTCAACATCTGTTCTTGACTTAAAATCTGAGTTTGAAAAAACCAGTACTTTATTATATAAAGTAGTGAAGAACTTTGATTATATAAAAGCACAAAACGAACAAATTATTAGTGAACTGAAAAAATTACAAAAAGAGATACCATCAACAGAAGATTTTCAACAATTAAGTTATCTGTTAGAAAATAGTAAGCCAAAAAAGATAGAAGTAGAAACTAAAAGATTAGTAGAAAACTTAGATAAAAAACACAGCCCGTTCTTTTACAAATTTTTACACATTTTAACACATTCACATCAAAAGTCAAACCAATTACATCCACATATTTTCTGGGACCCACTGTACTACATAAATCTCCACCACTCAATCCCACTCATTCTCTCTCCTATTTCACATTAAAACTCATAAATACTCATAAATACACATACACTAACGGGGGCTTAATTTATTTGATAAACAGATTAATATTATCAATACAGTGTTAGAAGAAATAAAAACAATAAATTAAAAACCATGATCCTACTTTTACAAGTTGTGATTCACTAGATAGCTACAAGGTTTGGGTCTACCATGGGGAAAGTGATTCTACCGACAGTAGGAAATGTTAATGTTGTAGAGTACCGTCCATCAAAACCTACGTTGAATAACCTGATCGATGATGCCTTTATGAGGTAATCAAAGTATGGGTTTCGAAGGTGGTGAAGGTGTTGATGCAGAAGTCAATGAAGATGAAGAATACATTCATTTAAAACTAGATGCCTTGAAGCCTTTGTATCCAAATTGCAACAAAGATCATACTACTTTGTATACAATGATTGGTTTGCAGAACGCGAAAAGTCAGTTTGGTTTTTTTGGAAACAGTGTGACTGTGATACTTTTGTGGATGAAAGATTTGCTCCTCGCAGATAATTTACTAACCACGAGCTACCCATCTATGAAGAGTATCTTCAAAGGGTTAGGGATGAAGTACAAGTCGATTCATGCTTGCAAGTTCGATTGCATTTTGTATCGCAAATAGCATAAATTCAAGGAGAGATGTCTTGTATGCAGTGACCCCCGATTTGTCATGATGAAGGATCCGAATAATAAAGGTTTCAAAATGCATAGAGTGCTACAAAAAGTTTTGAAATATTTCTCCCTAGGGCAGAGATGAAAGTGACTCTATAATGTGCTGTGGATATAGAGGCTATGACTTGGCATGCGCGATCAAATTGGGGGGCTAATCTTATACGACATCCTATCAACTCTACTATTTGGAAAGCTACAAACGTTGCACACCTAGAGTTTGCTTAAGAAGCTTGCAATGTGCGACTTGGATTAGCCATGGATGGCTTCAATCCCTTTGGTAACTTAAGCACTAATCAAAGTGTTTGGTCCAATGATCCTCGTGCTGTATAATCTTCCTCCTTTGTTGTGCATGAAAAAAGAGTTTTTTATGTTGTCATTATTAATACCTGGGCCAAAAGCTCCAAGCAATGATCTTGATGTGTTTCTATCATCGTTAGAGAAAGAGTCGAATTATTTATGGGTATAAGGCATACAAGTGTTCAATGCAAATAAGCACGAGCGTTTTACACTGAAAGCAATGTTATTGTGGGCAATTCATGACTTGCTCGCGTATGGGACTTTATCTAGTTGGAATGTTCATGGTTACCTTGGATGTCCATTCTGTGCAAAGGAGACGAGATATGCTTGGTTACTGGTTAGCCATAAAATTTGTTACCACAGCCATCATAGATGGCCTCCCAGCGATCACAAGTTTAGGCTCGACAAGAGCAATTTCATTCCTAATCGTGTTGAAGAAAGGTTAGCTCCAAAAAGGCTATCGGGAACTGAAATTGAAAGGAATGCTGTAAGTGTTGGGCATAATTGCACGGGGAAACATCCAAAAGTATTGGCTTTGAAATGCAAAAGTAGAGATGATCCCAAAGATCCAAGTAAAATGAAGCCATGGTCGAGAAGGTCATTATTGTATGAATTGCTGTACTAGAGAAATCATTTAGTAAGACATGTAGTACATGTTATATATGCAGAAAAAAATATCATAGAACACATTGTGGTCAAATGCTTACAGAGAACACATTCAAACGATGGTGAAATGGCATGGGAGGATCTTCGGTGGATAAAAATTAAGAAGAGTTTATGGTTGCAAAAAGATATCGAAAGTGGAAAAAATGTAATGCCCGATGGAGCCTTCACCTTAACCAAAGATGAGAGAGAGGTGTTTCTTGAAACCTTGCATGATTTGAGGATCCAACAGATTACTCTTCTAAGTTACGCAGGCTTTTCGACTTCAGTGCACATGATTTGAAACAATGTAAGTCTCATGATTGGCACGTCATTATGTAGTTGGTCCATTATTGTTCGGGCATTGCTTTTCCAAACACAAGGAGCTTCGAAGAGCTATTATGTAGATACGCCTATGCTTCACCCTTTTGTGTGAAAAAGTAGTTAACCGAAAGTATATTGTCGTAGCCAAAACAACTCTTTCTAAAGTAACATGTGTTTTAGAGAAGTGTTTCCCACCATCATTTTTTGACATTAACATCCACCTATTTGTACATTTATGCGACGAAGCCCTTATGTGTAGCCTTGTTAGATATTGGTATATGTACTGGTTTGAGAGACTTACGAAATTCTTCAAAGATTACGTGAAGAATACTAGGTACATTGGTGGGTCAATTGCTGAGGAGCACATATTACAAATGAAGCTTCTTTGTTCGAGAGAGAGTACATGCCTAATCCCAGTATTGGAAGTTTTAATCCTCATCGTGAACGCGTCATTGACGAATTTGGTGAGTTTGACGATGAAGAGGCCTTGGAGAAGGGGAAGAAAGTAAAACTTTCAAATCTTCAGTACGAGCAGGTGGCTCGTTATATTTTTGAAACACATGAAGATGTAGATGAATGGCAAGAGTAAGTCTTTGCAATTGTACTATTTTCAACGAACAAATACATATGTTGCAATTGCATGACATTAACACTTTTTTGGCCACTTGGAAATCTGGAGGAAGTACAATTCCTCTCAACAATCCAAAAGAAGAAAAGGAATTTCAAATTCAAGTTTGGACTTTAGGTTTTGGGTATCGAATGAGGTAATCATTTCGTTTACAGCAGTACCTTAGTTATATGTAAGTAAAAATTTTATTTTGTTTTAATAATGTCTTGTTTGCATCACTCAATTGTTAAGAATGGGCGATGTCACATCAAGGCTCACGCGACTCGCAAAAGGCCCTAGTTTTGTTGCCCAAGAGTTTGGAAGATATCGAGTGAAGGGTTATGTACTCACCGAATATGGTCACAAGCAACGTCGTGATGGGAAGCAAAATAGCAACATTGCAATCAAAGCAGTTACAGTTCTAAAGACAAAAATCCAAAGAAAGTGAAGATGTTATATTATGGAGTTGTTCAACATATATATGAACTAGATTATTCGAGCTTTGTAGAGACGGTATTTGAATGTGATTGGGTACGGGTGGAAGACAGAAGCACTTATACGGTGGAAACTGCCACGAATATGGTTATGGTCGACTTGACCAAATCAAAGGGTAAGGGAAGCATTAAAGATGAACCATTTGTTTGTACCTTTCAAAATATAAAAGAAGTGTTTTACTCAACATGTATGGATAATGGTCAATGGTCGGTTGTTCTTTATGCACCGAAGTGGTTAACTACATAAGTAGATGCATTGGAGGCCCCCTACTGATTACCAATCTGTTTGAGATGACAGTCCGAATTTGTGTAATTTCTTGGACTATCTAAATGAGTAAATCTAGCTATATGTATTGCAATTCTTGTTTTGTCGTTTTGCTTATCAGCAGTAAGGTATTTTGTGTGTAAATCAAGTTCCAATTGTCAATTTTTAGTTCTGTATGTCATTTCATAGAGCATTACTATCTTTTTAGTAGATGTTATATGTGAATGAGATTGCTATTGACTATTTCTATTTCTCGTTTCATTTCTTTTAAACTTGTACAAGTAGGTATGTATTAAGATAGAAATGGGTTTTACATATTCATTTGTAATCAATTTCTGTTCTCCCAGTAACTACATCTCTTCTTTGTATTACGATTTTACCAACTTCTCGATCCGAGGTATGATATTCGCATTGGATACAATCTTTGAATGTATTGGATACTATCTTCGAACGTTTTATTACCGTTCTCAAACATAAGATGGAAGTTTCTTTTGACGTGTACGGGAGTCCAGTGGGTACAAACAAGTCTAAGCTATTGTCATGTACGTTGGCGCTACTAAAATGTCACGTGGGGTATCTTTATGACGACTGGAGGGTAGTTCCTCCTGAATTGAAACATAAGGTGTGGAATTCGCTATTGCAAGATTTTGATCTCCAACCTGTACACAAGATCGTTTGTTGTCTCTGGCAATTATTGCATTTTAACATTTCTTCATTGAGTTTTTATTTATTGAATTATGATATTTTCAAAAAAATATTAAATTGTGCCATGATTTGGTTTATGCAATAAGTGCAGAAATTATACGGTTTAAAGATAACCCTCTTGAGAACAAGGTTATTCCCGTTGCTGAATGGAATAAGTTCATTGAACTTGAGTGTAACCCCAAATAACTGCAGCAAAGGCACTGATGTCCATTTACTTGGTGCTAGATCATACGCCCAAGTATTCGTAGAATGGACGGTTTGTCATAGATTGGAGAATTGGACCTTTTCTTTCATAATTTGTTTCCCTAGTATGTATTGATCTAACTGGACAAGTATTGTTGTTTGTCTACAGTCATTACAATAAATTATCTCCACCCTATTTTAACTCTTGAATTTTAGCCAATATCCACTTGAATGACTTCGAGTTGTAGAGTCTCCATTGGTATTTAACTGCTTGAGTCAGTGATGATACTCTAGTGGTATAGTAACTTCTTCTTTGGTCGACTTAGAATGGCATGTAATGTTATTACCTTTTTTAATTTACATTTAAATCTTTATGGTAGGAGCGAAAACAAGATACAGATGATGACGATCAGGATCTAACTCGCACTAATCTGTACCTACATGCCCATTAAACAAAATTTGGAGACTTTCACCCCAATTTTGTTGAAATTGCGGTGAGTGAATACTGTAACTATGTGCATATTAATCCTGTGTATGTAAATATTGTTAATATTGGTAATATTTGATGTCATTGTATTACATATTCGATAGGTCAAAATTGTTAAGATACATGATACTCAAAAGGAAAATCGAGTTCAACAGACGTTGATAGTGATCCCTTGACTTAAGTTTTCGGGGAGGACAACCGTTGCTGTACTCATGGGGTAGGAAGCTAGGTGTCAAGAACTAAGTACAAAGCAGCTCAGCCTGGAGTGTTTGAGATTGATCAACTTAATTGAGATGTGAAGGACCATGGTTCCATGTTACAAACCATCCTTGGTATCCTACAGGGTCGACCCACCTAAGATCCATGTATTCCTTCGCCAGGCACAGGTTAGAGTGTGGCCAAGAAAGTCTCTACGGTAAACCAACGAATGTTAACATCGCTCCAATAAAGGCGCACGAAGGGTATTATCACCTTAGAGACTTAAAGAATGAAAAGATTATTGCAATGGTAACAGTTGAGACTGTCAAGCTAGGCACCATTGTTCACAGTCGTCTACTTCAATGCCTAGAAGTAAAGGTAACTGTCTTGTCTATATATCCCGGTATGGGGAATGAGCCGGTGCACCTTGGTAAATAGGGGGTGCTACTTGTTTAGAAGATTTTGGTAAAGGCTCGTTTATTGCATGGCCCATATACTTGCTACTGGACATGCCATTATAGTTGCCCTTATGGTCTCGTTATATAGATGTTTTATTAACTTTTGAGACAACAAAAGATTGGATTTCTTTTTATTGATGGTAATGTACTTTTCATTTGGAACAGTGTTGGTGTATGCTTTTGGTTTGTTTGAATGTTGGTGGTAAAGTATGTTTAGATGAATGTATGGAAAACATTGTAATGGATAATGATATGCTTTGACGGTGATGCTTATATTAGTTTTGTGTTGGTTGGGAAATGTATGGATGGTGATGCTTATATAGTTTTGTGTTGGTTGTTGTGATGCTCAGGAAAATGTATAGAGGTTGATATGAAAAATGTATGCTTATGACTTATGGTGTTAGCAAGTTGATGTGAAAAAGGTTTAAACAACTTGGCAGTTCACTGTATTTGTTCTCTTAATATGGGTCACAGCTTTGTTACTATGACCCACTATCAAAATGGGTCCCGGTCAATGACCGCGACCCACATTTGTGTCCTTGTATTGGGTCACCCAATTGGTCATTGTTTTACACTGTGACTAAGTCCTGGTCGTTGGTCACGGACAAAACTGTGACAAATTCATCATTCGTATGTGGCTTATAGGGCATGAAAACAACCGTGACACGACCTCGTAGTCACAGTTTTTAACTGTGACAATCCGCGAGTTTTGGTGCACTGTTTGGTAGTAGATATCCATGCATTATATAGACTTCTCCGGTGTAATAAGGAAATAGAAATAAAGTACTGTTGATAATGATACTACATTTAGAATCCAAGTCAACTCACAATTGAAAAGGAACAAGATGACATTTTAGAAAAATGATTACGATTTATGTCATCTCACACCACAAAAAGATTTAAAGGGATAATAGTTTTGGCAGATAGCAACAGCGACGCCCTTGTGCACTATTGATCATAAAACTAAAAGCAAAGTGCAGGTATTATCATCAAAATACAACCTCCACAGGGTGAAGACCCAACTTCACTTTAATAGCGTGTTATATTAATTTGATATAGAGCTCCATGGTTTTCTCCTTTGTTTCAATCGAAATATATCTGTAAGATATTTCTAGCATGAGGCCCACAATGCTGGAAAAATAATTAGTGATCTATCCAAACCCCAATTAAAATGCATCATCCAAATGAAATAGGATTTCACTCATTCTCTTAAGTTTGTGAAATTCTATGAATTAGCTCCCGTGAAGTAAAATTCATCTTTCATTTCGTTTGTGTCAGTCACGCAAAAACATAAGCTTCTTTTCAAATTAATTTCCATTCATTTTATGCAAAAAGAAAATCTATATTTATGTAAATCGTGTGTTAAATAATTTTTTTCAGTACCACAAACTCGAGCTTATACAATTTCACTCCATGTAATGTAGGAGGCATGAAAACTAGACCCTAATCTAAAAAAGTTAGAGCATGTTAGCATACTCATTATAATATATTCATTCTCCTATTTTTTAAAATATAATTTTAATCAAATAAATTATATCCACATATCTCATGGGATCCATTTATACTATTAACCTTTTATTATCTAACTCCATTCTGCGTCTCACCATTTATAAAAATATATTATAATTTATACACAAACATCGACAAAAAAATGAGAGAGTATATTCATGGGAGTATGCAAACATGCCCTTGTCTCCATCAATTTCAAATCAAATCGCCGGGTCGCATTTCACGGCGGAAAAACGTATACTGATTCACAGTTTCGGTCACATTTTCTCTCCTCTCTCCGATCTCCTGCATCTTCTCTAAACCACCGGGGAAAATCTTGCCCCAGCAGGCAACATAACCTGTTATATTTCTATAGATTTCGTAATAATTTCGCTTCAGCACGATGCTACCTAAACAACAGAAGACTGCAATCACAGCCGAGATAGTTGAACTGGATAGCAGCGATGATGAAGCTGCTGCCGCCAAAACATCTAATAACGCAAATATACAAAGCAAACCACCAGTTGTTCACTCTGCCCATCCAAGTGACAACAGTGCGAATTATGGGTTGCTCGAATCTCGAAGTTTCTGGAAAGCTGGGGGTTATGAAATTGGCCATTCTAAATCCATTTCATTTCAAGGTTGGTTCATCTGCCCCGCCCCCTTAATTTTTATTCTGGGTTTACTGCTACGTGAAATTTTGAGTTATTTCCTTTTTGGGTTTTTGGATTTTGTAACTGCAGGTGATTTGGAGCATGCACGCGTTCACCCGAAGTTTCTGCATTCAAACGCCACCTCCCATAAATGGGCATTTGGGGGTAATATTCTGCTTCAGGCTCGTTCTTAGTGCTAAAAGTGTGAGAATACTTTATATGAGCAGCATTGAGATTATCTGCCTGCAATTATCGAAATTGGATAGTTAAACAGAAAATAGCTTATGATGCACCCTCTGTGCCCAATTGTTAAATAGAGCTTTATGATTTTCGTGAGTACTCATTAATTAACAGTGGACATATCACCATAGGAAACTATATAAAAAAAAATGAATAAGAATCAACTCGTGCCATTATTAGGATTGGAATTTGGATTCAATTTTTTCTACATTTGAATTTGGTAAAACCAATTGCATTCACATATTTCGTGGGACATAGATATACTACACAAATCTTCATCATTCAACTCTACTCATTCTCTCTCCGATTTCACATAAAAATCCATAGAAGTTCATAAAAATTTCGATGCTAACATGGGTGCAAGTCTTGACGTGTTGATCATTTGTTGCAGCAATAGCTGAGCTCCTGGATAATGCTGTAGACGAGGTAATTACCTCAACCTTTTTTGATTCATTTGTCATAATTGTCTTTTGAATATATGATATACGGAATGCTTATCGATGAACTGATAGAATGTGAAAGCTTTCAATGCCAATGAGACGGTCCTCTCTATTTTTTTACAAAAGTTTCTTACTAAGCTTATTTTGACAGAGGTCGAAACCCTGTACTGGACAGTGCTATAATTTTGTCATCTATTGTGGATGAGATTCTTACTGTGAACAATCATGTATTCTTGTTTTGTGGTTTCTTATTGTTAACTTGTTTTACTGTGGATGGTAGAACAAATTTCGATTTCAAAATCCATATGTGCCAGCAAGGCCTTGGACTGTGAACAAATTCAGATTGATTAAATGCTCTGGCTCATAATCTATAGGATATTTGTAAAATCTGTATGGCACTTGTTAGTCTGTCAAGTTCCTTCCCGTTACTGGAATGTGGAGCACTTCATCTTGTAGGTTATCGCATGTTCACCTGTGTGGTTTATCTTCAGATATAAATATTATTGCTGTACTTTTGGTTGGTATCCGATTTCTCTGTGCATTGTTAAGCCATTTCATTAAATAGAATTTGTACTGTACTGCTTTCTGTCATATTGATCGTAATGGGACCAAGTTTAGAGTGGAAAACATAACATGATTCATGATTGTTTGCCTGATGGTTCAACTGAATGATGCTACTTTTTATAATTGAAAGATGTAATTCATTGATGATGTGCACTAATATTACATCTAAAGTTTATCCATGAATGATTCCTATGCGCCTGTAAACCAGACGGGCAATGGAGCGACTTTTGTGAAAGTTGACAGAATTTATAATGCGAAGGACAATTCTCCTGCCTTACTTTTCCAAGGTGTAGTAACTTGTTATTTCTTCATCATTACTATTATGCATTTTCAGAATTTGGGTTCTGTAAATTAATTGATAAGAAGTTGGAGTCTTTTCTGCAGACGATGGTGGGGGTATGGATCCAGAAGGCATTCGAAAATGCATGAGCTTAGGTTACTCATCGAAGACATCCAATACAACAATTGGACAATGTAACCGCTCTTTTTTAGCACTTTACAGACTAGCTTTGCTGCTACTGGCTTTTTCTTTTTGTTGATACTACTGTAGTACTATCTTGCTTGCCTTTGGGGTGGCTACCTTACTACATCCCAGTCTATTTGGTGCATCATCCACTTTTTCCTACCAAAACCGAATAGTTTTTTCCATTCAGTTTTAACCCATTTTCAGTTTGCTCCTGCTTTTACATTTTACACCATTGTTTTGCATCCATGTGAAACATTCTGGATGGAAACTGTTTTGCATACTGAACTGGGTAGAACTGCCCGTTTTCTGCTTTAAGATTTATCCCAAAGAAGTTCTAGCATTTTGGAATCTAATATCTGCTGGAGAAGAGTAAGCGAGATTCACCTCAGGTTCAGGTGATATTATTGTGAATATAGAGAAGTTGGTGTATGACTTATTTTGTCCTAATATACTTCTTTTACTTCACAAATGCTCTTCACATGTGTATATAAATAATAAAATGACATGTTAAGAAAATGACAATTGGCTGCACGCTCTCCTTGGTTTCCCTTCGCCCCGTCCAACAAAAAATACAATTAAAATTGGTGCACATTGTTACATGTTTATATCATGCACACAAATTTCTATTTACCCTTCCAGTCATGTTTTTTCTTGTACAGACATATTCACTTTGATTTGCAAAAATTTGGGCGAATGAACCCAAACACACCCCGAAAACCAGAATCGTCCATTCCTTAATTTATGCCAATTGGTAGAGGCACATTCTTGTTTCTTACCTATTTCTACTATGGATGTACTCGGTTTTAGCATTCTCATTTTATTCATAATGCTTGTTTGTCCAAGCTTTTTCGAGGAGGAAAAATGAATTTTTTGAAGAACGTTCACTTAAAGAATAAGGAATATGGAGACATATGAAAAATAATATTCTTTCAGCTGGTTGAAAATGAACTTAATCAAAAGAGATTATGAAAAAAAGTTTTGTCCAAGGAGCACATATTGTATCGCTGGCATTGGCAACTATGATATATAGCTGGTCTAAAATGTTGTGGAGACTTGCATTTTAAACTTGTATCTTCTTATCCCATAAAATTCCTATAGCTACATCCTCCTTGATTCAACCTACTTGTCAATAATTGAACTTAAGAACATAAGGCACTTGGTCTTTGCAACACGATGATCATGCATAGTACAACTTAACATGACTTTTTTTACTTCTTTTATTTCCTTTTTTGTTTCGTTTATTTTGTATAAATTCTAGTCTCAAAGATAACCTATTGTAATAACTCTTCATCTTATCGATTGAGAAGCAATGTCAACAAAGAATGTCATGCACCAAGAAATATCATCGCAGTTGTCTTTGTAGTCTTAAGCCTCAATGAGTAAAGCATAAAGAGAACTTGATGTAGTACAAGGTGATGGAGTTTCTCCAATTTATACTGCCATTGCATCGCTCCACGAGGACCATGACTAACACTTGCTTCTAAAAGATATGGTGTCATGTGTTGGCTGATTCAGTTTGTATGACTGCAATTATTTATACAATCTGTAAAATGCTGTAATTAAGGATTATTTCGATATCAGTCCAGTCAATCAACCTGCCCAACAGCATAGAAACTCTAACTGCATTCGACACCTTGCCACTGTGGTCTTAAATTCAAATTTACTGCCTATTTCTATCAAATACATTTTGATTAGCTTCAAAGTGTGCCTTTAACATTTCCCAAATTTCTATTGCTAATTCTGAAAAAGGAATTTGAAATTTGAAAATCGAAATGTACCATTCTCTACTTTTAGTAACATTCTTCATATGACACTATCCTATATGATGAATATAGTCCAGATTTCCTTTTCAATTCAAAGTATTTTAATACTTCCCCCCCGAATTATCCACTTGAATGGAGACCAGCAGAATAATGATACTATTGGTAGGTTGTTGGGGTTGAAATGGGTTATTGATGAACAGAATACGATGAGTAAACAGTTACACAAACCACTTGATATGTAATTGATTGGTGAACCATTGTATTTTCACAAGTTTGAATTGGCCTAAGGCATAGGCAATTACTCCTTTCTTGTACTGTTAATTACATTTTCACATCGAAGTGTCCCTGGGCATGTGAGCAAGTTTTATTTTAGATGTTGTGAAAGTGTCCCTATGGTGATCACCTGCTAAGAATTGTAAAGTCATATTTTGATAGATATTATCGAGACAATTTACGAGTGTATGTTTGATAGATATTATTGAAAAAATGATTTTTTGATGTGTCGTTGAGAAGTAAAGAAAATAGTTTAAAAAATGTAAGGGAGTTGTCAAATGTAATGAGTGGTTGAAAATGATGGTAGAGATAAGATTTTTTAAATAAATTGTATCAAACAAGATCTGAGAATGCATGCCAATGTTTGTGAGATATTGCCATTCTTGCTTGGTCTTTCTAGAGCTAGTATTCCTTCAACTTCCTTGCTCTATTCTTACCTATGCCTACATTAGCTCCTAAAGAATATACATGATTGGCAGAGATGACCTTGCATGTTTCACCATCCACCGTTAATCTATACTTTTAGGGGATGATTATGATCTTTGTAAGGCCCCTCTGAAGGAAATCAAATTAAATTCAGTCATTTATGATACACACGGAAACCAAAGTTAAAACCTAAATGTATAATAATATGCTAACTGATCGGTGGCGATAAATATTTCCTTATTGATCATGTGGAAACGTCATCTACAGGGCGAGATTCTCTAATATTGATATCTTATTTCAGATGGTAATGGATTCAAAACGAGTACCATGCGGTTGGGAGCTGATGTGATCGTTTTTACTCGTTCAATGAAGTCAGGGTATCATTTGTCTCTACTTATACACTCTTGATTTATTTTGATCCACAGCTTTTTGTGTAATTGCACATTTTATTGTAGATATATGCTTGTTCCTCAGTCCCAATCTTGTCAAGGAGTCTTAAAATTCTAGAGTTCTTTGAAGTTTTGAAAACTAATATTTGCAAAAAAGATTTCAGTCACATTCGGGTAATCAGAAGTTGGTTCTTGGAGCTGATAATATGTGCACGAAATATTGCTAAGTGAAGTATGTCTGTCTCAACTATTTTAGATGGATGAAAGTAGAGCTATTTAGGTGCACTTAATTGTTGTGATGCTTTTATGCTACATGATTTGACTGATGATTGTTGTGATATGAATATTTTTTCTCCTTAGAGGTGTTGATATATTCTTGGCATTTTCCTCTCGTTCTGTAGGCATGCAACCCAAAGTGTTGGTCTTCTCTCATATACATTTTTGCGGAGAACTGGGCAGGATGATGTGATTGTTCCAATGGTAGATGGCTTGTGCTTAATCATGAAATTTCCTTTGCGTGTCTATTTTTTTTGACGTAAAGCACAATTTTATTTTCTTATAGAAGAATGTTTATATTATCCTTCACCCCGTGAAAATAATTTGCAGGTTGATTTTGATATCTCGGACCACTGGGCAGAGCCTATAATCTGTAGCTCGAAAGATGATTGGTCTGCTAATTTGAAAACCATCCTTGAATGGTCGCCATTTGCATCAAAGGATGAACTAATGCCACAGGTTTACATTTGATGAAACCAACATCTCTCTCACCAACTGTTATTTCTTCATGAATGATTACCTTAAAGCCAGTTTGCTTCCAACATTTAGTTGCTTATGACTTTTTGAGTGCTGTGTGTGTTTCTTGTTAAAAACTTAAGATACAATGTAATATTTGCCTTGAAGAAATACTTGAAGTGAGGTCTACAGTGGGAACACAATCTTTGGGGGAAATTTACTTGCATATGTATATATTGATATATATGTGAATACAAATACAGGAATGTTAAAGTTGCATATCCTGTTTAAATTTCTTCACACAGTAGTGATGCTACCATCTAGAATATTCTTCTGTAGCATTTTTATCATCTAGTGAACTAAAATAAGCTAAAATAAGGACTGAACTGAATTACTTGAAGGACCACATAGTGGGAGCCTGCGAGGCAACTTCAGCAACAAGGCAATAAGAACAGAACATTTGCCTCACATCATGAGATGAGTGCTAATTTTCGTAAAAGGTCCTGACCTTTATGAGTTGTAGCAATTTTGTTCCCATCCCCTTTTCCAGTGCATTACGTCCATGGTGACGGATTCCGTCCATTTTGGCCTTAAATTTTTTTAGAAAGACAATTTTGTCATTTTAACTTAAAATAAACTGAGAAAATAAAAAATGGAGAGAGAGAGAGAGAGAGAGAGAGGGAGTTTTTTGACCTCAATGGCCTCACCCTAACCACCACTACCCACTCATTGCCACTGCCACCACCGCCTTGCTGGGGAAAAAAAAAAGTATAAATAACCTAGTTCATAAATCATCATTCTATTATAAAGTCAGTTGCAAAGAACCTGTCCATGGACATTCTCAAATAACAAGAAATTTAAGGCAGACATGGGTCTACCAGAAAACAAAAAGCTAGAAAAACAAGGAATTCTCACTGCCTTATTCTTGGGTTTGAGCATATAAGCTCTTATGAAAATGTCTTTTTTCTTCGTCTCTGATTGTACTATATTCCTTTTCTGCAAGACATCGAAAGGAAAACAATCGACCAGTGCAAGGCAGACAACTGAAAACATGTGCAGATATTCATACATGCACAACTTATTTGAAAATTACTTTCTAAATCTCATATGTGTGTCTGTCTATATATATATACACACATATAAATGTAGTTTCAGGCGGTTGTTTTCTAGTTATTTTTCACTCGATTAAACATCAGGAGATGCATAGTTTCCATTACCCTGTTGTGTAAATTGGTCTCTTTGGATATAAAGCTTCTAATTATTGCTGCTGTGCAAGTGAAGCTGGGGTTACACCGATTGGAATCTACAGACTGCAGAGGTAGAGTAATAAATGAAGAGCCTCCAGAAACCACCGTTGCTGGGGACTGATTGTGTCCTTGTAGCCGTGTTGGGGTGGTGGTGGTCTCTGTAGATGCTTGATTTGGGTCAGTAGTGGAAGTTGTTAGCTCATGATGTTTCTTTGTAGTGTCCACTTTTCACCTAGCTCAGCTAGCTTTCTCTGATGATGGACCTAACAAAGACCCTATGAAAATTGGAACCTACAAGCTCAGAGAACTGCATTAGTTTCTGCATTAAATGAAACCAGAATTTGGGTAGTGATGGGATTATAGGTTTGTAATTTTTGTCTTGGATCCTTAATTTTGCTGGCCGGTAATGGCATGGGGTGGCTATTTTCTTTTTCTTTTTTCTTTTTTTGCCCAAAATAGTTATTATTTTAATTGATTTTAGTGTGCCCTTCTTTTTTTTTTTAAAAAAATTTTAGTTTATTTTAAGTATAGAATTGTACTTTTACAAGATTTAACGTTAATAATGGATTCAATGCATCGGTAGGGACAAGATGTGATGATAAGAAAAATGTTGGGGATGAAATGCTTTGGGGGAAAAGGGTATTTTAGGAATTGTTATAGATTGGAAATCAACCAGCTAGTTGGGCTGCTGTTACAGTAAAAGAAGCCGACTAATTAAACTGCTCTGTAACTTCGGATCCTTATTGCACTTGTACTTCTTCATGCTTCTTGCAAGCACGTGCTTAGCATCTTGTCAAAGGTTCAAATATGAGTTATTGAATTTGGTAGTTCTGGTTAAATTGGTCAAATCATTCTCCAATAGCAGGTCTGGGGGAAATTATGTGATTCAGCATAAGGGACAAATCTTAGTGATCATATTCAATTCTTTAAAGGTTACCTAGATTAATCAGTAGCGATCGTACTGATTCTCTTGTCTAATTACCTCATTTATCCGCCATGATCACCATTCTGTTTGAGATGTTTGGGAATTCTTTTGCATGTCTACTTCCCATATCTGCTGCTAGGATTCATGAAACAAACCTTGGTTATTTTTGCAATAAATTACAGGAGCCTAGACCCTATGATTTATCTCAGTAATTGCAATTAGGATTGCAAATTAAACCCAGTTTCATGACTCGAGTGGGCTTATTGGTTTCTGTTACAGACTGATGTTTACTTATTTTATTGTTTTATTATTTCCAGTTCGAGGATATTGGATCACATGGAACAAAGATCATAATATATAACCTGTGGCTGAATGATGAAGGCATATATGAATTGAATTTTGATGATGATGATGAGGTTAGTCATATCTTTTTGCAGCATGTAAGCTTTAACAATTTATAGACAGTTGTAGCTTGCTGGATGTCGGTGTTCTATTAATGTTAAACTTCGATTTGGAAAATGTTAACTCCACTTAATGTTTTCATCCCAAATATTTGTTCTTTTTCATGTTTCATTGTTCCGTATTTGTTCAGGCTAAGAGTTTGACTCTCTCTCTCTCTCTCTCTCTCTCTCTCTCTCTTTTCCCCCTGCTTTTCCTTGAAAGCTGCACGATTACATTCTAAAAAATCTATCCTTTTCTTATCCGCCTGTGTTTGTTTAACTATATGGCAGATGAGTATTTTAAATATAAGCTGCATTATTACATCATGTAAAGTAGGCAAAAAATGGATGGATTTGAACTGTGGTCGGGCTTGGATAGTGTCGTAAGACGCTTCTGGTACAGAAAGAAAATCATAGTGCTGTTATTTAAATTAAGGCCTTGTTTGATTGGGGGTTTAGTTGTTCTGCGCGGTATTCCGTGTAAAAATATGTGGTTAATATTATTTTGGGAAATGTGTGTGTGGTTGAAAATGAGTATGAGGTATACGGAATTGCATGCGGATTTGGTTAACACCAAATAGAACAAGGCCTAAAGAACTCGATAATATATTTCATGCGGCTACATTACAAAATCTCTCTCAAGGCCCCAGCTTTTGTAATACCAGCATAATGCAATTGCAGGAAGCTTTAAAGCTGGAATTATTTTTCGATCTTTCTTACCACATTTTAGCAGTGTGAATGCAAAAATGATAGTACTCCCTGGAGCTGAGAACATATTTGTGCAAGTCAAATAAATGACAATAAATCAATATATTGATTTTCTCAATTAAATTCGATGCCCTTCATTGAGCTCTTCTTTCCCTTTAAATAGAATTGCAAATACAACTTATCACCCTAATTTCCAATGGGCCTATTCTAATAAATACAATGGGCCTATTCTAATAAATATACATGTAACATCCCCCCTCAAATTGATGCGGGAGGTTCTGAGAGCATCAATTTGCCTATCAAGAACTGATGACGATGACGAGATAAAGCCTGGGTGAAGACATCGGCTGTTTGCAATTCCGTGGGAATGTGAGGAAGATCGATCACACGTCGATCGAATGCCTCACGAATAGAATGACAATCGACCTCAATATGTTTAGTACGCTCATGGAAAACAGGGTTCTCTGCAATTTGAATAGCATTAGTGTTATCTGCATGCAGTGGAGTAGGAAAAAACTGAGGAATACCAAGCTTGCCCAATAAACCACGAATCCACACAATCTCTGAACAAGCTAAGGACATGGCACGATACTCTGATTCCTTAGAGGATTGAGAAACCCGTTCTTGCTTCTTACTTTTCCAAGAGATAACAGCATCTCTCAGAAACATGCACCACCCTGTAATAGACCTATGGGTATCCGAACAACCAGCCCAATCTGCATCACTATGGCCCACCAAGCTTAGTGGATTCTTCTTGGGGAAAAATAATCTCTGACCAGAGTTGCCCTTAAGATAACGAAGAATACGTCGAACTGCTGCTAAATGTGGCTGTCGAGGGGCCTTCATAAATTGACTGACTTGCTGGACGGCGAAAGAAATGTCTGGGTGTGTAATTGTCAAATAATTCAAACTCCCAACAATTTGCCGTAATACAACGGATCAGATAACAATTCACCATCGTCTTGGCAAAGCTTTAAATTAACCTCCATTGATATAAGAACTGAATTCCCAGGCTTGAGACCAGCCAATGTGAGAATATCTTGAGTGTATTTGTGTTGATGCAAGAGAGTACCAGTGGAAGAAGAAAGAACTTCAAGGCCAAGAAAGTAATGGAGTGGACCAAGATCTTTCATGCGGAAAGAAGACTGAAGATGATGTTTTAGTGCTCTAATCGACTGAGCGTCAGATCCAGTGATAGCAATATCATCATATAGACCAACAGAACTGCACTCCCAATAGCAGTCTTCTTAAGAAAGAGAGATGAATCATATTGGCTCTGAGTGAAGTGGAACCCAAGGAAGGTGGCACGAAATTTCTCAAATCAGGCACGGGGTGCCTGTTTTAACCCGTATAATGAACGTCGCAAACGACAAACTGCAGTAGATTGATTAAGAAATAACCCAGGGGTTGGGACCATATAAATCTCCTCCTTCAAATCCCCATGTAAACAGGCATTTTTTACATCCATCTGGTGTAAAGACCAACCCTGAGAGGCAGAGACAGCTATAACAGTTCGAACAGTAGTCATTTTGGCAACTGGAGCGAAAGTCTCATCATAGTCAAGCCCATATTTTTGGCAATTGCCAAGTGCTACCAATCGAGCTTTGTATCTGTCAATAGTTCCATCAGACCGGAGTTTAACCGTATATACCCACTTACAACCAATGAGTTTGACTCCTTCGGGGCGATGTACAATATCCCAAGTATGGTTCTCCAGAAGTGCTTGAAGTTCCTCATCCATAGCTTGTTGCCAACAAGCTTGATCAGTTGCTTGTGAATATGACTTAGGAATAACAGTGGTATCCGTAGTAGTCTGATTAGCAGTGTGAGAGAATCCATACCTATCAGGTGGTTGGGATATACGAGAAGTCCTCCATGGTGTAGGTGGAACAGAATCAGACATCGGTTCAGCATCTGGAAGGGGCGTCGGTACTCGAGGAGGACGTCTTTGATACACTATTCCTTTCCAACGATCTACTGTGGATGTATCATGATCGTACGTAGGAAGTGAAGCAGTCTCACATGGTGGAGAAATATAGGACTGGAAGAAATATTGATTTTCAAAGAAAACAACACTTTGAGAAATGCGAAGTTTATTAGCAGTAGAATCATAACATATATAACCTTTATGAGAAGGACTGTATCCAAGAAAAACACACTTTGCCGCTTGTGCAGTGAGTTTGTTTCTTTTTGTAGGAGGCAAGTGAACGAAGCTGACACAACCAAAAATATGAAAGAATTATAGTCAGGATGACACCAAATAGACGATAATATGGAGAGTCAAATTGAAGAGCTTGAGAAGGCAATCGATTAATCAAATAGACTGACGTAGCCAGGACTTCCACCCAGGAACGTGAAGGGACTGAAGATTCAAGCAATAGAGTACGAACCATGTCTAAAAGGTGACGATTCTTACGTTCGGCTATTCCATGTTGTTGGGGAGAATGTGGACAAGATCTTTGAGACAAAATTCCCTTAGATTTGAGAAACTGGTGAAACTCGATAGACATGTATTCCCCACCGGAATCAGATCGTAAGATCTTAATATGAGCAAAAAATTGAGTTTGAACACGTGCAAGAAATTCTTGAAATTTGGAAAACACTTTAGATTTAGAGCAAAGAAAATATATCCAAGTGAAACGACTCTAATATCAATAAAAGTAACAAAATACTTATATTGAGCATGTGAAAGAACAGGACTAATACCCCAGACATCTGTATGCACAACCTCAAAACATGCAGAAGCACGACTCCCATGAGTAGGATATGGTAAACACTTACTTTTACCCAATTTACAAGTAGTGCAATCAGAAGATATATCAAAAAATGAAATTTTATTTCCCAAATAACCAGTTTTGACAAGATGAGATAAAACAACTTTATCTGGATGGCCTAATTTACTCCAAACATCACTATCGCTAATAAGAGCAGAACAACCTACTGAATTGAAATTAGGATTAGCAGAATTAGAAAATTGGAGAGGAAATAGACGTCCAACTTTAGGCCCCTTTGCGATCACCTTCCCCGATGTTTGATCCTGCACACAACAACTATTACGATCAAAGTGAATTTCACAATTATTATCCACCAATTGTCCAGCAAAAATTAAATTTGAAGATAACTTTGGGGAAACGAGAATATTATCAAAAGTGTCTCCAAGAGATCCAATAGCAGTGATAGGAAGTGCACTACCATTTGCTATTTGAATAAGCTAATTGCCCGTATACTTACGAATATCACGTAAGACGGTAGGATTTCCGGTCATATGATTTGAAGTTGTTGAATCGACCAACCAAGGAGAAGTATGAGAATGATTCGTACCTTGGATACCAATTGTAAATAAGGCGGAGACAATCATTTGTTGGACCATTTCGGGAGTCAAAATAGATGGAGAGTTAGGTGGAACAGGCTGGTTCGGAGTATACAAAGGAGTAACATCTGCAAGATTAAACTGAATGGCAGAATTAGAATTTTGCCCTTGTCTATTTTGGGGCCGAATTTGACAATCTTTGATGAGATGCCCATCTTTCTTACAGTAATTACAGAACTTCTTTATGCAGTGCTTTGCGATGTGCCCAAACTCCTTACAGCGATAGCATTGTATCTGTGTTAGTTTTTCCTTTTGCTTGAGACGCATATGCAACATTCATCAGATTAAGACTTATTTGAGTTGCTAAACGCTGTTCTTCACGCAATAATTCACTTAAGCAAGTATCTAAGGATAGAATAGGATTGCGATTGATTAACCTAGCACGTGAAGTCTCAAATTTTGGGCGAAGCTTCATAAAAATTGATCCCTCTGGCTGTCATCATGAATTTTCTTTAATGATTCTAATGCCTCCTGTGGAATTGCGGAAGAAACAATTCCAGAATATTCACTCCAAAGATTTTGAAATCCAAGAATATACTGTTGAATAGTAAGATTGCCTTGTCGATAACTAGAAATATCTAACTCAAGCTGATATTTCCTAGCAGTGTTTTCCTGATAATAGACGCGTCGAATATAATCCCACATCTTTTTGATGTTGTAAAAGGTCGGATATCATTTAATCATTGATCATATGAGGTTCAATCGAACCAAGCAACCAAGTTATAATCTATGCATCTTTAGGCATCCACTGAGCAGGCTCCTTAGCATCCGTCGGGATCTTCATAGTACCATCTAAGTGACCCCACAAATCTTTTCCTTTAACATACATTGAGAAGTGAAATTCCCAAACACTGTAATTCTTTCCGTTAAAACGAATAATAGAAATCTTGTCTTCGGCCATTATTCAAACTAAACGCTTTAATTGTTGAACTTAACCACAAAACCAACGAAACAAGTGGAATTCACCACAAGACCAAATACACGAGTGAAATCCTCTCAAATATCACACCAGAAACAAGGGATGGTATCGAAAGACAAACTTACTATGTGAAACCGAGACGAAAAGTGTGCATGAGCAGTAACATGGGGTGAATAATGCTCGATGAACAGCGCCTCGGTGAACAGTAATCGCGATGAACAGCAATCGCGGTGAACAATAACCCCGTGAACTGTAATCGCGATGAACAATTGAACAGTAACCCGTGAATAGTAATCGCGATGAACAGTAACCCGGGATATGATTAATAATACGATAAGAAGCTTTTGATCAAGTAACGATTGTAAAATCGATCAACACCTAGAACATGGCTCTGATACCATGACAATAAATCAATATATTGATTTTCTCAATTAAATTCGATGCCCTTCATTGAGCTCTTTTTCCCCTTTAAATAGAGTTGCAAATACAACTTACAATCCTAATTTACAATGGGTCTATTCTATTTTACAATGGGCCTATTTTAATAAATACAATGGGCATATTCTAATAAATATACATGTAACAATAAACTCATGGTACTGCTGTCCATGTACATAAGTCAATATAGACACCGGGTACCACATTTTTCTGGATAAACCAGTAGTTTGCACAATCAGTATCTAAATGTTGATGTTCATATCAGGGGCTACAGAAAATACGGGTTGGAGGGGTAAAGTGTGATAAATGTTATTCGCATAATAATAAATGTACCTTTTAGAGTGGGCTTCGATGATTTTTCATTGCAAAAAATTAAACTGTAATAAAATTTATGTCTAACCTTATTGCATATTCTCATTTGATAAATTCGTCTTTAGATTTTTTGATGAAAGACATCACCAGTAATTATTGATGTAAAAAGAAATAATATTGATAGTGTAGGAAAATAACAAAAATACAACATATTTTCCCATTTGTCACATAAATTAGTATATCGAGAATCAAGATTCTCGTTCACAAATAGTAGCACAAAGAACCACTTAAATAAAAAATTCTCAATCACTTGCTCATATGATATATATATTTTCGTTTGATGTTACTCGTCTTTGTTGGTGGATGCGAATGGCTTACTGAATAGAGTTATTACAAACTAATAATCAAATCAATAATGATAAAAGAAGTATTCGAAATATATATGACACACAAATGGATTGAACCTAAAGCATACAATGGAACAATTACGACTCATAAACTAAGTTATTGATATATTTTCACAAAATTCAAGTTGTTGATTTTAAAAGTTAGACAAACACATTTATGGAAATATGGGTTTGGGTTTTTGAGTTAGAGATAGAGAAAAAAATAATTGTTGTATTTAATTTAATTAGTAAGTGAATGAGAAAATTAAGTTATAATTTCACATTAACTAAAACTTATGTAATTAAAAAAATATATAAAAGAAAAGAAAAGGCAACAAAAGGAAAAAAGAAAAAAAAATTGTGGGGAGGAAGAGGCCAAGGAGGTGGATGTGTGAAATTAACTAACAGGTTAAATATGAAAGAGAATTGTGGGGAATGGGGATCGATCCCCTCCCCAATGCATGAAAAGGAAACTTTACACTCACACCACCGCCAGGCCAACACATTCCTTGTTTTAAAAAGTTGAAGTTAAGATATATATTTAATCTACCTGAGACGGACATGCCTCCAAGTGAGCAGGGTGTGGGACTGGACTACAGCCTAGTGTCTGCCCCCCGCCCCCAAAAAAAAAACCTACGCCCCTGGTTCATTTAGATGGTATTTTGTTACTGCAAGCTGAGATATTCAATAGAGGAGTTGACAGTGGATCAAGTAGGATTTGGAAGTGGTAGTACAACCAATTTGACTCCAACATCCTGGCTTGTCGACCCAATCTTGGTGCCATCTTTGCATATTACCTACAAGCATTTTAGTATTGAAAGCTTATTGCAGTATCCAACCAAAAGAAGACTGCAATAGCTTATTAGGAATCCTGACAAGGCAATGTTTTGAAACCATTGTCTTTAAAGACCATCATCTTAGGCACATGCATTGGTAATTAACTCTGTTCTTGAACTTTCTACATTGAACATGCAGTAGTTGGTGGCACTTAATAATGTTTATTGAGCACATGTATATTAGTAGTTATGTGAATTTTTAATTTGTTTTGCCATCCGGTAACCACAGCATCCTGCAAAATTTACTCAAATGTTACAAAGGAATTACTCTTCTGCTGAGGTCTTCCTGTTAATTTACATCTCATATGATCTCTCTCTGTTTTCTACTGTGTTGTTTATTTGCAGCTATTTGTATTTCACATTGTTAGGTTGTTGGTTTTGAGTAACAACGGTACTACTTGTCACCCGTGATATGTCGTCCACGTTTCTGACATTTTTGAGCCTTTTTTTAAAATTAAAAATGTATTTTTGATTACCCTCTGATGTAGGATATAAGGTTGCGAGATGAAGCTAATTGGGCAAATCAATCCAAACAATTCAAGAGGGTCCTTGAACTGCAATCTCATATTTCCTATCGCCTCCGGTTTTCACTAAGGGTGACCATTCAATCTCCCCTCTTCGTGTTGTTCCCCCCCGCCCCCCCACCCCCCCGGCCCGCGGGAAACACAGGCTTCATGTACATGACAGACTGACAGTACATGACATGGATTCAACTTTACATAGAGATGACCTTTATTTCTAAAAGATGCCAGAAAAATGACATCAATTTCAGAGGAAATTGGAAATAAAAATTGATTGAGTAGCTTATTTTTCTCCATAAGCAATAATAGTCATAGTTCCAATGGAATTGATACGATACCTTCATCTTATCTGTAAGTTTTTCCTCAAAGAAAATATCGAACCGCGTGTTCGGGTAAACTTTCATTTTGTTAAAAAGCTACTTTGTAGTTTGATTAGTAGTGGAGGCTACTTAATGTGTGGATAATGACGAATAGTATTTTTGAATATAAAGTTTGTCTTTGATGGGATGGGGAAGTGAATTTGAGGTTTAAAAAGAATTAAACGATGACATTCTTAGTTCTTGTTTGGGAATTAAAAGTTCTGTTTGTAAACATATTGTGCTGGGATTTTGGTTCTTGAGGATCCTATGAGATGTGGGGATAACACTGATTTACCTGAATATCTTATAAACAAGCAAGCTAAGTTGGTTCTTCCATTTAATGGAAACATAAATGTTAGTTGTGTGATTAGTGTTCAACAGCTACCCCACATATGATTAAGTCCAAAAATTATGTGAATATGATACTTCTATATTGACCCAGCTAGAAGGTGCTTTAAATGTGACCAACTGTGATGGAAGAGCATATTATGTTGTATTTTCTGTCCAACATCGATTGGATGTGTCTTTAAATATTATTTCCTTAAATTATTTTCATCAGTTTCTGTTAATGAATATAAATTGCATTAGATGTCTCTTTTCAGGCATATGCATCAATACTGTATCTCAGAAAATTTGTGAACTTCAAAATTATTTTAAGAGGGAAGCCTGTTCAGCAGTTATATATTGCGAACGACTTGAAATACTCAAAAGCAATCACGTACAGGCCCACTGTTGGTGTGTCATCTAAAGAGGTACTATTTCCAACAGCTTCATGAGGCAGTGTTTGGTTTGATGTCTATAGAATTCGTAACTTTCGAATATTTAGATCTCATCTTGCTTTAGTGATTTCACTTGATATGTGTGGACAAAGAAATCACAACGTGCTATAATATTGGAAGCTGATACTTGTGCTGTTCCTGGAATTACTAACGGATATTTACTGTGATGGTGAGTGGTTATGATGGGGTTGAGGTTTATATTGGTGTTGATTTTGAGAGGATGAATCGGAATTTGTTGTGAAAGATGGGGAAGATTGAACAGAAGCAGAAGATACAGTTGAGTGTGCCTCATTTTCCTTTTGGTTCCTCCTTGAGTCTGGACTGGATGTATCACATTACTATTTTAACTTATTATTTTTAATAGGTTTTTGATTAAATAATCATCTTCTGGAAAATATGAAATGACATTTTATTATGGGAAAAATGGACATAATGAAAAAGAAAAACTAAAATTAGTCTAATATGGCTGAAAAAGAGAAACTAAGAGCTTGTTCTATACATCATCTTTTTCCACTAACTTTCATTAACTTTTTCTCTCATTATTTTCAACTACTCATCCAATGACTTTACATTTTTAATATATTTTCCCTAATTTTCAACCACAAATCTAACATGTTGTTCGAGTAAATCAATATAAATCAACAATATCTTCCATAGAACAAGCCCTAAAATTAGTCAAAGAATTCTCCTGAAGGCTGAAGCCTTTGAAAAAGGATTGTGAGGTGTCAAGAAATTTTTCCTTTATTTTATTTTATTTTTTTTGGCCCTGCCCAATCACCTATTGTTGGGGTTAGCAAACTTCCATGTATAGGTTTAGCACGCTGTAGGGTTGAGACGTTACACTTGAATTATACCTTTAAATCTCAAATGAAAAATCCTTTTCATATGCAACTTTCCTTCATTGAAATAATGTATCAGACCAAAGTTCTCGTTTGGACAAGTGTATGTTAATGTTTATTTTTTTCAAGGTTTGGTATCCTGATATTTTCCCATTGTGTGGTAGGTGTTGGTGGAAACAACCATTGGCTTTATTAAAGAAGCACCTGCACTTAATGTTTGCGGATTCAATGTGTACCATAAAAATCGTCTCATCCGGGTATGAATATTATTTGGCATGAAAATCTATTGGTGTACATTCATTTCCTTGATCATCTCATAATTTGAATTTTGTGTACCATAAAAATCGTCTCATCAGGGTATGAGTAGTATTTGGTGTGAAAATCTAATGGTGTACATTGGTTTCCCTAGTCATCACATAATTTGAATTTTCTCTTTAATTACATTCAATTTGTTATATTGTTTATATACATTTTTAGGACAGTGGTTAAATATGAGGTGCCTGTGAATAATCCTTTGGGAGAGCGTTTAAACTACTGAGTTTTGATAATTTGAAGCAATGAAATGGGCTACATCAAAGTCATTGCCCGAAACGGAAATAATTTAAGTTTCATGTTTACAATTACACGATGAGGATTCAACATCAAGTTACATTAATGTTCAAGTTGTGTTGTAACAGCCTTTCTGGAAAGTCACTGCAGATGGTTCTTCTAAAGGACATGGAGTCGTTGGTATGCTAGATGTACGATTCTATGGTTTGACTAGTTTGCTAGTTCTTTGAACTAACTAATCTATTGCATCCAGGAGTCCTAGAAGCGAATTTCATAGAACCAGCACATGACAAACAGGATTTTGAGAGGTCATCTCTGTTTAACAAGCTGGAAATGAGGTTGAAACAAATGGTTCTTGAATATTGGTATTGTTCTTTACTTTTTTAGTTGCTTTTTATTTTCAAATTTGATAGGAGTTTCTTGTGTTTGCACGATCTCTTTGCCTTTGTTTTTGTTTTTTTAATTGAGTTTTTTTCTTACTAAATGCTTGTTTGGTGCGGTAATTCTTAAAAATTCAATCTTAAGCATGCTTTATAAGGCCTATAACCTTTTCCACTTTTGTACCACTTATCAACCATTGATTCCCAAAAAAATAAAAATAAAAAATAAAAAATAAAAAGGAAAAAGGGAAAAAAAAAAAAGAAAAAAAAATGAAGAAAAAATAAAAAGATACTGAATAACAATGAAAGTTCGCTTCCCGCTGCCTTTATCTTCCCACTTCATAGATTATCACTTTCAACTTAAAGGTGTCTTTTTTAATTACTTTTATGTTTATCCGAGTTATACATGCTGAGTTGCGTATTCCAACATTGTTCTCATGAATTAAAAGCGTTTCTTGGTCTTGTTAGGTTGAGATTGATAATGTGGGACTGAAAAGTGTGAAAAGTTGTAGCTCATATTAAGATGTAAGGATGAAAATGAGTGCAGAAAAAATTGTAGGGGCCGTTAGCAAGGCCAAACATGCTCCAAACATCCTTTGTGAGATTTCCAATTGCTAAAGCTGGTTTACTTCAACTCATCAGTTCCTTGAGTTATTGAATTCGTCCCGTCTATGATATGATTTATAAATTGGTAAAGGTATGGATAAATCATTGGTCAATTTTTCTCAATTTAAAACTTCTGGAGCAGTAATAGTTATATTCAAGTATAACCAACTCATATCTCCTGAAAACGAAAAAGAAAAGAAAATATAAATAGAATATATATATATATATATATATATATGTATTTTTTTTTCCTGAGATCTTTATTGAACAGAAACTTATATCTCGCATGGACACATCTTCTTACTAGAATGATATTGAATCACACAATTTGTTACCACTTTGCAGTATCAAATCGAAACAATTGATTTACTTACTAAGGGTACATCCGATAATGAGAAGTATTTTAACATTCTTTAGAAAGAATGTGAACAATTAAATGTGTTCATTCCAACGTTCTTTTCGAATAAGATTTACTTCTAATATCTTAGTTCTTTAACCACACATTCGGAATGACTACTCATATCATCCACACATCTTTTGGTGCCCCTACGCCCTACTCCCTACTATTCGAGTTAAAAATTAAGGGCTTGTTCTTTTCACAACAAATTTATACGCACGCAATTCCGTATAACCTCATACTCATTTTCAACCATACACACATTTCCCAAAATAATATTAACCACACATTTTTACACCGAATACCGTGCACATCAACTTTATACCCAATCAAACATACCCTAACTCTTTAGTCAAAAAAATTATCCGAACACGAGCTAAGTTGAAGTTCAGATTGGTCTTATTTTGTTCCCGGGGGGGGCAGGCATGTAAAGGAGGTTTGTGGTCGGGTACCAGCTCAACATCTTATGACAAAAATTATGTTTATAAAATTGTTGGGTTACCTCCTACTAGTCACATGTTTGTGGTCTGGGGAAGTAGTTAAATGATGGCAAGGCTTAGTTGTCTTACATGTTAATCAATGCGAACATTTCATGCCACTGACGTCGAATAACAAGGGCTCCTCTGATCTAATTGAGAGGTCGACTGGGGTTGGGGGAGGGGCAAAAGGATCAAGGAAGATGTGATATGAACTTTCAGATATGGGGAACGAGAAGAATATAGTTGGAGTTGGGTGTTAGATTGTATTGTGATATAGTTAGGGTTTAGTATGGGCCTAGCCAAATACGTCTAGTGTAAATATTATATATATGTCTCTGTATGATGAATCAAAAGATAACCTTTTCAAAGATAACTTTTTCACAGTTCGCTTGTATTCTCACATGGTATCAGAGCTTAGTGAGTAAAGTTGAAATAAATAGCTACCTTATTATTCATTGAGGGTCTAAAGCCCTTTAAATAGGATTACAAAGTAAATAATAAAAGGAAAACCTAATACTAAAAGGACACCTAATACTAAAGGAAACAATAATAAGATGGAAAGATAATATAGACTTTTCCTAATTTAAAACTCTAATTATAATGAAAATAATAATAATATTCCAACACTCCCCCTCAAGTTGAGGCATCGTACATGCTCAACTTGAACGGTAATGGCGGCCTCCCCCTTTCTACCAAGTCCAATCCTCATCTTGATTAGATTGTCCATCATTAGGGGTAGCTCGAGAAACACTAACAGCAGAGACTGTAGCAGCAACTGGAGGTGGAATGGTATCAGTAGTAGCATTCTCAGGAGACTTCTTCTTTTTCCTTTCAGCTTGCTTAAGTTTGTACCATTCCGGATAACCATGTAGTTTCCAACAGTCATCAACTGCATGTGAAGTGGCTTGACAGTGAGTACAGAATCTAGTAGAGGTGCTCGAAGGAGCTGACCGATAGTGATGCTTCTGGACAGCCAAAGCAGATACCTCAGAGTGAATTTCTGCCCCCATAGTAGCCTGTCTTTGCACTTCTCGACGGACCATTGAATACGCCTCCTCTAAAGAGGGAAGAGGTGTAGCAGCCAAACACGACTCATCGACTTGATCCAAACTGTGATCAAGGCCAGCAAGGAACATATAGACCCGATCTTCAGCAGTACGCTTCCTTTGCTTCTCAATATCAGTAGCGCATGTCATATCATTGGGTCGCCGATAATCAAGCTCCATGAATATCGAGTTTAGCTCGTTATAATATTCTGCAAGAGGTCGACCGCCTTGACGTAGTTGAAAGGACTTCTTCATTAGTTCATATACTTGTGAAGAATCAGAAATGTCAAGATAATTCCTCTTCACAGCATCCCAGACTTCCTTAGCCGTGCCACATTGAACAAAGTGTGACATCAAATGGTCTGTCATGGAGTTAATAAGCCAAGACTTAACCAAAGCGTCTTCAGCTTCCCATTCATCATAAGATGGATCAGTCTCTGCAGGTGCAGTCTTCCTCCCTGTAATATAACCCTTCTTCTTTCGACCAGCAATGTGCATCTCCAGAACTTTAGACCAAACACGATAATTTGTCCCATCCAAGTTAATATGAGCAGGTGACGTGGAGTCGTGAATAGTGAAAGAAGATACATTCTTATTGTCTGAAGAACCGGGAATACTTTTGTCATCCATTTTAAACTTTGAAATTCTTCCAAATCAGAAACAAGCCGCTGAATAAACGATCACTGAGAAACACTCAACAAACTGAATAGTTGAGGGCACAAAAGTGAGTCGTTGGAGAGGACCTGACAGAGAATTTCAATACCCAAGGAGACAATTGCAAAGTTTTTTTTACCAACTTGCACAAATGCAAAAATTTGGAATCTGATTTTAATGTTCCAAACCAGGGATTGAATAGCAAGTTTTGAAAAACTCAGGGACCAGTTTGCACAAACCCAAAAACTACAGTGACTATACCCTAAATCTGAAATACCACTCCAAGACGTGAGATAACACAAAAATGGAGAAGAAATCCAGGTACAATCTCAACTTGGTCAAGGATAGCACACAAACCGAGACCAATATGGAATTGCACCACAAATGAAAAGAGATATGATCAAACCAACACTAGTCGAAGGTCCTACAGGCAAGGACGAGTCAACCGATGGCCGCCGATGGATCTCCAACTATGTCACGCACCTCCACGCGCCGCCAGAAGGGACTGCTCACAGATCGGAGAAGCCGCGCGTGTGGGCGCGTGGGTCAACGGATTCCGACGATTTTCCGGCGGCTGAGAGGCGATCTGAGGGCGAGCCGACTGGTGGTGTGGGTTTTTTGATCAGGTGTGTGGATGTGGGACCAATCAGAAAAAGGGCTGCGGCTAGGGTTTTTTTTTTTTTTTTTTTTTTGATTTTTGAAGGTAAAGCCTTAATATGTTAGAGATTGGGGAAAATAAATTTAGGGTTTAAGAATTAGGGTAGAAAACGAAAAACCCTAATTTGGAGAGCCCTAAATTTTTGAGAACCAAAGCTCTGATACCAAGTTGAAATAAATAGCTACCTTATTATTCATTGAGGGTCTAAAGCCCTTTAAATAGGATTACAAAGTAAATAATAAAAGGAAAACCTAATACTAAAAGGACACCTAATACTAAAGGAAACAATAATAAGATGGAAAGATAATATAGACTTTTCTTAATTTAAAACTCTAATTATAATGAAAATAATAATAATATTCCAACAAGTAATACCTAGGGTTCCAAGTGTTGTGTTCCATTCCAACCCAACCCTAGTGCCAAAACCCTAGCCGTAGCCCTCTTTCTCGATCTGACCATCTTACATCTGATTGGAAAATTGATACCATCGGTCAACTCGTCTTGCCGTCGCCTACTTGTCGCCGGAAAATCATCGCCGGACTCCAAGCCACGCGCCTACACACGCGTTACTTTCCGGCGTCAAGCAGTCCACTCCAACAGCGCGTGAGAGCATGTGACATCTCCGACGAAGCTCCGCCAGCCCTTGGTCGACTCGCCTGCGCCTGCTCGACCTTCGTTTGGTATTGGTTTGGCCATATCTCAGCTTGTTTGTGGAGTTAGCTCAAATTGCTCTCGGTTTGTGGTATATATATTAGTCCTTTCTCTGATTGCCTTCCTTCATCTGGTATTCGTGGTGTATATATATGCCCTTTTTTTTTTCAGATTGCCTTCCTTCGTCTGGTATTCGTGTTATTCTCATGGCAACACAATTTGACTCATCAAAAGATATGTCTATGCTTACTTTTTCGTCTACTCCTACCATATGCACAGAGAAACTAACGGGGTCAGCCAACTATATGACTTGATCTTCGACCATTGAATTGTGGTTTATTGGTCAAGGTGTTGATGATCACTTGATGAAGCAACTTAAGGATATTGGTACTAAAGATCAACCAAAGTGGAAGCAGGTTGATGCCTTCCTTTGTAATCTTTTGTGGCAATCTATTGATCGTACCCTCGTTGGCCACTATCGGGCATATCGTTCTTGTTATGATGCGTGGCAGAAGGCAAAGAAACTCTATTCTAACGATATCAATCGTCTCTATACAGTTGGTTTCTAATATGAAAAAGTCATGCAACAGGACCAAGATATGCAGACTTATCTGGGACAAATTGAGACTCTTTGGCAGGAATTTAATGATATGATGCCTTTATCTGAGGATGTTGCAAAGCAAGAAGATCAGCGTGGGACTTTCTTTATGGCCCTAGCATTAGTTGGTCTCCGTCCTGAACTGGAATCTGTTCATAACCAAATTCTTGCGCGCTCGGGGATCCCCACTATGGATGCAGTATTTGAACAATTACTCCGTATCTCTACAGCATCCACCATCTCCACTAATCCTACTGTTACTCCCATTGATGCGGCTATTCTAACCTCTCAAGTCTCTACTTGAAATGATGGTAAGGGTGGCCGTGGAGGTCGCAATCGCCCCCGATGTTCACATTGCAATAAGCTTGGCCATACAGGTGATCGGTGCTACCAACTTCATGGCCGTTCTCCTAAGGTCGCCAATGTCACGCAGTATGGGCCCTCATCTGAGACTTTACCTGACAGTGTATCAGTGTCAGGTGCTGAATATGTTGAGCTTTTGAAACTCCGGGAGAGTCAGCAGTCCCCTTCAACCACATCGGGTAATCCCATCGAGAACTCTGTTGCCTGCATCTCACAGTCATCTCCTCTTAGCCCTTGGGTGCTTGATTCTAGTGCTTCATATCACATGTCTGGTAGCAAAATTTTGTTTTCCACTATTTCTTATTCAAGTGTCCTGTCCCCTGTTACCTTAGCCGATGGTTCTCAAACTAAGGTTGAAGGCATTGGTCGAGTTAAACTCTTTGAGTCTTTATTTTTAGATTCTGTTCTCTTTGTTTTGGATTGTCCGTTTAATCTTATCTCTGTTAGCAAGTTATCCCAGAATCTCCCCTATTCTACTACTTTCATGGCTAATTCGGTTCTTGTGCAAGGATCGGACACTGGGAGGACGATTGGAGTAGGGCGTGAACGCGACGGGCTATACTACCTTAACCTACCAACACCTATTACTTGTGCTGCTATTGATCCGTCTACAATTCTTCATCATCACCGTTTGGGACATCCTAGTCTATCCAAACTACAACAGATGGTGCTGAGTCTTCCACGTCTGTCTACTTTAGAGTGTGAGTCATGTCAATTAGGCAAATATGTTCGTAGTTCTTTTTCGAGTCGTGTCAATAAACAAGCAAAATCACCTTTTGCTTTAGTTCATTCGAATGTTTGGGGTCCTAGTCGTGTTCAGTCCACTTTGGGTTTTCGTTATTTTGTTACATTTGTTGATGACTTTTCTCGTTGTACTTGGTTATTTTTAATGAAAACTCATTCCGAGTTGTTTTCCATTTTTCAAACATTTTGTTCTGAAATTAAAACTCAATTTGGCACTACTATTCGTATTCTCTGAAGTGACAATGCACACAAGTATTTTTATACACAGTTCAAATCATTTATGGCTTCCCAGGGTATTCTCCATCAATTGTCTTGCCATCACACTCCCCAACAAAATGGTCTGGCTGAGCGGAAAAATAGACAACTAATTGAGATTACACGCACCCTCCTTATCCATTCTCACATTCCACTCCGCTTTTGGGGAGATGCTGCCCTCACCGCATGCTATCTCATTAATCGCATGCCTTCTTCCGTCTTGCAGGATCAGGTTCCTCATTCTTTATTGTTTCTAGATCCGTTATATTATGTCCCTCCTCGAGTCTTTGGGTGCACTTGTTTTTTTCATGACCTTTCCCCGGGGAAAGATAAGTTACAGGCTAAAGCACTTAAGTGTGTCTTTTTGGGTTACTCTCGCTTGCAGAAAGGGTTATAGTTGTTTCTCTCCCGACCTTCAGCGTATCTTGTTCTTGCAGACGTCACTTTCTTTGAGACGACACCCTACTTTCCTTTCGACACACATACCTCTCTTCTCTCGAATGATCTACCTGCCCATAGGCCTTTCCCAGCTATCTCCTTTACTGATACTCCTTAACCCGATATCTCCTCCCTTGACCGTATGGCACCTACTCCAGACTCACCCCCTCCTCTAATCACTTATCGTCGCCGACCTCGACCTGCTGACCATCCTCCCACTAAGTCGCCACGAGACCCGCTCAGTGTGTCCACATCTGCTCAGACACCTAAGCCTGCTCCATCTCTGTCACCAGAGCCCGTTGCTTCCTCTGGCCCGCTAGATTCACCTTCTACTCCGATTGCACCTCCAGATCCCGATCTTGACTTGGATCGTCCAATCGTTGAGCGTAAAGGTACTTGTTCTACTCGTAACCCATATCCTATATATAATTTTGTTAGTTACCAACGCTTATCTCCATCATATATTGCCTTTTTGTCATCCTTGTCCTTTGCATCCATTCCTAAATCTGTTGCAGAGGCTCTTTCACACCCAGGTTGGCATCAGGCTATGGTTGATGAGATGCGTTACATGGTACCGGCACTTGGGATTTCGTACCTCTTTCTCCGGTGAATCTACAGTGGGTTGACACTGTGAAAGTTGGTCTTGATGGCAGTATCGATCGGCTGCAAGTCCGTCTTGTTGCAAAAGGATACACCAAGATTTACGGGCTTGATTATAGTGATACATCCTCGCCGGTTGCTAAGCTATCCTCAGTTCGTCTTCTCCTATCTATCGCTGCTATGCGTCATTGGCCTCTTTATCAGTTGGATGTTAAGAACGCCTTTCTTCATGGTGATCTACGTGAAGAGGTTTATATGGAGCAGCCACCTGGTTTTGTTGCTCAGGGGGCGTCCGGATTGGTATGTCGCCTTCGTCGCTCCCTCTATAGATTGAAACAATCGCCGCGAGCTTGGTTTGGGCGTTTTACCTCAGTAATTCAACAGTTTGGCATTGTTCGTAGTGAAGTTGACCATTCGGTATTTTACTGTTACTCATCTTCTGACCATTGCATCTACTTGGTGGTTTATGTGGACGATATTGTTATTACTGGGAATGACAAAGAAGGTATACAAAGGCTAAAGCACATCTGCTTCATCACTTTGAGACCAAAGACATGGGTAAGCTTAAATACTTCTTGGGAATAGAAGTTGCTCAGTCCTAACAGGGTGTTCTTATTTCTCAAAGGAAGTATGCCCTCGATATTTTGGAAGAGACAAGTATGTTAAATTGTAAACCTGTAAAAGCCCCGATTGATCTGAATGTCAAACTTGTTCCTTGTCACGGGGAGTCAGACCCTGGTAGATACCGGAGACTTATTGGGAAACTCAGCTACCTCACTGTGACTCGTCCAGATATTTCATTTGCCATAAGTGTTTTGAGTCAGTTCCTTAGTGCTCCCTATGCTAGTCATTGGAATGCTGCCATTCGTCTTCTACGTTACATCAAGAAAGCGCCAGGTAAATGTTTACTTTATGAAAATAGAGGAGACACCAGGTGGTTGGATATTCAGATGCATTGGGCAGGCAGCAGCCCACACGATAGACACTCGACCACTGGGTATTGTGTCCTTGTTGGAGGAAATTTAGTGTCTTGGAGGAGCAAGAAGCAATCAGTGGTTGCTTTGTCCACAGCTGAGGCAGAATACCGAGCTATGGCTAAAGCTACTTGTGATCTGGTCTGGTTGAAACAGTTACGTCAGGAGCTGAGGTTTTTGAAGTGCCAACAAATGAAGTTGATATGTGATAACCAAGTAGCCCTTCACATCGCTTCCAATCTTGTGTTTCATGAGAGACCAAGCATATCGAGATTGATTGTCATTTTATTCGGGAGAAGATTATTTCAGGGGATATCGTCACTAGTCATGTCAAATCAAATGATCAACTAGCCGACATATTTACTAAGTCACTTGGGGGTCTTCGGGTCAATTACATTTGTAACAAGCTTGGAACTTACAATTTGTACGCTCCAGCTTGAGGGGGAGTGCTAGATTGTCTTGTGATATAGTTCGGGTTTAGTACGGGCCTAGCCCAATACGTCTAGTGTAAATATTATATATATGTCTCTGTATGATGAATCAAAAGATAACCTTTTCACAATTCTCTTGTATTCTCACATTGGGATAATTGTTGAAGCTGGTTTATTAAACGGGGTTGTACATTGCTAGTGAAACAAGCTGGGATAGGACAATATTTGTGTTCAGAGAGGAGTCTATTGCTCTCTATTTAGCATCTTCATTGCATAGTGACTATTTCATCCTACATGGCACTTTATTTTGGGGAGAGAGAGACACATTAAAACTAGTGGGGTCCACCTCTCTCCTTATTATCTTTATTTCCTCACCTTTTCCCACTTTTTCTTCATTGCTTCCCGTACCACTTTCAAAATGACACATTCAACTTCGTATCTTCCACTATTATTTTATCATTATTTTGAATTTGTTTCCATCTCTCTCATCCTTTTCCTCTCTTTTTTCCTACACTTTTTTCTTTTTCTCTTCAATTTTAATTAAAATAATCACCTTGTCTCTATCTCTATCCTTAGCATCATCCTGCAATCCACATCCCCATTGGAGATGCTCTTGGTGTGTATGGATAGGATTGGACAACAATAGTTTGGGCTTGATATTGGTGGATTAGCTTAGGTGATCTCATGGATCTCTATCACGCTACATCAATTTCATAAACACCATGGAAACTGATCCGTATGATTGATGACTTTAAATATTGGTTTCATCCACTCATGGATCTCTATTACTAGAGAACTTCCACGTGCATGTTTGGTCCCAATTAAACAGTGTGACCCAGTTATGGCATACTGGAAACACGACCACCCCCCCAGTGGCGCATGTGACTTGCTGTTATACATAATTGAGCAATAGCCTTCGTTATTTTGAGGACCTCCAACATTTGAATGGTGACAACATCATGCATGATGCAGGAAGGGTCATTGTCATTTGGTTGGACACCCGCCTGATGGCACGGCCAAGAGTAATCTGCAAAACAGATATTCTGTGCCTTCCCGAGCTGCAGTTAGTATGCAAAAAGATAGTCATATGCATCCAGTTCAACCAGTTATTAATCGTGCTGATAATCTGCTGTATCAGTTGGCTGGTGAACAAACTGGAATCTCCAGAACGCCTAATATTACCAGGCTTGTAGCTGTAAGTGTGTCATCTTTTACCTTCACTGTCTGACTTGTGCCTGAGATTTCTTTTGTCTATTTTGAACATGTATTGTTGTTAAGCGAAGTGTGTTAAATTCCTTTCTGTTTGGACCTATTTTTAAGTGCGACTTGTGCCCAAGCATCATACATTCATACTTGTATTCTTGGATAAATGAGAAATGTTTTTGTTGTTTATTCTGGTTGACCGCATTGATTTCAGGGGTCTGCTGGAGAAGCATCTCTACATGGCTTAAATTCTAGATCACTTGATCAGATATCTGATGAGAACATCCAGCTGTTCAATAGGTAAAATATAGAGGATCATGTAAAATGTATATGCCCACATACTTATTTAGTTAATCTACAATACCGTCTGAATAAAAATCTTAATTTGTTCACTTTATGGGGAAGGGAATGTGGCCATAATGAACTCTGGCATAATTTTCTCAAAAATCCAATTTTCTTTCGATTCATTTTCGACCACATATTGCATGTCCATGAAACTTTTCACTTTTCGATCGCACATTCGTCGAGAAAGACCATTTTTATTTGAAAAAGACTACCAAACAAGGACCCTCAATTTTTGCATGCATAAATTTGCAGACTACTACTTATAGGTGTTGACTTGGTTCTTTCAGATTGTTTCTTATTATATAGAAAATGTAACCAAGATTAAATATTTGCTTGTTTTATAGCAACAATGATTATTCATTGTCACGGTTCACTTGTTTGGATAATATTGGTCCTTGTTACTTTGTATATCGAGTAATTAAACTAATTAAACTCAAGTTTCTATAGTCAAATCATTCCACAGATGTACTTACCAACTAAATATAATGATTTTTATTTTTATTTGTTTTTTATGTTTTTATTATTTATTTATTTTTTGGGTCCTGTGGCGTGCTAGTGAGGACATCCTTAGCAGAACACCTTGATACCAGTTTGTTTTTTCTTTTTCTTTTTGTTCCTTGTTTATTTTATTTTATTTTTTAATTTCTAATTCTGTGGCTGCCAATGACAGGTGTCAGGAACACATTCAGAAAGAAGCTGAACTTAAAAAAATGGTATTGAATTTTTTAGAAATAATAATCATGCATATGGTTCACATTTATTTAGTTATTTAGTTGTCCGAGGATACCTATTGTTGTTTGCATTTGCCAAAAAAAAAAAAAAAAAAACAAAAACAGATAGAGGAATTGGAGAACGAGTTAGAGGAGACGAGAAACAAGTGTGCCAGACTTTCTTCTCACTTGGAAAGCCAGAGGATGCAAATGCTTACTAGATAACCAGCACGATTTTTCACTTATCATATCAAGAAGTTGGCAGCTTTTGCAAGAGCGTTTTTGGGAAGTACTAGTAGGTATTATGTATAATATTATTATGATGGTCACTCTAAAGATCTGATGCCCGCGTACATGTGGCCACCTTAAGGTGTTCACATTCCCCCCCGCGGCCCCCGAAAAAAAAGTGGGTATTAGATCATTTGCCGGTAGAGATTATTATCATTATGATTGTAGATAAAACTATGGATGACGGGGTGATTTTTCATTTTGTAAAGGGTGGGCTACCCCCCAATTTTGCTCAATAAACCCACATAACAAACTCCATTCCAATTTTACAATCTCAGCCAAAAAAAAAAAAAAAAGGAACGAAGATCTGTTGGCAAATATTGCCGGAAATTGTAGCAATTGATGGGGGTGAACTCACTCTTTGTTGCTGGGGGTTCTCCCCTTTTTTTGGCTGTCGTTTTTAGCGGCAATTGTTGCCAAAAGTGAAAAAAAAATCAGAAATAAAAAATAAATATTTTTTGTTCGGCATTGGTCGGCTGAATAGCCTTGAGGCTGTTTTGCCATTGTAGGTTGTTCGACGTCGAAATTACTGGTTGAATACAACAAAAAGGAAATTTAAAAAAGGGTAAAATTGGAATGGAGGTTATTGGGTGAGTGTCTCGCGCAAAATTGGGGGTGCAAATAGACGCATCTTTTGCCAATCAAAAGGAAGGGGGAAAAAATGGGGAAATTGATCCACACTTTTGTCCTTATATATTTACTACATTGTCAACTGTACATCTCTCGTTTTCTTATTTATTTATTATTTATTTTTTCCCATTTGGGTTGAGAATTGCACTGTTTGCTCTTTTAAGGCTACATTAATTCATGTAAAAATAAATGGAATGAAAAATATAAAATTAAAATTCCAAATGGTTTCAAAATTTTGTTTATTTATTTTTCATATTATATATCTACCATTTGGTTAAAAAAAAAGTGTGCATATATTATTCTCCAAATTGTAGTTATACATTTACCAATATTGATTTTTAAAATCATTTAAATAGCAATCATAAAAATGTGTATATTAATAATTTTTTTTAGATGCGACGTCGGATGTACAACGTATTAATATTAGAAATGGCAAAAGATGAAATTCATTTAGTATATATTTTGGTAAGTTTATTTCAGAATACCATTCATACATTTAAACTTAAGAAATAAAAGTTAGAAATAATATAAAAGAAATACTTGTGAGAAGTAATCTAAATAAACAATAAAAGCTAATTATTTTCCAGTGCGAAATATTCCATTGTCACTAAAATCGCGAATATAATTATTTGTATTTTTAGTATGTGTAAAAGTGAATTGTAAACATTTTCCAATAAATATAACATCTGCAATTCTGCCTATGCTAGGGATAGAAAAAAAACTCAACCCGGCCTCGAACCCACCGGCGATCCGCCATGAATGGGTTGGAATTTCGTCGACCCGCTAGTCGGTGGGGCGGGTCGGGTTCGGATTCGAGTCGGTTCCCATGACCCACGGCGGGTCGCAGGTCGGGGGTGACCCGACCCCGAGTGTGCCGATTATTATTATTATTATTTAATAGCTATAAGAACATAACTCATTATCATTTTATAAGTAATAACCAGCTTACATTCTCAAACTCATTTATTCAATTCCCTCTTGCCGTATTACTATTTACCCATAAACCATCTACTTTCTCTAACTCATTTATTAATTTAAACAGCTCCTCAGTTTCTCTCTTTCTCTCGGCTCTCTCATTCTCTGTCTTTCGTCTCTTTCAATTCCCTCTTAAAAAGCCAACACAAGTAAATTATTGCTGATTACTTCCTATTTGCAACCTAACTCAATTCACGATTTTCTCTCAACTCTCACTCTCTCATCACAAGTAAATTACATAAGTGTATTTAAATAATTAAAGCTCTGTTTCTTAAAAATTATTCGGGGTCAATAGGCTGACCTCCACCGACCCGACTAGACTCGACTCGAACCCGATTGTTATCGGATTCGAGTCAGGTTGGGTTCAGGTTGGGAAATTCCCACGAGTCGGCCACATAATCGACTGACCCGACTCTAACCCAGCCCGTTGCCATCCCCAGCCTATGCGGAATCCCCTCTCTCTCTGTAGTTTCATAAAATTATTTACTCATATATTTAGACCAACAATTCCATTTATGTTAGGGGATTGTATACTTCAAAAGACTTTCAAAGACTTTACAGGTATTTAATATATTTGTAAAGTAATACCATTTAAGTGTATTTAATATATTCCATTTAAGTGTATGCAATTAAGACTGCTGAAAGTAATACCATATTGAGGTATAGACTTCCTAAAAGTTTCTTAAGGTCATGTGGTATTAAAGCAAAACTTTAAGTCCCACAAAATTATGCAGCATCCATTTTGGTTAGCCATTTTTAAAGACTATTATGGAGTTTTCTAGGTACTAATCTTTTACAATAAAATATAAATATAATTTTTCATACAAAGTCTAACTTACCTCTGAGATTTTGAAAAATTTTTATCGACATAGAGAATCTATGATTCACCTCCATGACAAAAGATAATTATTATTTTTATATCTTCCCAACACATTATTATATTATTATTATTTGTTTTTCACTCTCACTTATTTTTTTTCATTATTTTCTTTATTTTTTAATAAGGAGGGTATAGAAAGTAATTCTTATTAAATTTTATCTTGCCTCTTTTATTCAACTTATGTACAAAAAAAATAATTATTTTTGAAAATTTGTAAAAACAATATTACAAGTTATCATTAAATATTTTATGTTGATACCTTATTTAATTTAATAACTTGATATATAGTTCGACATACTAATAATGTTGAACATGATACAGTTTTTTCCCCTTATCAAATTATATTAAAATGTTGTAAAATTTTTGCATTAGTTGTATACTTTGGGGGTTATTACAATCTATCGAAAAGTTTGAAACATGTATACATTAATCCAAAATTTTAGTTAAATTGCATAAGTCTACCTTTTATTTTTTTTAATATATGCTTATTTGATATACAATTAATTTTATTAAATTAATTTGATACTAATTAGATAGTTTTTATCCAAAAATTTTAACATAGTAGAATTTGTTTGTATTAATATCATAATTTTTCAAAAATTTCTTTCGAATTAGATCCACTCATATTTCAATTTGAACCAACAATTAATAATAAATGAAATTATTATATCTCCATAAAATTTTAGTAGGAGTATATCACGATAAAAAAATACACTCAATTTAGAAAAATAATAAAATAAAAATTCAAATAAAGCCCAACTCCTACCCCAAACCCACCCACCTTTATAGCAAATTGGTCGGTTGCCGGCGATTTCACAGCAATATCTCATAAATTTGTACTATTTTTAGCAATTTGTTGTTTTCATCATTTTCTTGCAGATTACATACATATAAGCATATACATACAAAAACACCTACTGCATCATTTCATCTCTTGAATTTTGCTCAAATTTAGCTCAAGTCTGAGTTTTAATCTTAGAAAAATGATGTCAAATGACAGAATTTCTTCCGTTCCTTCGTTCTTCATTCAAGATCTCAATCCAAATCCCAACCCTAGTCCTAGCCCTACTAAGAGAAAATGAAATCTACCAGGAACCTAGGCAAGATAATTTGTGTTTCGTCTTCTTCTTCATCATTTTGATCTTCTTGTAATGATTTACATGTGTTATTACAGTTCCAGATTCAGAAGTGATAGCTTTGTCACCAAAGCCTCTAATGGCCACAAACAAATTCATACACAAAATCTACAAAAAGGGTTTTCAAGCGTTCTAGATGGTGTGATCCAAAAAAAGCAGCAAATAGATTGACACCATCTGTGGGAACGATAGAAGTTCTTACACATCCAACTCTCTTTTTCTTTACGTGTGAAAAGCTCAAGTGCTCCCATGGCATTTTCTTTACATAAGACTCTCAGTTAGGTTCAGAGGAGCCTGAATGATGATTTTGAAGACCCTCCTCAAACTAATGAGGTCCAAAGAGTGGACCGCCATAAAAGGAAGCCTAGAAAATCAAATGCGAAGCTAGGTGCCTCCAAAATGAAAAAAAAGACTCCAGGTAAGGCTTAAGCTGTTACAGTCCAAGATCCCATCGGCATGCTACCGGATCAACATTCTGAGCAGCAGGATGAACGATGGACTAGCTTGGACACTAGCAACGAGGATGATCAATCCTCTCACGTTGACGTATCCGCATGCAAAAGGCCCATGCAGTAACCAATGCCGCCTCCGCTAAGTCAACCAACATTTTTTGTTGTATTCAGCACAGGTTCAACAAACGCACTATTAACGTGGACTAGGAAGCTAACTCCGGTATGCGGGGCAGAGAATCATTGAAAGGTGACCTGAGGCATCAAATTACCGTTTAGAGCCAACAGTACCAACACGATAGGGCCTGAAACTAGCTAAGCCGGGATCACGGTCTCCACAACATGCTCAATTAAAGGAATGAGCAAACGTGTGAGGAGCATCGTGCGCATCCAGTGCAGGGGGATCGCCCCACAAATTCGAAGCAAAGAGGCCTTTCTGGCAATAGCCCTATAGGTGCATGAGGTGGTCGGGGCAATGTAGGAATCTTGGACTGCTGAATTAGTGGTGACCGTTTTGAAGAGGATGAGAGCTATATCAAAACCTGCGAACTTGATGATGATGATGATGATAACTTCATCTTCATCTCAAAATTTGAGAAGGATGAAGTTTGATCCCCAAGTTCAAGATGCCTCCGATGGAGCCCAACAAAGGCAAAGGCGACCCTATGGGTCACATAAATGTCTACAAGACAAGCTCCAAGGAAAATCACCTACTGACAAGTGTAGAAACTTCCATCTCACTGTCAAAGGTGATTCAAACATCTGGTATAACCTCCTCGCCCTAAGAAGCGTCTGTAGCTGGCCACAGCTGCACATGTTGCTCATCTCGATGACATTCGCCGGAGGCCAAATGAAAGCTTCAAAAGCTATTTCAAATGCTTCAGCAGCCTATTCTACAAAATAGAGAATTGTCGTGGCGCCAAGGCTATGGATTCTTTCATGATTCGCTTGAATCCATACACCCAATTCTAGAGAGACGTGCAAGATAAAGAGCTCATGAACTACACCTCGCTTGTTGATTTGATAAGCAAAGAAATACAGCGCGAAGACCTATCCTAACAGAGGCTCCATGTGAAAAGTTATATGGGCAAAGATAGACAGCTTGCCATCAAGCAAATCAGTGAAAACCTATTCGGAAGTGGTGCCAGGTCTATAAATATTTGGGATGCTCTATTGACGAATGTAATGAAGTTGCATGGGTAGCTTCGTAGCTTGAGAAGGGAGAGGGACGACTGGCTCAGCAGCGGCGAAACCTTCCTTGTCAGAAATGGAACCCCCGCGAAACAGATCGATGCCCGGGGCACTATAGCTTAAATAAGCGGCCCTAGCACCCAGAATAGCACAATAAGTTAGCCGAGCAACCCATAATCGTCCCAGGAAGAAAACTTGTTGGACAAGAAGTAGATTAGGTAGATCAACATGATCATCGGTGGCCCTCGGTGGATCGGTCAAGGATGAACGCAAAGAGGAACTATGATAAAAGGGCATGCCAGGAACCTTTTGAAAGACGGCATGTTCACGGAAATATGAAAAAGACCTCGACCATTGTTTTCATAGATGAAGACGAAAGAAGGTACATTATCCTAATTGCGATGTCGTCGTCGTCCGTGCTATAGTTGCCAGGAACGAGATGAATCGTATGCTGGTCGATAATGACAAGGTTAACGTAATTTATGGGTCTACCTTTAACTAAATGGGCATCAATTACCTCTCGGATCCTATCATGAGACCACTATACAATTACATAGGGGATAGCCTAGCACTCCGGGGAAAGAGCACTCTTGTAGTCGAGATCGGCGAGGCACCAAAAATGGTCTGACGTTATATGGAATTCTTTATAGTTGATACAAGATCGGCTTACCATGGTGTTTTGGGAAGGCCAGCATTGAAGGACCTTCGAGTAGTGACCTCCATACATTGTGATTGTGACAAGTTCCCGATCCCCAAGGGAATCAAAACTATAAAAGTTAATCCGAATGAGTGACGAATAGTGGATATGCTACATGAATGCTTTTAGAAAAGCAGGCCCACAGACTAAAAAGAAGAGGCAAATGATGAAAATTGATGTAATGATGGCCGACATATTCCCAGCCATGGAAGACTTGTATGAAGACATTGACCCTCGCATCATTACGGGATAGCCTCCGACATCCCCAACTGAGGAGTTAGAAGAGGTGGCCATCTTGGTGAAAGGAGAGCCAAAGCTACTTAAAGTCAGACGCGAACTTCGTTCTGACTTGAAAAAGAACCTTGTGGAATTTCTAAAAAGGGATACAAACGTCTTTACCTGGAAGCATTCAGACATGGTCGGCATTGACCCATCAATTAGCTGCTATGTATTAAGGATAGACCTGAAACTCTAACCAAAGATACAGAGGCGAATTAAGCGTTCAAAGATGATGTGGGCAAGTTGATCGCAAACGGTTTCATCAAGGGGTTCCTCTTCTCAGAGAGGGTCTTGAACCCCGTACTTCTCCAAAAACCAAATGGAAAGTGGAGGGTGTGTATAGACTTCTCCAACCTGAACAAGGCGTGCCCAAAGGACAGTTTCTGACTGCCACAGATTGACCAACTTGTTCATGTGAAAGTAGGGTAAGAAATCCTGAGTTTCATAGATGCATGCACGAGCCACACCAGACCCCAATGCAAGAAGCCTATCTAGAACAGACCTCATTCATTAAGAACCAAGGCCTGTAATACTACAAGATGATGTGCTTTGGCCTTAAGAATGCCGAGGTGAATTTTCGGCTATTAATCAATCGAATGTTCATCGGTAGGATTGGCATCACAATGGAGGTTTATGTTAATGGCATATTGGAGAAGTGTGAGAAGGCGGGGGATCATATCAAGCATCTCAACAAGATGTTCAGCATCCTGCACCGATGCAAGATGAAGCTAAACCCTGCCAAATGCGCCTTCAAAGTAGCCTCCGGGAAGTTCTTCGATTACATGGTCAACTAGTAAGGAATTGAAGTGAACCCCAAAAAAATCCAATCGTTGCTTGACATGAATTCTCCCAGTTCGCGCAAGCCTTATCGGCAGAATTGCGGGACTTAGCACATTCGTATTCGAGGCAACGGACAGACGCACCACCTATTTCTAAACTCTTAAGGGAAAGTAGTGCTTCGAGTGGACGGGCCAATGCAATGAGGCTTTGCAGGCACTAAAACAAAACATAGGGAAACTCCAACTGCTCTATATATAGATGGCTCCTCTGGTGATACGGGCACTGGGGCTGAGAACATCATCATTAGCCTAGAGGGCCATAAGCTGAACAACACACTCTACCTAAACTTTGAGGTTTCAAACAATGTGTCCGAGTTCGAGGCCCTTTCTACCTAGCCTTGTGTTGGCCAATGCCCTAAATGGTAAGAAGATAAAAGCTATGAGCGACTCCTAATTGGTCGTTAGCTACGTAAATTGAAAATTTCAAGCCCCGTGAGAAAACGATGTGGTTGTATTGGCAGTTCGTCACGAAGGCTAAGCAGAACTTCGAGCTCATTAGGATTCCTCGAGAAAACCACCTAAGTGGACATACTTTCTAATGACCCAACCCAAAATTTACTCGATATGGGTCGGTTTGGAAAATTTCGGATTGAAATTGAACCGCATTTTCACGATTTGGTTTTGAAATCAACCCGAACCAGTTCGGTTCAAATCAATTTGGTTAGTTTATGCCTTTAATTTTTTTTAAGATTAGTCGGTTTACGGGTTGGAAATTTTCAGCCCATAAATCGACCTGATGGGCTACTGACTCGACCTTAATCGGCTCAAGTAGGGTCCGATCGAGTAAGTTGGGTCGTGGGTTGGATGCCCAGCCCTAGTTCTAAGGAGTCTGAGCTTATGAAGGTCATTCCTATAGAATAACTGGTGGTGGGGCGTGTCGCGGCGCGCCAAATTTTGTTTTTTATTTCCTTACTCGGTTTCAAAACTACAAATTAATGTAGAAGTGAGAAGTAAGGGTCGAACCCAAGAGGAACGGTGTTTAATCTAGTTGTCTTTATCAATTAATATAGGAAAGTGAGGGTTTTGAGAATTTTGAATGAAAATCAAATGACAAAAGATAAGATCAAATAAAACAATTGAAATAAATATCTAGTTCTCGGGTTCGGTTGTGTCAACCACTTGTGTTTATCTTTCCCATGCAACGTGTTACTATTCCTTCTTCAATTTATCAACTCTCAATTAACCAAGAAGCTCTGATTAACGAATTCTTCCTTAAGTGTATTAAGTAAAAAGTAAACTCTTTAACTTAACATCTAACTATTGGATAACCCTAAACAAGCTCTTAGGATTTAATGCAAAGCTAGTATGAAATGAACGAAAAGAATGAGTTGAATTAGATGAATAATTTCACAAGCTCGAATTAATGCATCTAAGATGATTTGTTAATAAATATGCACGATATTCATTTGCTACTTTGGATTGGAATCTAATGACAATTACGGATCAAAAGTTCCAATCCTAGCAAGTAACTTGAATTTAAAGATTAATTGATTCAATTGGCCAAGGTGAATGCAATAATCAAATAAACTCAAAAACGGGTTTACAAGCATAACAAATCAACAAATTGAAGTAGAGGAATAGATAAAACGTTACTAAAGAGTTAGAAAAGATAACAACATGTTAGTTGAACACAACGTCCCCCTCGAACTAGATAGAAAAGTCTTAACTACTCATAATTGCGGGGTTTCATACTTTTTAGCGAGTGTTTGCCTTGTATCACCACCACTATATGATAGATTATGCAAAATATAGTAAACAAGTAAATAAATACTAAGAAATAAATAGAGAAATAAACGGGGAAAAGAGAACTTAGCGAAGAATTGATCCGCCGGAATATGAAAAGCTAAAATCTTCAAGCTAAAACTAAGAACAAATGAAGAAGAAAATTTTATTGGAGAGAACTACTAGCTAATTCTCTTCTACTAAGTTGTGCCTTTCATTCCTTACAAATGCCTCTATTTATAGGCAAAATTTCACAAGAAAACATGATAAAAAATTGTACAACTACTCCATTATGATTCCACTAATTGGTAACTACCAAATCATGATCTTAAATTGCTCCATTAGTTAAAATATTGTATCATGGTATAGGTAAGCATTTTGGATGAATTGTGCAATTGGAATTTCCTTTTTTTGATATTTTAATAGAAAGTTATGAATTTTCTACCAAAACACGGCCCAAGAAATCCTCCATTCACATCTCTCTCGGGTTTGCCCATTTTTGACCATGACATGATCCGAATCATTTGAAGAGGTCAACATGAAAGTTGTAGCCCTCTGAGGGTCCTTTCCAACAATATAAAGTGCAGGTCAATTTGAATTTTGTAACAAAAGTTATGGTCAAATTACTGAACTGCGGCAGTAAATTCGAGTTACTGATTTTTCACGCTTTGTCCTTTCTCTTCAAATGGCCATAACTTTCACTAGGAAACTCCGAATTGGGATCCGACAAAAATGTGGAAATCCTATTTTGATATTCTTTGATATTGGCACAAGAAAAATTGTAAAAACAACTTTTCATAAAATTGCATCGGAGGCTCTCCATCTTTGAATTTGCTTGCATTTCGATCCCAAATTCCATTTTCGCTCTGTTTTTATCCATTTTGGCTCCTTTTGATTTCTTGTGACTCTAAACACACAATAAAAGTAAAACACATAAAAATAAACATATAATACTAATAAAACACACAAATACGTAAAATAGAAGAGTTATTTAAGTCCTTTTCTAGCACTTATCAAACTCCCCCACACTTAGACTGTTGTTCGCCCTCGAACAACAACCATATGACACAAAACAACACAATGATTTTAGATGAGATAAACAACTTTAAACATTGAAATCCTACTACAAATAGTGACTTGCTTAATAAACATTCTCCCGAACCAAGAAAATTTCACTTCTTCTCAAATACACAATGGCTTGTGAGTGTGTGCAATTGAGGTTATCATCCCATCACTAACTGGAACCAAATAAAAGCTTACGATGTTTATCCAAATCCTGACCCGAAATGATCAAATATTTCCTTTCACCTCTCGTGATCCCACTCTTATTTTACAATGATTCCCATGGATCCTAAAAATTACTCTGTTCACCAAAAATCATCAACTGTTAGCACTGCAAAGAAAAAAAAGGGCATGGCAGGTGTTTTATCGAAAATATGTCTTCAATTTAAAGAGTGTTTAGATTGAGCACTTCAAACCACTGAGGAAATTTATTTATCTAACTTCACACTTGGGTAGCTATCACATTTCTCGCGATTTTTTTCCTTTTTTTCTTTTTTTTTTTGATGAAGAAGAAAAAGAAGAAGAAGAAGAGTTTTGCAATTTTCTTTTCAGCTTTTACCCCACAGGTAGCTTTCACACTAAACCCCTTTCATTGGAGGCAGCCTTCTTCACCCATTCGAGGTGACGGCTTCACACTCTGAGGTAGGTAGCTCTTTCCTGTGGTCCCTCTCCTTTATTTCAAATATAAAAGTAAAATTCATTCTCAGCATAGGTCAGTGCTTTTTCAAAACTTTTTAAACTCTGTCAATAAAAGACACATTCAAAAAAAAAAAAAAAAAACAGGTACCATGCGATTATAACTCCACCTTACTAACAATCGATGTTTCCAGGTTACTTTGAGCAGGACTAATGGATAGAAAAAAAAAAGAAAAAAAAAGTTAGTTTACTATGGTCTAGAAGGTTAGAAAAAAAAATCAACATTTTCAACCTTCAATTTGTCTTCTAGAGAATGATAGTAAATTACCTATAAATGTGCTCAGATAAATTTACCAGTTGTGCTTGGAGAAGAACAGAACACATTTTGTTTCGAGATCTTGTAGTTTCAGCTAAGTCACACAAATTAAGCTCAATCATATTCAAAAGTTGCTATCTCATGCAAAATCGTCGACACAAATAAAAAAAAATCACACGCAGACCACAATATGCCACTCCCCCACACTTAAATTCTACATTGTCCCCAATGTAGAAATATAGAAAGCATGAAAAAGAGAAGAAATAGAAACTCCCCTATGGTAAGCAATGAGTCGTGCTGATTTGGGGATGGTGGTTGCACAATATAGCACTTCTGAGAAATACTTCGACAATCCAAGAGCAAGAGACCTGCAATCAACATATTTACAGAACAAGAAAAACAACAGCTGAAAATATTTTGGTTTTTTTTTTTAATGAAGAAGAGAAATATATACAAAGTGACTATGGCAGTTGACAACCCTCTGAACATCTTGCAGTAGTATTCACATCAAATTAATGATATGATTCCATCAAGTCTGATCCGCATGGAAACTATCTGAATCAAGATACTCTCTACAAAACAGTTTGACAACCAACCTTAATGAAAAGGTCCTCCATATCACCACATGACACATAGGTATGTTTACCATTCAATAATGAACAGCCCCACACGAACCAGCAAATGGGAGAACGTTTAGAGTAGAACGTCCAACTCAGACACTTCTCAAACGAATGAGACGTAGTTTTACATCTTCGGATGGGTGTTAATGATCACGCTCAAAAAGTTGCTGCTCAATGGTTAGGCCATCGAGTTTGGTTTCCAACAGACGTTGTCGTTGTTCCAACAAATTATCAAACTCTCTCACCGAATTCGAAATGTTGTTTCTTGATAGACTTTTAAGCCTGCACCTAATCGGTCCATCCTTGAAGAAAACAACATGTCTATATTGTGAATAAGTTTGATTTCTAGTACAATGAGGTCCATCTAATAGCTTTCCCCATTTAAAACAACATTTAAGGCGCTTAGCACGTCGTTTGCGAGCAGATCGTGATGATCCTGCCCCAAAAGCGATAACGTTCCAAAGGGAATGCTCATACTTATCAACAAGTTGAACAATTTGAATCTTGATATCAATAGGCATAGAAAAAGAGTCGAGTACTTGTAGAAGAGCAACAATACGTAGAGGAGATGCCATGGAGAGAAGTGAGAATTCAATTATTAAAGGTGTATCTAAAAACAAACTTGAGAGAGAGGAAAGAAAAAGAAAACAGTTCTTTAAGGTCTACTGAAAAAGACCAGTTTAACGCCTTTGGGCGGGATACAAGAACCAGCATCCAAGGTTTTTTTTTTTTAGTTACGTAACACACGAAAGAAAAAGAAAAACTGAAGAAATAAGATTTAAAACCATCAAAATCAATAAGTAGAATAGATTATCACACTCTTCCATATTTTCAAACAAGATACTGAAGAAGGAAAAAAAATAAGAAAATTTGAACTACATAATCGATTAGTATGAGGAAAAGACATATATATACAAAAATATCACACACATCCATACTATAAGAAAAACAAAATAAATAGAAGGAAGAAGAAGACGGTGAAGAAGAAAGAAATTACCTAATCACTGTTAGAAAGAAGTACTCACTGAGACTTAAGATTGTGGTTGTGATTTCGAGTGGAGAACGATCTCTGATTTATAGTCAAAGCTGAGCCTTTGTTTCAACCGACAATCGTGCATGCAGTGTCTTTGTAAAATGCGTTGGAGTGGGTATCCGAGAAAACGCGTTTGACGGATTTGTCATTTATCAATAATTAACCTGCCCATTATCCGTAATTCTTGCTAATCACCGATTTATGGGCCATCATGTCTCTTCCCAAATAATCGAGTCTCGAAATATCATCCTCCTACAGTAATAAAGCAATATCTTCCTTAATACGTTAGATGAAAAGTAAACAAATTAAAAAATAAAAAAAATACAAATATTAAAAGAAAATTGCTTGGGTTGCCTCCCAAGAAGCGCTTTTGTTTATGGTCGTTAGCTCGACATAGTTCCCATTTGTCAAGTAGGATTCCTCAAATCCATTACAGCTCCACTTTGTCTTCGATGGCTTCTCCGAGTGTCTTGATTTCTTAACAGTCCTTCTTGAATTCTTCTCCAAATTTTTTTGGTCTCATTTCTTTCCATGACTTCCTTCTTCGAGATGAGGTAATTGTGCTTTGGCTCAATCTTATGTGTTGTGCTGGCTCTGCAATTCAACTTACACAGTTCTTGCACAAAAGGATTAGTTGAATTGATTGCAAAGACAGAACAAGCATTATTAGGGCGCAATGAACCATCAAAAATATTAAAGTTCACTTTTTCCTCATCAAATTCCATGGATAGTGTACCCTCATAGACATCAATTTTAGTGCGAGAAGTGTAAAGAAATGGACGTCCCAATATGATAGGTGTAGGGTGAGGTGAATGTTCATCATCCATATCAAGCACGTAAAAATCGTGAGGAAAACTAAACCATTTATTTTGACTAGCACATCTTCTATCACTCCATCCGGTATGCATTGGTACGATCGACTAGTTGCACAATTACGTGAGTTTCCTTGATTTCCTAAATTTAGTGAAGCATACAAGGATCTAGGCATGACATTTATGGATGCTCCTAAATCTATAAGTGCTTTGTCAATGTGGTGATTGCCTATGGTGCAAGGGACAAAGTGAACATACCGGTCTTTGCATTTTGGAGGCAACTTCTTCTGGAATACTGCTGAAACGGTTTCTCCCATTTTGATTATTTCATTTCCTTTCAATTTCCTCTTATTAGTGCAAAGATCTTTTAAAAACTTAGCATAGCGTGGGATTTGCTTGATTGCATCTAACAATGGAATGTTGATTTCTATTCTCCTAAATGTGTCCAAAATTTCTTTCTCCTTGTCATCTTTGTTGGTTTTCGCTAATCTACTCGGAAAAGGGGGAGGAATTGTTTTAGCATTGATATGAGAGTTATGACTTACTTCCTTTTCAAGCTTTTCTTCTTTGTCTTCATGTGTGGGAACTTCTTTGTGTGGGTTCTCTATCTCTTTTCCACTCCTTAAGGTTATAGCACTGACATTCTTTGGATTTACCTTAGGTTGAGATGGTAGCTTTCCTGCAGATTGTGCTTCTAGGCGACTGATGGCAATTGCCAACTGACTCATTTGATTTTTCAAGTTTTGGATGCTTGATTTGGATTCCTGTTGGAATTTCAAAGTGTTAGTCGCTAATGTTTTCACCATATCCTCGAGCGACATACCTGATGATTGAGGCTTCTGTTGAAATTGCCCTTGGGGTTGGAAATTCCCATGTTGTTGGAATTGGCCTTGAGGCTTGTTAGGGAAGAATCCTGGGGGCTTGTTGCTTCCATAGCTCAGATTGGGGTGGTCTCGCCATCCTGGATTATAGGTGTTTGAGTACGGATTGTATTCTTGTCTTGGGAATGGGAAATTATTTGCTGAGTTCACTTGTTCGTTGTTATCCACTTGTAGAACAGGACAAGCATCTGTAGGATGTCCTAGATTTGTGCATATGCCACATGCTTTGACTTGCGGATTGTTTCCTACAACAATTTGTTTGAGAAGATGTGTTAGTTCAGAAAGTTGGCTTTCAATATTGGAATTACTTACCTCGTTAACTCTTCGAATGTTCATCTTCCGGTCTGTACTTAATTGTTGAGTGTTTTCAGCCATGTTTGAAATCAGTGTTCTGGCTTCAGCAGGGGTTTTGTTCATCAGAGCTCCTCCACTAGCAGCATCAACCATGTTTACACGATTGACATAAGCCTTCATAGAAGTATTGCACTAGGAGGTTTTCACTGATTTGGTGATGCGGGCAGCTTGCAATGAGCGTTTTGAAACGCTCCCAATACTCATAAAGAGTTTCTCCATTGTTTTGGCGTACTCCAGAGATATCTTTCCTGATATTTGCGGTTTTTGAAGCTGTGAAGTACTTTTCGAGGAAAAGTTGCTTCATTTGATTCCATGTTGTGACTGAACCTGGTGGTAAAATGTATAACCAATCTGTGGCGGCATCTTTTAGTGAAAATGGAAAAGCTCGAGCTTGATTTGCTCTTGATGATGCAGGGGTTTCATGCTATCGCACACCACATGAAACTCCTTCAAGTGTCGATATGGATCTTCACCGGATCGTCCATGAAAAGAAGGTAGAAGATGTATCAATCCAGATTTTAGTTCGAAAGTCTTACCTTCTTCTACGGTTGGAAAGGTAATACACAAAGGTTGTTGAGTAACTTCGGGAGTTGCCAGTTGTTTGAGAGTTCTTTCGTTATTGTTTTCTGCCATTTCTCGTTCGGTTTGTTTTGCTTGTCTTATTCGTCTTCGAATGGATTTCTCGATTTCTGGATCGAAACTTTCAAGAATTCGATTAGTAGATTGAGTATTATGCATACAAGTGAAGAAGAAATTTTTTTTTTAAAAAAAAAATAATTAATAAAAGCAACTAAATTGGTTAACCGTTCCCCGGCAACGGCGCCAAAAACTTGGTGGGGCGTGTCGCGGCGCGCCAAAGTTTGTTTTTTATTTCCTTACTCGGTTTCAAAACTACAAATTAATGTAGAAGTGGTAAGTAAGGATCGAACCCAAGAGGAACGGTATTTAATCTAGTTGTCTTCATCAATTAATATAGGAAAGTGGGGGGTTTTGAGAATTTTGAATGAAAATCAAATGACAAAAGATAAGATCAAATAAAACGATTGAAATAAATATCTAGTTCTTGGGTTCGGTTGTGTCAACCACTTGTGTTTATCTTTTCCCATGCAACGTGTTACTATTCCTTCTTCAATTTATCAACTCTCAATTAACCAAGAAGCTCTGATTAACGAATTCTTCCTTAAGTGTATTAAGTAAAAAGTAAACTCTTTAACTTAACATCTAGCTATTGGATAACCCTAAACAAGCGCTTAGGATTTAATGCAAAGCTAGTATGAAATGAACGAGAAGAATGAGTTGAATTAGATGAATAATTTCACAAGCTCGAATTAATGCATCTAAGATGATTTGTTAATAAATATGCACGATATTCATTTTCTACTTTGGATTGGAATCTAATGACAATTACGGATCAAAAGTTCCAATCCTAGCAAGTAACTTGAATTTAAAGATTAATTGATTCAATTGGCCAAGGTGAATGCAACAATCAAATAAACTCAAAAACGGGTTTACAAGCATAACAAATCAACAAATTGAAGTAGAGGAATAGATAAAACGTTACTAAAGAGTTAGAAAAGATAACAACAAGTTAGTTGAACACAACGTCCCACTCGAACTAGATAGAAAAGTCTTAACTACTCATAATTGCGGGGTTTCATACTTTTTAGCGAGTGTTTGCCTTGTATCACCACCACTATATGATAGATTATGCAAAATATAGTAAACAAGTAAATAAATACTAAGAAATAAATAGAGAAATAAAAGGGAAAAGAGAACTTAGCGAAGAATTGATCCGCCGGAATATGAAAAGCTAAAATCTTTAAGCTAAAACTAAAAACAAATGAAGAAGAAAATTTTATTGGAGAGAACTACTAGCTAATTCTCTTCTACTAAGTTGTGCCTTTCCTTCCTTACAAATGCCTCTATTTATAGGCAAAATTTCACAAGAAAACATGATAAAAAATTGTACAACTGCTCCATTATGATTCCACTAATTGGTAACCACCAAATCATGATCTTAAATTGCTCCATTAGTTCAAATATTGTATCATGGTATAGGTAAGCATCTTGGATGAATTGTGCAATTGGAATTTCCTTTTTTTGATATTTTAATAGAAAGTTATGAATTTTCTACCAAAACATGGCCCAAGAAATCCTCCATTCACATCACTCTCGGGTTTGCCCATTTTTGACCATGATATAATCCAAATCATTTGAAGTGGTCAGCATCAAAGTTGTAGCCCTCGGAGTGTCCTTTCCAACAATATAAAGTGCAGGTCAATCCGAATTTGTTAGCAAACGTTATCGTCAAATTACTGAACTGCGGCTGTAAATTCGAGCTGCTGATTTTTTACGCTTTGTCCTTTCTCTTCAAATGGCCATAACTTTCACTAGGAAACTCCGATTTGGGATCCGACAAAAATGTGGAAATCCTCTTTTGATATTCTTTGATATTGGCACAATAAAAATTGTAAAAACTACTTTTCATAAAATTGCATCGGAGACCCTCCATCTTTGAATTTGCTTGCATTTCGGTCCCAAATTCCATTTTCGCTCCGTTTTTATCCATTTTGGCTCCTTTTGATTTCTTGTGACTCTAAACACACAATGAAAGGAAAACACATAAAAATAAACATATAATACTAATAAAACACACAAATACGTAAAATAGAAGAGTTATTTAAGTGCTTTTCTAGCACTTATCAACTGGCAGTACCCTCTTTTGGCCGACAAGGGTCTTAGAACTACAATCCAAAGTGAAGGACCATCAAACTACAATTGACGAAGGAAAAGCTCCCCAAGGCTTGAAGAGTAAAGACTCCGTTACCGGCCAAGTTTTCCCTAAAGGATGGAATCCTATGCAGGAAGGGCCGAAGTTCGCCGATACTTCAATGCTTCCATCCGGAGGAGGCAGTGTATATGTTAAAGAAAATAGACGAAGGAGCATGTGAGAATCATTTAGCGGGTCGCGCATTGGCTGCCAAGGCTATCCTCCAACGATATTCTAGCCTACTATGGTAAAGAACCCATTGCACTCATCCGCAAATGGAACAAACGCCAAAGGTACGCAAGGACTTCGAAACTGTCCGTATGTGAACTTGTAACCATAATAAGGCCTTGGCCCTTTGAAAAATCGAGGGTTTGACATTATAGTTCCCGTACGTAAGGAAAAGGGAGCTGTTAAGTTCGTGGTAATTGCCGTTGATTATTTTACCAAGTGGCATGAGGCCGGGTCACTGCCAAAGATCACAAAGTAGAATATGTCGAAATTTGTTTGGTATAACATCATCTGCCACATCAGCATGCCGTATTCTCTGGCATTAGACAACGGTACACAGCTCGTCAAAAAAATGTTCAATACCCATTGCGATGATTTTGGAATGCATACGGACTTCGTGTCCCCTTATCACGGCAGTCAAATGGATTAACTGGAAGAGGTGAACAAAGAAATAAAGTGTACCCTAAAGCGTAAGGTTGAGGATTTAAAGGGAACTGGGCCATCCAGTTGCCTTAAGTGCTATGGGTGTATCAAACAACGGTCTCCACTTCAACGAGGCATACCCTTTTCGCCTTAACATTTTGCATCGATGCCATGGCCTTAGTTGATGCGGGAACACCTACGGTGCGAAGGATCAACTTCTAGAAGGACCTCAATTGTGACGCGCTGCGGGGCAGCTTGGACTCCATTGACCAATAACAGGGAATGGCCGAACAACAGTTGGAATCCTATTAGCAAGAATAACTCGGTATTATTACTCCAAGGTGAAATTCAGAGAACTTAACGTTTAAGACTGGGTCTTTTGCAGAACGACTCTCGCAAGCCGTGAAACCTTAGATGACACCCTTGGCTCAAATTGGGAAGGCCTATACCGAGTTGTCGCCAAGGCAAAAGAAGGGACATACTGCTTGGAAAGCCCTGATGGCAAAGAGCTTAAGCATCCATGGAATATAAGTCTGCTGCATGGATACGATCATTAAGGATTCACCCTGTAATCTATTATTTTCCTATCATTATTTAATAAAATTATTATTTTTCTTCTTCTACATTTGTTCTCACATGCGCAATATGTCCAATGATCGACAAAAAACTACAAACTAAGAAAACCTTCTCCATAGAGGTGTGGAGGCGCTTCATCATCATAACTAAATAGGGATAACTAAACGCAACGGAGCAATAGGTTCTCGCATCTTGATGCTGCAACAACACTGGATAATCTATCAAACCGAGATAAGTTATTAGGTACATAGCATGGGTGCTGGGATACATTTTCCTGCTGCCAAAGAGTAGTGTACTAGATACCAAGGTAGTTTGCACAGGTTTTGGGATGCATTCCCCTACTATCAAAAGAGCAAACCACCCTAATGCTGAAACGCAGTGGATGGGTAACTTTATGCGCCTAACTTTGGCTAGCATGCTAGTGATATGCGTGTGTTTTATAGGCTTTTTAATTCCACATTTGTCCCCCCGTTTTGGATTGAGTATAGCTCGTTTACATTCTTTTATACGATATTTGTTGTTTCGAATGGGTATTGCTCTTCTTTTCTTTGTTTGTGGTGTGCAGGTATTTTAGAAGCTAAAAGTTGAAGAATCGCCACCAACGAGAAGACCCCGAGATACAAGAGCATAAGGACGAAAAAATGGGAGAAAAAGTCATTTTTCATGTCACCGGGAAGTGCACAGAATCAGGTGACTGCACGGCCCCCCGTGCCATTGTGCACGGCCCTATCCCATTCCATACGCCCCTGTGCCACTCTGCACGGCCTGTGTGACGGGATTTTTGACCTGCGCGTATGTTAGGGTTTAATCAGCCATTGGAGCCCATATAAAAGGCTCCCCAAGGCCAATAGATGACGGCGAGACTAGTTTAGGGATATTTTTACCTAGCTTACGTATTCTCTCTTCTTTTCATCATAAAAAACATCAGTTTTAGATTAGATTACAACTTCCTTTTGGATTATTGTTCAAGAATTGAAGATTACAACTCCTCCATCATCTCAAGCTATTGTGGATTGATCTTTATAATCGGTATTTCTTACTTTATTCGTTTAAATTCATCTAATTAGGTTTTTATCTATTTCTACATGAATTCTTGCGGGTTAATTTCTTTAATTGTGTTAATTCTTAATATGGAGGAGTACTCCCCTATTCGGGAATTAGGGTTCATCTACCTAATTGATATGAACATTATGTGACTAATATTGTTGTAAGTGTGGGCGATTGAAATAGGATTTTTATGCCAGAATATTTAACGATTGATATTGGTATAACGTTCATCCAATCTCAATTCTTCGTACAACGAATCAAGCACCGACAGGTTGATTTCTCCTTGTGGACCCCGTAGCATAGACATAATTAATCTTGGATCATGACGATGACCTAAACAATTATGAAGACCTTCTAAGCTTTGAGAAAAGTTAGAAACTAGTTTTTATTCCTAGTTCCATTATCCACGTCTACATCTAACCCTAGCTAATGTGTTTATTGTCAATTAGCGTAGATGATTCCCTAATCCCCGTTTTAATCACTGAAATTTATATTGATTATTTGCATTATTCTTTCACTTAGATAATAGTGTTAGAAGTAATCTACATTAATTCCACCACATAAACGATCGATTTAGCTAGTTGATTGGCAAAAGAGGAATAGACAACATTAACCTCCATGTGAGACGACCCGTGAGTATAACGACACCATATACTTGCGGATTCACACTAATAGCTAGGTAAACTACGAAACCGTGAACTGTACGGTTCGCGTGGTTTCCGGGATGCATTCCCCTCCCGTCGAAAGAGCGAACCGCTCTACCTATGATACGAAAGGTGTCCCGCCAATACGTTCAATATATGCACCTAAACATTGACAAAGTCAAACAAAATATACAAACCAGCGACTACACAATAGCATCAACACACGAAAGGAATTTATTCATTGTAGAGAAATATTACAAAGGATGAATAGGACCTCGCCGCCATTATGAGTCGACACAAGATTACATCTTCAACGCCCTTCGTTTTGGCCTCATTAGCCTTACCCAGATCGGTGGCGAGGCCCTTGACTAACTTTTCCTTTTCCACATACAGATCCTTGACCTTCTTAAGCTTATCGATGGCGTTCTTCAAATCGGCCTCTGTGATTCCCCTTTTCTTCTTCCCCTCTGCTACTCGTACCTAACCCCCCGAGACTTGGACACCTTCTGTGAAAGCTTGTCCCTTTGAGTCTTGACCTCCCACTCAAGTCGCAGCTTCTGCATAGCTGCCTGCTCATCCGCTTTATCTATCCTCAGCAGCTGCCTGGGCCTCTTCTTTGATTGTCTCCACCCGTTATCCTCCTGCGAGGAGCTCTTCCTCATGCCCCTCAATAGTTTCTAGTGAGGCTCAAATTTAGAGTGGAGCGCATTAGACCATACACCAAGAGCCTGAGCATACTAAAGTTCTCAACGCCCAGGAAGGACGGGGGGGGGGGGGGGAGGGTGTTTAGAGGGTGCTCCCAGAGCTTCTCAATGTGCAATGACCACCATAGGCACACCCGCTCCATAATAGCCCAGACTACGTCTGGAAGATCTTTAACAACAGTCTCCAGGTCCAACTCTTGTCGCCACAACTTTACTTCAAAATGGGCACCTTCCCTACTTGGAGGACTTTCTTGTCATTCATCAGCCAGCTCCCTACAGGCACATCGGTAGTCACCTTCTTTGTGTGGACAGACCTGGTGCCTTGGCATTCCTTTTCCAACCTGGCCGCCTTCAGGGTAGATTGCATCAATTTAGGATGATCGGAAGGTAGAACTTTCTTTTTCTTCTTCTTCTACCCGTCATTGTCCTTTCTAGACTTGTGGGGAGGTTTGAAGTGTAGTTTCTTTCTCAAGACTGCCTGCAGGAGAGCCATCATCTGCCACTCCCTCAACTTTAAGGGTGGGATCAGTCGTGATTTGCTCATTTTCTTCGTCGCCAGTAATACGGAGACTAGAACACCTTCTACAGCATGCTCCCTAGCTGCAAAAATAAGAGTAAGATCAGCTCGCCTCCAACAAAAGAAGAGCAGGGGGAGGGAGGGTCAAATAAAATCCTTACTCATTAACCTATGGAATTTCAACTTTGGCCAGCTTGTCGGGCACTTCAGTTATTGCTCTGCCTTCCCAATTTGTAGGATTTACCCCCACTCTCCTGAATGTTGAAATTTCCTCAACCTACTCAATGCTACGTAGTCGACGCAATGAGGAATTTGCAGATGTTAGGGATGAGTAGGATTAGCACATATAGTAGTGAAAATCACTAAAGGAAAAGCACTCACGTGATCTTCCAAATGAACGGTAGATCTTGACATCCATCCGCAGATCGTTAGGCAAAAATTGCCACTCTCCACTTGTGAAAACCTGCTTCGCTGGCCGGCCACAGACTTTATTTGGGCTCTGTACAAAGGCCTAAAAACCGCACTCTATCCACGAGACAATAGCATACCTGCCCTTCTGGTCTAGTGTCTTGTAGATCACCGTGAACTACTTAAGCTCGATAAACAGTCCAGTCTTTTGCCAAAATTTCACAATGACAGAGATTAACTGCCCCAAGAGTTTTGTGTCAGTTGGCCGAGGGCCAAAATTCCACAAAGCCAAAATTGCTCGAATAGCCGGGTGCAATGCAAGGCAAAACCCCTGGCGAAAGGCGTCAAGATACAAAACATCATCCTAGCTAGGAAATTGTACACATATTGATCACCACGTTATCTGTGGAATAATCCACTTAGAAAGACATTTCCTTTTTGTGGACCCATTTGATGTCTTCAATGGTTCCTCGCTTCGCTACTTTAGAATGTAAGGCTAGGATTTAAGGATTCATCTTCATAGCCTCTGTGGATGATAGGCGAGGTGCAAATAGACTCTCCTTCAAATCGACCATGTTTGGTAATGGAAGTCCCTCACCGTTCGTCTTCTTGACTATCTTCTTAAAATTGTTCTTCTTCCTTGACTCTTGATGGGGGATGAGAGACTTGAAACATATTAAAGATACCATTAATATCACGCTCCTATACGACCTCGAGAGAAGAAGAAAAAGACTCACCATGGACTGCAAATGGGAAAGTGACTTACTTAACATACACACTTTCCTCAGGAGATGGAAATGGAATTACTAATGAAACCAAATCCTGCCACAACCGTGAAAGTCGGTGGCAGTGGCTGCTGGAATATCATATGGAATGATATGCGTCACTGGAAAATTAAACGAAATGGAAGTGAAATGGAAGTGAAAATTAAACGCATGTAAAACTTACCAGAAAACTTGGACGGTATGGATTCTCCAACGATCGCTTGATTGCAACACGAAATGGAAGTGAAGGCTGGCGGAAACTTAAATCGAAGTTGCTTGGCATGGAGGCTGAAAGATGGAAAAAAAACTCCTTCTGGAAATTTTAAGGGGTGAAAAGGGTTTACTCACCCCCATAATTTCCCTTAGATAGGCATAAAAACCATAGGGATAGGGTGGAGATGAGGTGCCTCGAAATTTGAAAAGGGTATAATTGGCTGTATTTTTCCTAAGTGTGTGAACGTCACGTGCTCGTGTTACCCCTAGGAAACAAAAAGGGCTACAGTTGCATTTAATGTTAGTCACTGTCTGCATGCGTCTTCAATTATTACACGCAGTAGGTGTGATAATGTATCATTTTCTAATGCTACCGACTCCAATGGATAACAAACACTACAATTTCTCAGAAGACTTCTGTGCCTTGCTTAGGACTGTTGAAAACTTGGCTTGTTTTTGCCCAACTTCATGAGACTTCTCCTCGCCGCCAAGGCACTCGTGTTCCTTGTTTTGTCAAGGCTCCCTCCTCGCCGGACGGAATTATTTTGCCATACGGAAACTGCTTAGCGCCTCGCCATGCAAATGTCGAAAAATGCGAGCTCCTATAGCAAGCAAACCACTAACTCTTTGATCAATATAAACGATGAATAAGGATTTGCGGGACCCATGTTACTTGTGGAGTTTTTTCCTCCGTATGGAGTCAAACTCAACCCTAATTGGTCGTGTGGCGCCCAGGGTAGACTCACGTAGCAAGCCTGTTGGGCTCAGGATTGACCATGCTGTATGGAGCTCTTTGCTGTGACGTGCGGACTGTTCAACCCAGCTACCAAATCCTAGGAAATCAAGCCACAATTAATCTTCGAGGATATCTAAAAGGATCTGGAGTCTTAACATGAAAATAATTCCTCTCCAATACGCTTCCTTCTACTCTTGCAGCCCTAGCTCATCTAACACTCACGGCTGAATAGTATGCAAGTTTTATCTCTCTAACTCTTGCACTCTTTTACCATGTGCCAGCGCTTACTCTTCTTAACTACTTCCCCGTCACCTCACAAAGCACCGTCCGCATAATTTCTATAACCCTAATATATTCCTCTTCTATCTTTTTCCAATAGTGACTTGACCGTTGGAGTGTGACTGGTCACCGGTCCCTTTTTCTCTAGTGGCTTCAGTAGTCTAATGGTTGTGGTTCTAGTTGATTGTGCAAGCACAAGCAACATACGGCAGGCATGGATTGGGAGATCTATTGGCTTTCCAGGTGGCGTGATCCAGAAAGAGCTGTCAACAAATATTAAATTAGGGTATAATTATAATAAGCTGTAACTTATTTTCACAGTACTAATAATTTTTAAAAATTATTTTTTTTCACAACAAATTGCTAAACAATGATTTATATTAACATTTGTTAGATTGTATTGTGATAAGCAGGGTTTAGTATGGGCCTGGTCCAATATGACAATTGTAAATATTATATATATACCTTTGTATAATGAATGGAAACGTAACCTTTTCACAAATCTCTTCTAATCTCACATAGTATCAGAGCAATAGTGAGAAAATTCTTGGGTTACTTGGTTGTGCTTCATTCCAACCAATCTTTTTCATCACAAACCCTAGCAACCATACTGTTCACGCATCACTATTCATTACGCTACTATTCATTGCGGTACTGTTCACTACGATATGATTCACCGCAGTACTGTTCACGCATCATTGTTCACTACGCCATTGCTAATCTCGGTACTGTTCACTGTACTAATATTAATCGCGACACTGTTCATCATGGTACTGTTCATTTTAAAAAAAGTAACCTAAGCAACTGCAACTTCCCGTTTCTTTTTGTGGTATTCTTTTTGTATTTAATGGCAGACTCAATTAAGGAAGTGTGTCCCCCTCACTTGTCTCACTATTAAAAATTCGGTCGTATAGTAGATCGATGCTACCAACTTCATGGTCAACCTCCTAAGGTTGCTATTTTTCAAACAGTACAAGTCATTATTTGAGACTGGCCCCCTGCAGTGTATCAATTCTTGCAGCTAAATATGACGAGCTTTCGAAATTCTAGAGAAGCAAGCAGCGTTTGTCTATCACCTTGGGAAATCCAACTGAGAGCTCCATTGCCTACATCTCACAATGATCAACTCTTGGCCCTCGGGTGCGTGATTCGGGTGCCCTCTGATCATATGTCTAGTAACAAAACTTTATTTCCCCATATTTCTTACTCAAACATTTCTTCCAATGTTACCTTAGCTGATGGCTCTCAAATTAAGATTCAAGGCATTAGCCAAGTAAGACTTTTACATTCATTATAATGGGATTCCATTCTCTTTGTCCCAGGTTGTCCCTTGAATTTAGTCTCTGTTAGAAAGTTAACCCAAAACCTACCTTATTCTATTACTTTCACAGCCAATTCAGTTCTTGTCCAACATCGGAACACTGGGAGTACAATTGGAGTAGGGCGTGAGTATCATGGGTTATATTACCTTACACAATCGCCATCACCTATCACATGTGTTGCAACTGATTCACCTTCCATCCTTCACCACCGTTTGGGAAATCCTAGCCCATAGAAACTACAAAAAGTGGTGCCAAATCTTACAGGTCAATCTACTTTAGAGTGTGAGTCCTGTCAATTGGGAAAACATGTTCACACGTGCCAATAAACAAGCAGAGTCACCCTTTGCCTCGGTTCATTTGGATATTTGGGGTCCATGTCGTGTCCACTCCACTTTGGGATTTAGTTACTTCGTTACGTTTGTTGATTATTTCTCTCGTTGCACCTGGCTATTTCTAATGAAAAGCCGTTCTGAGTTATTCTCTATATTCCAAACATTTTGTTCAGAAGTTAAAATCCAGTTTCCTACTACAATCCGTGTTCTCTATAGTGACAATGCACGCGAGTATTTCTATACTTCGTTCCAAACATTTATGGCATCTCAGGGTATCATTCATCAGCCATCTTGCGGCCATACTCTTATCAAAATGGGGTGGCTGAGCATAAAAATAGACACTTAATCTAGAAGGCTCACACTCTTATAATATATACTCACATTCTACTTCGGTTTTGGGGAGATATTGTTTTTACTGCATGCTATCTAATTAATCGCATGCCGTCCTCCATCTTATAGAATCAGGTTCCTCACTCTTTGTTATTTCCTACCCATCGATTTTACTCTGTCCCTCATCATGTATTTAGAAGCACTTGTTTTGTTCATAACCTCACCTCTGGGACGATAAGTTTACAGGCCAAAGCTCTCAAGTGTGTCTTTTTGGGTTACTCTTGCTTGCAGAAATGTTATGTTGCTTCTCTCCTGACCTACGGCAATACCTTGTCTCTGCAGACGTCACCTTCTTTGAGATGACACCCTATTTTCCTTCCATCCCATATGCCTCTGACCTCTCATATGTTTTACCTGACACTAGTCCTTCTCTTCTAGATATCTCGGCTACTAGTTCTCTTCTATGAGATATCTCCCCCCTCAACGTATAGAACCTCCTACAGACTCATTGCCTCATCTAATCACTTTCCGTTGCCGACCTCCGCCAACTGATCAACCTCCCATTGAGCCATCGCCGAACCCAGTTAGTACACCCACAACTACCTATACACCAAAGCCGAATCCCTCTCCATCACCAGAGCTAGCTATTACTTCTGGCCCTTCAGACTCACCTTCCACTCTGGTTGCACCTTCAGACTCCGATCTTGCCTTCGATCATCCCATCACTGAGTGTAAAGGTATTCGTTCTACTTATAATCCTTATCTTATTTACGATTTTTTTAGTTATCAATGCTTATCTTTATCATATGTCGCCTTTGTGTCGTCTTTATCTTCTATTTCTATTCCTAAATCTGTTGTAGAGGCTCTTTCACACCTAGGTTGGCGTCGGGTCATGGTTGATGAGATGCTGAGCTAAATACTACTGGCACTTGGGATTTGGTGCCTCTTCTTCCTGGTAAATCTATAGTGGGTTATCGTTAGGTCTATAACATCAAAGTTGGCCCTGATGGTGGCGTAGACTGTTTGAAAGCACTTTTTGTTGCAAAGGGATACACCCAGATTTATGGGCTTGATTATGGTGATACATTCTCTCCGGTTGCTAAAATGTCCTCAGTTCGTCTCCTCCTATCGATCGCTGACATACATCATTAGCCTCTCTATCAGCTAGATGCTAAGAATGCCTTTCTCCATGGCGACTTAAACGAAGAGGTTTTTATGGAGCAACCACTTGGGTTGTTGTGGAGGTGGGGATTGGTAAATCAACTTCACCGTTCCTTGTATGGATTGAAACAATCACTGCGAGCTTGGTTTGGGCGTTTTAGTTCCATCGTCCAATAGTTTGGAAAGACTCATAGTGAGGCTGACCATTCGGTATTTTAGTGTCATGCCTATCCTGACTGTTGCATCTACTTGGTTGTTTATGTGGATGACATCGTTATCACTGGGAATGACCAAGAAGAAATGCGAAGGCTAAAGCAGTATTTCCTCCATCACTTTCAGAATAATGACACGGGGAAACTCAAATACTTCTTGGGGATAGAGGTTGCTCAATCCCAATAGGGTGTTATTATCTCCCAACAGAATTATGCCCCTGATATTTTGGAAGAGACGGGCATGTTGAATTGCAAACCACCAGAAACCCTGATGGATTCGAATGTCAAGCCCTTTCTTTGTCAGGGAGAGCCCTTATTAGATCCTAGCAAATACCGGAGACTTATTGGGAAACTCAATTATCTCACCGTAACACGTCCTGATATCTCATTCGTTGTGAGTGTTTTGAATCAGTTCCTTAGTGCTCAGTGTGATGGTCATTGGGATGCTGCCATTCATGTTTTGAAGCACATCAAGAAAGCACCAAGTAAAGGCTTACTATATACGAAGATAAAGGGCATACCAAAGTGGTTGGATATTCAGTTGCTGATTAGGTAGGCAGCCCACATGATAGACACTCAACCACTGGATACTGTGTCTTTGTTGGAGGCTATTTGGTGTCTTGGAAGAGTAAGAAATAGTCAATTGTTGCTCTATCTGTTGCAGAGGTAGAATACCGAGCTATGGCTAAAGCGAAGTGTGGGCTTATATGGCTGAAACAGTTACTTCAGGAGTTGAGATTTATCTAGTGTCAGCAAATAAAGTTGATATGTGATAACCAAGCTGTTCTCTACATTGCCGCTAATCCTGTCTTTCATGAGAGGACCAAGCACATTGAAATTGATTGTCACTTCATTTGAGAGAAGATTCTTTCAGGGGATATCGCTACTAGTTATGTCAGATCAGACAACCAACTTGCTGATATATTCACTAAGTCTCTTGGGGGTCCTCAAGTCAATTATATTTGTAACAAGCTTGGAATCTGCAATTTGTATGCTCCAGTTTGAGGGGAGGTGTTAGATTATATTGTGATAATTAGGATTTAGTGTGGGCCTGACCCAATATGAAAATTGTAAATATTATATATATGTATTTGTGTATTGAATGAAAACACAACCTTTTCACAAATCTCTTCTAATTTCACAACATTAAATCAAAGTGTAATTACTATAAATAAGTTTTAAGGAAAATGGCCTATTAACTACACAAAAGGGTAAAAATTGTCCACTAAATTAAGTACATCTCTTTTTTTAACCACTAACTCATCTTTTACATATTAAGACCAAAATAGAAATTATAAATTATAAATTTACAATAATTGCCACTCTAATAAAATAAAATTTTTAAAAAAAAATAAATAAACAAATTTTCTCTCTCTCCAGATTACCACCCCGGTAATCTCGATCAATATTCAACTTCTTACTTCCATCGTCGCTCACTTTCTCTCTCTAGATTACCACCATCGATAATCTTAATCAACATTTAACTTATCGCTCATTTGACACCCACTTTCTCTCTCTAAATTACCACATCCGGTAATCTCGATCAATATTTAACTTTTCGCTTTCCTTACCTTCGACTTTCTCTCTCTATATACATTCTCTCTCTAGATTACCAATCGGTAATCTTGACAAACATTCAACGTTTCACTTCCATCGTCACCCACTTTCTCTCTCCATGCACTTTTCCTCCCTAGATTACCACCCCGATAATATCGATCAACATTCGACTTCTCACTTTTCTTGCCGCCAACTTTCTCTTTTTGCGCTTTCTCTATCTAGATTACCACCCCAGTAATCTAGACCAACATTCAACTTCTTGGTTCTCTCCCCTCCTACTTTATCTCTCTACGCATTTTCTCTCTCCAAATTACCACCCATTAATCTCGATAACCATTCAACTTCTTGCTTCCCTTGCCTCTGACTTTCTCTCTCTAGATTGTCACGCCCAATAATCTCGATTAACATTCAACTTCTCACTTCTCTCGCCTCCCACATTCTCTCTCTCTACGTACTTTTTCTTTGTAGATTACTATCCCCGGTAATCTTGATCAACGTTCAACTTTTCGCTTCCCTTGTCTCGTACTTTTTCTCTCTATGCACTTTCGCTCTCTAAATTACCACCCCTGGTAGTCTCAGTCAACACTTAACATCTCTCTTTCCTCGTCTCCCACTTTCTCTCTCTACGCGATTTCTCTTTCTAGAAAACCACCCCCTATTATCTCAACCAACCTTCAACTTATCGCTTCCCCTGCCTCCCACTTTCTCTCTACGCACTTTCTCTCTCCAAATTACCACCCCGTATAATATTGATCAACATTCAACTTCTCGCTTCCCTCACCTCTCACCTTCTCTCTATATATTACCGCCCTCGATAATCTTGATCACCACTCAACGTCTCACTTCCTTCGTCTCTAACTTCTTTTCTCTCTTGATTGCCACCCCCGGTTAATCTCGATTACTATTCAACTTCTCACTTCCCTCATTTTCGATTTCTTTAGATTACCACCCCCGGTAATCTTGATCACCATTTAACTTCTAACTTCCCTTGTCCCTAACTTTCTCTCTAGATTTTCTCTCCGATAAATCTGATTACCATTCAACTTCTCACTTCCCTTGTCTCCGACGTTTTCTCTCTACGCACTTTCTTTTTCTAAATTACCCACCCCAGCTAATCTCAATGACCTTCAACTTTTCGCTTCCCTCGTCTATAGCTTTCTCTCTTTGCACTTTCTCTCTCTAGATTACCACTGTGGTTAATCTTATTACAACACTAAAAAGAAAAAAAAAACAAAAATGAAAAAAGTGTCAATCATAAAAAGAACAATACCTACCTCCATCCGTTAATATTATTACATACTCCAGTAATAATATTACCTACCTAATAGTCATGACCAAAACACTTGAAAAATCACAATTTTAACCATATCCACAAGGTAGCCGCCATTCACCTTCAATTTCCCCTATATGGTAATTTTTTCGCCAAAAAACTTAGCAGCAACATCCTATTTCTATGCCTTCTTTGCTCAATCAAATATGAACTCATTGAACCAACTCCAAACTACCCTCGTCCAATATACTGCCACTATAAATTCCTCCCAGGCAACCACAACCACACTACACTATCGACCACCACCCGCTACTTTCATGCTTCCACCACTACAACACAAGTACCAGCCACCATTATCACCTAGCACACACACACCCTGTCTAAGCAGCACCCTAGTCACAATACATAAACACTAAATGCCCACACTGCCAACTTGTAGTCAACCTACGTTATCATTTATGCAAATCACTTGTCCAAACAAAAGGTTGTGTGTCCAAAAACAGTCTACATTACCTACGATGATAATGAAATTATCCACCCCAATAATTAAATTATCTATCTCTGTAATCATGATCAAAAACACTAAACCACCATTCATAACTTCTTCTTCTTCATCATCATTCCCTGGAAACACGCAACAAAAGCAATAGATATCACAAGTATGTAGGCAGATCAATTGTGCATTTAAAAACTACCAAATGGAATTAAACAGCAACTAAATAAGGAGATGGATTGCGATGATGATACTTGTGCCTAATGCAATGCGATATCTAAGTCGAAGAAGAGAGTGAGAGAAAAAACAAAGTAAGAATAAGGAGATGGATTGTAAAGACAATATTTAATAACTTTCTCTCACCAGCGAGAAATGAAAATCATTACTCAATAAAGAAAATTTAAAATTTGTCAATGATTTTCAAGTGCCATCGATGACACCATAGTTACGGTGCCATCGATAGCATTTTCTGGCCCGATTTGATATCCGTTTTGAAATCCGAGACCAAATCTGGAATCAACACGATGAGGGGGAGCTCCAGTAATTTTGAAAATTTTCCGGCTATATCGTGGCGGCCGGTCAAAGTTTTGGCCATAATTTTGGCACAAATTTTGACCAAATTATGACCAAAATTTTGACCGGCCACCACGGTGTTGTCGGAAAATTTTCAAAATTGCTGGAGCTCCCCCTCGTCATGCTGATTCCAGATCTGGTCCCGGATTTCAAAACAGATATCGGATCGAACCCGAAAAAGCCATCGAGGGCACCGTAACTATGGTGTCACCGATGGCACTTGAAAAGGCCTGTAAAATTTGTAAAATGTAATTGTTCTTTGTAAGATTTTGGTCAACCAAACGTGTCATTAGAATTAATTATATTTCTCCCACCGCCTTATCCTCACTAGGTTCGGATCTCGATTTCAGGTTAAATTTAATTGTTCTTTTTAAGATTTTGGTCAACCAAACATTTCACTAAAATTAATTATCTCACTAAAATTAATTATCTCCCATTGCCTCATCCTCACCATGTTCAGATCTCGATTTCAGCTTCAGCAGCTGTACATCCACTGCCACTATCTGCCGTACTCGTAGCAGTCGCAACGGTTTAGCACACACTAGCCTCCCATTCAATTTCGATGACCACCTTTCCGCCACTTCCACTTACAATCTAGTTCCACAATTAATTTGAACTGGCAGATCATAATATGTTAATTGCGAAACTTATTATTATAGAAGAAATTGTGAAAATGTTCAAGGAAATTTTTTCTTTATTTTTGAGCTGTTAATACTCAGTTTACAAGAGGTCATATGAAATCTGATATCCTTTTTTAATTGAAAATTTAATTAGATTGAAGAAAGGTTAAAGATGTCTAAAATCTGGTCAAATGGCTATTTGGTAAACAAATTATAAAAAGGTTGTAGTTAGTCGTTAAAAAATAAGATGCACAGATTTAATGGACAATAGATGGTCTTGAGTTACATTTATTGGTCATGTTTTTCTTAATTTTATAATAATATACTTAAATTTTTTTAAAAAGGTAAATCATGATATCACTATTCTATGCGGTAAATCTATCAATAGTATCTATATATATTTGATTATCTAACTATATCAAAATTTCAAGCAATTTGATTCCTTTTGTTTGGATGAGGCTCCTTAGGATTAAGGGCTTGGTTGAACCATTCGTCTCTTGGAGACTTGGTAAGTGGAATCTGAGTTTTTGGTTCGACCAATGATCTTTTCTTGTCCCCTTACAAAGATTCTTTGGCAGCTCAATTTTTTAATTTGAAACTAATCGAGCTTGAGACATTGAGAAACTTAATTTAGTTCTTTCCCCGTTTGTAGTTGATATTATCTATAAGATCCCTATTTTTCCATTGGAGGATCATATCATCTGGAACTGTGACACTCATGGAGCATTCTCCTCTTCCTCCTACTTTGAGTAGATCAGATCCAAAGGTCCCATTCTACTTTCCTACAAACACATATGGAATAAGTTCACAGCTCTGAAAATTTCTATGTTTGTATGGTGCCTTTAGCGAGGCTAGATTACTTCTAATCATATTATATACTCATGAAGAGAATGAGTCTATATAGTAATTATTTGAGAAAATGCCCAATAACTATAGGTCAAAATTGGCCTTTGCCCACTAAATCAAAATATCTTATTTTTTAACCACTAATTACAACTTATAAAAAGTGATTTATCAATCACTCTTTTGGGTGTTTTATGGACATTTTTGCCCCCAATATTTCTTTTTTCACACTTTCATTTTCTCTCTATCTTTTAAATTGCACAAGAGGTCCTCCAACTTTCAAATTTTTATATTTTAGTCCTCAACTTTTTAATTTTTTTTTAAAAATACCTCAAAATATTTGCACCCAAGGTCCTCTATCTTTCGAATTATTTCATTTTGGTCCTCAAACTTTAGGATTTTTGACACTTTTAGTCTTTTTCTCATCGTTTTCCTTATTTTCTTTTACATTTAGGAAATTCACCTACAAACACAATATTTAAGATAACATAAATAAATAAAATTTTCATCATGATAAAAAATATTACAACTATAAAGATAAGTTTATACTTTATTTAATACTCTTAATAGCAATTTATAAATATCAATGGACGTACAAATATTACCTTCCAAAGTAACATGGATTACCAAAGCAAGTAATACACATTACGTACCCTGGTAATCTTGATAAATATCCAACTTCTCGCTTTACTGGTCTCTCAATTTCTCTCTCCAGATTACCACCCTAGGTAATCTTGAAAAATATTCAACTTCTCGTTTGCCTCGTCTCGCACTTTCTCTCTCTACGCACTTTCTCTCCATAGATTACCACTTTAGGTAATCTTGACAAATAGTCAACTTTTCGCTTCCCTCACCCCGACTTTCTCTCTCTACATTACCATAGTCGGTAATAACATTATCAGGGTAGATAACATTATTATTGGGGTAGGTAATGATATTATCGGGGATACGTATTTTTATTATTGGGGTAGTGGTGGCGGCGATGGTTTGGCAGGTAATACTGTTACCAGAGAAGGTAATATGATTATCAAGGCATGTAATAATATTGATAATAGTATTACTCTGACGGGTAATTGTATTATTGGGGGTAAGAAATGGTTGCGTGGGTGGTGGTGATGGAATGGTAGTGGCGGAGGTGGTGTTGGTGGCGGTGGGGAAATGGTGGTGGTGCCAATGGTGATGGTTTGGTAGGTAACGCTGTTACTAAGGAAGATAATATGATTATAATGGCATGTAATAATATGTATAATAGTATTATTGAAGCAGGTAAAAGTATTATCGTGATAAGTAATGATGGTGGTAGAGGTGGTGTAATGGTGGTAGGGTGGTGGTCGTAGTAGTGGTGTTAGGGAATGGCGGTAGTGGTGGAAGAATGGTGATGGTGGTGGGGGAATGGTGGTGGTGGTGGAGAAATTGTGGTGGTGATGGAGGAATGGTGGTGGTGGTGGCGGCGGCGGTGGAATTAGTAGTGGTGATGGTGGTGGTGGTAGTGGTGCAATGGTAATGATGGTTGCGATGGTGGAGTGATGGCGGTGGTGGTGAAGTTATGGCTATGATTGTGGTGGTGGTGGGAGAATGTTGGTGGTGGTGGAGTTATGGTTATAGTGGTAATCTAGAGAGAGAAAGTTGGGGGTGGTGTGAAGGAAGCGAGGGTTGAATGTTAGTTGGAGTACGTCATATTATTATTATTTGGGGAGGTAATAAAATTATTTGGGGGGTAGGTAACATTTTCTTACGGTGCATAGAGAGAGAAAGTCGGAGACAAGGAAAGGAAGCAGTTGAATGTGCGTATTGTGGAAGATATGATAAATTTATTTATTTATGTTATCTTAAATATAGTATTTGTAGGTGAATTTCCTAAACGTCGAAGAAAACAAGGAAAAAGATGAGCAAAAAGGACAAAAAGTATTAAAAATTCAAAAGTTTCGGACCAAAATGGAAACAGTCCGAAAGATGGAGGACATTGGGTGCAAATATTTCGGGGTATTTTTGAAAGAAAGTTCAAAAGTTGAGGACTAAAGTGCAAAATTTGAAAGTTAGAGGACCTACTTTGCAATTTGAGAGATAGATGACCTCTTTGTATGGGTGATAATCCACGTGGTTTGGGTTTTAGGTTTAACAGTGGAAAATTAAATGGGGTGGATGAGGCGTTTGTGTCTTATTAGGAAAAAATAGAGTTAGTGGTAAAAAAATAAGATATTATGATTAATTGGGCAATTTATTTTTTTTTAAAGTGTAGTTATTGGGCATTCTCCCTAATTATTTCTAGGTGCCAATCCTGCTCCAATGTTGCAACTATAGATCATATATTTATGGTTATTTTTGCATTACCCCCCAAGCTATCCATTTTGATATAATTCCAACTCCATTCTTTTTGTTCGTCCTCCCAAACTATGAGAAATGATCGCCGCAGGACCTCGATAACCTTTTTCATCCAATTTCACCATTAAATAACCCTATTTTGTCTTTTAGTTGCCCTTTTTTTTATCTTTTAGTGTAAGGGTAAAATGGTCCCGGAGGGTCCTGTGAAACCGATAGTTTGGGGTCATGCATCGAAATACCAATAGTTAACTTTAATTTAATAGTAAATTAGTTGAATTAATTTTAATTCAAAAATACCAAGTTAATGTAATGTGTAAATTAGTTCTAAATCTTTCCTATGTATCAACTGTGCTTTTAGACCAAAATAATAATAAAAAGTACCTCAAATGGTAAAACAAAAAAAAAAAGAAAAATTGGTGTGCGCTAAGTCTCAAATTTTAATTAAATTTTACCTTTTATTTTTTCTATGGATACTTATTTCATCCGTAATTAATTTTATTGAATTATTTCGTATTGGTTAAATAGTTTTACAATATATACCGTAAGTAATAAATATATATAAATTAATAAATGCTATTGTTATGTCTGAATAAAATTTTATTAGGAATATATCACAATAGAAAATATATATAATACAAAGAATTAATCACAAAAAGTAAAATAAAAAATAAAAAAACCCTCCTCCCGAGAGCACAACCGCTGCTTTGGTCTTTCGAAAATTTTCTTTAGCATTAAATACACGTATATTTTAATTTTAAGAAACAATTAATAATAAATGTAATTGTTGTACCTAAATAAAATTTTATTAGAAATATAAATCATTGCAAAAAAAAAATATCGAACAAAAAAATTTATCACAAAAAAGTCAAATCAAAAAGAAAATAAAAAATAAAAAACTATCCCACCCACCCATACCCCACCCTCAAAAACCACCACCACCACCGGATCTCTGGATCTGGTGGCTTCACCACCAAAGACAATTGACTAGTTTCAACTACCAACAACAGCTGGTGGTCGAAGCCACCAATCGACAACAAAATCTCGGATCTGGTGGTTCCATCAGATCCGAGATCTGGTGATGGCGAGGTTTCACAGCCGCCACCACCACCGTGGTGGTGGTGGGTTTTTGAGGGTGGGGTGGGGTGATTTTTCTATTTTTTATTTTCTTTTTGATTTTACTTTTTTGTGATTAATTCTTTGTGTTCGCTATATTTTTTACAGTTATATATATATAATAAAATTTTATTTAGGTATAAGAATTACATTTTTTATTAACTGTTGCATAAAATCAAAATATACGTGTATCTCATGCTAAAGAAAATTTTCGAAAGACCAAAGCAGCGGTTGTGTTTTTTGGGGAATGGTTTTTTCATTTTACTTTTTATGATTAATTCTTTGTATTCATATATTTTTTAACTGTGATATATTCCTAATGAAATTTTATTTAGGTGCAACAATTGCATTTATTAATTTTATATAATTTATTACTTATGGTATATATTGTAAAAACTATGTAACAAGTGTGAAACTAATTCAATAAAATTAATTACGGATGAAATAAACATATATAGAAAAGGTAAAAGGTAAAATTTAATTAAAATTTGGGACGAAACGCATATCAAATCTTTTTTTTTTTTTTTTAACATTTGAGCTACTTTATCATTATTATTTTGGGCTAGAAGCGGGTGGACGTTATATTAAGTCTGCATTTTCGAATTAAAATTAATTTAACTAATTTAGGATTAAATTCAAGTTACTTATTGGTATTTGCGCTATAGGACCCTAAAGTATCAGTTTCACAGGATCCTCCAATCTTTCAATAAAAATTTAGGACCATTTTACCCTTGCACTAAAAAACAAGAATGGGCCGCAAAAAGACAAAATAGGATAATTTAACAGTGGAATTAGATGAAAAACCGTTTTGGGGTCCTACGACGATAATTTCTCATTGTTTTTTTTGGGGGGGGGGGGGGGGGTGGTTGAATGCGAAAATAACCCTATTTTTATCTAATGGATTCTTAGTTGACTGTTTGGAAGCATTTCCATACTAAATTTGGGATTCGATGCAAATAATTCTCCCTTCCTGTGTCTCTTTGCTTTAATTGGATCTTTTTTGTTCCTCTCATCATATATGGGGATCTGTTGTGCCTTATGTTATGCGATGACATCTCTGGGAAGAACGGAATTACTCTAAATAAAAAGGGTATCAAAATGTCCACAACGAGAGTCATATCCATTGCCATTGTTAATGAAAGGATGTTGCTACTTTTATACAAGTCTCACTCTGGTAAAGCTTCCCCCTCTCCTGCTTTCCCTATCACTATTTACTGGGAAAAAGCTACTCCAGGTTCTATAAAAGTGAACATTGGTGGTAGTGCCATTAACAATCATATTGATGGTGGTGGAGTTGCTAGAGAGTACTGCTCAGGTCAACTACTTAATTTTCGCCTTTTGTGAAAATTATAGTGAAGGCAATATTTTGGTTGCTGAAACTTCCTCTTTACACATTGCTATGAAATTATGCAATGCTAAAGGATATACAAATGTTACATTTGAAACCGATTCCCTCATCATATTTAACATTCTCCACTCTGGTAAAATTGGACGTTGGAACCTGTGCTACTCTATTGCCGAGATTGCAGATTGTTTTATCCTCTTCTGGGGGTCAAGTTACTCATATGCATAGGGAAACAAATGCGGCAGCCGACTGGTGTGCTCACCTTGGCCACGATAACTCCCAACTATAGATTTTCCCACAAGCTGACTTATCAGGGTGCATCAAATGTATATTGCAGCTTGATCAAAAACATATCCCTTACATTAGAGTCCCCTAGTTGTTTCTTTACATGATCTGCTTAGTTTAGTGTTTTTTAAGTTTTGTTTTGCATTCCATTGTATGAGAAGTAATACTTTTCTCGCATGATATGTAGCATTAGGATTTTCCTTCTTTTTTTTTTTTTTTTTTCAACAGTGCATTGTGTACTTAGGGTATGTTTGATTCACAATAAATTTCGAGTAAATTTTGTTTACTTGAATTGCGTGAAAATTGTACAGTTGACAATGAGAGATAGTATATTAAAAAATATAAAATAATTGTGTGTGCTGTTGAAAAGGAGGAGAGAAAGTTTTTTTTTTTTTAAATTGTTGTGAATCAAACATACCCTAAATCTCTTGGGAGATAAGGCTCATATGTCTCCCTCTGGCTAGGCTAGGTGTATTTTGCTGTTTTCATTAGTCAAAATCCTATCTCAAGTTTAGATTTTAAAGTCGAGATAATTCCCCCCAAAAAAATCATAATTTAATTATAATACAATAATATAATATTTAATTTTATGATATAATTAAATAGAATTTTTTTTTACAAAAAATTATGATAAATTAAATAAAAAAATCATAAAATGATTTTATGTAGATATTTTTCCCAAATAAAAAGATTTTCCCAACAATCAAACTACCATGGTATTCGATAAAATTATAAAATAATGTCTTGAAATTCGGTTACTGCAGAAAGGATTCATCTGGATAACTTTACTAGTTTATGCGCCAGAATCGTGGTGGGAAAATTTGTTTCATTTGAATAATATTACCTACTTTAGGCAACATCTTGATTCTAAATACTAATAATTTACATAATCATTACATTACATAAAATAAAATAGGTATCATACTGGGAGGTTGATAATAATTAAATATGTCAGGTGATTGATTGTAAATAGCAGTCGGATAACTACACATAAATTTTGAAATAGATAGTTATATTGTTGGAGGTGTACATAGTTTTTTTAATTATTATTAAAGAAATAATTTTATATCAAGAGCTTGTAGCTCAGTCGTTGGCACTAAGACATTGCTCTTGTGTATGATGTTGGAGGTTCAAATCTCACTATCAATAGTTTTAAATTTAACAATATTCTGGACAAAAAATTTAAATTAATTAGCAGTAGATTCTGGCGAGAAAATCAACCGCTATAAAATCATTGCTACTATTATGTATTATATTGATCAATTAGCAATATGCATAGATGTTCACGATGAAATATTTAGTGACATCAGGTAGTTATGTTTACATATTAGAGTTTTTCATAGAAAAAATGGTAAGATATTCCGGAAAAAAACTATGTGTTCTACCACGATTTAAAATATAACGATGGTAGTTACAAACAAATTATCCAAAGTCATGCAATATTTTATATATATATATATATATATATATATCCAGTTGTTAAAAGTCGTATTTAGTAGACAATATTACATTGAATAATATGTAACATACAATGAAATAAGCAAATTTGGTATTACTCTTAGTAGAAAATGTAGTATACTACCGGTAATAAACTTGTTAGCTGCTATTAGATTTAGGCTATATTTGGATAGCTAATAGTTGAACAACTAACTGATATAAATAGAAGTGTTTGGCAAAACTAATTACAAAGCTAAATAAGAAATACAAAATTACGGAAAATGACATGTTTAAAATAATTTTAAGAAAAGAAAGAAGTTAAAAATAGAATTAAAAATGAAAAGCTCATGGAGCTTATTTGAAAAACTTGTAAAGAGAACTTCGAGATAAGTTCTTTACTTTTCAAATAAGCTATTTAGCCAAATGAAACTTATTTATGTTAGTTATGGTGTGTACAAGGCCCAATAGTTGGACCGGGTTGAGTTATCTTGTGGCTCAAGAAACCAGAAGCTCAATAGGATTATTGTAAACCTATAAATAACTCAATGTAACCCCGTAATACATAAGTTGTGATTACTACATTGTCTCTAAGCTCTCTGTACAATTAGCTAGCACTTAATTGAGAGAGATCATCACGAAGTTGTTCGTAATTCAAGAGGAGTCTTGACGTGTGGATCACCATTGGAGGCCGGACGATTGGACGGCTGTGGAGACGAAAGAACAAACAAGAGATTCGTTGTGAAATCCGCTTCTATATCGGTAATCTCTAATCACAGATCTTATCTAAGAGACGAGTAGATCCGGTTTTGAATTGCCCTATTATATTCCGCTGTGCATGTCTATTCGGCAATTCCTAACAGTGGTATCAGAGCCAACTCGTTTTCTTGTTGAGATTTGTTAAGTTTTGTTCAATTAACAATAATTGTTATTATATCAATTTGATTTTGGTAATTAATAAATATTACTTATGAAATAATTTTTCTTTAAGAAGAAAAAAATATGCGTTGAATTAGACCGAGTTTATGGATCTGATTCATGAATTTGGAAATCTGATAAAATATGGATTTGTTTTAGTGTTATGTAAAATAATTTGGTTTGATTTATTTGTGATGATGTAATTGTGTTAAAATTTAGTTTTGGATCAGATCTACAAATTAATCACGAAAAGAAGAAACGAAAAAAAAAATTGAAAACTCACCGGAAAATTGGATCCGCCGCCGTGGACGGCAGCGGCGAGAGTCGCCGCTGCAGTGGCTTGTGTTGCCACATTCGGCAGCCACAGGGACTGCTGCTAGCAGCGGCGGAGTCGCTGCTGCTATCGCAGTAGTCCGGCTACGGATTTGCAGTGGCGAAGTCACCGCTACACAATAAAGTAGCGGCGACTTCGCCGCTGTAAATGGGTGACAGCGACGACGTCGCCGCTTCCCCTGGTGGCAGCGGTAATCGTCGCCGCTGCTGCTTTTGGCCAATTCGGGTGGAACCCTAGCAGCTAGGTTCCACAGCGTTGGGCACGGGGTGAAGATGGGACTTGCTGTGCAATTTCAAAAATTTCACAGCAAGTCCCTGGAAATATTAAGTATATTAAGTTTTTAAAACAGTTTTCAGAACTTGCGAGTTAGTCCCCAGTTTCAGTTTTTTTTTGCAAAACAGGTCCTAGGGCTGAAATTAAAATTTCTAAAATTAATGATAAATTAGATTTATCAATTTTATTGCAATTATTCAACTTTGGGCATTTATTTTAAATTTAAAATTATTATTTGAGACGAAAGTTGAATTTTTGAAAATTATATTTTTAGTTTGTTTCTCCCTAGTGTTTTCTCAAAATTTTATTAAAGTATGACTTTAATATACATGGCAAATAAAGTGTTATTTTGTCTAACCCGCCTCTAATAATATTTAATTAATTAGATTAATTATTTATTGTTACATGAAATTAATTAGATTAATTTATAATATTTTGTTATTGTTTAAATTGTTTAAACAATATGCATCGTCACAATAAACTAGAAACTGAACTGTTTATCAATATTGGATATTGTGGATGATTTTGGACCAGACCAAAGTAATTCACAAAATAAAGAGTTATTTTGTGAGTCCCCTCTTATTAATAAAATTAATTAATTAATTTGATTAATCATAAAATTTTATTAATATGTAATTAATTAGTTAATGTGATTAACTAATTAAATTTTGATATGGTTGGGAAAATAAAGAGTTATTTTCTAAATTCCCTCCTTATGATAAAATTAAATAATTAATTAGATTAATTATATAATTTTATTGATGAGTTATTAATTAGTTAATACGATTAACTAATTAATATTCGTTTGGTTCATTTCTTTATTGGTTTAAAATGTTTGGCCAAATAATATTATTACCCAAGGATTCATATAATTATTAATATTAGATATCGTGGATGATTATGGACCACACCAATGTGATTGGATGAATGCATGGTTTTATTCTTTGTTTCATGTTTGGGGCATGCGTGCCTATTATTAATTTGGGCCTGCGTGCCAATTAATTATTTAATTTAATTTCGGACTGCGAGGTCTGTATGATATGGCGTATGTGCCAACTAGTATCGGATATGAGTTGGAGCAGAAGATGGAGATCACCGGAATTAACCAACGAAAAACGAAGAAATTGTCCCCTAGAAATTGACCAACTAGTTTTTCTCTTGGCTCGGGAAAACTAGATAGATATACGTCCATAATCATCCACTAGTTCTATTATGCTTGATAATTGCATGGTTGATGTTTATTATTATGCATTATATTATTGATGAGACTGATCCCCTTTAAAATGATATTAAATTCACGATTAAATGTTAATTCATGCCTTCCAATGTTACGGTGAAGAATTAGATTTCCACAATAGTAGTCAGTTTGTTGAGTAACTCAAGGCTACTCGATCGTAGGAAATGTTCTTCATTGTGAGACATGTGATACCTCTGAACATTGGGTCGAGTTTAACTAAAATTTATTTCTTGTTGAGTAACTCAAGGAAATAAACTTTAGAGGCACGTCGATTTAATACATGAGATGTACAAGATAAATCGTTATCTGATCTAGGAGTCACATGGAGATATGATTGATAGGTGTATCTACCTGAATGACGATTAGGGCTTGTTGAGTAACTTAAGGTTCTAATTGAACAAACGGGGTCCTAGACCACTGATAAAAAGTTGAAAAATTGTTTTCTATTAATGTTGAGGATCATTGATTCAGTGGGAATATTGTTAATTAAATAAAAGTCCATATTTAATTAACTTTATTGCATTTATTGTTATTCTATTATCATTTCTGTTAGTTATAATATGAGTAATGTTTTGAGTTTGAGAAGTATAGTTGATGCCAACAAACTCACCGGAACTACTTAAGTACTGTACTCAAATACGAAAAGTGAATTAAGTGTCAGCACACTCATTGGACTTTCTTACACTGACGTTGTGAATGTAAGATTAATTTTCACATAATAGTTTACGATATGTCATAAACAGTTTATCCGAAAAATCCTGCCAAGATAGTCTTGCTAGGATGATGTGGATTTACAAAGATCATGTGATGGTCATAATGCAGTATCTATGATACTTGCAGTTATGAGTTGTAAATATTGCATATGGGTATGGATATTTATATTGTTTCATTGTCTCAAGAAGTTGATTCATGTACTGAACAATATAAAATCCAAAATGCTATTTGGGGGCTTAATGGTTAACAAATCAAACGTTGATTTACTTAAATATGCACTGCCTAATAGCTTATCACAATTTGTTGTGAATTAAGATGTGAATAAGATTTACAATACCCCCTAATCTGTTTAATATGCCCAATAACTGTCGAGGCATATAAAGATATATCCAAAGTGACACGCCCCGTACCAAATTATCTCTAACAACTTGACACGTGGCGTGCGCCAACGATGGATGACGACTAAGTGCCGGATCCACCGCTAAGGCAAACTGTAACTGCTTAATCTTATCTGAATTTAAATAATAATAAAAGGAATTTCGTAGAAATTTCGACAGAGTTTCCTCTGTATCTTTGATATATCCACCCTGTAAGAATTTATTTCCTCTCAAGCAATCAACTCAATATTTCACAAAGCCCTTTTCAATGACAAGAATATCAAAATCTTTAAAACAGTCACAATCACCGTAACTCAACATCGATGTCATTTTTCAAAACTTGAATGGAAATAATGTTTGAAAAGAATTAGTGAATGAACAAATGAATAAACTTTGGAAAACCTATTCTCAAACAAATGTAATGTCTCAAATGAACGCTAACAAATGAATAAATGAATGAAGCATACTATCTAAATGAAAGAGTGACGGTAGTGGTGGTCAACAGGCGATCGAAGCTCACGCTCAAGCTTCACGATAAGAAAAACATTAGGAAAATACGTGAGTTTTGTAACCCGATGAGTGGATGAGTTTGAAAACATATATTTATAAAGTATTTCATATCATCTAACTTTTGAGGAGGCTGTTGAACTTGTTAAAGTATAAGTATAAGCGAAAAATACTACGAGAAGAGCTAAGTCGGTTTCAAGTGAAATCTTTGACATAAAGCTGAATCACATCAATGAAACTAGTGCTAGAAGCTGGTACTCGAGACTTGACAAAGTCCCGAAGTTTTCAAAGTATTGTAGGCTAAGTTTAAAGATGCTACTGCGTAATTACTGTTAACCTGAAAATATCACCAAAAGTACCAACAAGTAATAACACACATGCGTGAGGAACTCGATGCACAAGGCGAACTACTCTAAGGTGAGCTAATAAGCTGAATAAGCGGTCATCTGTATGTGAGCAAGCCCCAAAGGCTAAACACCACCATACACGGCCCCAAGCCTATGTGTGTATAGCGATGGGTCCCCAAGACCTATATAAAATTTGGTCATACATTGTGGAGCGAATCACAGCAGTGCAGCGGGTAAAGATCACTAAGGTACTTTGGTAGTTTTAAAAAAACAATCATATAATTATTTAAAGGCTATTTGATAAAATTAAGTATTTTCTTTCGAAATCACTACAATATACTCATTGTTCTACTAAAATGCATATAATAGCGAAAAGCATGCTAAAGATAACTTTGAGACATATTTAATATTAAACATAGTTTTATCCACTCACAACTACTGACGCTTCTAGTTAAATTTGGTAAATTTTCCCAATCGTCTCGTCACCACTGAAATAATAACAACGCTCTAATTAAAATCTACACACTTGGTTTACCAACCAAAGGCCTATCCACATTCAATACTACGCTGCAACATTCCTAAGCAATCCCTAATTACTCAATTCCATTACCTCATTCCTCTTCTTTTATTGATTTCACAATATTTCATACCATTGGAACCACCCAATTGAATCACAAAATAAATCCCCAAATTTTCAGCATCTAGGTAATGTAAGTTTCAATCCACTTCATCACCCACTACTCAATTACCATCAATTCCACTTCAAAATAATTAATTATGGCCAAATAACATGTTACGACCCGAATTTTCGTTTATTTAAATTTCAGCTACTACTTGGTCAAAACCGTTAATTGTCGGTCAAAGTCAAATTATTAAAGGGGTTTAATTTGGTCTATTAAAGGTTTGTGAATTTAATTGATTTAATTGGAAGTTGTGGGCTATGGACGCAATTAAGGGTCAAAGGGCTAACTTAAATCTCTTAATTAAAGAAAAGGGACTTAGGTTGCAATTATATATAATATATATATACAAATACATACATATGAAAACAAAAAGGGAATCGTGAGATACTAAGCAGTATAACCAGAGAAGCCATCGAGAAAAAAAAAAGGGAAAAAGGAAAGAAAAAGGAAAAAAGGAAGGAGAAAGCTTGGATTCGTTGTGGTTTTGCGTGGTAAGTACATTTCTTCAATTTTATCTCATGGAATTCGAGGTAAATAGTGAAAGTAATTTTAGGGTTTTACCAATAGAAATTGGGGATTCGAAATTTATCATTATTTTGGATTGATTGTGTGTTATTAAGATGTTATTTGGCCATAATTAATTATTTTGAAGTGGAATTGATGGTAATTGAGTAGTGGGTGATGAAGTGGATTGAAACTTACATTACCTAGATGCTGAAAATTTGGGGATTTATTTTGTGATTCAATTGGATGGTTCCAATGGTATGAAATATTGTGAAATCAATAAAAGAAGAGGAATGAGGTAATGGAATTGAGTAATTAGGGATTGCTTAGGAATGTTGCAGCGTAGTATTGAATGTGGATAGACCTTTGGTTGGTAAACCAAGTGTGTAGATTTTAATTAGAGCATTGTTATTATTTCAGGTGGTGGCGAGACGATTGGGAAAACCTACCAACTAGAAGCAGTTCGTAGTTCTGTGAGTGGATAAAAACTATGTTTAATATTAAATATGTCTCAAAGTTATCTTTAGCATGCTTTTCGCTATTATATGCATTTTAGTAGAACAATGAGTATATTGTAGTGATTTCGAAAGAAAATACGAATTTTATCAAATAGCCTTTTAAATAATTATATGATTGTTTTTTTAAAACCACCAAAGTACCTTAGTGATCTTTACCCGCTCTGCACCGTTGTGATTCGTTCCACAGTGTATGACCAGCTTATATAGGTCTTGGGGACCCATCGCTATACACACATAGGCTTGGGGCCGTGTATGGTGGTGTTTAGCCTTTGGGGCTTGCTCTGCGTGCGTATGACCAGTTATTCAGTTATTAGCTCAGCTTAGAGTAGTTCGCCTTGTGCATCGAGTTCCTCTGCGCATGTGTGTTATTACTCGTTGGTACTTTTGGTGATATTTTCAGGTTAACAGTAATTCTGCAAAGAGCATCTTTAAACTTAGCCTACAATACTTTGAAAACTTGACTTTGTCAAGTCTCGAGTACCGACTTCTAGCACTAGTTTCATTGATGTGATTCAAATTTTTATGTCGATTATTTCACTTGGAAAGCGACTTAGCTCTTCTTGTAGTATTTTTGATTATACTTATACTTTAACAAGTTCAGCAGTCTCCTCAAAAGTTAGATGATATGAAATACTTTATAAATATATGTTTTCAAACTCATCCACTCACTGGGTTACAAAACTCACGTATTTTCCTAATGTTTTTCTTATCAGGAAGCAGTTGAGCGTGAGCTTCGATCGCCTGTTGACCACCACTACCGTCACTCTTTCATTTAGATAGTATGCTTCATTCATTTATTCATTTGTTAGCGTTCATTTGAGACATTACATTTGTTTGAGAATAGGTTTTCCAAAGTTTATTCATTTGTTCATTCACTAATTCTTTTCAAACATTATTTCCATTCAAGTTTTGAAAAATGACATCGATGTTGAGTTACGGTGATTGTATTTGTTTTAAAGATTTTGATATTCTTGTCATTGAAAAGGGCTTTGTGAAATATTGAGTTGATTGCTTGAGAGGAAATAAATTCTTACAGGTGGATATATCAAAGATACTGAGAGAAACTACGTCGAAATTTCTCTGAAATTCCTTTTATTATTATTTAAATTCAGATAAGATTAGCGATTCTGATTTGCCTTAGCGGTGGATCCGCACTTAGTCGTCATCCATCGTTGGCGCCGCCACGTGTCAAGTTGTTAGAGATAATTTGGTGCAGGCGTGTCAATTGGTATCGAGCATGGTCTAGGGTCTAAGATTGCATCAAGTTTTCCTTTCAAGTTTAGAAAAGTTGCATTGCACATTTTTGCTCATAATCTCATATCATTTTGTAGAGCATCATGGCACGTGGTGGTGCAACAACTTCCTTGATCGAACGCGATCTCATGCTCAACACATTCCTGAAGGAGGCGTTAGGCAAGGGAGAATGGTTGAGAGTCGGTTGATCGATCCGTGATGGACCCACAGGTGATATGGCTCGAATAGAAACGAACATGAAAATGCGACCCGAATACAAATTTAAGCTGCTTTCGGCTAAGCCGGCCCTTGCCTCTCTTTTGCCAAAGCGAAGCAAGATACCGGTATTGAGAAGGCACTTAAATTAGGAGCGAAAGAGTTGAAGATGCGGATGATCCGGTGATCTTGGACGCTTGGATAAGAAGTATTGAGCGCATATTGTAATCATGGAATGCCCTCGGGATAAGAAAGTCCTACTTGCTTCATTCTTATTGAAGGAGTTCATTTCTTGATTGGTGGGATTCTTTCGAGGCGAGACAAGTTGATCCGACCACCATTACTTGGGAAGCTTTCAAGACAGCTTTTGATGAAGCCTTTTACCCCCAGTCCTTCCGGAGCAGCAAACAGAGTGAATTTTTGAAGTTGGTCCAGGGGTCTATGACAGTGACTCAGTACCATAAGAAGTTTATGGACTTCTTTGAAATATGCCGTAAACTTGGTGCCAGGAGAGAATGACGGTGTAGGAGGTTTGAAGAAGGGTTAAAGGGGATATTGCGACTTGATCACTGTCAAGGTCATGGGAGTTTCAGTACGCTCGTGGAGGCGTATGTAAGAGTCGAAAAGTATATTGCTAAAAACGATCGAGATATGGCGTGAAACATCGAATAGCCAAACTCAGTCTGGAAACTCCCATGGGCATTTCGCTAAGAATAGACATAATTTTTGGCCGGGTGTAAACCATACCAATAGCTTCAAGTCTAAGTCTCGAGGTTCCGGTCATAGTCAGAGCTCAGGATACAGTCAACATTCTGTACAGCAACCTATGAACTATGGAGCACAATCTCATCATCCTTCCCAGAGAGTTAGGTCAGCACAGAGTTCAGGATCTCACTCCAATAGATACCCTCGATTAATCCAGAGCATGTGGGAAGTTCCATCTAGGGGAATGCCTTAAGGGGGAAAATGTTTGCTTTCATTGTGGCCAGCCAGGGCACATGCGTCATAATTGTCCAACCTTGCAAGAGAGTGGAGCTTCGCACGTCATATCTGCACAGTTGGGGGCTAATGGCAATAGACAGGGTCAGAAGAATGTAGTTGCCGGAAATAATAAATCAGCGAGTGTAGCACAGCCGAATATGACTAATAGCAGTGGTGGCAGGCAAGGAAGCCAGGGTGGACGTCCAAGGACTCAGGGAAAGGTTTTTGCTATGACTCAGCAAGAGGCCGAGGAGTCGACCGACGTGATTATGGGTATGTTGTCTATCTTTGGTAGAAATGCTCGCACTTTGATTGATTCTGGTGCTACCCATTCGTTTATTTCACATGCATTTACTATTTATGCTGACCATATGTTAGATCATTTAGAAACAATTTTGGTTGTGACAACTCCGATGAGGGGTGTCACTTTGGTAGTAACATTGGTATAGAGATTGTGTTGTTAAGGTGAACAATCACGAATTAAAGGCAAACTTAATTCCTCTTGAAATTTGTGAGTTCGATGTTATCCTTGGCATGGACTTTTTAGCTGAGAACCATGCCACAGTTGATTGCTATCGTAAGAGAGTTGTGTTTGAGAGGCCGGGAGAGCCTAAAATTATTCTGTATGGGGAACGTAGGGTTCTATCATCTTGTGTTATATCTGCACTGGATGCCGAAAAATTGCTTAGGAAGGGGTGCCAAGCTTATTTGGCCCATGTGATAGATACCCAAATCACTGAATTAAAACTAGAGGATATCCGGGTAGTGCAAGATTTTCCTGATGTATTTCCAGAGGATCTTCCAGGCTTACCACCAGACAGAGAGGTCGAATTTACTATCGATCTGGTCCCAGGGATAGCACCTATTTCACAGGCACCGTATCGAATGGCTCCTAAAGAACTTAAGGAGTTAAAAGCTCAGTTGCAAGATTTGGTGGATAAGGGTTTCATCAGACCGAGCGTATCTCCATGGGAGGCGCCGGTTTATTTGTGAAGAAGAAAAGCGGCACCATGAGATTGTGTATCGACTACAGGCAACTGAATAAGGTCACTATTCGCAACAAATATCCCTTACCCCGAATCGATGACTTGTTTGATCAGCTCAGAGATGCTACGGTATTCTCGAAGATTGATTTACGTTCAGGGTACCATCAGCTTAAGATCAGGGAGATCGACATATCGAAGACGGCATTTAGGTCTCGATATGGCCACTATGAGTTCTTGGTTATGCCATTCGGGCTAACCAATGCTCCAGCAGTATTTATGGATCTTATGAATAGAGTTCTCCAACCATATATTGACACATTTGTGATCGTCTTTATAGATGATATACTTATCTATTCTCGCAGTCGTGATGAGCATGCGGAGCACTTGAAGATTATTTTACAGGTTATGCGGGACAAGCAGCTATATGCCAAGTTCAGTAAATGCGAGTTTTGGCTTGACAAAGTAGTATTCTTGGGTCATGTAATCTCAGCAGAAGGTATTTATGTAGACCCTATCAAGACTGAAGCAGTTCTCAAGTGGGAACGCCCTACTAATGCAACAGAAGTTCGGAGTTTTCTTGGGCTCGCAGGATATTACCGTCGATTTATAGAAGGATTTTCTAGAATAGCTCTTCCATTGACCAGTTTGACTCGTAAGGATGCTAAATTTATATGGACAGAACAATGCGAGAATAGCTTCCTAGAGTTAAAGGATCGATTGTCCTCTGCGCCTATATTAACACTTCCATCTCCAGGTGAAGAATTTGTGATATACAGTGATGCTTCACGGCAAGGTTTGGGTTGCGTTTTAATGCAGAATGGGAAGGTTATAGCTTACGCTTCAAGACAATTGAAGAAACATGAATTGAATTACCCAACCCATGATCTAGAATTGGCTGCGGTGGTATTAGCTCTTAAAATTTGGAGGCATTACCTTTACGGCGAGAAATGCGGTTACGAGATCATAAGAGTTTGAAATACATCTTTGATCAGAAAGAGTTGAATTTGAGACAGAGGAGATGGCTCGAGCTGATTAAAGACTACGATTGTAAGATCGACTATCATCCAGGAAAAGCGAATGTGGTGGCAGACGCTTTGAGCAGAAAGACTAGTTCCTCATCACAGGCTAATGCAATGGTAGCTTTGTTAATTGGTGAGTTCAAGAAGTTGAATACCGAATTGTCCACGACTCCAACAGGAGGGATACTAGCTAGCTTTCATGTGAGACCTACCTTGGTTGCTAAGGTTAAGGATCGCAGATGATGGTGCTTTAGTTATGGGGAACAGATTATGTGTGCCTAACACTGAAGAATTGAAGAGGGAGATTTTAGAAGAAAGCGCCTGCAGTTAAACATGCTATGCACCCAGGCAGTACTAAGATGTATCACACATTGAAAGATCATTACTGGTGGTTAGGCATGAAGAAAGAGATAGCTGAGTTTGTGTCAAAATGTTTAGTTTGTCAGCAGGTAAAGCCAGATCGTCAAAAGATAGCTGGATTACTCTGACCTTTGCCCATTCAGGAGTGGAAATGGGAACACATTACTATGGATTTTCTGTTTAGCCTTCCTCAAATGCATAGCGTGGAAATGATGGAGTTTGGGTGATTGTTGATCGGTTGACAAAGACTGCCAGGTTCCTTCCGATTAAAGAAACTGATCCTTTAAGTAAATTGGCCAAGTTGTATGTGGATGAGATAGTGTGTCTATACGGAGTTCCAGTCTCTATTATTTCAGATAGAGATTCCAGGTTCACATCTAAGTTCTGGCCGAAACTACAGGATGCTTTGGGCACTAAACAACACCTCAGTACCGCGTTTCACCCGCAGACAGATGGTCAGTCAGAACGAACCATACAAACTTTGGAAGATATGCTTCGAGCTTGCGCCCTTGAATTTAAAGGAAGTTGGGATAATCACTTAGCTTGATGGAGTTTGCCTACAATAACAGCTACCATTCCAGCATAGGAATGGCTCCTTTTCAAGCCTTGTATGGTAGAAAATGTAGAACTCCAGTTTGTTGGAGTGAAGTGGGGGAACGAGAGTTAATGGGGCCTGAGTTGGTTCAACTCACTTCGGAGAATGTAGCAATAATCAGAGAAAGATTGAAGGCGGCTCAGGACAGACAGAAGAGCTATGCAGATAAGCGTAGAAGAGATCTTAAGTTTGTAGTTGGGGATAAGGTATTTCTGCGTCTATCTCCATGGAAATGTGTTTTGAGATTTGGTAGACGAGGAAAGCTAAGCCCACGTTATATAGGGCCTTACGAGATCATTGAGGAAATTGGCCCAGTCGCTTATCGCTTGGCTCTACCAAGTGAGCTATCTAGGATTCATGATGTCTTTCATGTTTCCATGCTTCGCAAGTACATTTCGGACCCATCTCATATCCTAGAAGCACAACCGGTTGAGGTGGGGAGAATTTGACATCTGATGAGGAACTGATCGAATACTTGGTAGAAGACGACAAATCAAAAATAATAAGGTGGTCGCCAACCTAGTTCGTATCGTGGAAGAATCATCCAAATGGAAGAAGCTACTTGGGAGAACGAGGAGCAAATGCGAGCTCGATATCCCCACCTCTTGAACGATGGTATTGAATTTCGAGGACGAAATTCTTTTAAGCGAGTAAGGTTATTCTGACCGAATTTTCGTTTATTTAAATTTCAGCTACTACTTGGTCAAAACCATTAATTGTCGGTCAAAGTCAAATTATTAAAGGGGTTTAATTTGGTCTATTAAAGGTTTGTGAATTTAATTGATTTAATTGGAAGTTGTGGGCTATGGACGCAATTAAGGGTCAAAGGGCTAACTTAAATCTCTTAATTAAAGAAAAGGGACTTAGGTTGCAATTATATATAATATATATATACAAATACATACATATGAAAACAAAAAGGGAATCGTGAGATACTAAACTGCAGCGCAACCAGAGAAGCCATCGCGAGAAAAAAAAAAAGGGAAAAAGGAAAGAAAAAGGGAAAAAAAAGGAAGGAGAAAGCTTGGATTCGTTGTGGTTTTGCGTGGTAAGTACATTTCTTCAATTTTATCTCATGGAATTCGAGGTAAATAGTGAAAGTAATTTTAGGGTTTTACCAATAGAAATTGGGGATTCGAAATTTATCATTATTTTGGATTGATTGTGTGTTATTAAGATGTTATGTAACACCCACAATCCCACATCGCTTGGGCATGAGAGGGCAGTTCAGTTTATAAGTTAAGAGACCCATCCAACTAGGCATGAGGCCTTTTGGGGTGAGCCCAAGAACAAAACCGTGCGGGCCAGGCCCAAAGCGGACAATATCATGCTAAAGTGGATCGGGTCGGTAGCGGACCGTACCCAAATCCGTATGGTCCTCGCCGGGGCGTAGCAGGCCGAATCCGGGTGGGCCATGACGGGGGTCGGGTCGTTACAGATGGTATCAGAGCTAGAACCCAACCGGAAGTGTGGCCAACGAGGACGTTGGGCCCCTTTAGGAGGGGTGATTGTAACACCCACAATCCCACATCGCTTGGGCATGAGAGGGCAGTTCAGTTTATAAGTTAAGAGACCCATCCAACTAGGCATGAGGCCTTTTGGGGTGAGCCCAAGAACAAAACCGTGCGGGTCAGGCCCAAAGCGGACAATATCATGCTAAAGTGGATCGGGTCGGTAGCGGACCGTACCCAAATCCGTATGGTCCTCGCCGGGGCGTAGCAGGCCGAATCCGGGTGGGCCATGACGGGGGTCGGGTCGTTACACAAAGCCAATAACACTTTGTAGAGACAAAGAAGATTGATTTTTTGGCATGGAACTGTATGACGAGTATAATCATTTGAAGAAATGAATCTTGGAGAAGATTCTACTTCAAATCATAGGTTATCAAAACCCATATTTGAGTCTCTTAGGTATTAGATACTGGATGGAGATCCTATATTTAAATATGATTGAGACTTAAATAGGAGAGTTCACTGTAAAGTAAGATAATAGGACCTATAGTAGGACATGAAGTAAATGTTACTTCATTCAAGACCTATTATTTTCGTTATCCTTTTATTTTGTTTTAGAATGAATATTTTGATCACGTTTTTGTGAAGAACATTATTTCTATTCATATTGGGACATGAATGGTTGATCTATTAAGATTAAGAACAATAATTGTTCACAATCATTTAATGGAATCAACTATAGAAATAAGATTAGTAATATTAGATTTCTAAATGTCTATTATTAGAATAGAAAATATAAAGGGTATAATGGTAATTATATCCTATTCCGACATCAAAACATGCTAACCTTAATTCATATTGATGTATTGGGTTGATATGTACAGAAGGTTGGAAAATAGCCTTTCCTACATCGTCAAGCTCAAGAAGACTACATACTAGATGTAGTATCTTATACTTGATGCATAAAAAGTTTTGAAATGTTCAAAAGAGTTCAAGCGAAAGAGGAAAGCTATTTGGGGAATATTCTCACGTTACAATATGATCGAAGTGGAGATTATTTAAGGATATGATTAGGAGAATGAGATTCTCGTTCAGTGAATTTGGGGATATACACCACTAATCTAATAAGAGAAATTGTTCATATTAATATGATAAAATGTTATCATTGTACCTAACGGTTTGGCCCAAAATTGTCTTGGAGATAAGCAATAGAGATTGCAAGTGACACACTGAATAATGTTCCATCTGAGTCGGTATATAAAACTCAAAATAGTTTTGAGTAATAATGCTTAGATGAAGCGTAAGGGAAATCTCTTGATTGATATTCAAAGGAAAATTGTTGGGTATCACTATCCTCACTTTTAAGATTAGAGTCGTCTTGGCGAAGTATGATCTGATCTTGGAAAAATTGGTTTTCCTAAAAGGGCAGTGGGAGTAGAATCGACCTTGAAAGTATTCGAGGAACCACAAAAGAGATTAACTGACAAAATGAACTAGTTACTAAACTTCATTTGATGAGGTGGAAACTAGTAAAGAAGAAAGGTTGTTAAGAACACATTGGCTTCATGTAAACCGTGTTAGGGTTCATCTATAGTAAGATGTGATCTGATGGCTATTAATATGGTATTACTGGTCAAGGATGACAAACTTGCGGTTTATAAAAGGTAAAAGTCAAGGTGTTGACTTAAAAAGGTATAGATTGATATACTAGAATTCGAAGTGGGCTCCATGTACTAAAATCAAGGTGATGATTTTATTTACAGAATGAGTTAGACCTATAGTTTGTAAATTAGCTTACAAACAATCTGTTGACATGGATTGTAACGCTCACAAGACGAGATTATTAGAGAATGTTGCGATCAATGGCAAACGTTGCATTTGAGAGCGAAATTCACATCCATAATCGTGTCTTTGTTTAGTTGAATTCTAATTGCTGTAGATGTTTATGTTTGAGAAATAGTTTTCAAAACTTAATATTGATCACGTTGCATCTGATGCAACTTAAAAGTTTTGAATCCATAAGATCAAATTAAGCGTGTGAGCATACCCAAAGGAGCTGAAAATTTCATTTTGATGAGATAATCAAATAGTTTGATTTTATCATAAATGAATATGACTAGTGTGTCCAAGAAGTTAGTGGGAGTATAATCGTGCCTCTAATACGATATGGAGATACGTGTTATTAGAAAATGATATCTCCAGAGAAAGTCCAAGGTTTTCTTCCTTAAGGATTTAGAAAATGATTGCATATAATTTTGGGATAAAGATCTATACAGATAGATCTAGGAAAGTGTTTAGCCCATCTGAATCCAAGTACATAGATGAAATCTTTAGAAGATTTTTCATGATAGAGTTCTAGGGAGAACTATATCCGATAGGGATGGGATTACACTCTCGAAAGGTGTTGGAGAACACCGGCTGAGAGAAATTATATGTACTAGATCAAATGTTTCACATGTTTTGGAGGGGAAGAAAGTTTCCAAGAAAACAATGTGGGAAACATTGAATAGTGGTCAAAATGACATTATTAGATGCTTGAAAAGCACTAAATATATGCTACTATGGAGAAATTGAACTGAGAGTTCAAAGACTTACAAGCGCTAGTTCCTAATCTTGAAAGACAATCAAGCAATCCCAATCCAGATAAATTGTTGCTCATAAAGTAGTATGATCAATTGGAAAGGTTCCAAATGAATACAACTACCAAAACTCAATACACAGTTACTTTAGAAGTAGCAAGAGAAGCGGTTTAGATCATTAAGTTCTTAATTGAACTTGAAAGCTTTTCCTAACATTGTTGATCCAATAGAGATAACAATGGAGCCATCGCACAAGCGAAGGAAACCTAAGTCTCGTCAACGATCTAAGTGTGTATTGAGGTGGCATGTCTCTCTTTAGAAGAGATAATACAACGAAATGATAAAATGATAAATACAAAAGATCTCCTGACATAGTCGATGTCACAGCATATTCATGATTGAAGCTATGTGTATTAGATATAATAGTATTTGGATCTAGTTTTGTAAAACTATGGTGTTGCAATCTATATTGGATATTGATATGCGTAAACACCTAATTGATAAATGCAATTGAATGGCAGATCTATTATTTTACATATCTACGTTGTTTTATCATAAAAACTAAAATAATGGAGTCCGTAGAATAAATGTGCGAAAACTTGTTAATCACAAGGTGTTGTGATAGTGAGATAAAAGTTTTTGGCACTTATTCTTAAATTGTCCCTGGTCGTAACAATAACAAAATACGGATATTGTTATTGCGGATAGACTAGCATGTGTAGCATTTCTTTCTTAAGAAAAAAGTAACTGATCTCACAAGTTAGAATGTGGAGACACTCGGATGAACACGTGGATGCTTCGTTAGTGGAACAAGTATTTGCATGACCCGCCTAGAGATACTGCATGGATAATTATCCTTGCGTCAGTAGTTGATCTCTAATGCGCGGTGTGGAATTGGTCCTTTAACTTGAGAATATCATAGAATCTTATGCACGGATCGCTTTATTTTGGCGGACATTGAAGGACACTCTGACTGGGGTTGATTGGAAATGCCGTACGGGTATAGTGAGAAATGCATAAAGGTTGTGAGTATTAAATAAAGGATTTATCACTCCTGGATAACGGGAGATTATAACCTATGTTTCGTGCAATCAAGTTGACATAAAATCCTTGGCCCAGGTAGGATTGTGGGATCGAAAGGGATTCTCAATCACAATCACTGTTTTAATCAACGTTAAGTTGAGAACGAACAAGATGGTTGGTTGAACGAGATTGATGCGAATCCATATCTCTGAACCAATTGGGTTATATTGATGAAGGGATTATAATTCCACGATAACCGCACATATAAAGGTTTCGTCATTACCACATGACTTATCCCGTCATATGGATTGCCATGACACATTGCTAGATGTCAATCATGGACGGCGACATGGGTCGATCGGTCTGGGTGAATCGATGGTAAACTGAAATAGGGATTTCACTTTATCCTATCCTGATAAGATCAGATAGTGACGCCATGACGTTTGCTTTTGTGAGTGGGAACCTAATGGGTCACACACAAAGTCAAGTACTCGTGTCTTGAACTGGACCTTGTCCAAGTGGGAGAATGTTAGTTATGGTGTGTACAAGGCCCAATAGTTGGACCGGGTTGAGTTATCTTGTGGCTCAAGAAACCAGAAGCCCAATAGGATTATTGTAAACCTATAAATAGCTCAATGTAACCCCATAATGCATAAGTTGTGATTACTACATTGTCTCTAAGCTCTCTCTACAATTAGCTAGCACTAAATTGAGAGAGATCATCCCACTACGAAGTTGTTCGTAATTCAAGAGGAGTCTTGACGTGTGGATCACCATTGAAGGCCGGACGATTGGACGGCTGTGGAGACGAAAGAACAAACAAGAGATTCGTCGTGAAATCCACTTCTATATCGGTAATCTCTAATCACAGATCTCATCTAAGAGACGAGTAGATCCAGTTTTGAATTGCCCTATTATATTCCGCTGTGCATGTCTATTCGGCAATTCCTAACAATTTAAGTAGAAGGAGATTAATTATAAGCTCTCCAAATAAGTTATAAGCTAGCATATTTAATATGCCCACATACATATAAAATTTTCATATAGTACTAATTAGTTGCATTGAGTCAATAAGCAATTTAAATGTCATATATATTGTTTAATCATAGTATCCCAAATTGTATGAATCTTGCATTAAAATTCCCAATGATAAACATGCATCACATATGAAGTTTAGAGACACAAAAAAATAAAATAAAATAAAATAAAAAAATAAAATAAAAATTTCAGAGTTACTACAGATAAACTGGACCAACTAAAATAAATTTGTGCACATTGCAAAATTATAATACCTGACTAATTAAAAATCTACAAAAATGCTGGACTGTGCACCTTTTACATACACGTTGTTTGCATCCAATAATGACCCGACCAACAAATAAATTCATTGAATGTAAACCTAACCCTAGAACACACACACACACACACGATCATTTCTTCCAGTTGCTGATTGGAACCTCACAAAGTCTCTTGTGAGCAATTGTATCCATATATGATTATTAGCAACAGCTATACATATGGAATTTCAATTTCCAAGTATTCATGTACAGAGATTAATTCCCATTCATTTGATTGAAGAAGACGATACCTTTATTAATTTGTAGAGGCCGTATCAAAAAACCACGATACTGAAAATCTTGTGAAATTGACCGAAGTTGTAGCAACAAATATAATGCCTAGTAACGATCACGGTGTATAAATGAAACGTTTAAGGTTTTGGGGCATGGTGGATGTAATAATTAAAGAAAAGTTAAGAAATTTAACGCAATCCGATGTGTTTCATTGTTAAGTATTTACAGCACCCAATGGACGTACACTTGGCATTACATATATTTATTTATAAAAAAATATTAATTTACACATATGAATAAATAGAATGTCAAATCGGAAAATAATTTAATATGCATACATAATTTATTGGGGTTTTATGGAAAATCATATATCTATAAACAAGATATACAATTCAAGATCAAAGAATGAGATCATTTTAACCAGTTTTCCATGTATTTCGTGGGATGTGTGACTATTTTAGGGAGATAAACAGAAGAACAAAGATTACTAGCTCAAGATGTGTATATCCTGGGGGCAGTAAATATAAATATTTAAAAATACAATTAATTAAATGGAATAATTCCACATAAACTATGTGAGAATATATTAACAGAAAAATGCATGAAAGACACTACTAAAAAATAATTCCGCATAAACTATGTATGGACAGCCGAGAGTTGCAAACTACTAGATTTGCGTATTTAGAGAATAAGATCTAGACGGTCTATACGTTCGATATGTGAAATGTTCGGACGGTATATTTTTATTAAATAGTTCAATTATGCATGCATCTAGTACAATTGGGGAGGATAATTATGTATCGGGTACAATTGGAGAAGATAAATTCATTGAGGGATTAACCAAAATGTCCAAAATAAAACCTATTAAATCAAATGTCTCAAAAAAATACCAGATTGTTTAAAATTAACATAGCCAGACTAAAATATACCATTTTTTGTACTTAAATGAGGATCTTTTGTTAGATGGTCGAAAATCTTTTTTGAATTTTTTTGACCTCACCAAACACACATTCTCCACTACATAGCTATTAGTTTTAGTCTCTGTCATTCAAACATGTCTATTTTCCAACAGGCTATACGTTTTTAAGTTAGCAAGGCACATATTGAAATAGATTCTTCTATCTAGACAACATAGATAGATTTGTCTAGATAGATTAAACTGTCTAATCCGCATAGATAAATAATCTTCACTTAATCGTATTCAAACAACTTTCACAATTTAGGGCCATTGCATTTAGTTTTTGGGGTTTAGGGTTGAGGGTATTCTATCTAGACTAGACAGATTGATCAATCTAGACAGATTGAACCATCTAAACTGTGTAGATAAATAATTTTCATTTCAGGCATTAAAACAATTTGCGCCTTTAAGGTATTGCACTTAAGGTTTACGGAAATCATATTCAGGGTATAACTAAATTATACTATTTCAGATTATATTTTTTTTACTGAATTAGTGTACAATCTCAATATATCTCTTTGAATCAATTTAATTATCAATTGCGCCTACAATAGTAACTCTTTTCTCCTTTTCTCTATAAAATAAATAAATTAATTAATAACATATTTGAAGAAAAATATCTAAAAATAGAAAGCTTTGATATTGGATTTAAGTAATGAAATAATCACAACATGTTTTAATGTATTTTGACAAACACATGTAAGGCCAACTCTTGTAAAACAATTGAGTAAAACTGTAGAAGTTTCTGGACTCATTTAGGCCTTGTTCTATTCAACATTAACCAACACAAATTTTATCAACTTGTTCTCTCTCATCATTTACAACCACTCATTCAATTATTTAATATATTTTCTTCAAATTTCAACCACACATTCAACACATTCAACACGTATATCAAGAAAATTAACTTTATCACCAATCAAACAAACCCTTAGATGCAAATTTTTTTGTAACATGTGCTTGGTTTCACACTCGTTTTATAGTTGTACTATTTAGTTCAATTTCACATCGAAACTAAAAACTTTCTTCCTTCTACTTAACTCTGCCCATTTGATCTATCTCTACGGAAGATTATATTACTTTGAATCATGTTTTAATTGGCTAAATTTCCTCCCGTCACACAACTTAAAGGGTGTTAGCGGATGAGTTTTAATATATTTTTATGAGTAGGAAGAGAGAGAATAAGTGGAGTTGGATGGTGGAGATTTAATGAGTGGAGAAATATATGGATGTGATTTATTTGACCAAATTTGAAATTTAAAAAAAATGCATTAAAATGCATTTTGTTTTGTTTGCTAATAGGCTCTTAATTGATATCAAATCAATGTACAATCTCAATCAACATTGATCTTTTGGTCATAGGACCGCATATTTTCATTAGTTTTGATCGTATTTCGTTTGTAATAGTTGGCTAACATCAACACCAATGTTTTCGTGTACCATATGTTTGAGTTTAGTGTTAATTTGTTTGATTATGTGTTATCTTAATATTTAAACTTATTACTATCTTTGTAGAACCACAAATTGATATTCAACTGGAAGACTATGATGTTTGCATTACGTACTTTTTATCGTAGATCATTATGAACAAATAAAGTGTCGAGAGCTCTTAAATAAATCGTCTAGATAAAGGATGTGCCTTCATCTATTGTTATTACATGGGTGCTAGATTATCTAGACAAATGATGAAAGCTAAATCTATCTGTATAGATCCACTAGTACGGAAACATTATCTGGTGACGGTTGTTTTATGGCTCAGGTGGCGGTTCTTTGACCGCCACTCAAAGCCCCGACACCCAAAATATGATTTTGGGTGTCGGTTAAAAAATGCCACCATTTATTTTTCGGGTGGCGGTTGTTTTTTAAAAACCACCACCACCCAATGTTTTTTTTAAAATTATTATTATTTCCGGTGGCGGTTGTAAAAAAAAACCACCACCCAACGTATTTTTTTATTTTATTATTATTATTTCGGGTGGTGGTTGTAACGAAACAACCGCCACCCGAATTTTTTTTTAAAAAAATATTTGGGTGGCTGTTGTAACTGAACAACTGCCACCCATAATTAAAATTTTTTTTAAAAAAAAATTTGGGTGGCGGTTGTAACGAAACAACCGCCACCCCGAATTTGTTATTTTTTTTAAATATTTAGGTGGCAGTTGTAATAATACAACCGCCACCACTTATAAATTTTTTTTTTTTCAAAATTTTTGTTGTAATTAAAAAACTGTAATTTAATACAGTTTTTTAAACTTGCAATCCAACCATTTCATCACCCAAATATATCCATACAACTCAAATACATCAACTGATTCATACTATATACAACGCAAACAACACAAATCCAACTAGTTAACAAATTAGAGCTAACACTACCTAACAAAACGCTACACAATGCAACTCCACATACAACAACTTTACATAAAACTCTAAATAAAGTTCGTTGCTATAGTTACATGACAACAAGTATAAGAGTTAACATGAAATTCCGTGCACGAAAATATTATAAAAATCGAAGTAAAATGAGTATAATTAAACATGTAAATGATCATTTCAATTCATAACCTCTCGGAAGAATTGAACCCAAAGTTCTCGTACGATATCGATATCGCTCTGAGAATACTCTTCAACTTTATTTATCTGCGAGTAAAACGAAAGATAATAAGTTATATACATTTTTAATAAAGTATTGAATGCCTAAATTAACAATCTACTACATTTTATGACAATAAACATACCGTTTGTAGTTCATGGCCTTGAGCATAATCTATCAGTATGTCATGCATATTCTTCATGACACAATAACCACACTCATTGCCTCCTGGTTGTTGCGTACACTAAAATTTGTACATTGCCAAAAAATAAAATAAGTAATACGAAAAAAAGAAAATTTAAAAGAAAACCATATATCTTCCAATATAATAAAAGACGAACCAAATTACGAAAAAAATTATTATTGTTTAAATTTGTTCATATACATACCGGAGGATATTTCCACTCAACACTACTTTGTCTTATACCCATTTGTTTCCATATCCCTCTAAAAACCCTAAAAATTTAAATTATATGAATAATATTAATACTTAAGTGATCTAAACTCCAACTTATCATACGAAAGCCAATAAATGAAATGAAAGTCATGGGATAATCACTTACACGCATATGAGCGATTTGACCTCCAAATTTCTCTCCTGATTAGCTAACGAATCCAATACGTATACTGTATTGACCGATGGTTCGATAACAAGCAATAACCAGTGATGACTAACAAACAAAATAGTTAGTTTTTTTAATAACATATTCATAATTTTCGAACTAATTAATTAACATTAGATGTATATATCAACAAACGAGTGATCTTACGCTTGATTATACGGGACAAAAATGTATTTGCTGTCCTTCAAGCGGTATGATGCGGTTAATATAGAGTGACGTCTCCCGATGTTGAGCCCTAACCATGACTGCCGATATTCGCGATGGACTTATAAAGCCGAATGGCACGTCAAACTGCTCACACCTCCGATAGATGTACCTATATTAAACAACATACGAATATACTATATTTGGTAACCCGAATATTGAAAGAGTTATGTAATTTAAAATTGGAATTGAAGGCTCACATTGGAAATACTTCCACAATAGAAGTATTCAACCAGTTCATCGTCATGAAATCCACGATATCAGTAGCAGTAACAAAAACTTCGGTATCGAGTGATTCAGGAAACAAGCCACCGATCGGGACCACCAAAGTGTCACTATCACTGGGCATCATATTGATCAGATCGACCAATAGCTTGCAAGAATTGGGAAGAGTCTGATATGTTGCTTCATGAACGAGATTGCGTGATCCACCACCGGCTGACACAATAACACTTTGCGGTTTCTTCTGTTGATATGATTGATTATCCTTATCACCAACAATAGTATCCTACAATAGTACTTCGAGTTATGACAATGTGTGTATTATATAATTATAAAATATTAAAAATAAACAAGTAAAACATATTATAAGACTCTCAACAACTCAACAACTTACATTTTCCAAGCAAACCATGCATTTTGGCCATTGGACAAAACTTTCAATGGCGTCCCCGATGGTAACCAAGTCATCTCGAACTAGCTCGGAAAGAGGCAACTCACGACATTGCTCATGAACCATATCAACTCGTACCTTGACATTTCCTTATTTGAGTTTGCAACCATGCACGACAGTGTCTTTTGTAACAGGACAGCAAATCCCTTGCGCTACCTGTAGTATCTGGCCTCCATATAGTGCAGACAGTATGCAATCGGTAATTTCCTATCGATAAAAAAATTATCAATATTAAAAAACTAATTATACGTAAAATATTGCAATTATTACCAACATTATAAAACTAATTATAAGTGAAATATTGCAATTATTACCAACATTATAAAACAAATTACAAATATTAAAATACCGTAACGGTCATGGATGGATCTGGCGCAGCCGAGGCACGACAAACACTGTTTTTGCTTGCAGGTCTAGTATTTGGTATCGTCGTTCCAATATCAGGAGGCAATTGGATGCCTAGTCGTATGAGTGTATCAACAACTCTCTGCTGCACCCTATTATCAAATTCAGCATTCAGTTGATTCTGGACCTCCCTCACAACCCGAGTATCTAAGTCATCCTAGTCCGAAGTGCGTCTTTTGGATTTTTCGGATTTTTTCCCAAAAACGGCCCGTACACCGCCTACATAGCCACCGAAAGTCCGAGGCCGACCCGGATGATCCTCTTTCCCTAGAGCTTCCGAGAGTATGTCGTGATGTCGGTCCGGGACGAATGTCCCTTCCATAACTTCTTAAGACTTAACCACCTATTTCAATAAAATTAAAATTAAGTGTCAATAATTATCACTGGTCAACTTATCGAAAGTATGCACACGATGAAAGGGAAATTACTCACAATCTTGCCATACACCTCTTGAATTTCATTGGGACACACCACAGTTCCATCATGGCGCACTTGTAATCTTGCCCGTAAGTAATCCCATGACCGATCACTCTGCAAAATCTCTTCGGGTACAGACCCAGATGATGATAAATGCCCCAGAGGATCATTCTTCCCCCACACTTCCTTCATGCATGCATAACCTACGGCTCCCATGTGATGGGGATATTTGTTATGCGATTGACTTTCTTTCACCTTCTCACTAATGTCCTTCAAGAAATTAATAGCATACCATTAGTGAGAATTACGATGGATTCAATGCTAATGTGGCCCGTACACAAATATTATTTTATAGGAAAAGGGAAAAAATTATTAAATATTTAATTGTAATCACTAGAGTATACCTGAAATTCCTTACTACTGACTGTTTGTTTGAATTCTTCCCAATCTTCCTCGGTAATGAAGTTATACACTTGTGGTGGCGTGTACATTCTTGCTTTCTTTGGCGAATCCAATTCCTCACGAGCTTGCTTTTGAAATTTCTCATCCGTAATCCGGTTTGTGACCTGCTTAGTCTTTTAAAATTTGTCATCCTTCAAATTATACGATGTCTGCAATATTAAACAAACGGGTCACTAAGCACTAATATAAGTGGTGTTAACTGTAACAAAATTTTAATTTATATTTTTATTACCTTAATATCTTCCCAAATGGTGTTCTTCAACCCGCTTTCCACCTTTGTCCATTTACCGTAATTTATATTTACTTTGGAGCACGCGACTGCCCCAATGTAATGACGGAACCCAGTACTATGCGGCCCCTTCGACTGGAGTAGATCATCGAAATTATCTTCGGTTAACTGAATGTTCTTTCCCTTCCACTTCGACATGGTCGTCAACCCTCTGCTCCGTCTTGTGCTGTTAGTAGCACATGGTGAACCTGATGGGGATGAAGAATCCGTCATATTTGCCACAATTCGCCGCCTCCCTGCACTTTAACAAAAAATAACATTAATAATCACAATTATAACAAAAGATAAGATATGACGTGCAAATGGATTGCTATTACCACTAAATAGTAATGAAATAACGTTGAACTTACAAAAATAGTAATTCACCTATCATTCCACGTACTCTCCTTCCTGATGGTCCGAACGAAGGTAATTTGTTCCACTATTGTGTTCCTGGGGATCTAGTTGAGGTAGTTCACTAGAAAATGGTGGCGTTTCATCCCAGTGGTCATATTTATCTTCGTCAACCACATCACCAATACCAACAATACGCCTCTTTCCTTGGAGAACAACCGACCACTTTGCATCGCCCGGATCAGTAACATAAAACACCTGTTTAGCCTGTGATGCAAGTATGAACGGGTCATTATGACTTCCAACTCGAGAAAAATCCACCCTAGTGAAACCAAATTTATCTTTCGATACACCCCGTGCGTTATCCACCCATTTGCATTGGAATACACACATCTGAAATACCTTATAATCAAGTTCCCAAATTTCTTCAATCATGCCGTAGTATGTATCAGTACTATTATCAGTGGATATTGCCACTTGTGTGACTCCACTGTTCTGCATCGTACTTTTATCATCTTGACTTTTTGTATAAAATGTGTACCCATTAATTTCATATCCCTGGTAAGAGGTAACACCCAAAGCATGCCCCTAAGCCAACCACTTGACCACTTCTGTAACAATTTCCGGCATATGCGTCAATTGGTTCATTACTTTATTTTTGAACCATTTTGCAAAACAATGATTATGGTCAGTAACCAACCACCTCTCCCCTTTTAAAGGATTCTCTACTCTTAGCACTGCTTTGTGCTCATCGAAGTATGGTTGAACCGTAGCAAGATGGTGCAAGACGAGAAGATGAGCTTTGGCTAAGTCTTCAGCACTAGGATCGATCGGCTTGCGTCCAATAATACCCTTACCTTCGAGCCTTCCCTCATGTCGAGATGTAGGAATACCAATGGGTCCGACTCTTGCTAGGTAATCAGTACAAAACTCAATGACTTCTTTAGCAACATAACCTTCTACGATACTGCCTTTGGGTCTGAATCGATTTCTCACATGTCCCTTCAGGATACCCATGAACCGTTCGAACGGATACATATTGTGCAAAAACACCGGACCTAACAACTTGATTTGTCGAACCAAGTGAATAACCAAATGCACCATAACATCAAAAAAAGATGGTCGAAAATACATTTCAAGCTGGCAGAGGGTTACAACAACGTTTGCTTGCAATCTATCTAACTCGTCAGGCTCAATAACCTTACTGAATATTGCATTGAAGAAAAATCAAAGTTGTGTAATTACACGCCTCACATTTTCGGGCAATATGCCTCGAACGGCAATTGGTAACAGCTGCTGCATCATAACATGACAACCGTGAGATTTCATCCCAACCAATTTCAAATCCTTCATCGACACCAATCGACTGATGTTTGATGAATAGCCGGATGAAACCTTCAAACCTTTCGAGCATTCATAAAATTTTTGTTTCTCCCTTTTAGACAGTGTGTAGCATGCTGCTGGTAAGAATGGACGCTTCCCCAACTCTTCAATAGGTGCTAGCTCAGGCCGTATTCCCGATTCCACCATGTCTTTTCTAGAACTGAGAGAATCTTTTGTCTTTCCTGGAATGTTTAACAAGGTCCCGATGATACTATCACAAACATTCTTCTCTACGTGCATGAAGTCAATACAATGTCGCACCTCTAAGTACTTCCAGTATGGTAAATCCCAGAAGATCGATCTCTTCTTCCATATACTCTTTCTAGTCGGCTTAGAAGTCTTGCCAAATTGAACTGAAATGTCTTTAACTCTTTCAAAAACCTTTTCCCCAGACAATGGCAATCGTGCGACTCGATTCTCAGTTTGCCCATTGAAATCCTCTTTATTTCTTCGATATTTATGATTTTTAGGAAGAAAAGCCCGATGATCCATGTACACATTTTTCTTACAATTACCCAAAATCTGGCTAAAGGTTGCATCTTCACATACGGGACATGCCTTACCACCCTTAATCGTGTAACCTGATAAGTTACCAAAAGCAGGGAGATCATTTATGGTGCAGAATAGCATTGCACGTAGATTGAAATTCTCTCGACAATTAGCATCAAATACCTCTACACCCTCATCCCACAGCATTCTTAGATCATCAATTAACGGAGTTAAGTACACGTCGATATCATTTCCGACTTTTTGGCCTGAGATTAGCAAGGACATCATCATGTATTTACGCTTCATAGACAGACAGGGGGGAGGTTATAGATCACCAAAAGCACCGGCCAAGTGCTATGTCGACTGCTCATATCGCCGTGGGGATTCATTCCACCTGTGCATAATCCTAGCCGGAGGTTCCGATCTTCATTTCCGAAATCACGAAATCTCCTGTTGAAATTGCACTATTCAGGTGAATCAGCAGGATGTCTTAATTTACCATCTTTTTTCCTCTCTGCTGCATGCCACAACAATTTTACTGCATCGTCTGCATTTGCAAACAATCGTTTAAACCTTGGAATCACAGGCAAATACCATAACACTTTAGCTGGAGAACCATTCTTACCCCCGCCATTACCATTGCGATTGCTTCTCTTATACCTCGATACCCCACACTTCGGACACACTTGCAATTGCCGATACTCTTTCCGATATAGTACACAATCATTTGGACAAGCATCTATCTTCTCAATCTCCATACCCAATGGGCATAACATCTTTTTTGCCTTGTACGTTGAGTTAGGCAACTCATTGTCATCCGGAAGCATATCTAATAAAAGCTCTAATAGTGCCGTGAAAATTCGATCACTCCACGCACTTTTCGCTTTCAAATGTAACAAACTGAACACAGCTGATAATTTGTTGTATTTTAGACAACCAGGATATAAAGGCTTTTCAGAATCTGCGAACAGTTTATCGAACTCATGTGTCCTGTCAATAAAGTCATTTTGCACATCACGTAACATTTCATCCAACCGATCGTGTTCCACATTCATCTCTATGTTTTCCGTATGACCGTCGCTGTCACTGCCCAACCAATGTTCATTACGCAAGTATGAACCGGTGCCACCACTGTTTGTACTACACACTATTTTCTCACCATACCAAAACCAACATGTGTAACCCATCTTAAACCCGTTTTTAAATAGATGGGTTCTTACTTCAGCAACGGTGTCAAATCCAATTGTATATTGCAAACTGAACATGGACATACAATCTTATCCTTATTATACTTTATTTTATCCTCCTCCGCACATTTCAAAAACTCAATTACTCCTTTTATATATTCAAGAGAAGTAGGATTCTCATACATCCAACTCCGATCCATTTCGAACAACCTATAAAGTTATTACTCCATAATATTAACTCTGTAGCTATATCATAAAAGATAATGATCTTGACATTTTTCTGTAATGAAGCAAGTAATGGAAGTGTTCTAAATCGGCCTTATAAGTCCGTATCTAATTTAAAGGGTATGGACCTAAACCATTCGTCATCTCTACGTAATATCAAACTGTGTTATTTTTTGTGTAGAACCGGCATTGTATTTTACTGTAAATTTCGGCAGCATCCCCTTAGTTCTCCTAAGTGTGTAATTAACGTAAAACGTAATCCACACCTGGAGAACAAATGAGGATACTACTGAAATTCACATAAATACATAACCGTCCACACAAAAAATTAAATCTAACACTGTTTGACAAACGCAGATCGATGACAAACTCTCCACTGGGAGAATTCAAAGATAACCATGTGCATCTTAAACTATGGTCTAATTGATCACAGTTAATGACATACAAGATTATCTTCAAACGGTTTTCTAAGCTCAATGCAAATGAAGTGCGGAGTAGTACAATAAGATCCGTTATAACGAAAGGATAAAGAAATAATTCGATAATTTGATGTATTTACACCACAAAGCTATTAGAATGGCTATACTAAAATGATATTATATAAAACTTTTATTCCCAAGCTAATTGATCATATTACTACGAAATTAATGTTAATTTAATTGAATTACTAAATACTCCTTTTATTATACTTTTTTAATAAGTTATATATATATGTATATATATATATATATATATATATATATTTGTAAACCTAATATTGCCTATAGTTATTACATATTGAAATACAGTTCAACATAATTTATAAATATTGTATTCATTAGTTTATTATATGTATGAGATTAAACTAGGGACATATAAAAAAGTAATATTTATTTGATAAATAAAATATTTTTATATTAATTTATTTCTAAACTACTTTATTTTATTGACATATTACTCCCAAACTATTTTTTAATAAATTACATTTATATAAAAGCAATATTTATTTATTTATTATAACATATTGACATATATATAGTTCAATATAATTTATAAATATTGCATGCATTATTGTATCATATGTAGAAGATTAAATTAGGGACATATCCAAAAATAATATTTATTTCATGAATAAAATATATTTATATAAATTTATTTGCAAACTAATTTATTTAATTTTCTTGAAATATTATTCCCAAACTACCATTTTACTAAATTATATTTATTTAAAAGTAATATTTATTTATTTACTATATATTGAAATATAATTCAACATAATTTATAGATATTGTATGCATTAGTTTCGCTATGTAGAAGACTAAATTAGGATCATTTCAAAAAATTAAAGCTAGCCATTATTATTCCGTAAAATAATAATTTTAATAACTATATTAACTATTAATTCATCCAAAATTACTTATCACTTATTTAACTAATACTAAATAATCTAACTACATAAATGCATCTAATTCAACCATACTATATATAAATCCCACATACATATACATTAAAACAAATATTAAGAAAATTTGGAGAAAAAACACATAATATATCTATATGGCAATTAACAAACAATAATCGCCAAATTCCACATATATATCACAATGCATATACATATATTAAAATATGCACAAAAAAAAAAACGAAAAATCAACAATTACACCAAAAAAATCTAGCTACAAATTGGGATTGGTATTTTCTAACCTCAAAAATGAAAAAATATCACCAATTGATAGGAGATGACAAGCTCTCTTCAAATGTTGTCTTCAATAAACCAAGAAATTGACCAAATCCGCGCTGATTTCCAAGCAAATACCTAGAATTTGGAATCTTAAATTCTAACTTAGAAATAAAGAAATTGGGACAAATAGATAGAGAAATACTACCTCACTTCAATGGTGGCCGAACTCAGGAAGAATTAGCAGCAGTTTGGGTGATTTTCGAGTGAGAAATGGTGAGAAATGTTGAGTGTTTCTAGCTGGTTCTTCTTCTTCGCTTTGCTTCTGGCCGGATTTGTATATGAACCTCTAAGGTGGCGGTTCCTCAACGAACCGCCACCTTTTATTTACAACGGGTGGCGGTTTCTTTGAGGAACCGCCACCCAATTTACACGATTATTTTCAATTTTTTTTTTAAATTTTAGGGTGACGGTTGTCATCACAACCGCCACCCGTTTTCAATTAAGCCCCCGTTCTTCTACAATTTTTAATCAATTTTTACACATTTTAACTCATTCTTATCTAAAGTCAAACCAATTATATCCACATATTTTCTGGGACCCACTGTACTACACAAATCTCCACCACTCAATCTCACTCATTCTCTCTCATATTTCACATCAAAACTCATAAATACTCATAAATACACATACACTAACACCTTGTAAATTTTTTTTTAAAATTTTGGGTGGCGGTTGTGAAGGCAACCGCCACCCAATTTCTCACATGTTTCATTAAGGGTGGCGGTTGTGGTGACAACCGCCACCCGAATTCAAATTTTTTTTTTTAAATAGCTTGGGTGGCGGATTTCTTACACAACCGCCACCCTTATATGACTGATACATTTTCGGGTGGCGTTTTTATAAAAAACGCCACCCAATGTGCGATGCCCAATGTATAATCTGTACTAGTGATCAGTGCTTGTTGTCCCAATAGTGTTCATGGAGTAAGAAGATGCTCCAACGATATTTTTCCTGTACAACACAATATATAGTGCTGCATAATCGTGAATAGAAATATACCACACTAAATCGTCACCATAAACAATTTCAACAGGCGATAGATTGTTTTGAACACTCGGAACTGGAAACTTCATATGTACATCATACTCGTTCAAGTCTATGTTGAGTTTCTAAGTAATTCTACGAACAAGTTGTTCCCTATTCATGTCGTTGGGAACTTGAACTGATGTCTTACTTGTTCCTTCCCATTTCAATTCGTCGTTTACTTTCTTGAAGTCATCTCCGAATCATAAATTATGAGCCTTATTATAGCGACAACATACATATTTTCTGATTAAACAAGATTCGTGTATAGATTTAATGAAAAAAATATGGAACCTTCCAAACAAATAATCTATGTAGACAAGGTTTATTAGCACCATAAGGACCCAACGTTTCATGTCACTGTGCACTAAGGGCCTATGGTTTATTTATTGGCATTTTAGTCCCCAAACTTAATATCTACTATGCATTAAGGACTTCCGTTAGCATTGCACCGTTAAATTACTTTATGTTCACCTTAAGTGTGATTTTTCAATGGCAAAATGGTCCGAAACTTTGGGTATTATTACAATCAAGTCCAAAAGTTTGGAAAATGTATACTTTAGTCCCAAATTTAGTTAAATTTGATAAAATAGTCCCAAATTTAATTAAATTTAGTGAATTAATTTGATATTGACTAAATAGTTTTTATCAAAAAAAATTTCAACGCAGTAGTATTTATTCGTATTAATATAAATATCACAAATATCCAAAATTTTCTTTAGCACTAGAGACTCACATTTTGATTTTAACCAACATTAATAATAAATATAATTATTGTACATAAATAAAATTTTATTAGGAATATATTACTATAAAAAAATATATCAAATACATTGAATTGACCAAATCAAATAAAAAAAATACAAAAAAAAGAAAAAATTTGATTTTTTTTTAGCATTAGACACACACATTTTGATTTTCAGCAATAATTAATAATAAATGAAATTATTATACCTACATGAAATTTTATTAGGAATATAGTACAGTAAAATCTATTGAATACAAAGAATTAATCTCGGAAAATAGAATTAAAAAAACCGGCCCCCGAAACCATCACCGCTGCGGGTGATCTTTCGAAAATTTTCTTTGACATTAGACATGTGCACATTTTTATTTTAAGAAACGATTAATAATAAATATAATATAATTGTTGTACCTAAATAAAATTTTATTACAAATATATTACTTGTAAAAATATACCAATGCAAAGAATTAATCAAAAATTTTAAAATTTAAAACAAAAAACCTACAAAGAATTAATTGAAAAATTAAAAAAAAAAAACCCACCCCACCCCACCCCCAAACACCACTATTGTGGTTTCAATGGTGGTTTCGAGCCACCACAACTAGTGGTCCAAAACCACCAGCAGACACTGGTGGTTAGAAACCATCGGCAGATTTAGTGGCTGAATGGTGGCTTCAAACAACCAACACCACCAGGCTGGTGGTGGTGTTGTGGGGGGTGGGTTTTTTTTTTAATTTTTTAATTTGTTGATTAACTCTTCAGAGGTTTTTCTTTTTATATTTTTAAAATTTTTAAATTTTTTGATTAATTCTTTCCATTCGGTATATTTTTTACAGTGATATTGTCGTAATAAAATTTTATTTAGGCAAAACAATTATATTATATTTATTATTAACTGTTTCTTAAAATAAAAATATGCACGTGTCTAATGTCAAAAAAAATTTTGAAAGACAACCGGCAGTGGCGATGGCTTCGGGGGGCGAGTTTTTTAGTCTATTTTCTATGATTAATTCTTTTTTTTTGTATATTTTTTACTGTAATATATTCCTAATAAAATTTTACGTAGGTCTAATAATTGCATTTATTATTAATTATTGTTTAAAATCAAAATGTGTGTGTGTCTCTAATACTAAAAAAATTCAAATTTTTTCTTTTTTTGTATTTTTATTTGATTTTGTTAATTCATTGTATTTGATATATTTTTTTATAGTAATATATTACTAATAAAATTTAATTTATGTATAACAATTAAATTTATTATTAAATGTTGGTTAAAATCAAAATGTGAGTCTCCAATGGTAAAGAAAATTTTGGATATTTTTGATATTATATTAATACGAGCAAATACTACTGTATTGAAAATTATTAATAAAAACTATTTAATCAGTATCAAATTAATTCAATAAATTTAATTAAATTTTGGACTAAAGTTAACTAAATTTGGGACTATTTAATCAAATTTAACTAAATTTGGGACTAAAGTATACATTTTTCAAACTTTTGGACTTGATTGTAATAATACCCAAAGTTTCGGATCATTTTGCTATTGAAAAACCGCACGTGAGGTGCACATGGGATAACTTAATGGTGCAATGCTAACGGAAGTCCTTAACGCGCAACGGGAGTTAAGTTTGGAGACTAAAATGCCAAGAAATAAACCATAGGTTCTTAGTGAGTAGTGAGATGAAATGTTGGGTCCTTATGGAGCTAATAAGCCATGAAGACAATTGCATTTCTAGACATTTAATCTGCACAGATAAACATTTTTGCCTAGACAGATCTATGTCTAAATGTATCCGTGTACACAATTGTGTATTAAAATGAGTGCAAAATAGAATATCAATGAGATGCTGTTTATCTAGATGAGAATTGTAGAGAATCAGAAACTATCTAGATTAGTGTATTTGGAGTATACCATCTAAAAATTCCAAATGTTCTATACGTGAAATGTTCAGATAGTATACCTTTACTAAACAGTTCAACTATGCAAGGATTCATAGTTGTTTAGGACGTTAAATTCATTTACTTCGTGGTTGGTATCTCCAACACTACCAATATAGATATATGCCTAAATTTAGAATAATGTGAGAGTGGCCATGTTTGTTGAATAAAAATGCACATGAATGTCATCTACACAATTACAATGATACACATCTGAGAACCGTCGAAAATAGAAAACTATCTACATAGTTTGCATTCTACATATTTATACTATCAACTTCTACGATCTATATGGTTCAACTACCTAACTATCTAGATAAGTTTGAGTTCTAGACAATTCAACTACCGAAAATTGCAAATTATCTACAGTTTGCAGATAAGTTATCTAGACATAAATTCGAGAGTTCAATTGTGCAGAAGGTTTTCTATTCCGAAAATGAATTTTATTCGACAATTTATTCCATATAGTCGATACATTTCACAATACCACTATAGATAGATGTTTAAGTTTACGGCATCATGAGTATGATTACATTATTTGAGAACCGGCGAGAATATAAAACAAATCTACATAGTTTGCATTCTATGATCTAGAAAGTTCAACTACTTGACTATATAGATAGCTTTGGGTTCTAAACAGTTCAACTATCGAGATTTGCAAATTTCTATAGTTCTTAGATGAATTATCTAGACATGAATTTGACAATTCAACTATATAGAAGGGATTTCTTTATGCTAATAAATGATTGGTTGATGAGAAAATTGTTGTGTTAAGTTTTACATTTAATGGTGGAGAGCTAGCATTAATGGCAGAAGTTGGTAGAGGAGAGAAGAAAAATGAAGAAGGAACAAAAAGGAAAAATGAGAACATCAATCTCTTGTAAATGAATTGAGAGGATAAATTTAACATTTTGTGAGACAACAAGTACAATTAATAAATATCTTGATGTTGATAATACATTAGGAATAATTAATGAGGTGAGAGATAGAGTGGAGGGTATTATGGTCCAAGTACATTAAATTTAGGCAATTTGGTATTTAATATTAGTTTGAGACATTCTTGGTACTGAGTATTTGTAATTAGACATTTTGGTAAAAAAAAAATCATACATTTCTCCATCAAAATGGTAATATATGTATACAGAGCTCTAATTCATTCATTCATTCTACATTATACAATTTCAAAAATTGATATGTCAAAAATCAAACATTATTATACAAAGGTGACGATCAGAATTTATTCAATTGCACTGCCGTTTCTATCTAAAAATATGCCATGTCGAGATTTACAAATTTGTTCTCTAAACTCACGCATTCCCATTCTTCGATCACACAAACATTGATCCATTGTGTTTAAAAAATGCATAAATAAATCTATATATATTATAAACCAGAGCTGATTCCAAGTTTAGTTTTGCATAGTGGTTTTAGGACAGTTTCAACTTCAATTTTGGTGGATTTAAGACATGTTTTGCCACTTGTCATGCTGTATTTGTATTATAATTTTTCATTGCCATGTGTCATTAGTTAGATTATTAGGGCAGTTTTTTTTTATCAGTTTACGGCAGTTTTTTTATTGGTTGAAAAAAATAGTTTTTGAATTGAACCATCCACCCACGTTGAGGAAGTCTTTCGATTGCTTAATACATAAAACTACCACATTTTAACTTTACACATATGTAGCAAGACAATATCTTCACCATAATATTGTCACTGGAATAATTAAGCCTATGAGATGAGCAAAACCAGTTAAATTCTTGACAAAGAACAACAATAAGAAAAATGGTTTTGGGTTCTGTATGGAAATCAAAATCTTGCAGACAAATCAAATTAAATTGATGGAGATGATGATAGAAGACTTCAGAACATAGTAAAAGAGCTTCCATGGAAAATATTCCGATTCAGCTTGATCTTCTTCCTCTTGCACCGTTTTGCCTTCATACTCCTTCCCACCTTCATCTTCTTCCATGGTCTTATCAAATCTGCAGGGACTTTGATAAATTGTTCATCACGCGGCAATATGGAGATTAGGTCCTTTGTGTTCAGGTGGGGTGAATTCTAGCGACCGAGAAGCATCCACGTAGTTGTATGGTTTCATACTTTCATGATAATTTGGGATTCAAAATGGGCTTTGTATTACAATACGTTGAAATATATCTATATTAGGATTGAGTTGCTTCCACACTCTTTTAGGGTTGAGGAAATTAGAATAATTCTGGTTTTTGACTTTTGAAATTCATAAATCCTGTAAAAATGAATTAATTGCAAGAATCAGGTCTTCCCAGTTCAGCTCCTTTAATTTCTCCTGTTGCATCTTTTACAAGAGTGGACCGTGAACACTGCATCCACTTTCGGCCTCCCTGTCTCTCTTTTCACAACAGGTATGATTCAGAGAACACTTCAACCACTTTCTAAGAACACTTCTTTTGACAGATTCTTCTTCCATCGGCAATGGCGGCACCCTTGTTCCACCGCCGTGTGATTCAAATTCTGGGCCGTGGTTCTCAATTTCTGTCTCAGATTTGGAACTTTAACAGCAACTCATTTTTTCTATGCACAACAGAAGAAGAATTTTCTCAGATTCTAGGAAATGGCAAGTTTAGTGACTGAGATTAATTAAAATGAGTGGAAAATGGTGGGTAATGGGTCGTTGGATTTGAAAGAGAGTGTTTAATGTTTAGGAAGTCAATCTTTTGCATAGCTTCTACATTATGAATGGAAGATTTGTACAATAAAAATAGAAGCTTTATGTATATTTAGGCCCTAACTTGTAGCCTATATTCAGAAATCTAAAGTGTTGTTGATTCATTGGTTGGTTTACCTACAAGTAATTGATTTTAGAAGGGAATTTGTGAAAATTCATGATGGATGATGATAATGGGGAGAATAGTTTTACACGTTTGCTATGTGTGAGGGAGAGAGGAAGATGGAGCACAAGTGTTTGATAAAATGCCTAAGAGAGATGAGATGTCTGTGTCCTTCTCTTCTCTCTGTTTTTTCTTATTTAATTTTCCCATTGTAATCCTTTAATTGGATAGCTTAGAATGTAGTAATTAGTCCCAACTTGTAGCCTATATTAAAAAAGCTAAGGGTGTAAATGTTGATTCATTGGATAGTTTACCTATAGGTAATTGATTTTAGAAGTTTAGAAGGGAATTTGTGAAAATCAATGCTTGATGATGGTCATGGGGAGAATAGTTTTACATATTTTTTGTGTGTGAGGGAGAGAGGAAGAGAGAGCACAAGTATTTGATAAAATGCCCAAGAGATATGAGATGTGTGCGTCCTTCTCTTCTCTCTTTGTTTTTTCTTTTAACTAATCTTTAATTTATTAGTACATTACACTTTATGCGTAAAGCATATGCCATGCACTAAATATATTGTGTGAAAGAGATATAATAACTTTAAAAAGTAAATGTTAAAAAAATTAAATGCCAAAATTATATATTATGTTTGAAGAGGGAAAAAGTGATGTGATATGAATAATTATATATTCTGTGTAATTAATGTGTAATAGAATTATGTGTAATGAATTATACACTCTGTGTAACTAATATAATTCGTTAGTGCATTATAGTTTATCTATAAGGCATGTGTAATGCGCCAAATATTTTGTGTAATTAATGTTTTATTCATTGGTACATTACACTTTATGTGTAAAGTACATGTAACTCACTATAGAGCTTGTATGAATCAAAGATAAAATTTTCAACAAAGCAAATGCTAACAAAAAAAAAAAAAAAAAAAAAACTAAGGGTGTGTTTGATTGGGAGTTGAAAAATGAAGTTGGAAAATATTTTCCATCCAAAATTTTCTTTTGTGGTATTTGATTGCAACAAGGAAATGGAAAATATTTTCCATGTAATGCAAAAAAAAATGGAGCTTTTCCTTGAAAAAAAAGAAATATTTTCTCATGGGTAGAGGTGGGAAAATATTTTTTGGGAAAACATTTTCCATGGAAAGTTTTTTCGACTTCCACTTTTTTTCCTTCAATCAAACACACCCTAAATGTTAAATTTTTGCATTATGTTTGCAACAAGAAAAAATATTGTGATATGAATAATTACACATTGTGTGTAATTCATTTGTAATGTGTAAGGGAATACAAACTAATGAATTACATAGTCTGTGTAATTAATATTTTGTTCATTAGTGTATTACACTTTATTTGTAAGACATGTGTAATGTACTACATATTTTGTGTGAAAGGCAGATAAGAATTCTATAAAAGGTAAATATAAATAACAAAATATAAAAGAATTATGAGAAAATGAAAAAAAGAAATGAATGAAAATAGAAATGAATGAATTAAAACCTTTAAAATGCACACATGAGGATTTGAACACGGGCAAGCATCTAAGTCAAGTGGCTTACTAGCTGCTTTGGCCACAACATAATTAACCTTTTGTCTTTGCGAAATATATGCGTACAACCGACCCGGTCCAAAAATATTGGATTTTACTAATTTTTCCTTAATGTTTGTGCCTTTTGTGTAATTAATCTTTGATTCACCTGATTTTTGAAAATTTAAACTAAAATATCGGCATTAGTTTAAAAACCACCTTTAGGGTTTCATGATTTGGGCCTGGAAATGGCCTTTGTTTTACAGTTGGATGTCCACGCTTTTTTAGAAATATTATTATTATTATTATTATTATTATTATTATTATTATTATTATTATTATTATTCAAACAAAGTTTCTTCCACACTTTAGAGTTGGACAATAATATTGCGATGATGGGCCTATTAATATTGAACAATCAAATCTATTAATATGAAAGGACTAAAAGTGTCAAATTTGAAATTATTGAGGACCAAACTGAATCTCTCTGAAACATTGGCAGATTACATGCATTTTCGTCTGGATTGCCCCCACCTGATTTTAACATGATTTTTACCTAATTTTTGACTTCTTTGAGATAGTACAACTTGAGCACACCACAATAGAGTCATAGAAGGTCACTTTTATAATTTTTTAATATTTTTTCTTGTAATATTTTGCCTATAAATAGAGGCATTTCTAAGCTTAAAATGTACAACTTTGTAAAGAAAATTAGCTAGTGATTCTCTCCAACTTTCTCGTCAATAAAATTCTCTTCTTTGTTTGTTCTTAATTCTAACTTGAAAGCTCTTAGTTTCTCATATTCTGGTAGAAGTAAAAACCTAAATTAAGTAACTACTCATTGATCGATGATACTTCGGCCATGAATATGATTAGCAAAGCATTTCTGCGCTAGTTTCTTTCTTTGTTTTGTTTTTCATATTTCAGAAAGATAATTTCTCATAAATTGCAGAGGTGATACAAGGCGAGCTCGCTAAAAAGTATTTAATCTGCATATATGAGTAATTAAACTTCTGTATCTACTTCTTAGCATTTATTTATTTGTTTTCTAAATTTTTTGTATATTACTTGTATAGTGAAGTATAATCTATCATATAGTTGTGGTGATACACGGCAATTACGTTGCTAAAAAGTATTTAACCCACGAATATACTCTTTTTATCACCTGCACTTCAATGTAATAGTTAAAATGACAAATCAATTAGTGACATATGATCGATGATTGATATTGCTCGAAAACACTTCTGTCATTTTGATTACTTGTCCTCTCTCATTTTGACATTTTCATTTTGCGATTTACAAGTATAAATCTTTGGATTTTGTGTTGGTGCTTAGATGTGGCAGCCGAATTCTTATATAACCTTATACCTATAGTTTGTGTATATGGATATTCATTTTTAAGTTGTCGAGTTTTGTTTAGGACCTATTGAAGCTATGTATAATGCAAGAACAATGCCAAATACTTTTGAATATTTTCCTGTAGTCAAAAAACGGTGTTTAATCGGATGGTTTTACATTACAATATCATGATAATAATATAATTATTGGTATATATGTTCAAGATGATTATATCTTAGAAATGTATCTCCCCGTGCAACGCATGTGAAAAAATACTAGTTAGCTCAATACATATATATATATATATAGTTTTAATAATTGTATGAATTTAATTTTAAAGATATAACTTAAAAGATATCTTGCAATTAAAATGATTTTTTAGGCAAAATCTGGCCACCTGTAGCAATCTAATCAATTTTAATTATTTTTGTTTTTAAAATTAATTATATTTCCTCTGTTAGCAATATAATTAATTTTAATTTATATTTGTAACTGAAACCATGTCTAGTTAAATCTTAGAAATATAATTTATTTTAGTTAACTGTGATATAAATAATTTTAATTAATTTTCATTTTAAGCTAATTATTTCTACAAATAATAATTTTTTTCCGAAATAATTAGCTTAATAGCTGCAAATTTAAGAATTGTGTGAATCTAATTTCAAAGATATCTTATAATTTAAAAGATATAGATATAGATATAGATTAAACTAATTAAAAAATTGGATTAATGTTACAATAATTTAACATATATATCTCAACTTAATTTATAATTTAGGTTTTACAATATGTAATAAAATTTGGGGGAATTTTTATCTTGATTGATATTAAGTTTCTAACTCGATTAGTAATAGTGCAATTATGATACGTGCAAATAATAATAGATTATTATTTTTAATGTATGATTAATATTAAAGTTTGACTTTAATTGAATAGAAAAAGTTAGTTTTTATTTATATTTATATAAAAAAGGTTCGAACTCACATGCTAATTGTTTGATAGTAGTTCACAAGTTGTTAAGCCTAAAGAATTCATGTCAATAAAAAATATAGCATTGATATTGATTGTAAATAATAAAAAATAAAAATATCCAATGAAGATTGTCGATTTAAAAAAGTAAGGTCACCTCAAAAGACTTTATGTTCCACTAGAAGTTAATTTTTCGGGTACAGTGGTAGTGGAAATCACAAAATATAGAAATAATATAATTGATATTATTGTTGACTTTAACTGATTGGACTTCAAAATTCTTGAGCAAAATGTTTAAACAAACACATGGTAATTTAAGTGTCATGTATATCAAGCATTGAGTTAAGAAGAAAGATGTAATAAATTAATGGAAGATATTTAGACATTATGTTAGACATAGCTTTACTTTTTTAAAATATCACGTCAGAATTTTAATGCTACACGATACCACTTTAGAATCTATAGAACAATTAGAGATACTATTACGAAAAAGTGTCAATTAATATTAAAATGATGGGCACGTGAGTAGGAGCCTAGAAGATTTTGTTGATAAATGTACGCGGGTGTTCGCCAACACATTCGAATTGAATTTGAATGTAAACTGGAGATAAAAAAAATAAAAAAATAAAAAATTGTGGAAATAAATGGCAGAGACCTATATAGTACATGTGCTTCTTCAACAAAGGGAATGTCTATGGCATAATTTTTATATTGGTTGAATTTATAGTTTGGCATTCCATCTACATGAATTTTATCTCGGATCTTGCCCAAGTTCTTGGATTACTGTCAACTACATTATGGTGCAATTATAGGAAAAAAGTGATCTAAGAAAAAAATTAATAGTGCAAAAAAAGTATAATTAAGTCACGATTTAACCTTAATAATTAAACAAATTATGTTAACTCAACCTAGTGATATAAAAAATTAATAATACAAAAAAAGGCTATAATATATCAACATCAGTGAGCCCTTCGTATCTAGCTTCTAATGATTGCGAGTGTAGGTTGTCGAACCTTAGCTTTTCCATGAGCATTTTCACAGAGAAGAAGTGAGTTCAACCTTTGTGTGCTTGGTGTTCATTTCCATTGTTAAAAGCATAAGCTCCTAACAAGGCGTGCCTTGAACAAGAAGGAACTTACAAAATTCAAGTAACTGTTCAAATTTTGAAATCCTATATTTCAAAGTTCATCCTAACAACAGCATCACAATTCATCACCATTTATGGGTATATAAGTTAAGAAACTACAACAATCTTAACTTAAGATATCTTGGGTTGACACAAAAAAGGGGCTTAGAACTAAAATGATAGCTTGGAAACCAATATTTAGTACAACCATCATTTTTTGGTCGAATGGGGTTTGCAGATATTAGAAATGTGGATAAAGTTGCTTCTCTTGTGATCTCTAATTAATTTGTACAAAAAAATTACATAGCACAATGTGGGCGCGTTTGTCGCAGTACGCCAAAGTTTAATTTAATTTCCTTACTCGGATTCAAAACTACAAATTAATGTAGAAGTGGTAAGTAAGGGTCGACCCCAAGAGGAACGGTGTTTAATCTAGTTGATTTTATAAATTAATATATAAAAGGGGGGTTTTTGAGAAATTAGAATGAAAACCGAAAATCAAATGACAAAATATAAGATTCAAATAAAACAATTGAACTAAATATCTAGTTCTCGAGTTCGGTTGTGTCAACAACTCGTGTTTATCTTTCCCATGCAACGTATTACTATTCCTTCTTCAATTTATCAACTCCAATTAACCAACAAGCTCTGATTAACGAATTCTTCCTTAAGTGTATTAAGTTAAAGTGAGTTCTTTAACTTAACATCTAGCTATTGGATAACCCTAAACAAGCTCTTAGGATTTAATGCAAAGCTAGTATGAAATGAATGAGAAGAATGAGTTGAATTAGATGAATAATTTCACAAGCTCGAATTAATGCATCTAAGATGATTTGTTAATAAATATGCACGATATTCATTTGCTACTTTGGATTGGAATCTAATGACAATTACGGATCAAAAGTTCCAATCCTAGCAAGTAACTTGAATTTAAAGATTAATTGATTCAATTGGCCAAGGTGAATGCAATAATCACATAAACTCAAAAACGGGTTTACAAGCATAACAAATCAACAAATTGAAGTAGAGGAATAGATAAAACGTTACTAAAGAGTTAGAAAAGATAACAACATGTTAGTTGAACACAACGTCCCCCTCGAACTAGATAGAAAAGTCTTAACTACTCATAATTGCGAGGTTTCATACTTTTTAGCGAGTGTTCGCCTTGTATCACCACCACTATATGATAGATTATGCAAAATATAGTAAACAAGTAAATAAATACTAAGAAATAAATAGAGAAATAAAAGGAAAAGAGAACTTAGCGAAGAATTGATCCGTAGGAATATGAAAAGCTAAAATCTTCAAGCTAAAACTAAGAACAAATGAAGAAGAAAATTTTATTGGAGAGAACTACTAGCTAATTCTCTTCTACTAAGTTGTGCATTTCCTTCCTTACAAATGCCTCTATTTATAGGCAAAATTTCACAAGAAAACATGATAAAAAATTGTACAACTACTCCATTATGATTCCACTAATTGGTAACCACCAAATCATGATCTTAAATTGCTCCATTAGTTCAAATATTGCATCATGGTATAGGTAAGTATCTTGGCTGAATTGTGCAATTGGAATTTCCTCTTTTGGATATTTTAATAGAAAGTTATGAATTTTCTACCAAAACATGGCCCAAGAAATCCTCCATTCACATCACTCTCGGTTTTGCCCATTTTTTGACCATGATATGATCTGATTCATTTGAAGCGGTCAACATCAAAGTTGTAGCCCTCTGAGTGTCCTTTCCAAAAATATAAAGTCCAAGTCAATCCGAATTTTGTAGCAAACGTTATGGTCAAATTACTGAACTGCGGCAGTAAATTCGAGCTGCTGATTTTTTACGCTTTGTCCTTTCTCTTCAAATGGCCATAACTTTCACTAAGAAACTCCGATTTGAGATCCGACAAAAATGTGGAAATCCTCTTTTGATATTCTTTGATATTGGCACAAGAAAAATTGTAAAAACAACTTTTCATAAAATTGCATCGGAGGCCCTCCATCTTTGAATTTGCTTGCATTTCGGTCCCAAGTTCCGTTTTTATCCATTTTGGCTCCTTTTGATTTCTTGTGACTCTAAACACACAATAAAAGTAAAACACATAAAAATAAACATATAATACTAATAAAACACACAAATACGTAAAATAGAAGAGTTATTTAAGTGTTTTTCTAGCACTTATCACAATGTAAAAGTTGCCACTAACGATTCTATATACTACGCATAGAGATGAAGGATAACATGAACTACCTTTGGAGATAGTTTCTAAAAGCATTTCAATTTCTTCTTCCTCCCCTATGAAAGGCACAGGATGCAAGTTACTTGTCATCATTAAAGCCATATCAAATTCAGTTCCTACCAAAAATTGCTGAAAACCAATAGCAACAACTTCAGTGCTGACTCAGAGAAGCTAAAGTTACCTTCTTTAGATGTTCATTCAAACTCAGCAGCTGCAATACACTAGAGTTATTGGTCTGTCACTAAGGTAAGAACTCGAATATCTATATACTAACATAATCAATGCCATGAAAATCCTCAATAAGGGTTTATTGATATAACATCAAATTTTTAGCAAACCATAATAATTACATTAAACAAACAAACATCAAGAAAGCAGTTTCCCTATAACGACTACTTAAATCCAATAAGAGAGTCATTTCATTAAGTAGAACTCCAACGATTAACCATCCAAGTCTCAAAATATAAATGAAATGCGGATAAACCTCAAATGATGACTATCACTTCTACTATTCAAATCCAAATAACAAAAACCATGAAAATTTTGAGAACTATAACTCAAATTCAATATGCAGTAACAAAACGAAAGGGAAACAAAGCCAAATAACTACTAATCAGATTCAATAAGAAAACAATCCAAATTAATACCAAATCCAACAATTGAACCATTCAAATATACAAAATAAAATAATCACTCTGAAAAGGTAGAAACTTTAACGCACGACAAAAGAAAAGTAATAAATAAGAAGTAGCCAACAACTTCAGGGTGGGTGGGACTATCTCAGGATAATAACTCAATTTCATATGAATAATAATAATAATAAAAAAGAAATCAAACCAATATCTAGAGAAAAATCCCATATCAAATACCCAAGTAAAATATAGATCAAGGAACAAAACCAAAACCCAAAAACCATACAACACATTGAACAATTCTTAGAAATCAATGTAAGGAAACCAAGAAACGTGGGAGAAACATGTACAAGAGTTTAACAATATATTTTGAGATACCATAGTCATTGTCGACACACACAGTGTGGAAAATTCAAGAATAGATGGAGCCATCTTTGAAATGAATTTCAATAGGGAGGCCAATAATGCACATCGTTGCTAATATCAAAGCATCATCAATTGAAGTTGCCATAACCTCCTTGTTGTCGGCATCTTACGCCCATCCTTCCTTCCTACCACCCATTTGATCGTTGTACCTAGCTTATTAATTTGGGGATTTCGAGTTGGATTGTAAGAGATCGGGATTTTAGGCAAACGAAGGGATTGAAATTGGGACTGATATGGAAGGGATTTTGCAATTTTCTTAATCAAGCGGGGGTCTGAATTTTAGGGATTTGGCCAAAGAAAGAGAGTGAAATCGGGAGAGATGATAGATTTTCGAAAATTATGAATGATGATAGAACCAATTAGGATCTTTGATTAGGGAAGAAGATGGAGCCGACGTTGAACTCTCTGTGAGGATTGGGGATTGTTGCACCATGTTTGGAAAAAGGCCCAAAAAATGCATCAAGGACACTGTACCAGTGGAAGGAGCCAAACAACCCACATTTAAAACCGTGTTGGGTCAGCAATTGCAAGATAAGGCATGAAAGAGTGATTTGCGGTTGGACCTGGAACAATTGAAGCGGGCTAATTGAAAGGGCCTACATAAAAAAGGCTGGAAACTCAGAAGCCCTAAGTTATTCATTTTATATATATTAAGATTAAGATATGCATTAGCATCACTATCTATCAGATTGTGATATAGAATTCAAATTCATATATACATATCTATACATAAATAAGTTAAGAATCATACTATGGAGACATTTAAAATAGACATTTTAGATTGATACGCTTATGTGGCAATCCTATTCAAAACAATTTTAATGCATGTCACTTTTCTCTTTAGCTGTAATGTTTTTTTCTCCTTCCTGGATTTCATTCGTAAAATTTATATCCCCTTCAAACTCTTCGTGTTCCTTTTTCAACGTATATGACTATCAACAATTGGTGAATCTCTACCACCAAACTCGTTTTCCAGCAAAATTTCACGCTTAGTTCAACATCAATAATTTTAGCGGCCATATTCTTGAGCTAAATTTGACGCTCGTTTCAAGACCTATAATTTCACGAACCAAACTTTCACTTTTTCTTACTTCAACCTAACGGTTTTCTCACCTTGGGCAGATAATATTATTTCAACAACCATTTTGTTTATGGCAACCCAATCAATGCAAACTATATAGTAGGATTCTTAAATTAGAAATGAGCCACTGTGAAGTTGAATTGATGCAACATGTGGATGGGATTTTCACTCTTTTAATTTAGTTATTACATGTTTACAATTCATTGATTGGACTCTAATTGAGTGTTAGTTTATTGTATCATATTTTTATTGATGGTCGTACACAAATACACTATTAGGGTTTTTCTATATTAGGTATTTTAATAAATTTTTTTTTATTAATGGAGCAGATGGCAATGGAAAGATTAGATGATTGTACTTTAGTTATAAGAACAAATGATGAAGTCGAGAAGCATGACGCAAAGGACTTTGGTGTATTTGGTGTGTGCAATAAAAATAAATAAATTGTAGGAGAGATAAAAGAGCCACATGCAGGAACGATGTTCAATTCGATTGATGAATACATGGCATATTACATTGAATATGCCAATCAAAAGGGATTTTTAGTGAATAAAAGACCCCCATAAAAATGAGACAATGGGGATGTAAAACATTTGCTTCTTTGTTGCAGTAAACAATGATCTATAATAACAAAATTGATCCTTCATGTTGCGTCCTACAAAAAAACTAGATGCAAAGTTTAGGCCAGGGTATCCCAAATTGAAACTGGTGAGTTTTATTTGTAAACCATGATTACAATCATGATTTTAGCCCAAAAAATCTCGATTCTACAAGAAGAATCGAATTATGAAGCCGTATGTCAAAAGGAAGCTCGAACTCAATGATAGGGTAAGCATTAGACCAAACAAAACTTTTAACTCATTTGTGGTTGAAGTTTGTTGTGATGAAAATGTCCCATTTTTATCAAAAGATTGTTATTATTATCTTAAAACGTAAGACGATTGAGGCTTGGAAATGGGGATGCCACAATACTTCAAAACTATTTCCAAATAATGCAATCTAATAACTCTAATTTCTTTTATTTGATGGATTTGGATAATGATTGGAGGTTAATGCAAGGAACATGGCAATGTGTGAGAAGTTTGAAGATGTAATTACATTTGACACAACTTACTTGACCAATAAGTATGACATACCTTTTGCCCCCTTCATTGGTGCTAATCATAGCTACCAATATATTGTTTTAGGATGTGGATTGATATCAGTTGAGGATGTTGACTCGTTTACTTGGGTTTTTAAATCTTCGTTTGTATGTACGAATTATCGTGCTCTTGTTGCAATGATTACTGACCAAGACAAAGCAATTAATAAAGATGTTGAAAATGCTTTCCCAACAGGCGTCATAGGTGGTGTTTATGGCATATCATGAATAAATGTCATTAGAAAGTGTAGGATTTCAAATCAATAAAGCATTCCATGAAAATTGTAGTTTAAGATTCCTTAACTCATGAAGAGTTTGAAGAGTGTTGACTAGATTCATCGACAATGAAACGAGTCGATGAATGCAATTAAAATTAGAGGAGGAAAAGTTTTATTCGTAACACTCAACCCTATATATACAAATAGAGTCATAATAATAAAAGGAAATAAATAATGTTTCCTAACTAGAATAAAAGCCTTAAAAAGGAAAACAATATTAACCTAAACAAGAAAACCTAATTAAATAAGAAAATAAAACGTTCTTAGTTAAAACCAACTTGGATTCCAAGACTTTCCTTAATTGTTGCATCCATGCATGCTCAACATGGATGGTGATTCATAGAAGAACTCCCCAATTCTACCAATGCCAATGATCATCTTTGTTAGATTGTTTCGATTGTGGAATTTGACAAGCATGAGCAATAGGACATGGAGAGAAATTGATGGGAATAATCTAAGGAGATTTATTCTTATTGTCTTTAAACCACTCATGATAACCATGTAGTTTCCAACAAATATCAATTGTATGGTTAGGGCCACAGTAGCAAGGGAAAGGGAAAACTTTTAGTTCTTCTTAATAGCCGAAGCTAAAACCTCAACACTGACCTCTGTCCCGTTTGTAACTTGCCTTTGTGCTTCATGATGAAACATTGAATATGCCTCTTCTAAACTCAATAGAGGACAAGTACCCAAAACACAAGTGATAACTTGATCCAAACTGTGACCAAGACCTACCAGAAATGTGCATGCCTGATTCTCAGCAATGCGCTTCCTTTGTTTTTCAATAACGGGGACACAAGTCATATCATTAGCCTCCGATAATCAAGTTGCATAAATATTGAGTTAAATTCATTGTAGTATTCAATAAGAGACCAGTTATCTTGATGCAACTAAAACGACATCTTCATCAATTCATATTGTTGTGAAGAATCAAAAGTATGAAGATAATTTGTTTTCACTACATCCCCAAACATCTTTAAATGTGCCGCATTGAACAAAATGTGACATTGAACTCTTGGTCATGGAATTCATAAGCCAGGACTTAACCAAAGAATCTTCGGTCCCCCATTAATCATAACTCGAATCATTCTCCTGTATAATAGTCCTTTTTCTTCCTACCAACAATATGCGTCTCAAGAATGTTAGACCACAATGATAACTTTTCCCATCTAGTTTAATGGGAAGGTGAGGTAATGTTGTGAATTGTCAAATAAGAAAAGTTTTTGATGTTGAAAGAGCTCAGTATAGTTTTATCACCCATTATAATGTAGACCCAAAAATTCAAAAAAAAAAAAACCGGTAGCAAAGAATGAGGCACAAAAAGAATAGTTGGGTATTTTTGGAGCTGTATGGAATTATATTTAGAGTGTTGTTTAAATTTTACGCCAAAACAGACTAGGCCCAAGAAAGCTCCGGCCTAGCCCAAAGTTCTCGTTCCTATGTCATAGATCAAGAAGAATTAGTTCAAACAAAAAAGGATACTAATAGTAAAGACCAAAGAAAGGAAAAAAAAAGACAAACCCTATCTCGCTGGAGGTTTGGTCAATCTTTCCAGAGGAGTAACCTAGAAAGAAGAGATTGCAATACCACAATCGAGTACGGACAACCTAGAAAGAGAAAATCGCATGATTGAAGAGTTGCGAAATTCAATTTGACTGTTCGTTCGAGGTCATTGGTGGCTTGGGTAGGTCCATAGAATATCAGTGGTGGTTAGGCTTTCTAGAGATGGTGGGAAAGTGGGTGGCTGTTCTCGTATTTCACACGACCCAGGGTTCTGTAGTTTAGTGTTTTTAACGGCAATTTATTCAATTTTGGCCTTTTAAATTTGGGGAAAAACTAAAGGTAGAGAGTTCCAAATCACACGTATTATTACGTGCAATATTTGAACCATTGAGCTGCACAACGTTTTGCTCTGGGTGAAAATAACAAAATGGAAATGAGAACTTTTGAGAATTTTGTAGGTAGAGGGTTCGGTGAGTTTTGTCACTGAGGTAGAGGGTTTCTGCAAGTTATGTCGTTGGAGTAGAAGGTCCAATGAGTTATGTTATTGGAGTAGAGTAGAGGGCTCCAATGAGTTATTTCATGCGGATACAGGTAGAGGGTTTGCCGGCGATTTCATACATTAGAGGATTCGACCAAGAATTTTAGACGGCCAGGAAGTTTTAATCTTGCTCTAATATCAAGTTAAATTAAATGAGGAATAATTTTATTTATAATTCCCAATCCTATTTATAGAAATCGAGACCTAATAACGAAAGGAAATACATAACGTTTCCAAACAAGAATAAAAGACTTAAAAGGTAGAAAGTATTAACCTAAACTAGAATACCTAATTAAATAACAAAAATAAAGTGTTCTTAATGAAAACCAACTTTTATTCCATCAGGTGATGATATTTCTAAAAAAAACATCTTTTGGGCAGGGATGTCATCGACTCAAAGAAGTGAAAGTATAAATGTATTTTTTTCATGGTTCTATAAATTTGAAAACAAGCTGAAAGCAGTAGGTTGAGCAATATGAAAATGCACAACGAAGTAAGGTACAAAAAGAGAACGGGTAGTATTTCAATTCCTTGAACCATGGAATTCCATGTATCACTACTTATTCATTGGAGAATAAATTTAAAGATGCTTACACCATGGCAAAGTTCAAAGAATTTGAAGATGAGATGAAAGGTAAGCCTTATTTTGTGATTTCCTCAATGAACGATGTATTGATTGTAAATGAAGTGCAATAATGTTATAAAAGATATGTTTCATGAGACAACTCGTTGAGCCATAACTCGTTGAGCCACTTCCAAAGTTTGGTTTAAAGAAGATGGTTGTGATATAAAGTGCAATTGTTAATTATTTGATAAATTCACAGTTGCAAAGATGGTTTAAAGAAGATGGTTTAGAGGAATCTTGTGTATACATGCACTTATAGTTTATTAGATAAATTTATTCTTCGAAGGTTGAGGAAAGATCTGAAGAGGTGTCACGCCAAGGTTAAAATCATATACTCGGATTGGACTATAACTCCTCAAAAATGAACATTCTAATCGAATGTGAAATAAGTTTTATGTATTAGAACACTTAGCAAATTGTGGTGAAGAGAAAACAAAAATGGTCATGTATGATTCAATTCCTAACAACTCGATGCTTCTAGCTTGTGTCCAAAAAAAGGTTGGTTTGAGGATTATAAATCATGTAGTAAACATTATGTTAGCAGACAGTTGAAGTTAACGATTTAAGTCGAGTGAAAGTATGGATATTTGATGAAGTCTTGAGATGGGTAACTAATGTTCTACATATTCCAAGATTGCAGTGGAGTTCAATGTCTCTGAAAAGAATTGGAAGTATCAAGTTACGAATATGCTTCATGACCTAAAGTAATGAGTCTAATGACTATGTCGAAAAAATGCTATGCTAACAACATGAGGTGAAAAAAATTTGACAATTTATACAAGTTTTAAGGAAGATAATATTAAGTGGGGTGACAAGGTTGAAGTCACATCAAATGGAGTCTTCTATTATTACTAAAAACTCTTAGGGGAACAAGACAAGTTCGATGGCTGATGGCAAGAATGATGAAGAACGAAGTTGAAAGATGTAAAAGACAAAGCTCAGGTTCGATGAATCTTTCAATTCAATTTAATTTTGTTGAAATTTTGAGATATGACAATATCTACTGTTAAAGGGTGGGGGCAAATATGGAGTTCAAGTATGATTTTAAAAAAAATTAGATCAAGGAGAAGATTGCTAGGGTTTTTACAAAAATTCAAGAAAATAATAAGAGGAAATTACAGAATATATGGCTTTTATGTTTAGTATTTCAAAAATCATGCAAAACATACTTAACTGTAAAAATCTTGCATTCATTCGTGGTTTATTCAATAGTGTAAATATGGGTGCCGCCCAACTTTTCTAGCATGGCACAAAATCTGGGCAACGCCCAGATTTAACTATCAATCTATTACACCTAATGTGTAATGGTTATGTAATATGTTTGTAATATTATCCGAAGTGTGTAATGGGTATGCAGTGGGTGCGTGAAATTACACAAAGTGGGCAATGAATGTGTAATGAGTGTTTAATGGATGTATAATAAGTGTACAATGAGTGTGTGAAATTACATATAGTGTGTAATTGTGTGTAATGAATTTGTAATGGATGTGTAATGATGTTTAGCAGTTTCCCAATGAATTTGTAATGGGTGTGTAATGAGTGTGTAATAATTTAAATTATTTTGGGGTGTAGATTCTGTGTACGATATTTGTTTTGGATGGATAATATATGTCTTTTCTCATTTCTCAACAAGAAGGCTATAACCACCAGCTTCCTTGGTCTAATATCGCTTTCTTCGCAAATTATCTTTCCATTTGTGAGTTACTGGTAATTTTTTGAACTTTTGAAAAAAAAAATAATACCATGCGATCGCATGACAAACTTTTTTTTATTTGTGCTATGTGATCGGGTGGGGGATCGCACAGGTGAATCGGTCCAAATCGGGAATGTAGAACTTTTGTAATTCCTTTCATTTTACCTTATTTCTGAAATATCAAATTTAAAGTTTGATAAAACAATAAATAAGCCAAATAATTAATAGGCCTTTTAAGGGGCACATTATGGATGATTCTAGATAAGTGAAAACTTGTCAATTGTCGAAGTAATGCTTAGGAAAAAGAATTTAGATGTGAGAAGAGAGACGAACTATTATAAAACTAATTTTTTCCTATAGTTGTTAGTAATTAGTTGAGTCACATCAAATATGGTTCTAAATTCGTGTTTGTTTTCCCACTGCATTGCTTCAGTGGGAGAAATTAAATACTTTTTTCCTATAGTTTTCTTTAAATGGGGAATGTCTTCATTCATTCAAATCCAACAAAAGTGTTTCTACAAGAAAGTCTGGGAAAGTATCAACCAGACATGAGAGTCACTATGATCAACAACAAGCCTAGCTATAAATGCATGGCTTGATTCCACTTTCCGTGTACATATGTGATAAGGAGTCGAGTGAGCCTCTATCATAATCTCATCTCTTATCTGCTCATCTTTCGGCACACACAAGCGCCCTCTAAATACAAGTGCTCCATCTGAAGAAATCTCAAAGCCTATCCTCTTACCAGTCCCAACCTCCAATCTTATCTTTTCAAGGAACTTATCCTTCCTTTGGGCCATTAAAATTCGACTTCTCAAGTATGGTTGGACAATTAAGGTTGCTAGCTTGCTCGATCGCCAACTCGGTGGAGCTCGTACTTCGATCTTCAAATTTTGCGAATCCCGAATGATTTGATCTTGCATAGTACCCAATGCAGATAACTGTCCAACACTCTTCCTACTCAATGTATCTGCCACCTTATTAGCCTTACCCGGATGATAGAGAATGGTACATTCATAGTCTTTCGCAAGCTCTAGCCAATGGCACTGCCTCATATTCAACTCTTTCTGAGTGAAGAAGTACTTGAGGCTCTTGTGATCTGTGTAAATATCACACTTACTCCCATACAGGTAATGACGCCAAATCTTCAAAGCATGTACTACTGTTGCAAGTTCCAAACATGCGTCGGATAATTCTGTTCATGTGGCTTCAACTGTCTCGACGCGTAGGCAATCACTTTCCCTTTTTGCATCAATACACATCCCAATCCTTGCTTAGAAGCATCACTATAAATGACAAAACCTTCAGTACCATCGGGTATAGTCAACACTGGTGCCGTAACCAATCGACTCTTCAACTCCTCAAAACTCTTTTCACACTGATCAGCCCAATGAAACTTAACACTCTTCTTAGTCAACTGAGTCATGGGACCCGCAATCTTGGAGAAACCCTCAATGAATCGTCGATAGTATCCAGCTAACCCGAGAAAACTCCCCACTTCTCCAACATTTGTAGGAGTAGACCAATTCATCACAGCTTCAACTTTGGAAGGATCAACTTCAATGCCCTTGGCCGTCACAATATGACCCAAAAATCCAACTTTTTCGAGCCAAAATTCACACTTCCCGAACTTTGCATATAGCCTCTCTCTCCTCAATGCATCAAGAATGATCCTCAAATGTTCTCCATGCTGATTAGAATCTCTGGAATAGATCAAAATGTCATCGATAAACACAATGAAAAATTTATCCAAATACTGATGAAAGACTCGATTCATCAAATACATGAACACTGCCGGTGCATTCGTGAGACAGAAACGCATCACTGTAAACTCGTAATGCCCATATCGTGCCCTAAATGCTGTCTTCGGTATATCTGTAGAATTGATCTTCAACTGGTGGTATCCCGACTTCAGATCAATCTTCAAGAAAACCGAAACACCCTTCAATTGATCAAACAAATCCTCAATTCTTAGTAGGGGGTACTTATTCTTTATCGTCAACTTGTTGAGCTCTCTATAATCAATGCACATCCTCATACTCCCATCCTTTTTCTTAACAAAATAAATAGGTGCTCCCCACGAAGACACACTCGGCAAGATACAACCTTTCTCAAGAAATTTCCTCCAACTGTACAACCTTTTACCTCATGTTTCAAATCCTCGAATCCAAAAAATCCAAATAAATTTTAAAATCAATTACACCCTCAAAATCACGTTACATCCTTAAAGTCAAAATCATCATACGGTCACATTTTATATAATTAATCCTCTAAATCCAAATTTGATATCCTCAAAACTCAGCTCATAAAAATTATACATGAATTCTTCAAAATCTCTCTCAACCTCAATCTAGCATAATTCGTCGGACTTTGTCATTAGAAGTTCCCAACATGATATATAAACATGCCACCCAAATTTCTTAAATAATACGTTTAACTGCAATTTATACAATTTGAACTGATTCGCCACTGATCAAGTCCTTCAAATTCAACATTAAAAATAATTCAAATCAACCCCTTTAACATTTAATGCTCAGTACAAAATCCAAAAATCTAAAGCCATAGCTTCTATTAACTATCCTCAATCTATAATCTTTAATCTCAAATTGTTTTCCGTTGAGGATACCATAACATGCAAGTATGAAACTTACAAACTTCATTTTGAGGATAGAATAGCATATTTGCCACCCAGAATGTAGACGATGAGATATATACATTTTCTATTGCATTAAAACTTCATAACAATGTAATGCAACAATCTCATTAAAACTCCACAACAATGCAATGCAATAATCTTATCTCGAGTGCACAAAATCAAATCAACAATATCCATGATCAATTAGTATCACACACTACCGATATTCGTGAATACACTTACTTGTCTTGTCTTTTACCCTTTTCACTCAAGAATCTCGAAATATCTAGCACAATATAGGTCAATTCCTTCTTAATCGGGCCTGTCATTCCATTACAACCTTATCTTAACCCATGACAGTGAATTGAAGTCCCATTACAGTCAATTGCAAATCCATTACAATCTCCCATTTCAATACATAACATCAAACTAAAGTCCCAATCACCAGCAATTACAAACCACCGTTCAATATAGGCAAGAGAGAACAACAATACCCATACACAATAGTCAATGCTTGAAAATCATGATGTAAATTTCGAGGACTAAAAATATCATGCGAATACAAGTACTTCATCTCTATCTTATATAAAATATTTCATCTCATGTATCCGGAAAATAAACATAAAATCTTCATGAATAAACACTTTACCTTGGAGTCGGTGGAGAGACGATGATCATGGTAGCTCTTAGGACTTAAAACTCTTAAATTTTTCAAAATTTGTTTTGAAAATACTTCAAAATGTGCAAGTCTACAGAAACGTAGACCCGCTCTGATACCAAGGTGTAACGCCCCGAATTCGAAGAACTCGAAACGTTAGTTCTTTCTTTAAAACTAACCATTTTTTTCTAATATTAAATGCGGAAGTATAATAAATAATTAAAAGCAGAAATACATTGGATAAAACAACCATCTAAAGTGTTTTAAAATTATTTGATCACCAAATGTCCAGAACATCTAACACAAGTTACTAAATAGTTCAAAAGTTTGAAAACGACATAATCTCATACATCGATTTACCAAAATAACAACGGAAGTGAAGTCTCTTATTTTATAAGCCTAAATAGAACTCCCATGTCTCGTCACGCCTCCGAACTCTTCAATCTGTAAAAGAATGAAAGGCGTGAGTATTTAAACAATACTCAATAGGCTCAGCACAAGTTAATCATCTATACAAATATATAAGGCAAATAGTTATGTAAACTCTGTAATATAACACCCGAAGGTAACTCTGGGCCCGAAAGCAGCTCTAGGCCCGAAGGCAAGTAATTTGCCTGAAGGCAACTCTGGGCCCGAAGGCAAGTCTAGGCCCGAAGGCAAGTCTGGGCCCGAAGACAAGTCTATTACACACTAAAGGCACTCATATAGTACAGATCATTAACTAATAATGCGCGATAAGTAAAAGTGAGTCTTTTGAGCCTACCTGAAGTATCTCTCGAGTTTTGAGTCCATTAAGCGGTGAGAATCAGTCCTCTAACTGTTCGTACGCCTCATCTAGTCAATAACGAGTTTAATTTATGTTAATACTCTTAAATATTAAGTATATATAAGTAATATAGAAGTTTGTGGACCAAAATAGAAAGAATATAAAACTTTGGGGGTCAATTTGAAAGAATTTAATAGTTTGAGGACCTATTATGCAATAAAAGTGAATTAAAAATATTTTGGGCTCAATTATAGGATTTTTAAAACATGGGGGACTAATATGCAATTAAATTTTGGGGGTTAAATTAAATAGGAAAAAGAAATTGAAGGATTAAAAGTGAAATAAAAGTTTAGGGGTCAAATTGCAACAATTGAAAGTTAGGGACTTGAATTTAAATAAACTTTGAGGGCTCATTTAAATAAAATAAATAAGATGGGGGATTAAATCTGTAAATAATATTTAGGGATTAAATTGTGACAATTAAAAGTTGGGGATTTGCAAATTAAATAAAGCTTGGGGACCAACTTAAATGGGACCCAATAGCTCGGGGACTAACTTGCAAATAACCAAATAAATAAAAAGAAAAGAAAATGGCCCGGATCTCCATCACCTTCACCCGGCTCTCTCTCTCTCGCACGCTCTCGGTTCTCTCTCTTTCTCGTTCGACTTCCGGCGGTTTTCGGCTGATGAAAATGGCGGCGAAGGTGGAGTTGAAGGTGGTGAAGCTAGTGGTGGTTTTTTATTGGAGAGATATTGAGTATTTGGAAGAAATTGGAGCTAGAATACTAAAGGAAAAATTTGGGTATTTTTAAAATTCGATCAAATCTTCAAAAATTTTCGAAATTAAACTATTCTACGATGTTCTATAGAGGTAGAGGAAGGTGTAGGTATGATTTTTGTGTTTTGAAGTTGAGTTTTGGGCATGGTTGATGTTTTGGCCAAGCTTTGCGTGTATGTATGTATCTATATGCGCGTGTATATATGGCGGTGTGTGTGCGTTTGATGGAGACGAGATGATGGTGGATGGTGGAAGTGCGGCGGTGGTGATGGCCGGTGTTTGTATGTATGTATGTATGTGTAAAAGAAAATCAAGTGGACAATACAAGAAGATGATTAAGAAGTTGTGTGTGATTAAAACTTAGAACAACAAAATAAAAATGGAGATATAAATGGAAATATCAAGAAATCTTACCACTTGAAGTTTGATTTGTTGAATGAGAATGAGTGGGATGAACTTGAAGATACCAATTGTGGAAAGATTGAAAAATAGTGAGGTTAGGGTTTCTAAAATCAACCTTAACTTGTATAAATAGGGTAAAAACTAGGTTATTCTTCCAAATGGGCTTTCTTATAGCATAAGAAGTAAAATTTGGACTTTAAATGGACCTATAATTGGGTTTAAAATATATATAAAGTTATAATAGAATAAGAAGTTAATTTTTTTGGGGTTAAAACGAATAGTTTCTAAAGTTTGGTCCTCAAATGTAAATTGAAAATAAATAAATATTTTATAAATTATTATTATTATTATCCTAAATAATTTAATATAGTAGTAAATAATATAAAATTTAACTAGACGAGCGTATGCTGTTTAACTCTATAGGTGAAGTTGTAGCGACACGTTTGAGATTTTACTTTAATTAAATATTTTAATTTAAGAAAATTCGCGGTCACTACAAAGAGTTTGGCCTAATAACATCTTAAATTAATTACAAACTCTAGAAATAAATTTGCCATAGTCTTAAAATGGAAATAAAGAGAAAGAGAGTAGAAAAAGAAAAGACAAAACTCAATATATGGATCCATGTCTTTTTCTCCTCCGGTTTTGCACGCAAAGAAACCCTTTTTCCCCTCAATCTCGTAGCCTCCTTTTCCTCTTTTCTCCTCTTTTCCCTTTTCGCAAAGTGGGGGGTTCTAGATCTAAGTGAGCATCCTCTTTACCCTAATTAGCTTTGTCCTTTTTGACTCGTTTTCCCTTCGAGGATTGTCTAAATGATTTGGCACCTTTTTGTGGCTCTTTTCCCAATTTTCCATTCATTTAACTAGCCTTGACTTTGACTTTGACCATCAAAACACATTTTTAGCTTTATTTTTTGCAGCAACATTGGTACAACATTGTTCCCAAATTCGGCAAATGTCCTGCAAGTTTAGACCCTTTGTTAAGCCACATTTTTAGCACCAATTAACAATTAAAATCATGTTTTAACCCTAAGATTGCATCAACACTCACATCCATTGTTAGTTACAACATTCGAAAGGCTTTTCAATTCGATTTCTAATAAGAATAAGGAATTACAATGATTAAAAGTTAGAAAAGTTCACCATAACTCTAATAAAATTAGAGTTGTCAAAACCCCCACCCCCTTAAACTCAAAAATCTTGCTTGTCCTCAAGCAAGTCATATCCCCTCAAAAAAGACTCAAACTCAAGCAAGTATAAACCATTTCATTACGAAAATATGTTCAAAAGGCACAGGAAGTCTTTTTTTTCCTTAGGATTAAACGTTAGTCACTCATAGATGGACTTCAAACCAACTATTTCGCACAGGAGTTCAAACAGTTTTAAGCAACTCGAATATGGTTCTCCAAGTGTGTGTGTAAAGTCCTAGATGATCAAATGAAGATCACCCAAGTTAAGCTAAGTTATGATCTTTAAGCATAAATATTACTTCCATAAATTAGCTTTGCAACCCCCACTCTCCAACTAGGAGAAAAACTTAGCTGAGGCTGCCCTACCATCCCACGTGGTAAGGCAACCCAATACAATTGTGCCAAGTTATTATTTTGCTTCGCTAGCAAATAGTTGTTATTTCTTTTTTTTTTCATTTATTATATTATCAACTTTCAGCTCGTCAAACGAAAATTAATGTAGTCAAGAAAGTAAGAATTAACAGCCTCTTCTTTTTTTTCTTCTTTTTTTATTTTGTTGTTTTTAACTTTAATAGTACCACATTTAAAAGAAACCTATTTGCCATCTATACTTGGTATTTATTGAACAATAATGCTTCCAATAATTTATTATTTCCTTTCATTTAAGAATACTATTTCGTTTAATTATTATTGTTATTTCTTAATGGATTTCAATTTTTAAAATTATTTTTTTATCGTAAAAATATAATATCTTTCATTTAGACAACTGAAACATATAATATCAATTAAACACTAGCATGTGTATAATCAATTGATATTTGGATAAAAAATAAAATAACAAGATTAAATTTGATATATAAAAAATCTCATGAATATTTTTATTTAAAGCTATATATCAATATTACATCAAACTTCATCTATACAATCATTAGCCATTTCTTTGTCAATCATTAGAAAAAAATTGTTCACATAACTACAAAAACTAGAGTGAGTTAATACATGAAAAATAAATATTGGTCAAAATTCTGAATCACTCTACAATCATGTGAAAAATCAAATATAAATTATTGATAAATAATTATATACATATATGGTATTTATTTTACTGGACAAAGTTGAACGAAAAAAAAAAGATACAATGTTAGTATATAATAACATGAATATATACAATCAAAAGTCAATACATTTTTTTTTTTTTGGAAAAGTCAATACTTCAATAATAATATGGTGGACTCATTGAAATTTAAACAAAAAAAAATAAAAATGGAATTAATAATCATGATGTTTTTTTGTTTTGATTTAAATTTAAACTCTAGTTTGAATAAAAAATAAAAAATAAAAAAATGTGAAAAGTCATGTGCGAGCAGAAGAACAAAAGCCATTTCTTGTTTGTGGTACCTATGTGAATTTAAAATCCCAAAAAATAGGAAAAAATCGTGTAGGAGTAAGAGGTGGAGAAAAACACTAAAATAACACTTGTCAACCATTCGTTGGTTGGCCTTACCACATGGACTATACGGCCGGCCCACCAAAGTTTTTTTCCTCTAGTAGTTAAAGGAAAAACACGTAGTCAATGATCAAAAAGACTTTTATTAGCTTGTAATGTAAGGCTTAGGTTAGGGTGATGTAGGAAATTTTGTCGCTCAATTAACATAAGCACGAACATTAACCAAGGATCTGATGAGAGCTATTAGTACAACAAAATGATCACACCCCCAAATTTTTCTCCCAACTCTCACTCTTATTTCGGTGCCAACCGTTTCACATTTGTGGAACATATTTAGAAAACCGTTGTTTTTTCCACTTTTCCTTTGTTCTTTTTTTCTTTTTTTTTTTAGGTTTTATTTTTTTCCATAATAACACAAATGGTTTCACACTTTGAGAACTAGCCTCTCTCTCTTTTTTTTTTTCCTTTTTTTCTTTTGTCTCAACCCCCAAAATGTGCAAAATAACCCTCATTACAGTTCTTGAATCAACATTCAACTTATGAGGGTAAAACGGTTATTTACAAAAGGCAAGGCATAGGGTGTTGGTTGATCACGAAAAATAGGTCAATTAAGGCACAACGGGGTTGCGCAAAGGATTCACTAATACTCAAGGTTGGCAAGAAATGCATAAACGGTCCAAAGATGGCCGAGATCACTTCATCAACTATGAGTTTCCTCAAATTTCACTTTAAGTTGAATCTCAAACTAATTCTAGAGGCTTAAACTCTCCCATAAACTCAACTCTCCCTAAGTTTGCCTCAAGTGAACACTAGGACTTGTGCTCAAGATAGATGGAGAATACATTTCGCTATTGCTTACTGAAGGTTGAACCCCCATATAATTCAATCAATTATTCGCACTTCTAAAAGAAACCTCCTCCTAATAATTCTCATCATTGAAAACTTCCCACAGTCGATTTTTTTTTCATTTTTTTGGAACTAAAACAAGAAAATGACACTACATATGAGACACAATATCACACCAAACAATGACAACTAGGTAAGAGAAAAAAAAAGATAATGACAACGCAAACAAAGAAAATAGACACACAAAGTGAGGAAATACCCTCCAAATTTAAAGCTTGGCGGTGTCTTCACAGCCGCAAATATGATATTCACAACACAGCGTAACTACAGTATCTAAACAGCCCACATAAAAGAAAAGCATAAAGAAATTCAAATTTAAAGAAAGATAGAGACTTTCCTAAACTGTTGCGGCAAAGTTACTACAAGCAGTTTCTTTTTGTTCTTTCCAATGTATATAATTTCCCTCCTAAAAACAACACAAACACATCCCATTAACAACTAAGACAACAACTAACACAATCTAAATCACAAAATTAAGCTAAACTAAAACTAAAAATTCAAACTTTAAAGAAAATAAAGCTAAAAAGAACTTGCGTTGCCTCCCAAGGGAGCTTGTTTTAATTCGACTGCCCGACTTTCCCTCATTCAAGCTTCTTCTAGTGACATGGAGGTTTGTTAGCAATCCACTTCCCCTCCAAAGTAAATTTTGACTCTTTGCCCATTCACCATGTAAGTTCTTTCGAATTTTTCTTCCATTAATTCAATAGCCCTGTTGGTATAAGTTGATTTACACGAAATGGACCAGACCATCTAGACTTCAATTTTCCTAGGAAAAGCTTTAATCTTGAATTGAATAGTAGAACTTATTGCCCCACCTCAAAAGTTCTTTGGAGAATCTTCTTATCATGCCACAGCTTTGTTTTCTCCTTGTAAATTTGAGCATTCTCATACACTTCTCTTTGAAATTCATAAAGTTCATCCATTTGCGAGAAATCCTTTTGCCCGGCCTCACGAAAATCCACATTTGACTTCTTGAGAACCCAATATGCTCGATCTTCAAGATCCAATGGTAAATGGAAAACCTTCCCAAACACAAGCTTAAATGGAGACATCCTTAAAGGTGTTTTGAAGGTTGTCCTATGCGCCCACAAAGCATCATCTAATCGAGTTACTCAATTCTTTCGAGTGGGACTCAACATTTTCTCCAATATCCTCTTGCGTCCCAGTTAGAAATTTCGGCTTCACCACTTCTTTGAGGGGATGAGCTGTGGAAATTTTGTATTTTACTCCATACTTATAAAGTAGGCTCTCAAATTGTTTGTTGGAAAAATGGGATCCTCAATCACTTATAATTGCTCTTGGAGTGCCAAATCAGGTGAAAATATTTTTCTTCAAGAATCTAACCACCACTTTAGCATCACTAGTGGGAAACGCCATTGTTTCTACCTATTTTGAAACATAATCTATAGCCACCAAGATGTATTGATTTCCAAAACTTGATAGAAACGGCCCCATGAAGTCAATTCCCCACAAATCAAAGAGCTCTACCTCCAAGATGTTATTCAAAAGCCTCCCATGTCTTCTTGAAATATTTCATACTCTTTGACGTGAATTATATCTAACCACAAAAGAAAGAACATCATTGAAAAGTGTTGTCCAATAGAACCCCAATTCAAGCACTTTCAAAGCTTTTTTTGTTCCCCCAAAATGACCGCCATAAGGTGAGGTATGACATCCTTTCAATTTCCTCTCTCAGAATGCACCTTCTAATCATTTGATCTGAATATTGCTTAAACAAGAAGGGCTCGTCCCAATAGTAGAACTTCACATCATGTAAAAATCTCTTCCTTTGTCGAGAATTCAAGTCCAGTGGTAATACTCCACTCGGAAAATAGTTTACGAAGTTGGCATACCACGGAGCTTGACCTTAAGATACTCCAAAAAGTTGTTCATTGGGAAACTTTTCATTGATGACCAACTTATCATCTTCTCTTTTCTCTAACCTAGACAAATGATCGGTCATTTGATTCTCAATCCATTTTCTATCTTTAAACTCCAAGTCAAACTCTTGTAAAAGAAGCACTCACCGTTAGTCTTGGCTTTGTGTCCTTCTTTTTAATAAGATACTTGATAGAGGAATGAACGGTGTACACAATTATCATAGTCCCCACTAGATAAGACCGAAACTTGTCAAAAGTAAATACAACGGCGAGCAACTTATTCTTCATGACGGTGTAATTGAGTTGTGCCCCTTGAAGAATCTTACCAGCATAATAAATGGAGTGAAATACCTTATTCCTTCGTTGCCCAAGAACAGCCCCTAAAGAAACATCACTAGCATCACACATGAGCTCAAAAGGTGATGACCAAATCGGGGCTGCAATGATCAGTGTCGTGCTCAACTTCTCTTTAAGATCAAGAAATGCCTCTAAGCACTCTTCATCAAAGCAAAAGATCCTATTTTTCTCAACCAAATTACAAATAGGCTTGGCAATCTTAGAGAAATCTTGAATGAGACGTCTATAGAACCCAGCATACCCAAGAAATCTTCTAATTCCCTTAACGAAAATGGGAGGTGGCAATTTTTCAATCGACCTTTTCAACCTCCAATTCCTCCTTAGAAACTTTATGACCCAAGACAATTCCCTCTTTCACCATAAAACGACACTTTGCCCAATTGAAGACGAGATTTGTTTACTCACATCTTTGAAGAACCTTAGCTAAACTGTCCAAACAACCCTCAAATGAATCTCCAAAGCTCAAGAAAGTGTTCATAAAAACTTACATGAATTTATCCACCATATCCATGAAGATGGCCATCATACACCTATGAAATATCGCCAATGCATTGCACAACCCGAATGGCATCCTTCTAAAGGCAAAAGTTTCATAAAAACATGTGAAAGTTGAGCAATTTGGTTATATCTCGAATAACCATCCAAGAAACAATAGAATTCTTTCCCTTGGGAGGATCCAACATTTGATCAATGATGGGTAAAGGGAAATGATCATTTCGGGTGTTCTTATTTAGCTTTCGGTACTCCGTGCAAATTTTCCGTCTGATGACAATGTTAGTAGGAATCAACTCATTGCTCTCATTCTTCACTGCCATCATGCCCCGCTTCTTAGGTAACATTACACTGGACTCACCCAAGAGGTATTCGCAATGGGGTAAATAATCCGGGCATCCAACCACTTAATGATCTCTTTCTTGAGCACCTCTTTCACAATAGGGTGGAGTCCGCGTTGAGCTTTAATGCACTCCTTTATATCATCCTCCAACAAGATTTTATGCATACAAAATGAAGGACTAGCACCTTGGCTAATAATTTTTTTAAAGTTCTTCAACACCTCAAGCAATTTCACCTCTTCCTCTTTCGTCAAACTTGCTGAAATGATTATTAGAAGGATAGAAGATTCGCCCAAGTAGACATATCTCAAATGGGAAGGCAAAGGGTTCAACTTCAAACTAGGTGGTTTTTCAATTGAAGGCTCTTGTAGCTTCAATTCCCGAGAATATTGACGGCCTCAAATTGACTTTTTTGCTTGGAAAGATTCGAACTTTCTCCCAACCAAGCCAAATCCTCTCCATTATCCTCACAAACGGATTCTTCTACATTCAAAGATACAATGGATCTCCTACGAAATCTTTTCAACTCCTTAGAAACAAGAGAATCCACCAAAGAATAGTCGAACGCTCTTATACATCACTTGGGAACTTCATAGATTAGAAAATATTGAAGGTTACCTTTTCATCTTACACTTTCATGGTTAGCTCCCCCTTTTTTCACATCAATTAAAGCACATCTAGTATCTAAGAAAGGCCTTCCCAAAATGATTGGCACTTTCGAATTGGCTTCAAAGTTCATAACAATAAAATCCATCGGAAAGATATATTTATCAACTTTAAACAAGTCATCTTCAATTTTTCCTTCCAGGTGTGCTATTGACCTATCCGGCAATTGGAAAGACACGGCGGTTGGCCTAGCTTTCCCAATGCCCAACGTCTTAAAGATCGATATAGGCAAAAGGTTGATACTTGCACCTAAATCACACAATACCTTGCTGGAATTTTCATTTCCAATTGAGCACCAGATAGTGGAACTTCTCGGATCCTTGAGCTTAGGTGAGAGCTTGCTTTGCAATACCACACTACATCCCCGAGTTAGAACAACCATCTCAAATTCTCCAAATTGCCTCTTTTTAATCACAATGTCTTCCATGAACTTCACATAATTAGGCATTTGTTCTAATGCTTCTACAAAAGGTATTTGGTGTGGAGTTGCTTGAGGATATCCAAAAATTTCCTATATTATTGCTCTTGTTTTTTCTTTTCCAACTGTTGAGGAAATGGAGGTGATAGTTTGTCTGCAACAAAATTTTAAACTTTGGTTCTTCTTCACTCGGCCCTTAACATTTCTCCCATTCTTTTTGGTTCGAAGAGAGCTCTTTCTCATCGCATTGCTTGATCTCCAGTGTTTCAATCGTTTTGCCACTTGTAAGGGTTATTGCCTTGCAATGCTCTTTCCATTCCTTCTTTAGAATATTAGTATTACTTGGAAGTACCCCCGAAGGTCGGTTTCTAAGCTTATTATCTACTTTTCCCACTTGGTTCTCAAGGTTTCTAAGTGATGCAACTTGACTTTGGATCACCGTTCAAGGTGTCAAAGATGTCATGTACTCCTAAATCACACAATTCTTTGCCGAAAGTTTGATTTCCAATTGAGCACCAAATGGTGAAACTTCTCGGATCCTTGAGCTCAGGTGGGCGCTTGTTTTGCAACACCGCACTACATCCCCGAGTGAGAGCAACCATCTCAAATTCTCTAAATCGCCTCTTTTTAATCAAAATGTCTTTTCACATAATTGGGCATTCGTTCCAATGCTTGTATAAGAGGTATGTTGATGTGGAGTTGCTTGAGGATATCCAAAATTTTCCTAAATTACTGATCTTGTTTTTTCTTTTCCAATCGTTGAGGAAATGGAGGCAATAGTTTGTTTACAACAAAATTTTCAACTTTGGTTTCTTCTTCGATCAACCCTTAACCTTTCTCCTCTTCTTTTTGGTTCGAAGTGAGTTTTTTCTCATTGCTTTGCTTGATCTCCAGTGTTTCAATTGTTTTACTACTTGTAAGGGTTATTTCCTTGTAATGCTCTTTCCATTCCTTCTTTAGCATGTTAGTATTACTTGGAAGTATCCCGGGAGGTCAATTTCTAAGTTTATTAGCTATTTGTCCCACTTAGTTCTCAAGTTTTCTAAGTGACGCGACTTATCTTTGGATCACCGTACCATTCCTTGCCATCTACTCCTTCAGCAAAGATTCCAACGAATTTGATTGTTCCCAAGTTAAGGCCTTTGTTGTTTGCTGTTGGAACCTAGATAAAAATTGTGGCCTTTGAGGAATGGGAACACTAGGTTAGACACCTCTTTGATTGCTCCAAGAAAAGTTTTGATATCTCTTCCAACCTTCGTTGTAAGTATTGGAGTAGGGGTTATTGTTGATGTTCAAATTCCCCACATGACAAGTTGATTCCGAATTTGAAGGAAAACTATCAGAGAGATGAGCTCCACCACAAAAGACACAAGACATCCCCGTTTCTTAGACCAAATTGACAATAGGTAGAGGAGCCAAGTGTTGAATTTTCAAAGAATTTACCAATGACGCCACATGACCCGTTAAAGCCAAAACTTCACTCACTTCATGAACACCGGTTGCCTTCTTCCAGTTGGTATCCTTTCCATAGGCCATTGATAGTTGTTAGCAACTATCCTGTCTAACAATTTATAAGCCTCATTGTAATGACCCGCCCGAATTCGTCCTGGGAACGTATATGAATACGTATATGATTCCGTATATGTACCGTATATGATATGAAATGACGTAATGCTGCTTCGGCAAGGTATACGTGTATATGTTATGTTCACAACCTGATTTGAAGTGTAGGATATGCCCCGGAATGCGAAACGGCCTTCGAAATGAGGAAAATGGGAAAAATTCTGCAGAACCGGAATTACGGCCGTAAGGGTCAGGTGTTACGGCCGTAAAGGTATGGTTACGGCCGTAAGGTATAATAGTTACGGCCGTAAATTGTGAACAGTGGAAATGTCCAAAAGTTTCAGAGAGCAAATTACGGTCGTATAGTTCAGAGATACGGCCGTATGGTCTAGGTTACGGCCGTAAGTAAAGAAGGATACGGCCGTAATGTCAAAGCAGGGCAAGAAGTGATATTTACAGAGAGTTTATTACGGCCGTATGAGGGTATGATACGGCCGTATTATTCAGGTTACGGCCGTAAGGTTTAGGGGTTACGGCCGTAATATTGTGAGTTACGGCCGTAAATGTGAGAGTTACGGCCGTAAATGTAAGTCGGCAGAAACTGTTGGATAGGGTTTATACACGTTTGCTCGGCCATTTACCCTCATATTTGACCCCAACCTCCCCAAAACTCTAGAGAGCACTCCCAAAGGTGATTCCAAGGATTTTACATGAGTTTTGGCTTGTAGATCATTTGAGTATTTCTAGTTGTCATCTTGGAACCAACAAGAAGAAGGGAAGAGGAAAGGAAAGGGAGGAGAGGAAGTAGCCAACCAATTCATTTGCTTGCTTTCTTGTCTTTTGAGGTAGGTAATAGCTATATTTCATGGGTGTAATATGTGTTTATGAATATATGATGAAATATGTGATGATATGGATTGGTAGGAGAAGTTATGTTATGCTATGTTGTGTGGGGAGATAGGTTGTGTTATGGTAGGGTTTGCTATGCTAGGTTATGTTAGAACATGTTAGATGATATTATGTCTGTTATGTTACCTTATAATGGTAGATGCAAGATGAACTATGACATGGGGAAGGGCACATGAGGTTAAATGGTAAGAAAATGAAGTATGAATGACATGAAAGTATAGTCATGCATATATGGGTTGTAGATTGTGTGCTTACAATATGTATGATGTTACGGGCGGTTTAAAGCGTAAAAGAACCTTTAGACGACGGCCCACGGCGCCCCAAAGCGTAAAAGAACCTTTGGGGGACGGCCATTACGACGGCGCCAAAGCGTAAAGAACCTTTATGGACGGCCAATGATGTTCTGGCGCCTTGTAAGCACAGGATCTATAACCGGCCCAAAGCATAAACATGACATGCATTAGCATTTGCATCTATTGCCTACTGAGTCCCTGTGGCTCATTATGTTGTATATTGATGTTTTATGTGCAGGCGGGGGTGGAGGATCCTCCCGAGCGTGATGTGGGATGTGAGGAAGAAGGGGGAAACCTAAACATCCTGCGGCCGCGTTTTGTTTGCTTATATTGTACTAGTTTAAGTGAACGAACAAAATATGTTTTGATATGTATCTATATATGTATATAAATGCTTCCGCTTTTGAAAGTACAAATGAAATGTGTTTCGTTCGGGTAAGAAAAGACGGGTCGTTACAGGTGGTATCAGAGCAAGGTTTTCTCCTTATTCCTCTACATCCAAGGATTCTCTCCGCCACCCCACGATGACATGTGTATGTTCTCATATTCTCATGACATGATATGTGGGTATGGTATTAAGTTATGTTATGCATGATATGATTCGGTTAGACGTGTTGTGGTGCATGAGTATGTGTGGTGTATGCCTGAGGATGCGATGTAGATATGTGATGGTGGGAACATGGGTTACCGCATGCGTTTATGGTTGTGTTTCATATGATATTAGATGGCTGAGGACCAAGCCGCAGTTATTGAACGATTGACACGATTAGTGGAGCAAAGAATCCGCATACAAAGAACAGTACGAGGTAATACAACAAGTGATGAGTGATCGAAATGTGAACAATAACGGAGGTGGAAGTAATTCTGTAAATGCTCCGGGAGTTGAGAAAACAAGTGAAGAAAGGGATAAGGAGCAAGCCACCGAACGTTTTCGCCGATTGAAACCTCCTATATTTGAGGATGCTAAAGATCCGATTGAAGTGAAAATTGGTGCAGACGATAGAACGGATGTTTGAATATGCTCACATTCCCGAGTGCGAAAGGTAAAGCTGCGCTACCTTTATGCTTGAGGGTTCAGCGGGGTTTTGGTGGGATACTATACGAAGGCGGTGAAGCAAATGAAATAGCATGGATCGATTTCGTACAAGGTTTGGCGAAGTATTTTTCCGACGCAGTTCAGAATGAGAAGTTAGATGAGTTTATTCGGTTGCAACAAGGGGATAAATCAGTGCATGAGTACAGTAAGAAATTTGATGAGCTTGCTCGGTTTGCGGTGCACATGGTTGATACTCCCGCTAGAAAGGTTGCACGGTTTATTGTAGGGTTAAAGCCCATACTAGCTAGGGATGTTCAGTTAACAAGCACGGCCACTACAAGTTATACTGAGGTGATAGAACGGGCGTATTTGGCCGAACGTGCCGAAGCAAGGATTGCCCAAGCTAGTCGGGTAGTCGATAAATCGGTTCAACGTGCACAACCGGCTCAAAGACAAACATTCTCATCACAGAGTTCTTCATTGAGCAATCGGGAAAGGAATGTGTATGAAAAAGACCAAGGAGGGAGTAACAAACGACCGCTAGGTAATGAATCTTCGTCCCAACCTTCACCAAAGAGAGGGACGGGTCCTTTATCGTTTCCTACATGTCCGACTTGTGGGAAGAAGCATGAGGGACGATGTTATTACGGCACGGGCCGATGTTATGCCTGCGGGAAGGAAGGGCATATGAGTTACCATTGTCCGGAACGAGAGAACCAAACGTCGAAACCTCAACTTACTGGACAAGTGTTTGCTCTTACTCACTCCGAGACCGCAGATGACATTTCAGGTATTGTTTTCTTCTCTTCCCTACTTTTATGTGGCACTGGAATGTAATCGGATGCATGTATAACATGATATTGGTGGGGTAGGACAATTGAGAAGTAAGTACATCCAATTTCGAGGACGAAATTTATTTAAGGGGGGAAGGATGTAATGACCCGCCCGAATTCGTCCCGGGAACGTATATGAATACGTATATGATTCCGTATATGTACCGTATATGATATGAAATGACGTAATGCTGCTTCGGCAAGGTATACGTGTATATGTTATGTTCACAACCTGATTTGAAGTGTAGGATATGCCCCGGAATGCGAAACGGCCTTCGAAATGAGGAAAATGGGAAAAATTCTGCAGAACCGGAATTACGGCCGTAAGGGTCAGGTGTTACGGCCGTAAAGGTATGGTTACGGCCGTAAGGTATAATAGTTACGGCCGTAAATTGTGAACAGTGGAAATGTCCAAAAGTTTCAGAGAGCAAATTACGGTCGTATAGTTCAGAGATACGGCCGTATGGTCTAGGTTACGGCCGTAAGTAAAGAAGGATACGGCCGTAATGTCAAAGCAGGGCAAGAAGTGATATTTACAGAGAGTTTATTACGGCCGTATGAGGGTATGATACGGCCGTATTATTCAGGTTACGGCCGTAAGGTTTAGGGGTTACGGCCGTAATATTGTGAGTTACGGCCGTAAATGTGAGAGTTACGGCCGTAAATGTAAGTCGGCAGAAACTGTTGGATAGGGTTTATACACGTTTGCTCGGCCATTTACCCTCATATTTGACCCCAACCTCCCCAAAACTCTAGAGAGCACTCCCAAAGGTGATTCCAAGGATTTTACATGAGTTTTGGCTTGTAGATCATTTGAGTATTTCTAGTTGTCATCTTGGAACCAACAAGAAGAAGGGAAGAGGAAAGGAAAGGGAGGAGAGGAAGTAGCCAACCAATTCATTTGCTTGCTTTCTTGTCTTTTGAGGTAGGTAATAGCTATATTTCATGGGTGTAATATGTGTTTATGAATATATGATGAAATATGTGATGATATGGATTGGTAGGAGAAGTTATGTTATGCTATGTTGTGTGGGGAGATAGGTTGTGTTATGGTAGGGTTTGCTATGCTAGGTTATGTTAGAACATGTTAGATGATATTATGTACATTATATGTTACCTTATAATGGTAGATGCAAGATGAACTATGACATGGGGAAGGGCACATGAGGTTAAATGGTAAGAAAATGAAGTATGAATGACATGAAAGTATAGTCATGCATATATGGGTTGTAGATTGTGTGCTTACAATATGTATGATGTTACGGGCGGTTTAAAGCGTAAAGAACCTTTAGACGACGGGCCCACGGCGCCCAAAGCGTAAAGAACCTTTGAGGGACGGCCATTACGACAGCGCCGCAAAGCGTAAAGAACCTGCTGGACGACCAATGATGTTCTGGCGCCTTGTAAGCACAGGATCTATAACCAGACCCAAAGCATAAACATGACATGCATTAGCATTTGCATCTATTGCCCTCTCGAGTCCCTGTGGCTCATTATGTTGTATATTGATGTTTTATGTGCAGGCGGTGGTGGAGGATCCTCCCGAGCGTGATGTGGGATGTGAGGAAGAAGGGGGAAACCTAAACATCCTGCGGCCGCGTTTTGTTTGCTTATATTGTACTAGTTTAAGTGAACGAACAAAATATGTTTTGATATGTATCTATATATGTATATAAATGCTTCCGCTTTTGAAAGTACAAATGAAATGTGTTTCGTTCGGGTAAGAAAAGACGGGTCGTTACACTCATTATATGTCTTAGAGAACAATATCCCATTAGCCGTCGCATCAACTATAGTCTTTGTTTGAGCATTAAGACCATTATAGAAAGTCTCCATTTGAATCCAACATAAAATCCCATGAAGAGGACACTGAAAATACTAAGTTGTCTAAACAATCTGAATAAAGTGATTTAGATGCAACTGAACCGTGTTTTGTGACATAGATACGTTTAGAAGATAGTTGCTATTCTATACAAAGAGATCTGCGAATTAGCAACAACCAGATTAATGTGAATTTTGATTTACGACAGACATGTTTGGACAAATGGTAAAAACTATAAAAATAGTAAATAAAGGACAAAACACGGATTTTAAGGTAGAAACCCCTGACAGGGTAAAAAACCACCCGCCTACACCTGCAGATAAACAGATCCACTAGTTGCCAAGAGTTTAAATCAGTTACAAAGAATTAAAGGATTGAATTGCGCATAAAACAATCAAAAAACTGAGACACTAGCGAAACCACATCCAGATTTCTCTCTTAGACTATAGTGTGAGCCAACGTCCTGTTGCTCTTCATTAATTCCTTGTAACTCCGCAATCTCCATTAGATCTGCGTAGTCCTCCAATTGATCTTCACCTCCCGTGATGATCTTCTCTTTTTGAGGCTCTTATGTAGTGAATCCGACGTCTCTCGAAGATTTCATTTGATAAAATCAAGTTGTGGACTTTAAAAAACGTTGCGCTTAACTTGAAGCACGAACGATGATCCGATCTATTGTAGTAAGTGCATGGAGAAGTAAAAGGAATGAATTATGAAGCTTCAATACGTGGAGTTTTTTACTAGCTTCTCTACGTGTAGTCCTTGTTCTAATCCCTCTTGACTCCTCTTGTATTCTTATACAAGTTAGTTTCTTGCCAAGAAAGAAACTTCCTTGTATAAGGATTCCTACAAAAATAGTCTCTTTTCTGATAATGATTCCTCCAAATTGGACTATTGGATCTTGATTTTAATCATTGAATTTGTAGAACCACGAGCCTTAAACACTCTGTCAAAATTTCATGCAGATCGAACCATGGGTATTGAGATATCTCACTTTTTCCACAACTATGCAGGCTATCTTATCCAACTCGGGATTGGTTCTCTTTTTTCTTGTGTCTAGATCCTTCCAAAAGATGGAAACCAAATTAGTGTAGTATAATCATAATAAGGTAGGAAAATAATTAAATACTATAAATAAAAGCTTTGCTTACCTTAAATTCGTATTATTTACTTACCATCCTAAACAAATAAGAATCATAACACAATAGGTAAGTAAATAACTTGTCCATCAAGCATAGGAGGCACCTATTAGGCGTGTAGTCCTAAAAGAACTCCCAACTTGATTCCGACACAACTTATTAATTAATCACATGTAATAAAAATATTCTAGAATATCCTAAATAGTCTATGTGACACAATAAGTTGACAAGTCATTAAAACGAGTTTAACAACCAAATTAATTAAAATATACATGACAACAATATTACAACAATTAAAATCACATGTATAGGAAAAATAGAAATGACAATTAAAATAAATAGTAATTAATTATGTCGTGTTCACTTAATTAAAAAAGCTAACAAACACCTCCCAAGCAATGGCTTGAACCTTTCCCAAATATCTTAAAATGAATCCCCATCAAGTTGTTGAAAAAAATGATATCATTCTTAACGTAGCATTCTTTGTTGGTGGAAAGTATTTCATCAAGAACTTATTGGCCAAGTCATTCCATGTAGTAATAGAATCGGTGATAAAGAATTTAAACCAAACTCTAGCTCGATCCTTCAATGAAAATGGGAATAACTTAAACTTTAAAACTTCATCTAGAACACCATTCATCTTTCGGTTACCTCAATAAACAACCTAAGGTAGAGATGAGGATCTTCGGTAGGCATCCCACTAAATTACCCAATGGTTTGCTACATTTGAAAGATAACGGGCTTCAGTTCAAATTGAGGGGCTTGGATATTTGACCTCACAATACTCGAATTCAACCCCTCCAAAATTAGGTGAGCATAGTTATTCAAGACTACATCCGTTTTCCGATCATCCCGTGGCTTGAATTTGGAGAAAACCCAATTGTTTTCTTCTTCTACGTCGAAAAGCCCTTTCAATTTTGTGGTCAAAATCTTCCAATTCACCATCAAATTGGTTCACGTTAGAATCCTCATTTTTTGTTTTTGTTTTTGTGTTTGATTACCTGAAAAGAAAATAAAACAAGCTAACTAACTAATAAACAAGTTAAAATCTACAAAATAATTTCTAAAACTTTCAATCCCCAACAACGGTGGCAAAACTTGTTGTCAAATGCCAACCCGCAAGTGCGTGCATCGCAGACAGGCAATAGAGTGATGAGTGAATATCATTCCCACAAGATTTGTGCATCAGAAAAATATTGCAGAGATTAACGAAAATTAAATTTTAGAAAGAGTTCTAAAATAAATTAAAAACTCAAATAAGAAAAAATAGTTGAAATGTGGTGAAATGAGGCTAAAAAAAAGTGAGAGAGATTGTTTGAATGAGACAAATATGACAAAAAGTTATTAGGATTGCTTCAGGGATAATTATGACCCTACATCCACATGGCTATGACTTTGCTGTGATTTTGCTGTAGAAACTGTTCAAGCAACTAGAATTCATTATTGACATAATTTTTCCAAATTGATCAAGATTAATCAACCTTGAGGGTTGACTAGGCATAGTCCTATGCTAACCTAGCCTCAAAGCTCCCAATAAAAGTCTCAATTCTTTTTTTCTTTTTTTCTTTTTTTGTATGGGGCAAGTAGGCAACTATACATTCCTATATTACTTGCAAGATTTGAACTTTAACCTAGATTTAAATCAAACCCATATCATTCAAAGACTATCCAATCTCAATTACTTTTTCCAAAGTTAATTTCGGTTTTAATTTTCTAAAATTGGTGATTAATCAATAATAGAAATTAAGAAAATTTTACACAACTTGAATATCAAGAATATTCACTAAGCAAAATCAACAAAGTAATAGCTATAGATATAATTATATCATAATCACCCTTCAACAATTCTAACTTAAAGAGTTACCTAATGACATCTTAAAATTAATTACAAACTCTAGAAATAAATTTGTGGTAGCCTCCAAATGAAAATAAAGAAAAAGAGAGTAAAAAACGAAAGAGAAAACTCTATATATAGACCCTTGTCTTTTTCTCCTCCAGTTTTGCACTCCAAGAAGCCCTTTTCTCCTCCTCAATCTCATAGCCTCCTTTTCCTCTTTTCCTTTCTTTTCACCCTTTTCAAAGTGGGGAATTCTAGGTCTAAGAAAGTGAGCCTCTTATTTACCTCAATTAGCTTTTGTCCTTTTTGACTCTTTTATTCTCCTAGGGTTGTCCAGATGATTCCGCAGCTTTTTTGGCTCTCTTCCCAGTTTTCCATTCATTTAACTAGTCTTGACTTTGACTTTGACCATCAAAAGACTTTGACCATCAAAACATGTTTTCAACTTTATCTTCTACAGCAACATTGCTACAGCATTGTTCCCAAATTCAGGAAATGTCCTACAAGTTTAAACCCTTTGTTAACCAACATTTTTAGCACCAATTAACAATTAAAATCATGTTTTAACCCTAAGATTGCATCAACATTGACATCCATCATTAAGTCCAACATTTGAAAGTCATTTCAATTCGATTTCTAGTATGAATAAGGAATTACAAGGATAAAAATTTAGAAAAGTTCGCGACAACTCTATAACGCTCGTTGGAGAGTGTTGAATTCTGGGCCTCGTCCTTGACCAACAACTTGCCCATGCAATCTCCATCGCCACATATCACATCAATACATTATTTTATCAAAAAATTTTCGAAGCTTCCACCATAGTACACAGTCCAGCAGTACAAATCAAAAGCGTGGAGAAAAAGTTACACTGCCAAATTTTGACAAACCTGCCTTGAATGTACGACTATTGTCACTATCTGCTATAAAAAAAGTCACTATCTATTACCAAAAAAAAATAGACTTCTCGTAAAAGGAATCATATGATAAAGGTAGAGTACATTTGAACCTACACCACAAAATACTAGTCGTAAGTGGTAGAAATGCCAAAATTATTATGAATAGGAACACCCCATAAAAAGGAGTAATAAGAATAAGCTAAAGTTCCATTTACATATCCATTCCTCTATTTCTGCTCGAAACTAGCAGCAAATAGTCCTCAAATATTGATTCAAGTCTCCTTTGGGAGTGAATAATTTTCACAGTGGCATTTATTTTGCTCCAGATTATTGAGAGATCAAGCATTGGGTTGGAAAACCTTTTTGATATCGTAGGCCTTTCCAATTGCAAAGTACTTACACGGCCGAAGTTCCCTACATCAAGGTCATCTCAATAGTTCCCAAGGACAATGTGGGTATGTCCAACATGTTTTAGTAATTAGTTTTATTTAAGGCCACATGAGGCAGGCAGGTATATTGGTACAACACTATCCATAGGACATTCCTCACAAACTATAGTAGTCACTTGAATGCATAAGAAACCAAAAACCACAATAAATCAAAACTTAAGAACTATATGAAAAATGAAAAGGGGAATGCAAGCAAATAAGTCCACTCAGCAAAAGTGTTGCAATTTTCTATTTAAACATTCTCTTAGGACTTGATATAGGTAGAACTACTAAGTAAGTAATTCATTATGCACTATTTACTCATTTACAGCCAATAATTGTGTAATATATAGATGATAAAGAATAGTTTTTTTAGGATTTGGAAGCAAATTTTGACCTATCATGCCTACGACCAAATTTATATCAACCTAAAAGTATTGGAGTTATCAACGAAATTTCGAGTTTCTGTTAACTCAACAAGTTGTTTCAAGAACGTGCATTAAGTTCATGAAATTTAATTAATTGACTATAAAATTGAAAACGCGGATGATCAAATTGAACTAATTGACAAGAAAAATCAAGAAAATAAACCTGCATGATAAGAGCATCACAATACAGAAGAATTCAACATACAGAAAAATAGTGAATTTTCTCGAACCGACAAATTTTTGCCTCATCCTTATTTTGGCTTTGATAACTAGTTCTTCTTTTTGAAAATGTAAATGATAACAAAGAATCAGAACACTATAAAAAGGTATCTCAAAGATGAAAAGAAACAACCAGGCTAAAAATAGTTTTACAATTTGCTTAAAGACTTTATTCTCTGTCTCAACATCTTGATACTCAGCAACATAATTTGAGGTTATACAGAAATGATATCTATAAAGGTTTGGGTTCCAAAATCCTTAAGCAGAATAACAACATAAAAAAAGTGGAGCGAGTGCATACACTCACACAAGTACATAATCATTATAGATAAAGCTAAAGGAATGCAAAGGGAACAAAAAAGAGTAAATTTCCTGCGTATTCAAGCAAGCTGAAACACAATGTTTAAAATGTAATTTGTGATCTCGAACAACAATGTACAAAAACAAAATAGTATAACTTAGAATGGAAAGCACAAAGAAGCAAATACTGCAAGAGGGCCTTTGGAAAAAGGTAAGAAGTACACGATAATAAATTAAATACACAAACAGGATGTGGTAAAATCAAGAACACTAATTTAGCTATAGTAAATTACTGAAATCAAGTGAATAAAAGACTATTCAACTAAAATCCTCAGCTTAGCTCTTGACATAGAACCCTTTCTTTGCTATTGTTTCTGGCTATGATGAAGCAAAAGACCTGAAAAAAAGAAAAGGAAATCTTCGGAGAAAAAAAGGCAAAAGATGATTCACTCTTTCAACGATCTAGTCGAACTCACAAAAGAAGTAAAGCGTAACTCCAAACAGACCGAGCAGAAAGCAATCGAATCAAATTAAAAATACTTAAGAAAATAAAGCATAAGACCCAACACCAAAGAAAAAAAAAAAGGATAAACCAGAAAACCCAATATTCAAATAAAATAATGAAATAAGGATGAGGAAAGATATAGAGGAAAACAATTGAATGAGAGATAAAAGAAGAAAAGATCCTCATTGAACACGAAAATATGTGAACTGTCGCCTCCACGTCCTAATAGAATCACAATTCTATTGCATAAATGATAAGTGCTAGAAAAGCACTTAAATAACTCTTCTATTTTACGTATTTGTGTGTTTTATTAGTATTATATGTTTATTTTTATGTGTTTTCCTTTTATTGTGTGTTTAGAGTCACAAGAAATCAAAAGGAGCCAAAATGGATAAAAACGGAGCGAAAACGGAATTTGGGACCGAAATGCAAGCAAATTCAAAGATGGAGGGCCTCCGATGCAATTTTATGAAAAGTTGTTTTTACAATTTTTCTTGTGCCAATATCAAAGAATATCAAAAGAGGATTTCCACATTTTTGTCGGATCCCAAATCGGAGTTTCCTAGTGAAAGTTATGGCCATTTGAAGAGAAAGGACAAAGCGCAAAAAATCAGCAGCTCGAATTTACTGCCGCAGTTCAGTAATTTGACCATAACGTTTGCTACAGAATTCGGATTGACCTGACATTTATATTGTTGGAAAGGACACGCAGAGGGCTACAACTTTGATGTTGACATCTTCAAATGATTCGGATTATATCATGGTCAAAAATGGGCAAAACCGAGAGTGCTGTGAATGGAGGATTTCTTGGGTCATGTTTTGGTAGAAAATTCATAACTTTCTATTAAAATATCAAAAAAAGGAAATTCCAATTGCACAATTCAGCCAAGATGCTTACCTATACCATGATACAATATTTGAACTAATGGAGCAATTTAAGATCATGATTTGGTGGTTACCAATTAGTTGAATCATAATGCAGTAGTTGTACAATTTTTTATCATGTTTTCTTGTGAAATTTTGCCTATAAATAGAGGCATTTGTAAGGAAAGAAAGACACAACTTAGTAGAAGAGAATTAGCTAGTAGTTCTCTCCAATAAAATTTTCTTCTTCATTTGTTCTTAGTTTTAGCTTGAAGATTTTAGCTTTTCATATTCCGGCGGATCAATTCTTCGCTAAGTTCTCTTTTCCCTTTTATTTCTCTATTTATTTCTTAGTATTTATTTACTTGTTTACTATATTTTGCATAATCTATCATATAGTGGTGGTGATACAAAATGAACACTCGCTAAAAGTATGAAACCCGCAATTATGAGTAGTTAAGACTTTTCTATCTAGTTAGAGGGGCGTTGTGTTCAACTAACATGTTGTTATCTTTTCTAACTCTTTAGTAACGTTTTATCTATTCCTCTACTTCAATTTGTTGATTTGTTATGCTTGTAAACCCGTTTTTGAGTTTATTTGATGATTGCATTCACCTTGGCCAATTGAATCAATTAATCTTTAAATTCAAGTTACTTGCTAGGATTGGAACTTTTGATCCGTAATTGTCATTAGATTCCAATCCAAAGTAGCAAATGAATATCGTGCATATTTATTAACAAATCATCTTAGATGCATTAATTCGAGCTTGTGAAATTATTCATCTAATTCAACTCATTCTTCTCGTTCATTTCATACTAGCTTTGCATTAAATCCTAAGAGCTTGTTTAGGGTTATCCAATAGCTAGATGTTAAGTTAAAGAGTTTACTTTTTACTTAATACACTTAAGGAAGAATTCGTTAATCAGAGCTTCTTGGTTAATTGAGAGTTGATAAATTGAAGAAGGAATAGTAACACGTTGTATGAGAAAGATAAACACAAGTGGTTGACACAACCGAACCCGAGAACTAGATATTTATTTCAATTGTTTTATTTGATCTTATCTTTTGTCATTTGATTTTCATTCAAAATTCTCAAAACCCCCACTTTCCTATATTAATTGATAAAGACAACTAGATTAAGCACCGTTCCTCTTGGGTTCGACCCTTACTTACCACTTCTACATTAATTTGTAGTTTTGAAACCGAGTAAGGAAAAAAAAATCAAACTTTGGCGCGCCGCGACAAACGCGCCCAATAAACCCTGTGATTTTAATCATCAATATGGAATAAAACATGGTTCAAATTTGATATGAGCAACAAGTGCAAATGAGGTTGATGTATAAGTTAATAGAGATTACTAACAAATGGTTTCTTAAATGTGTATATATTGTTCACCTTTTGTAATAAAGTTCCTCAAATAAATCCGATTTTTTTAAGAAACGCAACATCACCAAACAATACTTGAATTCACTTCAATGTGGGAAGAATCCCATACTATTGTGCATATCTCTTTGCCACAAGCCTTGAATTGCTCTTGTCTATTTCCCCACTCTTACTGAGTTTAGTTTTGAACACCTACTTAAGTAACTCCAATCGACTTCACTCCATCTGGTAGAGTAGTTAGCTCCCAGGTCCTTTTTTCTCAATTGAATCAATCTCTGCATTCATTGCATCTTTCCACTTTTTGCTCTTGACAGCTTCTTCAAATGTGATTGATCATCCTCGGTGAGTATCATCATAGTATTTGGAACTTCATCTTCTAACATGCCTTCTTCTCCTATTAAATAATCCTGCATTCATCATGGTCTCTTCTAACTCCATTCATTTGAGCTTAATGAGTTATCAACCGTTGACTCACTGTAGGATGAACCAACATAATTTGAACCATGTCCGCTTGAAGCACCACCATTATCATCTTCATTAGTCTCTTCTCCAACTTCATTCCCTACTTGATCACTTTCATCATTGTTATCATCCCCTTTCAAGATATCAAGCCTTGTTTCTTCCTAACCTTTGCCCCAATTCTAGGTTTGATCCTCTTCAAATTTAGCATTCATCTTGACAACTATCTTTTGAATCTCCTTCTTGACTGTCCTGTAACTCAGCAATTTTGGCCTGTGAAAGAGTAAATAATATAAAAGCATCATGTAGTCACAATATTACAATATAACATGTACATATATATACTCAAATTACAATAAATTTTACTAACACTTCTATACCAAATTTCCCAAATGCGTTGTCAAATTAAAGATGATCCACCAATTATATTTTCATAATCCTCACAAAATTGCCGAATAATCCTATAATGTTATAACTTTAACAAATAAGGTAATTCAATCAAAATACCCACAGAAAATCCGAAGTTGATAAGAATACAATGTTAGTTAAATTCCCTAGATTCCTTTGGGCTAAAGTTTTCTTTGCAATAGATCACTCAATCACAAGTGAAGTCACTATGATATTCTTGTCATCAATAAAATGATATAATAATTACGAGTCAAAGCATTCAAATGAGATCTCTTGGCCGACCTTAAAAAACAAGGAAACCAACAAATGACCAGTTTCAGCAACTTCATCACCATTCAATAGTAAGTGCATCAAGTATACAATTTCACAATTTATAGGCAATTTTCAGATTATAAGCTTAGAAATTTACTCATAGCAGTTTCAGCAAACTCCGGGCGATATCCATTTTTTGTTTTTCGAGCATGAAGGTAAAGATTACTGCGAGTGGGAGGTTGGCCCTCATCATCAGTACCTTGTAATCGCTCCTACAAATTAATAGAAGATTTAAATGTACGCAAATTAAAAAATATAACATGGCATGTTTAACATGTGCAATATTTTGATTGGCAATGTACTTTAAAGGTAAATCAAGTCGGGATTTAGCCTAAATAGGTGATTGGCAAAGTCATAGGCATACCGTCCACTCTGCAGATACCTCGGCATATGACTTAGAACCAAGCAAATGCACATCAGTCTTCTTCACCCTATTTGCTTTGCCTTGAGCCCTTTGTTTCAGCTTCTTCTCAGTGGACTCATGTTTGATGAATTGGTTCCATTCAGCTATTGGAACATACTCATTCTCCAGAGGATTATCTTTGAATTTGAGAATTTCTTCGGCGGTTGTTGCATTCCCCGCGTAGGTATGGGCATGGAGGTGATTCTTCCAACTCTTATATTGTTCTCCTGCCTAAACCGAACAACAACATACGAGCCTAATCAAACAGTATTATTGCACAAATGAGTTATATGATAATGCAATACTTCAAATTAATAACAGCTCAACAAATATCGACAATGATCCCTTGACTCAAGTGTTCGGGAAGGACAAAAGTGGCCGTACTCGTGGAGTGGGGCCGAAGGTGCCGATGACTAAGTTTAAAGCCACACAGCCTGTAGTGTCTGAGATTGGTAGATTCAGACGTGAATTACAGGACCACGGTTCACTGTTACAGACCCTCATCTGTCAAATGAAGGACCAAAGCACGTTGTTACAAAACTTGGTTAAGGGCCGACCTAGTTCAAATCCAAATGAACATTCGTCTGGCAGTGGTCACAGTGCTTCCCAAAAAGGCACTACAGTTGGAGAAGGTTCATCCAGCCAGTCTGTGAATGCAGAGTACTCTCCAATCCCCGCGCACAAAGGGTATTATTATCTTAGAGACTTACTCAATGAAAATAATATTGCAATGGTAAGAATTGAGTCTGTTACGCCAGGTACTCTTGTTCACGGTCGTAAACTTCAATGCCCTGAAGCAAAGGTAAATATCGAGTATATCTATCCGGGCTCTGAGAATGAGCCTGTGTATCTTGGTAAATAAGGGGGTGCAGAGTGTTTGGCAGATTTTGGTAACGGTTCATTTATTGCCTGGCCGACATACTTGTTGAAGGAGATGGTGTAATTCTCTTCTTTTGATTGGTAGTTATGTTTGTTAACTTATGGAACAATGGTTGTGCCTGTGTTTGAGTATTTTGTTTGATACTTAGTACGGTATTTGGTACTTGGTTTTAATTAGTGAATGTTGTTTGAAATGATTGTTCTAGTTTGTAATATATGGATGGTGATGCTTGATATTTGGTGGTGTAATTTAATTGTGATGGATTGATAGTTTGATGCTTGATAGTTTGTAATGGATGGTGATGCTTGATATTTGTTTTAAATGATTGTTCTAGTTTGTAATTGAAAACATTTGAATGGATATAGGGTGATGGATTTGGTGATGCGTTGTATGTGATGAATTTGTGATATAGTGTGTATATATGGATGGATATGGTAGTTCTATGTGAATGAATATTGTATGGTGGTTTTAGAGGAGTGATTGATGAAGATGGGTTTGGTTATACCAAGCTACAATCAATTTAAAAATTGAAATTTACAAATTGGAATTTGTCACGATTTTAAACCGTAACAATTTTTATTATTTTACCATTGGGCGCCAGAATTTGTCACGGTTTTAAACCGTGACAACTCAGTTGCGATGCTGTTTTTTGTCACGGTTTAAAACCGTGATAAATTCGATTTGTCACGGTTTAAAACCGTGATAATTTGCGAAATATGGTGTAGTGGAAACACAAAAAAAAAATGAAAATTTTGGAAGCGACAATTGGGGAAGTGACTTCCATTTTAAAATATTTAATAGATGAAATTATATTTTTTATAATCACACCATAAGCTCCTGCCAACAAAAATATCTAGGAGACATTTTTTGTATCTGTGTTATCTCTTACATAATTTTAAATTTTAATTTCCATCGACAATAAAGAATTCTAACAAAATAAGAATTCTACAAATAAAAAATAAAATCTTGCCCGTAAAAATCTTTAGGAAATATTATCTCTTGCATAATTTTAAATTTTAATTTTCATAATTTCTAAAAATCTTATATATAAAAGAATGAGTAGCTGTTATAAATACCACTACCTTTTCCTGCCTAAATGATATAGAATTTTTTTTAAAATATGGCGTTCTTTAATGGTGGCATCCGGCACAGTGAGAAATATATTGCCATGTTGCCTCTTAAATGTGCAAGCATACCCATGTCCATGCCCATGGCCTTTCATTTTCCTTTTTTAACCTTTTTTATACAAATTTTTCATTTTTCATTTTCTCGTGTTTTGTTTCATTCTTTTTTTGTTTAAGGAAAATACTTGAGGCATTCATTATGTCTAAATTCTTCTTCTTTTTAGAGAACGATTTAAAAAAAATAATTAACTATTTTTTTTATTATAATTTTTTCTTGCTTTCTAACTAAGGGCTTGTTCTATACATAGTAAACTTCCGCTAACGTCCATTAATTTTGTCTCTTTCATTATTTTCAATCACTCATATGATTACTTTATATTTTTAATATTATTTTTCTCAATTTTCAACTACATATTTAATACGTCATTCGAATAAATCCAAAATGTTGTGTGTAGAACAAGCCCTAATTGTGAAAATTAAACATTAAAAATATTGAAAATAATTTGAATTTTTTTGTCAAATTAACATTTGATATCACACAAAGAATTGAGTTATATGAAAACTTATCGTTTGATAGAAGAAAATGATTGTCAATGTGTTTGGATATGCAACCATTTATGCTCATTAGCGAACTTCTTTGAATATATAATAAAAAATAATTTGACAAAAAGTTTAACATAAGCTAACAAGTGATAGCAAATGATAAAAGTTTTATCTATAAAATTGTCTTAACACATGACGGTCGAAGTCATAATTTAATTTTTTTCTTTTCCAAAATATGACAATTTTTTAAAAACTGATTTAAGTTCTAAAATAGTGATAAAATGTAAAAACTACACAAACTATGGAAAAATTAAAAGTTGGAACTTTTTTTTTTAATTTCAGAATTATGACATTTGAAGTTGAGAAATATTTTATGTTATGGTCAAATCAAATATCTAAAAGTGCACCTTTGTTGCAAAAGTAAAAAGTCTTTAGAAATTTTATATCTCATGATAAAAAATTTCATGTAATAAAAATTTCAAACCTACCATGCATCACACGAGGACGACACTGGTGAAAAATAAAATCTTGCCAATAAAAATCTTTAGGAATATTATCTCTTGCATAATTTTAAATTTTAAATTGTATTGATAATACTGAATTCTAACAAAATAAGAATTCTAACAATAAAGAGCAAATAACCAATAAATATAGCTCAAGACCAATCTTTGCCCGCTAACTCTGGACCATCTTTTTTTGTCCATTAACTACAATATTTTATAACTCTTTTTATCATTTACTTAATTGTAGTTTTTTATGACAGTTTTGCCCTTTTCCCTTAAATCCCCAGATCCTGTTTAATGGACATGGAGAAAATTGATGACAAAGCTATTGATTGATGAGTCGGAGATAAAAATGGTGGACAAGCCGATCGATGATCAAATTTGCAAGTTCAAGGAAGCTTTCTCCCTATTTGAAAAGGATGGCAATGGTCAACCCTCCTCCTTCCTCCCATTTTATACATGTGTCGATGTATAAATAATTTGATGTCAATATTTTGTGAATGTTTGGAAGTACTTGCTGGTTATTGATTTCCTATTACTTTGATTTGTTTATGTGAGTAACTATGATTTGATTTATGTAATCTAATTCATGTGAATTTTTTACTTAATTACTGTATTTACGCATGTGGCTATGTTTCTAATTTGTATCAATTATTGTACACAAAATATCCAAATTGTTTGTCAGGTGCCTTGCTTGTTGATGGCTTTGTGTATTGACATGCGTTTTGCCAATGCGTCATTTTTGGTTCTCTAGTTGATGTGATTGGTGTAAGTTTCTATTAATGCTTTATGAAATTAAAGGTGATTATTGTGAACGAGACACAAAGTTCTTAATTAATTTGTCCACAATGCTGTCAATTCTCATGATTTAGCGCTGGGAATCTCGTCCAAATTGTTTACTCTACTATTAGTCAGGGACATGTGACAAAAGTTTGTAATCTTTGCAATCGAATCATTGGTATGTTTCCAACCAAACAACTTCAAAATTATAGCTTCATTTTGTGGGACTTGAAAAGAATTTTTCTTTGCCGATCATTCTATCCGTATAATTAGAGTTTTTGAACTAACATGTGATGGTGTTTATCAACATCTTGGTCAAAAAATTATTGGTCAAACCACTTCTATTCTATGCATTTACAGCAATGCACATCTAGTACACACAAGACGCTGGACATAGAAAATTTTACGTATGGCAAAGATAGAAGATTTATGGTCAATTCTTCAGGAAGAATCTGGTGAGCCAATGAGCAAACTAATAAACTCGTTGTCGATTCTGTATTACTAACTATTTATTGCTATCAATCGTATAATTTGTTACAATATATTTTCCAGGTAGTGGTGGCTGCTTCTAACCGATTGTGTTGGTGGTGCGGGTGGCGGTGTTGAAGAGATTGTTGAGGAGTTTTTGAATTGCATGTAAATAGTTTCATTGTTGAAGACATTTCCATGGAAAGTAGATATTAAAATAATAATCTTTCTAAATTAAAAACTTTTTAGGTTGTGGATGGGTTAAAATTTTTGTGTTTTTCGCTGATTGGTGGGTGTAGTTATGGATGGTGTTAAAATTGCAGTGTTTTAGTGTTTTGGTTCTGATTATTGGGGTAGATCATATTTTACCGGGGTAGTTAATAAATATTACCTATTTCATTAATCAGAAGTATTAATCACTTTATAATTCTAAAATGAAGTGAAAGAGAAAAGGATGTATAAGAGTTTTATGCAAGGAGAAAAGGTAAGTAATTAGTATTTTTAGCTTTTCATTGTGTATATCAATGTGATTTGTAATATATGACGTTGATAGCCAAATTTGTTATTCGATTGCTGCTTCTTTGAAATCGCATAGTATATCTTAACAAATTTGTGACAACCAAATTTGTTAGTTGCTTGTTGACTAGTTTTCTTCTCCTATTTACATGTTGGGATTTTACAATAACCCCAAAGAGTGAGGAAGTCAAAATTCCCTTTGGGAGGAATAAGGAAGCATGTGCTTATGTTTGGTGTATGTTTATTATTTTATTAGATTAGAAAGATTTCCCATGCTCGTTTGGCAAGTTTCTTCTTCAAAAATGATTTTTTTTATGTTAGTATCGTTTTTCACCTGCGAATTGTAATTTATCAGTGCTTTTGTTAAAATTATTAGAGTAGGTAATATTATTATTGGAGTAGGCAATAATATTATCGGGATAGGTTTTTCTTATGGTTTTTTTTCTTTTTTGATTATTATTATTGTTATTATTATTATTATTATTATTTTAACATTGTAGAGCTATAATAGAGATTACTGAAGTGGTAATCTAGACAGAAAAACTGAGTAGAGAAAGAAAGTCGGAGGCGAGGGAAGCAAGAAGTTGAATGGCTATCTAGATAACTGAGGATTGTAATATAAAGAGAGAAAGTGTATAGAGTGAAAAAGTTGAAGGCAAGGGATGCGAGAAGATGAATGGTAATCTCGATTATTGGGAGCGGTAATTTAGAGAAAGAGAGTGCATAAGGAGAGGAAATCAGATTTTTTGTGGATGAGATTGAAATTCTGGTTTTTTGTGTGTTATTGTTATGATTTTGGGGTTGTTAATAGTATCGTCGGGGTAGATAATACTACGATAGATATAGTTAATATTATTACCTATGTAGGTAATAATATTACTGGGGTGGTGATCTAAATTACTTGTGGTAGTAATCAAGAGAAATAATGTGTGTAGATAATCATTGTTGGGGTAGTGATATAAATTACTTGTGGAAGCTAATAACGAAATGTTAAAGGCGAGTTTAAAATTATGGTATTTTTAGGCCTTGTTCTTTCCATAATTAGTAGAAAGTTTAGAATTGTGTATAAATTATGTGATTGAAAATGAAAGATGATGTATTAAAAAATATAAAGTAATTATGTATGTAGTTGAAAAGGAGAAGATAGCAAAAATTTTGCATTTTATGGTGAAAAGATGGTGGAAAGAACATGGCCTTAGTGTTCTGGTGTGATCATCGGGGGATGTAATATTATTATTGAGGTTGGTATTCTCAATCGCACACATGTTAATATTGTGATGTTTTTATGTTCTGGTTATGATTATTGGGGTGGGTAAAACTATTACCGAGATAGGTAATATTATCAGTAAGGTAGGTGATATACTATTACAATGGAAGATAATATGATGACCGGGACATATAATAATATCGATAATAATATTATTGAGATAGGTAATAGTATTTATCGGTATAATTAACGGTGGTCGTGGTGGTGAAATGGTGGTGGTGGCGGTTTGGTAGTGGTGGTGGTTGTTGAACGGCTAAATGATGGTGGTGGTGGTGGTGGAATAATGGTGATGGTGGCGATGGCGACGGGTGGTGGTGGTGGTGGTGACAAGAATGAGGGATGATGATGGTCGCGGGGTAGTGGTGGTTGGGTGGTGGTAGTGGAATGGTGGTGGTGGTGGAGGTGGAATGGTAGGGGTGGTGCAATGGTGGTGGTGGTGGTGACGGTAGCGGCTTGGTTGTGGAATAGTGGTGGTGGTAGAGGAATGGTGGCGGCGGAGATGGTGGTGGTGGTGGTGGGGTGGGCGTGATGATGGTGGCGGCGATTTGGTGGTTGAATGGTGGAATGATGGTGGTGGTGATCTTTGGCGATTGTGGACTTGTGGTGGTGGAATGGTGGCGGCGATGATTTGGAGGTGGTGGTTGTGGAATGGTGGGCGTGTGGTGGTGGTGGGGGTGGTGGTGGAATGATGGTGGGGATGGGATGGGGTGGGAGTAGGAGGGGTGTGGTATTGGGATGGTGGTGCAATGGTGGTGGTGTCGTGGCGACTTGGTGGTGGAGGTGGAATGGTGGCGGCGATGGTGGTGGATAGTGGAGCAGCGGTGGTAGTTGGGGATGGGGTGGTGGTACTTGTAGTTGGGGGTGGTGGTGGTGGAATGGTGGTGGAGATGGTGGTTTTGTGTGGTGAGGGTAGAGGGATGGGGCGGTGGTGGCGGAGGGATGGTGGTGGCGAGTTGTGGTTGTGGCGGAGGAATAGTGGTGGGGATGGTGGTGGGAGGTGGGAGTGGTGGCGGCCGGGTGGTGGAATGGCGGTGGTGGTGGTTGTTGTGGGGTGATGGTTGTGGTGCAATGGTGGTGGTGGTGGGGGCCAGGTGCGAGTGGGGTGGTGGTTGAATGGTGGAATGATGGTAATGGTGGCGGCGATGTTTTGGTGGTGGTACCGTGGTGGTGGTAGAGGAATGGTGTTGGTGGTGTCGAAGGGGTGATGGAATCGTTGTAGTGGTGGTACCGGGTGGTTGTGGTGGTGGAATGGTTGTGGGGTGGGATGGGTGGTGGTACCGGTGGTTGTGGTAGTGAAATGGTGGTGGTGGTGGTGGCGGTGGCGGAGGTAGTGACACATGGGTGGGGGGCGCGCGGTTTGGGGGTTGTGGTGGTGGTGGGCTGCGGTTGTGGTGGCGGTGCTAAAATGACGGTGGTCAAAAGTTGAGGATTAAAGTACAAGTTTTTTTTAAAAATTGGAGGAACTTTTGTACAATTTAAAAGATAGAGGATCTCTTGTGCAATTCGAAAGTGTGTTTATTATTATTATTTTTTTATGAATTTTTTTTACTGTAGTGGCACTTGTTGTAAACTTGTGACTTTTAAGATCTTTTTGGTCTTAGTATGTAAAATATGAGTTAATGATCAAAAAAATAAGATGTTTTAATTTAGTGGTCAATTTTTCCTTGCAAGTGTAGTTATTAGGCATTCCCCAAAAATAAATAAATAGGGTGAGGCTAAACACACCCACCTAATTACTCTTTACACAGATTTTACTAAATACACCCACACAAATATATTTTGAATTACTTTATACACCCAAATATTCCAATTTTACCCTCCCTTGCCTGTGTTCTCATTCTCACCATCTCTTTCCTCTCACTCTCACAGTTTCTCACCGTCTCTTTCCTCTCACTCTTAGAGTTTCTCCAATTGGTAAGCTTCCTCTCGTTTCCTTCCTTTTCTTCTGAGTTTTTAACGGGGGTTTAACATTTTCTCCCATAAATGTGGTTGTTGTAGTTGTGTGGTAGAGCAAAACTCGGTGCAGCACAAATAGAGTAACTATGGCTTCCCCCAACGGTATATCTACTTCCATCTTACAATAATTTCATGGCCAAATTATGCATCTGGTAGCTTGCTTCCTGTAAATTGATACGTAGACGGCCTTTTTTTCATGGATTTCGTGGGGACGAACAGCCCCTGGGCTGTTCGTCCCCTTGCCCAATTGCCCCGGCCTTTTTTTATTTTTTATTTTTAAGTTTATATATTCAATTAATTACTTATTTTATAATTAGGCATAATGGTTTATTAAATTGGATGTTATCTTGTGTTGTAGTTCGAATGTACTCACGTCGATGACCGACTGCATCCGAGAGAAGGCGTCGTGAAGAGGAACAATTAGCTGATCAAAATCCTTTAGAAATACTTAAACAAATACCACAGAATATAATTCAACAAATACCACAAAATGAAGAAGTGGAACAAGGTGCCAATGCACACATGAATGTAGTTGATATTCAAACGTCTAATGAAAGCAAAAATGAAGATAACGGAGACGATGAAGATAATGGAGCAGAGGGCGGAGCCGGAAATGATGAAGGTGGAGACGTTGGAAATAATGCAGGCGCGGAAGATGAGTCATTTCCAGGAGGTCCTATGGATCCAAGTGTTTTGTCGATGTATGAAACTCATGTTGCAGCTGAAATTTGGTTGGGCAATGAAAGAGGTGTGATTGGTATGAAATGTCATACGCAAAAGTTACTGAAGTGGAGTTTGGATCCCGAAAGACAAGGGCAATGGATGAATCTTTTTGCAGGTACACGACTTGAGAAATTATGGGATATATCACATCACTCTCCAAATAAGAATTTGATAGCTGCATTTGTAGAGAGATGGCACCCGGAGACCAATACATTTCACATGCCATTTGGAGAAGTGACAATTACATTGGATGATGTACGGTGTATTCTTGGTTTATCAGTCACTGGTCGTCTTTTGGCACTCACCGATAGTGATGCCGCTGTCCACAGTATAGATGTGGTTCGAAGGTTGTTGGGGGTATCGGTGGAAGAAGCTAATAATGCATTCAGTGGTGCTAGGGGTGAGAAAATAAAACTGCAGTGGCTACGTTCTACCTTTGCGGGTTGTACTACTGACGACAATAGTGGTATATATGCAGCTCGAGCTTATCTTTTGTATATCCTAGGGTGCACATTATTCGCGGATAAGACTGGCGATCGAATCTCGCCTATGTATCTGCACTTTCTATAGAATCTTAATACGGTGCATCAATTTGCTTAGGGAACTGCTGCTCTAGCCCATCTATACAGACAATTAGGGCTAGCGTCAACGGCATCCATTGTGCAGATGGCAGGCTACTTCACTTTATTGGAGGTAAATATATTATGTTATTAACTAAATTTTTTTATATTTGTTCCCGTTTTAATTGTGACGCATAAATGATTTTTTTCGAAATTACTACAGGTATGGATATACGAACATTTTCCACAGTTTAGGCCTGCGCATAATGTACACTACAGAGACGGTGAACCTCTTGCGATGAGGTGGAAATGCACACGCCCTCCTCTGGCCCGAATTTGGATAACCTCAAATCATATAGGGAGAAGTTGGATGCGTTAAGTGCAAATGAGGTAAGATCAAACTGTTTAATTTTTTTTTGCCATAAATTCGCCATAAATCTGTGGAATACTGTGCTTTATTTAATTTCGTGTCATATTCTCTCTCTCTCAGGTAATATGGGATCCTTATCCCCGATATAGACTCCGCTTTCCACGTTCTCCCGCAACCTTTTTTTATGGGTGCATAAGGTCGTTAAATATTGTGGAACCCTATTATCCAGATCGGGTACTTAGACAGTTTGGGTATAAACAAACAATTCCCCAAGATCCCGTTGATCCGGTGATGGTGAGAGGAAGCGATGCAGCTGATTCATTTGGACGTATGTTCGAAATGTGGGATAGTCATGTCTTATCTGCTGCTCGGCGTGGTGAGACGGCCAGTCCTGTGTGGGATTGTGCAGATAATTATATGCATTGGTACAAGATGATTTCACATCGCTATGTGCAAAATCCAAAGTTTCAGTCTGGATATCGGGGTGGCAGAAGTAATGCAGACACCGTTGATGTTTGGGATCGAAACACGGCTGCAGTCGATGTCCTGGAGGAGTTTGTTCCTGCGTAGTACTCGGGTGAGATGGACTTTAGTACGCATGCTTTACTGAATGGTGTTCAGGAAGCGTATCTCACATTGCGAGGGCTAACATTGGAAGAGTACCGGGAACAGGCAGGAATTAGATCACCCCAAGGGAGGCAGCATAGGGGAGAATCATCGAGGGGGCCCCCCAGTAGACGTCGCCGACGATGACTTATGCGTTGTATTTATTATATGGACACTTGTATTTTTCTATCTTTGCGGATGAAGTATTTGTTTTGTGTTATATTTTCATATATATGTTCGTAGGTTGTAATATTTGTTGATTCATTTACTTAACGCACCCCATTTCTTCTTTTTTTCCCTTTTTTTTATTTCTTTTTTCAAGGGCTGTTCTGCCAGCTTTGAAGTTAAAAATAACATTAAAAACAGGGAGCAAACATTCCAAAAACCTTTTAAAAAAAAGACAAAGTTAATTTTTCAAGTTTTTCCTTATATAGTTTTATTCAATATTTATTGGTAAAATGAGTTTAAAAAATTATATCTACTTCATTCATTCACGAATAAAAGTAAAAAGATACGATTGTAAAAACTATGGCAAAGTATTCAATATGTCATACAATTACGGTACACAAAATCGAGTCATGAAACAAATCATTCGTCAGGAGTGATCGTCTCAATGCTACCAACTCGGCTACTATTTTCGACAATACGATCGTACAGTGCAAGTTGTTCTGCATATAGGGATTCCCAGCCAGCTGCACACTGATAATGCCGTGAGTGCCACCTGTTCATAATGGGGGGTATCGGATGTCCCCCGTGCATAAAGACCTGCAAACATTTATTTCACATTAGAATAAAACAGGTTGGGGTATGTTATGAAAGTATAACTAATCGTACTTGAATGAAATGGTTACGATTTACAAATCCGATGCAGATACACTTAGGAATGCCATCAACTGGGGTTCGTAGGTGTAAAAAAGGTACAGCATAGGCGATCAGATAAAGAGACGAGGGCAACATTATATTTCGATGCAATCAGGTACCCCGTATCCGGCAAGCTCATCCAGTGTGATATATGTGCTGACGACTCAAAACAATTCAACAAATCCATCTGCTTCTCCACACTCCCATTCTCAATGAATACGTCTTCGTATAATTCTTTGAAGGTGTTGAGCTCCTCGAGAAGGTCATGCCGTACTCGATACCACGCATTTTCCCCGAAACCAAGAAGCGCAGCAACTGCACGAAAACCACAGTGACCATCAGCCACTACGTCCACAGTGCCAGCAATATATTTGCGGATGAACGTCGGTAGCTGATCGATGTATACAATGGCAGAACGGGTCCGTGTAGGCCGGCGAATAACCTGTGTGCGAAGGTAAGATGTCTCAATACATTGCTTCAACAAATGAATACACTTTCAATAATAAATTTTGCAGTACGTACCTTTTGTTTTTGCCTACCCGTCGTGGTCGATAACGGAGGTGAACAACTATCCTCAAATGATTCGATATATTCGAAAGCACTCGGATCACGCTTTGTCGAGTTGTCTTTTCGTGATTTTCCTTTAGCAGGTCGACCACGAGTGCTACTATTCACCACAGGTTCGAGCAACGATGTTGTAGTTGGCTTGGTAATCTCGGTTAACTTCCTCAACATGAACACCTGATCTGTTTCGTTCACCAATGAAAATACATTTGCAAAGTCCACAAAAGCATGACCCAAACGAGCTTGCATATCATCTCCGAGACTCACATCACCTCGCATGCACGGTTCCATATCTAATTTTCTCCACAAAGTATCAATTTTTTCTAAAGGGATGGGCATATTCCCACTTTGCCACTCAGCAAGCTCGTGTGCGCAGGGCAATCCACATGACTTTCTCAATGCGCATCCGCATATCAAATGATCAACTCCAACCCTATCTATTTCCTTCATCTCATCCAATATCTTATCCATAGCGGTGATTGAAATCATACCTCGCAGACATCTAAACATGGGTATCTTATGAGAGTGCTGAACTATGTGCATACTCTTCTCAAAAGACTGTTTGATTGCAGTGTGCGACGTCTCAAATAAATAGTGGATTTTTGTCCAGCATGTCTCTAAATTACCCTGACTTGATCCAAGATGTTTCTTCAATTTTGCATGTGAACTCTCCGCCCTAAAAATATGAATATCAAATAGGTTAGACTATTACTTTAAAAAACAATTTCATTTAAAGTTCTACAATACACTATAAATCTTATCGTACATACCTATTTGTCGTGTTATTGTCGAAATGCATAACTTCATTTGTCCAACAAGCTACAAATCTCTCTTTATACCGATCAATCCATTGCTTTGTTATGTAGTCGATGGCATCTGGATATTCTGAATAATCTTCCTTGAGCTTCACAAGTGATGAATAAAACAATCCCTCAGATTTAGATAATACCAACAAATTCCACGACGATATAAAAAAATCCCACATTTCCTTCAACCGAAACATCTTCCTAGTATTTGACATTATGTTTTTACTAATATGCCATCGACATAAAAAATGTCTCGCACTAGGAAAAACACGCTCAACTGCATTCATTAGTACAATATCTCGATCAGTGACAACCACGGTAGGAAAAGATAATGATTCGTCGAACATTGATCGTAAGAGAGATAAGGCCCATACATAATTATCCTCCCGCTCGTATTCCATATATACACAAGCAATAGAAAATGTCATATCAGTAGAAGTCACGCCAACTATCTCTAACAATGGCATCTTGTATCGATTGGTCTTATAGGTGCAATCCATTAGTAATACATGAGGAAAAACACGCAGACAATTTACATTCACTGGATGGGCAAAAAAGAGATCCTTCACAACATCAGTACTTTCACACCGTCGTACATAGAACAAATATTCATGTTCTTGTAATTTTCCCAACAGAAATTGTATTTGCGTCTGACTTGCATGATCCATTATTCTATGCTTCTGGCATGCATTGTAAATTGTCTTCATTGTTGGACGCGTGCATGGATATCTCTCATTGACGTGTAATATATTCTTCGGTCGAATGTCCGTCTTGGACATATCGATCACCAACTTTTCCTCATCAACGGATAATCGACCGGCAAAAGAATGACCTTCCAAATATCGTGCACAAGGGTGACTATGTGTACCGTTTACAACATGCAATATCCACTGTCCATCGACTGATATTTCTCTACCCTTTAATGCAAACGGACACTCACACTTCTTCGATGCACTTATTTTTGTAGAATTCATACCCTTTCCACGGTATTTACCACTTCGTTCACATGAAAGTAATACCCGAGGTCGTATTCCACCCTTGCCGCTATCTGATCTCGATACAACTATCACCATCCCAAGTCTCTTTCCCGTATTACGTACCCAATCAATTAATTCATTACGGGAATTGAAAGAATCATATGCAGAAAAACTGATGTATAATCCATTGCCAACTCCATCCCCAAATCATTATTAATACCAACAACCAATTCATTATTAGGGCCAATAATACTTTCTTGATGAGAGCCGTGTATTTGATTCCTATTAAAGATAATAAATGAATTAAAAGATAACAAACAAATCAACAATTCTGAATTACAGTGAATTACAATAGGAAGAAAGTGAATTACAGTAGGAAGAAAGGCAGAAAGGCAGGAAGGCAGCCCCGTTGTGTTCGCCCCCAAGGGGGCGAACACACCTATCGTCATTGTTTTGAAGGCTCGCATGTCTGAACCAGTATATGAACTAATAAATACAAATAATACTTACATTGTTTATATAGATATCATCCATTCGCAATTGGAAAACTGTGATTGCGGTAGAAACACAATGCTGATGATATGCAGTAGAAACAGTTGCACTGTAGAGCCACAGAGAGAACGACGGTAGAGCCATAGAGAGAACGACTGTAGAATGAGTGTGGTAGAAAATAGGGTTATAACTTTTCCACTTTATTTTTTTAAAACAAGAAGGATAAAATGGTAAATTTGTGTATGGGTATTTTTGAGAAGAAGATAAAATGGGTGTAAAAAGTAATTTGGTGGGTGTGTTTAGCCTCACCCTAAAAAATAAGATAACGCGAAAAGGAAAGAAATAAAATTTCAAATTTGACAAAATAAGAATTCTAAAAATTACAAGAAAAAAAAAATGTCGTCCAAACGGGGGCTTGAAACATGCTAAAGGGTGGGGCTAAATGCACCCACCCCTTTACTTTACACACCATTTTGATTTTTTAATACTTATATTCGACACTAACCCGATAAAATTTATCAAATAAATTTTGAAATTTATCTCTAAAGTGGTTGCAAAAAAAAGTAAAAAATTTTTAAAATTACTCGATAAAATAGTTGTAAAACATTTGATTTTTTTAATAATTATATTAGACAACAAAACCAATTACTATATCATCAAAAAAATTTTAAAATTTATCGTCAAATTAGTTGTAAAAAAAGGGAAGAATGATGGATAAAAAAATTTGTTATCATTTTTTGTACAAATTTTTTACAACTACTTTGATAAAAAAAATTTCGAAATTCATTATCAAATTGAGTGCAAAAAATTTTTTAAAATTTTGAAATTAGTGGTCAATATTTTTTGTACAATTTTTTTGCAATCATTTTGACAAAAAAGTTTTCGAAATTCATATTTAAACTGAGTGCAAAAAACTTAAAAAATTTCTAAAATAGTGATTAAAGTGATTTCAAAAAATTTTAATTTGTTAATAATTGAATTCAATACTAATCGGATAAAATTGTACGACTAATTTTTTATCCATAATTTTTATTTAATAATCAAAATTAATTATCCATAAATTTATTTATTTTTTAATTAAATGGTGTTCGTCCGGACCGGAACGAACAACCAAAAGGGTGTTCGTTCCATTTGGAGCGAACACCCACATAGTGTTCGCTCCAAATGGAAGCGAACACCTTTTCGTTCTCGTCCCGGCGAATATTTTTTTTATTATTATCGGATGTTAAGGGGGTATATTAATCTTTTCCTTTTTTTTTTTTTTTTTTAGGTGGGTGTATATTTAGCCGCTCCCAAATTGATGGTAGTGTGGACGTTTAAGTGAGTGTACCCGCGTGGTAAGCGTTCCACACTCGTTTCGCATCTAAAGTCTTCAAATTGGCTTGCATATCACCCATTTACACCCATCGAAACTGCAATAAATGTCTGTGCATATATCGATTATGCAATTATATATGGACATATAGTTAGGGTTTACGAAAATATACTTCTAGATGGCAACAGCTCCATCAGTCCCGATTCAGTGGATTCCTGAAGATGATCTTTTGTTGAAAAACGCTGTTGAGGTAAAATTGATAGTTATTTTCCTGCACTTTTGGTGTTAATTATAATTTAGCTTAAGGTTTGTGTTAAATTATTCTTTATTTTGTCTTTCAGCATTTTGTTTTCTGATTTTATTTTTAATTTTAAGTTAGATTTCATTAGATTTCGTGCCAATTGCCACTTTCTGGACTCTTTTTCTAGAGCAACTTGAAAATTTTCGCCCTGAGTTCGTAATCCAAGTAATTTATGATTCTAGACACTGTCAATTCAGATGACAGTAAAATTGAGAGTGCGTATTTTAGTATTTAGTATTGTTCTTTTGCCTTTCATACTTAAATGGGCACTTATTAATCACTTCCACCAGTGAAGTCAGATAGAAAATATTTGGACTCCGCCATATTCAGGCATAAAGATAAGTTGACCTTACTAATTGGTGGAGCTCTTAGTAGTGTTGAACCAGAAAAGGAAAAATGTTATTGAAGAACAGCATTGTGCTACCATTTCCTTCCCTACCATTCGTACAAATGAAGATTCTGTGAAATGCACAACCTCCATGTATTCTCTGCAAGGCCAATAAAACCAATGAGGACTAATCATCACCATACCATTAAGAAAACTACGATAGTAACATCTATGCAATCATAAAAGATATAAGAATCATATTGAAATATCCACATAGTCTTGCTTTTGCAGTCAGGGTAAAATTTTGGTCAGCGAGTCTCCACGTGTAACCCCAAAGCTTATAAAAATTGGCCTGGTCCAACCCCAAGAGGCGTAGCGGTTAGAGTGGGTCTGTTAAGTGTGGTTAGGCACACATCCCAAGGTCGATTCCCCGCGGCGCCAAGCTCGTTTATATTTCCTTCTTGGGGCCACTGGGGCGTCTTCCGGTCGAAGCACCTGGGCCTCGTGGGATTAGTGGGGGGTGGGGCCCCCGATACCCTCTTTTTAAAAAAAAGAAGGCCTAGTCTTGAAAGATATATGGACCAAGCCCAGTCCACAAATCTAGGTTAAATTGCCCGTAGTAAAAATTTTGAGGTGTCATGTTCACATATGACACAAGGGAGTGAAGCTATATCCTTATCCTCAACATGCGCATATCATGTCCGTTCCTTTGAAAACAGTGATGGAAGATGGGTAAAGCAATGAAGAACAATCCTCAATCTTCTCTACTATCTGAACTTTCTATTTTCCTATTTGATTTACCACATCACATGTTTTAAGCAACTTTTATTTCTTCAATCAATTGGTGAAAGGATGGGAATGGAGGAAGTGATTGTGCAGACTTTGGTCCTTGCAGCTGACTTGACTTCAAAGTGTAGTTAGAACTGTCAAGCTTTCACTCCATTTGCCAAATTGTAGTTTACGTGATACTTGTCATCATTTGATTGGCACTTCCATTTCAACTCGAGCCCACCTGTTTTACCCGGTCAAAATATATGTGCCAATCAAGAGATTTGGCATGGAAAGTTGTAATTATTATTTACTATATAATAATTGATTGCTAAACAGGGTTTATTTATGCCTCAAAAGTTATTGATGTTTTGCACGTTTCCATTACCTTTCCCATTGTGCACTTCCAATGTGGAATACCATGTTTCATATGAATACGGCAATGTTCTCTATTGCAGGCTGGTGCTTCATTAGAAGCACTTGCTAAAGGCGCAGTTCAATTTTCTCGCAAATTCACCTTTCAAGAACTGCGAGACAGGTGGCATTCTCTTCTCTATGATCCTGAAATTTCAGCTCAAGCTTCTGCCCGCATGTTCGAGCTTGAAATTTCTGGCTTAAGCTCTACGTCAAAGTTAAATAGATTGGAGAGCAACTTCAAAGGACATAAGGAGATCCCACTGAAGAGGAAAACTGAAAGCATCCATAGGCATTACTATGCCATGAGGAAAAAGATTCGCAGTGAATTGTTCAGTAACATTGATCTAGCTTTTTTTGAACCAAATCTTCATGATTGCGGTGGGCAGGCTCCTAGTTTTCGGAAGCATGTGGTACTCGAAGGTAATAATCCTCACGACGGAAATTATTCAGCTAACATAGGGCTTCCTGAAGAAGATTTGGATATTTTGTGTCAGACCTTTCCAGAAACAATGAGGGATATTACTGTGGCTCGTAATGCAACTATTATATCTCGCACTGAATGTCCAAATGCAATTAAAGATAATTGCCCAACTGAGATCACGGGAAGATATGGGTTTGATGAGAATGCCTCAACCTCAACAACACAAAGTGAAAATAAATTTCTTGAGGCTGACATTAAACATAAGAAAAGTTTGCTGGTACGGCGAAGGAATCCGATTATCATGGAAGGATGTGCAGGTCTGGAGGATTCTGGCCTTCCAGTAGTTCCATCTGGAAGGGAATTCGCTGGTTGTTCAGAGGCAAATCACCTGCGTACCATCAATTACACAGGTGAAAACCTTCGTAATGATTGTGTTGAATTAAAAGGTAGCCAAACATTCAACCCCTCTAAGACGGATGACAATGCCTCATTTCACACAATGGGGTTTTCATCTAATCAACCTAACATGCACCCCTTGGAGAAGATGCAAGACGCTTCAGCGCCTCTTGTTCCAGTTGGTGTAAGCCAGGGAGATACAGATCAGGTTGCCATGGAGATCCTTCCTGATAATGGTGAGGGTAAGCTAAGTGGTTTGTCAACACACACAGTTCTTCATTCAGATTCTTTATTGAGGGTGAGCCACAGTAATTCTGATATAATCAAGTTATCAACTGTCTCGGAGACCGAATTTGCAGACCCTGATTCACTGTTAAACCTTCAACATGAAGATGAGATTCTCATGGTGGGCGTGGATGGAAACCATCCAATGGACAAATCTAGTATTGAAAATATTAATTCGCTTCTCTTGAGCTCTCCAAATGATTTTCGAGGAGAAGATGATATTTGCAAACTCGAAAACAGGACTATAATGGATTCAGAAGTTTGTTCTGCATCTACTTGTAGTGTAAATCCTGTGGTGTCTGAAGTTATAGCTTCCATCGTACCTGGAGAGCAAAGAAATGCTCCTTTAGAGGTCAATGTGCGATCAAATTCAATTTTAAGTTCTGAGTTTAATGAGCTCAGTGATGGAAGCATATGCTGCACGTTGAACACTGAAGACACTGAAATTCCCAGCAATGATGATATATTCTTACTCATCCACCCTTCCACTTCATTTGGTTCTTCTGCAACACGACCAATTTCGACATCTCCTGTGGACTTGCATTCTGCTGCTCATCAGAAGGAGAATGAACAAGCAGTTAACTTGCTAAGAAAAGTAAATGATTCTACCGAGGCTTTTCGATGGTCTCACAAGGTTGAACCACATAGCTTGTCAGAACCACGCCCTTCCAACCCACTTGCTGGTCATGTGGCTAAAAGTGACCTTGATTCTAAACCTCATGCCTATGGACGTACCACCATGGCGTATGCTGATTCCTCCAAAGTAAAGTCATCACATGCCACCAGTGATCGGTTGCAAGGGAAAGATGTTGAAGGAGTTGGTACGAGGGTACTTATCTTCTTATGTTTCTATTAGTTCATTCCAAAAGCATCATAGTTGAGGATGTCATCGAATCATAAAATAATGTCGAGAACTTTTTGTTCAGGTTGGAGAGAGGCCATCAACCATCACAGAGATGCCACAATATATAAAAACAGGTTCTGGTAAAACTGTGGTTCCAGAAGACGCGGATGATCCCACAATATTAGATCTGGAAGATTCTCAAATTGATGATGACGTGCCTTATTTTTCTGATGTAGAAGCTATGGTATATGTTCCAGATCTTGTTCAGTTCTGTTATTGTCTAATATTTTACGAACTCCTGATTGTTTTAATATGACCTTCCAGATACTTGAAATGGACTTACATCCAATTGATCAAGACTCAGGTATTACTAGGCAAGGTAACATCAATGTACTTTGTTGTTCTCTTTGAACAGATGGCTGCTAGCATATAGGAATTGTTCCTTATTTATACCAGAAAACTATGATATTTTAAATAATCGAAACATTTGGGTTAGTTTCATCTTTAATTTCTAATCATATACACGCTAAAGATAATGCTGGGTTCATGTCCCTTCCTTTTAATGCATTTAAAGGAATATCATGCAGGGCCCATGTGGTCTGATGCATTTAATTCTAAAATACATTAGGGTTTTTTAGAAATAGAACTTTGAGTTAAGTACACCGATGGAGTACATACAGCCTTGCACACTTTAGCATGTAGAATATCTGATACATAATGATTTCCAGCAACTGAAGAAGCATCAAATACATGGGATTCGAACAAGTGGCGCAGCGGTAAAGACGCTCACGTTTCGGGCACGTGCCCCGGGTTCAAATCCTACCCCCGGCCCGATTCCCCCATCAAAAAAAAAAAAAAAAAAAAAAGAAGAAGCATCAAATACATGGAAATTAGTGTCTCATTTAATTAGTGGAAGTTGCATACTCATGTTATTTATTGTGCTTATAATAGTCGACGCCATCTTTGTTTCTTATTATCCAGTTCCAAGTTATCAGTATGATGAAACTAAAAGGACAATCATAAGGTTGGAACAGTGCGTCCATTCCTCTTTGCATCGGTCCATGACTTCTCAAGGTGCTTTTGCCATATTCTATGGCCGTCACCTTAGGTACTACATCAGAAAGCATAAGGTACATTGCACATTTACTTTCTGATTTTCTGCTTTTCATGTGCTTCTAATTGTATTAGATGGAGAAGAAATTGACCTTCCTGTGCTGTGATTTCTTATTTTTTCCTTTTGTTCCTACTGTTCGTTTCACAGGAACTCTGTAATGAATTTTTGATGATTATCATTATTAGACATTTTAGTTTCTTCGCATCAACTGTAGGATAAGTTAATGTTACAACTAGACATGTCAAAACGGCTCGCCCGAGCCGGCTCAGCTTGCCAGCTTGTGTTCGGGCTTAGCTCGGGCTCGTTTACTGTACTAGACGGGCCGAGCTCGGCTCGCCGATGTGGTGTTCGTGCTCGGCTCGAGCGCGTGAGCTCGCCGAGTCAAGCCGCTCGCTTGACGAGCTCGGGAGCCCGAGCCGATCGGCTCGGCCTTGCTCAGTTTTTTTTTTTTTTTAGGGGGTTTAGGGTTTAGGGGGCTCTTTTTTTTTTGAAGTGATGTATGGGGTTTTTAAAGTGTAATTGTGTAAATATATTCGGCTCGCTTTTTTTTTTTTTTTTTTTTTTTATTATTTAAATTCTACTTTGGCTTGCTTGGCTCGCGAACTGCTCGTGAGCTGGCTCGAGAGCGGCTCGCGCGAGCCGCTTGGCTAGCCGCCTCGTCAAGCGGCTCGCTACAGGAACCGAGCCGCTCGGCTCGGTTCGGTTCCTGGGCACCTTGTTCGTGCTCGCGGCTAGGCGAGCCCGAGCCGGAGCCGGATCGCGAGCCAAATTGGCATGTCTAGTTACAACGTGACCATTATCTACAACACTGTATAGTTCCCACAGGGACTATATTAACCAATGTAGAACAGGAAAGAAAATGCGAAAGAGATAAAGCATAGTGAGGATAAAAATCTACATAAGAAAAAGTAATGCAACGCTCCTATTTAACTTAAAACTCTTAACAGAAATGAGAAATTAATTTCTTAGATATTGTCATGTCATCATCATGCTGTTAAATGTGCTCATTTGGATGTCAGTAATAATGTCTTCAACATGCAGCCACCTGTCTTACCAGGGCTTTTCTTTTCTTTCCTTTTTTCCCATCAAAGGCTAACATATTCATTAAGCTGGTAGCAGATGGGCTTGTAGCCAGATGTTCACTATTTTGAACCACTTGATCTGAAAGTTAAGTTATTACATAGAAACGCATTTATATTATTTAAATATTGCCTTTGACGTAGCACCATGATACATGGTGGACAACTAGAAGCTATATAACCTGTAGCATGACTGTAGTGATGTGATTTGGACAACAGATGACAAGAAGGTGGATGAAGAAGGCCTATAATTCCTAACTGAGTTGGGTTTCTGACTTTCCGGATTACCTGTGATTGGAGCATTAAGTTTTTGATCGTTTGCATTTCCAGAAAAAGAAACTATTGGATGTGCATATTTGCTACAGGGTAAGCCTTGTGGTGGATTGGGTGGTTTATGATAAGAAAGCTCGGAGCTGTGTGAAATGGGCTCGCTGGTTAGGAAATATAATGGAACAGTTGTCTTTCTCAGATAAACAAGACGTAGAATGACTCTCAGTCTGGTCCTATTTACAGTACCTCCTAACAAAATGGAAAGTTGTTAAATATAATTTTTCTAACTTAAATGATAAGAAAATGTATATGTTCTTATTTTAAACCCTACAGTTAGTGGATACCATTGCTATATAAAATCGTTACAGAACATACTCAATATTTTACTTTGCAGGTAATACTTGGAAGATCAACGGAGGATGTCGATGTAGATATTGACCTAAGCAAAGAAGGACGTGCTAATAAGATATCGAGGCGACAGGTGGGCTTATGATCTATCTTATTTTCACGCCACAACTGTTATTAAGGTTTACATCTAATGTGAAAGTACCTTACTAAAATAGTAGTAAAAATAGTGTGATGAGTTGTTTTTAGTCAACAAAATACTAAAATTTAGATTTTTTGGGTATAAAGAAGGAAAAAATAATAAATCTGGTGTGCAATGATTGACCAATGTCTGTTAATTGGATTTCTAACTAATTATAAATACCCTTCACCATAGATGTTTTACTAGTGGCCTTAGTTGGTATTACTGACAATGGTCTGTTCATTTTGTTAGATTGTATTATATGAGTTAGGGTTTAGTGTGGGCCTAGCCCAATACGATAATTGTAAATATTATATATATATGCCTCTGTGGAATGAATAGAACAACCTTTTCACAATTCTCAACTAATCTCACATGGTATCAGAGCTTTAGTGAGAATTTTAGGCATTTTGGTTGTGTTTTCATTCCAACCAATCAATTTTTTATCAAACCCTAGTCTCGGCACTGTTCATCTGATCCCTAGTCGTCTAATTCCCACGTGACCTGGGCCCTGATCAAAAAATTGGACCCACCAGTAGACTCGTCGGCCGATCGCCTACCTCCCGCTGGAAGCCCATCGCCGGAACCCTAGCCACGCGCGGAAGCCCTAATTTGCGAGCAGCTCGCTTCGACGGCGCGTGATGGTGCGTGAAAACTCCGGCGACCACCGATCGGCTCGGAATTCTCTGCTGGACCTTCGGTTTGTGTTTGTTTGATCAGATCTCTGTCGTTTTTTGGCGCAACTCCCAATTCGTGGCTGTTTTACTACTCATAGCTTGCTTTTGGGTTATTTTATCAGATTTTGGTATTCCGTTGGGCGTTATCCTTCATTGATTGTGGTATATTCTTATGGCTACCCAATCTGATTCGTCCAAAGATATGTCTATGCTTACCTTTTCGTCTACTCCCACCATATGCACGGAGAAATTAACGGGGTCAGCCAACTATATGACTTGTTCTTTGACTGTTGAACTATGGTTTATTGGTCAAGGTGTTGATGATCACTTGGTGAAGCAACTTAAGGATATTGGTACTAAAGAACAACCAAAGTGGAAGCAGGTTGATGCTTTCCTTTGTAATCTTTTGTGGCAATCCATTGACCGTACCCTCGTTGGCCAGTATCGGGCATACCGCTCTTGTTATGATGTGTGGCAGAAGGTGAAGAAACTCTATTCCAACAATATTAATCGTCTATATACAGTGATTTCTAATATGACATGATGCCCTTCTCTGAGGATGTTGCAAAACAAGAAGAGCAGAATCTTGCCTTAGCTGGTCTCCGCCTTGAATTGGAATCGGTTTTAATCAAATTCTTGCGAGCTCGGGAATTCCCACTATGGATGCGGTGTCTGAACAGTTACTCCGTATCTCTGCAGCATCCACCCTCTCTAGTACTCCAGTTGCTACTCCCGTTGATTCGGCCATTTTAGCTTCTCACGCTTCTTGTCGGAATGATGGTTAGGGAGGTCGTGGAGGTCGAAATCGCTCCCGATGTTCACATTGTAATAAGCTTGGCCATACAGTTGATCGGTGCTACCAGCTCCATGGTCGTCCCCCTAAGTTTGCTAATGTTACACAATATGGGTCCTTATCTGAGACTTTACCTGATAGTGTATCAGTCTCTGCCGCTGAATATGTTGAGCTTTTGAAACTCCGGGAGAGTAAGTAGTCCTCTTCTGCCACATTCGATAATCCCACCGAGAATTCTGTTGCCTGCATCTCACAGTCATCGCCTCTTGGCCTTTGGTGCTTGATTCTGGTGCTTCCTATCACGTCTGGTAACAAATATTTGTTTTCCACTATTACTTATTCAAGCGTTCTATCCCCCGTTACCTTAGCCAATGGTTCCCAAACTAAGGCTAAAGGTATTGGTCGGGTCAAACTCTCTGAGTCTTTATTTTTAGATTCTGTGCTCTTTGTACCAGATTGTCCATTTAACTTGATCTCTGTTAGCAAATTATCCCAGAATCTACCTTATTCTATTACTTTCATGGCTCATTCGGTTCTTGTGCAGGATCGGAACACTGGGAAGACGATTGGAGTAGGGCATGAACGCCACGGGTTATACTACCTTAACCTACCATCACCTATCACATGTGCTGCTGCCGATCCGTCTACCATTCTTCATCATCACCGTTTGGGACATCCTAGCCTATCCAAACTACAACAAATGGTGCCCGGTCTTCCACGACTGTCTAGTTTAGAGTGTGAGTCATGTCAATTAGGAAAACATATTCGTAGTTCTTTTCCGAGTCGTGTCAATAAACAAGCAGAATCACCTTTTTCTTTAGTTCATTCGGATGTTTGGGGTCCTAGTTGTGTTCAGTCCACTTTGGGTTTTAGTTATTTCGTTACATTTGTTGATGACTTTTCTCTTTGTACATGATTATTTGTAATGAAAACTCGTTCTGAGTTGTTTTTCATCTTTCAAACATTTTGTTATGAAATTAAAACTCAATTTGGCACTAATATTCGTGTTCTTCGAAGTGATAATGCACGTGAGTATTTCTCAACGCAATTCCAATCATTTATGGCTTCCCAGGGTATACTTCATCAATTGTCTTGTCCCCACACTCCACAACAAAATGGAGTGGTTGAGTGGAAAAATAGACACCTAATTGAGACTACACATACCCTTCTTATAAACTCTCACGTTCCACTCCGGTTTTGGGGGGATGCTGCCCTTACGGCATGCTATCTCATTAATCGCATGCCCTCTTCCGTCTTGCAGAATCAGGTTCCTCACTCTCTGATGTTTCCAGGTCAACCATTATATTATATCCCTCCTCGTATGTTTGGGTGCACGTGTTTTGTCCATAACCTTAGTCCCGGGAAAGATAAATTACAGGTTAAAGCCCTCAAGTGTGTCTTTTTGGGCTACTCTCGCTTGCAGAAGGGTTATCGTTGTTTCTCTCCCGAACTTCAGCGATATTTTGTTTCTGCCGATGTCACCTTCTTTGAGACGACACCTTACTTTCCGTCTGGCACACATCTGCCACCTGTCGGATGCTCTCTCTGCCGATGGTCCTGCCCCAGATATGTCCTCTACCAATCCTACTCCAGATATATCCTCTCTTGATCGTATGGTGCCTACCACAGATTCACCGCCTCCTCTCATCACTTATCATCGCCGCCCTCGACCGGCTTCCCATCCTTCCACTGAGACGCCCCGGGACCCGCCCAGTGTGTCACCTGCTCTGGCCCATGCGCCTCCTCCGTCTCCGTCATTGTCACCTGAGCTCGTTGTTTCCTCTGGCCCGATGGCTTCATCGTCTACTCCGGTTGTCCATCCAGATCCTGATCCTGACTTGGATCGTCCCATTGCTGAGCGTAAAGGTACTCGTTCTACTTGTAATCCTTATCCTATATATAATTTTGTCAGTTACCAATGCCTCTCTCAGTCATATGGTGCCTTTGTGTCGTCTTTGTCCTCTGTTTCTATTCCTCGCTCTGTTGCAGAGGCTCTCTCGCACCCAGGTTGGCGTTAGGCCATGGTTGATGAGATGTCTGCGCTTCATAGTGCCGACACATGGGATCTGGTTCCTCTTCCTCCCGGTAAATCTACCGTGGGTTGTCGTTGCGTTTATACTATCAAGGTTGGTCCCGATGGCACTATCGACCGGTTGAAAGCCCGGCTTGTTGCAAAAGGCTACACCCAGATTTATGGGCTTGATTATGGTGATACCTTCTCCCCGGTTGCTAAGATGTCCTCCGTTCGGCTCCTTTTATCTATTGCTGCCATGCGTCATTGGCCTCTCTATTAGTTGGATGTTAAGAACGCCTTCCTTCATGGTGATTTCTGTGAGGAGGTTTATATGGAGCAACCTCCTGGGTTTGTTGCTCAGGGGGAGTCTAGGTTGGTATGTCGTCTGCGTTGTTCCCTCTATGGATTGAAACAGTCGCCGCGAGCTTGGTTTGGGCGTTTTAGCTCTGTCGTTCAACAGTTTGGCATGGTTCGTAGTGAAGTTGATCATTCAGTATTTTATGTTCACTCTTCTTCTGATTGTTGCATCTACTTGGTTGTTTATGTGGATGACATTGTCATTACCGGGAATGATGAAGAAGGCATACAGCGGCTAAAGCGGCATCTGGTTCATCACTTTGAGACCAAAGACATGGGAAAACTCAAATTCTTTTTGGGAATAGAAGTTGCTCAGTCCCAACAAGGTGTTCTTATTTCTCAAAGGAAGTATGCACTCGATATTTTGGAAGAGACAGGTATGTTAAACTGTAAACCTGTAGAAACCCCGATGGATCCAAATGTCAAGCTTTTTCCCTGTGAGGGGGAGCCCTTATCAGACCCTGGCAGATATCGGAGACTTATTGGAAAACTCAGTTATCTCACGGTGATTCGTCCGGATATCTCATTCGCCATGAGTGTTTTGAGTCAGTTCCTAAGTGCTCCGTATGATAGTTATTGGAATGCTGCCATTCGTGTTCTACGCTACATCAAGAAAGCGCTAGGTAAAGGTTTACTTTATGAAGATAAAGGACACACTGAAGTGATTGGATATTCAGATGCCAATTGGGCAGGCAGTCCACATGATAGACACTCGACCACTGGATATTGTGTCTTTGTTGGGGGGAATTTAGTGTCTTGGAGGGGAATTCAGTGGTTGCTTTGTCCACAGCTGAGGCAGAATACCGAGCTATGGCTAAGGCTACCTGTGAGCTCGTATGGTTGAAACAATTACTTCAGGAGTTGGGGTTTATGAAGTGTCAACATATGAAATTGATATGTGATAATCAAGCAGCTCTTCACATCGCTTTCAATCCTGTGTTTCATGATAGGACCAAGCACATTGAGATTGACTGTCATTTTATTTGAGAAAAGATTCTTTCATGGGATATCGCCACTAGTCATGTCAAATCAAATGACCAATTAGCCGATATATTTACTAAGTTACTCGGGGATCCTCGTGTCAATTACATTTGTAACAAGCTTGGAACATACGATTTGTATGCTCCAGCTTGAGGGGGAGTGTTAGATTGTATTATATGAGTTAGGGTTTAGTGTGGGCCTAACCCAATACAATAATTGTAAATATTATATATATGTGCCTCTGTGGAATGAATAGAACAACCTTTTCACAATTCTCAACTAATCTCACACATTTATTCAGCTATTATCTCTATTGTTGGAGAATTAGAATGATACGATTTGTACAACTTCACAATCACTGATTATTAGGGTCTAAATATAGAAAGATAGGAACTGATTTTGTTATGATTTTATTGAGATTTTATTGTGTATTATTAGGTAGTAAATCTCTGTAATTATAGGATTAGTCAATTTTCCTAGATTAGATTCTTAAAGCTGTATATATATTCTTTCATACTGATTTATCAGAATACAATTGAGATTCAAATCTTCTATATGGTATCAGAGCCGATTAGGGTTCCTCAATCTTTTTCCAATCAGCTTAGTGCTTAGCCTTTCAAACCCTTCAGTAGTTCCTTTGTTTTCTGCCCTTAACCACAATGTCAAAAGTATCTGAAACCACTTCAAAGAAAACCCATGTTACCAATGTAGATAGCCAAAACAGCCAAGCTATAGGTGAACTTCAGAACCTGCAAGTCTCTCACAGGTTGAATGGAAAGAATTATTTGAAGTGGTCACAGATTGTTAAAACCTTTTTGAAGGGAAAAGGAAAGATTACTCATCTGTTGGATGTTTCACCAAGTCCTGAAGATCCCAAATTCACACTTTGGGATGAAGAGGACTCGATGATCATGTCGTGGCTTTGGAACTCGATGATGCCGGAGATCTGTGGACCCTATATGTTCTTGACTACAGCCAAAGAGATCTGGGAAGCAGTAAGGCAAACTTATTCCAAAGTCAAAGATGCTGCACTCATCTATGAAATCAAGACCAAGCTTTCAACTACTAAACAAGGGAATCTTTCTATCAGAGTATTACAATACTATGAAAGGGTTTTGGCTGGAATTAGATTATTGCCAGGATTTCAAGATGAAGTGCAGCGATGATGCTGTAATTCTTAAACAATATGTGGAACGAGAAAGAATCTTTGAATTTCTTGCTGGACTAAACCTTGAATTTGATCAAGTTCGAGTTCAAATCCTTGGAAAGGATACTTTGCCATCACTCAATGAGGTGTTTTCGCTAATAAGAGCTGAAGAGGGGAGACGGACTGTGATGTTGGAAGTGCCAAATACCGAGGCATCTGCCATGGTGACCACTGAAGGTAAAGCACTGGGAGATGCCTTGAATGTTGCTGATACAACGAAAAATGAAGGGCATAAGAACTCTCACAAAGACAGCTTGTGGTGCAATTATTGTAGGAAGAAAGGACACACAAGAGAAGTTTGCTGGAAACTTCATGGTAAACCCCCAAACATGGGCCGGGGCTACAAGGGAAACCAACCAAGGAGTCAGGCACATCTTACTGATGTGGAAGAGCCAAGCAACGAAACAAAGTATGCAAACATTGGAGACTTTAATCCTCAGGAGATTGAGCGACTGAAAAACCTCCTCAACATTCTCGAGAAGCCTTCTGGGTCATGCTCTCTTGCTCAAAATGGTAAAATCCTAAACTCTTTTGCTCTTAGTGCCTCAAATAAGTGTATTTCCAGCACCTGGGTCGTTGACTTAGGTGCAACAGACCACATGACAAATTTGGCAGGTTCATTTGTTTCCTATCAACCATGTCCAAGCAACAAGAAAATAAAAGTTGCTGATGGAACTCTGATTACTGTTGCAGGCCAAGGAACAGTAGCTATTACCCCTTCTTTCATCCTTAAAAATGTCCTTCATGTCCCCAAACTTGCTGTTAACTTGTTGTCTATTCATAAAGTCACCAAAGATCTCAATTGTCACGTAATTTTTTCCGGTGACCACTGTGTTTTTCAGGACCAAGCTACGGGGAGGATGATTGGACAAGCTAGGGCAAAGGAAGGGCTGTATTTACTTGAAGACAAGGAAGGCCACAATAGTCATTCTTCATTAGTTTCTGTTAATGTGAATAAAGATGAGATCTTGAATCATCATCATCGTTTAGGACATCCCTCATTTAAAGTTCTAAAACGAATGTTTCCATCTTTATTTATGAGTACTGATATTGAAAATCTCCATTGTGAAGTGTGTGAATTTGCAAAACATTATAGAGTATCATTTCCTCTAAGCAACATGAGGTCATCATCACCCTTTCTTTTAATTCATTCTGATATATGGGGACCATCAAGAATTCCCAGTATTTTAGGGGCTAAAGGGTTTGTGACATTCATTGATGATTGCACCCGAATGACTTGGGTATATCTACTCAAACAAAAATCAGACGTAAGTCGTATCTTTCCAACATTTGTGAACATGATAAAGAACCAATTTGGGGTAAGCATCAAAAGTATTAGAACCGATAATGCTCGAGACTACTTCAATCAAATATTGACGCCATTTTTCGAAAAAGAAGGCATTATACATGAATCATCATGTATCGATACTCCACAACAAAATGGAGTAGCTGAAAGGAAAAATAGGCACCTTCTTGAAGTAACTCGAGCCCTAGTTTTTCAAATGAATGTCCCAAAAAATTATTGGGGAGAAGCGGTTCTAACTTCTACATACTTAATAAATCGCATACCTTCTAGAGTCATTGATTTCAAAAGCCCCCTGACGTTTCTTTCTGAATTCTTTCCAAACTATAATTTCTATTCAAAACTACCACCAAGAATCTTTGGATGTGTCTCTTATGTTCACATTCATAAGCATCAGCGGTCTAAGTTAGATCCTAGAGCCCTCAAATGCATTTTTATAGGATACTCCACCACTCAAAAAGGGTACAAATGTTATCACCCTACATCTAGGAAGTTTTTTGTGTCTATAGATGTCACATTCGATGAGAAACAATCATACTTCACTTCTACTCATTTTCAGGGGGAGAACACTCAAAATAAAGATAGGAATGATGATTTTGACATATTTTCACTCCAGATTCCAGCCACAAAAGAATCTAAAAGTGTTATCACTAAAGAATGTGAAGGTGCTACCTTAGGATCTACACCTACAAAAGGAAATACCGGGAGTCCTCTTGGCCAAAAAGATTGTCAAAATCAGTGTTCTAACCCACCAATAAGTCCAGTTAGAGAGTCTCAAAATCTGCCAGTTCATGATTCAAAAGACCAGTACCAACCTGAACCCACTATTGTGCGTCCATTGCAGGTCTATACCAGGAGAATACAGCCTGTTCAAGTGCCCTTGCAGGTCCAAGAATCCGAATTGCGGCTACAAGGTAAAGAAAATTCTTTTCCTAACTCAGATACTCTACCATCTGCACCCATTTCTTCTGAAATTAGTGATATTGATCAACCTATTGCCATTAGGAAAGGTGTAAGAAAATGCACCAAGTCTCCATTGTACCCTATTGCTCAGTACACCTGCTTCAAAGTTTTCTCTCCTTCACATAGAGCTTTTTTGTCTACAATTAGTTCTGTCCAAATCCCTCACACACTTCATGAGGCACTAGGAAATAAGAATTGGGAAAATGCCATGAAAGAGGAGATGGATGCACTAGAAAGGAACAAAACTTGGGAGATAGTTGAGTTACCTAAAGGGAAGAAAACTGTGGGATGTAAGTGGGTATTTGCATTAAAATATAAGGCTGATGGTAGTCTAGAGAGATATAAATCTAGGCTTGTAGCAAAAGGCTTTACTCAAACTTATGGAGTTGATTATCAAGAGACATTTGCTCTGGTTGCAAAAATGAATACTATTCGTATTTTGATTTCTCTAGCAGCTAACTTTGGGTGGTCCATGCAGCAATACGATGTTAAAAATGCATTTTTACATGGAAACTTAGAGGAAGAAGTATATATGGACCTTCCACCTGGATTCAATAATTTTCTCACTAAGGATCGAGTGTGCAGGTTGAAAAAGGCTCTCTACGGGTTAAAACAGTCACCACGGGCTTGGTTTGGTAGATTCACAAAGGTCATGCAAAAGTTGGGATATAAACAAAGTCAAGGAGACCATACTCTCTTCATAAAACACTCAACAAAAGGTGGAGTCACAGCCCTCATAGTGTATGTTGACGACATAATTGTGACAGGCGATGATCTTTTAGAGCAAGGGTGCCTAAAGAAGAGTTTAGCTACAGAGTTTGAAATCAAAGAGTTAGGCAAACTCAAGTATTTCCTTGGCATGGAGGTGGCTCACTCCGAGAAAGGGATTTTCATTTCACAGCAAAAGTATGTCCTAGATCTACTAACAGAGACGGGGATGATTGATTGCAGGCCATGTGACACACCAATGGAACTAGGACAGAAACTTGACATTAGTGAAGATGAAGAAGGGGCAGACAAGGGCCAATATCAAAGGTTGGTGGGCAAGCTGATTTATCTTTCGCACACACGACCGGATATAGCATTTCCGGTCAGTGTAATAAGCCAATTTATGCAGAATCCGAAGACCTCACATCTTCAGGCAGCCTACAGAGTTCTCAGGTATCTAAAAGGTACTCCTGGCAAGGGAATTCTCTACAAAAGGAACGAAACCATAAGACTGGAAGGATATACCGATGCAGACTTTGCAGGGGCACTAACAAACAGAAAGTCAACCTCAGGTTATTGCACTCTATTAGGAGGGAACTTAGTAGCATGGCGAAGTAAAAAGCAAAATGTAGTGTCACGATCAAGTGCAGAATTTGAATTCAGATCAATGGCATTGGGAATTTGTGAATTGCTATGGCTCAAGATCATCTTAGAAGACTTGAAGGTGAAATGGGAAGGACCAATAAGATTATACTGTGACAACAAGTCTACCATCAGCATCGCGCACAACCCAGTGCAGCATGATCGGACGAAGCATGTGGAGATAGATAGACATTTTATAAAGGAGAAACTCGACAATGGATTGATCTGTACACCCTATGTACCTTCAGGTGGCCAACTTGCAGACATATTCACCAAGGGACTTCCTAATCCTACATTCAGAAACATACTAGACAAGCTGGGAATGTTGGACCTCTATCAACCAGCTTGAGGGGGAGTGTTGGAGAATCAGAATGATACGATTTGTACAACTTCACAATCATTGATTATTAGGGTCTAAATATAGAAAGATAGGAACTGATTTTGTTATGATTTTATTGAGATTTTATTGTGTATTATTAGGTAGTAAATCTCTGTAATTATAGGATTAGTCAATTTTCCTAGATTAGATTCTTAAAGCTGTATATATGTTCTTTCATACTGATTTATCAGAATACAATTGAGATTCAAATCTTCTATATCTATTTAATGTACACAGCTGTTAAAAATTAAAATTGAAACGAGACTTTGATTCCAAGATACAAGAATGATGATACTCATCATTGGAAAAGGTTGGTGTAAGAAGAATGTAAAGTTTACAAATGATTAATGATGACCTGAGCAGAGTAGATGGTCTTGGTAAATGTAAGCTATGTTAAAATGGATATATTCTACTCATGTTAGAGACAAAATAATTAGACAAGGTTGTGGTGTCTATCTGTGCGCGCACACATATATGTATATATGGACGAAATAGGGCAGAATGGCCTTCTTTTGGTGAAATAAGTTTTAGGGGCCATTGACCATATCTTTTACCATTTTACCCATGTTTCTTGTTTATAAAAAGGTCCCTTAATAGCTTTTTGTTTCATATGTTCTCTCTATTTTCTCTTCTTTTTCTCTTTCTTCTTTTTGTTGTTCATTTTTTTAGTCCTGAAAAACACTTACTCTCCATTATCTTTTATCTTCTTCAAATTTTCACCATTCAAACTATGTGGAGAAGACGTCATAACACAAAAAGAAGAAACGAGGTGATTTTTTATGTTTGTATATGTAGAGAAAATTTTTCTAGGTTGTTTATTGCGAAAACGATTGCATACGACCTTGTTTCCAGCTGTTTTCCAGTTGTCCATGAAAATAGATTTTTTTAAAAAAAGTTTTTTTGGGTGTAAATTCTCACAGAACGAACTAGAACGACTTAGACCATTGTCATTCTGAAGCGACCTAGAACGAGCATTGTGTCGTTCTGGAATGACCACCATGGTCATTTTGAACTACTGAGACATTTTTTTGTAGATGTTTTTGAATGACCTAGTCGTTTTTGAACGACCTAGTCGTTTTGAACATCTAAGTCCGTTTTAAACAATTGAGAGAGTCGTTTTCCATATTTGAAAAAGTTTTTTTCAAATATGAAAAATGAGCGGGACGTTTTTTTTTAATTGGTTCATGTCACACGCACACATACATCACTTGTAGCATAAATTGATAGCTTATTTATTGATCAGACACTTATCACATGTGCTATCTCTGATCTGTATCCAGTCCATATAAGGTAGATCTATAAACTATAGTGAAAATGCTTGTTCGCCTTTAAATATGAATAGTTGGACCAGAAGATGTGGTTTATCTGGGGTTAAGCAACCTTCTGGTTAGATGGCTATGGCTTTGCTCATTGAGTGCTCATTTTGTTGAACTTCCATAACAATCATATTCTCTTTTGTATATTTAGGCACTCATCAAAATGGAAGCAGATGGTTCGTTCTTTCTGAGAAACCTTGGTAAGAGTCCAGTCTCTGTGAATGGCATTGCAATGGCTGCTGGACAGTTGCTGACTCTTAGTTCCAGTTGTTTAATTGAGGTAATTCTGTTACACGCTTACACCTAATTTCTAGCTAAATGGTTTTCAATTTTCATTCTCAGTTAGAGGGATGGCCTTTCACTGTATGGTCTCGTCTGGCGAAAACAATACATACCATTATATTGTAAACTGTGGTTCACTTGTAGATTCCAAATATGGAAACCAAACCACTACCGAGAAACTAATCCTGGAAACTACTCCGCTGCCATACAGGCTAGCTATACTAATAAAATATACATACTTGTATTTTTAATTGAATTGAATGTAAGTGATATTAGATTTTAGCATGACACCAAAAATGTATATACCCTTTGAGCTTCTTACGGGTTTAAAACTACATGTGATGAGAGTTACAAGAAAGAAATGGCCTGACTATGAGGCTTGGCATCAGTACATCCGTCTCAAGAGCGAGTGTTTATAATAGAAAACTGTGCCTTGGAAACCAAAGTTTCTCCAGCCTCATTTTAATAACCTCTGTATAATTCTTCCTTAGCCCCTGTTCGGTTCCCAGTCCAATAACGGGCATGGTTAAAGATCAGTTTGGTTATAAAAGGTGCTTGGATTCAGTGTTTGACCACTGTCTTATATCTTCCCCTCCTTCGATCTTTGGGTCGTCCCTCATTTAGTTTATCCTTAACTCTAATATTTGGGAAGAGGGAGCTTCCAAATAATAATGCTAGAAGATCTTTTGAGAACTCTACTTTATCCATAATGAATAGAATTTGTCTCAAGTTGTCCTCTGTAAATCATGATTTGGCTCACCCCTGCTACTCCAAAAGTGCCATTATTCTCGTAATATTACAACCATCTATAAGTACTACTGATGCAATGCTTTTCTAGAACCCTCCTTGATGTTTCTTTTCATGTTTATCTTTGTATTTGCTTGAAATAAGGTTTCTTTGGTTCACAATGTCAATGTTCCAACTACACAAGTGTCCCTTAGATAAAGATGTCAAGATGTTAATTTTTGAACTTTCTCAAATCATATTTTGTTGTTCTTTTTCACTGCCAAATTCAACTGTTACTATAAATTATTATTTCCCTGTTATCACAATTATTCTTTACTGTTTCAGAAAATTTTTTTTTGAAAAAGAAACGAATTTATTAATATAAGATAAAGTTACAACAATACTATCTCAACACAATTCTCTGAGAAAGCAGTGGTACAAATCCTATCAAACTAATTACAAAAATTCTTCCATTCTCTGCTAAGCTCCAAGAATGACAATCCTTCAAATTCTCTAGTGTGAAATATCCATGTTGCAACCCAAAACTTAACCTTATCCCACAACCTTTCGACTGGTTCTTCTACTCCTTCAAAGATTCTCCTATTTCTTTCTAGCCAAACAGCCCAGCACATTGCAAGAATTGATGCTGTCCATATTCTTGAAGTCCTCTTTCCTCCTCCCAATTTGCTAGCTAGAAGCATACTACAACATTGAGGCATACACCATTGGATGTCTAGTTCGTGAAATAATCTGGACCACAGCTTCTGGACCATGGTACATTCCAGAAATAAGTGAGATACTGTCTCTCTGTTGCTTTTACAGCAAACACACCAACCCGGACAAAGTGTTAGATATGGATGTCTATTTTGAATGTTCTCATGTACATTCCATTTCCCCAAAGCCATAAGCCATCCAAAGACTTTAATTCTAGAAGGAGCAAGACTCTTCCACAATGTTTTTGCCCAAATCTTCTCTGGATTCTGGTTGTTGAGAGTCAATGAAGAGAATGCTGATTTGCACGAGAATATTCCACTCTTATCTGGAATCCAACTTCTGCTATCTTCGAGCACCTCACACAAAGAGAAGTGTTCTATCAGGCTCAATAATTCCACACGGCTGGGAATCTCTCAATCAAATATATTCCTCCGAAAGCAAAGGTTCCAACCATTTTCAGATTCCGAGATCCCACAGTTCCTATTCAATATTTCCTTGATACACTTGTTTCTAGCATCCGATATGTTGGCTAAATGTGGAAATCTGTCTTTAAAGGCAATGTCTCCAAGCCATCTATCTTCCCAAAACCTGATTCTATCTCCCCGTCCCACTTTGTATTTGACCAGATTCAAGAATTCATCATACAGCGAAGCAATCCCCTTCCAAGGGCTTCTATAAGTCATCCTCTCCCCCTTTTTGGTATCCCAAAGGTTCTCCGCCTCTCCATAACGACTTTGGTCCATAATGCTTGGCTTTCCAAAGGAAATCTCCAAAGTCATTTCATTAGGAAAGCCTTGTTTTTGAGTTCTATGTTGCCAATGCCTAAACCACCTTGAAATCTGGATTTGCAGACTGTTTCCCATGCTACTAAGTGTTCCTTTCCTGCAAGTTCACCTCCTTCCCATAGGAAATCACGCATTATCTTTTCCAACAATTTTGTGACAGCTTTGGGAATCTTAAATAACGAAAGATAATAAGTTGGAAGGGCTGAAAGTACTGACTGTATGAGTGTTAATCTTCCACCTCTAGATAGGAAGGAGCATTTCCAACTATCGAGGTGCTTGGCACATTTAGATAAAACGGGCTCCCAAAATGACAATTTTCTTGGATTTCCCCCCAACGGCATTCCCAAATACTTTATAGGCCAATGTCCAACTTCACAACCAATTTCCTTAGCACATTGTTCCACCACATTTCCATCAATGTTCAGTCCCAACAATTGGCTCTTAAGCAAATTGATCTTCAGCCCCGATATACCACAAAAAATCTGCAAAATGTCCATCAAAACGTGAAGGGATTTGTCATCATTTACAAAGAAGATAGTGTCATCCGCGAATTGAAGGTGACTTACTACAACCTTATCCTTTCCAATGACACAGCCTTTAAATAGAGATGAAATTCTAGCCTTATCCACCATTTTCCCCAAAACGTCGGCCACGATAGTGAACAAAAATGGGGATAGAGGATCTCCTTGTCTTAATCCTCTAGAACCCCTAAACTTCCCTCTCGGCCTGCCCTTGATAAAAATAGAGTATGACACTGTAGAGATGCATCCTTTGATCCATTTTCTCCACACATTTCCAAAGCCTTTTTTCTCCAAAACCAAATCCAAAAAATCCCACTCTATATTATCGTATGCCTTCTCAAAGTCTATTTTGAATACCATTCCACTTTTCCCCTTACTCTTATAGTCTTCAACCACTTCATTAGCCACCAAGATTGTGTCTAGAATTTGCCTTCCTTCCACAAAAGCTCCTTATGTTTCTGAAATAGTTTCTGGAAGGACTTCTTTCAAGCGTAGAGATAGGACTTTAGCAATAATCTTATACAGGCTCGTTACTAGGCTGATTGGTCTATAATCCCTTACGTTGCAGCTGTTAAGTTTCTTTGGGATAAGACAAATGTAAGTTTCATTGGTGCTTCCATGTATGATACCATCTTTTGCAAATCCAGTCATCACCTCCATCAAGTCTTCCTTAATAACATTCCAGTTCTTTTGAAGCACAGCCATACTAAATCCATCTGGACCTGGAGCTTTCTCTCCATCGCAATCGAACAAGGCCCTCTTAATCTCATTTTCCTCAAATGGCCTCTCAAGATGTTGGGCCATATAATCAGGAATACTTTGCCAATCGATTCCTTCTATGCCTACCAAAAGTCTCTCCTCTGATGTATACAGTCTTGAAAAGAATCTCAGAATTTCAGCTACTATGTCTGCCTCCTTGTCCAGAAAAGATCCATCTTCCTTCTCAATCCTTGAAATGAAATTTTTTGCTTTCCGGGCACTTAACAGGCTGTGAAAAAGTTTGGAATTAGCATCTCCTTCTTTAGCCCACTTGCATCTTGATTTCATCCACAGACTTCTTTCTTCTTCGAAGACAAGTTGATTCCATTCTTTTCTGATGCCGGTTCTTTCCTCTTGAAGATGGTGGTTCCACATCCCCTCCTCCAATTTATCGAGAGTAGACATCCTATATTCCATAGCTTGTTTAATTACTTGTCTATTTCCATAAACAAGTTGACTCCATACCTTGATATTCTGTTTCACTTGCTGCAACTTACTCATGAACTTATACCCTGGCCATCCCTCAACTTTGGCTTTTCTCCACCATTTTTCAAACTCTGATTTAAATGATTTATTCTCCATCCAGATGTTGTCAAAACGAAAGGGGCTAGGACCCCACGAAGGGGGGTTTGAGTCCAAAATGATTGGGCTATGATCAGAGATAGCTCTGACAAACACTTCCTGCCTAGTGTAGGAGTAAATTTCAGTCCAGTTGCTTGTAAAAAGAAATCTGTCCAATCTGCTACAAATAGGATTCACCCTGAAGTTCGACCACGTGAATTTCCCGTTGTTTAGTTTGGGATCAATCAACTTCAATTCCCTAATTAGTTCATCAAACATCTTCATACTCTTTGTATTCGAGCTGCTGTTCAATTTCTCTTGAACCCCTCTGACTACATTGAAGTCACCCCCCAAACACCACTTCTCTCCACATATGGAACTTAATCCAGCCAACTCATCCCAAAAATCAGATCTACCATTTACATAGCTTGGTCCGTAAACCCCTGAGAACCACCACAACTCTTTACCTTCTGCCTGGATCTGTACTGATACCGTATGTTCCCCAATCAGTGAATCATTTACCGAAATACTTCTGGTATCCCAAAGTACAAGAGTTCCTCCTGATCTCCCAATAGCTGGAAGAAGTATCCATTCCTTGAAACGAGACCTCCAAATGCTCCCAATAAATCTTCTGTCTACTTGTTCTTTTTTAATTTCTTGAAGAACAACTAGATCAGGATTAACTTTACAGATGGTTGCTTTAATGGCTCTTCTTTTCTCCACCGACCCTGTTCCCCTTACATTCCAAGTTAGAATCTTCATCTTTGTATTCCAATCTCCCCTATCTTACTCCCAGATTTGTCATAGTTCACATTAAAGGTCAAATTTTTCAACTCCCTACTCTTTTTGGTGATCACCTTTATGCCCAATTTATCCATGGAATCAGAAAGAGAACTCCTTTTCAGCTTACTCACCTCCAAGTTTGCAGCTGTCCGATTAGAAACCTCGTTGTCTTCAACTGTAGCTGTCAAGCTCCTCACCCGATCTTCTTCCATGATTTCGTCGACCTCTATGACGCTAGCTATTTCCTCAGACTTTCCAGCCCACAGATTTCTGATATTAACCACTGATTCTTCCATAATTTCCTCTACCGATGTGACAGAATCGACATCCTCTTCTTCTGAAGTGCAAATTTCAGCGTCATCATCCATGAATGCGAACTCCTGGAGATTCTTGCTCTGGTTGTTATCTTCTTGTATCAATTCCTCCATTGAATCAACTCGATATTGGCCTACTGTGCTAAGTTGGGTATTTCTTCTTGAGTAGACTTTGAAAGATAAATTACCTTCTCGATCGATCTACTCATTGTCTTCCTCCGTATCTTTAATCAGCACCGATGATGTTTTGTTTGATTTTTGGGCCTTAAAATTTAGCCAAGATACAATGTCCGCTTGTCTGAAAAAGCCTCTCTCCTTGGGTTTAACAGCTTTAATAAGCCCGTCAAAGAAGAATAGCCCAGATACGTTTGGGCTTCCCTGCTCCACCTTAGTCAAAGTACCCTGTAATTGGGCCTTCTCAAAACCCAAATTATTTGACCCATAGTCCAACTTAGCATCTGTTTGCCCCGTCTTAATAATCCAATCTGATTTTGGGCCCGCCGAGACGTGAGAAAGCTGTATTCCTCCCGACACTACTGAATCCCTCATAATAGCCGCGTGCGAGGGAAAAACCCTAATCCCCAATTGCTGCGATGGAATTGCTCTTCCCAAGGTCAGGCCTTCGTTAATTCTATTGAATATCTTACCTAGACTGATTGTATTCCTTTCGATTCTATCCTCTGTTGGTAATCGATTCTCTCGAGTGCTGTTCTACGCCGGAATCGACGTAACTCCCACCTGTCGTATTAAAGACGTGTTTGAATTGCTTGTTCCTTATTCCTTTATTGCCTCTTGTCTCGCAAGCATTGGTGATTTCTGCCACGTCCTGCCCAACCTGCTGACAAGAGGCTGCCACGTCATCATCTTCCACCTCTGTTGCTACTGAATCACCATTCATTGCTGAACCTACACCTTCCTTCTCTGTCAGCTCCTCTTTGTGCCACAAAGTGTCGAAAATTCCATGAAATCTATATCTTCTATCATTGAACTTGATGAATTTCAATTCAATCCTCGAGCCTTCATAGGGTAATGAGATTGTTTCTGGAATAAAACCATATTGATCCCCTCTCAACTTCAAACGAGCATGGGTTAACACTTTCATTTCTGCTGTATCTTTATCGACCTCAATCAATCCCCCACATAAGTTCCCAAGTACTCTAAATACGTGTACATTCCATATGTTCAGAGGTAATCCTTCAACACCTATCCAGCTGTATCTGCACTCGATTTTCCCGCTGTCCTCCTGATTTTTCCAACTCCATGGAAGGAATACTACTGACGTTACAGTTGGGATTTTTAATTTTCCAATATTGACCAACTTGTCTCTTCTTCACTGTAACACCATAACACTGCTCTGTCATCAAACAGTGGACTTATTTCGTATTTCTTCTCCAAAGTATCCAACAATCCATATTGAATTGCTTCCCAAGGGGTATGACTTTCTTCCCTAAACAGCAACACAGCAAGGTTACTTCTCTTGAACTTTTTCCTGGCATCACATTTCTCAGAACTGTTGTGATGCATATATCTACCCTGAGTGGATATGTTCTTCGAATTGAAAGTATTACTTCCTTCAGGTACTTGATCCCATCTCCTCACAGGATTCTGTCCCTTTGGCCTCTCCTGCCTCTTTGGATGTGCATTTCTAACCACATGGGCCCATGAATTCTTTCCATACACTGGTGGGATTTGCTTTGGCTGATAGAAGAGTTTTACTTGCGTATTCTTCCTTCCGATTACATGCTGTAAGTTCTCCTCCATGTTCCTCCATCCTTTTAATTCCTCCTCTGCTGGAACTATGATACTCCTCACCCTGCTATTCCTTAAGGTGGAAATCCTTAAGAAATCCCCTCTAATGTTCTTGAAGTTTTCCATCCATAAACGCTGCTGGCTGTTTCTGAAATGCTTCTTGGTGTTTTTTGTATTTCCATCTTTGCGTAAGACCTTGATAGCCTCAAGTAGCCATATTGCAGCATCCACAGTGACTGATATATCATACCCAGTTCTCCTAGTCCTTTCTATAATCCTGACAAAGCTGCCATCTTGAGATAATGATATTGAGAAGTCCTTGTATCTGGTTCTAAATCTCCCACAGCTAGTGTTTTTCTGTATAACTCCGAAAGATTTGTGTGTATTTTCATCGCCATGCCCAGTGGGGGCATGGCTGAGGTACGGGGACATGAAAGGTGGTTAGAGAGAGTTTATAAGGTGAATCCAACAGTTTAGATAATTGAGGTGCTAAAAGTGTAGATCATCTCCGGTGCGTATCTTTACTGTTTCAGAAAATTAAAAATGTTGGTTTGCTTGATTTTCTGCATTTCATTACCTCTAAAAGGATGAACCACTTACTGCATACTAACATTATTGGAACTGCTTAGCTCTTCGTGTGATGTTGCTAAAAAATGATAAAGTGCATGGGTCTATTGAAATGTGTGGTTAAAAATGAAGTTTGACTATCTTCTAGCAAACAAGCTTTTACTAAACAAGCTCTAATCACCTTTAACTTGTATGACTTCTGATTTTCATATGTCTTAACAAGTCACACTTCATAGATATTTACATGTTTGGAAATAAAACTCATGATGAATCTTAATGTATATATGTAGCACGAAAGGATTTTGGGAGATTAGTTGACCTCCTCCATCAAGCGAAGTGATCTACACCCATGGTAGGATATACAGCTGTCATGTCAGCTCAGTTCGTGACAGTGCCCACGTCATCATTTTAAGGAAATAAATGATGACATGATGCTGCCGTGCATCGGTCAGCCTGGATTGGTGGTAGAAGATTGTTTCTCTATTCATCAATGCTTCCAAATCTTTGGCTGCGGATATAGATGGAAGTAAACAATCAGTTTAGTCCACACATTTGAAGAGGTTATTTACAGTCCTATAAATCTAAAAGTGCTTCATGAGAGAAACAAGTTGAAAAGAAAGCCCTGAATGAGAAGAAGGTTTCACACGGTCAACCCAAGGTCAGGGAATAACATTTAGGGATTGTTTGAAGAGTTGTCTTTAAGCACTTCATACTACCCACTTTTCCTCCACTCATTTTTGTATGTTCCTATGCAAAAATATTTTTAGACACTTTAAGGATTGACATATAGTAATGTCCGTCTATTACAACAAACATACCATTTATAGATATACTAGGAGGGCGGTACACATGCAGTCTAGTCTTATTTCGCTCCACAAGGATCGACATCGAATGAACGTACATCTCGTTCTGAAAAGTGAATAGAAGTGTAGTATTTTACCCTATGCCTGTGGGTACATCAGCTGAGTCACAGAAGGCATTGGTGTTCTGTTCCGCGAAAGTCCCTTGCTTTGCAGTTACTGAAGCATTCATACAGATATCCTGTCGTTATTGATAGCGTATCTGTTCCCTCTTGTCCATAGCTTGGAAGTTTAAAATCGTTATAGAAAGTGCAATAGAATAGTACTAAGGGAGTAAGTTGTTCGGTGATGCGACGTTACTTGTGATTGTTCTCCCTTCTGACCACACAGTAGATACTTATTGCTGGTTTATAAAGAATCCCTATTGAACTTAAATTAGTTTGACCAGATAATTTATGTTAGTCTTTAACATATATTTTAGATCAATTTGTGAAGGGAATCTGGATTCTTTTCAGTAGCACTTCTATTTAATGTATAACATATAGCTGCTTCGTGTACTTCATCGAAAAAATGCAAGATTACAATACGCTTTGAAGACTGAAGTGTCCCTTATTATTGCTGCATTATCATGCTCTCACTGGTTTTCCACAAATCATGAATTCACAGGTGAGAGGAATGAGCTTTGTGTTCGAAATCAACGAAAAATATGTGAGGCAGTACTCGGAACAGCAAAAAGAAACAAAAGACGAGCAAATTTGATTTGTTGATTATGGACATAGCAGCATGACCCAAAAAGCCTTCTTACTTATCCCTGTTTGTTGAAATAAATGATGTTTGTATGACACAGTTGCAGATCCTTGGGGGATAAATAATGTACTCCAATGTTTCAATATAGCGCATGTATATATATGTATTATATTAAGCGTTAGAGTTGTATTTATTGTAGGTTGCGTACCCAAACTGTGGTGATCGCGGCATAGTACGTCCATTCAGCCTTTTCTTAGAGAAGAATATGCTTCTTAATGTTTGTTATGTAAATGCTATATGCCTGTTACGATGCTAATTTAGAATTCATGCTGGCGGATGGATGCCGTTTCACAAATCGAGTCGTAGTATCTTTTCCTAAGTATTCATTTGCAACAAATTTGTTACTTCTCCATTTCATTGCATCATTGTCTAGCTTTTCTCGTACAATTTCAATTCAGGGGAATTGGTTGCTCTGCGTAAGTTATGCTCTGGACTCATGGTTTCCTCCTGCTGGAAATTTAGAGAGGGGGATTAAAAATTACAATTTGAACTGAAAGTCAAAATTAAGATGATGTAGCTATTTTGAAGTGTAAATTGATTGATTCTTAGTGAGTGTAATATGAAAAGTTATGGGATTTGCAAGTGTAGTTGAGACGAATTTGAGGGAAGATCAATGCTCTTAGTGGCAATCAGCTTTAATGGCTTGACAATATGGTCCGTCGACGCCCAAGCTCCGTCTGATGACTGTTATCATTGAGCTGCTCTCTGTTTTCCATCAACCTAATCATGGAGGAAGTAGGAAATTACACAAAATATTACCTAAAAATGACCAATAAATGCATGGCAATTCCAATGTTTGCCCACTAGCTCATCCCCCTCTTGTTTTTGCCCGTAAAAGGGTTGGAATAAATGCACTCATTTTTTTTTAAATGCAACCACCCCACCACCACCAAAAAAAAAAACAAACGTTCATTTGCATTTCACCCCTTCACCAGGAAAAGAATAAGAAACAAAACTAGGACAAAAGAAAAAAAAAAGTGAAGAAGAAGCTTCCCTGCTCTCCCCTTTTTTTGGCTATCATTTCGGGCAGCATTCGCTGTTGAATATGGCTAATAATTTATTTTATTTTATTTTTGTGTCAAGACTATTCGGGCAATGCTGGTCGAACAAAAAAAAAAAAGAGAAAAATAATGAAAAATAGAAGGTAAAATTGGAATACAATTTATTTGGGGGGTGTATTCAGCAAAATTGGGGGTGAAAATAGCCGCATCCCTGATAAAATTAATTTTCTTTACCAATTGCTCAAATATTTTAATTTTAACTGTGTTTTTCGCAAAAATATGAAAATTTTGCCTTTCTAACTAAACGGGCTATTGTTCGTTGTTTTCCTCTCGAGAGAAAAAGTGATTGTGAGATTGGCCGCTACCAGATCACTCTCTCGGACCCCCTTCCTCTTCTTAACACCTAAAAATTCAAATCTAGCAAATATTTGTGCAGATCTTTTCTTTTTCGAACTTTTGATATATTTTGTACTTATTTTGTTGATCTCTATGGGGATTCGGCAATTGAGCCTCTGTTGAAAATTGAACGTTAGTAGGTCAACATGAGAAAGAGATAACTGAAGCTCTCCGTTTTGATCTCGATAAATGCGAACTTGAATCATATGAGGTTAGTTTCACCATTCGATTAGATTGTATGTGAATATTCAATTTGATGGAGGGGCAGAGACAGCAGTGGGCTTCCAGGGGCGTATCCAGGATTTTGATCCAGTGCAGTCACAAATTCTAGGCAATAGAAAATGGAATATTCTTTAACAATAAAAGCAAATACAAATATCGTATCTTACAATAGCTCTTTACGAGTTTTCATATTCTGAAACCGTTTTACAATCATTTCGTTATCAATTTTTAAAAATATCTCTTTTTCTACATAAACAACTAGGCTATCATTCATCCGTTCGCCACCCATTCGATTGCGCAATCTGTCCTTCACCAAGTTCATTGCAGATTCTACAGTGGCAGTGGCAACAGGTAGAATCAATGCCAAAGTCAAAACCTTATAGACCAAAGGATATACTCGGTTTTTTCTTGTTTCGACTAACTTCTTTGCAAGATCACCAAGGCCTTTCAAATCTTTAAATGCAATATGAGAGCGCATATAAAAAATATAAGTATCAAGTTGATCCTGAAGCATAAGGAGATCTAGTCCAGAAAAATCTTGTGGATAAAACTCAGCAAGTTGAAGCAATCTTTTCTTGTCAAATGGAGAAAATGAATCTCGTGGACACAAACAAGCTATGCAAAGTAGTAGCTCTGTACTTACCTCGAGGAAACGATCATTCAACTCTAGCACTTGCAAATCGATCACAGCATAAAACAAATCCACACGGTAGTGATGTAAATTTGTCAACTTTGGTGGATTACGTTAAGGACGACCACGAATATCATGGCGCATATACATATCATCAATCTTGACAACATTAATGTGATACTTCTCACAAAAATTACAAACATCTTCCAAAAGCGAATCCCATCCATTATCTCTCAACACTTGGAGTCTTTGCTTGCAAACTCTCACCAAATCCATTGCATTCACAATATCTTGATCTTTCAACTGTAATGCTTGAGACAATTCGTTTGAAATTCCTAAAACAATTTTCATCATATACAAATTGAACACAAAATCAAAAGAATGTGTTGACTTCAACAAATTAAATGCCTCCAATCGCTGGTCTGGAGAAGAAGAAGCATCTTCATAAATCATTTCAAGGACATCACCCACAGCAGAAAACATAGAAAGCAAGCTAATCAAGGAATTATAATGTGAACCCCAACGTGTATCCCCAGCACGTCTAAGACTAGTTTCCTGATTTAATCCCCATCCACTTGGAATCGTACCACTTTCCAATGCCCCAATAATAAAGTCTGAATGTTTTTCTTGAAGAAGGTAACATTTACAAGATCCTCCAACAACATTTACCACATCACTAACAACACGAAAAAATTCAGCAGTTGGGAATACTCTTCTTTGCCACAGCTACAAGAGCTAGTTGAAGTTGATGAGCAAAACAATGTATGTAATAAGCACATGGGTTCTCGTTTGAAATTAGTGCTCTTAGGCCATTAAACTTTCCTTGCATATTATTGGCCCCATCATAACCTTGTCCCCTTAATCTAGAAATGCTCAAGTTGTATCTAGAAAACATCTTGTCAATGGCAGCCTTAAGTGATAGTGCTGTGGTACTAGTGACATGCTCAATCCCTATAAAACGTTCAATTACATGCCCACTGTCATCTACATAACGCAAAACAACTGACATTTGCTCCTTTGATGATACATCACGAGATTCATCAACTAGAATAGAAAATAATGATTCACCAATATCCTTCATGATAACATTTATTGTTTCAGCTGCACAAGCACTAACTATATCATTTTGAATGTCGGGTGATGTTAACTTATTGTTCTTAGGAGCATTTTCCAATGTCACGCCTTTGATTTCATCATTATGATCAGCCAAAAAATTCAATAAACCAAGAAAATTACCAGGATTGAGAGAATTCTGTGATTCATCATGACCCCGAAAAGCTAACCCTTGTCGCAACAAATACCGAACACAATCAATTGATGCATTAAGACGAATGCGGTATTCATCCTTCGATTGTTTTGATTGCTTCTGCAAAACTGTTTGAATATGTTAATCTTGATTCATTAACGCCTCACATTTCATTCAGGCTTGATTATGCTCACTATTATGCTTCCCAACATGAGTCTTAAGCCTGGCTTTATTATTCCAAGCATCGAATCCCTCCCTAACAAAAGCATCACCGCCTGATTGATTCCCTCTATTTGGTTTGAAAAGATAACAATACAAACAAAAGACGGCATCTTTTGATATACTATATTCCAACCAATCACAATCAACAAACCAAGAAGGGATGAAGCTTCTATTTTTGCCTGCAAATCTCCGTTGTGGGAATGTGTGGTCCATAGGTTGACACGGACCTTTTTGCAAATACGCTCTTCGAACTTGATCCCTAATTTTAGAATTGTAGTTTGTAATTGGTATCCTAAATCCAGGATCGGAAGGCAATTGTGCAACATCGAATGTCTCAACCATACTTGAGCTCTTCCCAACCGTATTTGAGCTATTTTCAACTCTATTTGTGCTCTCCTCAATTCTATTCGAGCTCTCCGAAATTCTGTTTGTGCTTTGCTCAACAACATCTTCTTGAGCAATACTTTTGAAATATTTCTCCATAATCTGAAATGTACAACAAAAATAATTTATCGTATTCAATAATTGTTGAATGATTTATCTAACAAGTCGACAAAGCACTTAGTCTTATTTAATTTATCAATTATACACATCAAATAATCAAACCAATTATGATAGGCATTTTTTTGGCTAATGTAATATAATAGTTTCATGCTTATTTCAAATGAACAAGTGAGAACTTTTGAAACTATGATCATTGAATCCAATAACACAAAATGAAAATGAAATTAAGATCATTGAAACTAAGATCATTGACTTAAGAAAATGAAAAATCCAGAGAGACATAACATTCCTGGGCATAACACATTAAGTCATTAACAATGGATTAGTCTATTAGGGCAATTTATCATACATTTGAGTTTTTAGTGAAACAAGATCCAAATCCCAATTCCCATCTTTCAATTGAATAAATTAAACCTAAATTTCGATTTCACATCTAGATCTAGTTTCAAAAATTGTTTCAATTGAATATCCAATTCTCTAACACAATTAGGTTTAGCAAATTACAAATACACCAAAAATTAGGGCAAAGGCCAAAGGGTGAAAGGGAGATGAAAATTAAGGAAAGAACCGAGTCGAGATTGTTTAGTAGTCAACACTTACAGTTTACAAAGAGAAATAGCCAGCTCCTGCAGTCCCGCGTCTGGTGAGGGCGTGAGGCAACTGTAGAAGGACGGAACCGAGGACGAGTGTCGATTTGAGGTAGATAAAGAGACAAACCTGAATTCGATTTTCAAAGAGAAAGAAGCAAAGAGCAATTAGCCAAAGTCCAAAGAGCAGGGACGAAACTTGCCGCTTGCGTGAATTAGTGAATGCGTGACTTTGTCTTCAGAGAATTGCTAGCTGTAAAGGGTCAAAAGTTCTTATGGATTTTGGGAATTTTTCTTTTTCTTATTTATTTTTTTGGGCTGGGTGGTGGGTCCCAGCCCAAAATTTTCAAAAGTTCAGTGCATCACTGTATTGCACTGGACACAGTAAGGCTCCGTCCCTGTGGGCTTCAGTTGGCTAAAGCCCTCTAGTAATAATTAAAAAAAAAAAAAAGAGATGGCTTTGATTCTCTTGAAGTTTAGGCAAGTGAGCTCATTGCTAGAGACCCAACTAAAACTTTCGAAGCCTATTTCATTTTTTTTTTTGAATAAGATGCTATTCATTCATTCAAATTGACACAATACATCGAAACAATATAGATTAACCATTGCTAAAAACCAAAAGGACAAATCTGCGAACAAACTCACAGCACCTAGGTTAAGAGCATGAAATGGCAAAATGCATACAAATGTGAAAAAATCAAAGTGATCGGAATACTCATGCCTCCGGATATGCAACGTTGACTCCCAAAATTCGATTGAATCAATGATGACTCGAAGTTAATGTACTAGTTTGAAGCACACGAACAAACATCACCGCAACAAGACGATGAAAAACCAAACTGTCGCAACGGAGACGCGAAAATACAAAAACACGAAGAAAAAACCCAAGGTAAAAAACAAAGAAAGAGATGAAGGGGCTGTTTTAGTCCAAAAATGGCCAAAATCACCCCCTACGGTATAGGTGAAGGTTCACGAAGAAGAGAGAAGGGAAAGCAGATTAGTAGAGAGAGAAAGGAGTTGGGTAGTTTTTTGAAATCCCGAAGCCTATTTCTTTAGTGGTCCAATTAAACACTAATATTAGAACGCATGTCCCCAAATCCATACCACGATAGTCAGACAAGTTGGAGACAATACTTGGGACTACAAGAGTGAGGTGCGGATTTTGTAAGGTGCGAATTGCGAAGTCAAGTGCCAACTGTCCAACTCGATTATGCAAATTTGTTTCTTGGAATTCTTTTTTTTTAGACTTCGTCTAATCAAGTGAATGATCATTACTTCTTTATCTCGAATCTCGTTGCCAAAATAAGGTATTTCTACTTTGTTTTCTTTGTTTTTATCGATAAACTAATTGATAAGTTGACTGATGTTCTATTTATGATTTTTTGGATCTTGAAATTTAATTGGTATTCTGCTATTTGAAGAGTGCGACAAAAGTAGCACTTTTGCTATTTGAAATGCAATTTGTTTGGCATTTTGTCTCTTAGAGGTTAAACTTCAAGTTAATGATTTATTCTATATATATTAAAGTTGTATTATGGTTTTATTTTATGTCTTTGTTTTTTGTTCTACTTTTGAATGACTTACAACCAAATTTTTAACAACCCACTAGTGAAAAAATTACACCTTCGCCCCTGATTTGATGTTATATAGCATAATGGTTTGCATTCATCTTCAATCCTTTTGTCAATTTCTATCTGTAATAAATGCTTTTTTTTTTGTTGGACACGTGCTGGGTATTTTGTTTGAGGAAATTACGCGAAAACATGATTTAGGGTTCATTAACCTATTTGCTTAAAATATTTACAGAAATCCAATAACCTTGCACCAAAAATTCCAAATTTCAATGATGCATGATCGCATGTGCTATCGGGCAATTGAAATCTAGATTTCGGCCTAGATTTCAACCAATGATCGCCCATTTGATCACATGGTATCTTCGTTTCCTTTTTATTTTTTAACAAATTGTGTGTAATTGCAATGGAATGTAATGAATTACAGAAGTTGTGGAAGAAATTACAAATAGTGTGTAACAAATTATAAGGAATGTGTAAGAAATTACAAAGAATGTGTAATAAATTATGAAGAATGTGTAAAAAATTACAAAGAATGTGTAACAAATTATGGACTGTATGTAACAATGTGTAATACTATATAATAGTGTTGTGTAATTTGACAAAAAAAAAAAATTGGATTTCTGCTATTAGTTTTTGTAGGTTTGTGTAATATGGGCATAGAATTCGTATACAGTGTTCGTTTTGGATGGATAATATATGTTTTTTAGCGTTTCTTGACGATCCCACTCAAACCAGCAGCTTTGCCGGTGCTAATATCTCTTTTTTTGTAAATTATTTTCTATTTATGAGTTATTGTCCAATTTTCGAAAAAAGAAATTGTGCCATGCGATCGCTCGTGTTGTCACATGGCACAAATTTGTAGAATTTCCAATTTTTGTAAATAGTTTGGAAAAACCTTATTTTTGAATTTTTCATTTTCAATTTTTGTATTTGTGTAAAGAAGCCATTTTGTTCCATGTTTGATTATTCAAGTTCTTTTCTTGGATTATCTCTTGAATTTATTTAATCTTTAGCTTGTTTTTAATTTATATTTTAATTCATTCCTCCTTCTATGTGATCTGAGAGACTGAGACCACGTCAAATTCAGGAAGTGCACTGATCGGGGAGTTTTGTATTTTCTAATATCTTTTGGCAAACCAAATTGCATTCATTAATTTCCTTTCTCATTTGCCTAAAAGTGTTTTGATCTCTCTTCGAATGTGTATCCCAATTTACATATAGATAGGCAAAGACCATGGCACGCGATTATTATTCATATCATTACTCAACTCAGAGGAATGACTCAATAGTGTAGATAGTTCTTTATTTTTCCTAAAAGGGCTTTAATTTTTAAGGATTGAATTTTTTCTCTTCTTGTTGTAGGGAATATAGGGAACATCAAATGCAAGTTCTTCTACAGTTACAGTCTCGATTTTTCTTCCTATCTAGGCCGTGCAATTTGCTATAGCTATGCTAGTCATAGATACATGGCAGTACTTTGTGCATTGATACATGAGCCAAAACAAGTTTCTGTGTTGCACTGGTGCTCTCCTACACACTAGTGTGTAGGAGAGTGTGTACACTCCATAATGTGGCACCCGGTGATGGCGCCACGTCATCAAAAAAAAATTTTAATTTTTTTTTTGGAATCTACGATAAGTGAGATAAATAATACATAATTACCCCATGGTGGTGGGGGCTTCATGTGCCCCCTCCCCCCGAATTTTTGAAGGGGAGTTCAGCATAGTCGATCTTTGATTGTTATGTAGCACTCGAATTAATTATGAAATCTAGGTTGTGGTGTTTTTGTTTACCATAAAATATTGCGGTTAAAAGGCAACATTAGTTAATTTTTTTTTTCATTTTACTTTTCTTTGGTTGTCATAAGAAATCTTGTGTTGAAGCATTTTGTGAAGCGTGTTTATACTTTTACCAAAATAAAATAGGTTGTTGTTGAGTTTTTTGATTGTGAAGAAAATAGCGAAGGAATGATCATGTCGGAGAAATTGCAGGTGAACAAAAATTTGGTATTTTAGTGTTGTGGTCATGATTATCGAGGTACGTAATAAAGTAATTGGGGTAGCTAATATTCCTCTTATGGTTAATTTTCTTTGCTTTTTGGCTTTTTTGATCACTGTGGAGTTGCAATCTAGACAACCGGGGTAATTTAGATTATAGGGAGTGGTAATCTAGAGAGAGAAGTCAGAGATGAGGGAAGCAGGAAGCTGAATGGTGATCAAAATTACTGAGGCCGGTAATCTAGAGAATGAAAGTCACATAGAGAGAGAAAGCCGGAGGCAATGGAAGGGAGAAGATGAATGACGATCTAAATCACTTGGTGTGGTAAGTTAGAGAGAGAAAATGCATAGAAAGAAAGGCAATGGAATGGGGAAGATGAATGATGATCTAAATCACTTGGGGTGGTGGAAATGCATAGAGTGAAAGTCAATGATGAGGGAAGCAGAAGATGAATGGTGATCTCGATTACTGGGTGGTAATTTAGAGATAAGAAGTGTGTAGAGAGACTGAAGACGGGAAAAGCAAGAAGATGAATATTGATGTATATTACCGGGGGTAGTCATTTATAGAGAGAAGGTCGGAGATGAGGACAGCGAGAAGATGAATGTTGACCTAGATTAAAAAGTTCGGTTCGAGAGAGAAAAATTATACGCAAAAAAAAAGTCGGAGATGAGGGAAGCGAAAAATTGAATAGCGATCTAGATTATAGGGGGTTATAATCTAAAGAGAGAAAATGTGTAGAGAGATAGTCAGAGACGATGGAAACAAGAAGTTGAATGGTGATCTAAATTACCAGGGTTGGTAAACTAGAGAAAAAGTATATGAGAGAGAAATTTGGAGATGGTGGAAGCCAGAAGTTTGATGGTGATCTAGATTATCACGGGTGGTAATCTAGAGGGAGAAAGTACTCAGAGAGAGAAAATCAGAGACAAGGGAAGCAAGAAAGTGAATGGCGATCTAGATTACCAGTCTGGAGTGGTATCTGGGAGAAAAAATCATAGAGAGAGTAAGCCGAAAACGAGAGAAGCGGGAAAATGAATGACGATCTAGACTACCAGCGGTGATAATCTAGCTAGAGAAAGTGCATAGAGAAAGAATATCAGAAATGAATGAAGTGAGGAGGTGAATGGTGATCTAACTTACAGGTGCAAAAATCAAGAGAGTGAAAGTCTGTAGGAAGAGAAATTTGGAGATTAGGGAAGCGAGAAGATGAATGTTGATCTAGATTAATGAGCGTGGTAATCTAGAGAGAAAATCTGTAAAGAAAGAATGTCGAAGATACAGGAAGCGAGATGATGAATGTTGATCTTGATTAGTGGAGGTGGTGATCTAGAGAGACATTGTGTGGGGAGAAAGTCAGAGATGAGAAAACCGAGAAGTTGAATGTTGATCTAGATTGTTGGGGGTGGTAATCTAAAGAGAAAAATAGGTAGAGAGAAAGTCAAAGATGATAAAAGCAATAAGACGAATGGTGATTTATATTATCTAGGGTGGTAATCTAGAGAGAGAAAGTCGGAGATGAGGAAAGTGAGACGATGCATGTTGATTTAGATTATCAAGGTGTACTTTAGAGCGAAAAAGCACGTGAGAGAAAGTTCAGAGATGAGAAAAGTGAGGAAATGAATGTTAATCTAGATTACTGAAGGTGGTAATCTAGAGAGAGTTTGTAGAGAGAAAAAGTCAGAGACGAGAGAATAGAAGAGTTGAATGGTGATCTAGATTACTACGGGTGGTAATTTAAAAAGATAAAGTCTACAGAGAGAAAAAGTCAGAGACGAAGCAAGCTAGAAGTTGAATAGTGATCTAGAATATTGGGAGTGGTAACGGAGAGATAGAGAAAGCAGGTAGAGAGAGAAAGTTATCGGGGATGTAATCTAGAGAAAGAAATGGCACAGATAGAGACTATGTGATTATGGAAGTGAGAGTTGAATGGTGATCAAGATTAGCAAGGGTAGTAATCTAGAGAGAGAAAGTCAAAGACGAGGGATGTCAGAAGTTGAATGGTGATCAAAATTATCGGGAGCCGTAATCTAGATAGAGAAAGTTGAATACGAGGAAAGCGAGAAGTTGAATATTGATTGGGATTTTGGTAATCTCGAGAGAGAAAATATATTTATTTTATTTTATTTTTAATATATCTTTATTTATTATAGTGGCAATTATTTTAAATTGATGATTTTTAATTTTTAGTTTGGTCTTATTATGTAAAGGATGAGTTATTGGTAAAAAAAAAAAGAAAAGAAAAAGAGAGAGAAAAAAAGGGTCATGATTTAGTGGCAAACTTTCACCTTAAGAGTAGTAATTGGTCATTCTCCAAAAACCAAAAGTATTTTCTAAATAAGTCTATTTTATTTTAGAAGATACTTCCTAACTAAAATCAAACATTTAAACCCTACACTACACACCATTACAAGGAGATTGTCATAGTAGGAAACTTGACGGAGTCACGGTAAAAAATCGTGACTCAGCATGCACTGATTGTCACAGTTTTTAACCGTGACCAATAAGTTTTTTGTGTTGGGTCACGGTTATAAACTGTGACAATCAGTGCGTAGCTGAGTCACGGTTTTTAACCGTGACCCCCAAAATAATTTTTAAAAACATAAAAAACTCGGCATATCCCTCATATCCCAGTCACAGTTTCATTCATCCCCAAATTAGAAGAGCCCTAGCTACGACCTCCATGCACAAAGAACCCCAAATCATCCCCACAAATCAATTTCTTCTCCCAAATCGATCTCTATGGTTGCTGTAAGTAATGATATGCTATTATAGCTTCAATAATCATCATCCTCCCAAATCAATTAGTGTTCAATTATATGCTATTATAGCTTCAATAACGGATGGAAATCTAGTATCTACAGATCGATTAGGTGGGTTTTGCTTGTGTTGAATGTAGATTGGTTGAGCTCGTGAGCACGTGAATCGGAAGCCAGTTTTTGGTCTTGTGAATTGAGAAGTGGACAATTAAGCTCCATTGCTTTCGAGTTTGGTGCATTCATTGGCCAACATCCCGTCTTTTGGAAGTTATTTCACTTCTGTGAACTTTGTTTTCACAGTGGTTAGTTTCTTGAATGCTTGTATGAATGTGTTAACCAACTCTTAGAACATAATATATATATATATATATATATATATATATATAGATGTTCAAATATCGTCGTATTGATGGGATGGATTATGTTATGAGTTGAACTTGATAGTCTTGACTCTAGAAATAAGGTGTTTGTTGTTTTCTAAATGTTCAGCGCCTACAAAAATTTGAATAATCACAATTCACAGTGGTTAGAGTTGCATCTGCAGAAATAAGTTTGTTCAAAGTTCAAGCTGGGCAAGGTTTATCTTCAATTAACTATTTCATATGAAAGATTAAGTAGTTAGCTATAAATATATGTTGTCATGACTTAAAAAGTAGAGCATGAAAAAAATATTTTTCATCCAAAATTGTGATATGGATTGTATTTAATTGAAGTATAATTTGGTTTTCTATAAGAAAAATTAACAAGGGCGGGAAGCCAGAAGTTGCCTCTCATTAATCTCACAACTATAATCCGCACTAAGAGGAATAATCAAATTTGAGATTTTTAAGTAATATGAGATCAATGTAACACATCTTTATTTTATGTAGAATGTGAATTAATTACTCATGATTTTTTCAATAGTAGAGAAAATTTCTACTTTAATGCATGGGACTTGGTATTAATCAACCCTAGTCCTTAAAAAGTTACTCACCTACGAAGATTCTTTTGGCGTATACTTTGTCCTTCTCAAAAAGAGAGAATTATATTACATTTTTATTCGTCCCACAAAGATAAACCACTTTTCTTTTAAAATGTAAATAATATCTTAGTTTTCTTATATATCTATTTAATATTCATTATTATCAGCAAAATAAGATTATTAAAGTAAAATAATTAGTAATTAGAGAGCTATATTAGAAAAGTACTCTCAAACTTTACTCTTAAACAATATTTATTGAACTTTTCTTAATCCTTATACAAATGGAAATATGCCATCTTTATGGGATGAAAGAAGTATAATTAATATATAATCCTTATGTATTCATCACTTTGCAATTTTTATTTGCTTATTTATTGGTTAATTTATTAGAGCTCTCCCTCTCGCTCTCTCTTCTTTTTCCCCCCCAAATAAATAAACATGTGCGTACACTTTTCAATATAAATTTGTACATCAACGTTCATATTACTCCCCATATATCCACAATGATTGTAGAGGTAGTTGGGGATTTGAACCACAATGATGCTATCTAAAGCACGCACTGTCAACATTCTTTTCTTTCTTTGAGACATTTTTTTAGCTAAATCAAATTTCTATCTTCTTTCTTAAATGTAATTAATTTAATTTAATTTTGAGGTTAATTAATTATAATCTTGTGAAGGGTCAAGACTCGAGAAGATGAAATAGATGCAAACTTTAGAGTTGAAGTGAGATTTTCTATAGGAAACAAAATATTATGATCTCTCAATGATCTTTGCATGTGAATCCTTTCCCTATTCTAATTTGTTCAGGCTTTTGAAGATTTTCAATTTCACATTTGGATTTCTACTGATCTTGACCGACTAGTTTAATCTTGCTTTTGTAAGGTATGTTTCCCTTCTTTCTTTTATTTTCTTTTTTTATTTGCTTCTTCTCTTGTATTGTTTCAAGTTTATGTTATATACATGTCACTACACTTATCATCGAGCTTAGAGTACCCGTTTGAAGATTTGTTTATAATTTACAAACTTTCAAACATTTGGACAGTTTGAAATTTATAAACTGATCTTTGAATTGTCCCATTTTTGGACAGTTTGTCATTCATTTGTGAATATTGCGATGTGCTATCAAAATATATTATGTAATCACCACAATCTCGTGGGTAAACATTTCGATAGCGTTATCTTGTTATTCTCCGGGTGTACACTATATATCACGTAGATTGTACACTTTGGAGAATATGAGGAGATGCTGTCGAAATTTACACATTATATTATAGATGATTATACAACATATTTTGATAGCACAACTCGCATAAATCACAAATGAACGGTGAATGGGTTAGGACCTTACCGATTAGTGTTGGAGTGATAAGCCGTATTAGGACATTATCACGACATGTGTTCTCCCCTCATAGAAGATTCTCTATCCTTCTGTTCGAAAAAGGCCTCATATTTACCATTGCTATTCTTGTTAGTTGGTGGAAAAGAAATTATAACTTTAATGCATATGCTTTATTAACTCGTCTTTTGAACACTAAAGCTTTTCCGATGGAGTTCCCACTTTATAAAGAATGGATGGGTGTGCTTCCAAGAACGTTGTCTGTCTATGTACAAGGAGTTAGGGAATTTCTTAAGTTTGCATGGAGAAATCTCGACGCTGATGTCATACCATGTCCGTGCAACTATTGCCGGAATTGTAAACGCCATCCTGGTGAAGTTGTCGAGCTACACTTAGTAAAGTGGGGTATGGAAGATGATTATAAATTTTGGTGTTTCCATGGTGAAAGGAAATTTGCTTTTGTCCCAGAAGCACTACCAACAAGAGTAAACGTACACATGGAGGAGTGCCCATTGAGTCATCCTATGTTGAATAACCTCATCAATGACGCCTATGGAGTTCATCACTTCGAAGGTGATCAAACTATGTATTTTGAAGGTGGTCAAAATGTTGATGTCGAAGTCAATGAAGACGATGAGTACCTTCGTCTAAAACTGGCAGCCTCACAACCTTTGTATCCTAATTGTAACAAGGATCAAACCAGACTGTATGCAATGATTGGGTTGCAAAATGTGAAAAGCCAATTCGGATTATCTGGGAATAGCATGACTGGGTTACTTTTGTGGGTGAAAGATTTGCTCCCTGTAGATAATTCGTTGCCATCAAGCTATCCGTCTATGAAGAGTACTTTGAAAGGCTTAGGGATGAAGTACAAGTCCATTCATGCATGTAGATATGATTATATTTTGTGTCGCAAAGAGCGTGAATTGAAGGAGAAATGTCCTGTATACAGTGAACCCAGATTTCTCACAAAGAAAGATCCATCTAAGAAGGGCTTTAGAATGCACAGAGTGCCGCAGAAGGTTTTGAAATATTTCCCTTTGGGACCAGGTTAAAGCGACTTTACACCGTGCCATGGATTTCAGAGGCTATGACTTGGCATGCAAGAGCAGAGGAGTGGGGTAATCTTATGAGGCATCCTATAGACTCCACTGTTTGGAAAATTGTGAATGTTGGACACCCAGAGTTTGCCAAAGAAGCTCGCAATGTTCGCCTTTGATTGGCTACCGATGGCTTTAATCTCTTTGTTAATTTAAGCACTAATCAAAGTGTTTGGCCAGTAGTGCTTGTGCCATATAACCTCTCTCCATCGTTGTGCATGAAAAAAGAGTTTTCAATGCTATCACTGTTAATCCTGGGGTGAAAAACTCCAAGTGATGATATCGATGTGTACCTTGCACCATTAACAGAAGAGTTGAATGCTTTATGGGTTGGAGGACTGGAAGCGTTCGACTCAAATAAGCAACAATCTTTCACTCTAAAGGCCATGTTGCTACTACACCATATGACGCGGATTGTCACGGTTTTAAACCGTGACAATTTGAATTTGTCACGGTTTAAAACCGTGACAAAAACCACCGTGACAAGCTGGTTGTCACGGTTTAAAACCGTGACCAATTGGTCACGGTTCATAACCGTGACAAATGGTCAGGTTATAAACCGTGACCAATTGGTCACGGTTTTAAACCGTGACCAATTGACAAATGGTCACGGTTTAAAACCATGAACATTTTGTGGAGAAAAATTAAAAAAAAAATCAAAATTCTAACCTGATAACATTGACATTAGACATTGTAAAAGAAGAAAATGCTAATTGTTTGAATCTCTATATCTTTGTAATTCACAATAATCATAACATTGACATTATACACATAGTAAAAGAAGAAAATGCCGCCAATATCAGAGACACGAAGTAACAAAGTAGTTCTTGATCTGAGGATGTTATAGTATATGAAAATGAAATGTTTAGTTGCTGTAAATATTATCTTAAAGGGAAATAAATGTCGAAGAGAGGACTGAAAATCCCCACGCCTCTAGCCTTCTGTGAACAAAAAGAAAAAATACAAGATGTGGGTTGATTTTTAAGCTATATGACAAGACTATCAGTATACAATGTCTCCTTTTAACATACATCAAAGAAGTAAATGCTATTTCGCCGACAGTCCATTCCTTCAACTGGAGCTACCAAGTTGCCCACCTGCTGGACAGATACAAAAAGTCAGGCTGATCCCACTTTGAGCTGTAAGGTTTTAGATTAGCAACTGGAGTGCAAGTTCAGCTTTCGAATAGGTAGAAGATAGGATGATAAACAGCAAGCAGTTTCATGATTATGTTAAAAGAATTACACAAAACCAAACACACATTTGGATCAAGATTATCTTTAACACAAATGATATAAATGAAATTTAATACTGACCCTCTTTATTTCATGATGGGGAATGTCATGGTGCGTGCTCAAGTGGATCAACTTCTATCCAATTCTATTAAAAAAAAAAAAGGAAATTAAGTATAAGGTCTCATCCAACAAGCTGAGTTTATGCTTTTAGAGGAACCAGAAGAACTAGTTAAGGAACCAGAAGAACTATCTCAAACACCAAAGAGTTCTAACTTGAACTTTAACAGAAAAAGTTTAACAAGCAAACTTCTTCAAACATTTCAACTACAACACTAACTAGTAGTACATGGATATTCATCCTATCTTTCAAACATATAAAATGTTTAAATGGAATATGAAAGTCATGATTATACAGTTCACAATTCTTAATTTGATCATTGATTTGACTTATCATACAATTAAAAATTACTCAACCCTTTCTTTCTTCACTCACCCACGAGTTGTGTTGTTTGTAACTGTGCAGCACTATCTTGGCCAAGAGAAAGAATAAAAAACACAATGACAGGAGAATACAAAGGGAACAAATGAGAGAATATCGGCACTATCTAGTCGAGAGAATATCGGCACTATCTAGTTAAGTGAATTCTGTTGTTGCCGCTATGTGAATCAGTGAACTTGCAATCACGACATACTAAAAAGTTATTGCAATATAACTAACACGTTTATAAAAGTTGATTCCTCATCCCAAGAAGCATGAAGGGCAAGAATAACAACTTAGAGCATCTCCGAGACTCTCTTTACTTTTAAAGAGTATATTTTGTAAAATAAAGTGTATTCTTAAATTTAAAAAGTGAAATTTTTTATTCATTCCAACAAAATATCTAATCTTGACTCTTTATTTTGTTTTTTTTTCAAATAGAAATTAATGTTTTGTCTCATTTCTATTTAATATCAATGTTTTCAAATGTGAATACCCAATGAACTCAAACATAATTTGCATAGTCCAAGAATGAGGCATTGGAAGTTATAGTCATCAGATTATAGAGTAAATTTGGCTTTCCAAATTAAAGAGCCAATTCATCTCTCTAAATTAAAATATTAAGTTAAAGAATCTATTGGATTCGAATTTTATGATTTGACTCTTTAAATGAGGGAGCATTTCAATTTTAGAGAGTTTGTTGGAAATGCTCTTACCCATTCCAAAATGAGTACCCAAGGCCATGTAAAAGTAAACTACTTGATGTTACAAAAACAAAGTTTAATGAGATAGAACAACCTATTCGAAGCATATACTCATGGTATAGTTCCCTCCTACTAATGGATGGAGACAATAGGACAAATTGTTCAATTATTTCCAAAATCGTACATCTTTCTTTTTTAATTGCTGCCCCCACCATCAGGGGTATTGGTAAACGTATCAATTATCGGCCCACATATAAATATGGGATCATTAGTGAAGCAAACATATTAATTGTAAATTGATTATCATAACTAAACATTTGTGGAAATTAAAGAATACTTTGTAGAACATAATTTAGATTTAACAAGTATGAATGCACCAATGGGGGATACGGACTATTATTTTATAATTTGACATCTTATGGCGTTCTTAACGGTTACGTAACAATGAGTGGGTGGGAATTGATTTGCATCTTCAGTATTGGGTCATATATAAAATTTAATATAACAAATCAACTACTAACCCATCATTGTCGGTTAATAACGCATCATGAATTCATTAAGTATGCATTTCAAATCATGCAAAGTTTCCAAAGCTAAATAAATAAAGACTACAGTTCAACTATTATGGTTGTTCTCTTGGTTTCTTGTTACTTTTCTGTGATTCTCTATGGTGTTAGTGTGAGTTGTTCTTGTTTATATGGAGTTAACATTTCAGATCCAACTTGACGTTTCGTTACATTGACAATAGAGGCAAATTTATCATTTCTAACTCGCGAATAATTTTCACTAAAAAATGAAAATAGTGGCAAAGTCACATTCCAAATATATGCCTCATTTATCTATCAACTAAATATACTGATTAATCGTGGTAATTTATATATTGAGTACCAAATTCACTTAAAATACCAAGCTCATTCTAAGAAATCATAAAATTTCAAGTGAAGAGATGGTAATTATGAAAAAATAAATCAAAAAAAGGAAAAAAAAAGCTGAAAAAAATCCCCACAAACATTTATATATCTTTGATGCACATAAAAAATGATGGAAAAAAATGAAAAAAGCTGAAAAAAAAACGAAAAAAATGATGGGAAAAAAAACGAAAATAAAGTTGAAAAAAATAAAATTACCAAGTGGTGTTCCAATCAAGCAACCTATTGCCGGATAAGACAACTCCTAGCTTCCAAACTACCGGAGAACACGAGTTTTGGGGCGGAGAAGACGGCCTTTAGGTGCCAATCGCCATTTAATATACTTGGAACAATAATAATACCTTCTTGTGGAGCTTTAATTTAATAGTTACACTACACTTCAAGAAGAGAAGCTTTTTGGTGGAAATGAATGGATGGATTTTCGAATTTGGGGGTCTTTTTTTTTAGGGTTTCGCGAGTTTGGGCGTTTGGGGGTGAAGAATGGAACCAAAATCCATTCTGAAGAAGAAGCTACTGGTTTTATTATTTTTTTATTTTTTAAACTGGGGTCACAGTTCAAAACCGTGACCCCCCAAAACTCGCTTATGGTCACGGTTTTCAAACCGTGACCATTGGTCAATTTTTTTTTTTTCAAAATTCAATTGGGGTCACGGTTCGAAAACGTGACCCCAAACCATGACCCCAAGCTCGCTGATGGTCACGGTTTAAAACCGTGACCATCTTAATTTTTTTTTTTAAATTTTGGTGGTCACGATTTTTAATCGTGACCACCTGCGCGTCTAGGGGTCACGGTTTTAAACCGTGACCCCCTTGGGATCCTAGGCGTGACGAATTGCCTGTTATGGTGTAGTGTGCTATGGGCAATTCATGACTTGCCAGCGTATGGCACTCTATCTGGTTGCAATGTTCATGGTTACTTTGGATGCCCTGTTTGTGCTGAGGACACCAAATCTAATTGGTTTCCGGTTAGTCATAAAATTTGTTATCACTCCCATCGTAGATTTCTACCTCGCAATCATAAGTTTAGGCAGCACAAAAATAATTTTCTTCCTTATGGGGTTGAAGAGAGGTTAGCTCCAAAAAGGTTCCCAGGATCTAAAATTGAAAGGAAGGCTGCAAGTGCTGGACATTGTTTCACTGCTAAACATCCAAAAATTCTGGGTTTGAAGCGAAAAGGTAGAAACGATGCTAAAGATCCAGGTAAAATGAAGCTGTGGTCTAGATGGCCATTGTTATATAACTTGCCCTATTAGAAAGATCATTCAGTACAACATGTAATAGATGTTATGCATGCTAAGAAATATCATAGAACACATTGTAGGCACATGCCTATAGGGAATACATTCAAAGGATGGTGACAAGGCACGGGAGGATCTTCGATTGATGAAGATTAAGAAGAACTTGTGGTTGCAGAATGATCCTGAAAGTGGAAAGAGTGTAATGCCCGATCGAGCCTTTACATTAACTAGAGATGAGAAAGAGGTGTTTCTAAGAACCCTGCATGATTTGAAACTTCCAACAGATTACTCTTCTAATTTACGCAGGGTTGTCAATTTCAGTGTGCGTAATTTGAGATAGTGCAAATCTCACTATTGGCATGTCATAATACAACTGATCCCGTTACTATTCAAGCATTGCTTTTCGAAACAGAAAAAGCTTCGCCGTGCTATTATGCAGATAAGTCTATGCTTCACCCTTTTGTGTGCAAAAGTTAACCGAAAGCATATCGCTGCAGCCAAAGCAACTCTTGTTGAGGAAACGTGTGTGTTAGAGAAGTACTTTCCACCATCATTTTTCGACATTAGCATTCACCTACTGGTACATTTGTATGATGAAGCCCTTATGTGTGGCCCTATTCGATATCGATGGATGTACCCATTTGAGAGGCTGATGAAATTCTTTAAAGATTAAGTGAAGAATACTAGGTACATCAAAGGGTCAATTACGGAAGAGTATGTTACAAATGAAGCTTCTTTCTTTGCTAGGGAGTACATGCCTAATCCCAGTGATGGAAGTTTTAATCCTTGTCCTGAGCGCTTCATTGACGAATCTGGTGAAGTTTGCTGATGAAGGGGCATTGGGAAAGGGGAAGAAACTGTGGCTTTCAAACATGCAATATGAGCAACTGGCTCGTTACATTTTCGAAAAGCATGAAGATGTGGATGAATGGCAAGAGTAAGTCCTTTCACTTGATTGTTACAATATTTTCGAGTAACATAATTTATAAATTTTAATTACATGATAGTACATAATCAACTGCTTTGGATTGGAAACCAATAGGAAATATAATGGCTCTCAACAACCCGAAAGGCGAAAAGGCGTAGCATTTCCACATTATGACTTCAAGGTTTGGGTGTCAAATGAGGTACTTATTCCATTTATAGTTTGAGTGGTACATTAGTTTTATCTTTGAGAAATTTTTGATACATATTATTTACATTTTATATCATGCGCACAGTTGTTGAAAATGGGTGATGTCACATCGTGGCCGACACGGCTCGCAAAAGGCCCTAGTTTTTATGCCCAATAGTTTGGCAGATATCGAGTAAAGGGTTTTGTTTTCTCTGAATATAGTCATGAGCAATGCCCTAATGGCCGGTAAGATAGCGACATTGCAATTACAGCCGTTATGACTTGTGTATCCAGTTCGAACGACAAAAAACCGAAGGAAGTAAAGTTGACTTATTATGGGACTGTTAAGCATATATATGAATTAGATTATACAAGTTTTGTGGAGACAGTATTTGATTGTGATTGGGTACAAGTTGAGGAAAAAAATGCTTGTATGGTGGACACTGCCACAAATATGGTCTTCGTTGACTTGACCAAAATGAAGAGCAAGGGAAATGTCAAAGATGAGCCATTTGTTTGTACCTTTCAAAATGTAAAGCAGGATTTTTTTATTCAAAGTATATCAACAATGGCCAATGGCCTATTGTCTTACATTCACCAAAGCGATTGACCACATTAGTAGGTGCATTAGAGGACCCCGTTGAGTTCCAATCTGCATTAGATGACAACCCAAATTTGCGTGCTTTGTTAGACTACTTGGATGAGTAGATCTATTTTTGGAATTGTAATTTTCTTGCTTCATGGAGTTGTTTCATTTTACTACATCATGTAGTTAAAGCAGTTTGCTTGTAATTGTAATTGTTTTTGTATGGATCAGTAATATGTATTACGTGTATGGAGTTGATCTTGGATGTTGTCATTAGATGTTGTTCTCGGATCAATACTTCACTATTGCATGTTGTTCTTACAAATTGGTAATTATTATTTTTTTTTTGTGTATTTCAATTTTCTTTTTCCCACCTCAGACTTCGACTAGTATATGATGTGGTCATTTCTACACATATTAATTTAATCTCTTTCTTTCATGTTTATCTATTACAGAAAATGTCGCGTTCCGTTTCCTTTGAGAAAAAGAAGAAGGATGTTTGTTTCAACTTGACTGGGAGTCCTATCGGTTCGCATAAGCATTAAAGATCCGTACATTAGAGTTATTGAAACTTCATGTAGGCCTTCAACATGACAATTGGCAGGTAGTTCCAGAGGACACAAATGATGACATATGGAATGTGTTGACTAAAGATTTCAATTTGAAACCTATGCAGAAGAGTAGTCTATTGTCTTAAGTGGCAGAGCAATGGGGAACTTGGAAGAAAAACTTCCGCAAATGCAACTTCGGAGAGTCTAGTAGTAACACAGAAATCTTGCAGCTGAAGGATAAAACTCCAAAAGGAGAGGTGATTCCTTAGGGTGAGTGGAAAGCATTTGTTGAACGTGAGGCCGAACCCTCAAACTTCCAAGAGAGGGCGTAGAACAAAGAAAATAGAGTATAGAAGACAGATGTTCATTTGCTTGGCGCTAAGTCATACGCCCAAGTAGCTGACGAATGGATGGAATATTTCTCGTGCATTAGTTAGTTGCCAATTGGTAGATTATGCATACTTACATTACTTATATTAAGTTTTCGTAGTTGCTATAATATAGTATTGTAGAACTACTTATGTCATCAAATATTGACTAGTTGTGCAATCAAAGTGTAGGGAAAATTCGAGATAAAATATGGAAGGTGTCTTAACTTGCCGTAAGGGTGGTCATTTTTTATTCTCAATCATTTTTGCTTGGTAATCTTTTCAATTCTCCATTCTTCTTTTATTGTTGAGCTTCTAGCATTAATTTGAGATGTGAATATCATGGATATGTGTCAAATAGATGACGAAAAAATGTCCCATGTTTTTTATGTATTTGCAAAGGAGACTATTTAGTTGACTCTTGGTTAATTCGTTCACATTACTTCATAATCTCTACACGATGAATAACTATAATGAAAGGGAGTTGTGAGGAATTGATTTCTACAAAATGAAAAAAGGTTAACCTTTGACCTTGTAGTTGCATGGCTAGGGCCTTGTGTTTATTTGGTAACAATCTTAAGGTATGTGACATGACTAGTAGGAAATTAGTAGAACCAAAGTTTAATTGTTTGCTTTAAAGATTAAATGAATGAAAGCCCCAAATAGTTCCTTTGATCAACCTTTGCATGAATAACCATTTCAAGATATTTGGTCGATTTGAAGTCTTAGATAGGTTTACAAGTGAGAAACAACTAGTCAATAAATTTCGGTCAAGAGGATTTAGTGTAATGCTTTACCTTTCCCGATGATATTCAAACCTAACTTTCCTTTAGAATATACGTAAGAAACATCCTACAACTGTAATTCAGTAGTAAGTAGTCAACTACATCATTGTAACGGATTGTAATTGATTACAAAGGGACTGTAATGGCCTGTAATTAAGTTTGTAATCCATTTTTGCCAGAATGGATTATATATAGGCCATGAAATAATTGGCGAGTTTGGCGGATCATTAAATATGGATGATATGTTAAATATTTTGTTGGCACTTGTCAAAATATATTGTTTACTATGTTGAATTCGTAGGACCGAACTAAAGGAACAGATGATGAGGGCATTGCTCCAAGTCATACCAACCTCTACTTACATGCTCGTAAGATGAAATCTGGAGAATATCACCTGAATGCTATCGAAACTGCAGCGAGTAGACACTGTTATAATTATAGATGTACGTGAATAATAATTTCTATATATATATAGATGGTGACATAATTATGTTAAATATTCGACAGGCTAAAATTGTTAAGATACAAATGACTCAAGGGGGAGATTCAACTGAAACAGGCGTCGACACTGGTCCATTAAGTCAAGTATTTGGGAAGGACAAACACTGCCGAACTCGTGGAGTAGAAAGCAAAGTCTCCAGAACTAAGTACAAGCCCATTCAACCCGCAGTGTCTCCAATTGAAAGATTGGAGATTCAAATGCAAGACCAATCTTAAAAAATGGACACCATCCTCAATGTCTTACAAAATCGAGCCATTCCAGATATGGAAACTCCATTGCCGAGCACAGGTCAAAGTAATACAAAGTAATGTTCTACAGTTGGAGAAGACTCTTCAAAGCGTGCAACGACTGATGACAGCTTTCCTTCGAAAGCACACAAGGGTTACCATTATGTGAAAGATTTGAAGAACGAAAAGTACATTGCAATGATAAAAATTGAAACTGTCGAGCCAAATACTATTGTTCACTCTTGTCCACTGCAGTTTCCTGAAGCAAAAGTCATAATATTGTCGATCTCTCTAGGTATAGAAAATGAGCCAGTCTATCTTGGTCAACAAGGTTGTGCGATTGCATTGGGAGATTTTGGTAAGGGGTCATTCATTGCCTGGCCTCTATATCTGTTATCGGAGATATTATAATTATCTCCTATTAGTGTCCAAGTTACTTGACATAATATTGTTTATTTAAAGCTTTTGCATCAACAAAGACATTTTTATTTTATGTTAATGTAGTTGAATGTTTGAACAACGGTTAAATTATGAAATCTTGGTATTTTGTATCTTGGTTTTTTGGTTAGATTTGTATAGACTATTTGGTGAGATTGTTGTTTGCATGGAACATGTTTAACATTTGGTGGTTTAATTACCAAGAAATAGAATAAAACAGGCAATTTTTTTGTTGGCTGCCAATCTATAAGGGTCATGGTCCAAAACCGTGACCCTATTAATCGTGACAAACAACTCTACTAGTCACTATAAAAAACCATGACAATTAATGGAGTCATGGTCTGGATACCACAGTTTTATAGCCCGGAAGGGAATGATGACTTAAGCTGATTGTCACGGTTATTAACCGTGACTAGATGCAAGGTCACGCCTCATATTTTCACTGTTAAAAACCGCGACCCACGATCAAGGTCACTGTTTTTAACTGTGACAATTAGCGAAAACTAGCGTAGTGCTAGTTTTGAAACTCTTGGCTTTCAATGGATAAGATTTTGATTTGTATATTGATTAAGGTTTCAACCCAATAACATGATAAAGATCTAAATCGAATAATCTATGAAGAAAATGGTGCAAGTATGGATACATGTCAATCCGATCCGACAACCACCCGATCCAATTTGGTATAAATAATATAATATAATATAATTATCGACTTCTATTTTTTTACTTCATTTTTAAGTTGATTTTATATTTTTCAAATTTTATTGAAAAATTGTTATGCCTATCAAATTTCAATATGACATTAATCCATATTATAATGAATTTTTAATTAGATTGGAAACGAATTTAACAAAACAAAAAACATTTCTGGAAACGTTCAGATCATTCTATTTCAATCAAGTAAAATACTCATGCATAATTATTGTTTCAATATGGATCAATAATTAACTTGAAATTTCTTACAATTGTTTGCAACCTCTGAATTTTTGCCAACACATCCATTGAGGCATCAAAGGCCATCAATGGATTACCTTTTATCTGAATCCAATCGGGACCTAATAGATCCAGATATGCATTTACTAATTAAATATCTGATGGATAATTTGAATTTGATAGATCAATGAATTTTCTTATTGGATCAGATATAGTTCAAGCAGATCCGGTCCGAATCCTTTTGATTTACAGCCCTATCTTTTCCTCTTCTTTCATCCCCATTGCCACTTCGCATTGCCTCTGCTCACATTGAGACAACCCATCGATCATCGTGTCCAAACTCCAAACATCCTGTCGCCACCCTCTGCGACGGTTCTAGTCACGACCAAAATGATAATAATCGTTGGCGGTGGCGGTTATTTTCCCTAATTTTATTTTTCTCTAATTATTATTTGTCCTAGTTTATTTGCTCTAATTTTTTAATTAAATTATTAATTAAATTGCTAATTAGATTGTTAAGTTCTTAACTTGAATTGTTAAATCAATTGTTAATAAATATTTTTTTTATGAAATAGTTAAGGATAGTAAGTAAATTTAGAAATATATATATATTTGCACCCCATGAAGAAAACCCAAAATCATATCGTGGCATTCAATAAGCTAGCAATTAATGATCTCTTAAATGTCTTTGGTGAATGGGAACTCAAATCACGCCTCTTGTCTACGAAGGGGTTTACTGTCTAATTGAACTTAGATCATATGAGAGTCGATGACAAGCCCCCTACTAAGAGAACGAATAAATGTGGGATTTATCCAAAAAAAAGAAAAAAGAAAAAGCACATCATTGAGGAACACTTCAATCTGGCAAAGTTTGTACTCCTTAAGTAGCATCTGGAACTAATGTATAGAGACTTCAATTCTCTAAGTCAAGAAAGCTTGTGAGCTAAAATTTTGGGACTGAACTCAAGATTAAGTAAGGTTTTTCTAAGCTCAAGCAACGTTGGGGTTTGGATTGTGTTCAGAAATCAGGCCTCGCTTGGGCTCTAGTTTGGCTCTGCTCCGAGCTAAGGTGCGAAGCTAAATCAAGCTTGAGGCAACTTGGGCATTGTAATAGATTCTTACTAAAAAGTTCAAAAAAATGAAAAATCATAAAAAGAAAAATTTAAGCTAGCTACCCACAGTTTATATGTAAATCGTTGCACAAAAGAAAGAAATGAAATTTATAAAATACTTAGACATACAAATAGGAAAAAAATTCAGAAATTTAGTGCAATTCTAGTTGAGAATGACTATCTTAGCCTAATGCAGACTTGTAAACTGACTTGGTTTCCATTTTATATACATCCCCTCTGCTGAGCTATTACAAGATCTATTTTTATAGCATTTCTATCTCTCTTATAATGATTTCTTGAATTCATGTTGGAAAAAAATGGGGAACAAAAAAAATGATGATAAAGAACTAGAAAAAGTCCCAAACAAGTAAGGATCACACACGAATGGAGTTTGCACTCCTCAAATTGAATTTTTGGCCTACTAGGATCAAGTGCTTACAGGCTTATAGAAAACAGTTTGTAGAAGCTGTCAATCCTTTCAATTCGAAGTTTTCCTGAAGTGTGAAAACTTGAAATCAAGTTTGAAGAATAACTTTTTATTTGAGTTGGATAATTTTTTGTGCCGAGCACATAATGTTTTTTCAAATCCTGTGTCATGATTTCTCTACAAGAATCAACATTTCTGTATAGAGTTCTAATCGTTACCAACAACAAGGCATGTCTCTTGACCAAGAAACATTCCACAGCTGAAAAGTCACACCCGTAGTATGAACAGACATTTGGTTCTTTTTCTTGAGCTTTCCTATGGTCATGCGGTTGCATGGTTACAAATCGAGCAATCATATGTTGATTTTATTCTTTGTTTTTTTTCCCACCAAGGGATTCCTTGGTTATAAATAGGAAATTGAATGGTTATGATGATTCTCCCTCAACCTTCACTCCACGGTTATTCGTTTCTCACTTTTTGTACCAAGCAATCGTGCAATTTTGAGCCATATGATTGCATGGACTAATCTTTAAATTTTATCCTTCAGTTTTAAATTAAACAATTTTCTAATATTTGCCCACTTGTTCTAGTTTAAAATTGAGCACAAATTCAAATAGACAGTATTGGTACATACTGTGTGGATATCTTTCACTTTGAATTTAATATTAATGTAATTTCTACGAAGTCTCATCAAAATATCATGTAGCATGAAAGCATTGAACATGTTATTCTTATATGACGATACTAATGAAAACATACATACTAGCATCATGTGTTCTAAGTTTAGCACAACTAGCTTAGTTCTTTTACGGCCTTGTGCTATTCCTATTCTTGAACTTTTAAGACAAAAACTCTTACTCTCTGTTGAGGTGGCACCACTTCGAAGTTCATATAGATAAAGTTCTTCCAGTATTTTTTTCACGTTAGGAGATACTTGATCCAATAATCTCAACTTTATTAACTTCCATACTTTATTTCACATTAGGGCTTGTTTTATACATCATCTTTTTCCATTGAATTCCATTAACTTTTTCTCTCTTATCATTTTTAACCACCCATATAATTACTTTATATTTTTTAATATATGTTCTCCAAATTTCAACCACAAATCTAACAGGTCGTTCCAATAAATCAAAATAAATCGACAATATCTTCTATAGATATCAAGCCCTAAGAGTTAATATAACTCATACCCGTTTATGTGACAACTAGTACTTTTAGTCAAGGATAGGGTACACATAAAAATTAAGTGCTAAAACTATCAACTCATCGAATTACTTGTGGTTATCCTTTGAACCCAAAATGTACTTGTTAGTATAATCAGTAGAGTTGTCGTCATTAGTGGATCTATATAATGGAACTTCAACCAAATCCCCTCGACTTCGATGTTAAGTTAAGATTTAACTTAACCTCATGTCATCTATCCAGTCTACGATTCAATTATTTTTGTAAGTATTTTAAATCAAGAGTTGAATTGATCCACATAGTTTTGTTGAATCCCCCAATGATCCGATTAAGTCCAACTTTCTCTTTTATGTGATCACATTTGATAACTCTTTTTTTTATTTATGATTTATATTTTGTAGTTTAAATAGTGCACCATATAAACTTAAAAATGGTATATTTATTTCCCTCCCCTTCCAAAATTACACTTTCAAATATGTTACTTCCTTCACTTAATGGAAGAAATTGTTATCTCTTTTTAGTTTCTTCACTCGTTTTGAAGAACTAAATTTTCTTTCTTAAGTATTCTTTAACTTTGAAAGAAATTTTAAAATTGACCTTGTAATTCTCTCACTACAGTTGAGAGAACATTCTTAGAACTTTTCCAAGTGATAGTGCAACTTAAAACCTCAATATTTCAAGACTCGTGTGATAGTTCTGGAATCTTACTATACTATTTTTATAAATCTCAATTCTTTCACTTATGAAAGAATAAATTCCTTAACCATCACGTCCAAATGATCGATCACTACAATTAGCTGCATTAATCTCCCAAGATTGAAGGGTATTTAAAGTTCCATAAATTGTTCTAATAGTCGGAGGACCAAAGTTCTTATTGATTCGACTGTAATACATCAAACAAACTACGCTGCAAACAAAGCGTACAGAAAGTACCCAAGAAATAGACAAAAAATTGAGATGAGATTATAGCATGATGGACAATTCGATATTCAAGTAAGTCTCCTATAAATACAAGTGACAATTTCGGAAGATGCTTTGAAAATTTCCACCTAAAGAGATTCATTATTTGATGAAAATAAAAAATGGCATAGCTAAAGTGAAAGGTAGGTTGCTATTTCCAACTTCCCTTCAACAACTTCTTGAAGAGTAGAAGTCAAGCAACACAGTCCCTCATTTTCAACACACCTGGATTGCGACAATTTGTCCATATATATATAATGGTATTACCCTCGTGCGTTGCACGAGACAATTAATATAGTATATTTACATAAAATAATATTATAAAATAAGATAATAAATTATTATGAATATATAACAAAAATGACAAAATATATGTAATATTATAGATTTCAATAATGGTTTAGAAATTTTTGCGCAAAATATTATCTTATAAGAAAAAATATCATATCAATTATCATAATTGATGATTTTAGTACGAACATAATATTTGGGGAAAAAATTTAGATAATATACTTTTTTGAACACAAAAATAAACATAAATAACATGTTTTATAATTCATACATATCTGCTCAAACGTATTTCAAATACGATTAACCATGATCTTATGGTCGATCTACACATACATATATAAATTTTATGAATATTGAATTGATTTTGAACAACACTTAGCTCGAACTAAATTTCGAATATTGAATTGATTTTGTACCTTGAGTAAATAAAAAAATATTTTTCTTATTTAATTTTTTAAAATAAATAGAAACGATTTTTTAAGTGAAAAATTGATGTCAACTTGGCACTGTACGAAGTTGACATTTTTATTCAAAAACTAAAATGTATATAAAAAATTAAAAAGTACTATTCAAAAATTAACAAATATATATATAATTAATTCCTATTTTTAAAATTAATTCAATTACTATTATAGTTTATAATTTTGACATCATATCACATTTTCATTAATCCTCGCGTTTGGTTAATTTTCAATTATATACATAATTCAAAAACTAAAATTTATATAAAAAATTAAAACAAGGAAAAATGTTAAATAAAGAAAAAAAAATTTAAATAAGAAAAACAAAATAATAAAGTATGTATTTAATATTTATTTCTAAAATGAGATTTTTCATTTTTAATTTTAAGTAAATGAGTGCTAACTTGACATTACCAACATAGCTCAGTGCCAAGTGCCTAGTTGACACTTCTCTTATTATTATATTAAGATTAAGATAAGATTAATTATATATATTTATATATATATAAACAAACTTTTATCATATTAATTTGTACAATTTGTATATTTTGTATACATGAAATTTCTTATACATATGCATATTCAAATGAAGTCATTTCATTCATTTCTCTTCTTTTTTCCTATCTTTCTTTTACTCTCTCTCTCTAGAGAAAATAGTCATAAATAGTCATTTTATATTTTACAAAAAAAATGCACATATAGAGGAGGGGCGGATTTAGAATTTTAACTAGGGGGTTGTAATAAATAAAAAAATTTAATTCGACTTTTATATAAAACTTCGATTTTTTTGGACCGAGGGCCTACAACCCATGCGAGTCCCGTGGATCCGTCCCTAATATAGATAGAATGAGTGGATGAGAAGCCATAAATTCACAAAAAAAAGAGCAGAAGTTGAATTTACTTTCTCTATCCCACATATGTAGTCCACTTTATTTTTTCAAAAAGTTAAGATTGATATTGGAAAAGTAAATTTTACAAACAAACTTTCTATAATGCCCTTACGTAAATGAATATAAACCATTAAGTATTTTATATTTTCAAATATAAAGGTACAATATAATTGTAAATAAATATAAAAAATGCTACTAAAAATCAATAGAGGATGATATACGTAGAACAATCCAAAAAGAAAATGAGCACCATATATGTGGGAAGGGGGAGTATAATCTAATATTTTCAACTTCTTGAATTATGTCATGCATGTAAAACTAGGCATCGGGTCGGGTGGGTCAGTTTTGGCCTAACACGAAATTGTCCCCACTTTTTTTTGTCCAAGGAAATCGATTTTTGGGTTGGGCATGGCCACCCCGAAAACCAGCCCGATGGCTTTTCAAATCGACTTGGGTTGGTGTGGGTCTGTTAAGGCCTTTGGTTTAGCAGTCTAACTATCCATCTGTATGTGTGTGTTCTCGCAGGCAAAGATATATATATATATATATATATATATATATATATATATATTCATATTTCTTATTTTCTTAAAGAAGTTACGAAAACTAAAGTTAATATTCATTCATATGCATAAAGATATATATATATATATATATATATAAATTAAACTGTAGTTGACTAATTAAAATAAGAAAGAATACCTTAAATCATCAACTAGGAAAAGGTAATTCCAAGATGCACATTTTACTTTAACAAATTCCAATTTTCACAATATTTTGCAATTGCATGGACAAAAAAGCCCTTAAAAGTAACTGCACCTCTTTCCACCCCCTACCCAATAGCCTCAAATGCAGACATTCACATTTCCTAATTCCACACCATCTTCTTCCTGGCTCATCCTCTCCCGTAAGGTCATAAAATTTAGTCATTACCGGCTTTCTTTTTGAAGATTTCATTCTCCCTCTCTCTCAACATTCTATAACTAACACGCTTCGCCACAAATTATCTCTAATAACTTTATATATGGTGTGCGCCGACAATGAATGCCAACTAAACGTTGAACCCACTGTCAAGGCAAGCTGTAACTACCCTGTAATTGCTTGATTATCATCTCAATTTAAAAAATGAAAAAAAAATTTATAAACATTTTGACAAAGTTTTCTCTGTATTTTGGACATATCTATCATATAAGATTCACAACAGAACTAAACAGAATCAACATAACATAAATAAATTTTATTCCTCCAATCCCCCAACATCAAAAAAAAAAAGTGCTCAAAGGCAAACGCCTACCATAATCCAACATCAATGTAATCGCCAAAAACTCGAATGAAAACAATGTTCAAAAAGAAATAATGAATAAACTAATAAATGAACTATTGAATCAACTTTGAAAAAAGTAGTCAAAACGAATGCAAAGTCCCAACTAAATGTTAATAAATGAATGAATCGTACTATCTAGATGCAGTGGTGGTGACGGTGACCAATAGCATTTCAAGCTCACACTCAACTACTTCCTAATAAGAAAAATATTAGGAAAATACGTAAGTTTTGTAACCTAGTCAGTGAATGAGTTTTGAAAATGTATATTTGTAAATTATTCCACATCATCCAATTTCTGAGAAAACTGTTGAACTTTATAAATGAAAATGCTGCCCAAATTGCTAAATAAGTTTCCATGTGAAATGATGAAGTAAAGCTGAATAATGTCAATAAAATTGTAGTGACCTCAGATTTTCTTTAATAAAAATATTTAATTAAGAAAAATTTACCCAAATGTGTCACTACGTACTACTTTACCTAAGAAATTTAATAGCGCACGCTTGTCTAGACGAATTTTATATTATCTATTATTCTATTTAATTATTATAAGAAGATAATGTATAAGAATTTATTGATTTTTCAAATTTACATTTGAGGACCAAACTTTTAAATTTGTTCATTTTAGTACGCAAAATCATAGTTTTTATTCATTAGAGCCCATCTTAGCTTTAAGCTCAATTATAGTCCAATTTGAGTGTGGGGGCAATCCATCCAATTAGAAATCCACTTATATTTCTTGCCCATTAGGAATCCTTTAACCAAGTTCTTTACCCTAGTGTTTCTTTTAGATACTTTAGTGAGTTGTTTCAAACCCTGACCCAACTTTATTCCCTACACTTCGGCATTATCATCTTCAACTCCTCCATTTTCATTCAATATCAAGCAAGAACAACAAACAAGTGTCTATAGGTAATTTCTTTAACCTTTCATTTTAAATCTTTAATTCCATAATCATGTTTCAACATTCAATCACTATTTCAATGATCTCGTTCTAACATCTACATCTCACACAAACACCTAGTAAATGATTCACATTTATCAACACCGCCACCATCTCAGCCAAATACACACACACACACACACAAACACGCACTTGCACGCACATAGTGCACCTCGCATACGTACATACATATATAAACATAAATACATCCTCCCCACACACACACACACACACCCCAAATCTTTCATCTCCACCTCATCTCTACCTCACAACATATTCAAGAAACTCAATAGAAACATTCGACTCAAGAAAAAAAAAAAGCAAAAAAAAGTGAGATTTGAGGAAAAATCTGAAATTTTGTATTGAGTTTAAACCACCAAATTTTGGCTTGATCTTCATCATTTCTTCAGTTAAAAACCGGCGTGAGGACCACCACTATAGCCCCCACCTTCGTAGGTCAAACCGCCGGTGTCACCACCAAAATCACCTATCAATTTTCCCGATTTTTCTCCTTTTTTGCCATGACACGTAAGAAGAAGAGAAGCATGTAATGCCATGGAAATTTGACCAATTTCTTGATTTTAAATGGGAATTTACAAGTCTACCCCCCCCCCCCCCCCCACTTTCTTATTTGGTTTAAGTTAGTCCACATACTTTATTTAAATCATAAGTCCTCAACTTTTAATTTTATAATTTAACCATTAAATTATATTTACAAATTTAGTCCCCCAATTTATTTATTTTACTTAAGTAAGTCCTTAAAGTTTATTTGATCCTAAGTCCCTAACTTTTAATTTTTACAATTTATCCCCAAAACTTTTATTTCAATTTAAATCTACAATTTCTCATTCTTATTAAAGTTAACCCCCAAACTTTATTTGCACCTAAGTCCTCCATATTTTACAAATCTTATAATTTAGTCCAAAATATTTTTAGTTCAATTTTATTGCATATTAGGTCCTCAAACTATTCAAATCTTTCAAATTAATCCCCAACTTTTATATTCTTTCAATTTTGGTCAATAAGTTAAATATTATCTATAAATACTTAAACTCCTTATTGACTAGACGAGGTGTACGAATACCTAGAGCACTGAATTCTCACTACAAATTAAGCTCAAACTCGGGAAAGACTTAACGTAGGCTCAAAACTTAATCTTCAACTTTATTTTTGCGCAATCATAGTTAATAATCTATACTATATGAGCACTTTTAGTATGTAATTGCCGCCTTTGGGCCTAGACTTGCCTTCGGGCCCGGAGTTGCCATCGGACAAGAACTTGCTTTCGAGCCCAAAATTGTCTTTGGGCAAATACTTGCCTTCGAGCCTAGAGTTGTGTCCGGGCCCAGACTTGCCTTCGGGCACCATACTTACCTTCCGGTATTTCATTACAGAGTTTGCATGTTTATTTGCTTTATATACTTGTATAGATTGATTAACTTATGCAGAGCCTACTGAGTATTTCTTAAAATACTCATGTCTCTCATTTTAACCATTTCCAGAATAGGGAGTCGGAGGCGTGATGAGGCGTGGGAGGTACCTTAGGGTTTATCTAATAAGTAAGTATTAATTCCATTGTTTCTTAAGTAACTTTGAAGTATTCAAGTATAAGATACTCTAATGTGTTTACTACTTTAAATGAATTTCTATATTTTAATTATTTGTTATTTTTCTGCATTTATTATTATTATTATTATTATTATTATTATTATTATTATTATTATTATTATTATGAAATATTTTTAAAGAAAGAGCTAACATTCTGCGTTCTTAGAACTCGGGGCATTACAAAAACTGATGCTATAAGCCAATATTTCAATTTGGAACAAAGTCCTAAAGTTTTGAAAAGACTTTAATCCAAATTTAAAGCTACCATCGATATACTGAAAATCTCACCAAAAGTACCAATGACGCATATGTGGAGAGAAAACTCGATGCACAAGGTGAACTACTCAAAGCTCAGCTAATAACTGAATAACTGGTCAAAAGCCCGCAGAGCAAGCCCCAAAGCTAAACACCACCATACACGGCCCCAATCCTATGTCTGCATGGCGATGGGTCCCCAAGACCTATGTGAAGTTGGTCATACACTACGAAATAAATCACATCAGTACAATGCAATAAAATCACTACAACTTGTAATACACCATGGAACACATCACACTGGTGTAAAGCGAGTAAGATCATCAAGGTACTTTGGCGGTTTTGAAAGCACTCATATAATCGTTTTAAAAGTTGTTGAAAAATTTAGGTTTCTCACCAAATTTAATATGACATGCGCATAACAACATTGAAAAGAGTGCTTAGTATTAAAAACATGCCCAAATTCGCTTTAAATACTTTAATATCGAAAATAGTATTTATCCACCCATAGAACTATTGACTGCACTTAATTTGGCACATAATCTTCTCCAATAACTTCATCACCACATGAAATAAACGGTACTCTAATTAAAAATCTACATACTCAAATTACAATCCATTAGCATAACCACATTCAACACTTGATTTCCACTTTTTCTAACATTCTCTAGTTTCCACCATTTCAATCGTTTCTTATCCTTCATGCACTGATTTCATAATAATCCTTACCATTAAAACCACCCAATTGTACCACATAATAAAGCCCTAAATTTTTAGCATCTAAATACGGTGAGTTTCAATCCACTTTATCACCCACAGCTCAAATGGCATCGACTCCACTTCAAAAAAGTTAACCTAGGCATGATAACATATTAATAAGACCCAATTGATCCAATTAAACTGTGAATTTTGAATCCCCAATAATTTAGACAAACCCCCAAAATTTATTTATTATTTACCTCGAATTTAACTAGGAAAACTTGAAGGGAACACGTTTACCATACACACCCACGACGAAACCAAGCTTTCCCTACTTTTTCCCTTTTTTCTTTCTTCCTGTTTCCTTCTATTTTCTCTTTTCTTTTCTCGAAATCGGCAATCCTCTCTGGTCACTCAGTTGTTTCCGAAAAACCATTAAGATGCTAAGGGCACGTTTGTTTATTTATATTTTAGCATTTGCAGCTTAGGTCCCGTCCTTGTTTAGCTAGTTTAAATGGGTTCTTAGGCTCTTAAATTGCACCCTTAGCTAGGAGTGGGCGTTTCGGGTTTGGTTCCGAGTAGTACATTACCCAGAACCAAATCATAAATTCCGATTCTACAAAAAATGGAATCGTTCAGTTCCTTTCAAACAAAATACCCGTCTGGTTCTGGTTCTGGCTCCACCCGGTTCCACTTCGGTTTCGATTATCTTGTGATACTTTTTTTATTACTTGAAAATCACGGGAAAAAAATAAAAATTTTGATTCAAGCATAAATATAACCCCAAAAATTTTTTAAAAAAAATTGAAGCAGCAGCAGCAGCAGCTTACTGCTGTTTGGCGTTTGCTATTGTTATAGTTTAACCGCTTAACATCAACTCAGCTGTTGCAATTAGCCAGCATCCTTATAGAGATTGTGAATTTACCAAACTAAGTCACAAAAGTTGGCAATTAAGTGAAAGAAACATTGCTACTTCTTATTCCAAAATCGGTTCCAGTTCCGTTTACGATAATTGCAAATGAACCATTTAGTTTTTGGCTCCCTATTTTTTGGTTTCAGTTCTTAATTTTTTTTAAAAGACCTCTTCGGTTTCGATTGAGTTCCGATTCTATCTGCTCGATTCTGATTTTTTTGCACACTCCTACCCTTAGCCCATAAACTTCTAATTAATTCAATTAAGTCTAGAAACTTGCAACTGGTCTAATTGAATTCTCTTGAAACTTTGACTTTGACTCATAATTACCAGGGTAATCAAGCAGTAGTTAGAATTTAAATCAAAAAAAACTTTCATCCTCGAAATTCAGTCAACTATTGTCCGAAGAGGTTTTTTCCATTGCGTGCTTTTTCCATGACACCTGGACCAAAGTGGCAACCACTTTATTATTTTTTATTTGATTTCTTCTACTAACCATTATGTCAGGTTCCTCATCGTATGTCAAATTCTTCCTCAATTCAACATTCAACTGGTTGTGCCTTCAAAATATGAGATAGGTCTGAAATGTACATGCAAAGCATGGGAATATGAAGTACATCGTGAATCCTAGATAGGCCACTTAGAAAGCTAGACGATAAGCAACTGGACCAACCTCCTCAATGATCTCATAGCCCCATATAATGTGGACTTAGCTTTCCCCACCTGCCAAATCTCAAAATACTTTTCCATGGAGATAATCGTCGAAACGCCTATCTCCAGCTACAAATTTAAGATCTGTTTTACGTTTATCTACACAGCTTTTCTACCTGGCCTAAGCCACTTTCAATCTCTCTCTGAGTATCGCTACATTTTCTGAAGTGAGTTGAACCAACTCAGGTCCGATTGATTCTCGTTCTCCGGCTTCACTCCAACAAATTGGAGTTCTACACTTTCTACCATATAAAGCTTGAAAATGAGCCATGCCTATACTGAATGGTAGCTGTTATCGTGGGAAAACACGATCAACACCAAGTGACTATCCCAAATTCCTTTAAGTTCAATGACACAAGCTTGAAGCATATCTCCCAAAGTTTGTATGGTTTTTTTTGACTGACCATCTATCTATGGGTAAAAGACGATACTAAGGTATAGCTTATTGCCCCGAGCATCATGCAGTTTTGCCCAAAACTTAGATGTGAACCTAGAATCTCTATTTGAAACAATAGACATTGGAACTTCGATAAATAGACTATCTCATCCACATACAACTTAGCCAACTTATTTAAAGGATCAGTTTTCTTAATTGGCAATAATTTGGCAGTCTTTGTCAACCGGTCCATAATCACCTAGACTCTATCATTTCCACGCTGAGTACGTGGAAGGTTAAATAAGAAATCAATAGTGATATGTTCCCATTTCCACTCTAGAATAGGCAAAGGCTGTAGTAATCCAGTTGTCTTTTGACGATCTAGCTTTAGCTGCTGACAAACAAAACATCTTGATACAAATTCTACTATCTCTTTCTTCATGTCTAACCACCAATAATGTTCTTTCAAAGTACGGTACATCTTAGTACTGCTCGAGTGCATAGCATAAGCTTAACTGTACGCTTCCTCAAAAATCTCTCTTCAATTCTTCAATGTTAGGAACACATAATTTGTTCCCCATAACTAAAGCACCATCATATGTGATTGCATAATTTTCTCGTAGTCCATGGTTAACCTCCTCCCTCAATTGCTTAAGTGACAAATCCCTAAATTACACGTCCTTAACCTTAGCAATCAAGGTAGGTCTCACATGGAAACTAGCCAGTGTCCTTCCTATTGGAGTTGTTGACAACTCAATATTCAACTTCCTCACTTTCCCAATTAAAGATAATACAATTACACTTGTCAGCGTTGAAGAATTAGACTTTCGACTGAGAGCATCTACCACCACATTTGTCTGTCCTGGGTGATAATCGATCTTACAGTCATAGTCGTTAATTAGCTCAAGCCATCTCTCCTTTGTCTCAAATTCGGCTCTTTCTGATCAAAGATGTATTTCAAACTCTTATGATCAGTGTAAATATGGCATTTCTCGCTATAAAAGTGGTGCCTCCAAATTTTATGTGCCACTACCACTACAGCCAACTCTATGCCATGTATTTGGCAATTCAACTCATGTTTCTTCAATTATCTTGAAACGTAAGCTATAAACTTCCCATTTTGCATTAAGACACAACTCAAATCTTGTCATGAAGTGTCCTGTATATCACAAATTCTTCACCTAGAGAAGGAAATGTATGTATCGGTGCAGAAGACAATCTATTCTTCAACTCCAAGAAGCTCTTCTCACATTATTTTGTCCAGAAAAATTTCCCATCTTTTTGAGTCAAGCTAGTCAAGAGTGGAGCTATTCTAGAGACCCCCTCGATAAATCGACATAGCAATAACCTACTAACCCGAGAAACTCCGAACCTCTGTAGTGCTAGTAAGGACTTCCCATTCAAGAATTGCTTCAGTCTTGATAAGATCTACATAAATACCTTTTGTTGAGATCACCGACCCAAAAATGCCACTTTTTCAAACAAAAATTTACACTTACTGAATTTGGCATATAACTGTTTTCTTGCATAATCTGCAAAATAATCTTCAAGTGTTCCGTATGCTCATCACGACTATGAGAAGAGATTAGTATATCATCTATAAAGACGATCACGAATCTCTCAAGATATGACTAGAGGACTCTGTTCATAAGATCCATAAATGCTGCTGGAGCATTGGTTTACCCGATCGGCAAAACCAAGAATTCATAATGGCCATACTGAGGCCTGAAAGCCCTCTTTGGTACATCTGTCTCTCTGATCTTAAGATGATGATATCCCAAATGCAAATCAATCTTCGAGAATATTATAGCACCTCTGAGTTGATAAAACAAATCATCAATTGGGGGAAAAGGGTATTTACTATGGGTAGTTACCTTATTCAGCTGCCTGTAGTCAATACATAGCCTCATCATGCCATCTTTCTTTTTCACAAATAAAACTAGTGCTTCCCAAGGAGATACACTCGGTCCAATAAAACCCTTATAAACTGAACCTTGTAGCTGAGCTTTCAATTCTTTCAGTTCTGCATGAGCCATTCAATACGATGCCGGTGAAATAGGTGTTGTCCCTGGGACTAGATCAATAGTAAATTAAACTTCCCTATCTAGTGGTAAACCTGGAAGATCTACTAGAAACACCTCTAGAAAATCCTGCAACTGGGATATTCTCTAGTTTTAATTCAGTGATCTGTGTATCTGATCTGTGTATCTATCACATCAACCAAATATGCCTGGGAACCCTTTCTAAGCAACTTTCTAGCATCCAGTGCAGATATAACACAAGATGATAGAATCCTACGTTCCCCATAAAGAATAATTTTAGGTTCTCTTGGCCTCTCAGACATAACTCTTTTGTGATAGCGGTCAATTGTGGTATGGTTCTCAGCTAAGAAGTCCATGCCAAGAATAACATCGAATTCACCAATTTCAAAAGAGTCTAAGTTTGACTTTAGTCCGTGATTATTCACTCCTATAGCACAATCACTATACCAACTATTAGCTATTAATGACACCCCTACTAGAGTTGTCACCACCAAAATTTATCTAAAGGCTCTAATGTATCATCAACGCAAACAAAAAACACATGTGAAATAAATGAATGGGTAGCATATGAATCAATCAAAGTACGAGCATTAAACTTCCATGACCTTGACATATGATTGAAGCTGCAATCTCTCATTTCTAAAACCTCCTATGCTGGTCATTCTCCCCTGGTACCAAGTTTCTAGCGTATTTCAACAAATCCATAAACTTCTTATGATATTGAGCCATTGTAATAGACCCGTGGACCAATTTTAGAAATTCATTTTGTTTACTGCTCCGGAATGAGTGAGGATAAAAGGCTTCATCAAAGCCTGTCTTGAGAGCCTCGCAATTAATGGTGTTCGAATCGGTTTGTCTAGCCTCGAAAGGATCCCACTAATCAGCAACTGAACCTCTCAATAAAAAAGAAGCAAGACAAACTTTCTTATCCTCGGGACATTCCATGATCCTAAATATGCACTCAATGCTCCTCATCCAAGTGTTTAAATTCTTTTGCTCATAATTTAAGTGCCTTCTCGGTACTGATATTTTGCTCACGTTTTGCCAAAAAAAAAAAGGAAAGGGCTGAAGCGATCTGAGTAGTCAAATTTTCATTTGAGGTTGCATTTTCATGCTCATTTCCATTTGGAGCCATATTCCCCTATGTCAACCCATCACGTGATTGATAAGTGCTAGAAAAGCACTTAAATAACTCTTCTATTTTACGTATTTGTGTGTTTTATTAGTATTATATGTTTATTTTTATGTGTTTTCCTTTTATTGTGTGTTTCGAGTCACAAGAAATCAAAAGGAGCAAAAATGGATGAAAACGGAACTTGGGACCGAAATGCAAGCAAATTCAAAGATGGAAGGCCTCCGATGCAATTTTATGAAAAGTTGTTTTTACAATTTTTCTTGTGCCAATATCAAAGAATATCAAAAGAGGATTTCCACATTTTTGTCGGATCCCAAATCGGAGTTTCCTAGTGAAAGTTATGGCCATTTGAAGAGAAAGGACAAAGCGTAAAAAATCAGCAGCTCGAATTTACTGCCGCAGTTCAGTAATTTGACCATAACTTTTGCTACAAAATTTGGATTGCCCTGACCTTTATATTGTTGGAAAGGACACTCAGAGGGCTACAACTTTGATGTTGGCGTCTTCAAATGATTCGGATTATATCATGATCAAAAATGGGTGAAATCGAGAGTGATGTGAATGGAGGATTTCTTAGGCCATGTTTTGGTAGAAAATTCATAACTTTCTATTAAAATATCAAAAAAAGGAAATTCCAATTGCACAATTCAGCCAAGATGCTTACCTATACCATGATACAATATTCGAACTAATGGAGCAATTTAAGATCATGATTTGGTGGTTACCAATTAGTGGAATCATAATGGAGTAGTTGTACAATTTTTTATCATGTTTTCTTGTGAAATTTTGCCTATAAATAGAGGCATTTATAAGGAAGGAAATACACAACTTAGTAGAAGAGAATTAGCTAGTAGTTCTCTCCAATAAAATTTTCTTCTTCATTTGTTCTTAGTTTTAGCATGAAGATTTTAGCTTTTCATATTCCGGCGGATCAATTCTTCGCTAAGTTCTCTTTTCCCTTTTATTTCTCTATTTATTTCTTAGTATTTATTTACTTGTTTACTATATTTTGCATAATCTATCATATAGTGGTGGTGATACAAGACGAACACTCGCTAAAAAGTATGAAACCCCGCAATTATGAGTAGTTAAGACTTTTCTATCTAGTTCGAGGGGGACGTTGTGTTCAATTATCATGTTGTTATCTTTTATAACTCTTTGCTAACGTTTTATCTATTCCTCTACTTCAATTTGTTGATTTGTTATGCTTTTAAACCCGTTTGGAATTTATGTGATTATTGCATTCACTTTGGCCAATTGAATCAATTAATCTTTAAGTTCAAGTTATGTGTTAGGATTGGAAACTTTTGATCCGTAATTGTCACTAGATTCCAATCCACAGTAGCAAATGAATATCGTGCATATTTATTAACAAATCATCTTAGATGCATTTATTCGAGCTTGTGAAATTATTCATCTAATTCAACTCATTCTTCTCGTTCATTTCATATTAGCTTTGCATTAAATCCTAAGAGCTTGTTTAGGGTCATCCAATAGCTAGATGTTAAGTTAAAGAGTTTACTTTTTACTTAATACACTTAAGGAAGAATTCGTTAATCAAAGCTTCTTGGTTAATTGAGAGTTGATAAATTGAAGAAGGAATAGTAACACGTTGCATGGGAAAGATAAATACAAGTGGTTGACACAACCGAACCCGAGAACTAGATATTTATTTCAATTGTTTTATTTGATCTTATCTTTTGTCATTTGATTTTCATTCAAAATTCTCAAAACCCCCACTTTCATATATTAATTGATAAAGACAACTAGATTAAGCACCGTTCCTCTTGGGTTCGACCCTTACTTACCACGTCTACATTAATTTGTAGTTTTGAAATCGAGTAAGGAAATAAAACAAAACTTTGGCGCGCCGCGACAAGCGCGCCCAAACTTTTGGCGCCGTTGTCGGGGAACGGTTAACTAATTTAGTTGCTTTTATTAATTAATTTTAAAAAAAAAATTTAGAGTCGAGCTAACGACTTTAAACAAAAGCGCTTCTTGGGAGGCAACCCAAGCATTTTCTCTCATTTTTATTTTTCTTTTGAAATTTTTGTTTTTATTTCTCAACTTTTTATCTATCGTACTGAGGAAGATATTACTTTGAAACTGTAGAAAGAAGATATCTCGAGATTCAATCAATTGGGAAGAGACATGATGACGCACAAATCAGTGATTAGCAATAGTTACTGATAACGTGTGGGGATTAATTATTGATAATGGACAATTTGTCAACGCGCTTTCTCGGATACTCCTTCCATCGTACTCTTTCCAGCACACTCTACATGCATGGTTGTCGGTTGAAACAGTGCTCATTTGACTATAAATCCAGATCATTCTCCACATGAAACCACAACCACAATTTCAATTACTCTGTGAGTGTTCCTTTCTAGCAGTGATTAGGTAATTTTCTTCTCTTCTTGAATTTTTTTTTTATTCTTCCTCTCTTCTTCTTATTTATTTTTCTTATAGCATGGATGTGTGTGATATTTTTGTATATACATGTATTTTCCTCATATTAATTGATTATGTAATTCAAATTTTCTTATTTTTTTTCCTTCTTCAATATCTTTGAAAATATGGGAGAGTGTGATAATCTACTATTCTTATTAATTTTGATGGTTTTAATCTTATTTCTTCAGTGTTTCTTTTTCTTTCGTGTGTTACGTAGCTAAAAAAAAAAAACCTTGGATGCTGGTTCTTATATTCCGCCCAAAGGCGTTAAACTGGTCTTTTTCAGTAAACCTTAAAGAACTGTATTCTCTTCTATTAACCTTCTTCTTTCAAGTCTTTTGCAGATACCTCAAAGTGCACTGAATTTTCATTTCTTTCTATGGCATCCCCTCTACGTATTGTTGCTCTTCTACAAGTATTCAACTCTTTCTCTATGCCTCTTGATATCAAGATTCAGATTGTTCGACTTATTGACAAGTATGAGCGTTCCCTTTGGAACGTCATAGCTTTTGGGGCAGGGTCATCCTGATCTGCTCGCAAACGACGTGCTAAGCGCCTTAAAAGTTGCTTTAAATGTGGAAAGCTATTAGAGGGACCTCATTGTACTCGAAATCAAACTTATTCACAATATAGACATGTTGTTTTCTTCAAGGATGGACCGATTAGGTGCGCGAAAAGTCTATCGGGAGAAACAAGCCCATTTCAATCGGTGAGAGAGTTTGATAATTTGTTGGAACAACGACAACGTCTGTTGGAAACCAAACTTCGATGGCCTAACCATTGGCAAAGAACTTTTGAGCGTGATCACTAGCACCCATCCGAAGATGTAAAACTATGTCTCATTCATTTGAGAAGTGTTTGAGTTGGACGTTCTGCTCTAAACGTTCTCCCATTTGTCGGTTCTTGTGGGGTTGTTCTTCATTGAATGGTAAACATACCTATGTGTCATGTGGCGATATGGAGGACCTTTTCATTAAGGTTGGTTGTTAAACTATTTTGTAGAGAGTATGCTGATTCAGATAGTTTCCATGCGGATCAGACTTGATGGAATCATGTCATTAATTTGATGTGAATACTACTGCAAGATGTTCAGAGGGTTGTCAACTACCAAAGTCGCTTTGTATATAAAATTCTCTTCATCTTAAAAAAAAAAACCAAAATATTTTCAACTGTTGTTTTTCTTGTTCTGTAAATATGTTGATTGCAGGTCTCTTGCTCTTGGATTGTCGAAGTATTCCTCAGAAGTGCTACATTGTGCAATCACCATCCCCAAATCGGCACGACTCGTTGCTTACCATAGGGGAGTTTCTATTTCTTCTCTTTTTCATGCTTTCTATATTTCTACATTGGGGACAATGTAGAATTTAAGTGTGGGGGTGTGACATATTGTGGTCTGCGTGTGATTTTTTTTCTATTTGTGTCGACGATTTTGCATGAGATAGCAACTTTTGAATATGATTGAGCTTAATTTGTGTGACTTAGCTGAAACTACAAGATCTCGAAAAAAAAATGTGTTCTGTTCTTCTCCAAGCACAGTTGGCAAATTTATCTGAGCACATTTATAGGTAATTTACTATCATTTTCTGGAACACAAATTGAAGGTTAAAAATGTTGATTTTTTTTTCTAACTTTCTAGACCATAGTAAACTAACTTTTTCTTCTTTTTTTTTCTATCCATTCGTCCTGCTCAAAGTAACCTGGAAACATCGATTGTTAGTAAGGTGGAGTTATAATCGCATGGCATCTGTTTTTTTTGTGAATGTGTCTTTTATTGTGGAGTTTAAAAATTTTGAAAAAGCAGACTTTGTCTTGAGAATGAATTTTACTTTTATATTTGAAATAAATGAGAGGGGCCACAGGAAAGAGCTATCTACCTCAGAGTGTGAAGCCGTCACCTCGAATGGGTGAAGAAGGCTGCCTCCAATGAAAGGGGTTTAGTGTGAAAGCTACCTGTGGGGTAAAAGCTGAAAAGAAAATTGCAAAACTCTTCTTCTTCTTCTTTTTCTTCTTCATAAAAAAAAAAGAAAAAAAATCGCGAGAAATGTGATAGCTACCCAAGTGTGAAGTTAGATAAATAAATTTCTTCAGTGGTTTGAAGTGCTCAATCTAAACACTCTTTAAATTGAAGACATATTTGCGATAAAACACCTGCCATGCCCTTTTTTTTTTCTTTGCAGTGCTAACAGTTGATGATTTTTGGTGAACAGAGTAATTTTTAGGATCCATGGGAATCATTGTAAAATAAGAGTGGGATCACGAGAGATGAAAGGAAATATTTGACTATTTCGGGTAAAGATTTGGATAGATCATCGTAAGCTTTCATTTGGTTCCAGTTAGTGATGGGATGATAACCTCAATTGCACACACTCACAGGCCGTTGTGTATTTGAGAAGAAATGAAATCTTCATGATTCGGGAGAATGTTTATTAAGCAAGTCACTATCTGTAGTAGAATTTCATTGTTAAAAGTTGTTAATCTCATGTAAAATCAATGTGTTGTTTGTGTCATATGGTTGTTGTTCGAGGGCGAACAACAGTCTAAGTGTGTGGGAGTTTGATAAGTGTTAGAAAAGCACTTAAATAACTCTTCTATTTTACGTATTTGTGTGTTTTATTAGTATTATATGTTTATTTTTATGTGTTTTCCTTTTATTGTGTGTTTAGAGTCACAAGAAATCAAAAGGAGCCAAAATGGATAAAAACGGAGCGAAAACGGAACTTGGGACCGAAATGCAAGCAAATTCAAAGATGGAGGGCCTCCGATGCAATTTATGAAAAGTTGTTTTTACAATTTTTCTTGTGCCAATATCAAAGAATATCAAAAGAGGATTTCCACATTTTTGTCGGATCCCAAATCGGAGTTTCCTAGTGAAAGTTATGGCCATTTGAAGAGAAAGGACAAAGCGTAAAAAATCAGCAGCTCGAATTTACTGCCGCAGTTCAGTAATTTGACCATAACGTTTGCTACAAACTTCGGATTGACCTGAACTTTATATTGTTGGAAAGGGCACTCAGAGGGCTACAACTTTGATGTTGGCGTCTTCAAATGATTCGGATTATATCATGATCAAAAATGGGCAAAACCGAGAGTGATGTGAATGGAGGATTTCTTAGGCCATGTTTTGGTAGAAAATTCATAACTTTCTATTAAAATATCAAAAAAAGGAAATTCCAATTGCACAATTCAGCCAAGATGCTTACCTATACCATGATACAATATTCGAACTAATGGAGCAATTTAAGATCATGATTTGGTGGTTACCAATTAGTGGAATCATAATGGAGTAGTTATACAATTTTTTATCATGTTTTCTTGTGAAATTTTGCCTATAAATAGAGGCATTTGTAAGGAAGGAAATACACAACTTAGTAGAAGAGAATTAGCTAGTAGTTCTCTCCAATAAAATTTTCTTCTTCATTTGTTCTTAGTTTTAACTTGAAGATTTTAGCTTTTCATATTCCGCCGGATCAATTCTTCGCTAAGTTCTCTTTTCCCTTTTATTTCTCTATTTATTTCTTAGTATTTATTTACTTGTTTACTATATTTTGCATAATCTATCATATAGTGGTGGTGATACAAGGCGAACACTCGCTAAAAAGTATGAAACCCAGCAATTATGAGTAGTTAAGACTTTTCTATCTAGTTCGAGGGGGACGTTGTGTTCAATTATCATGTTGTTATCTTTTCTAACTCTTCGCTAACGTTTTATCTATTCCTCTACTTCAATTTGTTGATTTGTTATACTTTTAAACCCGTTTTGAATTTATGTGATTATTGCATTCACTTTGGCCAATTGAATCAATTAATCTTTAAGTTTAAGGTATGTGCTAGGATTGGAAACTTTTGATCCGTAATTGTCACTAGATTCCAATCCACAGTAGCAAATGAATATCGTGCATATTTATTAACAAATCATCTTAGATGCATTAATTCGAGCTTGTGAAATTATTCATCTAATTCAACTCATTCTTCTCGTTCATTTCATACTAGCTTTGCATTAAATCCTAAGAGCTTGTTTAGGGTTATCCAATAGCTAGATGTTAAGTTAAAGAGCTTACTTTTTACTTAATACACTTAAGGAAGAATTCGTTAATCAAAGCTTCTTGGTTAATTGAGAGCTGATAAATTGAAGAAGGAATAGTAACACGTTGCATGGGAAAGATAAACACAAGTGGTTGACACAACCGAACCCGAGAACTAGATATTTATTTCAATTGTTTTATTTGATCTTATCTTTTGTCATTTGATTTTCATTCAAAATTCTCAAAACCCCCACTTTCCTATATTAATTGATAAAGACAACTAGATTAAGCACCGTTCCTCTTGGGTTCGACCCTTACTTACCACGTCTACATTAATTTGTAGTTTTGAAACCAAGTAAGGAAATAAAACAAAACTTTGGCGCGCCGCAACAAGCGCGCCCAGTGACTGATCAACCGGCACCTACTATCCTTTCCTATCAACATCCACCTCAAGAACATATTGGGCATGAGATCGTGTCTGCCTGCAAGTTGTACCACCATGTGCCATGATGCTGGAAAAAATAATATAAAATTATTAGAAAATGTGCAATGCAACTTTCATAAGTTTTAGAAGAACACATGATGCAATATAATCCTAGGCCCTAGACCATGCTCTGATATTACTTGACACGCCCCGCCCCCCGCCCCGCCCCAAATTGTCTCTAATAATTCGACACGTGGTGTGCGCCAATAATGAATGCCAACTGAATGATGGACTCACCATGAAAGCCAGCTATAACTACCCTGTAATTGCATGATTATCGTCTCAATCTAAAAAATGAAAAAGATTTTATAAACATTTTGACAGCGTTTCCACTGTATCTTGGACATATCCATCCTATAAGATCCACAGCAGAACCCAACACAATCGACATAACATAAATAAAGTTTATTCCTCCAGTCGCCCAACATTTTAAAAAATGCTTGAAGTAAACATGCGTCGCAATCCAACATCAATGTAATCTCCCAAAACTCCAATTAAAACAATGTTCGAAAAGAATTAATGAATAAACCAATAAATGAACTAATGAATCAACTTTGAAAAATGTATTCTCAAAACAAAAGAAAAGTCTCAACTAAATGCTAATAAATGTACAAATTGTACTACGTAGATGTAGTGGTAGTGGTGGTGATCAACGGCGCTTCAAACTTATGCTCAACTGCTTACTGATAAGAAAAACATTAAGAAAATACGTGAGTTTTGTAACCCAGTCAATGGGTGAGTTTTGTGACCCAGTAAGAGATGAGTTTTGAAAATGTATATTTATAAAGTTTCCCACATCATCTAATTTCTGAGAAAAATTTCAAAATTTGTGAGATATAGGTATAACCGAAAATGCTTTATAAATGGCTAAATAAGTTTCCTCCTGAAATGCAGAAGTAAGGTTGAATCGCATCAATAAAACTAGTGCTATAAGCTGATATTTGAATCTGGAACAAAGTCTTGAAGTTCTGAAAATATTGTAAGCTAAATTTAAAGCTACCGTGGATATACAGAAAATCTCACCAAAATTACCAATGAGTAAAAACGAAAATGTGCAGAGAAAACTCAATGCAAAAGGCGACCTACTCAACGCAGAGGTAATAACTGAATAACTAGTCATGCGCGCATATAGTAAGCCCCAAAAGCTAAACACTATCATACACTGCCCGAAGTCTATGTGTGCATGACAATGGGTCACCAAGCCTATGTAAAGCTGGCCATACAATATGGAACGAATCAGATTAGCGTAGAGTTGGTAAAGTCACTGAAACTGGTCATACATCGTGGACCACATCACATCGGTACAGAACGGGTAAGGTTACCAAAGTACTTTGGCAGTTTTGAAAGTAGTCATATAATCACTTTAAAAGTTACTTGTTGAAAAATTTAGGTTTCTCATCAAACTCAATACGATATGTGCATCACAACATCGAAAAGAGTGCTTAATATTAAAAACACTAATATGAATCTGGATAGCTCAACGTTGGTAGATTCACTTCAAGTGTCGATTGGGCCAATCGTTTGAAGTCGGGCTAACAAATTGAAGATGGAAATGATGAGCTTGGTTGAAGAAGCATAGGAAACCCTTCTCAAGACGTGGGATGAAGATTAAGAGCTAAGAATAAGAACGAGTTCATTATGCTGATCAATGGGGGGGGCCAAACAACTGCAAAGCAGCAATTAGGGCCATAACTAATGGAAATTACGGTCGTAGCTACCCAAAAGTAAGAAAACAGGCGTATATCAACTTACAGTCGTAAATAAACGCACTTACGATTGTGGCAAGTTGCTTACAGCTGAAAATAAGGACCTTACGACCGTAATCCCCAAAAATCCAGTTTTGGCCATTTTGGCGGAGAAGGACTTACGACCGTAACTCTCAGTACTTACGGCTGTAACTATGGGTATTAAAAACCCGCTGGTTGTCTACTCTGTATCGTTAGAGGTGATAGGTTTGATTCACCTATTGTTTCCACTTCATAAGTCAAAGGTTGGCGGGATCACCTGGATTACCTACTGGAGTTTAGCTTTTCTGGGATTGATCTAATCTCTCATGGGTTGCATGCTTAGCTCTAATGTGGTTTGCGTCAGTTGGTATTAGAGTAGATGCTCTAATCATCAAGTATTTCTATCTATTACTTTTATCTGTTATTTTTTTAGTTTTAGTTTTTGATTTCTAGGACTTAGATTTGAGTTAATAGTTCAATCTAGTGTTTTTGAGATCATCTTATTATATTATTGAGTTGTTCTTGTTCTTGGATCAACTAGTAGTTGTTCTTGAGAATTTATTGTATTAAGATTATTGTATCGTGATTGTGTTATTGTTGTTGGACAAAAAAAAAGGGTCGAAAATTTAAATAAAATAAAATCCTCAAATCAAGTATAAAAAAGAATGGGATCATACAATGACATTTTCAACGAGTGATAATCTCATTTATTGACTACACCTGGTTTTCATCATTTGCATTGATTTTAGTTCGACTTGCAACATTAGTGTTATTATTTTTATTGAGATTGTAAATAGTTGCTTGAGTTGTAATCATAGTGTGGTGCTTCATTTGATATTGGAGCTTGCTACTTGAGTTGGTACTTGATCACCTTCATTTCTTCGTGGCACATTGACATCTAACTTCGAGTTTGGGTCAAACGGGAATTGTTCTAGCTTTGATTGAGTTCGTTGAGTCCTTTGGAGGTAAGTATTGTGAGAAAAATGAGAGGTAAAAGGCCAAGTGGTGAGATTATTATCGAGTAAATGGCCAGTGATTGAGTTCGTTGAGTCCTTTGGAGGTGAGTATTGTGAGAAGAGTGAGAGGTAAAAGGCCGAGTAGTGAGATTATTATCGAGTAAAAGGCCATTGAGTGACAAACACGAATGATAAACGACACGAGAGGACACTATCACGTACTTGAGAACATCATGTCTGATTTACATTTTACTATAGGTCAAAATCGCAATTCGATGATGGCAAAAGAGTTGGGAACAATATTGCAAGAGAGCAATCGCCAAATGAAAGCTTCGTTTGAAGAATTCATGGTTGAATTGGGTGCGAGGATGGACAAATTGGAAGTTAGACAGAGACAAACATGTGATGGGAATGGTATTGATGAGTCTCGGGATATTGAACTAAATGAAGATGATAATGCAAAGGAGTAAATGAGAAATTGAACGAGAGATCGGGATCAAAGGAAACGTCGGGAAAGAAATGAAGAAGAAAGTGAAATCAAGAATGTGAAGATTAAGATTCCTTCATTCCAAGGTAAAGAGGATCCGGATGCCTATCTAGATTAGGAAAGCCACATTGACACTTTGTTGCAATGTCATAGAATCCCGAACACAAAAAAGGAATTGTTGTTGGCTAAGGAATTTGTGGGTTATGCCTTGAGTTGGTGGAAGAAACTAACCATGGCTAGGTGAAGGAATTTAGAGGATGCTGTGGAAACTTGGGATGAATTGAATTGCCTAATGAGAAGCAGATTCGTTCTAACACATTATTCTCAAGGTTTATATCAAAGGTTGCAAGCTTTGAACGAAGGGGGACGATCCGTGGAATATTACGAATAGAAATGGAGACCCTAATTACTCGAGCCAATATTGTGGAGAAAAGGAAGCAACTATGGCTAGATTTCTTAGTAGATAGAATCGAGAAATTGCCAACTACATCGAGCTACAAGACCACATTGACATTGAGGAGTTATTGCACAAAGCCGTGAAGGTAAAGGCTAAAATCAAGAAGAGAGCTCCTATCAAACTTTGTAATGCCCCGCTCAAAGTCGACCCGACATAATGTATATGTGTATGATGTGTTCATGAAATGTTTGGGAAGGTATGAGACATGTCGGGAGTCGCAACGGCCGTCGAAATGATGAAAATGGGAAATTTCAGCAGAACTGAAGTTACGGCCGTAATTTTAAGTCGGCAGAAATGGTATTTCTAGACCTTTCTCGCCATTTCTTGACATTTGCACACCCAAACTCGGTTCCAAAGCTCCCAAAACTCTCTCAAGACCCTCATGAGCATATGTTACTTCCTTAACCTTCCCATAGCAAGCATATAGTCCATGTAATTCATATGTAACCTATGATTCCAAGAAGAGAGGAAGAAGAGAAAGAGAAAGAGAAGAGATGAAGAAGAAGGAGGGTTATCTATGGTTCTTGAGGTTGATTTCTTCTACAGGTGAGTAATAGGTGTATCTTATGTTATAGTATTAATATGGTATGTTGATAGTATGTTTTCATGAGTTTAAGAATAAGCATGAGATGATATTCATGTTATGGCCTTGTTATGCTTGATGTATGAGCTATGTGAAGATATGTGATGATATGATGTGAGTAATAGATGTGTATTTTATATTAATGTATATAGATGGGATGTTTTCTACGTGTTATGTAGAGGAAATGGTATGAAATTCATGTTATGGCTTTATATGAAACTATATGATGTTATGTGAACATATATGAGATTATATGGTGAATTTAGCATGGTAAATGTTGTTATGTGATAGCTACGAAGTAATACGTACTGTATGTAATGATTGAGACCATGTAATGATGCTAGAATGATATGAAAGCTAGGAAATGTGAACGAATGCCAAGTGAATGATTACGTGACGTGTTATGATGGTGAATGTAATGTTATATGCAATGACATGATGAAGTTATGTGATATGTAATGATAAGACAAAGTTCATGAGCAAGTATCCTATGTAATGCCCAAGAATGTTATGAGTATGATTACAAGGTGAAGCATGAATGATGTATGACACGAAGCATGACGTATGTGAAAGAATGTAGTTACGTATCATGTGTTTATGACGAATGTAGCGCCCCAAGAGTAAAAGAACCCTTGGGGGACGGCTTATGATGTTACGGGCGGTCTAAAGCGTAAAAGAACCTTTAGACGACGGCCCACGGCGCCCCAAAGCGTAAAAGAACCTTTGGAGGACGGCCATTACGACGGCGCGGCAAAGCCAGATTCCGGACGGGTCGTTACAAACTTCAAGTTGGAAGTGGTAGCAACTTTGGTAAAGCAAAGTAGGTTGACAATTGGGGGGATAAATGAGCTTGGACAGGGAAAAGCAAGCCTCCAAAGTTAACTCCAAGTTTGGACGATAAGGGTAAAGGGAATTTGGTAGGGACACCGAGCAAAAACTGTGACATTAAATGCTTTAAATGTCAAGGTGTAGGCCACATTGCATCTGAATATCCTAATAGGCGAACGTTGTTTGTGCGGGAGAATGGTGAAGTGGAAACCGAAGATGAGGAAGACGAAGCTCTATTTGTTGAAGAAGAAGAAGAAGAAGAATTTGTAGTGGAAGGACAACGCATTTCAACAATCTCCAAAGGGAGAATATCTTTCATACTTGTTTCTTGGTGAACGGTAAGCCTTATGGTATTATTATTGATGCAAGTAGTTGTACAAACATAACTAGCACTACTTTTGTGGAAAAAGTGAGATTGCCACTAATTCCACACCCTAAACCCTATCATTGGCAATGGTTTAGTTATCCTGGCGAGGTTATAGAAAATAAGCAAGTTAAAGCGCCATTAGCCATATGATTTTATGAGAATGAAGTGCTTTGTGATATTGTGCCAATGCAAGCTACACATATCCTATTAGGCAGGCCTTAGCAGTATGACCGATGGGTTTTGTACGATAGGTATAGAAATTGCTATAGCTTCAAGATGAATGGAAAGTCTGTTATTCTTACTCCATTATCTCCACATCAAGTAAATGAAGATCAATTGAAGCTAAAAAATGGGTTTGAAGAGAGAAAGAAAAGTGCAATTGAAAAAGGAGAGTTGAGTGAAAATGGTCGAAAGGAAGAAAAGAAAGAATATCTCTTTACAAAAAAGAAAGACATTACGAGAGCCATTTCAGACAACCAACCGTTGGTCTTGTTGGTATACAAGGAATCCTTTATTGTTCTCAACTCTAACCATGATTCTCTGTCTTTTATTGTTAATTCTCTTCTATAGGCATTCGAGGACGTGCTTCCCAAAGAATTGCCTAGTGGATTACCTCCTATTCGTGGCATTGAGTATAAAATTGATTTGGTACCTGAAGCGCCAATTCCAAATCGACCCGCCTATCGAAGTAATCTGGAGGAAACAAAGAATTACAATGACAAGTAGAGGATTTGATGAACAAATGGTACGTTTGTGAAAGCATAAGTCCATGTGTCATGCCGATGCTTTTAGTTCCAAAAAAAGATGGAACTTGGTGAATGTGTGTTGATTGTCGAGTAATCAACAACATCATGATAAAGTATCACCACCCTATTCCTCAGTTAGATGACATGCTTGATGAGCTATATGGTACTAATGTGTTTAGTAAAATTGATCTCAAAAGTGCATATCGTCAAATTCGAATGAGAGAAGGGGATGAGTGCAAAATGACTTTCAAAATGAAACATGGAATGTATGAGTGGATGGTGATGCTTTTTGGTTTGATATATGCACCTGATGAATCATATTTTATGTGCTTTCATAGGTAAAATTATTGCGGTGTACTTTGATGATATATTAATCTATAGTAAGGGCTTAGAAGAACATGTTGATCATCTTAGGGATGTTTGAAAACCCTAAAGTGAGAAAAATTATTTGCCAACCCTGCTAATAGAATTTTTTTCTTAATAAAATTATTTTTCATAGTTATATAGTGAATGTTAATGGGGTAGAGGTTGATGAAGATAAGATAAAAGCGATTAAAAATTGGCCTACTCCTACTAGTGTATCTGAAGTTAGGAGCTTTTATGGATTAACGAGTTTTTATAGGAGATTTGTGCCTAACTTTAGTTCCCTTGCCGCACCATTGGCTAAAGTGATCAAGAAAATAGTCGGTTTTAAAGGAGGAGTTGAAAAGGAGCATGCTTTTCAAAATGTTAAAGAAAAGTTATGTTCTTCACCTGTGCTTGCTTTACCTGATTTTTGGAAAACATTTCAAATTGAATGTGAAGCTTCAAGAATAGGTATTTGTGTTATGTTAATGCAAGAACGAAAGCCTATAGCATTCTTCAGTGCGAAGTTAAGTAGAGTTGTACTTAACTATCCAACATATGATAAGGAATTGTATGTTTTGGTTCAGGCATTAGCGAACTGGCAAAACTGCCTATAGCCGAAAGAGTTTGTGATTCATACAGATCACCATTCACTCAAACATCTCAAGGGCCAAGGCAAGTTGAACAAGTGATATGCAAAGTGGATGGAGTTTGTTGAAACATTCCCCTATATGATAAAGTGCAAACAAGGTAAGGAAAACGTCTTTGTAGATGTTTTTCACGAATGTATGCATTACTATCCACTTTGAACACTAAATTGTTAGGATTTGAGATGTAGAAAGATTTATATTTAAATGGTCTTGACTGCTCTAGTGTATTTGTTGCTTGTGAGAAGTGAACTGTGGATAGATTCTATAAACTAGATGGGTATTTGTTTAGAAAGAACAAGTTGTATGTGCCTGCTAATTCTATAAGAGAGTTGTTGATGAGAGCAGCTCATTGTGGAGGCTTAATAGGTCACTTTGGAGTATATAAGACCTTAGATATTTTGCAACAACATTTCTACTGGCCGAAAATGAAATGAGATATTGATAGGATTTGTGCCAATTATATCACGTGTAGGAAAGCTAATCTAGAGTTTTAACTTAAGGATTGTATACGCCTCTACCAGTGCCACAAGCACCTTAGGAGAATATTTCAATGGGTTCTGTGTTAGGGTTCACTAGGTTTGAGAATGGGAAAGATCGATTTTTGTTATCGTGGATAGGTTTACCAAGATGTCACATTTCATTTTATGTCACAAGGCCGATGGTACTAGACTCGTGGCGGATTTGTTCTTTAGGGAGATAGTGCGATTGCATGGCATTCCCAAAACACCTGTGCCAGACGAAGATGTCAAATTCCTTAGCTACTTTTGGAAAACTTTGTAGGGAAAGTCAAGAACCAAGTGGTTGTTTTCTACCACTAGCCACTCCCAAAGCAATGGTCAAACTAAAGTAGTTAAATGAACTTTGTGAAAATTGTTGCGTGCTTTGTTTTCTAAGAACTTGAAAAATTGGGAAGAATTCTTGCCATTGGATGAATTTTCTTATAATTGTATTGTGCATGATGCAACTGATAGTTCTTCATTTGAGATTGTGTATGGTTTTAATCTATGTATGGTTTTAATCCATTGACTCCATCGGATTCGATTTCTTTACCGATTGGTGAAAGGATTAGTTTAGACAAGAAAAGAAAAATCGAGCTTCTTTGAGATTTACATGAGAAGGTGAATTTGCGAATTGAAAAAGGAAGCGAAAGAAGTTCTGAATCGAGTCAACAAAGGGAGATAGAAGGTCACCCTCGAGCCAGGGGATTGGGTTTGGCCATATTTGAGAAAAGAGAGATTTCCCCAACAAAAGGGGTCGAAGTTACAACAGAGAGGCAATGGTCCATTTTCAAGTGATCGAGAAAGTGAATGACAACGCCTACAAATTGGACCTTCCATGTGAGTACAGTGTCTCAACTATATTAATGCGACTGATCTTGTTTCGTTTTATGCAAGTAATGATTTGAGGAAAAATCCTCTTGAAAAGGAAGGGGATGATATGATTCGAGATAGCTCAATGTCGATTAATTCACTTTAAGTGCCAATCAGGCCAATCATTAGAAGTTAGGCTAACAAATTGAAGATGGAAATGTTGAGGTTGGTTGAAGAAGCATAGGAAAACCCTCCTAAAGAACCATCTCAAAGGGTGGGATGAAGATTAGGAGCTGAGAACAAGAAAGAGTTCGTTCTGCTGATCAACGGGGACCAAACAGCTGCAATGAAGCAGTTACTACCACAACTAATGGAAATTACTACCGTAACTGCCCAAAAGGAAGAAAATAGGCCAAGATCAACTTACGGTCGTAGCTATAAGCATTTACAGTTCGTAACCCTAAAAATCTAGTTTTGGCCATTTGGAACGAGAAGGAGCTACGGCCGTAACTCTCAATACTTACAGCCGTAACTAAGGGTAGTTTTGGTCACTGTTTTCCTACTTTTAGAATATTTTGAGATATTTTCATATTTTATTATATTTTCCTTTTTTTTTTTTTGCTCGGAAAGGAAGTCTTAGGCTATTTAGGATTGTATGAGTACCTTCCGTTCTTCATTTATATGTTCAGCCTTTGAAGATATATGAGAGCTTTAGCTTTTCAGTCAAGTTTTCTCTTCATCGTTTTTCATTGAATGCAGCCAAACTTATCGAGAATTTGATCAACTTTCATGGCGTTCAAAACCCGCTGGTTGTCTACTTTGTATCGTTGGAGATAATAGGTTTGATACACCTATTGTTGCCACATCGTAAGTCGAAGGGTGGCGGGATCACTTGGATCACCTATTGGAGTTTTGCTTTTCTGGGATTGATCTAATCTTGTGTGGGTTTCATGCTCAGTTCTAACGTGGTTTGGATTCAACATTCTCAAAATCACTTTAAATACATTTAATATCGAAATAGTATTTATCCACTGACATTACTATATATTGACTGCACTTAATTCGGCTGATAAGCTTTTCCAATAAATTCGTCACCACCTGAAATAAATGGAACTCTAGTTAAAATCTACATACTGAAATTACTCCATTAGCTTAACCACATTCAACACTTGATTTCCAGTTTTTCTAACATTCTCTAGTTTCCACCCTTTCAATCTGTTATTATCCTTCATCCACTGATTTTACAATAATCCTTACTATTAAAACCACCCAATTATACCATATAATGAAGCCCTAAATTTTCAGCATCTAACTAGGGTGAGTTTCATTCCACTTTATCATCCACAACTCAACTGGCATCGATTCCACTTCAAAGCAGTTAACCTGGGCATGATAACACATTAATAACACCTAATTGATCTAATTAAATGCGGAATTTCGAATCCCCAATAATTTAGACAAAACCCTAAAATCAATTTCACTACGTACCTTGAATTTAATAGGGGCAAAATCGAAGGGAACACATTTACCACATGCACCCACAACGAAACCACGCTTTTTCTTCCTTTTTCCCCATTTTCGTTCTTCTTTCTTGTTTTCTTCTTCTATTTTCTTTTTCTCAAAATCAACAATGCTCTCTGGTCACTCAGTCACTGCTGAAAAACTATTGAGAGGCTAAGGGCTTGTTTGTTTACTTATATATTAGCACTTGTAGCTTAGGTCTTTGTCCTTATTTAGCCAATTTAAGTTGGTCTTAGGCTCTTAAATTGCAACCTCAACCCATAAACTTATGTTTAATTCAATTAAGTTCATAAACTTTCAACTGGCCTAATTGAATTCTCTTAAAACTTTTGACTTTGACTATAATTACTAGCTTGACCAAGTAGTAGTTGGAATTTAAATAGACAAAAATTTGGGTCGTGAAAATAGCCAGTTTCAATCTTTGGATTATTATATACTATGGGATTGATTGGGTTTTAAAATTTTGAATTTTGCAGTAAAAATTTATTTTGACAGAAAATTGGTTTTTGTGTGGCGACGAAGTGAGTTTTACGTATTTTTTGGTATCGTTGAGGGAGAAGATGAAGTGCACCATTCTTTCGCCGGATCTTATTTTCACCACAACTTGTACACATTAATGGAAGCACATTGAACTGAAGAGGCAATGAAGATTAATGGAAATGGTAAAGTTTGGTTAAAGAAAAAGTTTGGCCACCATAGAAGGTGAACGAAGCTAGTGATCAAAGATTTCAAAAGCGATGGTGCCCGAAAAGGTGGCCGGAGCTTCTAATTCTTATATTATAGGTTATAGGATTCTTCTATGGGTGCAAAGACAGTTTTGGAATAGCAACTGAAAACTTGGTGAATTGTGGAATTTAATAAAGTAAATTTGGAAACGTGGAATTACATTTTTTTGCTGGTGATTTTGGTCATTTGCTCTAATAATAATAAGAAAAAAAATACCTCAAATAACTAGATTTCAAAATATGAATTCGTAAATTAAAAGCTACTCCAACAAAATTCTTAATCTCATAAGATTTTGAGATCAACTTGGCCAAAATACCCCTCCCCACCCTCCCCCATAAGTAATTGCACCCAACCTCCTCCCCACTCACACCCCATCTCGACCCACCCCAACCACCTGAACCCCCACCATCTACCAATGCAGGCGGTTCTTCCCTTTCTCATCAATAATCGTTTCTCTTTTTCCCCCTCATCTACCAATTTCTTTCATGGCTTGTGTTCTGTCACCCGTTCCTTTTTTTTTTTTGAAAATGGAAATTTCATGCTTCTAGCGTCTCTTCTAAGAGATGTGAAATAGGCTTTGTTTAATATTTATTGTCTTTCCCTTTCTAGATTTTTTGGTATTTACATTTGTAAAACCTGAAATCTTGGCCATCATCAAAGAAGATGAGCATTTTTGTAGTGACCGCAAAATTCTTCCTAAATAAAATATATTTAATTAAATAAAATTTCGAACGTGTCGCTATGACCTTAGTTAGAAAATTTAAATAGCATACACTCGTCTAGTCGAAATTTATATTATTTATTGTTATATTTAATTATTTATCAAAATTTATTTATTTTCAAAAATTTACAATTGAGTACCAAACTTTAGAAATTATTCGTTTTAGTCCCTAAAGTTTAGTTTTTATTCAATAATGATCCAATACTTACCTTAAGCCCAATTATAGGCCCATCTAAGGTCCAATTTTAATTCTTGCCCAACAAGAAAGCCCATTTGCAATAGTTACCCTAATTTCCACCTTTAAATACTCATTTTTAAGATCCTCTCAAACCCTAACCCCATTTCACCCTCAAGTTCATTCCATTCTCATTCAACCTAGCTTCAAGTGGTACCATTCTTAACTTTTCATCTCCATTTTGTATTTTTTAACTATTGTCCATTTTTTTTAGCTTGCTACAATATGCTTCTTGTATTTTTCCATTTGATTTCTATTGTGGTTAGGACGTATACATACATGCATACAGTAGATACACACGTATATACAAGCCACCGCATCACCATCGGCAACACCACCTTCCACAACCGAGCACCGCCACGACCTCCACCATCTTCATCGTCAAACATACCCACAGCACCACAATCACCACCACCGTCGGCCAAAAACACACACACACGCATATACATACGAATACATACACGCCATAGCCAACGCCATTAATCTCGGCCAAACAACACCAACACCCAAACTTCAACTTCACAACACAAAAATCACACCTACACCTCCCCCAATCTCCCTAGAACCCCATAAGATCATTTAATTTCGAAAATGATTAGAGATTCGATCAAATTTTGAAAATACCCAAATTTCTCTCTTGAAATTCAACCTTCAAATTCGAGCCCAATACTCATCTTTTTCCTCAATTACCATCGCCACAAGCTTCACCACCACCACCTTCACCTTCGTCAACCACTACCAGCACCGTCACCATCGGAAAATGTCGGCCCAATTCCTACTAGTGAGTTCGGCCGAGAGAGGGAGTCGGGTGAAGGAGATGGATAACCAAGAGCTGTTGCTGTTTTTTAATCTATCCAGAAATTGCAACCAAGTCCCTATATTTATTTAATTTGTTTAAGTTGGTCCTTGAGTTTTATTTAATTTCAAATCCCAAGCTTTTGATTCGTATAATTTAACCCCTAAATGTTATTTGCAAGTCTAATCCCCCACTTTATTTATATTATTTAAGTTAGCCCTCAAATTTTATTTAAATTCTAATCCTCAACTTTCAATTGTTGCAATTGGACTCCTAAATTTTTATTTCTCTTTTAATCCTTTAATTTCTTATTCCTATTTAAGTTAGCCCTTAAACTTTAATTGTATATTAGTCCCCCATGTTTTAAAAATCTTATAATTGAGTCCAAAATATTTTTAGTTCACTTTTATTGCATAGTAGACCCTCAAACTATCCAATTCTTTCAAATTGACCCCCCAAACTTTTATATTCATTTAATTTTGGTCCCAAAACTTTTATATTATCTATAGATACGTAATATTTAAGGATATTGACATAAATTTAACTTCTTATTGGCTAGACGAGGCGTACGGACAGCTAGAGGACTGATTTCTCACCGTTAGTAAGCTCAATACTCGGCTAAGGGTTAAGGTAGATCCCCTTTCTTAAAAGTTTTGTTTTAAATGTGCGCATTTGCAATTAATATTGTTATAAATACTGCATGTAAACGTTATGTGACGATAGGCCTTTTCTTTTTAGCCTACTTATGACGTGCTTCCTCAGCACTATGACGATAGGCTCTTAGCCTACTTACGACGTGTTTTAATAGCATTATGATAATAGGCCCTTAGCCTAATATATTATAACGACGTGCTATTTAACACTATGATGATGTGCACAATTAAAAGGGATGGTGAACGAACTTGTATTTTATACCTGTTCGTATTTTATGTAAATGATGATTATGTGCATTTAATTTGTAATGTATCTTGTGGTGCGCGGGATCTACTGAGTATTTAAAATACTCATGATTTTCTCTATCCAATGAACAAATTGCAGATTAAGAAGTCGGAGGCTTGGCGAGGCGTAGAAATCTCTTAGGCTTCTTCAAATAAATTAGTTTTAATGCCATTGACAATTGAGTACTTTTAACTGTTGAATAATGACTTTTGAATATTTTGACCTTACTAGTACTTTAATTGGATGTTTTGAGGACTGTGTTGAAACTATCATGACACGCGCTATCGACTTTATTAATTTAAATAGATTTCCGCATTTTAGTTATTTGTGAATTTTTCCGCATTTAATAATATTATTACAAAAAAAGACAAGAATTTAAGTGTTTTTAAAGAAAGAACTAACGTTCCGGGTTCTTAGAACTCGGGGCGTTACAATTTTCCTAGATCTTCATCTTCACAGAAATTTCCTAACCAATTGTTGAGAATCTGGCCCAATTTTCGAATTCAAACAAGTTAAATCATTAAGGTCCTATTTCTAGATTGAAGCATTAATAGAAAGCAAATCCGGAGATGGTGAAGATGATCGCAAAAACAAGTTTGGTAGCCGAAGAAGGTGGTTGATTACAAGTTTTTAGGTGTTTATTTGACACTGGGGATTTTTCAAACCGGAATATGCCACCGAAGTTCGAGGTCCTATTTTCTGGAAAACATTAATGTTTAAGTCATCCAATTCTTGACAAAATTTTTATATACAAAAAATGCATATAACTTATATTATATGATATATAATTGGCGACTCCCCAGGATTTTTCGGTGAAGTTGGAGAAGATGACTGGCACCGGAGATGATGATCGGAGAAAATGATTGGCTCGGAGGCCATGACGGGTGCCGAGGATGATGATTGGAGGTGGTGTGTAGGTTGATGAGGATAGAGGATAAATAGGGCACGAAAAAATGATGTTAAGGGCATTTTGGGAACAACAATTGAAAATTTGGTGAATTGTGGTTTTTAGTAAAATAAATATGGGAATATGAAATTGCATATTCTTGGCTGGTGATTTTAGTCATAACTAGGCTTTTTCGTCAGTGCGTTGCACGGGAAGCTAATGTGTTAATAATTACATGTTTCGATATATATTAATTCTGTATCAATAGCACTACTAAGATAATAAATTGAGTATTTGTGATTGCACTAAACTTAATAATTAAGATAAGTAATGAAAGAATCTGATAAAAATTTTGGTAGAGTTTTCCCTGTATATCGTACAAATCCTTCCTGTAAAATATCCAAGGAACACCTTACCAAAATCCGCATAACTTAATTTACAATTCTCTTGAAAATCTCATAACTTAATTTACAATTCTCTTGAAAATCTCAACAATAAAAATAATTCAAAAATAACACCATCAACTATTGTCCACAACATAAACACAAAATGAATAGTACAAACGACTCATATTTTTCTAAGAAACAATGAATAGACTTAAATACAAATCTCAGCCCTAATTTTCTCCAAGAAAATCAAATTCCTATTATTCTAACAATGAATCGTAATAAGACAACAAAATGTATTTTTACGTAAGCCAAACATCTTGAACTTCGAAGTGCATTTATATGAAAAACCTTTAGAAATATAAAATATAATATTAGAGTTTAGATAGAATAACCATAACTTACTCAAAGTGTAATTTTCGACAGTAGAGCTAGTTGGGCTACCTTAATTCGAGCACAATGCTACTTATCGATAAGAGTTGCATATCAATAATTTGTATAACTCAGCAACTATCTCAACTGGACACTATCTTCAAATAATATAATAGTAGAAAACCATTAATATATAAATGCAATGATTCACTTCTTATATCGACGTAGATGACATAGAGGGTCTGTGTAAAAAGTTAATAAAGTAAATAACGTATATCACATGATTAATAAGTGTCAGACTACACATTATTGAAAATTTTTTTATACACGACATTCGTAGTAGTGTTGGTTGGATGACCATCGTCATAATAGGGCACAAGCTTCAAACCCTACCTATTTGTCGCTTTGGAGGCTGCAACATATAGTTCGACAATGAATATGTAAACAATGATTTTTAATATTTGATTGTGAAATATAATTAATATACAGAAATAACAATATAATGGGTATAGTTTAACATACTCCAACATCCTGTTTCTATTCCGCTAAGAAACATTTATCATCGTCACCACTCCCATCCTCATTTAATCGAAGGCGAGCGAGTATAATATAAGGATTGCAATTGGATGGGATTCCCATTGCCCGTCATGCCCCGCTAGAAAATTCACATCCCTTCCGCTACCCATCGTGATTATATTGTTGAACCATAAGCTTTTATTTGTATTTTTTTAATATATGTAATAATGACATCTAATTTATTTTACAAATATTTTCTGAACATACTAAACACGTAAAACATATTCGGTGTAAACTCAGCAATTTAATATATTCAGTATATTAATATTTTGTTTAAACTCATAAATTTACATTTTTACTTTAAATAATTTAAATTCTATAAGATTTTTAATGTGATTGATAAAAAAAATCTTTGAGATTTTACATTTTCTTGAACAAATATTGAATGATTTGATATCAAATTTAAATTATTTAGGATAAAACAAATAAATTGAAATATATGTAATTAACAATTAAAACAAACAACTTGATCAATGATTTTAAAAAATTAAAAAAAATCTAAACTAAAAAAAGTCAGTATAAAATAAATAATTTAAGGTAGCCAGAATTCTCAATATTTATTTAAAAGATAGAATTATAAATAAAAATATTTACCATAGTCGAGAGCCAATTAAAAATTTCTGATTGAGTCACATAATTTCAATCGTTAATAGAGTTAATAGCCAATTGTTTATTAAATATGAAATTTACAAAATAAATAATTTAGATATTTACTTTTCTGATTATTAAATCATTATTGAAAAATATGCAATTTCGATATTTACATATTTACCACTAAAATTAGACTTTTAAGTTAATATGAAACTAAATAATATAGGAGATAGAATCATTCAATCTATATATATCTGGAAACAAACTTTTTAGTTAAAATAAGGATTGTATTTTAAAAATATAATTTTGGAAGTAAATATTATCAAAATTAAATATAGATTGATTAAATTTAAGCCAATAATTATCTCCATACAGTTGACTAATACAATAAATGGATAAACTTATCTTTAATTAAACTAAACTATTTATTTAGAAAAGTATTATTAGAAGATAAGGAATTCAAATTGATATGAAATTAATATGCTATAAAAATCAAACTCATAAATATGACTTGGATAATGTAATCGGAATATAATTACTTGTTTTTTTAATTGGATTTTTTTTGTACTTTTAGTAAATTATCTTATCTTAGTGAGTTATTCAGTTATCGATTCCAGGCATTGCATGTAAATGCTATAAAAATTTTATTTCTTTTGCTTTTTTTTCTATAAAAGGTTTTTAAGCTGAAGAGTAAGAACGATAACTTCCTTTTACACAAGATTTTTGTCAAAAATATTAGCAATAGCAATTAATATGAAAACTAAATTAAGAAGATATTTTATTTTTTTAAATTAAGGTATTATGCTAACTAATTTTTAATATATATTAATTAATTTATATGAATAAAAAATTAATTTATATTTGTGTAGAAAAATATTTTAGAAATCCAATATTCTTATTTTATTGGTTAAGCAATAAAATAAATTTTTCTATTTTTGTTTTGGTTTTTTAAAGCATAAACTATAGGGTATGTTCACACATGGAACATATGCGCACCGCCTTAATGTATTATTTTTATAAAAATTTCATCCCTTGAGATTCCCTAGAAATGCGGACCAACAAGGCAAGAATGATGAGGTTAGTATTTCAACCCCTGAGATTCCTCACATTCTTTGCTTTGATGATCAAGTCCTACCTAGACAAATATAAAAAAAAAATTCAATCATAAAAAGAGTTATTTTGTAGTAAATTATGTAAATTATAAAAAAAGGGAAATTCTGGAAAAATGTACATTTACTTTTCAATTTGCTAAAATCAAGTGCTTTTTTTAGAATTTAAAAAATCACGTTTTCCAAAAACATGATTTTAAAGATGATTATTATTATTATTATTATTATTATTATTATTATTGAATAAATAATTTATTATTTACATACATATATTTTTAAAAAATTTTAATAAACCATAAATCGAAATATCAACTAAAACCATTAAACGGCCTGAGAAAATAAAAAATTCAATGGAAAAAAATTAGCTATGCATCACATGAAGTATACCTAATATAAGAATTTAGACTTGTATTTAGAAATAATATGTCGACTCATCTCAATAATAATAATAATAATAATAATAATAATAATAATAATAATAATGATAATAATAATAATAATAATAATAATAATAATAATAATCATCATCATCATCATCATCATCATCATCATCATCTTTAAAATCATGTTTTGGGAAAACGTGATTTTTTAAATTCTAAACAAAGCACTTGATTTTAGCAAATTGAAAATTAGCTATGCATCACATGAAGTATACCTAATATAAGAACTTAGACTTATATTTAGAAATAATATGTCGACTCATCCCAATGATATTTAAAAAATCATAATAAAAAATTTATCAATGCAGAAAAGTAAACATGTTTGTTCACTATAAGTGATTCAAAAGAATGTAAATCAAATGGATGTAAATTATCTTCCCTGTTGTATAGTAATATATCATTAGATGGAGAAGCTAGCAATGTGTCATCCAACGCATGGGAATTATTTGGCTATTGAGGAAAGAAAGTAAAATCAATCCACAAAGTTATCTTTGTAATTTAAATATATATATATATATATATACATATATATATATATATATATATGGAGTCAATTTAGTGGTATAAAAAGTTAATAACAGTAACGACCAAAAAAAAAAGAAAAGAGGAAGAAAAAAATTTATTGATAAGAGAGAACAATTGTCTCAACGATTTATGGCAGACAATTCATCGAATTCTTTAAATTCATATTTTAATTTATTTCATATAATTATAAACAAAAATAATTGGCCTCTTTTCAACCTAATGATCAACTTAGGCAAAAGAAGAAAATGACTATTCTAAAAAATAATTGTATTATATATAATTGTAAAAAAATAATAAATTGTATTAAAATTGTTTGGATAAAAAAAATTAATGATACAAATGCAAAAAATTCTAATAATTTGAAGAAAGTAAAATCAATCCATGAATTTGCTTTATAAATTTATCATAGCCAAAAAAATTAGGAAAAAAGATGAAGACGAAATTTTTTAGTGTAAAGAAAGAACAATTATTTCAACAATTCATTAGAGACAATTCGTTGAATTCTTTCAAGTCATGTTTAAATTTATTATCTTTAATTGCTGGCAAAAATAATTGCACTGGAGATTAGGTTAGGTAACAAATAAAAAATATAATTAAATTAAAAAGAATATTAATGTTGAATATAATGATGATCTATATAATAAAAAGAATATCATTAAAAAGGATAACGTCTATTTAAGGCAAAGATAATGTCTATTTTAGGAAAAATACATTGGGAGGAAAAATATAATGATGTGGAATTAAAAATTAATTAAAATTTTCAAAAAAAATAATATTTTTGAGGGAAAAAAGACTGTTTTTATATAATAATAATAATAATAATAATAATAATAATAATAATAATAATAATAATGATGCTCATAGATAGAAATAATAACATATGGTATTTGGAATATACTATTTATAGACTATCAGTTTCATTCATCAAAGCATTTAATTAATTATTATAGTAATTTATGTTATTATTTTTTAAAAAAATTATCTCAACTCGAAAAATATATTAATTTAACAATTTTTTAATTAAATATAGTTCCTCCTAATTATCTAGACTAGATTTATTTAGTTTTTCATATGAAGTAAGAATATTATTATCGGAAAACACTTGTTCAAAAAAAAAACATTTAACCACATACAAGTTAATAAGGATATATTTCTAATAAATTTACTAAGTGAATAATATTATATATATATATATATATATATATTAATAGAACTAAGGGAATAATTATTAATTACTACATTTTACGTTCAAAAAACAAATTATTAATTACTACATACATTAATGCACTAATGATTAAATGTTAATTGGGGGTGATATGATTTAATTTTTTATAGTTTTTTATAGATTGTAATGTAAAAAAAAGAGGGAGAGTGAGTAAAGTTAAACGGTAGAGATTTATATAATATATGTGGATCCCACGAAATATGAGAATGTGATTGATTTAGGATAAAAAAAATAGATAAAAATAAATAAAAAACTATTAAAATTAGAAAAAAATTGAAGCCTAACATGGACAATATATTGACAACTTATATAGAGATTTCATCTTTTTGGTACTACGTAAGTTAAAAGATTTTACATAACAGGCGAAAACATCGCAAGCACAAATTAGTGGACTCCCTCTCTCGCCACCTCTCAGAGACACTGGTGAATCTCTGACATATATCACGGACACCCGTGAACTGAAAATCACTCTTCAGAACAAAAGTGAAAGAGATAAAGACAAAACACACTCCAAGCTCCAAAACCTTTCACAAACCCCATCTCACACTCTCGTCGGAAAATGCAGAGATCTATGTTCTCTTTCGTTGCATTCTTTCTAATTTTCGTACAAATTCCAATTGATGTGATCTCAAAAACGCACTCGCAAGATATCCAAGTCTTGAGGCAGCTCAAGAACAGTGTCGATCCTAACTCAGTCACGCCCGGTTCCTGCATTTCTTCATGGGATTTCACGGTCGATCCATGCGACAATCTGTTTAAAGATAAATTCACATGTGGCTTCCGCTGCGACGTCGTTGTGGACGGCTTTTATCGCCTCACCGAACTCGCTCTCGACTCGGCTTCTTACTCAGGATCGCTCAGTGACGTCTCGTGGAATCTACCTTATTTGCACAACTTTGATGTTTCAAATAATTACTTCAATGGCTCCGTTCCTGACTCGTTTTCCGAGTTAACTCGGCTGCAGAGACTCGGTTTATCAACAAATTCGCTATATGGATCGGTGCCTGACTCACTCGGCTCGATTTCCAACCTCGAAGAGATCAACTTGGACAACAATAACCTCGAGGGGACAATTCCATCTACTCTCAGTGGTCTAAGGAATTTAAAAAGGCTCCAAATTCAAGGAAACAAACTCAGTGGCGAGTTTCCTGACCTGAGTCAACTCAGTAGCTTGAATTTTATAGACGCCAGTGACAACGCCATCTCCGGTTACCTTCCGGGCAATTTCCCGCCGGCGCTGATCGAGCTTTCGATGAGGAACAATCAAATTGAAGGCAACGTTCCATCAAATGTCATCAATTGTGCGTATCTGCAAGTGATGGACCTGAGTCACAATCGACTCAGTGGGTCAGTTCCCCCGAGTCTATTCAGTCACCCATCACTGCAACAATTAACTCTTTCATACAACCAGTACGACTCAGTGCTGGTTCCCGGTAACTCGGGCCTCACCAGTGAACTGATTTCAGTTGATTTGAGCAACAATAATATCCACGGGTTTTTACCCGGGTTCATGGGTCTAATGCCCAAATTATCAGCCTTGTCATTGGAAAACAACAAGTTCTCGGGTATGATACCGACCCAGTTTGCACTGAAAGTTTTGGCAGCGGAGTCGGGTTCCGGGTTAACCCGGCTATTGCTGGGAGGAAATTACTTGTTGGGGCCCATTCCCAGTCCGTTGTTGGATCTTGAGCCGGGTTCGGTTACAATCCGACTGGGGAATAACTGCTTGTTCCGGTGCCCCGTACGATGGTTCTTTTGTGAGGGTGGGGCACAGAAGTCATTGACGGAGTGCAGAGCATTTGGTCCCATCATTCCTTGAATACTGTGATGGGTTGTAGGTAACATTATTGTTGCTATTATTTTTCTTATTTTTTAAATTTGATAACGTTCTGATTATTCAATGTTGTATAGAGAATAAAATGTTTTTTTATTCATTTGCTTAATTGCTTTACCGTTGTCAATGGAAAATGCATGATTTTGGAAAGAAAATATGTGAGAGTTGAGTATAGAATAAGCACTAAAGATTTGATGCTCTTGTAGGCATTTTAAGGTGCATAAGAATGAACCGATTTTTTATGGTCATCCGTTAATAATGGGGGACGGAGGCATGTGTCAATTATCGATTCATCGGCCCACATACGAGCACCTCAAGATATCTTAATAATGGGGGACGGAGGCATGTGTCAATTATTGATTCATCGGTCCACATACGAGCACCTCAAGACATCTACATCCGAGTATCAGAATTTTAAGATATTCACACATAGGCGAATGGGCGGCTTCTATCTCATGTACTTATCCACCCATGTGTCGACACCGCCCCGTGGCCATCCACACATGTGGGCAATAGAAGATTTGCGACTCTATTCAAAATCTAGATGAATACAATAGGCAAAACCACACCACACGTGTCCAATATCATATTTTGACCGCTCAAATTTTCGTTATTTATGCTTTTGCTAAAATAAAAATGCCACGTCCATTATTACTAAACTATGAGAATCAAATTATAATTTGATCATCGACATCATTGGAATTAACTTCCGAGGCTTTGAAGAATATAAATGGTAAACTATAAAATTTAGAACATGTGGATATTCAAAGATAGTCCAAGTGCAGCTATGATATTTTCCCTAATCAAATCTTTACCTTTCGGATTTGCTTGGCTAGGGATCTGATGTGAAGTTAAGATCTCCGTGTCTTGTGTGTAAGTACGTCCGTCTAGTATATAAAATGAATGACATTTATGATATTTTTGAAGTATAATATTATTCGTAAATACAATAATAAACTAAAGGAAAATGTTATTAAATAAATATATGAGGAGATACTTTCATATAGTGGTGAATAAAGAGTAAAAATATGAATCAATTAAAATATAATGGTGGTTATGTATAATAATGATTCTTTATATATAATAATTTTCTTCTATAGTGATTAATACCGTTGATATAAAATAAAATTACTATAAAAAATAAAATATAAAAGTTTATGTTCTTCTTTTCTTTTTTTTTTTATTTTTTTATTTTTATTTTTTGCTAAAAAGTTAATGTTCTTAATACAATATAAATTTTGTCGACTCTAGTAATATGAAGTAAGAACATCTAAGACACCGTTTCAAAAAAGTAAGAACATTTAAGATACACACACACAAAATAAAAAAGGGAGTTATATTGTCAATTAGATTTATTTTATGATGCTGGATATTAGTTATTTAATTTTAGTTTGAACTGAGAGAGAGAAAAAAAAAATTCTTAAAGAAATCATGAAAGACTAAATTGAAACTCAAATGAATATAATTTGAACTCAATAGAATGAAGTATGAGAGAGAGATTTATTGATGAAAATCTAATAGAAATAATGAAAATGTTTAACCATAACTTTGAGACTACAACAAATGAGACATTAATAATTACTCTAAAGAGTAACTCTTGGGAAATGAAAAGGCCCCCTTTTTTTAGTAGATATTAATGAGTGAAGGATAAATTAGGCATTAGGAAAACAAATAAGGGTAAAATGGAAAATCAAAAGATTTCCCATAATCTCCCCCTTTATATACTAGTAGGATACACGTGCGTTGCATGTGGTATTGCAAAAATATAATGAGGAGAGTTGATAATCCATGGACGATGATTTTTTATTTTATCTGGATAAATAACATAACAAAAGTAATAGTCATGGAATTTGAATCATTTATAGTTAGTTCATTGCTTCCAGTACAACTCAAGATCTTTATTAAAAACATGAAATCTTTCAACGAAAAGCTAATTATCAATAATAGGGAAAAATTTAATGACATATCAAAACACTTCAAATATGATTTTCGAGAAAAAGTCTTAAAAGAACTATCAACTGTAAACAACATTACATATCACGCAGAAATATTAGGATGCATTCTGTTTACTGTTTTCGGCCGTTGCAGGTGGTTCTCGCAGGTGGAAAACCACCAGCGGTGGTCGCCGGAGAGGGGTGGGGGTAGGGTGGCGCGGGGGGGTTAGGGTGGGGTGAAGATGAGGGCTTGTTTGAACATTTGATCATAGTTTTAGGGTCTCTTGTGTAATTTTTATTATACCAAATTGTATTTTTCTGAAAGTACAAACCAAACACATTTTCTATTTTCTTTTCTAAAAAATAATTTTTCAAAACAACAAACCAAACGCATTGTCAATTTTCTCAAAACAACAATTGAAAACAAAAAACACCAAAATATTTTCGAAAATGAAAACAGAAAATATAAAACAAACAGAATGCCCCCTTAATCTCTCTATATATTTTTTTATTATTTTTATTTTATTTTATTTTATTTTATTTTATTTTTGGGCTAATTTGAAGGAAATGAATTCTTTTTATTGTATCTTTCAAATCAAACCAGAACCATCTTTCAGATCATTCTTTTCATCTTCCTCTAATTTTGAGTTTTAGCCATGGCTGAGATGCTTAGCTTCAATTCCATAATTCACCTTATTTGTTTGGTAAAGATCAAAGTAACAACACACCAAAGAGTAATTCACAAGTTGAAATCATGATTTGAGAAAATTAAAGTTCAAGTCGAGACTGGTAGATTTGTTGTATTACATTTAAGGATATGTCGATTACTACCACACAGACAATTTCACGTATTTAAAGTGCTAGTGGATTCATCTCAAATGAAACACAAAAAATCATGAACGCGTTGAGGGAAAAAAATGGATAATTCAGAATAGAAATATCAGAAAATCATAATGCAGAGAACCCACCAGCCTTTCAATTCTAAACACTTCTTCACACATATATTTCGAAATTAAGAACCAACTATTAGTTTGCTAAAACAAACATAAAACATTATAGAACACTTAGTCAACAATATAACAGGAGATTTGAGTATTTTAGAACTCCCAGTCTTCAGATACACTTTGCGATGTTGTTGTCCAATACAATAAACATCAAAAAACTTGGAAAATCACACTTGGATTTCTAAAATTGTTCATGCACGAAGAAAGACTCTTGATAAACACAATCTTTAGTCGTCATAAGCATTGCTAATAGCATATTTGAAGCACTGAATAATAGCCCAAATACCTTATCCAATCTATTGCATAATCATTAAATATATATATATATATATATATATATATATATATCATAAAAGCATTAGAATTAAATGGCGTTGCTTCTTCCTTGTAATGCAATTTCCAATTCTTGATTCTTCCTGGGGGATAAATAAGTTCTGCACAACAAGAACTAATCAAAATTTTCATCTAAATAATGATTTTAAATTTTAAAATGAATATAAAATTAAAAATACTAACCTTGCAAAAGAGGGGTTGCGGACTATTGATAGAACTTTCTTTTTGTTGCCTTCAATTTCCTTATATCAGTCTCCAATGCAGTGCTAAACCACCCCTTTCTAACCACCAAATCGTCCATTTCAAACTTATCTCTGAACATGATGGTGTCCCCAACCTTTAAAAAAAACATGTAGTGATGCATTCCCACAATCAAATCGTCAATAACCGATGGAGAAGATTCCTCTACTATGCACTTAAACTGTTCAATTTCATGTCGGATTGAAGACAGTGGGGTGCTCTGTGTAAACCAAAACCTAAGTCAGACAAAACAAATTTTCAAAAACAATTACATGTAAAGATTTGGAGATGTCATTGAGATAAAAATTACTGTCGAACCAAAAGGATGAAAGCTAACGTGAGGATACTTCACAATCATAACTTGCTGAGTTTCTTGATTTGGATGTCTGCGCCTAGAATCAGCTCCAAACTGTAATCACCTGCAAAGGCGTTTGGAAACAATTGAAGTCCTCCACATAAAATGAAAAATCAACACCATGCCCAATTTAATGAAAGCAAAAACGTGTTTAATCGCAAGTAATTCATCATTGTTATTAGGACTCAGTGATGAACCAAATAACGAATATGAAAACTAACAACAAAACCAAGCAATTTTTTATAAAGGGAAATGATCTGTGCTAAATTTGATTATAAGAACAGCAAAGACATATGGAGGTTGAGTAATCAAAATTCTTGAGTTAATTATTCAATTATTACCTAGTATACAATCTATATGCTCCGGTAATGAAGTTAATATAGCTACAATTTCTTCAAAACACCTCTTTCCAAAATGGAAATTATTTCTGGTGAAGGTCGCTAAATTGTAATAACCTAGCGATGCACATTAAACAACATGCAAAGATCAAATTTGATGCAAACATCACTATAACTCAACAGCTATGAATGAAACTGCAAATTTGGTGGGAAAATTCAAAATTCGAAATGGAAGTTTCTGCAATGTTTACAAAGTACTGTTAACAGTCTTGTACAGAAAACTAAATAGGAACGAGCATCCATAAATATCATTTAGAATGCAAATGAGCTAAAGAATTCCCCCAATATTTAACATTAATTGACACAAATTTGACCTTTTTCCCCTGAATGATACATTGTTCTTCATACTTGGAGCTTATTCAACCGTCTCCATATTACTCAGCACTGCAAAAATAGAATACAATACAACTGAATCAAAAAGCCTAATAAGAATTGCAAATTGGTAGGGGAAAAGGTGAAAGGTGAGGTAAAATTGAGAGGCGAAAACCTTATTGATTGTGTTAGGCAGCCAAGAAGATACACACTGGCCACTGAATTAATGCAACAAAGCTCTTCACCTCTATAACCGAAACCTGCCACTCGAGATTTGGTGGTGGCGATTGAGTCGACACAATAACACCATACCGTGGAGGAAACGCTGCAATAGGAAGCGTACGCTTGAATGGGGACACAATATTTGGGCCACCAATTTAGGGCAGACATGGTTTTTGGTGCAATTTTCATGTTTGGCGAGGGGTATTTTAGGAACAAAATGTTTTGCAACCGATCGTGCCTTTTAAAGGAGTGGAGATTATTATTATTACTAATACTAGTCATTATGAACGTACTTTGCACGTTGCTATAAAATCCTTAAATGTCTTGTCAGAATACACTAAAATGTTCTAATTCCTAATTAACCATATTATTTGCCTTCTATTATAATGTGATCATAAACTACCTTGAGCACAAAAAAGGGTACATTTCACATATAGCAATTTACAATGATTAAAATGTAAATTGTAATAGTAATTCAAAATAGCAACAATTTTTTTTAAAAAAAATTGAACTGGAAATTGCATCATAGTTTACAGCTAAAGAGCAATTTGATGGTACAACCAAATAAAAGGATAAATGTGGGAAAAAGATATTAACCATTTGGGATGTCAATCATTTAAGCCCCTTAAACCCTTTGAGGTATTCAATATAGATTTTTATGGACTTCTTTAAAGTCCATTAAAATCATGTGATATTAAATCAAGACTTTTAAAAGCCTTACAAAGTTATGTGATATTTAATTTGTTAGTGATTGTTAAAGACTAGTGTGGAATCTTGTAAGAACAATTTTTTTAGTGGAAAGGACAAACATAATTTATTGGAAAAAATCTATGATTTACCCCTAGGATTTCGAAAAACAATTATCAAATGGTAAATCTAACGTTCACCTCCATGATATAATAAAAAATATTATTTTCATATATTTTCAACACATTATTATTATTGTCATTATTATTTATTCTCACGTATAAATTAATTATTTTGTCATTTTTTAATATAGATGGTCCAAAAGAATTCATATTAGATATTATCTTGCTCAAAATGAATTATTATTTTTGGAATTTTCTAAAGAAGTATAACAATTTATAAATATATTTTAGACGAATTCATTATTTAATTTTAACAATTTGATATATATATATCGACATAATGATAATGTTGACCATGATGTAATTTTTTATATCTCAACAAATTATAATAAAATGTTATTAAATTTTTATTTGCGGTACATTTCAAGTTAAAAATTCTTGATTTTTCATATTTTTTAATAAATGTTTTTATTTATGCGAGAGTTATTATGTATCTTTGATCATTTAATTGAATTTGCGATATAATGACATGATGAACAAATAAGTAATTCAATAATTTAATGGGTAATATTTATTTTGTAAAACTAAGATTTATAATATCAAATGAATTCTATGCAAACCCATAAAGGTGGGAACAAATTCTATTCAAATAGTAAACTACTTCGACAATTCTGTGGAAATCTATGAAAGTAAAAATTCATTAAACTCCACAAAACCGACTCACTTTAAAAGTTTATAAAAGTCATTACAAATCCAAATTATTTATATATATATATATAAACACAATTGTGAAGATTGTGGTAGGTGAAAGAACTAACTAATTTTTGTTTAAGTGATAAATTGAAAAAAGGAAGATAAAGAGTTGGTAATACTTGAAGAAATTTGGTGATACGAACCCGGATGCCTCCACGTCGGACGAACCACCCCATTGGCCGATTGGACCGATTACGAGAAGTCGAGCCAAAAGAATGGGACGAGCCTTGATGACCTGGGTCGAAAACGTATGTCAACAAGTCCAGAATAGGTCATTTCCACACGTGGACCAGTCCACGGGAGTTCATAAGTTAAAAGAAGTCCTCCAATTACAGGTTGAAGATGTTAGAAATCAAAGGGAAAAAGCGGACCAGCGTTACGATGTAACCCCGTAACTTTACTGGCCAGAACCCAATTTTTCTACCGTAACCCGCTTCTATCGGCCGTAACCCATGGGGTTGAAGAACAGTATTTTACAGAGAGTAAAATACGGCCGTACCTTGTAAAATACGGCCGTATCATAAATTTTACGACCGTACTGATTATACTTACGGCCGTATCGGCAATTTCCACTTTTTGGCCCAAAATATGCAGAGAACTAATTACGCCCGTATCATTTCATGATACGGCCGTAACGAAGGATATACGGCCGTAACTCAAGAATCCAGTTTGGACGGTTTTGAGGCAGAGAGTTTATTACGGCCGTACTTTTAGGACTTACGACCGTAACTTTGGAATTTACGGCCGTAACCCCAGACCTTACGGCCGTAATTTTGGCCGACTTAGTCATTTTTGTGTCTACTTTTTGGATATTTTATTATTTTATCATTATTTCCAATTGAGACTTGTATATGTACAAGAAAACCATCATTGTAAGAGAAGAACTTTGGTGAATATAACATTTGAGAGCTTTATGCTTGTTGAGAGAATTTATCTTCTCTTGTTGTTCTTTGAACAAATCGAACTTATCAAGAGCGTGATCAACTCTTGTGGCGTTCACCCCTGCCGGTTGTCTACTACGCACAGTCGAAGGTGATAGGTTCTAGCCTATTGTTGTCACTTCGTGAGTAGAAGGTCGTCAGGTTCTCGATCGTGACCAGAGATTGGCTTTTCTGGGATCTAATCCAATCTGGATTGGGTTACGTTGGCATCGAGACCAACGAGGTCCGTATCAGTTGGTAGCAGAGCACAGATTCTAATCATCTGGTATCTATCCCTTTGTTTTATGTTTTTGTAGTATAAGTCCTTTGTTATTAAGTCTTAGATTGTTATACTTGTTATTGTTATCGGATTAGAATCTTGAATTTCAACTTTTAAATGTGTAGGATTTTAGTGTGTGTTCTTGGTGTTCTTGGTGTAAATTGAGTTTGTGCTTAGAATTCCTCCAAATCTTAGTATTGTGTTGGTATTGTGGTTGTAAGTGTATGTAGTGAGAAAAAAAAAACAAAAAAACGAAAGTCAAAAAAAAAAAAAACAACAAAGAAAAAAAAACGAACAATGGCTCCGTTTGTTGTGTTGAACGAGTGATAGCCTACACATTGGCTACACTTAGTATTATTGTTGTATGCTTGTTACATCATCTTGTAGCCGAGTTATATTGTACTAGGGTTACATCGAGTTGTAATTTAGTTTGTATTGTGTTGAGTCATCGAGTTGTAATTTAGCTAACCAACTGCTTTGGCATCGTTTTGGGGAACTAACAAGACGATCTTACCTTGATCAAGTTTGTTGAGTTCGATTGAACAAAAGAGTGTGAGTGCATTATTGAGTGTTGAGTGAGAGAGTGTTGAGTGAAATATACGAGTGATATTCACGAGAGGACACTACAGGTCTTGCACACACTTGCACACAATGTCTGATACAGGTTCAGTCGAGGGACACGGATCTAAAGCTGCCACCTTGGATGATATCCAATCAGTTCTTCAGGCTTCTATGACCGCAATGGAGCGTCGGTTGAGTCAACAGTTATGAGAAGATGTTGAGCAATCGGTAGCTAGGTTAAATGTTCGTAGGCCGGAGTTTGAAGAAGGCGATGAGGATGAATATGAGGTGATATATAGAGGTGGTAGAGGCGGTAGAGGCGGCCGAGGAGGTCGAGGAGGTCGAGGAGGTCGAGGTAATGAGAGACCACGAGAGGAGGAAAGTGATGTGAAGAATGTGAAGGTTGAAATGCCTCCATTCCAAGGTAAAGCCGACCGGATGCCTATTTGGATTGGGAAAGCCGAGTAGAGTTGGTATTCCAATTTCATCGAATCCCGGAGGAGAAGAAAGTTCCACTCTTAGTAAAAGAATTCACGGGATATGCTCTTAGTTGGTGGAAACAAACGACCACGGCTAGGCGAAGAAATTTGGAAGCTCCGGTGAGTACTTGGAATGAGTTGAGAACGATAATGAGAAAGCGGTTCGTTCCTACCTACTATTATCGGAGTTTGTATAACAAGTTGCAAACGTTAACTCAAGGGGGACGAAGCGTGGAAGAGTATTATCAAGAGATGGAGTCTCTTATGACTAGGGCCGATATAGGTGAAGAAGAGGAGGCCACCATGGCACGGTTTCTAAGCGGATTGAATCGAGAGATTACCAATCTTGTTGAGCTACATGATTATGCCGATATACAAGAATTGGTTCATAAAGCCGCCAAAGTTGAGATGCAACTGAAGAAGAAGAGTTTCAACAAACCTCAAGCCGGGGGAAGTAGTAGCTTTGGGAAACCGAAATGGAGTAGTGACAAGACTACAACTCCAAAGCCGGCTTGGAAAGGGCGGAGTGAGCCACCTAAGTCTTCTCCGGTGGGGAGGATAAAGGAAAGGCCAATGGGCGCACCACCACCCCAAACCGAGATATCCAATGTTTCAAATGTCAAGGACGAGGTCACATAGCCTCGGAGTGCCCCAATCGCCGCACAATGGTGGTAAGGGACAATGGTGAGATTGAGACGGAGGATGAGGAAGAAGTCCCTCCAAGTGTGGAGGAGGAGAAGGAGGACTCGGATGATCAATATGTGATGACTATCCCCGAGGCTTTAGTTACACGGCGAGCGCTTAGCACAAAGGCTAAAGTGGATGACGCATAGCGCCTCGGCGGAGAACATCTTCCACACTCGGTGCCTAGTGCGAGGGCAAACCATGTAGTTTGATTATTGACGGAAGTTGTTCCAATGTTGCTAGTTATCTATTAAATCGATAGGGTTGGGCTTCCATTGATGAAACACCCGAGACCGTATCGGTTACAATGGTTTAGTGACACAGGCGAGGTTCGGGTTACCAAGCAAGTGAAGATCCCTATCTTGATTGGCACGTATGAGGATGAAGTGGTACGTGATGTAGTACCCATGCAAGCTACACACATATTGCTAGGCCGGCGTGGCAATTTGATAGACGAGTGACACATGATGGATATCGGAATAGATATAGCTTCAAGTTCAATGGAAAACCAATTGTGCTTGCTCCTTTGACACCGCAACAAGTGTATGAGGATCAAGTCAAGCTCAAACAAGAAGCTGATGAGAAGGAAAAGGAGAGACGAGAGTCGAAAGTGGAAAAATTGAAGAGAGAGTAAAAGGAGAGAAGAGTGAGCATGAGACAAAAAAGAAAGAGTGTTTCTTTGCAAGGCCGAGAGACATTGTGAGGGCTCTTTCGGAGGACCAACAAGTGCTTTTGTTAGTCTACAAGGAGAGTGGACGAGTGCTCAATTCTAACCTTGACTCCCTCCCCAATTCTATTGTTTCTCTCTTGCAGGAATTCCATGATATCCTTCCAGAAGAATTACCAAGTGGATTGCCACCAATTCGAGGCATTGAGCATCAAATTGACCTAGTTCCCGGAGCCGCTATTCCCAATCGCCCCGCTTACCGTAGTAACCCCGAGGAAACAAAGGAGTTGCAACGCCAAGTGGAGGACTTGCTCGGTCGAGGGTATATCCGGGAGAGTCTAAGTCCATGTGCTGTACCAGTCTTGCTCGTGCCCAAGAAAGATGGCTCGTGGAGAATGTGTGTTGACTGTCGTGCTGTCAACAACATTACGGTAAAATATCGCCACCCTATACCTAGACTTGATGACATGCTTGATGAACTGTATGGTGCTAGTATCTTTAGCAAAATTGATTTAAAAAGCGGTTATCACCAAATTCGAATGAAAGAGGGTGACGAATGGAAAACGGCGTTTAAAAGCAAACAAGGGTTATATGAATGGTTAGTTATGCCGTTTGGGTTGACAAATGCACCAAGTACATTCATGAGACTAATGAATCACGTGTTACGCGCGTTCATTGGTAAATTTTTAGTGGTGTACTTTGACGACATTTTGATTTATAGTAGGGAGCTCACTGATCATGCAAAGCACCTTAGACTTGTTTTAGAAGTTCTAAGGAAAGAAAAATTGTTTGCAAACCCTACTAAAAATCATTTCTGTCTTGAAAGGATTATTTTTCTTGGTTATGTGGTTAGTGCTAAGGGAGTAGAAGTTGATGAAGAAAAGATTCGAGCAATCCAAGAATGGCCTACTCCATCTAGCATAGCCGATGTTCGTAGTTTTCATGGTTTAGCTAGCTTCTATCGCCGATTTGTGCCTAATTTGATTACACTAGCTGCACCATTAATCAAGTAATCAAGAAAAGCAGTTGGTTTTAAATGGGAGAAAGAGCAAGAACGAGCTTTTCAAATGATTAAAGAAAAACTGTGTTCTTCGCCCGTACTTGCTCTTCCCGACTTTAACAAAGCTTTTGAGATTGAATGTGATGCGTCGGGCATAGGTATTGGCGCTGTGTTGATGCAGGAACGAAGGCCAATTGCATACTTTAGCGAGAAATTGAGTGGTGCCACCCTCAATTACCCTACGTATGACAAGGAGCTCTATGCATTGGTTCGTACACTAGAGAATTGGCAACACTATCTTTGGTCAAGGAATTTTTGATCCACACCGACCACCAATCACTAAGACATCTCAGAAGCCAAGGCAAGTTAAACAAGCGACATGCTAAGTGGATGGAATTTATTGAGACATTTCCCTACGTGATCAAGTACAAACAAGGTAAAGAAAACATTGTTGCAGATGTTTTATCACGCAGGTATACCTTACTCACCACTCTAAATACTAAATTGTTGGGTTTTGAATTAATGAAAGAATTATATGAGAAAGACCCGGACTTTAGTAGTATCTATGTTGCTTGTGAAAAGAATGGATTTGAGAAGTTCTATAGGCTAGAGGGGTTCTTATTTCGAGAGGGCAAACTTTGTGTTCCTTCTAGTTCTATCTGAGAGTTGTTAGTGAGGGAGGCTCATGGAGGAAGCCTCATGGGACATTTCAGCGTAGAAAAGACATTTGAAGTCTTGCGTGATCATTTCTATTGGCCTAAGATGAAAGCGAGGCGTGAAAATTTACATGAATTGCATTACTTGTAGAAAGGCCAAATCTAAGGTAGTTCCCAAGGGCTTTACACTCCTCTTCACTGAGCTCATTCGCCATGGGAGGATTTATCGATGGATTTCATTTTGGGATTGCCTAGATCTAGAAATGGTAGGGATTCGGTTTTTGTGGTAGTTGATCGGTTTAGTAAAATGGCTCATTTTATACCCTGTCACAAAACCGATGATGCAGTCATATTGCCGACTTGTTCTTTCGTGAAATAGTTCGGCTACATGGAGTGCCAAGACAATTGTGTCGATAGAGACGTCAAATTCCTTAGCTACTGGAAAACCTTGTGGGGAAAATTAGGTACCAAATCGCTATTTTCAACCACGAGTCATCCCAAGCCCGATGGTCAAAGCAAGTAGTAAATCGACGTTGTCACAATTACTTCGCTATCATTCGTCGGAATATTAAGACATGGGAAGAATGTTTACCACATCAATTTGCTTATAATCATGCAAAACATTCTTCAAGCGCTTATTCGCCTTTTGAAGTAGTTTATGGTTTTAATCCGCTAACCCCATTAGATTTGATTCCTCTACCCGTGAGTGAAAGGGTTAGCTTGGATGGCAAACGAAAAGTCGAGCTTGTTCGATCCATACATGACAAGGTAAAGCTACAGATCGAAAAAGAAATCAACAAGTCTCGACTAGGGTGAACAAAGGGCGAAGGAAATGATTTTGAACCGAGATTGGGTTTGGCTCCACCTTGAAAAAGACCGATTCCGCAACTACGCCGCCGAAATTGCTACCCGGTGGCGGGCCTTTCCAAGTAGTTGAACGAATCAACAACAACGCCTACAAACTCGATCGCCAGGTGAGTATAATGTATGCCGCTACATTTAATGTCTCGATCTTGTTCCGTTTGATCACGAGGAACCGATTCGTGGACGAATCAACCTGAAGAAGGGGATGATCTGAACCGGATGCCTCCACGTCGGACGAATCCACCCCATTGGCCGATTGGACCGATTCACGAAGTCGAGCCAAAGAATGGGACGAGCCTTGATGACTGGGTCGGCACGATGTCAACAAGTCGAGAATAGGTCATTTCCACACGTGGACCATCCACGGAGTTCATAAGTTGAAAGAAGTCCTCCAATTACAGGTTGAAGATGTTAGAAATCAAAGGGAAAAAGCGGACCAACGTTACGGCGTAACCCGGTTTCTATCTGGCCAGTAACTCCATGGGGTTGAAGAACAAGATTTTTACTGAGTAAAATACGGCCGTACCTTGTAAAATCTACGGCCGTATCATAAATTTTACTGGCCGTCTTGATTATACTTACGACCGTATCGGCAATTTCCACTTTTGGCCCAAAATATGCAGAGAACTAATTACGCCCGTATCATTTCATGATACGGCCGTAACGGATATACTGGTCGTAACATTCACACATACGGCCGTAACTCAAGAATCCGATTTGGGCGGTTTGAGGCGAGAGAGTTTATTACGGCCCGTACTTTTAGGACTTCTATAGTAACTTTGGAATTTACTGGTAGTAACCCTGGACCTTACGGTAGTAATTTTGGCCGACTTAGTCATTTTTGTGTCTACTTTTTGGATATTTTATTATTTTATCATTATTTCCAATTGAGACTTGTATATGTACAAGAAAACCATCATTGTAAGAGAAGAACTTTGGTGAATATAACATTTGAGAGCTTTATGCTTGTTGAGAGAATTTATCTTCTCTTGTTGTTCTTTTGAACAAATCGAACTTATCAAGAGCGTGATCAACTCTTGTGGCGTTCACCCCTGCCGGTTATCTACTACGCACAGTCGAAGGTGATAGGTTCTAGCCTATTGTTGTCACTTCGTGAGTAGAAGGTCGTCAGGTTCTCGATCGTGACCAGAGATTGGCTTTTCTGGGATCCAATCTGGATTGGGTTGCGTTGGCATCGAGACCAACGAGGTCCCTATCATTTGGTTAATGATTTTTAAACTAATTAAATGATTATAGATCATAAAAATAATTTAATGACAAATAAGTAATAAGAAAGTATAACTGGCGGCATTATTGAGAAAAATATTTCTCATTCAAAGTTTTAGACCAATTTACTGTCACAATGTTCACATACCCCGTCTCTAAGAGATCTCATTGTCAATTTGTTAAATTCAATTGAAAAAAAATGAAATCTTTTTTTTTTTTGAGTTTTTTTATTTAACAAATTGATTCAATGAAACAAAATATCAGTTTTTCTGGAACTTTATAGGGAGTTTTAATTCAATTATTCACAACCACAGATTAGATCCTATTTATGGCTAGTGTTTGAAAAACTGTTAAAAATGTGAATAAAATGGGGGCTCAAAGTGTGGGTAAAAACTTTTAAATTAAGCGTGCAAAAACATGAAAATGTGTAAAAAAGACAAAGCATTTCAATGTCTTTTCGCACTTTGTACATTTTAGAACCTTAATTATGGCTGCCTTCTTCCATCATCTTTTTATGGACATTTTTTTCAGTCATTTATCCCTTGCAATTTTATAGGTATAAATTTGAACCAATATATTAATGTTATAGTCATTTTATAATTAATTAATTTAATAAAAACAACACCACCTATTTGTTACATACAATGTAAATTTATAGAGTAAATAAATTCGATCTTCTCCAAATATGGTGATATAAATGTAATTTAAATTTACACGCATGGGTAAAAATGGAACAAAATATTTTTCTTCACTTAGCCACTTTTAATAGAAGGATGATGATGATGATGATGATCATGATGATGATGATTATTATTATTATTATTGTTGTTGTTGTTGTATTATGTAAATGTAGATTGTAGATGTAGAAAACTCTTGGGTCATTTTCTATGGTCATGAGAGGAGTGAGAGCCGACAATAATGTCAGTGTAAATTATGGCATTTGTTTGTACTCATTATGACTTTGTTGTTACAAAAGCACTTAAGAATGATTGAGCTTCCGGAATGGAACCTAAGTATAGATAAAACTGGCTGCATATGACCTCACGCATTCAAGCATATGAAATATGTGAAAAGTTTATGTGATGCACTCCGATCCTGCTCTACTTCACACTGACATAAACTGATAAAAGTATGATCATAATTTAGTATGTAAATGATCATGGCTTGATATGTGTTTTTAGCGGAATAAGAACTGAGCTTTTGAAATGCACTCAATGTTTTAGCGTTAGCTTGACCAAATACGTATTTCTGAACTTGAAAAAAAATCACTTGATATTAAAGTTGAAGCATGGTTGGAGTATTCCTCTTTTTTTTTTTTTTTTTTTTGATTGAGGGAGCATTCTTATGCTTAGTCCTACGGCATAAAAGCAAGCTAGAGACACGCATATGACGGAAGGAAAGAATGATGGGACTATCCTATGCACGTCCGGATTAGGTGGGCAAAAGATTAATGATATGATATTATGTGACTATCCTATGTATTTTAGAAACGTCTACCAAGTAAAATGCATGTTTTATTAATAACAATACACAATAAATTAGAATGTAATAAGAAATAAATAAAATGGATACAAACATGAAAAGTAGCCTATGTTTTAGAACTGACAAAAGAGAAAACAAGGAGAAGTATTAATTACTACTCCATCACGTGAAGATGTACTTATATTCCTTTTTTGTTCATCCAAAATTATAGTCCACTTGCTATATTTAAATTGCATTAAACTTTTTTATTTCCCATCATTCCTTTATTTAATATATTGACGATGTTACATTTTTCACAATATCTAATGATTGTAAAGGGTGTATTGGAAAAACTAGTGTAAAATTTACATTTTTGAAATACATTGAATAACGTTTCTTGATCTATGTGAAATAGGAGCAAAACTATCTTCATAGAACGGAGGGAATAATTAGAAGAGTGAGCTCATGCAGCGAATATCTGAAGCATCCTCTTCACTAATTGTATGGTACTCAACAAAAGGAACCTCCTCGGGCACTATTCATAAGCCCAATATAGGGAGAGGAATAATGCCAAATGTATAACAAATTGGTACAATAATGTGGTACAATCTCTAACAGAGTGTGGAAAAAATATCATTTTTATCCTTTTTTATATTAGTGGGATCTACCCCTCTAGTAGAAGCTATACCAATTTATCATACTTTTAACCTTGCTCATAGAGATAGAGTATTACCCACGGTCTTGAGTTATAAAATTATATTTAATGTGGAGGCAAGCTCTTTAAGGAGTGATTCTAAAAAGTGTCAAAGCATCCACGGTTAATGTGGTAGGTAACTCACATGTTAAGGTCATAAGTTAGTTAAATGCTAAATTGATATCTATAATAACGGTAATGATCTCCTCCCCACAGTGGGGAGGATATTATGCCCACAAATACACATGGCCCCCCGTGATTTGTGGGGGAGCCGGTGGTGGGACCTACACACATGGCCTCCCACCAATCAAGGGGGGCCATGTATTTTTGTGGGCATGATCTCCTCCCCACTGTGGGGAGGAGATCATTACCGTCTATAATAAATGTATTAACATGCATGCTAAATGAATCTTTTTTGTCACATATTAAAAACATCTATAATGAATGTGTTAGTTACATGTTAGAGTATCCACAATGGATATCACATGTTATGGTTATAAGTTAGCTAAACGTAAAATTTATGTCTACAATGGATTTGTTAATATTAGGAGTCAACATGTCGGGTTCGATTCTGGATATTGTACTACCCAAAATCAAACCAAAAATTCCCGTTGCATAAAAGATGGAACCAATCGATTCTTTTCGAGCAAGATATCCGTTTGGGTTCGGTTCCGTTAGGTTCCGGGTATTTTAATATTTATGATTTTATTGTTAAATTCTCATAAAAATACAAGACACGGCGCTAAATAAAGGTAAAGTGACTTCCAAACATGATACTTTATCTGTTTTAATTTTTGGATATATGTGTTTTACAGGCATTCTTTATCATCTATAAATTTAAATTACTAATGAAAGTATTTAGGTGATAGGAAATTTACTAAAATAATGTACGTGAACTTAATTTTCAAATGAACGTTACTTGATTTCGATTCAGTTTTCGATTTTTAGAAAAGAGCCGTTAGCTTTTCGATTCCTCATTTTTTGGCGTCTCTTAGATTTTTTTAAAGAACTGGTACTGTTAGGTTCTCATTTTTTCGGTTCCGTTTCGATTCTATCTGTTTGGTTCCTTTTTTTTTTTCTTTTTTTTTGCCACCCCTAGTTAATATGCATACTAAAAGAATCTTTTTTTTTTTTTATCACATACTAACTATTTTTGTTAACTTTAGCTAACACTCTAACATGTGGCATAACACATTTATGTCTAAGAAAAATACTTTTTTTTATTATAACTTTAACTGTTCACTTTTTTGTCTATTAAAATATTGCTACATGGGGCTTTTTGATAGCTAAATTTAATATATCAATTGTAAATGTTAACACTAACTAAATTTAACATGTTAATATATCAAGATTCACTTGTTGGTCGATGTGATTAGCTAAATTTAACCTATTTATTGTAGATGTTCTTAGAATCATAAATAAGCTAAATGTAAAATTTATGTTTATAATAGATATGCTGCTAAATAATTTTTTTTTTATCACAAGTCAACTTTTTTATGTTAATTTTAGGTACCACTTTAACATGTGACATGACACTTTTTTTTTTTTTTTTGGAATTTATGTCTGAGAAAAATGCTTTATTTTATTATTACTCTAATTACTCAATTTTTTGTCTAATAAAATATTGACATGTAACTTTTAATAGCTAAATTTAATATGTCTATTATAAATGTTAAACATCAACTAAATTTAACAAGTTTATGCGTCAATTAACCTCTACTCTTTTGTCTATGTAGCTACCTAAATCTAACATACCTATTAGGGACTCTCAAAAGTGTAAAAGCAATCACAATGAATGTGTGTATCCACAATAAATGTGTTAACTCAAACGTTAAGGTCATAAGTTAACTAATTTTGATCACCTACCCACATGTGCCTAGATTAAAATACCCATACAATGATTTGGCAGTCTACCATTGATCCGGAGTGTGACTTACATACTGATCCGAATCATTTGCAAACTGCCACATCAACTTGTGAATATTTTAACCTGCCCACATGATCAAAACTATGTTAAATTTATCTCTACATTAAATGCGTATCATATACATGTTAACGGAATTTTTTTATCACATGTTAACTTTCTTATTAACCTTGGCTAATATTTTAACAGTTAATATGAAAGCACTTAAGTGTGCAGCGCTCTACATTTTAGCGCGTGTACGCTCTCGTTATTGACGCATTTTAGAACACTACTTTGATACAATTCCCAAAAAAAAAAATTAACTTAACATAATACACGGTTCCCTTCCAAAAAAATCACACACCATAGTACACAGTCTATTCTTAATTCTCATTTATAACCGTCCCAAATTAGGACTGGCAATCTTTTTATAGCTACATGGAGGTTATGGTTATACAAATTACAAAGTATCATTGTAAAACATTATGGCGTATTTGAATCATGCAGTTTCTAGCCAATAATTTGGTCCCAATCTATACTACATCTACAAAAGAGGAGAGACTACTCACCAAGATTACCCAAAGATGGAATTACATCGCAAACTTCTCATTGCAAAGCTCACACTAACCAAAGTTTCTCCGGACTTCAGGCTTTACCCGATCAAGGTTGTCCTTTTCATGAAATCTGACAGCATCATAACGTCTCCTTTCAAAAATGTGGCCGGACCAACCTTTGACCAAAGGGCCAAATGAACTTCATATTATCACCATCCAAAAAACATGAAAAATTATCTGCAAATCACTGTCATTTGAACTAAACGGTCATGGATGTAGGTAGTCGCAAAACGCTCCTTTTTTGCACCGTCCGCCCTCATAGAATTTACATATCCGTTGCCCTTTTGGAAGAGGCCTGTTATATCCTCCACCAGCATATGGCTGGCGACCCCACAACGGCCTTCCCCTCCCAAATCCAGGCTCCCCACCTTGGTATGCCCAATCTCTGGCTCCCACAAACTTCTCTCCACCATACTTGCGTTGACGATCATCCCACGGGAGACTCCCATTTGGAGCATTGCAGTTCGCATTTGGATTCCCCCATCCAGTCCCCTGGTTTGTTCCCCAACTGAGATCGGTAATTCCCTGAGAAGGTCCTCCCAACACCAGATTTACATTACCCTGCACTGTCACTAGATTGATGTTACCTTGCACCATTACTCGACTGGAGTCTGTAGCTTCTGATCCTATGCCGAGAGCCATAGTTGGGGCAACCATTTCTTGATTTATGTTGTTTGCCGCAGGGGGATGGAACTCCGGAAAACTAGTTTCTCCTTCACTACTTGCAGATGAATGTGCATTAGGTCTTCTGAAAGTATCAAGAGCTTCAGAGGAGGATGAAGCACCAATTGGCTTGCATCCCATGGAAAACTGACAATTGAGCTGTATCTCCTCCGTGGAGCTCAATGCATCGCTTTTTCCAGGATCTGGTGTAGGACTGAAATCCTCAATTGAACTGAAACAATCATCTCGAAAATCTTCCATAAACTCCTTTGCAAATTTTATGGCTGAAGCAGTAGAGAAGACACCTTGTGATTCCATTGCATCAACTTCAGCCAACAAATCTGACACTGAATCCTCACCTAAAGCATCAATAAACTCAATTGGCTCATTAATTGATAACTGCCAATCAGGTTTAGTTTGGTTATTATCTGAAGTTGCGGTGGTGAAATGTGCATGTGTAACTTCAGGAGGTTTTAGTGAAGACGAAGGGAGAAGAGTAGATTCCCATTCCTCAACAAATTGTTTAGGAGGCGTAGGGGTATATCCACACCATTCATCGGCTATTTCAGATAGTTGGGCCCCCGTCACTGCTAGACTAGCAGCACTTTCCAAGATAGGGCCGGCATTTGGAACAGGCAAACTTTTGAACACAGATTTCTCAGTCTGATCTCCCTGATCTTCAGGCGCAGGACTTGGCACCTCCACAATATTTGAATTTTGCATGGCCAGATTTGAAGATGTTGACTGCTGTCTTTCAGACGTATGAACTTCCGAATCCTCATTGCTTTTTGGCGTAGGACTAGGAAGATCTGAGATATCAGTGTAGCCATCCTGTTTATGCGAGCTAGCAAAATCAGAGGTACAATCCATGATGCTGGAGTTTAAATTAATAGGAGAATATCTCAGATTTTCTTCGGAGGATTGACCATGTTGGCTTTTATTATTTGACGTATCTTCACAATCATGCCCACTGCTCATTTGATCTTTAGTTTGTCCACTTGTATTCTTATCTACACTTTGTGGACCACTGTCGAACCCATCACTTTCTTGGCCTCCTTCCAGATGAGCGATACATGTTTGCCCAAGGCTTGATGAAGGAACTAAATTATTTCCTTGGACTGTGGCAGTACAAGAATTGTTAGAAGCATTCAACAAATCCCAACACTCTGGCCACGAGGACAAATTTGATCCATCTGACCTCACAAATTCAGTATCTTTAACGGATGGCATATTCAAATCACTACAGTGCAATGTTGCCTCTGCTTTGCTATCTCTACCACTTCTATCTTCATCTCCATGCCCCTCAGTTTCGCTATTATGTAATCGCTTATCTGGGGTAGGCATAATTTCCTGAGATTGAGCAGATAAGCTATACAGCACCTTTGATGGTGGACGAAAATGGCCACTTAAAGCATCAGCCAGAAGCACGGAATCATATTGCTCATTGTTTGTCCATATCGTCATATCACGCGGGAAGAGTCCAGTCATACTCCACTTGCGCAGCTGTACAATGGAAAATGGCCCTTGAATTTTAGAACTGGGATCACGATAGTGCCACAATTTCTCATTTTCGATATTGTTAGCATAAGTTGTGTTTTGCAGGGACATAGTTGCAGTCGAAGGTTCTGATCCAGACATCATCATGGCTTGATCATTCCTGCTACCATTGGGTACTGTCCTAATATCAACTGGACTTGTATGTTTCTGTGAACAGTATGATACAGATGCATCTGCTGTCTCATTCGTTCTATTCTGTCTCTGGATGGATCCATCTTCTTTACCTGAGGAAGATATAGAAAATTCTATCATATAAAGTTACACGGCCTCTAACTCACACTTAACCTATCACTGGATTCTTTTCAAGCCTCACATTTTTTCAAGGGTTGTTTTCCATTGCGAGCAAAGCCCAAAACATTTCGCCTTGAAAGCCCATCTGCATAATATGATTGGAGTCACTGAGAATCTTAATTAACTAGTAGTACAAATGAAACAACTAATGCAGAGGCAAAAAGGTTTCATGTTAAAAAGCTCCATAGTTTGCAAACCTTGCTTCTTACTGTTATTACCATCTTCAGCATCATCTTCTGACTCATAATTAGGGTCCATTTTCGGATCGGCATGAATTTTTGGAACTTCATTAAGTCGCCTTCGGCGTTCCTCAGGTGACTTCAGGAGCTGTATTTTTTCTACATATTCTCTGAGCGTGAGTGAGTTAAGGGCAACGAGAGAGACAAGAAATTATGTTGTAACGTCAAAGGATATAAACATAATTTCATGCTCTTAAGTGCAAAATAATAAAGAAAGGATATTCCTTCTTATGCCCCTTCTCATTGGCACGATCACGAAGATGATTTAGCTTCACTATCTCAGCCTCCAGTAACTACATTTGAAATGGAAGATAAGACCAAGTCACTACCAGAATAGCTGTTGAAATTAGGCCAAAGAAATAAATATTTTATAGAATGTCCAATACAAAAGGAAAAAGTGAAAAATGTCTCAAACATAAAGGAGAGAAACTTAATGATAAAAAGTGAATTTCGCACTCTGTAAACATATTGCAGCCCCCCAGAGCGAGAGAGGAAGAGAACATCTTTCTTTGCATGTATTTCTGAATTCCACACACACAGCAGAGCAGACTACCTTCTCCGACTGATGATGAGCAAATTATACGGCAATCTCAACCATCAAATAACTTGTTCACATGCACATAGCCAAGATCAATGCATGACAAGCTGCTCCTCGACTCACTAACGTATTTTATGCAATTTCTATGTCATTTAATGACTTTAGAAACAAATTTCTATTGCTGCAAGCAGAGAAGCTGCACCATCAGTGGTGTTGGATTGAGGCGCTAAAGGTCATGAGCGGGCATGGGCATGCATGTAGATATATTTCAGGGATGTAGTAAGGGTGCCCTCCAAACCCCAGGATGGAGAATGCTTCCATGGCACTCAACATTGAAAACAAGAAAAAATGTTTATGGGCCTTCCAAACTTGCAGAGAAAGCTCAGTGGGGCGAGTAAATGAGGGAAGAGAGAGAAGTTCAATCAGCGAGATGACAAACCTCAGAAGAAGACTATATTAGGAATATCATTGACCATGATCATCCTGGAGAAATAAGAAAGTTATCCGTTTTTATTCTCTGCTCTCCACAATCCTCTCCAGAAAATACCCTGATAGGTTACTAGTTATAAGTAGCTTAGGTGATAACGGAAATCTGGGGACTTAACACAATAAATTGTACAAGTGTTTAACGATAAATGGAGGGGATTGTTTCACTGGAGCGTAGGCAGAATTTGAATTTTGACATACTGACTTGGGAGAGAAGTGCAGCCTCTTGCATGGTCTGCAAATTATCTGTAATGTCATTCAATTTGTATCTGTTTTACATTCAATGAACACACAAAAGTATATCACAAGTCAGTACTTTATCACATCCTCTCTAAGAAACACCCTGAATCACAAGCCAAAAATCTGCTTATTGGTCTAATCCAAATCCCCAGCACTTAAAACAAATATCAAACATACAACAAGTGCAACAAGATAAATGTAGGGGGTGGATATGAGGAACAAGATGAAAGATGATGGAACTATGAGGCATATGCATTGTATTGAATTGAGATGTCTCTAGAATAAAAATATAAAACAAAGACTGGTATGCTTACATCATTGAGCCTGACTTCCAGCAGTGCCAAGGCTTTCCTTTGTATGTCACCCTACATCCAAGAACGAATATAAAGGTAAAGTGTTTGTTTCTTCTCAAAGTATGAAATATAACCCCAACACGCCTACTTACAACAGTAAACCGCTTCGCAAGCCCACATCTTATGCTCTGACGTAATCGTCTGCACTCATCCTGAATGTCAAAAAGTTAATCATGGAATCTCCAGAATAGAAACCAATAAAAATGTGACCGTAAACAAACAATTCTTATTTCTAGATATGTAAATAGGGGAACAATAATCGCCTAATGCATTTAATTTTTGAGCTGACATACACTAATCTTTTCTATAATATCAGCCATCACGACCTTTCTGCTATCCCTATGAAATTAAAATGCATGGAAATTGCACCCGAAATATAATGTTTACTCATACCATCGTGTTACAGTTCATTAGAGAAACAAAATAACACATACTAACCCTCGTGTATTTGATCTGGTCTCACTATCAAATTCTGAAATAATGAAATATGGTCCAAGTTACTAAGATATTAAAGGTTGGGATTTCTGCAATTTTGCCTTTTACCATGAAGGATTTACAAAATGCAATACCACAAAAGTTTTAAGGTACTTGAACTTAGAGCTGATTTGATACAACTTATTCAAATAAACAATTTTCTTCAACGTCATTTTCAACCACTCATTACTTGATTTTACAATTTTTTTTTTAAATCTTTTCTTTACTTCTCAACCACCTATGATGCTCAGACTTGGGCACGGGTGTCGGGTATAAACATATCCGAGTGTCGGAACCTTCACTTTAAAAAGTTTAGGACACGGTGACACGGCTAAAAAGGGTCCAAATTTTAGAAAAAGTACACAAATCTACCATATAAACTTAAAATTGACTTCAAAATGCATATTTTGATAGTTTTACGTGCATTCTTGAGGAATTCAAAGCATCTTCTCTTAATTTCAATGATATAAAAAAAATTCTTTTGACTTAAAGGATCCGACAAGGACCTCATACCCTTATCCCATACCCGAGCGTTCGACACCGGTACTTCAAAAGTGAGGAGTCTGAACAACATAGTCAACCACACATACAAAAATCAATTTTTCTCCAATCTCCATCCAACATACACTAGAAACAAACAACCAGTTTCAGAAATCAAGTCTTTCTACGAAGCAGCAGTAATGGCAGTAGCGAAAAATATTTCAATTATAAACACCATCACAAAGCTCAGAACAGAACAAATTCTTCTGTTCCTTTAATTACTACCACAAACATTGCTGTTGCTTCTTCAAAGAAGGCTTGAAATACAGAAAGTAGTTGTCAATATTCTAATTTTCAAATAAATGCAATGGAAAAAAGGAATATCTGTCAAATGTTTGTATGTAATTACCTCGGAGAAGTCTTGATTTGAGATAGCATCAATAGCTATTGCCTCTTTCTTGTCTAAGTTCAGAACATCCAACATGATATCTGTCGTTGTGTCACCAATTTGATAAGGCTCAGCCACCTTATTTGTACCTGAAATTCATGGTTCCAATATTCACTTGATTCACAAAATGTTTGCCTTTATATTGAAGCATTATATAAAATAAATAATAAGCGTCGAGAGACATTTTAAATCAACATGTTTAAATGACATGACTGTGTCATCTCATCTTCGGCCGAGAAAAAGTATCATGCATTTTATCACTCAAGGCACCTCTTAACTACCCAGTAAAGATGTGTATGTCTGTCAAGTCACTTAAAAATATCAATCTCAAAGGTCACCCTACAATTACTCTATAGACTGTAAGTAAACGTATACTTTAAATTAAGTGATGCATGCATACCTACAACATGGACAAGCCGGTATATATCTTTCTTCTGATCATTACTTGATATTCGAATTCGCACTAACGAGCCAATCACCTTATCTTGGAAGTTCTCCTTATCTTGAATAAGATTCTCCATTAAATTATGCCGTAAATAAATCAAATTAATGTTATGTATATCAATCGCAGCATATTCATCAAAATTTGTTTGGGGTTGTTTCTCTTGACTCTTTTTGCTTGCTTTCCTTTTTCTACTTCTACTCATTCCTGAGTCATTAATGTTTCCACCAGCTGCCATGTCATTTGTAACTGGTCCCACAAATCCAGCCGGAATAATAGCATTTTTTTGTGCTTCATCCTTAATCAGAAAATGGAACTCAAGAAGTTTTAACATTTCAATGTGACCAACACGTGGTTTCCCAAACAGATGTTTGAGTCTAGAATCACAAATAATTTGACTCTTCTGGCGAGGATCCCGAAGGTTATTTCTCTTTATGTAGTCAAGCAAGAGTGACTGGACATCAGACTCTGAAAGTACTGCGGTATCGCCATTTTTCATGTGGGCGACAAACTCCAACAGGTCCTCAGATGCCCATTGAGTGTATTTATCAGCAACTGGCTGGCTTGCTTCTCTACTGGTATTTGACTCTACTTTTTCCATGCTGGGTTTGTCTGTATCTTTATCAGTACATGGCTTATCCATGTCTTTGTCAATGATTAGGCTATCAGATCCTTTGTCAATGTTTGGCCCAACTATGCAATTTTTATGCCTTGGCTCATTGGCACCTTTAACACTGCTCAGTTCCTCTTTCTCTCTATGAATGCTCGACATTGTTGCACTTATCGGATCCCCATTTGGAAATGGAACCTGTTCCTTGGACTTATTCAACTCCAAATGCTCACCAGACCAACATGAATGAACACCTTTTGCATTATGATGATGTACACGAGTTGATTGTAGATTACAAGGCACTGTACCCACACCTTTCCTGGGATTTTTGGCTTCAGTAACCTCACTCATAGTCAAAGATAGCTTCTCTTTCAAGTAAATCCAATACATCTTGAAAAGATACTCAAAACTAGTTTTATCATCAAAATCTACTTGAACCTGCATAGAATAATTGCAAGAGACAGAAGAATGGTAAGCATATAATTGCAACTGCTCCACCGGTCGCACATCCCTAGAAAGGGGACAATCTAGTATCTACAACCATCGTATGGTATATGCAACTGAAATCAAGAATTTACAACCATGGTGTCCGGAACTGAAATAAGAATGCTGGGCTCAAACGGTAGAGCATATAAGTCCACATGCAGCTTTTAACATCAACATTTTGCATGCATTTGTTCTGATATTTTCATGCAGATCATGGTTTCTCATTAAGGAAATATCTAGTTATTTCAGCACCACAAATTTGCAAGGCTCTGAGATTGTATGCAAATATCAAGAGCATTTCTCCTCTAGGGACAATGGTGACGACGTTAAAAATTTCAATTCAACTATGAAGACACCAAACAGCTCACATGATATGTAGTATAGGAGATTCATTTAAATGGTAAGAAGAAAATCTATAGAGAAAATTCATAATCAATGAGATTCTGAAATAAGTCACTTGATCAAACATCGTCTCTAAGGCAGAAGAACTTCACTCAAGCTCCTGCGGCGAGTAAATACATCAGCATTGATTGTATGCTTGGTTAAGTCCGTATATGTTGTGGGTCCGATGGAAAATGTGGATAATATAGGAGTGACAAGTTGTGCAGATAAAAGGTATGTTTCATCACACCAGTTTAAATCATAATTTAAGCTTTGGAAAACATGCACTTTATAACATTTACTACACGTGGTATCCGAGGAGAGAGAAAAGAAATCGTGCTTGTTATTTAACATAAGTGGTATGATTTAGGTGATCAATGGTCCAATCCTCTACAGAGACTGATCTCATCATTGTGAAGCAAAGATTTGACTAATAGTACTGGCTTGTCCAACTTTACATCATAATATAATTTGTGAAATATCCACAAATGCGAAATTTGCACAGAATAAAAACTTAGAAGGATTTGGGTTTTATGGAAGGAAATGAATAGAAGTATTTTTCACGATATGGAGAGCTCGGTAAATGACATTTGGGATAGCATTTTATTTCACTCGGATCTTTGGGCTAGAACAGCTGGATTATTTTGTAATATCGATAAATTCCTATTTTGTCTAGACCCCGTTAGCTATTTTTGTACCATTGTATAGTGCAATAGCTAGTTTTACTATGGTCCGCTTCTTGTTGTTTCTGGTGGATGGCTTGTCCACTTGACTTGTAATTTCTGAGCTTTTTGGCAATAAAATAATTTGTTTCTTATCAAAAAAAAAAAAAGAAAAAAACTTAGGCCCAAACATTGTTCCGCATTCACTTCGCAATAAGCAAAACAATACTGAACTGTAATATTTATTGCAGCCTCCCAAGATTCAGATCCTCGATTGGATTCGAAACAGAAAATGCATGCTAACTCTAAACTAAAAGGATTCTTGCAACGAGCAACAATTTACATAAATCCAATTACCATGAATATGCACAAATCTATCCTTGATGATGTCTTCCAGGTTGGTACAACCTTTCTTTAACATAACACAATACGCAACCAAGGTACAAATAAAATTCAGCAACCTTCCATGCATAGCAGAATTAAGTGCAAAAAAAGAAAAAAGAAAAAGAAAAAAAAAAAAAGAGCAACACAGGCATAATAAGAAGTCTTCAATAAAACCTACACGGCAAAGAAACATAATAAGAACATTTAAAGGAGAGAAAAGTGCATACAGATTCATCGTTGGCTTGGTCTTTATTTGCAAGTAGCACGATGGTCTTCATGCATGTTGAGCAAAAACCTTTGTTTCCTCTCACACACACATAATCTTCTTCTTTCGTGCATCCTTTACACAATGAATAAGTACAACTATAGCAGAAATAATGGGAAGCCTTCTGACATACACTACATATGTGCCAACCTGAAAGCAACAACAGGATAAGAATATAAAATGGCATGCTGATAGCAGATCAGGATTAGTTACTGTATAAATAACTAATTATGTAGCTTTCAAAATATTCAACAAAATATGCACGAAAATTGCACAGATATTACTGGAAAGAAACCCCGGGGGGGGTGGTGTGGGGTGGGTGAGGGGAGGGAGACAGACTTCAGTCTAATAAACATTTGCAACTTCTTAAAATTAATGGTAATGTTTGCTAATGACACCTTTACTAAATGCGCTACTACTGAATATAGTTCCACAAATTAAGGAGATTCCCATAAACATTAAAAACTCAAACTTTTTACCACTTTATGAGAAAAGAAACAGCATAAGAACAGTTGCCAAGCTTAGAAAGGGCTTTATCAGGGGCTTCTTTGGGAAGTATGTCTCTTAAAGAACTTCCCATATATTAACCTTCCCAGCTCGATAGAAGACTAGCCAGGCATGTAAGCTAGAACTTAATAATACTTCTGTTCATCATAAAGCTGCAAATTGTGAACTTCATTAATTTCACGTGTGAGAGCAACATACCACAATTCCACTTGGCTTTCGATCTAAAAAATGCTTCGTCCCGTTTGATACAGGTAGGATGATACGCCTTTGGACAGCCCCTGCCCATAGAAGTAAAGAACTTCACTTCATCACCCGTAGAATATATTTCATTAACAAAAACATTAACAATGGTAGAGCAGTCAACCAAAATTCAACTCACTTGCGATCACAAAGGACAAGAGAACCCCCGTCAAAGCAAATGAAGCAAACGTCCTCCTCCTCCTCCTCCAATTTTTTGCGCTTGGCCGGAGGAGGTTTCACTGACACCTGCCCCCTCGGCGGCCGTCCCCTTCTCTTCTTCTCCACAGTCCCGATGACCGGAGCCGGATTCACTACAGGCAAAGAATTATCGACCACAGAATCTCTCGATACACCCGTGACTCCTCCCAACTGCGGGTCATCCGCTCCCCGAGTCGTCGGCGACGACCCATGGTCCTCCAACCTTCCGGCTCGTAAACTAGTATCAACAGCCTCGTCCTTGTCAAATTGAGCAGCTGCAGCTAATAATGTTTCTATGTTATCCATGGGAAAAACACGATCAAACCCTAGAATCCACAATTCCGAACAAACTGGTGATACTTGACTTAGAACCGCAGTGTTCACAAACAGGTAAAATCTAGATACCAAATTTCAACAGAGAGAGAGAGATAATTGGACGGAAGGGAAATGAATGATTGGCTGAGAATTCGTCGGAGGTTGAAATTGGGTTTAATCCATGATTTACAGGATGGAAAATTGGAATTGTACCAAGAATTTGTTGTGTTATTACACACATGTGAACGTGTTTGGAGAGTCAAAGGCAGAAAGGTAAATGGCGGGTCATCCCACGGCCGCGGTTGGGAGATAAGAATTGGGCAACACGTGATGCCCATGGGTCCGATATTCAGACTTTTTTGTAGTGCGATGCTGAGAGTAAAAGGCGGAATAATAAACATTTTGAACAACTATGTTGTCTATGCCACACCTTAATTATCAAAAATACAAGAGTCGAGGAGTAAATCATCCAACCAAGAGCTTGTTATTTACTAGTATACGGTTTTCTCGGATGGAGAAACCTGATCGCAGGAGAGAAATTTAGTTGAAAAAATGACAGATTTTGATGGAATTTTGAAAAAGTTTTGCAAAAAAAGATGAAAGGTTTTTTCTTTTTTAATCAGGAAGATGAAGGTTTTTTGTTTTCATAAAGATTGAGGTAAATGAAAATATCATTCAGTAGCAGTGAAAACTTCCACCCCGTCTGTGATAAGGTCATAAATCTAGTGCAGGTTTTTGAAAACCATAAAAACCATTTTTAATATGTGATAAAATGTAAAATGTGTATATATATATATATAGATAATATAAAAATAAAAATTTTATCAAATGGGTTAAATGAGTAGTTAAAATTATGGTTAACAAAATGATTTTTTTATGTTCTAGTGACTACACAAATTTTTCAAAAAAAAATCTGTAATTAAAAATTAAACAATATATGAGACATGAAATAATAACCGAAAAGCAAAATTTTGATGTGAACCAAACGAGTTGCACCTTCATGACCATGCTATTAGTGTGAAATGATGGGCTCTTGTGTTGTTTTGGTAATATAGTTTGATTGATTTTAAATTTTGTGTATCCAACCCCATTTTTTTGGTTTTGATGAACGTTGTCAATTCGAAAATATTGATCTAAAAGAGTCAAATGTTTCAAAAATCATTAAATTTTAAGTGATGGCTCGTTTATATTAGTGAACTTCAAAATGGATTTTCATTTATTATCTACTTATTATACTATATATATATATACACACACAAAGCTGTTCTTTATTGATCATTCCATACCAACCTATCTTACATCGAATAAACTAGTGAACTCAATAGAGATGTCGAATAATAAAGAAACGATTTCACCTTCCAGTAAGAAATTTTGATTTTGTTCCACTTAGTGTAACAAGGAAAATAATTTGAGGTAATTGAATGATTTCATTGATGTAATGCAACCAATATATATATATATACACACACACACACACATAGATATATAGATAGATAGGGGGCGTGGGAGAAAGAGTTCTATTCTCCTTCCCCATGAGATTTTCCCCCTAATAAACTCTAATTTGGAATTATGAATCTTATTTTATGCAATGTGTGTATATACCTTTTGTCTAAAGTTTTACAAAATTACATTCTCTCCAAATTCATTATTAACCACATACTTTGGAATAGTGCTACATATCATTTTTTCCAGTTCGAACTAATAGTCTCACTTCACATTTTATCATGTTCATAAATAAAGAAAGTGAAAGTACTGGGTTTGATTGAATGAATTGTAGTTGTTGCGTGATCGCTATTTTGATTCTATATACCTTGATCATTGACAAATTCCAAGATTGGATTTACAGTTCAATTTCCATTTTTATAGAACTATAAAGAATTGGAATCATTAGGTTACCTGGAAGATTCAAATTCGTTGAGGGAAAGAATGGACTAATGACTACTGCTTCGTGAGCGCTGAGGATATTTTATTTAACCTTGAAGGTAGTAATTGCTTCTTTTTAATTTAAAATTGTAGTTATTTTCATTGTGGCAATTATGAATTGATGAAGCACGGTTCACTTATTTTATATACTTACTACAAGAGTGTAGTTGCTGGTGATAATATCTACAGTGCTGGGGTTTAGAATTTAATTTTCCATGTTTTAAAATGTGTGTTAACTAGGGAACCTGGAATTGAAATTTTCATTAGGTAATTTATGGTACGTTTAGAATTTAAGATATTATTGTAGCTATCCTTAATGCTGATGGATGCAAGAAGTTTAGGGCTTACATTACTTGACAAAACGCTACCTGTGTGATGAATGTTTGATTTTCTTGAGTTGTAGCATTTTGATTAATATATCAATTAGAATATTAAAATCATAGCAATTGATCACTGATTTTTTTTGCCCTAAAAAATGAATTTATAAGTAAAATTCAAATGCCCCAACTGTTGCAATGCTATTGTTCAGCTAGAATGTAGCTTAGACTGTGGGTTTGAGTTAAATTTATGAATTGCACGAAGAATAGAGACAGAAATGACTTATCCATTGACCCCTTTCAAACGAAATAAACATTTTCTTTTTGTATACACTGTTAGACTATTTTGGGCATAAATTTGAGTTAAGCAGAATTCTCAGTTTCCTTTGATTGATGTGCGTTTGTTAGGCGACAGAGCATCACTGGAGGAGCCAAAGGTGCCACTGGCTACAACATTGTTGTTTAACTCTAGCCAATTTGACATTGACCAGAGCGTTGGGCCAAGGTGGAGGTTGAAGTAGGTAAAACTATTCGCAAGGTCCTCACATCTATGGTTTCTAACGAAAGATGAGAAAAATAGTTGATTATGTTAAGAGATTAATATGAATTAGTCTTGGTTTGGAGGTAAAAGGATTGCATATTCATCCGTGTTTATGCAATTTCTGAAGTTGTTTCATTATCTATGGATTTAGCATTCATGACATTGACTATCTTTTTGATTTCTATGTTTCGATATATAATATATTAAGGATATGTTTTCCACAAATTTAATCCCATTAAATCCCAAACACCTTCTTCGATTTTTATTTTCAACGACTCTTTTGATTGATTTGACAGTTATTTTAATTTTTTATACAAATTTCCTTCACTTTTCACTACACATTCAACTCGCTTTCTCTATTCCTAGACATGCTTACTTCCTTTGATTGAGTTATTCTAATTGAGCTTGATCAATAATTTCCAACTAGATATATGTATACATATGTAATTGATGTTTATAGTTTTTGTTTTATTTATCTTGAAATTTACCAACCACATGTTGTCTGCATTCGGTTTCTTTTTAATTGTATTTTTCTAAGTTAGTTGAAGCTTAGAATTGAGGGTCAAAATATTTTGTAAGGTGTATTTTACAGAAGTGTTCCGGTCCGCCCGGGCGGACCGTAGCTTACGGTCCGCCCGGACGATTTTCTCCCTCGTCCGGACTCCGTTTTGAAATCCGAAAATTTTGTTGGATTCATCACGACGAGACGGAGCCCCAGCAATTTGGAAAAAAAATTTTGGACACCGTGGCGACCCGTGGTGACCGGTCAAAGATCAGTCAAAGTTTTTTGCTAAAAATTAACCAAAAACTTTGACTGATCTTTGACCGGTCACCACGGGTCGCCACGGTGTCCAAAATTTTTTTTCCAAATTGCTGGAGCTCCGTCTCGTCGTGATTAATCCAACAAAATTTTCGAATTTCAAAACGGAGTTCGGATGAGGGAGAAAATTGCCCGGGCGGACCGTAAGCTACGGTCCGCCCGGGCGGACTAGAAAATTATTGGTGTATTTTGTCCTTGCTCTCATTTTTTAATTCCCAGCTATTGATAACTGATCAAGTCTCTTATTCATTTCCCATATTTAACTTTAAAATTGAATGTGAGGATATTTTGGAAATTAATTTTCATTGCCTAATCATTATATACTACGGAATCTTTATATTATAAAAAGATGAGTGCCACCTAGGCATATTTTCATGTTGGCACTCCTTTAGTTAATTTTTTTTATTTTAAAAAGAACTTTATTTAGAAACAAATATTAAATGACATTTAATAATTTCATTTTCTTATTTAATTTATTTTTATTTTCAGATTTACTATTTTTTTATTTCCAAGTTGACACACATTTATTATTATAAATATAAAAAAAATGATTAGTAAACCAACATTAAATGTACATTTAATAATTTTATTTTTCTAATTTAATTTATTTTGCCTTTCTTATTTAGTGTGTACATATATACATATATATAAATTTTAATTTTTGGACTATGCATATAATTGAAATGAACTAAATGCATGAATTAATGAAAATAAGTTATGATGACAAAATTATAAATTACAACGGCAATTGAATTATTTCAAAAAATGAAAAAAGATCATACTATTAATAAAAATTGAAGTATCAACTAAGTAATGTGCCACGTTAGTAGTGCCAAGTTGGCACACATTTATTTAAAATTAAACTTAAAAAAAGAAAATCCTATTTTAGAAGCAAACGTTAAATACTCATTTTATTATTTTATTTTCCTTATTTGGTATATTTTGCTTTCCTTATTTGGTATTTTTCCTTATTTTATTTTTCATATAAATTTTAATTTTTGAATTATATATATAATGCAAGCATTAATGAAAATGTGATATGAGGTCAAGGTTGCAAATTACAATGACAATTGAATTATTTCTAAAAATGAGAGTTCATATTTTTCATAAACATGTTAGTTTTCAAATATTACATTTTAATTTTTTATGTACATTTTAATTTTTGAATTATATATAGTGCTACCTAGGCAAAGATGCCTAGGTGGTAGAACTATGTTTATCACTGTTTTTAAGGGAGTTACTTATTTTCATTATTTAAATTTTCTACTTGCCTTATTTGATGTGAGTTTTCTAATCTTACTTTTTTATATGTATTTTATTTTTTACCTGTACTAACATTTTTGAATTAACTGATATAAAATTTTTTAATTCCTTTATATTTAGTGTTGCGTGCATTAATGAAAATATGGTAAAAGACCAAAAGTTATAATTTACAGTATTTACCAAATTAATCCTTAAAATGAGAATTAACATTTTCTATACATATTTTAATTTTAATTTTTGGATATTTCATTTTAATTTTTGAATTAATTTTACACGAACGCACACATATTATATATATATTCTTTTTATTAACAAAACTTGAAGCGCCAATTTGTCACAGTACCACATTGACAGTGGTTTTCTGTTTTACAAAAAACTTTTTATATATTTAAAGAATTCAATAAAAAAATCATTTGCTTTATTTTTACCACATTAAAAGCATAGTTTTAGATAGTTTTCATAAATAATGTATATTGAGCAATTCAAATAGTGGGTAATGATTTAAATCAAATATCGAATAGTTAAATAATTAAATATCGATAGCGTGCACCAAATCAACATCAAGGAACGACAAACCACTGGCAAAGGATCACTGACTTGTGCCTACCAACTTGCCTATGAAGCGAAGGAAAGCAGTTCGTAAACTACACATCCCAGAATTAGGCCAACCCCTCGCTGAATCGAGGAACTCATCAAGCAAATTAAAGCTAGATGTGACATCAATATTTTGGCAAAGAAAACAAAAGCAAACAAACAATTTGAGGCAAATAATTCCTTCCCACTAAAAACATATACGAAATGGGAGAGGTCACCGCCTCTATGGGTTGGCACAAAAAAAGGCTTACAACAAGAAAAAGAAAAGAAAGAAAAGGGTCACCGGTTTGTAAAGCGTGGTGCTACCAAAGATGAGCTCTCTCCCTGGCTGAACTAGCCCCCTTATGCACGAGCAGCTCACTCCTTCTACTATGCTAAGGCTTCATGTACATGTGCTTGCTCGCGCATCAACTCTCCAATCAATGCCTCCTTCTCGGCAATCATCTTATCAAAATTCTAGCGAACCCAAGAAGTTTTTTACTTGGCATGGCAAGTGCAAGACTTGACAATATAACATTTCTCTCTTTTCCTCCATGAGAGCCCCTTTTCCCTCGGCAAGTTAGCCTTGAGACTACGAGCTCAACCTCGTACCCTCGCAGGGCCTGGATCATTTCCTAAAGGTATTGAACCTTTCCAGCTAGTCTAAACTGCTACATTCTCACTTGGTCGTCCTTAGTCCATGCCTTTCCTTCGTCGTTGTCTCCTGGTGAGAACCCCATTGGAGCGATGCCAACGAAACTCACAACGAGATTGGAACAATCCTAGAAAAGCTAAAATCGAGTAGAAAGTAGTAATCTCCAACCCACGCTTCACGACTCAAAAACCTAGGGTATGTTAACCCTAAACCCAATAACATGCGGAAACGAGAACTTTCGATTGATTGTTGAACTCGCACAAGAACGATGATCTCTTGTAGAGTTCGAAAAGTTCTAAGAAGAACAATGGAAGAAAAGATAATTTTCCTCACAAAAGAGTTTCACTCCAATTAATTCAAAGTTGTCCTTTTACAATGGAAAAATAATCCTTTAAATAGATAATAGAAAAATCCTAAACTATTGCTTGTAGGGAAAGAAACATATATTCCCTAAAATTCTAGGATAATAGAGAATAACAAAATACTATAAAAAGACTCATAAAAAATTACTAAAAATAGAATATAGGAAAAATTTCCTAGAAATGCCTATATTGTAAGACGTGCCAACGCTTTAGCTCATGGCTTCTTCTTTAAATAAACTGATGTAAACTGGTGAAAACAGGGCCCGCCCACGCCCTAAGCCAAGACCTCTTCTACATCATTTGCCAATTGGGTCTCAATTTGTTGATCAAAACTTGTGCTCTTCAACTCGCTTTGGCACAGTTCCTCAATCTCAATCAATGTGATTGTTCGTGGCTCTTCACCGCCTGATTCAAGTTCAAAATTGAACTTCTTTTCTGCTTGAGCCTTAATCCACAATTTTTGAATTAACCCCATCATTGCTTCTTGGATCTTTTTAGCCTTTGACCTCGTAATCGGACCTTTCGGCACACAAACTATGTTTTGACCTCTGTAGTTCTCATCATCCCATCCCTCTTGAAAACGATTCGTCCTCGAATCTTCATCTATATCATAAGGGGATAAATCAGAAACATTAAAGGAAGCAGAAACACTATACTCACCTGGAAGATCAAGTTTGTAGGCATTATCATTGATCTTCTCAATAATTTGGAATGGGCCATCTCCAAGAGGTTGCAACTTGGACTTCCTTAGATTAGGGAATCGCTCCTTTCGCAAATGAAGCCATACCCAATCCCCTGGCTCAAACGTCACTGGCTTTCGACCTTTATTTGCTTGGGTGGAATAGTGGTCATTCTTCTTTTCGATCTGAAGCCTAGCCTTTTCATGGAGAGACTTTACTAGCTCAGCTTTCTTCTTCCCATCTAAACTTTCCCTCTCATCAACAGGTAAAGGAATTAAATCCAAATGAGTTAATGAATTAAAACCGTAAACAACTTCAAAAGGAGAAAACTCAGCAGTAGAATGAACACTTCTAGTATAAGCAAATTCAACAAAAGCTAAACTCTCTTCCCAACTTTTTAAATTCTTGCGAATGATAGTGCGAAGAAGTTGGGTTAAGGTTCTATTGACTACCTCAGTTTGTCCATTAGTCTGTGGGTGACAAGTAGTTGAAAACAATAGTCTAGTTCCCATCTTACCCCACAAAACTTTCCAGAAGTGGCTAAGAAACTTAACGTCTCTGTCTGATACTATGTTCCTAGGAACCCCATGGAGTCGTACTATCTCCCTAAAGAATAGGTAAGCTATATGGGTGACATCATCTGTTTTATGACAAGGAATAAAATGTGCCATTTTACTAAACCTATCAATGACCACAAAAGATTGAATATTTACCTTTCTTGGTCCTAGGCAATCCCAAAACAAAATCCATAGAGATTTCAGTCCAAGGCTTACTAGGTACGGGCAATGGAGTATACAAACCTTGAGGTAAAACCTTTGATTTGGCTCTTTTACAAGTCACACATCTAGAACATACTCTTTCTACATCCCGTTTCATTTTGGGCCAAAAGAAATGTTTCTTGTAGTATGTCCAATGTCCTTCTTATCCCAAAATGTCCCATTAAACCTCCCCCATGGGCTTCTCTCGCTAGCAACTCACGCATAGAACAAATGGGCACACAAAGTTTACTCTCCCGAAAGAAAAACCCATCATGCCTATAAAATTTATCACAAGCCACTTTCTCACATGCACTAAACACATTACCAAAGTCAGAATCATTAACATATATCTCTTTAAGACATTCAAAACCCAACAATTTTGCCTTCAATGTGGTAATAAGAGCGTACCTCCTCGATAATGCCTCGGCTACAACATTCTCTTTACCTTGTTTGTACTTGATGACATATGGGAAGGTTTCAATGAACTCCAACCACTTGGCGTGCCTCTTGCCCAACTTACCTTGTCCTTTCAAGTGTTTCAAGGACTCATGGTCGGTATGGATTACAAACTCATTCGGCCATAGGTAATGTTGCCAAGTCTCCAATGCTCTCACTAATGCATAAAGCTCTTTGTCATACGTTGGGTAATTAAAGGTTGCCCCGTTGAGCTTTACACTAAAATAGGTTGAGCTTTACACTAAAATATGCTATTGGCCTCCTTTCCTGCATTAAAACAGCACCAATACCTATCCCGGAGGCGTCACATTCAATCTCAAAAGTTCTATTAAAGTTAGGTAATGCCAACACAGGCGCAATGCACAATCTATCTTTAATGGCATTAAATGCATTCTCTTGATCCTTACCCCATTTAAATCCCACATTCTTTTTAACAATCTCAGTAAGTGGTGCAGCTAGTGTGCTAAAATCCTTAACAAATCATCGATAAAAACTAGCTAAACCATGGAAACTTTTTACCTCGGTACTGCTCTTAGGAGCGGGCCACTCCTTGATGGCTTTGATCTTTTCCTCATCTACCTCAATACCTGTAGCAGTAATTACATAGCCAAGAAAAATGACATTTTTCCATGCAAAAGTGACATTTATTAAGGTTAGCATACAACTTTTCCTCTCTCAGAACCACAAGCACGCATTTTAAATGCTCAACATGGTCCTCCAAATTCTTACTATAAATGAGAATGTCATCAAAGTATACTACCACAAACTTGCCTATAAATGCATGCAAAACATGATTCATCAATCTCATAAACGTACTAGGTGCATTAGTAAGCCCAAAGGGCATGACCAACCACTTATACAAGCCATATTTAGTTTTAAACGTAGTTTTCCACTCATCACCTTCCTTCATTCTTATTTGATGATATCCATTCCTCAAATCAATTTCACTGAAAATGCAAGACCCATACAATTCATCTAACATGTCATCTAGCCTAGGTATAGGGTGTCGATACTTTACCGTGATGTTATTGACGGCTCGGCAATCAATGCACATCCTATATGTCCCATCCTTTTTAGGCACAAGTAGCACAGGCACAGCACAAGGGCTCATGCTCTCCCTCACATATCCTTTGCTCATTAATTCCTCAACTTACCTTTGAAGTTCTTTTGTTTCTGATAAGTGCTAAAAAAACACTTAAATAACTCTTCTATTTTATGTATTTGTGTGTTTTATTAGTGTTATATGTTCCGTTTTATGTGTGTTTCCTTTATTGTGGTGTTTAGGGTCACAAAGAATCAAAAGGAATCAAAAAGGATGAAAATCGAATGAAAACGGAAACTCGGGACTAAAATTCAAGCGAATCAAAGATGGAGGACCTCCGATGCAATTTTATGAAAAGTTGTTTTTACAATTTTTCTTGTGCCAAAGTCGAAGAACATCAAAAGAGGATTTCCAAACTTTTTCCAGATCTCAAATCGGAGTTTCCTTGTGAAAGTTATGGCCATTTGAAGAAAAAGGACTAAAAGCGTCAAAGCAAAAACTGTTGGGGACCAACGTGCAACTTTTCAAAAAGTTGGAGGACCAAAATGCAATTTTGCAAGGACCAAAATGAACAACATTCAAAAGTTGAGGGACTTGGTGCGCAATTGCTGGGTGACTCGGGTGACTCGAGTCACCGCTGCACGTGATCGAGTCACCGCCGCAAGCGACTCGAGTCACGCCCGATCATGCTCGATCAGCGCCGCAAGTGACTCGAGTCACCGCCGCAAGTGATCGAGTCACGCCTGCAACCGTCCATGGTCCTCTCGTTCCGCGCCGCGCGCGCGGTGACTAGGCAGAATCGCGCATGACTCGAATCAGCGCGCGCGGTGACTCGAGTCACGCCGCCTCCGCTGCAGATTTCGGCCAGCCGTCACCAACTTGTTTCAAACGTGTTGTTTAGCCTTTTTTTGACTTCTTTGAGATAAAACAACTTGAGCACACCACAATAGACTCATGAAGGAAGTCTTTTATAATGTTTTAATAATTTTTGGTGTAATATTTTGCCTATAAATAGAGGCATTTCCAAGCTTGAATTACAAAACTTTATAGAGAGAATTAGCTTGTGATTCTTTCCGACTTTCTCCTCAATAAAATTCTCTACATCATTTGTTTTTAGTTCTAGCTTGAAAGCTCTTAGTTTTTCATATTCCGGCGGAAGTAAAAACCTAAAGTTAGGTTCGAATAATCAATCGACGATACTTCGGCCGTGAATACGATTAGCGGAGCATTTCTTCACTAATTTCTCTCTTTCTTTTATTTTTCATGTTTGAGAAAGATAATTTCTCATATATTGCAGAGGTGATACACGGCGGTTACGCCGTTATAAGTATTTAACCCGTATATATGAGTAGTTAGACTTCTCTATTTAACTCTTAGCATTATTTGCTTGTTTACTATATTTTGTGTATATTACTTGTGATAGTGAAGTATAATCTATCATATAGCAGTGGTGATACAAGGCGAACACTCGCTAAAAAGTATGAAACCCGCATATATGAGTAGTTAGACTTCTCTATCTAGTTCGAGGGGGACGTTGTGTTCAATTATTATGTTGTTATCTTTTCTAACTCTTTGCTAACGTTTTATCTATTCCTCTACTTCAATTTGTTGATTTGTTATACTTTTAAACCCGTTTTGAATTTATGCGATTATTGCATTCACTTTGGCCAATTGAATCAATTAATCTTTAAGTTCAAGTTATGTGCTAGGATTGGAACTTTTGATCCGTAATTGTCACTAGATTCCAATCCACAGTAGCAAACGAATACCGTGCATATTTGTTAATAAATCAACTTAGATGTATTAATTCAAGTTTGTGAAATTGATCATCTAATTCAACTCATTCTTCTTGTTCATTTCACACTAGCATCGCATTAAATCTTAAGAACTTATTTAGGGTTATCCAATAGCTAGACATTAAGTTAAAGAACTCACTTTAATTTAATACACTTAAGGAAGAATTCGTTAATCAGATCGTATTGATTAATTGGAGTTGATAAATTGAAGAAGGGATAGTACATGCTGCATGGGAAAGATAAACACAAGATGTTGACACAACCGAACCCGAGAACTAGATATTTAGTTCAATTGTTTCAGTTCATCTCTTTTATTTTGTAATTTTATTTTCGAATTGCATTCAACTTCACAAAAACCCCCATTTTCTATATTAATTGATAAAAACTACTAGATCAAACACCGTTCCTCTTGGGTTCGACCCTTACTTACCACTTCTACATTAATTTGTAGTTTTGAAACCGAGTAAGGAAATAAATTTTGGCGTACTACGACAACACGCCCAGTTTCCTCAGGGTTACTTCTATAGGCCGGTCGGTTTGGAATGACTGCCCTAGGAATGAAGCCTATTTGATGTTCTATGCCTCTAATGGGTGGAAGCCCACTAGGCATTTCCTCTGGAAAAACATCTTCAAATTCCTGCAATAAAGAAACAGCTAAGTTGGGGAGGGATTTGTGAGACTCATCAAGCACAAGGAGTGACTCCTTGTATACCAACAAAAGTAATTGTTGGTTCCCTCGAAGGGCCCTCTTAACCTCACCACACGTTGCATAGAAACACACTTTTTTTCTTGCTGTCCCTCTTTTTCTCTCTTTTTCCTCTCAAGTTCATCCTCTCTTTTTTTTGAACTCTTATTTTTCTCTCCACTTATATTTCCTCCCTCTCCACTCTTTTCGTTTTCTCCTCTCTTTTCTTTTCCCTCTACCTCACTTTTGAGCTTCATTTGATCTCTATAGACCTCACTTGGGCTCAAAGGTAAAAGTACAATTGGTTTCCCATCCTTTTGAAAACTATACCGATTTTTACGCCCATCATGTATCGCCTTCCTATCATATTGCCATGGTCTTCCCAATAAGATGTGTGTGGCGTGCATTGGAACTACATCACATAAAACATGGTCGCAATAGGTTCCTATGTTAAAGTTGATAAGAACATGCTTATTCACCTTCACCTCTCCACAATCACTCAACCACTGCAATTTGTAGGGATTCGGATTCTTCAACACCGGTAAACGCACCTTCTCCACAATCGTGGTGCTAGCCACATTGGTGCAACTTCCCTCATCTATAATTATGCTACACGCCTTATCTCCAACGTAGCACCTAGTGTGGAAAATATTTTCCCTTTGTTGCTCAGCTTCACTAACCTTAGATTGGGTATTAAGTGCTCTTCTTGTGACTAGTGATTTTGGTGGACTCACAGCTCCTTCCACAATCTCCTCCTCACTATCACTTTCCTCACGTTCTAGATCATGGCCCAAAATACCCTCATCTTCAGAAATCCATTCACCATCTCTCACAATCATCGTCCTCCGATTTGGGCACTCGGATGCCACATGCCCACGACCTCTACACTTAAAACACTCAATTTCTCTACTCTGAGTAGGTATAGGCTCAACTTTGGGTTTATTTTTGTTAAACCCAACTTCTTTTCCCTTAGTAAATTCGGTCTTCCCATTTGTAGTACTACGGTCATACCTCTCATTACTCCACTTCGGCTTCCAAGACGAGCTAGACCCCGAAGGGTACTTATCCGACCCCCTCTTCTTTAATTGATCTTCCACCTTCATAGCCATGTGCACCATCTCCTCCAATTCAACATAATGGTGTAACTCCACGATATTGACTATGTTTTTATTCAACCAGCTCAAAAATCTTGCCATGGTGGCTTCTCTATCCTCTTCTATATTAGCCCTCATCATGGTCATCTCCATCTCCTTGTAGTAATCATCCACACTTCTTGATCCTTGAGTAAGGGTTTGCAATTTTTGATAGAGACTCCGATAGTAGTGACTCGGTACAAATCGTTTTCTCATAATAGTTTTCAATTCACCCCACGTATCTATACTTCTCTCCAAATTCCTTCTCCTACTAATCATCAATTGATCCCACCAAGTCAATGCATAATCGGTAAATTCTACAACCGCCAATTTTACTTTCTTCTCTTCTGAGTAATTATGGCATTCAAAGATCAACTCCACCTTTCTTTCCCACTCCAAATAAGCCTCTGGATCACTTCTACCCCGAAAAGATGGGATTTTCATTTTGATGCTCCCAATATTCTCATCCACTCCGTCACGACCTCGATGATCCCTTCTAACGCCTGTATCTCCTCTATACCTCCCAACAATCAAATTTTGATCACCACTCTCATCACTTCCTACATCTTCTTCTCGTTCACCCCTAACTTCTCGCCTATTTCTCCTCCTATCATTATGAACCCTACCTTGTGGTTCATCCCTCTTTGCCTCAAGCCTTTCTAACCTTCCAATCACATCTCTAAGCACTTCCATCACTTGATTGTTTTCTTGCCCAACGGTAGTCATTGTGCTTGTGTGATAAGTGTTCTCACGTGTTTGATCACTCGTGTATCACACAATTTAGACTTTTACCCGATAATGTACTCACCACTCTTGCCTTTTTCCGCTCTATTCCTTTTCGCCAAGTTCTTCAAAGAACGTAACCAACTAAACTTGAGAAGGTTGTCCCTTGTGAGATCCAACACACAATCAATCAAAAAAAGACAAACTAATGAACAAAATTTTGACCCAATAGCAAGTGGAATTTCTTTGCTTGCTATTAACAAAACAAAAGAATTGAAAAGAAATTGAAAAATTGACCGAACAGTTTAAATATGGAATTTTAGAGCTCTAAACGATCGTTTTTGTACAAAAACGCCTCGGCTCAGTAGTTTACTACTGATCTTGTTTATTGGGTCGTTTTTACTCAAAATTCACTACTAGCTTGCTGAAAACGGACACCAACAAAGTCTGGACAGATTCGGCAAACTGTAAATTTTTTTTTTCACAGTAAGAATAGGAAAAACAAAGGAAAAAAATAGATTACCCGATTTTTAGAGCCAAGCTCTGATACCAACTGATGAGAACCCCGTTGGAGCGATGCCAACGAAACCCACAACGAGATTGGAACAATCCTAGAAAAGCTAAAATCGAGTAGAAAGTAGTAATCTCCAACCCACGCTTCACGACTCAAGAACCTAGGGTATGTTAACCCTAAACCCAATAAGATGCGGAAACAAGAACCTTCGATTGATTGTTGAACTCGCACAAGAACGATGATCTCTTGTAGAGTTCGAAAAGTTCTAAGAAGAACAATGGAATAAAAGATAATTTTCCTCACAAAAGAGTTTCACTCCAATTAATTCAAAGTTGTCCTTTTACAATGGAAAAATAATCCTTTAAATAGATAATAGAAAAACCCTAAACTATTGCTTGTAGGGAAAGAAACATATATTCCCTAAAATTCTAGGATAATAGAGAATAACAAAATACCATAAAAAGACTCATAAAAAAATTACTAAAAATAGAATATGGGAAAAATAAGGAAAAATTTCCTAGAAATGCCTATATGGTAAGACGTGCCCACGCTTTAGCTCATGGCTTCTTCTTTAAATAAACTGATGTAAACTGGTGAAAACAGGGCGCGCCCACGCCCTAAGCCAAGACCTCTTCTACACCATTTGCCAATTGGGTCTCAATTTGTCGATCAAAACTTGTGCTCTTCAACTCGCTTTGGCACAGTTCCTCAATCTCAATCAATGTGATTGTTCGTGGCTCCTCACCGCCCGATTCAAGTTCAAAATTGAACTCTTTTTCTGTTTGAGCCTTAATCCACAATTTTTGAATTAACCCTATCATTGTTTCTTGGATCTTTTTAGCCTTTGACCTCGTAATTGGACCTTCTAGCACACGAACTATGTTTTGACCTCTGTAGTTCTCATCATCTCCGAAGCCAATTGGGCAACCAATTCTTCTCTTTCATTTTCCAGCCTGGCATTGTGCTCCAAAGCAATCGCCAATAATTTGCGGATGTTGTTGTTCATCATCTCGACACCGACAGACAATACCTTTATAAACTGTGCTTAGTGGTGGACCCAAGTCAGGTTGTGTTGGTTTCAGACCCAACCCAAAATCAAAACGGAGCTCAAGCTGGTTCAAGCCAATTTGGTTTGGATTGGTTCGATTTTTTTTTTGTCCAGCATGTAATTTTCACAATTGTAGTATGTAGATTTATAGTTTCTAGTTTCACAAATCACAAATTCACATTTTTGAATAACAACTTGCTCCAACCACATAAATCTCATACAAGAAATCAACCACCTAAACATCCTACATACTAATTTAGAACTTAAAAGTTAAAACAATATAAACAACTAAACACTAATTAAACTCTTTAAAAATTAGGACTTCAAGCTCCACATAAACCTATGTACACATCCACTTAGGCATTTATAGAACAAAATATGGTCCAAGACTCCAAATCCAACCCAATTCACATTTCACAAATATAAAACCTCCTAAATTTCAAAAGAGCTTCCTTTAATCCTTTTCCCATTTCCATTGAGGATTAATCTCCTTTCCCAAATCTCCAAGCAAGCCTACAACAACCAACAAGCCAACAATCACAATCACATTTTACAATCACAAATATTGAATACTATTTATTGAATCGTTAATTGATCTCAATTCTCAAATATTGAATATAAGACAAGAGAGCACCATTTTGCACATTATTAATTATTGAATATAAGAAAAGATGAATGTAAAAAAAAAAAAAGGAAGCTAAACTAAACTAGTACTCGCCTATTGAGAAGACACCGTGCACATTTGCTAGATCCTTCTTTTTCTTTCGTTGTTTGTAAAACCTCTACAAAATGAACGCAAACAAAGTAATGCAAGTATGGATCAAAGAAATTTCTTGTAGGAATTTATATATAAGGAAATTTCTTTTGTGCTAAGAAATTAACTTGTATATAATTAAGATGAGTCAAAGAAGTTCATTGTCTTTTGGCCATTGTATTATACGCCTACAAGCCTTGAAAAACGTCCTAACCATGAAAAATGTTGTAGTGTTTTCTTGACTTCTCCATGCACTTATAATCTTAAGATTTATATATTGTTCATGCAAAAATTAAGTAGAACTGTTCTTTAAGTCCACAACTTGATTCTAATCAAGTGAAATCTCTGGGAGGAGTCTGATTCCACTACACAAGAGCCTCAGTGCAGAAAGATCATCATGGGAGCCTTGATCTGTTGGAGGACTGCGCAGATTTGGTTTAGATTGTAGAGTTACAAGGAATTACTAAATAGCAACTGGACGTTGGCTCACACTACAGTGTAAGAAAGAATAAGGAGTGCCTTCGCTTGTATCGTAGATGTTTGATAGATTTATTCGTATTTCTATCCTTTAATTTTTTGTAACTGGTTTAAACTTTTAATACTAGTGAATCGGTTTGCTTGAGGGATTCGAGCAGTGGTTTTTCACCCCGAGGGGGTTTTCCGTGTAAAAATCGGTGTTTTGTTGTTTATTTACTATTTTTACAGTTTCTACCATTCTCCGACGTATCCGCAGTTAATTAGGATTCACAAATTAATCTGGCTATTACTAACATACATATCTATTTGAATATAAAACAGTAACTATCTGCTAAATGCATCTAGGTCACAAAACAAGGTTTCAGCTGCATCTGAATCATTTTATTCAGATTAATTAGACAACTTAGAATTTTTCGATATCCATATAGGTTTCAAGACAAGAAGTACAAAACACTGAAATTCTATGATGAAAACAAAGATGTTGATATGTTAGCAGGTATTGGTAATTGTGGACAGCCTATCAAGTTTACTCAGAAAGGGGTAAGAGAACAAGTTACTAAGTATTTTATAGTTTTTGAGTTGCCATTTCAACACATTGAGGATGAGGGATTTCAAATGTATACAAGGTATTTTTTCCCCACATTTATTTTTCCTTTCTGGGTTACAGTGGCTAAAGACATATACAATCACTTTCTTGATGAGAAGAAAGAATCAAAAAAAAAAAAAAAGAATTGAGTGAACACAGAGTTTGCTTGACTACCGATTGTTGGACATCAATATAAAATACTAGTTATATGTGTTTAACTGTTCATTATGTTGATAATGACTGGAGAATGCGAAAAAGAATTATAAACTTCATTCAAGTGCTTAGTCATAAGGGTGATATGGTTAGAAAAGAGTTAATTTCATGCCTTCATGATTGGGGAATTGACATGATTTTTTATGTAACTGTCAATAATGCTTCATCCAATGATGTAGCTATTATGACCTTAGAAAGTTGTTTTTGTGATAAAAAAATGATCTAGTTCTTGGTGGTGAAATGATATATATACGGTGTCGTGCCCACATTCTCAATCTCATAGTTCGTGATGGCTCAAAGGAAATTAATCCTACTATTTAAACTATTCATGAGGTCATGAGATATGTTAGATCTTCTCCGGCACGACTTAAAACATTTTGAGAGAGTTTACAAGGATGAGAATATTGTTTCCCGGTGCGTATTATGTCTACAACTAGGTGGAACTCAACCTACATGTTCCAAATTGCCCTAAAAATTAGAAAGGCATTTGATGTTTTGAAAAATGATGCAAATTGTACAAATTAAAACTATACAAATTACTTTAAGGAAGGTAAAACTGATGAGACTACAGAGGGTATTTTAAATGGACGGCATACATATGTTGATTGGAACAAAGCAAAAATATTGGTTGGAATTTTGAAGACATTCTATGATGTGACTTTGAAAATCAGTGGCTCTTTGTATGTTACTTCTAATACTTTCTTTTGGTAAATATGTGAAATTCATGGAAGGTTGAAAAAATTAGCTAAAGATCCAAGTCCTTTGACATAGACCCAGCCATGGTTCCGATTCTACATCGAAACTAGCCGAACCAATGTTGTTCATTACGACAATTCTTTACCCAAGATACAAGTTGGCATTGCTTAAAGTTGGATTTGAACTTATGTACGATGTAAAGACTACAACAATATTGTCAAACAAAGTTGAAAACACACTAGAAAGGTTGTATGCATGGTATAAGGACACGATCAATCCATCATCTTCATCAAATGTGGCTATTCAAATTAGTAGTCCAAACTAGTTGCAGCATGTAATAGATACAAGTAAGTGCATTCCTACAAATTTTAAAGCCAAGCTTATATGGGTATCTTAAGTGGAAAAAAGTGATTTGGTTGACTACTTGAATGATCATTGTGAACATTTCAGTGATGAACCTTTTGACATATTGAATTGGTTGAAGCTGAATGGACATAAGTGCAAGATTGTCTCCTTAATTGCCAAAGCTGTGCTTGCTATCTAGAGATCTACAGTTGCTTCTGAGTCTGCATTCTCCACGGACAGTAGAATTCTTGATTTGTTTAGAAGTTCATTATGTGCAAAAATGGTGGAGGCCTTGATTTGTGCAAAGAATTGGCTGCAAAGTAATAAGGAACCGATAGTGACACATTAATATTTGGATGTTGAAGCCTTTGATGACTCAAAGAAAGCTTTGAAAGGTAATATTATAAGTTATAAATAATTTTTTTATCAGCTTATTAGCTTTGTGGTGATTGTTTTACTTGCTTACTTTATTTTATTTTTTCTTATTACAGAGTGAGTAATGTGTTACAAAGTGGAACGTTGGGCCAATAAATATCAGCTAACAGGTTTGCTATTTTATCTCCTATTATAACTTCTAAGTTTGTTAAGAATTCATTGTATACTCGTCATGTTGAATGTTAGATGTTTGAAATTTACTTTACTAGAATTCTTGCACTAGACTAGTTTATCACTTTATGTTTTTCAAGTAGAATTATTGCACCAGACTGTCTTATGTTTTGTTTAATAATATTGCCTAAAAGGGCTTGATTGGAACTATTGTACCAAACTAGTTCATAGAGTAGTTTATATTAAATTGTTGATTGATGTAGAAAGTTTATTGTAATGGAAAATGCTTTTACTGGTGGATGGGAAAAACTCAAGTGAAGAGCCAAGCAAGAAATCAAGTTTCTACTTTTATCAAAAGAATGGACTAGTGCTATTTTATTTTGATAATTAGAATTCGTTAGGAAAATCATGTACTTTCAACCTTTTGATACTTTATTTTGTCGTGAAATGACATTTGTAATATATTGCTTTGGCATGTTTATAATTAACATTTAGTTTTTGATCTTCCAATTTTCAGTAAACTACGGTTTGAAACCGTAAATAAGTGGTTCGGTTTGGTTTGGAAAAATCTCAAACCATTTTAAATGGTTTGGTTTGAAATTTGACAAAAAACCGCTCGAACCAAACCTTTTACACCCCTAGTTTGAAATGCAATTAATTAAAGTATTCATTATATTTTGAGAAGTATTATACATGGAAAATGGTACTTAGTGAGGTATTTTTATTGTGTTACAAGAGAAAAGAAAGCTATGGTTGCAAGTGGAAAGAAAGGTGCAGAGAGATAACAAATGTGGCTCAAAAACACATTTCAAGAAACCAACCTATCTCTAGATGTACATGTGGGATTTTTATGATTCAAGTTGGATTGGAAAGCTAACTTCAAGGACTACAATTCATCTTTTATGGAAAAAATCCGAATAAAGAATGTAAGAGCCTCAAAAATCATCCACAATATGCAAGTTGTGCATTTACATGATAGCTTGTTGGAGAAGTGGGCAATACTTAGTTTTTTGAACATATTTCGGCCCTCAAAATTCCAATGGATTTGAAATTTTTCCAGTGCATAGATAACTCAAATTTGAACAACTTTTATGTTTGTGACAATTTAAGATTCAATGAATATCATGACCCAAAAACAGTTTCAATTTGTACATTTTTGCTAAAAATAGGGAATAGCCAACCAGTATATGGATGAATCTTGAGCAAGTTGCAAGAAGCAAGTGAAGTGATTTTTCTATTTTAAAGAGAAACCTTGGGGCTATTGATGACAATATTTTTTGGAACAAACAAAACCTTGGCCAAAGGAGTAAGAAACTGAGGAAGAGAGTAGAAGCATTTGTGCGGTAGAATTCATAGATCTCTACTTGAATCGATTCCCAATTCTATCTACTTTTATTGCTTTACTGTGATTATATTCTAAGTATTTTGTAGGAAGGTTGAAAATGACACCCTTTTGATATTGTAATTGTTTTGGTATCATATTAATTCCATTTGTGTGAAACGTTTGTGGTTCTTGTTTATTTAGATAATCAATCCAAATGTTTTTTCATCTTTAATATCAAGTATTATTGATAGTTAGAAACATGGTTGATCAGCCTACACTTGGATTTAATTTTTAAAGCACTTATCCTTGATTCATTGTGTACTTCAATGCAAATTGATATGAATAATACTTGGATAGTTGTTTAAAAGAAGCAAAGAAGAGCATATTTTGGATTCATTGAATCCGGTCTTCATTGTTAAATCTATAGGCAACAGCAAATTGATTTTGATGTGTTTCTTGAACTAAGGAACTAATATATACCTAACTAATTTGTTCTCAAAATGTGGTGAATACAACAACTACCACCATTATAAATTGGGGCCTTCACTTTTACCTCCAACTGACGATATCACAACTTTCTTAAAACAACTCAGCCAAGTGCCATTGTCATATCTCTCTCTCTCTCAACAAGCGAAAGGCCTTTTGTTTGTCTTCAATCCATAGAAACATTGATTTGCAAAGAAAATTCACAATGAATCATTCCTTCAACCAGTGACTCACAACTATAGAAAATACATATACTCTGCCATTCAACACAACCAACATTCTGCCAACTCCAACCTAAATTCACATTCTACCTGTCTGGTTTCTGACAACCAGAACTAGAGGGAATTATTAAAGATAAGTCTCGGTGAGTTTTACTAACCCCACAACACCATCAAACACACAGAATATCATATACCCATGCACATACATTGGAAACATACGCATACACATGGACACGATATGACGATCCCAAATTTTCACTAATTTTTTTAAACTCATTATCCAGTTATCATTATCATCAACTATCAATTTTTTTTGTGAAATGTATTAGAGATATCAGTACATGATAAACTCCCAGTCTCATGCAGTTACTAGCAGTGTTAAAATGTACTAGTTTCAAGGCGTTAGTAAGTGACTAGAAGCATCAAGTTATCCCAGATTCTACTAGAAGCACTAAGTTATACTGAAATCTTAACTTCTGACAGCTATTAGAAGCATTCAGCAAGCAAAACTTGATCCTTTAATGGGGTGACCTTCTACCTTGTACTTTCTGAAGAAATAAAATGCATTGTATGTTTATGTAGTTAGGTACGTGCATCATAAAACAACATTGACTTATGGATTCTTTCCTTCAAGAGCATAATGTTGAATCAAAGCTCAATACAATACACATCTATCCATTACTCACCTTGAGAAAAGCGTTTTTGGCTTGCAAGCTATCATTGAATCTTATCAAGGCACCCTTTATGTAAGGGCTTAAATTGCAATCATCACACAAATACTTCTAGTTCCATCTAGCCCATTTCATGATAAGCATATATCAAGTAATATCACTTGGCACAAATCACTTAAGCATCTTTAAATCGATATAGTATGACTTAATTTCATACTTCATATGCCCAATGTGTGCAAAAAATACAACCATTTTTATCATTCTTCGTGCCCATCTCTCATTAGATTTGTATAATGGGGCGCTCAATCTTTCATACATTCTTTGCTAAACACAAGGCCATTCAAATTTCTCAACGGCCTAATAGTCCCCTTTTATTACGTGCGACTTTCTATGGAACTATGTCCGATACTATGGGCCTATGCCATCTCTTACTATCAGCTTGTGCTTGAATAACCATGTTGATCAACATATAATAACATACTATGGACCTATGTCCCATGTTATGGGCCTATGCCCCCTTTTACTATATTGTGCAAATTAACTCGAGACATTTTACGTAATTTCACGATCCATTTCTTATATAGCATAATTGATCATAAATTAGATGCTCAATGCATGACTGTAAGCATCAAACAATAACATAAGGTTATCCTCATGCCTTAACTTGTGTCATGCTTGCTTATATCATAAAAGCTATCACATAGTTCATATATTCAATAGCATGAAATTTATCTCATATAAATAGCCCGAATTCCCTTTAGTTTAAGAGGAAAACACATTCTCTTAGGCCTCATTAGAATCTTGTAGCTTAATCAATGCTTTAAGCTTCAAAGCATGTAAGAAAACATAATTTTACTTCTTTTATAAAAAACACATTTGAGATGGCGGAACCAGATGATCCCATTTTCACCTGTGTACATATGCTTTGTTTTGTAGTACACCTATCTCTTGGTCATCTAAAAAGAAACATATAATTTCTTGCTCCTCTATCAAGGCTGAGTATTGTGCCTTAACATCATATTCCATAAATGTCTTATGTGCTTCCAATCTTCTTAAATAATTCTAGATTGTTAACTTTTATGTTTTAAAAGTTAATTTAGTTGGCATTTTTATTTTTCCACATTTATAATTAAATTAATTGAATATCTTATTTGGTTGATTTAATTATAATTGTAAGTTTGTTGGACTCTTATTATCACATGTTTTAATTATTGACTTAATTATTTTATTGTGATAAATTTTGTCTATTATGGTTATCAAAAAATGAGTCAAAATTAGGGCACAACTCTACTAGTAGGTGTGTAATGCTACTACTGTGTCACATTCATTGCACCTAATTTATGGTAAGAATCTTATTCTTTGTTTAACTAGGTGTATTTTTTAGATAAGGTAAGTTCTTATTTTTTATTATTTATTTACCTTATCAAGAATGATCCTACGATTAATTATGGTTATTTTATTCCTTGAAGGATTAGGTGGTTTATGGAATTAAGATGACTTGCACTACAAGACTCTTGATTCACACCACAAGCTAGAGAAGCTGTAGAGACGTGAAAAACTAGAGGAACACATTTAAAGTCAATTTCCTATTTTTCCACGTGACCAAGGGACACAAGTTTTTAGAGGCAAAATTCGGCCAACCTAAAGTCAAGAAAAAAGGTGACACACAAACTTCTTCTTTTCGTTCATGGCTTCTTCAAGATAATTCATGATCTAATTGATGAACAACCCTTGGTCAAAGATAGATTGGTACTTGAATCTCCGGGAGGAGTCCATCCACTAATCAGAAGAGCCCCAACAAGGAGTGATCAACACGGGACGTGTAGATCTGTTGAGGGATCGCAGAGTACAATAAGCTACTGAGAGCAGCTGGACGCTGGCTCACACTATATGCTAAGGATTAAACATGGAGTGTTTATTTATTCTTAGATATTGCTTCATTTATGTGTACATAAGCCTTTAGCTTCCTTGTAAGATTTAAACTCTTTAGTACTTAGTGGATTGGTTTTTACTCGTAGGCGATGAGCACATGGCTTTTCACCCTGCGGGGTTTTCCACGTTAAAATTTGTGTGTTGTGTATTTATTTACAATTTTCTGTTTCTGCCATTCATTCAGATGCATCTGAAGTTATTCAAAGTTCACAGATTAATATGGCTAACATTGACTTATAGACTATTTGAGTATAAATTTGTAACACAACGCTAGACGCATCCAGGTAGCAAAACATGGGTTCAGATGCATCTGAATCATTTCATTCAGATTAATAAGGCAATTTAAAATTTTCATAAATCACTCTGCCTGTCCCCTTTCTCATTTATTTTGATAATATTGACACTACTTATCGTTATTCTAAACCCTGTCGTCCATTCTCTTGTGAAGCACATTTCTATTGACTATCATTTTGTGCATAATCATGTCTCTAGTGTATCTTTTTATGTTTCTTATGTCACAAGTCATAATCAAGTTGCTCATATTCTCACTAAGAGTAATGCTACACTGACATACAACCTCGCAAAAACTCTCGCATAATGTTAGGTGTGCTTGTAATTACTGTGGAAAATATTATGCATGTGGTTCAAAGAAGTGTGGGACTAGAACTCTTGAGGTACATTTGCTTACTTATTGCAAAAAATACATAAGGAGAATTGAAGAAAAAAGCAAAAAATATTTACATTTGACAAAATGGGAGAGGGCGAAGCATCCTTATGGATGTTGGATTTAACGAAGATTCATGTAGAGTTGCATGTACGAAGATGATAATCACAAATGAATTGCCTTTTCGCGTTGTTGAAGGTGAAGAATTTAGGCATTTTTGTAGTGTGGCATATCCTATATTTGATCCCCCGTCTCTTAGGACTGTTATTAGGGATATTTATCCATTATTTTTGGATCAACTGTTTAAGTTGAAAAAATATATCAATGTTCGAAAATAAAGAGTTTTTTTTTTACAACTAACACTTGGACATCCATTCAAAATATTAGTTATATGGTTTTGACATGTCCCTATATTGATAATGACTGGACACTTCAAAAAGGAATATTGAATTTCTGTGTTATAGCTAATCAACTAGGTGAAACAATCAGAAGAGAGATTTAGGATTGCTTGAATGAATGGGGAATTAGTAAGGTGTTTACAATAACAATAGATAATGCTAGTGCAAATGCGAATGCTATTAAATATCTTAGGAGGAAGATGATGACATGGGATAGTGGTGCATGCATAGTGGATGAGAATTATCTGAATATGAGATGTTGTGCACATATCTTGAATTTGGTAGTTAATGATAGGCTTAGAGAATCACATGATTCAATAGTTGCTATTCGCAATGCAGTTAGATCTCACCCTTGAGATATAAACGGTTAAAGGAATGTACTTTGAAAGAAAAATTGAATTAAAAAAATTTTGATATGCCTACTCGGTGGAATTTCACATATTTGATGTTAGAAGCTACTTTGAAGCATGAAAAAGCATTTGATCGTTTATTGGTTGAAAATGGAAGTTACTTGTTATATTTTGCAGATGATGAAAATGGTAGAAGACGTGGTGGGCCACTAGGCCTCCTATGTTTCTTGATTGGAAAGTGCTTTGATTTTTATTAACTTTCTTAGAAGTTATTATGAAATAACTTTGAAATTCAGTTGCTCATTATATACTAGCTTGAATCATTTTATTCATAAGGTATCTTCACTTCTAATTGATTTAGATGTTGGAGTAATAGTGGGGATTATTTGCTAAGTGAGATGGCTAAGAAAATGAAGAAAAAATTTGATAAGTATTGGGGGGGAATTGGATAGTATCAATCCAATGTTGTTAATTGTTACCGTCCTTGATCCGGATACAAATTGGAGCATGTGGAGTATTTCTTTAGAGATATTTGCAAAAAGAATGATGTTGCACATAGCATGGCCTAAAAATTGAAGGAAAACATCTTGTTAATTTATGAGTGGTATGTGACCCATAATTCAAACATCAATGGACCTCCAACATCAAAATCGGGAGATGTGGATTCTACAAGTCGAAGTGTTAGTACTTCTTCAAGTCAAACAACCGGCGGTTCACGTGCCTCTTAGACTCGTATGATGCCTTATATGAAAACAAAGGCCCAAAAACATATAGTTGAAATAAAAAAATGATGTGGAGAGATATTTGTTTGATGGGTGTGAAAGTTTGGAAGTTGAAGATTTTGATCGACTTAATTGGTGGAGAGTGCATGGAGTGAAATATCCTACATTGTCCAATCTTGCAAAAGATATACTAGCACTTCAAGTTTCCACCGTGGGTTCAGAAGGTGCTTCTAGTACGGGTAGAAGAATTCTCGATCCATTTCATAGTTCTCTATCTCCAAAGATGGTCGGAGTTTGGTTTGTTGTCAAAGTTGGCTTAGATCTATTTCCGGCAAAGAAGTGTACCTTATTGAAGATATGGGATATTATGACCAATTGGAGCAAGGTATTAACTACTCAACAATCCTTTTGACATTTGAGGATTTGAGTTTACTTACCAATCCTTATGACCAGTTGTAGGATTCTAATAAAGATGGTAAGTAAATAAAGATAATAATATAATAGAATTCCAACTTACCATAAACACTTGTCAACTTACCAATTGTTGTAGTACAAGGAATCTTACCAATTTGATATACGATTGACAACAACTTGAACTCCAAGCATGGCCTAGGCGTGTGCATCTATATGTGGGAGTCTAATTGGGACCACAACTACAAGTAACAATAAATCACATGCTAAAGTAATTCAACTAAAAGTTTTAGAATATTCTACATGCGATAAAAATCCAATTTAGCATGATAAAAATTAATTAAATAAAATATAATTAAACCATAGTTTATCATGCATGGAAAAATAGAAATGACAACACATTAGTTCACAAAAAATAAGCTAACAGATACCTCTTGCACCATGCCTCAATGTGATTTCGTAATGTAGGAATCCCAATATTTTTCGACTGATACTTATAAAATTGCCCACAATAAATAAATTCTACATTTCATCATTGCGTTCACTATAATGAACATACACATCTGACCTTTTATATCCCTTTTGACCTTTCTTACACTCAGATTGTTCGACAAGAATCACTACTTTACCCTCGTGATAACTTTTCTCTTCTAAAATTGGATCCATGTCTGTATAGTGTCAGGTGTAAATAGGTAAAAAGTAGAAGCTTCAATTTTTATAACACATGAAATTTAAGGATGAAGTACCAATTTTAATCACATTTTTAGCAAACTCATCAGAATGCTTGCAGAAAACCAATTTTGTGCCATCAATCTTTTATTATGAGTATAAAAAGGATATCGAATAAGGCATAATTAATTTGACAACTAAAAAGTCATGTATTTATTTGGACAATACACAAATTCATTTATTTATACAATAGAAACAAAACAAATGGTTGACATATTTATGCAAATGGACAATATGATTGAACATTTTTCCTTTTCCCTTGAGAATTGAAATAATAAACTAAGATTTGAACTATTAGCTCACACAATTCAGCCCCGTGCACACACGCACACATGCAAAAAAAAAAAAGACAAAAAAAGAAAAAGAAAAAAAGAAGAAGAAGAAGGGGAAAAAACATACTACTTTTTGAACTAGAGTTTAACTTTGAAACAACGAAGCATACAATTTTTATTTCCGTTTGTCACTCTATGTCTCTATATATGCATCTAACTATTGAATGTCAAAAACCAATTCTTGATAAAATCAGAAAAAATCAAACTTTTTCGACTGAAAAATAATGTATTTACAAAAAAAGATTGATTAAAACTTATCATAATTATTTTTTCTTTAGATTTCTTCATAAACACTGCAAGTCGTGGAAGGAAGGAATTCAATTTGGCGGAGCATCTTGCCTTCTTAGAAAGGGTTCAAGGGTTCAATTTTACTTGTCTTTTCAATTACAAAAGCTTCTTCTTGAGAGTTGAGACTTGACTGTTGTTTTGGCACTTGGCAATAAATTAGTAATTTATTTGGGTTGGGTTATTTATCAACTGTGTTGAGGGTTTAATTGGGTCTTGAATTTTGTTGGAAAGTCAAAGTTTATTTAAAATAATAAAATATAAAATGAAACAAAAAATTCTAGCGGTTTGGCAATTTCAAGCAGTTTGGCAGTTTCAAGTGGGTTGCGAAAATTGAAACTGAAACCAAACCATTCTGAAGGTTGTTTGGTTTGGGTCAAAATCGAATTGTTGATGGGTCCACGTGGACCCAACTCAATAGTTTTAAGATTACGGTTTTGGTTTCGGTTTGGTTTGGTGGGTTGGTGATTTTTACTTACAACCCTATTTCAAACCATATATTATACAAATTTTACTTGTGGAAAGAAACCCTCTATACGTTGCTCAAATGAAAGTAATAGTAGAGTATGATTGTATAATGCCTTCAGAGGTGGCCTTGACAGTGTACGACCACAAAAAGCCCAAGGATAATAGGGGAAACATTTTTTTAATCATAAGTGTACATATATTTAAATTTTTAATTAATTCAAAAAAATTATTATACAAAGCACAAATTTACGAAACTGTGGAGTAAAACAGATAGTTTTTATGATTAATATGTTACTGGAAAAAGCCCAAATTTAAAGGTTAAAGTTTTAAATTAGAAATAAATCTTATCATTTTGGCAATGAATTTTTTTTGCCAATGTTAAATATTCAATATTATTAATTTTTAAAAAAATTAATCATATTTTTTGACTAAATGAACGACGGGCATAATTTCAAATCATCATACATGGTAAAAGACCAGTTATGAATGCCTTGTATATAATATATCAATGTTGTATATTTAGAAACTAATAAAATGGCATGTAATATGAGTTGATCCTGATGTTTCCATGCTATGAAGGCAGGGTTAGAGATTTGAGTATTATTAACAATGATTGATTGGGGAAGAGATGAATTGCTTCCATCAATGAAGCCGAGAAGGTTAAGACCATAGAAGAGAGGTGTAAGTGTAATTTCCAAGAGAAGAAATTACTTGATTTGATGTTGGGAAATCAACCCGAATATGATTTCAGATCTATCTCAAGATCTTACCTTCAAGCTGAGAAATATCAAAACAATGGGAGAAAGAAATATATAAGGAAATAACAACACGAGATTTACGTAGAAAGCTCCAGAATCGGGGAAAAATCACGGGCGGACCGTTAAAGCTTTTCACTATATAATAAATTTTTACAATTATATAGACTTTTCACTCACCACCTACAGCTCAAGAATTACAGGAAAAATAACACAAGCTTTACCACATCTAATTTTCTACTCTTTGCACAAACCACAGAAAGTTACAAGAAAACTCTCAAGATAGGCTGACAATTTTTCTCTAGATCTGGTCACCTCGCAAGGATTATAAAGAAAAATGCATCAAACCTTATCACACTCACCAATTGCTATTCTTTGTATTGCCTGCAAAGATCACAAAAATAAGAGTGCTAAACTATTATTTTTCTCTCAAGTCATACTTGGATGATACATAGAAGAGAAAACAAGATTTTTATTTATATGAAAGAAAAGCACATAGACAAGAAAAGTCTTGACCCCCAAGTCATACTTGTAATTTTGGCAAGTTCCTCAAGTACCAATTTCTTTCCATATCTTCAATATATTTATTTTTCCTTTTCTCTTTTTAATTTATTTTTTGTAATCTACCAATAGTTGAAATGAAAGAAGAGATGAGTAGAAGCATTGATCTGAATAAAAAGAGCTTTTTCAGTGACAACAGGAAGGATCGACGATGGTATGATGGATAAAGAAATATGAGGAGTATCATTGTCATGGTTGAGAGTAGAAGAATTATCATGCACTTGAGACATCTTGCATGGCTTTTGAAGACATAGAGTGAGACGAGAAAAAAAAAGGTGATTGGCATGAATGCTGAGAAATCTGAAGAATGATTTTTACTGATGACACACTTAGGCATTACAATGGCTTGGTACATATATACACATGTGAATATGGAAAGATAAATCACAATACTACCTAATCTGCCCCTAAATGAGAAGATAAAGATTGCAAATAATATATCTACAAAATATTTACAAGATAATTACTATAATGAATTATAACAATAATTAGACACCAAGTTAACTAGAACCTTCCAGATTCTTCTACATAATCCCAAACATCTGTAAGGATGCTTTTGGAATAGTATTGGTCTGTAATAGTGTATTATGGGTTCTGTAACCTCGCAGATTTAAGGTGTGGATACAATGGTGGCTGGTTTGCTTATTGAACTTTCTTTGCTAAGTGTTAAAAATTGTTGGTTCATAACTTCTGATTTTGGCACATATAGAGACGAGGGTGTGTTGACTATTCGCTTTGAGGTTTTGTGCCAAATTTGAGGTTTTTAGATTTTTGAAATTGGCCAATAGGGTGAAGGGCTTGGGTTAGTTGTGGTGGGTCTGATAAAGAAGGAGACAAGTTGACGATGAATGATGTGTTAGGGAATATCGACTGAGATGCTTCGGAAAAGATAGGAGAAAATAATGGAGTTGGTAATTACCTTAACTTTCGTGCACATGGGTTGAAAGTCGTGATGATGGGCATGTGTGTATATATATAGCATGATACGGACCTCATTGGTCTCGATGCCAACGCAACCCAATCCAGATTGGACTAGATCCCAGAAAATCCAATCACTGGTGGAGATCGAAAACCTGACGACCTTCTACTCACGAAGTGATAACAATAGGCTGAAACCTATCACCTTCAACTGTCCGTAGTAGACAATCGGCAGGGGTGAACGCCACAAGAGTTGATCACACTCTTGATAAGTGCGATTTGTTCAAAAGAACAAGAAGAGAAATCAAATTCTCAACAACAAGCTTAGAGCTCTCTTTCATGTATGAACCAAAGTTTTTTTTTACAAATGGCTTGTTTTGTTCATATACAAGCTCCAAAATTGAAATAATAATAAAATAATGAAAAAATCCGAAAATATCTAAAATTTAACTCTAGGTCGGCTAAAATTACGATCAGAATTATAGGATTTACTGGTCAGTAAATCCTCGGGCACGTAGTATGACTCAAAAATACGCCATAATAAGCTCTCTGCCTCAAAACGCCCAAACTTGATTCTTGAGTTACGGCCGTATGGACAACTGTTACGGCCGTAAGTCCTGCGTTACGGCCGTATGCTGAGTAAGTACGGCCGTAATTAACTCTCTGCATAATTTGGCCCAAAAGCTGGAAACTGAGGGTACGACCGTAATGAGCAAAGTTACGGTCGTAAAACGGCTGATACGGCGGTAGGTCCCAAATGGTACGGCCGTATTTAACTCTCTGTAAATCTCTGGTCTTCAGCTTCCTAGGTTACGGCCGTAATGAATACGGTTACGGCCGTAAATTTCGTCTGCATGGCATTCTTGAGTTCCAACGTCCCCGACTCGTAATTGGAGGATTTCTTTTGGCTCGGGAACTCATGTGGACCATTCCAAGGCTGGAGATGACTTGGTAGGGACATGTTGACACACTTCTTCGACCCAGGTCATCAAAGCTCGTCCCATTTTCTTAGCTCGGCTTCGCGTGAGGGGCCCGTGCGGCACGTGGGGTGGTTCGGTCGACATGGAGCTTTCCGGGTTCGTATCATCCCCTCCCTCTTCAGGTTGATTCGTCCACGAATCGGTTCCTATATCAAACGGAACAAGATCAGAGACGTTAAATGTAGCAGACACATTATACTCACCTGGAAGATCGAGTTTGTAGGCATTGTTGTTGATTCGTTCAACTACTTGAAAAGGTCCATCGCCTCGTGGTAACAATTTTGATCGGTGTAGTTGAGTGAATCTTTCCTTTCGGAGGTGTAGCCAAACCCAATCGCCCGGTTCAAAGATCACTTCTTTTTGCCCTTTGTTCACCCTAGTCGATACTTGTTGGTTCTTTTTCTCGATTTGCCGTTTTATCTTGTCGTGTATGGACCGAACAAGCTCGGCTTTGTGTTTACCATCCAAGCTAACCCTTTCACTTACAGGTAAAGGAATCAAATCTAACGGGGTTAGCGGATTAAAACCATAAACCACTTCAAAAGGCGAAAAAGCAGTTGAAGAATGTTTAGCATGATTATAAGCAAATTCAGCATGTGGTAAACATTCCTCCCACGTCCTAATATTCCAACTAATGATAGCCCAAAGTAATTGTGACAACGTACGGTTTACTACTTCAGTTTGACCATCAGTTTGGGGATGACTCGTGGTTGAAAACAGCAGTTTGGTATCTAGTTTTCCCCACAAGGTCTTCCAAAAGTAGTTAAGGAATTTGACGTCTCTATCTGGCACAATTGTCTTCGGCACTCCATATAGCCGAATTATCTCACGAAAGAACAAGTCGCCAATATGACTTGCATCATCGGTTTTGTGACAGGGTATAAAATGAGCCATTTTACTAAACCGATCAACTACTACAAAAACCGAATCTCTCCCATTTCTAGACCTAGGTAACCCCAAGATGAAATCCATAGATATATCTTCCCATGGCGATTGAGGTATGGGAAGGGGAGTGTAAAGTCCTTGAGGTAATACCTTGGATTTGGCCTTTCTACAGGTAATGCAATTCATGCAAATTTTCTCTACGTCTTGTTTCATCTTAGGCCAATAGAAATGATCACGCAAGACTTCAAATGTCTTTTCTACACCGAAATGTCCCATGAGGCTTCCTCCATGAGCCTCTCTCACTAACAACTCTCGTATAGAACTAGAAGGAACACAAAGTTTGCTCTCTCGAAATAAGTACCCCTCTAGCCTATAGAACTTCTCAAATCCACTCTTTTCACAAGCAACATAGATACTACTAAAGTCCGGATCTTTCTCATATAATTTTTTCATTAATTCAAAACCCAACAATTTAGTATCTAGAGTGGTGAGTAAGGTATACTTGCGTGATAAAGCATCTGCAACAATATTTTCTTTGTCTTGCTTGTACTTGATCACGTAGGGAAATTTCTCAATGAACTCCATCCACTTAGCATGTCGCTTGCTCAACTTGCCTTGGCTTTTGAGATGCCTTAGCGATTGGTGGTCGGTGTGGATCACAAACTCTTTCGGCCAGAGATAGTGTTGCCAATTCTCTAGCGTTCGGACCAATGCATAGAGCTCCTTATCATATGTAGGATAATTGAGGGTGGCACCACTCAATTTCTCGCTAAAGTATGCAATTGGCCTTCGTTCCTGCATCAACACAGCACCAATACCTATGCCCGACGCATCACATTCAATCTCAAAAGCTTTGTTAAAGTCGGGAAGAGCAAGTACGGGCGAAGAACACAGTTTTTCTTTAATTGTTTGAAAAGCTCGTTCTTGCTCCTTCTCCCATTTAAAACCAACGGTTTTCATGATTACGTTAGTTAATGGTGCGGCTAGTGTACTAAAATTAGGCACAAATCGACGGTAGAAACTAGCTAAACCATGAAAACTACGAACATTAGCTATGCTAGATGGAGTAGGCCATTCTTTAATTGCCCGAACCTTTTCTTCATCAACTGCTACTCCATTGGCACTCCCCACGTAACCAAGAAACACAATTTTCTCAAGACAAAAGTGACTTTTAGTAGGGTTTGCGAACAATTTTTCTTTCCTTAACGCTTCCAACACAAGCCTAAGGTGTTTCACATGATCATTGAGCCCCCTACTATAAATCAATATGTCATCGAAGTACACCACTACAAATTTACCAATGAAAGCATGTAACACGTGATTCATTAGTCTCATAAATGTACTTGGTGCATTCGTCAAACCAAACGGCATAACTAACCATTCATATAAACCCTTTTAGTTTTGAAAGCCGTTTTCCATTCGTCACCCTCTTTCATTCGGATTTGGTGATAACCGCTTTTCAAATCAATTTTGCTAAAAATACTAGCACCATAAAGTTCATCAAGCATGTCATCAAGTCTAGGTATGGGGTGGCGATATTTTACCGTGATGTTGTTGATAGCTCGACAGTCAACACACATTCTCCATGATCCATCTTTCTTGGGCACGAGCAAGACCGGTACGGCACATGGACTTAGACTTTCCCGGATATATCCTTTGCTAAGCAAATCCTCCACTTGGCATTGCAACTCCTTTGTTTCCTCGGGGTTGCTACGGTAAGCGGGGCGATTGGGAATCACGGCTCCGGGAATTAGGTCAATCTGATGCTCAATGCCTCGAATTGGTGGCAACCCGCTTGGCAAGTCTTCGGGAAGGATATCATTGAATTCCTGTAAGAGAGAAACAATAGAATTGGGGAGGGATTCAAGGTTAGAATGGAGCACTCGACCACTCTTGTTATACACTAACAAGAGCACTTGTTGGTCCGCCGAAAGAGCCCTCACAATTTCTCTCGGCCGTGCAAAGAAGCACTCTTTCTTCTTTCCCTCATGCTCACTCTTCTCTCCTTTTACTCTCTCATTACTTTTCCCACTCAACTCTCATCTCTCCTTTTCCTTCTCGTCAGCTTCGTTTTTTAGCTTAACTTGATCCTCATACACTTGTTGTGGTGACAAAGGAGCAAGTACAATTGGTTTCCCATTGAACTTGAAGCTGTATCTATTCCGATATCCATCATGTGTCACGCGTCTATCAAATTGCCACGGTCGGCCTAACAATATGTGTGTAGCTTGCATAGGTACTACATCCCATACCACTTCATCTTCATATGTTCCAATCAAGATAGGGATCTTCACTTGCTTGGTAACCCGAACTTCGCCTGTATCACTAAACCATTGCAATCGATACGGTCTCGGGTGTTTGATCAATGGAAGTCCAACCCTATCAACGAACATATAACTAGCAACATTCGAACAACTCCCCCCGTCAATAATCAAACTACATGGTTTACCTTGCACTAGGCACCGAGTGTGAAAGATATTCTCCCGTTGAGAGGTCACTCCATCCACCTTTGCCTTCATGCTAAGAGCTCGCCGTGTAACTAATGTCTCGGGGATCGTCATTAAATATTGCTCATCCGAGTCTTCCTTCTCCTCCTCCACAATAGGAGGGACTTCTTCCTCATCCTCCGTTTCAATCTCACCATTGTCCCTAACCACCATTGTGCGGCGATTGGGGCACTCCGAGGCAATGTGTCACCGTCCCTGACATTTGAAACATTGGATTTCTCGATTCCGGAGGGGTAGTGCACCCATTGGTCGTTTCCCTTTATCTTCCCCCACCGGAGAAGACTTAGGTGGTTCACTCCGCCCTTTCCAAGCCGGCTTTGGAGTTGTAGTCTTGTCACTACTCCATTTCGGTTTCCCAAAGCTACTACTTCCCCCGGCTTGAGGTTTAATAAAACTCTTCTTCTTCAATTGCATCTCAACCTTGGCGACTTTATGTACCAATTCTTGAATATCTGCATAATCATGTAACTCAACAAGATTGGCAATTTCTCGATTCAATCTACTTAGAAATCGTGCCATGGTAGCCTCTTCTTCTTCTCCTATATCGGCTCTAGTCATAAGAGACTCCATCTCTTGATAATACTCTTCAACGCTTCGTCCCCCTTGATTTAATGTTTGCAATTTATTGTACAAACCTCGATAGTAATATGTAGGAACGAACCGCTTTCTCATTAACGTTCTCAACTCATTCCAAGTACTCACCGGAGCTTCCAAATTTCTTCGCCGAGCCGTAGTTGTTTGTTTCCACCAACTAAGAGCATATCCCGTGAATTCTTTCACTAGAAACGGAACTTTCTTCTCTTTCGGGATTCTATGAAATTGGAACACCAACTCTACCCGACTTTCCCAATCCAAGTAAGCATCCGGATCGGCTTTACCTTGGAATGAAGGTACTTCAACCTTCACATTTTTCACATCACTTTCCTCCTCTCGTGGTCTCTCATTACCTCGACCTCCTCGACCTCCTCTACCACCTCTATATATCACCTCATAATCATCCTCATCACCTTCTTCAAACTCCGGTCTACGAACATTCAACCTAGCTACCGATTGCTCAACATCCTCTCGTAACTGTTGCCTCAACCGACGCTCCATTGCGGTCATAGAAGCCTGAAGAACCGACTGGATATCATCCAAGGTGGCGGCTTTAGATCCGTATCCCTCGACTGAACCTGTATCAGACATTGTGTGCAAGTGTGTGCAAGCCCTGTAGTGTCCTCTCGTGAATATCACTCGTGTATATCACTCAACACTCTCTCACTCAACACTCAATAATGCACTCACACTCTTTTTTTCAATCGAACTCAACGAACTTGATCAAGGTAGGATCTTCTTGGTAGTTCACCAAAACAATGCCAAAGCAGTTGCTCAATCAGATTACAACTCAATGACACAACACTCTACTAGAATATTGCAAACTAAATTACAACTCAACGTAAACCCTATAACGTAAGACAATGTGGATCAACTCCTAGACAATGTCACAACAATACGATACTAAGCGTCGCCAACGGATTGACTAACACTCGTTCAACACAACATTAGAGCCATTGTTTTTTTTTTTTTTTGTTTTTGAATTTCGGCTCTCTCTTGTTTTTTTTTTCCACAACACAACACTTATAACCTCAATACCAATACAATACTAGAAATTGGATTAATTCTAAGCACAAAAGCAATTTGCACCAAGAACACCAAGAACACACACTAAAATCCTACAAATTTAAAGGTCAATACTCACGATTCTAATCCGATAACAATCACTAACATAACAATCTAACACTTAATAACAAATGACTTATACTATAAAAACATAAAACAAAGGATAGATACCAGATGATTAGAATCTGTGCTCTGATACCAACTGATACGGACCTCGTTGGTCTCGATGCCAACGCAACCCAATCCAGATTGGATTAGATCCCAGAAAAGCCAATCACTGGCGGAGATCGAAAACTTGACGACCTTCTACTCACGAAGTGACAACAATAGGCTGAAACCTATCACCTTCAACTGTGCGTAGTAGACAACCGGCAGGGGTGAACGCCACAAGAGTTGATCACGCTCTTGATAAGTTCGATTTGTTCAAAAGAACAAGAAGAGAAATCAAATTCTCAACAACAAGCTTAGAGCTTTCTTTCATGTATGAACCAAAGTTTTTTTTTTACAAATGGCTTGTTTTGTTCATATACAAGCTCCAAAATTGAAATAATAATAAAATAATGAAAAATCCGAAAATATCTAAAATTTAACCCTAGGTCGGCTAAAATTACAGCCGTAATTATAGGATTTACGACCGTAAATCCTCGGGTACGGCCATATGACTCAAAAGTACGGCCGTAATAAGCTCTCTGCCTCAAAAACTGCCCAAACTTGATTCTTGAGTTACGGCCGTATGGACAACTGTTACGGCCGTAAGTCCTGCGTTACGGCCGTATGCTGAGTAAGTACGGCCGTAATTAACTCTCTGCATAATTTAGCCCAAAAGCTGGAAACTGAGGGTACGGCCGTAATGAGCAAAGTTACGGCCGTAAAACGGCTGATACGGCCGTAGGTCCCAAATGGTACGGCCGTATTTAACTCTTTGTAAATATTTGGTCTTCAGCTTCCTAGGTTACGACCGTATGGATTTGGGTTACGGCCGTAATGGCTGAGTTACGGCCGTAATGAAGACGGTTACGGCCGTAAATTTCGTCTGCATGGCATTCTTGAGTTCGAACGTCCCCGACTCGTAATTGGAGGATTTCTTTTGGCTCGGGAACTCCTGTGGACCATTCCAAGGCTGGAGATGACTTGGTAGGGACATGTTGACACACTTCTTCGACCCAGGTCATCAAAGCTCGTCCCATTTTCTTAGCTCGGCTTCACGTGAGCGGCCCGTGCGACACATGGGGTGGTTCGGTCGACATGGAGCTTTCCGGGTTCGTATCATAGCAGAGTAAAGAGAGTAGTTTGCTGGCGGTGAGTTTTTGGAGTTGATTTGAGTTTGTAATTCTTGATGTTGTCCAAGATGAAGGAAAAAAAGAGTCTCCATAGTAGTTATACTAATGTTGCTACTTAAGATAATAAATAAATGCCAGTTCTAAGAATAATAATTCGTAAAACTTTAATAATTCATTAATTTTGAGTAGACGGTTGATCTGATTTATCTAATTCAGGTGAAACAGTAACAATGTGTTTAAGAAGTTATTTAGTAAAATTATTGATTTATAAAGAAAATAAGCATTTACCATATGTTTTTTCATGGAATTAGCATGAGCATTTAAGTAAGTAATTGATAAGTCAACCCCTCTAAAAGTTATTGATAAGTCAACCATCTAACCCAACTCGACCCTCCAACTTATCAAAGACTGACTCTACCCAATGGTTGATTCATAATTGATTCAACCTTCAAATGCCAAAATGGAAGTTTGAACCCATGATCGAATGAAGGCTAAAGATTTGGAAAGATGTTTGATCATGGAAAAGATCTTGTAATATGAGCTCCTGAAATTGGTCAAATCTAATTATCATGTTTTTCCATCTTCACTTGTTTTTCAATTTGTAACAAAGCCTAGATTAATGATGATACTGGTAGCCGATCAAAAATTGAGTTTGTGGGATACATGAATGAGCATATCATTAGCTATTTATGGGATGGAGGCATTCCACATAATGAAAATGAAATTGAAGCATGAAAACTCAGGGCTCGAACAGTTGAATTCTTGTTGATTGATGAAATGTCATACATACTAGGAGGAGTTAGAATGTCATATCTTAAACATACAATGAATGCGTAAGGTTTGGAGATTTTGAACCATGTTTGCATGAGGGTTCATTGTAGAACGTGCAGTGATCATGTTAGAGCGATTGTGTTTTCCGTCGAAGCTTTAAGGGTCTATGTAAATAGTAAACTAATGTGAAGAAGATCGTAAGAAGAGTCGAATGCATGATGCAGGCATGGTAAGCCACTTAAACAGTGAATTGCATGCATTCTTCCAATTCTCTAAGCTAAAATTTTATTAGATATCACAATAAACTATTTAATATATCTACCATTATCTCGATTGATGAACATGGAAATACTCTGAAAATGTGTCTATATAGAACAAGTTCAAATCCCATTTCTTTACCTTAATAAATTCATACGCCCATACACTCTCCTGCTAATGCATTGATGGTCAATATATGAGATTAAACCTCCATAATTAAATATCAGAGACCAGATAATTTTTAATTTGAAATGAAAACTGCCTCAGCTTGAAAACTTTTAATAAGATGTCCTACTTCAACTCGAAAATATTTATAGTAAGACCAGCCACATATACTTCTATAAGCACGCACAAAATTAATCTCAACTTCGTATCAATAAAAAAATTAATCTCAACTTGCTAAGCATAAATTGCCAAAAAAATCACATAGTTTTAGGACATCTCTTCGCCAGAATCCCGAACACCATTTCAACGCATCTTTGATGCAGAATCCCCAACCGTCAACTTTCTTGCAATCATGATAAACATATGGCAAACACATCTCATGAACACTTGTACGCTTACAATGTTTCATATCAAGTTTCACAGGCATGGACTAGACATAACTCTTTTTTTAAGAAATAGACAAATCCTCTGTACTCTATGCATAGTATTTGATTATAACATACATGTAAAATCACCAAAACTGATGGTTGGTAAGACGGGTCTCTTGCCATTAATTTCCTAATAAGTGGTTCCCCAAGCCAAGTTTTTGGAATGCACCCATGTCTCAAATTATGCAATACTGCCTCCATCCCACTAAGATAGACAACCACTTATTTTCACATATATTAAGAAGACATACTAAATGTAATTGGAATTGTAAATTTTTTCTAAGTTTTCCTATTCCACCCTTGCACTAAATGGGACACTAAAATAAATTATTATTAGAATTGGTATTCATTTCTTTGCTAGGCGTGAAGGCATATTATGGAAAATTTAATTGTCTCCTTCGTGAACTAACTCCTTTCCATAGCATCTTCAAGCCATGAAAAGTCAAATCTTCAAGCTATGAAAAGTCAAATTTTCAACATTAAAATTTTTTGGCAAAATTCAATTGTCTGCTTCTTGAACCAACTACCAACCATAATATTTGTGGGCTATGAAAAATCAAAATAATCTACATAAAAAACTTTCACACCAATGGATGCATGCCGGCATAATTCAATTTCTTTACACCCGTCTGCAAATTTTTAAGGTCATCAAACTAATTCTATATATATAGTGGTCATACGTATGTGTAATCACAAGTAAAAAAATGAGTACTTCATCAAGAATCACTTCTCTTGATTCGAATGTTCTACCCGAAAATGTCGAGTCATCTACGATGTTGTATTTACTTCATGAAATACTCTAATCGATTTGAATATATCACCCGAAAATGTCGAGTCACCAAATAATGCTCTGTCCACACCACGAAATACTCTATTTGATTTGAATTCACCACTCAAAAATGTCCATTCACTAAAAGATGTTATTTTGTCTTCACTACAAAACACTCCAATTGATGCCAACAATTTTAAGGGAGAAGTAAATTATGAAGGCAACAACATCCTAGTTCAAGAGGCTATGCATCAAGGCAATAAAAAGAAAAATCGACCAAAGGAAAAAGAGAGAGCTATTTTTGAACTGTTGCTCCAACTGTGGCGGAAAAATACTAAGAGAAGACATTTCAAAGGTTGCCAAAACTTTTTTATATCTACTAGATCGGTGTCTCAGATTCGGCACAATACAAGTTATTCTGCTAGTACAAATGGTTTGGGACCAAATTTTTCTTCGAGGCCTATGAATTGGGTCGGTTGTAAGAGAGTTGAAATTGATATAGAACAAACCAAACATATCCCGTTTCATCATCAAATAGACACAAGGTCATTGTCAAATGCCTTGAGTGTGCCAAAATCAACTTTACATAGAAGAATCAAATAGGGAAATATAGGACAAATTCCATGAAACCATGCTTAATGGATAAGAATAAAAAAATCCGTTGTTGGAGCTGTGTTTATCCATGATTGATGAAGCTAAACTTCAATCTAAATCTACATTCGTTAACATGCAAGATCAAATTCATATCGATGAGAAATGGTTTTACATATCAAAGACATCAAAAAATTATTACATCCATTCTGATGAATCGAAGCCATATCACACATGCAAAAGTAAAAAGACATGCTCCAAAACTAATGTTTTAGGTTGCTATTGGCCATCCAAAGTTTGATCCTGCTACTAATCATTTTGATGGTAAAATTGGAATTTAGTTATTTTTGACAGAGAAATCGACCAAGCAGAGTAGTAAAAATCGCAAAGCAGGTACTATGGAGACAAAGCCACTATTATAAATTACCAAAGATGTTATTCGATCGTGTGTTTAATTGAAGAAAGTATTGCTTGCGACTAGAGAAAAATGGCAATCTTCGAGCTATAAAACAATTTTCATTTAACAAGATAATGTGAAGTCCCACTTGGATATTAACGATCTCGAGTTTGTAGAAGATGCAAGGAAGGATGAATTTGACATTTGTCTATGTTGTGATATTGTCAAAGTCCAAACAGCTCCGACATTAATATTTTAGATCTTGGTTTCTTTAGAGGTATTGATTCACTTCAACACCAAAAGGCTCTGTCGTCGGTAGATGATTTTATTCGAGCCGTGGAGAATGCTTTGATAAATTTCCATTCGAAGATTTGAATAACTTGTTTTGGACATTACAAAGGTGCATGGTTGAGGTGATGAGAAATTTTGGAGGTGATAACTACAAGATCCCACATCTAAACAAATAAGAATTAATTAGAAATAGGTAGGTACCAGAGTGCATTGTGACTCCAAAGTTTTATTGGCGGTAAAGGAAGTTCTTTGTGGTAGACTACATAGTGTTGAAAATGAAAACAGTAATTTCGATGCTTAGCCATGTTGGACTGATCCCTAAGTTAAGTGACCTCTGCTGAAATTTCTGTAACCCAAACGTAGTTGTCGAGAACTAATTACATATATTGGATGTCATATAGATTTCGCTATTTTTGCCTCAAACTTACGTTATGATTGAACTGCTTAGTTATGTTCCAGAAATTGAAAAGCAAAATAGGGTCGTTTAATCTTTGGCTAAGCAAAAATTTGTTGATGGATGTATATGAGTATCTCAAAATAAGACTTCAATCATTTAATTAATGAGATATATTAATGGTGCCAGATATCCATTTTTGTATCTTAGACATGAATAAGCCTTAGAATAACCACATGCAAAGATATTAAAAACACAAAATACTCAATGAAATAGGTAAACCTAATAACAAATGAACTCTTACTTTAACAATAAAAAATGATGTAAAACTGTATAGTCAACAACTAGAAGACCTTGGGTAGAAAAATTCTCAGTATTTTGGAAACAACTTTCCATTTTTTGAGCTTTCGAAATGTAGCCTTCTTCCGTCGATAGTGAATTTAAATCAATCACTAGCTTCACTCATTTGTTTAATTCGTCTTTCATCGGCAGTACGTTTAAGTCGAGCATTGGCTTCACTCGTTTGTTTAAGAGTAAATGTCCAATAAATGCAGCCTAAAGCCACTTATTGACCACTAAATTTGAACATCTTTTTTTAACCATTAACTACAACCTTTTATATTTTATTTACCATTCCTTAATTTAAAAATTTTTATGAGAATTTTTCCCTCATTTCTAATTAACACCAGATCTATCATCTCTTCTTTCTTCACCACTACTTCTTTCTCTCTCTCTCTCTCTCACAACTCCACCTATAGAAGCCAGTCAACTCCAGCAGGGTTTAGCAACCCATCGCCGCTTGCAATTGCGATGGCACTCCATATATGGCATAGATCTGCATCCAATCTCTTACTGTTTTCCCCATGCTTTTGATTTCATTGTTCTTCTCAAATCTAAACACTAAAATTGATAGAAATAACTAGTAAACAAGCAAATCAAAAATCTTATGGGTTTTTTTATCAACATTTTCAAGCATTTTCTCCCCAAAATTGTCCTCTACCTCTACTGGAAACAAAACCTTTGGTCCAAAATCACCGAGTAAATCCATTCCTATTGCATGTGTTTTCACAAAAATTCGCGATCTATTGAAAGAGACAACGTTTTGGCATTTTCCAGTTGGCATTTTAGAGAGAGAAGGTAGGGGAGAGAAAGGTAATCGAATCATGGACGTCATTTGAGCAACTGAGCAAGAGCGAGGTGCTTGTGCAATTGTGCTTTTTCTAATTCTTCCCTTTTGTTATTGTTATCTGGTTGTGGATATACATAATGTGTGTGTACTAAGTTTTTACTATGTAGTGGCCAATTCAGACTTAGAAAACTTGAAAATTTTGGATCTACCTTGTTCAACAATATTCTTGAATCATTATCTCAAAATAAAATAATAATAATAATAATAATAATAATAATAATAATAATAATAATAATAATAATAAATTTTTTGAAAAAGCCATGGATCTTTTTAAATTTGTGATTTAAAAGAAGTTTCTCCAACTTATAATGTAAAAAAAAAAAAAACACTCCGTCCATTCTTAGTGCATGAGCTTAGTTTTAGAAGTTAATACTTGTGGAAGTAGTGAAATTTAAAATTGTGATATGTAGAGTTATCTTTACATTAAAAAAATATATATTTGTTAAAAAAAATCATCTTTCACGTTCAAATTTAAGCATCAACTAGTTATGTTTGGTTTGTTTGTTTGTTTGTTTGTTTGTTTGTTTATATATGAACGTTATTAGTGAAATCAAATGTTTCAAAATGAGATTATTGAGACAAAACAAGGTGGTTTGAGTTTGATTAACTGAAAATTAAATTATTTTTATGTAGATTTAGTATTCTAGTGATGATTATTGGGGCATGTAATATTATTATCGCAGTAGGTAATAATATTATGGGAGTATGTAATAATATTACCGGGGTCTAGCTAATGTTCTCGTCTAGTATGATTTCTTTTCTTTTTTTAATTTTAACCATTGTGGAATTGTAAAAGAGATTATCATGGTTTCTTATCATTACAAAGGAGGTTTCACTGAAATATCAAAATGGGTGTCCATTGTATGTTATTTGGTGAAAGAATGGGTTGATATCGTCAACAAATTGTATGTTATCTTTGATAGCTGACTGGTCGTACGTTGAATTTTCTAGTGGGTTGAAATGACTTTATAGTCCAAAGTCATGTGCAAAAATCCATTATGTATTGTTGTTCTCAAGATATAAAACTTGACATACCCTGGTCATTTCATTTTTATGCTTCTTGTATGCATTTTCATTTTCATGAACAATTCGAGATTGATTACTTTTATAGTAGCTGATTAGCTGAATTTTATTTAGGGGGAACAACATTAGGATTTTCCAATTGGATTATGTTTTATTATTAAGATAGTTGATTATTCTCAATTGTGGTATTTTTGTGTTCTGGTTATGATTATTTGGGAGTAATGTTGTTATTGAGCAGGTAATAATATTATTGGGATAGGTAATGTTCTTCTTACGGTGTGATTTCTGATTATAGGGTTAGTAATAAATATTAGAATTAAACGTCACAATGGAATTGTTTTATTCCCATAAATTTCTGTTTCAGTTTTAATTATTGTATGATGCATGTTTGTGCTTGTTGTCCACTGTACACATGAACAAAAGGTATCGCAATGACGCTCCATACAACGGATAGCAAAAATGAATTTTGTCTTTTTGAGCATTTTTTAGTGTTTTGTGTTGAATCAAACTCAAAAGTTCCATAGACGCGAGTTTTAACCGATGATTATGAACTAGAAAAGACAAGGTGGAGTTTTAATTTTAATAAAATGAGAATTTCTCTCATCACTTTTTTTCTAGATTAAAATTGTTGTATTCTCGCCAAATGGTGGGTGTAGCTGTCAATTTGGTTAAGTTATTGTACTTTACTATTTTGGTTATTATTATCATAGTAAGTAATACTATTGTTGAGGTAAGTAATTTTTTTTTTGTTTTTTCTTGTAGTGTGATTTCTCTCTCTTTTTTGTCTTTTGACCATTATGGAGTTGTAATAGAGATTAATAGCATGGTAATCATTATCGGGAATGGTAATCTAGATTAGTGGAGGGTGCTAGTTTGCATAAAGAGAGACAGTCAAAGACGATAGAACCAAGAAGTTGAATATTGATTTAGCGTGTGTTCGTTTCCACTTATTTTCACCTAAAAATTACCTACTACTAAAAGTCAAAGTCAGACATCAATATCAACCACACATTTCACATTATAACTCATTATTAACCACACATCTCGTGGTCCCCACCACTACACTCTACTTTTAGCAAAATTTTAGGTAAAAATAAGTACACACGAACACACACTTAGACTATCGGGACTCTTAATCTAGAGAGAAAGTGTGTGGAGAGAGAAAGTCAAAGACAAGGGAAGCAAGATATTGAATGTTGATAGAGATTACTGAGCGTGGCAGCCTAGAAAGAAAAAATGCATAGAGAGAGCAAGTAGGTGACGAGGGAAGTGAGAAGTTGAACGTTGATAGAGATCATCGGGGGTGGCAATCTAGAGAGAGAAAATGGGAAATGAGAGAGGCGAGAAGTTAAATATTTTTCCAGGTTACTAGAGGTGGTAATCTAGAGAAAGTGAGAGATGAGGGAAGCGATAAGTTAAATGTTGATTGACATTACCGAGGGTGATCATCTAGAGAGAGAAAGTGCGTATAGAGAGAAAGTCAAAGATGGGGGTAACCAAAAGTAGCATGTAGAGGGACAAAATTGGAGATGGGGAAAGTGAGAAATTAAATATTGATCAATATTACTTGAGGCAGTAATCTAGAGAAAGAAAGCGTGCAAAGAGAAAGTCATAGATAGGGGAAGGGAGAAATTGAATGTTCATTGAAAGTACCAGGGTTGGTAATCTAGAGAGAGAAAGTGCATAGAAAGAAAGAGAAAGTGAGAGAGATGAGAAACAAGAAGTTGAATGTTGATCGATATTACCTTTAGCGGTAATCGGAAGAGAGAAAGTGTTTAGAGAGAGAAAGTCAAATACAAGAGAAGCGAGAAGCTGAATATTAATCGAGATTACCTGGTGGGGTGGTAATCTAGAGACAGAAAGTGTGTAGAGAGAAAAAGTCGGAGATGGGAGAAGCGAGAAGTTGAATGTTAATCAAAATTACCTGAGGTCAGTAATCTGGAGAGAGAAAATACATAGAGAGAGAAAGTTGGAAATGATGGAACCAAGAAGTTTAGTGTTAATCGAGATTACGTGGGGCAGCAATCTGGAGAGAGAAAATCGTAGACGGAGGAAGAGATAAGTTGAATGTTAATTGAGATTACTTGGGATGGTAATCTAGAGAGAAAAGTGTGTAGAGAGAGAAAATCGGAGACGGGGGAAATGAAAAGTTGAATGTTAATCGAGATTACCTATAGCAATAATATGGAGAGAGAAAGTCACAAGCGGGGTGAAGGATGAAGTTGAATGTTGATCAAGATTACCTGAGGTGGTAATTTGGAGAGAGAAAGTGCGTAGAGAAAGAAAGTCGGAGATTGGGAAAGGGAGAAATGGAATGTGGATCGAGATTACCTAGGGCGGTTATCTGGAGAAGGATGAGGGAATGAAGAAGTTGAATATTGATCGAGATTACTTGGGGCGGTAATATGGAAAGAGAAATTGTATAGAGAAAGAAAGTGAGAGACATGGGAATCAAGAAATTGGATCTTTGTCTAGAATACTAGGGGCGGTAATCTAGAGAGAGAAAGTGCATAGAGAGAGAAAGTCGGAAACAGAGAAAGAAAGAAGCTGAAATATTGAATGTTGATTGAAATTACCGGTGGGCATAATCTAGAGAGAGAAAGTATGTTTGTTTTATTTTATTTAAGGGTGTTTATTTTATTAGAGTAGCAATTGTTGTAAACTAGTATTCAACCGTGTGTTGTACGGGATGAAAATATTCTAAAGAGCACGTCTTATAGATGCAAAAATAAATCTTTTTAAGTTAAAACGTAATAGATACAACTACAATTGTAATGATAAAGATAAAGATATATTTTTGAATAATTAATATAAAATATTTAAGACGTGTCTCACATTAGATATAAAAATATAGTTGAACAATATTGTGTTATGATTGAAATAAAACAGTTATAACATAATATGCATTAAATAGAAATGCGCTTAAATCAGTGATCATAGTTTGTTAGATGATGTGGTGGTATGCATATGAACTAAATAAATATTATAAATAAAAAATTCACTCTAAATTTTGAAACCGTTTTTTAAACACCACATTGTTTTTTGAGTTTTCAGATTTACCACCCTTATCACAAATCAAAATCTTCAATCCGCTACTGTTCATAACTCTAAATACAGCAATATACAGTTTGTCCATGGTTGAATACGGGCCACCTCAGATAAATGTCAACATTAAAAAGTGATTGCCCATAACTCTTTTTGATCGTCATCCCTTGTGAGTTTTTTTATTCTTAATTTTTTAATCAAGTGTCATCTTTTGAAATTAAGAAACAAACACAAAGCAAACATATAATATAATTATTGTGAACAAATTAAAGTAAATTTCTTGTTTGTTAAGAATCAAAAACCTTTTAAAAGAAAAAAAATAAAAGCTTTTATCGGATGAAACAACTTAAAAATGATGTTTAAAAAGGGCACAAAAATATATACATCAATAACCCACTAATAAATTTTTGATATCTATCCTTATACATAAACCATTCGTCTTCCCAAGCGGAATAAAATACCTCACCCAATTCAATTAAATGAGTCGAACATACACTTTCAATTAACTGGGTCAAACACACATTTCTTGCACAAACACTAATTATGGGACCAGTATGGGAATTTCATTGATTATTATCAATTAAAGTGTGCGTTTGACTCAATTAAATGGGTCAAATACACACATTTCTCACTTTAGGTGCGCATTATAGGACCAGCATGGGATTTTCATTTATTATTATTAATTAAAAAATAAACTAAAAATTATTATTAAACTAAAGAAAACCCGTTTACCAATTTTCCCAAATAGCCATTGGGTATAATTTCTAGATGCCCAATGATTAGTGCTTTATAGAGTAACATACGCATTCTTTTCTCATAACTATCTGATGTGGGATATTTGTCTTTTTTAATAGTGTAGAAAATTATCCATTTATCCAAACTTTTGGAGAAAAATTGAGAATTTTACTTTGGAGAACTTTCAAACCCAAAAAGATTTAATTAACTTGACATAATGTAATACATTAATTCCTAAATTATATTCTTAATAATTAATATATCTTTTATCTAATGAAATTAAAATAAAAAAATTCATGAATTTTATTAATTTATTTAGTGTTTAGTTTCAGGAAAAAAATTCATATCTATATTAAAAATATGAATTTAATAAAAAATCACAGATGGAATTTAAAAAATGAGCGAAAAATTGATTTATTTAAAGATAAAACAAATAATCCAAATTCTTTTTTGTATTTTTATGTTATTCATATTTTTATAAATTAAAAATCAATAATAAACTAAAAAATTCATTGTTGGTTTTCTATTGTATTTATATTTTTGAATATTGTAGAAATTTTTTTATATTGTATAAACTTTAGCAACAAAAATAGAGTAAATAATCTCGGTGATCGCTTAGAACCATAAAAGCGTACTATAACCTCGAATTAGGCATGCATTATGGGATCACTATGGGATTTTATTGTCTAAAAAAGTTAAGAATTTTATTTTTGAAGGACTTTCAAAATAAGTATTTTTACAACCCAAAAAGATTTAATTAGCTTAATATTTAATTAATTATGTGATATATCGATTCCTAAATTATATTCTTAATAATTAATACCTCTTTTACCTAATGAAATTAAAATAAGAAAATCCTAAATTTTATTAATTTATTTAGTGTTCAATTTCCCAATAGGAATTTAATTACAAAATTATAAATGAAATTTAAAAAATGAATGGTAAATTCAATTCTTAAATTATTATATTCTAAATAATTAATATTATATTTTACGTAACAAAATTTTTTTTTAAAAATCATGAAGTTTTTCATATTAGTTGTAGATGGGAGTTTCCATATTTCTAAATACGCATACCATATATGGATTTACCATATATTACACCACAAAAATTAATTAATAAATATTGAAAAAATACACATCATTTTAACATTTTATTCTTTCATTTTTTATATGTGACTTTTTGACGAAACTAGTATTGCTCTTGTGCTATGCACGAGATGATTATAATAATATATTTACATAAAATAATATTATGAAATGGAAAATACATTAATATGAATACACAAGAAAAAAAATGAAATATATATAAAAACTATTTTAGATTATAAATTTTGACCCTAGTCATTATCTTGTAATAAAAACGTTATATCAATTATCATATTGAATGATTTTAAGTATGAACAGAATATTTGGGATCAAAATTTAATTTAATAAAACCAAAATATCGTATCCCAAATGTGATTTCTATTGTTTTTATTTATATAATTTTATAAAATCAAAAGCTTTCTCTCATATTTTAAATGAGGTGCCCCAAATCATATATTTGTTGTGGCAAGACATAAACTATTTTTTAATCTATGATACATGTATATTTAAACTTTTACTAAAGAAATTTAATATTACTTATTGTCATTTGAGCAATATAATTTTAAAATTGTGAAAAATAATATTTTTTCAAAAAATATTGCACAAATTATTTTAATTATTTTAAATTAATTAAAAAATAAAATTTTAGTTAAAAATTTAATTAACTTAAAATTATGTAAGCAAATATTTATAGTCCAAACCTGAATGAATTGAAAAAAAACTAAAGAAAAGAAAAATATGAAAATAAGTAAATAGGAAACCCATGCTTAGATGATACAGGATATATATATATATATATATATATATATATAAGTCAATTTTACAATCTTGAATTACTTCAAAAAAATAAATTATCTCCGAAATTGAATTTAAATAGAAATAAATCATACAATCAAATAATAATAATAATAATAATAATAATAAGAAACACGATTTCCATAAATATAGGAAATTGTGTTCCCATAATTAACATGCTATAGTTCCCATAATTAACATATTAATTATGGAAACCATGTTTTTATAATTTAAGTAGGTTTTATTTAAAATTTAAAAAAAAAGAAAATGATATTATATTTTGGAGGGAAATTGTAGTGGGACCCTCTAAGAAACTCCTTTTTGTATATATATATAGATGTAGACATTAAAATTTTAAAATGAATAAATTATTTGGACTTGATCGATTTTAATTAGCCCACTAAGTGCATTGTGTCAGGTTAGGTTTAATCTATTAATCCATTAAGTTGTTTTAAAGTCCAAATGTCTATAAAAGCCCAATTTTAATTTAAAAGCCCATTATGCCCATCCTACTTTTCTTAACATTTTATTTGATTTTGTTAAGTATAATCGAAATATTATATTTATATAAATCAATTAAATAGGTTAATATAATTAGTAAATTTTTTAAAAGAATTTTATTCAAATCATTTGGATAATTCTTAAGTGATTAAAGGGCTATCCAAATGTGCCTATAAATAGGCCACTAACCCTATTTGCAGAGACCCCAACAAGGGTCAAGAGGAGAACAACTGCAGAAGTTCCAGAGCCAAATACAAGAAGAAGAAAGGAGAAGAATAGCATAAACACTCTTCGGTTCTCAAAACCAAGCCAAAGTCAAGAATGAAGGAAAAAGAAGAGATACAAACATCTCTTCAATTCTTCAAATCCACAACGAAGTCGGCCACATCAAACCAAAGCCAAAATCAAATTCGGGAGATATAACCCTTCCACAAAGACAAATTCAAAGTTGAAGAGTCAAAACAAAGCTCTTCAACAAATCTACACCGTTAGCAATCAAATTGGAATATAGGATCAAGCCACGTGGCCCCTCTTCTCTAGCCAGTAGATCGTTAATCAGAGGATCGCTCAAGTCAAGGGAGTCAAGCCACTGCAAATTCTCCACATTTTCAATTTGTAACAATTTGATTCTTATTGTATTATTTTATTAATACAAAAGAGAGGAATTTGTAAGTTACAATAGATTTTTTGACAAATGCATAGTTAGATCCATTAATCTTATACAAATTCAGAACATGTTATAATTAAGTGGATTCGTTAGTTATACTTGCCTAACATAATAAAAGTTGAAGCTTTTCAGAAAATAAAAAAAGCCTTCTTGCACTACTTTTTTTATAAATGCTTATTAAGAAAATGCGTGTTCCTTGATTTTATAAACTTGTTTCCTTTTTATAAATGCATGTTTTCTTAATTGATTAATTATTAAATCTCATTCCTAAAAAAATAAAAAATAAAAAATGGTCTTTTGGCTTGAAAACCACCTCTTGGTGGAAGGGCGTTTATATATTAGTATAGATTTGTAATTTTTAAGTTCTATTTTGGTCTTAATATATAAAAGATGAGTTAGTGGTTAAAAAAAAAAGAGAGATGTTTTCCCTTGGTTATTGGTCAAATGGCCATTATTTAATCAATTGCGTGTTGTAGTAATTGTTGTAGGATCACCGTCAAAAGTACTGAGGGAACATGGAAGTGTCTTCATTATTATTATTATTATTATTATTATTATTATTATTATTATTATTATTATTATTATTATTATTATTATTATTATTATTTTGTCATGCATTATTTCATGCAATCTTATACTACTCCTTCCATAAGTGTGAAAATGATTAATTAACCATTGAGAGATGGAATGTCAACTATATTGTTTAGTATTCCAATCATTTTGAAAATGATTTTTTTAAATAACAAAATGTTTTAAATAATAGTATTTAAGTCAACTTGAAAATAAGTTATACTCTCAACAAGGAAACTTGACTATAATTTATGATTGATGAAAATAGAAAATAGCCTATCTTAGTGGGATCGGGAGAGTACTTTTCTTTAACACTTTTGATTATAAAAGCTATGCCAAAATGGCTCCTCGGTTAAGTATGTCAACCATTAGTAGGCCCTACTCGATCAAACCCGACCTGAAACCTGTTTGACCTATTCCGGCCCTTGAACCGACATAAAACCTGTTCCAGTGTAGTTTCAGTTTTGGTTCAAACCGAAGCGATACAGTTCCAGTTTGAGTTGTTCAATTTCGATTCAAACCGAAACAGGAAATTTATTTTTTCTTTAATTTTTTTATCTATACATATCCATTTCCCTCTTCATTTGTTCTTCACACAACTCTCAAATCTCAACTCCCATTCTCTCAACTCTCAACCCAGTTACATTACATACTTAAATTTGCTTACATTTGACAATTTAGAAATTTATGCACGCAATATTTACAATATCAATTCTTATTATTTTGCTTTCTATAGTACATTGTGTTTTTTGGGATTAGGGTGTCAATTTTATTTTATTTAAAAAATAATCGTTGAACCGGTGGTTAAAACCCTGCATGACAAAGTAACCAAAATTTTTTTAAAAGTGAACCATCGGCTCAAAATTGGCACGGAATCGCCCCATATACGATTCTGTGCCGGTTGACTATGGCCAAACTATGAATTCGCAATTCCTAAACTAGAACCACTGGTTCACAAACTGTGGCCTGGTCTACTTATTAGCATCATATCTTGTGTCAAATTCTCCAACTTCTCGGGTAGAACTTTTACAGCAAAGTGCATGAATAATACTCCAAATTGGGATCAAAGCTTCATAATTTCCTTTGTCGTCCGTCTTCTTTGCTACAAATTAAATTAAATTGTATATACAACTAATAAAGACATTTCATCAAATGGATAAAAACAAAGTTACCTCAACCAAAATCTCTTATCTTCATGTTACAAATTTCATCCAAAAATATGTTCCTTAGAGTCAAGTCTCGGTGGATGGACACCTTGTCACGGATATAGGCTAGGCCATGGAAGATCTCTTCGAATATTTTCCACTTTTTCACGCCAAGAGCATTGTTCCTAACTCAAGTCTTTCTAGTACTCGCAATAAAATCAGCAAGGGTTTCTGAAAAATAAGATACAATCACATCGTTCAATGTTGGATACCATAAGTACGCTTAGCTATTTAATAGAACAAATGATCTTAAATAATATGATACGTATCATTAACTTTCTATTTTAGTACTCGAGCATAATTCCACAGTATATATGCAGGGGCATTAGTAGCTTGATAACAGACCTCCATATTCCCAGACCACATACGATTCTATCCAAGCCCATAGAACAAAATGGTTAAAATTAAAATATTACGTAGTTCAAATACGATACATTTTTGTATCTATTGTGTGATAATGAACAATATCAGAGTGATACCTGCTCAAATGGGCACGAACCTCTTTAAAATTATAGGATAAGTTGGAAATAAGTACATTTATGGCTACATGACAAAATATACAAAAACTATAAAATAAGAACAAAATTGTGAATTGGAAGGGAAAAAATTGCATAAGAATAGATATTGTAGAATATACATTTTAATTTCTTCTTAGGGCAAAAGATTAGCTGAAATTTTCTCCATTGCATATTCTTTTAAGTCTACCTTCCTTGTACACTTAAACACAACACCATACTCTCCATGCCCTCCATGAATTAAAGTATGTGATTGGAAAACAAATATGAGAAAATGTAAACTAAAATACAGAAAATGTACACGTAGCGTAAAGTGTCAAATGTTACCTATGGCTCCAATTTCCTCGTAGTTAGATAGGTACCATCAGATGATTCTTGTAGATAGATATGTGGAGACCATATGAATCTCCTGCGATATCCTATAGCCTACAGAAATTAACAAAAGCTAATAAAACTATGAGCACCATTGGAACTAGTGCAAAGAGTTAATTGCACCCATTATCAACCCAACCATCAACTACTTTGAAAGGCGTTACTGAAAACTAATCAACTATATTCATAGGGAACATACTAGACAAGGAGAGAAAATTATACAAAAGGGGCGAACTTTCAAGTGATGAGAAAGTGGGGATAATATAGGTCTCTCGAAAGGTTGTTGTAATTTTTTTCCCTTTTGTGTTGTTCTTTAGATCAAGCATTAATATGTAAATGCATCATGAGAGTTCATCTTACGCACACCTAATTAACTTCACCGTTTCATTTTATATATGAAGACAACTGCAAACAATGGCTTGGTATACTAGGTCAGATTTTTAGAAGCCTAAATGAAAAGGAAAATGAATGCAATCCCCATTTCCCCTCTATCACTTTAACTTCTTTGTTATACCAACAAAAAAGAAAAATAAACAAATCCACTGAAGACCATCCAACTTGAGTACATTATCCTTGAACTTGCACAGCACCTTAATAACACCACCACAATTGAAATAGCAGCAAATACTATTTACAAAAGTACAAAATTAATCTCAACATGGTATCAATGAGAGAATTAATCTCAACTTGGTAAGAATAAATTGCCAAAACGAAATTACACAAATTCAAAGCATCTCCTAGGTATTATTTTGGAGCATATTTTATGTAGAATCCCCAATCGTCAACTTTCCTACAATCATGATAAACTTGTGGAAAATATGCCTTATATATAGTTGCACTCATGCAATGTTTCGTATTAAGCATCACATGCATGGACTAAAGAGAACTCTTCATTTAAGTGATAGACAAATTTTCAATACTCTATGCATGTTATTTGATTATGACATACCTGTACAATATCTATCACCTCAGGATTTGATGGTCTGACGGAGGAATTTCTTGCCATTAATTTCCTAATAAAATGTTCCCTCAAGCCAAGTTTTTGGAATGCACCCTTGTGTCAAATTATGTAATACTATTTCTTGAACACTTTTGAATATAAAAGCTTTGCCAAAATGGGACCTCGGGAAAATATGTCAACCTTTTCAATGACTTTATTAGCATCACATCTTGTATCAAAGTCTCCAACTTCTTGGGTACAACTGCTAGAGTATGGTACATGAATGATAGTCCAAATTGGGATTGAATCTTCATAATTCCCTTTGTCATAAATCTTCTTTGCTACAAATTAAATTAAATTATTAGATCTCAAAACAAATAAAACTAATACATACATTTCAATAAAGAGATAAAAATAAATAAATAAGGTTACCTAAATCGAAATTGCCTATCTTTATGTTCCCAACTTCAACCAAAAATATGTTTCTTGGAGTCTTCTTGGTGGACGAACCCGTTGTCATGGATTGCGCCAGCCCCTGGAGGATTTATTCGAACATCTTCCATTTCTTCACATCAAGACCATCGTTCCTCATTCAGGTCTTTCTAGTACTGGCAATAAAATCAGCAAAGGTTCGAAAAAATAAATTACAGTCAAATTGTTCAATGCTTGATACCATAAACACACTTAGATTTTAACAAAACAAATGATCTTAAATAATATATTATGTATCACTAAGCTTCCAATTTAGAACCTCCAGCATAATTCAGTCAGTATATATAGGCAGGGAGACTGGTAGCTTAATAATAGGCCTTTACACTGCCCAACCACAGATGATTCTATCCAAGCCTGGGAAAAAAATGGTTAAAATTAAAAACATTACACAATTAAAATATTATATATTTTCGTACCTACCGTGTGGTAACAAACGATATAAAGGTGATACATATGCGAATGGGCAATAACTTCTTTGAAATCATAGGATAAGTTGAAATATAAGCGACAAAATATATGAAAACTATAATATAAAAAAAATGTGACAAAAAAGAATCACATACGAATAGATATTGTAGAATATACCTTCTGATTTCATCATAGGGTAAAAGATTAGTTGGGAATTTTCTTCATTGCATATTCTTTTCAGCCTTTCTTCTTTATACACTTAAAACACAACACCACATGCTCTGCATCCTCCATGATGTAAAATACGTAGTTAGAAAACAAATACAAGAAAATGTAAACCAAATTTTAGAAAATGCACACGTAGCATGAAATGTAAAATGTTGGGTCTCATTTCCTCAAAGTTAGATATCTAACACGAGATGCTTCCATTAGGTAGAATATGTGGAGACCATATGACCCTCCTACCCTATCGTATAGTCTACACAAATCAACAAAAGCTAATAAAACTATGGCACTACTGGAGCTAGTGCAAAAAGTTAGTTGTACGGGATCATTATCAACCCAATCATCAGCTATTTTGAAGGACATTATTGAAAACTAGTCAACTACATTCATACGGAACATTCTAGAAGAGGAGACCAAATTATACAAAAGGAACTTTCAAGTGATGAGAAAGTTGACATAGTATAGGTCTCTTGAAAGTTTGTTGCAACTTTTTTTTTTTTTACTTTTGTATTGTTCTTTAGTTCAAATGTTAATATATAAAGATGTCAAAAGAGTTCAGCTTATACACACCCAATTGACTTAATTGGTTCATTTGATATATGAAGACAGTTATAAACAATGGCTTGATCAACTAGGTTAGATTATTAGATGCCAAATGCAACATGAAAATAAATGAAACCCCTAACTCCTTTGGCAATCTAACTTCTTCGTAATACCACCTAAAAGGAAAAATAAACAAATTCACCAAAAACCATCTAGCTTGAGTGAAGACAATAATTATTTACCTCATATTGCACTTACACAGCACTAGTATTGGTTCTATCTATAAGTTTTAAGTTTTCATGTCATTTGAGACTAAAGAAACAATAAACACAAAATGTAAAAGAAATAGTAATAAAATGGATTAAGAGAGCAAAACTATCAAAGCACAACTCTACCTGATGGTTCTATCTCTACACCAAGTAGACCTATCAACACACTATTCTACCCGATTGTTGATTAATCTTGATTAAACCTTCAAATGGCAGAATGGAAGTTTGACATGATCAGATGAAGGCTAAAGATTTGCAAAGATGTTTGATAGTTGAACCACTGTCCAAGCCCAGCAAACAAAATGGTTAAAATTAAAAATATGACGCAAATCAAATATTATATATTTTCGTACCTATCGTGTGATAACGAACGACATTAGAGTGATACGTGCTTAAATGGGCAAGAACTTCTCTGTAATTATAGGAGAAGTTGGAATATAAGTACATTTCTAGCTAAACGAGAAAATGCACAAAAAATGTAAAATAAGAACAAAATTGCAAATTGGAACTGAAAAAAAAGTCACATAAAAATCAATATTATAGAATATACATTCTAATTTCTTCATAGGCAAAAGATTTGCAGAATTTTTCTTCATTGCATATTCTTTTCAATCTATCTTCTTTGTACACTTAAACACAACACCACACACTCATCCTCCATGAAGTAAAGTACGTAGTTAGAAAACAAATATAAGAAAATGTAAACTAAAATGTAGAAAAGTACACGTAGCATTAAGTGTAAAATATTACATATGGCATCAATTGCCTCGAAGTTAGATAGGTACTGGAGGCGACTCCACTAGATAGAATATATGGAGACCATATGATCCTCTCGCCATATTGTATACCCTACACAAATTAATAAAAGCTAATAAAACTATAAGCACTACTGAAGCTAGTATCAACTACTTTGAAGGGGCGTTATCGAAAACTAGTCAACTACATTTATAAGGATCATTCTAGATGAGGACAGCAAATTTTACAAAAGGGATGAACTTTCAAGTGCTGAGAAATTGGAGATAGTGTAGGTCTCTTGAGAGCTTGATGTAATTTTTTTTCCTTTTGTGCTGTTATTTAGTTTACGCATTAATATGTAAATGCATCATGAAAGTTCATCTTATACACACCAAGTTAACTTTATCGGTTCATTTGATATATGAAGACAATTGTAAACAACGGCTTCATAAACTAGGTTATATTATTAGAAGGCTAGTGTAAAAGGAAAATGAATGCAACCCATTTCCCCTCCTCCAATCAAACTTCTTCGTTATACCATCAAAAAGGGAAAATAAACAAATCCACTGAAGACCATCCAACTTGAGTAAATGCAGTAATTATTTACCTCATATTGCACTTGCACAACACTGGAATTGGTTTTATATGTACGTTCTAAGTTTTCATGTCATTTGAGACTTAAGAAACAATAAAAAGCAAATGTAAAAAGAAATAGTAATAAAGTAGATTAAGAGACCAAAAACTACAAGTAGTTACTGAATCCCCAAAATTGATTTCCTAAAATACAAAGTCATTCATTCATTTGAATGCAGTGGCACTGGTGGATGAGCAAGTTCACCAAATCCTATGTTGGACGAAGCAAATGCAGTTGTCTTCCCTGGCACTACAAGCAATGTCCAGTGGGTAGTGAGCCTTTACATGATCCTTCAAACCCGATTTATAAAGCTCCTATAGAGCATTTTCCCACTCAACATGTTTAGCATCTTTGCCTCTATATTTTTTAAGAATCTAGATATATATGACATAAGAAAGAAGAAAATAATTAGAACTGTCGCAATTAAATACTTCAATGGCTTAGTGGCACATGAATAACTATAAAATCTTTACGCATTAAAGATATAAAAGTGGAAGGGAACTTAAACAAATGTCATTTAGGGTAAAGAGCAACCACATAAAAAGAACCCTATCTGCAAGCATTGTTCTCATTTCATCGGGTATAGAAGCGATACATTATACTTATGCTAATAAAAATGTTTGTGTAGATTCACTTCCCTCTCTCGCTCTTTCGTCCCACATCTTTCTCAATCCTCCACTCTATCTACCTGCTTTCTATCTTATATTCTCTCTTTCTCATACAATTCTATTTTAGTTTTATTTGCATATGCCAGTAGAATACAACAGTAGCAAACGAAAGCTTTATTCTTTAAAAAAAGATATCAAGAACAACTACGCATGACATATCATCATAACTTATAATGAGAGATTAATCATAACAAGATCATACTCAAGATAAATAAATAAACAAGGCATTGAGTTGATAACTACATAACCCCAATAGGATTTACGTGTCCTCTTACCTGATGTAGCAAATTATACCTTAAGGACTAATAAGTCAATAATACTACTAGTATCACAATCAAAATGAGGGAGAAGTAAGAAAAATGGTTGATTACCTGGTCATTGTAAGTTTGAGCAAAAAACCATTTGGTGTTCACATGTACAACAGGCAGTGTTGGTTCTGTACTTTATAGGGCTCGAGCCAAAGTTTCAAAACGAGCCCTCATAGACTTTTAAATAGTACAAGTGCTACGTTAAAAATAGTTAACGTAAAATAAAATAAAATATATTATATGAAATATTTAAATTGTAAAGCGACAAAAATATGTAAAAAAAATGTTCTAAGGGATAACTACTAACTATATAATAATAATCAAATAAAAAAGATAAAAAAATGCTAACAAAAATGTTGACAATTTCTGGTTTTAATTATTTATCTTTTCTTTTTTAACTTCAATTATCATCTCACTTGCCTTTTAATTTTTTTTTCATTCTTCATGTACAGTAATAATAAATCTAACTTCTTTGTACTATTCAAAAAAGGAATAGGACATTTAAAATGTTCATTCTTTGTGATCGAGCAATAATTAGAAATTATACTTTTTAAAATTTTTTTGATTCAAGATAAATGAATTTGATTTTTGCAGTATATTGAAAAGATATATAGAAGAAACTTATTCAACAAATAGAGTTGAAAATAAGTTATATATCATGATAGTATTGAACTAAACTTAATTTGGCCCAAAATAAATAATTGGGCTTAGATACTTAGTAATAAAATGAGGTAATTACACAAAATGCATAAAAAAGACAAAAAAATTTCATAAAATACTTATAAACCTAAATATATTATAAAATACTTCCCAATGTAAAAACCCCAACCCTAGCCCCCAATATTTCACTCTTCTCACCCTCCTCTAATCCTCACTGCCGCTGTCGCCACCATCTTGTCACTACTGTGGTCGCGCGACCACCATTTGATGGTCATCGATCATTTGCCGGCGACCTAGAGGGTGGAGGAAGGGTTGTGGTGGCAGTGGCGATGACGGTGGTGCTGACTAGTTTTGCCCTAATTCATTTACTCTAATTTTGACCTAATTTTTCCCTAATTTATTAATTTGACTGTGAAATTATTAATTCGATTTTTTGAAATCGACAAGTAAATTGCTAATACAATTTTTTTTAAATAATTAATTGTGATAAGTAAATATGGGAACACTCTTTTTTTTTTAGGTAACCCATGTAAGAAGCCCTAATAAAATTGAGTAGTTAAAAGTCCAATAGGCCCAATTTCTAAAAACTTATTCTAGATTAGGCTATAGAAAATATCATTTTATTTTTAAGATATGTTTTTAGATATCTTCGAAACTAGATAAACATCTAAAATATATTAGAGAATTGTAAATGATAAATTGTAGCGATTGGATTAAATGTATGGTGGCAAAATCATAGTCATTGGTTATGAAGGTACCGCTAGTATAAATAGAGGTCATAGGGTTTGTTTTATTTCAAGCAATCACAAGTAAATAAAAGCATTCTTACGTACTACAACTCTCATAGTCTACTAGCTTCATTGTTTCCCAAGCTTTCCTTTAAATCCTTCTAACCCTTTTAAAGTTTCTATTTCTATATTTCATTATATATTTATTTATGATAACAAAAATTTTAATCTTTAATCGATATTTTAAAATATGAAGGTCAATTATAAAGGAAACAAAATACTAATTAACAATAGGTCGTTCTTGACTCTGAGTCGAGGCCGTTACCTTACATGCTTCATAACAGAACTGGCCCTAACAATAGGTCATTGCATACCTATAATTTTCATACAGAAATCTATAAATTTTTCTTACTACAACCTTTGTTTGTATATTCAATCCATGGGGTGTAGGTAGACTTAAATCACCAGCCATCAAGTAAAGATACAAGTCAGAGCGCTTATCTTCTATTAACGCGTAAGCTTTATTGGTCACGTCATGCAATAGCTTAAGAAATTCTACCAGCATTGCCTTGTCAAGCTTCTGGACATTCAAGTGAGAACAAGATCAGAGGCCTTTCAAAATCACTAGAGCAAGAATTGGCAGAAATCAGATTAATAACATTAAATGACCAACTTTTACCCTCAGATGCCAAAATTGAATTAAAAATATATATAACCTTAGATCCCTTACTTTTAATTAGAAGATACAAAACAACTATTAACCTGAGATTGTTCTTTTATTCAAAATCTTTTTTTTTGCATAAAAAATGCCTCCTCAATGATTTTTGATACATCCAAAACCTTTTCTTTGATCTTTTCCCCAACACTAGTAAGCTTATTAACATTATTTGAAATCAGATTGTTAAATGCAATGATAGACGAATTGATAGCCATTGCATCTTCCTCGACGTCTAGCACACCAATCGACCGTCCGGCAGTGGTAGGCATTTCAATTTGCACTACCCCTAATTCTAATGGTTTTATTCCATTCGTGGCTCACACTTCTCACGCCTTTGTTGTTTTTCTATGTAAATTTTATCAAATTTTAAAAATCAGCACAATAAAATTAATATTAAAACAAACAAGAGGTAAAATTTTCACACTTAACTATCACAATTACTGTACAAAGAGATGCCAAAATAAACGAAAATTGAATAAAGGGTACAATTTGTAGAGCTGAAAGCACCGTACTGTTTGAAGGATTGAGGATGTTTGAAGGTCAGAGGATTTTGATAGAGAAACCGTAGGTATTAGGTAGTAAAATTCTTTTCAACTATAAATAAAAACATAAAGAGAGACATAATGGTGGTGAATTACCCAAAATGTCTCCCTTGATATAATCACTATAATAATTTTTAAAAAAAAGTTATTTTTGGTGTTTCATCGTCCATACTGTCTTAAGCAAAAGGTTCTGCCATTTTGTCTTTTTGATCTTTTTTCTCAATTTTTCTTCTAAATTAAACCCCATAATGATTCTATTTCAAGGAGTATAGATATATTTTTGCTAAAATTGTTGTTATCCTCTTTTCATCTCAATTTTTGTCTCATTAAACTTCTTATGTTCCATTTTTCTCTTATCTATTAGTGTCATTCGATGCCATCGTCGAGTTTTGTAGTGGTCTGCCTAGCGTCTGTGAGGTTGTTTTGTGCTAAAAAATGAGTCTCCCATGAGTTTCTTCGTAGGTTTCCATTTTTTTGGGTTACTTTTTTGCTAAATAAATAAAAGAATTTTTAAGCTTCACGTCTCTGAAAAATAAACCCTTTATTAGGCACGAAGTCTTTGATGGGAAAATGATTCCAGAATTTTAGTCCGATAGCACGATTATATTTTAGTTTGATAGCCTTTTTTAAAGAATAATGAAAATTGATTTATTAAGGTATGAAATTCTTTTATCTCAATGATATGAATTTCTTTTAGTTCAATTAATTACTTTGTAAATTATATGTACTAGTCTTTATCCCAGTGTGATGTGCGGGAATTACTTACATATTTTAGATAAAATTTGATAAATTTATTTACATATTTTTTATATGTTTATTTATTTACTGTATGACTTTTTCTATAAAAATATTGAAGAAAATATTTTTAACATATAAATAAATATTTTTAAGTAGTAAATCAAATCGAGTTTGTCTACGATTTGACTTAGTTAAACTTTCTTAAATTTTCTTTTTTTTTTTGAGTTTGGTAACTGATTTAGATATAATTATTTACATATTTATCATTTATTTGTCTATTTATGTATACAAAATTTTAAATTGTATGTTGTTGGTTTGGATATAATTATTTTTTACTATCAATTTTTAAAATTTTATGAAATAAAGCAATTATTATTTAAGCAAAATACACAGGATGACAATACGTTTTATAAACTATTATAAATTCATGACTACAATATCTTTCATAACATGTTTGTTTATTTTTTAAAAAAATTATACTACAATTTATTAAATGTGAATTATCATATCAAAGGTTTATGTGGTACCAAAATATTCATACAATGTATACATACTTCAAAATAAGCAATATTTACCGAAAATTGTGTATGAACTAATAAATTTTGGAAGACTTCCTTATATACGACATTGGTTGTGGAATTGATTTGCTCGCCATCATTGCCACATATTAAGATTTTCAAACCTTTGCTTCCATGAATAAAAACTGGATTTTATCTACCATTGTCACGTTGTTGTCCAGCAAAAGAAAATTACTAATGATATTGACTTCACTTTCATGCAGTTTCTCCTTAAATAAGAAAATCAAATGCTTGCAAAATCGAACAATGAATGAATAATATATAGATCCAAAATTAGCTACAAACATTAAAATTTGGTTGAGAAATATATTAATCTAAGCAAATTGCATTTTGGTCTAATCTCAACGTCCATGCATAGGGTATTATAACTTTGTAGAAGACAAAATACTTGAATGACCCGAACCTTAACAGTTTAGTTCAGCTTGGTGGAGTTGATAGAATTCAACATCATGAACATAGTAGACATTCTTAGACGAAAAGGAGATATACATATAAAATGAAACTGATAATAATGTCAATAAAATGAATTTTGTTGAATGTACTTGAACAAATCTAAAAGCAAAGTGTGAGAAAAACAGAATTAATTTTTCTTATGAAAACTGTGTGAAAATTGAAAAATAATGGACAACACTTGGCAATACCTATTGATGTGATGATTCCGAATGCAGAATGTTGAAATTTGGCACGCATCTCCGAAAATGAGATTAATAAGATGCATACATAAGGTATAAAATAAATTAATTTATGTTACAATTTATCAAAACTCAAAAGAAATATTACATAGCTTATATTTTGAAAGCCGAAGCATCTCGAAAAAAAATGAAATGCATATATAGAAGACTATAAATCAAAATTTGACCATTAATTATAATTAATGAATAAGACCAATTTAATAAATTAATCAAATGAAATCAATCATTTAATCACATATATTTATAGTGGGAAAATATTATGAATGAATCTTTATTGTAACCGAACAAAATTATGTAATCCGTTTCTGAATAAAAGTAATTAAAAACCATAGAATAAGATAAGCAAAAGCTTTTAAAATCATTCTATTTTATAGATAGAATGATAAAAAAAAAAAAAAAGATTGTGATAAAAACGTGACAAAGCAAATTAATTGGTTGTAAAAATACTTTAATCAGATTATTATACTAATGAAATAAAAACATAAATATTACGTTTATCTAAAAATATCGTGATAGAAATTAAACATTGATTTATGTGAAAGAAATACATAACAAATTTTTGAAAGATTTATAATTGTAAAATTCAATTTTAGTTGAGATATGAGTTAATTTCAAGCTGTAAAGACATTAATAGTTTGAATGAAATCGAAACTTCATAAAAATAAGATAAAGATTTTAAAATTGAATTTGAAATTCAGTTAACAATAGATAATATGAGAATTATTTTGAAATAATTATCATCATACTATTAAGAAATAAAATTAAATATTTAATTAATATATAGAACGAAATTGAAATTTCAAAGAAATTGGAAACAAATATAAAGAAATTGAGAAAGTATATCTAGACTAGATTATGACAATGGTATATCATGATTCAAATTAGATTTTAAATTGAATAAGGTATCTAATAGATAATTAAAAAATTATACGAAAAAAATAATGGGCAGGAAAATCAATTTTTTTTGAATTCAAATATATCATATCTTATATCTTATAAGTCAAATTTAAATTGAATATTTTTTTGAATGGTATGGAATTGTATCTATAGATAAATCTAATTGCATAATTAATAAATTTAAATTATGATTATTTAGATTTCGGATCAACATGAATAAGTAGAGTTATATCTAATCTAATGCAACCGAAAAAATAAAAACGATCTAATCCATTGAAAAAAATTAAATAAAAATATAAATGAAAAAGAGGGTGAATGAGAGGGAAAAATAGAGGCATTGATTTTTGTTTTTATATATTTAATATTTAATATATAGATAGATCAATGTGGAAATTATTGAACAAAGATGAAATTTGATTGAATGAGATAAAAACATTGAGTTTGAGATTTTCGGGCTTGTTTTCTCCATAATAAATTCTCACTAACTTTCGCTAATTTTTTCTCTTTCATCATTTTCAATCACTCATACAATTACTTTATTTTTTTTAATATATTTTTTTAATTTTCCAATCACACATCTAACATGCCATTTGAGTAAATCAATAAAATTATGGGAGAATAAGGCTTTAAATAATAACCCGATCTTCGATAAAAGTTCACATTCAAAATTTCTTGCCAACGACGAAGGCTTAGCCAAATTGGAACGACTCCAAAGAACATAAATGCCTTTTTGTCTAAAACCTATCTCTTAAATAATTTACAAATAAAAATAATAAATAAGTATATGACTTTTTGTAATAATTTAAGATACATATTAAAATTTCAAAAAAAAAAAATTTGCAACACGTGTTAAGCAATATTTTAATGGTGGCGGATTTTTTTTTTTTTTATGTGACAGAGGGAGAATATTAAAGAGGAGAGCGAAATTAAAATGATGTAAGAGAAAATAGGAGAGAGGGAGAGAGAGATATGTTGTAACAATAGGAAATATCAAATGTTCTTAAAGTTATGTAAATAAATGATGGTGGTGTAATTGTAAATGCCAAAAATAAATATTAATAAATATAGAAACAAACATAAAAGAAACAAACATAATTGGACAAAAAAATAAAGAAAATATGACCAATATAATTGGAACGAATAGAGTAGTATAAAATATAACTAGACATTGTATTGAAGTATATCTAGTTCTATACTGTGAATGTAGACATTTTCTTGACCACATAGGAAATAGCGTGTGCCATGGAATCTCCACATTCTATATAGACACTGTATTGGGGATGCTCAATGTCTTTTAGACTCTATCTGATTGGAATTATTTTTAATGGAAAATTTTCCATCCAAAATTTGGAGATCAGTCAAACATAGTTTCATTTTTCATGGAATTGCAATTCTATCTTATCACAAAAGTACAGATTTTGTTATTAAAAAAAATATACATTTTCCTAAATTTTTTTTTTTGAATTCCTATGAGGACATGGAGATTTTAATTCCACGGAATTACTATGATCAAATCAAACACGTTGTCATCATTCGATTAAAAAATGCTACACCACCACTTAGAAATATCAAATTTAAAATATTTTCTACCACAGTAAAAAATAAATCTACAAAACCTTCCCAAACACAAATATATTTTTGATAGAGAGATTGTGAATTTGAATTTGTTTACCCTCACAATATGAGAATTATGGTGATTCTCATTTTGTAGAGCGAATTTTATGTTTAAAAATTTTAAAAATAAGAAATTTTTCGTTTCATATTACACTACTAATTGAAAGTTTCGATATAAATATAATTTTAACTTATAACTTTTACTATCTTGATAATTTTTATTTATATTTTTTAATAATAAGCAATGAAATTAGTAATTTTCAAAATAAGGAATGTAGAACCGAAAATTTTTTCAAATTTTTAAATGAGGTTACCATAAGTCATCAGGTACTGCTAAACACACCCCAATTTTCTCTCAACACACCCACATACTTTACACACCCACCAAAATTTTTTTAACAATCTTCTATTATTGAATACACCCCACCATTTTTCACTTTTACCCTTCTCACTCATTTAACCCTTTAGCTTCATTAATCCTTTCACCCTCTCTACAAAACTCATTTCACCCTCTTTGCAAGCGAGCAATAGTCGAGTCTGCCTACCAGTCTCTCCATTATCTTATTTTTTCACCACTATCACTATACCAAGTGCCTTTACAGTGTTCCGTACCCAATTAATTAAATGATCACGGGATTCAAAATAGTTGTTGGTAGTGAAATTGGATGTATAATCTATGACCATATCAATAATACTATCTTTCATAGATTGTGTATTTGATTTCTACATATACAAACCAACCATAAACAAAGGAAAGAAGAATGCCACAAAAGAATAAAACAACAGTTGAGCCTGAAGAATAGTCCAACAGCCGAATGCCATGTTCGGCACAAGGAGGTGAACATGACACGCCATGTTCGGCCACCATGAGCCGAACATGCCTTGTTTGCCTCCGAACATAGCATGGTACGTTCGACTTGGGGGAAAATTACAAGCATGTTCGGTTTCCTACAACCGAACATTAGTGTGAATTTTCGGCATGATGAAGCCGAACTATAATCATTAGAACATCCACTCTGATTTTCGCTTACAGCCGAACATTCTTTAGTGATGTCGATAAAACACGGTAAAATATCATTTTTAACAACGAATTAAAAAATCACTTACATTGATTAGGTCCATAGAGTGCGAGAGATTAGTTGCAACAGAGATTTGTTGTTACAGATTATGGGAGCATGGTCAGAGAGCGGTATGTGTAGAGGACAATTATGGAAGATGAAGACGATTAGGAATATGCATATACGATTGAGAAAGATGGGTTTGGCGTGTATTTACTGCAATGAGGGTGTATTTACAGTGGTTGTGGGTGTTTTTTACTGGTGAGAAGCGAGAGTTAGGTTTGGAAATTAAATTGAGAGTAATTTTGTTCCAAAAATTAGTTCTTTTTAGGTGGGTGTATTGAGAGAAAATTGGGGGGTGTTTAACCGTACCCAAAGTCATCTTGGAGGGTGAACAAATTCGACGGCCATAAGTTACCTACAAAACTTAATCAAAATTCGCCCGAAAATTGGCCATGTCTATTGCGTGAAGCAGCAATTTCACATTGGGGGAGACTATTAACACCCCAAACATTATTTTACACACCCCAAAATATCCACTATTCCCAAAATATCCCTCTAAATAAAAAAAAAAAACACACACACACACACCACCCACCCTCCGACCCCTCCCCACCCCAACCGGCCGGCCGGGAAATTGGTTCTCCACCGTGGAGAACCAATTTCGATGGAGAACCAATTTTGGTTCTCCACTGGAGAATTGGTTCTCCACTCGAGACACATCAAAATAGTTCTCCACCGGAGGGAAAAAAAGAAGAAAAAGAAAAAAGAAGGAAGGAAGAAGAAGAACATATTATTTGCCAGAATTATTATTATTATTATTTTTTACCTGTTCGCCAACCAGGGCCGAACAGCTTGGAAGTCGTTTCTCGCCATGGTTGGTCAGAACATCTTCAAGAGTTTGGCAACTGAACAAATTTGAAATTGTTCTACGGATGTGGCGGAACGCAGCGTGCTCGCCAACCAGAGCCGAACAGCTTCTGCACTGTTCGACCATGGTTGGGCGAACGAAAAAAAAAAAAAGAATTCCGACCACCACCATGTTTAAAGCTCAACAATCCATGTGTTCTTTTTCCCGTGACCACCATGTTCTTCTTCTAGCTTCCTTCTTTCTTTCTTTTTTTCTTTTTTCCTTTTTTGGGGCCTCCATCGGAGGCCCAGAAAATTGGGTCCCCCCCGCCCCCCAATCGGGGAGAACCAACAGTTGCATCGGGGCTAAGGGCGGTGTGGGGTGGCTGTGTGTGTGTTTTTTTTTTTGTTTTTTAACTTAGATGAGTATTTTGGGAATGGTGGATATATTTGGGATGTGTAAAGTAATATTTGGGGTGTTAATAGTCCCACCATTTCACATTTCCCCCAATTCCACTTAGAGTGTATTAGCGGATCAGTTTTAATACTCCCTCCGTCCCATTTTGATAGGCTTGTTTTCTTTTTCATCCGTCCCAAAATATAAGCTACTTTCCTTATTGGTATAAATTTAATTTCTTTATTTCCTAATCTACCCCTATTTATTATGCATGGTTATTAATAAAAGTAAGTTGCCATATTTAATATAGGGGGATATTGAGAAATATACAAGTAAAATTTACCTTTCCAATAAATATTAATTTCAAATTTTTAATCCGTGTGAAAGTCAAACCATGTCTATCAAAATGGGACGGAGGGAGTATATTTTTATGAGTAAGAAGAGAGAAAATGAGTGAAGTTGGATGGTGGAGATTTAATGAGTAGAGAAATAAATAGATATCATTTATTTGACCAAATTTAAAATTTAAAAAAAATACATTAAAATACATTTTTGGAAGTATGCTAACACCTTACTCGCTTCGTAATAATGTAACTTGTCCTATTCAATTCAACATCTGTCAGACAAATCGATTTTTATCATAATTCATATACAAGCAACTAAATTCAAACATTTCAGACACATTCATTCTTCAATTCAAGATGCAGAGAAATAGGCGCAGGTGCGAAGGCGCATCCATGGGATCCATCGTTTTGGATCTTCGACCGGGCCTCGGCATCGGCCCCTTTTCGCTCGGTAAAAAGCTTTTTCTTTTTCCTTTTGTGTTCTTATTTTATGTGTTTAAATTTTGCGTTTTAAGATATTTGTTATTTAAGGGAGAAAAATTTGGTCGTGTTTGTCGGTGTCAGAAATAAATTGAATTTTCATTGTTTTGGGGTGTGGGTATAGATTTTGTTGGTACGGAGTTAGTTTTCAGAATCTCGTATTTCTAAAGCGCGTAGAATTTCATCGAAGGTTGGTAAATAGACTAACAAAATTTAACCATTAATATCTGCTAATAGTGAAGCATGCTGGATAGTGTTGATAAATTCGTCCTGATGATGTTTCAGGAATGCCCATATTGGAAGCCTTTGCTCAAGTAGAGCAACAGCGAAACATCTATGACGTTGTTCACGTCAAGTACTATGACGAGGTTTGACTCAATTGAAATTTGCTACATGATCATCATGGTTGTGTACCCCGTCATTAGGGTTTTGAGAGGATTAGTTTCGACCTGCAGGCCCGTTGTCATGACTATTATCTGTTTTTGATTTTCATGTTAGTATGATACTGTTACATCATTACCAATTTTATGGCGTTTAGAATCATGAATATAGTATTTTTTGCCAACGTTGCAGTTGTTGAGGTGGGCAGTTTTGGCTTGCTTTTGTGCTAACATTGTCATTTGCTACTAAGCATTATCTTCATTGTAGATGGAAGCTATGTTGTTATGCTTCCCGTTGTATTGTTACGTTTGCGGTGCTTGTCGTTGTTCTGTTATTTTCACGATCTTTGTTCTATAGTGTTTGCCATCTTGTTAGCATTATTGATATGCATTGCTACATGTTTTTCTTCAAATTAATTTTTGTGCTATTTTTCCTCTTACAAAGTGATGATTTTTTAATTTTGTAATTGTTTGATATCTTGCAAATCCTTGCTAGATGCTCATATTTGGAAACGTCGGAGTTAAATTGTTTGTTTATTGTTGGCTAAATTTGGATTAAGCTTTTGACTTTAAAATTCTGGTCAGCCTATGGAAACTTTTTTGTAATTTTTAATTATGCTGTTTAACTATCTTTAACTGTAAATTGTTTGATCATTTACTAATTGACATGCATGTATAGATCAACGTCAGCATAATTGGCTTCTAAAAGAATGTTGTGGCTCTTACAGCTAGGTCCCTTTGCTCATTTTTGGTGGATATCTTATCCACTCTATTGTTGTTTTTGTAATTCCTTATTTGATAATACAATTTTCTGTTTCTTATTAAAAAAAAAAAAAAAAGACTCTTGTGGCTCTTATTTTCATTGCTTTATTCTGCAGGATCCTTTAAGACTTGACATTGTTATTAGCTTCCCAGATCATGGTTTTCATCTAAGGTTTGATCCTTGGTCACAGGTATCAAAAAAGCGTGGTTTATAACCTTCTATGATGTTATTGTTGGTTCATTTCAATTTTCATTTTCAACCATTTATCTGATTTGTGATCTGATACCTTCTTTATATATATTCAACCACACATTCAAAAGTTATTTGTTGAAAAAATCTCATTCAAACTTGCCCTTAGTTATAACAAATAACCTTAAGAAAAAGTTGCGGATATCATGTTATAAATGTTGATATATAAAATTGTCATCAACTATAATGAATTGGAGAAATAGCAAGATTCTATTTTCACGGACCAAAACACCCTTCCCCACATGGCCGAACTTCCTATTTAAAATATTTTTTCTCTCCTCAATTTCTCTCTCTATGACCTTGTTATCTTCTTCTTTCTCTTTCATCCATAATTCTTTTAAGATAACCTACATGCTTGACAGTAGTGAAACAAAATGGAGTATTGTTCTTATTTTTTTGTCTTTTTTCCTTCAAATTTTTTTGCCTCATTACATGCAGAGAGAGAGAGAGAGAGAGAGAGAGATTTATTCATAATGCTCTCAATTTTGAACATTAATTTCAGAACTAATCCCTTCAAGACTCGCCGCTTGGATCTAAGTGGATGATTGCCAACAAATAGTCTGGTTCTCGATCATCGTCAATGGATTTAATTGACCATACATCTTTCCAAAATTAGATGCAAGAACACCGTCATTTGGATTGGCACCCTTCAATTTATACTCATTTCTTGATACGTTGATCAAAATTGAATCACGAAGAAATAGGCACTTTCCTTTTTTTGAAATTTGTATGGCCATTAGCATTGAAGAAAGAGAAATCAAGAAAGTGCTGTCGGGGAGAGAGAGAGAGGGAAAATTGGGGTAGGTGGGGTGGACGGGTCTAATGTTCGATGAGTTCTTTTGCTGAAAAGTTGTGTTGCTCGGGTTCTTCATATTTGAAGTACCCCGTGTCGGACACTCAGGCATGAAACAAGGGTATGCGATCCTTCTCGGATTCTTTGTGTCAAAAGAAGATGCTTGATATCATTGAAATTGTAAAGATATTTTATATCCCCAAAAATATATCTAAAACTATCAGTATTGATTTTCAAAGTAAATTTTAAATTGGTAAGAAGTATTCATACACTATAAAATTTGGGTTCCTTTTATCCGTATCTCGATATCCTAGATTTACATATGCATCAGTGTTGGACACCCATACGTGAGTTTGAGCAACATAGCAAAAAGAGCGCTTTTCTAAATAAAAAAGGGGATCTTCTTTGTTCTTTGTACTTTATGAAAAGTTGTTTCTACACATGGTAAAAATTACAGTACAATGGTTATTGAGTGTGTTGAATGAGATATGATGACGAAGGAGTGAATTTGGTGGGAAGGACATGTCTCGGTTATTGTGCAAAAAATGCGAAAAAAGTGAATCTTACAAGAGAAGTTTTGTGGGATTTTATTGTGAGTAATAGATGTCCAATCATTGGCTTTTGAGTGACATTTTTGGGGTCAATAGTCTCCATTCTAGGGATAGGTGTACATGCCATTATGAGGGGTATTTTGGTACTTTTAATTAAAAATCTTGCTATTTTTGGATTTTAAGTGAGAATCTTTCTATACTTGAGATTCTAAAAGGTAAATGACATTTCCACTTACTATTTGGCTAAACATGAGATTCTCTTACAACCTTCTTCGTTGTAATGTTTAAAAAGGTGGAACAAGGTATTGAGGAGTTTTTGTTCCATGAGGTGAGGTGTAAACCTTGAGAAATGGGCATGTTAGGATCAAAATTTTTATACGTTTTTATCCATTATTTTGAAATTTGAATTTGGTTAAACCAATCATATCCACATATTTCATGAGACCTACATATACTATACAAATATTCACCATTCCACTCCATTGATTCTCATATTTCACATAAAAATGCATAAAAATTTCAATCCTAACATGGGCTAAACATACAATTAATCATCAACAATCTTTTTTGACACTACTATATGAACAAAATAATAAAAAACTAGTCTTTAGTTGAGCATACCTCAAACTTGAACGTATTTTAAGTAACCTGTAAAATAAACTATGTGTTCACTAAAATAAATTAAAGATCAATAGTTTTGAGTAAAAAGGAAATCAAATAATTCAAGTATTGAATTTTACACAGTAAACTGCTTCTAGTATCCTCTCTCATTTATATTTTATGAAATAAAACTTCTAAGATAGTCAAATTTCTGTATGTAAGTAAACAAATTAAATAATCATCTCATCATATATTTTAGTTGAGGAGGGATGATTTGACATATCTAATATCATTTCAGTTATCGTCCTAAAATAATTTATTACTTTTGGAAAACTATTACACAATATAGGTTTGAGCGCCACTCCGACTATGAAAATGTACAGAACAAAGATTGCGGGTCGGAGCAATCAGCTAAGAACAAAAGATTGTGGGGAACAACCAGGAAGGTGGTGATAGAAGGGTTTTATTCATGTTAGTACATATGTAAAAGAAAATAAATATAAAATAATAGAATAAGATCAGATGCTAAGTGAAGAGCAAGCATCAAGCTTATTGGTGTGCGATAGTGTCTCACATGGATGTCTCGAAATTTTTGCCTCAGCTTGACCACCTTGAGGCGCAATGCATACGTCTAACCTCAAGGCAGCCTTGGTTCCACCTTTTTCAACAATCATCTATCTTGCATGTTTTGGAATTTCCCGTACTTGAGCAACACATCTTTCAATTGGAGTTTGCTCTGTCAAGGCAACTAAACAAACTATCCATGACCATTTTAACAGCTCCCTTAAGTAGATCACTGATTATGTATCAATATGTAGCGTGTTTTGGTAATTTTGTGACTTTGTGATGAATCACAGAGGCTTCGTCTTATTGAGATTTTTGATGTCAAACGGCTTCAAATGCGTTATGCCACCTCACTGATTGGGTAGGATCTTGTGACCCTGTGATTAAGATTCTGATCTTTCTCCCGAGTTCAGAATTTTTTATTCCTTATTGTTACTTTCAGTGGACCGTCTACCCTGGCAACTTTTGTAGCTGTCTATGCACTCTTTGGGCCGACCTATCCTGGAATTTATGACAGAGAAAGAGGAATATATACGCTGTTTTATCCAGTATGTTCCATTGACACCTAATCAACATAATGTTTTCATGTCTCTTTCGTCTGCCACTTTTCTGTTTGGGAGGTCTTTTATTGATTCTAGTTTCAGGGATTGTCGTTTGCATTCCCTATCCCCTCACAATATGCGGAGTGCTGTTTCGATCGAGAAGGTATTTTTGTTTTGAAAATGTCACGTTTGCATATGATAAAGTTCCCTATCCTGAAGTGTCTGATGGTTCATCATTTCCATCTGCGAAAGCGGAACTTCCTTTGGAGTTTCCCGATGGCACAACTCCTGTTACCTGCCGTGTCTCGATATATGATTCTTCAACCGACAGCAAGGTTGGTGTAGGATCTTCGATGGACAAGGCCCGTGCTCCTCCATTGCTTTCTGGCAGCCTCTACATGGAAGAAGTGCAAGTAAAGGTTGGATTACTTATTTTATTGTCACAGCTCCGTTACTTGCAGCTATTCTTCTCATTTCTCTAAGCTTTATGTATTAATGAATTTTCCTTTACGGAGTGGGCTCACATATACACACACGGTTGCACATATCTTGTGGTTTCATTCTGACTATGTACCTCCTTGTAACTTCAACTTTCACATTTTCGTAGTTGCTTGACCCTTGAGCATATGTTGATGTAAATATGCTTCTGTCAGCATGTGGTTTGAATATCTGTTCATTTTAATTCTGAGGTCTCATATCATCCTGTCTTTTTGCCTCCGAAACCTGGTAGGGCATCCCATTGCTCATACATCAGTTGCACCAATTTGGCCTGGAAGATATGATGTTGACGATTGCTTGACATGGATTCGTAGTGGCACGTTGTGAAATGTTTAAAGTAAAGCTAGGAGGAAGGCAGAAGCTGTATGGAATCTACTAACACTGATTCACTATCACTGGACTTTTGCAAGTGAAATGCAATGATATATATATATATATATAAGAAAAGAATGGAGACCAAATTAGGTTTAATTCCTTCTCATCACCTAACAGTCAGATTTATCTCTTGCATCTTAACTTCAGTCCTCCTAGTTTGTTCCCAGCAAAACTTTGTCTTGGCATTGTCCGTTTTTAACTGATTCCAGAAAGTGAAGTATTCATGTTACCAATATTTGAACTCCACAATCGCTGTCATAGTTGTCATTTTTTATCAGTCAAATTTTTATTAATTTTGTTTAGCATTACTGTATATATTGCTTGTGTTCCTTTTTTTTTTGTGCGTATGTGTGAAATAGTTGCCTCTTCTCTATTCTTAAAACTGCTGTGGGAGATGTATGAATTTGTCCCTCAATTTTCTATCTTCAGCTCGGAGAAGAACTGTGGTTTACTGTCGGGGCCCAGCATATCCCTTTTGGTGCATCCCCACAGGTAACAACCAACCACCCCCCCCCTTCCTTTGGGCTGCAGCTCCTCCCCCTCCCTTATTTTCTTCTTTAAAGAAAGAAACTAAATAAAAGAGGAAAAACTACACATTATCAATCAAAATTATTTGTATCATTTTTGTAGTGAATGGAGTTTCTTGAAAAGTTAAAGCAGAGTGTTGTGTTTATATATATCGCTCAGAATTGAACTTTCCTCCTATGTTAGAGGAAGATTAAAAAAAAAAAAAAAGACTAGAAGAAATTGAGGACAAGGACAGAAATCTATGAATATAAATTGAGAAAACGGGCTGGTATCTATGAATATTTTTATCATGAAGAATTAATTTTCATTTACTTTCTCATAAAAAGGATAAGAGAAAGAACCTTTGTATCTGTTGGTGTTATCCTGACCTGAGATGTATGTCAATTTTGTCTCTGCTACTCTTACAAAAAATCTTGGTTAGATAAAGCCCCATGTATTTTATGTGATGCATCAATTTAAAACATAAGGTTCTAATTGTGATTGAACTTAATCAGAGAAAATGAGGTTAAAAGTATTTTGGGAGAGGTGATTAATAGCGCTTTGCAAGTCGATTCACTTTTGCTTAACTTACACGTTTATGAAATTTGTATGTTACCCGGGTTACATGAATTAGATTCTGTCAAAAACAATACAATCATTTTGAGACGCGCTGGAACTTTTATGTTTCTAAAATTTGTTTGTCACCTGTGTTATGTGAATTAGATTTCCGTCTCTTTAAAAACAATAACAATCATTTTGAGACGTGCTGGAGTGAAGAAGTAGGTGGTTCTCCCCAAATAAACAAAGAAAATATGACATTGTGCTTTGTGTTGTAGTTTTTGAAATGGCTGTTGAACTGGATGCTTGGCCAAATGATGTGTGTGTTATTCTGCTTCCTTGGCATGCGTGTTCCCTAAGAAAACTGTAGCAGTTGACGCAAAGAACACTTATGGGATTAATAGTGTTTCTAACCAAATTTTAATTTTTTGCAATTTATAGATTAGCCAGATTAATAACTAAGCAAGCCATTCATGTCAGTAATCAATTGCCAAGTTAGACATGTCAATCAGTCGAAGTTAAACTAGCAACCACTGAATATCACCCAATATAAAAGCAGTAAAAACGTAATAACACCACTTTGATGACGGAAGAACCTTTGAAGAACTTGTTAGGTGGTTAAAAAACTTCTTCGCATACTTGCCAAAAAATTTACTATGAAAAGATAGAACTTACACAGTTAGTTCAGACATTGACCGAGGTGTAAGACTTTTAGAACCTCTTAAGGTTGTTTGACCCACCAGCTTATACGAAGGAAGTCACTGAGAGACCAGATTCATCTAGGTTAGCTACTTATTTGGATTTGTTTTCTGCTTTGCTTTGGCCGGGAGGCACCCTATGCCCCTGGTTTTTTTGGTTCCCACCAAAAAGGGATACGAATCTCGTGCAAATTCAGGCAATTCAATGACTTAAAGGAGCGAAGGCACCAGAACGAGAGGAGCAAAGAAGCAATTTTCCGGATTTTTAGTAATTTAAGGGCATTCCGCCTCTGATAGCGCCCTATGATTTAAGATCAGGCACACTTCTCCGACAACTTGGGCACCTTTTCCTTCCGCCTTTGTCTTCTGAAGAACGAACTCATTCATCTCCACTGGAACTCTAGCCGCCTTTTCGTAGACTTGAAAACTCTAAAGGTTTTTAGTAAAGGTTGGATTTTGGTGTTTGTATGTGAAGCTTTCAATCACATAAGGATTTGATGATTTAGGTAATCAATTAAGTAAGATCAAGGAGCAACAAAGATGTTTAGTTTAGGCTTTAGGCTCTTTATCACGGGTTTGGACGAAATACAGAGTTCAGATATAAATAGATAGGTCAAATAAGAGGTAGGACAGACCAATAGTGTCGAAAATTGCGAGCCACTCTTGGCACCACACATGGGCCACTCGAGCAGTTAATCTCTAGTTTAGTGCTCTCGAGTGCCCATCAAGTGGCCTTCGATCGTGATTTCGGTGATTACCCTGTCTGAATCACAAAGCAGTCTTATTCAACCTTAATACTGACTCAAGGACTTAAAACACAAATGCAACTTAAAGTTTGACTTTTGTTCACAGAATAACCAATTGCCTATATACCCAACACCTTACTTTTGCAAGAAGTCACATGCAGGCATCTACTGCTAATCCAATCAATTTTCCATCACTTCCAGATTTTTCTGCAGGAGCAGCCTGAATATAGGTTGCTTTGGCCACACATTCTTGCCTTTTACTTTCCTTCTCATTGAACATTTCTTCGTTGCGTATTTACCTAAATGGATCACAATATCCATCTTGTGACAAGTGCTACAATCTGTTGAGCACAGTCTGCCTGTTTTGTGGTTACTCCAGAAATATCTAATGTATTTTCATTTTGCAGTTTCTGTTAATCTGTAATTGAACGGTTGACATATTCGTACGTTCTAAGTTAATCTTCCTTTAGATATCATGATGGTGTCATCCTGAAGACTTGGTATATATTTGTGTTGTTTTCAATGTTTAGGATGTCTGGACTGAACTGGGTCGCCCTGGTGGAATACATCAAAAACAGGTGTCACCATTTTTGTCTTTTTTATAAGCTCTTGAAACGTTCACCACAGATGCTATTTTTAAGTGTTCTGTGTGTGTGGTTCTTGTTAGTTCTTGTTATTTAACTGTGGGGATTGAACTTGAGTTGCACAGGTGGACCAGATGGTAATTCATTCTGCATCAGATCCTCGCCCAAGAACAACACTGTGCGGTGATTACTTCTATAATTACTTCACCCGCGGCTTGGACATTTTGTTTGATGGGCAGGTAATCAAAATTTTCCTCCATCAAATTCATTAATAACTCCATTTGTTTGTTAGTTTGAAGTTTTCACATTGTTGTGCTGAATTTACAGACACACAAAATTAAGAAGTTCGTTCTCCACACGAACTATCCTGGACATGCAGATTTCAATTCATACATGAAATGCAATTTTGTAATATACAGTTCTGACCGTAAGTGCTTTCCCCTTTTTACCCTATCATGTCTGTAAGGGAATAATTGCTGATGTAAGTTTGTCAATTACAGTTCCTGCAGTTGGTGGGTCGTTTCACGACAATGTGAATAGCTCAAGAAGTGCCATTACGCCTAGCACAAAATGGGAGCAAGTTAAGGTGATATATATGGATGCATAATTTAATTACTCAATCTTTTGCACTACAGATATGAATAGCAAGTGCTAATCACCGTGCAGGAAATTCTTGGGGATTGTGGTCGAGCTGCTATCCAAACCCATGGCTCTTCAGGGAATCCATTCGGATCTACATTTGTATATGGTTATCCAAATGTTGCGTTTGAGGTAAATGGATATGGAATTGTTTTTCTTTCTGTGGTGTCTTGGTCATTAAAGAAACTGCTGTGGTCCTATACCCTCATTCTTCATTATTTTCGTTATCCTTCATGATTACCAGCTCATTTATGATGTTTACAGGTCATGAAGAATGGTTACATTGCAACTGTAACTCTGTTCCAGTCATGATGTCCTATGGCTGGTAACCATAGCATGTTGCTCCCTCCAATACTGATTGTTTCTTAGGAATTGTCTGGTACAACTTATATCTAAGTTGCAAATTTCTTTGTCTTTTACTTGTTTGGGAACTGATTGTGAGTTTCAATGGCCAATTAAACTGCATCAGATTTTCCCAAATGGTGTACAACTACACACCAAGTTGCATGCACTTCAAATGATAACTACCCAAATGCCATGACATGGGTGTATCAAAAGGAAAATCACTCACCTAAGCATCTAGGTGTCTCATTTCGAGGGGTTGATGTGGGTGGTGCCAAAACATTTTGGGTTGTGGCAATAGTGCAAATTTAAACCAACCCAACGATTCTCCCGTCTTTGGGATATTATATACCCTATAAACTCATTTTCTTCTTGCCTCAACTCAACCATTTTAGGCTGGGGAATGCTCATCCAAAACTATTGGAAGAGTTGTTTATTTGCTTATGTATTCCAAAAATATTAAACTTTGGGATGATCTGATTAAGCCTTTTTTGGCAGGAGCCGTTAGTGTACAGGCGATGGCAATCTGAATGTTCCTGCTTGTCACAACTTGATTAGGAAGTGTTCCTGTACAGATATGGCTGCATAATATAATTGTAAAATTGTAAAAATTGGGCTAAGTTGTGTGATTTACAAGTTTAAGTATATATAACAGATACTGCACCTATTCTGGTTTGAAATGTATTATTTGGCTAGTTGGGGCAATCTCTTTTCAGAAAACTTTAGCTAGAGCTAGAGCATAAAAGGTAGGTTGACGAGGATTGAGTTTCTGATGGAATGATAACAGTAACTGTATGGAAAATTATGAAAATATGAGTTAAAAATCATCATAACTCAGTGAGCCATTTATGCCCCTCAATGAAGCTAAGTGAAATAAATGGCTTGGCTTCTTGTTGAGTGAGCTCTCTTGCCCATGACACCCTGCCTGTATGATCAGCCCCTGGTCCTGAACACTTGAACTGTCCATAGAATACAGTCCTGTCGAGAGGGGGAAAAAAAGAATCTGATAATCATATGTAGCCACTTGTCACAAACACAGTGGCTGGCAGTGATAAAGATATTCATTGATCAATAATGTTATATGCATGTCATGTTACACGAAATGGTTGACATCCAGGTGATGTGTCATAGTCAAGTGGAATGATGGTATAATAGTAGTGAGACATGTCATTTCACAGGATTGTGACACATCACAGCGATGTCAGTTAAGTGGTCAATTGTGAGGTGCATTGATTGATAGTACTTACATTTCTCTCTTCTTATCTCCCCAGTTGTACCATCCTCTTGGGGTAATGATTTTTTCCATGAATGTATAAGCAAAGACCACTCTTGAGAAAGTACCCCAAGCCCTCCCCAAGTAGAGGCCACCAGAGCCCGTGACTTTACAATGTAAAAAGGAGAAACCAGTTTCCTCAAGCATACTCTCCCTCTTCTGAGCCGTCAAGGCTCCACCATATTTGTTAGTTTTGGCATGTAAGTGACAGTTATGATACAGTGACAGTCCATCACCAAATATGAAATCAACTGATCCTTCAATGTAGCAGTTGCTGAAGTAGTGCCTGCCCTTGTGGTCATATAGGGTGTCTTGTGTCCCCACAAACTTGCAATTTATGAAAGCTGCTGCATCGCCCGATATTCGTACTGCCACCGCTTGTTTCCCCGTCGCTCCTGCTTCAGCCCTCGGGGCTTTATTCTGCATGATTTGTTTGGATAGTCATTATTAATTGACTTTATTTCACAAATGTCATATCTATGTTCAACTACTCATTCAATATGAATTTAAACTTTCCAAGTGAGTCTCCTCCTCCCGTAGAGGAGGATAATACATACTCACTGCTCGCCTAAAAATCCCTTATCAGCCAGGAGTAATGATGTGGCATTACCTTCTCATCATCTGTTCGTTGGAAATGATGACATGATAGTGTCATATTATCACTCTTGCTGACGTGACACTACCACGTTGGTGGTGGGAATTTATTATCTTCCCCCGTGGAGGAGAACATCACTCAAACTTTCCAGAGCAAGTTAACATTTCTTTTGTCCTTGTATACAACATTTGGTGTACCAACAATCGACTAACCTTGAAGGTTATGTTCTTTGCAACAAAGTATGGAGCATCGACGGCAAACGTGGCAGAACCGTAAGTACCCAAAGGCTGTCCGTTTGGTCCCTTACGGTCAGCTGTATCGTCCCACTGAAATATTGTTTTGCCTGGACCAGCTCCTTCCACAGTCACATAACCCATCGTTGCAGGGATTTCAATCTTTTCTCTGCAGTAAGTTTTCCATGCAACTTATTATAAGAAAAGTTTCGATCTTAGATTAATCATCTTTGTCAAGTTCCCATAATTTCACATGAGAAGTTTGCGAGGGAAGTTGAGTGTGGACTTGCCATGTAAGACATGCAAGATACTCCCTTTTTATTCAGCTTAAGAGATAGTAAGTAAAAACCATGAAGAAAGGGAGAAAACTTACCTGTAAGTACCTGCACTAACGGAAATGACGACCCGACAAAGATTTACCACAGGGATTGAACTGATAGCTTTGTGCATTGTCGTATAATCTCCGTATTTTGGGTTCTTGTGGACCTTAATGATTCTGCACGGCTTGTACTTGTTATTGTGTTCGACGTAAAGAGAGTGGTTGTAGGAACTCATTCGTCTAATCCAACTCATGTACCTTTGTTCAGATATCTTTAAGCTACCCAAATTTTTTCTAGAATTTGCATTAGTGAAGAACAGCATTACAATAAAAAGCTTCAATGCCGCGGCAGAAGAGGCCATGGATACGATGATGTGAAGTGCAACTTCTTTGCTGTTTTTGAGGGTTAAAATAAAATATATAAAGGTGATATTGCAAGAATGAAGAGATGAAACGTTTGGTGTAGATGAAATCTGACAGGTCTTGTTGCTATATCTATTGTAGAATTGTCCATTTGTGTCAGCGGGGAAGCTGTGACTGTGAGGACACGCACACCTCATGCCCACACCGCCCCGTAGAGTTCTGAGGGGACCTTTTGATTGAAAACAGGTAACAGAAGTAAACAGATGGGATCGTTGGTACAAAATGTTGCGACTTTCTGATCCCCCTCATTATTGTTGTGCATATCACTGAGACTAATATAGAAAGGGTGAATATGTTCACGTGACACTGATTTATAATTGCATGACATTTAAATACCACAAAAGATTCTAAACTTTATTTTAGCAATTGTCTCATTGTTTTGAGTCAAATCTTTTATTAGTCTATACAGCATATATTATCTCTAATAATGAATTTTCATTAAAATGTTCACTGAGTGGACATAAAAAGAAAAGAAAAAAAAATCTTATTTGTACTACATACATAAATATAATAATTAACAGATAAATTCAAGAAAATCTTTAATTTTACCATAATTTCAAGTGCATGAATTAAAAAACGTCATTAGTACGGATTAAATGTATTATTTAATAAAAACTAAAATATGGACGTTTGACGGAAAATAAGTAAATAAATAATTGTTGGGTTTAGATCTTACAATAAACAAAATAAAGGACTTTTAAAATAATTCAAATATGGTGCTCATATAAATATTGTAGTGTTAATACAATTAGCCGTATATATGCAATAAAAGAGAAAATGATGGTAAAATATCTAATTTCTCATTTCACCCCTATAGTTTTTGCTATTTGTCAAAAATATCTATAGTGAATGCCACTAAACAAATGTTTTGAATGTCATTAAGTGTTTGAATGTGATAATTTAATTATATTTGTATAGCTTCTTTATTTTGTTATCTTTATTGAATTTAATCTCTTAAAAAAAATCTTTATTGAATTTAATTGATGTTCTTTTTAGTTACTATTACAGTTATAATTGTAACATAGTTATAGTCTTCTGAAAACCAAGTTTACAATTTTTTATTTTTTAGGTACCTATAAACAAGGGCGGATCTAAGGGGCCTCACATGGGCTGTAGCCCCCATGACCCAAAAAAATTCACAAAATTTATATAGAAAAAAAATTTTTTATATATAATTTTCGTCGAATTAATTTTTTTTTGTATTACAGCCCCCGATTAAAAACCTTGGATCCGCCATTGCCTATAAATCTTTTGTTCTTGAGATTTGCAACCTCCATGACTTCATCATATGGTTACAAAATCACTCACAAGCACATTCATTATTTTAATATAAGTATAAATCATATAGGATTTATGTGAAATATAAGATATATCTTTTGAATGTTAGGAAATACGAATATATTACTCTTCTACATTGTAAATAACAAGTCTACTATTACATCAAAACTTATGCATTACAAATGCCCTGGTTGAAAGCAATAGGAACAGAGGTGGAGTAATTTGTTAGAAATAATAAAGGATACTAAAAATCATGGCCATTTATGTAATTCTATTCAAGGTGAAAGTGGAAAATAAAATAATTGTGGTATACTAAATAAAACACATAGTACCAATATAATTGTTTTTTTGAGAATTGGCTAAAGGAGATGAAATATGGCGGTGTCAAAGTTAGTGGGCCGTTCTAATATATCCGGTTAGTTTCCAAAATGAGACTGCCCACAAATTAATCTAGCCCAGGCATTTCAGCTTGCGGACTAGATTGATCCCACTCAAAACTTTTGACTGGTGACCTGAAATTAACTCGAAGCCCATTTCGGGCCCAGTTCTTGTCCATGGTTCTGCCAACCAATCTACGAAATCATTCTTTTTCCTTCTCAAACTTTTGAATTGAGTTTGAATCGTTTGCGGTTTGAGTTTGCCAATCAAGTTGTAATTTAAACTAGTGCTTTCACCCGTGCGTTGCACAAGGAGATGAATACATAAGATATAATTTAAAACCCATGTAAGAGAAAAAGTGGAAATTTTTTTTAAAAATTTCGGTAGAGTTTCCCTTATATTTTGCACCAATCAATCTTGTTGACACCTATAGTAGAACTAAAAAGTAAGCAATTCCGCATAATTTTAAATTGTGTCCAAACATTAAGCAATTTTGCATAATTTTAAGTTGTGGCCAAACATCTTAGCTTCAATAGCACTCTAAGACCGATAAAATCTATTATTCTCAACAACACAACTGAAACACAAAATATGTAAGTAATATCAAATTTTGTAAGAATTAAGGAATCATATATGTACTTAGTCACTCCTCACTATGTCTAATAATTTCAATAACAACTATTCGAACTTCCCAAGTCCTTCAACATCCTACAAAAAGCAAAAGTAGAGTATTACATAATTTATTTATAAGCAAACCATTGAGTTTCTTTCATTTTTTATTCGCTTCATTTGCATGGGAGGATATCTTTTTAGATATAAGTTTAACACTCATTCTAGCGGTTTTACCTATGCATTGCACAGGGAAGATATATTTAACAAATAGTGATTTTAATAAATATTAATAGTATAGCATTAACAGTATTAAAGATGAATATGAAAAAATTCTTGACAAAGCATGAAACTATTCATGATTTAACTAAAGGATAAAATGACATATATTAAATATACACCCGTGCGATACACGTTATTGACAAGAAACATGTGAATAATAATTTTTAAAATTTGATTTTATATATATATATATATATATATATATATATATATATATATATATATTGCAATGTAACAGGTACAGTTCGACAGATTCTAACACCCTATACACTTATCCCCCCTCCCCACACCATCCTCATTTAATTGAGGTTGGGCTAGAATGATGTAAGAAATGCAACAGGATGGCGACTCTCATTCCCCATCCTTGGTATGCTAGAAAATTCTTATCCCCATCCACGTCACATCGTGATCATTTAATCAAAAATATTCTTTTTTCTTTTTTAATATGCATTAAGGAAATCTCATTTTTTTTTTCAATAAACACCTTCTAAACAGAGTAAACAAGTATATTGACATACTGAGTGGAAATTCACTAAAAATTTATAGTGTTATGCCCGTTCGATGCACTGGATTTGCTATCTCTAAAATTTATTTAAAATTTAATAAATAAAATTGTAATTCATACAAACAGGCATCAAAATAACAAAATTGATTATACAAATAGAATAATTATTTTATATCAGTTGGTGTAGAATTTTTTTATATAAAAGTTTCTCATTTTTAAATATCACATTAAGTAAAATTTAAATACTTATCAATATAAAAATTTATATCAATCACAAATTTGATTTATAATACTACCATTATTTAATTATATTAATTAGATCTTATATCAATACCATAATTTTGTTTTCAGAAGTATTGCTAATTTATATCATTAATGCAAAAAACTAAGTTGAGAAGACCTTATATTTTTAAAATAATTCGTATATTAAATTAATAATTTGTAAATTTATAGTGATTATATATCATATAAAATTATTCTTTTAGAAAAATTGAACTACAAAGATAAAACCACGACTCTCTTTTATTAGAACCAACATTTTCTTTCAACCGCGCATTCTTGATTAAAAAAAAGTGAAAATACTTCTTAAAAAAACGTAATGCTCATTATGCTCCATCAAAATAATTAAATAACAAAAATAAGCCCAAGGACCAAGCTTCATCTACTATTGCATCTATAGTACCTCTTAATTAGTCAAAGCAATGCAATGATAACAAAGGAAGACTTGAAATGAAAAAAATAAAAATAATAAATAATATAAAAAACTATCTAAAATAATATCTAAATTTAGGCCAAGTGGAATAGAAAAATAGGTGGCATACAATGAAAATAGCATATTAATTGGCATAGAAGGAACAAAGTCATAATGAATTAGGTAGACAATTAATGGTAGTATGTGTTACATATAAACACAAACAAAAGATTTGATTCTACAATCAGTTTGTCGTAGCAAGTCCAAATAAAGTTAGTTTGACACGAAGGGATTACTCAATTTTCTTGTTCACAGAAAAGTCAGCTTTATGGAATCTTTTCCCCTTTTTCTTTACAGCCTTCTTCTTTAATTTTGTTGAGACCTCGTGTTTGACATCTCACTGTCTTTTAGTTGTTGGAGAATAAGTCCAAATGTTGATGCCCTTGGAGCCTTGAGTGGTAGGTAGATAGATTGGACTTTCTTTTCGGTTTGTTGGCCTGGAGTTTCGAGACTATCTGGAATCACATTTGATTACATACGAGAATAATTGGAGACCTTATTAATTACTATATATGTAGAACATTCATTTGCTAGAATCATTATAACTTAGCAATGTAAAAAAGGCTTTACAAATAGGAATATAGAAGGTTGGGTTGCATACACATTTCTTCATCTTGAGAATTTCTTGTGAGGATATGGAAATAAATTTTGTAATTTGTTTCAAAATAATGATTAGGTTGTGGAAAGAGATGTCATTATTAAGTAGCTTCACTGATTTGATCATCAAATTGTGTGATAAACACTTGGATAGTTTCTCACCTGCATCACTTATAATTGAAGCTTGAACTGCAGCCTTTGAATCATTGAATCATTCGACTTGATGTTTGCTTGTGCACCAAAAAGGTAAAAATTACAGCAGTTATATATGTAATAGTTTGAAGCCTATAGTCGTCTCAAGAAAACACACAGAAGGGCATGGTGCACATAGTCACAAAGTAGGGGAGGGAAATAGAGAAAGAGACATAAAGATAAGGCGAAGAAGGATTTCTATTTTCCTTATGGCTCTGTCTTGTATATTAAATTGATCAAGATGAAATACGTACAATGATTGTATTAAATGGAGGTCTTTAGCCAGCGAATGCAAACAATACTCAGGAAAAAAAATCACAAACGATTTTAACCATCCATGTCCTCAAAATCAGTCCATTTCTCTCAGCTGTTTCTCAACATCTTCAATTGAAAGTATCGCATCTATAATCTACAAATCAGAATGACCAAAAAAAACCCAACTTTAGAGCGAAATAGTTTTACCACCCCGTAGTGAAATATGATAACATAAGCTTCATAGAGTAAACTTATGAAAACTAAGATTATTATAGAGATTTCATTATAGTATCAAGTGGCTATTAGATTGTACTCGCAAGTTCCCTTATAATCTCACAGTTTTACCATTTGAAGTTTTAGACTTCTTCCCTATACTCGAAACAGTATCAGATAGGGTGTACAGATGATTTGTCAAACTTTGAAGATGACGTAAACGATGAAAAACAAAGAACAAATAAAATTATGTAGAAGATGAAGAACTAATTCATCGTACATTTCGCTCACCAAATTCCATAATATATATCCTCACTAAACATTCTAGATCATTCCAATGTTGGAACTACTATCCAACATAAAAGAAAGTCTAAATCGAGACTATTGAACCAAAATTTTGGTAGCATAAACATCAATTGACAATAATCTGAAGCAAAATTAATACAATCTAAAAGACAAGACAACATAGATGAATCTCTCAAACTGCGTACTATTTATGACAATGCTAGGAGTATTGAAAGAATTTGATCGTGAAGGATTAACTTTAATTTCTCATAAAGATCTCCTCTAGACACAAAGATTACAAATACGAAAGTATAAGGCATCACATATTGTACGTTTAAGAACCAACAAAACCAACTATTCATTATAATTGAATTTGTTTAAGCTTTCCTCTAGATATTAAAGTTCAAAAGCAAAGATCATAACGTGTATCCAAAGTCAGACCAATCAAATTCACCACAAACATACTAACAATTAAACAAATTAAAAATAAGAAAAACAAAAAGAAGAGAGCATATGGATAAGATGAAAGTTGTAACTAGCCAAACCTAGACCTGATCACCAGAAGAAGAATACATTTTCTTCAGCTTCTTAGCACTCACCAAAGACTTCTCTAAAGCATCCTCGCCTTGTCTCTTACATGTTCACAAATCAAAATACACACACAGCTTCAACGCCGCAATATCATCTACAAAAGCCCTAAAGACAAAATCAAAGGGTGATTACCAAATCAAACCTGTCTTCCTCGGTTCTCTGGGAGCTGAAGTGACCTTCCAATCAAAAAAATCAAACTATGAAAACAGAACATAGAAGAATAAAAACAAAACATTCGAAGTCTTAGAAATAGAGAAGACGTATATTTGCATAGAGAATTGGGTATCCTAATAAGAGATTGGTGTTTATCCATTAGGGGTAGCATTAATATATATGAACAGAATTACCCAACGAATTCTAGACGATGGATTAGAATTTCAATAAAAATAGGATTGGTTGAGGAAAAAAATCCGTGTGAGATTGATATGCTAAAATTATGAATTATGCACTTAAATTGGAGCCATAAGTGAGACGCGTGAGATTGATATGCTAAAATTATGGATCATGTATTTTAATTGGAGCTGTGAGATTACATAAAATTAGGGATTATGCAAGGATGAAAATCAAGGAAGTATGTCTGAGCGGGATTTAAAAATATAAAATATTAATTATTTAATTCTGAAAAACTAAAGAATGAGCGGGAAACTGACTTCATTTTATTATCATATAGATAATGATAAATTGTTGTCAATTACTTGAAAGTGCATCTAATTAACTAAATAAGGTAATATTAGAAGAGATTAGTATAGAAAAATAAAAACTTGATAAGTATAAAACCTTATATGTCAAGGTGGGGCACACATGATCGTAGTACAAATGTGTAAAACTTGGATTGTGAAAATGGGATATTGAAGATGAATGAATTTTGAAAGAACGTTAATTACGATTAAAAATTAAAGACGAAACAAATATAACCGTTACTAAGGAAAAAATACAAAAAATTAAAATAAAATAAAAACAAAATCAACAATTGTTCATAAAAATGATGGTTGAATTGTGATCCCTTGATTGAACAAGCTGTAGTGGATAGCTCTATTTTAGAATAAAAAAATTTAAAAGAAAAAACATATTTATGAAGCAAAATTTAAAGCTTCCTAAAAAATTATCGTTGCATCCTTTAAAGTTATTGCTGCAACGTATTTCTCTTTTATTTTGAGGAAATTATGCCACTTGCCAAAATTTTCAAAGTATTTCCAAATATACAGTGCCAACTACAAACTAAACTTATTCGAAGAGTACTACCATAATTCAAAAGCCATATTCTCGTCTTGTCTTTCCTTTCATTCTCTAGGTGATGCGCCGCCACCAAAGCACCATTGTCATTGCAACACCCACCAGAACCACCAATTGCTAGTCATCTGGTTTTGTGGCCCAACAAACGTCCATTGGTTTGGTCATAAAACCATCCCACGATGTGGTGATGTTGTTGCAAACCAAATCACCAAATCTGGTGGTTATGGTTGCTGGCAATCAAGAATGGTGCCGCCGGTGATGGTGGTGCCGGCGGCGGTGCTGCCCTAATTGCTCCCTAAATTATTTGTCATAAGTTTACCCTAATTTGTTAATTTGATTATGAAATTGTTAAGTTGTTATTTGAATTGATAAGTAAATTGTTAATACAATATTTTTGAAATAATTAAAGATAGTAATAAAATGTGGGAATTATTATTATTTTTTTTGGCACCCCATGAGAATAGCACTTTTATTTTTCTAATAGTTTTGTTGGGCTAAATCTGCGGCCTCAAGATGCGAGCATGGAGTGGCCGGTCAATTGTGGAGTTGCAGCATGTGAACCACCATTTCCAAGCTCCAATGGGTTTTTAATGCAAAATTTTTCCTGTCGACTTCTATATTTTGAGTTGATTTTCCCATTTTGACATCACTGAGAAAACAATAAAAAGTAGTTTAAGAAAAGTTTGAGTAATAGCTTATTTCTTACTTGATTTTTATATTTCTAATTCTCTCATGCCATGTGTACATCGTGCACGTTGTTGCATTTGAGATTCTCTTATCATTTTAATTTAGCTGAATCATTCATACCTCAACTTATTCTTGTTCAAATCGTTGTATATTTCCATTAGACGAGAGTAGAATGTCAATGAATTGAAGCATTGTAATTTAATTTTAACAACAACAATATAACAAGAAAATTTATGTGGAAAATGATATTTGTATAATTTTGATTGATAATTTTAAGTAACAACTAGGTGTGTGACATAATTTTGTGGGGGTGTTGGAGTACATTGATTGTGACATGTAACGTTACAAGATTTTGTTACACTTTTTAATTATATTGTTAGCTAGAATTTTTCAAGTTTTTTTTAAATAAAAAAAAAAGAAAAGAAAAGGAAGCCCTAGAATTTTACAAATAACATGCATAACTCATTTTTAGTAAAGATTCAAAGTCCAAACCTCTAAAAATGAGCACTAGACACTCAGACCAACATAGTGAGTTTCCCACACTCTAGGTTAAGGGTTTGATTCCCTTCCACTAGACTACCAATATAATGTCCAAAAAAAAAAAAAAAAAAAAAAGAAAAGAACCAAAAAAATTAGAAAGATATGTAATTATTTGCACAAGAATGACAAAGCATATAAACCCGATGTTGCGACTTACCTAAACAAATAACAAAATAGACTAATGAAACAACAATTGAGTTTACTTGGAATATCGATCTATGTCTGATAAATTATAATATAAATTAGTGGAGTACAATTAGGACGTATTGCCATTGTAGAACGGATCAAGGAGGAATTGGATAAAAAACGATACAATGGTAAATTTAGTGTGTTCGTCTACACTTTTTTTGTCTAAAATTTAGCTAAAAGCTAACTTTTGGGATAGATAGCGGTGGGAATCATGATATGTGTGGATAATAATGAGTGATGATGTGAAATATATGGTTGATATTGATGTTTAACTTTGACTTTTAGTAGTAGATGATTTTTAGGTAAAAAAAAAAAAAAAGATAAGTCGAACACATGCTTAGTGTCTATGCTTAGCTCGAATTTGAGATTATAGTACATTTTTTTGAAAAGTAGATGACCTTCTGGATCAAACACATCGCTATGCTATGATGTATGGTGGATTTCAAGCAATCGAGTTCGTTTAGTTGCCCAAATATATAGTTTATATTTTATGTTCATTTTTTTCCATTTTTAGATGTTTCCCATATCTTCTGGTGTTCATTATCTATTTAAACACCTTTTCCTTTTATGTTATTCATTCATTTGACTTTTAATTAAGGTTTTAGTATTTCTTTCTTTGGTAAATTCTAATTTTATAATCATTTAAGGATTCATAGGAATACTTTTGATATTGCCCTACTTGAAGAAGTATCAAAACTGAATTTGCTTACTTCATATCCCTGATTATCGTTGGTATCTTTACCATGAGTTCCATAGCAGAGACACCAATCAATAGAATAGATTTAGACCCATTGGATTGATGATCTTACCATGCAACTCTAGGAGATTTGTTGGTTACTTTTTATAAGCCATTGGAAATGGTGGATGGGCTGATCGACAAGACGATAATGTAGAAAAGGTAGTCCAGCTCACCCGGAAATGTTTAGAGGGGTGGGCCTTGGATACCTATTGTAGAGGGCTTGAAATTATCAATCCACAATTTAAGTACTTGAAAGTTGGTCCACAAAAACTTAACTTCAATTCAATTATGAATTTGCATATACATTATATACATGCTACATGTAATTTATGCATCATGTTGCAAACGTGTGTATATCAGCAAATCAAGTTCAATTCTATAATGTAGCAATGTGATCCATGCATGGAATGATAACTAGGATACCATTGAGCACAAAAGATAACACGAGACCAACACTAATAAGATTATGGATAATTGCCGTTAGCATTTTAGTTAACTGCATAAATAGTCAATCATTGGGAAAGAAAATTAGAAAATGAAAGGTTAATTTAAATCTATCAACATAACCATATGATCACTTCTGACTTGATGACCGAAAAGACGTAAAACAATGGTTTTCTTTTTTTTTTTTTTTTGTTTTTGTTTTTATTTTTATTTCTATTTCTTATTTTTTGCTTTGAATAAGAAAAACATAATAGCTTCACAAGCAAAATCCTAAAGTCATTGACCATCGTCCTTGTTGAATACATTGAAATCATCCATGTCTTCACTACCACTTGTAAGTGCTTTGTCGCCTACATAGACACTATCTAATTCTGTGTCTTCATATTGATATAACAGTTGGTAGGGACTTGTACCTTCCTCGGCCATGAGACTTGTCCAAAAATAACATATTGAGCAATGAAATTGCAGTGATTATGTCTAAGCAATACATGTCATTCAGTATTTAATGAGTTACTAAGATTCAATGAAGTACTTTGTTGCCTTGTATGGACAGTTGCACTTGTTATGATTGTACATTTACAATCACCGCATCGCTTCCCCGATTGGGACATCATCTTTTCCTTGATTTGAGTCACTTTTCACTTCTATTTGTCCTCATGGGTAGTGGATTGCATATGCATACGGTGTCTTGTTCGTTATCCATGTTCTCTCTATTGGCAATTCTCTTTCCTAGCCACTACATCGTCCACATTTTTTTGACCTCTCTTTCAAAGTAAATCTACACAACAATAAAATGCTCTATGCTTCTATCAACGATGCTTTGTCAACTAATTGAGTAGTACAATGTGAAAGAACCACTAATTTCAAGAGGCTCATAAACAATGTGTGACTTTGCATCCTTAGTCCACCGTCTCAGAATGCAATGAGTTGGTATAGACTTCATGTGTTTGATAATCATCAAACATAGGATGTGATGACATAATACTCGTAGTCGTAGAACTCGAAAAGCTTACAACTGCATGAAATTACATCTTTGTCCTTGTCCCAAGTAGGTTGTTGTGGTCTATCAAAAGTTCCATCTTGCTCATCTCTCTCCATCAAATATACTTTCATCGAGTCATAACCACCTGATCACGTGCAGTTGTACTTCACCGCATCAAGAAACTCTTTCTAGAACCTCAAAAACATTGTTTGTGTACATGCTTGCCATCCATTTCTCTATGCTGAATAATGTGGCTGTTAGAGGACTTTTTCTAATATCTACAAGATCATTCATATTTTGTGCATCTCTCTGATGTCGGATAGCTTGCTGTATACGCAGTATGATGTCCATCAAAGTATTGTTCTTCATAATGTGTCTTTTAAAGCACACATGTTTAGCTTCAACTTGCTGATTGCTCGACATTCCTACACAAACACATGCCTGATAAACTCGGGTACCCCACATGTTGCGTATCGTGTAGATGTTCCTAAGCTAGACGTTATCACCCAACTCAATAGCATCCAAAAATCGGTTCCATTCATTTTCAAATTTTTCATGCGTCTCCAAGTACTTAGTGACATTCTCAAAATTACGATGCTGTTCTTGGTACAGTACATTGTCCAACTTTTCAGAGAACTTGTTCGATATGTGCCACGAACAAAAGCAATGAAATGTGGTTAGGAAAATGTCAGACACGGAGTGAGTGATAGCAACATCCTGATTTATGATGACCAGTGATAGTGGCGTGTGATTAAGCATGGCCTCCAAGAAATGTGAGAAGAGCCATTTGCAAGGCCAATCTTCTCATTGCTCAACAAGTCGCATCCGAACATAGTCGTTAGTCTATGGTTATTCACTCCTGTGAATTCTGCAAAAATCATTTCGCACACTATTGCATCACTGAAAGAGCAACAAAAAAACACCACCAATTCTATTGTAGGTGAAATAGAAATCATCACCCATTGCCTTCTCCTCCTCGAAATGAGCAATAATTGACTTTGCATCACGCGTTAGAAGTTCCATATAATCATTACATTCCTTATGTCTTAAATCCCTCTCTAATCAGTCAACCGAAAAGGGACCACCTGTTTCTAGATCTAGAATTCACCATTATTTCCATGTAGGTATATTTGCTTCGGAGAACTGATGTATATATGTTCTATGTTGGAGACACCAGGCGATGTGATTTAAATAAATGGACCTTCCCGGGACTAGCAAATGGGTGATTATGTTTCTTTTCAAATCCATCCTCAAAAAACAGGCAAGGTGAGATGAGGGTTCTTATGAGCATGTCGTAGAACTAGTGGCTATTGCTACACATGTCAATCAGATCGGCTCTTAATTGGAAATCGTTCATCCCAAAAGGAGGATACACGATGTTCGATCGACTAGGAGTTGCTGGTGGAGTAAAAAATTGAGCTATTGGTAAATTTCTTCCATCATCATCATCATCCTCCTCATCCTCATCTTTTTTGTCCTTATGCAGGGGATTATTCTTATATGCTAGAACTGCTATTCATTCTGCTTCCAATATGGTTGATCTTGCAGCATCCTCTTCTTTTCGATGGTCCATTGGTAGTTGTTGCAAATCTTTTTTTCTTTTTTTTTTTTATGTATGTTCCTTGTGTACATGTCTAAAAGTGAGTTCAGTCTCTAATCAAATTGCTCAAGAGTACAACCTTGTGAATGCATCATACAACAAACACTTTTTCTTTAAAAAAAAAAAGAAAAAGAAAGAGCAAGTATCAAAATTCGTTTATAATAGAAAACAAATAATTCAACTAAACTTGAAGCCAAGATTAATATAAAGAAATATTAAATAAAAATCATCCATGTCAGCGGTGTCAAAAACTTGTGATGAAAATAGATAGCATGTGTAAGATATCATCACACAAGTAGTAAAATTGACTTGTTGAATCTATTTATCGTACTCAGAAAGACTATTTGATCTAAATTGGTATAAATTATTCCCAACTAGAACAAATGAAAATATCAAGAATGTAGATTTTAGTTATTAACAATAAAATTGTAATGAACTCAAAAATAAATCACGAAATTGACATAATTGATCAAATTACTAATGAAATAAGTTGGGAATCACAATTTATCTATATTTATCCTATTTGATTTCTCCTCTCAAGTTCAAATTACTTGCATATAATTAAGCCGACTACCATATCTCTACATATAGTCCGGATAAGTCTTAAATTCGTAAGAATTCATAAAAGATCTCAATAATTATAAAATGATATCTCTACCTTTTGTGTGAACTGCAGGATGTTACAATGTGGTTTAAATAAATAACTCACATCTCGATTTGTTATTATTCACAAGTTGATGAATTAATGATCAAATAATTCGCACATCAATAATCTATATATTAATAAAATGAGATCAGTTTCCCGCTCAATCTTATAATTTTTAGAATTAAAAAATAGTATTTTATTTATATTTCCCACTCAAAGACAAATACCTAATTTTCAACCTATGCATAATCTCCCGTTATTATAAACCCTGATCTTTTGATAGAATCACTTCTTATCCCTCCAATTTGGGTTAGTATCGTGTGTGATCTTTTTAAATCTCTCATCCATATCTCTCCCATTAAATCACGCAAAATCAAGAAAAAATTTATAACCAAACGGCTGGAGAGTGCCAATCTGATTAAATTGTCCTTTCTTATGCCATTTACCATGGAAAAAAAGAAAATATGTTATTATAATTTTTATTTTGCATGTATTTTAAATTATAACTTGGCCATAAATCTCCCTGTGCAACGCACGGGATAAAATACTAGTAGATATAAAATTATCACATAAGAAATCAAAATCTAAAATTTGAGAATTGAACTCAAATATTCAAACTATATTAAATCGTTCGTCCCAAATGAAAATTAGCTAGACATATTAAAAATTATATAAATTGCAGAAAATAAATGATTTCATCACGAATTTTGAAGAAGAATTAAGAAGTTGAAGATCTTGCATCAAGAATCCACTTCAGCCTTAAATCTCTTAAAAAATGATTGATTATATCCCAATAAATCTCTAAGTTGAATGTGTGTAAAATTTCTTCAAATTGTGTCCCAACATCCTATTTATAGCCCCCATTAGGTTTTCAAAAGATGCTTAAAACTATGTACAAGAATAAGCAAACGTTGAGTTCAAAGAGGAAACAAATTTCCAAAAGTTGTGCATTACTGAAAACCAGAAGTTGCATGTGCAACTTTGGCATTTGCGGGTGCAACTTCCAGCTTCGCGGCTGCAACATACAAACCTGTCGGAGAAACTTTCGCTTTGCGGGTGCACCTAAGCAACACAATTTCACCTATACGGTCCACAACACCCTTGATGAGTCGTTTCTCTTTTTCTTATTTATTTATTTTTTTGGCCGCGACGCGAAATCTTTTTGCGAGCGCAACTTGCCATGCCTTGTAGAATTTCCACTTTTTTGTTATTGTAGTCCTTGATATTCCATTCCTTTTAAATTTTGATCCAAAACTCTTCAATCTTGAGTACATTCACTTTTTTTCCTTCCATTCTTGTGGGGCATTTCATCCAAGTTGGGTTTTACCAAAAAATAATAAAAAATAAACCTAATTAAGCATGATAAAACACATTAAATACTAATAAAACTATAGAATAGATATAAATATAACACTTAACACAACCCCACAATTGTTTTCACTTTTGTTCACAATGGATAACCTAGCAAGGCGTTGACAATGCGAATGTCACCTACCTCTTCGTAGATCTTTCCACGATATGTTTAACATTTTCCTGATAGTTGTTATTAGTTTTGCCTTCTTTCAAGCATACAAATAACCTCTACACGCATTCCTTTGTTGTTCCTTCTTTTTCATTGTTGTGTTTATTGATGCTAAAACCACCCTCTTTGGCGTAGGTCTAGTACAATGACACGCATCTTCCTCTTTCCCAAACTCTTGACTGGATTTCGGGATAAAACCTATTGTTACTTGGGAAATCCATCCAACCTCTTCTTCATCCCTTTGCATTTCTAAATGAAAGGAAAAACATTACAAAGACATATTGCTAACGTATTTCAATTCTAAGCAATTAACAACTAATACACTAACTCATTTTCAAATTTTAAAAATATGAAATTGAACACATTTCACCCTTTAAAGTGAAAAAATTATGCATCTAAATCGATTAAAGTGAGTTTTTGTTAAACAAATGAAAAAGCTATGGTGTATATGATTTTATAAAATTGCATTTTCCATATATTTTAAAATTTGATGAAATAAAAATCTGCATTTTGCAAACTTTTGAAAATAAATGTAGACGAACTTTAAAAAATAATGAAATAAAATAAGTACATGTAATACCTTTTTTGTTAAGAAAATATGGGAAAAAATACAATATAACATTTTTTAAAAAAATTAGTAATTACACTACAAATGATGAAATAAAAAATATATAGGATCATCTACTACATGTTACATCTAACACAATTAACATTACACACCATGTTAAAATAAACTAACATGTTTTTTCTCCATAAAAGTACAATGTACACAAAGTAACATGTACACTTACCTATCGTGGGAAATGATTTGGATAAGAAAAGATTGAGCACTGACGATGGTGGTGGTGGTGCCTCTAGGGTTTGTCTGTGTGTGTGTGTGTGAGAGAGAGAGAGAGAGAGGTGAGAGTTTAGTGTTTATATAGCAATAAAGGTGTTAAGAATCCCACATAGGAAAATGATGAAAGAATGTTTCAATTTGTAAGTGTAGGCTTTATGTAGCTACTAAAAATAAGCTAAAAGGCCATATGGTTGGGTTGGGCCACATTATATATATATATATTATATATTTTAGATGGGCCTTGGGCTTTGGTGATAAGAAAACTCATTCTTATTTTCTTTTTGCTTTTTTCGAGTTAAAAGGAAGGACAGAACAAATGCGTCTCTCTTCAACAGACGCATCTTTTCAGAAAAGATGCGTCCCTTCATCAAAATTGCTCTCAGTCAACTCGTTTTCTTCTTTATAAATATGAAGATCTCGATTTAGATGGTCATAAAAAAAATAATTCCTCATCCGCTTCTTCTACATCTCGAGAGATAAAACGCCATTGGATTAAGGTACGGGTTCCTAGGCAACAGATTGAGTCCTGGTGGCAAATCGCTTGCCGAACTACAAAGCATTAAGAGTAGGAACGCAATTTTCCTATATGACATAGTGTAAACTAGCCTCAATCTATATCGCAAAGTCCGTTTGTAATCCGTTTATATTCATCTCGATAAGTATAATATTCTGTTGAATTCATGATTTTTCGCGTTTGTTTTAAAATTCACATATTGTTCATTAACAATCTATAAAAAAATTGTGTAGAATGGAACAATCTGTGAATGCTGTGAAACCTCATGTTGAGAAGCCAAACAAATTCAAGTGAGAGGATTTCAAGCGATGGCAACAAAAGATGTTGTTTTAGTTAACATCATTGAACTTTGCACATGTCGTCAAGGAAGAATGCTCTAAGGTAGAGGGGGATAACATTTCTGTAGAAACTCTAAGCGTAATTGATGCTTGGACACACATCAAGTTTTTAGGAAAAAATTACATATTGAATAGCCTTGATGATACACTCTGTGATGTGTACAGGTCTTACAAAACTGTAAAAGAACTCTGGGAATCGTTGGAGAATAAATAAAAGATTGAAGATGCACGTTCAAAGAAGTTCATCGTTGGGAAATTCCTAAAATACCAGAGGGTGGAAAATAAATTTGTTATCCATCAAGTTGAAGAACTACGGGTCATTATCCTTGAACTTGCTGCAGAAGGAATAAAGTTACCAGTTTCATTTGCGGTTGGCGCGGTTATTAAAAAATTACCAGCGTCATAGAATAACTTTAAGATACATCTCAAACACAAGAAAAACAATATGACCATGGAGGATCTGGTTCTCAAGTTAAGGGTCCAAGAAGATCGCCAGAAAAATGACGGGTTAAATGCTCTAGTGTTTGAGGCCAAAGCAAATGTCATTGAGGTTGGAGAATCATACAAACATAAGCCTAAAGGGCTGAAAAACAAGAACTCTAACAAAGGCAAAGCAAAGAACATTCTTGGACCAAAGGTGAAGAATTTCAAGGCAATAAAAGGTGTGTTGGGTATTTGGAAAATTCGGATAAAAAGCACAAGATTGCGGCCATAAGAAAACAAATCCTAGTGCCATTAATGATCAAGCAAATATAGTAGAAGAATTCATTGGCATGGTATTGGAAGTTTGATAAGTGCTCGAAAAGCACTTAAATAACTCTTCTATTTTACGTATTTGTGTGTTTTATTAGTATTATATGTTTATTTTTATGTGTTTTCCTTTTATTGTGTGTTTAGAGTCACAAGAAATCAAAAGGAGCCAAAATGGATAAAAACGGAGCGAAAACGGAACTTGGGACCGAAATGCAAGCAAATTCAAAGATGGAGGGCCTCCGATGCAATTTTATGAAAAGTTGTTTTTACAATTTTTATTGTGCCAATATCAAAGAATATCAAAGAGGATTTCCAAATTTTTGTCGGATCCCAAATCGGAGTTTCCTAGTAAAAGTTATGGCCATTTGAAGAGAAAGGACAAAGCGTAAAAAATCAGCAGCTCGAATTTACTGCCGCAGTTCAATAATTTGACCATAACTTTTGCTACAAAATTTGGATTGACCTGAACTTTATATTGTTGGAAAGGACACTAAGAGGGCTACAACTTTGATGTTGACCTCTTCAAATGATTCGGATCATATCATGGTAAACAATGAGCAAAACCGAGAGTGATGTGAATGGAGGATTTCTTGGGCCATGTTTTGGTAGAAAATTCATAACTTTCTATTAAAATATCAAAAAAAGGAAATTCCAATTGTACAATTCAGCCAAGATGCTTACCTATACCATGATACAATATTTGAACTAATGGAGCAATTTAAGATCATGATTTGGTGGTTACCAATTAGTGGAGTCATAATGGAGTAGTTGTACAATTGTTTATTATCTTTTCTTGTGAAATTTTTCCTATAAATAGAGGCATTTGTAAGGAAGGAAATACACAACTTAGTGGAAGAGAATTAGCTAGTAGTTCTCTCCAACTTTCTCTTCAATAAAATTCTCTTCTTCATTTGTTCTTAGTTTTAGCTTGAAAGATCTTAGTTTTTCATATTCCGGCTGAAGAAATAAAGGCTTCAATCGATCAATGATACTTCGGCTGTGAATATGATTAGCGGATCATTTCTTCGATAAGTTTCTCTTTTCCCTTTTATTTCTCTATTTATTTCTTAGCATTTATTTACTTGTTTTCTATATTTTGCGTATAATCTATCATATAGTGGTGGTGATACAAAGCGAACACTCGCTAAAAAGTATGAAACCCTACAAATATGAGTAGTTAGACTTTTCTATCTAGTTCGAGGGGGACGTTGTGTTCAACTAACATGTGGTTATCTTTTCTAACTCTTTAGTAACGTTTTATCTATTCCTCTACTTCAATTTGTTGATTTGTTATGTTTTTAAACCCGTTTTGAATTTATGTGATTATTGCATTCACTTTGACCAATTGAATCAATTAATCTTTAAGTTCAAGTTATGTGCTAGGATTGGAACTTTTGATCCATAATTGTCACTAGATTCCAATCCATAGTAGCAAACGAATATCGTGCATATTTGCTAATAAATCAACTTAGATGTATTAATTCAAGTTTGTGAAATTGATCATCTAATTCAACTCATTCTTCTGGTTCATTTCACACTAGCTTTGTATTAAATCCTAAGAATTTGTTTAGGGTTATCCAATAGCTAGATGTTAAGTTAAAGAACTCACTTTAATTTAATACACTTAAGGAAGAATTCGTTAATAAGAGCTTCTTGATTAATTGAGAGTTGATAAATTGAAGAAGGAATAGTAACACGTTGCATGGGAAAGATAAATATAAGTTGTTGACACAACCGAACCCGAGAACTAGATATTTTGTACAATTGTTTTATTTCAATCTTTTATTTTGACGTTCGATTTTCTATTTTTATTCAAAGATCACAAAACCCTCATTTTTCTATATTAATTGATAAAATCAACTAGATTAAGCACCGTTCCTCTTGCGTTCGACCCTTACTTACCACTTCTACATTAATTTGTAGTTTTGAAACCGAGTAAGGAAATAAAATAAATTTTGGCGTACTGCGACAACACGCCCAAAGTCAATTTGATAACTGATAGCAAGGATTGGTGGGTCGATACAGGTGCAACAAGGCATATATGTGGTGATAGAAGTATGTTTCTGACCTACACTCCCAACAGTGGCGATGAGAAGATGTTCATGGGCAATGAGTCAATTGCAAATATCATTGGAAAAGGGAAAGTGGTTCTAAAACTCACCTTGTGTAAAGAACTTGCTCTCATGGACGTTCTGCGTGTTCCTAAAATCACTAGGAACCTTGTATTTGGTTCTATGTTAAGCAAAAAGGGATTCAAACTGGTGTTCGAATCTAATACATTTGTTCTCACTAAAGGTGGAACATTTGTCGAAAAAGGCTATCTGGCCGAAGGCTCTTCAAACTCAATGTACTTGGTTATGACAATGTTAATAATATGAATAAGGCTTCTGTTCACTTGTTGGAATCATCTACTTTATGGCATGGTACATTGGGACATGTGAATTTTAAATCATTACATAGAATGGCTAATCTCATGTTGTTGCCTAAGTGTTCGTTAGATGAAATGCACAAATGTGAAGTTTGTGCTGAATCGAAGTTTACTAACAAACCTTATAAATTAATAAACTAAAGATCAAATGAAGTGTTGGAAGTAATTCACACTGATTTGGGCGATTTCAAGTCTATGCCAAGTCGGGGTGGTAAGAATTATTATATCACATTCACAGACGATAAAACAAGATTCTGCTATGTATATTTATTACATAGTAAAGATGAGGCTTTTAATATGTTTAAAACATATAAAGCTGAAGTGAAAAACCAATTGGGTAAGAAAATCAAAATTCCGTGATCAGATAGAGGAGGAGAATATGAACCCAATGCCTTTGTAGAATTTTGTGCGTCTCATGGAATTGTTCATCAAACGACGGCACCGTACACATCTCAACAGAATGGTGTGGCCGAATATAAAAATAGGATATTGACAAATATGAAAAATACTATGATTAATAGTTCCGCGTTACCACTTAACTTGTGGGGTGACGCCATACTCACCGGAAATGCTGTGTTGAACAAAATTCCATCAAAGAAGAGCAACCAATCCCCACATAAAATGTGGTATAAGAAACCACCGGCCTATAAAAGGATGAAAATGTGGGGTTGCCAAGCAAAAGTTCAAGTTCCTTTGTCTAAGAGAGTTAAACTTGGACCAAAAATCATTGATTGTGTGTTTATTGGCTATGCCAAGAATAGTGCCTCTTATAGATTTCTAGCATTTAAATCTGGAGTTTCTAGTATTCAAGAGAATACTATCATTGAATCTAATGATGTTGAATGGTTCGAAAATATATTTCCCTACAAAGAGCGGCAAAGTGGAAATAAAAGGAAAGAACATAATTTTAAGTGATGTGGATAAGTGCAATGATAATTTGGACAAAGGTTTAGAAGGTTTAGAACCAAATATCACACCACATATCCAAAAAAAAAAAAAAAAATAGAACCAAGAAGAGGGAAAAGAATAAGGGTTGCAAAAGACTTTGGACTTGATTTTATGACCTTTCTAACAGAAGTTGAACCAAAAATTTACAAAGAGGCTATAACTTCATCTGAAAGTATGTATTGAAAAGAAACAATTAAAAGTGAAGTTGAATCCATCTTACAAGGCCACATGTGGGAGTTAGTCAACTTACCACCTGGTTGCAAGCCCATTAGATACCAATGGATTTTTAAGAAGAAATTGAAGGCTGACGGTATAGTCAACAAGTATAAAGATCGATTAGTTGCAAAGGGATACCGTAAAAAACAGGGGCTCAATTTCTTTGATACTTTCTCACCAGTGACTAGAATTACTTCAATAAGAATGTTAGTTGTAATTGTAACTATATATAACTTTGAAATACATCAAATGGATATCAAAATCGCTTTTTTAAACGGTGAGCTAGATGAAGAGATTTACATGGAACAACCCGAAGAATTCGTTGTAAAATGTCAAGAAATGAAAGTGTGCAAACTTGTCAAGTCTTTGTACGGACTTAAACAAGCACCAAAGTAGTGGCATGAAAAATTTGACCACACTATGTCATCACATAGATTCTAAATCAATGAGTGTGATAAGTGTATCTATACTAAGAAATTTTCCAATGGTGCTTGTGTAATTGTATGTTTGTATGTGGATGACATGCTCATCATAGGACCAAACTTAGGGGTCATAAACTCTACAAAGAAAATTTTGAGTTCTACCTTTGAAATGAAAGACATGGGTAAAGCCGATGTGATATTAGGTATACTAATTCAAAGGAATAGTGATGGTTATATACTTGGCCAATCACATTATGTGGAAAAAGATTCTTGAAAATTTGGACATACTAATAGTGATCCAGCTAAGACTCCTTATGATCCTAGAAACAATTGAAAGAAAAATCCTGGAGACAGTGTAGCTCAACTAGAATATTCATGTATTACTGGGATGCTACAATATATCACAAACTGTACTAGGCGGGATATTGCTTATTCTGTAAATAGATTAGCAAGATATACAAGTAATCCTTCTAAGGCTCACTGGGAAGCTTTGGTTTGAGTATTAAGATACTTAAAATATACAATGGATTATGTATTACATTATTGTACTTATCCTCTTGTTTTAGCAGGATATAGCGATGCTAATTGAATATCGAATGATACAGAAATGGCTACAAGTGGGTATGTCTTTAATCTTGGTATTGCTACGGTTTCATGGAAGTCACAGAAACAAACTTGTATATCACGTTCAACCATGGAATCAGAATTGATTGCCTTAGATAAAACCGTAGAAGAAGTTGAGTGGCTCAAGAACTTTTTAGAATGCGTACCGAATGGCCACACCCTGTGACTGCTATTTGTGTGCATTGTGACTATCGAGCAGCTATTGGACGAGCAAAAAGTCACATTTATAATGGCAAATCAAGGCACATAAGAAGAAGGCGTAATACATTAAGACACATGCTCTCTAGTGGCATTATTTCCATTGATTCTGTAAAGTCAAAGGAAAATGTTGCAGATCGGTTAACAAAAGTATACCAAAAGAGAAAGTGTCACACTTGTCGAGGGGAATGAGCTTAAAGCCAATATAATAAGGAGTAACTTGGCGGAAACCAAACCTAGTTATGTGTCGTTCGTACACTACTAGGTTCAATATGGAAAACTAATCGGGTGAAAATTAATTTTACAGCATACAACACTATCCATTCCTATGGTAAGAATCGTATGCTACCTACGACGATAAGGTTGAATTTTCTTAAGGACATTATTATAAAAATACAACAGGATGTTCATGAAAATAATATCACCTATATAAGAGTAATGTGGGGTCACATTTATGATAGTAGGATTGCTATATTCTCTAAAGCTCCTATGAATCCAGGATTGTTCATGACCAAAATGAACACAACCGTATGAATGGAAAAGTGTTTACGTGTGATACTTATTGTCTAGGCTTACTAAACATGATGAACAGTTCAATGTTTTCTATACACACAACTTCATCAGTAAGTCCGATAAGTATTCACTAAGGTAGGTTCAAGTCCAAAAGACACCTATCACAATACGTGTAGAATCAAGTTTATCTTTGGGACATTCTAAACATCGAACTAATTCAAATTGCTATATAAATGTGGGGTAATGTCAGAGTTTATACTATTTATATAGCAACAAAGGTGTTAAGAATCCCACATACGAACATGATAAAGGAATGTTTCAACTTATAAGTGTGGGCTTTGTGTAGCTATTAAAAACAAACTAAAGTCCATATGGTTGGGTTGGGCTATATTATATATATTATATATTGTAGATGGGGCTTGGGGTTTGGTGATAAGCAAATTGATTTTTATTTTCTTTTGCTTTTTCGAGTCAAAAGGAAGGACAGAACAGATGCGTCTCTCTTCAATAGACGCATATTTTCAAAACATATATGTCCCTTCATCAAAATTGCTCTTAACCAATTCGTTTTCTTCTTTATAAATATGACGATCTCAATTAAGATGATATCAGAAAAACAAGTCTTCATCCTCTTCTTCTGCATCTCAAGAGATAAAACGCCCAGGACATTTTCTTGGGTCTCGGATCAATGTGCAGGTTCTAGGCAACAGATTGAATCCTGGTGGCGAATTGCTCGACGAACTACAAAGCACTAAGAGTAGGAGCACAATTTTTCTATAGGACATAGTGTAAACTAGCCTCGATCTATATTGCAAAATCCGTTTGTAATGCGGTTGTATTCATCTTGATGTGTATAATATTCTATTGAATTCATGATTTTTGTGTTTGCTTTTATAATTCACATATTGTTCGCTAACAAGAGAGACTCGTAGGTGAGAGTAAAAGTGAGGGAGAATGAAAGAGCAGACTATGTGTCTCGATTGAAAAAAAAATACCTTTCCAATTTTTAATAATTATTTAACAGTCCCTTTTGATCACCCAAAAGGTTAGTAAAATGGGACCAATTAGATGTCCATGCCATCATACAGAACTTTATCTGGTACGTATCTTGAGTACCATGTCAAGAGTGCTATAGGTTTAGTGTTATTTTGGATATCGGCCATGACTGGTAATATGGACTCTCTAATACTATAATGGGAAAGATGACAAAAAATACAAATTGTATTTTCTATATTTGGATGTATTACATCACTTTAGCAGTGACTTGCTATACATAATATCTCTAGATAATATTCTAGATTTTTTAATGGAACATTCTAAAATTTAGGCACATATAAAATGTTGCATGGACATTTCAAAAAAAAAAAAATAAAATAAAATTGTTGCTTGGCAATTTTTATTAGGCAGCCTAAAGTGTACGCATGCCGTGTGTTAGGCTAAATTTTTTGCATTTTAAAATACGAATGGCAAAAAGGTAATCAAACTAAATGGATTGAAAAAACCTGAATCGATAGGACGACAGATCGAATATGGTTTTCGAGGGTAAAACCTGCAGCGGATACGAGTCTAATATGAATATTAGAGGCATATTCAAAATTGAAACCGTTTGTCCGATTAACTTATTAAATCATTCTTTTAAACCTTTTTTCCCTTTGAGTTGATAAAGCTATCTCAGTGGAGCATATAATTTAAAATTTTGAGTTTTTAAATCTTTGTTTCTAACTTTTTGGTAATTTTAAAATTTGTACCATCTCCATTACTCGAACATGGTATTACTATTTTTCCCAAAATGTCCGCCATTAAAATTACTCAAACCTGACGTGAACCGTGACTCAAACCGATCTAAATTGAATTGAAATACTCGTGATATGAGTAATATGGATCGCAGATTTACTCGTTAATCGTATCCATTGCCATCACTACTTTAAAATTAATTTTATCACCGACAATAGGGGAGATCTCATACAATAAAACATATGTCTGTCAAATTGCCATTACAGAAGCAACATATTAGTTTCATAACTTTAAAACTAATTAGAAGAATAGCGTTGACTTGCAATCACTAGGTGTGGGATAATTCTGAGTTGTGACTGATAATGGGGCGGGTGTAGTTGACATGGACATATGGTGCCTTAACTTTAACTCAATCAAGTAGTTGGGAATTTCTATTCCACTCTATCCCCCAAATTATAACGAAATTTCAATCGCCTCCGAATACAGTGTTAAAACTTAAAAAATCGCGAATTGCAAGTTGAAATGGCAACTACGGACTCCGAATTCACCGACTCATCTGTATATCTGACTGCTTCAATTTGATTGATCGCAGCATACTGATCTTAATACTACTGGGTTACGCTGATTTGTTGCATTATACACCTCAGATTCTAGCCTTGTTTGACAAAGAGATTAAAGCTTTGCAAGTTTTCTGCATTGGAACAGCGGACACAAAGTTCGAAGAGCTCCAATTTCTATCAGAGTCTGTTGTATCCAATTTGAACTAGTTTTCCAGTGACATTTCCTCCAAGGTCTGATACTGTACCTTTTTCTTTTTTGCTTGCTTTTTGTTTTTACATTTTTTCCGCCTGCTCTTCAGTTATAATGTTCTGCATCCTTATATTCTCTTTCTCGGGATATAAGGAAATTCACGTTTTGGTGTATGTTAAAATTAAGCAGTGTTACGGATTTCTTCAGTAGAGTATTGCTTAGTAAGTGTTACTAAATGCCGATATTGTGTAAATTATTATGATTGCACGATTTTTTTAAAGGATGTTTAATTCGCGACATTGTGTTTTCCCATTTAACTTGCCATTAAAGATCTTAAGTCCGTTTTTGGTTTTATTACATGCTCGTTTTACAATATGTCACCGTAGTATACATTTGAAGTTCATGTATGCTGTGGGTGTGAACAGTTGCAAGTGACAATAGTTGATGTGTCTACTGGTAGAAACGATACAAAGTGCTCTGGGAATTTCAAATTTGTATCGAGAGATGAGGTTCTGTCTTGCCACCCTGGAGGGGAACAATGTGGTTCTTCACTTCCAGATGAACGAGGCAAAGCTATTGCTATCATGAACAAAGCACTTGAGAGTTTCATCAGAAAAGCTCATGGTGATCGCATTCTTGCCGGAGTTATTGGGCTTGGGGGAAGTGGAGGGACATCATTAATGTCATCCTCCTTTAGGCCTCTCACAATTGGACTCCCAAAGGTAATTGTGTCAACTGTGGCTAGTGGACACACTGAACCCTATGTTGGAACGTCTGATTTGGTGTTATTTCCGTCAGTGGTGGATATTTGTGGCGTTAACAGAGTGAGTAGACTGGTGTTGTCTAATGCTGCTGCTGCTTTTGCTGGGATGGTTATTGGGAGACTAAAAGGCTCCAAAGTTTCGGCTGCTGATGGTGAGAAGCCTACAGTTGGTATAACTATGTTTGGTGTTACTACCCCACGTGTTAATGCTGTCAAAGAAACATTGAACAGAGAAGGATATAAGGCCTTGGTTTTCCATGCCACTGGGGTTGGAGAAAGGGCTATGGAGGACCTTGCCAGGGAAGGACTTATACAGGTATTCTATTCACATTTGATGTAGCTCATATCACAATTCTCATCTTGAAATATTGTTTATTTGACATATTGCGGACCTAGGTTTCGGCATTTAACTAGGCTAGAGATAATGTCTCAATATGGCACATTTGCCTCTCAGGATGGATGGAATGGCCAAACAAAATATTAGCTTGTTATGCTGGTCAAAATAATTAGCTAAAAAGTTGCCATCTTATAACTGATTGATGTAAATTTGCTCTAGCTTGGCTAAGCTTTTAAGTGCTTATAAGGTATCAGTCTTGAGGAATATGTGGTTTATAAAAGTTTGTGGGTCCTAAGAAATGCATGGTTAAAAATGATGTTTGGCTGGCTGTTAAACAATTAAAGAACTTCTCCAAAATGAGAGAAACTGGAAGGCAATATTTCCCCATTTTGCAGGTGATTGAACAGTAGTGGTCTGCAAAGATCAAGATGTATGGTAAAATATTGATATGATTTTGGGTTAGACAGTTGGATACTTACTTCAACTCCCATTTTAGTTGATGGAATCTCCTGTCTTTCTTGAATTATCCTTGTTGGCTGACGCTGTGTGTTAAGCTAATAGTTGAGGGCTACATTAGTTATACGATGATAGCTTCAACAATAAGATATTGATGAGATCTAGATCAAGTGCATATTTGTTAGAGCTTAAATTATATTTTAAGTTGGTTAGACAAATGTGGTAATTAAAAATTTCGATTTTCTAATGACCAACCACTCATAACCATTTCTTGTCTGCATATTGTGTAGGGCTTACAACTTACAATCACTTAAAAGTTAAAACCACTCCAACCATATTGTAAATCTTTGTCAAGTATATGCTGGTTGTCGGGGAAAGATTGACTTCAGAAATATGCTTTCTCTTGATTTGATGTGTAATGGAGATCTTTTCTTTTCTCATTCTCTTCAAAAAAAATCAAGATGACACGATGAAATATGCTTTGACAATAGGAACCGCAGTCGGCATTACAGACTCTCGATCTTTCTCGTGTTATCCTTTTCTGAGTGAGATTTTGTGCAACTGGGCTGCTAATTTTCTTGAATGCTATTGCTACACTTAGTAGTCCTGTTTCTTTCTTTTGTATAGGGTGTGTTAGACATTACTACAACTGAAGCTGCTGATTCCATAGTTGGAGGAGTTATGCCATGTGACAGTTCCCGCTTTGATGCCATATTAGATGAGAAGATACCCTAGTGCTAAGTGTGGGAGCATTGGATATGGTGAATTTTGGACCCAAATCCACCATACCTTCTACTTTTCTGCACAGAAAAATTTATGAACACAATGAACAAATGGTAGTGCTTTCTCTCTGTCTTTATCAAATTTTCTCAAATTTGGCTTTTTTATATACTTTCAGAATTTGGAGTATAAGCTAAGAATAAGCACATAGCATTTTGCAGCATATATCATTGATAGAGCATTTGAGGACAGTTTCTGGAAGTGAGTGACTTTGATAATATATATTAATTTATATTGGCCAACCTTAGCCAGACAATATATCTGAGAGGCACCCTAAAATTTGCCGACTAGCAAACATATCTCCGATAATTCGAAGAAATTAGATTCATGGAAAAATAAGTGTGAACACATAAGAAAAAAGCCGAGTAGACTCACAAAATTTTAAAATTCTTTGCTTGAAAGTAATTTCCCAACAAATCAAATACTGTTGTTTCCTCGCATATCTCAAAAAGAGATTTGTATTGATGTGTTTCAGTTAAAGTCCTCCCATTTTAAAAAGTTGAACTGTGTATAACTAGCAAGCAGTGCTACACTCATGATAACTCCTCCCATTGGAAGCTGTGATCTTTTAGAGTTCTATGTAGGAGCACAACTTTGATTTGGACTTTTTGGTGCTCCAAGTGGCCGAAAAATCATCTACCTCTATTCTACCTCAAAATAGTTGAGATATGGGGGCCTGGTAAATTCTCTATTTTGCACTGACATGAATGCCTGACTGGACATGACACATTAGACATGCTAACATGCAATTTTTCAAGGGAAAAAAATGACAAAATGATACACTATGACACGTTAATTATATATACTTTAGGATTCCCCATTTATACACTATATTTTTAGTTTTACACTTATAATTAACTTCTCCTCTTGAAATCTTTTAAATAAGAGTACGTTATATTATAACATCTTTGACTTAACCCATTATACTATTATTGCAAAAGGAAGAAAATGACTATGATAGTGTCCTACAAGTGTTGATATCCTATATGACAAGACGTGTTGGACATTGACATGGCGTTCTTATTGAAGTGTACGTACCAGTGAAAGAACTTCATAAGTATGTTTTGTTGTAAAGCAACTGAAATCTTTTGATTAGAAGTTGTAGATGTGTGTGAACCAACTGTTAATGGTCTTTTTTCAGGTTTCTCTGATGCGAACTACAGTGGATGAGAATAAGAAATTTGCTGCATTTATAGCAAACAAGTTGAACAAGGCATCATCAAAGATTTCTGTCTGTCTCCCAGAGAAAGGTATCTCTGCATTGGATGCACCTGGCAACGCATTCTGTGACCCTGATGCTACTAGCGCTCTTTTAGATGAAGTACTACAGAGACTAATTGAAACAAATGAAGATCGTCAGGTCTCTTCATGCTCATTGAATATATATATTCTATGATTCCACCGTGCTCTATTACTTGGATAAGTTGGATTTAGGGTTGTCATTTTGTTTATTAAACATTTTTATTCTTTCGTCTTATGTGTACTGATAGGTTAAAGTTTTTCCTCATCATATTAATGACCTGGAGTTTGCAAATGCACTAGTTGACTCATTCTTGGAGATCCATACAAGTTATAAAGGTGCATCTAGTAACCAAAAAAAGTATGAATCCACCCAAGAAATTCAAAAGGATATCTCTGTTTCGAAGATAAGTACCCAATGGAATCTAACAATTTCATACTGCCCGAGCAATTTTCCTGATGCAAAGCCAGGTTGCAGCTACCCTGCCCCAACAATTTTCTTAATGTGATCTTTATTATTTCACTTAGGCCTTGTTCTTTTCATGAGTTCGTGCATTTCCGTGCAATTTACACATATTTTCAATCACACACACATTTTCCAAGGGTAAATTTAATGAATGGTCACCAAACTTTCAAGATGTTACTAATTACTCACTGAACTTTGAAATGTAACTGAATACTGACTGAACTTTACTTAATGTCAACTAATCATCGCTTTTTAACTCAATATTTAAATATATTTAAGAATTATGTGTATATGACTAATAACATTCTTCGTAGAGATAGTTAGACTAATTGTTGGGAAAATAAATTCATCTACTGGGACTTACATTAGAGAAAACCTGAATAAACGATTAGAAATGCCACTGTCTAAACAATACTTGTGTCGCGTTTCTTATTGTTTATATAGCTTTTCGTCCTATTTGAGTGAGTTTTTTATACCATCAATTGATCTAGTTGGTCACTTGTATGATATCGTCACTCAAATTAGTGCAATACGCTAATAGAATAAATATTAAGTTAACGAGTGATCGATAAATGACGTTAAGTAAAGTTCAGTGAGTATTTAGTTACATTTCAAAGTTCAGTGAGTAAATGGTTACATTTTGAAAGTTCAGTGACCATTCATTAAATTTACCCCATTTTCCAATATACTAACTACACATTTTACACGGAAATGCGTGAACCCTTCAAAAGAACAAGGCCTTAGTTGTTACATTCAGAAGTATACAAACATTCATTACGGCAAACTCTACCTTACCCCTTAAACTGAAGTAAATTAGTGAATTGTTTCAACATTTTCATACTTATTATGAAAAAGCATGTATATAAATCACTTGAATTAACTTCATTCACGTAGCACGGCATTTGGGTATCTTTTAAACCAATATTTGGATGCATTTATCCCTGGTATTCATTCAGAGGCCATATAAAAGATGGCTCGTGCATTATGTTCGATGAAATTTGATGTCTTGCCTACATCCATGCCCATGTAAACTTAAGATGACAATGAAGAGATCTTCTGGCTAAATAGGTCAGACTGAGACTGCTTAAAATAAACGAATGTTCGAACAAATACTTCTAAGGTCATCGTACTTGCCAGTGCTTGGAGTCTGCAATGTCAAGGCTTAGAAAGAACATCTGGAATTGATCAAGTAGGTTTCTTTATGTGTTCACATTGTATTTGTACAAAGTATAGTAATTTTATTTGTCCTTCATACAGAAACACTGCAGAGAACACAAGACATACTGCAGCAATTGAAAGATCAAATAAAGAAAAGGAAACCAATTATTGGGGCCGGTGCAGGAACAGGCATATCAGCGAAGTTTGAGGAAGTTGGTGGTGTAGATCTAATTGTTGTATACAACTCTGGCCATTTTCGCATGGCATGAAGGGGGTCCCTGGCAGGTTTATTGCCTTTCGCGGATGCAAATGCAGTAGTACTTGACATGGCGAATGAGGTGTTACAGGTAGGTATTATCGTTTGTTTATTATTTGAAGAGCTCCTGGCTATTGAAAGCTCATGTGAAATTCATGCCAAAGTGATCCTTGAATCTGCTGTTTACAATTGAATCTTCAGAACCTATTCTGGTTTTGACATTGAACTAATTTTGCATTTGAATGGCATAAGACTGTTTTGTAATTTATTGTCACTGCTTGGTTCGTCCGTGACTTTTTACCTTGGATGTTCCAAGGTCTTCATGGAAGAATTCCAAGTTATTTTACATCACAGTTGTCAGATTAAATTATTATAATTCAATTATATTGTCCAACAATATATCATCTTAGAATGATATTCCAAGCTACTTGAGCAGTTTATACTTAAAACTTGATATTTACTTTTTGTGAAATATTCTGTAAGAAATGATAAGGACGGCTGAAGGAATTAAAAGAGGCTTATAATCCTCGTTCCAATTCCTTAGTGACTACATGAAAACCTTTTCTTTGACTTTTTCTTTGACCTCTTCTGTCCATATTATTTTAATAATTTCTTAATCTCTGCGGATATCTCGTGTTTAGGTGGTGAAAGAAGTTCCGGTTCTTGCTGGAGTCTGTGGAACTGATCCATTTCGAAGGATGGATTACTTCCTGAAGCAATTGGAGTCCATAGGGTTCTCTGGGGTGCAGATTTTTCCGACAGTAGGGCTGTTTGATGGTAATTTCAGACAAAATCTAGAAGAGACTGGAATGGGGTACAGGTAGTCAGAATAGATTGATATTTGCCTTTTGTTTGTCATCATAGTTCACACATGCTTCATGTAAATTCATCAATAAGCAGTTGCCTTATCTTTTTAATTGTTGTTTTCTTTTGGCACCTGTAATAAGCTTGGAGGTTGAGATGATTTCAACATCTCATAAAATGGGCTTCTTGACTACCCCATATGCTTTCAACCAAGACGAAGCTGTTTCAATGGCAGAAGCTGGTGCTGATATAATTGTGGCACACATGGGCCTCACCACATCTGGTTCAATTGGTGCAAAAACAACAGCTGTCTCAATAGAGGAAAGTGTGTATTGTGTACAAGCTATTGCAGATGCTGCTCATAGGATAAACCCTGATGCTATTATGCTATGCCACGGAGTTAACATCTTGAAAGTTTTTAACTTCTGAAGAGTAAATAGTAGTTTACAGAGCAACATCATGGCTTAGCCTGTGTTCACATGAACTTGTATTTTGTTAAATACTAACTTCTTAGGTTGAACTGTGGATGAGTAGTTATTTGTGACTTCTGGTTAATATATAAGTTTAACTTTGACTCGTCGGTGGTATTTTAGCTAGATAAAAGTTAAGACAAATGGCCGAATAGGGGCTCCGTTCATTACATCATTTAATTTAGTTTTGAGTATGAAAATGTTTTTTTTCTTTTTTTATGATTCTATGACTAAATATAGCTCCACCTTTATAGTTGCCATCTTAAGGGATGAATTAGGTTTCCATCTAAAGTGGAACGCCATAGATGCAGGTTGATACACCATTAAATTAAAATGTGTATTCAGTAAGTCCTGTGAATAGCCAAAACTACCGTTTGTAAATCTTAAGGTCTTCACATTAGCTAGTTAGTATTTCTTGGAGGCGACGTACTTCAGTACAATTAGCTTGAGGTTTTAGCATGAAAAAGAATAGGACCCTAGGTCACAATCTAATGGTTAACTTCATTGAGTTATCCTACACTTGGGGATAATATATTGACGGTTTAATTCATAAATAGGTAGAAAGGAGTGGTATACAATTCATAAATAGGTAGAAACGAGTGGTATACATAAGTTGAGTGGTACATAAGCTGTTAGTACTTGTGGGCCTTTCAAATGTATAATTAGAAATGAAGTTCGACAATTTATAAATCCTTGGTGCCTTAAATTTTTATAGAAGTTACAGGCCATGCTCCATCCCGATTAGTGCTAATTATTCTTTGGTTTTATACTTTCATCTCTTATCGTTTGATGACCTGTCCTTTTGGAAATTAGGAATCCTCCTCTTCAAATCTTAATCGAGATGGTTTTAAGTGCTAAACATCTCTTGAACAATATACTGCTTTAGATGGCCACACGCGCCGGTTGTTGGCTTTCATATATTGTCGATTTCATTATTTGGCTACGAAGAAAGGTAGTTATGCTTGGACAGAAGTTGCAATCTTTCTTGCTGAAATCAAGTTCTCTTACGTGGGGAGAATCGATGGAAAATCAAGAATATTAGGATTAAATAAATATTTATTTAATTTTTTATTTAATTAGAATTATGCTTTTATTTTTAAAATTTTCTATACTGAATTAAATTAGGGCCATTTCACTATGTCCTACTTAAAATAGTTTTTTAGACACTACATAAAGAGAGTTTATTGTCATTATACAAGGAAAGACTTAGGTTATTGAATGGATTGATTTTTCTACCACTAAAATTTCTGTATATTTTTGTCCCTTCCCCAACTCTTTCCCTGTCTTCATCTTCTCTTTCCCATGGACCATCGTTTTTTAAGGTGTAAACAGGTTCTGAGGCCCTTTTCTTCTTTACTTAATATATTTTTTTTAATTTTACTTTATTTATTTATTTATTTTTTCCTACAGCGGGGTGTAAGCTTGGAGGTAGGTTCGAGGCATAGGCCCAAGGAAAAAAAATCTAAGCAAAGTGGCCAACTACTATAACATATCTAGAAAATTCAACCAAGTCAATAAAATAGCAAAAACATAAATAACTCTAGAATAGAAAATAATTAGTCTTTGTTCTACAATAGGACTATTTGCCAATGATGTCCATGGTCAAAAAAAGGGAATAAAACTAGTAGTCTAATACTAAAACAAAAGGATTTTAAAAGTTGTTGCCCTCATCTCTATCATCCTCATCATCTAGGGTTTCCACATCATATCCAATTCCTGTATGATCTTCTTTATCGCTATCAATTTCAATCCATTCATCTTCCTCATCCCTCAATTGTAATGGAGCCTTCGAGTGTTTTCTACTGTTGTTTGAGACGTTGAACATAGAGAGTCTATATATATTGTTTCAGCGTTGGAGACTTCAGTCTTTTTATCCTTTTTGGGGGCCTTGGGCAAGCTTCTAAAGTTTTGAAATAGAAGCCCTAATTGTGTGAAGAAGACGAACAGTCCTTTGTTTATCATAAAACACGTACAGCTGTTTATGTTATATTGGCAGGGAAAAAAAAGGGTCAAATCCCACCCCCCCCCGGGGTGGGGGACACTTGCCTTGAGAATGCCTTGATTGGAGACCTGCCGGGGGGCACTTGCCTTGAGAATGCCCCGATTGGAGACCTCAAGGGGTGCGCCTCAGACGATTTTCAAAACCATGCTCTTTCCCCTTGTTCTATTATTCTCTCTCTCTCTCTCTCTTTGTTTTTTTTGAACGGATTATTCTCTTAGCACCCGTTAGTTTATATGTATTTATGAGTTTTGATGTGAAATAGGAAAGAGAATGAGTTGGATTGAGTGGTGGAGATTTGTTCAGTACAGTGGGTCCAAAAAAATATGTGGATATAATTGGTTTGACTTTAAATGAAAATGAGTTAAAATGTGTAAAAACTTGTTAAAAGTTGTAAAAGAGCGGGCGCTTAATTTTGATGGCGTTCTGCGTCAATATGTCACTATTTTAAATTCAACAAACAAGGACCATGTGTATTTTGGTGTTGTAAATATTATAAACAAAAAAAATACCTTTCTTTTTTATTTTTTTGAAAGGAATAACAAAAATACCTTAGCTTTATTTTTTTTCCCCTAAAGATAGGATTGTCATGGCCAATAGGTGCAAGATATGGTTTCTCATAGGTGCACATTCTCGTAATTTATTCTCATGTTTGGAATTGATAATGCCCTTACACTCTCCTATTGTGTGTAAAAGAAAACTGAATGGCTATCGAGATGAAACCGAACAGAAACAATCATGATCACACAGTTACATACTAAGTAATCCTATTCTTGATATATCTGCCCTATGCATGAGTGTAACGGTGTAAAATGATTGACCTATTACTACTAAGGAGAAGAAATCTACGGAAAATGTGCTTACTCAACTCCAATAGGCTCTGTCAGTGTTATGTATGCTGTGATTTGCACTAGGGCCTGATTTAGCTTTCCATGTCTGTGTGTTAATTAGATCTAATATCAAATCAAGGTAAATTATATTGGACTGCTCTTAAATGTTTATTGCATTACTTCAATCCACTTGTGATACTGCTTTGATATTTTCTCATTGTTCTGAATGTGTTAAGTTAAAAGGGTATGTTGATTCTAATTATGCTAATGATAAGGATAATACAAAGTCAACGTCTTCTTATGTGTCCACCTTGTGCAACTCATGCATTACCTGGAAATCTCACTTACAGGATGTCGTTGCTCTTTCTACTACTGTGTTTGTCGCCATTACTGAAGCTGTGAAAAATCTTTGAGTTCTAAGGGATATTGATTGTTAAAATGCTTACAAAGGAAATCCTGTTTTTCATGATAGGACCAAACATGTTAATGTTAAACTACACTTTATTGGAGATATTGTTACTAAAAGTGAAATGCTACTTGAAAAAATCTCATCCCGATATAATTTTCTGTTTTTACTAGTGTTTCCTGTCAGAGCATAGAGTAGATATGTTGTCTGCTGAATTGAATCGAATTGAACTTTTGATTCAATTCACGTTTGTAATTTCAGGTCCTATATCTGGGCCCGACGAAGCAGAATATATATTGAAGAGAGGCTACCAGTTGAACAATCAATCACGGCTACAGTTCAGCAGCACAAATCAATTTCTATCACTTAAAATTCAACGGTCTTTGCATCCTTGCGAGTTTGTGGAGATTTGGTCTGTGTGTGTTTTTGTAAGTTTACTTGCCATATGTGTTTCTTCACAAAACTTGTAGTTGAAAGTTGAGTTTTTTTTTTAAACGGTGTACAATGAAGACTTTTACCTTATGAATACCGAATACGAAATAAATTTTCGATTTTTCGATGGGACCAATTCACTCCAAAGTCGTGACACAAGGGATGGCAACAAGATCCGTGAAATCCCAAAATCTTGGTACTCGAACTTAGTGGATCGAAAAAAATCCAAACCGATGGATAGATGGGTCAGATATGGTTTTCAGGAGTAAAACTTGAAGCTAATGTAAGTTGGATATGGATTAAAAGCATGCCCAAATTCAAATTGAATACCTGTGTATTAATTATTCATCTATTTTTAATATTTATATTATTCATTCATCTTTTACATAAAACGTTCGAAGCACGTGCCTACAACTAGTAGATGAAATAGAATTTAGTTTGTCATTGAAATTTAGGAGGGTGTTCTCAACATGGAATTATATGGATTTTTTTGGTTTTATAGAATTTCATGGATTTCATGGATTTTAATAGAATTCTATAGAATCCTTTACATTCTTATGGAATTCTATGTCACTGAATTTAGATTTTCATGGATTTTAGTGGAATTTGTTATTTATTTTTTTCGTCATTAGAGTAGAATAATCAAGTGGAAAGTTCATTTGGATGGTTGTTACTAGATCATAAAAATAAAAAACAAAAAAAAAAACAAAAGAAAAAAGTAAAAAAAAAAGGCCATTAAAAGTTGAGCGACGTATGAAAAATCACAAGTTTCAGTTTATTTAGACGTACTAATAATTTTATTTACTAAAAATTATGAAATTATCAATATTAATTATATTGCATCTCATCCATTAAATTTCATTTTTATGGATTGGATATTATATAATTTTTCAAAAATTAGAGCAATGAACAATAAATAAATATGTGTTATTGTTATTATATATATATATATATATATATATATTTGTATATTTGCAGAAGATAATTATGGTGCAACTGTTTTGAAATTATAATGGTAATGCAAAACATATTTTTTCAATTTATGATTATAATTTAGTTGATTATGTAGGTCTAAAAGACTTTTTAGAGAAAAAATGAAAATTCATGAATTCCATGAGAATCCGAGGGTGGGAGGTGGGATTTTGGGAAGAATTTGGTTAGTGTATTTTTAACTTAAAAATCCATGAAAATCCATAGAATTCCACAATTTAATGAAATCCATAGGATTCCACGAGCAATTGAGAACCCCAGATTTTTATGGAATTCACAGAATTCCAAATTCAGAACACTGGATTTGTATAGAATTCACAGAATTCTAAATTGAGAACTCCTGGAATTATATGGATTTCTGAATTCCATGAAATTCTATGTTGAGAACACCCTCCTTAATACTTTAATGAGCTAATTTTGGAAGAGCTTGTTCGAAAGAATTTATTAGTTAATTTCTAAACTATTGTTATTATGATCATAATTAGAATCTTGAGACAATTTAATGCCTTAATTTAAAGTTTAACATAAGATAGAGATATGTGATTATTAACTTAAATTAAAATATTCATTCAAAAAAAAAAAGAAATATATAAATCTAATTTAAAACCAAGTGCGATCAAATATCATCATACATACATTAATGAAGTCGATAAATTACGAGGAAATTATACCAAATAATAATTTAAAGATTGGTATCACACCAATCAAGTGATTTGGAGATATTAACAAAAATTAAGTATCGCGACACGTGATTCTACACTAATCAAGTCACACAATGTTTAGGTGCAATAAGGCCGATTTTAAACTCATGAGATTTGGATCAGTCAAATGACCGTACCATGATCGAATGTTATAACAAATTTGTCAATTCTGAATATCAATTGATTTTTAAATGAAATTATTGAAATTCAATCCTACGAGTGGTATTAAAGCTAGGGTCATGGGTTTGAAAAATGCGTTCAAACTATTAAATCTATTATGTACATCACATTTTAATGGCATGAAAATAGCCTCAACTTTGTTTATAAAGTATGCCATCAAAATTTTTTTGTTACAATCTTCATAACTAATTTTTAATAATTAAAATTTTTAAAAAAAGAATAATTAATTTATTTTGTAATTAAATATAGAGATAGCAATATTACCCAATGGAACCGAGATCCATGGGTACTTCCCCTAATGGGACAGACTCACCCCGCCTAAATGGGTATTAGGGGTAGATATGGATCTTGATTTGGACCCAATAAAGTTTTAGGGGCAGGTCTGGGGCTGTATGTACCCGCCCCGAACCCGATACTAAACCTTTTTTTTTTAGTTAAAATTTTTTATATTACCTAAAATTTTTCTGAACATTTTCAAAATTTAGTTTCTTATAAATGTTTTTGTAGGAAAATTCATTTTACAAAATCCATTAGGCAAAAAATGAGGATGCAAAATGTTATTTAAAGCCGTAAAGAAAAGTGAAAAAAATGGATAGTTCGTTGGTCTCTCAGATTGGACCCAACCCGCCACACAAGCTCATGAGTTTGGGGGTGGATTGGGTTGGCCTTAGACCTCGCGGATCTGAGTGCAGTTCTTGGCCGATTCGCCCAGAACTGACGTATTACGGTTCCTAATTAAATATTAGTTTTTATTTAAATATTGTGTGTTTTTTTTAAGGAATTTAAATATTGTGTTAGTGTTATTTGAAATTAAAAGCCTTATTATTCGTGTTTCTTGTCTGCTATATAGTTTATATTATTTAAAAGATAAATAAGTAGTTTGATGTCTAAATAAATAAAATTTTTAGACAAATCTATTTATACCTACCAAATTTACAATTAGAGACAAATCAAAAATTATAATTAAGAATACAACTACGCCGAGAGAAATAAATATTGAGAACTTTTAGAATCTTTATATATATAAAAGCAGCATTTTTTCCCTCCCAAACACATTCTTTTTCTAATTTTTTAATTATTTTTTATTCCACATCATCAATTTTTCCGTCCTATTTAATTTTCCTAATATAATTTTTGTAGCGACCCAAACTTTTTATAAGAAAATATTAATTAATGTGTCGCTAAGCCGTTACTCAAAAATTATTTAAAACCTGCGTCGCCCGTCTACAATTAGAGATTAAATTATATATTTGGTTTATTATTAATATTATTATTTTCATTTTATTTTATCTCCTAAATGGTTAAGAATAAATCACCCTAACCCTCATCCAATTACTCTCCTTTTCCTACAAGAACTAAGCCTCTCAACCTATGTAATTTGAGGATTCTACTAGCCAACAACCTCTCCCTCCCTCGTATACAAAGTAGAACTCGGCAGCCACCACCCTCCATTCATCAATTTACATCCATCCTTCATTCCACAGCTTCAAGAGCAATCGGCAGCCACCATCCACCTTCATCTCACAACTCACGAAGCCGAGCGGGAGCCTTAGAGATCAAGTCGTGTGTTCTCTAGCAGGTAAACTCTTTCATTTATAGGTATACACACATCATGACCAACCCCCCCCATGTCACCGAGAGGAAAAAAAAGAAAGAAATAGAAACGAGCTATGGAGACAAATCCAAACCCGAGTCGACAACTCGGCTCGTGAACCAATAGTTACAAAAGAAACGCCAATCACCTTCCCTAACGCCACCGCCATCTCTGCCACCATCTTCACCGTTCACCACACCACACCACCGTCATCATATTCATGTGTCGACATCCATGGCTACACCTTCACGCCACGCATACGCAAACCGACGAGCATACATACATGCGTGAATACCCACGCACACGAACTCATTCCTGTTCTTTGAAAAAATCCCATTTCAGTAGAAAGCCACACCACCACAAACCGCACTTTTACGTCGCCGCCGGCTAGCCATTTTCCTTGAACTTTCGTTCAACCCGAAGCCGAGAGGGACCGTAAATCGAAGTCAGAATTCATCCGATGGAGAAGGGAGTTAATTAAGAAATTTTGCACCCTAGTCCCACATTCCTCTAGAAACATTTAAGTTGGTCCATGAGTTTTTTGTTCTATTTAAAACAGCTCCAATTGCCAAGTTTCACCTCTAATCAAGTTTAGTCCTCTAATTTATTTTATTTTCTCCAACATTATTTAGTTTTATTATGCAATTATTTTACTTAACTTTATTTTACTAGTAAGTTTATTTTATTTTAGTTGAATCCTATTATATTACATTATGTTTGGTTTTACTTAATTTATTTTAATGTTCAACCTATTTAATTTAACCTTATTTAGGCTATTATGGAGATTTTAAAGTTTATTTAATTTAACTTTAATTAAATTAAAAATCGTGTTGCTATTTCATTCTATTTTAAGTTAACCTGTTTAGTTTATTAAAGGATTATTTAATTTTATTTAACTTTACTTAAATTAAAATCCCTATTTTATCTTATTCAAGTTATTTATTTATTTTCATTATGTAAAACTAAAATATTTTCCAAATAGAGCCCCAAATTCATTCATTTATTTTACTTAACCTAATATCTAGTACTCAATTAATAAATTTCCCTTAATTGTAGACGGCCTTGCAGGATTTAGAGAATTAAAATCACCCACAAGCTCCGCTCAAACTCGAAGTTAAGGTAGGTCCTTAAACGAAAGCTTTATTTTATTCTCTGCGCACTTGTTATGATAACCGCCTGTAGTGTACATTGCCTATGTTATTCTGTGAATAAAGAATGTAATGGAGCCTTCGGGTTCAACAACGCTATGAAGCCTTCGGGCACAAGAATGTCAAGGTGCCTACGGGCGCAAGAATGTTAAATGTTACGTGCACGTTAATTGTTAAATGCGAACCCAAGTAATTCTAGCTGCATGCATGTACCTACCATATCAATTCGCTTTGACTAACGTGCGCCATGGGCCCTCTTGAGTAATTCATTACTCACGTTTTCCTACTTTTACAAAATTGTATGCAGTTAGGGGCGTGGAGGAGCAAGCAACGGTGGCAATCTATGAAAGAAACTTTTAAATTTTCCGCTTATTATTTCATTTTAGCGACATTTAGATATTGCTTATGGAATCTAGGTTATAACTTTAGTTTTGCAACTCCATTAAATGTTAGGCTTTATTTCGATTTACCATGATTCATTTATTTATTTAATTAACTCGACATTGTTTATCAAGGATTTTTTAATAAAGAAAATATCGGTCGAGATGCAAGAGGAATTAGAGTTTTAAATTGTATTAAAAATATTCATTTTCCGCATTTCATTTACATACATGTTATTTAAAGCAAGGTCCAGCGGCCTGAATCTAAGTAGATTCGGGGCGTTACAAACTTGGTATCAGAGCTAAGTGTTCTAAAAGCGATTCTGTAGATCTTTTTAAAAATAATAATAATAATAATAATAATATATAGGTATGTATATATATCTAGAAAATATGAGGATTGCCACTGCCACTGCTCCGTCTGCCGTCTCCCAGGTAAAGATCTATGTGGAAATTTTGCTAAGTTCCCTTGTAAGTAATGTATTGAGAAGTAATGAAGGAACCTAGTACCTTGTTTGTAATTAAAGAATGAGTTTGAGCATAGCTGGGAGTTTTAAAGATATTTTATGATGTTTTGTCCTCGCTAATAGAGTTTATATTAATGGTAAACCCCACCCACGCTGGACTTTGCATAAATGGATTAGATTAAAACATGGAGATAGGTTCTGAGGCATGGAGGTACATGGAATGCGAGAAGGGACGCAATGAGCCTACGACAGATTACATTTATCGCTTTTGGTGTTTACGGTTGGAGGCGAGCAAAGCAGGCTACCACATGAATGACACAGCTTCCATCAAGCACCTGCTATCGACCTTCATATGCGGCGAACGACCCCTAGCTCGTCGATTTTATAGGGGAGTACAAGAGCGTTGGGGAGGAACTGCAAATCTCGAGATTGTCTGTGACGAATTCGTCATGTACTGGGATAGGTTCTTGGCAAACGAGAAATCAATGCAACCTAAACCGTGCTTGCCAAGGGATTGGGATACCCTCCCAGAGCTACGTCGCACCCCTGGCAGGCCGTGGTTGCCCAGGCCAATGGCTGAGGCTGAGTCAGGCACTTATAAGGAGTATAGCCCAGCCACACCTTCCTACTCGCCCGCTTGTGACCCAAAGGAACTAGAAGACACGGCCACCTCACGTTACAATGCCTCTCGAGGACCAAGGAAGCCAAATGATGGAGATACTGTAGTTGATAGCAATGTCTGTTAGATATGCTAGTTGGTTAAATAGCATAGAATCCCATCCATTTATTCTTTTAGAACTTTTCCACTGTAACCTACGGAGGATTTTATTTTGAGATTAATAAAGATAACCATTCTTTTCATTCGTCTTCATTTAAGAGTTGAGATATATTTGTTGTTCGTTTATGTTATGGGATGGTGAGAGAATTTTTTTGTGTAAGGATGTCTGGGCGTGGGCGACCAAGGAACGCTTCGCCAGAAGGAAATGCCCCTAATCAGCGGATCCGATGGTTACGATGCAAAACCTAGTTCAGCTATGCAAAATATTGGGCAAAACGCATACCCACCACCCCACGCTGTGTCCGTGGTGGAGCAGTTCAGGAAGTATCGTCCACCAATCTTCGATGGTGGGAAAAGCCCACTTGATGTGGAGGAATGGCTTGATGAGATCGAACAGATCTTCGCACACATCACCGAAAAATAAGAAGGTTTTGTGTGCGAGTTTATGCTAAAGAGGCGGGGCTAGGCACTCGTGGAAATCAGATAGTAGTACCAGGAACGCTGACCAGCGAGCAACTTTCACCTGGGAACAGTTTAAAGGAAAGCTCAGGGACAAATACTTCCCCCAGGCACTCCGCGACCACAAGGAGACGGAGTTTATTGAACTGAAGCAAGGAAATATGGATATAACAGACTATGAGAGGAAGTTTGATGAACTCTCTCGCTACGCGCCACGCCTGGTTGATCTGGAAGAAGAGGGCCCGGCGTTTTGAGAGGGCTCGCGCCGAGATCGAGCGGATAGTTAGTGTCCTTGAGCTACCCACATACGGGGAAGTTGTGCGGAAGGCGCAAGCAGTGACATACTCGAGTCTCATATGAAGGACGGGTGAGTCAAAGCAACACTCAGTCACATGGGAAGCGGAAGTGGCAGGGCCCCAATCAAGAACCAGAACAGGGGCCAAGGTCCGAACAAAAGGCCAAACCAAGGCGCCGCCGGAGGACAGCCCGCTAATTCAACTCGCACACCATGCCCTAAATGCCGAGAAAATGCACAAAGGAGAGTGCTTGCTTTGGGTAAGAATATTCGCTTCAAGTGTGGAAAACCAGGCCATTATGCCAATGAATGTCGTGGCACAACCCAGCGCAGAGCACCAATCGTGCAAGGGGAAAGGAGCCAACCAGGGCGGCCAAGGCTAGGGTTTTTGCGATGGGCGCAGCAGACGACTACGACGTGATAGCGGTACCCAGTTCTATCTAGTATCCACTTTCAATTTATAGCGATTGTGTGGCCTTTTCCCCAATAACAATGATAATAATACCGATAATGGAAAAACGATAACAGAATATTAACCATCTCTGGTATTCCCGTATCGCCCTTATAGACTCAGAGCTACACTTTCCTTCATATCGATGCATGCCTAACTAGGGTAAACCTAACGGAGAATTAACGGGTAGCACCCTTGAGGTTAACCTACCATCTGGAGGAATCATTCACGCAAGGTTGATCGCCAAGGCGGTACAAATCGACTTTGATGGAGTAGTCCTAGAGGCGGATCTCAACGTCATCCCGATGTTTGACTTCGACGTGATCCTAGGTATGGATTGGTTGAGTACCAACAGAGCCGCTATCCTGTGCCACGAGAAGGAGGTCGTGTTCCGTAAGAATGGGGAAGAGACATTCAGATTCTATGGATCGAAAGTGAAGGCGCTTCCTCGCCTTATTTCAGCAATGCAAGCGGAGAAGCTACTAGCTAGGGACAACTGCCAGGGTTACTTGGTCAGTTTCCACGGCCTACCGACGGAGGAGTTAACAGTTGAGAAAGTGCCAGTCGTACGTGAGTATCCCGATGTATTCCCCGAGGACCTACCGGGCATTCCACCTGATAGACAAGTAGAGTTTGCCGTCGACTTAGTGCCCGGTGCTGCACCGGTGTCCAAAGCTCCATACCGTATGGCGCCAAAGGAATTACAGGAGCTGAAGGTCCAATTGGAGGAACTATTGGACAAAGGTTTCATTAGGCCGAGCGTATCCCCTTGGGGAGCACCTGTCTTATTCGTCAAGAAGAAAGATGGGAGCATGAGAATGTGCATCGACTACAGGGAGCTCAATAAGCTAACAATCAAAAATAAGTATCCACTTCCCAGGATCGAGGATTTGTTTGACCAACTGAGGGGAGCAGCTGTGTTTTCAAAGATTGACTTGAGGTCCGGCTATCACCAACTGAAGATTAAACCCGCCGACATCCCGAAAATAGCGTTTCGGACCCGATACGGCCACTATGAGTTCACAGTAATGCCATTTGGTCTCACCAACGCGCCCGCAGTGTTCATGGATCTAATGAATCGGGTGTTTCACCAATTTCTAGACAAGTTTGTCATTGTCTTTATCGATGACATACTAGTGTACTCCAAGGACGCTGAACAACACGAAAAACATCTGAGGATCGTCTTGGGGACCCTAAGGTCAGAAAAATTGTTTGCCAAATTCAAGAAATGCGAATTTTGGCTGGAGAGAGTAGGATTCCTAGGCCACATTGTCACCGCCAAAGGGATTGAGGTCGACCCAGCGAAGGTCGAGACTGTAACGGACTGGCCCACCCCCTCTAACGTTGGTGAAGTGAGGAGCTTCTTGGGCTTAGCTGGCTATTATAGGCGTTTTATCGAGGGTTTCTCTAAAATAGCAGGACCAATGTCTCAACTAACTAGGAAAGGTGTGAAGTTTCAATGGACCGAACAGTGTGAGAATAGCTTCCAAGAACTGAAGAAGAGACTAGTCTCGGCTCCAGTACTGGTCATACCCGATGGAACCGAAAGGTTTGTTATCTACAGTGATGCTTCCAAGCTCGGGCTGGGTTGTGTTCTGATGCAGAATGGGAAGGTCATCGCCTACGCATCTAGGCAATTGAAGCCCTACGAACGAAACTACCCAACCCATGATTTAGAACTTGCAGCAGTTGTACATGCCCTGAAGATTCGGAGACACTATTTGTACGGGAGTAAGTGCGAAATCTACACCGACCACAAAAGCCTCAAATACTTCTTCACTCAGAAGGAGTTGAACATGAGGCGGCCTTGCGTTGGAGCTAGTAAAGGACTATGACTGCACAATCCACTACCACCCTGGAAAAGCTAATAGGGTCGCTGACGCGTTAAGCCGGAAGAGGGTTGGCCAATTGGCCACTCTGGGTATTGAACAGGACCAGCTCATTCGGGAGTTCCAAAATCTGAAAATTGAGGTTCTTACCCCATCAGGGGGAAGGCCAAGTCTCACGCAAGCTTTGACGGTCAAAAGCGGATTTGAGGGAAAGGATAGTGGAAGCTCAAAAGACGATAAGTTTTTAGCAAAAATCAAATCGGTTGGCAGCAAAAGAGTTGGCTTTGAGATTGCACATGATACAGCACTAATATTTAGGGGTCGTTTGTGTGTACCGAAAAATGAGCAGATCAGAAATGAGATCTTGACGGAGGCACATTCGACTCCCTACGCAGCGCATCCCGGTGGAACTAAGATGTATAGGGACTTACGTAACTCTTTCTGGTGGAGGAACATGAAGGGATGTATAGCAAGATTTGTTGCCCGATGTATGGTTTGCCAACAAGTCAAAGCCGAGCACCGTGAGGTCGTCCGGATTATTGAACCCTCTTGAGATACCCGAATGGAAATGGGAGAAGATCACAATGGATTTTGTGACCGGTTTACCAAGAACGTAAGGGGACACGATGCTATTTGGGTCATAGTGGATAGGCTTACGAAATCCGCGCACTTCTTACCAGTCCGAACAACCCATAATGCAGACCAGTTGGCACAGTTATACATACGGGAAATTGTTCGACTCCATGGAGTACCAGTATCGATTGTTTCTGACCGAGATCCAAAATTCACTTCAAGATTTTGGGAAAGCCTACAGAGTGCTATGGGAACCAAGTTAAAATTTAGCACAAAGATATCACCCCTGCATCGATGGGCAATCCGAGCACCATTCAAACACTAGAAGATATGTTGAGAGCATGTACCTTGGACCTAAGCAGCAGCTGGGAAACCCACTTGCCACTAGTGGAATTCGCCTACAACAATAGCTACAGGCCACCATTGGGATGGCCCCATACGGCACTCTACGGTCGGGCGTCAGAGATCACCGGTCCATCGGGACGAAGTCGAAAGAAAAGTTTTGGGACCGTAATCGGTGGAAAGAACAGCTGCCGCCGCTGAAAAAGATCAAGTCACGGATTAAAGCAAAGACAAGATAGACGAGAAGAGTTATGCGATTCTAAAAGAAGAGATTTGAAGTTCCAAGTAGGAAAAGGTATTTCTCAAAGTGGCCCCAATGAAAGGCGACATGTTCTGGGAAAAGAGGAAAGCTTAGACCACGCTATATCGGACCATTTGATATTATAGAAGAGGTTGGAAATGTAGCATATCGATTAGCTCTTCCTCCGAGCTCTCGGCCATCCACAACGTATTCCACATATCATCAAGTAAGAAAGTACATTGCAGACCCGAACCACACAGTGAGCTACGACGCTGTAGAGGTTCAGAAAGACCTAACATACGAAGAGGAACCAGCAAGTATAATTGATAGAAAAATACATGTCTTACGAAATCGAAGTATTCCTCTAGTTAAAGTCCAGTGGGGTAAGCACGGTGTAGACGAAGCCACATGGGAGAAAGAAGAGGAGATATTAGCCAAATACCCGGACCTCGTCGATCGAGTAAGTACAATTTCGAGGACGAAATTAATTTAAGAGGGTAAGGTTGTAGCGACCCAAACTTTTTATAAGAAAATATTAATTAATGTGTCGCTAAGCCGTTACTCAAAAATTATTTAAAACCTGCGTCGCCCGTCTACAATTAGAGATTAAATTATATATTTGGTTTATTATTAATATTATTATTTTCATTTTATTTTATCTCCTAAATGGTTAAGAATAAATCACCCTAACCCTCATCCAATTACTCTCCTTTTCCTACAAGAACTAAGCCTCTCAACCTATGTAATTTGAGGATTCTACTAGCCAACAACCTCTCCCTCCCTCGTATACAAAGTAGAACTCGGCAGCCACCACCCTCCATTCATCAATTTACATCCATCCTTCATTCCACAGCTTCAAGAGCAATCGGCAGCCACCATCCTCCATTCATAAATCCACATCCACCTTCATCTCTCAACTCACGCCACCACCGTCCTCAATTCGGCAGCCACCATCCACCTTCATCTCACAACTCACGAAGCCGAGCGGGAGCCTTAGAGATCAAGTCGTGTGTTCTCTAGCAGGTAAACTCTTTCGTTTATAGGTATACACACATCATGACCAACCCCCCCATGTCACCGAGAGGAAAAAAAAAGAAAGAAATAGAAACGAGCTATGGAGACAAATCCAAACCCGAGTCGACAACTCGCTCGTGGAACCAATAGTTACAAAAGAAACGCCAATCACCTTCCCTAACGCCACCGCCATCTCTGCCACCATCTTCACCGTTCACCACACCACACCACCGTCATCATATTCATGTGTCGACATCCATGGCTACACCTTCACGCACGCACGCAAACCGACGAGCATACATACATACGTAGATACCCACGCACACACGAACTCATTCCCTGTTGCTGAAAAATCCCAGATTTCAGCCGAGAAAGCCACACCACCACAGCCGCCGCACCCCCACGTCGCCGGCTAGCCATTTTCCTTGAACTTTCGTTCAACCCGAGAAGCCGAGAGGGACCAGAAATCGAGTCTGTAATTCATCCGATGGAGAAGGGAGTTAATTAAGAAATTTTGCACCCCTAGTCCCACATTCCTCTAGAAACATTTAAGTTGGTCCATGAGTTTTTTTGTTCTATTTAAAATAGCTCCAATTGCCAAGTTTCACCTCTAATCAAGTTTAGTCCTCTAATTTATTTTATTTTCTCCAACATTATTTAGTTTTATTATGCAATTATTTTACTTAACTTTATTTTACTAGTAAGTTTATTTTATTTTAGTTGAATCCTATTATATTACATTATGTTTGGTTTTACTTAATTTATTTTAATGTTCAACCTATTTAATTTAACCTTATTTAGGCTATTATGGAGATTTTAAAGTTTATTTAATTTAACTTTAATTAAATTAAAAATCGTGTTGCTATTTCATTCTATTTTAAGTTAACCCTGTTTAGTTTATTAAAGGATTATTTAATTTTATTTAACTTTACTTAAATTAAAATCCCTATTTTATCTTATTCAAGTTATTTATTTATTTTCATTATGTAAAACTAAAATATTTTCCAAATAGAGCCCCAAATTCATTCATTTATTTTACGAACCTAATATCTAGTACTCAATTAATAAATTTCCCTTAATTGTAGACGACGCACGGGATTTAGAGAATTAAAATCACCCACAAGCTCCGCTCAAACTCAGAAGTTAAGGTAGGTCCTTAAACGAAAGCTTTATTTTATTCTCTGCGCACTTGTTATGATAACCGCCTGTAGTGTACATTGCCTATGTTATTCTGTGAATAAAGAATGTAATGGAGCCTTCGGGTTCAACAACGCTATGAAGCCTTCGGGCACAAGAATGTCAAGGTGCCTACGGGCGCAAGAATGTTAAATGTTACGTGCACGTTAATTGTTCGTACGAACCCAAGTAATTCACAACTGCATGCATGTACCTACCATATCAATTCAGTTTGACTAACGTGCGCCATGGGCCTACTGAGTAATTCATTACTCACGTTTTCCTACTTTTACAAAATTGTACAGATTAGGGGGGCAGCGGAGGAGCAAGCAACGGTGGCAATCTATGAAAGAAACTTTTAAATTTTCCGCTTATTATTTCATTTTAGCGACATTTAGATATTGCTTATGGAATCTAGGTTATAACTTTAGTTTTGCAACTCCATTAAATGTTAGGCTTTATTTCGATTTACCATGATTCATTTATTTATTTAATTAACTCGACATTGTTTATCAAGGATTTTTTAATAAAGAAAATATCGGTCGAGATGCAAGAGGAATTAGAGTTTTAAATTGTATTAAAAATATTCATTTTCCGCATTTCATTTACATACATGTTATTTAAAGCAAGGTCCAGCGGCCTGAATCTAAGTAGATTCGGGGCGTTACAATTTTATTTATTTATAGAATAATCTATATCTATATATATAGAAATGGAAGCTTTTTTGTAATTATTCTTTTGTTGTCTTAAAATTTGTTTTCCTATGTAAAACCAACCCCATTTTTATTTTCTCTTTCCTAATCCATATCCAACTCCTTTAATAATAAAATATTAATATTAATGTATATAGATTTAATTTGATTATTTCTACCCTACTTTACCCAATCCCATAATATATATAAATGTATATATATATATATATACACACACACACACACACACACACTCTATCTCTATCTCTCTTTTCATTTTGTAACTATAAAAAAACGTAACTCCATTTTGTTCAATTTAGAGGTTTATGTGTTGACCAATACAAGACCGTTCCAAAAATTAAAATAAATTTTTGATTGATCGTTTTCCATAATTTTCGTATTTAAAAAAATATATGATTAATTAAAACTAACAATTTTCGCTAGGATTTAATTTTTATGCGATATGAAATTATCTTTCATTCAATTCTTACCCAAAAATTAAAATAAAAGTTTAACATTAAAATTAAAAAATAAGATCGGACCCATTACTTTAATTTTAGAAACAATTAATTATTTTTATAACTAACTAGCTAAGAAACAAAAATTAATTAAAATTAACAATTACACTAAGATTCAATTTCTCTACGATAAAAAATTACCATTCATTAAAGTTTTACATAAAAATTAAAAGAAATTTTCCGGCAATTGGCTCAAGTTTGAGACACCAACCCACGACTACGATTCCCATTTGTACTAAAAAATTTAAAAATTAGTTTGCACTCATTCATTTATTTTTGAAATAATAAGTTATTTTTATCAATAATTAGCTATGAAAATTAGCTCAAATTAGCAATTTATCTACGATTTAATTTTGTGTGACAAAAAATTACGATTCTTTAAATTTTTACATCAAAATTAAAATAAATATGTAACATGAAAATTAAAAGTTTAGCTTGGACCCTTTAATTAATTTTAGAAAGAATTAATTATTTTTAACTAATAATTAGCTAATAAATGAAAAATAATTTAAATTAAAAATTTCACTAAGATTTGATTTTGGTGTGATCAAACGTTACAATTCATTAAATCTTTACACAAAAATTACAATAAACATGTAACATCAAATTTGTTTAATTAATCTTCTGTTTTAAAATTAATAATTTTTTTAATTAATTAAATCTATATCGATATATATCTATATTTTTTAAATTACAAGATATCTTTTCAATTATAAGATATGTTTAAAATTAGATTTATCCAATTCTTAAAATTGTGGCTATCAAGCTAATTGTTTTGGAAATAATTAATTCTTTTTAGAAATACTTTGGTTAAACACGAAATTAAAAAAATTATTTATATTATAACTTATTAAAATAATAAATTCTATTGTTAATATTTAGTTGGACATGGGTTTAGTTGATAAAGATTAATAAAAATAATTATTATATTATTAAAATGGGAAATATAATAATTTAAAAAATAGAAAAATTAAAAATCATCAGATTGCTGTGGTTTTCCTCTAAAAAATGAAAAAATTTAAATTGTAATATATCTTTTAACTGAAAAAATTAAAGTCATACAATATTGAGCTTATTATTTTAAAATAATTAATTATTTTCAGAAATAATTGGCAAAACATAAAAATTAATTAAAACTAATTATATTACAATTAATTAAAATTAATAATGCTATCAAGATTTAATTAGATTTGGTTTCATTGGATGAAAATTAACATGATTTCATTGGACAAAAATAAATCAAAATTAATTATATTGCAAAAATAGAAATATAGTATTATTAAAAAATTATTAAGATTAATTGGATTTCTATGGTTTATAAGATTTTTCTAAAAAATGAAAGATAGCTTTTGACATGCAAGATATCTTTTTAATTATAAGATATTTTTAAAATTAGATTTATACAATTCTGAATATGTGACTAAAAAATGAATTATTTTACAAATAATAAAATTTTTATAAATAATTACTAAGAATAAGAATTAATTTGAATTAATTATATTTCTTAAATTTAATTTGATATATTTTCATTCGATGAAAATTGACACAGTTTTATTGGATGAAAATAAATAAAAAATAATTAAATTTCTAAAAGGGGAAAATATAATTATTTTGAAAAATAAAAAAATTAAAATTCATTAGATTTCTACGGGGAAGAAAAATAAGCGTCCAAAATTAATTTATCTTTTTCCATATTTTAAAATAATGTTCAGTTAATACCTATAAGATTTTAGATTCCAAGAATTATGGTGTTACATCTTATTGTAGAGTAGGTCGAATGATCATTAGTTCTTAATTAACTTCATTTACTGTTTCATTATCATTCTTTTTTCAAAACATGTTTTTCATTTGATTCTCATATATTTTTTGTATTTTCTATAATATTTCTTTTGAATTACAGTTGGGGCCAAAACATTAATATTTCTTTTTATATAATATGGGTGTTTCAAAAGATCTGTTCTCCCTTTTTTTCTTTCTTTTTTTAAGTAACAACCTTCTAAACTGAGTCTTCAAATAGTAATGCCTTTTTTTTCACATTATATACTGGAACCTAACCTGTTTATGACCAGTGTGATGGGATTACAACTTTCAATGTATTTTTTTTTTTCTATTTTTCAACCGATTATATTTATATTAGTATATATATGGCCTATTTGCTTGACATTTGATTGTAGGCGACAACTTTGTAAGGATTTCGTAAGAAGTTCGGGATGGATTAACGATTGAAATCGTGCAACAATTAGTGGCAATTATATAATAACTCTTTAGCAATCTAACGCTCTTTAGGGAATAAGTTCAAGAACTTTTACTAAGTAATTGGCTATCGACTCAATCAATGATTGGAATTATACTACTCAATTAGAATATTTTAATTGGCTTTCGACTATATTAAATATTTATCTAAGTTCCTATTTCCCAATACATATTAAGAATCCTAACTGCTTTGAATTATTTATTTTATATCGCTTTTAGTCAATTGAGATTTTATTTAATTTTTAAGTATATCATCGATTTGGTCATCTATTTTAAGTATTAATCATATATATTTCAATTTATTTATCTTATCCAAATTAATTTAAATTTTTGCATCGTCATTCAATATTTAATATATCGAATCTATATCTATATATAAAAGCAGCATTTTTTCCCTCCAAAACATCCTATTTTTTAAAATTTTAAGTAATATTTAATTCCACGTCATTATATTTTCCCGCCCAATGCATTGTGACCTATCTTTTCTTTTTTAAACATGTATTATTTATGGGATACACTCATTCTCCACTTAGAATTGAATTATTTGTCAAACTAATTAATTTCTAATGCAATTATTTTGTTAAAAATTGTATAATATATAAAATATAAATCGAAAAAATTCAACGGGAGTCTTCGCCCAAAATTTTTGAAACAATTTTTCTCTCTTTACACTAAGATTATTTTTCCTTCCTCTTTAACTTTATTTATTTATTTATTTATTTTTTGTTCTCTTTTGGCTATCATCAATTTTTTTTTATCATTGATAGCCAAATGTTCTCTCTTTACACTGAAATTTTCTTTGCCCTTTTTTTATTTTTTATTTTTTTATTTTATTCTTGGTTGGTGATAGGTTTTAGTACCATTGATTTGAGTACATATATTTTTTAAAATTGTATAGTTTATTATTTAAGCCAAATAATTTCTAATGCATTTATTTTTTTTCTTCATGAGTTGATCATTTGGTTGAAAACAAGTAAATCATTTTTTAAATATCCATTTGAGCTCACATCTTGTGAACAATTTCTCTGCACTAATAAATTTTTTTTCACCTGATTTTTCAAATATTATTTGGTTGAGTCAATCTATTGTTTCAAAATGTAAGTTGAAATTCTTATATTAGGCATGCTAATACAAGATGCATAACTAAATTTTTGATCTCTATTGGATTATTTATTTTCTAATGCCATTGTGTACATCGTCAAAATTAACTAAACTTCTTAAGTATGGTTGATCATTAATACTGTTAGACCACATAGTTCATTTCAATTGTTAAAATCCAATTAACTTTAAAATTGTCTTCGAGTATGTTGACGGCTAATGCAATTATTTTTATTCAGAATTATGTGAAATAAATCAAAATATAAATCGAATGAATTCGGTGGATTGCTTATGATAAATTGTTGAAACAATTGTTCTCCTTTCACGATAAATTTTTTTTCCACTTCATCATTTTTTTTCTTTTACTATCATTAATGCCTTATACAGTTAAATTCGGTCCGCCCATTTTTTTAAAATTGTAAACATAAATTCTCCAATTGATTTTTAATTTCTTTTCACTATTAATATTTTTTTTCATTTTGTCATTTATAATTTATTTTCATTCCAATTTGTTCACATATTAACTTCGGTAAAATAATCCTGTTTGGTTTTAGTAACACTTTACTAATGGTATCTTCATTTTTAATAATATTTAATTTAATTTTAGATTCTCCATATACTTCAAACCCTATCATTAGATCTCTCTCCCATATTTTATTTTTTTATTTTTTCATTTAACACATAATAATATACAAAAATAACTCTCTCTATCTCTATATTTAAATATGTATTGAATAACATTTTCCTTTTTATAATTGTATATATTTTCTTTTGTGTGGTTCACACATTGAGAATCCTCTTTGGTGTTATTTTTTTAATTCATGATCTCTAGATATAAATATGTATCGAGCAATATTTTTCTTTTCGTAATTTTAGATATTTTCGTTTATGTCATTTATGCATTTAGGATCCTTTTTTTTAAATTGACGATTTCGAATATTCTAACAGATCATGTTTTAATTTATGATTATTAAATTATATTTTTTATAGTGTTATCAATACAGTATAGGATTGAGTTGAATTTCAGTTAAAAAAATCACGTTCATCTAGCATGGACAATTCTCCTAATGTGACTCGAATGGTTGGTTTATTTGATGGTTCTTCACAGTCGAGTACTTGAAAGGTGTGTTTTGTTAAATCAATATTTAATTTTAGAATTTTCATATACTTCAAATCCAATTGTTCTCTCTCTTTTTAAAAATCTATTGGATTGGTCATTTTTTAAAAATTAATTGCCGTATTAATTCCACGCTTATATTTGTCTTTATGGTTACGTTAATTGTTTGGATTATTATAAGGTAGGCTAGATTTAATAAATGTCGTATACGTATATATAGTATTTGAAGTTATTACCTGTTCCACGACGTATATGTTAAAAAATTACCACTAATCAATCGCATTCGTGTTTCAGTCAACCTTTCTCGCGCAAAGGGCTTTGCAAATATTACTAGCAGGGAAGTAGCAGCAACAACAACAACAACAATAACCAAAATGTGGTTGACAATTCGCCTGCTTCAAGAGTTTCCGTGGAGGAGCTACATGATAAACCAGAATGAAAGAAATACTCCATCAAATTTTTGTATGTAGTCTTTTTAAAAGTATTGGTTCTTATAACTATCATATTTTAATTTCGTATCAGGTTATAACTTTTACGTTTTCCGTCGAATGTTATATTCATTTATTTTATTTGGTTTATATTTACATATTACATCGTTATTTTGTTGTACTAGACGGATTATCTCGCAGTTATAATTGGATCGAACACGAGCATGTTACCCATATCCAAAATAGAAATTAATATAAATGTGTCTCATCTTGGTAATTTTTCCTATGGCTTGACAGATTCCGGCATTCCACTGCTATAGAATCAAATTGTGAAGAATCAGTGTTTTGAAGTTATGGTATTTGAAGTTATTACCTGTTCCACGACGTATATGTTAAAAAATTACCACTAATCAATCGCATTCGTGTTTCAGTCAACCTTTCTCGCACAAAGGGTTTTGCGAATATTACTAGCAGGGAAGTAGCAGGCAACAACAACAATAACCAAAATGTGGTTGACAATTCGCCTGCTTCAAAAGTTTCTCGTGGAGGACCTACATGATAAACCAGAATGAAAGAAACACTCTATCAAATTTTTTTATGTATTCTTTTTAAAAGGATTGGTTCTTATAACTATCATATTTTAGTTTCGTATCAAGTTATGACTTTTTCGTTTTCCGTCGAATGTTATATTCATTTATTTTATTTGGTTTATATTTTCATATTACATCGTTATTTCATTGTGCTAGACGAATTATCTCACAGCTATAATTGGATCGAACACGAGCATGTTACCCATATCCGGAATAGAAATTAATATAAATGTGTCTCATCTTGGTAATTTTTCCTATGGCTTGACATATTCCGGTATTCCACTGCTATGGAATCAAATTGTGAAGAATCAATGTTTTTAAATAATATATTTAATTTCTTATTTTTCACCTACTTAAACCGTGATTTTTAGCCATTTGTTACATAATTCACTCATCTTTTGCAAACTAATATTTGAACTAGTTACACTGCTATCGGAAAACATAGTTACCTGTGAAGCATATGACTGTTTTGTGCGTGAGAGCATTCTATCGAAACAAATGGCTACCAATTATGCAACTAATAGTAAGGGTGTGTTTGATTGCATTCATGGAAAACATTTTCCTTCATTTGAATCACCTAGAAAATATTTTCCTACCTTCCACTTGCGATTAGATTTTCTATAAAAAAAAATGGCTCATTTGTGCATAAAATGATTGTACATGGAAAATATTTTCCTTGAAAAATTTGTCTATCAAACAATAAAGTAGGAAATTTTTTTCCTTGATTTGACATTTTCCTAAAAATTTTTTCCAATCAAACACATCCTAAGTGTTTATTTAAAAAAAAATATTTAGTTTTATATTATTTATTTAGTTATAACCCCCTGTTTATAGATTTCTTGAACTATTCGTTAATTTCTACAAATATTTTTTTTCAATTACTTACATGAGTACTAGAACCAATCGTTACCATGGACAACAAGATTGTGATGCGTCTCGTGATAGATGCTCTATGACTAATATTGACATTCGTGTCCCAGCCAATAGCATTTTGGTATACTTGAAGATGGAGATGTTTGTCTCGTGTAAGAATGTATATTATTATCGTATTATAATGTATTTTGACAATTAACATGAAATTAATGCTCCCGGTGAAAGTTAGTGTCAAGATTTACATTTAAGTGACTTCATTCTTGTATTGATGGTGTTGTTTTTACATTGGGTTTATTGCTGATCTGATGAGGAGAGTTGTAAATCAACTCTTGTGGTTGTTGTATCTTTGTTCATTATATAGTTTACTGGAAAGATTTGTGCGATCTACAGGAAAAACTCTACTAAAATTTTTATACAATTCTCTCATCAGTTGTATTAATTTTTAAATTTGGTATGCTTACGAGTGCTTGGTTTATTATCTTGGAGGTGTTATATTGATATAGTACTAATGTATATCCAACCCTATAATTGTTGATACATTAGCCTCCCATATAATGCGCGGGTGAAAAAGGCTAGTAATTAGAATGTGGTATACTAAACAATATTCCTGGCATCAATATAATTAGCTAAATAGATCGTAATGTTTTCAAAATAATATAATATAATGTTAAAATCGGAACTTATTAAAAATAAATAAATTAAAAATAAAAAATAAATAAAATAAAAAGAAAGTTAAAGTCGGTTTCAATAATGATTTCCAAACCCGAAGGGATACGATTCGTGCCGAAAATCCAGCAGTATTTAGTCCAAATTTGTTAAGGGTGTGTCTAGACACACCCATCCAATTTCTTTATACACCCATTCAATTTTACTCTAAAAAATACCCCTAAACAAAATTATCATTTTACCCTTCCATTTCAAAACTTAAAATAGCATTACAAACCATCTACTCTGCCATTGCCATTGCAAACTAGTTCGACGTTGCTCTCGCTGCTGCACTTCGTCTCTTTCCTCGCTTCTTTCGTTCTTCATGCCATTGTTGGGAGACCTATCGATCTGGAATGGATGGTATTTACAATGTAAGTATTTAGTTATGAAATATATATAATATTGTTGTATCTATTGCTCGCATGAACACAAAGCTACAGCCAATCAACTCAACTGGCGGCGGAATGGTTCGCCCCCATGGGGGCGAACACATAGCCCCCATGGGGGCGAACACTTGCGCGTGTGTTCGCCCTCTTGGGGGCGAACACTTGCGCGTGTGCTGTCTGGTGGGGGGCGAAGTCGGTATAGTTCTGAACACATTTTATAGTGCTGTCTTGTGACTATGCTGCATTGTGAATAGCTATGCTGTATTCTGTTGTTTTCGGCTTATTGACTATGCTGCATTGTGAATAGCTATGCTGTATTCTGTTGTCTTCGGCTTATTTTGGGTTTGTATTGCTGTCTTGTGCTTATTTTAAATTTTTGTTTAGGCAGTAATTTCTGTTTACAGTGATTTGTGGGTATTGTTATAGTCTTTATTCATTAAATTGTTATTTTTTAACAGGAATCAAATACACGTTCTACTCAAGAAAGTATTATTGGTCCAAACAACGAATTGGTCATCGGTGCTAACAATGAAATGACAATGGATTATACATCATTTTTTGCTGTGTATGATTCATTTAATTCTCGTGATGAATTAGTTGATTGGGTACGTAATACGGGAAAAAAATTTGGAATGGTAATAGTTGTTAAGAGATCTGATAGTGGAAAGAGTGGAATGCGCCCTTGCGTATTACTTGCATGTGAACGAAATGGTAAATATCGTGGAAAGGGTACAGATTCTACAAAAATGAGTGCAACAAAGAAGTGTGAGTGTCCCTTTTCATTAAAAGGTAGACAAATATCAGTAGATGGTCAGTGGATATTACAGGTTATAAATGGTACACATAATCACCCGGGTGTACGATATTTTGAAGGTCATTCTTATGCTGGTCGGTTATCAGTAGATGAGGAAAAGCTAGTGCTTGATATGTCAAAAACGGATGCTCGACCGAAGAACATATTACATACACTGAAAGATAGATATCCCGATAACGCATCAACAATGAAGACAATCTACAATATACGACAGAAGCATAGAATAATCGATAATGGTGGTCAATCCCAATTGCAGTTTTTATTGGGAAAATTACAAGAACATGGATATTTGTTCTATGTACGGTGGTGTGAGAGTACTGATACAGTGAAGGATTTATTTTTTGTCCATCCAGTGAACTTAAATTGTTTGCGTGCTTTTCCTAATGTATCGTTGATGGATTGCACATACAAGACCAATCGATATAAGATGTCATTATTAGAAATAGTTGGCGTCACTTCCACAGATATGACATTTTCCATTGCATGTGCATATATGGAATACGAGCGGGAGGATAATTACGTATGAGTTTTGTCTCTCTTACAATCAATGTTCGACCAATCAGCCTCTTTTCCTACAGTGATAGTCACTGATCGAGACATCGCATTGATGAATGCAGATGAGCGTATTTTTCCGATCGCGAGACATTTTTATGTCGATGGCATATTAGTAGAAATATAATGGCGAATACTAAGAAGCTATTTCGACCGAAAGAAATGTGGGATTGTTTTATATCCTCATGGAATTTATTGGTATTATCTAAATCCGAGAGACTGTTTTATTCATTGCTTCAGAAATTTCAGGAAGATTATTCAGCATATCCAGATGCTATTGAGTATGTAATGAAGCAGTGGATTAATCCGTATAAAGAAAGATTTGTAGCTTGTTGGACAAATGAAGTTCTGCATTTTGGCAACAATACGACAAATAGGTATGGTACTATTTTCATCGCAATAATGTTATATCGCAGATATTACTTGTCTTTTATAGTAATTGTTTAACCTATTTGATATTCATGTTTTTAGGGCGGAGAGTGCACATGCAAAATTGAAGAAACAACTTGGATCAAGTCAGGGCAATTTGGAAATATGTTGGACAAAAATTCATAGTTTGTTTGAGACGTCACATACTGCTATTAAACAATCTTTTGAGAAGAGCATGCATGTAGTCCAACACACTCATAAAATATCCATGTTTAGATTTCTGCGGGGTATGATTTCAATTACTGCCATGGAAAAGATATTAGATGAAATGAATGAAGTAGATAGGGTTGGAGTTGATCCTTTGATCTGTGGATGTGTATTGAGAATGTCTTGTGGTTTGCCCTGTGCACACGAGCTTGCTAAGTGGAAAAGTGAGAAATTTGCCATCCCTTTGGATGAAATTGATAGTTTTTGGAGAAAATTAGATATGGAACCACGTGTTGGAGGTGTTGTTAGTGTCAAAGATGATATGCAGACTCGTCTAGATCATGCCTTTGTAGATTTTTCAAATTTATTTTCAACGATGCATGAAATAGAGCAGGTGTTCATGTTGAGGAAGTTGACTGAGATTACCAAGCCATCTACAACATCGTTGCTCGAACTTGTGGTGAAGACTAATACCCGCGGTCGACCGGCTAAAGGACGATCAAGAAACAGTAAGTCAACAAAGTGTGATCCAAGTGCCTTTGAATATATTGAATCCATTGAGGATAGTTGTTCTCCGCCATTATCGACCACGACGGGTAGGCAAAAACAAAAAGTACGTATTCGGGCCCTTTTTTGTGAATTTCCTGTCATTTTTATATTCTTTATTGTGATATATTTTTATTTGGCGTGTTATCCGTCGCCCAAAGACGGACCCGTTCTACCATTACGCATACATCGATCGCCCCGCCGCTTATGCGTGAATATATCACTGGCACCGAGGATGTAGTGGCTGATGGGCACTGTGGTTTTCGTGCAGTTGCTGCACTTCTTGGCTTCGGGGAAAATGCATGGTATCGGGTTCGACATGACCTTCTTGACGAGCTTACTACCTTCAAAACATTGTACGAAGATGTGTTCATTGAAAATGGAAGTGTGGATAAGCAAATGTATTTATTGAATTGTTTTGAGCCGTCAGTACGTGTATCACACTGGATGAGTTTACCAGATACGGGCCACCTGATAGCATCGAAATATAATATTGCCCTCGTTTCTTTATCTGATAGCCTATGTGGTACGTTTCTCCCTCTACGGACCTCGGTTGACGGCCCTCCTAAATGTATCTGCATAGGCTTTGTAAATGGTAATCATTTCATTCAGGTACGTTTAATTCTATTCGGTACATTAAAATACCCGTAATTTTTTTTTCCGGCTAAATAAATGTTTTTAGGTCTTTATGCACGATGGACACCCGATGCCTCCTATTATGAACGGGTGGCATTCACGTCGTCATGAGTGTGCAGCAAGTTGGGCCCATCTATATGAAGAACAGATTACACTGTATGATCGTATTGCCGGAAATAGTAGCCGAATTGGTAGCGTTGAGACGATTATATCTGATGAATGATGTGTATTCCTATCTGAAACTTAGTGCTATTTGTACAACATATCGACTATTACAACAATGAGCTTAGTATTCGATCACATTGGACTAATCATTTATGTACCGTATTTTGATGACATATCAAAGCTTTGAATTACCATTTTCCCAAATTGATTTCTTGTAATACATTACATATCACTTGTAATGCACTGCACATATGCAGCTCATTGATTTCTACGCCCAAAACAATAATCGATCAATTCGGGTCATAACGCAATAGTAGTTTTGGAGCTTTTAATTTAATTAATGTCCATTACACACCCTACGTAATACATTGAAATACCATTACACTCTCTATATATTGTATTACACTATGTATGTAATGTATTATAAGATTAGTATGAAATCAATGTGATATATTACAGTGCCATTACAGATTATGTGTAATGGAATATGCTGAAAGCATCTGAATATTAAAACAAGACATAACCACTAATTTCATTACTGGCGAGTTGTAACAGATACATAATGTCTCGAAAATCCAAAGTCATTACTTGTAAAAGATACAAAATGTCTCTAAAATTCATGCATTACTTCAACATATGGAAAATGCGACATACAACACATAGGTCATCGTCGGCGATGTCTATTTGGAGCCCCCCTCGATGATTCTCCCCTATGCTGCCGTCCCCGAGGTGGTCTAGTACGAGATTGTTCCCGATACTCTTCCAAACTCAATCCTTGCAGCGTGCGATAAGCATCCTGAACACCGTTTAGTAAAGCATGCATTAAATTCGCAACACTGATCCCACGCAGGAACAAATTCCTCGAGAATGTCAAGAGCAGACATATTTCGATCCCAAATATCGATGGTGTCTGCATTACTTCTGCTAACCGAATTTGTGGACCGAAACTCTGGATTTTGCACATAGCGATGAGAAATTGTCTTATACCAGTGCATATAATTATCTGCACATTCCCACACGTGTCCGCCGTAGATCACCGCATCGACCAGTAGATAAAACGTGACTGTCCCACATCTGAAACATACGACCAAATAATTCAGCGGACTCGGCTCCTCTCACTACATCTAGATCAATGGGATCTTCGGGAATTTTTTGTTTATATCCAAATTGTCTAAGTACCCGATCCGAATAATAAGGCTCCACAATATTTAAGGAGCTTATACACCCATAAAAAAAAGTAGATGGAGGACGTGGAAATCGGAGTCTGTATCTGGGATACGGATCCCATATTACCTGAAAAATTAAATATGATAAATTGCTCTACAGATTTACCCCAACACATAGATTTACCATAAATTTATAGAGAATCTATTAAACGTATTGATCTCACCTCATTTGCATCCAATGCATCCAATCTCTCTCTATATGCTTGAAGGGTGTCTAGATTCAGAGGAAGGGGCTGTGTCTTGTCCCACCTCATGGCAAGGAGATTACCTTCCTCGTACTGCATATCAAGCGGAGGCCTAAACTGTGGAAAATGTTCATATATCCATGCCTGTAATAAGTTAAAAAAACATCCATTATAAGTCTCAATTAAAACGGAAAAAATATCCATTACATATCACAAATAAAACGGAAAAATTAAAATTAAATAATCATTTAACTACGCCAAATATATACCTCCAATAAGGTCGAATAACCGGCCATCTGTACAACGGTTGCCCTTGATGCTAGCCCTAATTGTCTATATAAGTGAGCTAGACCAGCAGCTCCCCAAGCAAACCGATGCACCTCATTAAGATTCTCTAAGAAATGCAGATACACAGGTGAGACCCGATCCCCAGTTTTATCTGCGAATATTGTGCACCCCAACGTGTACAATAGATAGGCTCGAGCTGCATATATTCCACGATTATCATCAGTACAATCCATAAAGGTAGAACGCAGCCACTGCAACTTTATTTTTTCACCCCTGGCACATCTAAATGCATTGTTGGCTTCTTGCGTGATACTCCCAATAATCTACGAACCAAATCCATACTACGAACAGCGGCAGCGCCATCTGAGAGCTCCAATACACGACCACCGACTTGTAAACCAAGAATGCACCGCACGTCATCTAGTGTAATTGTCATTTCCCCAAATGGCATGTGAAACGTATTAGTCTCCGGGTGCCATCTCTCAACAAATGCAGCAATCAAATTATTATCTGGTGCATGATATGATATATCACGTAACATATCAATTCGTGTATCTGCAAAAAGATTCATCCACTGCTGTTGTGTCTCAAGATTCAAGTTCCACTTGAGTAATTTTTGGGTATGACATTTCATACTAAGCACGGGCCTTTCATTACCTAACCAAATTTGAGCTGCCACATGTGTGTTATATGTTGACAAAATATGTGAATTGATAGGACCTCCCGGGAATGATTCATCATCTTTATTTTGATTATTTTCATCATTTCCACATTCCCCTTCAACATTTCCAGCTTCACCCTCGCCGTGTGCTCCATCATCTTCTTGTTCACTTTCATTTGGCATTTGAACATCATCTATATTCATATTTGAATTGTGATGTAACTCAATTTCTTCATTTTGTGGTATTTGTGATGGAATAGGTAATTGTGCTATTTCTTCGGGATTTTGGTGAGCCAAATATTCTTCCTGCCGACGTTTTCTGTCAAAAGCAGTTGGTGGGCGCCGAGAATAAGTCCGAACTATAATACAAAATAAAAACTTATTAATTACGTATGTATTAATATGTTACTGGGAAAGAAAAAAAAAACCATTAAAACAAAAGCTGTTCTCCTTGGAAAGAAAAACGTGTTACTGAATGAGAAAGAGAAAAAAAAAGAGGACTGTTCGTACCAGAAGGGACGAACAGTCCAATGGGGCGTTCGTCCCCATGGGGACGAATGCCCCACATCGCTGTTCGTCCCCATGGGGACGAACGCCCCACTTGGTTGTTCGTCCCCATGGGGACGAACAGCCAATTGTTCGTCCCCGAACCTCTACTGTGCGCCCGACATGAAAAAATGAATAAAAACTCTGGCAATTCATACTAAGATCTATAATATTCAAATCAAATTAAATATATACATTTCTAAATTAAAATTACATACCAGTATGCGAAGACATGGTTTCTGTTGCTCGACTTCTACGAAAATTTTGCTATTGCTCCACTTTTGCTTCAATGCTAGAAAAGAAGAAGAAGAAATATAGTTAGAGGAAATACGAGAGAAAGAAGAGAGAAAGAAGGAAAGAAGTAGAGAAAGAATTAGTAACCTGTGAGAGAGTGTGAGAGGGAAATAGCCGACAGAGATGGAAGAAGGGAGCTGTGTGTGTATTGTGTATGGAAGGAGACGTTATTTTTAGGGCAAAGGGTAATATTGGGATAGATGGGTGTATAGAGTAATTGGGAAGAATTTATGGTGGGTGAACTTAGTAAGTTGGGTGTATAAAGAAATTGGATGGGTGTGTTTAGCCACACCCATTTGTTAATCAAAAGTTGAGAGGAACTCTAGTAGCCTCACTGTAATCTTCTCAAGAATACAATTGTCATATGCCGGGCGCCGTAGATGGGTGTAATGTTTTGATGGAAAACAAGAGTGACATGGCCGCTATTGTGGAACCTCCGACTGGATTTGGGCATCCGGGGAAGAATTACTACATCATGAAAGAGGATCATACGGCGTCGAAGAATTACTACACAAAATACGCTCCTATAAAGGCAATAGGCAGAGGATCATACGGCGTCGTTTGATCGTCGAATAACCGTGAGAACAATGAAAAAGTTGCGATAAAGAAGATCAGTAATGCTTTTGGTAATGAAATCAATGGGTTGAGGACTCTGAGAGAGTTGATGCTGTTGCGCAGCATAAAACACCAAAACGTCATCGCTTTGAAGGATATTATGAAGCCTCTTCACGCAAGGAGTTTCAAGGATGTCTATCTGGCTTATGAACTGATGGATACTGATCTTCATCCGATTATCCAATCGAAACAGATTCTCTCCAATGAACATTGCAAGTACTTCCTTTTTCAGATTCTTCACGGGTTGGAGTATCTTCATTTTCTGCAAACATTCTTCATCGGGATTTGAAGCCGGGGAATCTTCTCGTCAAATTGAACTGTGAATTGAAGATATGTGATTTTGGGCTTGCGAGAACTAGGAGCAAAGGAAAAGGGGAATTTATGACTAACTCAATACGTTGTTACACGATGGTCTCGTGCGCCAGAGTTGCTGCTTTCGTGTGACAATTATGGAGCCTCGATCGACGTCTGGTCTGTTGGTTGCATCTTAACGGAGATTCTTGGTGGAGAACCAATCTTCCCGGGAACGAATACCTTATCTCAACCCAAGCTTATTATGAGTGTTGTTGGTGAGCAACAGGAAGAAAATCTCGAGTTCATCGATAAGGAGGAAGAGAAAAGGTTGGTGAGAAAGTCCAACTTCTTCGCAGGAAGGCCTTTTTCTGCTCTGTAATCCTCATGCTGATCCATTTGTGTTAGATTTGCTCCAAAGAATGCTTATATTTGATCCATCACAGAGAATTACAGTTGCAGAGGCTCTGTGCCACCCGTATCTCTCCTCTCAGGGTTGTATGATGGTCAGTGTAACCCTCCAGACCCATTGCCGGTCGAGCTTCATATTGATGAGGAGATGAGTGAGGCAATGATGAGAGAGATGATGTTGAGAGAAATTCTCTACTATCATCCAGAGGAGACACCATTGGTAGCCATGAATGAATGTAGTAGTGGTAGTGGTAGTGGTAGTGGTCCTAAATCTTGGTTGTCCACACCAGTCAATAACATTGTAACTTGTTAATGCTTATGTTGTAATCAAAGTTTGAAGTTTATCATGTTGGTAATTATCATTGAATTCTTTGTTGGTTTGAAGTTTATGATATAATTATCTTTAGTTTTTTTATGGGATTATTACTCAAGGAATTGGGCAAGAATTCAGTAATCACTACTGTTAAAAAGACTTCTAAATAATGAGAGCACGATACAACATTGTAGGTTGAATGTTTATTATACCACAATTCTTGTTATTGTTTTCTAGAGAGAGAGAGAATCAGATTCTTGTGAAGGACCATTGAGAGTGGAAAATGTAGTTAGAAAATGTTTTCCACCTAATTTTTTTTTTTTTTTTTTTTTTTTGTGATATTTGATTGCACTATGGGATATGGCAAATGTTTCCATGTAAAGCAAAAAATATGACATTTTCCTTGAAAATAAGGAAAATATTTTTCCATGGGTAGAGGTTTTCTTTCCTACTTTTTTCTTCCAATCAAACACACCATAAGTTTTTCACCTAAATTCCTATGTGTTGTGAAAGACAAAATTGATTTTGAATAAAATAATTAAAAAAATGAAATAATAAAATGAAAACATCTTTGCCATACTAGCTCCAATGAAGATGTGCTCGGTTTTCATCTCACTTAAAATTTACTTGTGTTTAACTCAAGTTTATTTATCAATCAACTCACAAGGAAGAAAGTAAGGGAGGATTCAAGGCCGTCGGCTGTCCGAGCCACAATTTCACAACTACCATAGAGAGCAATCGAGCAATTCTTCAGTCGTAAGTTAAACCAAATTTCAACGGCTTGGCGAATGGCTATGGTAAGGTACCTTGTGAGACCTACATAAGGGAAGCAAATTGTTGGAGCTTGATGTCACATGTTTATGTGTGTGTCCACTAGCTCAAAAAGCAACACTACATATGCGTCTCATAGCAATTGTTCAAATCTAATGTCAGTGTAGAGTGGGTATTCGCATTCACATTCACATTTAAAAGTGAATGAGAACCATAACGCAGAGAAGTGTGCAACACATGCGAGTTCCACATAATATGTGGATGAAATTAATTACAACATTCACTTTCAAACTATTAATGCATTGGCAAACACCAGCATGTGTCAGAGTACTCAATCCACTTTGCCATTAAATACGGATTACCTATCCAGAGGAACCCAAAACTAGTTAAATAATATAACCTCTTGTGTGTCATTCAACAATAATGGTTGATTATCTCCAGTATGATACTCCACACGTACAAAAAATTTTCTCCAAGATTAGATCAATGAAGGGAAACATGTCATCCGTAGACAAGCTAAATCATCCCAATAAAATACAATGCACAAATACATATTGTAACAAGGCAACAGGTACCGTGATTAAGATTACAATCAATGATTAAATATCAAACAAAATCCCTCCATTTGCAGCAGGCGCATTGCATTCACTAATTCGGCTCAATCTCATTGCAAAGAGACGCCAGGGGAGACCAAAGGCATTAGCATCCTCCTCTTCAAAAGTACCTACAGTCCTCTCGGTTGTACGAGTCCACCTGCTTTAATTTCGACCCCCTTCCAACATGACAAGAACAATGCAGACGCTGGAGCAAGTCATATTTTCTTCGTGTATTTTGACACATCAAAATATGATTCAATGTTTGGTTGAAAGAATCGAACTGGATTTCGTGTGAATTCCATTTAAATTCTGATTGTCTATACCTGTTCCTGCTCCCACTTCTTCATTTCCATGGTCAGTTGACCATTTCTTTCTTGTCCAAATAGCCTCTCTTTACTTATCTTTCAACAACAAATATTGATATACCATGAACGGTAATGATCTCCTCCCCACAGTGGGGAGGATATCATGCCCACAAATACACATGGCCCCCCATAATTGGTGGGGGAGCCGGTGGTGGAACCTACACATATGGCATCACACCAATTAGGGGGGGCCATGGGTTTTTGTGGGTATGATATCCTCCCCACTGTGGGGAGGAGATCATTTCCCATACCATGAAAGGTCATATATTGCCAGGTGAAGACCATGTTACAAAATAGTATCACAGTTTGTATACTGTTTCTAAAATCGAGAAGCCTTACTGTCAATTGACTGTGCTGCAACTGCACATCTCCAAACATTCTTATTACTGTTCTAGAGCTTCCGCCTGGCTACCGCTAAAATAACGGCACATTTTAGCCATATCTTTTCACTCTCTTCGGAAGAAGGGAAGAAGAAAAGATGCAACTCCAGAACAGCAGCTCTCAAGAACATACATTAATGTTCATCTCCTTAAGGATGACAAAAGTAAACCCTGTAGTGATGCACACGATGGTGGAGATAGACTTCTAGCCAGATCCAAAATTGTAATTAATTCATTTATTTGAGAAGGAAACATGTAAACTTCATCAGCTTTCTTGCGCACCCATTCTTCCAGCATCCTGCATAAAGTTAAAAGGCATGTTTACGTGCATTTTTACAAAGAAAAACAATGCGGTGAACATCAGATGCAAACTTTATAAGTTCGAGAAAAAACAGCCTCTAAAGGGAACAAAAATGGATTATTCCATAAAGAACATAATTGTGGGTGCCATCATAAAAAATATGGATTTGACCACTCAACACCAATTAAAGTAAAAACAAGAAGGAGAGTATTACTGCAGTCAAACTAACCCTTCTTCAAATTCATTGCCATGACCATAAACAGAAAATATCACTTTCACCACCGGATGCAAAACTAGTTTGGCAGCCGAGTCCAGACAATATCCTGTGCAGCTCCACGAATTTGGATTTAAGAGAACAATTTGCAATGCTGCAGATTTAGTTTGTAAATTTGTAACAAGAGTCCTAAATGATGATTCATCTGTTGCACTTTCAAGCAATTGGCTTGTAAACATCCTCTCCAGGGTGTAGTTCCTGTAAGGAAATCAAATAAGTTGAGAATTAACGAATGTGCAGATTTAAAAAATATATAAAAAACTTCTTCAAAACAAAAAAAGTATTAAAATAAAAATGAAGTAGCAAACGAAGTTATATCACATCTTCCTCTTAAGTTCCCTCAAGCAAAGGGTTAAAGAAACCCAAGTGTACGGAAAGAAAGGTCAAGTTCATATCATCCCTGAAGTATACAACTCAGAACATTAGTCTACCAATCTACTAATCCATAGCAGACTGTAGGGCTACATTAAATCCCACACTTGCAGCAGAATATTAGAGGGTGTTAGGGTGTGTGTTTTTATGTGTTTTGATGTGATATAGGAGAGAGAAAAAGTGAAATTGAATGGTGGAGATTTGTGTAGTACAGGAAGGTCCCACGAGATTTGTGTGTAAAAATATGTAAAAATGTGTAAAAATGAGTAGGAGAACATGGGCTTATTCTCAAAACATGCCAGTTTTCTCTTCAGCATGGATTAAATCAACATATAGAGAGATTTGGAAACTTAAGATCTTCCTTTGTTATCCATTTTCTGTATTCCGTTAATGATGTCCCTTTTCCTTTTTCTTTCGTTTTCTTGTAGGTGAGGTCATCAGGCAGTGTTTATTGATATTACCAAAATTAGAAATATGCTCCCAAGGTAGTTTCCCCACTAAATGACCTCCAATCTCTCCCCAAACCCACCAAAAGATTCGCCAGAAACATATAGCAAAACATACATTTCACAAAGTTGGCTTGACCACCATGAACAATGACTTTTTACTGACTTGTGGTAGACATTATGTATTCTGATGCAATATCCACATACAGCTGTTGGTTATCTCTTGATTAAGGTACACAAGCAGGTAATATTTAACTAACAATTCCAACTATACTAGGTAGGGGCATCAAAAGCTAATGTTTGTAATAACAATCTCCGCCGACAAATAGCCTCTAAGCATATAACAAATATATAAATGCCACAAGAATTCCAATAGCTTTACTGAGCCAATTGTGGAATATAGTGGAGATACTATCATCTCTATGATAGCGATGTTCTGGAACTCAGTTATGATATACTAATGTAATAGCATATCCAAACAAACACATCACAAGGAATACAATTTTAATAGATGAGTCTTCAACTCACCCTGTAAAAGGGAAAGAAGATTATGCATTTGTGATAGAATAGATAAAGAAATTCATTGTAATTTGCTCACCTAAAAACATCATTTGATCTGTTTACTGGGAAGCAAGTTGAAATATAGCACTTGAACAAACGAATGCCACCATCTACTGGTACATTATCTTTGAAGCAAGGATATGCTCCAATGAAACAAGAGCACTTAGGGCAATAGAGTTCAGTCCAATGAATGCCTTGTGAGAAACTGGAAGACTTTTCCATAAAACCGCTTCCCAGATGGCCGTTAAGAAATAATTTCTGATTTTCAAGAAGTTCGACATTTTTTTCAAATGTTTCGTCCTTTGGAGAGGCTTTCAAATTATCTAGAGAGCAACATTGAGTAGGACAGTTTGGTGTGTGGATGTTTGAGTCAGAAAACATGTTCTTCAATGCTTCTTTATCTTCTTCTACTGTCGCTGCAAGACTGTCTTCAACAGTACACATACTTCGCCTTACGATTCTGTGAATGCCATTTGTCCCATTTTCGCGGTTCTCTGGGCAAGCTGTCTGTTCTTTTCTGTCTTCATCTTCTGGCGAACAATTCAAACAACTATCACTAGTTATATTTAGCTCAGACTCATCATTTTTTCGGCCAATTACATCGGGAAATTCACATCCCAAAAGATCATCCTTGCACAGAAGAACAGATGTAGCAGTCAAAAGAACCACACCCGGTGAACATGTATAGGACTTAGCATATCTTGCGACCAGCTTCTCACTTACACCTCCAAATGAACAACAGCAAGTTCCAAACCAATTGTCAGCAACTTCTCGCCAGTTGACAGATGGCAGTTCCTCAAAGCTTCTGCCAGCACGAATTAAAGATTTGAAATAACTACTACGAGTACACTTTTGGGTATAAGGCTCTATGGTGAAGGAAGGTATCCAAAGCTTGGTTTGAAATTTATTACAGCAACTGGTGGGCAAAAATGAAAATCAAAGCCCAGGGTGAAATTTGTGTCACGTAAAGAAATAAATTGCATACAACAAAATGGGGGATATGAAAATGCTACCTTAGATCCTTTGTCAGCTTAGTTGAGCAGTTTCTGCAGTAAAAGTGCACCTCTTGCATAGCAGATAATTTACTGACATCTGAATCAAAAGATCACCTATTAATAATTTGTCGTGAATGCCCAGCAAAGCATTGAATAGAAACACTTCCATTTGCAGGCGATAAGAATTTCCGTATAAAAAATTTGCCACATAAACTCTGACACCAATATTAAAAGTTAAAGCTCTATTTTTATGGATAACCAATTTGTGAAACTAAATAAAGCTTGTTTAGAAACAATTCCTCACCAGAATCCACGGAAATTGGGAAACATTTATCCGATACAGCCCCATTCTTTGACGAGTCGAGTAATGAATCAAACTCCGAAACGAGTGGATGGTCCGGTGGGAGTAACAGAACGAGTTTAACCTCGAGATGGTCATCGAATACCTTGAAATTGACGGGAGATTCAGCGTCAATCAAAACCCGAGGAATCGGAACGTGAAGGGACACCTCGATTTGAGTTTCGTCTTCGAAAAAGCTAACTGAGAGTGAAGATTGCTGGACGAGTAAATTGACTTTCAGGTTCGAGAATTGAGTTGAGCAATTTGCATTTGGATTGAAGAGGAGCAAACGGAGGGTTGAAGAGTGAGACTGGGCTTCCCATGTGAAACGCCATTTCCTAGGGTTTTGGGTGGCGGGAAGTTGAAGTTTTCCTGATGATGGTGACGACATTTTGTGATTTTTCATTTTGGTTTTGCTGTTATGTACACCTGCCGAGGGCTTTGTTTATTAGGGTTGGTCAAAGCCCAAAATTATTTAAAAAACCTACTCAGAATTAGTTATTGTGTAAATGACCTTCCATTTAAGTAATGGTAAAATACATTTTACAAGTCTCCAAACTACCCTTTTTGATTTCTTTTTCTTTTTTTCTTTCCTTTTGTTGTCTACGAGAAAAGCCCTCCCAGGAAACTCCCGTATGTTTCATTTTCTTCTTACTCTTCTCTTCAGTTCGTTTGATCCTATTTTTGTAGCTCCAAAAAATCTTATTCCTCTACCATTTTACATGTAGAACCTTGAAATTCATATTGTTGGATTGGTGGGTGAAGATCTATAAACAATCCTCTTTTGGTGCTATGAAAGAAGAGTAAAAAGATTTGAAGAAATAAGCAAATTGGTAGGTTATCCTACTATTTCTATTTGATAATCATCTTATGTTTCTTGATTTCTGTATAAATTTCATGATGTTTATATATTGAGGTTGTAAAAATTAAATATCAGTGATAACGACTGTACAGTCGTTATGTGTTATGCATAACGACACTACAATCGTTATCTCTTGCTTAGGTAGTTTTACCTTGATTTCATGATTCTCAATGCAAAGGTCTCATATTTTTATGTTCTCTATCTCAGTATGATATATTTTTATTGCAGTAAGTATACAGTAACCATAACGACTGTGAAGTCGTTATCTGTTAGGCATAACGATACTGCATTCGTTATCTGTTCAACTGCATGTTTCTTAAATTCCCAACTAAATATCACATATTTTCGTGATTTATATCTTGAGTATCACATATATGCAATGTGTTGATTATACATTAGGTATAACGATTGTACTAGTTTATTGTGTAATGCATAACGACAACTGCGTCGTTTTTTATGGTTTAGGTGTGTTCTAGTTCATTGAAGTAACATTTGTGATTTTTTTTAGTTGTTTGTAGACGTGAATTCCATGAAGATGGTGTGGATACAAATATGTCACTTTGTTGAGTTTGAAAAGAGTAATGAAGGCACGTGGACGTGGAAATATGTAGAAAACAGTGAAGAGAATATCAGTCCAGTTTATGTTTCCAACGACATTTCGTATTTGGAGCTTTACAATGTGGTTCGAGAGCTCGTAAAGTTGGATGACAATTCATATCTAATAGAGTGCATGTCTCTTAACCCGAAGATGACCAGATTTCCAGTCCCCCCCGTGAAGATTGACTCCAATGACAAAGTGAAGTGGTATCTATCCATTTGCGAAGAACATCCTCTTTGTGTGACACTTGTGAAAAAGATCGGAACAATTAGCGAGAATGTACCAATGGATGGACAAGTCGTTGGATGTAGTGATAAGGGATCTACAAATAAGGAAAGGGTGGAAGTTGAATATGTGGAAAGTGTAGCAGATATTGTGCAGAATGACGATAACGTAAGGAATGCATATGAAGATGGAAATTTCGTTAACTGGGATACGTTGAATGTGATTGAAGAAAGTCCCGTGCACGAAGACGTAAGAGGAATAGTTTCTTTGATAGGGGAGGACCATGAGACTTTCTCAACACAAGATCCTATGGTTCAAAATGCAAGTTGTTCTATGAGTGCGCTTCCTTGTCCATCTTCAGTAAGGATCCCGGAGAGTGTTGATTTCCAATGCAATAATCTCTTTCCAACCAAAAAAGATTTAATTGCAAAATTGTTGGAGGTAGCATTGACGTGCCATTTTGAATTCAGAGTGGTAAAATCAACTAAGATCTTGTATGTAGTTGCATGTATTGAGAACAACTGTAATTGGCGTTTGAGGGCAGTGAAGATAAAAGGTGCTGAAATCTTCGAAGTTCGGAAGTATCTTGGTATTCACACTTGCTCCATGAGTGTACGTCGTAAAGATCACAAGCATGCAACGTATACGCTAATTGGGAAGCACATTTCTGAAAATTATAGAGATGTCAATAGGATCTATAGACCGAAAGACATTGTTAGTGATATTAAATCGGAAGTTGGGATAACTATAAGCTATACTAAGGCATTTATGGCGGCGCTACGGATATGGTTTGATTCGAGGGTGGCACGAAGAAAGTTATGCAAAACTCCTCAATATTGTTATATGTTGGAGGAAAAATCCGGGACATTGACATTCATTGAAACAAGTGTGAGACGAGCATTTCAAGTATTTTTCATGGCTCTAGGACCGTGTATTCGTGGATTCCGCTCTTCAATTAGAAGAGTAATTTCAGTTGATGGGACATTCTTGACAGGAAGATACGGAGGCACCTTACTTATTGCAACAAGTCAAGATGCTAATTTTCAAATTTATCCGCTTGCGTTTGCCATAGTGGACTCGAGAATAGTGATTCGTGGAATTTTTCTTTAGAAAGTTGAGAGAAATTACAGGATACTTGATTTGGTTATTGTTTCTGATAGGGGCACAAGCATCCCGGGTGCTTTTCAGGAAGTGTTTGAGCATGCATATCATGGCTATTGTAATTATCATTTGTTAAGAAACCTAAAAACTGAGTTTCCAAGGCTTGAATTGGATGGATTGTTCTGGGCAACAGCAGAAGCTTATTCCATGCCTGATTTTGAAACTAATATGGTAGCACTATGCAGTAGGCATGAGGGTATTAGAGGATACCTAGAGAGGGCTGGTTTACACCATTGGGCTATAGCACATTTCCAAGCTACTCGTTTCAATATAATGACGACGAACAATGCCGAATCAATGAACTCTTTACTAAAGAATGCTCGAGACTTTCCAATTCTTGGCTTGATTGAGCACATAAGAGAGACATTGCAGAGATGGTTCCATGAAAGACGGGTTCGGGCAGAAAATTGCAGTAGCTTCCTTAGCCCACCTATGGAGGAGAAGATGCGCACCAGGTATGATGAATCAAATGGGATGGAGGTGAGTCATGTATCCTCGACTATTTTGCAGGTTGTTGGAAGAACTAGGAATCATATAGTTTACTTGGAGGAAGGGAAATGTACGTGCAAGAAATTTGAAATGGACCAATTTCCATGTGCACATGCTATTGCTGCGATAAGATTTCTGAATGATAATGGGTATAGGTTTTGTTCCAAATTTTATACGAGTTGTTCTTGGAAAGATGCATATTCAGAACCTATTTACCCTTTGCCAAGTGAGAACGATTGGATAATCCCAGAGGAAGTCAAGTCAAGGATCGTGTTGCCTCCATTGTCACGACGTTCAAGGGGTCGACCAGCAAAAGAAAGAAAAAATCAATTTGAGGAGCCTCGAAAAAACCAGTTGGTGAGCCTTCCAAGATCCGAAAGTGTAGTAAATGTTCCAAGCCTGGCCATACCCGTAGTAAGTGTAAAGAGGATACACCACAATGAACTAAAGTATCTTGCCACTTCGATATTTTTTGGGCGATCTCATCTTTTATTGTGCTTCCAATGCGTCGACATTGAAACATTTGGAGCAATGGTGATCATGTATTTAATGTGTGGATGCACATGTAACATTAACATGAACAGAACGACAAATTTGAATAGTTATGCTAGGTGTGATTTATTATTCATGCATTATTTTTGTCCTAGTTGTGTTGAAACTGGTCAAGTATCGTTATTACGAAACAATTAACGTTTTCCATCTCGATGGTGTTTAAGTAATCAAGAAATCAAAACACAATGTCACTCTACAATTGATGAGTTCTAATCATAACAACACAAGTATCTTTATAACAAAACTGCTATCCTTTTCCATTCCGGGGGAGTATTGTATGGTTGTAAAGTTGTCTCGTTATAACGAAACATGTGTCGTTATAACGAAATAGGTGTAGTTATAAAGAAACCGCTGTAGTTTTCCATTCGAGGGGAGTTTCACTGGTCGAAGTCAACACACGAAGTTATTATATGATTATAAAGTTATCTCATTATAACGAAACCGTTGCCGCTTTCCATTCCGGGGGAGTTTCATGAGTCGGGAAGTCAAAAAACCAAATTACCATATGATTTTAAAGTTGTTTCGTTATAACGAAACCTATGTCGTTTTCCATTCCGGGGGAGTTTCATAGGTCGGGAAGTCAAAACACCAAATTACTATATGATTGTAAAGTTGTCTCGTTATAACCAAACAGGTGTCGTTATAACGAAACCGCTGTCGTTTTCTATTCCGGTGGAGTTTCACTGGTCGGAAAATCAAAAAACCAAGTTATTATATGATTTTAAAGTTGTCTCGTTATAACGAAACCGCTGTCGTTATAAAGAAACCACTGTCGCTTTCCATTCCGGGGAAGTTTCACTGACCGGAAAGTAAAAAAACCAAGTGTCTATATGATTTTAAAGTTGTCTCGTTATAACGAAACCTCTGTCGTTATAAAGAAACCGTTGCCGTTTTCCAATCCGGGGGAGTTTCACTAGCCGGAAAGTCAAAAAACCAAGTTACTATATGATTGTAAAGTTGTCTCGTTATAACGAAATCTCTGTCGTTTTCCATTCCGGGGGAGTTTCATAGGTCGGGAGGTTAAAACACCAAATTACTATATGATTGTAAAGTTGTCTCGTTATAACCAAACAGGTGTTGTTATAACGAAACCGCTGTCGTTTTCCATTCCGGGAGAGTTTCACTGGTCGGAAAATCAAAAAACCAAGTTACTATATGATTTTAAAGTTGTCTCATTATAACCAAACCGTTGTCTTTATAATGAAACTGCTGTCGTTTTCCATTCCGGGAGAGTTTCACTGGTCGGGAAGTCAAAACACAAATTTATTATGACATTGTGAAGTTCTCGTTATCAAAAATAAAGTATCGTTATAGCACTAAGTTATTATAACATTGTTTTTTACTATATCATGAAATATGTATCGTTACAAAGGTCCGAGCATTGTTTCCACTAGGACGTAAGTGACTTCACATCTAGTTGATTGATTAATATAACATAAAATCTAAATATAAACAAATTTTGAGACTGGAAATTGTTTAATTATAAATTAAAAACGTTAATTCATGCAATGTTTGAACAACAGAGACTGGTTTATTATATTAAGTTATGCATGGCGTGTTCATTATTCAAAGTCATGTATTCGATTGACATTTTGTGTGTTGGGTTTTTTCAATTTTTTGTTTGGGGTTTGGGGTTTAGGGTCTAGGGTTCAGGGTTTAGGGGGTTTGGGGCCTCCCTCGCCAGGGAGCTTTGTTTATTAGGGTCAGTCAAACATGGAAATTATTAAAAAAACCTACTAAAAACTAGTTATTGTGCAAATGACCTTCAATTGAAATAATGGTAAAAGTGATTTTGCAAATAACTAAAATACACTTTTTGTTTTTGGTCAAAACGAAAATTTATTTTGTCAAAACGAACGTTGATGTGATCATAACGACAGTTGATTGTGTGATAACGAAAGTTGATTGAGTGATAACAACACTTGAGTTTGTCAAAACAAAACTTGATTTCGTCAAATCGAACGTTGATGTAGCCATAACGAAAGTGGATTTTGTGATAATGAAAGTTGATTTAGGCATTAATGTGAAACTGCCTATTTTGAAAAATAAAAAACGTGTTTGTTAACCAAAAAACTTTGAAACAAATATGTTTCATGTCTAGTACCCAAACAGTTTTCCACACACATACAAGAAAGGTTTCGTACGTATGAAACCAGGTTTCATACGTATGAAACTAGGTTTCATACGTATGAAACACAGGTTTCATACGTATGAAACACAGATTTCATACATAATAAAAAAGAAAAATGCAAAGAAAGCGAAAAATTGAAGTTAAATTGGTAGTTGTTTAACGATAACGATAGTCGTTTCCCGTGATAACGATACCTGTATCGTTATAACGACAGTTGTTCTGGTGAAAATTGTAGTTGTTTAACGATAACGATAGTCGTTTCCCGTGATAACGATACTTGTGTCGTTATAACGACAGTTGTTCTGGTGAAAATTGTAGTTGTTTAACGATAACGATACTTGTGTCGTTATAACGACAGTCGTTCTGGTGAAAATTGTAGTTGTTTAACGATAACGATAGTTGTTTCCCGTGATAACGATACTTGTGTCTTTATAACGACAGTTGTTCTGGTGAAAATTGTAGTTGTTTAACGATAACGATAGTCGTTTCCCGTGATAACGATACCTGTGTCGTTATAACGACAGTTGTTCTGGTGAAAATTGTAGTTGTTTAACGATAACGATAGTCGTTTCCCGTGATAACGATACCTGTGTCGTTATAACGACAGTTGTTCTGGTGAAAATTGTAGTTGTTTAACGATAACGATAGTCGTTTCCCGTGATAACGATACTTGTGTCGTTATAACGACAGTCGTTCTGGTGAAAATTGTAGTTGTTTAACGATAACGATAGTTGTTTCCCGTGATAACGATACTTGTGTCGTTATAACGACAGTTGTTCTGGTGAAATTTATAGTTGTTTAACGATAACGATAGTCGTTTCCCGTGATAATGATATCTGTTTCGGTATAACGGTGAAAATGGTAGTTGTTTAATGACAACGATACTTGTTTCTCATGATAACGATACCTGTTTCGTGAGTCAATATCAAGATAACGAAACATTTGTCGTTATCACTCAATGCCTTTACCTGTCAACTATAGTTCCAATGCAAGCTTTGCCTTCAACATCCATAAATCAGTTGTGAAAACAAAAACTGCTAAATATCCCACAACAAAAGCTAAATAAGGTCATCGTACAAAAGTTCGTATTGTGTGGAAACATTACCTATACACATCTGCACAAAACATTACTTCTACATATTTAGACAATTTTCTCCAACACTATGCGGACCCCTATTTCATACATCGAGTGCTAAGGATCAAAATGAGAAACAAATATCTCAGCTGCCATTTTTTTCCTCCAATCAGGCATATGTTTATCAGACACGTCGTCTACATCCAACCTGGCCTGTAGAAATTCTATGTACTTAATTGTAAATATCCCACAATCTGACCTGCAAATAATACACACCACATCCTTACGTTTAGCAAGTGCATCAAAACATGAATTTACAAAATAACCAAATGTATGATTTATACCCGTTTGTTTGGACTGAGGCTTTCAACCGCTTCATACTAAACTCTTTTGTACTGTACCCCTCATCTCCAAGCACAAATCTCATTAACAGCGGTAGGACATCCTGTAAAGGCTTCATTTCCCGTTGAAGTTGTGCTTGCCGTATAACACTCGGGAGACTATCGTATACGTAGATGTATCTACCCGTCAGATCGATCTCCAATGCACGCCAGTGGCCCTTCCCTTCATTACAGAATGGGACATATAAAGTAGTACATGTACTCCATGGTCTGCTAAATCTTGGTACGTTTCCTTGCACGTAGTTCACCAAGGCTTTGTCCAACTATGGGGGCTCAGAAGATTTGGAATTTGACTTCTTCCCAAAGTAGATCCTCACATATGGGACGAAGTTGGAGTCCAAGATTGCGCAATCTTGTCTAAAGAGACCTGGGAAAGTCGTAGCTCGGACTCTTATATTGTGAAGTGCCACATCCACATGCTACAAGAAAAAACCCTAATTAGATAAATAAGTGATCAACATTGGCTTAAAAATTAATATCAAGTACATACTTCGCCTCTGAGCCATCCATTAACCCTAATAAGATCTTTGAACCACGCCTTGTTTGCATTATCACCGGTAGGCAACTCAACTTCATCACTAGGAAGAGAAAAACATAAATTCGATAGTATGTGTAACAAGTACTACACGTTATGCTCTTAATAAGACAAACACAAGCCTTTATAGTAAGTTACCTATCTGGAGCCCCTGACAACCACTTCTCGAGATCGTCAACCTTAGCTGGATCTACTAGTCTCAACGGATCGTAGGAAGTAACATTTCGAAACCTTCTTCTTTTTCTAGGATTTATCCACGGGGAACATAATACAGCTGCCTTCCTCTTCGTGCGATGCCCCTTGCCTTTAGCAGACTCTGATTTATCACTACCGATCTCAATGGGCTCTATAGCAGTGTCTTCATAATTAGATGTTAAAATAATTAATTCCAAATAATTATGAAGTAATAGAATCACGTAGGCAGTGATCTAATATGTGTGTACCTTTTTCTTGCTCCGTGATATTGTCTGGAGTAGTCACGAGCTTCAACTCCGAAGCAGTAGCAAAAATTTCTAAATTCAATGTGCTCTTTTCAATCTCCATACTCCACGGCTGCCATCTTTGATATGGAACGATAGCAGATGATGGGTTCGTCACAATGCCTATAAATTAGTACGCATAAACTAATTAGTGGTTCGCTACAACAACGTCAAAAACATATATGCATTTGACATACCTTCATAAACATCAGGTGAATGCTTCCCAGTGACCATTGGCGATTCTTCAACCAATACATCATCACCTTTACGATTCACGTCCCTATCTTCTTCATCTTCGTCTCCAACTTTCTTTTCGTCAGCTACTTGCACATCTGCATTAGTAATTTTTTACGTCATCTTATATCAACAGCACGTCTTCACATTCAAAAGTTATGGATTCTTATTTCACAGATAACGATTGTATACCTCTCGTAGGCTTCTCTAGCGTGTGAAGAATAGTATGCATTTTACTTTCCAAGTTGCCCATAATGAATTCTCGTTTCCTTCTTCTATACACCTTCGTGGTAGATGGCGAAACAGTCACCGTGTCTGTAAATGAGAAAAGAAAGATTAGTTGATTAATTACAACAATTCATTCCAAAAAAATGACAACAAAGACCCCGCATATACCTGTATTGCATTCGACTCTATCTTCATTTTCAGCGGCTACTTCTGTGTCTCTAAAAATGTTTTCCTCATCCATTTCATGATAACTTTTACCTTCATTCACTTTTGCATCATCACCCGTATCATGACCCGCCGAGCTCACATTTGATTGAAAGATGGCTCTTTTAATTGATTCTAAAAACGTGGCCATCTTTATCTCCATTTCAGTACGAAATGCTCTCAATTCATCCTTCACTACTTCCCGCACTATTTGTGCAACACTGTTTGCTCCAATTGGACCCTGGGGTTGAGGTAGATTAGATTGAGCATGGCAATCCGAGGTAGTAGGCACGTCCCCATTGACGGGTTCTTGTCCTCTATCTTCCAATTCGTTATCAAACAAGTAACCTTCTTCATCACCGGTCACTGTTAACTCCTTGAAATATGATGCATCAGCTTCATCATTATTTGGCATTAATGTACGGTGAACTTCAACCTGATTAGTGTTGTCAAACCATTCAATTGTTAACGAACTTAAAACAGAAATAAAAAAGAAAAAATTCAAATTAATTGTTAAAGAACTTAAATGGAAGTAAAAAAGAAAAAAAAATTTATTGACATGATTGTTTTATCTTAGCATCACTACCTCTGTGCCCTTGAAAAATAAGTTGATGTGATCACTTTGTAGCTGTTTTTTTATCGTCCAACCAATCATTCTTGGGAGTCTATACAAAAGGCTTACTGTGGCACCAAACTTCCTTGCAAACTCAGGAATTGCTTCAAATGCCCAATCTATTTACCAAAATAGTTTGTAAGAATAACCAAATCTGTTTAGCAAAACAGCTTGTAAGAGTAACAAATTAAAAAGATTAAAAAAAAATTCAAAATGTATTTTCAACTAAAATACCATGATTGCAAGGGGAAATCCATGTACAGAATATATGACTTTCTTGGTCTCTTGATTCTTACTGATTGCATTGCGCTTGAACACCTTAATAGTATGTCCATATGACAAATTTCCCCATGGATATCTATTAAACTGTTTTAGATCTTCGACAAGAGAAAACCACCTTTCATTAACAAGAGTATCACATTCCGAAGCCAAAACAACGTACTCTAGAATGATAAGCAACCCTAATTTATATTTTACATCAGGTTCCTTATCTTTATCACACCTATTAAACTCTGTCAACAAGTCATTCTGGTGTATCCGCCCTTTCTTATCCGTGAATCTCTCTAGAAGTGTGCTCTTTCTCTTTAAACCCTTGAACTCACCAACTTCATCGGCGGCTTTAAAACCGGTTACTAAAGTGAACTCTTGCAATCCAAATCTCATCAACTTATCTTGTATTTTGAACCATACCTCATCCTTGTATGGCGTTTTTACTGTCCTCCGAACAAGTTGGTGTATTACTTGTGATGCCAATTTTATATCTTTGATCAATACTAGTTGACGAAAGCAAGAATTCAAAAACAAATCTTGATGTTTATCATCTAGATTGTCAAATACATCATCCACAACTTTGATTTGGCATCTATTGCTTATAGTCCCTGAAAATCTCTCACCTATGTCGAATGTATACTCCATATTTGACCCTACAGCAAAAAAACCATTGCAAGAATGTCAAATATATACATCTACCTGCAAAATATGTACAACTACCTGTAATTATCATATCAAATAGATGGAGTATCATCCAACTTCCAATATCATATCAAATCACATCTTCAAACATGGTTTTCACAACTTCTAACACTTACAAGAATGTAAAATATGTACAATTACCTATAGTTAAGATTTGATTTCTCGAAATGGGTTCTAATCTTATTTTTAAGTTTAATTATGGATCTTGGCTATAAGTTTACTTGTAGACAATTTTCTTGGCTACAAGTTCAAATTAATTAGCCACTCATGATTTAATAACTCATGATTTAATAAAAATATAAAGGAAAAAGTGAAATCTCCATTATTAATAAACTAGTTGGTTCATGAAATTTTAAAATATAAGCTGGAAATTGTTGCTTCTGAGACAAGAACCACATTAGTCATTCTTAAAGACTAAAGATTCAGATAACATATTGTGATTAAAGTGCTAATCCCCAATAAGAAGCAATGCATATATGCCCATAACCCATTTGTCTAAAAGGAAAAGTGTAAAAAGAAGCAAATAAACAAATCCACAATTTTTGTTCGACAGTTTACTAGGATCTCTCCTCCACAAAAGCTTTGTTCTTTAAATTGTAACACACATGCTCACCACCCAACGACATAAGTGCACATCACTTAGCATCCTGCCTTATCTCCAAATTTTCCAAAATGTTCATATCAATCATTCTCAGCTTCTTCCTATTTGTCACCGCACAAGTACAGTTTCTTTCTACATCAGATTTTTCAATGCAAATAAGTTTAAATTTTCTCCTCCTCTTCCCAATTATTATCTACTTTCCGTGAAGAGTGGACGTGGACCAACTGGTGAAGAACATTCAAGTCTCAATTAAAGCCGAATGTCGTCTAGTTTTTCTTATTTGAGTAATACTATTTTCTATCAATAATTTAGTAGTGAAAAACTGAGAATTGAGAAACAAAACATACCAATTGGCAAAGGGCAACTAAGAAGAGAATTCTTGCGAATCGCTGATGTTCGGCAGCCAACTTTTGCCCCAATTTTCGCCCCTGGCGCCTGTGGAATGCCCTTAGTCGCCTCAACAAAAGGATCGGCTCTGTGGCGTCGGCTCTCTATAGCTCTATAACCGCAAGAGACCAGAAGACGAGTAGGAGCAGAGAGTAAGAGACGTTACTAAAGATTTTCAAATTTTTACTGTTAGGGTAAGGAGAGTTTTCATCGGGGTGAATTTGGGGGTGGAGTAGAGAGGAAGAATCATGCGTTTATTTGTTTATTTGCAGGGAATTGGGTCAAGGATATATTTGTAATTGTGTATTTTATTCTATTTTGTATTAAATATTAAATGGGTCTTTTAGTCAAGGGTCATGTAGCCAATTTGAAGTTTGGGGAAGGCCACCTGCGCGAATTCCCTCCCTGGGCCATTGTGGTAGGTTATGTGGCTGGGAGAGGAAAAACTCATAGGGTCTGGTGAGCCCCACCATTAGGGCGTAGTTATGTATTATTCATCTCATTTAATATAGATATCAAAAAAAATTTTGAAAATTAAAAAAAAAAAATTAATCGATGATGTGGCGATATGAAATGGCACTACGTCAGCGTCGGTTTTGCCTTACGTTGCCCACAGTGGGCAACGAAATATTTTCGTATGTACTATATCCTCTATTTCCATTTTGCAGGCTGATTGGCATGCGTCGAATGAGCCTTCCACTCAATTGACCAGACTCCTAGCGTAAAGAGTGCGTGCAACGGTATCATCAAACTTCAATTTTTTATCAGCTTAAGCGAGTTTAAGCAGGTCTAAGCATAAAAAAGCGTAAAGTGTGATGAAGCGATAAGATCAAGCTTCAAACCCAAGTGTAACGCGCCCTCTAGTCCCACATTACTATTCATAACTTATCGTGTCATTTAATTATCATGCACTGATAATTCATGAACATTGTATCCCTGTGCACTTTTTCATAACATAACATGATACATATCACATATATGGAACCAGAGGCAACGCTATTCCTATACATTGACATTACAAAATCTCGAGTTCATGTGTTATTCAAGAAAACACTTTTCTTACTTCATTCAATTTTCGTTCATGTATATCAAAGCATTCAAGGGATTTCGGTCTTACGTTTCGTGCATACCATAGGATCGTTGGGTTTCCTTCTCCTCACACACCTCACGTATCAATACTTGGATGGCTCTCCGCCAAACCCATGTACTTAACATGATCTGTATCTCAAAAACACATAAACAAACACATAGTGAATCATAAAGACTCAGTCGGAAATAGATGCAATGTAATGCATGAAATGCACGTGTCACTATTTTCTTCCTGTCGTTGGACCCTATTGCTAACAATGTACTTACAAAGGCTCTTAAACATAACATAACATATTGGCCAGGTGCCAATCCTCTTATGGGGCTACCTCTGTGAGACCAATATCATTCGGGCCAAAAGTCTAGGGATGGCAAAAAAATTTGTGAAAACTGAAAACCGTAGTTACCAGAACCGAATGGGGCTAAAAAAACTTAACCGATGGGTCGATGGGGCAAATATGGTTTGCTATTTTCTTGACCCGAATCGGGGCGGATCGGTTATGGTTCGGGGAAAAAAAAACCGAACCGAACCGTTTACCCACTAATATGGACGAAGCTATAGGTGTAAGGTCATAATAATTACTAAATCGTGCAATTACATTTACAAGTTGATAGTTAGTCGAGTTGGTTAGTAGCGGCGTCTTGCAATCTAGATGCCCGAGTTCAAACCCTCCTCCATGCACTTGGTTTAATTATATAGATTTTTTTTTTAAAAAAAGGGGTTCGAAAACGGTTCGGAATCCCCGAACCGAACCGAACCGAACTGAAACACCAATGGTTCGGTTCGGTTATGGTTACGGTTAAAGACCATCGGTTCGGTTCGCTGTTCGAGCCGAACCGTCCCCGAACCGAACTGTTGCCAACCCTACAAAAGTCTCTATCTTTGTGGGGCCTTTCTCCTAGAGACCATACATATTTGCAAGCACATGATAGTCAACGTCACATACATATGCTTCCATGACATGCAGATATGCTTTTATGACATGATCATGCAATTGTCTTACCTTTTCGAGCCTTGATGACATTCATTCATACTTCATCATCAACATACATTCCTCTCATATACACAAGGCTTCAAAATCATATTCTCATCATATGTTCATTTATATACTAAACGTGTCAATACCCAAATCATACAAACATGAAGTATAAGCACATATAAACATGATACCCAAACACATATGATCACTCATTGACAGTGAGCTCAGAGGCAAAGGAACTTAAGCTTATATTCACATTGGGAGCAGTCAAATCACCTATAAGCCTTTGTTTGCCCTCTTATGCTTATATCCCGTTATTACATTTTCTTTATGCCCAACGAATCACCTATAACGTATTCCAATGCCAAACTCATCCAAACATGTCATTACTTCAAATACTTGACTTTCGTAACAAAGGGTATACTAATTCTTTAGCTTGTACTTTCACATATATATGTATATTCCTTTACGCACCTAAATTAGGGATTAATAACAAACTTATAAAACATAGCAACACATGTATAAGCATAGAAGACACAACATATTCACAAAAACAACTAGGATAACTCTTATCAAGCATTCATCCTTCAAAACTATAGAATAGACATCATAAATCTCAATCAATTCACATAAATGTATAACCTACTTATGCATATACTCAAATTCATCTGTTACCCACCTTAAGCATGAGGAACAACATAAAAAAGCTTTGGGGGTTTTGTTGGCACCCTACTGACGCGGCACGAGTCCAGTTCGGTCTCCCTTGATGTCGGCCCTCCTTTTGCAGACATGTTCGAGGTCTAGGTCGGACAGATGGACATAATTGACGTCAACGTAATGGAACCTAAGCCAGTTCGGATTGGAGAGCAGTTCGGTGTCACTAGGCCGAAATCGACCCAGGACCAGGGAATGAGCTGTACGTGTCGGTAGAAATGTCCGAGGGACCTCGACTGCCGCAATGATCGACAGCGAGGACAATCCACGTGTCGTCTGACACGCTGACATCACCAAGGTCTGATAAGACGTCACCACCATAAATGCAAAGACGACAAAACACAAGTCCCAAGGCCTTTGATAAGTGCTAGAAAAGCACTTAAATAACTCTTCTATTTTACGTATTTGTGTGTTTTATTAGTATTATATGTTTATTTTTATATGTTTTACTTTTATTGTGTGTTTAGAGTCACAAGAAATCAAAAGGAGCCAAAATGGATAAAAACGGAGCGAAAACGAAACTTGGGACCGAAATGCAAGCAAATTCAAAGATGGAGGGCCTCCGATGCAATTTTATGAAAAGTTGTTTTTACAATTTTTATTGTGCCAATATCAAAGAATATCAAAAGAGGATTTCCACATTTTTTCGGATCCCAAATCGGAGTTTCCTAGTAAAAGTTATGGCCATTTGAAGAGAAAGGACAAAGCGTAAAAAATCAGCAGCTCGAATTTACTGCCGCAGTTCAGTAATTTGACCATAACTGTTGCTACAAAATTCGGATTGACCGGCACTTTATATTGTTGGAAAGGACACTCAGAGGGCTACAACTTTGATGTTGACCTTTTCAAATGATTCGGATCATACCATGGTCAAAAATGGGAAAAATCGAGAGTGATGTGAATGGAGGATTTCTTGGGCCATGTTTTGGTAGAAAATTCATAATTTTCTATTAAAATATCAAAAAAAGGAAATTCCAATTGCACAATTCAGCCAAGATGCTTACCTATACCATGATACAATATTTGAACTAATGGAGCAATTTAAGATCATGATTTGGTGGTTACCAATTAGTGGAATCATAATGGAGTAGTTGTACAATTGTTTATTATCTTTTCTTGTGAAATTTTGCCTATAAATAGAGGCATTTGTAAGGAAGGAAATACACAACTTAGTGGAAGAGAATTAACTAGTAGTTCTCTCCAACTTTCTCTTCAATAAAATTCTCTTCTTCATTTGTTCTTAGTTTTAGCTTGAAAGATCTTAGTTTTTTATATTCCGGCGGAAGAAATAAAGGCTTCAATCGATCAACGATACTTCGGCTGTGAATATGATTAGCGGATCATTTCTTCGATAAGTTTCTCTTTTCCCTTTTATTTCTCTATTTATTTCTTAGTATTTATTTACTTGTTTTCTATATTTTGCGTATAATCTATCATATAGTGGTGGTGATACGAAGCGAACACTCGCTAAAAAGTATGAAACCCCACAAATATGAGTAGTTAGACTTTTCTATCTAGTTCGAGGGGGACGTTGTGTTCAACTAACATGTGGTTATCTTTTCTAACTCTTTAGTAACGTTTTATCTATTCATCTACTTCAATTTGTTGATTTGTTATGCTTGTAAACCCATTTTTGAGTTTATTTGATTATTGCATTCACTTTGGCCAATTGAATCAATCAATCTTTAAATTCAAGTTACTTGCTAGGATTGGAACTTTTGATCCGTAATTATCACTAGATTCCAATCCAAAGTAGCAAAGGAATATCGTGCATATTTATTAACAAATCAACTTAGATGTATTAATTCGAGTTTGTGAAATTATTCATCTAATTAAACTCATTCTTTTCGTTCATTTCACACTAGCTTTTCATTAAATCCTAAGAATTTGTTTAGGGCTATCCAATAGCTAGATGTTAAGTTAAAGAACTCACTTTAATTTAATACACTTAAGGAAGAATTCGTTAATCAGAGCTTCTTGGTTAATTGAGAGTTGATAAATTGAAGAAGGAATAGTAACACGTTGCATGGGAAAGATAAATATAAGTTGTTGACACAACCGAACCCGAGAACTAGATATTTTGTACAATTGTTTTATTTCAATATTTTATTTTGACGTTCGATTTTCTATTTTTATTCAAATATCACGAAACCCCCTTTTTCTATATTAATTGATAAAATCAACTAGATTAAGCACCGTTCCTCTTGGGTTCGATCCTTACTTACCACTTCTACATTAATTTGTAGTTTTGAAACCGAATAAGGAAATAAAATAAATTTTGGCGTACTGCGACAACACGCCCAAGTTTTTGGCGCCGTTGCCGGGGAACGGTTAACTAATTTAGTTTCTTTTATTAATTAATTTTTTTTTAAAAAAAATTTAGAGTCGAGCTAACGACTTTAAACAAAAGCGCTCTTGGGAGGCAACCCAAGTATTTTTTTTCTCATTTTTAGTTTTCTTTTGGTATTTTTATTATTTTTATTTTTTTTTCTCCGTTTTTTTATCTAGCGTACTAAGGAAGATGTTGCGTTGTAACTGTAGAAGGAAGATATCCGGAGATTCAATTATTTTGAAAGAGACATGATGGCGCACAAATCGGTGATTAGCAATAGTTATTGATAACGTGTGGGGATTAATTATTGATAATGGACAATTTGTCAACGCGTCTTCTCGGATACTCCTCCCATCGTACTCTTTCCAGCACACTCTACATGCATGGTAGTCGGTTGAAACAGTGCTCATTTGACTATAAATCCAGATCATTCTCCACTTGAAACCACAACCACAATTTCAATTACTCTGTGAGTGCTTCTTTTCTAGCAGTGATTAGGTAATTTTCTTCTCTTCTTGATTTTTTTTTCTTATTCTTCCTCTTTTCTTCTTATTTGTTTTTCTTATAGCATGGATGTGTGTGATATTTTTGTATATATATGTATTTTTCTCATTTTAATTGATTATATAGTTCAATTTCTGTTACTTTTTCTTCTCCTTCGTTATTTTACTTGAAAATATGGAAGAGTGTGATAATCTACTATGCTTATTGATTTTGATGGTTTTAATTTTATTACTTCAGTGTTTCTTTTTCTCTCGTGTGTTACGTAACTTAAAAAAAAAAATTATAGTCGAGCAACGACTATAAACAAAGGCGCTACTTAGGAGGCAACCTAAGCACTCTCTTTTCTTCTACTTCTCCAAAACACTTGAATTTTCAATGGATAACAAATTTTCCAAAATCCACAAATATTATCCGTCATTGCCTTTGAATGCTTTGAAAGAGATTTACTATTCTAGAGTAGGACGGTTAAAAATATTGATGGAAAAGGAAATGCCTAAGGATATCCGTTGGTTGATTGAAACAAAGGTCCGATTAGGAGGTGAAATGCCAGCTTTAAGTACTAAATATGCACCAGGGTTAGGCAAAAGTAATTTTGCCAAGAAACGAAGAGCAAAAAGAATGAATGTGTGCTATAAATGTGCTAGATCGCCTTATAAATGCACTCGATGGCCTTATAAATGCACTCGATGGACCTGCAACTCAGGTAACCGTTCCATTGGATTTGTGTCCACAAATCGAGAAGATAAAATACATTTCATTAAGGATGGCATGAGTAAGGAGTCTTTGGATGATATCCATCAAACTCTTGAGACGCATCCTAGTGGAATGGTGCAAATCGAACTTCTCAATCTGTGGAGTGAATTTAAAAAGGAACGAGCGATATAGTCTTGGGAATCGACTTTAAAGACCACTGTTTGCCAGTCTATAAGAAAACTGGATGGGAAGCCCATCCCCGACTCATAGAAGGCGTTTAAGCCATTTCTGGACGTAAAACCAGAGGAAGATGTGAGCCACAATCACAACTACGTGTACATATTGTTATTTTTAATTGTTTTTGTATTCTTGTGTCAGTTTTTAGTGTGCAAAATCGACAACCTATGGAGGCTACTACTTACTGCCGGGCGGGAGTTCAAAGAGGACATTGAGGGTCATAAGTCTCTTTGGTGGAATCAATGCAGGACAACCAACGCTTCTAGCACCAATGGTCGAAGGGAGCAGTGCCTTGGAGATCGAAAGGGTAAGATAATATACGGAGGAGGTTACCATGGACTGATAGGGTGTGCCGTTCAATCTGCGTACGTACGAGGATCAACAGTGATTGGTATTACTGTGCCACCTCTAAAATAGGTGTATGGTAGAACCATCGGCGTTGAGGTCTCTTGCTCTTGGATTGTCGAAGTATTCCTCAGAAGTGCTACATTGTGCAACCACCATCCCCAAATCGGCACCACTCATTGCTTACCATAGGGGAGTTTCTATTTCTTCTCTTTTTCATGCTTTCTATATTTCTACATTGGGGACAATGTAGAATTTAAGTGTGGGGGAGTGGCATATTGTGGTTTGCGTGTGATTTTTTTTTATTTGTGTCGACGATTTTGCATGAGATAGCAACTTTTGAATATGATTGAGCTTAATTTGTGTAACTTAGCTGAAACTACAAGATCTTGAAAAAAAATGTGTTATGTTCTTCTCCAAGCACAGCTGGCAAATTTATCTGAGCACATTTATATGTAATTTACTATCATTCTCTGGAACACAAATTGAAGGTTGAAAATGTTGATTTTTTTCTAACTTTCTGGACCATAGTAAACTAACTTTGTCTTTTCTTTTTTTCTATCCATTCGTCCTGCTCAAAGTAACCTGGAAATATCGATTGTTAGTAAGGTGAAGTTATAATCAGAGCTTCTTGGTTAATTGAGAGTTGATAAATTGAAGAAGGAATAGTAACACGTTGCATGGGAAAGATAAATATAAGTTGTTGACACAACCGAACCCGAGAACTAGATATTTTGTACAATTGTTTTATTTCAATCTTTTATTTTGGCGTTCGATTTTCTATTTTTATTCAAATATCACGAAACCACCCTTTTTCTATATTAATTGATAAAATCAACTAGATTAAGCACCGTTACTCTTGGGTTCTACCCTTACTTACCACTTCTACATTAATTTGTAGTTTTGAAACCGAGTAAGGAAATAAAATAAATTTTGGCGTACTGCGACAACACGCCCAGCCATCATCATAAATGCAAACAATTGCGTGCAGGTTATAGAGGCAATCATCACGCCTAGTCTGGAGCTAGTCGTACCGCCTCATGATGACCTATAACCACCTATGGGATTTGGACTATAAATAGAAGACTTAGTCGCAATTCAAACAACAAAAGAATCCTCTATAATTAGTCCTTAGCTCGAGATCGGATATCAATACAAAATCTTGTTATTCTAGTTACTGCTAATTAGGTCCCACTGTCACTAAGTTGATACTAGGTAGTACTTATGATTTTCGGCATCCACAATTGGTGCTTGAATGAGGGCCCCCCTTTTCCCTTTACAACACACGTACCCAGCTCTACCACACAGCAGCGTTTCATTCAAGGCATGGCTCATAGCCGCGCATCCCAGACTCTAAAAGACGGAAGTAATTCTAATACCACCACGGAGTAAGTCACATGACGAAGCCCTCGCCCACCCTCGGAAATAGACCCTGGCATTGCCGAGGAAGGGGTAACCCCGGCCCAGATCCTGAAGCGGTTGGAATACCTCACCAGTGCCGTAGAGATGCTGCAGCGCAACCCCGGGAAGCGGCAGGTTGAAGCGAGTGTACAATCACCGGCTGGGGGATGTTAAGCTTGACACCACGCCTGGCGTCGCGTGAACTTCGACCGTTTCTCGGAGCCAACCTTAACCATGGTGCCGTGACGCACACCCTCCATCTCGCGCTCTAGATTGTCTGGAGGGACATGCAGCGTCTTTGACATGCTCTGCCGCCAGGGCACTAGGAGACGGCCAACCGAAGGACAATGAGATAGCACAGGCAACCCTCACCAACAGTCTGAGCTTGAGCTCATGCGGAAGAGGATTGTCGAACTAAAGTCCAAAGGAGTTGTGGATCGGCCCAGCCCCTCGACTAGAATAGGAAAGGCCTTCCCGTTAAGTGCGAACATCTAGGTGGAGTGCATGTCTTTCAAGCTCAAGCTGCCACAACAAGGGAACTATGACGGGGTCAGCGACCCAGCCGGGCACATCGACCGATATGCGGCCTTCATGGAACAACAAGGGGTCAGCGATGAAATCATGTGCAAGGCCTTTCCATTGACCTTGGGCGGCAAAGAAATGAAATGGTTCAAGAAGCCTCCCACACCCCATCGCGACGTGGAGGGACCTCTCCACCAAGTTCCAATCGGCTTTAATGGGGTCCGGACTACGGTCGACCCCAAAGCAAAGGCTCGTGGATGTCAAGCAAGGAAGAAACAAATCACTGAAAGGTTATGTGGAGCGCTTCAATAACCAATACATCGAGATTGGAAACATCTCGGACGAGACTGCCTTGGTCATCGCACTATCGAGCCTCAGACACAAGTCAAAGTTCTGGTGGTCGGTTCACGAAAACAGCCCCGAAATGTACTCGGGCTTCCTAACGCGGGCGGAGTGCCATATCGGGGTCGATGAGGCCTCAGCCGACCTTGAAATAAAACCCTATGACCCTAGGTCAGATGAGGGAAATGACAAGGATGTCGGGACAGCCCAGGCTTCCCATCCTCAATACCAGCTCGGTTGAGGGTAAGACCTGGCTCGACCCTCACCCCAGAAGTTCTAGAGTTTCCACGTCCTGAACACCAATTTAGAGGGCCTCCTAATGCATATAAAGGACCGTGGAATGCTCCCACCTCCGATTCTGATGAAGGCCCCATCCTCGAGCCAGAACCAGGCAAAGTACTGCCGGTATCATAGATCTGCAGGACATGACACGAACGATTTCCAAGGCCTAAAGAACAAGGTTGAAGGCCTGATACGGCAAGGGCAACTTCGCGAGTTCGTCGCTAGTCCCCCGCAGCAGAGCTGACAACAATCGGGTACACTTGTATGGCCCCAACCACTCTTAGGTGCTAGGAACGAGGTCCTCACACTTGTCATGGGTAATCAGCGCTTTGAAGGATCCCGTAACCAGTGAAAGAGATTGGCCAGAGAAGCCTACACTGACTACCAGAATTGCAAGCCCCACAGGTACAAAGCTCGAACTGACCCAACCTCAGGCCCCATATCCGGAACAGTTGGCCTCAACCCCTAGGTAGATAAGGTCACCTTCTCAGAGACCGACTCGACCTACGCATGACATCCGTACTACGACGCTCTCGTCATCAGCATGCCTATTAACGGGGTTCACATTTATCAGACACTAGTCGACAACGGAAGTGGAGCAAACCTGTTGTATCTCCAGACTTTGACTCACATGGGACTGAATGAACACCACATCGGTCCATGCCCTCTGGGTCCAATAATTGGCGTAACCGGGCATGCGATCGAGCCAGCTGGGCAGATCTGCATGCTAGTTGAGCTAGGGGAGAGGCCTCGCCACCGAGCAATCATGGCCACTTTAGTTGTGGTAGATATCCTGAGAAACTATAACGCGATTCTTGGCGGATCTCTCCTGTATGATCTAAGAGCCGCCAAATCCATCTACCATTACGTCATGAAGTTCCCCACGGATGCCGGAGTAGGTCTAGTGCGAGGATACCAGGTTACCGCTTGCATGTGCGACCTCACTATCCCCGCCGTTCACGAACGAAGGGAGGTGCTGATGGTCGCCATAGCCGAGCTCAATGATCTGAGGAACCGACCTGAGGCTAGAAACACATAACTGATAGAAGAACTGGACACCATCGAGGTCGAGGGTGAGCACTCGGATGGGTCCTAAAGGTCGGAGGGAATGTAGCAGAACCCATTCGCTCCCTCCTGGTCCAATTCCTTCGCGAGAATGCCGAAATCTTCACATGGGAGCCTTATGACAGGATTGGCATACCTACCTCAATAGCTTGCCACTAGTTGAATATGGACCCATCAGTTTTGCCCAAGCAGGAACGCCGGCGTCCCTTAAACCTAGAACGGTACGAGGCCTTGGCGAAGGAAGTTGGCAAGTTCCGCAAGATAGGGTTCATCAGGGAGGCCAAATATCCATCATGGGTTGCAAACCCGATCCTCGTGAAGAAGAACACCGGAAATTGAAAGGTCTGCATAGACTTCACCGACCTTAACAAGGCTAGCACATACCGCCTTCGTAACCAACCGACGCCTCTACTATTACCAAGTCATGTCTTTCAGACTGAAAAATGCTGGAGCAACTTACCAGCGCCTGGTCAACAAGATGTTTGCTTCATAGATTGGGAAGACTATGGAGGTCTACGCCGACGACATGCTCGTTAAGGGTGTAAAGGCGGATTATCATGTATAGCACCTGAGGGAGATGTTTGAAATCCTGAGGAACTATCAGATGAAGCTGAATCCAGCAAAATGCACCTTTGGGGTCGAGTCCATAAAATTTTTAGGGTATATTAATAGTAAGCCATTGAGGTATTGAAGCCAACCGAGAGAAGGTCCAAGCTGTACTTAACATGAAACCCCCTACTAGGATCAAGGAGGTCCAGAGCCTCATGGGCCAGATTGCGGCCTTGAATCAGTTCATATCCACGGCAACTGATAGGTGTCGTCCTTTCTTCAATGCACTAACGAAGGAGAAGGATTTCGGATGGACGGCCGAATGCTAAGAAGCCTTTGACGAACTCAAGAAGAGCTTGGCTCAACCGTCGCTCTTATCAAAACCAAGGCTCGAAGAGCCCCTCTCAGTCTACCTCTCTGTGTCTGAACACGCCGTGAGTTTAGTCCTTGTTCGTACCAAGAATGATACCTAGTACCCAGTGTATTACATTAGCTAGTCGTTGCTTGACCCCAAAAGAGGTATACCCCAATGGAGAGGCTGGCCTTTGTACTAATCACGAGTGCCAGGAAGCTCAGGCCCTACTTCTTTGAACACCCCATCGACGTGATTACCAACTACCTGCTGTGCCAGGTTCTCCAGAAGTTGGACACCTTAGGTCGGCCAGTTAGATGGGTAGTGGAATTGGGCCGATTTGACATCACATATCGACTATGGCTGTCAATCAAGGCCCAGGCCCTGGCCGATTTTCTCGCAGAATTTAGCCTTGCCCCAACGAGGTGCAGCGATGACGTCAAATACTAGACGTTGTTTGTGGACGGCTCTTCTACTGAGATCCATGCAGGGGTCGGACTGGTACTCTTCAACCCCGCACTCGAGTCCTTTTGCCAATCTTTGCGATTTTCCTTTTCAGCCTGCAACAATGAAACAAAGTATGAAGCCCTAATCGCCAGCCTTCGGTACACCCGTACAATGGGAATTGCACGATTGCGAGTCCTGAGTGATTCCCAGCTCGTTGTGAACCAGCTCCACTGGGCCTATCTTACCAAGGACGGCCGAATGACCAACTATGCGAACCTTGCTGCCTCAAGGATGCAGAATTTCAATGAAGTCATTGTTTAGCAGATCCTCCAAACCTAGAATAGCTTGGTTGATTCCTTAGCACGACTCACCACCGACGAAAGGATAGAGTAGCTGGAATTTGTCCCTATCAGCCGACAGACAAGGTCGGCCATTTCTTCGACACTCACTCATCACCACTGCTGACGTCGGCCCCCTTCTTGGAAGGACCAAAATTTTCCCTTTCAAAGGATGGCAAGGCCCTTGACGAGCCCAGGGTGGCAAGGCAGCTACGAATCAGAGCAGCTCAGTATGCCGCCATGGACGACACTCTCTACAAGCATAGCTTCTCGGGTCCTCTACTACGTTGCCTCAATGAGAAAGAGGTAGCCTTCTTTTTGGATGAGGTCCATTCCGAAATATGTGGAAACCATTCTGGCGGCCAGGCACTGGCCCACAAGGTCCTGCGATAGGGTTATTTTTGGCCCACCCTAAAGAAGGATTCCATCGCCCATGCCCAGCGATGTGATAAGTGCCAGCACCATGCTCAAACCGGTGGCACCTCCCCAGCGGAGCTAACGCATGTAGTAAGCCCTTGGCCTTTCTACAAATGGGGAATTGACCTCATCGAACCTATGCCAACTGGGCGAGGTGGAGTAAAGTACGCGATTGTAGCCGTGGACTACTTCACTAAGTGGGCTGAAGCAGAGGCTCTAGTTAGGATCACTGAGCCAAAAATGACAGACTTCATTTGGAAATCGATCATATGCAGATTTGGCATACCCGAGTCCATTGTAACAGACAACAGCCGGTAATTCGACAACCATAGGCTGAGATCTTTCTGCAAAGACCTGGGGATCAAGAAGCACTACTCCACACCAAACCATCCCTAGTCCAATGGTCAAGTTGAAGCCGTAAACAAAATCATCAAGCATACCCTCAAAACCCGACTGAAAAATTTGAATGGAGGTTGGGCAGATAAATTACCTGCCATCCTATGGTCCTATCAGACTACTTATAGGACCAGCACCGGGAAAACTCCCTTTGCCCTAGTTTACGGTGTCGCCGCTGTCATACCTACTGAGATCGAGCTCCCATCATCCTGCACTAGGTACTTATCCTAAAACACCAATGACTAAGAACTCCTGCTTGAGATCAACTTACTAGAGGAAAAGTGACTTGATGTCAACCTACGAACTGAGCTCTATAAGCGGTGTAGTGCTCGATCTTTCAACAAGAAGGTCAAGAGGTGAAGATTCCAGGTTGGCAACCTAGTCCTCAGCAAGATCTTCCTTACCACTAAAGACCAGGCCACCGGATCCTTGGCTAAGAAATGGGAAGGACCCTTTGTAGTCCTTGAAGTCCTCGGCAATGGCTCTTACCAGATCGGAACCTCAAAAGAAGACGAGCTCCCCCGCCCCTGGAATGCATAACATTTGAAGAAATACTTCCAGTAACTCCCTAAAAACATGTAATGATTCTGTAATATACAAACTTTTCGCCAAAACTCTAGGGTCAGTTCTACAAATTTGTTAAGTTCACCTACAGGCCACCACAGTGGACCCACCCCCTAAGATAGCCGACTTACGCGGTCCGACCTAGGGATAGATACACCATGGTGGCATCTACGTATCAAATAACTCTCCATCTTATTAGATTGGAACCTACGAGCCGCCACAATGGACCCACCCCCTAAGATAGCCCACCTACGCAGCCCGGCTTGAGGACAGATCACCATGGTGGCATCCACGTATCAAATAACTTTCCATCTTATTAGATCGAAACCTATGGGCCCCCATAGTGGACCCACCCCCTAAGATAGCCCACCTACGTAGTCCGGCCTAAGGACAGATCTACCATGGTGGCATCTACATATCAAATAACTTTCCATCTTATTAGATCGGAACCTACAGGCCACCACAGTAGACCCATCCCCTAAGATAGCCGACCTACTTGGTCGGCCTGGGGACAGATCCACCAATGTGGTATCTACTTGACACTAGTTTTTCGTTAGCCAATTGTTAAATTTTAAATTCGTTATGGCCCACCGCATTGGACACACCCTAGCCGAGCTGACCTATGAGGTCGGGGTAATCGAATCATCACATGCATACAAAACGAGGTAAACACTTGGCATGGATATTAAGATAACTTGTCATTACATAAAAAGAAAATAAGTCTGAACTGAGCTCGATGAATCCTAGTTGGACAACACTCATAAGTTACAATAGAGAGATAAGGGACATATCCCTAGCAATCAAACTACCCTCCGGGCCATGTTTCGCTTCCTTCTCCGGTATCCCGTACTCAGCCCTTAGGCGCTTTACCTCGTCAGTAAGGAACCTAACGTCCCAGTTCTGACGCTTCTCGGTAATGTCCCCAATGATGTCCTCGGCGGAACTCATGAATGTCGAGTTAAACTCCAAGTTGTATTCCTCAAACTGCTTGAATTCCTTGATCATCTCGTCCCGAGATGGGCCAGCCTGTCTGGACTGAGCCTTCTTCAGGGTATCCAGCTCAGCATAGAGTGACGCGACCTCAGTAGCGTGGGCTTTCTTGGCCTCCTCAAGCCCAAGAGCCATCTCTTTGATCTTATTCTAGACCTCTTTTAGCTTGCCCTGAGCTTGCCCTAGGCCTGACTTGGCCTCAACCAGCGCGGTGTCACTCTCTATCAAGTTCATCCGCAGCTCTTAGATTGTGGCCCTTGACTGCTCCCCGTTGCAGAGCATATGGACCATAACCCGACTGCAATGAACCACCGAGGTCAGCGTGTTGTCCACAGGCCCAAGTGAGTCCAGGCAGTGCTCTTGAACGGGGGTCTAGGACCTGCCAATTGCTACGGTGGCTTGGTCCACTAAGACCAACAAAATAGAAGGACTTAGGGTGCGGGGTGGAGAGAAGTTAGCCCCAGAAGAAGTTGTATAGTGGCTTCGAAGCAGTCCCCTTGCTAGCTGAGTACTCCGTCTCCTTCGAGGCGTGGTCCCCAGATAGGACACGTCGGAGACATGGAGATCAATGTCGGCGGCCTAAACTGAGCTATCCTCGACCTGTCAAAAGCCCCTTTCATCCTCCGTGCTTAGGAGAGAGATCGGACTTGGAAGCATAGCTCCAAAGAGGGAACTCAGAGGGATACAAGCTCGGCACCGTCTCAGTATGCGCGTTCTTCTGGTGGGGCTAGGCAGCTTGACGACCTTTCATCTTAGGCTGAGAGGAAGATTGAGCTGCGAAATAAAAGTTAGTGATGAACTCAACACTGCGTTAGGACGGAGAGAGCCAGGTCGGAAAGATTACCGAACTTAGGGTCCGGGGGGGGGGGGGGAGTTAGCCCCAGAAGAAGTTGCATAGTGGCTTCAGAATAGTCCCCTTGCTAACTGTATACACCATTTCCTTCGAGACGTGGTCCCCAGATAGGACACATCGGAGACATGGAGATCGATGTCGGCGGCCTCAAACTGAGCTATCTTCGACCCTGTCAAAAGCCCCTTTCATCCTCCGTGCTTGGGAGGGAGACCGGACTTGGAAGCAGAGCTCCAATGAGGGAACTCGGAGGGCTACAAGCTCGGCACCGTCTCAGTATGCACATTCTTTTGGAGGGGCTAGGCAGCTTGACAACCTTTCATCTTTGGCTGAGAGGAAGATTGAGCTGTGAAATAGAAGTCAGTGATGAACTCAACACTGCATTAGGACGGAGAGAGCCAGGTCGGAAAGATTACCTAAGGTGGACAAAGACCTTTGAGGTTGACCTCAAGATAGGCGAGCTCTAAATAAGCTTTCCTCGGTGATGAGCTTGCGCCTGTCACGATCCGAGATTGACCTTGCTACGATGATCGGCTCGGTCCAACCTCCAACGGTCTGGCCTCTTTATAATCTGCACAAAAAAAAATGTCGGCTCACTTCAAAATAAACAGTAACTCAGTTCAGAAACTCCTTACCAAGAGTGTGGTAGTTCACGAGTATCACGACCTTCCCCCCTCCCCGGATTGACCAGGCATCCATCGGCCTAGAACCAATTCTACTTCTAGCCCTTAACCGAGTCCGGGAGCCCGGTGACAAGGCACCCCCCGAGTTTGGCTTCACTGAACAGTAGTACCGGCCCCGAGTTCTTCCCGTCTGACTTGAAGGAGTAGAGATTGTTGAACTCCCACACCGTTAGCTTTCCGAGGTCGGCCTTTGCCACAGCACGTTCATCTCCACAACGGTCTTCCATGTATTAGGGGTAAGCTGAGTAGGGGCAACACCCCCAGCCTTCAGAAACTCCTTAACTGCCCTCAGAAATATCATCCTCACCTGGGCTTGAGCATGGCATGATTCACAGCTACGTGCCCCGCCGATGGGTTGTCAGCTCGCTCGTCCACCACGACGACGACAAATCTCACCCTAGGTGAGACATGATACTGTGAGTGCCACAGGTCAAGCATCCCCTCAGTCACTGGGGGGCCTGAGAGCAACCGCATAGCCTTGATGCGTTGGGGATGACCCTCTTCTTCTTCCTCCTCCTGCTAAAGCTCAGCGAAGATGTTCTCGAGTCCAATTGCACGGAGGGCCCTGCTCTTGAGTCTAGGTCAGCAGTTGCCATCATCACCCTAACAGTTTGCAGGGGCTGGACGTCCAGGATCTCTTCTACACTGGGAGAGTTCTCTCTGTACGGGGAAGGGGGATACTCCGGAGATCGAAAAGTGGATATATATAGGTGTGGATGGTGGGAGTTAAAACTACGTCTCCCTCCCCAACGGTCGGCTGATACGTGTGCCAGGATCGAGGCCACGTGCCACATGCGTGCCTTCGTAGGTTGGCAAGAGCATCAATCCCACTTGACCCAGACCGACATTGATGCTGGGGACGATTGTTGGCACCCTACTAACACGACACGAGTCTAGCTCAATTCCCGGTGAGAGCGTCAACCCCACTTGACCCAGACCAGCATCGACGCTGGGGACAATTGTTGGCACCCTACTAACGCGGCACGAGTCCAGCTCGGTTCCCCCTTGATACGGACCTCTCTTTTTGCTGATGTGTCTGAGGTCCAGGTCGGATAGATGGGCATAGTTGACATCAGCGTAATAGAACCTAGGTCAGTTCGGAATGGAGAGCAGTTCGGCATCACTAGGCCGAGATCAGCTCTGGACCAGGGGATGAGCTGCACGCATCGGTAGAAATGTCCGAGGGATCTCGACCGCCACAATGACTGACAACGAAGACAATCCACATGTCGTCTGACATGCTGACGTCACCAAGGTCTGACAAGACGTCACCACCATAAATGCAACGGCGGCAAAACACAAGTCCCAAGGCCATCATCATAAATGCAAACGACTGTGTGCTGGTTGCAGAGGCAATCATCACACCTAGTCAGGAGCTAGTCCTGCAAACCTCATGATGACCTACAGCGACCTATGGGATTTGCACTATAAATAGAGGACTTAGTCGCCATTCAAACAACAACAAAAAAATCCTCTGAGGTCGGATATCAATACGAAATCTTATTATTCTAGTTACTGCTAATTAGGTCCCACTTTCACTAAGTTGATACTTAAGTAGTATTTACTATTTTCGGCATCAACAAATTCCTTCTTCCCTTCATCTTCCTTTCTTCCTCTCTTCTTCATTATTCTTCTTCTTTGCATAACTTTGATGGTAAATATGTATCATAGAAGTTCATATCATGTTATGGGAGCTTGGGAAGGTTTTTGGGTGTCTTAGGCATGTTGGGACCGAGTTTGGTGAGATAAACCCAAGAAATAATCGAAAAAAGCTTAAATAAAGTTTCTTCCGGCTTAAAATTACGGTCGTAACGTGTACTTTTATGGCTGTAACCATCGTTATTACGGCCGCATTGAACATGCATACGGGTGTACCACAGCCTCGGGAACTTCACATCCCTTCATTATCAATTTTATGGTCGTATACTTCATATTTACGGCTGTAAACTCCAACAATACGGTCGTATCTAGTTTGTGTACGGCCGTGACCATTAGCTTGCAGCCATAATGATCCTTAAGTACGGCCGCAACTAAGTCTCTGGCATTTCTCACCTTTCTTCTGTTCACATAATTACGGCAGTAAAATAAATCATTACGGCCATAAATATTACAATTATGGTCGTAAATCCCTATTTCCTGTATTTTTCCTTACGGCCTGAATTTGATGACCATAAGCATTTTCAATTCATCAAATACACTTCCAAGCATGCCATAAACATATCATACGCATAATCATCATTTCACGGCACAGTCGTATCATTCCAAACGATATTCACATCATATACGACATTCATATACGAAATAACGTACGAAATCGGGTGGGGTATTACACCAAGCACCACTTAAGCGAGCTCGAAACGAGTTTTTTAGAACACTGTCATTTACCCACACACGCGCCCTACAAAAAAAGATTAAAAAAACAGAAAAAAGGGAAGAGAGAGAGAGAGAGAGGAATAATAACTAGTCTACCGCTGCTTCTTCGTGGTGGATCCAACAGCTGGTAGGCAATGGAGGAAAAGATGGCTAGATGTTGAAGACGGCAGGAAGGAGGAAGCGCTGGAGCAGAGCTTGAGCAGAAGGCTGGGCCTTGAAGACGGAATTACCGAAGTGGGGTATACACATTTTCGCGAGTGGGGGAGAAATCCTCCATCCAATCGGGATTCATAAAATTAATAAATAAATAGATAAATTATTACACAAATACTTTTAGAAAAACATATATTTCATAAAATACTTGTATTTCTAAATATATTCGTAAAATACTTTTAATGCGAAAGCCCTAACCCAATATTACAAACTAGTGCCACCTCTCCGCATTAAAATCAAACCACTAACATCTTTTGGATACTTAAAGGAATTTATCGGCCACAATAACGCGGCTCTGAGGGAAGAAGAGGGAAAAATGGCTTGCCAATCTTGCAAACCCACGAACATTATCCAAGTTTCGGGTGGGAATTTTTCCTGGTGGGAATTTTTCCTAGTGGACATGGTCAAAACTCCAACAAAAAATATGCTAGCACTTTACAAGTCAATCCAATTCTAGAGAAACGATGTTTTTCTGGTGATAAGTTTTATTAATGACGACTTGAACAGTTGAAATGTACATCATTCCTCTTGACAATGTGCCCCTAATCACTGGTGACAAAGCCAATTTTGATGACTGGAGAACATTGGTAGATGGTAGACACTAGAAGCGTGGTCAATGTATTATCCTCGACAATGTTCCAAAACTTAAAATTGGGACATGCTTGGTTATGGCCGATACAAACTCTACTGATCAATTTTGGAGAAAGTCAAGTAAAACTAGTGGGTATAGTACACCTAACAGCAGTTCTTGGCGAATAGCTAACATGTTTAACAGGGGCGGAGCTAGGATTTATGTCAAGTGGGGAAAAAAAAATTTCTGAAGAATATACATATTAACGCACAAGGTTGGTAGCCCCTTTCTCGGGGTTTCAAAACCAAAGATAATGGTAGGGGATTTTTTCTCACATTTTGAAGTTGTTTTAAGACTTTTAATAATTGAAATTAATTATTTTTTATTATTATTAAGCGAAAGAAACATGGAATTTTATTGATCTTAGCTAAAGTTAGAGATTGAAAAAATAGTTTTCTAAAATTTTAAGACTAATTTATTAATGATGATGAAAGTTAGATAGTAATTAAACAATTTTATAATAAAAAAAAGTAAAAAATGCTATGTGTGTGCCAATGTGAGAGTTGAACCTATGACCTATAGAAGGAGTTTTCAAAAGCTTACCGCTGGAGTAGATGAATTCCATGTGTTTTGTCAGGGAAATGTGTTTTATATGTTCTCTTATCAAAGCAAATTTCATAAAACATATAATCTGAAAAAAAAATTTCAGATGTTGCAGTGGGGGCAGTTGCCCCCACTGTAAATCCGCCCCTGATGTTTAATAAATTAATTAGTCATTAAAGGGTAATATTTCCTTGACCTCTTCTTTTTCGTACTTTTAGGGGGGAAATCTCTTTTTCAAATCTGAAATACACTAGTTGTTATTATTATTATTAATATTTTGCAGTTTTGAATGTTTTGATTTTATAGAAAGTTTAATTTTCGTTTCACACGATTTATGATTTATATCATTTTGTATATTATTGTCATTTTATGATTTTGACAACTCTATTAGATTTTTTTTTTATTTTTTTTTATTTTTTTGTGTGTGTATTAAATCTTGGAAACTAGGTAAGTTCCTTTAGTACTTTCTTTCCCATATACTTCCTATCTAAAAGAGTGAAGAATGGGAGTTTACTGTTACAACTACGAAATGAAAACGACATCATTTTGTACAAAAAATGATGAAATGACGTCGTTTATGTGCTCCCTTGCCCATTTTTAATGTCGTGGGTTTGCCCTGACCCAGGTATTAGAGTTACTTTGCTGTTACTGTTGGGGGTTCAAAACTTATTCCCCTTATTATCTCTCACCTATATTGTCCAATAAAACAAACCCTTCTTCTATGTTGTGTTCTTCATTGTTACCGATTTGTGCTTTACCTTCTAGTCTCTCAATTGTTAATGTTATATAGCCAACATGGTACAAGGAAAATTGAAATCATCCGCTCTAATTTCAGTTCAATTTTTCCCAAAATAACCGCAAACATTCACACCGATCTCTCACAAAGACCGTCGATCTTCTCACTGGGTCACTTTTGTAAGCAACTCACACTCTAGATTCCTCTTTTCTTGCCATATCTATCAAGTTCAAATTTATTGGAAACTTTAGATTTCATTCCGAAATTAATTAATTACTTTTTATTTCAATTTTTTCCGTGTTTGTATTGATCAATTTTGAAAAGAAACGAAACCGTGATAGTTTTCCCTCAATGAATTTAGTCCAACATTTGGTAAGGCAAACTCAATATTAGCACCTTTGATTTCCCCCTATATTCTCTACTAGTAATTAGCATGCAATGAATTTTAGGCAATGTCATAAAGTTATTCGTATTGTCACTTAATAATTTTATAAAATTATTACGTGCTTCTCTTGCTAACTAAAAACATGTCCTATTTGTAAATGATCATTGGCATAAAGATTGTCAACCAATCATACAAATGAATCATCAATATTACTTAATTCAAAATAATTAGTAAGTATGGAATTAAGGGAAATAATCATTAGTTAATATTATTAATTGCATAAAAACTAATACATCCAATTAAGAAAGTAGTTATCACTTATTTCAACATTTATTATTACTTGAGGGATTAAGAAATGAAAGGGCAAATAATAAACAGTTATAAATTATTCAAAAATAATTATTTAGTGTGATAACTGTAACGCCCCGAGTTCGAAGAACTCAGAACGCTAGATCTTTCTTTAAAACTAACCATTTCTTTTTTTTTCTTCTAATATTAAATGCGGAAATATAATAAATAATTAAAAGCGGAAATTCTTTTGATATAACAACCATCTAAAGTGTTTTAAAAATTATTGAACACCAAACGTCCAAAACATCCAAAACGAGTTACTAAATAGTTCAAGGGTTTGAAAACGACATAATCCCATACATCGGGTTACCAAAACAACAACGGAAGTACAGTCATTTATTTAATAAGCCTAAATAGAACTCCCATGCCTCGTCACGCCCCTGAACTCCTCAATCTGCAAAAGAATGAAAGGCGTGAGTATTTAAACAATACTCAGTAGGCTCTGCGCAAGTTAATCATCTATACAAGTATATAAGGCAAATAGTCATGTAAACTCAGTAATATAATACCGAAGGTAACTCTGGGCGAAGGCGACTCTAGGCCCGAAGGCAAGTAATTTGCCCGAAGGCAACTCTGGGCCCGAAGGCAATTCTCTTACTCGAAGGTAACTCTGGGCCTGAAGGCAATTCTTTTACCCGAAGGTAACTCTGAGCCCAAAGGCAAGTTTAGGCCCGAAGGCAAGCAGTCACATCAATTACATACATTTGCACACTCATATAGTACAGATAATTAAAAATAATTGCGCGATAAGTAAAAATGAGTCTTTTGAGCCTACCTGAAGTACCTCTCGAGTTTTGAGCCTACTAAACGGTGAAAATCAGTCCTCTCGCTGTTGGTACGTCTCGTCTAGTCAATAACGAGTTTAATTTATATTTATATTCTTAAAATATAAGTATCTATAAGTAATATAGAAGTTTGTGGACCAAAATAGAAAGAATATAAAACTTTGGGGGGTCAATTTGAAAGAATTTAATAGTTTGAGGACCTATTATGCAATAAAAGTGAACTAAAAATATTTTGGGTTCAATTATAGGATTTTTAAAATATGAGGGACTAATATGCAATTAAATTTTGGGGGTTAAAGTAAATATGAAAAAGAAATTGAAGGATTAAAGTGAAATAAAAGTTTAGGGGTCAAATTGCAACATTTGAAAGTTAGGAACTTGAAATTAAATAAAATTTGAGGGCTCATTTAAATAAAATAAATAAAATAGGGGATTAAATCTGTAAATAATATTGAGGGACCAAATTGTAACAATTAAAAGTTGAGGATTTGTAAATTAAATAAAACATAGGGACTAACTTAAACTAATTAATAAAATAGAGGGACTTGTTTGCAAAATCCGGATTTAAATGAATTGGGCCGGTTCTGGGTCACCTTCTTCACCCGATTCTCTCACTCCTCTCGGCTACTCTCTCTCTCTCTCTCGGCTCTCTCACTCTCTCAACATGTCACTCGGTTTTTGGTGGCAAAAATGGTGGGGTAGGTGGAGATGAACATGGCGAATCTAGTGGTGGTATTTGATTGAAGAGTTATTGAGTATTGAGGAAGAAATCAATGCTCGAACACTTAGGTAAAATTTTGGGTATTTTCAAAATTGGTTTGATTCACTAATAATTTTTTAAATTAAACTATACAACAATGTTCTAGGGATGGAGAGGAAGGTGTAGGTGTGATTTTTCTGAATTAAAGTCGAGTTTTTGGGTGTCGTTGATGTATGGCCGAGCTTGTTCGTGCCTGTGTAATGGCGTGTATCTATGTGTATGTATATATGCGTGTGTGTACGTGTGTTGATGATGATGGTGGTGATATGGTGGTGTTGGTGGCTGGTGAAGGCGGTGGCGCGGTGGTGGCCGGCTGTGGAGACGGTGGTGGCGTGTATATATGTATATTGTATATGTTTGTATTGTAAAATCAAGTGAAAATACAACTAGATGATTAAAAACTTAAAATAACAAAAATAAAAAAAATGGAAATATGAATTAAAACATCAAGAAATCTTACCTCTAGATGATAGTTGGTTTCTTGAATGTGATTGAATAAGATGATTTAGGAAGTACTATTTGGGGAAAGATGGGAGAATAGAGAGGCTCGGTTTTTTGAAAAACAACCTTAACTTATGTATATAGGGTAAGAAACTAGGTTAACTCTAATTGGGCTTTCCTTGTAGCTTAAGAAATATAGTTGGGCTACAAATGGGCCTATAGTTGGGTTTTAAAAATATAAATAAAATTATAATTGAGCAAGAAGTTAAAGTTTAGGGATTAAAACGAATGATTTCTAAAGTTTGGTCCTCAAACATAAATTAAAAATAAATAAATATTTTATAAATTTTTGTTATTTATTTTTATTTTAAATAATTCAATATAATACTAAATATTATAAAATTTTAACTAGACGAGTGTACGCTATTTAATTCTATAGGTAAAATTGTAGCGACATGTTTGAGATTTTCACTTTAATTAAATATTTGATTTAAGAAATTCACGGTCACTACAATAACTATATGGCACTAATTTAAATTGAACACATGCAAATTCAAATAAAGAATTTGGAGGTTTTCATGATAGGGAAAGAAAAGAATAAAAATAAAGAATTAATACAATTTGAGCAACGCAATGGTGACAAAAGAAGGCCAAAAATTTAAAGAAAATCCATGAAATTGCCGTCAATAATGCAAGAGATATATCCAAAGAATAACCTATACTAATGCTTGCGATTCTTTTGGATTGCTTGAGATTGTCATAATGATCTCATTTGCTTCTTGAGTTCACTTGTTTCTTCGTTGTATTCGAAGAGAAATCACAATCAAGTAAAGATTGATCAAAGGAGATACCACCAAGCGCTTCCCATTTTCCAAAACTGATACTTCTCAAGAATTTCTCTATTCCTATTTTTAAGAACTCAAGCCATCTTGTTGGAGTGGATCTCACCGTGACGTAGTAAAGATGCAATATATCAAGATAGAAATATAAAAAATAATCAAAGCATATCCTCAGATAAATAAGGATTGGTTCACAATAACACGATAAAGATTAATAATTGAGTAACCACATTCCCAAAAACATAAGTTGGATCATCTCAAACTCAAAGGCCAATGAAAAAAAAAAACAAACATCGAATGTTTGGGAAATTTTTACAATAGACGACACACCCCGCACCAAATTATCTCTAATAATTTAAAACGTGGCATGCGCCTACGATGGATAGCAACTAAGTGCCGGATCCACCGCTAAGGCAAATTGTATCTGCGTGATTTTATCTTAACTTAAATGATGAAAAGGATTTTATAAAAAATTTGGCGGAGTTTCCTCTATATTTTGATCATATCCATCCTGTAATAGATCTATTCCAAGCTCAAAACATTCAACCCAATACGCTAGTACACAATTGATATTGGGCGTCGCGCATTAGGTGGCGGTTCTATGGAAAAACGCCACCCAAAAATAAAGGGTGGCGGTTGTTAGAAAAAACCGCCACCCTTTATGCGTTTAAAAAAAATTATTTTAAACTTTGGATGGCGGTTCTTTTCAAGAACCGCCACCCAAACTAGAACAACAGGTGGCGGTTCTTTAAAGAACCGCCACCTAAAGTATTATAAATTTTTTTAAAAAAAAAATGCACAACGGGTGGCGGTTGTTTCTACAACCGCCACCCATTCTCTACATTAAAAAAAATATAACAATAATAAATATTTAGGGTGGCGGTTCCGTACTGTAATACCTCGTCCGTTTATGCATGTGATTTATGATGTTATGTATGATCGTGAGGTGATGAATATGTGTTTGGACCCTTCGTGACTTCGTTGTGATGCTATGTACGGTATTAAGTGTCGAAACGGCCTCCCGAGCGGGTAACGAGGCCGCTACAAAATTCTGCAGGATCAGGATTTACGGCCGTAAGCAAGATAGTTACGGCCGTAATTTGTGGAATGAGGAAATGTGCCAAAATTTACAAAGAGGTAATGACGGCCGTATGACTTGGAGATACGGCCGTATTATATGGGTTACGGCCGTAATTCTTGAAGGGTGAGATGCATGGATTTACAGAAACTTTATTACGATCGTATGTTCTTTTAGTACGGCCGTATCATAAGGTTACGGCCGTAAGATTTATGGGTTATGGTCGTAAATTTGGAGGTTACGGCCGTAAAAGAGCAAGTTACGGCCGTAATTTTAAATCGGCAGAAACTGTTGGATTGGGTTTTAACACGTTGGCTTGGGGTTTTTCCATCATTTTCGATCCCCAACTCCCCAAAACCCTAGAGAACAAGTTCAAGGGTGATTTTAAGACTTTGGCTTGGTATTTGGCTTGTGGATCATTGCTCCAATCCTAGTTACAACCTTGGAAGCAAGAGGAAGGAAGGAAGAGAAGAGGGAAGGAAGAAGAGGAATCATCCAACCAATCTCCTAGCTTGGTTTCTTATCTTTTGAGGTAGGTTTGAGATAGAATATCTATGTAGGAGGTAAGTGGAGACATGAATGATCCTTAGATAGCTAAGTATGCAAGTTTCTTTGGCTAATTTCCTAGTTTTGGTAAAGTATGACATGGTTAGCTTGCTAGAGTGATTCTCCTAGGGTTAGGTGCTTCCTAGCCTTGGTTTATGATATGCTTATGTTGTTGCCAAATGCTATGATATGAATGTCTCGTCCATGTGCACTCATATGTCATGCGTGTTTGGATTGGATTGCCTATCATGTGCTGCGTTAATGATATGTTTTCGGCCAAATATGGGGAACCTACGCCCCAACGAATGATACATCGGTCGAATGGGGGACCTACGCCCCAATAACCAATAGTATGGCCTCAAGGGGGACCTACGCCCCGATGATGTTACGAGGCCGGCCAAATGTTTATAACGGCGCCAATGCTAACACATGATTCGCAAGGGGCCCGAAAGTAACATATGTGATGTTCATATGCATTGTGTCTCTTCCTACTGAGTCATTACGACTCACGTGTGTCCTTTTCTATGTTTAGATGATGCTGCGAGTAGGAGGCAAGCTGGATGTGGCGCCGGATCCTCTCATGCGTGAGCTCGTCGACGTGTCAAAATGGGAAGGGAAAAGATTTTGGGGTCATGGGTGTATAAGATCACTCTTTTACAATCTCGTTTGTAATATAACTTTTGGAGCTATCACGTTAGACATATATATGCAAATTATCGTTTTTGGGTTTTCGTAAAACGTTTACAAATGTGTTAGCTCGGTGACGTCACGCAGGTGACGCCCTTCCTAGTATGATGCCGCTGTACGTACTGGGGCGGGTGTTCTAGCAGTGGTATCAGAGCACTTACTTCCCCAATTTCCGCACGTTGAAGGATTTCCTTGCCCCTCCAAGGTATGGTATATGTTATATGAGTTTGTTTGCATGTGACTGAGTTGCTTTGCGTCTGCCTGGGATATGATGTTATGGGAGTTATATGTTAGGGTTGGATAATCGATGAGGTATTTTCCTTTTGTCTTCTGGATGATAGATGGCAGATGATCAGGCAGCTACTATAGAGAGGCTTACGCGATTGGTTGAGCAGCAATCGCAGATGATGCAACAGATGATGCAGAATTCGAATAACCACAATGCTGGTGGTAGCAATACGGTGGCTACTTCCGGGGATAATGCGAAGGAAGATCGAGATAGGGAGATGGCTACAGATCGGTTCCGACGGTTGAACCCTCCAGTATTTGAGGATGCTAGGGACCCTATTGATGCTGAGAATTGGCTACAGATGATTGAGAGGATGTTTGAGTATGCACATATTCCCGATTCTGAGCAAGTGAACTGTGCTACTTTTATGCTTAGGGGTTCGGCCGGTTTTTGGTGGGACTTGATCAAGAGGGAAGAGACGGCGGATGGTGCGATATGGGTAGTGACTTGGGCTGACTTTTGTGCGCATTTTCGTGCCAAGTATTTCTCAGAGGCTGCGAAGAATGAGAAACTGAATGAGTTTATCCAGTTGCAGCAGGGGAATATGACGGTGATGGCTTATGGGAAGAAGTTTGAGGAGTTGGCTCGTTTTGCTACTTATATGGTTGATACACCTAGCCGGAAGATAGCTCGGTTTGTTGCGGGGTTGAAACCGGAGTTGGCTCGTGATGTGCAGTTGGCGAGTGTTTCGACCACGAGTTATGCGGAGACATTGGAACGAGCTTATGTAGCCGAGAAGGCAGAGGCTAGAATTGTGCAAGCTCGTCTAGGTCGAGGCCAACCAAGTCAGGCGGCTCAATCGACCCAAGGCTAGGCTCAGTCTGCTCAAGGTTCTTCGACTGGTAACCGTGGACGAGGTTCAAACTTTCGGGACCGAGGCAGGGGTTCGAATTACAGTCCGAACTACAAGAGACCTGCGGATACTACTTCTTCGTCTCAATCTTCGGCGAAGAAAGGACCGGGCTCTCCATCCCCAACGCGGTGCCCGACATGTGGGAAGGTTCATACGGGGCGATGTTATTTTGGTACGGACCGATGTTATGGGTGTGGGAAGGAGGGGCACATTGTTCGGAATTGCCCGGAGGCGAAGAATCAAGCACCCCAGTCTCAAGCGCGACCGGCAGGACGGGTATTTGCTATAGCTCAATCCGATGTTCCGGAGAGAGCTGATGTGATTGCAGGTACCGTTTATATTTCTACTACTCCTGCATATGCATTGTTTGATTCTGGAGCTACGCATTCATTTATATCCATGTCGTATGCCCGTCGGTTAGTAATGAGTCCGATACCTTTACGGTCTCTCATGGATGTCATTGGACCTACGGGGTTGAATCAGTGTGCTGTGTGGTATTATCCGTCTGTTATGGTGCAAGTTAGGGAGTGTGAGACGTTAGCTAATCTCATTGCCTTGGAAGTTAAAGATTTTGATGTTATTTTCGGGATGGATTGGCTAACGCAACATGGTATAGTTTTGGATTGTTCTAAACGTGCTCTTAAATTTCCAGACGGTGAGATTGTTTCATTCCCTAGGTTGGAACGGTCGACTAGGGTTGTTATCTCCTCGATGAAGGCTCGGAAACTCATCGAGCATGGGTGTAGTGCATACGTGGTGAGGATGTGTAGTATGGATACGAAGGAAGTTAAGACACCATCATCGGTTCCGGTGGTATGTGAGTTTCTTGATGTCTTCCCCGACGATCTTGAAGGGTTACCACCAACCCGAGAAGTAGAGTTCCCTATTGAAGTTGTACCGGGAACACTTCCGATCTCTAAGACTCCGTATCGTATGGCTCCGGTCGAGTTGAAAGAACTCCGAACGCAATTGGATGATTTGATGCAAAAAGGATTCATTCGACCGAGTACTTCGCCTTGGGGTGCTCCGGTCTTGTTTGTTAAGAAAAAGGACGGCTCGATGCGGCTTTGTATGGATTACCGGGAGTTGAACAAGGTGACGATCAAGAATAAGTACCCGTTACCCGTATTGATGAGTTATTGGATCAACCGGGATTCGGCGGTTACTCGAAGATTGACTTACGGTCAGGGTATCATCAGGTGAAGGTTAAGGAAGATGATATTTCAAAGTCGGCGTTTAGTACTCGATATGGACACTTTGAGTTTCTCGTTATGCCCTTTGGAGTGGCGAATGCCCGAAGCGCTTTTATGGATCTCATGAATCGGGTCTTCAAGCGTGCCTTAGACAAGTTTGTGATTGTCTTCATTGACGATATTTTGATCTACTCCAAGACTCGAGAGGAGCACGAGCAGCATCTTCGGATTGTTTTACAAACACTTCGGGAAGAGAAGCTGTATGCGAAGTTTTCGAAGTGTGATTTTTGGGTGGAACAAGTGGTGTTTCTTGGTCATGTCGTGAGAAAGGAAGGCATTTCTGTCGACCCTAGTAAGATTAACGCGGTGCTCCAGTGGCCACAACCGACTACTCCCACTGAAGTACGTAGTTTTGTGGGTTTAGCAGGATACTACCGTCGTTTTGTGAAGGATTTCGCTAAGCTTGCGGTGCCTCTTACACACCTAACCCGAAAGAATGTACCTTTCCGGTGGACGGATGAGTGTGAACGTAGTTTTCAGGAGTTGAAGACTCGTCTCACAACGGCACCAGTGTTAGCAATCCTGGATGGCGTTAGTGTGTTGAGGCTTTACAATGATGCTTCTTATCAAGGACTCGGTTGTGTATTGATGCAGAATGAGAATGTAATGGCCCGCCCGAATTCGTCCCGGAACCGTATGTAAATACGTATATGATTCCGTATATGTACTGTATATGAGATGAAATGACGTGACGATGTTTCGGTATGACGTTCATGTATATGATATGTTCACGATATGTGTTGACATATAGGATATGTCCCGGAATACGAAACGGCCGTCGAAAAGATGAAAATGGGAAAATTCTGCATAACAGGGGTTACGGCCGTAAATGTCAGAGTTACGGCCGTAAATGTCGAATTCTGACGTGCGGTTAAAGGTTACTGACGTAAATGGTAAACGATGGAAAATGTCCAAAAGTTTGAGAGAGCAAATTACGGCCGTATGGTTCAGAGATCTGGCCGTATTATTGGTGTTACGGCCGTAAGGAATGGAAGTTACGGCCGTAAGTCAAGAAGATGAAATACAGGGGATTTTCAGAGAGTTTATTACGGCCGTATGATGATAGGATACGGCCATATTTATCGGGTTACGGCCGTAAGTATATGGAGTTACGGCCGTAAGTAACGGGTTACGGCCGTAAATGTGTAAGTTACGGCCGTAATTATAAGTCGGCAGAATGGCTATTTTAGATGGTTCTTGTCATTTCTTGGGCACTATTCATCCAAGCTCGGTTCTAACACTTCCAAAACCCTTCCAAGACCCTCATGAACCCATGGAATCATCTCCCACTCCATATATGACCTATGTAATGCTTGTGTAATCTATGATTACAAGAAGAAAGGAAAGAAGAGAAAGAAGAAGAAAAGGAAGAGAAAGAAGAAGAGGAGGAAGAAGATGGTCTCCATGCTTGTTTGAACCCCATCTATGGTGGGTAATGGTTGCTTTCCATGTTATATGATGTATTTGCATGTATATACTTGATAGAAACAAGATATGGCATGATTATGATGATTGGAGATCTTAGGTGCATGTTAGGTCTCTTGGCCTTGTGTTATGGTTAGGACATGATGTGATGATGTTATGTATATGCTTAGGTAGCCTATGTGACCTTCATGCCAACTTCTATGACTTATGTGGCTATAGGGAGCTATATGTAATGAACAAAGGAAGTAAAGCTATGTATATGCAATGAACAACTAGCATGATGAGCGGCCCATTTATGTATGACTCATTGGTTCAATGTGACGTATTATGCGTGGCATGTGGTAGCAATATGTGACGTACGCTTATATGAATCAACGTGAACCAACGTGAACACTTTGTAATCGTGTGCTTTACGTTTGAATGTCGTGGCCTTATGAGAAGTTAACGTTCATGCACGGATATGTAATGCTTTATACTTGTGTTCACGATGTGATGATGAAGCCTTGTTTATGGTTTTTGCATTATGAATGATAGACGATGTGAAAGAAACAAGGCATAATGGTAAGTGCTACCTATGATCATGCCATGAATGCATACGTGTGAATGAAATGCCTATCACGTATTTACAAAATGAAAATGTTTTGGCCTAACGGGGGATCTACGCCCCGCGGGGGACTTACGCCCCGATATTTGGGTCTAACGGGGGACCAATGCCCCAATGGGAGATCGATGTCTCCAATGATGTTATGTTATGTTATGGGACCCGGCCATATGTTTAAAAATGGCGCCAATGTAAGCACGTGATTCGCAAGAGGGCCCAAAATGAGCGTGTGACATGCATTGCATTGCATCTATTATCCACTGAGTCTTTATGACTCATTATGTGCGTATGTTATATGTTTGACGTAGGTGATGTGCGTGGAGAGTGGGCGAAAGGTCACTAGACGCTATGATGTGGTGTGTGGGCAAAGAATCGAAAGATCTTGCGGTACGTAATGAAAACCGAAACCCTAGCCTTACGTTATATGCTTGAAAGAAATGAATTTAGGGTTTCGTGTCTTGATGAATGACGGACGCACGTCTAGTTCCATTATGTTATGAAATGAAAAGAAAACCCGTGTACGGGCCCGAAGGAGGCCATATGTTATGTAACGGCCCGAAGGTGGCCTAAGCCAAAGGTGGCTTTATGTTTATGTTCATGATGCGTGCACGGCGCACTCTGATATGACGTCATTTATGACGTATATGTATGTGGAACTGGACGGGGCGTTACAGGTGGTATCAGAGCAAGATTCTTTATTCCCCACACATCAATGGACTCTTTCGCCGCTCCACGATGAGGTATGATGTATGATGCTATGTTATAATGTGAATGCAATGAACGTATATGATGATATGAATGCCATGACCACTATACTATGAATACGGGGGCAAGCCTGAATGATATGATATGACATGATATGGTATGCTATGCTCCCGATGATGTCCCTATGCATATGTGGCCTATGGTACGTCCCAATGTGAAAGTATGTTATGTTATGTTATGGTACGGAACTTGGGACGTATAAGACAATGTGTGAAGGGATATGGGATGTATGCTATGGCCGTTATGTTATGGTATGGAAGTATGAATGCATGTTATGGGATGTGTTGACCGGGAACCAAATGTAAAGTGTGGAATGTCTCCTCTTTCCCTAATTGTCTCCCTCCGCGATGTGTATGACGATTTGATGAATGAAGATCCGAGTATGAGTATGACATGAATGTGATGACGTATGAACGGATTGCTATATGAATGTTAGCTTCGATGAATGAAATGAGTTCGGCCTGGTTCAACGTACGGTTATGCTTCTATAGTTGCCTATGAACTGAGGGCACTACTGAACGGCTTATGTTATGCGATGTATTATGTAATGAAACAGGGGCTCTAATGTGTCCAGTGACAATATGAATAGCCTGGCCTTTCTTCAATCTTATGTTTATGATTATGTGTTCGATCATGAAATGACAGGGTTTCCCGAAAGGCCTATGTTATGCTGTTTATATTCAGTTGTGATTGGGGCTCTTGTTTCTCGTTATGAGAGTAGCCGACACTTACATGTTATGTCATGGGCCAGTGTTCTCCGCGAGACACGGCCGATGTTATGTATGTCTATGTTATGCATGTATGCATGTATATGAAGAAAAGAAAAAGGCAGATGTATTCTTCAGTTCTTGAAGTTCTCAATGTCTAACGGGACTTCTGGGATGGCTCAATGTATACGGCAGGTATCGTTTATTTCGATATATAGCCTGCATATGTTTTATATGATTTATGACGTTATGTATGTATATGTTCGGTTTCTCTACGGCTTTCTTTATGCTAGCTCGGCCTCCTCTTGTGAATTGCTGAGTATGTAAGTCTATGTTACCTCACGTTATGCCAGTAACTTCGGTTGCTTCTTAAGTTATGAGTTGTCAATCATATGAACGAGTCGACCAAGTCTTATGTTTATGTGACGAGCTATGTTTTATGAATGTTATGCGGCTCGTTATGCTTCAGTTAGAAGTTCAGTTATGCTCTATGTCCATGTGATATGTATGCATTCGGCCTCAAGCTACCAGTTGTTTTGGTTGCTTCTTTATGTGATGAACTATGTCAATGGGATGAATGATAAGAAGTTATATGCTAACTGAATGCATGAACCGAGGGTTACATTCCTCATGGCCGTGGTAAAATGTGTTTGATCGATGCAGTTAGTGACAATATATGCATTATGATCCGTTAGGGGAAACTGAAAGCCGTATGATTCATTACGTGTTAGTTTCTGTCCCGACTGTGATTCGTTGAACGTCAATGATAATCGAATCAGTATGTTATTATGTTATATGATATGTATACGCCAGGGTATTTAAAGGCTCGTTACGGCTATGTCTATGTTACGGATGTTATATTACAGTTATGTTGAATCCCGGAAAATGCACGAATGAAATGTTCCTACGTTCTTTATTCCGTCGGGGAAGTATATGTCGGGCATTTTAGGTCGGGAAATTATGTGCAATGATGTTCGAATAACGTGACTTCCCGGAACGAATGAATGGCTTTTCTCTTTATGTTATGTTACCCCGGGAAGAAGATGTGAATGATATGCTAGATGAAATGAATCTCGAGTTCCACGAGTCTCATGAGTGCTATATTATATGATGTTGAACCTTAGCTCAGTTATGTGGTCCGAGGGCAGTGCTATGTTGAGCTGGTACGTATATGAAATGAAAGAGAAGAGCTCGAATATGAAATGTTTCGAATCCGATGGAATTCGATTGATAGCTGTGGTCTTTCGTTGTTTTCTTGTTCTTGTTATGTGAAAGAAGCTCGGGGCTATGTAAATGAAAGGCGTAAGAGTGACACGAGACGTGAGCCGACGCGATTGTGTAGTCTGTTTATGTTATGCAATGAAGGGATAGCTCTTTTGCTCGCCTCTTGTTTCTTCGACTCTCTATGATCGTTATGTGCTCCATCAATATATCTGGCTCATCTTCTACCTCGCTTAATGTTATGTATGTATGAGATATGAAGAAATATCGATTAATCTGCGCTCTCTTTACCCGAATGATCCGAATGATGATGTGTATGACGTATATATGATATGATATGCCATGGAATCTTCATTCATTTTCCGTATTTCTTATCCTGAGTTATCGGGTGAATGCCACAGTATGATGTTCAGGACTGATATATGTACGGATCGGTTTGGTATATGTGGCCGAAATGGGGAAATGCACACCGAATTTCGATGTGTATGTATGTTTAGATGCTAATGTTCACGAAAGTCTCATCCGGAATTCTCGGGTATATTTCCTATGTATGTGATGGAATGATTTGTTCGGCTTTGTCTCGGATCAGGTTTATGATAATGGCACCGTTATATGTTCAGTTCTGTATCTGTTATATGACTGTGCTATATCGAATGACCGTTTTGTCCCGTATATGTATATGATGAGGAGGAGACATGGGAAAGGAAAGAGGATAGGAGACACGAATTCCCGAGTCGAGTCTAAGCAATTTCGCGGACTAAATTTATTTAAGGGGGGAAGGATGTAATGGCCCGCCCGAATTCGTCCCGGAACCGTATGTAAATACGTATATGATTCCGTATATGTACCGTATATGAGATGAAATGACGTGACGATGTTTCGGTATGACGTTCATGTATATGATATGTTCACGATATGTGTTGACATATAGGATATGTCCCGGAATACGAAACGGCCGTCGAAAAGATGAAAATGGGAAAATTCTGCATAACAGGGGTTACGGCCGTAAATGTCAGAGTTACGGCCGTAAATGTCAGGTTACGGCCGTACGGTTAAAAGGTTACGGTCGTAAATGGTAAACAGTGGAAAATGTCCAAAAGTTTCAGAGAGCAAATTACGGCCGTATGGTTCAGAGATCTGGCCGTATTATTGGTGTTACTGGTAGTAAGGAATGGAAGTTCTGACCGTAAGTCAAGAAGATGAAATACTGAGGGATTTTCAGAGAGTTTATTACGACGTATGATGATAGGATACGGCCGTATTTATCGGTTCTGGCCGTAAGTATATGGAGTTCTGGCCGTAAGTAGCAGATTCTGACTAAATGTGTAAGTTCTGGCCGTAATTATAAGTCGGCAGAATGGCTATTTTAGATGGTTCTTGTCATTTCTTGGGCACTATTCATCCAAGCTCGGTTCTAACACTTCCAAAACCCTTCCAAGACCCTCATGAACCCATGGAATCATCTCCCACTCCATATATGACCTATGTAATGCTTGTGTAATCTATGATTACAAGAAGAAAGGAAAGAAGAGAAAGAAGAAGAAAAGGAAGAGAAAGAAGAAGAGGAGGAAGAAGATGGTCTCCATGCTTGTTTGAACCCCATCTATGGTGGGTAATGGTTGCTTTCCATGTTATATGATGTATTTGCATGTATATACTTGATAGAAACAAGATATGGCATGATTATGATGATTGGAGATCTTAGGTGCATGTTAGGTCTCTTGGCCTTGTGTTATGGTTAGGACATGATGTGATGATGTTATGTATATGCTTAGGTAGCCTATGTGACCTTCATGCCAACTTCTATGACTTATGTGGCTATAGGGAGCTATATGTAATGAACAAAGGAAGTAAAGCTATGTATATGCAATGAACAACTAGCATGATGAGCGGCCCATTTATGTATGACTACGTGGTTCAATGTGACGTATTATGCGTGGCATGTGGTAGCAATATGTGACGTACGCTTATATGAATCAACGTGAACCAACGTGAACACTTTGTAATCGTGTGCTTTACGTTTGAATGTCGTGGCCTTATGAGAAGTTAACGTTCATGCACGGATATGTAATGCTTTATACTTGTGTTCACGATGTGATGATGAAGCCTTGTTTATGGTTTACGTATGAATGATGACGATGTGAAAGAAACAAGGCATAATGGTAAGTGCTACCTATGATCATGCCATGAATGCATACGTGTGAATGAAATGCCTATCACGTATTTACAAAATGAAAATGTTTTGGCCTAACGGGGGATCTACGCCCCGCGGGGGACTTACGCCCCGATATTTGGGTCTAACGGGGGACCAATGCCCCAATGGGAGATCGATGTCTCCAATGATGTTATGTTATGTTATGGGACCCGGCCATATGTTTAAAAATGGCGCCAATGTAAGCACGTGATTCGCAAGAGGGCCCAAAATGAGCGTGTGACATGCATTGCATTGCATCTATTATCCACTGAGTCTTTATGACTCATTATGTGCGTATGTTATATGTTTGACGTAGGTGATGTGCGTGGAGAGTGGGCGAAAGGTCACTAGACGCTATGATGTGGTGTGTGGGCAAAGAATCGAAAGATCTTGCGGTACGTAATGAAAACCGAAACCCTAGCCTTACGTTATATGCTTGAAAGAAATGAATTTAGGGTTTCGTGTCTTGATGAATGACGGACGCACGTCTAGTTCCATTATGTTATGAAATGAAAAGAAAACCCGTGTACGGGCCCGAAGGAGGCCATATGTTATGTAACGGCCCGAAGGTGGCCTAAGCCAAAGGTGGCTTTATGTTTATGTTCATGATGCGTGCACGGCGCACTCTGATATGACGTCATTTATGACGTATATGTATGTGGAACTGGACGGGGCGTTACAGAGAAAGTGATTGCGTATGCTTCCCGCCAACTGAAGAGTTATGAGCGAAATTGTCCTACGCATGATTTGGAGCTAGTCGCGATTGTGTTTGCGTTGAAGATTTGACGACATTATCTTTATGGGGTGAAGTGTGAGATTTATACGGATCACAAGAGTTTGAAGTACTTCTTCACCCAGAAAGATCTCAACATGCGCCAACGCCGTTGGTTAGAGTTGGTGAAGGATTATGATTGTTCGATTCACTACCATCCCGGGAAAGCCAATGTGGTAGCCGATGCTTTTAGTCGGAAAGAGCCGAAACGGCGACCTCGAGAGTTGCAACGAGAGATGGAGAAGTTAGATTTAGAGATCTTGGAACAAGAAGAAGCCCGATTGGCGGCCATGACTCTTCGATCGACGTTGCTTGATCGGATTAAGGATGGACAGGAAACTGATGATTGAGCAATCAAAAGGAAGAAACGACTCACTGAGAAGCCAAGACCAGAATATCAAGTGCGGAATGGATTCCTGAAATACAAAGACCGGTATTATGTCCCGATGACCGATAGTGTCCGACGAGAGATTTGTGACGAGGCACATATGACGCCGTATACACTTCATCCCGGGTCCACCAAGATGTATAGGGAGATTCGGATGCTTTATTGGTGGCCCGGAATGAAACGAGACATTGGGAAATTTGTGGCAAAGTGTTTGATTTGTCAACAAGTGAAAGCCGAACATCAAAGACCAGCAGGAACTCTCCAACCACTTCCAATTCCCGAATGGAAATGGAATGACATCACGATGGACTTCGTGAGTGGGTTTCCACGGACGAGTAAAGGATTTGATGCTATATGGGTTATCGTCGATCGACTCACAAAGTCTGCTCATTTCTTGCCTATGAATATGACGTTTAAGATGGAGCAGTTAGCTCGACTCTATGTGCAAGAAATTGTTCGGTTACATGGCGTGCCAACTACAGTTACTTCGGATCGTGACCCGAGGTACTTGTCTCATTTCTGGACGGAGTTGCAGTTGGTGTTAGGGACGAAACTTCAATTCAGTACGGCGTTTCATCCCCAAACGGATGGACAATCGGAGAGGACGATCCAAATGTTAGAAGATATGCTGCGTTCTTGTGCCTTGGAATTTTCACAGGTTTTGGATCGTTACCTCCCGTTGATCGAATTTGCGTACAACAACAGTCACCACACTTCCATTGGGATGCCCCCATACGAAGCGTTGTATGGACGAAAGTGTAGGTCACCGTTACATTGGGACGAGATCGGCGAGATGAAGGATATGCGGCCCGAAATGATCCAAGATATGATTTCGGCAGTCGAGAAGATTAAAGGCCGAATGAAAGCTTCACAAGATTGCCAGAAAAGTTATGCTAATACTCGTCGCCGTCCACTTGAATTCGAAGTCGGTGAAAAGGTCTTTATTCGAATTTCCCCTATTAAACGGCTTCTTCGATTTGGTAAACGAGGGAAATTGACGCCCCGATATATTGGCCCGTATGAGATTCTTGAAAGAATCGGGGAGGTTGCTTATCAGTTGCAGTTACCCACGCATATGGATCGTATCCATAATGTATTCCATGTCTCGACTCTGAGGAAGTATCTGCCAGATCCATCTCATGTGTTACCGGACCCTCCACTTGACATTCAACCGGATTTGTCATTTGAGGAGAAACCAGTGCAAATTATTGCTCGGAGCGAGAAACAGTTGCGAGGCAAACAGATACCGTTGGTTCGTGTTCTATGGAGGAGCGCAACCGTGGAAGAAGAAACGTGGGAACGAGAAGATGATATGAGGAATCATTATCCAGAACTCTTTACAGGTAACAATTTCGGGGATGAAATTTATTTAAGGGGGGTAGATTGTAATACCCCGTCCGTTTATGCATGTGATTTATGATGTTATGTATGATCGTGAGGTGATGAATATGTGTTTGGACCCTTGGTGACTTCGTTGTGATGCTATGTACAGTATTAAGTGTCGAAATGGCCTCCCGAGCGGGTAACGAGGCCGCTACAAAATTCTGCAGGATCAGGATTTACGGCCGTAAGTAGATGAGTTACGGCCGTAATTATCGGGTTACGGCCGTAAGCAAGATTGTTATGGCCGTAATTTGTGGAATGAGGAAATGTGCCAAAATTTACAGAGAGGTAATTACGGCCGTATGACTTGGAGATACGGCCGTATTATATGGGTTACGGCCGTAATTCTTGAAGGGTGAGATGCATGGATTTACAGAGACTTTATTACGGTCGTATGTTCTTTTAGTACGACCGTATCATAAGGTTACGGCCGTAAAAGAGCAAGTTACGGCCGTAATTTTAAGTCGGCAGAAACTGTTGGATTGGGTTTTAACACATTGGCTTGGGGTTTTTCCATCATTTTCGATCCCCAACTCCCCAAAACCCTAGAGAACAAGTTCAAGGGTGATTTTAAGACTTTGGCTTGGTATTTGGCTTGTGGATCATTGCTCCAATCCTAGTTACAACCTTGGAAGCAAGAGGAAGGAAGGAAGAGAAGAGGGAAGGAAGAAGAGGAATCATCCAACCAATCTCCTAGCTTGGTTTCTTATCTTTTGAGGTAGGTTTGAGATAGAATATCTATGTAGGAGGTAAGTGGAGACATGAATGATCCTTAGATAGCTAAGTATGCAAGTTTCTTTAGATAATTTCCTAGTTTTGGTAAAGTATGACATGGTTAGCTTGCTAGAGTGATTCTCCTAGGGTTAGGTGCTTCCTAGCCTTGGTTTATGATATACTTATGTTGTTGCCAAATGCTATGATATGAATGTCACGTCCATGTGCACTCATATGTCATGCGTGTTTGGATTGGATTGCCTATCATGTGTTGCGTTAATGATATGTTTTCGGCCAAATATGGGGGACCTACGCCCCAACGAATGATACATCGGTCGAATGGGGGACCTACGCCCCAATAACCGATAGTATGGCCTCACGGGGGACCTACGCCCCGATGATGTTACGAGGCCGGCCAAATGTTTATAACGGCGCCAATGCTAACACATGATTCGCAAGGGGCCCGAAAGTAACATATGTGATGTTCATATGCATTGTGTCTCTTCCTACTGAGTCATTACGACTCACGTGTCCTTTTCTATGTTTAGATGATGCTGCGAGTAGGAGGCAAGCTGGATGTGGCGCCGGATCCTCTCATGCGTGAGCTCGTTGACGTGTCAAAATGGGAAGGGAAAAGATTTTGGGGTCATGGGTGTATAAGATCACTCTTTTACAATCTCTTTTGTAATATAACTTTTGGAGCTATCACGTTAGACATATATATGCAAATTATCGTTTTTGGGTTTTTGTAAAACGTTTACAAATGTGTTAGCTCGGTGACGTCACGCAGGTGACGCCCTTCCTAGTATGATGCCGCTGTACGTACTGGGGCGGGTGTTACACGTACTACAACCGCCACCATTTCTCTTTAAATATTTCACCAACTCACCAGATAGCCATATTCTCACTTCTTTCCTTCTTCTTTCGAAAATTTTTCACAATTTCTTGCAATATTCACGACTTCAAATCAGATTTAAGTGCAATTTCTTCACAAATTAATGGCACATTTTAAGGAAGGTAAGCTTCTTCTATCTTTTGGTCCCAATTTCGTGTATTTTCGTGTAATAATTAATATAATTTTTTTCGAATTTTTGAGCATTTTAAATGGTCATAACTTTTGCATACGATGTCCGTTTTCAACCCACTACACCATTCCGGAATCGTCGCGACGAGATCTATGACATTCACAGCTGTAGCATTGCCCCATGTTTCAGGCAGATCTGAGGTCGTCTAATGCCTCAAAACCCAGTTTTTAGTTTTTCATCTTATAATTTCGTGTTTTTGTTCTTAGATTGTTCATTTCATTGTAATTAGAGGCGATTGGTTTTGAACTAAAATTATTTTGTCCTTACTTGCACTCCTAATCCTGTGTTTTTCATCGCTCATATCTTAAAAAAAAAAAAGTTGATTTTGAGTGGCGGTTTTCCACTAGAACCGCCATCCTAAGTAGTTTTTTTTTTTAAAGGTAGAAAGGGTGGCGGTTGTTAAAAACAATTAACAACCGCCACCCTAAGTGTTTTTTTTTTTTTTAAAAGACTTAGGGTGGCGGTTGTTTTTTAACAACCGCTACCCTAAGTCTTTTTTTTTTTTAACAGTTAGGGTGGCGGTTGTTAAAAACAACCGCCACCCTAAGTCTTTTTTGGGTGGCGTTTTTTCAACCGCCACCCTTTCGACGACTTTGGGTATCGCCGTTTTGGGTGGCGATAAAAAAACCGTCATCCTAAATGTAAAATAACCACCACCTAAGCTCCTTTTTGTACTAGTGATATAACGCAAATCTCCTCTCAAATAAAAGAATGTCGAAGTCTTTAAAAACAATCACAACCAGAGTAATCCAACATCAGTGTCATTTCCCAAAACTTGAATGAGAACAATATTGAAAAGAATGAGAATAAACTAATGAACAAACCAATGAATCTACTCTTAAAAACCTATTTTCAAATAAATGCAAATCCTAAACTAAATGCTAATAAATGAATGAATATAAATAGATAAAGCTACAAGCTAAATGGAAAAAAATGAGGGTGATGTTGGTCAATAGGCGATCCAAGCTCACGCTCAACTGCTTCCTGATAAGAAAAATATTAGGGAAATATGTGAGTTTTGTAACCCAGTGAGTGGATAAGTTCACAAATATACGTAGTTTTCCATCTAAAATATCTTCATAAAATCTCTTTATAACCAAATGCATAAATGCCATAAATAATTGAAAATCATCGAGATAGTACTAATGACTGAAATTGTTTAGCTGAACAACACTGATCACACTGTTTTAGATGGATTTTGCTTTCTAAAACTGAATTCTGTAACAAAAAAATGATCTACTGGAAAATAACATCAAAAGTACCAACGAGCAACAACACACTTATGCAGAGTACTCTCAATACACGTGGTGTGTCGCTGAAAAGTTTGATCTGTTTGAATATCTGGTCATATGCGCTCAGAGTAAGCCCCAAAGGCTAAGCACCCCTGTACACGACCCAAAGCCTATGTGTGTATGAAAGTGGGCCCCAAAGACCTCTGTAATTCTGGTCATACGTTGTGGAATACATCACAACAGTGCAGAGCTAGTAAATATAACAAGGTACTTTATGATAGTCTTAAAAGAATATTCACATGATCTTTTAAAAAAGAAAATGCTACTTAATGAAATCCATGATCTTCTGAAATATTTATTTATAATAACATATCATAATAATCTATAAAAGAACATTGGAATTTAAAACATACGATCTTTGTAAAATATAGTTTTTCCACTCACGGAACTGCGAACTGCTTTTAGTTCGGTTGGTAGGCTTCCCCAATCGTCTCATCACAACCTGAAATAACAATAGTATTCTAATCAAAACCTATACACATGAATTTTCAGCTAATTGCCTACCCACATTTAATACCAAATTTTAAATTTTCTAACATTCTCTAATTTCCCCATTCCATTGCTTTATTCCTCTTCTTTCATTGATTTTACAAAATTTCATACCATTGGAACCAGCCAATTGAATCCCAAAATAAATTCTTAAATTTTCAGCATCTAGGTAATGCGAGTTTCCATCCACTTCATCACCCACTGCTCAATTATCATTAATTCCACTTCAAAATAATTAATTATGACCAAATAACATCTTAATAACACCTAATTGATCCAAATCAATGATAACTTTCGAATCCCCAATGTCTATTGGTAAAACCCTAAAATTAGATTCACTATTTACCTCGAATTTAATAGGAAAAAATTGAAGAAATACACTTACCACACGAAACCACGACGGACCCAAGCTTTCTCCTTCCTTTTGCCCTTTTCTTTTTCCTTTTCTTTTTCTCTTTTTCTTTTTCTTTTCCTTTTCCTTCATGTGTGATTCGGCTCTTGTTCTCGTTTGCTGTTGAATTTGCATTAATGGGAACAAGGCCTTGTTTCATATATATATACATTTTATATAGAATTGCAACCTAGGTCCCTTCTCTTGTTTAGTTAATTTAAGTTGATACTTTGGCTCTTAATTTCACCAATAAACCATAAACTTTCAATTAAATCAATTAAATCCATAAACTTTTAATAGACCAAATTAAATCTCTTTAATAATTTGTCTTTTACCCATAATTAACGGCTTTAACCCAATAGTAGCTGAAATTTAAATATGCAAAAATTCGGGTCGTAACAGTATATGCGAAGAATAAAAAGGCAATGTGCCGAAATGCGCAACAAGTCTTATGTATGGGTTCAAAGCACCGACACTGGCACATTATGTAGACACAAAGAAAAAAATCTCAATTCAACAGGACATATAGATGCTAAACAAGCTCAAATTACTTCTTTTACTAATGCTAGTGGTTCAGTTACATTCTCGAATTTTATTTATTCACAGGAGAGAATGAGAATGGGAATATCGGAATATTTGCCACCAAAAGAGCAGCCGTTCACATTTGCAGATGATTGTTTTTATGAGAACTTTGTGAAAACTTGTGTTCAACCATCTTACCTAGCTGTAAGTAGAAGTACTGCTTGTTCCTATTGCTTGAAATCATTTCATTAAAAAGTTGAAAAAATAAAAGTTGAATTTAAAATTTTCAAAGGAATGTGCGTTTTACATCTGATTGTTGGAGTGGACGAAATCACAATGGTTATGCATGTATCACTGCACATTATATTGATGATAATTGGACACTTCATAAGAAAATTACTGCATTTCACTTACTTGAGTATCCACATAATGGAATAAATATTTGTGATTACTTGTTACAAGTTTTTAATGAGTTTAATGTGGTCGATAAAATATTTAGTATTAGTTTTGATAATGCCACTACAAATATTGTATGCATTGACCTTTTAAAAAGAACAATTAATCATTTATTTCATTTTAAATTATTCCATATGCGGTGTGCTCGTCATATATATAATTTAATTGTACAAGATGGTTTAAAATTTATAACACCACAATTAGATAAAATTAGACATGCGCTTTCTTATATTACTTGTTCAAATTTTAGACAACAACAGTTTGCTAGCATTTGTAAAAATTTTAGTTTGAGAAAGCGAAAATTTGTTGACGATATTCCAAATAGATAGAATTCAACTTTTCTAATGATTAAATCTTGTGTTGGGTATACTTGTCCTATTAATGCATTTGTTAATTTAAAACAAAATCAATTTCGTATGGACGATTCCGATTGGGAAGCTGCTTTTAAAATTATGAACTTCTTAAAGCCTTTTTATAAAGCAACCAAAGCTAGTTCTGCAATTTATACCGCACAAGTCATCTTGTGATTACACAATTAGTAGAAATTGCTAATCAATTTGCGAGTTGTAGAGACGATCTATTTTTCATTGATATTATTTATGCAATGGAGGAAAAGTTTAAGAAATATTATGAACACATGCCACTAATCTTTTTGATCGCAGCTATAATGGATCCTCGTATAAAATTATTTGGTGTTGAATGTGCTTTAGATCAACTTTCCAAATCTTTAGTTTTGCACATTTGTGTTGGCAATGACGAATTAGAATGCTTTGTTAACGAAATGTATAGTTATTATTTTGCAAAATATGGTAATGTTGAAAATTCTCAATCTTCCATGAGTTCTACTTGCAACTCCAAAGGTAATAAATCATTGTTATTATCCTTAATAACTAAAAAGAAACAAAATGTGAGTTATAGTTCATCTACGAGTTCAAATACGAGTGCAATACTGAATGAATTGGACAGAGATTATCAAGTTGATCATTATAGCATGCTCAATGAAGGTGAGATAGAGAAATTAGATGTCTTGCAATGGTGAAAATTAAATGAGCGATCGTACCACGTGTTATTGAAAATGGCACGAGATTTACTAACGGTGCCAGTATCAACAATGGCATCCGAGTTCGCTTTTAGTGGAGGTAATAGAGTGCTTGATGAAAGAGGATCAAGACTTGGAAAAGATATTTTGGAAGCTCTCATATGTTTGAAAGATTGGCTCTTCGCTAAAAAGAGAGTGCAACATATAGTTATTGACGATATAGCTTAAGACTTCAAAAATCTTGCAATTGAAGAATCTGATAATTAGATAGTTAAACTTAGATGTAAAAATTAAAGCAATTTAGACTTTAGAGTTTAGAACAACTAAATAATGGTTGGGTAGGCGCCAACCTAGTTGGGATTTACTTCAACTACAAAATTGCAGATGATAGATAGTTTAACATGTGCCAACCTAGTTGGGATATGTTTAATTATGGTGATACAATTTTATAAATAGTTGTTTACTTGTTTATGAATTTATATTGTTAATTTTCAAATTTCGAAGCTCAATATAAATTTATGTCAATTGTCAAATAATGTTTAAATTTACATATTATAATGTTTATTGTATTCTTATTATAAATTTAAATTTTTATCTTTCTTGTTGAGTTGTTGCCATTAAAATATATTAATATGACATAATTATTTATTACGTTAATACTTTAGTAATATTTAAGTTGTTATAAATATAATTTCTATCTTTTTTCTTTGTACACTTACCATTAACATAAACCTTAATCCCCAAACCCCAAATGTACAATATTCAAAAAGGGAGAAAAAATACAAATCTGATTCAAATTGGCCAAATTTGATTCAGTGGGGCCAAATTTGATTCAATGGGCCGAATTTAATTCAAATGGGTCAAATTCGAACAACCCATAAAGTTCATATCAGTCGGCCCACTCGCCAACCCACACGGGTCGGCTCATATGGGTCGACGAATGGCCTGGGCTACGGTCCAAAAAATGCGGGCAGCTCCAACCCGGCCGGCATGAGCGGGTTGTCGAACCACGCTGGCCGTTTGGAAGCAGCCGGCCCGACCCAGGCCACCAGAATTGACACCTCTAGAGACCAATAAGGGTCTAGTTGAGTTTTTATGGGAGACTCCAATTTAGGGTTGGCCACGAGTAGGTTCGGGGATGGTCAGCTCGAACCGTGAACGAAATTGATGGCTAAAATCCATAACCATAACCAAATCGTTGGTGTTTCGGTTCCGTTTGGTTTGAGGTTTTGAACCCTTTTTTTTCCTTTTATTAAAATTTCTATATAAACAAACCGATTGCATGGAAGAAGACTCGAACTCGAGAATTTTGGTTGTAAGACGGCACGGCTAACCAACTCAGCTAACCAACAACTTGTGAACATAGTTGCACAATTCATTTATTATGGTCTTCGAGCACCGAGCTAGAAAACTATGCTAGCGGGTAAACGGCTCGATTCTTTTTCTCTCCCACCCCGGAACCATAACCGAATTGACCCGAATCATGTTAGAAAAATAGAAAGCCATATTTATCCCATCAACCCATCAGTTCAGGTATTTTTGCCTTGTTCAGTTCGGTAACCGCAGTTTTTTGTTTTCACAGTTTTTTTTTTCTATCTATACTCCAATTAGTCCATATATATTGACACCTCTTGTCATGGTTCCCAATATACCAAATCACAATAGTCTGATTCTCCCTATCTGGAAGAGAGACGTCAGGTCCCATAATTAGGAATAAGGAAGATTTGGTTGAGGAATGCCATAGTTCCACCAATCGTTCATTGGTGCTGTCGTTCAATCCTAGATTTCCGCATCATGTTCAATGATTGCTGCAGTGGATCCATGTATTTTCTATCCCTTTGTTATACTTGATAATCTGACACGGTGATGATCTTGGTTATTTAGGCCTTATTCCATCCACCATAAATTTAATGTTGTAGAAGTTATTTGAATTGTGTGGTTGAAAATAAGAAATGTTATATTAAAAATGTAAAGTAATTATGTATGTGGTTGAAAAATAGGAGAGGGAAATTTTTTTTGAATTTTATGATGGAAAGATGATAGAAGGAACAAGGCCTTAGTTACTCACGTAATTAAATATTAATGAATAATTCTAACAAGTGGTATTAGAGCGGTCATCGTTGTTAGATTATTGGGTATTAAATTAAAGCTTTGCGTAATATATATGAATGATTCATGTATATGCGTATGAAGTCTTGCCTCGATAATTGTGCACATATGCAAATTGCCTTTCACGTAGCCAATGAAACATTGATTTTTCTAAAATCAATTTTTTATTAATAGTGTGTATATGTGTGGGGGCTGATGTATTGACTTTTGGATAATTAATATATGAATTTTGTGTACAATAGCATGGAATGGATTTCAATTTTGCAGACCTTTGCTATATATATATATATATATACACACACACGCAGTATACACAAATTCTTATGATTCAGATCTGTATGTATTTGTATATATGAGATTATTTCGGATCCGATTTGACTTTTGTACACACCACTGATAATAATATCAATATTTTGAATCGGGATTTCTACCCTATACATGAACCACTATGTGTGTGTGTGTAAAACTCCCTGCCTTTGTGTTTCAAGTTTTGGGATCTGGTGGCTAAATCAAAGTCTTGAATTCGAATTCGAATTCGAATTGTTTTTGCTGTGATTGAGGTTGTTGATCGATTTGTGATATTTACATATTTATATCACGTATAGAACGGATTAGTTTATTATTTTTATCGGATTTATAGATATATTTATTTTGGGGGTTTCAGATTTGTTATATGTAAGTATATATCACGATTGCTGAACAAACACATTGAGTTCTTGATTTCTTGATGTGGTCTTTGGTTTATGACACCTTACAATTTCATCAATAAAGTTTACGATGAAGATTCTGAAATATGTGCCTTCGATTCTCCTGGTGCGGCTGGGTTCTGTTTGATTTTAGGTTAAATAAAAAAAAGATCTAGAGGGTCATCGGCATTCAGTGCAGACACCTGCAGCGCTGGCCTCATCGACTCTGTGTTCAAACATGACCGTGCCACCCGATAGCGGCTAGGGGTTGGCGGCAACTAGGGTTCAAAATCCCTTTTTTATAAATATTTTAATTTCGAATATTACATTTTAACTTTTTATATATTTTTTAATTTTTGAATTATATATACATATGTATATATATTCTTCTTATTAATAGAAATTGAAGTGTCAACTTGGTATAATACTATGTTGCCGATGGTTTCCTATTTTAGAAAAAATAAGTTTTATTTATTTAAAAAATTAAATGAAAATTTTTTTTTATTTATTTTTACAGTGTTAAAATGGTAATAGTTCTTACGGATGATGTGCATTGGAGGTTCAGTGATCGTAATATGACTTTTGGCTTCAATTGGTGCTTTAATTTTAGATCTTATATTTCTTAAACATAAAACATATTACTGATATAAAAGGAAAGTGCGTTACAAGTATTTAGTGATTTTGCTTGTGTTTCTAGGTAGTTAGCGATGATAAAAATACTTGCATAATTTTGCAACAAATTGTGGATTTCCCTGAGGGCAACGAAATTTCTCATCCAGTACGTGGCAAAGGGAAAACCGAGCAATCTTCGTTTAATTATGATACTGACCATTCACTAGAACATGCCCATTATCATTTCTAAAATAGGATATGTCAGGGGCTCCCTCTCCCAACAAAATGTTTGATTCCTCTTCTCCTTCAGTTGGGCCATCATACTCGACATCATCTGTTGTCTCAATTCTTGTTTCCTTAGCTGTCTAGTCTAATGATTCTCTAATGAATTGTGCAAATGTGCTGTTATGATTGGATGGAGTAGCAAAGAAGATAGGAATCGCGAGAGAGCAGGTGAAAACACATTCACACATTACACGAAGATGATTTTACGCTACACATTTCTTAATCTCCATTTCTAATGCATGTATCTGTCACTCAATTAAATGGAATATCCATCCAGTGATGAATATCCTTCCATGGTAGTTTCTTTAGGAGTTTGATTTTCGTTGATCTATAAGAAACTTTTTGAGGGCAAGTTCAAGGTTCTACTTAGTCCACATTGGCTGAGTATTGCCTTCAAAACAAAGATTATTTGGGCATCAAGAAGTGTTCTATGTTCTGTAGCATGTGGGCATGTCGCAATTTAGATTGATCTCGTAGTGAGTTGCTTTCTTCTGTGATTAGGTATGAAAAACGACCTCGAAATTCATCACAAAAAGCTAAATCTAAAGGCAAGAAATGCGGAAATGGTAAATTTTCCAAGACCAAAGCCTTTAATTTGACTCCAGGAGTGTCACTCATAGCTCTTAAGTCTTGAGGTCACCCTTTTGCATAATTCTTAAATCTTTATTTCAATGCATTCCCTCCCTTCATAATCAAATAATGGACAAAACTCTGTCTTGAATACTAAATGTTTCCCTTAAGAGCATGTTCAACGATTATGAACAATGTTGGTTTCATTCTACTAATTAAAAAGACTTTTATTTTAGTTTCTAAAAACTGACATTGTTATATGAAAGTAATCTCCAATAATGTCGTTAATATTCTATTACTGGTGGTTATGTGTAATATATTAATTTTTAAAAAATTAAGAACGAAATTGAAAAGAAGGAGAGAAGATTATATTTAAATAAATAATTAAATATTTATAATAATACAATATGTCTGACACTCTTTTCGGATTTGGATATTATCCTTGCCATTGTCAATTTTTAATATTGTCGTGTCAACCACGCATTATACATGTAACACACTATTAAAGATGATTTTTATTAATATATTGTCAATTAGTGACATAACTCCTATCTTATAAAAGTCATTAGAGATGCTCTAACAACCATGTGCTGCATCAACATAGACTTTTCAATACATTTGAATGTGAATATAGAGGTAGCGGCGAACGTCGGTTAAATAACATCGGAGCGCAAAACTTGACTTTGTGGTATTGCCACGCTTTCTATTTTTATGCTTGTACTTTGGCCAACCTATTGTTTCACCGATGTAATGCTCTGACTGCATAAACAAGTTTTATGCTGTTGAAACATTGTCCACCGTAAAAATAGTAAAAGACTTAGAAACGCGTTTAGCCATTAGGATGAATTGGGATATATTATGAAAAGAATATTTTGAATACATTTCAACAAGGAAAATAAATTACAATTGGAATGGAGGAAGGAAATACAAAACTATCCTTGCCACATAAAGGAAATAATTTAACAAATGAAAGTCTTCAATAATAATTCTCCTAGAATGAACTACATTTAGCAATACAGTTGTCTGTCCCACAACTACATGAGTGAATCTAATAACTCAACAAGCTACACCATTTGTTTGCCAGATGAGAATATAAGTCATCTCTACCTCTATCCTGTCGGTTTCCTCTTTCTCCCAAGAAGAGGGGCCATCTGAAGGCGGGGTCCACCTGTCCGTCCGCCACTTTTTAAATGCAAGCTATTGAAGTCGACCAGCCTCGTACACTTAAAAATGAATTAACAACCATGAAATTGAATTTCGTTACAACCACGAAGTCATTTTATGCAAACAATCGGCAAGTAAATCAATACTTACATTTAGCTTCCTCATTGGTTAGAAGTGTCAAGTATTTGGGAGCAGTAGCTAGCGTCAATGTGTGCGCCTTGATCAACACTTCTTTGTATCTTATCCCAAATGCAACAAGGAGGATTGGCCCTATGGTTTTGTCACCGATACTGTTGAATTTTTTGGAAATAATTAAAAAAAAGACTCATGTTAAAACGTATCACACAATTATTTCAACTAACAAAGTTATAAAACATTCAAAATGCCAGAGGTGATTCAATGCCTAGAGGAGGAGACACCTCGGAATCTAAGATATTGTAAGTGGGAAAAAAATAAATAAACTCACAGTGGTGCAATTTTGCATCCTAATTCATAGAAATATGGACATCTACTCCTGAGATCCACGTGTGCAGCATCAGCCCCTATTTCCTCCCGTGTTTTGGATCTGGGGAAAAAAATGGAGGAACAAGAAATAATCAACAAATCACCCCAAGATCAGGATATTCAAGGAAATAAACTTGCAAACTAGTAGTTAAATTCAAAATAAGTAACCTCGCCGCTCACATATAGATTTCCTTAAATTCTTTTGTGCTAAATGAAAAATAAACCATCAATCGCCAGTGTCCCATGGTACATTATGGAATCAGAAACAAGACAATGGTCAAATTATGTAGACTGATTTTAGAATTGCAAATAAACTAACAATCACCAGTGAATTAGGAAGAAGACGAGAAACAGAGAGAATCAGGGGAGCCAAACGACAAATAAATAGACCTTATCTCTAAGGATTTGTAGAAATCTTAATCTAACTGAATCAGGAATTCAGAACCTATTAAAAATAGAATAATTAGGAATATAAATCCAAATAAACTGAACTCTCAGGATAATTAACTCTTTCTTGCCTAGAATAGACTTTCAAGTTGGCATCATTTCTCTCGGCTTAAAATTACTCGACTCTGGTGAGTTTGGGTTTAATATACATACTCGAAATAGAACAACTTGTCTTTTGTTATCCAGGTAGAACCACTGACAGGACGTCCTTTCCATATGACAATAAATCTGCGAAGACCTCGATATTTCGAAGAACCAATCCAATCGTCAAGCACCTCATCAATATATCTCCAATCATCAAGCACCTCATCAATATATATAATATCCTGAGGCTCTAGGAAAGGTGATTAACATGACCTTGAGATATAGAGGATGCCAAAATTGGAGACTCGAACGTGCCTCAGTAATGATATGGATCTACACCATCAAACACCACCCTTATGTCTACGGTGTGAATCAACTTCCGTTTTCTAATGATCATTACTTAAAGCGACATTATGTGTATGTTTCAGAGAGATTTCAGATAAAATGATTTTTGTATTGTGGTCTAAAAGTAAACATAGGTTTCTAAATAAGAAAAACTGTCATCTCAATGCGATCGGTGGTTGAAAATGATATTTGAGACAGATGCTTCAACAAACATACTCTGTTTTATTTCATCCTGTAAGGTACGAATATGGTCGGGAAAGCTTGTGGCAGAAGGTGTAGGACAAAAAACCTATTGGCAAAGAAACTAGGTCAAATGGTTGGTGTAGTTTGAAAATGTAGACTATCTCAAAGGGACCACGGCCAATTGATCTATTCAGAGAGTTACTATGTGCAAGGTCAGCTATAACACCAAATCCCAATTCCCTTGCTTCTCACCAACTAGACAATGTAGTAAATTTCCTAAACTATGATTAACAACTTCAATTTGACCATTGGTTTGGGGATGAACACAAAGGACAATTTAATAGTAACAAACAGTTTCCAAACGTAATTAAAAAGCTTGACATCCCTATTGCACACAAACAAAAAGCTCATTGAGGTGAAAAAACTTCTGGCGAAAAATAAAATCAACAGCATGAGATGCACCAGCAATCTTAGAAGTTAGAACATGGTATGAAATGTGCCACTTTCAAAAATTTATCAACCATAAAAGCTGGAATCATGACCTCTAGCAATCATAGGCAACCCCAAGACAAAAATTCATGCTAAAATCAGGCCTAGAAGGATGAAGAATGGGAAGTGAAGTGTAGATGCCAGCGTTTGACGATATGCTTTGCCTAATTGACAACTTCGAAAATTAGCAACGCGAGCAACGTCACATTTTAGGGATAGGCAATAAGGGCACTACGAAAAAAATTTTATCGTGTCCCCAAAGTGAGGAACCAAACCTCCCCACGTAAGTACCAAACAAGAAATCAGGAACCAAAGTACGAGAAATGCATAATTTGGTTCCTCAGAAAAGATATCCATCTTAGAGGAAGAAACCAACATGTACAGGGCATGAGAGGAGCTCGCAACAAGATCACTGGTATTTTAACTAGATTAGGATAGTTGCAAGCCTTTATAAATAGAGGTTTCATTTATTTGTTTATCTTGGCTCTGTAATAACCCTGCTTTCTTTTCTAGCCTTCTTGTGTTCTTCTTGCAAATTCACTAGGTGATTATTAGTCAATTGGCCGGTCTAAATCATTCTATTTCAATTTGGTATCAAAGCAAGTCATTTTCCGTTGGCCAAACAAATCTCACAAATTCTTTTGCCATGAAGTCTAAATGAGCATTCTGTTTACAAGGGTGCATGCCAATACTAATCTAAATGAAACACGAATTACATACCTAGTCAAAATAGAAAAAATGCAAGTATAAATCTAAATAAACTAAATTCTAGGTAGAATTAAACTCCTTTCAGCTTAGACTAGATCACCAAGGATTCAAGAGCACAACCAAGTCTCAAACCAGAACCATCCCAAAGTAAAGATGCAAGTTGGGTGCTTGAGTTTCCTAGGCATGAGGAAAATTCAACGAACTATTTCATTTAAGGCTACATTTAGGATCCGAGATTCCAGAAGACGAAATGGGAAAGACGCATAAAACCTTATTTACCATGTATCTCGCTGATGCCAATAACGTTTTGAATTAAAGGACTTGCAATAGAAGTTTTTATTTGTAGAGGAAGTTATGCCATATTCTAAATTGGATTCTTTCAATGGACTACTTTTTCATTTTCCATCTTGCATCATCTCACATGAACCAAGACAACATTTTCTTCAAATTCCTTCTTATTTTTGTAGAATAAAATTCGGATATTTTTGCATTTGTATAGACTGGTGTTCCCCAGGTTTTTTTAATTGTTTGTTCAGTTGATTCATGAAAGACAGAAATCAGCATATAAATATAAGATATAGTCATACTCTTTGTCAAAACATGGTGGGACCCTAATTGATACAAGTTGCCTCAAGTACAACTCCCAGACCAGCCAGAAGGGTAGTTCTACTTTAGATCCAGCTACGACCTGAAATGTAAAAAGGCCAACCAGTGATTACTAGTTGAAGTCTTGAAAATGAAAAATGAATGATATACCAGTTTAGATTGCATTTAATCTAGTAACCTGACCACAACCTCACCCAAACAATGGAACCTTGGAGTTGAAACATACCTTATTTGTATCATCACTTGAGTCAAAGAGGCCAACACTATTTGCAGCATGTCGAAATACAGCTGGAACAAGCTAATCACAAGAGTAAAATACAATGAAATACAGATATCAGCACCACCACTCTCAAATAAACATACATATATATGCTACCATTCAAGTATTCACCTCTTCTTCTGCCAATATATCATCAACATCATAGTATTTTGCCATTATAGTGAGAAAACTTGACACTTTGTATCTATCACTTCAACGAGTTCCCCAAAACCTGCAAATGGTTGACAACAGGAATAATCTAACTGAACTGCAAAATAAAAATGTACCGGTTGTACACTTGACTAACCAAGCACTCAGAATGTGTGCAAGCACAGCCTGTTAATATTATTGCACGTATGAATGCACGATATCTTAACTTTTTAACAAAAAATATGTACGCACTAGCAGTATTCTTGCATCTACGTCTCAATTCCAGTCCTGCAAATTGTGACACTTACAACTGGAGGCAACATATAAATTAAACACTCTTAAGCACTGTCAGTTTGCAGCATAGGAATGTTATGTTTTCAGATGGAGAGCTAATTATTATTTAATAAGAAAAAAATTCATGTTGTGTTATTTATTTAATTGTATCAGTGTTTAATACATCATCATAATACTGACACAATTCACCCCCTTCAAATGAGCGCCAAGTAAGTGCATCTCCTGCCTCCAAACATCTGTGTACCATGTTTTAATATACAAATAAGTATCAATAAATTTTCCATATTCAAAACTTGTTTTAATTGCAATAGCCACGTTCAAGAATACTATTTTAACAAACTTGTTTTGACTTTATTTAGGTTTAGACCCAAAATTTAACAATCTCTTTAACTAATCCAAGTTAAATACCTTCAACCACAAGGCATCAACCGCATCATTCTCATATGTCACAACTCACATTTAAATTTATCATTCCTAAATTCATTTCATAAATAACAGGTTAAAGGAAATTCAAGGAACAGTCATTTTAATAACAAACAGGTCAAACCAAAATCAAAACCTAAAGTCAGATATGAATCCCATGATTTTCACAAATGAGAACTGATTCAAATTAAGTAATTAGATAACTTTGAGGCAATTGGTAACTACACTTCAATTGAACAGGGGATAAAATTCTCAGAATATTTTCAGCAATTAATAACGGTTAATCGTAAAGAGAGACATAATATTAATTGAAGAAGAGAGCCATAAAATTCTCCAACGATGTTCAGCAATTGATAAAGGTTAATTGAAGAAGAGATTGCTTCCCGTCAATTCAGGTGAGTGTATGAAATTGGGCAATTGATTGGCGCTCGAAAAATGCTGATCAGAGGCAATACAAAACGCAGATTAAGGCAGTTGAGTCAGCGAAGAAACAAGCAGGCAACCTAGGGTTTTAAGAGAGCTGAATGTGGGTTTTTGAGCTGTTGTAAAAGCTGAATTCTGTTTTGTTTAGTGAAGATGTAAACTTTCCACAACTGGATTGAGCCGGTTGAGTACCAAATTCAACCACCTCAGAAATAGTGAAAATTAATGGAGTTGATTGCATCTTTAATCACGAAATCAGTCAAAAACATTTTTAATAAGATGAAATTGGGAACTCGGCCTATAAATACTGGAAAACCACACCCACCTTTCAGTTACAATATACATGCATTCCTGATATTCAAGCCTGTAATTTTATCCAAAACATCATTATATTTCCATATTCTCAAATTTATGCAATATATTTTTGGGGCATGTACCAAGTCTGGATTGCATAAGCACATACAACATAAAAAATCAAGATCCTTCTCAACCTAGAGAGAGAGAGAGAGAGAGAGCAACATCAATCCAGTTTATTTAATTGAAGTTTGTATATCACACACATCATCATCGATGGTAAGAAATGCTTTTACCCAAGTGGAAGAAATAGTACATATACATCTATCTTCACCCAGTGTAACCCATCCTTTATTCTCACAAATTGTACGATTTCTCTTCACAAATTATGTGCATTACCACTTAATTTCTCATACAAATCAACACCGAAGGAAGAGCTTAGCCGTATACTAGCATAATTATAAAGAACATTCTAGATGATTTTCAGTTAGCGTTTGTTGTGTTTGTCAGAGAGTGTTATAGGTTAGTTTTCAATTAGTTCTGTCAGTTTGCAGTTAGTTTTTCTCCCAACTGTCAGAAGTATTTGTCGATATAGTGCACAAGCTATCATTTTATAGATATTTAAGAGTATCCAATTTTCATCTCATTATTCTCTGTATTTTGCTCTCTACTACGTCAGTGTCAGAAAATCTTTGATAAATTATTCATGGTATCAGATCCGACTAGATATTACTCGAGTTTGCATCCTAAACACAAATTCTTAGCCACTTATTTTTTTTACTCTCATGGTAAATTGGTAATCATGGTTAATGAAGCGAGACGTGAAGCTTGAAAGCAGCAATCTTACACTAATGATGATCCTCTTCATCTACAAGGTTCAGATCATCCAATAATGATCCTAGTGTATACACTGCCATATGAAGATGATATTGATTTTGATAAATGGAACACAGTAGACTCCCTGGATCTTCAATCTTGGATTCTATTTCTAAGAAAATTGTTGAAGCTTTTCTATATTCTACCTCAGCATATGAACTTTGGAAGGAACTAGGGGAAAGGTTTCGTGAATCTTATGAGTAGAAAAACGGAAGAGAAAATATTTGTATTTCATTGATACTAATGGTTACAAAGACAATCCTACATATAGAGAAACTAAATTACCTAAATTACTAACTAATCCCTAACTATTCTCAAATATCTATTTTAGTCCCTATACATTAATTCCACATTTCAACACTCTCCCTCAAGTTGATGCATCCACACAGCACCAATGCATCAACTTGGACATGATACAAAGAAACTCTTGAATTGTAATTCCAAGTAGCTAGTCGAGTGCTTCCCCTTTCTTCCAATTCCAATAGTCTTCTTGAGTTGATGTACACCACGAAGGATCAATAGGACACTGTCCACAACCCGCAACCCACGGGACCCTTACTGCACGAAGGATCAATCGAACAATGTCCACAACCCGCAACACGCGAAACCCTTACTGAGGACACCAAGGAACATAGCCAAACAACGAGACGCAAATCCAACAAATAATAAATCGCCTGATCCATCAAATAAATCAGGCGATTTATTTGATGGATGACTTATCCACTTTTTTGTAACCTTTTTCTTTTTCTTTTTCTTTTTTAATAAAATTATCCTGTTTCTTATCAAAAAAATAAAAAATAAATAAATCGCCTGATCATCAAGGTCGACAAGAGAAACTGGATTTACGAACAAAATGACTGTAAACAACCAAGAAAAATAGGCGACTATGAAATGAAACTAAAAGCTTAGGTGTCAAATAGCACAAATAAACATCGATTGGGGTTTGAAATGGAAGTTCTAAAAGCTTAGAGGACTAAAATATAAATTTGAACGAGATCAAGGATGGAATTAACAAATTCTAAAAGTTTAGGGACTGAAATTAAAATTTGAAAAGATGGGCCGAATTGGCAGTCTAAGGTGAGGGACTGAAAAATGATTGGATAGTGAACGCTCCAACAATGGGTGCACATAACACCAGCCCAACAAACTAGCTCCAACAAGCTCCAATAAAAAACCCAATAACCATCTTAAACACAACCAGCGCAAGAGAACAATAATAGCACAATTAACAAATTATCAGCCCACAGAACAAAAAAATAAAATAAATAGAATAAAAGGTCTGACACAACACCAAATCACAAACCCTAATATTAGCTTATACTTAAACACCAAATCGCCATATCTGCAACCCATCAACTTGGAAGCCCCAACTTCATAGCCCCCAAATAGGGGTTTTTACACTAATGCCAATATTTAAGTTTAAATTTTCAAAAATCAGGTAAATCAAGATTAATTACACAAAAGGCACAAACATTAAGGAAAAATTAGTAAAATCCGGTATTTTTGGACCGGGTCGGTTGTAAGCATATATTTCGCAAAGACAGAAGGTTAACTATGTTGTGGCCTAAAGCAGCTAGTAAGCCACGTGACTTAGATGCTTGCTCGGGTTCAAATCCTCACGTGTGCATTTTAAAGGTTTTAATTCATTCCTTTTCTATTTCCATTCATTTCATTTTCTCATAATTCTTTTATATTTTTGTTATTTACACTTACCTTTTATAGAATTCTTATCTGCCTTTCACACAAAATATGTAATACATTACACATGTCTTACAAATAAAGTATAATACACTAATGAACAAAATATTAATTATACAGAATATGTAATTCATTAGTTTGCATTCCTTTACACATTACAAATGAATTACACACAATGTGTAATTATTCATATCACAATATTTTTTCTTGTTTCAAATATAGTGCCGAAGTTTAACATTTAGGGCGCGTTTGATTGAAGGAAAAAAGTGGAAGTGGAAAAAACTTTCCATCGAAAATGTTTTCTCACCTCTACCCATGAGAAAATATTTTCTTTTTTTCAAGGAAAAGCTCCATTTTTTTGCCTTACATGGAAAATATTTTCCATTTCCTTGTTGCAATCAAATACCACAAAAGAAAATTTTAGATGGAAAACATTTTCCAACTTCATTTTTCAACTCCCAATCAAAGACACCCTTAGTTTTTTTTTTAGCATTTGCTTTGTTGAAATTTTTATCTTTGATTCATACAAACTGTATAGTGAGTTACACGTGCTTTACACAAAGTGTAATGTACCAATGAATAAAACATTAATTACACAAAATATTTGGTGCATTACGCATGCCTTATAGATAAACTATAATGCACTAACGACTTATATTAGTTACACAGAGTGTATAATTCATTACCAGTGAATAAAAAGGCTATAGTGAGGCTCGCCTCAAGGCCAGCCTCAGGTTGAGGCTTAACTCCACCGCCTCAAGGCACACGGACTGAGGCTGTTTTCTGCGAGGCTTGAGTTTTTCCTATTGAGGCGTGTGCCTCAACTCCATTGCCTCAAGGCTATGAGGCGTGCGCCTCAAAATAAATCCTTGATTTTCGAAATTCTTATTAGAATTAATTTAAAAATTAAAAGAATTGAGAAGATGAAAGGGTTTTTAGAAGATCCAATTGACAAATAATTAAAAAAAAATAAAATTAAAAGGCCCGGACCTACAAATATAGAAGACAGATTAAGAATCTAAGAGACTAAGACTACGTATTCTTCTTTTCTGACAAGAAACAACTTTCGAGAATCAAAGAACTAGAGACCTCCGAGGCTGCAACTGCAGGTATGATGGTGAAGATGAAGAAAATGATTTTGGAATTAGATATGACGACACCTCCACGGATGATGGTGATGAGTGATGATGAATGATTATCCGATCCCAATTTTTAAGACTTCATTAATTTATTTGTTTCTTGATTTCAATTTCCATGGACTATCTTCTCTTTAGTCTTAAGCAGTTTGATGAGTATTTGAGTTAAATATGCCAACTTGCATTTTTTGGTAATATTTTATTTATTTATTAATTTATGTTTTATTTTTTTGAGGCTTATGCCTCAATACGCCTTGAGGCTACGCCTCACCTCATAAGTGTAAACCGCCTCAGTACCTAATTTCGCCTTTTTGAACATTGTTCATTACACATAATTCTATTACACATTAATTACACAAAATAAATAATTATTCATATCACATCATTTTTTCCCTCTTCAAACATAATATATAATTTTAGCATTTAATTTTTTTAACATTTACTTTTTAAAGTTATTATGGCCTTGTTCTATTCAACATAAACCAACACAAATTTTATCAACTTTTTATCTCTCATCATTTACAACCATACATTCAATTATTTAATATATTTTCATCAAATTTCAATCACACATTTAACACGTATATCAAGAAAATTAACTTTATCACCAATCAAACATACCCTATATCTCTTTCACACAATATATTTAGTGCATGGCATATGCTTTACACATAAAGTGTAATGTACTAATAAATTAAAGATTAGTTACACAGATGTATAATTCATTAGTATGTATTATATAACACATCAAAAATAGAAAAAGAAAAACAAAGAGAGAGAAGAGAAGGACACACATGTCATATCTCTTGGGCATTTTATCAAATACTTGTGCTCTCTCTTCCTCTCTCCCTCACAAACAACAAACATGTAAAACTATTCTCCCCATGACCATCATCAAGCATTGATTTTCACAAATTCCCTTCTAAAATCAATTACCTATAGGTAAACTATCCAATTAATCAACATTTATACCCTTAGCTTTTTGAATATAGGCTACAAGTTAGGGACTAATTACTACATTCTAAGCTATCCAATTAAAGGATTACAATCGAAAAATTAAATAAGAAAAAACAGAGAGAAGAGAATGACACAGACATCTCATCTCTCTTAGGCATTTTATCAAACACTCTTCCTCTCTCCCTCACACATAGCAAACATGTAAAACTATTCTTCCCATTACCATCATCAATCATTAATTTTCACAATTTCCCTTCTAAAATCAATTACTTGTAGGTAAACCAACCAATGAATCAATAGCACTTTAGATTTCTGAATACAGGCTACAAGTTAGGGACTAAATATACATAAAGCTTCTATTTTTAGTGTACAAATCTTCCATTCATAATATAGAAGCTATGCAAAAGATTGACTTCCTAAACATTAAACAACACTCTCTTTCAAATCCAACTACCCATTACCGACCATTTTCCACTCATTTTAATTAATCTCAGTCACTGAACCTCCCATTGCCTAGAATCTGAGAAAATTCTTCTTCTGTTGTGCATAACAGAAATGAGTTGCTGTTAAAGTTCCAAATCTGAGACAAAATTGAGAACCACGGCCCAGAATTTGAATCACACGGCGGTGGAACAAGGGTGCCACCATTGCCGGTGGAAGAAGAATATGTCAAAAGAAGTGTTCTTAGAAAGGGGTTGAAGTGTTCTCTGAATCATACCTGTTGTGAAGAGAGAGACTAGGAGAGAGAGGGAGAGAGGCCGAAAGTGGATGCAGTGTTCACGGTCCACTCTTGTAAAACATGCAACAAGAGAAATTAAAGGAGCCGAACCGAGAAGACCTTATTCTTGCAATTAATTCATTTTTACGGGATTTATGAATTTCAAAAGTCAAAAACCAGAATTATTCTAATTTCCTCCCCCAAATAAGATATATAGCCGAACTCACAAATCAAGCCTTAAATCAGCAGCATCAAACTCAACAGCCGTTGACGCACTAGGTAATGCCCAACAAACATCCATAAGGCCCAAACAAAAGCTCTTAATAGCTAAGCCCAAACCAAGACTCTGCAACCGAACACCATGTTAAGCCCAACAACAAATCATAACCACCCCAATCTACACTGCACAACAAACGCAGCAAGATCAGCCACCACCACCGACTGAAAGAAAAGGCCGGAAAAATCAGAAGTATTTTCCCTTTCTCCCTCTCTTCAACCTGCCTCGTATGCCTTCTCTCTTCCCTTCCTTTCTTTTCTCTTGTCAACAGCAACCACAAACCAAGAGAATTGCACAAAAACAGCAACCAAATAGAAACGCCAATTCAGGGAGAAAAAAGAAAGAGAGAACAAAGAAACGGAGAGAAAGCAACGAGCCAGCAACCCCTCCAAAACCAGAAAGAACAATCGACCTCAACACATCCCCCAAACCAACCAAACGAAGGTAAAGAACTCAATTATCAACGCAATCGAACATCCAACTGCGAGAAATCAGCCAAATCAAGTCCAATATGTGAGGAAACAAACAAACCCGAGGTCGCCGGAGGTCGGACAGGCTCGCCAAAGGTCAGGTGAGGTGTCGCCGGTGGTCGTCGAGGTGAGAGGAGGCGTGGGCGAGGCTGGGCGAGCACCAAGGAGTGGAGAAACTAGCTCCTCGTCGCTGGTAAAGGAAAACCACGCAAGACCCGAGGGAAATGAAGGATTGCGCTGCCACAGGTGGGGCCGCCGGTGGCTAGGGTTGGTCGGCGAGTGGTCGCCGTCGCATGGGTTTGCCGAAAACTGTGCCGGTAGTCAGTGGGTTGTCGCTGGAACAGATAGAGCTACAGTAACTAGGGTTTTCCTTTTCAGATCTATGGGTAGGTTTAATTTTCAGATCGTGGGAACTATACATTCACCAAAAAATAGTATAGAAACACAGAGATGATGAAATAGAATTCAAGAAAAAAGATGGCGGGGCCCGGAGGCTGAATACTTAAAAAGTGTTTCGCCAAGATTGCTTTGGGTAGGTTTGATTGAGTATAAAATTGATATGAGCGGTATTTCGTATAAAATGTGTGGTTAATATTATATTAAAAAGTGTGTATAATATTGAAAAGAAGATAGAGAAAGGTTTGGATAATTTTTATGCCGGGATATAACGAGGCCTTTAGCTCTGATACAATGTAGAAAAGTGGAAGAGAAAATACTTGTTTTTCATTGATAGTAATCTTTAATTTTTTTAATATAAATAAAAGTTTGACCTCCACGGTCTGTTTTTACACACAGTTTTCTGCCCATTGGAAATATTTTTTATTTATTTTTTTTTGTTTTTTGGGGCTTAGCCAGCAATTGACCGACCAGCTAATTTCCCGGGTTCTGGTTACATACGGAAACACATTTGTGTTCATACACGGTAAAAATGAACCGCTCATTCAATCAATTAATTAATTATGGAAAAGCGTGTGTATGCACATATAGCAGGCATATCATGTAATTCAGGCAATTACATGGAAATTTGCAATTTTTTGATTCGATTTGGAAACTTAATATTGCATACATATTGCTACATATGGAAACACGTGTATAAAGTGCTAAAGATTTGCTTAGTCAGCAAACTACATCTATTGTTTTCAGAAACTTAGAGCTTGTTCTTTTCATCATTTTACAACAAAAAATTTTTCTCTCTTCTTTTTTCAACCACACACACATTTTGTATGGAATATCATGCACAGCAAATAACTCACCAATCAAACAAGCTCTTAATATTACCACCTTCTCTGGAAGGAAAACCGCATCCTCTAGAAAAGGTAACTACAAAACCTAATTAAGAGCATCTCCAGTGTAACATTGGATATTTAGGATGATGTGGAAGAGAAAGATAAAGAAATGAAGATTATTTTAATTGGAGTAGAGTGAAAATGATGGTAAAGAAAAAAGAGGGGGAAAAGTAAAAATGATGAGAGAGATAGAAACAAATTTAAAAATAATAGTAGAAAGTATGTGTGATTTTAGAAAGTGCGCGATAAGTGGAAAAGAAAGAATGAGCAAAAAGTCGGGTAAATAAGATAAAAGTAATTTTAAAAAAGAGAAAATTATAGAAAATGAGGTACCCATACAATTTTTTGTGTCTATATCTCTCATCTTTAGACATTCAAGATGGACATTTGCATTGGAGCTGCTCTAATATAAAGTCCAATCTTCCTAAGGTTAAAGTAATTACAGCAATTCAGAATCAACAAAATAGCACATCAACTACATCAATGACAAATTAAGTTTTATCATCGACTATAGCTAATTACACAGGCTATAATTTCTCCGCTAATAGTAATTCTTGATCTGGCAGTATGGAAAGAATTGAAACAGCTATATATAATTTCTCCTGTCAACAAGACTGATCATACATGCGAAACAAGATTTCACGATTGCAAATTGATCACATGCCTTAAAACCCGGCGCGGGGGGGGTGTTGTAAAATTTATACCTTTCCATAACGAAAAGCATAGATGCTTGTATTTAAGACACCACATGCATTCGCTTGCCCACATCATCAAGACACAAAACAATGAATATTTTACCTATAAACAAAGATCTTGCTTTCACGATTAAATCCCATGCGTTAACATCGATATGGCTGCAATGTTTGAACCACTTTCACAAGGCAATCCAATCCAACTCGTGTTAATTGGAGATTTAGGGCTCTCATAGTGAGAAAGCATAAAGTTCCAAATTTCACAAATATGAGGTGTACTCCGTGAATTGGTGCTTCAAGATCGGGAGCATTGTGGTGTTTCAAAATTGTAACAATATATAATTGTTATTATAAGAATCTATGAATGTTTATTTGATTTTTGATGGTTTGCAAAGTGGGAACCATGAGTTTAGAAAGATTGAAATGTTAATTGAAGAGCTAGAAGCACATAACTTGCCCATTGCTAAAGATTGAATGGTTTTTATTTAACTATGCAATATGAATTCATTTATCTAATGTTAATTGAATCTACTCATATGAATGTGTTTTCTTGTAAAAATACTCTAAATATGACTTTTGAATTTTTTTAATTAGAATTTTATTAAATTAATAAACCTGAATGAGATAGCTTTTTAAATTTTATTTTTTTAAAAATTTATGTTAAAATCGGACCATTGGTTTTTTTTTTCAAATTAAAAATTCCTGGAAATCTGATTCTTCAAAAATGAGATTAACCTTTTAAATCTGAACTTTTTAAAATTATGCTAAAAGTTGACCACTGTATTTTATTTATTTATGTATTTAATTAAAATGCTTTGCAATTTGATTTTAATTCACCTTTTAGAATCCAATGTCCGAAAACGAGATCAAAACCTGATGAACAGTCAACAAAACCATGGTGGAGTAGATGGAACATAAGATGATTTTGTTTTTCAATAAAAGGAATGTGGGTGGATCCTCAAGCACTATGTCAACAAACAAATGACGTATGATTATGAAGATTGAGAAACGAGGGATTGGAAGTTCTATTTCGAATTTATCATTCCTTAGCTAAATTTTATTTTGTTTGAGTACATTATTATTATTATTATTATTATTATTATTATTATTATTATTATTATTATTATTATTATTATTATTATTATTTTGCTGCTTTAAGCCCTATTGTTCAGTGGCATTAGACCATTAAATCATTCTAATGTTTTCGTGTTTCCTTTGAATTGTCATTATCGCAGTTTTCAGGTTCACTAATATTCTGATAAGTTCTAGAAAAGCACTTAAATAACTCTTCTATTTTACGTATTTGTGTGTTTTATTAGTATTATATGTTTATTTTTATGTGTTTTCCTTTTATTGTGTGTTTAGAGTCACAAGAAATCAAAAGGAGCCAAAATGGATAAAAACGGAGCGAAAACGGAACTTGGGACCGAAATGCAAGCAAATTCAAAGATGGAGGGCCTCCGATGCAATTTTATGAAAAGTTGTTTTTACAATTTTTCTCGTGCCAATATCAAAGAATATAAAAAGGGGATTTCCACATTTTTGTCGGATACCAAATCGGAGTTTCTTAGTGAAAGTTATGGCCATTTGAAGAGAAAGGACAAAGCGTAAAAAAATCAGCAGCTCGAATTTACTGCCGCAGTTCAGTAATTTGACCATAACTTTTGCTACAAACTTCGGATTGACCTGCACGTTATATTGTTGGAAAGGAAACTCAGAGGGCTACAACGTTGATCTTGACTTGTTCAAATGATTCGGATCATACCATGGTCAAAAATGGGCAAAACCGAGACTGATGTGAATGGAGGATTTCTTGGGCCATGTTTTGGTAGAAAATTCATAACTTTCTATTAAAATATCAAAAAAAGGAAATTCCAATTGCACAACTCAGCCACGATGCTTACCTATACCATGATACAATATTTGAACTAATGGAGCAATTTAAGATCATGATTTGGTGGTTACCAATTAGTGGAATCGTAATGGAGTAGTTGTACAATTTTTTATCATGTTTTCTTGTGAAATTTTGCCTATAAATAGAGGCATTTGTAAGGAAGGAAAGACACAACTTAGTAGAAGAGAATTAGCTAGTAGTTCTCTCCAATAAAATTTTCTTCTTCATTTGTTCTTAGTTTTAGCTTGAAGATTTTAGCTTTTCATATTCGTGGATCAATTCTTCGCTAAGTTCTCTTTTCCTTTTATTTCTCTATTTATTTCTTAGTATTTATTTACTTGTTTACTATATTTTTCATAATCTATCATATAGTGGTGGTGATACAAAGCGAACACTCGCTAAAAAGTATGAAACCCATAATTATGAGTAGTTAAGACTTTTCTATCTAGTTCGAGGGACGTTGTGTTCAACTAATATGTTGTTATCTTTTCTAACTCTTTAGTAACGTTTTATCTATTCCTCTACTTCAATTTGTTGATTTGTTATGCTTGTAAACCCGCTTTTGAGTTTATGTGATTATTGCATTCAGTTGGCCAATTGAATCAATTAATCTTTAAATTCAAGTTACTTGCTAGGATTGGAACTTTTGATCCGTAATTGTCATTAGATTCCAATCCAAAGTAGCAAATGAATATCGTGCATATTTATTAACAAATCAACTTAGATGCATTAATTCGAGCTTGTGAAATTATTCATCTAATTCAACTCATTCTTCTCGTTCATTTCATACTAGTTTTGCATTAAATCCTAAGAGCTTGTTTAGGGTTATCCAATAGCTAGATGTTAAGTTAAAGAGCTTACTTTTAACTTAATATACTTAAGGAAGAATTCGTTAATCAGAGCTTTTCGGTTAATTGAGAGTTGATAAATTGAAGAAGGAATAGTAACACGTTGCATGGGAAAGATAAACACAAGTTGTTGACACAACCGAACCCGAGAACTAGATATTTATTTCAATTGTTTTATTTGATCTTATCTTTTGTCATTTGATTTTCATTCAAAATTCTCAAAACCCCCACTTTTCTATATTAATTGATAAAGACAACTAGATTAAGCACCGTTCCTCTTGGGTTCGACCCTTACTTACCACTTCTACATTAATTTGTAGTTTTGAAACCGAGTAAGGAAATAAAATTAAACTTTGGCGCGCCGCGACAAGCGCGCCCAAGTTTTTGGCGCCGTTGCCGGGGAACGGCTAACCAATTTAGTTGTTTTTATTAATTAATTTTTTTTTTTTAAAAAAAAATTTCTTCTTCACTTGTATGCATAATACCCGATCTACTAATCGAATTCTTGAAAGTTTCGATCCAGAAATCGAGAAATCCATTTGAAGACGAATAAGACATGCAAAACAAACCGAACGAGAAATGGTAGAAAACAATAACGAAAGAACTCTCAAACAACTGGCAACTCCCGAAGTTACTGAACAACCTTTGTGTATCACCTTTCCAGCCGTAGAAGAAGGTAAGACTTTCGAACTAAAATATGGATTGATACATCTTCTACCTTCTTTTCATGGACGATCCGGCGAAGATCCATATCGACACTTGAAGGAGTTTCATGTGGTGTGCGATAGCATGAAACCCCCAGGCATCACTGAAGAGCAAATCAAGCTCAGAGCCTTTCCATTTTCACTAAAAGATGCCGCCACAGATTGGTTATACACTTTACCTCCAGGTTCAGTCACAACATGGAATCAAATGAAGCAACTTTTCCTCGAAAAGTACTTCCCAGCTTCAAAGACCGCAAATATCAGGAAAGATATCTCTGGAGTACGCCAAAACAATGGATAAACTCTTTATGAGTATTGGGAGCATTTCAAAAAGCTCATTGCAAGCTGCCCGCATCACCAAATCAGTGAAAACCTCCTAGTGCAATACTTTTATGAAGGTTTATGTCAATCAGACAGAAACATGGTTGATGCTGCTAGTGGAGGCGCATTGATGAACAAAACCCTGCTTTGAAGCGAACACCGATTTCAAACATGGTTGAAAACACTCAACAATTCAAGATGCACTCGAGATGAACATTCAAGAGTTAACGAGGTAAGTAATTCCAATATTGAAAGCCAACTTTCTGAACTAACACATCTTCTCAAACAAATTGTTGTAGGAAACAATCCGCAAGTCAAAGCATGTGGCATATGCACAAATCTAGGACATCCTACAGATGCTTGTCCTATTCTACAAGTGGATAACAACGAACAAGTGAACTCAGCAAATAATTTCCCATTCCCAAGACAAGAATACAATCCGTACTCAAACACCTATAATCCAGGATGGCGAGACCACCCCAATCTGAGCTATGGAAATAACAAAACCCCAGGATTCTTCCCTAACAAACCTCAAGGCCAATTCCAGCAACAAGGGAATTTTCAACTCCAAGGGCAATTTCAACAAAAACCTCAACAATCAGGTATGTCTCTCGAGGATATGGTGAAAACATTAGCAACTAACACTGTGAAATTTCAACAGGATTCCAAATTGAGCATTCAAAACTTGGAAAACCAGATGAGTCAATTGGCAACTGCCATCAATCGACTGGAAGCACAATCTGGAGGGAAGTTACCATCCCAACCTGAGGTAAATCCAAAGAATGTTAGTGCCATAACCTTAAGGACTGGAAAAGAGATCGAAAACCCTCACAAAGAAGTTCCCACACATGAAGATAAAGAAGAAAAGCTTGAAAAGGAGGTATGTCCTAACCCCTTTGTCACTACTAAAGTGATCCCTCCCCATTTTCCGAGTAGATTAGCAAAAACTAACAAAGAAGAAAAGGAGAAAGAAATTTTGGACACATTTAGGAGGATAGAAATCAACATTCCCTTGTTAGATGCAATCAAACAAATTCCACGCTATGCTAAGTTTTTGAAAGATCTTTGCACTAATAAGAGGAAATTGAAGGGAAATGAAATGATCAAAATGGGAGAAACCGTTTCAGCGGTATTCCAGAAGAAGTTGCCTCCAAAATGTAAAGACCCTGGTATGTTCACTGTCCCTTGCACCATAGGCAATCACCACATTGACAAAGCACTTATAGATTTAGGAGCATCCATAAATGTCATGCCTAGATCCTTGTATGCTTCACTAAATTTAGGAAAACCGAAAGAAACTTACGTAATTGTGCAACTAGCTGATCGTACCAATGCATACCCGGATGGAGTGATAGAAGATGTGCTAGTCAAAATAAATAGTTTAGTTTTCCTCCGATTTTTACGTGCTTGATATGGCTGATGAACATTCACCTCACCCTACACCTATCATATTGGGACGTCCATTTCTTTACACTTCTCGCACTAAAATTGATGTCTATGAGGGTACACTATCCATGGAATTTGATGAGGAAAAAACGAACTTTACTATTTTTGATGGTTCATTGCGCCCTAATAACACTTGTTCTGTCTTTGCAATCAATTCAACTAATCCTTTTGTGCAAGAACTGTATAAGTTGAATTGCAGAGCCAGCACAACACATAAGATTGAGCCAAAGCACAATTACCTCATCTCGAAGAAGGAAGCCATGGAAAGAAATGAGACCAAAAAAATTTGGAGAAGAATTCAAGAAGGACTGTTAAGAAATCAAGACACTCGGAGAAGCCATCGAAGACAAAGTGGAGCTGCAATGGATTTGAGGAATCCTACTTGACAAATGGGAACTGTGTCGAGCTAACGACCATAAACAAAAGCGCTTCTTGGGAGGCAACCCAAGCATTTTTTTTTAATATTTGTATTTTTTTGTTTTTAATTTGTTTACTTTTCATCTAACGTATTAAGGAAGATATTGCTTTATTACTGTAGGAGGACGATAATTCGAGACTCAATTATTTGGGAAGAGACATGATGGCCCATAAATCGGTTATTAGCGAGAATTACGGATAATGGGCAGGTTAATTATTGATAAATGACAAATCCGTCAAACGCTTCTCGGATGCCCACTCCAACGTACTCTTTACAGCACACTCTGCATGCACGATTGTCGGTTGAAACAGTGCCCACTTTGACTATAAATCAGAGATCATTCTCCACTCGAAACCACAACCACAATCTTCATTTTCAGTGAGTACTTCTTTCTAGCAGTGATTAGGTAATTTCTTTCTTCTTCACCGTCTTCTTCTTCTTTCTATTTATTTTGTTTTTCCTAGTCTTATAGCACGAATGTGTGTGATATTTTTGTATATATATGTCTTTTCCTTATATTAATTGATTATGTAATTCAAATTTTCTTATTTTTTTCCTTCTTCAATATCTGTGAAAATATGGAAGAGTGTGATAATCTACTATGCTTATTGATTTTGATGGTTTTAATTTTATTACTTCAGTGTTTCTTTTTCTCTCGTGTGTTACGTAACTTTAAAAAAAAAACATTTATAGTCGAGCCAACGACTATAAACAAAGGCGCTACTTAGGAGGAAACCTAAGCACTCTCTTTTCTTCTACTTCTCCAAAACACTTGAATTTTCAATGGATAACAAATTTTTCAAAATCCACAAATATTATCCGTCATTGCCTTTGAATGCTTTGAAAGAGATTTACTATTCTAGAGTAGGATGGTTAAAAATGTTGATGGAAAAGGAAATGCCTGAGGATATCCATTGGTTGATTGAAGCAAAGGTCCGATTAGGAGGTGAAATGCCAGCTTTTAGTACTAAATATGCACCAGGGTTAGGCAAAAGTAATTTTGCCAAGAAACGAAGAGCAAAAAGAATGAATGTATGCTATAAATGTGCTAGATGGCCTTATAAATGCACTCGATGGACCTGCAAATCAGGTAATAGTTCCATTGGATTTGTGTCCACAAATCGAGAAGATAAAATATGTTTCATTAAGGATGGCATGAGTAAGGAGTCTTTGGATGATATCCATCAAACTCTTGAGACGCATCCTAGTGGAATGGTGCAAATCGAACTTCTCAATCATGGAGTGAATTTAAAAAGGAACGAACGATATAGTCTTGGGAATCGACTTTAAAAGACCACGCTTGCCGCCTATAAGAAAAGCGGATGGGAAGCCTATCCCCGACTCATAGAAGGCGTTTAAGCCGCTTCGGACGTAAATCGTAGGAAGATGTGAGCCACAATCACAACTACGTGTACATATTGTTATTTTTAATTATTTTTGTGTTCTTGTGTCAGTTTTTAGTGTGCAAAAATTGACAACCTATGGAGGTTACTACTTCTGCCGGAACTGGGAGTTCAAAGAGGACATTGAGGGTCGTAAGTCTCTTTGGTGGAATTAATCTGGGACAACCAACGCTTCTAGCACCAGTAGTCGAAGTTGGAACAGTACTTGGAGATCGAAAGGGCAAGATAATATACGGAGGAGGTTACCGTGGACTGATAGGGTGTGCCGTTCAATCTGCGTACGTACGAGGATCAACAGTGATTGGTATTACTGTGCCACCGTTAAAACAGGTGTATGGTAAAACCATCGGCGTTGAGGTCTCTTGCTTTTGAATTGTCGAAGTATTCCTCAGAAGTGCTACATTGTGCAACCACCATCCCCAAATCGGCACGACTCATTGCTTACCATAGGGCAGTTTCTATTTCTTCTCTTTTTCATGCTTTCTATATTTCTACATTGGGGACAATGTAGAAGTTAAGTGTGGGGGAGTGGCATATTGTGGTCTACGTGTGATTTTTTTATTTGTGTCGATGATTTTGCATGAGATAGCAACTTTTGAATATGATTGAGCTTAATTTGTGTGACTTAGCTGAAACTATAAGATCTCGAAAAAAAAAATGTGTTCTGTTCTTCTCCAAGCACAACTGTCAAATTTATCTGAGCACATTTATAGGTAATTTACTATCATTCTCTGGAACACAAATTGAAGGTTGAAAATGTTGATTTTTTTATTTTTCTAGACCATAGTAAACTAACTTTTTCTTTTTTTTTTTTCTATCCATTCGTCCTGCTCAAAGTAACCTGGAAACATCGATTGTTAGTAAGGTGGAGTTATAATCGCATGGTATTTGTTTTTTGTGAATGTGTCTTTTATTGATAGAGTTTAAAAAGTTTGGAAAAAGCATTGACCTATCCTGAGAATGAATTTTACTTTTATGTTCAAAATAAGGAGATGGACCACAGGAAAGAGCTACCTACCTCAGAGTGTGAAGCCGTCACTTCGAATGGGTGAAGAAGGCTGCCTCTAATGAAAGGGGTTTAGCGTGAAAGCTACATGTGGGGTAAAAGCTGAAAAGAAAATTGCAAAACTCTTCTTCTTCTTCTTTTTCTTCTTCATCAAAAAAAAAATCACGAGAAATGTGATAGCTACCCAAGTGTGAAGTTAGATAAATAAATTTCCTCAGTGGTTTGAAGTGCTCAATCTAAACACTCTTTAAATTGAAGACATATTTGCGATAAAAGACCTGCCATGCCCTTTTTTTTCTTTGCAGTGCTAACAGTTGATGATTTTGGTGAACAGAGTAATTTTTAGGATCCATGGGAATCATTGTAAAATAAGAGTGGGATCACGAAAGATGAAAGGAAATATTTGACTATTTCGGGTCAGGATTTGGATAGATCATCGTAAGCTTTCATTTGGTTCCAGTTAGTGATGGGATGATAACCTCAATTGCACACACTCACAAGCCATTGTGTATTTGAGAAGAAGTGAAATTTTCATGGTTCGGGAGAATATTTATTAAGCAAGTCATTATCTGTAGTCGGATTTCAATGTTTAAAGTTGTTTATCTCATGTAAAATCAGTGTGTTGTTTTGTGTCATATGGTTGTTATTCGAGGGCGAACAACAGTCTAAGTGTGGGGGAGTTTGATAAGTGCTAGAAAAGCACTTAAATAACTCTTCTATTTTACGTATTTGTGTGTTTTATTAGTATTATATGTTTATTTTTATGTGTTTTCCTTTTATTGTGTGTTTAGAGTCACAGGAAATCAAAAGGAGCCAAAATAGATAAAAACGGAGCGAAAACGGAACTTGGGACCGAAATGTAAGCAAATTCAAAGATGGAGGGCCTCCGATGCAATTTTATGAAAAGTTGTTTTTACAATTTTTCTTGTGCCAATATCAAACAATATCAAAAGAGGATTTCCACATTTTTTTCGGATCCCAAATCGGAGTTTCCTAGTGAAAGTTATGACCATTTGAAGAGAAAGGACAAAACGTAAAAAAATTAGCAGCTCGAATTTACTGCCGCAGTTCAGTAATTTGACCATAACTTTTGCTAAAAACTTCGTATTGACCTGTACTTTATATTGTTGGAAAGGACACTCAGAGGGCTACAACGTTGATGTTGACCTCTTCAAATGATTCGGATCATACCATGGTCAAAAATGGGCAAAACCGAGAGTGATGTGAATGGAGGATTTCTTGGGCCATGTTTTGGTAGAAAATTCATAACTTTCTATTAAAATATCAAAAAAAGGAAATTCCAATTGCACAACTCAGCCACGATGCTTACCTATACCACGATACAATATTTGAACTAATGGAGCAATTTAAGATCATGATTTGGTGGTTACCAATTAGTGGAATCGTAATGGAGTAGTTGTACAATTTTTTATCATGTTTTCTTGTGAAATTTTTCCTATAAATAGAGGCATTTGTAAGGAAGGAAAGACACAACTTAGTAGAAGAGAATTAGCTAGTAGTTCTCTCCAATAAAATTTTCTTCTTCATTTGTTCTTAGTTTTAGCTTGAAGATTTTAGCTTTTCATATTCCGGCGGATCAATTCTTCGCTAAGTTCTCTTTTCCCTTTTATTTCTCTATTTATTTCTTAGTATTTATTTACTTGTTTACTATATTTTGCATAACCTATCATATAGTGGTGGTGATACAAGGCGAACACTCGCTAAAAAGTATGAAACCCCGCAATTATGAGTAGTTAAGACTTTTCTATCTAGTTCGAGGGGGACGTTGTGTTCAACTAATATGTTGTTATCTTTTCTAACTCTTTAGTAACGTTTTATCTATTCCTCTACTTCAATTTGTTGATTTGTTATGCTTGTAAACCCGTTTTTGAGTTTATGTGATTATTGCATTCAGTTTGGCCAATTGAATCAATTAATCTTTAAATTCAAGTTACTTGCTAGGATTGGAACTTTTGATCCGAATTGTCATTAGATTCCAATCCAAAGTAGCAAATGAATATCGTGCATATTTATTAACAAATAAACTTAGATGCATTAATTCGAGCTTGTGAAATTATTCATCTAATTCAACTCATTCTTCTCGTTCATTTCATACTAGTTTTGCATTAAATCCTAAGAGCTTGTTTAGGGTTATCCAATAGCTAGATGTTAAGTTAAAGAGCTTACTTTTAACTTAATATACTTAAGGAAGAATTCGTTAATCAGAGCTTTTCGGTTAATTGAGAGTTGATAAATTGAAGAAGGAATAGTAACACGTTGCATGGGAAAGATAAACACAAGTTGTTGACACAACCGAACCCGAGAACTAGATATTTATTTCAATTGTTTTATTTGATCTTATCTTTTGTCATTTGATTTTCATTCAAAATTCTCAAAACCCCCACTTTTCTATATTAATTGATAAAGACAACTAGATTAAGCACCGTTCCTCTTGGGTTTGACCCTTACTTACCACTTCTACATTAATTTGTAATTTTGAAACCGAGTAAGGAAATAAAATTAAACTTTGGCGCGCCGCGACAAGCGTGCCCATATTCACTTATTAGTGTTTGTTAGTCATCTTCCTTATCTCTTTGTCTTTGATTATGTTGCAAAGCACAAATTGTATGTGGTAGTTATAGTTCATTTATGTTCACTTCCATTGAAACGGATAAAGAATTAGGATCAAGTATATTCAAGCTAAAACACATGGAAAATTCTATACTTAAAACTTATAATCGATCAAACCCAACTAAGTTCATAAAATAGAGAATCTATTAAAGCAGCAGGAGGGAAGAAACCAACCTTAAGAGTTATATCAAGAGGTTGATAGATTTGAAATGACAACTTTGAGCTGATTCCCCTGCAAGAACAGTGATACAAAAAATTGAATTACATTCTAAAGAAAATTAAATGACCAAAAACTGACATGGGAAAAAGGACAAATTCAATATTCTAATAATAATTCTCATGCATATCTAATCGCACATCACTTTAGTATAAGGTACGTAATTGATCAGACAAAGTTAATGACTACGCGAAGAAAATGATATAAGACGTAGTACATTTGTAGAGCTATACAAATTCAATTGACTAATTTTCAAAAACTTTAACTATAGGAAGATATATTAATAGAATGGATATCACTCTATTAATATAGTTGTTTAGTGAAAAAAAACAAAGGTATTTTCTCTTTGAAAATTGTTTTGCTCCATGTCGAGCTCCAAAATCTATAAGCGATAAAGAGATCATCACAGCAAAGAATCATATATCATTTCAACTTTAAATTGATAGTTGAAATGGATAATAGTATCAAGATCAACCAATATAAACAACAAAATGAGGCCGAGTGAAAGTAAAGACAAAGGTGCATTTCCTATAGCAAGATAAATTATATATGCTTTGATTAAATCTATGTAGAGATAGAAAAATCAAAGGAAAGTTCTCAAAGGAAATCGTGAAGATTATTGTTGGTAATTGTGTCTTTAATGCCAACATTGGTAATTTATACAATGTTATCACAAGCAATTCATCAAGAATCAAGAAACAAAAAATTTAAAACAAGCAATTCATCTTCGAAAATCAATGAAGGGAATGAAAATAAATCTAAACTTCATAACTTAAGTGAGGAAAGGAGAAGAAATCTAACCTTCAATTGACATCAATCCCAATGTTAATGCACAGCTAAGAGTAACACAAATCTTAACAAAACAGGTAATGTTCTGCAAGCACATTGTATAAACAAAAGTGGATTAGAATCTACCAATACTTGAAGGTCGCAAAAACTAACTTAGTATTATGTTAAAGTAAATCAAACTCAAATCCAAACGAGATTCTTTCATTAACAAGTTAACTAGGTTGTTTAAATGAGTATAATAGCTAAAATTAGCGTTGAATACATATACATTATTTGGTATAAAAATCATAATCTTCTTTTTAGATTCTAATCAAGGTTGGATAAATATAAAACAAAATGCTATCCATCTGTCTTCAATGTAAACAAAACGAAATTCATCTTTATTGAAATAAGTTGAAGATAAATTCATCTCTCATTAGTATAAAGTCATGGAGAAATTACAAGATCAAAACTATAGCCAACACGCATAGAAAGGGTGATCACCTAGACAAATGTGTGAAACGATTTATATTAAGTAGCCTAACTTAACAGTACAAATACATAAAAATTCTTTAAAAATGGCATTGTGAGTTGTTGAGAGCATTCGGGAAAAAAATTTTAATTTAAAAGAATTAACTCAGTAATGCTAGCGAGTTTACCTGAGACTGTAAGTGTTGTTGTGATTGAATTTCGAATTCATCCGTACCTAGGATGATATTCGAATTAGGACTTTGCGAATGACTCTCCAATTTAATGGCGAACTCAGCTGAATCGTCAGCATGGACAAAAAAAAAAGGAATAAAAATTAGTGTTTGCAGTTCACAGCAAATCGCAGACATTGGGAAAGTTATAATATTAATTTTTTGTTAAAATAGATGGATAAATAAATAACTTGTCGGAAGTGGTCGAATGTTTTAGATTGTCGTCGATGTAGCGCTGCCGTGTTTAGATCTAGAGTTTGCCAGACACGTCAATCGAGAAAATAGAGGAAGGAAGTAATCGGCAGCAAGGAACGAAATGCCATTCGGAGATTTCTGTCGAAAACTCTAATGATAATTCAAATCCCACCTAGATCGACGAAGATCCGAGGTCGTCTAAGCACAAAATATCATCTGCTGCCATCAAACGTCGTTGGTGTTCACCACCGGATGCTTTACAGCCGCCATGTACGGATGACGCAGTCAATGTGATGGTTTTGACTTTCGATTGTTCTAAACAAGGAAAGTAACATAATGGGTTAGAAATTAGACGTTTGTAGCCCCTTGTTCTTTTTAAGGTTTCAGGCAATCTTTATTATCTTTATTATATATATATTAAAAGCATTACTTGGGCGCATTTGAATTTTCCCCCTAAATGGATGGGTCGCTATTAGCTACATGAACGGTCTATACAATTGCGTCATTTTACAAAAACCTATCTGTACGATAGGCCCAATTACTAAATCTTTTATATTCGATATCCCTGAGACCCCTAATTCTATCAATTTCGCTCCCCTAAATCATGATTCTGACCGAAAATCTATAATCAAATCTTGGTAATCATCCAAATTTCAATTGTATCCTAAATTAATTTCCATATATCGGTATGAAATTATACTCTATCTATGGTAGGTCAATGTACGGTGGGCAAAGGAGTTCTTCAATCTTTACACCTCTATCAATTGTATGAATCTCTATGTAATTTCTAAGCCAAATATGGAAATGATCAACAATTTTCTCCACCCAATTTCAAAGGTTACACGTTTTCCCTAATAAACAAAAATTAAATTTTGAAATTATTTTCTTTTCAATAGCCTTTCAGAAGCGGGAATTGAATTTTGCTTATAGGTCTTCTCTTTTCTCCGTAAAAATATGAATTTTGTCTATTGTACAAGAGTCATCATATATGCGACATTATTTATCACCTTATATTTTGGTTTTGATTGCATTGCAACTTCATCTGCGCGGTATTTCTTACATGACCGCTTCAACTTGATGAAGGATCAATTTGCAGATGTATTGTTCATTACCTACATCAAAGCACCCATATCAAATGTATCCTCAACTCCTTATTGCTGATACTTTTATTTATAGGTCCCTTATTTCGACCATCACTATATTAATCCGGTTTCACATCTTTATATATATTAAAAGCATTACTTGGGCCAATTCGAGTTTCCCGCCTAAATGGATGGGTCGCTATTAGCTACATGAATAGTCTGTACAATTGTGCCATTTTACCGAAAGCTGTCTGCACGATAGGCCCAATTACTAAAGCATTCATATTCGATATCCCTGAGAACCCCAATTCTGTCAATTTCGCTCCCCTAAACCGCGATTCTCACTGAAGATCTGTAATCAAATCTTGGTAATTATCCGAATTTCAATTGTATCCTAAATTGATTTCCATATATCGGTATGAAATTATACTCTATCTATGGTAGGTCAATGTACGGTTGATAAAGGAGTTCTTCAATCTTTACACCTCTATCAATTCTATGAATCTCTATGCAATTTCTAAGCCAAATATGGAAATGATCAACAATTTTCTCCACTCGATTTCAAAGGTTACGCGTTTTCCCTAATTTAACAAAATTAAATTTTCAAATTATTTTCTTTTCAATAGCCTTTCAGAAGTGGAAATTGAATCTTGCTTATAGGTCTTATCTTTTCTCCGTAAAAATATGAATTTTTTCTATTGTACAAGAGTAATCATATATGCGACATTATTTATCACCTTACAATTTGGTTTTGATAACATTGCAACTTCATCTGTGCGGTATTTCTTACAGGCCCGCTTCAACTTGACGAAGGATCAATTTGCAGATGTATTGCTCATTACCTACATCAGAGCAACCATATCAAATGTATCCTCAACTCCTTATTGCTGATACTTTTATTTATAGGTCTCTTATTTCGGCCATCACTGTACTAATCCCTTTTCACATCTTTATATATATTAAAAGCTTTACTTGGGCCAATTTGAGTTTCCCTTCTGAATGGATGGGTAACTATTAGCTACATGAACGTCTATAGAATTGCGCCATTTTATCGAAACCTATCGACACGATAGGCCCAAGTACTAAAGCTTTCATATTCGATATCCCTGAGAACCCCAATTCTATCAATTTCGCTCTCCTAAATCGCGATTCTGACCGAAGATCTGTAATCAAATCTTGGTAATCATCCAAATTTCAATTGTATCCTAAATTGATTTCCATCTATCGGTATGAAATTATACTCTATCTATGGTAGGTCAATGTACGGTTGGCAAAGGAGTTCTTCAATCTTTACACCTCTATCAATTGTATGAATCTCTATGCAATTTCTAAGCCAAATATGGAAATGATCAACAATTTTCTCCACCAGATTTCAAAGGTTACGCGATTTCCCTAATTTACAAAAATTAAAATTTGAAATTATTTTCTTTTCAATAGCCTTTCAGAAGCGAGAATTGAATCTTGCTTACAGGTCTTCTCTTTTCTCCATAAAAATATGAATTTTGTCTATTGTACAAGAGTCATCATATATGCGACATTATTTATCACCTTACAATTTCGTTTTGATAACATTGCAACTTCATCTGTGCGGTATTTCTTACAGGCCCGCTTCAACTTGATGAGGATCAATTTGCAGATGTATTGCTCATTACCTATATCAGAGCAACCATATCAAATGTATCCTCAACTCCTTATTGCTGATACTTTTATTTATAGGTCCCTTATTTCGGCCATCACTGTACTAATATCCCGTTTCACATCTTTATATATATTAAAAGCATTACTTGGGCCAATTTGAGTTTCCCACCTGAATGGATGGGTCGCTATTAGCTACATGAACGTCTGTAGAATTGCGCCATTTTATCGAAACCTATGGACACGATAGGCCCAATTACTAAAGCTTTCATATTCGATATCCCTGAGAACCCCAATTCTATCAATTTCGCTCCCCTAAATCACGATTCTGACCGAAGATCTGTAATCAAATCTTGGTAATCATCCAAATTTCAATTGTATCCCAAATTGATTTCCATCTATCGGTATGAAATTATACTCTATCTATGGTAGGTCAATGTACAGGTGCAAAGGAGTTCTTCAATCTTTACACCTCTATTAATTATATGAATCTCTATACAATTTCTAAGCCAAATATGGAAATGATCAACAATTTTCTCCATCCGATTTCAAAGGTTACGGGTTTTCCCTAATTTACAAAAATTAAAATTTGAAATTATTTTCTTTTCAATAGCCTTTCAGAAGCGGGAATTGAATATTGCTTACAGGTCTTCTCTTTTCTCCATAAAAATATGAATTTTGTCTATTATACAAGAGTCATCATATATGCAACATTATTTATCACCTTACATTTTGGTTTTAATAACATTGCAACTTCATCTGTGTGGTATTTCTTACAGGCCCCCTTGAACTTGATGAAGGATCAATTTGCAGATGTATTGCTCATTACCTACATCAGAGCAACCATATCAAATGTATCCTCAACTCCTTATTGCTGATACTTTTATTTATAGGTCCCTTATTTCGGCCATCACTATACTAATCTGGTTTCACATATTCATATATGCAATTTTAATTTGCAGAAGATTTTTTATACTTATTTTTGGTCCTATCATAGGTTGCAATCATATAAATGTATTCTGATGAAGTTTTGCTCCTATTATCTTTAGCCAAACCTTGATAACATTTCCAAATAGTTTGTTAAGTACTGATGATTTAAGTTTTTCCATTGAAGTTATTTTTTCTGGACTACAATCTATAGATTTTTGTAATGTAGTTGGACGTAGTTACCTACTTTACATCACTATTGCCATGATGACAAGCAAATTGGCATAGGGGAAGGCATGAATTTTGAATTATGTGAATCTTTAATGATAAGCTAAGCTAATGACTAAATATATTTGTTTTGTAACATGAGTATTTTGTTGCACAAATTATACTAATAGTCTACTCAATTGCACGAATTTTTGCAAAACAAGAACTTTTTAACAAATACTACACTCCAAAACTTTGTGCAACCAAGGTAAGTTAGAATCTTATTTACATAAGATAAGTTAGAATCTTATTTACATAAGCTAAGTGTGTAAGTCAATTCTATACTAAATGTGGTTTCTCTCCACAGTTGACATTCTAAAGTGGATTGCAAACTATGGAGATGAGATCATTGCTGTACCTTTTTTCCTATAGCTTCAGTTTCCTTATTTTTACATAACAATCCTATTATATGCTAAAATAGGCCTTTTGTTTTGCAGCAAGATGACTAAAACAAAAGCGGGCACTTACTGATTTTTCTTCTAAAAGAGCCATTTATAAGCCCATCAACCATACATGTAGGAGCTAGACTATTTCCGATGGTGGTTCAACCAATAAGCTTGTCCTATTCTGTTGCGTTGGCAAAGAGAAGCTGAGATAATCAAAGGTTACGCTGTGTCCAACTTTTCTTTGTGGATTCAATTAGAATGCATTTAATTATTAACTTTATACATTCATTCTGATTAGCGAAGTGGTGAAACATGATTCATATACCATTTTATATTTTCTATGAATATCTTTGCTCTATAAAGGAATTCATCTTTTACATGTAAATAAGTAATTTTAAATGTTACCAAGAATTGTCAAAGAATGTCAATCTTGATCTCCTTTCCATACAGGAGCAAGTTATTTTCCCCATTTGCTAATGTGGACCGACACATCACAAGTTATCTTCATTTCATAACTTCAATATGATTTGATATTAAGAAGTCTTTAAATGTTTTTAGTCTTAATGAGGCCTATTTGAATTAGTTTCTCATAAAGCTTTGATGTCATCGATGAAGCTTTGTGTTAAATTTTTGTATTTTCCTTTGATGGTCATTTATTGTCTTTTGCTTCATTGATTGTTTAGGGATTGAGAACCCCAAGCATTTGTGGAGAAGTAGTTCATATGAATTTAGTGGCAAGATCGGTGCACATAGCTCATACGCCATGATGAAATTTGATATACGGGAGAATGAGAAGTTTTTCTTTCCAGTGATGATATTGATATTGGATGGCAAGATTCGTCTATTCTTTCCTCTTTCAGTTTGTTTTCTTATTCATTTTCTAATTTTCTTTCTTAGAAGATCAATTTTCTTTTTTGGAAGATCAATTACAGCCATGATGAACTTCAATGGATTTGTTTATCATTTTAAATGATTGTTGTTGCAAATATCCTTTTTCTGATGCAAGTTTGAGTCTACGTAAAATGGTTTTCTTTGTGATTACTGTCATTTTTGTGCAAATGTTCTTTGTGAAAAGAAAAATCGTAAAAAAAAAAAAAAGAAAGAGAAGTAGGAAACGGTAGAACCTTAAGGACGTTGTTTTGTACCATTCTTTTATTTCAAAAAAAAAAATTGCCAATTATTGTTCCTTTTGTATATTCTAGCTATAATCGCGTGCATTAGACAAGATTTATTTTCAATTATGTATCAAATAACACAAATTTAGTATTATTAAATTAAATTAGGTGGTAAACGTATGCCTTATTGTCTTTTGAAATTATGGTAGTTTACCCATCATATTTGGCAGCCATCAAAAGTCAATTTGTAACTTATGGTGGTTGAATGGCCAATTACATTGACATTACATTTTTTTACTAAATACATTACATATTAATTGTATTCGAAGCCCATACTATTTTAAAATTGCAACATATATGTCTATAATATGTATAACAAATTTATTTGTTTATCTTATTGTATTATGGATAATTTATTTGTATTAAAAAATAAAGAAGTTTAGTTACATGAAATGGTTGAAGCTTTTGGTGATTATTTGTATGAATTAGAATTTTATTTAGTAATCTTTTTAAATAAGTTTTTAGAATTTTAAATTATACTATGCTGATTTTGTTAAATTTTATAGTGAGTACTTATACGATGGATTGTCAGAAATAGAGTGGAAATTCAATCAAAATTTTAATAAAATCTAATTTATTTCGTTGTTCCTTTATTATTATATATTTCATGGTGAAGTAAACATCCAAATTTGTGAGTTTAAAAAAAATATGTTAAGACGCAGAATATATTAAATTATGTATTTCATAAATTAGGAATTTAGTAAATAAATGGCCATCGACTCAATCAACAATTGAAATCATGCGACTCAATTATTTTTTTTAATTGGGTCTCGACTATATTAAATATTTATTTCGGATTCTATCTCCTTGATAAATATTAAGAATTCTAACTACTTTAAATTATTCATTTTATACTAATTGTTGTCAGTTTTGATTTTATTGAATTTTAAAAGATTATCGATTAAGTAGTCTATTTTAATTATTAATCATATACATTTAAATTTATTTATCTTATCCAAATTAATTTAAATATGATATTAAATCATTCAATATTTGATCACGATAACATAAAATCTATGAGATTTTTTTATATAATCACATTTTTATATAAAAAATAATTTTCAAAAGTAACTTTACGTAAAGAATGAGAAAGTTTAATTTCGTTGCTTATATTTTATCTTGGGCTTCTATTATAGAATAAGATATTTATAATTTGCTATTAGATTAATTCATGGATATCTAAATCTCAATCATCAGGTATTCACGATATTTAAAAAGAATTTCTTTTTTTATACATTCACGCAATGTTTCTCCGTCCATCATGTTTTATAACTAAAAATGCTATACTTTGATTTCTCTTGGCCTTTAAAACGGTCTTTTATCTGTATCATGCTCGTCATTGGAGAAGCATAAATTAAAATTTGAATCTACACTATTATTCAATTTGTTAGCTGTTAAGTATAAATTGGTGAATTAATTATATTTTCTTAGTACCATTTTTTTCCTACCATTACGCCAGTTTGGAAGCATATATTAAAATTTGAATTAATACCATTACTCAAATTGTTAAGGATAAATTTGTGAATTAAGTATACTTTCTTTATACCATTAATTTTTTTTTGTAGCATTAATTTTTATGCCATTACATTAAGTTTATGAAATTAATTCTACTTTCTATGCGGGATTTTTTTTTTCATTCACATAATTTACTACAATTGCAAGCCTAAAGCAAATCATAAATTATGATTGCAGGCGATAGGTGAATTATTATTAAAATTATTCTTAAAAATAACATTATGTTACGAATGAGAAAGTTTTATGAATTTAAAAAGTTCTTAAATAATTTTTTAGTATGGATAAATATTTGAATTAGTTAAGGTGAAATAATAATTTTTTTTAATTTGATTAAATTGGATCATCGAACAATATTATTTTACGATAAGTATCTATTAATTTTATTTATTATTATGATAATATAATTTAAATTTTTTGAAAACGATTCTTGAGCAAGTTCTTTAACATTGGAGTTTTAACTTTAATAGTTAACGTGAAATAAATAAATTTCTTATTTTAAATCTAATATTACAATACAACATTTTGTTATTTTACTACTTATCAAATACGTTTTATGATCATTATCGAATAGACAGAATAGTTGAAGTACTCATAAAATACCTAAACTTACGAATACGATTCATGTTTGTCCAAAAAATAAGAATGTAGAGTTTTAGACTCTCTCATAACTAGCTTGTGAATAGGAAGAGACATTATGCGTTTGTCAAGGAAGGGTATCGACTACTGGTGTTGCGAACGAAATATTACGATTTATTTTGTAGCATGACGTGAAATAAAAAGACAGTGTGGAAGACATTTTTTATGGTGTAAAAGCTCTGCAAATTATTTTTTCATGTTCTATTATAATACTGCTAGTCCTATGCTCTTAACATTAGTAGAAATTGTAAATTTATTGCACATATCACCCCGTACAATGCACGGGTGAAAGCGCTAGTTTTGTATAATCTACATATATATTTTACACTATACATTTTTTCCAATACAATACCAATTACATATGTTATATGAAATAGTGTGAACTCTTCAAAAGAACAAACGCTTAGTGATTTAGTAGTGGGTCAGGTCGGTTCCCAGGCTACCGAATGGGTCAACGTTACAATTGTGATATTGGGCTCAATTCAAATTGTAATTGGGCTTTGTAAATTATTTATTAGTATATTTTTGGTTTCTGTTTTTCGATTAAATCAAAATTTTTATGCTTTGTTAAGGGTATTTAATTTTTACAAAAGTAGAAAGAAAAAGGTTTTTTTTTTCATTTTAAAGAATTTGTATGTATTTATTATTTTAAGTTGGGCTACTCAATATAAAATTTTCCGAACGATCACAAAGTTTAGGCAATCATGAAGTTTAGGCAACTTTTTTTTCTAGGAAAGTATATAGGTTTATTGGACACCATATAAAAGTTTTATTTCAATTTTTAAAATATTAGATAAATTGGTTTATAAAATGTTTTTTCTTATAAATTTGTGATATTTGTAGTCTTAAATTAACCTCGAAATTATTAAAATATACAAGAGAGCATATAGTTTAGGTAAGTGTCTAATTTTTGAATTTTTAGGGAGATTATTGGAAATAAAAGACACATTAAAGTTTAAGCAATTGCATAACAAATATTCCCTCCGTCCTAAATATATAGGCTTTTATTCTTTTTTTAGTTGTCCCAATTATATAGGTCATTTTCCATTCATTTACTTATTTACCCCTATTTAATTTGTACACCTTAAATTTTTTTTATTATTTTAGTAACTTTTTATATTCTTTAATAAGGGTTAAATTGGAAAATCATTTGTATTAATATCTTTTTCAATATAGGTCTTAATCCGTGTGAAAAGTCAAAGAGACCTATCTATATATTTGGGACGGAAGATAGTTAAAAGGCTTTTGCACACATTTGATATTAAAAGTCAATCATAAAAAAATCGAATATTAAAATGTTAAATTATGTTTATTTTTAAAGGGTATTTGACCAAATAACTACACTGATAAGGAAAACTTGCCCACTAAATTCTGCACATCTCTTTTTTGACTATTAACTCATCTTTTACACAATAAAATGAAAATGGAATTTAAAAATCACAAATTTATAATAATGCTCATCCAAATTTATAATAATGTCACTCTAATAAAATAAAGTAATAAACATTCAAATTTACAACAATGTCACTCTAACAAAATAAACATCCAAATTTACAACAATACCATTCTAATAAAATAAACATCCAAATTTATAACAATGCCACGCTAATAAAATAAAGTAATAAGCATTCAAATTTACAACAATGCCACTCTAATAAAATAAACATTCAAATTTATAACAATGTCACTCTAATAAAATAAATACATTTTCTCTCTCCAAATTACCATCATAAGTAATCTTACTCAATATTCAATTTTTCCTTTCCCCGTTTTCGACTTTCTCACTCTGTGCACTTTTTCTCTCCTATTACCGCTACAAGTAATATCGACCAATATTCAACTTCTCCCTTTCTCCATCTCCGTTTTTCTCTATCTACGCACTTTATCTCTCAAGATTACCACCCAAGTAATTTCGATCAACATTCAACTTCTCTCTTCCCCCATCTCTGACTTTCTCTCTCTATGCATTTTCTCTCTCTAGATTACCTCACCAGGTAATCAGATTACTACCACAAGCAATCTCGTTCAACCTTCAACTTCTCATTTTCCACATCTTCAACTTTCTCTATCTACGCATTTTTCTCTGCAGATTACCGCCACAGGTAATCTTGATCAAAATTCAACTTCTTCCTTTCTCCGTCTCAAATTTTCTCTCTCCAAATTACTGTCCCAAGTAATATCGATTAACATTCAACTTCTTCCTTCCTCCATCTCTCACTTTCTCTCTACACACATTCTTTCTCTAGATTATCTCACCAAGTAATCAAATTACCACCACAAGTAATCTCAATCAATATTGAAATTCTCCTTTACTGTCTCTGACTTTATCTTTCTACGCACTTTCTCCCTTCAAATTGCCTAGCTAGGTAATTAGATTACTACTACAAGTAATCTCGATTAACATTTAACTTTTACATTCATGTTTCTGACTTTCTCCCTCTACGCACTTTCCCGCTCCAAATTACCTCACCAAGTTATCATATTACTGCCACAAGTAATCTCGATCAACATTCAACTTCTCCAACCCACCACCATTTTGCCGCCGCCACCACAATTACACCACCACCTTCCCACCACAATTCTACCACCACCACCCCCTCGCCACTACCACCAAACCACCATCGCCACCACCACTTCACCACCATTCTACCACCGCCACTACCACCATTTCACCACCACTATCGCCATTGCACTACCACCACCATCGCCGCCATTCCATTACCACTACCCACGTAACCATTTCTTACCCTTGATAATGCTATTACCCACCAACGTAATACTATTATCGATATTATTACATATCCTGTTAATCATATTACCTTATCTGGTAACAGTATTACCTACCAAACCACCACCACTGCCCCAATAATACAAATACATGCCCCCCCAATAATATCATTACCTTCCCCAATAATAATATTACTTATCGTGATAATCCGATCACTACCACAAGTAATCTCGATCAACAGTCAACTCTCCCTTCCCATCTCCGACTTTCTCCCTCTCCGTAATTTCTCTCTCTATGCATATTCTCTCTCCAGATTACATCGTCGAGTATTCAGATTACCACCACAAGTAATCTCGATTAACATTCATCTTCTCCTTTCATGTCTCTGACTTTCTTTCTACACACTCTCTCTCCAGATTCCTCGCTAGGTAATCAGATTTACCACAAGTAATTTCGATCAACATTCAACTTCTCCATTCCTGTCTCCGACTTTCTCACTCTATGCATATTCTCTTTCCAAATTACCTCATCAGGTAATCCGATTACCACCACAAGTAATCTCGATCAATAATCAACTTCTTCCTTCATGTCTCAGACTTTCTCTCTCTACACGAGTAATCTCGATCAACAATCAACTTCTAACTTTAATATTTCGTTATTAGCTTTGATTTTCTCTCTCTACACACTATCTCTTTTTATACTACCACCCCTGATAATCAAGATTATCTTTCAATTTCTCGCTTCCCTCATCAACTTTCTCTCTCTAACACATTACCTACAGCTATAATAATAATAATAATAATAATAATAATAATAATAAGAATAGGTACATCAATAATCAAAATTACAACACTAAAACACTATAATTTTAAAACAGTAGTCTTTCATCTATAAACCGAAAGGTATTCCACTAAACAAACATGTAATAATAACTATTTTTTTCCTAAACGTAAAATCAACCATACTAAGAATATTATCCACTTTTGTAATATTATTATCAGGAACGTTCTGGTACAGCCGGGTGTTCTATAGTTACGGAACACTCGGGTGTTCTAGAACAATACCATGTTAATACCTGCCATGGTAGTAATATTACCTACTTCAACAATTATGATCGAACATTATAAATACCACGACTTTAATGTTATTCTCTCGCCTTCATCTCCTATTTTAAAACATCACTATTCATCTTCTTTTTCTTTCGTCTCCTATTTTTTCTCTCTACACTTTCTCTTTCTATATTATTACCACTTGTAACCTATATTACTACCCCAATAATCTCTATTACAAGTCTGCAATGATTCAGGAAAAAAAATCATAAAGAAGAACATTACCTATCCCAATATTATTATTATTATCCACCCCGATGATATATTATATACCCCAATAATAAGAATGTGGCGACTTATACAAACGCTATCTCTACTAGCAATCAAACTTCTAAAAATGCTACCACAGCATGTTAAAAGGTACTTTTGGGGAAAGTTCTCTTCAACCAACCCAAGAAAGAATTAGAACTAAGAACTTCCCATACAAATCAACAAAAATAACTTTAGCGGCAAGGAGCTCAAGTCTCGAATCTTGATTGAAGTTTTTCTCCTGATATAATGTTAATCTAATGCTCTATAAACAGCACAGTTTCAACTTTTCAATGCGAAGTCCACTTGTTTAAGAAATAAGAATCCATTTGCACTTAATTCAAAAGAAACCATTTGCACTAAAATCCACAGCCACTAGATTTATTTGAGGAGAGAACAAACAGCTACCATCATCGACTGATAATTCATGAGCCAAAATTTCCTTTTTCATAATTATTAGAAATGCAATCATGTAAATGAAGGAATGTATTAGGCACATGGAAGTAAATGCCTTGCAAGGCCAATTTTCACAATAAAAATGGCACAACACACCTTCACTGGCTTTGACAACGGAGAAAAATTCTTTTTCATTGGGGATCTGTGAGTACTCGCCGTGGCCAAGGGGCATCTAGCTTTTCTGTTTCTTCGCCATTTTCTTCATGCATTGCGATCTGCTGTCCTTCAACCCCTCCAAATTGTCAGGGTCTAGCCGATCTAGATCTGATCAATCATAAGAAGAAAATAAAATATCTACTTGCAGCTGCTTATCCACTTTCTCTGCCATGAGAATTGAAGCAGTTGTCATGGATTTGGAATCGATTGAATGATTTGTTTGATTCGGCAATTTATCTCTCTCGCACTCTCGAGAAAATTTGGAGGGGGGAGGGAGAGAAGCAATTCACTCAATTAGGCAACGGGGGTAAAATATGAAATTAAGTCAGTGGTAAAAGAGTTTATAAAATGTTGTAGTTAATGGGCAAAAATAAGATGATCTGTAGTTAGTGGGCAAAGACCGGCTTTGACCTGTATTTATTGGGCATTTTCCCATTTTTAAAATCATATTCAGCTATGTGTTGATAATAAATTTTTTCACGATTTCCACTCGCCAGAGTTTTTGAATGGTATTTGGTGTTCTGGTGTTCCAATCACCAATTGAAGTCGAAGGCCAACATTCCTATAATATTGTTGAGAAATATTAATTAATTGTTTGTGCAATGGAACACAATTAATAATCACAAGACTTCAGAAACAGATGGTTGATACAAAAATTAGTTATGGAGACAATGCTGGTGATAGGGTATTCATTCCTAACTCAATCGAATGCGAGATTGCCATTTAAATTCCAATGGTGGTAGTTTCCTTTGATTGTATCCTATGCGATGATGATCAACAAGAGTACGGGGTAATCCGTTTCTAATGGTGGCATTTATTTGAGGAGGCAAGTATTCTGACAAATAGGAGCGGATTGAAAATTTTGATTTGTGACAAGGATGGTCAACAAGAAAACACAACGACGAATATGGTATTTAAAGAAGCGTTTCAAAATATAGAGTGATTTGTCTGATGTGTAATATTTATTTGGTTTATATGCATGTCGTGACAATGTTACTCTATCTATTCATTTGTACTTCCATCTAATGAGTGTTACATTATAACTATTTTAGTTTGATTGCCGTACAATTTTATTCAATAATATTTTTATATCTGATATGAAACAAGTCCTAAATACTTTACATTAATTGTCGACCAATATTTCTTCAGATTTCAATATGTTTGCATTTACTACATTTTACTTATGAAATTTTTATTATTTTATTTATAAGATGTATTCTTTATAGTGTTTTCATCCCCTGCAGCGCACAGGTTAGATACTAGTGGTTACAAAGACAATACTATATATAGAGAAACTAAATTACCTAAATTACTAACTAATCCCTAACTATTCTCAATTATCTATTTTAGGCCCTATACATTAATTCTACATTTCAACATTATGTACATTTACCGTATCAGATCCAAAGAGAAATTAGCTCCATTTATCAAGGCTCATTGTATGTGTCAAAATATTACAAAACTAAAGAACCTAAGGGATGAATTTACGTACTTGATGCTCGTTCTTCAATGCACTTGTGAGTCGGCTAAGCGAGTTGAAGATATTACTACTTTTATTCGTCTAATGCAGTTCTTAATGGCTTGAATGATAACTTTGTTCATGTTCCTAGTCGGGTCCTTCTAATAGATCCATAGCCAAGTGTTCATAAAGCCTACTCTACGGTCTTAAAGGTAGATAAACAGAGGGAGGCACAATTGTCTATTGCTCATAATTCTTCTAGCAATATGCTAGTCCAAAGACAAGGTTACAAAAAGGATGTATAGGTTGTAAGGGAACTTTCAAGAAGAAGGATGGAAATGAGAAGTCTTATAGGCCTATAATACCTGTTTCAAGATTCATGGTTACCCTGAATGGTGTAGACAAGTAGACAACTACAACAGCACAAGAGTGGAAAAAATGGTTTCTAATGGTGGAGGAAAAATGGTTGCTAATATTGTTGGAACACCTTTGCATATGACGTCTGAGCAGAAATTTCTCAAGACTATATAGATGACAATGAGACCAACTATAGATGAGATAGTACATCAAGAAGTAGAATAGTTCTTAAACGAGAGGTGAACACTGAATGGAAACTATATTGACCTAGCTCAATTGGGAGATTCCACAACTACCATACTACACTGTGTACTTAATGCTCTTGATTTACTACACTGCGCACTTAATGTTCTTGAAGTCTTGATTTACTATAACCTAGAACTTGGATCATTGACACTGGTACATCAAATCATATGAGGGATTCAAATCTTATAGATCATTCTATCAATTTCAATGAACCCAAGGCCACATACCCCGATGGTTCTCCTATAGTTGTAAACCTTGTTGGAAATGCAACCTTGCATCCAAGGATGATATTAAGAGAAACCTTACATGTACCTAGATTTAAAGTTAGACTGTTATCTGTAAACAAACTCGCAAAGTTAGGTAAAAAATAAAATTCATTTTCACCCCTACATGTTGTATTTTAAAGGACTAGAAAACTGAAGTATTGGCATTAAGTAAAATGATAGGATATCATCTTTTTACATATATAAATACATGCCGTTCCTTTGGAAATCTATTACCAAATAGTTCATGTTCTGATTATCCTTGTAATGTCATCTTTTTTGTTAACAAAAATTCAAATTCTTCTAGTTTTCTTTGGAACAAAAGACTAGGCGGTGCGCCTTTCGTAGTTTTACAACATTTGCTTTCTTTTAATACCTCCTGTCCTCCTTTAACCATCCTTCTAATATCTGTGATATTAGTCCTTTATCTAATCAGCAAAAGTTATCATTTCCTAAGAGTCAAACAAATGCATCTTACAATTTTGAATTGTTACATCTAGATATCTAGGGCCCTAAGACAAATCTTCTCGGGTGCACAGTTTGGTTCTAACTTCTAACACTTGTAGATTATTGTAGTTTTGCTACTTGGACCTTTTTGTTACGGCATAAGAATCAAATCACTCACACCCTTGAGAATTTCTTCAAAATGATTCAGACACGGTTTCTTCTTCGAGTTAAAATGGTGTGAACCTATAAATGGCATAGCATTTGTGAATGCTAAGTGCCAAAAATTGTTCTCCAGTCAAGGGATTCTTCATCAGAAGTCTTGCGTCTAGCACACTACAACTAGGGATGACAATCGGACTAGACAGTTCGTGGGTTCTTGTATTCCAACTCAGCCAATGCTTGTATTCAGTTCGTGTAAACCTCGATTTAGACCTAGACTGAGTCAAAAAATTAGTCGTTGTACTGTTCCATCTCCATTTGTGACTTTTGTGGGCCAACCCGTGGACTAGCACAATCGGTTGGTTCAAGCTGGCTCATATAAGCCCTTATAAGGGTCAATGATTGGACTTTAAAAGGGAGGCTTACAAGCCCATATAAGGGCCAATTTGCCCTTATTACTCGAACAATTTTCAAAATAAAAAAAAATAATAAATAAAAATAGACGAGCCTGGACAAACTTGTGGATGCTTGGCTTGGCCTGCAAAGTGCCACGAGCTGCGGACCAGTCTTGGCTAAGTTTGTAAACTAAAATGCTCTCTTTATGGCCTTAAGCAGAGATCAGGAATGGAAGACTCAAGATTGAGTTAACTTCTCAATTACAAAAATTTTTATTTCAATAATCAACTTATGAAAACTGTTTGTTTGTCAAATGTGGACAACAGTCTTTTTGGGCTTTTATAGTGTATATGGATTATGTCTTAGCCATAGGGACTAATGAAGAGGACATACTACCTATTAAGTCTTTTTTGCACTCCAAATTTACCATTAAAGATCTAGACTGTGCAAAATATTTTCTTGGACTTGCAATAGTCCGTTCAATGTGGAACTCTTGCCAACCAATAGAAATTATGTTATGGAAATTCTCAGGGATGTTGGTCTCTTTTTTGCAAAACCTATTGTATCTCATCTTCCAGCACGTTAGATATTCAATACAACGACAAGCACTGTGTTCTCTAACCCAATAGATACATGACATTCAATGATCATCTTTTCTATTTGAGTTTTACCAAGACCAGGCATTACATATGCAATTCAACAACTTAACCAATTTTTCCATTCACCATCTAAAGCTCTGCACTCCATGTTCTTAGCTATCCCAAAGGCCATCCTTCAAAAAGATTCTTCCCATAATATCTCAACCTTGTACAGTAACGCCTCTTCCAACAAGTCACAAACTTTCTACAATGATGGACACTGTGTTCTCTAATCTAGATAAATGGAGGAGACTCATTGGCCCTCTTCTCTATTTGAGTTTTACGAGACTAGACACTATTCACAACTTAGCCAATTTGACCGTTCACCGTGTCAAGCTCATTGGGATGCTCCAGTTCATGTTCTACATTATCTTAAAGGCCACCCGTCAAAAGGATTTTTTCCCCCTTCCCTTAATCATCTCAGCCACTCATCTTAAAGGTCACCACGCATTTTCCTGAGGCTTAGCATTGATCTCATTAGAAGGCAAAAAAAAAAAAAAAAAGAACAACGTGTGATTACACATTCTCATGCAGAAGCTGAGTATCTAAGTATGGCTTCCACTGTTTGTGAATTACAACGAGTGACTTTTACTCTCAAAGATTTTCATATTTCTCCATGACTATGAGGCCTATATTGGTGTGATAGTCAGATTGCAATTCACATGACAGACCATCCCCTCTTTCACGGAATGCACCAAAATGTGGAGAATGACTGTCATTTGTCAGCATGTACCTGTTAAATGCCAATAGGGCTTCATTGTTCCATAACACATTTCAACCAAGTTACTGCTGATTTGTTTATAGAAGCTCCTTCAATTTCCATTTTCTCAAAGTTGCCATTCAAGTTGGCCTTGTAGGGATTTCATCAAGCTCCAACTGGAGGAGATGTAAAGAATATTCTACATCATTTTCAATTGGTGCATGTTGTGTTTGATAGAGATTGCTATAGGTTAGTTTTTAATTAGTTTTGTCAGGTTCCCATTAGTTTTTCTCCCAACTGTCAAAGTAGTAGTCTATATATGTACCGGCTATTATTTTACAGATATATGAAAAGAAGATACAATTTCATCTCATTACGCTTTGTATTTTGCTCTCTGCTATTGTGCTACATCAATGGCAGATTATCACCAATAAATTCTTGAATAATTAGCTACAGTAGTCATTCTGTACACTGTAGAGAAATTCATAAATTTAATCAGAAAAATGGTTCATATGCTAGAAGCAGTCAGGTCGTCCCTAAATATCTCCATGTTTTTTTTTTCATTTATAGCGAGTCTCAAGCATCATCACATGTTTTTTCATTTATAACGAGTTCCTGTGCACAGCTAATTCTCTTAAATTCTGCATTTCAACTTCTTTAAATTTAAGATAAAAACAAAGCACAAAAAGAAAAAATATGGTGTAAACAATTTCAGAACTTGAAGCAGACAAACAAGGAAATATCACAAACAGTTTTCTTTTTTCTTTTTTTTTCTTTTTAAATCCTAATGATTTCCGTACCTAGATTAATTTCTTCAATTTGGCGGGATGATCATCTTCGTAGCTCCGCAATGCTGGACTAGCAACACATATATGTGCGTTTTTCTTTGACGCGGAGAATTATTTGCAAATTCAGGAAAGGGACGGCGAATCAATCAATCAATCAACGTATTCACTTTTTCAATTTAAAAAATTGTGTCGTTTCAACCAAAAGGTATAAAAAATTAATGATACAAAAAAAATTATCAATACAAAGAAATAATAATTATTTTAAGATTTTACTGCAAATAATCCATCAAAGTGGGTCAATTCATACTTTAATTTGTTTTATGCTTGTAAATAGTAATAATTGCATTACAAATTAATCTACTGCAAAAAAAATTAGAAAGTTTATTGGACTTTTGCAATTGTGACGAATTATGTGAATTAAAAATTTTAATGAACCATACAAAATAAGTATAATTAATTTTCACAATGAACATATTGACATAAAAACTAAATGATCTAAGGCAAAAATATTAATAGTGTGAAGAAAGCGAGATCAATCCCTGGATTTATCTTAATAGTTTAAAATAGGGGGTCGACCGTACTAATGGTTTAAAATTGATAATACAAAAAAAAAAGGAAAAAAATTTATTATTTTGAAGAAACCATAATTGTTTCTTCACACGAAGTGAGTTCAACACTCTTTTATTGAAATTCTCTTCCACTGTTAAAAAACATTTTCCATATGGATAGAAAAAATGAATGATCCAAGAAAAAATTTAACAATGCGAAGAAAGTACATCGATCCAAAGATTTACGTTTAATATTTAAAAAATCATGTTATCTCAACTTAATAGTATAAAAATTAATTAAAAAAAGAGAAAACAATTTACTAGTGTGAAGAAAGAAATAATTGTTTCAACAAGTATTTCAATAATTTGACGAAAACAATCCATCAAATTGGGTCAATGAATATTTTAATTTATTTTATACTTGTAAACAGTAATAGTTGCATGACAAATTAATCTACTGGCCAAAATTATAAAATATATTGGACTTTTACAATTGCAAAAAATTATGTAAAATAAAAATATTAATCAGCCGTACAAAAGAAGTATAACTTACAATGAACATATTGGTATAAAAACCAAATGATCCAAGGAAAAAAATTTAATAGTGTGAGGAAAGTACGATCAATCCACGGACTTACGTTAACAATTGAAAATATTATATCGACCCCTATTAATGGGTTAAAAAATTGCATATAAAAAATAAAAAACTAAAAAACTTTAATAGTGCGAAGAAACTGCAATTGTTTCTTCACAATAAGTGAGTCAAACACTCTTTTACTTGGAATTCTCTTTCATTATTGAAAAGCATTTTTCATGTGGGCCCAAAAAATAAACGATTCAAGAGGAAAATTTAATCGTGCGAAGAAAGTACGATCAATCTATGAATTTACCATTAGTATTTTAAAAATTGTGTGGTCTCAACTTAATGGTTTAAGAAATGAAAGAAAGAAAAAAAAAGAGAGAGAGAAAATAAATTTTCACAATAAAGAAAGAATAATTGTTGCAACAATTTACCGGAAGCACTCGATCGAATTGGGTTGATGCATATTTTAATTTATTTTATACGTATAAATAACAATAGTTGCATTAAAAATTAATCTATTGAAAAAAATTATAAAGTATATTGGACTTTTGCAATTGTAACAAATTATGTGACCTAAAAATATTAATCAACCATTCAAAAGAAGTATAGAAGTATAATTAATTTTCACAATAAATATATTGGCATAAAAACTAAATGATTCAAGGAAAAAAATTAATAGTATGAAGAAAGTATGATAAATCCACATATTTACCTTAGTAATTTACAATATTATGTAGACTTGTATTAATGCTTAAAAAATTGGTCATATATATATATATGTGTGTGTGTGTGTGTGTGTGTATAAACTTTTATAGTGTGAAGAAATTACAATTGTTTATTTATAATAAGTGAGTTCAACACTTTTTTGACTGAGACTCTTTTCCACTATTGAAAAGTATTTTCCATATGGCTACAAAAAATAAATAATCAAATACAAGAAAAATTAATACTGCGAAGAAAGTATGATCAATCCACCAATTTACCTTTAGTATTTAAAAAATTGTGTTGAAACCCAATGGCAAAAAAATTTAATGAAGAAAAGAGAAAGAAATTTATCACTGTAGAGAAAGAATAATTATTTCAACAATTTACCGTAAATAATCCATCAAGTTAGGTCAATTCATATTTTAATTTATTTTATACTTTTTAATAGTAATAGTTGCATTACAAATTAATCAACTTTATAAAAAATTATAAAGTTTATTGGACTTTTGCAATTGTAACGAATTATGTTAACTAAAAATATTAATCAACCATACAAAAGAATATAATTAATTTTCACAATGAACATATTGGCATAAAAACTAAATGGTCCAAGGAAAATAAATTTAAGAGTGTAAAGAAAGTTCTATAGATCCACGGATTTACCTAAACAATTTTCAAAAGACCCTTAATGACACTCATGTAATCTTTATTCATTATTTTGAAAAATGAATCTTTCGATATCCGATTGGCACATTAATCAAGAAATGCCATTATTGATAATCTCCACTGTAGTTTATGGTGGGATTTTCATATTGGTCAAGCACTACATGTTCAATACCAAAAAAAAACATAGTCTAACAAAAGACTTAACCTATGTTTGCTTTTTAGAAAAAACTTAATCAATCAAGAAGAAATATCCAGAAATTAAGACTATCAGTTCTTCTAATCAAATCCAAATTATAAAAACCATGAAAATTAATGAGAACTATAACTCAAATTTGATATAAACTATTGAAATGCAATAATAAAACCCATTCTCAAAGTTAACTGACTGCTAATCACATCCAATAACAAAACCATCCAAACGAATGCCAAATCCATTTAAAAGATATAAATTGTTGAAATGCAATATTAAAACCCGTTTTTCATTAATTAATTATTTCCACTAAAGGATATCTGTAATTTAAAAGATATAGATGTAGATTCAATTAATTTAAAATATTGGATTAATATTACAACAGAATGATTAATTTAAAAAATTAATGTTACATGTTTCTTTTAGTTTTTGTATACAAATTTGATAAATTGAAATTTTTTATCACACCAAAATGAAATCATAAAATTTTGTTAATTTTAATTAATTTTTATTTTTTAGCTAATTTGATTTTTGAAAATAATTAATTATTTCTAAAATTAGGTAAAGGGACCAATCTAATCATGCTACAAGTTCCTTTTAATTTTTATATAAAATTTTAATGACTTTTAATTTTGTATCACACAAAAATTAAAATTTAGCGAAATTGCTAATTTAGATTAATTTCCATTCCTTAGCTAATTATTCATAGAAATAATTAATTATTGAAAAAATTAATTAGAGGATAGAATCAAATTTTTAAATTTTAATGGTATGCCTTTCTTTTAATTTTCTATAAAAATTTAGTGAATGCTAATTTTGTATCACACAATAATCAAATAGTAATAAAATTTTTAATTTTAATTAATTTTATTTTCTCAAGAATTAATTTTCGTTTCGTAGTTAATTATTTATAAAAGTCTCTTATTTTATATATAGATATAAATCTTTAGATTCAAATTAAAAATAATAATAAAATAATAATTATTAATACTTATGCAAGGAAACAAAATTTAGATTTAACAGTTATCATTTAATGTAAATAATAATTTATTAATTTATTTGTTGGGATTGATTATGAATTAATAATAAAGGAAAAAATCAAAAAACAAAAAACTTACAAAAGATAAGTTCAAATCACTATAGATTTGAAAAAAAATCTAATTTTGACTATACATATTTTCTTATTTTGGTGAGGATGAGATTTAATATAGATAATGATTAGTTAATTTGATTGTTGGGATTAATTATTAATTACTAAAAAAAGGAAAAAATCAAAAGACAAAAAATAGCTTTATTTTAGGTGGAAAAACTAATTAATCTAATTAAAAAATAGGTTGAAAATTTCCTACTTTTCTATATATATAGATATAGATTATTATTGTTGTTATTATTATTATTATTATTATTATTATTATTATTATTATTATTATTATTATTATTATTATTATTACCTCCACTTCATAATTATAGTCCACTATTCTTTTTTAGGCCGTCCTAAAATATATGTCACATTTCTTTTAAAGATATAGTTAAAATATTAGTTGTGTTATATGCCCTCATTTAATATACATAGTTATCACTAAAATAACTTAATTGAAAGAAAATATCCAATAAATGAAAGAGTATAATAGGAAAATAAGTTCAAGTTTTACTATTTCAACACTATTAATTGTATTTTTTTAAAATCTTTATAAAATAAGAAGTGGGTTATATTTATGGGATGGAGGTAGTATTATTATGCCGGGACCAGAGAAATTTTGTCGTGACAAATTAGAATGTTGGATAAGTATCAAGTAACTTATGAATTGATCATTGAAAAGTGGCGAATAAAATACTAAGATAATTGCAAACCACAAAAGAATAATTTCGACGTCGTTGCTTATTCAGATTCAAATTTTGCCGAATGTGTTGGCTTTAGAAAGTCAACATTTTGCTATTTGTTTTATCTCATTGGAGGAGCAGAAGCATGAAAATGTGTGTAAGAGTCAGTAATTGCTGCATTCACTACGAAAGTTGAATTTGTGGCATGCTTCGATGTCATAATTCAATACCATTAGTTGTGGGCATAGGATTGTCGACATTATTGCCAGGCTGTTGAAATTTATTGTGATAATTCTACAACAATCTTCTTTGTAAAGAACAACTAGTACTCTAAAGGAGCTGAATATATGGAATTCAAGTACCTTTTTGCTAAAGAAGAATTGTAAAAACAGTGTGTGAATTGAGCATATAAGCATCAATCTTATGATTGTAGATCCACGAAAGGATTGCCACCTAAAATATTTAATGAACATGTTGAAATGACGGGTATTATTGCAAATGATCATTGACTTATATTATTGTGACGTTTACGTAAGTGACATTTTGAACTCACTAAACTATTGTTTTTTACAATTAACATTGCTGTCTTATTTTCATGATATATATGTTATTAAAGAATCATGTGAATGACATGAATGATCATTATGAAGACGTTGTTGTTAAGATCATTATTGTACTTCTCATTATAATATTATGTTACGTGGTGATTAGGGACGAAGTCAGGATTTCTTGTCGGACCTAACTGAACTTGGGAAAGACTGCCCCCTCCTCGACTCCTCGAGGGTTTGGGACAACACCCTGAATTGCTTTTTACTGTAAAGTTTATTTACTAAACATTATTGAAAATCACAATACGCTAAATTTGTTTTGCAAAATAGAAACAAACTAATGTAAAATACTCCATCCGTCCCACATATATAGTCAATTTTTCATTTTTGAGTTATCTCACATATATCATGCTCTTTCTATATTTGTAATGTTTTTTATATTCATTTACTATAATTCCTGCACCTATATTCTAGAAAATATAAAATTTTAATGAGTTGTATTCATTTAAATAAAGGTATTATAGGAAGTTAGTTGTAAAATTTACTTTTCCAATGCTATTCTTAATCATTGTGAACGAAATAAAATGAACTATATATGTGGGACAGAATGAGTAAAAAGTTTACTCGGTTATTTTGGCATATGATATTTTAAATTGATTTAATTTACAAAATTAGTTTGTTTCCTATAGTTTATTGTTGAGGTTAAGAAAAAATTGGACTAGCTAATGTGGAGTGATGTGACTTTAAAAATTGCATATAGCCAAAAAAAAAAAACCATTATGTCATATTACCTATCAAAATCATAATCAATTGGGTGGTTTTAAATTATAAAAAGTAATTTTTGACGATCTCCCATTAATACGTAAACGATACGAAGAAACTATTTAATAAATTAAATACGATATCTGATAAGTGCTTGAAAAATACTTTATTAATTCTCTAATATCATTTGTGTTTGTGTGATAATTATTTTATAAGTTTGTTTTTATGTATTTTTGTCCATTTTCATGTCTAAGGGTCAAGAAGAGTTGAAAAGAGCTTAAATGAATAAACAAAGTATGAAAAATGGAAATCAGCAACTTGGATTCACTGGGTAGCTTTCAGTGTTTGGATCATAACTTGAGCTAGAACTATGGTATTGACATGATCTTAGTGCCAAAACAAATATAACTTGATTATCTACAAATGTTATATCTGGTCTCTTAGGCAAAATCGGTGGAAAAATGGACGACAATTGGGTTTGAAGACAGCATCATGAACCTCCAACGTATCCAATGTCAACTTTTGGTGCAAATGCCATAACTTGTCCTGCAAAGATCCAATTAGTGTTATTCCACCACCAAAAGAAAGGTAACTTGATGATCTACAATAGCTATTTCTGGTCTCAAATGCAAAAATCAGCAATAAAGTGGTCAAAAGGCATGAGGAAATGGAGTGAAAGTGGAGGAACAGCTAGCACATGCATAGTTGAAAGATTTCTTTGGTGCCTACAAAAAGGCAAGGCCATTAAATCATCTCCCACTTGTAAAAAACACTCTTATATCCTAAATTCCTAGTGTTATATTTCATTCGAGTAATATCCATTTTTTATATCAAGTTTTATTTTGTATCATATTTTGAGTAAAAGTATGAAGAGTTTAAGTGTGAATAAAGTTTAGGAGATTGCTTAAATGGCCTTTCATACTCCTGCGGAATTATATTTGAAATGTATATTTAGGCTGAGAATATAATTGGCTAGGCATCTCGGTCTAGTTCAAGGGGATGTCGCTGTTCAAAGCTTGCTATCTGATTAACTCATAAGTAACGTTGTTCTTATTCTTTTATTCATATTGGTTTGTTTTTCTATTTTATTTTCTTGATAATATGACTTTTATTTGATTTGACCAATTGAGTTAAAATTCTATTATTAACTTGTTAGAATTAAAATTTCAATCCGTGGTTGTTGATTTCTCTAATTTATACATAACAACTAATGATCACGTATCGTTGGGAATAACAAACCCTATTGTTAAATGTTTCGAGCTGATTGAAATGTTACTCTAAGTTTAACCTGTTTTACTAATTCTTAAAGCTAGCTTTTACATTAAATATCGATATCGGACTTCTAGGTTATCCAAAAGTCTAAGGACTAATTGAAAAGATGACCTTTAATTAGTTATAGTTAAAGGAAAATACGGGTAATAAAGATGTGTAATTTATTATCTCAGGGTTAAGGATTTGAATAGAAAATAGAACACGTTACCATTAAATTGGATATGCAAGTGGAGGCTCAGCTGAACCAAGAACTAAATGATTTCTCTCATTGGTAAAACCCTCTTAATTAATTGTTATTTTATTTTGTATTCAATATCTACTCTCCGTCTACTAAAACCCCCCAATCATACTAGTTAGCATAAGTTTACTAAATTGACGAACTGTTCTCCCTGGGATCGACCCTTACTCACCACTACTACATTAATTTGTAGTTTTCAAAACTAAGTAAAGTAATTAATATGTGGTGCATCATGACACGCATCAAGTTTTTGGAGTTGTTGGCGGGGAATAGTGTTGATTTAGTTTATTTGTGCCAACGTTTTATTTTATTTTGTTCTATTTTTTCTTTTTTTCTTTCTTACTTGTTTATGTACAACACTCGATCTTCTAATCAATCTCCTTTGCGGTTTGACTTAGAAATTGAAAGAACTTTAAGCAGGTTGAGAACTTTAAGTAGGTTAAGAAAATCAGTTAGGACAACTCAAGACGACGACTTAATGACTGATAACAATCAAACGTTGAAGCAACTGGTAACTCCCAATTTAACCAATCAATCTCTTTGCATTACTTTTCCTACTTTACTAGACAATGCGACATTTGAACTTAAATCATGACTAATTCATCAGTTACCTTCATTTTATGGTCTTGCAGGTGAGGACCCACACAAACAATTTAATAAATTTGATGTGGTTTGTACAACCATGAAACCACCAAGTGTGACCAAGGAATAAATCAAAATGAGAGCTTTTCCGTTCTCATTAAAGGATTCAGCAAGTGATTGGTTTTACTATATACCTTCGGGCACCATCACCACATGGAACGAAATGAAGAGGCGATTCTTGGACAAATATTTTTCCTCTTCTAAGACTTGAAGTATTAGGAAAGAGATATGTGGTGTAAAGCAACAATCAGGGGAATCCCAATATAAATATTGGGAACGGATCAAAAAGCTGTGGCTAGCTGCTCACATCGCCAAATCAGTGATCAACTCCTAATCCAAGACTTCTACGAAAGATTATCACCAATGGATAAGGGTATGGTCAATACAGCTAGTAGAGGGGCATTAGTTGACAAAACACCTCGCGCAGCTAGGGATTTAATTGAAAACATAGCCAAGAACTCCCAACAATTCAATTCAACCAGAGACATGCACGTTCGACGTGTGAATGAGGTAAGTTAGTTCTTGTATTGCAAATCAACTCTCTGAACTAACAACTCTTATAAAACAAATCGCTGTAGAGAATTCACAACAAGTAAAAGTATGTGAAATTTGTGCAAATGTGGGACATCCAACAGATTCATGTCCGATATTGAGATATGATAATGTGGAACAGTAAATGCCGGCAGGGAACTTTCCATTCCCAAAACAACCATACAATCCATAGTCGAACACTTACAATCCGGGATGGAGAGATCACTCCAATCTGAGATATGGATCCAACAGACCCCCATGCATTTTTCTAATCAACCACAAGGACAATTCCAATCGAAAAGAAATTTTTAACCTCAGGGACAATATCAGCAAAAGCCACAATCTCTAGGTATGTCTCTTGGCCTCTAACACATTACAATTCCAATAGGACACAAAATCAAGCATTCAAAACTTGGAAAACCAAGTTAGCCAAATGGCCACCGCTATCAACCGATTGGAATCATAGTCTGGAGGGAAACTACCTTCGCAACTTGAGGTAAATCCTCAAAATGTGAGTGCGATAACCTTGAGAAATGGAAAATAGATTGAAAGCTCACAAAGAAAATATCCCGAAATTGAAGATAAGGAAGAAAATGAAATTGAGAAAGATGCGACCATGATAAACTCTAACCCTCGTATCGTTGTTAAATCGACCCCTCCCATTTTCCTAGCAGATTGGTGAAAACAAGCAAAAGCGACAAGGAAAATGAGATCTTAGAGATATTTAAGAAGGTAGAATTGAATATTCCATTGTTGGATGGGATCAAGTAAATCCCACGATATGCAAAATTTTTGAAGGACCTATGCACCAACAAGAGAAAATTGAAAGGAAATGAAAAGGTGAAAATGGGAGAGACTGTTTCTGCCCAATTTCAAAAGAAAATGCCACCTAAATACAAAGATTTAGGTATGTTCACCATCCCATGCCAAATAGGTAACACTACAATAGACCAGGCTTTGATCGATTTAGAAGCCTCTATTAATGTAATGCCTAAATCCACATACACTTCACTCAAAATTGCTAAAGTGAGCGAAACTAACGTTATAATTCAACTGGCTGACCGTTCTAATGCCTGTCCAGATGGGGTGGTGGAGGATGTTCTAGTGCAAGTAGGACGCTTGGATTTTCCTACTGATTTTTATATATTGGATATGAATGATGACAACTCTCTTAACCCCACACTCATTTTGCTAGGAAGACCATTTTTATAGATTTCTCAGACCATAGTAGATGTGAGGAAGGGTATTATTACTATGTCATTTGATGGAGATGTTGTAAAATTTAATATCTATGATGCAATGAAACATCGGGATGATAACTGTGCTGTTTATGCTGTTGATGTTGTTGCTCCTCTCGTAGAAAGAGTTTTTGAATTGAACTATAAAGATGACTTAGAGATAGCTCTTACGGAGTTGGTTGAGCAAGGAATGAGAGAAGAGGTTGAACTGAACAAAGAGTTGAAAGACAAGTGGATGCATTGAATTCATTGGAGCCAGATCAAAGCAGGGACAATACTAAAACCATCCATACAACAGATCTTCCTAACAAATTGTTACCTTCAATTCTACAGGCACTAGTATTGGAGATGAAACCTCTGCCCAACCACCTGAAGTACGTTTATCTTGGAGATGGAGAAACATTCCCCGTAATCATTTTATCCAAATTGAAAGTAGTAGAGGAGGATAAATTGATTCGAGTCCTAAGAGATCACAAAGGAGCCATTGGGTGGACAATTGTAGATATCAAAGGTATAAGCCCATCAGTCGGCATGCACATGATATGGTTAGAAGAAGGAGCAAAACCATCGAGATAAACCCAAAGGAGGCTGAATCCACCAATGATGGAAATGGTAAAAAAAAATTCTCAAGCTATTGGGAGCAGGGATGATCTACCCCATTTGAGATAGCAAATGGGTAAGTCCAGTGCAGGTAGTTCCAAAGAAATCCGGTATAACAGTTGTACAAAATCAAGATGGGGAGTTAGTTCCTGCCAGGGTTCGGACAGGATATCGAGTATATTGATTACAGAAAGGTAAATGCGGAAGCACATAAAGACCATTTTCCCCTCCCCTTCATTGATCAAATGTTAGAAAGGTTAGCTGGCCACACTCATTATTCCTTTCTAGATGGCTTTTTAGAGCATTTCCAAATTGATATAGCACCAGAGGACCAAGAAAAAATCACGTTTACATGTCTATTTGGTACTTTTGCGTACAGGCGCATGCCTTTTGGGCTATGCACCTGCCACTTTTCAATGATGTATGATAAGCATATTTTCTGATTATTTAGACAGCATCATTGAAATTTTTATGGATGACTTTAGTGTATAGGGAAACTCCTTTGATTCATGTTTAGAAAATCTCACGTTGATTTTGAAACGATGCATTGACACTAATTTGGTTTTGAATTGGGAAAAGTGTTACTTTACGGTAGAAGCGAGAATAGTATTAGGGCGTGTTGTATCTGCTAAAGGGATCGAGGTGGATAAGGCTAAGGTAGACCTAAAATCTACACTACCTTACCCACTAGTGTACGAGATGTGTGTTCATTTCTTGGACATGCAGGTTTCCATCGCCGGTTTATCAAAGATTTTTCCAAAATTGCATCTCCATTGTGTAGTTTGCTACAGAAAGAAATTCAACGATGCACACAAAAAGGGGCTTGACCAATTGAAGAAGCAATTGACTACCCCACCGATCATTCAACCACTAGACTAGGACCTTCCATTCGAGATAATGTGCGATACAAGTGATTATGCTATGGGAGCAGTTCTAGGACAGAGAATTGGACAAGCAGCTCACGCGATCTACTACGCTTCTAGGACTTGAACCAAGTTCAAGCAAATTACTCCACCACCGAAAAAAAACTTTTATTTGTAGTTTTTTCTTAGAAAAATTTTGATCATATTTGTTGGGTTCTAAAGTCATTGTTTTTATAGATCACGCAGCACTGAAACATCTCTTGGCAAAGAAAGACGCCAAACCAAGGCTTATCCAGTGGATTCTCCTACTACAAGAATTTGATCTAGAAATCAAGGACAAAGCTGGAACTGAGAATCTGGTGGCTGATCATCTCAGCCGGATAGTGAGAGCAGAAGATGACTTGCCTTTACGAGAATCTTTCCCAGATGAAGGCTTGTTTGCTATAGAGGGAAACTTCCCATGGTATGCTGATCTAGTAAGTTATATCACATCTCACTAGATCCCTGTAGGTTACCCACGAGCAAAGAAAGACAAGTTAAAAAATGATGTCAAATACTACATTTGGGATGACCTATACTTATGGAAAAGATGTCCAAATCAGATCATTAGAGGATGTGTACCAGAGTCTGAATACCAGTCCATCTTGATGTTTTGCCACTCTTATGCTTACAGAGGGCATTTTGGACCACGAAGAACATCTCAGAAGGTGGTGGAAAGTGGATTATATTGGCCAACCCTGTTCAGGGATGCGTATGTTTTCTGCAAGTCTTGTGACAAATGTCAAAGAACGGGTAGTTTATCCCAACATAATGAAATGCCTCAAACTCCTATCATAGTATGTGAAATTTTCGATATTTGGGGTGTCGACTTCATGGGACCTTTCTCAAATTCTTTTTGCTATATTTACAGATTGCTAGCAGTTAATTATGTTTCTAAGCGGGTAGAGGCAAAGGCCACCCGAACTAACGATGGTAAAGTGGTTGTAGAATTTATCAAATCTAATATTTTTAGTAGGTTCGGGATTCCAAAAGCCATGATTAGTGATAGGAGGACTCATTTTTGCAAGCGGACTATTGAAGCTCTATTAAAGAAGTATGGAGGTATGCATAGAATCTCTACCGCGTACCATCCACAAAAAAATGTCCAAACAAAACTATCCAATCGAGAGGTAAAGTCCATTCTTGAGAAAACAATTCGACCAGACCGAAAGGATTAGAGTTTAAAGTTCGATGGTTCTTTGTAGACGTACTGTACTGCATACAAGACTCCTCTCAGGGTGTTTCCATATCGGATAATGTACGGTAAGCCATGCCACTTGCCAGTTGAGCTCGAACACAAGGCTTATTGTCAATTAAGAAGTGTAACATGGACTGGGGAGAAATAAGGGAGCACAGGAAGCTTCAGTTGAATGAACTTGAAGAGATCCAAAATGAAGCGTATGAGAATGCTATAATTTACAAGGAAAAGACTAAGGCATTTCATGACCAATGCATTTCACAAAAGGACTTCAGTATTGGACAGAAAGTACTTCTATATCATTCTTGACTGAAGCTCTTCTTAGGTAAGCTTCGTTCTCGTTGGGTTGGACCATTTGTTATTACTGATATATCTTCCCATGGTGCAGTAGAAATCAAGAATTTAAAGACCAATAAGGTGTTCAAGGTAAATAGCCACCATCTCAAACCCTATTATGAAGGATTTCAAATTTTCAATCTGGAGGTTGTGACGTTAGAAAAGTTGGAAAAGAAAAACTTAGAAGAGCTGGCAAAGTCAGGCTCGTGATTATAAACAAGCGCTTTTTGGGGAGCAACTGAATTTTCTTTCTCTAACTTCTTTAGTTTTACATTTGTCAGTTACCTTGATAAGAATGATAGATGTTTCAGAGTGAGATAAACATGTACAGATAATCGGATATGAAAAAAATTTGGGAGCCGTAGAATTAGCATTTGCCTAATGCTAATTATTGTCGAATTCGGTGGAAAGTTCAAAGTGATAAAAGAGAGAGAGAGAGAGAGAGAGAGAGAGAGAGAGAGAAAAGCAAAAGCAGGAGACAGGCCGGCCAACGCGCTTCCTCGGAGACCGAACCAGCCCACTTTTCCATTGGATACCACTGACAACTCATTCACTCGGATTGGTTAGTGGTTGAAACAGTAGTCACACATGGTCATTAAAGTCAGACGAGGTAAATCAACTCCACACACTACACTCAGAATTAGCTTGGTTTTCTCTCTAAGTCTCTACTCTCTCACAGTTTCTTTAGGTAAACTTCTTCTTTTTACGATACTTTAACCTGATATAGACGAGTGTTTGTATATATATCTCCTACTTGTGATTGTTGAGTGTGTTATTCAAATTTTCATACTTCTTTTCTTTTATTTCCTAAATTTCTTCCATTAAACATGGACAATGCACTTTTACATTTGCGGAGATACTACTCATCCTTTCCCTTGAATGATTTGAAAACAATCTACCACTTTATGATGGAACTATTAAGAATGTTAATGTATAAGTGGATGCCTGAGGATATATGTTTGCTAATTTAGGCCAAGGTCCGACTAGGGGAGAAATTTCATCCATGTATACTAGACATTTATCATGGTTAGGCAAAAGTAGTTTTGCAAAGAAAAGAAGGGCGAAACGAATGAATGTTTGCTATAAATGTGCTAGATGGACATGTGACACAGGTTGTCGTTCACTCGGATTTACGTCCAAAAATCGAGAAGATAAAATCGCTTTCATTAAGGATGGGCTGAGTAAAGAGTCGTTGGATGACATCCTTCAGACTCTTGAGACACATCCTTGTGGAACTGTGCAACATGAACTTCTTGGTTTATGGACTTAGTTCAACAATGAACGAGAACGCTACAATCTTGGGAATCTGACTTTAAAAGACCATGTTTGCCAGTTTTTAAAAAAATTGGGTTGGAAGCATATCCCCAACTCATAAAAGTATTTCAACCGTTTCTGGACGTAAAACCAGAAGAAGATGTGAGCCACAATCACAGCTACTTGTTTATATTGTTATTTTTGACTTTTTGTGTGTTTGTTTCAGTTATTAGCCTTATTTGGCAAAGTCAAGTTGTTATGGCAGCCACTCCCACCTCAGCAAGACCTCCTAATGTACAATTGAAAACAATTTGCATATTTGGTGGAACCAATATGGGGACACAATCAAAACACATTGCTGCAGCCATTGATTTGGGAACAAAACTCGGGGATCTTAAAATCAACATTGTCTATGGAGGAGGACTTTGTGGGCTACTAGGATGTGCTATTACGACTGCTCGAGCATGAAGATTCAGAATAGTAGGTGTCACTTTATCTTATTTATCACAAATCTAGGGAAGCACAATCGGTATTGAGGTATAGGCAAATCATTGTATGAGCACATATCACTCATAATTGCATATTCAGACGCATTTATTGCATTTGCTAGAGCTTTAGAAATATTGGAACAAATTTTTAACTTCCTCTCTTGGTCCTAGTTGAACTTGCATAATAAACACATTGGTCTTTTAAATGTGCACAATTATTTTGATAGTTTATTAGTATTTTTGAATTTTACAACTACAACAAGGCTAATTTCTCCCATTTCAATGAATATGCTTTTGATTTCATCCTCAATTGAGGAATTATTGGAGAAATTACATGCTTTTTACCCCAACTAGATTCAACACAACCTCTAATCAACTGGCGACAATTTTCAACAAGCGTAAATGAGACCCCAATGAAGTCGATTTAGAGTTGAGATTATAAATATGTAATGTTATCCTTTGGTTTTTAGCATTATTTATGAGTGATTCAGTTTAGTTTTGTTTGTCAGGATTTCAGTGTGAATCCGGTTTGCACAATAATCAGGTGATATCTCTCTTTCTCCTTATTGACCATTGAGGACAATGTCAATTTGAGTTTGGGGGGTGAGATTTTATGTTGTTATAAAATCATTTGATAAATTTTATTATGATGGCAGAGTAAGGAATGTAGACTCTTGAGACGCATCACGGAAAAAAATAATTTGTTCTTCTGTTTTAGAGAAAATAGCTGCTGATTGCTGTGGGGATTGCAAGTTTTATTTAGCTTTTTGATTTTGCTAGGTATTCGTATTTTCGAGTATATGTGCATGTTTGTGTGTAACAACCTATGACATTGAGGCTGTCTTTCTATCATTTTCTGATCATAATTGGAAGTCGAGTTTTGTTGAAAATTTTGTACCTTTGTAAACCCCGAAACACTAAACTAAAAGTATCATCTCAACATTTTTGTCTAGGTAACTTGAAAGCATTTGGTGTTAGCAACATGTGTTAGGGTCTCATAGTCTGAATTTTTGGTGAACTTTTCTTTTGCCGAGAGACTTAACATTCTACAATTGAGACTGGCATTGACCTTTGCTAAATAATTGTATGGGATCATTACAAATTGCTCATCAATTGTGGCCTTTTGAGCCTTGAAAGAGCATGTTCATTTCGTTAAGCTCTTATTCTTTGAATGTGTGTTGTCATCCATGGTTTTATTCTTCTAGAACTTGCTTTGGTATGGATGTTGTGATGCCCTTGTGTGTAAATGCAGATGATAATAAAGGCAATTTCATGTTAAGCCGATGTTTAGCTATCTAAATGTGCCTACCTAGTCATTTATCCTACTTTGGTAACCCCTTTGAGCTTTAAAGCCTTTCTATTGGAAATTGAACCACAAATTTAGCCATGAAGTTCTCGTTCTTGCTTTCCCAATTTTGAACCCTAAGTGAAGGATTTCATAAGCTATCTAAAAGATCGACAAAAGGTTCGGAAAAAAATAATTTGTAGTAAATATTGTATTATATATCATTTGAGTGGAAAGAAGAACAAATAGGAAACCCAATGTCAATTGATCTTGCTTGTCACAAAAAAAAAATTATGTGAATAAGTAAGTAGAAAAATTGTACTCAGGTTGATAAAAGAGTAAATTCTTTTGTACGTGAAGGAATGAAAGTGAGATTGTCTCTGTTGTTTTTACAGTTTATGAAACTCCGTCACTATTGAGCTTAAAATGATCCTCATCTATCCTACCTATTCTGAAGCCCCATTACAACCTGAAAAGACCTTTACTTGGATGTAGTCACTTAAATGCTCCAATGTGATCAATCGGCTAGTATATGGTAAGATTGTTCTATGCATCGACATGAGAGACTGATGATGCCCCTTAAAAACATGTCTTGTGTGATTTGAGTGAAAATTTGGTGAGGATACTTGATCTCATTACATGTACAAATTCAGTAGTTTGAAATACTAGTCTAATAAAATTTTTTAAGGTGATAACTCTTTAGGATGGGGAAATTTTCATGAATAAAATTCTTATCATGGTTGCCTAACATGTATTTCTTTTATTAAATCATTTTTGTTTCCAAAATCATTATTGCACAGGATCCTGGGGACCGTTTGACAAAATACAGAGTGATCTACAAGGGGTGTAAGAAAGAAAATGGCTAGTTGGGAAGGGTTTGCAATTTTGAGTTTTCATTTTCAATTTTAGTCAGACGATTTTGGAAAGAATTCTTTGGTTTTTAGATATTCATAGGCTAGTGAACTTGTCTTTTTGAGGGATTTTTTCGTTGTGTTGATCGAGGGTAAACAACAGTCTAAGTGTGGGAGAATTTGATAAATGCTTGAAAAACACTTTATTAATTCTCTAATATCATTTGTGTTTGTGTGATAATTATTTTATAAGTTTGTTTTTATATGTTTTTGTCCATTTTCATATTAAGGGCCAAGAAGAGTTGAAATGAGCTTAAATGAATAAACAAAAGATGAAAAATGGAAATCAGCAACTCGGATTCACTGGGCAGCTTTCAGTATTTGGATCATAACTTGAGCTAGAAATATGGGATTGACCTAATTTTAGTGCCAAAAGAAAGATAACATTATCTACAAATATTATCTCTGGTCTCTTAGGCAAAATAGGGGAAAATGGACGAAAATTGGGTTTGAAGACAGCATCATGAACATCCAACGTATCTAATGTCAACTTTCGATACGAATGCCATAACTTAGCCTACAAATATCCAATTAGTATCATTCTACTCCAAAAAAAAGGTCACTTGATGATCTTCAACAGCTATTTCTGGTCTCAAAGGCAAAAATCAGAATTAAAGTGGTCAAAAGGCATGAGGGAGTGGAGTGAAAATGGAGGAACAACTAACACATGCATAGTTGAAAGATTCCCTTGGTGCCTATAAAAAGGCAAGGCCATTAAATCATCTCCCACTTGTAAAAAATACTCTCATATCCCAAATTCCTAGTGTCATATTTCATTCTAGCAATATCCTTCTTTTATATCTAATTTTCTTTTGTATCATATTTTGAGTAAAAGTATGAAGAGTTTAAGTGTGAATAAAGTTTAGGAGATTGCTTAAATAGCCTTTCATATTCCAGCGGAATTATATTTGAAATGTATATTTTGGCCGAGAATATGATTAGCTGAGAGTCTCGATCTAGTTCAAGGGGATGTCGCTGTTCAAAGCTTGCTATCCGATTAACTCATAAGTGACGTTGTTCTTATTCTCTTATTCAAATTGGTTTTTTTTCCTATTTTATTTTCTTGATAGTATGACTTTAATTATATTTGGCCAATTGAGTTAAAATTCTATTATCAACTTGTTAGAATTAAAGTTTCAATCCGTACTTATTGATTTCTCTAATTATGTAACAACTAATGATCATGTATCGTTGGGATATTACAAACCCTATTGTTAAACATTTGGAGCTGACTGAAATATTACTCTAAGCGTGTGTTCGTGTGTGCTTATTTTTGTCTAAAATTTTGCTAAAAGTGGAGTGTAGTGGCGGGGACCACGAGATGTGTGGATAATAATGAATGATGATGTGAAATGTGTGGTTGATATTGATGTTTGACTTTGACTTTTAGCAGTAGGTAATTTTTAGGTGAAAATAAGTGGAAACGAACACACCCTAAGTTTAACCTGTTTTCCTAATTCTTAAAGTTAGCTGTTACATTAAATCTAGAGATCGAACTTTTAAGTTATCCAAAAGTGTAAGGATTAATCGAGAAGATGACCTTCAATTAGTTATACTTAAGGGAAAATGTGGGTAATAAAGATGTTTAATTTATTATCTCATGGTTAAAGATTTGAATAGAAAATAGAACACGTTACGATTAAATTGGATATGCAAGTGGAGGCTCGACTGAACCAAGAACTAGATGATCTCTCTTGTTGGTAAAACCCTCTTAATTGTTATTTTATTTTGTATTCAATATCTATTCCCCATCTACTAAACCCCCCCCCAATCATACTAGTTAGCATCAGTTTACTAAATTGACGAACTGTTCTCTGTGGGATTGACCCTTTTTCACCACTACTATATTAATTTGTAGTTTTCAAAACCGAGTAAGGTAATTAATATTTGGTGCATCACGGCACGCATCAATATCTTAGGCACAGTCTAATCTACATCATCTACCCACACTCTCATTGGTAAAGTAAATATTTTGTAAATTTTGATGTTCTAAAATATTATAATCAATTAATTCAAAAAAACTTTTCAAAAAAAAAATAATTCAAAAAAAATTGTATCAATACACGAAGATAATAATCACCTAAGATTTTTAAAAATGTAGAATTGTATAAAAATAAAAAATTTTAAAATAAAAAATATTTAAAATTTTTGAAAGTGCGCAATTATATATATATATAAAATGAGACACCAATTAGATATAATAAATGATAGAGATAAAGGTAAAAAGAACATAGAAGAATATAAGGACGAATTTAGTGAAGTTATATTAGCTCAAGTTATCTGTAATTCCCCTGAACTAAAAACCTTAAAAGTAGCGTGTAAATTAAAACTAAGTAAAACATTTACATTAGAATGCCTACCATTAATAGATTCGGGAAGCACAAATTGTACAGTAGACAAGACTTTAATACCTAAAGAATATATAGTAGAAGCAGAAGAGCCAATAGTAAGTCAACAAATGGATGGAAAACAATATACATATACAGAACTATTAAAACCAAACTGTAAGATAAGTTTTGACACTAACTGTGGTTATAGTAAAAATTATACTTTACCTCATAATAGTACATGAGTAAGATACATAAGTACCCTAAATACAGATATAACTTTAGGATTAAGCTTTCTCTTTAAAGATGATGGTAGTATTACCCTTACCAAAGACTATGTACATTTACATAAACACACTCTCACTACCCCTTGTTTAACCCTTCGTCGAGCTGAGAAGCGTGGTGGACATAGCCCCCATTTTCAAACTTCACAACTTCTAGAAGAAAAGCCTTGTCCCTGTAACAAAGAAAGAGAATGCCAATTAATTAATGAAAATTTAGACAATAACGAGCCTGAAGAAATAAATTCTCAAGATTGGTTAGAACTAAATTTAGAACTAGTAAATACAGAACTAGTCTATAATAACTTAATTACTGAAGATATAAATACTCTAATAGCTAAATTAGAAAAGATGGAAATTATAGGAGAAAATGTTCTAAAATATTGGGAAAACGATAAAGTACTATGTGAATTAAAAATTAAGAACCCAAAATATGTAATTAAGACAAAAAATATTGAACCGACTAATCAAGATAGAGAAGATTTTAAAATGCATATAAATGAGCTATTAAAATTAGGAGTAATTAGAAGATCAGAAATTCCTCATAGATCAGCAGCTTTTATAGTCAGAAATCATGCAGAGATACTTAGGGGAAAAAGTAGAATGGTTATAAATTATAAAAGACTTAATGATAATACTATAGAAGACGCCTATAACATACCAGACAAAACAGTACTCATAAATAGAATACAGAATTGTAAAATCTTTAGTAAGTTTGATTTAAAGTCAGGATTTTGGTAAATAAAAATGCACCCTGATAGTATCCCATGGACAGCTTTTACCTGTCCAGAAGGACACTTTGAGTGGTTGGTTATGCCATTCAGTCTAAAGAACGCCCCTAGTATATTTCAGAGAAAGATGGAAAATATATTTAATAAGCATAGTAAATTTACTATAGTTTACATAGATGATATTTTAGTATTTAGTAAAAATAAGATAGAGCATAAAGGGCATTTACAGATAGTTTTTTCAGAATTTATTAAACATGGCCTAATAATAAGTAAAAAGAAAATGCAATTATTTAAACAATATATAGACTTCTTAGGAGTAAAGATAGGAGAAGGAAAAATAAAACTTCAACCTCATATAGCACAAAAAGCATTAGAATTTCCTGATAGAATAGAAGACTTAAAAGAATTAAAAAACTTTTTAGGATTAATAAACTACGCTAGATCTTTTATTAAAAATTTAGGAAAAATCGCAGGACCTTTATATGCTAAGACTTCACCTACAGGACAAAGACATTTTAATCAAGAAGACATAAAATTAGTTAGACAAATAAAAGAAATAATAAAAAATTTACCTGAATTAGCAATGCCATTAGATTCAGAATATCTCATAATAGAAACGGATGGAAGTATTAAAGGATGGGGAGCAGTTTTACTCTGCAAACCAAACAAATATTCAGGCAAAGATGAAGAAAGAATTTGAAGATATAGTAGTGGTATTTATAAAGAAAAATGGAGAAATAATATCTATAGACGCATAATTATTAGCCATTAAATATTCATTAGATGCTTTTGAATTATTTATAATCTCTAAAAAAGAAATAACAATCAGAACAGACTGTGAGGCAATAGTTAAATTTTATAATAATATGAAATCTGAAGGAAAAAGAAGTAGTTGAAGAAGATGGTTAACATTCCAAGATAGAATAATAAATACAGGCATACAGATTAATATAGAACATATTAAAGGAAAAGATAATACAGCTGCAGATATTTTAAGCAGACTTGTACTTGAAAAACTTGAAGATGAATAAAGCCTCTTCTAGCAATTCTTCTGTATCAAAATTAACTAATGAGCAATTTAATAAGATATTACATAGAAGATATCGCACTCAACTTTATTTAAGAGAAATAGAAAATAAAATGGATTTATCATTTAGAAGTGCTAAACGAAATTGGGATTTAGGATTACCAAGACAGCCTATAGAACCTGAATTAGAACCTCTTCAAAAAGAAAAAGATATAGCTGAAAAAATAGTGACATTAGCCTTAGAATGTTTAAGAAAAGATTCCATAACTACAAACGAATGGGATAATCTTTTTAAAGATGAAATCCCTCTTATTTTTAGGGATGAATAACCCAGAAGCCGGGCCGAGTCAAACACCAATAGCAGAAGACTTTTTAGAAGACGTAGAAGAAGAAATAGATGAAGATATGTATATAAGGCTTATAAATAGGAGATGAAGGATAATAGAAGTTAATGATTATCTACACAGCTACATATATAGCCTTCATACTCGTATAGATCGAGATAAGAATAATTAGAAAGAGACTACCCCCGTTATTTTAGAAACATTAGGATCTAATTATAAATTATATAATTATAACATTAAGATTATAGAAACTATTAATAAAGGTTTTAGGAGAAGAATTTTAACTAAATTAGAGCTTAAAAATGTTTTTATTGACAGGTATGACAGATAAAAGACCAAGAGAAGAAACTGATAGCAGTAGTGAAGACGAAGGACTCCCTTACAAGCTAATGCTTGCCTTAAATAAAAGAAAAGAAAAGTTAGAAAAAACACTTTTAAATAAACAAATGGCTTTAAAGAGAATGTACGAATTATTAGAACTAGAACTTTATTTTTATAGAAGAAATTGCACACCTATATTAAGAAATGGAATTGTAAGCTTTACTAGAGAAATTAATAAAATAGACAAGAGAATTAAACTCATAGAAACCTCTTTAGAAAAAGACAATTTATCTTTAGAAAACTATATAATAATTTTTACCTTGTAGGAAAATATGGATGCCGAAAGCTCTAATAGGAGACCTGGTAAAGAAGAACAATCCCAACAGGTAGATCAGGTTATAAACTCTCTAAACAACAGAAGGTATTGGCTTTTCCCCGATAATAGAGACATGCTTACTACCTTGTTAGATAAGAAGTGTTTATTAGAAAAGGAGATGATTCATTTAAAATTCACTTTAGATCTTTTACATGATTCTATAGAAAGATATTATCAAGATAGAAGAGAACTTCCTCCCTCAGATTGGTTCGAGCCTATTCATATATGTGAAAGAGATTTTAGAAAATATCATAAGATAGTTAAATTAATAAATACATGTTTAAAAAATAACATGATATATGAAAATGATTATTCAGACATAATTAATATGTTTATTAGAAATGTTTAATTTTTGTTTTGCAGATTCTCAAGACCATGACAGAACTTTTCCTGCATAATTTCCCTTTAATATGACAATTAATAGATAAAAAGTGTGAATTAGAAAAGGAACTATATAAAACAAGAATAATGTTTCAACTATATATAGGAATATTTAATCACTGCCTATCTCATAAAGTACCTCCTCCTTTGTGTGTAAAGTTAGAATTAAAAGAATTTGGTAAAAAGATCATATCGTTAACTAGAATTATTTCTCTTATTACTTCTTGTTTAGATAAAAATTTTATTAGTAATGAATCTTTTCAATTTTTATTTAACAACCACTAACCCTTGTCCAGAATTTTTATAACTCTACTAATCATGATCAGATTATAAGATGGCTAGACCTCCTCAGAGACACTGGATTCCCTCCAGAGGAAATACTTCTTATTCTTTGGAGCCATACCTACCACTAGTCAGAACAGACCGCCATATAATCCAGATAAAATTAGGTTTGGTAATCGAGAACTCATTAGCTACCCTAATAGTAATATTTCTTTTAAAGTAGAAAGTCATATTAACTCTCTTTCTAAAGAAGAAAAATGTTTATTAGATAATTTATGGATTTCTTATAAAAAGAGTCCTAAAGACTCTAAGTATTTTATGGCAACAATAAACTGTTTAGCAGAGCATTTTAATAATAATAAGAAGAAACATAATTTTTATGTTGTAACAAGAGGAAGAACTGTAGGACTTTTTCATAGTTATGTCGAGGTTTTAGATAGTACTCAAGGTGTCAGTGTACCTCAGTATAAAGGTTTTAATGATTTTGAAGATGCTTTAAATTCTGCAAGACAAATTTTAGGAACTAATTTTTATATCTCTCTCTCTCTCTTAGAAATTTTAAACCTACTCAGTTTGATTTTTCTCCTGTCAAAGATACTGATAGAAAAGTTTTGTTTTGTGACCATTGTGAGTCTTTAAAACAGAATTATAAACTTATTAATGATAGTAATTTTCAGCTTAGAAAAGAATGAGAAAATTTAAGAAAATATATTTATAAATTAGAACAAGAAAATTTAAATCTCCAACTGGCTGCTCCAAAGGGCCTTCCTGCAGCCCAAATCAATGAGGAAAAGGGTGAGCGTTCTCCTATGAATGCTATAGAAGGGACTACTGAGCCCAATAAACCAGTAGCTACTCCGGCCCAACCGGTAGCCGGTAAAGACTTTTCAAATCCGGAGATAGCTATGGGTTTGCCAAAAGCCCAACAGACTCAGGGAATTGTTGATTTCCCTACTAGTTCGGCCCTACAAACGAATAATATAGAACGCTGGGATACTTTGGGCCAGCCCAGTGGTAAATTTGATTATTTTGTTAGATATTCACAACCAGCCCATTTTATACCAGATAAATCCTTTTATTCTTCTCAAGGCCTCACTATACAAGAACCTATTACTCTTAGCCCAGAACACAACCCAATAGCTCAAGCCCAAAATATTGATCATGGTAAAAACCCCATAACTAATAGCCCACATATTGAGATATTTCAAGATAGTCAAGATCCATATAGTAATTATATTGCAACCCAAGAAATGTTAGCCCAGTTAAAGCAAATGCAAGAAGGACCCTCCTCTCCACCTCTAGAATTTACTCAGTTAATATCCAACCAAGTCAATAAAGTTGTAGAAAGTGCTCTCAAAAATATAAAAACCCCTGAAAAAATTAACGAAGATTTTTCAAGAAGTGCTAGCCAGCATGCAGATAATGAAGAAGCTATGAATACTACAGAAGAAGAAGAAGATCAGTCAGATGAAGGATCATTGGGTAATTATTCCCATGGATCTATCGGAAGACATAATTTAGATACAGTAGATTAATAACGTAAGCAATGACGCAACAAAGATTCTCTCGTACAAAGATATTTTAGCCACATGCCAGTTATTGTAGCAATATGGAGACTGTGTATACCAATTATGCATGATACTATTTACTTTTTGACTTAATCTATATACGCAAAGAAGCCACGTAGAAAAGAAGGACAATTATACAAGTACTCAAGAATCTTATCACAGAAAGAAGACGCGTGGAAAGCAACTCAATTATCCAAGACTCGTAAAGCTCCCTTCTTTCTCTATATAAGGAAGCACTCTTCAGACTTCGAGAGGCAGGCGAAAAAGAGTTAGCAAACGAAAAAGAATATTCAACCAACAAAGATGTATTCACGTGTTGAAAACACATCTTTGTAAACATAAAGCCTTCCTTATAATAGAAAAACCAATCCAAATCATTGTAATTAGTCTTTAGTTTATTTCGGGGTTTCCGAAAAGGAAATCCTTTGTTTTATTTTCGTCATGTTATAAGGTAATCCCCAACCTTTGTACAGTTTTTATGTAAATTCTTTTGTAATCTCTCTTTCCTTTAAATCTTTAAAGGAATTCTTGTTAATAAATTCATGTTTAAATTGTTTAAGTTTATTTTAAAAATTTATCTTTTTCTCAATTTGTAAAAGTTTATTTCATAGTAAGCATAGTATAAAAGCATTACTTAGTCTGCAGTTTCAAACCTTTTAACTGTATTTTAGCAATAAGACGTCGTTAAAAGGACCCTTTATAGCCGGAGTGAGCCTGTGTTTCGGTCCAACTGAGAACGAGTTTATCTTTGCTAAAGTATTCTGTCTAAGGAGTGCCTCGGGTGCCTTAACAGAAGCAGGCTAGGTACAAGTTACTGTGTCTTACTTGGTAAACGAAAAAAAAAATTTTGGGGATGTTCCGAGTAACATAAGATTATAATTGACAAAGGAGAGTATTTAGTAGGATTGTATAACATTTTGGCTTCAAGCAATCAGCAACAAGGTAAACAAAGACGAAACACAACAACAACAGTACAACTACAACCGCCGCACTAAATCAGGTACTCCCTCCCCCTCGTCTCCTATTTATAAGCCTTATATACATATCTTCATCTATTTCTTCTTCTACGTCTTCTAAAAAGTTTTCTGCTATTGGTGTTTGACTCGGCCCGGCTTCTGGGTTATTCATCCCTGAAAATAAGAGGGATTTCATCTTTAAAAAGATTATCCCATTCGTTTGTAGTTATGGAATCTTTTCTTAAACATTCTGAGGCTAATGTCACTATTTTTTCAGCTATATCTTTTTCTTTTTGAAGAGGTTCTAATTCAGGTTCTAATTATAAAGACCAAGACTATGATCCAGAAAAATAGCCCATGATAAATAGCCCATTTAGCCAAAATCCTTACAATAATTTCTCAGAAACCCAAGATATATTGGCCCAATTACAAAAAGCCCAAACAGAATTATCTAAACACCCCATTTCACCCCCTTTAGATCTCAAACAATCTATCAGAGACCAAATTAATCAAGCAATCCAAGAAGCTTTTAAAGAACTTAGACAGAAGGACATTCCAGTAGACAGGCCCAAAAGCTTATCAGTATCTCTGGTTATTGAAAAGTCTAGAGTAGTCGGTTTAAAACTACGTAAGGAGGGAGAAATATAAAAGTTTTTTCCTAAAATATGTCTAATTGAATTAAGTGCTTCTTCAAAATCATTAAAGCCTTTGTACTGAGGAACACTTATATATATATATATATATATATATATATATATAAGAAAAAGAAATGGCCGCTGGGAGCACCTAAAAATTTTGAAAATGCAATTATATAAATATAATAAAAATAAAATAAGAAAAGGAATGGCGGCTAAGAGTATCCCAAGTCTCGAGAGATGAGTTACCTCAGCAATATACAAGGACATGTAGTTCACCACCACACCTAACTACCACTTGTGAAGTTGTATGAACAATCCTCTACTAAATTCTTATCCAGACCTAACTATATAAATACAACTTAGTTAATAAAATGGTCTTTGGTGGTGATTAATTTTGAAGTACATGGAAGAGATTTTATTTTTTAAGTAGTGACATATGACGGCCATGACTTTAATTCATTGCTTAATCATGACACATTTAAAACTTGCTTAATTCAATATCGAAAATATTTCCGATTCTCACCCAAGCTTTCTCTTTCTTTCTCTACTATAATTCTCTCAACTCTCAGCAATGGAGGGGGTGATTTTGTCATTTTTTGCCGAAATCACCCATCTACATCTCTTTCTTTGTGTATTTCCTTAAAAAAAGTGTTTTGTACACAGAGCTGGGTTTTTTCTTCCTATTTTGGGGATGTCGACATCTTGTTGCGGTGCTTGGTTTTTCATCGTCTTGTTGCGGTGCTGTTTGTTCGTGTGTTTCAGACTGGTGCATCAGCTTCGAGTCATCATCGATTCAATCAAAATTTGGGCGTCAATATTGCAGATCCGGAGGCATAGATATTCCGATCACTTTGGCTTTTTCATATTTGCAGGCATTTTACCGTTTCAAGCTATTAACATATGTGCTGTGAGTTTGTTCGTAGATTCATCATTATTGATTTTTAGCGGTATTGGATTTGTATTGTTTTGATATTTTGTTTATTGGATTATATGACTCAATAATATCACATGGACCAAGTGGAAGAATATAATAATTTATTGGGCCGTTCACGCAATATTATACGGTAGAATTTATTGTTAAATTTATTATCAAGTCTAATAATTCTTATGAACGCCAATAATCCGTGGCCAACCTGTTGGCAGCATAAATTGCCAATAGGGTGCCACGTCATCGGCCATTTAATTTTTTTTAAAAAAAATCTACGCTGAGTGAAATGAATAATACATAACTGCCCCCTTGATGGTAAGGGGCTCATGTGGGCCCCACATTCCCCCAAAATGGGGGTGTTAGCATGATATGTTGCCAACTTTGTTGGCAACAGATCATTTCTGTTCTTTTCTCTACTATATAAAAAGCGGGAATCCATGGAAATCTTTTGATTTATTATTTTACCCTTAACTTTTATGTTTATTATCAGTTTAATTAACCTTCGCAATTAATATATTTTCATTAAATATAATTATTATTTTCTTATTTATTATTAATTTTTTTTATCTTTTTGAATTCTTACATAGATGTTATGATGTTTTATCACTTGCGTTCACCGCTCTTTTACTTAATTTGACTTTTTTTTATGTATTTTATATTTTTGGAATACATCTTTTTAAAAAAAATTATCATCATTGTTATCATTTATAAAATGGCATTGCCTTGCATGCTAGAGTATCTAAAAAATAGCGAGAAGCATAAATGATAGAAAAATATATTCATGATAGCCATTTGAATCTTCAAGTAGTTGATTTGTGAAAAGATATGTAAATTATTATTAGTATTGTCAACTTATATAGCCCGAAGTGAAATCAAATTTTTTTTTTAGAAAACGTGTGCATTCAAGATATGTAAAATTCTTCTTTTTAGAGAACATTCAAGCAATTCATTCAACTTATATAGCCCTAAGTGAAATTGAAAAAGATATGGTATTTATTTTTCTAATATATTAATCTATAGTGTTTAATAATATCACTGTCACTAGACATTAATTTCTATCACTATCATTAATATATAACCATTCACACGAGTTAAAAAAAAAGGACATTTACACTTTATTTTTTCCATTTTATCGATAAGAGCTTTCATTGGATCTAAAAAGTATAAATAAATGTTGAATGACTTCATATTTTTAACTTAATTGACTATAAATTAGATTTTTTATACAAGTTACTTAGTTAATGCATAAAACACTCTTCCATCATTAGAGATATGATGAACTAAGTGAGTTAATGTGAAATATTGTATGATAGCCATATTGTAAGATATGTGAGATGTTTAAAATGTGGACAATTGCCATTACCGAAAATACCAAAAAAAAGTAACTGTAGGATGTAACTTGAAGTAGAAATGAAAAAATTTAATTACAAAATTATATTTTAATTTATTACAACTTTCACATTATAACTATAAGTTTCTACCAATGTTTAATTATTTAAATTATTTTTTATTAATTTTGGTTTCCTTTATTAATCTTGATTGTATAAAAAATATTAACATTTTTAAAGACAATCATAATATCCATCTTTACATAATACGTGCAACGCACGTATTTACTGCTAGTTAGATTAAAATTCTAATTAGTCTTTCAGAAGTGGTAGTTTCATAATAAACACTGATGCAAAGTGTTTAGGGGACTTCCAGAAATGACTCTCTTTACTTATAAAAGGGTACGTACCCCCATCAACTATGTACACAAAATCAAGTAAGGCTAAGGGAGAGAAATCCAATTTCTTATTCCACCGAACATTGTCGGTTAGATTTGTCTTAATTGACAAAAAGAGTGGTATATTATGGCACCACTGGTGGTTCTGGACATTTCTGTTACTATTATAGTAAAAAAAGATTGGCTATGGGCCCCACTTCTATTTTTTCCATATATTTTTTCTATTCTTTGTTTTAACGTAAAGTGGCTGCACTAATTGAAGTAGTGTTATGGGGATGACAGCCGAGAAGGCGGCAATTAATTGCGGCCTTCTCGGCCGCAATTAAGGGCTGCAATTATTTAAGGACTGTAATTGCAGGCCCTTCATTTTTAGTTTTAAAAAATTAATTATTATTTTTTATTTTTCAAAGTAATTAATTTTTAATAATTTTTTGAAGTGGAATTATTTTGTATTTTTAATTTGTTGGATTTTACATTTTTTTGCTTAACATTAGTTATACTTCACTTCTTTTTTATATTATTTATTTATTGGAAACTAAGTAATATATTTAACTTCAAAGAAATAGTTATCAATGCATATATATATCATTTTCTATTTTTCAAGTTTCAAAGTAAAAGAAATAATAAATATTCAAATTTCTAAGTAAAGTCAAGTAAGTCCAAATAATTTTTGCAAGTTCAAATCTAAATGAATTCACTTGTCATTTTAAAATTATTTTTTATCTATTTAACGTATTTATAACAAAATTTAATTAAATCTTAAGTTTCATATTTCTTATTTTGTCGCATTCATATCCTACATTTAATTTGTTAAAATTGCTTTATTTTATAAAATAATCATAATATCTTGACAGTCATAGTTTATATTCATGGTAGTAAAAAATAAGTATTGCATTAAAATAGTTTGTAGTAAAATTTGGTAAGTCAATGAATTAATTTCATGGATTTTTATTTGACGGTTATAATTTCTATTCATGATAGCCAAAATATTTACTAAGTTTTATTTTAATCAAAAGGATATAAATTTAAAACATTGGGTGACTTAATTTAAGTTTGAGCACTCTTTCATTTTTTGAAAAGGTGTTTTGTACCTTCCTCAAAAAAAAGTGTTTGGTAGATTTTGTTTGTGACATATTTGCTTAGTCTACATGTAATTTTTATTCAAGTAAATATGAATGAAATATTTGTTTGATACTTTGTATTATGTATTACATTGAAATAGTTTGTAGTACAATTTGATAAGTTCAAAAATTAATTCCTCGCATTTTTCTTTGACGGTTATAATTTATATTTATGGTAGTTAAAATATTTACACAGTGATTTTTATTTTAATCAAAACTATATAAGTTTGAAAAATTGGGTTGGTTAATTTAAGTTTGAGCAACCTTTCATTCTTTTAAAGTGCCTAGTAAATTTTGTTTCAAACATATTTGCTTTTTCACATGTAATTTTTATAATGTTAAAGTATAGCTATTTTTCCAGTAACCGCGCTGGTTTGTACCCGCAAATCAATTTGTGTTTTCTTTCGCAAATTAATTTGCGGGTATAAACCCGCTCGGGCAATAGAAAATTCCCATATTAAAGTAAATATGAAATGGTCAAATATTTGTTTGGTATTTTAAATATTAAGTATTGCATCAAAATAGTTTGATGTAGAATTTGGTAAGCCTGTAAATTAATTCCGTGAATTTTTATTTGCCATCGAATTAATGGTTATACAAATAATTTTTTATTGGCCAAAATACCAAATTCTTATTTTTTAAAAACACACTTTTTACGATTTGGTATTTTAAAAAATTGGGGCGACAAATAGGTATTCAAAACTTAACTTTGGAGCACTTAGGTACATTTTCTTCGCGCCAATGGAATTTTGAATAAAATAATATTATTTAATATTTTTCGTATTTTTACACCTTTGTCTTAATTTCTTTAAATCCTCTCTTATTACTTTATTCAATTTTTAACTTTAACCATTCTTTTCTCCTTAAAAAAATTTTAAAATAGGAAATTCGTACAAATTAAATAGTCCACAAAAGTTTGCCAACTTCGAGTTTGGTACGAAATAAAAAATGTAGTTCGATTGGTCAAAAAATTGAAACACATGTAATTTAGTTCAAAATTTTAATTAAATTAATTTTATCGAATTAATTTGATACTAATTCAATAGTTTTTATTGAAAGTATTCAACACCGTAGAATTTGTTCGCATTAATATCGCAATTTTTAAAACAATTATTTAGCATTAAAGACCCGTACATTTATATATTAACTAACAATTAATAATAAATATAATTATTATACCTGCATAAAATTTTTGTAGGAAAATATCACTATAAAAAGTATATGTTATGTAAAAGAAAAAAAGAAGAAGAAACCCCCCAAAAGCCACCACCAGTAGCAACTGCTGGTGGTGGTGGTTTCGAAAACCACCCGGAAGGCTGGTAGTTTTCGAAACCGCCGCCACCACCACCAGCTACTGTTGGTGCTAGTTCTTTAGGGAGTAAGAAGGGAGGAAGGGATGGGAGTGGGTTGGGTGTTTAGGGAATAGGTGGTGGCATGGTTGGGGGCTGGGGGTTGGGAGTTTTAGAATTTTTGATATTTTTTAATTTAATTTTATTATTTTTTAAGTTAGGCGTAATTTTTTATAATGATTCCTACCAAAATTTTATAGGTACAACAATTATATGTATTATTAATTATTAGTGAAAATCAAAATTTGTGCGCATTTAATGATAAAGAAATTTTTGAAAAGTTACAATTTTAATGCGAACAAACACTACGATGTTTAATATTTTCAATAAAAACTATTGAATTAGTATCAAATTAATGTGATAAAGTTAATTATCGACCAAGTAAATATATAAAAAAATAAATGGTTAAATTATGCAATTTAACTAGAATTTTTAATTAAAGTATGAGCATTTCAATTTTTTTGACCAATCAATCTACATTTTTTATTTCGTGCCAAACTCGCAGTTGTCAAACTTTTTTGGAATATTTGTGCTAATTTCCCATTTTTAAATTTTTTTTAGGGGAAAGAAATGATTAAAGTAAAAAAATTGAATAAAGTAATAAGAAAGGATTTAAAGAAATTAAGAAAAATATGGAAAATACGAAATAATATTATTTTATTATAAATTCAAGTTCCAAATATCAATTTATTGTTGTGAGTTTTTTAAATACAAAATCATCGAAAGTGTATTTTTTAAATAACCAGTATAGTATTTTGGCCATTTTTTATTATTGATATTATGTTATTGCGTATATACAAGATTGTAACCATAGATACAATATATTCTATAGTAACAATGCAATAGATTGGTTCATAAGTTTCGTCATGGATCCTTAAAGAACCAGTTCGTTATTTTGTACAAGGTTGTTTTGTAGTATACTATGTAGGGTAATTCGGTCAATTCATTATTTGAAGCAAGTTTAAATTTGAGAAAATTAAGCAAAAAAATGGCATTTAATTTGAAATTACAAAAACAAGGTAAAATGAAAATATTTGAAAAAATCAGGTTTTTCGCAACTTGATTTTATGTAAAATCACGTATGCGTGATTACACAGAATTGTTTCAAGTGATTGCCCAGCTTAAGTTTTTTATTTTTTTTTTTTTTTTTTATGTGTGATATAATTTCTTAAATTTCAAACCATCCTATCTTATAATAATGATAATGATGATGATGACGATGATCATGATGATGATACTTGAAGTGCCACTTAGGTAAAGTGCCTAGGTGGCAATACCACTTTTGATATTATTTTTTAGGTATTAATTATTTTCTCATTTAATTTATTTTATTTTCCCTATTTGGTGTTTTTTTTAATTTTAATTTTTTATATTATTCTAATTCTGAATTAATTTATATAAATTTTTTATTCTTTTATATTTAATGTTGTATGCATTAATGAAAATGTGATAAGAAAATGTTGTATGCATTAACATTTTCTATATATATTTCAATTTTCAATATATATATATATATATTCTTTTTATTAACAAAAATAGAAGCGTTAATTTCGTACAGTGCCACATTAGCATAAGTTTACCGCTTTAGAAAAAGAACCATTTTACATTTAAAAAATTAAAAAATCATCTTATTTTATTTTTACCACATTAAAAATATAATTTTAGATAGTTCTCATAGGTAATGAGCACTGAGCAGTTCAAATAATTGGTAATTTTTTTAGATTAAATAGCGAGTAGTTTAATAATTAAATTTATAATGAATAATTAATTTATTAGAAGAGAAATAGAAAACGACAACTTCCATGTCCTATTTCACTGCAAGGTACTTAAAAAAATTAATTATTAAAATTATCATTTAATCACCTCTTCATATTTTGTAAAAAATTACAAGTACCAAAAATCAATTTTATTTTTATTTTTTTTATATTTAGTATTATGTTACATGCATGAATGAAAATGTAATAAGAGATCAAAGTTACAACGTACAATACTAATGAAATTAATTCTGAAAATGATAATTAACTTTTTTATATATTTTTTAATTTTTTAATTATATATATATATTAATAATAATAATAATATAATAAATTCAATAGTGCCAACTAAGCACAACACTATATTGGTAGTGTCACATTGGCACGTGTTTTCTTTTTAAAAAAATCTAATTTAGAAATCAATGTTATCCCGATTTCCTTTTTTAATTAGGCCTTATTCAAAAAATATAGTTTTATACAAATTTTAAAAAAATGGAATTGAGAAATAAATGTTAATTGTTTATTCATTTTTTTATTTGATTCTATAAACAAAATACATTTAAATATATAATTTACTAATTGATAATATTTGTTACTTAACAAACGACGAAAAATCGAACTATGACAATCGTTTATTTAAAAGAAAGGAAAATTTTGACCTGAATTGAAAAAAAAACTCGAATTAAATATGAAAAATGGACTATATTTTGCCGATTGATGCTGTCTGGTATTGATTTTATTAATTTTCACTAATTTGACTAATAGTAGCATAGCTAAAAAAGCAAAACTCAACTTGGATATGTCCCAAATTCAATATTCAGTACTCGTATATTATAATTGCAAAAAATTTTGGCTAATAGTGGTAAAAATACAAAAGGAAAACTTGAATTGGATATGGCCTAAATTCAATTCAATATTAAGTATCAATATATCGTGATAACAAAAGTCAAGAGCAATGGCTTTCGCATGTCGGCCTTTTGTTAAAAAAACCAGTTTTTAATCATGATCAGTTGCACATCATAGTATCTAGAGTTATAAATCGTGCAGGATTGAATGTTCTTACATGTGACAAAGATGGAAAACTAACGAAATTAACGATGAATGTTGTTTACAAAGAAATATTTTAAAATTTTTGATTTTTTATTTACTTTATTTCTTTTTTTAAGGTATAAATTAAATAAAATCCATATTCAAGCGCAATAATACAAATTTGATTAAAACCCTACTGAAGCTAGATTTACTGTCACCTTGCCGATGGAAGAACTATAGCCGCACTATCTGTACAATTCCAACGATAACTACAATTGTTACTAAGGCCGCCCTATGAGCGGCGACTAAAGCCATGCAATGCAACACACGGTTGGTGGGACTCGAACATGAGGCCTCTAGATCTCAAGGCCTCACCCTTTATCCTGATAACCAATCCGATAAGGCCTTATTGGCAATTTACTTCAATTCTTAATGCATTTTCATTCTCTAATTCATGGTTTTAATTTTATTTTAAATATATTGTAATATCCTTCTGCGCACGAGTGTAGTACTAGTCACATAAAGTGTGTAATGGACTACACATGATGTGTAATGAACTATAATAATGATTGTGTAATGAATTATAAAGAGTGTATATTGGTAGTTTAATGCATTAAACAAAAGCATTAATTATGTTGTTGTGGATTGAAGATCAAATTTGATAAGTGGGTGAATAGACCAATTCAACAATGAATGTTGACTATAAAGAAGTATTTAGAAATTTAAATTTAATTTTCATGTTAGGCATTCTGTAGTCTTCCTACAATAATTTTAAATAATTATTAGGTTTTTTTTTATTTTTTATGCATTGTGCTTTTTATATGAAAATTGTACTTTTATAGTTTCATGTTAAATAAATAATTGTCAAATATAATTACTGTACATCGCACGATGACATTTTGAGCATTCGGTGATAATTTGTATTGCAAATCAAAAAAATATGTGTAATGGTATTTACATTCATATTCTATAATTGTATTGTATTTACAATTAAATCAATTGATGTAGTTTTTCCGAGCAACTCACGGGTGCGGTACTCGCATTGTATAAACACAAACTAGTGTAAATGAGCAAACACAACATCTATCATCTCAAAACAAAAGAAAGAATATTAAAAACTTCCTTCACCCTTTTTATCGAATACTTGGTAGAAAATGATATAATGTTAAAAATAAATAAATAAATAAATAATAGAGAAAGCTAAAGTGTGTAATTTTTTTCTTAATCAACGCTCAATGTTGAGTACTTTTTCTACGCTTTTGATAAAAGATGCATGTGTTATGTCCGCCTCGTGCCTGAGCGACACTTAAGCACCACTTAGACATACTTTTTAGAACACCGCTTGGTAATTGGTTACGTTAAATTTTTACGCACCACTTTGTTTTCTTTTGGCCAACTTAGTAATAAAAATTGGGAAAGGAATTTAGATTTGATTTTAAGCATACATTTCGGGCATGTTCGATACGCATTGCTGAAAAAAAAAAAAGAAATTTTAAATATGTGATTGAAAACTAAAAAATAGATATTAAAAATAAAAAAATGTGTCAAATCAATATATGATATTGTGATTAATTAAAAATGATAGGAGAGAAAAAATAATTTAAATTTAATTGATGTCAAAGTATCAAAGAAGCTATTTTATTTGAACAATTTTATTATTATTATTATTATTATTATTATTATTATTATTATTATTATTATTATTATTATTCACCGATTGTAAGGAGGTTTTTTCCTACAGTCACAAAAAGGTATATTATTGTCTGTATATCCGCCATTTCATTTTTATTATTGTGTTCTTCAATTGGGTTTTCTCAAACCGTGTAGTCGGTTTTCACGGTAAACCTCAGGGGGCGAGGGGGAATTATTATTGCTAGAGTTTCTCGGTGACATGGAAATTGTAAGATGAACTTAAAGCCATAGAATTCTTTTAAAATGTGCAAAATTCTTTCAAATTATCCGTGTAATCTACGAAAAATTCTTCATATGTCTTTCTTACAGTCGAATCTGCAGTAATAAAGCATTATACTTGTTATTATTATTATTCTGACCGAATGGATTTTTTCTTCCTCACTAACCTAAAAAAGAACATGTTCATCCTCATTCTGTCATTTTGTCTTCACCTTTTCTTCTCCTCAACTTTCTTCTCCATTCTCTTTTAACTATTCTTCCAAATCTCCACAGATCCTTTGATCGAAACCACCGCTCCAGAAACATACTAGTTATTATTATTATTGTTATTATTATATTTGTAAAGGGAAATTGGTGCAAATAGTCTAGAAAAAATTGGGCTAGTGCGCATTTGGTTCAAAATAAAATAAAATAGCTCAAATGGTCCCAAAAAAGTCTGTTAGGTGCGCATTTGATCAAATTGGATGATTTTCATCCATTATGGCTAATAGTCAAGTTAAAATATGTTATTTTGTCTTTTTCCCAAGGGAATTTTAGTCATTTGGCTTAAAATAAATTGTACAAACGGTCCTAACATTTAGGGGTTATTACAATTAAGTCTAAAAGTTTGAAAAATGTATACTTTAGTCTCAAATTTTAGTTAAATGGCACAATTTTATTTTTTATTTTTTCTATGGATACTTATTTGGTCCATAATTAATTTTATTGAATTACTTTGATACTGATTAAATAGTTTTTATCAGAAATTTTGCAATACATTAGTATTTGTTTGCCTTAATATCGTAATGTTTGAAAATTTTCTTTAGCATTAGAGAAGCGAGCATTTTGATTTTGATCAATAGTCAATAATTAATATAATTATATTACATAAATAAAATTTTATTAACAATATATCACTATAAAAAAATATACCGAATATACAAAGAATTAATGAAATTGAATCAGAAAATTAAAAAATTCATTGTAATACGCCGGCATCTCCCTCCTAATAACTATTTTTATCGATAAAATTCATTTGACCATTGGATTCTCGAGTCCACATATTTCTAAAAAATAAAAATAAAACAGAAAAAAAGAGTGGTGATTTTCACACCCACATTTTTAATCCCACACGCCCACTTTTTCCTATTACCAAAATACCCTTTCCTACAATTCCTTTCCTACCCTCCATTTAACCCTACAATGCAATCCCACTATGAGCCGCTCCATTTTAGCCTTTACACCCACTCGTAGCTCTCCAACTTCTGAGGAACACGAAGACAATGGGCTTGTTGAACAATGTAAGTAATAATATTATTTTTCGTCACTTTTGTTTAATGGGATTGGATGTCGCTGAACTGAATGTGGCACGTTTGGAGAGAGCTAATCGTCAATGGCAGAGTGGGTCGGAGTGGGCGCATTTGGACGCTGGCTGATGGTACAAATTGAGGCTCGGCAATAGGTGGTCGGGATTCCATTTGGACACTCGGCCAGGGGTGGCCAAGCCTCCATTGGAGGCCTCGGCCATCCTTAGCCGAGGCCTCCAGTTGGAGCTTTGGCCCGAGCTGGCCGAAGTTGCCTTTATATCCTTGACCAGCCTGACCAATGCAATCTCCTGGTTCTTTCCCGGCTCCAGCTCCAGTGCCATGTTCTTCCCTACGTTGTATATGCACATATCTAATATTAATTTATACTTTATTTAATATGTAGGAATCAGATGCATATGACACAGAAGATAGTGTTATTGGTCCTATGAGTATTATTGATCCAATGAACATGGGTATAGATTATACACCAAATTTTACAACTTCCAATATATTTGATTCATGTGATGATCATATTTGTTGGGCACGTAATATTGGAAAAAATCTCGGTATGATAATAGTAGTACAGTGATCGGATAATGGAGTGGATGGTAGGCAACCTAGGCTTTTGTTGGCATGTGAACCAAGTGGTAAGTATCGGGCGGCCAAAGAAAAAGATGGAAAGGATCAGGGTCTTGAAAAATTGATAGGAACAAAAAAATGTGAGTGTCCATTTGCATTACGAGGTAGGCAAATATCTCATGATGGGCATTGGATATTACAAGTTGTATACGGTGTACATAATCATCCATGCGCGAAATATTTAGAGTACCATTTGTTCGGTGCGAAATGTGTCAAATAAATGCCGCAAGTGTACAGGTCAAACAAGTAGTAAATGGATTTTTGAGTCCAAGTGTCGATCCCACGGAAACTTGTTTTAATTACCAAAATTATCAACTTTGTACTTTATTTGAAAAGACGATTTGAAAATTGTTTTGTTTGTTTTCTTTTTATGAAAATAAAATCTTACAAACATAAAAACTGAAGAGAATCTAAATAACAAGAATTTAATATTTGTAATATATAATATAACGACGATGGGAATTATAAGACTTGGGACTTACAATTTCACCAACTTTGATCCCTCTAGTATACGCAATTGGATTCAATAGTGATCTTGTTTTCGTCAACGATCGAATTTACCAAAATAACTATTTACCTCTCTCGAGGATAAATAATTCTATTCTATTAGGCCAATTTATTTATCTCTAAATAAATTCGTTATCAACCCTCTAGAACGCGTTTACACAATAAATTCAAATAGGTTCCGTCGAAACTTCACCTAAAGATCGCACTAACCACAAGTTTATCTCTAAATCTTGTCTAAATTAGTGTTTTATGTTGTTTATTCTAATTTGTGTTTTCGTTTCTCAAATCCGACACAAACCAATTTATAATTTATCAATTGATCAAAAAGATAAATTAATATGCTCAACAACATAAAATTAACGACAAATCAATCACATACTATTAAATCCAATAACAAAATACTAGAGTTCACAAAGAGGATTCATTGCTCGTCCTAAGTATAGAAACTTAGTTACCCATAAATTTAAATACGAGAATTTCAATAGAGAAAGTACAGAGATACATAACCGGATTACGACGAGTGGAAATGAATGTGTAGCTTCCTGATAAGTGCTAGAAAAGCGCTTAAATAACTCTTCTATTTTATGTATTTGTGTGTTTTATTAGTGTTATATATTCCGTTTTATGTGCTTTTCCTTTATTGTGGTGTTTAGGGTCACAAAGAATCAAAAGGAGTCAAAAAGGATGAAAATCGAAACTCGGGACCAAAATGCAAGCGAATCAAAGATGGAGGACCTCCGATGTAATTTTATGAAAAGTTTTTTTTACAATTTTTCTTGTGCCAAAGTCGAAGAACATCAAAAGAGGATTCCCAAACTTTTTCCGGATCTCAAATCGGAGTTTCCTAGTGAAAGTTATGGCCATTTGAAGAAAAAGGACTAAAAGAGTCAAAGCCAAACGGTTGGGGACCAAACTGCAACTTTTCAAAAGTCGGGGGACCAAAGTGAAACTTTTCAAAAAGTTGGAGGACCACAATGCATTTTTCAAGGACCAAAATGAACAACATTCAAAAGTTGAGGGACTTGGTGTGCAATTTCTGGGTGACTCGGGTGACTCGAATCACCGCCGCACGTGATCTAGTCAGCGCCGCAAGTGACTCGAGTCACGCCCGATCATGCTCGATCACCGCCGCAAGTTATCGAGTCACGCCTGAAACCGTCCCTGGCCTTCCTGTTCCCCGCGCGCGGACTAGGCAGAATCACGCGGTGACTCGATCAGCGCACGCGGTGACTCGAGTCACGCCTGACACCACTGCAGATTTTGACCAGCTGACTCCACCTACCATAAATAGGAGTAGTTTGGTATTTTCTTGACTTCTTAGAGATAAAACAACTTGAGCACACCACAATAGACTCATGAAGGAAGACTTTTATCATTTTTTAATAATTTTTGGTGTAATATTTTGCCTATAAATAGAGACATTTCCAAGCTTGAATTACACAACTTGTAGAGAGAATTAGCTTGTAATTCTCTCCAATTTTCTCCTCAATAAAATTTTCTTCATCATTTGTGCTTAGTTCTAACTTGAAAGCTCTTAGTTTTTCATATTCCGGGGGAAGTAAAAACCTAAATTTAGGTTCGATTAATCAATCGACGATACTTCGGCCGTGAATATGATTAGCGGAGCATTTCTTCACTAATTTCTCTTCTTCTTTTATTTTTCATGTTTGAGAAAGATAATTTCTCATATATTGCAGAGGTGATACAGCGTTACTGCCGTTCTAAGTATTTAACCCGCATATATGAGTAGTTAGACTTCTCTATTTAATTCTTAGCATTATTTACTTGATTTCTATAGTTTGTATATATTACTTGAGATAGTGAAGTATAACCTATCATATAGCAGTGGTGATACCGCTAATATGAGTAGTTAGACTTCTCTATCTGAATCGAGGGCGTTGTGTTCAATTATCATGTTGTTATCTTTTCTAACTCTTTACTAACGTTTTATCTATTCATCTACTTCAATTTGTTGATTTGTTATGCTTTTAAACCCGTTTTGAATTTATGTGATTATTGCATTCACTTTGGCCAATTGAATCAATTAATCTTTAAGTTCAAGTTATGTGCTAGGATTGGAACTTTTGATCCGTAATTGTCACTAGATTCCAATCCACAGTAGCAAACGAATGTCGTGCATATTTGTTAATAAATCAACTTAGATGTATTAATTCAAGTTTGTGAAATTGATCATCTAATTCAACTCATTCTTCTTGTTCATTTCACACTAGCGTTGCATTAAATCCTAAAAACTTGTTTAGGATTATCCAATAGCTAGACGTTAAGTTAAAGAACTCACTTTAATCTAATACACTTAAGGAAGAATTCGTTAATCAGATCGTATTGATTAATTGGAGTTGATAAATTGAAGAAGGGATAGTACACGTTGCATGGGAAAGATAAACACAAGATGTTGACACAACCGAACCCAAGAACTAGATATATCTTCAATTGTTTCATTTTCATCTCTTTTATTTTGTCATTTTATTTTCGAATTTCATCCAACTTCACAAAACCCCCATTTCTAGATTAATTGATAAGAACAACTAGATTAAACACCGTTCCTCTTGGGTTCGACCCTTACTTGCCACTTCTACATTAATTTGTAGTTTTGAAACCGAGTAAGGAAATAAAATAAATTTTGGCGTACTGCGACAACACGCCCACTTGGTGTTGTCTCCCTTCCTTCGCTCCTCGAATGTGTTTAGTTCTTTCTTCACTCATATTTTTGACTAAATTCCTCTCTATCAAGCTCTCTTGTATGCTAAAACTAAAAGCTTCGAACTAAAACTAAGAACAAATGAAAAAGAGAATTTTATTGAAGAGAAAGTTGGAGAGAACTACTAGCTAATTCTCTTCCACTAAGTTGTGTACTAAGTTGTGTATTTCCTTCCTTACAAATGCCTCTATTTATAGGCAACATTTCACAAGAAAACATGATAAACAAATTGTACAACTACTCCATTATGATTCCACTAATTGGTAACCACCAAATCATGATCTTAAATTGCTCCATTAGTTCAAATATTGCATCATGGTATAGGTAAGCATCTTGGCTGAATTGTGAAATTGAAATTTCCTTTTTTTGATATTTTAATAGAAAGTTATGAATTTTCTACTAAAACATGGCCCAAGAAATCCTCCATTCACATCACTCTCGGGTTTGCCCATGTTTGACCATGATATGATCCGACTCATTTGAAGTGGTCAACAGCAAAGTTGTAGCCCTCTGAGTTGCCTTTCCAACAATATAAAGTGCAGGTCCATCCGATTTTTGTAGCAAACGTTATGGTCAAATTACTGAACTGCGGCAGTAAATTCGAGCTGCTGATTTTTTTACGCTTTGTCATTTCTCTTCAAATGGCCATAACTTTCACTAGGAAACTCCGATTTGGGATCCGACAAAAATGTGGAAATCCTCTTTCAATTTTCTTTGATATTTGCACAATAAAAATTGTAAAAACAACTTTTCATAAAATTTCATCGGATGCCCTCCATCTTTGAATTTGCTTGCATTTCGGTCCCAAGTTCCGTTTTCGCTCCGTTTTCATCCATTTTGGCTCCTTTTGATTTCTTGTGACTCTAAACACACAATAAAAGGAAAAACACATAAAAAGAAACATATAATACTAATAAAACACACAAATACGTAAAATAGAAGAGTTATTTAAGTGCTTTTCTAGCACGTATCAAACTCCACCACACTTAGACTGTTGTTCACCCTCGAACAACAAAAGACTCAAAATACACAAAAGCAAGCACACCATCAAACACACTAAATTCAAAGCAACTTGACAGACACAAATACTAGTATAAAATGTAATCAACTCACGGTTCATACTACCAAAGAAGATGAGCTTGTTCGGCACTTGTACTTCACTTCCCATTGCCTTTTAGACCCAAAAATTGAGTGGTTAGCAACCCGACCCTCAATGGTCAAATATATCGTTACCCTCTTATGGTCATATCTGACTTATGTTCTCTCATCCCCCAATGATCATCCCAAAGGTTGCTCTCAATCACTCTTTTTTTATATGGGCAAATTTCACCGGTAGGATCAATAGTACGCAATGTGATGATTCTCCCTAAATTTGAGTGCTCAACGAACAAGTTTACTCCAAAGTAATTCAAACCAACTAGATTTCCACATCCATGATACTCACTTTGATTATTTTCTCACTCTTTTTTTTATTTTTATTTTTATTTTTATACGAAATGTAAGCATGCAATGCAATGCCCCAAACAATCATGCTTTCTCAATGACCCATGTAGCGGGCTTTAGGTCGGCTACTCCCGAGCTCGTCACTCAAGGCACCAGGCATTAAAATACCCCTAAGAACTTATTCACCCGAGTCACTGAGGCAAAAGAATGGAAGCACAATGAGATGAATGCAGTTTTTTTTTTTAACACTCTTTTATTGACATAGATTGGATTTCTAGCAAACGGTCATTACCTTGTTTCTACTTGTTAATCAAAGACACTCCACACAAGTTAACATGCACGGAATCATCACAATACTAAACTCATCCTCCACCAGTTAATTCACGACTTATCTCACAACGGTAAAGTGATTCATAATGAAAATGGGTGGAAAGCATTCAAGTGCACGTCTCACTCCAACAAGTCAACTTCTAGATCCATCAACAATGAGTCATGACATCCAATGGACAAGCAATTGTCAAATAAGCTTGAGTAGTATACCACGTGAGTTAAAGACATTTTAAACTTAAGATTTTTTTTTTTTAACGGCAAGTTTAAAATGTGTTTAAAAAAATTTTATACAAAACGATCAAGCATACAATATAACTAAAACACATACACACAACACTAGACATATGATAAACAACCTATAAATAACAAGCATACACAACTAAATTAGAAAATAAAATAAAACTTGCACCCCCACACTTGAGAATTACAATAAATTCTACAAATCAAAAGTACACAATGACTAAACTAAGCGAGAAGTCATGCAATCAGCAACTGTTTTCTCTGAAGCAAAATAACACAAACAGTCTAAAATATAAAACAAACAAAAATAAGATGCGTCTCAAGAGCCTATTACTCCTTACTCTGCCATCTCCAAAAAAAAAATTATAGTTATCAAATGATTTTATAACAGCACGAAATCCCACCCCCAAATTGAAATTGACATTGTCCTCAATGTTCAATAAAGAGAAGGAGAGATATCACCTGTGTGGCTCAAACGGAGTGCATAAAAAATCCTCAGTGCCGACTGTGAATCCGTAGAGCCGTGATAAAGGATCGAGGGTGACTCCTATAATTCGGGATCCTCGCACTCGAGCAGCTGTAATGGCACATCCCAGCAGCCCACAGAGTCCTCCTCCATAGATAACGTTAATTTTAAGATCTCCGAGTTTTCTTCCCACTTCGATGGCAGCAGCAGTGTATTCCGACTTTGCCCCCATGTTTGCTCCTCCAAAGATTCCAATGGTTTGCAATTGTACATGAGAAGGTCCTTCGAGGCTGGGAGTGGCTGCCATAAGAACTCAATTTGCCAAAGAAAGCTAATAACTAAAACAAACACACACAAAAAAATATCAAAAACAACAATATAAACAATTAGTTGTGATTGTGGCTCACATCTTCCTCTGACTTTACGTCCAGAAACGGCTGCAACACCTTCTATGAGTTGGGGATATGCTTCCCATCCAGTTTTCTTAAAAACTGGCAAACAAGGTCTTTTAAAGTCAGATTCCCAAGATTGCGTTCTCGTTCACTCTTAAACTTAGTCCATAAACCGAGAAGTTCTTGTTGCACAGTTCCACAAGGATGCGTCTCAAGAGTCTGCAAGATATTATCTAGCGACTCCGTACTCAGGCCATCCTTAATGAAAGTTATCTTATATTCCCTATTTTTGGACGTAAATCCAAGTGAACGACAACCTGTATTACATGTCCATCTAGCACACTTATAACAAACATTCATTCTTTTTGCTCTTCGTTTCTTTGCAAAACTGCTTTTGCCTAAACCTGATAAATGTTTGGTATAAATGGTTGGAATTTCTCCTTCTATTTGAACTTTGGCTTCAATTAACCAACGTATATCCGCAGGCATCCCATAATACATCAACATTCTCAACCGCTCTTTCCTAAAGCGGTAGATTATTTTCAAATCATTCAAAGGAAAAGATGAGTAGTATTTTCGAATATTTACAAGTGCAGAGTCCATGTTTAGTGGATGAAATTGAAGAAATAAAAGAGAAGAAGTATGAAGATTTGAATTACACATTCAACAATCACAAGAAAAAGATAGATATACAAACATGCTTCCATAACCGGCTAAAGAAGCAAAGAAAAGAAGAATGTTACCTAAAGAAACTGTAATTGCAGAGATAAGTAGAGAAAAATCAGGTGAAAACGAAGTGTGGTGTGGATAAATGAGTCACCTCGTCTGACTTTAAGGATCGTGTGTGATTATTGTGGCAACCACTCACCCGACAAGTGGGTAAACTATCCGCGGGATCCGAGGAAAAAGTAAATCGCATGGCCGTTGAGAAAACGCGTCTGCCAGCTGTCCACCTGTGTTGGAACGAGAATTAGAGAATTTTAATAAACACACTCAGATAAACAAAATAAAACAATATAAAATAATGTAATGCACACACAACACACATCAAATGAACGAGAATTGGGTTGCCTCCCAAAAGCGCTTGTTTATAGTCACGAGCCTGACTACGAAAATCACTGCAGCTCTAGAACCGACTTTTCGTTTGAGAAATTGGTCTCAAAGTAGTGCTTGAGACGTTGACCATTAACTTTGAAGGTTCCTTTGGTCGGGTGAGAAAGTTCGATAGCACCATATGGAGTCACTTGTGAAATCGTGAACGGCCCTGACCATCTTGATCTTAGCTTTCCTGGGAATAGTTTCAAATGAGAATTATAAAGTAAAACTTGATCCCCTATCCTAAATTCTCATTGTTGGATGTGCTGATCATGATATTTCTTTGTTCGTTCTTTGTAGAGTGTTGAATTCTCATATGCACCTAAACGAAACTCATCCAGTTCGTTGAGTTGCAAACATCTCTTTTCTCCTGCGACTTTCATGTCCATGTTCAATTGTTTCACTGCCCAGTATGCCTTGTGTTCTAATTCAACTAGTAAGTGACATGATTTTCCAAACACTAATTGGTAAGGAGACATACCAATAGGTGTTTTGAATGCAGTACGGTATGCCCAGAGTGCATCATCCAATTTGTTTGACCAATCAGTGCGTGAAGAATTCACAGTGGTTTCAAGAATCCTCTTCAGTTGTCTATTCGATATCTCCACTTGTCCACTTGGTTGTGGATGATAAGGCATGGCTATTCGATGGTGAACTCCATACTTAGCCAAGATAGTCTTGAAAAGTTTGCTGTTGAAGTGAGTGCCACCATCACTAATGATAGCACGAGGTGCTCCAAACCTTGTGAAGATGTTCTTTCTGACAAATTCTACCACCACCTTAGCATCGTTTGTCGGTGAAGCACGTTCTTCAACCCATTTTGACACATAATCAACTGCTACCAAGATATAGTGATTGTTGTAGGAAGATGGGAATGGTCCCAGGAAATCAATGCCCCAAATATCAAAGATTTCGACCACCAAAATGTTGTTCAGCGGCATCTCTTGTCATGCAGAAATGTTACCAGTGCGTTGGCAATGGTCACATGCTTTGATAAATGAAAATGCGTCTTTGAATAAAGTGGGCCAGTAAAATCCGCTCTGTAGCACTTTAGCAGCTGTTTTGTTGGGTCCCAGATGGCCACCATAAGGTGATGAATGCACACGTTCTAGAATGTCTCTCATTTCATCATCAGGCATGCATCTTCTGATGATTTGATCAGGTCCTCATTTGTACAGAAATGGCTCCTCCCAGCAGAAGTAACGAAGGTCATGGAAAAACTTTTTCTTCTGTTGATAGGAAAATTCATGTGGAATTATGCCCCCAACTAAATAGTTGACGTAATCGGCAAACCAAGGAGCTTTGTCAACTAGAAACAATTGCTCATCGGGAAAATTCTCATTGATTTCACCATCTGTGGGCTCCATAACTTGCTGAATTCTTGACAAATGATCTGCCACTTGATTTTCTTTTCCCTTCCTATCCTGAATTTCAATGTTGAACTCCTGTAGAAGCAATACCCATCGGATGAGCCTTGTTTTGGCATCTTTCTTCCCAAACAAGTACTTTAAAGCAGAATGATCTGTGTAAACCGCAACTTTTGACCCAATGAGATAGGCTCGAAATTTGTCAAAAGCATACACAACTGCGAGCAGTTCCTTTTCTGTAGTGGCATAGTTAACTTGGGTTGTGTTGAGAGTCTTGCTTGCATCGTAAATCACTCGGAAAACTTTGTCTTTCCTTTGCCCTAGAGCTGTCCCCACAACATAATCACTGGCATCGCACATAATTTCAAAAGGTAAGTTCCAATCTGGTGCGACAATTACAGGTGCTGAGATTAGCTTGTCCTTTAGAGTGTTAAAGGCTACGAGACATTCCTCAGAGAAATGAAATGGCACATCCTTCTCCAAAAGCTTGCACAATGGTTTTGTGATGGCGGAAAAGTCTTTGATGAACCGTCGATAGAATCCTGGATGGCCGAGAAAACTACAAATGCCTTTAACGGATGTGGGTGGAGGTAGTTTCTCAATTACTTGCACTTTAGCTCTGTCCACTTCAATCCCCACTGCTGAGATACGATAGCCCAAAACAATCCCTTCATTTACCATGAAGTGGCATTTCTCCCAGTTAAGTACGAGGTTTGTCTCTACACATCGTTGTAACACTAAACTCAAATGATAGAGACATTCGTCGAAAGATGACCCGAAAACTGAGAAGTCATCCATGAACACCTCTATAAACCGCTCTACCATATCTAAGAATATTGCCATCATACATCGTTGAAATGTTGTCGATGCATTACACAACCCAAATGGCATTCTCCTATAAGCAAACGTGCCATACGGACATGTGAATGTTATCTTCTCCTGATCAGTGGGTGCAATAGGGATTTGATTGTATCCCGAATATCCATCAAGGAAACAGTAGTGTGAATACCCTGCTAATCGTTCCAACATCTGATCAATGAAAGGGAGAGGGAAATGATCTTTTCTTGTTGCGTTATTGAGCTTTCTGTAATCAATGCAAACCCTCCAACCAGTGACTGGTCTGGTTGAGATTAGCTCGTTGTTTTCATTTTTCACCACTGTTATCCCCCCTTTCTTTGGTACTACATGAATAGGACTTATCCATGCACTATCGGATATAGGATAAATGATTCCTGCATCTAAAGTTTGACAATTTCACTCTTACCACTTCCTTGATGTAGGGTTCAATCTTCGTTGGCCCTCAATAGATGTTTTAGAACCATCTTCTAGCAAAATCTTGTGCATACATATCGAGGACTAATCCCTTTTATGTCGAGAATTGTCCATGCTAGTGCAGTCTTGTGTGTTCTCAAAACTCAAGCAATTTTCTTCTTCTAACTCCGTCAATTGATTAGAGATAATCACTGGCAAAGTTGAAGAATCCCCCAAAAATGCGTATCTAAGATGGGTGGGAAGAGGTTTCAATTCAAGAGTTGGGGGAGATTGAATAGATGGCAAGAACTTTTTGGGAGCTTCACCTATAGGCTCATAAATCCAGTTTCTTCTATAAATCATGGTAGGTGATGCTTCCAAATTATGGGCCATTTCAGCACACATTTCATTCTCAGTTTTTATACTCTCCGATCTTACAATACAAGCCTCAAGAGGGTCTACAAGTAGATCTTCTTCAAAAGTTTCTTTCACCGCTTGATCGATGACATCGATTTGGAAACACGCATCTGTGGAAGAAGATGAAGGATGTTTTAACGCCTTTAAGACATTGAAAGTCACCTCCTCTTTATCCACCCTTAGTGTCAATGTGCCTTCGTAAACATCAATTAAAGCTCTCCCAGTTCGCAAAAATGGCCTTCCAAATATCAAAGGAATTTCCTTATCCTCCTCCATGTCTAAAATGATGAAATCTACCGGGTAAATGAATTTATCGACCTTGACTAACACATCCTCGATAATTCCTCTAGGGTAGGTAATAGATCGATCTGCCAATTGTAGAGTCACAGTGGTAGGCCTACATTCTCCCAATCCAAGCTTCCTATAAACGGATAGGGGCATGAGATTGATACTAGCACCAAGGTCACATAAGGAAAATCCAGAGTAGAATGATCCAATGGTGCAGGGAATGTTGAAACTCCCTGGATCTTTCAGTTTGGGGGGTAGTTTCTTTTGGAGAATGGCACTACACTCCTCAGTGAGCATCACTGTCTCCTGTTCTTCCAGCTTTCTTTTGTTAGAAAGAATTTCCTTCATGAATTTTGCATAGCTGGGCATTTGTGCTAAGGCATCTGCAAAAGGGATATTGATGTGTAATTTCTTGAAAATTTCAAGAAATTTCCTGAATTGTTTATCCAGTTTGTTCTTTTGCAACCTTTGAGGAAATGGAATTGGAGGTACGTATGCTTTTATAGGTTTTGTGATCCCATTTTCCTCTTTTTCGAATTGAGATTTTTCAGAGGATGTCTCATCAACACTTGTTTCCTTTGTCTCTTCTTCTCTTTCATCAGTTGCATTGGCCTCTTTTGTTCCCCTCTCAGGCAGTTGTAAACCACTTCTAGTCGTAATGGCGTTGACTTGTCTAGGGTTTGTCTCAGTGTCACTAGGCAATTTTCCAGGCGCTCGCCCTGCAACTGCTGATGCTAGTTGCCCCATTTGAGTCTCCAGATTTTTTATAGCAGCATTTTGATTTTGGAGAGTGTGTTCGGTTTTCTGCATGAAATTGCTGTTGACCTCCATATACTTTGCAAACACATCTTCGAGCGAGGTTTTCTTTTCCTGTGGCTGGTGGAATCCAGGTGGTCTCACCGGTCCTGAATTATCTTTCCATGAAAAGTTTGGATGCTGTCGCCAGCCCAGATTGTAGGTGGGAGCATAAGGCCCAAATTGTGGCCTTTGATTGCTTCCAACAAACATTGCTTCAGTGGGCCCATTTGAGTGCGTGACAGGACACTCTGTAGTGGCATGATTTGCGCAACAAATTTCCCACCCTCCAGATGATTGAACCATATTAACCGTTGGAACAGTCAATCCTTCAATTTTCTTTGATAATGCTGCAACTTGAGCAGATAGAGCAGTGATAGCGTCTATTTCATGAACTCCAGCATGTTTAGGCATTGCTCGATCTGAATACCATTGATAGCTGTTTACAACCATTTTCTCCAGAATTGATGATGCTTCGTTGAAAGTTTTGTCCATTAGTGATCCTCCTGCCGCTGAGTCAGCGTGCTTCTTGTTTTCGTTTCCCAACCCGTTATAGAATGTTTGGACTATGAGCCATTCCAGTATCCCATGATTTGGACAATGTCTCAATAGATCGTTAAATCGTTCCCATCCTTCAGAAATAGATTCCCCATGGCGTTGACTAAAAGACGAAATTTCTGTCCTAATTTTCAGCATTCTACCCGGTGGAAATAATTTTTCTATAAATTTTTGGCACAAATTATCCCAACTGGTGACGGAGTTGGCAGGCAAAGCATAAAATCATGTTTTTGCTTTTCCTGTCAATGAAAATGAAAAAAGTTTCATTTTTATCGCATTTGGCGGCACTCCGTTAATTTTGAACATGCCACAAATTTCTAAAAATTTTTTGATGTGTTCGTGTGGATCTTCATCGGATAGGCCATGGAATTGAACGGTTTGTTGAACTAATTGAATAGTTCCAGGTTTGATCTCAAAATTGTTTGCGGGAATAGCCAGAGGAACTAAACAAGTGAAATTATCCCCAATCATGGGAATAATATAGTCCCTCAAAGGACGATTCGCAACAATCATTCGGTCTTCTACTTCTTCGGCCATTTTTCTTTCTAACCTTATAGCTCGTAATCTATATCTAAAGGTTCGTTCAATTTCTGGGTCGAAGGGAATTAATGGACTAAACTTCCTACTACGCATGCAAATCGCATCAAAATAAAATAAATAAAATAAAAGCGAATAAAAATTTCAAATTAAAGCAAAAATTGATTGGTATTGATATTAAATCTAAGTCCCCGGCAACGGCACCAAAAACTTGTTCGGTGTGAAATGTGTCAAATAAATGCCGCAAGTGTACAGGTCAAACAAGTAGTAAATGGATTTTTGAGTCCAAGTGTCGATCCCACGGAAACTTGTTTTAATTACCAAAATTATCAACTTTGTACTTTATTTGAAAAGACGATTTGAAAATTGTTTTGTTTGTTTTCTTTTTTTATGAAAATAAAATCTTAAAAATATAAAAACTAAAGAGAATCTAAATAACAAGAATTTAATATTTGTGATATATAATATAATGACGACGGGAATTATAAGACTTGGGACTTACAATTTCACCAACTTTGATCCCTCTAGTATACGCAATTGGATTCAATAGTGATCTTGTTTTCGCCAACGATCGAATTTACCAAAATAACTATTTACCTCTCTCGAGGATAAATAATTCTATTCTATTAGGCCAATTTATTTATCTCTAAATAAATTCGTTATCAACCCTCTAGAACACGTTTACACAATAAATTCAAATAGGTTCCGTCGAAACTTCACCTAAAGATCGCACTAACCACAAGTTTATCTCTAAATCTTGTCTAAATTAGTGTTCTATGTTGTTTATTCTAATTTGTGTTTTCATTTCTCAAATCCGACACAAATCAATTTATAATTTATCAATTGATCAAAAAGATAAATTAATATGCTCAACAACATAAAATTAACGACAAATCAATCACATACTATTAAATCCAATAACAAAATACTAGAGTTCACAAAGAGGATTCATTGCTCGTCCTAAGTATAGAAACTTAGTTACCCATAAATTTAAATACGAGAATTTCAATAGAGAAAGTACAGAGATACATAACCGGATTACGACAAGTGGAAATGAATGTGTAGCTTCCGGTGTTGTGTCCCTTCCTTCGCTCCTCGAATGTGTTTAGTTCTTTCTTCACTCGTATTTTTGACTAAATTCCTCTCTATTAAGCTCTCTTGTATGCTAAAGCTAAAAGCTTCGAGCTAAAACTAAGAACAAATGAAAAAGAGAATTTTATTGAAGAGAAAGTTGGAGAGAACTACTAGCTAATTCTCTTCCACTAAGTTGTGTACTAAGTTGTGTATTTCCTTCCTTACAAATGCCTCTATTTATAGGCAAAATTTCACAAGAAAACATGATAAACAATTGTACAACTACTCCATTATGATTCCACTGATTGGTAACCACCAAATCATGATCTTAAATTGCTCCATTAGTTCAAATATTGCATCATCGTATAGGTAAGCATCTTGGCTGAATTGTGCAATTGGAATTTCCTTTTTTTGATAATTTAATAGAAAGTTATGAATTTTCTACTAAAACATGGCCCAAGAAATCCTCCATTCACATCACTCTCGGTTTTACCCATTTTTGACCATGATATGATCCGAATCATCTGAAGTGGTCAACATCACAGGTGTAGCCCTCTGAGTTTCCTTTCCAAAAATATAAAGTGCAGGTCAATCCGATTTTTGTAGCAAAAGTTATGGTCAAATTACAGAACTGCGGCAGTAAATTCGAGCTGCTGATTTTTTTACGCTTTGTCATTTCTCTTCAAATGGCCATAACTTTCACTAGGAAACTCCGATTTGGGATCCGACAAAAATGTAGAAATCCTCTTTCAATATTCTTTGATATTGGCACAAGAAAAATTGTAAAAACAACTTTTCATAAAATATCATCGGATGCCCTCCATCTTTGAATTTGCTTGCATTTCGGTCCCAAGTTCCGTTTTCGCTCCGTTTTCATCCATTTTTGCTCCTTTTGATTTCTTGTGACTCTAAACACACAATAAAAGGAAAAACACATAAAAAGAAACATATAATACTAATAAAACACACAAATACGTAAAATAGAAGAGTTATTTAAGTGATTTTCTAGCACTTATCACCATTCTTTTGCAAATCAATTAACACCTGATGAGAAGAAGTTGGTAGTTGATATGTCAACATCTAACAGTCGACCGAAAGATATTTTGTATACATTGAAAGAAAGATACCCAGAGAATACGTCAACAATAAGGACAATTTACAACGCACGTCAAAAACATAGATTAATTGAGCTCGGCGGACAGACACAACTACAGTACCTAATGGCTAAGTTAGAGGAGCATGGATTTTTTCTGATGCTAGGCGGTATGAGACAACCGATACTATAAAGGATGTTTTCTTTGCTCATCCAAGGAGTGTTAATTTATTTCGTGGTTTTCCAAGTATCTTATTGATGGATTGTACATACAAGACTAATCGATATAAGTTACCATTATTGGAAATAGTTGGTGTGACATCCACAGATATGACATTTTCCATTGCATGTGCCTATATGGGGTCCGAGCGTGAAGATAACTATATATGGGCATTGTCTTGCTTGAAATCACTATTCAACCAATCGTCCTTTCCCACAGTTATTATCACTGATCGAGAAATTGCCTTAATGAATGCAGTTGAGAGTGCTTTCCCTATGGCGCGACATTTATTGTGTCGATGACATATTAGTAAGAACATAATAGCAAATTGCAAGAAGGAGTTTCGCATCAAGGAAGAGTAGGATTTTTGTATATCTTTATGGAATTTGTTGGTAGTAGCATAATCAGAGGCAACATTTTATGATTTTCTTAGAAAATTCCAAGTAGACTATTCGAGTTATGGAGACACCGTCAGATATACAATGCGCCAATGGATTCACCCCTATAAAGATAGATTTGTTTCTTGCTATACAAATCACGTCATGCACTTCGATAATACCACAACAAATAGGTATGCCAATTAAAATAATTTAAATTCTTCATTTTCAATATTGATCATTCATTAATTTTATTTCTTTTATTTTTTAGGGCGGAGAGTGCGCATGCGAAACTAAAAAAGCATCTCGGATCGAGTCAGGGTAATTTTGAAACATGTTGGACTAAAATTCATACTTTGATTGAGACATTGCACACTGAGATAAAACAATCATTTGAGAAGAGTATAAATGTAGTTCATCATCGATTCAAACCAACCGTGTTTAAGTGTCTACGAGGTATGGTTTCAATTGCTGCTATGGATAAAATATTGCACGAGATGGATGTTGTAAATACGGTTGAGATTGATCTTTCGCGTTGTGAGTCTGTACTTAAGAAGACATGTGGTTTGCCATGTGCCCATGAAATTGCTGAAGTTGTACATTTGAGAAGAGTATAAATGTAGTTCATCATCGATTCAAACCAACCGTGTTTAAGTGTCTACGAGGTATGGTTTCAATTGCTACTGTGGATAAAATATTGCACGAGATGGATGTTGTAAATACGGTTGGGATTGATCTTTCGTGTTGTGAGTCTGTACTTAGGAAGACATGTGGTTTGCCATGTGCCCATGAAATTGCTAAAGTTGTACATAATGGTAGGTCAATCTCTTTAGATGCAATTGATGGTTTTTGGAAGAAGTTGGACATGGAGGTAGATCATGGGATAGATATTACTGTTTCAAATGATGTTAGTGCCCATTGGAATCAAATTTTTACGGGTGTTAATACTAATTTTTCAAATGTGGATGAAAGGGAAAAATTATTCATGTTGAAGAGATTGATTGAGTTTGCAAAGCCGTCTACTACCTCGATGCTCGAGCCTGCTGTGAAGGCTAACACTCGTGGGCGGCCAAAAAATGAAACAGAAGCAAGACAAATCAACAAAGTGCAACCCCAGTGCATTTGAGTATGTTGAGTCCATCCAAGATAATTGTTCAGAACCGTTTAGTATTACGGAAAGCAAAAATAAAAGGTAGTGGAATCCATTTATTTTATTTTTTTAATTAACCGCAAGTTTAAATATAATATGAATGGTTATGTGATGGTCAAATCTTATCTCTCGATTTTTACTAGGTTGTTCGTCGTGGTACACACACGGCACTTGCTGCTATTGCATATATCGACCAGCTACCATCTCATCTGCACGAGTATATTACAGGTCCAAGCGATGTAATGGCTGATGGTCACTGTTGTTTTCGTGTGGTTTACTATAAAATTAGTTGGATATGCATATGATTTAGTGTGTTTGATTATGTTATTAGTTAACAGCAAAAGAAATAGGTTAATAACGTAATACTTAAAGCTAAATACGATTTTCTAAAGCAAAGTTCATTACATAGTTTAAAGTTGAAAATCATAATACAAAACTAACACAACACAAATCATCTTGTGGATTGACATCTTGAAAATCCACCCCTAGTTCTCGGTCTCCGACGAGCCTGATGCTCTTCTAATGTTAGTCCTTGGACTGTAATATATGCTGCTTGAACATCTAGCATTATCCTACTTACCGATAGAGACGAATTACCTGATTCCCAACTATCTACCAGGGGCTCTAGAATGTTACCTGCTCTCGCAAGGTGATCCCCCAAATGCATATTAGCTACCGTCTCTATCCCGCCGCCAATGTATGGAGAACGTTTTTCAGGATTCTAAACAATAGAATGGGAAATCTGAATATACCAATCCATATAATTGGGTGCACAACCCCACGGTAGACTCGCCTCTCTACTAAGACGACTTTCATTCAATATATGAATATCCCACATCCTAAACAGGCCCCCAAGTGTACCCAACAAGACCTTATACTTTTCAGCTGTACATCCTCTTCTAACCGCTTTTGGAGCAAGACGATCCTCAGGTATCGTTTGTACATAGCTGAATTGTCTGAGCACACAGTGGGGATGGTATGGCTCCACAATATCTAAGGCTGTAATACATCCGCGATAAAATGTGATAATATCGAGTGGGAAGTGTTCCCTAAAATCAACATAGGGGCACCATGATATCTGCACGATATTAAAATAAGACATATTACACAATTTATCTATCAATAATATGGAAATAATATATTAAAAATTTATTCACTCACATCGTATGGCTTCATCAAATCCAATGTCTCTCTACACGCCATAAGAGCGTCTAGAGATGCCCTAGGACGTCCCTCTGGTAACCACATCCTCGCAAGCGGTTCCCCATCGAGATATTGCATATTGTGCCGAGGTCTTAGTGTAGTAAAATGTTGGTATATCCAGGCCTATAATAATATTAAGAGATATATAATATAAACTACAATGAAAATAAAAAATTGCCTTTAAACAAAGCAAATATTTAAAACTTTGTATTACCTTTAATAGAGTCGAATATCCTAACATCTGCTTCACATCAGCTCTCGATGCTAATCCTAACTGCCTGTATAGGTAGGCAAGGGCAGCAGTTCCCCACGCATAATTCTGTACTTCATCAAGGTCCTCCAAAAAATATAAGTATTTCGTTGCGACCGAGTAATTGCCTCATCAGTAAATATAGTGCATCCCAAAAGATACAACAAGTAAGCTCTCGCTGCATATTGTATCGTACGCTAATCATCAGAAGTACTACTTCTATGAAATTTGGCACGCAGCCACTCCAACTTTACTGAGGGACCCTTTATGTTACCGTGTGCATCCTCAGCATCTTCCGACGTGACCTCCAATAATCTCTGCAGGAGATGGTGGCTGGACTCGGCTGAGTTATTAGCATCGAGTTCCAAAGGACGACCTCTACATGGTATGCCAATAAGACAATATACAACATCAAGTGTAATAGTCATCTCTCCAAATGGCAAACGAAATGTATTCATCTCAAGATGCCATCTCTCTATAAAAGCACTTATTAAAGTCTTATTGGCGTTCCCATATGATACATCTCACAAAATACTAAGACTGGAATTTGTTAATATATTCAACCATGGGCTAGCTCCTTGAATTGTAATCACACGGCCACTCTTGTAATTTATCCGTATGACAATGACATTTAAGTATAGCCCTTTCTGTATCAAACCATATCTTTGAGGCCACATGTGTTTTAAAAGAACATAAAATTCTAGGATCCGATGGACCACCAAGATGTGGCTCAGTCAATACATCATCATCTCTTCTTTCGGATCGACTTTCATCACCTTGAATATGACTTTCGCCTTGATCGGCAGCTATATATTCTTCTTGAACCGTATCGATATTTGGGCGAGACTGAGAAGTACCAATATCATCACTTGGACGGGACTGAGAAGTACCAATATCATCGTGTACTGAATGATATGTGCTCTCTCATTCTGTATAGCACGTTCCACTTCACTTCTTTTTCTCTCTGAACCAGTTAGACGATTAGTACGCTGCATATAACATCTCACTGCATAACAAAATAAAAATAAAATAAGTCATAACTAATTAAATCACGTTTCAAAATTATAATTTTAAATATTTATTAAAAAATTAAAAAAAAATGAACCAGAGGCCCCGGGGGTTGCCTCGGCTTGCCTCGACCGAGGCCCCCCAGGGGGTTCGCCCTCTCTCGGCCGAAAGCGCCCCGGCGACACACCCCCATGGGCGGCCGAACCTGCTTTTCTACTTTTGACAAACCAGTGTCGATTTCCATCCCAGTATTAACATACCTACTCTAAATTTCGCCAAAGAAATATAGGAAAGAAGCAAAGTTAACTAACCCCTATCCATGGCCTGTGTGTTTGTGTTGGAAGAGATGGAGGTTGTTGCTTCTTCTTCTGCCTTCTTCTTGTTCGAATACAATGGCTGCCTTGGTTCAGATCTAGGTATAAAGATGGGGAGGGCAATTGTGGAAAGAAAGTGGGTGTAAAGAATAAATATAATGATGTTATTTTGAAAAATAGGTGGGTGTAAGAAGTATATGGGTGTAGGGATTAAAAATATAGGGGTAAGTAGCATGTCTCAAAAAAAAAAAAATCAAAACGAGCTTTCATCTTCCGTATTGTGATCCTCCTTCTGACTGAAATTGTGCATTTTTTAGATCTCATCTTGTTTATTGTGATCTCCCAATCCCACAAATGGATTAGGGCTTAACCTGAACACATCTGAGTTCCGATTAAGGAGCTTTCAGTTTTCTTTTTCTTTTTTATTTAAACTGTGTTCAGGTATACATCTAGATCGAAAGTTAGTTTATCAACAAAAAGTTCGTTGATTGTGTTCCTAGAAATTTGAAAATTTGATGTTGTTCGATATGAATTTGTTCGGTATTTGACGTTTATGATTTGCACTTGTATTCGATGTATGCTAACCTATGATTAAGAATTAATCTGCTTTTTGTCTATATATTTAGGTGTTGTTTACGGAACTTATGACGCTATCAGATACAAGGTAAAGTCATTGCCTTCTGAAGGTTTAGATTGTGTATCAGAATGGAATGTTAGTATCAGTTGTGGAACTGGGCACACAATTACAACTGAAATATAAATGAGAAAAATAAGAAACACCAGATTTTACGTGGAAAACCCCCAAATTAATTTGGGGTAAAAACCACGGGCAAACTGTAGAAGGATTTCACTATCGACAAAAGGATTACAACAACTTCTCTCTAATATAAGGAGAGCACAATTGACGATAACCTCTCTCTTATAATAGGAGAAAACACGCCCTCACAAATAAAGGAAATAACACGAAAAATTTAGGAGAAACTCACAATTCTTTTTCTCTCTAATTTTTCTCTCTATTTCTCTCTATCTCTCGTTGGGATTTATATTTTAGGAATGGGATACAATTAGTGCTCAAACCAAGCACATATATAGAGAATATAGGCGGTTGGTAGCAATCCATTCTTGACTAAGCTAAGCCACAATTCTTGATTTTGTTTTCTTTGGTCAAAGGTGGCTTTCACCTACCACCTTCATTCTCCCACTTGAAAGTCACCTTTTTGTAGCAATCCCTTTACCCTTTCTACGCTTGCCATATTCAAGCTGCTCACATCTCCACTAGGCCAATAGAAGATCGACACAATGTAAACTTGTCATTGTTGACAGGCTTTGTTAACATATCCGCTAGGTTGTCTTTCGTATGGATTTTCTGAATATCCACACTTCCTTCTTCCACCTTCTCACGAACAAAGTGATATTGAACCCGAATGTGTTTTGTCCTTGAATGAAATGATGGATTCTTTGCCAAATGCAAAGCGCTCTGACTGTCACAAAATAGAGTAATCTTCTCATGTTTGTACCCAAGCTCTTCCAATAACATTTGCAACCATATTGCCTCTTTGCTGGCTTGTGTAGCTGCCACGTATTCTGCCTCCGTCGTTGACGTAGCCACGATAGACTGCAGTTTCGAAACCCAGCTCACTGCTCCTCCAGCAAGAGTAAACACATAACCTGTGGTGGATTTGCTTTTATCAAGATCACCTGCGTAATCCAAATCAACATAGCCTCTGACAATAAAGTCTGATCCTCCATAACATAATGCAGCATCTGAGGTACCCTTGATATATCTCAGGATCCTCTTTACAGTATTCCAATGCTCTCTCCCAGGATTCGCCATGTACCGACTAACCGCTCCCACTGCTTGTGCAATGTCTGGTCTTGTACAAACCATAGCGAACATTAAACTACCCTCCGCTGATGGATACGGCACTCGAGACATCTCTATCCTCTCCGCTTCACTGCTAGGACTCATACTTGAGGATAACTTGAAATTAATAAGAAGAGGGGTAGAGATTGGCTTACAATCTTGCATGTTGAAGCGTCGCAAGATTTTCTTCAAGTAATTCTCTTGAGAAAGCCAAATCTTCCTATTATTTCTGTCTCGGTAAATTTGCATCCCTAAAATCTTGTTTGCTGGTCCCAAGTCCTTCATTTCAAACTCCCTAGCCAATTGAGCCTTCAATTCCGTAATACGATCTTTGTTGGGGCCTGCTACCAACATGTCGTCAACATACAACAGTAGAATAATGAAATCACCATCACCAAATCTCTTGTTATAGACACAAGGATCTGCATTCAATCTGTTGTATCCAAGGCTCGTGATGAAGGAATCAAATCTCTTATACCAACATCTCGGCGCCTGTTTGAGACCGTATAGAGATTTGTTCAACCTACAAACCAAGTTCTCTTTTCCTTTTTCTTCAAAACCATCTGGTTGGAGCATAAAAATTTCTTCTTCAAGTTCTCCATGAAGAAATGCAGTTTTCACATCCAACTGCTCCAAGTACAAATCAAATGTAGCACACATCGCCAGAACCACTCGAACTGTTGTCAGTCGAACAACAGGAGAAAATATTTCATTGAAATCAATACCTTCTTTCTGAGCAAATCCTTTCACCACCAATCTAGCACGATACCGCTCCACTTGGTCATTGCCATCTCGTTTGATCTTGTAGACCCATTTATTTCCGATGGCTTTCCTTCCATGTGGCAGTGGAACAAGATCCCAAGTTTTATTTTTATGAAGAGCTTCCATTTCTTCTTGCATTCTTTGTCATCCACAGAGAAGCATCTTGACTCAGATAGCCTCAACGAAAGTCGATGGCTCCCCATCCTCTCGTTAGTAGACAAGACGCAATATTACCCTCCATAATATAATCGAGTGCCAAGCTGGTCCTCTTCTCTCCCGAAGTTGACCGTCTAACTTGTGGAGTCACAAACTCGACTTGCTCTTGTTCTTCGTGCTCGCATGCGCTTTGGAAGAATCTAGAACTTCTTGTTCTAGTTGATCTTCAACTTGAACTACAGTAGTCTCTGGTTTCTCCTTTGAAATGCTATCATCACTTTGCAACTTATCTTCTGCAAATACAACGTCCCTGCTAATTATAACCTTGTAGGCAGTGGGATCCCACAGGCGATACCCCTTTACACCATCAGCATATCCCAAGAAAATGCATTTCCTGGATTTTAGATCCAGCTTCGATATTTCTTGGGCGTTGTACATAGCATACACAGAACTTCCAAACGTATGCAAGCGAGAATAATCAGCTGGCTTCCCCGTCCACATCTCCATAGGAGTCTTCAGATCAATTGTAGTTGATGGTGATCGATTGATCACATAACAGGCGGTCTTGACTGCTTCAGCCCAAAACGATTTGGTCAACCCTGCAGTTCTCAACATCGCTCTTGTCCTTTCTAACAAGGTTCTGTTCATCCGCTCTGCTACTCCATTTTGTTGTGGAGTGTGTGCCACCGTGAATTGCCTTTTAATACCTTCTTGTTTACAGAAGCTATCAAATTCATCGCCAGTATATTCTCCTCCATTATCTGTCCTCAAACACTTGATCTTTTTCTCAGATTCAAGTTCAACCCGCGCTTTGAAGATTTTGAAAACTTCAAACACATCTGACTTCTTTCTAATTGGATACACCCAACATCTCCTGGAGTAATCGTCAATAAATGATACAAAGTATCTGGCACCTCCTAGGGACACAACCGGTGCTTGCCAAACTTCAGAGTGAACCAACTCAAGTATAGCTTTACTTCTAGCGATCGAACTTCAACTGCTGTCGCTTACTAGTAATACAATGCTCACAAAATGGTAAAGATACCTTTTTGAGCCCCGGAAGAAGCTTTCTTTCTAAGAGAATTTGCAACCTTCGTTCAGACATATGGCCAAGTTTATGGTGCCACATTATCGTCACGTCTTCTCCCGAATTCACCGTCGCAGTTGACGCTTCTCCTTCTTGTTGTGTTTCGCCTTTTCAAAGATGTACAGATTTGTCGCCGTTTTTTCGCTTTCATCACCATAAGCGCGCCTTTAACAATCTTCATGATCCCATCTCGAATATGGGTACTACACCCAATATTATCTAATTGTCCCAGTGACAATAGATTTTTCTTCAGGCCTTTCACATGTCGTACCTCCTGGATGGTGCGAACAGTACCATCATACATCACCAATTTGATGGTACCAATACCAGCAATCTCCAAGGCATGATCGTTACCCATAAACACAGATCCTCCTGAGATAGGTTCATATTGGTGGAACCATTCTCTCCTAGGGGCCATATGCCATGTAGCTCCTGAATCCAAAAGCCACACGTCGGTGAACCTTCTTACGCCTTCAACAAGCTGTCATTGCTTCGCTGTATAATATCTCGCCCTCATCCGATGTATTCGCTACACAACCCTGAGCATTTAATGTCTCAGGCCGTTTTCCTTTTGCTTCCTCAATCTTCTTGAGCTGCCAACACTCCCTTTTGTAGTGCCCCTTCTTGCCACAGTGATGACACTTGACATTTTTCTTACTTCTCGACTTTGATCTACTCTGATTTTGACTCCCACTGGGCCACGTTAGTTGATCTACCTCTCGTCACCATTAGAGCTTGACTGTCTGTGATGTGAGCTCCCAATTACCGTCTTTTTATTTTTGCGCCGACTTTCTTCTTCAAGAACCCGTTGCAATATCGTCAAAGACTAGTATCTCCAAATTGTTGGTCAAATTGATGATGAGTTGATCATACGAATCAGGTAGACTCTGAAGTAGAATTTCAGCACGTTCACCCGTCTCTATATTATGCCCCATTGTTGTGAGCTGTGAAAATAGAGTGTTCAGGGTGTTGATGTGGTCTGTCACCGAAGTTGACTCCATCATCCGAAGGGTGTATAACTTCCTCTTCAAGAAGATCTTGTTGTGTAGTGATTTGGCCTCGTACAATTTTGTGAGAGTATCCCAAATCTCTTTTGCCGTCTTTTTCTCCGCTACACTTGACAATACTCTGTCGGCTAGTGCTAGATGTAAATTAGCAATAGCATTGTCATCCATCTCGGTCCATTTATCATCAGTGATATCGTCGGGCCTTTCTCCAATTGCCGCCAAGTAGTTATCTTTTCTCAATACTGCTTTTATTCTCATTTTTCACAATGAGAAATTATTCCCATTGAATTTCTCTATTTCATATTTCGTCGCCATTTTTATAAATATCTCCTTTCCACTAACTGGATCTGATCTAGCACGAACTCGGCTATAGATCTAGTGATTTTCTCAAAAAATCGTTTCTGATGTGGAAGATGGAGTCTATCTTTGCAACCACAGAGCATACTAAGAATTTAATGAAAAATCACAGCCAAAGCTCTGATACCACTTGTTAGTATCGGTTGTGGAACTGGGCACACAATTACAACTGAAATATAAATGAGAAAAATAAGAAACACCAGATTTTACGTGGAAAACCCCCAAATTAATTTGGGGTAAAAACCACGGGCAAACTGTAGAAGAATTTCACTATCGACAAAAGGATTACAACAACTTCTCTCTAATATAAGGAGAGCACAATTGACGATAACCTCTCTCTTATAATAGGAGAAAACACACCCTCACAAATAAAGGAAATAACACGAAAAATTTAGGAGAAACTCACAATTCTTTTTCTCTCTAATTTTTCTCTCTATTTCTCTCTATCTCTCGTTGGGATTTATATTTTAGGAATGGGATACAATTAGTGCTCAAACCAAGCATATATATAGAGAATATAGGCGGTTGGTAGCAATCCATTCTTGACTAAGCTAAGCCACAATTCTTGATTTTGTTTTCTTTGGTCAAAGGTGGCTTTCACCTACCACCTTCATGGAATGATTGTTTAAAAGGAATTTCTTTAGGGTTCCAGCTTTTGACAGTCTATCTTCCTTTTGTTTTGAATAACTTCTCATCGTAATGTTGTTTTTACTATTAGGCATGCAAAATTTGGACATGAATGAAATAATAAAATTTATTCTATTTTACATGCAATGAAAATTCTGTTAGTTTCTCAAATATTTGCCACTGTATATGCACCTATGCATGCCTGCCATTACAGATATTGACCTCGAAGTTTCGAATCTCAAACTTTGTGATTGGGAAATTATTTATAGCCTGTTAGAGTTACAATGGATCATTCTGTTATCATCTTTTGATGTCCATTATTCATAATTGAATACCAGTACTATGACATGTGGAGTATATCAGTATTTTATCCTTTGACAATGTAGTTTATCTGCAGACGAGGCTTTTGAGACTGGGTTCTTACAACTTCAATAAAAGTGCTATAAATTTGCAAAAATTTGTTGACTTTGAAACAGCCTTTTTGTTAATTACATAGTCAAAAGCTTCTACGGACATGATAATATGTACTTTTAGATCGGCAGATGGACTTCAAAAATTCTAAACTATCTTCTCTCCCAAATTTTATTTTATTTGAACATTCACAAAGCTTGAAATTAAGGTGCAAACATTTTAAATTTAAGTAATTATGTTTGATAAACGAACATCATGCTGCTTTCATTTAACCATCATTGAATTTCATAGTTTTTCAGTATAGTTTGCTACGTAGAGTTGGCTTTCTTGGATTTATGGTTGTTACAGATTCGTGTTTGATGCACTTGCATTATTTAGGCATGTCTTTCTGTGTCCAAAAAGTAGAGCTTAGTCTTTATGGACATTTTCTGCGTGATGTTACGACCTAATTGTGCATGACTTTTAATTTTTTCATTGAGGACGCGTGCTGTTGAATGACTTGAATTAATTTGCAAGCAATTATGTGAAAGAGGAGAAACAAGGAGAAGAGAAGTAGATCTAGAGACAAAAGAAGAGAATTGGGGTGCCGAGGGGAAAAGTCTCAATTTTATTCAATAACCAAAAGTCTCAATACAAATAGTGAACCTTATATCTATACAAGTTTCAGAAATCCTAATCTAGTTGAAACAATGAATTATGAACCTGGCCTGAATACACCAAATTGAAGTATCACCCAAGTAGGAAGCTAATAAACTAATTAAATAGAAACATCTTTAATACAAATCTCACATGAGTCCTAATATTGTTGTATCTTCATTCCCCATCAACTCATTTTGTAGTTGGGTTATGGCCCATGGGAGGTCTGATCTAGCCCCATTTTTAGGGAGAAAAGTTTCAATGTGACGTATATGTGCACATGGAGAGAGAGAGAGAGAGAGAGAGAGAGAGAGAGAGAGAGTGCGTGTGTGGACCACTTCAATGCCAAAATGCTGCAATTTGAGTGGATTAAGTGTTTAATGTGTTGACATCTAAATGGACTTTCTCACCATGTGTGCATATATGCCAAAGCTATTTCTCCTAAGGTGTGGCTTTTATTCTGTTTTGCAATAAGCTCCGACCCGTTTTGGTCCCAAAAAAAAAATATTGGGTAAGTCACTTGAAATAAAGGTAGCTTGGCTTTACTTGAGTAAACAATAGCAAGTTGTCGAGATTGAAACAAAAACGTTAATTGAAGGAGCTGTGGAAATTGACAATTATGGGAACAGCTTGGACGATTTGGTTAGAGAGAAATAGAAGGATTTTTGATAATCTTGAGAGGTCGATTGATGATATTTGGGACTATATTATCTTCACAGTTGGACTATGGGCTAGAGCTGCCGGATTTTTCACTGAATTAGATAGTTTTTTGTTTCGTCTTGACCCTATGAGCTCTTTTTATACTGTAATTCCGAGTAGTTCATGAAGCTCTTGTTTAGATTCTTGATCTAGCATAGTATTTGGTTATCTTCTGTCAGTGGAAGTCTTGTCCACCTCTTGTCGTTGTAAAATCCATGAAGTTATTAATTCAATAACATATTCTGTTTCTTATTTTAAAAAAAAACGTTAATTGTAATTCACTAGTCTTTTCTTAACTTAGCAAAACATAATCTATTCCTTACAGAAATCATGTTTGACAATTGATCAAGTTGAACTTTTGTTGCACATGCGCCTTCTAACTTGAGAAAGTGAGGGGCATCACTAGTCCGCAACCAGTAAATTTCCATTCTTTGTTCATCTATTAATAGACAACTTGTTCAGATATAATCACTCAGTTTGGTCTACTTGACGAGGCATGTTTTCCCCCCTATTGGATGCTTTAATCAACTGCCTTGTTTGTAATTTTTTCCCCTACTTGGTCATGCGTTTTTAGTCCAGGAGTCGACGCATTGTAGTGCAACAATTGCTGCCCTTTGAGCTGTGCATCTTGGGTTATGCTCAGGAAATGGAGAAAAGGGATTATTAGGCATTATGGAAAAGGCAAATAGAGATGGAAGAAAATGAGAATGTATGGGAAATTACGGCGTGGAATGAATTTTCTATTGCATATGATTCGGAACATCATTTCTTTTATGGTTGTTGTAGTAAAATCTCCAAGGCTGATACTTTAGGTGGTACTGCTGTGTTGTTATAAATCTAAAGTATAATTACACTTGACGTGGTGCATACTTGTGATTCGAAAGCATTTTATGTATATGCTAGATTTGTCGAGTCTATACAGAAGTTGTTTTTCCTCTGTCAAAATGCAGGTTCCACGTTTTCTGAAAATATAAGACATATTGGGCAGACAACGCTTGGAAGCACTGCTATCTTCGGTCTATTATTGGGAGCTGGAAGCTTGATACATTGCGGGAGATCTTACCAAGTCTTTTTTTTTTTTCAAGTTTATACTCCATGCTGCTTGGATTCGAACTGTAGTGTATAGATTGTTATGTGGACAATATTGTTGTGGTATTGACTATTGAGCATGATTTATGGAAATCAACTAGATATATCAGACATCATTGCCATTTCTTTTTCATCCTTTTGGTTGTTAGTATGAATAGCTGGTATGAATAGCGTTTAAACTGCCTAGAGTAGTTGGTATGAATAGCTCTTTCCCTAAGGATTAGGATTATGCATGTGTTTCTCTAATAATTATAGTCTTCTATAATTGCACATATCATTCAATAGAATTCCACTGAAGCTCTGCAACTTCACTAGTCTCCTCATCATCCAATTCCCTGATAATCTCACAAGGAAGCAATGCCCCCGGTGGCAATCTTTGCATCCCCACTCTTGACCTTATTAAGATACTCATTAAACCTTTCACCATCATGCTTCAAGAAAAATTCTTTATAGTTTTTCATAGCCACAGAGACGACCCTATTGTAGGGAATGGCGTCCCATTCATTTGCACTCATGAACACCTGTGGCAGTTCTAAGGCCTTGTGCCAAGGCACGAGGACTTGTTTTCTGTGTCTATCTCTCACCCAATAAACATAATGTGCCTCCTCAATTCCATCATATTCTGAATGGTTTTCCTTGGGAAACATTATACGAGCTACACTCTCACAAATCAAAGTAGCTTTATCATACGAAGAATCAACCGATGGACACCATTTTGCAGCCAAACTAATCTTTGTAAGGTTCCCAGAACTCAATTTCTCCAAATCAGCCTTCAAAAGCTCCACAAAGAAATCTGAAATCACGTCGTGCAATATCCTATATTTCTCATTAAGAGAGTATTTATCTAAAGCCTTTCTAGCTTTATTGATCTTTTTTTCCTTCCTCAATGTCCTTGCTCTTTCTTTTTCAAGTTTCATTTCCTCCAAATTTTTAATAATTTTCTCCATTTTCTCTGCATTATCCTTCTCTGGCCTATTCACCCTCTTAAATTTATCATCCCTATACTATGTCTCCCTCTCACACTAAATCCCTTTCTGCCCAAATTGCCATCATTCTCCCCCTCCAGCCATAGCCACCTCTTAAAGACATTTTTCTCCCCATCGATTTGCTCTTCTTACTATCTTGCTTCTCAATCTTTCTTACTAAGGGCCCCCTCAAGTATCCTATAAACAATTTCTACCAAATCTTTAAAGGGAGCGGCTAAATACACCCATCGTTTTACTGTACGCACCCACGTAAAAAAAAAGGAAAAGACTAATATACCCCCGTTAACATCCGATAAAAAAAAAAATTCGCCGGGACGAGAACGAACACCCTTTCGGGTGTTCGTTCCGGTCCGGGCGAACACCATTTAATTAAAAAATATAAATTTATGGATAATTAATTTTGATTATTATTTTTTATTTGAAAAATAAAAATTATGGATAAAAAATTAGTCGTACAATTTTATCCGGTTAGTATTGAATTCAATTATTAACAAATTAAAATTTTTTGAAATCACTTTAATCACTATTTTAGAAATTTTTTAAGTTTTTTGCACTCAGTTTAAATATGAATTTCGAAAACTTTTTTGTCAAAATGATTGCAAAAAAATTGTACAAAAATTATTGACCACTAATTTCAAAATTTTTAAAAATTTTTTGCACTCAATTTGATAATGAATTTTGAATTTTTTTTTATCAAAGTAGTTGTAAAAAATTTGTACAAAAACTGATAACAAATTTTTTTTATCCATCATTCTTCCCTTTTTTTACAACTAATTTGACGATAAATTTTAAAATTTTTTTGATGATATAGTAATTGGTTTTGTTGTCTAATATAATTATTAAAAAAATCAAATGTTTTACAACTATTTTATCGAGTAATTTTAAAATTTTTTTACTTTTTTTTGCAACCACTTTAGAGATAAATTTCAAAATTTATTTGATAAATTTTATCGGGTTAGTGTCGAATATAAGTATTAAAATAATCTTTAAAAAATAATAATACAAATTTTTTTTTGGCACATTCGCCAGTTGGGACGAAACAGCTCGAAGGTTGTTCGCCTAATTGAATTGGGCGAGCGAAAGCTGTTACCGCCCCATTGAGGGCGAACTTATGCTGTTCGCCAATGGGGCGAACATATGAAAATCAAAAAAAAAAAAAAAAAGAAGGAAAAGGCGGGAAAGGATGCAAGGGTAGAATGGGAAAGAAAGCTCAAAATGGGTGTGTAAAGTAAAGGGGTGGGTGCATTTAGCCCCACCCATCTTTAAAGTACCCAAAATCAGCAAATGCCTTAACTTTACCAGCCAGTGTCTTTGGGTGTTATTGATGCAGCCAAAACGCTGACGTATAGAGCCCCTCCTTGTCAGATTTTCCAATGCCTCTCACCCCTCTGAGGTTGCACACCAGCTTGAAGGCAGCAATGCATTGTGGGACCAGGCTGATTCCAACTGTCGGATCAATTCCGATGGCTTCGTATCAGGCACCACGTGGAAAAAGAAATCCAGACAAAGATTTCATGAGGAAAGAAAAGTTGCTGCGTTATTTTCAGTTGAACCCATAATTGGGCGCTCGAAAATAGTTGTCATTATCTTTTGCTGCTTATGAAAGCAGAACATCGGTGTCTTGGTAGATTAGGCTTTTCATTGGATCATTTTCGGTGGTGGTGGACGTGGTGGATGGTGGTGGCGAGTAACCGAGTTCCCGTGGGCCGAGGAGGCAGAAGCCGGCTGCCATAGTGATTGTTTGAATTGTTTTTTTTTTTTTGGGTTTTTGAGTTACCATTTGTTTTGGGATCAAGTAAGTGTACGGCTAAATGCACGATCACTTAATACACCCACTTTGTTTTTTTTATTTTTCTCATTCTACTCCCACACTCCCTTCCTTTTCTTTAAAAAAAAAAAAATTTAACAACTTCGGCTTGAAGAGGCCAAACATGGCCTCTTCAAGCCGAACAAGCCTTGAACTGGCTGAACAGCCATAAAATTAAAAAAGAAAAATATTGAAGAAAGAAGCAGCCTTTTCAAGTTGAAAGAAGCATACGGAAAAAAAAAAAAGAACAGCTTCTTCAATCTTGAAAAAGCTGCCCTTAATAGTAGCTACGGGTTCTTGAAGAAGCTACCATTAATAGTAGCTTCATCTTTTCCCCCGATTTCTATTTTTTTTTTGTTTAATTTAATTTTTGTTCACTGTGAACACAGCAAACAAACACAATGAACAAAAAAAAAAAAATTGGAAGCGGGTGCACTTAACATGGGTATATTAGTTTATTTATTTATTTTTAAAAGTGAGTGGACTCAGTAAGGATGTGGGTGCATTTAGCCGTAACCATCGATTAAAAAGGGTCCGAAAGTTTCATACTTGTCATTTAACACCCAACGCTTTGATTTTCTCATTTTACTTGGGTAAGAATAGCCTAACAAATTAGAGCGTGTTGTGTTCGGTTTATGAGGGTGTTTTTTTTCTTTAATAATATTTTATTTTATTTTCACTAGTATTCTTTTGTTAGATTAATGCAACAGATAAGATGTCGACCAAATGATGTGGGACGTTGGAATTATTAATTTGAAAATGATTTCTTTCTCTCACCGATGTTTAAAATGGCCTGGTGGTTCCGTAATTATAAATCCATCGATGGGTTTTGAAACATTTTGCAATGCTTATGGTGTCTAATTTTGTTTCATTGAATGATGATTTTGACATTATCCTAATATACCCAACGCTAGTTGAGGTTACTATAAATAATAAATGGTACAAAAATTAGTTTAATTATGATTTTTATATAATCACATTTAATTGTGAGCAATATATCTCATGTCCTGCCAATTGGAAGGGGGTGTCGTTACCATCTTAAGACCAAAATGCCAATTTTGTGACTTTTGCAAGTTGTGCAAATGGCCCAATTTGGTTATAACAAGTTACTTTCTATTATTAATTCATTACTTCTCTTTCAATATGACTTAATGACTCCGTCAATTAATCAACGGAAATGATTATGCAAAGCCAATAGCGCAGGAAGTGGCTCCCATTGTTTTATTTCCAAAATTTTTTCAATGAACAAATTGAAAAGCTCATTGATTAAGCATGAAATGGAAATGACCCAGTAAAAAGCATCAGACCACAAGAATCCTATGAAGAGAAGAATAAGAAGAGATTTTAGCAAACATGTGTTTTTCCCAAGACAATCTTAAAGGCTTTGTATTGGCTCTTCTTTCTAGTGGTTTCATAGGTGCAAGCTTCATCATCAAGAAAAAAGGGCTCAGACGAGCTGCCTCCACTTCTGGTGTCAGTGTTGGTGTGAAATTTAGGCCTTTTTTTTTCTCTATTGTAATTCTTTCATGTATCTCCATATGGGTTCATGTTTTTGTTCATGATGGTATGTTTTCTGAGATTTTCTTGAACATTTTTCCTCCCAGGTTTTGGGGGATATTCATATCTCTTGGAGCCTCTTTGTTAGCTTGGCTTGACCATAAGTTTGCCTCTTCTTCCCTTTTATCCATTTCCCTTGCTGATACTATAGTGGACTTCAAATTTATTTGGAAAATAAGACTTAAAATGTGATCTTTGTTCTTGTTGTGTGGTTTTCTGATAGTAGTGATTATGGGAGAAGTGGCAAATTTTGCAGCATATGCATTTGCCCCTGTAGTTTTGGTCACACCTCTTGGTGCATTAAGCATCATTATCAGGTACTCTATCATATAATCACATTAGATTTCATCATTTCACCCACAACTGCAAAAAGTTATGCCTTTTGCTTTTCGTGTTCCAAATGCTACCACAACGAAGCGCCACACTTGCCCAATTCATCTTAAATAAGAAGCTTCACAAGCTCGGGATATTGGGTTGTGTGATGTGTATTGCTGGCTCCATCATAATTGTAATCCACGCACCACAGGAGCGGCCAATCTCATCCGTCAAGGAAATATGGAGTATGGCAACACAGCCAGGTGAGAAGATCCCCTCGTATAAATTGTTGCATCTTTGTTTGGTCAAACTGAGTTTAACCTCTTTGGTTTAAGCTTTTCTGCTCTATGTGGGATCGGTTGTCGTTTTGGTGTTTATCCTTGTCTTCTATTTTGCGCCTCAGTGTGGACATTCAAATGTACTAGTTTTCACAGGCATTTGTTCCTTGATGGGTTCTCTCTAGGTAAATTTTAATATTCTGATGCATGTTTGTTAATCCTAAGCTTATATGTTAAATTCTGAGTTTTAGGTTTTAATCTCGGGATATTTAGTGCAGGTCATGAGTGTTAAAGCCCTAGGAACTTCATTGAAGTTGACTTTTTAAGGAAAGAACCAGTTAATCTATCCGGAGACGTGGTTCTATATGTTTGTTGTGGCCATATGTGGGATCGCCCAAATGAATTATCTCAATAAGGCTAGTAATCAATAAGTAGCACTCCATTAGTATCGACTAGGTTTTGAGCATGCATAACATCTAGACCCGTGCTTGGGCCAAGATTTTTTTGTCTCAATTCCTATTCCATCCAATCAAACAGTTCCACATATACAACTAAGTGCATTACTTTGATGACATGAGTTATTTTCACGTAGTGGAATATCAAGAACATAGTAATCGAAACAACAGATCTAGACTTGTACTTTATACGAATCTTTTGTAGGAATCTTAATTAATATTACTCTAGCATCACGAAATTTTGTCCAAGTAGTTATGACAGTGAAACCGTGATGTTTCAGGCTCTTGGTACTTTCAACACAACAATTGTCTCCCCGATATATTATGTCATGTTCACTACACTTGCAATCTTTGCCAGCGTTGTCATGTTTAAGGTAAAATCAATTCATTCGCATTGAATTATCTTTGACTGGATTGGAACAACCTAACACCCGGTCGAAAAAACTATGATCTCTTTTCCAGGATTGGGACAACCAAGAAGCAGGAAGCATTATTTCTCAAATACGTTGCTTCGTCATAGTCCTCTCAGGCACCATCTTGCGTCATGCTAGTCCGGCTTCCAGAGCTCTTCTATTTTCTTGTTCTAAACAATATAATATAAATTGCCTTGAGCTCTCAAGCATAAAATTATCTTCATTCTGTAGGTACTTATATGCTTCTATCCCCTTCATTATCCACTCGACTTTCTGCTGGAAATGTGGAGTTTGAGGATGAAGACCATGAATCATCTTCAAGACACCAAGAACTTTACACATAGAAAACACGACACCGCTACCAGCCCTATAAATGATATATCGCTATCATTATACCATTATTCAACAGGATTGTGTCATCTGTATAGTGTTCTTTCATTCTTTTGGTCATGTTATATGACCATTTGTATATGAACAGATGGAGCAACGCGAAATTGACTGTCAATTTTCATATGATCATATAACATACAGAGTCTCCAAGAATTGTGTAACAAGAATATACATTGTTAGAATACATAAAAATGAAATAATAATGAATTAATAATCACAAAAATGCACAAGTTAAAATGCATTCATCTCCAGAGTGTAACACTTTTTAGCAGTCATCAATTTACTCACAGCCTCATCAACCACTTCATCTTCTCCACCTACAAATGCATCAGCCACCAAATGCGCATCGTTCTGCTTCGTCTTCACCGCATCCACATCACCACCATCCACCGCCTGTATCACCACCAGTGTCGCCCCCTCCATGGTCCAGCTAGAATCCGGCAAATTCAACTTCTCCAGATACCACATTTTCATCCTCAATGCTGGCATTTTCGTCCCGTTTCCCAACATTGACTCCTTCGAATTTGATAGCCTAAACTCTTCGATCTGCTCCCTGTTCAGACAAAGCTTCCCCTGATTACTCTCATCTGTAACCACGACTTCATCAATCAATTTGTGCTCTTTAACAATTTCTTGAATCAGATAATGCCTCGCTGATGCCACAATCAGACATGAAATCGTCCATACTATCCTCAGCTTCAGTTCCTCATCTCCAATCACTTCTGATTCGCTTAAATTTAAATTTCTTCATCTTTGCGTTTTTCTACGAACGATTTGGCTCCCAACATCACGCAGCTGTGCAATTGGCTGCCAAATGCCGCCTTCCATTTCACCATCGAATTAAATCGCTTCGCAAATTTTGAACTCAGCTTCTGACAGGGAAGTCTCAGATTTAGAGCTCGAATTTCTGCAAAGGGCTTCAAGACTTCAATTGGGGCATGATAAGAGTAAAAATCATAATCACTATCCTCTTTCTTCGACTTGAATTTCATCATGTGGGAAAGAAAAGATAAGAGTTTGATCAGAGCTTTAGCAACAGGGTTCTCGAAGAATTTTTGATGGGTTTCAGAATCATTTGACAGTGATTTCTTCTTGTGAAGATGAAGAGAATTTTCTTCAACTTGAGGGATGATAGAGCGAAATCTCGTGCACACAGACATGGATAAACAGAGAGATTTTGCATCGTGTAATTTGTTGAAAACTGAAAGCACGATTTCATCTGGTAATCGATCGAACAAATCGTCAGAATCAAGCATTTCTTGGCTGGGATTCATAATTTCAGATCTAATAATAAACGAAGAGAATAAAAGAAACTGAGAACAGGTGGTGGAATCGTGAAACTATTTATATGAAAGAAGCACAAGGTCGAGCTTTTGAAAGGACGAGGATGGTTCTGGAGAGAGAAATTGAAGGCCGACGCGTTTCGGTATAGGCGGCTTTTGATTTGGGAAAAAACCCGCCGGATTTCGTAGGTTTTTGGAATGTCCGCTGGTTTTGCAGATTCATGTTTATCTTTGATCATTGCCTGGCTACCATTTAAAAGTGTTTTAAACACTTTTTTCAAATTTTTTCTCTCTCCTAAATCAATCACATTCACATATCACATCACATCCATAAATCTCAACCAGTCAACTCTACTCATTCTCTCTCATCTTTTACGTTAAAAACATTTAAAAACCATTATAATTTATTCCCTATCACCCCTCATATCGGAAGGTTAGACTTTGTTGACATACTTTACAAGATAGTAGTATAAGAATTTGATTAATATACTACTACTTTCTGTGTCCAAATTATGTTTATGGATGATTAACACGTTATTTCTTGGAGCATCTTCAAGAGGGATATGATTGTTTAGATTATGTCGAAGAGAGAGATAAACAGAAAATGATTATTTTAATTAAAATGAAATAAAAAAATTGTAATGCAAAAAAGAGGGAAGAGTGAAAAAGATGGGAGAATAGAAACAAATTAAAAAATAATAATAAAATAATAGTAGAAGATGTATATATGGATGTATGATTTTAGATATAGACAGGATGCGAAGAAAGAAAAAATGAGGTAAATGGGATAAAAATAATTTTAAAAATTGAAAATTAAAAATAAAATGAAAAAGCATGGGACCCGCCTAAGAATGTGTGTGTCTCTCTCTTGGCCTTGATATTGCGAAGATATCTCCCGTTGGAAATGCTCTAAAGCAGTTATTTGACGGTCATTATTTTAGGGCATCTTCTATGCACAATATTTTTGTGTATATTTTTTTATTTATTTAAACAATGTGTTAGATATGTGATTGAAAATTGAGAAACATATATTAAAAAATATAAAATAATTGCATGATTGATTAGAAATAATGAGAGAAAAAATTAATAGAAGTTAGTGAAAATTTATTGTGTATAGAATAAGCCCTTAAAGCAAGATCAATGTCGAGAGAAAAAAGCGAAGGGGAAAAAATTTGGGGTAAAAAAGTCATTATGAAATAACGGACAGGTAAAAAATTTGGGTATATAGATTTTTGGGTTTTTGTCCCCCACATTGAAAATTTGGAATTCAGAGTTCTGCCATATTTAACTAAGTGCAATATATTTTGTTGGAATAAAAAAGGAAAAAAAGAAAAAGTAAATGCAATGTCATTCCAATCAATGTAAAACATAATATAATGCCATGGTTTTTTTAAATTATTATTATTATTATTTAATTCTAATAATGTCTATTTTTATATTACTTACTAGCATTTTCACCCGTGCGTTGCACGGCAAAATACTTCCATCAAATAATTACATTGTTTTTTTTTTAAAAACAAATGGAGAACAAAATCCCTACGATTCTTTAACAAATTCGATAGAGTTTCTCTTATTTTTCTTAAAAATCCGCCCTGTTAATACTAATTGTATGAGGCCCAAGAATCCCACATAACACAACTATATATTAGCCACAACCTTAATAACACGCCAACAATTCAAATACAATCATATGCATTGCTTTCCACGACACAAAAACACCTAAAATATATAAACAAAATCATTTTTTCAAAGAATCATTGAAGCATCCAAAGAAGCAATCCAACACATCTATGCTTCATATCTCTCATTCGTCACCTATTTCATCTTTGAAAACCTTCATTGGTTCCCGTACAATCGATCTCGTCTCCCACATGACATCTCTACATAGCATGAAAAGCATTATTAAAAATTGAAAGGCATAAAATCTGACTGAATGCAAATACGAGACAATTACAATGATAATGTAGACAGACAAAAAGATTTTCAATTTAGCAAATTTAATACTTTGCAGAGATATGAGCATACCGAATGAAATTGAGACGACGTATATTATAAGTTACTAAAAACTTCTTTGTAAACAACATTTGGAGTGGTTTTCATTGGTCGTCCATCCTCGTCGCAAGCCACGAATTTCAGGCATTTCTTTTCATGAGCTTGAAATTGCCATGTACAGTTGCCCGTGGGTGAAGACTGGCCTTATAAGAAAAACACCAACATCGGTAAGGGTTTGTCCCTGACTCTTGTTGATGGTCATCGCATAGCAAATAGTTAAAGGGAACTGTTGCCTCTGAAAAGGAAAAGGCAGCCTTGTATCTAATAGAGTGAGGCTCAATCTAGGAATCAGAAACTTTTACCCAGCATTCATCCCAGTCAAAACCCTTGCGTCTATGATGTTTTCACCAAGTCGCGTGATTATAAGATGAGTGTCATTACAAAGGTTCGACAAATGGTCAGGTATTGTGCATTAACATGACTGGTACACCGACCTTCAACTTTAAAACATGGCTCGGTATACCAGAACATGAAATAGTATTTAAAAACCCCCGAGTATGAATCTCACGATCAAATTGTTATCAAAATCATCGGATCTACAAGTAGAATCTGAGCTGTAATAAGTCTTCAACTCGAAGTGATTCATATCAATCATATAATAATTCACAATCCAAACATCCTCAAGCGTAAGTACAAGTATTTCTCTTCCATTCAAGTAAGCCGGAGAGTGTCCTTCTGTCAAAAAATCTAGGTACGTGCTATCCACAGTGGATCCAACAGGATTCATTGAACGAATATGCACTAGAAGATCACTGGGTATTTCGATAATTGCCTCACCATCGTTTCGCCCTTCAATTTTTCCATCCTCAATGCTCAGAATCCATTAAAAAATTTTGCGAAACTCATCGATTTCTTCGTTTCTGCGAAGATTGTGCAGTCTCATGTTCCTTGCAAGCTTCAATACTTTATAAAAAAAAAGGAAAAAAAACTATCATCAAACTCTGTAAAAAGAAAAAGCAAGGAGCACACAGGAACATATATAAACTAAGAAATGTCGTGTTTCAATACCTTACAATCATCCCACAAATAGGAGGAGTTGAGAGAAGCGTGGACTATCTGCTGCCTAGTTCTTTTAGGTATAATAGGAAGAATCTGCATAAAGTCCCCTCCAAACACAATAGTCCTGCCACTAAACGAAGATTGATGCTCACAAGTTACGGAACTTGGAGATGTCTTGCATGGTCCGATCCAATGCTTCGAAATAGTGCTTCTTCATCATGGGAGCTCCATCCCATATTATCAACTTCACCCTCTCAATGAGCTCAGCAAGATGACTCTCCTATTTTATATTACAGTTTGAATGCTCTTCACATTCAACCAGATGGCAACCCTTGCATGTGCCATCCTTCCACTTCGAAGAAAACGAGAAGCTATGGCACTGGATGTCACATTGAGAACTATTTCTCCACGAGACATTATAGCAACTGATAGGGTTCATCTACAAAAATGTTTTCCCCATACCTACATGACTGTACAAAAAGAAAACGCTGTCACAATCAGAGTCAATGGTGCCCATTACGGTGACGTACACACAGTGATGCTCATCTGTCAAATCCCTCTTTTATTCTATTTTTTGAAAAATTAACTTTTTATAATGAGTGTTAACTATGGAAAAAATTATAAAAATTGCATTTTTATTACACTTTTTTGCAAATTTTTTATATCTTTTTATTTTCTCTTATGTAGTTTTATTGTTAGAAGTAAATCCAAAAAGAAATTAATATGAAATAAAACCAAACAACATCAAAAGAAATTAATATGAAATAAAACCAAACAACATATATTTTATTTTCGATTTTTCTATTCATTGAATAGAATTCAATCACGTTAAAAAAAAAAAAAAAGAAAAATGAAGAGGATTCGCATTTGCCCCCTTTTGAAAAGTTCACATTTTAACCAAAATAGAAAAATTTTTAAAGATGACTTTGGCGAGACTAAGATACCCTTATTGGAAACTAACAATTTACACCATGTAAAGTGTATTCTCTAATACTTCCGATATAATTCTATCTATTTTAATTTTTTTTGTAATACTTTAAAATTGTAATAACCACTGCACATTATAAAAAAATTAAATTTCCCGTCTTTTATTCTATTTTTTGAAAAAATTGAAAAATTAAATTTATATGATGAGTGTTAACTATGGAAAAAATTAGAAAAATTGCATTTTTATTACACTTTTTTGCAAAATTTTTATATATTTTTATTTTCTCTTCATAGTTTTATTGTTAGAATGAATCCAAAAAGAAATTAATATGAAATAAAACCAAACTTCATATATTTTATATTCGATTTTTCTATTCATTGAATAGAATTTATTAAAGTAAAAACAAAAATTTAAATTTGCCCCCTTTCGAAAAGTTCACATAAAAAAAACCCTCGAACATAGTCACCATCTTTCGATTACTATTCTTTCAACGATTTGTCAACTATTTTAGTATAGAAAGGAAATAGATAGTCTAATTACCTTATAAAAGGTTTGACACGAAAAATACTATTGATAAATTATTACGCAAGATAGATTAATTTTTTAATCTAAATCATACATTTAAGTATTTAAGATGACAACTTTTCATCTAAATCCTATACTTAAGTATTCAAGATGGCAAATCAATCACAGTTAATTAAGTCCTACACGAACAAATCGGTAAGCATTCAATATAAGTATCATGTTTCTCGTTCTTATGAGTCCTCCATCAAGCTACAACCTACCCAGTAAAGGCCAAGCAGCCACAACCTTCATATGTCAAACTACATTTGGGCCATGCGATGCACGGGGAAGGATAAGTAAATACAATAGTAATTCCTATGGAAAGAAACTAAATTATTGCCTCAAAAACTAACGTGTATGGGGGGTAAAAGAAGAAGCAAAAAGTTTAATACAGTTAATAGAGAGAACTTAAGTACAACCGTTGCCTAAAACATTAGGATAGATATGGTAACAATACAAAGAAAGACACAAATCTAAGTATCGAAAATTTTCCTTAAACACTGTAGTTCATCAATGAATTGATAAACACCAAACATAAATTAAGCAGCTATGTCTTGTCCAAAGGTGTAGCCAACACCATGAGGCAATATTCCCAACCCACATCAAACGTCGGGATCAGACCACAGGAGATCACACATCGATCCTTCGTGTAGGACCTGGCAAACCATGATGATCATGTTATTGATAAGATGTATTTAAGGAATAAAATTCGTATCCTGTGCTTTTATAGTAGATGGGCCCATGATTGTCCCCTCTTTTACAATGATAAGATCACGTTAATCTTTATCTCCAATGTTTTCTTTATAAACTGGTAATCATGAGTTGGTAAAACTGTAGATTGAACAACTCCAAATGCTAAAACTTGAAATTTGACATCACAAAGAAGCTACAACTTCTAAAACTTGAAACTTTTGTGGAAGAGTAACAACATAGACATCAACGAGAAAGAGACGAGGAAAAGAAACTAAAAAGTAACTCAAAATATACATTTTTATAGAGAGACAGAGAGTAATTTACACCAAAGATGTACTGGATTTGCATTCCCACAACACATGATAGAATGATAGAGCTCCAATATTATAGTGGAACACTTACAGGCAACATGACAATTGGGGAGTCAACTGTACACATGTTCCTCTTGTGCTCAGTCAGGCAAGATCGTGACAAGCTCTACAACCAAAAAGACGTTACATAACATGATTTACAACCTGTAGCTTTATTATACTATTAAAACATCCTATGTATATTACAAATTTAAAGTGCAATCACATGTATCACCCTAAATTGTACACAGTGTAATAGCTACCCCCATGACAGACATTGATTGAATGCTTGCATGTTAAACCGTATAAAAAATTGAATGGTGAGTTAGAGCTCAGAAATTTGATATGATCAGTTATTCAGCTTGCAGCAAAAATGTGAAAATTGCATCTGCTTTACATATAGCATTTCCAATATTGCAAACAGGCGTATTAGAGATCAATATGTCCCACCTCGAAAAATAACAAACTGAAAATAAATAGATAAAGCTTGAAATTTTCATTCACATCATAAAATAGATTTTGCTTAGAGATTCTTGTATCATTGTTTTGATTTGATTAAATATATCTTTTTCAGGTTTCAAAGGGAAATGATGATGCATAAAATCAAAGTACAGTTGATTAGAAAGTTGAAAATCTAGAATGAACTTTTAAAAGATTAAAATGTGAATAAAGTCAGAAAAAATTCGCAGATATGAACATGAAGGCAAGCATTTTAGTAAATGAAAAAAGAGATTTGTTCATTCACAGACTTACATCAGATTTCCCCTCTGGAATGTAGTCAAATAGGTAGAGGTTCGGCTTTGGTGTACTCGGGTCTGATTTAATTTCCCTTTCCCATGGAGCAACAACTTCCCAAAAAAATAACTATGTCAGAGCTCGAGGCAATCTTGTAGATTTCGATAGACTTCCACTTCATCAACAGAAGGCGTCTTTAGCAATAAGCACAAGAGGGGTTCAAAATCATACACTTCCATGAGTTCATTATTGAGTCTGATGCATCACTCTTAAATCCATACAAAATCTGAAGGAAAGTCGCAAAGTTTAGATTTGTGGTAGCAATGTTATAGTCATAGCAATCTTCACAAATAAGGATACAAAATTTCAAAATATTGTAACGCTCAAAATGCTTCAATAAAGCACAGCAGTCAAAAAGCAACAAACAACTGAGAAATCTAGGGGTCCAAGTAAGACGACGCAAGGAGATAATCGATGGCATGCCTCCATAAAGCTGCTGGGCTACTGGGTATATAGAGTGATTACTGATTAGACGGAGCTACAGTAACTATACCAGAGCTACCACAATGAATCACAAAATCTGATAAATAAATCATAAACTAAACTCATAAAAATCAATACATTGCTGTTAAAACAAATCCAATAAAGATCGGATCCTTTGTACGTCACCATTAAGCAATCGAGAATCTCAGCATTTTGCACCTTTTTCTCATCACCATTAAAGAGCATACTCATCGTTGTAAAATTAAATCAATGATCTTTAACAATGACATGTTTTTACTGATTCACCAACACATGAATTTTTAAGTTGTGCTTGTGCTCAAGTGGGAGGACAAAAGGACCTCTGTCTCTTTGTTGGCCAAATCAATATCCTTTCCAGCTTCACATCCAATCAAATCTTGTTTAGATTTATTTCTAAATTTTGTTTATGGAAGAGTAGAGTTTTGGCCCATTCTAGATAAACAAAAACCAAAAAAAAAACCCCCAAAAGAAATAAATACCTTCAAACCTGGACAACCAACAATTCCTATTACTACAACGACTACACTTGGGTGGAGTGCAACCTGAAAGGCGAATCAGTAACAATGAAGGTAAGAGTTAGATCAATCGGCTCTTCATTGGTAGGAGTATCATCAATGCATTTTTTGTCTTTAGGCAACTCCTAAGAGAAATAGAAAAATAATAGTGAGCGACTGAAAAATTTACTACAAAAAACAAAGAGAATAAGAGATAACAGATACTGAGATAAACAAAAAAAAATAAATAAAATTGCAAAAGGAGGCGCAGTTCTGGAAAAAAAACAAAGGCACAGTGAATTCAAATCCGCCACGGCTGCAATCTGGTTGCGAGCGACCGGAAAATCATTATGAGAACGCCGTCCAAAATCGCCAACCCAAGTTACGTATCGAATAATCTCAGTGCCAGATACATTCGCTTAGAAAAATTGGCGAATAATCATCATAGCCCATTGAAATCGTTGCCATACTGAAATTAAGTGCGTAAAAGAGACTTGAATTGAGCGAGAAACTTAGAGAGATTTTCCATTAATAATTCAAAGATTCAAAGAATTGGACTGAATGAAATGTGAATTGAGTTGGAAAATTGGAGATGATGAATACTGAAGATCAACAAAGCTTTGTGGGAAATATTTTCCATTATCAATTCAAAGAATTGGGATGCGGGACACGTGAATTGAGTGGAAACTTGGCGTGATTGATTGGAGGATGGGAAAGAACGACTGTAATGTTCTCAGCGAGGAAAGGGTAAAACGCATAGAAAATTTAGCAAAAAGGAGAGGCGCGTGAAAATCTTGTTTTCCTTCATTGACGTGTTAGGGATTCTCAGAGTATAGCATACGCGCGTCCAATGTGCAAAAATAAAAAATAAAATAAAATAAAAAAATGGAGAAAAAACAGCTGGCCAAGTTTGAGCGGGAAAACATTAAAAAATAAATTAAAAAATAGGATGAAATATTCTGGTATTATTATATATATATATATATATATATATATATATAGATTAAATGATTAAAGAAATATATAGGATACTTGGCAAGATTTAATTGGAGAAGATGATTTTGTGGGCCATGAAAAGTGGGGGGAAATTCTCTAAAAATGTGGCGAAATTTAGCCACATTTTTAGAGAATCCTCCCTCCAAAAAAAGGTTTATCTACCCAAATTGTATGCATTATTTGAGTTCATTGGGTGAAAAATTGAAATTTGGGTTTTTTTTCACCCAACATTAATCAAGGATTTTCTAGTGCCATCGATAGCACCATAGTTACGGTACCATCGATGGCGTTTTCGGATTTGATTCGATATCCGTTTTGAAATTCGAGATCAGATTTAGAATTAGCACACCAAGGGAAATTCCAGCAATTTGGAAAAATTTTCGACGATACCATAGCAACAAGTCAAAATTTTGGCCATAATATGGGCCAAAATTATGGCCAAAACTTTGCTCTGCCGCCACGGTGTTACTAGAAAATTTTTTAAATTATTGGAGCTCTCCCTCGCAATTCTGATTTTAGATTTGGTCTTAGATTTCAAAATAGGTATTGAATCGGACCCGAAAATGCCATCAATAACACCATAACTATGGTGCTGTCGATGGCATTAGATCACTCCTGCAACATTAATTATGCTCTTATGCCTTGTTCTATATATAATAATATTTTGTTACTCAAATTTCATGTAGAATGGAAGGATAAAATTTGAAGTGGATGTATTAAAAAATATAAATAATAATATTTGGGTGATGGAAAAGGATGTGAGAGAAAAAAGTATATTTGAGTTTTAGAAGTTTAGTGTGTAAAGAACAAGGCCTTATTTTAAATAATAAAAACAATTTTTTTCCATTTAAAAAAAAGTCATTCGTTATCAATATCAATTTTAATCATTGCTTTTCAAATCCTAACAATCTTTATCTTGATATATGTTAAAAGCATTACTTGGACATTTTTGGGTTTTCCTCCTTTTTTACTTGGGCCTTTTTAGTCAATCTGCTTTATTTGTATTAATTTTTTAATTATCACATCCACTTATTGATTGTTTAATAGATTTTTACTTTCTAATCAATCAATCTTTATTATTATTATTATTATTATTATTATTATTATTATTATTAATTGAGCTTTTCGGGTTTTCCATCTTTTTCACCTGGGCTTTTTTAGTCAACCTGTTTCATTTGTTTTAATTTTTTTAATTATTACATCTACTTAGTAATTGTATAATAGACTTTTGCATTGAATTAATCTACTTAATAAATGAGTTAAGTGTCCAACTCTCTTTTATTTTTTTACCCTAATATAGTAATATATATCCAACTCTCTTTTATTTTTTTACCCTAATAATATATTAATATTAATGTATATAGATTTTATTTAATTATTTCTACCCTATTTTACCCAATCTCATAATATCTAAATATTCTCTCTATCATTTCCTCTTCTTTTTTTATTTTCTACATATAAAAATAATAATTTGTGATTCTATTTTACTCGACTTGATGAAAGCTTAAAACAAGTATACTACCAATATATAAATTTTTATTTTTAAAAAATATTAAAATTTACCGTAAACATATAAATTAGTGTCTAACTTAAATATAAATTGATATTAATATAAATTAATGACTACTGATGTAATAACATTAAAAAATTTTGATAATTTGTTACGACACTTAATTGATGTTTGTTCGTAAAATTCAAATATAATGAGATGTCTCATTATATTTGCACTTTAACATCCAAACTTAATAACAAATTACAAATTTAATTTTTTACCTCATTAGCTTCTGTTATTATCAATTATAATTTAGCTTACCTGGACAAATATTATATATTTTTCTTTCAAATATTACAAATTTCAATTTTTCCTTTATTTTTTCGTACAAATCTTTAATTTATATGTTTATGTGTTGAACAATATAAGGGTGTTCCAAGAATTGGAATGAATTTTTAATTGATCGTTTTTTCATAATTTTAGTATTTAAAAAATAAAAGTATTTAAAATTAACAGTTTTCACTAACATTTAATTTTTATGCCATACAAAATTACCATTGATTAAATTTTTACACAAAAATTCAAATAAAGGTTTAACATTAAAATAAAAAAATAAGATCAGACCTGTTACTTAATTAATTTTAGAAATAATTAATTATTTTAAAATAATTAGCTAAGAAACAAAAATTAATTAAAATTAATAATCGGGCTAAGATTCAATTTTTTTTGCAATACAAAATTACGATTCATTAAAGTTTTACCCAAAAATTTAAAAAAAAAACTTACTAGCAATTGGCCCAAGTTTGAGACAAAATTCCACCACTATAATCCCCAATTTGTACTAAAAATTTTAAAACTTAGGTTGGACCCAATAATCAATTTTAGAAACAATCAATCATTTTTAAAAATAATTAGCTAAAGAATAAAAGTTAATTAAAATTAGTGATTTCTATAAAATTTAATTTTTTGTGTGATGAAAAATTACAATTCACGAAATTTTTAAATAAAAATTAAAATAAATGTGTAACATGAAAATTTATAACTTAGGTTGGACCCTTTTATTAATTTTAGAAATAATTTATTATTTTTAAAAATAATAATTAGCTAATAAATGAAAATTAATTAAAATTAGCGATTTCACTAAGATTTAATTTTGATTGGATAAAAAATTATAATTCATTTAATTTTTACATAAGAATTAAAAGAAGCATTATAACATCAATTTTTTCAATTAATCATTCAATTGTAACATTAATTGATTTTTTAATTAATTGAATATATATTTATATCTTTTAAATTCTAAGATGTCTTTTCTATTATAAGATATTTTTAAAATTAGGTTCATATAATTCTTAAAATTATGTTTATCAAGCAAATTATTTTGGAAATAGTATTTTTTTTTAGAAATAACTAACTTAAATACAAAAATTTAATATAACTATTTAAACTATTATTAATTAAAATAATAAATTATATTGCAAATATTTAGCTAGACATGAGTTTAGTGGACAAAGATTGATCAAAATTAATTACATTGTTAAAAGGGAAAATATAATTAATTTTAAAAAAAATCATTAAATTGTTGCGGGTTTTTCCTAAAAAATGAAAAATAAATCCTTTAAATTGTAATATATCTTTTAAATTATAAGATTTCTTCAAAACTAAATTCATGCAATTCTTAAAAGTGATGATATTAAAATGTTTATTTTAGAAATAATTAATTATTTTCATAAATAATTAGCTAAAAATAATAATTAATTAAAACTAATTCTATTACAATTCATTAAAATTAATAATCTTTATTCTGATTTAATTGGACTTGATTTCAATGGACTAAAATTGACATGGTTTCATTGGACAAAAATTAATAAAAATTAATTATATTGCCAAAATAGAAAAATGGCATTAATTAAAAAATAAATAACAATTAAAATTAATTAGATTGCTATGGTTTACTAGATTTTTCCTAATTTTCGTAAAAAAATGAAAGGTATCTTTTGACATGCACGATATCTTTTTAATTATAAAATATCTTTAAAATTAGATTCATATAATTCTTAAAACAAGCTAAAAATTAATTATTTAGAAATAATAAATTATTTTTATAAATAATTAGCTAAAACAAGAATTAATTATATTACAATTAATTATATTTTTTAGATTTAATTTGATAGATTTTCATTGGATGAAAATTGAGACAGTTTTATTAGACAAAAATTAATCAAAATTAATTAAATTACTAAAAATGGGAAAATATAATTATTTCACAAAATGAAAAATAATTAAAATTAATTATATTGCTGCAGGGAAGAAAAATGTGCTTACAAAATTAATTTTTCTTTTTACGTATTTTAAAATAAGGTTAAGTTAGCACCTATAAGATTTTTGATTCTTAGAATTAGAGTGTTACATCTTATCGTAAAGTAAGTCGACCGATATTAAAATGATTATTGCAAAAATAATTAATTATTTTCATAAATAATTAGTTAAAATGAAAATTAATTACAAATAATTCTATTACAATCAATTAAAATTAATAATACTGTTATAATTTAATTGGACTTGATTTTAATGGGCGAAAATTGACACAGTTTCGTTGGACTAAAATTAATCAAAATTAATTATATTACAAAAATAGAAACATGACGTTAATGAAAAAATAAATAATAATTAAAAGTAGTTAGATTTCCATGGTTGACTAGATTTTTCCTAAAAAATGAAAGACATCTTTCGACATGCAAGATATCTTTTTAATTATAAAATATCATTAAAATTATATTCATACAATTCTTAAAATTGCGGTAAAAAAAGTAATTATTTATAAATAATAAATTATTTCTATAAATAATTAGGTAAAAACAAGAATTAATTATATTAATTACAATTAATTATATTTCTTAGATTTTATTGGATATATTTTCATTGAAAAAAAAGAGATAGTTTTATTAGACGAAAATTAATCAAAATTAATTAAATTGCTAAATATGGAGAAACATAATTATTTCAAAAAATAAAAAATAATAAAAAATAATTAGATTGTTACGGGAAGGAAAATGTGCTTACGAAATTATTTTATCTTTGATGTATTTTAAAATAAAGTTAAGTTAACACCTGTAAGATTTTGGATTTTTAAAATTGGGCTGTTACATATTCTTGTAAAGTAATTCGAGTGATCATTAGTCCCTAATTAACTTTATTTACTTTTTCAGTATCATTTTTTTTCAAAATATGCTTTTCTTTTGATTTTCATATGTTTTTGTAATTTCTATGATATTTCTTTTGAGTTACAGTTTGTGGCAAAATATTAATATTTTTTTGTATAATTTCGTGTGTTTCAAAGGATCTGCTCCTTTTTTATTTTTCTTTTTTTAAGTGACAAGCTCCAAAAAAAGGTATTCAAATAGTAATGATTTTTTATTTGACACTACTTGAACCAACAAATATATAATAATTCTTTGGTTCAATCTATCGCTTTCGCTAGGGAATAAGTTTAAGAATTCTTATTAAACAATTGGTTATCGACTCAATCAGTTATTTGAATTATATGACTCAATTAGAATATTTTAATTGGTTTTTGACTATGTTAAATATTTATCTAAGTTTTCATCTCCTAAATAAATATTAAGAATCCTACCTACTTTGAATTATTTATTTTATATAGAATTTTCCTGTTGATATTTTATTTTATTTTTAAGTATAATCAGTTAGATTGTATATTTTAAGTATTAATCTTATATATTTCGATTTATTTATCATATCCAAATTAATTTAAATGTTATACCAAATTATTCAATATTTAATATGCCAAATATGTTAAATTAGTAAGTTTATACCTAATAGGTTAATATACGTGTTTAATATATTTAGATTAGAAGGTATTTATTAAAGAAATAAAATGTCAAAACAAAAGTCTTAGATTAAACAATCACAATGGGTGTGGACGGGGATGTGAATTTTCTAGTGGGGCGGGAGACGGACAGGGATGGGGAATGGAAGTCTGTAATTCTTATATCATCCGCGTTCAACCTAGAGTAAATGAAGATGGGTCGGAACGAGGATAAGTGTTTCCCAACATGGAAGAAATAGTTTAGGGTCTGTCGGACTGTACTCACTACATTATTATTTTTATAATATATCTTTATACTGATTATATTTCATAATTAACATTTAAAAATTATTATTTACATAGCCATTTTTCATAACGCACATTATACTGATGTATAATAATTAATATCTCTCAGAATTTATAATTGCATATAATAAAATGTAAAATAATTTTAAAGAAAAAACAATGAGCTCTACGAATGTTAGTATAGTTATTTTAGTATGGTTATTTTGATAAATATAATGTTTAATATTATTTTATTTTGGGTTTACATTAGTAGATTAATCTTGAAATAAGCAAAATGTAATATATTATCACAAGCGCTGTCACGAATTATCATCCCGTGTAAAGCACGGGTATAAATGATAATTAAGTTACTATTCTATGGAGAATAGTAAATTAAGTTGTGTAGATTTTCGCGAGTTGTTTCTTGCATATTTGCACGATGGATTAGTACGAAATATAGGGAAAATTCTATTGAAATTTTTATAGAATTGTTTCAAGCTAAATTCTTTAATTTTATTGTTGTAACTCATTCTCTATTTTAATTATTTTTTTGGATTTTATGTTAATATTATTAACATCTATCAATAATGTTATTAGTTGAAAAATTTATCCCCCGTGCAACGCACGGGTGAAATAGCTAGTTTTAAATAATAAAAACAATTTTTTTCCATTTAAAAAAAAGTCATTCGTTATCAATATCAATTTTAATCATTGCTTTTCAAATCCTAACAATCTTTATCTTGATATATGTTAAAAGCATTACTTGGACATTTTTGGGTTTTCCTCCTTTTTTACTTGGGCCTTTTAGTCAATCGCTTTATTTGTATTAATTTTTAATTATCACATTCACTTATTGATTGTTTAATAGATTTTTACTTTCTAATCAATCAATCTTTATTATTATTATTATTATTATTATTATTATTATTATTATTAATTGAGCTTTTCGAGTTTTCCATCTTTTCACACAGGCTTTTTAGTCAACTTTGTTTCATTTGTTTTAATTTTTTAATTATTACATCTACTTAGTAATTGTATAATAGACTTTTGCATTGAATTAATCTACTTAATAAATGAGTTAAGTGTTCATAAGAATCAATTATTATTATTATTATTATTATTATTATTATTATTATTATTATTATTATTATTATTATTATTATTATTATCATTACTTAAAATTTGATGGGTCATTGCAATAATCAATTCCTATTAACTTTTCTTTTCTTTTGCTATTTTTTTTACTTTTTCTTCACTCCCTAGCGATCTTTTATTAATAAGTTAGCACTTTACATTTGGGTAATTTTTCATTTATTTATTTTTTTAAAGTGTTTGGCACACTTTGTTTGCAACATACTAGTATTTGCTCCCATGTGTTGCACAGAAGAAAAGCTTAATAATTATTTAACTAATATCAAATTGAATAAATACATTGATATAAATGACAAAACGATAAATAAAAGTGAAATGTAATGATATTTATATCATTACAAATAAGTTGAAAATTCATTTACTAAAAAATTTAGTATAAAATTTGAAAAGTTTCTCTAAAGACAACATTTGACATCAAATAATCATGCATGTAGATGTATAATACAATGTCATTTTTATAATTATATCTCATATTTGTTTCTAATTTTTTGCACGAGTCATTACTTTTTAAATGTTGTAAGAGACAAATGGTAAGACATAGAAAAAATACAAGTTAGATCATGGTTTGCAAATGAATTGACTAATTACATTTAACTTTATATGAAATTGGTATATACGTACATTTATACTAAAAGAAAGAAAAATGCAATTAGCAAAAGAAATTAACTGTATTATAAATGCATTGAATGCGAAATCTTTGTAATTACTTTATTTTGATTAAATAAAGTTCGAATAATCACAGTATCAAATTTTTTTATTTGAAAAAAAAATTAATTAAAATTTCAAGCTATAATTGTTTTAAAAACATGTATCATCCATCAACTTTATATTTATAAGAAAGATATGAAAAAAAACTTAATAAAAAATAAAGTTAATCATAATTAAGAAATAAATTTATTAAAACTAAATAACTAATAATCGTTTTACTTCTCCATTTCAAAATATATATATACATATATATATATTTATTTATTTATTTATATTTATATTTTGAACAACTGCCCTCACTTGCTAGATCAATAAATAGGACAACAAATCACATTTTATTAGAAAAAATAGAAAAAAAGGCAGCCCAAAACTTATGGAAAACTGACTCACTTACTATTTTCCTTACGTTTGGTTCCAACACAAAAAAAATAAGAATAAAAATAGAAGATAAAAAAATTAATAAGCAGATTAGGATGAATCATATTTATTGTGAGTATAAAAAAAAATAAAAATAAGCAAATGAGAATGAACTATATTTATTTATGTTAGTACATAACCATGCTTATGCTTATTGGCTAACATATATATAACCTTGCTTATTGACAAAACTATGGCTAATTATATATAACCTTGCTTATCGACAAAACTATGGCTAATTATATATATAATATTAAGATTTTAAGATCAAGATTCACATGAGAGAACCAGGTTCTACAGAAAATGAGACATAATGTAATACATATAAAAGTAACTATTCCAATTCTCGTATTTGTTTATCTCAATCAAACAATATAAATAAAATAACATTATATTTTTTTTGTAAAAAAAAGATTGAATTTTCAAAATTGCGTAGAAAAGCAAAAAAAAAATGATGAAAAAAATGATCAAAAGTCTATCTCTTGAAATTCTCAAAATACGGGTATTATTTCCTGTGTTTTTATTATTTGGTTTCTCTAATATAACTAGCTATTTCACCCGTGCTTTGCAGGGGAGACTGATTTTTCAATAAATAGAATTTTTGATAAATGCTAATAGTATGAAAGTAAGACAAAAAAAATGAATTGAATACTGGCCAAAGCACAAAATTTAATTAAAATAACTATTGAAAATTTCTAAAAAAAAATTCGATCTAGTTTTCCCTGTATTGCACAATATAATAATTTGTGATGGAGATTGTGATAATATAAATGCAAGCTAATATAACATTAAATTAAATGTTGTAGTTATTAAAATAACCACACTAAAATGTCCACTAACTTTCATAAAGCTTATAGTTTTTTGTTTAAAATTATTCTATATTATATTATATTCAATTACAAATTTGGGAGATATTAACTACACACTAGTGCGATATGTGGTGTTGACAATGAATATGTGAATAATGGTTTTTAAAATTTTATTGAGAAATATAATCAACATGCAAATGTATTCTATAAATGACAATATAGTGGATACAGTTCAAAAATCCCGACATTCCGTTCCTGCCCTGCTAGAAAACACTTATCCTCATCAGTCACACATCCTTATTTAATCGGTCAAGTAAAAATGATATAAGACTTGCAGCAGGATGGAGAGTTCCCATTCCCCATCCCCACGGCGCTCCAAAATTCACATCCACATCCACACCTCATAATGATCATGTAGTAAAAAAATTTTATTTATACTTTTTTAATATGTATTAATGACATGTAAAATTTTCAATAAACACATTCCAAAGATGCTAATTAGTGAAAAGTAAATGAAGTTAATTAGGCACTAATTATCAATTGACTCACTCTACAATAAGATATAATTAATTTCAGAAACAATTTTTCTTCGCTATAGCAATCTGATTAATTTCAATTATTTTTCATTTTTAAAAAGTAATCATATATTCGCCATTTAGTAATTTAATTAATTTTGATAAATTTTGGCCCAATAAAACCTTGTTAATGAATTTTGAAATGAAATTAATTTTCATTAATTATAATATAATTAATATAATTAATTTTTGTATTTTAGACAATCATTTATAAAAAGAACTGATTATTTCTAAAATAATCAACTTAATAGACACTATTTGAAGAATTTTATGAATCTAAATTTAAAGATATCTTATAACTTAAAAAGTAAATTTCAGTTTAAAAGAGATATTTCATTTTTAGGGGAAATTTTGCGAACTCATAGTAACCTATTTAATTTTAATTTTTTTAATAACGGTATTTAAAAAACTGTGCCCAATAAAATTAAACTTTCCAGAATTTTCTTTTAGATGAAAGTAACTTTAAAGACATTTTCAATTTTGAAAGACATCTTCCAATCTAGAAGATATATTTCATTTTTAGGAGAAGTCTTGCGAACCCATAGTAATCTAATTAATTTTAATTATTTTTAAATAGCGTTATTTCTAAAACTGTGTCTGGGCGCGTTTGTCGCGGCGCACCAAAGTTTAATTTTATTTCCTTACTCGGTTTCAAAACTACAAATTAATGTAGAAGTGGTAAGTAAGGGTCGAACCCAAGAGGAACGGTGCTTAATCTAGTTGATTTTATCAATTAATATAGAAAAATGGGGGTTTTGTGATATTTGAATAAAAATAGAAAATCGAACGTCAAAATAAAAGATTGAAATAAAATAATTGTATAAAATATCTAGTTCTCGGGTTCGGTTGTGTCAACAACTTATATTTATCTTTCCCATGCAACGTGTTACTATTCCTTCTTCAATTTATCAACTCTCAATTAACCAAGAAGCTCTGATTAACGAATTCTTCCTTAAGTGTATTAAATTAAAATGAGTTCTTTAACTTAACATCTAGCTATTGGATAACCCTAAACAAATTCTTAGGATTTAATGCAAAGCTAGTGTGAAATGAACGAGAAGAATGAGTTGAATTAGATGAATAATTTCACAAACTCGAATTAATACATCTAAGTTGATTTGTTAATAAATATGCACGATATTCATTTGCTACTTTGGATTGGAATCTAGTGATAATTACGGATCAAAAGTTCCAATCCTAGCAAGTAACTTGAATTTAAAGATTGATTGATTCAATTGGCCAAAGTGAATGCAATAATCAAATAAACTCAAAAACGGGTTTACAAGCATAACAAATCAACAAATTGAAGTAGAGGAATAGATAAAACGTTACTAAAAAGTTAGAAAAGATAACCACATGTTAGTTGAACACAACGTCCCCCTCGAACTAGATAGAAAAGTCTAACTACTCATATTTGCGGGGTTTCATACTTTTTAGCGAGTGTTCGCTTTGTATCACCACCACTATATGATAGATTATACGCAAAATATAGAAAACAAGTAAATAAATGCTAAGAAATAAATAGAGAAATAAAAGGGAAAAGAGAAACTTATCGACGAAATGATCCGCTAATCATATTCACAGCCGAAGTATCGTTGATCGATTGAAGCCTTTATTTCTTCCGCCGGAATATGAAAAACTAAGATCTTTCAAGCTAAAACTAAGAACAAATCAAGAAGAGAATTTTATTGAAGAGAAAGTTGGAGAGAACTACTAGCTAATTCTCTTCCACTAAGTTGTGCATTTCCTTCCTTACAAATGCCTCTATTTATAGGCAAAATTTCACAAGAAAACATGATAAAAAAATTGTACAACTACTCCATTATGATTCCACTAATTGGTAACCACCAAATCATGATCTTAAATTGCTCCATTAGTTCAAATATTGTATCATGGTATAGGTAAGCATCTTGGCTGAATTGTACAATTGGAATTTCCTTTTTTTGATATTTTAATAGAAAGTTATGAATTTCTACCAAAACATGGCCCAAGAAATCCTCCATTCACATCACTCTCGGTTTTGCCCATTTTTTGACCATGATATAATCCGAATCATTTGACGAGGTCAACATCAAAGTTGTAGCCCTCGGAGTGTCCTTTCGAACAATATAAAGTGCAGGTCAATCTGAATTTTGTAGCAAAAGTTATGGTCAAATTACTGAACTGCGGCAGTAAATTCGAGCTGCTGATTTTTTACGCTTTGTCCTTTCTCTTCAAATGGCCATAACTTTCACTAGGAAACTCCGATTTGGGATCCGACAAAAATGTGGAAATCCTCTTTTGATATTATTTGATATTGGCACAAGAAAAATTGTAAAAAAAACTTTTCATAAAATTGCATCGGAGGCCCTCCATCTTTGAATTTGCTTGCATTTCGGTCCCAAGTTCCGTTTTCGCTCCGTTTTTATCCATTTTAGCTCCTTTTGATTTCTTGTGACTCTAAACACACAATAAAAGGAAAACACATAAAAATAAACATATAATACTAATAAAACACACAAATACGTAAAATAGAAGAGTTATTTAAGTGCTTTTCGAGCACTTATCAGTGTCCAATGAAATCAAACTTTTCAAAATTTTATTTTATATGAAAGTGATTTTAAAGACATTTTCAATTGGGAAGACAACTTCCAATCTAGAAGATAACTTTCAATTTTAGGGAAAATCTCGCTAACTCGTAGCAAACTAATTAATTTTAATTATTTTTTGATTTTAAAATTAACTATATATTTCCCCTTTTAGCAATATAATAATTAATTTATATTAATTTTTATCCAATGAAATCATGTCAATTTGCGCGCACTGAAACATACTCCAATTAAATCATAACAACATATTTATTTTTTATTAATTTAAATATCGTTAACTTTCATTTTTAGATAATTATTCTAAAAAGAAGAATTAATTATTTTTAAAATAATTAACTTAATAGCCACAACTTTAAGAATTGCATGATTAAATATATTTTGTAATTTAAAAGATATATTACAATCTAAAAAATATTTTTTTATTTTTTAAGAGAAATCTTGCCAACCCGCAGCAATATAATTTTATTTAGTTTTCATTCTTTTAATTTAATTATATTTTTTCCTCTTTTAGTGATATAATTAACTTTGACTAATTTTCATCCAATGAATCGATCATGTAGCTTTAAATTTTTGCAACATAATTGATTTTAATTAATTATAATATAATTAATTTTCATTTTTAGATAATTATTTCTAAAAACATAATTATTTATAAAACAATTAGTTTGATAGGTGTAGTTTTAAGAATTGTATGAACATAATTTTGAAGATATTTTGTAGTTTAAAATATATCTTATAATTTAAAAGATATCTTTCATTTTTCAAGAAAAATCTTGACAGCCCATAATAATATAATTAGTTTAATTGTATTTTATTTTTTAAATTCATACTATTTTTTCTATTTTAGCAATGTAATTAGTTATGATTAATTTTCGTCCAATTAAACCGTGTCAATTGTCACCCAATGAAGCCGAATTCAATTAAATCTTAACAGTATAATTAATTCTTATTAATTGAAATATAATTAGATATAATTAATTGTCATTTTGAGCTAATTTTAATCCAATTTCCAATTTTATTAAATCTTAGAAATTGCCAATTGTGATTAATGTTGATTTTGTAGCTAATTTTATTTGAAACAAATAATTAATTATTTCTAAAATTAATTAAACGGTCCAATCTAATTTTTTTTTAATTTTCATATTGCACGTTTCTTTTAATTTTTTCTAATCTATTTCACACCAAAATCAAATCTTAGCAAAATTCGTAAATTAAATTAAATTAATTATTTACTAAAATAATTAATTATTTTTGAAAATAATTAAAGGGTCCAACCTAATTTTTAAACTTTACTGTTACACTTTTACTTTAATTTTTGTGTAAAAATTTAATGAATGGTAATTTTCTTCACATAAAAATTAAATCTTAATAAAAAAGATACATGCAATACTCAAAAACAAAAAGACAGAAGAAGAAAAAAATGAAAAAGAGAGAGAAGGAAAAAATGTTCTAATTTGATAGTGATATTGATCACTTTACATGATAAGACAAATCACATAATTGTATGGTGGGAGTGTTGCTCATAGCTTAGCGAGCTTTGCGGTGAGTTTAAGCACTGCTTTTCATTGGCTTGATGCATTATCATGGTTTTATTGTAACAGTGATCAGAGACAATCCTATGGGTTTTTTTTCAACTAATGAAGTGATTTGTAAGATTTGTATATATCAATTGATCAATTAAGGCTAGAATTGAATTGATAAGAGGGAAAATTGGAGAAGAAAATCATTAGAATTATTTTAGATTTTGAAGATTAGTACATAGAAAGGAAATGCGAAGGCTGGATAAAAATTTTATTAGCAGTAAGTTTAATTAACAATTGAAAATAATAGAAACCTAGATAAATATAAAAATATTCAATATAATAATTGACAATCTTGAAATTCTAAAGCAATGCTTAATTAATTAAGGACCGAAAAACACTAAGGATGTGTTTGATTTTAAGTTGTAAAGCATTTACTCAGAAAATATTTGCCTTGTAAACAAAAAACCACATGCCCCCTAAGAAAAATAAATTCTTTTAATTGACCCAAATCCTATTTAAAATAATTTTACCGTATAAAACTATTTCCTTTTACAACATGCAAACAATTACATGATTTGACATTTACCTGCAATTGATATGCAAATCAAACACACCAAAAATCTAAAATTTCTTGAAGCATGTGATGGTCGGTGTGGGATTGATTCACACTTTGTATTGAGAATGCCTCATTTGGAGCCCATTTATTTTTTGTTAAAAAGGTTAACTAAAAAAAAAAAAGAAGCGAAGTGTCCTGAAAATATGTACAACTTAAATTAAAAATAATTAAAAATTTAAGAAAAATAAGATGTGAAGGGCAGGAAACATGATTTTTAGATCTATATAGACAGATTAGAAGATTTGAGGAAATCTAATTTGGATATTTGGGAAAATCTTGACTTTACTTATATATATAAAAATGATTATCAATTAAATATTAAAATAATAAGAAATGGAGTTTTAAGGGAATGGACAGGAAAACTAGTTTTAGGAATTAAAAAAAAGGATGAAAATTTCCTACTTTTCTTTATATAAAATAAAATATAGATACAGATGAAACCGTGTAAATTTTCATCTAGTGAAATCGAGTCCAATTAAATATTAGAATGCAGTATAAATAAATTTAGTACTTGCAATATAATTAATTTTTATTTTTATATAATTAGTTGAAAAATAATTAGTTTAACATCTGTAGTTTCAAGATCTGCATGAATCTAATTTTAAATATATTTTGTAATTTAAAAGATATCATGCAATTTAAAATATATCTTTCATTTTTTTTTCAGGAGAAATTTGTTAAATCGTAGCAATCTAATGAATTTTAACTATTTTTTATTTGCTAAATTAATTATACTTTTTTCATTTGAAAAATATAGTTAATTTTGATTAATCTTTGCCCACTTGAGGAACCATATCCAATTAAATCTTAGCAACATAATAAATTTTAATTAATTGAAAGATGATTAATTTATATTTTCAAATTATTATTTCTATAACAATTATTTTTTTGAAGAACTGTAATAATTAGTTAATATATGTAAGTTTGGGATTTGTATGAATATAATTTTAAAGATATCTTATAATTTAAAAAGATGCATTGTAATTTAAAATATTTTTTTAATTTTTTTAGGGAAATCTTGTAGACCGTAGGAATTAAATAAAATTTAAATATTTTTTTAAATAAATTATACTTTTCCCTTTTATCAATACAATTAATTTTGATTAATCTTTGTCCATTGAAACATATTGAATTGTTAAATCTTTGTGATATAATTAATTTTAGGTAATTGCAATGAAATTAATTTACATTTTTCAGCTAATTATTGTTAAAAATTATTATTATTTTTTAAAAATAATTAATTATTTCTAAAATAATTAGTTTAATCTTTGTCAGGTGAACTTGCAGTTCTTTTTTCTTTAAATTAAAAGAAACATGTAACATTAAAGTTAAAAAATTAGAGTGGAATCAATTATTAAAATAAATAAATTAATTATTTATACTAAATGATATTTGCAATTTGAAAGATATGGATATAGAAATAGATATACATTTAATTAAAAAATATTGGATTAATGTTACAATTAATGAACGATTACCTAAAATAATTAATGTTACATGCTTCTTTTAGTTTTGGTGTACAAATTTGATGAATTAAAATTTTTTATCACATTAAAATTAAATCCTAAAAAATTGCTAATTTAATTAATTTTCCTTTTTTGCTAATTTTTATTTTTGAAAATAATTAAGTAAAGCAACCAATCTAATCATCTTACAAGTTTCTTTTAATTTTTATGTAAAATTTTAATGCTTTCTATTTTTGTATCACACAAAAAATAAATTTCGTGAAATTGCTAATTTAGATTAATTTTTGTTCCTTGGCTAATTATTTATAAAAATGATTAATTATTTCAAAAAATAATTAGTGGGTCGAATACAATTTTAAAATTTCAATGTTATACTTTTCTTTTAATTTTGTGTAAAAATTTAATGAATACTAATTTTGTATTAAACAACAATGAAATCTTATGAGACTGTTAATTTTGATTAATTTTATTTTTATAAGAATTAATTTTGGTTTCATAGTTAATTATTTATAAAATAGCTCTCATTTTACATATAGATTTAAATCTTGAGATTTATTTAGATTATAAAAATAATCAAATAATAATTATCAATACTTTTGTAGGGAAACAAAATTCAGATTTAATATACAAAAATAATTTATTAATTTGTTTGTTAGGATTGATTATTAATTAATAAAAAAATAAAAAATTATAGAAGATAAGTTCGAATCAGTAGAGATTTGGAAAAATCTAATTTTGACTATAAATATTTTTTTATTTTGGTAAGAATGAGATTTAATATAGATAATGATTAGTTCATTTATTTATTTAGGATTGATTATTAATTAATAAAAAAATAAAAAATCAAAAGACAAAAAAGGGGTTTGATTTTTGGTGAGAAAACTAATTAATCTAATTAAAAAAATAGACTGAAAATTCCCTACTTTTCTTTATATATATATATATATATATATATAGATTCTCATGCGACATTGTGTGTTTCAACATTCTTCCTAATAATAGTAATACAAATTAGCCCTACAAATTTATAATGAATTTATTCTTTCATTATTTTGTAGATCGAAGGTTGCTTTCATCGAAAACAACCAAAAATAAATTCCAATTTTATTTACATTGGATTCGAAATCATACACAAAGAATGGCAGTTTGTAATTTTATGTATCCGTTGTAAATAAATAAATAATCTATAATAATTGAGTGTATCCGTATGATACTTAAAATACAACAAACCCAATGAAAAAAAGAAAAATATATAGAAGGAGAAATATGACATAGTTAATTCGTAGAGTTAAGTATATTTCATAAAATAAAAAATCGTAGAATTAAGTTTTGACGATTAAAGTACATAACAAAAGTATTGGCGATTAAAAAAAAGAACAAATAAAACTTCTAATTAAGAATGTGGGAAAGTGGACATGGCCATTAAAAAAATTATTTGGCCAAACCAACTATCTGCCACATGTACAAATAAAACCACCGACCATATGTCCAAATAAAGAGCAAACATGTGCCAAAAACCACCATAACTAAATTGATGTCCAAATAATTACGTTTCAATTACAACTTTCAATTGAAGCTTAAAAATATACAATATATAGATATAGATTAGTATCATTAGTATTAATCAAATAAATTAGTATTATTTTGCAACATTTAAAAAAAACTGATAATAGTAATATCTAGTTATAGTATTATTAGTATTAATCAAATTATTTAATTATAGTTCTAATTTATTTTAAAAAATTATTATTCCCTAAAGGGCGAAGATACTAGAAACACCATTCAAGAAATCATCCCTTAATTCTTGGTGTTGCTTGGAAAATTATTAAATTAAAAATTATTAAATCTTGGTGTTGCTCAAAACAAAAAAAAAATATTAAAAAAATCCTCTTCTAAAACGTGTGTAGACATTAAAAATGTTTCAAACAAAATTCCTTTGGCCTAGTTTGATTTTAATTAGCCCTTTAAGCGTATTGGATTGAGTTGATTTTAATTGATCGATCTATTAGTCTTTTAAAATCCTAATGTCTATTTAAAACCCAATTTCAATTTTAAAGGCCATAACCATCCTACTTTTCTTATTTGATTTGTTGGGATAATTGGGGTTTGGTTTGTGGGCTTATTCAAATAAATTGAATAAGCCCATTAGGGTTACAAAACAGCTCATTAGGGTTTCCAAGCAGTCCACATGTGTCTGTATATACTCTTCCTAGGTTCATTTGTAAGGGACCCTAACTAAGGGTCAAGGAGAGGAGAGCTGCAGCAGTTCCAGAACCATGCCAAAGTCAAGAAGGAAAGAAAAAGAAGAGATTAAAAAATCTCTTCAGTTCTTCGGTTCAAGCTCAAGCCAAGGAAAAAATGAAGAAGAAGGTGATTAAATCCTCTTCAGTTCTTCAAATCCACAGCAAAGCCAAACTCTTCAAGATCAAAGCCAAATCCACATTCAAGTCAAAGTCAGAAGCCAGATCAAATTCGGGAGACAAAGCCCTCATACAAAGTCAAGCCAAGTTCAATCACATAGAGTCAAGCCAACGATCTCTTCAGCAAATCCACACGGTCAGCAATCAAGACTTTTGGAGCATAGGATCAAGCCAGGTGGCCCCTCGCCTTCAACTGGAGATCGTTAATCAGAGGATCGCTCAAGACAAGGGAATCAATCCACTACAAATTCTCAAATTCAATTTATAATAATTTTTATTGTATTATTTTATTAATACAATAGAAATTTGTCGTTACAACGTGAATTATCAATGTTTCAGAATTTATGGTTAAAAAAAATTCAGAATTTTGTACCTTAGTTCTTTATTTTCGATATTGTAGAAATTGAATAAAATAATGATATTGGTAACTTCCATTATCTCTAAAAGAAATGTGCAAAAGTGGCAAGTAGTTACAGTTTAAAATTTGAAAATAAAATATAAAATATAATCACATCTTGTCTTGAAACCGCTAAAAAAGTGGGTGGTTGTGTCCTAAAACCACTTACATTTTACAAAAGTTGAATTCACCTCTACTTTCTATATATATATATATATATATATATATTATAGATTTATTTTTTCTGCATGTAATTTTTAAATTGCTAAAGTAAATATGAATGAAATATTTGTTTGATATTTTAAATATTAAGTATTGCATTAAAACAGTTTGTAGAACAATTTGATGAGTCCATAAATTAATTCTATAGATTTTTATTTGTTGGTTATTTTTATTCATGGTAGTCAAAATATTTATACAATGATTTTTATTTTAATCAAAACAATATAAGTTTGAAAAATTAGGTCACTTACTTTACGTTTGAGCAATCTTTTACTTTCTTAAGGTGTTTGGTATTTTTTGTTTGTAGCATATTTGTGTTTTTGACATGTGTTTTTTGTAATATTAAACTAAGTATGAAATAAAATATTTTTTTGATATTTTAAATATTAAGTACCGTATCAAAACAGTATATAGTACAATTTAGTAAGTCGATAAATCAATTCCTTGGATTTTTAATTTCCATAAAATTAATGGTTATTCAAATAATTTTTTATTATTAATATTATGTCATTGTGTATATAAAAGATTCTCATTATAGATACAATTATCAAAATTAATTAGAATTTACTTGATGTCATAAATTATATCTTGGGACAATGTAAAATCAATATTATTTAGAAATACATTCTACAGTAACCATGCAACTAATTGGCTCATAAGTTTTGTCATGGGCTATAAAATAACCGGTTAGTTATTTTGTACAAGTGTGTTTTGTAGTATACCATGTAAGGCAATTAGGTCAAATTGTTATTTGTTGTTTGGATTTTTAATTTTTGAGAAAATATATGAAAATGGCATTTGATTTCAAATTACAATAATTAGATAAAATGAAAATATTTGCAAAAGCATGTTTCTTGCGACCTAATTTTACGCAAATTTGGTATGTATAACTACACAGATTTATTTTCAGTGATTGCCCGGTTATTATTATTATTATTATTATTATTATTATTATTATTATTATTATTATTATTATTATTATTATTATTGGCTTTTTATTGTGTGATGTAATTTCTTAAATTTCAAATCATTACACAAAGTGCGTAATGGACTGCACGTGATGTGTAATGAACTACACTAATGGTTATGCGTAATGAATTATAAAAAGTGTGTAATGGTCGTTTAACGTATTAAACAGAAGTCATTAATTATGTTGTAGTGTATTGAAGATCAAATTTGATAAGTGGGTGAATAGACCAATTCAACAATGAATGTTGACTATAAAAAAGTCTTTCGAAATTTAAATTTAATTTTCATGTTAGGCCTTTTATAGTTCCCCTACAATAATTTTCATGTCATTCTCGGATTGTTCTTATTTCTTTGTTCTAGACAACATGTTGATTCACGAGGAATTAGACTATGATAAAAATGCATTGGTCGAGTAATATTCTGGGTTGTTGTCTGATCTGGCTGATGAACAACATGGCATGTACGACACTATAATTACTGCAGCTAATGGTTATTAGGGTGGTGTTTTTTCCTTTAGGGGTAAGGAGGTACGGGGAAAACATTTTTGCGGTGTACTTTATCCGCTACAATCCAGTCTCATGGAAAAATTGTGCTTAGTGTAGCATCCAGTGCTACAGTTTCTTTTCTTCTCCCGAAGGGTGGAACTGCAGCCCGTTCCAGGTTTGCTATCCCAGTGAACGCAGATGAAGATTCAACCTGCAATATCAAATAGGGAAGTCATTTTGAGCTTATAGAGAGGACTAGTTTGATAATTTGGGATGAGGCTCCCATGATAAATAAGTATTGTTTTGAGGCATTGGAGCGCACCATGAATGACATTGGCAGGTTTAGCAACCACATAGAAGCCATCGACCATTTGGTGGCAAGACCATTGTGTTTGGTGGTGACCTGAAGGAGATACTTCCGATTATATCGAATGGAGCCATGCAACAGATAGTGAATTCATCTTTCAATGCCTATCAATTGTGGGACCATTGCACGGTATTGAGATTGACAAAAAACATGAGACTGCATGATCTTTCCGGAGATAAGCAACCTGATGAACTGCGCAATCTGAATGGATTTTAAGCATTGAGGATGGTTAAATTGGAAGGCCAAATGATGGTGATGCAACCATTGACATATCCCAAGATTTTTTAGTTCCCCATTCATCGGATTCTGTAAAATCCATCGTCGACATCACCTATCTGAATTTTTTGACCGAAGGACGCTCTGCATTGTACTTGAATGGGAGGGTCGTACTTGGTCTGACACTCAAAGACATTTCCATGGTGAATGAATATATGGTTAGCTTGAACCATTATGAGTTAAAGACATATTACAGCTCAGATTCGACGTGTCAGTCAGCTGACTTCGATGCTGATTTGTTTAAAGAAATACACACTCTGGAATTTTTGAATGTGATTGTATGTTCTAGTGTCCCGAGTCATATTTTGAGGTTGAATTGTTGGTGTTTCGATGATGTTTATGTGTAACATTGACTGCTCTTCTAGCATGTGCAATGGTACGCGGGTTATAGTTACTAGATTCGGTGATCATGTGAAAGAGATGAGGATTTCGTCTGGGGTAAATGCGTGGAAGGAATTTCTAATTCCCAAGTTAAGAATAGCTCCATCCAATATTAGATTGTCATCCACCTTTCATGGAGACGGTTTCCTTTGATGGTTTGCTACATGATGACCATCAATAAGTGTTAGGGACAGACTCTCACTAATAAGTGTTAGGGACAGATTCTCACGAATGTTAAGGTTTATCTGAGGAAGCCAATGTTCACTTACGGCCAGTTACATGTTGTGGGGTCGAGAGTCACGAATAGTAAGGAGTTGAAGTTTGTGATTTGTGATGATGACGGATGTCCGACGAACACCACTACGAATGTGGTATACAAAGAAGTTTTTAGAAATTTATAGTATGCTACGACTTAACCATGTGAGGTGTGTTATTTGCATTCTTAGAATTTTTACACAAGCTTTTGTTCTATACATTGATGAGAAAAATCATATATTTAATCGATATGCGATTAAATTGAATGTGAGTTGTTAAATGTATTATCAATATAGGTGTTGGAGATGAAGAACAGTAGGAAACAATCATTGTGTTCGAATTAAGGTATACAAATTTTTTATTTTAAAAAATCCATACTCCATGGAGCTTGGATCAATTCTATGTTAGTTTTGTATGATACCCACCACTCGTGTATGGTTGTGCTACAAAAACTCAATGGTTGTGTTGACCTCTCGAAGTATAGTTGCTTGATATTCGTTATTTTGTTAGAGAATATTGATTTTAATAGGTTTGAAGTGTTCATGAGAATGAAATATTGAAGGTTATTTCTATATCATCATTTGTTTTTGTTCATTGTGTTGATGTGATACCTGAATATTTAAAGGATCAATTTTCCTAAAATACAAAGAAAATTCTATCAAAATTATTATAAATTTTGTTCGTGAATAATAGATTGTTACAAATAGCATTTTAATATTGTCGATGATACACTTTTAATATTAATAGGAAGTTTATATTAATTATCTCTTATTAACCCGTGTAACGTAAGGGTGAAAAAGCTAGTTCATTTTATTTTTTATTTGACAATTATCTATATATTATATTATTCTTACTTTACATTTTAACAACATATTGATATTTTTTTAGCCCATAGTTGATCTTTATTGCACATACTTTACGAATATAGTAATTGCAATTTTTACAAAATTAATTTTTAAATGTACGATTAAACGATAGAAAATTATATAAAAAAATAAAAAATCATCAAATCAATATAAAGTGGCATTTAAACTTGTGATGATAAAAATGATTTATTTATTTATTTATTTATTTATATTTTACGGTTGTATCAAACGGGTCTGGAATCTCTGGCACAAGGAGTTTCACCCCGTTAGAAGCTTTCTACTTTCTTTTTCACACTGCAGATACTTTCCCATTCACAAATCTTTGAACTATTGCAACTGGGAGATCCTTCTCAATGGAGTCCAATTATCACCATTTGCCTTCTTCACCGAACACCATCTCTACTCTGAAAAAGCCTCAATTATTACCCATCACAGTAGTAAGCACAAGTCTCTCCACCGGTCCGAGTAGAAGATGCTGTAGCGTCAGAAGTACGATAAGTTCCTCAGGGCAACAAGCAGCCTCTGCGTTTTCATACAAGAAATTCATTCATTTCGCTTTGGAAGAAACCAGGAAACACACTTATTTAAGCCCATCCCCTATACAGGTAAAAGATCCTTTTGCTTGTATGTAATTATATGTATATGCCCATCTCCTCAGGGCAATTTTGATGCATATGGGTTCTTCAAAGATTTTGTGTGTGTGTTTTTTTTCCAGTTGAAATGATATAAATTTACGAGTTTAGGGTGTCGTTTTTCTTGTCCGATATCGACTGTTTGTTCATACTGTAGACACTAAAAATTTTAAATGGTTTGGATTGGGTCAATTTTAATTAATTGATCTTTTAATGGATCGGGTTAACTATAATTAATTGACCTATTAAATCCTAAGTCACAAGTGCCCACTAAACCCAATTAAATTTAATTGGGAAAAGCCCAATAAAAGCCCATCTTATTTTTATTAAATATAATTGAAGTATATTATATTTAATTTAATTCTTTAATTTGGATAATTGAGGATTTATTCAAATTAAATGGGTTATTGGTGATTACCCTATCAAAATTTCTCTATAAATAGAACCCTTGGGTTCATTTGGAAAAAAAAAGGACCAGGAGGAGGAGAAGCAGCAGAGCAACCCTACAAAGGAGAAATGAAGAAGGAGAGAATAAAATTCTCTTCAATTCTTCAAATCAAAGGAACAGAAGAGAATTAAAATTCTCTTCAATGTTTCAAATCAGATCAAATCCAATGAGGAATGAAGAATAAGGGATCAAAACCCCTTCCTTTCTTTAAATCAAATCAAGACCCAAGAAAGAATGAAGAATAAGGGATCAAAATCCCTTCAATTCTTCAACAATTTAAATGGAGTCTTGAAGATCAAAGCCATCTTCAAGTTCCAACCAAATCTCACATCCAAATGCAGTCTTTAAGATCAAAGTCATCTTCAAGTTAAAGACAAATCTCAAATCCAAATGGAGTTTTGAAGATCAAAGTCATCTTCAAGTGCCAACAAAATCTCAAATCCAAATGCGATCTTGAAGATCAAAGTCATCTTCAAGTCTCAAATCCAAATGGAGTCTTGAAGATCAAAGTCATCTTTAAGTTCCAACCAAATTTCAAATCCAAATGCAGTCTTGAAAATCAAAGTTATCTTCAAGTTAAAGACAAATCTCAAATCCAAATGGAGTTTTGAAGATCAAAGTCATCTTCAAGTTCCAACCGAATCTCAAATCCAAATGCAGTCTTGAAGATCAAAGTCATCTTCAAGTTCTATCCAAATCTCAAATCCAGATCAAGCATTGAAGATTAAAGTCATCTTCAAGTACAAGCCAAATCTCATGTTTAGATCAAAGCTGGAAGATCAAAGCCTTCAAGTCTAAGTTAAGTCCAAACCCTAAAGATCGTAGCCTTTTTCAAGTTCAAATCAAATTGAAGCATGAAGAGTCAAGCTAACGTTTTCTTCAACAAATCCAAACTGAGCATAGGATCAAGCCACGTGGCCCCTCATCTCCAGTCGGTAGATCGTTAATCAGAGGATTGCAAGTCAAGGGATGTAGTCCACTTTAAATTCCTAAATTCCAATTTGTAATGATTCTATTGTATTATTTTATTATTTTATTAATGGAAGAACGAATTTTTTGTTTACAAATTTCTGGGACGCCCGGTGGGACCCTCTTGCCTCTCATCTTTCGATCTACACAAATTTCAAGCCTCAAAACAGAGCCAGAAGGTCTCAACTGGTGTCATCATTGAGGAGATTTCTGTAAGAAGGTTAAATGGAAAATCTTTAACCTCAAGAAAAATAGCTCTTGTTCACTAGGAAAAGTAGGACTCTTCCAATAAGTCTCTCTCTTTCAAGAGACCCTGCGATCTAATTTTTCCTCAAGCAAAGGCGCCCAGAGTTGGATCAACTAAAGTTGTTTTTTCGCAAAAATGGGGAGATTACACAAATTTTGAAAAGTAACCCAAAAACGTGCTGGTCACTAGAGTGGGTCATGAATCGAATGACAAACTCTAACAAATGACTTCGGCGGGAAAAAATTGACAGTCTCTATAAGAAAAGGTCGTCCATATTGCTGCACTCGTACATTAGTTGTAGAAGAAATAGTCGGTGAAGGAATATGATCCCAAAGGTAAAGGCTTTTCTAAAAGTGAAGATCGCGAAGCTCATGAAGACAAGCAAAAATGGGATATACATGACCAAAAAGGTAGTGCAAAAGGAGTTGAAGAAGAAAGTCAAAAAAGGACAGCAGACCAAGCCAGTCAAACAAAACAGTGGTCATTTCTCAGACTTCAGCAAAAAAAAAATCGCCTTCAAACAAAACTAAGTCGGAATCAAGGCTCAAAGAAAGAATATTGGCCTAAGAAGGTTCAAGTCCAAAGAAAGGGCTTCCCAAGTTTGAAGATATTTGAAGAAAATAGGTACCCAATCAGATGCTGGAATCTGTGAAATTTTGGCTGATCGAGGTGATCATCCGAAGTACTGTAGAGACCATCGGATAATCAGCCAGCCAGTAAAGAAGCTCTTCATGCTGAAAGACTACTGAAGGTTGGGTAAGAAAATGGTAAAGAACCATTTTCCACATCTGCTGCAGATCAAAAATTGGGGGCACGACATGAAGAAGTCCGAGTCATTGAAGAAGCAAATCCAAATGATAAGCAGGGAGCATAGACCCTTTTGGAAACAAGACACATAGCAAAAGAATCAAAGATCCCATGCTCTAACAATTGTGATGAAAAAAACAAAAGCAAAAGAAATGACCAAGAAGCAACCAAAGGGAAAGGTCCACTGCAGAGGAAATGACGTCAAAGAAGGCGGTAGCAGAAGAAGCAGTTGTACCAACTCTACCAAAACAAGTAACCTTGGGAGATTATTCTTTCGGGGTCTATTTCAAGGATGAACCCATGGCTTCATACGCCACAAATGTAAAAGAAACTGACAAGCCTAAGGAGGCTCAAGGTAGACTGACAAGAAGAGGAAGAGTAAAAGGTCTTCAAATCCATCAAGCCAGTCACACGCCAAGATTGTATGCTATCATCACTTTCATTAATGATGATTTTCAACTGCGTTCTCAACTGAGCGTTATGCGTCGGTAATTATATTTGGGAGTATAGAATTCAACGTATCAATCATGACTGCAGTCCTGCCATCAAGCTTGGTCATCCACAAAATGAAAAAGATTGGATAAGCAGATTTGACCTTGCTAAGAACAACACCATGATCCAAGGGTCAACAAGAGAGGTCAACGAGCTATTGACACAATCCAACTTGAGTTGCAAATAAATTGGAAAGTTGACTTCCTCGGCTCTCTTCCATCTCATTGACACCAAAATGCCTTACAAACTATTCCTTGGACGTGTCTAACTGCACGAAACCGGATTCGTCCCTTCAACTTGGCACCAATGCTTCAAGTATAGTTAAGATGCCGAAGTTAAATGTATTGTAGCTGAAACAAAATATTCTCTCAGCAAAGAAGCATACTTTTTAGGTACAAAGTTCTTCTTGGAAAATGGTCATCCAATTGGATTGCCAAAAGCTGACAATATAAGAGTTAAAGTCACACAATCTCGCTTCATCGATTTGAGATACGTAGGCCAAAGCATGATCCTGGGAATCCTTTTGAGGAAGACAATCCCAACATACGCCAACAAATGCTAAAAGATTGCAAACGAGCTGACTTTCTTAATTCCCAGCATTCCTTAGCTGTTGCCACCACCAAGGGCTTATGAGTGAGCTTGCAAGAAGTTTTAAGACTTCCAATGCCTCAACAAGTGCATCGAGCAACTCAAAATTCCACAGCCTAAGTTCGTCAATGCCAACCTCGCAGTTTGCCGAAAATGGTGATAAACCAAAAAAAATCTTCAAATGATGTAATAAGCCGCAAGTAAGGAAGCTGTTGGAGAACGACGAGTTTTGAAAAAGGACAACCCCAAAAGTTGGGCGGCCTTGACTCTATTTTCTCAAGGGGACACGCAGCTTTTGGCGGCAACTATAGATTGGGATACAATTCAAGTTCCCCAAAGCTCACAAAAAAAAGGTTTCCTCAAACCCAATCATGGTTCGAATTTGCGAGATTTGAAAAGAAAAGTAGGAAAAGCTAATTGAAAGAATTCAAAATAGGAACGTGAGTGTCTTAAGCCTCCAAAGGCTACATGGCATTTATCCATGACAGTCGAGTCCAAAGGAAAAAAAAAAATCCCAAAAGTCTAAAGAAGACCCACAAAAAAAAAACTCAGCTTCAAAAGAGTCATGAAGATAAATATGTGGTGTCAATTGATCACATTGCTTCTAAAGAAGCCTCTAAAACAGAGTCCAAATCCGAAAACCTGGGTACAATAGGAGAGCCTCAACATGCCCTGCCAACATAAAAGGCCATGAAAAAACTTTTAATAAAAAGAATAAATTCTCTCGAATTTTAATTATTCAAGAAGAGAAAAACCTTTTTGAAGCCAAATTCAAGTCAACACTTTGCCGAACAAAATATTTTCCGGATTGAAGTCCAAATCAAAGTTTTGGAGAATAAATCCAATCCAAAGTCAAATCAAAACTTTGGAAATAAAGTCTTTTCTCCAATTCAAACTCAAATCAAAGTTTTGGGAAATAGAGTTTCTCCAATCCAAAGCCAAATCAAAGTTTTGCAGAATAAATCCAATCCAAAGTCAAATCAAAACTTTGGAAATAAAGGTTTTTCTCCAATTCAACCTCAAATCAAAGTTTTAGGAAATAGAGTTTCTCCAATCCAAAGTCAACTCAAAGTTTTGGAGAGCAAATCATTCTCCAATTCAAAGTCAAATCAAAACTTTGGAAGCAATTTTTCCTCAATCCAAGAAATCAAGTTCAAATCTCGAAATTCCTGGCCAAGTTAAATCTTGGAGACGATGTCTACTTCAGATCGACATAAAGGTCAAGGTCCAACCAAAAAATCAGGATATCCCAAAGTCAAAGTCTCCAATAAATCAAATCAAACTCAACTTGAAGCCGTATCATGGATATGCATTGCCACCTCCAAAAATGATTTGAATTGATCAAAGTCAAATTCATTCCAAATATTAAATATCGAAAAGTTGACAAGCCAGCGAATTTGGGTGCCGTCTCGGCAGATAAGGTGAAGATCTAATTCATCTAGTGTCAACTGTTTGAAAGCTAGTGATTCCGTTGAAAATCTAGAAGAAAACAATCCACAAGTTGACTTCGAGCAAAAGGACGATTGGATACAGAAGCTTGTTGATCATCTTTAACACTAGAAACTGCCGGATGTTCTACGTCACAACTAAAATCTAAGGTTGCATTCTGCTTCATCTTCTAGAAAGGTGCTCTCTATTGGTCGTCATTCGATGGAGGGGTCCCTTCAATGTTTCAACGATGAAAAAGTAACACAGTTTCGGGAAAAAGCTCACTCCAGAGTATATAGCGCTCACCAATTTGTGTCAAAACATCACTTCCAAGTGAAAATGATGGGATATTGTTGGTGGACCATGGTGTAGAACTTTATGGACTATGCCAAGAAGTCCGAAGCCTCCCAAATTCGCTCAAACTTCATTCACCAACCGTCAGAGCTACTTCTCCTAGTGGGTTCAAGTTGGACTCACTTTGGAGTGCTAGATTCCGTCATTACGGATTGTCATCCAAAAAGGACTCGTTTCCATCCACAAGAGTTGGAAGCTTTGGACGAGAAGAGGTTGGAGGCTCAAGCTCAGCCAAAATGCTACGAAGCACGAATGACAAAATCCTTCAATAGCAAAGTAAAGCCAAGAACCTTCCAAATTAGTGATCTAATGCCTTCAATACAAGGGTCAATCATAATCACAAGGAAGTCAGGGGCAAATTCCAATCGAAATAGGATGACCCATAAGTCGTTGCTCAGCAGTGAAGTGTGCTGCTCTTGGGAAAATCTAGATTGCAGATTGGACAAATCAATAGCAAATTTTTGAAGCTTTTCTACGCATAAAGTCTCTTGGTTATTTCTTCCGTTCACCAGAAAAAAATCTCTATACCACTCCTGGCCTGTAAGAGGATAAACTGTGAACGGCAAAACAAATTAAAAAAAAATCACGAAAAAAAAGAAATCCTTTATAATGAACTACGTTAGACTTGATCCCTTCTAAGGGTACGTAGGCAGTTTGGATGGAAAATATAAATCCAAGTTCAGTCACGAAGAAAAAATGAAAAAATTTCAAAAGCTTCAAATGCAAGGCATCTAACTGTTTTGATTTTATACTCCAAAAATGGGGAAATCAAAATCTGGGGTTTTAGAAACTCCAAAAAGAGTCAAACCTTAGCCCTCGACACCAAATGCCCTGGGCCCGTGAAGAAATGATCCTTAATCATTAAATGCCTTAAAAAAGGGGGGGAAAAAGAATGTGTTCCAATAAAATGGTCAAACCTTGGTCTTTGGCACTAAAATGCCTTCGACCTTTGAAAGGATTGATCCTTAATTCAAAATTGGATGCCTCCAAATTTTTCTTTGAAATAAAACAAAGAATCAGCCCTTAGTCCTCGACACTAATTGCTCGGACTTTTGAAAGGGCTGGTCCTTAGAAAAATAAGGGATCTCAAAATTTTCCTTTTAAAAATGAAAGAACTAAATCCTCAGTCCTCGACACTAATCGGCTCCAAATTTTGAAAGGGCTGGTCCTTAGGAAAATAAGGGATCTCAAAATTTTCCTTTTAAAAATAAAAGAACCAAGTCCTTGGTCATCGACACTAATCGCCTTGGACTTTTGCAAGGGCTGGTCCTTAAGAAAATAAAAGATCTCAAATCTAAAAAAAAAAAAAGAATTAGCCCTTAATCCTCGATACTAAACGTCTCGGATCGTTTAAAGAGCTAATCCCTTATTGTCAGGGAAAATCACTTTAAAAGTTTCTCTACAAAAAAAAAAAAAAAAAAAAAGAGAAAGAACTAAACCTTGGTCCTTTACTCTAAAAGTATTAGACTTCAAAAAGGATTAGTCCTTATTTTTCGCTGGATCTTGAATCTTAAAGTATCCTGACCTTCTCAACTTTTGGACAAAATCCAAATCCTGCAAATGTCCAACTAGACTACGCTCAAAAATTTTGCAAAGTGTCGGTTCTCAACTCTAACATTAAATGTTTTGGGTTTTAAGAGTCTCGACACTTAGTCTCACACGAGATTGGTGATCAAATCTTCAAAACAATTGTTCGGGCAAATTAACAAACAAGTGCTCCAATGCTCTTCAAAACTTGGGCAAGAGTTCAAGTCTTTAAATGTCTAGACGAGCCACACTCTCAGATTCTGCAAAGTAATGGTTCTCAACCCTAACATTAAATGTTTTGGGTCCTAAGAGTTCCAATACTTGGCCTCACAAGAGACTAGTGGTAAAATCTTCAAGCCATACAAGGATTCACACAAATTGAGAGACGAATCGTCCAATACCTTTCTAATATTTGGGAAAAATCCAAATCGTCCAAGTGGCTGGGTACAACGCACCCTCAAGTTCGGCAAAGTATCAGTTCTCGATCCTGACATTAAATATTTTGGATCTTCAAAGTCCCGATACTTGGTGTCAAATGAGACATATGGCTCCAATTATGCCGATCTTCAATTCAATCTACTACAAGTGTTCTGGCGAAATCAGAATACTCCACAGAATCCAAGTTCGTCGGAGCTTTGCAAATCCTAAATCATGAATCATTGTTTGTCTCAAGAAATTTTGCACCAAGAGGGTAAAAAACAATCAATTTCGTGTTGAAATAGGCAAGATTCACAAAAGTGGACAAAAAAAAAAAGAAAAATAAATCAAAAAATGGAAATTTGTTCGTTACACCCGGATTTTGCAAAATTCTCATCAACTGATAGTAGAGAGGTGTACTAGCCTCAAGAGAACTTGCAGGAGATCGTTGGGGTGGTCTCGGTAGTGGAAACTGAAGCCCGCACAACATGAAATTGTTGAATTAGTCGGGATAAGCAAATATCATTCAATTTCCGCATAGAAATTCAGCATCGACTTTTCAAAAAACAAAATGTGATATCTTTTGCTAGGAAACTCCAAATTGCAATCCGTAAGATTCCATGGAAAGTTAACATCCGTGACTTTCCAACGGTGTATGGCTCATCCGCTAAATCCCTCTGAACTTATCGCAGTAATTGAGCGAAACGGACCTTGGAGAGCATTCTGGCGTAAAAATTCAGCATGATAATTGTAAACAAAATGCAATACCTTTGTCTACGAAACTCCGAATTGTGATCCCTAAAATTATATGGCAATTTAACATCCGTGTCTTTCCACTGGTACATGGCTAATCCACTAATTCCCTCTGGATTTATCACATTAATTGAGCGAAGCGGCTGCGGACAGGATTCTGGCATTAAAAAATTCAGCAGTGAAACTAATTGGGAACAAAATGCAATATATTTGTCCGCGAAACTCCAAATTGTGAGCCGTAAAATTCTATGGAAAGTTAACACCCATGCCTTTCCAACGGTATATGGCTCGTTGGCTAATTCTTTCGGGATTGTTTGCAACAATTCAAAGAATTCGACTGTCTAAAATTGGCAGATTTCGTCGAAGTTTCGATTTGGCTTTTTCAACTGAAATAATGTGGTGGGCCCTAAATTCCCTTTTTCATTCTATGTATCTCAAATGTATATGCATATATCTTAACAGAAAAAAAAGTGATGAAGCAAAGTTGGCAAGGACATACATGAGTTGTTTAAAGATGAAGGTTCCACCTTGAACTCGATGGATCAAATGGAAGCAACCATATAGTGCATTCTCAATTTTCTCACTCTCCAATGAATTGTATTGAGCTTGAAAACTTCAAATGGAAAAACCAACAACTTGATTGAAGGCATAAAAGTTAAAGATGCATCAACCCTATTGTATCTTCTGCCCTCATTATTTGGTTTGGTGTTCCTTTCTGGAATACAAAAAGAAAAAAAAAACAATTGGGAAAAAGGACAAAAGTCAACATGGAATTAACGGGATTTACCATCATCACTCTATCACCTTCTTCTCCAAAAGTTAAGTGTGAGACTGAAGTCTTTCAATAGAGGCCTGTTGGTTTTAGAAACAATCAAACAAGAATTGCAACTTAGAAGCAAGATCGACTCAATGAAGTGAGAGGCCGTTATTATCTTCATCAAACAACCGAGTTCTGTTGCCGTCTTCAAGCTTTGCTCTCCGCCGTCGATCAAGATTTTACCAATTGGATGACGACCAAGATTGGCTCGGAGAAGACAGAAGCAAAATGCGGATTCATTTTGAGTTCTTGATATATCCAGAACTTGAAGCAAGCTGCAAACTCAATTGGGAGGAACTCCAGCTCAAAATATTATCAGGGTCTCCACTATGAAAATATGATGATTCGAGGATGGTAGGTAAATATGCGGATATACTTGGCAGTTAACTTTGAGAATGAACACATCAGCCTGATCAGCAAAGTGTTCTTCAAAATCTTTCCACACAATCGAGAAAGGGTTGTTTGACTTGCTACTGCACATGGTCTCTTGTAGGTGTTCTGTTAAAATCATGCGCCCTCGGCTTATGATTCGAGTACATGATCAATACTCCGTCGAGTTTTATAACTTTGGAGAGAAGCCAAAAAAAAAAACGTTGGTTCCTATAAAATTCGAACAAAGTTTCAAAAAAAAAAAAACACACACATATGCAATTGACAACAAGCATATTCAATTAGCACAACACAGTTGAGTTGCAAATTTAGTTGTTGCAACTGAAGGAAACTCGTATCGATCATCCATCGTCACCATGGAAGAAGATGAAATCAGGAGGCTTTACTATTCGAGAGCCGGCAACCGGGTTGGTTAAAGACTTGATCAAATTCCGACGGAGAGGGATTGGTTCAAAGAAGAAAAGAACAAAAAACGAGTTTGTTTCGACTTCTCGATTACAAACGTCATTTTAACAAACTCCAATGCAAAGTACCACCGGACTCATCATTCAGAAACGCAACGATACAAGATGATGAACATATAGCTCGACTTCGAGAGCGTGAGTGTCCAAAGAGACAAAATTACTCCTTAACTTTGACGATGACTTTCATGAAAGAAGCCTTCAAAATTCCTTGGGATGGGGTTTCGTCAAAAGGGGAAGCGAGATTCTCGAACTAGAATTCCTACTCGGCTATTGGAAAAGATAGAAGCTGAGATCAAATTTCCAAAGGTTTAAGTGCGAGAATTGAGGCCTACAGTGAGAAAAAGGAAGTCTCTGAATCTTCTATGCACACGAACTTTTTGAGTTTTAATGTTAGTGGAATTTGTCATTAGATATATACTCAATGTCAATATCGGTGGGGATTTGGCATGCAAATTCTCATTGTCATTACCCTTAAGTCTATGAGCTCCATTGGGGAGGGAGTCCTATTCCCACATGCCAATAACTTCTACAATTTCGTCATGTGGCCGTCCACGTGTGTATTTCGTGAAGACTCCAAAAATATCGAAAGTTTTGCAAATTGCATTGAGGTAGAGATATGCACGTCTAGTCAAGTCAAGTGCAATCACAATTCTCAATTAATTGGGCTAAAGACAAAAATTCCAACCCATATCAAGTGAGTATGGATAAATTGTATTTGGCTATCGGTCCAATCAAATATCTTTTAAAATATTTGGTCATTATCTTATCCGGAAAGAGTTCAATTCACGTGTGCATGACAATAATCACTTGGCATAATTTGAGTTGACCACATTAAGTCAAAGTTTGGATGATGTGTGCAATTCCCAAACATTGATTACAACAATAGTTAAAGTTTTGTTGGGGAGACGTGCAAATGTGCAATTCCAATTGTTGAGTACTTCGGTTGAGGATAAAAATTCCAGTGCATGTCAAGTTCTATTTGGATCAAATATTATTTAGACGTCAACCAATCAAATTTCCATATTTCACTTCGCGCATTAGCGTGAATGAAAGGATTCCTTGTTCCAATCAACTTGAAAAAAAAAATTCAAACGTAACCGGTGATCTTCTAGCTTCAAACACTAAGGTTCAATCAAAATTAAATCCATTTATACATCGAGCAAAATTCACGATTAAAAAGAAAAATCCTTTTATCTTGAGCAAAATTTAGATTAAAAAAAAAATCTTTTCATCTTGAGCAAAATTCAAGATTAAAAAAAATCCTTCTATCTTGAGCAAAATTCGGGATTAAAAAAAAAAATCTTTTCATCTTGAGCAAAATTCAAGATTTAAAAAAAAAATCCTTTTCTCTTGAGAAAAATTCAGGATTAAAAAAATCTTTTCATCTTGAGCAAAATTCAAGATTAAAAAAAATCCTTTTATCTTTGGCAAAATTCAGGATTAAAAAAAAATCTTTTGATCTTGAGCGAAATTAAAGATTTAAAAAAAAATCCTTTTATCTTGAGCAAAATTCAGATTAAAAAAAAAATCTTTTCATCTTGATCAAAATTCAAGATTAAAAAAAAAATCCTTTTATCTTGAGCAAAATTCAGGATTAAAAAAAATCTTTTCATCTTGAGCAAAATTCAAGATTAAAAAAAATCCTTTTACTTTCAGCAAAATTAAGGATTAAAAAAAATTTATCTTGAGCGAAATTCAAGATTAAAAAAAAAAAACCTTTATCTTGAGATAAATTCGAGATTAAAAAAAATTATCTCGATCAAAATTCAAGATTGAAAAAAAAAATCTTTTTATCTTGAGTAAAATTCAAGATTAAAAAAAATCTCTTTTAATCTTGAGCGAAATTCAAGATCCTTCCACTTTGAGCAAAATTCATGGTTAAAAAAATCTTTTAATCTTGAGTAAAATTCGGGATTGGGAAAAATTTTTTTTTTTATCTTGAGCTAAATTCAAGATGGAAAAGGAATTGAAAAAAAAAATTCTTTTTATCTCGAGCAAAATTCGAGGTTAAAAAAATTGACATTTTCAAATCAAATTTCAAATTTAAGTTCAAGATTTATCTATTTATTTGTCCATCAATAAATAAATAAATCTTGAGGGGGCATTTGTAGACACTAAAAATTTTAAATGGTTTGGATTGGGTCAATTTTAATTAATTGATCTTTTAATGGATCGGGTTAACTATAATTAATTGACCTATTAAATCCTAAGTCACAAGTGCCCACTAAACCCAATTAAATTTAATTGGGAAAAGCCCAATAAAAGCCATCTTATTTTTATTAAATATAATTGAAGTATATTATATTTAATTTAATTCTTTAATTTGGATAATTGAAGATTTATTCAAATTAAATGGGTTATTGGTGATTACCCTATCCAAATTTCTCTATAAATAGAACCCTTGGGTTCATTTGGGAAAAAAAAGGGCCAGGAGGAGGAGAAGCAGCAGAGCAACCCTACAAAGGAGAAATGAAGAAGGAGAGAATAAACTTCTCTTCAATTCTTCAAATCAAAGGAACAGAAGAGAATTAAAATTCTCTTCAATGTTTCAAATCAGATCAAATCCAATGAGGAATGAAGAATAAGGGATCAAAACCCCTTCCTTTCTTCAAATCAAATCAAGACCCAAGAAAGAATGAAGAATAAGGGATCAAAATCCCTTCAATTCTTCAAATCAATTTAAATGGAGTCCTGAAGATCAAAGTCATCTTCAAGTTCCAACCAAATCTCACATCCAAATGCAGTCTTTAAGATCAAAGTCATCTTCAAGTTAAAGACAAATCTCAAATCCAAATGGAGTTTTGAAGATCAAAGTCATCTTCAAATTCCAACCAAATCTCAAATCCAAATGCAGTCTTGAAGATCAAAGTCATCTTCAAGTCTCAAATCCAAATGGACTCTTGAAGATCAAAGTCATATTAAAGTTCCAACCAAATTTCAAATCCAAATGCAGTCTTGAAGATCAAAGTTATCTTCAAGTTAAAGACAAATCTCAAATCCAAATGGAGGTTTGAAGATCAAAGTCATCTTCAAGTTCCAACCGAATCTCAAATCCAAATGCAGTCTTGAAGATCAAAGTCACCTTCAAGTTCTATCCAAATCTCAAATCCAGATCAAGCATTGAAGATTAAAGTCATCTTCAAGTACAAGCCAAATCTCAAGTTTAGATCAAAGCTGGAAGATCAAAGGCTTCAAGTCTAAGTTAAGTTCAAACCCTGAAGATCGTAGCCTTTTCCAAGTTCAAATCAAATTGAAGCATGAAGAGTCAAGCTAACGTTTTCTTCAACAAATCCAAACTATCAACAATCAGGTCTTTTTGGAGCATAGGATCAAGCCATGTGGCCCCTCATCTCTAGTCGGTAGATCGTTAATCAGAGGATTGCAAGTCAAGGGATGTAGTCCACTTTAAATTCCTAATTTGTAATGATTCTATTGTATTATTTTATTATTTTATTAATGGAAGAACGAATTTTTTGTTTACACATACATAAACAGAATTCAACTGTATTTTATATTTTTCTAGGAAAGGTCAAGATTCTTCAATTTCTTGAAATACCTATTTTTAGTTCATTTCTAAAGAATTTATTTTGGAGGACATTCATGGAATTTAATTGGTATAGATACTGATTTTACCCATATTGGTGGTGTAAGGTTTATTGCACTCTATGATACACTGAAACTCCTATAATGCAAGCGTTTAGTGTCGGAAACGTTTTGGAAACCGAAACTCATCGGAAATTCTAAAAAAGTTTCATATTTTTTTAATAAATTCCGAAACTTTATGAAAACTTTATGGACACTCTATGGAAACTTTTAAGAAACTTTTAGGAAACTTTGCGACTAAAATTCAAATTTTTTGGGAAAAAAAAGAAAGAAAAATTCATTAGAGTTCACAAAAGAAAATTAATTAAGTAATTAACCTAAAAAACTAAACTAAATAAAATTCATCTCGGCAACTAGCTCTAATTATTAATTAACCTAAAGCACAAAGTGAAATGATTTTTTGATGACAATGCACTTCAAATTTTAATTAAATTTGTTTGATTTTGATATCTTGATTGGCTACTTCATATTAAATATTTTTGGAGGTTGATTTTTAAATTATATAGAAAAACAAATAATTACCACATAACGTGTCCATAATGTTTCGTATCCTACATTTTTCAAAAATCACGTTTCCCCATTTCGTTTCGTGTCCTGTTTCGTGTCCCGTGTCCGTGTCCGTGCAACCTAGATTGAGTTGTTGAGCTTCTATCTTCAAATAAGTGCTTATCTTTTCTATTTTCTTTTCTGCAGGAAAATTTCAGTCACTTGGTGGCCATTGATGGGAAAACAGAGCTGCAAATGCTCTCTTATGAGGCTCCTAAAATTCGACTACTGCATACTTTGTGCATTGAGCAGAGTGATGGATTGCAGGTTCATTATCCTCTATCTTGGTTGCAAAAAGATAAAACACAAGTTCAAATCTCTACAATTTGATAAATTATAAATTATAATTACTTTGTGCTGCTTATTTGATTGAAACGTGATCATCGTACTATACAAGATACCCTTTTTGTGACTCATTAGGTTAAGCCCTTGTTTGGCATGGCTTTTCTTGAAAATCATTTTTTCCAAACACAACTTTAACTGCCCACTTCAGTGTGACAACTTTTCCATACGCTGAGTTGTGTTCACCAATCACCGTGTGTAGTTCTCAATTCAGAATGTAACTCTTTAGTTATATCTGCAAATGTTTCTTGGATTTCTTTTAATGATAAAATGCAGTAGAAGCATTACACCTTTTTGTAAACATGTTTTCATTTTGTGAAAAAATTGATCGATTGATTCTAATTGTGAAGCATTGTATCCAGGTCTTGGATCTCAGTATATTCCCCCGACCGGAATTTGATCTACCTATATTTTGTGCCAATTTTTTCACCACTGCTAGCATGAACATCATTGTACTTTAGTCCCGTTCCGATGCCAACGTGTTGGCATTGTAAGATGCCAACACTCCCTTTTTCGGGAGGAAAAAAAAGATAGAGGTCGGGTGAGACCCCCCACCATCAGGGGGCAGTTATGTATTATTTATCTCACTTGACGTAGATTCCAAAAAAAAAAGTTAAAAAAAAAAATTTGGGCCGGTGACGTGGCGCCCTGTGAGAGCGCCACGTCACCCTTGTTGGCAACATAAGTTGCCAACACGTTGGTAGGTGATCATTCACCCATTGTACTGTAAGCTCTCTTTTTTTCTTTCTTTACTTTTTACAATTGTCACTATTATAAGTGGTCAATATACGGGTCAAAGTTCTACGAAGACTGTTGCAAGTATGAATGCTTCGTATTTTCAATAGTTGATTAGCAATCAATTGCTGCATTTTTGATAAATCTAGAATGTTTAACTATTCTCAGGGACCTTAGCCCGTTACATGATGGGTGACGTAAAGTATGCTGAGGTGAACAAATTTCTTTTGTCACGCTTTTAATTAGAATTTCAGGTGTTTCCTTTATATATTTATTCGCCTCATCTGAAATCATGGGTGTGGTGATGTAACACAGATTTCATGCAGCTTTTACCCTGGAGAGGAAAAATTACAAGTGAATCATTGAGATTTTTCTCACCAATGGTTATATGGACCAAGTTCTCTCCAATCGAATCTAAACAAAGTGCTCTATCTTGTGCCTTCAAAGAATATCTGAAGGTGTGCATGTAAACTGGTATAAATGAGCAAGTTTTAACACAAATAATGTCTTTTTTGCTGAAACTTGGACAGACGTTACTTTATTTTTACAGTAAGTTAAGAGTTATGTTGAGAATAAGCAACTTTACTCACTACAAGTTCTTGACAACATGTGTAACGCTTTTCATTCTAAATGTTTACTTGAAAGTGCTTGCTTAAGCTTAGCCAAACTTGGTCTTCTGGTTACTGTTGTTACCACTTTCTGGTTGCATTTGCAGGCATGGCTCGAGCTGATGGACCAAGAAACAGAAGAGATGAGAGGTCTACAAATCCTGTGCAATCTTGAAGCACAGCATAGGTATCTCACGTGGAGAGCTGAAAAGGTAGGTGATGTCGTTCTTTATCACACTTATATATTATTGTATTTATTTGGTTGGGTTTATTAAATTTTTTTTTTTAAAAAAAATTAGTAAACAAAATGGACTGATGGAAAATTCTGAATATCAGGATCCAGGGCATCATGTTTTGACAAGATTAATTGGGAAAACTCGTGCTAAGGTATCTGCTTTGGTTCATGGGACGTTAGTCGTTGTATATTTTTCCCTGTAGTTGTTTTATATTGTCGTTATTTGGTAGGAAACAATTAGAAACTTCCTCTTCAATGGAGTTGATGAGCTTGGAAGCAAAACATTTCTCGACTACTTTCCAGAATATGAGTGTGAGGATAGGACTGTAAATAAAAAGTGCAGTGTGATTGGAAAATCTTTCGAAAGTCGACCCTGGGATAATAGAGGAGAATTCATTGGTGACAAATTTGGATAGACAGTGGTGCCCTTTACCATCATCTTCGATTCTCTGAACACATTGTTATCATATTACTTAGTCTTCTAATATGTAGACCACCTCGCCTGCCCCAAACTCCCTTAAGTCGAGGTCTTCCATGACATGAAAGCACGTGTAGAAATCTCGTGGAAGTTAGTTTGAGAGAAAGCTTACTTCATCGGTCGAACTATGAAAATGCTAGAAGTTCATTTCTTGCAAAAAGAACATGGCACCCTCCAATTGTTGTTTTGTGATTGATTGAAGGTGTTGATGGGTAGACTTTTCTTGGTATCAAAGAACAAAAATATAGAGAGATTGCGGAAAATAGTCTGTCATAATTTTTCTTGTACTCAATATTCATTCCTAATATATCGTTGTTGCATAATCCATCTATTCTCATTCTTTTATTCAGATGAAACTTAAATTTCAATCAAATGTTCAATATTCCTACCAAAATCTAACCATATAAATTTTCTGCATTTTCAATCTCGTAGACACTAGAGTTATCGTTGTTTCTACTCGCCTTTCTTTCTAAGTGCTTGTTTAGTATAGCTTTTTTGTTAACCCTGTGAACGATGAAAAGTAGAAGTAGTTATGGGTGGATCTTATTGAATGCATGATTGAAAATGAGCTTTTAAGTAAATGGTTTGAGGGAATAAGTATTTCACCGTGTTTGACATAATCGTAAATCTCTGATTTTCTCAACCAGCAAGGTAGTAGCTTACAAGAGGAGAATAAAATGCATACTCTTAGTCTTAGTTAATGATCTTTTGATAGTTGATGCCAAGATCATGTACATACAACTATATATAAACAATTAATAATAAGCTGATGCAAAATGAGGAAATTGAAATTGGATGTTCTCAAGGGCATTTTGGTCCACCTCTCTTGGTCTTCCAGTTATTGTAGCAGGGGCATACTTGCTTGTTGCCATATGTGCCTGGAGGCACACACATACACGTTGCACAGCATTCTTGACAGTACTCCATGCATGGCTTCTTGAACGAAGTTTTCGACCGTCTACTAGTGCATCTAGGTGCACATTCTGCGCCACAAAATCCAAGCTTCATTTAGCACAAGTGTACAATAAGCATATATAAAATTTCATCTAGATCATCCGACTTTTACTGTATCATAGTGCGATTATTTTAACCTCGTATTCTTTTGGGAAAATTAATAAAATGCTAATACTTGTCATACTGTCGTAACGACACTTGTATTTACGGTTTGCTTGACCGAGTTCGTCTTGATTCTTACGTCTTGTTTGAAACAATGTATTAATGTTTGAATACTGCATGCATATTGCATACCAATCATCATTTCCTTAATTCTATCTGCTCTGCATTAAGAAAACCATAACCCACCTTTAGGATGAAGGCTCCCTTGAGTAGTGCCATACTGTATTGAAAGTAATGTTTAGTAAACCTCAAATTTGCTAAAAATAAAAACAAAAATAAAAATAAAATGAAAATGGAGTATTTGGAATCTGGTTTTACCTGCTGCTTGTTTCCTTGTGGTTGCAACTGTGCTTCTGGTAGCAAGGTGCTAGAAGCCTACAAGAATCCATTTAAGGCACTTATATGAGATAATTTCAGCTAAAATTAGTGTAAGAGAAACACCGAAGTCATCAGAACACTAGATAGCTAGTGCAATAGACCATAGAAGATTGATATGGTATCTGTATAGCTATGAATATGATAAGCCATGCCCCTTGATGCCATGGCGGTGCCATATCATCACCTAAGGTGATGTGGCATTGCCACATCATTTAGGATATGTTTGTAGATTTCTGACACATACCCCCCGGATGGTAGATTGTATTAAGAACTACTAGAAAAAAATGTATTGGGACCTTAGTTGGACAAAAGATTAGAATAATACAGAATTTTTGAAGGGAAGTAAGAGATTTTGACAGAATGAAAACAAAATGCATTAATCTGTTGACTCCTCAATAATGTAGTTACTCTTAACGTGTGTGAGAAAGTCGTGAAGCAAAATAAAACAAAGCGACAAAACAAAGTCAGTTGTGAATTGCCTGTTGATGGGCTAGGATCGCAACCATGAAGAGTACTAGACAAAACAAAGCCAATTTCCTTGCCATACTGCTTGGGACGTGTACAATACGAGGCTTGAAACAAATTCAACGAGAAAAGGAGACAAATCAAGTGCACTAATTTGTGAAGAAAACAGCCGCATTTATAGAGAACGACTATGTGCTTTTTAATGCACAATTGGATAGGACATACGTACGTCGGTACTAGAGTTAGAGTGGGACCTAATCACATTTGCTCTTGGGAATGACACCCATGACCTTATGGTCCTTATTGCGACTCTTTCGGTCTTTTCAACCGTTTTTACTTTTTTTGTTCATCTGTTTAAACTTTCGGATGAATTGGTTCAACACAAAATCAAATTCTCGATGCATGTCCTGTCCCCTAGTCCTATACTGCGACTATAAATGGCTAGGTTGACACGTTTCTATATTTCTGGTTTAATATAATATCAGAGTGTTACAGTCACGATTACATTGGACTAAAAAAATATCCAATCTAATAATGATTTGTGTTGAACACATGATACGTATTTTATAATGTATTTGTAATGAAGTGGAAAAGAATTATAGAATTAGTATAACAAGTTACACAATGATGAATCAAGTCGAAGTTGGCCCAAAAAAATGAGGAGAGATAAAATGGTAGAACCATTACATGAGCCATGAGGGTTGAAGATAAATTGGGGAATTGTTATTGTCTCTGATAAGATCCATGTGCAATTCAGAACATGAAAGCGGTGGGTAAGCGCATCAGCATGCCCCTATTGGTACATATGGTCACCCTTCATTCAACTACCCCACCTCTACTTCAACACATAAATTTATGGTATTTTTTTTAATACAACTTAAAACTATAAATCACTTTTTCTACTTTCATTTTCTACAATTCATTTGGTTAATTCCTACTTTGTAGAGGGTCAGTTACTCAATTATAAAGGATTACAATTTATATATAGAGCTTCAGTGATAATTCGTCAAGAGTATTGTGCATAGTGTACTAGTACTTAATTACTATTTTTTCCCCAGAGAGGGAGAGAAATTCATTTGCAAATTAAGGGTAGAGATGATGATAGAGTTGGACCTTATTTCACCCTTTTGTCCTTGTAATGGGAGCTGAGTGGGGCCTTATATATATTCGCTCCACATTTTTCTCTTCACCACTTGTTGATGCTCATGCTTGCATGTGCCTTGTTGTTGTGAAAGTTGTACGCCCAATGAAAGAGGCGTATATATATGTATTGAGCAAGAGAAGAAAACTCTGGCATATTTGTGAGAAAGGATCCATTTTGGCTAAGGACTTATTCTCTTTAATTATATATAAAAGACTTTTGGAGAGGTTCTCTTCAAGGAAATGATCTTTAGAAAGTTGAATGTTGAGCTTTCTTTGATCTTAGTGTATGTAAGAATATTTCTTTGTAACTATGTTGTAGCAAAGAATACAATTCTCAGCCCCGAAACCCATGTTGAGAAATCTTTTCCAGTTTTAATTAGTGATGGTATTCACAATAATGTGTGTTTGGTCAAACTTTCATTTTGTAAATTGAAAAAAAAAAAGAAAACATTTGTAAGATTCAATAGTAGTGAGGATTATAAGATGTGTGAATAATAATGAGTTGTGATGTCACGACGGCCAAATTTTATTAGATTTTTTTTGTACAATCTTTGATGGCTTGTAGGCTGTAGCTAGAAGCATTCTGCTATAATTTCCTCTCTTTTAATGAGGTCCCTACTGCTTATTTCCCATACTTAAATCAATTGAGTAAAATAATCCATATACTTCAATTTAATTTTACCTTGCACCCCACCCCCCTTCTCTCTCATTTTTTTTTAAAGTATAGGTGTATCTAAAAAGAGTTTTATTGTCGCTTATTACTTTTTTCCTATTTTTATCATATTTACTTCATTTTTAATAAGGTGGCTATAAAAAGAGTTCTTATTAAATTTTATTTTGCTTCATTGATTAAATTTTTTTATAAAAAGATAATTATGTTCAAAAATTTGTAAAAAATAAAAATAAAAATAAAAATACCACAATTATTGTTAAGTGTTTTATATTGATACCTTATTTAATTGGATACGTGACATATATTTCGGCATAGATAGGTGCATTTTTGTATACTTTTTGGGTGCACCTAATAGTCTGGAAATAGATAAAACGAGCATATCTCTACTCACCATTCACCTTTTTGATCCATGTAGATTAACAATGTGAAACGGGAAAGAAAATGAGAAAAATGAGCAAAAAGAGGCAAGCTTGAAGCAAAATGATTAAGAACTGGAGTTAGGACAATTTTACGGCCGTACAAGTCATTCATACAATTGTAAAAATGGAAGCTCAAGTGCCGAATTCATACAGAGAGTTTGGTATGGCCGTGCAATCGTGGGATACGGCCGTATATGGAAATTTACGGCCGTACAGATTGAACTTACTACCGTAACTGATCAGACCCAAAGGAACTCAAGAAAAGATGCTGATTGTTGGATACGGCCGTACAATGAATGATTACGGCTGTAAAATGGGACTTACAACTGTACATTTGCAACTTACGGCCATAACTCTATCATGATGAGAACTGCGATAATTGGATATTTTTTACTATTTCATTTGTTTTCTTCCTATTTTCTCCTCCACTTTTGGGGCTTACATAAGGGATGTTTAGGGAAAATTTTATGATCTTTTTGGATCCTTTTTCTTGAGCCTCCAAGGCAAGAGAAAAAGGAGAAACCTAGGTCAAAATTTACTAAGCTTGTAGTTGATGAAGGTGGTGGTGGTTTGCTTCTAGTGTTGGCAATGGATTGGGTTCGGATCGGATCGGCCTAATCCAAATCCAAATCCAAATCAAAGACCCCGATCCAAATCCAAATTCCTCGGATCGGATCGGATCAAGAAAAAAATCCAAATATGATCCATATTGGTATAGGTTTTTATAAAAAAATAAAAAATAAAAAAAATAAAATAAAATAAATAAAAAATAAAAAATAAAAATCAATTCGGATTGGATCAGGCCGATCCAAATCCAAATCCAAATCCGTCTTGGATCGGCCGATCCACGGATCTTCGGATCGGCAAAAAATTGCTCCACTCGGATCGGGTATCCATCGGATTTGGATCGGATCTGATTTTTCTGCCATCACTAATTGCTTCAAGTCAATGACTTAAAAGGAGTCTCTTGATCATTTTTTTTGTAATTAATCTTTGAATTTTACATTATAATGAATATTTCCATTTCAATGACCTCTTTATTTGCTTTTATGGGATAATTCCCTTTAAGTTGGGATTGTTGGTGAGTTTGATCATGTTATTGGTGCTAAGCTAATTTGAATCATTGTGTTGCTTGTAGTTGTGTGTGAATTCCATTGTTTTTATTGCTCTATATTTGTTTGGCCAATAAATGTTTGAATTTGTGAGTTGAGTAGGTTTTGAGAAAAGAATGTTTAACTTAGACCAAATGATTTTCACCCCATGGTAAGGATAGAGATATACCTCCCACCTTGGATGACCCTTTGAGTATTTTCACAAGGATTTATGCTTTGGATCAATTTTCAATTGATATAGAGATATACTAGGCTGAGTTGATCGAAAATGGGTGATTTGGCATTTGAGAGAGGAATCACCTACTTAAGGAAAATCGGGTCTAACATACACAACAAGTAACTCATATGAAAACTAGCCGAGTACTAATTACATAGTGATCAATTGAAATTGACAATCTCAACTTTGTTACAAATTTCAAGTTGTCACCATATTTAATTGCCTTCCTTTACTTTTTTGCATGATTTTAGCTTTCCAGTTTATTAACAATATTTAAGTATTATATTAAACAATTATCTAGTGTGAAGTTACTTAATCCTCGTGGGAATGATAACCGAACATCTGGTCCAAATCTTTACTACTTGTACAGCTCGTACATTTGCGGTATAATATTGCGCATGTAAAACGCCCAACAGGCATACTGATAATATTTAATACTATGATAAAAATTCTTTAGATTTTATCATCAAATCTTTATATTAAAAAAATTAGAGTGCCAACTAAGCATTGTGCCTCGTGCATAGTGCCAAGTTGGTATGCATTTACTTAAAACTAGAAAAAGAAAATTTTATTTTGAAAACAAATGTTAAATATATGATAAGTGCTAGAAAAACACTTAAATAACTCTTCTATTTTACGTATTTGTGTGTTTTATTAGTATTATATGTTTATTTTTATGTGTTTTCCTTTTATTGTGTGTTTAGAGTCACAAGAAATCAAAAGGAGCCAAAATGGATAAAAACGGAGCGAAAACGGAACTTGGGACCGAAATGCAAGCAAATTCAAAGATGGAGGGCCTCCGATGCAATTTTATGAAAATTTGTTTTTACAATTTTTCTTGTGCCAATATCAAATAATATCAAAAGAGGATTTCCACATTTTTGTCGGATCCCAAATCGGAGTTTCTTAGTGAAAGTTATGGCCATTTGAAGAGAAAGGACAAATCGTAAAAATCGGCATTTCAATTTCTTGCCGCATTCAGTAATTTAATCATAACTTTTGCTACAAAATTCGATTGACCTGCACTTTATATTGTTGGAAAGGACACTCAGAGGGCTACAACTTTGATGTTGACCTCTTCAAATGATTAGGATCATATCATGGTCAAAAATGGGAAAAACCGAGAGTGATGTGAATGGAGGATTTCTTGGGCCATGTTTTGGTAGAAAATTCATAACTTTCTATTAAAATATCAAAAAAAGGAAATTCCAATTGCACAATTCAGCCAAGATGCTTACCTATACCATGATACAATATTTGAACTAATTGAGCAATTTAAGATCATGATTTGGTGGTTACCAATTAGTGGAATCAGAATGGAGTAGTTGTACAATTTTTTATTATATTTTCTTGTGAAATTTTGCCTATAAATAGAGGCATTTGTAAGGAAGGAAATGCACAATTTAGTGGAAGAGAATTAGCTAGTAGTTCTCTCCAACTTTCTCTTCAATAAAATTCTCTTCTTCATTTGTTCTTAGTTTTAGTTTGAAAGATCTTAGTTTTTCATATTCCGGCGGAAGAAATAAAGGCTTCAATCGATCAACGATACTTCGGCTGTGAATATGATTAGCGGATCATTTCTTCAATAAGTTTCTCTTTTCCCTTTTCTTTCTCTATTTATTTCTTAGCATTTATTTACTTGTTTTCTATATTTTGCGTATAATCTATCATATAGTGGTGGTGATACAAAGCGAACACTCGCTAAAAAGTATGAAACCCCGCAAATATGAGTAGTTAGACTTTTCTATCTAGTTCAAGGGGGACGTTGTGTTCAACTAACATGTGGTTATCTTTTCTAACTCTTTAGTAACGTTTTATCTATTCCACTACTTCAATTTGTTGATTTGTTATGCTTGTAAACCCGTTTTTGAGTTTATTTGATTATTGCATTCACTTTGGCCAATTGAATCAATCAATCTTTAAATTCAAGTTACTTGCTAGGATCGGAACTTTTGATCCGTAATTATCATTAGATTCCAATCCAAAGTAGCAAATGAATATCGTCCATATTTATTAACAAATCAACTTAGATGTATTAATTCGAGTTTGTGAAATTATTCATCTAATTCAACTCATTCTTCTCGTTCATTTCACCCTAGCTTTGCATTAAATCCTAAGAATTTGTTTAGGGTTAGCCAATACCTAAATGTTAAGTTAAAGAACTCACTTTAATTTAATACACTTAAGGAAGAATTCGTTAATCAGAGCTTCTTGATTAATTGAGAGTTGATAAATTGAAGAAGGAATAGTAACACGTTGCATGGGAAAGATAAATATAAGTTGTTGACACAACCGAACCCGAGAACTAGATATTTTGTACAATTGTTTTATTTCAATCTTTTATTTTGAAGTTCGATTTTCTATTTTTATTCAAATATCACAAAACCCCCTTTTTTCTATATTAATTGATAAAATCAACCAGATTAAGCACCGTTCCTCTTGGGTTCGACCCTTACTTACCACTTCTACATTAATTTGTAGTTTTGAAACCGAGTAAGGAAATAAAATAAATTTTGACGTCTGCGACAACACGCCCAAGTTTTTGGCGCCGTTGCCGGGGAACGGTTAACCAATTTAGTTGCTTTTATTAATTAATTTTTGTTAAAAAAAAAAAAATTCTTCTTCACTTGTATGCATAATACCCGATCTACTAATCGATTTCTTGAAAGTTTCGATCCAGAAATCGAGAAATCCATTCGAAGACGAATAAGACAAGCAAAACAAACTGAACGAGAAATGACAGAAAACAATAATGAAAGAACTCTCAAACAACTGGCAACTCCCGAAGTTACTCAACAACCTTTGTGTATCACCTTTCCAACCGTAGAAGAAGGTAAGACTTTCGAACTAAAATCTGGATTGATACATCTTCTACCTTCTTTTCATGGACGATCCGGCGAAGATCCATATCAACACTTGAAAGAGTTTCATGTGGTGTGTGATAGCATGAAACCCCCAGGCATCACTGAAGAGCAAATCAAGCTCGTAGCTTTTCCATTTTCACTAAAAGATGCCGCCAGCATTGGTTATACACTTTACCACCAGGTTCATCACAACATGGAATCAAATGAAGCAACTTTTCCTCGAAAAGTACTTCCCACTTCAAAGACAAAAATATCGGAAAGATATCTCCTGGAGTATACCAAAACAATGGAGAAACTCTTTATGAGTATTGGGAGGCGTTTCAAAAAGCTCATTGCAAGCTGCCCGCATCACCAAATCGGTGAAAACCTCCTAGTGCAATACTTCTATGAAGGCTTATGTCAATCAGGACGAAACATGGTTGATCTTTGCTAGTGGAGGAGCTCGATGAACAAAACCCCTATTTGAAGCAAGAACATTGATTTCAAACATGGTGAGAACACTCAACAATTCAAGATGCAGACTGTGAAATGAACATTCAAGAGTAAATGAGGTAAGTAACTCCAATGTTGAAAACCAACTCTCTGAACTAACCTATTTTCTCAAACAAATTTTTGTAGGAAACAATCCACAAGTCAAAGCATGTGGCATATGCACAAACATAGGACATCCTACAGATGCTTGTCCTGTTCTACAAGTGGATAACAATGAACAAGTGAATTCAGCAAGCAATTTTCCATTCCCAAGGCAATAGTACAATTCATACTCAAACACCTATAATCTAGGATGGCGAGATCACCCCAATCTGAGTTATAGAACCAACAAAACCCCAGGATTCTTCCCTAACAAACCTCAAGGTCAATTCCAACAACAAGGGAATTTTCAACCCCAAGGGCAATTTCAACAAAAACCTCAACAATCAGGTATGTCTCTCGATGATATGGTGAAAACATTAGCAACTAACACTGTGAAATTTCAACAGGACTCCAAATTGAGCATTCAAAACTTGGAAAACCAGATGAGTCAATTGGCAACTGCCATCAATAGACTAGAAGCACAATCTGGAGGGAAGTTACCATCCCAACCTAAGGTAAATCCAAAGAATGTTAGTGCCATAACCTTAAGGACTGGAAAAGAGATTGAAAACCCTCACAAAGAAGTTCCCACACATGACGATAAAGAAGAAAAGCTTGAGAAGGAGGTATGTCCTAACCCCTCTGTCACTACTAAAGTGATCCCTCCCCCTTTTTCGAGTAGATTAGCAAAAACTAACAAAGAAGAAAAGGAAACAGAAATTTTGAACACATTTAGGAGGATAGAAATCAACATTCCCTTGTTAGATGCAATCAAACAAATTCCACGCTATGCTAAGTTTTTGAAAGATCTTTGCACTAATAAGAGGAAATTGAAGGGAAATGAAATGATCAAAATGGGAGAAACTGTTTCAGCGGTATTCCAGAAGAAGTTGCCTCCAAAATGTAAAGACCCTGGTATGTTCACTGTCCCTTGCACCATAGGCAATCACCACATTGACAAAGCACTTATAGATTTAGGAGCATCCATAAATGTCATGCCTAGATCCTTATATGCTTCACTAAATCTAGGAAAACCGAAAGAAACTCACGTAATTGTGCAACTAGTCGATCGTACCAATGCATACCGGATGGAGTGATAGAAGATGTGCTAGTCCAAATAAATGGTTTAGTTTTCCTCACGATTTTTACGTGCTTGATATGGTGATGAACATTCACCTCACCCTACACCTATCATATTGGGACGTCCATTTCTTTACACTTCTCGCTCTAAAATTGATGTCTATGAGGGTACACTATCCATGGAATTTGATGAGGAAAAAACGAACTTTAATATTTTTGATGGTTCATTGCGCCCTAATAACGCTTGTTCTGTCTTTGCAATCAATTCAACTAATCCTTTTGTGCAAGAACTGTGTAAGTTGAATTGCAGAGCCAGCACAACACATAAGATTGAGCCAAAGCACAATTACCTCATCTCGAAGAAGGAAGCCATGGAGAGAAATGAGACCAAAAAAATTTGGAGAAGAATTCAAGAAGGACTGTTAAGAAATCAAGACACTCGGAGAAACTGTCAAAGATATCTCGGGATTCAATCAATTGGAAAGAGACATGATGACGCACAAATCAGTGATTAGCAATAGTTACTGATAACGTGTGGGGATTAATTATTGATAATGGACAATTTGTCAACGCGCTTTCTCTGATACTCCTCCCATCGTACTCTTTCATGCACACTCTACATGCATGGTTGTCGGTTGAAACAGTGCTCATTTGACTATAAATCCAGATCATTCTCCACTTGAAACCACAACCACAATTTCAATTACTCTGTGAGTGTTCCTTTCTAGCAGTGATTAGGTAATTTTCTTCTCTTCTTGAATTTTTTTTATTATTCCTCTCTTCTTCTTATTTGTTTTTTCTTATAGCATGGATGTGTGTGATATTTTTGTATATATATGTCTTTTCCTTATATTAATTGATTATGTAATTCAAATTTTCTTATTTTTTTTCCTTCTTCAATATCTGTGAAAATATGGGAGAGTGTGATAATCTGCTATTGTAACGCCCCAATTTTGGAAATCGAAGCGCTACTAAATTGCTGTAGCTTTGAGTAAAAATATAGATTTTTTGCAGTATAATTTTTTTGGAAAGTTAAACGATAAGCGAACAAGTGAAAATCTTGCTTTCAATAACAATCATCAAAATCCACATTTCTAAAATTTAATAATAGAATCTCGAATAAGTGTGGAAAATTATTTAAATCTAAAGACCACGTTTAACGACCAAAATTTAAATAAGTAAAAATAATTGCGGAAGGAACCAAGTTGAGTTTAAGTGAGATTTTCGTTCCAATAGTAGTCATGATAATATTCAAGATTCATGTACTAAAATGAAACAGTAGTCAATAAGGGTTTTCTTGAACTTTAGTTCCTAAAAATTGAACCACTACAAAATTGTTAAACTAGACGCGAAATTTTAAATAAAATAGTTTGCGGTGAATTTAAAGCATTTAACCGAAGATAAATTTAAAATTTAACATAACTGAAACTATTAGCAAAAGGTGATGCCCCCTTGTCGCCGCTTCGCCGAACTCCTCAATCTGTAAAGAGTTTTAAAATAATGGGGTGAGTACAACAAAGTCACACTCAGTGGGGAGAACAATAAATCAGCTAACCATATCACATGACATACACGCAGTTACAATCGTGTGCATAGCGAGAAGTAAATGTGGATGCAACTAACGACACCCCGTAGAAGATGGAAACTGGCGTCCATCACATAGATTGGATGCCCCCAACGACATCCCGTAGAAGATGCAAACTTGGCGTCCATCACATAGTTTGGATGCCCCCAACGACATCCCGTAGGTGATTGCCCCTCACGACAATCCGTAAAAATACAACTAGCATGCATTTCGCAATTATAAAGGCACGTAGAACATATAACATAGTCAACTAAAAATAACACTTTGCAAAGTAATCCCCACCTTAAACAGTAGTACTTGGAGAAATCCTTGAACCTTACGGCTGATGTGATGCTTATACCCCAGTGGTCTTGCAGCCTCGTCTAGCAGAACAATTAAACATAGCTTTAGGAAATGGACATTTAAATTGATCTTTAATAATTTATTTGGGTCTTAAAATGTTTACTTAAAAGTTTTTAGGACCAAATAGATAACCTTGAAAGTTTCCTAGGGCTTAATTGGAAATGAAATAGTGCTTTGAGGTTTGAAATTGAAGTTATTGGTCAACCATGACCGTTTTAAAACTCAATCAAAACTTTAGGGACTGAAATTGAACTTTTAAAATTTGATTGGGACTTAATTGAGAGGATTAAGCAAATTGGGGGACTGATTTAGAGTTAAATCAGAACTTGGGGACTTCAATTGTAAATTACATAAATCCAATTGAAGTGGATTGAAGTAAAATCATAATTTTGGGGATCATTTTGAACTATTTGAAAATGGATAATAAACTAAAGGGACTTAATTAAATAAAAGTTGGAAGTTAAGGGGTTGAGGTTGCAATTTCCTCGGAGTGGGCTTTTTAAACGGGTTTGGGCCTTCACTCTTCTTCTTCACCCAGGCATACATACGCGATACATACACAGAGAGGAGGAGGAAGAAGGGAAATCTGGTTGCTGCCGTTGCCGCGACGCCGCTCATCGCCGCCGTCCGCAGCCACCGTCGACCGCCAGGGTGCGGTGGCTCCAGGGGCAGCAGCCGGGGTCAGTGTCGGGCCGAGTGTGGGTCTCAACCGATTGAAATCGAGCCAATCCTCCGGCGAGTTCGAGCTTCTCCGGCCAAAATTCGTTGGATAAGTTTGAGAAAAAGGTTCTATTAAACTCAACTATTGATTTCCAGCAAGATATGTAGGGGAAACTGGGAGTTTAGTTTCAACTACCATGGTCGATTCTCTGCCCAGTTCGTCCTTCTTTCTCTTTTTTTTTTGGAATTAGAGGGTGAAGATTGTGAATAGATGCTAGGCTATGATTGTGGATTCATTGTATGGGAAAATCGGATGGGTAAATTCCGTGCGTGGGCATAACAGCGAGGTCATGCCTCGGCTGTATATATATATTGTGCATATATATATGCGTGTAAGGCTGCGTGCGTGTGTATTGTTCAACAGCAAAGTTTAGTTCTCATATAAGAGCAATAAGAAGCATGAACCAATACCTGGATGACTTGGCTGTGTATATTGGAGATTGGTGAAGATTGATTGCTATGCCTGGGTATAATTGCTTGATGGTAGTTCCTTAGGCAAAAAGGGGACGTGTAGAATGAATAATAAGACTCTGCTGCTGAATGAGAATGGCAGAGAACAGAGGCTGCTGTAGGTTGGCTAGGGTAGTTGACAAATATAATGGTGATAGAGCCGTGATGTTGGGGAGTGAGGAGAGGCGTGAGTTGAGGAAACACAGTACAGGAGTCATGTCAGATAAAAACTCGCGCTTCACAATTTCTAAGAGTGGGTTGGCCCAATAGAATTTAAAATGGACTTTTAAAGTCGATATTTGGGCTTAGGGTCCACTTGAAGAATTCTACTGGTCCTTAATAAAATAATTCGACCCGATTAAACTATTAAATTGAATTTTATTCTGTTAGACGAGCACTAAACGTAAATTCTTTAAATTAAAAATGGAGACACCGTAACGACGTCATATAATTCTTTAAATATTAAAATTGAACGTGGTCGTTACAGCTATACTTATTGATTTTGATGGTTTTAATCTTATTTCTTCAGTGTTTCTTTTTCTCTCGTGTGTTACGTAACTAAAATAAAAAATAAAAAAAAATACCTTGGATACTGGTTTATGTATCCCGCCCAAAGGCGTTAAACTGGTCTTTTTCAGTAGACCTTAAAGAACTGTATTCTCTTCTATTAACCTTCTTCTTTCAAGTCTTTTGCAGATACCTCAAAGTGCACTGAATTTTCATTTCTTTCTATGGCATCCCCTCTACGTATTGTTGCTCTTCTACAAGTACTCGACTCTTTCTCTATGCCTCTTGATATCAAGATTCAGATTGTTCGACTTGTTGACAAGTATGAGCGTTCCCTTTGGAATGTTATCGCTTTTGGGACAGGATCATCCCGATCTGCTCGCGAACGACGTGCTAAGCGCCTTAAATATTGCTTTAAATGTGGAAAGCTATTAGAAGGACCTCATTGTACTGCAAATCAAACTTATTCACAATATAGACATGCTGTTTTCTTCAAGGATGGACCGATTAGGCATAGGGCCGAAAAGTCTATCAGGAGAAACAGTCAGCTCGCAATCAGTGTGAGAGAGTTTGATAATTTGTTGGAACAACGACAACATCTGTTGGAAACCAAACTCGATGGCCTAACCATTGAGCAGCAACTTTTTGAGCGTGATCATTAGCACCCATCCGAAGATGTAAAACTACGTCTCATTCATTTGAGAAGTGTCTGAGTTGGACGTTCTGCTCTAAACGTTCTCCCATTTGTTGGTTCTTGTCGGGCTGTTCTTTATTGAATGGTAAACATACCTATGTGTCATGTGGCGATATGGAGGACCTTTTCATTAAGGTTGGTTGTCAAACTGTTTTGCAGAGAGTATGCTGATTTAGATAGTTTCCATGCGGATCAGACTTGATGGAATCATATCATTAATTTGATGTGAATACTACTGCAAGATGTTCAGAGGGTTGTCAACTCCCAAAGTCGCTTTGTATATAAAATTCTCTTCATCTTAAAAAAAAAAAAAACAAAACAAAAATATTTTCAGCTGTTGTTTTTCTTGTTCTGTAAATATGTTGATTGCAGGTCTCTTGCTCTTGGATTGTCGAAGTATTCCTCAGAAGTGCTACATTGTGCAACCACCATCCCCAAATCGGCACGACTCATTGCTTACCATAGGGGAGTTTCTATTTCTTCTCCTTTTCATGCTTTTTATATTTCTACATTGGGGGATATTGTGGTCTGCGTGTGATTTTTTTTTTGTGTCGACGATTTTGCATGAGATAGCAACTTTTGAATATGATTGAGCTTAATTTGTGTGACTTAGCTGAAACTACAAGATCTCGAAAAAAAAATGTGTTCTGTTCTTCTCCAAGCACAGCTGGCAAATTTATCTGAGCACATTTATAGGTAATTTACTATCATTCTCTGGAACACAAATTGAAGGTTGAAAATGTTGAATTTTTTTCTAACTTTCTAGACCATAGTAAACTAACTTTTTCTTTTCTTTTTTTCTATCCATTCGTCCTGCTCAAAGTAACCTGGAAACATCAATTGTTAGCAAGGTGGAGTTATAATCGCATGGTATCTATTTTTTGTGAATGTGTCTTTTATTGATAGAGTTTAAAAAGTTTGGAAAAAGCACTGACCTATGCTGAGAATGAATTTTACTTTTATATTTGAAATAAAGGAGAGGGACCACAGGAAAGAGTTACCTACCTCAGAGTGTGAAGCCGTCACCTCGAATGGGTGAAGAAGGCTGCCTTCAATGAAAGGGGTTTAGTGTGAAAGCTACCTGTGGGGTAAAAGCTGAAAAGAAAATTGCAAAACTCTTATTCTTCTTCTTTTTCTTCTTCATCAAAAAAAAAAAAGAAAAAAAAGAAAAAAAAAAATCACGAGAAATGTGATAGCTACCCAAGTGTGAAGTTAGATAAATAAATTTCCTCAGTGGTTTGAAGTGCTCAATCTAAACACTCTTTAAATTGAAGACATATTTGCGATAAAACACCTGCCATGCCCTTTTTTTTCTTTGCAGTGCTAACAGTTGATGATTTTTGGTGAACAGAGTAATTTTTAGGATCCATGGGAATCATTGTAAAATAAGAGTGGGATCACGAGAGATGAAAGGAAATATTTGACTATTTCGGGTCAGGATTTGGATAGATCATCGTAAGCTTTCATTTGGTTCCAGGTTAGTGATGGGATGATAACCTCAATTGCACACACTCACAGGCCGTTGTGTATTTGAAAAGAAATGAAATCTTCATGATTCGGGAGAATGTTTATTAAGCAAGTCACTATCTGTAGTAGAATTTCATTGTTAAAAGTTATTAATCTCATATAAAATTAGTGTGTTGTTTGTGTCATATAGTTGTTGTTCGAGGGCGAACAACAGTCTAAGTGTGGGGGAGTTTGATAAGTGCTAGAAAAGCACTTAAATAACTCTTCTATTTTACGTATTTGTGTGTTTTATTAGTATTATATGTTTATTTTTATGTGTTTTCCTTTTATTGTGTGTTTAGAGTAACAAGAAATAAAAAGGAGCTAAAATGGATAAAAACGGAGCGAAAACGGAACTTGGGACCGAAATACAAGCAAATTCAAAGATGGAGGGCCTCCGATGCAATTTTATGAAAAGTTGTTTTTACAATTTTTCTTGTAAAATATCAAAGAATATCAAAAGAGGATTTCCACATTTTTTTCGGATCCCAAATCGGAGTTTCCTAGTGAAAGTTATGGCAATTTGAAGAGAAATGACAAAGCGTAAAAAATCAGCAGCTCGAATTTACTGCCGCAGTTCAGTAATTTGACCATAACGTTTGCTAAAAAATTCGGATTGACCTGAACTTTATATTGTTGGAAAGGACACTCAGAGGGCTACAACTTTGATGTTGACCTCTTCAAATGATTCGGATCATATCATGGTCAAAAATGGGCAAACCCGAGAGTGATGTGAATGGAGGATTTCTTGGGCCATGTTTTGGTAGAAAATTCATAACTTTCTATTAAAATATCAAAAAAAGGAAATTCCAATTGCACAATTCAGCCAAGATGCGTACCTATACCATGATACAATATTTGAACTAATGGAGCAATTTAAGATCATGATTTGGTGGTTACCAATTAGTGGAATCATAATGGAGTAGTTGTACAATTTTTTATTATGTTTTCTTGTGAAATTTTGCCTATAAATAGAGACATTTGTAAGGAAGGAAATGCACAACTTAGTGGAAGAGAATTAGCTAGTAGTTCTCTCCAACTTTCTCTTCAATAAAATTCTCTTCTTCATTTGTTCTTAGTTTTAGCTTGAAAGATCTTAGTTTTTAATATTCCGGCGGAAGAAATAAAGGCTTCAATCGATCAACGATACTCCGGCTGTGAATATGATTAGCGGATCATTTCTTCGATAAGTTTCTCTTTTCCCTTTTATTTTTCTATTTATTTCTTAGCATTTATTTACTTGTTTTCTATATTTTGCGTATAATCTATCATATAGTGGTGGTGATACAAAGCGAACACTCGCTAAAAAGTATGAAACCCCGCAAATATGAGTAGTTAGACTTTTCTATCTAGTTCGAGGGGGACGTTGTGTTCAACTAACATGTGGTTATCTTTTCTAACTCTTTAGTAACGTTTTATCTATTCCTCTACTTCAATTTGTTGATTTGTTATGCTTGTAAACCCGTTTTTGAGTTTATTTGATTATTGCATTCACTTTGGCCAATTGAATCAATCAATCTTTAAATTCAAGTTACTTGCTAGGATTAGAACTTTTGATCCGTAATTATCACTAGATTCCAATCCAAAGTAGCAAATGAATATCGTGCATATTTATTAACAAATCAACTTAGATGTATTAATTCGAGTTTGTGAAATTATTCATCTAATTCAACTCATTCTTCTCGTTCATTTCACCCTAGCTTTGCATTAAATCCTAAGAATTTATTTAGGGTTATCCAATACCTAGATGTTAAGTTAAAGAACTCACTTTAATTTAATACACTTAAGGAAGAATTCGTTAATCAGAGCTTCTTGGTTACTTGAGAGTTGATAAATTGAAGAAGGAATAGTAACACGTTGCATGGGAAAGATAAATATAAGTTGTTGACACAACCGAACCCGAGAACTAGATATTTTGTACAATTGTTTTATTTCAATCTTTTATTTTGACGTTCGATTTTCTATTTTTATTCAAATATCACAAAACCCCTTTTTTCTATATTAATTGATAAAATCAACTAGATTAAGCACCGTTCCTCTTGGGTTCGACCCTTACTTACCACTTCTATATTAATTTGTAGTTTTGAAACCGAGTAAGGAAGTAAAATAAATTTTGGCGTACTGCGACAACACGCCCAATATACATATATTATTTTGGTTTCCTTATTTAATTTATTTTACTTTCGTTATTTAGTATTTTTTTCTGTACATTATAATTTTTTATATAAATTTTAATTTGCGAATTATAAATATAATAATTTAAAATGAACTATATATAAGCATTAATGAAAATGTGATATAATAAAGTCAAAGTTGTAAATTACAATGGTACTTGAATTATTTTAAAAATAAAAATTAACTTTTTTATACACATTTTAATTTTTTAAATATTATATATATATATATAAAATTCATAGATGTTGGAATGTCAAGTTGGTATAGTATCACCGTGGCAGCAATTTTTTGTTTAAAAAAATTATTTTTATTGATTTAAAAATATTAAATATAAAACCCTTTTTATTTATTTTTACCATGTTAAAATGATAGTTTTAAATAGCTTTTACGGGTAATATGCATTGGGGGTTCAATTATCAAAAAATGAAATTTTTATTTAGTTCAAACTTTAATACATTTCCATGGCCATTTTCTAGAACCTCTGCCGGTTATACCCCAGGAATGATAAAGAACCGTCAATGGTTTCTTAACTAAGGAACCATCGATCCATTTTAAGGGTCCATTCGACCTCCGTTTTGAAATCTAGGACTAGATCTAGAATCAACACGGCCTGTGGGAGCGTTAATAATTTTGAAAATTTTTCGGCCACACCGTAGCGGGTCGTGGTGGCCGGTCAAAGTTTGGAAATTTTCCAATACTAAACATGCCTAAAAATGTTGCCAAACTTTGATCGGCCATCACAACCCGCCACGGTGTCTCTGAAAAATTTTCAAAATTGTTGGAGCTCCCCTTCGCAGTGGTAATTCTAGATCTGGTCCCCGATTTCAAAACAGAGGTCTGATGGATCCTCAAAATAGATCGACGGTTCCTTAGTTAAGGAACCATTAATGGTTCCTTATCATTCTCGGGTTATACCTGCACCGTAAACCACATATGGTTTATGTTGGCACCCAGCTGATGTATTATGCGCTGAGTTCCGATGACTTACAGAGAAGTGCTCTTGCCGACATGACTCGGTCCCAGCTGGGTTTCTCCCTAGTAAGCAACGTCGGAGCCCTATGCACTAGGTTAGTTCGGACGAGGCATAACTCAACGTCGTCCGGCCGAGTTGACCTGGAAACGACAGGCGACCTATGCTGTAATATCCCACCCGAGTTTGTCCAATTCTGTATATGATTTCGTATGTGATTCGTATATGACTTCGTACGTGATTATATGCTCGCATATGTTTAGAAATAATTTTTTGTAAATGAATATGAATGTGTATTGCGAATGAAGTTTAAAAAAAAATAGAACATGCCATGCGGCCATACGTGAGGAGGCATACGGTCGTATGGCCAGAAAATTGGCAAATGAGCTGAGACGGCCATGCGGCCGTAGGGCTTAAGTTGGCTGAATGGCTTCTTTTAGATATTTCTTGATCTTTGGTGATATATATTGGTTCCAAGGTTGATTTTCTTCCATAAAAATGCTTCTACGACATGTCTTAAGGTTTCCCCACCTTTGTTTGATATTTATGACCATTATTTGCCTATATATCTCTATTGTATGCAAAGAGAAAGAAGGGAGAAAGGAAGATGAAGAGATGGAGAAGTCACCAAAACTTTCTTTTGCTTCTTTCTTCTACCAACAAGGTAGGTAATAGATGTATTTAAGTAGATTATGAGGTAAGTTACTCATATTTGAAGCTATGGGTGAGTTTGGTGATGGAATAACACAAGTTTCCTTTGTTTGAATGCTTTAACTTTATCAATGGGAAGTTCTTTGGTACTAGGCCATGTTTGTTATGATCTTGAGTGCTTTATGATGTTTTCTATGTTTCTTCACTTCTTTAGAGCCTTAATATGACATATGGAAGAAAGTTAAGGGAGAAGAAGTAATTAATTCCATTGAACCAAGTTTCTTGAGGAATTGTGGAAGTTAATGTTTACGGTGGGAATCTCTTTTGATACTTGGTTTGATTGGTATGTTTGAACAAATCATGACACTTACAATTATTTGTGGAAGTGATAGTAACCAATCAAAAGTTTTGACCATACGTTGTGGTTGTTTAGAAGTTTATGATTGAAAGTACGAACTTCTTATGTTTTAAGCTTGATATGGGTCAATGAAAACTGTAAGGTTATATGATGTGATATGGATGATCTTGGCATCAAAATGTGTTATGTGTGACAAGTTATGATATGAATAAGTAACGATTTATGTTCGTACGATGCCATGTGACTTGTAAATTATTAAGTATATGATATGCACTATGGTTTGGTTCGAGGCTTGAAAAAGAAGGTTTGTTCAAAACATATCATCAGCATATGTGTGTGAATATAATTGCCTATCGTGTGTTTACAAATACGTGAAAGTGAAAGCTGGCCTAATGGGGATCTAAGCTCCAGATATGATAAGTTGGCGAAATGGGGGATCTAAGCCCCATCATGTTATAAGGTGGCCTAACGGGAGATCTAAGCTTCGAAGATGATACGAGACCTGGCTATATAATAAGTTGGCGCCATTGTAAACACATGATTCGCAATAGGGCCCAAAGTAAGAATGTGACATGCATTTGCATTGCATCTGTTTCCCATTGAGTCTTTTTGACTCATGTTGTGTTTATGTTATGTTCAATAGATGTTGGGGACGTGTAAAGCTACGCGGAGCCGGCGGAGGACATTGAGAACGTGTAATGTGTGAGGGAAACGGATATAAAGATCTTGCGCCAAACGTATATACGGGAATAGTAATGTTTTGAATCTCTTTAAGTTTGAAGGTTTTTGATACTATACATTCCCGTAAGTTTATGAAGTCCGTTTACAAGTTTGAAAGCTTGTTTGGTGATCGGAATACAAAGTTTATGATTATGCATGCTAAAGAAACAATATGTAATATGAGAATCATGCAAAACTGGTTGGCTATCCTTATTATGAAAGTTGAATTTAAAATATGTAAAGTCTTTAATAGCCAACTTATACGATTTAAGTATGACGTGCCTCTAGTTTTGTACTTATATGATACGATATACGATATGTGATATGGAACTAGCGGGGGCATTACATATGCCGTCATTGTGGCCCAGGTCTGCAGGGGACCAGGTCAGTAGGATAGCTGAGGAGTTTCCGTCGCCAGTGACTTGATAGTCAAGAATAATCCACGTGTCGCTTGACATGCTTACTTCATAAGTGTCTGACACCACGTCACCACCATAAATGCAAAGGTGGCCATGCACAAGTTACAAGGCCACTACCATAAATGTAAAACAGTTCCGCTCAGGAAATGACAGCAATCATCACATCTAGTCTGTGCCTAGGACAGTCACCTCACGATGGCCTTTTATTTGACAGAAATTTTTACGATAAATAGGGCACTTGGTTCCTATCAAAAGGGATCCAAAAATCTCCTGTAATCAAGTTCTAGCTCGAGCTCGCCTGTTAATGGAAATCCATCATTCCAATCACTTCAAATCAATCTCAAATCTACTGAAATTGGTACTTAGGTAGTAATTACTAATTTTGCCACCAATAATTGGTGCGAGAAGGAGGGCGTCCTCCTTTTCCACAACACATGTTCCCAGCTCTACCATACAATAATGTTTTATTCGAGATACAGCTACACGTCCTGAACTCCGAGAGATAGAAGTACTTCTAATCCCAGCACTGAATACGCCCCACAATGGAGCCTTGGCCCACCATCAGGAACAGCTCCCGATGTTGCCGAATGAGGGGTTACTGCAGCCCAAATCCTGGACCGGCTGGACTACCTCACCAACGCCATGGAGACACTTTAGCGTAATCCAGGAAAGCGGCAGACTGAAATGAGCGTGCATTCCCCGGCAGGGGATGTTCAACTTGGCATCGTTTGAACTTCGACCGTTCTCCAAAGCCGACTTGAACCACGATGCCGCTACGCATACCCACGCTTTCGCGGTCTAGATCGTCTAGAAGGACACTCATCGTCTTCGACAGCCTCGGCCCTAGGACACAGGGAGGCGGCCAACCGAAGGACAAGGAGAGAGCCCTAGTAACCCTCACCAGCAATCCGAAAGGGTTATGTGGAGTGCTTCAATAACTGATACACTGAGATCGGAAGCGTCTCGGACGAGACCGCCTTGGTCGCTGCACTGTCGGGCCTCGGACACAGTTCACGGTTCTAATGGTCGGTTCACGAAAATAGTCCAAAAACGTACCAGGATTTCCTAACACGGGCAGAGTGCCAAATCGGGACCAAGGAGGCCTCGGCCGACCTGAAAGTGAAGCCCCATGACACGACATTGGATAAGGGAAAGGACATGGACGTCGGCACGACCCAGGCTTCCCATCCTCAACACCAGCCCAAGTAAGGGCGAGACTGGGCTCAACCGGCGCCCCAGAAATTCTAGAGTTTCCACATCCTGAACACAACTTAGAGGGCCTACTGATGCATATAAAGGACCATGGAGTGTTCCCGCCTCCAATTCCAATGAAGGCCCTGTCCTCGAGCAAGAACTAGGAAAAGTACTGCTGATATCACAAGTCTGCAGGGCATAACACGGACGACCACCGGGACCTAAAGAACGAGGTCATTAACCGAGTTCAGGGACCTCTGTTGCAATTCTGAAGCTCTTTCATATTTGCATCTCAAGTCCCCTTCAATTCTTTAAAAATAAAACTAATCACCGAACTTGTACTTTTTTTTAATTTTAGTCCCTGTAATTGCGGATTTTTCAACTTAAGACCTTAAAGTTTTGATTACTAGCCCTCAAAATTTCAGATTTTGAATAATTCTAAATTATTAAAGTTTTAAGAATTAATTTTTGGCCTTAAAATCGTGCAAATTAATTATTGCCCCATAAGTTAAAAATTTAGAAGTTTTACCTTGAAATTTTGAATATTTTGATTATCATCATTCAAGTTGATCTTTTATTTTCATTAAATTGAGTGAAGCAAAATGTTTCTAAAAGTAACCTCTATTGTGTAAATCGATTTAATTGCGAATAAAAAGATGTTTGTACAGTGTTATTCATGTGAACTATGCTCGGCCCAAAGGAAGACGCAGTTTGGCCAGATAATAATGTGCTTGCGATGGTAAATATGTAATGATTATAAAGTTATTTTCCTATGAAGAACGGCTATTATTTCACAGAATTAATTGCCAGTAGTTGATCATTGCATTGAGAGTATCAATTACAGTTAATTTCATTGTCCAAAGGCTAGGAATTGATGTTGTGGTAGGTATCTCATTTTGGGTTCCCATTAATTTATTATTGTATCTTACTTTATTTGTTAAGACATGTTTGATAATATTTGTGTTTATGGCTTGTTCTCAATTGCTATTGCTATAGCTACAAATGTTTCTACTCAAGTAAACATTCCAATGTTAAATGGGATGAACTTTAAGGTTTGGGAAGACACTGTGGAAATTGTCCTCGGTTGTATGGATTTGGATCTTGCACTTCGATCATAACGACACACTTTCTACTGTGAAAAATGCTAATGAAGCTAAAATTGAGAAGTCGTATCGCTCTAACTGAAATGTTTCATGATCATGAAGGGCTCCATTCCGGAGGCATTCAGGGGCTCTATAACTGAGAGCGATAGCGCCAACAAGTTCCTTGAGGCAATCGACCAATATTTTGCTAGGAATGAAAATGTGGAAGTAACTAGCCTCTTTACTAAACTTGTTTCCATAAGGTATAAAGGAAAAGGGAACATAAGGAAGTACATTATGGAAATGTCAAATCTTGCATCAAAACTAAAGTCACTAAAGTTGGAACTGTCTGAGGACTTAATTGTACACTTGGTTTTGGAGGGTGTTAGCATCTGGATTTTAATGTATTTTAATGTATTTTTTTTCAAATTTTAAATTTGATCAAATAAATTATATCCATATATCTCTCTATTTATTAAATTTCCACCATCCAATTCCACTCATTCTCTCTCTTCCTACTCATAAAATACATTAAAATTCATCCGTTAATACACTCTTGATCTCTTTGGTTGCATACTTTGGGCAATTAAAGGTGAGTTATAACAGTCAGAAGGATAAATGGACTCTTAATGAGCTCATTTCTCACTATGTGCAAGAGGAAGAGAGACAATAGTGGGATAAGACTGAAAGTGCTCACTTGGCCACTAACTCTCAAAACAAGAAAAATATAAACAAGAAAGCTCAGGACACTGTGGAGGGATCTTTTTAGAAGAAATAGAAAAAATAGGGCGAGGAAATTACTTGTTATTTCTGCAAGAAACTGGGGCACGTGAAGAAGGGTTGTCCCAAGTACGCCAGTTGGCGTGTAAGGAAGGGTATGCCTCTTACTCTAGTTTGTTCTAAAGTTAATTTAGCTTCTGTACCTAAGGATACTTGGTGTGTAGATTCTGGTGCTAAGACTCACATAAGTATGTGTATGTAGGGCAGCCTATAGAGCTGGTTGCCAAATGATGATGAAAGATTTATCTTTATGGGCGATGGCACTAAAGTTGTAGTGGAAGTTATAGGAACTTTTAGATTACAATTAAAGACTGGATTTTATTTGGATTTGTTTAAGACTTTTGTTATGCTGTCTATAAGACGGAATTTAATTTCTATTTCTTATTTGCACAAATCATGCTATTCTTGTTCATTTAGAAATAATAAAGTTAGTCTGTTTCTAAATTCATATTTGATTGGTCCTGGTTCTTTGATTGATAATTTATATATGCTTGATATTGTAAATTCCTGTAATATGATACTGCAATCAAGTTCAAGAGGTATACAACAAAAATTAAGTAAGAATTCTACCTCTTTACAGCATAAGCGTTTGGACCATATCTCTAAATAGAGAATTCAGAGGCTTATGTCAGATGGAATTCTTGAACCCTAAGATTTAATAGATTTCCAAGTCTGTATTGAGTGCATCGAAGGAAAACAAACAAACGAAAGAAAATTAGGTGCCGAAAGAGCTAAAAATGTCTTAGAACTAATTCATATTGATATTTGTGGCACATTCCCTACGGCTTCATGGAATGGAAAATGATATTTTATTACGTTCATAGATGAGCATTATAGATACGGTTACCTGTATTTGATACATAAGAAATCCCAATCTTTGGATATTTTTAGGTCTTTCAAAGCTTAAGTTGAACTTCAACTTGCAAAGAAAATTAAGGCTATCAAATTTGATCGTGGTGGCAAATACTATGGTAGATATGATGGGTCAGGAGAACAATGTCCATATCCAGGATATTTGCACTTTTCCTCGAAAAGTGTGGAATCGTTCCGCGATATACAATGCCCGGGAAACCAAGCATGAATAGGGTTGTAGACGGACGAAACTAGACTCTTGAGGACATGATAAGGAGCATGATTAGTCATTCATCCTTACTAAAGTCACTTTGGGGAAAAGCTATAAAGACCGCAATGTATACACTTGACCGGGTACCAAGTAAAGGAGTTTCCAAAACCCATGAACTTTGGATAGGCAAGAAACCTAGTATTGGGCACTTGCACATTTTGGGGTTGTCCAGTTGAGGCATGGCCTTATAAGCCGCATGAGGGAAAATTTGACTCAAGAAATGTCTAGGGGCTATAAGTTTTACAATCCCACATCAAGATCCTTTTTCCAAATTGGAAATGCGAGATTTCTTGAGGACGTTGAGTTTTGTGTTGGGGGAGAGAGGAGGAAATATAGGGAATGTTGTCTTTCAAGAAGAAAATGTTATTGGCAGTGATTAGGTCTCCCTACCTATTACTGTTCAAGAAACATTTCAAGATAATAGTGTTGAGATACCTATTTCTGACACTATTTTAGATCAAGACAACAATTATACTCTTTCTGAAGCACCACCTACAAACCCAATTGAACTCAACAACCTCAAGAGGCGGCATTAAGGAAATCCAATAGAGAGAGAAGAAACGCTATTCTCGATGATTACAAGAAATGCTATTCCGAATGATTACATTGTATTTCTTCAGCAACATGAGGACGGTATTGGAGAAGTTGACCCAATCAACTTTCGACAAGCCATGAAAGGTTCTAACTCTCAAAATTGGATTGATGCCATGAATAATGAGATGAAATCAATGAAAGACAATGATGTATGGGATCTTGTCGAATAGCCTGAAGGAGCAAAGCCCATTGGTTTTAAATTGATATTTAAAACTAAAAGGGATTCGAAAGGCAATGTCGAGAGATATAAAGCTCATCTTGCCACCAAAGGATTCACTTAAAAATGGGGCATAGATTACAAAGAGACTTTATCTCGTTTGTCCTCGAAAGACTCCTTTAGGATTATTATGGCACTAGTGCTCATTTTGATGTGGAACTACATCAGATGGATGTTAAGACTGCATTTCTCAATGGAGACATTGAAGAAACAATTTATATGGTACAGCTAGAAAACTTTGTATCAGGAGATTTGAAGTCTATGGTCTGTAAGCTAAAGAAATCAATCTATGGTCTCAAATAGCTTTCCGGTAATGGTATCACAAGTTTCATCAAGTCATTACCTCTTTTTGGCTTTGAGGCAAACATCGTTGATGATTGTCTTTACCGTAAGTTAAGTGTGAGTAAATACATTTTCTTGGTATTGTATGTTAATGACATTTTACTCCTAGCAGCGATATAGATTTACTTCATGAAACCAAGACATTTGTAACGAAGAAATTCGCAATGAAAGATATTGCTGATGCCTCTTTTGTATTGAGAATCCAAATACTTAGAGATCGTTCTCAACATATCTTAGGATTGTCACAAAAGAGCTATATTCACAAAGTTTTGAGTAGATTCAACATGAAAGATTGCAAGCCAGGAAATACGCTCATAGTTAAAGGAGATAAGTTTAGTCTCAAACAATGCTCAAACAATGATCTTGAAAGGAAAGAGATGTAGAAGATTCCCTATGCCTCAGGAATGGGGAGTTTGATGTATTCTCAACTCTGTACTCGTCTTGACTTGGCATTTATAGTAGGGATTTTGGGAAGATACTTAAGTAACCCCAGGAATGCAGCATTGGGTGGCAATCAAAAGCGTGATGCATTACTTGAAGAGAACAAGAGATTATATGCTAACATATTAGAGATCAGACAGTTTAGAGGTCACTGGGTACTTTGCGGGATGCCAAGATAGCAGGCGCTCTACATCAGGATATATTTTCACATTAGCGGAGGAGTTATATCATAGAGATCTACCAAACAGACTCTAGTAGCTTCAGCAATCGTGGCTGCGAAGTTTATAGCTGGTTACAAAGCATCAGATCATGGTATTTGGCTGCAAAATTTTGTCATTGGTTTGCTTGTGGTATATGAAGATTTACTGTGACAATAACCCAGTTGTAGTTTACTCCAACAATAATAGGAGCTCGACGAAGTCAAAGTTTATTGACATCGAGTATCTAGTTGTCAAGGAAATAGTTCAGGATGAACATATTTCTATAGAATATATAGGGACAGATTCAATGCTAGCAAGCCCATTGACCAAGGGATTGACCCCTAAGGTGTTTCATGAGGACACTGCTCATATGTGTGTTGTTTCTAATGATGCCTTGGTTTAGTGGGAGTCATTTTGTATAGACACATTTACTATATCTTCAGTAGTTGATTTTCTGCAGAATAAAGTTGTTGATTTATTTTTATTTCTTAACTCATTGATCTCGTTAAATAATAAAGTTGGACAGTTGAAAATAGACATGCATAAGATCACATTGCATGTAATTTACATGCTACTTATCCATATTAGATCTATGTCATCGAGTAAATTAGTATAATGATTGTCACGGTTTAATCATAGTGATATTGTGATGAAAGCTGCAATAGTTTCATCACTAATATATGAGATGGACCATATTATTTAAAGAATAGTCTAAGATGAATAACATACAATTGAGCGCCTAAGGATTTCGTTGATATAATTATTCAAATATAATATGTAGCCTAAGTGGGAGATTATAATAATTTGTGGGCAACCTATTAATATTAATTATATCAATTGTTTAATTTAAGTATGCTAAATTAAGTGGTCTAATTAAGAGAAGCCTACAGACTATAGAATTTGATGTGGGCCGAATAAATAGAGACCAATAAAGGACTGATTGAGTCTTTATGGGAGACTCTAATTAGTCCCTATATACAGATACCTACGGTCATGATTCTCAATACACCAAATCACAATAGTCTCATTCTCCCCATCTGGAAGAGTAGCGTCAGGTCCTATCATTACGAATATGCCAGATTTGGTTGAAGAAGACTATAGTACCACCAATCGTTCATTCGTGCAGTCGTTCAATCCTAAATTTCTGCATCAAGTTCAATGATTGCTGTAATAGATCCAGGTATTTTTTTATACCTTTGTTATACTTTATAATCTTACACGGTGATGATCTTGGTAATTTAGTTACTCACGTAATTAAATATTAAGGAGTAATTCTAACACTGAAAACTTACGTTCTATAACAAAGTGGTCGGTTCCAAAACCTCGACAGGTAAATCATTTCTTAATGAAAGAAAATAAAAGAAACGTTTTGCAATTGAAAATTAAGATTTTATCTATTACATCTAATTCAAATAAAAAACTTAAACCACCACCATAAAATCTTGTAGGAAGATGAACAAAGATCAATCAATTGAGGATGGCAAAGTAGATTTGAAGCCGCGTGCATAATACGAGATTCCAATGTAGAAATAATTAGATTTTATTGCCATATGATTATATATTAAATAAATTTCATTGAATTACTTTGTCATGAATTTGTGTGAAATGAAAATAAGCTTTTGAATAAAGGAAAAACTAGGAGGAGGGAAGGGGTTTGGCCTCGCAATAAAAATCAGGCTTAAAACTTAGAACCTACCTTTTGCATCAATCTAAAACTTTTAGGCATCTTTTATAGCATCTTCCTTCAGCAAGATCTTCAACTATTCTGTAAAACATTAGCCACTTTATTATAATTTCTTAATATTAATCCCCCAACCCTAAAAGGAAAACATATGGCGCCCCAAAATATAAAAAGAAATTAAAATTAGCCACAAAGCAAAAGTAACTTGTTACAGAAATACGAGGAAATTATCATCTTTCTTCTTCTCTTTCTATTAATTATTTCTTTTGGCGTTTCTTATTTTACCAACACTGGAAGTGTCAAAAGGATGATTCTGAATCTCTTCAACTCCTTCAAGATCTATGTTGCACTCACCTTCCGTGTTCGTTCACGCAAAAACAACCTAGATCCACGTAGAAACCATAAAATTTATAAGAACAAAAAATCAATTCCACAAAAATCTTAGGCTCAAAATTTCACCCGGACAAAACCTGGGCCCTCTTGTTGGTCTTTGGTGAATAGGGTGATATAAGGAGGAAAAGTATAAATAAATGTTGGGTAAATGACCAATAAATACAGCTCAAAATCAATCTTTGCTCACTAACTCTATGCAATTTTTTTTTTGCCCGTTAACTATAATATTTTATAAATTTTTTTACCAATTACTTAATTGCATATTTTTATACCACTTTTACCCTTTATTCCTTTTCCAACAAATATCTCTTGTTTGTCAGATCTAATTTCTCTGTCTCTCATCCTCACGAAGTCACTCTCATCTCTCATCCTCACCAAATCTCATGGTGGACTATAGCAATTCTTCCCCGATCGAAATCATTCTATTTCTCCGGTCGATTAGCAATCGACGTGAGTTTCTTTCTCAATGGAATCGGTGCTTCTTCTCCGGTCTAATTGCAATCAAGGCGAAGTGCGCCTGAGAAGAAGGCTATCTTGATTTTGCTCCTTGGTTGAAGGCTATGGTGATCCTGGTTTTGGATCTAGCCAAGCGAAAGAGATGTTAGACCACCTTGAATGTGTCCTAGCTATGAGCCTGTTACTACTAAAAGTAGTCAATTCATTGTTGAAATCAAGCAGCAGGAGAAATAGATTAGCCATTGAGAGGTCTAAATATCACACGCCGATTAGCAGGAGAACCTTTCTCAAGAAATAGACATGTGGTATCATAGAGTTGATTTTCGCCGAATTATAGAGCAGGAGGAGTTTAAAGGACTTGTTTAGTGTTTGCTAATCATTTCTTATTTCCATTATTTCGGTCTAATTGCTTTAAGCCTAGCTATTTCCATCATTTCTTCTCCGGTCTAATTGCTTACATTAGCTAATCATTTCTTATTTCCATTTTTTGGAGCTTAAAGGACTTGTTTAGTGTTTGCTACACGAGTTTGGTGGATAATTGTAGTAGTAATTGCAAATATTTATAGAAGAACATGACATTTTTCAAACATTATTATAGGGGTAATATTCCTTCATATTTTCAGGAAACGATGTTAGTTCTTTATATTACCGAGCTAAGTAATATTATTCTTGGGGTAGGTAATATTATTATTCGGTTAAGAAATATTTTCTTGTAGCTGATTTCTTTTCTTTTGTTTCCTTTTTTATTATTGTATAGTTGTAATAGAGATGAATGGGGGTGATAATCTAGATTAACGCATATGGTAATCTTATTATTGGGTGTTAATCTTTTCATTTTAATGCTTGTGGATAATTTTACAATTTATGTATGTTTCTGAACATGGTATTAAGTAAATAAATTTGTATAGTGATTTTTGTTGTATTGTGTTAGAACGCTTTGTTTAGTTGTCCATATTTTTACTTTTTAAAATCAATGTTGTTATTTTTGTTTTCAGACATGCTAAAAATAGTATTATTGGGATAGGTAATATAAAGATAGAGTGTGTGTGGAGAGAAAATCATGGATGATGGAGAGCGAGAAGATTATCAGATGTGGTAATCTAATTAGCGCGAGTGGTAATCTAGAGATAGAAAGTCGTAGGCGAGGGAGAGCGAGAATATTACCGGGGGTGGTAATCAAAATTACTGTGGGTGGTAATCTTAAGAGAAAAAGTGCACATAGAGAGAAAGTTGGAGATGAGTGAAGCGGGAGGCTGAATGTTGATCGAAATTATAGGGGTTGGTGGGTGTAATTGTGATTATGGTTACAATTGTGATGTTTTGGATATGATGATCGGGTTGGTATTATTATTATTATTATGGGATAAGTAATAATATTATTGGTATAAGTAATATTTCTTATGATTTGATTTCTATATATTTCTCTCTTTCAATTACTGTCCCCCACCCCAAAAGGTAATCTAAATTATCATTTATCTTCTCACTTCCCTCATTTCCAACTTTTTTTCTACACACTTTCTCTCTCTAAATTACCACTCACCTTAGTAATCTCCAATACAACTTTACAATGGTAAAAAGCACAAAAATAAAATTGTGGATTATCTAGATTACTGTTGTTGTTTTTCATTAAATGTCAGCATGGGTGCACTTCTTGTTGTCGCTAAAATTATGGTTTTTTAGTGTTTCGGCCATGACTATTGGGGTAGATGATATGATTATCGTGGTATGAAATAATATTACCGGGAGTAGTAATTTAGAGAGAGAAAGTGAGAGACAGGGGAAGCGAGAAGTTGCATATTTGTCGAGATTACCATAGTAGGTAATATTATTATCAAGAGTAGTAATTTAGAGAAATTGAATGGTGATCAAGATTATCGAGGGTGGTCATCTAGAGAGATAAAATTTGAATTTTTTTAAATATTGTGGAACTATAATAGAGATTATTGGAAGTTGTAATAGATTATTGAGGGGTGGTAATCTAAACAAAGAAAGTGCGTAGAGTGAAAAAGTTGAAGACAAGAGAAGCAAGAAGACGAATGGTAACCTAGATCATCGGGAGCGATAGTCTAGAGAAAGAAAGTGCATAGAGAGAGGAAATCAGAGTTTTTGTGGGTAAGATTGAAATTCTGGTTATTTTGTGTTATTGCTATGATTATTGGGGTCGTCAATATTATTATCGGGGTAGGTAATACTATTACAAATGTAGTTAATATTATTACCTATGTAGGTAATAATTTTAATGGGGGTGATTTAAATTATTTTGGGTGGTAATTGAGAGAGTGTGTGTAGATAATAATTATTGGGGTGACAACGTGGTGGTAGTGGAATGGTGGCGGCGGTGGAATGGTGGTGTGGTGTGGTGTGGGGTAGGGTGGGTGTGGATGGTGGTAGTGGCGCGGCTTGGTGGTGGAATTGTGGTAGTGGTGGTGGGGTGGTGAAATGGTGGGTGGTGGTGAAATGGGGCGGTGTTGGAATGGTGGTGAAGTGGTGGTGGCGATAGTGGTGGTGGTGGAATTGTGGTGGGGAGGTGGGAGAGGAAAGGTGGCGGCCGGCGTGGGGTGGTGGCGGTGGTGGGATGGTGGTGGCGGAATGGTTGTGGGGTGAAGAAGTTGAATATTGATCAAGATTACTTGTGGTAGTAATCTAATTACCTGGCGAGGTAATCCGGAGAGAGAAAGTCAGAGACATGAAGGGAGAAGTTGAATATTAATTGAGATTACTTGTGCTGGTAATTTGATTACCTGGCTAGGTGATTTTGAGAGAGAAAGTGCGTAGGGAGATAAAGTCAGAGACAAGGGAGAATTTGAATATTGATTGAGATTACTTGTGGTGGTAATCTGATTACCTGGTGAGGTAATCTGGAGAGAGAAGGTGAAAGACTTGAAAGGGAGAAGTTGAATGTTGATCGAGATTATTTGTGGCCGTAATTTGGAGAGAAAAAGTGTGTAGAGAGAAAATCGGAAACGGAGAAATGGAGAAGTTGAATGTTAATCTAGATTACCTGTAATGGTAATCTGTAGAGAAAAATGCGTAGATAGAGAAAGTCGAAGATGTGGGAAATGAGGAGTTGAATGTTGAGCGAGATTACTTATGGTGGTAATCTGATTACCAAGTGAGGTAATCTAGAGAGAAAAAGCGCATAGAGAGAGAAAGTTGAAAATGAAAAAAGGGAGAAGTTGAATGTTGATTGAGATTACGTGGGTGGTAATCTGGAGAGAGAAAGTGAGTAGTTAGAGAAAGCCGGAGATGGAGAAAGGGAGAGTTAATATCGGCCGAGATTACCTGCAGTGGTAATCTGGAAAGAGAAAGTGCGTAGAGCGAGAAAGTCAAAAACGGGGAAAAGAAAAGTTGAATGTTGAGCAAAATTATTTGTGATGGTAATTTGGAGAGAGAAAATGTGTTTATTTTATTAGAGTGGCATTGTTATAAATTTGAATGTTTATTTTATTAGACTAGTATTGTTGTAAATTTGAATGTTTATTACTTTATTTTATTAGAGTGGTATTGTTGTAAATTTGGAATTTTTTAATTAGAATGGCATTGTTGTAAATTTGAATGTTTATTTTATTGGAGTGACATTGTTGTAAATTTGAATGTTTATTACTTTATTTTCATTAGAGTGGTATTGCTGTAAATTTGGGTGTTTATTTTATTAAAGTGGCATTGTTGTAAATTTGTAATTTTTAAATTCTATTTTGGTCTTATTGTATAAAAAATGAGTTAATGGTCAAAAAAGAGATGTGCATGATTTAGTGGGCAAATTTTCCCCATAAATGTAGTTATTGGTCAAATGCCCATAAATGTTCTACCTCACATTTTGAATGCTGGAATTAAGAATCAATTTATTTATTATCCGTCTTCCAATATTGATGAGGTAGACTATTACTCAAATCTATTGTTGAATTTATTCATCTATTTTCACCATATTGTTCTCTAATCTCTTCTCCAACTCAAAGATTCATCAAAATTCGAGGATATTGAAACGGAAATAAACCTACTTGTCGAACCCAAGCACGTTCCTCCACCACATTCTCTACAACATCTACTATGTTCCCCACCATCTGCGCCACCACATCCAGAGCCGCTTCGTCCACTCCCATTTACTTGATGAAACCTACAGCCATAGTTTTTTTTTTAATTTTTTTTTATCCCAACAATGAATGAAAGAAATGTCATTCAATGAAGTTAAAGGGTTCATGTTATAGTAAGAAATTAGACAAAATTGTGAAGGCAAAAATGGAAAACGAGAAGTTTCCGGAGCTTCCACCCTTTTTATATATTGTAAATGCGTAACATTTATTTATTTATTATTTTTTTTTGCTTGAATTTATTTTGAATTCTTGTTCATGTGTGCTAGATATCCAATTCCTTGTATTTTAGGTATTGTGTCTCACAGATCGACAATTGAATGAAGAATTATCTTGTTGCTAATTAAGTTGGAAATGTTGAAACAATTACTTGAAACAACTTGATTTTTGACACTATTCTATTCTAGATTTAGGTTCATCCATTATCTCTCCAAGCTGATATCTGCAACTAGCAAAATAGATAATAAGTAGTCCTTTCAATAAAGTAAAGATTTGGAAATGTATATATATACATATACATATATAGACACACACACATATATATATATATATATATATATAACAAATTCAGAACAAAAGAAAATATACATAGGTTAGATACTTCAATTTCCTATCACAATTATAGAAACTTTTTACGTAGTAGTAATTTTTTTTTTTATCACATGTATTTGTATTCAAAATATCTCTCTTGTTTGTAAAAGGAAATAAGATTATTATTATATTGAACTGGCTGTTTCACTCGTGCATTGCACGGAAGACTAACTTTTCAAAAAATAGAGGTTTTGATAAATGTTAATCTATATCTATACTTCTATACTACTATTAAAAGTCTATAAGAGGTGAGAAACATTTTAGGACGAATTTGCCCTCTCAAATTTGATAGAATTTCTTATTCGTCCTTGTATAAAGTTTAATTAACTAAATACAATAAATTATATTAAAGCTGTCCTTAGTTAATTAATTAATTAATTGAACATTCATGAATTTTGCACCCCTTCATTTGTCCGAGCTTTAATTTCAAGAATTGAAAATAAACATACATAATATGAAATATTTTATGCCCTTTCAAATTTTATAGAATTATTATTCATATTCGTCCTTTTATAAAGTTTTTCCTTACTTAATTAATTAATTGACCATTCATGAATTTTGCACCTCTTCATTTGTCTGAGTTATAATTTCAAGAATTGAAAATGAAAATACATAATATGAAATCTTTTAAATACATTGCTCCTAAATTTATAACAATTCCTTTCAAATTCTGTTAACTTACAAATTACTTGCATATTTTTCTTATGTATGTTCGAGATATCACATCGACCAATAAAAACCATTTATTTAATATTGACTAAAAAATATGATTGTTTTTGTTAAAAATTTACGATAACCAAAGATTTCAAATGATTTGAAAAAAAAATTACGTTATTGACACAGTTTTTTTATCACGTGCAAAGCACGTGTTGTTTATTAGTAACATTAAAATTGCACCACCAAAAAAAAAACTGAATCCTGGTTAAAGCAATAAACTTAATTAATATAATCAATGAAAGAATTCGATAAAAATTTTGACGCAGTTCCCTGTATTTCGTACAAATCTATCTTGTAAATATGCACAACTCACCAAAATCGACATATCATAATTTACAATTCTGCTCGAATACGTGTGTAAGGGTGAAGATTTGTTTTATTTTTTATGGATTTTGATGTGAAATAGTAGAGAGAATAAGTGGAGTTAAATGGTGAAGATTTATGTGGTACATATAGGTCCTACGAGATATGTGGACGTGATTAAATTGAGAATGAATTAAAATGTATAAAAAATTGTAAAAATGTGTAAGTTAACACGCGCGATATTAAGCAAATCAGAAATAACAACATGCATTACCGTCAAACAACTCATGCGATGCATATGATTTGTGTCCCTAAAAATTTATGTAAAGTTCAGTAAATAAAATTCTAATTCATACAAACAATCCCAAAAGTTTGGGGCATTTGCAAAACTAAGTTTTTTTTAATTTTATTTTTGAACAAATTACATTTACTTATGCCTTTGCTAAGTCATTTTTATTTAAAAAATGATTTCAATTGGTCTTATAATGTTCTAAACCATCGTATTTCAAAGCACATGAAGACAAATTCCGTAAATCATATTGGTAATCAATCTAATTCTTATCAAAAAATGTTTGATATAACTTATTTTAAAAATTATTTTATTTTCTTCATCATCTCAAACGATGGTTTACTATGCTGTGACTATTAACAAAAGTTAGGGACAGACACTCACCGATGTTGGGATTTGTCTGAGGAAGCCAGTCTTCACTCATGGGCAACTGTATGTTGCAGTCTCAAGGGTGACGAATAGGAAAAGTTTGCAATTTGTGATCTGTGCTGATGATGGTCGTCTAACTACTACGACCACAAATGTCGCGTATAAAGAAATGTTAAATAATTTATAGTTTCATACTTATTAATCTCATCAGGTATGTTGTTTACTTCATTCATTTTTTTTTTACAAGACCCCATAATGTCATTCGTGCTTTAATATATGAAGTGAAAGATTGTATTTATATATTATTATCTTTGTGCTATTATATTTGTCCAGGATAATGTCCCTGTCACAGAGTTGGTAGAGCTATACAAATTGATGATGTGTGGCACTTATTCAGTAGCAAAACTGTGCTTAGAAAAGGTAACTCACTATACTTAACTGTCGAATATTACACTTTTAGTGAGTTTCATTGGTCATATTTCAAATATTTCTGTAGGCTTTTGATGCTAAAGCGCGAGCGTTTGTGTAAATGTGATGTTAGAGATGTTCCGCTCCTCTAATAATTTATTTTATTATCTTAGTACCATTCACTTATATAATAACAGAAATTTGATATTCTATGTGACAATTAGGAATGTGATTTATATTTGAGTGCATTCATCTTTTTTGTCAAACACACGAAGATGTTTCTATTATTTGTCTTGTGTGGTTGTTGTTCTCTATTATTGATGGTATTATATTTGCATTACTTTTATTGTTGAGGGCTTTTAGCAATATTGTAAATTAAGACCATGTTTGGATTGATTTTTTAAATAAATTTTTATGTATTTTTATATGAAATAGGGGAGAGAATACTTGGAGTTGAATGATGAAGATTTATATAGTACATGTAAGTCCTAGAGATATGTGAATGTGATTTACTTGACCAAATTCAAATTTAGAAAGAATAAATAAAAATGTATAAATATTTACATCCTAAATATTTTTTTGTGAGTTTTCTTGTTTGCAATATGGATTAGTACAAAATATAGGGAAAATTCGGTCGAATTATAGAATTATTTCATTAGTTATATTATCTAACTCTATTGTAATCCATTATCCACTTTATTTTTCAAGTCTTATGTTAATACCACTAAAATTTATTAGTAAAGTTATTAGTTGAAAAGTTTGTCTCTCGTACAATGCACGAGGTGAAAAAGCTAATAAATAAATTTTTTGACAGGAGCCGTGTGGTGTTTTCAAATCTCATTTTTTCCTAAATTGGGATTTTGGCACAAATAGCCCAAAAAATATGATTGCCACATTTTTAGTCCGAAATAAAAAAATTCAACTCATTTGGTCCCAAAAAAAATTTTGTGTGAATTTGGTCCAAATGGATGGAATCCATCAATTCCTGTAGTTAATTATCTCAAATTTTGCTATTCTGGCATTTTTCCAAATGGTATTTTGGTCATAAACTTAGGTAAATTGCACAAAAGATTCTAACCTTTGGGGTTATAAAAATCAAGTCCCAAAGTTTGAAATAGATTTATTTTAGTCCAAAATTTAAAATGAATTATATAATTTTACATTTTATATTTTTGTAGATGTTTATTTCGTGTATAATTAATTTTTTCGAATTAATTTTATACTAATTAGATAATTTCCATTGAAAATTTTTATGGTAGTAGCATTAAACATTACTATCATTTCAAAAATTCATTTTGCATTAGATATGCACACATTTTGATTTTATCCAACAGTTGTAATAAATATAATTATTGTATCTATACAAAATTTTAGTATGAGTATACCGTTGTAAAAATATACCAAATACAAAAAAATAAACTAAAATAAAAAAAGGTTAAAATCTAAAACCAAACCCCCATCCCAACCCATCCCCAGAAGAAACCCGAGTTTGCCCTGCCACTTATTGATTTCAACAAAATGAGCGTCTCCGAAATCCAGGCGGAAATGGCACTAGCTGGAGATATTATATCTGAAATTGCTAGGAAATGGACCAATGTTGCAAGAGCATAAGCATTTGAGGCGAAGTTCATGGGTCTTGATCTCAGTAAAATAATGTTTTACCATGGAAAAATGGCAAGATGCTATTGAGCTGAAAGAATTCTTTTTGAGTCAATCAAAGGCATATGGAGATAATTAGGCTATCTCAATTATGAATCACCGAAATCCTGATATCTAAACTGTTTATGAAGTTTTATTTTAGTTACATACAATATTAAAAGGCCTACAGATTGAAATAGATAAGGCTATTTTGTAACCCAGTACATAGTGTTCACCTCTAGTGTAGCTTAACTATCAGAACATTGCAGCATCAAATAAGAAATGTCTCTTTCAAATCAGGGCACATACTTTGAAAAAGCATATTCAACTTTTAATGTTTATTTTTGCTTTCTATTTTATGTAAGAAATAGAGTATTGAGAACAAAAAGTTGTGGAATCCATGTTTACATAGATGCATTTGAAAAATTCAGTAATTTGGGAGGATTTAGTGGATAAACCTTTAGTTAATTTTCGCTAAAATCTCTTACAACTCTCAATGATACATGGCAGTGTTAAAAATTGAATCATAAGAACGGCAGGATCTAATGGAGATACTATTTGAAAGGTGTGCTGCTCATTAATAATGTTGTCTTCATTTTCCAAATTCAATTTGATGACTATCACAATGACTATTCAAACATACAAAATCTCTCTTTTATTTTCCATATTTAACTGCTCGGATTCATTAAAATTTAATGAAAAAATGAATCTTTTTCAAAATTCTCTTCCAAAGAAACAGTACGGCCTTCATCTTTTCACAATAAAGTTAAAAAAAACTTTTCTCTCTCTTCTTTTCAACCACACATATACACATTTTTAATAGAATATTAACCATTCATTTTACACGGAATACAGTGCCTATCAAATTTGTTCCCAAAAGAACAAGGCTTAAATAATAATCAAGAAGCAACAAGAGAAAAAGAAGCATAACAACCAATGCGTACACTTCTCATGGCGAAGCACTGACATTGACCAACAATTCTTATAGGCATCGAAGCATCGGGTGCTCTGTACCTTGTTGGAAAATTGAATGACAAGGAGAAAAATGAGAGACAATGAACACAAACCAGCATCTTGTTGGTCTGTGATGTTGTGCAACCTAAGAAAATGAGAATCACCAACGGAAAATTGCAGATATAAATTATTGAGTAGAGCAAAGGGAGTTACCTATCTTTGCTTCAAAGAAATGAGGTCTTTGAAACAGCGATTACATCGAATTAAGGCAAGACAAAGGTAAATCTAATGAAAATCTAGGTCGGCTGAGCTGGTAGTAGCCGAAATCAGACGGTGGACAAAGTTTGGTATCGTAACGGATGACTGTGTAAACGTAGCTGGAGAGCGTTTCGGCTGAAAATGGAAAGCACAAATGAAAACCCTCGGTCCATAGAACTAATAAGTCAGGTCGGATTTGATGGTGGGTCGGTGAAAATCTGCGTGTTTTGGAGTACACAAAAACGGCGTCGTTTCGGGTGTGTAAGTGACAAAACAACTTCATTTTTGCATGTCGTAATGAACAGTGAAAAGCGACTCACACTTTTATAATAGGAACGATACCATAACTATTGTAAAATCTGAAATATCTTGTCAAATGTAGCCTTTGTTTTATCTTTAGAAAATTTGTCACATGTAGACTTATTAAAGAAAAGAAAATGATTTGACTTTTAATGTTTTGAGTCACAATCATTTAATTGAAAATTATCAAAATTACGGCGTGCTAAGACGATCTCCAATGGCACCATGGATTGCAATCGGTTGTAGTAGGGAGTGTGTGCAGAGAGAGAGATAGGAAGTTAAAGATTATTATATTGAAAAGTGGATGGAAAGAAGTGTAGAAAAAAAATAGAGGGAAAAGTGAAAAAGAGGAGAGAGATAGAAATAAATTTAAAAATAGTAATAAAATAATGTTGAAGAATTCTGAATGGTCGTCTATTTGTAGATGTGGTATGAGAATCTATGAAGAAAAAATGAGATAATTGAGATAAAAGCAATTAAAAAAATAAAAAATTAAACAAACATGGGTCCCACTCTCTTTTTTGCTTCCTACATCTCTCTACCATCTCTCCACTGCAGACAATGGCAATCCACGGTGCCATTGGAGATGGCCTAACTAAATTTCAAAATAGACAGAAAATGAAAAGTTAAAAAATAAGAAAATATATGAAAAATAATGTTGTGATTGGAAATGAAGGCTCTCGATCCGGTGCATATATATAGGGATCTTAGTGTATCTATATATGGTTGGATGATGAGCACGTATTCTCCCCTATCAGAAGAGATACGTGTTAATTATTCCATTAAGGTACTCACACACGAGTATTTGATCATTTGTGTGAAAATGAATATTGAAAAATAATTATTGAAGTGAGTTTACCACTTAAGCAATTTATCTTGGCAATATAAATAGTCTTTATTTATTGATAAAGCCTTATTCTATACACAATGTGCTCCTGGTCTCCTGCAAATAGTATTGGCAAGAGAACATGCCAATAATACAAGAAGTGTGGGAAAAGAATTGTGGGGCCCACACGAGCCCCTAATAATCAGTGGGTAGTTATGTATTATTAATTTCATTTAATGTAGATACTAAAACGTTTTTTTTTAAAAAAGACAATGACATGGCGCCATGTGAGCGCTCCATGTCACCATATTGGCATAATATCCTGTCAACAAAGTTGGCAGGAGATCAGCCACCATGCACAATATTTTTTACTAATTTTTACTAACTTTTTCTCTCTCATTATTTTCAATCACTCATCACCGAACGGAGTGAGGTTTTCTCCGCTACTTAAGGACAAAAACAAGCACTTGTCGGTGTTTCGTCTTCGTTTGTCTTTCCGTCTTCACTCGGTCTTTTCTTCCTTCTTCCACTTCTTTCTCTACAAATCCAACCACTTCCTCTCCTTCTTCAACCTTTTCCATGCCGTCACCTCCTCCGTCGGACTTCGTTCGGACACCATCGCGAGAAGTAGCGGTATACTAGTATAATTATATTTTATATTTTTTAAAGGGTGTTAGTGTATGTATAAAAATGGATTTTTATGTGTTTTTATATGATATAAGAGAAAGAATGAGTAGAGTTAAATAGTAGAGATTTGTGCAGTACATATAGGTCCCACGAGATATGTGGGTATAAAATCTATAATATAGAAAAAGAATTGAACAAAAAATATTTTTTAATCATTTATTTAATAGTTTTCCCGCTCAAACTGTTGTAGCCAATCAAAATCATTATATATTTATATATATATAAGGAGCCTTTTTTCCCTCCTAAGCACATCCTTAATTTTTCCCGTCTATTAAATTTGCCTAATATAAACTTCTTTCTATACATAGAATAATTTATATATATAGAAAATGAGGCTCTTCTTTTATTATAATAATTTATCTATAGTTTATCTTATGATAGTTTTTATTTGTGGTTCTATTTTTCTCGACTTGATGAGAGCTTTAAAACAAGTATACTATCAATATATAAATTTTTACTTTTAAAAAAATTAAAATTTAACGCAAATATATAAATTAGTGTTCAACTTAAATATAAATCTATATATATATAAAAAGAGCCCTTTTCCGCCTAAATGCACCCTCAATTTTTCCCGCCTATTAAATTTTCCTAATATAATCCTTTATCTATAATAAAATAATTTTTATATATATAGAAAATGATGATTTTTTCTTATTATATTTTATATTGTCTTAAATCCGTATTCCCATTTAAAAAAAAAATCTATTTTTATTTTTTATTTTTTATTTTCGAATCCATATCCAACTTTCTTTATTTTTTCCCTCCCTAATATATTAATATTAATGTATATAAATTTTATTTTATTATTTCTACCCTACTTTATCCAATTTCATTACATCTAAATACTTTCTCTATCATTTTCTCTCCTTTTTTTTTATTTTCTACATATAAAAAAAATTGTCATTCTATTTTACTCGACTTGATGATAGCTTTAAAATAAGTATACTATTACATAAATTTTTATTTTTTGGAAAATTAAAATTTCCCACAAATATATAAATTAGTGGTCAACTTAAATATAAATTAATAATTTGTTACAACACTTAATCGATGTTTGTGTGTAAAATTCAAATATAATGAAATGTATAAAATGTTTTAACTTTTAATTATATTCCATGTTTGATTTACCTTGAAAATACATTAAATAAAAAATAATACTTCAATTTGTTTATCTCGCAAATATATGGTAAAACTAGCTTTATTTTATGTTTAAAACTAGATAATTTTTTTCCTAATAAATCTTTAATTTTCCAAAATAATAATTTATATATTAATGTAGTACTTAAATACAATTTCTCGCGTAATTACACAAAATCGACAAATATTATATATTTGTGATAAATTTTAATTTTATTTTGAATCAGTAAATTTCGAAATTTCTTATTTTTTCTTTCAAAGCTTCAATTTATAAGTTTATGTCATGAAAAATATACGAGTGTTCTAGAAATTAGAATGAATTTTTGACTGATCGTTTTTTCATAATTTTCATATTTTAAAAAATAAAATTATTTAAAATTAACAATTTCCACTAAGATTTAATTTTTATGCCATACAAAATTTCCATTGATTAAATTTTTAAACAAAAATTCAAATAAAGGTTTAACATTAAAATAAAAAAATAAGATCAGACCGGTTACTGAATTTTAGAAATAATTAATTAATTTATAAATAACTAGCTAACAAACAAAAATTAATTAAAACGTAACTAAGGTTCAATTTTTTTGCGATATAAAATTAAGATTCATTAAAGTTTTACACACAAAGAAAAAGAAACTTACCGGCAGTTGGCCCGAGTTGAGACAAAATCCCACCATTACGATTCTGAATTTGGACTAAAAAATTTAAAAATTAGGTTAGACTCAATAATTAATTTTAGAAACAATCGATCACTTTTATAAATAATTAGTTAAGGAACAAAAATTAATTTAAATGACCAATTTTTGGAAGATTTAATTGTTGTGTGATGAAAAATTACAATTCATTAAATTTTTACATAAAAATTAAAATAAATGTGTGACATGAAAATTTAAAACTTAGCTTGGACCCTTTAATTAATTTTAAAATGAATTTATTATTTTTTAAAATAATAATTAGCTAATAAATGAAAATTAATTAAAATTGGCGATTTCGCTAAGATTTAATTTTGGTGAGATAAAAAAATTATAATTCATTTAATGTTTACATAAAAATTAAAAGAAACGTGCAACATCGATTTTGTTTAATTAATCATTCAATTGTAACATTAATTGATCTTTTAATTAATTGAATCAATATATATATATATATATATATATATATATATCTTTTAAATCTCAAGATATCCTTTCAATTATAAGATATTTTTATAATTAGATTCATAAAATTCTTAAAATTATAGCTATAAAGCAAATTATTTTGGAAATAATAATTTTTTTAGAAATAATTAAATTAAGTAAAAAATTAAATATAATTATTTAAACAATAACTAATTAAAATAATAAATTCCGTTGCTAATATTTTGCTATACATGTGTTCAGTGGATAAGGATTGATCCAAATTAATTACATTCTTAAAGGAGAAAATATAATTAATATAAAAAAATCGTTAAATTGATGCGGGTTTTCCATAAAAAATGAAAAAAAAATTTAATTGTAGTATATCTTTTAAATTATAAGATTTCTTTAAAATTAGATGTATACAATAATTAGCTAAAATGAAAATCAATTAAAACGAATTCTTATACAATTACTTAAAATTAGTAACATCTATATTATTTAATTGGACTTGGTTTCAATGAGCGAAAATTGACATGATTTCGTTCGATTAAAATTAATCAATTGTATTTTTAAAATAGAAAAATAACATTAATTAAAAATAAATAATAATTAAAATTAATTAGATTAGTAGTTAGCTAGATTTTTCTTAAAAATGAAAGACATCTTTTGACATGCAAGATATCTTTTTAATTATAAAATATCTTTAAAATTAGATTCTTACCATTCTTAAAACTGTGGGTTAAAAAACAAATTATTTAGAAATAATAAATTATTTTTATAAATAATTTCATAAAAACAAGAATTAATAAGAATTAATTATATTTCTTAGATTTAATTGGATATATTTTCATTTGATGAAAATTGAGAGAGTTTTATGAGACGAAAATTAATCAAAATTAATTAAATTACCAAAAAGGGGGAACCATAATTATTTCAAAAAATGAAAAACTTTTAAAATTAATTAGATTACTACGGGAAAGAAAAAATATGCTTACGAAATTAATTTAACTTTTCACGTATTTTAAAATAAAGTTAAGTTAACACCTATAAGATTCTAGATTCTTAGAATTAGGGTGTTACATCTTATTGCAAAGTAAGTCGACTTATCATTAGTCCATAATTAACTTTATTTACTTTTTTCAGTAATATGTTTTTTTCAAAACATGCTTTTCTTTTGATTCTCATGTATTTTTGTATTTTCTATAATATTTCTTTTGATTCTGATTGATGACAAAATATTAATATTTCTTTTTGCATAGTTACGGGTGTTTCAAAGGATCTTCTCATTTTTTTTAAGTAACAAGCTCCAAAAGTAGGTTTTCAAATAGTATTATTTTTTTTATTTTGGTACTACTCGAACCAACAATTGTATAATAATTCTTTGGTTCAATATGTAAACTTTCGTTAGGAATAAGTCTAAGAATTCTTGCTAACAATTGGTTATCGATTCAATCAATTATTGGAATTATATGACTCAACTAGAATATTTTAACTGGCTTTCAACCATGTTAAATATTTATCTAAGTTTCTATCTCCTAAATAAATATTAAAAATCCCAACGTACTTTAAATTATTTATTTTATATCAAATTTTGGCAATTGAGATTTTATTTAATTTTTAAATATCATCAAATAGATTGTATATTTTAAGTTTTAATCATATATATTTCAATTTATTTGTCTTATCCAAATTAATTTAAATATTATATTAAATCATTCAATATTTAATATGTCGAATATGTTAAATTAGTAAGTTTATACCTAATATATTAATACACGTGTTTAGTATATTTAAAAGTATTTATTGAAAAAATAAAATATCGAAATAAAAGTTTTCAATTAAACCATCATGATGGGGCATGGATGAGGATGAGAATTTTCTAACGGCATGGGCGAGGAATGGAAGTTTGTAATTCTCATATCATCGCCGCCGCCCTAGAGTAAATGAGGATGGGTAGGAATGAGGATAAGTGTTTAAACATAGCGAGAAGCAGGGTATTAAGTGCATGGACATTACTCACTATATTATTATTTTTATAATATATCTCTATACTCATTATATTTCATAATTAAAACTTAAAAATCATTATTTACATATTAATTGTTAATAACGCACATCATCTTTGATGTATAATTAATATCTCTCAAAATTTATAATTGTATATGATAAAATGTAAAACAATTTTAAAGAAAAACAATGAGCTCTACTAATGTTAGTAGAGTTATTTTGATAACTATAATATTTAAAGTTATTTTATTTTGGATTTATATTAGTAGATTTATCTTTGCAGATGAAATATTTTATATTATCACAATCATGCTGAAATGATCATCCTGCAAAGCAGGTGTAAATCTTAATTAAGTTCTTTATTCATGAAGAATAGTAAATTAAGTTGTGTGGATTATCGTAAGTTATTCCTTGCATACTGGTAGGATGGATTACTACGAAATATAAAAGAAATTCTTTCGAAATTTTTATAGAATTGTTTCAAGTTAAATTATTTAAATTTATTATTGTAACTCATTCTTTATTTTAATTATTTTTTTAGATTTTATATTAATATTATTAACATCTATCAATATCGTTATCAGTTGAAAAATTTGTCTCCCGTGCAACACACGGGTGAAACAGCTAGTATAAGAGAAAATTAATGAAATTAAAAATAATATATAAAAATACGTAAAAGAACACGCGCTTAATATGCTTTCCTCAATTTTTAACCTCATGTAAATAAATAGAACGGGGTCTTATTTTTAAACCTGAAAGTTGTGAATTTTGCTGATGTCCGAGGTCACCGCTAGTTCTTCGGTCTGCAAAGTGCGGAACCACGAAGGGGCAAATTTGGGAAAATCTGGTACCATAAATTCAAAGCCTAACCACAATCTAGGGTTAACTGCTTGGGAGAGATGAATGAGGTTGACGGAGAGACTGGGATTTCTCAACGGGCAGTTGCCACTCTCTGTGATACCGATGATTTCCCCCAACAAAAATCAATAGCCCTTGAGAAACTGGAAACAGCCTAATAGCCAACGTTATCTGAAGGAAACGGAATATATATTTGAGTTATGCTAGTTGATGTTGAATATCGTAACTCTCTGTTCTCTCTCTGTCCATATATATGTATAGATATATTATGTACTCCCTCCATCGAACAAAGATAGGCTTGGTAATTGCATCGATCTCATTCTAACGGGATGATTATGCAAAGAGGCTGTGACGATGAAAATTGATTCTTCCGAGCTGATGAATCAGGCATTGAGATTAAATGACCCGTATCTTGGCGGGGCAACGCGGATGGCTCGTGATTTTGTGGTCTTCACTCACAGGCAACCGATGATTTTGCAGCCATGGCGTGGTTATATTCTCTTTGCCCGATCACCACCGCAGATCTGAGCCTCAATTTCTTTCCCTGCGTAATCCCTTTTTCTTTTTAAATCAACAATGATCAGATTTCTAATCACAACTTTTCTTCATTCTGTGTGGTGTGCCCCGGGGGGTTGTTTGCAGTTATCTCTTGAGTTTGGGTACCCGATTGTTTGTTGGATAGAGATTATAGGAAAAATGCTTTCTTGATTTGTGGTTGAGATTTGAGAAGGAAACAAGATGATCTGAAAATATGTAGAAATTGTCAAAACAAAGTGATCAGTGCTCGAATATACTGGCAGAGAAATATGAATTTCTAAATAAGTTGCATCGAGCATGCCCTGCATAGCCTACAAGATGTGTGATCACCCATTTTTATAGATTTTTATGTGAAATACAAGACATAATGAGTGGAGTTGAATGGTTGTGATTTGTGTATTGCTTGCCAGTTCACAAGATATGGATACGTGGATGTGATTGGTTTGACCGAATTCAAATTTAAAAGAGAATGAATCAAAATGAGAAGAATAAGATGCTGGCGTATTGATTTGATCTAGATGGTCGATATTGAAGTTTGACTTTGATTGAATGGTTAAAGATAATCTTTTTGGGTATAAAGAGGTTTATAAGGCAATCCAGTCCTTGGGGGCTGTGATGATAAGTTTCGCGAGTTGGGTCAGGCTTAGGAGAAACTGGGAGTCGTATCTTGGCAGGGCAAACTCAGATGGCATATAATGCAACTGGATTTTGCAGCCATGGCGAGCTCCGAATCTTTTGCCTGATATCCTATAACAGAGATGAGTCTTAGATACTATTTCATTCCATTGTTATTTTGATTTACTCAATCTCCCATTTGCAGTATTTCGAATTGGAAGATTATAGACAATGGAAAAGCAGGTTTACTTGTTTCGATTTCTATTATTATCTTATTTATGTTCTTCTTGATATTGGGTGTTGTTGACTGTAATTGTTAACTGCAGGCCAAAATGAAGGGTTATTACTGAACAAGAGTGGCTACAGTAAATCTTGGAGTTGGTTTTATTTTTGCTATTTGGATTTTGTCTGTGAGCTTGGATTTCTTTGAGATAGAAAGCCAATTTCTAATTTCATCTAGTTATGTATGTGTGTGTAACCACATCATAATCAAGAGAGCCGAATAAAAGAGAAATTTTTGTGGGGATGGTATTTATATACAATTTGTTTCTGATTTGGTAAGGTCAGTTTGAGCTTCTTGAATTTATCTGTTGTTTTATTCCATATTAATTTATGAATAATTTCTTTGTGATTTATTCCCTATTCATTTAATTTGTCTCTCACTTTTTCGGCAACTAATGGCAAAGTGCTTCTGGATTGGAGGTAACAAAAGACTCTTATGCAGATTATATAAATATGTTGTGAGGTGCAGTGCATCATCTTTTTCCTCTAAATTGCTGTTTGGTTTCTTTTCCTCACGGATGACAATATTTATTACTGTAAATTGGGCTTTATATGTTGTGTTGGATCCCATTTGAGATGATTGATGTGAATGACTCAACCCCTTGCAGTGTATTTATCCTCCAGAGGAGTTAGTTTCTTGATGGTGATCAATCTTCCTACAGTGACAGGTATTTGATTTCCTGAAAATATTTCTTGGTCTTGGTTATGGTTTTGTCCTTGTCTCAAATGTAATTGCTGGAGAGTCCAGACTATGTTTCTTGCTGGTATAAACATATTTCTGCTGCTGATTTTGGAAACCCGAACTTTGAAATTACTAGTATGCTTCCCAAGTTCTTTAAGGCAGGCCTGTGTTTGTTATAACTTTGTATGTACCCTCGAACAAGCTATGGCCTATGTGCTTGTTCCTTATTGATTTTTAAATTGAGATCAGATTAGGTGAAGTTGATTTACTCTATTTAAAAGTTATCGTCTTATTGAAGATAGTTTTGGTGACATTTTCAATCATAAATATGTGCCAATTTATAAACGGCTCCATCGGTCCCAAAATAATTAACTTACTTCTTTTTTCACATCGTTTAAGAAATGTCAATTAATAAAATTGGAGAAATAAAATGTTCACATAACATTCCTAATATGCCCTTACATAATTGCAAATTTCGATGGGCTAATTTATGGGAAAATGGATATATATTACATTCTTAATGTAAATACTCCATTTGTCTCAATTATATAGGTTTATTGATTTTTTCACAGAGATTAAGAAAAGTTGTTGGAAAATTAAATTTTATATCAAGTTTTCTAATCTATCCTTATATAATGAACAATATTAAAAAATAATTATTATAACTCGGCAAACTAAATAAGGTTGTTTTGTAAATATACAAAAAAATATTTATCAATGTAGAAATACGATTATATATTTGGGTTTATTAATGTAGAAATACAACTATATATTTGGGACATTCTGAAAAAGAAAATAAGTCTATGTTTGTGGGACAGAAGGACTAGTTGAGAATTTTCAAAGTTATTCATTAAGTTGGTCAAATGAGCTAAATGGTGTAATAGGAATATAGAAAATTAGAAACACTTTTAATTTAGTAAATGGGCTATATTTTGGGACAAATGAAAATAGAAAGTGGGTTTATTATTTTGGGACAGAGGAAGTACGTAAATTTAGCATCTGAGTCAGAACTTTTAGAGTAATGTTGTGCCTAAAATGAGCAAGGTTTGATCTCTAATGATATTTAAGGGTGTGTTTGATACACGTTTTTTTCCGGGAAAATCGGTTTTCCAACTTTTTTTTTCCTTTTTTGGTTGTTTGATTATCATTTTTTTCTCGGAAAACGTTTTCCAACTTTTCTCGAAATCCGCACTTTTTCTTGTTTTTTTTCCTTGGGGGGGAGGTAGTTTTTGTTTTCCGGGAAAAGTTCGATACTTTTTTTCTTTTTTTTTTTTAATGGAAAATTTAATTTAATCATAAAGATAAGGAAAATGATCAAATTTCATTTAAAAAAAACTCAAAAATAAGGAAAATGACATCATTTTCTAACTTTTAAATTAACCCAATCAAACACCTACAACTGCCATTTCCCTGGAAAGCCTTTTCTCGGAATTCATTTACCCGGAAAACGTTTTCCTTCTAACCATTTTCTGGTTTTGCAATCAAACACACCCTAAATATAGTACAATTATAAAAGTGTTGTGAGTATAACTAACTATAAGTGGACTGTTTGGTGCATAACTAATATCCCTCGGATAGATGGGATTCTAGTTAGAAAACTATGATTAATATAGTGATTGATGTGGTATAGTTTGTGGGAAGATGTGTGAAGTTTTGTAATTTCCTATTTTACCCTTCTATTCTTGACGGGGTGGGTGTAGTTGTTTCTAAGGATTTGGTAAAAGACGTGGTCCAAGTGAGGCGTAATGGCGACAAGATTTTACTCATTAAAATGGTAGTAGGAGACGAGATTATAAATATATTTAGTGTCTACGCACCGCAAATAGGCTTGGATGATGTTACTAAGAAGAAATTCTGGGAAGACTTAGATGAGGAAGTGCAGCGTATACCTATTGGAGAGAAATTATTTATAGGTGGGGACCTTAATGGACATGTAGGTAAGAGTCGGGATGGATTTGATAGTGCGCATGGGGGTTATGGATTTGGGGATAGAAATATCATGGGAGATATTATTTTATATTTTGCCATGGCGTATGATTTAAGGGTAGTGAATATATGGTTTGATAAAAGGGAAACTCATTTAGTGACATATAGGAGTGGGACATGTGCCGCCCAGATTGACTATTTCTTGACTCGAAACGCAGATAAAAATATTTGTAAGGATTGCAAAGTTATTCCGGGAGAGAGTGTTGCCACGCAACATAGGCTCCTAGTCTTGGATATTCGCCGAAAGGAGGTGCGAAAGAGAATGGGGAAAGCTGAGGAGCCAAGAATTAGGTGGTGGAGGTTAAAGGGGGCTGAATTGTCGGTTTTTAAAGATAGGTTGGCTAAGGAGGTCGATTGGGACGGTAACGAAAATGCTAATACAGCATGGGAGTCGATATCACATGGTGTAAAGAGGGTTGCTATAGAGATACTTGGGTGTCAAAAGCGTAGTGCACCCCCGGGAAAGGAATCTTGGTGGTGGACCGAGGAAGTAAAGGTAGCGGTTAGGGCGAAGAGGGAGAGTTATAGAGCGCTTATGAAATGCAGGGATAGCCAGATGTATGATAGGTATAAAGATACTAAAAGACAAGTGAAGAAAGTCATACGAGATGCTCGAGCCAAGGTCCATGAAGAGTTATATAGGAAACTGGATACAAAAGAAGGAGAAAATGACATTTTTAACATTGCGAAAATGAGGGAGAGAAAGAGTAGAGATTTGAATGGTGTAAGGTGCATTAAGGATATGGATGGGAAGGTGTTGGTAAAAGACGGGGAGATTAAACAACGGTGGCGAAATTATTTTGATAAACTGTTTAATGGGGATAATACTAGCAGTCTTGGTGATATTACAGTCCCCTTACATGATACCAACCGGGTTTTCGCTCGAAGGATCAGTGAAGGTGAGGTTAGAGAGGCTTTAAGAAGAATGAAAATTAAGAAGGCTGTCGGTCCGGATGGTATACCAATTGAGGTTTGGAAGTGTGTAGGGGAGTTGGGTATAAGGTGGATAACCAAACTCTTTAACAAGATCTGGCGTAGTGGCCAAATGCTTGAGGAATGGAGAAAAAGTACGGTGATACCATTATATAAGAATAAGGGTGATATCCAAGACTGTTCCAATTATAGAGGAATAAAACTTATGAGTCATACCATGAAGTTATGGGAGAGAGTAATTGAGCGTAGGTTGAGACGCCTTGTCCCCATTTCAGATAATCAATTCGGGTTTATGCCGGGTTGATCGACTACAGAAGCAATTCACCTATTGCGACAATTAATGGAGAAGTATAGGGCTGGTAAAAAAGATTTACATATGGTTTTTATCGATCTCGAAAAAGCTTATGATAGAGTACCTAGAGATGTGCTCTGGTGGGTTCTGATAAAGAAGAACGTGCCTCTTAAGTACATAAATATAGTCAAGGATATGTACGAGGGAGTTGTTACGAATATTAGGACATGCGATGGGATGACTGATAGCTTTCCAATTACGATAGGATTACATCAGGGTTCTGCACTCAGTCCTTTTTTGTTTGCTATAGTTATGGATGAGCTTACGAGACATATTCAAAATGAGGTACCATGGTGTATGTTATTTGCCGGCGATATAGTCTTAGTGGGACTAAACCAGGGCGGTATAAATGATCGATTAGAACTTTGGAGACATACTTTAGATGCTCGTGGTTTTGATTAAGCAGATCAAAAACAGAATACATGGAGTGTTTGTTTAGTGGTAAGAATAGAGTGGATCCTCTTGTGGTGAAGTTAGGTAGTGAGGTAGTACCGAAGAGAGATAGTTTTCGTTATTTAGGATCCGTGGTCCAAACCAATGCTGACATAAAAGGTGATGTAAATCACAGGATTAATGTTGGATGGATGAAGTGGAGAGGTGCTTGAGGATTTTATGTGATCGCACTATGCCTTTAAAATTAAAAGGAAAATTTATAGAAACAGTTGTAAGACTGCATTACTATATATGGTAGCAGTATTAGGCGATTAAGAAGGTAGATGAACACAAAGTGAGCGTTGCAAATGCGTATCTTTGAGGTGGATGTGTGGTAAGACTAGAAAGGATAAAATTACCAATGAAGATATTCGTGGTAGATTAGAAGTCGCCCCGATTGAGGATAAGATGCGGGAGAACCGATTGAGATGGTTTGGACACATACTGCGGAGACCTGAGAATGCGCCCGTGAGGAAGAGTGAGAGTATTAGGGTCGGAAATGAAATGAAAGGAAAGGTAGAGGAAGACCGTTACAAACGTGGATGCAAGCATGGTTTTGAAAATCGTTCGAGGCTTACGCCTCGAGGCTCGCCTCCAAGCGAGGCGCATGGTTGATGCCTCGAGGCGCACACTTCGAGCCTTTTTTTTAAGAGGCTTACGCCTCAGTTACAAGAGGCCCACGCCTTGAGGCTTAGGATTCTCCATTCCAAGAGTTTTTGGCCCATTTAAACACTTATACTTAAAAGAGAGGCCCATTAGGTTTCTTTACACAACTAGGGTTAATTAAAAAGGCTGCCCATGGCCCAAAAATGGCCCAAAAAAGGGATTAAAAACTTGGAGTCTCAACTCTCAAGTCATGTAACAACAGCTAAAGGCTAGCGGTCGGCAGAAGAAAGAAACCATCGGTCTTCTCTTGTCCTCTCTTCAAAATTCAAACTTCAAGTCTTCAATTGAGGGACGAGGACGAGGAACCTGAATGGGTTGACATTGATGACAGTGATGCAGAAGATCATACAGAAATTGCATCTGATGTGCACGCCCTAGATGACGAGGATGATAGCGATGGGGTTGATAGTGATGAGAGCAACGAGTTCTAAAATCCTTTTTATTTTATAATAGATTACTAATTTTATATCCTTTTTTTTTTTTAACTATGGGGCTATGGGCAGCATTAGGCAAATAGTTCTATTGCATTACAAACAAGACTAATTATTTGCTACTTTAGATTTCTTTTGTTTTTGCTATCCTATTGGCTTGAATGCACTTTTTGGATATGTTATAGTTTGCTACTTCGCTTAGATTTAAGTTTTCTGGTTGTTTGTTCGAGACTTACGCCTCGAACCCACCTCGAGGCTTACGCCCCGCCCCGAGGGAAAAAAACGCCTTGAAACCCGTTTACGCCTTTAAAAACCATGGATGCAAGTCATTCGTACAGACATGCTTATTAAACAGGTAGATAAGCAACTAGCTTTGGATAGGAAGGCGTGGTATAGCAAAACTCATACCTACGATCCGACGTAGTTCTCATATGGTTTCATACACCCGACCCCTATTTGTAGGGAATAAGGCTTAGTTTGTTGTTGTATTGAGTACACTTATAATTGTGTTAATTTATAGTTATATTTTGCCTCTTTAGATTCTTGAGTTAAATATTATGGTGTTGAATACTAACGCCATCGGTTGCCGCTACCAATCCGCCATTCAAGACAATACCACTGCTACATCAGGCCACCACACTGGGCCACAATTGAGAATACAACAACAAACAATCCACCATCACCTACCTTTAACTAAGATACACTTAAAACACACTATTTATTAGAGACGTCATCAACTTCCACCCAAAAATCGCTAAAATATTTTAATCAAGCGAGTAAGGCCATCAATAACACATTAACGTAAAACATTATTCGACAACAAAAGCAAGCAAGTTATTATCGTATGAATAATGCTAAAGGTACAAATTAGTACAATAAGAGCTGTAATCGACTAATCTCTAATGGATGGGGTTCACTCCTTTGTTAGATATTGTATTTGGTATTGTGTCAATTTTGTTGTTCCTTAGGTGTTATTCCGATTGTATACGGAGATGAAATGCAATGTTATATAATCAAGAATTTAGATGACTAAATTCAAATATTCATCTACAGTTGTATGTTTGACCTCTGGATAGATCTCTGAAGCCTCGACCCCACAAGAAGGGTTAATATTCAATTTCAAAGTTAATACATTGTCAAAGACAGCGTGATTAATTTAGGGACTTTATGTGGCATTCGAGGGTCTGCGCACAAGGAAAAGGGGTAAAGAAACAAAATATTGAGACTGGGACGTGATAATTTTACTTACATAATTGATTTTCTCATTGTTCTGCTTTGGAAACTGTGCTTTTATGAGATAAGTTGGAGTATGGTAACGTGATTTTCTTTAATTGCATGTTGCTTGAAGGAGAACCTCTAAATACTATATATTGCATGCTTTTATCGCTTTGGGAGATAATTGACTTGATAGGAAAATTGTACGTTTGGCACTAGTTTCCCTTTTCTTCTTTGTTAGTATTCCAAAATCCAAAGAGTAGAAATTAGGGTGTGTGGTAAAACTTTAGAGCATATATTTTTCAAGATACCTAGACAAATTGGTGAGCATAATTTTATATGATTATAATACTTTCATATAATGAGAAGTTTTGACCGTTCATTATTTGTCTTGTTTTAATATTTTATATCTCGTTTATTTTGCTCCAAACAAAAGAACAATGTGCATCAAATTAAAGAGAATCAGAATGAGTTCCCAATAATTTTTACTCTTGATGATATCAATAAAAGTTGAAATAGAGCATATTCAAAAAAAAAAAAAACAAAAAAAAAAGAAAAAGGGAAAGGTTGAAATAGAGTAATTATACAAGTTAAAATTGTTCTAACTTAGCATGAATGCTCTTGAGAAGTTGTTCCTCTAATATATAGGTTCTCTCAAGGGTGTTTTCCAGTCTTACTCTCCCACATCGGACAACCTCATTGAAGGACAAAACATTAGCAGGAGGGATGATGTGAAGGACCTTATTCAAGCTACTCGGATCATCTCCAGCTTTAATAGTGTATGTTGCTCTATCTTCTTCCTTGGCAAAAATTGCTAGCAATCAACAAACAAAAGATAGATGAAAATTTGTTTCTGTATCCATACATCCCAATTCCCAAAAATGACATATTGTGGGCACTCCACGAAAAAAAAAAGAAAAGGAATATACACAACAAATGAGTGTGACCAAAATAAGAATTCATTTAATCAAACTTATATTTGTCAGGACAAATTGTATAGTGGTATTCTCTCACCAACAAATGAGTTGGTTATAGGTCACCCACCTGTTGGTGGGAGATCAATATTGACAAATTGTATTACCTTTTTGATTCCCGTCCCCAGGAACGACGACTTTGTCCCTAGGAGGGGTTGTAGCATCTAGCTATCATAAAGTTGACAAGAAGTGGCCAAAAAAGCCATTGGAGACTACATAGGTGTATGGAATCCCTTCTGATCCGATCATCCTTCGGAGTTTAATTTTCTCACCAAACAGGCTTGCTGCCAACTCCATTGCTGTCATACTTTCAACGTCTCCTGCAAATTCCGATGTCAAAAATCTCTAAAATGAAAAAAATTATTATTGCATGTCAAATATTACAGATCAGTTTACAAAATATACAAAATGACCATATCACACATCAATTGATGCGGAGACTGTTGTATTACATATTGAGTTGATAGTTTTGCACATTCTAAAAATGCTCTGTCATGCATGAATTCGATAAAAGTAAAATACATGACTCCAAGACTTGTATGAGAAAGAAAACACTCGAAAATTGTAATAACTTGCCCTGATAGAACCGACTTGTTTGATGGCTACAATGATCTTCACTTGATTAGCAATAGCAGATCTTGTCACAGTAGATATTACAATGTCCACTTGTTTGATCGCTTTGACTAAGCTTTCATGATCATACATGTCACCTTGTAAGTAATTTAATTAAAAACAAAAACAAACATAAGAAGATAAATATTCAGTCGGATGAAACATAAATATTTTGGGAATAATTATAACTGACATATGTTAATGAAACACCAAGATTCTTGAAACTCTCTATGAGTTGTGACTGTTTGGGATCTGAAGCAGTGGTTTCTCTAACTAATAAAGCAAAGGTTGGATGTCCATGTTGTGCACTGGCCTCAACGATGAATTTTCCAATGTAACCGGTTGTTCCAATTATCAGAATCCTGCTTTTCTCTGCCATGATCTTAGGAGAATGATTTGTCAAGAAAAACTAAGGTTGTTTTCTGGTTTTAGGTTTAGTACGATGTAGAAATCAATAACAAGCTTGTGGTTTATGTAGAAATCAAAAAGGAATTTCTTTCTTTTCTTTTATTTGTTTTTGAGTTGTAAATTATCTTTACCAATATGACAATGACAATTTACGTCCAGGAAAGCTACCTTGCAACGGGTGAGTATGTATGTTCATTTCAACTTTACCTTTGGTCTATTGAACAAGAGGAAATTAGGTAAGATAATGCTTTTATATTTCATAATTCAAGAATTCGGCTGAGTGAAAGTAATTGCATAAATCCGGAATTGGTGGTTCAGTCGGCTGGCTCAATCATTTGCTTTAACCCAGTTCATCACTTCATTCTCTCTCTCATACACACTCAGAGATCTTCATCCTTTCTCGGCCAAATTTGTAAGCTTTGCTTCATAGATTTTTTGGGAAAGCGTCCGTCTTACTCAAAATTTCGAGCCCTAAATAAATGGTTTCGGTTGATTTGAGGTAGTATAAGTTTTTTTTGAGGATCAATTAGATACAAATATACAATACACAAGAACTCCATTTCTATTCTTTGATTTTGCTCTATAGTGAAACTGATAATTCAGTACTTGGCGTCGACTTGAATTTTGTCGTCACATTAAAATCGGAATCCACTTTGCCCCCGTTCACCAATCATTTTTACCCTTTTTTTACCACTTTTTACAACTTTTTTATCCATTCTTTCTTTACCCTAAATCAATTACATCCACATATCTCATCACATCCATAAATCTCAACCATTCAACTCCACTTATTCTTTCTCATCTTTTACATTAAAGACCATTATAATTTATTCCCTAACACACCCTTTATGTTCTTCTCGAATCTGGCTTCAACTGAATGCTTCAGATGTAACACTACAAGGTGCGCGTCATTTTTATTTTCAGTTAATCTTGCCTCTGGTAAGGTTTTGAGTTTGAATTACTCAATTTTCTGCTTGATCTATTGTGTAATGAATTTCGATTTGTGATGTTATTCTTTTTTCTGCAATGTGTTTACGTAATTTTTTATTTGATACACGGGTAAAGATAGGAACATGAATGGGGTGGGAATAGTTGTTTCTAAGGATTTGGTAAAAGAAGTGGTCCAAGTGAGGCGAATGGGCGACAGGATTTTACTTATTAAGTTGGTATTAGGAAATGAGATTATAAATATATTTAGTGTATATGCACTGCAAATAGGCTTGGATGATGCTACTAAGAAGAAATTCTGGGAAGACCTAGATGAGGAAGTGCGGCGCGTACCTATTGGGGAGAAATTATTTATAGGTGGGGACCTTAATGGACATGTAGGTAAATGTCGGGATGGATTTGATAGTGTACATGGAGGCTATGGATTTGGGGATAGAAATGTCATTGGAGATATTATTTTGGATTTTGCCACGGCATATGATTTAAGAGTAGTGAATACATGGTTTGAGAAGAGGGAAACTCATTTAGTGACATATAGGAGTGGGACAAGTGCTGCCCAGATTGCTTATTTCTTGACTCAAAACGAAGATAAAAGCATTTGTAAGGATTGCAAAGTTATTCCGGGGGAGAGTGTTGGCACGCAACATAGGCTCCTAGTCGTAGATATTCGCATGAAGGATGTGCGAAAGAAAGTGGTGAAAGCTGAGGAGCCAAGGATTAAGTGGTGGAGGTTAACAGGGGCTGAGATATCGGCTTTTAAGGATAGGTTGGCTAAAGAGGTCAATTGGAACGGGAACCAAGATGCTAATACGGCAAGGGCGAGGATATCACATGGTGTAAAGATGGTGGCTAGAGAAATACTTGGGTGTCATAAGGGTAGAGCGCTCTCGAGAAAGGAAGCTTGGTGGTGGACCGAGGAAGTAAAGGTAGAGGTTAGGGCGAAGAGGGAGAGTTATAAAGAGCTTAAGAAATGTAGGGATAGTCAGGTGTATGTTAGGTATAAAGATGCTAAGAGACAAGCATAGAAAGTCATACGAGATGCTAGGGCCAAGGTCCATGAAGATTGAAGAGTTATCTAGGAAATTGGATACAAAGGAGGGAGAAAATGAAATCTTTAAAATTGTGAAAATGAGGGAGAAGAAGAGTAGAGATTTAAACGGTATAAGATGCATAAAGGATATGGATGGTCAGGTGTTGGTAAAAGATAAGGAGATTAAACAACGGTGGCGAGACTATTTTGATAAAATTTTTAATGGGGATAACACTAGCAACCTTGGGGATATTACAGTCTCCTTAGAGGATACCAATCGTGTTTTTACCCAGAGGATTAGTGAAGGTGAGGTTAGAGAGGCTTTAAGAAGAATGAAAGTTAAGAAGCTGTCAGTCCGGATGGTATCCTAATTGAGGTTTGGACGTGTATGGGGGAGTTAGGTATAAAGTGGATAACTAAACTCTTTAACAAGATCTGGCGTAGTGGAAAGATGCCTGAGTGGAAAAATAGTACTGGGATACCGTTATATAAGAATAAGAGCGATTTACAAGATTGTTCCAATTATAGAGGAATAAAACTTATGAGTCATACAATGAAGTTATGGGAGAGAGTAATTGAGCGTAGGTTGAGACGCATTGACCCTATTTCAGAGAACCAATTTGGGTTTATGCCGGGTCGATCGACTACAGAAGCAATTCATCTATTGAGACAATTAATGGAGAAGTATAGGGATGGAAAAAAGATTTACATATGGTTTTTATCGACCTCGAGAAAGCTTATGATAGAGTACTTAGAGATGTGTTCTGGTGGGTTCTGGTGAAGAAGAACGCACCTCTTAAGTATATAAGTATAGTCAAGGATATATATGAGGGAGTTGTTACAAATGTTAGGACATGCGATGGGATGATCGATAGCTTCCTGATTACGATAGGGTTACACCAGGATTTCGCACTGAGCCCTTTTTAGTTTGCTATAGTTATGGATGAGCTTACGAGACGTATTCAAAACGAAGTACCATGGTGCATGTTATTTGCAGATGATATAGTTTTAGTGGACGAAATCAGGACAGGTATAAATGATCAGTTAGAACTATGGAGACATACTTTAGAGATTCACGGTTTTAGGTTAAGCAGATCAAAAGCAGAATACATGGAGTGTTTATTTAGTGGTAAGAGTAGAGTAGATCCTCTCGTGGTCAAGTTAGGTAGTGAGGTGGTACCGAAGAGTGATAATTTTCGCTACCTAGGATCCGTGGTTCAAACCAATGCTGACATAAAGGGTGATGTCAATCACATGATTAATGCTGGATGGATGAAGTGGAGAGGTGCTTCAGGGATTTTATGTGATTGTAATATGCCTTTGAGATTAAAAGGAAAAGTTTATGAAGCAGCTGTAAGACCTGCGTTACTATATGGTAGCGAGTGTTGGGTAGTTAAGAAGGTAGATGAACAAAAATTAAGTGTTACAGAAATGCGTATGTTGAGGTGGATGTGTGGTAAGACTAAGAAGGATAAAATTACCAATGAAGAGATTCGTGGTAGATTAGGAGTGGCTCCGATTGAGGATAAGATGAGGGAGAACCGATTGAGATGGTTTGGACACATACTGCGGAGACCTGAGAATGCACCGGTTAGGAAGCGTGAGAGTATTATGGTTGGAAGTGTAAGGAAAGTTAGAGGAAGACCTTGATAAACGTGGATGCAGGTAATTCGCAAGGACATGTGTGTTAAGCAGGTAGATGAGCAATTAGTTTTGGATAGGAAGGCGTGGCATAACAAAACTCTTATCGACGATCCAACGTAATTTCTCGTATGATTCCACACAGTCGACCCCTACTTATAGGGAATAAGGTCTAGTTTTTTGTTGTTGTTATTGTTGTTTACGTAATTTTTTATTTGCTTGTTTGCGGGTGATTTGGAATGCTGAATGCAAGGACAAAAGTCAGTTCCCCTTGCTAGAATCTGTGTTAGTTAATGCTTATTGAGTTGAAGAATTTAGATTCTGCAATGATTTTGTATGATTTAGTGAAATTAGGTGCTTTAGGATGATGATTGCCACCTATGAACTAGTAATTAAGAATTTGCTAGAATCTGTATTAGTTAATGCTTCTTTCATTCCGTGGTTGATGAAATTTGGTAGATTTAAGGAGCGATTGTTTGGTTGATCATCCCTTTTTGGCTAAAGTTTCCATGGAATGTGGCGTTAGTGTTATCACCAAAGTAATTGATTCCAACTGAATACAAAGATGGAATCTTTTGTTTGCTTTTGTTTGAGTTGTGCCTTATGCTGTCAATGTTGTACCCAGATCTGACTAATTGACAAATCATATATTTTAGGTACTTCTCAATGGCTGGATGGATGGATCATATGGTTGGTTATTGTCTCGAGTTAATTGTATGTTTGAAGTTTAGTCATGGCTAGTGGAGGTTTTGAGGTTCGAGACTTGGAGCTAGTTGGTGAATTTATGAGATGTTGGTTCCAATGGTTATTGGTTAGATAGTTTTTGAAGTAAGAAGTATTATTATGTGTATGTTAAATGGTGTATTGTGTGCGCCGTGACAGCTACTCTGTGTGAGCATGAGTTTCTATTGTGTGGTGACGAGTCATGATTGCTGGGTTATTACCGTGTTTTGGTGGAGGGAATGTGTGTTTGCTGTGATGGAGAGTAGTGGAGGCGGCGTTTACAAAGAATGTGTAATGGTTGTGTAGTCTGTCTCTAATATTAGATTAAGTGTGTAATGGTTGTATATTGTGTTGAACAAAGTGTGCAACGGGTGTGCAATGAGCCTGTGAAATTACTCAAAGTGTGTAATGGGTACGTAATGCATTGTATAAAGTGTGCAATGTGTGTGAAATGTGTGTGTAGTGTATTACACGAAGTGTGCAATACATGTATAATGGGTGTGAGAAATAAAAAAAAAAAAGTGTAATGGGTATGCAATATATGTGTAATGGATATTTAATGAAAATGAAAATGAAAAATAAAAAATATATTTTTAAAATGAAAATAATAAAATTAATGAAAAATTATATATAAAAAATATATGTGAGTTCATAAAATTTAATGTGTATAGAATAAGCTCTTAACCAGATTCTGTTAAATTTATTTAAATGATGATGACATGCAAATCAAATTATTGTGGGTCCATTTTATCCTTGGATGCCCTCCACCTGGAAGAAACTTTAAAAATAAAAGGTACAAAATCCAACCTGATTGATAGAAGTGCACACTCCAATCAAAAGGTCTTGCAACCGCCATAATTGACTCCACTACCTCAATTTTCCCTGATTTTTGTAATTTATTTTTAATCTTTTAGTTAAACGTATAATTAATTTATCATTAACTAATTTATGTAAAACAAAATCTAAAATTCTATAGGGCGTGTTTGATTGGTAAACATTTTCCAGGAAAATGTCAAATCAAGGAAATCATTTTCCAACTTGTGTGTTTGATTGCAAATGTTTTCCGGGAATTCATTTTCCAGGTACAAGTCCTTAAAGCACAAAAACAATGATTTTCCTGGAAAACTCAATCCAAGAAAAGGGTGAGAATCGATTTTCCGGGAATTCGTTTTCCGGGAATTCGTTTTCCTGGAATCCTATCAAACACACCCTTAATGTAAAAGTTCCATTGAACAATCTTGACCCTGTAACATTTGACTAGCAAATTGTTGGTCAAACAAATTTTTTTTTTTTTAAAAAGTCAAACAGAACTCCAATTATTCGGTTTAGAAGAGCAACACTTCTCTCCAATCTCCCATTTCAATCCTCAATAATAAAAAAATATATGCTATTAAATGAAATTAACAAATTTTATATATGGAATTCTCAAAAATAGAAAAAAAAACATAGCAGATCTGTTGGAGAAGATGGAGCACCATCGCCGGCATAGAAGAAGCTTAGGTGCAGTGCAGCTCAATCAGGGACGCACCATTACTAGCGAGGAAGAAGTCTAACCATAGTGCAGATTGGTCGAAGAAGAATCATGATTTTGGCTGGACAAGACATTCAGCAGGAGAAGAAGCACCATTGCCTGTGACAAAGAAGCCCACATGCAGTGCAAATCAAGGGGAGAAGAAGAGCTAGTTGCAGAGTAAAGGGAGAAAGTTGGGCCCCTGGAGAAAAGAGTTTAGAGAAAGGATGTGAGAGAGATGGACAGATAAATTAGATTAGGGCCTTCGTGAGAAATTAATTTTTGCCCCTTTTTTTTTAAAAAAATAATGTTCCTAGGTTGCTTAGTTGGGTTCTATATCAGGTACCTGTCTCAGCAATCTTGATCTGTTCCAACCGGTTGAACCATATTATGGTTCAACCGGCTGATGTGGCGCTGACGTGAATATGCCACGTTAGCGCCCCACACAAATTCAAGGCAAAAAATCCCCGGTGCCATTTTTTAACAAGAGTAAACAGTTCAGGGAGTTAGTTGCAATTACAGTGAAAACATCACCTTTACCCTTTGTTGAATCCATTCTATCGGCCATGGAATGACAAAACGATAGCTTCTAGATAGAGCTTCAATGGACGAGGGGAGAAGATAGAAGCCGCCGGCCAAAGTCGAAGAACTTGAATCGAGAACTCCTATCCTTCGATTCTTTTGGACAGAGCTTCAACGGACGAGGGGAGAAGCTAGAAGCCACCGGCCAAAGTCGAAGAACTTGAACCGAGAACTCCTGACCTTCGATTCTTCTGGACAGAGCTTCAACGGACGAGGGGAGAAGCTAGAAGCCGCCAGCCGGCGCTGGTTCAATTTTCAACGAAGAAGAGATAGGGTAAGCGATGTCAAAATTTTGAGAATCGGGTTGAATTTTTTGGGTTTCTTTGCTCGAAATTGAAGCCTTCTCGAAGTATATATAGGAAGATTGGGTGAATAGCCTTATGATTTTGGGATTTTAGGGTTCAATTTTCCTACATTGTGCATTTCATGTTGTGTGGGATTTATTTTTGTTCACAGACGAGAATGGTCACCACAACGTCCGTCGGGTTTTAGGTCAAGAAAGACGAGCTGATTTATGGTTGTCCTCCCTCTAATTTGCAGCCCACTTCTACCTTTTGAGTTCTCAAACGCAAAGCAATCGGCAAACTGCAAAACACATGACCTATAATTGTGATTGTAATTCGTAATTCCAGCGGCAGAGCCTAGCATCGACGGTAGTTTGATTTTACTGGTATGTTTGATTTGTTTCAATTGCAATTTCCCAATCAGTAAGGTAGTAAATAATAAATCTTTTATACATTCATAAAAAGTTAGAAGTATTCGGTCAATCAGTTGGCCTATTTTCTTTAATGTTTTAATTGGAATATGGGTGGTTTAGATTCTAGACATTGTGTTTATTTTTGCAATTTGCAGTCCATTGATTAGAGTATTGTTATTCGGTTGATTCGCAGTTGCTACTTTAGTACACGATTACTGTTCCGAAATCCCATTACCGTGCCGGCAAGCCATTACCGCTTCGTTTTCAATTATTGCTTCAATTACCCATACGTGTTGGATACATTTTCAATATTTCAATTGGTAAAAGTTGCGGAATCGGATTGAATCTTTTTCAACATAGGTCATAAGATTGGGATTATAGTATTTCAAGATTATAGGTGCTTAACTGGCATTGTATTTGATGTTGGATTTTTTAGTAGAAAAACGCATTTTCAACATAAAAAAACTCGCCACTTAGTTTATTACTTTGTAAAAGCTACTAATGCACTTCACCCCGTTGGTCGAACCCACTGTCGGAAATCGGTATACTAGTAATTTGGCATTTATTCCATCCACCCATTCGTCCCGAAAATGCTCGGTACGTGAAATGTTAGATTGTTTTTGTTGTGCCAAATAAATTTTCATTAGTAAGCCGAGTTAGTGCGTTTAACAAATTTCGGCTTTGAAAGAGTAAACAATGTGATGGATTTGGCTCAAAAGTATGCTCGGTATGAAGAAGGAGGAGTTTATTCTTTTAATCTATCTTCTTCTCAAGTTGTGCAAAATTACCGTTATTATATATTTGACTTATTTTTATGATCTAGGGTGAAGCAGATTTAATTGACATGAATGATGAGCAATGCTTCGATGAGCGTCAAGCTTTCGCATATGTCGATCATCTTTCAAATTTTGGACTGTCTGCCTTGAATTCTGATACAGAGTCAGCGACGTGTGAAGTCCTTTAAGGGTACGCCCACCAAGCATGTTGAATCTCTTCCTGCTATGAATTAGGCATCTTCATTTTGAATATCTTTTTATCATTCATTTCATGCTATTACTCCTTAGAAAGTCCACTCAACATTTGTTTCATATATATTATGCACTTTCATAATATATTTGCCTGTCTGTCTAATTTGGAAAATAATGACTCGGCATGTTTCCTTGTTGCAATAATTTTTATATACAAGTCTGTGTAGTTTAGTTTGACATGGTGTGTTCAATTATTATATTCTAAAGTTTTTATTGTTTTAAAGCTAGGAAGTTAAAGAACAGTACATGTACCGACCTGCAAGCCATCCACCTTTTGAAGAAATATATTATTCCAAATCTATGTACACGTGGAGATTTAAGCACTTTTTATGTTAAAAAGAAATTGGTAAACAACTGAATTGATTACCTACCAAGTTCCATCAACTTGATCCGTTATGGTTCATTATAAGAAACATGTTTAGAACGACTTAGTTGGTACTTAGGTTTTTTACCTCGGGGAATCGAGGCGAAAGGTGTTAAGGCCCTTTAAGGATGTAAGCCTCAATATAGAATACATGAAAATAGATAAAATACGAACACAAAATGAAGAAAGAAAAATAGTCGTAATGTCATATGAAGCTTTGAGAAAATCCATAATAAACCTAACAAACTAACAAAATTAGAAGTCTATGTTGCAAACAAATATATGAAATAGATATGGGAAACATACAAGTGGTCAGATAAGTGAAGGCGTGGAGGAATGACATCTCTTATATTGTTACGTTCTAATATGAACTTTAAAGACTACTAACATCACTATAAAACTCTCATTACAGTTTCCCTTTATTTATTTTACTTATCTTCCCAATGCATTAGTGAATTCTTTTCTCGTTTCATTCCGGTTAGACAACAAATGGGGAATAAAAATGTAAGAATCCATGAAACATCTAGTTGTAGATAAGTAACTTAAAAGCTAGGGCTAATTGTTAGATGTTTAAAAATGCGCAAATCACGCGTAAGTGAAAGAAGGAGTAAGCCACAAAAATGCCATTGAGTTGCAGTTTACGAGGCGTTTTAAGATAGCTTCACATGAAATGGGATCCATGATGGTAGGCTCAAGTAATAATTTTAAACCATGAGAGAAGTACAAACTGTTGAGGTATTTTATTTCACAAAGCAACGATTGCGGGCATAGGGCGGGCCTAGTTAGATCATAGATGGTGCCAGAAAATGTAATTATTTCTCGATGATGCATTAGTGATCTTGTTATTTTCCGTGTTTCACCGCATGTGAGATTTTTTTTATGACTGTTTTACCAAAAACTTCTGAGTACGGGCTCCATGCAAATGATGTTGCTACTTTCAAATTTAATGTGCCAAGAAACTTCTAATGAAGGTATATTATCCGTTTATTTGGGTAATTAATGGCATGTTTGATATATATTGTTTTAAGTGAGAAACAGGAAAAGATACTTCTCAAAGAATGTGTAGTCATCGTAGAAACAGGAAAATATTCTAATTATGAGTTCATCTTCACATAAATTATTGGGTTTTGGTTTCATATGATTATTATTATTATTATTATTATTATCATTTGTACTTTTTTTACCTGGCACTTGTTCTGTTGTATTAAATGTGTATGATAATTTTAAAATTGAAAACTTAGAGAGATAGCGATGTCAAATTTCTCGGATTTTAAATATCATTGAATTGACTGTATGTTGTTTTCTTTTTCTACGTAGGAAATGGAGGTGGAAGACACAGTGCAGGGTAAAATTACTAACCGATGCCGAATTGAAAAGATTGGTGAAATCTATGAAAAGCTAGATGCCGACCATAAAGCACATTTTGAAACCTCTGGTTTCCGGACTTTGTTGGAGATTCGAAATATGAAAATGGGGTTGCAAATAATTCACGAGCTACTCCGTCGGTCAGAATGCTCCAAGGGAAAGACCGAAGTATGGTTCAATTTTGGGGAACAACGAGTAAGATTCGGGTTATGGGAGTTTACTTTGGTTACAGGTCTTAAAACTAGGGAACCCGAAATGGAGGATGACGAAATTGAAAGTGTTGATGAGGAATTAGCACGGGAATCTGAAATTGTGACAACGTATTTCAAGACATCCAATGGAAAGAAAACTAAAAGTGACCTTTTACGTGCATTCCACCGGGCCAAGGATCATAGTCATAGGTTTAAGATGGGCCTACTTCTTACCTTGGCGTATGTGTTATTAGCTCTGGAAGAGGAAACACATTTGGACCTATGGTGGTTTCATTTGGTGCAAGATGTAGATCGATTCAATAGATTTCCTTGGGGAAAGTTATGTTATGAGTATACCATTAAGATTTTCAAGGGCAATATGGCGGAGACAATAAAGAACTATGACAAGTCCAATCGTATTCCATACAATATTCATGGTTTTCCCCTCGCCGTCATGGTAACATTTTGAAAATTATATCTTTTCCATCACTCACATCGGCGTAGTTGTGAGCTCTAACCAATGTTTAATTTCTACAGATTTGGGCTTTTGAGGCTATTCCAAGTCTTGGTTTGAAGTTTGCCATTAGACGCAATGAAGAAAGCATTCCAAGAATGCACCGGTGGAGTTTTACCAAAAAGAATTTGCCCGGGCTCGAAGTGTTGACGTTTTTTCAATTCCAACTCCCAATGCTAAAGAACGAGGTGAAATGCACTTTAAAGCCTACAACTGTAGAAGCCGGCGTTTATTGTTGGGTCAGAATGGAGGATTTATGGAGAGAAGAAAAGGTTGAAAAGACCGGCGAAGATGTACCGAGTCCTTCCGCAAACGACCTGCCTCGTGATCATGCTCATAATCAGCCTTTCGAGCAGCAATCCACTCCGGCACACCTTGATGGTCATGATCAACTACACAACTCAATGTACAATGATCTGACAGAGTTGATAAAGATAGAAATGGGAGTAATTGCGACGAGGATTTTGGATGTGGTGACAATAAGGTGTGATCGATTAGATGCCCATTGTGATATGATTGAGTCCAAACTAGATACCTTGCTAAAGTCGGCTGAAATGGGTGCTTTCAGTTCAAGACGATCTTGGCCTCAGTCTAATATGAACGGTTTCGATACCTACCCCCACAGTAGTGATGAAGTTCCTAAAGATGATAAAGGGCAAGGACTTGAAACCCATTGCGATCAAGCAGGCCCGAATGAAGATCACACTGAGGAACAACAAACCAGAGAACAGGTCACTCCCGATAAGGTTGATCAGCAGCACAATTTTCACGATGAAGGTATATTCCCAACCTTTTGTGTAAAACATATTGCTACCTTTGTACAATGCCGAATTTCTTGTAAGATTTTTACAGACGTTGCCTTATTGTCTTTTTAGCCAAGGTCTCAAATCCAGGATCTGCCATAGTGACTTATAGCCGAAGGCTTAGACGGCAGGCAAGCCATGATAAAATCCAGTCCCAAGAAAGCTGCAGCAAGGGTATGTTTTAAACACATCATGGAAGTGATTCTACCATAACATTGTAACATTTTGTGTTAATTTTTGAAAGTTATATTGACACAGTGCATGCCAAACAACTTTTGAATGGCTAATTTTATAGGTAGAGCGAAGGAGGTTATCACAATTGCAGACGACCCTGATAGTCCATCGCCCAAGGGTCGAGGCTTGAGGAAAAATAAATGGCACCTACATTGTTGCCTCCGTACACCAATCCCCGCAAGAGAAGAAAGATAAAAAAGGTAAAGAACTATGACCCATTTCGTCCAGTCGATCCCACCAAAGAGAGTGATCTTGTGAATTGGCTAATGAAGGCGACTCCGAGGTAATACTTCCTACCTTAGTTAGTTCCAATTGTACATTTGACATATCCTTTGTCAAATCCTTCCACCAGTCGAAATTATTGTTGTTTGATTCAACACAGTTGATTGTAAAATGATAGCATCCTTTGCTTTGTAACAGTTGCAAGGTGGCTCTAAAAATTTGCGATGCTGGAAAGGAATTTTTCACGACACTTATGACTGAGGATGGCTGGCTGAAGGGAGATGTACGTTGACATTTTCCTTAGTCCATCACTGCAATTTACTATGCGTAGCTAACTGCGAACTTTGATGTTTACAGCACTTTAATTCTGCAATGTTTCACATCAGAGAGAGAGAGCCATGAAGTATAAAAAGCTCTTTCAGCAAGATTGTGCCATTCTAGACTCCTATTTTGGGCAATGCGTAAGCAAAGCTTATAGCCAACTTTTCGAACTGGGCAAGGCAAAATCAGAGTTCAAATTTGAGAAAGCTTTGGTGAGATACGTGGACGGTTATCTCCCCCCTGAAAATGGAAAGCCTTGGGAAGACTGTGCTCACCTTTATATACCATATTGGTTCCCCGGCGACCATTGGTTTGTTCTACATGTCGATTTACATGCACGACAGATTAATGTGCACGACAGCCTAAGGAAGAGGATACGTGCCGCAACTCTTGATAATCTAATGAAACCGTACCAGATGGTGATACCACTGCTGATGAATCACCATGTCACTGATACATATGAAACATCCAGATTCAATTGGGAGAGAGTCACATGTCCTCAGCAAGACAACGGGTAATGGGTAGAGATTACAAATTGAGTTATAATATTATAGAATGCCTCTGATTCGTGTTGTTCATTATGTTGCAGGGGTGACTGTGGGATTTTCACGATAAAGTTCATTGAATTCATGCAGGCATGCCTCGATGTCAGCCTGATTCATCATTCGCATATGCCCTCATGGAGGAAAAAAATGGCAGCTGAAATTTATTGGCAAGACTTCGACCCGTAGGATTATGACGGGTTTCATTGTTTAGGCAAATTTTGTAATGTATGTATTTGTAGGCTCGAGATAGAAAGTACGTTGAATGTCTGCCTGTGCAGTGTTTATTTATGTTTCGTAAAACATGTAACAACTTGCTTGTGGACTTTGGGCCGAATGTGATGGCTATGTTGCTGTTTCTGGAATCTTTCAATGTTTGTTGACGAGTACAGGGTTTGATTGGTCCAATATATAGGGGAAATGCTGTCGAAATTTTGGTATAATTATCGGCTCGTTATTTGGACAAACAATGCATGTCGCTCCCTTTTGGCATCCTCTTCTCTTGTAGTAAATGATCGGACACGCAAATGATATAATCACTTGTTTCTCAATTTTGGAATATCGTTGTTGTTTGATGTTCGGTTCGTTTCTACAAATTTCTTGTTTTAAGTGGCAATGTTTAAATGTTAAAAAAAATCATATATTTTCTCCAAAAACAAAATTAAAAAAAAAAGATTTGTATAGGTTTCATACGTATGAAACCTCGTATGAAACCTATGTTTAATAATGAAGCATGTGTTTCATACGTATGAAACACATGCTTCATACGCATGAAACACATGTACGTATGAAACACATGTTTCATACGTATGAAACACATGTTTCTCAATTTCACCCGACAACTTTGTAATGCAATATCATTGTCGTTTGATATTCGGTTCGGGACTACGGATTTTTAATGTTAGATAAATGGCAATGTTAAAGTTTAAAAAAAAAAGTCCATAGACTTTCTGAAAAAGCAAAAAAAAAAAAAAAAACGTTTGCAAATTGGGACAGAACCGAGCATCCCATTCCTACCGAAGTTCGCTTCCGGGCGTACCATAACTCCGACGGGCATCCCAAGACCTACGCGGGGCGTTTCATTCACCCAAATTTTGGTTCGGCAGCGCCTACGAACGTTTGGGTGTGGAAAAAAATGCACAAATACGGGTTTTCCCAGCCTAATAAAACACTACCGTTTTGGCAGCTATAGAATGGCTAACCTGCCGTTTTTCCCATTTCTTGTCTATCCCAGCAGCATCTTGGACCTACCAGGGCTACGTTGCTATGGAAAGCCATCCTAGGCGTGTTTGAATGGTTTGGGATGGAATTGACATCCCGTTTCAACGTTTCAACAGGAATTGACACCCCGTCCCGAACCGATCAAACACCCCTTCGATGGCTTCCCCTAGCAATGCCATGATGGTATGTGCCAAATGCTGCTGGGATAGACAAGAAACGACGAAACCGACATGTTAGCCGTTCTAGAGCTGCCAGAATGGCAGCGTTGTCTTGGGGTGGGAAAGCCCCTAATTCTGCAGTCTTCCCAACATTCAAACATTCCTAGGCGTTGTCGGACCATTGTTGGGTGAACGACACACCCCGCGTAGGTCTTGGGACGCCCGTCGTACTGACGGTGCTTCCGGGATGCAAGCTTTGGTGGGAAACGGATGCTCGGTTCCGTCCCAAACCGATCAAACACCCCTTCGATGGCTTCCCCTAGCAATGTAATGATGGTAGGAGCCAAATTCTGCTGGAATAGACAAGAAACGACGAAACTCTAGAGCTGCGAGAACGGAAGCGTTGTCCTAGCGTGAGAAAACCCCTATTTATGGACCAGACCCAACATTCAAACATTTCTAGGCTTTGTCAGACCATTTTTGGGTGAACGACACAACACGCGTAGGTCTTGGGATGCCTGTTTCCCACCAAAGTTTGCATGCCGGATGCGCCGTCAGTCTGACGGGTGTCCCAAGACCTACGTGGGGCGTGTCGTTCACATAACAATGGTCCGACAACACCTAGGAATGTTTGAATGTTGGGAAGATTCCAGAAATATGGGCTTTCCCACCCTAGGACAACGCTGCCGTTCTGGCAGCTCTAGAACGGCTAAGCTGCCGGTTTCGCCGTTTCTTGTCTATCCCAGTAGCATTTGGCACCTACCATCATGACATTGCTAGGGGAAGCCATCGAAGGGGTGTTTGATCGGTTCGGGACTGAACCGAGCATCCGTTTCCCCCCAAAGCTTGCATCTCGGATGCACCGTCAGTACGACGGGCGTCCCAAGACCTATGCGGGGTGTGTCGTTCACCCAACAATGGTCCGACAACGCCTAGGAATGTTTGAATGTTGGGAAGATTGCAGAATTAGGGGCTTTCCCACCCTAGGACAACGCTGCCGTTCTGGCAGCTCTAGAACGGCTAGCCTGCCGGTTTCGCCGTTTCTTGTCTATCCCAGCAGCATTTGGCACCTACCATCATGACATTGCCAGGGGAAGCCATCGAAGGGGTGTTTGATCGGTTCGGGACGGAACCGAGCATCCGTTTCCCACCAAAGCTTGCATCCCGGATGCACCGTCAGTACGACGGGCATCCCCAGACCTATGCGGGGTGTGTCGTTCACCCAACAATGGTCCGACAGCGCCTAGGAATGTTTGAATGTTGGGAAGATTGCAGAATTAGGGGCTTTCCCACCTTAGGACGACGCCGCTCGCGGTCTAGAACGCTAACTCCGGCTTTCGCCGTTTCTTGTCTATCCCAGTAGCATTTGGCACCTACCATCATGACATTGCTAGGCGAAGCCATCGAAGGGGTGTTTGATCGGTTCGAGATGGAACCGGGCATCCGTTTCCCACCAAAGCTTGCATCCCCGACGCACCGTCGGTACAACGGGCGTCCCAAGACCTATGCAGGGATTGTCGTTCACCCAACAATGGTCCGACAACGCCTAGGAATGTTTGAATGTTGGGAAGATTACAGAATTAGGGGCTTTCCCACCGTAGTACAACGCTGCCGTTCTGGCAACTCTAGAACGGCTAACCTACCGGTTTCACCGTTTCTTGTCTATCCCAGCAGCATTTGGCACCTACCATCATGACATTGCTAGGGGAAGCCATCGAAGGGGTGTTTGATCGGTTCGGGACGGAACCGAGCATCCGTTTCCCACCAAAGTTTGCATCCCGGATGCACATCAAATGTGAAGTCTCTTGTCTATACGTTAATGTCGTTTTCGCACATGCATTGTTAACATTTCATTGGTATTCAAAGTTCCAAGTTTTTTCAGTGTTTGTGAGATGTGAATTACCATTGAGTTGAGGCAATTAAATTTCAATTGGCATGCCTATGATGTTTTGAACACAGCGAAGAGCATTTCATTTTGAAATTCAAGAATTTCAATTTCAATATATTGGTGAAGAGCATCCGAACAATTATATGTTGCTACAACAAAATCACTTCAACACATGATCAACTCCCAAATCAAGGAAAATGATGATTCCAACTATTTTGACAACAAAAGTTACTGCAACTCCAACCATCCATCAAACTCCAACCCAATCAAAGTCTGAATTAATTAGAACAATTTGGCATCACAATACCATCCATCAAGCTCTAATCCATTAAAAATCCAGATAAATTAGAACAAATTGACATTACACTAAAGTTATATATAATTACAGAATAAGGTTTCATCAATTACAAAACAAGTAACAACAACATCAACACATCGTAATCACCCCAGGAATGGGTCCCCTGGTAGACTTGTTTGGTAAACAGAGTAATTATCAGCTCCCTGAGAGAGAAACGCATCGCCAACTGTCGCATCTCCTAAGAATGACATCTCTGGATGGTAATCCTCATCGATCAATGCACTCCTAACAAAAAATTGTAGATTGGACAAAGAACTAATAACTTAACATATATACCCAATTTAAAGAAAATTAAATTAAGTAGTCTATACCGAAATTAAAGAAACGTTTTGTTTATGCGAAAACTGATTTAGTCAAAGAAAAATTTTGATAAGTGAAGCAGAAAACGAGCGTACCGTGAATTTTTATTTGGACATTTTGTTGCATTATGACCTGGTGTATGACAACTCCTACATTTCCTCTTACATTGACCCATTCCCTTCTCCTTCGACGATTTGATACGTTTCCCGGAACGCCCTTTACCACGCACTGGTTCTGGATCCTTAATACTCAAAACTTCCTCGACATTGGCAACCGTTTCTGGCGCTGTTCAAATTCGATTACCATAAATAGATTACGAATTAGTCAAGTAATAGAAGGTATAAGAAATGTTCATTACTATACATTTAAGATACGTAAACATAAAAAAATATTACCCTTCTCAAAGTTTGAGTTCATTGGTCCCATCATGGCCATCATCGCTCTCGACTTTCTTCGAAGTTCACTCATCCCTTGCACAACAAGATGCCGAACTTCTGGGACCATAGACCTTCATTCGCCAAATCAACGAAATCTGTTATCATCTTGGTACGTGCACAAAGAAACGACTCCCTTGCCCTAGACTCTAGAGTGTGGGCGAATATGGGAACTAACTTTGCCTGTTTTGTCCACCTATTAAGAATGTAGTGACTAGGTAAGGTCCTAACCCGCTTACTACACAACACACACAAAATGTGGCGGCACAAATATCCACTAAATTCAAAAAGTTTGCAACTGCAAGATACGATGATATCAGCATCGGTGTTCCAAACTACATGCCGTGCATGATCTGAGACTACATCAAACCTAGTTACCCAATAAACTTTGGCATCTACTGTGGAAGAGATCTTCACGTAATCATATGATGAAATTGCCACTAGTTCCTCCTGGAAGAGCAAAAAGATTTCCTTCGTGTATACACTCCGCATCTGGGTCTCTATATGATAATTTGTAAGTGTAACTGGCATTTCATATTTGTCGACATGGTCTGCCTGTAACTCCAAATGCCGCTGGTGTCTCAATGCATTTCTATATCGTAAAATGAAATCTGAAAGTGAATTCTTCCTAATCACGTATGTTTTCAAGAATGAATTATTAGACTCAACCTGCTGACTACTCGTCATCCCAGCAGCAAACAAATGTTTTACATAAGCCGGTACCCACCGCTCTCGAATGTTATACATATTGAGCAACCAATCATTCCCCCCCAAGGCGGTGGTTTTCATCAAATCATCCCATTTCGTCTCAAACACTTCAGGTGATTCGGAATTACACACAACAGCTGAGAGAGCATCCTTACAGTCATTGTAAACTTTTGGACCCAATTTCTCTGAGAACTTGTTAGTGATATGCCACAAGCATAATCGGTGCATAGTCGGGGGGAACACCTAAAATAGGAAATTAATTAGTTGCCTGATAAAGGATGTCAATATCACGATTGGGTGATACTGGAATAGGTACTACGGAAAAAATCGAAAGACATAGAATTACCTTTGCAATTGCCCCTCCAATTGCTTGATCTCGGTCAGTGATCATTACTTTTGGGGCCACTCCAGTCGGCATGGCCTTCAGAAACTGCGAGAACAACCAGATAAACGATTCTGTCTTCTCATCACTGAGCAATCCACATCCGAACAAAACCGTTTGTCTGTGATGATTTATGCCTACGAAAGGCGCCAAGATCATGCCATACGTGTTCGTGTTGTAGGTTGTGTCAAAAACTAATACATCCCCAAAATACGCATAAGCACTACGTGACGTAGAATCCGCCCAGAAGCACCCCTTCATCCTTCGTGAAACTATAGCAATAGTTCGGATCTTGTTCTTTCTCACACTCAAAGTATTCAACCAAGGTCTTAGCATCGTGCCCCAACTTCCTCTGACGTTTGTCCCTTTCTACATTCCTAATATCCCGTTCCTGACACCCGACGAAGGAGGGATCACCAGTCTCTGATTGTAAAAATCGAAACTGCTGGCATGTGGGAATGTTGACCTGTGAGAACTGGTCAAGAAGACTCCTCTGACCTGGCGTTACCTTCCTGTGCGTAGGCAAAAATTGCACCTTCCCTGGGCTAGTTAGTGGATGAGTGTGCTCAGCTGTGAACTTTGAGATCATCCAATCATCACCGGTTTTTATCTTTTTCACAGTTAAACTAGCCAAACAAAGACATCTTGTATGTCCCCACTTTCGCTCTCCGTCTCGCTGTTTCTTATGTTTCTCCTTTTCTTGATATCTTAAATTAGTTTTTCCTTGCCTAGAGCAGGTAAATGTTTTCGATCGAATCTCTGCAGCTACATTCTTTCTGCTACTTTGTCTACGTATACTGAAACCAGCTAGCCGCGCATAAGCATTGTAGAAGGCGAAAGCATCTTCTGAAGAATTAAAAGTCTTCCCAACAAATGGCACATCATCTGGGGGGACAATGGGAATGTAATTGACTCCATCTTTTGGTAACTCTACATACAAAGAAAAAGAAAAGAAAATAATGAATGCAAATGTCAACGTGTCCATCAATAAGAAGGTTGAATATTCAAAGAGTTCTTGTTCTCATCTAGAACTTTATTAACATCAATATAAATTAAATTATTTTTTTCCGGGTGCGCGAATAAACTCTGCCAAAGAAGATTGGGAGTCTTGGTAGACCTTTTGGACTAGTTAAGAATTCTATGGAGCTAGCATCAACAGAAATTTTAGATAATGAATGACATAACTTTGATTGTAATGCATGGCAGGGTAATTGTCTACTTTTAGTTGATGGTGGCTTTTGATTCTTCGTAAGTGCCAAAACAAGGAAGAGTAGAATTGTTACGTCAATTGGCAAGTGAATACTAGCAGCATAAACCATAGTGCATGGGGAACAAAACCATAGTGCATGGACAACAAACTAGAGGAGTTTATTCTTGTTTGTAAGTTACCGCTAGTAACATCGATAAATTGTTTTGGCAAAAAAAAAAAACATAGATACATTATTTGTTTATATAATCTTTTCCTTCTACATAAGGCAATTTTTGGCTAGCAATAACTTTGTGACAATCATCGGATTTCCCTTGAAGGAGAAAACTATAATTGATGTTTGTATTCTCAATTTTTCATAGTGCAGTTATATTTGAAGTTAAGAACAAATAAATTAAAAAATAACTTAAAAATATTAACTGTGTTGTTTTCGAGAACTATAACACAACAATATTGGCTTAGTGAAACATGTTATGAAAAAAAAAGGTTTATTGACTGACCTTGAATGAGCTTTTCTGGAATGAGTTTTTCTGGAATCAAATTCTCTTCCTACTCCTTTTCTTTAGACGCTTCCTTGGCACTTGAGATCTCATCAGAATGAAAGTTGTCGCACATTCTCCTCTGTGTAGGAAATATGTGCTCAAGCCATAAGAAGAGCAAAGATAAATCCCAATCAAACATGCAATGCGCAATGTAAGAATTCATTAACTTGATGAAACCATGAAAAAACCATGAATACACAATTTAGTTCATTCTTCCTAAATTTTGGGGTAAAAAAAGGAAAAATCAGCCATAAATTCACAAATTGGAATAATAAGATGGGAAATTGAACCCTAAATTCCCCAAATCATAACGCTAGTCACCCAATCTTGCTATATATATTTCGAGATGGTAAAATTTCGAGCAAAGAAACCACGAAATTCAACACGATTAAAAAATTTGGCACTTACGCTTTCTCTTCGCCTTGAAGTTCTTCAGAATGATCGAAAGCCTTGGAGGTCTTGAAGTTCCCGTCGAAGCTATCTGGATCGAAAGCCTTGAAGTTCTTCAGCTTTGTTGGTAATTGGTTTTTCCCGAGCTTTTTCCCAAATTTTTACAGAACAGCAACAAGAAGCGGGTCTCGTGGATGAAGGAATTTTGGGGAGTTATCTTGTATGGTAATTGCAGTTGACTCCCTAAACTCTTTGTTGTTTTTAAAATATGGACCCGAGCCTCAAATTTGCCTGAATGTATGTGGGGTGCTGACGTGGCTTTCCCGGGCCTCAAATTTGCCTAAATGTATGTGGGGCGCTGACGTGGCTAAGCCATGTCAACGCCACGTCAGCCGGTGGAACCATAATATGGTTCCACCGGTAGGAAGAGAACGGGATTGCCTGTCTCAAGATACTGGTCAAGATTGGTCTACTGAAAATATACTGTGCTATTTAATTAAAGTTAAATATTTATTTTGACCAAAAAATTCAAAAAAACCACAGTATTATCAAGACATTCCGCTAAATGAACATCTCACTTCTATTACCGTTTAGTTGTTTTCTTTCCCTTTGTTTTTTCATTTTTTTTAAATGTTTGTATTTTATTTTTTAAACACAATACATAAGATTAAAAACACAAAGCTAGAATAAGTTAGAGCAGGAATATCCTCACACATTTGTTCAAGTTCTTCAACTTGATGAGAGGGGAGGAAAAACATAAAAATGAAAAACTGCAAATGCTGATTGATATACGTCAGATGGGCATATATCAATAGTTATGTAATACACTAATATATTAATCTTGTTGTATACATATAAGCTACTGAGATATATATACTAATCAATATTGAGATGCCACATCATATCTAATCAAGTCAACATTGCTAATAAAATAGTTCAATCCGTCTTCACTTTAACTTGGTCAATAATTTTCATTTTAATTCCACTAATCAAATACAACCATGATTTAAATATTTCTTAGTCAATAATACTATTCAACTCAAAGTTATTAAATACAATGCTGATTATTTTCCGAAGTTTGATGATACATCATTAACGTAGAAAATGACTGATAAACCAAGAAAAAAATTGAAAAAAGAGAAAAAGTTAAAGAATTGACTTGAGTTAATATAAATGACCAGTCTACATTTTACTTTTATTTTATTTTATTTTTTTAATTTTTATTTTTACAAATAATTTGCTTCCATCGCTCTTGCAGGCTGGGAAGAAATCATTTTGGCGCTCCGACTGTGTTCTGGTTCCAGCTCTTGCTGGAACCAGCAAGAGCGAGAAAGAGAGAGCCCCTCCATGCTGGTCCCACAGCAATCGGGAGGGCGAGAGGTGCTAGGAGCCGCTAGAAGAGAGATTCGCTGGGAAGATATCATTTTGGCGCTCCCGCACCTTGGTCAAGATCACACGAAAAATAATTAATCCGATAAAATCAAATGAAATTATTTTATATATTTAACTAATGCAAGTAATGGCTGCTCTTGATCTAGTGATGGCTATATATCATAATCAAATTTATCAGCTATATCGTTTTATACACCTTGTTAGTGTATGTGTATTTATGAGTATTTATGAGTTTTGATGTGAAATAGGAGAGAGAATGAGTGGGATTGAGTGGTGGAGATTTATGTAGTACAGTGGGTCCCAGAAAATATGTGGATGTAATTGGTTTGACTTTTGATGTGAATGTGTTAAAATGTGTAAAAATTTGTTAAAAGTTGTAAAAAAACGGGCAGTATATGTATGATAGATCATGATTATATATTTTACTTCACATCAAAGACTTTTAGAGGAGCATGTATATCTAGGCTCATTTCTAAACAATTTATTATTCAGTAATTATTTGACTATATATTTCAACCTTGCAAATAAATTGCTCCTCGAGTCATAGAAAAACATCCTTTTATTTTTTGAAGAACGTCAGTAATTTGAGTTCACGAGTTACGTAATGGTCATATCGAATATTTGTGAAAGTTAAAATAATTTTATGGGTGACGTATATTCAAAATTGATAAGAAGAAAAAGTTAGCGAGTTTCATATAGTAAATGTGATTGAAAGTAATTTATAAAAAAAGTGATCTTATGCGAAAAGTAGAACCTAAACAAGTTCTGATTCTAGTGTATAGAATCATAATCCCGACGCAATAATCATGTCACTAGGATTGGCATGCTATTGACCACGTCATGAAATATTTATTGGATACAAAAAATTATGGATTATTTTATCAAAAATATCCTGCTATGATTGAACGATTTTCTGATAGAGATTGTAATATTTTGTCAGGAGATTCTTTATCTACCACTAGATATATATTCAAAATGGGAGGTGATGCTATCTGCTGAAAATCTAAAAAGCAGACAATTATTGCTAACTCAACTATGGAGGCTGAGCTAATTGCGTTAGCTACAGCTAGTGAGGAAGTAAATTGGCTAAGAGATTTATTATATGAGATTCCAATGTGAGAAAAGCCAATGCCTCCTATTTTGATTAATTGTGTAGCATTTTTGCCATTGATAGAGTGAATAACCATTATTATAGCGGTAAATCTAGACCTCTAAGAAGAAAGCATAGTGCTCTGAGATCTTATTTGAATAATGGCATAATTAATGTAATTATATATGTCAAATCATGTGATAATCTTGTAGATCCATTAGCCAATGCCTTAGCAAGAGAAAGGGCTTCGAATACATTGATGGGGATGGGATTGAAGCCTATACCATCATGAGCCATGTATAAGGATACCCAACCTAGGGACCAAAGATCTTATATCCAAGTTTAATGGGAAGAACGAATTATTTGATGGCCCGAAAAATGTACAATTTGAATATACCATCCCTATGATGTAAGTGCATTATCCTATAATGGTTTGAGGGTTGAGTTTTCTTTGAAAAACTCTGAATAAAATTTATAGCTCATATGAGTGGGGTGCTAGAGTTAAACGAGCACTCTTGACAAATTTTACCTACGTGAGTGCGGGAGTAGGGTCGGTCTCTGTGAGAATTGTGTGCTAATTCTCAAAATACACTCATGAATACTGCGATAAACATAAGGCCGTAACATGCTAGCCATAACAGCTTATATTAACACTTGGATTGTTATGTGTAGGCAATAATTTTTTATTTCCCCTAACTAGTTATAGTTCAAGTCTAAGACTACTATTACTTGTGGAGTAAAGGTTATTGTTTCACTCATGAAGGTTCAACGTAGACTCACACCTATCATGATGCATAATGATCCATCTTTTGGCCAAAATTATATATTGCATAAATTTTAATATTAAAAATGAGTGCAGGATTGTTGTAACATTTTTAATATTATTATATAATAAAAATGAAATGAAAAATAAAAATCATATTAATTTAGTGGTTTTATATCATGCATCTATTCATGAGATAAAAGTGTCACATACATATTAGTCCATCAGTTTGCAAATTAAACCAAATCCGTTTCTCATTGTAAATGTGGGAATATATGAGATCAGTTTTGAACTTCATTATGGCTTTAGTTAGTGTTGGGGACTCTTGATCCCTATAAATAGGGAACCATCGGCTCATGTAAAAAAATAAGAGAGACAGTATGAGTAAAATAAAAATCAATCCTTTCATCTCAATATATATTTTAGCCAACAGAAAGGTGTTCCTGTAGTGAGAGCCATGGATTAATCCTTTAGTGCAAAGAAGGAATTAATCACACAACGTTTCAATATTTTTGCAATATTGATTACGGTTATTTATCCATTTCTTTTGCAATATTTTTGTATTATTTTCGCAATATCGCCAACATAGAGAAATTAGATTAGGGCATTTGTGAGAAATTAATTTTTTTAAAATTTTTTTAAGGTAACGTGGCAACCACATTCCTAGGTTGCTTGGTTGGGGTCTATATCAGGTACCTTGTCTTGGGTACCTGACTAAGATTCGTCTACTAAAAATATATTGTACTATTTAATTAAAGTTAAATATTTATTTCAACCAAAAAATTCAGAAAAACCACAGCATTATATATCAAGACATTCCGCTAAACCAGTATCTCACTTCTATTGCTATTTAGTTGTTTTCTTTCCCTTTGGTTTTTTTTTTTTTTAAATGTTGGGATTTTATTTTATTTTTAAAACACAATTCATAAGATTAAAAACACAAAACTAGAATAAGAATTAGAGTAGGAATTAAAAACCAGTATCTCACTTCTATTGCTATTTAGTTGTTTTCTTTCCCTTTGCTTTGTTTTTTTTTTTTTTTAAATGTTGGTATTTTATTTTTAAAACACAATTCATAAGATTAAAAACACAAAACTAGAATAAGAATTAGAGTAGGAATATCTTTACACATTTGTTCAAGTTCTTCAATTTCATGAGGGCGGAAAAAACCAAAAAGGAAAACTGCAAATACTGATTGTCATATGTCAGATGGGTGTACGTCAATAGTTATGTAATGTACTAATATATTAGTATTGTTGTGTACATATAAACTACTGAGATATATACACTAATCAAGATTGAGATGCCATATCATATCATCAGAAAGTTTTGGAACCATCGATTGGTTTCGGAACTATGGCACCAACGGGTCATTTTGATGGCCCGTTCGATCTCCATTTTGAAATCCTCGACCAGATCTAGAATCAGCAAGGCGAAAGGAGTTTCAGGAATTTTTCGAATTTTTTCCGGCGACTCCGTAGCCGCCGTGGCCACTGGTCAAAGTTTTGATAATATTTTTTGGCAAAAAATGTGTCAAAACTTTAATTGGCAGTGACGGCGGCCACGGAGTTGCCAAAAAAAATTCGAAAAATTCCTAGAACTCCCTCTCGCCGTGCTGATTCTAGATCTGACCCCGGATTTCAAAATGGAGATTGAACGAGCCATCAAAATAACCCGTTGGTGCCATAGTTTCGGAACCATCAATGGTTCCGGAAACTTTCTGATCATATCTAATCATGTTAATATTATTATGTATCATATTGACATATAGTTTGGGCCTTTGGGCCGTCTAGGGTTTACTCACCTAGGGTTTTACCTTCTTGTAGCCTACTCCATGTACTCTATAAATACTTTGCATACTCATTGTAATATACACAACAATAATACAGTTTATTCCTATTCATCTCCTGTCCTCTTTCTCTAACATGGTATCAGAGCCTCCATCCAACTATTCTAAAAATCGTCTTTAAGCCTTCCCTCATCATCTCTACCACCATCACTGCTCGAAAATCGTGTCAGATCTAAAAATTCCACCAACATCCGGTCGCACACACGAGTTCAACTTCTGGCCGTGATTCGCTCCCCAAAAAAACCCTCAAACATAAATCCGACTATACCACCGTGACCGCCACAACGAGACGATCACAACCGCGTCGGATTCAACTCGATCGGAGACCGCACGCGCCCTCACGCGCCGCCTGAAGTCTTCTGATTCGCGAATTACGTCCTCACGCGCCACCCTCTGCCACGTCAGTCCACGTCATCAGCCATATCACCAGTCCACGCCATCGGTCACGCCATCGCCACGCCATCACCCACGCCATCGACATCGCCATCAATCCACGCCATCACCCACGCCATCGCCACGCGTCATCGGTCACGCCATCGCCACGTCATCACCCACGTCATTGCCACATCATCACCCACGTCGGTGTTGACTTTGACTCGATTGACCTGGGCCGGCCGGACCTTGACTTGGCCCGGTTCAGCCGTTATTTGACCGATTCCGCATAAGGTTGACCGGTTCCTAGGGTTTTTGACCGCTCAACTGCTTTTCGGCCTCGCAATTCAGCCTCCATTTATAGTCGGGCCTTATGGATCGATCCGATGTTTCGCGTCCCATCGCCATAACTCTTAATGGGCACAACTACGTGCATTGGGCACAGGCTATGACTAGTTTTCTCAAAGCCAAAAGGCTTTGGCGGCGTTATCAGTGCGATTATAGCTCGGTTCCACGAAAGATAGCGATGGCGAAAAGTTCTGAGAACGTGAGGAAGAATGGGACGGCAAAAATGGGGACATCATAACATGGTGTCGAAATACCTCGATACCTTCCATCATCGGCCATTTGGGCGTTTACGTCTGAGTAAAGAAGTGTGGGATTTTCTTGAGACCGCTTATACTACTAAGGATCTTGCTCATCAATATCGCCTATTGATCGCACTTCACAAAGAAAATCCAGCTACCGGATCAATCCATTGACGAAGTTTGTGTCGAAATGCATGCCATATGGGATCGATTGACCCTTTCCGAGCCTACATGGAAAAACACCGATGACGCAACCGGTTTGCAACATATCGAGATAACCACCATTATCACACTTCTCATGGCTCTCAATGATCGCTTTGAACCTGTTCGAAGCTTCTCTACTTCATCGTAGTCCTCTACCAACCCTTCTTTGATGTTGTCACCGAACTCATCTCTCAAGAAACTCGACTTGGTGCGAAATCACAAGCATCTAATCGCTGCGCAACTCATTATGCCAAACCAGGCAAGTCATCCAATACCGTAGCTTCCACTACTTGCTCTTGCGCCACGAGACTAGTCATGCCCTGCTTCCACCGCCCTAAAGCGGGTTTGCAAGCACCGTGGGCAAAAAGGGACCAAATCACTATACTGCACGATTGCTACAAGAACCCTGCTAAGGGCAATTCTACACGCCTATCACCGCCGCTACTAATCAATCCTCGGGCTCGTGCATCAACTATCAACAATGATGATCTTCTTTGATCTTTTTGAAACAGTTTTATCCGGTCCTTCGATTGCTATGTCCGCCATCTCGTACTTCTTGGTATTTTGACTCGTTGTTGCAATCACATGACTCATGACTCTTCTCTCTTCATATCTAAAACACCCGTTTCACATATCACACCAATCAAAGCGACAAATGGATCTCAATTGTTCATTAGTCACGAAGGAGAAATCTCAACCTCAAAACTCTCTCTACCATCCACCTTTCATATACCTAAACTCACTATTAATCTTATATCAGCTTGGTCGGGTTATGTGATATGGGCCTAAATGTCATTTTTTCTTCCCTTGGTTGTCATGTGCAGGATCCAAGGACGGGGCAGATCATTGGGATAGGCCGTAAAGTGGGACGCATGTTTGAACTTGTTCACCTGCGCACAAAATCACTCACAACCATCCCTGCTATCACTGCTTCCACTCTTACTGCATCTTCTTTGGATCTTTGGCACTCAAGATTAGGTCATGTTTCTGTTGATCGACTTCGGTCTCTTATTGCATCTGGTAGATTAGGAGTAGTTAAAACCGAAAAGGTTTCTTGTCTATCTTGTCAACTTGGAAAACAACCCGCTTTACCATTTAATAATAGTGATTCTATTTCATCTGCACCTTTTGACTTGATTCATTCTAATGTATGGGGTCCCTCGCCTCATAACACTATGGGCGGATCTAGGTATTTTGTTATTTTCTTAGATGACTATACTCGATTTACTTGGATATATCTCATGAAAAATCGTTCTGAACTACCACAAATATATTACGACTTCGCTAAAATGGTGCAAACCCGCTTTTCAGACAATCAAAGTATTCCGTGCGTATAATGCTATGGAATACAAAGCAACCAACTTTCTCCGCTTTACGTCAAGCAAGGCACCATTTCTCAATATTCGTGTCCTGGCACATCTCAACAAAATGGTCGTCTTTGCTAACGCAAACATCGCCATATTCTAGACAATCGCTCAACTCTTCTTATCTCTAGTGGTTGTCTGAACGTTTTTGGGGGAAGCGGCTCATCGCAGTCTATACTATCAATCGGCATCCTATTCCTACTTTTCAAAATCAATCTCCCTACGAAAGGTTATATGGTACCTCACCTAACTATAATCTTTTGAAAGTTTTTGGATGTGCGTGTTTTGTTTTACTCCAGCCACATGAACGCTCTAAACTTGAGCCTCGTTCCCGTCTGTGTTGTTTTTGGGGTATGGAATAGAACACAAAGGGTATAGATGTTGGGATCCTGCTTTCTAAGCGTCTTGGGTCTCCGACATGTCATCTTTTGGGAACACAAAATGTTTTCCTCTATCTCCCAGTTTCATGTCACTTCTGATTCTTCTATTCCCTTCTTCACTAGTCCCTCCATGGATACATGTTCATCTCCACTACCTACAACTTCACCAGACCTCACCACACCATCCAAAAACACTCCACCCACTTCCTCAATGAGATATCATCATACCATCCACTTCTACAACCACTCCAACTACTTCATCAACAGATATCACCATACCATCCACTAATGACAATGCCACATCTTCCACTGAGACATCCACATCAGACGACTGTTCTTCTCATGAGATACCACTTACGGACCATTCTGATGCGCCTGCCTCGACCGAAGATCCTGCTGATCATACCATCCCTCCTCGTCGGTCTACCAGGGTAAGAACTCTTCCTCATCATCTTCGTGACTATCACTGTTACTCTACTATATTTTCCCACCATGAACCATCTTCATATCAAGAGGCTAGTTCTAACCCACTATGGCAGCAAGCTATGACTGAAGAGTTGCAGGCTTTGGAAAGAGCCCAGACTTGGGAATTGGTTCATCTTCCTCCAGGAAAGTCCGCAGTTGGTTGTAAATGGGTTTATAAGATCAAAACAAAATCCGGTGGATCAGTGGATCGCTACAAAGCACGACTTGTGGCTAAAGGTTTCACCCAAGAATATGGTATTGACTATGAAGAAACCTTTGCTCCAGCTGTTCTGATAACTTCGTCGCAAATTTCATAGCTATTGGCAAAGAACTAGAAAATGGGACATGTTTCAGATGGATGTGAAAAATGCCTTCCTAAATGGCGATCTCTCTGAGGAAGTATACATGAAACCTCCTCCTGGTGTTTCTCATTCTCCATCTCAGGTATGTAGGCTACGACGTTCCCTCTATGGTCTTAAGCAAGCCCTCGTGCCTGGTTTGAGAAATTCAGGTTTAACTATCCACACGCTTGGTTTCCTTTCCAAAGTGAACATGATTACGCCTCTTTGTCAAGAAGAGTTCTCGCTGGTTCTATTTTCTTGATTCTCTATGTAGACGATATGATTATTATCGGGGATGATGACACAGCATCGTTTCATTGAAAGAATCTCTCAAGACCACTTTGAGATGAAGGACCTTGGTCGTCTTCATTACTTCTTGGGTCTTGAAGTACTATCTCGATTCTCACTGGTTATTATCTCACACAGCCAAGTATGCATCCGATGTTCTCACCAGAGCTGGTCTTACCGATTGCAAAACCGTTTCCACTCCTCAGAAACAACCGAGACTCACACCTTATGATGGTAACCTCCTCGGTGATCCTACGTTATATCGACAACTTGTTGGAAGTCTCGCTTATCTCACAGTCACATCGCCCAGATATTGCATATGCTGCGTGCACATTGTCACCGGGCTTCATGGCAGACCACGATCTACTCATTATGCGTCGTTTCTTCGCATACTGATACATCAAAGGGACTATGTTTCATGGACTTCACTTCCCATCTTCATCATCATTGGAGCTTCACGCTTACTCGGATCTTGATTGGGCCGTAATCCGACCGATAGATGCTCGACCACCGGTTTTTGTATTTTCCTCGGAAGCTCATTGATATCCTGGCGAGCAAAAGCAAACCTTGACTTCACGCCCCGGTCGAAGGTAATATCGTGCTCTCGCCGACACCACTCAGAACTTGTTTGGCTTCACTGCTCCTCTCGTATATGGGAGCCCTCAAACGTCTCCAACAAATCATTTGGTGTGACAGGTGATAGTGCCACCAAAATAGCTCAAAATGATGTCTTTCACAAACGCATTGCAAGCATATTGAGATCGATTGTCACTTTACTCGTCAACACGTGAAAAGGAATACAAGATATCTCGCTCACATATCATCTGATGAGCAAACGCCGATCTCCTCACCAAAGTCCATCCACCACATCGCTTTCATTTTTTGTTGTCCAAACTCAAGATGGTCTCTCATTTACCTCCTTGAGTTTGAAGGGGGGTGTTAATATTATTATGTATCATATTGACATATAGTTTGGGCCTTTGGGCCGTCTAGGTTTCTTCACCTGCGCGTTTTACCTTCAGTTTACCCAGTATCTATAAATACTTTCAGATACTCATCAGAATATACACAACAATAATACAGTTTATTCCTATTCATTTCCTGTCCTCTTTCTCTAACAAATCAAATCAACACCTCTAGTAAAAATAGTTCAATCCGTCTTCGCTTTAACTTGTCAATAGTTTTCATTTTAATTCCACTAATCAAATACAACCATGATTTAAATATTTGTTAGTCAATAGTCATATATTGGAGTAGTCAATACTAGTCAACTCAAAGTTATTAAATACGATGTCCATTATTTTCCAAAGTTTGATGATATATCATTATCGCAGAAAGTGACTGATAAAACAAGAAAAAAATTGCAAAAAGAGGAAAAGGTGTAGCTGAATTGCTTTGAGTCAATATAAATGAACAATTTTCACTTTATTAATCTGCCAATAGTTTATATTTTACTATTATTTTTTTATTTTTATTTTTATTTTTTTCAAATAATTTACTTCTATCGCTCTTGGGCAGCCTTGGTGAAGAACACACGAAAAACAATTAAACCGATACAATCAAATTAAATTATATTATATATTTAACTAATGCAATTAAGTGATGGCCCCTCTTGATCCCGTGATGGCTAGCTATATATCATAATCGAATTAATCAGCTATATCGTTTTATACATGTATGATGGATCCTGATTACATATTTTACTTCACATCAAACTTTTATACCGTATAATTCGTGTTCAATGCGGGAGCATGTGTACCTAGGCTGATTTCTAAACAATTTATTAGTCAGTAATTATTTGACTATTTGAACCTTGCAAATAAATTGCTTCTCGAATCATAGAAAAATATCCTTTTATTTTTCGAAGAACGTCAGTAATTTGAGTTCGAAAGTTTCGTAATGGTATTTTCAAAAAAAAAAAAAAAAGGAAAAAAGTTCCGTAATGGTTAAAGCGAACATTTGTGGAAGTTAAAATAGTTTTATGGGCGGGTGACATATATTCAAAATTGATTCGAAGAAAAAGTTTGTGAGTTTCATACAATATATGTGATTGAAAATAGTTTATAACAAAATGATCTTACGTGATAATCATGTCACTAGCTAGTTAGCTAGTAAATATTTAAGATAAAATCAAAGCGCGCTAGAAATATTAATGATAAATCATAAGATTACATTGATAATAAATTAGAGTAAAGCGGTGAACTAATTCAAAAAAATAGTGCATGCTTATTATATTCCAAAAATAAATTGCCAGAAAGTCAAAAAAATAAATTGCCGGATAGTCAAAGCGGATATGTTCATCAATTCCTTGCGCAGATTAAAGCGGGCATAAGAAAGAATTGTCGGCGAATTAATTCAAAAAATAGTGCAGATTATATTTCAAAAATAAATTGCCAAATCATTAGAATCGAAGTAAAAGAAATCAATGCGGAAATTGGAATGTAAACGTCTAGGCAAGAGTTCGACTCTATTTTTTAAAAACAATTTTGCCCTACTTAGGAGTTTATGGTGATCAACAATCGTCTCCCAAGATACAACGGTGAATGTCTTGTGGTATTAACACTCCAAATTGTAAGATCCTGACAAACTAGAATCGTGTTTTCTATTCTATCTGATAAAGAAGCAGAGATGTAAAATATTTTGTAAAGGCAAAGATGAATATATGAGACAGAATATAAGTACAAGGTATGGATAAATTTTGCAATAACTCGAGGCGTCTATTTTTAACATGCCAAAAGCTACACAACTAGTTTATTATTTTTGAAAGGATGCATTACTATTTTAAGTAGACATAACTATTGGATATTGTTGCCAAGACCCATGTGATCTAATGGCAATCACATCGGCTTCACATCCCTTAGGTTATGGGTTCAATTCCCCTTCCCCTTGTAATTCACACACCAAAAAGGAACTATTAGATATTGTTAGTTTAACTGAATTGAACTAATTACAAGATCTTATTTGACGAGTGGTATATATTAGAGGCTTATTAGCGCAAGCATGATCTAACATTTCAGGTCGCTGTCTCACCACCCCCGCACCACCACCGGTGAGGTCAAACCACCAAGTGGTCATCAAGACACACCACCACCACCACCACCCTAGCACCACCACCAGCGAGGTTCAAACCACCAAGTGCTAGTGGATTTTGAACCACCAGTTGCGGGTGATTTCTTGAGCACTAGAGATCTGCTGGTAGTTGAAACCACCAGCAGATTTGTGGTGTTCAAAATCGTCAAATTCGAATCACCAAACAGTTTGAAAACCATAAGCAATTGGTGATTCAAACCTCACCGGAGAACACGGTGAGGTTGGGGTGGTGGTGAAGATGAGGATTAAATTGTAAATTTTGAAAAGTTATTGTATCAATTTATTATTTTTCAATTTATCTAAACTTTAAAATTTGAATTGCAATAATAAATAAATGTTAAGGACTACTTTGTGCTTATTAAAATGTTGTGTACTCGATTATAAATATTGTTTATTTAAGTTAATGTAAATAGAAGGGTATTATTATCTTTTCCGCCTAAAAATCATGATTTCGTAAGAAAAGATTTCCTTAAAGCATAGTGACCTAATATATTAGGTTATTCTTGCCCTAATAAGCCCATATTATACATTCATTTTTTCACCAAAAATAAAAATTAATTACAATAAATTTGGTTAATAATGAATAAAAGAAAATTAATAAAATACTCTAAGACATGCATCATCAACAAAAAAAAAAAAAAGGAATCTTAATTAATTAACAAGTCCGTATTTGTGATATATACTAAAGTTTCATGTTTTGTAATTTACAATCTATATTAAAGCGTAAGTTATTCTTACAAAAACAAAAATAAATAAAGGAATGATTTTAAGGAAAACCTATTTTTTATAGTACTATGTCTTACATTTAAAGATGCAATGAGTCACCATGCATATTTACACTTTTAAACTGACATAATTTTTGAAACTAATTATATCCCATCTACAAGAATTGTAAGGATATATTTATTTGAGACACAAATATTCTATATCAGAAAAATAATAAACATACTATCAATTAATAAAAGGTCTGGGCTATTCCGCTTAATGTGTTGACTTTTCGAGGTTGAATGTCAATCCTTAACATGCTATCAGAGAAAAATGCTTAAACAAGTTTGCCCGCTGCTGTGATTTTCCAATTGTCCCCCGCTTCTTCCATCTTGAGCTTTATTTGCGCTTCTCCACTCTTACTTCCCTAGTATTGCGCTCCTCCATCTCTTCAAGATCGGTACTCCAACAAGTCACCATCTTACGGGGCATATTGAGGCATAAATGTCCCATACGAAAAAAGTACTAAATTAATAAAGGGTTTGATCGAGTTATTTCCCTTAATGGGTTAACCTTTTAAGAAAAAACCTGAACCTTAACATAGTATCAGAGCACAAATACTCAAACGAGTCTGCACACTCCTGGGATTTTTTGAATGCCCACTGCTTCTTCTTCCTCAGGCATTTCACTCACAATCTCTTCTTCCTTCCTGAGCATTGAGCGCATTCTCTTTAGATTAGTGCTCTAATGAGCTACTATCTTGCAGAGACATATTGAGACACAAATATTCCACATCGAAAAAATAAGAAATATCCTACCAATTAATAAAGAGTTTGGGCTACTTCCTTTAATGAGTTAACCTTTAAAGGTCCCCAAGCCTTAACACACATTACACAAAGCATCCAAATTTCGATTTTCCACATGAATTTTATGTAAACAAAGTTACATAGCATAGTAGTACAATTCAATTTTTATTGACTATGGTTTACAACAACAAAGTTAATATACTTTCATATGAAACAAAAAAGTCATTGCACATCGGGCATCTCCAAGTTGTAACAGACACGTGGAGACACGCAACGATGAGATGTAAATTTAGGCAATAACAACATATATCATACCAACAATACGACAAAGCTAAACTTCATTATTAGCAAACCCGATGATCAAAGTCCATAGCATTCACAAAATTTTCACCCATAAAAAAAAGCAGCAACTCAAGTTTTATGAAAAAGACAGCCTTTGAGCGATCGACGTGAATACATTCCATATATGGAAATCGTCAAATTAAGTGTGTTGCATGGCCTATCCGAGTTTCTGAAGATCAAATCATTGGCGATAATTACTGCTACTTATAATTGTCTTCACATATTCTACAATTGATTGTCGATATGTAAAGGATCCAGACAACATCACCTATATGTCAAATTTAGATGGTTTTAGACAAACCATATTATAATGAAAGAAAGATACTTAGAGACGACTGCGAATCAAAACAAAATCACTCGAATCTGTACATAATATAGTCGGAACATATCAACCTTGAGGAACAATCTATAATACTTCGAAGGAATCAACATTTCACAATTGTACTGAATGAAATGTAGGGAATCAATTAATCTATGTACGATTAAGACAACATTAACCTCCACTTTATGTTTCCATGAAATTTCATTTAATTCTGACAAGTGCGAAGTTTTGAGTTTTCCCTAGTTCCAGAAGACTATTCCATATAAACTAAATGAAATTGCTGGCCCAAATTTAATTTCTTTATTTTTATTTTTTCCCCACATAATATCAGTCCATGCAAATTATTTTTTTCATTTATGTTCTTCTATACAAATAAATAGCTTAATCTTTGAATGAAATCTCTAAAAAGTAAACATTAATTGTGAGAACTCTAGTTCGTTCATAAAGCTAAAACAGAAATGTAAAAGCTAATCCACCAGTGTGTGTTTTTACATATAGTTTCCCGCCTAGGGAAAAAATTTTTTATTATTTTTTTTGTTAACAATCTATATATTAATCACATTTTTGAATCTATTTTTTTCCGCTCATAACATCTTAATTATATTGGCTATTTTTGAATTAGTTTTCCCAATCTATTTTGAAACCTTCCTTATCCGTTTGTTCCAAAATTTCAAACTTTCCTTAACTATTTAATCAAATAGAATTTTATTTAATCATTTAATTTTAGCTTTTCCTTATCTGTTTAATTAAATAGGACTTGGTTTAATCTATTTATTAATTATTAATAAAGAGATGCCTCTTTTAGAGGGAATTTTTTCGCTTATTTTTTAAGCTTTTTGAATCTGTTTATCCCATTTATTTTTCAGTCTTTTTAAATTTATATAGATCTAGAAATATTTGAACCTTGTTTAACTCATGACACATCAATTATATTTTAGATTAATAATTAAAAACTAATATATATATATATATATATATAAAGAGGTCATACAAAGATCTGATTTTTTAATTTTTCTTTGCTAATCCATATTAAATTTCTTAATAATTATCATTAATGGTCAAAAATCTTCCGAAATCTATATATATCTATCTATATTCTATCTATCTAATAATAACAACAATAGTAGTAGTAGGGAAATTTTAGCCTATTTTTTAATCAGATTAATTAGTTTTTCCACCTAAAATAAAGCCCTTTCTTTTCTTTTTATTTTTTCCTTTTTTTAATAATTAATAATTAATCTCCAACAATCAATTAACTAATCATTATCCATATTAAATCTTATCATCACCAAAATTAGATTTTTTCAAATCTCCACTGATTTGAACTTATCTTTTATATGTTTTTTGTCTTTTGATTTTTCATTTTTTTATCAATTCATAATCAATCCTAACAAAAAAATTAATAAATTATTATTTATATTAAATGCTAAATATTAAATCTAAATTTTTTTCCTTGCATAAGTATTGATAATTATTATTTTATTATATCTTTTTAATTTGAATCTAAAGATTTATATTTATATATGTACAATAAGAGAGTTTTTATAAATAATTAACTACAACACGAAAATTAATTATTAAGAAAATAAAATTATTAAAATTAATAATTTCATGAATATTTGATTATTGTGTGATATAAAATTAGCATTCATTAAATTTTACACAAAATTAAAAGAAAAGTATAATATTAAAATTTAAAAGTTTGATTCGATCCACTAATTAATTTTTTAAATAATTAATTATTTTTATCAATGTTTAGAAAACCGAACTAGTAACCAAATTGGAGAAGGCAATAGCTAATGGGCCAACGGTTGGACCGGTCGAACCAAGATCGAATCGTTTTTAATTAAAAAATTAAAAAAATAAATTAAAACCAATAAAATTTTAAAAAAACGATTGAACCGTTACCGGGTCATCGATTAAACCGGTTGAACTGGTCGATTGATCAGTTTTTAATCAATTTTCTAATAGCCTAGTTTTCAGCTATAACCGGACCGGGTTTTGGGCCGGCTCATGTTTGAACCGGCCGGTCTAGTTAAGTTTTCTAAACATTGATTTTTATAAATAATTAGCTAAGGAATGAAAATTAATCTAAATTAGTAATTTCGCTCAGATTTAATTTTTGTGTGATACAAAATTAAAAGTTATTAAAATTTTACATATAAACTAAAATGAACTTGTAACATGATTAGATCGGTTTATTTACTTAATTTTAGAAATAATTAATTATTTTCAAAAATAAAATTAACTAAAAATGAAAATTAATTAAAATTAGCAAGTTTTTACAATTTCATTTTGGAGTGATAAAAAAATTACAATTCAACAAATTTGTACACAAAAACTAAAAGACATATGTAAAATTAATTTTTTTAATTATCCATTCAATTGTAACATTAATCCAATATTTTTAATTAATTGAATCTATATCTATATCTATTAAATTGCAGATATTCTTTAGTGGAAATAATTAATGAAAACGGGTTTTAATATTGTACCTCAACAGTTATATCTTTTAAACGGATTTTAGATTAGTTTGAATGGTTTTGTTATTGGATTTAATTAGTAGTCAATCAGCTTTGAGAACCTATATTTTTATTGCATTTCAACAGTTTATATCGAATTTGAGTTATAGTTCTCATCAATTTTCATGGTTTTTGTTATTTGGATTTAATTAGAAGAACTGATAGTCTTCATTTCTCAAATATTTCTTTTTTATGGATTAACCTTTTCTGGAAAGCGAACACAAGTTAAGTCTTTTGTTAGGCTATGTTTCTTCTTAATATTTAATATATAGCTCTTGAGCAATATTAAAATCCCACCATAAACTACAATGAAGATTGGCAATAAGGACATTTTACTGATTAATATACCAAAACAATGAACAACGATTACATGAGTGTCATTAACGGCATTTTTAAAACTTGTAAGGTAAATCCATAGATTCATAGAACTTTTTTCATACTCTTAAATTTATTTTCCTTGGATTATTTAGTTTTTATGCCAATATGTTTATTGTGAAAATTAATTATACTTTTTTTGCATGGTTGATTAATATTTTTAGTTTACATCATTGCTTACAATAGAAAAAGTCTAATAAACTTTATAATTTTTTATAAAGTTGATTAATTTACACTGCAACTATTACTATTTAGAAGTATAAAATAAATTAAAATATGAATTGACTGAATTCGTGGATTGTTTTGCTGTAAATTGTTGAAATAATTATTCTTTCTCTACATTGATAAATTGCTTTCTCTTTTTTTCCATTAATTTTTTTATACCATTGGGTTGAGACGACACAATTTTTTAAATATTAAAGGAAAATTCATGGATTGATCATACTTTTTTCGCACTATTAATTTTTCTTATCTTGGATCGTTTATTTTTTATACCGATATGGAAAATAATTTTCAATAGTGGAACAGAATTTCAATCAAAAGAGTATTGGACTCACTTATTATAAAGAAACAATTGTAATTTCTTCGCACTAGAAAGGTTATACACACATATATATATATATATATATATATGATAAATTTTTTAAGTCATTAATACAAATCGACTATAACACCCACCCTAGATTCACGTCGTGTCACACACACACACACACACACACACACACACACATATATATATATATATATATTACGTCACAACTATGACACGTCGCTAGGGTGTCATTACACACGCATAATCCAGGCGGTTAGTGACATATACCAACGCTCACAAGTTCATTTCATTTCAAAAGAATCGGCTCGTAACTCATAAGTGCCGATCGTTTCCCCAAAATACATATTAATTTACACAGCTAGGGTTTATCAAAGGGAGCGATCACATGGTCACATTTACAAGTACAAAAGGTCGGAATCGTGTCATTTCCTAGCTTTCACCCATCAATTGCCGACTGATCCCCCGCCACCTCCACCTGATCGACCCTGTCCTGCACATACGAGAACAACCAACACAACACAACGTGAGTCATAAGGACTCAGTAGGAATAAATGCATATGCAATGCACGTTATACTATCACGTCGGGCCCCGAGTGCGAATCATGTGAGTACTTGGCACCCATCTTATGACATTTAGCCCCGCTTGCCCGTAGGTCTTTAACTTACCCGTAGGCGTGCCCGTAGGTCTTTCACTTCGGGGTTTCATTACCCCACGAGGCTACACAATCCGGCTGGGGCGTCTAGAGGTGGCTCCTACGGCGTTCAAGAGGTGCTTCCACCTTCCGGTGTAACACTTTGCCCCGCATAGCACTTAGTTCCCCAATCTTGGCCGATTGTATATTCATATATTTGTAAACACATGATAGACAACTCTTCTACACACACATGTCATGAATGAGCTTACCATTCACCACACAAGCCTTGTTTCAATCTCCATTCCCTAATTTAAGGCACCATATTCCCTTAACATACCACAAACACATGCCCATACACACATGGAGGGCAATTGTTCATGCCACAAATACACATGTTCACCCACAACTACCAATCCCTCCATAAGGCATTCAATGGATGTAAAGATACGAATAATCATACAATATACAACTATCATCGCATTTTTCATCATATATTCACCAACACATGTTATAAATATGAAATACACCAATTACCTACCTCCACAATGGAAGATTAGGAAAGAGAATGGATAGGTAACCCCCTTCAAGTCCTCCTCCACTGCCTTCGGTAGAGATTTACTGGACTCAAAGATATCAATGATGATCCCTCAATCCAACCAAGCAAAATTCCTCCACAAGACCTTTTGGGACTAGCTCAAGGTTGATTGGAAGTGGTGAGAACCGAAAATGATGAAAAAGGTGAGTCAAATGGCTTAAAAGTCTATCCAAATCCATTATGCCGACCTTAATTTACGGCCGTAAATTTCCATCTTACGGTCGTAACTCACAAAGTACGGCCGTAACCTAAGTCCCTTACGACCGTAACCTAACATCTGCGGCCGCAAACCCGGACATGCGGCCTACCGAGACTTCGTGCCAACCAACCTTTCTCAACTCAATAAATTATGGCCGTAAATCTCAAAATTACGGCCGTAAATGACCCAGTTACGGCCGTAAATTTCCTTTTTCCTGTTTTCTCCTCCCGACACCAATTCGAAGGTCGTCCGGTATATCACGTCCTCAAATACACTCCCGAGCATCCCTTATACACATTTCAGTCCTCACGTAACACGTCATCATCATATATATATATATACGCAACATTTCCAATCTATAACAAAATATACACAAAATACACGTAAGGAGTCGGGGCGTTACAATCTTCCCCCCTTAATGAAATTTCGTCCTCAAATTACCTGGAATAGCTCGGGATATTGTTGTTTCATAGAGTCCGCTCGTTCCCATGTTTCTTCTTCTATACTTGCACTACGCCATACCACACGAACTAGGGGAATCTCTTTACCGCGGAGTTGCTTAACGCTGTGAGCCACAATGCGGACCGGCTTTTCTTCATATGATAAGTCAGGTTGAATATCAAGTGGGGTTTTTGGCAACACATGAGACGGGTCCGAAATATACTTTCTCAAGGCCGATACATGGAATACATCATGAATACGACTCATATGGGTCGGTAAGTGGAGCCGATACGCAACGTCCCCAATGCGACCAAGAATCTCATACGGCCCAATATAGCGAGGAGTCAATTTCCCTCGTTTGCCAAAACGTAAGAGCCTTTTGATCGGGGATATCCGAATAAAGACCTTATCTCCAATTTCGAATTCCAACGGTCGGCGCCGCCTGTCAGCATAGCTTTTCTGGCGATCTTGGGCAGCTTTCATTCGTTGTTTAATCTTTTCAACCACCGATATCATCTCCTCAATCATCTCCATCCTCATTACTTTTCCTTCTCCCACTTCGTCCCAATGAAGGGGCGATCTACATTTTCGTCCGTACAGTGCTTCATAGGGAGGTACACCAATAGAAGAATGGTAGCTATTGTTGTACGCAAATTCAATCAAGGGGAGGTTTCGATCCCAACTGTGTGGAAATTCCAAAACATAGGCACGAAGCATATCCTCCAAGGTTTGAATCGTTCTCTTTGATTGCCCGTCAGTTTAGGGGTGAAAAGCCGTGCTAAATTGAAGTTTCGTCCCCAGTATAATGTGTAGCTCCTTCCAAAAGTGAGATAAATAGCAAGGATCACGGTCGGAGGTAATCGTAGTGGGCGCACCATGAAGGCGTACAATCTCCTGAACATAGAGGTGAGCCAACTGCTCCATCCGGAAGGTCATCTTGATTGGTAAAAAGTGAGCAGACTTCGTGAGTCGATCGACGATTACCCAGATGGCATCAAAACCCTTACTCGTCTTTGGCAAGCCAGCTACAAAGTCCATAGTAATATCACTCCATTTCCACTCCGGAATTGGGAGTGGATGAAGTGTCCCTGCCGGTCGTTGATGTTCCGCTTTAATTTGCTGGCACACTAAACACTTTGCCATGTACTCGGAAATTTCTCGTTTCATACATGGCCACCAATACAAGGTTTTGATCTCCTTGTACATCTTAGTTGAACCAGGATGAATGGAGTACGGCGTCACATGAGCTTCATTACAAATTTCCTGCCGCAGGTTCTTCGTCACCGGTACATAATAGCGATTTCTATATTTAAGAATCCCTTGCTGCACTTGCATGTCCGGATTTGGCGTGTCTTTCAATAACAATAGGGTCCTCTGTACCTACTCATCCACTTCCTGTTCCTCCCGAATCCGGTCAAGAAGAGTAGACGGAATCGACATAGCCGCCAAACGGCCTTCCTCGGGTTCCAAGATTTCAAGATCAAACTTCTCGATTTCACTTTGTAACTCCCTTGGCCTTTGTCTGGGAGTTTTTTGGCTCAATGCGTCCGCAACCACATTGGCTTTACTGGGATGATAATTTATCGAACAATCATAATCTTTCACTAATTCCAGCCAATGGCGTTGACGCATATTCAACTCTTTCTGCGTGAAGAGATACTTCAAGCTCTTATGGTCGGTAAAGATCTCACATCGAACTCCATAGAGGTAGTGTCGCCAAATCTTTAAAGCAAACACGATTGCAGCCAGCTCCAAATCATGAGTTGGATATTTCTGTTCATAACCTTTCAATTGTCGAGACGCGTACGCAATAACCTTCTCATTTTGCATCAATACGCATCCTAACCCTTGATATGAGGCGTCACTGTAAATCGTGAATATACTAGAATTATTGGGGATAGCCAAGACTGGAGCTGTAGTGAGACGAGTCTTCAACTCCTGAAAACTTTTCTCACACTCCTCTGTCCATCGAAAAGGTACGTTCTTTCTCGTCAGATGAGTAAGAGGAGCGGCGATCTTAGCAAAGCCGTTCACAAACCGACGATAATAGCCAGCCAATCCGACAAAATCAAGCTGATCTCAAGAGGGGAGTGGTCGGCTGTGCCCACTTCAAAACCGCTTCCACTTTGCTAGGATCAACCGAAATTCCATCCTTCGTCACTACGTGCCCCCAAAAACTTGCTTCCTCCGTCCAAAACTCGCATTTGGAAAACTTTGCATACAACTTTTCCTCCCGAAGTACTTGCAAAGCCGACCGAAGATGGTGTTCATGTTCTTCTCGAGATTTGGAGTAGATCAAGATGTCGTCAATGAACACAATGATGAATGTATCCAAGTAGGGTTTAAACACCTGATTCATGAAATCCATAAAGGCTGCTGGGGCATTAGTTAAACCAAATGGCATAACGAGGAACTCATAATGTCCGTAGCGGGTTCGGAATGTCGATTTCTGGACGTCCTCCTCATTAATCTTCAGCTGATGATATCCCGATCATAAATCAATCTTTGAATAAATTGCCGAACCTTGAAGTTGATCTAACAACTCATCAATTCGAGGCAACGGGTATTTATTCTTAACCGTCACTTTATTCAGCTCCCTATAGTCAATGCAAAGGCGCATCGACCCATCCTTCTTCTCCACAAATAACACCGGGGCACCCCAAGGAGAGGTACTCGGTCGGATAAATCCCTTTTTCAATAAATCCTCCAACTGGGTTCGAAGCTCCTTTAACTCCGAAGGTGCCATACGGTAAGGAGTTTTGGATATCGGCAAAGTATCTGTAACCACATCAATCCGAAACTCAACTTCTCGGGACGGAGGTAATCCAGGAAGATCTTCGGGGAACACATCCAAGAACTCGCATACAACTGGCACGGCCTGTGGCGTTTTTGCTTCTCCAATCTCCATACCACATAAACTAACCCAATATGCACTACATCCTTGACCAATCAATTCCCTAACTTTCATAGCCGAGATCAGTATTCGAGTCGGGCGCTCCAACCTTGGAAAAACAATGGGCCGGCATCACCAATGCCCGACTAGGGCAATCTAACATTACCCCATGTTGCCCCAACCAATCCATTCCAAGGATAACATCATAATCTCGAAGTTCCAATGCAATGAGGTTAGCCACCATATCTAATTCTTGCACTCGAACCACCACAGAAGGAAAATAATAGGTAGCACATTGATTTTGTCCCGATGGTATAACAATATCAAAAGGAACCCTCAAAGGCTCCGGAATCATATGCATGTGTCGAGTATACGCGAGAGACACAAAGGAATGTGTGGCTCCGGAATCAAACAAAGCATATGCAGGTGAAGAGCATAAATAAACGATACCTGCAATCACATTGGTGCTCCCGGAGGCCTCGCTTTGCGCTTACAAAGAAACACTCGCCCGCATCGCTGAGGGGCGGTTGTTGATTCCTCAGCTCTGGGCAATCACGTATCATGTGCCCTTCCTTCCCACACTGATAACACTTCCCGGCCCTGTAATAACACACCCCTCCGTGGTTCTTCCCACAGAATTTACACGGTTGGGCAAAAGGAGAACTCGGTCCCTTCTTTGCCGGTGGTCCGGTTGTAAAATTCGTACCCGATGGCCTTTTGTTATTGTTCCTTCCTCGACCCCGGAAATTCGATCCTCGTCCCCGATTATTATACGAAGATCCCTGCGATGATGGAGATGAACCTTGAGCCAGGTAACTGGGCGGAACTGGCAACGTAGGAGGTTGATGAGATTGCAGAATCCGGGCCTCGGCTTTCTCCGCAATATAGGCCCGCTCAATGGCGTCAATGTAACTCTTATTCGCCGCACTGGCCAATTGCACATCTCGTGCTAATTCCGGCCTCAACCCCGCAATGAATCGAGCAATCTTTCGGCCCGAGGTATCCACCATGTGCGTAGCAAAGCGAGCTAATTGCTCATACCTCTTGCTGTACTCATTCACTGTCATTTTCCCCTGCTGCGACTGAATAAACTCCGTCAAGTCATTTTCCCCTGCTGCAACTGAATAAACTCCGTCAACTTCTCATTCTGAACTGTTTCCGACAGATACTTGGTTCGGAACCTCGTACAAAAGTCAGTCCAAGTAATATTCGCAGCCTCATCACTCTTCCTTATTGTATCCCACCAAAATCCAGCCGAACTCCTCAACATAAATGTCGCACAGTTCACCTGTTCGGCCACGGGAACGTGCACATACTCAAACATGCGCTCCATCGTCTGGATCCAGTTTTCTGCATCCACCGGATCCTTGGCATCCTCAAACACTGGTGGGTTCAATCGCCGAAACCGGTCGGAGGCAACTTCTCGATCCCGATCTTCCTTCAACTTCTCCAAGGCCAACGTACCCACCGCATTGTTCCCACTCGCATTTGAATTTCCATTCCGATCATTCATCATCTGTTGCATCATTTGAGACTGTTGCTTGAATCTTTTGCGCTGTTGCTCCACCAGTCGCGTCAAGCGTTCCATGACTGTAGCCTGCTCATCCGCCATGTAGACCAGCTACAAAGAACCATAAAGATACACATACAAGAATCATACAACAAGAGAGCTACCACACAGCGATAAACCCCACATCTCATACTTACAAGACACGTTGATCGTGGAGTGGCGGAGTTAACCCATCGATGTGTGAAAGCATAGGAAAAGACCGGCTCTGATACCATCCTGTAACACCCACCCTAGATTCACGTCGTGTCACACACACACACACACACACACACACACACACATATATATATATATAGATATATTACGTCACAACTATGACACGTGGCTAGGGTGTCATTACACACGCATAATCCAGGCGGTTAGTGACATATACCAACGCTCACAAGTTCATTTCATTTCAACAGATTCGGCTCGTAACTCAAAAGTGCCGATCGTTTCCCCAAAATACATATTAATTTACACAGCTAGGGTTTATCAAAGGGAGCGATCACATGGTCACATTTACAAGTACAAAAGGTCGGAATCGTGTCATTTCCTAGCTTTCACCCATCAATTGCCGACTGATCCCCCGCCACCTCCACCTGATCGACTCGCCCCGCACATACGAACAACTAACACAACACAACGTGAGTCATAAGGACTCAGTAGGAATAAATGCATATGCAATGCACGTTATACTATCACGTCGGGCCCCGAGTGCGAATCATGTGAGTACTTGGCACCCATCTTATGACATTTAGCCCCGCTTGCCCGTAGGTCTTTAACTTACCCGTAGGCGTGCCCGTAGGTCTTTCACTTCGGGGTTTCATTACCCCACGAGGCTACACAATCCGGCTGGGGCGTCTAGAGGTGGCTCCTACGGCATTCAAGAGGTGCTCCCACCTTCCGGTGTAACACTTTGCCCCGCATAGCACTTAGTTCCCCAATCTTGGCCGATTGTATATTCATATATTTGTAAACACATGATAGACAACTCTTCTACACACACATGTCATGAATGAGCTTACCATTCACCGTCAAGCCTTGTTTCAATCTCCATTCCCTAATTTAAGGCACCATATTCCCTTAACATACCACAAACACATGCCCATACACACATGGAGGGCAATTGTTCATGCCACAAATACACATGTTCACCCACAACTACCAATCCCTCCATAAGGCATTCAATGGATGTAAAGATACGAATAATCATACAATATACAACTATCATCGCATTTTTCATCATATATTCACCAACACATGTTATAAATATGAAATACACCAATTACCTACCTCCACAATGGAAGATTAGGAAAGAGAATGGATAGGTAACCCCCTTCAAGTCCTCCTCCACTGCCTTCGGTAGAGATTTACTGTACTCAAAGATATCAATGATGATCCCTCAATCCAACCAAGCAAAATTCCTCCACAAGACCTTTTGGGACTAGCTCAAGGTTGATTGGAAGTGGTGAGAACCGAAAATGATGAAAAAGGTGAGTCAAATGGCTTAAAAGTCTATCCAAATCCATTATGCCGACCTTAATTTACGGCCGTAAATTTCCATCTTACGGCCGTAACTCACAAAGTACGGCCGTAACCTAAGTCCCTTACGGCCGTAACCTAACATCTGCGGCCGCAAACCCGGACATGCGGCCTACCAAGACTTCGTGCCAACCAACCTTTCTCAACTCAATGAATTACGGCCGTAAATCCAAAATTACGGCCGTAAATCCCAAAATTACGGCCGTAAATGACCCAGTTATGGCCGTAAATTTCCTTTTTCCTGTTTTCTCCTCCCGACACCAATTCGAAGGTCGTCCGGTATATCACGTCCTCAAATACACTCCCAAGCATCCCTTATACACATTTCAGTCCTCACGTAACACGTCATCATCATATATATATATATATGCAACATTTCCAATCTATAACAAAATATACACAAAATACACGTAAGGAGTCGGGGCGTTACATCGACACAATATTTTAAATTATTAAGGTAAATCCTTGGATTTACCATACTTTTTTCACAGTATTAATTTTTTTTCCTTCGATCATGTAGTTTTTTTGATAATATGTTCATTATGAAAATTAATTATATTTCTATACTTTTTTGTATGGTTGATTATATTTTTAGTTCACATAATTCGTTGTGATTGGAAAGTCCCGTATGCTTTATAATTTTTTTTCCAGTAAATTAATTTGTAATACAACTATTGTTATTTATAAGTATAAAATAAATTAAAATATGAATCAACTCAATTCGATTGAGTGCTTCCGATAAGTTGTTGCAACAACTATTCTTTCTTCAAAGTGATAACTTATTTTCTGTCTCTCTCTTTTTTTTTCTCACTCATTTCTTATACCATTAGGTGGAGATGATACAATTTTTAAAATAGTAAGGGTAAATTTATGCATTGATCGTATTTTCTTCACATGATTAAATTTTCCTCTTAGATCATTTATTTTTTGTACCCACATAAAAAATATTTTTCAATAGTGACAGAGTTTCAATCCAAAAAGTGTTGGACTCACACTATTAAATTTTTTATTTTATTTTTATATAATCAATTTTTTAAACCATTAATAAGAGTCGATACAATATTTTGAATTGTTAAGGTAATCGGTGAATTGATCATACTTTCCTCAAACTATTAATTTTTTTTCTTTAGATCATTTGGTTTTTATGCTAATATGTTCATTGTGAATTATAGGTTGATTAATATTTTTAGTTCACATAATTCATTGCAGTTATAAAAATCCAATATACTTTATAATTTTTTCCAGTAGATAGATTTGTAATGCAACTATTATTTTTTACAAGTATAAAATAAATTAAAATTTTAATCGATTCAATTCGATGGATTGTTTTTGGAAACTTTGAAACAATTATTTCTTTCTTTACTGCGGTAAATTATTTTCTCCTTTTTTAATTAATTTTTATACCATTAGGATGAGAGAACATGATTTTTTAAATACCAAAGGTAAATATGTTGATAGATCGTACTTTCTTCGCACTATTAAATTTTTTCGTGAATCATTTATTTTTGTGCCTACATGAAAAATACTTTTCAGCAGTAGAAGATAGTTCCAATCAAAAGAGTGCCGAACTCACTTCGTGTGAAGAAACAATTATAGTTTCTTCGTAATAATAAATTTTTTTCCTTTTTTTGTATTATCAAATTTTAAAATCATTAGTGTGAGTCGACACAATATTTTCAACTGTTAAGATAAATCCGTATATTGATCGTACTTTCTTCACAATATTAATTTTTTTGCATTAGATCATTTAGTTTTTATGCGAATATGTTTATTGTGAAAGGAATTATATTTTTTTTTTTGTATAGTTGATTACAATTTTTAATTCACATAATTCGTCACAATTGCAAAAATCCAATAAACCTTTTAATTCTTTGCAGTAGATTGATTTGTAATGCAATTATTACTATTTACAAGCATAAAATAAAGTGAAATTTGAATTGACCCAATTTGATCAATTATTTACGATAAATTGTTAAAATAATTATTATTTCTTTGTCCTGATAATTTTTTTGTATCATTAATTTTTTATACCTTTTGGTTGAGTCGACACAGTTTTTTAAATTGTAAAGGGGAATTCATTGATTAATTGTATTTTCTTCGCACTTTTTTTCCGTGGAATATTTATTTTTTGTATCAAAATGTTCACATGTTAACTTAGTAAATTAGAGCCTCATTGGTCCAATGGACACCCCAATCATGAATCAATGTTATTAGTTACGCAAAATTGAAGTAGAAAAGTTAAGAATATGAATTGTGTTCTTATTCTAATTGTATCATAATGAATTGTTGAATGAATATATATGGGAAAAAAAGAAATGAAAGATTTAAAACTAAAAGTACATATTTATTGAGTTAAATTATCAAAGATTAGATTTAAAATTGTAATTATCTAATGAGTACTTACACCATCATCTTTATAATGGATCGATTTGGAATGAAATAAATTACATTATATTTTATTAATTTTATTTTTCTAATTCATATAGAGTTATTACAATTTTAAAGTATGAATCAAACCATAATAAGCTAGAGAAATAGGCTTTAGGTGGTTATTTGTTTTTCTTATATTCTAATTCTTATGATAATACAATATTCAATCAATATATATGAAAAAAATAGATGTTGAAAAATTTGCTCATTGCACAACACACGGGCGAAACAGCTAGGGTTTGAATAGGAATGGTATATTGCAATCTCGAGGGTGACGCATAGAAATGGTTTAAAATTTGGGATATATGATGACGATGGTCGTCCAACTACCATGACCACAAATGTTATCTATAAAGAAGGGTTTAAACTTATAGTTTCACACTGATTAATTGCATCAGGTACATTGTTCGCTTTATTTATTTTTTTACACAAATCCTTTATATCATTCATGGTTTGATATGTGAAGTGAAGGATTGTATTTATATATTATTGTGTTTGTACTCTTATATTTATCTAGGTATAATGTTCCCATCACAATTTTGGTAGAGTTATACAAATTGATTATATGTACCATTTATGGATTAGGAGATCCCGTACCCACGCCGGAAAAAAAATTCGTGTAGGCCCCATCGGCCCCCCACCATCAGGAGCAGTTATGTATTACTCATCTAACCTAATGTAGATACTAAAAAAATATAAAAAAAAAAATTGGGTGTCGTAGGGCCCTAACGCCACGTGGCGTAGGTACCGTCCCGATGTGGGCAGCAGAGCATTGGCGTATAGATTAGTGGCACTGTGTTTCAAAAAGGCAACTCAACGTACTTAGTGGTCGAAAATTATGTTTTTAGTGAGTTTTATTGATCATATTTGAAATGTAATGTTATTTTATTTTTATAAGTTTCTTATGCTAAAGCGCCAGTATTTGTGTAAAAGTGATATCAGAGATATTCAACTCATCTAAAATTTATTTATTATTTTAGTACAATTCAATTGTATAATAAAATAAATTTTTTGTAACGTCCCGAGTTCTACACACCCAGAACGCTACAATATCTTCGATAAACTAACTTTCACTTGTTAAGCGTAGAAAATTTCTAAATTTTTAAAGTAATACAACTTTGTTTCAAATGTAAATTTTGATTAGCTGCGCCCATGGAATAAACGAAAAAAATACCACATGACTCTAAATGACAAGAATTAAGTAATAAGTATTCCTTTTAAAGAGAACTAATAACTCTTTGGTTGAAGTAATTCATTTAATATAATTGCTAATAGTCAATGTTTTAATAGTAAACAAAAACAGCTTCAACTAGTTTAAATAAATAGATAAAGGTAATGCTTAAAACCCTAAACAACTACTAGCTAATAATTAATCAACTTTAACCTCGTTCTCTATTAATAACGTTCGCCACCTCCCACTCCGTCGCCAGCTCCGAAATCTGCTATGGTTAAAAAAATAAAAAAATGAGTATTCAAATGAATACTCAACAAACTCCGCGCACAAGATAATATAATGCAATTTATATTATGAAGCATAACACATAAAAATTTCTGGAACAACCATATCGAAGGTCAAATTTCCTGGGCCAACCATATCGAGGGCCAAATTTCCTGAGCCGCCATCACGACAAGCTAACATTCCTGGTCTGCCATCATGGTAGACAAATATCATATAATTCTCGCATGTCATAATCATAAATATAAATCACATCAACTGGTGCGCACATTTTGATAGAAAAGATTTTAGCAAGAGTCTACCTTAATTTTGAGTTGATGGTAAGTTATGAGAGCCTTTAATTCTCTAATCTCGCGCGCCGTCTGTATTTTAATAATAAAAAAATAAAAAAACGGGTGGCGATTGTTAGCTTACAACCGCCACCTATGTACTAATTTTTTTTTTTTTTAATGTTCATTTAGGGTAGCGGTTGTTTTACACAACCGCCACCCTATGTTCTTAATTTTTTTAAATTTTTTTTTACGTTGGTTTAGGGTGGCGGTTGTGTAACCCTATGTTCTTAATTTTTTTTTTTCAAACGTTGGTTTAGGGTCGCGGATTTTTGCTATAACCGCCACCCTTTCTTAATTCCGAGCATCAATGGTGGCGGTTTCAATGATAACGCCACCTAATGCGCGTCACCTAATGTCACTTGTGTACTAGTGAATAATTTTTTATATTTTTTTAAAAGCTCTGATTTTTATTACATAAGGCAAGGGATGATAATGTATAAGGGTTCGAAAAAATACATTAGAATCTTATTGTCAACATTAAACTTTTCTTTTTACTTAAAAAAATTAATTTTTTTTAAAAGCTCGGATTATTGATTGACAAAAAATATATATGTGTATTTCTTTGAATGTAAGGAAAATAGACTTAGCCTTTGAATAATTAATTTAATATGGATTTGTAATTTCAAAAATAATTAATTTAATGCGGATTTAATGTTTTAAGTATATTTTTAATATATAGTTTATAATCTTCTAGAGATTAACACTTAACTAATAAGATTTCATATACAATTATTCAATTCATCTATACAAATTAAAATGACTGAAATTTAGTTTATCTATAGTAATTGCACTGGTTGAAATCATATTTCATATCATAATATTAATCGAAATAGAAGTGCCAAGTTGAATAGTGTCATGTTGATAGTGTCATTGTGGTAGGCATATACTGAAAAAAAAATCAAATTTGGAAAACATTATTTCCTTTTTCTGAAATATATTATTAAATACGAGTTTATTATTAAAATAAAAAAATTAATTTTGGAAAGAAGCGTCAAATAAAATTTCATTTTTTATATATATAACTAATCATGAAAATTGTAATAATCATTTCAAATAAAAATTTGGTTAGACTTTTATTTACTTTTTTTAAACAACATATTTGTTAGTGATTTTTTTAAAGTAAAATTTGTAGATTAAAAATTAAAAAGTTGCATTAACAAAATAATCACAATCTTTATATATAAAAAAGTTGGACCCCATGTGTGCAAAAACACATACTTTCCTGTTCAAAGCACAATTTTTTTTTTTTTTTGTTGTCTTATTCAACAAAGGAAAGCTAATATTTCAATATTACTAAGAAGGAAAATCATGCACGGACGAAAAAGGGCAAGTAACGAGATTTCATATTTATGGGAAGAAGTTCATGAATTTGATGTCTTAGTGTCCCCTTCCCACCCACCCACCCCCCTCCCTTCTATTTATACATTTATAGTTGTAGACTGACCAATAGCCAATAGGATTAGATAAGATGGGTCATTTGGTTTTAAATTTAGGGTCTTTAAACTTGGGCCAATTGTAATCCTATATTAAATTTTGAGAAAAGTAAATAAATTGTCTTTAAATTAATTTGTTAAAAGAATTAATTTAATAATTACATTTAATTTAAAAAGTCACATATATCTATTCAAAATAAATGGGGTTGTATGTGAAAAAGTCATATTTGATTTAAAAAATTAGCTTAATTATTAAGTCACGCATAAAACAAGTCATCATTAATTAAAATTTCACATATAATAAAAGTATAAAAAAGAGTCACATTTTATTTTTAAAAAAAGACGGAAATATAAAAATCAGTTCTGTAAAAAATCATGATTAGATAAATCTAAAAATAAACATGGGGATAATTATATATTGTCGTGTCAATAGTTGAGAATACTAACTTGCAATAATATTATGTTGACATTTCAATTATAATCTTATACATGTTGATTTGACTCTTTTGAATATGAATAATTTTTAACACTGTTGGAAAAACAAATACATTACATCGCATAATTTTTTAATTAAATTCATATTTTTAATATAGAGATAAATATTTTTTTGAAATTAAACGCTAAACAATTAACTTAATAATTTAAAATTTCAGTTAGAATCCCACATCAAAACTATATGCATAAAAATAATAATAAGGCCGTGGGGACAAGTAGTTAGAGAAATGGTAATAAATATTAAAAGGAGAAAAAAAAATGGCAAACAAGGAAAGCTAGGGCATTAGTAAGGAATGAGAAAAATTAACTGTCCCACATTGTATAGAAAGATAGTGAGAGTATAATTCAATAAAACACTAATATTAAGAATGTCAAAGTTGTAGGTAATCGCTACTTGGGGAATCCGTAACCAATTTTTGTTTAATTTAATAAATATTAAATAATTTTTTCTTCTTGGTTTTTTATAATTGATTGATGATAAGAAATTTGGGTGTTTCCCATAATGCACACCTAACGTACGGGTAATGCACACTTTTGTGCTTTGAGCAGATATTGAGATTGTTTACTATACCAATTCCCTTTAGTTTAATAAATAATTTTTTCATCTTATTTTTTTATAATTGAAGACAAAAAAAAAAAAAAAAACTCAGCGTGGTCTCCAAAATGCGCACCTAATATGCGAGTAAAGAACACTTTTGTTGCTTTGAGCAATTAACGAGATTGGTTACTGCATTTTCTTTGCATATGATCAAAGTGAATGTTTCCACCATGCATTGCACTAGATGTTGCCACGGGCGTGTTTTCCTCTTTTACAACATTGAGAAAAGTGGTGTATTATTTTGTAAGAAAAATTAAACAAAAAAAACTGTAATTTTATTCACCTAAAATTCAAAAAATGTAATGTTTTAAATTATAGATCAATAAAGTGATTTTCCAATCATTAAAATTAAGCTTTAATTTTTGTGTTTAATTTCTAATTAAGTAATTACATTATTATATTTTTAGTTAATCTATCATACTAATTAACTTAGAATTATTCAGTTTTTAAAATTAAGACATAAAATCTTAAATATGCAAGATTTTTTAAAAATTGTTTTTAAATTAATAAACTTAGTTAACTTATTAATAAGTTTTTAGAATTATTTATTTTATTACTATACTTATGCGTACAATATTTTAAGATTAATTTGAAAATTGACCATTCATAGCGAGAGGAAAATTTTCTATTGTCGCAACCATTTTGTCAAATTGAATGGAAGAATGAATGGTAGTACTTGAGCGGTAAGAAGTGTGGAAAGAAAATAAGTGTTCAAGGGTATGTAATTCTACAGTTCAAAGTGTAAACAACACAATTCAAGTCTCACTCAAATATTAAAAACTTGCCAGAGAGGTGAGCCAGATTCAAAGATTCTATTGTTTAGGATATTTCATGCATTTGCATTGAATGGGAAGGGGAGAGAAATTCCCTGTCCCCCGCTCCACTCCATTATTATAGCAAAAAACTTGCCTCATTCCTCTCTGTTCGAGACACATGGCAATATGTAAAATTAAGTTTTGTTATTTTCATTGCATATGAGTTAGAAATTGAATTGTTAAATTTTTAGAGATAGCAAATCCCATACATGGCATAGGTAGTATATCACCACAATGTTATTCACCTATTTGAATATACTTCCATCTAATATTCTTTACGTTATAACTATTTTAGTTTGATTGTCACATAATATTGTTCAACTATATTCTTATATTTAATGTGGGACATATTTTAAATATTTTACATTAATTGTTCAACAATATTTTTTATCATTTCAATTATAATTGCATCTAATGAGTGTTACTTAAAAATATTAATTTTTTCTACCTATAAGACGTATTCTTTAGAATGTTTTCATCGCGTGCAACGTACGGGTTGAGTACTAGTAGAAAGAAAAGTATGGAATTTTAGCCTATTTTTTAATTAGAATAATAAGTTTTCTCTCCCAAAATCAAACCCTTTTTTATTTTTTGATTTTTTCCTTTTTTTATCAACTAATAATCAATCCCTAACAAATAAATTAACCGATCATTATCTATATTAAATCTTATCCTCACCAAGATAAGGAAATTTGTATACTAAAAATTAGATTTTTTCAAATTTTCTCTTATTCAAACTTCCTGACAAACAAATTAATCGATACTTAGTTATATTAAATATTAAGTATTAAATCTATATTTCGCTTCTCTGCATAAGTATTGGTGTTTTTTTTTAATTTAAATCTAAAGATTTAAATCTATATTATATATAATAAGCACCGATACCCTGAGTTATAAAAAGAAAAATTATATATAATGAGAGCCCTTTTTATAAATAATTAACTACAAAATGAAAATTAATTAAAATTAGCATTAACAACTTCATTAATATTTGATTATTGTGCAATACAAAATTAGAATTCATTGAATTCTTACACAAAATAAAAAGAAAGTATAACGTTAAAATTTAAAAATTAGATTTGACCCACTAATTAATTTTTGAAATAATTAATTATTTTTATAAATAATTAGCTAAGGAACCAAAGCTAATCTAAATTAGTAATTTTACTGAGATTTAATTTTTGTGTAATCCAAAATTAGACATCATTAAAATTTTACATAAAAATTAAAAAATTTTGTAACATGATTAGATTGGTCACTTTACTTAATTTTAGAAATAATTACTTATTTTCAAAAATAAAATTAGCTAAAAATGAAAATGAATTAAAATTGGCAATTTTTTTGGATTTAATTTTAGTGTGATAAAAAATTATAATTAATCAAATTTGTACATAAAACCTAAAAGACACATGTATTTTTTAAGTAACCGTTCAATTGTAATATTAATCCAATATTTTTAATTAATTGAATCGTTATCTATTTCTATATCAATATCTTTTAAATTATAGATATTCTTTAGTTGAAATAATTAATTAATATCTTTTAATAAGTTAGTCCAACCTGATTTTTATCTTTAATGTTATATGTTTCTTTTAATTTAAAGAAAAAAGAACTACAAATTCACTTCATAAAGATTAAACTAATTATTTTAGAAATAATTAATAATTTTTAAAAATAATTAACTAAAAATGTAAATTAATTATAATTAATTTTATTGAAATTAACTAAAATTAATTATATTGCGAAGATTTAATTCAATATATTTCAATGGACAAAGATTAATCAAAATTAGTTATATTGATATATGAGAAAATTATAATTAATTGAAAAATAAAAAATAGTCAAAATTCATTTCATTCCTATAGTTGGCAAGATTTCCCCGAAAAAATTAGAGAAATATTTTAAATTGCAATGCATCTTTTTAAATTATAAGACATTTTTAAAATTACATTAATACAATTCCTAAAAGTACATATATTAAAATAATTATTATCGAAATAATAGGCCAAAAGTGAAAATTAATTAAAATGAATTATGTTGTAATTAATTAAAATTAATTATATTACGAGGATTTAATTTTGATATGGTTTTAATGGGCAAAGATCAATCAAAATTAATTATATTTTCCAAATGAGAAAAGTATAATTAATCTAAATAATAAAAGATATTTAAAATTCATTAGATTTTGAAAGACACCAGGTTTTGAAATACTGCTTAGACTTAATCACTCGAGTCAATGAGGCAAGAGAACGGGGCAAATAAAATAAAATGCATTCTTTTTTCCAACCAGGAGAATGATAGCGTTGGTCAGTGCTGGCATATATAGACTCTCTAGTTTAAGTTGCTTCAACTCAAATAAAAGATATTAAACAACAATTCCCGTACTATAGAGTTACTAAACCTACCACCTTCAAACTAGGCCTTTTGGCCAGTTTAGATTCTAACGTATGATTGGGGAGGACTACTTGGTTCTAAGTATAGAAAAGGTTAATCACAAGCCATCCTATGGAAAGACAACATGTAGGTGATAAATTGACAAGAACGAGAATTAAATGAAAATTATGTGCTCAATAAAACAAGTCATCCAAGGATAAGTGCTAGAAAAATTTGACCGCGATGTTCCATGTCCAACTACTAGCACAGATTAGCACATTATCCTCATTGGCGATGCACAACTTGAGCCAAACATCAAAACATAACATGGATTTTTTTTGAACAAGAATGCTCCTGATCAAACAAAAGAGATATTGGACTTCATAGAAAAAGTACCCCCATCCCCTCAAAATAACAAGTACACTGCCTTGAATGTACACAATCAAGCTTATAACAAAAATCACATTAAACACAGTAAAAGATAATGGAGGCAGATACTCCCCTACTGATCTCGTGAGGTGGGGTGATGACCGACTGATCTGGCATGTTCCATTATGCTGGCTGTAGATGATCTGCTAGGTTGATTCTAAAACCTCAAAAGGAAACGCAATCTAAATAATACAAAATACGAAAGAAAACAAAATAAAAATGGATATAGGGATGGGTTGCCTCCCACCAAGCGCTTTGTTTATTGCCTTCAGCTCGACTCTTCCACTTATTCTCTCAAGGCGGCTTTCTTTGGATTTTGTACTCCTTGCAATTGCCAAATCTACTCCTTGCAATTGCCGGCTTTTCATACTTCCATCCTTCCTTTTAGTTTTGTGAGGCTCGGTTTCCTTTTCGGATCCACTTCATACTCTACGCCTGCCTTTTCTTCTTGTTTACCACTGAGCTCTTTCCCATGTGGCGATTCTTCTGATTTTAAGCACAATTGGGGATCGGGGGTAGAGATGATGTTAGAACATTGAGACTTACCTTATCATGCCGACTTCAATATCTATCAATGCTTAGCTCGTACGTAGCTAGGAATGGCCTCCCGAGTATGATCGACATTCTTCTATCTCCCGCTATGGCAATTATGATTAAGTCTGCAGGAAAGATAAATTTGTCCACCTCAACCAAAATGTTTTCAACCACACTATATGGATACCTAATAGAGCAATCTGCTAGTTGAAGCGGCACATTGGTGGGTTTTGGCTCTCCTAGACTAAGTTTCCTACAAATTGACAAAGGGATTAGATTAACACTTGCTCCTAAATCACATAAAGAATTATTAAAACATAAATTGCCAAAAGTACAAGGAATAGAGAAACTCCCTGGATCTTTAAGTTTGGGTGGAAACTTGTTGAGCAAGATTGCATTGCACTCTTCATTAAGTGCAATTGTTTCAAAATCCTCTGAGTTCCTCTTCTTTAATAGCATTTATTTCATAAACTTGAGGTAAAGGGCCCTTTGAGCCAAGGCTTCTGCGAAAGGGATGTTAATATGCAGTTTCTTGCAGATATCAAGAAACTTGGAGAATTGCATATCTTCCTTCTTCTTCATTAGCCTCTGTGGGTATGGGATAGGCAGCACGTAGGGTTTCAATGGTACCACTGTCAGTACGGATGAATTTCCCACATTTTCTTTAGCCCGTGAGTTTACTTGTACCTTTGATTCCTTTTTTTGAACTATTTCCTCAATCACCTCGTTTTCTTGTTCTTTGGAAGGTCGCTTGACAGGAATTTTAGGGAGCTGCACCCCACTTCTTGTAGTAATGGCCATCACTTGCTTCCTTGGTTTTACTTCTGTATTGCTAAGCAAAGTGCCTTGTGGTCTGCCTGAGATGGTGTTCGCCAAGTGCCCCTCTTGTGTTTCCAAATTTCTAATAGAGGCTTGTTGATTTTGAAGGGCGATGTCAGTTTTCTTAATGAATTGATTAGTGCCCTCCATATAGGCCTCGGTCCTTTCCACAAATTTTCGAAGCATTTCTTTGAAACCTGGCTTCTTCTCAACATGCTGAAATTGACCCCCTCGAAGTCCACTAAAATTTTGGCCATCCCGATATGAAAAGTTTGGATGTTGGCGTCATCCTTGATTGTAAGCACTCAAGTAGGGGTTATTATGATAATACGGGCTCCCTTCTTCGAAATCATCTTGATGATGATGCTACACTAGAATGGGACACTCTGTTCTACTATGGTTTGCTACACAATCTTCACAAATTGGTGATGTAGATTGCACTGCATTCACCGGATGGGTGATGTTTTCTACTTTGATCGGTAAATTGTCCAATTTAGCAGGTACAACGAAAATAGGATCTACTACATGAATTCCAGGAGATCTACTGATAAGTGCTAGAAAAGCACTTAAATAACTCTTCTATTTTATGTATTTGTGTATTTTATTAGTGTTATATGTTCCGTTTTATGTGTTTTTCCTTTATTGTGGTGTTTAGGGTCACAAAGAATCAAAAGGAGTCAAAATGGATGAAAATCGAATGAAAACGGAACTTGGGACCGAAATGCAAGCAAATTCAAAGATGGAGGGCCTCCGATGCAATTTTATGAAAAGTTGTTTTTAAAATTTTTCTTGTGCCAATATCAAAGAATATCAAAAGAGGTTTTCCACATTTTTGTCGGATCCCAAATCGGAGTTTCCTAGTGAAAGTTATGGTCATTTGAAGAGAAAGGACAAAGCGTAAAAAATCAGCAGCTCGAATTTACTGCCGCAGTTTAGTAATGTGACCATAACGTTTGATAAAAACTTCGGATTGACCTGCACTTTATATTGTTGGAAAGGACACTCAGAGGACTACAACTTTGATGTTGACCTCTTCAAATGATTCGGATCATATCATGGTCAAAAATGGGCAAAAACGAGAGTGATGTGAATGGAAGATTTCTTGGGCCATGTTTTGGTAGAAAATTCATAACTTTCTATTAAAATATCAAAAAAAGGAAATTCTAATTGCACAATTTAGCCAAGATGCTTACCTATACCATGATGCAATATTTGAACTAATGGAGCAATTTAAGATCATGATTTGGTGGTTACCAATTAGTGGAATCATAATGGAGTAGTTGTACAATTTTTTATTATGTTTTCTTGTGAAATTTTGCCTATAAATAGAGGCATTTGTAAGGAAGGAAATACACAACTTAGTGGAAGAGAATTAGTTAGTATTTATCTCCAACTTTCTCTTCAATAAAATTCTCTTCTTCATTTGTTCTTAGTTTTAGCTTGAAAAATCTTAGTTTTTCATATTCCGGCGGAAGAAATAAAGGCTTCAATCGATCAACGATACTTGGTGGAATATGATTAGCGGATCATTTCTTCGATAAGTTTCTCTTTTCCCTTTTATTTCTCTATTTATTTCTTAACATTTATTTACTTGTTTTCTATATTTTGCGTATAATCTATGATATAGTGGTGGTGATACAAAGCGAACACTCGCTAAAAAGTATGAAACCCCGCAAATATGAGTAGTTAGACTTTTCTATCTAGTTCGAGGGGGACGTTGTGTTCAACTAACATGTGGTTATCTTTTCTAATTCTTTTGTAACGTTTTATCTATTCCTCTACTTCAATTTGTTGATTTGTTATGCTTGTAAACCCGTTTTTGAGTTTATTTGATTATTGTATTCACTTTGGCCAATTGAATCAATCAATCTTTAAATTCAAGTTACTTGCTAGGATTGGAACTTTTGATCCGTAATTATCACTAGATTCCAATCCAAAGTAGCAAATGAATATCGTGCATATTTATTAATAAATCAACTTAGATGCATTAATTCGAGTTTGTGAAATTATTCATCTAATTCAACTCATTCTTCTCGTTCATTTCACACTAGCTTTGCATTAAATCCTAAGAATTTGTTTAGGGTTATCCAATAGCTAGATGTTAAGTTAAAGAACTCACTTTAATTTAATACAATTAAGGAAGACTTAGTTAATCAGAACTTCTTGGTTAATTGAGAGTTGATAAATTGAAGAAGGAATAGTAACACGTTGCATGGGAAAGATAAATATAAGTTGTTGACACAACCGAACCCGAGAACTAGATATTTTGTACAATTGTTTTATTCCAATCTTTTATTTTGAAGTTCGATTTTCTATTTTTATTCAAATATCACAAAACCCCCCATTTCTAGATTAATTGATAAGAACAACTAAATTAAACACCGTTCCTCTTGGGTTCGACCCTTACTTACCACTTCTACATTAATTTGTAGTTTTGAAACCGAGTAAGGAAATAAAATAAACTTTGGCGCGCCGCGACAAATGCGCCCATCTACTATGATTTCTCCTTTCATTGGCCTATATGGCATTTGTGTTGGCCATGGTCTTGAAAAGTTCCAACACTTCTCCAATGGTCTTGGTTGATAGAGAACCGTTAGATGAAGAACTGGCCATGTTTCGACCGACCATGTTTCGACTGTCTTGTGATAGGCCTGCATAGAAGTATTGGACTTGAAGTCCATGTGTGATCCCGTGATGGTGAAACGTTGCCACGCTTCATCGAAAGTCTCGGATTCATGTTGCTGGAAAATGGAAATATCATGTTTGAGCTTTGCAATTTTGACTGGTGGGAAAAACTTAGTACAAAACTTTTGTGCCAAATTATCCCACGTAGTCATATTGGCTACTAGCTGAGAGTCAAGCCACTCTAAAGCCTTGTCTAGAAGAATGTACGGGAAGAGCCTTAGCCGAATTGCATCGTCCGATATCTCTCGATACTTGAAGTGTTGGCACATTTCCAAAAAATGCAACACATGTTGATGTGGGTTTTCATCTGCTCGTCCATAGAATTGTAGGCTATTTTGGAATAGTTGGATGACGTTCCTTTTCAATTGGAATTTATCCTGTCCAAAAGCGGGGTAGATGATACTACTCTGACTTTGGATAACTTGCGGGGTCATGAAATCACCGACTAGCACATCCCTCTCATTTGCTACTATCGCACCTTCTCCTGCCATTTTCTTCTCTTTTTTTTCAGATCCTTCTTTTCTTTAGCTTCTCTCAATTGTTGGCGAAAAGTTTGTTCAATCTTTGAATCAAATTCAACTAGTTGTGATGTACGTCTCGTTCGTCGCATATGCACCTGAGACTGAATAGGAAGAAGAATGTAGTAGAAACTAAAAATAAAGAACAAAATAAAATAAAGCCAGTAAATTAGAGTTAGTGGTAGAAAACTAAACGTTGAAAACTAAAACAATCCCCAGCAATGGCACCAAAAACTTGTTGCATGTTTATCCCGCAAGTGAACAGGAGATCATCGGGAAACACATCCAAAAATTCACTTACTATTGGAACTTAAAATGGCGTTAGTGATTCTTCGGCTTTCATATTGGCCAAGGTGATCACATATGCATGACATCCTTGACTAATTAACTTCTTCGCTTTGATAGCTGAAATAATCATCCGATTTGGACGCTCTAACTTCGGAAAACACAATCTGTTCAGTTGCCAGGAATTTCAAAGCTCAATTAGGACAATCCAAAACTATTTCATGTCATACTAACCAATCCATTCCAAAGATCAGATCAAAATCTTGAATCTCCAAAGCAATAAGATCGGCAAACATCCCACAACCCTGAACTTTAATAGGAATAGTCGGGAAATAATCCATAGCACAGTGATTTCGTCTCGAAGGTACAATAACATCAATAAAAGACCATAGGGGCTCTGGAGTCATGTTCATATGTTGAGCAGACGAAGTGGATATAAAAGGATACGTAGCTCTGGAATCAAATAATGAGTATGTAGGTCAAGTACAAGCATAAATAGCATATGTGATAACATCAGCCTTCTTGGGTACTTCGGGTTGGACTAAGGCGAATACACGTCCGGCTTGGTGGGGGTGGAGGTAGTGGTGGAGGTACTTGATTCCTCGCATTCAGACACTCTTTATTCATATGCCCCTCCTTACCACATTATATCATCAATTGGTGCCAAAGTAATATTGACCCCAATGCTTCTTCCCACAAAATTGGCAATGGGAAGAGAAGACGAACTCGGTCCTTTCTTTGGCGGTGAAGAAGGAACATTACACGACGGTCTCTTGTTGTTTTTTCTTTGGCCACAATAATTCGAACCTTGCCCTCGGTTGCTATTCGAGGAACCTTGTGAGGAATAAGATTGTCCTTCAGCCGGCTGAGGAGACTGAGCTGGAGGGGACTGAATTGATTGGCCGGTGACTTGACGAGCTTGAGAAATTCTTGCTTCGACTCGTTCTGTGACATATGCTCGTTCCATAACCTCAACATAACTCGTAGTCGGAATACTTGCCAACTAAACATCCCGAGCCAATTCGAGCCTTAACCCCGCAATGAAACGTCCAATCTTTTGTGAGGGAACATCTACCATATGCATAGCAAATCGGGCAAGGTCGTTAAACTTTTTACTGTGCTTATTCACCAACATATTTCCTTGCCGCAACTGAATAAATTCATTAAGCTTCTCGTTTGGGTTGCTTTGGATAAATACTTAGTTCAAAATCTGGTACAAAAGTCAGTCCAATTGGTGACAGTAGCTTCTTCTCCTTTTCTCACTGTATCCCACGAAAAGCCGGCCTAGCTACGAAGCATAAAGGTAGAACAATTCACTAACTCGGATTCGGGAATGTGAGCATATTCAAACATTCTGTTCATCGTTTGTGAATCCAATTCTCAGCATCAATCGGATCGTTAGCATCTTCGAAAATTGGCGAATTCAAACACCGAAAACGATCAATTGCCAACTCCTTGTCTTTTTTCTCTTTTTCTTTATCAACCTCCGAAGCACTTACTGAATTACTACCATTTGTATTATGGTTTGCATTAGTGTTATTCATCAATTGCTACATCATTTGAGATTGTTGTTGCATTTGTTGTGACTGTTGCTCAACAAGTCGGGTCAATCTTTCGATAATAGTAGTCTGATCGTCAGCCATCTATTCATCATATAAAAGGAAACCATAAAGGGAAATGGGAGATATCCCAAGGTTCATAGCCTCATTCCAGGCCTACATGTTCTCCTCACATAACATCACACAAACAAAACATATAGAGGCACATCATACAAATAGCTCATGTATTGGAGTGGTGGAGAGAATCCTCTAATGTGTGGGGAAAATAGGAAAGGAAGCCTGCTCTGATACCATCCTGTAGTGCCCTCTCTAGTGCCTCATCCTATCTAAAATTATATTAGGGCAACGGAGCTGGAGTAGGCCTCACACTTTATAATGTCACCCAAAACCACGAGCTCATTTTCAACAACACATTTGAGCATAAGAAACTATGTCATTACTTGCAACATTTAACATGTACAAAGCAACTCAAGTTGTCTCGGTTCAAGTACAAAACATTTTATACAGGATCTACAACTTCTTTTCTTTTCCCCTACATGTATCCTCACACACCAAGTTCTAGAGGACTCCCCGCCATCTCCCATGTCATTACCATGTACAGCACCACCAAAACATAGAAAAGGAAAACATAGTGAGTCATAAGGACTCAGTAGGGAATCGATGCAGTGCAATGCATGTCAGACACATACTTTAGGCCCAGTTGTGAATCATGTGCTTACAATGGCGCCTCATATAACATATCGTATTTGACTAGGCTTCAATCCTCTTGCGGAGTTTCCCCCGTGAGACTACCATTCGGGCCAAAGGTCTCAATCCTCATGCGAGGTGTCCCCCGTTAGACCATCGTTTCCTTTACATGTATGTAAATACATGATAGGCAACATCACATCTGCGTGCTTTCATGATATAATCGCTCTAGCATTTACATATACATTCATATCACAAACGTGCACACCTTTCCTTTCAAGCCTGGATACCACGCCAAAAGGCCATAAACATGTAAATATCACATTGTTCCCATAAATTCTTCACACATATCTTCATATGCCTTCTAAACATATCATCTAAACAAATACCTCAAGGCATCTAAATCAAGATTGCACATATGGAAAACTCAAGTTTTATAAGCAAATACTTGAAATAACTCCTACATATACTTATACTTACCCACTTGGACACCTACTATATCTATTACCCACCTTATAGGAAATGAAACAATCAACAAGGTGCTTAGTAGCTTCCTTCGACTTCCTCCTTCTTCCTTCGCCTTGCTTGTAATACCAACAATAGATGATTAATGATAAAGGTTGAAGATCAAGTGGTATAAAGGATTGGAGAAGTTGGAGGATTGGTAAGAATGTCTTTGGGGATGGTTTTGGGGTGTTAGGGCCGAGTATATATGGAAAATATATCCCCCAATGGCAAGAAAAGTCGAGAACAAGTTTCTGACAACTTAAAATTACGACCGTAGCTAATACATTTATCGCCGTAAATTGCAACCTTACGGCCGTAACCATGTTTTTACTATTGTAAGCTACAGTCATATGACCGTAGCAAAGGCTCTGAACACTTCAACACTCCACCATTCTTATACTTACGGCCATAACCCCAATATTTTACGCTCGTAACTCACGACATACGGCCGTATCATATTGTGTACGATCGTACCAAAGTCTCCGCATATTTTTCATACTTTCCCTGCCTCAAATTTACGACCGTATCTTACTATCTTATGGTTGTAATAGCACAATTATGGCCATAATTCTAGCATTTACGGCCATAAATATAATTTTCCTGAATTTTTCTTCTCGTCTTGAATCTAATGGCCGTGACATTACCAAATCTATCACATACACTGATAAACATATTTTACCATATTACACACGCATCATCATATCAAAATAGGTCATCATCATATCAAATTTCATATAAGAAAATCAGATGGGGTGTTACATACACGTTTGAGTTTTTCTATTTTTCGCAAGTAATCTTTTTTGAAATTTATTGCAATTTTGTAAATTTATTTTGAAAAGTTATGATTTTGTAATTTAATAATAATAGCTAAATTAATCGGTAAATGGTGATTATGATTTTATAACTATTTTAGTTAACATGACTATAATTGTGATTTTGATTTATTTATAAGAGTTATTATTTTAATTTGTGTTAAAATTAATTATAACATCTATAATTATTATGGGACAATTTTCAATTTGAATCTCACGTTTTTTTTATTTTTTAAATCAATAAACATAATAATGTTACGCCAAATATTTTTAATATTTCTAATATTTTGTTTTACTCATTTTCATGATCTATTAAACAGCTTGGAATCTATTATATTTTATGTTGTTCTTTTGATGCAATACAAGAAATTTAATTACTGAGATTAAAAATTTAAAAACTTTGTGTCATAAGCAATGGCTATGAACAAATCCTGAGCAATTACTTTGATATGTTGGCTTTTTTTTGAAAAACTTAATATTAATCTTTGACTATTACAGTTTGAAATGTTACAAATTATATGAGGTTGAAGATCATGATTTGCGATAAAGACATCAAGCCAAATAAGGTACAATGTTATTTTTGCAGAAATTTTTGAAAATTAAGAATAGTTTCATCATTTTTGATTTTTTACAATTGTGTTCAATAATAAAATCTTAATTTTTTTTCAATTGTGTTATTTATGTATGAGCATTAAGGCCTTGTTCTCCCCACTATATTTTTCCACTAACTCCCACGAACTTTTTCTCTCTCATCATTTTCAGGCACCCATTTAATTACTTTATATTTTTAAAAATATTTTTCTTAATTTTCCACAACACATCTAACACGCAAATTCGAGTAAATCTACAAAATACTCCAAAGAACAAGGCCTAAATTGTATAATATTGTTTATTTTTTGTGTGTGTATATATTATAAATATATAGAATTAAAAAATAAAATCATATTGAAAATATTTATTATTTTAGTGTGCCTTAAGTGATGTTGAATGAGTATTTATCATTGAATAAAAAATATTTGTTATTTTAATATGTTCGATGCGAGACTACCATTTAGGTTTCAAAGAAGATAATTTCCTTCAATTGTATCATATGTTATGAAAATTAATAAAAGTCAAGGTCAATCACTCTCTCAAGTTAGTATTATTTAGGAAACCAGTATTTTTTCGTGAATAATCGTATTTCGCAATATCAAGGATTACAAGTTGTGAGTGATTAAAAATACATATTGATATGTCATAAGAATAGAAGGCTTATGAACAGAACGAAAAATGTTAACTGTTTCGAAATCTTTGATATCTTGTTTTCACATAATGACAATGAGTATCTTTTATTTCATGAGATCAATTCTGACTAACTTATTTCAAATTTTTTGTTGTGTTAGATTCTCCACAGAGTAGATTAAAAAAAAAAATCTCGATCTGATTTGTTAATTGCGTTCATAAATCAAAACCAAAAATTCATTGGGAGGTATTGTTTTTCTTTTGGTTTGAAGATTAGAAGGAAAAAGCTAAAAGAAAAGAAAGATTTAAATAAAAAAAAAGGACCGATATGAATAGCCCGAGAGACCTTTTTCTTTATAGTTCCGCAAGCCAAAAGATACATATCTATCATTTTCAAAGCAATATATGTTTACATTTGTCTCGATCTTTTGATGAATTAGCTGCATTTATGTAGTCAGTGTATTCTGAAAAACGCTAAACATATGTGCTTTGCTGTCCAAAAACCTGAGGCCTACTTTTGGTTGTTTGTGTGTGATTCACCTTATCAACCTACCTAGGTAACATATATAATTCAAACAACGGAAGACACATGCATAAAGAAAATTGGGTCTTTCCATTTTGGTTGGAAAAATAATATATGTTGGCAAAAGGGACGTGAAACAAGTATTAAAATGATTTTTATCTTTATGCACATGTTCTACACAATCCAAGAATTCCAAAGTAAAAATTTGACGTCGACGCACAACGCAGTCCGTTAATTATGAATTCTACCGTCTTTATGTGGGATAAGACTTGACATTGAAATGACTTTAATTCTTCGCAACCGTAAACGGGTATAGTGGGGAACTTATATGTAATTAATTACTATGAACGATTGATTGTTCACTTACAGTAAAGTCAATTTTATGGCAAAACAAAGAAGATTGCAGAGTTTTTGGATAAATAAAAACAAAAATTTATTAATTTATTATTTTTTTTTGTAAGAAGGGCAAGAGCGAAAACCATTTTACAGTAGGTGGTAATATAGAAAACCATTGTCTTTCAAGATTAATGGACATAATGTTGCACAAATTATGCAGCTAGAAACTCTCAATTTTGAATTCATTTCTTTATTACACAAAAAGAGCACTCAAAAATCATAATTATAAAAGAAAAATCTTCTTTCGATATCAAGTTTTACACATGATCTTTGATATTGAAAGGTTGACAATAGGTAGAGGTGGTGGGGTGGGGATGGCAGTTGTCACCCTAACATCGCGTGTTGCTCCATTTGTTGCCCCCACTAAGGAAGGTCTAATGATTCGTGAGGTTTGAGTTGAATTTATAAAAAATGACCATTGAACCGCAAAATCGGGGGCGTGGGGGGTTCGAAGGTTCAGGGGAAGCGCCGCCGAAAATTCTTTTTTTTTAATCAAACACACGGTATTAAGTTAAAAAACTCAAAAAGAGTGTCAAACATAGCTCGTGTTTCCCTTCCTCTTCCTCTTCATCTTTCCCTCGCAGCTCATTTTGGTTGGTTTTGACATTTTCAACCGCCACATTCACATTCACATCAACTGACTCATTAACTACATTTTCCACATTCTCTTCGCTTATTTTTCTATTCTTGAAATTGAAGTACTTGGCAAGGTCTCCAACTTGACTTTATATTAGAGCGGCTTCCTTGCCTTTCTTTTTTTTCTTTTGAGTTTCGAAAGAATACTTAGGAGGCATGATGCATGATTGCGCACTTTACTATAAATACCAAGAAAAAAGATTAAAAATCGGCATCAAATGAATTAAATAAATTCTTTTGTCAGACAAATAAAAAAATCGGCTTCAATTCATTTGATTCCTACAAATTTGTAATGAATTTAAATTTGGATTTTTTAATAAAATAAAATAAAAAAATGAGCATACGGACTAAAATGGGCCCCCCAAAAGGTCTAGCCAGAGTCGATCGACTCACCCGCCTAATGCCAAAAATCGTCCCTGGCCCCCACAAAATTTCTGTTCAATAAAATATTTTTTATGCTTTGTGTTGAATATTTTTTTTTTGCGGTCGTAAACCAAAATTTCGGACTCCTTTATTAAAATTCACTGTATACAAAGTTGACAAATGACTGGCTAGGGGTTAGAGTCTAGAAAGGTCCTTGAAATATGATGGTGCTCATGACGGACGTACAGTTGATGGTCCTAGACTATACATAGGGCCGACATATATGTATATACACAAACCGAAAACACTAATTTTTTTTTTTTTATTGAAAGACTAATTTTTGCGCAAGAGGTGTACTTAAAAAGTAAAGATAATTTTGAAGAGAGAATTTTTTCTAATGCCAGTGAAAAATAAGTCATATTATGATTAAGTTAACATACAATTAACTTCATCATTCAAGCCAGCTAATTATCAGGCCACCTGTCTACATCATTTACAATATATATCTAGACACACTCTAATCTACTTTAGACAAGGCAACTTTTACTTTTTTTTCTATAGGTGCACACTTGGTGCAATCTCTCGTTAAACTTTTCGTGCATTTGCATTATTCAGCTCAAAGTTGAGAGGTCATAAGAAAGCCCTAATCATGATCATTCTTAATTTACCAAAGGGCATAACGAATATGTATCTCACAAGTCGTCGAGAGGATAATGCATTGAAAATGAAACTAAATTTGCCCTACTACGGCTCTTAAGTTACAATCATTGCAAAATATACGTAAGGTTCCACCCTTTTTCTTTTTAAGATAAAATTTATATAGTTTGTTAAAGAAATTAAGAAAATTTAGGAAACCTCTACTCCCTTTGTTCGGCGTTTAAAATGGTTCCTAGCTAGAGTTCCTCGTGTGCAAATTATAATAAATATCACTAGTATACAATTGATTTTAGGAGACGCCCATTAGGTGGCGTTTTTAATGAAAACGCCACCATTGATACTTGTACTGAAGAAAGGGTGACAGTTGTGTTAAAATCCGCCACCCTAAGTCAAAGAATTAAAAAATAAATAAATAAAACACTTAGGGTGGCGATTGTACACACAACCGCCACCCTTAGTCAAAGAATTAAAATAAAAATAAAAATAAAACACTTAGGGTGACGGTTGTATACACAACCGGCACCCTAAGTCAAAGAATTTAAATAAATAAATAAATAAAACACTTAGGGTGGCGGTTGTACACACAACCGCTACCCTAAGTCCACGAATTTTAAAAAATAATAATAATAAAACACTTAGGGTGGCGGTTGTACTGACTTAGGGTGGCGGTTGTACAGTACAACCGCCACCCAAAATGCGAAAAATTTTGAAATTTCAAATTTCGAATTTTAAAATTCAGTTTGGGTGGCGGTTGTAATTGCATAACCGCCACTCGTTATTCGAGCAGTAATTAAATTACCAGATCTACATCATTATTTCTGTTTTCTTCCTCATTCTTCTTTCTCTCAAGTGTGAAATTTACAAATTATGGTGCAGAAATCAGATTTTATGCTAATGTAAGGTAAGCTTCCTCTATCTATTACTTTCAAATTCGTGTATTTTTTTAATGCTAATCGTGTATTTCGTGTAATTAAAAAATTAATCTTTTTTTTCGAGGTTTTAAGGATGCAAACTTTAAATGGCCATAACTTTTGCATACGATGTCCATTTTCAGCCCACGAGTTCACATCGTGACCCCATGTTTCAGGCCAATCTGAGGTCGTTTCAGCCCTCAAAATGCCCTTTTTTGTTTTAGTGTTTTATTTCATTTCATAGTATGCTAGGATTTCATTTCTTTTCTTATTTAGGGACATTGTTGGTTGTAATTGGAGATGATTGATTTTGAATAAAAATTATTTCGTTCTTAATTTGTTAATTAGTTGCAATCCTAATATCTTAATGCTATGCATACCTCTCTAAAAAAAAAGGACATAGGGTGGCGGTTCTTTGAAATTCACTAGTACAAAAATGAGCTTAGGTGGCGATTGTTTTAGAGTTAGCGTGTCCGTTTTTTTATTGCCACCCAAACCAGCGACACCCAAAGTCGTCAAAAGGGTGGCGGTTGAAAAAATACCATCCAAAATAGACTTAGGGTTTAACAACCGCCATCCTTTATTATTATTTTTTTTTAAAAAAAAGGACTTAGGGCGGCGGTTGTGTCCAACAACCGCCACCCTAAGTTTTTTTTTTTTTTAAAAAAAGCACTTATGGTGGCGGTTCTAGTGCAAAATCGCTACCCAAAGTTCACTTTTTTTTATGGTATGAGCGATGGAAAACACACGAAATAATTTTTATTCAAAACCAATCGCATCCAATTACAACAAAATGAACAATCTAAGAACAAAAACACAGAATTATAAGATGAAAAGCTAAAAATTGCGTTTTGAGGCCTTAGATGACCTCAGATCAGCCTGAAACATGGGGTCACAGTGATAGCAATGAGTGTCGTAGATCTCGTCGCGATGATTCCGGAACGTACTCGTGGGCTGAAAACGGACATCGTATGCAAAAGTTATGGCCATTTAAAGTTTGCACGATCAAAAACTCGAAAAAAATTATGTTAACTATTATACAAAAATAAACGAGATTGACATGACCAAAAGATCAAATAAGCTTACCTTACTTAAATTATGGCACCAATTTGTGAAGAAATTGCACTTAAATCTGATTTCAAACCTTGAATATTTTAAGAAATTTCTACAAATTTTCAAAAGAACGAGAAACTCAGAAGCGGGAATACCAGATCTGGTGATTTGGTGGAATATTTAAAGGGAAAGGGTGGCGGTTGTAGCAAAAAACCGCCACCCCATGTACTATATATATTTTTTTTTACGTTGGTTTAGGGTGGCTGTTGTTTTACACAACCGCCACCCTATGTTCTTAATTTTTTTTTTTAACGTTGGTTTAGGATGACGGATTTTTACTATAACCGCCACCCTTTCTTAATTCCGAGCATCAATGGTGGCGGTTTCAATGAAAACGCCACCTAATGGGCGTCACCTAATGTCACTTGTGTATTAGTGTTTTAAAGAACCGCCACCCTAAGTATTAAAAAAAATATTAGTTAGGGTGGCGGTTATTGCTAACAACCGCCACCCTAAGTTTAAAAAAAAAAAAAATTAGTTAGGGTGCCTAACAACCGCCACCCTAAGTTGATTTTGGGTGGCGGTTGTTAACAACATCCGCTACCCTAAGTCCACGAATTTAAAAATAAAAAAGAGAAAGGGTGGCGTTTTTTGAACCGCCACCCTAAATCAAGACATTGGTTGTCGCCATTTTTGGTGGCATTCGTTAAACCGCCACCCTGAACCCAAAACAACCGCCACCCTAAACCATTTTTGTACTAGTGTATGCTCGATCGTGGACAATTTAAGAAATGATTTATTTACAAAGAATCATAGTTCAAGGAATTGATAATCATATATATATATATATACATATATATATATATATATATATATTGTTCCAAATTTAAATAAGTTGTTTTTATCTTTTTAATTATCTCATTCAACTAGATTAAGACTCCATAGACATAAGAAAATGTAAATGTTGAACATTTTATATTAGATGAGACAAGAGATATAAGAAATTAAGCTTTATTGGCGACATATCGCCCTTATAGGTTCTTGCTTGTAGACATGTTGCTCCTAAATGCCTACAGACACGGACCTATAGGGGCGGTATGCCGTTTCTAAAGACCTTATTTCTGATAGTATGTGAACTTTGTCTCTGAAAAGTAGGAGAATAACCATCGACACACTAATTAAAGTTTTTGTTGTTTGAATAACATAATTTTAGCCAAAGTTCATATTATCTTGTTGTAGAATAATTGCACACATCCAATGTTTATATTACTTACCAGATTTCTTTTCGTTATCTTCTAGTGGTTTCCTTTATCCACAATCTACTGATCAGCTACAAAGTCAGCTTGCTTAATGCTTATGATCTAGGTAATACAAATTAAGCAGGCATTCTAATGTTATTATTACAACAAATCGCAAAATGTCTATGTCAAAATTGCAATAAAAAATTATCGTTTGACAAAACTTAGACACCACATAAGTTACTTCAAACATAAAACAAATCCACTTCCTGCTAAAAGACAGTTTAATATAGTATTCTCCTATTACCAGCCGCCATATATTGAACACACAGATTATGATGGGCACCAATCTTTAATCATACTTAGCTTCTTTCTCTCCATCTTTATCTATATATAACACATATAACTTCTCTTGACTGAAATACTTCAATTTAGACATGGAAGCTGATAAAAGATTGACTTTGCCTCCTGGTTTGTGTTTTGATCCAACAGATGAAGAGCTTATTCTTTACTTTCTGTATCCAAAAGCTGCTAGCTTGCCTTGCTACCCTAACGTCATCCCCGATCTTGATCTTCTTTATTCGCCACATCCGTGGGAGTTAAACGGTACAAAATTCGTCCAAACTTTCATTGCTGTTATAACCTCTGTTGTAAAAAGGTCGCTTCAATCTTGTTTAAAGTTTGAGCTTACTGCTTTGCACGCTTTTACTTCACAAACTATATGCTTACATCTGCTTAAATTCTAAGCTTGATTTTCTTGCTCAGTAACGTTTCATACTTTATAGAGCACTAGTTATGACTAAAAGATTTGTGGTTTCTTTCATTCATAAGATTGTTGATTTATATTGTGTTTGATCCGATGTTTGTTGATCGATAGATAAGACATTTCTGAGTCGAAGGAAATGGTATTACTTCAGCAGAAGGACGGAGAATCGAGCTGCTGAAAATGGAGGGTTTTGGAAGGAGATGGGTGTTGATGAGCCCATAGTTTCACACACCGGAGATAAAGTGGGAATGAAGAAATATCTGGTGTTTTACAGCACTGATGATGTTAGCTCTCAGAGCCAAACTAATTGGATAATGGAAGAATATTATCTCCTTATTTCCCCTAGAGGAGAAAATCAGGTACGAGTAAGCCAACTTTTCACTCACTACAAGAAATTTTACTTTTGACAACTCAAAACTCGGTAGGAAAAAGTCATTTTTGAGTTGTTTGGTCGTAGAATGGCTGTCAGGAAAGATTTTAAAGCAAACTTTTTGGCTTTTAAACGTAAAGAGAATTTTTTTGGAGTGACTCTAGCAGTTGTTAGCCCCATGCTGTCAACAGAGGGTACGATTTAAAGTGTTTACCGCATGTGTAACAACTAATACGAGTGAGGTGGTTGAAGTGATCTTTATTATTTTTTATTTTTTATTTTTTTTGTGTGAAGCAGTTGAAGTGATCTTTTTTTTTTTTTTTTTTTGGTGAAGCAGTTGAAGTGATCTTGATTGCTGTATAATGATATGTTGTCAAATGGCCTTGCTGACAGCTTATTAGAACTTGTGACTGTTGTTGGTGTTATTATTATTATTATTATTTGGGATTCGAAATGACTAATATCAATTTTGTCGTTCTCGATATAGGATTTCGATGAATGGGTTCTATGCCGAGTTCATGAAGCAAATATGAATAATTATGAAGGGGTGGGTTTTCCAGAAAGCGACAACGGTGGAGATGAGCTCTCATATCTTGATGAAGTGTTTTTGTCGATGGAGGATGATGAAGAAGAAATAAATTTTCCATATTAGATCAAATATCAATCGATCAGTCATGTGTACACATATCATATAGATATCAGCTAACCTACTGAAAGTCAATTAGGAAGAGGGGAAAAAACAGCTAATATAATTTCAGTTAATCGTGTTACGGATTGGAAGTCGGATTATGATTTAAGCAATTACGTTGACACGTACGTGTATATTTATAGATATTGTAATATTATTGTAAGTATAAGAAGTCAATTTGAAGGATTAAATAATTTTTACACTAACAAATTGGACTTTTTGGAATGACTCTATCGTCCATATAGTCTCGTACCTGTAAAATAATAGGATCGACGTCGCTATTATTACTCTATAGGCACGAATATGCTATTGTAATTACTTTACATATACGAGGCTATAAGAATGATTGTAATCCTTAAAAATCCTGTTTTTGGTAGTGTTATAATTTGATTTGATGGTGACATGATTTTATTTCAATTAATTAAAGCAGAATTCTTTCTTGTTCTAAGATTAATAATATAACTGACAACGTGATTTATAACGCCCCAATCAAGAACGAGAACACAAAAGAGGGAGGCACCTCAAAACGTCAGATCACGGAGAGCGTCAAAGACTCAAAGTCGTACTCCACATTTGGATCTTACTAACAAACATAGGTTCAAGAGTAATGATCCCAATCGAACACAAAGATTAATACAGAGATTGATAATATGGAGTGAGATAATAGCAATTAATCATAGATACATGGATGCATCTAACCCTACATGATTTCTATGGTCAACTAGAATTATTTTATGGTCAAATTGCTAAATATATTGAGCCAAATATATAGTACAAATCTTTTTTGTTCCTCCCGATTTTTAGAAATTGAAATAATTTGATTTAGAAATATTTTTTTAAACTCAAAGTAGTTTGCATTAGGTATTGATATTTAGGGCTTGTTTGATTTGATTTGATAAGTTTCTAATAAATTTAATAGATTTCTATTGCTTTTCAATCATATATCCAAAAATCGTTTTCCCCTAAAAATCTCTATCAAACACACCCTTAATGATGAGCAACTGAAATGGAACCAAACCCTTTCTCCAAGCAGAAATAATAATTACATAGATTGAATTGTTGGTATGGTACAATGGGAATTTAGTTGGACTAATTTTTTTTATTTAATCCTAGCTATATATTGGACTCACAAGACAAAAAAATTAGTTTCCCGCACATACGTTTAAATGAAATTGGAAATTTATACCCTTCTGAAAATTTTCTTTCTATTGTAAACAAGAGAGTTTTCATTTCAATTTTCATTACCAAATTCATAACAAATGATCCCTATTTATAGAAACTACTGAGGCATATCGTATTATAAATATTGACATGGCACATAATAGTCATTCACACAATACCCGGTGGTCGACAATTTACCACCAACACCATCATGACCTATTATTACATAACCTGCTTTTCTTTTCTTTTCTCTCCTTTCGGTGCCGTTCTTAGCTCTTTTACAACTCTCCCCCTTAAATGACTATTTATATAATTGTCTTCCAAACTTGTTTGGCAAAAAATCCAGTGAGAGAAAAAACTTCCAAACTGATTGTAGTAGAGATTGAGATGATTATATAATATTTATTTATAACATTGTTGGGAAAACCTCGTGGGACACAACTTGAGCAATAAGCAAAAGAGCTTGCCCCCCCTGATGTCGACTATTCTTATAGGAGCATCCATGCGTTGCCTCGTTAAAACCTTGTCAAGAAAACTCAATGGGAAAAACTTGATAGAAGGAAAAAGAGTACATCTATTCCATCTGATTTCACATCCCGAGAACTGATATATTCATTTCTGGAGAAAGACTTCAATATCATCATCATCTGGATTTGAATTAATGTGTCCATTATAATTTGGTCCAATAGATATATTGTGTCAATTTCTCCTGTAGTCCTCATGAATATGCCTTATTAAAACCTTATTAGGGATGGGAAAAATCCTAATGATGAAAAAGAGTACATTATTCATGCAAATACGCCATATAGATTGCCTTTATTACTTTAGCATTATTTCATATCTTGTGCTTGTCCGCAACCGGCAATCTCGAACTTATATTCTCATTATATCGAGATATATACCCGGATTTCTTCTAGAGATTTCAAATTAGTTGTCATTAGACCACCTTATTAAAAACCTTATTTGGGAAAAACCCTTTGCGATAAAAACCTCAATCAAGGAACAGAGTACAGCGTACGAAGTTTTCTTCACAACAATATCATTGTTTGAACCGTTGCATGCACTGTTATTTGGAATCTGTTCAAGAGTTCAAGTTTCATTCTTTCTCATCAAGCCAGTATATTAATACTTTTATTATAAGAGCATATATTTCAATACCTTCATTATCATTAATCATATGTAGTGCCACATTTTTAAATAGTATTGACCAGGGACGTAGCTAGGATATTTTGTTAGTGTGGGCCAAATTTTTTTTAAAAATTTTTTTTCCACCAGTGGAGTTGTTGGGGGATATATGGGTTGGGGTGTAGCTCGAACACTGGTAACACATTAAGGATTTAGAGATCTTAATCATTGCACTGCATTCAAACCACGTGCAATCAGAAATTTTAGAAAGAATAAAATGTAATATAGCTCATTAAATCCACGAAGGAATAATCAACCTAGCTTATAATTTACAACATCAAACCATATAATCAATTTTCAACATTAATCGTCCTAACAATTTAATATCAAAAGAAATTAACAATGAACCAAATTTAATTTCAAGTTCAAATATAATTGCATTATATAAACTCATTTACACACACACACACACACACACACACACACACACATATATATATATATATATATAAGAGACTTTACATAGTAAACTAACTGAAAGTTAACTATTTGAGTCTAAAGCTAAAATCACTAAATTAAATCTTAAGACTTTACATTCTAATTTAATTGCAAGTCCCATGGGAGAATCAAACTCACTTATTGCACAGTTCTTCATCACTCATTCTAGTGCAAATCTAATTTCACCTTTTCAAGGATAAATACAACCAAATTTTTAATAGAAAATAATTTAGTTAAATTTTGGAATATAGAAGATGATAAAATTTTCTACAATGTTTATTATTTCTTTAATTATGTGTATGTATAGAATAGGAGAAAAACTCATCTAACATATTTGTGAAATGTGTATAAACAGTAAAATAACAAAAACATAAGGGAACAACAAAAACAAATTAAGGGAATAATAAAAAAAATAATAAAAACAAAATTAGGGGAATAAGGGAATAACTCTACCAAATTAAAAGAATAATAATAAAAGAAATAAAATATAAAATTTCGGAAAACAGTAAGATAGTGTAATAGTATTACACGTTAATTTTACTACATTGTGGGGACTAGATGTACATGTTACACATTAATTTTACTACATTTTAAGGGTCTGGGGGTAGGCTTACACGTTAATTTTACAGCTGCATTTCTTTGACTTTTTCCAACCACTTCCACACATACACCGCCCCCACCCCCCAAAGCCACGTCGTCTTCTCCAAGCAACCTGCAACTTTAATTTCACCATCTCCAAACACTCAACCTGGCATGTTCAAAATTTTTTAAAAAAAATTTACGATTAGAAGCTTTTGATGATTTTAGTGCGGTCCATGGACCGCATTGGCCACTATGTGGCTCTACCCTGGTGTTGACACTTTTTAATTTCATTTCTTTCCCCATAACTTATCCAGATATCTCATTATACATCATCTTTTAGGATTACACAATATAGTTAAGTCTATATACTCTTCAAAAGTACATGCCTCCTTTATTAAGACCATCTTTTATCATTTGCTTTAATATATACATATTTGGGGAAGTCTTATTTAAATAATATTAACGCTTCGGGTTTGCTAATTTATCAAAGCATATGTAACTGGTGTATGAGATCATTATAGTCTTTCATGAATCTTTGAATTTCAAATTCATATTTCAGTTTCGAGGATATAACATGATGCATTGAGCAAATGGATTGATCTCTGTGCACAAATGTATAAAATTAATCTTTGTAGGTCAAAAACCTTGTTTAAGAAGGAAAGAATGCAAAAGGAAATAAAAATGACCAAAAAAGTCAGAAAACTTGAAGATGGGGACCAAAGTGTAACTTTTTAAAAGATGAAGGACTTCAAGTGCAATTATTTTGGGACCTTTTCAAAAGGCAGCTTGAAAGTTGGGGACCAAAATGTACAAGTTTCATAATTGTGGTTGTTGCTTGAGGCTGAGTTATGGGTGTAACTATCATGAGTTACACCCGTAACTATAGGTTACGGCCATAATCCCCTTGGGTTACGGGCGTAACACCCACCTCAGGCGCAACCTGTTTTTGATTTGGCTTTGGTTACGGCCGTAACCCTTGAAGATCAGCATTTGCTGATTTTACATTTCGTTTTTTTAACCCAATTTTAACTCCTCCTTGAGGATATTTTGGGATTTCTTCTCCTACAAAGCTGAGAAACATCCTAGGGCAATTCATTCTTAGATTAGAGAGGAAAAAAGGGAGAAATGGGGAGAAGAATCTAGGGTTCCGTGTTGACTCTTGAAGAAGAAGAAGAAGAAGAAGAAGATCATCCATTGAAGCTTTATATCTTCATCTTAAGAGAGTTTCTACTTCATTATTCTTGTATTTTCAATTCTTTTATCTCTTGTAAGGTATCATTTTCATATTCTCTTTGTTTCTTTTGCATCTATGGGCTGAATCCTTTAGTGTTGGGATTCTTGATATAACTTACTTCACTTAATCAATTCCAATGTTTGTCTACTAGATTTTGTGTCATTTATCTCGTGTGTGTTTGTATTTGAGTTACATTGCCCTTCATTTGCTTAGCTACCAAATGATTGTTTGAAAATTGTGTGATCATTGGGAGATGTAATACAATTTGTAAACTACTTACAAACACCCTAGGTCTCATAATTGTAGGATATAGAGATATTCCTATCCCCGGGTGATCCTTTGAGTATTTTCACAATGGTTAATGAGATTAGTTGGTTCCAATCGACGTAGAGATATTGTTGATTAACCAATTAGATAGAACTAGTTTAAGAATAGAGAGAGGTCACTATTAAATATTGGAAAATCGGATCTAACTTGAAGATAAGTGACTCACGCTAGTGCAAATTGCAGAATTGATATAGTGAAGTTAAGTGAAATCTTGAATCCCGACACTCTTTTCTCTAGAGCATTTTCATAGTATTTTCAACTCTTTTAAACTTGCTTTCGTTATGTTTTGATTGAGTAGAATATTAATTACAAATCTCCAATCTTGTTATGTTATTGGACTTTTCAGTCGAGATAAGATTGGCAATTTAGACACTTTTAGTTCAATCCTGGTGGGCACGACAATCCTTTTACTCTTTACTACTTGAACGAGACATTGTATACTTGCAATATGCAATTGAGTGAACAAATACTCCCCCTCAAGCTTAAGAACCAAACTCGTACAATTGGTATGATTTCCATCACTTATGTTCTCAGTATTTAGCCTTAATGAGGGATTTTATTTAGTTTGCATTTTGTTCTCGACATTGGCAAATTGATTGGAGGACTCTAAATAATCTGCCTATTATATTCCATTCGTATGCATATATCCAATCATCCAGGGATTTATTCAAATTAGATCTAGAAATCATGCTCATATCGTAAGCAAATCATCTCGTAAACTTCTAGTTACGATATACACATGTGATTACTTATTGGATGCATATCATACTATCTAATAGTCCACATAGAGGGTGAGTGGGCTCATATATCTCATCCCTGGTATATACTAGCTGGAATACCCGTGCATTGCATGGGAGCTAATTATATTAATTGGATGTATCGGATTTATTGGATACAATCAATAACATCAAAAGATTTAAGAGAAGAATGTATGCGTTTTTTGAAAAAAAAATTCAATAGAGTTTTGCTTGTACTTGGGGTAAATTCGACATATTAATATTGGTACAATTTTGTAACAATCAACACAAACGCAAAGATACAAAAATCTCCATGAAAAACACAATTTTACATTAGTATCAAACAATAATAACATTCAAATACTATTCACACAATTACATTGGAGAACAATAAATGGCATACTATAACATTCATAAATACATTGGTATTGAAAGCGCGATGAGCAACTTGTTCTAATCTTTTCACCATGGCTTCCTTGTCACGGGACACATAAGGAATCGATGTGTGATATGTGCACATGATAGTCTACAATAGAAGAGGGAAACACAAATCTCATCAACATTCAAAAGTACAAAACCATTCTAAGGACTCTAAAGCCAATGAACCATATATCCATCTATACCAGCATAGAAAAACGATGAGATATTTTGTAGCAAAAATAGCAATCCATAGTATTTTGAAGGCAACCAATTCATTGACAATAGCGCAAGAAAAAACAAATCTCATCAATATTCCATTACTTTAAGATTTTTTAGCGCAAATATCAAAATATGAGCTACAATGCAAATCATAATATTCCACTTGAATGAATATGTCAATATGAGATATACCCAAAGGAAACCAATCCTATATCTATATATATGATATCTCATGGCTTATAGAAATAGATATAATATAAGAGCCAAATAAAAACTCTGATAAATATGAACAACATACCTCATATGATTCATGTGCATAACACTATAGGTTCCTGAAAACTTCATTGTACACAATGTTTGAAGTCGTTTTAGTCTGGCATCGACTTTTATCACAAATGACAAACGTCAATCCCTTCCTATTCGTCACTCTCGAGACAGTGACATATGGCTGACCAACCATCGGTGAAGAATGCCCTCTTCAAATACACCCCAACATTTTTAAGCATCTGTCCCTTATTCTTATTGATGGTCATCGCATAGCAAACCATGACGGGAAATTACCTCATCCCAAAATAGAATGGTAATTGTATATGAAACGGGGTTAGACTCAATCTAGGAATTAGAAAATCATTTCCATCATTTATCCCAGATAGAACCTTTACCTTTATAATATGATTTCCAAGCTGCGTGACTATAAGACAGGTACCATTGCAAAAAACAACCGAGTGATCAATATTACGCATCAACATGATCGGAACGTCGACCTTCAACTTCAAAAGATGATTCGGCATTCCAGAACACGAAATCCCATTCAAGAACTCCGGGGTGTGAATCTCATTAAGCAAATCACCCTCCGAACTATCAGTCTGACACGTGAAATCAGAATTGTAATATGTTCTCTACTCTGAATGACTCATGTTAACCATATAATCGTTAACCATTCCAACATCTTCGAGCGTGGAAGATCCTTTAGTATTTCAGTGGACCCTGCACCATCATTTGGCCAGCCAATCTCTCCATTTCCAATGCTTAAAATCCATTCTGAAAACTTTCTCAGTTCATCAGTGTGTTCATCTCCAGGAAGATTACTGAACTTGGCCAGATATTGCATCGTGACTTCCCTATTTGATGTTGCACATTGAATCTCCATCCACATTCAATGGGATAGAAAACTATGAATGAGCAGTTCTACCCAATGGAAGTAGAAAAGCTATTGCACTAGATGCCACATTAAGCACTATCTTTCTTTGAGACCTGGCTACAGCCGAAAAAGTCCTCCACAAAAGGGTTTTCCCCATACCACTATGTCTGTACAAAAAGAAAACTCCTTCATGATCACCATGAACAACATTCATCACGATGTCATAAACACCTCTCTCTTCCTTAGTCAGAGCCAATAGCAACCTTGCGTGTTCCTCGGGCAATTCATCCCTGTTGTAGTCTAATTCATCATATATCAAAATATTGTTTGGGGCAGAGAAATACGAACCATCGGGAAAAGGCACAGAATCGTAGTCCCCAAGGCTCTCCCCATTTGGCATAGTAACTTCTCAATCTCAACCAATTCATAATTTCTTACTAGATCATCGGGTCAGTATAAATCTGCAATGCACATCCCACAATTAGTTAATGTTTGGAAAATTACAGGCGAACAATCAAAGCACGCAAATAATGAGAAGACAAAAACATATCATCACGAACAACAATACCTCAGTAAACATATTATCATGAACAACAATACGTAGGTTGTGCATAGCATTCCGATGCTTGTGTTTTATATCTTTTGACAAATATTTCTAGCATTTCTCCCAAAATGTCTCAGGTCTATCCAAGCACTCAGATGTGAGTAGAGTGACAAACAAATTTCTCAACGACAGTTCAGAAGTCCAATGTTAGCGTATTCTTTGTCATTGTCTAAGAGACTCTAAGCGTAGCACGCTTCCTTGAAAGTATTATATACTTTCCGATCAATTGTTTTTATTATTTCATAAGACTTTGGACAGCGCACATGATTTAGCAATATGTGCAGATAGTTCCTAGAAGAATTTAGCGAAAAGAATAGGATACGAAAAAAATGAATCATAACTTCCAAAAATATTAAAAACTGACAAATAATTAATTTGAATAAGATAAATAAATTGAAATATGTACGAGTAAGACTTAAAATAGACCACTTAACCAATGATCTTTAAAAATTGTATAAAATCTAAATTGACAAAAATTGGTTTAAAATAAATTATTTAAAGTAACTTTGATTCTTAATATTTATTCAGTGGATAGAATGCTAAATAGATATTTAATATAATCGAGCGACAATTAAGAAATTCTAATTGAGTCTCATGATTTCAATCATTAATTGAGTCAACAACCAATTTTCTATTAAATATGTAATTTCCAAAATAGGTAATTTAGGAATTTATTTACTTTTCAACTTATTTAATCCTTATTAATTAAATATACACCTGAAATATTTATTTAATTACTTATCACTAAAATTAGAAAATTAAATAATTTTTCTAGCATCCATCAATTTTGTTAATACAAATCAATTAATGTAAGTATGATATCAATTTAGTTAATAATTTTTCTAGCATCCATCACTAAAATTAGAAAATTAAATAAATATTTCATACCAACATACTTGACGAAATCATTGCACTTAGTTCGGGAATAAAGAGAAAATATATTGTCCTCAAGTATGATTTTCAATCATACTTGACCAAATATTTGTTTACTTTCACAAAAAAAGACATAAAATATTTGTTCTTGATTCTTGTAACACTACTTGGAGAGTCTATAAATCAATCCCCTTAAAGAATTATTCAAATATATAAAATAACAAAAATATGAATTTGTTCTTAATGTTTCGTAAATAATTTTATTAAGTGAATAAGAAAAAAGTAAAGCTTAATAGTACATGAAATTTGATAAGCTTAATAGTACATGAAATTTGATGCTATTTTGCAATTGATTTTTTTTTTCCTTTAAAAAAACTAATTTACATGTTTATTTCTTTGAAAAGGAAAATCTCAAAATTCAATGAAATTATTTGTCATGAAAATTGAAACTCAGTTTAGTAGTAATGATAGAACTGATGAAAAAAAAAAGCAGTGAAGCTAATTCCTTTTTTTCAATTTACTCATAATATTTCATATATCATATATAGTTAACTTTTAAACAAAATGTTTTAGAATAAAAGAGAGAAAAAAAAGTATTTTGATAAAATAAGTGTTAATTAATATTTTAAAAATAATGATATATAGAGTGTTATGTACTAAATGAATGGGTGTAATTTGTTAGTTACAAAAAGGGCAATTTAGTCTTAATAAGTAATTTTTAAAATTTTTTTCCAATTTTTGTTCAACAAAAGATGTGTTTTGTTAAAAATTAATGAAGTGTGATATGTAAAATGTAATTTCTCAAAACATGGCATGTAAATTGTACACACACTAAAAACATCGGGAAACACACAGTGTATTTAACAACTTTCTCTTAAATAAAATACTTCTTTGACTCTTATTGGTTGTTATGATATAAGATACTATCAAGAGAAACTATTTTTTTTTGGCACTAAAAGAAAAATATGAGTATTTTAGTAATTTGAACTTTATAATAATTGATATAGAATCTTACAATAATCAAGTACAATTAATCAAATCATGTGTAAGTAGTATAATTACGTTTTATAATTCAAGGTAAAAAAATGCTGAATAACTCGACAAAGGCTAATTATATATACTCACGCTATAAAATATATTGGGTACACCACAATTTTAATTGTAGGAAAAAGTCTTTAACATTGTTTATAATAATAATATTATGTTCTCAAATTTTTGGTTACATTATTATATTTAGTAATTTTTAGTAATTAACTTACTTTGCTGATAAATATTAAAATTAATTTTAATATTCTATTAGCAAAATTTAAATAAAAAGAAATATTCACCATTTACCTCCATTATATTTTATAATATTTAAAATCATGGTGGATAAATAAGTAATTTGACATCTAAATTAATTAATTTTTTAGATGAAAGCGATTTGTATGGACCAAATTTATAATTAGTTAAATATTAAAATAATAATTGAAGGGAAAAAAGTCAAGAATCTAATTAGACTAAGATGTAAATATTGTGAATCTTTGAAATAAATAGTATGTAGTGTGTCAATAAAAATATATTATGACAATATAATTGCCCACTGAATTATTAAAAGGTTTTCAAATAAATGATTGCATAAAATAAAATAAAATAAAATAATTAAATTTTTGTATATTAATGTGAAGTTCCAATTATCATTTCTTCAATGTTTGTTGAAAATTTAAAATTAGCGTTCAATATAAATTAAAATATATAAACAATTTTACTATTGATAGTTATCTAAAATAGGAAAAATGTAAAGAACGATAATATCTTGCTAATTATATGGACAAAAAAATAGCATATTAAGGGTAAAAAATTATAAAGGAAATGGGTTAAAAGTATACTTAACTAACATAATAATTAACTAAAAAATAAATAAATTATTAATAATAGATGAGAAAAAGGTTCTTATTCTATATATATAGATATAGATATAGATAGATGGATATGCTAATTAATTTTTTAAATAATCAAAATAATTAAATCAAATTTAGGAAAAACATGTATATCGTAAAATGATCTACATGGGAGATTAGAAGAAAAAACTTGAGTCCAATGATTAGAAAATCGAACTGAAACTGGCGGTTCAACCGCAAATCGTCTGAATTCCTTTTCGATTATTACTTAAAACCACCTAGCAAAAAACCAATATGGAATCGGCTTAAAAAAGCGTCTAAACCACAAAACCGCTGAGTTGGGCATAGGTGTTTCGGTTCTTTAAGGCCTGACTCATAATAAAAATTAACTTTTCCCCTTTAAATATTTAACTGTTCAAGGCCCAACGTGTAATGGAGTCAGGCCCACTATGAAAAATTATACAACACATAGTGCAGTAGCTATTTAATACAGTGTTTTTTTACTTCCCTTCACCGCACAATCAATGTGCGATTCAATGTTAAGTCTAAAAAATTCAAATCCTTGTTCTACAATTAAATAATCCAACACGGGGCTAACTTTTCACGTTTGCTCTCAAATTTCATGAATAAAATATAAAATAACTAATTCTAAAAATTTTATTCTTATCTCTGCATGTGTAGAAATTAACAAAATTGTAACCATTTTATAAAAGTTTTCACTTATTTTTAATTTTTTTTATTAAAAACGGTTCGACCTCTGTTCGATCTGGTTTGACCTTTTGACCCTCAACCTGGGAAAAAATTCTAGTACTCTTGGAGTTCCAAACACTGGGTACTCCAAGCCAATGAGAACCATCCATTTACACATAGTGGGCCATATTATTTATTAAATTGTGGCCCTCCATGTGCATGTGGACAATTCTGATTGATCTGGAGCACTGAATTCAGTACTCCAAGAGTACTAGAATTTTTTCCCTCAACTTGTTACCTTTTCCAGTTCATTTTTCTAAACACTGGATTTGACCAGATTTGTGGTAATCATAAAATTTAGGAATACGTGTAAATATATACAGATGTCTAAGAAAAAAAACAAATGAATTTTTTAACTTATAAAAATAAAAATGCGGCATCAATTTAACTTATAAATTAATTTACTCAATATTTCTATGTAATCTCAACTGCTAAAATGCTATGAAAAGTAGAATAAGCCATTTTCAAAGCGTGTGAAAAATCAAGATTAATTAATTATTAGTTATTACTGTGGACAAAAATAACTAATTGTACATGTGGTAGCATTTAACTATAACAACAAAGCAATAACTACCTTTCGGTCCTAACAACTGTTTTTTAATTAGTAACTTCCAATTAATCCTTAATTTATGTAATATATAGATTTGTAGTCTATTTTGAAATTTAAAAAACATGCTTAGTTTGTCATTTTCAAAAACTGCTTCTCAAAGTAGATAACTCGAAAAACAAGTTGTCTTTTCGATTTTAATAATAATTGTTTATGGCATTTTATTCGAAAAATTTTATTATGAGGTAAATTAAAACTACTTAATGCTACGAGAATATTAATTAGTATTTACATTTAAAATTTTGTGAATTAAACAACTTTTCTCTAGTTTTTACGAAAGAAAAAATATAATAAAAATAAAGTGATTCAGAAAAACAAAGAAATAGAATAACTAAAATTAATACCTTTTTTTTTTGGCTATTGAATAACAGAGCTCATGATGAATTAGAAGATCGTTGTACAGTTTGGCGGTCGGAAACGACTTCATAAAAAGAAGAATCGCCGATGGAAACGAAGTGCAATCTACAGAAAACGAAAGCAACAAATTTTTTTTTAGAGAGTCACAGAGAGGACAAAAATATTCTGGTCGAGTGATTAATAAATTTGCAATTATGTATTTTAACTTTTTAACTTGTTTAAATTTTTTTATTAATTAATAAATATGTTTATATATTATTTTGTTTGATATGTATACTAAGTTGTTTCATTTATTTAAATGCGTTGCACGGGAAGATATATAAGAGTTTGAATTCTAGAAGAGGAAGGAAAGATTGAGTTGCAGATTTGTGATTATTCAAAGCGTGATTTTACAATTAAATTTTATTTTTTTAATTCATAAAATGAAACTTTCCGCGGAAAAATGACCTCATATTATATGAGAGATATATAAGAGTTCGAATTCTAGAAGAGGAAGGAAAGATTGAATTGCAAATGTGTGATTATCCTTTTACAATTAAATTTTATTTTTTTAATTCATAAAAATAAAACTTTTGGCGGGAAAATGATCTCATTTTATTAATATATAGATATAGATTAAAATATAAATAAATATTAAGTTTATAATAGTTACGTATTAAATATAAATACAAATATAATATTTCTTGTATAATGTATAAAAATCATAAAATATATAAAATGATTTTTTTGTAATATATACGTATAGAGTTTTCGAAAAAATAAAAAATATATATGTATAGAGAGTTGAGAGGCAAATTAAAAATAAGCCCATTTTCATTGTTTTGAGTGTGTTCGACAACGCTCAAAATAGCAAAATTAAAGATTATTTTGAGTTTTCTTTTAAAAAAACAATCCCATTTTTGATAATATTTTTGGAAAAGTAAAATTGAATTTTTTTTTAAAATTTAAAACAATTTGAAAACATGCATTAAGTCAAAATCTGAAAGTGAAAAATTTTGGTGTTAAAACATATATTCTTGGATTCATGAAATATATAGATAGCAATGATCATTTCAATGTTTGAAGTATATTGAAGTTTAATTTTTGCTAAGTAGTAGAAGTTAACTTTTGAGAATAAAAAGTTAAAATTGGTACAAATTAAAATAAAATTTACCTTGTACTACTCAATTAAAGTTAACTTCAATGTTAAGTAGATATATCAAATCGCTAATCAATTTCTTATTATACACAGCTTGTGATCCCATTACCTTTTAACTTAAACAATTAATCTTGATCAAGAAATAAAAATTATGATTGAAACTAGAAAGTATATGGTTGTTTTATTTATACTAGTATTTTCTCCCGTGCGTTGCACGGGGAGATATATATTTAAAATATAATCATTTTGGACATATATACTCATCATGAAAAAAGCGCAATTGTAAGATTATTCAAGCAACTTATAACGGTTTCACAAACAAAGTGGGGAGATATATAAGAGTTCGAATTCTAGAAGAGGAAGGGAAGATTGAGTTGCAAATTTGTGATTTTCCGAAGCGTGATTTTACAATTAAATTTTATTTTTTAATTCAGAAAATGAAATTTTTCGCAACAAAATGACCTCATATTATATAGGAGATATATAAGAGATATATAAGAGTTCGAATTCTAGAAGATGAAGGAAAGATTGAGTTGCAAATTTGTAATTATCCTTTTATAATTAAATTTTATTTTTTTAATTCATAAAAATAAAACTTTTGGCGGGAAAATAATCTCATTTTTATTAATATATATATATATATATATATATATATATATATATATATATATATAGATTCTTCAACATTCTTATGTGTATATAATGATCTCTGGGAGCCAAAAAGGCGGCTGGTAAAGGTGCATTAACCTGCCTTTTCGTACGAAAGTCGAAATGTTTTATGTTGGAACTTGGAAGCCACTCTAGCCAAAGATTATTTTTTCCAAATGATAACGTGTAATAATAACATTCAAATGCGTTCACAGCCTAATTATCGATCCTTGATCCAAGGCTAGCTGGCATTGTAGATTGCGGATCATAGCATAAGTTAGTTTATTTATTTATTTATTTTTTCATTTCGTTTTTTTTCCTTCCCTCACACTCTCTTTGTTTTTTGTTTAATTTATTTATTGGAAGTACTTTGTGCGTTCAAGCATTTCATGAAGCGACTAATGTAATGTGGAGATAGATTTTTTTATCACTTATAAAATTTGTTTACTGAAAAATATTCTTGTTCTTTAAAATAGAGAAGCAATTCTCTCTAATGCTAACATATGTTAAAATCTTAGTCCTTGATTTGGTAGTTATTGAGTTCGTTCGTAGTTGCCCTAAACTGCAACTTTGAACTCCAAGAAGTTGGCACATCCAATTGTTCTTGTCTTCACTCTACCTATAACACTCCATGTTTTTCTCTTTGGGCTTCTGGGATCTTGATTGATGTTCTAGGGTTAAGCTCGAAGATAAATCATTTTGGTAATTTTTGTAGTGTTGGAAGGAAGTTAACAATTTACATATGCTAAATTGTTTTCTATTGTTTTTATGAATTTTTTGGGTTAGAAAGATTCAAAAATAATAAAGCAACATATAAGAAATTGAACACTAATCCTAACAGGTTGATCTTTTAAGATCAAACCTAACCTTTGATATGGCGACAGAACCCATTTAACTCTAATGAACAATTGATCTGATTAAAATTAGAAAATGAGCACACGGATTTAAGATCGGTATACTCCCACGAGCCACTATCTTACGGGACATTTTAAGAGATAAATCATACATAGAAAAATTACGAAATAATCAAGTAACATAGAAGGGGGAATTCGTCAGAGTTTATTCTTTGATCCAAACTATTAGATGGTTCTTTCCCTCTACTACGTTTTTCATTGCACTTTTATTAATTTTATAATTTTCTGATTTCTAATTGAACCATTTGTACTCTACAACAAAAGCAAACATGCCACGAGATGATAGATTATTGGCTTAGTTTAGTAAATTGTTTTTTTTTTTGAATAATTTAGTAAATTGTTTTTAAATCGCCATTTTGACACAATGACTTATTATATATGTACTACAAACTTTGTGGCGAAATTGGTTTGAATCCGTACGTAATGCTGCAATTTGACAGATTCATGATTGATAGACTATGAGTTGTGCATCAAGCGTGACGTTTTACCTACCCAAATCCAACAAAGTTATACAGTCCAAATCACCTCCCTTCACTTCAACATATTTTTCTCTTTTATTACATATTCTACCGGCACGAGTATTCTTCATGGGCATGCCTTTAGTTGATTAAACCCGGTATTGATCGAAGATAAAGTTGTTGGTCCCAGAAAAAAAAAAAAAAAAAGGGTAAAGAAAAGGTAAGCCTCATAAATCAGGACAGCAAAGCACAGTGTTTAGTATTTTTTCAGAATCCAATCATAGCTAGCACACACGTAGCTTATGAAAGTGATAGCTCCTCCGGAGATGCGGTCTTAAAAATAGCAAGTAGGATGGATATTTTTGGAAGAGAATAACTTATCTTATTTTATTTTTTTTATATCTATATTTTTAAATGCAGTTCTCGCATATGAGGATGTAACAAATGTTTTCTCCATGAATAACCGATTAATTTTCAAAAAAGTTGGTTTCATTCATTGTTCGTATTATTATTACTATTATTTATACTTACTAACATTTCTACAAAATTTTAACATAGATACATTGGGATAATACGAGGTGTCTACACACTTGTGTGAACACGACCACACTCTAATAGGGTGTGATGAAAAATAATCATGTTGCCGCCTTGATTTTTTTTTGGGGGAGGGGGGCAGTGGTTACAGCAATTAGAGTGTCGTAGATGTACACACAAAAATTATGTGTACTTATAGCATTACCCGATAGAGTGTGGTAGGAGTATACACAAAAACTATAGAATGCATAATAAAAACGACTTCAACACATTATAGGTAATCTCAGTTGATGAGCTCAAGAGCATCGACAAGGTCTTCGCAAGTAAAAAAAACGAGGTCATGCCAAATTCAACCAACAAAATCATCATTATTAATCTCATAGCAACGACAACATATATTATGGGTAATAGTCACTCACTTTCAACGAAAACCAATAGTCATGGACAACATATATCATGGGTAATAGTCACTCACTTTCAACGAAAACCAATAGTCATGGTTAATATCACTGCTACACAAAGGCTTTAGGAAACGCATTTTATAAGGCAGTTACATGATCAGACGATGTATAAAGTGTAAGCGGTGGTATTTTAGTAAATAAATGGGTGTTTTAAACATACATTATGTAATACCCCAGAATGCCAGACCGATTAGGAGAGGTTAGAAGGATTGATTCGTACTACTCATACCAACAAGGTGCACCTTCTTTTCCGGAAGCCCATCGTGTTTTCTCGGGGAGTATGCGAGTGAGGACAAAGCATGTTGAAAAGATTCGTATTGGTACAGTGGGGACAGTACGGGTCATTACACATTAGGTGATGGCTAGTAAAATCGCTGCTTAAAAGGCCTTTATGCGGCGATTGTATTAATTGCTGTGTAATGTGGTTTTCTAAGTTTATCTCCAGCTTTTCACCAACAAACTCCATTTTCGTGAAACCAGCAACCAGTAGTCTTCATCCTTAGGAGATTTCACTTCTCCGTTGACGAATTAGCTTCACTTTAAGGCAGAAAAGCGATTTGGTTATCATTATCGACCTCAAAACAAGGTATAATTTTTATTACTTTCACACTTTCTTACCTTTTTTTTAAAATTTAATTTTAGGGTGGTAAGTGTGTGGATCTTGTTAATTCATGGATGTGTTGTTGATTTATGTGTATAAATATACACTCTAAAGCAAGGACATTGCAATGTATGTGATTTTAGTGCTTGATTTGGTTGAAAAAGGGTTATTTTGCACTTTCCCATTTTTAATGGCCTTTTTTCATATTTTCGCTCCTTCATTTCTGGCACGATCTCTTTCCTCCTTTTGTCTCGGATTTTTTTTTGGGTCATCTTCCACTTCAATGAAAACATATAGTAAAAAAAGGGTTATATTTAGTAAAAATATATAGCAAAAAAAAATAGTGAAACTGCTTCTCAAAAAAAAAAAAAAAGAAACAAGTGAAACTGGCAAGAGTTATTTTTTTATGAATATATTTTTTACTTAGTATATGAATATAAAGTTATATTTCTAAATGCCAAAAACTAGTTACGAATTGTTATTCGGTGGTTAGAAAAATGTGATATTAGTAAATGGTTGCTAAAATTTGGCATACAATTAAGGAATGAACTTTAATTTGAATTTTTTTAACTGGAACTACCCCAGCCCCAAAATCCAAGTGTGATATAACATTTTATAAATAATAAAGAGAATTACAAAGATGAAGGGGGCTTAATACCTTACCTGCCAAAATAACAAACAAAGCAAGTACAATCCAATAGCTAAAAGAACAGCTACTCAAAGCTTGAAACTAAACGGACATTAGCTAACTCAATCTTATTAAAATCCGCTAAACTCCTACCCTGACTATGAAGCTCAAGTGAACGAAAAAATACGAATTGTCTCTCCTGATACCCTTGATTGGGAAGGAAATCTGCTAAGGTGTTGGCCCTTCTCCAAGTATGCATAAAGGCTAGGGAACTTTAATTTGTATTGAAAATGGATATAACTACAGCCAAGCAAGCATTAAAAAAAAAGAAAAAAAAGAAAAGAGAGAGAGAGAGAGAGAGAGGACAAAACTAAAGAGAAAGAACAATTTGTTAGTAAAAACATATATCAAAAAAATAATAAAACTAGTGAACGTGAACTTTTTATTAGTATATGAATATATTTTTAATTAGTATAACGAATAGAAAGTTGTATTTGTAAATGCCAAAAACTAGTTATGAATTATTATTCGATGGCTAGAAAACGTGATATTAGTAAATGGTTGTTAAAATGTAGCATATAATTAAGGAATTTTTTTTTAATTTGTATTGAAAATAGATATTAGCACCGGCAAGGAAGCATAGTGGGGAAAAAAAGGAAAAGAAACACAAAAGAGAAGGAAAAAAGAAAGAGAACTAGATGATAATTAGATTTGAGGTACTAAATATTTCGAAAAGGATAAATTTAGTTTTAGTGCATGTAAAAAAAGTTAAAAATTAAAAATTAAATGGAAACTTTAGTAAAGAGACATACTTTTCACATTTATTAGATGCAAACTAAAAAATTACAAATACATTCTTCATGATTCATTGAATGTAGAAATTTAGAAATTAAATGGATAAATTAGTAAAAAATTGGAAATTAAATGGGAATTAATTAATTATTACATTATAATTTATGCCATGTCCATTTTATAGAGATATATTCTTCAGACTTCAATAGCTTCGAGGCGACATATACTGCTATGAGTAGTTTTCACTTCTCAATTTGTTTCGTGATTATATATTTGTGTTGTGCTACATGTTATTGCACTTTTCACCAAGTTTAGAATACCCAATTTGAAGATAGGTTTGTAAGTTACACACGTCCGAGTATTTACACTGTTTGTAATTTACACTCTTAACTTCTAATTGTCCCATGTTTTGGACAATTTGTCATTGGCCTATGTATTAAGCGATGTGCTATCAAAATATGTTACATACAATGTTATAACCTCATGTGTTAAAGTTTGTTTGTGTCTCCCTATCATTCGTCCGGTGCGTGCCACTTGTAGCATAGATTACACACTTAGGGGAATTAGGGAAGATGCTGCCAAATTTTACAGATGGTTAGAACGTTGTACATAACATGATTTGATACGCCACCTCGTCCGATTCATATGTCAACAGGGAACGGGTTTGGACCCTTACCAGTACAACTCCAAAAAATGCCAGTGCTGATCCTGTAGTTTTTAGAGCTTGGGGCGACATATCAATTAAGCACCATGGGCCATGGTTAGGTGCAATGAAGCCTTTATTTTCCCTTTAACAGGCCACTAATTGTTAATTAACTTGTTAGAAGATCATACAAAAGCCGACAAGGCCAGACCAGTTTCAATAACTTATTAAATGAGTAAAGGGAGGCCACTTCTTACCTATAAATGGAGACATTACAATAGGTTAAATGAAAGAGATGTTTACAAATCTTGCCAATAGCTTCCATTATCCATTATAATAATAACCAAATAAATGTTTATTGTTGAAAAAACTCATTAATATCCTAATAATCTCAAAATTATCTATTATAAGTTTGAGCTCCAAACTCTTTCATCGAGCCTAAGCTAATTAGTCACTATTTTTTTAGCTCATTAATCTCATATATCTATAGTCATGTTACTCAAAACAAGGCTAAAGAGTATAGAGGAAAACTATACTCTCATTAATATTAAAAGACAAAACAGCATTGTAGATTGGATTATAAGTGCATGACCTTTGTTAAAACTTTTTATACACTCACACAATTTAGTGACAGTGCTAAGCTCTAAAATGATTCAAGAAGAATATTAAATCCAACCAAACAAGCAACCAACCACTGGATATAGGGCAAGCTGTCCAATGCTTAAACACAGATAACTAGAAGCTAATAAGAAGTTCTACTTCCATTGTTCAATCAAACAATTCAATGATAAGCTTTAAAAAGATCCAAGAAGAATATAACTCCAAGAAAACAAAAGTACTGCACTTATAATCCAATCTAAAAGCATAGCCACTGAAGGTGTAATAACTAATATGAGAACTAGCCGGCAACTCATAATCCAATTTTCAAATTCCCCATTTCTACTCATATCCCAATGGGACTAGCAATGAGGGGAAGATTGATGACAACCTTACGTTGGTGATGAGAGCATAAGTATTTATCGAAAACTTGCTATCTTGAATCTCGTATCACTAATTCTCATGTTTACTAGGTCTGGTTAATACTTATTGCTTACCGTTCATGTACCAGGGTATTTAACATGTCCCACCAATGTATAGGCATCCGGGCCAGAAAACCCTTAACTTGGGTCAAAATTGAGGTATGATTTCTTCATCTTTTACAAGTTACCATTTATGTACATAGGTTTTGAATAAGAGTTTACTGATTGCGTTGTTCTCAAATTAGTGCCCACGTCAGCCTGGTGGCAACAAATGGGGGTATTACATTATGAAATTCATGCTTTGCATTGTGCGATACCACGAACATGAAAATTTGCTCACAGATGTATATAGATTTTTAGGGAGATCATTTTTTGGTTTTTTGGGTGTTTTTTTGCTTTACTTTGCCAAGATAATCATTAATATATTGCCGTATTTTTTTTGCAGGCCACATTTGGTTGGATGGAGTACTCACAAGATAAGCTAGAAGGGGTTAGAAATCTATAGGCAAAATGGTTGCTGTATGCTTATGCAATGCAGTCCTACTCTTATACTCCCTCTGTCCCACTAAGATAAGCTTGTATTCCACTTTCATTTGTCCCAAATTATAGTCCATTTTCCTTCGTGAGAATATGGTTTATTTTTTAGTTGACTAAAGTGCCCCTATTTAATATTATTAGAATGCTAAAAATCAACTAGTCATTCACCTCCCAAAGATATTAATAATGTTCACACTATTTTTTTGTCAATTAATGCAAGGGTAAAATAGGAACAATATAGAAATATTTTGTAATTCCAACAATATTTAAGATATTTCCTTAATATGTGTAAAAAATAGTGGGTGCCTATCTTAGTGGAACGGAAGGAGTATATTGTATATATTAAGTGCCGAGCTTCTTGTTGTTGATGAATCGATCCGTCGTGGTTTATGTGTTAAATTAACCCCAAATATATCGTTTCTAACTATTCGAAGGTGGTGTTTTTTGATGTTGTTACTAGCTTTGGAATGTAGTTCTCCTCGTTAGATGTGTTGTTGTGACTTTGTCTTTAGTCTATGGAATTGAGTCGGTTTTCTTATGATCATTAGAAGTTATTCTTCAAATTAGATGCGTTGAGTAGACAATAGGTTTATATAGAAAATGATGTACATAATTGCTGGTGAACAATATAATACAGACTAGCCATGAAGATAAAAAAATAATTAAAAAAGATTAACGTCAGGTGGCGGTTAAGGATGCCACCACCTAAATCATCCATATATATAATGTAAAAAAATAGTATTGTAATAGTAATTTCACCTATTATATCTTTAAGCAGCAATTGCAAGCACTGTTGCTTAATCTTCCCTTATACGGCGATTAAAAACCGCTGCCTAAATGCACGTCTCTTCTTGCAATGCCCTAATAAGAGGCACATGCAAACTGCTTCCTAAAGCCCTTTTTAATCACTTCTAAAACCACTTTTGCACTAGTGTATAGAGAAAATACAAGAAAGGAGAATTATGCAAAAGGCTTTATGTAAGGTTTAAAACATGCCGTAATAAACACACTAAAGAAACAATGAAAAATAGGAGATTTGTTTGGTCCCGTTGGACCCGTAGTTTGGCAAAGCCTACTCTACGTTGAGACTCCATTAAAGTAGATTTTACCTCAAAGTCCACTAAGAGCCACTAAGAAAAAGATAATGAAGTTTTGCCCAGATTACATCAAACACCAAAGAAATTGTAGACTAGAAATCCCTCAAATCACTGCAAAACTAGAACCTACTAGATAGTCAGAGATTGACCATATACTAACACGAAGTTTTAACAATCTAATATGCAAAAATGGCAAAGAATTACACAGAAGAATGATTTGAGACCAAGAGAAGAGAGAGAATTAGGGCTTGCGAGAGAGGAAGAGACAAGTGAGTCTGAAGACCTGGAACCCTCTACCTTAAATACCCTTTCTTCAAAGGTTGCAATGAGTCAGATCAGATGGATGGTGAACATCTAATGTGTCCAACTTTGCGGATTTTCCTAGTTATTGGGTAAGAGCTCGCCTAACGTAACAGTCCAATAGATATTGAGCCCAACAAACAATTGATCAGATGATAAGGCCCAGAAGTATCACCACCTATACTTCACTTCTCATTGATGTAGGATAATACATATTGAAAGTTCGAAGTTGTCCAATTACAAATAACGTGTATATATATGGGGCGTGTTCTAAATGCAGCGGAAGTTAAGGAGCTAGGTTCAGTTACTGTTTTAAGTATAGTACAATTTATCTTGGTTAAATTGTGAAACTGTAAATAGATGTATCAAATGTAGCGTGATCCTAGATGAACCTAACATATTGTCGAAAGTAAATAAACAAAGAAAACGGGATTTTAATGTGGAAAATTGGAAAATCCCGCAGGGTAAAAAACCATGTACCCTTCACCTGCGGACATAACCAATCCACTAGAAATAAAAAGTGTCAGTTTAGTACAAGAGAAACTAAAGGATAGATATCACAATATTTAACTATCACCCAAGGAAATAACGAAGCGCTCTTTGATTCTTCTATTGGTGTGTAATACGACCGGGCATCCCACTACTCATCAGTAGTCCTCTTTGTGACTACTACAACCTTCTAGCAGATCTTCATTCCTCGAAATCTTGAAATGATGAGGCACCTTTCTTCCAGTGACAAGGCTCCTCCGGGGAGCACGTTCCAATCAAAAGATCAGTTGTGGACTTTAAAAGCGCTTGTACATCACTTAAACAATGAAGCTCAACTCAAATCTAATATTGGATATATATGGAGAAGTCAATAGCACAATAATAGTTTTCTTGTGGCTTGGACGTATGCTTAGGCGTGTATCTCTAAGGGGTACGCATTCTTTGTGAGTTCTTTCAACTTTTATACAAGTTGTTGTCTTGCCACAAAAGACACTTCTTTGTGTAAAACTTCATTAAATTCTTTTATTTACTTACCATCTTTATCAAGAGTTCTAGCACAATATGGCAAGCAATTGGAGGACAAGAAATTATCTTGATGTTCAAGAAAGTCCGAAAATGCATCCGATGGCATGGTACACACATGTGGACTTCTAAAGTGCTTTTCTGACCACAATTCAACTGATTAATTATGCCACATGTATTTTAATCAAGTTAAAACACTATAAAAGTTTACATATGATTAATAAGTTGCTAAAATTTGAAACTTGCCTAATTAAAAAATTAGATTAATTATACATGCATGTTCACGAACTAATTTCACATAGAATCAAATTATCACATGGATGAAAAAAATAGAAATGACAATTAGTAAATTTTTACAAAATAAGTTAACGTATATCTATAATATACCAAGAAGATATTCTAAAGGCAGTAGCTAACCTATCTACAAGAAAAACATGATCTCTAAGGGATAAATAGAACAAAACTAAAGATAACTCATGCAAACTATACTATTACCATGTCTACTACAAGTGGCTAAAAATATAATTAAATACAAAAAGATAAATTCAAATTATTTTAATTTGTCCCAATGCACCACCTTTGAGACTGAGACTAGTAGGATACCAAACTTTTTTTTTGAGAATAGCAACTTGTGGTCTAGAGGAGGGTTTAGTCAAGGCATCCACCAGGTGGTCTTGTGAAGACACATAAGCAATACGAAGCCTCACATTTTGCACTTGAAAATGAGTGAAGTGATAACCAAGCGCAACATGCTTCATTCGTAAATGAATACCCAGTTAAAGCGAAGATAAGTTGCCCCTATATTATCACAATACACAATTGGTGTAGCGTATGATGGATGATGTATTTTTTCGAGTAAGGATTGTAGCCACATTAGTTGTGTTGCTGTATTAGCAACTGCACAATACTCTACTTCGTAGATGACCGGGTAATTAGCCAAATGAGTTGTGTTACCTTATTAGCAACTACACAATAATCTATTTCATATATGGCTTGGCAATGGATCCCTTTTCTTTTAAGTACCGGAAAATAGGATTATTTCTAAAAAAGACAACAAAAGGCTCTTGTGGAAGTGCGATCAAGAATGTCACTACCCCAATTTTCATCAAAGAATGCATGAAGTACTGGGGACAGTGTTAGTTTAGAAACAATCTATGATTAATTGTCCCTTTCAAATAACAAAGAACTCGTTTCACTTGGGACCACTGATCAGTAGATGGAAAATGCATGTGTTGGGAGAGACTGTTCACAACAAAGGAGATATCCAATCAAATCGATGATGAATACTATAGCGATACTCAGTCGGGTTTGAGAAAGGCTCATCTTTAATACACTACTAGAGGGTGAGCACACAGGACAGGTAATGGAGTTGGCATCATGTATTTTTACCTTGGCAAGAAGATCAACAACATATTTTCATTAAGAAAGGAACATCCCATCTGAGTGGTGAACCACCTCAATGCCAAGGAAGTAAGAGAGGGCGCCAAGATCCTTAGTAGATAATTTCTAAACTAGCACGAGAGAAACTGATCAAGTGCAGCAGAAACATTTCCTATTCGAATTATGCTGTCAACATAAACTAACATAAAAAGAATAACTCAGATTGTCACAGAATAAACAATGAGGCATTAGATTTAGAGTTTATAAAACCAGATTGAGTGAGGAAGGATTTTAAGGCTGAGTACCTGGGCCTCAATGCTTATTTGAGACCATATAATGAGTTTTGCAAGTGGCATGCATAATTCAGATAATTAGAATCAAGATACTCTGGCGGCTGAACTATATAAACATCGTCAAACAATGTCCTATGGAGGAACACATTATTAACTTCAAGATTGTTGCGCATGCTCCAAACTGGGTCCAAGTGTCCACTTGAAGTTGGGCTAGAGTATCACGTTTAGATCAAAGAGCATGACCTAGACTGCCCATTGAGGTGACAAATCAAACAAATTTGCGACTGGTTTGGCAAGGGGGTGGATTCTTTCCCATCCTGGTCAAATCTCTAATCTCACCGCTGAAGTAGGCCAAGCACCCGTGTTACTTGAAGTCAAGTCATCCCCTCCGAGGAAGCCATGTCAAATCATACAAGTCAATCTAACCACGGCAATTAAATTTGTTATTCAAACAGTTAACTACCTTGTACTTTAGTTGTAATTTCATTGTACTTTGTCAAAGTCACTTGTAACATAGTTGAGTTAGGTCTACAAGTGTCCTTTCAATTCATTGAGTTCAGTTTATATCTGAATTCAGATAGTAATAAACCAGTTCACCCTCATAGTCTATAAATAAGAAGGGATGACTACATTTGAGGGAGAGGAGCTTCTCTCTCTAAGAAGGATAATTTTCTCTACAAAGGGCAACTTTACTAATTTACTTTAAGCATCTGACACACTTAGTGCATATTGTAATTACTTAACTTGTTTGATCTGGAGTTCACCCAAAATCTTTAGGCCAAATTATTGATTGACTATGATCCGCAAAACCCAACTTTAATAATTGGGCACTAAAGGAACAACCTTGCGAAAGTCCGTCTAGTAACACTCACATTCCAAATCTTACATCCACATCATTCGCTACAAATAACGTTTTCTAAAGGAAGTGGACCTACTAATACTTATGCATTGATCATATCAGCTCCAACTTAGCCTGGCATCGAGGTCCTTTTAAATGACTAGGTGCTTGGTGTTCTGTTTGAAAGGCTTGATCAGCTCACTTAGGGCATAGAGAAGTTGCAACAAGGTAGCCAAACCATCTGCATGACCAGGATTGTGCGCGATGAAAACTTGGATGACTAGGGACAATCCCAACCTTTCGATGCCCCTAGGCCTGTCGAAAGCTTAGTCTCTAGGATAGCCACATCGTCAGCTCATCCTCTAGAGAAAGTAAGAACCCAGAGTCTGAAGGCGAGGTCCCACAGCTATCTTTAATCGTATAAGGCCAAATGATGTCCCTCATCAACTTACGCCCTTGATATGCCCAGCCCATGTGAACTACGAATCACTAAAGTGGAGAAGCCACACACCCAACCATGTAGGATAGAGATTTCAGAGCACATGCCTCTCAAATGGACCTCACTAAAACACTCAAAGAGTGGTGAAGAAGCAGATCGTACATGTGATAAGGCACCAGGATAGATTTGTTCACCTAGCCTGGAAAGAGTGGAGGAGGGGTCACGAAGTCCATTATGTGTTTTGATCAACGAACAAATACCTCCTGGAGCGGAGGGATAGCTTGACTTGAAATCCTCCCAAAATCTCACTGAGGCTTCAAATCGTCTCTCTGCCCATCAGCCGACTCTAGGACCAACTCCTAAGTCTATGGGTATGACATTGAACAACCCTGAGCTGGAGATAATTTTGAAGCGTGTAGCAGACAGGAAGACGAAGGAGTTTGGAAAAATTGATTTGGGTACAACAAGGCATTCTGTGTTCACCCTTTCCGTGTATGTCGTGCCCCTACCCAAAGTGTTGAAGATGCCTCAAATCCTCAGCTATGACGGATACACCTACCCGATTTCTCATATGGATAGGTATGCATGGTAGATAGAACTCCAAGAGGCGAGTAATGCTATCATGTGTAAGGCTTTCTGCACTTCACGTTGGGCAATGAGCCATAAGAACTGCTTCATCAATTCCTAGAACACTCAATCGGGCACTCGGCGGAATTCTCCTTTTTCTTTGTCATGACCTTTATAAGGTCTTACAAATGGAAGCTATCTCTCTATAACTTGTGGAATTTTGGACAAGGAAAAAATGAATCGCTCAAGAGCTATCTGGATGGTTAAATAAGGATCTTATGAAGATAGACTGTGAAGCATGGAAACTCCTAAAAGCGTTACGTTTCATCTTGGAATCGTTTCAGAAATCAAAACTCGAGGGAAACTCCATGGAAATATCTCAAAAAATCTTAGAAAGTTTCCTAATTTTAATAAAATTCAAAAACTCCAAGGTAACTTTGTTTCAAAAAAATTAGAGTTTTAAAAACCAAAATACGCAAAATAATTATAATTTACAGTTAAAAGTTAATTAACTTAATTAAAATATAATCATACAAACTAACTTTAATAGATTACAACTTAGAAATAATTAAAGATGTCAAACAAATAATAATTAGCTTAAAGCTGAAAGACAAAAATTAAAACTAGATCTTGGTTTCAAATTTCAATATTTATCTTTGACGTTCACGAACTGTGTTCCTGATCTAGAGAGGAAATTGGTTTTATATCACTCATTCCTCAATAGTTAGTCCTCATATTCTCTCTAATTTGAAATAAGGATCACTTATACTTTGAGTTTGATGTTAGTTGGATTTTTACCATTGAAACCAGAGATTAATTAGTTTCAATTTTTAATTTTTCAATATTGAAATGGGTGATGGTTAGTTCAAGATTTAAATTCTCTGTTTTCATATCATTTTTTAAAGACTTGGACTGTTAATGAATTTAATTTCTAATATCAATCTTTTATATTTTTTAGTAGATTCAATTATTATTGGTCATGGATAGTTCAAATTTTGTCAAAAATTGGATTTATTATGATATTTTTGTTATCTAATTCATATTAAATGGTCTTTTGATGTTGGACATTGAAATTATATTGTAAAACTTATAATTACTATACAACATTTCCACGTTTCCTGCATTTTTGAAAATCACGTTTCCCTGTTCCCGTTTCGTCTCCCATTTCGGCTTCCGTGCAACTTAGAAGATAGAGAAAGTAGGAGATGAAGCGATTTGCATGGCTATCTAGAAGGGACTAGTCAAGTACACTATGTTCTGGTGGTCCTTAGACATCAACCCCCAAAAGGCATACCAAGAATTTTGGACCAGGATTGAGCATTTCATATCTGTTGAGGATGCCGAAGAAGCTAGCACTCACCCAAATGAACGGATGTTAGGCTGAAAGAGCATAATAGAAACCTACGTCCATATCATGAAAATGATCGTGGGGGCTCAGATTGGTTTAGATGTTTCTAGCTTCGCAGCCATCTCTCTCGCAGCATATACATGCACTAAACGCTTGGCCTAAGGTAATCTTCTAGAATATCAAAGGTCAGAATCTTTTGCCAAAGCCACGACTAATGAAAAATGACTCTACCCAATTCAATCAATCTCGCTATCGTTGGTACCGTTCTTGTGTCAAGCATGATACAAATGATTCCCTAGATTTTAAGTGGGACATACAAAAATTGATCAAGAGTGGGCAATTGCAATAACATGTGGCTAACAATCCAGAACCTTCGACTCAACTAGCACCAAATAGGCAAGCTAAAGTACCAGTTTAGCCATCGCATAAACTCCAAGTGATAAGTGGTTGCCAGTGCATGCAATGTTAAAAACGACAGAAGAAAAATCTAGCATGGGAGGTTTGCAATAGTTACCAGGAATGCTCCGTGCAATCCTTAACACTGCAAGAAGATTCTAAGGCCTTCAGATTTCATGGAGGACGATGCCACAGGGGTGTTACGGCCCCACACTGATGTTGTAGTGATCACGATGCCTGCTAATGGAGCAAAAATACATTAAACCTTGGTAGATAATGGAAGTTGTGCTAATATCCAATATTGGAAGACATTTATTAGGATGGGCCTAGACTCAAGGCATCTTCACCCATCCCTAACTAGGTTACATGGTTTCACAGGAGACTAATTCCAAAAAGGGAAATTTTCCTCATTATGAATGATATGGTTCAGGTTAGTTCAACGTCAGCTAATTCACTTCATGCTCCAATGGGGCCAATCACACGAGCTGAAGCAAACAAGTTAAAGATGGCAATGATGAGCTTGATCAGAGAAGCATGGAAAAACCATCCTAAAGAGCCATCTCAAGGCGTGGGACAAAGATGAGGAACTGAGAATAAGAAAGAGTTTGTTGTATTGAAAAAGGGGGCTAAAACACTGTAGAGAAGCAGTTACAACCGCAACTAATGGAAATTACGGCCGCAACTGCCCGAAAGGTAGAAAATGGGCCGAGACCAGCTTATGGATGTAACTGAGGCAACTTATGGCCGTAACCGGCCACTTATATTGGTAACTAACGACTTTATGGTCTTAACGTACTAAAATCCAGATTTGGCCCTTTTGACCAAGAAGGAGTTAGGGCCGTAACTCCCAATATTTACGGCTCAGGGTGGATTTTGTAAATTTTTGGATATTTTGAGATATTTTAATAGTATTTTCCATTTCTAGCTTAGGGACCAAGTTAAATTTCCATTCTTGGCTTTATAAGCTTTTCCTTTTCATTTGTAAGAGAACTTTCAAGATATGTGAGAGCTTTTAGCTTATAGTCAAGTTTTCTCCTTCTCATTCTTCATTGGGCATAGCAGAACTCACTGAGAATTTGATCAACTCTCATGGCTTTCAAAACCCATTGGCTGTCTACCCTGCACCGCTGGAGATGATAGGTTTAATATGCCTATTGTTGCCATGTTGTGAGTCAAAGGTTGGCAGGCTCGTACAGATCATCGACTAGAGTTTAGCTCTTCTAGGCTTTAATCTAATCTCACGTGGGTTGCATTGGCCCAGTTCTAGCATGGTTTGCATCAATAGAACTAGGTGAGCCAACTTGTAATCGATAGACTATAACGGACTTTGTTATCGTGGATGTCCCAGGTAATTAGAATGCTATCTTGGGCATACCAATCATGCAGGAACTAGAGGGAGTTGTTTCAATTTATCGCTACATGATGAAATTCCCCACCTCTCATGGAACTGGGGTGGTAAGTGGAGACCAATTAGCTGCTAGAGAATACTATTTCAATTATTCCATGAATGGACTTGTATCATACATCGGAGGCAATTTATTTGACAGCTTTGATCCACAGCTAGAGTAGAGTGACCCACATATAGGTTTGGTAGATGAGCTGGAAATTGTCGTGCCGAATAGTGAACGCTGTGGTGCGGAGCTAAAAATCTGTAAAGAACTCCAAGAGCTTACTCTATCAAAACTCATAACTTTCCTTGGAGACAATTTGGATGTATTTGCTTGGACTCATGCCAACATGGAGGGCATCCAATCAGACTTGGCTTGTTATTGACTCAATGTTAACTGACCGACAGGCCTTTAACATAGAAGCAATAACCATTAAATCCAGAGTAGCATAAAACTCTGGGTGCGTAGGTCATCAAATTTCTTGGAAATGGGTTCATCAGTGAAGCCAAGTAGACACATTGGGTAGCTAACCTAATGCTAATAAAGAAGAGTAATGAGAATTGGAGGATTTATATTGACATTACGGATTTGAACAAAGCTTGTCTGAAGGATAGCCTGCCACTTCCCCGAATAGATCAGATGGCAGATGTCATGGCCGGCCATGCACTGCTTAGTTTCGGGGATCCTTACTCTAGTTATAATAAGATCCCCATGTTTTAGCTTGATAAAGAGCATACCTCTTTCATAACAGACCATGGTTTGCATTCCTATAAGATTTGGTAAACTCAATGTTCATAGACCGGATTGGAAAGACGATAGAGATGTATGTGGATAACATGTTGGTCAAGAGCTTGGTCAACTCTAATCGCGTCAAGCACATATTTGACAAGTTTGGCGCACTTAGAAAGTATATCATGAAACTTAGCCTGAAGACATGCTCATTCGTCGTTGGTTTTGGAAAATTTTTGGGGTATATAGTCAATCAGCAATCGATAGAGGTGAATTTCGCAATCATTTGGGCCTTGCCCAACATGAAGGCCCCGACAAAGACTAAAGAAGTACAGTGTCTCACGGGACATACATCTATACTTAACAGATTTGTTTGCATGTCTATGGACAAGTGCAAGGCTTTCTTTGACGCATTCTAGGATGGGAAGAACTTCAAGTGGACTCAATAATGCCAAAAGTTTTCGATGATCTCAAGGTCTAGTTGGCCTCACCATGAGTCCTATCCAAACCTTTTATTGGTGATGTGCTAGCTTGTATCTGTCCATCTTTGAATCGGCAGTTAGTTCAATACTTGTAAGATCAAATACCAAGATCCAATGGCCAGTCTATTGTGTGAGCTAGCCATTGAAAGATGTGGTACTGAGGTGTCCCACGATGGAAAAACTAGCATACGCCTTAATCATGTCTTCCTGATAGCTTTGCCCCTACTTCTTAGCTCACAAAATCGAGGTTTTGACTAACTTCCTACTTTGATAGTCTTCACAAAAACTAGATACCTCAGGCATGTTGTTGAAGTGGTCCATCGAATTGGGGTAGCTAGACATAGAGTTTAACCGAGGTTGGCAATTGAAAGAGATGCTCTTGAGTCTCACCGATGTCATAGCTGAGTTTAGCCCCGTTCATGTGACATAAAAACGGCTTGAACCAAAGACTTGGTCATTATTTATCAATGGTTCCCCTACAATTGTGTGTTCTAGGACAAGCATCATACTTGTCGACCCTGAAAATTACCATTGCCAATCCCTTCAATTCCCTTTTTCCTTGACAAACAATAAAGATGAGTATGAGGCACTTTTGGCTGGCCTATGGGTGGTAGGGCAATAGGGATTTGATAGGCTAAGGACTGGCGCTCAACATGACTTCTATATATGCCCTTAGCCTCAAGATCTTAAGGAACGACTACTTTCTGCCAAACTTTAAGAAAGATATGATAGACTTTGTCAAAAAATGTAAAGTGTTAAAGGTTTTCCCTAATGATCAAGTCCCCGCTAGAAGAATTGATACCAATAATGGCCCAGTGGGCATTTGTCAAGTGGGAGACTGATTTGATCGGCCCATTCCCAATTGGAAGAGGATCAACTAAGTATGCCATCGTCGTAATGGATTATTTCACTAAGTTGGCAGAAGTAGAGCCCTCGCTAAGATAATCAAATAGAAAAGCACCCACTTCATTCGAAAGTCCATCGTCTGCTGGTTTCGGGCCCCCTATTTAATCATAATTGACAATGGACAACCATTAAATAATGCTCGACTTATGTGATTTTATGAGGAATTGAAGATAAAAAATGTGTATGCCACCCAAATCACCTACAGGGCAATGGTCAAGTTAAGGTGGTGAACAAAATCATCATGCACAACATTAAGACTTGACTTGAAAAACTAAAAAAGGGTTTGGCCGATGACCTACAGGAAGTACTAAGGGATATATAAAACCACTTGTATGAATTCCATAGGTGAAACACCCTTTTCCCTTGCTTTTGGGGCTGAAACTGTCATACCCATGAAGATTGGCTTGTCCAGGTTTTGGGTGGAACATTATAATGAAAAAGCCAACAAACCAGCAATGCTCTCTATGTTTGACCTACTAGAGGCAAAAGGTAGATGCAGACCTTAAAAATGTTATCTATAAGTAAATGAGTGCTCATTACAACAAAAGAAAATTATGGGATGCAAGCTCATAGCAAGAGACTTGCTCCTTCAAAAGAAGTTTCTATCGAACCACAGGCCTGCGACTAGCAGTCGATCACTAAACTGGGATGGACCACACTGAGTATGCAGAGCCCTAACTAATAGAGTGTATGAAATAGAGACAATAGATGGAAAACCACTTCAACGCCCATGGAATGCCGAACACCTGAAGAAGTGTTACAAATAATTCATTAGTCAGACTGGTGTAATATGTTTAGTCATTTAGTAGTTCAAATAATGATGATGTGGTAGGCTCGATCAATTAGTAGTCATGATCCAGGTGATTTAACTACCAAGACGTGAATAAAATTGAAGCTCTCAATATTTCCGTGTTTAAAAATGAGTCGAACTCACGATCCGATCCTGAATGCCAAAGGCTTGTGAAAATTTCTAAGTCAAGTTCCATGACCAGGTCTGCGCGATCAGATGATGCCCGTTAGGACGAAGCTTGACCAAAGGATCATTTAGAATTAAGTTGGACTCACGATCCAGTCTGGAGTGCCAAAGGCCCTTAAAAAAATTCACGAGTCAAGTTCCCTAACTAGATCCACATAATCGCATCATGGCTGCATGATGGAATTTTACTAAGGGATAATTCAGAAATGATCTGAACTCAAGATCCAATTTGGAATGCCAAAGACCTCTGTTAGAGTGTATTAGAGTAGTTAAGGTTTAGAGTGGGCCTAGCCTAATACATCAACTGTAAATATTATTTATACGTCTCTGTATAGGGAATGAAATTTAACTTTTTCACAAATCTTTTACTCTCACATAGTATTAGAGTAATAGTGAGGAAAAATAATACCTAGGTTTTTTTTGTTGGTTGTGTATCCTTGAAGCCATCTATCCCTAAAAAAAAAACCTAGCCGCTGCCTTTGTTTCTTAATTCGCCGTCCACCAAGTTTACAATCAGCCAACCAACCTTACTAGTCGACTCACCTCCTCAGCGTGACTCACAAGTTGGAATTTCTTTGGTAGTCATCGTTCCATACACCCACATATATGTCTCATTTGATCTGATCCTAGATTCTTCCGGTGGCTTGTGTCCTCATTAGAGATACATCGGCTACCATCGGTTGGCTCATTTCGGCCTACAGAACCTTCGACTGGTGTTGTTTGGCCTATATCTGCCTCTGTCTGTGATGTTATCTCAGTTTTGTCTCTGTTTTCGGTGGTTTATATATTGTTTGGCACTCTTAGTTTGCTTTTGGCTTGTTTACTCTTACGGAAACTTAATCTGATCGTTCAAAGATATCTCTAAGCTTCTTACTTTTTCATCTACTATTAGAATATGTCCGAATATATTGATTGGATTAGTCAATTATATGACTTCGTTTCAATTGTTCAGTTGTGGTTCATTGGTTAAGGCGTTAAGGATCGTCCGGTGAAGCAACTGAAGGTTATTGCTACTAAAGATCGATCAAAGCGGAAGTAGTTAGATGCTTTACTTTGTAGTCTTCTGTGGCAGTCCATTGACCGCATTCTTGTTGGCCAATATCGAGCGTATCGCTCTTTTTATAATATTTAGCAGAAGGCCAAGAAGCTTTACTCTAATGATACCGATTATCTCTTTGCAATTATTTCGGATATGAAAAGGTTTGTGCAGTAGGACGAAGATATGGAAACCTATTTAGGGAAGATCGAGATAATTTGGCAAGAATTTAATGAGATGATGCCCTTTTATGGTTTGTCTGATGATTTCACTAAGCGAAAGGAGCAACCAAGGACGTTCTTTATGGTTCTCGAACTAGCCGGCCTCCATCCTGAACCGGAATATGTTCATAATCAAATTCTTTCAAGCTTAGGAATTCCCACTATGGATGCAGTGTCTGAACAATTACTCTGTATCTCTATGGCGTCCACCATCTACAATAATCCCACTGCTACTCCTATTGATTCGGCTATCTTAGCCTCTCAAGTTTCTAGTCGAAATTAGGGTAAGGGGGACCATGGAAGTCGCAATCACCCTCGTTGTTTGCATTGTAAGAAGCTTGGTCATATAGTTGATTGGTGCTGCCGACTTCATGGTCGACCTCCTAAGGCCGCCAATGTAACGCAGCATAGGTTATCCGCTAAGCGTTTACCTAACATTGTATTAGTCTTTCTCGCGGAATGTGCCAAGCTTTTGGAACTCAGAGAAAGTATGCCTTTCGTTGCCTCAAGTAATTCTACCAAGAGCTCTATTTCATACATCTCATAGTTATCACCTTTTGGCACTTGAGTGCTTGATTCCAGTGGGTCAAATCACATGTTTGGTAATGTTTTGTTGTTTTCCGGTATTACTTATTACACTATATTATTTACTGTCACCTTAGCTAACAGTTTCCAAGCTAAGGTTAAAAACATTGGCCATCTCACACTCACCCATTCATTATTCTTAGACTCTGTACTCATTGTACTCAACTGTCCTTTCAATTTTATTTCAATTAGCAAGTTAACCAAAAATCTACCTTATTCCATGACTTTCATTATTAAGTCAGTTCTTGTACAGGATCGGGACACTAGAAGAACAATTGGAGTAGGTCATGAGTACCGTGGGCTATACTACCTTGCCTTACCACTATCACTATCATTTGTGCTACCGTTGACCAAGCTAGCATCCTTCACCACCATCATTTGGAGTATCCTAGCCTATAGAAACTCCAAAAGATGGTGTCAAGTCTTCCACTTTCGAGTGTGATTTGTGTCAATTAGGCAAACATGCTTGCAATTCCTTTTGAGGCTATGTTAATAAATAAGCATAGTGTCCTTTTGCGTTAGTTCATTATGATGTTTTGGGGTCCGAGTCATGCCTAGTCCACTTTGGGTTATAGATATTTCGTGACATTTGCTGATGATTTCTCGCATCGTACTTGGTTCTTTTATATGAAGAAGAGTTATTTTCCATTTTTCAAATGTTTTGTTCCAAAATAAAATGTAATTTCGCATCACTGTTTGTGTTTTTCATAGTGATAATGCTCGCGAATACTTGTCTGCTTCTTTTCAATCATTTACAAAGTTACAAGCTATCCTCATAGTCATCTTGTGCCCACACTTCTCAGCAGAATGGGCTAGCTATACGGAAAAATAGACACCTGTTTGAGTCTAGCCATATTCTGCTTATAGGAGCTCATGTTCTACTCTGTTTTTTTGGAAGATGTTGTTCTTACTAAATGCCACCGAATCAATTGCATGCCTTATTCTATCTTTCAGAATTAGGTTCCCACTCCCTATTGTTTCCAAACCAATCACTGTATTCTGTCCCTCATGTTTTTGTTGCATATGCTTTGTTCATAACGTTACCCTAAGGAAAGATAAGTTGCAGGCTAAAGCTCTCAAGTGTATATTTCTAGGTTATTTTCGCCTAGAGAAGTGTTGAAGGCTGTTTCGCTCCCTACCTTCAGCAATATATTGCCTCTTCTAGCGTCACATTCTTTAAGATGACTCCTTACTTTTCCTCTGTCGCATATGCCTCCAGTCTTTCAGACCTTTTACTTGACACTGGTCCATCTCTCTCAGATGCCTCTTCTCCTAGTGCTGAGGTTAGTCTTCTTCTAGCAGATATCTCATCCTTTGATTGTGAGGCACCTCCTACAGACTCACTATCACATTCTCTAATAATTTATAGTCACTAACCTCGTTCTCCTTCCATTGAGCAGCCATAGGACCAACTCATTGTGCCCACATCCACCCATACACTTGAGCCTGAGCCTGCTTCGTCTTCGTCATCTGCGGCCAGCATATTGTTGGTTCTTCGGACTCACCTCCTACCCTGGTTGCATACCCAAATCTTGATCCAAACTTAGACTGTCCCATTGCTGAGCGTACATGTGTTCGTTCTACTTGTAACCCTTATCTTATTTATTATTTTGTCATCTACTAATGCTTATCTCCATGATATACTGCCTTTGTGTTGTCTTTATTTTTTGTTTCCATCCCTAAATCGATTGTAGTGGTTGTTTTATACCTAGGTTGGTGATAGGCCATGGTTGATGAGATGTCTGCACTATATACTACTGCCATTTAGGATTCGGTACCTCTTGCTCTCGAAAAATCTATAGTAGATTGTCATTGGGTTTACATAGTTAAAGTTGGCCCAGGTGGCAGTGTTGATCATTTGAGTGCAATCCTTGTTGCAAAACGGCATACCCCGATTTATGGATTTGATTATAGTGATACATTTTCCCCGGTTGCTAAGATGTCCTCAGTTTGTCTTCTACTATCTATTGCTGCCATGCATTATTGGCTTCTCTATCAAGTGGATGTTGAGAACATCTTTCTTCATGGTGATCTTCGTGAAGAGGATTATATGGAACAACCACTTGGGTTTATTGCTTAGCGAGTCTGGAATAGTATGCAGCCTTCGTCGTTCCCTTTATGGACTGAAATAATCACCGTGGCCTGATTTTTGTGTTTTAGTGCAATTGTCCAATAGTTTGGCATGGTTCGTAGTGAAGTTAACCATTTAGTATTTTATTGTCACTCTTCGTCTGACTGTTACATCTACTTGGCTGTTTATGTCCACTACAACAAAATTCGCAGAATGTCACAATTTTTAATTGTGACAAGCTGGCCGTCATGATTTATAACAGTGACAATTTTGAGCGGTTCCCAAGCGATGGTCGCAGTTCTAAATTGTGACAAACAACCGAGGTCGCGGAAGTTTTCATGGCCCATTGGACACGGTTCACAGTTAATGACTGTGACCAACGGCTCACGGTGTATGACCGTGACCCATGTTGATGCTGGTCAGGGTCTGGAACCATGACCTTGCATCTTCGAGTCACGGTTTTATACCGCGACCCATAATCAAAGTAAAATTGTAATTCTGCTTGTTTAATCTACCATTTCTAAACTATTTAAATCTTCAAAGCAACCTGTTTTGCATACTAATATTCATACAAAATCTCCCAAGCAATAGAACTAATATGTTGAGATGTACATTACAATAGCTTTCCTACATCACCATTCTTCAAAGCAAATGAAATGTCACCATGTTCAAGCAAAATACTAAAAGCATACGTCATTGTTCTTCCCATCAAAAGAAGACCCGCTGTCCTTCTTATCTCAAAAGTTTTAATAGTGCACGTATTTGTAGACCAAAATGAGATAACTACGACATCTCCTTTAACAAGTAGATGGGCCACGCAATAAACAGGCCTTCACCAAAATCTTCCAAAGAAGTCGTACCCCTTTGTTTACCAAGATATATTGGCTCATTCCCCATATTTGGATAGATAGAAAAGATAGTTACTTTTGCTTCTGGACATTTAAATGATGAGACTGAACAACAGTATTTGGCAGGACAATGTCAACTACTATCATTGAAATGTTCTATTAATTATTTAAATCTCTAAGCTAGAAATAACCTTTGTATGTCAATACTCATTAGTTGCGTAGAAGTAGAAACCTTTTCAGCGGCTCATCAATGAAAAAAAATCATAGAAAGCAAAGCCACTAGGAGTGGGAGACGTTTCCAGAAGTGCGGTCACACTTGCTCACTCTATAAGTTCGGTTGTTTCTGTAATAGGGGGATCTTCTTTCTCTAATCTTAGGGGCTTTCTTGGAAACACTTTGACCCGTACCCAATGATGGAAGATCGGAATCTTGAGTGGGTCGGTCCTGTAAGATACTGAGGATGGTACCTATCTTGGAATAGTTATCCTTCATTTCACACTTAATTTGATCAACCTCAGAAACAACAGGCTGAGTTGCTTTGTACCCAGTTTTCGAAACTTTGCTTCCCACTCCATGAGTACGACCACTTTCGTCCATCTCGAAAACCTAAGTCAAAGGATGAGTGTCGACATCTGTTGAACTCGAATGTCCACCTTGAGTCTCTTGTATCTTTGAAATTTTCGCCCATCAGAAATGAAATATATGTCATCAAGTATTAATAGTGTGGAGAGTGTTTGCATACGTATATTAACATACATATATTTACAGTATTTACTCAATACAGTTCCAATAAAAGTCAGGTAATATTCTTTGGACTTCGTTTTACGAGCATGTAGGTACAAGTTAGTGCAATTGGGAGACGGATCCTCATCATCTAAACCTCTTGTTCTTTCCTACAAATTATAAAAGATTTAGTGTTAAACTAAAAAACAGAACTACAAGTGTATGAGAACAGGACATTAGAAATGACATTAGTCCACATGTATAAAACTGAAATTATGAAAAAGAATGTCTAATTCTACGATCTATGACATACCGTCCATTCTGCAGATACTTGGGCATAGGACTTAGCGCCAAGCAAATCATTATCAGTCTTTCTAGCTCTGTTCGCTTGGTTTAGAGCCCTCTAATAAAGCTTATTCGGACTAGCCTCAAGTTCTACAAACACATTCCATTTAGCATGAGGAATTGTCTCAACCTCTGGAGGGTTATCTTTAAATCGTAGGATTTCTGTACTGGTTGCACCATCCTCGAAAGTGGTATTGTGAACGTTCTTCTTCCACATCCTCCACTTCTTTGCTGCCTAATCAAACAACAAAAATTTTGAAATCAAACCATTGAATAATTCAATACAACTTGAAAACATCTTACTTCGATAAATAAAAACTCAAAAAAATCTTAGATACGATAGTTTACCTGAGACTACTTATTATCCTTAGTGATAGGATTGGTATCAAAATCTATCAATAAAGAATTCCACAACCATTTTTCAAGTCATTAGAAACTAGCCTCCAGTCCTCATGGTGAAGCCCCATATTTGGTTTCGATAATGTTTATTAGTCCCAATAGGAGTCCAGTGTGCATCAAAGGAAATCTTTATCTTACATCTTCAAATCGAGGAACTTGCCATTGTCTATAACATATTAAAAAAAAAGGTTACAAACTTGGAACCCAACCTCAAATCAAGAAGCTGGTAAAGCAACAATAGAAAGAAGAGATACAGTTGCTTGGAGCTCATAATTTTAGCACAAATTCCAAAATGAAAAATTAGTAGTACAAATTGATGACAAATGAATATGTAACACCCACTTCCATCTTAATACATAGCTACTTCCCTAAGTATAAAAGGAGTTAATCGAGAAATAGTAATAGGCAATAGAGATTTCATTCACATTCAACATCTATGGAAAAATAGAATGGCTTTATACAAAGACATATAGAACTATAAGTTGACAGCTGAAACTATTTCTATTCGTAAAATACCTTACCTCAAATAAGAACACAACAAACCAAAAATTATAATATATATAATTAGATCTATTCATCTAGATAGTCTGAGAAATCACGCAAGTTTGGATTGTCATCTAAAGTAGATTGGAAATCAATATGTGCCTCCAATATGTGTACTTCTATAGTTAACCACTTTGGTGCGCAAAGAACAATCGACCATTGACCATTGTTGATTCACTTTGAATAAAAGACTTGCCTTATGTTTTGAAATACACAAACAAATGGCTCATCCTGAATACTTCTCTTGCCCTTCAGTTTGGTCAAGCTGACCATAACCATATTCGTGGCAGTGTCCATAGTGAAAAGCATTTTTTCCTCCACTCTTACCCAATCACAATCAAATACTGTGTCTACGAAGCTTGTATAATCTAGTTCATATATATGTTGAACAACTCCATAATATATCATCTCCACCTCCTTTGGATTTTTGTCCTTACAATTGAATCCACAAGTCGCAAAGGCTTTAATTGCAATGCTAGTATTTTGCTTTCGATCATGATGTTGCTCGCCACCATATTCGGAGAATACGTAACCCTTCACTTGATATCTTCGAAACTCTTGGGCAACAAAACTAGCGTTTTCTGTGAGTCAAGTGATCCTTGATGTGACATTGCCTATTCCTAACAACTGAGTGACAAAAACAAGATATTACTAAGATATAATGAAATTTTCGCCTAGATATAACTAAGATACTACTGAAAGTGCAAACGAAATAATTGTCTCGTTCGATACCCGAAGCCTAAAATATGAATTCAAATTTGAAACTCCTTTTTTTCTGAGGACTGTGCACGCTTTTAACATTAATTTCACTAACCTTAACCGAAACAATAGATTTGAACTTGGTTTGAAGTTCTAAAATTAAATTCTAAACTAGATTGCAAAACAAGATAGAGAATTGAATTGAAGATAAATAATGAATGTGAAACAAGTTGAGAAAGCACTACTAGGGTTTTGAATCTAGTTGCAATTAATTCAAATTAGGGCCATTACTTGATACGAATATGTGATCTAGAAGATGGAATTTTCTAATATAATGAAAGTGTCTCTCGAGTAAATTCACTTATTCGCATGCAATATTAACTATTTCTAGCTTAATAATTTGCACACAAACGCATTTAAACTCTAGAAATTCACATAAACATCGCATAAGGCATAATGGTACTCTCGTCCTCCATCAGACCCTATAATTTCCAATTTTATGGTCTAACTCATCCACGTTTTTGCGAATCAATAAACAAGTCACAATTCAACTTTGTGCATAAGTTGTAAAAATATAAGGCACTCAATTTGAAATTCGTAGAACAAATATTCGGCTGAAGATAATCAAGTCAAAACATCAACTAATAATCCCAAAACATGAATTAATTAACAAAGATTCATGAAACTCTAGCACTAAGTAGGCGTTTAGCCTACATATTAAGAGTAAAAGAACAAAAAATAGAAGAAGCCATAACCGGATCTTTGATGGTGATGGTCTTAACTTCAATCTTCGATTCACCAGAAAATCCTTCGCAAAAGCTCCAATATGTGCTCTTGTGGTGTGTATATGCTTGATGCCTTTTCTTGAGCTCATAATCCCCTTATATAGTTGTAAATACATCACTAAAACACTCCAATTTTGTGTGGGAGAAGTAACTCAAAATATATGATAATTATAGACGTAAACAAACTAGGAAAACAGGGCTCGAAAGGGAGGTTACGGCCGTAATTATGGGAGTTACCACCATAACTGATTTGTAGGTAACTTTTTTCTGGCCCAAATTGGGGGTTACAGCCATGACTCATTCTCTGGGAAAACTTTTCAGCACATGCAGTCTTCAGTGTTTTGGTCATAACGTTTGACCCCGATGTCTGATTGAAGTCTTCAAGTTGGGTTGGGAACTAGACAAATAGATCTACAACTTTGTGTGAAATATAAAAATCCAAAGTCCAACTTTATCCTGGTAAAAATCCATCATCAACATTCTTTACTTTTGCATCCTTACTCCAAACTTCTTCAAATTTGCGCCAATTCAATTTCTTTTCATTTAATATTGATTTAAACGTCATCCATGTTGGTTTTTAACTAAAAACAATGAAATGGAGCATTACACGAGTTTAAACCTATAAAATGAGTGTAGATTTGACGCTTATCACATATTCAAAGAAACTATTAACAATCTATGAAAGAGATCCTCGCTTTGCATAAAAAATGATTGCTTATTCTGCATATGCATTGCACACTAGAGAGACACAAGCAGATTTCGAGTTTGTTTCTTATGGTTGGAGTGCTACTTCCACGAAAGATTGGGTCGTTGTATCTTGGGAGGCGTATCGCAAGAATCCGGTAAGCACCATGGCTGGGCGATTTTGTCTTAAAGAAAGAGATTTGAAATCTCGCCTCGATTTTGTCATTTAAATTTTGTTTACAAAATTTTCGTAAGTTTCTTGATTTCGTGATTGTTACAAGGTTTAATGCATGCTAATCACACAAATTCCCCGACAATCTTAAGACGAAATCCATATTTAGCATTATGTTGTTATCTATAAATTGATTGGATCACATTTCGATAAACCTTTATAGGATACACAATCTGTTCTCATTTCTATGCATTTAATTCTGTTATGGCGGTTTCTGCCTAATATATCAATTTGAAGAATGAAACCATTTTACAGCGTCATCCTTCTTGATATTCCATCTATAACTGAAATTGTTGTTGTGATCATGTGCATATTCACTTCTGCCATTTTGATGTAAGAGCATGGCCTGAAATTATATCTCGCAATTCATGATCCATTTATCAGTTATCTTCATTTTTAATTTCCAAACTCTGACATGTTCTATGTTTTACATGAATTCAATTACATCAGTTCAATAATTATGGTATTTGGACATTCTATATGATTTTAAAATTGGTGCCGCTGGAACAAAACAAGTAATATGAATTTTTGCCTTGATTGTTGTTTTAGACAATCATTGCATTTTCAAAGGCCATTGCAACGCCCAATCTAAACCCTACAAAAAAACCAGAGCTGCGGAATTAGACTCGGCATCACACGTACATTTAAAAAACAACACAGGCGTTTATTTACATATTTAAACTGTTTCTCATTCCCAAGACACACAAAACCAACCAAAACATTTCCCGTGTTTACGTCAAAAACATAAATACAGGATCTACAGCAGCTTTCTTCTTCCGCACGCACAAGCTCTCACGCCTCAATTCCGAGAAGATTCCCTGCCATTACCCGAGCTTCGCTCCTTCCCTGGCGTACCTACACGTATAACATAGAAAACTTGGTGAGTCACGAGGACTCAGTGGGAATATAGATAAGTGCAATGCATGTCGCACTCATTCATTGGGCCCAGTTGCTTATCAAGTGGATACACCGACGCCAATATAACATAACATAACATATGTGGCCAATTATCTCAATCCTCATACAGGCTTCGCCCGTGAGACGGCCAAAAGTCTCAATCCTCTTGTGGGGCCTTTTCCCGTGAGACTATACATAACTTTACTATGTAAGCACTCGGTAAGCAACCTCACATTCACACATTATACTATGCTTGTGAACAAACTATATGATAAGTATATTTTTATTATATATTTTTGTAGTTACTTTTATTATATTACTCCACTTTTTGTATTATTATTATAATTAATAATTAATATTTCATTTTATTTGCTTTGTTTTGTTAGGTTGACCAAAAAAATAATTAATTTTACAAAAACCAAAAAAAAGCCCTCAATGGGCTTTAAGCCCATTATACTTCATAGAAACAAAAGACATGTCTTTGGCTGGAGAAAAAGAAAAATAAAGGTGGCTGGAATTGGGGAAAAGAGAAAAAGTCAGCAATTGCGGCTGCAAGCGAGGAACGAAAACTGGGAGAAGAAAAAAGAAAGCCACGCGGACGGGAAGAGATTTGAAGACATTAATTCAATTTCTTAGTCATCCATGGATGGTTCTATCTCTTCCAATAATTTTTATTCTATAATGTTCTTCTAATTTTCTAGAACCAAGGGTTAGGATGAATTCCTATTTAACTACGTGATTCTCTATTTATTATTTGATTCTTTATATGAGCGATTAACGTTTACGGTTCGTTCTTCGCTGATTGATTAAATTTAATTACTTTCATCACTTCTATCATGTATTGGTGATTGTTGGGCATTGGTTTAATTAATCCATACTTGGTAGTTAAAGTAAATAATGATAATCTTTGAGTTATCGTGAGATTTCAATTGGATTGGATATTTGGAATGTTAGGAACTTATGATTTTTAGATTCTTTGCTTTCTTTAATCCTATTATTACGATAATTGCTTGGTGAGTCTATTAAAAGAAGTGAAGAGGAGCTAACATAAGAATTTTATTAATTGGGCTTCATTGATAAATTTATGAATAGACAATAGATTGATTTCGATTTGTCACTCGAACTTGTGAATTAAATAGTAATTAGAGAATTACTTGGCTAAATAGTGGTGGATTCCGAAACCTTGGTCATTTTAATCATCTTGATATTTGTTTTAATTGCTTATTTTAGTTTCTCTACTAGTATTTTAGTTAATTAAAAATATAAAAATCAAACATTTTCAATTAGTTTAGTTACGAGTTAATTTGGGTTAAATTATACTTTTTAAATTCGTAGTCCCTGTGGGTTCGACCTCGTTGCTCAGTAAATCTATACTCCAATAGATTCGTGCGCTTGCGAGTTATTTAAAATTTGACAACAAGTTTTTGGCGCCATTGCCGAGGACTGCGTTAGAAAGTTGATTCAGCCTTAGTTAATTTCGTTCATTTTATTTTTATTTTTATTTTTGTTAATTAGCTTAGAATATTATTATTATTTTTTAGTTTTGACCGTTTTAGATTATTTTATTTTATTTTTTTTCTTTTTGCAGAATAGCTTTCTCGCAGGAGCACTTGTTCGTAGTCACTAAGAATTTCTACAAAAAGGAGAAAATCAGGTGTTCTCGTTCCTTTATTTTTATTATTTTATTTTTAAAATTTTGTTAGTAGGCTAGTTAGTTTGCGATTTTTATTTATTCTATTTTATTTTAGCAATTGTCATTAAAAAAAATAAAAAAAAAATTGCTGCATGAATGGTCGTAGATCTCTCAATTTCGAGTTAGAACCATTTGATAGTGAAATTGAAAGAACTTTTCATCAAAGAAAACAAGTTGTGACCAAAGATAAAATTGACGAAAATATACTAAAGATTGAGATGGTTGATGAAATTGAAGAGAAGCCTTTTAAAGATTATTTTAGCCCTCTATCTAATTTGAGCACATCATGCATTCAATATCCTCAAGTAGCTGCTAGGACTTTTGAGCTCAAACCTAGTATACTTAATTGTCTCCCATCATTTTATGGTTTGGAAAGAGAGGAGCCTTATAATCATTTAACTGATTTCTATGCTATATGTGAAACTTTTAAATATGAGAATGTCACTCCGGATAATGTTAAATTGAGATTGTTCCCATTTTCTTTAAAGGATAAAGCTCGATCATGGTTTAATACTTTGCCATCTAATAGTATTACTTCTTGGGAACAAATGGTCGCTAAATTCTTGAATAAATATTTTCTCGTTCACAAAACAAATGCTCTTCGCAGGGAGATCTCAAAATTTGTTCAAAGAGACGATGAGCCATTCTATGAAGTTTGGGAAAGATTCAATGGATTGCTATTAAAGTGTCCACATCACGGTTATGAAAAATGGCATCTTTGTCAATATTTCTTGGAGGGATTGCTACCACACATTCAAGAATGGTTGATGGCCACAAGTGGTAGAGAGCTTATGTCTAAAAATGCAACCGAAATTTGGGATTTCTTTCAGAAACAGGCAGAGAATTCTCAACAGTGGAGTCGTTCCTCTCGAATTGAAGGAAAGAAACGGGGAATATATGAGATTCGAAGTAATGATTCTAGTTCGGAGATGAGAGAAGTCAAAGGAATGATTGAAGGCATCTCTCGCCAACCTTCTTTGACAACGACACCCGCAAATGAGCCACTTGTTGGTAATCAGTCTGGGCGATGAGTATACTGTGATCAAGCTAATGCCCTTAATATGATGAGAAAACCATCATACAATCCTTACTCTAATACATATAATCCAGGATGGAGAGACCACCCAAATTTCTCATGGTCACAGGGTTCTCCACAAAATAGTATGCCAAGTCAAGTTCCTCAGCAAAATATGAGACAGTTCAATCAGAACTTTTCACAACCGAAACCATGGGAAGAGGCATTTGAGAAGTTAGCTAAGTCCACACAAGCAGCACTTGATCAGCAAAATCAGACAATTGCAGAATTTCAAAATTCTCAAGCGAATTCTATGTCTAATATGGAGAAAATGATTGGCCAGTTAGCTTTCTCTGTCCAACACTTGGCAACAACTATTGAAAAAGGAAAATTCCCTAGTCAACCACTTCCTAATCCAAAGGGGATGCACAATATTGGAGCTACGTCTAAAAATCAACAAGAAGATGCGAAGACTATCATGACACTGAGACGTGGTAAATTGTTTGACAATCAAGTAGAGACCCCAATTAGAAAGAATTTTGAAGAAGATTCCTTTGAGAAAATGCCAAATCAAGATCCATCAAAGGAGAGTTCAGGGAAAGACATTCAACCACTGTACATTCCAAAAGCTCCTTTTCCACAAAGGTTAGCTAAAGGAAAGAAAGGTAACACAATCAATGAAATGATGGAAATCTTCAAGCAGGTAAGTATAAACATCCCTTTACTTGATGCAATAAAGCAAGTACCAGCATACGCCAAATTTTTAAAAGATCTATGTACTAAGAAGAGGCAGTTACATGTGCACAAAAAAGCATTCTTAACTGAACAGGTAAGCTCTATCATTCAAAGCAAAACTCCTCCTAAATTTAAGGATCCTGGTTGTCCTACAATTTCATGTATTTTAGGAAACCATAAGATTGAGAAAGCTTTATTAGATTTAGGAGCTAGTGTTAATCTTTTGCCTTATTCTGTATATGTACAACTTGGGTTGGGCGAGTTGAAACCCACTTCTGCTGTTTTACAACTTGCTGATAGATCAGTTAAAGTTCCTCGTGGAATTGTAGGGGATGTTTTGATACAGGTTGACAAGTTTTATTTTCCTGTTGATTTTATTGTACTTGACACTCAACCTGTGCAAGATTCTACAAAGCACATTCCCGTTATTCTAGGTCGTCCTTTTTTGGCAACATCTAATGCTATTATCAATTGCAGGAATGGGGTGATGCAGCTTTCTTTTGGGAATATGACTCTGGAATTGAATGTTTTTAACATTAACAAACAGCCATTAGATGATGGGGAAGTTGTTGATGTTGATTTGATAGAGTCATTAGTTGATGATTCTCTTATTTCTAATAATTGTGATGATGTGCTAGAAATGTGTTTAACTCATTTTGGTTGTTCTTTTGATGTTGATAGTGCAATTGATGAAGTGAATGCATTACTTGACTCAACGCCCATCATGGATACAAGTAATTGGAGAGCAAAAATTGAGCCACTTCCACCTAGTGAGGAGAAGAAGAATATCCCATCAACTGAAAAATCACCAAAATTAGAACTTAAAGCATTGCTAGACAACTTGGAATATGCATTCTTGGGAGAGTCAGAAACTTCACCGGTAATAATATCTTCCGCCCTCGATGGCGAGCAAAAAGGTAAGTTGTTACATGTTTTGTCTGAGCATAGAGAAGCACTAGGGTGGACCATTGCTGATATTAAAGGTATAAATCCTGCTGATTGCATGCATCGCATTCATCTTGAAGAAAATGCTAGACAACCTAGAGAGATGCAACGTAGGTTAAATCCCAATATGAAAAATGTTGTGAGAAATGAAGTGCTTAAATTGTTAGATGCTGGGATTATCTATCCTATTTCTGATAGTAGTTGGGTGAGTCCAGTGCATGTAGTTCCTAAGAAGTCGGGCATAACTTTAGTTGTTAATGCTAACAATGAATTAATTTTTACTAGAATAAGTACAGGATGGCGTGTGTGCATTGATTATAGAAAATTAAATCTTGTAACTAGAAAAGACCACTTTCCTCTCCCATTTATCGATCAAATGCTTGATAGGCTAACAGGACATGATTTTTATTGCTTTCTAGATGGCTATTCAGGCTATAATCAAATTCCCATTGCTCCCGAAGATCAAGAGAAAACCACTTTTACTTGTCGTTTGGGAACTTTTGCATATAGGAGAATGCCATTTGGATTATGTAACGCACCTGCTACTTTTCAAAGATGTATGCTTAGCATTTTTTGTGATATGGTCGAGAGGTTTATTGAAGTGTTTATGGACGATTTTTCTATTTATGGAGATTCATTTAATGAATGTTTGCACCATCTAACTCTAGTTTTGCAGAGATATATTGAGAAGAACTTAGTTCTAAATTGGGAAAAATGTCACTTCATGGTGAAACAAGGTATTGTTCTTGGTCATGTAATCTCTAATAGGGGTATTGAGGTTGACAAGGCAAAGGTTAATCTTATTTCCAAACTTCCACCTCCAAAATCGGTAAAAGAAGTAAGATCTTTCCTTGGACATGCTGGTTTTTATAGGAGATTTATTAAAGATTTCAGCAAAATTTCTAGACCATTATGCAATTTACTTGTTAAAGATGTTCATTTTGTCTTTGATGACTCTTGTTTAGAAACTTTTGAAAAGTTGAAAAGTTTGTTAACTACTTCACCCATCATTCCACCACCTGATTGGAAATTGCCGTTTGAACTCTTGTGTGATGCATCTGATTATGCTGTAGGAGCAGTTGTAGGACAGAGAATAGATCGATTGCCTTGCGTGATTTATTATGCTAGTAGAACACTGAATGATGCGCAATTGAACTATTCTACCATTGAAAAAGAAATGCTAGCAGTTGTCTTTGCACTGGATAAATTTCGATCTTATCTTATAGGAAGTAAAGTGATTGTTTTCTCGATCATTCCTGCATTGAAATACTTGTTAACTAAAAAAGATGCAAAACCTAGGCTGATTAGATGGATGTTGTTATTACAAGAATTTGATATAGAATTTAAGGATAGAAAGGGATGCGAAAATGTTGTTGCTGATCATTTGTCCCGTATTATTCTTGAATCTACTGAGAATAATTTGCCTGTAAATGAGTACTTTCCCGATGAGCAGCTTATGAGTATTGATGTTATGCCTTGGTATGCTGACATCGTCAATTATCTAGTTATAGGTAAAATGCCTGAGCATTGGAACAAAAAAGATAAAAACAAATTTTTGGTCGAAGTGAAAAATTGCTTTTGGGATGATCCTTATTTATTTAAATACTGTGCTGATCAGATTATAAGGAGATGTGTACCAGAGAGTGAAATTCAAAGTGTGATGTCTTTTTGCCATGATCAGGCGTGTGGAGGGCATTTTAGCGCTAAAAAGACTACGGCAAAGATTTTACAATGTGGTTTTTATTGGCCTACCCTTTTTCGTGACACTTATTCATATTGTTCTTCATGTGATAGATGCCGGTGTAGGGGAAGCATTTCAAGGAGAAATATGATGCCTCTAAATCCTATTCTTGTTGTTGAGATATTCGATGTGTGGGGTATCGATTTTATGGGACCTTTTCCACCCTCATTTGGCTATCTATATATATTAGTTGGAGTCGACTACGTGTCAAAATAGGTCGAGGCAATCCCATGTAGGACTAATATTCACAAGGTTGTGGTGGCATTCTTGAAGAATAATATTTTCTCTCGCTTTGGTACTCCACGGGCTATAATTAGTGATGGAGGATCTCACTTCTGCAATAGGCCATTCAATTTTCTCTTGGAAAAGTATTCGATCACACACAAGGTTGCTACTCCATATCATCCACAAACAAGTGGGCAAATGGAAATTTCAAATAGGGAGATTAAGCATATTTTGGAGAAGACAGTTCGACTAGATAGAAAAGATTGGTCATTAAGGCTCACTGATGCATTGTGGGCATACAGAATGGCTTTCAAAACACTGATTGGGATGTCTCCTTATAGGATTGTGTATGGGAAAGCCTGTCATCTGCCAGTGGAGTTGGAACATCGTGCATATTGGGCTATTAAGAAGTTTAATTTTGATATGAAAAATGCTGGGTCGAATAGAAAGTTGCAGTTGGCAGAACTCGAGGAACTTAGGAACGATGCCTACGAGAATGCAAAGATCTACAAGAGCCGTATGAGGGTTTTTCATGACAAACACATTCTAAGAAAATCTTTTGAACCAGGTCAGAAAGTACTTTTATACAATTCTCGGTTGCATCTCTTTCCAGGTAAGTTACGCTCCAAGTGGTCTGGTCCTTTCATTGTTCATACTGTCTATCCCTATGGGCCCATTGAAATTCAAAACCCCAAAAATGGTGATATTTTCAAAGTGAACGGTCAAAGATTAAAACCATATTTGGAGTTCCAACCTCGAGATGGGGAGGAAGAAGTGGAGTTGAGTGGGCCAGCTCACCCAACTTGATTCTAATTTTCTCTATTTTCTATTATTTTATTTTATTTTATTTTATGGTTTTTTCCTTTTACCCCTCATTTCTTTCAATCAGTGATTTCATCTTTATTTTTGTCTTTACTCTATAGGATTGTATGGAACCTGCCAACGTGAAACCGACCATCCAGGTGTGCTCCTTCCAACTATTTGCCCTTATTTTTCTCTTTCTTTATTTCTCTCTCGTTGCAAACATTGCGGACAATGTTGAGGATAGGTTTGGGGGTGTGTGAATTGTGTTCTTGAGTGTTTGTTATTGTCTACTTTTCATTATTTTTTATATTTCAACTATATATGCATTTTTTTAAAAAAAACAAAAAAAAAAAACCAACCAAAAAATTTTTTAAGAAAAAGTTAAAAAAAACAAAAACAAAAAAAAACAATTTGTGTGCCTGTGTGTTTGTTTTGGTTGAATAGCATTGCCGGCTGATGATATAACTATTGAAAATTGTTGTGATATATGATTTGAATGCAATGCTGCAACATGTTAACCGTATGATTTTGGTTATGTTGGCCTTTTGGGTTGAAACACTGAAAGATTTTTTGAATTGTGTTGGTTGGTTGAATTTATGACTTGTTATTAGATATGCACCCGAACTCAATTATAATTTTTGAACCGTACCTTAAGAGAGGATTGTTTGGGAGTGGTTGGACTGTGAGAGTGGCTAGATCGGAATGCTTTTATTCCGTGCATGAGTTGATATTTTGAGAAGTGTTCTTGACTTGAAAGTATAAGTTAGGGAATGACCAATGCTAGCAATTTAATCCCCGTGCGGTAATCTTATTAATTGAGTTGAATATCTTATACCTCTCTTCGTAGCCTTTTTGACTCGAGTAATTAAGTCCGAAGGGGTATCTTAAAACCCGTTGCCCTAAGGTCATCTGGCCTGGGAGTCATCGATCTAAAACTCGCTACACGGGTCATCTAGAAAGCTTAAGGGAGAGAGGTCTTGCACATAAGATACAAGGAAAAAAGAGCAAAAACAAAAAAAAAAAGAAAGAAAAGTAAAAAAAAAAAAAAATCATTTGGGGAATTAGCTAGTCAGTTTGAGTTCCTAGTAGAGACTTGAAGGTCGAGGCACCTGAGAATGAAGTAAAAATAAAAAAATAAAAAAAAAGGGGAGAATAACTGCAAACCTTGAAAGCCACGATCATTGGTTCGACCAAACCAAACTTGAGTGGGAAAGGATGAATTTATTGAGTGTTGACCTATAGTTGTCACCTTGGGAATGAGTGAAAATATTAACAATGGGTGTGCGAATCCCACGAGAGGGTGCGGAAAAAGCATTGACTATATTGGGCCGGGAATGAACCAACAGAATACATGTGATCAAAATTGATTAGCATTTTGATTTGAAAAGTTGGCATGGTTAGAATCAAAGGTTGATATGTGGGCAATATTGCATTCTTTTCATCGATCATGACTATTTTCAAATATGAGGTCGATAAGGCAATCTATTTGGCTATTGTTTAAGTGTTATCGTTATTTATTTATTTTTGTTTTGCCCGAGGACTAGCAAAATTTAAGTTTGGGGGAATTTGATAAGTATATTTTTATTATATATTTTTATAGTTACTTTTATTATATTAATCCACTTTTTGTATTATTATTATAATTAATAATTAATATTTCATTTTATTTGCTTTGTTTTGTTAGGTTGACCAAAAAAATAATTAATTTAAAAAAAAACCAAAAAAAACCCTCAATGGGCTTTAAGCCCATTATACTTCATAGAAACAAAAGACATGTCTTTGGCTGGAGAAAAAGAAAAATAAAGGCGGCTGGAATTGGGGAAAAGAGAAAAAGTCAGCAATTACGGCTGCAAGCGAGGAACAATGTAATACTCCGACCGAGTTCGTACACATTTTTTATATAGTTACGTGAAATTATATGGAATTTGTGGGGCCAATTGTTGGACGAGGGTAGAATAAATAATCGAGTTAGAATGGACCTAGGATGGGTAAGTGGTGTGTTAGGAATGAAACGACCTTAAAATATAGACTTAGGTAAAAATTCTGAAAACTGGGAATTACGGCCGTAATGTTTAGAGCTACGGCCGTAATTCATGTGTTACAGCCGTAAAGGTATTATCATACGGCCGTAATTTTTGTGACCAGAATTTATAAGATTTACAGAATGTTAATTACGGCCTTAAATTTGGAAATTACGGCCGTAAGTAATACGGCTACGGCCGTAAATATATAGGGTTGGAAATCAGGATTTACAGAGAGTTTTATACGGCCGTAAGATTCTGGGATACGACCGTAATTGGGGTGTTACGGCCGTAAAGTATATGGGTTACGCCCGTAAAACACGAAATTACGGCCGTAAGTTTTATGATTGCGGCCGTAACCTAAGTAGGCAGGCTCGATGTTTCTAGACATTCCAGGTCGGTGGGAGTGATATAAATGCCTAAAACTCGGTCTAAGGTCACCATAAGACACTAAACATCATCCCAAAACATTCCCTAAGCCCCCATATTGCACTTAAATCAAATAACTAAGTGAAACTTCATTTTCTTCAAGGATAGAAGAGGAGTAAAGGAAGGAGGGAAGGAGAAGTAAGGTGTATACAACTTAAGGCTTGATTTTCTTCATCTTGAGGTAGGTGTAGATGCCCTTATGCTTTGTGTGATTATTGAATATGCTTGTGTTATTGCATGGCTCTTGTTATATGATTGTTATGCTAGCTATATGCTTGTTATGCTAGAAAATGTGAAGAGAAGAATGCCCTTGGTAAGTGATGTTTTAGATTGTACATCTATGAGCTAAGATAACTTGTTTGGTCTCATAGCTGCTTATTGCATTGGTTCTTTATTGCCTTGTGGCCAAAGGGATGAACATATGTTAGTTATGATACTTGATTATAAGATTTGGGATTGATGAAACAAAGAACCAATGTATGTCATAATAGAGCATAACAAGAATTGGTGTTGCTCTCATGTGTGTACAATGTATGAGAAAAGAGGAGAATGGCCTAGACATGCGATTAGAACATTATACGGGGCAAAGTACTACGTCGAAAGGCGGGAGTACCTCTTGAACGCCAGTATAACGGGGAGCTACGTGCTATACGGGGCAAAGTGCTACGTCTAACGACGGGAGCACCTCTTGAACGCCATATTACCCCGATTGGAAAGGACAGTAAGGCCATGGAATGAAAAGAAAAGAAATGGTGCCTCTGTATACACATGAGGAGCAACCAGGCCCGATGCATTGTCGCCTTGTATTGCATTAGACATCTACGCCTACTGAGTCTTGTGACTCATATGTGTGTGTGTTTGTGTGTTTATTCTCATACAGGACGACACAGTCGGGCAGGAGACGGGGGAGACGAGTCAAGGCCGTGATGTGTGAGATCACGGGAAATCAAAGATCCTGTAGATACTCTGTTTTGTGTCATCTATCTACTTTTGTTTAAGGCTATAACGGTTTGTAAAATGTTTTGAACGCTCGTTTTGTAACCACAAACGGTGTTAAAGATGTTTTGAACAGTTGTTTGGAGTAAAAGTATAGTTTTTGAACTAGCAAGGCACACAAAAGTTAGTTTTCAGTGACATCAACCCTAGCCGCATTCGTCAATATGACGTTAGTATGACGTGAGATTAGGGTGGGCATTACAGTGGTATCAGAGCAAAGTTTTTTATATCTCACACACCAATGGACCGTCTCCTCTACTCCATGCCGAAGCGCGTTTTGTCAGGTATGCAATGTATATGTGTTAGTTGCCAATTATCATGTGTGGTAGTTAGTATACTTGGCCTACTAGGCATTGCTGTGGTTCTTGAAGCGAGGGTGCAGGAATAGTGAGAATCGGGGTACCTCCTCTTTCCCATTTCAGTTTTCTTGCTACGGGATAGATATGGCCGAAGGACAGGCTACTGTTATTGAAAGATTGACACGATTGGTTGAACGACAGTTGCAACAAATGCAGCAGTAGTCTCAACTGTTGCAGCACCAAACGTAGCTAGTGCAACAACTGTTGAACGAACGGAATGGGAATCATAATGTGAGCGGGAGCAACTCTGTTGATGCCTCAAATATAGGAAGGACTAGGGAGGAAAAAGATAGGGAGATTTCTTCGGATCGTTTTCGGCGTTTGAATCCGCCTATTTTCGAGGACGCAAAAGATCTGGTGGAGGCCAAGAATTGTATGCAGACTATGGACCGGATGTTTGAGTATGCTCGCATTCCTGAGGCCGAACAAGCGAATTGTGCGACCTTTATGTTGCGAGGGCCGGCCGGATTTTGGTGGGATAGGATACAGAAAAGTGATGATGCTACCAATGTGACGTGGAGAGATTTTTGTACAAGATTTCGGGCAAAGTATTTCTCCGATACTGTTCAGAATGAGAAGCTCAACGAGTTTATACAGTTGCAGCAGGGAAAGATGACAGTAATGAGTACAGTAAGAAGTTTGAGGAGCTCGCCCGGTTTGCCACACATATGGTTGATACTCCGACTCGGAAGGTTGCTCGATTTATTGCCTGATTGAGGCCGGAGTTGGCACGTGATGTACAGTTGATTGGCACATCGACGATGAGCTATATGGATGCTATTGAGTGAGCCTATGTAGCGGAGAAAGCGGAAGGACGTATTTCGCGGGCTCGTCAGAGTGATTCCCAGCCACGACAGCCAGCCCAATCAGCTCAGTCGGCCCAGGGCTCATCTCATTCGATCCAGGGATCCTCGTATAATAATCGGGGACGAGGATCAAATTTCCGAGGCCGAGGTCGAGAGAGAAATAACAAGAGGCCGCAGGATAATACTTCGTCATCTCGACCAAGAGGACCGGATTCATCGTTTCCACAGGCCTGTAAATTTTGTGGACGAAATCATGGCGGAGTTTGTTATTATGCAGCCGGTCGATGTTATCAGTGTGATAAGGAGGGACACATGATTCGTGACTGTCCAGATTTAAAGAAACAGCAGCAACAACCTGCACAACAAACCGGCCGAGTATTTGCTATGGTGCAACCTGAGACTTCCGAGAGTCCCGATGTGATTTCAGGTACCGTATATATATCTGATGCACCTGCATATGCATTATATTATTCTGGAGCCACACATTCTTTTATCTCTTCAGTATATCCCCGACGGATGCGTGTGGATCCCGAGCCTTTGAAATCCTCCCTTGATATTATTGTCCCTTCGGGGCGAAATCAAGGTGCCAACTATTCTTTTCCCTCTATGATAGTGCGAGTTCGGGATAGAGATACAGTGGCTAGTCTTATTATTCTTGAAATTCGGGATTATGATGTCATTCTCGGGATGGATTGGTTAGCGAAGCATGGGGTCTTTTTGGATTGTCCTAAACGAGCTGTAAAGTTTCCTGAGGATGATCCTATTGTATTCCCTAAGTTAGAACGCCCTACTCGGATGGTCATCTCGGCTATGAAAGCTAAAAGATTAATAGATCAAGGATGTAACGCTTATCTAGTAAGTGTATATGCCGTGAAAGGTGAGGAAACGGAGACACCGTCTTCCGTCGCGGTGGTGTGTGACTATTGTGACGTATTTCCGGATGATTTACGCGGATTACCTCCTCCCCGAGAAATAGACTTCACGATTGATGTTGTGCCGGGAACCTTGCCAATATCGAAAACACCATATCGAATGGCGCCGTCCTAACTAAAAGAGCTTCGAACTCAGTTGGATGATTTACTGAAAAAGGGATTTATATGGCTGAGTAAGTCTCCGTGGGGTGCTCCAGTTTTATTTGTGAAAAAGAAAGACGGGTCGATGCGTCTTTGTATTGATTACCGGGAATTAAACAAGGTGACGATCAAGAATAGGTATCCGTTACCCCGAATCAACGAGTTGTTGGATCAACTTCAGGGCTCGGCGGTTTATTCGAAGATTGACCTTCGATCCGGGTACAACCAATTGAGGATCAACGAAGGAGACATCCCCAAATCGGCTTTTCGAACCAGGTATGGTCATTTTGAATATCTTGTGACGCCGTTCGGACTTACGAATGCTCCAGCCGCCTTCATGGATCTTATGAACCGGGTGTTCAAGCAGTACTTAGACAAATTTGTAATTGTATTCATTGACGACATCTTGATCTATTCAAAGTCCCGGGAGGAGCACGAGCGACATCTTCATTTGGTGTTGCAAACACTTCGGGAGGAGAAGTTATATGCTAAATTTTGAAAATGTGAGTTTTGGACGGAACAAGTTATCTTTTTGGGTCATGTTGTGACAAAGGAAGGGATTTCGGTTGATCCTAGTAAAGTGGAAGCGGTTTTGAAGTGGCCACAACCGACTACTCCGACAGAGGTACGTAGTTTTGTTGGTTTGGCCGGGTATTATCGACGTTTTGTGAAAGATTTTGCTAAAATCGCATCTCCGCTTACACACTTGACTCGAAAGAATGTTCCGTTTCGGTGGACCAAGGAATGTGAACGTAGCTTCCAAGAGTTAAAGACTCGTCTTACTACAACCCCAGTTTTGGCAATTCCGGATAGTTCATGTGTGTTCACCATATATAGTGATGCTTCACATCGAGGTTTGGGTTGCGTTTTAATGCAAGGGGATCGAGTTATTGCTTATGCTTCTCGTCAATTGAAAGGCTACAAGCAGAAATATCCTACGCATGATTTAGAGCTAGCGGCAATCGTATTTGTATTGAAGATTTGGCGACATTATTTCTACGGGGTCAAATGCGAAATCTATACTGATCATAAAAGCTTGAAGTACTTTTTTACGCAGAAAGATCTCAACATGAGGCAGCGGCGTTGGTTGGAGCTCGTAAAAGATTACGATTGTACGATACACTATTACCTGGGCAAGGCTAATGTAGTAGCCGATGCGTTGAGCCGAAAGGAACCTCGACAAAGACCCCGTGAGTTGCAAACCGAAATAGAGAAGTTCGACTTGGAAATATTGGAATCCGATGAGGAACGGCTCACCGCTATGTCATTGCATTCAACGCTCATAGATCGAATCAAAGAGGAGCAAGAAGTTGATGATTGGGTACGAAAAGTGAAACAACAATTGTTAGATATGCCAAGCTCGGATTTCCAATTGCAGCAAGGGATTCTTAAATATAAGAATCGTTACTACGTAGTGACAACAAAGGATTTACGGCAAGAAATTTTCCACGAGGCCCATATGACGCCGTATACTCTTCACCCCGGCTCAACAAAAATGTATAAAGATATAAAAGCGTTGTACTAGTGGCCAGGAATGAAACGGGAGATAGCAGACTACGTGGCGAAATGTTTGACGTGTCAACAGGTCAAAGCCGAGCATCAAAGGCCAGTTGGAACACTTCAACCTCTTCCAATTCCGGAGTGGAAGTGGAGTGAAATTACAATGGATTTTGTGAGTGGATTACCCAAAACGAGCAAGGGGTATGATGCGATATGGGTTGTAGTTGATCGGCTTACCAAATCCGCCCATTTTATGCCAATGAAAATGACAAACAAGATGGAACAATTGGTCCAACTTTATGTACAAGAAGTTGTTCGATTACATGGCGTGCCGACGACGATTACTTCCGATCGAGATCCCAGGTATTTATCTCATTTTTGGAAGGAGTTACAGACGGTTTTGGGAATGAAACTCCAATTTAGTACGGCGTTTCACCCACAAACAGATGGTCAAACGGAAAGAACGATCAAAACTTTGGAAGATATGTTACGTTCTTGCGTGTTAGACTTTCCTTCAAGTTGGGATCGATATCTTCCTTTGGTGGAGTTCGCCTATAACAATAGTTATCATGCTTCGATCGGTATGCCTCCGTATGAAGCGTTATATGGACGAAGGTGTAGGTCCTCTTTACATTGGGACGAAGTTGGCGAGAAGAAAATCATGCGGACCGAAATGATTGCTGATATGATATCAGCTGTTGAAAAGATTAAACAACGAATGAAGATTGCCCAAGATCGTCAGAAATGCCACGCTGATAAGCGACGCCGACCGTTGGAATTTGAAGTGGGCGATAAAGTCTTTATTCGAATTTCGCCGATTAAACGACTTCTTCGGTTCAGTAAACGAGGGAAGTTACCCCTAGATATATCGGGCCGTACGAAATTCAGGAAAGAGTTGGAGAGGTCGCGTATCGGTTGCATTTTCCATCACATATAGACCGGATTCATGATGTTTTCCACGTATCAACTCTGCGAAAGTATGCGTCGGATCCGTCCCATATACTACCGGAACCTCGACGTGACATTCAACCCGACTTATCTTATGAAGAAAACCCGTTCGAGTTGTTGCACGAAGTGTGAAACAATTATGGGGGAAGCAAATATTGCTTGTTCGTGTTTTATGGCGTAGTGCGACCATAGAAGAAGAAACATGGGAAAGAGAGGAGGGTATGAAGCAACAATATCCCGAGCTATTTCAGGTAAATTTCGAGGAAGAAATTTAATTTAGGGGGGGAGATTGTAATACAACGACCGAGTTCGTACACATTTTTTATATAGTTACGTGAAATTATATGGAATTTGTGGGGCCAATTGTTGGACGAGGGTAGAATAAATAATCGAGTTAGAATGGACCTAGGATGGGTAAGTGGTGTGTTAGGAATGAAACGGCCTTAAAATATAGACTTAGGAAAAAATTCTGAAAACTGGGAATTACAGCCGTAATTTTTAGAGCTACGGCCGTAATTCATGTGTTACGGCCGTAAAGGTATTATCGTACGGCCGTAATTGTTGTGACCAGAATTTATAAGATATATAGAATGTTAATTACGGCCGTAAGAAGTTGGTTTACGGCTGTAAATTTGGAAATTACGGACGTAAGTAATACGGCTACGGCCGTAAATATATAGGGTTGGAAATCAGGATTTACAGAGAGTTTTATACGGCCGTAAGATTCTGGGATACGACCGTAATTGGGGTGTTACGGCCGTAAAGTATATGGGTTACGGCCGTAAAACACGAAATTACGGCCGTAAATTTTATGATTACGGCCATAACCTAAGTCGGCAGGCTCGATGTTTCTAGACATTTCAGGTCGGTGGGAGTGATATAAATGCCTAAAACTGGTTCTAAAGTCACCATAAGACACTAAACATCATCCCAAAACATTCCCCAAGCCCCCATATTGTACTTAAATCAAATAACTAAGTGAAACTTCATTTTCTTCAAGGATAGAAGAGGAGTAAAGGAAGGAGGGAAGGAGAAGTAAGGTGTATACAACTTAAGGCTTGATTTTCTTCATCTTGAGGTAGGTGTAGATGCCCTTATGCTTTGTATGATTATTGAATATGCTTGTGTTATTGCATGGCTCTTGTTATATGATTGTTATGCTAGCTATATGCTTGTTATGCTAGAAAATGTGAAGAGAAGAATGCCCTTGGTAAGTGATGTTTTAGATTGTACATCTATGAGCTAAGATAACTTGTTTGGTCTCATAGTTGCTTATTGCATTGGTTCTTTATTGCCTTGTGGCCAAAGGGATGAACATATGTTAGTTATGATACTTGATTATAAGATTTGGGATTGATGAAACAAAGAACCAATGCATGTCATAATAGAGCATAACAAGAATTGGTGTTGCTCTCATGTGTGTACAATGTATGAGAAAAGAGGAGAATGGCCTAGACATGCGATTAGAAGATTATACGGGGCAAAGTACTACGTCGAAAGGCGGGAGTACCTCTTGAACGCCATATAACGGGGAGCTACGTGCTATACAGGGCAAAGTGCTACGTCTAATGACGGGAGCACCTCTTGAACGCCGTATTACCCCGATTGGAAAGGAAAGTAAGGCCATGGAATGAAAAGAAAAAGAAATGGCGCCTTTGTGTACACATGAGGAGCAACCGGGCCCGATTTATTATCGCCTTGTATTGCATTAGACATCTACGCCTACTTAGTCTTTTGACTCATATGTGTCTGTGTGTTTGTGTGTTTATTCTCATACAGGACGACACAGTCGGGCAGGAGACGGGGGAGACAAGTCAAGGCCGTGATGTGTGAAATCACGGAAAATCAAAGATCCTGTAGATACTCCGTTTTGTGTCATCTATCTACTTTTGTTTAAGGCTATAACGATTTTTAAAATGTTTTGAATGCTCGTTCTGTAACATCAAACGGTGTTAAAGATGTTTTGAACAGTTGTTTGAAGTAAAAGTATAGTTTTTGAACTAGGCATGCAAAAGTTAGTTTTCAGTGACGTCAACCCTAGCCGCGTTCGTCAATATGACGTCAGTATGACGTGAGATTAGGGTGGGCGTTACAAACGAAAACTTGGAGAAGAAAAAAGAAAGCCACGCGGACGGGAAGAGATTGGAAGACATTAATTCAATTTCTTAGTCATCCATGGCTGGTTCTATCTCTTCCAATAATTTTTATTCTATAATGGTCTTCTAATTTTCTAGAACCAAGGGTTAGTATGAAATCCTATTTAACTATGTGATTCTCTATTTATTATTTGATTCTTTATATGAGCGATTAACGTTTACGGTTCGTTCTTCGCTGATTGATTAAATTTAATTACTTTCATCATTTCTATCATGTATTGGTGATTGTTGGGTATTGGTTTAATTAATCCATACTTGGTAGTTGAAGTAAATAATGATAATCTTTGAGTTATCGTGAGATTTCAATTGGATTGGATATTTGGAATGTTAAGAACTTATGATTTTTAGATTCTTTGTTTTCTTTAATCCTATTACTACGATAATTGCTTGGTGAGTCTATTAAAAGAAGTGAAGAGGAGCCAACATAAGAATTTTATTAATTGGGCTTTGTTGATAAATTTATGGGTAGACAGTAGATTGATTTCGATTTGTCACTCGAACTTGTGAATTAAATAGTAATTAGAGAATTACTTGGCTAAATAGTGGTGGATTCCGAAACCTTGGTTATTTTAATCATCTTGATATTTGTTTTAATTGCTTATTTTAGTTTCTCTACTAGTATTTTAGTTAATTAAAAATATAAAAATCAAACATTTTCAATTAGTTTAGTTACGAGTTAATTTGGATTAAATTATACTTTTTAAATTCGTAGTCCCTGTGGGTTCGACCTCGTTGCTCAGTAAATCTATATTCCAATAGATTCGTGCGCTTGTGAGTTATTTAAAATTTGACAACACTATACACATAGCTGACCTTTTCGTTACCTTCACTTCCAATGACGCCAGTCATGTGACGTTAACATACATCGACCATCAACATCATATATCACCTCACACATAGCATAATCACTTTAAACCCTAAAGCTCACTTTAAACCCTAAAGCTCTAGCACATAAACAAGAAGGGTAACATATAAATCATGCTATACATGTCTACTTCGAGCCATCAACATACATAAACATACATATCAAGACATATATAGCTTGTTCTACTCCTACTTACCCTTGTTACCACTCATATATCTATTACCCACCTTACTAGAGTGAACAAGAACCAAGAAGATGATCAACTTCTTGACCTCAATCTTCACCAATCAAGTAACCAAGCAAGACCACAAGCTAGCTTTTCTTCTTCTCCAGTTGAAGACCTTGGTTTGATGATCAAAAATGGCTTTTGGGGAGTTTAGGGTCGTGCAAATGGAGGAAATACCCCAAAAATGGCTTCAGTTAACTAAAACATCATTTTGCAGCCTCAACAGTTACGGCCGTAACTTACTTATTTACGACCGTAAAATCCAAAATTATGACCGTAACACACCTTCATACGGCCGTAAAATAGTCTCTGTAAATGCAGTCATCTGGCCCTCTTCTCTTACGGCCGTAACATCCTTATTACGGCCGTAACCCATACAAATACGGCCGTAACACCAGCTCATACGGCCGTAATTTACTCTCTGTAAATATGGGTCAATCTTCACTTCGACAATTACGGCCGTAACACACCCCTGTTATGGCCGTAACCCGGTAGATACGGCCATATCTCGACCCTATATGGCCGTAATAAACTCTCTGCATCTTGCGGCACACTGTACTGTCCACATTACGACCGTAACAATGACCCATTACTGCCGTAACCACTCAATTACGGCCGTAACGATTAAACTTACGGCCATAAATCCCCATTTTTCTACATTTTCACCCGGCCGACACTCGATGACCCGAACATCATCCATGACTTCATATACACTCATAGACACATATAACCACGTTAAACATGCAAGTAACACCAAAACCACATCACCAACATCACAAATTCATTAGGGAAAACGAACGGGGTGTCACAATCGTCCCCGCTTAAATAAATTTCGTCCTCGAAATTACCTGGCAAAGAGTTCGGGTAATTTTGCTTCATAGTCTCTTCTCGTTCCCACGTTTCCTCTTCAATTGTTGCGCTTTGCCGGAGTATACGAATAAGAAGAATTTGCTTCCCTCGTAATTGTTTTACACTTCGTCCCACAATTCGAATCAGTCTTTCCTCGTAAGATAAGTCGGGTTGTAAATCCAATGGAGGGTTCGGCAAGACATGAGTTGGATCTGGTACATACTTCCGTAGCATTGAGACATGAAATACATTGTGGATCCAATCCATGTGAGTTGGTAACTTCAGACGATAGGCAACCTCACCAACTCTATCAAGTATTTCATGTGGGCCAATATAACGCGGTGTAAGCTTGCCACGTTTTCTGAATCGGAACAACCTCTTAATTGCTGAAATGCGAACAAACAACTTTTCACCAATAGCAAATTCAAGTGGTCGACGTCGATTATCAGCATAACTTTTCTGTCGATCCTGGACAACCTTCATGCGTTGCTTAATCTTCTCAATTGCGGCCAGCATAGCTTGTATCATTTCCGTGCGCAACACTTTCATTTCTCCAACGTCATCCCAATGTAGATGAGATCTACACTTTTGTCCATACAACGCTTCATATGGTGGCATTCCAATCGAGGAATGGTAACTATTGTTGTACGCAAACTCAACCAAAGGTAGATGACGGTCCCAACTTTGGGGAAACTCCAAAACACAGGCACGTAAAATATCTTCAAGTGTTTGAATTGTCCGTTCCGTTTGCCCATCTGTTTGAGGATGAAAAGCGATACTAAACTGAAGTTTTGTCCCCAAAACCGAATGTAACTCCTTCAAGAAATGCGATAAGTACCGGGGGTCACGATCGGATGTAATTGTGACCGGTACTCCGTGTAACCGAACGATTTCCTACACATATAATTGGGCTAATTGGTCCATACGAGAAGTCATCTTAATCGGCAGAAAATGAGCTGACATCGTAAGTCGATCAACAATCACCCAAATACCATCTGCTCCTTTGCTTGTCCGAGGTAAACCGCTCACAAAATCCATCGTTACCTTATCCCATTTCCACTCTGGAATCAGAAGTGGTTGTAACGGTCCCACCGGCCGTTGATGTTCGGCTTTCACTTGGTGGCACACTAAACATTTTACCACATAGTCGGCTATATCTCGTTTCATTCCAGGCCACCAATAAAGCGCTTTCACCGCCTTATACATCTTGGTCGAACCCGGATGAACAGTATATGGTGTCATATGAGCTTCTTGACAGATTTCTTGTCATAAATCTTGCGCCACTGGAACATAATAGCGATCTTTATACTTGAGAAGCCCTTGCTGTAGTTGAAAATTCGAATTTGCCTTCTCATTCAATCTCTTCTTCACTTTACAAGCCCAAACATCGGTTTCTTGCCCTTCTTTGATACGCTCAATCAAAGTCGACTGAATGGACATGACTGCTAATCGGGCCTCATTCGGCTCTAACATCTCCAAATCAAACGTCTCCATTTCCTTTTGCAATTCACTTGACCTTTGTTTTGGTGCCTTCCGGCTCAGCGCATCCACAACCACATTCGCCTTTCCCGGGTGGTAATGAATGGAACAATCATAGTCTTTCACGAGCTCCAACCAACGACGTTGGCGCATATTAAGTTCCTTCTGTGAGAAGAAATACTTCAAGCTCTTATGATCCATATAAATCTCACATCGTACTCCATAAAGATAATGACGCCAGATCTTTAAGGCAAATACTATTGCTGCCAACTCCAAATCATGCGTAGGATACTTTTGTTCATAACTCTTCAGTTGGTGTGACGCATAGGCGATAACTCTCTCATTCTGCATCAAGACACACCCGAGCCCTTGATGAGATGCATCGCTATAGATTGTGAATACCCCTGAGTTATCAGGAATTGCCAAGATAGGAACTATGGTGAGGCGAGTCTTCAACTCTTGAAAACTCCTCTCACAGTCATCCGTCCACCTAAAGGGCACATTCTTCAGCGTCAAATGTGTCAATGGAAAAGCGATTTTGCCAAAGTCCTTGACAAAACGACGGTAATACCTGGCCAACCCCACAAAACTCAGTACTTCGGTGGGTGTTGTCGGCTGTGGCCACTTCAATACTGCTTCTATCTTACTGGGATCAACAGCAATACCTTCTTTCATTACAACCTGTCCCAAGAACATCACGTGTTCGACCCAAAACTCACACTTCGAGAATTTGGCATATAACTTCTCATCCCGAAGGGTTTGTAAAGCAATACGGAGGTGATTCTCATGTTCTTGCCGGGCCTTGGAATAAATCAAAATATCATCGATGAATACAATCACAAACTGATCAAGATATGGCTTGAAAACACGGTTCATAAGATCCATGAAGGCCGCCGGCGCATTTGTAAGTCCAAAGGGCATAACAAGGAACTCAAAATGGCTGTATCGAGTACTAAAGGCCGACTTCAGAATATCCTCTTCTCTAATCCTCAATTGGTGATACCCGGAACGTAAATCAATTTTCGAATAGATTGCTAAACCTTGAAGTTGATCGAAAAGCTCATCGATACGAGGTAGTGGGTATTTATTCTTCACCGTCACCTTATTCAATTCTCGATAGTCAATACACAACCGCATCGAACCATCTTTCTTCTTGACGAATAAAACCGGCGCACCCCAAGGCGAAGTGCTTGGTTTTATAAACCCTTTTCGGATCAAATCATCCAACTGGACTCGGAGCTTTTTAAGTTCTGCGGGTGCCATACGATAAGGCGTCTTGGATATAGGCAAGGTACCCAGTAAAAGCTCAATCACAAACTCAATCTCCCGGGATGGAGGCAACCCGGGGAGATCCTCGGGAAGCACATCTACAAACTCCCGAACAATTGGAACTGAGGATGGCATCATCGGTTTGTCGGTCTTGATATGATACAGTGTGACTATATAAGCTTGACATCCTTGTCTAAGTAACTTCCTTGCCTTCATTGTTGAGACAACTACCCGTCGTGAGCTTTCCAACCTTGGAAATACAATAGGGTCACTCGTGGGGAACTTCAACACTCGCTTAGGGCAGTCTAACATCACCCCAAAACATGTTAACCTATCCATGCTGAGAATCACATCAAAATCTCGAATATCCAAAGAAATAAGATCAATAGAGATGTCGTGACCCTGAACATGGATAGTAACAGCCGGAAAATATTGCAGGGCACATTGATTTTGTCCTGATGGCACAATAACATCAATAGAAGACCATAAAGACTCCGGGCGCATACACGTCCGTTGAGCATACGAAGAGGATATAAAAGAATGCGTAGCACCGGAATCAAACAAAGCATAAGCAGGTAAGGTTGAAACATAAACAATACCTGCAATAACACTAGCCTTCTCCGACCCCTCAGAATGTCCCAAAGCAAAGACACGTCCGCCCGGTCGGGGTGGAGGAAGTTGTGAAGCCACTTGATCTCTAGCATCTGGACATTCTCGGCTCATGTGTCCCTCTTTACCACAACGATAACATCTGTTAGTTCCAAAATAACATTTCCCCCAATGAGGCTTCCCACAAGTTTGGCACGTCGGAGGAGTAGTAGAACTCGAGCCTTTCTTTGCCGGTGGACGAGATGAAGGAACATTAGTGGCCTGTCTTTTATTGTTTCTCCCTCGTCCACGATAACTTATGCCTCGTCCGCGATAACTAGCTGAAGAACTCTGTGAGGAATACAATTGCCCTTGAGTCGATTGCATGGCCTGCCTCGGTGGACTCCCAACTGGACGAGCTTGCACAATCCTATCCTCCGCCCGTTCCGCCACATAGGCACGCTCTACAATCTCACCATAACTTTCCATGGCAGCACTTGACAACTGAACATCTCGAGCCAACTCAGGCTTCAACCATGAAATAAACCGTGCAATCTTCCTCGCGGGCACATATACCATATGTGTGGCAAATCGAGCGTACTCCTCAAATTTCTTGCCATACTTGTTCGCTGACATGTTACCCTGCTGTAACCGGATAAACTCATCAAGCTTCTCATTCTTAGCAGCTTCAGAAAAATACTTATTCTGGAATCGTGTACAGAAGTCCGTCCAAGCCGTAACGGGGACTGTTTCTCCCTGCCTCACGGTATCCCACCAAAAACCAGCCGATCCCCGGAGCATAAACGTAGCACAATTCACTTGCTCGGACTCGGGGATGTGAGCATACTCAAACATTTGCTCCATTGTTTGAACCCAATTTTCCCCATCAATTGGATCCTTAGCATCCTCGAAGATTGGAGGGTTCAAACGCCGAAAACGATCCGTTGCTAACTCCTTATCCCTATCCTCCTTTGTCGTATTCATCCCCGATCCACTTACTGCATTACTTGCATTACTTCCACTTCCACTATGATGGTTAGCCATCAACTGTTGCATCATCTAAGATTGTTGTTCCACCAACCGAGTCAGCCGTTCAATAACTGCAGCCTGATCATTATCCGCCATCTAAGCACAATAACATCCACAATTCATATACTCACCCTCATTCCAAAAATACCCATACGCTTCACATGAGAATACATAAGCCAACATATAGACAAACATATCAAAGAACATAAACAACCCAAGTCACAGCTCGGAGTAGCGAAGAAATCCTCAAGTGGTGAGGGAAGAGAGAAAGCATGCCGCTCTGATACCATCCTGTAACACCCAATCTAAACCCTACCAAAAACCAGAGCTGCAGAACTAGACTCGGCGTCACACATACATTTAAAAAACAGCACGGGCGTTTATTTACATTTTTAAACTGTTTCTCATTCACAAGAAACACAAAACCAACCAAAACGTTTCCCGTGTTTACGTCAAAAACATAAATACAGGATCTACAGCAGCTTTCTTCTTCCCCATGCACAAGCTCTCACGCCTCAGTTCCGAGAAGATTCCCCGCCATCACCCGAGCTGCGGTCCTGCCCTGGCGTACCTACACGTATAACATAGAAAACCTGGTGAGTCACGAAGACTCAGTGGGAATATAGATGAGTGCAATGTATGTCACACTCGTTCATTGGGCCCAGTTGCTTATCAAGTGGATACACTGGCGCCAATATAACATAACATAACATATGTGGCCAACTGTCTCAATCCTCATGCGGGCTTCGCCCGTGAGACGGCCAAAAGTCTCAATCCTCTTGCGGGGCCTTTTCCCGTGAGACTATACATAACTTTACATAGGTGCAAGCACTCGGTAAGCAACCTCACATTCACACATTATACTATGCTTGTGAACAAACTATACACATAGCTAACCTTTTCGTTACCTTCACTTCCAATGACGCCACTCATGTGACGTTAACATACATCGACCATCAACATCATATATCACCTCACACATAGCATAATCACTTTAAACCCTAAAGCCCTAGTACATGAACAAGCAGGGTAACATATAAATCATGCTATACATGTCTACTTCGAGCCATCAACATACATAAACATACATATCAAGACATATACAGCTTGTTCTACTCCTACTTACCGTTGTTACCACTCATATATCTATTACCCACCTTGCTAGAGTGAACAAGAACCAAGAAGATGATCAACTTCTTGACCTCAATCTTCACCAATCAAGTAACCAAGCAAGACCACAAGCTAGCTTTTCTTCTTCTCCAGTTGAAGACCTTGGTTTGATGATCAAAAATGGCTTTTGGGGAGTTTAGGGTCGTGCAAATGGAGGAAATACCCCAAAAATGGCTTCAATTGACAAAAACACCATTCTGCCGCCTCAACAGTTACGGCCTTAACTTACTTATTTACAGCCGTAAAATCCAAAATTACGACCGTAACACACCTTCATAGGGCCGTAAAATAGTCTCTGTAAATGCAGTCATTTGGCCCTCTTCTCTTACGGCCGTAACATCCTTATTACGGCCGTAACCCATACAAATACGGCCGTAACACCAACTCATAGGGCCGTAATTTACTCTCTGTAAATGTGGGTCAATCTTCACTTCGACAATTACGGCCGTAACACACCCCTCTTACGGTTGTAACCCGGTAGATACGGCCATATCTCGACCCTATATGGCTGTAATAAACTCTCTGCATCTTGCGGCACACTGCACTGTCCACATTACGGCCGTAACAATGACCCATTGCGGCCGTAATCACTCAATTACGGCCGTAACGATTAAACTTACGGCCGTAAATCCCCATTTTTTCTGCATTTTTCACCCAGCCGACACTCAATGACCCGAACATCATCCATGACTTCATATACACTCATAGACACATATAACCACGTTAAACATGCAAGCAACACCAAAACCACATCACCAACATCACAAATTCATTAGGGAAAACGAACGGGGCATCACAACCATTCTAAAACTCCTTATTCTGTATGGAACTTTCCCTTCATGTTAATCATGTTATGTGTTTGTAGTTGTGGATCGCACATGCACCTATATTATCTCTGATAATTTACTATGAATTACTTGATGTATATTCATCAATAAGCATAAAAGTTCATGTCTGCAACTCTATTGTTACATGTCTTAGTGACATATGGAGGGCATTCATGACTATGGTTAGAAAGCCTTGACTGCCATGTTTTCCAACGATGAGGATGATCGATTTGGGGCAATTGAATTTATAGATCGTGTCCTGACTGCAGGGGCGGAGGTACGTAGGATTTGGTTTACTAGTGGGCTGACTAATTGTCTACTTCATATATATATAAAATACCATATATATATATATATATATATATGTAATACACTTTAAATGAACAAGGTTAAAATTTTTTATCTAAACTCTCTCTCTCTCTCTATTTATACAATGCACACATTTACATAACACTTGCAAGTAAATTCTGTGAGGTCAAATTAAATTTAAAGTAGGAATTTCCAAAGACGAATATTTGAATTGCTTCAAAAATCCAATATCATGTTTCTTAGTTGAAGTAGTGAAATATATTTGTGTTACTCATTATATTTAGATAAACGAAAAATATTAATTTTAAGTTTGAAAATACAAATATCAGTTCACATAAATACAAGTGCATTTCAATTCCAAAATATATTGAACTCTCAATTTATGAATTATAATTTCAATTCCAAAAGCATGATTAACAAAATAATTAGATTAACCTATGTACTAAATTTTCAAAGCCCTAACGATTATAAATTCCAATGAAAAATTAGAACTTTACATATAAAATTTATAAGAGAATAATACTAATTTATAAATAGATTGAGATTATATTTTACAGTCTATTGTCCAAGTCAATTAACTTTTTCGGAAAAAATAGAATGAGTCAATTTATTTTATTTTAAAGAAAAAAATAAGAGAATAATACTTGCCTTATTCACATTTTCAGATAGCAAAATTCATTAAAGGAAGAAAAGAAAATAAGAACAAAAATCATTTTCCCAAAGTAACCGTGCTTTGTACCACCAAGCTACAAGCAATGGATTGTGAAAGTTATGAACTCTTCGAAATTTATTTTATATTTCTAGTAGGCTTGAGCCAACTCCAGTCCCTAGCTACCCCGCCCCTACCCGATTGCCAAACAAGGCAGTGCTATCCGGCATCAATATAATGACCGTTTGATTGAAGTTCTGGGGTTAGTTTTGGTGAAATTAACTTCTAATTCAGAAAGACACCATCCAATTTTTAAAAGAATTTGCGTTGTCACCGTCTGTTGCGCATTTGAGATCCCAACCAATGTGAAACATCATTTTGCTTGGTTTGATGTGATTTGAAAGATAATGAAATCCAAACTTAGATTTGTGGAAAAGAACATTCTTTTGAAAATTTGATGAGTGAAGGGATTTGAGTTGCAGTTTTGAATTGAAAAATTAATTGAATAATTGGTACTCAAGTTATTGAGACTTGCAATTTGACCATAATTGGGTCTCTATGTTCGTATTTATATGTATGTGTTTTATTGCAAGTCTCAAATCAATGGTTTTCTTTGGATTTACATATTGAAAATAATTATAAAATTCCATGGTTATGGCAGCTATTGCAATTCTACTGGTGATCTGATCATTCTCGTAGTAGTCTTTTGCGGAATATATATTATATGATAGTAATTATCTTTGAGGATTAGGAATTTGTCCCTGCATATAGTTCATGTGATGATGATTAAACTTGACTAAGCACATTTTTTTGCTTATTATAATATATATATATATATATATATATATATATGATTTTTTGTTTTAAAATGGGAAATCCTAGCAGGACTAGTGTGGTTTCCACTACGAATCTCACGCCTATTGTGTAGTGACTCCTTTCGTGACGACAAATTGTCTTTTAAACATGGTGGCTTATAAACACAAATTATTCACTTAAATAAAATTAAGTTGTGGGGATAACCACTCTTTCTTCTAATTAGAATATTATTGAGATTTTTAATATTATTGAATTGCATTGTAAATACCCAATTAAGATAATTGGGAAACGGTACCACTTTGAGAACACAACGTCGAGAGCAAATTATGTGTTCAAAAATTTCATGATTATTCTAAATTTGATGCTGAAGGTGACAAGTCTATACCTATTACAACTTCATTGTAATAGCTTTGAAAAGGTATAGGTTATCTTGTAATGCAGTTGATTTCAGTTAACATGTGGATCCACTATAACTAAGAGCTTGTGATGAGATCAATATACTGCTTAAGGGAATGGGAATAAAAGCCAATTATGCATGAAATCTTTCTAATGGTAACCCAACCATGTCGACTAGAGATCCCAAGAACTTGATTCAATGGGACGACTAAGTTACGAAGATTCAGTTAAGGACTATCCATTCCAATACTACAAAGTGATTTTTGCAGAGTTTTTAGGTTAAGCTTCACTTTTAATGATTCCTATAGCTTGGATAAAATAAATAAGGTAGGGCAAACTACTCGTAATAGGAGGTCACCTATGTAAGTGTGAAGTGGGGCAGCTTCTATGGGAATGTTTGGGGCTTGAATTGTCTAGAGCACATATGAAAATCCCAAGAGTTGTTCAAGGCCAAAATGGACACAGCTATGAGAACCCAAGAATAGAAAGAAAGGTCATTGTGTGGGTGCTATTGTCTTGATTTACATCAGCGGCTGGACAGTTCAACCCATTATGTTTGCTGACTAGCCAAGTAAATTTGATAGTACTCCATTAAGGTACGTTCAAGGCCAAGTGGTACCTCTTCTAATGCAATAAGAATTTCCCTGTTCTCCTTGGTCAACTCTGCATTTCATTTGCATATCATTATAATTTCCATTCATGTGGAGGATTTTTGGAAATATTTTAGGGTGAATGAAAATTACAATCTAAAGTTTAGCACCTTATTTGCAAATTAAATTTTAAAAGTGTCACTTCATTTAAAGTTGTACCTAGTCAAAGCAACTGCTAGCATAAAAGAGGCCCTTACTCCAAAGAGATACAAACAGATTCCGGGTTCGTTTCTTGCGGTCGGAGTGCTACATACGCACAAGATTGGATCGTTGTACCTTGGAAGGCATATCGCAAGTATCCCGTGAGCACCCTAGCAGGGGCCTTTTTATTTTAAGGAAAGAGACTCGAAATCTCACCTCGATCCGTCGATATTTCATCGTTTTATTTTTGTTTACGAAATTTCGATAACTTTCTTGATTCCCTGATTGTTACAAGATTTAATGCATGCTAATCACACAAATTCCCCAACAACGCTATTATTTGGAAAAACTACTTTGACTGTGAATGAGGTTTCAACTGCTTTTCTAGAGACTGCCCAGTAAAAAGCTAGTTGACATTGCACTAGGTGATCAATTACTGTTGACAACTGGCAAAGACAAACATGGTATTGGTAGAGTTCAATCACGAGGAAGAAATTCTAGTCAGAGGAATTGTTCTCAATCTCATTCTAAAAGAAATGTGGAGTGATATTATTGCCATAAGAAGGGAGATGTTAGAAGGGACTACGAGGAGTTGACAAGGCATCTTGCAATGAAGAGAAAAAGTAAAGAAGCTTTAGTTTTGGTGATTCTAAAAATATTGTGGAAGAAAATTCAATAGGTGAAGATGATGTGCTACATGTTGCTGATTATACCAGTCCTACTAGAGGTTGGTTTCTAGACTCCAGTGTTTTTATGATATATGTCCAAATAGAGATTGGTTTGAAGATTATAAGGCATGTGGTGAGCGTTATGTGTTTGTCGCTGATGATTAGAAGCATCAAGTCAAAGGTTCATGTACAGTGAAAGCATCATTCTATACAAAGTTTATACCAATAAATATCCCAAACTACAAAGAAACGGAGTTTTAAGAAGAAGAATCATGCAATTCATAATTGAACGTGAATGATACTACTTGAATTAAATAGTGCCCACTAACCCAAGTATCAATTTGATTGAAACCATTAATCTATCCATTCTCATATACTAAAATATAAACCCCAAAATATAAAGGGAAAAAATCACATGCGAACCACTACACACAAGGGAAAAAAAACGTATCAAAAATTTATTTCAATTCTTACCTTTGAGATGCCGGACACTCTTCTAGTTTTTGGAATTGTGGAGAAAACATCCACCAAGGAGAAGCTTAGAGACAGCGTAGGGCATATGGGATGAAGAAGAAGCTGTTGGCGTTGGGTTCGTTTGGAATTTGATAGGGGGGTTGGGATAATTGATACTCTTTGGTAATTTCCAAGAATTTTAAGGGTAAACGTGTAATTAAGTGAAAAGGGGTAAAAGTGACTATAAAAATATAGGTACCTATAGGAAACATACGATCTTATGATCTCTTATTGCTAAACTCTTTTACAAATACAAATATATTGCATGGGGGTTAGAATTCAACCGTTGAAAAACTTGTTGCGTTCCTCAAATGTTATGTGCATGGTGGTTGGCAAGTATTTTAATGGTGTGTATTTCATAGTTTTTATAAGTATTTTAAAGCTCTTAGTATGTTTAACTTTGTTTATTTTTAGATAAAAGACAAGTGAGAATGACCAAAACATGTGAAAAAAATGAAGATTGGGGACCGAAATGGACGAAACCGAAAGACGAAGGACCTCAGTCGCAATTAAGATACGGCCATAACCTATTGTACATACGGTCGCATCAACAGAATCAAAGAAAACGACCAAATCTACCCGAGAACATCATATAGCCATATCGATTGAGGCATACGACCGTAACACTGATCAAGCAGCAAACCAATAAATTCGACAGAAAATGTTTTACGTGGTGTACGAGTTAGGCCATACGGTTGTGAGGAACTAGTTACGGCCGTAACAAGGGTAGTTGCGGCAATATCTCCAAACACGCAGAAAATTCCTAATTTAATTAGGAATCCTATTTTTGGTCGGTTTTCGCTATTTCTTTGTGCAAGAAATTAAGACATATTTTAAGCCTATAAATAGGGGACGTAAGCCACGAAATAAATGGAGCTTTGGGGAGGATTAGTGAAGAGCCAAAACGCACGAGCAAGAGGAGAATTCAATGGTATTTGAAGAGATTGAAGGCAGGAGTTGATGCTTGGTGCAAGATCTGCCTTTTCTTCTCAATCCTTCTTCTAAACCTGGTGGTGAACCCCTTTATTTACGTTATTTATTTACTTGTTACATGAACAACTAATCTATAAATTGGGATGAACGATGTAATTTAGATTTGATGATTTGATTTCAACTCTACTTTTTGGGCTTTTATTGTTATGTGTTGATTTTACTACCATGTTCAATGCTTGAATTACTTGGCCGCTAGTTCATTAATTTGTGAATTTTAACGAACCGAGAGGTGAGTTAACTATTTAGACCACGTAGCAAAATCCAGTGATTTACATAAAAGTTAGAGATAGACTTTTATAATTGTTGTAATCACCTGTGCGATAGGAGGGTATGTATGAATTCTTACGCAAGTTAATGCATTTAATTAAGGCTGATCCAGACTATACATAGAGATATGGTAGTTGACTTAATTAAATAGTATTGATTTGAACTCGAGAGAGGCAAATTAAATTAATTTCGTGAATTCGATCTAAGACAACTAGAGATTAGAAATTGAGAGGAAAAATCAAATTGGATGTCTAAAGACAAATCAGAATTCCCAGCTTAACTCTCTATTAATTCAAAAAACACTCTTTATTTTGCAATTTACTTTTAAAGCATTTTATAATCTTTTTGTTAAAAATTCAATCTTAAATCATCTTATTTTTACTTGCTAAGATTAGTTTAAACCTACATCGAATAAATTAGTCATCGTGGGTATGATACTCCGGACTCAAAAAGTCCACTTTACTACTTGTGTGGCGATATCGTACGCTTGCGATAATTTTCACAACAAGTTTTTGGCGCCGTTGCCGGGGACTATTTTTATTTAATATTGATTTATATTAATCATAGTTTTTCTTGATTTTTTATTTTAGTTTTAGTTATAAAAGAATTGTGATCCTTGCTTTTGTTTTGATCTTTACTGAAATTGGAGTTCGGTGCATGACCCGTTCACAAGGAGGCATTCTAGAGCAATTCGACTCTGAGATTGAACGCACAATTAGAGCCAAACGCAAATTAACAATGGAACACCTTGAAGGAGATGATTAGGTAAGAGCAAGAGAGGCTGCAGAGGAAGCAGCGCGAAGAGAAGCTCTGATTAATAGGGAGAATTTTGAACATGAGGATGATGGGGATGAGGACGAAGATGAAGAAGGTGGAAATTTTTCCATGGCTAAATTTTTTACCCTCCTGCAGCTCCTACGTGGTCTAGTATCGTATATCTTCTATTTGGGAGAAATGATTTCCAGTTAAGAGCAGATATCATCAACCTATTTAGCAATAGCTATCAATTCCATGGACTAGCGCATGAAGATCCAAATACTCACATGGAAAAATTTTTTAGGACGTGCCAGAACTTCAAATTTGATGGAATTAATGATGATTGTCTAAGACCCCGCCTTTTCCCCTATACTTTGAGAGATGGTTCAATGAATGGCCTGAGTCAGAACTAGGTGCTAGCATAACAACATGGGAAGATTTGGCTATAAAATTTAGCAACAGGTATTTTTCTCCGGGCAAATTAGCTAAGATGAAGCTAGATATCTCAACATTTCAACAATATGGTGGAGAAAGCTTCCATGAGGCCTGGAATAGGTACAAGGGCATGTTAAGAAAATGCCCTCGTCATGGATTTGAAAAAGGAACACAAGTTCAATATTTCTATCTGGGTTTAGCTCCACAGTTCAAGTCTATTGTAGATGCATCATCTAAGGGATCAATCACAAACAAGAGAGTAAATGAAGCATGGGAACTGTTGGAATTGATTGCAAAGACACAAACCATGTTCCTATCAGACAGAGTTGTATTAAAGAAGAGACCCAAGACACATGAGAATGAATCACAAGCAGCCATGAATGCTCAATTAGCTACATTGATCAAACAAGTGGAACTGCTAGTGAGACCATAAACTCAAGGTGCACAATCTATTCAGTCAAGTCCAATATGTGGACATTGCAGGGCGAAACATCATGTTTTTGAGTACTAGCTATTGGGAGCTCAAAGTGAACAAGTGAACTATGTTGGGGACAACAACAGGCAACAGTTCAGCCCCTACTCTCAGACCTACAATCCGGGGTGGAAATTTCACCCAAATCTTAGATATGGGGATAGCTCAAATAACTACCCTACACCTGAGAACAAGCTAAGTTTGGGGGATATGCTCCAACAATACATGCAGAAGATATATAAGGAGTTGGAATTAATTGAACTGAACACTAAGAATTAATAGGCATCCATCAAGAATTTAGAGGTTTAAATTGGCCAGATGGCATTACAATTGGCAGAAAGACCTCGTGGAACATTCTCCAGTAATGTAGAAACAAACCCAAGAGGAAAAGTTAATGCCATCTCCATTGTGAGAGACGAGCTACAAGTTAAGCTAGTTGTAGCAGAAACCGCGCCATATATTCCACTGAAGGCTTACGTTTCCCCAATTCTATTCCCTCAAAGGCTAAGAACACTTGCTAAGCACGCTGAGGTACAAGCAATAACAACAAGAAGTGGGGTTCAATTGCCTGAAATTCACATCAAGATGCAAGGAAAGAGCCCCAAGGTTCAGTGATTGAGGAACAAAAGAAGGATAGAGACGAAGCTGAACCATTGGTTGAAGTCAGTGCTGAGGACAAAATTGAAGAAGTTGAGAATAAAGTTACAACTCCAGTAAAAGTCGATGTACCACCCATTCCATTTCGACAAAGGCTACAAAAGAGAAAACTTGATAAGCAGTTCACAAAATTCCTGGAAATCTTCAAGAAACTGCACATTAACATCCTATTCGCAGAGGTTGTAGCTCAAATGCCATTGTACCTGAAGTTCATTAAAGAGATGCTTTTAAAGAAAAGAAAATTGGAGGAGTTTCCAATGGTGGCATTGACAGAAGAATATAGCTCAATCTTGCAGAACAAACTACCACCTAAACTAAAAGATCCAGAGAGTTTTTCTATCCCTTGTAATATTGGTAATTTAAAAGTTGATAGATCTTTGTGTGATTTAGGTGCTAGTGTTAATCTAAGGCCACTGTCAATTTACAGGAAACTTAGGTTTGACGAGCCAAAGCAGACGACAGTGACAGTACAGCTAGCTGATCGAACAATCAAACGTCCATATGGCATAATAGAGGATGTTCTGGTAAAAGTAGGAAAATTTATTCTCCCAGCAAATTTCATAATCATGGACATTGAAGAGGACAGCAGAATGCCACTAATTCTTGGATGACCATTCTTGGCCATAGCAAGAGCTTTAATTGATATGGAGAAAGGTGAGGTAATATTGAGGGTTGACAAGGAAAAGGTGGCGTTCAATATCCTTCAACAAGAAAGCAAAGCTCAAAGTGAAAGTTGCTTTGAGCTCAAAGATGTCAAAAAAGAGGATGTTGAGCCAGATAGGCAAGATGAAAAAGGTCAAAACAACTTGCATGGACTGTGGATATGCCTAAATGGAAGAGAAAAATGTTGCAAAAGAATTGGGAAGGCAACGTCAACAAGGCTTCCCAAATCCACTTCAAACCTCCATGACCATTGTTACGAAAAGTCGAGCTGTAGACTATAAATAAAGCACTTATTGGGAGGTAACACAATGTTTTTTCTCTTTTCTTTATTTATCTCTATGTGTGCTTTTCGTGCTTGACTTTATTTTTATTATCTTTTTCTTAGTGTGTATGCATTTTTATTTTTACTAAAATGATTGCTATTCATGATGTGTGTGTTTTGTAGAACTGATATCATAGATCAATCCCACCAAACACAAGGACCGAACGCCCCCCTTATGCCACAACTAATTCGCTAGGACGTTTAGTAACTTTTCTCTTCTTTTATTTTAGTTTTTACATTGAGGACAATGTTGATTTTAAGTTTGAGGGTGTGATTTTAATTTTTGCACTATTTAATTATCAGTCGTAATGCTTATGTTGAGCTTTAAAAAAAAATTGCGTTTGTCTGTCAAGTAACATTTCGTCGATGATTGTTCCTTTTGAGGATAATTGAATAGGCACAGTTGGACTTTTAAACATCACATGATCTTTTGAAAACAAAAATTTTCTTATCACTTATTGGCGCACGTTTAACTTTATTTAAGCACATAGTCATTGTTTGATTTAGATTTATGCTGGGGTGTAATCTAGATGCTGTGTTCCCCATGATTACCTGTAGTTTAATACTTAACCCTTAGAACTAGATAATCTTTCCCAACCGAATTATATGACCAAATTAGCTACAAGACAAAGTTTGGGGGTGGTAAGACCAGTGACTTTTGGTTGGAGGAACTACAGTTTGATGTGTTGATATCTTTGCTTGAGAAAGCATTACTGTTGGGGCATTGTACTTGCATATCATATTAAAAAAAAACAAAACAAAAAAAACAAAAAAGAACCAAAAAAAAAGAAAGAAAGAGAAGAAAAAAAAAGGGAACAAAGATTGGTAGAGGTTTTAAGTGTCGGGAAAAGATTCAAAGGCTAGAGGTTTGGAAAGTTGGAATAGAGATGGATGGATGGATAACAGTGTTTCCTTTAACATCTAGTCAACTTTACTTCAAATCAAGTGTGGAAAAATGCATAGAAATATTTATAAAACACCTTACGAATGCCCTGGGATTTGAGAGAAAAGCATGAGGAGTGAATCCCACGAGCGGGGTGAGGGAAGAAAAATCTTACCACGAGGGAATATGGGCATGGGTTTGTGTTGTGCACACTTTGATTATATCTCAATATGGATTTAGGTTGAGCAATGACTGGCACACACACACACACCCACACCGAATGTTGTGTACATGATTAGTGAATAGTATTGTGATTGTTTATTTGGTCCAGCTGGAGTTCTGTGAGAATTTTATTGACTTGAGGCGAATAGTACAATACTTGACATGTAATGAGTCTTGTTTATGTTTTGTGGTAATGTGTTTAGTGCGTGACTGTTTTCTATGTTGTGTTTTAGTTTCTTGTTCGAGGGCAAACAAGAGTTAAGTTTGGGGGTGTTTGATAAGTATTTTAGTGGTTTCTATTTCATAGCTTTTGTAAGTACTTTAGAGTTCTTAGTATGTTTAATTTTATCTATTTTTAGGTAAAAGACCAATGTGGAAGAACGACATTGAAGAAGTGAAAATGACCAAAAAGTGCGGAAAAAATGAAGATTATGGACCAAAATGGATGAAACCGAAAGACGAAGGACCTCAGTTGCAATTAAGATATGGTCGTAACCTATCGTACATACGGCCGTATCAATAGAATCGAAGAAAACGAGCAAATCTACCCGAGAACATCATACGGTTGTATAGATTGAAGCATACGACCGTAACACTGATCAAGCAGCAAACAATAAATTTAACAGAAAATGTCATATGCGGCATACGAGTTAGGCCATATGGCCATATCTCCAAACACGCAGAAAATTCATAATTTAATTAGGAATCCTATTTTTGGTCAGTTTTTGCTATTTCTTTGTGCAAGAAATTAAGACGTATTTTATACCTAATAATAGAGGATGTAAGTCGCGAAATAAAGGGAGCTTTGGGGAGGATTGGTGGAGAGCAAAAACACACAATCAAGAGGAGAATTCAATGGTATTTGAAGAGATTGAAGGCAGGAGTTGATGTTTGGTGCAAGATCTACTTTTTCTTCTCAATTCTTCCTCGAAACCCGATAATGAACTTCTTTATTTATGTTATTTATTTACTTGTTAGCATGAACAACTAATCTATTAGTTGGGATGAACGATGTAATTTAGATTTGATGATTTGATTTCAACTCTCAGTTTTTGGGCTTTTATTCTTATGTGTTGATTTTACTACAACGTTCAATGCTTGAATTACTTGCCCACTAGTTCATTGATTTGTGAATTTTGACGAACCGAGAGGTGAGTTAACTATTTAAACCACGTAGTAAAATCTGGCAATTTACATAAAAGTTAGAGATAGACTTTTATAATTGTTGTGATTACCTGTGTGATAGGCGGGTATATATGAATTCTTATGCACATTAATACATTTAATTAAGGTTTATTCAGACTATACATAGCAATATGGTAGTTGACTTAATTAAATAGGATTGATTTGAACTCGAAAGAGGTAAATTAAATTAATTTCGTGAATTCGATCTAAGACAACTAAAGATTAGAAATTGAGAGGAGAAATCAAATTGGATGTCTAAAGATAAATCGGGATTGCCAACTTAACTCTCCATTAATTCAAACAACGCTCTTTAATATTTTTCAATTTACTTTTAAAGCATTTTATAATCTTTTTGTTGAAAATTCAATCTTAAATCATCTTATTTTTACTTGCTAAGATTACTTTAAACCTACATTGAATAAATTAGTTCTCGCGAATACAATAATCCAGACTCAAAAAGTCCACTTTGCTACTTGTGTGGGAATATCGTGCACTCGCGATTATTTTCAAAACAGTGGTTTGTCTAAAACAAACCAATATCCGTCAGATAGATGGGATTCTAGTTAGAACACTACGATTAATATAGTGATTGATGTGGTATAGTTTGTGGGAAGATATGTGAAGTCTTTTGTAATTTCCTATTTTATTCTTAGTATTCTTGACATTAATTTAATTTTTATTGAGTTCACTTGTGTTAATTTATAGTTATATTTTGCCTCTTTAGATTCTTAAGTTAAATATTATGGTGTTGTATACTAACGCCACTGGTTGCCGCTACCAATCGTGCCATTCAACACAATACCACGGCGACACTGGGCCGCCATCGAGAATACAACGACAAACAATCAACATCACCTACCTTTAACTAAAATACACTTAAAACACACTACTTATTAGCACTGTCATCAACTACCACCCAAAAATCGTTAACATGTTTTAATCTAGCGAGTAAAGCCATCAATAACACATTAAAGTACAACATTATTCGACGACAAAAGCAAGCAAATTATTATCGTATGAATAATGCTAAAGGTACAAATTAGCAAAATAAGCGCTATAATCTCGAATAGACGGGGTGGAGGAAATATTATTTTTATCCTTCCTTATGTCACTGGGGTCCACCAAGGTACGACCCAACAAAGTTAAGTGTTTTCTAGATTCCATTTTTATTGGGGTAGTTTTGATTTGGTGTTCAATTTGGACACCTTAATGTGCTCAAATTATGGCGCGGCAGTATAAATAATATTGCATGGTATGCTGTTATGCATAGTTAAGTGTTTTCTAGTTAAGTGTTTTCTGGACTCATTTTTTTTTTTTTTTTTTTAATTTTGTGGGGATAGTTGCTCTGAAGGTTAAGATAAATGGCGGTGAATATAAATAAAGGATGAAAGATAAGGAAAATTAGTTACTACTAAAAAATTATGATAGTATATGACAATTTGTACATGATAATTTACTTACATAATTGAATTTCTCATTCTACTTCTTTGGAAACTGTGATTTCATGCTATAAATTGAAGAGACTATGGTAACGTGATTTTCTTTAATTGCATGTTGCTTGAAGGAGAACCGCTAAATCCCATATATTGCGTGCTTTATGCTTTGGGAGATAAGTGACTTGATAGGAAAATTTGTAAGTTTGGCGCTAGTTTTTCTTTTGTTCTTTGTTAGTATTCCAAAATCCAAAGGGTATAAAATAGGGTGTGTGGTAAAACCTTAGAGTATATATTTTTCAAGATATTTAGATAGATTGGTGACCACGAAATTTTATATGATTATAATATTTTCAGATAATGAAAAGTTTTGACTGTTCATTATTTGTCTTGTTTTAATATTTTATACGTTGTTTATTTTGCTTCAAACAAAAGAACAATGTGAATCAAAAGAGAATCAGCATTAGTTCCCAATAATTTTTACTCTTGCCACTATCAATAAAAGTTGAAATAGGGCAGATTCCCACAAAAAAAAAGATGGATGAAACTTTGATTCCGTATCCATACGTCCCAATTCTCAAAAATGACATATGATGGGCACTTATAATATACACAACAAATGAGTGTGACCAAAATAAGAATTCATTTATTCAAACTTATATTTGTCATGATAAATTGCATAGCGGTATTCTCTCACCGACATATGAGTTAGTTATAGGCCACCCACCTATTGGTGGAGATCAATATTAACAAATTGTATCACCTTTTCGATTCTCGTTCCCTGATTTGTCCCTAAAAGGGGTTCTAGTATTTAGCCATCCTAAAGTTGACAAGAAGTGGCAAAAAAAGCCATTGGAGACTACACAGGTGTACGGAATCCCTTCTAATTTGATCATCCTTCGGAGTTTAACTTTGTCACCAAATAGGCATGCTGCTGGCTCCACGGCTGTTGTACTATATATCAACGTCTCCCGCAAATTCCAAAGGCGAAAATCTCTATAAAATAAAAAAAATACTATTGTACGTCAAATATTACACATCGGTTTACAAAATATACAAAATGACCATATAACACATCAATTGATGTGGAGACTCTATTTGCATTACATATTGTGTTGATAGTTTTGCACATTCTAAAACTGTTGTGTCATGCATGAATTTGATAAAAGTAAAGTACATGACTCCAAGACTTGTACGATAAAGAAAACACTCGAAAATTGCAATAACTTGCCTTGATAGAATCGACTTGTTTGATGGCCGCAATGATCTTCACTTGATCAGCAATAACAGTTGTTGCAACAGCAGATATTACAACGTCTGCTTGTTTGATCGACTAAGCTTTTCACGATCATACATGTCACCATGTAAGTAATTTAATTTTAAAACAAAAAAAAAAAAAAAAAGAACGTAAGAAAATCAATATTTTCAGTCAGATGAAATATAAATATTTTGTGAATAATTATAACTTACATATAGCAATGAAATACCAAGATTCTTGAAACGCGCGCTCTGTGAGTTGTGACTTTTTGGGATCTGAAGCAGTGGCTTCTCTAATTAACTAAAGCAAAGGTTGGATGTCCATGTTGTGCACTTGCCTCAACGATGAATTTTCCAATCTAACCCAGTTGCTCCAATTATCAGAATCATGCGTCTCTCTGCCATGATCATAGGATAATGATTTTTGACTCTTGAAAAACTAAGGTTGCTTTCTGGCTTTAGGTTTAGTAATTAGTAGCATGTAGAAATGAATACCAAGCTTGTGGTTAATGTAGAAATCAAAAAGGAATTTCTTTCTTTTGTTTTATTTGTTTTTTAGTTTTAAATTATCTTTACAAGCATGACGATGACGATTTAAATCCAGGAAAGCTACTTTGCAACGGGCTAGCATGTATGTTCATTTCAACTTTAACTTTGGTCTATTGAACAATTTTGACCCCTGTAACTTTTTGACCAGCAAATTGCTGGTCAAACAATAATTTGAAAAAATAAAAAATGAAACCTACCCGAATCAAACACAACTCTAATTATCCGATTCCGAATCGCAACAGTTCTCTCCATTCTCGATTTCAATTCTCAACAATCAAAAAATATATGCTATTGGTGGACAAAGGGTATTCCTGCGTATCTCAATTGTCATCTACATGTGAGAGAGAGAGAGAGAGAGGGGAATATAAATAGTACACGGATCCCACATTTTTCCAATTTTCTATTTTCTTTAACTACTTTTCTCTCATTTACTCTATTTTTCTTTTCACTTTTTCTTCGTAGATTCCCGTATGACGTTTAGAAAAAGATATCCGTCTACAATTCTTCCACTATTATTTTATTGTTAGTTTTGAATTTGTTTCTATTTCTCTTGTATTTTTCACTTTTCCCTCTCTTTTTATTTATGCTTCTTTCCATTCACTTTTAAATAAAATAATCATCTTCTCCACATCATCTCTAATTCACAACATCCATTGGAGACGGCCAAGTATTTGACTCTCCAACTTAGCGTTCAGTGACAAGAAGCAAAGGCCAATCAATTCACAATTCAGATTTCACAGTCCCTATTGCAATAAATTCCCACACCGCAAGTGTATGGATTCCGCAAGTAATAAACTGAACTATTTGGAATCTAGGTATCATACCCACGAGGACCATATTACTCTCACAATCAATTTAACTAGCTTTAACCGAAACAAATAAATTGGGATCACTTATTTTCTAAAATTGCCCAAAATAAAAATACGAGATTAAATTGCAAAATTTAAAGCTAAAAATTATGGATTAAACTAGAACAAATTAAAAGATTGATTTTTGTGGTTTAAATCAAATATGGAAAAACTAGCATTAAGGTTTCAAATCCACTTTTTAATTAGTTTTCTCTTGGATTATTAATTTTACAACAAAAGTTGTTTTTGACGATTGAATTCACAAAATTGTTAAATAATCTTCTTCAACTAGAATTCAACCTATTTCTATGACGTGTTAACTATATCTCTATGCTAACAATGACATAAAAACGCATTAAAAGCACAAGAATTGCATAAAACATCACACAAAGCATAGATGTATTCTCATCTCCCATCGGACTTTGTGGTTTCAATAAAAGTTTAATCTATTCACGATTTCTCGATTCAATAAATAGATCACAAATCAACTTTGCCCACAAGTTGAAAACTCAAAAACAAACATTATTGGTCTTAGCATAATTCAATATTGTGGTTTTTAAAATAAAAAACAATAATATTGAAAACTCAAAAACAAACATTGGTCTCAGCATAAGAATTCACAAAACATCAAATTAACAAGCGGATTCAATCTAAAATCAAAGTTTCATCTTAACCCTAATGCTATGAAAAGTCTAGCCTTATATATGAAAAATAAAATAACAAGAAGTAGAAAAAGAAGCCATAACCGGATGATAAACGAGGATGATTTTGACTTCAATCTTCAATTGCGCCCAAGAATTCTTGTGTCTTTTGTTCTTCTCTGTATAGGATGCTTCATAGGTTTTTTTTTTTTTTACTCCTAACCCCTTTATACAGCTCTCAAAATGTCCCTAGTAAGTCCCCAAGTCTTATGGAAAATATTGCCCCAAAAGTTACCGTGTTTAGAAGTTGAAACGAATTAGGAAATTTGGGCTTGGGCTGAGTGACAACTGTAACTCAGTTGCAGGCAATGCAGCTCTCAAGCCTTGATGGGGGTTATGGACATAACTAAATTCAGCCCTCCAACTTCCATTTTCTTCATTTTAGTCCCCATCTTCAAAATTCTTAATTTCTTTAATCCTTTTTGCTTCTTTTGACTCCTTTTTTATTCCATCTATTTCATTCTCCATTTTTTCCACTAAAACAACATTTGAAACAACTTAGGCAGTAAATTAATACAAAACCACATAAACAGGAGTTTAAAGGCCCTTAATAAGTGTCAAAAATGCACTTATCAAAGACCCCGAAATTAGAACCATTTTACGTCCCCGAACAAATAAGCTAAACATGAAAAAGAGAACAAACACAAATGAACTAAACAACAGTCCCAAAAACATGACTCAAAAGCCAAATTGTGCACCATATGCCTCAGGCAGATGAAATGATAGTGCAAAAATTTCATGTTGGGTAATAGAACAATCACAACAAGAATTCACCGATTAAATGCTTAACTATACTGCGTGTGTGCTAGTTACCACGTCACACAAGTGCTCATCCAATTATCACCAAGGATTGTTCAATCTAAAACCATGCCCATATTCTCATGTGGTAGAAGATCCTCGCTTCGCTCATGAGTCACACCTAATGTTTTTTTCTCAATTCTTGAGAAATTTCTAACTTGTAGTTTCTCAAGATTTTCAATGCATTTTTTTTCACACAAGATGTTAGGAAGAGTGATTACATGTTATGAGAATTACAGTCATCCATCCCCTATGTCTACAGTTCCCTCACCTTCAAGTCCTTTTTGGGCACTTCAAACCCCCGTCAATCTCAACATTCCCGAATTTTTCTCTTTTTCTCTCTTTCTTCTCTTCTCTTTTGGTTTTTTTTTTGGTGTAAATGAAATGAAATGCAATGTAAAGCCCCAACAATAATGCTTTCTAAAAGATCCATGCAGTGAGCTCTAGGTCGATGACTCCCGAGCTCGTCAATCAATGCACCGGGTATTGAAACACCCCTCAGAACTTAATCATTCGGGTCAATGAGGCAAGAGAATGAGCTAAAAAGTAAAATCCGTTCCTTTTTTTTAATTGAACAGCAAAACAATAGCATTAGTCAGTGCCCCCTAGCTAAAGTTCCTTCAACTGAATTAAAGGACATTAAACAGCAATTCCCCCAACATAGAGTCACTAATCCTACCATCCCCAAACCGGGGCTTGTGACTAATTGGATTCTAAAGTACGGTTGGGGAAAACTACCTGGTTCTAAGTGTGAAGGTCAAACACAGGTAATCTTATAAGAACACAGCATCTAGGTAACAATTGCACAAGAACGACGGTTACATGATAACTATATGCTCAATAGGGGAGTCATGCGCATATAAGTGATAGAGATAAAAGGTTCAGGGTGATGTCTCATTTCCAACTATTAGCACAAATAAGCATGTTGTCGTCATTGGCGGTCACAACTTGGAGAAAACACCAATTTTTTTTTTAACTTCATAAAATAAAATAACTCCATAATCAACAATAGACTTCCTAAACTGGGACGAACTTTATAACGACTACATGACTTATTAAGACGGAAGAAATGATAGAGAACTACCCTGGGGCTAAGTGTGCATGTCATCTGAATCATCCAAAGTGCTGGATTGCTCACCACCCTGCTCCAGTCCCTGTACTATGCCCTAAATGCAGTCATTCTGCTCGGAGAGTGTTCATTCCTCAGCTCTAATCACTCGCTGCTCCTCCTGGAGTGCTATCAGCTAAGCGTCGAAACCTTTCCATATGTCAAGCATGCAGCACACAAAAAGAGTGTACTGTAGCTTTTAGCGTACTGCTTTCTCTATAGTGGCCACGTTATTGGTCTCATCAGCTCTATCCATGCGCCTCAGTCGCTTTGCTCTGACGTGTTCTCAGTGTTTGTCCCAACTCCTTATTGTGAGACGGTCGCCATATAGATAAGTGTCTCCAAGCCCCGAGGCATTAACCCTCTGATTCAGCAGATTGCTGTGATGATGCATGGATATGGCAAGTTTGGGTGCCCATGCCTATCACATGCATATGATAAGATCTTATTATAGATGTGCTGCTCAAGGTCTAACTTCCTCTCTGAAAATATGGCATAGTAAGCTTGATAAGTGCTAGAAAAGCACTTAAATAACTCTTCTATTTTATGTATTTGTGTGTTTTATTAGTGTTGTATATTCCGTTTTATGTGTTTTTCCTTTATTGTGGTGTTTAGGGTCACAAAGAATCAAAAGGAGTCAAAAAGGATGAAAATCGAATGAAAACGGAAACTCAGGACCAAAATGCAAGCGAATCAAAGATAGAAGACCTCCGATGCAATTTTATGAAAAGTTGTTTTTACAATTTTTCTTTTGCCAAAGTCGAAGAATATCAAAAGAGGATTCCCAAACTTTCTCCGGATCTCAAATCGGAGTTTCCTGGTGAAAGTTATGGCCATTTGAAGAAAAATGACTAAAAGCGTCAAAGCCAAGCTGTTGGGGACCAAAGTGCAACTTTTCAAAAGTCGGGGGCCCAAAGTGAAACTTTTCAAAAAGGTGGAGGACCAAAATACAATTTTTCAATGGCCAAAATGAACAACATTAAAAGGTTGAGGGACTTAGTGTGCAATTTTGGGGTGACTCGGGTGACTGGAGTCACCGCCGCACGTGATCGAGTCAGCACCGCAAGTGACTCGAGTCACGCCCGATCATGCTCGATCAGCGCCGCAAGTGACTCGAGTCACCGCCGCACGTGATCGAGTCACGCTACAATCCACCTGGCCTCCCGTTCTCGCGGTGACTAAGGCGAATCGCGGATAACTCGAGTCGCGTCGCGTGATGACTTCGAGTCACGCCGCCTCATTGCAGATTTCTTCGCCAGCCGTCACCAACTTGTTTCAAACGTGTTGTTTAGCCTTTTTTTGACTTCTTTGAGATAAAACAACTTGAGCACACCACAATAAACTCATGAAGGAAGACTTTTATAATTTTTTAATAATTTTTGGTTTAATATTTTGCCTCTAAATAGAGGCATTTCCAAGCTTGAATTACACAACTTTGTGGAGAGAATTAGTTTGTGATTCTCTCCAACTTTCTCCTGAATAAAATTCTCTTCATCATTTGTTCTTAGTTCTAGCTTGAAAGCTCTTAGTTTTTCATATTCCGGCGGAAGTAAAAACCTAAATTTAGGTTCGAATAATCAATCGACGATACTTCGGCCGTGAATATGATTAGCGGAGCATTTCGTGACTAATTTCTTTCTTTCTTTTATTTTTCATGTTTGAGAAAGATAATTTCTCATATATTGCAGAGGTGATACACGGCGGTTACGCCGTTATAAGTATTTAACCCGCATATATGAGTAGTTAGACTTCTCTATTTAATTCTTAACATTATTTACTTGTTTTCTATATTTTGTGTATATTACTTGTGGTAGTGAAGTATAATCTATCATATAGCAGTGGTGATACAAGGCGAACACTGGCTAAAAAGTATGAAACCCGCGAATATGAGTAGTTAGACTCCACTATCTAGTTCGAGTGGGACGTTGTGTTCAATTATCATGTTGTTATCTTTTCTAACTCGTTGCTAATGTTTTATCTATTCCGCTACTTCAATTTGTTGATTTGTTATGCTTTTAAACCCGTTTTGAATTTATGTGATTATTGCATTCACTTTGGCCAATTGAATCAATTAATCTTTAAGTTCAAGTTATGTGCTAGGATTGGAACTTTTGATCCATAATTGTCACTAGATTCCAATCCACAGTAGCAAACGAATGTCGTGCATATTTGTTAATAAATCAACTTAGATGTATTAATTCAAGTTTGTGAAATTGATCATCTAATTCAACTCATTCTTCTTGTTCATTTCACGCTAGCATTGCATTAAATCGTAAGAACTTGTTTAGGGTTATCCAATAGCTAGACGTTAAATTAAAGATCTCACTTTAATTTAATACACTTAAGGAAGAATTCGTTAATCAGATCGTATTGATTAATTGGAGTTGATAAATTGGAGAAGGGATAGTACACGTTGCATGGGAAAGATCAACATGAGATATTGACACAGCCGAACCCGAGAACTAGATATTTAGTTCAATTGTTTTATTTGAATCTCATATTTTGTCATTTGATTTTTGGTTTTCATTTTAATTTCACAACTTTTCTATATTAATTGATAAAAACAACTAGATCAAACACCGTTCCTCTTGAGTTCGACCCTTACTTACCACTTCTATATTAATTTGTAGTTTTGAAACCGAGTAAGGAAATAAAATAAATTTTGGCGTACTGCGACAACACGCCCAAAGCTCGAAGGTTTCGAATGCTACACATCGTTAGACTGGATGAGTGAAAGAGTTTCCCTGATCCCCCCAGTTGCATAAACCATGCATCGGCATCCAAGAGTCTGTTCTTGTAGCTAGGGGGATGACGGGGTTCATGTCTTGAGACAGCTCAAGAAGGGCCTAGTGTAGTACCTCAGTGTCGGGAAACATGGAATTGTGTTCTAGACTGAAGTGCATGTTGTTCACCTCTAAATACTCCTCAATTATCTCCTTAGAGAAGCGAACATTTTTCCCCAAGACCTTCACTGTGTGAACTTTGTAATTACGTCTAACTGGGTCGAAGTTGTCAAAGAACTCGTGCACAATGGATAGGTTGCCCGTGGGTAGCTCACTGGAAAAGTTAGTCCATCCGAAGTCCGCAAACCTAGCCAAAAAGTCATGTGGGGGATGGACAAATATCCCTTCACCTACTCGCTCAAATTCCACAACATTGAAAAGCCGTTCTTTTATGCAATTACGAGCCATAGGCTTTTCTTGTTGAGCTCCTAAGGATTCGGCAACAAGTTGCTTTCCTTTCTTCCTTGAAGGTTCCATAGTGTCCCTACAGTAAAAATTCGACGTTTATCAGCACAAAGTAGATATATGACGTAGAAAAAGTAGTTGGAAGCACAGATCATATCTTGGGAGAGTTCAAATTGCATTTAATATCATTTAAAAGTAATGTGGTCAAGTGCATCAATATGGGGCTTGGAAAAATTGTGTAACATACAACACTAGGAGAACAACCCATTACTATGTGAAATTTCATAGCTTAAACTGCCACATATCCAGAAATTATGCAATTCTATCATTGGATGAGTTGAAAACAGGGATGGTCAAGTTAGTGATACGGCTATAGCAACGACAAGCATGGCTAATGTCACTGCAGGGCATGACTCAGGTGGCATCAGGCCATGACTAAGGCCACTGCACTTAATCTCAACCAAGGCCAAACTCTAGGTATAGAATGTGCATTTAATCAGTTTCTAGCACATATATGATCACTAACTCATGAATAAGCATGCCAATATGGAAGAATTTGCAAAGAATCATAAACGACCGCAGAATCATTCCATCAAACACGTGGGGTACATGAGTTTGCTTTGTGAGATTTGTGAGCAAAACCCAAGCAATGTAGCATCCATTATCCACTTTAACACCATAGCAATCCACGAATACAAACAAGATCAACTCCCTCACATTTACACCCCTACTTAGTCATATACTTCAAGCATTTCCTAAGATGAAAATGGGAACAAAACATTCAGCCCATGCAACTTGGATTTTCTAGTGAAATTGGCAACTAGGTGAAGACTTATACGAAATGATTAATGTATGTGATGTCGAAATAATGGTATGCAATCCATAGAAGCTTGCTACAAGTCAAAACCACAACAATGGGCTCAAAATTTCACTGAATCCTTTCATTAAACACTTGGTGTGCTAGGCATATTTTGTAGAGATTTGAGCAAAGTTCTGGTAGTCGGCTATCAAAACATCACAGCATCACCTAAATTTATCCTCTAAAACTATCCTAGAGCCATACGCCGTGGTAATCATAAAAAAAATTCAAAGCTTGAGCTTTCTAGCCAAATCTATGAATTTAACCTGCAAAATTGAAGTGATACAGCACATGTTCAGTAAAAGAGAGAACCAATTAATAAGCTTAATGATCATCGTCATTAAATAACCAAAAAAATTCGAATGAAACCCTACAGTTCAAGCTTATTATGAAATCTCGATGGACTAATGGAATAAAGTGGAGATTCGCATAGCTTATCTGTGAAGTTCAACTGGTAATCACAAATTTGAGATTGAAAATGTGGTATGGAGTATTAACACTATAGAACTGAGCTGAGATATGCGAATTTATGCAACTTTTTTGAAAAATTTCTTGAGTTCTATGTTCAATCAACATTCTAATCTTGATATATGCTAAAATTATTTGAAAATCCACCTTCAATTATGAAATAAGGATGAAATTTGTGGGGAGAAAAGCGACTTAGGGCTCAGGGTTTAAGAATTGGGAGAAATCTTCGCGTAGTGTGAGCCTGGGGTTGAGATTTCTGTTTAAAAGCCGATGGTTATGGCCATGACCATCTTGAGTCATGGCCATTAATCACGTTCTGTCCGTCTCTTCAAAAGTGGGGTTACAGCCGTAACCTCCCAAGTTACGGCTGTAACTCAAATACTATTTTTTTTTTTTTTTGAGTAACTAAATGCATGATATTGAACATGATTTCAAATAAAAATTAAAAGCAAGAAAAATATAATACACGTGCAATAGTCGACAATATACTTGAAATTAAACATAAAATGACAACGAAATTTAAAGAGAGGATACGGGGTGGGTTGCCTCCTACCAAGCACTCCGTTTAGAGTCTCAAGCCCTACTTTTGGCAATGTTGATCACAAAGGTGTTGAAAGATAGGCGCCGAGACCCCTTTTGGGAAACTCCCACCCCAATATAGCTTTAACTACTATCCATTCACTTTAAATGTGCCTTTAGTCTCATGGTGCACCTAAACGACTCCGTTGGGGAAGGCTTTAGTTACTATAAATGGTCCTGACCACCAAGATCGAAGCTTGCCTGGAAAGAGCTTGAGCCGAGAATTAAATAGGAGAACTTCTGGTCCTATAACAAATTTCTTCAGCTGAATGTGCTGGTCATGCCACTTTTTGGTTTTCTCTTTATATAACATGGCATTCTCGCAAGCTTCCAAGCAAAACTCATCCATCTCATTCAACTGAAGGAGCCTTTGTTCACCCGTAGTTTTAAAATCAAAGTTCAACTTCTTCACTATCCAATATGCTTTGTGCTCCAACCCCACCGATAAATAACACACCTTCCCAAACACAAGGCGATAGGTGACATGCCATAGGGATCTTAAAAGCTATCCTGTAGGCCCATAGCGCATCATCCAACATTTTTGACCAATCTTTTCGAGAATTGCTTACTGTCACCTCAAGAATCCTCTTCAATTCTCTATTAGATATTTCCACCTGCCCACCCATCTGAGGATGATATGGGGTAGCAACACGGTGTCGAACACCGTACTTGGCCAATAAAGATTCAAACTGCTTTATTGTAAAAGTGCTTAACCACATCACTTATAATAGCCTGCGGTGTACCATATCAAGTAAAAATATGCTTTTCGAGGAATTCCACCACCACTCTACCATCATCGGTGGATAAAGCAACTGCTTTCACCTATTTTGAGACATAATCCACAGCCCCAAGATGTACTAATCTGAAAATGAAGAGGGGAATGGACCCATGAAGTCGATTTCCCAAACATCGAAAAGCTCAATTTCAAGAATGTTCTTAAGTGGCATTTCATCCTTTCTCGAGATATTCCCTATCCGCTGGTATAGATCACACGTCTTCATAAACTAATAAGCATATCTAAGGAGAGTGGGCCAATAAAAGCCCGATTATAGGATCTACTGTGATTTTAGAAAGACCAAACTGCCCTCCATAAGCGGATAAATGGCAAGATTCGAGAATATATGGGATTTTTTCTTCTGATATACATTGACGAATGATCTAATCCGATCCACAATGATACAAGACTGGATCCTCCGAAAAATAATGCTTCATGTCGGAGAAGAATTTCTTCTTTTGATGACTTGAAAGCTCCAGTGATAGAAGTGGTCCAACCAAATAATTCACGTAGTCTGCGTACCATAGTATGGGGTCAATAGCAAAATTTTTCTTGTTCGGAAAAACCTCATTGATCTCGACTTCCTCTCCTTCTTTCTTTTACTCAAGATGAGATAAATGGTCAACAACCACGTTTGCACTCGCTTTCTTATCTCGGATTTCCAAGTCAAATTCTTGAAGTAAGAGCACCCATCTGATCAATCGAGGCTTTGCATCCTTCTTTTCCATCAAATAGTTCAAAGTAGCATTGTCAGTGTATACAATCACCTTCGATCCAATGAGGCAGGATCGGAATTTATCAAATGTAAAGACAATTTCCAGAAGCTCATTTTCAATGTTTGTGTAATTCAACTGGGCATATTTTGAAGTTTCGCCCGCATAGTAGATGACTTGGAAGATTTTATTCTTCCGTTGTCCCAATACCGCTCCAATTGCATAATCGTTAGATTGCATATGAGCTCAAAGGGGAATCTCCAATCTGGTGCTACAATGACTGGTGTCGAACTCAATTTCTCATTTAGAATGTTAAAAGCTAGTAAACATTCTTCAAAGAAGTCAAATGGAACATCTTTGACCAGTAGATTACACAGCAGCTAGGTGATCTTAGAAAAATCTTTGATAAAGCGCCGATAAAAGCTTCTGTGAACAAGAAAGCTGCATACTCCTTTAACTGAAGTAGGAGGTGGTAATTTCTCAGTCACTTGAATTTTTGCCCTATCCACCTCAAGGCCATTAGCTGAGATTTGATGCCCTAACTATTTCCTTTTATACCATGAAATGACACTTGTCCCAATTAAGCACCAAATTTGTTTCTTGGCACTACTGAAGAACATGCTTCAAATGCTTGAAACACTCATCAAAAGAGGATCCAAACACTGAGAAATTGCCCATGAAAATTTTGGTGAATTTCTTGACCATATCAGAGAAGATGGCCACCATACGATTAGAATGTGGCGACCATATCAGAGAAGATGGCCACCATACGATTAGAATGTGGCGAGTGCATTGCACAGGCCAAATGGCATCCTACGATAAGAAAATGTACCGTAAGGGCAATTAAACGTGGTCTTCTCTTGATCCTCTGGGGAAATCGGTATCTGATTATAGCCATAGTAACCGCCTAGAAAGCAATAGCGTGAATATCCTGCTAACCTTTTTAACATCTGGATCAATAAACAGTAGTGGAAAGTGATCCTTCCTGGTAGCTGCATTGAGTTTGATGTAGTCAATGCAAACTCTCCGCCCCGTGATTGTTCGAGTTGGGATCAACTCATTATTCTCATTTTGCTCCGCTGTAGTGCCCTTTTTTTTGGCACAACTGGAACTGTGCTCACCCTAGCGCTGTCCAACATTGGATAGATGATCCTTCCATCGAGAATCTTCAATATCTCTTTTTTGACCACTTCCTTCATGCTAGGGTTCAATCGACATTGGCCATCAACTGTGGGTTTGTAGCTATCCTGTAACGCCCCGTCCAGTTCCACATACATATACGTCATAAATGACGTCATTTCAGAGTACGCCGTGCACGTATCATAAATATTGGCCACCTTCGGGCCCGTGCATGTCATTCATTCCGTTTCTTTTCATTTCAATTCATATCATTATGGAACTAGACGCGCGTCCGTCATTCATTTAGCCACGAAACCCTAAATCCATTTCTTTCAAGCATATAACGTAAAGCCAGGGTTTCGGTTTTCATCACGTACCGCAAGATCTTTTGATTCCTCGGCACACATCCCATCACGACATTTAGTGACTCTTCGCCCATTCTCCACACATAGCACGTGCGTCAAACATATCACACACGCACATAATGAGTCATAAAGACTCAGTGGATAATAGATGCAATGCAATGCATGTCACACGTTTACTTTGGGCCCCAATTACAAATCATGTGAATACGTGGCGCCATTCATTCATTAGCTAGGCCTTTTCTTTACAGGGCGTAGATCCCCTGAAGACTCGCTTTTCTTTTACATACGGGGCGTAGATCCCCCGACTGACCACGTCTTGATGGGGCGTAGATCCTCCATGTAGCCAGTTTACATCATTATGGGGCGTAGGTCCCCCATATGTAAACACATGATTGGTAACCGTTCACACACATATGCTCGTGATATGATCATGCAACATTACCTCATTGAGCCTTGTTTCCTTTTTTCACATCATCATCACCATTCATAACACATAAGCAAGGCGAGATGATCATATCATAACGTAAACATTTGACACGTTTCATAAACAAAGGACATTACATGAATATAAGGTGGACGTTAACACATAACTCATATAACGCCACAACATTCACACAGACCATATAGGGAGATTGACATCATATAAAGCTCGTCACACTCACAAAACATGCTATCAAGTCAAGCTCATCACCCTCTTTGTTCATAGCCTATATAATCCAATAACTAGGTTTCTTCTATTTAAGGCCAAACAACGTTTAGACATGGCATGGAGGGTCATACGAGGCACGTAAACACATACATATCATCAACATCTCAAGCCAACAACATAACACCAACCCAAGGGATCCTAGCATGCTTCTAAGTTCCATAATCATCATACACATTCCATGCCTTGTGTAATTCAAGTAGAAAGCATGCAATTGCATCATAAAGTATGTAAAGCAAGTATTACCCACCATGTACATGAAGAAACCAAACATAGAGAGAACCCAAGCTTCTTCTCTTCCTTTCCCCTTCCTTTCCTTCTTCATTTCTTCTTGCAATCAATGATCAAACATAGATCATATACATGAGAGATGGAGTTGGAGATGATTACATAGGTTCTTTAGGGTCTTGGAAGGGTTTTGGGATCATGGGAGTCGAGTTTGGTTGTTTAATCCTCAAGAAATGACCTAGAAGACCTTAAAACCAGTTTCTGCCGACTTAAAATTACGGCCGTAACCTCATAATTTACGGCCGTAACCCATTACTTACGGCCGTACCTCAATATACTTACGGCCGTAACCTGCTCCTTACGGCCGTACCATCCCATCATACGGCCGTAATAAACTCTCTGTAAATCCCCCTTCTTGCCCTGCTTTGACCTTACGGCCGTATCCTTTCTTCCTTACGGCCGTAACCTCGACCATACGGCCGTATCTCTGAAACATACGACCGTAATTTACTCTCTGAAACTTTTGGACATTTTCCACTGTTCACCATTTACGGCCGTAACTCCTATACATTACGGCCGTAACCTGACATTTACGGCCGTAACTCTGACATTTACGGCCGTAACCCTTGTTCTGCAGAATTTCCCCATTTTCTCATTTTAGAAGGCCGTTTCGCATTCCGGAGCATATCCTACACTTCAAAGAAGATTGTGACCATATCATATACACGTGTAGCATGTCGAAACATCATTACGGCATCTCATATCATATACGGTACATATACGGAATCATATACGTATTCATATACGTTTCCGGGACGGATTCGGGCGGGTCATTACATCCTTCCCCCCTTAAATAAATTTCGTCCCCGAAATTGCTTAGAACCGACTCGGGAATCATGTCTCCTATCCTCTTTCCTTTCCCATGTCTCCTCCTATCATTTACATACCATACACGGAACGTAACATATACGACAACCAACACGAATAACGGTTCCCTTTCATTAACCTAATCCATGTAGAAGCTGTACAAATCATGCAATCACATATATAGCTAGGCACTATACGCAAAGAATTCTGGACGATACTTTCTGATCATAAACATACATAAGTGAATTTCCTCGTTTCTGGCACGTATACCCAGCAAATCTGTACATATATCAGTCTTGCACATCATACTGTGGCATTCACACGCTAACGCAGGATAAGAACTACCGAAAATAATAAAGATGCCATCACATATCATATCATATATCCATTATACACACCGTTGTTCGAATCATTCGGGTAGATAGAATGCCGTATAGAACTGATATTTCTTCACATAACATACATACATAACATTCAACAGGTAGGATATGAGCCGTAGTATATAGTGACCACAGAGAGCCGAAGAAACATACGAGATTTCGTATAGAGTCGAGCAAAAAGGGCTTTCCTTTCATTGCATAACATATAGCGCCTCACATGTGAACAGTCGATTTACTCATATCGGCTTATGTTCATGTCATTCTTCTACCTTTCGTCTACATAACCCTGGGCTTCTTTCACATATCAAGGACAAGAAAAGCAACAGAAGGACATAGCCATCAGTCGACTTCCATCGGATTCGAAACATTCGAATTCAAACTCTTCTCTCTCTATCCCATTTCATATACGTACTAGCTCAACATATGCATTAGCATTACACGCTCGGCTCACAATTTATATAGACTCATACCATTCCGGCCCATTTCTCCCTTTTCCCGTACATAGCATAGGCTTAGGCTTCTTACATATCAAGGAGAATCCAAACCCTTCGTACCATCACATATAAACACCCATGCATATATCGGCTCATTTCAAGTCACAAATGTCACATGTGCATCGCTCGGAAGGTCATATCGCCGATATCATACATAACGCAAACACAATTCATCATCAGGCATAGAACATTTCAAGCAACGCTTCCCGAGACGTAACATGATCTCTACCCTAGCCATACCGCAAAAACAAGGGTATGAATTGCGTGAATCGCCCGGCATATACATATCACACCTTACTCACATCATAGTCGGGACGTGAAGCACTCTTTGCGCTTTGACATATGCAACTTCAGTCATATACTTCATTCTCGTTTCGGTCATCAAATCACGCCACACTCATCCAACGAACTAACCTACTGTGATATCTAAAGCGAACCCGTCCTAGCCTACATACGTCCCACATGAAGAATAAGGGTAAATAATTGGGAGCTACATTGAGAACTCATCTCTCACGGAGATGGAATAACAACAATCGCACGGTTGTCACAGTATAGAACGAACACGGGATAAAACGACTGAGATATATATTAAAGCATGTCTTGCTTGATCGGTTCTTTCATGTTCGTTGTTCACACTATCAGTCAAACAAATCCATCATGACATCATACTCGGCTGAGGCATTTCATATACTGTGTATTCATCGTTAGCCATGCACTAGCTTCTCAAAAGAAACGATACCAAGAGATGATTGGAGTATACATGAGAAGAACAACATACGAACTGCATAACTTTCACATTACATAGCATGACGCATAGCAAGAGGTCTAAAACATAGCAAGAGGCATAACGAACCACATAACATCCATATAACATAACTAGTCATATAAACATAATACTCGGCCACTTCGTTCACATCGCATATGATTTCTGAGTAGTCAGGGGAGTAGATCATTGCCAGATCATATACATTGAGAAGCAACCGAAGTCGCTAACATAACGTGAGGTATAGGTAGCATATCACTGATTGCTCGAACATATACTCAGCAAACTAACAAAAGAAGACCGAGCTACCATAAAGAAAGCCGTAGAAATGGCGACATCCTATTGGATCAGAGAATAGAATACATATCTGTGGCACAATTATATAGAAAAGATATATAGGAAGTGTATCGAAATAAACGATATCTGTCATAACATTGAGCTGTTTCATAACTTCAGATTGAAGAATAACATGTGCCTCTTCATTCTTCATATACCAACATACATACATATAACATCAGTTGTGATAGACTGAGAATACCGGCCCCTTTACATTATGACATATACTACATAACATGGGCCTTTCGGAATTATCATCGTAATCAAACACATAATCGTTGACGTAACACTGAAGAAAGGCCGAACGAGTGACATTGTCACATAACACGGTGAAGCCCCCTTTTCATACATAACATATCGCATCACATCAATAACATATACACACTATCATATCGGCCAAGTTCGAACAATCAAGCCATGTTCGAAATAAACGAACGAGCTTGTTGGCCATTCATCACATACCCATACTACTGAACAACGACCGAACTAAACAAACACATCGGCCATACTTGCCATAAACAAACATCATCATTCGGTGGCAATACATATTTCCAGAATATTTAACGCCGAAAAGACATAACATTCTGTGAAGAGGTACATTCAGTCATACTTCAGTCATTTTGAGCTGTTTCATTATTTCCACTAACAAACCGGAACACGCTCAGTTCGTCACATTTCAGTACTTGCTTCTACGTTTCATATCATTCGTCATACACATCCGGTCGAGCCATATTCAAACATCACGGATCATACAGTATTTGCTCACAACCCGGAACCATTGGCACACAGAAATACATAGGCATATCTGTTTCGTTCCGAGAGCTACGTTGATCACACAGTCAAACATCACATGCCGAATTTCGATCTCTTAGTTTGGGCATGTAGTATTATGAGATCACTACCCCTTTTCATTCATCGAAGCGAACATCATATAGCTTTGGTTCAGTTGGAGCTCGTAACGTCATCACATTCATTTCATAAGTCATCATATGCATATCACATTCATGCCTGGGTCAAGATCCATCGGATTGTCATACACTTCCATAGGGGAGGGAGACTTAGGGAAAGAGGAGACATTCTACAGTTCACATCTTGATCCCGGTCAACATATAAGTGCCCCATAGCATAACGTCATACCATAATCATCCGTCATCACTGCCACGTCATACATATCACATCCACTTCTTCATACGTCTCAAGTGCCTTACGCCTTCGCGGCATACATAACATAATACATACATTCATGCCATAGGGAGCAATCACATAGGTTCACACAATTCATTCATTTAGTATTGCTCCTATAGTCATTGCATACAGATGATAATATAACATGTTTGCATATCATCAATCCGTAGCATTCATCACGTATCAGAGCATCATACGTTATTATACCTCATCGTGGAGTGGCGAAAGAGTCTGTTGATGTGTGGGAGAATGAGGAATCTTGCTCTGATACCACTTGTAACGCCCCGTCCAGTTCCACATACATATACGTCATAAATAACGTCATTTCAGAGTGCGCCGTGCACGTATCATAAATATTGGCCACCTTCGGGCCCGTGCACGTCATTCATTCCGTTTCTTTTCATTTCAATTCATATCATTATGGAACTAGACGCGCGTCCGTCATTCATTTAGCCACGAAACCCTAAATCCATTTCTTTCAAGCATATAACGTAAAGCCAGGGTTTCGGTTTTCATCACGTACCGCAAGATCTTTTGATTCCTCGGTACACATCCCATCACGACATTTAGTGACTCTTCGCCCATTCTCCACGCATAGCACCTGCGTCAAACATATCACACACGCACATAATGAGTCATAAAGACTCAGTGGATAATAGATGCAATGCAATGCATGTCACACGTTTACTTTGGGCCCCAATTACAAATCATGTGAATACGTGGCGCCATTCATTCATTAGCTAGGCCTTTTCTTTACAGGGTGTAGATCCCCTGAAGACCCGCTTTTCTTTTACATACGGGGCGTAGATCCCCCGACTGACCACGTCTTGATGGGGCGTAGATCCTCCATGTAGCCAGTTTACATCATTATGGGGCGTAGGTCCCCCATATGTAAACACATGATTGGTAACCGTTCACACACATATGCTCGTGATATGATCATGCAACATTACCTCATTGAGCCTTGTTTCCTTTTTTCACATCATCATCACCATTCATAACACATAAGCAAGGCGAGATGATCATATCATAACGTAAACATTTGACACGTTTCATAAACAAAGGACATTACATGAATATAAGGTGGACGTTAACACATAACTCATATAACGCCACAACATTCACACAGACCATATAGGGAGATTGACATCATATAAAGCTCGTCACACTCACAAAACATGCTATCAAGTCAAGCTCATCACCCTCTTTGTTCATAGCCTATATAATCCAATAACTAGGTTTCTTCTATTTAAGGCCAAACAACGTTTAGACATGGCATGGAGGGTCATACGAGGCACGTAAACACATACATATCATCAACATCTCAAGCCAACAACATAACACCAACCCAAGGGATCCTAGCATGCTTCTAAGTTCCATAATCATCATACACATTCCATGCCTTGTGTAATTCAAGTAGAAAGCATGCAATTGCATCATAAAGTATGTAAAGCAAGTATTACCCACCATGTACATGAAGAAACCAAACATAGAGAGAACCCAAGCTTCTTCTCTTCCTTTCCCCTTCCTTTCCTTCTTCATTTCTTCTTGCAATCAATGATCAAACATAGATCATATACATGAGAGATGGAGTTGGAGATGATTACATAGGTTCTTTAGGGTCTTGGAAGGGTTTTGGGATCATGGGAGTCGAGTTTGGTTGTTTAATCCTCAAGAAATGACCTAGAAGACCTTAAAACCAGTTTCTGCCGACTTAAAATTACGGCCGTAACCTCATAATTTACGGCCGTAACCCATTACTTACGGCCGTACCTCAATATACTTACGGCCGTAACCTGCTCCTTACGGCCGTACCATCCCATCATACGGCCGTAATAAACTCTCTGTAAATCCCCCTTCTTGCCCTGCTTTGACCTTACGGCCGTATCCTTTCTTCCTTACGGCCGTAACCTCGACCATACGGCCGTATCTCTGAAACATACGACCGTAATTTACTCTCTGAAACTTTTGGACATTTTCCACTGTTCACCATTTACGGCCGTAACTCTTATACATTACGGCCGTAACTCTGACATTTACGGCCGTAACCCTTGTTCTGCAGAATTTCCCCATTTTCTCATTTTTGAAGGTCGTTTCGCATTCCGGAGCATATCCTACACTTCAAAGAAGATTGTGACCATATCATATACACGTGTAGCATGTCGAAACATCATCACGGCATCTCATATCATATACGGTACATATACGAAATCATATACGTATTCATATACGTTTCCGGGACGGATTCGGGCGGGTCATTACATATCCTCCATTAGGATCTTATGCATACAGATGGTGGGACTAACTCCCTTAATGTCTGCTAGAGTCCACCCAATAGCTGTTTTTTGCTCTCTAGGCACCCGTAATAATATTTCTTCCTCAAGCTTGGTCAAAGAAGGAAAGATGATGATTAGCAGCATAGATGACTCTCTAAAGTAGGCATACCGCAGATATGAAGGTAGTTGCTTAAGCTCAAGCATAGGGGCTGCTCTATTGATGGTGGCTAGGGTAGAGGTCCAACCCCCTAAACTCTGACGACGGAATCATCATTTGTATTGCTAATGTGCTTCCAAGTATTTCTTGCATTCTTCAATTTGTTCACGGCTGAGAGAATTTATGGAATTGGAGTGGACGAGAGATGCCTCCAAAGGGTCGATAGGATAGTCCAGCTTGAATTTGGCATTAATTGCTTGATCAAGCTCTTCAATTATAAAACACGAATCGGATTGAGCTAGATACTTGATAGCTTTGAACAACTCGAAGGTGATATGCTCATCATTCACCCGGAAGCAAAGTTGTCCTTTTGCCATAAAAATAATTGCTCCTCTAGTAGCTAGGAATGGTCACCTCAAGATGAGTGTCATATTCCCATCCTCCTTCATGTTCAGTATGACAAAATCTACAGGGAATACAAACTTCTCCGCTTTTACTAGAATATCTTCAATTATACCTCTTGGCTACTTGATGGAGCGATCTGCAAGTTGAACATGCACCTAAATTAAAAAGAGCTTTATCAAAATATGAATCTCCGATAATGCAAGGTAAAATGAAACTCCTTGGATCTTTTAGTTTGGGTGGGAGCTTGCTCTGGAGGATAGCACTACATTCTTCCGTTAGCATCACTGTCTCAATCTCTTCGAGCTTCCTCTTCTTTGTCAAATCCCCTTTATGAACTTTGCATAGCTAGGCATCTGGCCTAAGGCTTCTACAACTGGAATATTGATATACAGTTTCTTGAAGACTTCAAGGAATTGGGCAAACTGCTTGTCCAACTTATGCTTTTGAAACTGCTGAGGAAATGGTATAGGTAGCATAAGGTTTTACTAGCATTACTGTCTTTTCTGATGAATTTATCACATTTTCTTCAACTTGTAACTGAGTTGGTACCTGTTGCTCCTCTTCTGGCTCTATCTCCTCAATTGCCTCATTTTCTTGTTCTTTTGAAGGCTTTTTGACATGAATCTCGGGAAGGTACACCCCACTCCTAGTAGTGGTGGTCTGTACTTGCTCTCTTGGCTTCACCTCTGTATTGCTAGGCAAAATACCTCGCGATTTGCCCAAGATAGTGCTAAGCAATTAAGAAACTTGTGTTTCCAAATTGCGAACAGAGGCTTGTTTCTTTTGAATGGTAGTATTGGTTTTCTTCATAAACTGATCAATGAGATCTATGTATTTCTCAGTCCTCTCCATAAATCGTGCCAAAGCCTCTTCAATTGAGCTCTTCTTTTTTGGTTGATTGTACTGTGGTCCCTGGAATCCTCCATTGTTTTCAATTTCTCGGTAGCCAAAATTTGGGTCATTATGCCAACCCTAGTTAGAAGTGTTAGAAAATGGGTTGTTGGGTTGACGTTGACCTCCTTGAACGTAGTCAACTTGAGCAGTGAGGTGAATGATAATGGGGCACTTTTTAGTGTCATGGTTAGCTCTACACTCCTTGCAAGTGGGTGGTGAAGGCGTCTTTGAGCTACCTTCACAATACTCTCTACCTTATGAGGCAATGCATCAATTTTTGCAGTCAGAGCAGTGAAATTATCAACTTCATAGACTCCAGATGCGCTGCCATGATTTTTTCTATTGGACGTCCATAGAGCAATGCTGTTTGCAATTCTTTCACATAGTTCCAGTGCTTCAGCAATTGTTTTGGTGCGGAATGGTCCATTGGATGAAGAGTCCACCAAGCTTTTGCATGAAGAAAGCAAACCCACATCAAAGTACTGCACTTGCTATCCATTGCTAATCTCGTGATGTGGGCCCTTTCTCAACAAACCTTTAAACCTCTGCCAAACTTCATCGAATGATTCTGATTCATTTTGTTGAAAGATAGAGATGTCATGTTTCAACTTGGCAATCTTTACTGGGGGAAAAATTTGGTGCAAACCTTCTGAGCTAGCTCATGCCATGTGGTAATACTGGCGATTAAGTTGAGAATCAAGCCATTCGAGGGCCTTATCGGGCAGAGCACGGGGAAATAACGTTAGTCTAATCGCATCGTCCGATATGCCCTAAAGTGTTCACACATCTCTACGAAACGAGAGATATGCATATGAGGTTTTTCATCCGGCAATCCATAGAATTGATGCCAATTCTAGAAAATGTGGATCACATCTATCTTTATCTGGAAGTTGTTTTACCCGAATGGATGGTATGCTCTACTAGATTGGCTTTGAATGATTTGTGGAATCATGAAACCACAACTAGCATGTTGTCTCTGTTAACAGCCTTTTCTGCCTGGTCGCCACCATTGTTGAGACATGGAACTTCATCATTGGCCACCATTGCTTTCTTTTTTTTGATGTTGTTGTTTTTCTGTTTCCTTTTGTACGCCTTCGAAGAAAGGTACTCTCAATCTCTAGATCAAATTAGAGAGGTTGATCGAGCCTTGTACTTCGCATAAACCTGAGAGAGAACAAGAGAATTGTGAACGAAAAAGCAATAAAACTAATTAAAACAAATAAAGTTCGAATTTGTGTGAGCTAAATTAAATGGTAAAATAAATACGATCCTGGCAACGGCTCCAAAAACTTATTGTCATAAATTCCCGCACCGCAAGTGTACGCGTCGAGCAAGTAATAAAGTGGACTTTTTAGAGTTCGGGTAACCAAAACAAATAAATTAGGATAACTTATTTTCTAAAATTGCCACAAAAAATTTTTAATTTACGAGATTAAATTGCAAATTTTAAAACTAAAAGTTATGGAATAAATTAGAACAGATGTAAAAGAATGATTTTGTAGTTTAAATCAAATATGGAAAAACTAGCATTAAGGTCGGGAATTCACTTATCTATTAGTTTTCCCCTGGATTATTAATTTGATAACAAAAGTTGGTTTTGACAATTAAATTCAAAAAATTGTTGAATAATCTTCCTCAAGTAGAATTCAACCTATTTCTATGATGTGTTAACTATATCTCTATACTAATAACGACATAAAAATGCATTGAAAGCACAGGAATTGTATAAAACATCGCACAAAGCATTGAGGAATTCTAATCCCCTATCGGACTTTGTGGTTTTCAATAAAAATCTAATCTATTCATGATTTCTCAATTCAATAAATAGATCGCAAATCGACTTTGGCCACAAGTTGTAAAAGAAAATGCAATAATATTGAAAACTCAAACACAAACATTGGCCTTAGCATAGGAATTCACAAAACATCAAGTTAATAATCTGGATTCAAACTAAAATCAGGGTTTAATCTTAACCCTAATGCTAAGAATAGTCTAGCCTAACATATTAAAAATAAAATAACAAGAATTAGAAGAAGAAGCCATAACCAGATGATGAACGAGGATGATCTTGACTTCAATCTTCAGTTGCGCCCAAAAATTCTTGTGAAAAGCTTCAATCTCTTGTTCTTCTTTGTATAGGATGCCCAATAGGATTTTTTGTACTCCTAACCCCTTTATATAGCTCTCAAAAGGTCCCTAATAAGCCCACAATTCGTATGAAAAACATTGCCCAAAAGTTACCACGTTTAGAAGTTGAAACGAATTAGGAGATTTGGGAGTATGGAGAGTTATGGCCATAACTCAGATGAGTTACGGTCGTAACTCAGCTGTAGGCAATGCAGCTCTTTAGCCTGGATGGGGGTTATGAATGTGACCCTAGAGGTTACGGCCATAACTCAATTCAGCCTTCCAACTTTGGTTTTTGTTCATTTTAGTCCCCGCCTTCAAAATTCTTGATTCCTTAAGTCCTTTTTGCTTCTTTTGACTTCGTTTTCGTTCCATCTACTTCATTCTCCATTTTTCCCCTAAAACAACAACATTTGAAGCAACTTAGGCATGAAATTAACATAAAACGACATAAGCAAGAGTTTAAAGGCCCTTAATAAGCGCAATAAATGCACTTATCAATCCCTATTCCCTAAATTTGGCCTGGCTATTCCTAATTCCCCCTCTTGTTGGAGTCAACCCTCCCTGCTCTTTGCCTCTTTGTTCTTGCTCTGTCTTTTATCTTAATGCCTGCAATGGCTTAGGGAGCTTGTGCTTGACTATTTAATTACTCGACTCTTCGGGTAATAATTTCGGTGCAGACATCCAATTCCTTTTCCCGTTCCTTCGACCACTAACAAGTCACAAGTGTTGGTTTTTCTTTTCATTTTTCCTTGCTCTCTTGATTTCTAAATTTTAAAACTCTAATGTTGAATACTTGAATTGTTGAATATTGATTGTGAATTCATGATTGATTTGTGCACTATCCATTTGTGGAAATTGGAATTCATAAGTTGCAAATATGGAAGATTAAAATTTAAAATTTAATATTTTAAAAGAGTTGAAAGTTAAAGACTTGAAGCCTAAACTCTAAAGGCTTCTAAGTTCTTCATAGTTCTTTCTACATTACTAAATACGAAATAGTGGCACAAGGTACAATTGTAATAAAGTACTAGATTTTTTTATAGATAATGTTTTATGATTTTAATTTTTCACCGCAAATTATATTGTTTGTACCTATATGACGAAGTCTGGCTCTGCCACTTCTATTTAATGAAATTATCAAATTTTATATTTATAATTCTCCCAAAAAAAAGCATATATGTTAGAGAAGAAGTAGCACCATCGTCGGCGTGGAAGAAGCTCAAGCGCAGTCGGCGAGGAAGAAGTCCACGAACAGTGTAAATCAGTCAGAGAAGAATCTTGATTTTGGCTGGAAAGAAGCACTGTTGCCGGCAAGAAAAAAGCCCACACATAGTGCAGGTCGACGAGAGAAGAATCGCTAGTTGCTGAGTAAAGGAAGAGCGTTGGGTCGCCGGAAAAGAGAGTTTAGAGAGAGGATGTGAGAGAGATGGATAGGGAAATTAGATTACGGGATTTGTGAGAAATTGATTTTTTCCCTTTTTTTCCAAAGAAACGTGGCAACCCTGTTACTTGGTTGGGTTCTATATTAGGTACGTGATCAAGATTGGTCTATTGAAAATATACTACACTATATAATTAAAGTTAAATATTTATTTGGACCAAAAAATTCAAAAAAACCATGTGGTATCAAGACAGCCCGCTAAACGAACATCTCACTTCTACTACCATTTAGTTGTTTTCTATTCTTTTTTTTTTTTTGAAGAAAATGTTGGCATTTTATTTTTTAAACACAATTCATAAGATTAAAAAAATAAAACTAGAATAAAAGTTAGAGCAAGACTATATTTGCAAATTTGTTCAAGTTCTTCACCTCGATGAGAGGGGAGGAAAAAACTAAAAAGGAAAACTACAAATACTGATCGACATGAGTGGTTATGTAATACTAATATATTAGCATTGTGTTGTACATATAAACTATTGCGATATCTCTATCTCTATATTATAAAATTTGAAGTGCCAACTAGGCACTTTGCTATGTTGGCAGTGCCTAGCTCGCACGTGGTTTTTTTTTAAGTAATTAACTAAATAAATCTTTAATTAAACTAATTATCCATTCCCTTCTAACTTAATTCCAAAATTAAACAGCCGTTGTAATATAAATTCTACATATTTCATGTTATGATTAGTTAAACAAAAAAGGAAGATTTTATATTTTTGTGTCATGCTTCTATTCAAAAAGGAAATTTCAATTGTCTAATATCAATAATTTTTGCATTAAAAATGTGATTTCATTATTTTAATATTTCTCAAAAAAACATGTTTATATACTATTAACTTTCCAAATTAATTAATAGTAACTACTGTATCACCCGTGCGATGCATGAGAATTATTCAACATGTACAAATGAAATTTTTCTTGCTTGTGAAAAAAATAAATAATAATAATAATAATAATAATAATAATAATAATAATAATAATAATAATAATAATAATAATAATAACCATTAAATTTGAGATATAATCACATTCATTGTTTTGACCATGAGTAATGTAGCATTATCAATTTTACAAAAATCATCACAAATTTTGAAATACTTCATTGTATACAATATTCATTGTTCTATTCGTAACCTTTCCATCCTTGTCACATATTAAGAATTTCAACCATTCACAATTTGTAACTCTTGAAACTACAAAATACAATTGAGCATGAGTAAAGACAGGCCTTCTCAAAAAAATCCCAATGTTCGAAATTGATTGACCTTGACTTTTGTTAATATTTATAGCGCACGAAATCATCAACGGAAATTGTCTCCTTTGGAACCTAAAAGACAATATTGCATCCGACGGAGTCAATTTCATCCTCGAGATAAAAACCTTTTCACACACATTATTCGATTCCAAAACTTTAGCCTCTATAATATGAGAATCGAGCTTTGTTATAACTAACCTTTTTCCATTGCAAAGTCTGGTCTATATTTTGTAATAACATCACTGGAACACCAACCTTTAAATGAAAAAACCAATCAACATATTAAGATAATGGCAAATAATAATAACTCAACAGAATGATATGTAATCAACTATATTTTATAGTATCTTAATCAAGACAGGGGTTGGATCGTTACAGAATTTCCTACCCCCGTCATGGCCCACCTGGATCTGGCCTACTGTGCCCGGGATGGACCATACGGATTTGGGTTTGGTCCACTACTGACCCGATCTACTTTGGTATGATATTATCTGCTTGGGCCTAACCCTCACGGTTTTTTTCTTGGGTTCACCCCAAAAGGCCTTATGCCTGGTTAGAGGGTCTCTTAACTTATAAACTTCACTCATCTCTTATGCCCAAGTGATTTGGGACTGTGGTTGTTATAATCACCCCTCCTAAAGGGGCCTAACGTCCTCGTTGGCCACACTTCTGGTTGAACCTAGCTCTGATACCACCTGTAACAACTCGACCCCCGTCATGGCACACCCGGATCTGGCCTACTGTGGCCTAGGATGGACCATACAGATTTGGGTTGGGTCCACTACCGACCCAATCTACTTTGACATGATATTGTCTGCTTTGGGCCTAACCCTCACGGTTTTGTTTTTGGGTTCACCCCAAAAGGGCTCATGCCTAATTAGAAGGGCCTCTTAACTTATAAACTTCACTCATCTCTTATGTCCAAGCGATGTGGGATTGTGGCTATTACATCATCCACTGTCGGAGCAAGAATAGCTCTTCTTTGCAAATAAGACACATCACCTATATAATCCTAAAATGACAAATAGGTCGCATCAACTATAGACTTAATCAAATCATCCGATGCTTTTATAATAAGATCATTTGCAATCTCTATATCTGTATCCCCATCATTAGCACCCCCAAGTGTCCCATCACCAATATTTGACGTCCATTCTAAAAAATCTCTCAATTCCACACCAAACTCATTATTCTCAATATTTTGTAGCCTCATATTTCTTGTCAATCTCAACACCTTACCATGTCTCCACAAATCAGATGAATTAACTATGGCACGAACTATATCTTGTCTTGTACCTTTTGGAATCATAGGAAGAATTTGTTAAAAATCACCTCCAAACACAACTACTTTCCCACCAAATGGTTCACCATCACTGTTAGGATTCCTAGACCTCAAAACATCTCTCAAAGTCCTATCAAGAGCTTCAAAACAATACCTATAAATAACAAAAAGCCATAAAAAAAACTACTAAAAGCCAAAAATAGCTATTGCAAAAAAAATGAATATAATAAGTACAGAGCAAACCTCTTCGTCATCGGTGTTTCATCCCATATAATAAGATTCATCTTTATAATTAACTCAGCAAGTGCACTACCCTGTTTTATATTACATGTAGAATACTCAGTCAAATTTAATGCGATGGCAAACCTCGAATGAGCAATTTGACCATCGAATAGAAAGAGAGATGCTATACCACTTGAAGCAACATTCAACACGATACCACCCCTTCAACTCACAGCTGCTAAATGTGTTTTCCATACAAAAGCCTTTCCCATACCTCCATATCCTATACAAAGAATACACCTCCGTTACAATCATCAACGGCACTCATTATTGTGTCATAAACATGTTTCTGTGCATCAGTCAATAAACCAAGCGATCTCTTATGTTCAGCAGTGAATCACACTACATCAGAAGGCAATTCGTCATATATGAGCCTATTTCGAAATAGAGAAGTATTGTGATTCTCAAGAAATAGCATAGTTCGAAACTCACGAAGTGATCTACCTCACTTTTGCATAATCTCTTCAATATCTAGTAGGCAAAGATTTTTAATTTGGTCCTCTGTCAATTTCAAGCCTATAATCATCGTAAAAAAATGATTTTAGTAAACAACAAAGATATATGTATCATAAAAAACCAACTGAATAAAAAATGAAGAAAAAAAGAAACGCTTGCATTATTTTTTTTGAATAAAAAAATGGGATCCCAACAAAAAAGAAAATAAAAAACTTCTTTTTTTTAATCCATAACAATATAAAATTTTATTATTAAGAAATACCTGGCCGTCCCATTCTTCGCCTGCATCACTCTTCAACATCATCTGATAAATAAGTCCAACATTTTTTCCAAACATACTCCGGACATGATATAGAATCCGATGCCAACAATGTCATGAATAAACACCTCAGCATACACTCAAAGCCCCAAAAATTGGCCTCCACTATACCGTCAATGTATTCTTTGTCATCATCCAGCAAACCACGCGCATAACATGCATCCCTAAAACTCTCATGCATAACACCATCTACTTCTCCAATATCTTCATGGGACATACAACCATGGACTGTATTCAACAATGTCCTCATATATAATATAATTCCCCACTACGCGGATAAACATAAGAAATCCTCTCGATAGAAGTCCCTGTTGCCTTGGACATCACTCTCTTTCCGTAGGATGCCACACAAATTTTGTAGGAAACTTAGTATATGTTAACTCTCGCTTCAGGATACTTCATGTTAGCCTCCATCCAAGCAGTGAACTTACTACATCGAGTAGATCAATGATGTAACACAAATTCAACTCGATCATTGTCAGTAAATATAACATTTTGTTCATTGGAAGGATGGATTCCCAAGCGTTCCACTGATGACTCCCTAAAATGTATCTCATAAGAAAACAACCGTCACGATGCTTCACATGCTGAAATATATCGACAATCATAATACATCTTCATCTCATCCAAAAACTGTTCTCCACCACCACTGTCGCTACTTCGATAAAAACTCAAAATAACACGATTGTGACCCTTATGAACATACTTGAACAAATATTTTATAGGGCGTGACTGATTACGCCATTCCACATTTATATGAGCACCATGCTTTATCAAAAGATAACGGTTGTGGGGAACAACATATCTATTATCAAGCTCAACACCATTTTTCAAGATAGTTCATCCATTATCTCTGCATCAATATACAACATAACCATCACTATCAACGGTCGTGGAGTCTACAAATTGTTTTGGGAACTGTTTCGTACATTGACCATCAGACATGCAAGGGAAATTACTCCTCACTATTCCAGACAGACCATATATCATATAGTCCCGAACTACAACATACACTAGTACAGAATTATCCATTCTGCAACGGTTATTTTGACATTCTGCAATGGTTGTATGGATGTTGCAAATCAAGGGGTTGCAGAAAGTGAGGACATTCTGCAACAGTTGTAAACCGTTGCCGAATGTAGACATTCTCAATGATTCAATATATTAACTGCAAGGTTTGAAAGTCTACTTTAGCTGTTTAAAATGGAACTGCTAATAATTTCTTTCTAAATATATATATATATATATATATATATATATATATATATATTAATTTTGCTATTGCAATACCACCACAAATATATGTACCAATTACACTATTATTACAATTCATCAAACACCACCCACAACCATATATATACATATACACAAATTAAAATAAATTATAATTACATAAATGTCGAATAAAATTAATTATATATCATGTTACATGTAGAGTATCAAATACTGCAGAAATTCAAAGGTTCAAAGACTACAAAATTGACAAACAATTAGACACACTCGTACATAAAGTATTGAGTGCATAAGTTTCAACCTCGTACATAAAGTATTGCCTTCACAATTGTCCACACCTGAGATCCCTTTTTTTGCTGCAAATTGCACCTATAGACCAACCAGATCCTAAAGTTAGGTCTCAAGGAGGTTAAATACAAGGGACAAAATTAAAGCAACAAGAGTTAGAATGACTTGAGAAAATTAACGGCACAATAGAAACTTACCCTTTGCTAGTTTTCAATTGTAACGCCCATTTGTTCAATCCATTCAGCCATTGCCTAAAATGGAGAAAATATGTCATAGTAACTAGAGTCCAAAATCGATAAGAAATTATTTAGGACTAAAAGTATTTCACCACTATGAACAATAAATAATTATTAACTATCATGCATAAATTTTCTAACCTAGAACAATTGAATTTTTTTTAAAAAAAATAAGAGTTAGAATGACTCGAGAATATGTAATTCTAGTCTCAAGCAAGCAGCATTAAAATCCACTAGTAATCCACAAAAGAAGTTAAAGATATATAGTATTGCTTATGATGTTAATTAAATGTATGAGAAGGATATTTAATGAGAAATATATAGTATTGAGAAGGATAATAGTATTTCTCACTTCTAAGTCACTTTTAAGCTGTCATTAATTTAGTCACATGATTGGTGTCCAATTTCAAAACCAGCAATCAAGCACTAAAACCATACTGTTGCACAAAAAATATTAGATATAAACAATATAGAATTCGTCTCTTCTAAGGAACAGAATTTAGAATTAATAGGTAAATAACTTATTTGAACTCTTCTCTTTGTTGCTGCTACAACCAGAGAAACTAAGCTTTAAAGTATTAACAACATGGGAAAAACATGTTTAGGAATGCTCAAGTCATTGTAATTGAAGCAATGACAAGTTTTCTCACCGTGATGAGCCATTGCTTTATATGATGGTACTCTCAACACGTAAGGTATAAGCGAATTCATCTTCAGAAGGTGATATAGGCTCCAATGCTCTCTCTGCAAACATCCCGCGACCAATTTCTCTTCATGATGATGGGAGAAAAGAGTACTACAAGCACAGCTAACAAAGGGATGTAAATAAGGATTATTAGAATTCTTGAAATGACAATCTTAATTCTGGTAAGTCAGCAAACTTATAAGACCAAGACAGAACTAGGATGCAATTAACATGGATGTTCTTAGGACCATAAATGCTCTATTTCCGATTCCTTTATCAGTAAAAATATTTTTCTCTTTTAAGGAAGTTCTGCAAGAAACAACTTCAATCATCCAAAAGAAGTAAAGCACGCATATATGCCTAAAAACAAGATTAGTACTTAATAAACAATCTAAAGAGCAGAGAACTTCTAACAAGCTTTCTTTACATCGAAAGCCAAACAATCAACCAAGTCAATTAACCGCAATATGTGTAACTTACGGAAAATTCTACTCCTATGATTACAAGGGCAACCCAGAGACTTAAAAGCCAAAATGCAAATTCAAAATTAACAGCTTGCAAATTTCACTTAAAATGGTGCAATTCACTTACAGATTTCACATAAAGTTTTATAACTATTTTCGCCTTAGAGGATTCTTCAAACACCTTTAGTCTTGGCTACCTACAGAGAGAAGCAACAGCCACATAAAAAAATAAGGTTAAAGCCTAAAACATGGAATTATATATTAGAATAATAACCCATTAATCTACAATTCAAAGACTCTTAATTCCCATTTCGATCTCATTTTCCTTTTAACAAAAAAAAAAGAAAAATAAAAAATTCTCTATCATATTAAGAAATCCCTACCTGCTCTTGCATTGCAACTGTATATAAATCAACTTCACAATAACATTGTAAAGAAAAATCAAAGCCTAAATTATCAAAGCTCAAAAGTAATTAATCACATCATTTTGAAAAATCACAAGCAATCTATCCTTGAAAAATTAAAAATTACCAAATTACATATTTATACCACCTCGCTAAAGGACTGCCGACCGTGGAGTATGCATACAGCTGGAATGCTGCCGGAGTGCCTTCAAGCTGTTTCCCTGTGAAATCAAATGCTGCTAGTCTGATGACACTCCCGAAAAAACATTTCAAATAAGAAATTTTTTGGGGAAAATACTGGCCAGAAAGTAAATCGCACGAATTAAGTCCACAATTTACCTTCCTTCTCTTGAATCTTGGCCTTGACATGTCGCTCAACTCACCTCAAGCATTATTGTTTTACTGGTTAAAGTTTCCACCAAGCTTTGCATCTACCCGAGTAGTGGCAAGTGAAGGTAGAGGGGATTGTGAGCATTTGGTTAATAGAGAGTGGAAATTGGAAGATGGAGAAGCGGAGATGATGAGATTGACTATCTAGGGTTTACACCGACTGCTAGCCACTGAGAAGAAGCTAATTCGAGATTAACGGGGTTCCATTGGTTTTAATGGCTGGGAATGGGAATGGGCGATGGCTTTTATTGTACTGTCGCTGATTTTAACATTTTGCAACGGTTTTAAATTTGAACCGTTGCTGAAAGCAAATATTCTACAACGGTTGTCCGTGGAACCGTTGCCCATTCCACTCGTGCAATATTTTGCAACGGTTCCTTTTAACAACCGTTGTCGATTCCTCTCATATTATTCACATTTATTTACAAAAATGCCACCGCCTGACTTTTCTGCAACGCTTTTCTTTATAATCGTTGCTGAATGTGTTGTTTTAAAAGCACTTTTTGTACTAGTGATAGTAATGTGGATCAATAGCTTCATCAGGTATTTCAGCCGATATAAATCTATCTACATCAGGAACACTTGGATTCTTTGCATATTGACTCAAAAAAACCAATATATATACATGAGGCAATCCATGTTTTTGAAACTCAATCATGTAAATTACTGCATCCAAATGAAAATTTCATAGAAATCAGCGGTTACACAAAAAACTATTAAAAATCAAACGTAATTCTTTTTTTACTTTGCCCAAAAAAGAAAACATCAAACGTAATTAAATTCGCTAAATAGGATAACTCACTAGCTTTTGTTTTACCTAAAATATTTTCACGATGTATATCTCTCATCAAATTATCTAACTTTGGGTGAAATATCCTAGACAATATGTCTGGTCGATCATCGGTTCTCAACCCTTTATTCTTAACGAATCGAACAATCTCTGGCCACTTCGGGTTACACGTAAATGTAATAAACAGATCTGGATAACGAAACCATCTACAAATAGCCATTGCATCATGATAATTCTATATCATATATCATGTACCTCCCATAAAAGAAGGAGGTAGAACTATCCTTTTGCTAGTGGACTTAGGATCCATATTGCCCTTATAAAACGCATCCTGTAAACCACAAAAATTCTCACATATAAAGTCTTGTTGGTGATTTCATAGATAGGTCAAACAGTATGACTCCATCATCGTATAAGCATCCACCAAAAACTGCTGAAATAATCGTATAGAGAATAAGATATGTGGTGACGCACATTTTCTCTCATGTATTCGACAAGCAAAATATTCTCGCATAGTGACCCTTAGTCGACGTTCGGAAGTACTTGAATGTGCTTCACTATAGGGAATATAATGTCTATAACCATCCTCTCCATATATAAAAAGCAGTGGGTACTGAAGAGGCAAATATGATATGTGCATCTCACTAATTCTCTTCAACCAACCAGACCGTGTATCCACAATGATATCTCTATCACAAGGAATGTCCTCAATATCACCAACAATTAATGCCGCTACTTCAAATGTTTGTGGCAAGTTATACTGCCGATCACCGTTCTGCCGTCTTCCAATCAATCTAAGTCTAATTTCAGTTGCATCCTCTTGACACAATCTTTCTCGTGCCATCCTGAATGACCAAACCAAAACATTGTGGCGATCAAGAATATTCATAAGCTCAGACACAATCTCAGCATTCACCGTTCCACTATTATTAGATTTCCTGTAAAAAATAATATTGATAAAAATAATATTTATATAAGATATAAAACAACCATTAACTGAAATTTTTATATAAGATACAAAACAACTATTAACTAAAAATACTATTTATGCAAGACATGAAACAACTATTAACTGAAATTTTTCTTGACAAAATAGACACTCAATCGCTCGCATTCTATTTCTTATCTCATTCCTAGTACCATAAATGTACAGGTATACAAATTGAGGATCTGATTGTCCCATGGGAACCAAACTGTCCATTAAATTATAATTTTGACCATTTAATCTAAAAACGGGTGCAGAACGTCCATCATTTAGTGAATTGTCAATTTTCCCTCCCACAGACGTAAAGGCGAACATAATGTTGTACATACGAACACTCTCAAGAAATTTCTTGCTTAGAGGACTTCTTCCATATAATAAATCTTTAAAAGTACGCGGGAGGTTCCTTCATTGCAATAGTGTCACTTTACCTTTTTTAACAAAATTGATAAGGAAAAATGATATATTAAACCATTAATCATTTATCAACCTTAGCACAATGAATTATATAAATATAAAATTATACAATAATAGATAATTCACATTACCTTGTGAACAACACAAAGAATATTTTACAATTTTCGGATTTGAATACCACTTGTCCAACCTCTCATCATACCAAAAAACCGCTCGATAATACATACACTTCCATGAAAGGTCACCCATATCAACATATCATACATGTTCAATTACAAAACAATCATTAAAATAGCATATAAAAATACATATACATATAGTTGTGGATTATCATAAAAAATTAATTAATTAAAAATACAAATTTCACACCCCCTACAATTCTTAAAGCGGTTATAACAAAATTATTCCAATGTAGTTAATTAATTAATTAATTCACAAATGTGTAAAGATACACATACCAAGATTAGAAACCTCTTCAACTTCATACTTTCCGTGCGCATAAATTGTATCTAAAATAAAAAAGAAAAATAATAACGATAACCAAAAACAAAGTACAAATATGGAAAAAAAATATTGAAAATAAGAATAGAGAAATACTCGATATGAGAGTCAAATAAAGATGAAAAATAAATAATAACTATAGGATGGTTAGTTACAAAAGGATTCTCTACTTCTGGAATAACAATAGAATCACCTCTTAAAGTACAAAAAGCCGTCCCTGATCCTATTGTGATAGTGTAATGACCCAATGAAAAATTTCCCACTCTTTTCCTCAATCGAGAATTATTTTGAGATGCATCACTATCTATTTATGACATTAAACAATAACAACCGAAAACCATCATTAAATATACAAACAAAGAGTTGTTGCAACATAAATAATCCAACATGTAAGCAAAACACATATTCAATATAAAATATACTTGTATCAAGAGATGGAAAACTTGATACTTGTATGTTAGGAATTATTCTCCGTGATTGACTCGGAATAGAAGCAGATTGGCCCGACTTTTGGTTGATAGTATATTGACCGAAAGACAGACCAACGTGCTTTCCATTCACAGAAGAATGAGCTTCAACTAATCCATTAGACATCATCGTAACTGTGAGAAAATAAAGATTGGATATTATAAATTAAGCATGATAAAATACTACAACAAAACAAAGTTGAAGAGAAAATGAAGTAAAAATAGTGGAAAACAATATCATGATGCTCATCATTAGTCAAGTCACCTAAAAGTGTTCTGGAATAGGTTGCCACATTACTATGACCCACCATAGTACAGCTATGGCTTATTTTTTTTACCTACTTGTTGTGCTGCAGTTTAAGCCTGATAAAATACTTATCAAGATAGTGGTATTTCAAACAAGGTTTTTGAAGTGGGTGCATGAAGATTGTGGTATTTCATGCAAGGCTTGGGGATTATGAAGAGTTTCATCGACAATATTTTCGAGAAGCTAACGATCCTGAAATTGTTTACTTCTTGGCTATCTTTTCATAGTAGTGACCACTAGCAATTCAGTTCAATTTCTTTTACTGGTTCGCTTTTACTGCAGCTCATTCTGCACTAAAAAATTATCACCTTTTTTCATAGAATTATCACGTTTGAATAGCACGTCATTAAACATGAAGAACTTAAGAAATAGATAAGAATGTTTTATATTCAAATTAATTAATGCTATCAAAGGAAAAAAAACAAAGAAATCCAAAAAAGAGTAACCTACCAAACTCATTAGGAAAATCACTTAAAGGACTTCTCGCAAGTGTTGCAACATTTTCATCAGGAATTGCTAGAGAACAATAGAAAATTGAAGAACAAAATAAAAATTCAAGGTGAGTTATATTGAAAAAATTAGAGGACAAAAATGCAAAAGACACAAACCAACCTGCATCATGACCACGTTGTATTCTTCTTCGTTTCAATTTTACATTATTGGATGGATCCATTGAAGTGGATTGAATCTGATAGTGTAGGCTCGCAGCTAGACTCTATGATGTTTGACTGCTTTGATGGAATATTCAGATGAAGCCTTTCAAATTATGAATTACATGTGCTATTAGAAACCACGTTGGTTGCGATATGTGTTGTTTCGAATACAAAATGTATGTACCTCCGAATACCAGCTATGCCTATGCCTCGTGTCAAGATGAAGCCTCGTGTCAAGATGAAGGTAAGAAGTTGAATAGTTTACATGTATGTATCTTCAACGAAATATCGTGGGAACACAAAGCCAAAACCCAATGCCCAATGTGTCATCATAAAGTACGATAAAACACAATTAATAACTCATTTGTTGTTGGCATTCGTATTCTTCATACATATTTGGTCTAACATAGTAATAACTATAACTATATCTACCAAACTCGTTTTCATTGAAATTTTTTTATATTAATTAATTAGTTAATAAGATTTATGATATTAAAAATTACAACCAAACGGCTGTTAAATAGAAAGAAAAGACAAGCCTTATGGGCTGGGCCGAAATAAAGAAATAGCAGAAATATGAAAACAACGAATAAAAAACTATAAAATCTGTGTTTTGAGGCCTTAAACAATCTCAAATGGGCCTGAAACATGTGGTCACAATAATAGCGGCAATTGTCATAGATCTCGTCGCGATGATTCCGAAATGGGGTCATGGGTTAAAAACGGACATCGTATACAAAAGTTATGACCATTTAAAATTCGCAAGCCTAAAAATAATAAAATTACTAAAAATAATTATCCTTAACATACTAAAAATAATTGTTATCAATATTCCTAGTTGTATTGCTGAATATTTAAATTTGTATTGCTTTGATTCGCATTAATGATATTTCTCATTAATGATATTTCTCATTCAATAATAATAATAATAATAATAATAATAATAATAATAATAATAATTGCGATCTCTTCCACGATTCGATAACCATGAAAGTTTAACAATTTCATTGTTCACATATTTTTGTTATTTTTTCAACTCATTCTTCTCGTTCATTTCATACTAGCTTTGCATTAAATCCTAAGAACTTGTTCAGGGTTATCCAATAGCTAGATGTTAAGTTAAAGAACTCACTTTAATTTAATACACTTAAGGAAGAATTCGTTAATCAGATCATCTTGGTTAATTGGAGTTGATAAATTGAAGAAGGAATAGTAACACGTTGCATGGGAAAGATAAACACAAGTTGTTGACACAACCGAACCCGAGAACTAGATGTTTAGTTCAATTGTTTCATTTCATCTCTTCTATTTTGTCATTTTATTTTCAAATTTCATTCAACTTCACAAAACCCCCCTTCTATATTAATTGATAAAAATAACTACATTAGACACCGTTCCTCTTGGGTTCGACCCTTACTTACCACTTCTACATTAATTTGTAGTTTTGAAACCGAGTAAGGAAATAAAATTAAATTTTGGCGTACTGCAACAATCCACACGCCCAAGTTTTTGGCGCCGTTGCCGGGGAACGGTTGGCCAATTTAGTTGCTTTTATTAATTAATTTAAAAAAATCTTCACTTGTATGCATAATACTCGATCCACTAATCGAATTCTTGAAAATTTTGACCCAGAAATTGAGAAATCCATTCAAAGATGAATAAGACAAGCAAAACAAGAACAAGAAATGGCCGATAACAACAATGAAAGAACTCTTAAAAAAATGGCAACTCCTGAAGTTACTCAACAACCATTGTGTATCACCTTTCCAACCGTAGAAGAAGGTAAAACTTTAGAGTTGAAATCCGGTTTGATACATCTTCTACCATCTTTTCGTGGACGATCCGGCGAAGATCCGTACCGACACTTGAAGGAGTTTCATGTGGTGTGTGATAGTATGAAACCCCCAGGCATCACTGAAGAGCAAATCAAGCTTAGAGCTTTTCCATTTTCACTAAAAGATGCCGCCACATATTGGTTATATACTTTACCACCAGGATCAGTCACAACATGGAATCAAATGAAGCAACTTTTACACATAAAACGGAACATATAACACTAATAAAACGCGTAAAATAGAAGAGTTATTTAAGTGCTTTTCTAGCACTTATCAAACAAGCTAATTCTCTCTACATTGGTTGTGTCTTCCTTCCTTACGATGAAATGAAACACGTTAATTTCTGAAGACAAAGAAGAAAAGCTTGAAACATCCGGTAAGTAATTCCTAACTCTCATATCAATGCTAAAACAATTCCTCCCCCTTTCCCTAATAGATTAGCGAAAACCAATAAAGATGACAAGGAAAAAGAAATTTTGGACACATTTAGAGAATAGAAATCAACATTCCATTGTTAGATGCAATCAAGCAAATCCCATGCTATGCTAAGTTTTTAAAAGATCTTTGCACTAACAATAGGAAATTGAAAGGAAATGAAATGATCAAAATGGGAGAAACCGTTTCAGCGGCATTCCAGAAGAAGTTGCCTCCAAAATGCAAAGACCCGGGTATGTTCACTGTCCCTTGCACCCGCGTATGTTCACTGTCCCTTGCACCATAGGCAATCACCACATTGACAAAGCACTTATAGATTTAGGAGCATCCATAAATGTCATGCCTAGATCCTTGTATGCTTCACTAAATTTAGGAAAACTGAAAGAAACTCACGTAATTGTGCAACTAGCTGATCGTACAAATGCATACCCGGATGGAGTGATAGAAGATGTGCTAGTCAAAATAAATGGTTTAGTTTTCCCTGCTGATTTTTACATGCTTGATATGGCTGATGAACATTCACCTCACCTTACACCTATCATATTGGGACGTTCATTTCTTTACACTTCTCGCACTAAAATTGATGTCTATGAGGGTATACTATCCATGGAATTTGATGAGGAAAAAGCGAACTTTAATATTTTTGATGGTTCATTGCGCCCTAATAACGCTTGTTCTGTCTTTGCAATTAATTCGACTAACCCTTTGTGCAAGAAATGTGTAAACTGAATTGCAAAGCTAGCGTGCCACATAAAATGGAGTCAAAGCACAATTACCTCATCTCAAAGAAGGAAGCCATCGGAACGGAGAACCAAAAGATTGGACAAGAATTCAAGGTGGGCCATCAAGAAATCAAAGCATTTGGAAGATACTATCAAAGACAAAATGGAGCTGCAATGGATTTGAGAAACCCCACTTGAAAAATCGGAACTGTGTCGAGCTAACGACTTTAAACAGAAGCGCTCTTGGGAGGCAACCCAAGCATTTTCTCTCATTGTTATCTTTCTTTTGAAATTTTCGTTTTTTTTGTTTTTATTTCTCCGTTTTTTATCTAACGTACTAAGGAAGATGTTGTCTTGTAACTGTAGAAGGAAGATATCCAGAGATTCAATTATTTGGGAAAATACATGATGGTGCACAAATCGGTGATTAGCAATAGTTATTGATAACGTGTGTGGATTAATTATTGATAATGGACAATTTGTCAATGCGTCTTCTCGGATACTCCTCCCATCGTACTCTTTCCGGCACACTCTACATGCATGGTTGTCGGTTGAAACAGTGCTCATTTGACTATAAATCCAGATCCACTTGAAACCACAACCACAATTTCAATTACTCTGTGAGTGTTCCTTTCTAGCAGTGATTAGGTTATCTTCTTCCCTTCTTGATTTTTTTCTCTTATTCTTGTTCTCTTCTTCTTATTTGTTTTTCTTATAGCATGGATGTGTGTGATATTTGTGTATATATATGTCTTTTCCTCATATTAATTGATTATGTAATTCAAATTTTCTTATTTTTTTCCTTCTTCAATATCTTTGAAAATATGGGAGAGTGTGATAATCTACTATGTTTATTGATTTTGATGGTTTTAATGTTATTTCTTCAGTGTTTCTTTTTCTTTCGTGTGTTATGTAGCTAAAAAAATGGATAACAAATTTTCCCAAATCCACAAATATTACCCGTCATTGCCTTTGAATGCTTTGAAAGAGATTTATTATTCTAGAGTAAGACGGTTAAAAAATTGATGGAAAAGGAATTGCCCGAGGATATCCGTTGGTTGATTGAAGCAAATGTCCGATTAGGAGGAAAAATGTCAGCTTTGAGCACTAAATATACACCAGGGTTAGGCAAAAGTAATTTTGCCAAGAAACGAAGAGCAAAAAGAATGAATGTGTGCTATAAATGTGCTAGATGGCCTTATAAATGCACTCAATGGACCTGCAACTCAGGTAATCTTTCCATTGGATTTATGTCCACAAATCGAGAAGATAAAATATGTTTCATTAAGGATGTCATGAGTAAGGAGTCTTTGGATGATATACATCAAACTCTTGAGACGCATCCTAGTGGAATGGTGCAAATCAAACTTCTCAATTTGTGGAGTGAATTTAAAAAGGAACAAGAACGATATAGTCTTGGGAATCTAACTTTAAAAGACCTTGTTTGTCAGTCTATAAGAAAACTGGATGGGAAACCTATCCCCGACTCATAGAAGGCGTTTAAGCCGTTTCTGGACGTAAAACCAGAGGAAGATGTGAGCCACAATCACAACTACGTGTAAATATTGTTATTTTTAATTTTTTTTGTGTTCTGGTGTCAGTTTTTGGTGTGCAAAATCGACAACCTATGGAGGCTACTACTTCTGCTGGAACTGGGAGTTCAAAGAGGACATTGAGGGTCATAAGTCTCTTTGGTGGAATCAATCTGAGACAACCAACGCTTCTAGCACCAGTAGTAGAAGCTGGAACAGTACTTAGAGATCGAAAGGGCAAGATAATATACGGAGGAGGTTACCATGGACTGATAGGGTGTGCCGTTCAATCTGCGTACGCACGAGGATCAACAGTGATTGGTATTACTGTGCCACCATTAAAACAGGTGTATGGTAAAACCATCGGCTTTGAGGTAAAGGCTAAATCGTTGTTTGAACGCTTAACACTGATGATAATGCATTCGGATGTTTTTATTGTATTACCAGGGGGTTTTGAAACTTTGGAACAGATCTTTTGCATAATTTCTTGGGCCACGTTGAATCTACATTCTAAGCCAATTGGTCTTTTAAACATTCAAAACCATTTCAATGGTTTATTGGGATTTCTCGAATTTTTAGTTCATCAAAAGCTGATTTCTCCTAATACTTTAAAAATGATTTTTATTACACCATCAATTGAGGAATTATTGGAGAAATTAGAAGCTTATGTACCACAAATGCATGTAGAAGTGTCTGTCATCAATTGGTTAGAAGAATTATGCAAAAGAAAAAGAGATCCAAATAAATTGGATTTATAGTTAAGGTTATGAATGTGGAATAGCTAACTTCAGATGGTAGAATACAGAGTTAACTCTGGAAACACATCTGTGTTACGCTCTGGAATAAACAAAAAAAACCTTGGATACTGGTTCTTGTATCCCCCCCAAAAGCGTTAAACTGGTCTTTTTTCAGTAGACCTTAAAGAACTGTCTTCTTTCTCCTTCTTCTCTCACAAGTTTTTCTTTTGTAGATACAGCTTTAAGAATTGAATTTTCACTTCTCTCATGGCATCTCCTCTACGTATTGTTGCTCTTCTACAAGTACTCGACTCTTTTTCTATGCCTATTGATATCAAGATTCAAATTATTCAATTTGTTGATAAGTATGAGCGTTCCCTTTGCGTTCCCTTTGGAACGTTATCGCTTTTGGGGCACGATCATCACGATCTGCTCGCAAACGATGTGCTAAGTGCTTTAAATGTGGAAAGCTATTAGATGGACCTCATTGTACTAGAAATCAAACTTATTCACAATAGAGACATGTTGTTTTCTTCAAGGATGGACATTGAGCAGCAAATTTTTGAGCGTGATCACTAGCACCCATCCGAAGATGTAAAACTACGTCTCATTCATTTGAGAAGTGTCTGAGTTGGACCTTCTGCTCTAAACGTTCTCCCATTTGTTGGTTCTTGTGGGGCTGTTCTTCATTGAATGGTAAACATACCTATGTGTCATGTGGCGATATGGAGGACCTTTTCATTAAGGTTGGTTGTCAAACTGTTTTGTAGAGAGTATACTGATTCAGATAGTTTCCATGCGGATCAAACTCGATGAAATCATGTCATTAATTTGATGTGAATACTACTGCAAGATGTTAAGAGGGTTGTCAACTCCCATAGTAACTTTGTATATATTTCTATTCTTAAAAAAAAGAATTCACCTGTTGTTTTTCTTGTTCTGTAAATATGTTGATTGCAGGTCTCTTACTCTTGGATTGTCGAAGTATTCCTAAGAACTGCTACATTGTGCAACCACCATCCCCAAATCGGCACTACTCATTGCTTACCATAGGGAAGTTTCTATTTCTTCTCTTTTTCATGCTATCTATACTTCTACATTGGGGACAATGCAGAATTTAAGTGTGGGGGAGTGGCATATTGTGGTCTGCGTGTGAATTTTTTTTTTTATTTGTGTCGACGATTTTGAATGAGATAGCAACTTTTGAATATGATTGAGCTTAATTTGCGTGACTTAGCTGAAACTACAAGATCTCGAAAAAAAATGTGTTATGTTCTTCTCCAAGACAAATTTCAGAATTTATCTGAAAGACATTTATAGGTAATTTACTATCATTCTCCTGAACACAAATTGAAGGTTGAAAATGTTGATTTTTTTTTTATTTTTCTAGACCATAGTAAACTAACTTTTTCTTTTCTTTTTCTATCCATCCGTCTCCGCTCAAAGTAACCTCGAAACATCAATTGTTAGCAAGGTGGAGTTATAATCGCATGGTATCTGATTTTTGTGAATATGCCTTTTATTGACAGAGTTTAAAAAAGTTTGGAAAAGACTGACCTACGCTGAGAATGAATTTTACTTTTATATTCGAAATAAGGATAGGGACCACAGGAAAGAGCTACCTGCCTCGGAGAGTGAAAGATCGTCACCTCGAATGGGTGAAGAAGGCTACCTCCAATGAAAGGGGTTAGTGTGAAAGCTACTTGTGGGGTAAAAGTTGAAAAGAAAATTGCAAAACTCTTCTTCTTATAAACTGGCAAACAGGGTCTTTTTAAAGTCAGATTCCCAAGACTATATCGTTCTTGTTCCTTTTTAAATTCACTCCACAAATTGAGAAGTTCGATTTGCACCATTCCACTAGTATGCATCTCAAGAGTTTGATGGATATCATCCAAAGACTCCTTACTCATGCCATCCTTAATGAAACATATTTTATCTTCTCGATTTCTGGACACAAATCCAATGGAACGATTACTTGAGTTGTAGGTCCATCGAGTGCATTTATAAGGCCATCTAGCACATGTATAGCACACATTCATTCTTTTTGCTCTTCGTTTCTTGGCAAAATTACTTTTGCCTAACCCTGGTGCATTTCACCTCCTAATCAGACCTTTGCTTCAATCAACCAACGGATATCCTCGGGCAATTCCTTTTCCATCAACATTTTTAATCGTCCTACTCTAGAATAATAAATCTCTTTCAAAGCATTCAAAAGCAATGACGGGTAATATTTGTGGATTTGGGAAAATTTGTTATCCTTTTTTTTTTTGTTTAGCTACGTAACACACGAAAGAAAAAGAAACACCGTCATTAGATTAGGTGTGAAGTATGAGAACTGAGGACAAATGAAGAAGAGAATTTTTAAACATCCGGAAGGAAGGAACATCCGGATGATGTTCATCTAATTCAAAAGTATTTGAATTAGACGAACACCATCGAGTGCAGTAATTTTCCATTTCTTTCGTTTTATGTGTTTTTCCTTTATTGTTGGTGTTTAGGTCACAAAGAATCAAAAGGAGTCAAAATTGATGAAAATCGAATGAAAACGGAAACTCAGGACCAAAATGCAAGCGAATCACAGACCTTTTCGACCACATAAACACTGTCATGGCCATCTAAATGCTTCAACTCAATAATAATTTCGAAAACCAACTCCTTCCCAACTAGCAAATAAACTTTAGCTGATGATTGAGGCTTTGAAACCTCTTTTCCCCTGTATTCTGGACCAGCATCCTTCACAGCAGCAACCTACAGAAGTCATTAATGAAAGATAAACATATGATAGGCTTTTAGCAATAAAAAAAAAAAGAAAAAAAAGAGGAATAAACATTCTACAAATCACCAAACTAATAATTACCACAGCAGACTGTTCACATATTTCAGCAGCCGATTTCCCTATCAAAGTCCTCGCAACATCATCCCACATCAAAAATTCCAGATTGGCTTTCCTATCAAACACCCTGACATAAAGTTTGTCCCGAGCATTCGCAACAACATAATCACCACACTTATCATAGAAAAACTTAGCCTGCTGCTCTATCACTTTCTTGTGGCATTTCAAACACCAGCCCTTCTTAAAAACAACCTCTGCTATAGAAGCAGCAACCCAAACTTTTGCAGTCTAAACCAAATTAATGAATGGAAACAACATTAACATTAAACCAACACATGTAACATATTAAAAAAACAAATATAATACTCACAGCAATAGAATTTTTTATTTGTTCCAACTCATCACAATAAGATTAGACCCCTGCAACTCTTCAGTAACCGAAAGACTGAATGAATGAGACATTTGACTAACACTGTCAAAATTTGATGTTTCTGTAGGTGGCAACCAACCAAAAAAAAAAGGTTAAGCTATATCTCGAAGATAACAATTTTTTTTTTAAAGGGCACATCAATTTACTCAACTTTTTCTTGAAGCCTTCAATCAAAGCAATGTCAGAATTTTCGATCAATTTAGTGGCATGAAAGGTGTTTGAAATCCTAACTCCACTTGCAAAAATATGTTAGCGACATATTTACAAAAAAAAAAAAAAAAAAAAAAAAAAAACTCGCTCTCATAATCATACAAATTCCAACATCTAAAAAGCCTTGTTCGACATAGTTGAATCACGATCACACCATGAACACAATTTCCTCTCCTCATTCGATCAATCCAAACTGCCATTTCCTTACAATATGTTTCCTGCATCATGCACTGTAACCTATTTTTACTTAATAAGAAACAACCAATTAATATTTACAATGTTTATGTAAAAAAAACCTAAACCATCGATAAATAAATGAAACTACACTCCTAATCTTCAAGCATCAATTCAACACTTTGATTTCTCCTAATAGAAGTATCCTCCCTCATTCTCAAATCATTGAAATCAACAATATGACCAATCTCATCTACATAATTAGAAATTAACCATATAAATGAAAATACCCACAAAACCAACATACAAAAAATATTCAAAACAAATGAAAGTACCAAACAAAGGAGCATTTTCCTTGTGTCCACCAGCTTTAATCTCAGCAAAACTCCGAAACTTGTAAATCTCCCCAGAAAAATTATAGCAAATAGTAATCCCAACATATGTATTCCTCTGGAAAAAAAATTCTATAGCGATGGCTACTTGCTGGATAATTAAGTCCTCACTTTATCCACAGCCGAGAACTGTTGACCAATATACAAATCACCTTCCTTGATCAAATCGTCATACTGAGAGATTAAATGAGCCTTTATCATCACTTGGATGCGAGGACCCTACATAAGAAACAGCATACATTAGAAAAATTAGTCTTTCAATTGAATAATGAAAAAAAAACACGTAATACAAAAAGGAATGAACAACCTCACAATCCACCAGAAGAAGTTCCAAAGTTTCATCAATTTTTCCATGCTCCGGTACACTCTATTTCTGCAAGCAACGAACACGCACATGCCAATCAATCCGATTTTTGTTCAACTCCATCAAAGGAACAAAGAATTGAGCCATTGAAAGAAAATATTTGTGTGACAAATAACCATAGAATTCTATATTCTTTTTCGATGGTGATTCATGAAAGAATACCTGTATTTATAGACTTCTAAAAGATTGAAACAAAGCTTCTCAAATTGGTGCCTGTTAGAATTCTGTAACTGCATAATACACCCTATTTAATAGACAAAATAAAAAAAAATTTATGGATTAGCACAAATCAGTACAACAAGTACGAAAAATATTAGAGAGACACTCCAATAAATGCATCGATTATGATGCAGAAAAAAAGAGATTTAGCGATGGGAACTCAAAGAATTGCAAAGGGGGTGTGAATTAATCAGTACAAATCTCCAACACGGCAATAAATGAATCCATTAATCATTCAATAGTTATAGAAAAAAAAATTGAAATAAGGGATTTTTAGGGATTTAGGATGGGAACTTAGAGAATTGCAAAGGGCACAAATCCCTTGAACAAATACTAAAAAAATTAGATAGATCTGAACTCCAATAAATGCATCGATGCATTGATTATGTAGAAAAAAATTGGAATTTAGGATGGATGGGAACTCAGAGAACGAAGGGCTTGTGACAGATGCAAAAAAGGGGGATGCACAAATCTCTGTACAAGGGAAAAATAATAATAATAATGAAAAGGAAGGAAGCAAGGAGAGACGTGTGAACAGGGAGCATTTAGGAGGGGAAAAAAAGCCTTCGCATGTATATAGTAATAGAATAGATGCATTATCAATTTTTTGCAGATTAACTAAAAGTAATAACACAAATTTCCGTTACAAACGGAAATTAAAAAAATAATGAAATTGCGATTTTTTATTTTAGAATTTTTTATTTATTTAAAATTAAATAAAAAAACCATTTTTATTTTTTTTACAATATTAAAAAGAATAGTTTTAGATAATTTCATTTCATGGGTAATATGCATTGGACAATTCAAATGATGGGTAGTTTTTTAAAAAAATTAAATAATGAGTAGTTAACTTATAATTGAATTTATGATGAATAATTTATTAATTAATAGGACAAGAAACACAAAGCTACAACTTCCTTATCCCATTTTATCATTTCGTAGGTTACTTAAAAAATAATTATTAAAATTGTCATTTAATCATCAAGAGTAATTATTAAAATTATCATTTAATCATCTCTTTATTTTTTGTCCAAAAAATTACAAGTTTCAATGAACACAAAATGAGTTTTGACTTCATTTGGTGCTCTTCCATTTTGGACCTTAATCTTTTCTAAACACAGTGCTTTATAATTTTTTTCAATACTCGTGATCGCCTATCGACGTCTGAGCATGTAAAATACTTACATGATGATGTGGTAAGTTTGCAAGTGGTTCACAGTGTGGCGCATACACTGATGTGGACCACTTGCAAGCTATCACATTTGCATATGGGTATTTTAACATGCCCATACGCGTGGGTAGGGGATTGAAAGTCAAAATATCCAATGTTAGATAATATTTATTATTAATCAGTACCAAATTCAATATGCATGTGGTTTTTAAAGAAGTTTTTCCATTTGCTATGCATATTTTTAAAATTTCAATTTCAACATCCACACTTAGTTAAATGTAATGAATATATAATGGTTTCGTTTCCAGCTTGATTATATAGTTAAATTTTTTTAATAAATTTTTATCAAAATCATTTTTACAAATAAAATTATTATGCATTGCATGGGAACAATATTAGGACACACTAATTAATATGGAGATGCCACATCATATCCGATCAAATCAACACCGCGAATCAAATAGTTCAATCTTTCTTCACTTTAACTTGGTCAATAAATTACATTTTAATTCCACCAATCAAATACAACCATGCATGATTTAAATATTTGTTAGTCAGTAGTCCTATGTTGGGTTAGTAAATACTGTTCAACTCACCGTTATAATACAATATCTATCATTTTCCGCAGTCTGATAAAATATCATTAATGTAGAAAGTGACTGACAAACCAATAAAAATTTGAGAAAAGAGAAAAAAATGTAAAGAATTGCCTTGAGTCAATAGAAATGAACAATTTTCACTTTATTTATCTGTCACTAGTCTATATTTTGCTCTTATTTTATTATATTATTTGTGTTTTTCAAATAGTTTACTTCTATCGCTCTTGGACCTTGGTTAAAAGCACACGAAAAACAATAACAACGACACAATCAAAAGAAATTGTATTATAAATTTAATTGGCTATATATCACAATCAAATTAATCAGCTATGTCGTTTTATATATATACGATAAATCATGATTATATATTTTACTTCACATCAAAGACTTTTAGAACATATAATTCGTGTTCAATAGGGATAAATAGGAGCATCTATATCTAGGCTCATTTCTAAACAATTTATTATTCAGTAATTGTTTGACTATTTCAACCTTGCAAATAATTAAATTGCTTCTCCAATCATGGAAATACATCCTTTTATTTTTGAAAGAACGTCAGTAATTTGAGTTCAAAATTTCTGTAAATTTGTGAAAGTTTAAATAGTTTTATGGGTGGGTGACATATATTCAAAATTGATTCAAGAAAAAGTTATCCGAGTTTCTTACAATATATGTGATTGAAACTAGTTTAATCATGTCACTAGCTAGCTAGTTAGTAAATATTTAAGATAAAATCAAAGCGTGCTAGAAATATTAATGATAAATCATACGATCACATTAATTGATTAATTAGAGTATTAATTTCAATGGTGGCATATATTGCTTAAGCTCGAGGTGTATCGTGTAGACGTTGATGAGTAGATCATAGACGAGAACAAGAAAAAGTGCATGGATACGTCCATCAATTCCTTGCACATATTAAAGCAAGGGACCAAAGCGGTGCATAATAAAGAATTGTCGCCTCGGTGAATTAATTCAAAAAATAGTGCAGATTTTATTCCGAAAATAAATTGCCAAACTTATTAGAATCAAAGTAAAAGAAATCAATGCAGAAATTGGAATGGAAAACGTCTAGGCTAGAGTTCGACTCTATTTTTTAAGACAATTTTGCCCAGCCTAGGTGTTTATGGTGATTGACAATCGTCTCCTAATTAAGATACAACGGTGAATGTCTTGTGGTAGTAACTCTTCGAATTGCAAGATCTTGACGAACCAGAATTGTGTTTTGTACTCTGTTTGATAAAGAACAGATGTAAAATATTTTATGAAGGCAAAGATGAATATAACAAAGAATATAAGTGCAAGGTATGGATGAATTTTGCAATAACTCGAGGGTCTATTTTTAAACATTCCAAAGGTTGCTAATTGAACAGACTCAACTATTTTATTATTTTTATTTTTAGTTTTATTTTTTTTGAAAGGAGACATTACTATTTTAACTAGACATGTACATAACTATTGGATATTGTTGCCAACGCCCATGTGGTCTAATGGCTTCGCATCCCTTAGATCAAGGGTTCAATTCCCCTCCCCTTGAAATTCACACAAAAAAAAAAAAATGGAAAGAAACATTATAAAAAATCTTATTGGACAGCAATCTTACCTGGCCACATAACCATTCCCAATCAAGAAATTAGTTGTGACTTGTGAACGGAGTAAATTGAAAAGTGCAGCTAAAATCACTAAACATATTTTAATCAAGCGAGTACACATTATTTAATGTAAAACAAACATTATATATTATTCGACAACAAAAACAAGCAAATTATAATTATTGTATACAGAGATCGATCATATGCAATTAATATTACACACTCAATAATAATTCAGACGAGGAAATTCAAATATTCATCCACAGTTGTATATTTAACCTCTGGATAGATCTCCGAAGCCTCGACCCCAGAAGCAGTGTTAATGTTTAAAGTTAATCCATTCACAAACACAGCGTGACAAACTGCCAAATGGACTTTTTGTGGCATTGGAGAATCTGCACAAGTAAAATATTTAAATTAATTGTGGGAGACAACACCAACATCAATTATATTCTATAATATGATTATAAATATTTTCCTCGGTAATTAATGTTATGTTCCCCTACCCACCCACGTGTGGGTAGAGAAACATGCCCATAAGGACTTATTTGTCTATAATCAAAATTTGGTCACATATATATAAATATACTTTTATCAAACTTTGATTTTGTATAAGTAGACCCTTGTGGGCATGTTATCCTACCCGATAGGGGAGCATTACTTATAACGAAAATTTTTGATACTTCATTATTTGTTTTATTTTTTTATTTTATATTTTTCTTCAAACAAATGAATCCGCTCCGCTACAGAATGAATGAAAAGCGAATTAGAGCATTAGATGGGAATAATTACCTTGAATTTGCTTGAGAAGTTGTTCATCTAATATATAGGTTCTCTCAAGAGTATTTCCAATCTTCTTCTCCCACAGAGAGACCACCTCATTGAAGGTCAATACGTTGGCAGGAGGGATCATGTGAAGTCCCCTATTCAAGGTCCTAGGATCATCTACAGCTTTAATTGTGTATGCTGCTATATCTTCTTCCTTGACAAAAATTGCTACCAATCGACAAACAAACAAATTAAAGATATTAACCAAAATAAATAATTGCAATTCCCAAAAATGACATTCTATTGGCACTCCAAGAAAAGAATTAGAATATAAACAATAAATATGAGTGTTACCAAAATAAGAATTCATTTAGTGAAACTTAAGCATGATTGGGAACGCATTTTTTCAAATTTTTTCATTTTTTTTCAACTTTTTTCTCTTTCCTAAATCAATCACATCCACATATCTCATCACATCGACAAATCTCAACCATTCAACTACACTCATTCTCTCTCCTCATTTATATTAAAAACCATTAAAAAACACTCACAATCACCCTTATAAATTGTATAATCTCACGAGTGGGTTATCCCACCCGCCTATGAGATCGAGAGATCAAGAATGTAATTAAAAAAAAAAAAACTATTTTCTTAAATCCCACCTGCCCATTGGTGGGAGATCAATATTGATAAACCGTGTTACCTTTTTTATTCCCATCCCCTAAAATGACGATTTTGTCCCTAGGTGGGGTTGTTGCATCTAGCTGTCCCAAGGTTGACAAAAAGTAGCCAACAAAGGCATTAGAGATTGGATAAGTGTATGGAATCCCTTCTGATTCGATCAGCCTCCGGAGTTTAACTTTCTCACCAAACAGGCTTGCTGCTGGCTCCACTGCTGTCATACTATCAACGTCTCCTCCAAATTCCGAAGGCAAAAATCTCTACCAGATGACAAAAAATACCATTAATTTGTACATCAAATATGGTTTACAAAATATACAAAATGATCATATAACACATATATATCGATTGATTTTACAGTACTCTTTCAAATTCTAAACACACATCTCCGGTACATGATTTAACATTTCAATAAAAAATACAACAAGACTTGCAAGTCTTGTAACATAATAATGAATGAATGAATAAATAAACATCCGAAAATTGTAATAACTTGCCTTGATAGAACCGACTTGTTTGATGGCAGCGATGATCTTTGCTTGATCAGCAATAGCAGTTACTCCAGCAGTAGATATTACAACATCCACTTGTTTGATTGCTTTGACTAAACTTTCATGATCGTAGATGTCACCCTATAAGTAATTCAATCAAAAAATAATAATAAGAATATAAATATTTTCTGCATGTCATATAAAACATAAATATATATTTTGTGAATAATTACGACTTACATATACTAACGAAACACCAAGATTCTTGAAACTCTCTATAAGCTGTGACTTTTTGGGATCTGAAACAGTGGTTTCTCTAACCAAAGCAAAGGTTGGATGCCCATGTTTTACACTTGCCTCAACTATGAATTTTCCCATGTGACCAGTTGCTCCGATTATCAGAATCTTGCTTTTCTCTGCCATGATCTCGATCGGGACACTTATTTTTGACTTTTGAGAAAGTGAGGAAGATTTCTGGCCTTAGGTTTAGCTGCTAGATGGTTGGTTAGTTTACGATGTCAATCAATACCAAGCTGCTTGTTTATATACAAATCGAACAAATCGACAATGAATTTCATTTTTTTTTTCTTTTATATATTTTTTTAGTTTTAAATTATCTTTACGTTTTTACCCATATGACAATAAAACAACTTGAATCCATGAAAGTGACTTGGAAATAGTAACGAGTGAGTATATGTTCGTTTCAACTTTTAACTTTTATTTACTGAAAATATATTTTTCTGTTCAATTAAAGTTACATATTTATTTCGACTTTAAAAAAAAAGAAAAGACAACAAAAAAAGTACTATTAACAAGACATTCCACTAAACGAACTCTAACTTCTATTCCCATTCAGTTGTGTGTGTGTGTGTGTGTGTGTTTTTAAATTAATGTTAGTATTTATTTTTTAAACACTATTCATTAGTTGAAAAACACAAAACGAAAATAAGAATTAGAGCAGGAATATCTTTACACATTTGTCCAAGTTCTTCAACTTGGTGAGAGGGAAGAGAGAAACTCAAAAAGAGATGCGAATGTTGATAAATCATCAAAGATGTTCACATGCTTGCTGGTGTGCCATAGTTATGGAACTCCCGGACTATTTTTCGATCACATACAACCTCCATTTTAAAATTTAAGATCAGATCCAGATACAGCACTGCAAGATGGAATTTCAACAATTCGAAAAATTTTTCGACAACATGGTTGGCAAATTTTTTGCCATAATTTGTCTTCACTTTAACTCCGTTAATAATTTTCAGTTTACTTCCACTTACAACCATGATTTCAATATTTGTTAGTCAAGTCATCAATATGATTAGTCAAAAACATTATTCAACTCAAATTTATTAAAATATAATGTCCAACATTTTCTGTCGTTTGATAATATATTATTATATTATAACATGGAAAGTGACTGATACACATGCACCAAGAAAAAAAGAAGAAGAAAAGGGCGGGGGTGGGAGGGAAAGAATAGCATTTTTTTTAGCAATGGAATTTAAGGGTGGGGATCTGGTTTAAACCCTAATTTAGGAATGGTAAATTAGCTGAGCCAAGCGGTTCAACTCGTCAAAAACAAGCTAGGGTTCAACTCGTTGCCAAGCTTAGCTGGGTTCGTGATCCAATACTTGAGCTCTGGTTCAGTTCGAGCTCGTTTGTTAAATGAATCAAGCCGAGCTGTCCATGAACAGCTAGCAGGCCTTTTTTTTTTTGCAATTTAAAAAAAAATATTAATTGATTATTATTTATTAGAATGATAAAAGAAGATATATCTTTTTTAGAGAGAGAGAGAGAGAAATCCAGCAATTTATAATTTCGTTAATGTTCATTAATATTTTCAAGATCAATTTCGTTTTCGAGCTCCTCCAAATTGTCGGCAACTGGAACATCGTCGAGATTTCTAACGTTAACAAATTGGCTACACGATTGACAATGAGAAAATTATGAGTATGCCATTATAGAATTGGAGAAGAAAATGAATATGTGAAAATTGAAGTCGAATATAAATAGATAATTGACAAAACTAAAAAAATTAAGTAGGAAGATATACAATTGTACGTATTGAAATTTGAAGTGAGCAAATAATAATTGAGAGAAGAGATGAAAAGTGACAACGGTAACAAAATTGAAAATTGTGATCGTTGTCTTACAAGGTTTAATTTTCAAATTTTGAAAATTGTAGAACATTGAACCCAATTGGTTCAACTTTCATTTTTTGAAAATTGGACTATTGAGCGAGCTTATGAGTTGGCTCGCGAACCAGCTCATTGGGATTGTCCACAAGCTGGTCCACGAACTTAACGAGTTGAATGCGAACTATTCATTTTTAGATTTTCCGACTCGATCCAAGTCTAAGCGCGTATTTTACGAGCTGAACTCGAACTTCGACGAGCCGAGCCGAGCTGAGCTGAACATATGAACTCACGAATTAACTAGCTCGTTTGCCACCCCTACCCTAATCACAGATCAAGAATTTAGAGTTTTAACCAAAACACGACATAGGACCACAAGAAAATAAAATCAACAGAAATGAACCATTTTCACTTTATTAATCCGCCACTAGTCTTTATTTTACTTTTATTATTTTATATTATTTATTTATTTTTTCAAACAATGTACTCCTATCGGTCTAGAACCTCTAGGTCAACAACACGAAAAACAATTTAACCGATCCAATCAAAGGAAATTATATTATACGTTTAATTAATATAAATTATGGCTATATATCATAACCAAATTAATCAGCTATTGATTTTATATATGTATGGTAGATTCTGATTATAATATTTTACTTCACATCAAAGACCCATTTTTTTTAAATGGCACACCAACGACTTTCAGAGTTATAATTCGCATTCAATGCGGATAATTCGGAACATCTATGTGTACGCTCATTTCTAAACAACTAGTATCCAATCTCTGCATTGCTCGTTATGAAAATACTTTAAAGAGCACATTCTATAGATACAAAAAAGTAAATTTTTTTTAAAGTAAAATGCAATAAATGCAAATACAATTGTAATGATAAAGATACGTATATATTGTTGGATAATTAATGTAAAATATTTTATGTAGATGTGTCTCACATCTACATATTAATAAAGAGAGGCCGTTGTTGGAGGGAATTTTCTCGCTCATTTTTTAATATTTTCAAATATAAAATTTAAATGCATTTTTCCCTTCTATGAGACTTTCCCTCGGTTGGTTTATTTTTAAATTAAAAATTGGTTTTCCTGTTTATGAAACTTTCCCTCTATTTGCTGGTTTTTTTAAATTAAGATCCAATTTTTTTTCTTTTTTATTTCCTAAATCATATTAAATTCTTATAAATTTTAAATGCATTTTTCCCTTCTATGAGACTTTCCCTCGGTTGGTTTATTTTTAAATTAAAAATTGGTTTTCCTGTTTATGAAGCTTTCCCTCTATTTGCTGGTTTTTTTAAATTAAGATCCAATTTTTTTTTCTTTTTTCTTTCCTAAATCATATTAAATTCTTTAACAATTATCATTAATGGCCAGGATTGGGCATCCGAACCACGAACCGTCGACCCGAATGGACCCAAATCAATCCCAGTCGGTTTGGGCCCGAAACCAATCGGTTCATTAAAAAAAAATTTGCGCAATACCCGAACCAACCTGGGTCGGTTCTGGTTTTGGGCCACCAAATCGACCCTTCGATTCGGTTTCAGTTTGGATTTTTCCAAACCAAATTTTTTCAGGTGGGTTTCTGGTCGAGCCCGAATCCGACCCATGCCCACCCCTATTAATGGCCACAAATCTTATTAAATCTATCTACATAATAATAATAATAATAATAATAATAATAATAATAATAATAATAATACACCCTCTCTCTCTCTCCATATACTCTCCATATATATAGAGAGAGAGAGGTCTAATTATTTTTTAATTAATATAATAGATTTTCCTACTTAGACTTAGCAGATTTTTTTTTTAATTTTTTTGAAATGATAAAATTAGATTTGACCAATTAATTATTCTGAAAATAATAAATTACTTTCATATATAATTAGCTAAGAAATGAAAATTACTTAAAATTAACAAGTTCGCTAATATTTAATTTTAATACGATGCAAAATTACCATCGATTAAATTTTTACACAAAAATTAAACGAAATGTGTACAGGTAAAATACAAAAATTAAATTATACTATGAAGAAATTTTGGATATAATTAATTATTGGGTTATTATCACAAACCCCCAATCTTTCAAATTTATAACAATTCAAACCCATTTTTTCAACATGGACCCCCCCAATTTTGAAATAAAGTGTCACTGGACTCTCCACTAATGGATTCCATCATATTCAGCAATTAAATTGGCTATTGTTTTTTTTTTTTGTGCACAAAAATTTGAGAGTAAAACTTGAAACAACATTCTATTTCACAATTTTATATTTTTTTAAAATTTACAATTTTAACTTTAATTTTCGGCAATTTATTTCCAAATTTTTTAATTTCACAATTTCAACATTAGTTTTGGAAATTTTGCGGAAATGGTCAAAAAATTTTACGATTGCTAGGAAATTGATACAAAATAAAAATGTACCGTGATATTAATTTTATCGAATTAATTAATTTGATATTAATTTATTGGTTCTATAATTAATTTTATCAAATTTAGTTGACACTGATTAAATAAGTTTTATCAAACGTTTTCAACATAGTAGAATTTGATCACATTAATATCGTAATTTTTTTAGAAAAAATTATTTAGAATTAAACACATGCACATTTTGATTTCAACCAACCAATTTAAAAAATCTTAGTAGGAATATATCACTATAAAAAATAATTCAAATGTACAAAAATAATAAAACATAATTAAAATAAACTCAAAAACGAATAAAAAATGAACAAAAATCTACCCCCCCAAGCCACACTAAAGCCCACCTCTAATCTAACCGAATAACATTCACTCGACCAGCGACAATCCAGGGGCTTTCCACCGATTTTGTCACCTATAAACAAAGTCGCCGGTGGGCGACAATTTGTTGGTTGTACTATCAGTTGGTACAACCAGGTAATTGCAAATCAGTAAATCGAGAGAGCAGCACCTCAATTTTCTTTTATAACCAGCAATCTCAAGCCCAAGAGCTTTCCACTGGTTGGCAGATGGCGAAGTCGCAATCCTGTTCAGGGTTTTTAATTTTAATTTTGATTTTTTTGTATTTTATTTTATTATTTCTTTACATTCGGCATAGCGTTTACAATGATAAATTTCTACAACAATTTTTAATGAGATAAAATAATTACATTTATTATTAAATATTATTTAAAATCAAAATATACGCGTCTTTAATGCTAATGAAAAAAAGTTTGAGAAATTATGATATTAATGCGAAGAAATGTTATTGTGTTGAAAACTATCAAGAAAATTATTTAATAGCTGTCAAATAAATTCGATAAAATTAACTATAAACCAAATAAAATTAGTATCAAATTAATTAATTCAAAGAAATTAATATCACGCTACCTTTTTTCATACCAATTTCGCTGCAACCGGAAAATTTATGGATCATTTCTATCAATTTTCCAAAAATAATGTTAAAATTGTGAAATAAAAAAAAATTAGTACTGAATTGCAAACAGTCTAATCGATCTTTTCCGATTCAGAGATGAGGCATAATTTTATTTTATTTTTTATTTTTTTATTATATTTCTAATTTCTGTTCTTTTCTGTTTCTGTTAAAATCTCAATTGGGCATATTTATTAAAAATTGATATATTTTTAAAACTCGAACGTGAGACCTATTAGGTAGAATAATGGTGCCCTACCATTTGATCCAACACCATTTTTGTGTTTTAATTTAATTGACGCATTAATTTAATCTATTACAACTACCATTTGATTGGTTGCTCCAATAATAATTTTTATTTATCCAAAAAAAAAATTGTTGGTTACAAAATAATTCTTATTTCATAATTTAAGTTGACTTTAGTATTCAGTAACACACTAGTACACAATTGACATTGGGTGTCGCCCATTAGGTGGCAGTTATATAGAAAAACGCCACCCAAAAATAAAGGGTGGCGGTTGTTAGAAAAAAACCACCACCCATTATGCATTTTTTTTAAAAAAAATTATTTTAAACTTTGGGTGGCGGTTCTTTTTAAAAACCGCCACCCAAACTAGAACAACGGGTGGCGGTTCCTTAAAGAACCGTCACCTAAAGTATCATAAATTTTAAAATATTTTTTTTAAAAAAAATACACAATAGGTGGCGGTTGTTATTTTAAAACTGCTACCCAAAATTAAAACAGATGGCAGTTCTAATTTCAGAACCGCCACCCAATATGCCAGATTTTCTCGTTCTTTCTCAATCCAACCCAAAATCCCTCTCTTCCTTGCTCTCTCTCTAGAAACAAGAGAATTGCACGATGCACCCAAAATCCCTCTCTTCCTCTCTCTCTCTAGAAACAATCATTGCACAAATCCAAAATCCCTCTCCTCCTTTCTCTCTCTAGAAACAAGAATCGTTGCTTTTGATGAGTTTATCAACAATTGAATCTGGGTTAATGAAACTATTGTTATACTACCTATCTCTCTCTCTGCGCTAGGTTGGGGATTAGGGTCCTTGCCGATTTTTCCTCCTATTCTGGTTTGGGACGATCCTTTTCACTCTGAGTGTTTCGTCTTTTTCTCTATTGTTGTTTCAGTGGCTAACTTTTTATTGCCAGATGCTAATATTAATGGTGGAATAAATTACCCTATGGATTAATTGGACGAAAAGCTATGCTCCGAGAATACTTGTGGGATTGGAGGATTCCAATGTCGGGGTTGAACGTTTGGCAAGATCTTTGGTGGGGAGGATTATTGGTGGTCGATCCTCTACAGGAAACACTCATTTCTCAGACCTATAAGATTTTTTTTTTTTCCGAATTTTATGTACATTCATTGATTTTGTGTAGGTTCATGTTAGATCTACAAATTTTTGTTCGAATTTTTGTGTATATTGATATCAGATCTGCAAGTTTATTTTTTATTTTTTTGGGTGTACTTTTTATCTCAGATCTACAAGATTTTTTTTCGAATTTTATGTATGTTCATTGATTTTGTGTAGGTTCATCTTAGATCTACAAAATTTTGTTCGAATTTTTGTGTATGTTGATATCAGATCTACAAGTTTATTTTTTATTTTTTGTTGGTGTATTTTTTTATCTCAGATCCGCAAGTAATTGTGGGACGATTATGTATTTTTTCTTTTTTAAAAAAAAATGGCTTTTAGGTGGCGGTTGTTACACTAGAACCGCCACCCAAATGTTTTTTTTTTTTTGGAACGGGTGGCGGTTCTTACAACTGGAACCGCCACCTAATGTTTTATAAAATTAAAAAATATATAAAATTAAATATTTTGGGTGGCGTTTTTACAACCGCCACCCATTCTCGCCATTTTGGGTATCGCCATTTTGGGTGGCGTTTTTAAAACCGCCACCCTTTCTCATGTTCAACCGCCACCCATTCTCGTTTTTGTACTAGTGACAATTTAACAAATTTATATCATCTAAATATTCTATCAATTTATTTTTAATTCTTATAATTTTAATTTTAATTTATATTTTTTGTATTCTAATATTTTCAAATTATCTATATATTATATAAAATAGAGTTTCAGTTGACAATTCAATTAAAAAATAGTTATTTGGCCATTAGTTAAGTATAGTTAGAGTTGTCGTCAGTTAATTAAATTTGAAATCTGCTCTCCACATCTAGATAACTAAAAATGATAACTGTCATTTATCCTTTCATTTATGTAATTGCTTATCCGAGTTAATCTACCAATTTTATTTTCTACGGACTACGATAGTGTAACAATTGGGATTAATAGGTCCGCGTCCCTTCTCTCATCTTCTCTTATGATTTTGGGTTTTGTGTGTGTATATATAAGTGTAGCTCTCTGTTTGTGCACCTATGAAGGGCAAAGGGGTTTGTTAGCCTAATTTCTTTATAATTCAAGTTTTATTGCTTAATTTTGATTGATTTTTATTGTTTAACCATTGATGGGTTTTATTTTATTTTTTTTCCTATTTAAATGGGCTTTCTTTTCTATATACTCTTTCCATTTTCATTCGATTTTTGACTTTCATTTCCTGATTGATTTTTTTATTTTTTTTCTTTTTATTTTTTTCCTCACTAACTAATTTGGGCCAATTTTCTGCATAAGAGATAGTGAAGAGTTTGGGTTTCATGATTTATGATATGTGGATTTTCTTTTAGCATGATAATATCACATATCATCATTACTAATAAGCTTTCCCAAATTTATCAATTTGCATAAAATCTTCACTCTGTAGCAAGATTAAGTTAAAGGTAGGATCAACTCAGGTACTACATTTGATTGCTTGGAGGTAATTGGAAGACCTATTAGAAAATTCTAATCTATATTCCAATTTGACAATTATCATTTTGAGGTCAATTTATATTCGAATTGAACTCATATATTTTGCGATCAATCTATACTGCAGGTCAATCCAGATGTTAACATCTGGGTCAAGGGTGTTGAAGATTTATTGGATAGCAAATTGTTGTTTAAGATAAAGATAAATCAAGAGGATGTTGAGGAGAATGAATGAGTTTACAATGTAATGTGAGAAATTGATTTCAATGACCTTTTTATGAAGTATGAAATCTCATGTTCAAATCACCTTCACAGTCTGTCAACGTAAGAAATCCACAGACTCAGATCAAGGTAAATATTCTTTATTCATTTATTCAGTTTGAGGTTTAATAATTTGTACCTTTTGAGTCGATGGTTTCAAATCGAATTTCTCCACAATCTTTTTCTTTTTCACCGAGACCTATTTATCTTCTTTGTGCTTGTGTTGTCAGCAGAAATAATGATTGATTATTGGTATTCGGTTGTGAATTTATATCAAGGCTTTTTTTTAATTATGTTCATTTTTCATAGCTTATATAACTGTTAAATCTATCTAGCTACTTGGTTGCTCAAATGCTTAAATAGAAGTGAAACTTTCTATGTGATATAATCTCTTAGTCGGTAAAGTATATATATATAGGTTTGTTCTTAAAAATTTCTATCTATATTTTGATTGGTTAGAAGTTTTGGGGGGTTATATATGATAGTGTGATGTCGCACGTGTTTGTGGAAGAGCAGAATCGGCATTTCAATCGTATGTGCCAACTATCGAGTGAAAATCAGCCCAAGGTAAATTGGTGAAAAGTTTGGCTCTTCTTTAAGGAATTTTTATGATTTATTTAAGATCATGAAAATTGTTCGAAATTCATTTTCCTGAAAAAACAAATGTTTGGCAAAGTTAATGAGCAGCAGCCCAAGCACAAGCTTTGAACATAGGTTTTGATCATTAGGAAGATTTCGAGTATCAGCATAATGATCGTTCTTGCTACAAAGGTTTTGATTGTTGGGAAGATTTCGAGTATCGCTCTTTTTTGTCATTTCCCTATGTACACACCGAAAAATGCACGTGTAGATGTGGTCTACTAAATATCGCCGTTATCATTTCATTCGTGTAGGCACAATTTAAGACTGAGAAATTTGGAACACATTACATGTGCTAAGTAGTTAATATTCTTGACTACTAAGTAATATTGCTGATCACTTACAAGTAGAAAATCATGATAATTCAATGATCACATGTATGTAAAGATTTACAAGTCATTAAATAATGCGACCTCTTCACATATTGTTGGCTAATATAAAATGGAAGAAAATACTAATAATTTTTGTTGTAATCACATAAACACAATTTCTATCTGTATCAAGTTGTAGAATTGGGAGCCTTTTTAACATGAGTTGGAAATTTTAAGTTCCATCGTCAAATATTTCTTCACAAAATTTTGATATCTTAAAATTGCGTGAGATTAATATTTTAGTTGAATGATAGATAAACAAATAGTAAAATCAATATAATAAATTAAATAATTAATAATTAATTCTTTTATGATAAATTTATTCTCAACATTAGTGATTTTCGAACAATTTGTACAATGTGCTAATTATTATGATCAATTTTCTTTGCTTATAATTATTAATCCCTGATGGTTTATCATGCCTACATTAGCGAAAAATCCATTGTAAAATTTTTATTTTTTAATTAAAAATGTTGATGGCAATATGAATTGTAAAAAATTCTTTAATAAGGCAAATGATGCTTTTTTTTATCATTATTATCATTATCATTGTTTATAAGGTTGTTTTGAATTTTACTTTTTAGTTGAATATTATTCATTTCTTTTTCAATTTATTTAATTTTCTGTTGAACATTGTCTTTATCTTTTTTTTTAATTAATATAATTTTTCTATGTAAAATCTATGATGTGGTCACAACTACGAAAGGGATTGGAGAAGGCTTCTTATTTGAATTTTGGTTTGTAATAATTTTATTACTCATTTGGCAGTTACATTAACAATAACTAATTTATTTAAAGTAGAATCTCAATTTTAAACAAAATTATAATGATATTTACTACTAAATCTGTGTATTTTATCAAACATATATTACAATTAATTAAACACAATTGTGTATCAAGTGTTAAATAATTTAATTTTTCTTGATTTTTACCACAAATTTCAACTTGCATAATTTTACTTCTGCGCAACGCACGGATATAAAAACTAGTATTTGCGAAAAGTGTCGGTTTCTAAAATTGATGCTGATGTTTTCAGGTCATTGAGCATAGCTATTTGTGTGCTCTTGAGAGATCGGTTTTTTTAATCATGGTCGTATGTATGTATCAGCATGGCACATCTGTTTCCATTCTAACATATTTTCGAAGCAAATGAAGGTCAGATTCCCATCTTTGGTTTTTTTATTATTTGGCTTCTCTACGGAGCTTATTTTTATTATTGACCTATCTGTATAGAACGATCATCTTTGCGGCAAATTTCTGTTGATTTTACTTTTTCTCTTTTCCAGTAAAACACGCGCTTTTGTTCACCTGCCCACTGTGGGCATGCCTACGCCTCCACATGGCGCCCTGTGAGGGCACCACGTCATCCGGCGAAAATTTTTTTATTTTTTATTTTTGGGTATCTATGTTAGATGAGATAAATAATACATAACTGCCCCCTGATGGTGGGGGGGTCCGTGTGGACCCCACGAATTTTTTTCCGAGCGTGGGCATGCCAACTGTTGGCATTAGAACATGACTGGTAAAACACGAATGGGCTTGACGGAACTTTATTTATATCATACTCAGGCATATAATTTGTATTTTATAATGAAAAACTATAATTAGGAAATACAAGTAACTAAAAGTACGTATCAATAGTTCATGGGAAAAGCCTAACGTTTAGAAAATAAACGGAAGAGGAAATGAGAAGCATGTTTGGTGGGCTTTTTCATTTGAAGTAAAAAAGAGACTCACTTAGAGTAGTCGTTCACTTAAAGTGACATCTTCTGTGGTTATGACTCATGAGTTTCTATGCTTATTCTATTGTAGATTAAGGAAATGCAACTTTTTTTTGAGGAACTGGCTAAAGAGCATACTACTTACACCGGGCAGTTGCGTGTGGAAGCTGTATTGACTAAAGAAGGCGACTTGGTGGTTTCATCTTTTCATAGTATAATAGAAGGATAGGAAAATTATATTCAAAAAAAAAAAAAGGGATAGGAAAATTGTTCACTTCCAGGTCAGCTGGTGTAGAGCGTTGCTCGTTTGTGCTAGATGTTGCCAACTTGGTATTGAGTCATATTTGCTACTCGATGATTCGCTGTTTTGGTTTTCGAATTTTTGCCTCTTTCTCTTGCCATGTATTTTATGTTTTAACTACTATTTGTTAGAGATTGATCTAATTTGCTTAACGAAATATTGATTTTGTGGAAATTTTAGTTTGATTTTAAGTGAATATATGCTAGGAGGGAATACTTGTATTTGATTCAATCTATTTATTTTCTTTATGTGTTTTTATTATTGTGAAATTCTAATAGGTGCGAGAAGATTGAAGGCTGGAATCCATGGGCTATTGTTGGTATTTGCTTGGGTAGTTTGATTTAAATAAATTAGATATGGAGCTCTCAAACTTTAACAAATTGGCAAGGAAGTCGAACGTCAATTCCTTGGTGCTTCACTTTATGCTAGATAATGGAATTGTACAGGGGATAGGATCAATATGCAATTTTGTCATCATAACAAACGGAGTTTTTGAGGCAATAATAAATAGCCACTGCCGCATCATATTAGGCCTCGAATATATGGAGGAGCAATTGGCAGCCAACGGCATTGCTTGTAAAAGCACTGGGAGATAAAATAGGCATGGATAGCATGGTGATATCATTAACATCAGAACTGTGAAATAATCAGTAGTGTTCGTATATTCAAAGAACAGATGAGAAGAGAAGAGGAAGAAGGGAGAAACAAAAACGAATTTCATTCAAGACATGTTACAACAAGTAGGGTTTACCTATATATATATACATATCAACAATACCTAACTTATAAAAATAACATAATGAATAATAATAATAATAACCAAATAATAATGCTAACATTAACATCCCCCCGCAAACTCACGATGTGACAGCAGACAGCAGCGAGAGTTTGGCAAGCAAGAAACGGAAGCGTGGAACGGAATGGGCCTTAGTAAAGAAGTCAGCGAGCTGAAGTGAGGAGGAGATAAATGGCAAGGCAAGAGTCCCTTGCTGTAGGTGATGACGAACAAAGTGACAATCAATCTCAACATGTTTGGTGCGCTCATGAAACACAGAGTTGTGGGAGATCTGAATGGCGCTTTTATTATCGCAGTACATAGGAGTAGGAGAAAAGAACTGAACACCCATATCAGGAAGTAACCAACGCAGCCAAACAATCTCAGCAGTGGTAGAGGCCATAGCACGATCGGGAGTCACCTAAGAGAGATGCAAAAGCCGGTGGTGGACTTACGATGAGAAGGGTTACCTGCCCAATCAGCATCGGAATAGGCACGAAGCTCAAGAGAAGAGGTCGAAGGAAAAAGAAGACTCTGAAAACAGGAACCACGAAGATATCACAAAATACGCACAATAGTAGACCAGTGAGCTGTAGTAGGAGCAGAGACATACTGACTAACTACATGCACAGCATACGCAATGTCAGGACGTGTAATGGTAAGATAAACAAGAGAACCAACAACGGTGCGATACAACGTAGGATCAGCCAACGGTACGCCATCTGTAGGAGAATAACGAGCATTTGTTTCAATGGGACTATCACCTGTTTTGTCATCAGTGAGGCGGGCACGCTGAATAATATCAGCAGTATACTTGGACTGAGAAAGCATATAACCCTGGGGGAAGAAGCAACCTCAATTCCCAAAAAGTAAGATAGTGGTCCCAAATCCTTCATCTCAAAGAGACGAGCCGGTTCAATTTTCAAATCGGCGATCCCTACAACATCATCACCAGTAAGGATCATGTCATCAACATATAACAAAATAAGAATGCGTCCTGCTGAAGTGCACCGAGTAAAGAGGGCGGATTCGTGATGACTAGACACAAAGCCAAGAGATAAAAGAGAAGTGGAGAATCGCTCAAACCAGGCACGAGGAGCTTGTTTCAAACCGTAGAGTGCCTTTTTGAGCTTACAAACATAGCCAGGAGAATGAGGAACACCAGGAAGAGGGGTCATATAAACTTCTTCGTGAAGAATCCCATTTAAGAAGGCATTTTTAACATCCATTTGAGAAAGATTCCATTGACGGACAGAGGCAACGGCAATAAAAGCACGTACAGTGGTCATCTTGGCAACTGGGGCAAAAGTTTCCTCATAATCCAAGCCGTACTCCTGGGCAAACCCTTTAGCAACCAAGCGAGCCTTGTAACGCTCAACAGTGCCATCAGACTTAGTTTTAATCTTATACACCCAACGAGAACCAATAGCATGCTTACCTGAGGGTAAAGGGACCAATTCCCAAGTATCATTCTTATGTAAAGCAATGAGTTCATCAGCCATAGCCTGTTGCCAAAGGGGATCTGCAGCTGCTTCTTTATAAGAGGAAGGTTCAGAGAGTTTGTGAAGAGAAGATAAGAAACAACAAAAAGATTCGGAGTAGCAAGAGTAATCGAAATCAGGTAATTGAGTGGACTTACGGATACGGGGTGGATATCGAAGCGCTGGGGGTGGTGGTGGTGGAGATGGCGGATCCTCAGCCTGAGATGATGATGGAGACAGCATAGGATAAGGAGATGGAACACCCGACGACGACGCATGTGTACCTGCAGTGGGGGAAGAGGAAGATGGGGGAATAGACATGGGTTGACTGGTATCATCATCTGCAAAGGGATCTGTACTGACAAGATCGGACTTTCTCACGGGAGGTGTATTATCAGCAAGCGAGAAGAAGGGAATGTGTTCAAGAAACACTACATGACGAGACACATATAATTTTTGTCCAATGGGATCAAAACAACGATAACCCTTTTGACCATCACCGTAGCCTAAGAAAATACATATAGTAGAGCGAGAAGTCAATTTACTACGTTCAATCAGAGGACGAAGGACAAAGCAAGTGCATCCAAAAACTCTCAAGGAAGAATAATCAGAGAATACCCAAATAAAGTTTCAAATGGCGACAATCCGGATGTATAAGAGGATGGGATTCGATTAATTAAATGGACAAAGAAGAAGAGATGCCTCTCCCAAAACTCACTGGGCACTTTGGAAGATAGAAGAAGAGAACGTCTTTGTGTCAAGAATGTGCCTATGTTTGCGCCAAAGAACACCATTTTGCCGAGGAGTATCGAAGACATGAAGTTTGAAAAGTAGTGCCGTCCTCAACGAGTAACTCGTGAAAGGAAGTCGAGGTATATTCACCACCCAAATCACACCTAAAACACTTAATTATAGCAGAGTGTTGTGTTTTAACAAGCATACGAAAAGAGCGGTAAATATCAACAAAATCAGAACGTCTTTTCATAAGATATATCCAACAATAACGACTATAATCATCAATGAACGAGACATAATATCTAGACCCTCCTTTAGTGGAAACAGGAGCCGGGCCCCACACATCTGAGCGAACCAAATCAAAAGGTGCAAGCGAACGAGAAGTACTACGAGAAAATGGTAAAGCAGAAAACTTGGCAAGTTTGCAACAACTACAATCTGAAATGTCATGAATATCTAAGTCTCCTAAACAACTTTTAGAAACTAAGAATGTTAAACGACTAGCTGAAACATGTCCAAGGCGAGAGTGCCACAAATAGAATTGAGAAGAAGAAGAATTCAATTGAAAAGATGAAAGGTCAACACCAGAGGCTGCAACATGCGCGGGTTCCAGAGTGTCCAAAACATAAAGCCCTCCTTTCTTCCTATGGCCTATCCCAATCAGCTTCTGAGACTGTGGATCCTGTACATAACAAGCAGTTGAGGAAAAGTTAACCAAATATCCAGAATCACATAATTGACCGGCAGATACGAGATTCAAAGTAAGGCCAGGAACACAACAAACATTGGAAAGAGACAAGTTAGAAGTGTGAATAGAGCCAACACCAGCTAAAGGTAATGAGGTGCCATTAGCAGTAATAACAGAAGTAGAGGAGGGGGAAGAACATAATGAATCAAAGAGAGCGGAATTGGAGGACATATGTTTGGAAGCACCTGAGTCAAGGATCCAAGGTGAAAAGGTACCTGACTGATTATGTGATGACAAACCTGCATGCGATGCTGACATGGCACGTGGCTGTGTGGTTAAGAACTTCTGAAACTGCTCACTAAGATCAGACAATTGAGAATCAGACGATGATGGTGGTCCAAGTATAGAAGAGCTGGCTGATGGTACAGCTGCCATTATATTGGCATGTGGACGAGAAAACTGCTGCGACGACGAGGATTGTTGCTTCAACAACTTAGGACATTGAGCCCTCCAATGTCCTTTTTGCTTGCAAAAGCTGCACGTATCATATGGTACCTTAGCATGCCCCGTGCTCCGGTTTTGCGTAGAAGATACAGCCAATACTGAAGTCCCCGAATGAGGTAAAGACACCTCAGTGGAAAGAGACTTCAATCGAGTCTCCTCAGCAACCAGCTCACTAACAACAGAATCCACAGATGGAAGAGGAGAACGATGTAAAATAGAGCCTCGGAGTCCCTCAAAATCACTGCACAATGCCATCAAGAACTGCACCAATCGTTGCTCCTCTCTATAGGTAATGTAATCATCAAAGTTCTTTAACCCTGCAGGTTCAGTAAGAGCCAACTCGTCCCAAATTGCCGTCATAGCCGTATAAAACTCCAGAACGCTCATATTCTTTTGTTGCAATGCTCGAATATCATTCTCCAACTGATAGCGCTTTGCAAAATTAGTCTTAGTGTACAGTTTTTGTAAATGGTCCCAAACTTCCTTCACTGTCTCATACTTTGCCAACTGAACCCCTATACTATGATCAACGGAATTATTGACCCACGTAAGAATTTTCGAATTGTTTGCATCCCAATTGTCTATCGTTGTATCATAATCATCATCAGTACTTTCGGGTTTGACAACCGTACCACTAACATAACCCCATAGCTTCTTGCCCTTCAAAAAGTGCTTCATTACATGGTTCCAATGGGAATAATTCTTTCCATTCAATCGAACACCTACTGCTTGGAGAGAATCATCGGACGCCATAACGAGAGAGAACACGCAACAACCGGAGCACAAAAAGTAACCACAAGTAAAGGAACCTCAACCAAACCCCTATAATCCAATTACAAGGCAGCTGTAATCCCAAACAAACCCTGTAATGCAATTACACGCCCACTGTAATCCAATTTGCAACAAAGAGTAATCCAATTACAAGGCAGTTGTAATCCCAAACAAACCCTGTAATGCAATTACACGGCCAGAATCCGATCTGCAACAAAGAGCCCAAATCCCGACTGTAATCACGTACTGTGACTCGATCCGAACACCAAACGTGAAATTGACCACAGATTTAGAAACTAGAGAGAGAGACGATCACAACCACGAAAAGAACGCCGCCTGACGATGCCAGACGCGCCTCCACGCGCCGCCCCAAGCCGCGACTGCCGAAGAACTCCGGTCTGCCAAGTGGCGCGTGGCACTACACGTGCCTCACCGGAAGGAAGACCGACGCCTGGGCACCCCGAATATCGTCTTGGTTTGTCAAAAAGGGTTCTGGAAGTGGTTCGAATCTTGAGTCAAAGTCCTCGGCTAGAGAAGAAAGAAGAATTCAAGGCGGCTGGGGTTTTTCGTGCGTGAATTCAAGAATCCTAACGTCAAATACTACCACAAAGGCTCTGATACCATGTGAAATAATCAGTAGTGTTCGTATATTCAAAGAACAGATGAGAAGAGAAGAGGAAGAAGGGAGAGACAAAAACGAATTTCATTCAAGACATGTTACAACAAGTAGGGTTTACCTATATATATACATGTCAACAATATCTAACTTATAAAAATAACATAATGAATAATAATAATAATAATAACCAAATAATAATGCTAGCATTAACAAGAACATCAGTGGAGTTGCTATTAAAGTACAATTAAAGTAGATAAGAATATGATAGAATATCTATTATATCTTATAGTATAATATTGTATTGTTTACATTCATTGAACAATTTTGTTATAATCACTATATATGATCAGTACTTTATGTTCTATTTAAAAAAAATGAATAATTCTATATTTTTTTATTTGATGCTATTAAAATAATATATGCTACTCATAGATGGTTCAACGTGAATTAAAAGTCATAATTCACTTTTTTTTTTGACCGGGGGATTTTTGGGGGATATAGGGGTTGGAGGGAGGATTCGAACCCGGGACGTCGTCCTGGCAACTCGCGCGTCTTACCACTCAGCACTGATTCGAATCCTATAATTCACTTCTTCTAAGTACAAAACTCTGCTAAATTTTTTTGAAGAAAATCTATTTGCTTAAAAATAAAGTTCAAACTATGTATACATGGGCGGATCCAGAATTAATGCTCAGCGGGGTGAGATTGAAACACGAACGTGGGTTTGCTGCCCCCGATTTTTTATTTTTTAATATCACATTTATAGCATAAACTCTATATTATTAGAAAATATCTAGTAGTGTAGTTTGTATTAGAAAATTTTCAAATGTATATAAGATGTGAAATAAACAACGAAATTGGAAATGCAATATATTTGTTTACAATTATTCCCCACGGTTTCTCATACTTCGAAGACAATGTATAATAGTCTCATTGTCAATTCCTTTCAATACATCCTTCTTAATATATACACGATTACATAAGGTCTCTGCTGTTCAAATAGATTTTAGTTCAACTTTAGTATTTAAATTTTATCCGGAGCAAATTTGTAATTTAAGGAAAAAATAAAATAAAAAAGCCTCCACTTTAAATCTGCTAGTGTATGTATATTCTATTGTAATATAGTAGTATATGTTGATCTCAAAAATATTTGTCACATAATTATTTGAATATAAATAGTCCACCAAGATTTGTAAGTGCACTAATGATCAAATGTCAACATGTTGACAACTTAAATTACCAACATGTTGGTCCATGATTGACACGTATTCCCTATAATCAGGAAGGATAGTGTCACATATCAATCATCGGCCAAAATATTGGCAATTTAAATTGCCTTTTTTTCCTTACAAACGATGCTAAAAATAAATTATTGCATTCACCTTGTGAAAATAGATTTACTTTTGATTTTACTTATCTATTTCTCCAACACGTTGATTTATGAATACAACACGTACAGTAACTTTTAAAACAAATAAATTCTTTTGGGCCGAATTAATTTTGACCTATTAATCCATTAAGTCATTTAACGTCCATATATTAAAGCCCAATTTCAATTTTAAAAACCATGAAGCCCAGCCTACTTTTCTTAACCTATTTATTTGATTTATATTAAAACTAGTTTTCGCACCCGTGCATTGCACGGGGAGTACATCTATGTAATACAAAATATGAACTGATCAGAAAATTAAATAGAATAAGTACTATGAATACAATAATAAAGTATGATATTGTTCTAACAATATTACTTAGCATAATTACATAGTCTTTAATTATTACTAAATAACATTATAAATTTCGAAAAACCTCTTTATATACAACATTACTAGTCACACTGGTCGGCTTCTCTTCTTTATCACAAAGAAGTTCTTTCAATCCTGAACGGTTGGTAACTCGAGAAATAGCAACGTATAACTGCCCATGACTGAACACGGGCTTTCTATACAACATTAGTAGTCAGGAATTGTCTTGAAGTTGTAGACTATTTTAGGAAAATTGGGATCATTTAGCTTTGCTATTAAGGTAGTTGATATGAAATTCAGCTTGAATTTATGATCTGTAGGCCTGTATTTTCCTTTGTTTTCAACAACGGAAAAGTTAATCATAATGTACACGCCTCCTTCGATAATTTTCTTGGTGATTTCATCTTTCTTCTCTGATTTTACTGGACGGGTGTCTCCAAGTGAAGCTGGGATTCTTGTACCCTGCCATAACACGAAAAAAAAAAGCAGAATTATTATTGTTCTGTGTTTATTATGTAATACACTGATAAGTCAGATTTTGGCTCTGTTTGATACCTCTCTATCGCAAAACACAAACTCCAAGCTTCTTCAGGGTACACGCCATTTTCGAACGCAGAAAACTCTAATTTTCCAATCCATTCTTCTCGAGGTAATGTTTCCCACAAGTTCTGACTGCTTAACCATTGTAGCACTGTTTTTTGGAAGAAGGGAAGTAAATTTCGGGATTTTGGTTCATGCAGGTGGTGGTGTGATGCTTAATTCTTATAAGCCACTGGCAGAAACCACTAATGGAAATGCTCAGAAAATGCTATAGTGGAAGAGGGCAGTTGAAAAGAGGGCATGCCAGTTACCATGGACCAAGACGTAACTACTCCTATTTAATAGCTAGTTTCTTTTCATTTTTGAATTTAGTATTTGTAATTGTATTTTAATATTATTATTTGTTCTAATTGGTGTACAACACAATCCTATATTTTGGAATTGTTCAAGTAATGTGACATTGTCAGAAATAATGTCATGGGATTCATGTAACTACCGTGTCTTACCGTTAGTAATAAGGGGATGAAATTAAAAGAATTTTCAGATTTCATAATATGTTATAAGATAAGGTTAAACAAATGACACATGACACATGTCTGGCAGTTAAAAGTAATGGACACGTGTGAAAGACAATCGTATTTGAATTAGTTACCACTATCCTAAAACCACTTCCAGATTAGGAAAAACCAGGCACCTCTACTTTATATATATTATAGATATACTTAGTAAATCTTTTAAATTAAGTAGGATAATTAATTGATTGTGATAATGCTTATTCAAATGAAATGGATATGTATTAATTGTTTACAAGGTTATCTTATGAATGTCTATAAATGCCCCACTAACCCTTTGGTGGAAAGCCCTAAGAATCAAGAGAAGGAAATCCGTAGAAGTTCCAAAACCAAGCCAAAGTCAAAAAGGAAGGAAGACGAAGAAATATAAACATCTCTTCATTTCTTTAATTCAAGCTCAAGTAAAGGAGAAAGGAAGAAGAAGACATATAAGAATCTCTTCAGTTCTTCAAATCCACAACGAAGCCGACCACTTCAAGATCAAAGCTAAATCTGCATTCAAGTCCAAATCAAATCCGAGAGATAAAGTCCTCCTACAAAGCCAAATCAAAATCTGAGTTTGAAGAGTCAAGCTAAAGCCCTTCAATAAATCCACATCGTCAGCAATTAAGACTTTTGGAGCATAGGATCAAGCCACGTGGTCTCTTACCTTCAACCGTAAATCGTTAATCAAAGGAACGTACAAATCGGGGAGAATCAATCAACTACAAATTTTAAAATTCCATTTGTAACAATTTTTATTGTATTATTTTATTAATACAAAAGAAATTTGTCGTTAGATAGTCGTTAACACAAAATTGAAATGCCATCATTTTTGCATTATATTATCATATAACATACAATTATATACACGAACCAAACATTCTGTTTTCTTTCAAACTTGTGTTATCTTATAATATTGCAATATATTAAAAAAATATCGTAATATATGTAAATACTTTATTTATGGTTTAGATACGGTAATTATTACTATCATCACTATTGATCTTTCGTGAAAAGAAATTTCATAGAATTTTGAAAAAACACAGTATTAACATCATATAATTAATGAATCTACATATTCAATGCAATGTCATATCTAGCGCTGGGCATAAAACCCGCGAAACCGAGAACCCCGACCCGACCCGACCCGCCCATTTCGGGTCGGGCGGGGTCGGTTTTTTTCCATTTTCGGGTTAGTTTTCGGTTTCAATTCACAAGAAACCGATGCGAGTTGGGTCGGGTTTCGGGTTAGATTAATTTGGATCGGGTAACCGACTCGACCCGACCCGCAGGAGATTAAAATAAAAATAAAAAAAAAAACCTTACTCAACACCCACCAAAACACCTCGGGAATTCCATATCACAAGTCACAACCCTAAATCAGATTTGGTCTCTCTTCTCAGCCGCCTCAGTCGAATTCCCCTTTCAACCTTTCCCTCTCGTCGATTCATCGAGAAGGCATCCACCCCACCGGACGTCCAACCCCACCACTATCCACCGGACGACGCGTTTCAGCTCCGGTGACCATCCCCTCGCTGAGTTTGCATCGTAGCCTCCGTCTCTCCTTGGATCTCGAAGCCACATCGCAACCACCGGCCCACCAGTAAGTACTAATTGCCGACGTCCACCCCAAAAAATACAAATTTAATTTACAATACTCTTAAAGGCATCAACAATTAAAGTAATCTAAACATAGCACCATCAATAATAGTCAACAACAATACATAAGATAAAAAATAGAAACATCTTCTTGTTTTGACAAAAAAGATGAAGACTCACTCAAATATAAGTCACATCCATAATTATTACATAGAATATAAAAATTTGTGTTCTTATACAATTGAATTGTATTAAAATAATAAATAAATTTTAGATGCACGAAACATCTCTGACATTACTTTTACACAAATGCTAGCGCTTCAGAATAAAAAACCTACAAAAATATTAGAAATAACATCATATTTTAGATATAATCAATAAAACTCACTAAAAGTGCATTTTTCGACCGCTAAGTACGTTGAGTTAGCTTTTTGAAACACAGTGCCACTAATGCATATGCCGATGCTTTGTTCCCCACGTTGGGATGGTACCCACGCCACGTGGCGTGAGGGCCTCACGTCCCCCAAATTTAAAAAAAAAAATTTAATATCTACGTTAGATTAGATGAATAATACATAATTGCCCCGATGGTAGGGGTCGATGGGGCCATACAAATTTTTTTATGGCATGGGTATGGGATCTCCTAATGCATAAATGGTATCTATAATCAATTTGTATAACTCCGCCATATTTGTGACGGGAACATTATACCTATTTTTTTTTTTGAACAGTGAAAATTATACCTAGATAAATATAAGAGTACAAACACAATAATATATAAATACAATCATTCACTTCACATATCAAACCATGAATGACATAAAAGGATTTGTGTAAAAAAACAAATAAAGTTAACAACGTACCTGATGCGATTAGTAAGTATGAAACTATAAGTTTAAACAATTCTTTATAGACGATATTATATATGGTCATGGCAATTGGACGACCATCGTCATCATATATCACAAATTTTAAACCCTTCCTATGCTTCACCCTCGAGACTGCAACATACACTTCCTATTCAAACCTTTGCTGTTCCAGCCGTGTGTTGTGCAAGGGATAAATTTTTCAGCATCTATTTTTTCCATATATATTGGTTAATATTGTATTATCATAAGAATTAGAATAAAAGAACAACTAATAATCACCTAAAAGCCTATTTCTCTTCCTTATTATGGTTTGATTCATAGTTTAAAATTATACTAACTCTATATGAATTAGAAAAATAAAAAATAATTAAATATAATGTAATTTATCTCATTCCAAATCGATCCATTACAAAGATGATGGTATAAGTACTCATAAAATAATTATAATTTTAAATCTCTCCTTATATATATATATATATATATATATATATATACATTCAACAGTTCACTATGATACAATTAGAATAAGAACACAATTTATACTCTTACCTTTTATACTTCAATGTTGCGTAAGTAATAATATTTCTTCATGATTGAGGTGTCATTTGGACCAATGAGACACTAATTTACTAAGTTAACATATGAATATTTTGGCACAAAAAATAAACGTTCCATGGAAAAAAATGTGAAGAAAGTACAATCAATCAACGAATTTACCTTTACAATTTAAAAAATTGTGTCGACTCAGCTAAAAGGTATAAAAAATTAATGATACAAAAAAAATTATCATTACAAAGAAATAATAATTATTTTAATAATTTATCTCAAATAATCCATCAAAGTGGGTTAATTCATATTTTAATTTATTTTATACTTGTAAATAGTAATTATTGCATTGCAAATTAATCTACTGCAAAAAAAATTAAAAAGTTTATTGGACTTTTGTAATTGTGACGAATTATGTGAATTAAAAATTTTAATCAACCATACAAAAAAGTATAATTAATTTTCACAATGAACATATTGGCATAAAAACTAAATGATCTAAGGCAAAAAAATTAATAGTGTGAAGAAAGTACAATCAATCCACGAATTTATCTTAACAGTTTAAAATATTGTGTCGACTCGTACTAATGGTTCAAAAAATTAACAATACAAAAAAAGGAAAAAAAATTATTATTGCGAAGAAACTATAATCATTTTTTTCACACAAAGTGAGTTCGGTACTCTTTTGATTGAAACTATCTTCCATTGCTGAAAAGCATTTTCCATGTAGGCACAAAAAATAAACGATCTACAAAAAAATTTAATAGTTCCAAAAAAGTATGATCGATCAATAGATTTACTTTTAATATTTAAAAAATTATGTTGTCACATCCTTATGGTATAAAAATTAATTAAAAAAAGAGAAAACAATTTGCTAGTGTGAAGAAAGAAATAATTATTTCAAAATTGCCAAAAACAATCCATCGAATTGGGTCGATTAATATTTTAATTTATTTTATACTTGTAAACAGTAATAATTGTATTAAGAATTCATCTATTGGAAAAAATTCTAAGTTATATTGGATTTTTACAATTACAATAAATTATGTGAACTAAAAATATTAATCAGCCGTACAAAAGAAGTATAATTCACAATGAACATATTGGCATAAAAACCAAATGATCCAAGGAAAAAACTAAATAGCGTGAGGAAAGTACAATCAATCCATCGACTTGCCTAAATAATTCAAAATATTGTATCGACTCCTATTAATGGTTTAAAAAATTGATCATATAAAAAATAAAAAAAGAAAAAACTTTAATAGTGTGAGTCTAACACCCTTTTGATTGAAACTCTTTCACTTTTGAAAAGCATTTTCCACGTGGGTACAAAAAAATAAATGATCCAAGAGGAAAATTTAATCGTGTGAGGAAGTACGATCAATCCATAAATTTTCCCTTACTATTTTAAAAATTGTGTCATCTTAATCTAATGGTATATGAAATGAATGAGGAAAAAAAAGAAAGAAAAAATAAGTTATCACTTTGAAGAAAGAATAACTATTGCAACAACTTACCGGAACCACTCCATCGAATTGGGTTGATTCATATTTTAATTCATTTTAGACTTGTAAATAACAATAGTTGCATTACAAATTAATTTATTGGAAAAAAATTATAAAGTATATTGAACTTTCCAATTGTAACAAATTATATGAACACCATAAAATTGATGAGAACTATAACTCAAATTCGATATAAACTTTTGAAATGCAATAATAGTTCTCAAAGCTGATTGACCACTAATCAAATCCAATAACAAAACCATCAAACTAATCTAAAAACCATTTAAAAGATGTAACTGTTGAAATGCAATATTAAAACACGTTTTCCATTAATTATTTCCACTAAAGGATATCTGTAATTTAAAAGATATAGATATAGATTCAGTTAATTAAAAATATTGGATTAATGTTACAACTGAATGATTAATTAAAAAAATTAATGCTGCATGTTTCTTTTAGTTTTTGGGGACAAATTTGATGAATTATAATTTTTTGTCAATCAAAATGAAATCATAAAAATTTGCTAATTTTAATTAATTTTCATTTTAGCTAATTTTTTTTTTGAAAATAATGAATTATTTTTAAAACTAAGTAAAGGGACCGATCTCATCATGTTACATGTTCCTTTTAATTTTTATATAAAATTTTAGTAACTTTTAATTTTGTATCACACAAAAATTAAATCTTAGCCAAATTTCTAATTTAAATTAATTTCCATTTCTTAGCTAATTATTTATAAAAATCAATGTTTAGAAATTTGGACCGGACCGGCCGGTTCAACCATCTACCGGTCCAAAATTCGATCCGGTTACAGTTTAAAATCGGACTATTAGAAAACTGCTATAAAATTATTCAATCGATTTAACCGGTGATCCGGTAACGGCTAACCAAGTTTTTCTATTTTTTATTTTTAATTTTATTGCATTTAATTTATTTTTTAATTTTTTTAAATTAAAAACAGTTTGACCCCGGTCCAACCGTTTGACCCTTGAACCATTGCCTTCTCCAAGTTGCTGACCGGTTCGGTTTTCTAACCATTAATAAAAATAATTAATTATTTAAAAAATTAATTAGTGGATCGAATCAAATTTTTAAATTTTAATGTTATACTTTTCTTTTAATTTTGTGTAAAAATTTAATGAATGCTAATTTTGTATCACACAATAATCAAATATTAATGAAATTATTAATTTTAATTAATTTATTTTTCTTAAGAATTAATTTCCGTCTCGTAGTTAATTATTTATAAAAATTCTATATATAAATATAAATTTTTGGATTCAGATTAGAAAGATATAATAAAATAATAATTATTAATACTTATCCGAGGAAACAAAATCTAGATTTAATATTTAGCATTTAATATAAATAATAATTTATTAATTTTTTTGTTAGGATGGATTATAACTTAATAAAAAAGGAAAAAATCAAAAGACAAAAAATATACAGAAGATAAGTTCAAATCAGTGGAGATTTGAAAAAAATTAATTTTGGTGAGAATAAGATTCAATATAAATAATCTATATATTAAGAAAATGAACAACCCAAGCATTTTTTGTTTTCCCGCTCTTTTGTTTTGGGCCTGGTATGGCAAGGGGTGCACAGTAGCACCCTTCGATTCCGACCCATTGGCCCAGTAGCTTATATGCCTATGCGTCATCTGTTGAAGCGATAAAATGAACACGCAGAATTCCATTCAAGATCCGCCTCCAGTTCTTCTTCAATTAGGAAAGATGCGCATCAATCTTTCTCAATCTTCAATTTTCCTCAATTCTTGCGATAATCACCAACGATTCCCCAATTATGGTATTTGTTTTTGGCCAACGATCCTTAGATCCGCCTCCAGTTCTTCTTCAATTAGGAAAGATGCGCATAAATCTTTCTCAATCTTCAATTTTCCTCAATTCTTGCGATAATCACCAACGATTCCCCAATTATGGTTTTTTTGGGCCAACGATCCCTAATCATCGATTCTACAATATCTATTTTCCTTTTATCGTTAACTTTGAGTTATAATTAGATCAGCACTCTTCATCGTTTGTATATATATGGCGTATTGGGGCTGACGTTATATCGTGCTCTTCCAACAGTCAAGGTAGTTAGCCCATTGTTCATAGGATTCAGTTTATTTTGCACAATACTTGCGGCTTATTTGGGTTATTGTTTCCATTATACTTGCGGCTTTTCCATTTGTGTAATTCGTTTCACTTATGTAACTTTTGTTTGTGTTTTTTCTATTAGATTTGTTTCAGTCGCTAGTACAATTATTGCCGTTTGCTCAGGTAATTTTTTATACTGCCTGTTTTGTCCATTCTGATTATTATTATTGATGGGCATATGCACAACACATAATCGTCGTTTGTGTTTGGTTATTTGCAAATTATGTATGATGTACGGTGAAAGCTTTCAGGTTAAATTACTTTGATGTCATTGAGAAGTGAAATATATGCGTTGTTTGAGGACCCTTTTTCATAGCTTTATTGGTCGAATATGTGAATAGGTAATGAAACATTTTCTCTTAGCTTTGCTAAAATAATATTTAGTAAATCTTGCTTTCATTCTGTTCAATCAAGACGTGTATTTTATTCAAATTAATTGACATTTCATGGCTGTTCATTTGGTTAATTAGTGGCAGAATTAGTTACTATTTGTATAGAGAATTGTACTTAAATTGCCCTTATCAACAATAGATAAAAGGTTAAGAACTCCTCATGACACTTATTATTTGGATATGGATGAATCACTATTGTGAAAATCTGGATTGATCCTGTTGGATTGATTTAATCTAGATTTTGGCTTTAATGGTCGAATATGTGAATAGGTAATGAAGCATTTTCTCTTAGCTTTGCTAAAATAATATTTAGTAAATCTTGCTTTCATTATGTTCAATCAAGACGTGTATTTTATTCAAATTAATTGACATTGCATGGCTGTTCATTTGGTTAATTAGTGGCAGAATTAGTTACTATTTGTATAGAGAATTGTACTTAAATTGCCCTTCTCAACAATAGATAAAAAGTTAAGAACTCCTGATGACACTTATTATTTGGATATGGATGAATCACTATTGTGAAAATCTGGATTGATCCTGTTGGATTGATTTAATCTAGATTCTAGCTTTAATGGTTGTTTTTATTTGTTTTGTTGGGTTGATTTAATCTAGCGTCTTCCTTTAGTTGTGTACATATTTTTTGTTGGTTCATTCGTACTATGTTGTGAGAATGAGCTGCAGATGATGCAGGGTTAAAACTCTTTGTGGATTTATGGTGGGCAGAATCTTTTTCATCTACCACTTCCTGCTAATAGCGTTAATGCCGATATTGTTTACCTTTTGGTTTTGTGGAGTTTTACTTATTTGGGTGTTAGTATTGTTGCTATTGATATGCTGGTTGTGTTGTTGCCTTTAAGATGTATCATATAATTACGATAGTTTTTATTTTTATTTTTTTTATTAACTGCATCAGTATTATACATGTTGTTGCTATTGATATGCTGGTTGTGTTGTTGCCTTTAAGATGTATCATATAATTACGATAGTTTTTATTTTTATTTTTTTATTAACTGCATCGGTATTATACATGTTATTTTAACTACAACGCAGCTTCTACGTAATGGCCCCAAAAAAAATTATGCTACGCGATATTCTTGGTCGTCTCCCAAAGAAGGCCGGTTTTGTAGTTCGTGTTGTTCGCTTGTGGATTGTTCCGTATAGGGACAATGCCAATAGGACTAGGTATTTATCGATGGTGCTACAAGACGCAGAGGTATTTTTCCTTTCAAAGTTTCTTTTCCTTCGCATTTACTCTAATCCCACACGATAATGGATTGTTGATGATGGCTTTTTTGAAAATTTATTTGAAAAATGGAACTTTTTTCCCATTTGTAAGATAGTGTTTTATACGGATTTTCTAATGATGATGAGGTGGTGCTATTACCTTTGTCACTAAAATTGAATTGTATTCTCATTTATTTTGAGATTTATTCTTTGTATTTATTTTTTTAAATTTTGGTTTTTCTGTTTGGCTATTACTCCCATTATTTCAACTCCATATACATAAGACAATGTTTTCAGATTGAGAAGTGACCTTCGTGGATTCATCTTACTTTCTTGAGATTGCTAATATATCTTTTACTGTTAATGCCCTTTATTGAGATAAATTTTCTTCAAACTTTGGATATTTTTTAATATTTCAGTTTTCCTATTTTAGTGAAATTCCGTATTCTAATAAAATTCAATCAATCTGTGTACAAGGGTGTACGTATTCAAGCTATTGCTGATAGGGAACTTGGTGACCGTTTTAAGGAGCTAATTGTTGAGCATGGGCTCTACGCTATGAAAAATTTCAACGTGCAAGAATGTGAAAATGGATGGAGGCCAGCCCCGCACCCGTACAAGTTGTGCTTCCACGCTGATACAAATGTTGGTGACAATGTTTTTGGACGTGTCCCGGGTTTCCCTTTGGACCTTTACAAGTTCAAGACTGTTGATGAGATATTGCAAACGCCAGAACATGACCAAAGTCCTGATTTGATTGGTAAGCGTAGATGTCTAAGTAGTATATAGATTATTGGTATGATAAATTTGTTTTCTGGGTATGAATTCTAAACTTAATTGTTTTGCAGATTTCATTGGCGCTTTCCTACCAAGCGAGAGGGCCTGGTATGGCAAACCTAAGAATGTGGATAACTACACTCTTTCGTTTAGGTTGAGGGACCTCGAGTAAGGAATGTATTATTTAGAATATTTATTTGCCAAAAGACACTTGCTTCTGTGGATTTTATTTTTTTGATTTTATTTTTTAACTGTTAGTTTGTTCATTTTATGTAATTAATGTCTCGCTAAATATTGGTTCTTTTTTGTAGAAATAAAGACATCTCATGTAGCCTTTGGGATGTTTATACCGATGAAGCACGTACATCCCTTTGTAGCAATCGAAATGTTGTTGTGGTGCTACTTCAACTTTGTCGTATAGGACGAAAAAGGGGTAATACAAATTTTTTTTTTCAATTTTTTTTTTTGTTTTAGAGGAAGGATAGTTGTTGTTCTAACTAATATTTTTTTCCTATGTGCAGTTGACAATTCCATAGTCCTAGCTTCGTCATTTCATGTGACAAAGGTGCTCATAGACGAGCACATACCCGAGGTGGAGGAATTCCGTAATCAGTAAGTTCACTTTTTGACAATTTTTGAACAAGTTTATAATTTTTTGGTATATTGCACATTGTTGATAATCAACATTTGTAATTTTATAGATTTACGGCTATGTATGGGTTTGATGTGCCGAAGAGTGGCTACTTATCTGCCTCTTGAAGTCTTTGGAGGTGTGGGACCAGTTACGAAAATCTCAAAGCTGATGTACTTGAAAAATGTAATCATATCATTGTGTTTATGAATCTTTACCCCTTAAGCTTTTTTAATTGAGTGTCGATTGTTTAGAACATGTTGCTATGTTAACTAATATGCTATCATATTCATTTAGGCGAAGGGCTATTGGTTTTATGGCAAGATAAGCAGCATGTTGTCAACGGATGTTTGGTCTTACCCGGGGTGTGATGATGGTTCTTGCACTGGACGTGCTCAACCGGATGGTGGGGATTATGTGTGTGACAAAGATGGTTGCAAAAAGCGAATGGAAAAGCCCGTGGAGAAGTACAAATTGATGTTAGAGGTAAAGGATAAGGATGGAAGCACTGTTGTCGTGTTTTTTGATGAATTGTGTCGGCAAATCCTTGGTAAAGGGGCTCTAGAGTTGCAAAGTGAGATGGATGAGGCGAGTTCCTTCTCCTTTTTTGATTAATTTTGTTAAATTTCCGAATTTTCATTGAACTATGTTTATCCCAATGATTTTGATTTTTATTTATATAGGCTGATGAAACCCCCAAGCAAATCTTGGATTTGGAGGGCAAGTGTTACCTTTTTAAAATATCTGGTTACTCATGTGTCAAGGATGGTGCAAGGGATTGGTATATTGGTTCGGTGTGTGATGACCCATCAACCATTGTTGAATATGCCCAAGACGATGAGTACAGCTCTGAGGTAATTTTCACACATGCACTACTCTCTTTTATTTTAATTTAATCTCCTTTAGTTTTTTTTTAGGACATGCTTATGTATTAAGTTTTTGCAAAATAGGAAGGTAGCGATGATGAGAATCTCGACCTGCTTCTTGGTAACGTCACCCAAGGGGATTCAAATGCGGTAATTCACATCTCTGTTGTTACCTTAGATTTGCTTGTGTATATATGGATCCAAGCATGAACTTTTTATTTCTTTGGTTTTTGATTGTGGTGTCATTTTTTCCCATTACTTTGCAGTCTGTGGGTGCTCCACAGATCGCTGATGGAGATAATGGACTTACCCCGTCCTCGAAGCGCCGCCGAGATGAAGAAGATGATTCTCCAGATACTCCCCCGAATACTCAGAACTCGAGCAACCTAAAGTTCAAGACTGTGAAGCTTGAGAAGCGTTAGGTGATTCTATCGCAGCAGCAACATTTGTTTCTTTTCTTATTTGATGAGTTTAGTTCATTTTCATTTGGAATTATTGGGGAATGTTACTGGATTTTTTGAGGTGAAGATTGTGTTCATGTGACGTTGGATTGTTGAGAAAACAGATTGTGTTATTAGTTGATTTGGTTTACGAATATTTCATTGTTACTGGTTTTGATTGATGAATAAAAATGGTTTCGTATTGGTTTTAACTTTTCCTTGGGTTCATATATTTGATCGGTGTCTGAGTAGTTGTATTGATGAACTTGTGTTCTTGCTGTTGCTTTAAGAAGGCAAGGGGATTTTGTTGTTTACTAACTTTTAGTCTTAGTCCTTGTCTTTGCTTTTAGTGCTACTGATAGCCAAAGGATAGTTCATTTGTCATGATCCTTTGGAAATTTATGCCCAGGGTGCTAAGTTGCATCATTTATCATAAGTTGTACACAGCAGCCACTTTTTTCCAATTTGCCCTGAGTTCATAGTAAAATTTCAGTAATCTGCCATATTTCAGAAGACACGTTTTTCTTTCATGAGGCGAGGTATACGCTTACTGTAAACCAGAAATTGTCAAAACATAATTAAATTGCAAAGTAAGCTCATAATACATGATAGCTGCCTTTAAAATTAACAATAAAAGTATTTAAACAAACAAAGAAAAATCTATAAAGAAGCTATATTTCAATTGGTGAGCATATAAGCCAAATGAAGTAAATACATGAACTTAATGTTAGTTATGGATCTCGCACTGTAAAGATGCATGATCAAGGATGTAAAGTTTGTGCACTCACACAGCCAAAGAGCACGTCACTCTTCTCCTCTTTATAGCATAACAATAAACATACAATTATTCTTTCGTACCTTATCCTTGAGTAGGGCAATTACAGGCATCCGCAAAACCTGTATATGAATTGCACAGCAACAATAAGCAGTAAAGAGCTTGCAAGGTGTATATCAGTCACAAACGTAGTGTACAAAGAAGTGTTTTAATCTTTTTTTGATTGAATCATTTGTTTTTTACACAAATGCTATTAGTCACAAAATACTGAACTAAACAAGATAAGATTATTGATGTTTCGGCTATTATAATTTTATTATTGGTCGATATAAATTATTTTTTAACAAAATTATAGACGGTGTGCAATGCAAAAACGCAAATCGCTCAAATCGCTGTAGCCACTCAGAATTTTTAAATATATAAATATATATATATATATATATATATATATATAATCGGACATATTAAAACGCAACCTGCTTAAACGCCTACATGGCCCTAGAATAATCACACGTTTTTCCTTAATTAGTTATCACAAATCAGCGATGGATCTCAAATTAAATCCCATTCAAAATCCAGCCTCCACTTATCTCAAATCCAGTCTGATTTCGCCCCCTTAATTTAGGAATTTCTACCGAAAAAAAAAATTAACAAAATGCCACCTACTTATCCGTTTTAAAATCAAGAAAAAAAAATCGAATCCAAATTCTCCTAATCCCTAAATCAAAGCCTTTTGCTTTGGTAATTTGATTGATATGAATATCAATCTCAATATTTTGCATATCTCCAGCAGTTCCATCCTATGATGCACAGAAACTCCTACAAGACAAGCGTTTCGTGTCGAAAACGTTTCGGAAACCGAAACTCGCCGGAAACTCTTTGGAAACGTTTCGGAAACTCTAAAAAAAATTCCTATTTTTTAATAAATTCCGAAACTCTATGGAAACTTTATGGACACTCTACAGAAAAACAAATAATTGCCACATAACGTTTCCATAACGTTTCGTATCCTAGATTTTTCAAAAATTACGTTTCCCATTTCGTTTCGTGTCTCGTGTCCGTTTCCGTGCAACCTAGGTTCCATCTATACAATTCAAATTACGCATATTCGTGTTTCAATCATGTTTCTCTCCCCAAATTCCATATTTCCATCTTAGCCGCAATTTGGCTATTCCTATATTCTCAACCTAGGCTGCCTTACTACTTTGAGGTAACTGAGATTTTTTCACGGCATTTATGAATTGTGAGAATTTGCATATTACTCTTTTGTGATTGTCAACGAAAGAGGAGCAGCGTCACAATATTATTATTTTTTTGTTTTTGCAGTCTTTGTGTATGGTTCAAACACAGCTCAAAGGTAGTCTCCAACCCTCTTTGTTGAGGTCTCTTTTGGTCTTTATTCTTTTATTTTGCTGATATATAATTATGCTTATACCTTTTCACTACTGTAGGTGCTGCGATTGTTTTATACCTTTCCACCAAAGGTTTCTTTTATACCTTAGTCATTATTATAAGTTTTATTGTTTTGTTTTTTTTTTGGAAGGGGATTATTATAAATTTTATTTGGATAAGTTGTTTGCTCCTGTTGTTATTAATCATTTTAATAATTATTTGCCTTTTGTATATATCATGTTCTGTAATTGAATGCCTTTTGTATTGTTGCAAAATTAAAGATATAAAAGTGTGTGTGTGGGATTCAAACGACATTTATTTTCTTTTTAGATTTTATCTCTTCCTCCACAATTATTCACCAATGCTTCTACCGAAACTAATAGAAGCCTATTAGATTTTTTTAAAAAATTTTTTTCGAGGCTTACGCCTCAATGCGCCTTGAGGCTACGCCTCGCCTCATAAGTGGAAATTGCCTCAGTACCTAATTCCGCCTTTTCGAACTTTGGTTAGTGGATATATTTACAATCAATGGACAAAAACAATTAATTAAATGCTTATGTGCCTTCCCTTTTTTTTTTATTGTACCAGCTTTGATCAATGAGAAAGTTAACAAAGTCAACTACGATTTCAAAGGAAAAGGGAATGCCTCTTGATGAACATGGTACGTGATAAACATCAAAAACGATATGATTGTTTGCATTGATTTCGTTTGTGTATACTAATTCACTCATGTTTTTTGGGTGCAGTTGAATCACAGCAAAAGAAAGCTCGAGTGTCCAATGTGGAAAATGCTTTGAACTCTACTCTATTTGGTGGTTTGTTAGATGGACGTTCGTCGATTATGACTCGGACACCTTTAACTGATATCACAAATGGTGTGTGTTTCTAATCAATATATATTAATTATTTGAAATTTAGTTGGTACTTTACTATATTTAAAATGACTTTGATGCTTATATGGTTTACATAGTTTAATTATTTATTGAGGTAATTAATTAAATAATAATTTTAATTAAAAAGTTAAAAAAATAATAATTGATGGGTGATAAAGAAAGTGTAATAAGTCATTAAGACGTAGTGAATTTTCAATATTGAATAGTGTTTGTTGATTATAGATTTGTCTCCATTGTTAATTGTGTTAGAATAAATAGAAATATTATTCGTTATAGGATATGTATTGTGTAGAATGCCTCTTGATGCACATGGTATGTGATAAACATAAAAAACGATATGATTGTTTGCATTGATTTCGTTTGTATATACTAATTCACTCATGTTTTTTTGTTGCAGTTGAATCACAGCAAAAGAAAGCTCGAGTGTCCAATGTTGGAAATGCTTTCAATTCTAATCTATTTGGTGGTTTGTTAGATGGACGTTCGTCGATTATGACTCGGACACCTTTAACTGATATCATAAATGGTGTGTTTTTCTAATCAATATATATTAATTATTTGAAATTTAGTTTGTACTTTACTATTTGGAGTTTACTATATTTAAAATGACTTTGATGCTTATATGGTTTGCATAGTTTAATTATTTATTCAGGTAATTAATTAAATAATAATTTTAATTAAAAAGTTAAAAAAATAATAATTGATGGGTGATAAAGAAAGTGTAATAAGTCATTAAGACGTAGTGAATTTTCAATATTGAATAGTGTTTGTTGATTATAGATTTGTCTCCATTGTTAATTGTGTTAGAATAAATAGAAATATTATTCGTTATAGGATATGTATTGTGTAGAATGCCTCCTAAATTGCCGATTCACTTTAATTAATATTTTTTACTTACTATTCACTTTAATTAATATTTTATCAATGGGATAAAATACATGTTTACAGTTGCAACTGAATTACGGCGAAATGATTCACGAGTCTCTAACTTGAGGAACACACGTGAGGTGACTCGAATTTTTGCTTCCTTGGATGAACATGCTCAGGGACTATTTTTAACACCCTTAACTAATATCACTAATAGTATCTTTTATTATTAATATCGAGATTAAATGCGTTTTAATGTTTGTTGGCTTTCTATATTGTTTTCTTGCTACTAAGTGTATTGGATTGTATTCTCATGTACTGTTTGGATATTGTTTTTTTTGGTAGATCAAATGGGGTCATACTACAACATATCACCGATCTGTACGATCGATACAGATTCTAATCGAACCAGAGTTTATGGTTTATTTGACTCTTTGGCAACTCCCACTTTTAAAACGTCGTCAAGTTATGTAACTAATGGTGAGATCTTTATCAAAGTTTCAAATTTATATTTTTTCACTATATAATTATTTAATCTACGATTTGCTATTTTTTTTATTAATATATATTTTGTAATAAGTTGCACCAGGGAGTGAATCAAAAGATCCTATGGTTGGTGAATCATCCTCTTCAAGGCCAAGATGTCGTAAGATTAATGGTGTTGATCCAAGCAATGCTATTGACAATAACGAAGAAAACGACGCTTCTAATATTTGTAAGTATAATATTTGGGAGAATCAATTTGTTCTGTAGCTATAATATTTTTCACCTACCTAATCGTTTAGTCCATTATTTACAATATTTTTGATCGATCAATTTTGTCATTAGTTGCTTCGGGGAGTCAATCAAAAGACCCCATTGTTGATAAACCATCCCCTTCAAGGCCAAGTTGTCGTAAAAATAATGGTGCTGGGCCAAGCAATGTCGTTGCCAATGATAGAGAAAATGCCATATCTAATATTTGTAAGTATAATATATCATGTGTATCAATTGGTTCTGTAATGAATGCAATTTCTTAATTGAATTGTCTAATTAATTATCCCTTGTGCGAATATGTCTTCTGAACAACAAATTATCATTAAATAATAAACATTCAAAACTTATCGCTTATTTTATTTAATTTGTACAAATTTATATGGTTTCGCGTTATGCTTAACTCAACCTTCATTTTGAACTTATTTTATTCATTTTGTGGTTTTTTTTCCTGTTACTGTACATGTGGGCTTTCAGTAGTATTCTCTAATCTGTGACGATCAACACTTTTTAATTAGTTTCTTCTAGAAGAAGATCAAAACAACCTATGGTCGAGTTAAGCACGCCCGTATCGAGACCACGTAGTCACAGGCGTAATGGTGCTGGTTCGAGCAATGCTGTTGATCAGCATGAAGAAGTTGTTGGATCAAACCTTTGTAAGTATTATGCTTCCAAATCATTAATTTATGCAAATTTATATTGTCTTGCGTTATGTTTAGCTGAATCTTTATCTTAAACTTACTTTTATTCCTTCGTTACTTTTTGCCTGGTATCGTACGTCAGTGTCATCAATTTAAATTTAATTTCCCTTTCATGAAGGATGAAAAAGCGAGATTGATTCACTGTTATTATATTCCTTAACACTTAGTTAATTTATTTGAGAAAACTTACTTAAGATATGGGCACGCATCAATATTTTCAATTGATAGGAATTTTAATTTACCAGACTTGAAATCAAAAATATAAAAAACTATTCTCCATTCAATTTGTTTACACTAGAAAAAAATAATTTTTCTAGTTTTAGGTTAATCGGTTATTTTGTTAATATAATTGACTTTGCAATGATTAACGAAGATATGAGTCCTTTTTTTTGGTAACCGTACTCCTAATTGTAATTGTAATTATATTATTAATATGTTACAATGAAACACTTGATCCTAATTAGTTTTTAATGTGTTGCATTGAAAAAAAGTTTTGGTGATGGTAGTACAATTGCTTGATAATTTCTATCGGTCGTTCACTTTATCCTTTCGTGCTTTTACTATTATTCGCTTATTTGTGATGATTATATATTTTTAATTAGTTCCTTCGAGAGGAAAATCAAAACAAGATATGGTTGAAAATTAAATGGGACCGAGACGACGTAAATAAAAGTAATGTCACTGATGAGAGCAATGTTTTTGATGAGGATAAAGAAGATGCTGAATCAAATTTTTGTAAGTATTTTATTTGAAAAATATTAAATGTACGAACTTTAGGATGTATTGTCGTAACATTTAATTCATCACACTGTGTTCCCCTTCCAATTAGCAATATGTAATTCACTATATAATAAATCCCTGATTTTTAGTTGATGATTTTGGCGACACCTCATGTGATTCCTCTGGGGAAGAGATTGCCTATGACGATTCTGATGGTACGTAAAATAACATGGGAGATGGATTTTATCTCGCATGCTCATTTTTAACTTGCGTGAATCTCATAATATTATTTTGCAGGTGAACATATTGAGTGTCACGACTTCTCCATCACAGGTAATTTCTGAGACCGCCCGGTGTATTATTTGTTATTTGGGGATTTTGTTTAATTCTTAGCACATAATTTTATATACTTCTGGCGGAAGTATCTGACTTATCGCAATCGTTTTGGGTGTTCGTATTTCAACGGGTTATGACATATTAAGCGTCTCCTTCACTTTTTGGTATATATTTTGTTGGATTATTTATTGATCTGATTATTGACAGATTATTTTGACATCGGAGATCCCGTGCATTCGTGCCAATATTGTGGTGCTTTATTTTGGTACGCCGAGAGAATGAGGAAGGATAAAAAATCGAAAGAACCGAAATTCTCAATGTGTTGCAATCAGGGTAATGTCGTGCTTCCTGCAATGAGACACCCTCCAAAGGTCCTGGATGCTTTGATATTCGGAGATGATCATAGGAGCAGGCATTTCCAAGACAACATAAGGTCCTATAACTCCATGTTTTCTTTCACATCGATGGGTGGCAAGATCGATAAGGGGATAAACAAGGGTTCAGCACCTCCTATATTTAGGCTGAACGGTCAGAACCACCATAGGATCGGGGCTTTGCTTCCCAATGACGGTGAGAAGGCGAAGTTCTTGCAAATTTACATACAAGATCCGCAGAATGAGATTGTGAACCGAATTGAGGCCGTGAGGTTTGTTCTTGCAATTTTTTTCCTCCGCTGATACGTGTTGTTTTTGTTTCCTCTACATCATTTTAATATTTTATTTACAGAAATTGCGTCCTATGTTTAACTACAAATTTTTCCTTGGTGTTTTTAACAGGTCTGAAGGCATAAAAAACCTCTATGTGGAGATTGTGTCTGATTGAAGGACATGCTGGACGAGCATAATGTGTATGCGAAGTTGTTTAGGATGGCAAGAGACAGTGAGCAGCGATAATTGTGTTGATATTAAGATGGAAACTTATTGGAAAGCGAAAGGAGATGGCGGGCGATGCGACCTTCCAAGGACTCACGAAGTTGCGGCATTGATAAAGAATGATATCTGCGCCGATCGAAGTTCTAGCGATGTGATTGTTGAAACGAAGGGTGGCACACTCCAGCGCATGAATCACCTTAATCGCTTCGTTCTTGCCTCTCCAATATCCATTGCTCTATCCTTATGGACAGATGGGTATAGGGAAGATGTGGAGCTTACCGTCTTTGCAGAGTCTTTCTCGAGGGGCAGAAAGCATGTCACTATGAGGCAATATTTCGCATATAGTATACAAGAGAGGTCAAATGAGTCGCCTTATATCCTGCGATGTAAGAGATTGTTTCAACAATTCTTGGTTGATGGGTTCACGATGATTGAGGCGTCTCGCATGATTTATATTCGTACGCATCAGCCGCAGTTGAGGTCTGAATTGTATTGTGGACTACACGATGCTGCCGATCGTGGAGAGACGGATCCGACTAGGTTGGGAAAGCTCGTGGTGTTGCCGAATAGCTTTCAGGGCGGTCCGCGCTTTATGATCTCGAACTATCAGGATGCAATGGCCACATGTCGATGGGCAGGATATCCAGAGTTGTTCATCACTTTCACGTGCAATCCAAAATGGATCGAAATCACACGTTTCTTGGAGCCTAGGCGGCTCCGGCCCGAAGATCGACCCGATATTATATGCAGGGTTTTCAAGATAAAGCTCGATCAGCTTATAAATGATATTAAGAATAGGAAGATATTCGGAAAGCCGAAAGCTGGTAAACGTTTTTTTTTTGTTCGGTATTCTTTGAAATTTATTCTTATATGCTTTGTTGACATTTTATTTGGATTAGTTTATTGCCTTTGTTCTTTTTGCACTGTAATCATTTTTTGTAATTTTACTTGCGATTATATATCGTAGAGTTCGAGCGCGAGTGCCATCTGATGCACATATTGTGTTGTTCATGGACCAGAGGGGTAGGAATCCTACTCCGGCGGACATTGACCGGATAATATCTGCCGAAATCCCGGATAAACGGACCGAGAGCCTTTGAGTATTACCGTCTCGTCAGACCTCATGGTGCATGGTCCTTGTGGTAATTGGAACAAGGAATCGCCGTGTATGGATAAGGGCAAGTGCACAAAGAACTTTCCCAAGAAGTTTGTCGACGAAACCAATGTCAACGAGAGTGGTTTCCCAGCTTATAGGCGTAGGGATAATGGACGGACCGTCGACAAGGGCGAGATTCAACTTGACAATCGATATGTGATCCCTCACAATCGCTACTTGCTGTTGAGGTATGCAGCTCATATCAATGTTGAGTGGTGTAATCAGACGAAGGCGATAAAATACCTATTCAAGTACATTACGAAGGGGCAAGATCGGATTACCGTTGCATTCGCTAGAAATGCGATTCTTCTTACGTGGGCAGGTAGATGAGATTAAGACATACTATGATTGCCGTTATGTCTCCGCGTGCGAAGCAGCATGGAGGATGTTTGGATTTCCTATCCACTACAGGGATGTTGCGGTTGAACGTCTGAGCTTTCATCTCCCCGGCCAGCAGAATGTTGTCTATTCTGAGAATGACGATGTTGGTACAGTAGTGCGGCGATGCTCTGTGAAGGATAGCAAGTTTAATGCATGGTTCAAGGCAAATTAGAAGTATCCTGAGGCCAGAGAATTGACATACGCTGAGCTTCCTTCAAAGTTCACGTGGAAGCAAAAGACGCTCGAATGGGTTCCTAGGAAGAAGGGGAAGTCAATTGGCAGGTTATTTTTCGTTCGGCCTGGCGCAGGAGAAATGTACTATTTGCTTTATTTGTTGTCGATTTTTAGACGGCCTGATTAATCTTTTACATTATTTGTTTGATAATGTCCTCTTATCTACTGCAAGTGGTTACAAATTACAGATTTCGGTATCAACTTGCTAATTTTCAAGTGTAAATGAGTAACTTTGATTTTTTTTGTCTGTTGTTTACAGGTACTATATGCGCACGTTACTAAATCACGTTCGCGGTCCGTTCGATCATCAAGATATAAGGACTTTCGACGGGAATGTTCATACGACTTACAAGGATGCATGCTATGCCCGAGGGCTTTTGGACGATGACAAAGAATATGTTGATGCGATTGAGGAGGCGAGTCATTGGGCATCAGAGTATTCGTTGCGGAATTTATTTGTCACTCTACTTGTGTCAGCTAGCTTGGATAGGCCCGAGGTGTTGTGGGATAAATGCTGGCAGTTGTTGTCCAATGACATCAAACACAATCACCAAAAGACTCTTGCCAACCCAGGTATTGCTCTGCCTCACTATTTATTAATCGTTGCATTGACAGATTGACTTGATGTTGGGTGATTCTATAGCTTTGTGTGGTTTCTTTGTCATTTTCGTACTTTGTCTTTTTCCATTCTTTTTCTTTCGAACTCGGCACAATATTTTATTGTTTGTTGCAGACCTTCGACTGACCGAAGAACAGATCAAAGGGTACGCTTTGGTTGAGATTGAGAAGCTACTACGCCAACGGGGAAAGAGCCTGCGCGATTTTGACTCCATGCCATTCCCGGATTGCTCTTATTTCTCCGTTATGGACAACATGCTGATTCAAGAGGAATTGAACTACAATAAGGACGCATTGGCCGAGGAACATTCTGGGTTGCTGTCCGACCTCACTGATGAACAGCGTGGTGTGTATGACACGATAATGAGTGCAGTTGATGGTGATGATGGTGGTGTTTTTTTCCTGTACGGGTATGGTGGTACGGGAAAGACATTCTTGTGGCGCACTCTGTGGGCTGCAATCAGGTCTCGGGGTGAAATTGTGCTTAATGTGGCATCCAGTGCCATAGCTTCTCTTCTCCTACCGAGGGGGAGGACAGCCCACTCCCGGTTTGCTATCCCCTTGAATGCGGACGAAGATTCGACTTGCAATATCAAACAAGGAAGTCACTTGGCCGAGCTAATAGAGAGGACAAGGCTGATAATCTGGGACGAGGCTCCCATGATGAATAGGTATTGTTTTGAGGCATTGGATTGCACCATGAAGGACATTGCCAGATTCAGCAACCCACGGGGCTGCCACCGTCCATTTGGTGGCAATACCATTGTGTTTGGTGGTGACTTTAGGCAGATACTCCCGGTTATTCCGAAGGGAACCCGGCAGCAGATAGTGAATGCATCTCTCAATGCCTCTGAGCTGTGGGACCATTGCAAGGTGCTGAGATTGACAAAGAACATGAGACTTCGTGGTCTTCCAGGAGATGAGCAATCTGCTGAACTCCGTAGGTTTTCCGAATGGATACTAAATATTGGGGATGGGGAAATTGGAGGGCCAAACGATGGCGAGGCGACTGTTGACATACCACAAGATCTTTTAGTACACCATTCGTCTGATTCTGTAAAGGCCATTGTCGATAGCATATATCCTGATTTTCTGACAGAGGGGCGATGTCCGTCGTACTTGAATGGGAGGGCCATACTTGCTCCTACGCTCGAGGATGTTGGCATGGTGAATGACTATATGGTTGGCTTGAACTATTCCGAGCTGAAGATGTATTATAGTTCAGACTCCACGTGCAAGTCCGATGACTCCGAGACTGATTTGCTTAGAGAAATACACACCCCAGAATTTTTGAATGCAATCACGTGTTCTGGTGTCCCGAGTCATATTCTGAGGTTGAAGGTCGGCGTTCCAGTGATGTTGATGCGTAACATTGACCACTCTTCTGGCTTGTGCAATGGTACGCGGCTCATAGTCACTAGACTTGGTGAACGTGTGATAGAGGCGAGGATGTTGTCCGGGGTAAATGCTGGCAAGGTTTTTTTGATTCCGAGGTTGAGTTTGACTCCGTCCGATATGAGATTGCCATTCACGTTTCAGCGCAGACAGTTTCCTTTGATGGTTTGTTATGCAATGACCATCAACAAGAGTCAGGGACAGACCCTTACCAATGTTGGGGTTTACTTGAGAAAGCCAGTGTTTACTCACGGCCAGTTATATGTTGCGGTGTCGAGGGTCACAAATAGGAAAGGACTGAAGTTTGTGATTTGTGATGATGACGGTCGTCCTTCGAGCACCACTACAAACGTGGTGTACAAAGAAGTGTTTAGCAATTTATAACAAGCTGCATATTACCTGTGTCAGGTGCGTGATTTGCACTTTTTGGATTTTTGCACGTTCTTTTTTCATATACGTTGATGAGAAAAATCATACATTTAAGTGATATGTGATTGAATATGCGTTACTAAATGTATTGTTAATATAGGTATTGGGAGATGAAGAAGGGTGTGAATTGATATAGTTAATGAGGACAATAGTCGTGATTGAATTGAGGTGCGCATGTTGTTTCCTTTTCGAAAACCTGACAATATAGATCTTTGATTTCTTCTATGTTAATGTTAATTTCGTATTTATCCGTAAACTGCGGGTTTGCGTCTGAAACCCAATGGTTGTGTTGAGATTTGTAATTCGAAGACGATGATTGATATTCATGCTTTGTAGTATAATATTGATTTCAATAGGTTTGATTGGTTCTTGAGAGTTTTGTGATCAAGGTTGTCTCTCAATTGCTGTTTGTTCATGTGTATTGTGTTTCGGTAATGTTAGAATATTTACAGGATGGATTTTCCCGTATTATAGGGGGAACTTTGTCAAAATTTTTGTAGATTTTTATTTGTGCATTGTTGATTGTTATCATCTTATCGATAGTATTTTAATATTGTGAATCATACACTTTTAATATTGTTAGGAAGTTTATACCAATTGTCTTTGACAATCCCGTGCAACGCACGGGTGGAGGTACTAGTGATTAGTTAATTGATTGTTTGAGATTAATTATTAATTTTTTTTAAAAAAGGAAAAAAATCAAAAGACAAAAAAGGAGTTTATTTTGGGTGGGAAAATTAATTAATCTAATTAAAAAATAGGCTGGAATTTCCCTGCTTTTCTATATATATAGATATAGATTAGTAATATTAATATTAAAATATTATTTTATCTAATTAGTAATAGGTATGAAATTTATTATGCCATTTATTTTTTTTTTGTTGACATTCATTAACTGTATATAATTGGCTCTTAGAATTCCAACACCCAAAAAGATGATGACGGCGTCGACAACAGCAGCAGCAGCAGCAACAACAACAACAACAACAACAACAACATCAACAACAACAACAACAACAATAATAATAATAATAATAATAATAATCTATATCTATATATCTATATATATAACCAGCATATTTTCCCGCTCATTCTACCTATTTTCTGAATTAAATAATTAATAAAAAAATCATATTCCCACGCAAAGGATAATAATCTTGATATTTATCTATTTTCTGAATTACATTACGTATCCATCTTCACGTAGACCTCTCTATTAATCAGTACTCTTCCTCGCTATAGTATCATTGTATTTTTTTTTTAAGTTTGCATAATACAAAATACACCCACAAATTCTAATTAAATTACATCTTAAATATATGTCTCCCCGTGCAACGCACGGGTAGAAACACTAGTAGTAATAATAATAAAAAATATATATTTATCAATATCAATTAGTATAATCTCCATGTACTAATTGTATCAATTATTATTATTTATATATAAGAGGGAGAAAGTTTAGGATGTGGAAAAAGTATAACGGCCTAATGTAGGAATTGTTTATGAATGTCTTGGATAAGGGTGGTTCCACTCCCTTTAATCGTGTTATCAGTTATCAACCTACAAATTAGGAAGTGCAAAGTCCATACTTTAAAAACTGCCAACATAGAGGAAAATCAAAGGAAAACGGGGTGAGGTGGCTGTGAAGATGGATATTAGCAAGGCATATGATATGGTGGATTGGAATTACCTCAAGCATAAGCTTTTGAAGTTGGGCTTTGCACATAGATGGGTTGAGTGGATTATGCTGTGTGTCTCTACTGTAAGTTACTCAGTTATCGTTAACGAGGAACGGGGTGGGTCCAATCCGACCACATAGAGGCTTGCGACAGGGAGACCCGCTATCTCCATATCTTTTCATAATTTGTGCGGAAGGGCTGTCAGCTATGATTAGAAAGGCTGAGAGAACTGGTAATCTACATGGTGTTGAGATTTGTAAAAATTCCTCTATTATCTCTCATCTCTTGTTTGCAGATGATAGTTTCTTATTTTGTCGAGATACTGAGGAAAGTAGCATGGTGAAGAAGCTACTATGAAGCCGCTTGGGGACTATCAATAAACTTTGCTCAATCAAGGATTTGTTTTTTTTTTTTTTTCCAGCAGAAATGTGAATGACATGCTAAAAAATATCATTTCAGATCATTTGGGCATATCTATGCCATTGGACACGGGGAAATATTTGGGAATGCCTTCTCTTATATATTGGCCAAAAGAAGAAAGAAATTTTTGAATTCCTCAAGGATAAAGTGTGGAAGAAGATTCAAACATGGAGAACAATGCCTTTGTCTAAAGCTGGCAGCGAAGTTGTTATTAAAGCTTTTGCTCAATCAATTAATTCCTACATACGATGTGAGCTGCTTCTTGATCTCTACTTCTTTAAAGAACTGGAGCATTTATAATTATTGAATTCCTTTTGGTGGGGAACGAAGAAGGATGGTGGGAGATGTATTAATTGGCTTGCCTGGCATAAGTTATGCCTACAAAATTAAAGACTGAAGGAGGAATGGGATTCCGTGACTTCCAATGTTTCAACCTTGCAATGCTCGGGAAACAGGGGTGGTAGATGTTATCCAACCCCGATATTCTCATTGGGAGGCTCTTCAAAGCTAAATATTATCCAAATAGGGATTTCTTAAATGCCAACTTGGGGCATAGTCCAAGTTTTCTCGAGAATTGGTGGAGTTAGGATATCGCTAATGATGGAACCCACATTAATGTGCAGTCTGAACCATGGCTGCATGATGGAAATCACTTAAAAGGATCCAGACGTGTATGCCACCACAGATGAGCAATCTTAATTAGAGTGAGTGATCTCATGGTTGCAGGAAGAAGAGAGTGGGATATCTCGTTTTTGGAGGAAGTGTTTGATGACAGAGATATTGAAGAAGCTATACTAAGCATCCCATTATCACAGACTGCAGCAGCTGATGTGCGTGTCTGGCACTGGCAGTATACCACTACTGGGTTGTATACGGTGAAATCAGCCTATAAGTTAGCTTTGTCTTCTTGTTTTTTGAATGCTCCATCTTCTTTTTCAGATTGCTGGAAGAAAAATTGTGGCGGCCGCAAATTCCCCCAAAGTTGACGGCATTTTTGTGGAGATCTTGCAGGGATTGCGCGCCTTCCAACTAGGAGCGCTTTGCAACAACGAGGTATTCATGTTTCGACTGTTTGTACTATGTGCGCTCGCCAAATTGAAAATTCATGGCATCTGTTTTTTGACTGTGAATTTGCTGTGTACCAAGTAAAAAAAAAAAAATGAGTACATTTAGAATCACCCAAAAATAAAACTAATTACCGCAACCATGCGATGCACGCATTTCATTATTGTGAAAACAAAATATGATTCATAGTAAAATAATCCGTGAAATTAAACACAACTTAAATATAACCCGAATTAGTTTTATAGTTTAATTAAGGGGTTTTTACACTAATACATATGTTTATGTTTAATTTTTCAAAAATAAGGTAAAACCAACTTAATTACTCTTTAGACACAAACATTGAGGGGGAATTACAACAATCCGGAATTTCTGGACCGGCTTAATTGTACGAATATGAAAAAGTAAAACAGCAAATTAGGCATACCCTAACTTGGTGCAATTGGTAAGACACTAACCTTAGGGACCAATCTGGGGTTCAATTCCTCATGTGCGCATTTTCATGTTTTAATTAATTCCTTTTTTATTTTTATTCATTCCTTTTTCATTTTCTCATAATTCTTTATGTTTTGTTATTTTCATTTTAAACATTTCTATTTTTTCCCACCTCCTCTGATATAATAATTTGGTATCTATGTTTTTAATTCATTTTTTTTCCTTTTCCCACAATTCTTTCTATATATATTTTTTATTTTAAACATTTCTTTTTTCCACTTCTTCTTATATAATTTGGTAGCTTAACTTTTTAATTTAGTTAATAAATATATTTTACCTTTAATTTAGTAGTTACAGAAAATATGAAATTATTTTGTTTGTATTCTATTACACGTTACAAATGAAGGACATAGAATGTATAATTATTCATATCACATTATTTTTTCTGGAGTCAAAACATAGTAAAGAAGTTTAACATTTATCTTTTTTGAAAATTTTTCTCTCTTTCACACAACATGTGTAATGCGTTACACATGCATTACACATAAAATGTAATGCATATATGAATAAAACATTAATTACATAGAAGGTGTAATCTATTACACACCCGTTACACAGAATGTGTAATTCATTAGTTTGAATTCTATTGCGCATTACAAATAAATTACACAGAATGTGTAATTATTTATACCACATTAGTTTGTATATTTTGCTGTTTATATTTTAAAAAACTTCTCTCCTAGTTTTTCTTAAAATTTTCTACTCGACCATTTAATTTAGTTAATTAGTTATTCTACATATTTTGAGTTCTAAGTTAAACTTTTTTTAAATATAATTTCTAATAGATTGTCATTTTCATTTTAAACATATATATTTTTTCTTATAATTTTGCAACTTGGTCATTTAATTTAGTTAAGATGCATTGCACACTCTGTGTAACGCCTTACAACCTCCGTGGAATGATTACAACATAACTACACACTTTGTGTAATGCAGTAATTCTCAATTTTTTAGTACATATTTTCAATTTAATTTTTCCTATAGTTCCTCAGACATTTTATGCTTTTCATTTTATCTTATAATTTTGCAATTTGGCCCTTTAATTTAATTAATGTGCATTAAGCACTGTGTTGAGTGTGTAATGCATTAGGACACCATTACACACTTTGCATGATATATTACACTTTGCATGTAATTAATATTGTGATTATTTTATTTTATTTTTATACGATTCTTCATAGATTTTTTCATTTTCATTTTAAATATTATGTTTTCCTTTTCTCTTATAATAATTTTACAGCTTGACCATTTAATTTAATTAATGCATGTTACACACCATGTGTAATGAGTATGCACTGTATTACAATATCATTACACATTAAAAGATTTAGAAAAAAGTGAGGTTTCTATGACCTTTTTTAATCCTCCATTCAAAGCACTCACGACATCCATTAATTTCACTTTATAGTCTTTCTCCTGACCTAATCTTGACAAAGCTCGTCTTTCAATTTGGCACAGAAAGCTAGAAGCATGAAAATACAAACCAACCATTCCCACTAATTCAAACTCAGTGAGTCACCCACAAACATTATCTTCTTCGATTCTTCCCCTTCCATAGCTCCACTCAAAGAAACATTCACCATGCATCACCCATATAACAACAAAAAGACTCCAATCTCACTGTATGGAAATTTTCAAAAGCTCACACATTTTTTACTTTGTTGACTAGAAACTTCAATTTTCTTCAATTCACCTAACAAATACCATTCACACTCAGTTTACACAATTCAAGGAACTAGACGCAACTCAACACGACTACCAAATCTGAAATTTGTTACCATTCAAGGAAAATCTTCTGTCTTATGAATGAAAGAAGATGAAATTTGGGAGGATATCACCATCATAATCCTGTGAGTCTCACGGGAAGGAGAAAGCATCGCCATGTCCGCCGATTTCTCTTATTGAACCGGTTTGTCTTCTCATTAGTCGGGCGATCTAAACCGGGGATACCTGATTTCAACAATTAAGTGTATTTATCCTAATTTTTGAAATTTAAAACTTAACAACCAGATTCTGTCTAATTTCCTCTTTAATTAACTTAACATAAATGCTTTTATGGCTTAAAAGATTTCAGGTAACATAAAAATTATGTGATCCAAGCAAACGTTTTATGACCTAATGTACTTTAACTTTAACTTAAAAATCATTATCTAAGACAAAAATTATTTGAGTTGCCCTTCTGACGAAAATTTTATATTAGTTTCCTTGTATTGCGAAATAAAGTAAAAATTGTTTCTATAACAAAATCGATAATTTTTTCAGTGACCATTTAATATTATATAATTATTAATAAAAAATAATTAAAATTTTAATTTAATAACCAATAAAAATAATTAAAATTTGATTTTTAATAACCATTATAATGTTGTACATTATACATTAACCTAATAAATTAAATAAAAATATAAAAAAAAAAATTTACCATATTATGGAAAATTAAATAATTCGTGATAATATTACTTTAAAGAAAAAAAAACCACAAAAATAATAAATTTACTAATAATGCTCATTAGCAAAATCTTGGAATTGACAGTACTACATGGTTTCCTAATGCAAAATAAATTTTTGATTTTTGTATAGTATAACAATTATTTTTCCATCTACCGAAATAATCGGTAATGATCTCCTCCCCACGGTGGGGAGGATATCATACCCCCAAATACACATGGCCCCCCATGATGGGTGGGGAAGCCGATGGTGGGACCTACACACATGGCCTCCCACCAATCAGGGGGGACCATGTGTTTTTGTGGGCATGATCTCCTCCCCACTGTGGGGAGGAGATCATTACCGCCGAAATAATATGTATTATAATATTAATTCTTGCTAGTTCAGGCAGAAAATGGCTCGAGTAAATCTAACCGCGTGTTCTACTCTTTAACAAAAATGAATTCAAATTAATGCACAACAAAAAGATTATAAATGTTGCTTCACGTATGCCCTGGTGTGTTTATGTACTCCAGGGGAGTGCTGTAGTTATGGCACTCTCGGAGTATTTTCTGGTCACATAAAATATTCAGTTTGAAAATCGAGATTAATTTATAGCTAAAGACTTTGACCCGCGGCCAACGGTGTCATCAGAAAATTTTTTGAATTGTTTGAGCTTCGCCTCGCCGTGTTGGACTTGGATCTGTTCTTGGTTTTTAAAATAAAGGTTGAATGTGATTAGAAAATACCCCGAGAGTGCTTGAACATACGTGCACATATGCCCATGTTAGGATTGAGATTTTTATGAATTTTTATGTGAAGTAGGAGAGAGAATTAGTGGAGTTGAATGATCGAAATTTGTGTAGTATATATAAATCCCACGAAGTATGCAAATGTAAGTGGTTTGACCAAATTTAAATGTAGAAAGAATGGATAAAAATGTTTAAAAAGGTATACAAATTGAAATCCTAACATGCCCTATTCATGGAATGGACAAAGACTCATATTTTTATTTTATAATGGCATTTTCCACTAGTACAGAAATATTATCTGGTGGCGGCTGTTTTATGGCTCGGGTGGCGGTTATTTGACCGCCACCCAAAGCCCCGACACCCAAAATATGATTTTGGGTGGCGGTTGTAACAAAACAACCGCCACCCAATGTATTTTTTTATTTTAATATTATTATTTAGGGTGGCGGTTGTAACTAAACAACCGCCACCCGAATATTTTTTTTTTTTAAATATTTGGGTGCCGGTTGTAACTGAACAACCGCCACCCGTATTCAAAATTTTTTTTTTTAAATTTGGGTGGCGGTTGTAACGAAACAACCGCCACCCGATTTTTTTTTTAAATATTTAGGTGGCGGTTGCTATAATACAACAGCCACCAATTATGAATTTTTTTTTTCAAATTTTTTTCTGTAATTAAAAAACTGTAATTTCATACGGTTTTTTGAACCTGCAATCCAACCATTTCATCTCCCAAATATATCCATACAACTCAAATACATCCACTAATTCATACTATATACAACGCAAAGAACACAAATCCAACTAGTTAACAAATTAGAGCTAACAATACCTAACAAAATGCTACACAATGCATCTCGATCTACATACAACAGCTTTACATAAAACTCTAAATAAAGTTCGTTGCTATAGTTACATGACTACAAGTGTAAGAGTTAACATGAAATTCCGTACACGAAAATATTATAAAACTCGAAGTAAAATGAGTATAATTAAACATGTAAATGATCATTTCAATTGATAACCTCTCGGAAGAATTGAACCCAAAGTTCTCGTACGATATCGATATCGATATCGCTCTGGGAATACTCTTCAACTTTATTTGTCTGCGAGTAAAATGAAAGATAATAAGTTATATACATTTTTAATAAAGTACTGAATGCCTAAATTAATAATCTACATTTTATGATAATAAACATACCGTGTGTAGTTCATGGCCTTGAGCATAGTCTATCAGTATGTCATGCATATTCTTCATGACACAATAACCACACTCATTGCTTCCTGGTTGTTGCGTACACTAAAATTTGTACATTGCCAAAAAATAAAATAAGTAATACGAAAAAAATAAAGTTTGAAAGAAAACCATATATCTTCCAATATAATAAAAGACGAACCAAATTACGAAAAAATTATTATTTTTTAAATTTGTGCATATACATACCGGAGGATATTTCCACTCAACACTGCTTTGTCTTATACCCATTTGTTTCCATATCCCTCTAAAAGCCCTAAAAATTTAAATTATATGAATACTATTAATACTTAAGTGATCTAAACTCCAACTTATGATACGAAAACCAATAAATGAAATGAAAGTCATTGGATAATCACTTACACGCATATGAGCGATTTGACCTCCAAATTTCTCTCCTGATTAGTTAACGAATCCAATACGTATACTGTATTGACCGATGGTTCGACAACAAGCAATAACCAGTGATGACTAACAAACGAGATAGTTAGTTTTTTAATAACATATTCATAATTTTCGAACTAATTAATTAACATTAGATGTATATATCAACAAATGAGTGATCTTACTCTTGATGATAAGGGGCAAAAATGTATTTGCTGTCCTTCAAACGGCGCAGTGCCCAGTTAATATAGAGTAACGTCTCCCAATGTTGAGCCCTAACCATGACTGCCGATATTCGCGATGGACTTATAAAGCCGAATGGCACATCAAACTGCTCACACCTCCGATAGATGTACCTATATTAAACAACATACGAAGATACTATATTTGGTAACCCGAATATTGAAAGAGTTATGTAATTTAAAATTGGAATTGAAGGCTCACATTTGAAATACTTCCACAATAGAAGTATTCAACCAGTTCATCGTCATGAAATCCGCGATATTAGTAGCAGTAACAAAAACTTCGGTATCGGGTGATTCAGGAAACAAGCCGCCGATCGGGGCCACCAAAGTGTCACTATCACTGGGCATCATATTGATCAGATCGACCAATAGCTTGCAAGAACTGGGAAGAGTCTGATATGTTGCTTCATCAACGAGATTGCGTGATCCACCACCGGTTGACACAACAACACTTTGCGGCTTCTTCTGTTGATATGATTGATTATCCTTATCACCAATAATAGTATCCTACAATAGTACTTCGAGTTATGACAACGTGTGTATTAAATAATTATAAAATATTAAAAATAAATAAGTAAAACATATTATAAGACTCTCAACAACTCAACAACTTACATTTTCCAAGCAAACCATGCATTTTGGCCACTGAACAAAACTTCCAATGGGTAATAATCATGTGTTTTTCTTTGTTTGGAGTAATTTAGGTTTTTTGTTTATTTGTTTTTAATTTTATTTTATCACCCAAGTATGCCTATGGTGATTTAACTTGGTTAGAATTAGTTTTGCTTATTTGTTAGTAGTTTTTAATTAATTTATCAATTAGTTTTCTTGTTCTACAAGTTTTTAACACATGATTATTATTAATCATGTGTTATTACCACATGATTATTATTAATCAAATCACATTATGAATTTTAAAAAAAAAAAAAAAGAGAGAAGAATGGCATAACTTGGTTAGAATTAGTTTTCCTTATTTGTTAGTAGTTTTTAGTTAATTTTTTATCAATTAGTTTTCTTGTTCTACAAGTTTTTAGCACATGATTATTATTAATCATGTGTGTTTTAATACATGATTATTATTAATCATGTGTTATTAACACATGATTATTATTATTATTAATCAAATCACATTATGAATTAAAAAAAAAAAAAGAGACAGAGAGACAGAGAGAAGAATGGCATGCTTGGCCACGAGAGGCCAAGCGTGCATGGATGGCCGAGCATGGATATGCATGCTCAGCCATAGATGGCATAGCATGCATGGCCATGCTCAGCCATCTCTGTCAGAGCATCCAAATACTTGCTCAGCCGGGGATAATTGACTTTTCGCTTACTCTGTCGCTCATCCGTAACCGACTTATAAGGGTATATTTGTTCGCTCGATAAAATGTGGGTGCATGAGATTAAAAAAGTGGGTGTGAATAGCGCCACTCAAATAATAATTTTTTAAAAATGAAATACCTAATGCTAAAGAATATGAGACGGAAAGGGAGTGTGGAGAGAGATAATCATATATAAACAAACAACTGCATGTAAGAGGGTTCCAACACGGGCCTTTTGGTTACAAGACGCCCTGGTTAAAAAACTTAGCTAACCAACGACTTGTGACTATGATTGCACAATTTAGTAATTATTATCTTCCGGCATCAAGCTAGGGCTGAGTTCAGCTCCCTTCTACCTACGTCTCTGACCATAATCATTATCAACTTTGGCTATCAATCAATCAAATGCTCACTCAGAATAAAATCCAAAATGACATGGACCACTGCACAATGTACAATGAAATATGGGTTCTGTAGAATAATTTTTAAACCGTTGGGAATTAATTATTAAACTGTTGAGTTTATTTGAACTGATAAGTTGATTGTTAATACAATATTTTTTGAAATAATTAAGTTAAGGTAGGAAGTAAATGTGAGAATAATTTTTTATTTTTTTGTTTTTTGTTTTTTGTTTTTTCCCGCAGACCATGCGACCATTTGAAATTTTGATTTTGGTCCTCCATTTCATCGAACTCATTTGAACTTTTCTTCCCTTCTCACCAATACCACACACTGAAAATTCTAGAAACCTGTCCAACACAACACTTGAGGATCAGATCGTTTAAATGTGATGACTTCAATTAATATGGTTAAATTAGTTATTGAACTTGTAAATGGTTAGATTAGGTATTCAATTTAAAAAATGCCATAAAAGTAAGATTTGTCACATTGCCAATTTTTAACTTCAATCTTGATAGAAAGTCATTATCTTGTAAAAATAAGCATAAAGGTGTGCTTAGTGCAGGTACTTTCACGATTTATTTTCCTTTTAACAACACATACTCTATTTATTCGGGGGGCCAAAAAAAAAAAAAACCCTACATATATACTCTAAAAGTGTCATAACTTTTCATTTTTTAATTCCCAAAGGTATGGGCATGGTTTCGGGTTGGGTCAATTTTCGACCAAACCCAAAAAGAAACAACTATTGTCGGTTTGAGGTTCCACCCCCCGGGAAACCAACCCATCTCCGTCGATTTGGGTAATTTGAGCTGTTTAGGATGGTTTTTGAACACTTTAAATAGTTTTTTCGCAATATTGGTTATTCCGATTTCAATTTTTTAACCCAAAAACAAACTACAACCATTTTATACCAACCCAAACTAGCCCGGATCGGTTCGGTTTTGCGATTTGAGAGGGTATGCCCACCCCTTTTGGACCAAACATTTACCCAAAAATAAATTTAAACTTAAGAAGTGAAACAGAGGCTGCTTAAAAATAAGGGATTTTTTTCATGGGATGCCAAAAAAACATATTACATCAGAATACATCATTAAAGCAAAAACTACGGTGACAAATCTATTCCAATCTCGATATAAAGTAGTGGGGCTCGCAGAGAACGAATCTAGGAGCACTGCCCAGAGCTCCATAACAACCATATGACAATGCAAAAAGAACTGAAACAAAAGAAACATAACAAGCCATACAAAGGTAGATAAACCAAACCACCACAATGATGTAAATATCTTATTTATTTGATATTTTACATAATACAAACCTTGGACCTCCTGTTAATCAGGAATAATTTTGATCACCACGTTAACCTTATGTTTACTTATCACCTTAAACTATTTTAAAAAATACTTTATTAACAACTCATTTATCAGTTCAAATAACAATTTAACTATTTAAATTAACAATTTAACAATTAAGTTAACAAATTAGGGCAATTTTTTTTAAAACAAAATTTTAAATTAAGGAAAACCACCACTGCGCCACCACCAGAACTACCTGCTGCTACAACAAACGCCACCATTCTCCTGCTGCCCCAACACCACCACTTTCATGTTCCATTCCTCGCCACGACCAGCATCACAATACCACCGCCACTACTACGCTACTACCACCGTCATCATCACCACCACCAAAAGTACCAAAACCAAAAAGAAAAAAATCCAGATCTGTTGAATACAAGGGGAAGGACAAAAAGAAAACCAGATTTGCTAGAAAGACAACCAAGCACGAGGTGGATGGCGGCATTAGCGAATGAAGATCGTTGATGGTGATGATGCTGGTTCTTGCCGGTCGCCACTGGTTCCAGACAAGTTGAGAAGAGGATGGGTTGCACAAGATAATACAGTCGGAGGAGAAGGCGATCAATCAGAGATACTGTCTGACGACAAAGAAGATGAAAGCCCAAATCCAGAAATAAAATGAAAGACAGTAAATTCCGAAGTTGTTTACAAAACTTACGTAATTCCCTCTAAAAATAATATGATCGAATGGCATTCTAAAGCTTCAAGTCTCGCAGTGATTACATATGGTAAAGAAACTACCCTAAATTCCTAATCATCTGCATATGTGCAATTTTTTCATGCTAATGAAATCTCTGATTAAACACGATGCTGGGTGCTTCCTTGAGCCACATTGAGAGGTAGGATATCTCTGCTACGTACATATGATAGAAACTGGCCAGGTAGCTCTTCCAATAAAGCTTGGACCACTGAGATTTGGCCACCATGCACTTCTCGCATTGGAACAAACTGAACGATGTCTCGTGTAGCTATCCTCCCAGACGAACTCTCTAACCGCCGCCCAGTATCTGCATCAAGGATCTCCATTTGTTTAAAATCTGCACCACCCACTCCAATTATAAGGATCGAAAGTGGCAGATCTGAAGCTCTCACCAACGAATCTATGGTTTCTTGAAGATCAGTGATTACTCCATCCTGAAAAATTACACCATTGTTTCACTTTGATTCATTGTTCCAAATTAGACACCAAACTCACATTTTTGTTTCAGTTTAAAAAACTGCACAATGATAAAATTGCGCATGAAGAATGAAAGCACAAGTTGTTTGAGACGTACAGTTATAATCAAGAGGATGTAATACTTGGCATGGTTTTGAGAGACGGAGTGGGCAGCAATATCCGCAGCCTTGTTTATGACTTGACCAAATAGTGTGGGTCCCGCAAGAGCAACATTTTGCAAAGCACTTGCATAAGCACCCATTATACCTTCTACACCTTCAACCTGTAGAAAAACAAAACCAGGAAGTATTAAACAAGTTTACTACATGTATCTTGAATGTATGATCCGATTACATCTTGTTATTATCATCTGGCGTCAAACCTTAAACAATTTGAAAATGTCAATATCTTTAACATTCTTCTGTCACCAATTCTGTTAAAGCCGGAATAAGCAAGATGACGATCAGAAGGTCAAGAGCTCATTACAAAACTTTTTCCTAAATTCATTTTCAACCACACACTTTGCCAAAAGAAGTCTAATTTCTCACATTTCTAAGTACTTTTTCACTACACATTCTCAAGAAAAATCAATTTTCTTCTCAGAATGCTATATCATAAAAAATAATATTAGTCGAGCAAAGATTGTTACCTCAAAACCAATTGCACTACCATTCAAGTTGAAGCAGTGAGATACTGAGCCTTCATATGATCTTCCACCAAAGCCCCAAGCAGGAAAGCGTTTATCTGAATCATAGAATTGTATGACCTCCCCAACCTCCATTATGGCCTAAATGACATTTTGTCAGTATTATAGCCTAAAACCCTGATGTGAAGTAGATACATATTCAACGCCTACTAGATACTAGATATGAAGATAAAACATCTCTTTTGCAAACTTTCGAAACAATTGGTAAAGAAAATTATGTTGACAGAAAAGAATAAAGCAGTTGATTAACTTCGTTGGCCATTGGAAACCTTGGTTAACTCACGGATTAACCAAGATATCTTTATCAAATAAGAGGACACTATAGATTCTTTAGTAGAATTCAAGATGTTTGAAAAAAGACCATTTCGTTAATTCAAGTGTTCCGCCTTCTTACCCGCTGGTAGGCATTCAACCAGCCAGAAGGATTAATGTAGTGCAAAGAATCTGGACTTCTGGGATTCCCATTCGAAGCTGTGAAAATTTATACACATATGAATTAATAAAGAACCTCTCGACAAAACATATGAATTAATTGAGATTGGGAGAGTCAAGTACCAGTAAAATCAATAGCGACCATGAAATTAAGTTCAAAACCACTGGAAATGTAGTCGAGGAAGCTGTATAGTTGTTTCTGAACTAAGTGATCCACAAAAAGTTGACCCTTGAGAACCTATAAGTTATTATGGGTAAGATGTGCGACAATTAGCTAAGGCCACAGCAAATGGCCAATGGTAAACTAGGAGAAAGAGAAACCTTTTCATGATTGTGAAATCCAGAACGTGGATAAATGAAGTTTGCCCCAGTTTTATGCTGGTGAAGATTTATCAGCTCCGCCACAGATTTTTGTAGTTTTCTGTATGAAGAAAATATAGATCCACAAAGAATGGAAAGGTGCAAAATTGAAATTATAAATTTTGCATTAAAGATAATGGGAACTAAGCATTTAACTGTCCACAATGACGGACCGAATGAAACTAAAATATCTAAAAAGGTACAAACTGATGTCACATACCCAATAAGTGCATGATTGCCATCGCTATTAAAATCGAAGCACTCAATAACCAATGGGTTTTCCTGTACGAGAGAAACCAAGTAGAAAAAAGGAAGATGGGTGGTTAGTTAGTTATAGCTCCATGACATGACCTTAGAAACCAAATGTGGAATCCTACTAGCAATAAATATACAAATACCATTATAAATTCATTCTTGTTGCTAAAATTATAACGCCATAAAATGAATAAAAAAACAAGGGAAAAAATAAAAATAAAAAACTTTTCTCCTGAGAGACATGCCACGTTGGCAAGTTACCTTGCTACCAAACTGCTGCATTGTTAGAGTTACTGGTTTCCAAACTGGATTCAAGTTGTTGTTCACGACTTCTGTCTTCCAAATTGGAACAGAAGCTCCAGACTCAACAATTCTGGAGATTCTCAAGAAAGGATCCTGTGAAAGGTAATGAACACTAACTTTAATTACAAAAGAAAGAAAAGGAAGTGGCAAGAATCACCAAACTCTATCACAACGGCGTTTTCTTAGTGTTCTTTTTCACAAACACTAACACTTTTGGAAAATAGATCTTTGTTCTCCAGATGTGAACAGCGAAATGTCATCTCAACTGCATTCCTTGAAGCTACAGTTTCCTCTGCATGGATGGTAAGCGTTCCCAAGGCTCTTGAAGGCCGCCCATCTCCATGGTAAAGACTCAAGGTTAAACTTTGATTTTGTTTAGTAACAATCTGTCATAAGAAGAAAGGCGAAAAAAACCATTACGTGACACAAAATTCAAATCAAATTCACAGCCACCATAGATAACTGACGTAAAACAGACTCCCGTTGGACACGAAAAGAAATGATTGACTAGTCATCGTTCTACCAGACCTTCCTTTTAAAAGAGAAGCTATGGAACATTCTCATTCTCATTCTCATATGCATGGGATGAAGAAATAGGAGGTTACAAGAATATTTGCCCAGATTCTAAAAACCAAATGCCAACATGCAAATAGTTTAAAGTACGTGGAACCAAAAAGAACCAAAGTTGAGTGAGAAGCTAAATTTCATCGAAATAATACCAGAGTCATTATTGTTAAGTGAAGCAAATTGAACAAGGATTAACTTCGACATCAAAGATAGAATTAAAACAGAATATGAAAAAACTATAAATGCTCTTCTCCTTCTCCAAATCATGTTTAGCACCACCACACAAAGCAACAGCTTATAGCAAAATTACAGTCTCCCATCTGTATTATATATTCAAAGGAAGCAACAGATAGAACCAACATACCTCAGAAAGATAACAACTGGCTTCACCAAGGAATTCTTGATCGTTTAGCTTCAGATTCTGCAAAGCAGTATTAATTGCCTTTTAAATCATACCTCCAGAGATGTCAAGAGAAAGAATAACAGGTATTATTAATAGAACATTCAAAATTTAGTAGCCGAGTATTTCAAATTACAACTGAACTCTATCTTTGAATTTGTTTCATTTATGAATTTTCTCCTGAATTTGCATGGATTAAAGCCAATTCCTACTTACCATCCCGTTTTACTTTTTTATATTATTATTTATGCCTTAGTATGTACAAATCAAAACATTTAATGATAAGATAGAGTTTATTAAAATTAACATAAAAGATTCTCGGGTGTTCAGAGAATCTGGGACTAGTATCAGGATGCCTAGCCTATCCTCATCTCATTTAAAATAAGAGACAGGCAGGTTGTGGAGAAGGTATTTTTCCATCATGACTCCGAACAAACTAATCCCAATGTCTGACTTTACAGAATTAAATAGGAAATAACAACCGGGGATTCCTTTTGGTGGAATTATTAGTCAAATGAAAGTCACTATTCACTTTAAAGGGTGTTCTTCTACTCATTTTCACACACTTTTTTCAACTCCTCTCATTCTCTCTTCTATTTTACATCCACATATCTCGTGGGACCTACCAGTACTGCACAAATCTCCACCAATCAATTCCACTCATTCTCTCTCCTATATCACATAAAAACTTGTTTTTACACATATCCTAGCACTCGCTAAGTCTTCAGCTCACATACTCTACTAATTAATTCAAGAGATGCACCATATTCCATCTTCATCATCATCAGATATGAAAAACTTATTGACAAAAACAAAAGCATAAACATGGGCGTGTAAAAGAACGATTAAATTGTTCAGCCAAATTCTATTTTCTTCCAAACAAAATGATAGCACATTGGTTGCAAGAAAAACAAAATGTGGAGTCCGAGGTTGAGAAGATAGAATGAGCTATTTTCCAACAGGGATGAGTGAAATTATACTTCTAGAGTTTTAAATAAAATTCTATAATACTTGGCTACAGATTTCATCAATTTATAACCACAGTTACCAAATAAAAACCTACATTCAAACAAAATTAATATCATGTCAAGCATAAAACCACATCACAGCAAAGGGTATTGTTGATAGGGATTACTGGAAAAATGATTTTGCGATGTGTGGTTGAGATGCAAAGAAAATGTATTAAACATGGAAAAAATTGTCCGAAGAATGTAATGAGCGGTAGAAAATAATGACATGGGAAAATAAGTGTTGGTTTAAATTTGTATCAAACATGCCCTGATTATATAACAAGAAGATAAGAAATCTAAGTCTGCCTGTAGACTTGTTTCAGCCACTCTTACGGAGATGGATAAACCAATTTGGCATCAATGTCCTTGCCAGACTTTGGCATTAATTAATTACTTCTCTGCAAATATGGATTCTGATACGCAAAATTAACTAATGCCCTCAGAATGGAACGCCGGAAGCAGTTATACACGAACATTGTCTATTCCAGTATCATTGGAGATTCTCGGCATGTAGAGGAACAGAATAAATAATTTTACAGTGATATCTACAGGCTCAATCCATGTAGAATCCAGAATAATTTTTAAAAAGAAAATCTTCAGTGTTTCAATATCATTAGGATGATTATTTATGAAAACAAAAAGAGATGCACTTTCATTATTCAACATCAAGCTTCTCAATTTAAACAATGCCATATGCTGAAGCATATTAAACTGAAATCAAACATCGACTTAAGTTTTAAAAAGAATATAGCATACCTTCACAGGTAAGTTATGATACTTTGTATCGACATCATAAATGCGGAAGCTGGAAAAGAATGGTCAGACAAGTCAAGCAAACTAATAAAGGTAAACAAAGAAAGTAAAAATGTCCAAAAGAGAACGAATGAAATCGTACATCAATTGTTGAACAATCTCAAACTGATAAGTAACATTTATTTTCTGAATCCAAGCAGGATCCAGACTGTTCATTATCACTTCTGTTCGGCCCAGTTCCTCTAGGTTTCCATCTCGTTTCTTTGCATACACTACAGCTATAGGATCACTCTGAAATTAAAAAGAATTTGATGCTTTGGAGTGAATATATATATGCAAGGAACAAAAACAAAAAAATAAAAATAAAACATAAAACATAAATAATATATTAGTAACTAGCTCAAGTGAATCTCTAGTACAAAAACGATTTTTTGAATAATTAAATGAGAATAACAAAATATTCAGAGCTTCTGGATGTCTTGGCAATCATATCAATACGATTAAAGAAGATGTCACGGAAATCTACACTTTATGGATGGCAATAAATTGTAATCATATAATTTCAAGGATAACCACAGTTCTTTTTAGAATGGCATCTCTGAAACTTTACCCATGAAAGCAGGAGTATGGCCAGCACTTTCTCTTCCCATCTATCGCCACCCAAAACACATACAAGGGCTCCTCTTAGACAGTCAGATGGTATTCGAATAGTATATGGAGCATAAGGGGAGAAATTGTTGAACCGGAACGAAGAATATGGCCAAACAAGGACAAGCTCATTTGTTGAAAAGCTTATTATTGCAAAGAAGACCATTTTTATTTGTGATCACATACATTTCGTTTCATCTCTTCCGGATTCTAATAGCAGCTCATGGCTACACTTTTACATCAAAGAAACTCTCTGCTAAACTCTTCGGGGGGGAGGAAGGAAATAGAAAACCGCCCCCGCGCAGGGGGGGTACGGAATCTGTGAGGGTCCATTGTGCATGCATCATTATATATGTAACAAGTAAAGGCTACTTATTTTGAAAAAGTGGCATGAACCAATGCAAAATGTGTTTTCTTGTTAGACCTGTCAAAAGAGGTAGCTTTGGGTAGCCAGGGTCCATGTGCCAACAAGTTTTTACGGAATGAAGCTAATTTTCTTCTTACTGCTATCATTATTTAAATCAATTTGGTCAGTGATTTCCCAAACCTAAGACATACACGGGATCAGGTCCATTTCGAAGACATCCACATGGAGTCCATTTTCACTCTTTCCAGACTCTGGATGACTCAATTTTGCATGTCTGAAAGTCCATTTTAAATTTTCATTGGCAACACATTCACGTTTTATTTTTTCAGATATTGATGTTCTGGATATGAATATCCTCAACTACGACATCTTTTTTGGAAATCCAGAAAACGAACAGCTAAAGAGGAAAAGCTACACTGTCACCCTAAAATATAGAAGAGAAAAAGTACTACAAGCCAAATAATATGATTTAGCATCCAAAAGAAAGAAGTCCAAAGACCTATATGGCTATATCTGATTACATCAAACATCAATGCTTGCAGAAAAACCTTCAAAAACTTGAAATTATGAAATGGCTCCAGGAAAAATCATGTTTTAGTTTTAATCTCTAAACTTCAATTACCTTGGATAGGATGTCACGATCACGGAGCTTCGAAGCTGATAGAGATAACTGCAGATCACAATTAAAAATAATTTCAGGCGGGCAGGAGTCAAATACGCTTCTACTGCAAACGTGAGCTAATACAGAACTCAAAACAGACGGGTCCATATATAGGTCCACGATGACAAAGTTTACGGTGTTAAGATTTCCCTGAGGGCCAAACATATATATAATACAGTATCTTCTCTGCTGATACTATAAATCCATATGATTATCATTCTTACGTAATTAAATTATCCCTTTTCCTGCAAAACCAGAACACGTGCATCGTATTCTACAACCTATTCGCAATATACTCAACAAAAATGGTTTCATTTTCAATCCTGAACTGAGTTGAGGCATGGATATGGTCCATGGCTCCCAAAGTGGAAGGATGTCATGCAATTGGTACCATCTGATAGGTTCAAGGTGTACTTGTGTCCAAAACTCTATATTATTCCAGTGGCTGATGTTTCAAGTTTCTTAATTCCCCACTGTCACAGACATTAATTAGATTGCATTTTTGGCTCTGATTTATCTAAAAATTACTTTCTCCAATATTATTTTTAACCTCATTTAATTGATACAACTTTATCATTTTTTCTTTTTAATTTATCAATAACATATTCAAAATCTTTATTATAAAATATCTACCAAAAAAACAGTCGTAAAATAATCATTTATTTTCTTTCACCTACATAAAAACCTCAAATGCCTCATCTCATCTTTAATCCACTGATTGTGCAAGAGAAGCGCAACCAAACACACCCATACTCCAAAGGAATTGGTCCAGCATATCCACCCCACACACTAGTAGTGCCAATGTCAAGAATCACATATCTTATTTGACTAAGCTTAAATAAAATTAATATTTATTTCATCTATTATTCCTCACAGTTTCTATATAACATTTCCTTGCGTCAGCTTAAGGTAATGTGCTTAATTTATTTTTCAACGAAAATAGGTTTATCTCTATTTACACGAATTAAGAAACCATAACTGTTAGAGAATTATTATTATTATTATTTTTTTTTTTCTAAAGACACACTTCAATTTTATCAAAAAAATACGGGCTAATTCTATTCACATTAAATTTCATCAAATTAAATTTATTTTCGTCCTCATCCCTTCAACTACGCATATATTAAAGGACTTGTTCTATACATGATATTTTTTATTTATTTAAACAATATATTAGATGTGTGCTTGAAATTTGAGGAAATATATTGAAAAATAAAGTAATTGTACGAGTCATTGTTGCAAATAATCGAAGAAAAAAATTAATAAAAATTAGTGATAATTTATTTTGTATAGAACAAACCCTAATTCCGTAATTACTTTATAATTTTTAATACCATTTCTTTAATATTCAACGATATATCTGCAGACAAATTTAATCTCATCGAATTTAATTTGAGCAGAAGAAATTAACAAAAATGCAGAGTAACTTGAGGATGAAAAAGTCAAACATGGCCAGCAGGTAATAGACAAATTGGATTTGGATGCCATCGGGGCAAGTGCATGCGCACACAATACCTCCATTGGGGTGGAAAGGGCCTGTTGACCTTTAGTTCTAAAGAAAAGATCCACGGCATCATTGCGACCGCCACGGCCGCCGCTAATATTCTGGGCCCTCTGGTGGCTGCTGTCGCCAACGCCCACCGCCTGCTTTCCACCCTCCAAATCCGAAAAGCAATTACCCATATGTATGAACCAAATCCTCTCTCTCTGTGTCTCTCTCCAACTATTGTAAAATCTTTCTAAAACCTTCAACCCTCCAACCCTATTAATAGAGTAACGATGCAAGAGAAGACCATAATCCTCCTTTTTTCCTCGAAATTACGCGTACCAAATCCCAATAAAGATGCAATTACTCTTATTTAGAAATACAGAGTACCATTGCCTTCGAGTTTATCGAAATTTATCCAAAATTAGTAATTCCAAATTGTCGCGAATGAACTTCTGTTTTTCATTTTCCCATCACGATTCCTCCAAGGCCAAGCAAAGCGGTTGTCTAACTTTGACGGGTAGAAAAATGCGATCAAATTTTCCTCGAAAGTGGATTTGATATTTTGGGATTGATAGGTTTCTTGTGGGAACGAAATAATTGATTACCTATTTTATTTTTCCAAAAAATTGATACTTACTGATTGATGTACCAAAATTGTAAATTCACAAAACTGTCTCTCTGGCTCCGATACCTTCAGCATTTTCCTTTTGTTTATATATAATATAATATAATTATCACTAGATGGCAATTTTAGGCCTTATTTGATTGGGGGTTTAGTTGTTCCGCACGATATTCCGTGTAAAAATGTGTGGTTAATATTATTTTGAGAAATGTGTGTGTGGTTGAAAATGAGTATGAGGTATACGGAATTACGTACGGAATTGGTTAACACCAAATAGAACAAGGCCTTACTCATCGGATTCGAGATGTGTGGGTACTCGCTCCATTATGGAGCGGATCTGACCTGACTAAATACGTAATAGGGACGGACTTTGAATGGATCCGGATCGGCATATATCCGCTCTGAACTGCCCCTATTACTTGGAAATATATTTATATTTTCTAAATTAATATAAAAAATCAATATAATTAAAAATATTATGACATTTGCAAATGTAAAATTAAACTTTTTAAATTACACACACGATTAAGTATGTAACCCCTACTCTATTTATAATTTTTATGAGAAAAAGTCAAGGTAAAAAAATAAAAAAATCAACGTTGTATATCAACTCATGAGTCTAAAGATTGATCTGCCCCGCTCCTTGATCCTGCCCGACCCAACCCACCACTAGAACTCGTAGGTCAGGGGTGGATCCGAAGCACTCTATAGCTCGTGGCTCTAAGGAAGGTCTCATATGCCCCAAATCCGATCTATTGTGATTCCTATTTATCACACCATATTATATGCACTCATTTAAAATTACTATTTCTGTCCCATAAGCAGTGGCAGAGCCACATGGAGGCCCCATGTGGCTCTCAGACTCCACTGCCCTTTCAATTTTTTTTCTTTTTTTTTTTCCAATTACTCTTGTATGGGTTTTGTTTTGGATATATTATAGCCAACTCCAATCATTAGTTGTATTAGCAAAAATCAATCAGTTGTCATTAGTTTTCACGATAAATATTATTAGTTATTTTAGTTTGTGAGACTTAATTAATTCAAAAATATTTTTATATTTATGTTACTAGTTAAGGTAATTGATTTGAAATTACGAAAATATTTGTTGTATATAGTGTTTTCTTCATTAGATATTTAGATTTGCCTAATTTAAATGAACATGTTTGAAATTTATAATCTGGACTATTAAGCGTGTGTTCGTGTGTGCTTATTTTTGCCTAAAATTTGACTAAAAGTGGAGTGTAGTGGTGGGGACCACGAAATGTGTGGATAATAATGAATAATGATGTGAAATATATCGTTGATATTGATGTTTGACTTTGACTTTTAGTAGTAGGTAATTTTTAGGTGAAAATAAGTGGAAACGAACACACGCTAAATTAAACTTGTGTAAATTTTTTTATTTCAATAACATTGGGTAAAGAAATCCCCCAAACCTCGAGAAGCAAGGCGATTCTCCGTCCAACATATCAAGTTAGAATTTTTTGGCCCCCATTAAAATTTTTCTTGCCTCTGACACGCCCATAAAGATGATCCAACTTTACTTTTGCATCCATTCAAAATATAGCCCATGTCCATTTTGAAGATATAGTTAGAATATTCATTTTCGTATATATCCCTAATTAACGTATATTATTATTCACAAAATAGATTAATTACAATGAAATATCTAATAAATGAAAATGTATATTAGAAAACTATCTAAGGCCTTGTTCTATGCATATTAAATTTCAAAAATTCAAATCTACTTTTTCTCTCTCATTAGTTCCATCACTCAAATATTGATTTGATAATTTATTTATATTTTTAATATATATTTTTTTAAAATTTCAATTACTAATTTTATACGAATTTCGAATAAATAAATATTAACGAATATAGAAGACGGACTGAAATTCTACTTTTCCAATACTAGTAATAGTATTTTCTTAATTTTAATAAAAATAAAAAGTGGTTTATATTTATAAAATGGAAATAGTAAAATTTTAATAAGTGCATCACTCCCTTTAGACAATTTTAACCCCAATATTGCACCGCAAATCGCATTATCTTTTTGTTTATGAAACCCACGTTCTCTCTCTCTCTCTCTCAAGTTTGCGGATCTGAATTGTTCCTCGTTCGGTAGCTCCTACCTTATCTTCTGAAGTTTACCAATTCAATTATAGAGCAAGTGTTCGAGAATCCATTATACGATCCACAACTCATAAAATATTAAATAGTAATTGGGGTATTCATGAAAACCTCAACTAGTGTTGACCTCTGTGTATGTAATTTTTTCTTTTTAATTTCATCCTATGCTTCCAGAAAAATAAACAAAAAATTGCATCAAATAAGGAAAAAATAAAGAATAAAAATTTGTACGGTGCCCTTTTTTGACCGTATGCATTCAGTTCAGACATTTTGAGGTTGCTCATTTTATGCTAATTATCTTTTGTTTTGCCATTTTATTTGTATCTATTTTAGTAAATAAGAAAAAAAATTAAAATTGTGGCGTGTTAAACGAATGCCCAAAATGCTTTCCTCGCTATGTTTGGCGAACGTTTGGTGAACGTCCTAATAAGAACAACATTGAAAATATGTGTGGGATTAAAATATTTTTAGATAATTTACTTTCACAACTTTTTTTTCTTTTTGATAAATCCTTTCATAACTTTTAATGTATAATACCTCTTGAATTTATAATTACGATACAATTAATTAATTTAACTTTTAAGCTTGTCACGTAGATCCGTTCTCAATATATATCGTTCCTATCTTATAAGTCTCCTCAACATTTTTACTGTTCCTACGACCATTATAAAACGACGTCGTTCCGGTTTTTTGACTGAAAAACGACGCCGTTTTATACTCGGAAATTTATTTTTGACCCGCCTACTGGTCGCGGATCTTCTCGACCCAATTCGAAAAAGTCCTGCGTTTCTTCTACTGGACACTTCTTTCCATTGGGCAAACTCGACCCTCTCTCTCTATCGTTCTTCTCCGAAAGCTTCAAATACTCCAATCAATCATTCAGTCGCTTGTGTTTGTTTCTTCAGCCTAGATCCGCCTACACCCTTTCTCGATCTACTGAATAATTTAGATTCCCATTTTTGTGGTGTTGTTCTCATTTTCTCACAAACCAACGACGTGCCAGTTTTCCATTTCTTCGAGGTTTGAATTTCTTTTTAATTCTTCATGTTTTAAGTTTACAAAAACTTGGATATCTGGTGTTTAAAACTGTACGCGATGTATAACTATTGTGCTGCTAGATTTAGTCAACTTTACTTTAGATGAAAATCCCATCAATGTTCAAGAATTAGCAGCAAAATCCCATCAAAACCAACTCTTTCCAGGAAAAATAGAGAAGGAAACAAGAATGCATTAACTTTGTGGGTTCTTTTTGTAGCTGCAAAATTGTTGATGTAGTGGTTGGAATTAACTAATATGATAGTTCATAATTTGTTGTTATTATTAAACAACTAGGGCAGTGAGAAGTGCGTATTGAATTTGATTCTCTTCAACAGGTGGAATATTAAAGGATGATTAGTTAAGGAATAAATGCATTTGGCTTTTCTAATTAACTGATTAAGGAATGATATCTTTCCGATCCTATTATGTGAAAATTGTCATTATCAAGAAATTTCAACTTTACGGAGGCCAAGCGGCCTTTGACCATCACTATAACCACATGGCGAGAAGCTAGAAACAGCTTAGAGACGCTGTGAATATGAGCAAGCTCTTTACTTTGCCGGACTTTGTTGAAAGTATGCTTTGAGTTTAATACCATGTCCTTGGTTGGTATAATTCCTTTTTAGAGAAATTTTTTCTTTTTGGAGAATTTGTAGTTGCATTAAGGTTGGTGCAATATCTGTACCCAATTCAATTGCTAGATGGCATACTACGATCAAGAATGCCCAATGCACAACTTACGACACTGGTTGTTTGCTTGTCTCTATTTTCCCTGCTTTCTTACATGCCTCAGCTTAACATAAAATACCTTCAATTTATCATCTGGTAATATCCTTGTCATTCAGTTTGATTATGCTATTTAGAACATGAATTGTGTATACAGTGTTTGGTGGTTAAATAGATAATAGTTGATTTTTTTTTTTCACCTGAGTGCCAATTCAGAAATGCTTTCATTCAACTTCATGATAAAAAAAAATGGTCAATTTCACATGGAATCTGAAATAGTTTCCGCTTATTTGTTCATTGTTCTTAGTATTTTGTGCAGTTTAGAGTTCATTTTGTATGGTTTGGTTGGATTTTTAATATTTTCGGAAATTTCCATTCTAAGATTGAAATCAATATATATTTCAAAATAGTCATTGCGGTTGATATTTGAGATGCTTACTACTTTTTGTGTACTTAAAGAGGATTGTTCGACCGTCTGACTTGAACTGTTCTTCAACATTGTAGGCTATGGTCATGTTGATTTATTGAGTCCACGAGGATGAGAAGGAGAACTTTATATCGGTATTGATGATAAATTGCAAGTGTCCATGTTTGAGATGGTTTGATTCCATCTATTGATGTTATTGTCAAACGTTGTGTTTATTGTATAAAATGATGGTGATGGCTCAATTATTGTTGTAAGTTTGGTTACATATAAAATGAGGTGGCCTTTTATTTTTGAAAAATAGCATGCAATTGCTGTGTTGGAGTATGCTATTCTTCAATATTTTTGTTACCTATAGCGTCAAACAAAGTCGTATAGACAATGGTCATAATGAGGGCAATGGTATCTGTAAATACAATATTTTTTTTTTGATGTAAAGGTAAAATATGTATTAATCACAGAAAATGTACATATACAACTACTCTGGGCATACCCAGGCAAATCAAAGATGGCAAACAACTATGCCCAAAGAGAATCAAAGATGCTAAACACCCCTAGCAAAGGACGGTGGAAGAATCAAAACATTAGGATACAACATATACAAAATCCTGTATACATGTGTTTTGATTCTCAGGATAGTGTAGTCCGTGCAAGGAGTGTGGTCTTCAAAAACCTTCTTGTTCCTAGCCACCCAAAGATGATAGATAGTAGCGGCGAATGCAATCCGTCTTGCCTTGACTAAAAGGGATGAACCGAGGCTTTCCTTCTTGATCCACTTGAGCGCACTAGGAAGAGTAGTCATCAAGCGAGTCATACCCATCCACTCACGAATATGCCCCCAAACAACGTCACAAAACCTACAATGGAAAAAAAGATGGTTCGATGTTTCCATAGTAGTAGAGCAAAGAACACAATGCTTGTCAATATCCAAGTAATCAAGTTTATCTGTAAATACAATATTTGTAGCATTTGTCAAGGTCATTACATTTCACATTTCGCTTTCCTCTGTCAATTGTATTGTTGCAATTTCCATCTTAATATGGAGTTAATGGTTTTTAAGTGTCTTTCATTTCAAATATCTATGTATGCTCTTATGTATGACTAATGTCTCTGGTATTTCATCCACTGGGGTTTTTCAGAAATATAGGGCTCCAAACGTGAAGACCTAAAGTCATACATTTCATTATTATTCATGTGCATTGTAATGGCCGAATTTTGTTTTCTTTGGTCCTTGCATTACTTTTAAAACTAATATGTATCTCAATTCTACGCGAACTTACACAAAATGAGCATAACGTGCAATGCACGTTCGTTCGTCCCTAGTATATATACACACACTAGTATTATTCCAGTGTATTGTACAGGGACGAATAAAATGGTATATTTATATAAAATAATATTATAAAATTAGATAATAAATTATTATAGATATGTAACAAAAATAACGAAACACGTGTAATATTATATATTTCAACGGTTTACAAATTTTAGTACGAAATATTATCTGATAAGAAAAAATATCATATCAATTATCATAATTGATGGTTTTAATTAATAATATAATTAATATTTGGAAAGAAAATTTAGATAATATACTTATTTGAAAGAAAAAAAACTTAAACAACACGTTTCATGAGTCATATATAACTGTTTAGACATATTTTAAATATGATTAACAATGGTCTTATGATCGGTCTATACATACATGGGCAATGTTCAAGCACAAGCACTACCGCCGTAGTTATGGTGTTAGCGTTGTATTTACCAGCCACATATGATTTTCATTTTGAAATTCGAAATCAGGTCTAGATCCAACACGATGAGGGGGAACTCCAACAATTCGAAAAAAATTTCGGCGACACCATGGCCGCTGATGGCTGCGGGTTAAAGTTTTTTGCCATAATTTGTGCTTGAACATTACACATACATACATATATAAATGTTGTGATTGTACCACATTTAGTTCGAATTAAATTCTGAATATTGAATTGATTTTGTATTATAGATCAGTTCGAGCTAAATAAAAAATGCAGTTAGGTGATTTCATTCTCCTTAACATGGCAACTATTAAAAAAAGGAGGATTTTTTATTTAATTTTTTAAATATCTGAAAATATTTTTTTCTAAAACAGATTATCCCCGCCAATGTCGCACAACGCTAAGTTGATACTTCAGGTATATAATTATTTCAAAAATTAAAATGTATATAAAATAACTAAAATGCAATATCCAAAAATTAAAATATAGAAAGAAAATAATAATTCTCATTTTCGGACTTAATTTCATAGGTATTATAAGTTGTAGCTTTTATCTATTATCACATTTACATTAATGCATGTAACACTAAATATAAAAGAATTAAAAACGTTATAAAAGAATTAAAAAAATAGAATATATATAAAAAAGATAAAATACATATAATATAAAAAAATAAAATAAGGAAAGCAACATAAATTAAATAAGAAAAATAATTAATACCTAAAAACTAATGCCAAACATGATATTGCCACCTAGGCACTTTGCCTAGGTGGCACTTTTCTTATCTTAATATCTTAATATAATAATACTAGCAGGGCCAACTAGGCACTGCGCCACGTTGGCAGTGCCAAGCTGGCACCTGCATTTAGGAAAAAAAAATCGCTGCTTGTGCAGGATCTTATTGCCATTTATAAACCACCACTGAATTATGGAAATGGGTGACAATCTGCAACAGATTAATGAAATTCATTTTTGAATAATTTAGTACATAACTGAAATTCATGCATTCCTTATTTAGGATTATTCTATATGCGATTTGCATTGATAATGTTGACTGCCGCTCATCTGCCAAGCTGCAACACAATAAATCTAGTATTTACAAAAGCATAAAAATAGAAACACACGTCTGCCATAATTTTTTACTGAATCACAATGATTGTAATGCATTCTGCCACATTAATTTGCTTACCATAATTAAGGACCGCAAATTTGGTGGATAGTCTTACCACAAATTACTATTATTATTACAATTGTAATTACAACATATATCCTAAACAATCACCCTTCACCTGTTTATTATTACTGATTTCTTGCTCAGTTAAAAAGGAAAAACTATTATCCAATTTTGCACACCACTGAATCTAGCCTGCATTGTATACAACATTCATAATAACCAGACACTATAAATAGTCACTAGAACCAAAAGCTCATTACAACACGTTTACAGCAATTCATCTATAGCAAATACACATAAATAAAGAAAACACAAATTACAATCATGACTACCTGGCTAAGCCAATTGAATCAGATCAATGGTCACAAAACGGAATGGGGAATTCGTGTTTTTGTAGCCAGGAAGTGGTTTCTACAGTATCCCCAACCAGATGGATAGGCAGTAAGAACAATGGAACTCCTTTTCATCGATCAGGAAGTAATGCTGCTTTTTTTATTTTTTTTTTGGCATTCTCTAAATAATATTTTGCAAATCTCTTTCACGATTTCAAGATACACGTATTCAAGCTACTGTGCCGGACCACCTAATTGACAATTATTGCAACCGAATTGAGGAAGGAGGAACATACAGAATGATGCACTTTTCTGTTACCCCAAACAAACTTTCCTACAGAGCAGCAAAACACGAATGGAGGCTCAAGTTTATGAGAACAACTTTAGTATACGTTGAGAAGAGAGTAACGTTTCAACCTAGCATATACAACTTCAGAGAAATTGGAGCTCTATCACGTGATCCTATTGCTGACTCATCAGAGATGTTTGGTAGAAATATTTCATGCCATCCCATTTTATTTTTTTTTATTTTTTTGGGACTTTCCAACTTCGTAGTTTACTTACATTAAGCACTGTTTATTTATGCAGACGTTATTGGGAAAATTGTTGATATCGATACCAGCAAACTTGCCAGATTCAACAGTATAGAGATAGCTATACAAGACAACGAGTATATTATTACGTATAAGTAATGAATTCAAATTCCACATTTTCCTGAACTCCGTTTTGAAGTAACAATTCCACTATGTAATAGGAAACATTCAATTAAAGCCACATTGTGGGAAAATCATGCACAAACAGTCATCGATTTCCTTAACCGTGAAGCAGGATAGCATCTTACCGTCGTGATTATTATCCAACTATGCAGAGCAAAAATTTTTCGGGGTAACTTTAGTATAACTTTAATAAAACCGCTCTTCTTGGTTGGACTAACACAATTTTCTTCATTGGAATTCAGGAAGTGTCACCTTAACTAGCACATATGCAACAAGAACTATCATGAATCAAGGCATTCATGAGATCATTGAATTCAAGAGCAGGTACTGCCACTGATTCTCTAAATTTAAAATTCGTATTCACTCCTTGATTTAATCTAACTAGTACTTTCATACAGAGTGACAATTCAAAATTGTAGCAATCCACTGAACTTCAGTTATTCATCGTCAACAAACACTTCAACAGCAGAGGAAACTCAAAGTGGTGAGCTTAATGTCATGAAACTGGTCGACATTTTGAAATTGAATAAGGTGATCGAATCATACAACATGACACTTTATTTAATCTCAATGAACATATATCTTTAAGCCTAATTTTATTCTATTTGTTCCAGATTGGCGAATATTGGATTGTTGGTACAATCCAAGACATTTTACGTGGTGACTGGTCCTATTTTGCTTGCACAAAATGTTCTAAAAAGCTCACCACAACTAAAGAGGGTTTCAAATGTCCACCTTGTGATGTCACATCTTCACATGGCATTATTAAGTACAGACTCAGGGTAAAAGTTGTTGATGGCACAAATGGAGTTGTACTACTGCTTTGGGACACTGATTGCCAAACTTTGATTGGTAAAACAGCCCAAGAACTCAAAGAGAGAATTGGGAAGGGAAAGGTTACCATTACAATCTTACAGCACTTTGCACCCTACAAATCTGATATATAAAGTTTACACTAATATTTTCCAACCTATACTTTTTGGCAGAAAAAACGGGATGATAGCATTCTGCCTGATGAAATAGAGGATATAGTTGGGAAAAAGTGCCTCTTTAAATTCCAGATAACTCTAGAGCACATGCAAGGCATGGATCGAACTCATCCAGTGAAGGCAATAATAAATGACAATGAGATGGTAAAATGTTACAGAAAGAGAGTTCATGGCATTGCTGAGGGATTGGAAATACACATAATTTCTGATGGGGAGGACAACAATGACAATGAAAATAGCGATGACAAAGAAAATTCTACAACAGAAAAATATTTATTTCTTATGAAAAATTAATGAGAATGACATTTTAACTTACAGAATGTTACTGTTTTCTATTTCAGAAACAACCTGAGTTCGAGTCTGGGGGCAGCTCAGTTACCCCTCTAAAGAGAAATGAAAAGGCGAATGTGATTGAAGAAGATGACTTTGAGACTCAAATGTCATCAAACAAGAAGATGAAGGCAGTCAAAACAGAGAAGTCCTAGATGATAGAAAACAGTTAGTTATTGGTCTTTCCCAATAACATTCAATAAAGTTGTTACCTAATAGATTTTGATTTTAATGCAATAAAGTTGAATATTATTCCCTTTTATTTTACTGTCTATGAATCGTTCACTGTTTGTCTATGAAAAGCATCAGCTTTGGTTAAGGTAATGTTGGATTATAACACGTTATCAAAAACAAAAAACTGTAACATACAATTCAATTTCTAAAAAGGCATTTCCTTAAACCCCCACGATTCTTGAAACCTTCAAACGAGGTTTCACCAATTAGATTAAGGTACTCTATAACCTTAAAATTTAAGTTTCTTAGAAGTTCAACAATAACATGCAACATCTATTAGAGGCTTTAATGCACCATCAATCCCAAATCAAAAAGGAAATAAAATATACAAATATGTCACACACGCCATACAACATCTATTAACAGCTTTAATGCACCATTCATCATACATACATCCCAAATCATGGAGTCAATAAGATATACCAGCATGCAAAATTACAAATCCCTCCCAACATTATACCAATCATCGATAATTTATAGACTACATTCTAACAACAAACCATGCATTTTGCATAATATACTATTGATCATCCAATTCAACAGTACTAACAATCTTAAACCCTATACCCATGAATGCTATGGAAACATTTATCTAAGGAAATTAAAGATTTTAGGATATTTAATCTAATAATGATCTAATTTAAGAGTTGGCTAAGTCTATTTTTAAGTAAGGGATACCTATGATTAGGAGATGTAATATTAAAAATAATAATATAAGTGATATGCATCAATTAAGAGCATAACCAAAGTCAGGGATTATAACCTAACAAATTAAGATAAATTTTTAATAGTAAACGAATGGATTAGGAAAGTTATAATTGAGAATGTAATTTAAAATCTTCCCTTCTTTATCTAGATAAGAAAAAGCCAATTAATTTAATGGGAATTGCCAAAAAATCTTCCTCCTGGTATTATTTCCCTATATCAAAACATTTTATTACCATAATTAACGACTGGTAATTCTATATCGAACATTTTATTACTACTCTTCATATTATAAGTTTGCAGAAAGCTTTTTACTTTAGCAATTCTATAGGTTCACATTCTAAATCCTTCCATTCTAACTTTCCACACACAATCATCTTCAATTCTTCATCAATCAATAATGACCAAAGGTACTTCTACCAACAATAGGGCACCTTTGAGCAATATTACAAATGAAGGTTGTACTTCTACTTCAGCCAATCAGGGAAATCGAGGCAAGAAAACTACAAATTTTGGCTTCCAGACAACCACACAAACTAATATAAATTCTATTTCTTTGGGAGCTTCCTCTACTCGATTGGCAGAGAGTTCAGGTATAATATATAAACTTTTGTTACCCTAATATTATTACATTTTTGTTTCATAAAAGCTGTAGGATTATACAAAAGCATTTTTTTATATCACCCTAATTGTTTTCTATTCAATTTTTACGTGTCTTTTGTAACTAATTTGCAGGCAAAAAAAAGAGATCGCTTGATGGAAAACTTACTAATGTCTCATCAATTGCTACTCAATGTAAACAAAACTTTAAATTCCAATAGTCGATGCTTGAGAAAATTTATGTTTATAACCTTCTTTGATGTTTACTAACTAATAACCACATTGATTATTTATTTTCAGGTACTCAAGGGGACTTGGGACATGTTTTAAACAATGGTAAAAATACTACATTTAATTAGCTTTACATGTATTTTCAAGATTTATCATGTGAAAGTAAAAACCACATAAATTCTGTAACACCTAGGTTGTGCGGTATTGTCTAATTCTATGTATCCTGTTATACATGCTGCTATTTCTATCAATTTAGTCATATTCAAATAACAAAATATATGATTTAATATTGCATTCAACAAAAATATTGTGGATAACTGAAAGTGGGATTTAGAATTACCTCTCAACACTGAATAACATGGTATATATGTTCTGAGTTTCATCTCCATTGTCATGCCATTTATAAAGAACTACGAGAAAAGGAGTAGGAAAAGAAATATATTAGAACACTTCAAGTAGTATTTAGTTAAAAAGCATCATGAATAACTGAGATGCTCTAAAATATTCAGAAAGTTACCTTTTTATTATCTGAATGTTGCTCGTGCTCTCTTGAATAATGCCATTGGACCTTCCCCATCATTACATAATTTACAAAATTTTTTGAAATTCAACCACACAGTTGATAAATTTACATGGCATGAAAACTAAGGATGACATACTATGAATATGAATCACAAAACGCCTAAATCAAATTTATTGTTCTTCTCTCTAACTCATAAAAAAACATGTCCTTTATTACTTAATTATATATGAATTTCTTCCAGTCAAACGTAACCTGCAAAGAAGAACCAAAATTCGCAAGTGAAAATTCTTGAAAAGCAGATAAATTGTAAAAATGAGTAAAAATTAAAACTAAGACTAAAACTTATCTTTTTCACCGGAACTAGATAATAGACAACAAACATCGTGAAATGCCAACAATTTCAACCACCTCCAAAAGAAAAAATAATAAAATAATAGTGCTATTTGCAATGAAATATGTAAAAAGTCACAGAAAAAAATTAAACAACACTTCAAGTAGTATTAAGTGGAAAAAAATCACAAAAAATTACAATGCTCCACGATAATAACTTATTAATCTGTCACACATATAACATACTGCTAAGAAGATTGAAAAATTGTAAGTGAATATACTTCAAAAGCCAATAAATTTAAAAAAAAATGTGGATAAATTCAAACTAATAGTAAAATTCATTTTTTGGATTGGCATGAAATTGCAGACAATAATCTTCATTAAATGTCAACAATTTCCACCACCTCAAAAAACAATTTAAGAAATTACAAAAAATCAGAGATTGCAAATAGGCAATATGTATAAGGGAATAAGAATCATGAAGTGTCAACAATTTCATGCACCTCAGAAATAAATAAATAAATATAAAAATATAAAAAAATTAGAGATTAAAAACATGCAATATATATCAGTTAACTAAGGAACTAATTTATGCTTCTACCTTCGTCCGTTTGCTGATTGTAAATGAAGCAAGCATCATTTCAGTAACAAAAATGAACTCGAGACTTTGATCTGCAAAAATAGGGGTAAAGAATTATTCAGAACATATAAATGACAAACAAAATGTATAATAAAATATGAAAATAATTGGTACAAACATTTATCCATAGGACGACGGGGCTATCACAGTTGGAATTCAGCCACCGGTTGATGAAGTATGGACGATGGGGCTTCGATCTACACAACATAACGATAAAATTTTTAACGTATTTAATATATCACAAAATAAGCATATGAAACATATAAATATTTTTAAAATACTTACAGGCCTTCATTAACATTTTGATGAAATGGCGGTGTTTTTTTTTTTTTTAAGTCAAGAAGCATGTCAAAGAACTGCAAAAACACCAATAAAAATAGTAATTAATAGTATAAAGGTGGGATTAATGTAAAAATTTCTACGATTTACTTCTTTGACTCTCAGATCCGAACTTTTTACCATACTTCCTAGCCGTCAAACGCTGTCCGAAGGAAGCTTCGAGGTTTTTCTGTTGAGCACATGGTGAGAACAACTCGGATGTTGTACCAAAACCATAAATCTTCGGTGTGTTGTGTACATGTTAGAATGATAGGAAGAATCGTCAGATTTGAGCTATTCAAGCTTGCGAAATGTAACATATTTCGGTATATTAAACGAAGGCGATTACTAGGAGTTGTACACGGAGATTAAGCTCGGATATGTGTATGATTAAACATGGAGAAAATGAGAGAATCTCAGGTGAAAAGGAGGATGAGTCGAGAATGGTGGAGAGGAGAGCAAACGGGAATTAAGCTTCAGATCTTAAGCATCCATTGAATGAAGCGGCGAGCACTTAGGGTTTTCACTTATACAGGCTGGAACCGATTGGAAGTCTCTAGATGGACTTGTGTTGGATCATATATTTTGGGCCATGCACATCATATTGGGTTGTCAAAGATTTCATTTAAGTTGGGGTTTTTAGTTTTTTGGGCTTATCATTACATGAAATTAAGAAACCAATTGTAACATGTAAGAATAAACTAATAAAATTTTTCTTTGAACTTTTTTGATACGACCTTTAAATTTATTTATTTTTTTGTGTTTATCAATTGAATTATTACTGTATGTTTTAAAGGGATTGCAAATAATGATGCTATTTTCTCATTTAAATTAGTTTTGTTTAAAATTTCATATTTCTCGGGAGGTTCTCAGTTAAAGATTTTTTTCCAATTGTTAATTACATTTTTAGAGTTTAATTCTTCGAAATTGAAATTGGCTTGAAGATTTTTTAAAAAATGGCAAACAATTATATTAATTTGTGTCAATTGTGTTTTTGTTTAATTTTTTTAATAAAATCTAATGTATTCTTATTTTAATTTTTTTATTACTCTACTAATTTATTTGTCAGTACCACTTTTAAATTTGACATTAGTTTTAATATTTTCACAGGATAACAAATAAAAAGAATTCCTTAATTTGTGAAAGCAAAAATAATCTCTAATTTTTAAAATTGAACTATAGTAGTAAGTTCAAAATTACTTTTCATGTAGTAGACCTAAGTTATAATTCTTAATACCTTATGATTATTTTTTACATTATATAATATTGTATTTTATCTTAATCGTTTATGATTATATTTTGTATCGTAGTTAAATTATTCAATCTAAACTCACATTGCATTCTCATTACTTTAGCTACTATTTTTTTTATGTTCTTCCTATATTTTTTAGTAGTTACTTTAAATTGGATTTTTAATTTTTTGGGCTTACCACTACATGAAATTAAGGAATCAACTATAGCCCGTAAAAGTAAATTGATATAAATTTTCTTTGGACTTTTTTGTTATGTCCATTAAGTGGCTTTTTTTTTTTGTTAATTGAATTATTACTATATGTTTTAAGATGCAAAAGGATGATCCTAGCAATATTATAATGCACGTAATTCATAAGATGTATTACCGATTTATTAATACGGGCTTTAGGATAATTTTATAGGCTAAAAAATGTTCTTATAAATTATAATCTTATAATTTAGACATGGCGTAATCGTATACCATATAAAATACAGATATGCTTTGACTTCTTTTTTATGAAGTTGATCATAAGATAAGATGGTATAATAGAATCTTCTATAAGCTTTAGGATCATCCAGTGCAATCTCCTATAGCACACGTTTTAATTCTTTTGCTTTTAACTTTGACATTAGTTTCAATATTTTAAAAGGATGCCAAATAAAAAAAAATCCTTAATTTTTCAAAGAAAATATGATCTCTAACTTTTAAAGTTGAAATACATTAGTAAGTCTAAAATTTCTTTCATGTAGTAAACTTAAGTTATAATTCTTAATGCCTTATGATTATTTTTGACATTTTAAAATATTGTAATTTTTTATTAATTGTTTATGATTATTATATGGGATTTTGGCGCAAATAGTCCCAAAAAACTAGCCATATTGCAGACTTAGTCCCAAATAATAAAAGGTAGCGCAAATGGTCTCAAAAAAAATTTTTGGTGCGCAAATGGTCCATTTAGATGGAATCCGTCCATTTAACCGTTAGTCCAAGTCAACTCCTAAAAACTTGGGTGCGCATTTGGTCCATTTCACTTGAAATAAATTGCACAAAAGGTCATAACTTTAGATATTGTTACAATCAGATCCAAAAGTTTGAAAAATATATACTTTAGTCCCAAATTTAGTTAAATTGTATAATCTTTTATATTTTATTTTTTCTATGGGTGCTTATTTGGTCCGTAATTAATTTTGTTGAATTAATTTGACACCGATTAAATGGTTTTTATCAAACAATTTCAACACAGTAGCATTTGTTTATATTAATATAGTATTACAACTTTCGAAAATTTTCTTTAGCATTAGAGATGCGCACATTTTGATTTTAACCAATAGCTAATAATAAATATAATAATTTTATATTCATAATAATAATTTTATATAGGTACAATAATTATATTTATTATAAATCATTATACAATTTAACTAAATTTGGGACTAATTTTAATTCAATAAAATTAATTACGGACCAAATAAGCACCCATAGAAAAAATAAAATATAAAAAATTATACAATTTAACTAAATTTGGGACTAAAGTATATATTTTTCAAACTTTTGGACTTGATTATAACAATATCTAAAGTTAGGACCTTTTGTGCAATTTATTTCAAGTGAAATGGACCAAATGCGCACCCAAGTTTTCAGCAGTTGACTTTGACTAACGGTTAAATGAACGGATTCCATCCAAATGGACCATTTGCGCACCAAAGTTTTTTTGGGACCATTTGCGCTACCTTTTATTATTTGGGACTAAATCTGCAACTGGCTAGTTTTTTGGGACTATTTGCGCCAAAATCCCTTATTATATTTCATATAGTATTTAAATTATTCAATTTGAACTCACATTGCATTCTCATTATTTTAGCTGATAGTTTTTGTGTTCTTGCTATATTATGCGTGTTATAATTAATTATTCTTGGTTTGTTGTTACACATAACGTAAAAAAAATTCTTGCATTAATGTGTATACTTAATAATTATTTTTGGTAAACTTATTCCTTTATTATTAATTTTGTAGAATATCTCGACATAGGAGATCCGTGTTGCATGTGTCAATATTGTGCTGCTATATTTTGGTATGAGGAGAGGATCGATAAACGACACAATTCGTCGGATCCGAAGTATTCTCTTTGTTGCTTACATGGAAAGGTACAATTGCCATTTATGCAAGTTCCTCCACCGTTGTTGGTTGACTTGCTATATAGCCAACATGAGAGAGCCAAACACTTCCAACAAAATATTCGGACGTATAATATGATGTTCTCTTTTACATCTATGGGTGGAAAAATAGACAAGAGTGTTAACTCTGGAAGGTCTCCACCAGTATTCAGATTATGTGGCCAAAACTACCATAGGATTGGAAGTCTATTACCATCTACGGGATACAATCCAAAGTTTTGTCAGTTGTATATATATGACACGGATAACGAAGTGCAGAACAGATTGCAAGCTATTCGGTAAGTATTGAAACTGTTGTCTTCTCTTAATAATTTTTTATTGTGTATGTTTAATATAGTATTTTAAATTTATCAACTTTAAACTTTTTTTTATTCTTTGTATAAAATTCAATGAACAGTTCCGATGTGGATGGCGGTACATTCCATGAAGGAATTGTAGCTGATTTGAAAAAGATGTTAGATGACCATAATTGGCTGGTAAGGTCATTTAGATTTCACTCTGCGAGGGTTCTCACTGAAACCCAATCAGATGTTAAGTTGAAGCTGATTGGAAAGCGGACGCTTGATGGAAGGACATATAATTTGCCTGCTATTGATGAGATTGCTGCATTGTATGTTGGTGATTTTGAAATCGATCCTGAAGCAAGAGATATTGTTCTAGCAAGTCGTTCAGGTTCATTGAAACGAATAACAGAGCTTAATCCTTCTTATCTTGATCTACAGTATCCTTTACTTTTGGTTTATGGACAGGATGGCTTTAGAGAGGGTATCTTTCATAGAGGTGAAGATCCTGATTCTGCCACTGGGAAGAAGAAATTAAGTATGAGAGAATTTTTTGCATTTCGCCTTCAAGAGAGATATTGCGAGTCTCCAAATATTTTGTTTTCCAAACGATTGTTTCAGCAATTTTTAGTTGATCTGTATACTATGATTGAATCTGCACGTCTCACGTATGTACGTCTGAATCAACCAGAGTTACGATGTGATATGTTCAAAGGACTTACTGATGCTATTTCTAGAGGTGAGACAGACCCTTCAAAACATGGGAAGAGAATTTATCTACCGTCGTCTCATACGGGAAGTGCCCGGTATATGTTTCAAAACTATCAAGATGCCATGTCGATAATTGTTTATAACTTTTACGTGTAATCCCAAGTGGCCCGAGGTCGTTCGTTATTTGCAAAAAAAGGGGATTGAATGCTGAAGATCGACCCGATATATTATCGAGAATATTCAAAGTGAAATTGGATTTGCTTATGAGGGATATAAAGGAAAAAAAAGTTTTTGGAACAGTACGAGCAGCTAATTCAAAATAATACTATGCCTCTGATTTATCTAATTTTATTTATCCTTTATTTTAGTTAATTTTTTTATTTATTCTATTTTTTAAATTTGCAGCTATGTATACCATAGAGTTTCAAAAACGTGGTTTGCCACATGCACATATTCTGTTGTGGTTGCCGCATAATCCAAACAAGCAAAATGGAGGTGATATTGATGCCATAATTTCCGTGGAAATCCCAGACAAGGAAACCGATCCTAATTATTACGCCGCTGTAAAAGATTTGATGATGCACGGTCCATGTGGATCTTTGAGGAAGGACTCCCCATGTCTGGTTAATGATCAATGCAGTAAGCATTTTCCGAAACAGTTTGTTGATGAAACTATGTTAGATGATGACGGCTTTCCTATATATCGACGTAGAAATGATGGTAGAACGGTTATCAAGAACGGTGTTGAACTTGACAATAGGTTCATCGTTCCTTATAATCGGTATCTTTTAATGAAATATGGTGCACATATTAATGTGGAGTGGTGCAATCAGACTCGGTCAATCAAGTATTTGTTTAAATATGTCAACAAAGGATATGATCGTGTTACAGTCAAATTTTATCAGTCTATTAATGAGGACCTCGATGGAAAGAATCATGTGGACGAGATTGCCCATGTATTATGATTGTAGATATGTGTCACCATGTGAAGCTGCATGGAGAATCTTTGCTTACGATGTTAATTACAGGGAGCCATCTGTTGTGCGGCTACATGTTCATCTTCCTGACGAACAGAATATTGTCTTCAAACCATCTACTTCTTTACAGGAGGTTGTAAGTAAACCGACTATTAAACAAAGCATGTTTACTACGTGGGTTGAAGCAAATAAGATCTATGAGGATGCTAGAAAATTAAAGTATGTTGAGTTTCCTACCTTTTTTACATGGAAAGGGGATAGGAGGCGATGGGAACCAAGACAAAAACAATTGGTTATTGGTCATCTTAGTTATGTTGCGCCAGGTGCTGGGGAATTATATTATTTACGGCTATTGCTAAATGTTGTTTGGGTCCTCGGAGTTATGAAGAAATCAGATTTGTTAATGGTGTTCAGTACGATACATATAAGGATGCCTGCTATGCACTGGGACTATTAGACGACAATAGAGAATATATTGACGGCATTACTGAAGCGAGTGAATGGGCATCTGGAAATATGTTAAGGAATCTATTTGCAACTTTATTGATGTCTGATTCTTTAGTCCGTCCAGATCATGTTTGGCAACAATGTTGGGAATATTTGTCTGATGGAATTTTAAATATACGTCGACGTATTTTGGGTCATCAAGGTAAATCTAATTATATTTAAATCGACATACTCTGTGAAATTTTATCTACTTTTTGCAATGAACTTATTTTTTTTTATTTTTTTTCTTAATGCTAAAGGGTTGAAATTGTCTCAAGAAGAGCTTCAAAATTTTACACTTCTGGAGATTGAGAACATATTGCGTAGTAGAGCAAGGAGCCTCCGTGATTTTTCGTCCATGCCTTTCCCTCATGATGTTGATGCCTCTTTGTCTCGCAATCGTCTCATATTTGATGAAACCAATTATGATAGGGGAGAAATGGCGAAGCAGCATAGTTCTTATGTCAAGATGTTGACTGATGAACAGAGAAATGTTTACGACACTATCATGCAGTCTGTTCGTGCTGACAAAGGTGGTGTATTCTTTTTGTATGGCTATGGTGGCACTGGAAAGACATTCATTTGGAAAACACTATCTGCGGCATTACGTTCTAAGGGAGATATAGTGTCAAATGTGGCTTCAAGCGGGATTGCTTCATTGTTGTTGCCTGGTGGAAGAACTGCACATTCTAGATTTGCAATTCCTCTAAATCCAGTTGAAAATTCTACGTGTAACATTAGTCGAGGTAGCCCACTTGCAGAATTGATTTCAAAGACTAAACTGATTATTTGGGATGAAGCACCCTTGATGCATAGGTATTGTTTTGAAGCTTTGGATAGAACTATAAGGGATATTTTACGAGGTGATAATCTAAATACTGATGAGCAACCTTTTGGGGGGAAGACAATTGTGTTCGGTGGTGATTTCAGACAGATATTACCAGTGATTCCTAAAGGAAGTCGCCAGGATGTTGTGCATTCTACTATCAATTCTTCTTATTTGTGGAATTATTGCACGGTTTTGAAGCTAACAAAAAATATGAGACTTCAAAATCTTCCTAATGATGAGAATGGTGCTGAACTCAAAAGTTTTTCGGAATGGATGTGTGGAATTGGTGATGGAACTATTGGTGGGCTAAATGATGGGCATGCATTTATTGATTTGCCTGAAGATGTCCTTATAAGGGGACCTGGCAATGCTATTGAGTCAATTGTTGAGGCTACTTATCCAAATTTTTGGAGCCATATTGGTGATACATCATATTTTCAGGGTAGAGCAATATTAGCACCTACTCTTGATGTCGTTGATTCCATAAATGACTACATGATTTCATTGAATGACTCGGAAGGTCAAATTTATTTGAGCTCCGATTCTACGTGCAAATCCGATGGAAGTTTTGATATCGTAGATAGTGTTCATACTCCCGAGTTTTTGAATGGGATCAGATGTTCTGGTGTTCCCAATCATGAGTTGAGATTAAAAGTTGGTGTTCCTGTTATGTGATTAAGAAACATTGATCATGCTGCCGGGTTGTGCAATGGAACAAGACTTATTATCACAAAGCTTGGTAGTCATGTCTTGGAGGCTCGAATTTTGTCTGGCACAAATGGAGGTGAGACGGTTATCATCCCAATGATGTCTTTGACTTCATCTGACATGAGGCTTCCTTTTAAATTTCAAAGACGACAGTTCCCATTGATCGTATCATATGCCATGACTATTAACAAAAGTCAAGGGCAATCACTTTCTCATGTCGGTCTTTTTTTGAAGAAGCCAGTATTTAGTCATGGTCAAATGTACGTTGCAGTTTCTAGGGTTACAAGTCGTGCAGGATTGAAAGTTCTTATATGTGACAAGGACGGAAAGCCAACGAATTCAACGACGAATGTTGTGTACAAAGAAGTTTTTTAAAATTTGTAATTTGTTTTTTGTTTTGATTCTTAATATATTTGAAATGTTTAATTATTAGATTTTGTTTTTTCTGAACAAGTTTTTAATCTTCCCGTGCAACGCACGGGTGTAAAAACTAGTTAAGATATATATAAGAATGAGTTTTTGTCATAATTAACACTATATTTTCCTCCTGAAATGGTATGGCAGTTTTTTTTGTTACTTTGTTAATTAAAACTTACTCTTTTCTTAGAAGGTTTTCATGAACCATGTTAATTATGAAAAGTGGGAACATGATTCCCCAAATTTATGGGAATCGTGTTCCCTAATTAATGTTTTAAAATTATTTTTCAATTGTTTACACGATTTTATATGTGATAATCTATTTTATCTTATACTTTTTTTGTTTTAAATAATTTAAGGCTGTCAAATTGACTTATATGTAAAAAAATTTATCTATTTTTTCCTTTCTCTTTGTATAAGGAAAATACTTGAGATATATTTTTATGTCTAAATTATTCTTTTTTTCTAGAGAATGATTTTTCTTTCATTTTTATGTAGTATATTATTTCATAAGTGGAGCTTTTGTGTTCTAACTAATTGTATAGATTAAATGTTCAACATATTCAAAATAAATTTGCATTGAAGTAGAAATTATAATATTTTTATTTTTAAAATTTTTTCTCACTATTGCAATCTTTTTAAAATTGGTTAAGTCCTAAAATAATGTTAAAGGATCATAAAAAAAACAATGATAAAATTAGTTAAATACTACAACAATAATTGATATCACAATTTTTTTTACAAGATAATAGTTTGATCGAAATTTGTAAAGCATTCTAGAAATACATTTTAATATTACATATGCTTCATTATTTTTCTTGTGTATTCATAAATAATGCATTTTCTTATTTCATAACATTGTTTTATGTAAATTATATCTTTCTCCGAAATTTTTAGTGTATTTTAATTTTCATCATCATATCACTAATATATAAAGTGTAGATGGGGGAAAATCTTTTATGCTTACATATTTTTTATATTTTTTTTGCCCAGAGAGAGGGTGTAAATGATTGCCGGATTTCAAAGTGTTCTTTGGGTTTAAGGGTCTGTTTGATTGGGTATTTTTTTTTCACCATTTTTCCACATTTTCAGGCGTTTGATCTGTTTGATTGCATCTTTTTTTCCAGGAAAATATTTTTCAACTTTTCTTGAAATCCCTTTTTTTTCATTATTTTGATGGAGAATGTTTTTCTTGGGGGGTAGGTTTTTGGTTTTCTGAAAAGTTTGCTCTTTTTTTTAATGGACAATTTGCTTTAACCATAAAAATAAGGAAAATGATCAAATTTCATTAAAAAACACAAAAATAAGGAAAACAACGCTATTTTTCAACTTGTAAATTAATGTAATCAAATACCTACAACTATCATTTTTCCTAAAAAACATTTTCTCGGAATCCATTTACCCGAAAATCGTTTTCCTTCCTCAAATGTTTTCCAACTTTCCAATCAAACACACCCTAAGTGATTTCCTTGTCAGTATATATACTGTTTCAATCGGAATCCTGGTTGGGATGTTGTTGGGGGGTTGGTGTTGAGGAGTGGAATTGCAAACACAAGCAAATCTAAGGAGAAATAGTGCGGGTTCGGAAAAATTTTAAAATTTTACATAGAAAAAGAAAAATTTTATAGATAATTTTAGTCAATTTAAATTTTTTCTTCATTATAACTGGTGTCATTAAAATTTCTAAATCCATGAAATCATATTTATTGCTGATTCACCAATTCACCCTTAAATTGTCTAATTCCAGTGTTGTGTACATATTAAAATTTATTATAGTGGTACTCCCTCCGCCCCACATATATAGTTCAATTTTTCTTTTTGGGTTGTCGCACATATATAATCCCCTTTCTATATTTAGTAGTATTTCCATATATTCATTTACTATTATACCCTACTTATATTCTTGAAAACATGAAATCTTTAATGAATTACATTCATTTAAATGAGAGCATTATAGTAAGTTAGTTATAAAATTTACTTTTCTAATATTGTTTCCAATCCTTGTGAAGGAAACAAAGTGGATTATACATGTGGGACGGGGGAGTATATATTAATGTTATGTTGATATCCTCATGGTAGTTTTGATCATCTACCTACATATGGGTAGATTAAAATACCCACACAATGATTTGGCAATTTATCATTTGCCCGGAGTGTGGTCTACATGCTAATTCGAACTACTTGCAAATTATCACATCAATTTATAGGTATTTTAACCTACCCAGATGTGGGTAAACTATCAAAACTAATCCTTGTGGTTGTTCATAAAAGTCATCATGTTCAAAAAGTACGGTAGTTGAGGTCCCAAGCAATATAAAAGCAACGTTTAGGTCCTTAAACTTCTTTAACAGAAATGTTCCATAGCATCTGTGTGGACCATAGTTATGTTAGGTGCTGTTACACTTTGCAAATAGCAAAAGTACTTATAGGTTTGTTTCAGCATACCCAGGTGTGTTATAACTACGATGCACCCAGTGTGATTTGTGGCTTCATACGATCTCCATTTTCAAATTCGAGACCAGATCCAGATCTAGCACGACAAGACGGAACTCCACCAATTCGAAATATGGTCAAAAACTTTGACCAGCTGCCACGGTGTTGCTAGAAAATTTTCCGAATTGCTGAAGCTCCGCCTCGTCGTGTTGGATCTAAATCTAATCTCGGATTTCAAAACGAATGTCGTATGAAACCGTAAATCAGCCCAAGTGCGTTGTAGTTACAACGCAACCGGGAATACTAGAACATTTATAAAAGTCCCTAATAACATTCTTTAAACTCCTTAGAATACACTTTACCAAATAGCAACAAAGTGCAAAATCTTGGTAGGTCTACGCCTGAGGTCCCTTGTTGACTAAAAATAACAATGTGGATGTTAAAGGTTTTGTTGTTTGGCCCCAAAACCTCTTCTTGCACCCCTTTACTTCATATAATCCCATTGACCATTCTGACTAATTGCTAATTACTCAACACACCCCCCATTTCCGAATTTATCCTCCACTAATTAAAAAAAATAGAGAGAGAAAGAGAAAGCGAGGAAGAAAACTATGAAGCACCAACAATGGTGGACGAATACCCAGAAGGACTCCATCATCTTCCATCTTCTTTGTAGAGAGATGACAAAAAAAAAACAACGAACTGACAAAGGAAGAAGAAATAAGAAGAAGGAAGAAGCAGTCAATAAAACTTCACCTACAATTAATTGGAACCAAAGAAGCTTTTCCTTTGTCTGTCTGCCTTTTTTCTCCATTTGTTCCGTGGATGTGGAGTGAAAAAAAATTAAATATATAGGTCGAACATCCACTTTTAGTTTTTTTCCTACTCTACACACAACGCGAAATATATATATATATATATATATTGGTCCTCGACCCATATGGGTCGAATATCCAAAGGGATGTTCAACCATAATTGGTCGAACACCCTTGTTTTCAAAAAAAAAAAAAGCTATAAAAAAAATTTCGACGCTCTGCCCTGAACCTTAGCAATGGCGCACTGCCCCACTGCAACCCCTAGCCAACTCATCATGGAGTTGGATCCACGAGAATTGTGTTTGAGATTAGAATTCTTCCATGTGAATTAATCAAGAACAATACCCAATTACCTTTTTTTCCATTTGAGGGGTGTGAAGAGTAGGAAGAAGGCAGAAAAAAAAGAAAAAGAGAAGAAGAAGAGGGTATACTTGGTAATTGGATGATTATTTTAAAAAGGAGGTGCGATGAGTGGATTAAGGAGGGTGCATTTAGCCATACCCTTGTTGTTTTCCACGTGAACGTATTGGCAAGCTTAAAAAATGTCCAACCTACCAAAATACCTAATCATCTTCCTCCCTCGCCTATTTTCTTCACATTTTGGCTTTTTATATTATTTTCTTCTTTTTCTTCTACATCTCTTTCTTGTTCTTTTCCATACTAATAACCTCACTTTCCACATTTTCAGGGAAAAAAACCCTCACTTTGCCCCAAAAAAAAAAAAAGGAAACCTTAACTTTCCTCTAAGTACAAACAGTTGAAGGAAAAAAAAAATGATATTTTCCATTGTCATTTGTCAACGATTGGCACAAACAGAACCAATGATGCTTTCCAACTCGCTCATCTCATTAACATATAGAACAGAACTCTTATCCAATCCCTTTTCATCTGGTTGTTGGGCTGAACAAAACTTTATTTTGTTGATGATGCACAACAAAATCTTTGAAGTTCTGAATGCAACAAAATCCATGGTTCTAAAAAACGGAAAGCGTGACGAAGAGTTGAATGCACGTTTCACACTTTTTTGCACTGTTCACACTTTTGCGTGCTTTTCTGAAAAGCTTTTCACTCACGCTTCATGTTTAAGCGTGCTTTATGAGCGCTTTTTCGTACTTTTTAGAACACTAATAAAATCCACCAAATATGGATGGTGTACATGAATAATCATCACACACATGCATAAAATAGAGTAAGCAGCCAAAAGTGTATTTGTATGAAATGGAGTGTGGATGATATGTATATACAATTACAATTACAATTGCATTAAATTTTCATAAAAAGGCAGAGTACAAATGAATCCTCATATATGTTTATGCTACTTGGAGAGGCGTTGATGCCAAAGTCGATAGCCAATCCAATAAAACCATATTCACTTCCTCTGGAACTTCATCGTGCGGACAATCTGGGGCGGAGCTACAGGGGGCCGGGGGTGGCGGTCGCCTCCCCGACGTTGGCGGTTGTTTGAATGTTTGGCCCTATGACATTTTCGGAAGGTAAAATATATGAAGTTAACGTTCACACTTGACACACACATTCTATTTGGTGGGAGGGTGAGGTGAGGTAAATACTTGTTGTGACATTTAGATGTGTAGGCCCAAGTTCAACTCTTCTCGTGGGCAAGTTTTGTGTTATTTTTTTTTATTAAAGAAACCATCGCTCTCCTTGCAAATCTTTTGTCATTAATTTTTAATACAAAAATCTCTCTCTCACAAATCTAATATTTAACAATACTTTTCCAATTCGTATTATTTCACATTTATTATTTTAATTTTGATTTAGGTAATTTAATTTTTGTTAATCGCAAATAATTTCGACTATAATATAACATTATAACTAATTAAATTTTAAAATCAAGGAAAAAAAGTAACTTTTTATAGACAAATTTATGCAACAATAGCTTTCTTCATTTTACCAAATGGCAAAATCACTTCATAATCACTTATCGGATGACATTAAATCTTACAATATTCGATGTAGTATAATGTATCAAATTAATTTATAAAATAACTGAATCATTTGGAATATCATTACAATATTCTATATGACACTTTGTGTGTGTATATATATATATATATATATATTAAATTGACATTAATTTCGTATAATTTTTGTATGGTAACAATATTTAATAAGTAAATTATACCTTGTAACATCCTATATTTGTATAAAATTTTGGAGGCGGCGATGCCCCAGAACGCACAAGTCCACCCATCATACTTGGATTTTGGCCCCTGAACCTAAAAACCTGGCTATGCCACTGCGGACAATGTCCTGCTTGAAGGTTTACAAGTGAAATGTTTCGATAAAAATCCTTAATTGGAAGAGCTTTTGCTGGACCCACCCAAGGGTCTAAGTCGCCCCGCAGCAGTTGCAATGGGCAAGAGAGATTGCTCAAAACGCTGTCTAGTGTGTACCTCTTTTGGTTTGACATCAATCGTGTCATTAGCCTACATATTCCAAAAGGAAGAAAATACGAGGCCTCGTTTGTAAAATATTTATATATGTTCCATTTTAAACAATTAACCACTGCGGGCGGGTAAATGCACCCACCAAACTTATTAACTACACTCATTTTTTTTCGATTTTCCAATTATATCCTCATTATAAAAAAAAAAAAATTGGTTAGTTCCAATTGGAACAAACACCCACATAATTAAAAAAAAACAAAAAAAAAAGAAAGAAATGACGGATGAAAAATTTTTACTATTATTTTTTGGTCAAGTTTTTTACAACCATTTTAACAAGTAAATAATTTTTAATTTTTTAAAAATTGTATTGAATATTAATCGGATAAAGCCAATTACTGTATCATTAAAAAAATTGCAATTCATCGTAAGAGTGGTTGCAAAAAACTTTAAAAATTTTTAAAATTACTCGTCAAAAAAGTTACAAAAAATTTAAACAAAAAATGATAGCAAAAATTTTTCATCCATAATTCTTCCTTTCTTTCTTTTTTTTTTTTTTAATTATGTGAGTGGTCGCTCCAAGTGGGGTGTTCACTCCACTTGGAGCGAACAAATTTTATTTTATTTTTTATAACACGGATATAATTGGAAAATTGGGAAAAATCGGTGTAGTTAGTAAGTTTGGTGGATGTATTTAGTCGTACTGTTAACCATTTTTTATTCACACATTCCAGACAAAAAAGTTACCACAATATTCAGACCCCTGAGTTGAGACATAAAAGTGGGCCCCAAAATCATAGCGTAGATTCAACATAGTTGTTTAATAAAACCAAGAAAATTATAGAACACATATGTAAATATCAAATACCATACCTGGAGTACATTTCACCTGCGTTTGGATCATCTGCTGGGCTCGTAATTGAATCAATGAGATAATCATCAACATTTTCAGCATTTTTGTACACCTGAACAAAACAGCTCGTGCATAATATATCATACGACAATTGACATCGTCCTAATCAATTTCTATTTACCATGTTTGAGATATACATGTCACATGGCATACGAAACTACCAAATACTGTAAGAAAATGTTAAGATAATATAAATTTAGTGATTTATTTTGCACTCTTCAAGGCAGATTCAATGCAAGATGGTTGCTTGACTAATTGGCTTGCCAAAAAGGAAATCCAAGAACTACACGCTGAAAATTTCCTTCAGTGGCTTTATAATGAACTTCTGCAATGCTGTTTCTTAACTAGCATCCCCAAGTTGTCCTACAGAATTTAGCAATACTACGCCCTTAACTTGATCCCCCAATTCACTCCGCGAAATCATATTTATTGCCGATGCCCCAATTCACTCTTAAATTGTCTAATCCCAATGTTATGTTCAGACTAAAAATTTATTATAGTGGTATATATTAAAGTTTTATTGATATCCCTATGGTAGTTTTGATTACATACCTACATGTGGGTAGGTTAAAATACTCACACAATCGTTTAACAGCTATATGTTGATTCGAATCACTTGCAAATTACAATACTAACTTATGGGTATTTTAATCTGCTCACGTGTGTGTAGGTAGTCAAACCTAATCCTTATGGTTGTTCATAAAAGTCATCATGTTCAAAAAGAATTGTAGTTGAGGTCCCAAGCAGTTTAAAAGCAACGTTTAAGTCCTTAGCCTTCTTTAACATGAATATTCCAAAATATATGGGTGGAGTGATGTTCTCTTCCCTAACTTCTTTCCACTGCCGATGTATTAGCAGATGGGTTAACACATCAGCAATGGGGTCCAATTTAATTAATCCATCTACTGACACATTAATAGATGGAGATAATTAACTCTTCCGCATATGAAAAAGAGATCATTTTGCCATTTGGGCGTGCCATAATTGCGACCGGCCTTCTCATCCTCTAGCAAATAACAAAAGTACTCTTAGCAAATGGCAAGGAAGTGCGAAACCTTGGTATGCGTAGGGTCCCTTTTTGACTGAAAATGACAATGTGGATGTCAAAGGTCTAGTTGTTTTCCAAGCGTAAAGAATGTCCAACCTACCAAAATACCTAATCATCTTCCTCCCTCACCTATTTTCTTCACATTTTGGCTTTTTATATTATTTTCTTCTACATCTCTTTCTTGTTCTTTTCTACGCTAATAACCTCACTTCCCAAAAAGAAAAATAAGAAACCCTCACTTTCTTCCAAATACAAACACTTGAAGAAAAAAATTGATATTTTCCATTATCATTTGTCAACGATTGGTACAAACAAAGCCAATGTTGCTTTCCAATTTGCTTATCTCATTAATATATAGAATAGAACTCTTATCTAGGATTATGATCCGTTGCCCATAGTGGACACCGTAACGATATTCACAATGGGCCGAATCAGTGATATGTATCCCTAATTGTGGTCCTCCCACCATCAAGGGCCGCATGTCACTGATCTGGCATATTGTAGGCACCATTAGTAGGCAACATATCAAATCCACTCTTATCCAATCCTTTTTCATCTGGTTGCGGGGCTGAACAAACTAGGGGTCCATTGGAACTTTATTTTGTTGATGATGCACAACAAAATCTTTGAAGTTCTTAATACAAGAAAATCCACCAAATATGGATGATGTACATGAATAATCATCACACACATGCATAAAATAGAGTAAGAAGCCAAAAGTGTATTTGTATGAAACAGAGCTTGGATTATGTAAATACAATTACATTAAATTTTCATAAAAAGGCAGAATACAAATGAATCCTTATATATATTTATGCTACTTGGAGAGGCGTTGATGCCAAAGTTGATAGCCAATCCAATAAAGCCTTATTCACTTCCTCTGGAACTTCATCGTGCGGACAATGTCCTGCTTGAAGGTTTACAAGTGAAGTGTTTGGATAAAACTCCTTAATTCGAAGAGCTTTTGTTGGACCCACCCAAGGGTCTAAGTCACCCCACAGCAACAGCAATGGGCAAGAGAGATTGCTCAAAACGCTGTCTAGCGTGTACCTCTTTTGGTTTGACATAAATTGTGTCATTAGCCTACATATTCCGAAAGGAAGAAAATATGAGCCCTCGTTTGTAAAATATTTATAAATTTTCCATTTAAACAATTAACCACTTTTTATTCACACATTCCAGACAAAAAAGTTACCCCAATGTTCAGACCCTGAGTCGAGACATAAAAGTGGGCCTCAAAACCATAGAGTACATTCAACATAGTTGTTTAATAAAACCAAGAAAATCATAGAACATATGTAATATCAAATACTATACCTGTAGTACACTTCACCTGCGTTTGGATCATCTGCTGGCCTCGTAATTGAATCAATGAGATAATCATCAACATTTTCAGCATTTTTGTACACCTGAACAAAACAGCTCGTGCATAATATACCATATGACAATTGACATCGTCCTAATCAATTTCTACTTACTATATTTGAGATATACATATCACACGACATACGAAACTACCAAATATTGCAAGAAAAGGTTAAGATAATGTAAATTTAGGGTATGTTTGATTGGGTATAAAATTAATGTGCGCGATATTCCGTGTAAAAATATGTGGTTGATATTATTTTGGAAAATATGTGTGTGGTTGAAAATGAGTATGAGGTATATTGATTTGCGTGCGGAGAAGTTAAACCCCCAAAAGAACAAGGCCTTAATGATTTATCTTACACTCTTCAAGACAGATTTAATGCGAGATGGTTGCTTGGCTTGCCAAAAAAGAAATCCAAGAGCTACACGCTGAAAAATTTCCTTAAGTGGCTTTATAATGAACTTCTGCAATGATGTTTCTTCAGAGTCATTGGTTGGAGAAATAGCATCCCCAAATTGTCCTGCAGAATTGAGCAATACTACTCCCTTAACCTGATCCCCCAAAGAAGCTGCCGATACCAAAGCAGTAAATCCTCCAAGACTGAAAATTCAAATACTTAAGTTCAAAAGAAGAATCACAATTCTGTTAAAACATCACACCTACTACTTCAATCAAGATATGGTGATGTTCTAAATAAGTATCAAAAGATAGTATCCTCACTAAACAACAGTTTTTTATTTCTTCTTTGTGACGAATTACTGTTTCTGATTTTCTCTGTGAAATCAGAATCTTGTAATGATTAAAATTTTCAGATCAATAAAATTGGAATTATCTCCTATTCTGACCTGTTTCCAACTAAAACTGCGGGTTCTTTAACTATCTCCTTCATGAAATCTACAACCTGGTCTCTCCATACCAGAGTGTCGTACTCAATAAGTGCCTTCTCACTCCAGCCAAACCCAAGTAAATCCAGAGCATAAACTTTGTAATTTTTAGCCAATTCTGGTATATTGTACCTAAGGAAGAGGCAAACGTAGAACATCAAACTTTCACCAACGAAAGAGTTAAATAAATGTACATTCTTGCTTGACTAAATGGAAAATCAAGAGGTTCAAAATGTAAGCCAACTTTATGTTCCAACCATTTCTTGTATAGACGTAGAGGAATTAACCTTGAGAACAAGATTTAAATAAATTCTTTTATCTCAAGTTTCGAATGTAACATTCGTTGATCATCGGAGTTTCTAATCATCAACCAGTAGAAAGGTTTTCTCAGCGGGGAAGAAAAACCCCAAAACTCCTCAATCTTGATGATTTCATTAGTGCAAAAAGAGAAGTTGTTACCTCCAATGGAATGCAGAAGCCCCAAAACCATGAATTAGAACAACAGGCAACCCCTCTCCTTCCACCACATAATGTATTTTTCGACCTTTCCATGTCCAGTAATTATATCCTTCCGGTTTAAAAGGTAACTTCTCCAAACCTAAGTGTTATCATATCATCGTATATATAGAATAAAATCCAAACATAATAAATCATACTCATACACCATATGCATAAACTAAAATACTCCATAGAAAATTCGAAATAACCTTGGGTTTTTGGTTCAGCCGCTAAAGCGGAGCCCATTATTGAAGCTCCAGCGGTAACAGTTCCTCTTAAAACAACGTCTCTCCTGCTGAATTCGCACTTGCTTCCTTCAAATTTAAGCCCGAAAAAGATTATTAAAGCTCCAAAAGTAATCAAGTTCAGGAAAAATTGCCAGAAATCAAGAGCTTACTGTAATTGCTGAATCGCAATGGCGCAATGAACCTACTACTGCCAAATAATTCAGTACTCACTGTATACGGCAATATGGCACATGAAGTTGACATGGGACCAATTGCAGGCTTTAGCCAAATTCTGGGTCTTGGGGTTCCAGTGTGGTCGGCAAAAATCGTCCGACTCATAGCCGAGAAAACTATGAACTGGGAGGTACTATTTTCTATTTTAATTTTTTTTTGCTTCCGACTTACTGTAGATGTTTTTATTTTTATCATTTATGTATATGTATATGTGGTTGCAGTATAATTTTAAACCGTGGGTTGTGGCCGAATGTGAACCGACGCTTGTCTTCCCGGGAAATTTTCAAATGTGATTTTCTTTTTCCAATCAACTAGTAATTGTACCCATGCGTTTCACGAGCATCTCCCGCTGAAAATGCAATTTTTTATTTTGTTAACAATAATAAAGTTTAGATGAAATTAATAGCATGAAATGTAAAAAATATAATATTATTATTTTCTATTGTAAAAATAATTCAAATTTTAAAACAATTTCTTATGTACAATAATAGTTGTATTTATTAACTTCTCATCCTTATCACATATCAATATTTTCAATTTGTCGCAACTTGTGAATCCTGATATTGCAACATATAACTATACTTAGCTAAATACCACTCTTCAAGAAAATGCAAACATGTCATGCTCAAGCGATTAACATTGTGAAAATCTCTAACGGTGTGTTTAATTGCATTAGTTTTGCATGTAAAATATATATTTTCCGTGTAAATTTTCCTACTGAGATGTTTGATACAAAAATTTTCCAAACAAAACTTTACCTATGTACAGCCTTTTGAAACGCATTTCCTCTAAATTACATATAAAACTTTTGCGATATAGAGTGATAGGAAAATATTTTCCTACTTACATGGAATTAGTTTTCTAAATTTTCTTTTTCCATACAGTGCAATCAAACACACCCTAACATTGGAAAATCTCACAACACGATATGATGATAAACTTTTTAATTTATTTAGTATTATATAATTGAAGAGTTTTCACGTTTATGCTCACATTCATCACACAAAAATCCTTAACGTTAACACAAAATTTTTCATGCTAGCTAGTTACTTGTTGAAAGAGCATACACTGAGTCCACAAAAATAAAAAAGAAAAACAAAAACAAAAAAAAAAAACAAAAAATAAAAAACAAAGAGTTGTACCATGTAAAAATACCATTGTTTTTAAACCCGACCCGATCATTGACCCCGCTTAAGGACTGGGTCAAGGGTTAAAGAGTCGACCGAGTGACTTAAAATAATATTAAATAAATAAATAAAATACAAAAATATCATAAAGTTTCAAAAATAAAAGAAAATACAAAAACCTAAGTCAAACTCGGTCCTAGGTCGATCAAATTTTTCAAGTAAACTCGAGTCTTTGATCGGGTTTGACCAGCTTGGGTTTTAGGTGTCACCCTGCAAGATTTTTTGGCTAGATCGCAGGTTTCCCAAACTGACCGACCAGGTCAGGCCGGGTTGCAAAACAAAGAAAAATTCAACACTTCTGACATTAAATTCAAACTTCAAATAATAACTAAACATTTGTAAATAACAACTGTGTCAATTTACAATCAAATAAAATCAATATTGCGGTTTACTTAATAAATAATTAAAAAAATATAAATAAAAATAGCAGTAATTTTTTATATGCCAAGAAAATGCATTAAACTACTACCTAACATTAAAACCAATGTAGGACATGCAATAGACGCAATATTTTATTTTTGAAAATATTTATTATGATGAAATCGTTAGTCAAAGATTTTCCAATTTCTAAAATCTAAGTTCATAAATTTATTTAAAAATTAAATATTTGAAGAAAATATTATAATTGCAACTTTTCCCCAATATTTATTTCAAAATAATAGTTGATGTTACTTTAAAGTTTAACCAAGCAATTTTCTTTGATCGTCACAGAACTACCTATATCTATAATTAGCTGAAATTGTAACAATGAATTATTTAATAAATATAAGATTAAATCATTATAAATTAAGAATATACGATCTACGTAAATAAAAATCAGAATTAAGATAAAATATTTTACATTAAATAAAAAAAATTTGGTACAAAACTTTAAGTCAAAAATTTTTATAATATTTTATTCTTTCAGATAGATAAGAAGCTTATCTGCCACTTAATAAAAATTTAATCTAATTTAATCTCAACAATAAAAATAAACTTAAATCATTAAATAAAAGCTTACGTTCACAAATATATGTAACATGTGATTTTATATTTGAAAAGTATTAAAATATATGAGTCCCTGATAAATATGCAAACAATTTACGATTTTCAAAAAATTAGTATTGACTATAAAGTATTCAAGTGCACAAAAAGTATAAATCAAAATTATAATTATAATAATAAAAAATTAGTAAATAATGTAAATTGATTACAGGTGATGGGAAAAATAAATTGAACTTAAATTACTATATAGGAATTATTTTGTGACCAACAATTATTCGATCGATCAATTCCGGATATTGGATTTAAAATTTTCCTATGTATATTAAACATATATGTTAATAAAATTGAAAAATAAATATATGTTTTATCATTTTCACGACATAATAATTTGAATAAAAAAATTGTAGTGATCAACTGTTAAATCATTTTCTCGACTAATAAATCTTTGAATTGAGTATTTAAGTAAATACACGACAAATCAATTAATCAGTGAATTTTAGGTTTCACAATTAAAATGGAAAAATAAACCTAATATCGCCATCTACCAATTAATTAGTTTATTATTGTCAAAATAAATAATTGATTAGTAAATAATCAATTAAATTAAAATTGAATAATATTTAATTTGATATAATCAATTTGGTCAATTTAAAATATTGAAAAAGAAAACCTAATATAATTTTTTTTAAAGGAAATAGGGCATTGGATTGAATAAAAAAAGGAAAAAGAACTTTTAAAAAAATAGCATTGCACATTGTGCAATGCACCTTTGCACAATGCACCATGTATCACACGGCAATTGCACAAACCATGAGATACATACATGCATTAAAACTATAAAAAAAAAAAATAGAAAACAAAAAAAAATGTGAATAGGCAAATAGCAAGACTTTAGGCAGGAAAGTGAGTCTTCCAAGAGAAACATTGCTTCTCTCTATATGTATATGATATTGCTACAATTTATCAAAAAATATTTTTTCAAATTTTCATTTTCATATTTTTTTACTAGAATTTTCATTTTCTACTATTCATTCAGATGTGTTTAATAGAGATTTTTTTTTTTAAAAAAAATGAATATTGAATATGTTGTTACATATTAAAAAAATGATATAAAAGTATTAAAAAGTTGTCAAATCAATTAGTGCATGTCAACCTGTATTTCTTTACAAATTTTTATACATTTTTTATACATTCTTTTCAAATTTGAATATGATCAAGCTAATTACATTCATATATCTCATGGAACCTGGATGTACTAAACAAATGTTCACCATTCAACTTCACTCATTCTATCTCCTAATTTACACAAAATTCATAAAAATTTACACCCCAACACGCATTTATTAATACTTGAAAATGATAATTTGAAAAATGATTTTTATTTTAAGTTATCAAACAATCTCCTAATTTGATTTTTTAAAAATTGTTTTATATCACTTTTTCTTAATTTTAACCACACATTAAATAATCACTTTGTCAAATTTCCATCAAACATGCCCTAAGTTATACAAAAATTACCAAATTAACTTTTGGGTTAATTTGTACTTACTTCGTCATAAGCTTTTTCTTCCCCCAATGAGATGTTCAATCTTTGAAATATAGGAATAGAGGTGTCAAAAGCAAGCGGGCAAATTCAAAATCCAGAGGCCCTACGAAAGCTAACCAGAGCTTAAAACAAACCGATCATGAGCCATAATATCAAAGTCCGTGCCCCCAATGTTGCCTTCTTGAGCCCCCAAGTTGGCCCGTTAGTTCCGAAAATTTTTAAAAAGAACAAAAATGGAAACTAAAATCAAACGATGAGCCGGCTAAAGTTAATATTTTTGTAACTGTCCAACACTTCTTTTAAGAATAGGTCAACTTCATTGGAATGTATGTAAAATAAAAATTTATATGTGGTTTTTGAAGTTAAAAATAAGTTATCAATATAATTATTTCCACTAATGAATTAAGTGAAGTTAATTTATTATAATTGAGAATAAGTGAGTATAGTTTTTCAATGTCTTAATTACAATTTACTAGTAAAACCATAAGTGGCTCAAACTCATATCAAAAGTTGAAAAGGTAAAAAGTTTTGGTTTTGTGGGTGGATTGATCTGAAATCTGGATTGGAACCAACATGAAATGAGCCATGAGCAAGTCAAGGTTGGCATTCAAAATCGTCGAGCAGGTTTAATTTAACCTGAAATTCAAAAATAGCTGGTGAGATTACTTAACGCACTGGTCAAAACTCCAAGACTAATAGGCTCATTGACCCAACACGCCCATTTGGACACCTTTATGTATGAATCATCTCTCAAAATTATAATATTTATTTTTTTAAATGGCAAATATGCTATGAGAAATAAACTAAAAATTTATATGTAAATGGCAAAAAATATTGCTCTCAAAACTTCATTGTCCATGTGCAAACACTGACTCCAACTACAAGAAATATAATAGAAATAAAATTTATCAAATACCAACGGTGTCACGGTATACACCAATGATGATAAGCATGTGGTTCTAGAGAACAAGACTTTATTATTATTATTGTTGTTGTTGTTGTTATTGTTGTTGTTGTTGTTGCTACTGCTGCTATTGTTGTTGTTGCTGTTGTTGTAACACCCCAAGTCTAAAAACTTAGATCTAGAAGTATTAGCATTTACTTTACTTTAAAATGAGGAAAAGTATAAATTAATTTACGAAATATTTTTTTGTTTGTTTAATAAAATCCTATAAAAATTTTGACATAGTTTCCCCTATAAATTGGACATAATCGGCCTATTAGAAAACTCAATATCCTTATGCAAGATTCAAAGAATAGAATAAATCCAGTTCTACAAAATCCTCTAAGTTAGAAAATTTATAAGAATTTTAAATACAAATCACTTGCCCAAAGATAAATCTACCTCCAATATGTCCATTAGCCTAACATAATGAGTAGCCTATTTAAGAATTGGCAATATTTAAAGGATCAAAATAAATAAATGATAAAGAAATATTGGAAGTGACAGAACGTTCTTCAATTTAAAAATAGGAAAACTAGCATATTCAGCACTGGATGAGTCTGCCTCCAAGTGATCTCCTCAACCATCTAGCATTTCACCTGTAAAGAATGCAAAAGTAGCTGCGTGAGCTAAAGCTCAATAAGTAAACCACATGCATGTGATACATGCTTATATAGTGCAAGCTTCAGTACAATTTGATAATACGTATCATCATTCCTTTGAGTTTTCATTACATTCCTTTAACCTTTGAAAAACATTACTTCTTTCCATCGCAAGCTCACTCGGTGTATCACCTAGCCAATCAGATGCAGTGGGCGATTCTTATTTGGAACAAAAAAATTCTACCAGCATTACCGCAAAGCGGTTAACATTACTTTCAACATTCAACTTTAACTTTTCGAGTTGGGTAGGCCGGGGTCCCCGCTACCCATTTCCCACCACACCTTTCATGGCATAGATGTGCACCCACTTTCCTTAAAAACTTGGGATACATATTGCTAGAAACTTTTACTTCTCATGCCGTGTCATTAAATACTTCTTTTGAAAACTCATGGATTATGCATAATTCATGTATGCAGCGGCATAATGTATGAGTATGCTCCAACATAACATTAAACGTGATAACCACCAAAGAGATGACAAAGCATTTGAATCAAATAATTGGAATTGGCACAACAAGCACATTAATTTCACCTTAGACATTCAACTTCACTTGAACTTAAGGTGGGGAGTTTACTTACCTTGAAATCTGTAGTAATTTACTTTGAGAAGCAGGTGGATATGTTCTTACCCGCTCACAAGATCAATGTGCCAAAAATCCTAATTCATCACCATTTACTTTAATTTCATTCATTCCTCCACTTTATCGTATATCAAATGTTCATAACTATACCACCTTAGGATGATTGCTACCATTCCACTTGTATGTACTTATACAAGTAATAAGTGCTAGAGGAATAAATAAAAATATTTGCAATATACGTTCTAGATAATTACAACTTGAATACAAGTTAATCCGTTAATCCCAACAAAAACATATATAACTCACAAATTCAGGCACAAAATCACGTAATTCCAATTTGGTTGAATAACCAACTCATAGAAATGCGTTTTCATTTAAATTCTGATTATAGAAGTCACAACACATTTTCAACTCTAAAACACAGAAGCTATGAAAGATCTTGTTGTGGCAGTATTCTATTAAAAAATTCTTTTAAAATGGAAAACGATATCATAAAATTCTGAAATTTATACAGAAGTTATAAAACTCCTAAAAATTGATCATACTAGAAAATTAGATCATAAACCTCACGTTTGGGTCACCAAAAGGAATCTATACTAGTCAAGATCCTGTTCCCGGGTATAACCTATCTGTGCTCGGGAAAAGTGCGATAAAAAACCTGTACAGGTCACCAAACAATGTCAAACTAGTTTTAAATGATAGATAACTCATGGATGATCATTTTCCAATTTGAATAACCAATAATCAATTTATACTAAAAGTAATGGCATTACAAAGGTAAGCACAGAATTTGGAAAAATTTCTTAGTATGCATCAACATTGGATTTTTATTCAAGCAATTCATTAGACATTTTAATGGCTTTGTGAATATTGAATAGTCTCAATCTCTTCCATATCAACACATCATGCCCCAGAATTTCTAACTATAGGGAACTCGAGCTCAAGGTGGAACATTACACATAATCCTTAATTATATTCAAACTTGATGATTTCATAGCCATGTATATAAATTGCCCAGGGATGATCTAGCACCATCGAGTGTTCCGTAACTTATGGAATGCTCGGGCCATTTTGAGGTCACATATGACATCCGTCTGGAAATTCGAGACCAAATCTAGGTTCAGCATGGTGAGGGATAGCTCCAAAAATTTGAAAAATTCTCAGGCGACATTGTAGCCACCGGTGGTCACCGGTCAAAATTTTGGCCATATTTTGGCGAAAAAATAGCAAAAACTTTGACCGGTGGGCAACCAGTAGCCATGGGGTTGTCAAAATTTTTTTCGAATTGCTGGAACTTCCCATTGCCGTGTTGAATGTAGATCTGGTCTTGAATTTCAAAACGGGGGTCATATGTGGTTGGAAAACCATCGAGCATTCTGTAAATACAAAACGCTTGATGATTCTTGAAACGTTCTGATAAATCGCCCAACATATACATCTTCATCTTGAAGAATCAAACAACTTACTTTTCTCCAATAATCAAAATCTCAATTAATGTATAACACTTCAAGTATTAATCCTAACAACACTATTATAGGATAGAATTAGACAATAAGAGAAAAATTACCTTAATAGAAACAAATAGAGGTCACAACAAGAGAGGAGATGCGAGGTAGTTGAAAGAACCCGGGAGATGGACGAAGCTTGAGGTGAGAGAGTGTGTGTGATGAAGGGAGAATGTGAGAGATAGAAGGGTGTTTGTGTGTCTTTGGGCTCAGTCTTGATTGTGTTGTCTTTTAAGCTGTCAAGAATAAGATTTTGGGCTTAGAATTTGTGGCCTTTCTGTATTTTATTTTGGGCTAACAAAATAATAGATGTAGTATTGGATTTTAGAATTTAGGGTTCAAGAATAGAGTCAAATAAATTGGCCCCTAAACTAAAATACATAATTCTAACTTATCACTATTATTTTCTTTTGTTAAATCATAAGCAAGTAACAAAATGATTTAAATTGCTAATAAATTAAACACAAAAGTAAGAACATAACACTTAAGCTCATTTCCGTGAAATTGGACATTCTAATTGGCATATTGAGTGTGATGGCGTTTAAGTCCCTTACTGCAAAATAAAACTCGATAATTGTCAATAATAATTATCAATAATAACTATTAATTACAATTTACGATATTTATTTCACGTATTATCGCACAAAATGAATAATTTTGTAAAATAATTCATAAATGTACGTATGTTGACATGCGGTGTTACAATTATTATTATGTGATTTTGATTTTAAGCGTAGATATATTATTCCCAAAAAAAAAAAATCACTAAAGATTTGTCATTCTTAAAGGATTTCTAGATGAAGTCTCACATCCCATATAAAAATAGACATGCACCTTCTCATTGCTTAGATCTATCCATTGCCAAAGTTTTCCCATTGTCCGCATCATTTGCATTGGATTTTTTTTGTCATAACCGGGCTTTGCTTATATGTCCATATTTTTTTTCTCCCAACTCATACTTTTAGGGTATGTTTTATAGAGATTATAGGAAAATGAATTGTATATGTGTAGTTGAAAAGTGAAGAAAATATTAAAAAATTTCAAATCAATGTAATGAGTCATTGAAAATAATGGCAGAGAAAACAAAAATTTGAACAAGTTGTATAAAACAACATCTTAGTGTATGTTTGCATGAAATTTTGACAAAATAATTTTTGAATATTTGACTAAGTTATATAGAATGGTAAAGGTGGGTTTGAAAAACAAAAGTGTTATTCATGAAATTGTGATTGAAAATAATTGTGAAGAGATATCATTTTTTAGAGTTGTAGTAGTTCACCTTTAGTAGAGTGAACGAATAATTAAGAATTAAATTGGTTTTATCGATAATACCAAAATTAATTATTGGGAGCCCAATTATATAAATCCCTTTGGCAATTCCGTAATAGTTTTGGACCGATTTATACAAGTTGAGATAGTTCAAAAATTGCGCAAGAAATTAGATCGAATGAGAAATCCTTCTTCCGGGGGCACATGCCCTTATAAATAATCGAGGAGGGGCACACGCCTCTCTTGTTGGCTAACAAAATATATCCCCTATCTCTTTAAGGTTACTATAGACTGTCTCTTGTGTGTTTCATTGGTGCTTTCCAAAATCTAATCATACCTAGAGGCGTGTGTAGTCAATTTTTGAGAATATCAAAGAAGATTCAAGGATAGGAAATAACGTTGCGAATCAAAGAGATTCAAATTTAGATCAGATCGATTAATTCTGATAAATCACAAGGTACTGCTATGTCACCTCTATCAATGGATAGATCTAATAAATTCTAGATTAAACATCCAGACCAATCTAAATTTTGAAAGGAAGTTTTTGTTAAAAAAAATCATAATTTCTTGAATCCCTTTTCCATCAGCTTCAAGCAAGATCACGTGGAGGTTGTGAAATACAACTTATGATATATAGGTCTCGGGGAGTAGAAGAACGAGCCTCTATCAAATTATCAAAATAATACAAAATAATTTATTTTATATATGTAATAAGAATTGCATATGAAGTGGAATGTGGTCACTGCCAAAAGGTTGCAATGTTTAGTGAGAGCAAGATAGATCTTCACACTTTTCCAATGATGAAAAGATTTCACATATATAAATTTCAAGGCCAAGAATAGAAGATGACCATTTGTAAAATAAATGGCCATGACCATTTGGATTACTCCCACACAAATTGGTATTAAACTTTAGGTTATAAAATTAGACAAAATTAATACTTTTAAATCTGAATAGAATTGAAAGTGAAAGATATTTAACTTAATATAATAAAATAAAGTAAAATAAAAGTAATAATGTTTTAAAGTTTCATTGTTTGAAAATATGTTCCAAAAAGAATCTGAAAATGAGATATCAAAATCATTACGAGTTCTCTAAAGCATTGATCAATAAGCATTACTAGAAAAATAGCCTTTAGGAACAGACCACTGTGTTCTTGAAGACATCATATTTGTTGTAGATAGTTATCAAAAGTAGCGGTGGGCATTTGGCCCGAAAACCCGTAGGCCCGAACCGACCCGAATCGGTTCGCGTCGGTTTTCCGGGCCATCGGGTCGGTTTTCAGGAAAAAAAAATCCAAAATTTATGCCCCAAAACCCGAAACCCGAACCGATTGAAACCGACCCGAATCGGTTCGGGTCGGTTTCGGGCCGAGAAACCGGCCCGTCGGTTCGGTTTCGGGCCGGCGGGACCCTTCAAACCGATTGGCATCGGGTCGGTTTTCGGGTCGGGCCCAAACCCGACCCGCCGACCCGATGCCCAGCCCTAATCAAAAGTGGTGTATATCTATTGCAAAAATCAGTAACTAATAATACCTTAGTCTCAGATACTTCAGAACGGAATTGGATTTCATTGCTAATTTGAAATTGAAACAATAATAGAATAAACCGTTGCTGATAAGCTTGCGTTGCAACAAAATTTGTATCATTCTTTTCCGTTTCAAAAGAGAAAAACTAGATACAAAAAAAGTCACGGATATAGTAGGTTTTTGAATTTCAACTTTCAACCCAACCCACTTTTAGTACTGCAGATTGTCAGACCGACCAAGAGAGTTTAAAAGATTGGTTCATACTACTTATACCAACAAGGTGCACCTTCTTTTCTAGAAATCTATCATTAGAAACTCCACATTGGGATGGGTGACCTCTTGATCAAAGTTTTCTCAGGCAGCATGCAAGTGCGGACAAACCATACAGAAAAGACTCGTGTTGGTATAGTGGGATCAATCATCGATCTGAAGGGCGGCTTAGGATGCAAATGGTATCAGAGCTCTCCTGGCCAGTCTGACAATCTTTGCTATTACACGACTAACCCGTATACCCAACCAAAATGTTGTGACCCGTATACGCAACCAAAATGTTGATCTGACCCAACCCACCCACCATATATAAATCTAACAATTATCTCTTATTCGAGGAAGATATGGTTCGAACCTTTGGCCTAGTGGTTGAGGAGTGAAGTCCCAATCACCAGGCCAATCTTGTTTTTTTTTGCTTGTTACATTTATAATATATTTGTATTTTTTTATAATTTTCTAATTTAAAAATTAATTTAATTTTAGTTAAAAATTATATTATTTATGGCATTTGTATTTTATATCATTCGCATTTCATTATTTTAAGTTTTGCCACTGTAAATAATAAATAGATAATCATAGTATTTTGCATATTAAACTGTCTTTGTAACTTAAAGTAAATTTATCAATTCATTTAAAAAAAATAGTTTGCACTAAAGAAATTTTTTAAAAAAAATTATTGAATTATTTAGTGAAATTTGGTTTTTAGTTCAGCTACGAGTCATATTAATTTAATAATAATAATAATAATAATAATAATAATTATTATTATTATTATTATTATTATTAAAAGTAAATAATTATTTTTTATTTAACCATTTTAATGATTCAAGCAAATGTGTTTTAACTGGATATTTCTTCATATATTCTTTGCTAGATGTATACTATTTAATACTATTTTTAAATATGTCGTAAGCCATAACAGAAGATGGATACAATAAATATACGAAGCAATGTGTAACAATTAATTCAGTTGCTAATCCACATCGATTTATATTGTAATTAGCAATAGATGAAATTCAGTTGCTGATATCTATTGTTAATATACCTTATTCTAGTAGTGTAATGAGCAAAATAATAATGGCGCTTCTAGTGTGAGTTAAAACGGTAATAGCAATACAGTTACCAGTAATACTTTATCAGTGTTTCGCCACAAGCACGGTGGTTTCTGGTGAATGGTGGTGGTGGGTGGTAGGGGTGTTAAAAAGGGCTAAATTTTATAATTTGGAAAGTTTAAGACCTTTATGTCGTATTCAGTTTACCAATTTTCAATTTTTATCTAAACTTTAAAGTTTAAATTGTAACAATGAATAAATTTTAGATACTAATTTGTGCATATTAAAATGTTAAGTACTCAAATGTATTTGTTGCTTATTTAATTTTATTTAAATAAAAGGGTATTGTTTTGGTGTAAAAAATCCTCATTTGGCAAGAAAATAGTGTTATGCATTTTAACCTACAAACCGACCAAATCGATCGACTTGGGTCGGTTTTCAACGCGCATTGGTTCGGTTTTCAGGTTGGAATTGTCCTACCCAAAAATTGACTCGTTTGAATATAAAAAAAATCTTCACAAAATTGTTGGTTAATCAACCGAACTGATGGTCGTGCTCAATTTAGAAACCGAAAACCGAAACCCTAGGTGGTTGGTTAGGTTTTCATTCTTGGAAACCGACTTCCAATCGGTCAATTTTAGTTCGGGTCAAAACCAGAACCGAATCGACTAATGCCCGGCTCTACAAGAAAACGTTAGGTTAAGGATCAAAATGCCAAAAGTAAAGTGATAGGTCCTGAAAGCTCAGCAACCCAAAATGATAGGTTCTTATTGCGCTAATTAGCCATTATGAAGTAGTTGTATTTTGTTTATAAAAGAATTATTTTATATAGAATCTATATCTATATATCAATAAATTAAGGTCAATTTCCAACCCATTTCAGTATTTTTCAACATTCATCAAATATTATTTTATTGTTAAACCAGTATTAACTGTTTTGTTAAGTCTTAATTAATCTATATATAAATAAATCAGTTCCACACACTCTAGTACCATATCTTTCCCAAATTTCTCTTTCCTTATTTTCCCCAAATTTTCATCGATATACCAAATCACAAATCAACTAAATCAGTGATTTTCTTCCTCATGATTATCTTGGCCACCCAAATCTTCAATCTTCCATTTTCGTAATTTGTAACTTTCCTGTAACCCTAAGACTCAAAAATCTCGACTGGTTATAACTGTTCATCCCAAATTAGTATAGAATCGTGTAACCTTAAAACTCGCAAGTGAAGTTTCTCTAAGTCTCCAACGGTAAATTTTCCATTCTCTTTTTATTTATTAGAAGTTTTCTATGCGTTCTATTTATTACTTGCAATTCTTTTTTGTTAATTTTTAATATAGATTTCATAAAAGTTGTTTATTTTCTGTAAATTAGTGAAGGAAAATTTCGATCGGAGAACTTGTGTGCATATATGCCTACTTGATCCTTTACGATGATGGCATCCCTGTCATTGTAACATTAAGTCAAATTTATACATGAACTTCTTAGTATGAAAAATGTTATTTATGGATCTTAATTGTCTTTGTTGATTTTTTTGGTGTAGAAAATCTGGACTCTGGTTAAGGCCGCCAATTTAACTATTGAATTTTACTTTGCAAGCCCTTTTGCTAAGCTTTGTGAGAAAGGGAATGTGGAAGATCTTTTCACGAACGTTGGATAATGTGGAGGTGACGCAGTAGCAGTTTTTGCCCCTGTAGTTGGCACTGTTGCTGGTGCTGTTACTTTTAATCTCCATGTTCAAGATGTTTCATTAGTATACCAATGAATTCTCATCCTCACTATCTCCAGTCAAATAATTTAAATTGTAACTTACATCTTCGATTTTATTCTCTCAAGAATTCAACAAAAACTCGAATTCATTATATACTGTACTCTACAATAGCAGGAGTGCTAGGAGTCAGTGTTACAATCCGGATTTTCGCTAATTAAAATTTTGGCTACTACTTGGTCAAGGCCGTTAATTATGGGTCAAAGACAAATTATTAAAGAGATTTAATTTGGCCTATTGAAAGTTTATGGATTTAATTGATTTAATTGGAAGTTTGTGGGTTATGGATGTAAATAAGGGTCAAAGGACCAACTTAAATCTCTTAATTAAAGGAAAGGGACCTGGGTTGCAATTATATATATATATATATATATATAGACGTATGAAACAAAAGGCAATTAGATGTGATTAGTCAAACAGGGAACGCAAACCAGAGAAGCCATTCGCGAAAAAGAAAAAGAAAAAAGAGAAAGGAGAAAGGGAAAAATGATGGAAAAACTTGGATTCGTCGTGGTTTCGCATGGTAAGTGTGTTTCTTCAATTTTATCTTATGGAATTCAAGGTAAATAGTGGAATTAATCTTAGGGTTTTACCAATAGATATTGGGGATTCGAAATTTATCATTGATTTGGGTCAATTAGGTGTTATTGAGATGTTATATAGCCCTAATCAAATATTTTGAAGTGGAATTGATAGTAATTGAGTAGTGGGTGATTAAGTGGATTGAAACTTACATTACCTAGTTGCTGAAAAATTGGGAATTTATTTTGTGATTGGATGGTTCCAATGGTATGAAATATGGTAAAATCAATGAAAGAAGTGGAATAAAGCAACGAAAGGGGAAAATTAGAGAATGTTAGAAAAGTTAAGGTTTGGTATTGAATATGGGTAGGCAATTGGTTGAAAATTCATGTGTATATATTTTGATTAGAGTACTATTATTATTTCAGGTGGTGACAAGACGATTGGAGAAGCCTACCGATCGAATTAGAAGCAATTCGTAGTTCTGTGAGTGGAAAAATTATACTTTTCATGACGTAGCACGTTTTAAATTCCAATGTCTTTTTATAGACTATTATGATATGTTATTATAAATAAATATTTTAGAAGATCGTGGATTTCATTAAGTAGCGCTTTCCCTTTTTAAAAGATCATGTAAAATTTCTTTTAAAAACCACCATAAAGTGCCTTGTTAGATTTGCCCGCTCTGCACTGTTGTGATTTGTTCCACAGTGTATGACCAGCTTATATAGGTCTTGGGGACCGTACACACATAGGGTTGGGGCCGTGTATGGGGGTGTTTAGCCTTTGGGGCTTGCTCTGCGCGCGTATGACCAGTTATTTAGTTATTAGCTCAGCGTGAATAGTTCGCCTTGTGCATCGAGTTTCTCTGCACATGTGTGTTGTTACGCATTGGTATTTTTGGTGGTATTTTCAGATTAATTGTAATTACACAGTGTTAACTTTAAACTTAACTCCCAATACTTTCAGAATTTCGGAATTTATTTCAAGTCTCAAGTACCAGCTTGTAGCATTAGTTTCAATGATGTAATTCACCTTTATTTCAGTATCTCACTTGGAAACTTACTTAGCAATTCTTAGTATTTTTCAATTATGCTTACACTTTGACAAGTTCAGAAATTTTCTCCAAAACTATATAATATGAAATACTTTATAAAGATATACATGTGTTTTCAAACTCATCCACTCACTGGGTTATAAAACTCACGTATTTTCCCCTAACGTTTTCTTATAGGAAGGACCGAGCTTGAGCATTATTGGATTGCCTGTGGAGTTATAAGCCTGCCACCATAGTATTCAGATGATTTGTATTTTAACTTAGCAATCGTCACATTTTGATATGCATGTCAAACATGGTTGAGGTTTTAATTTATTTATTATAATTATTTTTTTTAAATCATTGGTTTTAGAATTATTTATCATTTTCTCAATTATAATTCTTGTCCCACAATTTTTGCATATAATGTTAAATATTTTCGTATTGGTTATTCCAATTTATTTAGGAAATAAGTTCATTTTAGTACAGAGAAATTATAATTTCATGTCAAGTTCAGTTTGCCTTGGCGGTGGGTCCAGTGCTAGGCTGGCCTCCATCGTCGGCGCACGCCGCGTGTCAAGTTATTAGAGATAATTTGGTGTGGGGCGTGTCAGTCAGAGAACTCCGTTTCTTTAAGGTTGATTTATTAAATGATTTTCAAGTCATGCATACTATCTTTTCCATGCCAATAGAGATGATTTATTTTCTTTACATTATTGTTGATAGATAATTGCTAGAGGTGGGTTGAACATTGTCAGACCTCACCTAACAACCTCAATTCTGCAATGGCGATAGTACGTACACTATCTGTCGATTCTTGCGATTGACTTTACCAGTTGCATCTTGATCTTCTCAGACTTATTTATTGAATTTTGATAATATAGATACAACCTTTTATTTTCAAAGTTCAGTGATCTATATTGAAAACCATTCAGTGACCCAAGTTCTACGGTTGATACAAATGGGTTTTAATCGATTCTTCAGGGAATGTTGGAGATGGTTTTGATGGCTTGCGGGGTTTTGTTCAAGCTGTTATCACAGGGTAAGTTTATCCGCCAATGGGATTTTGAATGCGTAGTATATGAACCCTTTTTTTCATCATCAAGAGTCATTTTCAGATTGTTGCTAATTATGCAAACAAGGTCTTGTATATTTATATAGAAGATGTACTTTTGGTTTATTTACGTTCTTTGTTATTTGTACTACTTTACTGTTGTTAAGATTTCTAATTATGTGCAAATTAGTGGAATGATTATTCGGGTGTTTTAATCCAGCATTATGAATTCCTCAGCAACTATAAATTTGCATAGACTATTAAGTTGTTGAAGCTATAATTCATTACATTTTTGTTACCTGGGTATGTGCATATAATCAATATATTCTTCCTCTATTCCTTTATAAGTCTTGTCCAATAGTGACATCCTTAACAATACCTTGTGAAGAAGTATACAAAGGGCTTGAAGGCATCGTATATCAGCAAATCGGGTTTAGTTTGCTGGTAATGGTGGAGATGCTTGAGCTTGACATCTGAAAAGCTTGCATAAAAATTGGCATAAGATTTGGTGGGAGATTCATGGTAGTGTGATGTTGTGGAGAAAGATCAAGCAATGATAGTAAATGAATTCTACAAATTCTATTGAAAAGTTCAATAAATCATACTTGTCCAAACTGGTCTTGATTGAATCCATATTGGTAGATGTAGAACCAAAGTATATTTTGGAGTTTTTCCTTTACAGTAGTTTCTTGGATAATTCAAGAAATGGAAAAACATGTGCATGAGAAATTTGAAACATGTGTGTTTTGTCTCCATGAATGAGAAGTACACATGTCTCTTACTCTCTCCGCTGTCAACAATGGAGGTTGAGATGGAAAGCCCTTTGAGCAAGAAGAAAATGGATAATCAATGAAGACAATAACAACTCATTATATAAGTCAACAATATTATAAAGTTTAATTGATAAATTGAACTAAGAGTTGGCTGATACAAAGCAGATGCAAATTAGATTTTCACACATCTAAAAAAAAATAGTTGGCCGATAGATATGCCATACACTCTTTTGTTTTGGATAGATTCAAGCAAAAAAATACACATAAATGATTCTTTTAAGGTTTCACTCATTTTACCAAAATTTTCAGGGATTTTGTAGAAGTTTAATTCTCAAAATTCATGAATATTTTGATCTTTCAATCTTTACAAATTATTTAGTTCTTTTTTTACATTTAATTAAACTAAATTCCAATTTATTGGCCTAAATTGATAGTTCAAATGCCGTCAAAAAACCTCTATATGTATCTTTTAATCAAATATTAACAATATTAATTTTATTGTATTCGATTGTGTGTATTTACAAATTAAAGTAAAATAATGTAATACAAGATAAGGACCGTTAAAAATTGAATGGAATAAAATTCGAATGGAATAAAATTCGTAATTTGAAGATATATAAAGGAAGAAGGAATGAAGCTTTATTCTTTTAGATTATTCAAAGACATGATACTCTTATTCCACCTATTCTATCTATTGCTATGCTATTATTTATTGCCCCCATCCTGCAAAGATAAGTTTGCATTCTATTTTAGTTTATCCCTCAAAGATATATTATGTTCTTTATATATCCTTATCTAATATGCTTTATTATTATCAATAAAATAAAATTAGTAAAGTATAATAATTAGGGGGACCGTTTCCCTTACCAATATATTTGACAAATAATCTTATCCCTCAATGAAAATTGATTTGATGGTTTAGATCAGAAACTTAAAAATAGTTGAACACTTATATCCTCATAGCCAAATAGTATGTGATTTCAATTACTTCAATGGGATCAATTCCAACAAACGATCAACTCCTAAGTCCCAACCAACGTGAAAGCTCCCATCGGAAATCTCTCCATAGCTTCTTCCTCTGGCCGGTCAAATCTTCACGGTGCAAGCTATATCTCCACAATCTTCATCCTCACTCTACTTGACCATGGCCGAACCCGGTCTTCCAATCCCATAGCACCGGTAAATGTTAGAACCCTATAAATTATAGTAGACCCAATTTCCAAAATTCACAGCAACTATGAGTAGTTTCAGTTTCATTTATTGTCTAATTTTTTGGGTCTCTTTGCTAACGAATGGGAAAAAATTGGCTCCTACCTTTCGCCTTGTTGGAGACCAGGCGTTCTATATGAGTTCTACCTTTTTTTTCTTTTAATTTTTGTGTCTACTTTTGAGAAAGGAATTTTAGTAGCATGAAATTTGTGGATGCAAAAATTAAATTTAAAAAAAAGGCCACCGAAAAGAATTAGCAACAGTTGTGGTGGGGGAATTCCTTCACCGCGAAAAGAAGGTAGTGGGTGAAATATTGGATGAAGTAGTGAAGATCCAAGTTTATTAGTTTGATAGACGAAATGACTGGAAGAAATTATTGAAGTTTAGATAAACCTTACTATGATCATTTCTTACCCTTTTTTATCTTTCCATTTGTGCCACTGCTTGTCTGTAAGCTGTAATGAAACTTAATATCGGCAAAATTGTTTTAAGAAGTCTGCTTATGAGGAGCTGGAGGCATTCTTAAGAAGGGTTCATTTATGGTGGCTTGACAATTAGAATAAGGATCCATATATTTCACAACTACAACCATAGGATTCATGTCTACACTGTTGTTTGCTATTCCCATGCTATAATTTGTTTGGTATTTGTTTTGTTTTCAATCAATTCTTGAGAAGTGTTTTTGGTGCCAATTGACCCCTTCCCGATTATTACTAGCAGTTTTATATTTTTCACTGGGTTGTCAGTCCAATTCTAAGGAATATGTGAAACTCAATCTTGAATGTTGATCAAGTGCATTGTTTTTGGTAACATGACCATCCAAAATCAGTGGTGTTTGTGAGAGACGTGTAAATAGGTCTTATGTCATTGCAACCTCAACAAATATGGATGTTTGTGAGGTGAATATCGACAAGTTTGATGACAAGTATTTTGAAAAGAAAGTCGAGAAGAAAAAAGAAGAAGGGTGAAATTGAGTGATTTGAGGTAGAAAAAGAGGATAATGCCTCTCTCCCGTAGAAAAAAAGGATGACCAGAAGGCTATTGTTGCAGCAATGCTGAAAGCAACTGGAAATCTTACCAATCCGTTTTCTTTTTTTTTTTCTTCCCCCATTTTTGGCTTCGATAGAGATTCTTTAAGCCCTTGAGAGATGCTCTGTCTAATATATGTTCATAGGAATGGAAGAATGGGTTTCTTGATGGTGTTCCAATATACAAAAATCTTATCAACACAAAAAGATGGCATTCATGTCTTCAAGTTGACTCCCGGTTTTGTTTAAAAGTTAGAAACTTCTTACACGATTATTGTTTAAAATTCAATGGTTATGTTGTGCCATAATTAATCTTGCAACATTTCAAGTGTGGTGTGTTGAAATATGAAAGTCATAGTTTTCAAAAGGCATATGCATTATAGAATATTAGAATTGAATAAACAGACGATACAACTTGCAAGTTTCTAAACTCAATTTTCTTCTTATGTTAATTTAAACAAACAAAGATGGGATGCGTGCTGTTATTTTCTTTTCTCCAACAAACATTTGAGCTTCCAAATCACAACACAACCTAGATAACGATAAACAAATGTGACATTAGATTTATAATATCTTCCAAATATTGGTGGAAAGATATATTGTAACCAACTGCAAATGATCTATATAGGTACAAAGATGCAAAAACTAGTGCAATCTCAACCAGGCAACAAGTTTCCACTAGAAACAAAGAGAAAACATAGAGTTATCATGATGTGGAGAACAAGAAACATTTAGTCAGTACAATCACCACACAACCTAGAAAATGAGTTAATTGTCACAAACGAGATGCTATAGACTGAAGCAATAATTCACATATATACTATGGAAATTCCGTCAATTGAACAAAGTAGCTTCTATGGAATGCAACTAATAACATCAAGATGAGTACCATGATTTAAAAAAGAAATAAAGAATTTATGTGATCTATACTTGAACAAATTTTGGTATGCCATTCTACCACGTGGAGAGATGCTTGATCTTCACCTATTTTGCGATTTCTTCAAAAAAGTTTTTAGGGTGTATGAATGCTACAGCTGGAAAAGATTGGCATGTTGAGTCAAGAAGACTGCAAATCATCTTCGTGTAATACTCAATTAAAGGCTGCACAGTTTGATATTGACAAATAACTCCAAATTGGAATCCTACAAGAAAAAATGAAAACAACTTTTATCATGTAGAAACAAATAAACATTGATTCTTAAGTGAAATAAAGATAACAAAAACAAGCTTACATATTATGATGGTTGAAGAATAATGAGCTCATTTCCATTTTTCTTGGGATTCTTGGGACAATTCCTCGTATCACGGCCGAATCCTTTGCATGACTTACATTGCCACATTTTACTTCTTTATGACAACTCAAGACTTGATTTGTATCTCCCTGAACCAACAATACCTTTTTCTTTACACTTGTCAACCTTTTTTCGTCCTTTTGTAATTGTAAAATTCGGATCTGATAAAACAAATTGAGAATTCTCCTCATTACAATTATCTAATGCACGAGTCGAAACATCAACACGAGACTTTGTTACAACATCCAATTTGTAAATTTGGTGAGATACTTCTTCGATTGCTTTGATAAATAATTCATATCCTTCATTGGATTTAGTAGCATCACAAACTACTTGAGTTGTTCTCTTATACCTTTGCGTGTTGCTCACCATCATTAATCACAAATTTATCTAAATCTGCACTTCTAAATTTATTTTCTCATTGCATCTACCTCTTTCTTATGAAATGAGGTGGTAGTACGTCAATGTCTTCACGAAGCAGAATTTTTAGAATATGGACGCATATTACTGCCACGAACTCAAAATATTGACATTCACATCTTCCTTCGCGATTTTGTAAATTAAAGCTTACTAGAAACTTTTCAAATGCTCATTCTCTATATTGTACAACATAGGTCCCACTAGCATAGTTCACTATTTTAACTCTAAAATCCCTGACTTTCATCCATTCGCCTTTGAATTTCTCAAAAATATTCCTAGTATATACATTTGATGCATGCTTCAAAGTTATATCGCCATCATTCACAATTCGATACTTGTGTTCTGACTCAAAGTCCTCATCATTCTCCCTTTTCACAATTGAAGCTAAAGCATAATCGTATTTGATAACAAAATCATGAAGGTTAGTTTGAGAAGTAACAAAACTATCAAAAAATGAGTTAATACTTTCATTGGGGCCAGTCGTATTCATGCCTGCTGAAAATATTCCACGATTATACACTGGCACCCAACTTTCACATATTACATACAAGTCCTGGAAACATTTATTACTTTCTAGGTCATATTCCACAATTATTTCGTTCCATCTTTTCTCAAAGTCTTCAATTCTATACGTATGATGGATGTGAGATTCCATATCTTTCTTGAAATTTGACTTTTTGTAATAAATATGTGATAACTTCTAGCCAAACTTTTTCATGATATGCCAAAGACAACAACGATGATGCATATGGGGAAGAATCTTAGCAATTGCAGCCGTCATTGCTAGATCTTGATTCGTAATAATACAAATTGGATGATATCCACCCATAACATCATACCATGTTTGAAATAGCCACAAAAATGTTTCTTCTATCTCGTCTTGCAATAACACACAACCAAATTGAATGGAATGATAATGATGGTTCACACCAAGAATGGTGCAAATGGCATATCATATTGATTTGTCCTATATGTTGTGTCAAAGGTAACAACATCATCGAAACATTGATATGACATACGAGATCTTGCATCAACCTAAAAGAAATTGGTGGCTCTTCCATCCCCATCACATTGGACTGCATAATAAAATTGTGGATTTTCTGCTTGCTTCTTTTGGAAATATGTAAGGAGAGCTTGTGCATCACTAATTTCTAATGCCTTATGTCTGATATTCCTCAATTGGTTTCAGCAATCTCTTTCATCAAAACCAATATTGTGAGCAGCAAGAATTGAGACAACTTTACTAACTTGTATATTTTCATTTTTGAATGCTTCACAAAGATCTTTTACTGATTGGGGTATCTTTTTATTTGACCTCATTTTTATCCTTTTAAGAGGTGAAACAAAGTTATGATTGTGATCATCTTCAAATGCTGTCACAATCTAACAACCACCTTCAAAATCGTGAGAGATCCGCATATTTGCCTTACATCCCCTCTTATTGTTGAGCAACCTCTTTTCTTTGTAGAGCCATTTTTCTCAAAATTTTCTACTTCATTTGCTGCTCCAAAAGGCTTCTTATCAGAATGTTTGCCTTCACGTGCGTAAACAAATTTAATAAACGTGATCTCATCTGTACGTGGACGTGTCTTGACCGTTGTTCTAGTACAAATCCTGTAGTGACCTCGAATTTCCTTAAATTAAAATATTTAATTAAAGTAAAATCTCAAACGTGTCGCTACAACTTCACCTATAGAGTTAAACAGCGTACGCTCGTCTAGTTAAATTTTATGTAATTTACTACTATATTAAATTATTTAAAATAATAATAATAATAATAATAATAATTTATAAAACATTTATTTATTTTCAATTTACATTTGAGGACCAAACTTTAGAAATTATTCGTTTGAACCCCAAAAAATTTAACTTCTTATTCGATCATAACTTTATATATATTTTAAACCCAATTATAGGCCCGTTTAAGGTCCAATTTTACTTCTTATGCTATAAGAAAGCCCATTTGGAAGAGTAACCTAGTTTTTACCCTATTTATACAAGTTAAGGTTGATTTTAGAAATCCTAGCCTCACTATTTTCCCCTCTTTCCACAATTGGTATCTTCAAGTTCATCCCACTCATTCTCATTCAACAAATCAAACTTCAAGTGGTAAGATTTCTTGATATTTTCATTTATGTCTCCATTTTTATTTTGTTGTTCTAAGTTTTTAATCATCTACTTGTATTTTTCACTTGATTTTCTACACAAAAACACGATAAATACACGTATATATACGTACACTGCCGTACCACCACATCTCCACCATCATCTCGTGTCCATCAAATGCACACATACCGCCATATATACACGCACATATACATACATACATACATACATACACGCAAAGCTCGGCCAAAACTTCAACCACACCCAAAACTCAACTTCAAAACACAAAAATCACATCTATACCTTCTTCTAACTCCCTAGAACACCATAGAATCGTTTAATTTCGAAAATTTTTGAAGATTTGATCAAATTTTGAAAATACCCAAATTTTCCTTTAGTGTTCTAGCTTCAATTTCTTCCCAAATACTCAATATTTCCTCAAATTGACGCCACCACTAGCTTCACCACCTTCAACTCCACCTTCGCCGCCATTTTCGTCGGCCGAAAGCAGAGAGAGAGAGAGAGAATCAAGCGTGCGAGAGAGAGAGAGAGCGGGTGAGGAAGATGAAGACCCGATCCATGTTCTTTTTTTTAATTTATTTAACTATTTGCAAGACAAGTCCCTCAAGTTCCATCATTGTTTTAAGTTGGTTCCTATAATTTATTTAATTTTCAAATCCCCAACTTTTAATTGTTACAATTTAATCCCTAAATATTATTTACAGATTTAATCCCCCATCTTATTTATTTTATTTAAATGAGCCCTCAAACTTTATTTAAATTCAACTCCCTAACTTTCAATTATTGCAATTTGACCCCTAAACTTTTATTTCACTTTTAATCCTTCAATTTCTTTTTCCTATTTAATTTAACCCCAAAATTTAATTGCATATTAGTCCCCCATGTTTTAAAAATCCTATAATCGAGCCCAAAATATTTTTAATTCACTTTTATTGCATAATAGGTCCTCAAACTATTAAATTCTTTCAAATTGACCCCAAAGTTTTATATTCTTTCTATTTTGGTCCACAAACTTTTATATCACTTATAGATACTTAATATTTAAGAGTATTAACATAAATTAAACTCGTTATTGACTAGACAAGGCGTACGAACAGCTAGAGGACTGAGTTTTACCGCTTAGTAGACTCAAAACTCGAGAGATACTTCAGGTAGGCTCAAAAGACTCATTTTTACTTATCGCGCAATTATTGTTAATTATCTGTACTATATAAGTGCTTTTAGTGTGTAATAGACTTGCCTTTGGGCCTAGACTTGCCTTCGGACCCAGACTTGCCTTCGGGCAAATTACTTGCCTTCGGGCCTAGAGCTGCCTTCGGGCCCAGAGTTACCTTCGAGTATTATATTATAGAGTTTACATGACTATTTGCCTTATATATATTTGTATAGATGATTAATTTGCACTGAACCTACTGAGTATTATTTAAATGCTCACGCCTTTCATTCTTTTACAGATTGAGGAGTTCGGAGGCGTGACGAGACATGGGAGTTCTATTTAGGCTTATTAAATAAGTGACTTCACTTCCGTTGTTATTTTGGTAAACCGATGTATGGGATTATGTCGTTTTCAAACTTTTGAATTATTTAGTAACTTGTGTTAGACGTTTTGGACATTTGGTGATCAAAAAATTTTAAAACACTTTAGATGGTTGTTATATCATATGAATTTCCGCTTTTAATTATTTGTTATACTTCCGCATTTAATATTAGAAAAAAATGGTTAGTTTTAAAGAAAGAACTAACATTTCAGGTTTTTCGAACTCGGGCGTTACAAATCCAAAAACCATTTCTTCTTCCAAAATCCTCATAATACGCTCTTGCTTCCTTGGCCGTTGTAAATTTCATCCTAACATAAGGTGTTTCCCTTGTACGATTGATGATCCAATCTCGTTTGGTTGAAAGGCTGACATAGAAGTGCAACAACTAGTTCCATCCTCACTAAGAGTAATCTAATAAAAGGTGTAGATAACCACTAAGTGCCAGAATGTACGTCATAATAAAGTTGATGCTTGCTAAAAGCAATACAATAGATAAAATGAGTCATTAATTCATTTACTTTTGTAATACGAGACACAATTTTAAAATGGAATTATCTCCTCTTAGGATTCAAATCACTTTAACAAAAAATTTTACATAATTTAGAACAAGATTCTTAATGAACCGCAAAATACAAACGAATAATAAAATTCCAAATTAGTTTAAATCTACTTTTTTTAAAAAAAATCTTGAGAATTACATATCATATCATCAAAGGTTTTGAACACACAATTGACCTTTTTGTTGAAGATGATGGGCTCGAGAAAGTCCTAGCTAAAGAAGTTGGTGACAAGCCCAATTCTAGACCCACACTTGGAGAACAAGTAAGAAGAGCCCAAGCCGAAGTAAAAGTGACCCATTAATTTTTCAACCATTGGATGGCTAGGAGACTAAGCATACACGTTGGATTGGAAGTATATATATATATATTTCTACAGGCTTATTTCCTCATTATGACGCAGCAACCCTATTTCCTTTGTTCTCTACCGTTTTAGAAACCCTTATTTTCTTCCAATTTCTTTTGTTTTTGGTCACCTTTTAGAGATTAATCTTCATTTCAGATGTATGAAGATTAATCAATTGTCGGTGATTTCGATTAGGGAATTTTAGAATAACAATTTCATCTATGAAATTGTTTCGGTTTTAATTTTTGTTTTAGATTTAAATTATGTTTACCTTTTATTTTTATTCGAACTTTTCAGATTTAATAAAAAGGTTGTATACAGAATTTTCGTGTTCTTGATTTCTTGGTGTTTTTGATACATATCATAACAGTGGTATCAGAGAAATCTGGTATCAATTTAGTTTTTCGCAGTCTGTTATTGTATATAAATGCTCTTGTGTTTTGCCTGAGGATATTATTGTGTATTTGTGCTCTTTGCTTTCTGCCAGTGGTTATATCTTTGTGTTTACTTGATTAGTTTCTTTGTGTGATCACTGAAACCTACCAAATGGCAACAAGTAAGGTTGATGTTGAAATTTGGATTGGTAAAGGTGACTTTACTCTGTGACGTAATAAAATTAAGGCTTTGTTGCTTCAACAAAGGTGTGCCAAGGCCATTGATAGGTCTTGGGCTGCTGATGTTGAAGAATCTAAAAAGACTGATTAAAAAGAAATTGCATGGAGTACTATATACTTGTATTTGTCAGATTCTATGCTTAGAAAAGTAGGTGACACTAAAACTGCTTCTGAACTGTGGACCAAGCTTGGAACTTTATACTTGACTGCCACTTTACCAAATAAATGTTTTCTTTGGAAACAATATTATGGTTTCAAATTTGATCCTACTATTGATTTAGAGGATAATATAGTCAGATTCAATAAATTGACTCTTGATTTGACCAATAGTGGTGAAACACTTTCAGATGTTCAAAAAGTTGTGTCTTTACTTGGTAGTCTTAGTGACAAGTATAAAGACATTAAAAATGCTCTTGAGTATGGTGGTCAATCTTTAACTGTTGATATTATACACAGCCTTAAAGAATAGAGATTTAGAGTCTAATTTAGAAGCTAAAGAGGCCTTGCATGCTAAGAATTTTGTCAATAACTCTAACTCTCAGAAAGGTAATAGTTCTAAAAAGCAATAGAATCAGAATAAAGATAAAAATCAGAACCAACATCAGGGTTAGCATAAGGATAATAAAGGCAAGGGGAAAGCTTCTGATAATAAGACTAAGAGATGCAATTATTGCAAAAAACCTGGTCATTTAATCAAGGACTGTTATAAAAGGATTAGAGCTGAGAAAAATAGGGAAAATAATAATGTTGAACCTACTATTAATACTGGAGTTGTTCTTATGGAATCATCTTCTCAGCCTGATCATAATTAGATCCTTGATTCTGGTTGTAACTTTCATGTTTGCCCTATGAAAGATTAGTTTTCTAATTTTAATTACTTGCATGGTGGTACTGTCAAACTTGGCAATGATATGAATTGTGCTGTTCTTGGAGTTGGCAAAATTGTTTTACATTTTAAGAACAATTCTTTTCTGATTTTAAATAACACCAGGTATGTGCCTGATCTTAGAAGAAATTTGATTTCTACTGGTATTCTTGATGATGAAGGACATGATTTTATTACACAATCTGGTTATACTAAGATCTTTAAAGGAAAGAAATTGTTATGTTCTGTGCCAAAATTGAATAGATGATATATTTTATCCGCTGTTCCTGATTTGCCTAAGTATGTAGTCAGCATTGCACAAAGCACTGACATGACTAATATGTGGCATAAAAGATTAGGACATGTTAGTGAAAAGACACTTCATTCATTGCATAAACATGGAGTCTTTGGAAAAGATGTTGTGAAAAATCTTTCTTTTTGTGAAAAACGAATTTTTGGCAAACACACTAAGGCACCATTTGGGAAAGAGAATCACAAGTCAACTGCAGCTTTAGAATATTTGCATGCTGACCTATGGGGCCCTTATCCAGTTAGTACACCTTCAGGTTTTAAATATTTCCTTTTGATTGTAGATGACTTTTCAAGAAAGTCTTGGATTTACCTTTTGAAAACCAAAGATGACGCTTTTGCTTCTTTTAAAGGGTGGAAGGCACTTGTTGAAAATCAAAAGGGTTTAAAATCAAAATTTTAAAAGCAGACACTGGTCTTGAGTTTTGTAATTTCTTATTTTATAATTTTTGTACTTTAAATGGAATTACAAGGCATAAAACAGTGCCCTACACCCCACAAGAAAATGGGGTTGCTAAGAGATTAAATAGGACATTGCTAGAGAGGACTAGATGCATGTTAGTGAGTTTTGGACTACCTAAAACATTCTGGGGAGAAGCTGTAAGGACAGCGTGCTATCTAATTAATATGAGTCCATCTAGTGCCATTGCATATAGCATCCCTGAGGAAATTTGGAGTGGAAACACTCTAGATTACACTCATTTAAGGGTTTTTGGTTGCACTACATATGTACAATCTGCTTTAGGTTCTATATTAGATCCTAGGTCACTAAAATACATTTTCATTAGTTATGGGGATGGTGTTAAAGGTTATAGACTTTGGGAAAAACAAAGAGGTGGTTATAAGGTTATAACCACTTGATCTGTGATCTTTAATGAACTTGAATTCCCATGTTTGCATGAGAAAGACATTGAGTCCACTAGTCCAGATTTCCTCTCAACTGAAATGAGTTTTAGTGATGAAAATCACTTAGATGATACTCAGATTTAGGTGGAGCAACCCCCACATTCTGAAAATTATTTTGAATTGCATTCACCTTCACAAACTTCATCTTCTTCATGTAATAATTCCATTTCACAATCTGCTGCATCTTCATCCACTCATTCTGAGTTAGGCAAAGAAGGAATACTAGGCTGCTAGCTAGGTTTTCGATCCAGATTTTGGAAACTGCTCTACTTCTTTTAGGGGTTGAGCACTCTGAACCAGAAACCTATGAAGAGGTTGTGAATGGGTTTGACTCACAATTTTGGCTTGTAGCAATGCAATATGAGATGAACAGCTTTATGAAAAATAAGACTTGGGTTTTGACTTATTTGCCTGCTGATTAGAAAGCTATTGCTAATAAGTGGGTGTTTAAGATAAAAGAAGGTGAAGCAAAAGAAGGTGAAATCAGATTTAAGGCAAGATTAGTTGCCAAAGGTTTCACACAAAAATAGGGAGTTGACTATTCTGAAATTTTTTCTCCTATTGTGAAATATACTTCTATTAGAGCATTATAATCTATTGTGACTCAATTTGATTTGCATTTGATCCAATTAGATGTTAAAATTGCCTTTCTATGTGGCAACTTGGATGAAATCATCTACATGTACCAGCCTTTTGGCTTTATTGAACTTGGTAAAGAAAATAAAGTTTGCTTGCTTAAAAAATCCTTATATGGTCTTAAACAAGCTCCTAGACAGTGGTATAGGAGGTTTGATTCATAAGTTAGAGACCTGAATTTCCAGAAAAGTGAATATGACTGATTTTTTACTTTAAGAAAGGTGAAACAGGTTTACTATATCTCTTATTGTATGTGGATGATATGCTTGTTGCTGGTTCGTCACTTGATGAGATAAATTTTTTTGTTGATAAGTTGAAAGCTGAATTTGAAATGAAGAACCTTTGAAATTCTAAGAAAATTTTGGGTATGCAAATTTCTAGAAAAAGAGAAACTGGAAAGCTTTTTTTTTTCTCAAAGTACCTATATCCAAAAGGTACTTGAAAAATTTTCTCTAAGTGATGCAAAACCAGTTTCTTTACCTCTAGCTAGCCATTTTAAATTCTCTTCAGATTAGTCCCCTAAAACTGATGAAGAGATTGCTAGAATGAAGAATGTTCCTTACGCAAATGCTATTGGTTGTGTTATGTTTCTTATGGTCTGTTCTAGACCTGATATTGCATACAATGTTAGTGTGCTTAGTAGATTTATGAGTAAACCAGGTGAAATACTTGGGAAGCTCTTAAATGTTTACTAAGATACTTAAAAGGAACTAAAAATTTGGGCATACTCTTTTCTAAACAGAAAAATGATATGAATTTCTCTAGGTTTGTTGATTCTGATTTTGCTGGTAACTTGGATAACAGAAAATCAACTTCAACCTATTTTTATACCCTCAATGGCACTTGTGTTAGCGGGAAATCTCAACTTCAAAAAGTGGTGGCACTTGCCTCCATAGAAGCTGAATATATGGCTACCACAGATGCAGTTAAAGAAGGAATTTGGCTTAAATGGCTGATTGGTGAACTTGGTTTGATCGGTAATTGTTTTGATTTACACACTGAATCACAAAGTGCACTTTACCTTAGTAAAAATCCTGTTTTTCATAATAGGTCAAAACATATAGATGTAAAGTTTCACTTTATTAGAGATATTATTGAATCATGTGAAGTGAATCTTGTTAAGATTGCAACTCAATGTAATCCAGCTGATGCTGGTACAAAAGTGATACTAATCAATACATTTCGAGATGCTTTGAATTTTCTAAATATCCAAGAATGTGATACTACTGCTGTTTCTTTGCTTTTGCAGGATGCTGAGGAGTGGCCTGTTGGATTGCTCCCATCAAGGTGGAGAATGTTGAAGATGATGGGCTCAAGAAAGGCCCAGCAGAAAAAGTTGGTGACAAGCCCAGGTGAAGTGAATCTTGTTAAGATGATAGGCTCAAGAAAGGCCCAGGTGAAGTGAATCTTGTTAAGATTGCAACTCAATGTAATCCAGCTGATACTGGTACAAAAGTGATACTAATCAATACGTTTAGAGATGCTTTGAATTTTCTAAATATCCAAGAATGTGATACTATTGCTGTTTCTTTGCTTTTGCAGGATGCTGAGGAGTGGCCTGTTGGATTGCTCTCATCAAGGTAGAGAATGTTGAAGATGATGGGCTCAAGAAAGGCCCAGCAGAAAAAGTTGGTGACAAGCCCAATTTTAGACCCACTCTTGGAGAACAAGTAAGAAGAGCCCAAGCCAAAGTAAAGGTGACCCATTAATTTTTCAACCATTGGATGGCTTGGAGACTAAGCATACACGTTGGATTGGAAGTATATATATTTCTCCAGGCCTTGTTTCCTCATTATGACGGAGCAAACCTATTTCCCTTGCTCTCTGCCATTTTAGAAACCCTTAGGGGGCGTTCTATTTGTTTTGTATTTTCTATTTTCGTTTTCGAAAATGTTTTGGTGTTTTCTGTTTTCAATTGCTGTTTTCAGAAAATTGAAAATGCGTTTGGTTTGTTTTTTGAAAAAATTATTTTTGAGAAGAGAAAATAGAAAATGTGTTTGGTTTATAATTGTTTAAAATGTAATAAATGTAAAATTTAAAATTCGAAAACGCGTTTTCGTTGTTTTCAACATTTAACACAGAAAACCCCGAAAACGTTAAAAAAAGGTTTTCGTGTTTTCTATACAAATCTTGAAAACGATTTCGAAAACGTATTTTCGAAAACAATAAACAGAACGCGTTTTCAATATTTTCGAAAACAGAAAACAGAAAACGGGTTGAAAACGGCAAACAGAACGCAGCCTTATTTTCTTCCCTTTTCTTTTGTTTTTGGTAACCCTTTTAGAGATTAATCTTCTTTTCAAATGTATCAAGATTAATCAATTGTAGGTGATTTCGATCAGGGAATTTTAGAATAACAATTTCATCTGTGAAATTGTTTCAATTTTAATTTTCATTTTAGATTTAAATTCTATTTACCTTTTATTTTTATTGGAATTTTTCAGATTTAATAAAAAGGTTGTATTTAGAATTTTCGTGTTCTTGATTTCTTGGTGTTTTTCGATACATATCATAGCACTTTTAATTTATGCACACTTTTCATATTAACATTTCACTATTTAAACATAAGGAACAAACCAAATGGCTGCACCTAAACAAGTTATCCCGCTCTCCCAAATTCTACGAGAACGTCAAATCAGCTATACAAATAATTTTCCCAAGAGGACTACTCAAATTAGCAACCTGTTTCCCAAGTGCTCGAAAAACACTTAAATAACTCTTCTATTTTACGTATTTGTGAGTTTTATTAGTATTATATGTTTATTTTTATGTGTTTTCCTTGTATTGTGTGTTTAGAGTCACAAGAAATCAAAATGAGCCAAAATGGATAAAAACGGAGCGAAAACGGAACTTGGGACCGAAATACAAGCAAATTCAAAGATTGAGAGCCTCCGATGCAATTTTATGAAAAGTTGTTTTCACAATTTTTCTTGTGCCAATATCAAAGAATATCAAAAAGAGGATTTCCACATTTTTGTCGGATCCCAAATCGGAGTTTCCTAGTGAAAGTTATGGCCATTTGAAGAGAAAGGACAAAGCGTAAAAAATCAGCAGCTCGAATTTATTGCCGCAGTTCAGTAATTTGACCATAACGTTTGCTACAAAATTCGGATTGACCTGCACTTTATATTTTTGGAAAGGACACTCAGAGGGCTACAACTTTGATGTTGACCTCTTCAAATGATTCGGATCATATCATGGTCAAAAATGGGCAAAACCGAGAGTGATGTGAATGGAGGATTTCTTGGGCCATGTTTTGGTAGAAAATTCATAACTTTCTATTAAAATATCAAAAAAAAGGAAATTCCAATTGCACAATTCAGCCAAGATGCTTACCTATACCATGATACAATATTTGAACTAATGGAGCAATTTAAGATCATGATTTGGTGGTTACCAATTAGTGGAGTCATAATGGAGTAGTTGTACAATTTTTTATTATGTTTTCTTGTGAAATTTTGCCTATAAATAGAGGCATTTGTAAGGAAGGAAATGCACAACTTAGTGGAAGAGAATTAGCTAGTAGTTCTCTCCAACTTTCTCTTCAATAAAATTCTCTTCTTCATTTGTTCTTAGTTTTAGCTTGAAAGATCTTAGTTTTTCATATTCCGGCGGAAGAATAAAGGCTTCAATCGATCAACGATACTTCGGCTGTGAATATGATTAGCGGATCATTTCTTCGATGAGTTTCTCTTTTCCCTTTTATTTCTCTATTTATTTCTTAGCATTTATTTGCTTGTTTTCTATATTTTGCGTATAATCTATCATATAGTGGTGGTGATACAAAGCGAACACTCGCTAAAAAGTATGAAATCCCGCAAATATGAGTAGTTAGAATTTTCTATCTAGTTCGAGGGGGACGTTGTGTTCAACTAACACGTGGTTATCTTTTCTAACTCTTTAGTAACGTTTTATCTATTCCTCTACTTCAATTTGTTGATTTGTTATGCTTGTAAACCCGTTTTTGAGTTTATTTGATTATTGCATTCACTTTGGCCAATTGAATCAATCAATCTTTAAATTCAAGTTACTTGTTAGGATTGGAACTTTTGATCCGTAATTATCACTATATTCCAATCCAAAGTAGCAAATGAATACCGTGCATATTTATTAACAAATCAACTTAGATGTATTAATTCGAGTTTGTGAAATTATTCATCTAATTCAACTCATTCTTCTTGTTCATTTCACACTAGCTTTGCATTAAATCCTAAGAGTTTGTTTAGGGTTATCCAATAGTTAGATGTTAAGTTAAAGAACTCACTTTAATTTAATACACTTAAGGAAGAATTCGTTAATCAGAGCTTCTTGGTTAATTGAGAGTTGATAAATTGAAGAAGGAATAGTAACACGTTGCATGGGAAAGATAAATATAAGTTGTTGACACAACCGAACCCGAGAACTAGATATTTTGTACAATTGTTTTATTTCAATCTTTTATTTTGACATTCGATTTTCTATTTTTATTCAAATATCACAAAACCCCCATTTTTCTATATTAATTGATAAAATCAACTAGATTAAGCACCGTTCCTCTTGGGTTCGACCCTTACTTACCACTTCTACATTAATTTGTAGTTTTGAAACCGAGTAAGGAAATAAAATAATTTTTGGCGTACTGCGACAACACACCCAAGTTTTTGGCGTCGTTACCGGGGAGCGGTTAACCAATTTAGTTGCTTTTATTAATTAATTTTTTTTTAAAAAACAATTTAGAGTCGAGCTAACGACTTTAAACAAAAGCGCTTCTTGGGAGGCAACCTAAGCATTTTCTCTCATTTTTATTTTTCTTTTGAAATTTTTATTTTTATTTCTTAACTTTTTATCTATCGTACTGAGGAAGATATTACTTTGAAACTGTAGAAAGAAGATATCTCGGGATTCAATCAATTGGGAAGAGACATGATGCCGCACAAATCAGTGATTAGCAATAGTTACTGATAACGTGTGGGGATTAATTATTGATAATGGACAATTTGTCAACGCGCTTTCTCGGATACTCCTTCCAACGTACTCTTTCCAGGACATTCCCCATGCATAATTGTCGGTTGAAACAGTGCTCATTTGACTATAAATCTAGATCATTCTCCACTTGAAACAACCACAATTTCAATTACTCTGTGAGTATTCCTTTCTAGCAGTGATTAGGTAATTTTCCTCTTCTTCTTGATTTTTTCTCGTGTGCTTCCTTCCTTCTTCTTCTTATTTGTTTTTCTTATAGTATGGACGTGTGTGATATTTTTGTATATATATGTCTTTTCCTTATATTAATTGATTATGTAATTCAAATTTTCTTATTTTTTTTTCTTCTTCAATATCTTTGAAAATATGAGAGAGTGTGATAATCTACTATGCTTATTGATTTTGATGGTTTTAATCTTATTTCTTCAGTGTTTCTTTTTCTTTCGTGTGTTACGTCACTAAAAAAAAATTCTCTTCTTCTTCAAAAAAAAAAAAAACCTTGGATGCTGGTTCTTGTATCCCGCCCAAAGGCGTTAAACTAGTATTTTTCAGTAGACTTTAAAGAACTGTTTTCTTTCTCTTTCCTCTCTCACAAGTTCTTTCTGCAGATACATCTTTGTGCACTGAATTTTCATTTCTTTATATGGCATCTCCTCTACGTATTGTTGCTCTTCTACAAGTACTTGACTCATTCTCTATGCCTATTGATATCAAGATTCACAATGTTCGACTTGTTGACAAGTATGAGCGTTCCCTTTGAAACGTTATTGCTTTTGGGGCAGGATTATCACGATCTGCTCGCAAACGACGTTTTAAGCGCCTTAAATGTTGCTTTAAATGTGGAAAACTATTAGAAGGACTTCATTGTACTGGAAATCAAACTTATTCACAATATAGACATGTTGTTTTGTTCAAGGATGGACCGATTAGGTGCAGGGCCGAAAAGTCTATCAGGAGAAATAGCCAGCTCGAATTCAGTGTTAGAGAGTTTGATAATTTGTTGGAACAACGACAACGTCTGTTGGAAACCAAACTCGATGGCTTAACCATTGAGCAGCAACTTTTTGAGCGTGATCATTAGCACCCATCTGAAGATGTAAAACTACGTCTCATTCGTTTGAGAAGTGCCTGAGTTGGACGTTCTGCTCTAAACGTTCTCCCATTTGTTGGTTCTTGTAGGGCTGTTCTTTATTGAATGGTAAACATACCTATGTGTCATGTGGCGATATGGAGGACCTTTTCATTAAGGTCGGTTGTCAAACTATTTTGTAGAGAGTATGCTGATTCAGATAGTTTCCATGCGGATCAGACTTGATGGAATCATATCATTAATTTGATGTGAATACTACTGCAAGATGTTCAGAGGGTTGTAAAATCCCAAAGTCGCTTTGTATATAAATTTCTCTTCATCAAAAAAAAAAAAAAAACAAACAAACCAAAAAATAAATAAATATTTTCAGCTGTTGTTTTTCTTGTTCTGTAAATATATTGATTGCAGGTCTCTTACTCTTGGATTGTCGAAGTATTCCTCAGAAGTGCTACATTGTGCAACCATCATCCCCAAATCGGCACGACTCATTGCTTACCATAGGGGAGTTTCTATTTCTTCTCTTTTTCATGCTTTCTATATTTCTACATTGGGGACAATATAGAATTTAAGTGTGGGGGAGTGGCATATTGTGGTCTGCGTGTGATTTTTTTTTATTTGTGTCGACGATTTTGCATGAGATAGCAACTTTTGAATATGATTGAGCTTAATTTGTGTGACTTAGCTGAAACTACAAGATCTCGAAAAAAAAATGTGTTCCGTTCTTCTCCAAGCACAGCTGGCAAATTTATCTGAGCACATTTATAGGTAATTTACTATCATTCTCTGGAACACAAATTGAAGGTTGAAAATGTTGATTTTTTTTCTAACTTTCTAGACCATAGTAAACTAACTTTTTCTTTTCTTTTTTTTTCTATCCATTCGTCCTGCTCAAAGTAACCTGGAAACATCAATTGTTAGCAAGGTGGAGTTATAATCGCATGGTATCTGTTTTTTGTGAATGTGTCTTTTATTGATAGAGTTTAAAAAGTTTGGAAAAAGCATTGACCTATGTTGAGAATGAATTTTACTTTTATGTTCGAAATAAGGAGAGGGACCACAGGAAAGAGCTTCCTATCTCAGAGTGTGAAGCTGTCACCTCGAATGGGTGAAGAAGGCTGCCTCCAATGAAAGGGGTTTAGTGTGAAAGTTACCTGTGGGGTAAAAGTTGAAAAGAAAATTGCAAAACTCTTCTTCTTCTTCTTTTTCTTCTTCATAAAAAAAAAAAGAAAAAAAAATCGCGAGAAATGTGATAGCTACCCAAGTGTGAAGTTAGATAAATAAATTTCCTCAGTGGTTTGAAGTGCTCCATCTAAACACTCTTTAAATTGAAGACATATTTGCGATAAAACACCTGCCATGCCCTTTTTTTTTCTTTGCAGTGCTAACAATTGATGATTTTTGGTGAACAGAGTAATTTTTAGGATCCATGGGAATCATTGTAAAATAAGAGTGGGATCACGAGAGATGAAAGGAAATATTTGACTATTTCGGGTCAGGATTTGGATAGATCATCGTAAGCTTTCATTGTGTTCCAGTTAGTGATGGGATGATAACCTCAATTGCACACACTCACAACCCATTGTGTATTTGAGAAGAAGTGAAATTTTCATGGTTCGGGAGAATATTTATTAAGCAAGTCACTATCTGTAGTAGGATTTCAATATTTAAAGTTGTTTATCTCATGTACAATCAGTGTGTTGTTTGGTATCATATGGGTTGTTGTTCGAGGACGAACAACAGTTGAAGTGTGGGGGAGTTTGATAAGTGCTCGAAAAGCACTTAAATAACTCTTCTATTTTACGTATTTGTGTGTTTTATTAGTATTATATGTTTATTTTTATGTGTTTTCCTTTTATTGTGTGTTTAGAGTCACAAAAAATCAAAAGGAGCCAAAATGGATAAAAACGGAGCGAAAACGGAACTTGGGATCGAAATACAAGCAAATTCAAAGATGGAGGGCCTTCGATGCAATTTTATGAAAAGTTGTTTTTACAATTTTTATTGTGCCAATATCAAAGAATATCAAAAGAGGATTTCCACATTTTTGTCGGATTCCAAATCGGAGTTTCCTAGTGAAAGTTATGGCCATTTGAAGAGAAATGACAAAGCGTAAAAAATCAGCAGCTCGAATTTACTACCGCAGTTCAGTAATTTGACCATAACGTTTGTTACAAAATTTGGATTGACCTGCACTTTATATTGTTGGAAAGGAGACTCAGAGGGCTACAACTTTGATGTTGACCTCGTCAAACGATTCGGATCATATCATGGTCAAAAATGGGCAACACCGAGAGTGATATGAATGAAGGATTTCTTGGGCCATGTTTTGGTAGAAAATTCATAACTTTCTATTAAAATATCAAAAAAAAGGAAATTCCAATTGCACAATTCAGCCAAGATGCTTACCTATACCATGATACAATATTTGAACTAATGGAGCAATTTAAGATCATGATTTGGTGGTTACCAATTAGTGGAATCATAATGGAGTAGTTGTACAATTTTTTATTATGTTTTCTTGTGAAATTTTGCCTATAAATAGAGGCATTTGTAAGGAAGGAAATGCACAACTTAGTGGAAGAGAATTAGCTAGTAGTTCTCTCCAACTTTCTCTTCAATAAAATTCTCTTCTTCATTTGTTCTTAGTTTTAGCTTGAAAGATCTTAGTTTTTCATATTCCGACGGAAGAAATAAAGGCTTCAATCGATCAACGATACTTCGGTTGTGAATATGATTAGCGGATCATTTCTTCGATAAGTTTCTCTTTTCCCTTTTATTTCTCTATTTATTTCTTAGCATTTATTTACTTGTTTTCTATATTTTGCGTATAATCTATCATATAGTGGTGGTGATACAAAGCGAACACTCGCTAAAAGTATGAAACCCCGCAAATATGAGTAGTTAAATTTTCTATCTAGTTCGAGGGGACGTTGTGTTCAACTAACATGTGGTTATCTTTTCTAACTCTTTAGTAACGTTTTATCTATTCCTCTACTTCAATTTGTTGATTTGTTATGCTTGTAAACCCGTTTTTGAGTTTATTTGATTATTGCATTCACTTTGGCCAATTGAATCAATCAATCTTTAAATTCAAGTTACTTGTTAGGATTGGAACTTTTGATCCGTAATTATCACTAGATTCCAATCCAAAGTAGCAAATGAATATCGTGCATATTTATTAACAAATCAACTTAGATGTATTAATTCGAGTTTGTGAAATTATTCATCTAATTCAACTCATTCTTCTCGTTCATTTCACACTAGCTTTGCATTAAATCATAAGAATTTGTTTAGGGTTATCCAATAGCTAGATGTTAAGTTAAAGAACTCACTTTAATTTAATACACTTAAGGAAGAATTCGTTAATCAGAACTTCTTGGTTAATTGAGAGTTGATAAATTGAAGAAGGAATAGTAACACGTTGCATGAGAAAGATAAATATAAGTTGTTGACACAACCGAACCCGAGAACTAGATATTTTGTACAATTATTTTATTTGACATTCGATTTTCTATTTTTATTCAAATATCACAAAACCCCCCTTTTTCTATATTAATTGATAAAATCAACTAGATTAAGCACTGTTCCTCTTGGGTTCGACCCTTACTTACCACTTCTACATTAATTTGTAGTTTTGAAACCGAGTAAGGAAATAAAATAAATTTTCGCATACTGCGACAACACGCCCAGTTGCTCTCCAACAAGGCACTTTGCCCAAGTTTATGATTATTTGAAATTTCAGCGGCAAATAGTGAAGAAAATGTATAATTCTTTTTTATTAATTTCCACAGCCGTGAACAGGAAGGAAAATTTCTCAAATATAGTTATTTTCGCATAACATATTTCAATCTGCTAAAATTTCTTTCTCAAGAAAGTGGATAGAAAAATTGAAGAAGAAATGGTCGAACTCACATGTAATGTCTAGTCCAACAAGAAGAGGTATCCAAAAGACAATTGTTTTCACGTACGTGGCAAAGAATCTTCAAAATTGGAGAATACAAGAAATTGAAATTACTCATAATTATTGTGAATTTGGTAGATTGGGAGTGACATAGTTTTAGGGATTTAACACTTGTAATACCAATTGCTGTCAATGGTTTGAGTAGTGAATTCACAGCGATTGAGTCGATTGTCAGTGAGGATGATGCATAAATTAGCGGAGCGATGGAGAATTGTTTGTAGGGGGAAAAACTTGAGGAGAGGATAGTAGTCGTAGTTGCAGAGTTCCAGCATTGAACCAATTAAAATTGTTGTGTTTGGCTATGAGATTAATAGTGCACACATATCATTAAACTTCTATCTGATGCCATTAGATCGTTATTTATTAAGGGTCGAGATAATTTGTTAAATGTACTTGTCAAATACGTTGGTCGGAGGAACGCCCATGAATAACTAGTAAATTAAATGATATATTAGGAAAATATTTTCATATTTTACTTTTCCAATAATTACCAACAAGCTTATTTTTGTGGGACGGAGAGAGTATTAATTTAGAGATATCCATGCTGGTATTAATCTTAACTTGACAGGTCTACTCATGTATTACAACTTTAAAACATGTTGCTATGGGTAATATAAGAAGATGAGTGGGACTATTGACACTCAAAAAATTCCTAAACACACCCCAAAAAATCACATTTCCCAAAATACCCTCCCACTTTCTTAACAAAAAAAAATGAATGAAGAAGAAGCCGTTGCATTTTCCGATGCTATTCTCGACAGCAAATACTGCCAGAAATTTTATCGACCTGAGGGGGGAGACCCCCCCTCTTTTTTGCAGCAAAAAGGAGGCCCATTTTTTTGTTGTCATTTTTGGCAGCAATTGCTATCAGAAATGGCAGCCAATTGCTATCAGAAATGACAGCAATAGCTCATCAGATTATTTTATTTTTTTATGTCGTTTTTCTTGTTCGGCCATGTCCGGCCGAATAAATTTAAAAAAAGTAAATTGAAAATATTTTGGAAAAGGTAGATTTTTTGGGGTTTGTTTAGAAATTTTTGGGACTTGAATAACCCCATTCTAAGAAGATTTGTATATAAAAAAATATTCTTGAACATTTATCTATTTTGATTTAGAGTATGTTTAATTGGTGATAAATTTGATATGTATGTAATTCCATATAAAATGTGTGGTTAATATTATATTAAAAAATATGTGTAATTGAAAATATATGTATAATTACACAGAATTGCGTGCATGTTGAGAATTGCTTACATATAACTTTCTATGGGAAAGGGGAAGGCGCTACTGCTCGGACACATTATACTCATTTGCGATTTGTTTTCCATTTTAGCATCATCTCCGCGAATGCAAACCACTCCATCGCACGTTTAAGTGCCGAAGTACACCTAAAAAGCTCGGATCGAATCGGTATTGAATATACACACGTACAAGCACCTCGTGAACTTTATAGAGAAGTGAACAGATGTGGCGGTGCGTGTCTCGTGGCCTTCGCATTCCGTCGAAGAAATCTACCGCTGGCGACTCCCTCCGCCGTCTCTTTTCCACTCAATCCGTAAGATTCCCTGTTTTCAATTGAAAATTATATCTTGGTCCTTTGACTTCACTCTGTCTTAGCTTTGTGTTAAAGTCTTTCGTGAATTTGATCTCATTGAAATAAGGTTTGAGGTTAGGTTGAGCTAATGAATGTTGTTTTCTAATTGATGTGATTTTTTTTGTGCGATAAACTTTTGATTTGTCGTTTGAAGTGGTAATTGCTTTTGATTTGATTCTTCCTTATTCAATTCATATTTGGAATTCTTTTTTTTTTTTTTTCTATCATAATCAGAATGTGGGAGGGTCATCGTACACAGTGGTGGATCACACCTATGACGCTGTGGTGGTAGGTGCAGGCGGTGCTGGACTCAGAGCAGCGGTAGGGTTGTCCGAGCATGGATTCAATACAGCTTGCATTACTAAGCTCTTTCCCACTCGGTCCCACACAGTTGCAGCTCAGGTGCAGTTCTTGTGCTTTGGGTACTATTATCAGCTGATGTTCTTTGGGGTACTATTATCAGATTATGTTAATTGTTTCAATAAGCATGCCAAGGATCTCGGGAGAGGCCAATTTTGTTGTATATTTCTTGTCCTAAAATAACCTGATGATATTTTTGTCATATTTGTTGTATATGGGATTAGATTAGGATTAACATTTGTTACTGTTTTCCCATCTCTTTGGATGCTACCATTAAGCCATGTTATGTTATTGACTTAAATGTTTGGAAACTGGTGTTATCATCTTTTTCCATCTGCGCTGTTCACGGATTGAACTGAAGGCCTGTGTGTTATTTTTTCCTCCAATCACCACAGAAATGACAAAAGAAAAGGAACAGAAAAGGGATTAGATTAGGATTAACATTTGTTACTGTTTTCCCACCTCTTTGGATGCTACCATTAAGCCATGTTATGTTATTGACTTAAATGTTTGGAAACCGTGTTATCATCTTTTTCCATCTGCGCTGTTCACGGATTGAACTGAAGGCCTATGTGTTATTTTTTCCTCCAATCACCACAGAAATGACAAAAGAAAAGGAACAGAAAAGAATGTGGCATTAATTTTGGTGATATTATTTTTGCGGTGTTTTTAAATAACCTAAGTTTTTTCTAATTAAATCTTCTCTCATTTTTTCGCCTTCCCAGGCTTTTCCATCGATAGAGAAGGCCTACTTTTGATCATTGTCATCTTGTTGTAGAAATCAAGAACTCATTTGAAATTAAACAATTTCCCCGATGCATTTTTCAGCATTTATCCCTTACTGTGCAGTTGAAAAACTCATTTTTACCAAAGACAACTGCTTTTTGACATTCCCCATTTGTATAAATGAATCCTTTATTCTGTTTTTATGTGTCTTGAAATGTACCGAACTGTTGTAAGCCTCTCTCGCTGTCATTCTATGAGAAGATATTATAGGGATTTAAGTTATTGGCATAACATATAAATCATGGTTCAAGAAGTGGACTCTTTAATGAAGATCTGTTCCTGAATGTACAATGTAAGAGCAAAATTTTTTTCCACTAAAATATGCATCCAATCTCCATCTCTGTACATTCTTGTGCAGGGTGGAATAAATGCTGCATTAGGAAATATGACGGAAGATGATTGGAGGTGGCACATGTATGATACAGTCAAGGAAAGCGATTGGCTGGGTAAGCTAACTGAAATAAGGCAAAGGATTTCTTCTACTAGCATAACTCAAAAAGAAATGAGCTTTTTCTTTCTTCATTTTGTTATATTAATTTTAAACTCTAAACTTCATAGTGTGGGCTGAAATATGTTCTGAACACACTATAAATTTGAATGGAAGTATGAGAATTGCAAAGCACTTGTATCCTATTAGGTAATATAGGTAGATTCAGGTGACTCAAGATTCCTATGTTACCTGGTGTAGACATTTAGAAACTTCTGTGCATACGTGTTCACATTGTACAAGTTTACACATTGAGGACACTGGGTCCCTTAAGGTGTGGCCGCTGGTAGCTACCAGCAACTCACAGGGCCCTGCATTCAAGGGGGGCTGTGAGTGCTGGTAGCTTACCAGAGGCCGCACCAGAAGAAACTCGCTGAGGACACCTCTTGAAATACTCTCTACTTTAGAACAGACTTGTGCTTGTACTTTCATATAGCTCAAAGTTAAATTAAGCACAATCATCAATGGTTCTATTGCCTTTTGATCTGGATATCTACCATTTCAATGTGTTGTTGACTACCCTATGGCCAACTCGTGAAATAATGTTGTATTGCGTTTGGTCTTTGTCTCTTTGGTTGAGAAAAAGTTTTATTCCCACAGCTTCACACAGTGTTACTTCTGTTTGTTTTAAAAATCAAGTAGTTTGATACTTTTGTCCGTCATTGTTCTTTTATTCTGATACTAGTATTTGTTATGATTCTTGATACTCTTTTTATCTAAGGTTGCAAGTTAAGTCAAGAACATGCTAAATTATCTTTAAATAACTGACGTTGTGTTACCTACAGGTGATCAGGATGCCATTCAGTACATGTGTAGGGAAGCACCCAAGGCAGTTATAGAGCTTGAAAATTATGGGCTACCATTCTCCAGAACTGAAGATGGGAGGATCTATCAACGGGCATTTGGTGGTCAAAGCCTAAACTTTGGAAAAGGTATGAAGATGTTTTTCAAACGGAAGGGATTTCGATAAGATATATTTGGTTTGCTTAACCTCTGTATTTTGCAGGTGGACAGGCATATCGTTGTGCATGTGTTGCAGATCGGACTGGGCACGCTATGTTGCACACTCTTTATGGCCAGGCTATGAGACACAACACACAATTTTTTGTGGAATACTTTGCCCTGGATTTACTTATGGGTAGTGATGGTAGGGTTACCTTATTCTCCTTGAGTACAAACGAGTTTATTCATCTATTTAACAATTATGCTCTCGTTCAAATTGAGTGTCCTCCCCTTGTGATATGGAGCAAAGCAATATGAGACTCACTTTGTTTTCTTCGTCAGTTAATCCTGCCTCACATGGGGATCACACATAGTTTGTACATTGTGAAACATTTTTATTGAATAAGATGTTACTGCATGAAAATTTATATGTAGACAAGTAAAAGTAAAGTGGAGAAAGAAACCAAGTATGTTTTATGGTAAGCCCATGTTTGTCACAGCTTTTTCAAAATTATTTTCTCAAGCATCATTTTCAACCACCCATTTATTTGATGTGACAACCTTTAAATTTTTTTTGGAAGTTTCCTTTACTTTTCAGCTACAAACTCAAAAATCATTTTCTCCTAAATGTATCCCTGATATGCACCAAAACGGGAATTGCTTAGTTAAGAACACCATCTTTTACTTTATGATCACCATCTTCAAAATCATCGTACTTTTATTCTATTATGTTAGTTTCTTTTACATGCATTCTTTAACTATGTAATGCAAAAATTTGCAGAGAATATGAAACCACAGGTTGAGAAGCGAGTGTGATTGTCATCTATTTTGAATATATGTATACAATCTTTCTTAAGCTTATTGAACTGGATTGCCAAAAAAAATGCATAATTAGAAATGCACACCTGCAGTTTATAAAACATGGACATGTGTAAGCCTTTCAATCTTTTATTTATTATGTATTTTTAATCTTTTGTTATCAGGTAGTTGTCAGGGTGTAATTGCCTTAAACATGGAGGATGGGACATTACATAGGTTCCGTTCTGCATCAACAATTCTTGCTACGGGGGTAATTAGTTTTTTAAGCATCTTTAGAATTGCACCAGTCATTATATGTAAAATGCTTCATTTGGGTTCTATCATCTGAAAAGCTACATCTCCTGTTGCTGTTTCTGCTAGGGTTATGGTAGGGCATACTTTTCTGCTACCTCTGCTCACACTTGTACTGGAGATGGCAATGCTATGGTTGCTCGAGCTGGGCTACCTCTTGAGGTGTGCTTTGGCCCGTTTTAGTCCAAATTTTTCGAACATCATTTATCTTCAAAATCATTCTCACCACACATTCTCCTAAAGCAAAAATCTACATCAAACAAGCTCTTATTGTTTGCTGCAATTTCTGTCTTCACATAAGGAGCATTGGGGGATCAAGAATCTAATTTTAAAGCATGTTTTTTAAGAAGTTGTATGTCTTCGACAACTAACTCTGTGACTTATTTCAACAGGATCTGGAGTTTGTCCAGTTTCATCCAACCGGAATTTATGGTGCAGGTTGTCTCATTACTGAAGGTCTGTACCTATCTATCTCAGTTCAATTTGTATAAATTTTCTGCTCTTACATTACCTTTTGGAAGATGCACTTATTTTCGATGTTTCTACATGTTTAGGGTCAAGAGGTGAAGGTGGTATTCTTAGGAACAGTGAAGGCGAAAGATTCATGGAACGGTATGCCCCAACAGCTAAGGATCTTGCATCAAGAGATGTTGTTTCGAGATCTATGACAATGGAGATTCGAGAAGGGCGTGATGTAGGTATGGCTGCATTCACAATCTTTGGAGTGTGGTACAATTCTGTTTCGCTAGATATACTAAATATATGTTCGAAATGTGACTTTCGACATGTTTAATGAGTTTCTTTCGCCAGAAGAAAAGCATAGAGCCTCTGAAAATGTAGAAATCCTTCCTTGAGAACTTGGACTTCCGTATTCTCTTTCCTTTCAATTGAAATAGTCAACCATTTCAGTTTGCTTGAACTTGGATGAATTTTGATACTTGTTTTAACCTGCTTCATGCTGTCTTTTTACTAATTGCTGCTAATACCTGATTTTGATTTATCAAATAGAAGAACAGAAAGTTACCCCCCGTAATCTTATTGCTCTAGTTCCTAAAAACATGGGGATGGTTTCCCTGAGTTAGAAATTCCATTGTTCTTTCCAATTGAAATCTCTACTCGTGACTCCATCAGCATTCAGCATTTTGTAAGATCATTCTTATGATATGTGAATGCTGAAGTTGGCATTTTCCTCAAGTTGAGCTTAAATGGTATACCTTCGTATTGTGAGAGGAAACGATACATGATTTTGGATGGTTATTGGTCAATGTTATGGGATGGTTGGTAGGGTAGAGAAGTGAGTATTAATTTACAGTGAACCAAGATGTGGCAGCTTTGTGAGTTCATTTAGGGTTGGATGCTGCCACTTATACATAATGTGACAAATTATTCTCTTCGTCCACAGGGCCCTTGAAAGATCACATCTATCTCCACTTAATTCACTTGCCTCCTGAAGTCCTCAAGGAAAGACTCCCTGGTATATCTGAAACCTCTGCTATATTTGCTGGTGTTGATGTTACGAAAGAGCCAATCCCTGTTTTACCTACTGTCCATTATAACATGGGTGGGATTCCCACAAACCATCGTGGAGAGGTAAGATTGATACCGACTTTTCAACTCTTGCTCAAATAATATATAGCTCCTTTGCTACAGTAATGGTTGCCATGCAGGTGGTTACCATCAAAGATGAGGATCCTGATGCAGTGATTCCTAGACTCTTAGCTTCGGGAAGCTGCCTGTGCTTCCGTTCATGGTGCCAATCGACTTGGTGCAAATTCCCTTCTTGACATTGTTGTGTTTGGACGGGCTTGCGCAAACAGGGTCGCTGAGATTCGTTGTCCAGGTAAACAGAGGTTTGTTGATTTTCAGGGATTTGGTGCCTCAGAGGCAGTAGTGTATTATAAATTCTGATATACGTTGCATTAACGAAGGGGAGGGACAAAAACCACTTGAAAACGATGCTGGAGAGAGGACTATTGCATGGTTGGACAAGCATAGGAATTCAAATGGTTCCCTGCCCACCTCAAATATCCGGTTGAATATGCAACGTATTATGCAAAACAATGCTGCTGTGTTTCGCACTCAGGAAACTTTAGAAGAAGGTAAGTTGGTCGCATTTCAGATGAACTAGATACCTAGGTGGATATCCTCAATCTTCTCGTACCTCATCGAGTTTTTCTGCTTCTCTTGAAGGTTGTCAATTGATTGATAAAGCGTGGGAGAGCTTTCATGATATCAAGTTGAAGGACAGAAGCTTGATATGGTATCTATGCTTAACACTAATTGCTCGGAAGTTGTGTGCTTAACTCCATAATTCTGATTGCGTGTGTTAAATTGCTTCATTGAGAACCAGGATCTCAGAGTTGGGTTGGAAATACTTTTTAACAAACTCATATTTTTACAGGAACTCAGACTTGATAGAGACTGTTGAGTTGGAAAATCTTTTAATTAATGCATGTATCACCATGCACTCCGCTGAAGCGAGGAAAGAAAGTAGAGGAGCCCATGCACGTGAAGATTTTACGGTTAGTTCTAGACTATTAAATGGTCATATATTTTTTGTTTTTTTCATTGTGTACACAACTGAAGCAATTTTTTTGCTGTTGCAGAAAAGAGATGACGAAAACTGGATGAAACATACTTTGGGGTAAGCTTTTCTCGCCATGCTTTTTCGTCTGTCTGTTATATAGTGATCCAGTTTGTCGGGTGTCTAGTATGTTCTGGAAAAATGTATGTTGGGGTCAAGTAAAAGACTTCTTGTGTGATGGTCCGCATTACTGAATCCATTCGAACATGTAACACCTGACTGGTGTTTCTACTTTAAGATCCCATTCTGCCTGTTGCAATATTGTCGTCTGCACAGCATTGTTGTACTTTTCGTCCAAAAGGCCTCATATGAATTGGAAATAGTTCCACAACTTACAAATCGTGCTTGCTTTCCTTCATCGGATGTTGGATTGATGTTATTACGTGTTGAGGCTTGATCTCCATCTACATTGGATGCATTTGTGCTTCTAAACTTTTAGCTACAACCTAAGCTTCATAACTCACCATGGATTTGTTGTAGGATTGTTCATCGTTGGATTTGGAAGTATATTGTGTTAAAAAAATCTATAGAACTGCCGTATTATTTGTTTATTACTCTTTTGTCATGTTCAATGGGTTGCATAACTTTTCCAATAGTAAACTAGTGATGCTGATTGCTGTGCTGTTATTATTTTTTTTGATCGGTAACCTGTGCTATTATTTGTCTGCAGGTATTGGGAGAATGAGAAAGTTAGGCTTGCATACCAGCCAGTCCACATGAATACACTGGATGACAAAGTCGAGTCATTCCCGCCAAAGGCATGAGTATATTGAAGAACTTGATTTTTCTTAATGCCATAGAGGTAATAATTGTTGCACTCAACAATGCTGATCTCATAAAGACACTATGGGTAGTGTGGGTAGATCTCAAATCAAAACTTGTTCTGTCTGTGTTGAGGCACTTGTGTACATGTTGGAATAACGACAATATACATTGCTTTATTTTTGTAATGGCGAAAATTTTTTAATCTTGTGACAGCTCGTTAATTGATCTTCATTTCCATGAAAGAAATAAACGGTCCTCTATATCTCGAGATATCTGATTGTATGAATCCCGTTTCGTTGGCCACAATGGGTATTGTTACGGGGTACCTACTATGACTTGGATTAGTGATACGTGTGGGGAAACTGTGCGCCCCCCTCTCCGGGGTATCAGAGGCAAGTGTCAGTGCTCCGGTTCACTGTGGGTATAGTAACGGTGCCCACTCTGAGTAATGGAACACTAGCCCTGATTGTGTATGAGTATATCCAATAATGAATGGCAATGAATCCCCATTTCGTCTCTGGTTTTGTTTGGAAATTATTGGAAAAATTATGATGAATCACCGTTTTATCTTTGCTTCCGTGTGGAAATTATTAGAAACGTTATCGTGTCCGCTATTCGGAAATTGTATCTCTCACATATACACAACTCAAAGTATCATCCACTACCAATAGTACGTTGCTGTTATATCTCGAAACAAAAAGTTTATAGTAACGTGTGATTGCATGAACATCACATTGGTGATTTGCAATTTAGAATATCCCCACTGTATATATTTGACCAAAATTCATCATTTACAGAGAAATAATTACTTGATTATCGAACTTTATTATGTTAATTATTGAAAAATTAGAATTACTTCTCAAATTTCAAATTTGTCAATATTTTCAAATTGGGTGTCTAAAATACCTTTTTCAATTAAAAAAAAATTCCTAGAACGTAGGATCTAGGATCTAAGATGTCTTTTCATTTCTTCTAGGGCACTTCATTTTCTCCGGCAAAATTTTCGACCACACTTCACCCGTCACAGTTTGTATAATCAAAGGTCGAAATTTTGACCACACTTCATCCCGTCAAAGTTGGCATAATCAAAGTTTCTATAAATTGAGCAACTAGCAACCAAAATCAGCGTGGTGGCAAATCTGGTTGTTGCAACCAGATCCACCGGTGGTTGTTGGTTGCGAACCAGCAACCGTCGCCGTCAGCAAACCAGCCTGTGATGGGGTGAAGTGTAGTCAGAAATTTCGCTGAAGAAGATGAAGTATATCGGAGGAAATGAAAAGATATCCTAAATCCTAGGTTCTAAGATTTTTTTTGAGAAGGTATAATAGTCTATTTAATTTGAAAATATTGATATTCTTATAATTCAAATTAATAATTGATTTAGTTGTAATTAACATGTTTAAATTTTACAATTAAGTAAATCACCCAGACAAATAAAGGCAACGTCTCTACACATGTTCATTGTTTTGCTTTGGATGAATCCATGTGACCCTCCGTCCTCACCACAATCCCGTTGATATTCCAAACGTACCCCCTTTTTGTCCCCATTCTCTTCAGGCTCACTCACTGGCATTGTTATAATATGCAAAGTGACAGTCAAGGCAACGTACTTATCTCGGGGTGTAAAGAGTTGTACCTTGTGTTGGAAAATAGGTAAATGGAAATTGAAAATTACTTGAAAAATGGGAGTAATCCCACCTTAGATAATGAAGGAAAATAGCATTGTGGGAAAAATTTAAATAACTATCCATATAGGGAAAAGAATTGGAATCGGACCAACTTAAATATGGTTAATACCTTTTAAAGTATAACCAATTGTTGCATTGAAAATCATTGACTGATTTCCACACGAGTCTTGGAATTTGTGTGCGAGAAGGAATTGCGTACACGAATGTTGCACTTGATTGGCAACCAAGTGCAAGCCAAATTTTGCAATTTTCCTTCACGTTTTCAACTTGAAATAGTTAGCAATTGAATATTGTAACCGTTGATATAATAGCTAAGCATTATGGCTTGGGGGGTTACAACTTGAGGTTAATGGCTGAATTTTTTCCCCTCACCTATATAACCAACCTCCCCTATGGTCCACAAGACAAGCACTCAAGAAATACCCTTTCTTTTACAATCTATCCTCTAGAGTCCCTCTTTGAATCTTTTGGTGATCAAGTTCAGGCACTTGATTAAGTTTGCTGCAATGACAATGCAACACGAGTCGTTGTATCTTAGGGACCAGACGCTCATAATAGCACGGTGAGGGCAAATCTACTTTAAGGAGATTGCGTCAAACGCAAACATCAACTTATCAATTTTGAATTTCTCTCCAATTTTATTTTGTAATTTTATATTATGAATTGTGTCATATATGTCTACAAATCTGTTTAGAAACATCATTTTCAATTTTTTCGAACACCTTGTAGGCAGCATCAACATCTGAATAGTTGAAGTATACCATGACTTGATTCTTCTCATGGCTAGACTTTGGCATTCACACCTCACCATTCATATCATCAGTCTTGTGTTGGTGGGTTGTGTATGATAAATATGTACTTTGCACACTTATTTATGTCTCTTTACGTTTCATTTGGAGTAGGCTTCTACTTATATTTGTGTAAATTATTGTGTTTATAGGTACTATTCTTCATTGTGGATAAGAACGAGACTAAAGGAGGAAAAAAGACTCAAAGAGTTAAGAAATCCGAAGTCGAGGATTGAAATGCATCAATTCCAAAGTTGAGGGACTTCGGGTGTAGTATTTGTGAAGATCTTCTCAACCTCTTTTGTTGAGCTCATCTGGAAGAACACGAAAAGTGAAGTCTGACCCTTTTTACGGATCACAATTCTGAGTTCCGGATCAAAAGATATGACCAGACGAAAATCAGGGACCAAAGTGCAACATTTCAGAAGAAGATGGCATTCTGCATACAATTATAGTATGGCCGTAAGAAGCCATTGTATGACCGTAAATACACATTTACGGTCGTAACCTAAATATATACGGCCGTAATCCAAAAGAGCAGAGATGACAGTTTTCCTTAATAGAGTTATGTATGGCCATAAAATGTCAAGATACGACCTTAAATAGGGAATTACAGCCGTAACACAAAGAGTTACGGCCGTAAACCTATCAAAACCAGTAGAAACCAGATTTTTACCCTGTTTCTCTTTGTTTTGCCCTCAACTTTCACCAGCTTTGGAGGGTCTTTTGGGGAGGCTTGTACACGAAATTGACGCTAATATACACACCCTTTCAACCCCAAAAAATCTATTTATCATTCTCCATGCCTTCGGATAGCTTAGGGTTAGTTCCTCTTCTCTCCCTTCTCTTCTCTTCTTTTCTTTCTTCCTTTCTTTCTTTCTTTCTTCTCTTTTCTTTTCTTTTCTTTTCTTTTCTTTAGTTTAGGGTTTTGATTGGGGATGAACACTTGGAGAAGAAAGTTAGGAGATCAATAGAAGTTGGAGAAACGAGGCTCTACTCTTCAAAAGGGAGAATTGTCTATAATCTTGTTTTGTTTTTCCATTTCCTTTCCATTTGAGCTTTGATTGTATATGTTTCTATGATTCCTTTACTATGGGCTAAATACTGTAAGTTGGGATTTTTGATTGATCTTGATATATGTTTAGTTAATCAATTTGAGTTGTTGAAAATGATTTGTATTGGGTTATTCATCCCATGTGTGTCTGTTATTAAGCTTGCTACATATACTTGCTTGATCACTAAGTGTGCAATTGTGATGAGTGTAGGATCCTAGAGGTAGGAGTGCACTTATTAGACCAAATAGCATTCACCCTAGGTTTTTTTAGAGGATAGAGATATACCTCTGACCCTAGGTGATCCATTGAGTTATTTTCACAAATCTTTATGTGGTTGATTGGTAACATATCGACACAGAGATGTAGTAGGTTAAACCAATTAACTAGGGATAGCTTGACGTTCAAGAGATGAGTTATCTATATAAGGAAAATTGGATCTAACATTAAAGATGGATAATATGTGAAGTTCAACAGCGGATTAACGAGACTAGTATTGAGTGAAATCATGAATCCTGACTATCTTTTTATCCGAGTTTTATCTCCATTCATGCCAATTTTCCTTGTCTTTGTTTACTTGCATTCTTAGTGGAGCTACTTTAGTTCTTTTTCTTATTTGTTATTGATTGTGTTTCTTGTGTAGTTTCCTTTTCGCTAGAATACGTAACTCGATCACAAATACCAATCCCTGTGGGATCGATATCTGGACTCTTTGAGTCCACTGTATTATTTGTACGGCCCATGAACTTATGGTATATTTGCGCGTGTGTATAAACGTCCCAGCACTGTAAATGCTATTGTAGTAGGCCACCTCTCAAGCTCACCCCACCTAATAAACGAAATTTTATTTTCTAATTCAATATCATGTAAAGCCTACAAAATTAAACCAAGATTAGAATAATCCTTCTCCTTTAATAATGTCTAATCCTCCTTATCAAGCCTTCACTTCCAATTCATGTTAGTAATATATTTTTTTTTTTTTTGTAGAATTATCTCAACTCGAAAATCCATTTATGAGATAGAATTTTATTAATAATGCAGAGAAGTAATGTCATTCATTTACCAGAGTGCCATCCCAATTGCCACTTCTTGTAGTCTCAAGAGTATTGAGAGTTGGACAAATCAACACTAATATTTATGTACCAACACGTTCCAGATGGACGCTACCTTCTCCCCATAAAGCAAGGGTATCTGTGTGGACACGTGTTGATGATTCGGAGCATGTTGGCGCCATAAGGTCCCAACTATTGGCATCAGCGCAAAAGTGTTAGGGCTCATGCTTTAATGCCAACAGGTTCCAGATGGACGCCATCTCTCCTCACCAACAAGGGGTATGTGTGTGGACACGCGTCTATGATTTGGAGTATATTGGTATCATAAGATGCCAACTAATTGGCATTAGAGCAAAAGTGTTAGGGCTCATGCTCTAGTGCCAACTAATTGGCACCTTATGGTGCCAACGTCCCATACAGATGCCACATTCTCACTACCAATAGGGGGTATGTGTGTGCGGATACGTGTCGATGATTCATAGCATATTGGCACCTTATAGTACCAACTGTTGGCATTAGATCAAAAATGTTGGGGCTCATGCTCTAATGCCAACTAGTTGGCACCTTATGGTGCCAACACGTTCCGGATGGATGCCACCTTCCTACTGACAATATATGCGTGTGGACATATCTCGATAATTTGGAGTATGTTTGCATTATAAGGTGCCAACTAGTTGTCATTAGAGAAAAAGTGTATATGTACTGGATGCTTAGATAAATACCCTCATTTATATTTGAATATAAAGAAATACACTTAAATAAAATCCTAGTCATACACGATCGCATGGAGCAATTGTCCTTATACAGTAGATGATATTCTGCACCTATTTTTTTTATGAAATATTATTATTTTTACTTTTTTGCTATATGTGATCTTGTTGAACTATTGTGACCTTTTATGTGATGTTTTATAACCTTCTTTTTGTGCTTTTTCGCGACCTTTTCAAAACCATTCAAAAAATGTCACAAACAACTCAATAAAGGTCTTATATCAGTGCAAAAACGTTACGTGTATTTAAAGAAGGTCATAGACAAAATAGGTCCCAAACCTATATTAAAAAGTCACAAAGCATCAAAAGAAAGTCACCACAACTTCAAAAGTCACAAGCCACTTTAAGAAATCTCAAAATAGTTAAATGGGTCACATAATCACAAAATTTGTAGAAAGGTAGGCAATCATTTATGAAAATTGTGCGGTCACCTAGGTGCCCTGTTTATAATCTGTTTATGTGTGGGTCATCGTGGTGGCAAAATTTGCATAATTGCCATGGATATATTGGTTGAGAGCCCAAGTGATCCCTTGAATTATTATTATTATTATTATTATTATTATTATTATTATTATTTTTTTTTTTTTTTTTTCGAATTTTGAAAAATTAGGTCGCGCTTCATCAGTTATTCCTCAATTAAAGTTGACCCCTGTTAGAGCATCTCTATCGCAACCCTCCATTCCTTCATATGTGGATCCTATGTGGCATTAAATCTTGAAGAAAGAGGTAAACATATTAAAATAATGGGCCCCACTTGACTCTCTTCATTATCTTCATTTTCCCAATTTTTTTCCTTTTTTTTCATTGTTCCCCGTAGCACTTCTAAAATCAAACATTCAATTTCACGTCCTCTAATACTATTTTATTATTATTTTTGAATTTGTTTCTATCATTTTTCTTCAACTAAAATAATCATCATCGAGTCTCATGGTGTATGCATGTGTCAGTGCACTCTTGTTTTACTAAAAAATAAAAGTTTTAAGTTGAATAATGATGGAAATGTAAATCCATGGATAATGATATACAATGAGACATGTGGTTGTACGACTTTGATTGAATGGTAAAAATTAAGGGTTTGTATTATTTGTTTTCTATTTTGAGGTTTGAAACGTTATTATGTTTCTCGTTTTGAGTGGTTACTTTGAGAAAATTGAAAATGTGTTCGGTTTTTATGTTGCAAAATTATTTTTGAAAAGAAAAAAAAAAAGAAAATCCAATGATAAATTAATACAATAAAAATTACATAAGAAACATATAACTTCGAAAATTATTAAATTTGAACCTGCCATCTTTTCCCACCCTTTACTTGTAACTTGTTCGATTGCGAAATAGTGGTCGCGACTACTAGCAACCCACAGCCACCTTTGGTGGTCGCATCTCACTAGTACAAAATAGGGTTTAGGCAGTGGTCAAATAGGGATTTAGGTGGCGGTTATATGACGCGTGCCGCTAGTCAGAGCATTGTAAGAAAGTGAAGGGTTTAGGTTGTGGTTATTAATTGCCTCCTAAAGTGGGCGATTAGGTGGCAATTATCGTAACCACAGCCTAAAGTATAATAGGTGGCTAACATATACCGCCGTCCATTACAATTTTTTTTTTCCTTTTAGGCGGCGGTTCTGAATTGCCGCCTTTTTTATTTATTTATTTATTTATTTTTCTAGTTTTACTCTTTTAGGGCTGGCTCACACTATTCACCAACAACTATGCCCATTTGTAATATAAACCTATCGTCTACGTGCTAGCATCTACCATACATACCAACAATTTGAAAAAAAATGACTCAATTGAAAATGACTTACAATAATTCCAAAAAATTGAAAATATTCTATTAGTAGACGACAAATTCTTTCGACAAAAGATGTAAAGACAAGAATTATATTCCAAAGTTAATAACCACATACAAACCAACTCCCTTCAAATACTTAGAAATGACATTGAGCCCATTAAAAGTTTGTGAGACACTGTCTCATAATTAGATGAACTATTGTGCTTGAGTGAATTCGAGAATTGATTTGCTGCACATTTGATGATCAATGATCTTGAATTCTCACCTTTAAAACAAGAAGCAAACAGATTTAACAGCAAAATCATGAAAAGTCACCCACATTGAATTTTTAATAAGAGCATAATTGACATTTGTTTTTTCCTACAAAAGGAAAGAGATGCCTTAGAAACCATCTTTTGGCTTTTAAGCTAAGCCAAACACACTTTAGCTTGTCTCCATAATCAACAAGGCATTTTGAAAATCTAAACAAAAGTTGATTAATATAAAACAAAAACTCACATTTAGATGCAGCACTCAAGCAAAGTCTTGAGAAATGCAAACCTGAATTATAAGAGATTACAAGTTAAGATTTAGTAAATCATCAAACCAAGCTTACTTAAAGATGATCGAAACTAAAATAAAAAAACTTGAAAATTTGAGAATTTTATTCTATAATGAATTAGTATACTAATTTCTACTCATAAAAGATCTTCTCTACTCAACTACAATTGCAAGTGTGAAAGTAATCAAATCAAAGATAAAAAACTACTACCAAAGCTAATGTTGATGCTACTCTAATTCATTTCAATTTCCCTACTCCAAACCTGAATTCTCTGAGAAAAAAAAAAGTTAAAAACAACAGAATATGCAAAAACTGGTATGCAAATTTATAGCGAAAACTACTATACTATACCTAAGAGACTCCATGTTCAATTAAGAACATATACATAGGATTCCATTTTATTTGCGTAATATGTTTTACTTCACGTCACTATCATCATTGTCCATGCCTAGTAGTGACTCTTTGCCTTGCAAGCGATTAATCTTGTCAATTAGTGTTGACTGGATCCGACGGTTTAACATTTCATAGTCTCTGCATAATAGTGCGACATATTTGTTAGCCATAATTTACATAAATGCATCACATTAACTGAAAAAATAACTTGCGTGTATCTTGTTCTACCTTGCATGGATTAATGGCATATAGAAGTTGGATTATTGCTAAAGACATGAAAAGTGACCAAGAAGAGGTTATCAACCATCCCATTAGTTTAGTATCACAACTTGCTACAAAGTATGATGATTATCTCAATCAAAAATGTTACACATAATCCTGCAAACGATACACCATTAGAGAAGTTAAAAAAATAAAAAATAAAATAGGCCGTTCTTCAAGTGACAAGTTTTGCTTCAATAAGAAGTATGATACTCACCTATGTAGAGTCCGGGTCAAACATTGCATGTTTGCTTTATAGTGGTAAATATATACGACAATATGATTATTAATAAATAAAAGCATACGGCTTTGATTCTCAAGATTCAAGCAGCAAAACATTATGCAAAGCGAAAAGCTTGTCTATCACTATGAACATGTTGGCTTGCTTCGACTCAAAAGCTTCATGTAATAGAATGTTTTGAAGCGAGAATTGAGATGCTAGTCGAATAATAAAGTACTTTTAAAAGAATTTCATTAAAAAAATGCCACACACACTAGTACACAATTGGCTTTAGGAGACGCCAATTGAGTGGCGTTTTTAATGAAAACGTCACCATTGGTTCTTGTAGTGAAGAAAGGGTGGCGGTTGTGTTCCAATCCGCCACCATAAGGTGTGGATCGGGTGGCGGTTGTACACACAACCGTCACCCTAAACCAAAAATTAAAAAATATATATATATAAAACTTAGGGTGGCGGTTGTACACACAAGCGCCACCATAAATCAACAAATTAATAAATAAATAAATAAATAAAACATTTAGGGTGGCGGTTGTAAACACAATCACCACCCTAAACCATCAAAATTTAAAAAGTAAAAAATAAAATACTTAGGGTGGCGGTTGTACACACAATCGCCACCCTAAGTCAAAGTAAAAAAAGAAAAAAACATTGGGTGGCGGTTGTAACTACACAACCACCACCGTATAATAACTTAGGGTGGCGATTGTAGTACAACCGCCACCCTAAACTAAACATTAATAAAAAAAAAAAAATCGGCCATGGGTTGAAGATCCCCAATATTCACGAAAACCAGCAGCTCCTTCAGCGAGAAATACACTACAAAATGGAAAAATTCAACCAAAATTCCATCATTTGGACTCATTTGGCTACAAATTGGCCATGGGTTGGAGCTATATTTGAAGTAAGAATCTTCCCCTTGATGTATTTCTCCAAATTTCGAGTATTTTGAGGAATTTAACATGTGAAATTGTAGGTATTTTATTGAAATCGAATTTGGGGCAATTTGGGTTGTTGTTGAAGCCACATTTGAAGAAAACTTGTCTTCTCCCTATCAATTGGTGATATATTTTCGTATTTTTAAGATTAGAAAATACCATCCCCAAATTCTATTGTTAATTTGTTGCTATTAGATGTGTTTTTTGTTCAAATTTCCCTATATTATTTGTTGCAATGGACATATACTTGGGATTTTATATATATTATTATTGAGTTAGTGTATTATGATAGGTAGATTGGATAGTATTATTTAGTTAAGTAATTTTATTGAATAATTTTGGAGGAATTATAAATAACTCATAAGAAAAATTGAAAAATGAATTATTAATATGGTTATTAAAATTGATATTTTATGAAATAATATTATTTTTAATTTTTTGATATGTTCCTAATTTAATTAGTATATTCTACGCATGACAAAATAATGCATGCAATATTTATAAATTATCTTGAATTACATTTTAATACGTAATAAATAAATTAATATTTAATTTATATAGATATAAATTATTAAAAAAGAGAATGGGAATAATTTTATGTTATTTCAATAAATTAAGGTAATAACATTTTCGTATTTATTATATTTATATAATTATAATGATTATAATTTATTAAATTTAGAGTAATTAGTATTCTATGTACGTACGATAAAATAATGCATGTAATATTTATAAATTATGTTGAACTATATTTTAATATGTAATAAATAAATTAAAATTAATTTTATATAAATATAATTTATTACAAATGATCATAAGAATAATATTATTTCAATAAAAGTAATAACAATTTCGAAGTCATTATATTTATACAATTAGAATGACTACAATTTATTACAATTATAGCAATTGGTTTTAGAATAGAACTATTTAATATCATTTTAATTAATATAGTCATTCTATTAGTTTTGTGGTGTAAATTAATAAATCAAATTGTCGAATTACTTTTTCATCTTTTTGTTACCCTGGTTGATTTTATTTATTGTATTACACCGCACTTCACATGCATGCATTGAGTTTAGAAAACCATTTGAAGATAATCTTGTATGGCATTAACTGTGCACGCATTGTTGCTCAGTTTAAGATGCACAAGATTATCTTTGAATTCTCTCAGTGGAGAGTTTGTCATCTATCTGTGTAAATCGAACTGTGACAAATTTAATATTTTGTGTAGACGGTTATGTATTTACGTTAATTTCAGTAGTATCCTCCTTTGTTCTTCGGGAGTGAATTACGTTTTACGTTAATTGCACACTTAGGAGAACTAAGGGGAGATGCTGCCAAAATTTACAATAAAATACTATACTGGTTTTACACAAAAAATCACAGTTCGATATTACGCAGATAGATAACGAATGGTTTAGGTCCCTACCCTTTAGATTAGATATGGAGTTATAAGGCAGATTTAGAACATTTGCATTACACGCTTAATAAGCGAAAAATAACGAGACTATACGTAATGATATTATTACATGGTTAATTGTGGAAAAATAACTCTATAGCTCGTTTGAAATGGATCGGAGTTGGATGTATGGAGATCATACTTCTCTTCAATATGTAAATGGAGTTATTGAGTTTTTGAAATGCGCTGATGATGACAGAAAGAAATATAAGAAAGATAAAATTGTTTGTCTTTGTTCAGTGTGTAATAATAATGTTGGTTATGACACCCCTGCGGAAGTGAGAAACCATTTGTTTAAAAACGGGTTTAAAATAGGTTACACGTGTTGGTTTTGGCATGGTGAGCAAATAGTGGCTGGTACGAGCAGTGGTGGCAATGTTGGTGGTGGCAACGGTGGTGGGCATATTAATAAAAATAAGTTGGGCAGTGGCAACGACGGTCATAAGGAAAGTATAGATATGAATGTGGAGTACGATCGTTTGGATGAAATATTGCGTGACGTGCAAGATGATTTCATTGATAGGCCCCATGAGTTCGATAAATTGTTTACCGATTCCGAAAAACCTTTAGACCCTGGTTGTGTAAAATACAACAAATTATCAGCTGTGTTCAAATTGTTAAGTTTGAAAGCGAAAAGTGCGTGGAGTGATCGGAGTTTCACGGCGTTATTGGAGCTTTTAGTAGATATGCTTCCAGATCATAATGAGTTGTCTAACTCAACGTACAAGGCAAAGAAGATGTTATGCCTATTGCGTATGGAGATTAAGAAGATAGACACTTGTGAAAATGATTGTATATTGTATCGGAATGAGTACAGAGATTTGAATGTGTGTCCGAAGTGTGTGGTATCAAGGTATAAGAGAAAGAACAGCAATGATAGTTGCGCGGGCAAGAACGGGCCTCCAGCAAAGATATTATGGTATTTACCTATCATTCCAAGGTTTAAGCGCTTGTTTGCAAATGCAGATGATGCAGCCAAATTGTTGTGACATGCAGAAGGGAGGAAAAAGGATGGAAAACTAAGACATCCGGCTGATTCCCTTGAATGGTGCAATTTCAATAGGAGATTTCGAGATTTTGGGGATGAAGATAGGAATCTTCGTCTCGGATTATGTATAGATTGAATGAATCCACACGGCGACATGAGCAATCGGCATAGCACTTGGCCGGTACTTTTGGTGATCTATAATCTCCCTCCCTGGCTATCTATGAAGCGCAAATACATGATGATGTCATTGCTAATCTCAGGTCTGAAACAACCGGGCAATGATATCGACGTGTATTTAGTACCTCTAGTTGATGATCTAAGGAGGTTGTGGGAGGAGGGTGTGGAGGTGTTTGATGCTAATCGTCGGGATAATTTTAATTTACGTGCAATGCTATTTTGTACCATAAATGATCTTCCAGCTTTTGGTAACTTGTCGGGTTACACAGTTAAAGGTGGTAAAGCATGTCCCGTGTGCGAAGATGTCACTTGTAGCTTATATTTGAATAATTGTAAGAAAAATGTGTACATGGATCATCGAATTTTTCTTCCAAAAAATTATAGATATCGAAAAAATAAAGAGGATTTCAATGGGAAAACCGAGAATCGGGTCGCACGATTGCCGTTTTCCAGGGAAGAGGTTTTCGAACGAGTTAAAGATATTTCAGTTCAGTTCGGTAAGACTTTTAAGCAGACTAAAAAAAGTATATGGAAAAAGAGATCGATTTTTTGGGATTTACCTTATTGGAAGTATCTAGAGGTGAGACATTGTATCGATTTCATGTACGTAGAGAAGAATATTTGCGAAAATATCATTGGGATGTTGCTAAACATTCCAGGCAAGACGAAAGATTTTGTCAATGCTAGAAAGGACATGGTGAATTTGGGAATAAGGCCAGAGTTAGCCCCTACTGAAGAGACAGGGAAGCGCCCATTCTTACCGGCGGCTTGCTACACTCTGTCTAAGAAAGAAAAACAAATTTTTTGTGAATGTTTGAGAGGGGTGAAAGTTCCATCAAGTTATTTATCAAATATCCGGTGGTTTGTGTCAATAAAGGACTTGAAGTTGGTTGGATTGAAGTCTCATGATTGTCATATTATGACGCAGCAGCTTTTGCCGATTGTTATTCGCGGTATATTGCCTGAAAATGTTAGGCGCTTAATTACACAACTTTGCTTTTTCTTCAATGCAATATTCAGTAAGGTTATTGATCCAGATGAGTTACATAGACTGCAGGCAAACGTTGTTGTCACCATCTGTCAACTTGAAATGTATTTCCCACCATCTTTTTTCGATGTCATGGTGCACTTGGTTATTCACTTGGTTCGACAAATTAAGCAGTTAGATCCGATATTCTTGCACAATATGTATCCATCTGAACGGTTTATGGGTGTTCTGAAGGGATATGTGAGAAATTGATTTAGACTAGAGGGCAGTATCGTAGAAGGTTATGTTGCTGAAGAAGTCATTGAATTTTGTAGTGATTACCTAGCAAAATTCGAACCTATTGGTATTCCTATATCTCGACATGAGGGAAGGCTTGACGGTAAGGGCATTGTTGGACGTATGCCGATCGATCCCACTGCTGAAGACCTAACCAAAGCTCATCTTCTCGTTTTGCATCATCTTGCTGTGGTTCAACCATACTTCGCTGGGCACATGGCAGTTTCAAGAGCGGAGGATCCTTGGAAAGGCGAAAGGTGGTTGGTTGGTGAACATAATCGTTGTTTCCCAAAAGGGTTCAAAAATAAAGTTATGAATCGGTTGATGCATGCGCCGGAAATGATTGAAGAGACGGTGAAGTGGTTGGCTTACGGACAGGCATCGCGTGTGATATCTTACCAGAGATATGAGATTAACGGGTATACATTTTATACAAAAGGTCAAGATGATAAAAATATGATGCAAAACAGTGGAGTGTCACAGGTGGCAGTATCGACTAATAATAGGGTCAATACGTACTACGGTATCTTATTCGGATGTGCGTATTTCGATGCAAGTGGGTGGACAACACCCGGGGTATATCGATTGACAAATTGGGTTTCGGTAGGGTAGATTTTTCTCGGGTTGGAAGTCGGAATGATCCATTTATACTTGCATCACAAGCTAAGCAAGTGTTTTACATTACTGATCCGAGTAATGCAAAGTGGTCAGTTATCCTCCAAGGGAAGCGACGCATTGTTGGGATCGGTGATGTGGTTGATGAAGATAAATATGACCACTGGGATGAAACACCTCTATTTTCAACTGAATTGCCTATATTAGATCCTCAAGAACACAATACCGGAACAAATTATCTGTGTTCGGACCATCAGGAGGGAGAGTACGTGGAATGATCAACCGGTGTTATTATTTATTGGTAATTTAAATTTTATTCCATTGCTATTTATTTACAATTTAAATTTATTTGCACGCCATATGTTATTTCGAACTACAACGATTGTAATATTTTTCATTCTTATTCATTGCAGTATCTTATTTATTATTATCTTGATTATTAATATTTTTGTGAATGTACAGGCACGTGCTGATAGGTTGGAAATATGTCGGATTCCAGATCTTCATCTACATCAGGAGAACCGTGTGCTGACAGCAGCACCAGACGGTCGAGAGGATTGACGACTATGTCGAAGTGGAAGAGAAAGAGTATTCATTTGATTGATGATGATTTTGATGACCTAGATCGGCCGATGGGGGTACGTGGCACGGGATTCCGACATTATATTGGTGTAGTTGCACGCTCAAAGGTAAATATAAATTATACTGATTGGAGACAGGTGGAAACCGGCCTAAAGAATACCATTTGGGAAGATATTAAGGTAATAAGATGCAAATTACAATTATGTGCTCTGATTAACACTTATTTTCGTATTAGTAAGGTTAAGAGTTGAATTTTTTTAATATTACAGACAACGTGTAATTTGAAAGATGATAAATTGAAGAAGAAAGTTATTTCACAAGCTGGGCATAGAATGAGAAATTTTAAGAATAAACCCGTGCAGAAGTGGATTCGCAATAAGGAAAAAAGAAATGACTCCCCAATTGAGGTTTATAACTTCATTACCACTGAAGATTGGGAGCAATTCAAAGAAAGGACGATGAGTAAAGAATTTGAGGTATACTTCTTTAGTTATTACAATTAACTATGCAATCACTCTTTACATTTTTTCTCTAAGAGTCTTGTCCACCATATTGATCAATAATGGTATTTTAATTTCTCGAAGGCCACAAGTGAGAAGGCAAGGGAGAGCCAATCACATAATAAGTATCCCCATCACATGGGGTCCGCAGGCTACGCAGCAATGAACGAGGTGTGGGCACAGAATGCCCCCTGAGGGCACCTATCCTCCTCCGGGCCTGTTAGCGATTCCATTTTGCACAGTGATCGTTCATGGGATTACTTACGGGCAAGATTGCACATTCACCCTGATGGAACTTTGATATATCCCCATGGTATTATGGATGTTTACGACACGATTGTAAGTATTTCTTTCCAATTGTACATATAATTGATTATTTAACCAATGATAACTGTTAACACTTAATTTACCTTTGATTGGAACAGGTGGATAAATCTAAAGAAGTTGAGGAGGGAACATTTGTCCCGACAAGACAGCACGACATACTTTCAGCAGCTACGGGGAAAGAGGATCATCCGTGCCGGCCGAGGACGTTCGGTGGATACGCGGTGGTGTGAGGGCAGTTTTTGGAAAACCGTCTGGGCGCGTTTGTCGCGGCGCGCCAAAGTTTGATTTTTATTTCCTTACTCGGTTTCAAAACTACAAATTAATGTAGAAGTGGTAAGTAAGGGTCGAACCCAAGAGGAACGGTGCTTAATCTAGTTGTCTTTATCAATTAATATAGGAAAGTGGGGGTTTTGAGAATTTTGAATGAAAATCAAATGACAAAAGATAAGATCAAATAAAACAATTGAAATAAATATCTAGTTCTCGGGTTCGATTGTGTCAACAACTTGTGTTTATCTTTCCCATGCAACGTGTTACTATTCCTTCTTCAATTTATCAACTCTCAATTAACCGAGAAGCTCTGATTAACGAATTCTTCCTTAAGTATATTAAGTTAAAAGTAAGCTCTTTAACTTAACATCTAACTATTGGATAACCATAAACAAGCTTTTAGGATTTAATGCAAAGCTAGTATGAAATGAACGAGAAGAATGAGTTAAATTAGATGAATAATTTCACAAGCTCGAATTAATGCATCTAAATTGATTTGTTAATAAATATGCACGATATTCATTTGCTACTTTGGATCGGAATCTAATGACAATTATGGATCAAAAGTTCCAATCCTAGCAAGTAACTTGAATTTAAAGATTAATTGATTCAATTGGCCAAAGTGAATGCAATAATCACATAAACTCAAAAACGGGTTTACAAGCATAACAAATCAACAAATTGAAGTAGAGGAATAGATAAAATGTTACTAAAGAGTTAGAAAAGATAACAACATGTTAGTTGAACACAACGTCCCCCTCGAACTAGATAGAAAATTCTTAACTACTCATAATTGCGGGGTTTCATACTTTTTAGCGAGTGTTCGCCTTTTATCACCACCACTATATGATAGATTATGCAAAATATAGTAAACAAGTAAATAAATACTAAGAAATAAATAGAGAAATAAAAGGGAAAAGAGAACTTAGCGAAGAATTGATCCGTCGGAATATGAAAAGCTAAAATCTTCAAGCTAAAACTAAGAACAAATGAAGAAGAAAATTTTATTGGAGAGAACTACTAGCTAATTCTCTTCTACTAAGTTGTGTGTTTCCTTCCTTACAAATGCCTCTATTTATAGGCAAAATTTCACAAGAAAACATGATAAAAAATTATACAACTACTCCATTATGATTCCACTAATTGGTAACCACCAAATCATGATCTTAAATTGCTCCATTAGTTCAAATATTGTATCATGGTATAGGTAAGCATCTTGGCTGAATTGTGCAATTGGAATTTCCGTTTTTTAATATTTTAGTAGAAAGTTATGAATTTTCTACCAAAACATGGCCCAAGAAATCCTTCATTCACACCACTCTCGGTTTTTCCCATTTTTGACCATGATATAATCCGAATCATTTGAAGATGTCAACATCAAAGTTGTAGCCCTCTGAGTATCCTTTTCAAAAATATAACGTGCAGGTCAATCCGAATGTTGTACCAAAAGATATGGTCAAATTACTGAACTGCAGCAGTAAATTCGAGCTGCTGATTTTTTACGCTTTGTCCTTTCTCTTCAAATGGCCATAACTTTCACTAGGAAACTCCGATTTAGGATCCGACAAAAATGTGGAAATCCTCTTTTGATACTCTTTGATATTGGCACAAGAAAAATTGTAAAAACAACTTTTCATAAAATTGCATCGGAGGCCCTCCATCTTTGAATTTGCTTGCATTTCGGCCCCAAATTCCGTTTTCGCTCCGTTTTTATCCATTTTGGCTCCTTTTGATTTCTTGTGACTCTAAACGCACAATAAAAGGAAAACACATAAAAATAAACATATAATACTAATAAAACACACAAATACGTAAAATAGAATAGTTATTTAAGTGCTTTTCTAGCACTTATCAAACTCCCCCACACTTAGACTGTTGTTTGCCCTCGAACAACAACCCATATGATACCAAACAACACACTGATTTTACATGAGATAAACGACTTTAAACGGTGAAATCCAACTACAAATAGTGACTTACTTATTAAACATTCTCCCGAATCATGAATATTTCACTTTTTCTCAAATACACAATAGCTTGTGAGTGTGTGCAATTGAGGTTATCATCCCATCACTAACTGGAACCAAGTGAAAGCTTACGATGATCTATCCAAATCCTGACCCGAAATAGTCAAATATTTCCTTTCATCTCTCGTGATCCCACTCTTATTTTACAATGATTCCCATGGATCCTAAAAATTACTCTGTTCACCAAAAATCATCAACTGTTAGCACTGCAAAGAAAAAAAAGGGCATGGCAGGTGTTTTATCGCAAATATGTCTTCAATTTAAAGAGTGTTTAGATTGAGCACTTCAAACCACTGAGGAAATTTATTTATCTAACTTCACACTTGGGTAGCTATCACATTTCTCGCGATTTTTTTTTCTTTTTTTTTTTTGATGAAGAAGAAAAAGAAGAAGAAGAAGAGTTTTGCAATTTTCTTTTCAACTTTTACCCCACAGGTAGCTTTCACACTAAACCCCTTTCATTGGAGGCAACCTTCTTCACCCATTCGAGGTGACGGCTTCACACTCTGAGGTAGGTAGCTCTTTCCTGTGGTCCCTCTCCTTTATTTCAAATATAAAAGTAAAATTCATTCTCAGCATAGGTCAGTGCTTTTTCAAAACTTTTTAAACTCTGTCAATAAAAGACACATTCACAAAAAACAGATACCATGCGATTATAACTCCACCTTACTAACAATTGATGTTTCCAGGTTACTTTGAGCAGGACGAAGGGATAGAAAAAAGAAAAGAAAAATTTAGTTTACTATGGTCTAGAAAAATAAAAAAAATCAACATTTTCAACCTTCAATTTGTGTTCTAGAAAATGATAGTAAATTTCCTATAAATGTACTCAGATAAGTTTACCAGCTGTGCTTAGAGAAGAACATAACACTTTTTTTTTTCGAGATCTTGTAGTTTCAGCTAAGTCACGCAAATTAAGCTCAATCATATTCAAAAGTTGCTATCTCATGCAAAATCGTCGACACAAATAAAATAAAAAAAAATCACACGCAGACCACAATATGCCACTCCCCCACACTTAAATTCTACATTGTCCCCAATGTAGAAATATAGAAAGCATGAAAAAAAAAAGAGAAGAAATAGAAACTCCCCTATGGTAAGCAATGAGTCGTGCCGATTTGGGGATGGTGGTTGCACAATGTAGCACTTCTGAGGAATACCTCGACAATCCAAGAGCAAGAGACTTGCAATCAACATATTTACAGAACAAGAAAAACAACAGCTGAAAATATTTTGGTTTTTTTTTGTGATGAAGAGAAATTTATATACAAAGCGACTTTGGGAGTTGACAACCCTCTGAACATCTTGCAGTAGTATTCACATCAAATTAATGATATGATTCCATCAAGTCTGATCCACATGGAAACTATCTGAATCAGCATACTCTCTACAAAACAGCTTGACAACCAACCTTAATGAAAAGGTCCTCCATATCGCCACAGGACACATAGGTATGTTTACCATTCAATAAAGAACAGCCCCACAAGAACCAACAAATGGGAGAACGTTTAGAGCAGAGCGTCCAACTCAGACACTTCTCAAACGAATGAGACGTAGTTTTACATCTTCGGATGGGTGCTAATGATCACGCTCAAAAGTTCTTTGCTCAATGGTTAGGCCATTGAGTTTGGTTTCCAACAGACGTTGTCGTTGTTCCAACAAATTATCAAACTCTCTCACACCGATTATGGTCGTTTGTTTCTCCTGATAGACTTTTCGGCCCTGCACTTAATCGGTCCATCCTTGAAGAAAACAACATATCTATATTGTGAATAAGTTTGATTTCGAGTACAATGAGGTCCTTCTAATAGCTTTCCACATTTAAAGCAACTTTTAAGGCGCTTAGCACGTCGTTCTGAGCGGTCGGGATGACCCTGCCCCAAAAGCTATGACGTTCCAAAGGGAACGCTCATACTTGTCAACAAGTCGAACAATCTGAATCTTGATATCAAGAGGCATAGAGAAAGAGTCGAGTACTTGTAAAAGAGCAACAATACGTAGAGGGGATGCCATAGAAAGAAATGAAAATTCAGTGCACTTTGAGGTATCTGCAAAAGACTTGAAAAAAGAAAGTTAATAGAAGAGTTCTTTAAGGTCTACTGAAAAAGACCAGTTTAACGCCTTTGGGCGGGATACATAACCAGTATCCAAGGTATTTTTTTTTCTTTTCTTTTTTCTTTTTTTTATTTTTTGTTTTTTTGTTTTTTTTATTCCAGAGCGTAACACAGATGTGTTTCCAGAGTTAACTCCGTATTCTACCATCTGAAGTTAGCTATTCCACATTCATAACCTTAACTCTAAATCCAATTCATTCTGATCTCTTTTTCTTTCACTTAATTCCTCCGCCAATTGATGACACTTCTACATGCATTTGTGGTACATAAGATTCTAATTTCTCCAATAATTCCTCAATTGATGGTGTAATAAAAATCATTTTTAAAGTATTAGGAGAAATCAGCTTTTGACGAGCTAAAAATTCGAGAAATGCCAATAAACCATTGAAATGGTTTTGAATGTTTAAAAGACCAATTGGCTTAGAGTGTAGATTCAACGTGGCCCAAGAAATTATGTAAAAGATCTGTTCCAAAGTTTCAAAACCGTCTGGTAATACGATAAAAGCATCCGAATGCATTATCATCAGTGTTAAGCGTTCAAACAACGATTTAGCCTTTACCTCAAAGCCGATGGTTTTACCATACACTGCTTTTAAAGGTGGCACAAGAATACCAATCACTATTGATCCTCTTACGTACCGCAGTTGAACGGCACACCCTATCACCCACGATAACCTCCTCAGTATATTATCTTGCCCTTTCGATCTCCAAATCTTTGTTCCAACTTCGACTATTGGTGCTAGAAGCGTTGGTTGTCCCAGATTGATTCCACCAAAGAGACTTATGACCCTCAATGTCCTCTTTGAACTCCCAGTTCCGACAGAAGTAGTAGCCTCCATAGGTTGTCGATTTTGCACACTAAAAACTGACACAAGAACACAAAAACAATTAAAAATAACAATATGTACACGTAGTTGTGATTGTGGCTCACATCTTCCTCTGGTTTTAAGTCCAGAAACGGCTTAAACGCCTTCTATGAGTCGGGGATAGGCTTCCCATCCAGTTTTCTTATAGACTGGCAAATAGGGTCTTTTAAAGTCAGATTCCCAAGACTATATCGTTCTCGTTCATTTTTAAATTCACTCCACATATTGAGAAGTTCGATTTGCACCATTCCACTAGGATGCGTCTCAAGAGTTTGATGAATATCATCCAAAGACTCCTTACTCATGCCATCCTTAATGAAACATATTTTATCTTCTCGATTTGTGGACACAAATCCAATGGAACTATTACCTGATTTGCAGGTCCATCGAATGCATTTATAAGGCCATCTAGCACATTTATAGCACACATTCATTTTTTTTTGCTCTTCGTTTCTTGGCAAAATTGCTTTTGCCTAACCCTGGTGCATATTTAGTACTAAAAGATGGCATTTCACCTCCTAATCGGACCTTTGCTTCAATCAACCAACGGATATCCTCAGGCATTTCCTTTTCCATCAACATTTTTAACCGTCCTACTCTAGAATAGTAAATCTCTTTCAAAGCATTTAAAGGCAATGACGGATAATATTTGTGGATTTTGGAAAATTTGTTATCCATTTAAAATTCAAGTGTTTTGGAGAAGTAGAAGAAAAGAGAGTGCTTAGGTTGCCTCCTAAGTAGCGCCTTTGTTTATAGTCGTTGGCTCGACTATAAATTTTTTTTTTTTTTTAGTTACGTAACACACGAGAGAAAAAGAAACACTGAAGTAATAAAATTAAAACCATCAAAATCAATAAGCATAGTAGATTATCACACTCTTCCATATTTTCAAGTAAAATAACGAAGGAGAAGAAAAAGTAACAGAAATTGAACTACATAATCAATTAAAATGAGAAAAATACATATATATACAAAAATATCACACACGTCCATACTATAAAACTAGGAAAAACAAAATAAATAGAAAGAAGAAGAAGACGGTGAAGAAGAAAGAAATTACCTAATCACTGCTAGAAAGAAGTACTCACTGAGTAATTGAAATTGTGGTTGTGGTTTCATGTGGAGAATGATCTGGATTTATAGTCAAATGAGCACTGTTTCAACCGACAACCATGCATGTAGAGTGTGCTGGAAAGAGTACGTTGGAAGGAGTATCCGAGAAAGCGCGTTGACAAATTGTCCATTATCAATAATTAATCCCCACACGTTATCAGTAACTATTGCTAATCACTGATTTGTGCGTCATCATGTCTCTTCCCAATTGATTGAATCCCGAGATATCGTCCTCCTACAGTAATAAAGCAATATCTTCCTTAATACGTTAGATGAAAAGTAAACAAATTAAAAACAAAAAAATACAAATATTAAAAGAAAAATGCTTGGGTTGCCTCCCAAGAAGCGCTTTTGTTTATGGTCGTTAGCTTCGACCACGCCTCCCATTTGTCAAGTAGGATTCCTCAAATCTATTGCAGCTCCACTTTGTCTTCGATGGCTTCTCCGAGTGTCTTGATTTCTTAACAGTCCATCTTGAATTCTTCTCCAAATTTTTTTGGTCTCATTTCTTTCCATGGCTTCCTTCTTCGAGATGAGGTAATTGTGCTTTGGCTCAATCTTATGTGTTGTGCTGGCTCTGCAATTCAACTTACACAGTTCTTGCACAAAAGGATTAGTTGAATTGATTGCAAAGACAGAACAAGCGTTATTAGGGCGCAATGAACCATCAAAAATATTAAAGTTCGCTTTTTCCTCATCAAATTCCATGGATAGTGTACCCTCATAGACATCAATTTTAGTGCGAGAAGTGTAAAGAAATGGACGTCCCAATATGATAGGTGTAGGGTGAGGTGAATGTTCATCATCCATATCAAGCACGAAAAAATCAGCAGGGAAAACTAAACCATTTATTTTGACTAGCACATCTTCTATGACTCCATCCGGGTATGCATTGGTACGATCAGCTAGTTGCACAATTACGTGGGTTTCTTTCGGTTTTCCTAGATTTAGTGAAGCATATAAGGATCTAGACATGACATTTATGGATGCTCCTAAATCTATGAGTGCTTTGTCAATATGGCGATTGCTTATGGTGCAAGGGACAGTGAACATACCAGGGTCTTTACATTTTGGAGGCAACTTCTTCTGGAATACCGCTGAAACGGTTTCTCCCATTTTGATCATTTCATTTCCCTTCAATTTCCTCTTATTAGTGCAAAGATCTTTTAAAAACTTAGCATAGCGTGGAATTTGTTTGATTGTATCTAACAATGGAATGTTTATTTCTATCCTCCTAAATGTGTTCAAAATTTCCGTTTCCTTTTCTTCTTTGTTAGTTTTTGCTAATCTACTCGGAAAAGGGGGAGGGATCACTTTAGTAGTGACAAAGGGGTTAGGACATACCTCCTTTTCAAGCTTTTCTTCTTTATCTTCATGTGTGGGAACTTCTTTGTGAGGGTTTTCGATCTCTTTTCCAGTCCTTAAGGTTATGGCACTAACATTCTTTGGATTTACCTCAGGTTGGGATGGTAACTTCCCTCCAGATTGTGCTTCCAGTCGATTGATGGCAGTTGCCAATTGACTCATCTGGTTTTCCAAGTTTTGAATGCTTAATTTGGAATCCTGTTGAAATTTCACAGTGTTAGTTGCTAATATTTTCACCATATCCTCGAGAGACATACCTGATTGTTGAGGTTTTTGTTGAAATTGCCCTTGGGGTTGAAGATTCCCATGTTGTTGGAATTGGCCTTGAGGCTTGTTAGGGAAGAATCCTGGGGGCTTGTTGTTTCCATAGCTCAGATTGGGGTGGTCTCGCAATCCTGGATTATAGGTGTTTGAGTACGGATTGTATTGTTGCCTTGGGAATGGAAAATTGCTTGTTGAATTCACTTGTTCATTGTTATCCACTTGTAGAACAGGACAAGCATCTGTAGGATGTCCTAGATTTGTGCATATGCCACATGCTTTGACTTGCGGATTGTTTCCTACAACAATTTGTTTGAGAAGATGTGTTAGTTCAGAAAGTTGGCTTTCAATATTGGAATTACTTACCTCGTTAACTCTTCGAATGTTCATCTCCCGGTCTGTACTGAATTATTGAGTGTTTTCAGCCATGTTTGAAATCAGTGTTCTGGCTTCAGCAGGGGTTTTGTTCATCAAAGCTCCTCCACTAGCAGCATCAATCATGTTTCTGTCTGATTGACATAAGCCTTCATAAAAGTATTGCACTAGGAGGTTTTCACTGATTTGGTGATGCGGGCAGCTTGCAATGAGCTTTTTGAAACGCTCCCAATACTCATAAAGAGTTTCTCCATTGTTTTGGCATACTCCAGAGATATCTTTCCTGATATTTGCGGTCTTTGAAACTGGGAAGTACTTTTCGAGGAAAAGTTGCTTCATTTGATTCCATGTTGTGACTGAACCTGGTGGTAAAGTGTATAACCAATCTGTGGCGGCATCTTTTAGTGAAAATGGAAAGGCTCTGAGCTTGATTTACTCTTCAGTGATGCCCGGGGGTTTCATGCTATCGCACACCACATGAAACTCCTTCAAGTGTCGATATGGATCTTCGCCGGATCGTCCATGAAAAGAAGGTAGAAGATGTATCAATCCAGATTTTAGTTAGAAAGTCTTACCTTCTTCTACGGTTGGAAAGGTGATACACAAAGGTTGTTGAGTAACTTCGGGAGTTGCCAGTTGTTTGAGAGTTCTTTCGTTGTTGTTTTCTTCCATTTCTCGTTCGGTTTGTTTTGCTTGTCTTATTCGTTTTCGAATGGATTTCTCGATTTCTGGATCGAAATTTTCAAGAATTCGATTAGTAGATCGGGTATTATGCATACAAGTGAAGAAGATTTTTTTTTTTAAATTAATTAATAAAAGCAACTAAATTGGTTAACCCTTCCCCGGCAACGGCGCCAAAAACTTGGGCGCATTTGTCGCGGCGCGCCAAAGTTTGATTTTTATTTCCTTACTCGATTTCAAAACTACAAATTAATTTAGAAGTGGTAAGTAAGGGTCGAACCCAAGAGGAACGGTGCTTAATCTAGTTGTCTTTATCAATTAATATAGGAAAGTGGGGGTTTTGAGAATTTTGAATGAAAATCAAATGACAAAAGATAAGATCAAATAAAACAATTGAAATAAATATCTAGTTCTCGGGTTCGGTTGTGTCAACAACTTGTGTTTATCTTTCCCATGCAACGTGTTACTATTCCTTCTTCAATTTATCAACTCTCAATTAACCGAGAAGCTCTGATTAACGAATTCTTCCTTAAGTATATTAAGTTAAAAGTAAGCTATTTAACTTAACATCTAACTATTGGATAACCCTAAACAAGCTCTTAGGATTTAATGCAAAGCTAGTATGAAATGAACGAGAAGAATGAGTTGAATTAGATGAATAATTTCACAAGCTCGAATTAATGCATCTAAGTTGATTTGTTAATAAATATGCACGATATTCATTTGCTACTTTGGATTGGAATCTAATGACAATTACGGATCAAAAGTTCCAATCCTAACAAGTGACTTGAATTTAAAGATTAATTGATTCAATTGGCCAAAGTGAATGCAATAATCACATAAACTCAAAAACGGGTTTACAAGCATAACAAATCAACAAATTGAAATAGATGAATAGATAAAACGTTACTAAAGAGTTAGAAAAGATAGCAACATGTTAGTTGAATACAACGTCCCCCTCGAACTAGATAGAAAATTCTTAACTACTCATAATTGCGGGGTTTCATACTTTTTAGCGAGTGTTCGCCTTATATCACCACCACTATATGATAGATTATGCAAAATATAGTAAACAAGTAAATAAATACTAAGAAATAAATAGAGAAATAAAAGGGAAAAGAGAACTTAGCGAAGAATTGATCCGCCGGAATATGAAAAGCTAAAATCTTCAAGCTAAAACTAAGAACAAATGAAGAAGAAAATTTTATTGGAGAGAACTACTAGCTAATTCTCTTCTACTAAGTTGTGTGTTTCCTTCCTTACAAATGCCTCTATTTATAGGAAAAATGTCACAAGAAAACATGATAAAAAATTATACAACTACTCCATTATGATTCCACTAATTGGTAACCACCAAATCATGATCTTAAATTGCTCCATTAGTTCAAATATTGTATCATGGTATAGGTAAGCATCTTGGCTAAATTGTGCAATTGGAATTTCCTTTTTTTGATATTTTAGTAGAAAGTTATGAATTTTCTACCAAAACATGGCCCAAGAAATCCTCCATTCACACCACTCTCAGTTTTTCCCATTTTTGACCATGATATAATCCGAATCATTTGAAGATGTCAACATCAAAGGTGTAGCCCTCTGAGTGTCCTTTCCAAAAATATAAAGTGCAGGTCAATCCAAATTGTGTAGCAACAGTTATGGTCAAATTACTGAACTGCGGCAGTAAATTCGAGCTGCTTATTTTTTACGCTTTGTCCTTTCTCTTCAAATGGCCATAACTTTCACTAGGAAACTCCAATTTGGGATCCGACAAAAATGTGGAAATCCTCTTTTGATACTCTTTGATATTGGCACAATAAAAATTGTAAAAATAACTTTTCATAAAATTGCATCGGAGGCCCTCCATCTTTGAATTTGCTTGCATTTCGGCCCCAAATTCCGGTTTCGCTCCGTTTTTATCCATTTTGGCTCCTTTTGATTTGTTGTGACTCTAAACACATAATAAAAGGAAAACACATAAAAATAAACATATAATACTAATAAAACACACAAATACGTAAAATAGAAGAGTTATTTAAGTGCTTTTCTAGCACTTATCACCGTCTGAACAATCGAAGAAATACAATTTGGATCGAGAAGATTTAGACAGTCGGGTTGCACGGGAGGTTCAAAATCAGCTGAATGCCGAATTTGATAGTAGGGTTCAGCAGGGAGTTGTTGCCTCATTCAACTAGGTATCCAAGTACCTGCTGGGATGGGAGCAATGATGGCCAATACTAGACTTGCGAGTAATAGCAGTGTTTGTCATGCCTTGGGTGCGCCAGATCCGTTCATCGCCATTACGGTATTTTGTTGAAGTTATTTGCTTTTACAATACTATATATAAATAATGAATTAATTTTACTTATTTTTAAAATAGTATAGATAATCAGCTCCACAATAATTGTAGCAACTAACAATAATTGTTGCTTGATAATTTTTCGGAACAATAGGAAATTACTGATTGTATACTGTGCCTACCACATGAAGGCCAGATACAACAGGTCGCACAGGGGATTTGCTATCCTATTATAGAAGATACGGTTGTGCATGGTTGCCAACTTATGGAAGGAAATATGAAGGTGCGGATTGATATGGTTCCTGAACAATATCGTGAGTTGCCTCTTTCCATTCCAGTTCGAGACGACTTAGTGGTATTAGGGGATGCCATGTGAAGTTTTGTTCAATGGCCTAAAAACCAGGTTCAGTTGGAAAATATAAGTTAATAGACGGTTTCTAATAGTTTTTTACTATTTTATTTGTTTGAATATTATGTAATAGCATTTATAGTAGTTAATACTTTGGAATCCTTTAATGTAACGTTGTAATGACTACTTTACCGTTGTAGGATCCTACTGTACGTACGAAGAAGGATCGAGCCGGCAAACAGAAGAAGCCTCAAAATTTTGCTATGTCAGCAACTGCACCACGCAATCTCGTTGATGAAGCAACGTACCAGGGTCTTCCTAACTCTTGCAAGCTATTGGTCGATTTGATCAATATGATGCCTACTAGTAATGATATATTGGAGGTCCCGCTTGATGACTTATTTCCTGGATCACCTGACACCGATATCTTTGTTACTGCTACTGCTATCGCCGAATTCATGGCGATGAAATGGTTGAGTGCTCCTATTTTGGAAGTATTTCAATTGTGAGATTTCAATTCCCATTTGAACTTACATGACTCTTTTACTTTTCAGTCATGTAATAAACTTCTAAATTCGTCTTTTATATAATAGGTACATTCATCGGAACTGCCAGCTACATGAAATACCATTTGGTTTCATGAATCCGTCGCTAATAGCTGGAGTTATGATTAGATCTCAACATACGGATGCTTCACGCTACATCAACGATGCGTTGTGCAACTTAAGTGATTGGAAATATATTTTGGCGCCATACCACCAAGAGTAAGATCACTCACACTTTAATTTGTGAATGTTATAAGTTCGAAATTCATGCATATGTTACTAAAAAGTTAATTGTTACATTTGTTAGTCATCACTGGTTATTGTTTGTCAGTGAGCCCTCAACCAATACGGTATACGTAATGGATTCATTGGCCAATCAGAAGAGAAATTTGGTTATCAAGTCGCTCATAAGCATGTAAGAGAATATCCAATGATTTTCATTTTATTTATTGGTTTGTATGATAAGTTGGAGTTGAGATCACTTCTTATATATTAATATTATCGCTTCTTATATATTAATATTATGCATATACTTTAAATATTTAGAGCTTTCAGAGTGATGTAGGATAAAAAGGGTGTACGACGAAGCAGCATTCAATGGAAACTACTTCCGGTATGTACATATCTAATTTTTAACAGTAAAAGTTATTTTTTTATAACTTTTTTTCATTTCTATTTGGAAGATACATGAATTTCTTTCAAAATAGGATGTTTTTGTTAATGACTATTTTTATTTTGTTGGTACATACAAATTATAGTGTACACAACAACCAGGAAGTGATGAGTGTGGTTACTGCGTCATGAAAAACATGAATGACATAATGATACGATATGGTCAAGGCGAAGATCTACAAATGGTGTGTTATTGATTAATGTAGATTGGTTAATTATTTAAGCATTCATTACTTTATTGGGTATGTATAAAATTGATTATCTTTCATTATTTCACTTATAGGTGTATGGAGCTGAAGCGTATTCTTAGGAAAACATCGATGTGGTACGAGAACTTTGGGTTGAATTCTTTCTAGAAGTTATGAAATGATCATTTAATTTATAGATTTCAATTTATTTTCCTTCTAGTTTGACTTAGTTTCTCGTGCATTGTGGGCATCTGTATCTTTATGTCGTCGTGGACATGGGTATGGAGTTGTGTTTGAGCTGCTTTTACTTGTTTCATTAGGTTGTATTTAGTTTATTTGTTAATTAGTTGGTGTTGTGGCTAAATATATATTTAATTTGCATCCATATTGTCGAAGTGACCTGGAGTTGCTTTCTACTTGTCTCATTAGGCCTAAGTTCAGGCACGTAGTTGTGAATGGTTTTGCATACTATTGGTTCAATTGCAGGTTGTGTTGTTGGATTTAGGTGATAATTTTAGCATGTAGTACTTGTACATGCAATAGGTATAATAGGATTCAAAAAAAAAAAATTGATTTTGGGTGGCGGTTGTCAATAAAAATCGCCACCCAAAATTTTACTAATTTAAAAAAAAATCTTGGGGTGGCGGTTGTTGATCACAACCGCCACCCAAAGTAATAGAAAAAAAAAAACAATATCAATACTTAGGGTGGCGGTTGTTAAAAAAACCGCCACCCTATGTTATTTATTTTTTTTAAAAAAAAAGGTAAATTAGGGTGGCGGTTGTTAAACAACCGCCACCCTAATTAATTAAAAAAAATAATAATAATAAACTTAGGGTGGCGGTTGTGAAAACAACCACCACCCCAAGTATCACAACCGCCACCCTAAGTATACGATTTTTTTTTAAAAAAAGATGGGGTGGCGTTTTTGGAACCGCCATCCTAAATATTGACATTGGGTGTCGCCATATTTGGTGGCATTCAATGAACCGCCACCTTTAATGTAAAACAACCGCCACTCTAAATTCTTTTTGTACTAGTGACATGATCTATATGTGCATGCACATAGCGTGTTCTCTTAAATCGTTCCTTTCAACTCCGAACACACAAAGAGTCGTCCATTGTATTAAAAACTAAATTCAATAAAAAAGTGATTGATATTATAAAAATAGCCTTTAAATCTAAGTATCATTTTTCAATAGGAACATGATCAATTAACAAACACAGCCAATGTGGAGATCGAGGAACAATATGTTGTTCAAATGTCTCTCGAGAATGGTATAGATTGCATGCACATAAGCAAGGCCTATTCCGATGGTAACCAGAAAGCAAGTGATTACCATCTCATTATACCAACGTACTCATCCGCCTTCAGATTCCCTTAATTTATTTATAACTAGCTACATATGTACTCATAATCCAATTCTATTTATATTTTGTACCCAACATGAGAATGGATTAGAATTGTAAAAAGCAAGATTCTAATGAGAAATAGGACCCACACGAGAATTGTGAAGCAAAAAAAGAAAGCTGCCAATAATGGAAGAACTTGGTCTATTAGAGGGACCATTGGTGGAAAAGTTTTTGACATTGCATATAAATGATGGATGAGAATTGTGTATATGCTCACTCTCGTCTTTCACATTGCATACAAAATTAAATGATGGATATGACCCTGTGATGTAAAGCAAATAGCAGCCCTACACTTTTAAAATGGGAACAAAAGAATCCCTATATGACAGATGCCAAAAAAAGAAAGGGAATAATGCTTCACACCAGAGAGAGTATAGCAAGTTCATATATAAATAATTATGAACCACACAATAATTACAGTGAATCACATAATATTACTTAGAAACAAACTGTCCAATAAACCAGCAGAGCCCCTATCTTCCTCTTATTTTTAACTTCATTTCCGGGTTTATGAATCAGTAAGATGTAAAGAAACAATAGAGTAACAATCCAAGAGATAATACAACTAAAAGATTTGTCTGTTACAATAAAATGTAGGGTCCCAAATTCTCCTCGCTCCATCAATTACATCAAATATCTGAACAGTCAATCCCCAAACATCAATAACAAAAGAGTACAACTGCACAAAAATGAAATTGTTCATACTTGACGAGTTCTCATTTCCCAACTTGTATAAATCTGAACTTCTAAGTTCTAGGCTATAAGCCAGATAACCCACGAGGGGGAAAAGACTTTAATCACTTGACAAAGTTCAAAAATATTATACCACATTTCGAAATTGTTAATTTTTAGTTACTAATTGCTAATTAATTTTTTGCATTTAATTACTAATTTTGTATATATACTAAATAAAAATATTTTATTATAACAATATTTCAAAATATCTGGTTACTCAAAACTAATTCTCCTCCCTTTTTTCCCCATTATATCTACTAATATTTAGTTTCAATATTATTTTCAAATCTTTCCTTAGATAATAATCTTTAGTTGCTCAAAACTATTTCTCCCCTTTCCCCCTATATTTACTACTATTTAAAATTCTTTCCTTATATACTAATTGTTTTCGCGACCTTTTACTAATTTCACGTTTTAACCACCAAAGCCCTAATTTTTAGCTAATTTTGGCACGTAAATTCTAACATTTCAATTATACACTAATGAAAATATTTTATGAAAAATTGTCAAAATAATTTCTACCACTATTGTCTAATAATAATTTCCCTTTTTTGTGTGAAAAATGAAATAAAAACAAAAAAAAAAGAAAAGAAAACACCACGCCAGTAAAAAAAAGCCAGAAAAAAGCGGGGGGAAAAAAGGAATAACAAAAGGGAGGCCACACAAGAGGGGTAAAATAAACAATTTTTCTACCCATTAAAGCAATCACCTACATTGCAATGCCCATGCTTTGGAGTGTATATTGGTACACAAATATCAACAATCTATCCACAAATTTACAAGATCCACATTGCAAGCAAAAATCCCAAAAACTAGCAAAAGTTTGAAGAAAATGACATGTATGCCTTATTTTGAGGTCGACAGTGGTAGCCAAAACACGTAGTAGCAACAAATTCAAGCTTCAAACTGTCAAATCTATCGATTGTAAGGTTGAAATCAGCCAAAAATCGTGCAAGGGAACAAGGTTGCTAGTTTGTGAAAAGGGGAAGAAGACTGCTGGTGAGTGAATTATATAAGAACTATAGGCGGCAGTCCATAGAACCGCCGCCTAAAGTGTTTTAAGTGCCGATCTTGAAAACAACAACCTAAAGTGGGTTTTAGGCAACGATTTCCACAGGCTGCCACCTAAAGATACAATAGGCGGTGGTGTAAAATAACCGCTGCCTATTGCATGGTTAAAATCATGCAATTTTTTTCCTTAAAATGCCATCCCCTGGACTTTAGGTAACGGTTGTTATACAAGTTAGTACAACAACTGCCTAAAATGTAACTTCTAAAGTCGGTAATGTTATGTTAAGAGCGCTGGGGAACGCTGGGAGAAAAAATGTGAGAGAAATGTGGGTGCGGGCCCCACCCGCCACACCGCATTCAGGGGGGGCTGTAAGTGGGTTGTGAGACGCTGGGAGAAATGCTAGGAGAATAAAGCGGGGAACATAATATTTTCGCTTCTAAAGTCATTTGTGTAGTTTATCTAGTGGTTTTGCACTAATCGCGTCAATAGTCTCTACAAATCCGACCGTTACATAGTTTTAGATTGTATTAGACAATAACATGCAGTCCATCTGTCCCAAATATATAGGTCTTTATAATTTTTCTCATGGATTAAGGCTTTCGTTGAAAAAGTAAATAATACAAGTATTTTTCCTAATTTACCCTTATTAATTAATGAGTCTTAAAGTTGTTGAAACTCTTTAAAAAAAAGTTGTAGAAACTAGCGAATAACATTAAAGTGTGCCTATTAAATGAGGGTTAATGGGGAAAAATTTTAAATGGGTCTATATAATTGGCACGACAAAAAATGATAAATGTACAATAAACTAAATCAACTAAAAATTTATATGTAAACAGAAAAGAATATAGTTTCTTTTTCTTTCTCATCTCAAAACTTCACTATACATGCGCGAACACCAACTCCAACTACAACTCTACAAAAAATAATAAAAATTAAATTTGTCGAACACCAACGGTATCAGCGTGTACACCAACGAGTGACAAGCGTGTGGTTTTGGAGAACAAATCTTTATTTTGTTAATATACAAAATATGTGATTTTGTTTATTTAGATTTTAGGAGCACATATATAATTCCAAAAAATTATCACTAAAGATTTTGTCATTCTAATTAAAAATATTTCTAGACAATGTCTCACATCCTGTATAGAAATAGACATTCACCCTCATAGACATGCACCGTCTCATTGTTTACATTTATCCGTTGCCAATATTTTCACGTTATTCGCGTTGTTTGCATTGGAAAAATGTTTTTGCGTCATAACAAGGTTTTTCTTTATGCATGTCCATATATTTTTCCCCAACTCATACAATGGTAGATTTATTTGTGTATCAATAGTTTTTTTTCCCCAATATCGATATATGTTGGAGATACTCTTAGGGCATGCTTATAGAGATTAGAGAAAAAGTGATTTTATTTGTAGTTGAGAAGTAAAATAATATTTAAAAATTTTCAAATCAATATAATGAGTGATTGAAAATAATGGTGACGAGAAAAGATTTTTTGAACAAGTTGTATCAAACAAGATCTTGGTGTATCTTTGCAAGAAATTTCGACAAAATAATTTTGAATGCTCGGCAAAAAAGTTATGTATAATGGCAAAGGCGTGTCTGAAAAATAGAAAAAAAATGTCAAATCCACGAAATTGTGATTGAAAATAATTGTGAAGGGAAATAATTTTTGAGAGTTGCAGCAGTTTGCCTATCGTAGGTTGACCAAATGATTAATAATTAAATTGAACGGTTCAATCGGTAAGACCAAAATTAATTATTTGGAGCCCAACTATAAAGCTTGGCTGCCAATGTCAGCCAAGAAGAAGAAGAAAATAATAATAAAAAAATAAAAATAAAAATTGGACATTCGACCCCATTGGGTCGAACATGAAGCTTCATCTTCGACCCAATAGGGTGGAACATCATGCTTGATGTTCGACCCTATTTGGTCGAACCTCCATGGTGACCTTTTTTTCTTTTTCTTTTTCCTTTTTTCTCTTAAACTCTTCCTTGGTTGTCATTAACGGCAGCCAAGCTCTCTTCTTCGCCTTTTTTTTTTCATTGTTAGGGGGTGTGAACTGTGAAGAGTAGGAAAAGCAAAAAAAAAAAGAAAAAAAATGAAAAAGGAACAAGTGGAATTGTGGGGTGGGTTGGGTGTGTAATGAGCAGATGAAGGGGGTGCATTTAGCCATACCCTAAATCTAGGAATCAACTTTCCAAGCTTCGCATTACTATGCTAGTTCTAGATCTGGTAGCGATTTTTCCAATGGAAATTGTATGTGATTGGAATCAACAATCAAAGGTGTCGATTTTGAACAAAAATGTGTTGCCACGCAAGACACTGGTGCCATTTAATGGCTCCAATAGGAGCACTTGAACAGTAGCCTCTTACTCATGGATCTCAGTTAAATAATTCACAGATAAAGCTCTAGGATGTTACAAAACTTCTTGTAGTAGTAATGGGAAAATAAATTTTATTTTTATTTGTATTTTTTATTTATTTTTATTACAAAATGAATGGAGGTGAAGGGTATACATGGAATTCAAACCCAAGTGTTGAGCCTCTTAACTACTGGGCCAACCCAAGTAATTCCATAAAGCTTTTATTTTGATTCTTGGTTTTGGCTATTAAAGTGATCTTGAAACTATGTTTTGAAGCAGTCCATGTAGATGGCTTACATCTCCCCATGATTCAATACTCCATTTACCGTCATCGAACAGGTGAAAAACATTAATTGCAGCATTACGAACATTCTTCGTCGATCTCCCGTCGGAGGAACCCTGATTCTCTCCAACTTTCTTCTCAATAAATTTATCTTCATCATTTGTTCTTAGTTCTAGCTTGAAAGCTCTTAGTTTTTCATATTCCGGCGGAAGTAAAAACCTAAATTTAGGTTCGATTAATCAATTGACGATACTTCGGCCGTGAATATGATTAGCGGAGCATTTCTTCACTAATTTCTCTTCTTCTTTATTTTTCATGTTTGAGAAAGATAATTTCTCATATATTGCAGAGGTGATACACGGCGTTACGCCGTTATAAGTATTTAACCCGCATATATGAGTAGTTAGACTTCTCTATTTAATTCTTAGCATTATTGACGTGATTTCTATAGTTTGTATATATTACTTGAGATAGTGAAGTATAATCTATCATATAGCAGTGGTGATACCCGCTAATATGAGTAGTTAGACTTCTCTATCTAGTTCGAGGGGGACGTTGTGTTCAATTATCATGTTGTTATCTTTTCTAACTCTTTGCTAACGGTTTATCTATTCATTTACTTCAATTTGTTGATTTGTTATGCTTTTAAACCCGTTTTGAATTTATGTGATTATTGCATTCACTTTGGCCAATTGAATCAATTAATCTTTAAGTTCAAGTTATGTGCTAGGATTGGAACTTTTGATCCGTAATTTTCACTAGATTCCAATCCCCAGTAGCAAACGAATGTCGTGCATATTTGTTAATAAATCAACTTAGATGTATTAATTCAAGTTTATGAAATTGATCATCTAATTCAACTCATTCTTCTTGTTCATTTCACACTAGCATTGCATTAAATCCTAAGAACTTGTTTAGGATTATCCAATAGCTAGACGTTAAGTTAAAGAACTCACTTTAATTTAATACACTTAAGGAAGAATTCGTTAATCATATCGTATTGATTAATTGGAGTTGATAAATTGAAGAAGGGATAGTACATGTTGCATGGGAAAGATAAACACAAGATGTTAACACAACCGAACCCGAGAACTAGATATATCTTCAATTGTTTCATTTTCATCTCTTTATTTTGCCATTTTATTTTCGAATTTCATCCAACTTCACAAAACCCTCATTTCTAGATTAATTGATAAGAACAACTAGATTAAACACTGTTCCTCTTGGGTTCGACCCTTACTTACCACTTCTACATTAATTTGTAGTTTTGAAACCGAGTAAGGAAATAAAATAAATTTTGGCGTACTGCGACAACACGCCCAAGTTTTTGGAAGCTAATTCTCTCTACAAAGTTATGTCATTCAAGCTTGGAAATGCCTCTATTTATAGGCAAAATATTACACCAAAAAAATATTAAAAAATCATAAAAGTCTTCCTTCATGAGTCTATTGTGGTGTGCTCAAATTGTTTTATCTCTAAGAAGTCAAGAAAATACCAAAAAACACGTTTTATGGTAGGTGGAGTCAGCTGGTCAAAATCTGCAGTGGTGTCAGGCGTGACTCGAGTCACCGCGCGATTCTGCCTAGGAACGGTGATGTCAGGGACGGCTGCGGGCGTGACTCAGAATGCTCGGGCGTGACTCGAGTCAGCGCGCACGGTGATCGAGTCACTTGCGGCGCTGATCGAGTCACTTGCGGCGGTGACTCGAGTCACTCGAGTCACCCGAAATTTGCACATCAAGTCCCTCAACTTTGTAACGTTGTTCATTTTGGTCCTTCAACTTTCTGAAAAGTTTCCCTTTGGTTCCCATACTTTTGAAAAGTTGCACGTTGGTCCCCAACAGTTTTGGAAGTGACGCTTTTAGTCATTTTTCTTCAAATGGCCATAACTTTCACTAGGAAACTCCGATTTGAGATCCGGAAAAAGTTTGGGAATCCTCTTTTGATGTTCTTCGACTTTGGCACAAGAAAATTGTAAAAACAACTTTTCATAAAATTGCATCGGAGGTCCTCCATCTTTGATTCGCTTGCCTTTTTGGTCCCGAGTTTCCGTTTTCATCCGATTTTCATCCATTTTGACTCCTTTTGATTCTTTGTGACCCTAAACACCACAATAAAGGAAAAACACATAAAACGGAACATATAACAGTAATAAAACACACAAATACATAAAATAGAAGAGTTATTTAAGTGCTTTTCTAGCACTTATCAAACCCCGTATGTGGAGTTCTTGAATGACAGCTCCATGAGTTACTACAACTACTCGCTTGCCTCTGTTCTCGTTTGCGATCCTCTGCAACGCCGATGTACACCGTTGATAGAGATGGTCAACGCTTTCACCACCACCTGGAATCTCTTGATCTCTCCTCGGAGATGCGAATGCTTTGTAAGCTTCAGGTCTTGTTATTGCTGCTTCGCCGAATAGAGCGCCTTGAAGCTCGCCCATGTGCCGTTCTCGCAAATCTGGATCTGTAATGACTTGAAGGACCCCACAGCATTTTGCTATCAACTCCGTTGTGTCGATAGCTCGTTTTAAGTCCGACGAGTACACGGCGGATATTTTTGGTTCCTTTGATAGCCGCGCAGCCACTGCGGCGGCTTGCTGCCGACCAATATGGGTTAAGTCCACGTCGAGCTGTCCCTGGATTCTTCGATCGGCATTCCATTCAGTTTCGCCGTGACGAATAACAATAATCTCTGCGTAATCAGGTGCATCGGCTTGGATTTCCCGGTCAGGTTGAGGTGAAGTCAAATCATTGGAATTGAGATCTGCCATGAAATTACTGAGGATCAAGCTTTGGCTTAAGGTTTTGATTGCCCAGAACGAAATGGAGAGGAAAGGGGAGTGTAGTGCTATTTGTTACACAAAATTATTGCCTATGTAAGGCGTAATGTGAAAATAACATTTTTTATTTTATTATATATATATATGTATGTATTTATTTATTTTAATAAGAAACTTCATTGCACATATCAGGCATTACAAAACGAGGATAACTAGTTTATAATATATACAAGTTGGAATATTATAGAAAATAGCGGAGCAAATGTGGATACCGGCTTCCAAGCTAAAGCGTGAGTAGTTTCGTCGACTTGCCTCCGAATGTAGCAAACTGAAAAGGAACGCCGAGCATAAATAATATCCTTGCATTAATTCAGTATAGCGCCAAACTCCGAAACATCGGATAATCGACCATTGACTGCATCAACTACCAATTTAGCACCCATTTCAAAACAAATTAAACTCTGTCCAGTCCCAAAAATCTGACCCAACCTAATGCGGCGAACAATCCACACGCTTTCACTTTAGGTGGAACTATCGTTTTCCAAATAGGATACCAAGAACTTGAACCTTCTTGGTTAGTGTTATTTTTTTTTTTTTAAGCTTGAAAACACATAATTTATGAGATTACGTGAATAATAATGATGTGCGATACGTGGTTAATATATAATAAAAATAATAAGAGATTGTATGAATAATAATGATGTGCAATATGTGGCTAAGGCCTTGATATTTGACTTGATGAAATAATAAAAATTAATTTTCAAATAGAAAAAAAAAATAAAATTAACCATCCATGGACTTTTGTTTGTTGAAATTTTTTATATTGAAAGTTTAATTTTTATTACTTAATCAAAGTTAAAGATTCATATTAATCACATATATTATAGTACTGTTTATTATTATTATTATTATTATTATTATTATTATTATTATTATTATTATTATTATTATTAGTAGTAGTAGTAGTAGTAGTAGTAGTAGTAGTAGTGATGCATAGAATTGGCTACATATATGAAATATAGACTGTGAAAAAAATTCCCCTCCCACCCTTTGTAATTCAAAGGCAAAAAAATATATCAAATATGAAAAATTATCAAAATTTAATAAATACTAATCTAAAAAACACAAAATTTATTTTCATTTTTTTAATGTCACTAATTTTAATCTTAAATATTAAAAATTGCATGAACCTAAATATGAAATGGAGTGCAACTACTGACACTCCAAAAATTTTTAATTACACCCACAAAACCCATCTTCTCCAACATACTCCCAATTTACTTAAAAAAAACAAATGGTTTGGCTGAACAAGCTAAACAAAAAAAAAAAAATCCTACTAAATGTTACTACCATTTTCCGCAGCAATTGGTACCGAAAAGGGGCCGGGGGGGGTACCCTACTCTTTTTGGCTTCAAAAAAGTTCCATCCTTAGGTTACTATAATTTCTAGCAGCAAATGTTTTCGAAAATGACAGCAAAAGAAGCTGCCAAAATGCTGTTAGAAATGGCATTGGAAATGCATTGGTCTTCTTCTTCGTTTTTTCTTCCTTTTTTTTTGGTTGAAAAAGTGGGAGGATATTTTGGGACGGTAGGTTTTTTGGTGTGTGTGTAGAAATTTTTGACGTGTCAATAACCCCACTCTATAAAATATAAGGATGGGTATTTATGGGTTCAGTTATGAAAGGAACCAAAGCCGTTTATTTAATGTTTGTTTTCAATGATTTATTTTTTATTTTTTCATTTTACGTAGACGCATAATATTTAAACAAAAAAAAAGAAAAAGAAAAAGAAAAAGAAAAAGAAAAAGAATGGTTAAAGTTAAACACGGAGTGGCAATTGAATAGGGGAGTGGATAAATGCACCCAACCAATTTCTTTGTGCACCCATTTTATGTCAGCTTTTCCAATTATGCCTTTAATAAAAAAAAGCAAAAAAAAAAGGAAAAAAGAAAAAAGTATGTTCGCTTCATTTGGAGCGAATACACACAATTGCGTGTTCGCTGCACCGGGAGCGAAGAAAATAAAAAAAAAAAAAGAAAAAGAAAGAATGATGATTGAAAATTTTTTGTTATCGTTTTTTATTCAAATTTTTTGCAATCACTTTGACTAGTAATTTCTTTAAGTTTTTAAAAGAAATTATTAGTCAAAAAAATTTTTTCCATCACTTTTTTGCTCAAAATTTTTTAACCACTTTAACGAGTAATTTTTGAAATGCACCTACACAGACTATATGTTCGTTCCATGTGGAGCGAACACAATTAAATTTAATAAAAAAAAAGAAAAGAAAAGAAAAGAAAAAAGGGAGAATGACGGATAAAAAAATTTTATTTTCATTTTTTGCAACCATTTGATGAGTAATTTTAAGATTTCTTTAAAATTTTTTGTAGCAGCCGAATTTTTTTAAATACTTATATTTAAAACTAACTGGATAAAGTTAGTTAATTACTATATCATAAAAAAATTAGAAATTCATCATTAAAGTGGTTGCCAAAAACTTAAAGAAATTTAGGGGGGTGTATTCAATTGAGATTTTAAAGGAGTTTTAAAGACTTTTAAGGAATTTGATGGATTTGGAAAAGTTTGGGTGTATTCAATTGAGATTTATAAAAGTCAATTAAAATATTGGGGTATTCAATATAGATTTTTATGGACTTTTTAAAAGTCCATCAAAGTCATGAGGTATTAAATGATGACTTTTAAGAATCTAATGAAATTATGAGGTATTCAATATTGTTTTGGATTTTTAAAGACTTTAATGGAATCCGTTAGGTACTCATCTTTTAACATAAAGTACAAACACAATTTGTCTTATGAAATCTATCACTCACCCCTAAGATTTTGATGGACTTTTATTTATCACCATCGCCACTATCGCTGCCGCATCCACCACTACCATCTCACCGCCACCACCGCATCACCACTGCCACCATCCCGCCAATGGCGCTACCATTGTCGCCGCCGCCACCACCACCTTCCCGTCACCACCACCGCCACCGACGCCGCCACCACCACCACCATCTTTCATTACTTTTTCTTCTTTATTTTTTTCGTATTTTCTGAATTTCACAATAAGAATGATGTAAAAATATTATTATATATTTTTGTCTTCTTTTTGTGTAACTTTTCATGAAAAAAATTTATTTACAAAAGTTTGTAAAAAGTTTTAAAATTTATAATTAAATATTTTATATCTACTTATTACTTTAATAATTTGATATATACTTTGACATATTGATTAAACATGTGATAGTTTTTAATTTTTTTTGTTAAATTATATCAAAATATTGAGAAATCTCTATTTGCAATAGTCATGTATTTTTGTAGTTAAAAAATTATTTTTTTAATCAAAATATTTTATAGACAATAATTAATTATTACTAATTTCAACTTTTGAAACAATAATAATTTAATGAGAACAGATAATAAAAGTCTAATCTCATTATGTTTAATAATATTTATTTTATGAAATGAAAATGTATATTGTCAAATGAATTCCAAAGAAATCCAGTAAAAGATTTGAAATAAAAGTCCTTCCAAATCCATGGAAGATTTTTATGGATTCTGTTGAAATCCATGGAAATCTATTAAAAGTCAATAAAATTCCATTAAATTCCATGAAAATCATTCAATTTAAAAGTCTATTAAAATCCTTACAAATCCAAATTAAATACAACCCCCTTAGAAATTAAAATCTCTAATTTTGAAATTTCTTTAAGTTTTTTGCGACCACTTTCATGATGAATTTTTAATTTTTTATGATACAATAATTAGCTTTATTATCGAATTATTAAAAAATTTAAATTTTTTACAATCACTTTTATGAGTAATTTCAAAAATTCTTTTTTGTGTATCTACTCTAATGATAAATTTCAAAATTTTTATTTCATATAGTAATTAGTTTTATCCAGACTTAGTGTTAAATATAATTATTAAAAAAAAAACTTTGAGTGATTGAAAAAAATTTAAACAAAAAATAATACAAAAATTTTTTGTTTGATATTTTTCTTTCCTTTTTTATTATTTATTATTTTTTTATTTAAAAAAAAGTCCGAAAATGGCGTTCGTCCCATGTGGGGTGAACACCGTTTCCGGCGTCCGGTCAACTTCGAGCGAACGGCTTTTTTATTTTTTTAAAGCAAGGATACGATTGAAATTTTGTTAAAATATGGATGCACCCAGAAAAGCAATGGGTGTATTTAGCCAGGGGTGAGGCTAAATGCACCCGTGATTTTTCTGTATGCACCCATATTTTTAAAAAATTCCAATCCTGCCCTTGTACACAAAAAAAAAAATTAATGTTCGCCATATACGGGGTGAACGCCGTTAAATAGCGTTAAGCCCACATGGGGCTTAACCCCAACAGGGGTTCGCCCCATGTGCTTAACGCTCGCTTAATCTGCGTTCGCCAAATTAAAAATTTTTAAAAAATAATAATAATAAATTATAAATTTTAAAATTTCTTTAAATTTTTTCAATCACTCAAAGTTTTTTTAATAATTATATTCAATACTAATCGGATAAAATCAATTGCCATATGATAAAAAAATTTTGAAATTTATCATTAGAGTGGTTTCAAAAAAATTTGAAATTACTCGTTAAAATGATTGTAAAAAATTTAAATTTTTTAATAATTCGATAATAAAACTAATTATTGTATCATAAAAATTTTGAAATTTATCATCAAAATAGTTGTAAAAAAATTTAAAAGAAATTTCAATATTACTCATCAAAGTGGTTGTAAAAAATTTGAATAAAAATGATGGCAAAAATTACATTCACGAATAAATAATCAGCAAAATTACTCATTTTTTAAAGTTTTTTACAATCACTGTGATGATGAATTTCGAATTTTTTTTATAATACAGTAATTAGTGTTATCTTATTAGTATTGAATTAAGCATTAAAAAAATTGAGTGGTTATAAAAAACTTTACAAAATTTTGAAATTACTCGTCAAACGTGATTGTAAAAAATGATAACAAAATTTTTTATTTTTATCTGTTATTCTCTCTTTTTTTTAATTATTTTTAATTGGTGCGAACTTTTTTTTTTTTTTTTTAACAAAGAGTATAATAGGAAAAGGCCAATAAACTTGGGTGCACAGAGTAAGGGACGGGTGCATTTAGCCATTTAGCCAGCCGTACCCGTTGAATAGTTGTGGAGAAAAGCATTTGGTAGGACCATACAGAGTTGAGTTTCATGGGCCTCTTCTGAGAAGTGAATGGCGGGGGCGGATGCCACGTTGTCATGGTGCGCGGCCATTCTTCCACCAATTACAATGCCGGTTCATGAAGGAGACTCCGTGGCTCCTCCTTTGTTCACAATTACTGGTTAAGAGTGAAACATTGCTAGTTCATACTTAACAAGTACCAACTGGTGATCTGGATCAGTTAAATTAACGCAATCAAGTGACGCCGCCATCTGGACTCTGGTTATAAGCTCTCTCTCCGCTTCGGCGTCCATCCCCTGTCACCTCCTCCCATAAAAACGAAGCCCAGATACATTCATTCACTGATTCACGTTATTCAGATATATACATACACAAATACAAATATACGATCACCGTCGCGGACATTATACAGAAGTGAACAGATGTGGCGGTGCGTGTCTCGTGGCCTCCGCATTCCGTCGAAGACATCTACTGCCGGTGACTCCGTCCGCCGTCTCTTTTCCACTCAATCCGTAAGATCCTTGTTTTCAATTTAAAATTATATTCAGCTTTTTCTTGGCGGAAATAGATAGAAATCTTCAATCCTTTGACTTGACTGCTTTAGTTTTTGCATTTTAGTATCTCGTGCATTTGTTCTTTTTGAAATAAGGCTTCATTGTTAGGCAGAGCTAACTAATTCTCTTTTCTAATTGATTTGATTTTTTTTCATGCGTGCTGAGAAGCTTTGATGTGTCCACTAATTGATTTGAAGAAGTAAATCATTCTTGATGTGATTCTTTACTATTTTATTCATAATTGGAATTTTTTGTTTGTTAAAGCAGGATGCGGGAGGGTCGTCGTACACAGTGGTGGATCATACCTATGATGCTGTTGTGGTGGGCGCAGGGGGTGCCGGCCTCAGAGCAGCGATTGGGTTGTCCGAGCATGGATTCAACACAGCTTGCATTACCAAGCTCTTTCCAACTCGTTCCCACACAGTTGCAGCTCAGGTGCAGTTCTTGTGCTTTTAGTACAGTTATATTAACTATTTCATTAAGCATGGCCAGTATCTCGGGATACAAAGTTCTTCTTTTATCATCTTCTAATGTTTCCACGGGCCAATTTTGTTGTGTATTTCTTGCACTAAAATCGTAAAATGACATGATGATATTGTCGTTAAATTTTTGGTATATGGTATTAGATTAAGATTAACATTTGTTTCAGTTTTCCCAGCTCCTCGGATGCTATCATTGAGTCATGTTATAGTGTTGTCTTAGTGACATTGATTTAAATGTTTTGAAGCTTGTGTAATCCTCTTCTTTCTTCTAATCCAATCCCTGATTCAATGCCCCCTCAATTCCGTGTGCTCTTTTTCCCTTCAATCACCTAAAAGTGAGAAAAAGAAAAGGGACGAGAAGGAATGCCGCATTAATTTTGCTGTTTTATTTTTGCAGTGTTTTCTGCTAGTTAGTAAATCAAAAAATCATCCAAATTGATTCTAATAAAATCTTCTGTCATTTTTTTGCCTTTCCAGGCTTCTTCATCCATATAGAAGACCTATTTTGATCCTTGTCATCTCGTCGTAGAAAACAGGAACTCATTTTAAAATAAAAAAATTTTTACTAGATGCGTTTTTCAGAAATTTTCCCTTGCTGCATATTCAAAGAACTCATTTTTACTGAAGACAATTGCCTTTTGACATTCTCCGTTAGTAGAAATGAAACCTTGTACTCTGCTTTTATGTGGCTTGAAATGCACTGAGTTGTCAGCGTGCCTACTTGTCATTCTATTGTATATTATGGGGATTTCAGTTCTTCTCATAGCTTGTGAATCGTGATTCAAGAAATGGATGTTAATATCTGGTAGACATTTTTATTGAATAGACAAAGTTCTGCTCCTAAATCTCCAATGTAAGCCCATAATGTTTTTCCTCTACAATATGCATCTTATCACCATCTCTTTACATTCCTTTGCAGGGTGGAATTAATGCTGCATTAGGAAATATGACGGAAGATGATTGGAGGTGGCACATGTATGATACAGTCAAGGGAAGCGATTGGTTAGGTAAGCTAACTGAACTAAGGGAAAGGCTTTCTTCTAGTTGTCAGATCTCCAAATGAGATTTAATTTTTTTCCTTTTTTTTTGTTGTATTAATTGTACCCTCTACACAGTTTCCCAAAAAAAAGAAAAAAAGAAAAATAAAAAAATAAAATAAAATTGTAACCTCTACACATCGTATATGATCTCAACACCGTTTGAATTGGAACTAAACGATGAAAATTACACAGCGCAGCTCTCCTATTGGGCAATATAGGTAGATTCAGGTGACTCAAGATTCCTATGTTACCTGGTGTAGACTGTCCTAGAAACTTCCTTGCATGCGTATTCATGTTGTACAAGTTTACAAATTGAAAACACTGATTGAAGTTCTCTCTATTTAGAATATGTTGTGCTTGTGCTTTCATATGGCACAAAGTTTTAAAATTAAGCACAAGCATCAATAGTTCTATTGGCCTTTGATCTCTCCATACGTTCAATGTGTTGTTGACTACCCGAAGGCCTAATCCACAAATACAGTTGTCTTTCTTTTGGTCTATGTTTGACAAAAAGTTTTATTTCCACAGCTTTCACAAAGTATTACTTCTGTTTGTTATAAAATTCCAATAATTTGTTATTTTTGTGTCTGTCAATGTTCTTTTATCTGGATACCAGCATTTGCCATGATTCCTGATACTCTTTTATCTAATGACACAAATTAAGTGAAGATGGCACTAAATTATCTTTAAATAACTGGCATTGTGTTACCTACAGGTGATCAGGATGCCATTCAGTACATGTGTAGGGAAGCACCAAAGGCGGTTATAGAGCTTGAAAATTATGGGCTACCATTCTCAAGAACTGAAGATGGGAAGATTTATCAGCGTGCATTTGGTGGTCAAAGCCTAAACTTTGGAAAAGGTACAAAGATGTTTTCCAAATAGAAAAAGGTATTTCAACAGGATGTATTTGTTTGCTCAACCTCTGTATTTTGCAGGTGGACAGGCATATCGTTGTGCATGTGCTGCAGATCGAACTGGGCATGCTCTGTTGCACACTCTTTATGGCCAGGCTATGAAACACAACACACAATTTTTTGTGGAATACTTTGCCCTGGATTTACTTATGGGTAGTGATGGTAGGGTTGCCTTATTCTCCTTGAGTACAAACGAGTTCATTCATCTATTTAACAATTATGCTCTCGTTCAAATTGATTGTCCTCCCAATGTGATACGCAGCGAAGCAATATGAGACTAACTTTGTTTGTCGCATCAGTTAATCATGCCTCACATGGGGATCATACATAGTTTGCACAAAGTGAAACACTAATTGAATAAGATGTTATTGCATGAAATTTGTATATGTAGACAACTAAACGTAAAGTGGAGAGAGAAACCAAGCATGTTTCATAGTAAGCCCATGTTTGTCACAACTTTTTCAAAAATAGTTTTCTCAGACATCATTTTCAATCACCCATTTATTTGATATGACAAACTTTAAATTTTTTTGGAATTTTTCTTTACTTTTCAACTACAAACTCAAAAATCATTTTCTCCTATATGTACCCCTGATGTACACACACACTGGAATTGCTTAGTTAAGGACACCGTCTTTTAATTATGATCACCATCTTCAAAATCATCGTACTTTTTTTCTATTATTTTATTTTGTTGTAAATGTTCCTTTAACTACCATAATGGAAAAATTTGCAGGGAATATGAAACCCATGGTTGAAAAGCCAGTGTGATCACCATCATCTATTTTAATACTTATAAACTTACTTAAGCTTGTTGAACTGGTGAAAAAAATTAGACTTGCAATGGATACCTGCAGTTGGATAAAAAACAGAAAAAACAGGGGCATGTGTAGGCCTTTCAAATTTTCTTGTATTTTATTTAGTTTTTAATCTTTTGTTATCAGGTAGCTGTCAGGGTGTAATTGCCTTAAATATGGAGGATGGGACGTTACATAAGTTCCGTTCCGCATCAACAATTCTGGCTACGGGGGTAATGTTATTCTTTAAGCATCTTTAGAATTGCATCAGTCATTGCATTTAAAATGCTTATTCGGGTTCTATCACCTGAAAACCTACCTCTTGTTTTTCTGTTTCTGCTAGGGTTATGGTAGGGCATATTTCTCTGCTACTTCTGCTCACACTTGTACTGGAGATGGCAATGCCATGGTTGCTCGAGCTGGGCTACCTCTTGAGGTGTGTTTAGGGCCTGCTTTAGTCCAGATTTTTCCAATATTATTTATCTTCAAAATCATGCTCACCAGGCATTCTCCCAAATCATCATGTTTCGCGCATAAATCTACACCAAACAAGCTCTTATTGTTGACTACTATTTGTCTTCACATAAGGACTATTGGGAATCAAGAATCCGATTTTAAAGCATGTTTCATAAAAAGTTCTATGTCTTCAACGATTAACTCTACAACTTCATTTTAACAGGATCTGGAGTTTGTCCAGTTTCATCCAACTGGTATTTATGGTGCAGGTTGTCTCATTACTGAAGGTCTGTGGCTATTGATCTTGGTTCAATTTGCATAAACCTTCTGCTCTTACATTACCTTTTGAAAGATGCACTTAGTTCTTATGTTTCTACTTGTTTAGGGTCAAGAGGTGAAGGTGGCATACTTAGGAATAGTGAAGGTGAAAGATTCATGGAACGGTATGCCCCAACTGCTAAGGATCTTGCATCAAGAGATGTTGTTTCGAGATCTATGACAATGGAGATCCGAGAAGGGCGTGGTGTAGGTATAGCCGCATTCACAATCTTTGGAGTATGGTACAATCCAGTTTTGCTAGATATGCTAAATTTGTGTCCAAAATGTGACTTCCGACATGTTCAATGAGTTTGTTTTGGGAGTAGAAGAGCACAGTGCCCTCGAAAATGTAGAAATCCTTCCCCGAGAACTTGGGATCCGTATTCTCTTTCTTTTCAATTGAAATAATCATCTATTTCAAGTTCTTTCGAACTTTGATGAAGTTTTTGATACTTGTTTTGCTTGTTTTGACCTGTCTCATGCTGTCCTTTTACCAATTCCTGCAAATTTCTGGTTTTGATTGATCAAAGAGAAGAAAAGAAAGCTACCCCACATAATCTTCCTCAAAACATGGTGATGATTTCCCTGATTTTGGAATCCTATTTTCCTTTCCAAGTGAAATCTCTTGTTAAATCATTCTTATCACATGTGAATTCTGAAGTTGGCATTTTCCTTCAGTAAGCTTATATGTGTGGCTTCATATTGTGAGAGGATACATGACTTTAGATGGTTGTTAGTCCAGAATTAATGTTATGGCCCGATTGGTAGCTTAGAGATGTGAGTACATTGGAGAAAATAGTCCATAAGGTTGGATGCTACCACTTATACATAATGTGACAAATTATTCTCGTTGTTCACAGGGCCCTTGAAAGATCATATCTATCTCCACTTAAATCACTTGCCTCCTGAAGTCCTCAAGGAGAGACTTCCTGGTATATCTGAAACCGCCGCTATATTTGCGGGTGTTGATGTCACAAAAGAGCCAATCCCTGTTTTACCTACAGTCCATTATAACATGGGTGGGATTCCGACAAACCACCATGGAGAGGTAAGGTTGATGCCAACTTTTCAACCCTTGGTCAAATAATGTAGAACTTCTTTCCTATAATAATTGCTGCCCTGCAGGTGGTTACCATCCAAGGTGATGATCCTGATGCAGTGGTTCCTGGTCTCTTAGCTGCTGGAGAAGCTGCCTGTGCTTCCGTTCATGGCGCTAATCGACTTGGTGCAAATTCACTTCTTGACATTGTTGTGTTTGGACGGGCTTGTGCAAACAGGGTCGCTGAGATCCGTCGTCCGGGTAAACAGAGGTTTCTTGATTTTCAGGGATTTGGTGCCTCATAGGCAGTGCATTACAATTCTGATATACGTTGCATGAATGCAGGAGAGAGACAAAAACCACTTGCAAGCGATGCCGGAGAGAGGACCATTGCGTGGTTGGACAAGCTTAGGAATTCAAATGGTTCCTTTCCCACCTCAAATATTCGGTTGAATATGCAACGTATTATGCAAAACAATGCTGCTGTGTTTCGCACTCAGGAAACATTAGAAGAAGGTAAGTTTGTTGTATTTCAGGTGAACTGGACACCTAGGTGGATATCCTCAATCTTCTCATATCTCATCGTGTTTTTCTGGTTCCCTTGAAGGCTGTCAATTGATAGATAAAGCGTGGGAGAGCTTTCATGATGTCAAGTTGAAGGACAGAAGCTTGATATGGTATACATTTTTACACTAATTGCAAGGAAATTGTTTGCTTAATCCCATAATTCTGATTTTGTGTATTGAATTACTTCACTGAGAACCAGGATCTCGGCGTTGGGTTGGAAATACATTTTAACAGACACTATATGTTTGCAGGAACTCAGACTTAATAGAGACGATTGAGTTGGAAAACCTTTTAATTAGTGCATGTATCACCATGCACTCCGCTGAAGCGAGGAAAGAAAGTAGAGGAGCCCATGCACGCGAGGATTTTACGGTCAGTTCTAGACCATTAAATGTTCCTATATTTTTCGTTCGTCTCATTCGTGTACACAGCTGAAGAAAATTTTGTGCTCTTGCAGAAAAGAGATGATGAAAACTGGATGAAACATACTTTGGGGTAAGCTTTTCTTCCCATGGTTTCTTGTCTGCCTATTATAAAGTGATAAAAAGCAGCCTGTAGGGTCTCAGTAAAAGTTTGAGTTCAACATGGAATAGAGTCAAGTAAAAGTTTATGAATTCTACACGGATCATGTAAGTTGTCTTTGGGCCTGGCGATCTGCAATGTTGATACAAAGAGGTGTTCACCTCATGGTTTAAGAAGGCAGAAATGGTTACAAAGGTGTTTTTTCGTGAGATGAAGCATAGGCCTTGAGGTTCTTCGAGGCGGAACCCACAAAATTTAGTGAAAACATGACAACCTAAACATGAAATGACACCACAAAATGTAGAAGTCCCCAAAATATCAAGTCAACTAAAGTATCAAAGAAAACAAGCACAAAATAAATCAACAAGGACAAGTAGCAATTCAAACCTAACAAAGCACATGAAAGATAGGTTTTCATATGCTCATTGATCACTAGTCACTGCTACTAAAATCATTTGTAAAACCAGTAGTTACTACATCATCTTCCTCATCACTGTCGACATCCTTCCTTCCACTCATCCTCATTGTTCTGCAGTTGCATTACCTTTTTCCCTTGCTTTTGCTGTGAAGAAAGCAAAAATCATGGAAATATCAAAGAATCTAGTGACTGAAAGGATATTCTTAAATTACATTCTCACAACTTTTAGAGTAGTTTTCTCTAAATCAGAACACTTCCTTTTATGTTGGCCTTCTGTGGCTGTAGCATTGTTTTGTTCTTGTGCTCCAGAAATATCGACATCCTGAATCATCTATCTTGACCATGTTTGATTGACCTTCACTACTCCCACCATTATTATTTTTGAAGTATGTCATTTAATAGGAATCTTTTTGCTAAAAAAAATTTGAAACTCTATGCCTCTTAATTAATGAGCCGAGCGCCTTGATTTCAATCTCGATACGGTGGATTTGTGCTTTTAAACTTCAAGGGACACTCCAAGCTTCATAAATCATTGTTGGTTTCTGTAGGATTCTTCAGCGTTCTAGAAATGTTGGAATTATATTGTGCTATAAAATTCTATAGCACCACCATATTAGCTGTTTATATTTCTTTTATCATGTTGAATGTGTTGCATAACCTGGAGGCCGATAAACTTTGTGATGCTGAGTGCTGTTATTATTGTCTGCAGGTATTGGGATAACGAGAAGGTTAGGCTTGCATACCGGCCAGTTCACATGAATACACTGGATGACGAAATCGAGTCATTCCCACCCAAGGCCCGAGTATATTGATCACTGACTAATACTTGGTGGCTCAAGAAATTGAGTTTCTTTTATGCTATAGAGATCACAATAAATAAATTAATTAGTAACACAAGTTTTTGGGAATAATTGTCGCAGTGTAGATCTCATATAAGCCTCAGTGTTGGAAGATCTCAAATCAAAACTTGTACTGTGTGTTGTCATTAGTGAATCAATTTAATGAAACCCTTTTCCTGATGTTTGTTGGTGGTGTTCTTGCTGGCCTTGGGAAGTTCTCTAGGCGTAGGAGAAATAGAATGTGTATGTACATGTTGGAATAAAAGAGAAGCTTATTTTTGTAATGGCGTTTAAGGCTTTGCAGATATCATGCTATTTCCTTCGTGATACAACCGTTGTTGATGTTGATGAAAGAAATTAGAAATAAACACTTCTAGAAAGATTTGATCAGTGTATTGTCTATATACAGATGCATTGCTTGGATTAGCTCGACATTATGTTGAAGGGTTTAGAAATTAGAATGCAGTTACAGTTGCTTTTCTTTTGTGCAAAAATTGTCGTCGCAATATATTGTCGTGTTGTCCTTTTGGAAATTGTATATTTGATTTGAGTAACAACTATTCTGTATGAAAGTTAGAAATAAAATTTTGTAGGGTTTAGAGATTATTGTTGACCTCCAAAGATAACATACATCAACATGACATAAGTGTGTGATTTGCGACGTAATATGTCCTTAGTATTTGAACAAAATTCATCCACATGATGGTAATCAAATATACAACTAAGAAACAAAAGGTCAGAATCATATTAAACTTCCTCCTCGGAAATTAGTTAAATACTATACTATCAAATATGTTAAATGCTTCGCTTTTGATGGATCGACGTGACACCCCCATCCTCACCATAATCCCATTGATATCTCGAACGTACCCAACTCTTTGTCCCCATTCTTTGTCCCCGGGTTCACTCACTGGCATCGCCCCATTCTCTACAGCTCTCTGATCCCATTACACGACATTGTTCTATAACAAACATCTCAAAACCGCCAAATGGCAACATTTACAACTCTGTGATATGTCAAATGCATATAATATAATACAATAATGTATTATTTATTAACATTAAAAACCTCGTCCAAGTAAACGTAACAACTAATCTCCTCATGTCAATGTACACAATTAATTTTCTTCAATCAAATTTTAAATTCTCTTGTTCTCAGTAATGTGGGGCCCTGAGAAAAAATCTATAACGAGATGTTGGGACCCTCACTAAACGGTTAAAAAAAAAATCTACATAAAATGATCGTAATTAAACTTTGTACTGGATAAAAATCTTCCAAAATGACAACAGTAATGTAAAAAATTTCAGTTCATTCTGTATTTAGGATATGTTTGATAAAGATTTTTGAAATGATTTTTTAATGTGCAATCAAACGTCAAATAGAAGAGGTATAAGAAAATGAAATGTCAAATTAGTCAGGAAATAAGAATTGACGAAATGATGTCTGATTTAAGTTGTACCAAACAAGCTCTTAGTCTTCCAGCATTTTGTCGACATAAAACATTGGCCTATTAACATATGATATATTTTAAAAGTTTTTTTTCAATGCACACTATTGTCAATCCATTTAACATTTCTTAGGATACTATTGACTCAAGATAAAATCTTACCAACTAATTCAATTTGGAGAAGTTACAATAAGCAATTGTAATGGTATATTAAATAACTACTAAATTTGTGGATAGTAGGTACATTTAAAAGTGTTCCAAATAATCTAATTAGGGACATAAATCATAGTTAAAGTGCCCCTAAAACAATGAGGGACATATTATGAAATGTCCCTATAAATCGTGTCTCTAATAATAATTAGGGACGCTTAGAACACAAAAAAGGTCCCTAATAATATATATGCCACGTAGGATATTAGTCTTATTAGGAACACTTAATTAAATGTCTCAATTAATTTTTAAAAATATGGACATTTAAATGTGAATCACTTAATTTAAACCAAATTGAACACGTATTTTAGATTTAAACTAATAGAGACACTTAAGAGATGTCCCTTTAAATTTAAAATAATGAAGACATCTACAAATGTCCCTTCAAATTTAAAATAATAGAGACATTTAAAAATATCCAATTAAATTTGGAATAATGGAAACATTTAAAATTGTCCCTATTCAATTTAAAACAATAGGAACAATTAATATACATTAATCTGCTCCTATTATTATTTTTATTTTAAATACAGTAAAAGTAAAATTTACACCTATTATTATGGACATGTGTAAATATGAAACTAAATAAAATAAAGAACAATATTAATCTCAAACATACAAATTCATTCGGAACTCAATCATCTTTCAAGAATGCATAATCCAACATAATTTCAAATGAAATAGAATGTCACCTATATATAGTAGATAACAATAAATAATAGAAACAATTTCTTAATAGCATTCAACATTCCTAAAAAATGAATAATAACATCAATAAATGATGATCTAATCATGTTGATCGTTCTCTTATCCGAATGCATGTATCGTTGCATAAAGTCTGGGTCATTGAGCATCGCCGTGAACTCTCCATTAGGATTGTATCCCGTGTACAAAGGCTGACGGTATGGTTGAGGATAGTAGAATTGGGACAACAGAGGATAATGGTAAGGCGGAGGATGTGAATAAGGTAGATGTTGATGAGAAGATGATGAAGGCGAACGATGATACGGTGGTACTGACTGAGAGGATGATCGGTGTTGGATAGGTGACCGTTGTCGTGTTGGTGACTCCTTTGGTTGAGAATGCAATGAGTGGTGTAATGAAGACGATCGATTTTCTGATGGGGAGTTTTCTAACTGTGGATTCAAAGATTGATGCCTTGACGATAAAATGATTTGTCGGAGCTCCTCTATGTCATTCTGTTGTTTCTCATTAATCTCTTGTTGTTGCGCACACTTACTTTGTAAAACCAAAAAGTCAGACTCCAAAGAAGCATAAACTCGTCCTTTACGTGATCGACGAATTGAAGGTGTAGGTTCAGTCTGATTTACCAATTGCATCATATCCGGCGTAACAATTTCCCCATAACCATGAACTTTTCCACCAGAATCAACGCCTCTAGCATTAACATATGCTTGCAACCTCAGCTGCGGGGTCTCCTCACCATGGATAGCAACTAATTGTGTTAATTTGTTTGATATTTTTGCCTACAAATTTATATTACATTTGTAAGTATATTCAATGGTTAATAGGAATAACTCAAATTATTGCCATAGAAAATATCAAACTTACCCCCATTTGTGCAGATGCAACATCAATCCAACTTTTGTGTTTACCCTTTCTCTTGTGAATTAGATCAAATCCCTCAATTGGATCAGCAGGGCGCCCATTCTTTTTTTTTTTTTTTTTAACAAAACACCAACTAGACTCGTACGTCGGCTTTACGCGTCCGCCGAGCCTAGCTAGTGGGGGTTTGAAATCCCCCTACCTTTTTATTAATAAATAAAATAATTACAATAGGAGGGGACATACACCTGACCTCCAAACAATGAAAAGGAATGTGCGAAAGCAGTAAATGAGGAGATACTATCTCCCTGACAACAAGGGATAAAAGAATAACAGAATGATAAATAAGGAGGTACTACCTCCCTGTACAAAAGAATGAACAAGTAAAAAATAAAAATAAACCGGTACCCTCGCTAAAGACCGCGGACCGACGGAAAGCCCTGACGATCCATCTGTAGGAGAGCCCGAGCAGGCATCCGAAGTGAGTCGTACTCTGTATAGTGCTGCTGGAGTAGTCCCACGGAAGCGAGTGCGTCAGCAACCTGGTTGCCCTCACGGTAGATATGCGAGACCAAGTCCCGATCTGTGCGGAGGAGCTGCCGAATACGCCGTATAATCACCTGTAAGTACCACGGACCGCCTCCACGAACAATACAATGTACAGCGACGGACGAATCAGCCTCCACCCAAACTGTGTCTACTCCAAGAGAGCGCGCAAGCAACAGGCCATCAAGGATGGCACGGAGCTCTGCCTCCAAATCGCCGTAGGAGGAGGAAAAGGCCCGAACGCAGCGCCCAAGATGGTCCCGGATCACCCCACCCCCGCTAGCTCTACCATCAACCACACAACCGTCCGTGTTGACCTTAACAGATCCCACAGACGGCCGACGCCAGAACACCAACACTGGAAGGGGAGGGGGTGAGGGGGCAATAGTGACTCCGAAAAGAGGCGCCAAGTCATGATCGCCGTGCCAATGGGAAGGACGGAAAACCCCAGCGATGTGCATGAGGGACAGAGCCCGATAGACACGCCAAATGATCTGTCGAGAATCGACCGGAATGCCCCGATACTTCGCATCAGTTCGTGCCGTCCACAAATGCCAAGAGACAAAAATGGGCACGATGATGCGAATGTGGCCCCACCTGACAAACTGACTTGAATGGCGCCAGCGCTGAACACGGTGCGAGATACTGTCAGAGGTGGGAGATGGGATATGGAAGATCGCCGCAAAATGCTGCCAAACTCGAGACGCCGCCCACTGCTAATGAAAACATGCTGAAGCGTCTCCTCAGTCGAGCAACACTGGCAACGGGAAGGCATCTGCACATGAATACGCTGCCGAACCACATAGTCAACGGGTACAAGGCCCTGCAATAAGCGCCAGTGGAAAAACGAGACGGTCACGGGGATAGCTGGGCACCAAAGGTCCCGAAACACCGGTCGCACCTCAGCGGGCTGCCGAACCAGCTCCCAGGCCGACCGAACCGTGAACCGTCCATCAGAGGTATCACGCCACAACAACCGATCAGGGGACCCAGTGTCCAAAGGGATGGACGAGATCTGAAGGGCCAGGTCAAAGGGAACTACCTGTAATAAATGCTCAAGCGCCCAACCAGTGTCGTCAAAGAAGTCCTGCACCGAAGCCGATGAGTGACTGTGGGTAGGAAATAAAGCAGCAAAAGGACGATCACCCATCCAACAATAAAGCAGGGCCCCCATTCTTTTGTTCCTATTCAAATGAAAGATATACAATAATTCAATTCTTGAGTAAGGTTCAACTACTATAAAGACAATAGATTGAAAAACAACGATTATATCTAGTTTACGACAACACAGCAATATCACCTAAAGTATTAACCTTTGAGATTTTAAATTCTTTGTATTTTTATTTTGACTAAAGGAAAATTGATACAGTCGACTGTAGGGGACAACATTCTGGCAATTAAGTAGATGTTAACCACTTGATTAAAGAATGCTAGACAAAACATTGTGGGTTAGTAGGAGGCAACAAAATATACAGCAAAAGATTGCTCGATACAAGCAGTAGTGGATTTATTAGCAAACCAAGTAGTGATGCAAATCTCTAACAATCACAAACGAAATGATTTTCCAAATTATATGCAACAGAGCATTCATTCCATGCCTAATTTTAAGTTCTTGGCTGTTAGCTTGGATTCTCAAGAAAGTGGATAGAAAAATTGAAGAAGAAATGGTCAAACTCACATGTAATGTCTAGTCCAACAAGAAGAGGTATCCAAAAGACAATTGTTTTCACGTACGTGGCAAAGAATCTTCAAAATCGGAGAATACAAGAAATAGAAATTACTCATAATTATTGTGAATTTGGTAGATTAGGGGTGACATAATTTTAGGGATTTAACACTTGTAATACCAATTGCTGTCAATGATTTGAGTAGTGAATTCACAGCGATTGAGTCGATTGTTAGTGAGGATGATGCATAAATTAGCGGAGCGATGGAGAATTGTTTGTTGGGGGAAAAACTTGAGGAGAGGAGAGTAGTTGTAGTTGCAGAGTTCCAGCATTGAACCAATTAAAATTGTTGTGTTTGACTATGAGATTAATAGTGCACACATATCATTAAACTTCTATCTGATGCCATTAGATCGTTATTTATTAAGGGTCGAGATAATTTGTTAAATGTACTTGTCAAATACGTTGGTCAGAAGAACGCCCATGAATAACTAGTAAATTAAATGATATATTAGGAAAATATTTTCATATTTTACTTTTCCAATAATTAGCAACAAGCCTATTTTTGTGGGACGGAGAGAGTATTAATTTAGAGATATTCATGCCGGTATTAATCTTAACTTGACAGGTCTACTCATGTATTACAACTTTAAAACATGTTGCTATGGGTAATATAAGAAGATGAGTGGGACTATTGACACTCAAAAAATTCCTAAACACACCCCAAAAAATAATATTTCCCAAAATACCCTCCCACTTTCTTAACAAAAAAAAAATGAATGAAGAAGAAGCCGTTGCATTTTCCGATGCGATTCTCGACAGCAAATACTGCCAGAAATTATATTAACCTGAGGGGGGAGACCCCCCTCTTTTTTGCAGCAAAAAGGAGGCCCATTTTTTTGTTGTCATTTTCGGCAGTAATTGCTATCAGAAATGACAGCAATAGCTCATCGGATTATTTTATTTTTTTATGTCGTTTTGCTTGTTTGGCTATGTCCGGCCGAATAAATTTTAAAAAAAAAAGTAAATTGAAAATATTTTGGAAAAGGTAGATTTTTTGGGGTTTGTTTAGAAATTTTTGGGACTTGAATAACCCCATTCTAAGAAGATTTGTATATAAAAAAAAATATTCTTGAACATTTATCTATTTTGATTTAGGGTATGTTTGATTGGTGATAAATTTGATATGTATGCAATTCCATGTAAAATGTGTGGTTAATATTATATTAAGAGCTTGTTCTATTTGGTATAATTTTATCCGCACGCAATTTCGTATAACCACATACACATTTTCAACCATACACATCTCCCAATACAATATTAACCACACATTTTACACGGAATACCGCACAGATAAAATTTACACCCAAGAGAGCAAGCTCTGAAAAATATGTATAATGGAAAATATATGTATAATTACACAGAATTGCGTGCATGTTGAGAATTGCGTACATATAACTTTCTATGGAAAAGGGCACTGCGCTACTGCTCAGACACATTATACTCATTTGCGATTTGTTTTCCATTTTAGCATCATCTCCGCGAATGCAAACCACTCCATCGCAAGTTTAAGTGCCGAAGTACACCTAAAAAGCTCGGATCGAATCGGTATTGAATATACACACGTACAAGCACCTCGTGAACTTTATAGAGAAGTGAACAGATGTGGCGGTTCGTGTCTCGTGGCCTTCGCATTCCGTTGAAGAAATCTACCGCCGGCGACTCCCTCCGCCGTCTCTTTTCCACTCAATCCGTAAGATTCCCTGTTTTCAATTGAAAATTATATCTTGGTCCTTTGACTTTACTCTGTCTTAGCTTTGTGTTAAAGTCTTTCATGAATTTGGTCTCATTGAAATAAGGTTTGAGGTTAGGTTGAGCTAATTAATGTTGTTTTCTAATTGATGTGATTTTTTTTTTATGCGATAAACTTTTGATTTGTCGTTTGAAGTGGTAATTGCTTTTGATTTGATTCTTCCTTATTCAATTCATATTTGGAATTCTTTTTTTTTTTGTCTATCATAATTAGAATGTGGGAGGGTCATCGTACACAGTGGTGGATAACACCTATGACGCTGTGGTGGTGGGTGCAGGCGGTGCTGGACTCAGAGCAGCGATAGGGTTGTCCGAGCATGGATTCAATACAGCTTGCATTACTAAGCTCTTTCCCACTCGGTCCCACACAGTTGCAGCTCAGGTGCAGTTCTTGTGCTTTGGGTACTATTATCAGCTGATGTTCTTTGGGTACTATTATCAGATTATGTTAATTGTTTCAATAAGCATGCCCAGAATGTCGGGAGAGGCCAATTTTGTTGTATATTTCTTGTCCTAAAATAACCTGATGATATTTTTGTCATATTTGTTGTATATGGGATTAGATTAGGATTAACATTTGTTATTGTTTTCCCACCTCTTTGGATGCTACCATTAAGCCATGTTATGTTATTGACTTAAATGTTTGGAAACCGGTGTTATCATCTTTTTCCATCTACGCTGTTCACGGATTGAACTGAAGGCCTGTGTGTTATTTTTTCCTCCAATCACCACAGAAATGACAAAAGAAAAGGAACAGAAAATGTAACGCCCTGTCCAGTTCCACATACGTATACGTCATAAATGACGTCATATCAGAGTACGCCGTGCACGTAATGTCAACATTGGCCACCTTCGGGCCCGTGCACGCCATTCTTTTCGTTTTTCTTCGTTTCGTAACATTATGGAACTAGACGTGCGTCCGTCATTCGTATATACACGAAACCCTAAATTCATTTCTTCTAAACATATACCGTAAAGCTAGGGTTTCGGTTTTCATTAGGTACCGCAAGATCTCTAATTCCCTTTCCCCATTACGCACCACATCATAGCATCATGTGACCTTTCGCCAACTTTCCACACACAACACCTACATTAAACATACAACACACGCACATAATGAGTCATAAAGACTCAGTGGATAATAGATGCAATACAATGCATGTCACACGTTTACTTTGGGCCCTAATTACAAATCATGTGAATACGTGGCGCTGTTCATTCATTAGCTAGGCCTTTTTTTTACGGGGCGTAGATCCCCCGAAGACCCGTTTTTCTTTTACATACGGGGCGTAGATCCCCCGACAGGCCACGTCTTTATGGGGCGTAGATCCCCCATGTAGCCAGTTTACATTCATATGTGTAGCCAGTTTACATTCATATGTAAACACATGATTAGTAATTGCATTCACACACATTTATGCTCGTGATATGATCATGCCAACATTACCTCGTTGAGCCTTGTTCTCTTTTCACATCATCGTCACTATTCGTAACATATAAGCATGGCTTCATGATCATATCGTAACGTAAACACTTAGCACGTTTCATAAATAAAGGACATTACACGAATATACCTTGGACGTTAACACATAACTTTATATAATGCCACAACATTCAAGCATATCATACAGGAAGATAGACATCATATAAAGCTCATCACACCCACAAAGCATGCTATCAAGTCAAGCTCATCACCCTCTTTGTTCATTGCATATATCATCCAATGACTAGGTTTCTTCTACTTAAGGCCACATAACGCTTAGACATGGCACGGAGGATCATACGAGTCACACAAACGCATACATAACATCAACATCTCAAGCCAATAACATCACACAAAACCAAGAGATTCTAGCATGCCCCTAAGTTTCATAATCATGCTAATCATTCCATTTCTTGTTTAATTCAAGTATACATCATGCAATTGCATCATAAACCATGTAAAGCAAGTATTACCCACCATTGATGAAGTACATGGAACCATGGTCAAGCTCTTCTTCCTTCCTCCTTTCTCTTCCTCTTCTTCATTTTCTTCTTTCCTTCCTTTCTTCTTGCAACCAATAATCAAACATGGATCACATACATGAGAGATAGAGTTAGAGATGATTACATGAGTTCTTTAGGGTCTTGGAAGGGTTTTGGGATCATGGGAGTCGAGTTTGGTTGCTTAACCCTCAAGAAATGACCTAGAAGACCTTAAAACCAGTTTCTGCCGACTTAAAATTACGGCCGTAACTTGCCCATTTACGGCCGTAACCCATGACTTACGGCCGTAACCCCAAATCCTTACGGTCGTAACTCTGCCTCTGCAATTCCAGTTCTTCCCCTGTTCTGGACTTACGGCCGTATCTTTAGGTCTTACAACCGTAACTACAACCATACGGCCGTATCAATGAATCATACGACCATATTTTGCTCTCTGAAAGTTTTGGGACATTTTCCACTGTTCACCATTTACGGCCGTAACTCTTATACCTTACGGCCGTAACCATCCTTTACGGCCGTAACCCTTGAACCATTACGGCCGTAACCTGACTTTTACGGCCGTAACCCTAACATTTTCGCATCCCGAGACATCATATATACCTGTAGACATGTCGTAATCAGATCATAGCCATTCATAGCACATCGATACATCGTCGTATCATATACGGGGTCACACACGGTACATATACGGAATTATATACGTATCCGGGTCGAATTCGGGCGGGTCATTACAGAAAAGAATGTGGCATTAATTTTGGTGATATTATTTTTGCGGTGTTTTTAAATAATCTAAGTTGATTCTAATTAAATCTTCTCTCATTTTTTCGCCTTCCCAGGCTTTTCCATCGATAGAGAAGACCTACTTTTGATCATTGTCATCTTGTTGTAGAAATCAAGAACTCATTTGAAATTAAACAATTTCCCCGATGCATTTTTCAGCATTTAGCCCTTACTGTGCAGTTGAAAAACTCATTTTTACCAAAGACAACTGCTTTTTGACATTCCCCATTTGTAGAAATGAATCCTTTATTCTGTTTTTATGTGTCTTGAAATGTACCGAACTGTTGTAAGCCTCTCTACCTGTCATTCTATAAGAAGATATTATAGGGATTTAAGTTCTTGGCATAACATATAAATCATGGTTCAAGAAGTGGACTCTTTAATGAAGATCTGTTCCTAAATGTACAATGTAAGAGCAAAATGTTTTTCTACTAAAATATGCATCTAATCTCCATCTCTGTACATTCTTGTGCAGGGGTGGAATAAATGCTGCATTAGGAAATATGACGGAAGATGATTAGAGGTGGCACATGTATGATACAGTCAAGGGAAGCAATTGGCTGGGTAAGCTAACTGAAATAAGGCAAAGGATTTCTTCTACTAGTCATAACTCAAAGAGAAATGAGCTTTTTCTTTCTTCATTTTGTTATATTAATTTTAAACTCTAAACTTCATAGTGTGGGCTGAAATATGATCTGAACACACTATAAATTTGAATTGAAGTATGAGAATCGCAGAGCACTTGTATCCTATTAGTTAATATAGGTAGATTCAGGTGACTCAAGATTCCTATGTTACCTGGTGTAGACATTTAGAAACTTCTGTGCATACGTGTTCAAAACTTCACATTGTACCAGTTTACACATTGAGGACACCGGGTCCCTTATGGTGTGGCCGCTGGTAGCTACCAGCAACTCACAGGGCCTTGCATTCAAGGTGGGGAGGTGGAGGCTGTGAGTGCTGGTAGCTTACCAGCAGCCGCACCAGAAGAAACTCGCTGAGGACACCTCTTGAAATTCTCTCTACTTTAGAACAGACTTGTGCTTGTACTTTCATATAGCTCAAAGTTAAATTAAGCACAATCATCAATGGTTCTACTGCCTTTTGATCTGGATATCTATCATTTCAATGTGTTGTTGACTACCCTATGGCCAACTCATGAAATAATGTTGTATTGCTTTTGGTCTTTGCCTCTTTGGTTGAGAAAAAGTTTTATTCCCACAGCTTCACACAGTGTTACTTCTGTTTGTTTTAAAATCAAGTAGTTTGATACTTTTGTCCGTCATTGTTCTTTTATTCCGATACTAGTATTTGTTATGATTCTTGGTACTCTTTTTATCTAAGGTTGCAAGTTAAGTCAAAAACATGCTAAATTATCTTTAAATAACTGACATTGTGTTACCTACAGGTGATCAGGATGCCATTCAGTACATGTGTAGGGAAGCACCCAAGGCAGTTATAGAGCTTGAAAATTATGGGCTACCGTTCTCCAGAACTGAAGATGGGAGGATCTATCAACGGGCATTTGGTGGTCAAAGCATAAACTTTGGAAAAGGTATGAAGATGTTTTTCAAACGAAAGGGATTTCGATAAGATATATTTGGTTTGCTTAACCTCTGTATTTTGCAGGTGGACAGGCATATCGTTGTGCATGTGCTGCAGATCGGACTGGTCACGCTTTGTTGCACACTCTTTATGGCCAGGCTATGAGAGACACACAATTTTTTGTGGAATACTTTGCCCTGGATTTACTTATGGGTAGTGATGGTAGGGTTACCTTATTCTCCTTGAGTACAAATGAGTTTATTCATCTATTTAACAATTATGCTCTCGTTCAAATTGAGTGTCCTCCCCTTGTGATATGGAGCAAAGCAATATGAGACTCACTTTGTTTTCTTCATAAGTTAATCCTGCCTCACATGGGGATCACACATAGTTTGCACATTGTGAAACATTTTTATTGAATATGTTACTGCATGAAAATTTATATGTAGACAAGTAAAAGTAAAGTGGAGAAAGAAACCAAGCATGTTTTATAGTAAGCCCATGTTTGTCACAGCTTTTTCAAAATTATTTTTCCCAAGCATCATTTTCAACCACCCATTTATTTGATGTGACAACCTTTAAATTTTTTTGGGAAGTTTCCTTTACTTTTCAGCTACAAACTCAAAAATCATTTTCTCCTAAATGTATCCCTGATATACACCAAAATGGGAATTGCTTAGTTAAGAACACCATTTTTTACTTTATGATCACCATCTTCAAAATCATCGTACTTTTATTCTATTATGTTAGTTTCTTTTACATGCATTCTTTAACTATGTAATGCAAAAGGAGAGCATAGAGCCTCTGAAAATGTAGAAATCCTTCCTTGAGAACTTGGACTTCCGTATTCTCTTTCCTTTCAATTGAAATAGTCAACCATTTCAGTTGCTTCGAACTTGGATGAATTTTGATACTTGTTTTAACCTGCTTCATGCTGTCTTTTTACTAATTGCTGCTAATACCTGATTTTGATTTATCAAATAGAAGAACAGACAATTACTCCCCATAATCTTATTGCTCTAGTTCCTAAAAACATGGGGATGGTTTCCCTGAGTTAGAAATTCCATTGTTCTTTCCAATTGAAATCTCTACTCGTGACTCTATCAGCATTCAGCATTTTGTTAGATCATTCTTATGATATGTGAATGCTGAAGTTGGCATTTTCCTCAAGTTGAGCTTAAATGGTGTGCCTTCGTATTGTGAGAGGAAACGATACATGATTTTGGATGGTTATTGGTCAATGTTATGGGATGGTTGGTAGGTTAGAGAAGTGAGGATTAATTTACAGGCGAACAGCATGTGGCAGCTTTGTGAGTTCATTTAGGGTTGGATGCTGCCACTTATACATAATGTGACAAATTATTCGTTTCGCCCACAGGCCCTTGAAAGATCACATCTATCTCCACTTAAATCACTTGCCTCTGAAGTCCTCAAGGAAAGACTCCCTGGTATATCTGAAACCGCTGCTATATTTGCTGGTGTTGATGTTACGAAAGAGCCAATCCTTGTTTTACCTACTGTCCATTATAACATGGGTGGGATTCCCACAAACCATCATGGAGAGGTAAGATTGATACCGACTTTTCAACTCTTGCTCAAATAATATATAGCTCCTTTGCTACAGTAATGGTTGCCATGCAGGTGGTTACCATCAAAGATGAGGATCCTGATGCAAAGATTCCTATACTCTTAGTCAGCCGGGAAGTCGCTCGCTTCCGTTCATGGTGCCAATCGACTTGGTGCAAATTCCCTTCTTGACATTGTTGTGTTTGGACGGGCTTGCCCAAACAGGGTCGCTGAGATTCGTCGTCCAGGTAAACAGAGGTTTGTTGATTTTCAGGGATTTGGTGCCTCACAGACAGTAGTGTATTATAAATTCTGATATACGTTGCATTAACGAAGGGGAGGGACAAAAACCACTTGAAAACGATGTTGGAGAGAGGACTATTGCATGGTTGGACAAGCTTAGGAATTCAAATGGTTCCCTGCCCACCTCAAATATCCGGTTGAATATGCAACGTATTATGCAAAACAATGCTGCTGTGTTTCGCACTCAGGAAACTTTAGAAGAAGGTAAGTTGGTCGCATTTCAGATGAACTAGATACCTAGGTGGATATCCTCAATCTTCTCGTACCTCATCGAGTTTTTCTGCTTTTCTTGAAGGTTGTCAATTGATTGATAAACCGTGGGAGAGCTTTCATGATGTCAAGTTGAAGGACAGAAGCTTGATATGGTATCTATGCTTAACACTAATTGCTCAGAAGTTGTGTGCTTAACTCCATAATTCTGATTGCGTGTGTTAAATTACTTCATTGAGAACCGGGATCTCAGAGTTGGGTTGGAAATACTTTTTAACAGACTCATATTTTTACAGGAACTCGGACTTGATAGAGACTGTTGAGTTGGAAAATCTTTTAATTAATGCATGTATCACCATGCACTCCGCTGAAGCGAGGAAAGAAAGTAGAGGAGCCCATGCACGTGAAGATTTTACGGTTAGTTCTAGACTGTTAAATGCTCATATATTTTTCGTTCTTTTCATTATGTACACAACTGAAGCAATTCTTTTGCTGTTGCAGAAAAGAGATGACGAAAACTGGATGAAACATACTTTGGGGTAAGCTTTTCTCGCCATGCTTTTTCGTCTGTCTGTTATATAGTGATCCAGTTTCTCGGGTGTCTAGTATGTTCTTGAATAAATGTATGTTGGGGTCAAGTAAAAGACTTGTTGTGTGATGGTCCTCATTACTGAATCCATTCGAACATGTAACACCTGACTAGTGTTTCTACTTTAAGATCCCATTCTGCCTGTTGCAATATTGTCGTCTGCACAGCATTGTTGTACTTTTCGTCCAAAAGGCCTCATATGAACTGGAAATAGTTCCACAACTTACAAATCGTGCTTGCTTTCCTTCCTCGGATGTTGGATTGATGTTATTACGTGTTGAGGCTTGATCTCCATCTACATTGGATGCATTTGTGCTTCTAAACTTTTAGCTACAACCTAAGCTTCATAACTCACCATGGATTTGTTGTAGGATTGTTCATCGTTGGATTTGGAAGTATATTGTGTTAAAAAAAATCTATAGAACTGCCGTATTATTTGTTTATTACTCTTTTGTCATCTTCAATGGGTTGCATAACTTTTCCAATAGTAAACTAGTGATGCTGATTGCTGTGCTATTATTTGTCTGCAGGTATTGGGATAATGAGAAAGTTAGGCTTGCATACCGGCCAGTCCACATGAATACACTGGATGACCAAGTCGAGTCATTCCCGCCAAAGGCACGAGTATATTAAAGAACTTGATTTTTCTTAATGCCATAGAGGTAATAATTGTTGCACTCATCAATGCTGATCTCATAAATACACTATGGGTAGTGTGGGTAGATCTCAAATCAAAACTTGTTCTGTCTGTGTTGAGGAACTTGTGTACATGTTGGAATAACGACAATATACGTTGCTTTATTTTTGCAATGGCGAAAATTTTTTAATCTTGTGACAGCTCGTTAATTGATCTTCATTTCCATGAAAGAAATAAACGGTCCTCTATATCTCGAGATATCTGATTGTATGAATCCCGTTTCGTTGGCCACAATGGGTATTGTTACGATACCTATAATGACTTGGATTAGTGATACGTGGGGAAATCAGGCCCCCCCTCCTGGTATCGAGGCAAGTGTCGATCTTTGCGTTCACGTGGGTATAGTAACTGTGAGTAATGGAACGCTAGCCCTGATTGTGTGTGAGTATATCCAATAATGAATGGCAATGAATCCCCATTTCGTCTTTGGTTTTGTTTGGAAATTATTGGAAAAATTATCATGAATCACCGTTTTATCTTTGCTTCCGTGTGGAAATTATTAGAAATGTTATCGTGTCCGCTATTTGGAAATTGTATCTCTCACATATACACAACTCAAAGTATCATCCACCACCAGTAGTACGTTGCTGTTATATCTCGAAACAAAAAGTTTATAGTAACGTGTGATTGCATGAACATCACATTGGTGATTTGCAATTTAGAATATCCCCACTGTATATATTTGACCAAAATTCATCATTTATAGAGAAATAATTACTTGATTATCAAACTTTATCATGTTAATTATTGAAAAATTAGAATTACTTCTCAAATTTCAAATTTGTCAATATTTTCAAATTGGGTGTCTAAAATACCTTTTTCAATTAAAAAAAAAAAATTTCCTAGAACGTAGGATCTAGGATCTAAGATGTCTTTTCATTTATTCTGGGGCACTTCACTTTCTCCGGCAAAATTTCCGACCACACTTCACCTATCACACTTTGTATAATCAAAGGTGGAAATTCCGACCACACATCATCCCGTCAAAGTTGGCATAATCAAAGTTTCTATAAATTGAGCAACTAGCAACCAAAATCAGCGTGGTGGCAAAATCTGGTTGTTGCAACCAGATCCACCAGTGGTTGTTGGTTGCGAACCAGCAACCATCGCCATCAGCAAACCAGCCTGTGATGGGGTGAAGTGTAGTCAGAAATTTCGCTGAAGAAGATGAAGTATATCGGAGGAAATGAAAAGATATCCTAAATCCTAGGTTCTAAGATTTTTTTTGACAAGGTATAATAGTCTATTTAATTTGAAAATATTGATATTCTTATAATTCAAAATAATAATTGATTTAATTGTAATTAACATGTTTAAATTTGACAATTAAGTAAATCACTCAGACAAATAAAGGCAACGTCTCTACACATGTTCATTGTTTTGCTTTGGGTGAATCCATGTGACCCTCCGTCCTCACCACAATCCCGTTGATATTCCAAACGCACTCTTTTTGTCCCCATTCTCTTGAGCTCACTCACCGCATTGTTATAATATGCAAAGTGACAGTCAAGGCAACATACTTATCTCGGGGTGTAAAGAGTTGTACCTTGTGTTGGAAAATAGGTTAATGGAAATTGAAAATTACTTGAAAAATGGGAGTAATCCCACCTTAGATAATGAAGGAAAATAGCATTGTGGGAAAAATTTAAATAACTATCCATATAGGGAAAAGAATTGGAATCGGACCAACTTAAATATGGTTAATACCTTTTAGAGTATAACCAATTGTTGCATTGAAAATCATTGACTGATTTCCACACGAGTCTTGGAATTTGTGTGTGAGAAGGAATTGCGTACATGAACGTTGCACTTGATTGGCCACCAAGTGCGAGCCAAATTTTGCAATTTTCCTTCACGTTTTCAACTTGAAATGGTTAGCAATTGAATATTGTAACCGTTGATATAATAGCTAAGCATTATGGCTTGGGGGGTTACAACTTGAGGTTAATGGCTGAATTTTTTCCCCTCACCTATATAACCAACCTCCCCTATGGTCCACAAGACAAGCACTCAAGAAATACCCTTTCTTTTACAATCTATCCTCTACAGTCCCTCTTTGAATCTTTTGGTGATCAAGTTCAGGCACTTGATTAAGTTTGCTGCAATGACAATGCAGCACGAGTCGTTGTATCTTAGGGACCAGACGCTCATAATAGCACGGTGAGGGCAAATCTCCTTTAAGGAGATTGCGTCAAACGCAAACATCAACTTATCAATTTTGAATTTCTCTCCAATTTTATTTTGTAATTTTATATTATGAATTGTGCCATATATGTCTACGAATCTGTTTAGAAACATCATTTTCAATTTTTTCGAACCCCTTGTAGGCAGCATCAACATCGGAATAGTTGAAGTATACCACGACTTGATTCTTCTCATGGCTAGACTTTGGCATTCACACCTCACCACTCATATCATCGGTCTCGTGTCGGTGGGTTGTGTATGATAAGTGTGTATTTTGCACACTTATTTATGTCTCTTTACGTTTCATTTGGAGTAGGCTTCTACTTATATTTGTGTAAATTATTGTTTTTATAGGTACTATTCTTCATTGTGGATAAGAACGAGACTAAATGAGGAAAAAAGACTCAAAGAGTTAAGAAATCCGAAGTCGAGGATTGAAATGCATCAATTCCAAAGTTGAGGGACTTCGGGTGCAGTATTTGTGAAGATCTTCTCAACCTCGTTTCTTGAGCTCATCTGGAAGAACACGAAAAGTGAAGTCCGACCCTTTTTACGGATCACAATTTTGAGTTTCGGATCAAAAGATATGACCAGACGAAAATCAGGGACCAAAGTGCAACATTTCAGAAGAAGAGGGCATTCTGCATACAATTACAGTATGGCCATAAGAAGCCATTGTATGACCGTAAATACACATTTACGGTCGTAACCTAAATATATACGGTCGCAATCCAAAAGAGCAGAAATGACAGTTTTCCTGCAGAGAGTTATGCCAGAGACTTATGTACGGCTGTAAAATGTCAAGATACGACCTTAAATAGGGAATTACAGCCGTAACACAAAGAGTTACGGCCGTAAACCTATCAAAACCAGTAGAAACCAGATTTTTACCCTGTTTCTCTTTGTTTTGCCCTCAACTTTCACCAGCTTTGGAGGGTCTTTTGGGGAGGCTTGTACACGAAATTGAAGCTAATATACACACCCTTTCAACCCCAAAAAATCAATTTATCATTCTCCATGCCTTAGGATAGCTTAGGGTTAGTTCCTCTTCTCCCGCTTCTCTTCTCTTCTTTTCTTTCTTCCTTTCTTTCTTTCTTTCTTCTCTTTTCTTTTCTTTTCTTTTCTTTTCTTTAGTTTAGGGTTTTGATTGGGGATGAACACTTGGAGAAGAAAGTTAGGAGATCAATAGAAGTTGGAGAAACAAGGCTTTACTCTTCAAAAGGGAGAATTGTCTATAATCTTGTTTTGTTTTTCCATTTCCTTTCCATTTGAGCTTTGATTGTATATGTTTCTATGATTCCTTTACTATGGGCTAAATACTGTAAGTTGGGATTTTTGATTGATCTTGATATATGTTTAGTTAATCCATTTGAGTTGTTGAAAATGATTTGTATTGGGTTATTCATCCCATGTGTGTCTGTTATTAAGCTTGCTACATATACTTGCTTGATCACTAAGTGTGCAATTGTGATGAGTGTAGGATCCTAGAGGTAGGAGTGCACTTATTAGACCAAATAGCATTCACCCTAGGTTCTTTTAGAGGATATAGATATACCTCTGACCCTAGGTGATCCATTGAGTTATTTTCACAAATCTTTATGTGGTTGATTGGTATCATATCGACATAGAGATGTAGTAGGTTAAACCAATTAACTAGGGATAGCTTGACGTTCAAGAGAGAAGTTATCTATATAAGGAAAATCGGATCTAACATTAAAGATGGATAATATGTGAAGTTCAACAACGGATTAACGAGACTAGTATTGAGTGAAATCATGAATCCCGACTATCTTTTTATCCGAGTTTTATCTCCGTTCATGCCAATTTTTCTTGTCTTTGTTTACTTGCATTCTTAGTGGAGCTAGTTTGGTTCTTTTTCTTATTTGTTATTGATTGTGTTTCTTGTGTAGTTTCCTTTTCGCTAAAATAAGTAACTCGATCACAAATACCAATCCCTGTGGGATCGATATCTGGACTCTTTGAGTCCACTGTATTATTTGTACGGCCCGTGCACTTACGGTATATTTGCGCGTGTGTATAAACGTCCCATCACTGTAAATGCTATTGTAGTAGGCCACCTCTCAAGCTCACCCCACCTAATAAACGAAATTTTATTTTCTAATTCAATATCATGTAAAGCCTACAAAATTAAACCAAGATTAGAATAATCCTTCTCCTTTAATAATGTCTAATCCTCCTTATCAAGCCTTCACTTCCAATTCATGTTAGTAATGTTTTTTTTTTTGTAGAATTATCTCAACTCGAAAATCCATTTATGAGATTGAATTTTATTAATAATGCAGAGAAGTAATCTCATTCATTTACCAGAGTGCCATCCCGATTGCCACTTCTTGTACTCTCAAGAGTATTGAGAGTTGGACAAATCAACACTAATATTTATGTACCAACACGTTCCGGATGGACGCTACCTTCTCCCCATAAAGCAAGGGTATCTGTGTGGACACGTGTTGATGATTCGGAGCATGTTGGCGCCATAAGGTCCCAACTAGTTGGCATTAGCGCAAAAGTGTTAGGGCTCATGCTCTAATGCCAACAGGTTCCAGATGGACGCCATCTCTCCTCACCAACAAAGGGTATGTGTGTGGACATGCGTCTATGATTTGGAGTATATTGGTATCATAAGGTGCTAACTAATTGGCATTAGAGCAAAAGTGTTAGGGCTCATGCTCTAATGCCAACTAATTGGCACCTTATGGTGCCAATGTCCCATACGGATGCCACATTCTCACTACCAACAGGGGGTATGTGTGTGCGGATACGTGTCGATGATTCATAGCATATTGCCACCTTATAGTACCAACTGTTGGCATTAGAGCAAAAATGTTGGGGCTCATGCTCTAACGCCAACTAGTTGGCACCTTATGGTGCCAACACGTTCAGGATGGATGCCACCTTCCTACCGACAATATATGCGTGTGGACATGTGTCGATAATTTGGAGTATGTTTGCGTTATAAGGTGCCAACTAGTTGTCATTAGAGAAACAGTATATATGTATTGGATGCTTAGATAAATACCCTCATTTATATTTGAATATAAAGAAATACACTTAAATAATATCCTAGTCATACACAATCGCATTGAGCAATTGTCCTTATACACTGGATGATATTCCGTACCTATTTTTTTATGAAATATTATTATTTTTACTTTTTTGCTATATGTGATCTTGTTGAACTATTGTGACCTTTTATCTGATGTTTTATAACCTTCTTTGTGTGCTTTTTCGTGACCTTTTCAAAACCATTCAAAAAATGTCACAAACAACTCAATAAAGGTCTTATATCAGCGCAAAAACGTTACGTGTATTTAAAGAAGGTCATAGACAAAATAGGTCCCAAACCTATATTAAAAAGTCACAAAGCATCAAAAGAGAGTCACTACAACTTCAAAAGTCACAAGCCAGCTTAAGAAATCTCAAAATAGTCAAATGGGTCACATAATCACAAAATTAATAGAAAAGTAGGCAATCATTTATGAAAATTGTGCGGTCACCTAGGTGCCCTGTTTATAATCTGTTTATGTGTGGGTCATCGTGGAGGCAAAATTTGCATAATTGCCATGGATAAATTGGTTGAGAGCCCAAGTGATCCCTCGAATGTCTCTTATTATTATTATTATTATTATTATTATTATTATTATTATTATTATTATTATTATTATTATTATTCGAATTTTGAAAAATTAGGTCGCGCTTCATCAGTTATTCCTCAATTAAAGTTGGCCCCTGTTAGAGCATCTCTATCGCAACCCTCCATTCCTTCATATGTGGATCCTATGTGGCATTAAATCTTGAAGAAAGAGGTAAACATATTAAAATAATAGGCCCCACTCGACTCTCTTTATTATCTTCATTTTCCCAATTTTTTTCCTTTTTCTTCATTGTTCCCCGTGGCACTTCTAAAATCAAACATTCAATTTCACATCCTCTAATACTATTTTATTATTATTTTTGAATTTGTTTCTATGATTTTTCTTCAACTAAAATAATCATCATCGAGTCTCATGGTGTATGCATGTGTCAGTGCACTCTTGTTTTACTAAAAAATAAAATTTTTAAGTTGAATAATGATAGAAATGTAAATCCATGGATAATGATATACAATGAGACGTGTGGGTGTACGACTTTGATTGAATGGTAAAAATTAAGGGTCTGTATTATTTGTTTTCTATTTTGAGGTTTGAAACGTTATTATGTTTCTCGTTTTGAGTGGTTACTTTGAGAAAATTGAAAATGTGTTCGGTTTTTATGTTGCAAAATTATTTTTGAAAAGAAAAAAAAAAGAAAATCCAATGATAAATTAATACAATAAAAATTACATAAGAAACATATAACTTCTAAAATTATTAAATTTGAACCTGCCATCTTTTCCCACCCTTTACTTGTAACTTGTTCGACATAAATAGTGGTCGCGACTACTAGCAACCCACAGCCACCTTTGGTGGTCGTGATCTCACTAGTACAAAATAGGGTTAGGCAAATGGTCAAATAGGGATTTAGGTGGCGGTTATATGACGCGTGCCACTGGTCAGAGCATTGTAAGAAAGTGAAGGGTTTAGGTTGTGGTTATTAATTGCCGCCTAAAGTGGGCGATTAGGTGGCAATTATCATAACCACAGCCTAAAGTATAATAGGTGGCTGACATATACCGCCGCCCATTACAAATTTTTTTTCCTTTTAGGCGGCGGTTCTGAATTGCCGCCTATGTTATTTATTTATTTATTTATTTTTCTAGTTTTACTCTTTTAGGGCTGGCTCACACTATTCACCAGCAACTATGCCCATTTGTAATATAAACCAATCGTCTACGTGCTAGCATCTACCATACATACCAACAATTTGAAAAAAATGACTCAATTGAAAATAACTTACAACAATTCCAAAAAATTGAAAATATTCTATTAGTAGACAACAAATTCTTTCGACAAAAGATGTAAAGACAAGAATTATATTCCAAAGTTATATTCCAAAGTTAATAACTTAGAAATGACATTAAGCCCATTAAAAGTTTGTGAGACACTATCTCATAATTAGATGAACTATTGTGCTTGAGTGAATTCGAGAATTGATTTGCTGCACATTTGATGATCAATGATCTTGAATTCCCACCTTTAAAACAAGAAGCAAACAAATTTAACAGCAAAATCATGAAAAGTCACCCATATTGAATTTCTAATAAGAGCATAATTGGCATTTGTTTTTTCCTACAAAAGGAAAGAGATGCCTTAGAAACCATCTTTTGGCTTTTAAGCTAAGCCAAACACACTTTAGCTTGTCTCCATAATCAACAAGGCATTTTGAAAATCTAAACAAAAGTTGATTAATATAAAATAAAAACTCACATTTAGATGCAGCACTCAAGCAAAGTCTTGAGAAATGCAAACCTGAATTATAAGAGATTACAAGTTAAGATTTAGTAAATCATCAAACCAAGCTTACTTAAAGATGATTGAAACTAAAATAAAGAAACTTGAAAATTTGAGAATTTTATTCTATAATAAATTAGTATACTAATTTCTACTCACAAAAGATCTTCTCTACTCAACTACAATTGCAAGTGTGAAAGTAATCAAATCAAAGATAAAAAACTACTACCAAAGCTAATGTTGATGCTACCCTAATTCATTTCAATTTCCCTACTCCAAACCTGAATTCTTTGAGAAAAAAAACGTTAAAAACAACGAAATATGCAAAAATTGGTCTGCAAATTTATAGCGAAAACTACTATACTATACCTAAGAGACTCCATGTTCAATTAAGAACATATACATAGGATTCTATTTTATTTGTGTAATATGTTTTACTTCACGTCACTAGCATCATCGTCCATGCCTAGTAGTGACTCTTTGCCTTGCAAGTGATTAATCTTGTCAATTAGTGTTGATTGGATCTGACGGTTTAACATTTCATAGTCTCTGCATAATAGTGCGACATATTTGTTAGCCATAATTTACATAAATGCATCACATTAACTGAAAAAAATAACTTGTGTGTATCTTGTTCTACCTTGTATGGATTAATGGCATACAGAAGTTGGATTATTGATAAAGATATGAAAAGTGACCTAGAAGAGGCTATCAACCATCCCATTAGTTTAGTATCACAACATGCTACAAAGTATGATGATTATCTCAATAAAAAATGTTACACATAATCCTGCAAACGATACACCATTAGAGAAGTTAAAAAAAATAAAAAAATAAAATAGGCCGTTCTTCAAGCGACAAGTTTTGCTTCAATAAGAAGTATGATACTCACCTATGTAGAGTCTGGGTCAAACATTGCATGTTTGCAGTTTGCTTTATAGTGGTAAATATATACAACAATATGATTATTAATAAATAAAAGCATACGGCTTTGATTCTCAAGATTCAAGCAGCAAAACATTATACAAAGCGAAAAGCTTGTCTATCACTATGAACATGTTGGCTTGCTTCGACTCAAAAGCTTCATGTAATAGAATGCTTTGAAGCGAGAATTGAGATGCTAGTCGAATAATAAAGTACTTTTAAAAGAATTTCATTAAAAAAATGCCACACATGATCTATATGTGCATGCACTGGCGAGTTCTCTTAAATCGTTCCTTTCAACTCCGAACACACAAAGAGTCGTCCATTGTATTAAAAACTAAATTCAATAAAAAAGTGATTGATATTATAAAAATAGCCTTTAAATCTAAGTATCATTTTTCAATAGGAACATGATCAATTAACAAACACAGCCAATGTGGAGATCGAGGAACAATATGTTGTTCAAATGTCTCTTGAGAATGGTATAGATTGCATGCACATCAGCAAGGCCTATTACTATGGTAACTAGTAAGCAAGTGATTACCATCTCATTATACCAACGTACTCATCCGCCTTCAGATTCCCTTAATTTATTTATAACTAGCTACATATGTACTCATAATCCAATTCTATTTATATTTTGTACCCAACATGAGAATGGATTAGAATTGTAAAAAGCAAGATTCTAATGAGAAATAGGACCCACACGAGAATTGTGAGGCAAAAAAAGAAAGCTGCTAATAATGGAAAAACTTGGTCTATTAGAGGGACCATTGGTGGAAAAGTTTTTGACATTGCATACAAATGATGGATGAGAATTGTGTATATGCTCACTCTCGTCTTTCACATTGCATACAAAATTAAATGATGGATATGACCCTGTGCTGTAAAGCAAATAGCAGGCCTATACTTTTAAAATGGGAACCAAAGAATCCCTATATGACAGATGCCAAAAAAAGCAAGGGAATAATGCTTCACACCAGAGAGAAAGTATAGCAAGTTCATATATAAATAATTATGAACCACACAATAATTACAGTTAATCACATAATATTGCTTAGAAAGAAACTGTCCAATAAACAAGCAGAGTCTCTATCTTCCTCTTATTTTTAACTTCATTTCCGGGTTAATGAATCAATAAGATGTAAAGAAACAATAGAAGTAACAATCCAAGAGATAATACGACTAAAAGATTTGTCCGTTACAATAAAATGTAGGGTCCCAAATTCTCCTCGCTCCATCAATTACATCAAATATATGAACAATCAATCCCCAAACATCAATAACAAAAGAGTACAACTGCATAAACATGAAATTGTTCATACTTGATGAGTTCTCATTTCCCAACTTGTATAAATCTGAACTTCTAAGTTCTAAGCTATAAGCCAGATAACCCACGAGGGGGGGAAGACTTTAATCACTTAACAAAGTTCAAAAACATTATACCACATTTCGAAATTGTTAATTTTTAGTTACTAATTGCTAATTAATTTTTTGCATTTAATTACTAATTTTGTATATATACTAAATAAAAATATTTTATTTTAACAATATTTCAAAATATCCGGTTACTCAAAACTAATTCTCCTCCTTTTTTCCCCCCATATATCTACTAATATTTAGTTTCAATATCATTTTCAAATCTTTCCTTATATAATAATCTTTAGTTGCTCAAAACTATTTCTCCCCCTTTCCCCCTATATTTACTACTATTTAAAATTCTTTCCTTATATACTAATTTTTTTAGCCACCTTTTACTAATTTCACGTTTTTAACCACCAAAGCTCTAATTTTTGGCACGTAAATTCTAACATTTCAATTATACACTAATGAAAATATTTTATGAAAAAATTGTCAAAACAATTTCTACCACTATTGTCTAATAATAATTTCCTTTTTTTATGTGTGAAAAATGAAATAAAAACCAAAAAAAAAAAAAGAAATGAAAACACCACACCAGTAAAAGAAAGCCACAAAAATGAGGGGGAAAAAAGGAGGAACAAAAGGGCGGCCACACAATAGGGGTAAAATAAACAATTTTTCTACCCATTAAAGCTCTACAATCACCTACATTGCAATGCCCATGCTTTGGAGTGTATATTGGTACACAAATATCAACAATCTATCCACAAATTTACAAGATCCACATTGCAAGCAAAAATCCTAAAAACTAACAAAATTTTGAAGAAAATGACATGTATGCCTTATTTTGAGGTCGACAGTGGTAGCCAAAACACGTAGTAGCAACAAATTCAAGTTTCAAACTGTCAAATCTATCGATTATAAGGTTGAAATAAGCCAAAATCGCATAAGGGAACAAGGTTGCTAGTTTGTGAAAAGGGGAAAAAGACTGCTGGTGAGTGAATTATATAAGAACTATAGGTGGCAATCCATAGAACCGCAGGCCTAAAGTGTTTTAAGTGTCGGTCTTGAAAACAGCAACCTAAAGTGGGTTTTAGGCAACAATTTCCATAGGCTGCCGCCTAAAGATACAATAGGCGGTGGTGTAAAATAACCGCTGCCTATTGTATGGTTAAAATCATGCAATTTTTTTTCCTGAAAATGCCATCCCCTGGACTTTAGGTAACGGTTGTTATACAAGTTAGTACAACAACCGCCTAAAATGTAGCTTCTAAAGTCATTTGTGTAGTATATCTAGTGGTTTTGCACTAATCGCGTCAATAGTCTCTACAAATCCGACCCGTTATATAGTTTTAGATTATATTAGACAATAACATGTAGTCCATCCGTCCCAAATATATAGGTCTTTATAATTTTTCACATGCCCTTATTAATGAGTCTAAAGTTGTTGAAACTCTTTTAAAAAAAGTTGTTGAAACTCTTTTAAAAAAAGTTGTTGAAACTAGCGAATAACATTAAAGTGTGGCTATTAAATGAGGGTTAATGGGGAAAAAAATTAAATGGGTCTATATAATTGGCACGGAAAAAAATGATAAATGTACAATAAACTAAAAATTTATATGTAAACAGAAAAGAATATAGTTTCTTTTTCTTTCTCATCTCAAAACTTCACTATACATGCGCGAACACCAACTCCAACTACAACTCTACAAAAAATAAAATTTGTCGAACACCAACGGTATCAGCGTGTACACCAACGAGTGACAAGCGTGTGGTTTTGGAGAACAAATCTTTATTTTGTTAATATACAAAATATGTGATTTTGTTTATTTAGATTTTAGGAGCACATATATAATTCCAAAAAATTATTACTAAAGACTTTGTCATTCTAAAAATATTTCTAGACAATGTCTCACATCCTGTATAGAAATAGACATTCACCCTCATAGACATGCACCGTCTCATTGTTTACATTTATCCCTTGCCAATATTTGCACATTGGCATGCACCCTCATAGACATAACGAGGTTTTGCTTTATGCATGTCCATATATTTTTCCCCAACTCACACAATGGTAGATTTATTTATGCATCAATAGCTTTTTTTTTTTAATTTCCCTAATATCGATATATGCTGGAGATACTCTTAGGGTATGCTTATAGAGATTAGAGAAAAAGTGATTTTATTTGTAGTTGAGAAGTAAAATAATATTTAAAATTTTTCAAATCAATATAATGAGTGATTGAAAATAATGGTGGTGAGAAAAGATTTTTTGAACAAGTTGTATCAAACAAGATCTTGCTGTATCTTTGCAAGAAATTTCGACAAAATAATTTTGAATGCTCAGCAAAAAAGTTATGTATAATGGCAAAGGCGTGTCTGAAAAATAGAAAAAAAATGTCAAATCCACGAAATTGTGATTGAAAATAATTGTGAAGGGAAATAATTTTTTAGAGTTGCAGCAGTTTGCCTATAGTAGGTTGACCAAATGATTAATAATTAAATTGAACGGTTCAATCGATAAGACCAAAATTAATTATTTGGAGCCCAACTATAAAGCTTGGCTGCCAATGTCAGCCAAGAAGAAGAAGAAAATAAAAAAAAATAAAAATACATTCGACCCCATTGGGTCGAACATGAAGCTTCATCTTCGACCCAATAGGGTCGAACATCATGCTTGATGTTCGACCCTATTTGGTCGAACCTCCATGGTGACCTGTTTTTCTTTTTCTTTTTTTCCCTTAACCTCTTCCTTGGTTGTCATTAATGGCAGCCAAGCTCTCTTCTTCGCCTTTTTTTCCGTTGTTAGGGGGTGTGAACTGTGAAGAGTAGGAAAAGCAAAAAAAATAAAAAAATAAAAAAGGAACAAGAGGAATTGTGGGGTGGGGTGGGTGTGTAATGAGTAGGTGAAGGGGGTGCATTTAGCCGTACCCTAAATCTAGGAATCAACTTTCCAAGCTTCGCATTACTATGCTAGTTCTAAATCTGGTACCGATTTTTCCAATGAAAGTTGTATGTGATCGGAATCAACAATAAAATGTGTCAATTTTGAACAAAAATGTATTGCCACGCAAGACACTGGTGCCATTTAATGGCTCCAATAGGAGCACTTGAACAATAGCCTCTTATTCATGGATCTCAGTCAAATAATTCACAGATAAAGCTTAGGGATGTTACAAAACTTCTTGTAGTAGTAATGCGAAAATAAATTTTTTTATTTTTATTTTTATTTATTTTTATTACAAGAGGAATGGAGGGGAAGGGTATACATGGAATTCAAACCCAAGTGTTGATTCTTTTAACAACTGGGCCAACCCAAGTAATTCCATCCGGGTGCGGCTAAATACACCCCACAAATCTGTCTTCACACCCACGTTAAAATCCACTGAAAAGTAACACAGGTCAAATATCAAATATACCCTCACTACTAAATACACCGAAATAATATTTAACAAATATTAATTATTTATTTATGGTAATAATTATGTATATTTAATAATAATAATTATTTATAATAATTATTTATGCATATTAATAAATTTTATATTTATGCTTATTATAATAATAAAAATTATAATGGTAACTCTAAAAATTATTATAATTAATATTAATTTAATAAACTCATTTTCATATAATTTTTTGGTTCAATTCTTAGCTATGTAATTAATTGCCTATTATTTCGTATTGCGGTATTGTTATAATTTGCTTTCATTAGTTTCTTCGATTGTTCCTAATTGTGTGTGTTGCAATGTTGCTTAGGTATACTATACCATGCAACAGATAGCTTTGCAATGGAAAATAAATCTTGATAAATTGGAAACCAATCTTTCATATATAAGGATAAAGAGCAAAACACTTGCAAATATTGAAGACTGAAAAATGCTACAACCGATGTTCGATGTAATACTCTGTCAAATTAATATAATATGAGAACTCCTATATAGTTATTATAGTTTTTGAGGTCCTACAAGGAGTATGCTTGGGGAAAAAGTATATATATTGTAATCTAAAGCAAGCCAAAAGTAAAAGCTAGTTGTGGGAAACAACTTCAATGTCCACTTAGTGTACAAGCAACTCAATTCATCTTTTCCATAGTTGGTTGTGCACCAAATACTTGGTTGGCATTGCATTCTTCAATCAGAAACCATGAAATTCCACTATTGTCAATGAACCTACAACACGCATGCGTATACATCAATACACAAGCAAAATTTATGATCTTACAGATAATTGGAAATATAGGTACTATATATCAACCATGAATACTTTATATTATTTAATCACTAAATTAACACAATCAATTATATTATTAAAAATATATAAAAAAATTAATGCTGGCCACATAAACAATATAATAAAAAGAAAAAGTAAAAGAAAGAGCAACCAAAGGATGGCCGGCTTTCCAAAGGGCTGCTCGGCCATATATGGCTGAGCTTCCCAAAGAGATCTCGGCCATCCATGGCCGAGCACCCGAGGAGGCTCTTGACCATCTATGACCGAGCCCTTATAGCTCAGATATAATTCATACAAAATTCTCAAAAAATTGATTTTTGCATCTAAAATTAGTCCCTTTTTATGCTACAACAATAACTACAATCTTCTATTTCAAGAATAAATCTAAAATATACTTACAAAAAACTCGCATTTATAGAAAACTAAGCATGAAAATTGTGAGAAAAAAAAATGATGTAGACTCACTATTATCCATGGTTGTTGAAATCTCCTCTTCTGTGACTGGTAAATGAGCTTGATTGTTGCAGCTTGCTTTTGATTTGCTTCTAGGCGAAGAAGGTGAGTTTTTACTGTGAGTGTGGGCTCAGGTGTGGATTGAGGAAGATGGGATTTAATTTAATGAGTGGAAAGAATTAAATGAGTGGGAGGGGTAAAAGTGGAAAGACGTGGGGTGTGCTGAGTAGGTGAAGATTAAAGAGGTGGATGTGTATTGTATGTGGGTGTATTGAGAGGAAAGTGGGATGTGTTTAGCCGCACCCATTCCATAAAGCTTTTATTTTGATTCTTGGTTTTGGCTATTAAAGTGATCTTGAAGCTATGTTTTGAAGCAGTCCATGTAGATGGCTTACATCTCCCCATGATTCAATACTCCATTTACCGTCATCAAACAGGTGAAAAACATTAATTGCAGCATTACGAACATTCTTCGTCAATCTCTCATCGGAGGAACCTCGTATGTGGAGTTCTTTGATGACAGCTCCATGAGTTACTATAACTACTCACTTGCCTCTGTTCTCGTTTGCGATCCTCTGCAACGCCGATGTACACCATTGATAGAGCTGGTCAACGCTTTCACCACCACCTGGAATCTCTTGATCTCTCCTCGGAGATGCGAATGCTTTGTAAGCCTCAAGTCTTGTTATTGCTGCTTCGCCGAATAGAGCGCCTTGAAGCTCGCCCATGTGCCGTTCTAGCAAATCTGGATCTGTAACGACTTGAAGGACCCCACAGCATTTTGCTATCAACTCCACTGTGTCGATAGCTCGTTTCAAGTCCGACGAGTACACGGCGGATATTTTTGGTTCCTTTGATAGCCGCGCAGCCACTGCGGCGGCTTGTTGCCTACCAATATGGGTTAAGTCCATGTCGAGTTGTCCCTGGATTCTTCGATCGGCATTCCATTCAGTTTCGCCGTGACGAATAACAATAATCTCTGCGTAATCAGGTGCATCGGCTTGGATTTCCCGGTCAGGTTGAGGTGAATTTAAATCATTGGAATTGAGATCTACCATGAAATTACCATTGACTTAAGGTTTTGATATCCCAAGACGAAATGGAGAGGAAAGGGGAGTGTAGTGCTATTTGTTACACAAAATTATTGCCTATGTAAGGCGTAATGTGAAAATAATTTTTTTTTAAAATTATATATATATATATTTTATTTTTTAATAAGAAAATTCATTGCACATATCAGGCATTACAAAACGAAGATAACTAGTTTATAATATATACAAGTTGGAATATCATAGAAAATAGCGGAGCAAATGTGGATACCAGCTTCCAAGCTAAAGCGTGAGTAGTTTCCTCGACTTGCCTTTGAATGTAGCAAACTGAAAAGGAACGCCTAGCGCAAATAATATCCTTGCATTAATTTAGTATAGCGCCAAACTCCGAAACATCGGATAATCGACCATTGACTGCATCAACTACCAATTTAGCATCCATTTCAAAACAAATTAAACTCTGTCCGGCCCCAAAAATCTGACCCAATCTAATGCGGCGAGCAATCCACACGCTTTCACTTTAGGTGGAACTATCGTTTTCCAAATAGGATACCAAGAACTTGAACCTTCTTGGTTAGTTTTATTTTTATTTTTATTTTTTTTAAAGCTTGAAAACACATAATTTATGAGATTACGTGAATAATAATGATGTGCGATATGTGATTAATATATAATAAAAATAATAAGAGATTGTATGAATAATAATGATGTGCAATATGTGGCTAAGGCCTTGATATTTGACTTGATGAAATAATAAAAATTAATTTTCAAATAGAAAAAAAAAAATAAAATTAACCATCCATGGACTTTTGTTCGTTGAAATTTTTTATATTGAAAGTTTAATTTTTATTACTTAATCAAAGTTAAAGATTAATATTAATCACATATATTATAGTACTATTTATTATTATTATTATTATTATTATTATTATTATTATTATTATTATTATTATTATTATTACTAGCATTTTCACCCGTGCGTTGCACGGGAGCGAATTTCCAACTTATATTTATTTTGGCGATAGAATAATTGTCAATCAGAGATGCGCTGTGATCTAATTCACATTGTTACGTGCATTGAAATAGTAATCATAGTTGGATGATGTAATTGAAGCTATAAAAACAATAAAACATGTCTAAACAAAATTGAGCATAGTCTCCCCCGTAATTGTTATATACTAATCCTGGAGAATATCCCACTACAAAGCAAGCCGTATTACCTCAAATAATAACGAATACACAAACACAAAATACAATCAATGTTTTCAAATCACGGATATTAAAGTATTCTCTATTGAAAAATAAATAATAGCAATACAATCATTTCTCATACAACATAATTCGTCACCGCATGCTTTGTTGACGTGGGATCATATGCCTTTCAACAGTATCAAAAATCGTAGATACACCGTCGATGTTGAGATATAATTCTTCATTGCTAACAAAAAATACAATTGAATATTGAGAAAGCAAATTGGGTTGCTAGTATAACTTCAAGAACAAACGAATACAAAGATTATCCCTAAACAAATATAATAGCACAAAACAAAAAAATATATAAGTATAAAAGAACCACATCAATACATAAACACAACAGAATTATAAAGAATGTATGCAACTAATAAAACAATGTATGCTACATACTTGGCAAGATCAATATGAACGGGGACTATAAATTTGTGAAGACTTCTTTGTACACGACATTTGTAGTTACATTTGGTAGGCCGACCTTCATCATCGCATATCACAAATTTCAAACCCCTCCTATTTGTCACACGAGAGACCGCAACATAGAGCTGTCCATGAGTGAAGACCGGCTTTCTCAAGAAAACTCTAACATTTGTAAGTGTTTGTCCCTGACTCTTATTGATGGTCATAGCATAACAAACCATCAAAGGAAATTGTCTCCTCTGAAAAGTGAACGGCAACCTTATATCAGACGGCGTTAAGGTTAACCTAGGAATAAGGAATTCCTTTCCGGCGTTTATCCCATTCAATACCCTCGCCTCTATTACATGATCGCCAAGCCTCGTGATTATAAGCCGAGTACCATTACACAGGCCAGATGCGTGATCAATATTACGCATCAACATAATAGGCACACCTACCTTCAACTTTAACACATGACTGGGGACCCCTGAGCAATTAATCCCATTCAAGAATTCGGGAGTATGAATCTCTCGAAGCAAATCAATGTCAGAGTCATCGGGCTTACATGTGGTATCAGAACTATAATAGGTACGCATATCGGAGTCATTCAAACTAACCATGAAATCATTAATCATGCTAACATCTTTCCAGTAAAGGTGAATGGCTCTCCCATTTAAGAACGATGGGGAACGCCCATCGATCAAGAAATTTGGGTATGTGCTATCTACTATAGACCTAATAGGATCCGATAAAGTAGGAGCCAATAGATCATCAGAAATTTCTATAGCAGCCTCTCCATCATTCAGCCCTCCTATTTCTCCATCTCCAATATTCAAAATCCATTCCGAAAACAAACGTAGATCATCAGAATGCTCATTCCCAGGAAGATTGCACAATCTCATGTTCTTCGTCAGTCTAAGCATCGTGCAGTGATCCCACAGAGATGATGCGTTCAAAGATGCATTGACAATTTGTTGCCTCGATCCCTTTGGTATAACCGGAAGAATCTATCTAAAATCTCCTCCAAAAATAACAATCTTGCCACCAAATGGTAGTTGGCATCCACGGGGGTTACTGAATCTAGCAATGTCCTGCATTGTTCGATCCAATGCCTCGAAACAATACTTGTTCATCATAGGGGCCTCATCCCATATTATCAACTTAGTATGTTCTATAAGCTCAGCCAAATGACTTCCCTGCTTGATATTACATGTGGAATGTTCATCCACATTCAATGGAATGGAAAACCTCGAATCAGCAGTTCTTCCACCAGGAAGTAAAAGAGAAGCTATAGCACTGGATGCTACATTCAGCACTATTTCACCACGAGACCTAATAGCAGCTGATAGAGTCCTCCACAAGAATGTTTTTCCCGTACCTCCATATCCATACAAAAAGAAAACTCTACCATCACTGCCATCAACTCTATCGTCACTACCATCAACAGCGGTCATTATGGTGTCATAAACACCACGCTGCTCATCTGTCAAATCATCCAACAACCGAGAATGTTCTTCAGCTAATGCATCCTTGTCATAGTCCAATTCATCATATATGAGAATGTTGTCAGGAGATGTGAAAAAGGAGCAATCTGGAAATGGCATGTAATAGTCTCATGAGCTTTGTCCCCGCTGGACGGCTAAATTTCTCAATCTCAACCAATGCATAATTCTTCTTCCGATCGTCACTTAATTGAATGTACAGAACAAAAATTTCATAGTTAGAGAAAATTTGGAGTAAAAATATAGAAAAGAAATCATTCTACAAAATAACAACACTAAGCATGGCAAATAAGAAAGAAATTGCTTTAAAACAACACAAGCGTAAATACATAAGATACATACGGATTATTCAAACTCTTTGTTGATTATGTTCAATATCGTTGGAAAGGTATTCCCAACATTTTTCCCACAACGCCAGGCCTATCCACTAATCGACACCAATATAGTGACAAACAAATTTCGTAATGAATATTCAGAAGCCCAATGGCTTGCCTCTACTATTGCACCAACATACTCATTCTCATCATCCAACAGACCTCGAGCATAGCAAGCATCTCTAAAAGTATTGTACACGACTCCATCAACTGTCTTAATGTCTTCATAGCTTGTGGCACCGCGGACATAATTCAATAACATGCGAAGGTAGTACCTGAGAGTAATGAAAAGGCTAAATATTATTAGCAAACAACAAATCATGTATCAGTAAAAGTAAGCACATAAATTATACCTTTCTCCTGAGCCTGGCCTAACAGAAAACAATCTTCCTATAGCGGAACCATTCTTCCTCTCCACCCACTCCCGCGTATCCTGCTTCCAAACGAATTTACTGGAAAATTCTGCATAAGTCAATTTCCCGGCATCGGGATATTTTGCATTAGCCCTCATCCATGCGATAAACTTGCTTGCCTTGACAGTGCACTTCCTCAATACATCTTCTACCTCATCACCTTCGGAATACACAATAGTTTGCTCGCCAGGGAGATGGAAATTTAGACGTTCAACGGGAATGTCTCTATAATGGATCTTGTACCCAAACATACGCCATGCTGCCTCGCAAGCAGATATGTATCGACAATCGTAATATGCACTGATTTCATCGATCTTCTCCACAGAATCAGCATTCCTCGAAAATGCAACAGTAATTCGATCATTGCCCTTGGTTATATACTTGAATAGGTACTTAATTGCTCTCGTCTGGTTACACCATTCGACATTAATATGTGCTCCATATTTTAAAAGTAAGAACGGGTTGTAAGGGATCACATATTTGTTGTCTAAGGGAATACCATTCTTCTCAACCGTTCGTCCATCATCTCTTCGCATATAGACCGGAAACCCATTCTTATCAATGCTGGTTTGGGAAACAAACTTCTTGGGGAAATTTTTTGTACATTTTCCTTTATCCATGCAAGGAGAATCCTTATTGAAAATACCACACGGACCATGAATCATCAGATCTTTTACCAGATTATAATATTCAGGATACACCTCCTTGTTAGGGATCTCAGCGGATATAATTCGATCAATATGTTCTGGAGTATGATGCTGGGTATTCCAGGCCATGAACAACATAATATGGGCATGCGGTAGTCCACGCTTTTGAAACTCGATTGTATATATAACTGTGATCCAAACAACAAACCATTATTAATAATAATTTATTTAGAACAACAGCAATATGGGAAAAATAATGTATTCATATATGATATAAACAAAATGTTATATATAAAAACAGTCATCAAACACAGTGTAGTGTACCTGCTTTGGTTTTCCCGAATATATGCTTTTTCTTTATATCATCAATCAGATGATTCAACTTCATCTTGAATACCCTAGATATAATATCTGGTCTGTCTTCCGGCCGCAATCCTCTACTCTCGGTGAAACGTGTGATCTCTGGCCATTTAGGGTTGCACGTAAAAGTGATGAACAATTCCGGATATCCAACACTTCGACAAATAGCCATCGCATCCTGATAATTAGAAATCATATTACGAGGGCTCCCGATATAAGTGTCTGGCAACACCACAAGCTTTCCCAGCCTCGCTAGATTTGTCTCACCACGATCAGCATCATCAGCAAGTCCACAATATAACTCGGACCTCAATTCCGGCTGATGAGTACGGATATAATTGAGGCGAGACGTCTCAATCATGGTATAACCGTCAACCAAAAACTGTTGGAATAACCTTCTACAATGAAGAATATATGGTGATTCATTTAATCTCTCCTGTATCCGATAAGCAAAATATTCCCTAGGACTTACATGCTTCCTGCCCTTAGAAGATGATGACTCAGCAGCATATGTAAGATCAACATCTTCCCTATATCCGTCCTGTCCAAAAGGAAGGAGCAGCGGGTACTGTAAGCCAAGAAATGAAGGATTTAGATGGCTGACACGTTGGAGTCCCCCGCCCTTTCTATGAACAATCACGTCACGTTCGAGCCGGTTGAAGTCAATGTCACCTCTAATCAATGCAGCTACCTCATTTTGTTGTGGGATGTTGTATCTTCTACCGTCTCGATTCTTCCTTCCAATGAGTTTCATCGTAACATCAACGCAAGCATCCCTATTCAACCAATCCCTTGCCATCCTGAATGTTTGAGCATACACATTATGCTGATCTAGCATTTCTTTCAAAGAAGAAATAATCTCCGCATGCAAATTTTTCACTCCTTCAGACCTGTTGGACAAACAAATAGTAAAACAAATCAACAAATTACTAACTTTCCATAGTGGAAAAAAATAAAGTAAAAAAATGGAAATGTGTGGACAAAAAACAATATGGAGAGAAAATAAATAAATTTATGTCCATAACACTAACCTGACTGCCTCTATCCTATTAATAATTTCATTGTGAGTGTCCTGTACGTATATTTGCAGAAACTTTGGTTTTTCACCATCCTCTGGGCGCAAACTTCCAATGCTATGATGGTTTTGGCCGTTCATTTTAAATATACGCGGGCATTTGCCTTTGTTTACACCCCGATCTATCTTACCACCCATTGAAGTGAAAGAAAACATCGAGTTATAAGATCGTATGTTGTCCATAAAATGTTTACTCCTACGATCATTTCCAAATATCAAATCCTTCAATAGTTGAGGAGGATCGAGCATTAACGGAAGCACAACATTCCCTTGATTACAGCATATGGACCACTTGGGATTGTTCTTTGTGGAAATGCTCTGGGTTCGCTCAGCAAACCAATAAAAGGCACCACAATGCTCGCATGAATAAATGGGATCTCCAATGTCTACGTACACTACAAATATTTTACAATTTCCATGTCAATAAAATACTGACGAAAATAACAATGAGATAGGCTTAATAAAAAAACGTTAGTTACCCGCATTCAAGAAATCTGTGCTCCCAATGTCATCCCCTAAAACCATACAAAATATAATAATTAATACTATAGTTGAACAAATAAGATAAAATGGGCCAAAATAACTATTTCTAATACTATACACCACCAAAGAAGTCACCACCAACACAATCGCCAGAAGAGTCATAAGGCAATTTGGCAAACACAGCAACCAAGGTTGAAAACAACATACAAAACAATTAGGATGGAAATAGATAAATTATTTCAATGTAGCAATTTCTAAATATGGTACTCACAGGGATTAGAAGGATTATTGTCACCATCCCCATTTTGAATATTGCACGAGCCTAAGTAATCAGTTTTACAACAACATACTGTAGAAGTAGATAAATTACCAACTCCATTTTCATCATTGTTGCCTAAGTGATCTAGAAATATTATATATACACAACAAAATGAATTTGAAAATGAATAGACACGAAAATATTATTTACAACGATGAATAGTACCCAATTAAATTCAAGATTAAGTTATATTTGAACAATCATAATAACAAAAAACTATTAAAAACAAAATAAGAAGGCTTGTACAAAATTATAAAACTACAAAACCATTTCCAATTTAAACAATATACTTACATTGTGTTTCTTTAATTTTCATCATCAACGTCCAGAGCCCTGCTTGGTCCGACTTCAACAAAGGTAGCATGACGTACATTATTCTTAGTAATGGAATGGCCAGGGTCAACCATCATATTCGATTCATGGACTACATTATTAAAGAAAACAAAAGGGACAAATTTATAGAAGTACAAATGGCATTTAATATACCAATATTAAGAAGAACTATATGGAAGGAGTATAGACATCCTATAAGATATTTTAATATCCAAATTTTCCCTAAAGAAGATGGTAAATAAGTGAATAAATAATTATTAAAAAAAACTTACATATAGAAGAATTATCACGTTCACCATACTCATTACACAAACGTCTCGATGCACTACTATCATTTGTTGCGCGGCAGTGGTCTGAACCAATCAAACTGTGAAGATCATCCTGATATGTCATTTTACCCAACGTGCGAACAACATTGTTATCCTCCAAATCTTTGATTGGGATACCATTAATGTGGGTTACATAACTCAATGGCGTAGTTGCACTAAGGGTTCTCAAGACATCCCCTAAACCGTAATTATCATTATCCTTCAGATCTTTAATTGGGATACCGCCAATATGAGTAATAGAACTCAGAGGCACGGGGGTGCTCCAAGGAATCCAAATTTCCTCATTTGTTTCTACCAATTCATGGCTTGATGTATCTACTCGAGTTTCAACACCAGCTGTAGGGAAAAAAAAAGTTCAACTGAAACATGATTTAATTATATTTTTTGTTCATGTAAGGTCGAAATAGAAATTGGAAAAATAAAAAAGATGTGATTATTTAAAAATCTAACACAACACTTACAAATAATAGTTTTGTTTTGTTTAATTTCTTTATGGTATGCACCACCTGCAACATCCACAGAAGTACTAACCAAACCATGCCGGGATTGACGTGAATTGCTGGCTGATTCTTTACTTGGGTTATTGCTCGAAACTACCTCAAACCAACACAAAAACCAAAAAACAAAAAACAAAAACAAGAATTAAGTGAGTTGAATATTTTATCCCATTAACATATTTTTCGTAAATGGAAAAATAAAATACCGTGCAAATGCTTAATGATCATAGCAGTTTTAAAGCATACACACGAATGAAACTCCCTTTGTGATATATATTTAAATAAAAGAGAGAGAGAGAACTGGTTAACCAATGTACCATTTGTGATATCAAAGAACGGCATGCGGTTCTTCAAAGCATCAAATAATCCAACATACCGAGTGGCGTTAGGAGAATTGTCCATTTGAGAAGAGCGTGATTTCTTACTTTGCAAATCACTTCTATCTGTAACAATTGAATTATTAGTAAAATAACAAAAACTACTACTAATAATTATAGCAACTTGTTAGAAAATTACCATTTTCATCCGGGGGCCGTTCCCTTTCTTTTGAAATGGTTCCTGATTTCGTCAATTTCCTCATTTCGCCGTTAATTTAACGGGAAATACTCAATGGCGTCTTAATGCAAACAAATGAAAATTAAATTTATTACTAAATTTCATCACAATGACTAATAAGGCAACAATTCATTTAATAAAAGGCTTCGTTATTCAAAGAGTAATCGAACATAATCCACCAAAGATAGTAGTCTATTTCATATTTCAAGCATCCATTAAATCTAATTCTGGTACTCAACATAGGTTGTTTATTTACTGAAAAATTCCTAAAACCAAAGCAAAATTTAATGTACAACAGCTACTATACTCAAGATAATGATTTGGACGATGGATTGCGTCAATTAAAGAAGACTATAAATTATGATTAGAATGCATGTGCACTTGTATCCACGATGAATAATTGTCAATAGCCAAGTAAGAAGACTATATGCATATATTATTATATAAATTCCAACGATGAATAATTCCAAAGACATAAATTACGATTAGAATGCTTCAAACGATGAATAATTGTCAGTAGCTAATTAAGAAGACTATATGCATATACTATTATATAAATTCCAACGATGAAGAATTCCAATGATGAATTGTAAGCTACAATACAATCTAATTAAGAAGGCTATATGCATTTATTATTTTATAAATTTCCTTTGATCAAAAGCTATTGGAATATATCTATGGAAACAACCATACCGGAGATGGATGGAACACGATTACACGAAGCCAAGTTTTACAGCGTCAATTGGTCCACGCAGTTGAGATGAAGGTTGCATTGGGAGCAGATGTTTGTACTCGTCAAAAGAACAACGCCAATATAACAGCATAAATTTCCTTTGTATAATATATGGTGTTCGTTATTTGAGCAAGAATAAGATTATCTTCATAAGAGGGAAGATAATTTGCCGTGTAATTTGTTCAAAAACATTAAAAACGTGTTAGAATGAATTCAAAATTGTAGGGATTACAATCATAAGAAGTTTCTATATTAGAAACTTTACCTATTATAAGATAAGGAGATTGCAATTGTATTATGGTAAGGAGCAATAATAATCCCATTATTAGATTAAGATGGGAATTATTAACAATATTCTTGTTTAAAAAGTCATTTTTAATCATCCAAGAAGATTGTATATAATAGACGTCTTCTTGACATATATTTTTCAATTGAAGAAAAATCTACTTTCACTCCACAGTAATTAAATAAATAAATAACTAATAATAAATTTGAGACTTAACAAAATAAATATGCCTTTAAATTTGCGCAGTGATACTGCGAAATATTTATCAATGTACAGTGCTTAATTTTAACAAGAATATAATCAGATGAATAATGCTACAACGATCTTATATGATGTTAAAAATGATGTATGTCAACTTGCAAATTATATTTCAACTTATGAGAGGGCTACAAATTTAGTGTACTTAAATTGAAAATTTAAATAAAGAAACAAATAAATCAATATAAGGTGAATGAAGGGGTTGTAAATGAAAGCCGTCAATAGAAGAAGTATTTTCGAATTTAATAAGTAGTGATTAAGGTGATCGCGGAAGAAAAAGTAAATTACTCAAATAAAATATAGATAAGCAAGTAAGACGCGATGTTGATGTCGAAATCAGTAAGGACTAATTACTTATCAATTGAGATGGGTGTCAGGACCTGAGTAGTAGTAGCTGAAGGTGTAAAATATATAAGTGTAGTGTCCGAGCTAGTTCTTGTTTACAGAGTTTCTCCTCCGTCAAATGAATGCTAAGTGTTCTATTTATAGTGCAAAATCAGGTAGGGGCCGTAGGTCATCATTGCGCCGGCTCGACCTAGGCCCAGAATAGGTGTAATGATGCCTCTGTGGCACCTGCAAGCCGTCTTGCATTTAAGGCGTTGACCTCGGAATTTGGGTGTAGCCGCCAACGCATTAATGGGGACAAGATGCTCTGTCGGTTGCAGGTGGTGTCAGGATGTCAGGTGTGTCAGGTGACACGTGGGTTGTCCTTCTTGTCGGCATCGTAGCGGCCCGGATGGCCCAGCGCACATGACCGAGCTGACCTCGGCCCGCCGGTTGGTCATTAGTAATGCGAACAGTTCTCCACGGATTGGCCGACCTGGGCCCAAGGCGGAGTTAGGCGGGCTCGGCCGAGCTGAACTGGGACACAATGCCGACTCCTTAGTGAGGTGAATCCCAGAATTAATCCGACCTGGGACAATGGACACGTCACCGGCCGACCTGGCACTCCTACACGTCAGCGAGGGTCCGTGTTGGGCGTAGGGCCTGGGGCGCGCTCGTGCCACGTCACCAGGGTGCCAACAATTGTCCCCAGTGTGAATGCCGACCTCGGTTGGGGTTGACGCTTAACCGGCCTGGGCTGGCACGCGCGTGGTCGCGTCTTTTCATCTTCCACCGCCATTGCCTATATATACCCCCTCATTTCTTCAGTTTCCACATTTCCGCTCCCTACACTTGTGAAAATTTCTCTCTCGATCTCAAACCAAGTTCGGAACCGTGCTGACCCTGAGGTCGTTACCGTCGTCGTGTTCAGGCAGATTTTCGACCTCAAGACTTAACCAATTTTTCGAAATGTCGTCGAGTTCAGAGGAAGTATACGATTACGATATGGGAAATCGATCTCCAGGGGCCTCCCCCTCTCCGCACCGAGAGAATTTCCCCAGCGTCGAGGAGGTCCTAGAGGCAGTACCCTTGCAGACCGTCAGGGTCTCGGTGGAGTCCGCCAAGCTGGCCTCCGATGTGGGCACGTCCTTCCCATCCGAGCCGGTCTTATCACCGCCGACCTTCCTCAGGAGGAGGAAGAAGAAGTCGCTGCCGATCGGCCGAGGCCGTGGGGATGCTCTCGCAAGGCCGGTGGTGACCGAGGAGTTGCTGAGCTCGTTGCACTCCCAGTACCTGGTCTCACCTCGGGTCAAGTTCGTGGTGCCTGAGGCGGATGAGCGGGCTGACTGCCCATCCGCAGGGCGCGTGGCGGTGAGCCAGGCCTTGCTCGAGTCCGGGGTGAGACTACCGCTTCCCGAGCGGTGAAGCACTTTCGGTCGCGTGGGGTGGCGCCTATTCACTCACCCCTAACACGTGGAGGACCGCCCTCGGGATGATGGTGCTATGGCACCGTGCCGGGCTGAGCGAGCTGACGGTGTGGGAGTTCAACCACTCGTACTCCTTCAAGTCGAACGGGCAAAGATTCGGCCGGTACTACCGCCGATCCGGTCAACTCTGGTGCTTTACATCGGACTTCCGACTCAGTAAAGGCCTGGAAGCGTAGCCGGTTCTCGCGGAGGTGCCTGGTCACCGGATGATCGGGAGGGGAGGTCGCCATTCTGTGAACTACCACGAGCTCGGTAATTATTCTTCCGATCTCGACATTATTTTATTTCGAATCGAGCCAACTCGCTTTCTTTGCAGATTTCAAAGAGGTCGACCGGAGAAGGTGGTCAATGAACGAGCCGCTATCGTGAGGTCGATCTCGGATTGCGATTGGCGCCTTTACTCACCGAAGAGAACTTGTTCCTTTCGCGGCTCGCGAGCTCGCCTCGCCGATCTTCTTCCTCAGGTGATATTCGAATCGCTCTACACCGCATTCCGACCTCGCTTCATTTTCATGCTAATCAAGCTTCGATCTCGCAGCTCACTCTTCATCTCAACCAACACCGAGGACGTCCCCACGCCTCAGCCCGCCAAGAGGCCTCGAGTCGAGGCGGTGGCTCAACCTCCAACCTCAACTCATCGCAGCTCACCAGGCGCCCACCCAAGCACGGCACGAAAGGGGCTAATGACAAGTGCGGGTAGAGCGAGCCCGGTGTGAGGACCTCGGACCTCGAGAGGGTGACCGCCTACCTCGGGACTTCTGAGTTCAAGGAGGCCGCCACGCCGAGAGTAAGGGGACCTCCCGAAGCCACTCCGGATTTCTACCGCTCCACCCGCAATCAGGTCGCAGAGCTCCTCGCCCCGCCGATCTCAAAGTGCGAATGCTCACTTCGCCATGGAGAGGTCTGGACCCCAGCCAGAAGAATACCTCTCCAAGATGGACGCCACGGACAACACCCTCAAGGTGCCGCCCACCGCAGCCGAGCTCGATCCACCTCATCCGAGCCGGGAGCAACCGAGGGCTTCCGGCAAGATCCGCAGGGAGCCTGAAGGAGTGTGACTCGCCGGTGGAGGCGAGGGCGAAAAGTGGCAAAGCCCAACTGAACTCAAAAGGCCCAAATGGAAGGCCAAGGAGGCGCTGGCGAGCCGGAGGACGCCAAGAGGGCGATTCGCGGAGGTCGAGTCCCTCCGAGCTGAGCTAGAGGCAGCCAGAGCGGCTTCGTACCGACCCGCCGACCGCCTTGCGAGGAAGTGATCGAGTCCTACAAGCGATCCGACGAGTACACCTCGTGAGCTCAACTCAACCTTCGCCGCCGCCGAGGATGTCATCGGGACATCACTGAGAAGCATCCAGAGTGGGACGTCGGCTTCCTCCTGGACGAGGTCAAGCGGCTCAGGGCTCAGTACGGCTTGCCGGAGAACTAGCTCGAGGGCGGCAAGGGGCCTCAGGACTGCCTTCTTCTCTTTTTTTTTCTATACTTGTAATTTTCCTCTCTTCTTTTTTTTTTCACTTATGTAATGAACATCGCCAGCTCGCCATACCGAATCGATTTTGTAACTCCACTGATTTCCAAGAATTGTAATGACATTTTCGGCTCACCTTCTTTTCTTGTGTTCAATGTATACAATTGTCTTAAATAGCTCGCGATGTATGCTTGTTTGTTTATCCGCGCTCTAGGTCACTCATCCGCTAGGTCGCCCGCTACTGGGTCATAGGAATAAAGACCTAAAAACCCAATAATTTTAAACAAGTGTTTGGTCCCACCCCTGTGGGTTCGTATCCAGTCCGCGCCTAGCAGGTCGGCCTCAGTTGGTTACGGATTCACCGGCGTGGGCCGGGGTGATCGATCTGATGACTTGATTTATTCGAGTAATGAGCGAGTCCAGCTCGGTCTCCCCATTTCATACGATAATCATTCAAGTAATCAGCTCGGTGGGGGTCACATGGTTGTAGGTCGGTCGCTCAAGATCGAGCCGTCTTTGTTTCTTCTTTCTTTTGTTTGGATTCCACCGTGGTGGATCTATCCCCAGGCCGAACCACGTAGGTCGGCTGTGTCAGGGGGTGGGTCCGCCGTGGCGGACCTAGATTTTTGTTTTTATTGTTTGGATGCCACCGTGGTGGATCTGTCCCCAGGCCGGACCACGTAGGTCGGCTGTGTCAGGGGGTGGGTCCGCCGTAGAGGACCTAGATTTTTGTTTTTATTGTTTGGATGCCACCGTGGTGGATCTGTCCCCAAGCCGGACCATATAGGTCGGTTGTGTCAGGGGGTGGGTCCGCCGTGGCGGACCTAGACATGATAGTTAAGTACTGAACACAGAATTTAAATAACAATTCAAAAACTTCCATTCTTTACCGGAGTAGAGATATTACAACCGGTTTTCAATCATTTACAACTTGAAACATTTTACAACTTGATAGCTACTGGAAGTATTTCTTCAGGTGCTCGACGTTCCAGGGGTGAGGGAGCTCAGCTCCTTCGGCCGTCCCGAGGTAGTAAGAGCCGTTGCAGAGGGCTCTGAGGACTACGAAGGGTCCTTTCCATTTCTCAGCCAGGGCTCCTGCGGCCTGATCTCGGGTGGCGAGGAAGACCTTCTCGAGTACCGTGTCTCCGACTGAAGCTTCGCTCTTTACTTTTTGCTGAAGTACCGAGCACTGCAGAGTTTGTATAGCTCAGTGCGCAGGTCGGCGTCAATTCGCCTTTCCTCCAGCAAGTCAACCTCGAGCATAAGTCCCCGGCCATTTGTGTGCTCAGAGAAGTGCCGAGTTCGGAATAAGGGTAGCTCGACCTCGGCTGGTACGACGGCATCTACCCCATAGGCCAGTGCGAAGGGGGTCTCTCCGTCGGGTCCCGCATGTTGTTCGGAAGACCACAGACGGGCCGGGAGCTCGCCCGCCCACCCTCCTTTCAAGTCCTCCAGTCGGGTCTTGAGTGTGTGCTTGATGATCTTGTTCACGGCCTCCACCTGACCGTTGGACTGGGGGGTTCGGCGTAGAGTAGTGCTTCTTGATCCCCAGGTCCTCGCAGAATGACCTCAATCGACGGTTGTCGAATTGCCGGCCATTGTCTGTTATGATGGACTCGGGTATGCCAAACCGGCAGATGATTGCCCTCCAGATGAAGTCTGTGGTCTTCTGTTCCGTGATCCGGGCTAGGGCCTCAGCCTCCGCCCATTTGGTGAAGTAGTCCACGGCCACTATCACGTACTTCACTCCTCCACGACCAGTTGGCATGGGTCCTATGAGGTCAACTCCCCACTTGCAAAAGGGCCATGGACTGAGCACATGAGTAATTTCGGCGGGAGGAGCCCCACCGACCTGGGCGTGGCGCTTGCACTTGTCGCAGCGCCTGACGTGGGCGATGGCATCTTTCTTGAGGGTGGGCCAGAAATAGCCCTGCCTCAGGACCTTATGCGCCGGGCCTGACCACCAGAGTGGTTCCCACACGTCCCGGAGTGGACCTCATCGAGTAAAAAGGCCGCCTCTCTCTGGCCAAGCACCGTAGCGTAGGGCCCGGAAGTCGCGCTTGTAGAGAGTGTTGTCGATGATGGTGTAGCGAGCAGCTCGATGCGCGAATCGCTCGCCACTGGGGTCCTCCGGGGCCCTACCATCCTTTAAAAAGGACAAAATTTCGTCCGTCCATGAAGGGGGGGCCAGGTCCACCGCCGCCACATGAGAGGGCTGGGCTATTGCCGACCTCGTCAGTTGGTTGATTGGTACAAATTCCAGTTCCTCTATCCCTTCACTGGTGGCGAGCCGTGCCAGGGCATCAGCCAGGTTGTTCTCAGTCCGGGATCTGCCGGCGGATGACCTCTCGAAATGTTTCATTTCGCGGCAAACTAGGTCGGAATAATCGTCATCCGCCGCCCTAGCAAGGTAGGTGCCATTGAGCTGGTTGACGACGAGCTGGGAGTCACTTCGGACCTGGAGGTGAGAGATACCCATCGCCTGGGCATACCTAAGGCCTGCAATCAGGGCCTCGTATTCAGCTTCATTGTTGGAGGCCGGAAAAGAGAACCGCAAGGATTGGCAGAAAGACTCCAAGGAGGGGCTCAGGAGCACGAGCCCAGCTCCCGAGTGTATGTCCGTCGATGAGCCGTCTGCGTAGAGCGTCTAGGGCTCGACCTTGGTACTGGGGCTCGGTAGGGATGGGCTGAACTCGGCTATGAAATCCGCCAGGGCCTGACCCTTGACTGCTAGCCGAGGTCGGTAGGAGATGTCGAACTGTCCGAGCTCCACTGCCCATTTGGCGAGCCGACCTGAAGAGTCTGGCTTCTGGAGTACCTGCCGCAAGGGGTAGTTCGTCACCACTTCGATGGGGTGTTCGAGGAAGTAAGGCCGAAGCTTTCTGGAACTGGTGACGAGCGCGAGGGCTAACTTCTCCATTGGGGTGTAGCGCTTTTGCGGGTCGACGAAGGACTGGCTTGTGTAATAGACCGGCATCGACATCCCCTCGACACGGGTAAGGATCGAACTCGAGGCATGCTCGAGACGGCGAGGTAGAGGGAGAGGACGCCCTTCCGCCTGGGCTTCGACAGGAGAGGAGGTCGGGCCAGGTGTTTCTTGAGCTCCTCGAAAGCTTCCTGGCACTCGGGGGTCCATCCGAAGTCCTTCCCTTTCTTCAGGGCCTCGAGAAAGGGGCGGCACCTGTCCGTGGCCTTGGACACGAATCGGTTCAGGGCCGCTATCCGGCCGGTGAGACTCTGGACCTCTTTAACCCGGGTGGGAGGTCTCAGGTTCAGCACGGCCCTAATCTTCTCCGGGTTAGCCTCAATGCCTCTCCAGCTCACCACATAGCCGAGGAATTTTCCGGACTCAACCCCGAAGGCGCATTTTGCCGGGTTCAGCTTCATTCTATATTCTCTCAGGACGTGGAACATGTTACCTAGGTGTTGGATGTGGTCAGCGGCCCTGACACTCTTCACCAACATGTTATCAACGTATATCTCCATTGTGACCCCTATCTGGGATGAGAACATCTTGTTGACCAGGCGCTGGTACGTTGCCCCGGCGTTCTTCAGCCCGAACGGCATGACCTGGTAACAGTAAAGACCTCGGTCTGTTACAAAGGCCGTGTGCTCCTGATCTGGGGGATACATTGGGATCTGGTTATAGCCTGAGTAAGCGTCCATCATACTGAGGAGCTCGTGCCCAGCCGTCGCGTCTACCATCTAATCTATCCGAGGTAGGGGGAACGAGTCCTTGGGGCTGGCCTTGTTGAGGTCGGTAAAATCTATGCAGACCCTCCAGCTACCGTTGTTCTTCTTGACGAGGACTGGGTTCGCGACCCAGGTCGGGTATTTGGCTTCCCTGATGAACCCAATTTCGAGTAACTTATCCACTTCCTTCGCCAGGGCCTCGTAGCGTTCCTGGTTCAGTGGACGTCGTCGCTGTTGCCGAGGTCTTACCGTGGGGTCGATGTTCAGCCGGTGGCAAGCCACTGAGACAGGTATGCCGACCATGTGCGAGGGCTCCCAGGCGAAGACGTCAGAACAGCCGCCGAGGAACTCAACAAGGGCAGAACGTGTGGGTTCAGCCAGTCCTTTTCCAATCTTCACGACCCTTTCCGTGTTACCGGGCTCGACCTCGACGCTATCGAGTTCTTCCATCGGCTGTGCACTTCGGTCCTCAGGTCGGCTACGGGGGTCGCCGAGCTCGGCCATGGCGACGCCCCTCCGGCCTACCTCGGACGGAGGGCTGGGTGACGTCGCACCGTCGGGCTGCGATCTGATCTCCCCGGACTGTTGCTATCCCCGCTGGCGTGGGGAACTTCATGGCATAATGGTAAATGGAGGTCGAGGCCCTGAGGTCGTACAGGAGGGGTCGACCTAGGAGGGCATTATAGTTGCCTGGGAGGTCTACCACGATGAAGGTGGCCATGACGGCCCGTACGCATGGCTTTTCCCCTAGCTCCACCAACATTGATATTTGCCCGACTGGCTTAGTAGCGTGACCAGTGACTCCAACCACAGGGCCAAGGGGGCACGGGCTCAGGTGCCGCTCATCGAAGACCATGTGGAGTAAGGTCTGGAGGTATAGCAAGTTGACCCCGCTCCCGTTGTCGATGAGTGTCCGGTGTACGCGTGTACCATTGAGGACCATACTGATGACCAGACGTCCTGGTGAGGGTGGCGGACGTGAGCTGCGTCGGCCTCTGTGAAGGTGATCTCTTCCTGGGGCTCGGACGGGGGTCGAGCTGGTCCTGATCCTCTGCGCGGAATACTGGTAGTCAGTGCAGGCCTCCCTCGCAAACCTTTTTCGCTGGTTCCTCGACCCGACAAAGTGTTGGTTGCCCATGACCAACGTATGGACCTCGTTCCGTGGCCCCGCCGGCGGTGGAGGCCGGTGTGGGGCCCCTGCCTGAGGTCGGCCGTGATCGGGTTGTGGGGCGACGAACTCGCGCAGCTGTCCTCGCCGAATCAGGCCCTCAACCTCATTCTTCAGGTCCCTACAGTCGTCGGTGTCATGCCCGGCTGACCTATGGTAACGGCAGTACCTCTCCTGGTTCTGGCTTGAAGAGGGGGTCCTCATCGAGGTCGGGGGTGGTAGGATCCCCCGATCCTTCACATGCATCCGTACGCCTTCCAGACTGGTGTTAAGGACGTGGAAGGACTGGAACCTCTGGGGAGCTGGTCGAGCAACCTCGCGCCCGCGTTGGGGCTGATGCTGAGTATGTGGCGCCTGGGCCGAGCTGGTGTCCCTCTCCTTGCCTTTCTCCTGGCCGTCCCGGGATTCGCCGAGGTCCCCTGACGCCTCACCTGATGTGGCACTCGGCTCTCTTGAGGAACTCATGATATGTCTCTGGATCGCTCTCGTGGACCGACCACCGTAACGGACTGTCAGACGAGGCCGCTAATGCCGCTACCAGGGTCAAGCTTGCCGACACACTTCCGATCTCAATGTATCGATTGTTGAATCGCTCCACATAGTTCTTCAGGGACTCATCCTTCCCTTACTTGACGTCTACTAGTCTCTGCTTTGGGGTCGACCTCAGACGGGACCCCATAAAAGCAGCTTGGAACCTGGTCGCGAGGTCCCCCCACGTGGCTTTGAACCACTTCATGGCCTTATCCCCTAGTGTCAGAGGGAATGCCTTGCACATGAGCTCGTCGCTCACCCCCTGTAACTCCATGAAGGCGGTGTACCTGTCGACGTGGCTTGTCGGATCGCTGACTCCGTCGTAGTTCCCTTGCTGAGGTAACTTCAGTTTGGCGGGCATGAGCTTGCCCTGGATCCTAAGGCTCAGCGGGGAGGCCTTTCCTACCCCGGCCGAGGGGCTGGGGGCCTTCTCCCGGACCTCAAGCTCGGTGACCCTTTTCCGCAGGAGCTCGAGCTCGGACTGCGGAGGTGGGGCACCGTGCGGAGGCGGGGGGCCGTGCACGTTTTCACCCCGCCCTCGTCCGCTTCGCTTCGGCCAGTGGTGAGAGCCGAGGCGGTCAAGACACCGAGTCTTTTTCGATGATCACGTATCCGAGGGCTCCGGGGTATGTAGTGGGGCCGTGGTCCGGTAGGTACCGGGATCGGTTGAACCTCAGCGGCGCCTGGCGCGGCTGAGCCGAGCCCTCTGGAGGGCGATATGACGCCGCTTTAGCGGTGCTTGTCCGATCCTACCGAGGTCGCCACACTGGTGAGGTCGCCCAACCGCCTGACTGGCCGGAGTGGCTCGCCGCTGCGCGATGCCCGCACCCGATTGAGGTCGCCCACTCGACCAAGGGACGATTCCGTCTTTGGTCGGAATCGCGATCACGCAAGTGCGGACGGTCCGGCTGTGACTCATAGGTATGCTTTGGTAGAGTTGGGATGTGTTGCTGAAATACAAAGGAGGAGGCCCTGCTTCTAGCGCCAATTGTTGATGTCGAAATCAGTAAGGACTAATTACTTATCAACTGAGATGGGTGTCAGGACCTGAGTAGTAGTAGCTGAAGGTGTAAAATATATAAGTGTAGTGTCTGAGCTAGTTCTTGTTTACAGAGTTTCTCCTCCGTCAAATGAATGCTAAGTGTTCTATTTATAGTGCAAAATCAGGTGGGGGGCCGTAGGTCATCATTGCGCCGGCTCGACCTAGGCCCAGAATAGGTGTAATGATGCCTCTGTGGCACCTGCAAGCCGTCTTGCATTTAAGGCGTTGACCTCGGAATTTGGGTGTAGCCGCCAACGCATTAATGGGGACAAGATGCTATGTCGGTTGCAGGTGGTGTCAGGATGTCAGGTGTGTCAGGTGACACGTGGGTTGTCCTTCTTGTCGGCCATCGGCCGGGATCGACGCCAGACATGGACCGAGCTGACCTCGGCCCGCCGGTTGGTCATTAGTAATGCGAACAGTTCTCCAGGGATTGGCCGACCTGGGCCCAAGGCGGAGTTAGGCGGGCTCGGCCGAGCTGAACTGGGACACAATGCCGACTCCTTAGTGAGGTGAATCCCAGAATCAATCCGACCTGGGACAATGGACACATCACCGGCCGACCTGGCACTCCTACACGTCAGCGAGGGTCCGTGTTGGGCGTAGGGCCTGGGGCGCGCTCGTGCCACGTCACCAGAGTGCCAACACGCGATATTTATTTTATGGATTAAAAAACATTTTATTAATTGAAGCGAACACGGAAGAATGTCCAAATTACTTAAATAAATTAAAATATAAATAAGCAACTAAGATGACAAAAAGAAAAAAAACAGTTATCCTAAATAAGTGAATCCAATTTATCCGTCATTTTCGATTGTAAACTCGACGCACAGAAGGTCGAGTGAAAAGATAATTTTCAAATGAAGCGAGAGTTAAACGTATTAGCTATACTATTCCTAACGTGTCAAACTCCAAAGGAATGGAAAAAGTCCAAAGTACAACTCCAATCAAACTTTAATGTCTTCATAAGATTAGAAGCAATTAAAGTTAGTATGTAAATTGAAAGTAAAGCTCAAGTTGTTATGTGCTTGGAGTGGTTTTGAATCTTTTGTGATTAGGTAGATTGCTGCGTGCCTATGTCAACAACCAATAAGATAAAGAAACAACTCCTTATGCCAAGAGCTCACATTATAACCGCACAACTTTAAAAGTTATGATTTTCAAATCTCTAACATAAAAAATTATTCCATCTGATGAATTCAAAAACAAAAATCCAAAACATAAATTATAAATGTCAAAGCTAAGTAGCTAACTAATAAGTTATGTAGCAGTAGCCAAAGCAAATTGCAAAACATTATTCTCAAAACCAAACTAAAACGAAAATAGGATTGTTTTTTGGGCAGACTGAATAGATGAATAAACAATGATCTATGGCTTTTCTTTCTTTATTGTCTTGAGCTTCTTGCTTGTGGATGACCTGCTGTTTGGTGTATCCTCAAAAACATCATCATTGTCATCCATATGACGCTTAGAGGATGGTGTGTTAGCAGGCTCATCAAATTCTTCAATTATTTGAGTCCCATTAGCCTAAAATATAATGCAAAAAAAAAAAAAACACTTGAATTAGACAAAGACGATGCAACTAAATCATTCGCTAGAAGAACATACATCACTGTCGATTAGAAAAATTACAAACCTGATTTGATTCCACCATTGTTTCCATTGGGAACATAAGATCCAAGTTATCATCGGAATCATTATCCTATTAGGAAAAACCAAAAATGCATGACATTAGTGTTTAGAATGTTTCTAGTATGGTTCCAACATGTGCATTACCTCCACCACAACTGCATTTTTTGGCTTATGCATCTCAAGAATCTTAGCATCATTGCAGAAAGAACTTATTGTATAAGTCCTTCCACCTCCAATGTTTGGACCATGATTACTGATTTTAAAGAAGTAACCTTCACCTACTAAGTTGTTTATCTCATCGGGTGTAACCAGTACTCCCTCAACCTTCCAAAAAATAAATAATCATTAAATTACACACTTATCAATTGGGATAAAGGAGCGATTGAATTTCAGATTTTTTAATGATTCCAAAAAAGATACTACCTGATCTACCAAGCTACGCAACTCCAACGCAGTTTTCCCAAGAAGCAGTTGGCATACTTCATCCCACAACAACACAGCAGCAAACTCATTGTCACGCTGAACAGATAATTTCATGCAATATTTGTACAACGGTTTCGTAGTTGTCTGGTGGCATTTACTACATAGAAATTCATCACCGACGGAGTCCACTTTCTTTGCACAAGAATTATCTGGACAGCTGGGATAGCACCAATTGTTCCTCGATAGGACACGTTCTATTTCCCCGTAAAACCAATAACCTTTTGGCTATGGAAAAAAATATTTCATTGAAGAATGCACGAAGATTAAAAAAAAGCATCCAATATAACTTAAGAAAAAAAAGGGAAATACATGTTGAATGGAAATAAATACCTCTTTTGAGCTCTTTTAACTTTTCCAACGTGATGGTAGGTCCGAAGGTTGCAGCACTTCCAGAATATTATGAAACGCCCCCACTGGCTTGTCGAGTACTTTGATAAGTTGCCATAAATCTAGGAATAATAAGAACAAAAATACTAATTATATTAGCCACAATAATATACTAATGAGAATAATAATAATAATAATAATAATAATAATAATAATAATAAAATAATCGAAATAATAATAATAACATTAATAATAATAGTAATAAGATATAAATGTTTATTTACCTTATGCGGAAATCCTCGATCTCGGGTAGATGTTCATCGATAATGACTTTAGAAACATAGAAGGATGTTTGTATAGAGACAGAATCCTCTAAAAATATTCAATATAATATAATAATTGTTCATAGCATAATATGAAAAAATGGGCATGCCAAATTGATAATCTAAAAATATTCAATATAATATAATAATCGTTCATAGCATAATATGAAAAAATGGGCATGCCAAATTCATCGGCAGTATCGGCAGGAGGTGTACTCATCACTTGCTCAAAGGGCTTGAAATTGTTAAGTGTCCTCGGAAAGTTAGGAAATAAATCAAGATCATATGGCTTTAGAATGGTTTGTTTTTTGAAAAATAGTCTATAGGGATGCAGGGCGGGCTTAAAAGTCACATCATTTGGTTCGACGCGAAAATTTTTCATGGCATATAAGCCACGCTCATCAATTAAATTCTTAAAGCTCGGCCAAAGATCAGGCTCAATTGTTGCATGAATGCGCGCGCACTGCAAAATAACCATAATTTTACAATTAAGATTTACTCCTTGGATTATTCAACTGAAAAAAAAAAAGATTCAACAATTAAGTGACCTACGTCTTGATCTTGTAAAACCATGTCAATTGAACGTATTTGATGGGGTTGGAACCTCTGTGTAACAATCCAGAGACGAATAACCCGCACCAAAATGCATTTATCCTTCGGTATCTCACCAACAACATTAGCAAGGAGCATCGGGGATGGCGCCATTAGTAAACTCTACTGTCAAATAATAACAACCAAAAAGTGCATGATGGATTACAACAGGGTAGTAAACACATAAAAAAACATCAATGAACAACAATAAACACATATACAATTGAAAAATTCAATTTTTCAGCCAAATCAATATAAGTTTTCAAACAGCTTTATGAAAATTTAACCGCACAATAAAAAATACAAATTCCAACCGCAATACGAATAAAACAGAGAAATATGTGTCTATACATGAGATGAAAAACATATGATAATAAATGGGGAAAAAACAGAGAGCAGCCCAATGACTGATATCATCAAAACCAAAGTAAAATAAAATCTTCAATGATTACAGCCAAGCAATATATATAAATGAAAGAGGCAACTGCCAACCCATACAAATATAAAAATGAAAAAGCATCTCAGTAGATTACAATATTAAGAAAATGAATACCATTACCAAAACTAAGCAAGGAAGGGATGGAAGATACCTTTGTGTAAAAGGATTATGGTTTCTACTTCATCAGCATTAAACAACCCAAACAAAACCCAAAAAAAAAAAATGTAATATAGAATTAAATAAGAAAATACGCATAAACATCACCAGAAGAATGGAAGAATACCTCAACTAAGCGGAAGGGTGCAATACAATATCGAAGCCTTTTCGTGTCTATATTTATAGGAACCCATCGATGCAAATAACAGTAGGAGAATAATTCTACCATCAATAGAATTATAATGTTGGAATGAAAATCCCAATTCCATAATTAGATAAATTGACAGAAAATAATTAAATTAAAACAAATCAATTAGAGCTAGGTGGATTCTAAAGACCACGCGATCTACGGTAGTGGAATTGTAATGAGTTTATATGCAATCGAATTAATCAAATTTATTGATGAAGATATGGGATTGTGTAAGACTTTCTCGGTTTCTCCAGATGCAGCCGGATATTCTGGACAATTTTGGGTGATTTAAGATGATAATAAGGCAAGAGATATAAGCTAGTGGGCTATATGTATATCCATGGAAAATTGTGTAAGACTTTAAAGACCCAGCTGGATTTGACCGTTTGCATTTTTCCTTTTCTTTTTGTTTCCTTTTTTGTTTCGTTTTTCAAGAACCAACCAAATTTTAGCTGGCATTTTCTTTTCTTTTTTTTTTTAAATCAAAAAATCTGATTGGATGCATTACTTTAAGCGGGAAAAGAATAAAAAAATCCATTAAAAACATTTTTGTTCCAATTCTTTTTCTATATTATAGATTATTATTATTATTATTATTATTATTATTATTATTATTAGTAGTAGTAGTAGTAGTGATGCACGGAATTGACTACACATATGAAATATAGAGACTATGAAAAAAATTCCCCTCCCATCCCTTTGTAATTCAAAGGCAAAAAAATATCAAATATGAAAAATTATCAAAATTTAATAAATACTAATCTAAAAAACACAAAATTTATTTTCATTTTTTTAATGTCACAAATTTTAATCTTAAATATTAAAAATTGCATGAACCTAAATATGAAATGGAGTGGAACTATTGACACTCCAAAAATTTTTAATTACACCCACAAAACCCACCTTCTCCAACATACTCCCAATTTACTTAAAAAAAAAAACAAATGGTTTAATGAACAAGCTAAACAAAAAATAAAAATAAAAATCCCGCTTAATCGGCTACCATTTTCACGGCAATTGTTACCAAAAGGGGCCGAGGGTACCTTCCGCTTTTTGGTTTCAAAAAAGTTCCATCCTTAGGTTACTGTAATTTCTAGCAGCAAATGTTTTCGAAAATAACAGCAAAAGAAGCTGCCAAAATGCTGCTAGAAATGGCATCGAAAATGCACAGGTCTTCTTCTTTGTTTTTCTTCCTTTTTTTTTTTTGTTAAAAAAGTGGGAGGATATTTTGGGAAGGTAGGTTTTTTGGTGTGTGTTTAGAAATTTTTGACGTTTCAATAATCCCACTCTATAAAGTATAAGGATGAGTATTTATGGGTTCAGTTATGAAAGGAACCAAAACTGTTTATTTAATGTTTGTTTTCAATGATTTATTTTTTATTTTTTCATTTTACGTAGATGCGTAATATTTAAACGAAAAAAAAAGAAAAATAAAAAGAATGGTTAAAGTAAAACAGGGAGTGGCAATTGAATAGGGGCGTGGATAAATGCACCCAGCCAATTTCTTTGTGCACCCATTTTATGCCAGCTTTTCCAATTATGCCTTTAATAAAAAAAAAAGAAAAAAGTATGTTCGCTTCATTTGGAGCGAATACACACAATTGCGTGTTCGCTCCACCTGGAGCGAACAAAATTTAAAAAAAATAAAAAAAAAAGAAAGATGATGATTGAAAATTTTTTGCTATCATTTTTTATTCAAATTTTTTATAATCACTTTGACTAGCAATTTCTTTAAGTTTTTTAAAGAAATTATTAGTTAAAAAAATTTTTACCATCACTTTTTTGTTAAAAATTTTTTAACCACTTTAGCAAGTAATTTTTGAAATGCACCTACAGAGACTATAAGGGCGATTGGGAGTGTTTTTTAATGGTTGTTAATAGTTTTTAATGTAAAGGAGGAGAGAGAATGAGTGGAGTTGAGTGATTGAGATTTGTGGATGTGATGAGATGTGTGGATGTCATTGATTTAGGAGAGAGAAAAAAGTTGAAAAAAGTGGAAAAAAAGTGGGAAAATGTGGAAAAAATTGTTCCCATTCAGGCTTTATATGTTCGTTCTATGTGGAGCGAACACAATTAAATTTAATAGAAAAAAGAAAAGAAAAGAAAAGAAAGGGAGAATGATGGATAAAAAAATTTTATTTTCATTTTTTGCAACCATTTGATGAGTAATTTTAAGATTTCTTTAAATTTTTTGTAGCAACTGAATTTTTTTTTTAATACTTATATTTAAAACTAACCGGATAAAGTTTGTTAATTACTATATCATAAAAAAAATTAGAAATTCATTATTAAAGTGGTTGCAAAAAACTTAAAGAAATTTAGAAATTAAAATTTCTAATTTTGAAATTTCTTTAAGTTTTTTGCAACCACTTTGATGATGAATTTTGAATTTTTTATGATATAATAATAAGCTTTATTATCGAATTATTAAAAAATTTAAATTTTTTACAATCACTTTTACGAGTAATTTCAAAAATTCTTTTTTGTGTATCTACTCTAATGATAAATTTCAAAATTTTTATATCATATAGTAATTAGCTTTTTCCAGACTTAGTGTTAAATACAATTATTAAAAAAAAAAAAACTTTGAGTGATTGAAAAAAATTTAAACAAAAAATAATACGAAAATTTTTCGTTTGATATTTTTCTTTCTTTTTTTATTATTTATTATTTTTTTATTTAAAAAAAGTCCGAAAATGGCATTCGTCCCATGTGGGGCGAACGCGTTTCCTGCATTTGGTACACCGGTCCACTTCGAGTGAACGTCTTTTTTATTTTTTATTTTTTTAAAGTCAGAACATGATTGAAATTTTGTTAAAATATGGGTGTAAGCAACAAAATAGTGGGTGTATTTAGTCGTAGCCATTGAATACTTGTGGAGAAAAGCATTTGGTAACCACACAGAGTTGAGTTTCATGGGGCTCTTCTGAGAAGTTAATGGCGGGGGTGGATGCCACGTTGTCATGGTGCGCGGCCATTCTTCCACCAATTACAATGCCAGTTCATGAAGGAGACTCCGTGGCTCCTCCTTGTTGGAACTAGCAGTAATGATTGGCAAACAACAGAGAGAATCAAAATAACACAGCAAGATTTGTTTTGGCCGAAGCCCCGATGGTTCGGTGTTACCCTACATCCACCGTTGAGCACCACAAAGGAGTATTGCTCAAATCCACTATAAAGAAGATGGTTACAGTAGTATGCCACCAAGATTACAGAATACGAGCCCTTCGAGATACCACAATCAGTTCACAGACTTAACCAATGAACACACCTCTCTAATCAACCCTAATCACAGCAATATATGAACTCTACTCAAGAATCACAAGTAGAAACTAAGATTCTGATAGAAGAGAGAAAAAATTAGGTTACAGCTGATTGTGAGAGAAGAGGAGAAGTCAGAACTGTAGCTTGTATTTTTCCCGTATAAACTTGGCCCTTATATACCACCAAGGCCCAACAACTTAAGAGAAGGTCCATGAGATGGCTCCACCTGGCATAATCTCCAACCTTTATTTAAAAAACGTATCTTGGCAGATCTTAACAGATAAGTGAGTAGCAACTTCATAGATTGGTAAATCTTGGTAAATCCCAACTGAAGAGTGAGTAGTAACCTCTCACAATCTCCACCTACTACGAACCTCTTCTCTTTTAGTGGATTTGAACATATCAGCTTTGCTTCCTTTGCTCAATGTACCTGCAAAAGAGATTACCCAGAATCAATATTAAGAATTTTATGGAAATACTTAAATCGAGATAAAGGTATAATCTTTGTCCCCATATCAGAGGGGTTCAACAAAGTAGAAACTTTAACAAGTTTCACAACTCCCTGTTCAACCATTTCTCTTATGAAATGGTACTTGACATCCACATGTTTTGTTCTATCGTGGAACATTGGATTTTTGCTCAAGTGAATTGCACTTTGACTATCTGAAAAAATACAAACACATTCATTAGTAAAATTAAGTTCAGAAAGTAAGCCTCTAATCCAAAGTCCTTCCGTTACAGCTTCACAAGCTGCAATATACTCAGCTTCCGTAGATGATAGTGCTACAATCTTCTGTAGCTAGGATTTCCAGCTTATACAATTACCACAGAGTGTAAAGATGTAGCAAGAGGTTGATCTCCTCTTATCAATTTCCCCAGCAAGGTCTGAATCTGTGTAGCCACGAAGCTCCACCCCATTAGAGCGTTTCTTAAACCATATTCCCAAGGTTGCTGTCCCCTTCAAATATCTTAGCAAACCTTTTAAGGCTGCCCAGTGAAGTTCCCCAGGATCTGCCATGTATCTACTAAGAGTACTGATACTAAATGCCAGGTCTGGTCTTGAACAGATATCAGATACATGATTGATCCTATACAATTAGCATATGGTATTTTGCTCATTCTTTCAGCTTCTTCAAGGGCTTTGGGAGATTGTTCAGAGGACAATTTAGGATGTCTTCCCAGCGGTAAAGAAGCAGGCTTACATTCCCCCATACTAAATTTTTCCAAGACTTTCTAAGCATAAGCACTTTGAGTCAGAAACAATGTCCCTTTTCCTCTGTTTCTGATTATATCCATGCCAAGAATCCTCATTGCTGGTCCTAAATATTGAATAACCTTTCGGTTTTTGGGCCTTTGAACAAGCTCCCAGGTATGATTCTTGTTAAGTGAGTCCATTTCTTCTTTCATGGCAATAAGCCACTGTTTTGACTCACTACATGAGATAGCTTCTTCATAGGTAGTTGGCTCATTGCATAGATGTTCATCTCCCATAAAAAATGTCACATACTCATCAGTAAAGTATCTGCTTGATGGCCTTCTATTCCTCACACCTCTATCTCTGGTCAAATGATAACCTGGAGACAGCTCATTAGCTTCAGTTTCTTCTTGTTCACCTTGTTCAGTTCTTAAACCCTGATTATCATTTTGATGGTCATTAATTTCTTCTTGTATACTATTGTCAACTTCAGTTTCAATGTTAACAAGCTGTTCTTTCGAAGAAATATCCATCTGCCTCATATTCTCGGTAAGGCAATGAAACACATTCTCCTTAAAAAACACATTCCTACTGAGAATGACTTTGTACCCTGGAATATCTTTCTGCCAAAGCCTATAGCCTTTAGTACCATCACCATACCCTAAAAACACACACTTATTTGCCCTTGCATCTAATTTTCCCTGATTTTGATGACTGTATGCAGCACAGCCAAATACCCTCAACTTATCAGAACTGAATCTTACTGCACCATTTATATTCAGGTGATTGCATATTTATAGCCTTTGAGGGGCTATAGTTGATTAGCAAGGTAGCAGTCATTAAGGCTTCACCCCACATACACTTGGGAAGACATGAACTCAACAACATGCATCTCACCTTATTTAACAGAGTTCTGTTCATCCTTTCTGCAGTACCATTCTGCTGAGGAGTATAAGCAATAGTTCTATGTCGCAGTAATCCTCACATCCTTGCAAAACTCACAAACTCAAGGTTACAAAATTCTAGCCCATTATCCTGCTCTAAGTACTTTCACTTTCTTGTCAACTTGATTTTCAATTAGGATCTTCCAATCCTTAAAGGTTTTAAAAGTATCTGATTTTGTTTTCAAAAGAAAAGTCCAAATTTTCTTTGAGAAATCATCTAAAATCAGTAGAAAGTACTTGAACCTTGTGCAAGTATTGACTGATGCTGGACCCCAAAGATCAGAATGCAAATACTCTAAAATGTGTTGTGATTTGTGTGCACCAATGTTAAATGGTAACTTATGATGTTTTCCAAGTATGCATGGTTCACAGAATTCCAAGGTGCCAATACTATCAACTCCAAAAACATTTTGTTTTGCTAGAGACAACAAAGGTTTGTTCCCTATGTGGCCTAACCTGTTATGCCACAATAGAGTGTTTTCTTTAGAGACAGAGGCAACTACATTAACTTGTGGCATAGCATTGATGGTGTAAATACCTCCTAGTCTAGGAGCCCTTAAAATTTCTTGATTTTGATAAAATAGCCTTGTAAACCCATCACTAATAATAATTTTAAAACCATCTTTATCAAGTGTACCAAGAGACACTAGGTTTCTTTTCAAGTCAGGAACAAACTTTGTATTTTGAAGAACAAGTCTTTTTCCATTTTCTAGAACCAAATTAATAGTTCCAGTGCCTTTGATATGACAAGTCATGTCATTTGCAGTGAGGACACTGCCTCCATTTTCAGATACAAAAGTTGAAAAACAGTTCTTGTATGCACATAAATGGAAAGTACAACCAGAATCTAAAATCCAGTTGGAAGAACAAGCAATGGTGGAAGCCATGAATGCTACACCACTAGTTTCTGCTTGATTAGTACAAGCAGCTGCAGTAGCAGTCTCATTTTCAAGGTTTTTGGCTTTCAAATCATTGATTCTTTTATAACAGTTTTTGGCATAATGTCCAACCTTCTGACAGTAGTGACATTTCCTAATTTTGGTTTTGTCCTTCCCCTTTTGGTCAGATTTCTCCTTAGGATTTTGATTTTGGTTCTGATTCTGGTTTTGGTGCCTTTTCTGAATAGTGTTGTTCTTGTTCTTGGGTTTGGTTTTAGCAAACAGAGCTTCAACTGAACTGGCTTCTCTCTGATCATTTTTGAATTCAAGATCTTTGGTTCTAAGTGAGGAAGTGATAATTTCAAGGGTCAAGGATTCCCTCCCATACTCTAAGGCATTCCTCACATCTCTATACTTTTCCCCCACAGCATTAAGTAGGGCAATGTTCAACTGATCCTGAGAAATTGTTTCCCCTGCGTTGGATAAATCTTGGGTGATTTTACTCAATCTATCCAAGTTTTGTTCAAGATCAAGGGTATTATCGAATTTGAAACCAAAAGTTGTTTGTAAAGAAAACACTTATTTGGGGTTGAGGTAGTAAGGTAAAGTGTCTTTAATTTTTTCCACAGCTGCAGGCTTTCCCAAAGTATCTTCTACCTTCCTAATCACACCGGCTTATTGTGTGGAGAAAAATGGAACTCCATGCGATCTCGTCGAGCTCTTTCCTCCTGGGCCGAGTTGAATTCACCGCCAAGATTCATCAAGGCTCGAGCACACCTGCTGAATTATCAGAGCCCTCATTTTACTGCGCCACAGGAAAATCCCTGCACCACCCATGTCTCCACCTCAAACTTGGTGGTAGACATCTCTTAAAATGAGGGAAGATGAGTATGCAATGCAACAAAAAACTGATACAAAAAATGGGTTCCAGCAATAGTCCCAAACACAAAGAATCGCAAGTATGGACAAGAATTAAGTAGTCAAGAGAGAAGATACTAGTTACCAAAGAACAATTGAGCCTCGATGTTAGAGAAAAGAATACCCAAACCCTCAATAAGGCCAAAGAAGTGATTCTCTGTCACTGGGTTACTTCACAAGATCACAAACGTTCTACCATCCCCTCAGATTCAAGAGATCTCAATGGAATCTCGAGACAAGGGTGAATAAATAGGGTTTAGTGCATCTTGAAGCCACAAATTCCCCAAAAGATACACAAAAAACAGAGAACCACAGAGACGAGGACGAATCTGAAAGCCTTCACCGCCTACCCTAGTTGAAGTCGATGTGCCTTTAATATTGCCAATACTATTAACTAAGCTCTGATACCACTGTTGGAACTAGCAGTAATGATTGGCAAACAACAGAGAGAATCAAAATAACACAGCAAAATTTGTTTTGGCCGAAGCCCCGATGGTTCAGTGTTACCCTACATCCACCGTTGAGCATCCACAAAGGAGTATTGCTCAAATCCACTATAAAGAAGATGGTTACAGTAGTATGCCACCAAGATTACAGAATACCAACCCTTCGAGATACCACAATCAGTTCACAAACTTAACCAATGAACACACCTCTCTAATCAACCCTAATCACAGCAATATATGAACTCTACTCAAGAATCACAAGTAGAAACTAAGATTCTGATAGAAGAGAGAAAAGATTAGGTTACAGCCGATTGTGAGAGAAGAGGAGAAGTCAGAACTGTAGCTTGTATTTTTCCCGTATAACACTTGACCCTTATATACTACCAAGGCCCAACAACTTAAGAGAAGGTCCATGAGATGGCTCCACCTGGCATAATCTCCAGCCTTTATTTAAAAAACGTATCTTGGCAGATCTTAACAGATAAGTGAGTAGCAACTTCATAGATTGGTAAATCTTGGTAAATCCCAACTGAAGAGTGAGTAGTAACCTCTCACACTCCTTTGTTCACAATTGCTGGTTAAAAGCCCGAATGGATACAACTTTTATCAAATTTTATCACTTTTTATCACTTTTTACTATTTTTTCCACTTTTTTGTCTCTCCTAAATCAATCACATCCACATATCTCATCACATCCATAAATCTCAACCACTCACCTCCACTCATTCTCTCTCTTCTTTCACATTAAAATCTATTAAAAATCCTTAAAAGTTACTCTCATTCACCCTTTAAGACTAAAACATTGCTAGTTCATACTTAACAAGTACCAACTGGTGATCTGGATCAGTTAAATTAACGCAATCAAGTGACGCCGCCTTCTGGACTCTGGTTATAAGCTCTCTCTCCGCTTCGGTGCCCATCCCCTGTCACCTCCTCCCATAAAAACGAAGCCCAGATACATTCATTCACTGGTTCACGCTATTCAGATATATAAATACACACATACAAATATACGATCACCGTCGCGGACATTATACAGAAGTGAACAGATGTGGCGGTGCGTGTCTCGTGGCCTCCGCATTCCGTCGAAGACATCTACTGCCGGTGACTCCGTCCGCCGTCTCTTTTCCACTCAATCCGTAAGATCCTTGTTTTCAATTTAAAATTATATTCAGCTTTTTCTTGGCGGAAATAGATAGAAATCTTCACTCCTTTGACTTGACTGCTTTAGTTTTTGCATTTTAGTATCTCGTGAATTTGTTCTTTTTGAAATAAGGCTTCATTGTTAGGCAGAGCTAACTAATTCTCTTTTCTAATTGATTTGCTTTTTTTCATGCGTGCTGAGAAGCTTTGATGTGTCCACTAATTGATTTGAAGAAGCTTGATGTGATTCTTTACTATTTTATTCATAATTGGAATTTTTTGTTTGTTAAAGCAGAATGCGGGAGGGTCGTCGTACACAGTGGTGGATCATACCTATGATGCTGTTGTGGTGGGCGCAGGGGGTGCCGGCCTCAGAGCAGCGATTGGGTTGTCCGAGCATGGATTCAACACAGCTTGCATTACCAAGCTCTTTCCAACTCGTTCCCACACAGTTGCAGCTCAGGTGCAGTTCTTGTGCTTTTAGTACAGTTATATTAACTATTTCATTAAGCATGGCCAGTATCTCGGGATACAAAGTTCTTCTTTTATCATCTTCTAATGTTTCCACGGGCCAATTTGGTTGTGTATTTCTTGCACTAAAATCGTAAAATGACATGATGATATTGTCGTTAAATTTTTGGTATATGGTATTAGATTAAGATTAACATTTGTTTCAGTTTTCCCAGCTCCTCGGATGCTATCATTGAGTCATGTTATAGTGTTGTCTTAGTGACATTGATTTAAATGTTTTGAAGCTTGTGTAATCCTCTTCTTTCTTCTAATCCAATCCCTGATTCAATGCCCCTCAATTCCGTGTGCTCTTTTTCCCTTCAATCACCTAAAAGTGAGAAAAAGAAAAGGGACGAGAAGGAATGCCGCATTAATTTTGCTGTTTTATTTTTGCAGTGTTTTCTGCTAGTTAGTAAATCAAAAATCATCCAAATTGATTCTAATAAAATCTTCTGTCATTTTTTGCCTTTCCAGGCTTCTTCATCCATATAGAAGACCTATTTTGATCCTTGTCATCTCGTCGTAGAAAACAGGAACTCATTTTAAAATAAAAAAATTTTTACTAGATGCGTTTTTCAGAAATTTTCCCTTGCTGCATATTCAAAGAACTCATTTTTACTGAAGACAATTGCCTTTTGACATTCTCCGTTAGTAGAAATGAAACCTTGTACTCTGCTTTTATGTGGCTTGAAATGCACTGAGTTGTCAGCGTGCCTACTTGTCATTCTATTGTATATTATGGGGATTTCAGTTCTTCTCATAGCTTGTGAATCGTGATTCAAGAAATGGATGTTAATATCTGGTAGACATTTTTATTGAATAGACAAAGTTCTGCTCCTAAATCTCCAATGTAAGCCCATAATGTTTTTCCTCTACAATATGCATCTTATCACCATCTCTTTACATTCCTTTGCAGGGTGGAATTAATGCTGCATTAGGAAATATGACGGAAGATGATTGGAGGTGGCACATGTATGATACAGTCAAGGGAAGCGATTGGTTAGGTGTTTAACTGAACTAAGGGAAAGGCTTTCTTCTAGTTGTCAGATCTCCAAATGAGATTTAATTTTTTTTTCCTTTTTTTTTTGTTGTATTAATTGTACCCTCTACACAGTTTCCCAAAAAAAAGAAAAAAAGAAAAATAAAAAAATAAAATAAAATTGTAACCTCTACACATCGTATATGATCTCAACACCGCTTGAATTGGAACTAAACGATGAAAATTACACAAACAAGTAGCCTCTCCTATTGGGCAATATAGGTAGATTCAGTGACTCAAGATTCCTATGTTACCTGGTGTAGATCGCCTAGAAACTTCCTTGCATGCGTATTCATGTTGTACAAGTTTACAAATTGAAAACACTGATTGAAGTTCTCTCTATTTAGAATATGTTGTGCTTGTGCTTTCATATGGCACAAAGTTTTAAAATTAAGCACAAGCATCAATAGTTCTATTGGCCTTTGATCTCTCCATACGTTCAATGTGTTGTTGACTACCCGAAGGCCTAATCCACAAATACAGTTGTCTTTCTTTTGGTCTATGTTTGACAAAAGTTTTATTTCCACTTTCACAAAGTATTACTGCTTGTTATAAAATTCCAATAATTTGTTATTTTTGTGTCTGTCAATGTTCTTTTATCTGGATACCAGCATTTGCCATGATTCCTGATACTCTTTTATCTAATGACACAAATTAAGTGAATATGGCACTAAGTTATCTTTAAATAACTGGCATTGTGTTACCTACAGGTGATCAGGATGCCATTCAGTACATGTGTAGGGAAGCACCAAAGGCGGTTATAGAGCTTGAAAATTATGGGCTACCATTCTCAAGAACTGAAGATGGGAAGATTTATCAGCGTGCATTTGGTGGTCAAAGCCTAAACTTTGGAAAAGGTACTAAGATGTTTTCCAAATAGAAAAAGGGATTTCAACAGGATGTATTTGTTTGCTCAACCTCTGTATTTTGCAGGTGGACAGGCATATCGTTGTGCATGTGCTGCAGATCGAACTGGGCACGCTCTGTTGCACACTCTTTATGGCCAGGCTATGAAACACAACACACAATTTTTTGTGGAATACTTTGCCCTGGATTTACTTATGGGTAGTGATGGTAGGGTTACCTCATTAAGTACAATTGAGTTCGTTCATCTATTTAACAATTATGCTCTCGTTCAAATTGATTGTCCTCCCCATGTGATACGGAGCGAAGCAATATGAGACTAACTTTGTTTGTCTCATCAGTTAATCATGCCTCACATGGGGATCATACATAGTTTGCACAAAGTGAAACACTTATTGAATAAGATGTTATTGCATGAAATTTGTATATGTAGACAACTAAACGTAAAGTGGAGAGAGAAACCAAGCATGTTTCATAGTAAGCCCATGTTTGTCACAACTTTTTCAAAAATAGTTTTCTCAGATATCATTTTCAACCACCCATTTATTTAATATGACAAACTTTAAATTTTTTTGGAATTTTTCTTCACTTTTCAACTACAAACTCAAAAATCATTTTCTCCTATATGTACCCTTGATATACACACACACACTGGAATTGCTTAGTTAAGGACACCGTCTCTTAATTATGATCACCATCTTCAAAATCAGCGTCCTTTTATTCTATTATTTTATTTTTGTGTAAATGTTCCTTTAACTACCATAACGGAAAAATTTGCAGGGAATATGAAACCCATGGTTGAAAAGCCAGTGTGATCACCATCATCTATTTTAATACTTATAAACTTACTTAAGCTTGTTGAACTGTGTGAAAAAAATTAGACTTGCAATGGATACCCATAGTTGGATGAAAAAATAGAAAAAACAGGGCCATGTGTAGTCCTTTCAAATTTTCATGTATTTTATTTAGTTTTTAATATTTTGTTATCAGGTAGCTGTCAGGGTGTAATTGCCTTAAATATGGAGGATGGGACATTACATAAGTTCCGTTCCGCATCAACAATTCTGGCTACGGGGGTAATGTTATTCTTTAAGCATCTTTAGAATTGCATCAGTCATTGCATTTAAAATGCTTATTTGGGTTCTATCACCTGAAAAGCTACATCTTGTTTTGCTGTTTCTGCTAGGGTTATGGTAGGGCATACTTCTCTGCTACTTCTGCTCACACTTGTACTGGAGATGGCAATGCCATGGTTGCTCGAGCTGGGCTACCTCTTGAGGTGTGTTTAGGGCCTGCTTTAGTCCAGATTTTTCCAATATTATTTATCTTCAAAATCATGCTCACCAGGCATTCTCCCAAATCATCACGCTTTATGCATAAATCTACACCAAACAACTCTTATTGTTGACTACTATTTCTGTCTTCACCTAAGGACTATTGGGGATCAAGAATTCGATTTTAAAGCATGTTTCATAAAAAGTTCTGTGTCTTCAATGATTAACCCTATGACTGTATTTCAACAGGATCTGGAGTTTGTCCAATTTCATCCAACTGGTATTTATGGTGCAGGTTGTCTCATTACTGAAGGTCTGTGGCTATCGATCTCGGTTCAATTTGCATAAACCTTCTACTCTTACATTACCTTTTGAAAGATGCACTTAGTTCTTATGTTTCTACTTGTTTAGGGTCAAGAGGTGAAGGTGGTATACTTAGGAACAGTGAGGGTGAAAGATTCATGGAACGGTATGCCCCAACTGCTAAGGATCTTGCATCAAGAGATGTTGTTTCGAGATCTATGACAATGGAGATCCGAGAAGGGCGTGGTGTAGGTATAGCCGCATTCACAATCTTTGGAGTATGGTACAATCCAGTTTTGCTAGATATGCTAAATTGTGTCCAAAATGTGACTTCCGACATGTTCAATGAGTTTGTTTTGGGAGTAGAAGAGCACAGTGCCCTGGAAAATGTAGAAATCCTTCCCCGAGAACTTGGGATCCCGTATTCTCTTTCTTTTCAATTGAAATAATCATCTATTTCAAGTTCTTTCGAACTTTGATGAAGTTTTTGACACTTGTTTTGCTTGTTTTGACACTTGTTTTGCTTGTTTTGACCTGTCTCATGCTGTCTTTTTACCAATTCCTGCAAATTTCTGGTTTTGATTTATCAAAGAGAAGAAAAGAAAGCTACCCCACATAATCTTCCTCAAAACATGGTGATGATTTCCCTGATTTTGAAATCCTATTTTTCTTTCCAAGTGAAATCTCTTGTTAAATCATTCTTATCATATGTGAATTCTGAAGTTGGCACTTTCCTTCGGTAAGCTTATATGTGTAGCTTCATATTGTGAGAGGATACATGACTTTAGATATTTGTTAGTCCAGAATTAATGTTATGGCCCGATTGGTAGCTTAGAGATGTGAGTATATTGGAGAATATAGTCCATAAGGTTGGATGCTACCACTTATACATAATGTGACAAATTATTCTCGTTGTTCACAGGGCCCTTGAAAGATCATATCTATCTCCACTTAAATCACTTGCCTCCTGAAGTCCTCAAGGAGAGACTTCCTGGTATATCTGAAACTGCCGCTATATTTGCGGGTGTTGATGTCACAAAAGAGCCAATCCCTGTTTTACCTACAGTCCATTATAACATGGGTGGGATTCCGACAAACCACCATGGAGAGGTAAGGTTGATGCCAACTTTTCAACTCTTGGTCAAATAATGTAGAACTTCTTTCCTATAATAATTGCTGCCCTGCAGGTGGTTACCATCAAAGGTGATGATCCTGATGCAGTGGTTCCTGGCCTCTTAGCTGCTGGAGAAGCTGCCTGTGCTTCCGTTCATGGTGCCAATCGACTCGGTGCAAATTCACTTCTGGACATTGTTGTGTTTGGACGGGCCTGTGCAAACAGGGTCGCTGAGATCCGTCGTCCGGGTAAACAGAGGTTTCTTGATTTTCAGGGATTTGGTGCCTCATAGGCAGTGCATTACAATTCTGATATACGTTGCATGAATTCAGGAGAGAGACAAAAACCACTTGCAAGCGATGCCGGAGAGAGGACCATTGCGTGGTTGGACAAGCTTAGGAATTCAAATGGTTCCTTTCCCACCTCAAATATTCGGCTGAATATGCAACGTATTATGCAAAACAATGCTGCTGTGTTTCGCACTCACGAAACATTAGAAGAAGGTAAGTTTGTTGTATTTCAGGTGAACTGGACGCCTAGGTGGATATCCTCAATCTTCTCATATCTCATCATGTTTTTCTGGTTCCCTTGAAGGCTGTCAATTGATTGATAAAGCGTGGGAGAGCTTTCATGATGTCAAGTTGAAGGACAGAAGCTTGATATGGTATACATGTTTACACTAATTGCAAGGAAATTGTTTGCTTAATCCCGTAATTCTGATTGTGTGTCTTGAATTACTTCATTGAGAACCAGGATCTTGGCGTTGGGTTTGAAATACTTTTTAACAGACACTATATGTTTGCAGGAACTCAGACTTAATAGAGACGATTGAGTTGGAAAACCTTTTAATTAGTGCATGTATCACCATGCACTCCGCTGAAGCGAGGAAAGAAAGTAGAGGAGCCCATGCACGCGAGGATTTTACGGTCAGTTCTAGACCATTAAATGTTCCTATATTTTTCGGTTGTCTCATTCGTGTACACAGCTGAAGAAAATTTTGTGCTCTTGCAGAAAAGAGATGATGAAAACTGGATGAAACATACTTTGGGGTAAGCTTTTCTTCCCATGGTTTCTTGTCTGCCTATTATAAAGTGATAAAAAGCAGCCTGTAGGTTTGAGTTCAACATGGAATAGAGTCAAGTAAAAGTTTATGAATTCTACACTGATCATGTAAGTTGTCTTTGGGCCTGGTGATCTGCAATGTTGATACAATGAGGTGTTCACCTCATGGTTTAAGAAGGCGGAAATGGTTACAAAGGTGTTTTTTCGTGAGATGAAGCATAGGCCTTGAGGTTCTTCGAGAACCCTCACTATGACCCACAAAATTTAGTGAAAACATAACAACCTAAACATGAAATGACACCACAAAATGTAAAAGTCCCCAAAATATCAAGTCAACTAAAGTATCAAAGAAAACAAGCACAAAATAAATCAACAAGGACAAGTAGCAATTCAAACCTAGCAAAGCACATGAAAGATAGGTTTTCATATGCTCATTGATCACTAGTCACTGCTACTAAAATCATTTGTAAAACCACTAGTTACTACATCATCTTCCTCATCACTGTCGACATCCTTCCTTCCACTCATCCTCATTGTTCTGCAGTTGCATTACTTTTTTCCCTTGCTTTTGCTGTGAAGAAAGCAAAAATCATGGAAATATCAGAGAATCTAGTGACTGAAAAGATATTCTTAAATTACATTCTCACAGCTTTTAGAGTAGTTTTCTCTAAATCAGAACGCTTCCTTTTATGTTGGCCTTCTGTGGCTGTAGCATTCTTTTGTTCTTGTGCTCCAGAAATATCGACATCCTGAATCATCTATCTTGACCATGTTTGATTGACCTTCACTACTCCCACCGTTATTATTTTTGAAGTATGTCATTTAATAGGAATCTTTTTGCTACAAATAATTTGAAACTCTATGCCTCTTAATTAATGAGCGGAGCGTCTTGATTTCAATCTCGATACGGTGGATTTGTGCTTTTAAACTTCAAGGGACACTCCAAGCTTCATAACTCATTGTTGGTTTCTGTAGGATTCTTCAGCGTTCTAGATATGTTGGAATTATATTGTGCTATAAAATTCTATAGCACCATCATTTTATCTGTTTATATTTCTTTTATCATGTTGAATGTGTTGCATAACCTGGAGGCCGATAAACTTTGTGATGCTGAGTGCTGTTATTATTGTCTGCAGGTATTGGGATAACGAGAAGGTTAGGCTTGCATACCGGCCAGTTCACATGAATACACTGGATGACGAAATCGAGTCATTCCCACCCAAGGCCCGAGTATATTGATCACTGACTAATACTTGGTGGCTCAAGAAATTGAGTTTCTTTTATGCTATAGAGATCACAATAAATAAATTAATTAGTAACACAAGTTTTTGGGAATAATTGTCGCAGTGTAGATCTCATATAAGCCTCAGTGTTGGAAGATCTCAAATCAAAACTTGTACTGTGTGTTGTCATTAGTGAATCAATTTAATGAAACCCTTTTCCTGATGTTTGTTGGTGGTGTTCTTGCTGGCCTTGGGAAGGTCTCTAGGCGTAGGAGAAATAGAATGTGTATGTACATGTTGGAATAGAGAAGCTTATTTTTGTAATGGCGTTTAAGGCTTTGCAGATATCATGCTATTTCCTTCGTGATACAAACCGTTGTTGATGTTGATGAAAGAAATTAGAAATAAACACTTCTAGAAAGATTTGATCAGTGTATTGTCTATATACAGATGCATTGCTTGGATTAGCTCGACATTATGTTGAAGGGTTTAGAAATTAGAATGCAGTTACAGTTGCTTTTCTTTTGTGCGAAAATTGTCGTCGCAATATATTGTCGTGTTGTCCTTTTGGAAATTGTATATTTGATTTGAGTAACAACTATTCTGTATGAAAGTTAGAAATAAAATTTTGTAGGGTTTAGAGATTATTGTTGACCTCCAAAGATAACATACATCAACATGACATAAGTGTGTGATTTGCGACGTAATATGTCCTTAGTATTTGAACAAAATTCATCCACATGATAGTAATCAAATATACAACTAAGAAACAAAAGGTCAGAATCATATTAAACTTCCTCCTCGGAAATTAGTTAAATACTATACTATCAAATATGTTAAATGCTTCGCTTTTGATGGATCGACGTGACACCCCCATCCTCACCATAATCCCATTGATATCTCGAACGTACCCAACTCTTTGTCCCCATTCTTTGTCCTCGGGTTCACTCACTGGCATCGCCCCATTCTCTACAGCTCTCTGATCCCATTACACAACATTGTTCTATAACAAACATCTCAAAACCGCCAAATGGCAACATTTACAACTCTGTGATATGTCAAATGCATATAATATAATATAATAATGTATTATTTATTAACATTAAAAACCTCGTCCAAGTAAACGTAACAACTAATCTCCTCATGTCAATGTACACAATTAATTTTCTTCAATCAAATTTTAAATTCTCTTGTTCTCAGTAATATGGGGGCCCTAAGAAAAAATCTATAACGAGATGTTGGGACCCTCACTAAACGGTTAAAAAAAAATCTACATAAAATGATCGTAATTAAACTTTGTACTGGATAAAAATCTTCCAAAATAACAACAGTAATGTAAAAAATTTAAGTTCATTCTGTATTTAGGATATGTTTGATAAAGATTTTTGAAATGATTTTTTAATGTGCAATCAAACGTCAAATAGAAGAGGTATAAGAAAATGAAATGTCAAATTAGTCAGGAAATAAGAATTGACGAAATGATGTCTGATTTAAGTTGTACCAAACAAGCTCTTAGTCTTCCAGCATTTTGTCGACATAAAACATTGGCCTATTAACATATGATATATTTTAAAAGTTTTTTTTCAATGCACACTATTGTCAATCCATTTAACATTTCTTAGGATACTATTGACTCGAGATAAAATCTTACCAACTAATTCAATTTGGAGAAGTTACACTAAGCAATTGTAATGGTATATTAAATAACTACTAAATTTGTGGATAGTAGGTACATTTAAAAGTGTTCCAAATAATCTAATTAGGGTCATAAATCATAGTTAAAGTGCCCCTAAAACAATGAGGGACATATTATGAAATGTCCCTATAAATCGTGTCTCTAATAATAATTAGGGACGCTTAGAACACAAAAAAGGTCCCTAATAATATATATGCCACGTAGGATATTAGTCTTATTAGGAACACTTAATTAAATGTCTCAATTAATTTTTAAAAATAGGGACATTTAAATGTGAATCACTTAATTTAAACCAAATTGAACACGTGTCTTAGATTTAAACTAATAGAGACACTTAAGAGATGTCCCTTTAAATTTAAAATAATGGAGACATCTACAAATGTCCCTTCAAATTTAAAATAATAGAGACATTTAACAATATCCAATTAAATTTGGAAAAATGGAAACATTTAAAATTGTCCCTATTCAATTTAAAACAATAGGAACAATTAATATACATTAATCTGCTCCTATTATTATTTTTATTTTAAATACAATAAAATTAAAATTTACACCTATTATTATGGACATGTGTAAATATGAAACTAAATAAAATAAAGAACAATATTAATCTCAAACATACAAATTCATTTGGAACTCAATCATCTTTCAAGAATGCATAATCCAACATAATTTCAAATGAAATAGAATGTCACCTATATATAGTAGATAACAATAAATAATAGAAACAATTTCTTAATAGCATTCAACATTCCTAAAAAATGAATAATAACATCAATAAATGATGATCTAATCATGTTGATCATTTCTCTTATCCGAATGCATGTATCGTTGCATAAAGTCTGGGTCATTGAGCATCGCCGTGAACTCTCCATTAGGATTGTATCCCATGTACAACAAAGGCTGACGGTATGGCTGAGGATAGTAGAATTGGGACGACAGAGGATAATGGTAAGGCGGAGGATATGAATAAGGTAGATGTTGATGAGAAGATGATGAAGGCGAACGATGATACGGTGGTACTGACTGAGAGGATGATCGGTGTTGGATAGGTGACCGTTGTCGTGTTGGTGACTCCTCTGGTTAAGAATGCAATGAGTGGTGTAATGAAGACGATCGATTTTCTAATGGGGAGTTTTCTAACTGTGGATTCAAAGATTGATGCCTTGACGATAAAATGATTTGTCGGAGCTCCTCTATGTCATTCTGTTGTTTCTCATTAATCTCTTGTTGTTGCGCACACTTACTTTGTAAAACCAAAAAGTCAGACTCCAAAGAAGCATAAACTCGTCCTTTACGTGATCGACGAATTGAAGGTGTAGGTTCAGTCTGATTTACCAATTGCATCATATCCGGCATAACAATTTCCCCATAACCACGAACTCTTCCACCAGAATCAACGCCTCTAGCATTAACATATGCTTGCAACCTCAGCTGCGGGTTCTCCTCACCATGGATAGCAACTAATTGTGTTAATTCGTTTGATATTTTTGCCTACAAATTTATATTACATTTGTAAGTATATTCAATGGTTACTAGGAATAACTCAAATTATTGCCATAGAAAATATCAAACTTACCCCCATTTGTGCAGATGCATCATCAATCCAACTTTTGTGTTTACCCTTTCTCTTGTGAATTAGATCAAATCCCTCAATTGGATCAGCAGGGCACCCATTCTTTTGTTCCTATTCAAATGAAAGATATACAATAATTCAATTCTTGAGTAAGGTTCAACTACTATAAAGACAATAGATTGAAAAACAACGATTATATCTAGTTTACGACAACACAGCAATATCACCTAAAGTATTAACCTTTGAGATTTTAAATTCTTTGTATTTTTATTTTTGATACGGACCTCGTTGGTCTCGATGCCAACGCAACCCAATCCAGATTGGATTAGATCCCAGAAAAGCCAATCACTGGTCACGATCGAGAACCTGACGACCTTCTACTCACGAAGTGACAACAATAGGCTAAAACCTATCACCTTCGACTGTGCGTAGTAGACAACCGGCAGGGGTGAACGCCACAAGAGTTGATCACGCTCTTGATAAGTTCGATTTGTTCAAAAGAACAACAAGAGAAGATAAATTCTCTCAACAAGCATAAGCTCTCTATTTTCATATATCCACCAAGTTCTCCTCTTACAATGAGGGGTTTTGTACATATACAAGTCTCAATTGGAAATAATGATAAAATAATAAAATATCCAAAAAGTAGACACAAAAATGACTAAGTCGGCCAAAATTACAGTAGTAAGGTGCATTTATTCTGACCGTAAATTCGAAGTTACGGTAAGTAAGTCCTAAAGAAAATGCGGCCAGTAATAACCTCTCGCCTCAAACCCGTCAAAGCTGGATTCTTGAGTTACGGCCGTGCGTATGAATGTTACGACCGTATATCCTTCGTTATGGCGTATCATGAAATTATACGGCCGTAATTAGCTCTGCATATTTTGGCCCAAAAAGTGGAAATTGCCGATACGGTAGTAAAGTATAATCAATACGGTAGTAAAATTGATGATACGTCGTATTTTACAAGGTACGGCCGTATTTTACTCTCTGTAAAATCTTTGTTCTTCAACCCCATGGGTTCTGGCGATTATGGAAAGCGGGAATGCAGGCCGTAGAAATTGGGTTCTGGCCGTAAAGTTATGGGGTTCTGGCCGTAACTTTGGTACGCCTTGTTCCCTTTGATCTCTAACATCTCCAACCTGTAATTGGAGGACTTCTTTCAACCACGAACTCCCGTGGGTGGTCCAAGTGTGGAAATGACCTATTCGGACTTGTTGACATACGTTTCGACCCAGGTCATCAAGGCTCGTCTCATTCTTTTGGCTCGACTTCGTGTCGGTCCAATCGGCCAATGGGGTGGTTCGTCCGGCGTAGAGGCATCCGGTTCATATCATCCCCTTCTTGAGGTTGATTCGTCCACGAATCGGTTCTGCATCAAACGGAACAAGATCGAGACATTAAATGTAGCGGACACATTATACTCACCTGGCGATCGAGTTTGTAGGCGTTGTTGTTGATTCGTTCAACTACTTGGAAAGGCCCGTCACTTCGGGGTAGCAGTTTCGAGCGACGTAGTTGCGGGAATCGGTCTTTTCGGAGGTGGAGCCAAACCCAATCTCCCGGTTCAAAAATCATTTCCTTTCGCCCTTTGTTCACCCTAGTCGAGACTTGTTGATTTCTTTTTTCGATCTGTAGCTTTACCTTGTCATGTATGGATCGAACAAGCTCGGCTTTTCGTTTGCCATCCAAGCTAATCCTTTCACTCACAGGTAGAGGAATCAAATCTAATGGGGTTAGCGGATTGAAACCATAAACTACTTCAAAGGGCGAATAAGCAGTTGAAGAATGTTTTGCATGATTATAAGCAAATTCAGCATGTGGTAAACATTCTTCCCATGTCTTAATATTTCGACGAATGATAGCCCGAAGTAATTGTGACAACGTACGGTTTACTACTTCAGTTTGACCATCAGTTTGGGGATGACTCGTGGTTGAAAATAGCAGTTTGGTACCTAGTTTTCCCCACAAAGTTTTCCAGAAGTAGCTAAGGAATTTGACGTCTCTATCTGACACAATTGTCTTCGGCACTCCATGTAGCCGAACTATTTCACGAAAGAACAAGTCGGCAATATGACTTGCATCATCGGTTTTGTGACAGGGTATAAAATGAGCCATCTTACTAAACCGATCAACTACCACAAAAACCGAATCCCTACCATTTCTAGATCTAGGCAATCCCAAAATGAAATCCATCGATAAATCCTCCCATGGCGAATGAGCTACGAAGAGGAGTGTAAAGCCCTTGAGGAACTACCTTAGATTTGGCCTTTCTACAAGTAATGCAATTCATGCAAATTTTCTCTCGTCTCGTTTCATCTTAGGCCAATAGAAATGATCACGCAAGACTTCAAATGTCTTTTTCTACGCGAAATGTCCCATGAGGCTTTCTCCATGAGCCTCCTCACTAACAACTCTCGTATAGAACTAGAAGGAACACAAAGTTTGCCCTCTCGAAATAAGAACCCCTCTAGCCTATAGAACTTCTCAAATCCATTCTTTTCACAAGCAACATAGATACTACTAAAGTCCGGGTCTTTCTCATATAATTCTTTCATTAATTCAAAACCCAACAATTTAGTATCTAGAGTGGTGAGTAAGGTATACCTGCGTGATAAAGCATCTGTAACAATGTTTTCTTTACCTTGTTTGTACTTGATCACGTAGGGAAATGTCTCAATAAATTCCATCCACTTAGCATGTCGCTTGTTTAACTTGCCTTGGCTTCTGAGATGTCTTAGTGATTGGTGGTCGGTGTGGATCACAAATTCCTTTGGCCAAAGATAGTGTTGCCAATTCTCTAGTGTACGAACCAATGTATAGAGCTCCTTGTCATACGTAGGGTAATTGAGGGTGGCACCACTCAATTTCTCGCTAAAGTATGCAATTGGCCTTCGTTCCTGCATCAACACAGCACCAATACCTATGCCCGACGCATCACATTCAATCTCAAAAGCTTTGTTAAAGTCGGGAAGAGCAAATGCGTCACGAAGAACACACAGTTTTCTTTAATCATTTGAAAAGCTCGTTCTTGCTCTTTCTCCCATCTAAAACCAACGGTTTTCTTGATTACTTCAGTTAATGGTGCAGCTAGTGTACTGAAATTAGGTACAAATCGACGATAGAAGCTAGCTAAACCATGGAAACTACGAACATCGGCTATGCTAGATGGAGTAGGCCATTCTTGGATTGCTCGAATCTTTTCTTCATCAACTTCTACTCCCTTAGCACTAACCACATAACCAAGAAAAACAATCCTTTCAAGACAGAAATGACTTTTAGTAGGGTTTGCAAAGCAGTTTTCTTTCCTTAGAACTTCTAAAACAAGTCTAAGGTGCTTTGCATGATCGATGAGCTCCCTACTATAAATCAAAATGTCATCAAAGTACACCACTACAAATTTACCAATGAGCAGCGTAACCACGTGATTCATTAGTCTCATGAATGTACTTGGTGCATTTGTCAACCCAAACGGCATAACTAACCATTCATATAACCCTTGTTTGGTTTTAAACGCCGTTTTCCATTCGTCACCCTCTTTCATTCGAATTTGGTGATAACCGCTTTTTAAATCAATTTTGCTAAAGATACTAGCACCATACAGTTCATCAAGCATGTCATCAAGTCTAGGTATAGGGTGGCGATATTTTATCAGAATGTTGTTGACGACGACGACAACACACACATTCTCCACGAACCATCTTTCTTGGGCACGAGCAAGACTGGTACAGCACATGGACTTAGACTCTCCCGGATATACCCTCGACCGAGCAAGTCCTCCACTTGGCGTTGCAACTCCTTTGTTTCCTCGGGGTTACTACGGTAAGCGGGGCGATTGGGAATAGCGGCTCCGGGAACTAGGTCAATTTGATGCTCAATGCCTCGAATGGGTGGCAATCCCCTTGGTAATTCTTCTGGAAGGATGTCATGGAATTCCTGCAAGAGAGAAACAATAGAAGTGGGGAGGGAGTCAAGGTTAGAATTGAGCACTCGCCCACTCTCCTTGTAGACTAACAAAAGTACTTGTTGGTCCTCCGAAAGAGCCCTCACAATGTCTCTCGGCCTTGCAAAGAAACATTCTTTCTTTTTTGTCTCATGCTCACTCTTCTCTCCTTTTACTCTCTCTTCAATTTTTCCACTCGACTCTCGTCTTTCCTTTTCCTTCTCATCAGCTTCTTGTTTGAGCTTGACTTGATCCTCATACACTTGTTGCGGTGTCAAAGGTGCAAGCACAATTGGTTTTCCATTGAACTTGAAGCTATATCTATTCCGATATCCATCATGTGTCACTCGTCTATCAAATTGCCATGGTCGGCCTAGCAATATGTGTGTAGCTTGCATGGGTACTACATCACATACCACTTCATCCTCATACGTGCCAATCAAGATAGGGATCTTCACTTGCTTGGTAACCCGAACCTCGCCCGTGTCACTAAACCATTGTAACCGATGCGGTCTCGGGTGTTTCATCAATGGAAGCCCAACCCTATCGACGAACAGATAACTAGCAACATTGGAACAACTCCCCCCGTCAATAATCAAACTACATGGTTTGCCCTGCACTAGGCACCGAGTGTGGAAGATGTTCTCCCGCTGAGGAGTCGCGTCATCCACTTTAGCCTTGGTGCTAAGCGCTCGCCGTGTAACTAAAGTCTCGGGGATAGTCATCACATATTGATCATCCGAGTCCTCCTTCTCCTCCTCCACACTTGGAGGGACTTCTTCCTCATCCTCCGTCTCAATCTCACCATTGTCCCGGACCACCATTGTGCGGCGATTGGGGCACTCCGAGGCTATGTGACCTCGTCCTTGACATTTGAAACATTGGATATCTCGGTTTCGGGGTGGTGGTGCGCCCATTGGCCTTTTCCCTTTATCCTCCCCCACCGGAGAAGACTTAGGTGGCTCACTCCGCCCTTTCCAAGTCGGCTTTGGAGTTGTAGTCTTATCACTACTCCATTTCGGTTTCCCAAAGCTACTACTTCCCCCGGCTTGAGGTTTGTTGAAACTCTTCTTCTTCAATTGCATCTCAACTTTGGCGGCTTTATGAACCAACTCTTGTATATCGGCATAATCATGTAACTCAACAAGATTGGTAATCTCTCGATTCAATCCGCTTAGTTACCGTGCCATGGTGGCCTCCTCTTCTTCACCTATATCGGCCCTAGTCATAAGAGACTCCATCTCTTGATAATACTCTTCCACGCTTCGTCCCCCTTGAGTTAACGTTTGTAACTTGTTATACAAACTCCGATAATAGTAGGTAGGAACGAACCGCTTTCTCATTATCGTCCTCAACTCATTCCAAGTACTTACCGGAGCTTCCAAATTTCTTCGCCTAGCCGTGGTCGTTTGTTTCCACCAACTAAGAGCATATCCCGTGAATTCTTTTACTAAGAGTGGAACTTTCTTCTCCTCCGGGATTCGATGAAATTGGAATACCAACTCGACTCGGCTTTCCCAATCCAAATAGGCATCCGGGTCGGCTTTACCTTGGAATGGAGGCACTTCAACCTTCACATTCTTCACATCACTTTCCTCCTCTCGTGGTCTCTCATTACCTCGACCTCCTCGGCCGCCTCTACCGCCTCTACCACCTCTATATATCACCTCATATTCATCCTCATCGCCTTCTTCAAACTCCGGCCTACGAACATTTAACCTAGCTACCGATTGCTCAACATCTTCTCGTAACTGCTGAATCAACCGACGCTCCATTGCGGTCATAGAAGCCTGAAGAACTGATTGGATATCATCCAAGGTGGCAGCTTTAGATCCGTGTCCCTCGATGAAACCTGTATCAGACATTGTGTGCAAGTGTGTGCAAGACCTGTAGTGTCCTCTCGTGAATATCACTCGTATATTTCACTCAACACTCTCTCACTCAACACTCAATAATGCACTCACACTCTTTTGTTCAATCGAACTCAACGAACTTGATCAAGGTAAGATCGTCTTGGTAGTTCCCCAAAACGATGCCAAGGCAGTTGGTTAGCTAATTTACAACTCGCTAACTCAACACGATACAAACTAAATTACAACTCGATGTAACCCTAGTACAATATAACTCGGCTACAAGATGATGTGACAAGCATACAACAATAATACTAAGTGTAGCCAATGTGTAGGCTATCACTCGTTCAACACAACAAACGGAGCCATTGTTCGTGTTTTTTTTTTTTTTCCTACATACACTTACAACCACAATACCAACACAATACTAAGATTTGGAGGAATTCTAAGCACAAACTCAATTTGCACCAAAGAACACTAAGAACACACACTAAAATCCTACACATTTAAAAGTTGAAATTCAAGATTCTAATCCGATAACAATAGCAAGTATAACAATCTAAGACTTAATAACAAAGGACTTATACTATAAACACATAAAACAAAGGGATAGATACCAGATGATTAGAATCGTGCTCGATACCAAGCGATACGGACCTCGTTGGTCTCGATGCCACGCAACCCAATCCAGATTGGATTAGATCCCAGAAAAGCCAATCACTGGTCACGATCGAGAATCTGACGACCTTCTACTCACGAAGTGACAACAATAGGCTAAAACCTATCACCTTCGACTGTGCGTAGTAGACAACCGGCAGGGGTGAACGCCACAAGAGTTGATCACGCTCTTGATAAGTTCGATTTGTTCAAAAGAACAACAAGAGAAGATAAATTCTCCCAACAAGCATAAGCTCTCTATTTTCATATATCCACCAAGTTCTCCTCTTACAATGAGGGGTTTTGTACATATACAAGTCTCAATTGGAAATAATGATAAAATAATAAAATATCCAAAAAGTAGACACAAAAATGACTAAGTCGGCCAAAATTACGGCCGTAAGGTCTGTGGTTACGGTAGTAAATTCGAGTTACTAGAAGTCCTAAAAGTACGGCCGTAATAACCTCTCTGCCTCAAACCCGTCAAAACTGGATTCTTGAGTTACGGACGTATGTATGAATGTTACGGCCGTATCATGAAATTATACGGCCGTAATTAGCTCTCTGCATATTTTGGCCCAAAAAGTGGAAATTGCCGATACGGCCGTAAGTATAATCAATACGGCCGTAAAATTGATGATACGGCCGTATTTTACAAGGTACGGCCGTATTTTACTCTCTGTAAAATACTGTTCTTCAACCCCATGGGTTACTGGCGATATGGAAACCGGGAATGCAGTAAAAATTGGGTTACGGCCGTAAAGTTATGGGGTTATGGCCGTAACTTTGGTCTGCCTTGTTCCCTTTGATCTCTAACATCTCCAACCTGTAATTGGAGGACTTCTTTCAACTTCTGAACTCCCGTGGACTGGTCCAAGTGTGGAAATGACCTATTCTGGACTTGTTGACATACGTTTTCGACCCAGGTCATCAAGGCTCGTCCCATTCTTTTGGCTCGACTTCTCGTAATCGGTCCAATCGGCCAATGGGGTGGTTCGTCCGACGTGGAGGCATCCGGGTTCGTATCAATTTTGACTAAAGGAAAATTGATACAGTCGACTGTTGGGGACAACATTCTGGCAATTAAGTAGATGTTAACCACTTGATTAAAGAATGCTAGACAAAACATTGTGGGTTAGTAGGAGGCAACAAAATATACAGTAAAAGATTGCTCGATACAAGCAGTAGTGGATTTATTAGCAAACCAAGTAGTGATGCAAATCTCTAACAATCACAAACGAAATGATTTTCCAAATTATATGCAACAGAGCATTCATTCCATGCCTAATTTTAAGTTCTTGGCTGTTAGCTTGGATTCTCAAGAAAGTGGATAGAAAAATTGAAGAAGAAATGGTCGAACTCACATGTAATGTCTAGTCCAACAGGAAGAGGTATCCAAAAGACAATTGTTTTCACGTAGTGGCAAAGAATCTTCAAAATTGGAGAATACAAGAAATAGAAATTACTCATAATTATTGTGAATTTGGTAGATTAGGGGTGACATAGTTTTAGGGATTTAACACTTGTAATACCAATTGCTGTCAATGGTTTGAGTAGTGAATTCACAGCGATTGAGTCGATTGTTAGCGGAGCGATGGAGAATTGTTTGTTGGGGGAAAAACTTGAGGAGAGGAGAGTAGTCGTAGTTGCAGAGTTCCAGCATTGAACCAATTAAAATTGTTGTGTTTGGCTATGAGATTAATAGTGCACACATATCATTAAACTTCTATCTGATGCCATTAGATCGTTATTTATTAAGGGTCGAGATAATTTGTTAAATGTACTTGTCAAATACGTTGGTCGGAAGAACGCCCATGAATAACTAGTAAATTAAATGATATATTAGGAAAATATTTTCATATTTTACTTTTCCAATAATTAGCAACAAGCCTATTTTTGTGGGACGGAGAGAGTATTAATTTAGAGATATTCATGCCGGTATTAATCTTAACTTGACAGGTCTACTCATGTATTACAACTTTAAAACATGTTGCTATGGGTAATATAAGAAAATGAGTGGGACTATTGACACTCAAAAAATTCCTAAACACACCCCAAAAAATAACATTTCCCAAAATGCCCTCCCACTTTCTTAACAAAAAAAAATGAATGAAGAAGAAGCCGTTGCATTTTCCGATGCGATTCTCGACAGCAAATACTGCCAGAAATTATATTAACCTGAGGGGGAAGACCTCCCCTCTTTTTTGCAGCAAAAAGGAGGCCCATTTTTTTGCTGTCATTTTCGGCAGTAATTGCTATCAGAAATGACAGCAATAGCTCATCGGATTATTTTATTTTTTTATGTCGTTTTGCTTGTTTGGCTATGTCCGGCCGAATAAATTTTAAAAAAAAAGTAAATTGAAAATATTTTGGAAAAGGTAGATTTTTTTGGGTTTGTTTAGAAATTTTTGGGACTTGAATAACCCCATTCTAAGAAGATTTGTATATAAAAAAAATATTCTTGAACATTTATCTATTTTGATTTAGGGTATGTTTGATTGGTGATAAATTTGATATGTATGCAATTCCATGTAAAATGTGTGGTTAATATTATATTAAGAGCTTGTTCTATTTGGTATAATTTTATCCGCACGCAATTTCATATAACCACATACACATTTTCAACCATACACATCTCCCAATACAATATTAACCACACATTTTATACGGAATACCGCACGGATAAAATTTACACCCAAGAGAGCAAGCTCTGAAAAATATGTATAATTGAAAATATATGTATAATTACACAGAATTGCGTGCATGTTGAGAATTGCATACATATAACTTTCTATGGAAAAGGGCAATGCGCTACTGCTCAGACACATTATACTCATTTGCGATTTGTTTTCCATTTTAGCATCATCTCCGCGAATGCAAACCACTCCATCGCACGTTTAAGTGCCGAAGTACACCTAAAAAGCTCGGATCGAATCGGTATTGAATATACACACGTACAAGCACCTCGTGAACTTTATAGAGAAGTGAACAGATGTGGCGGTTCGTGTCTCGTGGCCTTCGCATTCCGTCGAAGAAATCTACCGCCGGCGACTCCCTCCGCCGTCTCTTTTCCACTCAATCCGTAAGATTCCCTGTTTTCAATTGAAAATTATATCTTGGTCCTTTGACTTTACTCTGTCTTAGCTTTGTGTTAAAGTCTTTCGTGAATTTGGTCTCGTTGAAATAAGGTTTGAGGTTAGGTTGAGCTAATTAATGTTGTTTTCTAATTGATGTGATTTTTTTTATGCGATAAACTTTTAATTTGTCGTTTGAAGTGGTAATTGCTTTTGATTTGATTCTTCCTTATTCAATTCATATTTGGAATTCTTTTTTTTTTTTTTGTCTATCATAATTAGAATGTGGGAGGGTCATCGTACACAGTGGTGGATCACACCTATGACGCTGTGGTGGTGGGTGCAGGCGGTGCTGGACTCAGAGCAGCGATAGGGTTGTCCGAGCATGGATTCAATACAGCTTGCATTACTAAGCTCTTTCCCACTCGGTCCCACACAGTTGCAGCTCAGGTGCAGTTCTCTTGCTCTGGGTTTATCAGCTGATGTTCTTTGGGTACTATTATCAGATTATGTTTATTGTTTCAATAAGCATGCCCAGAATGTCGGGAGAGGCCAATTTTGTTGTATATTTCTTGTCCTAAAATAACCTGATGATATTTTTGTCATATTTGTTGTATATGGGATTAGATTAGGATTAACATTTGTTACTGTTTTCCCACCTCTTTGGATGCTACCATTAAGCCATGTTATGTTATTGACTTAAATGTTTGGAAACTGGTGTTATCATCTTTTTCCATCTACGCTGTTCACGGATTGAACTGAAGGCCTGTGTGTTATTTTTTCCTCCAATCACCACAGAAATGACAAAAGAAAAGGAACAGAAAATGTAACGCCCCGTCCAGTTCCACATACGTATACGTCATAAATGACGTCATATCAGAGTACGCCGTGCACGTAATGTCAACATTGGCCACCTTCGGGCCCGTGCACGCCATTCTTTTCGTTTTTCTTTGTTCGTAACATTATGGAACTAGACGTGCGTCCGTCATTCGTATATACACGAAACCCTAAATTCCTTTCTTCTAAACATATACCGTAAAGCTAGGGTTTCGGTTTTCATTACGTACCGCAAGATCTTTAATTCCTTTTCCCCATTACGCACCACATCATAGCATCATGTGACCTTTTGCCAACTTTCCACGTACAACACCTACATTAAACATACAACACACGCACATAATGAGTCATAAAGACTCAGTGGATAATAGATGCAATGCAATGCATGTCACACGTTTACTTTGGGCCCCAATTACAAATCATGTGAATACGTGGCGCCGTTCATTCATTAGCTAGGCCTTTTCTTTACGGGGCGTAGATCCCCCGAAGACCCGCTTTTCTTTTACATACGGGGCGTAGAACCCCCGACTGGCCACGTCTTTATGGGGCGTAGATCCCCCATGTAGCCAGTTTACATTCATATGTAAACACATGATTAGTAATTGCATTCACACACATTTATGCTCGTGATATGATCATGCCAACATTACCTCGTTGAGCCTTGTTCTCTTTTCACATCATCGTCACTATTCGTAACATATAAGCATGGCTTCATGATCATATCGTAACGTAAACACTTAGCACGTTTCATAAATAAAGGACATTACACGAATATACCTTGGACATTAACACATAACTTCATATAATGCCACAACATTCAAGCATATCATACAGGAAGATAGACATCATATAAAGCTCATCACACCCACAAAGCATGCTATCAAGTCAAGCTCATCACCCTCTTTGTTCATTGCATATATCATCCAATGACTAGGTTTCTTCTACTTAAGGCCACATAACGCTTAGACATGGCACGGAGGATCATACGAGTCACACAAACGCATACATATCATCAACATCTCAAGCCAATAACATCACACAAAACCAAGAGATTCTAGCATGCCCCTAAGTTTCATAATCATGCTAATCATTCCATTTCTTGTTTAATTCAAGTATACATCATGCAATTGCATCATAAACCATGTAAAGCAAGTATTACCCACCATTGATGAAGTACATGGAACCATGGTCAAGCTCTTCTTCCTTCCTCCTTTCTCTTCCTCTTCTTCATTTTCTTCTTTCCTTCCTTTCTTCTTGCAACCAATAATCAAACATGGATCACATACATGAGAGATAGAGTTAGAGATGATTACATGAGTTCTTTAGGGTCTTGGAAGGGTTTTGGGATCATGGGAGTCGAGTTTGGTTGCTTAACCCTCAAGAAATGACCTAGAAGACCTTAAAACCAGTTTCTGCCGACTTAAAATTACGGCCGTAACTTGCCCATTTACGGCCGTAACCCCAAATCCTTACGGTCGTAACTCTGCCTCTGCAATTCCAGTTCTTCCCCTGTTCTGGACTTACGGCCGTATCTTTAGGTCTTACAACCGTAACTACAACCATACGGCCGTATCAATGAATCATACGACCGTATTTTGCTCTCTGAAACTTTTGGGACATTTTCCACTGTTCACCATTTACGGCCGTAACCATCCTTTACGGCCGTAACCCTTGAACCATTACGGCCGTAACCTGACTTTTACGGCCGTAATCCTGACATTTACGGCCGTAATTCTGGTTCTATAGAATTTTCCTCTTTTCTTCTTTTCGAAGGCCGTTTCGCATCCCGAGACATCATATATACCTGTAGACATGTCGTAATCAGATCATAGCCATTCATAGCACATCGATACATCGTCGTATCATATACGGGGTCACACACGGTACATATACGGAATCATATACGTATCCGGGTCGAATTCGGGCGGGTCATTACAGAAAAGAATGTGGCATTAATTTTGGTGATATTATTTTTGCGGTGTTTTTAAATAATCTAAGTTGATTCTAATTAAATCTTCTCTCATTTTTTCGCCTTCCCAGGCTTTTCCATCGATAGAGAAGACCTACTTTTGATCATTGTCATCTTGTTGTAGAAATCAAGAACTCATTTGAAATTAAACAATTTCCCCGATGCATTTTTCAGCATTTAGCCCTTACTGTGCAGTTGAAAAACTCATTTTTACTAAAGACAACTGCTTTTTGACATTCCCCATTTGTAGAAATGAATCCTTTATTCTGTTTTTATGTGTCTTGAAATGTACCGAACTGTTGTAAGCCTCTCTACCTGTCATTCTATAAGAAGATATTATAGGGATTTAAGTTCTTGGCATAACATATAAATCATGGTTCAAGAAGTGGACTCTTTAATGAAGATCTGTTCCTGAATGTACAATGTAAGAGCAAAATGTTTTCCACTAAAATATGCATCTAATCTCCATCTCTGTACATTCTTGTGCAGGTGGAATAAATTGCTGCATTAGGAAATATGACGGAAGATGATTGGAGGTGGCACATGTATGATACAGTCAAGGGAAGCGATTGGCTGGGTAAGCTAACTGAAATAAGGCAAAGGATTTCTTCTACTAGTCATAACTCAAAAAGAAATGAGCTTTTTCTTTCTTCATTTTGTTATATTAATTTTAAAATCTAAACTTCATAGTGTGGGCTGAAATATGATCTGAACACACTATAAATTTGAATTGAAGTATGAGAATCGTAGAGCACTTGTATCCTATTAGGTAATATAGGTAGATTCAGGTGACTCAAGATTCCTATGTTACCTGGTGTAGACATTTAGAAACTTCTGTGCATACGTGTTCAAAAGTTCACATTGTACCAGTTTACACATTGAGGACACCGGGTCCCTTATGGTGTGGCCGCTGGTAGCTACCAGCAACTCACAAGGCCCTGCATTCAAGGTACGGAGGTGGGGGCTGTGAGTGCTGGTAGCTTACCAGCAGCTGCACCAGAAGAAACTCGCTGAGGACACCTCTTGAAATTCTCTCTACTTTAGAACAGACTTGTGCTTGTACTTTCATATAGCTCAAAGTTAAATTAAGCACAATCATCAATGGTTCTACTGCCTTTTGATCTGGATATCTACCATTTCAATGTGTTGTTGACTACCCTATGGCCAACTCGTGAAATAATGTTGTATTGCTTTTGGTCTTTGCCTCTTTGGTTGGGAAAAAGTTTTATTCCCACAGCTTCACATAGTGTTACTTCTGTTTGTTTTAAAAATCAAGTAGTTTGATACTTTTGTCCGTCATTGTTCTTTTATTCCGATACTAGTATTTGTTATGATTCTTGGTACTCTTTTTATCTAAGGTTGCAAGTTAAGTCAAGAACATGCTAAATTATCTTTAAATAACTGACGTTGTGTTACCTAAAGGTGATCAGGATGCCATTCAGTACATGTGTAGGGAAGCACCCAAGGCAGTTATAGAGCTTGAAAATTATGGGCTACCGTTCTCCAGAACTGAGGATGGGAGGATCTATCAACGGGCATTCGGTGGTCAAAGCCTAAACTTTGGAAAAGGTATGAAGATGTTTTTCAAACGAAAGGGATTTCGATAAGATATATTTGGTTTGCTTAACCTCTGTATTTTGCAGGTGGACAGGCATATCGTTGTGCATGTGCTGCAGATCGGACTGGGCACGCTTTGTTGCACACTCTTTATGGCCAGGCTATGAGACACAACACACAATTTTTTATGGAATACTTTGCCCTGGATTTACTTATGGGTAGTGATGGTAGGGTTACCTTATTCTCCTTGAGTACAAATGAGTTTATTCATCTATTTAACAATTATGCTCTCGTTCAAATTGAGTGTCCTCCCCTTGTGATATGGAGCAAAGCAATATGAGACTCACTTTGTTTTCTTCATAAGTTAATCCTGCCTCACATGGGGATCACACATAGTTTGCACATTGTGAAACATTTTTATTGAATAAGATGTTACTGCATGAAAATTTATATATAGACAAGTAAAAGTAAAGTGGAGAAAGAAACCAAGCATGTTTTATAGTAAGCCCATGTTTGTCACAGCTTTTTCAAAATTATTTTTCTCAAGCACCATTTTCAACCACCCATTTATTTGATGTGACAACCTTTAAATTTTTTTGGGAAGTTTCCTTTACTTTTCAGCTACAAACTCAAAAATCATTTTCTCCTAAATGTATCCCTGATATACACCAAAATGGGAATTGCTTAGTTTAAGAACACCATCTTTTACTTTATGATCACCATCTTCAAAATCATCGTACTTTTATTCTATTATGTTAGTTTCTTTTACATGCATTCTTTAACTATGTAATGCAAAAGAAGAGCATAGAGCCTCTGAAAATGTAGAAATCCTTCCTTGAGAACTTGGACTTCCGTATTCTCTTTCCTTTCAATTGAAATAGTCAACCATTTCAGTTGCTTCGAACTTGGATGAATTTTGATACTTGTTTTAACCTGCTTCATGCTGTCTTTTTACTAATTGCTGCTAATACCTGATTTTGATTTATCAAATAGAAGAACAGACAGTTACCCCCCATAATCTTATTGCTCTAGTTCCTAAAAACATGGGGATGGTTTCCCTGAGTTAGAAATTCCATTGTTCTTTCCAATTGAAATCTCTACTCGTGACTCTATCAGCATTCAGCATTTTGTTAGATCATTCTTACGATATGTGAATGCTGAAGTTGGCATTTTCCTCAAGTTGAGCTTAAATGGTGTACCTTCGTATTGTGAGAGGAAGCGATACATGATTTTGGATGGTTATTGGTCAATGTTATGGGATGGTTGGTAGGTTAGAGAAGTGAGGATTAATTTACAGGCGAACAGCATGTGGCAGCTTTGTGAGTTCATTTAGGGTTGGATGCTGCCACTTATACATAATGTGACAAATTATTCTGTTCGTCCACAGGGCCCTTGAAAGATCACATCTATCTCCACTTAAATCACTTGCCTCCTGAAGTCCTCAAGGAAAGACTCCCTGGTATATCTGAAACCGCTGCTATATTTGCTGGTGTTGATGTTATGAAAGAGCCAATCCCTGTTTTACCTACTGTCCATTATAACATGGGTGGGATTCCCACAAACCATCATGGAGAGGTAAGATTGATACCGACTTTTCAACTCTTGCTCAAATAATATATAGCTCCTTTGCTACAGTAATGGTTGCCATGCAGGTGGTTACCATCAAAGATGAGGATCCTGATGCAGTGATTCCTAGACTCTTAGCTGCTGGGGATGCTGCCTGTGCTTCCGTTCATGGTGCCAATCGACTTGGTGCAAATTCCCTTCTTGACATTGTTGTGTTTGGACGGGCTTGCGCAAACAGGGTCGCTGAGATTCGTTGTCCAGGTAAACAGAGGTTTGTTGATTTTCAGGGATTTGGTGCCTCACAGACAGTAGTGTATTATAAATTCTGATATACGTTGCATTAACGAAGGGGAGGGACAAAAACCACTTGAAAACGATGCTGGAGAGAGGACTATTGCATGGCTGGAAAAGCTTAGGAATTCAAATGGTTCCCTGCCCACCTCAAATATCTGGTTGAATATGAAACGTATTATGCAAAACAATGCTGCTGTGTTTCGCACTCAGGGAAACTTTAGAAGAAGGTAAGTTGGTCGCATTTCAGATGAACTAGATACCTAGGTGGATATCCTCAATCTTCTCTTACCTCATCGAGTTTTTCTGCTTTTCTTGAAGGTTTTCAATTGATTGATAAAGCGTGGGAGAGCTTTCATGATGTCAAGTTGAAGGACAGAAGCTTGATATGGTATCTATGCTTAACACTAATTGCTCAGAAGTTGTGTGCTTAACTCCATAATTCTGATTGCGTGTGTTAAATTACTTCATTGGGAACCGGGATCTCAGAGTTGGGTGGAAATACTTTTTAACAGACTCATATTTTTACAGGAACTCGGACTTGATAGAGACTGTTGAGTTGGAAAATCTTTTAATTAATGCATGTATCACCATGCACTCCGCTGAAGCGAGGAAAGAAAGTAGAGGAGCCCATGCACGTGAAGATTTTACGGTTAGTTCTAGACTGTTAAATGCTCATATATTTTTCGTTCTTTTCGTTGTGTACACAACTGAAGCAATTTTTTTTGCTGTTGCAGAAAAGAGATGACGAAAAATGGATGAAACATACTTTGGGGTAAGCTTTTCTCGCCATGCTTTTTCGTCTGTCTGTTATATAGTGATCCAGTTTGTCGGGTGTCTAGTACGTTCTTGAATAAATGTATGTTGGGGTCAAGTAAAAGACTTGTTGTGTGATGGTCCGCATTACTGAATCCATTCGAACATGTAACACCTGACTGGTGTTTCTACTTTAAGATCCCATTCTGCCTGTTGCAATATTGTCGTCTGCACAGCATTGTTGTACTTTTCGTCCAAAAGGCCTCATATGAACTGGAAATAGTTCCACAACTTACAAATCGTGCTTGCTTTCCTTCCTCGGATGTTGGATTGATGTTATTACGTGTTGAGGCTTGATCTCCATCTATATTGGATGCATTTGTGCTTCTAAACTTTTAGCTACAACCTAAGCTTCATAACTCACCATGGATTTGTTGTAGGATTGTTCATCGTTGGATTTGGAAGTATATTGTGTTAAAAAAAATCTATAGAACTGCCGTATTATTTGTTTATTACTCTTTTGTCATCTTCAATGGGTTGCATAACTTTTCCAATTGTAAACTAGTGATGCTGATTGCTGTGCTATTATTTGTCTGCAGGTATTGGGAGAATGAGAAAGTTAGGCTTGCATACCGGCCAGTCCACATGAATACACTGGATGACCAAGTCGAGTCATTCCCGCCAAAGGCACGAGTATATTGAAGAACTTGATTTTTCTTAATGCCATAGAGGTAATAATTGTTGCACTCATCAATGCTGATCTCATAAATACACTATGGGTAGTGTGGGTAGATCTCAAATCAAAACTTGTTCTGTCTGTGTTGAGGAACTTGTGTACATGTTGGAATAACGACAATATACTTTGCTTTATTTTTGCAATGGCGAAAATTTTTTAATCTTGTGACAGCTCATTAATTGATCTTCATTTCCATGAAAGAAATAAACGGTCCTCTATATCTCGAGATATCTGATTGTATGAATCCCGTTTTGTTGGCCACAATGGGTATTGTTACGGTACCTATAATGACTTGGATTAGTGATACGTGTGGGGAAACTGTGCCCCCCCCCCTCCGGGGTATCAGAGGCAAGTGTCAGTGCTGCGGTTCACTGTGGGTATAGTAACTGTGAGTAATGGAACGCTAGCCCTGATTGTGGATGAGTATATGCAATAATGAATGGCAATGAATCCCCATTTCGTCTTTGGTTTTGTTTTGAAATTATTGGAAAAATTATCATGAATCACCGTTTTATCTTTGCTTCCGTGTGGAAATTATTAGAAATGTTATCGTGTCCGCTATTTGGAAATTGTATCTCTCACATATACACAACTCAAAGTATCATCCACCACCAGTAGTACGTTGCTGTTATATCTCGAAACAAAAAGTTTATAGTAACGTGTGATTGCATGAACATCACATTGGTGATTTGCAATTTAGAATATCCCCACTGTATATATCTGACCAAAATTCATCATTTATAGAGAAATAATTACTTGATTATCAAACTTTATCATGTTAATTATTTAAAAATTAGAATTACTTCTCAAATTTCAAATTTGTCAATATTTTCAAATTGGGAGTCTAAAATACCTTTTTCAATTAAAAAAAAATTCCTAGAACGTAGGATCTAGGATCTAAGATGTCTTTTCATTTCTTCTGGGGCACTTCGCTTTCTCCGGTAAAATTTCCGACCACACTTCACCCGTCACACTTTGTATAATCAAAGGTGGAAATTCCGACCACACTTCATCCCGTCAAAGTTGGCATAATCAAAGTTTCTATAAATTGAGCAACTAGCAACCAAAATCAGCGTAGTGGCAAATCTGGTTGTTGTAACCAGATCCACCAGTGGTTGTTGGTTGCGAACCAGCAACCATCGCCATCAGCAAACCAGCCTGTGATGGGGTGAAGTGTAGTCAGAAATTTCGCTGAAGAAGATGAAGTATATCGGAGGAAATGAAAAGATATCCTAAATCCTAGGTTCTAAGATTTTTTTTGAGAAGGTATAATAGTCTATTTAATTTGAAAATATTGATATTCTTATAATTCAAATTAATAATTGATTTAATTGTAATTAACATGTTTAAATTTGACAATTAAGTAAATCACTCAGACAAATAAAGGCAACGTCTCTACACATGTTCATTGTTTTGCTTTGGATGAATCCATGTGACCCTCTGTCCTCACCACAATCCCGTTGATATTCCAAACGTACCCCCTTTTTGTCCCCATTCTCTTCAGGCTCACTCACTAGCATTGTTATAATATGCAAAGTGACAGTCAAGGCAACATACTTATCTCGGGGTGTAAAGAGTTGTACCTTGTGTTGGAAAATAGGTTAATGGAAATTGAAAATTACTTGAAAAATGGGAGTAATCCCACCTTAGATAATGAAGGAAAATAGCATTGTGGGAAAAATTTAAATAACTATCCATATAGGGAAAAGAATTGGAATCGGACCAACTTAAATATGGTTAATACCTTTTAAAGTATAACCAATTGTTGCATTGAAAATCATTGACTGATTTCCACACGAGTCTTGGAATTTGTGTGTGAGAAGGAATTGCGTACATGAACATTGCACTTGATTGGCCACCAAGTGCGAGCCAAATTTTGCAATTTTCCTTTATGTTTTCAACTTGAAATGGTTAGCAATTGAATATTGTAACCATTGATATAATAGCTAAGCATTATGGCTTGGGGGTTACAACTTGAGGTTAATGGCTGAATTTTTTCCCCTCACCTATATAACCAACCTCCCCTATGGTCCACAAGACAAGCACTCAAGAAATACCCTTTCTTTTACAATCTATCCTCTACAGTCCCTCTTTGAATCTTTTGGTGATCAAGTTCAGGCACTTGATTAAGTTTGCTGCAATGACAATGCAGCACGAGTCGTTGTATCTTAGGGACCAGACGCTCATAATAGCACGGTGAGGGCAAATCTGCTTTAAGGAGATTGCGTCAAACGCAAACATCAACTTATCAATTTTGAATTTCTCTCCAATTTTATTTTGTAATTTTATATTATGAATTGTGCCATATATGTCTACGAATCTGTTTAGAAACATCATTTTCAATTTTTTCGAACCCCTTGTAGGCAGCATCAACATCTGAATAGTTGAAGTATACCACGACTTGATTCTTCTCATGGCTAGACTTTGGCATTCACACCTCACCACTCATATCATCGGTCTCGTGTTGGTGGGTTGTGTATGATAAGTGTGTATTTTGCACACTTATTTATGTCTCTTTACGTTTCATTTGGAGTAGGCTTCTACTTATATTTGTGTAAATTATTGTGTTTATAGGTACTATTCTTCATTGTGGATAAGAACGAGACTAAAAGAGGAAAAAAGACTCACTCAAAGAGTTAAGAAATCCGAAGTCGAGGATTGAAATGCATCAATTCCAAAGTCGAGGGACTTCGGGTGCAGTATTTGTGAAGATCTTCTCAACCTCGTTTCTTGAGCTCATCTGGAAGAACACGAAAAGTGAAGTCCGACCCTTTTTACGGATCACAATTTTGAGTTCCGGATCAAAAGATATGACAAGACGAAAATCAGGGACCAAAGTGCAACATTTCAGAAGAAGAGGGCATTCTGCATACAATTACAGTATGGCCATAAGAAGCCATTGTATGACCGTAAATACACATTTACGGTCGTAACCTAAATATATACGGCCGTAATCCAAAAGAGCAGAAATGACAGTTTTCCTGCAGAGAGTTATGTCATAGAGTTATGTACGGCCGTAAAATGTCAAGATACGACCTTAAATAGGGAATTACAGCCGTAACACAAAGAGTTACGGCCGTAAACCTATCAAAACCAGTAGAAACCAGATTTTTACCCTGTTTCTCTTTGTTTTGCCCTCAACTTTCACCAGCTTTGGAGGGTCTTTTGGGGAGGCTTGTACACGAAATTGAAGCTAATATACACACCCTTTCAACCCCAAAAAATCAATTTATCATTCTCCATGCCTTAGGATAGCTTAGGGTTAGTTCCTCTTCTCCCGCTTCTCTTCTCTTCTTTTCTTTCTTCTTTTCTTTCTTTCTTTCTTCTCTTTTCTTTTCTTTTCTTTTCTTTAGTTTAGGGTTTTGATTGGGGATGAACACTTGGAGAAGAAAGTTAGGAGATCAATAGAAGTTGGAGAAACAAGGCTTTACTCTTCAAAAGGGAGAATTGTCTATAATCTTGTTTTGTTTTTCCATTTCCTTTCCATTTGAGCTTTGATTGTATATGTTTCTATGATTCCTTTACTATGGGCTAAATACTGTAAGTTGGGATTTTTGATTGATCTTGATATATGTTTAGTTAATCCATTTGAGTTGTTGAAAATGATTTGTATTGGGTTATTCATCCCATGTGTGTCTGTTATTAAGCTTGCTACATATACTTGCTTGATCACTAAGTGTGCAATTGTGATGAGTGTAGGATCCTAGAGGTAGGAGTGCACTTATTAGACCAAATAGCATTCATCCTAGGTTCGTTTAGAGGATATAGATATACCTCTGACCCTAGGTGATCCATTGAGTTATTTTCACAAATCTTTATGTGGTTGATTGGTATCATATCGACATAGAGATGTAGTAGGTTAAACCAATTAACTAGGGATAGCTTGACGTTCAAGAGAGGAGTTATCTATATAAGGAAAATCGGATCTAACATTAAAGATGGATAATATGTGAAGTTCAACAACGGATTAACGAGACTAGTATTGAGTGAAATCATGAATCCCGACTATCTTTTTATCCAAGTTTTATCTCGATTCATGCCAATTTTTCTTGTCTTTGTTTACTTGCATTCTTAGTGGAGCTAGTTTGGTTCTTTTACTTATTTGTTATTGATTGTGTTTCTTGTGTAGTTTCCTTTTCGCTAGAATAAGTAACTCGATCACAAATACCAATCCCTGTGGGATCGATATCTGGACTCTTTGAGTCCACTGTATTATTTGTACGGCCCGTGCACTTACGGTATATTTGCGCGTGTGTATAAACGTCCCATCACTGTAAATGCTATTGTAGTAGGCCACCTCTCAAGCTCACCCCACCTAATAAACGAAATTTTATTTTCTAATTCAATATCATGTAAAGCCTACAAAATTAAACCAAGATCAGAATAATCCTTCTCCTTTAATAATGTCTAATCCTCCTTATCAAGCCTTCACTTCCAATTCATGTTAGTAATGTATTTTTTTTTTTTTTGTAGAATTATCTCAACTCGAAAATCCATTTATGAGATTGAATTTTATTAATAATGCAGAGAAGTAATCTCATTCATTTACCAGAGTGCCATCCCGATTGCCACTTCTTGTACTCTCAAGAGTATTGAGAGTTGGACAAATCAACACTAATATTTATGTACCAACACGTTCCGGATGGACGCTACCTTCTCCCCATAAAGCAAGGGTATCTGTGTGGACACGTGTTGATGATTCGGAGCATGTTGGCGCCATAAGGTCCCAACTAGTTGGCATTAGCGCAAAAGTGTTAGGGCTCATGCTCCAATGCCAACAGGTTCCAGATGGACGCCATCTCTCCTCACCAACAAAGGGTATGTGTGTGGACATGCGTCTATGATTTGGAGTATATTGGTATCATAAGGTGCTAACTAATTGGCATTAGAGCAAAAGTGTTAGGGCTCATGCTCTAATGCCAACTAATTGGCACCTTATGGTGCCAACGTCCCATACGGATGCCACATTCTCACTACCAACAGGGGGTATGTGTGTGCGGATACGTGTCGATGATTCATAGCATATTGCCACCTTATAGTACCAACTGTTGGCATTAGAGCAAAAATGTTGGGGCTCATGCTCTAACGCCAACTAGTTGGCACCTTATGGTGCCAACACGTTCAAGATGGATGCCACCTTCCTACCGACAATATATGCGTGTGGACATGTGTCGATAATTTGGAGTATGTTTGCATTATAAGGTGCCAACTAGTTGTCATTAGAGAAAAAGTATATATGTATTGGATGCTTAGATAAATACCCTCATTTATATTTGAATATAAAGAAATACACTTAAATAATATCCTAGTCATACATAATCGCATTGAGCAATTGTCCTTATACACTGGATGATATTCCGTACCTATTTTTTTATGAAATATTATTATTTTTACTTTTTTTCTATATGTGATCTTGTTGAACTATTGTGACCTTTTATCTGATGTTTTATAACCTTCTTTGTGTGCTCTTTCGTGACCTTTTCAAAACCATTCAAAAAATGTCACAAACAACTCAATAAAGGTCTTATATCAGCGCAAAAACGTTACGTGTATTTAAAGAAGGTCATAGACAAAATAGGTCCCAAACCTATATTAAAAAGTCACAAAGCATCAAAAGAGAGTCACCACAACTTCAAAAGTCACAAGCCAGTTTAAGAAATCTCAAAATAGTTAAATGGGTCACAAAATTAATAGAAAAGTAGGCAATCATTTATGAAAATTGTGCGGTCACCTAGGTGCCCTGTTTATAATCTGTTTATGTGTGGGTCATCGTGGAGGCAAAATTTGCATAATTGCCATGGATAAATTGGTTGAGAGCCCAAGTGATCCCTCGAATGTCTCTTATTATTATTATTATTATTATTATTATTATTATTATTATTATTATTATTATTCCAATTTTGAAAAATTAGGTCGCGCTTCATCAGTTATTCCTCAATTAAAGTTGACCCCTGTTAGAGCATCTCTATCGCAACCCTCCATTCCTTCATATGTGGATCCTATGTGGCATTAAATCTTGAAGAAAGAGGTAAACATATTAAAATAATGGGCCCCACTCGACTCTCTTTATTATCTTCATTTTCCCAATTTTTTTCCTTTTTCTTCATTGTTCCCCGTGGCACTTCTAAAATCAAACATTCAATTTCACATCCTTTAATACTATTTTATTATTATTTTTGAATTTGTTTCTATGATTTTTCTTCAACTAAAATAATCATCATCGAGTCTCATGGTGTATGCATGTGTCAGTGCACTCTTGTTTTACTAAAAAATAAAATTTTTAAGTTGAATAATGATAGAAATGTAAATCCATGGATAATGATATACAATGAGACGTGTGGGTGTACGACTTTGATTGAATGGTAAAAATTAAGGGTCTGTATTATTTGTTTTCTATTTTGAGGTTTGAAACGTTATTATGTTTCTCGTTTTGAGTGGTTACTTTGAGAAAATTGAAAATGTGTTCGGTTTTTATGTTGCAAAATTATTTTTGAAAAGAAAAAAAAAGAAAATCCAATGATAAATTAATACAATAAAAATTACATAAGAAACATATAACTTCTAAAATTATTAAATTTGAACCTGCCATCTTTTCCCACCCTTTACTTGTAACTTGTTCGATTGCGAAATAGTGGTCGCGACTACTAGCAACCCACAGCCACCTTTGGTGGTCGCATCTCATTAGTACAAAATAGGGTTAGGCAGTGGTCAAATAGGGATTTAGGTGGCGGTTATATGACGCGTGCCACTGGTCAGAGCATTGTAAGAAAGTGAAGGGTTTAGGTTGTGGTTATTAATTGCCCCCTAAAGTGGGCGATTAGGTGGCAATTATCATAACCACAGCCTAAAGTATAATAGGTGGCTGACATATACCGCCGCCCATTACAAATTTTTTTTCCTTTTAGGCGGCGGTTCTGAATTGCCGCCTATGTTATTTATTTATTTATTTATTTTTCTAGTTTTACTCTTTTAGGGCTGGCTCACACTATTCACCAGCAACTATGCCCATTTGTAATATAAACCTATCGTCTACATGCTAGCATCTACCATACATACCAACAATTTGAAAAAAATGACTCAATTGAAAATAACTTACAACAATTCCAAAAAATTGAAAATATTCTATTAGTAGACAACAAATTCTTTCGACAAAAGATGTAAAGACAAGAATTATATTCCAAAGTTATATTCCAAAGTTAATAACTTAGAAATGACATTGAGCCCATTAAAAGTTTGTGAGACACTATCTCATAATTAGATGAACTATTGTGCTTGAGTGAATTCGAGAATTGATTTGCTGCACATTTGATGATCAATGATCTTGAATTCCCACCTTTAAAACAAGAAGCAAACAAATTTAACAGCAAAATCATGAAAAGTCACCCACATTGAATTTCTAATAAGAGCATAATTGACATTTGTTTTTTCCTACAAAAGGAAAGAGATGCCTTAGAAACCATCTTTTGCTTTTAAGCTAAGCCAAACACACTTTAGCTTGTCTCCATGATCAACAAGGCATTTTGAAAATCTAAACAAAAGTTGATTAATATAAAACAAAAACTCACATTTAGATGCAGCACTCAAGCAAAGTCTTGAGAAATGCAAACCTGAATTATAAGAGATTACAAGTTAATATTTAGTAAATCATCAAACCAAGCTTACTTAAAGATGATCGAAACTAAAATAAAGAAACTTGAAAATTTGAGAATTTTATTCTATAATGAATTAGTATACTAATTTCTACTCACAAAAGATCTTCTCTACTCAACTACAATTGCAAGTGTGAAAGTAATCAAATCAAAGATAAAAAAACTACTACCAAAGCTAATGTTGATGCTACCCTAATTCATTTCAATTTCCCTACTCCAAACCTGAATTCTTTGAGGAAAAAAAAACGTTAAAAACAACAAAATATGCAAAAACTGGTCTGCAAATTTATAGCGAAAACTACTATACTATACCTAAGAGACTCCATGTTCAATTAAGAACATATACATAGGATTCTATTTTATTTGTGTAATATGTTTTACTTCACGTCACTAGCATCATCGTCCATGCCTAGTAGTGACTCTTTGCCTTGCAAGTGATTAACCTTGTCAATTAGTGTTGATTGGATCTGACGGTTTAACATTTCATAGTCTCTGCATAATAGTGCGACATATTTGTTAGCCATAATTTACATAAATGCATCACATTAACTGAAAAAAAATAACTTGCGTGTATCTTGTTCTACCTTGTATGGATTAATGGCATACAGAAGTTGGATTATTGATAAAGATATGAAAAGTGACCTAGAAGAGGTTATCAACCATCCCATTAGTTTAGTATCACAACTTGCTACAAAGTATGATGATTATCTCAATAAAAAATGTTACACATAATCCTGCAAACGATACACCATTAGAGAAGTTAAAAAAATAAAAAAATAAAATAGGTCGTTCTTCAAGGGACAAGTTTTGCTTCAATAAGAAGTATGATACTCACCTATGTAGAGTCTGGGTCAAACATTGCATGTTTGCAGTTTGCTTTATAGTGGTAAATATATACAACAATATGATTATTAATAAATAAAAGCATACGGCTTTGATTCTCAAGATTCAAGCAGCAAAACATTATGCAAAGCGAAAAGCTTGTCTATCACTATGAACATGTTGGCTTGCTTCGACTCAAAAGCTTCATGTAATAGAATGTTTTGAAGCGAGAATTGAGATGCTAGTCGAATAATAAAGTACTTTTAAAAGAATTTCATTAAAAAAATGCCACACATGATCTATATGTGCATGCACTGGCGAGTTCTCTTAAATCGTTCCTTTCAACTCCGAACACACAAAGAGTCGTCCATTGTATTAAAAACTAAATTCAATAAAAAAGTGATTGATATTATAAAAATAGCCTTTAAATCTAAGTATCATTTTTCAATAGGAACATGATCAATTAACAAACACAGCCAATGTGGAGATCGAGGAACAATACGTTGTTCAAATGTCTCTCGAGAATGGTATAGATTGCATGCACATCAGCAAGGCCTATTACTATGGTAACCAGTAAGCAAGTGATTACCATCTCATTATACCAACGTACTCATCCGCCTTCAGATTCCTTTAATTTATTTATAACTAGCTACATATGTACTCATAATCCAATTCTATTTATATTTTGTACCCAACATGAGAATGGATTAGAATTGTAAAAAGCAAGATTCTAATGAGAAATAGGACCCACACGAGAATTGTGAGGCAAAAAAAGAAAGCTGCTAATAATGGAAAAACTTGGTCTATTAGAGGGACCATTGGTGGAAAAGTTTTTGACATTGCATACAAATGATGGATGAGAATTGTGTATATGCTCACTCTCGTCTTTCACATTGCATACAAAATTAAATGATGGATATGACCCTGTGATGTAAAGCAAATAGCAGGCCTACACTTTTAAAATGGGAACCAAAGAATCCCTATATGACAGATGCCAAAAAAAGCAAGGGAATAATGCTTCACACCAGAGAGAAAGTATAGCAAGTTCATATATAAATAATTATGAACCACACAATAATTACAGTTAATCACATAATATTGCTTAGAAAGAAACTGTCCAATAAACAAGCAGAGCCCCTATCTTCCTCTTATTTTTAACTTCATTTCCGGGTTAATGAATCAATAAGATGTAAAGAAACAATAGAAGTAACAATCCAAGAGATAATACAACTAAAAGATTTGTCCGTTACAATAAAATGTAGGGTTCCAAATTCTCCTCGCTCCATCAATTACATCAAATATATGAACAATCAATCCCCAAACATCAATAACAAAAGAGTACAACTGCACAAACATGAAATTGTTCATACTTGATGAGTTCTCATTTCCCAACTTGTATAAATCTTAACTTCTAAGTTCTAAGCTATAAGCCAGATAACCCACGAGGGGGAAAAGACTTTAATCACTTAACAAAGTTCAAAAATATTATACCACATTTCGAAATTGTTAATTTTTAGTTACTAATTGCTAATTAATTTTTTGCATTTAATTACTAATTTTGTATATATACTAAATAAAAATATTTTATTTTAACAATATTTCAAAATATCCGGTTACTCAAAACTAATTTTCCTCCTTTTTTCCCCCCATATATCTACTAATATTTAGTTTCAATATCATTTTCAAATCTTTTCTTATATAATAATCTTTAGTTGCTCAAAACTATTTCTCCCCCTTTCCCCCTATATTTACTACTATTTAAAATTCTTTCCTTATATACTAATTTTTTAGCCACCTTTTACTAATTTCACGTTTTTAACCACCAAAGCTCTAATTTTTGGCACGTAAATTCTAACATTCAATTATACACTAATGAAAATATTTTATGAAAAAATTGTCAAAACAATTTCTAACACTATTGTCTAATAATAATTTCCTATTTTTATGTGTGAAAAATGAAATAAAAACCAAAAAAAAAAAAGAAATGAAAACACCACACCGGTAAAAAAAGCCACAAAAATGAGGGGGAAAAAAGGAGGAACAAAAGGGCGGCCACACAAGAGGGGTAAAATAAACAATTTTTCTACCCATTAAAGCTCTACAATCACCTACATTGCAATGCCCATGCTTTGGAGTGTATATTGGTACACAAATATCAACAATCTATCCACAAATTTACAAGATCCACATTGCAAGCAAAAATCCTAAAAACTAACAAAAATTTGAAGAAAATGACATGTATGCCTTATTTTGAGGTCGACAGTGGTAGCCAAAACACGTAGTAGCAACTAATTCAAGTTTCAAACTGTCAAATCTATCGATTGTAAGGTTGAAATAAGCCAAAATCGCGTAAGGGAACAAGGTTGCCAGTTTGTGAAAAGGGGAAGAAGACTGCTGGTGAGTGAATTATATAAGAACTATAGGTGGCAGTCCATAGAACCGCCGCCTAAAGTGTTTTAAGTGCCGGTCTTGAAAACAGCAACCTAAAGTGGGTTTTAGGCAACGATTTCCATAGGCTGCCGCCTAAAGATACAATAGGCGGTGGTGTAAAATAACCGTTGCCTATTGTATGGTTAAAATCATGCAATTTTTTTTCCTGAAAATGCCATCCCCTGGACTTTAGGTAACGGTTGTTATACAAGTTAGTACAACAACCGCCTAAAATGTAGCTTCTAAAGTCATTTGTGTAGTATATCTAGTGGTTTTGCACTAATCGCGTCAATAGTCTCTACAAATCCGACCCGTTATATAGTTTTAGATTATATTAGACAATAACATGTAGTCCATCCGTCCCAAATATATAGGTCTTTATAATTTTTCACATGGATTAAGGTTTTCATTGAAAAAGTAAATAATACAAGTATTTTTCCTAGTTTACCCTTATTAATGAGTCTAAAAGTTGTTGAAACTCTTTTAAAAAAAGTTGTTGAAACTCTTTTAAAAAAAGTTGTTGAAACTCTTTTAAAAAAAGTTGTTGAAACTAGCGAATAACATTAAAGTGTGGCAATTAAATGAGGGTTAATGGGGAAAAAAATTAAATGGGTCTATATAATTGGCACGGCAAAAAATGATAAATGTACAATAAACTAAAAATTTATATGTAAACAGACAAGAATATAGTTTCTTTTTCTTTCTCATCTCAAAACTTCACTATACATGCGCGAACACCAACTCCAACTACAACTCTACAAAAAATAATAAAAATAAAATTTGTCGAACACCAACGGTATCAGCGTGTACACCAACGAGTGACAAGCGTGTGGTTTTGGAGAACAAATCTTTATTTTGTTAATATACAAAATATGTGATTTTGTTTATTTAGATTTTAGGAGCACATATATAATTCCAAAAAATTATTACTAAAGATTTTGTCATTCTAAAAATATTTCTAGACAATGTCTCACATCCTGTATAGAAATAGACATTCACCCTCATAGACATGCACCGTCTCATTGTTTACATTTATCCCTTGCCAATATTTTCACATTGGCATGCACCCTCATAGACATGCACCCTCATAGACATAACGAGGTTTTGCTTTATGCATGTCCATATATTTTTCATACAATGGTAGATTTATTTATGCATCAATAGCTTTTTTTTTTAATTTCCCTAATATCGATATATGTTGGAGATACTCTTAGGGTATGCTTATAGAGATTAGAGAAAAAGTGATTTTATTTGTAGTTGAGAAGTAAAATAATATTTAAAGTTTTTCAAATCAATATAATGAGTGATTGAAAATAATGGTGGTGAGAAAAGATTTTTTGAACAAGTTGTATCAAACAAGATCTTGCTGTATTTTTGCAAGAAATTTCGACAAAATAATTTTGAATGCTCAGCAAAAAAGTTATGTATAATGGCAAAGGCATGTCTGAAAAATAGAAAAAAAATGTCAAATCCACGAAATTGTGATTGAAAATAATTGTGAAGGGAAATAATTTTTGAGAGTTGCAGCAGTTTGCCTATAGTAGGTTGACCAAATGATTAATAATTAAATTGAACGGTTCAATCGATAAGACCAAAATTAATTATTTGGAGCCCAACTATAAAGCTTGGCTGCCAATGTCAGCCAAGAAGAAGAAGAAAATAAAAAAAATAAAAATACATTCGACCCCATTGGGTCGAACATGAAGCTTCATCTTCGACCCAATAGGGTCGAACATCATGCTTGATGTTCGACCCTATTTGGTCGAACCTCCATGGTGACCTGTTTTTCTTTTTCTTTTTTTCCCTTAACCTCTTCCTTGGTTGTCATTAATGGCAGCCAAGCTCTCTTCTTCGCCTTTTTTTTCGTTGTTAGGGGGTGTGAACTGTGAAGAGTAGGAAAAGTAAAAAAAATAAAATAATAAAAAAGGAACAAGAGGAATTGTGGGGTGGGGTGGGTGTGTAATGAGCAGGTGAAGGGGGTGCATTTAGCCGTACCCTAAATCTAGGAATCAACTTTCCAAGCTTCGCATTACTATGCTAGTTCTAAATCTGGTACCGATTTTTCCAATGAAAGTTGTATGTGATCGGAATCAACAATAAAATGTGTCGATTTTGAACAAAAACGTATTGCCACGCAAGACACTGGTGCCATTTAATGGCTCCAATAGGAGCACTTGAACAATAGCCTCTTATTGATGGATCTCAGTCAAATAATTCACAAATAAAGCTTTGGGATGTTACAAAACTTCTTGTAGAAGTAATGCGAAAATAAATTTTTTTATTTTTATTTTTATTACAAGAGGAATGGAAGGGAAGGGTATACATGGAATTCAAACCCAAGTGTTGATTCTTTTAACAACTGGGCCAACCCAAGTAATTCCATCCGGGTGCGGCTAAATACACCCCACAAATCTGTCTTCACACCAACGTTAAAATCCACTGAAAAGTAACACAGGTCAAATATCAAATATACCCTCACTGCTAAATACACCGAAATAATATTTAACAAATGGACATATTCGACCAAAGTTGGCAGAACATCACGGCGTGGTGTTCAGCCAACGTATGCCGACCCCCATGAGTGGGGGTCGGCCAACATTGGCCGAACCCCATTAATGGGGTTCGGCCATTGTTGGCCAAAACTTTATTATTATTATTTTTATGTTTAATAATTTATTAGTACTTATATTAATGATTTGTTTATGTTAAACAAATATTAATGATTTGTTTATGTTTAACAAATATTAATTATTTATTTATGGTAATAATTATGTATATTTAATAATAATGATTATTTATAATAATTATTTGTGCATATTAATAAATTTTATATTTATGCTTATTATAATAATAAAAATTATAATGGTAACTCTAAAAATTATTATAATTACTATTAATTTAATAAACTCATTTTCATATAATTTTTTTGTTCAATTCTTAGCTATGTAATTAATTGCCTATTATTTCGTATTGCGGTATTGTTATAATTTGCTTTCATTAGTTTCTTCGATTGTTCCTAATTGTGTGTGTTGCAATGTTGCTCGGGTATACTATACCATGCAACAGATAGCTTTGCAATGGAAAATAAATCTTGATAAATTGGAAACCAATCTTTCATATATAAGGATAAAGAGCAAAACACTTGCAAATATTGAAGACTGGCAAATGCTACAACCGATGTTCGATGTAATACTCTGTCAAATTAATATAATAGGAGAACTCCTATATAGTTATTATAGTTTTTGAGTTCCTACAAGGAGTATGCTTGGGGAAAAAGTATATATATCGTAATCTAAAGCAAGCCAAAAGTAAAAGCTAGTTGTGGGAAACAACTTCAATGTGCACTTAGTGTACAAGCAACTCAATTCATCTTTTCCATAGTTGGTTGTGCACCAAATACTTGGTTGGCATTGCATTCTTCAATTAGAAACCATGAAATTCCACTATTGTCAATGAACCTACAACACGCATGCGTATACATCAATACACAAGCAAAATTTATGATCTTACAGATAATTGGAAATATAGGTACTATATATCAACCATGAATACTTTATATTATTTAATCACTAAATTAACACAATCAATTATATTATTAAAAATATATAAAAAAATTAATGCTGGCCACATAAACAATATAATAAAAAGAAAAAGTAAAAGAAAGAGCAACCAAAGGATGGCCGGCTTTCCAAAGGGCTGCTCGGCCATATATGGCTGAGCTTCCCAAAGAGATCTCGGCCATCCATGGCCGAGCACCCAAGGAGGCGCTCGACCATCTATGACTGAGCCCTTATAGCTCAGATATAATTCATACAAAATTCTCAAAAAATTGATTTTTGCATCTAAAATTAGTCCCTTTTTTATGCTACAACAATAACTACAATCTTCTATTTCAAGAATAAATCTAAAATATACTTACAAAAAACTCACATTTATAGAAAACTAAGCATGAAAATTGTGAGAAAAAAAATGATGTAGACTCACTATTATCCATGGTTGTTGAAATCTCCTCTTCTGTGACTGGTAAATGAGCTTGATTGTTGCAGCTTGCTTTTGATTTGCTTCTAGGCGAAGAAGGTGAGTTTTTACTGTGAGCGTGGGCTCAGGTGTGGGTTGAGGAAGATGGGATTTAATTTAATGAGTGGAAAGAATTAAATGAGTGGGAGGGGTAAAAGTGGAAAGACGTGGGGTGTGTTGAGTAGGTGAAGATTAAAGAGGTGGATGTGTATTGTATGTGGGTGTATTGAGAGGAAAGTGGGATGTGTTTAGCCGCACCCATTCCATAAAGCTTTTATTTTGATTCTTGATTTTGGCTATTAAAGTGATCTTGAAGCTATGTTTTGAAGCAGTCCATGTAGATGGCTTACATCTCCCCATGATTCAATACTCCATTTACCGTCATCAAACAGGTGAAAAACATTAATTGCAGCATTACGAACATTCTTCGTCGATCTCCCGTCGGAGGAACCTCGTATGTGGAGTTCTTGGATGACGGCTCCATGAGTTACTACAACTACTCGCTTGCCTCTGTTCTCGTTTGCGATCCTCTGCAACGCCGATGTACACCGTTGATAGAGCTGGTCAATGCTTTCACCACCACCTGGAATCTCTTGATCTCTCCTTGGAGATGCGAATGCTTTGTAAGCCTCAGGTCTTGTTATTGCTGCTTCGCCGAATAGAGCGCCTTGAAGCTCGCCCATGTGCCGTTCTAGCAAATCTGGATCTGTAACGACTTGAAGGATCCCACAGCATTTTGCTATCAACTCCGTTGTGTCGATAGCTCGTTTCAAGTCCGACGAGTACACGGCGGATATTTTTGGTTCCTTTGATAGCCGCGCAGCCACTGCGGCGGCATGCTACCGACCAATATGGGTTAAGTCCACGTCGAGTTGTCCCTGGATTCTTCGATCGGCATTCCATTCAGTTTCACCGTGACAAATAACAATAATCTCTGCGTAATCAGGTGCATCGGCTTGGATTTCCCGGTCAGATTGAGGTGAAGTCAAATCATTGGAATTGAGATCTGCCATGAAATTACCGTTGACTTAAGGTTTTGATCGCCCAAGATGAAATGGAGAGGAAAGGGGAGTGTAGTGCTATTTGTTACACAAAATTCCCTATGTAAGGCGTAATGTGAAAATAATTTTTTTTTAAATTTATATATATATATATATATATATATATTTTATTTTTTAATAAGAAAATTCATTGCACATATCAGGCATTACAAAACGAAGATAACTAGTTTATAATATATACAAGTTGGAATATCATAGAAAATAGCGGAGCAAATGTGGATACCAGCTTCCAAGCTAAAGCGTGAGTAGTTTCGTCGACTTGCCTCTGAATGTAGCAAACTGAAAAGGAACGCCTAGCGCAAATAATATCCTTGCATTAATTTAGTATAGCGCCAAACTCCGAAACATCGGATAATCGACCATTGATGCATCAACTACCAATTTAGCATCCATTTCAAAACAAATTAAACTCATTCAAATTTCAAAATCGACTCCAACCTAATGCGGCGAGCAATCCACACGCTTTCACTTTAGGTGGAACTATCATTTTCCAAATAAGATACCAAGAACTTGAACCTTCTTGGTTAGTTTTATTTTTATTTTTATTTTTTTTAAAGCTTGAAAACACATAATTTATGAGATTACGTGAATAATAATGATGTGCGATACGTGATTAATATATAATAAAAATAATAAGAGATTGTATGAATAATAATGATGTGCAATATGTGGCTAAGGCCTTGATATTTGACTTGATGAAATAATAAAAATTAATTTTCAAATAGAAAAAAAAATAAAATTAACCATCCATGGACTTTTGTTCGTTGAAATTTTTTATATTGAAAGTTTAATTTTTATTACTTAATCAAAGTTAAAGATTAATATTAATCACATATATTATAGTACTATTTATTATTATTATTATTATTATTAGTAGTAGTAGTAGTAGTAGTAGTGATGCACGGAATTGACTACATATATGAAATATAGAGACTATGAAAAAAATTCCCCTCCCATCCCTTTGTAATTCAAAGGCAAAAAAAAATATCAAATATGAAAAATTATCAAAATTTAATAAATACTAATCTAAAAAACACAAAATTTATTTTCATTTTTTTTAATGTCACAAATTTTAATCTTAAATATTAAAAATTGCATGAACCTAAATATGAAATGGAGTGGAACTACTGACACTCCAAAAATTTTTAATTACACCCACAAAACCCACCTTCTCCAACATACTCCCAATTTACTTAAAAAAAAAACAAATTGTTTGGCTGAACAAGCTAAACAAAAAAATAAAAATAAAAAAAATCCTGCTAACTGTTACTACCATTTTCGGCGGCAATTGTTACCGAAAAGGGGCCGGGGGGGTACCCTCCGCTTTTTGGTTTCAAAAAAAGTTCCATCCTTAGGTTACTGTAATTTCTAGCAGCAAATGTTTTCGAAAATAACAGCAAAAGAAGCTGCCAAAATGCTGCTAGAAATGGCATCGAAAATGCACTGGCCTTCTTCTTTGTTTTTCTTCCTTTTTTTTTTTGGTTAAAAAAGTGGGAGGATATTTTGGGAAGGTAGGTTTTTTGGTGCGTGTTTAGAAATTTTTGACGTGTCAATAATCCCACTCTATAAAGTATCAGGATGGGTATTTATGGGTTCAGTTATGAAAGGAACCAAAGCTGTTTATTTAATGTTTGTTTTGCATGATTTATTTTTTATTTTTTCATTTTACGTAGATGCGTAATATTTAAACGAAAAAAAAAAGAAAAAGAAAAAGAATGGTTAAAGTAAAACACGGAGTGGCAATTGAATAGGGGCGTGGATAAATGCACCTAGCCAATTTCTTTGTGCACCCATTTTATGCCAGCTTTTCCAATTATGCCTTTAATAAAAAAAAAAAAGAAAAAAGTATGTTCGCTCCATTTGGAGCGAATACACACAATTGCGTGTTCGCTCCACCAGGAGCGAACAAAATTTAAAAAAAAGAAAAAAAAAAGAAAGATGATGATTGAAAATTTTTTGCTATCGTTTTTTATTCAAATTTTTTATAATCACTTTGACTAGTAATTTCTTTAAGTTTTTTAAAGAAATTATTAGTTGAAAAAATTTTTACCATCACTTTTTTGTTAAAAATTTTTTAACCACTTTAGCAAGTAATTTTTGAAATGCACCTACAGAGACTATAAGGGCGATTGGGAGTGTTTTTTAATGGTTTTTAATAGTTTTTAATGTAAATGAGGAGAGAAAATGAGTGAAGTTGAGTGGTTGAGATTTGTGGATGTGATGAGATGTGTGGCTGTGATTGATTTAGGAGAGAGAAAAAAGTTGAAAAAAGTGGAAAAATGTGGAAAAATGTGGAAAAAATTGTTCCCATTCAGGCTTTATCTGTTCGTTCCATGTGGAGCGAACACAATTAAATTTAATAGAAAAAAGAAAAGAAAAGAAAAGAAAGGGAGAATGATGGATAAAAAAATTTTATTTTCATTTTTTGCAACCATTTGATGAGTAATTTTAAGATTTCTTTAAATTTTTTATAGCAACTGAATTTTTTTTTTAATACTTATATTTAAAACTAACCGGATAAAGTTAGTTAATTACTATATCATAAAAAAAATTAGAAATTCATTATTAAAGTGGTTGCAAAAAACTTAAAGAAATTTAGAAATTAACATTTCTAATTTTGAAATTTCTTTAAGTTTTTTGCAACCACTTTGATGATGAATTTTGAATTTTTTATGATATAATAATTAGCTTTATTATCGAATTATTAAAAAATTTAAATTTTTTACAATCACTTTTACGAGTAATTTCAAAAATTCTTTTTTGTGTATCTACTCTAATGATAAATTTCAAAATTTTTATATCATATAGTAATTAGCTTTTTCCAGACTTAGTGTTAAATACAATTATTAAAAAAAAAACTTTGAGTGATTGAAAAAAATTTAAACAAAAAATAATACAAAAATTTTTCGTTTGATATTTTTCTTTCTTTTTTTATTATTTATTATTTTTTTATTTAAAAAAAAGTCCGAAAATGGCATTCGTCCCATGTGGGGCGAACGCGTTTCCTGCATTTGGTACACCGGTCCACTTCGAGTGAACGTCTTTTTTATTTTTTTATTTTTTGAAAGTAAGGACATGATTGAAATTTTGTTAAAATATGGGTGTAAGCAACAAAATAGTGGGTGTATTTAGTCGTAGCCATTGAATACTTGTGGAGAAAAGCATTTGGTAACCACACAGAGTTGAGTTTCATGGGGCTCTTCTGAGAAGTTAATGGCGGGGGCGGATGCCACGTTGTCATGGTGCGCGGCCATTCTTCCACCAATTACAATGCCAGTTCATGAAGGAGACTCTGTGGCTCCTCCTTGTTGGAACTAGCAGTAATGATTGGCAAACAACAGAGAGAATCAAAATAACACAGCAAGATTTGTTTTGGCCGAAGCCCCGATGGTTTGGTGTTACCCTACATCCACCGTTGAGCACCACAAAGGAGTATTGCTCAAATCCACTATAAAGAAGATGGTTACGATGAGTATGCCACCAAGATTACGAATCTGAACCCTTCGAGATACCACAATCAGTTCACAGACTTAACCAACGAACACACCTCTCTAATCAACCCTAATCACAGCAATATATGAACTCTACTCAAGAATCACAAGTAGAAACTAAGATTCTGATAGAAGAGAGAAAAGATTAGGTTACAGCCGATTGTGAGAGAAGAGGAGAAGTCAGAACTGTAGCTTGTATTTTTCCCGTATAACACTTGACCCTTATATACTACCAAGGCCCAACAACTTAAGAGAAGGTCCATGAGATGGCTCCACCTGGCATAATCTCCAGCCTTTATTTAAAAAACGTATCTTGGCAGATCTTAACAGATAAGTGAGTAGCAACTTCATAGATTGGTAAATCTTAGTAAATCCCAACTGAAGAGTGAGTAGTAACCTCTCACAATCTCTACCTACTACGAACCTCTTCTCTTTTAGTGGATTTGAACATATCAGCTTTGCTTCCTTTGCTCAATGTACCTGCAAAAGAGATTACCCAGAATCAATATTAAGAATTTTAAGGCAATTCTTAAATCGAGATAAAGGTATAATCTTTGTCCCCATATCAGAGGGGTTCAACAAAGTAGAAACTTTAACAAGTTTCACAACTCCCTGTTCAACCATTTCTCTTATGAAATGGTACTTGACATCCACATGTTTTGTTCTATCGTGGAACATTGGATTTTTGCTCAAGTGAATTGCACTTTGACTATCTGAAAAAATACAAACACATTCATTAGTAAAATTAAGTTCAGAAAGTAAGCCTCTAATCCAAAGTCCTTCCTTTACAGCTTCACAAGCTGCAATATACTCAGCTTCCGTAGATGATAGTGCTACAATCTTCTGTAGCTAGGATTTCCAGCTTATACAATTACCACAGAGTGTAAAGATGTAGCAAGAGGTTGATCTCCTCTTATCAATTTCCCCAGCAAGGTCTGAATCTGTGTAGCCACGAAGCTCCACCCCATTAGAGCGCTTCTTAAACCATATTCCCAAGGTTGCTGTCCCCTTCAAATATCTTAGCAAACCTTTCAAGGCTGCCCAGTGAAGTTCCCCAGGATCTGCCATGTATCTACTAAGAGTACTGATACTAAATGCCAGGTGTGGTCTTGAACAGATATCAGATACATGATTGATCCTATACAATTAGCATATGGTATTTTGCTCATTCTTTCAGCTTCTTCAAGGGTTTTGGGAGATTGTTCAGAGGACAATTTAGGATGTCTTCCCAGCGGTAAAGAAGCATGCTTACGTTTCCCCATACTAAATTTTTCCAAGACTTTCTAAGCATAAGCACTTTGAGTCAGAAACAATGTCCCTTTTCCTCTGTTTCTGATTATATCCATGCCAAGAATCCTCATTGCTGGTCCTAAATATTGAATAACCTTTCGGTTTTTGGGCCTTTGAACAAGCTCCCAGGTATGATTCTTGTTAAGTGAGTCCATTTCTTCTTTCATGGCAATAAGCCACTGTTTTGACTCACTACATGAGATAGCTTCTTCATAGGTAGTTGGCTCATTGCATAGATGTTCATCTCCCATAAAGAATGTCACATACTCATCAGTAAAGTATCTGCTTGATGGCCTTCTATTCCTCACACCTCTATCTCTGGTCAAATGATAACCTGGAGACAGCTCATTAGCTTCAGTTTCTTCTTGTTCACCTTGTTTAGTTCTTAAACCCTGATTATCATTTTGATGGTCATTAATTTCTTCTTGTATACTATTGTCAACTTCAATTTCAATGTTAACAAGCTGTTCTTTCGAAGAAATATCCATCTGCCTCATATTCTCGGTAAGGCAAGGAAACACATCCTCCTTAAAAAACACATTCCTACTGAGAATGACTTTGTACCCTGGAATATCTTTCTGCCAAAGCCTATAGCCTTTAGTACCATCACCATACCCTAAAAACACACACTTATTTGCCCTTGCATCCAATTTTCCCTGATTTTGATGACTGTATGCAGCACAGCCAAATACCCTCAACTTACTGTAATCTGGAATTTTACCAGACCATTTATATTCAGGTGATTGCATATTTATAGCCTTTGAGGGGCTATAGTTGATTAGCAAGGTAGCAGTCATTAAGGCTTCACCCCACATACACTTGGGAAGACCTGAACTCAACAACATGCATATCACCTTATTAAACAGAGTTCTGTTCATCCTTTCTGCAGTACCATTCTGCTGAGGAGTATAAGCAATAGTTCTATGTCGCAGAATCCCTGTATCCTTGCAAAAACTGTCAAACTCAAGGTTACAAAATTCTAGCCCATTATCTGTTCTAAGTACTTTCACTTTCTTGTCAACTTGATTTTCAATTAGGATCTTCCAATCCTTAAAGGTTTTAAAAGTATCTGATTTTGTTTTCAAAAGAAAAGTCCAAATTTTCTTTGAGAAATCATCTAAAATCAGTAGAAAGTACTTGAACCTTGTGCAAGTATTGACTGATGCTGGACCCCAAAGATCAGAATGCAAATACTCTAAAATGTGTTGTGATTTGTGTGCACCAATGTTAAATGGTAACTTATGATGTTTTCCAAGTATGCATGGTTCACAGAATTCCAAGGTGCCAATACTATCAACTCCAAAAACATTTTGTTTTGCTAGAGACAACAAAGGTTTGTTCCCTATGTGGCCTAACCTGTTATGCCACAATAGAGTGTTTTCTTTAGAGACAGAGGCAACTACATTAACTTGTGGCATAGCATTGATGGTGTAAATACCTCATAGTCTAGGAGCCCTTAAAATTTCTTGATTTTGATAAAATAGCCTTGTAAACCCATCACTAATAATAATTTTAAAACCATCTTTATCAAGTGTACCAAGAGACACTAGGTTTCTTTTCAAGTCAGGAACAAACTTTGTATTTTGAAGAACAAGTCTTTTTCCATTTTCTAGAACCAAATTAATAGTTCCAGTGCCTTTGATATGACAACTCATGTCATTTGCAGTGAGGACACTGCCTCCATTTTCAGATACAAAAGTTGAAAAACAGTTCTTGTATGCACATAAATGGAAAGTACAACCAGAATCTAAAATCCAGTTGGAAGAACAAGCAATGGTGGAAGCCATGAATGCTACACCACTAGTTTCTGCTTGATTAGTACAAGCAGCTGCAGTAGCAGTCTCATTTTCAAGGTTTTTGGCTTTCAAATCATTGATTCTTTTATAACAGTTTTTGGCATAATGTCCAACCTTCTGACAGTAGTGACATTTCCTAATTTTGGTTTTGTCCTTTCCCTTTTGGTCAGATTTCTCCTTAGGATTTTGATTTTGGTTCTGATTCTGGTTTTGGTGCCTTTTCTGAGTAGTGTTGTTCTTGTTCTTGGGTTTGGTTTTAGCAAACAGAGCTTCAACTGAACTGGCTTCTCTCTGATCATTTTTGAATTCAAGATCTTTGGTTCTAAGTGAGGAAGTGATAATTTCAAGGGTCAAGGATTCCCTCCCATACTCTAAGGCATTCCTCACATCTCTATACTTTTCCCCCACAGCATTAAGTAGGGCAATGTTCAACTGATCCTGAGAAATTGTTTCCCCTGCGTTGGATAAATCTTGGGTGATTTTACTGAATCTATCCAAGTTTTGTTCAAGATCAAGGGTATTATCGAATTTGAAACCAAAAAGTTGTTTGTAAAGAAAACACTTATTTGGGGTTGAGGTAGTAAGGTAAAGTGTCTCTAATTTTTTCCACAGTTCAGAGGCTTTCCCAGTATCTTCTACCTTCCTAATCACACTGTCAGACAGGTGGAGAAAAATGGAACTCCATGCGATCTCGTCGAGCTCTTTCCTCCTGGCTGAGCTGAATTTAGCTGGCCAAGATTCATCAAGGCTCTGAGCACACCTCTGTTGAATTAACAGAGCCCTCATTTTACGGCGCCATAGGGAAAAATCCCCAGACCCAGACCATGTCTCCACCTCAAACTTGGTGGTAGACATCTCTTAAAATGAGGGAAGATGAGTATGCAATGCAACAAAAAACAGATACAAAAAATGGGTTCCAGCAATAGTCCCAAACACAGCAATCAGCAAGTATGGACAAGAATTAAGTAGTCAAGAGAGAAGATACTAGTTACCAGTAACAATTGAGCCTCTGATGTTAGAGAAAAAGAATACCCATCCCTCAATAAGGCCAAAGAAGTGATTCTCTGTCACTGGGTTACTTCACAAGATCACAAACGTTCTACCATCCCCTCAGATTCAAGAGATCTCAATGGAATCTCGAGACAAGGGTGAATAGATAGGGTTTAGTGCATCTTGAAGCCACAAATTCCCCAAAAGATACACAAAAAACAGAGAACCACAGAGACGAGGACGAATCTGAAAGCCTTCACCGCCTACCCTAGTTGAAGTCGATGTGCCTTTAATATTGCCAATACTATTAACCAAGCTCTGATACCACTGCTGGAACTAGCAGTAATGATTGGCAAACAACAGAGAGAATCAAAATAACACAGCAAAATTTGTTTTGGCCGAAGCCCGGATGGTTCGGTGTTACCCTACATCCACCGTTGAGCATCCACAAAGGAGTATTGCTCAAATCCACTATAAAGAAGATGGTTACAGTAGTATGCCACCAAGATTACAGAATACCAACCCTTCGAGATACCACAATCAGTTCACAAACTTAACCAATGAACACACCTCTCTAATCAACCCTAATCACAGCAATATATGAACTCTACTCAAGAATCACAAGTAGAAACTAAGATTCTAGAGAAAAGATTAGGTTACAGCCGATTGTGAGAGAAGAGGAGAAGTCAGAACTGTAGCTTGTATTTTTCCCGTATAACACTTGACCCTTATATACTACCAAGGCCCAACAACTTAAGAGAAGGTCCATGAGATGGCTCCACCTGGCATAATCTCCAGCCTTTATTTAAAAAACGTATCTTGGCAGATCTTAACAGATAAGTGAGTAGCAACTTCATAGATTGGTAAATCTTGGTAAATCCCAACTGAAGAGTGAGTAGTAACCTCTCACACTCCTTTGTTCACAATTGCTGGTTAAGAGTAAAACATTGCTAGTTCATACTTAACAAGTACCAACTGGTGATCTGGATCAGTTAAATTAACGCAATCAAGTGACGCCGCCTTCTGGACTCTGGTTATAAGCTCTCTCTCCGCTTCGGTGCCCATCCCCTGTCACCTCCTCCCATAAAAACGAAGCCCAGATACATTCATTCACTGGTTCACGCTATTCAGATATATAAATACACACATACAAATATACGATCACCGTCGCGGACATTATACAGAAGTGAACAGATGTGGCGGTGCGTGTCTCGTGGCCTCCGCATTCCGTCGAAGACATCTACTGCCGGTGACTCCGTCCGCCGTCTCTTTTCCACTCAATCCGTAAGATCCTTGTTTTCAATTTAAAATTATATTCAGCTTTTTCTTGGCGGAAATAGATAGAAATCTTCACTCCTTTGACTTGACTGCTTTAGTTTTTGCATTTTAGTATCTCGTGAATTTGTTCTTTTTGAAATAAGGCTTCATTGTTAGGCAGAGCTAACTAATTCTCTTTTCTAATTGATTTGCTTTTTTTCATGCGTGCTGAGAAGCTTTGATGTGTCCACTAATTGATTTGAAGAAGCTTGATGTGATTCTTTACTATTTTATTCATAATTGGAATTTTTTGTTTGTTAAAGCAGAATGCGGGAGGGTCGTCGTACACAGCGGTGGATCATACCTATGATGCTGTTGTGGTGGGCGCAGGGGGTGCCGGCCTCAGAGCAGCGATTGGGTTGTCTGAGCATGGATTCAACACAGCTTGCATTACCAAGCTCTTTCCAACTCGTTCCCACACAGTTGCAGCTCAGGTGCAGTTCTTGTGCTTTTAGTACAGTTATATTAACTATTTCATTAAGCATGGCCAGTATCTCGGGATACAAAGTTCTTCTTTTATCATCTTCTAATGTTTCCACGGGCCAATTTTGTTGTGTATTTCTTGCACTAAAATCGTAAAATGACATGATGATATTGTCGTTAAATTTTTGGTATATGGTATTAGATTAAGATTAACATTTGTTTCAGTTTTCCCAGCTCCTCGGATGCTATCATTGAGTCATGTTATAGTGTTGTCTTAGTGACATTGATTTAAATGTTTTGAAGCTTGTGTAATCCTCTTCTTTCTTCTAATCCAATCCATGATTCAATGCCCCTCAATTCCGTGTGCTCTTTTTCCCTTCAATCACCTAAAAGTGAGAAAAAGAAAAGGGACGAGAAGGAATGCCGCATTAATTTTGCTGTTTTATTTTTGCAGTGTTTTCTGCTAGTTAGTAAATCAAAAAATCATCCAAATTGATTCTAATAAAATCTTCTGTCATTTTTTTGCCTTTCCAGGCTTCTTCATCCATATAGAAGACCTATTTTGATCCTTGTCATCTCGTCGTAGAAAACAGGAACTCATTTTAAAATAAAAAAATTTTTACTAGATGCGTTTTTCAGAAATTTTCCCTTGCTGCATATTCAAAGAACTCATTTTTACTGAAGACAATTGCCTTTTGACATTCTCCGTTAGTAGAAATGAAACCTTGTACTCTGCTTTTATGTGGCTTGAAATGCACTGAGTTGTCAGCGTGCCTACTTGTCATTCTATTGTATATTATGGGGATTTCAGTTCTTCTCATAGCTTGTGAATCGTGATTCAAGAAATGGATGTTAATATCTGGTAGACATTTTTATTGAATAGACAAAGTTCTGCTCCTAAATCTCCAATGTAAGCCCATAATGTTTTTCCTCTACAATATGCATCTTATCACCATCTCTTTACATTCCTTTGCAGGGTGGAATTAATGCTGCATTAGGAAATATGACGGAAGATGATTGGAGGTGGCACATGTATGATACAAAAAGGGAAGCGATTGGTTAGGTGTTTAACTGAACTAAGGGAAAGGCTTTCTTCTAGTTGTCGATCTCCAAATGAAATTTAATTTTTTTCCTTTTTTTGTTGTATTAATTGTACCCTCTACACAGTTTCCCAAAAAAAAGAAAAAAAGAAAAATAAAAAAAAAATTAAAATTGTAACCTCTACACATCGTATATGATCTCAACACCGTTTGAATTGGAACTAAACGATGAAAATTACACAACAGCTCTCCTATTGGGCAATATAGGTAGATTCAGGTGACTCAAGATTCCTATGTTACCTGGTGTAGACTGTCCTAGAAACTTCCTTGCATGCGTATTCATGTTGTACAAGTTTACAAATTGAAAACAGATTGAAGTTCTCTCTATTTAGAATATGTTGTGCTTGTGCTTTCATATGGCACAAAGTTTTAAAATTAAGCACAAGCATCAATAGTTCTATTGGCCTTTGATCTCTCCATACGTTCAATGTGTTGTTGACTACCCAAGGCCTAATCCACAAATACAGTTGTCTTTCTTTTGGTCTATGTTTGACAAAAGTTTTATTTCCACAGCTTTCACAAAGTATTACTTGCTTGTTATAAAATTCCAATAATTTGTTATTTTTGTGTCTCACAATGTTCTTTTATCTGGATACCAGCATTTGCCATGATTCCCGATACTCTTTTATCTAATGACACAAATTAAGTGAATATGGCACTAAGTTATCTTTAAATAATCGCATTGTGTTACCTACAATTGATCGTGGATGCCATTCAAGACATGTGTAGGGAAGCACCAAAGGCGGTTATAGAGCTTGAAAATTATGGGCTACCATTCTCAAGAACTGAAGATGGGAAGATTTATCAGCGTGCATTTGGTGGTCAAAGCCTAAACTTTGGAAAAGGTACTAAGATGTTTTCCAAATAGAAAAAAGGATTTCAATAGGATGTATTTGTTTGCTCAACCTCTGTATTTTGCAGGTGGACAGGCATATCGTTGTGCATGTCTTTGCCGGTCGAAGCCCAGGCACGCTACATGTTGCACACTCTTTATGGCCAGGCTATGAAACACAACACACAATTTTTTGTGGAATACTTCGCCCTGGATTTACTTATGGGTAGTGATGGTAGGGTTACCCCATTAAGTACAATTGAGTTCGTTCATCTATTTAACAATTATGCTCTCGTTCAAATTGATTGTCCTCCCCATGTGATACGGATGAAGCAATATGAGACTAACTTTGTTTGTCTCATCAGTTAATCATGCCTCACATGGGGATCATACATAGTTTGCACAAAGTGAAACACTTATTGAATAAGATGTTATTGCATGAAATTTGTATATGTAGACAACTAAACGTAAAGTGGAGAGAGAAACCAAGCATGTTTCATAGTAAGCCCATGTTTGTCACAACTTTTTCAAAAATAGTTTTCTCAGATATCATTTTCAACCACCCATTTATTTAATATGACAAACTTTAAATTTTTTTGGAATTTTTCTTCACTTTTCAACTACAAACTCAAAAATCATTTTCTCCTATATGTACCCCTGATATACACACACACACTGGAATTGCTTAGTTAAGGACACCGTCTCTTAATTATGATCACCATCTTCAAAATCAGCGTCCTTTTATTCTATTATTTTATTTTTGTGTAAATGTTCCTTTAACTACCATAATGGAAAAATTTGCAGGGAATATGAAACCCATGGTTGAAAAGCCAGTGTGATCACCATCATCTATTTTAATACTTATAAACTTACTTAAGCTTGTTGAACTGTGTGAAAAAAATTAGACTTGCAATGGATACCCATAGTTGGATAAAAAATAGAAAAACAGGGGCATGTGTAGGCCTTTCAAATTTTCATGTATTTTATTTAGTTTTTAATATTTTGTTATCAGGTAGCTGTCAGGGTGTAATTGCCTTAAATATGGAGGATGGGACATTACATAAGTTCCGTTCCGCATCAACAATTCTGGCTACGGGGGTAATGTTATTCTTTAAGCATCTTTAGAATTGCATCAGTCATTGCATTTAAAATGCTTATTTGGGTTCTATCACCTGAAAAGCTACATCTTGTTTTGCTGTTTCTGCTAGGGTTATGGTAGGGCATACTTCTCTGCTACTTCTGCTCACACTTGTACTGGAGATGGCAATGCCATGGTTGCTCGAGCTGGGCTACCTCTTGAGGTGTGTTTAGGGCCTGCTTTAGTCCAGATTTTTCCAATATTATTTATCTTCAAAATCATGCTCACCAGGCATTCTCCCAAATCATCACGTTTTGCGCATAAATCTACACCAAACAACTCTTATTGTTGACTACTATTTCTGTCTTCACCTAAGGACTATTGGGGATCAAGAATTCGATTTTAAAGCATGTTTCATAAAAAGTTCTGTGTCTTCAATGATTAACCCTATGACTGTATTTCAACAGGATCTGGAGTTTGTCCAATTTCATCCAACTGGTATTTATGGTGCAGGTTGTCTCATTACTGAAGGTCTGTGGCTATCGATCTCGGTTCAATTTGCATAAACCTTCTACTCTTACATTACCTTTTGAAAGATGCACTTAGTTCTTATGTTTCTACTTGTTTAGGGTCAAGAGGTGAAGGTGGTATACTTAGGAACAGTGAGGGTGAAAGATTCATGGAACGGTATGCCCCAACCGCTAAGGATCTTGCATCAAGAGATGTTGTTTCGAGATCTATGACAATGGAGATCCGAGAAGGGCGTGGTGTAGGTATAGCCGCATTCACAATCTTTGGAGTATGGTACAATCCAGTTTTGCTAGATATGCTAAATTGTGTCCAAAATGTGACTTCCGACATGTTCAATGAGTTTGTTTTGGGAGTAGAAGAGCACAGTGCCCTGGAAAATGTAGAAATCCTTCCCCGAGAACTTGGGATCCCGTATTCTCTTTCTTTTCAATTGAAATAATCATCTATTTCAAGTTCTTTCGAACTTTGATGAAGTTTTTGACACTTGTTTTGCTTGTTTTGACCTGTCTCATGCTGTCTTTTTACCAATTCCTGCAAATTTCTGGTTTTGATTTATCAAAGAGAAGAAAAGAAAGCTACCCCACATAATCTTCCTCAAAACATGGTGATGATTTCCCTGATTTTGAAATCCTATTTTTCTTTCCAAGTGAAATCTCTTGTTAAATCATTCTTATCATATGTGAATTCTGAAGTTGGCACTTTCCTTCGGTAAGCTTATATGTGTAGCTTCATATTGTGAGAGGATACATGACTTTAGATATTTGTTAGTCCAGAATTAATGTTATGGCCCGATTGGTAGCTTAGAGATGTGAGTATATTGGAGAATATAGTCCATAAGGTTGGATGCTACCACTTATACATAATGTGACAAATTATTCTCGTTGTTCACAGGGCCCTTGAAAGATCATATCTATCTCCACTTAAATCACTTGCCTCCTGAAGTCCTCAAGGAGAGACTTCCTGGTATATCTGAAACTGCCGCTATATTTGCGGGCGTTGATGTCACAAAAGAGCCAATCCCTGTTTTACCTACAGTCCATTATAACATGGGTGGGATTCCGACAAACCACCATGGAGAGGTAAGGTTGATGCCAACTTTTCAACTCTTGGTCAAATAATGTAGAACTTCTTTCCTATAATAATTGCTGCCCTGCAGGTGGTTACCATCAAAGGTGATGATCCTGATGCAGTGGTTCCTGGCCTCTTAGCTGCTGGAGAAGCTGCCTGTGCTTCCGTTCATGGTGCCAATCGACTCGGTGCAAATTCACTTCTGGACATTGTTGTGTTTGGACGGGCCTGTGCAAACAGGGTCGCTGAGATCCGTCGTCCGGGTAAACAGAGGTTTCTTGATTTTCAGGGATTTGGTGCCTCATAGGCAGTGCATTACAATTCTGATATACGTTGCATGAATTCAGGAGAGAGACAAAAACCACTTGCAAGCGATGCCGGAGAGAGGACCATTGCGTGGTTGGACAAGCTTAGGAATTCAAATGGTTCCTTTCCCACCTCAAATATTCGGCTGAATATGCAACGTATTATGCAAAACAATGCTGCTGTGTTTCGCACTCACGAAACATTAGAAGAAGGTAAGTTTGTTGTATTTCAGGTGAACTGGACGCCTAGGTGGATATCCTCAATCTTCTCATATCTCATCATGTTTTTCTGGTTCCCTTGAAGGCTGTCAATTGATTGATAAAGCGTGGGAGAGCTTTCATGATGTCAAGTTGAAGGACAGAAGCTTGATATGGTATACATGTTTACACTAATTGCAAGGAAATTGTTTGCTTAATCCCGTAATTTTGATTGTGTGTCTTGAATTACTTCATTGAGAACCAGGATCTTGGCGTTGGGTTTGAAATACTTTTTAACAGACACTATATGTTTGCAGGAACTCAGACTTAATAGAGACGATTGAGTTGGAAAACCTTTTAATTAGTGCATGTATCACCATGCACTCCGCTGAAGCGAGGAAAGAAAGTAGAGGAGCCCATGCACGCGAGGATTTTACGGTCAGTTCTAGACCATTAAATGTTCCTATATTTTTCGTTTGTCTCATTCGTGTACACAGCTGAAGAAAATTTTGTGCTCTTGCAGAAAAGAGATGATGAAAACTGGATGAAACATACTTTGGGGTAAGCTTTTCTTCCCATGGTTTCTTGTCTGCCTATTATAAAGTGATAAAAAGCAGCCTGTAGGTTTGAGTTCAACATGGAATAGAGTCAAGTAAAAGTTTATGAATTCTACACTGATCATGTAAGTTGTCTTTGGGCCTGGTGATCTGCAATGTTGATACAATGAGGTGTTCACCTCATGGTTTAAGAAGGCGGAAATGGTTACAAAGGTGTTTTTTCGTGAGATGAAGCATAGGCCTTGAGGTTCTTCGAGGCGGAACCCTCACTATGACCCACAAAATTTAGTGAAAACATAACAACCTAAACATGAAATGACACCACAAAATGTAAAAGTCCCCAAAATATCAAGTCAACTAAAGTATCAAAGAAAACAAGCACAAAATAAATCAACAAGGACAAGTAGCAATTCAAACCTAGCAAAGCACATGAAAGATAGGTTTTCATATGCTCATTGATCACTAGTCACTGCTACTAAAATCATTTGTAAAACCACTAGTTACTACATCATCTTCCTCATCACTGTCGACATCCTTCCTTCCACTCATCCTCATTGTTCTGCAGTTGCATTACTTTTTTCCCTTGCTTTTGCTGTGAAGAAAGCAAAAATCATGGAAATATCAGAGAATCTAGTGACTGAAAAGATATTCTTAAATTACATTCTCACAGCTTTTAGAGTAGTTTTCTCTAAATCAGAACGCTTCCTTTTATGTTGGCCTTCTGTGGCTGTAGCATTCTTTTGTTCTTGTGCTCCAGAAATATCGACATCCTGAATCATCTATCTTGACCATGTTTGATTGACCTTCACTACTCCCACCGTTATTATTTTTGAAGTATGTCATTTAATAGGAATCTTTTTGCTACAAATAATTTGAAACTCTATGCCTCTTAATTAATGAGCGGAGCGTCTTGATTTCAATCTCGATACGGTGGATTTGTGCTTTTAAACTTCAAGGGACACTCCAAGCTTCATAACTCATTGTTGGTTTCTGTAGGATTCTTCGGCGTTCTAGATATGTTGGAATTATATTGTGCTATAAAATTCTATAGCACCATCATATTATCTGTTTATATTTCTTTTATCATGTTGAATGTGTTGCATAACCTGGAGGCCGATAAACTTTGTGATGCTGAGTGCTGTTATTATTGTCTGCAGGTATTGGGATAACGAGAAGGTTAGGCTTGCATACCGGCCAGTTCACATGAATACACTGGATGACGAAATCGAGTCATTCCCACCCAAGGCTCGAGTATATTGATCACTGACTAATACTAGGTGGCTCAAGAAATTGAGTTTCTTTTATCCTATAGAGATCACAATAAATAAATTAATTAGTAACACAAGTTTTTGGGAATAATTGTCGCAGTGTAGATCTCATATAAGCCTCAGTGTTGGAAGATCTCAAATCAAAACTTGTACTGTGTGTTGTCATTAGTGAATCAATTTAATGAAACCCTTTTCCTGATGTTTGTTGGTGGTGTTCTTGCTGGCCTTGGGAAGTTCTCTAGGCGTAGGAGAAATAGAATGTGTATGTACATGTTGGAATAAAAGAGAAGCTTATTTTTGTAATGGCGTTTAAGGCTTTGCAGATATCATGCTATTTCCTTCGTGATACAAACCGTTGTTGATATTGATGAAAGAAATTAGAAATAAACACTTCTAGAAAGATTTGATCAGTGTATTGTCTATATATGCATTGCTTGGATTAGCTCGACATTATGTTGAAGGGTTTAGAAATTAGAATGCAGTTACAGTTGCTTTTCTTTTGTGCGAAAATTATCTTCGCAATATATTGTCTTGTTGTCCTTTTGGAAATTGTATATTTGATTTGAGCAACAACTATTCTGTATGAAAGTTAGAAATAAAATTTTGTAGGGTTTAGAGATTATTGTTGACCTCCAAAGATGACATACATCAACATGACATAAGTGATTTGCAACGTAATTTGTCCTTAGTATTTGAACAAAATTCATCCACATGATAGTAATCAAAATATACAACTAAGAAACAAAAGGTCAGAATCATATTAAACTTCCTCGGAAATTAGTTAAATACCATACTATCAAATATGTTCAATGCTTCGCTTTTGATGGATCGACGTGACCCCCCATCCTCACCACAATCCCATTGATATCTCGAACGTACCCAACTCTCTGTCCCCATTCTTTGTCCTCGCATTCACTCACTAGCATCGCCCCATTCTCTACAGCTCTCTGATCCCATTACACAACATTGTTACATAACAAATATCTCAAAACCGCGAAATGGCAACATTTACAACTCTGTGATACGTCAAATGCATACAATATAATATAATATAATATAATAATGTATTATTTATTAACATTAAAAACCTCGTCCAAGTAAACGTAACAACTAATCTCCTCATGTCAATGTGCACAATTAATTTTCTTCAATCAAATTTTAAATTCTCTTGTTCTCAGTAATACGGGGGCCCTAAGCAAAAATCTATAACGAGATGTTGGGACCCTCACTAAATAGTTAAAAATAAAAAATCTACATGAAATGATCGTAATTAAACTTTGTACTGGATAAAAATCTTCCAAAATGACAACAGTAATGTAAAAAATTTAAGTTCATTCTGTATTTAGGATATGTTTGATAAAGATTTTTGAAATGATTTTTTAATGTGCAATCAAAGGTCAAATAGAAGAGGTATAAGAAAATGAAATGTCAAATTAGTCAGGAAATAAGAATTGAGGAAATGATGTCTGATTTAAGTTGTACCAAACAAGCTCTTAGTCTTCCAGCATTTTGTCGACATAAAACATTGGCCTATTAACATATGATATATTTTAAAAAGTTTTTTTGAATGCACACCATTGTCAATCCATTTAACATTTCTTAGGATATTATTGACTCAAGATAAAATCTTACCAACTAATTCAATTTGGAGAAGTTGCACTAAGCAATTGTAATGGTATATTAAATAAACGCTCTTGCTCATCAATATTAATTATTATTAACCAACATTACACTTATAAACGTGTTCAACTTTATTGCATGAATTCTTCAAACAAATATCATAGGCTAACTAAGCATAACAAATGATTCACTATATTCTTAGTAGTTCAAAGAGTTATTGATCCTTTTTGGAGGCCCTACGTTGGCACATTTTTTCAAGCCCAAGCAACCATCTAGACCGCCTATGCTTAGGACAGCCCCTGCTTGTGCTACCACATAATAATTTTGCAAAGTGAAACTCAAAACAACGCATTTATCATAGCAGGGTAAAGATTTGTACATTGTAGGCAGCATCAACATCTGAATAATCGAAACAAACCTCGACCGCGTTCTTCTCATGGCTAGATTTTAGCATTCGCACATCACCACTCAAATCATCGGTCTCGTGTTGGTGGGCTTGTGTAAATGCTATTGTAGTGGGTCCACTCTCAAGCTCACCCCACCTAGTAAACAAAATTTGGTGTTCCAAACCAATGTTATGTAAATTAAACCAAGTTCAAACATTCCAAAACGCATTTTTCTCCTTCAATACCTTCTAACCCACCTTCCCAAGTCTTCACTCCCCCCTTCGGTTAATTCATGTTAGTTAGATCCTTTTTGACCTTGCTATCATTCTCGAATCTTTATTGGCCCTCCCTAATAATAATAATAATAATAATAATAATAATAATAATAATAATAATAATAAAAATATTTATTAATAATAATAAAATCTTTATTGGCCTTGAATAGTCAAAACATTTTATATTCCAATTTCCATCTCATCGAACAAGTCAGAATTCGTTTTTGTTGAAACGTCTATCTAAAGATCCAGCCCCTTATTTTGAGACATCAACATGTATCTATTGAAAGATAGAACGCGCAAAAACAAAAATAAATGGACCTCACGACAAACAGGAACAATGAGACGTAATTAATACCCTCCATCCCCCACAAAGATATGCTTGGTTTGACTTTCACATAGTTTAAAAAATTGTAATTAATATTATTAGAAAAATGAATTTTAGTTATATTTTTTCAAATATATCCTTACATTAAATAATGTTACTCCCTCCGTCCCACTAAGATAGGCACCCACTATTTTTCACACATATTAAGGAAACATCTTAAACATTGTTAGAATTACAAAATATTTTTATATTGTTCCTATTTTACCATTGCATTAATTGACAAAAAAGTAATGTGAACATTATTAATATCTTTGGGAGATGGAATAGCTAGTTGATTTTTAATATCCGATAATATTAAATAGGGGTAACTTAGTCAACTAAAAAATAAACTATATTCTCAATAAGGAAAGTGAACTATAATTTGGAACAAAAGAAAATGGAATACAAGTATATCTTAGTGAGACGGAGGAGTAATTAATAACAATGTTTATTAAATAAGGGTACAATTGGAAAATGGAAGAAATTAAATACAAATAAAATGGAAAGTACCTTATATTTTGGAAAAAAAAATGAAATACAAACCTATTTTTATAAGACGGAACGGAGGTAGTATATAATATTTAGATCTAATTAATTACGTTCCTGTTGGAGTGATCTAAGCGACGAACTGGATACCCAAAAGCCTTGGCATAAAAGGCAACAGACTTGGCTACATCTTCAACATAAATCACCACGTACGCAAATTTTGGGCTCGTATTTGACGCCATTTAATGTCCTCTACTGATCTCTCTCTCTCTCTCTCACACACACACACTGTCACACGCACTCCCCTACCAATGTAATCGACCTTACGAGGGAGAGGACTGCATGATCTGTATATTGTGAAATTTATTTTACACGTGGCAGGGAACTTTTACCAAGAGTTTATACGTGGACGACATGCAACATTGAGCGGCTTACATGCTACCACCTATGTTGGATTGGAAATTCTCGATCCAAATATTAATATATTGTTAAGCCTCAAAACAATTTGGGCTATCGTATTGGACTTCACTTGTTGGGTAAGGCTTCATCAACTAACACAAAGATTATTGGGCCTTGGTTGAGCCGACCACGCGTCTCGGCCTCATCAAGACTCGCCTCTACCTCCCCCTACATGTAGCTGACTCGTTCATTTGCAAAGATAAGACACATGCTAGCTTCCCTTATACTGCTTGCACTTTTGGCTATTGACTTGATTGTTGAAATTTTCGCGGTCACTGGAATCCCTTTTTTCCGGAGGGCCTCTAACAAGTGCATATTACGTGCATAGAGATGTGGGGATGAAAATGGGATGATGTTTGCATCCATTTTTTGGAGGTGAACAGTCCTCTCTAATGAACTCTACGAAAAATTTATCTTCGCGTTTATATAAGAAAAAAGAAGGTTTTTTTTTAATGGATTTTAAAGAAGAGTAAGAGCCTTGCATAAGAAATTTTGTTATTTTTATTTAAAAAACCAAAAAAAAAAATATTCCCTTTCTTTTTTTGGAAGGCTCATATTCTATAAATAGTATATTTTTCGTTTATTTATTTATTTTTTTATAATTATTATACTGTATTGAGCTCGAAAATATCTTGACAAGACGTTCAATACGAGCTAGCGGATAGAAGATTACAAAAAACAAAGTCTGCAAAATTACTTCAAAGCTGTCAATAAAATTTTTACTTTTCTCATTGACTCATTTTTAAAAATTATTTCATTATAATTCCAATTAAATTGATATATATAGTTTCTCGAACAGATTTAATTTGGTCACAATTAATTATAATCTAAAATTTTTAATGTCGAAAGAGACTTAAATAGACAGAATTAGGAGTTTCTCGTGGAGTTAGTCGGGGTCCCTGTCTCGTTTGTAATATAGTAATTTTAAAATAAAATAAAAATTTTAAAAATAAATGGCCGGCAACTCTTGACTTGATTTTGGATAAGTCATAGGGTGGGACGGGTCCCAACATTTTTCCTTTCGCATGGCAAAAGCCAGCAAATGCACAGACATGACGGTCAATTCAATTCAGCAACAAATACAATTTCAAAGAAATAATTTAAATTTTGGAACGGTTTTCTCACACTTTAAAATTTTATAAATATTGTAATACACTATTATCTTTATTTTATACACTATTGTTAGTGCCTTGATTATTTGTAAAGATAATAATTTTTCTATTTCAATTTAAGCACATAACAATTTTTGTACATCGCATGGGAGTTGCACTAATAGAATTAAAAGATCTGAAGATTTCTTTTATAATGGAACAATTTAATCATAGAACATTTACTTATATAGGAGGGTGTTCTGAATTTAGAATTCTATGGATTCCATACAAATCCAGTGTTATCAATTTGGAATTTCGTAGATTTTATAAAAATCCGATGTTCTCAAATTTTATGAATTCTTGTGGATTTTATTAAATGATAGATTTCGACAGATTCTTATGGATTTTAAGCATAAAAATACACTTAGAACTTTCTAACCAAAATCCAACTTCTTACCTTCGGATTCTTATGGATTTCATGATTTTTTTCCCCCGAAAAAATCATGCAACTTTTCTAAACCTAATAATCTACCAAACTTCATAATCATAACTTGAGGATACCCATTTTTCATTATCACTATAATTTTTTAAATAATTATACCACATTCAATTTATGCAAAATATCAATACACAAAATAATATATTATCACGGTGATGCATAATTTTTTTTTAAAAAGATTTTACGATACATAAGTTTTTAGTCTTCACCACTTTTAAGTTTTAAAAAAATCATATTATATTAATTCAAAATTTATATTATAATCTATGCAAAATAAATTGTTAATAGATGATATAATAGACTATCATAATATATTATTAGTAAGTGCAAAATTATTGGTAAAATTCAAATTGGTGTAAACTTTTGGCTTTCCTTCATCACCACATTTTTTGAAAATCACATTATATTCAATTTGAGCAAAATAAATGACCAGATGTCTTAAATGAGATATTATCACAATATAAGCAAGTTATAATATAATTTTATAAATTTATATTTTTACATATTTTATTATCTTCGTCTAATTAGTTAAAACACAATAAATATTTTTTTAAAGAAAGACAAGGTTATACATTTTCTAATGACATAGTCCAAATATTTTTACTTGTTATTTTTTTAATGATTAAGTAAGACGTTGTGTAAGCGATCTCCATGTGATCTGATGGCATCCCAATGGACTTTTTACACTCTTGATGAAAAGGGTCCGATTGCTCCCCCATATGATCAATTTGTAATGATAAAATTTTTTAAAAAATTAAGTTTGTTTTAGTTACTTTTATGTCAAGTTCATGTTCAACTTGCACAAAAAGTTTTTAAAAAATTAATGGAAATTAGCGTAAATGGTCCAAAAAAAGCATGTTACGTGCGCATTTGGTCCAAAATAAAAAAAGATAGCACAAATTGTCCAAAAAAACTTCAGTTGGACCATTTGCGCCAATTTTTTCCGTTAATTTTTCTATTTTATCTTTTTGTGCAGGGATATTTTGGTCAAAAATATTAGAAAAATTACACAAAAGGTCCTAATCTTTCTGGGATATTAAAATTAGGTCCTAAAGTTTTTAATTTAGTTACATTAGTCCGAAATTTTAATTAAATTATATAATTTTATTCATCTTTTTTGCAGGTGTGAATTTGGTCCATAATTAATTTTATCGAATTAATTTGACACTAATTAGATAATGTTACTGAAAATATTCAACATAGTAGTGTTTGTTTACGTTTTCTTTTGCACCCGCACGTTTTGATTTTAATCAATCATTAACAATAAATACAATTATTGTATCTTCGTAAAATTTTAATAGGTGTGTACTACTATAAAAATAAAAATATGACGAATATAAAAAAATAAAATAAAATACATACGAGCACATTTTGATTTTAAAAAACACCTATAAATGAATTGTTGTATATAAATAAAATTTTATTAGAAATATATCCATGTAAAAAATATTACTGGATACAAAGAATTAATTAAATCAAATAAAAAATTAAAAAAAATCACAAACCCCACCCCAACCCCAAAACCATGACCACCATCACTACTAGTGGTGATTGTGGCAGCACTACCAGCTGATAGTGGTGAAGCCACCACTAGTAGTTGCTGGTGGTGGCAAAGATCGGTTAACGTTGGTGGTAACTGCTGCCACTGGTATGCAGTAGTGCTACGTGGCTGGTGGTAGCTGCTGCCACCAGCAGATCTATTGGTGGCTTCCCCACCACCAACAACTATTGGTGGTGGTTTTGGGGTTGGGGGTTCGGTGTGGTGGGATTGGGGGGTTTTTTAATTTTTTATTTAATTTAATTAATTTTTTGCATCCGGTATATTTTTTTACATAGATATATTCCTAATAAAATTTTATTTAGGTACGAAAATTCATTTATAAGTGTTTTTTAAAATCAAACTGTGCGCGTATGTATTTTATTTTATTTTTTATATTCATCATATTGTTATTTTTATAGTAGTACACGCTTATTAAAATTTTATGAAGATACAATAATTGTATTTATTATTTACGGTTGATTAAAATCAAAATATGCGGTTACAAAAGAAAAAGTAAACAAATGCTATTACATGGAAGACTTTTGGTAAAATTATCTAATTAGTGTCAAATTAATTTGATAAAATTAATTATGGACCAAATTAGCATCTACAAAAGAGAGAAAATATAAAATTATATAATTTAATTAAAATTTCAGGCTAATGTAACTAAATTAAAAACTTTAGGACCTGATTTTAATATCCCACAAAGATTAGGACTCTTTGTGTAATTTTTTCTAATATTTTGACCAAAATATCCTCGCACAAAAAGACAAAATAGAAAAATTGAAGAAAAAATTGGAGCAAATAGTCCATTTGGACCATTTGCACACCATAATTTTTTGGACCATTTGCACTATCTTTTTTAGTTTGGACCAAATGCACACTCAACATACTTTTTTTTGGACCATTTGCGCCAATTTCCCTAAAATAAAATATAAAAGATAAAATAAAAATATTGCTCATGATTTATATTTAGAAAAATATACAAGATTAGTAATTTCATAACGATTTTATAAACAAATGATTTATTTAATCAAAAAATAAAAGTAGATTATGCATTATTTCCAAGTAGTTCATATTTGTGCTATTTTAATCTATACCAATATTTATCTCATGGATTGTATGATTATAATAACAAACTCAATTGAAGATATATGGAACTTTACAAAAATTTAATACCCATTATTACCAATTATTGGAACATTTTAAATTTAACAAATTCCATTAAAAGTTATTGAAGTCCACCAAAGTCTGACATAGAATTCTATTAGAATTTGAAGGATTGTATGGAATTCTATTAAAATCTATAATTTCATGAGAATTCATAAATTGTATAAAATTCATAAAATTTCATATTGAGAACAGTCTCCTAAACTAGCATAAAACCACACACTCATACGTGGTATCATAAAAATCTCCTTTTACTTCGCACATGCCTCCGCGGGGCTGTTGCTTGGGTCTCCTACTGGATAATTTAGTAGAAAAATATTACTTCACTTCAATAAGACTTTTTTTCTTTGGGAAATTGACGTAAATAGTCCAAAAAGTGTGTTGACTACGCATTTAGTCCAAAATAAAAAGTAGCTCAAATGGTCCAAAAAATTTGGTCCATATTTGGTCCATTTGGAAGGAATCCATCCAATTTTGCCGTTAGTCAAGTCAAAATTTGCCATTTTGTCTTTTTCACGAGAGGGGAATTTCGATCATTTGACTTAAGATAAATTACATAAAAGGTCCAATCCTTTAGGAATTATGACAATCAAGTCCTAAAGTTTGAAAAATATATACTTTAATCCCAAATTTTAGTTAAAATACACAATTCTATTTTTCAGTTCGGGTGGGACTATTGAACCCCAAACATTACTAAACACATACCAAAGTACACATCTTTTCGAAAATACCCCTTCTAATTTCTTTAAAAAAAAGGAAAAATGAAGAAGAAAGCAGGTGCCCAAGGTTGCTGCCGAAAACTTTTAAGGGAGGAGGGGAGATCCCCTTCATTTTTAATGCAATTTTGCAGCAAAAAAGGAGGGGGAGGGAGGTTCTCCCTTTCCTTTGGCTGCCAAAAACTCCCCCTTTCCTTTGGCAGCCATTTCTGGCAGCCATTGCTGTCGAAAATGGCAGCAAATGAGCAGTTGTTTGCCATTTTTTTCCCTTGTTTTGCTAACCATGACCGTACAGCTTCAAAGCTATTTGACAGTACCTAGAATTGGCCGGACAGCTTGAAGCTGCCCGGCCACGGTTGGCCCGAACAACTTTGAAGTTGTTCTGCCAATTCTGCTCGAACAAAATATATTTTTTTATTTTTATAAAGTAAATTGGGGGTATTTTGCGGAATGTGAATTTTTTTGGGGTCTGCTAAGTATTGATTGGGGCGTGAATAGTCCTTCTCTTTGATTTTTTCTATGGATGCATATTTGGTCCATAATTAATTTGATAGTGATTAAATAGTTTTTATTAAAAATCACTACAAGGAAAGGGTTTATTTGTAACCCAATTTTTTTTTTGAAATGGTACTCTTACAGTGGTTAATAACTTTTTTTTTTTTTTACCACGGTTATGAAACTGTTATATTATAAAAGTACCTTTTAGGGCAGTTTTTAATTTTACTGTCATAAAATAATATATTTTACTATCACAAAAGGTCTTTTTTATGAGAGTTTTAATAGACTAAAATAATATTCCCCCATTCCAGCTTTCTACTTAAACACCATCTCTAAAATCTAATTATTCTTTAGTCTTAACACCCATCGAGTGTCGAGTGCTTCCTCAGAATAGACCACCGCTATTGATTAATCGATGAACGGAGCAAATATTGGTTAGTGAAATTGATTTCTACCATTCCATTGAGTATATGTGTATATATACCATAATACAATTTCAAAGAATATCCCAAAACATTCTAACTTCCCTAAACTATTTGATTTACATACCAAGAATATAGGATAGAACATTACAAGAATATTATGCCAACTATGGACATGATTTATTCCTTAATTATGGTCGATATCCTAACACTCCTCTCAAGTTGGAGCATGCAGATTGCAAATGCCTAACTTCCTAAGAAAAGAAGTAAAATGTCTAGCACCTAATGCTTTAGTAAAGATGCCGGCCAATTGCGCTTGAGTTGAGACATGGGCTGGTCGAATCGAACCATTTTGGATCTCGTTGTCAACAAAATGGCAATCAACTTCGATGTGCTTTGTTTGCCATGGAAGACCAGATTGGCAGCAATGTGTAAGGTGGCTTAGCTGTCACAAAAAAGGTGCATTGGAGTGGTATGAGAAACTCCTAACAAATGTAGCAACTCTCTTAACCATTTTAACTCGCACATAGTCATAACCATAGATCGATACTCTGCCTCTGCCAGTGATCGTAATACCATGTCCTATATTTTGGTCTTCCACAATATATGGGAATGGCCCAGCTGAACAAGCCATCCAGTTAAGGAGCGACGCGTAAGACGACAACTCGCCTAATCTGAGTCACACCAGCCAGAGGTTCAAGTCATAGTCAGATCAAAGTACCTTTCCCAGGGTTTCCTTTTTAATACCGCACAACTCATAGTGCTATTTCCTAATGAATTTCTCGTGCCTATTGCATGAATTGAGCCAACACATGAACTGAATACGACAATTCTAGGCAAGTGGTGGAAAGTTAAATCAATCTAGCAACTAGACACCTATAACGCTTGGGATTAGTGAGGAAAGATCCATCTGCCAAAGCAAGACTGTGATTCTGCTCTACTGGAGAGGAATTGGATTTTGCCTCGAGCAAACCGGCTTCAGCAATGATTTTTAAAGCATGCTTGCGTTTGCATAGAAAAATCCCTTTTCGGTGTCGGCCACCTTGATCCCAAGAAAGTATTTTAACGGCCTGTCTTCCGAGACTTATGGTGCCCTATGGTACCCGTGACTGTTTCTTTTTTCCATTGGCAGCTGTTGCAGGGCCTTGTGCCCGTAGACCACGTGATTAAGCAGCGGATTCAGGTGCAGATGCCTTCACATTGCCAGTGTTGTTCTGATGAGGAGACGATTCAGTATGTTTTCATCAGTGGTTTGGCTGCGTCTCGCGTCTGGCAACACTTCTCTGCTCTTTTCCATATTCCGTCCCCTGGTACTGACAGTATTTGGCACCATGCTCAGCGGTGGCGTTCTTCTGGTCAGTTTGTCACGCGGGGCCACATTCGCATCATTCTGCCTAGTTTCATTTTTTGGCATCTATGGACGGCACCTAATGATGCGAAGTATATGGGGATTCTTGTTGACGCCGGGTAGATTATTTGGCGCGTCTACAGAGCTATTTCACTTCTCCATGTTGTTGGGGTCTTCAGTTTTCTTCACTGGCGTGGCGACGTCGATTTGGCTGCCCGATTTAGGGTTTCTATTGCTACTTCCCCTCCCCCTTCCTGTTATGGTGTTTTGGTGTAGGTCGTTTGTGGGCTCCTTTAAGGTGAACACAGATGGTTGTGTGGTTGATGGTAGAACTGGAGGGGGTGGGGCGATCTGGGAGCACCATGGGCACTGTGGTTGGGCCTTCTGCTCCTTTTGTGGTGATTGTGCCATTCTGGAGGCCGAGCTCCATACCATACTTGACGGACTTCTGTTGGCACGCTCTCTTTGTCTGGGCGCTGTTTGGGTAGAGGCAGATTCTTTAGTTGTTGTTCACTGTGCAGTTCGGGGAGGTGGCCCGTGGTTTCTCCATCTTCTTCTTCGGCGTATTCGCCAGTTTCTTTGACCGGCTAGGGATGTGGTCTCTCATATCTTTCGTGAGGGAAACCAGGTTGCAAACGCACTTGCTTCCGAAGGCGTATTGCAGGAGCGGTACATAGAGTATGATTCACATCAGCTACCTGCCCCGGCCAAAGCTCTTGTTCAGATAGATCGCCGTGGCTTTCCCTCCGTCCGTGGACTCTAGCGAGGGTATATTCATTTTAGCATTCTTCTTTCATTTTTTTCATTTTTTCATTCTTCTGTACAGGGAGGTAGTACCTCCTTATTTATTGTTCTGTTGTTCGTTTAATCATTATTGTTAGGGAGATAGTATCTCCTCATTTACTACTTTTCGCATATTTATTGTGTTTCATTATTTGGAGATCAGGTCTATGCCCACTCCTTTTTGTACTTCCCCTTTTTATTAATAAAAAGGTATGGGGATTCGAAACCCCCACCAGCTAGGCTCGGCGGACGCGTAAAACAGACGTGCGGGTTGAGTTGGTACTTTGCTGAAAAAAAAAATCCTTCATATGAAAGCAATTACTCAAATATGCTTTGAATTGTTGAATAGAACTATGATTATTTCCAACCGCGATAATATCATTAACATAAACAAGAACATTAATATGTCTACGACCTCAATGAAATGTCAAGAGAGAATAGTCTTAGTGTGGCTGTGTGTAGCCATAATTTCTTAGTGCATTAGCGACCTTAGCAAACCAACAATGAGGTGCTTGTTGGAGTCCATACAATGACTTCCGTAAACGGAGCACCATCCCTTATCGTTTGGAGCAAAAGCTAAAAGGCATCTGTATGTATACTTCTGCATTCAAATCACTATGTAAGAAAGCATTATGGACATCTATTTGATGGAGCTCCCATTGTCGAGCTTCAGCTATTGCGAGAAAGGTTCGAACAGTCACCATCTTGGTTGCGGGTGCAAAAGTTTTTGTATAATATATCCCCTCAAACTGTTTGTTGCCACGTATCACCAAGTGAGCTTTGTAATGTTCAACTATTCCGCCAGCTTGGTACTTGATCTTGTAGACCCATTTTATAGACCCATTTACACCTAATAGCTCATTTTCCAACTAGTAATGGTTTCACTATCCACGTGCCATTATTCTCTACTGCTTGTAACTCATTTTGCATGGCTTTCATCTACCTTGCATCTTTTACCGCCTCACCAAATGAGGTAGGTTCAACTCTTGCAGTAACAGCTGCCAGGAAAACACGATGTCGCAAAGAAAATTTATCACAGTTCACATAATATGCTATAGGATAGTGGCTACCTGAGGAATGCATATGGGCAGGTGAGCATGCAAGGGGTCTAGAAGATGGGCTCAACACATGTGCGGATAGTTTTTCGACCGTGTGGACAGATGGCGTTATCTATGTCTTCGTCCCAACTGTGGTTCCGCTTCTGTGCCCCTACTTCTGTCACTCCATGACCTAGACCATCATCATTTTCATCCATTGTTTCGTCCACTAGTTCTCCCAATTCCTCTTGGTCCTCAACAAACTGTTCACCCACAACTGAGCTTCTATCGATAGGTACAACTTCTTCAACAAAGACATCATCAGATCCTTTCCTATTCCTACTTTTTTCGTTACCAGTTAAACTTTTCATATAAGGGAATTCATGTGCCAAAAATACCACATCTCTTGAGACAATAATCTCTCTTGTTTCTAGGTCATACAAGTTCCACCCTTTTTTCCCAAAATGATATCCAATCATCATACATATACTAAAAGAGAAGAAGTAATGCTCTTCCCGCCACAGTGCATCACTTTTTTAAATATACATTTGTATTTTTAACCGAGTAATTTTTTATTATTCATTCAGATTTCATTACCAAGGCATTAAGAATGTGGATAATCAATTCCATTTTACTTGGAAAAATAAACACAGCCGTATGCAAAACTTGATAATCAATTCTATTTCACTTGGAAAAGTAAACACAGCAACTTATAATTATTAAAAGTGTACTTCAGATTCCACGATAATCAATGCATTTAGAAACCAATATCCATGAGAAACCACTTTGTATATCAGAAAACATAATAACAATAAGAATAATGCTAGAGGGCCAACACCCCTTACAACCTATCATACAACAAATTTTTAAAATGACAATTTTACCCTTACTTACTCTCAAAATTACTAATTCAAATTTATTTAGGTTAAACACGACCATGTTGCCTTTCTCTCTTTCTCTATCAATCTGACATCTGAAAAAATTGGAGCCAAGCCTTCTTCTCACTCCACCTCAGCTCGACAGAAATTAGAACCCAACACCGCTTCTCACTCGACTTGTCTCTCTCAGGCAAGCCGCCAAACCATTCTAGTCGCTCTTCCATTTAATTAGCAGTGCTGATTCTTCATACAAGCTTAACGGGCTATCCTACTGCCTTGTTTGTGGAGGGGTTTGTTCACCAGTTCAACAGCTGTGGTGGTGGCATAAAGTGTTGTTCACTAGACAGGTATTCAACCAAGACCTCTCTTCGTGAAAGATAAATTGGTCTAGAGTTTTTTTAATTGGGAATTTCTGTTGAGGAAAAAAAGAAACGGGACACCATGCCTTTATCGGGACACCCTAGATTTTGTATATATCTCAACCACCTTTGCACTTATCCTTGGGGATTTGCATATACAAGTCCAACACTCCATCCATTGCATGGGTCTCTACTTTGCTTGGTTTATCATACATACTTATCCTCACAAGATTATATATGTTGTATCCAATTTACTTGTAAACTCCTTAGTGTTGTAAAGAGAGGGCTTTTGTAAACATTATTTATGGTTACCATATTCTTGTTGATGATTGTGAAGCTATCTATATTGTCTATTTCTTTCCTCTACCGCCTCAAATAACAAACTTCACAAGACATGTTCGATTGCCGATTAGTGGCAAATTTTGCTTGTATCACTTACCTGCGTCGAGCATCGTTCGTTGAAGAAGAGAAGACGGCGAAGAAGATGGGTCCGGCATCGTTCGCTGAAGAAGAAAGGATACGAAAATACCTTTTTGCTTCAGTAATAGCCAATGCTCGGAGTGTGGAAGACGGAGGGACATGTAGAGAAAGTGAAGGTATAGAAGTGATGGGTAGGGTTTTGGTTTTGATAGAGGGGGAGATCTCCCCTCATTTTTGCTACAAATTGGTCGCAAAAGAGGGGATTCTTGCTTTCCTTTGGTTGCCACTTTCAGCAGCCATTGCTGTCGAAAATGGTAGCAAATGAGCAGCCGCCAGCCATTTTTTTGCCTTGTTCGGCCAACCATGGCCGTACAACTGGGCGAACAGCTTTGAAGTTGTTCGGCCAATTCTGGCTGAACAAAATATTTTTTTTTATTTTTATAAAGTAAATTGGGGGTATTTTAGGGAATGTGACTTTTTTTGAGGTCTGTTAAGCATTGATTGTGGTATGAATAGTCCTTCTCTTTTATTTTTTATACGGATGCTTATTTAGTCCATAATTAATTTGATAGTGATTAAATAGTTTTTATTAAAAATCACTACAAGAAAAGGGTTTATTTGTAATACCATTTTTTTTTGAAATGGTACTCTTACAATGGTTAATGACTTTTTTTTTACCATGATTATGAAACTGTCATATTATAAAAGTACCTTTTATGACAATTTTTAATTTTACTGTCATAAAACAATATATTTTATCGTCACAAAAAGTCTTTGTTATTACAGTTTTAATCGACTAAAATAACATTCCCCCATTGCAGCTTTATACTTAAACACCACATTTGAAATCGAATTATTCTTTAGTCTTAACACCCATCTAGTATTGAGCTTTTCCTCCGAATAGACCACCGCTATTGATTAATCAATGAACGGATGAAATATTGGTTTGTGAAATTGAGTTTTACCATTCCATTGAGTATACGTGTATATATACAAGAATACAATCTCAAAGAATCTCCTAGAACATTCTAACTTCCCTGAACTATTTGATTTACATACCAAGAATGTAGGATAGAATATTACAAAAATATTATGTCAACTATGTACATGATTTATTCCTTAATTATGGCCGATATCCTAACACCCCCTTCAAGTTGGAGCATGCAGATTGCAAATGCCCAACTTGCTAAGAAAAAAAGTAAAATATCTAGCGCCTAATGCTTTAGTAAAGATGTTAGCCAATTGTGTTTGAGTTGAGACATAGGCTGGTTGAATGGAACCATTTTGGATCTCATGGTGAAGAAAATGGTGATCAACTTTGATGCGCTTCGTTCGCCATGGAAGACCAGATTGGTAACAACGTGTAAGGCGGCTTGGCTGTTACAATAAAGGAGCATTAGAGTGGTATGAAAAACTCCCAACAAATGTAGCAACTCTCTTAACCATTTTAACTCGCACATAATCATAACCATAGATCGATACTCTTCCTCTGCCGATGATCGTGATACCGTGTCTATTTTTTGGTCTTCCACTATATAGGCGAATGGCCAAACTAAACAAGCCATCCAGTTAGGGAGCGATGCATCAGAGGACAACTCGCCCAATCTGAGTCACACTAGCCATAGAGGTTCAAGTCACAGTCAGATTAAAGTACCTTTCCTAGTGTTTCCTTTTAAATACTGCACAACTCATAGTGCTGCTTCCCAATGAATTTCTCGTGCCTGTCGCATGAATTGAGCCAACACATGAATTGAATAAGACAATTCTAGGCAAGTGGCGGAAAGGTAAACCAATCTAGCAACTAGATCCCTGCAACGCTTGGGATTAGTGAGGAAAGATCCATCTGCCAGAGCAAGACTGTGATTCTGCTCTAGTGGGGAGGAATTGGGTTTTGCCTCAAGCAAACCGGCTTCAGCAATGATGTCTAAAGCATGCTTGCGTTGGCATAGAAAAATCCCTTCTGGGTTGCGGGCTACCTCGATCCCAAGAAAGTGTTTTAATGCCCCCAAGTCCTTCATATGAAAGTAATTACTCAAATATGCTTTGAATTGTTGAATAGAAGAGTGATCATTTCCTACCGCGATAATATCATCAACATAAACAAGAGCATTAATATGTCTGCCACCTCGACGAATTGTCAAGAGAGTAGTCTGAATATGACTGTGTGAAGCCATAATTTCTCTGTGCATTAGCGAGCTTAGCAAACCAACAATGAGGGGCTTGTTGGAGTCCATACAATGACTTCCGTAAGTAGAACACTATCCCTTGTCGTTCGAAGTGAAAGCTAGAAGGCATCTGTATGTGTTTCTCTGCATTCAAATCACCATGTAAGAAAGCATTATGGACATCCATTTGATGGGGTTCCAATTGTTGAGCTGCAGCCATTGCGAGAATGGTTCGAATAGTCACCATCTTTGCTACGAGTGTAAAAGTTTTTGTATAATCTATCCCTTCAAACTGTTTGTTGCCAAGTATCACCAAGCGAGCTATGTCAGCCTAGTACTTGATCTTGTAGACCCATTTATACCCAATAGCTCATTTTCCAATTGGTAATGGTTACACTATCCACGTGCCATTATTCTCCAGTGCTTGTATCTCATTTTGCATGACTTCCTTCCCCTTTGCATATTTTACTACCTCGCCAAATGAGGTAGGTTCAACTCCTGCAGTAACAGTTGCCAGGAAAACACGATGTTGCAAAGAAAATTTATTACAGTTCACATAATCTGATATAGGATAGTGGCTACCTGAGGAATGCACATGGGCAAGTGAGCATGCAAGGGGTCTAGAAGATGTTGTTCAGCAAAGCACAAACAGGGGAAACTCGTAATCGATTGAGTGACAAGTGTATGGATGATAGCCTAGTTGTTTATGTAAAGATAGAGATATTTTTAAAAATTGATAACGAGGTTATTGTAAAATGGTTTCAGAATATGAAAAGTCGTAAAGAGAGATTGTAAGATGCAATATTGGTATTTATTTTTATTATTAAAGAATATTTCATCGTCTGTTGCTAAGAATTTGTGACCGCATTGGATCAGAATCCTGGCTTCGTCCCTAGTTGTTTTAAGTAAGATGTTTGTTTGTTTAATTCTGTATGGTGCTTTTGGATTGTTTTCATTATCACTTGTCTTCATATTTTTTTTAAAAAAATTATTTTATTTTTTTTCTTTTCGCGTGGTAGCTAAGGTCTCATAAGTTGTAAATTGTTTTACTTTTAGGCAAAGTTCAGTAGGAAATCTATAGGAAAAAGATCTTTTGTGCAATTTCTTGGTTGATGTACTGTCCAACTTGATCAAACTTTGGGGATGTAATGTTGGGATATTCTTTCGTAGTTGTGTGTAAATGTGTGTCTATATAAATGTGTTTATATATATATATATATATATATATGTATACGTATATTCTATGTATATACATGTTACCTTATTCCTTGCCGACATGCAATCTTGCAACCCATTGTGATCTTATTCCCTTGGTTTTAAGTTGACTTAACCTTAATTTATTATAAAGTTGTGGAATTATGGACACACAAAACAAAAATTCAAAAATAGCCAAGGTTTCTAATTTTGGACGTCGACAATATAGCAAAAATTCAACCTTCTATAATCTAAATACGTTGCTTTAGTTCTTTTTGTACTTTAAAGCAATTTTATTTTATTTTGTTACAGTTTTTGTTGATAATCGAGGGTATCAGGGGCCCCACCCTGACTAATCTCTCGAGGCCCTAGTGTATCAATCAAGGGATATCCCAGTGGCCCAAGAAATTGTTATTTGGTTGTCAAATCTTTAATATAATAACATACTTAGAGTGATTATTATCCATAATTTGCTTTCCACCGAAACTTTTAAGAATTAATATTATAATATGCCTTTGGTTGATATTTCAGGCCTTCAATGAAGATTTCTCTTTCAAAAGTGAATCAGAATAACATATTGCAGAATTGGGTGAAAAATGTGCATCAAAATATGATGTTTAGGATGATATTAATGACGTCCATAATGAAGGAGAATAAACATGTAGTAGAGTCTTCTTCTAGCTAAATTGTTCCTTTTTTTTCAACATTTTGTAGATAAATTATTCCATTTGAATTATGCTTCAGAAATTCTTTGCAGACAAAAGGCAACTGTACTCAATTTAGAGGTGGTTTCTTTCTCAGTTGTTTATATATATATATATATATATATATATATATTGAATGTTGGTTTCTTCTCTGTTATTTGCGATTTTCCAATTTTTTTGAAGTTTATTGTTGTGAAATTTGTTAATATATTTTTCCCATTTATAGCATAAGTTACGGGATCAAGTTCTTGATGCTTTGTGGAAGTGAATGTTCTAAGGTGTACACTTCCTTCATTGCTTGGTGAATGGCATGGTTCCACAATTTAGGTCATTAACATATATGCATATAGGATATTAATCATGAGTTTACATGTCTGAAGGATAATATCACCTAACTGGGGGACTTAAGCCCCAAAAATGTGATAAGAAGGCCAATATGTGATAAGATAGCCAATTGGGGAATCTAAGCCCCAAAAATTTGTGATGTGAGGCCATATGAAAATTGTGATTATGTTGGCGCCGCTATAAACTCACGATTAACATTAGGGCCTAATTCATAAACATGTCATGCTCTTACCTTAGCATCTACTATCCATTGAGTGTTTGTGTCTCTTTATGTTCTTTCTTTGTCTTTATTAGATAACATTGAATGTGGGAAGCAGGTGGGAGACTGCGGAGGCTCGTCTAAAGCATGATGTGAGAGGAGGCAGGAAGACCAGATCCTATGCAAAGTCATTTTGCTTACTCGAAATCTTTTAAGTCCTTAGGTATATTTTGAAAGCGTGTTTTGTGTAATCGAACTTTTGATGTCGTCTTTTGAATGCGGGAACGATCTCTAGTGTTTGTAAATGGACTTGTGATTTTGGCTTTTGGAAATGCAAATGCTTTGAAATAATGCTACATATGTGGATGTGATGTTCTTTCTAGTTTCGTGATACATGTTAGGGGTCCATATGCATTTGTGATTGATGCAAGTGTTGATAGCATGATTACGGTTATTTCCAATTGGAAATTTGGTGGTTACACGATGGGGTTCAAAAAAAATTGAGCATGGAGTGAATTTGCATCAATTTCAAAATATGAGACTCCATAGTTCAATTGTCTAATCTTATGTTACAAAAGTTTTGTTATGTAGTTTTTTATACATTATATTCACTTGGATTGGATTACATTTCATATAATACTATATCATTTTTCTGCTTTGATGCATTTATTTATATATAATTAATTATATTTGCACCACAAAAATTACTTTATATTTATCTATTACTACAATTAAGTCTTCAACTTTTTTGTCATATTTTATAATTTATATTTTAATAATTAACACATTTTTATATATAAATATTATATTAGTATGCTTTGAAATTAGTATCACAATTTTCACATTTGTATTTCATAATATTACTTATCGAAAAATATAAAAAGTAATTTTCACCTGTTAAGTGGTTCAGCACTTAATGCTATATTCTAAATGGTGCTTGTGCATTTTAAAAAATATTTTCATATACCTAATATGTTAAATTGATGAGTTTTTACAGAATATGTTAATATTTGTTTTAAAGAATGACAATAGATCAGGTTTGGGGCGTGTTGGCGAAGACCCGCTCCTAGACCTACGAGCTATAAAGTCACCCCGACCCATAAGTTCGAGGGATAGGCCAAGGGGTGGGTGGGCTAAGACCTGCTGCTAGACCTGCTCATTTACACTCGCAAATTGATTTACAAAGCAATTTTTTTTCTTACCTTGAATTTTTTATTTAGCAGTGAATGGGATAACGGTGAGATACTTTATCATAGACTTATAATTTATGGATTCAAATATTTTTCACTTTCAAATATCCAACTATTTTTATTTATATTAAAATTTTTATAATTTTAAAAATATAATTATTTGTGGTTAACAGGGACGAATTTGGACTATACATGCCAATCTAGACCCGCCCCAAACATTTTGCGAGTTGCAAAATCCATATTTAGGTTCTAAATTACATCTTGGATATATATCTCCTGATGCAATGCACGAATGAAAATGCTATTTAGAATAAGATTATGATTGCTCTATTGCTGAAATCAGTAAGCATCGATCGTGCAAAAATTCCTTTCAAACAGAAGGCATGATCCTCATTAAGTTGCAGTGCACTTCTTTGTTAATAGATTAGATTCCTATGTCGATTAATAAGGCAAGGAATAGTGTGTTTATTTTATTATTTGTTTGGTAAAGTCTATAATAAAGATAAGTTTAACATGGGAAAAAATGTTAATAGACCTGCGCTCATGCTGAAACGCAAAATGAATAAGAGACATTGTCTTACACGTCATGCCACGGAAATTATTATTTATACCTTCGCTCATTTCCATAGACAATATACTAGGCGAGAAATAATTATTACTGAAACCTGGACACCATTTATGCCATAGTTCGTTAAATGATTTAAACCATGAACTCTTAGACACATCAATTAATTTTTATAATTGATCCCACACTTCTTGGAACTTTTGCTCAGTCTCACAATTGTAGGGGCATCTATTAAGTGGAGTTTTGAATTCCCGATTTCTTCAACAGTACGCAAGATGTTTCGCAGTATTCTGACCAATATGCCATAAACAAAGTTGATGTTGTGTATTAGAAAAATCCTCTTTACTTGCACAACTCATTGCTTGGCACTGGTCACTGAAGATTGCTCCGGTTGTTTGCTTCCCATAGCTTACAAAAAAGATTCAAATAATTAACTAAAAGTCTTAGCAGTCTCATCCAGCAAAAAGAGCACGTTGAACAAAATACTCTATTTATGATGATATGCAACGATAAAAGGAACAAAAATTATATTATACTTGTTTGTGCAGTATGCTATATGAAAAAAGTCCACATCTCCAAAATGATCATAATCTGTTTTTGATCTACCATCGCTCCACAAGAAATTAATCATGCGATTTTCAGAATCCACTAGCATTGTATAGAAGAATGACATATCAATTTCTTGCACCTTCTTGAAGTGATTTAGAACACCCTATGCATCCCCAGCTTCAAGGGAAATTTTCCTTTTATCTCGTTAGAAATTATCACAATCCAACTTTAAGAATCCTATTTCTCAACGCCACCTTCCTGCTCTGATATGTAGGAAAACATATTACAAGGTTTTATATTGGCATTTTATATTATCTCAATCACGTATCTTCAAACTTCATCCACATGCCTTTAACATCTAAGCATGTCTTGTTGATTTCTCTGAACAGGTTCATGATTGCGATATGCAATAAACTTAGAAACAACCCAATTTTCATCTTGATATGTAAATTCTATCCTTACTGAATATTGGACACCATTTATGCTTCAATCTCATCAGAGAACATCATTCCAACTTTTGGAAAATTTTCACTCGTAGAATTCAAAAAATTGACATAATCCACATTCACATCCACACCTATGCTTGCGTTTTCAATATCAGCCTCAAATGAGTATGAATTGCTACCGTAATACATGTCATCTAGAAAAATAAAGGGCAACCTTAGCACAAAAAATAAATATAGAATAAAAAAAGAAAAAAACATGGAATCAATGTTGCACAAGCATATACAACAACAACAAAAAACTTAGTCTTATTCTCTACAAATAGGGGCTGGTTATATAGAATCATATGAGAAATAACAACGGATGGCCAGTATGAATTTTGCTATGCCACGCATTCTCATCCAAGGCTAGTCGCTCATCTACCTGTTTAACGCACATGTCCTTACAAATTACTTACATTCACGTTATTAACGGTCTTCCTCTGCCCCTTCTTACACTTCCTACCCTAATACACTCACTTTTCCTAACAGGTGCACTCTCAAGTTTCCGCCGTATATGTCCAAATCATTTTAGTCGAGTCTCTCTCATCTTATCCTCAAGAGGGACCACTCTTAATCTACAACGAATCTCTTCATTTGTAATTTTATCTTTCCTAATCTTACCACACATCCACCTCAGCATACGCATTTTCCTACACTCAATTTTTTTCCATCTGCTTTTTAATTGCCCAACACTTATTACCATATAGTAATGCTAGTCGTATAACTGTTCTATAAACTTTTCTTTTTAATTGCAACGGCATATTGTGGTCACACAAAATCCCTCAGGCACCTCTCCAATTCATCCATCTAGCATTAATCTTGTGATTTACATCACCCTTTATGTCAGCATTGGTTTGAACCACTAATCCTAGATAATGGAAACTGTCACTCTTTGGCACCATCTCACCACCTAACTCAACCACAAGGCAATCCATCCTACTCCTACCATTAAATAAACTCCATGTATTCTCTTTTTAATCTGCTTAACCTAAAATTGCAAGCCCCTAAAGTATGTCTCCGTAGTTCTAACTTATCATTTATACCTGCCATAGTTTTGTCAACTAAAACTATATCATTTCCAAATAGTATACACTATGGTACATCATTTTGAATATGTCTCATAAGGTCATCCATTAGTATATCAAACAAAAAAGGCTCAGTGCATAGCCCTGGTGTAACCTTATAGCAATCAGACAGCTATCTGTCATTCCACCGCATGTCTCAACATTTATAATAACCCCCTCCTACCTATCCTTGATTATATTTATGCATTTAAGATGTACATTTTTGTTCATCAAAACCCACCAGAACACATCTCTAGGTACTCCGTCAAAGGCTTTCTGGAGGTCAATAAAAACCATATGCACAAGCATATATTTAAAATAAAATAGGAAGATAGTAAGTTCATTTCTTCTTGGCTCTCATTAGAAAAGCAAACAAGATCAATCTTGTTCCCGCCATTATATATCAATAAATAGATTATCAAACTTGTAACAATTCGTTCTACATTAATACTTCTTCACATTCACGAGATGAGAATAGAAACTAAATATAAAATAACTACAATATACACAGGTGAAAATTGACTATTAGAAATTATAAGCCATGTTCTCTTGCCAACAGTGCTGGCAGGAAAACATGCCAACACCCCCAAAAAAGGGGAAAATTTATGGGGCCCACATGAGCCTCCACAATTAAGGGATAGTTATGTATTATTTATCTCACTTAACGTAGATGTTAAAATAATTTTTTTTTTTAAAAAAAGGGCGATGATGTGGCGCCCTCATGATGTACCCTGTGAGGGCACCACATCACCTTGTTAGCATGTTCTCCTACCAAATTATTGGCAGGAGAACATTCAACCAAAAATTATAACTACAACAAAATTGGAATACATCTTGACTGTTAAAGTGAAGAGACAAAGTAAAATAGGAAAAGAGATTAGGAAGAACAAAACTTAAAATTATTAAAATTTTTAAGCAAATTCTAAACCTTTGACTGATGTAAAGAACAATTCAATCAGTCCCCTTTTTTTTTTTTTTGGTTTCATCTGGAGGAAAGAAAATGGAGTAAACTTTTTAGGGCTTCTTTTTGGTTTGTTTAGGAGAAAAGAAGACAAAAGAAATTTTTAAGATTTATCATAGCGATAGAGAATAAAGAGAGAGAAGGAAACAAGAGAAGGAAATGTAGAGACATACTATCTCCTTCCCATAAATATAGTCCACTTCTAATTTCACAAAGATTAAGAAAAATGTAATTAACAGTGTTGGAAAAATAAAATTTAAGCTTATTTTCTTAATATGCAATTTTATTTATTGAATGTTTTATTTCAACTAATATATTTTAGTAATAACAATATACATTAAATGAGGGTATACAAGATAATTAATATTTTAACCATATTTTTAAAAAGAATGTGGACTATATTTTGAGACGGACAAAAAAAGAATAATGAATTTTATTTATTGGATGGACGTAGTACTAAATTTTAAGAGAGAGAAATTATAAGTGGGAGAAATCCCACAAAGGCTAACGACGTTAATTGAATTTTTTGTGGGTTCCAAAATTGCACACATCAATTAATAAATGGAGTAGGGTGTTAAATATTGAGTACTGATGGAATACTAGATTTATTTTTATTTTGCACACCCGATTCGAGTGGAGTTATAGGGGTCGAAATTGTACCACAAAAAACATTGCTAACCACCCCCCCCCCCCCCCCGGACGCCCTCCCCCCAAAAAAAAACCGAAATCCAATTCCATTTTTTCATTTTATTTTAATTATTAATTTTATTTTAGAATGAGCAATAATTCGATTCCCATCAATTTGTAACCAATCTTTCTTCCTTTTTTTTTCTTTTTTTTTTTTTTTGAAAAACAGAATTTGTAACCATTCTTCATCAGTCATTACTAACATTGCATCCTTGCATTGTACGATAGCCAATTACGTATTTCCGTGCATTAATTTACTAATCATTTAACCACTCACTATATTACCAGTTAAAAAAAAAAGAGAGAAAGTTTTATTTATGAAAAATTAGTATTTACAATCTGATTAATTTATGAGAAAGTTTTGTAACCACGCACTATATTTACAATCCATTAATTTTGTGTGTTTCGTTTTAAATGCAATATGATAAATAAAAACTTCCAAACATTTTAAATATGAAATCTCCACGCTAAATTAACCATCCGCCAAAAAAGTTTGCATAGTACAATGCTCACTCTATTTCCTCTTCTCAAACTTATCCACTAGCTCACCGCAATATTAATCCTTGGATCGTTGGTTTTTGCACAGTTAGAGAGGTAGCGGACAAGTTAAATTCTATGAAAAAAAGTGGACAAGTTAAATTTTATACGGATTATAATTATTAAATTTTATATTGAATAATCACAAATTCATTTTGAAAAATAAATTATTGGTAACATTTGATTAACCATCCATTGTTAAGAAATCCGCAATTGGTCAATTTAAATTGTTGACCCGTTTGAGCGGAAAACAAAATACTCAAATGAAATCAACACTATAAAAAATTAGATGTTTACGATCCCTATAGTGTAATCTCTACAGAGCATTAGAGTCAATATATCACCCTCGATATTCTACAAGGACAAGACCATAAAAACGATAAACTACCTGTAAAAATCTACTTTTTGGTAATTCAATAATTTTCATTTATTTTTCTCAAGATTCAGTAATCATTATTGAAATATTGGACAATGGACGAGAGAGAAGGCCGGGCGTACACCACAAGACCAATTTCTATAGTTAGAGATTAGCTATTGACACATAATTTATATTTATATTTCACTTTGAAAAAAAAATTTATAAATTTAATTTATCTAGCTTATGGTGACGCCATTGGAAAAAGAAAAAAACCAATGTCAAGGACTAATAAAAAAATGTCAAAGAAAGAAAAGCAAAAGAACGGTTGCGACCTCCTACCCACTGCGAGTAGCTTATATTGCTCACAGTAGGAGAAAAATTCATAGGAATCGAGTGAGATCCTCTACCATCAAGAGGCAATTATGTATAATCCATTTAACTTTACATAAATACAAAAAAAAAAAAGAAAAACTTGGTCGATGATGTGGCGTCACGCCACGTCGGAGTGACTATGGGCTTATATTGCCCACAGTGGGCAACAGAACATTTCCGAGCAAAAGAAATACATCAGTAGAAGTAAAAGAGAGCACAAATACAAGACAGTGGAACTAAATGGATAAAATCATTCGTATAATTAATGGATAACAAATACAAGTCAAAAGAGCACAAGATAAGTGGACTATCTAGAGAGAGTTTAATAAACAAGGACTATATATCTAGGACAATAGGGAACGTGAGAAATCGTGAAACTAACTTCTGAAACATCGATAGTATAGATGTGTGCTTTTATCAAAGTGTAGAGATAAAATGGCCGCACACATTTTTATTCCGTACAATATCTTCTTATGAACAAGATAAACTCTAGAAAATTTGACACTCCATAAATTAAAGATAGAAATAAAAGAAAGAAGAGAAAATTTGGATAGCGACGTCGCATAAAAATTAAGAGGTTCCTTAGCTTATTCATTGTGCAACTTTCTGATTTCGAGCCCCTTCTTTCTCCTTCACTTCACTCCCCTGTGTCTTGTCGTATTCTTCACCGTAAAACAACACACACACACACAGAGTTAATTAAGAACTAAAACATCGTGACTTATAAATGTGTGCATTTCCTAATTCTTCTTCTGCGTGTGCTTAAGTCATCTCCCCCCATCAATGATCTAGAAATTAATCACTATAAAACTTTTATTTACCTCATGGCCACTACTCGAACTTGAAAACCCCACGTGTGTTTGATTGACGGTGGAAAATGAGAGCGGAAAATATTTTCCACCTAAATTTTTAGGATATCTTCCATAAAAAATTGCAATGTAAAAAATATGATTTTTGCCTAATTTTAAAATATGAAAAATATTTTCTCGATCATGAAATTTTTTTTCTACCAATCACACCCACCCGTACTTAAATTAGCCAAAAATAGATGCCTAGTAACATGAACATCCAATAAAAGACATTTTGAAGGTTTCTTTATTAACAAGGCATATAAAAAAAAAGGTTGACGCCAAAAATTTGATTAAAGCTTTGAGAGGTAGAAAAAAACAAAAAAAGAAAACGTTAAAGATACATCGAATTAGTACATGACAATGTGTGAGATCAAACTTTCAAATCTGCCCTCAAAAAAATTCAAATTAATATCCTTGTTGCACATATTTAACTTCCAAATTTTTCCTTAATGCTTATTGCAAGGTATTATTAGATAAAAGAGATTGTAATATATCAAAAAGAAAATAAGGTAAACGTATAACATACCGGGGGCATTTCCATGGACAATTTTATCTTCGTCCTTGTCGTGAAGAGCTTGATTTTCTCCATAGACCCCTCCAAACCCTTCTTCGTCCGACCTCGTCGCATATCCTTCTCCGAATGAAGCAATCGTTTCGCTAATTAAAGCCAAACCCATGAAATCCCTCATTAATTATGTAACAATGAAAACTTTCTAGTACGACCAGACAAAACCCCAACAAAAAAAAATTTTGGGTTGGGAGGGGTTGGAGGAAGTTAAAGCCGGAATCGTAAGAACGCTCTACGCAACAATAATTTCTATATTCATCCCATGGACATGGTCACATATAGATTTTTCATTATCAGTATTTTATTAATGCTGTAGTGCTATAAAACATTAATTATACATATATAAAACACTACAACATCGGTCGCCAGCTAGTTATTATCAAAACAAAAAAAATAAAAATAAAAACGTGTGTACATATATAACCAGTCCATATCGACTTTCTTGAATTCAGACTTATTGGCTTTTCGAACGAGATGTTTTGGGCACGAATAGAAAAGCTTTGGGATAATGGGTCGGATAAAATCCGCGAATGCAAAACGGGTCAGTGGAATTAAAAAATATCAAAACGACGTCGTTTTGAAATGATCGTATGAACAGTTCTCATGCTGATGGGATTTATAACATAGGAAGGATAAAATGAAATCAAATCATTAAATTATATATGTATAAGATTTTCATTAATAAAACAGTTAATGACACATAATTTGGAATAACAATCGGGGCTCATAATAATACAAATAAATAATATTATTCTAATTCTAATTCATTTGACAGCCTTCCAAAATTAGCAAAATGACATCTATCTATTTCACAAAGATGCATGTAGAAGAAAAATTAAATGAAATTTATTTTGAAAAAAAGAGTACCCGCTTTGGTGATTGGATTCCAGGGACCGTGCTAGTTTCTCAGTGCTGTGCGGTTGATTCGGCCCCGACATGGCTTGCACAAATCTCACTTTGTTGTTAGAAGCGAAAAGTACCGGTCTAGCTGATCGAACCGCTTTCAACATTTTCTTTCTTAACCAACACTAAATAAAGACACTATGATCAGATATGAATTTATAGAAATAGAAATGGACAACACAATTAAGCGAGGCGGTTATAATTATATTAGCAGAGTTTTTTGTGGATCAACAACAAAGAAAAAAAAACAACAAAAAATTGCCCGAGTCACGCTGCCATCAGTACAATAGTATGTTGGCACGTGTTCACTTTAGTTGACAGGTATGTTAAGGGATAACCTAGAATAATGCCACACGTCTCCACCTCAGTAAAGTACAATCTAATTAACTCCAGATTTGTCAAAACTTCAATAGGGATTTCATGTAGGATAATTTAATGCAGAGTGATGCGGTCAATGGAATAATAACTTTCTATACCCTTCTTCTTTAATTTTTTTTTTTTTTTTTTGTTTCTTTTTTCTCTTTTTCTTAAGGTGCTGTTAATTAATAATTGGTTGATGGAATTAGTTGCCTGTGGAATTCCGAATTTGAACAACACTTATATATATATATTTTTAGATTTTTGAATAAGTTGAACGCTACTTATTGATGGGCATTACACATAATTAGTCTAAAAAAAAGATAAATTGGTTGCTGAATATATGGACGAAAGAAGAAAAATCTAAGGGAAGAAATGTGAAAAAAAAATTATAGGGCAGAACAATTAATATTATTTGGACAAAGTAAAATGAAAAGGAAAATATATATAAAGAGATTATTGGAGTACTTTTAAAAATTCACTCTTTAAATTTATAGATTCCCTTTAAAATATGAAATATGCTCTCTAAATATAGAGAGTCTGTTGGAGATACTCTAACTTCCTAAAATATCCTTAATTAGACATTTGTATTTGTAATAGTTCCAAAAATTAGTTTACAGTTTCAAGAGCTAAAAATGATAGAATTGTAAATGAATATAAAAATTAGTATTAAATATAGAAACAAGACAAAATAAATGGGACAAATTGAAAAGGAATATTGGCAAAGTAAATGGATCGGAGGGAGTAATTAATTAAGACAATAATAATTATACCTAATGAAAATAACTAAATGTTAAAGTCAGTTTTGGCAATAAACGTACATCTATCCTTTTTCAACACATGTATACTTTTTATATAATGTATATTTTTTATATATTGTAGATGTAGATGTAGATGTGGATAAATTGTAGATATAGATATGCCTAGTTAGTTATCAAAAGAGTATACATTACTGAATTAAAATATTTAACTCACTATATATACTTGCTCAGTTAGATACGAAATGATAAAACAAATCTAAGCCCTTTATAGTTCTGTTCAATATTAAAATGCCACTACAGTGCCGTTCAATATTAGTGTTCAATATCATTGACAATCTATTAACATTATTTAGGCTAATTAATTATTATATTTCCCTTAATCTGTCATTTCTCAAGCAAAAAACACGAGAAAGATAAGCACTATATTTCGAATTTGGAACCCGGACTTGTAAGGATGAATATATAGATGAGAATATGGGATAAAAGTCCAATTGGTAAACGGTGATCAACCTCGAAATCTAATTTATTGATGAGTTGTTTTCTTTTGTGATGAATGATAACTCTGGCTTTGGCTATCACCACTAAGCGTTGATCTTCTCTTAGTTTAACTTCCAGTACAAGAAATCGGACCTCTAGGGACCGTTCAATCGTCCCTATATCCTCGTGCGGCCTTTAGACCAATAAGAGTATGTTCTTTCTTTATTCTTTCTACATACAAGACTATGTAGATAATTATCGTGCTTAAAAATCTTGTTTCTACAAAGTATTCTCCCCCCGCCAAAACACCCGAAAAACAAAAAAAAAAATAAATAAATCAATGAATCAATCAATCGATTGTTACTATTAGCCAAGGTCAAATATCTTTTTAACCACACATATCACATCATTAATTCTTCATTAGTATCCACATATTTCGTAGCACACACCACTATCCAATCTAAAAGTCAATTTTAGCTTTAAAAAAATAAAAAATTATCCGAACACACTATCATTTTTCTTTGCTATTTTATTTTCTCTGTGTTATAAGGATACTAAAATCATTTTTTAAAGTACAAAGCTGAGTGAAAATATTGAACTTATTTTAGATGCCACAACCATATATTTTTGCTCAATTATTTTTTACATTTTATTTAATTTGGTTAATTTTTCTTTATCATTTGTAAAAATTGGATTTCGATCCAATTGGAAGTAATTTTAGCCAAAATGGACGAAATTGCAGTGTAATTGATTGCATTGATGGACAAGAAATCAAAGTGGAAAAGAATTATGGAGAGCTGACGAAGATACAAAGTTCGAGAAATAAATTGAAGATGCTCAAAAGTTGAGTACTTGACCTGCAATTAAAACTCTAGGACCAAAATCACACACGCACAAAAAAAAAAAAAAATTATGTCTGTAGCAGTAATAAAACTTTGGTCGGAAAAGTTAGACCAGTTCCCCAATTCTCATCTAGCCCCAATTTAATTAAAGCCTTATTTAAATATATCCCCAATTTTAAAACCCCTAATCTGTATTTTAAATCCTAGCCCTAAATAAAAAACCCTAACCCTAGCATGGTCCACAAGAACTTGCCATAATTTAGATTATTCTATCTATCTTATTTATATTATTCTATTTTCCTTAATTACTACTGTATGACTCCTATTTATACATCCTTTAAACTCGAGTTTTTCCTTCACTACAATCCAACCTCGCTGGCGCGGTAAGTTTTTACCGCCACCACTACTCCTCATATTTTCACAAAAGCCTACTGAGAATAGGAGAAAGTAGAAGATGAGAAGTCAAGGTGAAATAGTGTGAGGAACTTACTGCGACTGCCACTGTCGGTATCGCCGCTAGTCGACCCTCCACCGTTGTTTCTCTCTCCTCACTTCTCGTCGAGACTCCCTTTTTACTTTATTTTTTCTTTTTCCTCGCTGAATTCTAGTCTAAATGGAGACAGGAGGCTGAAAACTTGATTTATTTCAATTATTTAAACCCTAGTCCCTAGAAGTTTTAGCCATAATTATTTTAGTCCATTTTATTATATTATTTACTAGGTTCACTTTTTTTCAAAAAGTCAATTTAGGTCCTTTAGTTTGGTCAAAATTAGATTGGGCCAATCATAAACTAAGTCCTACAACTTTCGTTGACTTTCAAAAATAGTCACCATAATTCTTTGATTTTACAAATCAGTCCCTACAGTTTATATCTAGCCAATTTAATCTCGATTTAATTATTATCTCATTTATTTAGAGGCTTCAATTTGTCCACGAGACTAATTAGAGTCTATTGAATTATCTTAGGACTAGATGACACGCGACAACCCTAAAGAATTGCAATTTTACGATTCAAACTCCCAGACTTGAGGAAGATCTCTATCTACAAATATTTTTATTTCCAAAAAATGCACATAGATGATTAATTTTTATTATGTATTTGCATGTGGTGCGTATTTACATGAATTACTTGCTTCATTTCAAGCGTGAGAGAATTACTTGCTTAGTTAGGCATATGATAAAAGAGAACTATTTGCTTAAATGCATGAGACTAGACTTGAACTTGTATTTATTGCTTGTTCATGAAATTTATTATTTGTATTATATGATCACGCGTTTATACGTAATAGGAATTATTATCATGCGGGAGATCTGCTAAGTATTTCTATCAAATACTCATATTTTTCTTTAACCAAACATTTGTAGATTGAGGTGTTGACGGCGTGGCGTTGGACAGTGAGCTAATCAAGAGTTTATTGAGAGCTCATCTAAGATTACTCATTTTTACTATTTTATGTTGAGATATTAAACTATATTTTTAATTATTTTATTAATTTATTTCTGTATCAATTTATTTCAAACTTTGAAATGTCAACATTTGATTAATAAATAATATTCCGTGAAGTTCAGATTTCCGCTTATTACTTTGCTTTTGATTTTCAAAAGTTAGTTTAGAAAGATGACATGGCGTCTCGAGTGTCTAGAACTCAGGGCATTACAATGTCAGAACCAACCCAGTTCATCGTCCATGCAAAAGCTTGGCGATTGCCCAATTCATTGGGCAGATTTTTCCAGAAATGAACCATGTGATAATGTGGTGTAATAGTTAGCAATGGGAAAGTGTGAGAAGATTAATCAGAATGTTTCCCGTATAAGCATGTGATTGCATGCCGTAAAACCATGCAAGGTAAATTTGTGTAACTCTTACTTTACATTATGACCATTTAAAAATAAGGTCAATTTAATATATTTGGACAAATAAGGTTTCTTTGAAATCTATATCTATATATAAATAAAATGAGCAGGTTTTCCAGGTCAAACTTGCATTTTTTTGGAATTTTAAAAAATATTATTTTAATCTTAATTCCCGCTGAAGGTTTGAGATAAACTTCACGCATTTGATCCAGTCCCTAATTTTCAGCAATCCCTCACCCAATTACTCTCATTCTATCTTCATCGCAGAAGATCTCATCCCCATGAATTCTGCAAGATCTCAACATCTTCAAGATTTTTGTGTTTCAAATCTACCAAATTCAGGAAATTATTCTCAGGCCTAACACCATTATGTGTTCCAATTTTTCTTGAAGATTACCATTTGATTGAGAAACTTGCTGAGAATCTAGGACATGTTGTTCATGCGAGAGGTGACCCGCTAAATGACGTCGGAGAAGAGAATTCCAGTGTGGCCCACGATCACCCAAGTAAGCCGCTTGAGCCTTGAGGTGGCTAATACTTCAAATCTACAGCTTTCGTATCTTCTTAAGCTCTTCCATATATTCCTCTGACGAGGCCCCTTTTCTCCTTCTTGTGGTATTGAATTTATTCGCTTTATTGTAGTATTTAATTTAGCAGTTGTGTAGCTTTCAAAAGGCTAGATATTATTATTTGCTTAATTCCACGACGTGTTACTTAATTCTATTGCTTTGTTAATCAATTAAATAAGACAAAACCTGATTTGTTTAATTATATTCCTTTTCTCTTTTTTATTTATTTATTTTTTTTGAAATTCACGTACTACTTTAATTTCTACACATACTTCTTGATTCCATAAAATGCATTATATCTCTACTTTTTGAAAAATTATTTTGCTCCATTATTTTTTTTTTATATTATTAGTGCCATTGATTTCATTGTCCCATTGTTTTTTTGCTCCCTCTCAATTTGCTCCCTCTTATTGCCGAACTAAAGCTTTACTATCTCAAATTGTTAGCACAATTTGAGCATTACTTAAGTGTAGAGAGTTAAGATGGGTAAGGGAAGATGAGAGAAAGCGAGAAAATCTCTTGAAAGGTGGGAAAACAAGGTGAAATATAGCAAACCTACTCCTAATAAATCCTTAATAGACAAGGAAATTAAATAAATTGCAAGGGAATTTTCATTTTCCTACGGCTATTTGTTAAGATCATCAATATGATTGTGTTCTTTGTTATTAACTTCCTCATTGTGGTTTTTCCTTGATGATCTATTTTTGATTTTGCTATTAGCATGTTATTTCACTACTGCAGCATTTTGTCCTCAAAGAAAACATGTTAGAGGTTGTGAGACAATATCTAGAGAGAGGTGCAAATCCATACACGAAGTGAAGAATCGTATTGGCGTTGAAGTTAAAAGGAAGTTGGGGAAGCAAGTATAGTTCTCAGAGTCAGAGATCAAGCAACTTTGTTCGCAATCTAAAGAGATATCCTTGCAACAACCTAATCTTCTTGAGCTTGAGGCACCCATTAAGATTTGTGGTAAATTTCCATTCAACTTATTTGTTAATTTACTGCATTTTTTGCTTTTCCTTTAGGTTCTTAAAGGTGCTTTTGTTTTGTGTCGTTCGTATGATTTGTGTTGAAATCGGGCTTCACATTTCCGAAGAAGATTTTTTAATTTTACTTTATTTGAAGTTTTTTGGTAGTTGACCAGGATTGAGCCATGTTCATTTAATCTCGATTTGAGCAATTGAATCTAAGTTCTATGTTCGTTGGTGAGATTTACATCTTGTTGATTTTCAGAGCTTATTCAATACACAATATTTTTTATTTACTCAAACAGCATATTAGATGTGTGGTTAAAAACTGGGAAAAATGTATTAAAAAATATAAATTAATTATATGGGTCATTGACAATGATGAGAGAGGAAAAGTTAATGGAAGTTTATTGTGTATAGAACAAGTCCTCATTAAGTTTTACCTACTTCTACTTCGATTTCCTAATCTTAATATGACTTAGTTTGGCGAGAACGAAATATCACAACTCTTCATTTCTGTATGTACCATTGTGTACTCGATTTGATTGGAAGGTCATTGGTCGCTCATTTTATTGTTTTTCCTGAATTAAATAATTAATTAAAAATGTCATTTTCTGCTCAAGATTTCTATATTGCTTTTTCTCAATTTAATGTAAGATAATATATTTGAGATAAACAAAAATCAAATAAGGGAATCCCATAGTCTGCGATAAACCAGTCAACGCCACCCATAATCTACACGATCAACCCCTGATTACCTTAACCATGTTTGATTTGAAAATTCACTTCCGTATACCATAATTAACTCAACGTTTGATTCTATCCATTGTTTATGTTGATACTGCGATTAGGTGTCATCTACAGATTTTGATCTACAGGTTTTCCATCCTCATTTTGTTTATATTTTTACTCTCTGTTAGCCATTCGTAAAAATGTTACATTCTTTTAGTCTTTGTACTAATCATACAGACATACATAATTTATTTAGTGTGCTTTTGATTGTTTTGGTATATAACAGTCGTTTCATTTTTTTGCAATTAGTAGTACTTTTGATAAGCATTTCAATTTTTTGGACTTGATTCACAAAATTTTTTTTATAAGTATTTCAATTTTTCAGTCTTGATTAACATTGTTTTTTTAATAAGTATTTCAATTTCTTGTGCTTCAGATAGTACGTAAGATTCTGATTGTTACAGATTATGAATATGCTTGAAATTGGAATTGACAATCTTTCATACTTATGTTGATCATAAGAAAGTATAAAGATAACAGTAAAGTGAAGTATAAGGATATCAAGGACACAGATGATGTCATGATGAAGCAAAAAATCTCGAGGTAAATACTTGCAACATCTTTATGTGTGTGTTTTTCCTTTTTTTAAAAATCTTTTTAATATTTTTGTTGATTTGGGTTCGGTTCTTTCTCTTTTCAGAATGGGTTTTGGCATCTCGACCAGTCGTCCTAGATAACTTAGGCATATATATTTTGGAACTGCAATTTGTAGGCCATCTTTTAGAGCGTTCTTCTTAGCAGTCTTGATGGTTGTGCCGGCTGCAATATCCTTATCAAAGGTACACACTAATTTCAACAATTTTCGTGTACCATTCTTCAGATTTCATCTTTCAAGCATGTAAGCATTGGTTGGTACGACTTGGAGCAATGCCCTCATCATCTGTTCCTTTAGTTCGATCCTACAAATTTGACACAATAAACAAAAAAATTTTGCAAGTGCAAACAAAATATTTAAAATAATAAAGGGGTAGGTTTCAAACTTAATTGCAGCCATTACATCCCCTTTGTAATCCATTACAGTCTATTGTAATGATGTAATTGACTACTTATTGCTCAAATTAGTATCTTTGGAGTGCCCAAAACTTGATACTTCAATTTCATAAATGCTGTCTATTTAATATTTATATGGAAATATTTTGAATAATATGGAGTACTCTTAGGGTATTGAGTGCTCGATATTTTTCACTATTAGAAAATGATCACTCATTCATAGAGGGACACATCATCATAAAAATATTTTCTTATATATTGGAACTAATTAAATTTTGTGGGTATTTATCGATTGACAGCTAGCACTGATAAAGAGAACTCCAAGAGTACTAAAAATATTTTTGAGAATCAAGTAATTACATAAATCCAAATATGATTTAATAACGTAACGAATCAATAAATTGAACTTAAAGGAACATGTACAACGTTACTTGAATTCGGGAAAAGAACTACAAATTGGAATGACACAACATTCCCCTTGAACTAGATCTAGCAGCCTAACCGCTCATGTTGGCAATGAATCCTTGATTTGTAGATTTGGAATTCACAATCTTGATGTTGAAATCCTCATTTTGATCACCTCTTTTCTCTCTAAAATATATAATAAAGCTTTTCCTCTTTGTTGTGCACCTCAAATCTCTATTTATAGGTTCAATTTCGTGTATAAAAAGTCTAGAAATCATTCCAAAAATAGAATTTCAGCAAAAATAATGGTTTTCCGCATAAATAGGTGTTAAAGCCTTAACTAGCACTCCCTCTCTACATAAATTTTTCAGCACACATGCTTTTTGGTATTTTGGGCAGAACTTTTGATTATGATGATTTAGCCGATCCAAGTTCCATTGAAAACTAGCTTCAGTGGGCCACAATTCTTCAAGAAACAGTGATCTCCAAATTCGACTTGTATCTATATGAAAACTTCAATCAAACCCCCAAACTACGTTTCTTCACTCTTTTCACCCCGATTCCACTTCTTTCCACTTTTCTTGGTCATTTTCCATTTCGTTTCATTATTCTTGATCCTTAACGATGAATACAGTAAAGAAACATAAAATGACATATTTATGTAAATACAATGCGATTAAAACACGACAAATGATAGATCATTTAAGTGCTTTTCAAGCACTTATCAAATCCCCCGCACTTAAACAGTGGCCCGTCCTCAAAGAAAGCAAAACACAACTGAGTAAAACAGAGGTAAGTGCAAGATGATATGTTAACTAACTAAACACAATATCACAGAACACGGAAGACTGCAACTCCCCTTCCTTCCATCAAACCAAGTCTCTACACAATCGGGTTGTGTACGTGTGTGCTAAATGTGCAATTTCCAGCAATGTCTGAATAGAAAAGAAAATTCAAACTCCCCATATCATTCCATTACCTATGTGGTCTATTCCCTCTCACCTCTCGTGAATTCTCTCAACATTGTTCACTGATACCCTACAAGAGGCGTTTCTTTCACCAAAATCTATCAAATGTTAGCAAAAGGGGGTGAGATAACCATAATGAGCACCTTGTTAGCGCTACCTCATCAGCCTTAAGTCACATAAGCTTAGAACCTAGATCAAGCAATTCGAAGCGCTTATAAGCACATGTAATGGGAGTAACATCCTCACAAAGTTTTCACTCAATTCGCACAAAGTGTCTAAGGGTGTAAGTTTCACTCACTCACTACCTCTAGAAACTCATACCACAAACTGCCAATATGTCAATTGGGCGTGTTGTCGCAGTACGCCAAAATTAAAGTGGGGGTTTTGTCTAGTTGTTCTTATTAATCTAGTTGTTCTTATTAATTAATCTAGAAATGGGGGTTTTGTGAAGTTGGATGAAATTCGAAAATAAAATGACAAAATAAAAGAGATGAAAATGAAACAATTGAAGATATATCTAGTTCTCGGGTTCGGTTGTGTCAACATCTTGTGTTTATCTTTCCCATGCAACGTGTACTATCCCTTCTTCAATTTATCAACTCCAATTAATCAATACGATCTGATTAACGAATTCTTCCTTAAGTGTATTAAATTAAAGTGAGTTCTTTAACTTAACGTCTAGCTATTGGATAATCCTAAACAAGTACTTAGGATTTAATGCAACGCTAGTGTGAAATGAACAAGAAGAATGAGTTGAATTAGATGATCAATTTCACAAATTTGAATTAATACATCTAAGTTGATTTATTAACAAATATGCACGATATTCGCTTGCTAAGTGGATTGGAATCTAGTGACAATTACGGATCAAAAGTTCCAATCCTAGCACATAACTTGAACTTAAAGATTAATTGATTCAATTGGCCAAAGTGAATGCAATAATCACATAAATTCAAAACGGGTTTAAAAGCATAACAAATCAACAAATTGAAGTAGAGGAATAGATAAACGTTAGCAAAGAGTTAGAAAAGATAACAACATGATAATTGAACACAACGTCCCTCGAAACTAGATAGAGAAGTCTAACTACTCATATTAGCGGGTATCACCACTGCTATATGATAGATTATACTTCACTATCTCAAGTAATATATGCAAACTATAGAAATCACGTAAATAATGCTAAGAATTAAATAGAGAAGTCTAACTACTCATATATGCGGGTTAAATACTTATAACGGCGTAACGCCGTGTATCACCTCTGCAATATATGAGAAATTATCTTTCTCAAACATGAAAAATCAAAGAAGAAGAGAAATTAGTGAAGAAATGCTCCGCTAATCATATTCACGGTCAAGTATCGCCGATTGATTAATCGAACCTAAATTTAGGTTTTTACTCACTGAATATGAAAAACTAAGAGCTTTCAAGCTAGAACTAAGAAAAAATGATGAAGAGAATTTTATTGAGGAGAAAATTGGAGAGAATCACAAGCTAATTCTCTCTACAAGTTGTGTAATTCAAGCTTGGAAATGCCTCTATTTATAGGCAAAATATTACACCAAAAATTATTAAAAAATGATAAAAGTCTTCCTTCATGAGTCTATTGTGGTGTGCTCAAGTTGTTTTATCTCTAAGAAGTCAAGAAAATACCAAAAAATACGTTTTATGGTAGGTGGAGTCAGCTGGTTAAAATCTGCAGTGGTGTCAGGCGTGACTCGAGTCACCGCGTGATTCTGCCTAGTCCGCGCGCGCACGGAACGGGAAGGCCAGGGACGGTTGCAGGCGTGACTCGATCACTTGCGGCGGTGACTCGAGTCACTTGCGGCGCTGATCGAGCATGATCGGGCGTGACTCGAGTCACCCGAATCACCCAGAAATTGCACACCATGTCCCTCAACTTTTGAATGTTGTTCATTTTGGTCCTTGCAAATTTGCATTTTGGTCCTCCAACTTTTTGGAAAGTTTCACTTGGGTCCCCCGACTTTTGAAAAGTTGCACTTTGGTCCCCAACAGTTTGGCTTTGACGCTTTTAGTCCTTTTTCTTCAAATGGCCATAACTTTCACTAGGAAACTCCGATTTGTGATCCGAAAAGAGTGTAGGAATCCTCTTTTGATGGTCTTCGACTTTAGCACAAAAAAATTGTGAAAAATAACTTTCCATAAAATTGCATCGAAGGCCTTCCATCTTTGATTCGCTTGCCTTTTTGGTCCCGAGTTTCCGTTTTCATCCGATTTTCATCCATTTTGACTCCTTTTGATTCTTTGTGACCCTAAACACCACAATAAAGGAAAAACACATAAAATGGAACATATAACATTAATAAAACACACAAACACGTAAAATAGAAGAGTTATTTAAGTACTTTTCTAGCACTTATCATCAATACTGGAATAAACAAATACACAGATGTATAGTGAAGGTCTTTATGGGTTTGTAATGGGGCTATGGTTTAGGTGGGATGAAAGGGACTTATTTAGGCTCTTCAATGAAAGAATTTCAAAAGTTAGATCTATTCAACTCAACACTTTCCTTCTTCTTGTTCCCACAACTTCCCGCTTCAATCCCTTATTCTCAAACTCGTCTTTCTTTTTCTTTTCTTGATTTCAAATTTTTTGGCCAAGTATCCGCTTCAAATTCTAACCCATGCCTATTTTCATTTTCATTCGCCACCCTTCACTACAATAGGATGGTAACGCACATCCTTCAATTTTCAAACTTTGTTGAATCACACTTGTGAATCCCTTCTGTTTAAGGTTTAAAATAGAGATATAGATCAAAGAGAGAGCATTTGGCTTGTAATGTGGCTTAAAATTCAACAAATAGGCCAAAGCTCAAAATGGTTTCTACTGGTAAATTTATTCGGGTAGGCTCTTTTAGGTAGCTTAACTTGGTTCGATCCTAATGCCTTCACTTTATTTTGCATTTGCATAAAGAAGCTCATCAACAAGTACAACACACCAAATCCAAGAAGAGTCTAACATGGCAGGACACACATATCCAAAAAGTAAGAGCTAAATCAAGGATGTTGTTCGAAAAGGCTCAATAGCTCACAAATTATGGTTCATATATGTTGATCCCATCCATTTATGAAGCATAGGTCATTGTTCAGTCCTGATTCTAAACTCAACTCCTATAAGCAAAGGACATCCTACTAACAAAGTTCAAACTATAACTACTCACATCATCCTGCTAGCAGTCGCTAGATTCGGCAAGGCGATTTTTGAGAGGAAATTTAGATATCTTCTTTCAAGTTGAATCACTAAGGGACAAAAATTTTTCAACTTTCCCAGTTTTCCGTGCTGCTCAGAAATTACGAGAAAAATTGCCTCTATGTGCTCATTAATAACCGATTATGCAAAGTCAAGATCCACTAACAGAAGTTTCATGCTAAATTGGTGTTGCTTCGATAAAGTCTAACTAAACTTAAAATGTATTAAGATCACATAAACAACTTCACAAGACAGTACTGGATCATAAACATAAAAATAAATTATACTAGATCAAGAAAAAAAAAGAAAATAAACGCACACAAGTACAAACGTAACTTAATGTCACATTGTCCTCAATGTTGAACGATACAAAAGAAAACAAAAAATGGCGATTAAGGACTCCTTGGGGGTTTGCTTCTAGAGACAGTTTGTTCAGTATGGATGGGAAAGTAGCTCTTTAATGCACATTTTGGTGTGCACTTTCTATTTCGAGGAAGATATTTCCCCCACCACTTGCTTTCCCTTTTCTTCAATGGAGCCATGACATGTGAAAAAATATTTAATCAATAAAATATCGAGGCAACGTTGGACATGATGCATTAAATAGCATAAAAGATTATCACAGTTCAACATATAGCTCAAAACTCCATTCACATCCCGAAACGTGGACATGATGCCTGTACCTTGTGAGAGTTGCCTACAACAGGTTGTTTGGCAAGATTTGTTAGTTCAGAAAGTTGACTTTCAATACTATGACAGCTTACCTCATTCACCCTCCGAACCGGCGCGTTTCTCACGTGTTGAACTACTGGTAGTTTTCAACCATGTTAGCCATTGAAGTCCTAGCTTCCACGGGTGTCTTGTTCATCAAAATACCTCCACTGGCGCATTGATCACTCCCCTATCTATTGGGAACAATCCCTCATAAAAGTATTATACCAAGAGTTGTTTGCTTATTTGGTCGTGTGGGCAGCTGGCAATGAGCTTCTAAAAGAGCGCCTAGTATCCACACAAACTCTCTCCATAATCTTCACGTATCCCACTGATTTATTTTCTAATTGTTCCAACCCTTGATGGAGGAAATAACTTCTCAAGAAAAAGCTTCTTCATTTCATTCTACGTAGTGGTTTATCCGGGTGGCAAGCCACACAACCAGTTTGTTGTAGCATCCTTAGTACAAATGGGAAACCTATAAGCTTGATTTGCTCTTCAGTAACTCCCAGTGGTGTCATGCTATAACATAAATGTTAAGCTCTATGAGGATTCGATGTGGGTCCTTGCTAACTTTGCCATAGAAATTGGGTAAAAGATGAATTAGTCCTGACTTTAGCTCGAATTTCCCATCTCCTTTGAGGGCTGGGAATGTAATGCACAACGGTTGTTAAGCAACACCATGTACAACTAGCTTTTTTAAAGTTCTATTATCAGTGGCAGCCATTGGTACTCTTGCAGGTCTTCTTTGCTGGTGAAAAGTTCTCTTGATTTCTAGGTCAAAAACAAAAAGTTCACAATTAGATGATCGAGTTTTGTGCATGTAAGCAAAAAGCAAAGCGCAAGTAAATTTTTTTAATTAAAGAAAAATAAAATAAATTCAGAAAATTAAATTCTAATTAACGAAAGACTTAATTTGGTTTAACCGTTCCGTGGCAATGGCACCAAAAATTTGGTGGTATGCCACAATGCACCAAATAATAAAATTCCTTACTCTACTTTTAAAATAAATGTAATAGTATGAGTAAGGATTGAACCCACGACAAACGGTGTTTTATCTAGTTGTCCTAACAATTAGAGTGATTGGGGGGTCGGTTGGCAAAAGCAATTAAAAATAAACAATCTATATACATATAAAAAAGCATCTCTACAAAGTGTTTTCACGCCAAAAAATATTTTATGATAATTATCGTAATTTTATGGTAATTTTGGCAATAATAATAATAATAATAATAATAATTATTATTATTATTATTACTACTACTATTTGTAGAGCGCAATTTTTTTTAAATTAAATATTTTTAGTCAATCTTTTTTTTTCTTATAAGTGATTTCTTGCATTCGAACTACTAATTATTATGTAGAATAAATGTTATTTTACTTAATGTTATTTTTTATTTTTTTTAACGGGATATAGTATAAAATTTATGCTAAGTTACTTAATATTATTTTACTTAATGTTATTTAAATGACTAATTTTTCATTGGGTTTATTTTAAAATAAAAATTTTCTTAGTTATTATTTTTTTAAAAAGCAAAAAACCAGCAATAACTAAGAAAGTCAATGTAAATCATTTTTAATACTTATTAATTTATCTATTCATTCACTGCATGTTATATTTTAATATAAATTATTTTATTTTACTATTGTAAAATTATGATGTACAGATAATGTAAATAGTTTATCATTCTGGTTTCTTCTATATCTTTAACTTTTTTATTCTAATACAAGGTAATGATTCCGATAAAAAAATTTTAGAACATTATTGAAATCTATTTTATTATTACATATATTTTTCTATTTTTGTCATTAATTCATAAATAATAATTTTTACAGCATTATTTTATGTAAATATACCATCTTAATTGTCTGCCTTCATCGTACAGGTGCAACACTAGTTAATGATAAAAATGAGATTGGAGAATTCAATAAGAGGTAAACCTAGTTCTCGGTTTCGGCTGTGTCGCAAACTATTGTTATTCTATTCCCTTGTAACGCATTCTGTTCTTATTCAATTCATTAATCCTAGATAACCAACAAGCTGTGACTATCTAAATGTTTCCTTAAGTGTGTTAATTCAAAACAAGCTCTTTGAACTGACATATAGCTAATGGACAACCTTAAACAAGCTCGTAAGCTTTAATGCACTGCTAGTATCAAGATCTAGAAGAATGAGTTGAATTAGGCAATTAATCACACAAGCTCATATTAATTTAGCCCAAGTTGATTTATTATTAAATCTATGTGAGACTTAATTGCTAGTAATGAATTAGAACCTAGGACAATTATGGATCAAAGGTCTAATCCTAGCACGTATCATGAATTTATAAACTAAATGACACAAGTGACCAAACTGAATCAAGTAATTATATAAATCCAGATATGATTTAATAACATAACAAATCAACAAATTGAACTTAAAAGGAATAGATACAAAGTTACTTGAATTCGGGAAAAGAACTACAGATTGGAACGATACAACTTCGCCTTTGAACTAGATCTAGAAGCCTAGCTGCTCATGTTAGCGATGAATTCTTCATTTGTTGATCAAGAATTCACCATCTTGATGTTGAAATCCTCCTTTTAATCACCTCTTTTCTCTATAAAATATGCAATGAAGCTTTTCCTCTTTGTTGTGCAGCTCAAATTTGTATTTATAAGCTCAATTTTGTGCGTAAGAAGTCCAAAAATCATTTCGAAAAGAAAATTTCAGCCAAAACAATGGGTTTTCACGCAAATAGGGGTTGCAACAGTAACTATGCCAGCTATGGCCGCAACTCGCACTCCTTCTCTATATAAATTTGTTAGCACGCGCCCTCTTTAGCATTTTGGGCATAACTTTTGATTCTGATGTCCGATTGAGCCGATTCAAGTTGCGTTGGAAACAAGCTTCAGTGGGCTACAATTCTTCAGGAAATAGTGGCCTCAAAATTCGACTTGTATCTTTATGAAAAATTCAATCAAATGGACTCCCAAACTTCATATTTTCACTCTTTTCCCCCCGATTCCACTTCTTTCAACTTTTCTTGGTCATTTTCCATTTCTTTTCATTATTCTTGATCCTTATTGATAAAAAAGTAAAAACACATAAAACAACAAATTTATATAAATATAATGCAATTAAAACACAACAAATGGGAGATCATTTAAGTGTTTTTCAAGTACTTATCAGGTCAAAATGCTAGTCTTTTTTTTAAAAAAATGAGATAATAATTTTTAAATAAATAAAAACTATTAGTTAATACAAACTCGATCAGAGGAAGTGTCCTTAACCAAAGTCACACAGTTATGAACTTTTCTCCCAAATCGCAACAGCGATCCCGCAAGTTTTCCAACCAATCAATAGCCAAACGTCACCCATCAGCACCACCATGGGTCTTGGGTCATGACAAATCCATCCCATCACAATCTAACACCACTACCAATTGGAATCACAATTGTGCACTGTCAAATTCATAGAATCGTCCCAAACAAGTCATGAATTGAAACAAGAAACACCACGATCACAAACCGGATCGCCGCCGCCTCTACTGCGATTGCTGCCTCTACCACCACGACAGTTGGAGTCATATGGTCTACCAACATATAGATTCAATGCCATAATCAAAGGTCACAAAAACTCTTGGTCAAATCTTACAGAGTCACAGTTGAAGTCATGCAGCTACAAATTGAAATCACATAGCAACATAGGAGAGTTACACAGCCATACATTGAAGTCAGAAAATCGCAAATTGAGTTGCAGAGCCTGAATCGAACCCACTTATCGAAATCTCATGGCCACACAATGGAGTTATAGCCACATATAGATGTCGCAAAATGACAATTTGAGGTTCACAATCCTAGGGACTATAGCATCATTGCAATTTAAAATGTCTTTGTATCTTATTTACTCACAAAGTAAAACTATATAAAAACAATAGCTGATACAATTATTAACACAATACAATGTGTTGAAATTGTCTAATGAAATAGAAATTAGTATTAGTATTATTATTCTTGACCATACCAAAATTTTTGACCTGAATAATTTCTTCTAGAGCCCTTATTTTACTTGATTGAGCTCAATGTCACATGACTTGCAAATTGAAATCCTCCACAACGACCCAACCCCATCAAGTGATGCGATCGACCCAGGGCTAGTCACATGACCAACCTTGATCCCATGGCTAGCCTTGGAGCTCAAGCTCGGACATAGGTTGAGCCCCAGACACGCCTATGGTCGACCACTTGCTTGGGGTTGTCCCCATGACCGATTCCAACTATTCACGAACTCTTTTTTGAAGCTAAATCTCCCCCCGAGGAGACTACGAGAAGTCTTATTCATGATAGAGCTTCCATTCGCATGCAACTCTATCTTTATCATAATTCTCAACCACAACAAATTCCAACTCTCTGAAGGACTCTCTCTTGGCCAATTCCTATTTGGACTAGGATGTAGGGCTTCCCTCATTCACTTTCGTGACTTGAAAAAAGGCGCCTATCGTTTATTTTTTTTTTACCGCCTAAAGTCATCATAATGCTAATGGTAGTTATTGCATTAGTTGTTCTATTCATTTGTTCAATGCCCAATAGTTAATGGTTATAGTGCAATAGTCAATTTTAGTATGTTATTATAATTTTTTTCAATGACATAATATACTAAGTATGAAACTTTTCTTATTTAAAAAAAAAATTATCATATTGATTTTGATATATTGATGTGCAAACATTCATTGTAAAAAAAATTAAACTCAATAGCTTAGAGACTTTTAGATAAAAGAATGAGACTTCCACAATTTACATAGTATAATATAATATCATTAATTAATAGTATGAGACTTTAATAAATTACATACAAACAAAGAATGTCACCTGTTTTGTTAGAGACGTTTCTTCATACTAACCTAAACCTAAACATAATCGATAAATTTCATACATGGTAACAAGGCATTTCCAGCATTAAATAATCAATTGTTCTTTGCAAGCATGCAGTCCTTGGTCATTATAGAATGAAAATTTTCAAATTAGATACATTTTAATTCCCTAGACTCAATGCATTGAGAAACTAAATAGCCATATACTTGCTTTCACAATACCTAGATTTTTACTTCAAATTTCCATACGTCTTTATAATTCACTGAACTCAAGAGTCTATAAATACTAGACGTGTTTCACATTCATAATTCCCTGGCTTCTCACTTCCAATTGTTTCCTTATTGCTATCATGAGCTATTCGAACAATCTAAAAATAGCTTCTGCTTTTTCCGTTGATTAAGGAGTTGAACAAGAATGGGATGGATTGGCATATATGTGTAAGGTGCTATCGCAAGTGGCATGTTCCGGCTCATAACAAGGCTCCTGCAACTCTTCAATTCTTGTTTTTTGAAATGGAGGTCTGTATTAGTTAGTAAGCGATTCTAATTATTTTATTTTTATTAATAATGCAAGTTCGTATTAATTGTTATTATTTTTCTTTATATCAGGGTATTCAAATTCAGGCCACTGTTAAAGCCCATCTTATTTCACGATTTGAAAAGAAAATTGAAGAGAAAGGGCTTTATTGTATTAAGCAATTTCCCATCGTTGAAAACTTTGCTCGAAATTATCTTGTTACTGATTATAAGTGTAGGATTAACTTTCCCAAGGATTCATTTTCTAGAAACTATCTACATGTTTCATTCTTTTGTTGATATCAAAGCTACTGGGCATTCTAAAGATAAGCCTTTATTTGGTATCAATCTTCATTTATATATTCTAATTGATTTAATTGGAAAAAAAATTATCTTAGGCTTTTCATTTTTCCTTATTTGTTCTTTGTTGACAGACGTGATTGGTCACGTCGTTTATGCAAATAAATAAATGATGCAAGAGTCAACTGCTATTAAAAGCCCCAATATTGAGATAATGTTAGGAATTGCTCAATAAAATATGCATAGCGGAATACAAAGATAGGCAATTCAAAACCAGATCTACTCGTTTTTTTGATAAGATCTGTGGATTAGAGATTATCGATATAGAAGCGGATTTCACGGCCAATCTCTCGTGTGTTCTTTTGTCTCCATAGCTGTCCAATCATCTAGCCTCCAATGGTGATCCACACACCAAGACCCTTCTTGAATCACGAACACTTCCTAATAGGATATTCTCTCTAACGCCTAGTGCTAGCTATGTGGAGAGAATTAAGAGACAATTACTGCATGAGTTATAAGACAATAGTCGGTTATTTATAGGTTTTTAATAGGCCTATTGGGCTTGGCATTTCTTATGCTCCAAGATGACTTAACCCGGTCCAACTATTGGGCCTCATACACTATAACTAATATTTTCCCACTCGGACAAGGTCCACTTCAAGGTATGAGTACTTATCGATCCGATGTCGCCGTCCATAACTAACATCTAGCACTGTTTCATAGCAATCTATGTGACAGGATAAGTCATGCGGTAATAACGAAACCTTTACATGTGCAGTTATCGCAAAACTATAATCCTTTCATCAATATAACCCGATCAGTTCAGAGATATGGATTCGTGTCAATCTCGTTCAACCAACCATGTTGTTCGCTCTTAACTCAACGTTGATTAAAACAGCTGCTGTAATTTAAAACTCTTTTCAATCTCACAATCCCATTTTGGCCAAGGATTTTGTATCAATTTGATTAGGCGAAATGCAGGTTATAATCTCCTATTATCCAGGAGTGATGAAGCCTTTATTTGAACACTCACAACCTTCATGCATCTCTCAGTATACCCGCATCACATTTCCAGTCAACCTATGGTTAGAGTATCCTTCAATGTCCGCCAAAGCAAAGTCATCCTTACATAAGGTTCCATGGTATTCTCAAGTCAAATGATCAATTCCACCCTGTGCATTAGAAATCAACCACTAACGCAAGGATAACTATCCATGTAATATCTGTAAGTGGGGCATCCTAATGCTTATTCCACTAATGAAGCATCCATGTGCCCATCCGAATGTCTCCACATTCTAACTTGTGAAATCAATTACTTTCTTTTTAAGAAAGAGATGCGACACATGCCAGTCTATCGACAATAACAATATCTGTGTTTTGTTATTGTTACGACCAGGGATAGTTTAAGAATAAGTGCTGGCAATTTGTATCTCACAATCATAACACCTTGTGACTAACAAATTTTTCCACATTTATTTTCCGGACTCTATTATTCTAGCTGTTATAATAAAACAACGTAAATATGTAAAATAATAGATCTACTATTCAAGTGCATCTATTAATTTGGTGTTTTTGCATATCAATGTCCAACATAGATTGCAACACCAGAATCGTAAACAAATAGATCCAAATGCTATTGTATCTGACATATATAAGTTTCACTATGACCATCATGAATATGCTGTAACATCCACTATCTCAAAAGATCTTTTGTATTTGTTTGATCCTTTTATCATTTCATTGTATCATCTCCTCTAAAGAGATATACTACCTTAATGCACCATTAGATGGTTGATGAGACTTGGGTTTCCTTTACTTGTGCGATGGCTCTATTGTTATCGCAATCTCTATTGGATTAACAATGCTAGGAAAACATTCAAGTTCAATTAAGAACTTTACGATCTAGCCGCTTCCGTTGCTACTTCCAAAGTAATTGTGTATTAGGTTTGAGTAGTTGTATTCACCTGGAACCTTCCGAGTTGATCATACTACTTTTATAAGTAACTGTCTACCCGGATTGGGATTAGTCTATTATCTTTCAAGACTAGGAACTAACACTTGTAAAGCTGTGAACTCTTAGTTCAATTTCTCCTTGAGAACATATATTCCATGCTTCTCAAGTATCTAATAATGTTTATTGACCATTATTTAATGGTTCCTACATTATTTTCTTAGAAACCTTTTTTTCCCTCCAAAACATGTGAAACATTTGGTCTAGTACATATCATCGCACGTAAGAAAGAAACATTTGCAAGCGTATAATGACTCTTATCTACGCGATCTCTCTCAACCCGTATTCTCAACACTTTGAGAGTGTAGTCTCATCCCTATAGTTCTCTCTTGAACTCTTCTATGAAAAATCTTGTAAAGATTTCATCTATGTACTTGGATTCAAATAGGCTAAGCATTTTTCTAAATCTATCTGTATAGATCTCTACCCCAAAATTACGTATTTCTAAATCCTTAATGGAGAAAACCTTGGACTTTCTCTGGAGCTATCGTTTTCTAATAACACATATCCCCCATACTGTATTAAAAAAACGATTATACTCCCACTAACTTCTTGTACTCACTTTATATTCATTCATGATAAAATCAAACTATTTGATTGTGTCATCAAAATGAGGTTTTCAGCTCCTCTTGGATCATCTCACATGCTTCATTTGATCTTATGGATTCAAAAATTTTAGGTTGCATAAGATATAATGTGATCGAGATTAAGTTTGAAATCCATTTGTCAAACATGAACATCTAAGGTCTTTAGAATTCAAATTAACAAAGATACGATTATAGATAGGAATTTCGCTCTCAAGGGTAACATTTGTCTTTGATTGCAACATGCTCTATTAATCTTATCTTGTCAATGTGAGCATTACGATCCATGTGAATTTATTGTTTGTAAGCGAATTTACAAATTATGGGTCTCGCCCATTTTAGTAACCAAAATCCATACTTTGATTTTAGTACATGGAGCTCACTTTGAATTTTAGAGTATCAATCTATACTTTTTAAGTAAACACCTTGAATTTTACCTTTTATAAACCACATGCTTGTCATCTTTGACTAGCACTACTATATTAATAGCCATAAGATGACATCTTACTTTAGATGAACTCTAACATGGTTTACATGGAGCCAATGTGTTCTTAAGAACTTTTCTTCTTTGATAGTTTGTACCTCATCAAATGAAGTTTATTAACTAGTTCATCTAGTCGGTTAATCTCTTTTGTGATTTCTTGAACTCTTTCAAGATCTGTTCCATTCCCATTGTCCTTTTAAGAAAAATAATTTATCCAAGATTAAATAATACTTCGACAAGATGACTCTAATTTTAAAAGTAAGAATAGCGATACCCAACAATTTTTCATTTTGAATATCTGTTAAAAGATTTCTCTCACGCTTCATTTAAGCATTATTACTCAAAACTATTTTTGAGTTTTACCGACCGACTTAGATGGAATACTATTTAGCATGTTTCTTACAATCTCTATTGCACATCCCCAAAACAATTTTAGAATGAACTGCTAGGAATAATGATTAAATTGCATCATATTAATATTAACAATTTCTCTTATTATACACCATTGGATTGGTGGTGTATGCCCCCCAAATTCATTGAAGGAGAATCTCATTCTTCTAATCTGGTGCTATTCGAGTTCTTCTAAATGTCGAAAAATCGTTGTTGAAGTAGAGGAAAAATTTGACCGTGACAAATGTGGAGAACATGTTGCTAGGAACACTAGATATAAGATCTATATGAAGGTTGTCTATGGTAGTTGGAATTCGGAATTACTTCTGTGGAATGATGTGGCTACTGTATTGGTTGGAAAGACTGCAGCTGAAATTTGTGACTATCTTACTGCGGTAAAGTGGCTAATTTGTTATTGTTCCATTGAAGATATGTACATTTTTTTTTTGTTCTTTTTTCTAATTGCCCTTTGATTTACTAATAACATGAGGCTACAACTCTTGATGAAAGGAAGGATATGAAACCAGATTATCTGAAAGAGATTGACAATTTAGTTGGATAAGAATTGGCATTTAAGATAATTGTTGGTCATAAACATTTGGATGGCCATGATAGTGTGTATGTTGTAGATAGATTTTGCTTGAATCGTGAGTTGATTGGCCTGTGCAAGATTGTTGATCACAATATATTATCATTGGATGGCACCCCAAATGCTTAAAAATATCTCAATGATAACATGTTTTCTATTTCTGAATCGACCAACTCCGACTCTGTTAATGATTGTGATACGACTCCATTGGTCAAGGCTAAGGGAAAGAGGGTAATCAGTGATTTTGAAAATGCCGATGAAAATGAGGAAGGAGGGCTGTCTACTCAGCGTTGAACAACTACAAAAAAAAAAAAAAAGCGCCCATGGTAGAAGAAGATGGTTCAATTGAGTTGGTCTGTGTGATTTTGTCAAGGGTCAAATAATTGTTATTGTGTTTTTAGTATGTGTCCTATGGTGTTTTCGATGTGATCAGAGCTAGTCGCAATTTTAGAGTCTTTGGGTCCTAAGTATTTAGGTCTATGTTTGAGTCATCTTTGTGTTTTTCTTTAAGTTGTTTATGTAAGAGAAATTGAGATGTCCTATGAAGACATCTAATTTCTTCGTTTGGTATGATGACATTGTTATTAATGAAGTATTTAAATTATTATTATATCGTGTTTTCTAATTCTCAGTAAAGTTTACTCTGAATTTTAGTCAGTACTCTATTACATGATATTCATAGTGGGCCGATTTATAAAAGCTTTAAATTTTAACTCTAATCATATAATTGAAAATATGAAGATATAATTATTTTTAAATAAAATAAAAGAAAAATATACTAAGTAGTTGACCCTTTTTTTTCTTTGAACAATCTTTCTATTATCCTAAATATACTTTATATAATGTGTGAAATAGTTTTTATTTGGTTTACTTATAAAACGCAAAAGTTTTAATTAATTAATTCTAATCATATATTTACATACAAACATGTAACTGTTTACAAATTTAATCAGAAATTAAAAAAATGTATTTAAGAATAAGAATGAAATTTAGTCCAACTTTGTTGACATATATTTTATTTTTTAAAATAATTTTTATTATTTTAAAATTATATATATATATATATATATATGAAAATTAATCCAACTTCTAATCATATGTATACATATAAACTCTTTAGAAATCAAATGACAAATAGAAAATATTGTTTTTAAAAATATATACATATGAATGAAATTTAGTCGAATGTTTTAAAATCAAATCAGAACTTTTTTTTAAATACTTTCTATAATTATTAAAATAATTTAATTTTTTGGGCAAATGACCAATAAATAAGCTCAAAGACAATCTTTACCCACTAACTCTGAACCATCTTTTTTCCCATTAACTACAATATTTTATAAATCTTTTACCACTGACTTAATTACATATTTTTATGACATTTTCGCCCTTCTTTTAAATATAGTTTCTCTCTTTCTCATCTTTCTTTTGACACACTTTCATTTTCCCTCTCTAGATCTCACGTCTCTCCCTCTTTTCTACTCTCCTTTGAATTCACATTCACACCATTGAATCTGTGACTAAAAATAGGAGAAATCAACATCACCATCTTCTCCATATCCATCAACTGTTTCTTTGTGCCATTAATTTCTCCAGCAGTCGCAGCAGAGCAGGATCCCTGTCCATGGCCGCTGCAATTTCACTCTATCCTCGTCATGAATAGTAGCAATTCCACAAATTACGATTCCGAGTCCGATAGAAATTCATTATTTCTAAAATCGTAACTGTTGCATACGCCTAATCTGGCTGGAGTAGATCCACAAGAAATGGATGGGTGCGGCCCGAACCACACCCAAGTTGGGACTGCCCGGACTTGTGTTGGCCCAAGCCGAATCCCAATGTTACTTGGAGGTCGGGTCATTCAGGTCTGGCCGAAGAAGCTAGGTCATGTACATTAGGTCATGCACCTCGAAGTCAAGTCAAACGAAGCGGTTGAAGTAGTTATTCGGACATCCAACTACCTTTGTACTTTGGACTTTTGTACTTTTGTTGAATTTTATTACTTACGGGAAATCCCTTGTAGCTAGTTGTGTTAAAACTACCAAGTACATCCCAAACTCCAAAATATAGGTCGTGTCCGAATTCAATCATGTAATAAGCCATGTCAACCCTCGCAGTCTGTAAATAAGAGGGGTTGGCTTCATTTAGAGCGGAATTCTCTGAGGAAGTGGAGCAATATACCTATTTACTCAATTATTTTCGTCATATCTGGGACCCAGTTCTTACCTTAGCCGTTTATACTTGCTTGAGCTAGAGGTTACCTCTGATCTTCAGGTCAAGTTATTGATTGACTAGGATCCGCAGAATCCGACGTCAACAATTGAAGCCAGAATGAGGGCCCGTTCTTGTGAACTCCCAACCAGTAATGCAACATCTCACACCTTTTGTCCCTCTTACTTACCGTGAACCATGGTATCCAAAGGAAGCAGACCTGCCAACTTTCGTGGGCCCATCACCCATGCTCCCGTGCAACCCAACTCTAAGGTCCCTCAAAATGACCAAGTGCTTGGAGATGTGCTTGAACGGCTTGATCAGCTAACGCCAAGCGTTGAAAAGCTACAGCAGGGCGGTACAACCATGCGAACAACCAAAACTATGCACGACTGTGATTTGGACGACAAAGTGTAGTCTTAACCACGAGACGCCGCTGCTAACTCTCAAGTCCACTGCAGGCTGAGTTTGGAAGGCGTCCACACCGTTGGCTCCTCCATCGGGGATGATAGAAACTCCTGCTCTCAAAGGCAATGCCCCATGATTGTCTTTACCTGTATGAGGCCGAGCGACCCCCCAAGGCAATCTCTATCCCTAATTCCACCAGATGAGGACAGAGCGAGGCGCCTTGAGACGGGGAAGGCATATACTGAACCACATAGGCCGGGGCCATTTGAGGCCATTCCGCTCAAGCGGACTCTCACAGGACACTTGAAGCAAGGAGTTGACATTGGACAGATTCAAGCCGGGGCAACTGGCCTGGATCACCCAGCAAAAGAAAGGGAGCGGTCACCGGGTCCACCTTATATCCAAAACAACAACCAAACACCCCCAAAATTGGCGGAGCGGCATGACCTAATGTTCACTTCGAATGCCACCAAGGGTTCGGACTATCTCTCGATTCATCAGCTAACTCTAGGGACACTTCCGGGGTCCGGAGGAATGCATTAAACAGCCCTGAACTGGAAATTATTTTAAAGCGAGTTACGGACCTAGAGGCCAAACAATCCAGTGAAATTAATGCTAGTTCTGCCAGACGCTCTGTGTTCACCCTTGAGGTATATGAGGTACCCCTACCAAAAGGGTTGAAAATGCCTCAAGTCCCAAGTTATGATGGGCATACCGACCCAGTAGCTGATATAGATAGGTACACATCATGGATGTAGCTCCAAGGGGCAAGTGATGCCGTCATGTGTAAGGCCTTCCCATTGACATTAGGAAATGAACCATAGGAGTGGCTCCACCAACTCCCGAAACACTTAGTCGGGACCTAGCAGAGTTTGCCTCTCGATTTGTCATGAACTTTATGGGGGTCCCGCAAGCGAAAGCTATCTACCGACAATCTGTGTAACCTCCGACAGGGAAAGCATGAATCACTCAAGAGTTATGTAGATCGGTTCAACAAAGAGCTCATCAAGACGGAGAAAATAGGAGATGAGGCGATCCGTATTGCCATCAGGGGTGGCTTGATAAAGCACACCAAGTTTTGGTGGTCCTTACACATCAACCCCCAGAAGGCATACCACGAATTTCAGACAAAAGCCGAGAACTTCGTATCAGCTGAAGATGCTGAAGAGGCAACTACAGATCTGAACCAGCAGATGGCGGTAAAAGCACAAGAGCAACCTAAGCCGAGAGAGAAAAACAAGAACTCAAGACAGCATCACAGGAATGACCATAGGGGTTCAGACCGTTTCAAGCCCGGGAGATGCCTAATCCTCAATCTGCACATGAGCTGAATGCCCGAGGTGATGTACATGAACATCAAAGATCGGAACCTCCTGCCTAAACCACGATAGAAGAAGAAGGACTTGGCATAACTCGACCAGTCCCGCTACTATCGGTTTCATTGTTCGGTGGGACACGATATAGATGAGTGCCAAGACTTATAGTGGGAGATAGAAAAATTGATCAGCAGAGGTCAACCGGAGGAACCCTGCACAAGTTGTCCAGCCATCCCTGGATCGGGGACATGAAATACCAGTCCAGCCACCGCGTGAGATCCTAATGATAGATGGTAGCTAGTGAATTTGAGATTCTAAAAATAAGAGGCACAACTTGGTATGCGAGGCGTATAATAGCCGCCAGGTCTGCTCCGCAAGATCCTCAGCCCCACAAGACGATCTAGAAGCTTTCGGATTCATGGAAGACGATGCTATTGATGTAGTGCAGCCCCACGCTGATGCATTAGTCATTACAAAGCCAGTGTATGGGGTGAAAATTCATCGGACCTTAGTGGACAATGGAAGCTGTGCCAATATCATGTACTGGAGGACATTCATTGAGATGGGTCTGGACCCGCGACAGTCCGTCCTCATCCGACCAAGCTACAAGGCTTCACTGGTGACTTTGTAATCCCCAAGGCGAGATTTCGGTCATGGTGGAGCTAGGGAACCTGCCTGCACCAGACGGACTTTAGCGGACTTTGTCATAATTAACGTCCTTGCCAATCACAATGCTATTTTAGGCAGGCCAATCTTGTACTAGCTAAAGGCAGCCATCTCAATCTATCACTACATGATGAAGTTTCCAACCCCTTATGGGCCAGGAATAGTCAGGGGCGATCAATGAGCTTCTAGGGAGTTTTGTTTGAATTATGCCTCCAATAGAATTGTCACATGCATTGGGAATGGCGGCAGCAGCCTATTCGACATCCTTGACCCACGATTGGAACAGAATGACACCAACACAGGTCCCATCGAGGAATTACAAATTGTAGTCTCGAATCCCAAGCGTCCTGAGCGTCCCAAGGCAGAGTTAAAAATTGAAAGAGAGCTGGAAGAGCCGGTTCGGTTAGAGCTGATAGGTTTCCTTGGAAATAATTTAGATGTATTTGCTTGGATGCTCGCCAACATGGAAGGTATTCCGACTGAGTGTTGACAGACTTAGTGTTGACCCAACTTGTAAGCCCCGCAAGCAAAGCGACGTCCGCTAAACTCGGAAGGGTATGAGGCTCTAGCCGCTCAAGTCATCAAACTCCTTGGGAATGGTTTTATTAGAGAGGCTAAGTATCCCCGATGGGTAGCCAACCAGTATTAGTTAAAAGAGCAATGGGAGTTGGAGGGTCTATATTGATTTTACAAACCTGAACAAAGCCTATCCGAACGATAGTTTCCCACTTCCCCGCATTGGCCAAATGGTGGATGCCTCTGCGGGCCATGTACTACTTAGTTTCATGGATGCCTACTCCAGCAAACAATCGATCCCGATGTTCGAATAGGGTGAGGAACACACCTCTTTCATAATTGACCATGGTTTGTATTTCTATAAGATGATGCCATTTGGACTGAAAAATACGGGGGTGACATATAAACGATTGGTGAATTCAATGTTTGACGGACCAAATCGGAAAGACGATTGAGGTGTCCGTGGATGAAATGCTAATCAAAAGTCTAGAGGTCACAAATCACATCAAGCATCTATCCAACATGTTCGCCATACTTAGAAAGTATCGTATGAAGCTAAACCTGAAGAAGTGTTCATGCAGTGTCAGTTCGGGCAAGTTTTTGGGGTACATGGCCAATCAGCGCGGAATCGAGGCAAATCCAAAGAAAATTCAGGCCCTGCTCGCTACGAAAGCCCCGACCAAGGTCAAGGAAGTGCAGAGCCTTACGGGATACATAGCAGCCCTGAACAGATTTGTCTCCAAGTCTACGGATAAGTGCAAACCATTCTTTGACGCACTCAGGGGCAGAAAAAATTTTGAATGGATGGAATGATGCCAAAAGGCTTTCAATGACCTCAAGGAACAATTGGCGTCCCTGTCAATCCTCTCGAAGCCAGTGAGTGGGGACGTTCTAGCCCTGTATCTTGTTGTATCAGAATTTGCAGTCAGCTCGGTATTGGTAAGGATTGACGCCGAAATCCAACGTCCAGCCTATTATGTTAGCCAATCTTTGAAAGATGCAGAGCCAAGGTATCCCGTGGTGGAGAAATTGGCATATGCCCTGATCATCTCCTCCCGAAAAACTCCGCCCCTACTTTTTGGCTCACAAGATAGAGGTGCTGACCAACTTTCCACTCAGACAGTTGCTACAAAAACCAGACACCTCCAACATATTGATGAAGTGATCTGTAGAGTTGGAGTAGTTCAACATTGAATATCGGCTGAGGGTCACAATCAAAGGATAAACCCTGGCTGATTTCATAACTGAATTCAATCCTGTCTATATAACCGCGGAGCAAATCGAACTGGAAATCTAGTCACTGTTTGTAGATGGCTCATCCACCGCCGCATGCTTAGGGGCGGGCATCGTCCTTGTTAGTCCCCACAAGTTCCACCATTGCCAATCTCTTCGGTTTTCTTTTCCCACAATGAACAACGAGGTAGAATATGAAGCGCTCCTGAGTGGTCTAAAAATTACCGTAGGGATGGGGATCTATTGAGTATACGTTCATTGTGACTCGCAGCTGATCGTCAACCAGGTCTTGGGTAACTATCAAGCCAAAGATGAGAAAATGGCATCATACCAATGTCTACTGATGCGGGAACTGACGAACTTTGAGTTGGCCAAAATTAAATCCCATGAACACAAAACAGCTAAGCCGACACCTTGGCACGTTTGTCAACAAGCGATAGGGCGGAGGACTTAGACTCAATACCAATTGGTCTAGTAGATATATCGGCCCTGACGACTGCAAGTGACGTGACTGATGTTGATCTTGTCCCATGTTGGATGGATGAAATCATCCAACACCAGAAGGAGGGAGTGGTGCCCCCGGACCCTAACAAGGCCCAAAAATTGAGAATCAGGTCTGCAAGATACACTCTGATTGGTGATGTGTTGTACAAATAGGGCTATTCACTTCCACTCTTGCAATGCTTAACACAGCAAGAAATAGAATATGCCTTGCATGAAGTACATGAAGGTGTATGTGGAAACCACACTGGGGACCAGTCCCTAGCATTCAAAATCTTAAGTTAGGGCTATTTTTGGCCAAATTTCAAAAAGGACGCAATAGATTTCGTCAAGAGATGTGATAAATGCCAAAGGTTCGCCCCAATTATCAAATCTCCTCCGGAAGAACTAACATCTATAATGGCCCCATGGCCATTCGCCAAGTGGGGAATCGACCTGATCGAGCCACTCCTGACTGGAAGAGGTTCCAGTATATTTGCAATTGTTGTTGTGGATTATTTTATGAAATGGGTGGAGGCGGAGCCTCGCGCTAAAATATCCAAAAAGAAGACGACCAACTTTATTTGGAAGTCTATCATTAGCCGATTTGGGATCCCACACTCGATCGTCACTGACAATGGTAAGCAGTTCAATAACGCCAGTCTCGGGTCATTCTGTGAAGAACTAAAGATCAAAAAATTGTATTCGACCCCAAACCATCCCCAAGCCAACGGCCAAGTTGAAGGGGTCAACAAAATCATTAAACATACCCTTAAGACGCGGCTTGAAGAGTTGAAAGGAGCTTAGTCCGATGAATTGCCATGGGTGCTCTGGTCTTACAGAACTACCTACCGGAACTCTACCGAGGACTTTTTCACTTGCCTTCGGGGCTGAAGCTATCATACTTGCAGAGATTGGCCACCCAGCTTTCGTGTGGAACACTACAATGAAGGTGACAACGACCCCGTGATGCTTTCAACGCTGGACCTGCTTGGAGAAAAGAGGATAGACGCGAACCTAAAAAATTTCATTTACAAACAGAGGAGTGCACGCGCTATTACAACAAAAAAGTGCTGGGCCGCAAACTTTTGAAAAGAGATTTGGTGTTGAAAAAGTAGCCCCCTCAAAGCAAAGAACATTCGGTAGGCATTCTCTCACCAAACTGGGAAGGGTCGTATCGTGTAACAAAGGCCTTAGCCAATGGGGCCTACGAACTTGAAACAATAGATGGGAAGTGGCTCAAGCACCCTTAGAATGTCGAAGTGCAATGGCCTCCGAAATCTTTCCGAGTCATATTCATCTTGTCACACATCTACACGATCTAATCACACCGATCGGGGCTGAATGTGACCACAGACGCGAAAATCATAATAAAAAATGAGCCGGACATATGCTTTGGTCCGGAGCCCTAGGGCCTCGGAAAATTTCCCAAGTCAAATCGACCCCATCACCCATTTGTAGGATGTCATCTCACCGATCGGGGCTGGATGTGACCGAGGAATCGAAAAATACAAATCGAGCTAGAAGCCTGACCTGGTCCAATGCACCTAGGCCTCCAAAATTTCTCAAGTAAAATTCACCGCTGTATCTGCACCATCAGATAGCATCGATCGGGGCTAAATTTGATTTTTTTTAAAAAAAAAGGGAAAAATGGGAGCCCGACTGGTTCCGGAGCACCCAAAGTACCCCCAAGAAAATCACCCCTAACGGGGGCGATCTCGACCAAAAATTATGAGAATTTCAAAATCTAGTTAAGTGCAAGAACTGACCTAACTAAAATCATCCATGCATAACAAATACTTGATACGAAATGAGGAATTCAATAGTGACAGTAGAACATAAGGTTTGGTTACACGAAACAATCCAGTATAGACAGTAAAAAAGCTTACGACATGATAAGCCTGAAACAAAGAGTAACAGAAGTTCCCGCCAAAGTAAAGAACATAAAATACGCAGGAATGAGTAAATAACAAAAGCAAAGTACAACGATAAACCAAGAACAACATCCAGTGAAAGAAACAGTCAACCCTACGGGCGCCGACCATCTGGCTGGGTAGTACCGCTTATATCTCGACCGGCCTGATTAGCCACTCCTAAACCCCTGAGCTTCGTAATCGCCTCCTCCAGCAGGGCCATGCTCATATCAATCTCCTCCTGCAAAAAACCGACATCAAGGTCGGGAACATGCTCCTTAACCTTCCTCAGTGTAGTCCTGAAGGCAATCAGGTAGGTATCAGTTTGGTCAATCTCATAGTCCTGCTGTAACACCCGCCCCAGTACGTCCAGCGGCATCGTACTAGGAAGGGCGTTACCTGCATCACGTCACCGAGCTAACACATTTGCAAACGTTTTACGAAAACCCCAAAACGATAATTTGCATATATGTCTAACGTGATAGCTCCAAAAGTTATATTACAAAAGAGATTGTTAAAGAGTGATTTCATATACACATGACCCCAAAATCTTTTTCCTTCCCGTTTCTACACGTCGACGAGCTCACGCGTGAGAGGATCCAGCGCCACCTCCAGCCTGCCTCCTACTCGCAGCATCATCTAAAACATAAAAAGAACACACGTGAGTCATAAAGACTCAGTAGGAAGAGACACAATGCACATGAACATCACATTTTACTTTCAGGCCCATTGCGAATCATGTGTTAGCATTGGCGCCGTTATAAACATTTGGCCGACCTCGTAACATCATCGGGGCGTAGGTCCCCCGTGAGGCCATACTATCGGTTATTGGGGCATAGGTCCCCCATTCGACCGATGTATCATTCGTTGGGGCGTAGGTCCCCCATATTTGGCCGAAAACATAACATTAACGCAACACATGATAGGCAATCCAATCCAAACACGCATGACATATGAGTGCACATGGACGAGACATTCATAGCATAGTATTTGGTAACAACATAAGCATATCATAAACCAAGGCTAGGAAGCACCTAACTCTAGAAAATCACCATAGCAAGCTAACCATGTCATACCTCACCAAAACTAGGGAATTAGCCAAGGAAGCTTGCACACATAGCTATCTAAGGATCATTCATGTCTCCACTTATCTCCTACATAGATATTCTATCTCAAACCTACCTCAAAAGATAAGAAACCAAGCTAGGAGATTGGTTGGATGATTCATCTTCTTCCTTCCCTCTTCTCTTCCTTCCTTCCTCTTGCTTCCAAGGTTGTAACTAGGATTGGAGCAATGATCCACAAGCCAAATACCAAGCCAAAGTCTTAAAATCACCCTTGAACTTGTTCTCTAGGGTTTTGGGGAGTTAGGGGTCGAAAATGATGGAAAAACCCCAAGCCAACGTGTTAAAACCCAATCCAACAGTTTCTGCCGACTTAAAATTACGGTCGTAACTTGATCTTTTACGGCCGTAACTCCCAAATTTACGGCCGTAACCCATGAATCTTACGGCCGTAACCTTACGATACGGCCGTACTCAAAGAACATACGACCGTAATAAAGTCTCTGTAAATCCATGCATCGCACCCTTCAAGAATTACGGCCGTAACCCATAACCCTTACGGCCGTAACCCATATAATACGGCCGTATCTCCAAGTCATACGGCTGTAATTACCTCTTTGTAAATTTTGGCACATTTCCTCATTCCACAAATTACGGCCGTAACCCGATAATTACGGCCGTAAACCCTAAACTTACGGTCGTAAAACTCGATCCTGCAGAATTTTGTAGCGGCCTCGTTAGCCGCTCGGGAGGCCGTTCCGACACTTAATGCCATACATAGCATCACAACGAAGTCACCAAGCGTCCAAACACATATTCACCACCTCACGATCATACATAACATCATAAGTCACATGCATAAACGGACGGGATATTACACCTGCGAAGTCTTGTACTCCTCCAATGCCGTAGCGCCGGCCGAACTGGCCTCATCCTCTGCTAGGCGCCGCTTCTTCTCAGCACAGGCCCTGGCCTTCTTATCTCCTGCAAGCTCCGCTTTAGGCCTTCAACCTCTACTTGTTTCTCGGACAAACTCTTCTTCAAACTCTCATTCAAACTCTCAACTTCGGTGATCAACGACTGAGCATGATCTCTATCCACAACAGCCTGACTGACCATCTTATTGCAGTGGCATACGTAATCACTGATTTTTTGGCTTGAATGGGAAATATAGCCCAAGAGCTGGGCCGCAAGAGTCAATGCCATAGTTAGATTCGTGTGCGTGTCAAGACTCGCAGCCATCGCTCATGCTTAGCAGATCAACTCCAGGCAGAATAGTCAAAGGTGACATTCATCGACTGAGGGAGTTTATTGAATGCATCCGGTCCTGGGGGGGAGATAGGACCGCACGTCCCTCAAAGCCTTAGGGATCTGACCCTTCAGCTTATCCATCTCCACCACACGGTCGTGATCCAAGCCCAAAAACGAAGGTCCGAGCTCTGCTAATAGAACACGGGCTGGCAGAGGATCCGATGGGGCCGTGGCAAGCAGATTAGAACTAACCAACGGCAACCTCTTCGGGAAGAACCCGCAAGAACTTGATGAAGCCCTCTTGGAACTCCCGGCTGGTGGCACTGGAACTGTCTTCTTCGAGAGTTGCTTGCCTCCCGTCATGGGGTGTTTCTCTTTCAAAAAGTTACTCTTTCCCATGACTTACGGGTTGGCGCATCTCTTTCTCTTTCTGGAAGAACCTATGCATAAAAGAGGAGCAAAAGCCATCGAAATCTTATGAAGACAACAAATACCAAAAAATAATAGGAAAAATGGGGAGGGAGGCTAATAGTAAAAACACAGGTCAGTCCTAACCATGGGATGAGTGGTCACATGGCGGGGATCGAACCGAAGACAGGCCTACATTGTAGAAGCTGGTCTTAGAGCTCAACACCTTGTAATGTCACTCTTATGGATCAAATTCCTAAACTACCTCAAGCTTGCGCCTCAAGGCTTGTATCTTCACAGGACTGATTTCGCCTACCAAATAAATGAGTATAAGTATGAGAAAAATGGATGACAAATCAACAACATCAGAATTAAACTTACTTAAGTCTCTATATCTACTTGGGACAGATATACTCTCCCCAATACGGCGGTCCTGACACATCCACTCCCCCGATACCCAAAACCACCTATCTTTCCACCTCCGAACCGAATCGGTTAGGCCCGAAATGAAGCTTCCCCCAAGTTTAGGATAGATCATCAAATAATGCCAACCGGTCATGTTACCATTAGACCAAAGATGGCAGATGCGATTGAACTTGTCAACGATAGGGGCACCAAAAACCAAGCCAATGCCACAAAGACACAAACCCAATGATAACCTTCCAACCGTTGGGAGAAACTTAGGAAGCGGCGATGGTCCAATACCGTAACAAATTCGTCACAATCCGTGGTAGTGGAAACCGAAGACCCGCCTCGAGCATATACAAATTCACTACTATGCATCCTTCTCGAGGTATGTGAACTCTCTCATCGGGTTGGAGCCTCAAGAACACAACTGAAGGAGGAAAACTTAATTGCTTGTGCCACGCAGTGAGATTGCATTCGGTCACAACCGAAGGATAGTCAATGTAAGCAAATGAGGAGTTGGGTTGGGAGTTCATGATAGGATCGATCCCACATGAATTGGGACCGACATCCTCACTCTCTACCTCATCATTGCCGACCTCGCACGACTCATCATTACTTGTTATATTTTCTTCAAGTGGATCCGACCCATCTCCTTCGCTACTCACCACCTCCTCCATAAGCGGATCTAAGGAAACATCGCTACGCCAATCGAAACAAGACAAAACAACATCACCCTTGTCATGGCCGAAGTCGGGACCAAGTTCGGGGTCACGTGTAACAAGCCGGGCGAGGATTCGGTAGAGCCTGAGTCGTGGGAACACGACCCGGGCGAGTCCTCACCTACGTCGCGCGTGCAGACCCTAGCCCAGGTCGTGCGCGAGCAACCTGGACACCGATCTACCTAAGTCACGCAGGCACGATCGGGGCAGATCTATGCCCAGGTCGTGGCGCAACTCGGCACCCCCAGGTCGCCCCTCACACACGGCCAAATTCATCGTCTCCCCCAACCCAGCAGCGTTAACAAGCTCTTCCGCTAATGGACTCACCATCTCCGCCTTGTCAACCCCAAACCAAGAATATGATTCACTCTCTTTAATTCTAGGGGAAGCACTCATTCAACTTGATCGAGGGAAAAGAAACTCTTACCTTGCAAGTAAGGATCGGGGGTGGAAGAATCGCCTCTCGCACTATTGTTCGCAAGAGCTGAAGCTCAGGTCATGCAATTACAAGAGAGTTTTAGGAGAATACTTTAGGTGGTGAAGGTGGTAGAAATGAAGAACCTGGTCCAAACATGAGATATTTAGAGGAGTGAGAGTTCAAAAAAAAAAAGGAACGAAATTTTGGACACGCTAAACTTCAAATGATCATAACTTTTGCATACTGTGTCTGTTTTCAGTCCATGGCCCCATTCTGAAAAAGTCTCGGCGAGATCTGCAAACTTCTTAGCTATGCTAGGCATTCGGGCATTTTTTAGAGATCCAAGGTCTTTTAGGCCTTCGAAATGGCATTTTTCTAATTTTATTCGTCATTTGTAACTTTTTACTTATTACTTTCTTTCGATTACAGGAATTTGAGTATCCGACCCTATTTCGGACAAGTGCCAGGCCAAACATGAGTTAGACCAGCCACTGGGGGGCTTTTGTTGCATACGCGCCTAATCAGGCGGAGCAAATTCGTGAAAAACGGGCGGGTGTGACCCGAACCACACCGAAGTTGGGACTACCCGAACTTGTGTTCGCCCAAGCAGAATCCCAGTGTTACTTGGAGGTCGGGCCAACCAGGTCTCGCCGAAGAAGCCAAGTCATGTACATCAGGTCACGCACGTCGAAGTCATGTCAAACGAAGTGGTTGAAGTATTTATTCAGACATCCAACTGCCTTTGTACTTTGGTTGACTTTTGTACTTTTGTTGAATTTTATTACTTACCGGAAATCCCTTGTAACTAGTTGTGTTAGAACTACCAAGTATATCCCAAACTCCAAAGTACGGGTCGTGTCCGAATTCAGTTATGTAATAAGCCATGTCACCCGTCGCAGTCTATAAATAAGAGGGGTTGGTTTCATTTAGAGAGGGAATTCTATGAAGAAGTAGAGTAATATACCTATTTATTCAATTATTTTCGTCATATCTGGGACCCAGTTCTTACCTTAACCATTTATACTTGCTTGAGCTGGAGGTCATCTTTAATCTTCAGGTCAAGTTATTGATTGACTAGGATCTGCAGAATCCAACATTAATAGTGACGACCCATGAAGGCATTTGTCTGAGAGGAACACAATTTCTTTTTTGATTGTTTAATTTATTTAATTTAATTTAATTTTGATTTATTGAGATTAATGATTAATTCGTTTATTTCATTTTGTGAGATACATTATCTAATTGCTATTTTACTGGCATACTACTTGGACTTGTCATTACATCGGTGCTGATTGTCCAATTGATACGCACATAATTTTACAAGAGGGTGAGAATTTAAGAGAAATGAAGCATCAAAATATTTGTGATAATAGACGTATTAGTGTTTTCCCTCTGTCCTGGTAAAAACACATTCAATTGATGCTGGTAAAAATCTGGAGCATGAATTGTATAAGCAAGATGAGTGAAAATTGATGAGAGATGGTGTGAGTGCTAACCGCTAAAGATAGTAAATCGCCTTCAATTTCGATCGACAATAACTAAGTGCGAAAAAACTAATGTCTCATATATTACATATAACTAAGCATTTATTTCATCACTAAACCTTTTGAACAAACTTATACAAGTTTAATATATCAATGAGGTGATTATATTTAGCCATTGATCTTTGACTTGTTTAATGTTGGAATTTATTCATCCAACGGTTTGTTATACTATGCAATGTGAAACCAGGTCAAGGTTAAAAATAAACTTGTTTTTGTGTGTCAGTGATTTGAATTTTAATGTTATTGCCAAGGTAGATAATAATATTACCGCAATAGGTAATGTTCTTCTTACAATGTAATTTCTTTTGTTTGGGGATTTGAGAGTGAAAAAGACAAAGAAGGATACAATTTATCATGGAGATGATTCTGCAGGGAAAAAATAGAAAAAAACTTTGTTATGCTCTAATCGATGCAAGAGTTTCTTGGATCAACATGTTATATTATTAAATCTAGCATGGGTATATTTGTGGTGGTAGTTAAAATTGCAGTTTTCAAGTGTTTTGATCATGATTATTAGGATAGATAATATTATTAGTGGGGTGTGTAATAATATTACTTGGGTATATTATGTTCTTTTTACAGTTGTTTTTATTTTTGTTTTACTCCCACTATGGACAGATAAATAGAGATTATTGGGGGCGGCAATCTAGATTACCGGGATCGGTAATCTAGAAAGTGAAAGTGCATAAAGAGAGAAAGTTAGAGAAGAGGGAAACAAGAAGTCGAATAGTGATTGAGATTATCGGGGGTGATAATCTAGAAGAGAAAATTGAAGATGAGGGAAGCAAAAATTTGAATGTCAATTGAGATTAGCGGAATTGGTAATCTAGAGAGAGAAAGTGTGTAGAGAGAGAAAGAATGAGATGAGGAAAGTGAGGAAGTGACAAATTGAGAAGTCGAATGTCATCCAAATTGCCTGGAGCGGTAATCTGGAGAGAGAAAGACAGTCGGAGTCAGAGGAAACAAGAAGTTGAATGATGATCAAGATTACCTAGTGTGGTCATCTGGAGAGAGAAAGTGTGTACAAAGAAAGTTGGAGACAAGGGAAGTGAGAAGTTGAATGGTGATCCAAATTATTGGAGTCGTAATCTAGAGAAAGAATGTCGAAGATAATGGAAGTGAGAAATTGAATGTCGATCGAGATTATCGAGGTCGGTAATCTAGAAAGATAAAGTGCGTAGAGAGAGAAAGTCAAAGGCGAGGAAGGCCAGAAGTTGGGAAGTTAAATTTTGATCGGGATCGCTTGGGGCAGTAATGCTTAGAGAAAATGCGTAGAGAAAGAAATTCAAAAACGGGAAAATGGAAAAGGTGAATGTTAATTGATGTTACCTAGAGCAGTAATCTAGCGAGAAATTGCGTAGACAGAGAAAATCGGATATAAGGGAATCAAGGAGTTGAATGTTGATTAAGATTACCTTAGGCGGTAATCTGGGGAGAGAAATTTTGTAGAGAGAGAAAGTCGGAGACGGGGGAAGTAAGGAGTTAAATATTGATCGAGATTATCTAGAGCGATAATCTGGACAGAGAAAGTGCGTAGAGAGAGAAAGTTGAAGATGGGAGAAGGGTGAAGTTGAATGTTGATTGAGATTACTTGTAGTGGTTGGCTTAATCTGAAGAGAGAAAGTGTATAGAGAGAGAAATTCGAGACGGAAGAAGCGAAAGATTGAATGTTCTTCAAGATTACTTGGGACGGTAATTTAGAGAGAGAAAGTGCATAGAGAGAGAAAGTCGGAGATGGGGGAAGCGAATAGTTGAATGTTGATCGAGTTTACCTGGGGCAGTAATTTAGTACCTGGTCAGGTAATCTGGAGAAAGAAAGTATGTAGAGAGAGAAAGTTGAAGATGGGGAAATTGAGATGTTGAATGTTAATTGAAATTACTCGGGGCGATAATCTAGAGAGAGAAAATACGTAGAGAGAGAAAGTTAGAGACATAAAAAGCAAGGAGTTAAATGTTGATCGAGATTACCTGGGCAGTAATTTGGAGAGAAAAAGTGCGTAGAGCGAAAAAGTCGGAGGCGGGGCAATGGAAAAGTTGAATGTTGATCGAGATTACTTGGGGCAGTAATCTCAAGAAAGAAAGTGTATTTATTTTTTTTATGGATGTTTATTTTATTAGAGTGGTATTGTTGTAAATTTGTGATTTTTCAAATTCTATTTCGATCTTATTATACAAAAGATGAATTACTGGTCAACAAAAAGCTACGCATGAGATCACTTGGGGCAGTAATCTCAAGAGAGAAGGTGTATTTATTTTTTTTTGGCTTCTTATTTTATTAGAGTAGTATTGTTGTAAATTTGTGATTTTTCAAATTCTATTTTGATCTTATTATACAAAAGATGAATTGCTTGGCCAACAAAAAGCGCGCATGATTTAGTGGGCAAGTTTTCCCCTTAAGTGTAATTATTGGTCAAATGCCCTACATGTTTTTGAAAATACTTTTTATCTATAATATATAAAAAGCTCTTCCACTAAAGCAAGTTTTCCCGCTAAAAACAAAAATTATTTTATTTTTATTTTTAATTTTTTTAGTCAGGAATAAGAGTTAATAATTAATCAATTAAGGAAACACAAATCTATAAAAAAAGGAAATGCATTTATAAAATTAAGGAAACATGTGTTTCCTTAATAAGTGTTTATAAAAAAGGCAGTGCAAGAACTTTCATATATTTTTAAATAAAATATTTAAAAATATAAATATAATAAAAAAATCAACTATCAATTGGTTATGACAATTATTAATATTTCATTTAGAACAATGTGAATAAAATAAAAATACAAAAAAAATGGATTGTTTGTTTTATCTTTAAAGAAATAAAATTCACCATTCATTTTTAAAATTTCATTCATAATTTTTAATTAAAATTTTAAATTTCATTTATAATTTTTTAATTAAATTCATATTTTTAATATAGAGATAATTTTTTTTTGGGAAATTGAACACTAAATAAATTAATATATGAATTAATATATCACACAATTAATTACCTGTCAAGTTAGTTAAAACTTTTTCGGTTGTAAAAATATTTATATATTTTAAAGGCCTTTAAAAAATAAGATTCTTAGCTTTTTTAGGTAATAAAATCTGATAGTGGCCCCATAATGCATGCCTAATATAAGGTTAAAGTGCACTTTTGTGGCTCTAAATCAACAAGATTATTTATTGTATTTTTTTTGCTAAAGTTTATATAATATAAAAAAATTTGTACAATATTCAAAATATAAATACAATAAAAAACCAACAATTAATTTTTTAGGACTATTATTAATTTTAATTTAGAACAATATGAATAAAATAAATATCCAAAAAAATAAATTGGATTATTGGTTCAAGTAAATCAAATTCACCGCTTATTTTCTATATTCCATTTATAATTTTTTATTAAATTCATATTTTCAATACAGAAATACATTTTTTTTTAAATCAAACACTAAATAAATTAATAAAATTCATGAATTTTTTATTTTAATTTCATTAGATAAAAGATATATTAACTATTAAAAATATAATTTAGAAATTATATATCATATAGTAAATTTTATGTCAAGTTAATTAAATCTTTTTGAGTTTGAAAGTTCTCCAAAATAAAATTCTCAACTTTTCTCCAAAACTTTAAAAAATTGATAATTTTCTACACTATTGAAAGAGATAAATATTCCACAACAAATAATTATGAGAGAAGAATGTGTGTATTAATATATAAAGCGCGAATTATTATGCATCTAGAAGTTATAACCAATGGCTACTTGGGGAAATTGGTAATCGATTTTTCTTTAGTTTAATAATAATAATTTTTAGTTTATTTTTAACTAATAATAATAAATGAAAATTGCATACTGGTCTCATAATGCCCTCCTAAAATGAGGTTAAAGTACGCTTTGTTAGCTCTAAGCGATGAACAAGATTGTTAACCATATTTTTTCTACAAAAAATTATACAATATGAAAAAACTTCTAAAATATTAAAAATAAAAATACAATAAAAAACCAAATATAAATTTTTTAGAACAACTATTAATTTTTAATTTAAGACAATGTGAATAAAACAAAAATGAAACAAAGAAATCAAATTATTGCTTTTTTAATAAGAATTTTTGCTTTTTAAGAAATGATGTTTAATTGAATTGGAAAAATATAGAAAAGTCATTTTAGTGAGTACAAGTGAAATATGCTTTGGCTAAATTAAATGAGCCATAATCAGTGTTTTTGTGTAAGAAATGGGTGTTTGACTTTCATTTAATTGAAAATGTGTATTTGACTCATTTAATTGATCTGGGTGGTGTATTTTATTACATCTGAGACGACGAATGGTCTATGTATAAGGGTAGATGTTAAAAATTTGTTAGTGGGGTTGTTGACATATATATTTTTATACAGCAATTTTTTAAATATCATTTTAATCTTTTCAATCCAATACAAGCTTTTATTTTTTATTTTTCAGTTTTTAAAAGGTTTTTTATCCTTAACAAACAAAGAATTTACTTCGTTATAATAATTATATTGTATATTTGCTTTTTATTTATTTCTTAATATAAAATGGTGGATGGAAAATGTGACCCTTGATTAAAAAATTAAGAATAAAAAAACTCACAAGTAATGCCAATCAATAAGAGTTATGGGCAATCACTTTCTAATATTGACATTCATTTGAGGAGGCTCGTATTCAGCCATAGACAATTATATGTTGTTGTCTCCAAAGTTATAAACGGTAGCGGATTGAAAATTTTGATTTATGACAATGATGGTCAACATGAAAACTCAACAACAAATATGGTGTTTCAAGATTTAGAGAGAATTTTTTATTTATAATATTTATTTAGTTCAAATGCATAACGCCATATCATTCAACAAATCATAATCACTGATTCAAATGCACTTTTAGGAATGGCAATAGGGCGGGTTAGAGTCGGGGACCTCATTCCACATCCCCTCCCCGCGGAGATTTTCCTTTCCCCATCCCCGCCCCATCCCCAATTAGTCAGGATTGGGTCGGTGTCGGGCCTGGTCAGGGACAATTGTAATCCCCATTTATTTTTTATTTTTTTATGTTTTCACTTTTTTTCCTTTTTTTGCAGTACACATATTATAAATAATTTTTAAATAAAAAGTCATAGATTGGTTGATGCAAACAAACTATTATTCTATTAAGGAAATGCGAGTCAATAAAATCTTTTTTTTTTGTCAAATCTAATTTTAAAAATCATATTTGTTATTTGTAATATACATCAAGAAAATTTAACAAATTCATCATAGATAAAGGTAAGATATAAAGTAAAATCATCAATATTCATAATAACACCTTTTTGACAAGACTTTCTTTTTGTACTTATTATTACGACAAATTCAACTTATAAGTAGGTTCAAAATAATTAAATATTTTCGACAAAACTATTATTTTAAAAAAGAAAGAAAAATAAAGTATAAATATAAAAAGTAATATCGAAATAAAATTTAGACGAGACGGGGTTCGGGTCTAGGACGATGATCCCATCCCTGCCCCATCCCCACCTCGGGTCTTAATTCTTAACCCCATCGCCATCCCCATGCCCATTTGATCGGGGATTTTCCACTGCGTTCGGGTCGGATCCCCATCGATTTCGGGTATTCCCCGCCCCATTGCCATCCCTATGCACTTTCATCTAATGTATATTATGCTAAAACTATTTTATTTTGATTGTAGCACAATGTTGTTCAACTATATATTTATATCTAATGTGAGACATATCTTAAATATTTTACTTTAATTGTTCAGCAATATATCTTTATTTTTATTATCACAATTATATTTGCCACCTATTGCATTTTACATAAAAAAGATTTGTATTTTGTATCCATAAAACGTGCTTTTTGAGAGGATTTTCATCCCGTGGAACGCACGGGTTTGAATACTAGTTAGGTCAATGTATTTAACAAATACTATATTCAAATGAATTATTTTAAACTAGCAATATTACTGTAAATAACCTATTTGATTTAATTAATATTACACGATGAGTTATTCAAAAATTTTTAAGATGACTTAATCATTCTCCTCATTTTAATTTGTCTTGGTGATCGTGTAGTAAGTTATATTTATTGTATTTAGGAATTTCAGTGTTCATACAATTAATTATGAACATGCTTTTCATTTTGTTTGAGATGACAATATACACATTTTAGACATATATACATGTGTTTGCAGAATAACGAAGCACTCATGTACAAGTACACATATATTAACAAAATAAAGAATTTATCTTCAAACTATCATTCCTAAGCATATGTATATTTAATTAAAATCTAAGAAACCATACGGTAAGAATGAAATCTTCAAACAAGTTATCAAGAAAACGCGGGAGAATTCAATCAGCAAATGCTACAATTAAGTTTCTTTTATATCTTAATCTTTATTGATTGGGATATTAAGCTTTTACTCTTTTTTACTGCATATAATAGGACTCACTTATTATATGCAATGTAAAATATGTTTTTCAAATAGTCATGTGATTTTAGAAAACTCACCATTCAACTAAAGTTAGAGTTTTGATGATTCTAGGAAAAATGGTTGGTTGTGAGCAACACTGTACAAATCAAAAACAGGAAAATGTTAACACCAATGTCAATGTCGTGGGAGATCCAATGAGAATATCAAGAACACACTTAACTGATATTACTAATGGTGAGCATTTTAATTTTATATTAATTTTGAATTTTTTTATAAAAGATTAATGTTTATTATCCTGTAACAGTCTAACAATGATTTAATATTTTCTACACTAAGTTCTTTTCTACCTTTCAATGTCAACCATCCCAATAGATAAATGGAGTTATTCAACGTGGGATGATGAGCACAGAACGAGTAAAAAGTCTTCACTCAGGTCACATAACTATTTCTGGGAATTCAAATATAGCATTTTCTAATGTTAATGCATCCGATGATAATCCAATTGCTCGACAAGGGATCGCATCTTTGGGTCATGTGACTAATGGTCAGAATTATATACTAATGACAAATTTTTTATTGTAAATTCTAACTCTAATATTCGTTATGATAAGCTGGCCTTTAAAATGAATTGTCTTTTCTTGAATCCAAGGAACTTGGCTGTGGGTTAGTCACCTAGCACACACACAAGCACAAACAAATCTTAGTACCCGTGTTAACAATGTTGATAATGCAAGAAGTGCAGTTAGGATACCTTAAGTATTGTGAAAAACGGTGAGTATTACCTATTCATTTTGTATTATTTGATGGAAGAGAAGTTCTCTTTTTTTATTTTTTTATTTTTTTATTATCTAAATTTGGTTATTAATCATTTTTTATAGTGATATTTATATTCCATCGAATATTCAATCTACTCAAGTATCATATCGTAATTTGTAGAACATTAGACTGAATGGTGCAAGAAATAAGAGACTAAAGTCATTATACTATAACGGGGAATTCAAGTCGAGCATGTAATAATAACAGTGTAATTAGTGTTTCTTATTGTGCTAAGTTTTGAAGTAATCCAAGTAGTACGTTAGGAACATCCTTTAGGGATATGATTAACGGTGAGTTTTAGTAAAATTGAAATCCTTATTTTTCTTTATGATTGTGAACTCACCTTTAAACTAATATTTGAACTTTCTTGAATCCAGATAACTTGGCTATGGTGCATCACATTGCTCATCAAAAGTGCAGAATATGTTGATCTTGGAGATCCTTCTCGGAAGTGTGTAGCATGTGGGGCTATTTTTTGGTACGACGAGTGATTAGAAAAGCATCGTGAGAATACTGACAATCCCAAATTTTCTTTACGTTAGAATAAGGGTAAAGTTAAACTTCTGCAAATGACTGATCCTCCGCGAATGTTGAAAGATTTATTGTATGGTTCAAGTGACAAAAGCAAACATTTTTTTGGTAACATCCAAACTTATAATATAATTTTTGCTTTTACATCAATGGGAGTATTGATAAGAGTTTAAATGATGGAAGATCAGCCCCTATTTTTAGGCTACAAGGTCAAAACTATCATTTTATTGTTAACTTATTGCCTTGCCTAAGGCTTTGATCCCAAATTTGCTCAGTTGTATATTTATGATGCCAATCATGAAATTGCAAATAGACCTTGTGATGTGAGGTATATTTGTTTTTATTACATTGCTTAGTGTTCTATATTGTGAACAATTTATTATTTGAAATTTAATAATATTTTTTTCAACAGGCAATCTTTTGATGATTCAACGTTACATAACGAGATTGTATGTGGTTGATGCTTACCTGATGGTTGAATCAGGTCAATTGTTCGATAAACGAACACACCAAAAAACTTGAAATGTGACAAGTTTAATAAGTTAGACGATGCACTTCATAGAGGTTATACGGAACCAGCTGCCAATGGAAAGATAATAGTCTTGCCATCTTCTTTTACTGGTGGCGCGCAATATTTAATACACTGTTATCAGGATGCAATGGTGATATGCAAATGGGTCGCGTATCCCGACCTATTTATTACATCTACATGTAATCCAAAATGGCTAGAGATAACTCGCTATCTTATGAAAAGGTGATTAAGGACAGAAGATCGACCTGATATATTGTGTAGAATTTTTGAGATGAAATTGGATAATTTGATGAATGATATATGACATGAAAATGTTTTCAGAAAGGTTAAAGCTGGTGAGTTTTATTTTTGCTCAATTTCGTATTTGCTTATATAGTTTATATTAATTTAACTTTCTAATATTTTTTTAGTCATTTACACTATTAAGTTTCAAACGCGTGGATTGCCTCATCTTCATATTCTTGTTTTCTTGGATCAAAGTCAGAAGAATCCAACACTTGAGGATATAAATAAAATACTTTCTGCTGAAAAGCCTGATGAGAAAGCTAATCAAGAATACTATGCTGCTGTTAAAGAATTTATGATTCACGGTCCATGTGGCTTAGCTATACCAAATTCTCCGTGTATGTTCGACGACCATTGCACTAAACACTTTCCAAAGCAATTTTCTGATTATACTATTATTGATCAAGACGGTTATCCTATTTATAGACGGAGAGATGATGGACGAACCGTAGAAAAAATGGTGCGGAACTTGACAACAGGTATGTTGTTCCTCATAATCATTGCCTACTGTTAAAATATTGTGCTCATATAAATGTTGAATGGTGTAATCACTCACAAATCGATAAAGTACTTATTTAAGTATATGCACAAAGGTCATGATCGTATTACCACAAGTTTTTATCAAACTGTTGAGAATGACGCAAACAAAGGTAGAGTTGATGAAAATATTATAATTGTCATTATATCTCGGAGTGTGAGGCAATTTGGAGATTGTTCAGGCATGATATACACTTTAGGAAACCTTTAGTTGAACGATTGGGACTTTATCTCCCCGATGAGCAAAATGTTGTCTTCTCTGAATCCGATCCGATTGATGTTGTCTTACGACGTCCTTCTGCTCGACAGAGCATGTTCACTGCTTGGATGGAAGAAAATAAAAAATATGAAGAGGCAAGAAATCTGACATATGCTTAATTTCCGACAAAATTTGTTTATGATAAAAAGAAAAAAGAATGGCGGTCAAGGAAGTCCAAATTTTCTATTGGTAGAATCTATTATATTAGTCCTAGCAGGGGGACTTGTACCAAATGAGAATATTGTTGACTGAAGTGTGGGGTCCAACTTGCTATGATGATATTAGAGAGGTTGATGGTGTCGTCTATGATACTTTTCGAGATGCATGCGATGTACCCAGTTTGTTGGATGATGATAAGGAATATATGGATGATATTTATGAAGCTAGTCATTGGGGTTCTGGTTATGTGTTGAGAAGTCTATTTGCTACATTTGTGTTTATCACATCTAGAATATGTTTGGGAAAAATGTTGGGAATGTTTATCAAAAGATTTAGATTATAGACATAGATCTAGTACACAATACGCAACTAAATATTTTAATCTACAAAATATTTTATAATTTTTTTATTATGATATTTTATTTATAATTTTTAACTTATTCGTTCTAACTTTCAACAGGTTTGAATTTGATGGAGGAACAACTTAAAAATATTTGTTTTCTGGAGATTGAATACATTTTAAGAAGAAGAGGTAGAAGTTTGTGCGAGTTTCGATCATTGTAATTTCCACATGATGTTGGTGCATCACCGTTTGGAAATAGACTTATATATAATGAATTAGGATACAATCGTGCAAGTTTGGCAATTGAGCACCAAAGATTAGTATCTCTTTTAAAAGACGAGCAACGGAATGTATACGATACAATCATGACTGCCATTGACGATGATAGGGGGTGTTTTTTTCTTATATGGGTATGGTGGTATAGGGAAGACTTTTGTGTGGAAAACATTCTCAGCTGCTATTCGATCAAAGGGTGAGATTATATTGAATATTACATCGAGTGGTATTACTTCTCTGTTATTGCCTGGCGGTCGGACAGCTCATGGTCGATTTGCTATTGCTTTGAATCCAACTAAAGAGTCAACCTGCAATATTAAACAGGGAAGCCCACTAGCCGAGTTATTGATAAGGAGAAAACTTATAATTTTGGACGACGCGCCAATGATGCATAGGTAATGTTTACCATTTTATATTTTACAATTTAGCATTTGTTAATATGTTTTCATTTTATTTTTTTATTTTTTGGTACTTATAACATTCGAAAATTTGCATTGTTCTTAGTATTAAATAGGTGTTGTTTCTAAAAGTTTTTATTATTCATGTTGTTCCGTTGTACTTCTTGGTAGGTATTGCTTTTGAAGCTCTTGATAGGAGCTTGCATGATGTGATGAGATTTAAAAATATTAACACTATAGCCGAACCATTTGGCGATAAAGTGATTGCATTTGGAGGTGATTTTCCTCAAATCCTCTTAGTCATTCCGAAGGGAACGGGACAAGATATAGTTCATGCAACTATTAATTCATCGCCTTTATGGAAAAATTGTAAGGTATTGCTATTGATAAAGAATATGAGGTTGCAGAACATAGAAGATGATGAGGTTAACGATGAGTTAAAGGCTTTCTCTGAGTGGATATCGAATGTTGGAGATGGGATTCTCGGCGGTGAGAATGATGGCCACTAGATATGTCAATTTGGCTCGACTTACCAGAGCACTGTTCGAGCTCGCTCGGGCTTGTTTACTGTACGAGGCCGAGCCGAGCTCGGCTCACCTTAACTTGTTCGTGCTCGGCTTGAGCTTGCGAGTCGAGCAAGCCTGAGCCAAGCGGCTCGCCTAGCTCCCCTTTTTTGGGTTTAAAGTTTAAACATATTCGACTATCGAATATTTAAATTCGTACGCAAATGATTGAATGAATCAAAAGTTATATAAAAAAATAACAAATATTCTAATCGGATTGTTGGGATTGACTGTATGAATCCATTTTGTAAAATAGAAATATAAAATATTTGGGTAGGTAAATATGATAAAATGAAAGAATATAATAGTTATTAGATATTGTTAATAGAGTTGAATTCGTAGCAACTAGCAAGAAATATAGAGCAAACTAAAGAGAACTTCGTAGAAAAATTTTGTAGCAAGAATTTCACAGAGAGATAAAGTTTGTTGTGAAAATTCTAACTCAAAACACTTCTATTTATACATATTTTCGATGGCATTCTGATAACTATTTCAAAAAATTTTAAAATTTGAATTTGGGAGCCAGAATGGCTCCCAACAACTGCATTGTTGCTGGCTTTTGCTAGAAACAACTAAAAAATTGTTGCCTTTTGGCAGCAAAAAGCTGCCAAAAGGCAGCTTTGTTGACTGAGCAGGCGAGCTGCTCGGTTCACCTGCTCGGTTGGCAAACAGGCTCGCTAATGAGACTGAGCCGAGCCGAGCGGAGCAGCTCGGTCCCTGGATTATCTGTTCAGGCTTGTGACTCAGCGAGCCGAAATGGCTCGCGAGCCAGATTTCCATGTCTAATGGCCACGCAGAAATCGAAAAGCCAAATGATGTTTTAATAACGGAATCAAATGATTTTGTTCAGTCTATAGTTGACAATACATATGCATTGTTTACTGAACATGTTGGTGATATTTCTTATTTGTAGGCCAGAGCAATTCTTGGACAGACATTAGATAATGTCGATGCGATTAATGAAAACATGATTTCTATGAACAATTCAAAAGGTAAAAAATATTTGAGTTCGGCCTCAATATCTAAAAGGGATAGAAGTACCATATTTTTTGAAGAATTGCATTCAACGGAATTCTTGAATAGAATAAAGTATTCCGGCACACCTAATCACAAGTTGAATTCCCGGTATTGATCATACAATCAGATTGTGTAACGGGACGAGGTTGTACATTGCTATTTCAAGAGTTATCAGTCTGAAAGGATTGAAAATATTGATATGGGATAAAAATAGAAATCTAACAAATAGAACCACAAATATTGTGTATAGAAAAGTATTTCAAAATTTGTGAACTCTTTGTAATGAAATATTAATGAATTTGTGTTTCTTTGTTCATTTTAATAATTTGATATAAATTTTGTTGCTATTTATGAAAAGAAAGTTGTTGCTTTTCAAATAATTGATTCTCGTACAACGCACGGTACGGTTACTAGTCATCATCTATAGTAGGTCGGTTTCACTAGGGATGCCAAAATAATCCGACTCGACTCAAACCCTCGGTGACCCACCCCAAATGGATCGGAATTTTTCTGACCCGCGGGTCGGGTCTAGGTGGGTGGTGATCCAACCTGAGCCGGGCGATTTTTTTGTGCTCTTTCTAATTTCGGAAATCGAGGGTCTAAATTGTTACATATATTGCATTGTAATAGAATTGGAGAAAATAGCTATTGAGAGGAGAAATTAAACATTGTTGAGAGGAGAAATTAAACATTGTTATTGTAGAATTGCCTAATTAGAGTATCGAAATGTTATTTGAGTTGAAAGATGAATCTTTGGAAATGTCCATGCATCCAAATCACATTTTAGTTAGGTGGAACGTGTGAGTTTTGACAAACTTACAAGCATTTATTATTATTATTTTTTCTTTTATACTATATTATTTACTCTTACGTACCTTTTTATTTGTAATCACATAATATGTCTTTATTATGTATGCAAAAGTGTATATTCTACAAAAAATAAAAAATAAAAAAAATTGGATCAACAGGTTGATCCCACGCCGACCCGACCCGAACTCGATTGTTCACGGATCGCGAGTCGGGTTCGGGGTGGGAAAACTCCTACGAGTCGGCCACGGAGTTGACTGACCCGACCTGAACCCAACCTTCCATAGTTTCAATGCTACTCAGCCACATTTATTTAAGGGTGGCGCTATCTACACCAACGTTTTTAATACTTACACCCACATTATCCATACACGCACCTTATTTTTTAAAACACTTTTGTATGTACTCCTTACACCCACATTCATTCCATAGTCTACACCCATTTATGCATACCTATTCTCCACACCCACCACCACTGCCACCACCACACCGTATAATCTACACCCACCATCCAAGAAAACTCTATTAGAGAAAGGAAAGGAGAAAGAGAGAATCTTGCAAATGGTATAGTAAAGTCGACACTGGTTTGTGGACCATAGAGGAAGCGGATCAAGTTGTAGTGGCCGACTGCCAAAATTGGGTGTTGGCCAGCAAATGCCATAGCCCCCTTAATGGGGATCGACTGTGGCTGGCCGATCCCCATTGTAGGGGGTTGGCCAAGTTTGGTCGACCCACTACAATAGGGATAGGCCAGCCATAGCCGATCCCCATTAAGGGGGCTTCGGCAATGTCCGGCCTTCTAAGGGTCCTCGGCCAACACAGGCCGATGCCTATTTGGCCTTTTTTTGGTTTAAAATTTAAAATTGTGGCTTTGAAATATTATTTAATTAGCTATCTAATATTTTTATTTTTATTTTTTTAGTTGTTTAGTAGTTAGTTTCATATTGGTGTTACTTGTTAGTGATTCAGCGCCCATTCACGAACACGTAAAATTGGGTAAAATGGTGTTTTTTGCAACATAAGGACAACTTACACAGTGGGGCCCTAAGAATCTATTCTGCAATGATACTGTAGCGCCATCACTTCACTATCGCGAGAAATATGGTCAGACACAGAAATGCTAACCGTTGGGAATTTTTTGCATTTGTTGTGGGCCCTAGCTGCATGAAAATATTGACTATTCCACCTACAAAGAATCAATAACTGAATAGGGACAAATACAATTTGCACGCGAAATAATATTGCAACATTTCTTCAACCACTAACCAGGTTTGTGAAGACCAAAAAAAGAAAAAAAATTGTTCCATGATGGTAATCTGCGCATGAAATTTCATTGGATAAAATGCGAAATTTGTGTTTGAATAATACTATTTTTTTTGTTTTTCGTATTATACGAAATTTGTGTTTGAATAATACTATTGTTTTTAGACATCTCACCAATGTTTAGCTGCCCGCTTTCGGTTTCGTTGGAATGCAAATATTTTCATTTTTTTTTACAAAATTTGCGTAACATATTATGTATTTATTTCCCATTTTCTTGTCTTCGTGGTTCTTCTCCATTTTCATTTGTTAAAATAGCATCGATAGGGAATTTATTAAATTATATATTTACGTGTAGTTACTAGTTAGTCGGATTACTTTGTTGGTAATTCATGTGCTCCATCGAAAATATTCATTTTCGTAGCGGTAACAAGGAAAAATATACAGTGTAATCAAACACAAAAAAAAAAAAAATTGTTATTATAATAATATCAATGCAACACCATCTTACTAAAAAGTGGTTAAAACAATGCGCAACACCATCGAACATGGCCAAACCATTTATGACAAATGTAGGGTCTTCTACAATTGTAACTTGTGAAGCTTTACGAGTTTACGGTCGTACAGGTGTGATAAACAATTCCTAAGCCTCCGAAATAATCTCGTTTAATATTTCATCTCGGCATAATTGCCACGTGCTCTGTCGAGCACTACGTGATATACTGGGACCCGCATCTACCTCTTCCTCATTTTCTTCTGTGTCAGATGGTGCATAGTTATTTTCCCACGCCACGTTAAATGTGGCATCGTTTGACTGATTGATTCATAGGAAATTGTGCACTGCCATCGTTGCCATTACAATCTCAACCTGCTTTTTCATTTTGTAGGAAGGCATGGAAAGAAAAATCACGAAGCGCGCTTTCCATACTCCAAAAGTATGCTCGATTACATTCCTACAAGAAGAATGCAAGTAGTTGAAAGCTTCTTGGGGAATTTTAGGCTTTCTCCCACGTCATGAAGGGGCATTGTAGAACTCCTGGAAATGATATCGAACATCGTTGCTCCTATAAGGTGCCATGTACCCCTCTATGTGAGGATTTCCTTGATCTACAAGATAATATTTATCGTTAGCTAGGTGTGGAAAGGAGCCACCATATTTTTCTCTGCACTCTCATAGGACACGACTATCATGCGTGCAACCTTCCAACGTGAAACATAGGTTGAAATCGCATATCGCGATCACATTTTGTGAGGTGTAGCCTTTTTTACAATAGTACGCTGCCTTATTATTCCTTAGGGGCACGCACTTCACATGAGTCCAATCGATTGCACCAATGCAATCCTATAGATTTCACAAACTTCTTATTGGTGAGCAACAGTATTTTTTTTTCCAATGGAAGAAGAAACAAATAAAACAACCACATGGGAGAAAAACATTAACGCCATATATTTGTGGTTAGACATGACCAATCACATGTACAATTTTATGCACGCTAACAGTGCATGCATCAAGAGGTCCTTTTTTTCAAAGATTTTTTAAGTTTTATTTTTTTTTTATTTTTTTCATGTTTTTATATTTCAGTTTCCATGCATGAAACGATGACAAAGGCGGTGACTGTACTACATGTCACGTCAATAATATGCATTATTAGCTTGTTGAAGGAACCCAAAAAAAACAAACAAATCGAACTCAATATCCATGCGTTTATGAGACATACCCGAAAAGGTGCATGTTTTAGGTGCAATGGCTTCTGGAATCCAGCACCGGCATTGTATTCTGGATGTGGTCGAACGATAATGTCGGCAAGGGCCATAATGCTACGTAAAACACGGTGGAAATGATCATTCACAATGCAAACAGATAGGCCGAATATAGCGGCTACAAGGTGCTGGCTAGCTCCATGAGCAAGAATGAACATAAACATGGAAACTTGCTCTGAATGCCTTACTTCATCTGTTTCTGACAAGTCTTAGTCATTTCTTAAACAGAAACTAAAAAAATTGAACACATCAAGTTCCATACGGAACAACGTATAGCACATTAGGCGTCGTTGTAGGGCATTACGTACCATCATAGGGCCCGATCTTTCTCCATGAACAATTGAGTTTATGATGAATAGTCTCAGAAATTCGTCAATAACAGCAATTGCAACATGACAGAACTCTGCCCACTGACGATTATTAGCATCGATTGATAGCAACTCATTGAAAAAAGGAGCAATAGGATCCATAGAGCTTCAAAAAAACAAAAGATAAATCAATAGAAAAGACTATCGTGGATTTTGATTTTTTGAACGCAGCCTAGTACCACACAAACAAAAGAATTGGTGGTAAAAAACTTTGTACAAATGTGTTGACTTGGAATGCATAATGACAAGGTTCTTGTATAGACCAAGAAAGCCCTAACATGATAGTTGAATTCACATGTTGTAATGCTGAACAGTACTATATATCACACTTCAAAGGCTCAATTATTGCACTACTGACAAAGAATCAAGTATGCAAGATTCTTTTATGAAGAACACACAGGCAATGTTCAATAACAATACGGGAAAAGTTCAAATACGGTGTACCTATGAACAATGTATTATGTGAAACCTCAAATGCTCCATTATTACACATTTCACAAATAATGGAGCATGAAAAATTGTTTCAAGAACAAAAAACAAGCAAGCTTAAGTACCAATACGGGTAAAAGTTGAAATATGTCCATATTATTCATAATTGTTATTTGACTTACCTTTCACTTGTGCATTTGCAAAATTTTCTTTCACAACCTGTGCTAAAAGTACAAATCAATGTTGGAGGTAATCAATGCATGGTATGAGTCCTTCCAGGAAAATTTATTGTTATTATTATTATTATTATTATTATTATTATTATTATTATTATTATTATTATTATTATTATTATTATTATTAACAAAACCAACCACTTAATACGACCGTCCTTCAATTTGATAACTATTTTTTGTACCCCATTTCTTAGATTTTGTTAATTCATTTTTCTTTTTCATCCCATCGTCTGATTCACTCAGATACAAAGCCTAGGGTTGGGTAAGTACAAGGTAGAAGCAATAGATTATTGTTATAGTTTTGAAAATCTAAATGGTTGGCGTTAAATCTATACTGGTGAACACATGCTTCAGTAATAAACTGTAACAAATCATACAATATTTGTTAACAATTGAAACACTATTATGCACAATTTTTTTAAAAGAATATTTACTACAGAATATTTACTAATGTGATGCAATGATTTGGTTTATAATGTCATTGTGTATCCTTTTAATTAGACCTGTAGATGAAATTGTAATATTTTAATTGATAAATCTCAGTGATCGTGTTGCTGTATACTAGAAGCAAGGAGTCCAAAGTCATTATACAAAACACAAAGAAATGAGGTTGGTTGGTTGGTTGGTAAGAGTAAAGGATGGTTGTTGTGGCTTTTGTTTATCATGCACTGTAGTCTATTTGTATGACTCTTTTATGGAATCCAGTATCGATTGGAGCTTCAGTTCTTATACGTTTGTTTTGTTATGATTTCTACATACATTTTTCCCCTCTTATTTGCGAGCTCAGGTTTCAAAGCATGTCTTGCTTACCACTTATTTCTGCAATTGCAAAATGTGTACTGTAGTCGTATAGGCAACTGTGAAGTTGCTCTAGATTTTCCCCTTACAAAATATGGCTGTAGCAGCGACTAACTAGTGACACGAATAGAATGCATACGAAACCAAAATACACCAAAGTCACAATAACATTACAATCTCAGACTTTCAAGCGCCATGGAATAATGGTTCGGAACGGCGGAGTAGAAGAAATGCAAGAAAACATACAACTTATTTTGAGACACTACAACAAGTCTCGCAAACTCAAAGTACGGGTTAGAGAGAAAAGAGGAAGAGTACGTTTACGACGACCAATGGATAACCCTGCCTTCAGACCATTGAACTAGCTTCTATTCAAGTCTGTTGTTCTGGCGTTCTTAGTTGAAATGAGCTAAGAATCTCTTGTAGGTGTAGAAGTAAAACCATACAAAATCTGACGGTGTACAGGATTCTCGAGGAGCAAAACGGCGTGAGTGTGCAGATCGAGATTGGTATGCTCCAAGTCACTAATTTTCTTCATGCATTCGATAATGCTGGGGATCATGTCACTACTGGCCTTACCCTGCGTAGATTTCCCTTCGCCAGTGGTTTGCATGGACCCTCCAGTCATGTCAGTTACAGCTAAACGATGTCGGCACCCGGTTACAAGGCTGCTAGTAGCCATAACGACCCGTTTTCGCTTTCCTGAAGAACCACCACTCCCAGTCATGTCATGCAGTCCCATGTAGGCAAGGACTTCGTTTGGGCAATCGTCCCCGCTTTCACCACGAATAGTCCCCGCCTTCGGCCTTGTTCGGATCAGAATCGTCGAGATCTTCTCCAACGGTATGATACGTGTTACTGAAATTGCTTGGGGCAATTGAGTACTCTCCTGTGGCCATGTTTCCATCGAATAGTGCAGGCCCCATGTCATGATAAGGCCGTAGATCCACAAACCGATACGGCATTGCCTTCCCTTTGTGTTCCTGCACAATACACTGTGAATGAAAAATTTTCGACGCAAGCATACCAACTGATAGAAGCAGGACATGTTGTACAATATCCATGTAATGGCTTCACTCAATTCTTTAACAAGAATATAGAACACAGACGATGAGTAGAAATTGTAAAATCATATTTGGAAGATAAACGAAATAGCAGACAATCCTATACCCAACATTGTAACCTCATTCTCAGCCGAAAAGAACAGCAAACATTACAGCCACAAAGACATTGACATATGGTTCACGATGCACAAAACATTGGAATGACAGCAAAGCTCTGCTATTTTGAGTATGAGGTTTCCTTACTATGGTAGCGGGCATCACATGCAGTAGAAACAGTTACGCTGGAAAACAGATAATGCAACAACACAGAAATGAAATGGTTGACAGACACAGCATGGACAATGCAAACACTGCTTCTGAATCAAATATGTGTACCTAACAGTGTTTAGTGAAGGACAAGGACCATTGTAAGTAGCAAAAACACGTTGAATGGGCAAGTTACTTGAATGTAGAATTCAAAAGAAAGTGCGAGGTTGTATGCTGTGTCAATAATAAATTCAAGGAACATTATAGACAATGGTAATCATAAAAAAAACACATAACGCAATTCAGAATCCATGGCACCCGTTGGGAACAAGTTAAGATACGTACCACATCTTTTGCCAACCACCAATCAAGTTCTTGCTCTAGCGCACCGCTAATTGGGTGGAGACCAGCTCCCGTTTGGTGCCGCAGTAGCTCGACCATGAAGGCATACTCTTTTTTCAGCTTCCGAAACTCGTTCTTCAGTTGCGAAACCTCGTGGACTAGTCCCATCTTCTCATGGAAAGAAGCCTTGACAGCCTTCCACGACCGCCCCCTCAGATTCTCCTTGACGAGCTTAACGTGAATTACTTGTAAGTGGCAGCAGCAAAGCAACACCTCTTTCAAAGGCCAGGTCCATTCGGCACAATCGATGACGGCCGGCTCTGACTGTTGTTTGCCTTTCCTTCGTGGAGACTCTCGGCGTTGAGGTTGGAAGGAAAATTCCATTGACTGTGAGAAATAACGATGAAGAAAAGAGCATAAGGGGTTTGTGAAGAAAAAATTCAAACTCGAAATCGGAATACACACTACCCAACCAATATTACTTATGAAAATCCAGAGCCTAAAGGGGTTTCGTAGCTTTTGAATAAACACTACCCAACCGTTATTAGCCATGAAAATCGAAATCGGAAAAGGGGATTTGGGGAGAAAACTACTATACCGAAGACGAAGCTCACCTGTGCCGTCGGATTCCATATAGACAATTGCAAAACGCGCTTGCCTGAGGTTGATGGCTGCAGATCGCCACTGGAGATGCTTTCCGATTTGGTGAAAATCGAGGGTTTGTCGTTTGTTTGCTCTGCTTTGAATGGAAACGAGTAAATTTGTGATCTGAGTGGTCGGTGAAGGGGTTGGGTAGTGTTAATTAGGTGTAATGCTTGATGTGATTGCTGCTGACAGTGGGCCCGTCATGTCTCTTTTTTTTTGAACTTTTACACAATTTACGCTTAATTTTGCGTTTGTGAATGGGCGCTCAAATGTTGTTTATTAATTAGTAATTTATTATTTTGTATTGCAGTGAGGTGGTATATGCGGCGCCCTAATCGACCATACTGAATCATCTGCACGTTCAAATAATTTAACATTGGACTCTCAAATTCAAATGTCTAAACTGTGTATACATATGAACACTACTCATCGAAACCAATTGTTTCAATGCCGTCAATTCTTCTACTACTTCCTACTATATGGTTATGCATTAAAAGCCGCTCGGTATACATCGTGGCCTATCCTGTTGCACATGGATAGCACCATCTGTATCATGTCTGGATAATGGGGGGTGGCAAATGTTCCTCACACAAGAAAACCTGCAAATGAACAATTCATATTTAGTTGTAGATAAATAAATAAAGCACAAATTATAAGAATTAAAAGGTGATCTAACTATAAGGATACAACATGAGAAATGGGTATGGATAGAAGGGAGGGGGTAGTGGGAATGGAAGCTCCACCATGGATGGCCAGCTTGTAGTTGCATGCTCGGCCAGCGCTAGTCGAGCATGCAATGGCCTAGCATGTACATTGCATGCTCGGCTAGCGCTGGCTGAGCATGGAATATGGATGCTCGGACAGCCCTAGCCGAGCGTGCAACTGCGAGCTCAGCCAAGGATGGCCGATCGCACCTCTCCTTCCTTGCCCACTGTTAGTCGAAATACCATTAATGTGATGCAACAACTTCAGCCGAACGTCCATTTTTGAAGTCGGCAAATCGGTGCCGAACAACATCCCATCCGCATCCAAAATCCCACTAAAAGTGACAAAATAAAGAATAATGTGATATTAATTACTATAATCACTTACATTATCGAAGAACATCGATTTTTGAAAGTCCATTGTCAGATTAAGATGAATTATTTGAGAGCTTCCAGCTGCACAAAACCAGGGGAGTGGGTGTATGAATGAAGATGAGCAACTGGGTGTTGGTTTCTGGGATTAAAGCAGGAGGGTAGGCTGGTAATTATTGAAAAGGGTATTTTTGTAATGCAAAAAGTGCGCCACCCTTTATTTAATATTTCCTCTTCCCGGGAAAGGAAAATGCGCAAAACTTCACTCTCTCGCTGTCACTGCGCACTCACCTGTACAAGCTAATGTGGCGACAGCAAACGAGGAATTTATGCATCGTCACTGACACGAGCGCATTGACGGCGAAGAAATGGGACGCGCTGGTGATCGGCGGTGGCCACAACGGCCTTACTGCTGCCGCCTACCTCGCCCGGTCAGGCTTATCCGTCGCCGTCCTTGAGCGTCGCAACGTAATTGGCGGCGCTGCTGTCACTGAAGAACTCGTACCGGGGTTTAAGTTTTCTCGATGTAGCTACCTCCAGAGCCTTCTTCGCCCTTCAATTATCAAGTCTCTTTCTGTCTCACACATGGATTGCTAAACTTGTCGTTAATTTACTTTATTGGTTCACTCGTTTTTCTGTTTCTAATGTAGGGAATTGGAGTTGGAGAGGCATGGGTTGAAGTTGTTGAAGAGAAATCCGTCGTCTTTCACTCCTTGTCTTGATGGGCGATACCTTCTGCTTGGTCCTGACAAAAAGCTTAATTATTCCGAGATTTCGAAGTTCTCCAAACGCGATGCTGAGGCTTATCCCAGGTCAGTCAGCAGCCGAAATGTGCTTCTTCTTCCTCCTCTTCTTATAATTATTTTTTAGAACGTGTTTCCAATCTTCAATTATTATGCTTTGAATTTGAAATTCTAACCCAAATGATGGTGTTCATGTCATTCTATAAAGCACAACAGAGATGTCAGAAACGGGATGATCAATTGTTGAAATTGATGAATGTATCTCCAATCAACTAAAAAATTGCGACAGAGTACCAGTTAATTATGAACTTTCTTAAAACAGTGAGGAAAAACATGGTTGGTACATCTGAGAGTGGAAATGTAAAACACAATATTTTTAGTTTATTTTTCTAATTAAATACGTCAGGCCACATTGTCAAACTGACCATTAATACTGGAGGGGCTTGAATTAGATTTTGGAGTGGTAGAGCAGGGTCATAATGGGACTCCTTTTCTCAAGATCAACTTTGAGCTAAAATTGACGCTTGAACCGCCAGAAGGTGGGGAAGTAGCATTCATAGCCAGAAGTCTGATTAAATTGCATTTGATTCCATAGATGATACGCTAAAAACCTGTGATATATCACTGCTAGCTTTTGAAATGCCTGTATAGTTATGTCATCCTGGAGTAGCTTGTGATTTTGGAGCATAAGTAATATTGTTGAACCTGTGATTTGACAAAACAAAAATTATTTCCATAGTGATTTCTTTCTAGTACAAGATTCATAGTTTGACAACTAACCATTTCCATGTCTTCCACTGTGATTTCGGCCTTGTTCTCTACACCAACTAATTCAAAAACTTCAATCTACTTTTTCTCTTTCATCCTTTTCCACCACTCAAATATTGATTTGGAAATTTCTTTATATTTTTTAATACATCTTCACTAAATTTTAACCGCCCATTATACACGAGATTCGAGTAAACCCAAAATTTTGAATTACATGTTGTATAGAACAATGCCTGATAATGCCTTGTTGTGATTCTTGTATATAGGTATGAGTATCAGTTAGAGAACTTCTGCAAATTCATGGATCCACTTCTGGATTCATCTACACCTGAAACTTCGCAAGGTATCTCATCTTTTAGTGCTCGGGTGAAGAGTAAATTAGAAAACTCAGTTTTTTGGGCTCGTTGTTTGCGCCAATCGCTTGTGATGGGGCAAAAGGAGATGATGTAAGCGTTCATTTTCTCTTCTAACTTGGATCTATCTAGGTTATACATTGTTTATTGATCCCTTAACTCTCTATTTGTGAGAGACAATATCCCTGAGTAGTTACTTGTTTTACATTTAGTACAATATGACTCCTACCAACTATCCTACCAATTGTTGGCTCACATCCGTTAAACTTGTCAGGGATTTCATGGACCTTTTACTGTCTCCTGCCTCAAAGGTTTTAAATAATTGGTTTGAGGTAATAACATGATTATTTGTCGTTCAATTGAATTACATATTTCTGTGCTTGTGTGGCTATAGAAGTATATGTCTCAACATTTCTAAATGATCATGTTCCATGTTCTTCTAAAGTTGCAATGATTCTGCTGAAAATCATCCTATTGTCATGTATGCTCGATCTTAAAACTTTGAAGATTATTGCTTCTTGTGGCATGAATTTTACCAAGATGTTTGTTGGCTACTTTTACTTTTTGTTAGTATGCTTTCTTTCCTTCTATTGGCATTTCTAACATCCACGTCATTTTGTTTTTTCCTTGATTATCTTGACAAAGCTCCGGTGGCTTGTCCTCCAGATCTCTCTGCTGGACATCAAATCTCTAATGTATCTTTTAACCGCAATAATTAGTATTCAGTTATAAAAAGTTTTGGGAACAAAATGGTAAACTGATTCATGACCTAGTCTTTGTGTGGATTAATAGTCAATAACCTTCCTATCAATTCCTATGATCAGATAGTGTCTAATTGCTGCGGGCTTCTAATGATTTCTATATTTTGATTCATTTGTTAGAATCCCACATCGGGTAATCAAATATATAAAAATCCAATATACAAGGTGAGGGTAAACCTCCCCTAACAAGCCGGTTTTGTTAGGAGGAGTTAGACCCAATATCCTTAGATGGTATCAGAGTCAGGCCCAGTTATGATGTTGGGTACCGCCAATATGTATTTCCACAGTTGTGTGTCATATTCCACGCTGTGCGTGAGGGGGCGTGTTAGAATCCCACATCGGGTAATCAAATATATAAAAATCCAATATACAAGGTGAGGGTAAACCTCCCCTAACAAGCCGGTTTTGTTAGGAGAAGTTAGACCCAATATCCTTAGATCATTCAAATGTAGTATAGCAGAATACTCTTTACCAGCATCAGCTTTGTGGGTGGGAAGGGTCGCTTCCTACGAGAATTATGTAAAGATGAATTTTCTAAAAACACTCTTGAACCAGGTGGTGTCGAAAGCCAAAATGGACTCAAACGTGAAAACCAGTTGTGTTCAAAAGGAACTGTGTGCCCGGTATTTTCTAGGTTTATAACTGACTGTTCCAAGCATCCTGCTGTTGATTGACAAATAAATCCAATATATGCTTACTAGGAAAAGTTTAAGGTCCCTGACCACTTATGTCGACACAGCATCTCTTCCTTTATACTTGAAATTCATATCAGATGCTTTATTGGAAAAGTTGACTTATTTCCTGTTGTTGGGATTGTTGGAATGGTTAAATAATTAATGAAATGAGTCAACTTTCAGCCCTAATTTCAGTAGCACCTGTACTTCGATATTAATGGGACCAATGCATTCCTGTTCTACTCTGTGAGATAATGAATGTAATACACATATTTATCCAAAACCATTGAGGATTGAATGAATTGTCTAATGTTAAAGTTACTGACTTGAAACTTTATACGAGTTGGTGATTGACTAGCATAAACCTACCCCACATTGCAAAAGTTTGGAAACTTTTGTGTGGTTTATAAAGTGTTGGTTGGACTATTGGGTTTGGACCCCAAAGTTTACTGCTAGTCTTGGAAGGGGGAGACTTGGATCCAGCCAGGTTTGGTCCTAAACTCATGCCTGCCGCCGTCTGGTTGGATGGCTTGGCTCAGCATGCCATGGGCTTGGCTGGGGGTGGATCCCTGTTGTATTTGGATGAAATATATTTAATGTTTTAGCCAAAACATAATTAATCAAATTCATGTGTAATTAATGATAACTTAAGAGTTCGTAAGGGCGTTCCATGAACTTTTCTGTCTGTTTAGAAATAGTGTGTTTGTCCAGAGTCACAGTGTCTGTCAAATCCAAACCGGTTTTTCTATTGAAAAGTGGCTGTTCTTGTCTATATATTGACCAGCAATTTCTACACAAAAGGCACTCCGTTTTCGTAGCGAACTCTCTCTTTTTGAACTTCTTTCCCCTTGTCTCATACTAATATCTTATTGGAAATACTGCATTGTGTTCATGGAACTCCTACGGATTGTAGTGATAGTTCATTAGGAGACGAAATTCATGCTGTCTAGTAGACAACAGTTGTACGTCTTCAAAGAACCTTAGAGGTACGAAATTCGTATCAAGGATGCATCATGAAGTCGGTGGGCTCGAATTACTGAATTAAAGTTTGTTCTCATTTCCGTCCAACTTCCACAAGGTTCTTTTTGTTTGAAAAAGAAGTTATGTACTCCAAAATTAACAGACCACAGCTTAAATGTTAATTTAAGCACTACCTTATATTGTTTACAGATGTTTTAAAAGCTTCCTGCCTTGTACATTTTTTTATTATCTTCATCATCATTATCATATAAAAACCTGATACAGAGTAACTTTGTTTCTTTATGTGATTGTTACTGAATTTTTTCTGTTCTTGACTTCTCAATTTGCAGACTGATGTCTTGAAGGCAACACTTCTAACAGATGCAGTAATAGGTACCACGGTGAGAAGAATTGATGGTTCTGATGTTAATATGTGCAGGATTTTCTCTACTGAACCATATCATTTGACGTAGGATCCCATAGGGTGCTGTTTTTGTGGTTTTTATTTGCAATCGTCTAACCACACATGAATGATAACCCATCCTGGTCAAAATTATCTCTGTTCTATTGATGAAAGATTGCACTCCTATTCCATAATCACTGTTTCTTGTGTTTGATGGCTGGGAACTTTAATGAGACTCACAATTGTTCGCAGCCTTCAGTTGCAACATTAATTTTCAGCAGAGAACAAACAATAATGAATTTTTAAGGAAATACAAAAAAACGTGGTGTTCCTTTCCAAACTTTATAATTTAGCAAAAATACAAAAGAAAATGTATAGAATTTTGAGATGGTATTGTTAATTGAAAGTTATAGCTAAATAATGTGATTTATGGATTTGAAGCAACATTTACTGCTGTTGTTGAGATGGAATGCTGCAACTAGTGGGAAAGTTAGTCATCGGAGACATTTGTTTCAAAGTTGTCCATGGTTCCTCATAATTACATAGATATTTTTATTCTTATATTCTGTTTAGAAATGCTGTTCTCTTGATATATGGATTTTGGAGTCCCCAGCTGAGGCCTGGTGTAAATGAAATTATGGAACATGCAGAAGTTGGACATTTAAAATTGTGTTGCTGTGCGATTACTAATTAGCCCTTCCTTTCCTTTCACTTTGAGATTTGTAAATACGAGACTCAAATTTTGCAAAAATAATTAAGCCTCAACCAAATTGCTCGTCTCTTTGTGTTAAGAGTTGTAATTGTATATAACCCCAAGAGGTTGCTCAAGCGGTAAGGGCGGTGCTTGGGATCTCACCAATCCCCGGTTCGATTCCCCGCGAGAGCAGAAAATTTCTTGGGGCCACTGGGGCAGTCTCCCGGTCGAGTCGCCAGGGCCTCGTGGGAATAGTGGGGTGACTGTTAAAGCGGGGTCCCTGACACCCACGGTTATCAAAAAAAAAAAAGGAGTTGTAATTTTATATATGTAAAGTTATAATTATAGGAAGTATAGATTAGGAATTATTTACCTTCCTAGTATAGGCCTCATGCTATATGTATATATACGTGCATTGGTTGATGAAGAGTAATAAGAAATCCTTTATTCGTACCTTTGCTTACATGGTATCAGAGCCACAAGTTAGGGTTTTGAGCCGTGATTAAGATTGGAGTTCGAAATTAGGGTTTTCTATTTGGGAGTTGGAAATTAGGCTTCAACTTGAATCTGGATTTGGGGGTTACCATCTTTGAGTGACCATTTGTCGTCACCTCCGTCATAGGAAGGATCGCCAGCCACAGGCGATCCCTCGCCGGAAGTACGGTCGCCGAAAGCCGTGCGTGGAGGTCACACGCCCCTGATCTCCGTTCTGTGCAGTCTCGTCGTGTCGGCGTGCGAGGGCGTGTGAGTCACCGGAAAATTGATCGGTCAACGTCGGCCAACTCGCCTAAGCCTATTCTTCCTAGATCTGTGATTGAATTTGGGAGATCTAGTGTGAATAGTGCTCGGTCCATCTAAATAGGTTCGTGAATAGTGCTTGTCTGATTTTCCTTTCTTGTTTTCTGATTTCTTCTAGAAGCTTGCTGCCTTTTTTTCTCTCTTTTCCAATATTGAGAATCATGGAAGAGAAAAAATCTGTTGTTGTGTCGGATGTGGTTCCATTAATGTCCAAAATCACGGAACACAAACTTACTGGCTCTAATTATCTTGATTGGAACAAAACTGTTCGCCTTTATTTGAGGAGTATTGATAAGGACAACCATATGACTGAAGATCCACCTAAAGAAGCAGATTCGAAACAAACGTGGCTGAGAGAAGATGCTCGTCTGTTTTCACAGATACGCAATTCCATTAAAAGTGAAGTTGTTGGTTTGGTTAACCACTGTGAATTTGTGAAAGAATTAATGGATTATCTTGATTTCCTTGACTCTGGAAAAGGGAATGTTTCTCGCATCTATGAAGTATGCAAAAGTTTCTATCGTGCTGAGAAACAAGATAAATCTTTGACAAGTTATTTTATGGATTTTAAGATGACCTACGAAGAGCTTAATACATTGTTGCCATTTAGTACGGATGTGAAAGTTCAGCAACAACAAAGGGAGCAGATGGCTGTTATGAGCTTCTTAGTTGGTCTTCCCTCTGAATTTGAGACTGCAAAGTCCCAAATTCTATCGAGTCCTGAAATTTCGTCATTACAAGATGCATTTAGTAGGATACTCCAAATAGAAAGTGCTCCATCTATTCAGTTCAGTATTGCCCTTGTCAGCCAAAAGTGCGATTATGCATTTGGGAAACCACGTAGCAACAGTGGTAGTAGCGGAGGAGCATCATCTGATACTCGTGCACAGGATTTAGGAAGGATTGTGTGTTGTTATTGTCATAAGCCAGGACACATGAAGAAAGACTGTAAAAAGCTTAAGATGAAAAATCAGAAATCACAATCAGCTAATATTGTCTCTACTACTGATACATTTGGAAATTCAGTTGTCATTTCAGCAAAAGATTTCGCTAAGTTTTCTCAATACTAGGAATCTCTAAAGTCTTCACCAGCCTCTGTCACTGCTATTGCCAACTCAGGTAACTGAAATGCATGTCTCATTTCCTCATCCTCAAAATGGGTGATTGATTCTGGTGCTACAGACCATATGACAGGTAATTCTAGCCTTTTTTCCACTTTCCAACCCCATGCAACTACGTCTAATGTTACTTTAGCTGATGGGTCACCATTTTCTGTCCAAGGGTCTGGAACAATTACCCCCACCCCACTACTTCCTTTGTCATCTATCCTACATTTGCCGCAATTATCTTTTAATTTGATTTCTGTAAGCCAACTTACTCATGCCCTTAATTGCTCTGTCTCATTTTTCCCCTAATTATTGCTTATTTCAGGATCTTATGACGAAGCAGATTATTGGTAAAGGACATGAGTCTGGAGGTCTTTACATTCTCGACACACCAATAGCTACATCCGTTGTTTGTTCTAACACCACCTCTCCATTTGAGGCACATTGTCGGTTGGGCCATCCATCTCTTCCATTGCTCAAGCAGCTTTGTCCGCAATTTAGTAGAGTGTCTTTTTTACATTGTGAGTCTTGTCAGTTTGCAAAACACCATCGGCTTAGTTCTAGTCCAAGAGTTAATAAAAGAGCTAGTTTTCCACTTGAATTAGTTCATTCAGATATTTGGGGTCCTTGTCCAGTATTGTCTAAACCTGGTTTTAAGTATTTTGTTACGTTTGTGGATGATTATTCTCATATGACTTGGTTATATTTTATGAAAGAATGTTCTGAGGTGTTTACTCACTTTTGTACTTTTGTTGCTGAGATTAAAACTCAATTTGATGTCTCTATTCATACATTGCGTTGTGATAATGCCAAGGAATATTTATCAACTGTGTTTCAAATTTACATGAGTCAACATGGCGTTCCTCGCCAAACATCTTGTGTTTATACTCCGTCTCAGAATGAGGTCGCGGAACGAAAGAACAGACACCTCTTTGAAATTGCTAGAGCTTTATTGTTCCATATGAATGTTCCCAAATATTTTTGCGCTGATGCAGTTTCAACGGCATGCTTTTTAATTAATCGCATGCCTTCCTCAGTTCTTCGTGGCGAGACCCCTTATAGTGTCCTTTTTCCAAATAAGCCACTATTTCCTATTGAACCTAAAATATTTGGTAGTACTTGTTATGTTCGGGATGTCCGCCCACAGGTTACTAAATTGGATCCCAAATCCGTGAAATGTATTTTTCTTTGGTACTCTCGAGTGCAAAAGGGATATAGATGTTTTTGTCCTAATCTTAACAAGTATCTGGTGTCGGCTGATGTTGCCTTCTTAGCAGACACGCCCTTCTCCCCACATTCCGAACGTCCAAGCCAGGGGGAGGATGATGACCTCTTGATCTATACTATCACATCTTCTGTTCCCACATTGACTCCAGAGACTGATCATGCACCTGTTCCTACTCGGCCTCTCATCATTCAGGTCTATTCTCGACGGCTGCCTCCTTCGGCTCCATGTCGCGCACCAGCTCCTTCATCGTCAGATCCTGTCTCAAGCGATGATCTACCGATTGCTCTTCGAAAAGGTAAGCGGCAATGTACTTATCCCATCTCTTCTATCGTGACTTATAATAACTTGTCTCCCTCATCTCATTCCTTTGTTGCATCTCTCGATGCCATTACACTTCCTAACACACTTCATGACGCCCTATCTCATCCGTGATGGCGTAGTACAATGATAGAGGAGATGAATGCTTTAGATGAAAATGGTACTTGGGACTTGGCAGATCTACCTGCTGGGAAGAAATCTATTGGATGTAAATGGGTGTTTGCAGTTAAGATGAATCCGGATGGGACCGTTGCTCGATTGAAAGCTCGCCTTGTCGCTAAGGGCTATGCCCAAACTTATGGCGTTGATTATTCAGACACATTCTCTCCTATTGCTAAATTAACTTCTGTCCGATTATTTATTTCTATGGCTGCCACTCATCATTGGCCTATATCAGCTGGATATCAAGAATGCCTTTCTTCATGGTGACTTGCATGAGGAAGTTTATATGGAGCAACCTTTGGAAATCTTTGTATGGTTTGAAACAGAGTCCTCGTGCTTGGTTTGGAAAATTCAGTGAGGTGGTTGGGAGATTTGGCATGATCAAGAGTAAGTCTGATCATTTTGTCTTTTATAAACGATCTGCATCCGGAGTCATTCTTTTAGTCGTGTATGTTGATGACATTGTTATTATTGGAAATGATGCTACAGGAATTTCATCTCTTAAAGCCTTTCTTCACACTCAATTTCATACAAAAGACTTGGGGATACTAAAGTATTTCTTGGGTGTTGAGGTCACAAGGAGCAAAAGAGGTATCTTTTTATCGCAGAGAAAGTATGTGCTTGATCTGTTAGCTGAGACAGGAAAATTGGGGGCAAAGCCTCGTAGTATCCCAATGATTCCTAATGTGCAGCTCACTAAGGATGGTGAGCTATTTGACGATCCTGAGAAGTATAGGAGATTGGTTGGGAAGTTGAATTATCTTACAGTGATTCGTCCAGATATTGCATACTTTGTTAGTGTTGTGAGTCAATTTATGACATCTCCTACAGTCCATCATTGGGCAGCTTTAGAGCAGATTTTGTGCTACTTAAAAGGAGCTCCTGGACGTGGTATCATTTATGGAGATCATGGGCATACTAATATTGAGTATTTTTCAGATGCTGATTGGACAGGATGTAAAGAAGATCGCAAGTCAATTACAGGATATTGTGTATTTGTTGGGGGAAATTTGGTCTCATGGAAGAGTAAGAAGCAAGATGTTGTCTCCCGTTCAAATGCAGAGTCAGAATATAGAGCTATGGCACAATCAGTGTGTGAAATAATGTGGATATATCAACTTCTGAATGAAGTGGGCCTTAAGACTTCAACTCCAGCAAAGTTGTGGTGCGATAACCAATCAGCCTTTCATATTGCATCCAATCCATTATTCCATGAACGAACTAAGCATGTTGCGCTAGATTGCCATTTCGTTCGGGAGAAGATACAACAAGGTTTGATCTCCACTGGGCATGTAAGGACTGGAGAACAATTGGGAGATATTTTTATAAAAGCTCTAAACGGGGTTCGGGTTACTTATCTCTGTAACAAGCTGGCCATGATTGACATCTATGCTCCAGCTTGAGGGGGAATGTTAAGAGTTGTAATTGTATATATGTAAAGTTGTAATTATAGGAAGTATAGATTAGGAATTATTTACCTTCCTAGTATAGGCCTCATGCTATATGTATATATATGTGCATCGGTTGATGAAGAGTAATAAGAAATCCTTTATTCGTACCTGTGTTTACACTTTGCGAGTGGATGAGAGCTACTTACTGTTCGTATAATTGTCACATGATGAACGTGGTAGAGGTATTGAATTATTCTTTGGTTTATTTGCTTGCTTACTAAAAAAATAAAAGGTATAGCAGATTATAGGTAATAGGCCATGCACCCGAGGATTGAACCAGACTAGAAGATCTTACACCTTGATATTATCTTAAAACTTAAGGTATCTAAAAGGGTAAATCTGAATTGTCTTTTCAAATCAGTTGGCCTTCATGTAGAAGTCTCTTCGAATGCTGAACTTCCAATGGTAGATTTCCAGAATCTTCCTCATATTCCACTACTACTAATGTAGTTCGCACTAATGTACTTCAGTCCTTGTTCCATATTCCCTTGGACTCTAATTGCCGTTGCATACATAGATCATCATGTACTTTTCAGTGTTTAGGATCTCAATTACCAAGCATACTGCTATATCTGTGTTGTGTAGTTCTTGAACCTTCACTGATTTATTTAGTGCTGTAATTGAGTTTGTGTTCCTTCATCTTGTATCTTAGGGTAGTCCCCATACACCTGGGAGTGGATACGTTTTGCTACATCATGTGATGGGAGAGACTGATGGTGATCGTGGAGTTTGGTCGTAAGTATCTCTGCAGATGAAGACACGGACACTCTGGAGAGTATTAATATTTTCATGCATGTTTGTGGTATTATTCAATTGAAGTGTTTTATGACATTCCCATAGGACAGGGCAAGATCTGAAATAGCTAGTTATTGTTTGTCTTTTATGAATTCCATATATAACGTGAAGTGTTTACTAATTGGACATATCTTATAAAATTATATTATGCAAGCCGCCTAAAAATTGAATATTCTATTCTTAGCATTGACTGCATTAATTATACGGCAAGTCTACATGAGTCCTGAAATGATATAATTTGTAGGTATGCTGAGGGTGGGATGGGCTCAGTGTCTTTGGCCGTTAGTAGAGCAGCTAAAGAAGCTGGTGCTACCATAGTGACAGGTGCTGAAGTAAGTGTGCTGTCTAACATTTTAGTTTGTAAGTCTCCTAAATATTCAAAAACAATTCTACACGATAAGTCATTTAAATCTAAAGGTATGTTACATGTGGATTAGATCCACTTGAAATTTAAACTACTTTTTTCAGCTTTTATTTTCGACCACTTGATTGATTTGACGATTATTTAATTTTTATTATGCCACTTTCAACTACACATTTAACCCTCTCTCCATCGTAAACCAATTTAATCCATGTCAAACATACCCTACGTGCAGATATCATGCTGTGTGTAAATAATAATTTTGACTTGTGTAGACAAAGCTGAGTGTTTGCTATTTATTTACCTCTTATTTTTGCTAGATTTTGAACTTCAAATTGATTAACTCTGGACAATAATTGAATCTTCTAGTGGTAAATTGCTTGCAGCGCATTGTTTGATGTGTATGTACTGGAGTTTTTATCGACAAGTTAAAAGAGTCAATTCCTAATGGTACGAGGGAGATTGTTATAGCAGATTTGTGTACATAACTTTGTCACAATGTTTTATTAAGTATGGGATTGTCATCATTGTGCTGCTTTTGTTGGGCCCAGTGGGTGCTTAATCTTAGGGATTAAGGTTTCATCTCAAATGTTAACCCATTTAAAACGAGTGGTCCAACTTCTTATAAATTCATCACTTTTTTTTTCAAATTTAATCGATATGGATTTGAAGGATGTGACTTTGTTCGCACATTCCCAACACTCCCCCTTCTCAACAAAGTACCATATTGTCATGGAACCCATTCGATCAATAGCATGTCCATCCATATTTGTCTTCAATGCCCAACTCTTCTACTGCAGCTGGATTATCAACTTATATGGATACAACTGCTTTAAGAGCCGTCCACTATAGTTCAACTCTTCCAATGCTTGTTAACCATTGCCTTAAGGGCCAACTATAGATTTTTCCTTGGCCTCTTGATCCACCTCAGTGCCTACCAACTTAGTACTGGAATTGCCTTTTGCTTCCGCTTGGCTAAGTTTAGGCCATAGGTCTAATAATACCACTGTTAGGGATTGAAGTTCTATCTAAATGATTAATCTATTTGGAGGAGTAGCCAAATCCTTTATTATCCCATCACTTTTTCCCAGATTTGACATATTTAACTTGAGATTTTTTTCGTCCATTCCCAACACTGATTGGCCTACATGTAGACCAACAACATGTTCCCACAATATAGTCTACAGAGCAAACTCGTGAAGCTTGTTTCCAATTGGTCCGAAATTTTCAAATCTTGTTTAACATCAATCCTATGCTGCACCTCTTACGTAAACCAAGGAATCAAAATTAATGGTGAGCTCTATTGTTTGGGCTTTCTATCACTTTTGATCAAGTCTTGATTTTTTAGTAAAGAATTCCACTTTAGATTTTCAGTGTATCATTAATAGAGTTGATTTGTCCCCTCTTGAGATAATTCCTGTGTCAATTTGTAGTTGAGATCAAGATCCATGATCCCTGTGGTTGTGTAGCTGGGATTAAGATACAGTTTCCAGCAACATATATGATTGTTATAAGCTCCTACCTCATTTATCTAATTTGTACATTATATGTTGTCTTAGGCCATGTTATTCTCCTCATTTTAATTAATTCTCTTTCAAATTTGAATTTGGTCAAACCAATCAACCTATTTGTACTATACATATCTCAACCATTCAATCCCACTCATTCTCTCTCCTATTTCGCATAAAAATATATAAAAATATGAATACTAATGAGCGCTTAGACTACAAATTATTCTCTCTTTATTTCTGATAAGAGGCACTGTTTTTTGTATCGTTAGTTAGCTAGTCTTTTCATGATATATGATAGATATGCTATTTAGCAATAATGATGTATTGATGATTAGTGCCAGTCGAGTTGGAGTTGGGGCCCACCTAGACTTATACAATGAAGTTAAGATGGATTTAGAGGGGTATATTTGGTATGGATTATTGGAAAAGTAGATTTTAGATCGTTGTTAAGAAGTATTTAACAAAAAAAAGGGCATTAAGACATGTAAAAAAATTGTCAAATCAAAGTATGTTGGGTTGAAAATGATGTGAGAGATTAAAGTGAATTAAATTTAACTTGTATCAAACAAGCCCTAATTCACTGGACAATTCTAAGTGGCTTTTCATTGCCACCTAGACTTGTGCTAGATAGCATTATTTTCTTTGTTGTACACTTGATGCTTCTATGATGCATTAGGAGAGAATATGCTCTGTTGAAATGGTTCTGAATTGCCCATAAGATTGATCTAGAATGAAGTTAAATAGCCTCAGTTATTGACCTTCAAATCTTTTCTTGTTCTGTTTTGGATAATCAAGTACTTTTGTCTTAACATACCTAGAATTATTTGTGTTGGAAGTAAAATTATGCTGTAATGTTGTTTAGGTCTCAGAATTGATTCTAGAAGAGGACCCAAGCAGAGCGTGTGGGGTAAATTTCTTTGTAAGTTCTGATTGATGTATTCAAGCCCAAATCCTACTAATTCATAAACTTTGTATTTTGATGAGCTTAGGTTTTGCTGGCTGAAGGTACACGTGTGAGCTCTTCAGTGGTGCTGTCCAATGCAACTGCATACAGAACATTTATGGTGAAATTTTAACTATATTCTTATTCTTATGTGGAAATCTTGATATATTTAGAACATAAATTGTGTAAATACAGTATATCCTTAATTAACTAGATGCCAATTTTATAATATTTTATTGCCATGATTCGGGCACCTCTTGTAATTATAAATTAATACTTTGACCAATGAATATACATACAATTATCCCCCCAGTAAAATTGTCTTTCATCATGGTATCCTAGCTAGGAGACTAACATAGCCAAAGAATAGTCGTTGGAGAAGGGAAAGTCAAACCCAACCCTGGGGTTGCTCTACGATGTAGGGAAATGCAGAAAATTAATTCCTCCAACTCACAGTGGAGAAACTTGACGGGGAAAACTACCATGAGTGTGCCCAATCGATCAAACTTGTGATTGACGGTAAAGGAAAGCTGGGTTACATCACTGGCGACACAAAGAAGCAACGACTGCTGGAGAAGCATTGCAAAAATTGAAATTCGGAAACTCTTTAGGTACATCAATCAATCAATTGGGAAAAGATGTCTTTCCTTGCCAAGTTCAAAGGATGTGTGGGATGCCGTGAAGGAGACATACTTCAACATGGAAAACACGTCACAAATATTTGATACTTAGACCCGGCTTTGTAAAATGAAACAAGGTCAGCTCATCATGACTGATCACTACTTGGAGATGATGCTATTGTGGCAAGGACTAGATCTTAGCTACGAGGATGAATGTGAATGCCCTGTTAAATATCAACGATGACTTGGAAGCGAATGCGTATTTGAATTTCTGGCTGTACTAAATCAGATATGGATGATTTCTATGTGATTGGCGACTCTTGTGTAATCATAAATTGATACTTTGATTCAATGAATATACATACAATTATTCGCTCACTAAAATTGTCTTCCATCATCTTCGTTTGGTATGTTGAGCCGAGGAAGTGGGACATTTATTTTTACCATATAAAGATAGGAAAATGCATGTTAGCCTTGACCATGAACTGTCTACCGCCTGTTACTGATTGGAAACGAGGATCATTGATGCTGCTGTATTGCCAGGAATTTGTGCCGAGGGATGCGCTACCTGATGATTTTGTACGTGCTATCAAGAACTCAGATTACAGTTCTGTAAGTTCCTTTGCCAGTGAATTAATGTGTAATCCATTTTTCAAAGAAAATTTGCTGCTGTGGTCTTATGTTCTTTACATACTGTTGTCTGTTCTTGTTCGTAAGGACAACAATTCCTTTCTTTTCAAACCTTTACACCGTATTCGTTTTCTTGCATATGATTTTTCACTTTCAAGTTCTTCAAGAAGGTAAACTGAAATTTAATCAATCGTTGTTCACTGGAACAGGCAACTACGAAGATCAACTTGGCTGTTGACAGATTACCTCAATTTCACTGCTGCGAAGTGGGCTACTCTGATGCTGGTCCTCAGCATATGGGGACCATTCATGTTGGTTCTGAGACGTATGTCAGTATTTCATTTGTTATCTTTTGTCTATTTATTACTGCTTGATTCATCACAGCTCATATCTTGATATATTTTCAAAATATGGGCATTGGATATAATGTTAGTATTCCGTGCTAAATTTACACTGTTCAAAGTATTTGCATGTATTGAGTACGGATTTGTTCTGGTACCCTCCTTGGGTACATACTAGATAGAGAGGGGGAATATGTGGGGCCCCCCCCTTTGCATTCAGGGGGGGCTGTTCTTTGGTGGGTAGGTACCCGTGTTGGGTACCTGAGCAAGGGCAGTATTGAGCATTGACTACTTCTAAAATCCAAAAAGATTGTTTTGAGATTTATTTAGTTTTTGTTATTCAGTTAGCTTCACAATTCTTGAAATGTGAAATTCTTCCATCATGAACACTAGAGGGATAAAGCAGTAAGCTTGTGACAGGCACTATAATTATAGAATTGTACGACAAAAAGGGAGGAAAAGAAGAAGAATACGGATGACAAGCAGGGGAAGGGCTGTTTCTATTTTCGAGTTTGCCTTAATAAAATTTAAACCCACGAAGCCACTATTAACACTAGAGGGACCACTAGTAAGCGTGTGACAAACGACAGAAATATAGAAGATTGGTAGGAGGAAAGGAGGTAGAGAAGAAGGGAAAGAAGAAAATAGGGATGAAAAGGCGCGGGTTGGGGGTGTGTTCAAGTTCGTCTATTCTGAAATAGCAACCCTTTCTATAAGTTGAGTTTAGAGGGACAAAGCAGTAAGCTAAAATTAGAGAAGAATTATAGGAGGAAAGGGGAGTGGAGAGAAGAAGGGATGAAAAGTAAGTTCTGTTTTTATTCAGTACGTTTGTCTAGCCCAATATAGTAAACTTTTGTATATAAAGTTGACCGAATAAGTAAATAAAACCTAACTTGTCGGACATAAAATATTACTGGAAAGAAATAAAGTATCTTTAAACCGAGCAAGTTTTCAATAAAATATCTATAGAATCTCCACCGTTTTCCCCAGCTTATGGTACTTGACTGGTTAGATATACTGCAATATCTTATCCAATTTCTTCTTCCTGACCAGTGGAAACATAGTGTCCGCATCCTCCAAATCATTAAGCCAGATTGCTTTACAGAAATTGAGGAGCAAAAGTAACTAGCACTAGTTTGGTATATGAGCATATATGCTCTCAACTGAATTGTTTTTCTTGTAGTGGTGAGATAAAAGCTCCGACATTGCATGTTTGTATCGGTCTCTCTCTCTCTCTCTCTCTCTCCCCCCCCTTTTTTTCTTTGTTATTTTGCCGAACGTTGAACTTGCGTACTGGCAATGTGTATTGATTCTTGTATTTTTAAATGATAGAAAAAAGGATGATATTCATTTATTTCTGAGTCAGTGTGGAGGAGATTGACTCGGCATGTCAGGATGCTGTAAATGGCATACCATCCCGACGACCAATAATTGAGATGACCATTCCTTCGGTAGTGGACAAGACTATATCTCCACCTGGTATGCAAAAAAATATTGGTAATTCATTAATATTATTTTATTAATATTCAAGATTTTACCTCTGAGGAAACTGAAGGCCTTCCACATTTCTCTATTAAATTTACATATTCTTTCAAGTTTACATTGGATATTGTGAAAGACGATGCACAAGTCACTTGAGTTGTCAAGTGGACCATACTTGGGGTTTCTTTCCTGTTGGATCTGGGTTGCTGGGATTGGCTTTTTGGGTTATCTGCTTGTCTTCATTACTTTCTAAATAAAGTAAAAACGAGCTGTTTGTTGCGGGTCTGTGACTTGATGCTTTATGTTAAACTTGTATTTTTGAAGTACAAAATGGACTTAATTGTTGCTTTCTAGTTCAGATTGCTCTATTTCAAAGCGTAGTAGCTTACACTAATTCTTATGCACGTTCTTTTTGGCTACATTTTCGGACTTCCTTAAATTGTAACGTTATCAATGAATTAATGTAATTCTTTACAGGAAAGCACGTAATTAACTTATTTGTTCAGTACACACCTTATAAACCCTCTGATGGGAGCTGGGAAGATCCTGTGTATAGAGTAAGTTCTACTTTTAGTAGTTCATGTTCAAATGTATGCATAACACAGTCTATATTGCTTGTTCAGCTACTTTATCTGTTTCATCAATAAAAGCACTTTCTTACGGCACAGAAACTTTGCTGTAGAAATCATTTGCTGAAAGATGCTTCGCCTTAATCGAGGAATATGCCCCTGGCTTTATGTCTTCAATTATTGATTATGACATGTTGACTCCACCAGACCTTGAAAGAGAAATCGGTTTGACAGGTGACTTAAATGAAAAATTACAAACTAATAATGGGGTCAGAGCTCATTAAGCTCATTTAATTTTACAGGAGGAAACATTTTTCACGGTGCCATGGGATTAGATTCATTGTTTCTTATGCGACCGGTGAAAGGATGGTAAGTATGAAGCTCCGATATCGTCTCTCATTCCTTGAATATTTGCTTTTACCGGGAGGCTAATTAGGTAATCTTACTTTTCATCTTGGATGCAGGTCAAATTATAGGACTCCAGTACAAGGGCTGTATCTATGTGGAAGCGGGGCCCATCCTGGTGGAGGTGTGATGGGTGCGCCAGGACGTAATGCTGCTGTCGTGGTCATTCAAGATATCAAGAATTCACATTAATTGACCCTCGGAAAAATGACTTCGTAGCCGCAAAATGACCTTCACATTAATTGGGATCTTGTTTCGATTCGGCCTCTTAGCACAGGCTAATGGATCGGCCACATTTGGGACAATTACAAAACTCAGGTCTTGGACATGTACTTTGATATGTAAATTTACATTGCAGTTGTTGAATGAAACAATGCGGAGAACATAAAATATAATAAAAAGGAACAATAAAAAAAGAAAAGGAAAGAAAGAAAGAAATTACGACAAGAAAGCATCAAGCAAACTTGAAAACACTGCAAAGAGGCTCAACTAAGTAATCGTTGACTAGATTAATTTTTGGCTGTTTTAATAGGTTTCTCTGCAAAAGGTTGCTTGGATTATGTCAAGTCCTTGCAGAGGAAAATTTTTAAAGTTTTCTTCAAAGTGCTCGCATGTACTTATTTATTGTCCAACATGAAATTTATTAATAAATAATGATTTGGAAATAAAATAATGCATAAATTTACTTTCAATAAATTTAATGTCTATAGAACAAGCCCTCCTATTTCAGGCTATTTGTAAAATAAAATTAAAAAAAAAAAAAAGATTTTACTTTCTTCTATTCTTTCAAATTTAAATTTGATCAAATAAATTATATCCATATATATTATGAGATCCACTTATATTAATAAATTTTCATCATTAAACTGTATTTATTTTGTTTCTTCTTACTCCCAAAAATATATTTTTAGAAACTGCAAACACCAAATATTATTAAAGCCACGTTTACATGTCATGCCGATTTTTTAATGTCAAATAGGAATCTTCCAGTGTGGTGCGTAAATGCCCCAATGTATATAATAATAACTACTGGTCGAAAGTCACCAGTGAGTGAGGAGACCGGCAGCGAGAAGGAGCGCGTCAGAATCAGTGTCTCCTTCAGCCCGAACAACTTGATGAATAGTATGTAACAATTTCAGGAAGTGTTTAGGTCAACATTGAAATATCGCGCCGCCGCCTTTCAATCCGTCGACCACCATGTCCACCCCTCCGATCAACCACCACATTGACATCACTCCTTTCACAAGGTTCCAACCAGTTGTACTTCAAGGTTCAGTCCAAGAAGACTCTGCAGAAAGTCAACAGATACAACCCCCACAGCAGCAGCAACAGATCTACCATCTCCACTCAATCAACTCCACCATAGTAGTCAGGCAATTCCCCTCCCAAGGACTCTCCTTCCAGCTATGGCCTGCAGCCACCACTCTAGTCAATTTCCTCGACCGCCACCAAAGCTGCACCACCATCCCTCTCTCCGTCGTCTTCACCGCAGCCCAACACCGCCGCATCCGCATTCTCGAGCTGGGCTCAGGCACTGGTGTAGTTGGCATTGCAGCGGCTGCAATACTTGGTGCTAGTGTCATCGTCACAGACCTCCCTCACGTGTTGCCTAATATGCAGTACAACGTAGACGCCAATGCAGAAAACCTGAAATTCCACGGCGGCGCAGTGCAAGTGGCGGCGCTGTCTTGGGGCGACACTGAAAATATGGAGGGCATTGGGAGAGAGTTTGATGTGATAGTTGGGTCTGATTTAGTGTACCATGATCACCTCTATGGGCCTCTCTTGGAGACACTGAAATTTTTCTTGTTGGGAAATGAGAAAAAAATGGTGTTCTTGATGGCCCATTTGAAGAGATGGAAGAAAGAATCAGCATTTTTCAAGAAAGCAAAGAAGCTGTTTGATGTTAAGATTCTACATACTGATGAGCCCTGTAATGGGTCTAGAGTTGGGGTGGTTCTCTATCAATTTGTTGGCAAGTGACAGTAAGATTTTGATAAATTTTGCTGGAACAAAAATTAAATACATTGTTGTAGAATTCTCTGTCAATACCTTCCTCCCCGAACTTGCAATAAAAAAAAAAAAAAAAAAAGGCTCACTTGATTAACGAACAAAGCCGTCGCTTTTTCACGGGCATTACAAGATGAGTTAATGAATTTCAAGAGTATATCTACAGACAACGTAACGTATTGCTCAAATCATCAACATCTGAATTTGATCAAAACAGTACAGTACAGATTTCAGCTCCGACTAGGTTCACTTGTCTCTCGTCAAGCAATACTGCAAGAAACAAACACGACAAATCAAGTTGTTGTGTGACGGGTAGAAAAAATACGGTTAATTGCAATTAAGATCAAATAAAAATGTAAATTAAGTTATTAACATTACGAACATATAAACTAAGGTAGCGATATGTTCAGCTGTAAATTCCATTTTCTAATACAAAAGGCCACTCCACAAATCCTTAATTTTTCCCTCATTCTTGAACTAAAATAACAAGTACCTTGTTTGCCTAAAAGGAAAAGGAACTTTGATATGTAGCTAAATTCAATAGAAAGAGCACTAGAGAGGAATTTCAACTGCCAAGACCATTCTATACTTATAATTACTTTTGGATAGCATTAATATTCTTTAAGCTATGCCAAACATGCATTGCGGCCAAGGTATATCCCGAACAAGAAACCCCCTAAAGAAGAGGGGAATGCAGAGGGGAATGCAGACATGTAAGGAAATTGTCAAAATCATTCTAGTATCCACCAAAACCTAATAGATATGAAGTAGTTATTTAAGAAGCAAACTACACGGTAGTGAGCATACTCTGGTGGCTCACGCATCACAATCTACAACTTAGATATCCATGTTTGCCTTAACTTCAAAAACCAGCACCGGGGCATTACTTTATCAAAATCATGAGCAGTAAACTAGCACTGGATTTTCTCACTTTTTCCATGTATCTATAATTTTGCAAATGTGTCTAGCCTCTCTAATTCCTTTCAAGTATTATCCAAAGAGGAAAGAAAATAACTAAGACTAAAGCTATAGTGTATTTAAAACTCATGACCAAAGCCAGAAATCTATAATTTTCAGCAAAGTAAAGCTATCATGCTCTAATGGACAGAAAAACTATCATAGTTACCTCTTGCAATGCCTTGGAAAGATCCGCAATTGTCGATGTAAGTTTATTATCTAGTTATAAATAAACTTTAATCATACCAATAAAAATGTGAAACAAAATGAAGTACATCAAGATTACCTTTTGCTACCTATCTCTTCTGTCCTTCATGATCTGCACTGCACGGCTTGCAAGCAACATCAAGGACAAATCAAGTTTCTGTGTGAGGGGCTGAAAAAAAATTGATCAAACAAAAATATTAATGAAGTAACTAACATTATGGACACAAAAGATAAGGTACTGATATGTGAAAGTTCTCTTACGAACACATGCTATTAACTAAACCAACTAATCTATTCAATTATAGACCAAGCACTCAAGCATACAGATGAACCCTAAGAAAAATACAAGAAAGGAAAAGAGACAATCACACATATAAACATTAAAAAGCCATAAAAAACCTCCGAAAACCTAAATCAACAATTCCATTCTCCTGTTTAATTGAAGGAAAAAGAGAATTGCTGCACATCTATGAACGTGGAAGATCCAATATTTCTTTGAGTTTCTTTAGTTCACGTGATTTCCAATGATTACACGAAGTGCGGATCTTCAAAACTCGAAGTACTCTGCCATTCTGTAATAGGTATTTAACTAACTTCAACTCCCGGTTCTTAAATTCTAGAACTTCAAGTAGCAAAACCAAAGGTTGTCTTCTAAACAGAGAGGTAGTACTTCACTAAGGGTTTTGCGTTTAAAATCATGATATCCCTATCCCCAAAAAAAGCCATTGCACTAAGGGTGAAATTTATCATCTTTTTGCTTTGTATGTAGAAACAACCGATAAAAAGTTACATTGTGAATAACAAGCACCTCCAGTCGATGGATGCAGTGGAGTATGTCTATCATGTATCCAATGTAACAAATATCATGCTCCAAAGCTGTCAATGGTTCAAATATATGCTGATGATCGGGATACACGATTTGCAAAGAGAAAAATCAATAAACTAGAATACAACCTGAAAAAATTATGATAGGTAAATCATGTTCTGTCTTACCTCCACAGCTTCATAAGACAATTTCATGGAGGTTACTCCATGCAAGTCCTGAAGAAACTTAGATGCATCATCTTTGATATTATCTTCATCACTAGTAAAATGTACAACTGCTCTTGCCGAGGACATGATCTTACTCAATAAAGGAATTCGCAATGTTGGACCTTCATACTCAAAGCACTCCAAATTTGGTGTATTGATCGAAAATGTGTAATCTTCAATAGCCGTTTTGATAGTAAAGGTGTAAGTTACAGCAGGCATTTCAATGCAAAACTTCTTTATAAGGATTTACTAGAAAGAATAAGAAAGGAGTTGAAATCAACATGCCTGAAGATCAACTCCTCAAGCTTTTTACAAGACTCGAGGAGTTTGTTAGTAGACCCTGGCCTTGGGAGAGAGACGGATTGAAACACTAGAACCTTTAGATATGGCAAATAAAAGTTAGAGGGAACATCGATGTTAAGACACGATAACCCAGCTTCTAATTTCAACACCTCTAAGGAAGAGCAGTGGAAAATTTCTTGAGGTAAATATCAAAATTTGGCACGAGGCTTCATAATGAAGTGTATTTCCTTAACATTTTGTTGGGCTACAATACACGCCATTGTTTTAGTCAAACTATCACCAAAACCTTGAGAAGATCTAAGAAAAAATTTTCTAATTAAGGTGTGCCTAGGCTGGGAGAATATATGTTTCAGGCCAAAATATGCAAATTCCATCCCAAGCTCATCATTAGGGTGTGTTAATGAATCATATTCATCCGATGAATCATCTTATATAAACCAAAGCCCATCATCACGTGGTAGTGAATCATCTAAGATGATGTCAAGCAGAGATAGAGGACGATGAAACCTCAGGTTTTTTTATCTAAGGCAAGCGGCAACAGCAGATTTAGTGTCAAGTTTGGATAGAATACAGCGGATATTAGAATGAAAATTAGTAAATCTATCTCGACTTGGAGCCTACAATGACAGTTCAATGACCAAACTAATTAATAGTAAGATCATATAATCTAGTCACTACACATAGAAGCATGCATTCCAAGGAAAATATAACAACATTCGACTTATCAAGTGAAGCAGAGAGGAATTATCAAAATTTTCACTTATTGATTTAATTAAAGAATCCATCTCAAATTAGCAAAGGGGGGAGCGCAAACTCTGTTTGCGAAATTATTTGCGACGAAATTGTGAAGTCAAAGTGATAAGTAATTCTTCGAAAGGAGAGAAATCAACAAAAATTCAAATGAAGGAAAGCAAGTAAGGAATATTCAAATTAAAATGATACCGATTCAATTAAGTGATACCTGGAATATTAAAATAAGGAATTCAAAATAATAAAAGAAACGAAGGAATATTCAAATCAAAAATGATACCAATGCTGATTTAATTGAGGAATATTCAAATAAGGAATTCCAATGAACGAAAGAAACGAAGGAAAATTCCAATTAAAATGATATCGATTTAAAAATTTTTTGACACTTTTAACCGATTTAATTGAGGAATATTCAAAGAAGGAATTCAAATGAAGGAAATAAAAAGGAATGTTCAAATTAAAATGATACCAATTTAAACAAACTCTGTTTACCACTGAGTTTTCGTGCCGGACAAGGAGGACGCAGCCCGAGCAGTAACTGTGGATGGGGTAGCGACAACGAAGTATGCGGTGCTGGCAGTGGAGGGAGAGATGGAGAAGGTGAGTACAGCGTATCTTCTATATGATGAAGTTAGATGGAAGGAATGCAGGGAAGAGGAAAAAGGAGCAATTTCAAATCAAAATGGGGGAAAATGAATTTCTAATTGACTGCGAAGATGAGCGAAAAGGAATAATATCAAATCAAAATGGGGACAAAGGTGAATTTCTCGTTGACGAAGGGTCTATAATTAAAAAAAAAATTTATTCAAGAGAACCCGCTAGTCAAAAGAGGGAGATAATGAAACGATTATACCGATTTTTAATTGTGTTGTATTAAGAATTATTTACTTGTGGTCAAATTAGTAAAGTGTAAAAGATTTTTAAATTCCTGAGATGATATGCATAATATTGAATGGTCTGAAGTTATGGCTCTCTAAAAAGTACCTCAATGAAATTTTTATACTCCTTAATCAGATTGTTACTTGATTGAACTTAGTATAGATATTAAACATGGCCACAAACCGACTTAATTAAAATCATGGAATTGTCAATAATTTATCGTCATGGATTCAACCATGCAATTTGATGTTGTATTATGTACTAAGAGATTTCAGTTTTGAAACGATATTTTTAGCGACACACGTCTTCACTTTGTGTAGATAATTAATATTTATCCATGTTAAAAAGATATCGGTACTTGGTCGAACATGGTGACAATATGATACGATCCGGGTTAGCTCGACATCATCCACGCGCGTGAGAAAGCCGGTCGAGATGAATACGAGCTTGAACGGAAGTATTAGAAGGTGAAGATGTAAGAAAAGCTGGATATGCATGGAAGAACCCTTACTTTTGGCTCATCTCGAGACGTGAAATGAAGACGTGAAGTCGAGAACGGGGTCGAGCTTGAGGAAACAAGCTGAAGAATCTACAGAAGCAAATTTACGGCCGTAACCTTTTGTTCATACGGCCGTAACCCGACATTCTGGCCGTAACCCGATTCTGTCTGGCGTAACCCAGGGAACGATTTTGGGCGTAAATCTTCAGAGAGCTAATTACGGCCGTAACTTAAGAATATACGGCTGTACTACAGGATTTTACGGCCGTAACTCTGGTCATACGGCCGTAACATGAGAATCCAGTTTTGGCCAATTTGAAGTAGAAGGGTTTATACGGCCGTATCTTTCCTTCATACGGCCGTACCAGTGGATTTACGGCCGTAAATTTAGACCGACTCTAGCTTTTTGTCTCTACTTTTTAGATATTTCATTATTTTAATATTATTTCTTAGTCATAGATGTATATGAACACAATTAGGCCATTGTAAACACAACTTTGGTTCAAAGAAGCTCTTTAGCTTGAGAGTTGTAGCCTTGCTCCTCTTTGGGTTGTAGCCTTGCTCCCCACCATATTTTCCTTGATCTTGATTGCAATTTGTTGAGTTGTAGCCGTGCTCCTCCGTTGCCATCTCGTTCTAAGGAAACCCCGAACTTATCGAAGGCGTGATCAACCTTCGTGGCGTTCACCCCCGTGATTTGAAACCGCAGTTGAGTCGAGTCGAGGGATCCTCCTCCTCCCCGGAGAGTTTCGGGTTGTTCTCGATCATACCGGATCCAGTCTAGGGGTTCTCGACCTTGGGGTCGTATCACAATATGGGCAGTGATGGAAAGAAAAAATGAGAATAGAGAGTCCACTAGTTATAACCAAATGTGTAAATGTTGCAACACAATATTACGTATAAAACGTCTTTGAATCCTACATTGTGGATGTTGTGATGTTTTGTAAATGAAATATCATGATTGATAATGAGTGCTTCATGGAAGTAGTGACAAAAGTTAAAAGAAAATAGGAAACTTGTTTGACATAGCGAATAAAATAATCCAAAAATCTTAATCAGTAGATTCCACAATAGATCCTTTCGAAATGGCATAGATTTTCATATCTTATCTTCAAGTTTAGCTTTACCAGCATGTTGAAGCAGAGACTGCAGTTCAAAAAGTGTAATTGAGTAAGTAATATTGAAATAAAAGGACAAAAGTGAAAAATGCGAGATACTAGAGACCAGAAGAAAGTAATCGACATACTGAACAATTCTAACTCTCATGCTCTTAGATCTAATAGCAGATAGTGTTAAGTGGCATCAAATAGTCATAAAATAATGCATTCTTATGATATGCAATATTTTGTAACATTGGGCATATCATATGTTCATGTAGTGAAACATATAATGCGATGTAAGGGATGAATAGAAATTGATGCATAGTTGTGCATAACCGATAATAATGATCAACGACTTGCACTCTCCAAGGAGCGCAAGCATTCTTCCTCCTATTGTCGCTGCTTAAGGCCTTCACAGCGGCCAATCTTTTGTAATCTTTCAAAAGTGAACAATGGATTGAATGCCAAATCTTTTAACTTTCTTGTTCATGATAGTGCTATAAATGTCAATCCAAGACTTTCTTTTTGCTCAATATCTACCACCGCTTTGTTGGCGATTAGTTCTTCACTTTTGTGCATTGTAATAGCCCAACATAGCACAATAGGTCAATGTGTCCTTTGACATAAAGTCCCACCGGAAGACTTCCAATTTGATGTTATTGGTGGAATAGGTACTATGTTGCTGCCCTCACGAAAACTAGTCCCACTGTAGTTATCAAAGTCCACCACAACTGCAAGCGGAAGATCATAAGGCGACTTGCAGTTTGATGCATAGACAATGTCTACAATAGTACACATTGTTCAATTAACTAATCCACAATGGGTGGCAAGATTGGCACGTAGCATGAAATGCGATCCAACTAAAATACAAAGCACTTTCTCCAAGCCTTTAGCTTGGTCTACCTCAGCTCTTGTGTCTATCCCATAATTATTTTTTGAAACTATTCTCGGAATTGGTCTTCCAAGGGAAATCAACTTTTTCTGATTGTATGCATTAGCAGACTGTTTAGTAGGGAAGAGACGTAGAGCATATCTAAAGTTATGCACATCGCACATCCACTGTAGACAAAGTGGAGTAATCTCGACTTTTAAATGAGTACCGGTCTTCGATCGTGGATGTTCCACTGCTAGCCTCTGTAGTGCATCTCCAAATGATGGTTGTTCGTCACATGCTTGTCAAAAAATTTGTGACATCAGATTTAGTGTTAAGTTTGGATAGAATACAACAGATGATATCAGGATGAAAATTAGTAAATTTGTCCTTACTTGGAGCCTACAATGACAGTTCAATGGCCAAACTGATTACTAGTGAGATCATATAATCTAGTCATTGCACATAGGAACAACATGCATTCCAATGAAAATATAACAACATTCGACTTATCAAATGAAGCATAGAGGAATTATCAACTTTTTCATTGATTGTTTTGATTAACGAATCCATCTCAAATTAGTAAAGGGGAGACAACAACTTTATTTACGAAATTATCAAGTCTACATATCTGTAAAAAATAAAAAATAAAAATTCATTGCAATGAAATTATCAAGTCAACATGGTAAGTAATTCTTCGAAAGGAGAGAAATCAACAAAATTCAAATGAAGGAAAGAAAGTAAGGAATATTCAAATTAAAATGATACCGATTCAATTAAGTGATACCGGGAATATTAAAATAACGAATTCAAAATAACAAAAGAAATGAAAGAATATTCAAATTAAAATGATACCGATACCGATTTAATTGAGGAGTATTCCAATAGGAAATTCCAATGAACAAAAGATACAAAGGAAAATTCCAATTAAAATGATACCGATTTAATTTTTTTTACACTTTTACCGATTTAATTGAGAAATCTCCAAATAAGCAATTCAAATGAAGGAAAGAAAAAGGAATGTTCCAATTAAAATGATACAGATTTAAACAAATTCTATTTACCAGTGAGTTTTCGCGCTAGACAAAGAGGACGCAGCATGAGCCATAACGGTGGAGGAGGCGGCGACGGAGGATTGGAGGCAGAGATGGGGAAGGTGAGTAGAGCAAATTTTCTAAATGGTCTACGGGGAAGAGGAAAAAGGAGTAATTTCTAATCAAAATGGGGAAAAATGAATTTCTAATTAATTGCGAAGATGAGACAAAAGGAACAATGTCAAATCAAAATGGGGAAAAAGGCGAACTTCTAGTTGACAAAGTGTCTATAATAAAAACAAAAAAAAAATTAATTTAGGAGAACCCGCCATTCAAAAGAGGGAGATTATGAACTAGTATACCGCTTATCTGCGGTGGAACAGACCGTAAAATCTGATTTTGAATTGTGTTGTATTAAGAATGATTTACTTGTGGTCAAATTTGTAAAGTGTAAAAGATTTTTAAGTTACTAAGATGATATACATAATATTGCATGGTTTAAAATTATGGCTCTCTAGAAGGTACCTCAATGAAATTGTTATACTCCTTAATCAGATTGTTACTTGATTGAGCTCAGCATAAAAATTAAACGTGGCTATAAACCAACTTAATTAAAATCATGGAACTGTCAATAAGCAATTTGATGTTGTATTATGTAGTCTTTGACTTTTTTGTATTTTTATAGCCCAACAAAGCACAATAGGTAATTGTGTCCTTTGAGATGAAGTCTCACTCGAAGACTTCGAATTCGATGTTATTGGTGGAATAGTTATTATGTTGCTGCTCTCACAAAAACTAGTCCCATGGTAGTTATCAAAGTCCACCACAACTGCAAGCGGATGATCATAAGGTGACTTGTACTTCGATGTGTAGACAATGTCTACAATAGTACCCATTGCTCGATTAACTAATCCACAATGGGTGGAAAGATTGGCATGTAGCGTGACACGTAATCCAATTGAAATACAAAGCACTTTCTCCAAGCCTTTAGCTTGGTCTGCCTCAACTCTTGTGGCTATCTCACAATTAGTTTTCGAAACTATTTTCGCAATTGGTCTTCCACGTGAAATCAACCTTTCCCGATTATATGCATTAGCAGACTGTTTAGTAGCGAAGAGATGAAGAGCATATCTAAAGTTATGCACATCTACTACAGACAAAGTGGAGTAATCTTGACTTTTAAACGTGTGCCAGTCTTCGATCGCAAATGTTCCACTCCTAAAGAATAGGCGAATGAACAAACATGTAAGGAAATTTTCAAAATCATTCAAGTATCCACCAAAACCTAATAGATATGAAGTAGTCTACACAAAGTAGTGAGCATACTCTGTCGGCTCATGCATCACTATCTAAAACTTAGATATCCGTGTTTGCCTTAACTTCAAAAACCGACACCGAGCCATTACTTCATCAAAATCATGAACAGTAAGCTAGCACTGAATTTACTCACTTTTTCCATGTAATTCTAATTTTGCAAATGTGTCTAGCCTCTCTAATTCCTTTCAAGTATTCTGCAAAGAGAAAAGAAAATAATTAAGACTAAAGCTACAGTGTATTTAAAACTCATGACCAAAGCTAGAAATCTATAATTTTTAGCTAAATAAAGCTATCATGCTCTAATGGACAGAAAAACCATCATAGCTACCTCTTGCAGTGCCTTGGAAAGATCCCCAATTGTCGATGTAAGTTTCTTAGCTAGTTATAAATAAGCTTTAATCATACCAATAAAAATGTGAAACAAAATGAAGTACATCCAGATTACCTTTTGCTACCTATCTCTTCTGTCCTTCATGACAGCTGATCGTCTTGCCTCTGCACTGCACGGCTTGCAAGCAACATCAAGGACAAATCAAGTTTCTATGTGAGGGGCTGAAAAAAAAATGATCAAGACAAAAATATTAATGAAGTAACTAACATTATGGACACAAAAGATAAGGTATTGATATGTGAAAGTTTTCTTACGAACACATGCTATTAACTAAATCAATTAATCTATTCAATTATAGACCAAGTGCTCAAGCATACACATGAACCCAAGAAAAATACAAGAAAGGAAAAGAGATAATCACACATATAAACATTATAAAGCCATAAAAAAAACCTCTAAAAACCTGAATCAACACTTCCAGTCTCCTATTTAATTGAAGGAAAAACTAGAATGCTGCACATCTCTGAACGTGGAAGATCCAATATTTCTTTGAGTTTCTTTTGTTCACTTGATTTCCAATTATTACATGAAGTGCAGATCTTCAAAACTCGAAGTACTCTGTCATTCTTTAGTAGGTATTTAACTAACTTCAACTCCCGGTTCTTAAATTCTACAACTTGAAGTAGCACAAACCAAAGGTTGTCCTCTGAACAGAGAGGTAGTGCTTCACTAAGGGTTTTTCTTTCAAAATCATGATATCCCTGTCCCCAAAAAAAGCCACTACACTAAGGGTGAAGTTTATCATCATTTTGCTTTGTATGCAGAAACAACTGAGAAAAAAACTTACATTGGAAATGACGAGGACCTCCAGTGGAGGGGTGTAGTGGAGTATGTCTGTCACGTATCCAATGTCAAAAATATCGTGCTTCAAAGCTGTCAATGGTATATGCTGATGATCGGGATATACGATTTGCAAAGAGATAAATCGTTAAACTGGAACACAACTTGAAAAAATTATGACAGGTAAATCACGTGCTGTCTCACTTCCATAGCTTCATAAGACAATTTCATGGAGGTTACTCCATGCAAGTCCTGAAGAAACTTAGATGCATCATCTTTGATATTATCATCATCTCTAGTAAAATGTACAATTGCTCTTGCATAGGACATGGTCTTACTCAATGAATGAATCCGCAATGCTGGACCTTCATACTCAATGCACTCCAAATTTGTTGTATTGATCGAAAATGTGTAATCTGCGGCAACCGTTTTGACAGTAAAGGTGTAAGTTACAGCAGGCATTTCAATGCACAGCTTTTTTATAGGGATTTACTAGAAAGAATAAGGATGGAGTTGAAATCAACATGCCTCAAGAACAACTCCTCAAGCTTTTTACAAGACTTGAGGAGTTTGTTAATAGACCCTTGCCTTGGGAGAGAGACGGATTGAAACACTGGAACCTTTAGATATGGAAAATAGAAGTTAGAGGGAACATCTATGTCAAGACACAATAACCTAGCTTCTAATTTCAACACCTCTAAGGAAGTGTAGCAGAAAATTTCTTGAGGTAAATATCCAAATTTTGCACGAGGCTTCACAATGTAGTGTATTTCCTTAACATTTTGTTGGGCTACCATACAAGCGATTGTTTTAGTCAAACTATCACCAAAACCTCGAGAAGATCTGAGAAAAAATTTTCTGATTAAAGTGTGCCTAGCCTGGGAGAATATTTGTTTCAGGCCAAAAAATGCAAATTTTACCCCAAGCTCATCATTAGGGTATGCTAATGAATTATATTCATCCGATGAATCATTTGATATCAACCCAAGCCCATCATCACGTGTTAATAAATCATCTAAGATGATGTCAATAGAGATAGAAGAAGATGAGACCTCAAGTTTTTTTTTATCTAAGGCACGCGGCAACAGTCGATTTAGTGTCAAGTTTGGACAGAATACATCGGATATGAGGATGAAAATTTGTAAATCTGTCTCTACTTGGAGTCTACAATGACAGTTCAATGACCAAACTGATTACTAGTAAGATCATATAATCTAGTCACTGCACATGGAAACATGCATTCCAAGGAAAATACAACAACCTTCGACTTATCAAGTGAAGCAGAGAGGAATTATCAACTTTTTCATTTATTGATTTAATTAAGGAATCCATCACAAATTAGCAAAGGGGAGAGCACAAACTCTATTTACGAAATTATCAAGTCTACATCTCTGTTAAAAAAAAAAATCATTGCGACAAAATTTTGAAGTCTACGTGATAAGTAATTCTTCAAAAGAAGAGAAATCAACGAAAATTCAAATGAAGGAAAGAAAGTAAGGAATATTCAAATTAAAATGATACCGATTCAATTAAGTGAGACCTGGAATATTAAAATGAGGAATTCAAAATAATAAAAGAAACGAAGGAATATTCAAGTCAAAATGATACCGATACCGATTTAATTGAAGAATATTCAAATAAGGAATTCCAATGAACGAAAGAAACGAAGGAAAATTCTAATTAAAATGATACCGATTTAATTTTTTTTTTTACACCTTTAACCGATTTAATTGAGGAATATTCAAAGAAGGAATTCAAATGAAGGAAAGAAAAAGGAATGTTCAAATTAAAATGATACCAATTTAAACAAACTCTATTTACCATTGAGTTTTCGTGCAGGACAAGGAGGACGCAACCCGAGCAGTAACTGTGGACGAGCCAGCGACGACGGAGTATGCAGCGCCGGCAGTGTCGGCAGAGATGGAAAAGGTGATTAGAGCGCATCTTCTAAATGATGATGTTAGATGTAAGGAATGCGGGGAGGCGGAAAAGGAGTAATTTGAAATCGAAATGGGGAAAAAGCGAATTTCTAATTGACTGCGAAGATGAGCGAAAAGGAATAATATAAAGTCAAAATGGGGAAAAAGGTGAATTTCTAGTTGACGAAGGGTCTATAATAAAAATAGAAAAAAATTTAACTCAAGAGAACCGGCCAGTCAAAATAGGGAGATAATGAACAAGTATACCTGATTTTGAATTGTGTTGTATGAAGAATTATTTACTTGTGGTCAAATTAGTAAAGTGTAAAAGATTTTTAAGTTCTTGAGATGATATGCATAATATTACATGGTCTGAAGTTATGGTTCTCTAAAAAGTACCTCAATGAAATTTGTATACTCCTTAATCAGATTGTTACTTTATTGAGCTTAGTATATAAATTAAATGTGGGCACAAACTGACTTAATTAAAATCATGAAATTGTCAATAATTTATCGTCGTGGATGCAAACATGCAATTTGATGTTGTATTATGTACTAAGAGATGTCAGTTTTAAACGATATTGTTAGCGACACGTGTCTTCACTGTGTGTAGATAATTAACATTTATCCATGTTAAAGAGATATCGGTACTTAGTCGAACATGGTTACAATATGGGCAGTGATGGAAACAAACAATGAGAATAGAGAGTCCACTAGTTATAACCAAATTTGTAAATGTTGTAACACAATATTATGGATAAAACGTATTTGAATCCTACATTGTGGATGTTGTGATGTTTTGTAAAGGAAAATTCTATTTAAAATGATATCGATTTAATTTGTTTTTTGACACCTTTACCGATTTAATTGAGAAATATTCAAATAAGGAATTCAAATTAAGGAAAGAAAAAGGAATGTTCAAATTAAAATGCTACCGATTTTAACAAACTCTATTTACCGGCGAGTTTTGGCGCTGGACAAAGAGGACGCAGCGTGAGCAGTAACGGTGGAGGAGGTGGCGACGGAGGATTGGAGGCAGAGATGGGAAAGGTTAGTCGAGTGCATTTTCTAAATGGTCTACGTGGAAGAGGAAAAAGGAGTAATTTCAAATCGAAATGGGGAAAAAGTGAATTTCAAATTGATAATGAAGATAAGCAAAAAGGAATAATAGCAAATCAAAATGGGAAAAAAAGGTGAATTTTTAGTTTACAAAGCGTCTATAATAAAAACAAAAAAAAACATAATTCAGGAAAACCCACCAGTCAAAAGAGGAAGATAATGAACTAGTATACCACTTATCTACGGTGGAACTGACCATAACATTTGATTTTGAATTGTGTTGGATTAAGAATTATTTACTCGTGGTCAAATTTGTAAAGTGTAAAATATTTTTTAAGTTCCTGAGATGATATGCATAATATTGCATGGTCTGAAATTATGGCTCTCTAAAAAGTACCTTAATGAAATTGTTATACTCCTTAATCAGATTATTACTTGATTGAGCTCATCGTAGAAATTAAACGTCACAATAAACCAACTTAATTAAAATCATAGAAGTGTCAATAAGCAATTTTTGTATTATGTAGTCCTTAACTTTTGTGTATTTATATAGCCCAACAAAGCACAATAGGTAATTGTGTCCTTTGAGATGGGAGTCCCACTGGAAGACTTCCAATTCGATGTTATTGATGGAATAGTTATTATGTTGCTGGCCTCACAAAAACTATTCCCATGGTAGTTATCAAAGGTCACCACAACTGCAAGCGGATGATCAAAAGGTGACTTGCAATTCGATGTGCAGACAATGTCTACAGCAATACCCATTGCTCGATTAACTAATCCACAATGGGTGGCAAGATTGGCACGTAGCATGACATGCAATCCAATTGAAATACAAAGCACTTTCTCCAAGCCTTTACCTTGGCCTGCCTCAGCCCTTGTGGCTGTCTCACAATTATTTCTTGAAGCTGTTTTCCCAGTTGGCCTTCCAAGTGAAATCAACCTTTCCCGATTGTACGCATTAGTAGATTGTTTAGTAGGGAAGCGGCGTAGAGCATATCTAAAGTTATGCACATCCACTGTGGACAAAGTGGAGTAATCTTGACTTTAAAACATGTGCTAGTCTTCGATTGCAACAAAATTATCAAGTCAACATGGTAAGTGATTCTTCGTAAAGAGAGAAATCAACGAAAATTCAAATGAAGGAAAGAAAGTAAGGAAAATCCAATTTAAATGATATCGATTCAATTAAGTGATACATGGAATATTAAAATAAGGAATTCAGAATAATGAAAGAAGTGAATGAATATTCAAATCAAAATGATACTGATACCGATTTAATTGAGGAATATTGAAATAAGGAATTCCAATGAACGAAAGAAAAGAAGGAAAATTCCAATTAAAATGATACCGATTTAATTTTTTTTTTTTGCACCTTTAACCGATTTAATTGAGGAATATTCAAATAAGGAATTCAAATGAAGGAAAGAAAAAGGAATGTTCAAATTAAAATGATACTAATTTAAACAAACTCTATTTACCAGTGAATTTTCGTGCCGAACAAAGGAACCCAGCGCGAGGGGTAACTGTGGAGGAGGTAGTGATGACGGAGTATGTGGCGTTGGCGGTGGAGGCAGAGATGCAGAAGGTGAGTAGATTACATTTTCTAAATGATGAAGTTTGATGTAAGGAATGCGGGGAAGAGGAAAAAGGAGTAATTTCAAATCAAAATGGGGAAAATGTGAATTGCTAATTGATTGCAAAGATGAGGGAAGAGGAATAATTTAACAATTAACATGAAGTTGATATTCTTGGAGAAAATTAGTGTGGAGATTTAGATTTAAGTGACTATATTCTTGTATTGATGGCATTGATTTATATTATGTTTGTTGTTGAGGTGTTGAGGGGAATTGTAAATCAAGTTTTGTGATTGTTGTATATTTGTTCATTGCATATTTTACAGGAACGAATTGTACAATATATAAGGGAAATTCTGTCGAATTTTTTATAAAATTCTCTCATCACTTGTGTTAATTTAGAAGTTTGGTGCACTCATGAGTACTCGATTTAGTATCTTGGTGGTGCTATTCACATAGTATTAACGTATATCCAATCCTGAAATTGTTGATACTTTAGCCTCCTGTGCAACGCATGGGTGAAAAGGACTAGCATATATATAGATGTCGTTTTTTGTATGTTTCTAGTGATGTTGGATGTTTTGTTATTTTTATTAGAAATATTCCCCACGTTTGTTGTTGACTTGTAATTGGTGTTTTTCAAACTTTATACAATTCACCTTTTATTACAAGTTATCTAGGGTAGTTATTGTTTTTATTCGTGTAATGTGATTGATGTTTTCGACCTTTACACTTGCAGTCTTTCATTATTTATGACCTCCAACAATGGTAACAATGTTCATTAATAGCATACATTACTAGGCGCAGCTTACATTCACACAGTGCTCAAGTAGCATCTTAAAGTAACAATAATAAGTGATACAAACTATTACACTGCCATTAGTAACAACTACCACGATACCATTATATTGGTTTCAATAATTAACCTGATTTCCCTAAGAAATAATGTTATCAACAATGCTAACAATACTCATTAATAGCATACATTATTAAGTGCAGGTTACATTGGTCTAGGTAGCATTTTAAAATAACAATCACTAGTAACATATATGATTAAATTGTCATCAGTAATAATGATGAGTAACAGCATACACTAATATTAAATGCATTTGTAGAATCCATTATTATTTTCGACTACAATATACTATAATGATAATCAATATTTAAATGCATCCTCCTAATCAGGGACAGATCTACAGTGGGGGCACTGGGGGCAGGTGCCCCCACTGGAATTTTGAAAATTTTATTTGTTGGTTTTGAACTTTATAAAATATACTCTTATAAGACCGAGGTGTTCGCCATGAAACATAGGAGAAGCCTGCTAGTGTGGTTGTAAAACTTTTAACTATACCCTCCTAATAAGGTATGGGTTCAACTCTCCAACATAACACATTTTATTATTTTTGTTATAAAATTGTTTAATTAATTCTTAACATTTGCTATCCATGCTAAATTAGTTTCAATATTTTAGAAAGCAACTTTTTCAACATCTCTATGTAAGATGAATAAAATTACATGTTTCTTTCACTTAATAGTAATTAAAAAATGAAATAACTTTAAAATGTGATGAAAATTTTTTTTGTATCGTCATGCTTGTTTTTGAGCCTCCAGAAAATGAGCCATCATCCCCTTACAACTATGTGTATTAATGTCTACTGTTTAAAAAAGAAAATTGCCCCCACTGCACACAAATCCAGGCTCCGCCCTGGTCCTAATGAATTTAACGTAGGAACCGAAAGGAGAGAAGGAATAATATACACATGAATTTACAAAAACTAATGTGGCAACTTTGTGGCAGTCAATATTGGGATCACATGATGTGTAAAAAAGATTTATGTCTACTATCTTGTTGAACTTGTAATACAAATAATCCGTACATGATCGATTAAAAAGGAGAGGAAATTTCACCCCATCTATCAAAGTTATTTTCAGTTATAGCAGACACTGATTTTTCTTTTTCTTTTGTTTTCCTTTTTTAAGGTCTAATGTGTTAAAATTCTAATCTTAATCATTTAGATAATATTGAATACCCTATAAATACCCCTTAAATTTTGAGGGAGCTTTGTCATTGTTCGTTCATTAATTTTTGTAGTAGCATTTAGAATGCAAACTCTCTGTGCTAAATTGCTAATACAACATGAATATTCCAGGTTGTTCACCCCTAATACAGTGGGTTAATGGCGGCTGATACGTATATTATGAGATGTTAGTCATGGGGCTTGTTAACAAATAATCGTCAAAAGATTATCTAGCAATTTTCATTATTTAATAATATCATTTAAATAATAATCTTTTATCCATTTCTTTCATTGTTTCGTATTTTAATTTAATTTTGATTTCAACTGCGGACAACCAGTGAATTTAACTCACTACAAGAAAATTGGGCTTTTGTGACGATGTATTTACCACAGCTTCATATGCCCCAACAGATAAGCTTTACACCACAATAAAAAGAGTTGTCATAAAAAGTCATTACTTTTTACCACAATTTCATCTTGCTGTGGTAAGTGCTCCTTTTTTGTGATGCTATATTTGCAACGATCACATAAGTCGTGGTACATAAGTCGTGGTAAAAAAATACTTTGTATGACAGCAAAAAAATACCGTTATTAAAAATGATAACATTTAACCACAATCCAATTTTACCGTGGCGAATAATCGTCATAAAAATGATTGAAATTCTAAAATATATTACCTTATGCCACGTTAACGTTTTCTGTACAATCTCCCTTTTTTTTTTTTTTTGACCATGACTATTAATGGTGTATTTGGTGTTGCTTAAAAGAAACAGTTTTTTTGCCCTTTCTTCTCCCTCAATAGTAAACATTATGATGCTTCACAATATCAAATAAAGCAAAGGAAAGCCAAACATGCTTAGTGCTGTGTTTTTCTCAATCCTCCCAAAATGTATCTAATAATGTTGTGGTAAAAAACAAAGACCGAGCATCAGGAACGGTAAATCCAATTTCCCTCATTTTTCCTCGTTTCGTTCTAATCGGAATTGCCCAAAATTCAATTATATTCCTTAACAGCCTTCAAGATGCTTAACTCTAATTAGATCTCCTTCATCCCTTCACGTTCGTTCACGTTGTTTAGCTCTCTGCTAGAAATCACCCTAGTTTCTCAAATCCGTTAAAACTTCTCAATTATTTGAGTTCTTCACCACTCCATTGAGGATTCGAGGTATACTTGTGCAATTTTTTTTTTCTATTTTGCTGTATTTTGGAGTATCGAGGTATCCTTGTGCAATTTCCTACTCCGGCATATCTCTGAAATATAATTTTATGGTGTTTTATACATTTTTTTTTTCTGTTTTGCTGTATTTTTGAGAAGTATCGAGGTATTTTGGAGTTCTTCGCCACTTCATCATCAAGGTATCCTTGTGCAATTTTCTATTCCTAGATACCTCTGAATAATTTTTTATGGTGTTTTACACATTTTTTTCCTGTTTTGCAATATTTGAAAGTTCATCACTATTCTTCACAACTCAATTTCCAACATCCAGGTATATTTGTGTATGGTTATTATGTGTTTAAATTACCAGCGACTCTTCGTAATCGGTATTGTTTTGTTGTCTAGTTCTCTTTGTTCTTCATGATGTATATGCAAAAAATGTGAAATTTGAGATTGAGAAGAAGAATTATCTCCCAGCGTACTGTTCATTGGATAGCCTTCTAGGAATATTAGTTAATTGTTTCTGATTTCAATTAGGCCGTTAATTGTGTATCAATCAGCAAGTTCAGCTATAACTATATAATCTATGTTATGTAGAGCCAAAATATCATAGACAGATTAAGCCTTAGTCTATAAATTCCCATTTTATTAACGACATACCTTTATACACCAGAATTGAAATTGTCCAGTAATTGACAAATCAAGGGAAAATATTATAAACCTTATCTTCATGCCACTTTGTTTCCCACTGAGTATCCAATATTTTATTAGCAATTTCCTTTTGTGCATTAAGAACTGTCCTTGAGCCAAGAGTTTATCTCTTCACTTTGCCATTGAGCCAGTATAGTATGCGTGATTATTAGAGAAGATTGTTTACACCTAATACCTAACTTGTTTCAAAGTTTATTTACTGGTGAACTTAACCACAAAAGCAGAAAACACATATTGCTAGTATAGATGAATAGGGCAGTTCTGTAGTTTGTTGGGCTTGAGGTGAACTTTTAAAAATGGGCCCATTTTATTTATTTTTTCCGTAAAATTAATATAAAGCGACACACGAAACTCAACTATGGCTACAGTAAAAATTAGTCAAACACACAGTAATAATCCAAAAGAATATAAAAAACTCAATCAGAGCGCCAACACAGAGATATGAGTGCCAAGTAGGCGAAAATGGGCCTAAATATTTGAATAAACAATGCTAAAAATTGGACCTAAATTTCTCAAACAAAAATTGGGCCTAAAAGTTTGGGTTCAATACTTGAATTATTCTCTTGTTACTATTAAAATTTGGTCTAAAAATTTCGGTTGAATTCAAAATTGAGCCCTTCAATTAAAAAAACATAATACACAACTGGACCTCAGATATAATAGATTAAAATATGCCGCCCGAATGGTCGAGCCTGAGGCAACTGCCTCACGACAGGACCGCCTCTACAGATGAATGCTATTGTTTCTGTACGTTGGAAGAATCTTAAGTTACATTCTCAGTCAAGGTCTGCTTTTCCATGCAACTGAATCAATATCAAGTTGATAATTATTCACATCAAGTTGAGTTATTTTAGTTTAAAGGAATGCCTTTTTCTGTCTTTCTATATTCTTTCGCCTCACATATGCCACATATGTATATCTAATCAATGGATATGCCATATATGTATATAGGGTACCGTGAGAGATGCAGCGGGTTCACACTCGAGTGGGAATAATGCCAGTTACTAAATTCAAGATCCCATCCTTGATGAGGTATAATTTTAATTTACTATTAGAAACTAGACTCAACTAGATTGATATTGTATTTATAATTGTCTTTTATTTGCTTCATGCAGGATTATGTTGAGAAACAAATTGAAATGAGAAGAAGATAATGCAATGGAAAAGAAGAGAGATTGGTGACATGGATAGTGACATTCATCTATTTTTCATTGATGTTATATACATACAATTTACAAAGTTAGTATTTTTCATTACATGGTTTGATTTGTGATTTGTGTAGTCTATTCTTTGGCCTAATTACATTACATTGAATATTTGTTGGATTCAATATAATTTTTAATCAACTGCCTATATTATTTTCTATAATTCACATGATTGAGGCAAGTAGAGGTAAAATTGTTTGGCAAGACGAAAGCAAATACTTGTGTCAAATATTGGTTACGGCAAAATAAAAATTAGAAAATCGCATAATTGAATAAACTTTTTACCACGGCAATAAACATATTTACAACAACACGTGAACTTTGGTAAATAATGTTTTTTGCCACAGTTATAATACTGTAGTTAATATAATATGTGAAATTAATGCTATTTGTGAGGTAAAATACTGTGGAAAAATGAACTATTTACCACAGCTCTTGACTGTCGCATATAACGAGATTTAAGACACATTATATGCAACAAAACATAAGCTATGGCGATATCGTGGCAATTACTTTTTGCGACGGTCACATACTACAATAAATTTTTTTGCCAGACCATTTAATATGAGGGATCAAAAACTGTAGCAAGAGTGTGGCAAAAAGTATTTGCCACGGCATTTCATCCTTTTGCAACAGTAACATGCTGTGGCGAAAACTCGATTTTCTTGTAGTGACTATTTTTGATATTCTATTGGGTATTTTTGAGAAATCATCAATATTTTGGTAAATCGGATTGAAACCTCGTTCTATTACCAAAAGTTCCCATATTATTTTGATGAGTACGTACTACCTACTTAATTTCATTGATATGTTGAATTTAATTAATAAGAGGGAAAGACAAAAATGGCAAGTACTTTTTTGAAAATCCCAATTATGTTAAGTTACTTTTCATAAAGACAAATCTGGCAGAACCTTGACTTGCTGTGCCCCAAATTACCCTTACTAATTGACTAATTTGCAGATTTTTTTTACTGAAATTTCACGAAATCCCTATACTCTATATTATAGGATATAGGGATATAGAATCAGAGACTGTTCATCTTCTCCAGTGATTAGTTTATCTTCTCCGCCACCATTGGCTACTATTTAATTTAATCGGAATACACTTTTGACTAGGCGAACGGATTTGACTAGAAATTAGGTTTTGGCAATGAAATTTGTTTAATTGAAATTTAGTGGGAAATTATTTCAATAGGGATTGTTAAATGCATGTAGCGATGGATCTCAATTGGTTCCTGCAATTCATAGTGGCACCATTCTTGGTGATTATTGGGTTGCTCCAACTCGTGAGAAATGCCTCCTCCAAGTACTTCGTCGTTGACTCCAATTTCGAGTCAGATCACTCTTTCAACCAGAACAAGAAGCAGAACGCGGCGGAAGCTGATGCTTCCTTTCCGTCCAACTAAACAAGGCAAGGGTATATTGGTCCATCAAAATTGAAATTTATGCTATTAGTGTCTTTTTGTAAAAAAAACTTGATACTATTATAAAACTATAGAAAATAGAGAGAGTTTAGAGAGAATGAATTCTCAGGAATGAATTTCATTAATAACTGAAGCCCTATTTATAGGAAAATTTCAAATGGTACAATCGTAATTACATAATTTCATCAGGGGCATAATAGTCATTCACATCATTAAAATATATATAGATTCTTTCCTCGTGGCTCGCGAGTTCATAACACTCCCCCTTGAATGACTATTAATACAAATGTCTTCTAGACTTGTTTGGAGAAAAACCCAGTGGGAAAAAACTTCCAAACCGATTGCAGGATAGCTTGGAGTGGTTATATACTGCTTCATCAAAACATTGCTCCCCCTGACGTCTATCAACGGCATAGGAGTATTCACGTGCTGCCTCGTTAAAACCTTGTCAAGAAAACCCAGTGGGAAAAAACTTGATCGAAGGAAAAAGAGTACAGCTACTCCATCTGATTTCATATCTTGAGGACCGATATCCTTACTTCTGGTAAAAGATTTCAATATCATCATTGTTTGGATCTAAAGCATTGTCTCCATTATAACTTGATCCAATAGATATGTTGATGTCGAAATCAGTAGGACTAATTACTTATCAACTGAGGTGGGCGTCAGGACCTGAGTAATAGTAACTGAAGAAGTAAAGAATGTAAGTGTATTATGTCCGAGCTAGTCCTTGATTACAGAGAATTTTCGTGTGTCAAATGAATGCTAAGTGTTCTATTTATAGTGTGCAATCTGGTAGGAGGGTAGTAGGTCATCATGGCGCCGGCTAGGTCTGCTCCAGAATAGATGCAATGATGATGTCTATTGTACTTCAGGCAGTCTCGCATTTAAGGCGTTGAACTCGAAACTTGGGTGCAGCCGTCGTTGCATTAATGGGGTAAGGATGGTCTGTCGGCTGCAGGTGGTGTCAGGGTGTCAGGTGACACGTGGGTTGTCCTTGTTGTCGGCTACTGTAGCGAGCGGGACTGGTCACACACCATGGCCGAGTTGACCTCGGACCATCTGTCAGACATTAGCGATGGGAACAGCTCTCCACAGCTCTGCCGACCTGGGCCCTTGGCCGAGCTAGGCGGGCCCGGCCGAGCTGGACTGGGACCCTCCATATATTCTCTAGTGAGGTGAATTCCAGGATCAATCCGACCTGGGACGCTGGACACGTCACCGGCCGACCTGGTGCCCTTACACGTCAGCGAGGGGTCCATGTTGTCCTGAGGACCTGGGGTGGGTCTGTGCCACGTCACCAGGGTGCCAACAAGATACACTGTGTCGATTTCTCTTGTTGTCCTCAATATACCATGAATATGCCTCGTTAAAACCTTATTAGGAAAAACCCAGTGGGAAGAATCCTAATGAAGGAAAAAGAGTACATTATTCATGTGAATACGCCATTAAAGTTGCCTCATTAAAAACCTTGCTAGGAAAACCCAGTGGGATAAAACCTCAGTCAAGGGAAAAAGAGTACAACACGTATTTTATACAAGTATGCTTCAAGCATTTCAAAATCTTTCATGGATTTATATAAGTATCATATACATTAGTTGATGCGCTTCATTCATTTCCACGTGAATGAAATTTAGATATTATATAATATCATGTTATATTCAGTGCTTATATGCAATCAACAGCTTCAATCTCATTTTCTCACTATATCGAGATATATTCCTAAATCTCTTCTGGAGATTTCATATTAGTTGAGATTTGGCTGCCTCATTAAAAACCTTGCTTGAGAAAAACCCTTTTGGGACAAAAACATCAATCAAGGAAAAGAGTACAGCATATGAATTTCTCAACAATATCAACGTAGATATTTTGAGCCGTTGCATGCACTGATACAATAATACATTTGAAACCTCTTCAAGAGTTTCATTCTCATTTCTCATTAAACCCGTGTATGAACACTTTAATCATAAGGGCATATATTTTAGCATCGGTATTTTCCGATGGATTTCAATATCCTCACTATCGTATGTAGTGCTATCTTTTCATATTGTGTCGACACTTTCAATCTTATTTCTTTCCCCATATCGACATAGCTTATCGAGATATCTCATTATCAATCCTCTTGTAGGATTACACAATATAGTTATGTCTATATACTCTTCAAGAGTATATGCCTCCGTTATTAAGACCATCTTTTATAATTTGCTTTGATATATATGATTGGGGAACTCTTATAATATCAACATTTCTAGCAATATTAACTTATCAAAGCATCATAGCTGATATATGTGATTGTTCATAGTCTTTCATGCATCCTTGAATTTCAAGTTCATATTTCAATTGTGAGGATATAGTATGATGCATTTCACATATCATTTTCAGCCTTTAATACTCCCCCTCATGCTAAGAAAATTTAGAACACTAAAACTCATATATGTTCTCATCATTCAGCCTTAATATGGGAATTTATATAGTTTGCATTCTATTCTCGATATTGGCAATTTATTGGAGGACTTTAAATAATTTGCCACATAATATCCCACTTGTATGCATACTCAATCCTTGAGGATTTATTCAAGTATTGGAATATACATTTACTAGCTTTATCATTAAATCTGGAAATCATGCTCATACCGTGAGCAAATATTTCGTAAATTTCAAATTACGAATCATATACACATGTGACTATCTAGTGGATCCATATCATAATATTTAGTAGTCCACATGGAGGATGAGTGGGCCCATATTCTCATCCTTTATTCCAGATATATTTGGGATTTATTCCAAATATTGGCTAGTAATGATTTCATCATTTATCGAGAACAATCATTGAAGAATTCTTTTAATTCTTCACTTGAAATATTGATTTCAATAATTATTTAAGCAGGGGATGGTCATCAGGTTACGCAAGCAGTATTATTGAACTTTTAGTTCAGTAAATTCTTATATCGATTTCACTAGTATCTGTATAGTGCTCAACATGATTTATTACTTTCATCATATGTATAGCTCACCGACATTCCATCATGTTTCGGTAGCATTATTACACATCATTGTTCAAGCGTGGAATCTTAGCACATACGCTTCATGTTTCGATACTGTTCTAACGCGGAGCCTTACCTCATAGGCGTTTATAAATTATCCGGGCACTTACAGTATTCACCATCATAATGGTCCATATATAATAATGGATAATTTGCTCTCAAACCTTCGAAAATACTATCCATCACTACCGATCAAAATCCTAAAAAAGATTTATCGAAGTAGGCTTGAAAGGTTGAGGATGCTAATGAATAAGGGTATCCCACAAGATATCCGATGGTTGATTGAAGCAAAGGTTCGATTATCTGGTGAGGTTTCAATTCCTTCTAAATACATGTCTGGTATGGGTGAAAGTAGTTTTTCAAAGAAACGGAGAGCAAAAAGATTAGAAGGATGCTACAAGTGTGCTCGGTGGACATGTGATACTCGATGTAAATCTGTGGGGTACTTGTCCAGAAACCGAGAAGATAAAATAGCATTCATTAAGGATGGATTGAGTAAGGAGCCTTTGGATGATATTCAACAAGCTCTTGAGACACATCCTAGTGGGCATGTACAAGGTGAACTGATGGCCTTATGGGCCAAATTTAAAGATGAACAATCACGTTATAGTCTTGAAAAACTTACTTTAGAAGATCCTGTTTGTAAATTTAGTAGAAAAACTTAGTATAATAATTTTCTCATATTAATATAAGGAAGCTCAGTGTAATAACGAAGATCAATGTTTTTCTTGTAATTGTAAATATTATTTTTCAATTTTTAAGATATATATATATATATGTATATATATATTATTTTTCAATCACCGACAGGTATATGTCATTTCACTAACATTTTTCTGCCTTTTTCTCTTTCATATTTGTCAAAAAGTAAATAGTACAATCAATTATTGGTTTGAAAATTTTTCTTTAAATAGAGGGATTCATATATCTCTCATGTTCATACATTAAAAGTATAGTGCAAAAAGAGAGATAGGAGTAGAGATGGATATGGAGATTTTAGAATCATCTCATACAAGTCAGCCTTTACCTTGCCAGATTAAAACCATATGTATTCTTGGTGGATCTAAATTGGTAGGTCATATCCAATATGTGGATATGGCAAACCGACTCGTAAAAGAGTTAGGGAGACAAGAAATCAATATACTATATGGAGGAACCAACAACAAACTTTTAGCTAGACTTATAATGGCCGCACCATCATGGGGAATAAGAGTTTGAATGTAATACCTTTCCATTTAGTTGGATCTAATACTCGAATTGGAGCCGTTCTACCATGGGTCAGCAGAGGTTGGTGCTACAAGCGCAATCCATCCACAACCGCATGATGTATATGATGAATAATAGTGATGCTTTCATTGTCCTTCCAGGTGACTACAACACCTTTGGAGGAAATATTCAATATAGCCTCGTTGGCACAGTGGAACTTTCATGTCAAACCAAATAGGTTTGTTGAATATTAACAATTTCTTTGATGGCTTACTAGCGTTCCTAGATCAGAGTGTAGATAATAAGTTTATCTCTCATTTACTGAGAAAAATACTTATTTCTGCTAGTACTGTTGATGAACTACTTATCAAATTTCATGCATATGTTCAAGAATCTGTGGAAGCACAGGTCCGTCGGTCACAGACCACTGGTGTCAAGCGAAAAAGAAATTCGGATCCTTTAAATATCTCATTATGAACCCTGATGTTGAGGGTGGCAGAATTACGGAGTATTTATACTCTCGAAACGCACCCTTCATTTATGGGTTCAATATATATTTTCTTTTCGCATTTCTATATTTTCGAGTGTTTATTGCCATCTTTGATATTCTCAATATGTTCCACTTCGGCTGTTTTGTACTTCTTCTGGAGTAATAATAATAATATCATATTGGCTTTAGTCAAATACAGAAATCTAGTGATTATACTTCTTCAAGAGAATTTTATTCTTATATAAATATAGTATCATATCATTAATGAGATTATTTCGAATGATCTCGTCATATCCATGAGATTACTTCATATAATCACTCCATATGATATGTTCCTTTTATCAATATGGGATCTATTGAGCATTTTACTTTCATATATTTATCCAATGGTAACTTCAAGTACCACTTGTTCAATTTTCTCCATTAATATTCGGTATATATGGAGAAGTAATTTTATTCTCATCGTCTACTTCTTCAAGAGTAGGATTAGAATATTTGATTAACTACTTCTTCTGGAGTAGGATTAGTTATAACCAATCGTATAGTATTACCCACCACATTGGAAATATGCACACCAATCGTGTGGTATTACCCACCACATTGGAAATATACTCAAACTATAAAGTGCATAAATTTAAATTCTAGATATTAAATTCTCCCCAATAGGTGGTTGAACCTACCACATGGAAATTATCGCAATAAATATAAATTTACTGAATTTAAATTGCGAGAATTAAAATGCATAATGATTAACTACTTCTTCAGGAGTATGGTCTGCTTAGTAGAAGGTATTACCCATCACTTAGCATATAAATTGCATAAATATATAAAACCTTCTATTTAGTGATGGTTGAACCCATCATTAGGTAGGAGGTGTTGCAGTATTTAAATTGCAGTAAATAAAGTACGAGAATTAAATATTAAACTGCTTCTACGGGAGTAGATTTGTTCTTCTAGAACAGATACTCATTACTTCTACAAGAGCACACTTATCCTTTTAGAATAAGTATATTATGTAATTAAACTCTTCGGGAGTTAAAATAATATTCCGATCTTTTAACTCAAATGGACTTTAGGTCGTAATTAATGGATTTAGAATTTCTTTGGGAATATTCTATCCATTTTTGTTTACTGTCGTCAAAGTAAATGGCCTTAAATCGAAATATCTGCTGTCATTGTCAGCTACGATTCTTGTGGCAGTGCTTCTAGCAGTGCGTGGCGCTACACATATTTCTTTATAAAACATTAATACATACTCATTCCGCCAACCGCTACCGATTCTATGGCGGCGCTTTAACAAGTGCGTGGTCTTTGCACATATCTCTTTATAAAGTTTTGACATTATAAGCATTAATACGTAAATATTCACAAGTCCAAGAACCCTTTTGTAACTTTTTCAAAAGTTGGGGTACTGATTTGTAAATTTTTGAAAGTTTACCTTATCAATATTGGTGTTAAATCGAAGATCTCGTTAAATCGAGTATAATGGAGTCGAGAAAATTTGATTTTGATAATGTATGCTCCTTATATCTCGATAAAACGAATGTTATAGTTTAACATATTATTATATTATAAAATAATAATATAAGATATATAATATATACCTCTCCGTCCTTTTGCTTCCATTTTGTCACTTAATTTTTGAAACTAGTATTCATCGTGTTTGGCTTGGAAAATTCCACTAATTGACATTGGTATTGTATCTCTCTGTAGGAGTAGGTATTTTATAACGGATTGTGGTGTGCTTATGCCTTTAGAGAGAATGGGACAAAGAGAGATTTTATAGAAAATTGAGTATTTCAAATTGTAATAATCCAGTTTCTGATACAGAAGATCATCTATAAGATGCAACTGTAGAGCATACTTCTTTCATATTACTCAAAGGGTTAGAGACTCGTGCTGATAACGTATTATAAAACTATAGAAAATCGAGAGAGTTTAGAGAGAATGAATTCTCAGGAATGAATTTCATTAATAACTGAATCCCTCTTTATAGGGAAATTTCAAATGGTACAATCGTAATTACATAATTTCATCAGGGGCATAATAGTCATTCACATCATTAAAATATATATAGATTCTTTCCTCGTGACTCGCGAGTTCATAACAGATACCAATGTCTTTAGATTTTTTAAGTTGACCATTTTTGGGATTTTTTCAATTAATAATAATCATATAAAATCGATAAAGCAGTCCACATTTACTTTGTGGCCTATATGCACATCACCAAACATATTATGTTAGAAAATTAACAGGAACCTTGGTTGATAAAAGTTTCATTATTTAAGATTTTAATTAATTTGTTACTTATTATGAGAGATGAGGCTGTCTTTTTCGATGAGAGGTTTCTATATCCTTTATTTTGATTGGTTTACGTGTTAGGTTTGTTTAAACTAGTACTTCTCCCATGTGATGCACATGATGATTAAAATGGTTTATTTACGTAAAATAATAATAATACAAAAAAATAAAATATATATAATATTATAGATTTCAATAATAGTTTACAAATTTTGATCCGAATCATTATCTTGTAAGAAAAAATATCATATCAATTGTTGTAATTGATAATTTTAGGCAATAATAAAATATTTGGGATTAAAATTAAGACAATACTTATTTGGACAAAAAGAAAGTTCGATTAAAAATTTTTCTGAAATTTTTATCATCAACGTCATTCAAGAAGCGTAGTCACGATGAAAATTTTTATCACGGATTTTAGAATATTAAGTGTTGGAGAATTTATGCGATGTGGATTGTGTATTGTATGGAATGATAAGATCTCTCTAAAAAGTATTTATAGGTAAAACTCTGCATATTGATTTTTCGATAATAAAAATTTGTTTAGAATAATTGAGAAAAAATTTAAAAAATCACTAATCCGTGCAATACTAAATATAAAAAAAAATTGAAAAATTAATTTGAAAATGAAAAGGTGATTAAATGATAATTTTCACAATTATTTTTTTAAATGGCTTGTGAAATAATGAAATGGGACATGAAAGTTATCATTTTCTATTTCTTTTCTAATTCATTAATTATTCACTATAAATTTAATTATTTAACTACTCATTATTTGATCTTAAAAAAATCACCCACTATTTGACTTGCTCAATGCATATTACTCATGAAAACTATCTAAAACTAGCCTTTTAATGTGGTAAAAATAAAAAAAGGTCTTATTTAATTTTTTAAATATGTAAAAAAAATTATAAAATAGAAAACCACTGCCTATATGGCATTATTTCAAGTTAGTGATTCAACTTTTGTTAATAAAAAGAATCTATATATATATATATATATATAATTAATTAAAAAATAAATAATTAAAATGTAATATCGAAAAATTTAAAAAATATATAGAAAATACTAATTCTAGTTTTCAAAATCAATTTAATAAGTATTGTAAGTTGTAAGTTTGATCTATTATTACATTTTCATTAACGCATACAACACTAAATATAAAAGAATTAATATATATATATATATATATATATATATAAACTAGTTTTCACACCCACGTATTGCACGGAAGTAAAATTGTGTCAATTGAATGAAAAATAAAATATTTTACACATGATTTACAATTATTTTTAATCAATGGAGTGTTTATATTGAAAATGTGTACATATCTTATGATTGACTGTAAATTAATAAATAATATATCAACTATTTCGCTATATCAAAAATTTATTTTCAATCCGAATTACATTTGAATAAAGTGATTAATTATTTTACAAAAACATTCATAAGTAGAACTAATGAAATTGAAATATAATACCATGTGAAAAAATATACACTCTGCGTGCAATTTGAAAATATATAGAACAACAACAACAACAAAAAAATACATGTTTTCTTTGAAAGAAAAGCATATTTTAATTGATTTTATCCATTTTCGGTAGATCTTATCCCATCATGAATTTCACCAACTGCAAAATCTTATCTTCCTACATAGAATAAATAATATATTAGAGAAAATATGTATTAAATGAATTAAATTAATTGACAAATAAAAATGATCACAAATGAACGTAGTGTACAACTGAAAGTTAATTATTTGAAAAATGATATGAAGACAATGTTGAATTGTTGAATTTAAAAATAAATTTAATTCAAAACAACCATATAAAGTACGCTAGCGATAACGATATTCAAAAAACAAAGAAGAAATGAGTCTTGCTTTTTCATGGATCGAGTAATTAGGGTGTAATCCAAATTAGAAAAATATGTAACATTGAAAATATATTAACTATATAAAAAAAGAAAGTTTTTATATCAAAATACTTACTTAATTTTCTCAAAATATTCACAGTTCTAGTATATAAACGTCGGTTCAAGTTTTGTCGAATTACCATCTACTATTAATTATTACAAACTTGCAAATAGGTAATACGTAATGTATTACATTTAAAAATTCTCCATAAATGCAAAACTAATAATAATTGAAAAAAAAACATATGTAATAAATAATTTGTATGCACCATTTAAACGCTGAATTTAATAAATGAATAATATAAATACAATTGACCAACTCAAAATTGTTTGATAATATTTATTAAATTGAAAATCATGGTGTTATATTAGAAGACATTCCATTTTAGTATCATTGAAAACAAATTAAAATTATACAAAACTTACATAATATATATAGCGAAGCTATCTATTAAACGATAATTTAAAAAGAATAGAGGATTAATAACATATTTTTTTCATCTCGAAGACATAGTTTTATAGTAATAAAAAGCTATCTGCTATTATAAATATTTATTTTTCCGAATATATATATTATGAGTATACACTCTTATTAAATTTTTTTAGGATCTTTAGTTAATATAAAAAATTTTATTATTTCAAATATTTTTAAGTAGATTTCATAATTCTTAAGGAGAAATGTCTGGACCTGGATTTTGTTGAAGATGATAGTATACCTAATTAGAGCATGCTATTCAAAAGCTACGTTTTCGTCACAAATCTACCACTGTTCATGTACATTCAATTATTGCCAACACCAAATGCACCCTAAGGCAAGTGTCCATTTTCATACGTGAATTTTGTTAACCTTTAAGTTTTTATAAATGCACGTTTCTTTATTTTTGTTAAGTTTCATCTTCTACAGTTTAGTAGCTCATCTTTAATAATTTTTACTAAGTGTTTTATCTATTACCCATTTACCTTTAACCATTAATCTTTTATTTGCATATTTGCATAATTTTATCATGAAACAATTACCTAATTCCAATCAAATTATGACAATAATGTATTTACAGTTTTTTTTATACAGTTTTGATTTTCTTTAAATTATAAGTACTAATATAAATTCTTTTTGGTTTTATAAATAAAATTTAATAGCCATGACCGATGTTCTCTAGTGGTATTTGGATTGGTCTCGTGTTCCTTAGGTCAAGGGTTCAATTCCCCTCCCTAAATCTTCTAACTCCAAATAAAATAAAATAAAATAAAAATAATCATCAAACAATGCATATACAAACAAATTTTCTCAAATATTTTCAATTGAAAACATTTGTTGTCTATCTTTTAACTGCTCCCAGTAGAAAAATAATTTTAAATAAATAAATAATTATAACAATTTCACAATATACCAATTATTACATATATAAATTTCAAAAATTTACCTTTGTTAAAAATAAATTATAATTCTCCCTTAAAAAAAGGATTTTAAATGAAATTTTTTTCACTATTAATTAAAAAAACTATTTCATTGACAAAAATTATATTTTCATGTTGAACAACACTTAACTTAACAAAGCATCGGTAATAATTTTAAATAAATTATTCATACAATAATTAGTTTTTTTTAATTAATACCATCATAGTTTGTGCACATAGAAAAATACTTTAATTAAGTTGATAAATTTATAAATTTTCATTAATAGCAACATTGTTAATTGTTTTAAATATCATAAGTAAGGAAATTTATAAATTAAGAGAAACATTTTTAATTTATTTTATTTAAATGGCGTAATAGTCTTTAGTATAATTTATTTTTTAAATAAGTTTTTGTTTCAACTTGTATAATATAAAAGATGATATTACCCCTATAATATTGATGCTTTTAATAAAATTATAAAATGTTAAAAGTGTGTGTCTACATATTTAATTGAACTAACATAATTACTATGACAATATTTAGTAATCTTATAATTTTTGTTTGAAACATTCAATGACCTTATAATAATAATTAATTAAGTTGTATGAGATATTGTGAAATTACTTTTATTGATTAATCCACATTTAATTGAAATAATTTAAGCATTATATAATAATTTAGATTTATATTAATTTATTATAACTATTTAAGCAATATAATAATATTGACCACGTAATAATTAATATAGATTATTTGAATATTATAATTATTTTCTATTGATCAAAATCATGTATAACTACTTCAAATAAGTTATAGTAAGTAATTTAAAAATAAGTATTATAACAATGTAATGTATAAATTCTAACTAATTGCGCATAATGACAAATAATTGATAAAAATTAAATAACGAAACAATCTAGCCAAACAAAAATAGTAACTGCGTGGCAAACATTTCAATTTTGAACGTGTTCTTGAATGTGTTGATCAGCTAAATTGGAACAATTACCTAGAAAATAAAATTAAAATGAGACCAATTTTGTTTACTCTCCTGAAAAGAAAGGTGAACATTACCCTCCTTTTCGAATGTCAATTTGGAGGGTTAAAATTTTAAATAATTGAAATCTTTTTGTTTCATAGTATTCTACTCATCGAGAGCTTTAATATGAATACAATATTGATATATAATTTTTGCTATTTTAAAAATTACTTATTTATCTATAAAATAAGTAACTTATCACTAAAAATAAGTAACTTTTAAAATAATAAAAATTATATATGAATATTGTACTCATATTAAAGCTCTCCACGAATAGAATACTGTAGAACATGAAATTTTCAAGAATTTCAATTCTTTAACACTGAAATTGACCCTCCAAAAGGGGGTAATGTTCACCCTCATTTTTAGGAGGTGAACATAATTGTTCTCAATTAAAGATGCTTTCATGTGCACCAATAATTGTATCTAATTTGGTGATAACAAAAACTGCCAACATACACACACATGACACTATTTGAATGGTTTAGCAAAGTATAACAGATTTTTTATTCATTAACAGTTTTTCAATTGTAACTATTTTATTAAAAGATAAAATTATATAATATATAGATTAATTAAAAATTAGATTATATATAGATAAATATACATATAAAAAGTAAAATTAGGAAAATAATACCGAATAACGAAATTAGAATAAATAAAATAATAAAAATAATGTTGTAAATATTAAAAGTCAAAGATGACAATCGATTGTTATAATGTCGTGTAAAATTAATGCTATTTGTGATGGTAAAATATTGTGGTAAAAAGGACTATTTACTACAGCTCCTGACTGTCGCATATAACGAGTCTTTAGGACACATTATGTGTAACAAAAAATTAGTTGTGGCGACATTGTGGCAAATACTTTTTGTAACGGTCACTTGCTGTAGTAAATTTTTTTGCCACACATTGAATGTGAGGGATAAAAAACTGTGGCAAAGCTGTGGCAAAAAGTATTTACTATGTCATTTCTTCTTTCTGCGACAGTAACATGTTGTGGCGAATAGTCGATTTTCTTGTAGTGAATACTATCAGGGAATAAAATTTGTTTCAATAATTATGGTTTTAAAATTTTTATATTGGTTATAATTGTATTTTACCTGAATCTATAATATATAAAATCGCATTTATTATTATTACAATTGGGGAAGGGAAGGAGGATTGCGAAGAGTCGAATTGGGGTTAATATTGAAATCGCTTAGTTTTTTTTTCTCCAAAAACAAATAAGAATGTATGTATATATATATATATGTATGTATGTATCATTGTCTTAACAATATTAAGCATGTCATGACGTCTTAAAAGTTTTTTTTTTTGATTGCATAACTTTAATGATGTGGGATTTTTTTTTAATCAATTGATTATTATGTTAACAAAATAACAAGTCTTAGCAGTTTGATAGTAGTATATTATAGCATCTCATCTCAAACTAGAAACTACGCGAGATTATATAATTCACCTTTTTTTTAATAATATCTTTTAATAATAATTTAATTAATACATTATTGCAAAGTCCTATGTTATCATTACTGTGGTATTATTCATTGTATTTATTTATTTTGTTATTAAATAATTAATTTTCAAATACACTAGCTCTTTCACCTGTGCGTTGCACGAGGGTATAATTTTTTAGCTAATAACAGTATTAATAGGTGTTAATCGTACTAACATAAGATCTCGAAAAAAAATAAATAATGACTCGCAACAATAAACTTAATTACTATAACTAATGAAATAATTCTTGGAAAATTTCGACGAAGTTTCCCTCTATTTTGTACTAATTCATCTTGTAAACAGCTTGGGAAGAAAACTCACCAAAAATACAAATTTAATTTACAATACTCTTAAAGACATCAACAATTAAAACAATCCAAACATAACACCATCAATAATAGTCAACAACAACACACAAGACAAAAAATAGAAACATTTTCGTGTTTCGACAAAAAGGATGAATGCACTCAAATATAAGTCACATCTCTAATTGTCACATAGAATATAAAAATTTATATTATTATACGATTGAATTATACTAAAATAATAAATAAATTTTAGACGAGCGGAATATCTCTGACATCACTTTTACACAAACACCGGCGCTTTAGCAAAAGAAACCTACAAAAATATTAGAAATAATATCATATTTCAGATATAATCAATAAAACTCACTAAAAGTGTAATTTTCGACCACTAAATATGTTGAGTTACCTTTTGAAATACCAAGGCCACTAATGCATACACCATTGCTCTGTTCTCCATGGGGGGACGGTACCCATTCCATGTGGCATGAGGGTCCTACGCCATCCAAAATTTTTTTTAAAAAAGTTTTGTTTTAGTAGTTACGTTAAGTTAGATGAATAATATATAATTGCCCATGATGATGGTGGACCGATGGGGCCCACACTAATTTTTCTTCCAATGTGGGCATGGGATTTTCACTCCTAATCCATAAATGGTACATATAATCAATTTATATAATTCCACTAAATTTGTGACGGGAACATTATACCTAAATAAATATAAGATCACAAACACAATAATATATAAATACAATCCTTCAGTTTGCATATCAAACCATGAATGACATAAAGGATTTGAGTAAAAAAATAAATAAAGTGAACAACGTACCTGATGCGATTAATAAGTATGAAACTATAAGTTTAAACACTTCTTTATAGGCAACATTTGTGGTCATGGTAGTTGGATGACCATCATCATCATATACCACAAACTTTAAACCATTCCTACGCGTTACCCTTAAAACTGCAACATACCCTTCATATTCAAACCCTAACTATTTCACCTGTGTGTTGTACGCGAGACAAAATTTTCAACATCTATTTTTCCATATATATTGATTGAATATTATATTATCATCAGAATCAGAATATAAGAACAACTAACAATAACCGAAAAGCCTATTTCTCTACCTTGTTATAGTTTGATTCATACTATAAAATTGTAACAACTCCATATGAATTAGAAAAATAAAAACAATAAAATATAATGTAATTTATCTCATTCCAAATGGATCTATTACAAAGATGATGGTGTAAGTACTCATGAGATAATTACACTTTTAAATCTAATCTTTGATAATTTAACTGAATAAATATGTACTTTTAGTTTTAAATCTCTCCTTTCTTTTTAATATATATTCATTAACGATTCATTATGATACAATTAGAATAAGAATATAATTCATACTCTTAACTTTTCTACTTCAATATTGCGTAACTAATAACATTGATTTATGATTGAGGTGACATTGGACTAATGTGGGCACTAATTTACTAAGTTAACATGTGAATATTTTGGCACAAAAAATAAATATTCCATGAAAAAAGTGCAAAGAAAGTACAAACAATCAACGAATTCACTTTTACAATTTAAAAAAATGTATCAACTCAACCAAAACGTATAAAAATATTAATAATACAAAAAAATTATCAGTACGAAGAAATAATATTTATTTTAACAATTTATCTCAAATAATCCATCAAAGTGGGTCAATTCATATTTTAATTTATTTTATGCTTATAAATAGTAATATAATAATTGAATTACAAATTAATCTATTGCAAAAAAATTTAAAAATTTATTGGACTTTTGCAATTGTAACGAATTATGTGAATTTAAAATTTTAATCAATCAAACAAAAAAAAGTATAATTAATTTTTACAATGAACATATTGGTATAAAAACTAAATGATCTAAGGCAAAAAAATTAATAGTGTGAAGAAAGTACGATTGATCAACGGCTTTATCTTAACAGTTTAAAATATTGTGTCGATTTATACTAATGATTTAAAAATTGATAATACAAAAAAATAAAATAAATGATTATTACAAAGAAACTATAATTGTTTCTTCATATGAAGTGAGTTCAATACTCTTTTGATTGAAACTCTCTTCCACTATTGAAAAGTATTTTCCATATAAGCACAAAAAATAATGATCCAAGAAAAAAAAATTTAATAGTGCGAAGAAAGTATGATCAATCCACATATTTACTTTTAGTATTTAAAAAATCATGTTGTCTCATCCTAATGGCATAAAAATTAATTAAAAAAAAAGAAGAGAAAACGATTTACCAACGTGAAGAACGAAATAATTGTTTCAAGGTTGCCAAAAATAATCCATCGAATTGGGTTGATTAATATTTTAATTTATTTTATACTTATAAACAATAATAGTTGCATTCCAAATTAATTTACCGGAAAAAAATTATAAAGTATATTGTACTTTTACAATTGTAACAAATTCTGTGAACTAAAAATATTAATTAATTATATAAAAGAAATATAATTCACAATGAACATATTGGTATAAAAACCAAATGATCCAATGAAAAAAATTAATAGTGTGAGGAAAGTACGATCAATCCACCGACTTTGCTTAACAATTCAAAATAATCTATCGACTCCTATTAATGGTTTAAAAAATTGATCAAATAAAAAATTAAAAAAAAATTTAATAGTGTGAAGAAACTATAGACAATTGTTTCTTCACAATAAGTAAGTCCAACGCTCCTTTGATTGGATCTCTTTCACTATTGAAAAGCATTTTCCATGTGGGCACAAAAAAATAAATGATCCGAGAGAAAAATTTAATCGTGTGAAAAAAGTATGATCAATCCATAAATTTACCCTTACTATTTTTAAAATTGTGTCATCTCAACAAAATGGTGTAAGAAATGAATGAGAAAAAAAGATAGAGAAAATAAGTTATCAGTTTGAAGAAAGAATAATTGTTGCAACAACTTACCGGAAGCACTCCATCGTACTGGGTTGACTCACATTTTAATTTATTTTATACTTGTAAAGAATAATAGCTGCATTACAAATTAATTTACTGGAAAAAATTATGAAGTATATTAGAATTTGCAATTGTAACGAATTATATAAGCTAAAAATATAATCAACCATACAAAAGAAGCATAGAAGTATAATTAATTTTCACAATGAATATATTGTCATAAAAACTAAATGATCCAAGGAAAAAAAATTAATAGTGTGAAGAAAGGACAATAAATCCACAAATTTACCTTAATAATTTTAAATATTTTGTCGACATGTATTAATGACTTAAATTGATCATATATATATATATATATATATATATATATATTATAGTGTGGAGAAACTATAATTATTTCTTTATAATCAATGAGTCCAATACTTTTTTGATTGAAATTCTATTCCACTGTTAAAAAGTATTTTCCATATGAGTACAAAAAATAAATGATCCAAGACAAGAAAGACTAACAGTACGAAAAAAGTACGATCAACCCACGAATTTACCTTTAACATTGAAGAAAATTGTGTCGTTTCAACCCAATGGTATAAAAAAAATTTTAAAAAAGATAGCAATTTATCAATGTAGAGAAAGAATAATTATTTCAATAATTTAGCGCAAACAATCCATCGAATTAAGTTAATTCATATTTTAATTTATTTTATACTTCTAAATAGCAATAGTTGCATTGCAAATTAATCAACTTTATAAAAAATTATAAAGTCTATTGGACTTTTGCAATTATAACAAATTATATAAATTAAAAATATTAATCAACCATCATATAAAAGTATAATTAATTTTCACAATGAACATATTGGCATAAAAACTAAATGATCCAAGGAAAATAAATTTAAGAGTGTGAAGAAAGTTCTATGAATCAACGGATTTAGCTTAACAATTTTAAAAATGTCATTAATGACACTCATGTAATCGTTATTCATTATTTTGAAAAATGACTTTTCAAATATCTTGTTGGTACGTTAATCAAGAAATGTCCTTATTGACAATCTCATTGTAGTTTACGGTGGGATTTTAATATTAGTCAAGAGCTACATATTCAATATCAAGAAGAATCATAGTCTCACAAAAGGCTTAACTTGTGTTTGTTTTCTACAAAAAGCTTAATCAATAAAAAAGAAATATTCGCGAAACGAAAACTATCAGTTCTTCTAATCCAATCCAAAAAACAAAAATCATAAAAATTGATGAGAACTATATCTCAAATTTGATATAAAGTGTTGAAATGCAATAATAAAACCCGTTCTCAAAGCTGGTTGACTACTAATCAAATCCAATAACAAAACCATCCAAACTAATCAAAAATCTGTTTAAAAGATGTAACTGTTGAAGTGCAATATTAAAACCCATTTTCCATTAATTATTTCCACTAAAGGATTTCTGCAATTTAAAAGATATAAATATAGATTAAATTAATTAAAAATATTAGATTAACGTTATAACTGAATAATTAATTAAAAAATTAATGTTATATGTTTCTTTTAGTTTTTGTGTATAAATTTAATGAATTGTAATTTTTTATTACACCAAAATGAAATCGTAAAAACTTGCTAATTTTAATTAATTTTTTTAGCTAATTTTATTTTTGAAAATAATTAACTATTTCTAAAAATAAATAAAGGGACCGGTCTAATCATGTTACAAATTCCTTTTAATTTTTATGTAAAATTTTTTAATTTTGCATCACACAAAATTAAATCTTAGCAAAATTGCTAATTGAGATTAATTTCCATTTCTTAGCTAATTATTTATAAAATCCAATGTTTAGAAAATTGGACCGGACCGGCCGGTTCAATTGTAAACCTATCCAAAATCCGATTCAGTTATAATTTAAAATTGAACTATTAGAAAACCGGTCAACCCACCGGTTCAACCGGTGACTTGGTAATGATTCAACCAATTTTTTTTAAAATTTTATTGGTTTTAATTTATTTTTTTAATTTTTAATTAAAAATGGTTCGACCCCGATTCAACCGTTTGACAAACTTGAGCCGGTTGCCTTCTCCGATTCGTTTACCGGTTGGGTTTTTTAAACAATGATAAAAATAATTAATTATTTAAAAAATTAATTAGTGGATTGAATCAAATTTTTAAATTTTAATGTTATGCATTTATGCAAAATTTTAATGAATACTAATTTTGTATCACACAATAATCAAATATTAATGAAATGATTAATTTTAATTAATTTTATTTTCATAAGAATTAATTCCCATCTCATAGTTAATCTATATCTATATATATATAAAAGCAAGGTTTTTTCCCGCCTTTGCAGACATTTTTTTTATTTTTTAATTTTTTTTAATTCCAACTCATCAAGTTTTCCCTCCAGTACACTAAATTAACTTTTTAATTCATTTTTTAATTATTGAATTGCCTTATTTTATCCTTATCTTTAAATTAGCTTATTTTATCATTATCTTTAAATAATCATCATAATTATCCTACCATAATAATTATCTATATTCTATAATTCTATATCTATATCTATAAAAAAATGATTTATATTCACGTTTTTTATTTATTCTTAATTCTTAAAACTCATTTTTAGAGGTCAATAAATATTGATTAATCAAAAAATAGATTTTGCTCGATTTGCCTCAATCCTTAAGTGGGACCGGATTAAAAAATTATTTATATTAATATTTGTTGTTTATTCTAAATTTTTTATTAAATTAAATTAAATATTAATAATTAATTGATAAAATTTCCCCCTTGAGATGTTTTTTATTTGATTTAATTCTTTTTTTCCTAAATTATAATCCCAATAATTTGTCAGCCAGTATTTTCCCAAGAATTCTATTAATTGCATAATCTATATCTATATATTTTATTGTTCATTAGTAGTATATCGATTTGGTTCATTGTTTCCCTAATTGGGATGATTTTTTAACTCTATATAATCATCTTTAAATATTAATCAACTTAATTAACTTTTTAATTCATTTTTAATCATTTAATTACCTTATTTTATCCTTATCTTTAAATTAGCTTATTTTATCATTATCTTTAAATAACCATAATTATCCTACCATAATAATTATTTATACTCGATAATTCTATATCTATATCTAACAAAAAATTATTTATATTCATTTTTTTATTTATTCTTAATTCTTAAAACTCATTTTTAAAGGTCAATAATTATTGATTAATCAAAAAACAGATTTTGCTCGATTTGCCTCAATCCTTAAGTGGGACCGGATTAAAAAATTATTTATATTCACATTTGTTGTTTATTCTGAATTTTTTATTAAATTAAATAAAATAAAATAATAATAATTAATTGATAAAATTTCCCCCTTGAGATTTTTTATTTGATTTAATTCTTTTTTCCTAAATTGCAATCCCAATAATTTGTCAATCAATATTTTCCCAAGAATTCTATTAACTGCATTATCTATATCTATATATTTATTGTTAATTATTAGTATATGGATTTGGTTCATTGTGTCCATAATTGGGATGGTTTTTTAACTCTACATAATCGTCTTTAAATGTTAATTAATTAATAAATTAACAATAACCATGGATCAAATCTCGTCCGTATGGACCGTATCCCATCTTGCATCCAAATCTCGCTCGTAACTCTCAACCTTTATCATCATCTAACGCAAATCAGTTTGGATCCGTAATACGCGCAAATCTCTCAAATTCCATTTAATCACAAAATCGGCTTTCCTAATTACTGGGCCAATTTCTCTACTAAGAAAGAAATGTCGTCTTCATTCTCTCCATACAGCGAACGATTGAGTGATGAATACTACTGATACAGGTGTCTTCTCGCCGGAAAGAGTTTCGATCGCCGGCATGTTTTGCTTCAAAACGGTAATAATAGTTCTTCTAATTCATTTTCTTTTTAACACAAATCGCACCCAAATCCGTTGTCTTATTCTTCTAATTTCAACTCTATTTTTTTTTGCCGAATTCCACTGCCGATCGGCAGCAACGTCCTCAATTTTGAACTCCATTCCTTCCTCCATCCATTGCAATAAAAATGTTGCCGCCTATTGTGCCATTCAATGCACAGGTATGTCAAGCTATTATCGTTCACAAGCATGTTGTGCATGCTATAACATATATTTCCTTACTAATTTCCTTACTGGAATTTATCTATCTTTGGAGATTTGTGGGTTGCCTATTTTCCTTGTCTTGAGATATATGCCATACAATTTTTGATTGTAGACAGCGTATATTAGCATATGAAAGTTCATCTCTTGGGTGCTTTTTAGTCAAGAGCGCTTAACCAAACATGCTTGCTACTTAAAACTGAGTCAAATGACAACATTTCTTTTGTGAATTCATTCTTTAGAACGAGTTGGTTAGTAATTAGATTTCCAGAGTTACTGATTTATTGCTTCTGGTGTTGATTCGACGAGGTCGTGGAAAATTGTGATGTCGTGCCAGAGTTGCTCATATATACAAGTGAATTCGGCATTAAAGTGCATTTTTTAAGGACCTTTCTCAAATTTATTTTGTAGTTGAATAATCATATATATCGTCCTGCCTGATCTGGAGAGCACAACCCCTTTTTTCCCTTCTTTTATGCATGTATTTCTTTTTGAACTTCGAATTAAATATTAAACTCTTCAATTATTATACAACATGCGTCATGTTTTCCTTTTTTAATTAATTGAACATTGTATTCACTTGATACGTCAACACATTTGAATCCTGTGTTACAGAGAACTTGTATGAATGTGGTTTTAGCATGTCTATCATGCTAGGAAGGTGTGTGTCAAACCTATTTTTTATATTTTCTTATTCAAAATGTGAAATCATGATGGCCTGGTAGAGTCACAGTTAGGTCATTATCCTCCTATCAAAATTTAATCTACGATGTGTTGAACGAGGTAATTGATGATACTAGGATCTATTATATAAACTTGATAATGTTAATCTTGTGCATATATTTTGCTGTTGGAAGTGCTGATTCTTTAGTCAGCCTATGGGATATCAAAGAGAAGTTTAAGTATTAGCACACAACCAATTTTGTCTAACTATCTAACTGATTGAATGTTCGCAACCGTCGTTTGACTTTTTCTTTTCCCCAATTCTTCCTTTTTTTTTCATATAGGACTATTTGCATATACAACATGCTTTCTTTTTTATTGAATGCTAAAGTATTGGCATGATTTGTTGTAGTTTAGACTTCGGGTTTGAGTAAAACTTATGAATTGCAAAATATATGGGGAAAGCAGTGGCTCATCGTGTTTTTTTTTGTATGCACTATTTTTGGTTATCTTTAGTTAAATAGAGTTCTTGAGTCTTGCTTTAATTGATTTCTGATAATTTAGCGAGCAGAGAATTAGCTGAGGAAGTGAAGGTTCCGCCGGCTGTGTCATTGTTGTGGAACTCCAACCAATTTGATATTGGACTAGAGCATTGGGCCAGGTGGAGATTGAAACAAATCAGACTATTCGCAAGATCCAGACAATTATGGTTTCTGAACAGAGACGAAAAAAGTAGTTGATTATCTTAAAAGATTAATGGGAATTAGTCTTGGTGTGGATGTAAAAAAGTTGTGATATTTATCCATGTTTATGAACCTTTTAAATTTATTTCATTATCAGTAGATTTAAAGTTGATGAACATTGCTCTAGATAGCGATATATGTGTGTTATTGATGTTTATAGTCCTTGACTTCTTTTATTAATTTATTTTGAAAATTCACAATACCTGTTGTGGGCGTTTGGGTTTATCTTTTGTTTTTTTTTATTTATTTATTAATTTATTTATTAATTATTTTTTTTGTTGAAGTTCAGGAATTGAGGGTCAAAATGTTTTACATGGTGTATCTCTTCCTTTCCATAGTTGTCATTTTTGAATTTTTGGTTCATTGAATGTATAGAAACATAGACATATCAAGATAAGCCGTTCTTATCCATTTGACACTTTTTATTTTAGAATTTAAAGCTGCGACTTTTTTAAAATTAGTTTCGATTGTCCAATCATTATGGACGAAGAAACTTTGGTGTTTTGATTGTGAATATTTTCCTTATCATTTGCGTACTTTGTTTATAATTAAATATAAAATCACTTACCACTACACCAAAATGTGTAATTTGCCACTCAATAAAATTTCAATTTGTCACGGTTTTAAACTGTGACTAAAATTCTCGCTGATTGTCACGGTTTTAAACCGTGACAATCCGCGAGATATTGGTCACGGTTTATAACCATGACCATCTCGCTAGTTGTCACGGTTATAAACCATGACAACTAGCTCGCGAGTTGTCACGGTTTTAAACCGTGACAACTCATGAGTTTTATAAAAAAAAATTAAATCAAGCAAAGTGTTAAAACCAAAGCTAGCGGCTTAGAAGGCGTAAAAACGAGATCCCCAAATTTAAACCCTAATTCTACTCGCAATTCACCATGAAAATTGCAAAATCGATCCTAAAACTTGAATTCAAGCTAAAATCAAGGTTTTTGCTCAAATGCAAGCTTAATCACCGTCAATTTCAAGGTAATCTCTTGTAGTGAACTTTATGGAGGTAGCTAAAATTGGTCTCATTGATTATTAATTTTTTTTATTGACAAATCTAGGCATATAGCTTCGTTGGTTTAGAAATTATGTTATAATTTGTTGATTATGTAGTATTCTTTGTATAAATTTTGTGTATATTGAGTGTGAAACATACCCTTTGTGTATATTGAGTGTGAAACATCCCTTTAATTATGTAGTATTCCTTATCAATGAATGTTTTGGCTCATTTTAAAACACCTAGCTATTTCTTTCCTTTGTTTTTTTTTAAATTTTAATTTTATTAATAGTGTATGTGTATTTTTTTCCATGTCAAACAATTTTATTTTCATATAATTGTGCATTTTCAAAGACCTTAGGTATTTTCCATTTTAAAAAATTTATTTTAATATAATTCTACATCTCCAAAAAAATCTTAGGTGATTAATTTTATCTTGGCATATTGATACAATATGTTAGAGCATGAAAATATCTTAGGCGATTTTATCTTTACATATTGATACAATATCTTAGAACATAAAAATTTATAGAAATTAAAAGCTGATTATATGTATATGTGATTAAGAAATTAAATGTATATGGAATTGCTGATTATATGTATATGTGATTAAGAAATTAAAAGCTTGTGATTTAATTAACTGAGGTGCAAGGATAGAATCTGAAGTACTTGCTTGCACAAAAAGTGAGTGATTGATAATTTAGAACCTTTTGTGAACATTGCCCATTGTTATTTGATTGTAATTGTAGTTTGCATTTTGACATATTAGCCTCATTCACGGGGATTCCCTTCACAATATTGTCATTACAGGTATGTATTGCTTCTTGGAATTTACTTCATTACTTAATTTTTTTTTGTCACTGCCAGTTGTTTATTTATATTTCATTTTCTATTATCAAAATATTTTTTTTAGTTATTTATGTCATTATCATGTGAGTAGATTTTCAAACATAGTTTTAAGTTATTTACTGTCTATTTGAGGAAAATTAAACTTGGAGAGTTGAGTTGCTAGTTCCATGGATGCAAGGAGAGCTTTGAGTAACTAGATCTTGGATGCCTACTTACATTATTTCTTCCCATTCTTCTGAATCTTTCCAAACTGAAGCTCAACTTGTTCAAAAATTTTCCAACATTGTACTACATTTGGAGAACTAGACACAAGTTAACAAATCAAGCATGGTTCAAAAATCAAGCATATATATAGCTTTGTTGGTTCAAAAATTATGCTATAATTTGTTGATTATGTAATATTCTTTGTATATATCTTGTCTATGTATATATACTTCATATATTTAAGGTATTATTTGCTCTTTGTATATATACTCTTTGTTGTTATCTTTTTTTTTGTGGAATTATTAATCTTAATTATTTGTTGGTAAAGCTTCCATTTTCTAAATAATCTTTTACTTCATGTATTTTTTTTCTTATTTTCTAAAATGGTTTTGTATGAATTCTTTGTAGCTATACATATATTTATATTTTCACTCGTCGATGATTAATGAATTTTTGGCAATTATAGCAATAATGTTTATAGAATAGGTTTGGTTGAAAAAGAAATTTGCCATGAGATGTTTGGTTGTGAAAAGTTGTTTTTGAAGGGAACAAGTATATCTTGATACTATAATAAATTGTTAAAATGTAGAGAATAAACATATGGAAAATACAAAAATTTATCTCTAATATGGTATAGTGTTGGTTACCTATAAATATCAATTATATTATTTTATTTTGGGAAGGTGTGACTAAAATACGGTTTGTAAGAAGTAGTACATACTCAATGCTCAAAGTACTAATTAAAATTTATGTGAAGACACATGGAGTAAAGTACATTACACTGATTTTTGGGGGTAAATTAAGTACTAATACAAAACTAATTAGATTATGCACGATTAACTAAGAGTGAAAAAAATTAAAGAAGAATTATTCGGGAGACATTGTTAAAACTTGTTACAGCATAATACATTATGAAAAGTGACTTTCTTAGAAGTGGAAAAGTGAAAAAAAAAAGAAAAAATACATGATTAATTAACTTTAGTCGAAAATTAGCACTTAATGCTTGTTCTCTCTTTTTTTGTTCATATTTATCTTCATCTTTTTCTTATCATTTTTGTTCTCTTATTTTCCAGTGGATGAAGAAGGTTAAATGGGCATTTGAGTGAAAATAATCAAGTCTAAGAGTTTGATTATTGTGCCAAGAAGTCGACTAATTTCCAGTTGATGCTCCGATTTATACAAGGAGTTACTAGCTTAGTGCTTATTGCCGCCGTTTGCCTTGTACTTTTGAATTAAGCAACCTATTCGATGTATATGGCAACAAGATTGAATAATGTTGTATTTTCAAATGTGTATATTTATGAAATATGGATGTACATATTTCTCTTCATCTTTTTCTTATCATTTTTGTTCTCTTGTTTTCCGGTTGAAATGTGTATATTTATGAAATATGGATGTACATCGAATTTTAGTACACAATTGTAATTTTATTATGACTGCACAAAAAGATATTGGGTTCTTGTGACGATCAAATTTGATTTGAGAATGTCATTTTGCATGGATTTAGGGGTTTTTAATGAATTGTTGTTACTAATTTATACCATCAACCAAATATGTTTGTTAATATCAAAATATTATATTGTAATTTTTTTAAAAATTTTTTTTCCAATTTGTCACGGTTTAAAACCGTGACAAATTGCGAGATATGGTGTAGTGTACAACAATTTATCATATGCCTTTTCAGTTCTTAACCCATTGTGTTTGGTAATTATTTTGAAATAGTAAGAAACATGTTTACGAATAACATAAGTAATAGAAATATGTCTTTTTACAAATAATATTGGTTATAAAATCAATTGTGATAAAATAACTACCTTACTATTCATATACATATTATTCAATGACAAAAGGAAAATAATTGATGCAGAAGAATAGCAAGCAAACCAAATGCCTGATCAAGTCAAGAACACGGCTCAATCCAAATCGGTATGTCTGTAGTGAATGGTGATTGCTTAGTACGGCTTCAATGATGGCAAAGATTCATAGAGTCGTTTTATGAGGTCATCGGATATTTGGACTTAATTTTGTGTGCTCATTCAAAATAATTGCTCATTTATGTTCACATTAATTTGCTACTTACCATTATCTCATCAATTTTGAAGCATATCTGTCATGGAGAATAAAAATTAAAGCTTGAAAATGTTTGAATTTAAAGACCCTTTACTGTAAATGTGTTTGAAAAAAAAAATTATAAAAAAACTATAAAAATAAAGAAAACAAAAAAAAATCTTTCTCTTTTCTCTTTTTAAAATTAAATAAAATTTTATGTTTTAGACTTTTCCTTTTTCCCTAATTATTATTATGGTGTAAACACGTGTATTAGTTGTATTTTATATAATTATATTTTATTATAACTTAGACTGTTAATGTGGAATGAATTTACGAATTCGCTAGAATTTAACACATGCCAACGACTAGAGTTGAAGATGACGTCAAGTCATATTAAATTGGCGAGTTTCTCTTGAATATGTCAATATTCGTTTTTAGGAATAATAATGGCCTGGTTCGATGCGGGTCGGCTAAGACCCACCCCTAGACTAATGAGCTATTGAATGCTCCCAACCCACAAATTCTAGGGATGGGTCAAAGGAAGGGTCGGGTCAGACTTTAGATCCGTTAGTTGCTCCACAAAATAAATTTTTTCTCACCTCAATTTTTTTAGCAAGTGGTAAATGGGATAATAGTGAAACACTTCATCATGGACTTATAATTTATAAATTCAAATATTTTTTGTTTCCAAATGTCCAAATATTTTTGTTTATATTAAACTTTTAGAATTTTTAAAATATAATTATTCGCGGTTAATAGGAGTTGATTCAGGCTAATATATACATGCCAATCTGAACCCATCCCCAAAAAATGTGCGGGTTGAAAAATTCGCCATCGGGTTCTAAATTATATTTTGAATATATATCTTCCCGTGCAACGCACGGGTGAAAATACTAGTTATTTATAAAAGGTTTCTTATTCTATATATAGATATAAATCTTTAGATTCAGAGTAAAAAGATGTAATAAAATAATAATTATCAATACTTATGCAAGGAAACAAAAGTTAGGTTTAATATTTAGCATTTAATATAAATAATAATTTATTAATTTGTTTGTTAAGATTGATTATGAATTAATAAAAAAGGAAAAAATTGAAAAACAAAAAACATACAGAAGATAAGTTTAAATCAGTGGAGATTTGAAAAATTCTAATTTTAACTATACAAAATTTCTTATTTTGGTAAAGATAAGATTTAATATTTAATATAGATAATGATTAGTTAATTGATTGTTGGAGATTAATTATTAATTATTAAAAAAGGAAAAAATCAAAAGATAAAAAAGGACTTTATTTCCAGTGGCAAAATTAATTAATCTAATTAGTGGATTGAATGAAAATTTTAAATTTTAATGTTATACATTTCTTTTAATTTTGTGTAAAAATTTAATGAATGCTAATTTTGTATCATGCAATAATCAAATATTAATGAAATTATTAATTTTAATTAATTTTATTTCTTAAGAATTAATTTTCGTCTCGTAGTTAATTATTTATAAAAAGTTTTTTATTCTATATATAGATATAAATCTTTAGATTCAGATTAAAAAGATATAATAAAATAATAATTATCATCAATACTTATGCAAAGAAACAAAAGTTAGGTTTAATATTTAGCATTTAATATAAATAATAATTTATTAATTTGTTTGTTAAGATTGATTATGAATTAATAAAAAAGGAAAAAATTGAAAGAGAAAAAACATAGAGAAGATAAGATATAGATAATGATAATGATTAGTTAATTGATTGTTCTGGATTAATTATTAATTATTAAAAAAAGAAAAAATCAAAAGAAAAAAAATCAAAAGACAAAAATGGACTTTATTTCCGATGGGAAAACTAATTAATCTAATTAAAAAATAGATTGAAATTTCCCTACTTTTCTATATATATAGATATAGATATAGACTTTTCTATATATATAGATTTCCCATGTGCAAATACTAGTACACAAAAAAAAAAGAATATTGTCTGTCCTTCCATTCATCCGTCTTCAATATCATTATCTTTTTCAATTGTCCTTTCCAATCCTTACAATCGATTTTCACTACCAAGAAACAGTATACTAGTTGTTGTTATTACTGATCGTATCAAGATTTGCTCCCCTACAAGGATAAAAAAATAAAATATTTGCCTGTATGTTCGTCATTCCGTATTCATCTTCTTCCCATTCTCCTCTTTAATATCTCACATCCGCTCTTCAAAATTTATATGAAACCCACGGTCGGAATCACCGTTATAAAAGCGGTATACTAGTTCTTATTACTATTGTTGATTGTAAGGAGATTTTCTTTCTGAACCAAAAAAAAAGATATTGCTATCCGGTATAGAAGTGTTAAGTTAACTAACTAAATTAATTAATATTACTATATTAATTAATTAATTAATTAATATTAATAATATCATATAAATATAATTATGGGTTGCATATTATTTTATTAAGTAATTAATTAAAAATTGTTATAAAAGTATAGAAACAATAGAGAGAATTTAGAGAGAATGAATTCCAAGGAATTCTCAGGAATGAATTTCATTAATAACTGAAGCCCTATTTATAGGAAAACTTCGAATGGCACAATCGTAATTACATAATTTCATCAAGGGTATAATAGTCATTCACATATAATAATTACATCTTTTACCAAATTATTCCTCCACCAAATTATTCCTCCACCAAATTATTCCTCATAATTCATAACCACCACATTATTCTCAATTATTCATAACACCTAATAATTATTCTTCAATTATTATTCATAACACTCCCCCTTGAATGACTATTAATACAAATGTCTTCTGGACCTGTTTGGAGAAAAACCCAGTGGGAAAAAACTTCCAAACCGATTGCAGGATAGCTTGGAGTGGTTATATACTGCTTCATCAAAACATTGCTCCCCCTGATGTCTATCAGCGGCATATGAGTATTCACGTGCTGCCTCGTTAAAACCTTGTCAAGAAAATCCCAGTGGGAAAAAACTTGATCGAAGGAAAAAGAGTACAGCTGCTCCGTTTGATTTCATATCTTGAGAACTGATATCTTTACTTCTGGTAAATGATTTCAATATCATCATCGTTTGGATCTAAAGCATTAGTTCCATTATAACTTGATCCAATAGATACACTGTATCAATTTCTCCTATCGTTCTCAATATACCATGAATATGCCTCGTTAAAACCTTATTAGGAAAAACCCAGTGGGAAAAAGCCTAATGAAGGAAAAAGAGTACATTATTCATGTGAATACGCCTTTAAAGTTGCCTCATTAAAAACCTTGCTAGGAAAACCCAATGGGATAAAACCTCAGTCAAGGGAAAAAGAGTGCAACGCGTATTTTATACAAGTATCTTTAAGCATTTCAAAATCTTTCATACATTTGTATGAGTATCATATACATTGATTTTATACTCTTCGTTCATTTAGAGTGCATCAATTTTCTTACACAACTACAAAACATTCACCATGAACACATGTCTCCAAATACACAATTTAAAGCATATAAATTCATTGTAAAAACATGTAAACATATAAGTAAACTTTCATAACTAACTAACATTTAAAATATATCATTTAACATTTAATACTCACTTAATAGGTTATTTCATTCCCAGGGCTTAGTTCACCCTTTAGGGTACTCATAAACACGGGTTTAGCTCATCCGATCCTTTAATGTCCTTTTCGGTACTACACACACGATCGGTAATTTAACTTTCATGAGCATGCAACATATAATGACCACCATGCTTATCTTTAAACTTGAGCATTAGTCATCATCATCTCATCATCTCATAAGTTAAGGATTTCACATTCACCATTTATCATCTTCAATATATCTCAATATTTTCATTATCATTGATCATATGTAGCGCTACATTTTCATATCGTGTCGACACTTTTCAATTTCATTTCTTTCCCCATATCGACATAACTTATCGAGATATCTCTTTATCAATCCTCTTTTAGGATTACACAATATAGTTATGTCTATATACTCTTCAAGAGTATATGCCTCCGTTATTAAGACCATCTTTTATAATTTGCTTTGATATATATGTTTGGGGAAATATCAACGCTTCTGGCGCGCTAACTTATCAAAGCATCGTGGCTGATATATGTGATTGTTCATAGCCTTTCATGTATCTTTGAACTTCAAGTTCGTATTTCAATTTCGAGGATATAACATGATGCATTTATTTTCAACCTTTAATACTCCCCCTCATGCTGAGAAAATTTAGAACACCAAAACTCATACAGTTGGTATGATTTTAATCATATATGTTCTCATCATTCAGCCTTAATATGGGAATTTAGACCGTTTGCATTCTATTCTCGATATCGGCAATTTATTTGAGGACTTTAAATAATTTGCCATATAATATCCCACTTGTATGCGCATACTCAAATCCTTCAGGGATTTATTCAAGTATTGGGATATACATTTACTAGCTTTATCATTAAATCTGAAAATCATGCTCATACCGTGAGCAAATATTTCGTAAATTTCAAATTACGAATCATATACACATGTGACTATCTAGTGGATCCATATCATAATATCTAGTAGTCCACATGGAGGATGAGTGGGCCCATACTTCTCATCCTTTATTCCAGATATATTTGGGATTTATTCCCAATATTGGCTAGTAATGATTTCATCATTTATCGAGAACAATCATTGAAGAATTCCTTTAATTCTTCACTTGAAATATTGATTTCAATAATTATTTAAACCGGGATGGTCAGTCCGGTATTGCAAACGAGTATTATTGAACTTCTAGTTCAGTAAATTCTTATATCGATTTCACTAGTATCTGTATAGTGCTCAACATGATTTATCATAGAAATAATTCACCGACATATTCCATCATCTTTTGGTGACATTATTGTCTACCACTATTCAAACACGGAGTTACAGCTCATACGCATCACATCCGGCTATTATTTAATTCCGAAATCGTAGCTCTTACGCTTCATATTATTTATTTAAAATCGGAGTCTTATTTCATACGCGTCGTATTATTCTATAAATAAATCATCAAAATTATTGCAAAATTCATCCTAACAAGGGTCTATACATTATAATGGATCATATGCTCTCAAATCTTCGAAAATACTATCCATCACTACCGATTAAAATCTTAAAAAGGATTTATCGATGTAAATTTGGAAAGATTAAGGATGCTAATGAATAAGGGTATCCCACAAGATATCCGATGCTTGATTGAAGCAAAGGTTCGATTATCTGGTGAGGTTTCAATTCCCTCTAAATACATGCCTGGTATGGGTAAAAGTAATTTTTCAAAGAAACGGAGAGCAAAAAGATTAGGAGGATGCTACAAGTGTGCTCGATGGACATGTCACACTCGATGTAAATCATGGGGTACTTGTCCGTAAACCGAGAAGATAAAATAGCATTCATTAAGGATGGATTGAGTAAGGAGCCTTTGGATGATATTCAATGTGCTCTTGAGACACATCCTAGTGGACACGCATAAGGTGAGCTAATGGCCTTATGGGCCAAATTCAAAGATCAACAAACGCGTTCTGATCTTGAAAAACTTACTTTAGAAGATCCCATTTGTAAATTTAGTAGAAAAATTTAGCATAATGATTTTCCCATATTTATGTAAGAAAGCTCGGTGTAATAACAAAGATCAATATATTTCTTTTATTTGTAAATATCGTTTTTCAATTTTAAGATATATATATTATTTTTCAATCTCTGACAGCTATATGTCATATCACTAAAAATTTGTCGCTTTTTTTTTTTCTTTCATATTTGTCAAAAAGTAAATAGTGCACTCAATTATTGGTTTGAAAATTTTTCTTTAAATAGAGGGATTCATATATCTCTCATGTTCATACATTAAAAGTATAGTGCAAAAAGAGAGATAGGAGTAGAGATGGATATGGAGATTTTAGAATCATCTCATACAAGTCAGCTTTTACCTCGCCATATTAAAACCGTATGTATTCTTGGTGGATCTAAACTGGTAGGCCATATCCAATATGTGGATATGGCAAACCGACTTGTAAAAGAGTTAGGGAGACAAGAAATCAATATACTATACGGAGGAACCAACAATAAACTTTTAGCTAGACTTATAATGGCCGCACAATCATGGGGAATAAGAGTTTCGAGCGTAATACCTTTCCATCTAGTTGGATCTAATACTCGAATTGGAGCCAGTAATCGAATTGGAGTTAGAAATGTCATTAGTCCAACTGGATTGATGCTACAAACACAATCCATCCATGACTGCCTGATGTACATGATGAGCAATAGTGATGCTTTTATTGTTCTTCCAGGCGGCTATAACACGCTGGAGGAAATATTCAATATAGCGTCATTTGCACAGTGGAATTTTCATACCAAACCCATAGGTTTGTTGAATATTAATTATTTCTTCGATGGTTTGCTAGCATTTCTAGATCAGGGTGTAGAACATAAATTTATTTCTCGTTCAGCAAGAAATATACTTGTTTCTGCTAATACAGTTGCTGATCTACTCATCAAGATTCAATCATATGTTCAAAAATCTATGGAAGCTGAAACCCATCGGTCACAGATCATCGGTGTCAAGCGAAAAAGAGATCCTTTGGATCTTTCATTATGAACCCGAATGTTCGGTGGCGAGTTACGAGTATTTATACTCTCGAGGCATCCCTCATTTATGGGTTCAATATATATTTTCTTTCGTATTTTTATATTTTCGAGTGTTTATTGCCATCTTTGATATTCTCAATATGTTCCACTTCTACTGCTTTGTACTTCTTCCTGGAGTAATAATAATAATATCATATTGGCTTTATTCAAATACAGTATATCTAGTGATTTTGCTTCTTCAAGAGCATTTTATTCTCATATTAATACAATCTCATATCATCGATGAGATTACTTCATATAAGCTTTCCATCGATATATTTTCTTTGATTTATCAACATGGGATCTATTCAAAGATTTTACTTTCGTCTATTTATCCAATGGTAACTTCAAGTACCACTTACTCAATTTTCTCCATTAATATTAGGTATATATGGGGAAGTAATTTTATTCTCATCGCCTACTACTTGAGAGTATGATTAGAATATTTGATCAACTACTTCTTCCAGAGTAGGATTAGATTATAACCAATCGTGTAGTATAACTCACCATATTGAAAATATGCACACCAATCATGTGGTATTACCCACCACATTGGAAATATACTCAAACTATAAAGTGCATAAATTTAAATTGCAGAAATTAAATTTCCTCCAATAGGTGGTCGAACCTACATTATGGGAATTATTGCAATAAATATAAATTTACGGAATTTAAATAGCAAGAATTAAATTGCATAATGTTTAACTACTTCTTCAGGAGTAGGATCTGCTTAGTAGAAGGTATTACCCATCACTTAGCATATAAAGTGCAAAAATATATAAAACCTTCCGTTTAGTGACGGTTGAACCCATCATCAAGTAGGAGGTATGGCAGTAATTAAATTGCAGTAAATAAAGTGCGAGAATTAAATATTGAACGCTTCTACGGAGCATTTATTCTTCTGTAACAAATACTCATTACTTCTACAAGAAAGACATTTATCCTTTTAGAATAAGTATATTATGTAATTAAACTCTTCGGGAGTTAAAATAATATTCCGATCTTTTAACTCAAATGGACTTCAAGCCATTTATATAATCAATGGATTTAGAATTTCTTCATGAATATTCTATCCATTTTTCACTGTCGTCAAAATTAGGTCGGTTTTACCCTAAGGGTAAAATTGTCAATTCCAATTCGTAAAGGTAAAATTGTCAAAAATATTTTATCAATGTTTTACTATTGGAAAATTATCTCCTTTCTACTTCAATTTATCAATATCAAAATATTCAATGACTATTTTGTAACTTTTTCAAAAGTTGGTGTACTGATTTGTAAATTTTGAAAGTTTGATAATAACATATTTCAAAACGAGTTATTACCCTATCAATGTTGGTGTCAAATCGAAGCTCTCGTTAAATCGAGTATAATGGAGTCGAGAAAATTTGATTTTGATCATGTATACTCCTTATATCTCGAAAAGCGAATGTTATAGTTTAATATATTATTATATTATAAAATCATATGATTTACCTTTTTCCTTTCTAATTATTCCATGGATGAGATTTACTTGCAATCCACTTACGTGATCGGAAAATTCTTTGGACTCCATTCTTCCAATTTTGGGATTTCAGACATCTCCAAATAGGTTGTGTAGAATGAGGAATTGTGGGAGAAGAATATGAACAAAGCGGAATTTTCAATGATGTATTTGCAAAGAGAGTTATTTAGGATTGATGAAGATGAATTAATTCATTGGTAATAATCCAGGTTCGATCTGTAATATCATCTATAAGATGCAATCAGAAAGATACTTCTTTCATATTACTCAAAGGGTTAGACTACGATAACGCTTTATAAAAGATGTAAACAATGTAGAGAATTTAGAGAGAATGAATTCCAAGGAATTCTCAGGAATGAATTTCATTAATAACTGAAGCCCTATTTATAGGAAAACTTCGAATGACAATCGTAATTACATAATTTCATCAAGGGTATAATAGTCATTCACATATAATAATTACATCTTTTACCAAATTATTCCTCCACCAAATTATTCCTCATAATTCATAACCACCACATTATTCTCAATTATTCATAACACCTAATAATTATTCTTCAATTATTATTCATAACAAAAATAGGGATTTTGCTTATAATGCAAATCACTCCATCATATCATATAGTAGATTTGGGGGCGGATCAGAACTCCCTTGAAGAAATCTCCTCGGGTAATCTGCTTCGCTTTCAAACGCAACACTCTTTTACCCTCAGTTGAAAACTTCGCGGCTCTAACTGAAATCAACCAAAAATTCTTCTGCGTTTCACACTTTCTTCCCAGCTCCTGCAACCACTGCACCTGTCACCGTCTCCCAGGAGTTTTCAAAGAATATTGAAGACCGAAACACAACAATTCTTTCGCCGTTGTCATTGGCGAGTAGCCCTGAAGAGATTTCATACATTGGTATGTTATGAGCTTTGTGAAACCAGTATCAATAAGTGTTTATTAGGTTTTACTTCACTTCACGGATTTTCGCATGTTCCATTTCACTTTGGAGCTTTTACTAGTGTATAGGTGCAATGAAATTTTTGTAAGTGCCTACAATTGTTGAATCGATTTTAAATTTCCTTTGTCTATATAATCTATGTGTCTCCTATCCGCCTCAAATGAATTCTTATAAGCGCTATACTGCAGTAACATTCAAATTTCAAGTAGAACCAGAGGATAGGGTACAGATGAATCCTTATAAGCGCTGTATTGTAGAAACATTCAAATAGAACCAGTGGATAGGGTACAGATGAATCCTTATAAGCGCTGTATTGTAGAAACATTCAAATAGAACCAGAGGATAGGGTACAGCTTTTTCAGCACATAGCGATAGCGTGATTCATTGTGTTCAAATCTTATGTTGATTTTTCAGCTTTTTTCTGATCAATTTGGAGATCCATCAGATTTGGCTAGAGAGAGAAGGATAAAAAACTTCTGTGTATTTCACTGATGTAAAATTGGGAATTATGTACAGAGAATAGCCTATTTATATACATGCTTAGCTCTTATTTGTGTGCCCTACATGTGTTCTAACTAGCCAACTGATAGCTAGCAAGTTCTAACTAATACTGTACAGCTGGCAACTAGAAAGTAAATAATAAAAGACTAAAAAGAAAAGTGAAAAATGAAAATTAAAAAATATGTTACTAGCCAACTGTTGCCTTAGTGTAACCTTCTAGTGGCTGCATATATACTTCTTCATCGAGGTAGCCATGAAAGAAGGCATAATTTCTGTCAGGCTGATGGATTGCCCATGACTTAGCAGAAGCAAGAGCCAAGAAAATTCTGATTGTGACTGACTTAGCCACTGGGGAAAAACTATCGAAGATGTCTATCCCTTCTTGTCGATGGTACCCCTTAGCAACAAGCCTTGCTTTAAACCTCTCTACACTTCCATCAGTTGAGTTTTACTTTGTAGACCCATTTTGAACCTATGGCCTTTTTACTAGGTCGTACGGAAGTTAATTCCCAGGTATGATGATCCTCTGAGGCCAGCAATTCTTTTCACATAGCTTCCACCCATTTAGCTTTTTTACTAGCTTGATAATATGAATGTGGTTCCTGAATATTTGATATATTTGCCAACAAAACCATGAAGAAGGGTGGTTGCTAGTACTGTTGGCAATTGGTAGATTATCAGTCACATTCAAATTTGTGACAGAGTCTTGTAGCCACTGTGGTTTAGGACTTACTCTTGTACTTCTTCGAAGAACTTGTTCATCAAGTGAACTGTGAGGATCAGAGGGAGAAGACCAGTGTGAGGAGTTTGGTAATTAGAGAACCATGGGAGGGCAATGGACTAGGAGCTGGTAAATCTGGTTCTAACTCGTCAGGATGAATAATTGGCAGTGGAGTTTCGTCGGTAGGTGGTACAGAATTTTTAAAGGGAAAGGTTTTATCAAAGAATATAACATCACAATAGATATGAATTTGATGTGTTTCAAGATCATAGACTTTGTAAGCCTTTTGTCCTGGGCTGTATCCAATAAAGATGCATTTGAATGCCCTGTTGTCAAACTTGTCCTTATGAGGTCTGGTATTTGTAATGGAACATAGACAGCCAAAAGTGTTTTTTTTTTTTTTTTTTTCAAAAAAAAAAAAAAAAACAGAAACAAAGGACTTTTATTACTGAATGAAGGATGAGCTACAAAAGTTTTGATGAGGGAGTAATCTGGTTTGCTGCAGTACAGTTTCTCATGTGGAGTGAACCAGTTTAAGGGTGAGGATGGTGTTTTATTTAGGATGTGAGTGGCCATTAAAATGGAACAGGACTAGAGCTTTTTGGGTAGGTGTGCCTGAAACATCAAGGACCTTGCTATTTGTATTAGATTTTTTGTTTACATTCTACTATACCGCTTGTTGGGGTGTATATACACAAAACTTCTGGTAATAGTACGAAGAGAGTGAAATAGGGTTTGACATTCAGCACTTGTGAACTCAGTTCCATTGTCAGATCGAATGGTTTTAACCTTTTTGTTGGACTGACTATGAACCATTCAAATAAAAATCAACAGGGTTCGAAGAACCTGTGTTTTCTGAGTTAAAAGGAAGGTCCATGCGAATCTGCTATAATCATCAACTATTGTCAATATATATGTTGTTTTGGTGATGCAGTGCTGCCTGTAGGGACCCCAGATATCAATATGTAGAAGATCAAAGATGTTGGAAGAATAGATTTTGATACGATAACGGGCCGGCCTCGACTCGAATCGATCCTCGCGGAATGAATACAACGCCAGAAAAGCCCAAATATCCGGTAGAACGATCGGAAAACCCGGAGATCCCTCGACCGACGACGTAGCAACAAAGGGTATATCGAACCCTTCGCCTCAAACGGTGCGCAAATCGAAGAAGGAACGGGGTTGAGCGCCACGCGAGTCGATCACACTCACGATAGGCTTGGGGTTGTGTTTAACGAGCCCAAACACGGGGGACGAGGTGGGGAGAAAGCTCGACCCGAATATTGGCTTTCAAGCTCAACATCTCATTCAAAGCTCAAAAGTGTTTTTACAATGAAGGTTTTGCCTTCATATACATGTTCAACTCGAAAATAATGATAAAATAATGAAAATATCCGAAAATATCTACATTTGACTCTAAGTCGGTCTATAGTTACGGCCGTAATTTTAGGATTTACGGTCGTAAATCCTCGGTTACGGCCGTATCACTCAAACGTACGGCCGTAATAAGCTCTCTGCTTCAAAACTGCCCAAACTTGATCCTTGAGTTACGGCCGTATGGACAAAGGTTACGGCCGTAAAATATGGAGTACGGCCGTATTATGTAAAAGTACGCCGTAATTGTTTCTCAGATATTTTTGGCCCAAAGTCGATAATCGAGGTTACGGCCGTGGGACCAATGATACGGCCAGTAAAATCGATACGGCCAGTAAGACTTATAATTACGGCGTAATTATTCTCTCAAATTTCCCACTTCACCGCCTGGACAACCTTCATTGTTTTGGCCATAACTTTGAACCCGATGTCCAAATGGGGTGATTCAAAGCTCCATGTAATCTAGACTCGACGAGCTTCAATTCTTCAAAAGACTCTACCTTGATTCTCGCTCATTCCAACGATGTACGACTTTGAACCCGGTCGAACATCCCAAGTTGCGTGAAATCTCTTCATTTCGCTCCACTTGGCTTGAACTTGATTTCACTTAGCCTAAACAACGCTCCAAGCTTCCTGTCGCGCATGGGGGCATCCAGATCATATCATCCCCTCCTCTTCAAGATGATTCGTCTCGAATCAACATAGGCGTACTTAACAAAGTTATCCCGGGGTGATACGATACTTCGGCCTTTTTTTTTTGCTTGAATGACCATTCGATTCCTCCCGGGTCGAATGGGAAAGAATGGTCATCGCCATGTGTGAAGCACGTGACCGGCTTGTGGAGTGAATGGAATTCTTCAGGAAGTGGTTGACGCGCAAACTTCGCAAAGATTAAGGAAAATAGAATGCCTTTCGTTCGGTCAGCACCAACCTGAAAGAGAAAGATAATAAAATTGGGGTGGGGTATGTTAGAGGTGTGGGATACAAGGAAATGATCCTCATACGTAAGCTCGACATTCTCCTCGACCACCCTTTTCTCAAGTGGCATTTGCTCTTCTCTTTCAACTTCTACTTCTCCACTCTCCATGTCCTCGTTCTTCCTGGGGTCAATGTCATGGATGTCAACAAGTTCATCCACAACTCCAACCTCTAGCTCTTCTTCCGCTTGCTCCATCGAGCACTCCACTGCTTGCTTCTCCATAAGATCAATTGGATGTTGAGGATCAACAACCAATTCCAATGACTCCCTTTCAATGGATTCCCTAGTCTCCTTCTCAACTACACGGGCATTTGAACAATATAGACTAGGAGAATCAACAATCACTTCCGAAGGCTCTTTTCCAACTTCATGTGGACAATGTTGTTTAAACGGCGCAACAACCATTTCAACACTTGCATTGTCCTTATTCAATGCAATCGTCGCCTTCTTCAGTTCACCTCCTTTCCTTTTCTCATATCTTCTCACATCGGCCTCATCCTTTAGCTTCATTTGATCTATATGTACCTGTTCCGGAGATAACGAATCAAGTATAATAGTTTTTCCGTTCAACTTGAAACTAAAACGGTTTTTATAGCCATCATGCAATACCTTCTTATCATGTTGCCACGGTCTTCCCAACCACACGTGGGTAATATGCATAGGTACTACATCACAAAGCAACTCATCCGTATAAGATCCGATCGAGAATGGCACTAGTACTTGCTTGTTAACCTTAACATTTCCCGAATCATTAAACCATTGCATGTGATATGGATTCGGGTGTTTAATCATATGCAATCCCAACTTCTCAACAAGTACAAGACTAGCTAAATTTCTACAACTTCCCCCATCAATAATAACACTAGTAGGCGTACCTTTCACCAAGCAACGAGTATAGAAAAGATTCTCTCGTTGTGAGTTCGACTCATTCTCCTTTGCTTGAGTACCAATGGCGTGCCTTACCATCAATGCTTTGGGAATTGTCGCAGAGCTTTTGTCAAAAACCACCAACTCCTCTTCGTCTTTGGTTGAAGACTTCTCTTTCACCATCTCCTTCTCGGGAACCATTTCTTCATGCCCCGGTATCACCTTTGGTTTAGGGCATTGAACGAAATAGAATCAATCCCGTGACATTTAGAACATAGCTTGTCTCGGGTTCGACTTGTCTCTTTACCAACTCTTCCTTTACCCTTATCACTAAGCTCCCGTGATACTTTAGATGGTTCTTTCCCACTCTTCCAAGCCTTTCGATCAATCTCGGCGCCGGTCAATGTAATTTGATCAAAGCCACTACGATTCTTGGTTTGGAATAGATTTGAACTTCTTCCCTTAATTTGCTTCTCCACCTCCACCGCCTTGCAAACTAATTCCTCAAGATTCGAATAGTCTAGCAATTCAATGAAGTCGGCAATATCTCGGTTCAATCCCGTCAAAAACCTAACCATAATAGCTTCTTCATCTTCAACAATATCGGCACGAGTCATCAATCTTTCCATTTCTTGGAAGTACTTCTCAACGGTTCGTCCACCTTGAGTTAGGTTTTGTACACTCCGATACAAATCCCTATAAAAATGCGATGGGACGAATCTCTTTCTCATCAACTTTCTCAAGCAATCCCAAGTGTCAACGGGTTCCTCTAAATTTCTTCGCCTAGCAAGGGTGGTTTGCTTCCACCAACATAGGACTTGATCCATGAACTCCTTGACCAACAATGGGACCTTCTTCGTCTCCCGGATTTTATGAGTTTGGAACATGAGATCCACTCGGCTTTCCCAATCTAGGTAAACATCCGGATTGGCTCTTCCTCGGAATGAAGGTACGTCAATGCCCGCATTCTTCGCATCCCCTTCATACTCACTTTGCCTCCGTTGTTCCCTCTTTCTAACCCTCCGAATCTCTCTATTCCCATCCTCATATTTTCCATCTCCAACCCTATGACCCCGAAGACTTGTCTTACTATACACTTGAGCAACGGATCGTTCATCACGTTCCTTCAACTTTTGACTCAAACGATACTCCAGTGTGATCTTAGAATTGTGAGAGTCTTCCACAGTCATAGCTTTTGGACGATGTCTATCATTGAATCTCAACTCCGGCATTGTGTTCTCAACTCAAAGAAATAACAAAAACTAGAAATAACAACTCAAACACAATGACTACTACACAACAAACTAACACAACTCAACACACTAATACTCAACAACAAACTAACACAACTCAACACACTAATACTCAACAACAAACTAACACCTATAACTTGAACCCTAACAATGTGAACTCAAGACAATAAAATTACAACTCACACTACTAGGATAACAACACAAGTAATTAAAACTAAGTGTAGCCAAGAAACTCGACTAACACTCGTTCACACCACATTGGAGCCATAATTTTTTTTTTCTTCTTTTTTTTTTTCCAATATTTTCGGCCCTCTTTTCTTTTTTTTTTTCTCTTCACAACATATACTGACAAATACAACAACAACACAATACTAGAAAAGAAATGGATTCTAAGCACAAAATTAATTTGCACCAAGAACACCAAGAACACACACTAAATCCTACAATTCAAAAAACCGAAAATCGATAATCTAAACCGATAAAAACAACAACAACAACAATCTAAGAACTATTAATAAAGGATAGATACCAGATAATTGGATTCGGGCTCTGATACCAGATGATACGATAAGGGGCCGGCCTCGACTCGAATCGATCCTCGCGGAATGAATACAATGCCAGAAAAGCCCAAATATCCGGTAGAACGATCGGAAAACCCGGAGATCCCTCGACCGACGACGTAGCAACAAAGGGTATATCGAACCCTTCGCCTCAAACGGTGCGCAAATCGAAGAAGGAACGGGGTTGAGCGCCACGCGAGTCGATCACACTCACGATAGGCTTGGGGTTGTGTTTAACGAGCCCAAACACGGGGGACGAGGTGGGGAGAAAGCTCGACCCGAATATTGGCTTTCAAGCTCAACATCTCATTCAAAGCTCAAAAGTGTTTTTACAATGAAAGTTTTGCCTTCATATACATGTCCAACTCGAAAATAATGATAAAATAATGAAAATATCCGAAAATATCTACATTTGACTCTAAGTCGGTCTATAGTTACGGCCGTAATTTTAGGATTTACCAGTAAATCTCGATTACGGCCAGATATCACTCAAACGTCTGCCGTAATAAGCTCTCGCTTCAAAGCGCCCAAACTTGATCCTTGAGTTACTGACCATATGGACAAAGGTTACGGCCAGAAATATGGAGTACGGCCGTATATGTAAAAATACGGCCGTAATTTGCTCTGCATATTTTTGGCCCAAAAGTCGATAATCGGGTTACGGCCAGAAGGACCAATGATACGGCCGTAAAATCACGTCTGGCCAGTAAGACTTATAATTACGGCCGTAATTATTCTCTGCTGAAATTTCCCCAGCTTCACTGCCTGGACAACCTTCATTGTTTTGGCCATAACTTTCGAACCCGATGTCCAAATGGGGTGATTCAAAACTCCATGTAATCTAGACTCGACGAGCTTCAATTCTTCAAAAGACTCTACCTTCAGATTCTCGCTCATTCCAACGATGTACAGCTTTGAACCCAGTCGACCATCCCAAGTTGCGTGAAATCTCTTCATTTCTGCTCCACTTGGTTTGAACTTGATTTCACTTAGCCTAAACAACGCTCCAAGCTTCCCTGTCGCGCATGGGGGCATCCAGGATCATATCAGATTTGACTTGTGGGGGAATAGGATTCTCCGCTGTTTTGCTTTGTGACAGATTTCACATTGCTTTATCATTTCACTGTCAGAATCAGTGTACATTTTATCAAGGAATTCGAAATGTTTCAGAGTATGAGTGGGGGCATGACCAAGCTTGTGATGCCAATCAAGAAAGGAAACAAGAGCTTTGTCACTGCAAGTATTTTGATTTCAAGCATCAGAAGTATTGGAAATACAGGGAATAGAAGATATTTTGTTCAAATCAGTACAAGAGCTCTTCCAATCATTTTGTATACAAGACTTGTCAATCAAATATAAGCTTCCAACTAATCTTCCAATTGCCAAGGTTTCTTCAGATTGTAGGTCCTGCAGCAAGCATTATGTAGGAAAGAATGTAAACTTGAGTTGAGCAGTGCTAGATAATTTTCGATGGAACAGTGGGTTAAATTTAAAGTTGTGTATGAGAAGTGCATCTGTTAAGCATAGTCTGTCTCAAGATGAACATCACCTATATGGGTAACAGGCTGAACAGAGCCATCAGGCAGGAATGCTGGTGTAAATTTGGATATAGGTTTAACATTTGTCATCAAATTTTCATCCATGCACATATGATTACCTGCCCCTGTATCTAATATCAAAGTCCACTTTTCAAGTTATCAAACATTGTAAGAGCATAGTGATATGTAGTCATACCTGCAAAGTCCTGTAGGCGTGCAAAATTCACCTGATTGCTGCCATCAATCAGCATTTTACCTTTCAGCGCCTTCATTAATTCTTTCTGCACAGTGTTGGCTATGCTGGTATATGTTATAGGTTCGTTAGTGTCCACTCCATTGTATTCATCTTATGTTTCCAAGTGTGATTCAGCTATGTTTGCCACAAATTTTCCTCCTCCTGATTGTTTTGCCCTTCATTCCTTCATTGTCTTATACCAATTGGGATATCCATAAATCTTAACACATGTTTCCTGTGTGTCCATCCATATTACAATGATTGCAATGTTCATTTTCTTTATCATATCTCTTTGAACTGCCTCTACCATATCCTCCTTTCTCATTCCATGTTCCTGTACCATTTCTTCCAAAACCATCCTTCTGATAGTTCATTGATTTTGCTATCATAGCTGTGTTTTCTCCCATTTCTGGAAATAATGTGTGCACCTCTCTGGCTCTCTCTGTTTCTCAACTCTTTGCACCATTGAATGTGCCTTATTAAGTGTAGGTAGTGGATCCATAACTAGGATCTGATTTCTCACATTGTCATATGAGTCATTTAAGTCCCATTAAGAATTGCATTAGCCTCTTCATCAAGTTTAAATCAGACATTTCTTTCGCAACTGTGCAAGTGCAGCCTGTGCAAGTACATGCAGGTATTGCCACCAAACACACCAATTCGTCCCACTGCTTCTTAAGTTTTGTGTAATGCCTCTCAACAGACATATTTCCTTGAGTGATGCTGCTAATCTCTCTCTGTAACTGATACATTAGGCATTCTCCACATCTTTCTTCAAGTTCGCTCCACAAATTCTTGGCCGAAGTGGTGTATATGAAGGCATCTACAATCTCCTTTGAAATGGAGTTCAAAATCCAAGATCGCACCATGCAATCCACTCCCATCCATTGCTCCAATTGTTCAGATCCAGCCTCTGGTTTCTGACATGCTCCAGTAATGAAACCTAGTTTCATTTTGGCTCCTAGAGCAATCTTAATAGATGTGCTCCTACTCAGGTAATTTCCTCCAGTCAAAGGTGCGATAACTAGCACCATACCTGGATGATCAGATCCTTGAAGAGATTCGGAGGATCTCCATCAGAAGAAGGTCTATTGACTCGATTCTCATTTCGACCTCTCGCGTTTTCACTAGTGTTCGTAGCTTCAGGCATGAAGGAATTATGTTGAATTTATTGTATTTGCAGCTCGCAAGAATTTACTTCAATCACAGCAGTTCACCCGCTCTGACACCATGATCAATTTGAAGATCTATCAGATTTGGCTAGAGAGAGGAAAAGATAAAAAACTTTTGTGTATTTCATTGATGTAAAATTGGGAATTATGTACAGAAAGTTGCCTATTTGTGTACATGCTTATCTTTTATTTGTGTGCCCTACACGTGTTCTAACTAACCAACTAGTAGCTAACAAGTTCTAACTAATGTTGTATAGCTGGCAACTAGAAAGTAAAATAAAAGGTTATGAGGAAAAATAAAGAATCTGTTACAATTTGGTCATTTTCCCTACAAAGCCTCTTCCCTGTTGATTTGAAGGTATGATGCCCTGGCATTATGTAAAGAGCCTGTGCATTTGTTTGGGTAAATTGTTCTTCTGAAACTATATTTGGAATAATATTATTGGATTACTTTCAGAACTTTTTTAACCTTCTATCATGTTTTACTTTGCAACTGTTGGATTTGTAAGTATCGTATAAGTCTTGGCTGAGTTTATGTTCTTCAATAATTTTTTAGAAAGTTTAAGGCAGTGATATTTCTTTTGTGAATGTCTTTATTTTTTAATATTGGAGGGAATGGAGCAAAAATGATAATAGAGGAGCAAAAATGATGACAGTGAGAAAAATCAACAAATTTTGGAGCTTGAGAACTAGATATAAAGTGTTTATGCTAACATTGTCCAAAGATGGAGGATCAGTCAGGATTACAGAAAGAATGAGAGCATGGGAATACGGGATTTCGATCACAGTAGATGCAGCATTCTGGTTATCTGAATCGGTAGGAGTTGTATGCAAAACGGGCAAGCTCCCGAATATGAAGCAGTTCAGAAATAGAAACACGACACTATGGATGGAATTTTTCCAGAATGACAGAGGTAAGTTTCTGAAAATTTCCACTCTTAGAAACAGCTTGGTGAGGCAGATTATCATCCCTTCAGAGGAAGAACTGATAGGATGGAGAAACTTGGAAGAAGCTTTACTATATGTGCTTGGAAGAAAGAAGATGGGTATAAAGCATGAAACTCAATCAAAGCAGAGGAGTCCAGCAGATGTAAACTCAGCAACGAGATCATGGGTTGAGGTGGTTAAATCTAATGCTGTAGAGACAGAGAAAGGTTCAACGGGTGACAATAATTCAGCAACCAGTGGAAGAAAAACCTCAAAACTAGGGACTCGATGTGTTCTGATGTTCAGACAGAGTAGTCATACTCCCTAGGAAGCCATTCAATATGGATTGAGAAACACAATGAAGGAGCAATATGAAATCAAACCATTACATGATGATCGGGCCTTGATTTGGTCTCACAGTGAGGAAGAGAAATGCCAGATTCATCAGCAGAGGCAGTCTGAAAATCCCAACTGTTGCAACAGTGTCTTTTGCTCCTTGGAGCTGGAAGAATCAATCAGAAAACATTAAAATCGACTGTAGATACAGCTGGATTGGAGTGGAGGGACTGCCCTTGAACATATGGAACATACATGTCTTCAAAGTGATTGGATCCTTGTGTGGTGGATTAATTGATGTTGACAAAGAAACACTTGGGTTAAACTTCTTAGCGCATGCTAGGCTAAGATTTAGAGGCAATAAGCAGGGTTTTATCCCAGAAACTATTTCCTTACCCTATGAAGGATCAAACATAATCTTAAGGTTTTTCAAGTTGAATAATCGTAGATACAGATTTTATGGAACATTTGGGAGGCTGAGGCAAAGTGAAAATACTGGCCAGGGGGTTAAACAATCAACAGAAAAGGGTACTTCTCCAGTTACAGCAGATGAAGAAGACGATGACATGGCATTAGCAATCAAGGAACGAGAAAATGACCTGGAAGAAGCCTCGGACATCACTGCTACACGTGTCGACATGAGAAAGGAAGGATTTGAAATAGACGGCTACCATTCTGAAAGGGCTGCGGGGCAGATGTTGAAGAACGTGAAGCCTACCACCCACCAGTCGCAAGAGGAGAAGATGATTAGCCTCCACCAAGTCTTTGAAAGAATCAACAGTAGCCTAGCATCGAAAATCCCATCTTCTGCGCATCAGTTGGCAACTAGGAATCCTCTAGGACAAACGTCAGATCTCAAGGCTTTTAAAAATTCAAATTATGAGGCTAGGGCTTTGCCACACTTGGGCCACCATAAATGGGCTTTTAATTTTGCAAGTAAAGTTTACAAAAGAAGAGAGAGTACAAAAGAAGACAGAGAACTGAGCCCAGCAATTTTACATCGAGCAAACTCTCAAAAGCCTTAGAATTCTTTAATTTTGGGCTACATCTAGCAAACGGGGCTAATCTCTTGCAGCAAACTCCCAGAATAAACTGTATTCATAGCCCAATTCCAGATGGGACGACACAGTCGAGCTCGATCCAGATTCATGGGATGAATAAGAGAATCACGGCTTCGGTACTTACGGCAAACAACAAATTCTTTATCAGTAGTGAAATATTTAGCAGCGAAGAAGAGCGAGGCAAGCAGATTGTTAGTGACAATAGCAAGAACATGAAGAAATCAGTCCTCCTTTTTGATGACTGGGAAGAATTAGAGATGGAAAATGAAATTGAAGGTCTTTCGGAGGTAAGAAGGAGGCACGGGGAAGTGTTTATGGAGGAAATAGAAGAAGCCTATGCTGTGGATACAGAATTAGAGCTGGAACGGACAATTGAAGATGAAGATGCTATGGAAAAGCAAGGGCCTCCTGTTATCGATACAGAGCACGAGAAAAGCGAGGGGGAAATATGTAACGCCCCGAGTTCTAAGAACCCGGAACGTTAGTTCTTTCTTTAAAAACACTTAAATTCCTCTTTTTTTTTGAAATATAATAATGACATTAAATGCGGAAAAAAAAATTCACAAATAGCTAAAATGTGGAAATTTATTTAAACTAACAAAGTCGAAAGATAGTTTTCAAATAATCCTCAAAAACATCCAATTAAAGTACTAGTAAGCTCGAAACATTCAAAAGTCATTACTTCAACAGTTAAAAGTACTAAATTGTCAATTTAATTAAAGCTAATTTATTTGAAAGTCCCTAAGAGATTCCCACGCCTCGCCACGCCTCCGGCTCCTTAATCTGCAAGTTGATCATTTGATAGAGAAAATCGTGAGTATTTTAAATACTCAGTAGATCCCGCGCACCACAATTAATATATATTACAAATTAAATGCACATAATCATCATCTTTATAAAATACGAACATGTATAAAATACAAGTTCGTTCATCATCCCTCTCAATCGTGCACGTCATCATAGTGATTAATAGCACGTCATTATAATATATTAGGCCAAAGACCTATCGTCATAATGCTATTAAATCACGTCGTAATTAGGCAAAGAGCCTATCGTCATAGTGCCGAAGAAGCACGTCAAAAGTAGGCTAAAAAGCCTATCATCACATAACATTTACATGCAGCATTTATAATAATATTAATTGCAATTGCGCACATTTAAAAGAAACTTTTAGAAAGGGGATCTACCTTAACCTTTACCCGAGTATTGAGCTTACTAACGGTGAGAAATCAGTCATCTAGCTGTCCGTACGCCTCGTCTAGCCAATAACGAGTTTAATTTATGTTAATATTCTTAAATATTAAGTATCTATAAGTAATATAGAAGTTTGTGGACCAAAATGGAAAGAATATAAAACTTTGGGGGACTCAATTATAGGATTTTTAAAACATGAGGGACTAATATGTAATTAACGTTTAAGGGCTAACTCGAATGGGAATAAGAAATTAAGGATTTAAAAGTGAAATAAAAGTTTAGGAGTCAAATTGCAACAATTGAAAGTTAGGGACTTGTAAATTAAATAAATTATAGGGGCCAACTTGCAACAAGTATAGAACTTGAGGATTTATTTTGCAAAAATCCGGTTTAAGTGGATTTGGGCCAAGAACTCTGATCATCACCATCTTCCTCACCCGCTCTCTCTTCTCTCGCTACTCTCTCTCGTCAAGAATGGGAATAACTCCCAAATCAAAGTATAGGATCATGAAATTCTAATTTCTAGGATAACTAACTCATTGGATAATGTATTACTTTAAAATCGCATCTAAGCTCGAATTATATGAGCCAAAACAAGTTTTCAACTCTAAGTAAAAAAAAAAAAAAAACTGTGGAAAATATCCTGCTATGGCGGTATGCGTTTGTCAAATTCTTTAAAATAGTAAACGACATCAGAAAATTCTAAAATTTTTACAGAAGGTAGGAAACTCATACATATTCATCATATTTAAAAATTGTTTCATATAAATTGCGTTTAGGGCATCAAAACTATTTTTAAACGGACAATATCTTGTTCTCGGGTAGAATCTGCCCAGTTTCACAAAAAGTATCATAAAACATCCTACGAGACTCCGAATGATGTCAAACCAATTCTAAATGATAGGTAACTCATGTGGGATCATTTCCCAATTTGAATCACCTAGAAATTCCATCTATACTAAAAGTTACGGCCTTTCAAAGTTGAGTCTGTTTGGAAAAAGTCACATGTGCAAAATACATTGATTTTTCTTTCAAGCAATTCATCAAACACTATGGGGCTTGGTAGATATCAAGTAGTTTTAATCTCATCCCATAACAAGACCTCATGCCCAACTCAAAGTATCAAGTAAATTACTTTTCCCCAACCACCAAAGTCTCAATAAATCCATAAAACTTCAATTATTTATCCTCAAACAACCTATCTTATGATAGAAAAAGATAAGAGTAGAGAAGGATTACCTTTCTATGGAAATGAACACTTGAAATTGGTGGAGGAAGAAATTGAAATAGAGGAGATTGAGAAATCAACTTCGAAATCAAGACATCGATTGCCCCTTACAAGTGTTGGAGTAGAAGTTGAAGATGGTTGTTGAATGAGAAATCTTGAGAATGAAGGTAATGCTTGTGTAATGGTGATGTAAAGAATGAAACTTGGGTTAGGGTTTGAGCACTTCCAACAATATTGTATTTAAGGGTGGAAAATAGGGGTAAGACTTGCAAATGAGCCTCTAAATGGACTTTAAAATAGGATTGAATTGAAATTGGGCTTTCTTATAGTATAAGAGATAAAATTGGACTTTTAAACGGGCCTATAATTGGGTTTAAAACGAATAATTTCTAAAGTTTGGTCCTCAAACGTAAATTGAAAATAAATAAATAAATAGATATTTTATAAATTATTACTTTTTTTTAAATAATTCAATATAATAGTAAATATTATAAAATTTTAATTAGACGAGCGTACGCTGTTTAACTCTATAGGTGAAGTTGTAGCGACACGTTTGAGATTTTACTTTAATTAAATGTTTTAATTTAAAGAAATTCGCGGTCACTACAAAATATATGAAACTGAAAGTGAGGCAGAAAATGAACAGGATACGGGGATGAATATAGGGAGTCTATTTACAGAATCAAAAAAGGCACTTCAAGAGAACACTGACCAAGGAAAGCTGGACGCAAAGTACCTACTGGCAAAAACACCTACAAGCCCACACTACCTAGATACAGAAATTCTCAGAAAATTTCATGGCCAGCTAGTTACAATTCCTAACATTACTCCCACTGAACCTTCTGCTTCTTCAACTCTATAAAATTTCTGATGGGTTTGCTGAACCAGGTACTATCCACCTTTCCTACTCAATTTTGGTAAATTCGAAAGGTCTTCCGCTTTTTCGTAATGATATTGTAGGTGCTTATGATAGAGGAAGGTTAACTGAATCTGCCCCAACACTTGAACCGAAAGGCCAGCCTACTAATCCTGATAATCGACATGATTGTGAATTTGATTCATGGGGAACAACAGCTTTTTTAGATCCTGGAAATAGCCGCAATGGGATAGCGACCATAAATGGGAAAGAACCACAACCGGAAGATGTCGAAAAGCTGGTCCCAATCCTTAGTAAGCTGAATCTAACTCTCATTCCCTTCCAAAATAAAAAGAAACTAAGTGCTTGCAACAAGGGAGTTGATTCCGCCCACTCAAGAAAGAGTGTGAAGAAGGGGACTATGGAACTAAAGAACCTCAAAAGTAACATCAATTATGAGAGGAGGAAATCAAATGTGACAACTTCAAGGGATATGGATAGAATCCGATGAAGATAGTTAGTTGGAATGTTAGAGGTTTGAGGGGTAGAGATAAAAGGAAGGCGGTGAAGGATTTGTTGTGTAAGGAAAAACCGGATGTGGTAACGTTGCAAGAAACAAAGAAGGATAGAATTGAGAAAAACATGGTTGGTAGCATCTGCGCCAACAGATTTAAAGAATGGGCCTTTCTACCATCTATTGGAAAATCAGGTGGCATACTGGTAATGTGGGACTCAAGGGTGCTTAGGGGTTAAGAGGTAGTTTTGGGAAGCTTCTCGTTATTTGTTCTTTTGGAAGCAGTGGGGGGAGGTGAAGGATGGTGGTTCACAGGAGTTCATGGACCATGTAGCCCAAAAGAAAGGGATGAATTCTGGGAGGAATTGGTAAGCGTACCTGGGCTTTGTGGCAAGAAATGGTGCATAGGAGGTGATTTCAATGTAGTTAGATATCCATCGGAGAAATTGAACGGGGCAAGATTCACGAGAAGTATGAGAAAGTTTGACAGACTAATAAAAGATATTGGTTTGAAGGATCCACGGCTCTTAAATTCGGAATTCACATGGTCCAATATGAGACAAAGATTGGCATGTTCAAGAATAGACAGATTTCTTTTTACAGAAGATTGGGAAAACATGTTTGAGGTAGTTAGGCAAGAAGCCCTTGTGAGGGTTACTTCAGACCGTAGTCCCCCAGTAGTGGACACCAATAGATTCAAGTGGGGCGTTTCTCCTTTTCGACTTGAGAATATGTGGCTTAGGCATAAGGATTTCAATAGGAATTGGAAACAATGGTGGGATAGATGCGATATCGAGGGGTGGGCAGGCTATAGATTCATGGGAAAGTTGAAAATGATGAAGGAAGAATTGAAGAAGTGGAATAAAGAAGCTTTTGGAGATGTTAGAATGAAGAAAAAGGCAATTATGAAGAGAATTGAGGAAATTGACAATGAAGACGTGAGGCAGAATATTGGGGAGGATGAGAGAATTGAAAGAAGGAAGTTGAGAAGGGAATTGGAGGAACTAATCATAAGGGAAGAAATCTCGTGGAATCAAAAGGCAAAAATAAAAGGGGTTAAAGAATGGGATAACAACTCTAAAATGTTCCACAGGATTGCAAGTGGTAGGAAAACAAACAATCTGATAAAAAAACTTGAGTAGGGATGGGAGAATATTGCACATAGAGAAGGATATTGGAAAGGAAATCGTGGATTTTTTTGAGGACCTATTCAAAAAGAAGGAAAGAGTTAGTTTTGGCATCGAAGGCTTAGAATGGGCAAGCATTGATGAGGTATGGAAACTGAAATTGGAAGAACCATTTCGAGAGGAAGAGATAAAAAAGGCTCTTTTTGATTGTGATGGAGACAAAGCACCAGGGCCTGATGGATTCTCTATGGCAGCGCTTAAAGAGGGGTGGGAAGTAATCAAAGAGGACTTAATGAAGGTTTTCATAGAATTTCCTGGGAATGGCATTATAAATGCTAGAGTTAATGAAACCTTCATTTGTCTCATTCCTAAAAGGTCGAGCTCAATGTCCATTAAGGATTTCCGCCCTATCAGTTTGGTCTCATCTTTATACAAAATAGTGGCAAAGGTCCTAACTTTGCGGTTAAAAGAAGTCCTAAAAGATACAATTGATTTGGCCCAATGCGCCTTTGTGGAAGGACGACAAATTTTGGATTTGGTTTTGATCGCAAATGACATTGTCGAGGAATATAGGACAAAAAACAAAGAAGGTGTGGTTTTTAAGATAGATTTAGAAAAGGCATATGATCATGTTAGTTGGGAATTTCTTGACTTTGTGTTAGAAAAGAAGGATTTTGGCGAAAAATGGAGGAAATGGATTTGGGGCTGTTTGTCAACTGCAAATTTTTCGGCAATAATCAATGGCAAACCAAGGGGTAAATTTCGCGCTTCAAGAGGGTTAAGGTAAGGTGACCCACTATCACCCTTCTTGTTCATTCTAGTGGGAGATGTGCTAAGTAGATTGATTAACAAGGCATGTGATATGAAGACTTTGGGAGGATTTAAGATAGGTAGCAACAAAGTGAGGGTTTCACATCTTCAATTTGTGGATGATAGCATTTTTTTCTTGAAAAATAAAGATGATAGCATTGGATACCTCATGGGAATTCTGGAGATCTTCTCAAAGAGTGCAGGATTAAAACTGAATATGGCAAAGAGCACGGTTGTGGACCTCAATTTATCAGAGGAAAGAATTGAGAATATCGCCAATCGGGTTGGTTGTGTGAAGGGTGCATGGCCGTTGAACTATCTTGGACTACCTTTAGGAGGGAATGCAAGGACTTCCCCCTTTTGGGACCCGGTGGTTGAAAGAATTGCTAGAAGACTTGAAGGGTGGCATAAATGTTGTTTATCAAGAGGTGGGAGACTAGTACTCTTGCAAGCGGTCTTGGGAAGCATTCCCACATATTTCATGTCAATTTTTAAAATACCTATGAAGGTGGTGAAATTGATTGAAAAGATGATGAGAGACTTCTTTTGGGAAGGAAAATGTGAGAATCATAGTGATCACTTGGTAGAATGGGAAGTTGTTATAAAACCGAAGCAATATGGTACCTTCAAAGATTAAAGTGATCACTTGTCAATCCTTCTTAAATGCTATTCTTTATCCATCATGTGGTTCTTGTTTCCCTCAATTTAGCTTCATTTGGAAGGGTGTGGTACCTTCAAAGATTAAAGTTTTTCCATGGTTGGTTTCCTTGGGAAAGGTTAACACCTGTGATTTGTTGCAATTGAGAAGACCTTTTCTATATATCTCCCCATCATATTGTATAATGTGTAGAAACGCACATGAAAATATAGATCATCTTTTAATACATTGTGAGTTTGCTAGAGACATTTGGGGAAGAATTTTATGCTTGTTCGGTGAATTGGGTGCATTACCACGAAGATGAGCTGACTTGATTTTGATTAAGTGGAGATTCGGGGGAAAATGGAAGCAACTGAAGGACTTGTGGAAGTTAATGGTGATGGCATCAGCTTGGGCTACTTGGAAAGAGAGGAATAGGAGAATATTTGACAACATAGAAAGATCCGTAGAAGATACATGGGATGGCATAGTGTTTTCCATTGGATTATGGGCAAGAGCAGCTGGAAAGTTCAACGTTTTGGAGAATTTTTTGTTTTGTATAGATCCGCATAGTTTATTAAATGACTAGCAGCTGTTGTATTTTTTGGGTTTTTGATTCTTGTGAGATGTCAATGGTCCGCACTGTGGATGACTCATCCACTCTATTATTTTGTAACTATTTTCTAAAATTATTTTGATATATAATATGTGCAGTTTTCTATTAAAAAAAAAAAACCGAAGCAATATGGTGGTCTGGGGATTGGTAACCTGCATTTGAAGAATGTGGCACTGTTAGGCAAATGGCTTTGGCGGTTTCCCATTGAATCAGATTCACTTTGGCGCTCTATCATCATTAGCAGGTATGGCCTTCTCTCAAATGGATGCGATGCAAACATTGAAGTTAACCCCACTCTTCGGGCACCCTGGAAATGCATTGCAAAAGTTTGGGATACCTTTGTGAAAAACACCAAAGTTATTGTTGGGAAGGGGGATAAAACTCGGTTTTGGTTAGACGAGTGGGTGGGTGACCATACTCTCCAAGAATTGTTCCCTCGTTTATTTCGGTTGTCCAACAAGAAAAACTCGGTTATTTTTTATGTGGTATCCCTTTCACCTCTTTCCAACCCAAATTGGAATCTTGCTTTCTCTAGGAACCTTAGTGACAGAGACATTGAAGAATTCACCTCTCTCTCATATATGCTTGAAACTATTCAAATTGACCCACTTACCTTGGATAAAAGGATTTGGAGTGGACACCCTTCGGGTTGTTTCTCATGCAAATCTTTTTTGAATCTCCTTTGCCAACCATCCTCTGACTCTAGTTTCCCTCAATTTAATTTCATTTGGAAGGGTATTGTGCCTTCTAAGATTAAAGTTTTTGCGTGGTTGGTTTCTTTGGGGAAAGTTAGCACTTGTGATTTGTTACAATTGAAAAGGCATTTTTTGTATCTTTCTCCCTCATATTGCATCATGTGTAGGAAGGAAAATGAAAACATAGATCATCCATTGATACATTGTGAGTTTGCCAGAGGAATATGGGATAGAATTTTAAAGATGTTCAGAACATGGGGTGCATTACCAAGAAGATGGGCAGACTTAATACTTATTAAATGGCCTTTTGAGGGCAATAAGAAGCTAAAGAGGGAGTTATGGAAACTGATTCTTATGACAGCAGCTTGGATACTTTGGACAGAGAGAAACAGAAAGATTTTCAACAATCTAAAGAGATCACTCGATTCTATTTGGGAAGCTATCATTTTTCTCACAAGTTTATATGCTAGATCAGCTGGACTGTTTAGTGATTTAGATAATTTCTTGTTTCGTTTAGACCCTAATAGTTCTCTTTATAATATCATACCGAGCAGCCCTTAGGTTCTTCTTTTGATCTTTGTATTAGCACAGGTCTATACGGTTTTCGCTGGTGGATGTCTCGTCCACTATTTTGTTGTTGTTCTTTTGGAATTTTTATCTTAATAAAATTTGTCTGTTTCTTATAAAAAAAATATTGGAGGGAATGATTTGCGAAATGGTTGCTCTTTGTGTGTGTATATATAATCTTGAGATTTTCTTGTTTTAGGGTTCTATCACTGCACTTTTCTCATTGGACTCTTTATACTATATGATATGATTTATGATGTTTAGAGTATTATTCTACTTCCCCTGCATTGAAATAAAAACATTAGCTGGCCTAGGATTTCTTCTATATATATATATATATATATATATATATATATCAATTTCGGTTTTCCAATAGCTTGTGCAAAGTGATTGAGTACAAGGCATGAATGCATAACTACAGAAAGAGCCAGACGAAATTGTACCTTGATCAGTTGAACATAACCTAATTAATTTGTTTACTTTTAGTTGAGATGCATAGATGGTAAGCATGATAGGGAATTCTTTTTTAAGTTTTTTACCATGTTTTACCATTTTTTCATCAATTTTTTCTTCACATCCACATATCACATCCACATATTACATCACATCATCAAATCTCCACCATTAAACTCCACTCGTTCTCTCTCCCCCTTTACATTAAAAACATTTAAAAACCAATCTCTATCACCCTTGGTAAGTAATTGATTAGGTGCTTAGCATATGTGTATGTGCTCTCTGATAAATGAAATATAAAGAATCAATTTTATCAATGCAAAATAATTTAATTGGACAGTGATTTATAGTTGCCAGTGGAATCCGCAACTTATTGCTTCTTTCTGTTGAATTGGATTCTAAGAAAATAAATAGTCATGGATTAAAGGAATGAACTTCCTAAAGAAGTGGAAACTCTTAAACAAAGTAGTATTGATAATGAAAAAGTCTACAAGGAGAAATATGCTAATGTGTCTATGATTATCATTGATTGGTTAATGGTTACATATGGTGATATATTTTTCTTACTGTTTCTATTTCTATCTGCTTTGCCACTTGCTTATTTTTCGTTCTTCTTTTTGAGATATATTTCATTACGTGGTCGTAATTTATTTTGAAATAAATTTAGCTAGTGCAATAGGTATTTATTGATTGTAATATTGTAGTGACATGGATTTGTTCTGCTCACAGTGCTCTTCCAAAGATCATAAAGACTGGATTTGCTGCCATTGACCTTATATACTTCTTCACTCTAGGACCATATGAGGTATTTCTTTTTCTTCATTGTGATTACATATAGTTTGTAATATATTCAAATGTATAATTGATGCTACAACAGGTGAAGTGCTAGCAAATACGTCGATAGAAAAAAGCTCCTCAAGCTGCAGGGACGATTCATACTGATTTTGAGAAAGGGTTCATCTGTGACGAGGTTTGTCCAAGTACCTAATTATTTGTGAAGCATTACTAGCATACCTTGATATTTCTTTCTATTATGCTTTCTTTACTTCTTTTTTCCTTTTCCAATTTATTTTTTCCTCAAGCAATAATTATTTATTTTCTTTGAAATACCAATTCAGTAGTATTTTGGTGCAAGTTTCGTGCTTGCTTATTCTGTGGTCATATGTCTTGATAATCGTGGCGAACTCCATCTCTATGTGCATGCCATTTCATTCCCTTAGAGGCATATCCATTTCGTGTCTAGATATTCTGTCTCATTTCTTGTCTCATCCAATTAAAATAGTTTACGTATGATGTGGATGTGGGCTGATTTGATCAAGTGGGACAGAGAATGACAGAGCAGATGTGGACTCATTTATTTCTTATCTTTCCTCAGTGCATGTCTGAAAAATTTCTTTAGCAATCACTTTTTTTTACACTCATTTCAAACCATACATTCTTTCATGAAAGTTTTATCAAAAAGGTTCTTTGGGATACCTCTATGATAATGATTGTCTTTAAAAGAGTCGAAATGTAAATATTTGATGAGAGTGACCAAAAAGCATTTTCCTAACTGACACCCACTCTCTCTATCAATATCCTCCTGCCTTCAATTTCTGCCAAGTTTACTGTGTTGATTTTTAAAATTTGATAAAATTTACAGAGGAAACTACAAAGGCGTAATGCAATGGCTACCGATCCCGCTATCATCGCATTTGACAACTTGATTTCAAATTATGTTAATAAGCTTACCAGCGTTGGGGAAAGAATTGGAGGAAAGGTTCTTGATGTATCAAAAAGATCACTGAGGAGGTATTTTCTGCACGGAAAGATATTTTGGTTAAAAGCAAACAACATGAGGTTAATACTTGGTTTGTATTTTTTATTTGATTTTTGCTATTTGAAAGATATTACAGGCTTTTGTAATGTTGTTCTCACTTGAATGTGTAGAAACTTGACAACGCAATGCTGGAAGAATTTCTCAAGGCATTGCGAGACTTGATCAATAGAGCTAAGGCATTGACGGAAGGTAACGACCCTGAGTTTCATCTTCACCTAATGGCTGGTCATCTAAGTCTGTTGCCCTCTCATGGATTGAGAATACAGACAAAGATTGCGGTAAGAAACATTTAGAAATCTGTACCTTTCAATATTGAGTTAGTTCATTTCTATTATTGGATAGTTAACGTATCAAAATTATAGGTAAGCCCGTTGTAAAAGTGAACACCGGATGGTATTTTGCTCAAACTTACAATGATCAGGTAATCTCATTCTTTGGTACCAGTTTCCTACTTCTCCCTCCTTTCGATCATGATGACAATAGTACTATTAGATTGGTTACTCATTGAGGTATAATTTGCTGCATTACGATAGGAGGACACGTGAATCCTGGTGGGGCTATGTAGCCATCAACTCGATGCCTTATTTATTTATTTATCTTGAGTAGGATCTAGTTACAAGTAAGCTCTCACTATAAGTTATGATGATATGCCATGTTTAGTTGCTCTTAATATTTTTTGAATAATAAAGCTTTCATTTGTTGCTGTTGTATTCTACTCAGAAAAATTCTAATAACATATGGAATAGAAATTAAAATAGAATTGTAGGAGAAAGAGAGAATACAAGATATATTACAAATGAACCCTAGAGAGAGCTTATTGAGAATCTTTCATTGAACTGAAATCTATTGTCTAAAGGTATAAGTACTTGTTTTATACTCACTAACTGCTCCTAACAATTTGACTAATCAGCACAAGGAGTAAGTTATATGAACTACAAATGTAGAAGGACTCAAGTGCAAAATAGTAAAACTAACATTTCTAATATTCCCCATTAAGATGAGAACTATATATTTATCAGTCCCATATTGCCCAATGACTCTATGAACTGAGTGGAGTGAAGTGCCTTGGCAAAGGCATCTGGTAGCTGGTTATTGCCTGAAACAAACATGGTCTTCAACATTCCATCTTGTATCTTTTCTTTCACTAGATTGGCAGTCAATCTTTGTTGTTTCGTCCTCTTATGAAACACGGGATTGGCTACAATGTGAAGGGCTGATTGATTATCATAGTTTAACAAGGTTGGATTGGAATGATTAATGCCAAATCCTTTCAGCAGGTCCAAGAGCCAAACTAACTCACAAGTGGCATGGACCATAGATCTGTACTCAGCCTCTGTGGAGAAGAATTTTCTGATATTTCATTAGCAATCAATTGGATACATATATATAGAGATGAGTACAGATCTATGGTCCATGCGACTTGTGAGTTAGTTTGGCTCGTAGACCTGTTGAAAGGATTTGGCATTAATCATTCTAATCCAGCCTTGTTAAACTGTGATAATCAATCAGCCTTTCACATTGCAGCCAATCCCGTGTTTCATAAGAGGACGAAACAACAAAGATTGACTGCCAATCTAGTGAGAGAAAAGATACAAGATGGAATGTTGAAGACCATGTTTGTTTCAGGCAATAACCAGCTACCAGATGCCTTCGCCAAGGCACTTCACTCCACTCAGTTCATAGAGTCATTGGGCAATATGGGACTGATAAATATATAGTTCTCATCTTAATGAGGAGTATTAGAAATGTTAGTTTTACTATTTTGCACTTGAGTCCCTGTACATTTTTAGTTCATACAATTTACTCATTGTGCTGATTAGTCAAATTGTTAGGAGCAGGTAGTGAGTATAAAACAAGTACTTATACCTTTAGACAATAGATTTCAGTTCAATGAAAGATTCTCAATAAGCTCTCTCTAGGGCTCATTTGTAATATGTCTTGTATTCTCTCTTTCTCATACAATTCTATTTTAGTTTCTATTCCATATGTTATCACAATTTTTCTGAGTAGAATACAATAGCAACAAATGAAAGCTTTATTATTCAAAAAATATAACGAGCAACTAAACATGGCATATCATCATAACTTATAGTGAGAGCTTAATTGTAACTAGATCCTATTCAAGATAAATAAATAAATAAGGCATCGAGTTGATGGCTACATAGCCCCACCAGGATTCACGTGTCCTCCTAACGTAATGCAACAAATTATACCTCAATGAGAACCAATCTAATAGTACTATTGTCATCATGATCGAAAGGAGGGAGAAGTAGGAAAATGGTACCAAAGAATGAGATTACCTGATCATTGTAAGTTTGAGCAAAATACCATCCGGTGTTCACTTTTACAACGGGCTTACCTATAATTTGGATACGTTAACTATCCAATAATAGAAATGAACTAACTCAATATTGAAAGGTACAGATTTCTAAATGTTTCTTATCGCAATCTTTGTCTGTATTCTCAATCCATGAGAGGGCAGACAGACTCAGATGACCAGCCATCAGGTGAAGATGAAACTCAGGGTCGTTACCTTCCGTCAATGCCTTAGCTCTATTGATCAAGTCTCGCAATGCCTTGATAAATTCTTCCAGCATTGCGTTGTCAAGTTTCTACACATTCAAGTGAGAACAACATTACAAAAGCCTGTAATATCTTTCAAATAGCAAAAATCAAATAAAAAATACAAAACAAGTATTAACCTCATGTTGTTTGCTTTTAACCAAAATATCTTTCTGTACAGAAAATGCCTCTTCAGTGATCTTTTTGATACATAAAGAACCTTTCCTCCAATGCTTTCCCCAACGCTGGCAAGCTTATTAACATAATTTGAAATCAAGATGATAGCGGGATCGGTAGCCATTGCATTACGCCTTTGTAGTTTCCTCTGTAAATTTTATCAAATTTTAAAAATCAACACAGTAAACTTGGCAGAAATTGAAGGCATGAGGATTTTGATAGAGAGAGTGGGTGTCGGTTAGGAACATGCTTTTTGGTCACTCCCATCAAATATTTACTTTTCGACTCTTTTAAAGACAATCATTATCATAGAGGTATTCCAAAGAACCTTTTTGATAAAACTTTCATGAAAGAATGTATGGTTTGAAATGTGTAAGAAAAAGTGATTGTTAAAGAAATTTTTTAGACATGCACTGAGGAAAGATAAGAAATAAATGAGTCCACATCTGCTCTGTCATTCTCTGCCCCACTTGATCAAATCTGCCCACATCCACATCATACGTGAACTATTTTAATTGGATGAGACAAGAAATGAGACAGAATATCTAGACACGAAATGGATATGCCTCTAAGGGAATGAAATGGCATGCACATAGAGATGGAGTCCGCCACTATTATCAAGACATATGACCACAAAATAAGCAAGCACGAAACTTGCACCAAAATACTGCTGAATTGGTATTTCAAAGAAAATAATTAATTATTGCTTGAGGAAAAAATAAATTGGAAAAGGAAAAAGGAAGTAAAGAAAGCATAATAGAAAGAAATATGAAGTCATGCTAATAATGCTTCACAAATAATTAGGTACTTGGACAAACCTCGTCACAGATGAACCCTTTCTCAAAATCAGTATGAATCGTCCCTGCAGCTTGAGGAGCTTTTTTCTATCGACGTATTTGCCAGCACTTCACCTGTTGTAGCATCAATTATACATTTGAATATATTACAAACTATATGTAATCACAATGAAGAAAAAGAAATACCTCATATAGTCCTAGAGTGAAGAAGTATATAAGGTCAATGGCAGCAAATCCAGTCTTTATGATCTTTGGAAGAGCACTGTGAGCAGAACAAATCCATGTCACTACAATATTACAATCAATAAATACCTATTGCACTAACTAAATTTATTTCAAAATAAATTACGACCACGTAATGAAATATATCTCAAAAAGAAGAACGAAAAATAAGCAAGTGGCAAAGCAGATAGAAGTAGAAATAGTAAGAAAAATATATCACCATATGTAACCATTAACCAATCAATGATAATCATCGACACATTAGCAGATTTCTCCTTGTAGACTTTGTCATTATCAATACTACTTTGTTTAAGAGTTTCCACTTCTTTAGGAAGTTCATTCCTTTAATCCATGACTATTTATTTTCTTAGAATCCAATTCAACAGAAAGAAGCAATAAGTTGCGGATTCCACTAGCAACTATAAATCACTGTCCAATTAAATTATTTTGCATTGGATAAAATTGATTCTTTATATTTCATTTATCAGAGAGCACATACACATATGCTAAGCACCTAATTAATTACTTACCAAGGGTGATAGAGATTGGTTTTTAAAGGTTTTTAATGTAAAGGAGGAGAGAGAATGAGTGGAGTTTAATGGTGGAGATTTGATGATGTGACGTGATATGTGGATGTGATTGATTTAAGGTAAAGAAAAAATTGATGAAAAAATGGTAAAACATGGTAAAAAACTTAAAAAAGAATTCCCTATCATGCTTACCATCTATGCATCTCAGCTAAAAGTAAACAAATTAATTAGGTTATGTTCAACTGATCAAGGTACAATTTCGTCTGGCTCTTTCTGTAGTTATGCATTCATGCCTTGTACTCAATCACTTTGCACAAGCTATTGGAAAACCGAAATTGATATATATATATATATATATATAGAGAGAGAGAGAGAGAGAGAGAGAGAGAGAGAGAGAAGAAATCCTAGGCCAGCTAATGTTTTTATTTCAATGCAGGGGAAGTAGAATAATACTCTAAACATCATAAATCATATCATATAGTATAAAGAGTCCAATGAGAAAAATGCAGTGATAGAACCCCAAAACGAGAAAATCTCAAGATTATATATACACACACAAAGAACAACCATTGCGCAAATCATTCCCTCCAATATTTTTTTTATAAGAAACAGACAAATTTTATTAAGATAAAAATTCCAAAAGAACAACAACAAAATAGTGGACGAGACATCCACCAGCGAAAACCGTATAGACCTGTGCTAATACAAAGATCAAAAGAAGAACCTAAGGGCTGCTCGGTAGGATATTACAAAGAGAACTATTAGGGTCTAAACGAAACAAGAAATTATCTAAATCACTAAACAGTCCAGCTGATCTAGCATATAAACTTGTGAGAAAAATGATAGCTTCCCAAATAGAATCGAGTGATCTCTTTAGATTGTTGAAAATCTTTCTGCTTTCTCTCATTCAAAGTATCCAAAGTCCGCCATAAGAATCGCTTTCCATAACTCCCTCTTTAGCTTCTTATTGCCCTCAAAAGGCCATTTAATAAGTATTAAGTCTGCCCATCTTCTTGGTAATGCACCCCATGTTCTGAACATCTTTAAAATTCTATCCCATATTCCTCTGGCAAACTCACAATGTATCAATGGATGATCTATGTTTTCATTTTCCTTCCTACACATGATGCAATATGAGGGAGAAAGATACAAAAAATGCCTTTTCAATTGTAACAAATCACAAGTGTTAACTTTCCCAAAGAAACCAACCACGTAAAAACTTTAATCTTAGAAGGCACAATACCCTTCCAAATGAAATTAAATTGAGGGAAACTAGAGTCAGAGGATGGTTGGCAAAGGAGATTCAAAAAGGATTTGCATGAGAAACAACCCGAAGGGTGTCCACTCCAAATCCTTTTATCCAAGGTAAGTGGGTCAATTTGAATAGTTTCAAGCATATATGAGAGAGAGGTGAATTCTTCAATGTCTCTGTCACTAAGGTTCCTAGAGAAAGCAAGATTCCAATTTGGGTTGGAAAGAGGTGAAAGGGATACCACATAAAAAATAACCGAGTTTTTCTTGTTGGACAACCGAAATAAACGAGGGAACAATTCTTGGAGAGTATGGTCACCCACCCACTCGTCTAACCGAAACCGAGTTTTATCCCCCTTCCCAACAATAACTTTGGTGTTTTTCACAAAGGTATCGCAAACTTTTGCAATGCATTTCCAGGGTGCCCGAAGAGTAGGGTTAACTTCAATGTTTGCATCCCATCCATTTGTGAGAAGGCCATACCTGCTAATGATGATAGAGCGCCAAAGTGAATCTGATTCAATGGGGAACCGCCAAAGCCATTTGCCTAACAGTGCCACATTCTTCAAATGCAAGTTACCAATCCCCAGACCACCATATTGCTTCGGTATTATAACAACTTCCCATTCCACCAAGTGATCACTATGATTCTCACCTTTTCCTTCCCAAAAGAAGTCTCTCATCATCTTTTCAATCAACTTCACCACCTTCATAGGCATTTTAAAAATTGACATGAAATATGTGAGAATGCTTCCCAAGACCGCTTGCAAGAGTACTAGTCTCCCACCTCTTGATAAACAACCTTTATGCCACCCTTCAAGTCTTCTAGCAATTCTTTCAACCACCGGGTCCCAAAAGGAGGAAGTCCTTGGATTCCCTCCTAAAGGTAGTCCAAGATAGTTCAACGGCCATGCACCCTTCACACAACCAACCCGATTGGCGATATTCTCAATTCTTTCCTCTGATAAATAGAGGTCCACAACTGTGCTCTTTGCTATATTTAGTTTTAATCCTGCACTCTTTGAGAAGATCTCCAGAATTCCCATGAGGTATCCAATGCTATCATCTTTATTTTCCAAGAAAAAAATGCTATCATCCGCAAATTGAAGATGTGAAACCCTCACTTTGTCGCTACCTATCTTAAATCCTTCCAAAATCTTCATATCACATGCCTTGTTAATCAATCTACTTAGCACATCTCCCACTAGAATGAACAAGAAGGGTGATAGTGGGTCACCTTGCCTTAACCCTCTTGAAGCGCAAAATTTACCCCTTGGTTTGCCATTGATTATTACCGAAAAATTTGCAGTTGACAAATAGCCCCAAATCCATTTCCTCCATTTTTCGCCAAAACCCTTCTTTTCTAACACAAAGTCAAGAAATTCCCAACTAACATGATCATATGCCTTTTCTAAATCTATCTTAAAAACCACACCTTCTTTGTTTTTTGTCCTATATTCCTCGACAATTTCATTTGCGATCAAAACCAAATCCAAAATTTGTTGTCCTTCCACAAAGGCGCATTGGGCCAAATCAATTGTATCTTTTAGGACTTCTTTTAACCGCAAAGTTAGGAAATTTGCCACTATTTTGTATAAAGATGAGACCAAACTGATAGGGCGGAAATCCTTAATGGACATTGAGCTCGACTTTTTAGGAATGAGACAAATGAAGGTTTCATTAACTCTAGCATTTATAATGCCATTCTCATGAAATTCTATGAAAACCTTCATTAAGTCCTCTTTGATTACTTCCCACCCCTCTTTAAGCGCTGCCACAGAGAATCCATCAGGCCCTGGTGCTTTGTCTCCATCACAATAAAAAAGAGCCTTTTTTTTCTCTTCCTCTCGAAATGGTTCTTCCAATTTCAGTTTCCATACCTCATCAATGCTTGCCCATTCTAAGCCTTCGATGCCAAAACTAACTCTTTCCTTCTTTTTGAATAGGTCCTCAAAAAAATCCACGATTTCCTTTTCAATATCCTTCTCTATGTGCAATATTCTCCCATCCCTACTCTCAAGTTTATTGATCAGATTGTTTGTTTTCCTACCACTTGCAATCCTGTGGAACATTTTAGAGTTGTTATCCCATTCTTTAACCCCTTTTATTTTTGCCTTTTGATTCCACGAGATTTCTTCCCTTATGATTAGTTCCTCCAATTCCCTTCTCAACTTCCTTCTTTCAATTCTCTCATCCTCCCCAATATTCTGCCTCACGTTTTCATTGTGAATTTCCTCAATTCTCTTCGTAATTGCCTTTTTCTTCATTCTAACATCTCCAAAAGCTTCTTTATTCGACTTCTTCAATTCTTCCTTCATCATTTTCAACTTTCCCATGAATCTATAGCCTGCCCACCCCTCGATATCGCATCTATCCCACCACTGTTTCCAATTCCTATTGAAATCCTTATGCCTAAACCACATATTCTCAAATCGAAAAGGAGAAGGGCCCCACTTGAATCTATTGGTGTCCACTACTAGGGGGCAATGGTCTGAAGTAACCCTCACAAGGGCTTCTTGCCTAACTACATCAAACATGTTTTCCCAATCTTCTGTAAAAAGAAATCTGTCTATTATTGAACATGCCAGTCTTTGTCTCATATTGGACCATGTGAATTTCGAATTTAAGAGCCGTGGATCCTCCTAACCAATATCTTTTATTAGTCTGTCAAACTTTCTCATACTTCTCGTGAATCTGCATTTCTCTTCTGATGAATCTACCTCTACTGATGAATCTGTCAAACCAATTTCAGACTGCCTCTGCTGATGAATCTGCATTTCTCTTCCTCACTGTGACACCAAATCAAGGCCCGATCATCATGTGATGGTTTGATTTCGTATTGCTCCTTCATTGTGTTTCTCAATCCATATTGAATAGCTTCCCAGGGAGTATGACTACTTTGTCTGAACATCAGAACACATCGAGTCCCTAGTTTTGAGGTTTTTCTTCCACTGGTTGCTGAATTATTGTATCCCTTTGAACCTTTCTTTGTCTCTACATGATGCGAACCTCGTTAGCAGTATAGCCAACGCAACCCGCACAGGATGGCTCCAAACCAGGAAAGCCAAGAATCCGGTAGAAAATGATCGATATACTCGAAAGCCTTCGACTCACTCGAGGAAACGATCGGTATATTAAACCGAACACCGGCGTCGATAGGAGTAGACAATCAACGAGGGATGAACGCCACGTGAAATGATCAGCTTCACGATAAGTTTGGGATTGTTCTTAAAGAACAACATGAGGTGATAAAAATCAACTCACACAAGCTTGAGAGCTTTATTGCATATATGAAACCCAAGTTGTTTTACAAAATGAGTTTTGTGGCAATATATATCTACAACAAGCTAAGACATCAAGCTTCCCAAGAAGCCTAAAAGGTAGGAAATAATATAATAGTCAAAATATCCAAAAATGGTCAAAAAAACGCGCAGGGGGCAAACGTGCGGCCGCAGCCCCTCGACGTGCGCCCTGCAGTCCGCTCGGTCGAAAATTCAGCATGCGCAGTCTTCAGTATTTTCACCATAACTTTTGCTCCCGACGTCCGATTGAGCCAATTCAAATTGCGTTGGACACTAGACTCAATGGCCTACAACCTTTTAGAAGACATCAGCTTCAAAATCCCATTCATGACAAAGATGTGTAGATTTGAACCTCAAAAGACCTTCAAATCTTGATCTTTCTTGTCTCTAACACTTAGGTAGGTAATGTCTTTCACTTCATGAGCTCCCAAGGGATGATTCAAGCAATGCGGAGACTCATTGGAAGAATGTTGACATATGTCTTCAACCAAGGTTGTCATGGTTCGACCCAACTTCTTGGCTCGGCTTCGGGTAATCAGACCGATTGGTAAAAACGATGTCTCGGTCGTCGTGGGGCCACTTAGATTCATATCATCCCCTCCCTCTTCAGGTTGATTCGTCCACGAATCAGTTCCTGCATCAAATGGAGTAAGATCAGAAACATTAAATGTAGCAGATACATTATACTCACCGGGCAAGTCGAGCTTGTAGGCGTTGTTGTTGATCCTTTCAATAACTTGGAATGGCCCATCGCCTCTTGGGAGTAATTTAGAGCGCCGGAGTTGGGGAAACCTTTCTTTCCTTAGGTGTAACCACACCCAATCCCCCAGTTCAAAGATGACTTCTTTTCGCCCTTTGTTCATGCGCGTCGAAACTTGTTGATTCCTCTTTTCAATTTGCTTCCTCACCTTCTCATGCATTGATCGAACAAGTTCGGCTTTTGCATTGCCATCCACACTACCCCTTTCACTCACAGGTAAAGGAATTAAATTCAACGGGATCAAAGGATTAAAACCATAAACAATTTCGAAAGGCGAAAAATTAGTAGAAGAATGTATGGTACGATTATAAGCAAACTCGGCATATGGCAAACATTCTTCCCACTCTTTCAAGTTCTTACTAATGATAGTGCGTAACAATTGTGATAATGTCCTATTAACTACTTCAGTTTGTCCATCCGTTTGGGGGTGACTTGTTGTAGAAAATAATAGTCTCATTCCTAGTTTACCCCAAAGAGTTTTCCAAAAGTAGCTAACAAATTTGACATCTCTATCGGATACAATTGTTCGAGGCAGTCCATGTAAGCGTACAATTTCTTTAAAGAACAAGTTGGCAATGTGTTTGGCATCATCGGTCTTGTGGCAAGGTATAAAGTGAGCCATTTTACTAAACCTATCGACCACGACAAAGACCGAATCTCTTCCATTTCGAGTTCTAGGTAACCCCAATATGAAATCCATTGAAATGTCTTCCCAAGGTGCTTGTGGCACAGGTAAGGGAGTGTATAAGCCTTGGGGTGAAACCTTAGATTTGGCCTTTTGACAAGTAACACAATTGGCACAAATTTTCTCAACATCATGTTTCATTTTAGGCCAAAAGAAGTGTTCTTGTAGAACTTCCAAAGTCTTCATAATGCCAAAGTGTCCCATTAAGCCCCCAACATGGGCTTCCCTAGCAAGCAATTCTCGTATAGAACTAAAAGGTATACACAATTGGTTTTCACGGAAAAGATATCCTTCTAGCCTATAAAATTTGTCACATCCACTATGTTCACAAGCAACATAGATACTAGCAAAGTACGGGTCATTTATATATAATTCTTTAATTAGTTCAAACCCTAACAATTTAACATCTAAAGTGGTTAATAGGGCATACCTGCGTGACAAAGCATCAGCAACAATGTTTTCTTTTCCTTGCTTGTACTTGATCACGTAAGGAAAGGTCTCTATGGATTCCATCCACTTGGCATGTCGCTTATTCAATTTTCCTTGGCCTTTGAGGTGTTTCAAGGATTCATGATCGGTGTGGATCACAAATTCCTTTGGCCATAAGTAGTGCTGCCAGTTCTCTAAAGCTCGAACCAAAGCGTACAGTTCTTTGTCATATGTCGGATAGTTGAGCGTAGCTCCACTCAACTTCTCATTGAAATACGCAATGGGCTTATGATCCTGCACTAAAACAGCACCAATACCTACTCCAGATGCATCACATTCAATTTCAAAGGCTTTATTAAAATCAGGTAGAGCAAGTACGGGCGAGGAACACAATTTATCTTTTAACATCTGAAAAGCACGTTCTTGCTCTACACCCCAATGAAATCCTACAGCTTTCTTGATTACTTCCGTCAATGGTGCAGCTAGTGTACTAAAATTTGATACAAAGCATCGATAGAAACTAGCTAAACCATAGAAGCTTCGAACGTCCGCTAGGCTAGTTGGAGTAGGCCATTCTTTGATTGTTTTTACCTTTTCTTCATCCATCTCTACTCCGCTAGCACTAATTACATATCCAAGAAAGACAATTCTTTCAAGACAAAAATGGCTTTTAGAAGGGTTAGCAAATAACTTCTCCTCCCTTAGGGTTTCTAGAACGCTCCTAAGGTGGTTGACATGGTCTTCTAAACCCTTACTATAAATCAAAATGTCATCGAAATACACCACAATAAATTTTCCAATAAAAGCACATAAAACATGATTCATTAAGTGCATGAACGTGCTCGGTGCATTTGTCAATCCAAACGGCATGACCATCCATTCATATAAGCTTGCTTTGTTTTAAATGCTGTCTTCCATTCATCCCCTTCCTTCATTCTAACTTGATGATAGCCACTTTTCAAATCTATCTTACTAAATAAAGTAGCACCATGCAAGTCATCCAACATGTCATCTAAACGAGGAATATGATGTCGATATTTTACCGTAATGTGGTTGATAGCTCGGCAATCAACACACATCCTCCATGACCCATCCTTCTTCGGTACTAATAACACAGGTACCGCACATGGGCTCAAGCTTTCTAGAATGTAGCCTTTGCTCATTAGATCCTCCACTTGTCGTTGCAATTCCTTTGTTTCTTCGGGATTGCTTCGATAGGCGGGTCTATTTGGAATAGCAGCTCCGGGCACCAAGTCTATTTGATGTTCAATGCCTCGAATGGGCGGCAAGCCACTTGGTAAATCCTCGGCCAATACATCCTGGAATTCCTGCAAAAGAGAGATAACCAAATTGGGGAGGGATTCTTGGTTAGAGTGGAGCCCAAGGAAAGACTCTCTATACACCAACAAAATTAATTGTTGACTCTCCACAAGAGCTCTCGAAATTTCTTTCTTTTTGGCAAAGAAACATTCATTTTTCTTTCCCTCTTGTTTGCTTTCACTCTTCTCTTTTTTCCCCACTCCTCTCATGTTCACACTCGCCTCTCCTTTTGTTTTTTCACTTGATTTTTCCCTCAACTCTCCTACCTCACACATAAGCTTCACTTGATCTTCATGGACTTGCCGTGGAGATAATGGAGCAAGTATAACGGGAATTCCATTCATCTTGAAGCTATAACGATTTCGGTAGCCATCATGTAACACCCTTCTATCATATTGCCAAGGCCTCCCTAATAATATGTGTGTAGCTTGCATTGGAACTACATCACACATAATCTCATCCGTATACTGGCCAATAGATAGTGAAACAAGTACTTGCTTGTTTACCTTCACTTTCCCCGAGTCGTTGAACCATTGCAAACGGTAGGGCTTCGGGTGCTTCAACGTGGGCAATCCCCATTTTTCAACAAAGAGGGTCCTAGCCATGTTAGTACAACTTCCCCTATCAATGATGATACTACAAGGCTTCCCACTCACCAAGGCTCGGGTGTGGAAAATATTCTCTCTTTGTGGAGCCGTTTCATCAACCTTAACTTGGGTATTAAGTGATCGCCTTATCACTAAAGATTCGGGTACCGTTGCTACATATTTCTCATTGGCTTCATCTTCTTTCTCTTCAACAAAGAGCAATTCTTCTTCTTCTTCACTTTCCGTCTCTAACTCACCATCATCTCGAACTATCATGGTTCGCCGATTGGGACATTCCGAAGCAATGTGTCCTCGGCCTTGACATTTAAAACATTGAATGTCTCGGGTTCGGGTTGGGGGTGTTCCCATCTGTCTCTTTCCTTTGTCAATTGTAGCCGGAGATGGTTTAGAAGACGTTTCTCCTCTTCCTTTCCAAGCCGGTTTTTCATTCTTAGCCTCCATCCATTTAGGCTTTCCAAAACTACTTCCTCCGGTTTGTGGTTTGGTATAACTTTTCCTTTTGAGTTGCTTCTCGACCTTAGCCGCTTTATGTACCAATTCTTGTACGTCGGCATAATCATGTAACTCAACAAGATTGACAATCTCCTTATTCAATCCACTCAAGAACCTAGCCATTGTAGCCCCCTCTTCTTCGACTATATCGGCGCGTGTCATAAGTGAATCCATATCTTGGTAATATTCCTCAACGCTCCGTCCTCCTTGATTTAATGTTTGCAATTTGTTATACAAACTCCGATAGTAATGTGAAGGTACGAATCGTTTTCTCATCAAGGTCTTCAATAGATCCCAAGTATCCACGGGATCTTCTAAGTTCCTTCTTCTTGCGGTAGACATTTGCTTCCACCAACTAAGTGCATACCCCGTAAACTCTTTCACCAATAGAGGAACTTTGTTGCCTTTTGGAATTCAATGAAATTGAAAGATCAATTCTACCCGACTTTCCCAATCCAAGTACAAATCCAGGTCGGGTTTTCCTTGGAAAGACGGTACCTCTATTTTTACATTCTTTACATCACTTTCTTCTTCTCGGGGTCTTCCATTTCCTCGACCCCGTCGGCCGCCTCGACCACCTCTACCACCTCTATACTTCTCATCAAATTCCTCCTCATAATCCTCACTTCCTTCCCTAGTATAACGCCCCGAGTTCGGAGAAACCGGAACGTTAGTTCTTTCTTTAAAACTAACCATTTTTTTCTTCTAATATTAAATGCGGAAATATAATAAATAATTAAAAGCGGAAATTCTTTTGATATAACAACCATCTAAAGTGTTTTAAAAATTATTGAACACCAAACGTCCAAAACATCCAAAATGAGTTACTAAATAGTTCAAGGGTTTGAAAACGACATAATCCCATACATCGGGTTACCAAAACAACAACGGAAGTAAGGTCATTTATTTAATAAGCCTAAATAGAACTCCTATGCCTCGTCACGCCCCCGAACTCCTCAATCTGTAAAAGAATGAAAGGCGTGAGTATTTAAACAATACTCAGTAGGCTCTGCGCTAGTTAATCATCTATACAAGTATATAAGGCAAATAATACCCAAAAGTAACTTTGGGCCCGAAGGCAGCTCTAGGCCCGAAGGCAAGTAATTTGCCCCAATGCAACTCTGGGCCCGAAGACAATTCTCTTACCCGACGGTAACTCTGGGCCCGAAGGCAATTCTTTTACCCGAAGGCAAGTCTAGGCCCGAACGCAATTCTCTTACCCGAAGGTAACTCTGGGCCCGAAGGCAATTCTTTTACCCGAAGGTAACTCTGGGCCCGAAGGTAAGTCTAGGCCCGAAGGCAAGCAATCACATCAATTACATACATTTGCACACTCATATAGTACAGATAATTAACAATAATTGCGCGATAAGTAAAAATGAGTCTTTTGAGCCTACCTGAAGTATCTCTCGAGTGTTGAGCCTACCAAGCGGTGAAAATCAGTCCTCTAACTGTTGGTACGCCTTGTCTAGTCAATAACGAGTTTAATTTATGTTAATATTCTTAAATATAAAGTATCTATAAGTAATATAGAAGTTTGTGGACCAAAATAGAAAGAATATAAAACTTTGGGGGTCAATTTGAAAGAATTGAATAGTTTGAGGACCTATTATGCAATAAAAGTGAACTAAAAATATTTTGCGTTCAATTATAAGATTTTTTAAAACATGAGGGACTAATATGCAATTAAATTTTGGGGGTTAAATTAAATAGGAAAAAGAAATTGAAGGATCAAAAGTGAAATAAAAGTTTAGGGGTCAAATTGCAACAATTGAAAGTTAGGGACTTGAAATTAAATAAAAGTTAAGGGCTTATTTAAATAAAATAAATAAAATAGGGGATTAAAGCTGTAAATAATATTTAGGGATTAAATTGTAACAATTGAAAGTTGGGGATTTGAAAATTAAATAATTTATGGGGACCAACTTTAAACAAGTATAAAACTCGAGGAACTAGCTTGCAATTTCCGGTTTTAAAACGGGTTTTGGGCCGGATCTGGGTCATCATCTTCATCACCCGCTTTCTCTCTTCTCTCGACTCGTTCTCTCTCTCTCGGCTTCCTCTCTCTCTCGGCTTCCTCTCTTTCTCTCAGTTTTCGGTCGCGAAAATGGTGGGGTAGGTGGAGATGAACATGGCGAATCTAGTGGTGGTGTTTGATTGAAGAGTTATTGAGTATTGAGGGAGAAATAAAGGCTTGAACACTTAGGTAAAATTTTGGGTATTTTCAAAATTGGTTTGATTCGTTGAAAATTTTTGAAATTAAACTATACTACGATATTTTAGGGATGGAGAGGAAGGTGTAGGTATGATTTTTGCGTTGTGAAGTGGATTTTTGAGTGTACCATTCAAATATTGGAGGATATGTTGAGAGCGTGTGTTTTAGACTTAGCCGGGAGTTGGGAAACTCATTTGCCACTTGTAGAGTTTGCCTACGACAACAGTTTCCAGGCCACAATTGGGATGGCGCCTTATGAGGCATTGTATGAGCGACGGTGTCGATCGCCAATCTATTGGGATGAAGTTGGAGAGAGGAAGGTGTTGGGACCAGAAATGGTAGAGAAAATCGTTGAGGCTATAGAGAAGATCAGAGTGAGGATCAAGGCCGCTCAAGATAGACAGAAGAGCTACGCCGATAAGAGGAGAAAGGACTTGAAGTTTGAGATTGGAGAGAAAGTATTTCTCAAGGTGTCTCCAATGAAGGGTACCATACGCTTTGGGAAGAAAGGGAAGTTGAGATCACGGTTCGTTGGACCGTTTGAGATACTAGAAGAAGTTGGGACAGTAGCTTATCGTTTGGCTTTGCCACCCGAGCTTTCATCAGTGCATAATGTATTTCACTTCTCACAGTTGAGAAAGTATGTCCATGATCCAAGTCATGTGGTGAGCTTTCAGTCTTTGGATATTCAGAAGGATTTGTCATACCAGGAGACACCCGTGACGATCATAGATTGGAAGGTCCATATCTTGAGGAATAGAAGAGTTCCCCTAGTTAAGGTTCAATGGGGTAGTCATGGCACGGATGAGGCAACATGGGAGAAAGAAGAAGAGATCCTATCCCAATACCCAAACCTTATAGATCAAGTAAGTTTACGTTTTAAGTGAGTTTAAATTTTGAGGACGAAATTATTATAAGAGGGTAAGGTTGTAGTGACCGTAAAATTCTTCTTAAATAAAATATACTTAATTAAATAAAATTTAGAACGTGTCATTACGACCTTACTTATAAAATTTAAATAGTGTACGCTCGTCTAGTCGAAATTCATATTATTTATTGTTATATTTAATTATTTATAAAAATTTATTTATTTTCAAAATATACTTTTGAGGACCAAACCTTGAAATTTATTTATTTTAGTCCCCAAAGATTTTTAGTTGCTAAATGCCAAATTTAAAGTCCAAATACAGTCCAATCCAATTTGAAACCCATCTAGAGGCCCATTTGCAAATACTATTCTAATTTTTACCCTTAAATACTCTTTTTGAGTATGCTTAAACCCTAGCCCCATTCTCCTCCATTGTCATCCTCAAGATCAATCTATCCATCTTTATCCAACAAATCAAACTTCAAGTGGTAAGATTTCTTGATCTTTCCCATTTTAACTTATTTCTATTTTATTGTTTTAAGTTCTTAATCAAATTTTTGTAGTGTTTACTTGGTCATTAATGTAAGTAGGATAGATATATACATACATACACACACACATCCATGACCTATACACCATCACTACCGGCCGACCACCACTGCCACTGCCACTGCCACACCACCACCATCTTCCACCATCATTTTGGCCCAGAAACACATCCACACGCACATATACACGGATATATATATATATATATATATATATATATATATATATGGATATACATACATACGCATATACGCATATAGAACTCGGCCAAACAACAACCAACACTCAAAAATCCACTTCACAACGCAAAAATCATACCTACACCTTCCTGTCCATCCCTAAAATATCGTAGTATAGGTTAATTTCAAAAATTTTCAACGAATCAAACCAATTTTGAAAATACCCAAAATTTTACCTAACTGTTCAAGCCTTTATTTCTCCCTCAATACTCAATAACTCTTCAATCAAACACCACCACTAGATTCGCCATGTTCATCTCCACCTACCCCACCATTTTCGCGACCGAAAACTTAGAGAAATAGAGGAAGCCGAGAGAGAGAGGAAGCCGAGAGAGAGAGAACGAGCCGAGAGAGAGAGAACGAGCCGAGAGAAGAGAGAAAGTGGGTGATGAAGATGATGACCCAGATCCGGCCCAAAACCCGTTTTAAAATCGGAAATTGCAAGCTAGTCCCTCGAGTTTTATACTTGTTTAAAGTTGGTCCCTATAAATTATTTAATTTTCAAATCCCCAACTTTCAATTGTTACAATTTAATCCATAAATATTATTTACAGCTTTAATCCCCTATTTTATTTATTTTATTTAAATAAGCCCTTAACTTTTATTTAATTTCAAGTCCCTAACTTTCAATTGTTGCAATTTGACCCCTAAACTTTTATTTCACTTTTGATCCTTCAATTTCTTTTTCCTATTTAATTTAACCCCCAAAATTTAATTGCATATTAGTCCCTCATGCTTTAAAAAATCTTATAATTGAACGCAAAATATTTTTAGTTCACTTTTATTGCATAATAGGTCCTCAAACTATTCAATTCTTTCAAATTGACCCCCAAAGTATTATATTCTTTCTATTTTGGTCCACAAACTTCTATATTACTTATAAATACTTTATATTTAAGAATATTAACATAAATTAAACTCGTTATTGACTAGACAAGGCGTACCAACAGTTAGAGGACTGATTTTCACCGCTTGGTAGGCTCAAAACTCGAGAGATACTTCAGGTAGGCTCAAAAGACTCATTTTTACTTGTCGCGCAATTATTGTTAATTATCTGTACTATATGAGTGTGCAAATGTATGTAATTGATGTGATTGCTTGCCTTCGGGCCTCGAGTTACTTTCGGGTAAGAGAATTGCCTTCGGGCAAATTACTTGCCTTCGAGCCTAGACTTGCTTTCGGGTCCAGAGTTACCTTCGGGTAAAAGAATTGCCTTCGGGCCCAGAGTTACCTTCGGGTAAGAGAATTGCCTTCGGGCCCAGAGTTGCCTTCGGGCAAATTACTTGCCTTCGGGCCCAGAGTTACCTTCGGGTATTATATTACAGAGTTTACATGACTATTTGCCTTATATACTTGCATAGATGATTAACTAGTGCAAAGCCTACTGAGTATTGTTTAAATACTCACGCCTTTCATTCTTTTACAGATTGAGGAGTTCGGGGGCGTGACGAGGCGTGGGAGTTCTATTTGGGCTTATTAAATAAATGACCTTACTTCCGTTGTTGTTTTGGTAACCCGATGTATGGGATTATGTCGTTTTCAAACCCTTGAACTATTTAGTAACTCGTTTTGGATGTTTTGGACGTTTAGTGTTCAATAATTTTTAAAACACTTTAGATGGTTGTTATATCAAAAAAATTTCTGCTTTTAATTATTTATTTTATTTCCAGATTTAATATTAGAAGAAAAAAAAATGGTTAGTTTTAAAGAAAGAACTAACGTTTCGGTTTCTCCGAACTCGCGGCCTTACAGCTTGGTATCAGAGCGGGTCTACGTTTCTGTAGACTTGCACATTTTTAAAGTATTCTCAAAGTAAATTTTGTAAATTTTAAGAGTTTAGAGCCCTAAGAACTACCATGATCGTCGTCACTCCACCGACTCCGAGGTAAAGTGTTCATTTGTAAAGATTTTATGTTTATTTCGGATACATGAGATGAAATGTTTTATAAGATAGAAATGAAGTACTTGTATCCGGATAGAGAGAGAAAGAAACCGAGTTTGAGCCTAAGCGTGATTAATGGAGCATAACTTTAAATCTATCGCATGATATTTCTAATCCTCGAAATTTACTTCATGATTTTCAAGCATTGACTATTGTGTATGGGTATTGTTCTTCTCTCTTGCCTATATGGAATGGTGATTTGTAATTGCTAGTGATTGGGATGTTAGTTTGGTGTTATGCATTGAGATGGGAGTTGTGATGGATTTGTGATTGACTGTAATGGGAATGTGATGTGGTGTTGTATTGTGTGGTTTGATTGTTTAGGAAGATGGTTCGACCTCGTAGGGTTGCCACACGTGGGGGTGATCCTAATCAGATTGACCCGGCTACTTTTATGAGGAATTTTATGCAGTGTGTTCAGAATTTGGTGCAAGCTCCTCCCCCGCTTGCTCCAATTGTCCCCGCCGGGTCATCGATTGTGCAGTTTAGGAAGTACAGTCCACCCACATTCGACGGTGAGAGCGGTCCTCTAGCTGTTGAGGAGTGGATTCAGGAGATTGAGAGGATTTTCAGACACATCTCATGCCCTGATGATCAGAAGGTGTTATGTGCTGAGTTTATGCTGAAGGGCATTGCTGGCCATTGGTGGGCATCGGACACTCGGACTAGGAGTGTCGAGCAACAAAGGGCCTTCACTTGGGACCAGTTTAAGGAGGGAATGAGGAAGAGGTACTTTCCACGGGCCCTTCGTGACAAGAAGGAGAGGGAGTTCTTGGATCTGAAGCAAGGCGACATGGATATTGTTGACTATGAGAGGAAGTTTGAGGAGTTGTCTCGATTTGCAGCTCAGTTTGTTGATTCGGAGGAGAAGAAGGCACGCTGCTTTGAGATGGGCCTACGCCCCGAGATTCGCCAGATTGTTAGTGTCATTGAGCTCCCCACTTGTGGGGAAGTTGTTAGCAAAGCTCAGACTATGGCCTATGTTATGGAGGAAGCAAATGACAAGGGGAATCAGAATGGCCAAAGGTTCCAAGAAAAGAGGAAGTGGCAAGGCCCAAGTCAGAATCAGATGTCCAACAAGAAGCCTAGCTACGGACCGACTAAGGGTCAGACTTCGGGAGATGTTCATCAGTGCCCTAAGTGCAAGAAGAATCATAGGGGAGAATGTCTTTGGGGCATGGGAGTTTGCTATAGATGTGGTCAGCCGGGCCATATGGCACCAGATTGTCGCTCCAAGTCAACCAGGAGTGATGGGCCGGCGAAGCAGATTGAACAGGCAAGGAAGGGAAAGGCTAGAATTTTTGCTATGGATGCCGCGGGAGATGCGGATGTGATTGCAGGTATATCACTTACTCTGGTGCTCTCTAACATGTCATCGTTAATTACCTATCACTCCTCCCTAAATGTGTGTTCTTAATACGATCACGGGTGTGTTATCTGTATTTGGTATTCCTGTTTATGTGTTGATAGATTCGGGTGCTACACACTCGTTTATTTCTGATGCATGCTTGGATATAGTGGATTTGTTAGTGGAGAAAATTGATAGCATACTTGAGGTTAGCCTACCATCAGGAAAGACTATAGAGACTGATAGAGTAGCCAAGACTATACCGATAGACTTTGATGGGATGGTGCTAGAGGCGGATCTAAATGTGATTTCGATGAGAGATTTTGATATTATCTTGGATATGGATTGGTTGAGTGCCAACCATGCCACCATCTTGTGCCATGAGAAAGAAGTTGTTTTTCGAAAGGATGGGGAAGAAGTGTTTAGATTCTATGGGTCGAAGATTAAGGCGCTTCCTCGCCTTGTCTCGGCTCTACAAGCGGAGAAGCTATTGGCGAAGGGGAAGAGCACGGGATATCTTGTTAGCCTTCGAGGAGAATCTATAGATGGAGTTGCATTGGATTCGGTGCCTGTTGTGCGTGAGTATAAAGCTGTTTTTCCCGATGATTTGCCAAGTATTCCACCCGATAGGCAAGTGGAATTTGCTGTCGATCTAGTACCGGGAGCTGCCCCCGTGTCTAAAGCACCTTATCGGATGGCACCAAAGGAGTTGCAAGAGTTGAAAGTTCAGTTGGAGGAATTGCTTGAGAAGGGATTTATCCGGCCGAGTGTGTCTCCATGGGGAGCACCTATTTTGTTCGTTAAGAAGAAGGATGGGAGTATAAGGATGTGCATTGATTATAGAGAGCTCAACAAGTTGACGATAAAGAATAAGTACCCTCTACCAAGAATTGAAGATTTGTTTGACCAATTGAAGGGTGCTTCGGTTTTCTCGAAGATTGATCTGAAGTCGGGATACCATCAGTTAAAAATCAAGTCGACAGATATACCGAAGACAACATTTAGGACACGATATGGGCATTACGAGTTTACAGTGATGTAATGCCCCGAATTCGAAGAACTCGGAATGTTAGTTCTTTCTTTAAAACTAACCATTTCTTTTTTTTTATATAATATAAATAAATGCGGAAAGATAACAAATAGCTAAAATGCGGAAATTTATTTAAATTAATAAAATCAAAAGAGTGTCTCACGATAGTTTCAACACTGTCCTAAAAAAAACATCCGATTAAAGTACTAGTAAATTCAAAACATTCAATAGCCATTACTTCAACAGTTAAAAGTGTTCAATTGTCAATGTATTTAAAACGAATTTATTTAAAAGTCCCTAAGAGATTCCCACGCCTCGCCAAGCCTCCGGCTCCTTAATCTGCAATTTGTTCATTTGATAGAGAAAATCGTGAGTATGTTAAATACTCAGTAGATCCCGCGCACCACAATTAATATATATTACAAAATAAATGCACATAATCATCATTTTCATAAAATACGAACAGGTATAAAATACAAGTTCGTTCATCATCCCTCTTAATCGTGCACGTCATCATAGTGATTAATAGCACGTCATTATAATATATTAGGTCAAAGACCTATCGTCATAATGCTATTAAATCACGTCGTAATTAGGCAAAGAGCCTATCATCACAGTGCCGAGGAAGCACGTCAAAAGTAGGCTAAAAAGCCTATCATCACATAACATTTACATGCAGCATTTATAATAATATTAATTGCAATTGCGCACATTTAAAAGAAACTTTTTAGAAAAGGGATCTACCTTAACCTTTAGCCGAGTATTGAGCTTACTAACGGTGAGAAATCAGTCCTCTAGCTGTCCGTACGCCTCGTCTAGTCAATAACGAGTTTAATTTATGTTAATATTCTTAAATATTAAGTATCTATAAGTAATATAGAAGTTTGTGGACCAAAATGGAAAGAATATAAAACTTTGGGGGTCAATTTGAAAGAATTTAATAGTTTGAGGACCTATTATGCAATAAAAGTGAACTAAAAATATTTTGGGCTATATTATAACATTTTTAAATCATGAGGGAATAATATGCAATTAAATTTTGGGGTTTAAATTAAATAGGAAAAAGAAATTGAAGGATTAAAAGGGGAATAAAAGTTTAGGGGTCAAATTGCAACAATTGAAAGTTAGGGACTTGAAATTAAATAAAATTTGAGGGCTCATTTAAATAAAATAAATAAAATAGGGGGTTAAAGCTGTAAATAATATTTAGGGATTAAATCGTAACAATTAAAACTTGAGTACTTGTAAATTAAATAAATCTCAAGGACCAACTTAAATAGAATCCAATAGCTTGGGGACTAAGTTGCAAAATCCGGGTTTTAAATGGGTTTGGGCCGGATCCGGGTCAAGACTATCTTCCTCACCCGACATTTCTCGTTTCTCTCTCAATCTCGCACGCTACTCTCGGGTCTCTCACACTCTCGATTTTAAAGCGGACTTCAGGCCATTTTTAGTCGGAAAAGGTGAAGTGAAGTGTGGTGAACCTAGTGATGGTCTTTGATTGAAAAATGGTTGAGTATTTAGGGAGAAATCAAGGATTGAAACCTAGGTAGAAATTTGGGTATTTTCAAAATTGGTTTGATTCGTTGAAAATTTTTGAAATCAAACTATACTACCATGTTCTAGGGACAGAGAGGAAGGTGTAGGTGTGATTTTTGTGAATTAAAGTCGAGTTTTGGACGAGGTGATGTTTTTGGGCCGAGCATATGCGAGTTTGTGTATGTATTGTGTATGTATATGCGCGTGTGTATGTGTTTTTTTGGGTCGAGATGAAGATGATGTTGGTATTGCTTGGTGGTGAAGGTGGTGGCGCGGTGGTGGTGAGGTGGTGGCCGGCGGTTGTGTATGCGTGTATAGTGTATGTACGTATATTGTGTATGTACATTGCTATTTTGTGTAAAAAATCAAGTGACAACACAAATAGATGATTAATACTTACAACAATAAAATTTAGAAATTGAAATATGAACAAAGTGGCAAGAAATATTACCTCTAGTGGTGGTTGGTTCCTTGAATGGGATAGAGTGAGATGATCTAGAGTGTTCTATTTGGGGGAGAGAGGGGAGGATAGTGGGGCTAGGTCTTTGAAAAACAACTTTAAGTTGTATAAGTAGGGTAAGAACTAGGTTACACTCTAAATGGGCTTTCTTAGAGTGTAAGAAATAGAATTGGACTACAAATGAGCCTCTAATTGGATCTAAAACGAATAATTTCTAAAGTTTGGTCCTCAAACGTAAATTGAAAATAAATAAATAAATATATATATATATTATAAATTATTATTTTTGTTTTCATTTTAAATAATTCAATATAATAGTAAATTTTATAAAATTTTAACTAGACGAGCGTACGCAGTTTAACTCTATAGGTGAAGTTGTAGCGACACGTTTGAGATTTTATTTTAATTAAATATTTTAATTTAAGGAAATTCGCGGTCACTACAAGTGATGCCTTTCGGTCTCACGAATGCACCGGCAGTGTTCATGGATTTGATGAACCGAGTCTTTCATAAGTATTTGGATAAATTTGTCATTGTGTTTATCAATGACATTTTGATCTATTCCAGCGATTCTGATCAACATGGAGAACATTTGAGGATCGTCCTTGACGTATTGAGGAGAGAAATGCTATATGCAAAGTTCGAGAAGTGTGAATTTTGGCTCAAAAAAGTTGGATTTTTGGATCATATTGTAACGGCCAAGGGCATTGAAGTTGATCCTTCCAAAGTTGAAGCCGTGATGAATTGGTCTACTCCTACAAATGTTGGGAAAGTAAGGAGTTTTCTCGGGTTAGCCGGATACTATCGACGATTCATTGAGGGTTTCTCCAAGATTGCGGGTCCCATGACTCAGTTGACTAAGAAGGGTGTTAAGTTCCATTGGACCGATCAGTGTGAGAAGAGTTTTGAGGAGTTGAAGAGTCGATTGGTTCTGACGGCACGGTGTTGACTATACCTGATGGCACTGAAGGTTTTGTCATTTATAGTGATGCTTCTAAGCAAGGATTGAGATGTGTATTGATGCAGAAAGGGAGAGTGATTGCCTACGCGTTGAGACAGTTGAAGCCACATGAACAGAATTATCCGACGCATGATTTGGAACTTGCAACAGTAGTACATGCTTTGAAGATTTGGCGTCATTACTTGTATGGGAGTAAGTGTGAGATTTACACATATCACAAGAGCCTCAAGTACTTCTTCACACAGAAAGAGTTGAATATGAGGCGTGGATTGGTTAGAAACTTGTGAAAGACTATGATTGTACCATTCTCTATCATCCGGGCAAGGTGATAAGGTGGCGGATGCAATTGAGTAGAAAGAGTGTTGGGCCGATTATACGCATTGGGTACTATGCAAGATCAAATCATTCGGGATTCTGCAATTTGAAGATCGAAATCTGAGCTCGCCGAGTTGGCAATCGAGCAAGCTAGCAACCTTAATTGTCCAACCAGACTTGAGAAGTCGGATTGTCATGGCCCAAAGGAAGGATAAGTTCCTTGAGAAGATCAGATTGGAGGTTGGGACTAGTAAGAGGATAGGCTTTGAGATTTCTTCAGATGGAGCACTTGTGTTTAGAGGGCGCTTGTGTGTGGCGAGAGATGAGCAGATAAGAGATGAGATTATGACAGAGGCTCACTCGACTCCTTATGTAGCACATCTTGGTGGAACGAAGATGTACCGTGATCTACGGGATACCTTTTGGTGGAGGAATATGAAAGGTTGCATTGCGAGATTTGTGGCTAGATGCTTAGTCTGTCAGCAAGTTAAAGCTGAACATCAGAGGCCTTCGGGATTGTTGAATCTGTAATACCCCAAAATGCCAGACCGATTAGGAGAGGTTAAAAGGATTGATTCGTACTACTCATACCAACAAGGTGAACCTTCTTTTCCGGAAGCCCATCGTTAGAAACTCTACAGTTAAGCATGCTTGACCAGGAGCAATTCTACGATGGGTGACCCCCTGGGAAGTTTTCTCAGAGAGCATGCAAGTGAGGACAAAGCATGCTGAAAAGACTCGTGTTGGTACAGTGGGGACAGTACGGGTCATTACAAATGGTATCAGAGCATTCGCCAGCCGAAAATCGGGAACTAAGTGCTATGCGGGACAAAGTGCTACACCATAGGGTGGGAGCCACCTCTTGAACCCGTAAGAGCCACCTCTAGAATCCTAACGCCTGGCGACAGATCCTGAGATAGTTCGATCGCGACGAGGACGTCGCGAGTCCAACTGGGGGTGATTGTAATACCCCAAAATGTCAGACCGATTAGGAGAGGTTAAAGGGATTGATTCGTACTACTCATACCAACAAGGTAAACCTTCTTTTCCGGAAGCCCATCGTTAGAAACTCTACAGTTAAGCGTGCTTGACCAGGAGCAATTCTACGATGGGTGACCCCTGGGAAGTTTTCTCGGAGAGCATGCGAGTGAGGACAAAACATGCTGAAAAGACTCGTGTTGGTACAGTGGGGACAGTACGGGTCATTACACCTAGCACCTCTAATGTTCAATCGAGCAACTGTTTCTTCGATATCATTTCTCAACTGTTGATTCAACCGACGCTCCATTGCAACCATAGATGCTTGGAAATTCTCTAGGGTGAGAGTTCTATGACCATGCTCTCCCGTTGAACCTTGTTCCGACATAATGTGTAAAAAGTGTGTGAATGTGTCCTTACGTGTATATCTCTCCTGTATATCACACAATAGGCATTTTCTCGATACTTAGCTCACACACTCGGCCTTTTACCACTCACAATCACTCAATCTCTAATCTCAAAGAACCAACACGAACTAAGCTAAGCTAGAACAACTCACACTTAGCTCAATCCCGATTGGTTGTCAATGAGTTTCTACCAATACAATCACACTTACAACTCAATAAACACTAATACAATATGGTACATAACAACAACAACTAACTGACTCAACTTGTAACCCTAAGGTTGCACAAGACAAGTAAAAATAACAACTCAATTCAATAACACAAACAAGTAAAACTAAGTGTAGCCGTTGTGATCGACTAACACTCGTTCAACATATAACTTGGAGCCATGTTTTTTTTTTTTTTAAATTTCGGCCCTCTTTTTTTTTAATTTTTTTTTACATACACTCACAATCACAACAACAATTCAATACTAAAAAAGAAGCGGATTCTAAGCAGAAAATCAATTTGCACCAAGAACACCAAGAACACACAATAAATCCTACAATTCTAAAAACCGAAAATTGACAATCTAAACCGATAAAAACAACAACAACAACAATATAAGAACTATTAATAAAGGATGGATACCAGATAATTGGATTCGGGCTCTGATACCAGATGATGTGAACCTCGTTAGTAGTATAGCCAACGCCAACCGCACAGGATGGCTCCAAACCAGGAAAGCCAAGAATCCGGTAGAAAATGATCGATATACTCGAAAGCCTTCGACTCACTCGAGGAAACGATCAGTATATTAAACCGAACACCGCCGTCGATAGGAGTAGACAACCAACGAGGGATGAATGCCACGTGAAATGATCAGCTTCACGATAAGTTCGGGATTATTCTTAAAGAACAACATGAGATGATAAAAATCAACTCACACAAGTTTGAGAGCTTTCTTGCATATATGAAACCCAAGTTGTCTTACAAAATGAGTTTTGTGGCAATATATATCCACAGCAAGCTAAGATATCAAGCTTCCCCAAGAAGCTAAAAGGTAGGAAATAATATAATAGTCAAAATATCCAAAAATGGTCAAAAAATGCACAGGGGGCAAACGTGCGGCCGCAGCCCCCCGACGCGCCCTGCAGTCCGCTCGGTCGAAAATTCAGCATGCGCATTCTTCAGTATTTTTGCCATAACTTTTGCTCTCGACGTCCGATTGAGCCAAGGACACTAGACTCAATGGCCTACAACTCCTTAGAAGACATCAACTTCAAAATCCCATTCATGATAAAGATGTGTAGATTTGAACCTCAAAAGACCTTCAAATCTTGATCTTTCTTGTCTCTAACACTTAGGTAGGTGACGTCTTTCACTTCATGAGCTCCTAAGGGATGATTCAAGCAATGCGGAGACTCATTGGAAGAATGTTAACATATGTCTTCAACCAAGGTTGTCATGGTTCGACCCAACTTCTTGGCTCGGCTTCGGGTAATCGGCCCGATTGGTAAAAATGATGTCCCGGTCGTCATGGGGCCACTTAGATTCATATCACTACAGCATTAGATTTAACCACCTCAACCCATGATCTCGTTGCTGAGTTTACATCTGCTGGACTCCTCTGCTTTGATTGAGTTTCATGCTTTATACCCATCTTCTTTCTTCCAAGCACATATAGTAAAGCTTCTTCCAAGTTTCTCCATCCTATCAGTTCTTCCTCTGAAGGGATGATAATCTGCCTCACCAAGCTGTTTCTAAGAGTGGAAATTTTCAGAAACTTACCTCTGTCATTCTGGAAAAATTCCATCCATAGTGTCCTGTTTCTATTTCTGAACTGCTTCATATTCGGGAGCTTGCCCGTTTTGCATACAACTCCTACCGATTCAGATAACCAGAATGCTGCATCTACTGTGATCGAAATCCCGTATTCCCATGCTCTCGTTCTTTCTGTAATCCTGACTGATCCTCCATCTTTGGACAATGTTAGCATAAACACTTTATATCTAGTTCTAAAGTTCCAAAAGTTGTTGATTTTTCTCACTGTCATCATTTTTGCTCCTCTATTATCATTTTTGCTCCATTCCCTCCAATGTTAAAAAATAAAGACATTCACAAAAGAAATATCACTGCCTTAAACTTTCTAAAAAATTATTGAAGAACATAAACTCAGCCAAGACTTATACGATACTTACAAATCCAAAAGTTGCAAAGTAAAATACGATAGAAGGTTAAAAAAGTTCTGAAAGTAATCCAATAATATTATTCCAAATATAGTTTCAGAAGAACAATTTACGCAAACAAATGTACAGGCTCTTTACATAATGCCAAGGAATCATACCTTCAAATCAACAAGGAAGAGGCTTTGTAGTGAAAATGACCAAATTGTAACATATTCTTTATTTTTCCTCATAACCTTTTATTTTACTTTCTAGTTGCCAGCTATACAACATTAGTTAGAACTTGTTAGCTACTAGTTGGTTAGTTAGAACACGTGTAGGACACACAAATAAAAGATAAGCATGTACACAAATAGGCAACTTTCTGTACATAATTCCCAATTTTACATCAATGAAATACACAGAAGTTTTTTATCTTTTCCTCTCTCTAGCCAAATCTGATAGATCTTCAAATTGATCATGGTGTCAGAGCGGGTGAGCTGCTATGATTGAAGTAAATCCTTGCGAGCTGCAAATACAATAAATTCAACATAATTCCTTCATGCCTGAAGCTACGAACACTGGTGAAAATGCGAGAGGTCGTATTGGACCATGTGAAAATGCTCTTCTGGTAGGATTTTTGGTGGAAGTTCTCTTCTGGTAGGATCTTTGTCTCATAATTCCTTTCATATTGGACCATGTGAGTTCCGAATTTTCGTTGTAATTTATTAAATAATAACTACAAAAATTACAACGAAACAGGGTGGACGAGACTTCCACCAAAAATCCTACCAGAAGCAATGTAAAAACAAAGTCTAACCAATGGCTTTAACCACTACTGCGAACTACAGTACAAAGAGAACTCATAGGGTCTAGGAGAAACAAAAAATTATCTAATTCACTAAATAAACCCCCAGCTCTAGCCCAAAGTCCAACAGTGAAGACAATGTTGTCCCAAATGTCTTCAATCGATCTCTCGAGATTGTCAAAGATCCTTCTATTTCTCTCCAACTAAATTGTCCAAGCTGCTTCCATAATGGTGAATTTCCACAACTCCTTTTGTTTCCTATCTCCCCCGAAACGCCATTTGATAAGTATCAAATCTGCCCATCTTCTAGGCATAGCACCAGATACTTCAAACATGTTCATAATTATGCTCCAAATTCCTTTTGCAAATTCACAATGAATCAATAGATGGTCAATCGATTCATTTTCCCTTTTACACATAATGCAATATGTTGGGGAGATGCACCAAGAAGGCATTTTCAATTGTAACAAATCACATGTGTTAACCTTCCCCAAAGAAACCAACCACGCAAAGACTTTAACTTTTGAGGCAAACCCACCCTTCCAAATGAAATTGAATTGAGGGAAATTGGAACCACAGGGCATATGAACACGGATATTGAAAAAGGATTTGCACGAAAAATAACCAGAAAGGTGACCAGTCCATACCCTTTTATCCAAGGAAAGTGGATCAATATAAACGGTTTGAAGTAAGCTTGAAAGGGAGATGAATTCTTCAATTTCTCTATCACTAACGTTTCTAAAGAAGCCAAGGTTCCAAGATGGGGTGGAGTGGGGCGAAGGGGAGACAATGTCTCTAATAACTGAGTGTTTGTAGTTGGACAATCAAAAAAGACGAGGAAATAAGATGTTGAGAGTTTGGTCGCCCACCCATTTGTCTAACCAAAACCGAATTTTATCTCCTTTACCAACAACAAATTTGGTGTATTTCTCAAAAGTATCCCGAACTCTAGCAATGGTTTTCCACGGCGCCCAAAGAGTGGAGTTAACTTCAATTCTTGCATCCCATCCATTTGAGTGAAGGCCATATCAACTAAGGATGATTGAGTGTCAAAGTGAGTCAAATTCACTAGGGAACCGCCAAAGCCATTTACTTAGCAATGCCAAATTCTTCAAATGAAGATTCCCAATCCCCAATCCTCTATCTTGCTTTGGTTTTGTGACAGTTTCACACTTAACCAAATGGTCACTATAACCCTCCCCTTTGCCTTCCCAGAAAAAGTCTCTCATCATCTTCTCAATCAACTTTGTGGAAATAATCGAAATAAATTAATATTGTAAATATTTAGTTTCCTTTTATATTTAGAATACTTATGGTTTATGATTCCTTGTACTATAGGTAGGTGTAATTATGGTAGGACTCTTATATTTTTGGTATCTTTTGTACCCTATATTAACACGTTTGGTGCTGGAGGATCAATATAATGAAAATTATTCTCTCTGTCTTATGTCTATATGGTATCAGAGCTAGGGTTCATCTAGCCGACCATGACGGACGATGGGGAAAACACAGAAGCCAAAGCTCACACAGCCTTGACGACTCCTTCCAATTTGTAGTTGAGAAATTCAACGGGAAAAACTTTCTTGAATGGGCACAATCCATCAAGTTGGTAATCGATGGTAAAGGGAGATTGGGGTATCTTACTGGCGAGACGAAGAGACCATTGACAGATGGAGCACAACAACAGCGATGGACGTCTGAAAACTCGATGGTGATGGCGTGGTTAATCAACTCAATGGTCCCATCCATCGCGAAAACGTACCTTTTTCTTCCAACGGCAAAAGACATCTGGGATGCACTGAAAAAGACATTCAGACCCAGAAAATTTCTCCTACCTCTTCGAATTAAAGACTCGGCTGTGGAATTTGAAGCAAGGTGACAGAGGGATCACTGAATACTACCTGGAGATGAAATCGCTATGGCAAGAACTGGACCTTAACTGCACAGAAACGTGGGAGTCCGCAAACGACAGCGCCAAATTCAAGAAGAGGCTTGAGAACGAACGAGTATTCGAGTTTCTAGCTAGCTTAAACTCGTCATTGGACGACGTTCGAGGGAGGATCCTCGGAAGAACACCACTACCGTCGACTTGCGAGGCCTTCGCAGAGGTCAGACGAGAGGAAAGTCGCCGATCTGTGATGTTGAAGGAGGATCAGAGGGCTGGGCTGACTGAATCTGGACTTGTTGCCAACCGAGGAAGGGCTTTTAATGGTTTTAGTGGGCCGGCTCAAAGTGGGAGTCAAAATGGGCCACTGAATGGGTCTCCAAATGGGCCGCAGCTAATTGGGCCAAAGGCAATGGAAGTAACACGAGCTCTAATCAACAGCGAAAAAGGCCTTGGTGTGACCACTGTAAAAAACACGGACACAGAAAAGATGAATGTTGGGAGTTACATGGAAAGCCAGCTGATTGGAAGCCCAGACAGTCAGGGAAAAATCATAGCTACCAAGCTTCAGTTGACAATCAGAGTAGCCAAATTGAACAACCAAATTTTATGTTTAATCAAGAACAGATGGAGCAGCTCTACAAAGTGTTTACAAGCTTCCATAACTCTAGTAAGCCTCCCAATGTCTCCTCAGGTACATTAGCTCACAAAGGTAATATTTCTAAAGCCCTCTTCGCTTCACAAAATAATCTCCCTTGGATATTTGACTCTGGTGCATCAGATCACATGATCGGATCACATAAAAATTTTTCCACGTATTTCCCGTGTGCTGGTAACATGAAAGTGAAAATTGCAGATGGGTCTTTCTCTTCCGTTGCTGGAAAAGGAAATATCACCATCTCCAATTCTATCACCTTAGAGTCTGTACTTCATGTTCCCAATTTGACTTGCAATCTGTTATCTATTAGTCAATTGACAAAACATTCAAACTGCTCGGTTAATTTCTTCCCTTATTGTGTTATTCAGGACCTATCATCGGGGAAGATGATTGGTCGTGCTAAAGAATATGAGGGGCTCTACTACTTTGATGACGTCTCCAAGAATAAAACTGCAATTTGTGATTCTGTTTTCCTTTCTAGTAATAGTGATATCATGTTGTGGCATTTTCGAATAGGCCATTCTAGCTTCCAGTATTTACAATGATTGTTTCCTCATCATTTTTCCAATAAAGATATTTCTTAATTACATTGTGATGTGTGTCAGTTAGCCAAACACCAACATACGTCGTATTCAAAATCTAACTACCAACCTTCCAAACCCTTCGCCGTAATCCACAGTGATGTTTGGGGACCCTCTCGTACTCCAAATCGTAGCCACACAAAGTGGTTCGTCACTTTTATCGACTCACACAAGAATTTGTTGGGTTTATCTACTCAAAGAAAAGAATGAAGTAAAAAATGTCTTTAAAAACTTTCATTCCATGATCCAAACACAGTTCAATGCACAAATACAAATTCTACGAACCGACAACGGTACTGAATATTTTACCTACGAAAAAAGGGGATAATCCACCAAAGCTCCTGTGTCAATACCCCCCAACAAAATGGGATAGCTGAACGGAAAAATCGACACTTACTTCAGGTTGCCCGTGCCCTTATGTTTACCATTAGTATGCCCAAAATTTTTTGGGGTGATGCCATTCTCACGTCAGCATACATCATCAACCGAATGCCTAGTCGAGTCTTATCTTTTAAAACCCCTTTAGAAACACTATCCGGTCACTTTCCTCAATCTCGGTTATATTCAAACCTCCCGTTACGAGTATTTGGTTGTACAACATTTGTTCATATCCACTCTAATGCTAGGAGAAAACTCGATCCCAGGGCAACCAAATGCGTATTCAGTGGGTATTCCCCAACACAGAAGGGTTACAAATGCTACAATCCGTCCACAAAACAAGTTATCATAAGTAATGATGTTACCTTTTTAGAAGAAAGCCCTTTCTTTCCCAAGGCCTCACTTCAGGGGGGGAGTGACTGAAGTTCCACTCTTGGAGGATTTCTTGGTGACTGATTACTCTTTGCTTGTCCCCACCTCTGAATCTGGAAAGGACACCACCTCTCCTTTACACCCTAACGTGTCACATACACAAGATGATTTGAATTCAGGGGGGAAACGGTCACAAATTGCGAGGAACTTATTGTTTATTCCAGGAGGCCGAAATCAAAGCCAAGGAAAGACCCCATATCTGAAGCACCGAGAGAGTCGAACCCAATGGTAGCTCCAAGTCTCAATGAGCCAACCTCTCAGTCAGGTATTATTCCTTCCTCTTCCGATATTGATCTTCCGATTGCACTCAGGAAAGCACCTAGGTCGTGTACTCTTCATCCCATTTCTAAATTCATATCATACAATCATCTTTCATTTGGTTTTTGTGCCTTCACCTCTAACCTTGACAGTACAAGAATACCCAAGGACATTCATGAGGCTTTGGAAATTCCAGAATGGAAGCAAGCAGTAATGGAGGAGATGAGGGCATTGGAGGAAAGTGGAACATGGGAGCTAGTAACACTACCTAGAGGAAAAAGAGCAGTTGGCTATAAATGCGTGTTCACAGTGAAGTTCAAAGCGGGTGGATCAGTAAAAAGGTATAAAGCACGCCTGGTGGCGAAAGGCTTTACACAAACATATGGAATTGACTACACAGAAACATTTGCCCCAGTAGCAAAGCTGAACACGGTCCGAGTACTTCTATCATTGGCTGCGAATTTGGATTGGCCTCTCGAACAACTTGACATTAAAAACGCCTTTTTGAATGGCGACTTGGAGGAAGAAGTTTATATGGGAACTCCACCAGGATTCGTCGAGGGAGATGACAGGGTGTGTAAACTGAAAAAGTCACTTTATGGCCTCAAGCAGTCGCCAAGGGCCTGGTTCGATAGATTTGCTCGAGTAATACGGGGGCAAGGTTACCAGCAAAGACAATCAGACCATACTATGTTCTTCAAACACACAGAAGGTGGAAAAAGCGCAATACTAATTGTGTATGTAGACGATATCATCTTAACTGGAGATGATATAGGAGAGATTAGAAGGTTGAAACACGTATTGGCAACATAATTTGTGATAAAGGATTTGGGCCAGATAAAATACTTTTTAGGAATGAAGGTTGCGCGTTCAAGGAAGGGGATCAGTGTCTCCCAGAGGAAGTATATTATCGATCTCTTGACAGAGACAGGAATGTTGGGGTGTAGGCTGAGTGATACACCTATTGACCCGAAGAAGAGTGTAAAAGACGATGGACAACCTGTGGACAAGGAAAGGTACCAAAAGTTAGTTGGCAAACTAATCTACTTGTCTCATACCAGGCCTGATATTGCATTCGCTGTGAGCATAGTAAGTCAACACATGCATGCACCGCAAGAACCACATCTCGAGGCAGTATATAAAATCCTCAGATATCTCAAAGGCTCTCCTGGGAAGGGACCATTTTTTAAGAAAACCAACTGCAGGTCAATAGAGGTGTTTACAGATGCAGATTGGGCAAGATCGAATGAGGATAGAAAATCCACCACAGGTTATTGCACAACTGTATGGGAGAATCTGGTAACATGGAGAAGCAAAAAGCAAGATGTGGTGGCCCACAGGACTGCTGAGGCAGAGTTTAGGGCTATAGCACAAGGGATGTGTGAGACCCTGTGGCTAAAGAAGCTCCTGGATGAGCTGGAAGTTGTAGTGGCACTTCCGGTCAAACTCTACAGTGATAACAAAGCAGCGATAAGCATCTCGCACAACCCGGTCCAACACGATAGAACTAAGCATGTAGAAGTGGATAGACACTTCATCAAAGAAAAGGTGGAGAATGGTACTATCTGTATGATATATGTCCCAACCAAAGAACAAGTAGCAGATATCTTCACCAAAGGACTTCACAAGCAAGATTTCGATTATCTTATCAGCAAGTTGGATATGATAAACATATATGATCCAACTTGAGGGGGTGTGTGGAAATAATCGAAATAAATTAATATTGTAAATATTTAGTTTCCTTTTATATTTAGAATACTTATGGTTTAGGATTCCTTGTACTATAGATAGGTGTAATTATGGTAGGACTCTTATATTTTTGGTATCTTTTGTGCCCTATATTAACACGTTTGGTGTTGGTGGATCAATATACAGAAAATTATTCTCTCTGTCTTATGTCTATAACCTTCGCCACCTTCATAGGCATTTTAAAAACTAACATAAAGTATGTTGGTATGCTTCCCATGACCGATTGTAAAAGTACTAGTCTCCCTCCTTTTCATAAGCAACCTTTATGCCACACTTCAAGTCTCTTAGCAATTCTCTCCACCATCCGGTCCAGAATGAGGAAGTGTTTGGGTTCCCCCCCAATGGTAGTCCAAGGTAATTCAATGGCCACTCACCCTTCGCACAACCCACCCTGTTAGCAATGTCTTCAATTCTATCTTCCGCTATGTTAAGGCTTCCAACCATACTCTTTGCCAGGTTCAACTTAAGTCCCGCACATTTTGAAAAAGATCTCCAATATTCGGTGAGATTTTCTATGCTTTCATCCTTATTCTCCATGAAAAAAATACAGTCATCTACAAATTGAAGATGTCAAACCCTCACTTTGTTGTTACCAACTTGAAAACCTTCAATTACCTTCATCTCACAAGCCTTATTGACCAATCTACTTAACACATCCCCTACCAATATCAAAAGGGATGGTGATAAAGGATCTCCTTGCCTCAATCCTCTGGAGGCGCCAAATTTACCCCTTGGTCTAGTCTACCATTTAGCATGACCGAAAAATTTGCCGACGACAAGCAACCCCAAATCCATTTTCTCCATTTTTCACCAAAGCCTTTCTTATCTAGCACAAAGTCTAAAAACTCCCAACTAACATGGTCATATGCCTTTTCAAAGTCAATTTTGAACATCACCCCTTCTTTTTTTTTTCGTCCTATATTCTTCAACAATTTCATTTGCAATCACAACCAAGTCCAGTATTTGTCTACCTTTTACAAAAGCACACTGTGCTCCATCTATTTTCTCTTTCAATACATCCTTTAGCCTCAATGATAGGACTTTTGCCACAATTTTATACAAAGAGGTAACCAAACTGATCGGCCAAAAATCTTTGATGGAGACAGCTCGATTTTTTGGGGATGAAACAGATGAGGGTTTCGTTAATGCTTGCGTTAACAATGCTATTCTCATGGAATTTTAGTAAATACCTTCATCATGTCCTCTTTGACTATTTCCCAACCTTCCTTCAAGGCCGCCATGGAAAATCCATGGGGTACTGGTGCTTTATCTCTATCACACCCAAAAAGAGCAGCTTTGATTTCATCTGCTTGAGAAGGTTCCTCCAATTTCAACTTCCACTCCACATCAGTACTTGCCCAATCTAATCTCTCAATGCCAACACTTACTCTCTCTTTCTTTTTAAAAAGTTCCTCCAAAAGTCAACTATCTCCTCCTCAGTTTCCTTTTCTGTATGCGAAATTCTCCAGTCTTGACTCTCAAGTTTATTGATCAGATTGTTTGTTTTTCTACCACTTGCAATTCTGTGAAACAACCTGGAATTGTTGTCCCAATCCTCTTCTCCTTTAATTCTTACATTTTGATTCCAAGAGATTTCTTCCCTAACTATCAACTCCTCCAATTGTCTCCTTAATAACCTTCTTTCTTTTCTCTCATCTTCCCCAATATCCTGTGCCGCCTCTTTCTTATCTATCTCTTCGACTCTCTTCACAATTGCCTTTTTTTCCATTCTCATATCCGCAAATTCCTCTTTATTCCACTTCTTCAACTCTTCCTGCATCATCCTCAACTTCCCCATGAATCTAAAGCCTGCCCAGCCCTCAATATTGTACTTGTCCCACCTTAGCTTCCAATTCTTTTTGAAATCCTTGTGCCTAAGCCACATATTCTCAAATTGAAATGGAATACGCCCCCATTTAAATCTATTAGTGTCGAGGACTATGGGACAATGGTCTGATGTTACCCTAACAAAGCCTTCTTGTCTAACTTCCTCAAACATGCTTTGCCAATCTTCCTAAAAGAGGAATCTATCTATTCTTGAACAAGCCAATCTATCTCTCATATTTGACCATGTATAGTCCGAATTTAGAAGCCGCATGTCAACCATACCCTTGTCAATTATGAATTGATCAAACTTCTTCATACTTCTTGTATATTTGTTTCCGTTCAATTTCTCTGACGGATACGTAACACATTAAAGTTTGATCCTACACACATTTTTCCTCCGCACAACCCATATAAACTTGCTAGTTCCTCCCAAAAATCATCCCTCTCTTTTGGACTACATGGTCCATATACTCCAGCAAACCACCAATCCTTCACTTCTCCCAACTACCTCAAAAAAAACTGAAACTGAAAAGTTCCCCAACACTACTCCTTTGCCTCTAAGCACTCTTGAATCCCACATCACATGTATGCCACCTGATTTCCCAATTGATGGTAGAACAACCCACTCTTTAAATCTTCTTCCCCAAGCACTTCCTATCAGCTTCTTCTCAATTCTTTCCATTTTTGTTTCTTGTAAAGTTACCACATCCAATTTTTCTCTTCCTAACAACTCCTTTATCACTTTCCTCTTATCCCTGCCACCCAACCCTCTAATATTCCAGCTTATTATCTTCATCGAGTTCTACCTTTTCCCCTGAGGTCAATTCATTCAATGTCCTCTTCTCATAGTTGACATTGCTTTGTAGGTTTCTTAGTTCCCTAGTCCCCTTTTTCTCACTTTTCCTTGAGTAGGCTGAATTAACTCTTTTTTCGCATAATGATGTTTTCTTTTTGGTTTGTAAAGGAACAAGAGTTAAGTCCAGCTTACTAAGGATTGGTGCAAGTTTCCTGTCTATTTCCGACTGTGTTTTTTCCCCACTTGTATTCATTGTCCCCTTATTAGTATTCCCAGAATCTGAAAGTGTTATAGTTCCTTTTGAATCAGACTTACAAGTGCGTGTAATAATGGAATAAGTTGGTTGGCCATTCAACTCAAATGTTGGGGCAGATTTAGTTAACCTCCCTTTATGAGAGGCACCTGCAAATTCATTGCACAAGTGTCGTGTACAATCAGAATTCACCAAATTTGAGTTAGAAAAGTGGCTAAAGACTGGTTTTGTAGATTCATCAGAACAGGAAAATGAGGTAGAGAGGTCAGATAGATTAGTGGGGCTAAAGATTGAAGTTGGAACGGACTCACCAGAAGGAACTTTGTAGGTTTCAGCCTCAGTAGTCAAATGTCCTACCAGTTGGTTCTTTGGTTCCAGTCTGCCTTGCTCTTCGTTCTCTTGACAAGGCTCGGTTGATTCTAGGAACAATTTTGTAAACCTCTTCCCCTACATCATCAATCTCCTCTTCCTCAGTTTCAGATTCATAGACTTCCCCTTCACTTTGCATCTGAATCGGTGAAAGGAAAAATGAGGTTTTCCATGGAGTCTTCGTCATCCACCATCTGTTCCAAATTAATTTCTGAATCTGCTTCATAGTTTACTTCAATCTCCTCCATCAACCCTTTCTCATGTTTCCTTTTTACCTTCAAATGTCATCCCAAATCATAATCCTCTTCAGTTTCTTCGAAGAATAAAGCTGATTTCTTTGGACTATTTGTGTCGCTAGTCCCATGTCCCTCTTCACTGTTGAAAATTTCTCCTGTGATGAAAACTCTGCTCTTCTCCATTGCTACCGACAATCAAATTCGGTTCTCCACTTTACTGGTTTAACAATACTCGAATTGGGTCAGCCCATTCGCACTTATATTGCCAATTAGACTTGAGATACAATGAGGAGAACTAGGCCCAGTTGTTGTATTGGGCCCAAAATTGAATAGGTTATAGGGCTTCTAGAAGTTCGCTTGAAAAGAAATTGTTATTGGGCTTTTTCCTCTGATAAACTTTACCTGAAAAATTCAAAGCCCAAGATTCTTTTGAATTTTTAAGAGCCCTAGAATGTGTCGCTTGCCATGAAAGTGCCCTAGTTCCCATCAGATTTTCGAAAGTTGGGGTTCCCGAGATTAGGCAATCATTAATTCTTTCAAATCTTTTCCAATGTATAATACATGTACATATATAGACCAAGTTGCTACACTATCTTGCTAAGGAAGCTACTAACTCATATTTACAATTTGCACCCTACACTATTAACAGATTGTATGTTATTTTTCAGGACCCTTGTTAAATTTATTGGCAGTTGTAGAAAGATAACAAGGAACAATGCTCTTGATATTAAGAAGTGGAAGATGTTCAAACCAGATCCTGGAGGGGTAGCATACATCCATGAGAAGGGGTTCGTCCATCGAGACTTGAGTCCAAAGAACATATTTCTGGATGAAAGTGATAACATAAAGATAGGCGATTTTGGTTTAGGTAACATTTATTTTTTCTCTTTCTAAAGAAATTTCTGTATTAGTTTTATGTGTTTTGAGATCTCATAATTTAATTCAATTTACAGCAAATGAAGATCGATGACAAAGGGAATTGTGACGATTCGATCCCAATTGCGAGTATCATACAGCAGACTCTACTAGTTGTACCTGAGTATGGCAAAGAAGTTGACACAAGATCTGATTCTAATGACAGTACAAAGATTGACATATTTAACCTTGGCCCCATTTTGGCTCGGTTTTATATGCTTGTTCAGTAGAAAAAGTATTGTACTGTAAGGCACAGGGGGACTTTCCAGAAAATTGGCCTGAGGGACCACTTCTTTCGAAATTAATGGCAACAAAAAACTGTGACAGACCATCAATTCTGGATGTTATGGAGATTGTACATGCATTTTATAATCAAATATTATTATGCATAGAGTGAGTACTTAGGATTTGTCTATTACATTAATCTATTAATTTGCCAATGGTTTATTATGATTGCAGGAACGTATGACACAATTGATGATTGGGGATTCTGCTTAAGAGATGGATTCTGCCGAAGAGATGCTCTGAAATTGTCTTGTCATTTCTGTTTGGCAATTTTTGATGCTTACCAAGTTTAGATTAATTCTTTCCAGGACATTAATTAGTTAAAAAATGTTCTTATTGCTCCTATTTTCCAGCGTTTTCCTTGATGATTTTCTTAAAACATTTCTTTGGTGAATGCTTTTAATAACTGAGATGAAATTAACCCCTTACTATGGCTGAATTTGATGGTGTTCTGATTATTTGAATCTTTGATTGGCTAAATCAGCTGGTACACGAATGCAATCTACACCCAATTGATTGAACTTTAGAGCGAGTATATGAAGATAAGGGTCAGTTCCTACTTTGCTCTTTATCTTTCAATTGATTTTATCTGTTTTTGACACTTACACTATAGTCAATTTATCACATCCTTGAGTATTGTAATCTTTTGATGTTGTAAAATAAGAACCTTCACAGATTTCCTTTGGTAATGCTTCTATCTGTTGCTTGAAAATGGATTCAATGATTGTTTAGATTAATCTTAGCCATTAGATTAGATATAACCAATGCCGGAAAAACAATAATTGTATTAGTTGGTTGTCATGATTCATCCTTTTTTCTTTCCTTCCTTTTCCAGAGACGCATCATTGGTTCCACCACAGGTATTTGCTGCATTATAGATGTTCTTTTAGGTTTTTCTAAGACAAACTTCCATTACTCCAGTTGATGACAAGAAATATATGGTACAAAAGGATGGCAAAAGACTCCTCCACCCCCACATTAAGAAAACCCCATATTATAGCAGATGGTGATGAAATTTCGATCTTTCGCAATTCCATAACTGGACAGGTTGTCTTCAAAGGAAAATTGTTTGTAATTTCAGTTTTTTGATGAAATCTTTAATTATTCATATTCTTATGATACTGATAAGTGCTCAAAAAGCACTTAAATAACTCTTCTATTTTATGTATTTGTGTATTTTATTAGTGTTATATGTTTCGTTTTATGTATTTTTCCTTTATTGTGGTGTTTAGGGTCACAAAGAATCAAAAGGAGTTAAAATGGATGAAAATCGAATGCAAAAGGGAACTTGGGACCGAAATGCAAGCAAATTCAAAGATGGAGGACCTCCGATGCAATTTTATGAAAAGTTGTTTTTGCAATTTTTATTGTGCCAATATCAAAGAATATCAAAAGAGGATTTCCACATTTTTGTCGGATCCCAAATCGGAGTTTCCTAGTGAAAGTTATGACCATTTGAAGAGAAAGGACAAAGCGTAAAAAATCAGCAGCTCGAATTTACTGCCGTAGTTCAGTAATTTGACCATAACTTTTGCTACAAAATTCGGATTGCCCTACACTTTATATTGTTGGAAAGGACACTCAGAGGGCTACAACTTTGATGTTGACCTCTTCAAATGATTCGGAGCATATCATGGTCAAACATGGGCAAAACCGAGAGTGATGTGAATGGAGGATTTCTTGGGCCATGTTTTGGTAGAAAATTCATAACTTTCTATTAAAATATAAAAAAAAGGAAATTCCAATTGTACAATTCAGCCAAGATGCTTACCTATACCATGATACAATATTTGAACTAATGGAGCAATTTAAGATCATGATTTGGTGGTTACCAATTAGTGGAATCATAATGTAGTAGTTGTACAATTTTTTATTATGTTTTCTTGTGAAATTTTGCCTATAAATAGAGGCATTTGTAAGGAAGGAAATGCACAACTTAGTGGAAGAGAATTAGCTAGTAGTTCTCCAACTTTCTCTTCAATAAAATTCTCTTCTTCATTTGTTCTTAGTTTTAGCTTGAAAGATCTTAGTTTTTCATATTCCGGCGGAAGAAATAAAGGCTTCAATCGATCAACGATACTTCGGCTATGAATATGATTAGCGGATCATTTCTTCGATAAGTTTCTCTTTTCCCTTTTATTTCTCTATTTATTTCTTAGCATTTATTTACTTGTTTTCTATATTTTGCGTATAATCTATCATATAGTGGTGGTGATACAAAGCGAACACTCGCTAAAAAGTATGAAACCCCACAAATATGAGTAGTTAGACTTCTCTATCTAGTTCGAGGGGGACGTTGTGTTCAATTATCATGTTGTTATCTTTTCTAACTATTTGCTAACGTTTTATCTATTCCTCTACTTCAATTTGTTGATTTGTTATGCTTTTAAACCCGTTTTGAATTTATGTGATTATTGCATTCACTTTGGCCAATTGAATCAATTAATCTTTAAGTTCAAGTTATGTGCTAGGATTGGAACTTTTGATCCGTAATTGTCACTAGATTCCAATCCACAGTAGCAAACGAATATCGTGCATATTTGTTAATAAACCAACTTAGATGTATTAATTCAAGTTTGTGAAATTGATCATCTAATTCAACTCATTCTTCTTGTTCATTTCACACTAGCATTGCATTAAATCCTAAGAACTTGTTTAGGATTATCCAATAGCTAGACGTTAAGTTAAAGAACTCATTTTAATTTAATACATTTAAGGAAGAATTCGTTAATCAGATCGTATTGATTAATTGGAGTTGATAAATTGAAGAAGGGACAGTAGACGTTGCATGGGAAAGAAAACACAAGATGTTGACACAATCGAACCCGAGAACTAGATATATCTTCAATTGTTTCATTTTCATCTCTTTTATTTTGTCATTTTATTTTCGAATTTCATCCAACTTCACAAAACCCCAATTTCTAGATTAATTGATAAGAACAACTAGATTAAACACCGTTCCTCTTGGGTTCGACCCTTACTTACCATTTCTACATTAATTTGTACTTTTGAAACCGAGTAAGGAAATAAAATAAATTTTGGCGTTGCGACAACACGCCCCCAGATACTGTGTAGCCTTTCAAGCCACGGACTTGTCCTCTTAGTCCTGTCAGCATATAATTCAACGATTCAAGTGTGGGTATTTAGATATCCATTGTTGTAAATAGTAGTATTAGTAAGATTCTGGACAAATTGTGAAATGTTTAGAATTCCTATTCAAGGTTCTAAAAAACGCTAGGAGTGGCAAGGCGGCAAAGCCAAGCCTCAAGGTTAGAAGCCTATGTGAGCTTAGGGAAGGCGTAGAAAGACATTTTTAATTTTTGTTTATTATTATTTTAATAATTTTTTAGAGAACATGTCCAATAAATACAACTCAAGGCTATTTATTGCCCATTAAATCAAAATATCTTTTTTTAGCGACTAACTACAATTTTTTATAATTTATTTACCATTCACTAATTATAAAATTTCTATTGCAAATTTTCCCGCCCCTTACACCTTGAACACTTTAATTATAATCAGATCTATTTTTCTCAAGCCACCCGCATCTTTCTCTTCTCCTCACCGCTTGAATTTTTAGATCTATTTTCTCTCTCTCTCTCTCTCTCTCTCTCTCTCTCACCTACTTTGAGCGGTTTCCTCGCTTCCCTAAACCCCCGCCACCAGTTGTAGTGAAATGGCATGGGAAATGGTTGAATCTTCAGCAACGATTTTCCTCTGTTCAAAACAAAATTTTTGTCTGGGTGGACCCTTCAATCGCCTCTTCGTATTTCAAGCCAATTGCTACTAGCTTCAAAAAATATCCCACAATCAGTGGTTGTTCGAAGCCTGGTGGATTTTAGTCCAAATCTTAGAATATTGATATTAATACTCTTTTTTTTTTTGAACAAGGATTAAGACTCTATTTTATCTTTATATGAAACTGTTCGTTATGGTTTACATGGCCCAATAGTCGGACCGGGTTACTGGAGTTTGGGCCTAATTAATTAATAATAGATTAATTAAAGAGTCAAGTTACTTAGGGCTTAAGAAATTCCAAGCTCAATAGGTTTATTAGAAACCTATAAATAACCCACTATTGTCGCATAACTTATTAAGTGATTGTCTCTAAATTCTCTCCAAAACTTAGCTAGCACTAGGATTTAGAGAGGGGATCCCACTACGAAGGTATTCGTAATTCAAGAAGGGTCTTAATGTGTGGATCACCGTTAGAGGCCGGACGAATGGACGGCGATGGAGACGAAAGAACGAATGAGAAATTCTCCGCGAAATCCGCTTCTATATCGATAATATCTAATCACAAATCTCATCTAAAAAAACGAGTAGATCCGGTTTTAAATTGCCTCTCTTTGTATTCCGCTGTGCATGTTTATTGGGTAATTCCTAACAGTGGTATTAGAGTCAACTTGTTTTCTTGTTGAGATTTGTTAGGATAAATAATTGTTATTACTTATCAATTTGATTTGGGTAATTGATAAACATTATTTATGAAATAATATTTTCAAAATTGATATTAGATTAATCTGTTATCATGAATTTGATGCATGAATCTGATATTGGATAAATTGTGAATTTGATTTGTATTTATCCAATTGAACCAAAGAAGGAAAAAAAAACATGAATCTGATCTGTGTTTTTTTTTTTTTTGGAACGAAACGAATTGTGATTTTCACGTCACATCAATTGTTGAAAGAGTTTGCAGATTGGCACTTGAGGTTTTTAATTGTAATTTGAAAATTTTGTAAACTTTTGAGAGTTTCAAGTTATTTCAAAATTTCAACTTTATAAAATCAATTTTCACCAAAATTATTTTGAATTAGTGTTGAATTTTGACTTAATTAAAATTGTGATTTTATTTTTCAAATTGATGGCAATTATAACCCCATGTTCTTCAAAACTCACATTAAAGTGTGACTTTAATGTTAGTGATAAAATAAAGAGTTATTTTGTATACCTCTTCTTTGTGATAAAGTTGAATAATCAATGAGATTAATTATGTAACTTTGTGGAATTGATTAGTTAATGTGATTAACTAATTAATCTTTGACGTGATCGACAAAAATAAGGAGTTATTTTATTAGTCCCTTTTTTGCGATAAAATTAAATAATTAATATGATTAATTATATAGTTAATTAGTAAATGTGATTAACTAATTAAACTCGAATATTTTTGACAAAATAAAGAGTTATTTTGCAAATCCCCTCCTTGTGATAAACGTAAATGATTAATTAGATTAATTATATAATTTTATTGATGAGTTATTAATTAGTTAATATGATTAACTAATTACTATTTGTTTTTGTTTGTTTCTCTATTTGCCTAAAGTGTTTAGACAAATAACATTTTTTTCTTTACCCATATTTAGAAATTGATATATTTATTAATATTGGATATTGTGGATGATTATGGACCAAACCAATTTGATTTGATGAATGTGTGGTTTTATTCCTTATTTATTCTTTATTTTATGTTGGGAGCATGCGTGCCTATTATTAATTTGGGCCTGGGTGCCAATCAATTTTTAATTTAATTTCGGACATGCGAGTCTATATAATATGGCGCGGTATAGGATACAGGTTGGAGCAGAAGATGGAGATCACCGGAGTTAACTAATTAGTTTTCCTCTTGGCTCTAGAAAACTGGATAGAAATATGTCCATAATTATTCACTAGTTTCATTATGCTTGGTGATTGCATGGTTGATGTTGGTTGTTATGCATTATATTATTGATGAGACTAATCCCCTTAAAATGATATTAAATTCACGATTAAACGTTAATCCATGCCTTCCAATGTTACGGTGAAAAATTGGATTTCCACAATCATAACCAGTTTGTTGAGTAACTCAAAGCTGATCGATCGTAGGAAATGTTCTTCACTGTAAGACGTGTGATGCCTCTAAACATTGGGTTGAATTTAACTAAATTTATTTCTTGTTGAGCAACTCAAGGAAGTAGATTTTAGAGGGACGTCAAGTTAATACATCAAATGTACAAGACAAATAATTATCTGCTTGATGATCTGAGAGTCACATAGAGATATGATTGATAAGTGTATTTACCCAAATGTCAATTAGGGCTTGTTGAGTAACTCAAGGTTCTAATTGAACAAATGGGATTCTAGCTCACTGATAAATGCTAAAAATTTATTTTTCCATCAATGTCGGGGGATCATTGATTCAGTGGGAGTACAGTTACTTTAATAAAAGTCCATATTTTATTAACTTTATTGCATTTATTAATTGTTATTTTATTATCATTTCCGTTAATTATATTATGAGTAATATTTGGAGTTTGAAAAGCATAGTTGATGCCGTCAAACTCATCGGAACTACTTGAGTACTGTACTCAAATATGAAAAGTGAATTGAGTGCCAGCACACTCACTGGACTTTCTTACACTAACGTCATAAATGTGAGATTTGTTCTCACATATAAGTTAAAATATATCAAGAACAGATTGTTCGAAAAATCCTACCAAGACAGTCTTGCTAGGACAATGTGGATTTGCAAAGATCATGTGATGATCATAATGCAGTATGTATGATACTTGAAGTCATGATTTGTAAATGTCGCATGTGGGTATGGATATTTATATTGTTATTGGTCATCTCAAAGAGTTGATTCATGTACAGAGCAATATAAAATCTGAAATACTATTTGGAGGCTTGATGGACAACAAGTCAAATGCTGACTTCCTTTAATCTTTATTGCCTAATAGCTTATCATAATTTGTTGTAAATTAAGATGTGAATAAAATTCACAATACCCACTAATTTGTTTGGTATGCCCAAACTATTAAGGCTATCACCAATGTGGTACGTTTTGATCTTTATATTCCTGGCGAGACTTAAAAGAAGTCCGAAAGGAACTTTGAGAAAGGTTTTGGGAGATCAAACTAACAGTTGAAGCATATAAAGACATATCCAAAGCCTATAGCACTTTGTAGAGACAAAAAAGATTGGCATGGAACTGTGAGGCAAGCATAACCATTTGAAGAGAAGAATCTTGGAGAAGATTTTTGCTTCAGGTCACAGGTTATCAAAACCCCTTTTTAAGTCTTTTAGGTATTATATATTGGATGAAGATCCCATATTTAAATATGATTGAGATTTAAATAGGAAAGTTCAGTGCAAAGTAAGGTAACAGGGACCTATAGTAGGAAATAAAGTAAATGTTACTTCATTCAAGACCTATTATTTTCGTTACCCTTTTGTTTTGTTCTAGAATGAATATTATGATCATATTCTTAATAAGAACATTATTTCTAGTTCATGTTCAGACATGAATAGTTGATCTGTTAGGATTAAGAACAATAGTTGTTCGCAATCACATACTAGAATCAATTGTAGAAATAAGATCAGTAATATTGGCTTTCTAGAAGGTCTATTGTTTGAATAGAAAAACAAAAGAGGTATAAAGATAATTATATCCTATTCTGACATCAGAACATATTAACCCTAATTCATATTGATGTATCGGGAAAATATGTACAACGGTCAGATAATGGCCTTTCAACTATTGTCAAGCTCGAGGATGACTATATACTAGATACAGTATCTTATACTTGATAGACTTCAAGCATGAAACTTTTTGAAATGTTCAAAAGAGTTCAAGCTAAAGATGAAAGCTAATTGACGAATATTATCATGTTACGATATGATCAAACTGGAGATTATTTAAGGATATAATTAGAAGAATGAGATTCTCGTTCATTGAATTTGGTGGTATACACCACCAACCAATGGTGCATAATAAGATAAACTATTCATATTAATATGATGCAATTTAATTATTATACCTAACAGTTCATTCTAAAACTGTTTTGGGGATGTGCAATGAAAATTGTAAGAAACACACTAAATAGTGTTCTATCTAAATTGGTAGATAAAACTCAAAATAGTTTTTAAGCAATAATGCTTAGATGAAGCATGAGAGAAATCTCTCAATAGATATTCAAAACAGAAAAAATTGTTGCCTATTACTATTCTCACTTTTAATATTAGAGTCATTTTATCGAAGTATGTTCTAATCTTCGAGAAATTGTTTTTCCTAAAATGACAGTGGGAGTAGGATAGACCTTGAAAGAGTTCAAAAAATCAAAAAGAGATCAACCGACTAGATGAACTAGTTGCTCAACTTCATTTGATAAGGTGTAAACTAGTAAAGAAGAAAAGTTCTTAAGAACACATTGGCTTCATGTAAACCGTGTTAGGGTTCATCTATAGTAAGATATGATCTTATGGGTATTAATATGGTATTGCTAGTCAAGGATGACGAGCCTGCAGTTTATAAAAGGTAAAAGTCAAGGTGTTGACTTAAAAGGTATAGATTGATACACTAAAATTCGAAATGGGCTCCATGTACTAAAACCAAAGTGCGGATTTTAGTTACAGAATAAGTTAGACCTATAGTTTGTAAACAATTTGTTGACATGGATTGTAACGCTCCCAAGATGAGATTAATGGAGATGTTGCAATCAAAGACAAATGTTGCATTTGAGAGCAAAATTCACATCTAAAATCGTATCCTTGTTAGTTTGAATTCTAATTACCGTAGATGCCTTTGTTTGAGAAATTGATTTCAAAACTTGATCTCGATCACATTATATATGATGCAATTTAAAGTTTTGAATCCATAAGATCAAATTAAGCCTGTGAGCATACCCAAGGGAGCTGAAAACTTCATTTTCATGAGACAATTAAATAGTTTGATTTTATCATAAATGAGTATGAATAGTGTGTACAAGAAGTTAGTGGGAGTATAATCGTGTTTCTAATACAGTATGGAGATTAGAAAATGATATCTCCAGTGGAAGTCCAAGGTTTTCTTCATTAAGGATTTAGAAATGGGTTGCATGTAATTTTAGGATAAAGACCAATACAAATAGATCTAGAAAAGTGCTTAGCCTATCTGAATCCAAGTATATAGATGAAATCTTTAGAAGATTTTTCATAATAGAGTTCTAGAGAGAACTATATCGTATAAGGATGGGACTACACTCTCAAAAGGTGTTGGAGAACACTGGTTGAGAGAAATCACATAGATACTATGTACTAGACCAAATGTTTCACATGTTTTGGAGGGGAAAGAAAGTTTCCAAGAAAACAATGTGAGAAACATTAAATAGTGGTCAAAGAACACTATTACATGCTTAAGAAGCACTAAATATGTGCTATTGTGGAGAAATTGAATTGAGAATTCAAAGATTTGCAAAGGTCGGTTCTCAGTCTTAAAAGACTATTGACTAATCCCAATCCGGAAAGACTATTACTCATAAAAGTAGTATGATCAACTGGAAAGGTTTCAGATGAATGCAACTACTCAAACTCAATACACAGTTATTTTGGAAGTAGCAAGAGAAGCGGTACAGATCGTTAAGTTCTTAATTGAATTTGAATGTTTTCCTAACATTGTTGATCTAATAGAGATTGTGAATTAAGGTGGTATATCTCTTTAGAAGAGATGATACACCAAAATGATAAAAGGACAAATTGAATACAAAAGATCTTTTGACATAGTGGATGTCACAACTTATTCATGATGGTCATGGTGAAGCTATATATATTCGATACAATAGCATTTGGATCTGTTTGTTTGAGATTCTAGTGTTGCAATCTATGTTGGACATTGGCATGTATAAGCACCTGATGAATAGATGCAATGGAATGGCAGATCTATTATTTTACATATTTACATTGTTTTATCATAACAACTAAAATAATAGAGTCCGTAGAATAAATATGGAAAAACTTGTTAATCACAAGGTGTTGTGATCGTGAGATAAAAGTTTTTAGCACTTATTCTTAAAATTGTCCTTGGTCATAGCAATGACAAAACACGGATATTGTTATTGCGGATAGATTGGCATGTGTCGCATCTCTTTCTTAAGAAGAAAGTAACTGATCTCACAAGTTAGAGAGTGGAGACATTCGGATGGACACGTGGATGCTTCATTAGTGGAACAAGCATTTGGATGACCCCCATAGAGATACCGCATAGATAGTTATCCCTGCGTCAGCGGTTGATCTCTAATACGCGGTGGTGGAATTGGTTCTTAGACTTGAGGATACCATAGAGCCTTTTGCAGGGATCGCTTTACTTTGGCGGACATTGAAGGCTACTCTAAATATAGGTTGACTGGAAATGCTGTACGGTATAGTGAGTCATGCATGAAGGTTGTGAGTATTCAATAAAGGATTCATCACTCCTGGATAACGGGAGATTATAACCAGCATTTCGCGCAATCAAGTTGATGTAAATTCCTTGGCCAAGGTGGCATTGTGAGATTGAAAAGAGTTTTCAATTACAATCGCTGTTTTAGTCAATGTTGAGATGAGAGCGAACAACATGATTGGTTGAACGAGATTGACGCAAATCCATATCTCTGAACTGATTGGGTTATATTGGTGAAAGAATTATAATTCTACGGTGACTGCGCATGTAAAGGTTTCGTCATTACCATATGACTTATCTCATCACATGGATTGTCATGACACATTTCTAGACGTCAATAATGAACGGCGACATGGGTCGATCGATTCGGGTGAATTGATGATAAATTGAAATAGGGATTTCTCTTTATCCTATCCTGATGAGATCAGAATAGTGACACTATGACGTTTGCCATCGTGAGTTGGAGCCTGATGGGTCACACACACATAGTCAAGTACTCGTATCTTGAATTGGACCTTGTCCAAGTGGGAGAATGTTAGTTATGGTGTACAAGGCCCAATAGTTAGACCGGGTTATTCGCGTCTGGGCCTAATTAATTAATAATAGATTAATTAAAGAGTCAAGTTACTTGGGGCTTAAGAAATCCCAAGCTCAATAGGTTTATTAGAAACCTATAAATAATCCACTATTGTCTCATAACTTATTACCAAAACTTAGCTAGCACTAGGATTTAGAGAGGGGTTCCCACTACGAAGGTGTTCGTAATTCAAAAAGGATCTTGACGTGTGGATCACCGTTGGAGGCCGGACGAATGGACGGCTATGGAGACGATAGAACGAACAAGAGATTCACCGCGAAATCCGCTCTATATCGGTAATCTCTGATCACAAATCTCATCTAAAAAAAGAGTAGATCCAATTTTGAATTGCCTCTCTTTGTATTCCACTGTGCATGTTTATTGGGCAATTCCTAACAAAAACTTGTCAATGAAGATGTATTGCCAACGATGTTAGATTCTTCGAAAATTATAAATTTGAAATTTTGTTTACCTAGTCGAATTTAATGTCAATTGTCAAATAACTTATTTATGCCTAATATATTCGAAAACGTGGATAGATATTGAAAGTTAATAAATTATATGCATCAATTCATAAGTGCTCAGATAAATAAAAATCGACATGGCAAATATGGAGATAAGAGTTATTATTATGTTGGGAAAAAATATGGAAAAACCTATAAGGAGAAATGAGGAGGAAAAAATAATATAAATGTGGGACCAACTTATTCCCCAAACATTAATTATGTTCCTATAATTCTGCTCATTTCTTAGCAATCTATATTTATGTTTCTATATTTGAACAGTAACATTAGATTCTCACTTCTCAACTTGAATTTGTCTTGCAGTGTTTATATTTTAGTGTTTTGGTTATGGTTATCAAGGCATGTAATATTTATTATCGAGATATGTAATAATATTATTGGGGTAACAAATGTTCATTTTATGTGAGTTATTTTTGTTTTTGTTATGTGGGCCACGGTGGAGTTGTAATAGAGATTACTAGGATGGTAATGTAAATTATGGGAGATAGGAATTTAGAGAGAGTGCGTAGAGAGAGAAAGTCGGAGACGAGGGAAAGCGAGACGATGAATGGTGATGTAAATTTCCTCGAGTGGTAATCTAGAGAGAAAAGGTGCATAGAGAGCGAAAGTGGTAGACAAGGGAACCGAGAAAAGATGAGAATTCACACATATAATTTCTAACTTGGCTTATGCTGGCAACTATGCTTAGTTTAAGAAGTTAAATACATTTTTTCTTTTGTGCTTTGGAGCGGATTAGAATTTAACACTAATATTAATATTTTTTTGTGTGTGTGTTTGGAATTAGTTATAGCACATAATAGAGTATATATGTTTGAAATAGTTTTATTTTTGTGTATTGGTTCTAAGTTTGGATTATTGAAAGTGGTTTAGCTATTAAAGTTAGTTGATAGGTGGGTGTAGTAGTGGATGGCGTTAAATTTTGGTATTTTAGTGATCTGGTCATGATTACCAAGGTAGGTAATTTAATTGCTGGGGTAGGTAATTTCGCTACTGGGGTATCTAATTTATTTTACATTATTTATTTTTCTATTCTATATTTTTGTATTTATGATCATAGGTAGACTGTTCGTTGTAATTGTGGATGAAATTGAAATTATGGTGTTTTAGTGTTATTGTTATGATTATCGAGGTTGGTTATAGTATTACCAGGGTAGGTAATATTACTACCTATCTAGGAAATGTATGATGTTTTCATTATTACCGGGGTAGATAATGCTCTTTTCATGAGTGCATTGGTTGTGATTGTCGATGTTGCGACTAAATCCCACACCGCAAGTGTACGGGTCGCAAAAGTAATAAAGTGGACCTTTAAAGTCCGGATATCGTACCCACGAGGACTGATTTATTCCCACGCTCACTTTAACTAACCTTAACCGAAATAAATAAGTTGATATCAATTAATTCTAATTTTGCGAAAATTAAATTGCTAAATGAATTTGCTAAATCTAAAATTAAGAATTAAGAATTAAATGAAAGAAAATTAAAAGAATGAATTTTTATAATTTGAAATCGAATATGGAAAACTAGCATTAGGGTTTCGAATCCACTTTTCAATTAGTCATCCCCCGGATTATTAATTTGGCAATGAAGGTTAGTTTTGACGATTCAATTCACAAAATTTGTTGAATAATCTTTCTCAAGTAGAATTCAACCTATTTATATGACGTGTTAACTATATCTCTATGATAACAACGCCATAAAAATGCATTACAACACAAGAATTGCATAAAAACATCGCACAAAGCATAGAGGTATTCTCATCCCCTATCGGACTTTGTGGTTTTCAATAAAAGTCTAACCTATTCACGATTTCTCAATTCAATGAATAGATCACAGATCAACTTTGGCCACAAGTTGTAAAAGAAAGCATGATATATTGAAAACTCAAAATCCAAAATTCATCCTAGCATAAGAATTAACAAAACACCAAATTAATAATCCGGATTCAAACTAAAATCAAAGTTTCATCTCTGCCCTAATACTATGAGAAACCTAGCCTAACATGCTAAAAAAAAACAGAAGAAAAACAAGAAGAGAAAGCCATAACCGAGTTAATGTGTAGTTCTTGAGTTTTGATCTTCAATTGTGGCTTCTTTCTCCAAGTTTCTCCTAGATGATTGCTCCAACTTTCGTTCCTCTTCGTTCTTCCCCGAAATTAGGTCGAGTTTGTGTTTTTAAATAAGCCAAAAAGCCCAAAAATCAGAGTCCAACTTAGTTTTGGAAAGTTTTCTGCGAATCTGCTCGATATAACCATGCTGTCGCGCATGCGACCGCATGGTTATAATTTTGCAAAGGCATGCGGTCGCGCGTGCGACCGCATGGTTATGTCTGATTTCAACTTTTGCCCGAGTTCACTTTGGTCCTCATAGTTTAATTGCGGGGTAAGTCCTGAACTTCCAACTTCTATCAATTGAATCCACATACTTTAATTTATCTTCACTTAGGCTTCCATTTGATTTTTCTTCACTTTCCCAGCTCTGTTTGCTTCAAATTGAGTCTTTCAAAAGCCCACAATTGCAATCTTTCTTCAATTCCCGGTTTTTACTGAAATAGAAACAAATAATACTAAATTAAGCACGAACTTAATAAAAAAATAAACAAAAACACATAGTTTAGAACACGCAAATAAGTGCATAAATTGCACTTATCAAACACCCCCAAACTAGAATAATTGTTCGTCCTCGAACAACAAAACTAAATTAAAGAAAGAAAGACTACAAATAGAGTAGCTAACCACCAACCACGAATATAACTCATGGTCAAAGCAGGTACCATATGCCTCGTGCAAACAAAATAATAGTGAAAACTCAAGTTGGACAAACAAAACAATCACTAAAAAGAAATTCACTTTCCCAAATGCTCGACTATCTAGTGTGTGTGTGCTAGGCATCGCCTAACTCAAGTGCTTGTTCAAGTATCACCACGTAATGTTCAACACGAAACCATGCCTCAGACTCCCAAGTGGTTGAATATCCTCACCTCGCTCATGAATCACTCCCGATGCTTTTCTCTCAATTCCGAGGTGTTTCTAACTTGTGATTTCTACAAAATATATTATGCATTTTTTCACACAAGACGTCAAGAAGAGTGACTAAATGTTGAAAAGTATTACAACTATCAGTCCATCCACTTCGACCTCAAGTTTCCAAATTCCCAGCCTTTGAGTCCTTTCCTGGCACCTTTATAATTTTATTCAGTGGATTTTCCTTTTACTTGCTCCTTCACTGATAATGGCTCTCTTCGCTCACTTTGTTTTTTTTTCTTTTTCCCTTTTTTGTTTTTCTTTTTTTTGTGCAATTTTTCTTTTCAGCTTTTACCCCGCAGGTAGCTCTCGCTCTATTTCCCTAGAGGTAGCCTTCTTCACTGGTAGATCGTCCTCTAAACATTAGTTATGAAAAGCACCAGATTACTCGATGACTCTCACTCTCTAGGGTAGGCAGCTTTTTCCTGCGGTCCCTCTCATCTACTAAACCATCATCTAAATCCAAAATTCGATACTTAACATATGATAGTGCCAGTATAAACTCGCCAGCGGAAAATCCTTCAACTTAAAGCGGAAGCATCAAGACTTCCAGTAGCAATCCCCTCCAACATAGAGTCACTACATCTTACCACCCCCAAACTAGACCATTTGGGCTAGTTGGATACTAAAATAGTGGTTGGGAGAACTACCTGGTCCTAAGTGTAATATTGGGGCTCAAAGGTAGTCCTAAAGGAACACAACATCTAGGTGATAAGTCAGCAAGAACGAGAGTTAAACAATGACTATGTGCTCTTTTTCAGTTAATCGGGCACAGATAAGTGAATAGAAAATTTTGAAAATTTTCAAGTGATGTTTCAAATCCAACTATGAGTTCATTAGAAGAATTTAGGCGCCTTATCATCATCAGCGGTACACAACTCGACCAAAACAAATAAAAGACAAAACAAAGACAAAAGCATTTTTTTTTTTTTTTAGCAATCAGATACGAACAAAACCGGGTGAAAGAGTGTTAAAATAAAGAGCAAGCGGGCATCCAATATATATAAAGATTTGAAGTAAAACTTCAATCTTTCACCATATAAGCAATGTAAGTCAACAATAACAAAAGTACACAAAAGTTCCCCCACCCCCAACAAAATAGAGTACATTGCCCCCAATATACAACATGTAAGTTCAAAGAGAGAAAAGTATAGTAAAAGCGAGAATAAAGATCAAAGGAGGCAGATACTCCCCTACGGTGTCTCGTGAGGTAGAGAGAACATCTGATCATCTTTGAATCCGTGTGCTAACTCTAGACGGTCCAACCATCGCTTCCAAATATAATAAGAGAGCAAGTAGTACATATAAAAGCACCCCCAAACTATATAGAATTGCATAAGACCGAAGAAGCTCAATTAATTGACTCAATGAATGTGGGGCCCGCAAAAAAAAACCGTACAATACTATGCAAAGATGGAACAGATCCTCCACTACATAGAGTACGTATCAAAAGCAACCACATATCAACTATTGATGCAATTCTATCAAATTTAGAAGAAAAATGAGAGGGGTAAACAGAACTGGTAATGCATGCGATCGCATGGTTTACCAACAAGCCTTTTTTTTTTTTTTTTAATTCTGGGACTGGGGCTTGACGATAATGATTTGAGATGATATTTTGCAACTGGTTTGAACTTGAAAATCAATGAACCACGGGGTTTGACAGATTTTGTGGATTTTTTTTTTTTTTTAGTTCTAAAGTATGAAACTACATGAAAAACAACTAAAGATGTGAAAATGCAAACTAAAATGCAGATCTTGACTCTAAACTTAAAGTTAAACTTAAAAATAATAATGAAACTTAAAGAAAGGATACGGGGATGGGTTGCCTCCCACCAAGCGCTCCGTTTAGAGTCTAAAGCTCGACTTTAGGGAGCACTTCAAGGTATTCGAAAGAAAGCTTTGGAGCCTTGACTTTGCTGATGCTTATTGAACTTGCACCAATCATTATATGTGCTCCAAAAATACAGGTGACTCCTCACATCAACAAATGGTTGAACTTCATCGTCTGCTTGAAATTTCAATACGTAGACTTCAATTGTTTCTTCTATCCTTATCACAAAATCAACTTTGACATCATCATTGATTTCGAAATCCCCCTTGCAAACCTCAATCTCAGTCTCTAAATGCTCTTCTTCAATTGGAATTTCTTTGAGCTCAATATCCTCAGTGAGATTGTGTGGCATCTCAACAACAGCTTCTTCAACAAAGATTTCTTCATGTTGGGATAACTCTTCAATTATATCTTCACTGATTTTCGGCAGTTGAAATAACCCAACTGGTAGATCATCCATCCCAAATGTTGGTGCGAAGAACATTGCGGCGGGCAAGTTATCTAGGACGAACTCATTAATGTCACATTTTGCTCTTAAAACCCTTAGCCGTTCTCCTATCATAAAATCTCCCACCAACATATGGTCCTCATCAATTCCTTCATCTGCTAGCTGTTGTTGCCTTAGCTTGAAGTCCCGTAGAAGCATACAGTCAAAGTCAACCCTTGCCATTGGATCTCACTATTTTTGGTATTTTCTGAAATAAATTAAGGAAAAATTGTATGAATCGAACGATAAAAAGATAAACATAAATTAAAGTTCGAATTAGTGCTAGCTAAACTAAAAGAGAAAATAATTACAGTCCCCGGCAACGGCACCAAAAACTTGTTGCGACTAAATCCCACACCGCAAGTGTATGCGGGTCGAAAGTAATAAAGTGGACCTTTAAAGTCCGGATATCGTACCCACGAGGACTGATTTATTCCCACGCTCACTTTAACTAACCTTAACCGAAATAAATAAGTTGATATCAATTAATTCTAATTTTGCGAAAATTAAATTGCTAAATGAATTTGCTAAATCTAAAATTAAGAATTAAGAATTAAATGAAAGAAAATTAAAAGAATGAATTTTTATAATTTGAAATCGAATATGGAAAACTAGCATTAGGGTTTCGAATCCACTTTTCAATTAGTCATCCCCCGGATTATTAATTTGGCAATGAAGGTTAGTTTTGACGATTCAATTCACAAAATTTGTTGAATAATCTTTCTCAAGTAGAATTCAACCTATTTATATGACGTGTTAACTATATCTCTATGATAACAACGCCATAAAAATGCATTACAACACAAGAATTGCATAAAAACATCGCACAAAGCATAGAGGTATTCTCATCCCCTATCGGACTTTGTGGTTTTCAATAAAAGTCTAACCTATTCACGATTTCTCAATTCAATGAATAGATCACAGATCAACTTTGGCCACAAGTTGTAAAAGAAAGCATGATATATTGAAAACTCAAAATCCAAAATTCATCCTAGCATAAGAATTAACAAAACACCAAATTAATAATCCGGATTCAAACTAAAATCAAAGTTTCATCTCTGCCCTAATACTATGAGAAACCTAGCCTAACATGCTAAAAAAAATAGAAGAAAAACAAGAAGAGAAAGCCATAACCGAGTTAATGTGTAGTTCTTGAGTTTTGATCTTCAATTGTGGCTTCTTTCTCCAAGTTTCTCCTAGATGATTGCTCCAACTTTCGTTCCTCTTCGTTCTCTGAAGTTCTTCCCCGAAATTAGGTCGAGTTTGTGTTTTAAAATAAGCCAAAAAGCCCAAAAATCAGAGTCCAACTTAGTTTTGGAAAGTTTTCTGCGAATCTGCTCGATATAACCATGCTGTCGCGCATGCGACCGCATGGTTATAATTTTGCAAAGGCATGCGATCGTAGCGTGCGACCATGGTTATGTCGATTTCAACTTTTGCCCGAGTTCACTTTGGTCCTCATAGTTTAATTGCGGGGTAAGTCCTGAACTTCCAACTTCTATCAATTGAATCCACATACTTTAATTTATCTTCACTTAGGCTTCCATTTGATTTTTCTTCACTTTCCCAGCTTTGTTTGCTTCAAATTGAGTCTTTCAAAAGCCCACAATTGCAATCTTTCTTCAATTCCCGGTTTTTACTGAAATAGAAACAAATAATACTAAATTAAGCACGAACTTAATAAAAAAATAAACAAAAACACATAGTTTAGAACACGCAAATAAGTGCATAAATTGCACTTATCAGTCGACATAAGTAATATTATAATCAGGGATGAAAAACTCTGAGCGTGATTTGACGAAAAGGGAAGACGAAAAATAGTATGATAAGTGTGGAGATGATAAGAGTTTTTGATGTGGATGGTAATAGTGAAATTCATTATCGTGAATTGCATAGATGGTGATGGCTTGAATTGAGTTCATATGATTATGTCAAAGTTTTGTTAATTATGGTTTGATAAAAATAATGTTAATAAATGTTAGGTTTTCGGGTGAAGTAATTGTGCAAATGGAATGAGGCATGCAGAACATATGCCGTGAATATTAATAATTTAATTTGTATAATTTATGGGTAGAATTTCCAAAATCGATTATCTGTAGTTTGTAAATTCTATTCTGCTGCTCGTTTTATTTACATTTTGCAAAAAAGTGTTTGGAAAAGTGAATTTGAATTTATAGAATGCATGGTTATTAAAAAGGTAAGTTAAAGTTTGAGTCCCTGACCTTTTTGTCGTAATTACAGAAGTAGATAATATTATTATCGTGGTAAATAATAATATTATCAGCTTCTGATTGAATTTTTTTTAACCATTGAGGAATCGTAATAGAGATTATTGGGAGTTGAAATAAATTATCGGGATAGTAATTTAAATTATTGAGGGGTGGTAATCTAAAGAGAGAAAGTATGTGTGGTGAAAAAGTTGAAGACAATGGAAGCGAGAAGACGAATGGTAATCTAGATTATCGGGAGCGGTAATCCAGAGAAAAAAAGTGTATAGAGAGAGGAAATCAGAGTTTTTGTGGATGAGAATGAAATTCTTCTTCTTTTTTTCTTTTTTGGTTATTGCTATGATTATCGGATAGTATTTTTTTTGTGTAGGTATGGATTGAGTAAAAAATTGTGGTGTTTTAGTGTTTTAGTCATGATTAGCGGGATAAGTATTAATATTACCGAAGCACGTAATAATATTATTGGGGTATGTAATATTATTACTGGGACAGATAATAATATTTTATAGAAAGGATGTGTGAAAAGAGAAAGTTGGAGATAAAAGAAAGAAAGAGGATCAGTAGTAGCTATTTGTTCTCTCTTCCAACAAATCTAGTGGCTGTGGATTTAATTAGTGCAGAATGGATTCTTAATCAGGTGGACTTAGCATTGAAAAGTTGAAATTGTGTTGTTTATGTAGCATTAGATTAAAATCATATCAGCTGAAACAATTCAATTGTGACTTGAGACTCGAGCTCCTTGCTGCTAAAATTATTGTTGTTGATTGTATGGGAAGTTCTTATTTTTAATTCTTTCTTGGGTCGGTTGAAAAAGGTTTTTTCCAAATGTACCTTCTAACATCCGACGGTTACATTTCTAGCTAGATGTTTGATTGCTAGTGGAGATAGCATTTGTACAATTTGCCACATTATTATTATTATTATTGGGGTATATAATATTGTTATCAGGGAATGTAATAGTAATATGGGGATAGGTAATGTTCTTCGGTGTGATTTATTTATTTATTTAATTCTTGAACCATTATAGACTTGTAATAAAGATTTTATATTGAGGTAGTAATATAAATTTTTGGGGTAGATGATATTATTATCGTGGTGATGGTGGGGCGTAGGTGGGGGTGGGAGTGGGGGTAGTGGTGGCTTGGTGGTGGAACGCTGGTGGTGGTGGTGGTGGCGGCGGAGATGGCCTTGGTTGCGGGGGTAGTGGTAGCGGCGGCGTTTGGTGGTTGTGGTGATGATTGAATGGTGGAATGATGGTGGTTGTGGTGGTGGGGTGGCGGTGGTAGTGGATGGTGGTGGTGGGGTAGGGTAGGGGTGGTGGTGGTGGTTGTTGTGGTTGGGGTAGGGTGGTGGCGGCTTGGTGGTGATGTCGTGTAATGGTGGTGGTTGTGGGGGTAGGGGGAGAAGTTGTGGCCGCTTGGTGGTGGTGGTGGTTGTGGTTTGATGGTGGTGGGTCGGATGGTGGAATGATAGTGGTGTTGGTAGGGAGTTGGAGGAATGGTGGCGATGGTTTGGTGGTGGTGGAGTGGTCTTGCCCGGGGGGGGCTGGGGGGTGGTGGTGGCGGCAGCGGTGGCGATGGCGGTGGTTGTGGGGTGGCGATGGTTTGGTGATGGTGGTGGTGGTGGTGAAATGGTGGTGGTAGGGTGGTTGTGGTTGTTTAGTGGTGATGGCGGGCTGTGATGGTGATTGTGGTGGTCGGGTAGGGGTGGGAGTGAGGGTGAGGGGTGGTATGGGTGGTGGTGGAATGGTGGGGGCGAGGGCGGGGTGGTGGTGGCGGCGGCACTAGTGGTGAAATGGTGGTGGTGGGGAGTAGGGTGGGGTTGGGATGGTGGTGGTGGCGGCGGCTTGGTGGTGGTTGGATAGTGGAATGATGGTGGTGGTGGTGGAATGGTGGCAATGGTTTGGTGGTGGTGGTGGTGGAATGGTGGCGCGGAGGTGGTGGTAGGGTGAGGTGGGATGGGGGTAGGGGTGGTGGTGGCGGAGGTGGTGGTTGAATGGTGGAATGAAGGTAGTGGTAGTATTGGTGGTTGTGTTGGTGGAATGGTGGTGGTTTGGTGGTGGTAGTAGTGGTGGAGCGGTGGTGGTGGCGGCAGTGCGGTTTAGTGGTTGTGGTGGTGGTGGTGGCTGTGTTTGAATGATGGTAGTCAAAAGTTAAGGATTAAGGCGTAAGCTTTGAAAGTTGGAGGACCTTTTATACAATTTAAAAGATAGAGGATCTCTTATGCAATTTGAAAACGTGTTTATTTTATTTTTCATGATTTTTTTTATTGTAGTGGTATTTGTTGTAAATTTTGACTTTCAAAATAATTTTTTGTCTTGCTATCTAAAATATGAGTTAATGGTAAAAAAAATAAGATGCTCTGATCAGTGGTTAATTTTCCCTTACAAGCGTAGTTATTGGGCAGTCCCCCAATTTTTTATTAATTTGGCCGAACTTAAAAAACAACAGCCACGTCTAATCGAATGGGGAAAAAAGAAAAAACTAAAAAATTGATCTAACTAGAAGGCTCGTGCCTTTTCACTCATAGCCCGCTTAGGAGGGCGTTAGGCGGTCAACTTTAAGTTAATAGCTTTTTCCTTGTCGACCTACTATGCGAGGCTTTTTTTAGCTACTTCATACCTAGGCGGGACACCATTTGCCACCTCTTGGAACACTATTCCTATTACAAATTTCAATCATAAATTTAACGTGTGCTCTTTTTTTTTGCCTAAAAATTTGCTAAAAGTTAAGCTTTTGCGTGGATAGTGGTGAGAACCACAAATGTGTAGATAATAATGAGTGACGATGCGAGTGGCGTAGAAAAAGGAAAAAAATAAAAAAAATGAGTGCTGATGTGAAATGTGTGATTGATATTGATGTTTGGCTTTGACTTTTAGTAGTAGGTGATTTTGAGGTGAAAAAAAGTAGAGCCGAATACATGCTTAATAATATAAATTAAGTACTATTAAGCACACTAATGACTATGCAAGTTATATAAGTACATATGCCATTTACTAGTAATCATATCATCATCATCACTGATCTCTAACCATATAAAGAGTAATTATATTACAAATACAAGTTTTGTTGTTCACACCATGATTTTGAAATTTTTTCTTATTTACTTTAAATAGACATGTGCAAAATGATAAAATTATTTCATCTTTTTAGATTATTATTTATCAGATCTGCTCCCCTGCACACTGTGTGCACAGGGGGCTTGTGGAAACGCCTATGAAAAAATTGGTGAGGGCCGACATCGGGCCCCCAACTATCAGAGGACAGTTATATATTATTCATTTGATCTAACGTAGATACTAAAAAAAGTTTTAAAAAATTGGATGACACAGGCGCCACATCATCACGTGTGCATTCTTCTCCTGCACACTAGTGTGAATAGAGCAGCCGCGTATTATTGACATATATGAAAGAATATATTTATATCTCTACCACACTATTAATGTCTTCGACAAATCTTGTATTCTGACTTGGTATTTTCTTTAATGGTCGATTTGTTTGCTGTATTTGTTTTATATTGACTTTCGTTTTTTCTTCTTTTTTTTATCATTATAACTTGATTGGAAAAAGATTTCATTTTAATGGAGAACGAAATTCTTTGCTCAATAGAATTGGCCAATTGGGATTCAACGTTAATGTTTATGACTCTAAAAAAGTTAATCGGTAAGAAGAAGGTAGTTGTTTGTCTGCAGAATTTGCATTTGGCCAATTTTTCATTGGTAATTTTGTGGTGATTAGGTTTGAGTAATGAAGGATTATTTTCATTGCATTGTGGTGTACTCATAATTTTCAGAAAAATAATCAAATAGATTTTTGTAATTCAAGGTTATATTTGCCAAATATACGTGGTGGTTTTGTTGAAAATTTATTTTCATTGTGGTGGAGTTAAAATGTGGTGCCAGAAGTAATGCTTGTAGTGACAATATAATTGCCCCTATGGATAAGGTGGGATGTATATAAAATATTGAATTTCAATACTACCCTTACATATTTAAGATACTGTACATTTTGCAATTTGTGTCATTTATTTTTCCATTTTATTGTTACAATTAAACCCTTTTACGAACAATTAAAAAATTAACAACTTTTTTTTTTTGTCATTTATTACTTTTCACTTCAATACTTTATTTTATTGTGAATGTAATCTCACCCTTCCAAACTTTACACTATTCACTATTTAGAAATGTGTTGGAAGTCCGTTTCATATATACAATTCTCGCTTATAATTGTGGACATCAAAAATTTTAACCAAATTGGGCCAGGTAAATTTTTAATTAGCCCACTAAATCTTTTAATTTGGTTGATTTTAATTAACCCATGGAATCCATTGGGTCGAATTAATTCCAAGTTATTAATTCATTAAAACTTTTAAAACCCAAATGTCTACTGAAACCCAGTTTTCAATTAAAAAAATCATGGCCCATCCTATTTTAGGGTTTTGTTTAAATGACTTATTCAAACAAATTGGATAAGCCATTAGGGTTACAAGGCAGCCCACAAATGCCTATAAATAGACTCTCAAACTCATTTGCAGGGGACCACGAACAAGAATCAAGAGGGGGAGAAGCTACAAAGAAATCCTACAAAGGACAAATGAAGAAGAATAGAAGAAATTTCTCTTCAATTCTTCAAGTCGAAGAAGAAGAAGAGAATTAAAATTCTCTTCAATTCTTTAGATCAAGAACAAAGGACCAAAGACGAAGAAGGGATCAAAATCCCTTCAATTCTTCAAATCAAATCAAATTCCAAAAAAGAAGGTGAGAAGAAAACCCTAAGTGCAAAAGCTTAGAAAGTCTCTAAAATTGGAGAGAACAAACTCTCTCAAATCAAAACCAATCAAGAAGAACAAAATCTTCTTGAACCTGAACCTCAAATCAACGATTTGGAAAATAAAGTCTTTTTCAAATCAAAATAAAAATCAAATCAAAGTAAAAAAAAAAAAAAAGGATTAGAGAACACAGTCTTCCCTAATTCAAAGCAAAATCCAAGATCAGAACACAGTTTTGGGGAATCCAATCTTCTCCAATTCAAAATCATTTTCAAAGCGAAACTAGGGTTTTGAAGAACAAAGTCTTCTTCAAAATCAAAGCCGGATTCAAAATTCAAATCAACGATCTAAAAAACAAAGTCTTTTTAAGATCTAACACCAAAGTCAAATTTAAGACTTTGTATAGCACAGTCTTCTACAACGATTAAAATCAAGTCAAACAAGATCCTTGACGTTCGGGAATCAAGCCACATGACCCCGATCTTCATAAGTAGATCGTTAATTAGAGGATTTAGCAGTTTTACAATCAAGGGATCCAGTCCAATATTAATTTTGAAATTCCAATTTGTAACAAATTCTATTGTATTATTTTTTCTTAATACAAGAAGAATTTTTTTGTTCACAATAATGTTGATCACGCACATCCAAAATGGATATTAATATCATTTCACACCTCCTTATGATTAAACTTTTTTTTAGGAAAAGAGATTTAATGAAATTTAAATGGTCATTTTTACACCAATGACTCAATATCTCATACTTAATTCATTTGAGTCGAAGATCAGCACCATAGGGGGTGATTATTGGGCAATTTTGGCCTGAAATCACCCCCTTCATCTATTTCCTTATATATTATCTTCAAAAAAGTGGTTTGTCCACATAGATCTGTGTTTTTCTTTGTGTGATTGTGATTTCGTCATCTTGTTACGGCGTTTGGTTTTTTATCACCTTGTGTGGTGCTGTTTGTTCGTGTGATTTAGATTGGTACATCAGTTTCGAGTCATCATTGATTCAATAAAATTTTGGACGTCAACGTTGCAGATCCGGAGGCATGGATATTCTGGTCACTTTGAGTTTTTCACATTTGTAAGCATTTTGCCGTTTCATGCTATTAACCTGGGTGCTGTGAGTTTATTCACAGATTCATCTTTTTTGGTTTTTAGCCGTGTTGAATTTGTGTTGTTTCGATATAGCTTACCAATTTGAATAAATGAATGAATAGTATCTTTTCAAAAAAAAAAAAATCATTTGAGTTAGAGTTATATTTTTAGCTTTTCAATTTAGCCCATATTTTAGCTTTTGATTTGATTTTCTTCCTTTCCGATTAAAATTAAATAATTTATGTCCATATTTTTAAAATATTAATAAGATTTAATTATTTTATATTCTAACTTTAGATCAATTTTGTCTATTAAAAATAATGGATATTCAACTTTTATAATTTATTTTGTTCTAGTACATATTATTTAAGTTATCTTATCAATATATCTATATCTTGATTATGGACTTGTTCTTAGAAATGGCCACAGGTCGGTTTTGAATAGAACTCGAACCGGCCAAAATCGAAACCGAACCTGCATTGATCGGTTTCAGTTCCGAACCGAATCGGAACCAACGCTAAGTTGGTTCTAGTTCGGTTCCAAAGCCGCCAAAAAAATTTTAAAAAATTCTTCTTCTCTCTTATTATTATTATTATTATTATTATTATTATTATTATTATTATTATTATTATTGTTATTATTATTATTTTGGATCTCTTCAAACCGCCAAACCGGCAGTTCCAAATCGGAGCTGGAACCGGCTTAGCACCAATTCTAGTTCGGTTCGAGCTTTTTAGAGCCGAAACCGCCACTTCCCGAATCGTGGCCATCTCTACTTGTTCTATACAACATCAAATTTAAAAACTTAAATCTACTTTTTCTCTCTCATTCTTTTCCACTATCCAAATATTGGTTTAATAATTTATTTACATTTTTAATACATCTTATCCAAATCTTAGCCATTAATTTTACACGAACTTCGAGTAAATCTAAAATTTTGAAATAAACCTTCTATAGAACAAGGCCTATATTTCATAATCAAACTTTGAAAATGATTATTCATTGCCAATACCGTGTAATGATTATTCATTGCCAATACCGTAAATTACACAAGTTCATAAATAATTTCTCCAAACTTTGTAGTTGTATACAATAGAATGCAGAATAATTTTCAATAAAAACCACAAGCTCTATAAAAGTTAGTAAATTTTTTGGTATGGCTATTTTGATAACTATAACATTTAATCTAACATTATTTTATTTTAAATTTATATTTAGTTAATTTAATCTTACAATCAGAAAAAAGGTCATATTATCACAATCCCTATCCTGAATTATCATCCCATTCAATGTACGGGGTGTAAAAGCTGGTTTCATTAGAAAAGTCATGCTAAATTAAAAGGCATATATAGAACAATATAGGAAAATTCAAGATTCTTGGAGGGGAAAAAAAAAAGAAAAAAGACTTAACTTGAAAAAGAAAAAATAAAAAAAAGTTGTATTGTTTTCATTTAATAATACTAGTACTACATTCGTGCGATGCACGGGAAGATTATAATCTATTTAAAATAAAATTAAAACTAAGAATTAGACAATGCAAATGTACTAAAAATTGAAATAAATTGCCAATGAGACTTTATCCAATTGGTTATGATGACAAAGGCTGATATCCCGACAGCTAGAGATCTGAGGTTCAAGTCCCACCAATATTTTGAAATATAGTCCCCACCCATAGGGTGACCTTAGTAGCAGTTGTAGTTATAGTTGGAATTGTACTGTAGTGCGGTTGTAGTTCTTTCGTTCGCAATTTGTACTGTAAAAAAAGAATTGAAATAAATAAAAGAAATTATAAATTTTGAAATATTTCTTTATAAATAACATTCATCATTGATTTTGTTGGCTTTCAATCTCTATCACATGTAAGAACCTTCAAACCTTTTTTTTTTACGAGTAATTTCAATCATTTCATTTCGTGGAGTGCAAAAGCACTAATAACATTCATTGCCCAAGTCACCGTATCACAATCAAGTCCAGCACCAAGAGCAGATGTGGCAAGGGAATGGGCTATCATGTTGGCCTCGCGACTAACATGACAACAAGAACCATTTCCTACAAGTGCCATTACATCGCGGATAGCAAGAAAGACCGCCACTAATGGGTGGGAATCAAGGCACATAAGGATTCCATTAGTGACCGTAATACAATATGACTCGACAAGCTCCACACGTAGATTGTGCTCCTTAGCAAATAACAAGCCTTCCATAATTGCCATGGCTTCTGCTAACTCAACTGAAGGTCATCCAAACATGTGCTTAGCAAGGCTGCCAATAACAACTCCATCGACGTCCTTAACCACAGCTCTGACTCCATATTTATCCAAGTCACCCCGAACTGAGGCATCGACGTTGAGCTTCAGCATCCCTCCAGGCGGCTTTGACCACTCTGCTCGAGTTTATTTGGGCGATGTACTCCCGGCCAAGGAGGCAAGATAATGCCGCTGCACTGAAATGAAGTCCCCAACGATGGTTGCCAAAACTCTGGAGTTGCGTCGGCAAGCTCCATGCATGGCACGGTTCCTTTCAAACCATAAAGTCCACGCCATGACTACAATAAAGAACAGAATTTCACCGCTGAATTGCCGCATAATATCATCAACAAAGTCCCGAATCGAAGGACAACCATTGTATCGATCGCTTGAGCTTCCACCATAAACCAATTGATTTCCAAACCTCTCTCGCCAAGTGATATTCAAGCAAGACATGTAGAATAGTCTCATCTTTACCACCTCTAACTCTGGATACTGTGATGTACAAATTAACTATGACTGAATATCGGCCTTTTTAACAAAAAATCGACATGCAAAAGCGGTTGGACTTTTGTTATTATAATATATTGATACTGAATTGAATTCAGGCCATATTCAATTCAAGTTTTCATTTTTATTTCTTCCACTATTAGTCAAAATTAATAAAATAAAATACTAAACGGCATCAATCAGCTAAAAGATAGTCTATTTGTTATATTTAATTCGAGTTTTCCTTTCAATTCAAGTCAAAATTTTCCTTTTTTAAAAAATAAACTTGTGTCATAATTTGAGTTTTCCTTTTTTATTTAGTAACAGCAAGCATCAATCGGTAAATCATATATTTAAATATTTTATATATATATAATCAAATTGAAAAGGGAATAAACAATTAACATTTATTTATAAATTCAATTTTTTTAGTCTGTATAAAGTACATTTTTTTAAATTGTATTGTGAGGTGTAACTTTGAACTCTAATCAGATTTTAATTAATGCATGCAATGCTAAAAATGAAGAGATTCCTAAATGATAATTTTAATCATTATTTTTTTAAGTGTCATGCGAAATGATGATATGGGGCATGGAAGTTGTCGTTGTATGTTTCTTTTCTAATTAATTAATTATTCTTTATAAACTTAAAATTTAATTATTTAACTACTTGCTGTTTGATATAAAAAAAAGGTTACCCGCTATTAGAACTGCTCAATGCACATTACCCATGAAAGCTTTCTAAAATTACCCTTTTAAAGTGGTAAAAATAAAAAACGATGATTTTTTATTTATTTTTTAAATATGTAAAATGGTTTTTTTCCTGAAACAAAAAATAGCTGCCAATGTGATACTGTGCCAAATTGCTACTTCAATTATATATTGAAAAATTAATTCGAAAATTAAAATTTATATACAATAATTGAAAATGATATCCAAAAATTAAAATGTATATAGAAAATGTCAATTCTTATTTTCAGAATTAATTTAATAGGTATTGTAAATTTTAACTTTGGCCACTTATCACATTTTTATTAATACATGTAACACAAATATAAAAAAATTTAAAAAGTATATAAATTAATTCAAAAATTAGAATATATATAAAAATAATAATATACATATAGAAATGTAAAATAAGAAAAATAACATCAAATAAGGAAAATAAAATAAATAAAATAAGGAAAATAATCAATTCTTAAAAAGCAATGTCAAACATGACACTACCACCTAGGCATTTTGCCTAGGAGGCATTTTAACTTTTATATATAGTTAGATTAGATAGAGTCACATAAGGCCCAAATCTGGAAATTGTCGCATTTTCACGGCATTCAGTTATCATCATTATTTTCGGGCATGCAATGCATGGGAATTGTTACCCATAACAATAACTCAATAAGAATTTGTAAATTATTCTATGACTTATATGTCAAATTATTTCGAAAGCAATAGTTATGGCTAAAAAAAAGTTAAAAGATATGTAATTAGAACAAACATTATATGCCACTCAGAATGAGTGATCAATATTAAGAATGTTTTGATGACACCAGAACCATAACGTGAACCCTAATTCTCCACTCAGACTTTCGGTCATCACCTTCGTCCAAGAAGCTTAGCCACGTAGATATTATATTTCATTTTTACATTTTTGAACAATTGTTGGTTATTGAAAAACGTGTAGATGATTTAGGCCTTGTTCTTTAGAGAAGTTACTCAGTATCCGTGTTGATTGTGTGGTTAAAATTTGGAGGAAACATATGAAATAATTAAATGAGTGGTTGGAAATGATGAGAGAAAAAAAATTGATAAAGGTTGTTGGTATATAGAACAAGGCCTTAGTTGATAAGTGGTATCCAACCTTGGCTCGCCTACAAACCATTTATAGATGTAACATATGTAACACTACTAGAAAAAGTGACTTACACATCACTTCATTTACATCAGTTGCTTTGGCAGTTGATGTAAAATAAATTTTTAATGTCAGTCGCAAAAATAGCGCTGTTATATGCATTTTTAACATCGTATTTTTTAATAACTGATGTTAATTATATACTTTTAAATTACGTCTTGGAAATTTTTAACATCAGTTTTATTAACAACCGATGTTAATAATATCAGTGCACCATAAAACGCCCAATTTGACTGCACTAAAAACTTATAATCCTCGAAATGGGCCTCGCGGATCTCATGACCCGCTCCGTTTCAGCTTACCCGGCCCATTAACTCCTTTTTCTCCTCCATTTTCCAACCGACTCATTGTATTTGCCCTTTCCTTTCTCTGCGTTCTTCATCAGCTTCTACTGTAGAAAGCTTCATCTCTTCTTCGCCAGATCTGCTCGTTCCTTTCTCTGCCTTCGTCATCAGCTTCTACTGTAGAAAGCTTCATCTCTTCTTCGCCAGATCTACTCGTGCAGTGCCGGATTCAAGCTTCGTTGACCAAGGCCAAAGAGTTTGCTGTTCTCTGCGATGCTGATGTTAACGTGATTGTCTTCTCCGGCCGTGGGAAGCTCTATCATTATTGTAGCAAAAACAGTAATTAGTCGCTCGCTTTCGCCTGTAATTCGATTGTGCGTCTTTTTCATTTTGCTTTGTAAAATTTTAAACGGCTCGATTATTATTATCATTATTATTATTATGAGATCCTACTGTAGATTAATTTTGTGTTTATTCATGGATATTTATTTGTTTAGATAAGGGTTTCATGAGAAATTACTCAATTAGTGCCTGTAATTTTGAAGATTTTATGCAATTTTTGGTTATATAGTAAGAGTTAGTTCCTCGCTCCTCTACCTGATTGTTGTTTACATGACTTTTGCTTTTCTTATCTCAAAGGCGGTTAAGTCTAATTTTTGAATCATTGTTTGTAGTTGGTTGGATTTTGGTTTGTCAAGTTTGAATATGATTGTGTGATTGCTAGCTAGGTTTATTATGAATCGGATGGTTACATGGGCTCCGATACGTTATTCATTTTGAGATGAACCTCACGTAAATTTGTGTCCATATATCCGCAAATGTCTTTCTTCAATCTGGAATCCAATAAATTAGAATTGGACAATATAGGCTGTTTGGACTAAAACTTGAATAACTCTAGAGATTTTTAACTCACACACATGCTTTTTACTATGTCTATATTCCATTATGCGATGAGTATATGAAAATATTTCTTTTGTTGAAGCTTTGGAGATATGATGAGGTCTGTTGTTCTGTGCAATATTGACTGTTTCAAGCCTGTTGGAGCCAAGGTCTGAGGATGGATCAAAGTTAGTTCCAGTCTAATATTGCTTTTTACATTTTTCCTAGTTTTGTTGTTCAACTTCACTGAGTCACTTAGTGTCTATTGTCTTTATTGTTTTCGATATTCCAATTTCAGAAACACTCAAACTGTTTACCTTCATTTTTTAAAACACTTTTTCAAAAATAAAAATTTTGTAAAGTGTTTTCGTGAAAACATGCCAAAATGTTGAAATAAGGAAAATAAACCCTTGTTTTGTCTTTCTATCAGAGAGTAGAAAATTGAAAAGGAATTCAAAACTTAAAGCTGCAAATTGATTCAATAAATAAATAAATAAATAATAAAAAATAAATTCATATATATATATAATTTTGGACTTGCTTCTGTTGATGTTCTTGCTATCAACCTCCGTCCACACCTGCTGATTATATTTATTTAGATTTGTTGTTTATGGTTTCATTGAAGGCATTTCTATATCCCCAAGTCATGGTTGCCCAGTTGCCATCCAAGATCGTGCTGAAAAGATCATTTTTGCAAGAAGGGTGGATTGGAACTATGGATTTTCATTTGATTGATGCCTCCATAGCATCATCCATACCGCACTTTGCCTCGCCATTGCTGCTCTCTTTGATTTGACTGATACACGGGGCAAATCGTTACAGCTGTTGCTCAAACGTGTGACTTCATACCAATGAAAACACGAATCCCTGATTCCCCTAACATTCTTTTGAGATTCTCAAATCAAATTTGTGAAGGAACCATGTTGGCATACAGATTTGGGTTCCTAACATTCTTTTTAGATTCTCAAATCAAATCAAATTTGTGATTTGTGTTTGTAGTATGAGTGTTGGCTGTATTTCTGCAGAGTTTGATGTGGAAGGCAGATAAAGTTTATAGGATTAAAAGATTTGAGCATTTAGAGGTCCATGTGGTATACTAGGATTAAGGTTTTCAGTTGATGCTTCTATGCTCTTGACCAGCTTTTCATAAAAGCAGCTTTAGGGGTATGTATATCCATATACTAATTGCTTATCCATGACACACACATTTTAGTTTATATGATATCACTCGACTGAAATATCTGATGTGTCACCATTATAGGTGCTTGCAAAGACGTTAGAGATACCACAATTAGCCTATCTCCGAAAGCAGTTCGGTTTATTAGGGCCAAACTGAAGTGGGTTTATATCTCTCAATAATTTCAAAATGGTTAGCTCTCTTTACTCTTATTTTTGTTATTATTTTTATTATTTTTATTTTTTAATAATCATGATCTTCTGTAAGCAAGCTGTGGCAAAGAACTCGACAGAGGCGATGAAGGATTCGCGTGTTCTAGATTATGTTAATATGGTACAACTTTTCCCATCTCGAGTGTAGTCAAATGTTCATGTTCACTTTTAGCATTCTTTCAAGATTGCTAAATGCATATTTTCACCTGTCAACTAGGTAAGTTCTCTTCACCTGTCCAATCAGGACTAAGTTTATGCTTTATTTTGCTGCAGATATTTAGATGCTTATATTAGATTTGAGGACTCCATTTCGCCAAACAAAAATAGGTAACCTCTCACCTTAGCACCTTGTAATTTAACTCGGTGGAATGATTTTCCTATTTCAGTTGTGTTTTTGATGACACTCTTAATTCCCTCTCTCTGATGTTCGTTCAAACAGGTTTTCAGTTTCTTAAAGTCTGAGATACTAGGTTTCTGTGAAATCCAATGACGAAGATATATGAATTTATCGTGTTATATGTAAATCTAGCAAGGAATTTACATAATTGATTCACTTGTTCCCATATTTTGCAATTATATTCTGCAATCATATGAATTATTATGCCATCTAACTTCGGGGAATTGAAAAAATCTAGATTTCCCAGAAAAGGATCTCTCTTTTGTGAAAGAGTTTCATTTGTTGAACTCTCTCAGATTCTTAGAGTAGTACAAGTTCGATTAATATTATCTAGAGATAGCATGAACACAATAATTAATTCGTTATTTTGTGGATTTTTGGTATAATGTAAACATGCTCGATGTGTTTAACTTTTTCGTGATGTAAAATTAGTTGCCAATTCGAACCAAATGGCAGGTTCATGCTGCTGACTCAACTCAAATTTGGTAATGTGGCCAAAGGAATCTACACGAAGAATTTGGCTGAATCTTGCAATTCCTTAAGTTAGTTGAATTTATCAAACAATATTAAGTATTTAATGCCATAAACATAAATTAAATAAGTATGGCATTCTAAGAGCTTGTCACATTCAATTTAATTTTATATTCTTTGTGGTGAGCTCATACTTTCTTTAAGTTTTTGTGGCTATTTCTTTCAATTAAATGCTAATCTTGTTGGTTATTCTTTGTTTTCTTTGGAATTTCGAGTTCTGTCTAGAGAACTCAAATGAAGCATAAGCTCAGATATCTCTGAGTTTTCCTTTTTGAAACTTTCTTCATTTGATGAATCGAGAATTAGAACAGATTTTAAATTCGGCTGATAACACAAAAATTGATTTCTGAAATTTGGAATTCTTGTTACAGTTCTTCAAAGATCCTGACCATCTCTGCGTTGAATATTAAATTTCAACAAATGATATGAGAGCTCTTCACATGACTATTGTAATTCTTCGATTGTCTAATGTTGTTTGAACTGTGTGGACAAAATATTGTGCAGCAGTGGCATGATGGGAAAAAGAGGTATAAGATGTCATCGTTCTCACACAAGTTTTGTTTAGTTTGGAAGTTAAAAAATATTGCACTTATCAGCTTGTATTAGTGTATTGTTAACATTTTTATGTAAAGCTTTCCATACGGTATCAATTGTAATTTTTAACATATTATATTATTGTTTAGTACTGAGATTTATGAATATTGGGTATTCAGATGTTTGTTGCAATTTTCTAGTACTCAAATTTTGGATTTTTGATAGGTTTTCATAATGCTTTAGATAGCTATCACAGAAATGATGTATGAATGCGCTTGAGACATCAGTTCTATACGTTTAACACCCAATCTTAACTAATGTGTGATGTAGTAATGACATCTGTTCTACTGATGTATTTAACATCAGCTAGAAAGCGACATGTTCTATTGTTAGGATGTCGGTTCTACTTATGTGTTTAACATCAGCTAAAACTTGATGTCTGTTTCTGTAAAGACATCGGTTTACATAATTAATGTGATTTCTATAATCATTTTAGACATCGGTTAAAAACCGATATCTATAGTTTCAGATCTTTAACATCACCCACTAACACATCGAATTTTTTTTTTTTTAACATCAGTTAATAACAGATGTTTAAGTCACTTTTTCTAGTAGTGTAATTTAGCGTTGAAGAAAATAACGAAATTTTGTAAAAGCATCCTTGATTTTTCCTGTTCAATTGTTTTTTTTTTAATTTAAGAAAAGATTTGTAAATATTGCACCGAATGAGATATCTATGTTAATTAGTACTGTAGATTAACATTTCCTACTAGTACAATATTAAATTATTTACGTTTTCCTATTTATGTTTATAAGTAATAATATGCCCGTTCGATTTATGCTAATTAGTACAATAATCGAAGAACATTGACCCTAAATTACGATCTACGTTAGTCTTTTCCTTGCTATGCTAACAATCGTAATCAATAGGTGCTATCTTCTAAAGATTTTCCTTTTGTAGTAAATGCGTTTTCTGAAAATCTCGCGTTTTCCATTTTTTCATCTTTTCATAGCATAAACGTGCCATTAGGCCAGGATCTCCAAACTTACCACGGATCTAACGAATTTAATCTAAAATAATGCAAAATAAATAACAAGAATGCGGAGGATTTGTCGACCAAAGACCCTGAAGGTTCGGCAATGCCTACTCCCCTGTCGAGCTCCACAATCAAGTATGGGTGTTGCTCAAAACTCCACTAGTAGCCGAAAAGGGAGCAAGATCATTATTGCAGCGCAAACTTCTCGGATCTCTCTCTCCTCCTCTTTCTCAATTGATACATGCATTGCTTCTTAAGCAATTACAAACAACACCACCTATCTATACAAATCTTCAAGTGTGGATCTCAGTCACACACTCCCTCAAAGAATCCCTCTCAAGAGAGGAGAAAAACCTATACAATATCAATAGTATACAAAGAGAACAAAAACACGTGAAAACTCTATATTCAAATGAGAGATTTGAAAGTAAATAAACACCCAAGCCCTAAACTCTAAGGACTAGATGATGCCACGTGGAGCGTTAAGATTAAGCTAATTGTTGGGTAAGATCATCTCAAGAAATTGGGCCCCCATCATCCACTGGGTTATAAATAGCCCAATAAAACACAGAGCCCAAAAAATGTTGGTCAACTCAAATATTGGTAGCAATCCTCACACACGCTACATTTGCAGCGTCCGACATGGCTTTTCATCTTTTATTAATAGTTATGGTGTGTTTGATTGTAAAGTCGGAATTTGGTTGGAAAGAAAACGATTTTCAGGTAAATAAGTGTGTGTCGAAAAATTGGTGCTTCTTGATCTCGCAAGTTTGTATTCCATTGCGGCCAAGGCCCGTTGTGGGCCTTTATTTTCGTGCATTTAAAACCGGTTTCGGTGAAGCTCCCCACGTCAGTAGAGCAGAGGGAATTCCCGTGATAAGCTATCTTACGGGGGATTGGATTCCGATGAAAGTGGATCGACATGACACTGTGGTCACTATGCCTCTTTGGATGACGGCGACGACGACCGTCGACTGTTTGGGTGGGGGGAAAGGGCTACCTCGTTCAGTTTACCTTTCACCCCCGATCCAGATGATTTGATCAACTGCTGTAATGGCTTGCACTTATTTTTTGATACTCAATCCTTTCAGTATTATGTTTGTAACCCATTCAATAAACAGTGTGAGCTCAGTACTCTACCAGAATCAACTCCTCGATCGAAAATATATGATGAAGAATACTCCTTTAATGCAGCCCTGGTGTTTGAGCCTTGTAATTCGCCTCATTACAAAGTCGTTCGATTAGATAGGCTTTTTCGTCATTATTATGTCCGAGTTGAAGAGCTGCTGTCTCAAGTGCCTCGAAGAAGAAGGGAGAGGAGGAAGGAGAGTATGTTCTTGGACATATACCATTCGGCCAATAGAAGTTGGTCGAGACATTCGATAAATATTGATCCCCTTATACTTGAACAGACATGGGTTCGCTATTCGACATATTTCAATGGGTCACTATTTCGGCTATCTTATTCCTGGCACCTAATACAGTTTGATTTTGTTGAGGAAATAAGTGCTCGATTGATCGAGCTCCCGCTTACACATAAAATGTGCCAAGGTCTTATAGGCTGCATTGGCGTACTAATGGGCAAACTATGTTATGCCAATGAATACCGGGACACCATTCACATATGGTCACTGGATGAGAAGAAAGGGTGGACTTTGACCCACATGATTGATATTTATGGCCATCTTATGAGCAGTGGTCTAGTAAGGATGAGAGAAGGTGGTGATCCTTGTACTAAATGGGTCGGACCTGTTTGCTTCCATCCGAGTTCTAACATCATCTTTTTGGGCACTCCTGTTGTTATCTTGAGCTATAACCTGGATAATTGCACGTTGGAAGAGCTGATAAGAATGGAGAATAATGACGTGATAGTTCCTGGATGTTTCATGGCTGCCTTGCCTTATGTCCGTTTGCTTTCTCCTTTTGGTGAAGCTGGCAATGTTCGTAACACAATTTAAATCTTTTGATTAGCAAACCGATTCTATTTAGAACTCGAATTGGATTTTGTGAAGAATGAGCGGTGGAGATTTGTGTAGTATAAGTGGCATCTGTGAAATATGTGGATATAATTTGTTTGACCAAATTCTTTTTTGAATTAGAATTGGTTTTGTTGATAGGGATTATTAACTGTTTGTGCTGACTTTCTTTTCAATAGCTAATAATTGCAGTCAGCTCTCTTTGAGTTTTATTATGCTTTGTCCTTGTTATCATCATTATGATTAAGTTTTTAAACGGATTTAACTTTTCAATATTGTTGTGAATGAAATAATCTTATATATAGTGTGTTTTTTTATTTTTTTGACCTGCAGATTTTTCGACTTTGAGTGAAATCTCTTACGTTTAAGGGAGAATATTATAGTTAAATGTTCGAAACGAGTGAAATTAGACATTTTATGCATATATGCCGAATATAATAAAAATTGGTATCTTTCTCTTCATATATATATTAGAACGTAGACATGCACAGAACGTCCTAGGTTTTCTTTTCTGTTTATTGGACTGGCATTTTACGTTTGTTGTCTGTTTGATTTATTCGCTTGAACTAGAATGCATTTTTTCCACATTATTTACTTTATAACCAGTCATTAAGGAAAGGACATGTTTGTTGACATCTACAGGCACTGATCGATGATTGACCTTGAAATAAAACAATTGTAAGCACAAGCACATTGTTTAGATTCCATTTCAAATCGGAGTTCAGCAATGACTCCATGAATAGAACACTCTCCTTTCCAGCATTTGTTACTCAGACTTCTTTTACTTTGTTACTGTCTTCTTTGCTAACTCCGTGGATTGCAGATGAAGTTATAGTGGCAACTGGGTTTGGGTTACTGCCATAGCGACAAAAGTAGGTATCGCTTTTGCTTCTGATAACTTGGTGTTAATATAGGAACCAAAAAGATAAAATTTGAATAATGTACAAAGTTAATCTGAGAATTTTTTATTTTTCAGAATTTGAAGTGCAAGATATAGTAGGACTTAGGAAATGCATGCTCAGTCAGAGGCATGTTCAGATCTTACTGTTTAAAATGCTACTGCAATTTGCTTGCGAATAAGGGACTCGTGCTTCACTCTCACCAGTACTAGCAGATCATTTTCCTTATATTTTTGCAAGCTTTGCTTTAAGGTAAAACCTGTCAAAAGTTGACTTTCTTCATTTGGTATAGTCATTGTAGACTCCCACAGCGCCATACAAGCCTGTGACTTCTCTGGTTTAGGGATCTTGGGTGTTTTGCAATTACGAACAGGTTTTTCAATTTCTTCTCTGTCGTTATTGTTTTGCTTGCAAGTGCACGCCCTTGTTCAGAAAATCACACTTGTTCTTCCTTTGATGTGGGAAGCTCAGTCGAGGCGCTACCTAATCCTCCAGTCTCTGTGGTGCAGAAGACTCAATCATGATAATAGGAATCGATTATAAATGGGGAGAATGAGCAGTTGAATATAACAGCTGCCCAGAAATGCAACACAGTTGAATATAACAGCTGCCCAGAAATGCAAAACAGTTGAATATAACAGCTGCCCAGAAACGCAAAACAGTTGGGAATGCTTCTCGGATTACTCACTCTTTACAGCATCGATGATTCTATTATTTTTACTAGAGCTGAAACAATTGAAGCTTTAAACATTGTTGAGGTACTTGGTATGCTGGATCTTTTGAGTCCGCCACGGCGGAAGGCTTTTGGTTTAGACATGGCCGTCGTCTCATCTCAGAAGCAAAATCTGATCATCACTGTTACGTGATGATCGCTCACTTCATTTATGAATGAATGCAATATTTGATTGTCATATATGTTAGTTACAAACACGTATTTCGTACGTGATATTGTATTAGCATTTTCCACTGCAAATAAAACTTGATTACAACAAATTGGGCTAAAAATAAGTACACGAAAAATTATAAATTACTCTCGAATGAATGTACCATTATCAAAAAAGAAAATATTTAATTAGCAAGTCAGTATTTATGATAGTTACAATGGTTTTTATTTCATAATTTACAACCTGAATAAGTTATTCTTACTAAATAAGTAATGAAAATAAATAAAGAAACGATTAGGAAGGAAAACAATCTTATTTACGTATAGTGCTACATTTGCAATCTAAATACATTATTCACGTTCTTTCCATTTTTAAGTAAAATACATTCAATAATCTCAAAATAATTATTTAATTAAAATTTCAAAGTCAAATTATAAATAGACATAACAATACAACATACCTAAATAATTCGATGAGAAAAGAATTCTAAAAGCTCAATCATATTATTCCTAAACTTAATACAATATTAAAATAATATCATCATACAATGTAATTTTGCATACTACTTGGTAAAAGAAATATTATCGTCCCTAAATTTTAGTTCACTTCGATCATCAAGCCTCGCCACAAATATGTTTTTATACTTTAATAACCTCTAATGTAATAAGAATAATGTCCAATATCATTTTTATTATGTAGAATTGATCGAGATTCAAATGTCAAAATAAGTAAGGCTTAAATTGATTCATTTTTGTAAAGTAGAGGTAATAATTTTGAAAATAAAAAAAATTAAAATAAATTTGAGGGACTAAATTGGTAAATCACAAATATAATTTGGATTTAATTAAACTAAGGGTGTGTTTGATTTCACAAAAGTTTTCTTGGGAAACAAGTTTTCCAGCCATTTTTTCCAGCTTCCGGTGTTTGATTGGTTTCTTTTCCAGAAAAACGTTTTCCAACATTTCTCGAAATCCGCACTTTTCCTTATTTTTTTCCTTGAGGGGAGGTGGCTTTTGTTTTTTGGAAAAAGTTTGATACTTTTTTTCTTTTTTTTAATGGACAATTTAATTTAACCATAAAGATAAGGAAAATGATCAAATTTCATTAAAAAAACTCAAAAATAAAGAAAATAACATTCTTTTCCAACTTTCAAATTAACCCAATCAAACACCTACAACTATCATTTTCCTAGAAAACCTTTTCTCGGAAATCATTTACCCGGAAAACGTTTTCCTTCTAACCATTTTCCTGCTTTGCAATCAAACACACCCTAAGTATAATAGATTGGGTCTTTGATTGAGAATGTCGAACATAAAAGCTAAAACTTTCACCTGTAGTCATTGAAACCTACAACAAACTATACGTTTATAATTAGCTCTGAAAAGTAAGCTCGTATTAAACTTGAAATTTAGACATTTGATTTAACACTCATATTGCATATATATTTTCTGACTTAAATACGATATCGATTTTCGTAAAAGGAAAAAAATGTGAGCAAGAGTTGAAAACAAAGAGAAAATAAAAGAAAAAATGAAGAATTTTTTTTTCGAGTTTAATGAGTTAAAGGACGAATTAGGAATTAAAAAATATACATAAGGGTAAAATAGGAAAAGCAAAATTTTTTAACTCATTCACCCTTTTATATATTAGTGATTAGTAATAGTGATAATATATATATATATATATATATATATATATATATATGCGAAGTCTTTGTAGTGAATTTCACTGGATTTTGCAGCTCAAATGCCATTATTTTTTATTTTTATTTTTATTTTTATTTTATTTAAAGAATGAGGCCACTTTAATAGTTGGCAGAAGACACAATTCCCATAATTGTGTTGGTTGCCTCTCGCTCTCTCTTTTTTTTTTTTTTAAATATTTTGTGAAATTCAAATATTTAATACATATATTATTATGTTTAAATTATTCCTTTTTCTAGAGATCAATTTTTCTTTTAAGAGTAATTATTTTAGATAATATTTTTTATGTGTGCTTCTTGTGTTCGAACTAATTGAGTGGATTAAGTATTTAAGATATACAAAATAAATGTATATTTTGGTCCAATTAACATTTGATGTCGTCTAAATAATTGACGTAACCATTTTATTGAGTTGTTTCACAGTATGGAAATTTTTAGTTTCATGAAAGAAATGAATTTGTGAATGTAATTGGATATGCAACCATTTATGTTCATTACTAATCAATGAGCTTTTTTTAATATAAAAAAATTTAACATAAATTTTAAATTTTAATATCGGCTGACAAGTGAGAGCAAATCATAACAAATTTGTCTATTAAACCGTCTCAAAATATTAAAGGTAGAAATTATAATTTTCTTATTTTTACTTTTCTTCAATGTCACAATCATTTGAAATTAGTCAAGTCCTAAAATAGTGATTAAATGTTAAAAAATATATGAAATACGGAAAATTAAAAGTCAAGTTGTAACTTCTTTTTTCTGTTAATAATAATGGCACTAATTTAGACTTGAAACTATTCTATGTTATGGTCAAATCAAATATCTCAAATTACACATTTGCAACAGCTCAAATTGCACATTTGTTGCAAAAGTAGAAATTATCGAGAGATTTTGTATATCTTAAATTGCTATGGATTTTACTTAAGATTCATCCATGCAACCTTAGTAAGTTGGCTCATGGTATTGCGGCTTCTCATTTTTAGGGTATGTTTAATTCACAAGAATTTTTAAGTAAGTTGTATTTACTCGAATTGTGTATAAATTGAGTAGTTGAAAATGAAAGATAATGTATTTAAAAACATAAAGTAATTGTGTGTGTGGTTGAAAAGGAAAATAGAGAATTTTGTTTGTTGAAATATTGTGAATCGAACATACCCTTATTGTTATATTATGCAACTTACACCTTTTTTCTCATAATAATTCTTCTCTTTATTTTTTTTCCTTTTGAGAACTTCACTTTTAAGGAAAAGTTGTTTGCGACATAATATGTGTCTTACTACTTTGTTTAATTTGTTTTCGATTTTATTTCTTTCAAGTTCTTCAAAATTAAATTGAAGTATTTTTTTGGAAACATATATATGTAAATGTGATATATATATATATATATATATATATATATATATATATAATGAAAATGTGGAGGAGCACTGTATTATTTCTTTCAAAAAATAGTATTTTTTTATTATCAATTTGCTGAGTTGTGGTCATTTATTATTTTAAAGTCCAGAATATTGTACACAATCGATCTTACATGATGGTGTTAGGTTGTCGTTCTTCAGTCTTATTTGAGCCGTCCCATATATATGGGCCATTCATATATATAAGCTAACCATAAAATCGTTATTTGTGTTATAAAACTATAGAAAAGTAGAGAGAGTTTAGAGAGAATGAATTCTATAGAAATCTAAGGGATAAATTTCATTAACAACTGAAGCCCTATTTATAGGGAAACTTCGAATGGCACAATCGTAATTACATAATTTCATCAAGGGTATAATAGTCATTCACATAAATAAAATATAATAAAAACATCCCCTTGTTCCCCTCATTAATGCATATAATATTCATAACACTCCCCATTTAATGACTATTTGTGAAATTATCTTCTAAACTGATTATAGAAAAACTTGGAGTGGTTATGTAGTGCTTTGCCAAAATATTGCTCCCCCTCATTTCTATCAGCAGTATAGGAGTATTAGGGCACTGCCTCATTAAAACCTTACTAGTAAAACCCAATGGGATAAAACCTGGACGAAGGAAAAAGAGTACAGCGCAAAATGCTCCTCATCAATGTAATATTACTTGATATCTTTAAATCTTCGCAACCCAATATTGTGCACTAATCCTTCAAATGTTGCGGTTGGTAATGTTTTCGTCAATAGATCTGCAAGATTATCCTTGGAACGAATTTGTTGTACATCAATTTCATTATTCTTATCAAGTTCATGAGTGAAAAAGAACTTTGGTGAAATGTGTTTCGTCCTGTCGCCTTTAATGTATCCATCCTTTAGTTGAGTTGTGCAAGCTGTATTGTCCTCATACATAATGATTGGATTGGTTGTAATAGAGGATAAACCACACTCTTTTCGAATATGTTGTATCATTGATTTCAACCATACGCATTCTCGACTTGCTTCATATATTGCTATCAATTCTGCATGGTTTGAAGACGTGGCTGTGAGTGTTTGCTTGATCGACCGCCATGATATTGCAGTTCCTCCGCATGTAAATAGATTACCTGTTTGAGATTTTGCTCTATGTGGATCGTGATAAATATCCCCGTGATCAAAGATAACCAACTAATTTAGATTTAGTTTTGTTTGAGTAAAATAGGCCCATATCAACTGTTCCTCGAAGGTAGCGGAACACATGTTTGATTCCATTCCAGTACCTCTGTGTTGGAGCAGAACTATATCCTGCCAATAGATTTACTGCAAAAGATATATCTGGTCTTGTATTATTAGCAAGATATAATAGTGCACCTATTGCACTAAGATATGGTACGTCAGGACCAAGCACAATTTCATTTTCCTCTCGGGGTCTAAAAGGATCCTTTTTCACATCAAGAGACCAAACACTCATTGGGGTACTTAGTGGGTGTGCTTTATCCATGTAAAATCGCTTAAGGACCTTTTCTGTATATGTAGACTGGTGTAAGAATATCCCATCTTTTAAATGTTCAATTTGCAAGCCAAGGCAAAACTTAGTTCTTCCAAGATCTCGAATTCTGCTTTTAAATAATCAACTGTTTTTGGAATCTCTTCATTTGTCCCGATAATGTATAGATCATCTACATATACAGCAATAATGACAAATCCTGAAATTGACCTTTTTATAAAGACGCATGGACATATATGATTGTTTTTGTACCCTTCTTTCAGAAGATATTCACTTAGGAGATTATACCACATACGCCCAGATTGTTTCAATCCATATAATGATCTCTGGAGTTTTATCGAATAAATTTCACGATCATTAGAGTTATGTGCTTCAGGCAATCTCAGTCCTTTAGGGATTTTCATATAGATATCATTGTCAATTATGCCATATAAGTAGGCAGTAACTACATCCATTAGCCTCATATTAAGCTTCTTATGTGCAGTTAAACTGACAAGATATCGAAAAGTAATTGCATCCATTACAGGGGAGTATGTTTCTTCATAGTCAATTCCAGGTCTTTGCGAAAATCCCTGTGCAACCAATCGTGCTTTATATCTCACTACTTCATTTTTCTCATTTCGTTTTCGCACGAATACCCATTTATACCCTACTGGTATGACCCCTTTTGGTGTTCGCATTATAGGTTCGAAAACATTACGTTTTTCTAACGAATCTAATTCTGCTTGAATGGCCTCTTTCCATTTTGACCAATCATCTCTTCGTCGAAATTCATCAACAGATTTTGGTTCAACATCTTCTACTTCATTGATTATATCAAGTGCTACATTATATGCAAATGCATTATTGAAGATCGTTCCTTTTCTATTCCATCTCCTTTTTGTGAAAGCATAGTTCATAGAGATTTCATCGTTAATTTCATCATTTTCAGGTACCTGAACCTTCTCAGGAGGTTCTTGCTTGATTCCATCTAATGATTCATTGATATCTTCTGCCTCCTTACTGCAATTATTTTGAGCATTTGCTCTCCTCTTTTTTCGAGGATTTTTGTCTTTTGATCCGATGGGCCTTCCACGCTTTAATTTTGTTCTCGATTCATTTGCGATTTCAGTTCGTTTTGGAATGTCAATTCGCATAGGAGTATTCTCAACTGGAATATGTGACTTAGTTATTCCTTTAGCGTCTGTAAAAGCTTCTGGCAATCGATCTGTTGTTCCTTGTAAGTAAATTATCTTTTGAACTTCTTGCTCGCATGTCCCAGTGCGAGGATCTAGGTTGGATAATGTTGTAGTATTCCATGTCACTTCCTTTTCCAACCTTTTATATGTCACTTCCTTCTCCAACTTTTTATCTTCTCCCCCTAAAGGTGGGAATACTGTTTCATCAAACTGACAATCGGCAAAACGTGCATTAAAAATATTTCCTGTTTTGGGTTCAAGATATTTAATTATAGATGGAGATTCAAAACCAATATATATTCCCAATCTTCTTTGAGGTCCCATCTTAGTACGTTGTGGAGGAGTAATGGGTACATATACTGCACAACCAAATATTTTCAAATGAGAAATATTAGGCTCCTTTTTCGATACCAATTGTAATGGGGAGAATTGATTATTGGATGTTGGTCTTAACCGTACAAGTTCTGCTGCATGTAAAATAGCGTATCCCCATGCGGAAATTGGGAGTTTTGTCCTCATGAGTAATGGTCTAGCAATTAGTTGGAGGTTTTTAATAAATGATTCAGCTAGACCATTTTGAGTATGAACATAGGGAACTGGATGTTCAACTTTTATTCCAATTGACATACAATAATCATTAAAAGCATGTGATGTAAATTCACTAGCATTATCCAGTCGGATTGTTTTGATTGGATAATCTGGAAAATGTGCTCGTAACCTTATAATTTGTCCGAACAATCTCGCAAATGCCATATTTCGAGTGGATAACAAGCATACATGGGACCATTTTGTGGAGGCATCTATTAAAACCATAAAATATCTGAATGGTCCGCATGGCGGGTGAATAGGTCCACATATATCACCTTGTATCCGTTCCAGAAATATTGGAGATTCATTTCCGACTTTAACTAGTGATGGTCTCATAATCAATTTTCCCTGAGAACATGCAGACACTAAAATTCACTAGATTGGAGAATCTTTTGACTTTTCAGAGAATGTCCCCTTGAATTTTCAATTATTCTCCTCATCATTGTCGAGCCAGGATGACCTAAACGGTCATGCGAAATATTAAAATCGGTTGGATTTTCAATCTTCCTGCTAGATATAACATGTACTTCAATTGTACTAATATTGATATAGTACAGACCGGAAGAGTATGCGAGCATTTTTTCTAGCACATGTTTCCTTTTGGAAATCATAGTAGTTATATATAGATATTCTGTATTATTTTCTTTTGCTGTCTCAATATGGTATCCATTACTCCGTATATCTTTAAAACTCAATAAATTCCTTTTTGATTTAGGGGCGAACAAGACATTATTGATAATAATTTGTGTTCCCCCTTTCAATATGGCATTTGCTCTTCCAGAGCCTTCAATAATTGCTGCCGAACCGGATACTGTTATTATATCATTCTTCATCGTGGTCAAGTTCGCAAAGTACTTTTTATTTCTTAATATAGAGTGTGTAGAAGCACTATCTGCTAAACAGATTTCTTCATCCATGACCTTGGAGTCACTCAAAAGGCTACCAATATTTTCCTTCAAAAGAAATAATGAATTTTAGAATGGAGTATTTTATTTATATAAAATCAGAACATAATATTTTACAAACATACACATCCACGCTGCCACACACATATTATACATCATTATTTATTACACAAACTCACAATACACTTTATTATCTTTCATACAAATACAGGTAGAAACCACAACTATTATAATATTGTAAAGAAATATCAATTCTCATTTGGTTCGTAAAAATCTGCAACTTCAAGATGTGTCGCTATTGATGGCTCCAAAAGTGGAATTTCTTCCTTATATGAGAAATTGGTCTCAATATTATTTACTTTCTCCCTTTTAGATGCTTGATATAAATCAACAAGGTGTTTAGCAGTTCGACAGACTTTTGCCCAGTGACCTTTCATGCTGCATCTATGGCACGAATTATCTGGCTCCCTTGTTGATTCATTCACATTTCTCTTATAGAGATTTCCCCTTCTTTCACCATATTCATTCACATTCCTTTTATGGAGATTTCCCCTTCTTTCACCATGATTATTTGCCTTCTTAAATTTTGGGAAATTTTCATAACCACTTTTATGCCATGAAAAAATTCGTCCTCGACCACGGCCTCGACCTCGGCCTAGAGTATTGCCAAAATTGTATCCTCGCCTATTGTATCCTTGTCCACGGCTTGTAGATGCCATGTTGTTTACTTCAGGTATTGGTAAAGATCCCGTTGGACGAGATTCATGATTTTTCATTAACAACTCGTTATTCTGTTCGGCTACAAGTAAGCAAGATATCAACTCTGAATATTTTTTAAAGCCTCGTTCCCTATATTGTTGTTGCAAGACAACATTTGAGGCATGAAAAGTAGAGAATGTTTTCTCTAACATATCATTATCCGTAATTGTTTCTCCGCATAATTTTAATGTAGAAGTGATTTTGAACATTGCGGAGTTATATTCATTCACTGATTTAAAATCTTGCAACCTTAAATGTAACCAATCGAAACAAGCCTTGGGGAGGATTACGCTTTTTACGGTGATCATATCTTTCTTTTAAATTTTCCCAGAGTTCCGAAGGATCTTCAACTGTAAGATATTCATTTTTTAATGCTTTATCAAGATGATGACGAATAAAAATCATAGCATTTGCCTTGTCCTTTTCTAATGTTTCATTTCCTTCTTTAATTGTATCTCCGAGGCCTTTGGCATTTAAATGCATTTTGGCATCAAGAATCCATGATAGATAATTCTTTCCAGTAATATCGAGTGCCACAAACTCTAACTTTGTAATATTTGATGCCATACTATAAAATAATAAAAATAAGTTAGAACATCAATTAACTAGACAAAATTATTGTTATTATATTAACTAACTAGATAAAATAATTGCCATTATATATTTGATTACTCTTAAAAGTAGGTTGATATAATATTGTTTGGTAATAATTAATAAAAGTAGGATGGATTAATAGTGATTTTGAAGAAGAAAAATATTTTCTTATTTATCATTTTCAAGTATGATTAATTATTTATCAATCATGTAGTATTATGCGGTAGAATACCATATTAGATACATGTAATAAAATGTAACACAAATAGTATAGTCTCAATTAATTTAATTAATATAAACTGTATAAATAGTTAAACCTCCACTAGGTGGCAATGCCTCATTTGAGTGTAGTAAATAGTAGTACAGAAAGATGTAATTAATTAATATAAACTGCATAAATAGTTAAACCTCCACTAGGTGGCAATGCCTCCTTTGAGTGTAGTAAATAGTAGTACAGAAAGATGTAATTAATTAATATAAACTGCATAAATAGTTAAACCTCCACTAGGTGGCAATGCCTCCTTTGAGTGTGGTAAATATTAGTACAAAAAGATGTAAGAATTCATGCAACACCCAATTTATGATAGTCGTACTTATCACAAAAATGGGTATGTCAATATTTGAATTGTAAGATAATTAAACTATTTGATAACTTAGTCTATCGGTTAGTAATTCATAAATAATTCTTCATCAATAAAGAATTTCTTAGACCGTCCCTCATGGTGGTAAAACTATTTATCTAATATAAAGAGTGTGGATATTTTTCATTTGGTGGTTCATCCCACCATTTGAAGTAAATTATAAGGATTTCTATGAACCAATACGTACCTGTGTTCAGAATGAATTGTTATATTACCGTTTGGTTGGGTATATATTCACGGTAGAGCAGTCGTGCTTGTCTACTTTAAAGAGAGAATGGAGCAGAGAGAGAATTTGTAGAAAATTGAGTATTTCAAATTGTAATAATCCAGTTTCTGATACGGAAGATCATCTAGAAGATGCAACTGTAGAGCATACTTCTTTCATATTACTTAAGGGTTAGAGAATCGTGCTGATAACGTGTTATAAAACTATAGAAAAGTAGAGAGAGTTTAGAGAGAATGAATTCTATAGAAATCTAAGGGATAAATTTCATTAACAACTGAAGCCCTATTTATAGGGAAATTTCGAATGGCACAATCGTAATTACATAATTTCATCAAGGGTATATTAGTCATTCACACAAATAAAATATAATAAAAACATCCCCTCGTTCCCCTCATTAATGCATATAATATTCATAACAATTTGTTGTTTTTTAAACAAGTTTGAACAATTCTGTATGTTTTATAAAACGTGTTATGACAACTGATATAACATTTTTTTTACAAGATAATGAATAATCAAAATTTGTAAAACATTATTGAAATCCATTTTAATCTCTCATTTTATAATATTATTTTATATAAATATACTATTTTAATCGTCTTTGTACATCGCACGGGTGCAATACTAGTGTATATATATATATATATATATATATATAACAGCTGCCAATCCAAATCATATTGTGAAATCCACAAATTAAGGGTATGTTTGATTCACAACAAACTTTCAAAACAATTTCTCTCTCATCTTTTTCAACCACACGTACAATTATTTTATATTTTTTAATACACTATCTCTCATTTTCAACCACACAATCTATACGTAAATCGAGCAAACAAAACTTACTCTTAATTTGTTGTGAATCAAACGTACGCTAAAATAAAATATTTAACTAGCAACTTCACAACAATGTTCAGAAAACCGAACCGGTCATCGAACCGGAAAAGACAACGGGTCAAGGGTCGAAAGGTCGAACCGGGTCGAATCGGTTTTAATAAAAAATTTAAAAATAAGTTCTAAAATTTTATATAATTGGCAAAAACTAGTATTTTGTTAATTATCCAATATATTTAGTTAAGAAATAATTATTTTTTATTTTTTGAAATTGAGATAATTATTATTATTATTTTGTTATGAAATAAATCACAATTTCATATGAACTTATTAGCAAATTTATCTATTTTTCTTTTTTAAAGAAAAACATGTTAGCAATTTTTCTATGTAGACCAAATCAAGTGGGTGGTTATATAATTTTTTAATGAATAGGATCATAGATTCACAGTATTCTCCAAGTATCATCTTTTGACTTTTTGTACACAATTACCCATCCCACATCGGTCCATGCAGGTAGAAGAGAGAGTATTTGTGAGGTATAAAAGCTATTCTATCTCAAATCTAAAATCCCACATCGGTACCTGAAAGAAAAAGTATACAGGTGGTCATCTATAAAGTTGGTGGGCTATGGCAAAGTATTCACGTGTCATGTACAGTGAGGTGCAGGTGTGCGGCCGCTTCTTTTGACCGTTATTATTAAACTGATAAAATTAAATTTAAAATTTTATAACCAAAAATAACCGACAAAACCAGAAGCGGGTCACCGGTTTTGCGGTTAAACCCGGGTTTTGACCGTTCTTGACCGGTTTTTGAATAAGCTGGTTTTGGAGAAAATCGGACCGGATTCGGGACCGGTTCACGGTTGAACCGGCCGGTCCGGTCCTGTTTTCTAAACATTGCTTCACAATTGACTTTTGACAATCTTTCGATACAAGACTAGCACAAATATTTACAAAATAATCTATAGAATATAAAGTAAATTAACAATAACACTAGAGTCCAAGGGGTTTGATCTAGCAGTAAGCCACCCCCCTTATCGATTTATCTAAGGTTCGAGGCACCACACCCCATCCCTATGATCCTAAATTCGTACTAAAAAAAACAATAACACTAGAGTAGCTAGTAATAATGTACCACATGAATGAAATTAAAATTTTCACATTGCAAACCACAATGACCATTGAGTTTGTTGTATTCCCCGCGCTGGGAAACTATTAGTCTCGCAGGGCTGATGTGGTGTGCCACGTCACTTAAGTGTTCAACCTTTGCTCCGGTGCTAAATTTAAACATAAATGAAATGTTCGGGGAGTAAGCGGCAAATTCCCAAATTTCTCAACCCTATCATCCTTCTTCCACAGTGATGGACATTCAGGAGGTGAATTCTAATCCACCGACCACCGAGATCTCTTCCCCACTCTCGAAACTCGACTCCGTCGGAAAGCCGCTGACCCCCACAGTGACGTTGAACGCCGCTGCCTCCTTCGTGACGCTATTTCTTCCTTCGTCTCGCGTTTTACATTTCAAAATCGATTGTAAGTTTACCTTATTTTGAATAATTTTACCCTCTCAAGTTTTGCATTTCAAAATCGATTGAGAGTTTCCATTCTTTTGATTAATTTTACCATCTTCTGGTTTCAAAGTGTATTTTCTCAATTTTAAACCCACTTTTCCAGTGTAATATTGCATTGCATGTGTTGGTTGTAAATTGCCCTCCCATTTTGCACAATTTGTGATTTTACTTTGATATTTTGTTGTGACACTTGATATGGTTGGATCTTGAATCACCCCTTAAATCTTTGTTCTTTACAAAAAATCGACATTTATAATAATATTGGGTATAGAAATTCTCATTAGATTCTCATCAACAAATTCTAGACTTTTTTCACTTCACTTTCCTGGGTCATGTTCTTCACTGTAAAACAAACACACAGTTAAGAACTAAATTAAAAAATCATGACCACTTAAATTTTGGATTTTAATATTTTACATGCAAATATTTGTTGCAAACGAGTTTCTTATAGTGATTGGTAAAAAAATCACTTTATATGTTCTATAGAATATGTCTTCTTCAAGCAACGTTGATAAAATTGCAAATGTATGGTGCACATGCGGTGCTTATATGGTTCGAATGACTTCGAATTCTGACAATAACCCAGGTCGCAAGTATTGGAAATGTTTGCCGAAAAAGGTATTCTGACCTACGCAATCCTCACTACTGTCTCTATATTTGCATTTCCCATATTATATAGTAATCTAGGCTGTAAGTAAGTATTGTTTTTGTCGTCTTGGCATAGGGTCAAAAATCTTGTGGTCAATTCTTCTGGGATGACGAGCTAGCTGGGATCAAAGTTAAACGACGTGGGGACTGTTCTTCTGGGACAATTGGTGTTGACCTAGATGAGCTCATAAGTCAGAGTGATGCTAAGCTTGTTCAACAAATGACTCGTGTTGCAGACGAACTAGTCTTGATGAGACGCGCCATTACTGACCATGCTTGTTATGTTATACTTGAGATGTCTATGTCAATTTATGTCTACCATGGCCTAATCCAAACTAACTTAAGAGCTTTTGTGGTTGTTTGCATATGTAACGAAGATGTTTAATCAGCTTTGGTGCAACATGTAATTCTTTTGTGCTTTTGTGGTTGTTTGCGCCATTACTGATTGTGCTTCTTTGTGTAATTTATCATTGAAGTCGATATAATGAAGATGTTTAATCAACTTTGGTGCTCCAGTGTTCCTTTATGTCAATTTTTGTTTATGATGGCATAATCTAAACTAAATTTTTTTAGTTGTTGTTTATAGTAATTTTTTTTTTATTTGTTGGAATCTAAGCTTAATAATCTATATATATATAAAAGCAACCTTTTTTTCCCTCCAAAACATTCTTTTTCTTAAATTTTTAATTAATTTTTAATTCCACTTCATTATAATTTCCCTCCCAATGTATTTTTCCTAAAATAGACATTATCTTTGCCTTAAATAGATATTATCGTTTTTAATGACATTTTTTTATTATATAGATCATCGTTATATTGAGCATTAATATTCTTTTTAATTTTATTATATTTTTTTATTTGTTACCTAGCCTAATCTCCAATGCAATTATTTTTTCTAACAATTATAGATAATAAATTAAAATATGGCTTCAAAGAATTCAACGAATTGTCTATGATAAATTGTTGAAATAATTATTCTTTCTTTACACTAAAAAATTTCATCTTCATCTTTTTCTTCATTTTTTTGGCTATGATTAATTTATAGTTACATACATACATACATACATATATATATATATATATATATAAACAATATTTTTCCCTCCAAAACATCCTTTTTTTGAATTTTTTAATTAATTTTTAATTCCACGTCATTATATTTTTTTCTCCCAAAGCATTTTTCCGAAAATAGGCATTATCTTTGCCTGAAATAAACATTATCCTTTTTAATGATATTCTTTTTATTATATAGACCATCATTATATTGAGCAATAATATTACTCTTAATTTAATTATTTTTTATTTGTTACCTAACTTAATCTCCAATGCAATTATTTTTGCCAATAATTATAGATAATAAATTAAAATATGACTAGATAAAATTCAACGAATTGTCTATTATAAATTGTTGAAATAATTGTTCTTTCTTTACATTAAAAAATTTCGTCTTCATCTTTTTTCCTCATTTTCTTGGCCATGATTAATCTATAAGGCAAATTCGTGGTTGGATTTTACTTTCTTCAAACTATTAGTAATTTTTGCATTTGTATCATCAAACTGTTTATTCCAACAATTTCTAATAAAATTTATTATTTTTTTACAATTATATATAATACAATTATTTTTTAGAATAGTCATTTTCTTCTTCTTCCTATGTTGATCATCAGGTTAAAAGGAGGTCAGTTATTTTTGTTTATAATTATATGAAATAAATTAAAGTATGAATCCAAAGAATTCAATGGATTGTCTTCTATAAATCGTTGAAATAATTGTTCCCTCTTACTGATAAATTTTTTTCTTCCTTTTTTTTGGCCATTACCATCATTAACTTTTTATACCACTAAACTAACTTCACATTTTTTTAATTGCGAAGGTAATTTTGTGGATTGATTTTACTTTTTTTCCTCAATAGCCAAATAATTCTCATGCATTGGATGACACATTGCTAGCATCTCCATCTAATTAATGAGATATTCCTATACAATAGGGAAGATATTTTATATCCGTTTGATTTACATTCGTTTGAATCGCTATGGTGAACAAACGCGTTTACTTTTCTGTATGGATAAATTTTTTATTATGATTTTTAAAATATCATTGGGTTGAGTTGACATATTATTTCAAAATATAAGTCTAAGTTCTTATATTAGATAGCTAATTTTTTTCATTGAATTTTTTATTTTCTCAGGCTGTTTGATGGTTTTAGTGGACATTCTGATTGATGGTTTTTAAAGAAAATGTTAAATATATGTATATAAATAATAATTTATATAATAATAATATAATAATAAGTTATATTTTTAAAATCATGTTTTTGGAACACGTGATTTTTAAAATTCTAAACAAAGCACTTGATTTTAGCAAATTGAACAGTAAATGTACACTTTTCAATAATTTTTATTTTTTTATTTACTACAAAATAACTCTTTTTATGATTTTTTTTTAATATTTGTCTAACCAAGACTTGATTATCAAAGTAAAGAATGTAAGGAATCTCAGGGGTTGAAATACTAACCTCATTCTTAGCCCGTTGGTTTGCATTTGTAGGGAATCTCAAGAGTTGAAATTTTTATAAAAAAAATATACATTAAGATGTATGCATATGTTCCATGTGTGAACCTACTCTATAGTTTATACTTTAAAAAATACAAAAACAAAGAAAAAAAATTATTTTTATTGCTTAACCAATAAAATTAAAATATTGGATTTCAAAAATATTTTTCTACACAAATAAAAATTTATTTTTTATTCATATAAATTAATTAATAGATATTAAAAATTAGTTAACATAATATCTTAATTTGTTTTAAAAAATAAAATGTCTTCTTAATTTAGTTTTTATGTTAACCACTAATATTTTTGACAAAAACTTTGCGTTAGAAAGTCATGTTTATAATAAAAGGAAGTCATCTTTCTACTTATTTTTACATATTTATGCATATTTTTATATATTCTTTTCAACTCCACACATTCTCTCTCATATTTCACATTTACATATCTTGTGGGACCTCCCTATACTACACAAATCTTCACTATTCAACTCCTCTCATTCTTTCTCATATATTACATTAAAATCCATAAAAATCTATTTTTATACATACACTAACACTCGCTTAAAAATTTTTATTGAAAAAAGTAGAAGAAATAAAATTTTTATAACATTTACATGCAATACTCGGAAGCGATCACTGAATAACTAATTAAGATAAGATAATTTCTAAAAACGGAAAAAATCAAATTAAAAAAGACAAGTAATTATATTCCGATTACATTGGCCAAGTCATATTTATGATTTTGATTTTTATAGCATACCAATTTCATATCAATTTGAATTCCTTGCTTTCTAATAATATTTTTCTAAATAATTAGTCTATTTTAAAAATAAGTTTATCCATTTATATGGTGATGATTATCGGCTTGAATTTAATCAATCTATATTTAATTTTGATAATATTTAGTTCCAAAATTATATTTTTAAATTACAATCCTTATTTTAACTAAAAAGTTTGATTTCAAATATATATAGATTGAATGATTCCATCTCCTATATTGTTTAGTTTCTTATTAACTTAAAAGTATAATTTTGGTTATAAATTACTAAATCTCTAAATTACATATTTGTCAATAATGGTTTAATAAGCATAAAAGTAAATATCTAAACTATCTATTTTGTAAATTAGGTATTTCATAAAGAATTGGCTATTGACTCTGTCAACGATTGAAATTATACGACTCGATCAGAAATTTTCTCTCCACTATGGTAAACATTTTTATTTATAATTCTATCTTTTAAATAAATATTGAGAATTCTGACTACTTTGAATTATTTATTTTATACTTATTTTTGTTAGTTTTGATTTTCATTTAATTTTTTAAAATCATCGATCAAGTTGTTTTTTTAATTGTTGATCACATATATTTCAATTTATTTGTTTTATCCAAAATAATTTCGATTTGATATGGAATGATTCAATATTTGATCAAGAAAATCTAAAATCTCTAAGATTTTTTATCAATCATATTAAAAATATTATATAATTTAAATTATTTAAAGTAAAAAATCTAAATTGATGAGTTTAAACAAAATATTAATATATTGAATATATTAAATTGCCGAGTTTATACAGAATATGTTATATGTGTTTAGTATATTTAGAAAATATTTATATAAAAAATTAGATGTTATTATCACGTATATTAAAAAATACAAATACAAGCTTCTGATTCAACAACATAATCACGATGGGCAAAGGAAGGGATATGAATTTTCTAACGGGCATGGCGGGCAATGAGAATCCCATCCAATTGTAATCCTTATATTATACTCGCTCGCCTTCGATTAAATGAGGATGGGAGTGGTGACGATGATAACTGTTTCCTATCGGAACAGAAAAAGGGTGTTGGAGTATGTTGAACTATACCCACTATATTGTTATTTCTGTAATATATTTGTATGTTAGTTATATTTCACAATCAAATCTTAAAAATCATTGTTTACATATTCATTGTCAAACTATATGTTGTAGTCTCTAAAGCCACAAATAGGTAGGGTTTGATGTTTGTGCTCTGTGATGACGATGGTCATCCAACCAATGTTACTACGAATGTCGTGTATAAAGAAGTTTTCAGTAATTTATAGTCTGACACTTATTAATCATGTGAGGTACGTTGCTTACTTTATTTGAATTTTTACACAAACCCTCTATGTCATCTGCGTTGATATAAGAAATGAATCATTCTATTTGTATATTATTGATTTCTGCTATTATATTTGTTTGAAGATAATGTCCAGTTGAGATAGTTGCTCAACTTATATATTATACAAATTGATGATATGCAACTCTTATCCATAAGTAGCATTGTGCTCGAATTAAGGTAGCTTAACTTGCTTCATTGTCGAATATTACACTTTGAGCAAGTTATATTTATTCTATCTGAACTTGGTATTATATTTTATATTTCTAAAGGTTTTTCATATAAATGGAATTCGAAGTTCGAGATGTTCACCTTATGTAAAAACACATGTTGTTGTCTTATTACGATTCATTAGTAGATTAATAGGAATTTGATATTCTTGGAGAAAATTAGGCCTGGGATTTCTATTTAAGTCCATTCATTATTTCTTAGAAAAATATGAGTCGTTTGTATTATTCATTTTATGTTCATGTTGTTGGCAATAGTTGATGGTGTTATTTTTGAATTGTTTTTGTTATTTAGATTTTTAGGAGAATTGCAAATTAAGTTATGAGATTTTCATGAGAATCGTAAATTAAATTATGCTAATTTTGGTGAGACGTTCCTTCAATATTTTATAGGAAAGATTTGTACGATATACCGGGAAAACTCTATCAGAAATTTTTATCGGATTCTTTCATTACTTATCTTAATTATTAAGTTTAGTGCAATAACGAATACTCGATTTATTATCTTCGTAGAGCTGTTGATATAAAATTAATATATATCGAAACAAATAATTATTGACACATTAGCCTCCCGTGCAACGCACGGGTGAAAAAGACTAGTTATCATTAGTTTAGATGAGTTTAGGAGTAAAAAATTCACATTAATTTAGCTGTTAACATGTTACTCTACACCAAAACACCAACTACCAATCCTGCAAAGAAGGCTTTGTGTTGTGGCTGAAGAGGCTCGAAACTGATGAAGAATATCAATTGGAGCATACAAATCATACATATGGTGAGCCGTAATGGAGTAATAAACTATTTGCTTGACCACGACACAACATAATACAATCCACAAAATTTTCAATTGCCGACCGACTATCCAATAGTAATAATAGAGGTCACAAAATAACCTATATTCGGCCCTCAATCCAACCAACAAGATTCAATCCAACATCCATGATACACATCACAAGACCATTCTTAACCAACCTAAAGTCCAAGACCAACACTAGAAGCCATACAAGCGACGTGATAGTTCTTAACCATCACCAAAAAAAAAAAAAACACACACAAAGAAGAAAGATACTACAACCCATAAAAAAGATGGTCATGTACTACAACGTTTAATAACTATCTAGGAAATCATCATTTGGCATGGTCGTCTGATGAACAAAGTAGTTATCGGCGCCCTGAGAGACAAACATACCATCAACTGGCACACCTCCATCATTCCGAGTCGCGAAAGACATTTCTGGATGATAGTCCTCATCAACCAAAACAGTTCTACAAATATGAACAAATCACAAAAATAATTAGTAATAGAAGCACCAGACTAGACTGACATAATGAAAAGATTAAAATCTTCTTCCTATTTCATCAGCAACTAAAGTATCATTAAAATGGAAACAAATAAACTATAACCTTAATCTACATGAATAAACACCATTACATAATCACTATCCAAAAATTTGCAATTCCAACTCTCATCAAGTACTTGGCCCTGATCAGCCTATGCTTAAAGTACAAAATAATGGCCATTTTTTATTCATAATACATATTTGTTATACATTTAACTCCTATTTAGTGATAGAGGATCACACTTTTAGAGCTGTTCTAGCATATTAATATAGTTGATATGTTTTTTGAATCATTCGAAACGCATAATTAGACTAATATATTTTGTAATAGGCGTACCGTGGAGGCAATGTTGTACATTTTGGTGTTGTGTGGCTAGGCTGTCTACAACGCGAGCACCTCCTATTATTTTGACTCATTCACTTTTCCTTCGATGACTTAAGCTGTTTCCCCAAAGCCTTAGCACGCACCGACACCGGGACTCGAATATTTAAACCACCATCAAGAATGATGCTACTAGTCTCTTTGTTTGCCATAGGCTGCCCCTCCACAGCCAGCATCTCTCTTGCCTGCTTTCCTAGTTCTCTAACCCCTCTCATCACAAAAGCAACAACATTTGGCGAAATAGATACATCGTTAGCAACTTCCATAAATTCTCTAGTCATCAGTGCACGTGCAGAAATAGAGGATTGTCTGGCTAAAGACTGGGGGTGGGTTCAAAGATGGGAACTAGTCGAGCCTTTTTGGTCCACCTACCAAGGATATAGTGTTCAGGCAACTCTCTAACTCCCTTCCTATATATCAAACACAGAATGTGGCGACACATATATCCATTAAATTCGAAAAGTTTGCAGCTACAGGCCATCAAATTAGATGTAGTTAACCAAGTGACACGACGTGACTGAATTGATAATCCATCAACCCTTTTAACCTCATACACTTTAGCATTGGTCGTGGAAGAGATTTTAGAGTAATCATAGTGTGAATCCTGCTTTAGTTCTTCTTGGAAAAGCATAAACACCGCCTTCGTGTAGATATCAATCATTTGGACCTCCAAAGAAAAGCTAGCAACGTTAATTGGCACCTCACTTTTGTCAATGTGGTCTGCTTTTGCCTCCTGATCCCTTCAGTGAAGCAATGCTATCCAGAACCGTGCAAAAAAATCTACAAGGGAATTTTTCCTCATCACATACGTTTTCAAGAATGAATGATGAGCCTCGACCCTCTGACTGCTCGACATTCCGGTGGCAAAATAATCTCTAACGTAAGTCGGTGCCCATCGATCCCGAATTCCATACATGCTGCGTAACCAATCATTTCCGCCCAAGGGAGCGGTGCTCATCAACTCACCCCATTTCTTCTCAAACTCTTCAGGTGTTTCGGTCTTATAAACAACATTATAGAGGACATCCTTGTAATCTCCATATAGCACAGGACCCAATTTCAATCTCCATATAGCGCAGGACCCAATTTCTCAATGAACTTATTAGTTATGTGCCATAAAGATAGACGGTGTACTGATGGGCGAAACACCTGAGAGAGAGAACCACTCAAATAAATAACACGTGATAGAAAATGACAACAAAGAATATTTATGATAATTGAATATATAGGCTCAAAACAAAGTTCCACGGTAGACGTACTTCACCAATTGCCCCTCCGATGGCTTGATCTTGATCTGTGATAATAACTTTTGGGGCGGCACCGCCAGGCATGGCATCTAGGAATTGTGAGAACAACCAAATAAACAACTCCATTTCTCGTCGCTGAGAAATCCACACCCAAACAATACGGTTTGCATGTGATAATTCACGCCTACGAAACGCACAAAAATCATACCATATCTATTTGTATCGTAAGTTGTGTCAAACACTACAACATCCCCAAAGTATGCGTACGCACTGCGTGACGTACTATCGGCCCAAAAGCATTGTTGAAATACCCCATCCTTTGTCGTGAAACTATAGTAAAAGTTTTTGTCTACCTCTTTCTCTCCGTCGAGCAATCCAATGAGTGTCTCAGCGTCATGCCCGAAGAACGACTCACGCATTTCCCTCTCATAATTTCTAATGTCCCGCTCGAGACATCCTACAGAAGAGGGGCGACTAGACTCTATCCCCATAAGCCGAAATTGCTGACACGTAGGAATGTTGGCATGTGATAACTGACTCATTAGATTTTTTTGGGCTAGTGTTACACTCCTATTTATTTTTAAAAAATGGACCTTCCCGGGGCTGGTCAATGGATGATTGTGCTCAACCATGAAGATTGTAACCTCCCATCCATTCCCATTTTTTCGTCTTGTCACTGTCAACCTAGCTTCACAACCGCATCAAATTCGTCCCTGCTTTCGCTCTCCTGTACGTGGTTTTTTATGTTTCTGCTTATTTTGATAGGCTAAGCTTGTTTGGCTTCTCTATTGCAAGTAAATTTCACCCATCGATAACCCATGCCATCCTCCCCTTTTTTGTTGCTTGCTTTCCGCATGTTGAAACCACTAAGCCGTGCGTACTTTTTGTAGAATACAAGTGCTTCTTCAAACGAGTTAAACATCGGTCCAAGAGACGGAAGATCATATGGGTCCTTAACTTGGGGAATGTATTTCTTTGCAATGTATTCCTTACTTGCTACAAAAATCAAAATTATAAAATTAAACGACACATCCAAACAAGAGAACATTCAACACACCATTCAATAAAACTAAAAGACACATCAAGAAGAAAAATTTGAAACATTGAGGTTAATATATTATGAGTAAAAATAATATATTCCTCCATGACAAGTAATATAATTTCCTTACTAAGTTTGGTTCATTTACTGGATGGGGCCGTGGACAATTCTAGTAGATGTCCCCTTTTTTTATTTAATTTTTCTAAAAATTCATACATCCATTTGCCACAATGTTGTGTTCAATATATTCGGATGATAAAAATAGATAATTTTACATAACTCCCAAACTTTCCTCTTTGTACAAGCTACTCTCACTAAAATGCATTTTCATCATATCATAATTCAACTGGGGAAAAGAATACTAAAAGTATTCAAAACCAACATAAGATCTACCTTGTTCCTATCATTTCTAGCAAACTGCGAGGCTTAAGGCTTTTTATTGGATGCATTCCTCTTTTAATTGCCTATGAACCGATTAAATCCTTTAGCCTTAACAGAGCCTTATATCTCGGGAAAAATTTTAACTGACAAAAACACAGCATACCACATGGTTGTAGCAAGGCCAACACAAAATGAAATAGAAAAATAGGGAAAAACTGAATGAACCAAATATGAGTACCACATTGAATTCTTATATGTTTAGTGGAAATAGCTACTTCATCTTCCATGTTCTATTCTTCTATTTGAGGAAAGAGAAAGTTCTAACCCACCTGGCCCCTGGTTGACATCGTCTCCTACATTGAAATCTTCTTCTCCTTCAATTGAAACATCATCTCCTTGTCCTCCCGATGAAACATCTTCTTGTCCTTCAGTTGAACACGTGGCTTGTCATAGCTGAGTACCGGTGTCCGGCGAGGTCTAAGCGGCAATGTGATGGGTGGTGAAACGCGAGATGAGCACGACTTCTTCCGGTGAGCAATGAGATGAACGCGACGCAACGATAGGGTAATGCTTCTATCGGCTGACGTCACGGCGGTGGCGTTTTGGCGGAGTGGTGGATGGACGACGAAACTTGGTGGAGAATGGTGGAGAGTGAAGGTACGAATGGGAAGCTACTGATGGAAGATTTGGGAAATAGGGTCTCAGATTTGAAAAGGAAGTAAACTAAACATAACATTTAAAAAATATAATTAACGGTGAATGATGTAATGACAACATGTTGGCAATTTATGTTGCCAACATATGTGACGTGGCGCCCTCACAGGGCGCCACGTCACCGGCCAAATTTTTTTTTTTGAAATATTTGTTTTTAATTTTTTTTTGGAATTTACGTCAAGTGAGATGTATAATACATAACTGCCCCCTGATGGTGGGGGTCTCACTCAGCCTCTATCTTTTTTTTCCTCTCGAAAATGGGGGTGTTGGCAACTTATGTTGCCAACGTGTTGGCAACAGAACGGGAGTATATAATTAACAAAATTAGCATATGAAAGGAGACAATGTATTAAAAAATTTTCTTGAGAACTAAAAAAAAAGTAAAAATATTTAAAATATCGTTCAAAGTAATTTTTTAAAATCCCTTTCATTTCTCTTTATCTGAATAATAATTTAAAAGAATCACGTACCGATTAGTTGACTGAAAAAATAGCGATTGAAGTACAGGCTTATTATTATTAACCCAAAATGTAGTGATGGAATTACATAGTGTACTTTGATACAGGCCAAAAAAAAAAATTTCTTATAATTTAAATATAGTATATCAAAGTGAATACTTTTGAGTTTTGATTTTGGAGGGGAGAAAAGGAAAAAAATGAATTTGCATTTGCGTGAGATGATGACATATGCACATAAAATTTAATATGTATTAATTATTGCCCTATGCAATGCAAGACTTGATTTGAAAATTTACATTGTATGAAAATTGTATATTATTATAACATAAAGGAAGCTTTAATATACTAGTCTTTTACAACGTGTGTTGCACATTTTAATTAGAGTTTATTAAGTATATTTTAAATAGTAAATAGAAAAAACTAACATACTTTTATATAACTAGTATCACGCCCGTGCGATGCACGGGAACAATTAAATTTATGTATATGAGACTGCATAATTATAAAAAAATTATTAAATGCAAAAATTACAGAGTAAATTCATAATTATAAAATAAAAAAATTTATGTGCATCACATAATTAAGAAGTTTATCAAAATATGTAACTTTAATTATAATTACCGTGCTTAACATTATACAACAATGCCCGTGGAGATTAATTAATTGTAAATGACCAATTGGGAATGAATATATAAAAATTATTTGATTATAAAAACGTGTCTTTCTCGTTGATACATATCAAATTTATATTAAATACATTTTTTTTCTGAAATGAACATTATGCACTCTAAATTTTATGATTTTATGCGTTCTTTTAATGATTAGCTCTAATTGCTACTTAATTTTAGTTATATTGTATAAGAAGTATTATGCTCAATTTTATTTAATTTAAATTTATAATAACATCGACAATTTTCCGCATCTACAAAATTCATTTAATTTCTTTTCATTTACGTAAGTTGTATGTTAATTGTAAAATTTAAAACTTTTCATTTGTAATTTCATATAGTAAGAAAAGAAAAAAATATGCAATACAAAATTCAGTTAGTGAGTATATTACATCAGCCATATTAAAAACAAAAACATCATTTAATTTTTTTTAATTAGAAATAGTTTGTCATGCTGGCATTGCCAATAGGTCGTTCACCAAACGTGACACTTCAATTATAATAATATAAGGATTAATAAATTACTATTTTACTTAAAAATAAATAAATTATTCAACATAAATCCAATTATAATTTTAACCACTTACTATTTGATTTTAAAAAAGAAAAATTAAAAAATTCTCACTATTTTTTAATAGACCAATTCACGTAACCAAGGAAAACCATTAAAAACTACAATTTTATCACAATAAAATTAAATAAAAAATAAAAAATATTTATTATTTAATATTTTGAATTAGAACTTTAATAAATGAAGTTATACATAAATTCTTTCCCAAATAATTTTTTTTGCATTAGATGTTTGTTTTAGATATTGGTTTATTTTCAATTATATTTTTAATTACTTTTAATTAATGCTAATTTATTTCAAAAACTAATTTTATAATTTTCTTAAAATATTTAATGTGTTTCATATTTGCATCTCTGCCTGCGTGGCACTTCACAAATTATAATATAAAGATTAATGGTATGATAATATAATAATTCAAAATATAAAAATAAAGAGTAATAAATTACTCTTTACTTAAAAATAAATAAATTATTAAGTGTAAATTCAATTATAATTTTAGCACTCAAAATTTTATTAAGAATAATCCATTATTTGAATAATTCATTGCACATTACAAATCAAAACTATCTAAAACTATAATATTTTTTAACACAGTGAAAATAAAATATTTATTATTTAATTTTTTTAATTAGAAATTTGAAAAATTAAATGACATTTAAAGTTTTTCAAAAACTATTTTTTTCTTATTAAATTTTATTTATCACATTTAATAATAAATTTAAGTTTCATAAAAAATAATTATATTTAAAGAATTTTTCCAATTTAAAACTACCAATTAATATTGGCTTATTTCCAAAAATAGAATTTTCTTTTTTTAATTACATAATTGATTTTTATGTATTTTTTAAAAATATTAATGAGTGTCATGTTGGCATTATTGCCAACGTGGCACTCATCTTTTTATAATATGAAGATTAATTTTAAAAGTTATTTACGAAAAGCTTGACTTTTATCAAATAGAAAACCTCATAATTTTATATATGCACTGTGGGCACGCTTGTCGCCGCGCCAAAGTTTAATTTTTTTCCTTATTCGGTTTCAAAACTACAAATTAATGTAGAAGTGGTAAGTAAGGGTCGAACCCAATAGGAACGGTGCTTAATCTAGTTGTCTTTATCAATTAATATAGAAAAGTGGGGGGGTTTTGAGAATTTTGAATGAAAATCAAATGACAAAAGATAAGATCAAATAAAACAATTGAAATAAATATCTCGTTCTCGGGTTCGGTTGTGTCAACAATTTGTGTTTATCTTTCCCATGTAACGTGTTACTATTCCTTCTTCAATTTATCAACTCTCAATTAACCGAGAAGCTTTGATTAACGAATTCTTCCTTAAGTATATTAAGTTAAAAGTAAGCTCTTTAACTTAACATCTAGCTATTGGATAACCCTAAACAAGCTCTTAGGATTTAATGCAAAGCTAGTATGAAATGAACGAGAAGAATGAGTTGAATTAGATGAATAATTTCACAAGCTCGAATTAATGCATCTAAGTTGATTTGTTAATAAATATGCACGATATTCATTTGCTACTTTGGATTGGAATCTAATGACAATTACGGATCAAAAGTTCCAATCCTAGCAAGTAACTTGAATTTAAAGATTAATTGATTCAATTGGCCAAAGTGAATGCAATAATCACATAAACTCAAAAACGGGTTTACAAGCATAACAAATCAACAAATTGAAGTAGAGGAATAGATAAAAGCGTTACTAAAGAGTTAGAAAAAGATAACAACATGTTAGTTGAACACACGCCTCGAACTAGATAGAAAAGTCTTGACTACTCATAATTGCGGGGTTTCATACTTTTAGCGAGTGTTCATTTGTATCACCACCACTATATGATAGATTATGCAAAATATAGTAAACAAGTAAATAAATACTAAGAAATAAATAGAGAAATAAAAGGGAAAAGAGGACTTAGCGAAAAATTGATCCGCCGGAATATGAAAAGCTAAAATCTTCAAGCTAAAACTAAGAACAAATGAAGAAGAAAATTTTATTGGAGAGAACTACTAGCTAATTCTCTTCTACTAAGTTGTGTCTTTCCTTCCTTACAAATGCCTCTATTTATAGGCAAAATTTCAAAAGAAAACATGATAAAAAATTGTACAACTACTCCATTATGATTCCATTAATTGGTAACCACCAAATCATGATCTTAAATTGCTCCATCAGTTCAAATATTGTATCATGGTATAGGTAAGCATCCTGGCTGAATTGTGCAATTGGAATTTCCTCTTTTGGATATTTTAATAGAAATTTATGAATTTTCTACCAAAACATAGTCCAAGAAATCCTCCATTCACATCACTCTCGGTTTTGCCCATTGTTTACCATGATATAATCCGAATAATTTGAAGACGTCAACATCAAAGTTGTAGCCCTCTGAGTTTCCTTTCCAACAATATAAAGTACAGGTCAATCCGAAATTTTTAGCAAAAGTTATGGTCAAATTACTGAACTGCGGCAGTAAATTCGAGCTGCTAATTTTTTTACGCTTTGTCCTTTCTCTTCAAATGGCCATAACTTTCACTAGGAATCTCCGATTTGGGATCCGACAAAAATGTGGAAATCCTCTTTTGATATTCTTTGATATTGGCACAAGAAAAATTGTAAAAACAACTTTCATAAAATTGCATCGGAGGCCCTCCATCTTTGAATTTGCTTGCATTTCGGTCCCAAGTTCCGTTTTCGCTCCATTTTTATCCATTTTGGTTCCTTTTGATTTCTTGTGACTCTAAACACACAATAAAAGGAAAACACATAAAAATAAACATATAAAACTAATAAAACACACAAATACGTAGAATAGAAGAGTTATTTAAGTGCTTTTCTAGCACTTATCAAACTCCCCCACACTTAGACTGTTGTTCGCCCTCGAACAACAACCTATATGATACCAAACAACACACTGATTTTACATGAGATAAACAACTTTAAACATTGAAATCCAACTACAGATAATGACTTGCTTAATAAATATTTTACCGAACCATGAAAATTTCACTTCTTCTCAAATACACAATGGTTTGTCAGTGTGTGCAATTGAGGTTATCATCCCATCACTAACTGGAACCAAATGAAAGCTTATGATGATCTATCCAAATCCTGACCCGAAATAGTAAAATATTTCCTTTCATCTCTCGTGATCCTACTCTTATTTTACAATGATTCCCATGGATCCTAAAAATTACTCTGTTCACCAAAAATCATCAACTATTAGCACTGCAAAGAAAAAAAAAGGGCATGGCAGGTTTTTTATAGCAAATATGTCTTCAATTTAAAGAGTGTTTAGATTGAACACTTCAAACCACTGAGGAAATTTATTTATCTAACTTCACACTTGGGTAGCTATCACATTTCTCGCTATTTTTTTCTTCTTTTTTTTTTTTGAAGAAGAAAAAGAAGTAGAAAAAGAGTTTTGCAATTTTCTTTTCAACTTTTACCTCACAAGTAGCTTTCACACTAAACCCCTTTCATTGGAAGGCACCTTCTTCACCCATTCGAGGTGACGGCTTCACACTCTGAGGTAGGTAGCTCTTTCCTGTGGTCCCTCTCTTTTATTTCAAATATAAAAGTAAAATTCATTCTCAGCATAGGTCAGTGCTTTTTCAAAAATTTTTAAACTCTGTCAATAAAAGACACATTCACAAAAAACAGATACCATGCTATTATAACTACACCTTACTAACAATCGATGTTTCCAGGTTACTTTGAGCAGGACGAATGGATAGAAAAAAAGAAAAGAAAAAGTTAGTTTACTATGGTCTAGAAAGTTAGAAAAAAAAATCAACATTTTCAACCTTCAATTTGTGTTCCAGAGAATGATAGTAAATTACCTATAAATGTGCTCAGATAAATTTTCCAGCTGTGCTTGGAAAAGAACAGAACACATTTTTTTTCGAGATCTTGTAGTTTCAGCTAAGTCACACAAATTAAGCTTGATCATATTCAAAAGTTGCTATCTCATGCAAAATCATCGATACAAATAAAAAAAAAATCACACGCAGACCACAATATGCCACTCCCCCACACTTAAATTCTACATTGTCCACAATGTAGAAATATAGAAAGTATGAAAAAGAGAAGAAATAGAAACTCCCCTATGGTAAGCAATGAGTCGTGCCGATTTGGGGATGGTGGTTGCACAATGTAGCACTTCTGAGGAATACTTCGACAATCCAAAAGCAAGAGACCTGCAATCAACATATTTACAGAACAAGAAAACAACAAATTGAAAATATTTTGGTTTTTTTTTTTTGTGATGAAGAGAAATTTATATACAAAGCGACTTTGGGAGTTGACAACCCTCTGAACATCTTGCAGTAGTATTAACATCAAATTAATGATATGATTCCATCAAGTCTGATCCGCATGGAAACTATCTGAATCAGCATACTCTCTACAAAACAGTTTGACAACCAACCTTAATGAAAAGGTCTTCCATATCGCCACATGACACATAGGTATGTTTACCATTCAATAAAGAACAACCCCACAAGAACCAACAAATGGGAGAATGTTTAGAGCAGAACGTCCAACTCAGACACTTCTCAAATGAATGAGACGTAGTTTTACATATTCGGATGGGTGCTAATGATCACGCTCAAAAAGTTGTTGCTCAATGGTTAGGCCATCAAGTTTGGTTTCCAACAGACGTTGTCGTTGTTCTAACAAATTATCAAACTCTCTCACACTGATTGCCACCGGTCAAGCTTTCTCTGATAGACTTTTCGGCCCTGCACCTAATCGGTCCATCCTTGAAGAAAACAACACGTCTATATTGTGAATAAGTTTGATTTCGAGTACAATGAGGTCCCTCTAATAGCTTTCCACATTTAAAGCAACTTTTAAGGCGCTTAGCACGTCGTTTGCGAGCAGATCGGGATGACCTCGCCTAAAGCTATGACGTTCCAAAGGGAACGCTCATACTTGTCAACAAGTCGAACAATCTGAATCTTGATATCAAGAGGCATAGAGAAAGAGTCGAGTACTTGTAGAAGAGCAACAATACGTAGAGGGGATGCCATAGAAAGAAATGAAAATTCAGTGCACTTTGAGGTATCTGCAAAAGACTTGAAAAAAAAAGGTTAATAGAAGAGAATACAGTTCTTTAAGGTCTACTGAAAAAGACCAGTTTAACGCCTTTGGGCGGGATACATAACCAGTATCCAAGGTATTTTTTTTCTTTTATTTTTTATTTTTTTGTTTATTCCAGAGCGTAACACAGATGTGTTTCCAGAGTTAACTCCGTATTCTACCATCTGAAGTTAGCTATTCCACATTCATAACCTTAACTCTAAATCCAATTCATTTGGATCTCTTTTTCTTTCGCTTAATTCCTCTGGCGAATTGATGACAGACACTTCTACATGCATTTGTGGTACATAAGATTCTAATTTCTCCAATAATTCCTCAATTGATGGTGTAATAAAAATCATTTTTAAAGTATTAGGAGAAATTAGCTTTTGATGAGCTAAAATTCGAGAAATGCCAATAAACCATTGAAATGGTTTTGAATGTTTAAAAGACCAAGTGGCTTAGAGTGTAGATTCAACGTGGCCCAAGAAATTATGCAAAAGATCTGTTCCAAAGTTTCAAAACCCCCTGGCAATACGATAAAAGCATCCGAATGCATTATCATCAGTGTTAAACGTTCAAACAACGATTTAGCCTTTACCTCAAAGCCGATGGTTTTACCATACACCTGTTTTAAAGGTGGTACAGTAATACCAATCACTATTGATCCTCTTGCGTACGCAGATTGAACGGCACACCCTATCAGTCCACGGTAACCTCCTCCGTAAATTATCTTGCCCTTTCGATCTCCAAGTACTGTTCCAGCTTCGACTATTGGTGCTAGAAGCGTTGGTTGTCCCAGATTGATTCCACCAAAGAGACTTATGACCCTCAATGTCCTCTTTGAACTCCCAGTTCCGGCAGAAGTAGTAGCCTCCATAGGTTGTCGATTTTGCACACTAAAAACTGACACAAGAACACAAAAACAATTAAAAATAACAATATGTACACGTAGTTGTGATTTTGGCTCACATCTTCCTCTGGTTTTACGTCCAGAAACGGCTTAAACGTCTTCTATGAGTCGGGGATAGGCTTCCCATCCAGTTTTCTTATAGACTGGCAAACAGGGTCTTTTAAAGTCAGATTCCCAAGACTATATCGTTCTCGTTCCTTTTTAAATTCACTTCACAGATTGAGAAGTTCGATTTGCACCATTCCACTAGGATGCGTTTCAAGAGTTTTATGGATATCATCTAAAGACTCCTTACTTATGCCATCCTTAATGAAACGTATTTTATCTTCTCGATTTGTGGACACAAATCCAATGGAACTATTACCTGATTTGCATGTCCATCGAGTGCATTTATAAGGCCATCTAGCACATTTATAGCACACATTCATTCTTTTTGCTCTTCGTTTCTTGGCAAAATTACTTTTGCCTAACCCTGGTGCATATTTAGTACTAAAAGCTGGCATTTCACCTCCTAATCGGACCTTTGCTTCAATCAACCAACGGATATCCTCAGGCATTTCCTTTTCCATCAACATTTTTAACCATCCTACTCTAGAACAGTAAATCTCTTTCAAAGCATTCAAAGGCAATGACGGATAATATTTGTGGATTTTGGAAAATTTGTTATCCATTTAAAATTCAAGTATTTTGGAGAAGTAGAAGAAAAGAGAGTGCTTAGGTTGCCTCCTAAGTAGTGCCTTTGTTTATAGTCGTTGGCTCGACTATAAATTTTTTTTTTTTAGTTACGTAACACACGAGAGAAAAAGAAACACTGAAGTAATAAAATTAAAACCATGAAAATCAATAAGCATAGTAGATTATCACACTCTTCCATATTTTCAAGTAAAATAACGAAGGAGAAGAAAAAGTAACAGAAATTGAACTACATAATCAATTAAAATGAGAAAAATACATATATATACAAAAATATCACACACGTCCATACTATAAAACTAAGAAAAAAAAATAAATAGAAAGAAGAAGAAGACGGTGAAGAAGAAAGAAATTACCTAATCACTGCTAGAAAGAAGTACTCATTGAGTAATTGAAATTGTGGTTGTGGTTTCATGTGGAGAATGATCTGAATTTATAGTCAAATGAGCACTGTTTCAACCGACAATTATACATGTGGAGTGTGCTTGAAAGAGTACGTTGGAAGGAGTTCCAAGAAAACGCGTTTGACGGATTTGTCATTTATCAATAATTAACCTGCCCATTATCTGTAATTCTCGCTAATCACCGATTTATGGGCCATCATGTCTCTTTCCAAATAATTGAGTCTCGAAATATCGTCCTCCTACAGTAATAAAGCAATATCTTCCTTAATACGTTAGATGAAAAGTAAACAAATTAAAAACAAAAAAAATACAAATATTAAAAGAAAATTGCTTGGGTTGCCTCCCAAGAAGCGCTTTTGTTTATGGTCGTTAGCTCGACACAGTTCCCATTTGTCAAGTAGGATTCCTCAAATCCATTGAAGCTCCACATTGTCTTCGATGGTTTCTCCGAATGTCTTGATTTCTTAACAGTCCTTCTTGAATTCTTCTCCAAATTTTTTTGGTCTCATTTCTTTCCGTGGCTTCCTTCTTCGAGATGAGGTAATTATGCTTTGGCTCAATCTTATGTGTTGTGCTGGCTCTGCAATTCAACTTACACAGTTCTTGCACAAAAGGATTAGTTGAATTGATTGCAAAGACAGAACAAGCGTTATTAGGGCGCAATGAACCATCAAAAATATTAAAGTTCGCTTTTTCCTCATCAAATTCCATGGATAGTGTACCCTCATAGACATCAATTTTAGTGCGAGAAGTGTAAAGAAATGGACGTCCCAATATGATAGGTGTAGGGTGAGGTGAATGTTCATCAGCCATATCAAGCACGTAAAAATCAGCAGGGAAAACTAAACCATTTATTTTGTCTAGCACATCTTCTATCACTCCATCCGGGTATGCATTGGTACGATCAGCTAGTTGCACAATTACGTGAGTTTCTTTCAGTTTTCCTAAATTTAGTGAAGCATACAAGGATCTAGGCATGACATTTATGGATGCTCCTAATTCTATAAGTACTTTGTCAATGTGGTGATTGCCTATGGTGCAAGGGACAGTGAACATACCCGGGTCTTTGCATTTTGGAGGTAGCTTTTTCTGGAACACTGCTGAAACTGTTTCTCCCATTTTTATCATTTCATTTCCCATCAATTTCCTTTTGTTAGTGCAAAGATCTTTCAGAAACTTAGCACAGCGTGGAATTTATTTGATTGCATCTAATAAAGGAATATTGATCGCTACTTTTGATATGATCCTGGATGCCCCCATGTGCGACAAGGAAGCTTGGAGCGTTGTTTAGGCTAAGTGAAATCAAGTTCAAGCCAAGTGGAGCAGAAATGAAGAGATTTCACGCAATTTGGGATGTTCGGCCGGGTTCAAAGCTATACATCGTTGGAACGAGCGAGAGTTTGAAGGCAGAGTCTTTCAAGAATTGAAGCTCGTCGAGTCTAGATTACATGGAGCTTTGAATCACCCCATTTGGACATCGGGTTCGAAACTTCTAGCCAAAACGATGAAGGTTGTCCAGCAAGGAAGCCGGGAAATTTCAAGAATAATTACGGCCGTAATTATAAGTCTTACGGCCGTATCAGTATTTTTACGGCCGTACCATTGGTCCTTACGGCCGTAACGTCGATTTCCAGCTTTTGGGCCAAAGTTATGCAGAGAGCAAATTACGGCCGTACTTTATCATAATACGGCCGTACTCCAGATTTACGGCCGTAACCGTTGTCCATACGGCCGTAACTCAAGAATCAAGTTTGGACGGTTTTGAGGCAGAGAGATTATTACGGCCGTACGTTTGAGTAATACGGCCGTAACCGAGGATTTACGGCCGTAACTCCTAAAATTACGGCCGTAACTCTAGACCGACTTAGAGTCAAATGTAGATATTTTCGGATATTTTCATTATTTTATCATTATTTTCGAGTTGGGCATGTATATGAAGGCAAAACCTTCATTGTAAACAAACTTTTGAGCTTTGAATGAGATGTTGAGCTTGAAAGCCAATCTTCGGGTCGAGCTTTCTCCCCACCTCGTCCCCCGTGTTTGGGCTCGTTAAACACAACCCCGAGCTTATCGTGAGTGTGATCGACTCGCGTGGCGCTCAACCCCGTTCCTTCTTCGATTTGCGCACCGTTTGAGGCGGAGGGTTCGATATACCCTTTGTTGCTACGTCGTCGGTCGAGGGATTTCCGGGTTTTCCGATCGTTCTACCGGATACTTGGGCTTTTCTGGCGTTGTATTCATTCCGCGAGGATCGATTCGAGTCGAGGCGACCGTTCGCGTATCATCCGCATCGAGCCCGAATCCAATTATCCGTATCTATCCTTTATTAATAGTTCTTTTATTATTGTTGTTGTTGTTTTTATCGGTTTAGATTATCGATTTTCGATTTTTAGAATTGTAGAGATTAGTGTGTGTTCTTGGTGTTCTTGGTGCAAATTGCTATTTGTGCTTAGAATCCACTAATCTTCTAGTATTGTGTTGTTGTTGTATTGTTGTTTGTGTTGTTGTTGTTAAAAAAAAAAAAAGAAAAAAGAAAAGAGGGCCGAAAATATTGGGAAAAAAAAAAAAAAAACCCAAATGGCTCCAAATGTTGTTGTGAACGAGTGTTAGTCGAGCTTCTTGGCTACACTTGGTTTTCATTGTTTGTGTTGTGTTGTTATCCTAGTAGTGTGAGTTGTAATTTTATTGTCTTGAGTTACATTGTTAGGGTTTCAAGTTATAGGTGTTGGTTAAATTGTGTTATTTGTTGTCGAGTATTAGTGTGTTTTGTTGTTAAGTTTGTTTTGTAGTAGTGTCATTGTGTCTGAGTTGTAATTTATAGTTTGTGTTATTTCTTTGAGTTGAAACACAATGCCGGAGTTGAGCTTTAATGATAGACATCGTCCAAAAGCTATGACTTTGGAAGACTTTCACGCTTCTATGATTACAATGGAGCATCGATTGAGTCGAAATTTGAAGGGAAGTGTTGAATCATCTATTGCTCGATTGAATGCGAATGTGAGTCTTCGAGGTAATAGTGATGGGGATGCTTATGAGAATGAGAGTGAGGATAGAGAGATTCGGCGGGTTAGAAAGAGGGAACAACGGAGGCAAAGTGAGTATGAAGGGGATGCGAAGAATGAGGACATTGACGTACCTTCATTTCGAGGAAGAGCCAATCCGGATGTCTACCTAGATTGGGAAAGCCGAGTGGATCTCATGTTCCAAACTCATAAAATCCGGGAGACGAAGAAGGTCCCATTGTTGGTCAAGGAGTTCATGGATCAAGCCTTATGTTGGTGGAAGCAAACCACCCTTGCTAGGCGAAGAAATTTAGAGGAACCCGTTGACACTTGGGATTGCTTGAGAAGGTTGATGAGAAAGAGATTCGTCACATCGCATTTTTATAGGGATTTGTATCGGAGTGTACAAAACCTAACTCAAGGTGGACGAACCGTTGAGAAGTACTTCCAAGAAATGGAAAGATTGATGACTCGTGCCGATATTGTTGAAGATGAAGAAGCTATTATGGTTAGGTTTTTGGCGGGATTGAACCGAGATATTGCCGACTTCATTGAATTGCTAGACTATTCGAATCTTGAGGAATTAGTTTGCAAGGCGGTGGAGGTGGAGAAGCAAATTAAGGGAAGAAGTTCAAATCTATTCCAAACCAAGAATCGTAGTGGCTTTGATCAAATTACATTGACCGGCGCCGAGATTGATCGAAAGGCTTGGAAGAGTGGGAAAGAACCATCTAAAGTATCACGGGAGCTTAGTGATAAGGGTAAAGGAAGAGTTGGTAAAGAGACAAGTCGAACCCGAGACAAGCTATGTTCTAAATGTCACGGGATTGATTCTATTTCGTCTCGAATGCCCTAAACCAAAGGTGATACCGGGGCATGAAGAAATGGTTCTGAGAAGGAGATGGTGAAAGAGAAGTCTTCAACCAAAGACGAAGAGGAGTTGGTGGTTTTTGACAAAAGCTCTACGACAATTCCCAAAGCATTGATAGTAAGGCACGCCATTGGTACTCAAGCAAAGGAGAATGAGTCGAACTCACAACAAGAGAATCTTTTCTATACTCGTTGCTTGGTGAAAGGTACGCCTACTAGTGTTATTATTGATGGGGGAAGTTGTAGAAATTTAGCTAGTCTTGTGCTTGTTGAGAAGTTGGGATTGCATATGATTAAACACGCGAATCCATATCACATGCAATGGTTTAATGATTCGGGAAATGTTAAGGTTAACAAGCAAGTACTAGTGCCATTCTCGATCGGATCTTATACGGATGAGTTGCTTTGTGATGTAGTACCTATGCATATTACCCACGTGTGGTTGGGAAGACCGTGGCAACATGATAAGAAGGTATTGCATGATGGCTATAAAAACCGTTTTAGTTTCAAGTTGAACGGAAAAACTATTATACTTGATCCGTTATCTCCGGAACAAGTACATATAGATCAAATGAAGCTAAAGGATGAGGCCGATGTGAGAAGATATGAGAAAACGAAAGGAGGTGAACTGAAGAAGGCGACGATTGCATTGAATAAGGACAATGCAAGTGTTGAAATGGTTGTTGTGCCGTTTAAACAACATTGTCCACATGAAGTTGGAAAAGAGCTTTCGGAAGTGATTGTTGATTCTCCTAGTCTATATTGTTCAAATGCCCATGTAGTTGAGAAGGAGACTAGGGAATCCATTGAAAGGGAGTCATTGGAATTGGTTGTTGATCCTCAACATCCAATTGATCTTATGGAGAAGCAAGCAGTGGAGTGCTCGGTGGAGCAAGCGGAAGAAGCGCTAGAGGTTGGAGTTGTGGATGAACTTGTTGACATCCATGACATTGACCCGAGGAAGAACGAGGACATGGAGAGTGGAGAAGTAGAAGTTGAAAGAGAAGAGGAAATGCCACTTGAGAAAATGGTGGTCGAGGAGAATGACGAGCTTAAGTATGAGGATCACTTCCTTGTATCTCACACCTCTAACATACCCCACCCCAATTTTATTATCTTTCTCTTTCAGGTTGGTGCTGGCCGAACGAAAGGCATTCTATTTTCCTTAATCTTTGCGAAGTTTGAGCGTCAACCACTTCTGAAGAATTCCATTCACTCCACAAGCCGGTCCACGTGCTTCACACATGGCGATGACCATTCTTTCCCATTCGACCGGAGGAATCGAATGGTCATTCAAGCAAAAAGGTCAAGTATCGTATCACCCCGGATAACTTTGTTAAATGCGCCTATGTTGATTCGAGACGAATCATCTTGAAGAGGAGGGGATGATATGATCCTGGATGCCCCATGCGCGACGAGGAAGCTTGGAGCGTTGTTTAGGCTAAGTGAAATCAAGTTCAAGCCAAGTGGAGCAGAAATGAAGAGATTTTACGCAACTTGGGATGTGCGACTGGGTTCAAAGCTGTATATCGTTGGAACGAGCGAGAATCTGAAGGTAGAGTCTTGTGAAGAATTGAAGCTCGTCGAGTCTAGATTGCATGGAGCTTTGAATCACCCCATTTGGACATCGGGTTCGAAAGTTATGGCCAAAACGATGAAGGTTGTCCAGGCAGTGAAGCTGGGGAAATTTCAGCAGAGAATAATTACGGCCGTAATTATAAGTCTTACGGCCGTATCATTGGTCCTTATGGCCGTAACTTCAATTTCCAGTTTTTGGGCCAAAGTTATGCAGAGAGTAAATTACGGCCGTACTTTATCAAAGATACGGTCAGAACTCCGCACTTACTGTATCAGAATCATTGTCCATACGGCCGTAACTCAAGAATCAAGTTTTGGCAGTTTTGAAGCAGAAAGCTTGTTACGGCCGTACGTTTGACTAATACGGCCGTAACCGAGGATTTACGGCCGTAACTCCTAAAATTACGGCCGTAACTCTAGACCGACTTAGAGTCAAATGTAGATATTTTCGGATATTTTCATTATTTTATCATTATTTTCGAGTTGGGCATGTATATGAAGGCAAAACCTTCATTGTAAACAAACTTTTGAGCTTTGAATGAGATGTTGAGCTTGAAAGCCAATATTCGGGTCGAGCTTTCTCCCCACCCGGTCCCCCGTGTTTGGGCTCGTTAAACACAACCCCGAGCTTATCGTGAGTGTGATCGACTCGCGTGGCGCTCAACCCCGTTCCTTCTTCGATTTGCGCACCATTTGAGGGGGAGGGTTCGATATACCCTTTGTTGCTACGTCGTCGGTCGAGGGATTTCCGGGTTTTCCGATCGTTCTACCGGATACTTGGGCTTTTCTGGCGTTGTATTCATTCCGCGAGGATCGATTCGAGTCTAGGGCGACCCGTTCCGTATCAACTTTCCTAAGTGTGTCCAAAATTTCCCTTTCTTTGATTTCATTATTGGTGTTTGCTAGTCTACTGGGAAAAGGGGGAGGGGGTTGATTTAACAATGATAGGAGAACTTACCCCTTTTTCCAACTCTTCTTCTTTGTCTTCATGTGTGGGAATTTGTTTGTGAGGGTTTACAATCTCTTTTCCACTCCTTAAAGTTATGGCACTGACATTCTTTGGATTCACCTCAGGTTGGGATGGTAACTTTCCTCCAGATTGTGTTTCCAGACGATTGATAGCAGTTGCCAATTGACTCATTTGATTTTCCAAGTTTTGGATGCTTGATTTGGATTCCTGTTGGAATTTCAAAGTGTTGGTTGCTAATGTTTTCACCATATCCTCGAGAGACATACCTGATTGTTGAGGTTTTTGTTGAAATTGCCCTTGGGGTTGAAAATTCCCATGTTGTTGGAATTGGCCTTAAGGCTTGTTAGGAAAGAATCCTGGGGGCTTGTTGTTTCCATAGCTCAGATTGGGGTGGTCTCGCCATCCTATATTATAGGTGTTTGAGTATGGATTGTATTCTTGTCTTGGGAATGAGAAATTATTTGCTGAGTTCACTTGTTCGTTGTTATCCACTTGTAGAACAGGACAAGCATCTGTAGGATGTCCTAGATTTGTACATATGCCACATACTTTGACTTGCGGATTGTTTCCTACAACAATTTGTTTGAGAAGATGTGTTAGTTCAGAAAGTTGGCTTTCAATATTGGAATTACTTACCTCGTTAACTCTTCGAATGTTTATCTCCCGGTCTGTACTGAATTGTTGAGTATTTTCAGCCATGTTTGAAATCAGTGTTCTGGCTTCAGCAGGGGTTTTGTTCATCAATGCGCCTCCACTAGCAACATTAACCATGTTTCTATCTGATTGACATAAGCCTTCATAGAAGTATTGCACTAGGAGGTTTTCACTGATTTGGTGATGCGGGCAGCTTGCAATGAGCTTTTTGAAACGCTCCCAATACTCATAAAGAGTTTCTCCATTGTTTTGGCGCATCTGCAGATATCTTTCCGATATTTGGGGTCTTTGAAGTCGGGAAGTACTTTTCGAGGAAAAGTTGCTTCATTTGATTCCATGTTGTGATCAACCTGGTGGTAAAGTGTATAACCAATCTGTGGCGGCATCTTTTAGTGAAAATGGAAAAGCTCTGAGCTTGATTTGCTCTTCAGTGATGCCCGGGGGTTTCATGCTATCGCACACCACATGAAACTCCTTCAAGTGTCGATATGGATCTTCGCCGGATCGTCCATGAAAAGAAGGTAGAAGACGTATCAATCCAAATTTTAGTTCGAAAGTCTTACCTTCTACGGTTGGAAAGGTGATACACAAAGGTTGTTGAGTAATTTCGGGAGTTGCCAGTTGTTTTAGAGTTCTTTCATTATTGTTTTCTGCCATTTCTCGTTCGGTTTGTTTTGCTTGTCTTATTCGTTTTCGAATGGATTTCTCGATTTCTGGATCGAAACTTTCAAGAATTCGATTAGTAGATCGGGTATTATGCATACAAGTGAAGAATAATTTTTTTTTTAAATTAATTAATAAAAGCAACTAAATTGGTTAACCATTCCCCGGCAACGGCGCCAAAAACTTGGGCGCGCTTGTCGCGGCACCCAAAGTTTAATTTTCTTCCTTACTCGGTTTCAAAACTACAAATTAATGTAGAAGTGGTAAGTAAGGGTCGAACCCAATAGGAACGGCGCTTAATCTAGTTGTCTTTATCAATTAATATAGAAAAGTGGGGGGTTTTGAGAATTTTGAATGAAAATCAAATGACAAAAGATAAGATCAAATAAAACAATTGAAATAAATATCTAGTTCTCGGGTTCGGTTGTGTCAACAACTTGTGTTTATCTTTCCCATGCAACGTGTTACTATTCCTTCTTCAATTTATCAACTCTCAATTAACCGAGAAGCTCTGATTAACGAATTCTTCCTTAAGTATATTAAGTTAAAAGTAAGCTCTTTAACTTAACATCTAGCTATTGGATAACCCTAAACAAGCTCTTAGGATTTAATGCAAAGCTAGTATGAAATGAACGAGAAGAATGAGTTGAATTAGATGAATAATTTCACAAGCTCGAATTAATGCATCTAAGTTGATTTGTTAATAAATATGCACGATATTCGTTTGCTACTTTGGATTGGAATCTAATGACAATTACGGATCAAAAGTTCCAATCCTAGCGAGTAACTTGAATTTAAAGATTAATTGATTCAATTGGCCAAAGTGAATGCAATAATCACATAAACTCAAAAACGGGTTTACAAGCATAACAAATCAACAAATTGAAGTAGAGGAATAGATAAAACGTTACTAAAGAGTTAGAAAAGATAACAACATGTTAGTTGAACACAACGCCTCGAACTATATAGAAAAGTCTTAACTACTCATAATTATGGGTTTCATACTTTTAGCGAGTGTTCATTTGTATCACCACCAATATATGATAGATTATGCAAAATATAGTAAACAAGTAAATAAATACTAAGAAATAAATAGAGAAATAAAAGGGAAAAGAGAACTTAGCGAAGAATTGATCCACTAATATGAAAAGCTAAAATCTTCAAGCTAAAACTAAGAACAAATGAAGAAGAAAATTTTATTGGAGAGAACTACTAGCTAATTCTCTTCTACTAAGTTGTGTCTTTCCTTCCTTACAAATGCCTCTATTTATAGGCAAAATTTCACAAGAAAACATGATAAAAAATTGTACAACTACTCCATTATGATTCCACTAATTGGTAACCACCAAATCATGATCTTAAATTGCTCCATCAGTTCAAATATTGTATCATGGTATAGGTAAGCATCCTGGCTGAATTGTGCAATTGGAATTTCCTCTTTTGGATATTTTAATAGAAAGTTATGAATTTTCTACCAAAACATGGTCCAAGAAATCCTCCATTCACATCACTCTCGGTTTTGCCCATTTTTTACCATGATATAATCCGAATCATTTGAAGACGTCAACATCAAAATTGTAGCCCTCTGAGTTTCCTTTCCAACAATATAAAGTGCAGGTCAATCCGAAGTTTTTAGCAAAAGTTATGGTCAAATTACTGAACTGCGGCAGTAAATTCGAGCTGCTAATTTTTTTACGCTTTGTCCTTTCTCTTCAAATGGCCATAACTTTCACTAGGAATCTCCGATTTGGGATCCGACAAAAATGTTGAAATCCTTTTTTGATATTCTTTGATATTGGCACAAGAAAAATTGTAAAAACAACTTTCATAAAATTGCATCGGAGGCCATCCATCTTTGAATTTGCTTGCATTTCGGTCCCAAGTTCCGTTTTCGCTCCATTTTTATCCATTTTGGTTCCTTTTGATTTCTTGTGACTCTAAACACACAATAAAAGGAAAACACATAAAAATAAACATATAATACTAATAAAACACACAAATACGTAAAATAGAAGAGTTATTTAAGTGCTTTTCTAACACTTATCATGCACCCTTATTCAACTTTAAAAAAATAACTATTAATGAAATAATATATACTAGACATGACGATAGACTATATAGTTGGAAAAAAGTTTTTTACACCAAGGAAGAGATATTTCGCACTGAAATTCGATACTTTTTTGAATTGCATAGAAGAGTTAGATGTCATATCAATATCATATGTGAAAAATAATTCTTATTCATCCTTCTTATTTGAACACTTTCGATTGACGTGTTGTATGTTGCAATTTCTTATGATGTAAGATTTTCTCTTTTAAATTTCAGCATCAAATTGCTTCAATTGTATCATTGGTCAACATGACTTGTACTTTTTTATGGGACATGACTTGTATTTTATAATCTTGTAAAATATTTATTTCATTTCTCATACAAAGTTTTATAATTATGAAACATATAATAGCTATAATAATTGACTGATGACCTCTCTTTGTCAATTAGGATAAATATCAAAGTAGCAACCTTTTGAGCATTGTTAGAGTAAGATTTCTTCAAACTTTTTCAAACTACCACCACTTTAAAGCATCATTCATTTTCATTATTACCATTTCCATCACGTATTCGTCTCAACCGAACTTCTAATCAATCAATTCTTTCACCCAACTTGTCTATTGACTCCACAAACGAAGCTTTCATTTGGCGGTTCCTTTCTCGCAATATTCTTCTCAACTCATTTGTCATCGACAAATTGCACTTTTACCTGTAGTAGAATGAAAATCAGACATAATGTGCTCAAGTGTCTAATAGTGTCCCTTGTGAAGTTTATCACTCGTGTTTATCACACAAATGTATTTTACCCGATATTAAACTCACCACATTGCCTTTTGCCTCTCATTTTCTCACAAGTCAATCCTCCAAAAAATTCAACAAACTTAATAAAAAACTGGACAAATTCTCTCTTAATCGAACTTCGAAGTTGATTGTCAAGTAGAAACGAAGGCGATCCACTGACACAACTCAATATAATAGCAATCAAATGACTAAGTGCAGCCAATAATTAGGCTAACACCCGTTCACAAACTATGGGATTCCATTCTTTCGATTGAAATAATTTTATATATATATATATATATATATATATAATTTTTCTTATCCAACAATAACAACTACAACACAATCACAACAAGTTCTCAAGAACAATTGCTAGTTGATCATAAGAACAATGATAACAAGATGCAATAATGACTTAACTAAAACAAGGACAATAACAATTCAAGAACAACTCAAGAACATAATAAGATGATCTAAAGAACACTAGATTCAACTATTAACTCAAATATAAGTTCTAGAAACCAAAAACCAAAACAATAATAGATAAAAATAACAAATAGAAATACTGGATGATTAGAGCTTCTACTCTGATACCAACTGATGCAAACCACGTTAGAACAAAACTAACGTGATCCACATGAGATAAGATCAGTCCCAGAAAAGCTAAAAATCTGACAGTGATCTACGTGAACCGCTCAACCTTCGACTTACGATGTGGGAACAATAGGTGTATCAAACCTATCACCTCCAGTGATGCGAAGTAGACAACCAACAGGGTTTGAATGCTAGAAGAGAGGAACAAACTATTGATAAGTTTGGAGTGTCCAATGAAGAATCAAGAGGAGAAAAGCTCGACTTAAAGCTTTTAGCTCTTATTTAACTTCAAAGATTAAAGTTACAAATGAGATACAATGGCATACTTAAACTAGCCCCAGAATAGCAACAAACTTGCTCTCTAAGTTAAATGTGAGAAAATACTAATAAAATAAAAAATATCTCAAAATATCTAAAAAGTAGTCACGAAAGTTGTGAAATTCAGTAGGGTTATAGCCATAAGTACTGGGGGTTATGATCATAACTGACCCCCAATCAAAATCAGGCCAAAGATGGTAGGTTACGGTTGTAACTATCTAGGGTAACAGTGGTAATTAGCCCTTTAAGGTCGTAACTGGCTCTTGTTTTGGCCGTAACTTCAACGCAGGCAACCATAATTCCATACAATTCATGATGTGATGGGGTTATAGCAATAACTTCAATGGGTTACGGTCGTAACCTGTCTCCAGCTGGTTTTTGGCCTTCGTTGATCAAACAATTGACTTCTTTCTCGTCCTTGACTCCTAATCTTCATCCCACGCCTTGAGGTGGCTCCTTAGGCCATTTTTCTTCTACCAAGCTCGTCATCGTCATCTTTAACTTGTTTGCTCGAGCTCGTGTGCTTGGCCTAATCGGCACTCGAGGTGAATCAATCGGCATTGAGCTAGCTCGAATTGTATTATAGTCAGAGAAGAACATACGACCGTTATCCCAAATAACTAAGTACAAACACTTATTACGCTAATGCAAACAATCAAGCTCCCACATATGGGCACATGGTCAGATCATCGATACGTGCCCATTATCCGACCACAAGTGGATACCGAATCTGAAATGATTAAGCTATGCAAATAATCAAGTGCCCATATGCGACCACCTTAAGGTGCTTGATCAGTCCAAAGCTTAATGTCCATATTTCCGCAGCTTTATGCGCCAATTTTAGTTCCCATCAAATATTGAAAAAAATATTAATGGTACTCATTTTCAATAAAAATGATGCTTTAACATAATACTTATTTTCTTTGTTCGAACATTTAAAAAAAAATCGTTGTTTGATGACGATAATAATAATAATAATAATAATAATAATAATAATAATAATAATAATAATGTTATAAAAGTATAGAAACAATAGAGAGAATTTAGAGAGAATGAATTCTAATGAATTCACATGAATGAATTTCATTAATAACTGAAGCCCTATTTATAGGAAAACTTCGAATGGCACAATCGTAATTACATAATTTCATCAGGGACATAATAGTCATTCACATCATTAAAATATTATTTTTCCTATCTCTCGAGGTGCACGTTTACAACACTCCCACTTGAATGACTATTTGTGCAATTGTCTTCTGGACTTGTTTGAAGCAAAACCCAACGAAAAATAAAAACTTCCAAACTGATTGTAGGAGAACTTAAAGTGGTTATATATTGCTTCGCCAAAATATTGCTCCCCCTGATTTCTATTAGCGGTATATGAGTATTCATGTGCTGCCTCATTAAAACCTTGTCAAGAAAACCCAGTGGGAAAAAACTTGATCGAAGGAAAAAGAATACAGCTACTCTATCTCGATTTCATATCTTGAGGACGGATATCCTTACTGATAAAGGATTTCAATATCATCATTATTTGGATCTAAATCATTGTCTCTATTATAACTTGATCCAATAGATACACTGTGTCGATTTCTCTTGTCGTCCTCAATATACCATGAATATGCCTCGTTAAAACCTTATTAGGAAAAACCCAGTGGGAAAAATCCTAATGAAGGAAAAAGAGTACATTATTCATGTGAATACGCCTTTAATGTTGCCTCATTAAAAACCTTGCTAGGAAAACCCAATGGGATAAAACCTCAGTCAAGGGAAAAAGAGTGCAACGCCTATTTTATACAAGTATGCTGCAAGCATTTCAAAATCTTTCATAGATTTGTATGAGTATCATATACATTGGTTGATACTCTTCATTCATCTCCACGTGAATGAAATTTTAGATGTTATACAATATCATGTTATATTCAGTGCATTTATGCAATCAACAGCTTCGATCTCATTTTCTCACTATATCGAGATATATACCTAAATTTCTTCTGGAGATTTCATATTAGTTGAGATTGGGCTGCCTCATTAAAAACCTTGTTTGAGAAAAACCCTTTTGGGACAAAAACATCAATCAAGGAAAAGAGTACAGCATATGAATTTCTCAACAATATCAATGTAGATGTTTTGAGCCGTTGCATGCACTGATACAGTAATACATTTGAAACCTCTTCAAGAGTTTCATTCTCATTTCTCATTAAACCTGTGCATGAACACTTTAATCATAATGGCATATATTTCAGCATTGGCATTTTCGATGGATTTTAATATCCTCACTATTATTGATAGTATGTAGCGCTATCTTTTCATAGTGTGTCGACACTTTCAATTTTATTTCTTTCCCCATATCGACATAACTTATCGAGATATCTCATTATCAATCCTCTTGTAGGATTACACAATATAGTTATGTCTATATACTCTTCAAGAGTATATGCCTCCGTTATTAAGACCATCTTTTATAATTTTCTTTGATATATATGATTGGGGAACTCTTATAATATCAACATTTCTAGCAATATTAACTTATCAAAGCATCATAACTGATATATGTGATTGTTCATAGTCTTTCATGCATGCTTGAACTTCAAGTTTATATTTCAATTGTGAGGATATAGTATGATGCATTTCACATATCATTTTCAGCCTTTAATACTCCCCCTCATGCTAAGAAAATTTAGAACACTAAAACTCATATATGTTCTCATCATTCAGCCTTAATATGGGAATTTATATAGTTTGCATTCTATTCTCGATATTGGCAATTTATTGGAGGACTTTAAATAATTTGCCACATAATATCCCACTTGTATGCGCATACTCAATCCTTTAGGGATTTATTCAAGTATTGGGATATATATTTACTAGCTTTATAATTAAATCTGGAAATCGTGCTCATACCGTGAGCAAATATTTCGTAAATTTCAAATTACGAATCATATACACATGTGACTATCTAGTGGATCCATATCATAATATCTAGTAGTCCACATGGAGGATGAGTGGGCCCATATTTCTCATCCTTTATATATTCCAAATATATTTGGAATTTTATTCCCAACATTGGCCAGTAATTATTTATCGAGAATAATTATTTGAAGAATTCTTCTAATTCTTCACTTGAAATATTGATTTCAATAATTATTTAAACCGGGATGGTCAGTCCGGTTCTGCAAACGAGTATTATTGAACTTTTAGTTCAATAAATTCTTATATCGATTTCACTAGTATCTGTATAGTGCTCAACATGATTTATCATAGAAACAATTCACCAACATATTTCATTATCTTTTGGTGACATTATTGTCTAATACTGTACAAACACGGATTTACAGTTCATACGCATCACATCTGGCTACTGTTCAACTACGGTGTCTTAGCTCTTACGCTTTACAGAGTCGTAACTCATATGCTTTATGTTACTATTTTAACGCGGAGTCGTATCTCATACGCGTCGTATTATTCTATAAATAGATCATCAAAATTATCGCAAAATTCATCCTAATAAGAGTCCATATCTTATAATGGATCATATGCTCTCAAATATTCGAAAATACTATCTATCATTACCGATCAAAATTCTAAAAAGAATTTATCGAGGTAGACTCGAAAGGTTGAGGATGCTAATGAATAAGGGCATCCCAGGAGATGTTCGATATTTGATTGAAGCAAAGGTTCGATTATCTGGTGAGGCTTCGATTCCTTCTAAATACATGCCTGGTATGGGTAAAAGTAGTTTTTCAAAGAAACGGAGAGCAAAAAGATTAGGAGGGTGCTACAAATGTGCTCGGTGGACATGTGACACTCGATGTAAATCTGTGGGGTACGTGTCCAGTAACCGAGAAGATAAGATAACATTCATTAAGAATGGATTGAGTAAGGAGCCTTTGGATGATATTCAACCGGCTCTTGAGACACATCCTAGTGGACACGTACAAGGTGGGCTGATGGCCTTATGGGCCAAATTCAAAGATCAACAAGCACTTTATAGTCTTGAAATACTTACTTTAAAAGATCCAGTTTGTAAATTTAGTAGAAAAATTTAGTATAATAATTTTCTCGTATTAATGTAAGAAAGCTCAGTGTAATAACGAAGATCAATATATTTCTTTTATTTGTAAATATCGTTTTTCAATTTTTAAGATATATATATGTATATATATATATTATTTTTCAATCACCGACAGCTATATGTCATATCACTAAAATTTTTCTGCGTTTTTCTCTTTCATATTTGTCAAAAAGTAAATAGTACAATCAATTATTGGTTTGAAAATTTTATTTAAATAAAGGGATTCGTGTCTCTCATGTTCATACGTTGAAAGTATAGTGCAAAAAGAGAGATAGGAGTAGAGATGGATATAGAGATTTTAGAATCATCTCATACAAGTCAGCATTTACCTCACCAGATTAAAACCATATGTGTTCTTGGTGGCTCCAGACTAGTAGGTCATATCCAATATGTGGATATGGCAGACCAACTTATAAGGGAGTTAGAGAAACAAAATATCAATATACTATATGGAGGGACTAATAACAAACTATTAAGGAGTCTTACGATGGCCACACAATCATGGGGGATAAGAGTGTCAAGTGTAATACCTTTTCATCGAATTGGAGGCAGTAATCGAATTGGAGTTAGAAATGTCATTAGTCCAGCTGGTTTGATGCTACAAAAACAATCCATCCACGACTGCCTGATGTACATGATGAGCAATAGTGATGCTTTTATTGTTCTTCCAGGCGGCTATAACACGCTGGAGGAAATATTCAATATAGCGTCATGTGCACAGTGAAATTTTCATACCAAACCCATAGGTTTGTTGAATATTAATTATTTCTTTAATGGTTTGCTAGCATTTCTAGATCAGGGTGTAGAACATAAATTTATTTCTCGTTCAGCGAGAAATATACTTGTTTCTGCTAATACAGTTGCTGATCTACTCATCAAGATTCAATCATATGTTCAAAAATCTGTGGAAGCTGAAACCCATCGGTCACAGACCATCGGTGTCAAGCGAAAAGGAGATCCTTTGGATCTTTCATTATGAACCCGAATGTTCGGGGTCGCAGAGTTACGGAGTATTTATACTCTCGAGACGCATCCCTCATTTATGGGTTCAATATATATTTTCTTTTCGCATTTCTATATTTTCAAGTGTTTATTGTCATCGTTGATATTCTCAATATGTTACACTTCGGCTGTTTTGTACTTCTTCTAGAGTAATAATAATAATATCATATTGGCTTTATTTAAATACAGAAATCTAGTGATTATGCTTCTTCAAGAGCATTTTATTCTTATATCAATATAGTCTCATATCATTAATGAGATTATTTCGAATGATCTCGTCATATCAATGAGATTACTTCATATAATCGCTCCATATGATATGTTCCTTTTATCAATATGGGATCTATTGAGCATTTTACTTTCATATATATATCCAATGGTAACTTCAAGTACCACTTGCTCAATTTTCTCCATTAATATTCGGTATATATGGAGAAGTAATTTTATTCTCATCGTCTACTTCTTCGAGAGTAGGATTAGAATATTTGATCAACTACTTCTTCTCGAGTAGGATTAATTATAACCAATCGTGTAGTATAACCCACCACATTGGAAATATGCACACCAATCGTGTGGTATTACTCACCACATTGGAAATATATGCGAAATCTAAAGTGCGTAAATTTAAATTGTAGAAATTAAATTTCCTCCAATAGGTGGTCGAACCTACCTTATGGGAATTATTGCAATAAATATAAATTTACAGAATTTAAATTGCGAGAATTAAAATGCATAACGATTAACTACTTCTTCAGGAGTAGGATCTGCTTAGTAGAAGGTATTACCCATCACTTAGCATATAAAGTGCAGAAATATATAAATCCTTCCGATTAGTGACGGTTGAACCCATCATCAACTAGGAGGTATTGCAGTAATTAAATTGTAGTAAATAAAGTGCGAGAATTAAATATTGAACTGCTTCTACGGGAGCAGATTTGTTCTTCTAGAACAAATACTCATTACTTCTACAAGAGCACGCTTATCCTTTTAGAATAAGTACATTATGTAATTGAACTCTTCTGGAGTTACATTAATATTTCGATCTTTTAAGTCAAATGGACTTCAGGTCGTAATTAATGGATCTAGAATTTCTTCGGGAATATTCTATCCATTTTTTTGTTTACTGCCGTCAAAGTAAATGGCCGGAGGTCGAACTATCACGCCGCAACCGCTACCGATTCTTGGGTGGCGATCTTGCTGGCAAAGCGTGGCGCTACACATACCTCTTTATAAAGTTTTGATAGTATAGGCATTAATACGTAAATATTCACAAGTCCAAGGACCATCTTGTAATTATTTCAAAGTTGAAATACTACTTTATAAATTTTGAAATTTTGATATATTTCAAAATGAATTGTTATATTATCAATATTGGTGTCAAATCGAAGATCTCGTTAAATCGAGTATAATGGAGTCGAGAAAATTTAATTTTGATATTGTATGCTCCTTATATCTTGATAAAATGAATGTTATAGTTTAATATATTATTATATTATAAAAGAATATATATATATATATATATATATATATATATATATACCTTTCTTTCAGAAGCGTCCAATCTCCATTTCCAGAGATACCACCTACTGGGCTGGCCAATCAACTCATACTGATAATCATCATTAAGCCAAAATATAATATTATTAAACTATAATTAAACAGCAGAGAGGAGAGAAAGGTTATGAATGTTGTGTGCTGAAGAAAGAGAACGGAGATAGTTAGAGAAGAGGAAGAAGAATAATGGAGATCTCTCGGATGAAGATGATTTTGAGAGGAGAGAATCTTGATCCAGAGAATTGTTCTCTGAGCATAGTTTTAGAGACAATTAATCTGACTAATATTAAGGTTTCTGATACAGAGGTTCATCAATAGATGCAACTGTAGAGCATACTCCCTTCATATTACTCAAATGGCTAGAGACTCGTGCTGATAACGTTTTATAAAAGTATAGAAACAATAGAGAGAATTTAGAGAGAATGAATTCTAAGGAATTCACAGGAATGAATTTCATTAATAACTGAAACCCTATTTATAGGAAAACTTCGAATGGCACAATCGTAATTACATAATTTCATCAGGGACATAACAGTCATTCACATCATTAAAATATTATTTTTCCTATCTCTCGAGGTGCACGTTCACAACAAATAATAATAATAATAATAATAATAATAATAATAATAATAATAATAATAATACTCATTTTCTTAATTTTTCTTAATTTCGATTAAACAACATCACAATAAATTATTAAGATTAATATGATCATTAATTGGAATTTTACTTATGTGATGCACGAGAGTTTTATTCGTTATTGTGATTTTCATAAGAATTCGTGAAATTTAGTAAGTTGTTAATTAAAATAAATAACAAAATAAACTAAACATAACATTTGAAAAATACAGTTAACAAATGAAAGAAAACAATGTATTAGAACTTGTCTTGAAAACTAAGGGTGCGTTCTGTTTGCCGTTTTCAGCCCGTTTTCTATTTTCGAAAATGTTGAAAATGCGTTCTATTCATTGTTTTCAAAAATACATTTTTCGAAACCGTTTTCAAGATTTGTATAGAAAACACGAAAACGTCTTTTTAGCATTTTCGGCGTTTTCTGTGTTAAATGTCGAAAACAGGGAAAATACATTTTCAGATTTTAAACTTTATATTTATTACATTTGAGTCCCAAATTTTATTTTTCGTACATTTAAGTGCCTGACCACCGCCGAAAAAGTCAAACCACCAGATCTGGTGATTCTCGACTTGAGAACCACTGCGACGGTGATTCTCAGGTGGAGAACCACCATGCGCAGGTGGAGAACCACCTTCGCGGTGGTTCTCTACCTCCGAGAACCACTGACGAAGGTGGTTCTCTACCTCCCGGAAGGTGGAGAACCACCTTCTCTGTGAGGTCTTGGCTCGGAGAACGACTTGCGGTGGTCGGCAGGGTGGGGTGGGGGTGGTATAGATGAGGGCTTGTTTGCAAATTTTGAAAAGCTTGAGGGCCTTTTGGCAATTTTAACTATAACAAATTGTATTTTTATAAAAGTATAAAAGAAATGCGTTTTCCATTTTCTCTTCTCAAAAATAATTTTTCAAAACAACAAACTAAACGTATTTTTAATTTTCTCAAAACAACAATTGAAAATAGAAAGCATCAAAATATTTTCGAAAATGAAAACAAAAAATACAAAACAAACATAACGGCACCTAAAAAAACAATACATCAAATTCGAAGTAAATTTTAACATCATCCTCAGTTCTCTGTGTCTTAAAGGGCGATTGGATCCTCTTTTTATCAAATTTTATCACTTTTTATCACTTTTTTCCACTTTTTTCTCTCTTCTAAATCAATCACATCCACATATCTCATCACATCCATAAATCTCAACCACTCACCTCCACTCATTCTCTCTCTTCTTTTACATTAAAATCCATTAAAAATCATTAAAAGTTACTCCCATTCACCCATTTAATCGTTTAAAAGAATCATGTGCCGATTAGTTGACCCAAAAGGTAGTGATGGCGCTACATGCAGCCTACGTCAACACCGTACAAAAAAGTATTTCTAATAATTGAAATATAGTATATCAAAGTGAATACATTTGATTTTGGATGGCAGAAAAAAGAAAAAAAAAAAAAAAGAATTTTCCATTTCATGAGATAATGACATATGCACAGAAAATTTAAAATAAATTAGTTATCGCTCCTGTGCGATGCTCAGCTTATTTGAAAATTTGCATTGTATGAAAATTTTATATTATTATATAAAAAGGAAGTTTTAATATATAAAATATATTTAAGGCATTAGGAATAACTAGAGTTATTCTTACAAAACTATAACATGTTATACAAACGTGATGAGGCAATAAATACTATAATTGTACAATACTTTAAACTCTTAATTGAAAAAATAAAAAAATAAAAACCGATGACCATAAATAACATGCTCGAATTCGAAAACAATGTACTGACAAACAGTAGACAAGAAATTTTTAGGCAGATATAGATAAGAGTAATTGGCTGAAAAAGAATCTGTTGCGTGAAATCACTATAGCTAAACGACCCGTCTTTTCATTAAGGAAATTCCTAAATGGGCATGTACTTGTGACCCATATTTTTGAAATCGCAAGGGTCCCAACTTGTGACTAAAATTGGACTAGTTATTGGACCGAGCTCAAACATGATAGCGTAATAAAATTTATATATGTAAAAAATTTTAAAAAAATACATCATATTATTGATTAAATCGTACTTGTTGAATTTTATTTCATACAAATTATTTAAAACAATTTAATAAAGAGGAAATTGCACAAATAGCATAACAAAAAGCTAGAATTCCCTTTGTGCCAAGTTATTTTGCTAAAAGATAGATGTAGCAGAATTTTTAAGTTAATGTTCCCATTTTATCCTCGATTTACTTTTTTTAATTCTTTATTCTATACTATAGGTTCTAGGTTTTTTAAAGATGCAATTTCAATCAAAAATTTCAGCGACCTCTAAGTTTTCTAACGATTGCAAATATACCAATAAAAGAAGGCGCCGGCCTCCAATTCTCAACTTCCGATTATCTTCTCGATTTTGACATTCATTGAAAAAATTGTTTTTAATGGCGGAGCTATCTATTTCCTAAGAACCAAATCTGGTTGTTAAAAAATAAAAATAAGTTTTGGTTCTTACCAGATCTAAGCCTTACCAGATCTAACGAATTTTTCTTCTCCCTCTGATTCTCCATAGGAGAACCAGATTTCTTGTTCTCCCAAATTTTGGGAAAAGCAGTGTGAGTTGGTAGGGGTGGTTGAGGAAGAAAGATTGTTTCTCTTTCTTCTTCTTTTCTTTCTTTATTATTATTATTATTATTATTATTATTATTTGGTTTTTTTTAACAAAATAATGGCATGGATTCATTCAGTCCATTCACATGTGAAAAATCTGCTGCCCAAGGAATACCAAAAACTTAATGCTCTACCGAGTATTAGGATTTTCAAGAGTTCTATGCATGTCCTATTTTCTTTAATAAATCAACTTTGACACCTTACGCTAACAATCTACCCTAATTTGTATTGTTCCGGTATACCTGGGTATGCCGTAACTTACGGCACACCTAGCTGATTTATAGTCTCACACGACATTCGTTTTGAAATCCAAGACCAGATCCAGATTCGGCACGACGAGGTGGAGCTTTAGCAATTCGAAAAATTTTGCAGCTATACCGTGGTGGCCAGTGACAGTCGGTCAAAGTTTTGGAGCATAATTTGGGCCAAATTATGGCTAAAACTTTGACTGGCCGCCACCGGTTACGGTATCCCCGAAAAAATTTTCGAATTGTTGGAGCTTTACCTCGTCGTGCTGAATCTGGATCTAGTCTCAAATTTCAAAATGGAGATCGTATAAGATTATAAATCAACTAGGTGTGCTGCCGTTACGGCACACCCGGGTGTACCGGAACAATCCTACTACCCTAACATCAACATCTACACACAGCCTCAAAGGTCTTTTGTTTTGGGGCCTGGGTGAGGAACAAACTTATGCATTAACTTCATTAGAAATAAGTACATCATAGAAGAGTGGTGGGGGAAATCCAAACCATTCCCACTGGTCTAACAAAGAACCAACTGCCCTAACTAACTTGCGATCAATTTGGTTCCCAGACCTACAGATACATGCTCGTAGTTAGAGCCAATAATTTCTTTAGTTTTTATGTTTTAATATACCATATCATGAAATCACCAAATATTGTTTGAAATGCAAAATTAGAAAAAAAAAATATTAAGATTTTAATTAAATGCAAAAAAGAATTCAACTTAAATTGGAAAAAAAAAACCAATATCAAGATCTTTAACCTGAGTGGGATCCAAAAATTATATCAACTTAATTAATCAGATTAGGATTCAAAAACTCAAATTAAATAAATTAAAAAATACCTATATTAATTTAATTAATCGGATTAATATTAAAGAATTATATCAACTTAATTAATAGACTAGGACTAAAAAATTCCACTTATTATTATTTTTTTAAAAGTGCCTATATCAACTTTTTAATTTTTTATTCTCTTTACAAAACATCAACTTAATTAATCGGATTAGAATTTGCCCCTATGATCGGCAACTCTTTTTAAATATGTTTACTATTTTTTATCTATTTTTTCTTTATCCTAAATCAATCACATCCACATATCTCATTACATCCACAAATTCAACTACTCAACTCCACTCATTCTCTCTCCCCTTTTCTATTAAAATTCATTAAAAATCTTTATAAACTATTCCCTATCTCCCTTTACATCCTTAAATTTTTTCCGATAATAAAAAAATAATACGCCAAAATCAAAGTTATTTATCAATATAATTTGACACCACTAGTCAATTCTACTTAACTTTTTCAATGTTATCAAAACTTTGGCCGGAAACGTGGATATTAAAGTGCACGTGCACTTTAACAACTTTCAATATTTGTCCTCACAATTAAAAAACAATGTGCCAAAGTGAATCCATACCATTGTAAATAAAGGCATTTGAAGAAAGGGAAAATAATAATAATAATAATAATAATAATAATGAAGTGTGTCTTCTTCTTTAGCATTACAGAAGATTCAAAATATGTATTTAAATGCTTTCCCAAAAATAGATTTAAATACAATCACAAACTTATTTTTTACATTACAGTATTCTGTGAATCGCATGGGTAGTAAACAAATAACACCAAGCATAAAGGCAACATCCAAAAGCACACAATATCTAAACAAGAAAGAAATTGAGCTTAAACATGAATTAGATTATTGAGTTCCACATGGGCTCGATCTCCAAGTGAACAATCTTCCAATCCTTGACCCCTATTTTCTTTAGTTTTCGACATCTTCTCACAATGACTGTTACTCCAGAGGCGGTAATCGCATGACAAGACAATCATGCTGCAAGATTCTAATAACTCAGAGTTCTTAGCTATACAAGATAACAAGACAAAACAACATCCGTTATTCGCTGACGGTTAGATATCCCCAAATCCTTTAGTAATGGATACCTTTGACTCAGTGCCTCCATTCCTGTGTCCGACACATTCTGTAAAATTGGGAACAACTGATAATAAATATTGATAATGCTTGCTGGGAGTGTTGGGAAATATCACAAATTTCCTCCGCCCAAACTTGCGCAGCGAAAAATAATCAACACACACAAACGAGAATAAAATAGAGAACACAATAATTAATTTAACGTGGCTCAGCTGACCGCCGACAACCACAGGAGAAGAACCTTTTATTGATGAAGAAAAATCACTCTATAATTTTTTCCTCACCCACTCGACTTCTCCACACAAAAATTAGACAATAAAAAGAACTACACTATTTTCTTTTCTATTTCTAATTTTTCCCTTCTCTCAACTCATGCACACAACTTCTTCTCTCAATTTCTGGACTATGTTTTGCACGTCCCTCTCTATTCTCTCTGCCGTAGTATATATATATATATATATTCTCTAATCTTGTTGCGCAAGTTTTTCCTTAATCACATTAATGGGCCAAGCCCAACAGCCCATTCCTCAATTTTCTTTTCCCTTTATTTCTTTTTCTTTCAAATATTTTGAATTAATATCCCAACAATTCAAAATAATTGAATCACCGATCACACTCCCAACATACACCCCTTTACTGGTAAGTGCCACCTCTTCTCCTTATTAGACTGAGTAAAAGTGAACCGAATTCAAAGACTCGTCAAACTTTACCCTTGGCTTCGACGTCTTTGAACTTCGCTCTTCATTCTTCTTACCAGCAGCCACATAACTCTTCTTGGCAGGCTCGGAACTCTCAATAATAGTAAAAGACTTCGCTCGGTGCGACTCCAATCTGGAAGCTCCACCTAAAACAGTCTTCCCTATCAACTTGTACAAATTACCAATCTTTTCACCTCTCATTATTGGCACTGAATTCTTCTTCATGGTCATTGCTCCACCTCTTGAAGCATACTCATAACCCAACGTGTCTAGTGCTCCCAAAGATATTAAGCTTCTCTTCAACTTTGGAACATGTAGTACACCATTTATTCTTCTCACGACTCCGTTAAACATTCTCACCTTCACCGTGCTTGAACCTTTGACTTCCAGCTTCTTATCATCAGCCCCAAACACATAACGCTCACCACATGCCTTATAATCTTCAAACCAATCTCTATTGGGGCACATGTGGTAGAAACATCCGGAATCCAAAAACCAATCATTAATGTGACTATCGTAGTCAGCAACACATAACACATAATCTTCAATCACTAGATTTTGCTCCAACACATTTATAGAATCGACAGCCTCTGCAACCTCTTTACCTTTTCTCTTCGTCTCAAGATGCCTAGTCAATTCCTCACAATCTCTTCTAATGTGTCCCTTCTTGTGACAATAATAGCACTCGATATCTCTCCTTGAACGAGATTGAGAACGATCCCTTTGACCAGAATTTCTTCCTCACGGTTGACTACTACCACCTCTTTCTTCAGTGGTTGTCAAGAACACTCGCTCACTCTGATCTATGTCAACTGATTTCTTAATATGATCAGTCTCTAACAAAACAGTTGAAACCTCATTCACCGTTAAAGTGGTCTTGCCAACTAATAATGTGGTCACCAATGTCTCATATGGCTTGGGCAAGGAAGACAACAAAATTATCGCCTTATCTTCGTCCTCAATTTCCACATCAACATTTAATAAGTCGGTCACGCACTTATTAAATTTACCCAAGTGGTCCCTAATATCATCACTTTCATTCATCTTCAACTCATAAAGTTGCTTTTTCAAATATAACCTATTCGTTAGGGACTTAGACATATATAGATCTTCAAGCGTTTTCCACAATTTAGAAGGTGATTTTTCATTCAAAAGACTATATTTTACCTCAGGTGCAAGAGCCAACCGAATGGTTCTGATCGTCTTTGCCTGCAATTCTTCCCAATCAGCATCTTTCATCCCTTTTGGCTTCTTATCCTTCAACGCCTTATAGAGCCCTTGTTGCACAAGAAGATCCTCCACCGTACTACGCCAAATATTGAAATTTTTCTTTCCATCAAAACGCTCCACCTCAAATTTGGCCACACTCCCAGACTTGAACCGTTACCTCTGATACCACTGTTGGGAAATGTCACAAATTTCCCCCACCCAAACTTGCGCAGCGAAAAATAATCAACACACACAAACGAGAATAAAATAGAGAACACAATAATTAATTTAACGTGGCTCAGCTGACCGCCGACAACCACGGGAGAAGAACCTTTTATTGATGAAGAAAAATCTCTCTATAATTTTTCCTCACCCACTCGACTTCTCCACACAAAAATTAGACAATAAAAAGAACTACACTCTTTTCTTTTCTATCTCTAATTTTTCCCTGCTCTCAACTCACACACACAACTTTTTCTCTCAATTTCTGGACTATGTTTTGCACATTCCTCTCTATCTCTCTATTCTCTCTGTCGTAGTACATATATATATGTATCCTCTAATCTTGTTGCCCAAGTTTTTCCTTAATCACATTAATGGGCCAATCCCAATAGCCCATTCCTCAATTTTCTTTTCCCTTTATTTCTTTTTCTTTAAAATATTTTGAATTAATATCCCAACAGGGAGAAATTATAGTAGCAGGTCCCACACATTACGTTGAGATTATAATTTCTATCAAACAAAAATTGAACTCCTGCTAGAAATCTATTTCTATTTTTTGAATTACAAAGGGCACTGAACCCTATACCTAGGGGATGAGAAACCGATTTGGATGCCACGTAATCAACTTGTATTTTGAAATAGTAGATTCTTTTTTAAAACCCCCAACAAAGATTTATGCAATATAAGCACATCCTATAAGGTATATTTATATTGCATTTGATTAGTTTGACCAAATCCTATTTTGAAACAGAATGAGTACGCTAACGACGTGAGATAATTCACCGATAACCAAATATACACTACCAAAATGAGTAAGCTAACGAGGGTAGTGCATGTTATTTGTCTCATTTTAATTTATTCTCTTTTAAATTTGAATTTGGTGAAACCGATCTCATCTACATGTCTGTGAGATCTATATGTACTATACAAATCTCTATCATTGAACTTCACTCATTCTCTCTCCCATTTTACAAAAAAATGCATAAAATTTTGAATCCTAACGTGGGCTAAAATTTAATTCACCGAGATATTCGCATTTTATTAGTTTGACCAAATTTTATTTTGATACACAATGAGTAAGCTAATGAAGGTAAGTTAATTCACCGATAAACAATTTGAATCCCAGAGATAAAAAAATTTGAATCCTAACGTGGCTAAAAGTTAATTCACGGAGATATACGCATTTGATTCGTTTGACCAAATTTTATTTTGATACACAATCAGTAAGCTAAGGAGGGTAACTTAATTTACCGATAAACAATTATACACTAGAGATAAGAACATATACCACACCTGCAGACAACTGAGTGGTAGGTGTTTTATCACTAATATGTCTTCGATTTTAAGAGTGTTAGATTGAGCACTTCAAACCACTGAGTAAATTTATTTATCTATCCACACGTTTTTTTAATTTTTTTATTTATCTATCCTCACATTTTTTTTATTTTCTTTTCAACTTTTACCTTGCGGATAGCTCGCACTCTGATTCCTAGAGGTAGCCTTCTTCACCCATTCGAGGTAGCCTTCTTTACCCATTTGCAGTGACGATCTCACACTCTCTAAGACAGGTAGCTTTTTCACATGGTCCCTCTCATTATTTAAAACATGACCTTAAAGATGATTCTCAGTAAAGGTCAGTACTTTTTTCAAACTTTAAAACTCTGCCAATAGAAGACACATTCACAAAAAATAGAGACCGTGTGATCTGAACTCCACTTTGCTAACAAATGATGTTTTCAGATTACTTTGAACAGCACAAATGGATAAACAAACAGATGGTTCACTATGCTAAAAATATTATAAAAAATGTTCAACCTTTAATTTTGCTCTAGAAAATGATGGAAAATCACCTTAAAACGTGCTCGGATAAATTAGCCGATTAGGCATGGAAAAGAATTAAACAAAACAAAAAAAAAGAAAAAATTCACACTTTTTGAGTTCCTGATTTCAGATAAGTCACTCAGTGAGAGCTCAATCATATTTAAAAGTTGTTGTCTCATGCAAAGCCATATAAATAACAAGATAAAACCAAAAATAGAACAAACATACTACAAATATTCCACTCCCCCATACTTAATTTCTACATTGTCCTTAATGTAGAGTACATAAAGAACGAAAAGGGGTAAAAGTTAGAAACTCTCCTAGGGTAGGCAGTCAAGCCATTTGGTAGTGGTTGTTCTACAATTTAGCACCTCATATGACCAGTTCAACAAACTACGAGCAAGAAACCTTGCAATCAACATATTTACAAAACAAGAAAAATGGTAGTGGAAATTGAATTTTTTTAACACTAAAGGAATGTGGGAGTTGGCAACCCTATGAACATCTTGTAGTAGTATTCACATCAAATGAATGACATGATTCCATCAAGGCTAACCCGCATGGAAACTATCAATGAATCAACATACTCTCTACAAGGGAGGTTGACAACCAACCTTAATGAAAGATCCTCCATGTCCTCGCCGGATGTACAAAAAAGAATGGTCTGACCATCAAAAATCTACGCAAATCAAGATCCCGATACCTCATACTTGCTTTTCAAGAGGAGTTGTGAAGAGTAGAAGATCAACATAGAAGAATTTGGATAGAGTCTTTGAATTTAAGACATTCAAGTCGTTTAAAGTAACATGACACATAGGTTTGGAAAGCAACACCTAAAGCCAAGGTATTTTCCCAACAAGTAAATGTCAGGGGTGGGAACCAGACACCACCGAGAGTTTATGGCAATATCACAACCCATAATCACAATTCAAACTAATGAACTCGTAGTTTTATGTCTTCGGGCGAACAATATATTCTCCTTCAAAACTAAAGAGCTATACCATCTCTGGTACTCTTCATACAATCCTGAAGAAGTTGTTTCTCTAATGTGTAACCATCAAGATGGGAAACCGAAAGCATTCCCTTTGATCCAAACAGTTATCAAACCACGTTGCCGCCATTTCAAGCATGTTATCTTTGTGAATGAAATTTTAGCACTATACCTAATCGGTCCATCCCTCCAAAAGATAGTGTATTCAGATTGCGAACGAGTTTGATTCCTTGTACAATGAGGTCTGCCCAAAGGTCTACCACACTTCCAGCAATAGCCAAATCGTTTGCCTTGATACTTGGTAGCAGCATGATGAACCGACTGCAAACATAATTGTGTTCCAAAGTTTTCTTTCATGTTCATGTACCTGGGAAAGAATATCGGTCTTGAGTTCAATAGGGATAAAGTACTGATCAAGACAGAAAAGAAGAGAAAAAATTCAACTTGGAGATGCCATATGAAATTCTGGATGTCGAAAAGCCATAGTGAAAAAACAGGGTGGAGTTCTTTAAGGTCTACCCAGAAAAGACACACCACGATTTGAGATCATTGTGGAAATTGACTTTTTTTTGTTGTTTATTACAAAGCATAACACAATATGTTTCTAGAGCTAACTCCGTATTCTACTATCTGAAGTTAGCTATTCCACATTCATAACCTCAACTCTAAATCCAATTCATTTGATCCTTTTACCTCTTGCCTAATTCCTATAGCAAGTTGATTCTGGACAATTCTACATCTATTTGTGGTACATAATCTTCTAATTTCTCCAATAATTCTCAAATAATTCCTCAATTAATGGGACGATTAGAATCATTTTTTGTCCAGTAGGAGAAATTTGCTTCTGTGTAACAACAAAATCTAGAAATGCCAATAAACCATTAAAATGGTTTTGACCGTTTAAAATACCAATTGGTTTGTAGTGTAGTTTCGACTCGGCCTAGGATGTTGTGCAAAAGATTTGGTTCGATGTCTTGAAATCCCATGATAATGCGATGAAAACATCTGAATGCATTATCATTAGTGTTAAGCATTCAAACAATATTTTCGCATTTATGTCAATGTCGATTGTTCTACCGTACGACTGTTTTAAAGGTGGTATGGTAATGGCAACCACTGTTGATCCTCCTTTGCAAGCAGCTTGAACAATACTTCCTATCAGCTCATAGAGATCTCCTCCATATATTTGTTTAATCTTTCGATTTCCAAGTGTCATTCCAATTCTGATTGCTGTCGTAAAAAGCTCAGGTGTTCCTAGGTTGATTCCACCAAAAAGAAATAAGGTTTTCAATTTTTGAGTTGAAGTCCCTGCCATGATGATAGTAGTTGTAACGCCCCGAGTTCGAAGAACTCGGAACGCTAGGTCTTTTTCTAAAATATTTTTTTATATATATATCATTAAATGCGGAAATATAACAAATATTTAAAAATGCGGAAATTTATATATAAATATAATTAAGATGCGGAAATTCGATTTAAAAGCAACCATATAGAGTATCTTATAATTATTTGATCTCTAACGTTCAAAACGTCTAACTTAAGATGTTAAGTAGTTCAAAAGGTTTGAGATGACATAATCCAATACAACAGTTTACTCGAATAGCAACGGAAAAGAAATATTTTATTTAATAAGCTTAGATAGAGCTCCCACGACTCGCCACGCCACCGGACTCCTCATCTGTAAGAAGAATGAAAGGCGTGAGTATTTAAATAATACTCGATGAGGCTCTGCGCCAAGTTAATCATCTATACAAGTATATAAGGCAAATAGTCATGTAAACTCAGTAATATAATACCCGGAAGGTAACTCTGGGCAGAAAGCGACTCTAGGCTTGAAGGCAAGTAATTTGCCCAAAGGCAACTCTGGGCCAGAAGGCAATTCTCTTACCCAGAAGGCAACTCACGGGCGAAGGCAATTCTTTACCGAAGGTAACTGGGCCCGAAGGCAAGTCTAGGCGAAGGCAAGCAATCACATCAATTACATACATTTGCTCACTCATATAGTAGGACAATTAAAAATAATTGCGATAAGTAAAAATGAGTCTTTTGAGCCTACCAAGTATCTCTCGAGTTTTGAGCCTACTAAGCGGTGAAAATCAGTCCTCTAACTGTTAGTACGCCTCGTCTAGTCAATTACGAGTTTAATTTACGTTAATATTCTTAAAATATAAGTATCTATAAGTAATATAGAAGTTTGTGGACCAAAATAGAAAGAATATAAAACTTTGGGGCCAATTTGAAAGAATTTAATAGTTTGAGGACCTATTATGCAATAAAAGTGAACTAAAAATATTTTGGGCTCAATTATAATATTTTTAAATCATGGGGACTAGTATGCAATTAAATTTTGGGGTTAGATTAAATAGGAAAAGAAATTGAAGGATTAAAAAGTGAAATAAAAGTTTAGGGGCCAAATAGAAACAATTGAAAGTTAGGGACTTGAAATTAAATAAAATTTGAGGGCTCATTTAAATAAAATAAATAAGATAGGGGATTAAGTTTGTAAATAATATTGAGGGATTAAATTGTCACAATTAAAAGTTGAGGATTTGTAAATTAAATAAAACATAGGGACTAACTTAAACTAATTAATAAAATAGAGGGACCTGTTTGCAAAATCAGGATTTAAACATGAATGGGCCGGTTCGGATCCCTCTCTCTTTCACCCGACACTCTCTCTCGTACGGCTCTCTCTCTCTCTCTCTCGGTTTCTCTCAAATGGGCCAGCCGGTGGCGGCGGTTTCCGGCGATGGTGGTGGTCGGCGAAGGTGGAGGGGAGTGTGGTGATCCCATTGGTGGTTTTAATTGAAAGAATCATTGAGTATAGAGGGAGAAATCAAAGCTTGAACACTAAAGTAAAGAAAATTTGGGTATTTTCAAAATTGGTTCGATTCACTAACAATTTTGAAATTAAACTATACAACAATGTTCTAGGGATGGAGAGGAAGGTGTAGATATGGTTTTTCTGTTGTGAAGTGGAGTTTTTGAGCATGGTGAAGTTTTGGCCGAGCTTGTATATGGCGTATATGTATCGTATGTATATGCGTGCGTGTGTATGTTTTTGTTGTGAAATGAAGGTGATGATTCTTGGTTGCGCTTGGTGGTGGCGTGGTGAAGGCTGCGTGTGATGGTGGCGGTGTTGAATACATGCGTGTATTGTGTATGTATATTTCTATTTGTGTGTAAAAATCAAGTGAAAGATGCAAATAGATGATTAAAACTTACAACAACCAAAAATTAAAAATGGAGATATGAATAAAATATCAAGAAATCTTACCTATTGAAGATAGTTGGTTGTAGGTTGAGAGATCTTGTGAAGGGAGGTAACACTTGTGTAATGGTGGTGTGAAGAAATGAGACTTGAGTTAGGGTTTGAACACTTCAACAATAGGATACTCAAAGGTGAAAGATAGGATAAGCTTACAAATGGGCCTCTAAATGGGCTAAAAATGGAATTGGACTAAAATGGGGCTTCCTTATGTTATAAGAAATAGATTGGACCTTAAACGCCATATAATCGGGTTTAAAAATACATATGAAATGACGATTGAATAAGAAGTTAGGTTTTTAGAGATTAAAATGAATAGTTTCTAAAGTTTGGTCCTCAAATGTAAATTTGGAAATAATATATGTTTTTATAAATTATTTTTTTTTTTCTTAAATAATTTAATATAATAATAAATAATATAAAATCTTAACTAGACGAGCGTACGCTATTTAAATCCTATAGGTGAAGTTGTAGCGACACGTTCGAGATTTTACTTTTAATTAAATATTTTGATTTAAAAAATTCGCGGTCACTACAACCTTACCCTCTTAAAATAATTTCGTCCTCGAAATTTAAACTTACTTTAAATATATACTTACTTGATCTATAAGGTTTGGGTATTGGGATAGGATCTCTTCTTCTTTCTCCCATGTTGCCTCATCCTTGCCATGACTATTCCATTGAATCTTAACTAGAGGAACTCTTCGATTTCTCAAAACATGAACCTTTCGATCTATGATAGTCATGGGCGTCTCTTGATATGACAAATCCTTCTGAATATCCCAAGATTGAAAATTCACCACATGACTTGGGTCATGGACATACTTCCTCAACTGTGAGACGTGAAATACATTATGCACTGATGAAAGCTTGAGTGGCGAAGCCAAGCGATAAGCTACTGTCCCAACTTTTTCTAGTATCTCGAATGGTCCAACGAACCGTGGTCTCAACTTCTCTTTCTTCCCAAAGCGTATGGTGCCCTTCATGGGAGATACCTTGAGAAATACTTTCTCTCCAATCTCAAACTTCAAGTCCTTTCTCCTCTTATCGGCGTAGCTCTTCTGTCTATCTTGAGCGGCCTTGATCCTCACTCTGATCTTCTCTATAGCCTCGACAGTTTTCTCTACCATTTCTGATCCCAACGTCTTCCTCTAATATCCGCATGGTACGCTCAGATTGACCATCCGTTTGGGGGTGGTAAGCGGTACTGAATTCAAACTTCATGCCCATAGCCGTCTGTAAACTCTCTCAAAAGTTCGAGGTAAACCTCGGATCTCGATCTGAAACAATGGACACAGGTACCCCATCGAGTCGAACAATCTCTCTAACATATAACTGTGCCAACTGGTTGACGCTGAGAGTCATCCTAACTGGTAGAAAGTGTGCGGATCTCATAAATCGGTCCAGAATAATCCATACAATATCATGTCCTTTCGGTGGTCTCGTTAAACCAATCACGAAATCCATGGTCGTCTTCTCCTTTGAAAACAACTTTATCTTTATGATTTGTACCCCAACTGACTATTTCTACTTAACTAAAAGTATCAATTTCCTTTTGATCATACCATATTGTGCTCCTCGTAGTAAAACCTTAATAATATCGCATATGTTATCACTTAGATAACAGTAATCGAGTATATACCTCATAATTATCCATAATAGTCGAAAGGACCTCGTTCTCATCTATGTAAATTCATTTGAATTACAAATAGTACCACCTAAAGGAATTTGGCAGCCACATCATAATCGTAACCCTCTCTTTTCTTCCAAAAATTTTCAAGTCTCGAATTCAAAACCATTACGACTCTGGTCATGCTCCAACTATATATGAGCCACAAATATTTTTCCCTGAATATATCCTCCACTATCAAAATCCCTTGAAATGTGATCGTCACCCAATCCAATAGTTATCACTCGATAGGAATGGAATTAATTTTGTTGAAAATAGATGGAACAATCATTAATTTGAGCTCAAGAGTCTAAATAGAAAATGAAATTTTGTCAAATTCTTTCTTCACAAGAATTGTTTGTTTGAGTTTATAGAGATAGGTTGATTAAAAATATAGGTCGAAATCCCGAAAAAAAATAAGCACTTTAACACATTTCCCTTACATAACAAGCCAAATGTTGAAAAAGTAAAAGTTTTAAAATTTTCTTTCCATTCTTCTCGTAATGCGAAATATCATTTGAATCGCAACAGCATTAAAAAGAAGAACATTCCATCCTCAATCGAAGGCTAAAGAAAATTTCATAATGTTGCATTAACTTATGCTCAAAGCGTTCTTGCTTACCAAACAAGTAAGTCAAATAAAAGTATGATCTAGCACAACCTTATAATAATAATAATACTTCCAATGTTAACCATGTTTTCGAAATCGATTTCTATTTCTTTCGCAACAAGAAATGTATTTTTGAATCAAACGCAACTTAAGAAATTTGAAAATAACTGGTCAATCAAATTGGAAAGGATGGTGAAAGTTGACTGAAAACTTGATAAGTAATTTCGTGAGTTTGCATAAAAACAATATTTTCATTTGGATCATGTATGGGTTGAATGTTCTCAAATGCGACTATCTCCTCAATGCATCAAGTACAATCCTCAACTGTTCCGATCCCCATGCTGATCAGAATCCCTTGAATAGGTCGATACCTCATCAATAAATACGATGACAAACTTGTCCAGATACTGATGAAAAGCTTGATTCATTAAATCCATGAACACTGTAGGTTCATTCATGAGACTAAAGGGCATCGCTGTAAACTCGTAATGCCCATATCGTGTCCTGAATGCTGTCCTTGGTATATCTGTCGGCTTGACCTTCAACTGGTGTTACCCTGATTTCAAACCAATCTTCCAGAAAACCGAAGCACCCTTCAACTGATCAAACAAATCGTCAATGCTTGGTAGGGGGTACTTATTCTTTATCGTCAACTTGTTGAGTTCTCTATAATCAATACACATTCTCATATTACCATCCTTCTTCTTAACAAATAAAATAGGTGCTCCCCACGGAGACACACTCGGTCGGATAAACCCTTTCTCAAGCAATTCCTCCAATCGTACAATCTTTGACCTCACATTTCAAATCCTCAAATCCCAAAAATCTAAATAGATTTTAAAATCAATCACACTCTCAAAATAAAAATCATGCCTCCTAAAATCACATTACATCCTTAAAATCAAATTATCATGCGGTCACCGTTTACATAATTGATCCTCTAAATCAAAATCCGATATCCGCAAACTCATTTCATAAAATTATATATGAATTCTTCAACATCTCACTCAACCTCATTATAGTATAACTCATCAAACTTTCTCATTAGAAGTTCCCCACATAATATATAAACATGCCACCAAATTTCAGAATAAATACATCTTGTAGTCACCTATCGGTCAATAGATGCATCTAACTTCAATTCATATGATCTAAACTTCTTCACCACTAATCAACTTTTTCAAATCTGATAATAAAATAAGTTTAAATCGAGAATCCTAACATTTATTGGTAATCCCGTAACAAGATAACCTTAGTACATAATTTTCACCACTTATCCTCAATTTATAACCCTTGATCTCAAATGATTTCCATTGAGGAGACTATAACATGCAAGTATAGAACTCACAAACTTCACTTGGAGGATAGAATAGCATATTCACGACCCAAAACGTAGGCGATCAGATAAAATCTTCTATTACGTTAAAACTTCATAACAATGCAATCCAACAATCTCATCTCGAGTGCACAAAATCAAATCAACAATATCCATGATCAGTTAGTATCACACACTACCGATATTCGTAAATACATTTACTCATCTTGTCTTTCATCCTTTACACTCAAGAATTTCGGAATATCTAGCATAGCACAGGTCTAATTCCTTCTTACTCATGTCCATCATTCCATTACGACCCTATTTTAACCAATGACATTGAATTGAAGTTCCATTACAATCAATCGCAAATCCATTACAATCTCCCATTTCAATACATAACACCAAACTAAAGTCCCAATCACTAGCAATACAAATCACCGTTCAATATAGGCAAGAGAGGACAACAATACCCATACGCAATAGTCAATACTTGAAAATCATTAAGTAAGTTTCGAGGACTAGAAATAACATGAAATTTATTTAAAGTTATGCTTGATTCATCACTTGAAATTTCACGCTTAGGCTCAAACTCGATTTCTTTCTCTCTCAAGAAAAAGTACTTTACTTTTCCCTTTACGGATATAAAATCCATCAATTCGAGATACAACTACTTGCAAAACATTACGATGTCAGTATCAACTTTTAATTCTCATAAAATCCTTCAAAGAGGCTCTCTTGACTTCAAATAGATACAAACATTCACATAACTTTTAAAATTGTATCTATCATAAACTTTTTCTAAAAGTGATTAGAGCATTAAGTAAATACTCTTTCTTATTGTATCTGAAAAATTTCTTGAAACTTTCTTCTTTCACTCTATGTCAAAACATAGTTTCTCAAAAGAACTTCGAAACTCAATAAGTCAATCTTTGAAATCTAAAAACTTTCTTTCTTTACCTCGGAGTCGGCGGAGAGACGATGGTCGTGGTAGCTCTTAGGACATAAAACTTTTAAATTTTGAAAAGTTTCTTTCGAAAAAATTCTTTAAACAATTTACAAGTCTACAGAACCGTAGACCCGCCTCACGATATCAATTTATGCCCGAGTTCAAGAACTAACGCAGGTCTTTTTCTAAAATATTTTTTTATATATATCATTAAATGCGGAAATATAACAAATATTTAAAAATGTGAAATTTATATATAAATATAATTAAGATCTTGGAAATTGATTTAAAAGCAACCATATAGAGTATCTTATAATTATTTGATCTCTAACGTTCAAAACGCGTCTAACTTAAGATGCTAAGTAGTTCAAAAGGTTTGAAATGACATAATCCAATACAACAGTTTACTCGAATATAGCGGAAAAGAAATATTTTATTTAATAAGCTTAGATAGAGCTCCCCACGACTCGCCACGCCACCGACTCCTCATCCGTAAGAAGAATGAAAGGCGTGAGTATTTAAATAATACTCGATGAGCTCTGCGCAAGTTAATCATCTATACAAGTATATAAGGCAAATAGTCATGTAAACTCGTAATATAATGCAGAAGGTAACTCTGGGCAGAAGGCGGCTCTAGGCCGAAGGCAAGTAATTTGCCAGAAGGCAACTCTGGGCCGAAGGCAATTCTCTTACCCGAAGGTAACTCTGGGCAGAAGGCAATTCTTTTACAGAAGGTAACTCTGGGCCGAAGGCAAGTCTAGGCAGAAGGCAAGCAATCACATCAATTACATACATTTGCTCACTCATATAGTACAGACAATTAACAATAATTGCGCGATAAGTAAAAATGAGTCTTTTGAGCCTACCTGAAGTATCTCTCGAGTTTTGAGCCTACTAAGCGGTGAAAATCAGTCCTCTAACTGTTGGTACGCCTCGTCTAGTCAATTACGAGTTTAATTTACGTTAATATTCTTAAAATATAAGTATCTATAAGTAATATAGAAGTTTGTGGACCAAAATAGAAAGAATATAAAACTTTGGGGGCCAATTTGAAAGAATTTAATAGTTTGAGGACCTATTATGCAATAAAAGTGAACTAAAAATATTTTGGGCTCAATTATAATATTTTTAAATCATGGGGGACTAGTATGCAATTAAATTTTGGGGGTTAGATTAAATAGGAAAAAGAAATTGAAGGATTAAAAGTGAAATAAAAGTTTAGGGGCCAAATAGAAACAATTGAAAGTTAGGGACTTGAAATTAAATAAAATTTGAGGGCTCATTTAAATAAAATAAATAAGATAGGGGATTAAGTTTGTAAATAATATTGAGGGATTAAATTGTCACAATTAAAAGTTGAGGATTTGTAAATTAAATAAAACATAGGGACTAACTTAAACTAATTAATAAAATAGAGGGACCTGTTTGCAAAATCCAGTTTAAACATGAATGGGCAGTTCGATCCCTCTCTCTTTCACCCGACACTCTCTCTCGTACGGCTCTCTCTCTCTCTCTCTCGGTTTCTCTCAAATGGGCCGACGGTGGCGGCGGTTTCCGGCGATGGTGGTGGTCGGCGAAGGTGGAGGGGAGTGTGGTGATCCCATTGGTGGTTTTAATTGAAAGAATCATTGAGTATAGAGGAGAAATCAAAGCTTGAACACTAAAGTAAAGAAAATTTGGGTATTTTCAAAATTGGTTCGATTCACTAACAATTTTTGAAATTAAACTATACAACAATGTTCTAGGGATGGAGAGGAAGGTGTAGATATGGTTTTTACATTTGTGAAGTGGAGTTTTTGAGCATGGTGAAGTTTTGGCCGAGCTTGTATATGGCGTATATGTATCGTATGTATATGCGTATGTGTATGTTTTTGTTGTGAAATGAAGGTGATGATTCTTGGTTGCGCTTGGTGGTGGCGTGGTGAAGGCGTGTGATGGTGGCGGTGTTGAATACATGCGTGTATTGTGTATGTATATTTCTATTTGTGTGTAAAAATCAAGTGAAAGATGCAAATAGATGATTAAAACTTACAACAACCAAAAATTAAAAAATGGAGATATGAATAAAATATCAAGAAATCTTACCTATTGAAGATAGTTGGTTGTAGGTTGAGAGATCTTGTGAAGGGAGGTAACACTTGTGTAATGGTGGTGTGAAGAAATGGGACTTGAGTTAGGGTTTGAACACTTCAACAATAGGATACTCAAAGGTGAAAGATAGGATAAGCTTACAAATGGGCCTCTAAATGGGCTAAAAATGGAATTGGACTAAAATGGGGCTTCCTTATGTTATAAGAAATAGATTGGACCTTAAACGCCATATAATCGGGTTTAAAAATACATATGAAATGACGATTGAATAAGAAGTTAGGTTTTTAGAGATTAAAATGAATAGTTTCTAAAGTTTGGTCCTCAAATGTAAATTTGGAAATAATATATGTTTTTATAAATTATTTTTTTTTTCTTAAATAATTTAATATAATAATAAATAATATAAAATCTTAACTAGACGAGCGTACGCTATTTAAATCCTATAGGTGAAGTTGTAGCGACACGTTCGAGATTTTACTTTTAATTAAATATTTTGATTTAAAAAATTCGCGGTCACTACAGTAGTAGCTTCCAAAGAGAGTCGACTGTGCTCACTTAAAATTGACACAAAAATACAAAAATAGTTAAAAATAACAATATGTACACGTAGTTGTGATTGTAGCTCACATATTTCTCTGGTTTTACATCTAGAAAAGACTTAAACGCTTTCTATGAGTCGGGGATAGGCTTCCCGTCTAGTTTTCTTATAGACTGGTTAACAGGGTCTTTTAAAGTCAGATTCCCAAGACTATAATGTTCTCGTTCCTTTTTAAATTCAATCCAGAAATTGAGAAGTTCGATTTGCATCATTCCACTAGTATGCGTCTCAAGAGTTGGATGGATATCATCCAAAGATTTCTTACCCATGCCATCCTTAATGAAACATATTTTATCTTCTCGATTCGTGGACCCAACATCAACAGAATGATTACCGTAGTTACAGGTCATTGAGTATAGCTATAAGTCCATCTAACATAGATATAGCACACATTCATTCTTTTTTCTCTTTGTTTCCTGTAAAAAATTACTTTTTCCTAACCCTGGTGCATATTTAGTACAAGCAGCCGACATTTTCCCTCCCAATCGGACCTTGGCTTCAACCAGCCAGTGAATATCCTCAGGCATCCCTTTGTCCATTAATATTTTTAAACGCCATACCCTAGAATGATAAATCTTTTTCAAAGCATTTAAGGGCAGTAATGGGTAATATTTTTTGATTTTAAAGAGATTGGTATCCATTTTGTAAAAAAAATAATAAAATTAACAATTCAAGTGTTTGGAAAATAAGTGGAGAAGAGAATTCTTAGGTGCCTCCTACGTAGCACCTTTGTTTATAGTCGATTCTTTTTTTTTTTAACGTAACATAAGAAAGAACTAGAAAATTTGAAGTAATAAAATTAAAACATCAAAATCTTTATGTATAGCAGATTATCACACTTTTCCATATTTTAAAACTAAATGTTAAAGAAAATGAAAAAGAAAAGTAATAAAATTTGAAACACGCACTCAATAAATATGAGTAAAAGATATATGTAAAAGAAAATATCACACTCATCCATAAAATAATAATAAGTAGAAGATAAAGGATACCTAATTACTGATAGAAAAGAGTACTTACAAAGAGGTTAAGAGATTTTTCGTCTGTGGCATCTAATCAAGAATTGCCTCCATTTATAGCCGGTTGTACATTGTTCCAACCACCAATTACGCAGGTAAAGTGTGGGGTAGAGTGTGTTGGCAATGGTATTCGAGAAGATGCGATGTCTGATTGTCCCCTACTTTTTCTTTAACCACCCCATTTATCGATAATTAACATTAAATTAATTCTAATCACCAATTTGTGTGCCCCATTTTCCACTTGCCAAATAAATGAACCCGAGATATCTTCCCTGCTATAGTTACAAAACAATACCTTCATTTATACGTTAGATATAAAGTTAAAAAGAATAAAACAAAACAAAAATAATGAAGATGTAAAAAGAGAAAAAGTAAAAATTTGCTTAGGTTGTCTCCCAAGTAGCGCTTTTGGTTAATGTCCTTGGTTGGACTAACTTTTATTTTCAGGGAGGATTTTCCAAGTCCACATTGAATTTGTTTCCCGTATTTTGGCTTTGAATTCCCACAACTTCCTTCTTCGAGATGGGGTCATTTAACTTTGGCTCAACCTTATGTGGCACGTTGTCCCTGCAATTCAATTTAGGCATTTATTGTACAAAATGATTAGTTAAGTTAATTGCAACGATAGAACGAGTGTTATTAGGGAGCAATGAGCCATCAAAAATACAAAAGTTTGTTGTTTTCTCATTAAATTCCATAGATAGTGTATCTTCATTGACATCCATCTTAGTGCGAGAAGTATAAAGAAATGGGCTTCCCAATAAGAAATGTGTAGGGTGAGGGGAATGGTTATCAACCATATCAAGCACATAAAAATCAATAGTGAAAACTAAACCATTTATTTGAACTAGCACATCTTCTAGCACCCCATTGGGTATGCATTAGTTCGATCAGTTAGTTACACAATTACGTGAGCTTCTTTTAGGTTTCCTAGATTTAATGAAGCATATAGGGATCTAGGCATGACATTTATGGATGCTCATAAATCTATTAGTGTCCTATCAATATGGTAATTGTCTATAGTGCAAGGGACAATTATCATACCTCGCTTTTTGCATTTTGGAGGTAGTTTCTTATGAAATGCTGCCTAAATAGTTTCTTCCATTTCGGTCATTTCATTCCCCATTAGCTTTCTCTTGTTGGTGCATAGTTCTTTCAAAAACATCACAGGGCTTAGGATTTGCTTGATTGCATCTAACAAGGGAATGCTAATCTTCACCTTCCTAAAAGTGTCCAAAATTTTTTTTCCTTGTCTTCCTTATTTGTTTTTGCTAATCTATAAGGATATGGGGGAGTGATTGATTTAGCAATGACAAGGGGATTATGTTTTACCTCCTTTTCAAGCTTTTCTTTTTCATCTTCAGGTGTGGAAGCTTCTTTATGCGGGTTTTCAATCTCTTTCCCACTCTTTAAGGTTATAGCACTGACATGCTTTGGATTTACCTCAGGTTGGAATGGTCGCTTTCCTCCAGATTGTGCATCCAGCCAATTGATGGCAGTTGCCAATTGACTCATTTGATTCTCCAAGTTTGCATGCTTAATTTAGATTCTTGCTGGAATTTCATAGTATTAGATGTAATGTTTTTACAATATGCTCAAGATATATACCTGGCGGTCGGGGTTTCAGTTAATATTTCCCTTGGGGCTGGAAATTCCCTTGCGGTTGAAACTGACCTTGAGGTTTGTTAGGGAAAGAACCCGGGGGGTTGTTGGCTCCATAGCTCAGGTTAGGGTTATCTCGCCATCTTGCCTTATAGGTGTTTGAGAATGGATTGTACTGTTGGCTTGGGAATGGAAAATTGCCTGCTCCTTTTACTTGTTCGCTGCTATCCACTCACAGAACAGTACAAGCATTTGTAGGATATCCCAAATTTGTGCACATGCCACATGCTTTAACTCGTTGATTATTTCCTGCAGCAATTTGTTTGAGAAGATATGTTCGTTCAGAAAGTTGAATTTCAATAGTAGAACCACTTACCTCATTTACTCTCCGAACCTTGATCTCTCGATCTATGCTGAATTGCTGAGAGTTTTCAGCCATGTTACAACTCAAAGTTTGTGTTTCAGCAAGGGTCTTGTTAATCAAACTCCTCCGCTAGCAGCATAAACCATGTTTCTATCCGATTGGCACAACCCTTGATAAAAATACCACACTGGAGGTTTTCACTTATCTGGTGGTGTGGACAACTTGCTATGAGCTTTTTAAAATACTCTCAATACTCATAAAGAGTCTCTCAATTGTTCTGGCATACTCTAGAGATATCCTTCTTGATGTTCGAAGTCTTTGACGTGGGAAAGTACTTTTCAAGGAAAAGTTTCTTCATTTCTTTCCATGTGGTGATAGACCATGATGGTCGGGCATATAACCAGTCCGTGGCGGCATCCTTTAATGAAAATGGAAAATTTTTGAGCTTGATTTGCTCTTCAGGAAAGCTCGGGGTTTCATGCTATCGGTATACCATATGAAACTCCTTCAAGTGTTGATATGGGGCTTCACCGGATTATCCATGAAAAGATGGCAAAAGATGTATCAAACCAGATTTGAGCTTGAAATTCTTACCTTCTTCTACGGTCGGAAAGGTGATACATAATGGCCGTTGAGCAACCTCGAGAGTTACTAATTGTTTAAGAGTCCTATTGTTGTTGTTTTCTACCATTTCTTGTCTTGCTTGTCTTTTTCGTCTTAGAATTGATTTCTCAATTTTTGGGTCGAAATTTTCAAGAATTTTATCAACAGGTCGATTATTATGCATACAAGTGATTTTTTTAATTAATTAATAAAATCAACTAAATTGGTTAACCGTTCCCCGGCAACGGCGCCAAAAACTTGGCACGTTGTCGTATTACATTAAAATTTATTTTATTTTCCTCACTTGGTTTCAATACTACAAGTTAATATAGAAGTAGAAAGTAAGGAGCAAACCCATAAGAAACGGTATTTAATTTAGCCGTTTTATCAATTGGAACATAAGAGGGAGGGTTTGTGTGAAGATTTAGTAGAATTCGAAAATAAAATAGCAAGTAAAGAATGATAAAATAAATCAATATCTAGTTCTCGCGTTCGATTGTGTCTGCAACTTAATCTTTTCCATGTAACATATTACTACTCTTTCTTCAATTTATCAACTCTAATTAATCAAAAAGATTTGATTATCGAATTCTTCCTTAAGTGTATTAAATTAAAGCAAGTTCTTTAATTTAACATCTAGCTATTGGATAATTCTAAATAAGATCTTAGGATTTAATGCAATACTAGTATGAAATGAATGAGAAGAATGAGTTGAATTAGATGATTAATTTCACAGACTTGAATTAATTTATCTAATTTGTTTTGTTAATAAATGTGCATGATATTTATTTGCTAGTTTGGATTAGAATCCAATGACAACTATGAGTCGAGAGTTCTAATCCTAGCATGTAACTTAAATTTAAAGATTAAATGATTCAATTTGCTAAAATGAATGTAATAATCATATAAACTCAAAAATGGGATTAAGAGTATAACAAATCAACAAATTGAAGTAAAGAATAGATAAAATATCACTAAAGGGGAGGAAAAGATAATAACATAATAGTTGAACACAACATCCCCTCGAACTAGATAGAGATGTGTAACCGCTTATATTCACGAGTTAAATACTTTTTAGCCAATTTTCGCCTTGTATCCCACTAAAATATGAAAGATTATATCTCTCTCACACAATTAATTTACAAAAATAGTAGCAACCATCAAAGAAATACTCTGCTAATCATATTCACGCCAAAGTATCGTTCATTAATTATAGTTACTTAATTTAGTTTTTTACTTCCGTTGGAATATGAAAAACTAATAGCTTTCAGGCTAGAACGTAGAACAATGAAGAAGAGAATTTTATTGAAGGAGAAAATAGAAGAGAAGACCATCTAATTCTCTCTAAATTTGCTTGTCTTTCCTCTTCATTTTTATCTTTACTTATAGACAAAGATTTACAAGAAAAAAAAATTATATATGTGATCCCTCTATGAGTCCATTATCTTGTGTCCACCTCATAATATCTCAAAGGGGTAAAAAATTAGATAAAAATCTCATCAAAATCAAAATGGAACATTATGGTCAAAATTGGAAGAGATCTACCCAAGTGACTTGAGTCGCGCGCGCTACACAGGTTGAGTTCGGATGCTTGTGATGCTGATCGAGTCATGCCTAGGACGTTGCATCGCTAATGGAGCGTGGCCTGGAACGTTGCGCCGCTAATTGAGGAGGCCTCAGCTGTGATCGGGTATGACTCGAGTCATGCTCAGCAGTGACTCGAGTCACCAAATTATTTGCAACCCAAGTTCTTGACCTTTTAACTTTTTATTTATTTTGGTCCTCAAAATTTTTTAAAAGTAACACTTTAGTCCCTCAACTTTTGGAAAGTAACAAATTGGTCTCCAAACTTTTGGAATTTGACGCTTTTAATCCGTTTCTTCAAACGGCCATAACTTTAGTTAGAAAACTCCGATTTTGGATCTGAAAAAGTGTGGAAATCCTGTTTAATGCTCTTTCACTTAAGAAAAATTGCTAAAACAACTTTTCAGACAATTGCACCGGAGGTCTTCAATCTTTGATCTGCTTGCATTTTAGCCCCTAATTTCCATTTTTGGCTTTTTTTTTCATCCAGTTGGGCTCCTTCTGATTCTTTTTGACACTAAACACCACAATAAAAGAGAGCACACAAAAGAGGATATATAAAACCAATAAAAATATGAAAATACATAAAATAGAAGAGTTATTTAAGTGCTTTTCTAGCACTTATAACCATAGTCTTCCTTCGGCTATCTTTATGTTTTCTTCTCGTTTATTAACTGTATTTCATATTAAAGCAATTTATGGGTATTTCTTGTGTGTCGTTGTGTCCAATTTGTGTTTTGGTTGATGTTCTTTGTTGTCTATCCTTTCTTTAGGTCTTTTTCCTCATTTTTCTCCTCTGATGCATCATCTGCAGATTTTTCCATTTGATTTTAGACCATGGTTTCCTTTTGTTTGATTGTCTTTTTCTTTCCTAAAATTTATGACTGCATATTAGCTTCATTAGTAATTCTTCAACTTTTTGCTGCTCTATTTATTCTATTTGTTGTCTGTTTTTACCTGTACCTTTGGTATCGATTTATTGGTTGTATTACTATTCCGGTGTGATTGATGTAACCGTGGGTGATAATTTGGCTTGATATCCATCGTGATAAACTTTCATTATAGGGTCAAATATGAAGCATACTACATTAGTTAGCCCAAGTGGTGTTTATACGATTAACTACTATTCATGAAGTGTCTACTTAATCCCCAAGTCAACTTGATTTTTTTAATCATGAAGTGCTCATTTGGTAGAGATCTTTTGAGGTAAAAATGATTTCTCTGGGAGAAGATATGGATGAAAAATGAAAGAGTAATGAGTCATACTAGATATATGATTGAAAATGAGATTTTGATGAGATGGTTTCCGATCGTACAATTGGACTTATTTCACACTTCCCAGTAACTTGCATATTGTCTTAAAAAGCTAGCTCTTCTCGTAAAGTAGCTAGACCAAACAAGCTTGTATGATGATATATAAGATGTTCAGATGGAAGTTGGATAATTCTGCTACATGAATTTTAATGTGATTGGACTGATATTTCTCCCTTTCGGGTTTTTTATGCCATATTGATGGATAATTATTGTCCAGATAATAAGGAGGTTTATGAAGATGTTATCAAAATGAAAAGATGGCGAAAATCTTCGAACACTACCATTTATCGACTAGAAGATCATTTTCTTCCTTTTTTATGTGCACTGTATGCTCTATTTTGATATTAGAAAAACATCATATTTTTATGCATCTTCTTTCCCGTTAAAGAATATAGTCAACTTTACTTATATATAAGCAGATGGCCATGCAACATATATTGTTATTTATTCCATTAAGGGTAAGATTGTTCAAGGTATGGCAATCCGATTATAGAACACCACGAACCTCTATAGGCACGGTGGTGTTGTGTCATATTTTATTTTTCAAACCTTGCCTTTCAACGTTTTGATTGATGTGTATAGTCATCGATTATTTTTCTTTTGTTTCTAGTTCTTTTGTTCCAGATTTTATAGGGCGTATACATTTTAGAAAAGTCATTTATATGTTAGAGAAGCACATGTATTTGTAGATGACACTGGATTATCTCAGTGTAGAGGTAAAGGAGGTTGTTGTAAGATAGACGGTGAGGCTGCTTTTTTTTTTTACTAATCTATTATGTTATCGTATGCAATTATCCTAATTGTATTTAAATTATACGATCTATATTTTCTGTTTGGGCAATCACTGAATGAAGATAATGTAGCCATGTGCTTTGTAATGGGAAAGGAATCGCAGACTATGAGGCGTAAGCAGATTATGGGGAAGAAAGAAAGGAGATCTAACATGCTTATATGATATTCAAGTGTATTTTCTCCATGGAAGATTAGCAATTTATACTAAATAGATACAATACATTTTTATTTATATTGTTTACTTATAGTTCATTTAGGACATTAAGGCATTGTTCTCCCCACATTAAAGTAAATTTACTCGAAGTATGCGTTAGGCGCGTCGTTGAAAATTGGAGAAAATATATTAAAAAAGATAAAGTAACTATATGAGTGGTTGAAAATGATAAGAGAGAAAAATTAGTGAAATTTTAGTGTATAGAACAAGGCCTAAAGGTGCGACATTTTTGTTTATGTACCACAACACAGATTCATGGTCTGTGTGATTTCTATTATGTAGATGTCTTACTGCTAGGCGTTTGTGACACTTCGCTGATGCTGTTGATGTCTTGGTAGTGGTTGTGTTGTTGTATTTTTCAAGTCTGGTTTAGGCAATTGATAAAACCAACTTGATGCCAACACATACATAAGTAGTTCCAATCTCGTGCATCGTACGGGCTGTTACTAGTTTTATGTAAATATGTCATCTCAATCGTGGTCATTTATTGTACAGGTCAAATACTAGTATTATCGAGTAAACAAAGGGTCATAGGTTCAAATCTAAAAAATATATAAATTTTTAATAAATATTTCAACTGGGATTTTGGCTAGAACAAGATTCTAAAATCCCTTTAGGCTTTAATAATACTAGTCTACCATATGTATTGAAGGTCTTTTTTTTTTTTTAATGTATTTGTATAATAATAAACTACATTTGGCCCACTTGAAAATTCATATGGGGAAAATGACCTACTTGCAAAAGTAGATCAATATTGTAGAAATGTAGTGTGATGAGGCTTTTTTTTTTTTTTTTTTTGAGAAAGCACCAACCAACTTTTACGTGGTTTTTACACCTTCGGTTAAGTTGGTTGGCGGGGTTTGCATTCCCTTACCATTTTATTAAAAAATCTAAGTACATGGGAGGGGGATGTAGTAACAAGACCTTCCGAATTAAAGAAGTACAAAGGAAGGTTTGTAACCTAGCACTAGACCAATAAGAAAGCAAAGCAACAAGATTACACTAAATGTTTAACAGGCTACACCTAACTTATCACATTTCAATATACCCTATAAGTGTTTAGGGAACTGTTGAGGTTGAAGGAAAGAACTGGATTGAGAAGTAGCACCAATATCTACCAAAAAGTCAATTGCCTTATTCCTTTCAAGCTATATATATGTGTCCTTGAACTTAGTAAAGTGAAAGAGGGGGTTTTTATTTCGCTCAATAGTATGGTAGCAGCTCATGGGCCAGTCTGACTATAAAGAATTAGACCCACTGCAGTAAAGGGATCAAATTGTACCCAAACATGTTTACAACCAATTTATTTATATAATGATAAACCATGTTCAATCGCTTTCAATTGTGCTACTGTGATAGATAGCCGATTAAAATAATCATAAAAAGCCAAGCCTTTCCTTCATAATTTTGAATAATGCCCCCACCAGATGAAATATTTCCATGTTTCACTGCCCCATCAGTGTTCAGTTTATGACAACCAAGTGGTGGCTAAAGCCAATGAACCAAAGTAGGGGTGGAAGCTTTAAATCTTCGAGGAAGACAAAATAGCAACCATGTTATCAAAGAGAAACTGAATACGTTTGATCACACACAAGCTAGACATACGCTTGTTATCATGCTTAGCTTTATTATGCTCACACCACAAGAACCAAAAAATTAGAAAATGGAGAAGTGTATACATTGAATCGTTATGATCAATGGAGAACAGCTAGTGGATATATAATTGTTTAACATAAAATTGTGGCTGGTGAACAATGCCAACAAGCTAAGAGAAATGATCCCATACCTATCTAGTAATAGGACTAACAACAAAAACATAAAGGATGGTCACTAACTCAACGCAACAACAGCATTTGGAGGCCAACTGAACATCCAGCTTCTCTTGTATGACATCATTAGTAGTTACCCATCCATGAAAAAACCTCCTTATAAAGAAAGAGATTTTATTGGGAATAAGCTTGACCCATAAATGCTTGTAGCATAGATGAGTACAATGAGAATTTCTAATCAACTAAAGGTAGCTTTGTGTATTGAACTTTCCAGAATTTGATTCAACCCAATAAATCTAATCAGAGGTGCCAAGGAAAGGCACAAAGCTAATATCAACAACTAGATAAGCTTGAAAAGAAAACTGAAGCTTTATCAAATGCCACTTCTGCCCCATTATGAAATGATTGACACTATGTTGGAAAGAAGGAAGCTCGACTACTTTATCAGATAACTTAGAGGAAACAAGCTAGGAGTCAAAATACATATACATGAACCATTCCCAATCCTCTACTTTATGTGGGGTTCGACTTTATCTCAAACATTGAGTAATCTGGACCATATGGGATAATCAGATGAGTGGGAATTGATTAAAGAATAGTGAGAATCCTTAAAATATTTAGACCACGCGACTTTGCTTGAAACGGATTGTTGTTTTTTGAAAAGCCACAAAAGTTTAAACTCAAAGGCATTGTTTTTGTCCTCAAAGCTAATTTAGCTCAATCCCTGTTCTTTTGTAGGAAAGCACACTTTATGCCATTATGTCAAATGAATATGCTTGGAAGAAGAGCTGTCCCCCTAAAGAAATGCATTACAGATTCTAGAGATTTTGAGTATAACCTGCTTGGGAGGCTTTAGCATTTGAAGTAAATGGAGTAGTATCGCATCAAGGACAAATTGGATAAGCACAAGTCATCCACCTGCAAAGAGTTTTTCAACTCCTAACCTAAAATTCTGCATTTGATTTTAGATATGAGATTATCAAAAAGTATAATCTTCTTGTAGCATTTATGTAAGGAAATGCCAAGATAAGTTATGGGCAAATCATAAGTAAAGCCAGTAATGCTTTGAATTAACAATTGATGAGAAATTTTAGAAGTAACAAAGCTACGTTTATCAAAATTCACCTTTCGGCCTGAGATTTGATAGTATCTATCAAGAAAATCTATAATTCTTTTGAGGGAATGCTTTTCCCCATTGGCATAAATACAAATATCATCAGCATAAGATAAGGTAGAAATGAGAATCGAGCCTCAGTAGCTATACGCCATTGATGGATTAGAAATAATAAGAACATGTAGTCCCCGAATAAATGCTTCAACCATGATAATAAATAGAGATAGGGAGATATGGTCCCCTTGGCTCAACCTTCCACTGGAAGGAAAGAAACCCTGAAGTTCACCATTGATCATTATAGAAAAGTTGTAGTTGTCGATATAGTTCATAATTTTGGCAATCCAAGATTCACTAAAACCAAATTGAGAGAGGGCTCTAGCAAGAAAACTTCAATTGGCCATATCATATGCTTTTTCTATATTAAGTTTGACTAATAAATTGCCTCATTTGATGCTTCTATCTATCTGATAAAGGAGCCCTTGCACAAGGAGAGCATTATCAAGTATAGTCCTACCGGGGACAAATCCACTTTGGTTAGAAGATATGATTTTCAGAAGGATAGAGCTGAGCCTTGTGTTAAGAAGCTTGGTGAAGATTTTGTTGGCAATGTTACACAAGCCAATAGGCCTAAAATTCTTCCATGCATCAGCATTAGGAACTCTAGGAATAAGAATAATACTCGCTGCAGTTATACCTTTAGGAATGTTTCTACCTTTGAAAAAATCTAAAGTAACATCTAGCAAATCATCTTTAATAATTGACCAGGCAAATTGGAAGCAGGGAACAGATAACCATTAGGGCCAGTCGCAGAATCCTTATCAAGGCTGAACACCTCATCATGAAGTTCATTCATGGTTGGAGGTCAATTAAAGGACTCATTATCTCCTGCCGAGATTAAGTTGGGCATAGAATCTAGCGTACAAAGTTAGTAAACCAAGTAGATATATGAATAATCCATGATCTGAACACCGAAAAATGATTGCAATAGTACTAAGATACTTGAGATATACACACAATTATGGGCCGCACTATACCAGATATCCTACTATGATAGAAGGATACAATGATGCTAATTGGATATATGATATTAAAGACTCAAAGTCTACAAGTCAAATTGTATTCACATTGATAGGTACAGTGATATCATGGAAATCCTCTAAGAAAGCAGTTATAGCCAGATCCATTATGGAATATGAGCTGATAGCCTCTTGACAAGTATGGAGGCTGCATGGTTAGACCTGCTACACCAGTTCTTAGAGGGTATTCCTAGATGGTCAAAGCATGTGCCATCAATTTGCATGCATTGCAGTGGCCAATCTATGATTGGAAGGGTTTAGAGCGATATGGCAACTACTCTTAACAGGGTGTACCCCTGTTGATTATTCAAAGTCAAAGGATAATTTAGCAGATCTGCTAACCAATGGTCAAATTGAGGGGTAGTTGCAAAGACATAAAAAGGAATGAGACTTAAACCTCATGAAGAGAAAGTCTTTGCAAAGGAAACCCAACCTAGTTGACTGAAAATCCCAAGATCCAGGTTCAAAGTACAATCTATCTGCAAAGACTTGATTGAGATCATTGTGGGGATTATCCCTCCATCCATTCCTTTAAAAAACAGTGATACCCATGGAATTATGTTGAGCAATAAGCTCTTAATGATTCTTATGCATCGAAGATCTAAGTGATTCGAGCAAAGTAGCACAAGCTACTCTTAGAGAAGGAATCACCTATGTGACAGAAAAGTAGGGCCTCGTCGAAGGGAATTGTTGAGGCCTAAATCTTAAATAACTATCGCAGAATCAGACGCATGATCCATGGCCATAAACGGATACACCCATGAGAACTGAATAGTGTTAGTAAGACTCATGTGTGAGGTACATCAATGTTTACAAACGCAACAGAACAATTCAAGGACGTCGCATCTACTGGTCAGCCAGGAAAGTAAATATATTTTCACAAGAGAATGTTCAAAGGGCAACACAGACCTATCCTATGTAGGATTCCGAATGTGGGACTTTGTCGCCAAGTATTCTGTGTCTTTGTCAATTCCCATTCATGTGCGGGATTGTTGGAAAATAGGTGAATGGGAATTGAAATTTTGTCGAGAAGTGGGTGCAATCCCACATTGTCATTGACAAGTGGGTGTAATCCCACATTGAGACAAGAAGTGGAATCGTTCCGATTTAAATATGGTTAATACTTAAGTGTAACCAATTGTAACATTGGAAATAAATTACGAACCGATCTCCATAGCATAACTTAACTTGTGTATTTGAATGTTGCACTGAAATTGGTTAGAAAGTGACAATTGAACTTTGTAACGGCTAATTGAATTTTGTAACTCCTATGGTACTAGTGTGTGAGAGGTTACAAAATTAAATAGAGAATTAAAAGGTAGCGGCTACATTCGCTTATAAAAGCCACAGTTCCCTATAGTCACAAAACAGAACACACAGAACAATATGAATTCCTCACTCCAACTTCTATCTCTAAAGCTTCCAAATCTTTGAGTCTCTTGATGATCGAATTCCAACACTACATTTAGTTTGGCTGCGACGTGAACGTAGTTCGAGTAGTTGTATCCTGGGAGGAAGATGCTCGTGATGGCTCAGTGAAGGTGAATTTGTTTTAAGGATATTGCATTTAAGACAAGCCTCAACTCATCGGTTTTGTATTTCTACTCAATTTTATTTTGCAATTTTATATTATGGATTGTTTCACATATGTGTACGAATCTGTTTAGCAATTTCGTTTTACAATTTTGACTAACAATATTTGGTAATGGCTAAACATTGGTTTTCTCAAGAAGAGATCAACGTGTGACAGATATTGTCCTTGACTCTTGTTAATAGTCATGACATAATATGCAATCACTGGAAATTCTTCTTTGGAACCGAAAAGGCAACCTCATATCCAACAGTGTCAATTAATATTTTTTAAAATATTGTGGTGAATTGGAAAAATTTGTGACATTAACATTTGTATGTCTATGTAGTTTCCAGGATTAAAAGTAAAAATGATCGAGAATATAGGAAAATTTTGAATTATAGATGTGTGACATATGTCCTTCCATATGATTGAAATGATTAATAGAAATAATATATAATTGGACCCTTGTTTTGATAAAAATGAGTTATTTACGAAAATTTGAATCATGATATAAGATTTCTTAATTATAGTAGCTATTTAAAAGTTAACACCAAATAATGTAACCAATTGGACCATTTCCACATTTAGCACTTATGTTTTGTATGCATTATAGGTTATTTTTTCTATCTTTTTGTCCTAACTAGTATTCCTACCCGTGTATTGAACGGGATAAAAACAGTATAAAGAGCATATTTTATAGATAGAAAAGAAAATATTTTTGAGTAATACGAATTGGATGTACATATAATTGAAATGATAAACAAATATTGCTGGACAATTAAGATAAAACATTTATGATGTTTCTTACATTAGATATAAAGACATAGTTGAACAATATTGTATGATAATTGAATTAAAATAGCTATAACATAACGTGTATTAAATGGAAGTAAATTTGAACAAGTAGAGCAATGTTGTAGTGGCACGCATCTAAACCAAATAAATATTATAAATCACAAAAATTATTCTAAGTTTTGAAGTACTTTTTTGAATGCAACATTTGTTGTTGAGTTTTCTGGTTGATCTTCTTTGTCGTAGATCAAAATTTCGATCTGCAAAAATGAAAATATTGAATAAAATAATTCTAGTTTAAGGGAACACTAGACTACCATTATTAATTGTACTTAAGGAACTCCTAAAAAAAAGATTTTGATTTACGGGGATAGGTTGACATTGTAGAGATGCATTTTCAAATATTTTTTATAATTCTTTTTATTTTAAACTTTTTAATTAAGTCTCACTTTTTCTACATTCGATATTTTTATTTTATTTAATATGCAACTTTTATTTAAAAACTGTCATTGAAAAATTAATTATTTAATTTAAAATGTAGAAATTAAAATTTCCCAACTTTTTTCAAATTGCACATAATCTAATATCCTTTCTTTTTTAAATGTCATTTTTTAAGCCAAATCTGATCCGTCTTATAATTGTGTGTATGTGTAATTATTGTTTGCTGATAATTATTTTAATTTTAACTTTTTAATCAAGTGTTTCTTTTTAATGCAAGTTTTTAATTTTTAATCTATGACTCCTACCCTACTACCAAAAAAGTTGCTAATACATATGTTATTAAAAAAAGTAAACAATTTTCACTAAATTTTGTTTTAAATTAAATAAGATTCTACGTTCTCTATATGAAAATAATTATCAAATTAAAAACTAAATAAGAAAAAATATCTACAGATTTCTCTTAAGTTAGAATTAGACGCCATTTCAATCAATTATATTTATTTTATATTCCTAAAAGTATTTAATAAAAACTCTCTTCTAATTGTCTCAGAAACTAATATATAAATTTATTCACAAATAAATAACTATTAAACCCAATTTATATATATCCAATATGTCTTCATTGATACACTAATATTAAAATCCAAAAGGCCCATAGGTACCATATAAAAACCCAAATATTTTAAGAAAAAGACTTATACTAAATGAAATGTAAAAAACAAAAGAAAAATTAAAACCCAAATATTTTAGGAAAAAGAATTATACGAAATAAAATATGAAATAACTATTTTCATAATTTAAAATTTCCCCAAAAATAAAATTTATTTTACTATATTTTTATTAATATGAATATGCCTTGAAGAATAATTTGTTTAATCTAATATTAAATTCTTTTTTACTTTAACCAACAACACTATTACACTTTATGAAAGTTGATAAACGTAACATTATTGTTATTGCTCTACATAATATAACTTTCAACTATAATAAAATTAAATTATTATTACTATACAAACTATTATTATTGTTCCCTTCGACTATAATAGTGTATATATGTACACACAATAAGCGATTATTGTGATACAGTTCTAATATAACATATTGCTGCTATTGTATATCGACTATAATATATTATTATTATTATTATTATTATTATTATTATTATTATTATTATTATTATTATTATTATTATTATTATATACCACATTGTCTTAATTGAGATTCTTATGTATCATCTATATGGTATTTTTTCTTTCGTTATACATCAAGAATCCAAAACTAAAAATAAAAGGGATTTTGGCGCAAATGGCCCCAAAAAACTACGAATGTTGCAAATTTAGTCCCAAATAATAAAAGGTAGCTTAAATGGTCCCAAAAAAACTTTGATGTGAAAATGGTCCAAAAACACTTTGGTGCGCAAATGGTCTATTTGGATAAAATCTTTAACGGTTGTTCAAAATCAACTGTTGAAAAATTGGGTGCGCATTCGATCCATTTCACTTGAAATAAATTGCACAAAAGGTCCTAACTTTAGGTATTGTTACAATGAACTCCAAAAGTTTGAAAAATATATACTTTAGTTCCAAATTTAGTTAAATTGCATAATTTTATATTTTATTTTTTCTATGGGTACTTATTTGATCCGTAATTAATTTTATTGAACTAATTTGATACCGATTAAATAGTTTTTATCAAAAAATTTCAACACAGTAGCTTTTATTTGTATTAATTTAATATCACAACTTTCGAAAATTTTCTTTAGCATTGAGACGCGCATATTTTGATTTTAACCAACAGTTAATAATAAATATAATTATTATACATGCATAGAATTTTATCAGGAATATAATAAATTACTACAAAAAAAATATGGAATATAAAGAATTAATCAAATCAAATCACAAAAATACAAAAAAAAATCAAAAATTTTGCTTTAGCATTGTAGACGGCTCATATTCGATTTTAAACAACATTTAATAATAATAATAATAAATGTAGTTATTGTACGTACCTAAAAATTTATTAGCAATATATTACAGTAAAAAAATATTTCAAAGACAAAGAATTAATAAAATCGAATCAATTTTATAAAAAAAATGAAAATAAAAAAATAAAAAAGCCCACGCCACCCCACCCCACCCACACCCCCCCCCAAAATCCACCACCACCACCACGTTGGTGGTGGGCTTCAAATTTCGAAGCCATCGCAATTGTTGGTGGTTTTGCCACCACAAGCAGCCGATCTGGTGTGTGGCAGTGGGCTTCGAAATTCGAAGTCAGTGGTGGATTTTTGGGAGGGTGGGGTCGGGTGGGGTGGCATAGGTTTGTTCTTTTTCTTTTTCTTTTTATTTTTGATTTTTTTGATAAAATTTATTTGATTTGATTAATTCTTTATGTTCGAAATATTTTTTTTACTGTAATATATTACTAATAAATTTTTAGGTAGGCACAATAACTACATTTATTATTATTAATTATTGTTTAAAATCAAAATGTGTGTGTCTATAATGCTAAATAAAATTTTTTGATTTTTTTTATGTTTTTGTGATTTGATTTGATTAATTCTTTATATTCGATATTTTGTTGTAGTAATTTATTATATTCCTGATAAAATTTTATGTGGATACAATAATTATATTTATTATTAACTGTTGGTTAAAATTAAAATATGCGCATTTCTAATACTAAATAAAATTTTCGAAAGTTGTGATATTATATTAATACGAATAAAAGCTACTATATTGAAATTTTTTGATAAAAACTATTTAATCGGTATCAAATTATTTCAATAAAATTAATTATGGACCAAATAAGCACCCATATAAAAAATAAAAAATAAAATTATTTAATTTAACAAAATTTAGGACTAAAGTGTCTATTTTTCAAACTTTTGAACTTGATTGTAATAATACCTAAAGTTAGGACCTTTTATGCGTTTTATTTCAAGTGAAATGGACCAAATGCGGATCCAATTTTCCAATAGTTTACTTTGACTAACGATTAAACTGATGGATTTCATCCAAATGGGTCATTTGCGCACCAAAGTTTTTACCACCAATCCAAAAACATCAAATAATTTGAGCTTGAATCTGGAAATTAAGGTGTGGCTATTACATTCTGCGCAAACGATTATTTATTTCTTTTTTTTCTCTCTTTTTGTTTTTGTAGGAACTATTGGACGTCAATTGTGATTTGTGGAATTATTACTTTATGAACTTTGTCACTTGTCATCAGAATTGTGAAGTTTATTTAGAAATTCGGTATTTTCTTTAAGTTGTCATGCTCGGCTTGCGTTGTTATGTTCTGTGGTTCAAATATGAAACTAAATCATGATTTCTGAAATTGTTGCTTTATAAAGTTTGAATCTTGTCATCGGAAGTGTGTGGGTTTTCTTTTTTTTTTTTTTATGTTAGGTAGTTTCTTTCAGCTGTCATGTTGGGTTTTCGTTGAAGTGTTGATATCCACACCTATAATTTTAATCCCATACACCCATTTTTTTCTAATCCCCATTTTACCCTTATCTAATACTGCGGGGGTGGGTGTAGGCACAAATTTTGGATGCTCGGCCGGAGGTGGCCAAGCATCATTTGTGAGCTTTTGAGCCTTCACAACAGCATATGCGTTACATTAAGCTCTTTTTCGTTGAATGTGTGTTGTCATGCATGATGTAACTCTTCTAGAACTTGCGTTGGCATGAATGTTGTGACGCTCTTGTATGCAAATGCAAACTATTGTAAAGGAAATTTCATGATGAGCCATATTTTAGCTATCAAAATGAGCTTACCTTATCATTTATCCTACTTTGGTAGCCCTCTTGAGCCTTGAAGCCTTTTATTGAAAATTAAGCTGCAAATTAAGCCATAAAATATCATTTGCTGTTTACCCACTTTGAATCTGACATGAAGGATTTCACAAGCTACTAGAGAGTTCAACAAAAGTTGGGACAGTAAAAAGGATGTGTGATAGTATTGAGTATTGTGATGCACCATCCTTTGAGTGAAAAAAAGAGAATTGGGAAGTTTGGTGTTACTTGAAAAGGAAGAAAGAAAAATCTTGCTTCTCCCAAAAAAATGAAAAACAGAAAGAGAAGAAGAAAAAAAAAGTTGAAATAGCCAAAAAGAAAGAAAAAACAAGGAAAATAACAAAAAAAAGTGAATAAGTGAAGCAAGATAAACGCATTGGGGAAGATAAGAAGGAGAACTATGTTGTGGTGAGGAAGAAAAACTAGGAGTCTCTTATGTGCTTAGAGTTTATGAATTTCTTTCACTATTGAGCCTTAATTCATTCTTTTTATCCCACCTTACCCGAAGCCCCATTACAACCCAAGAAGTCCTTTACTTGCATGGGTACGTTTGAATGCTTCAATGTGATCAATTGGCAAGCATATGGTAAGACTGCTCTGTGCATTGACTTGAGTGAAAATTGACTTCCACTAAACACCTTTGTGTGATTTGAGTGGATACTTGTGAGGCGTTGGGTCTCATTCCACGTGTAATGTCAATGGTTTGAAGTGTTAGTCTAAAGTTCTGGGTGTGGGAAAACAAAACGGCCAATTGGAAAGGGTTTACCATGTTGGGCTTCGAACTTCCCTTTTTAATAAGACAATTCTGGAACGACTTGCCTTTGTTGCACACACTCACATGCCGGTTGTGTAATAGAAAATTTACTACATTATTTTGAAGGTATATCTGCTCATGTTCATCACTTGTGACCTTTTTATTTGGTGAGCAGCGTGTTTTTACATTATCTCATATGATAGGAAACTTCAAAGATGCGTATGTTAAGTCGAGTTCTATTATCTTTGCTTGTTTGTATGCGTGTTTTTATTGTTTTTGTTATTCGAGGACAAACAACAATTTAAGTCTGGAAGGATTGAATCAAAGTGTTTGAAGACTTGAGACTCAATACTTCACCCAATTGATCCCCTTAATCCCACATTCATGGATCCAAAATAATTAACTCGTGTTAATGGTTGAATTTCCTAAATTATATAACTATCTCTCTCAATGATAATTAAATCTATTCAATCGGGCCAATTTACCTATCTCTAAGTAAATTTGTTACCAACCTTCATAAACAGATTCAAGTGAGAAATTCTAATAGGTTTCGTCGAAATTCCACATATGTGATCATACTAAACACAAGTTTATCTCCAAATCTAAATTAGTGTTCTATGTTGCCTAAATCTAATTTATGTTTTCCTCTCTCGAATCAAACATAAACCAATAGAGAAATTCACCAATTAATCGGAAAGGCAAATAAAGTAACCCAACAACATAGAATTAACACAAATAAATTACTAGAAATTTGGATCCATTCACATAGAATTAAAGTTCACAATTGGGATCCATAAATTGTCCTAAGTAATAAGCGCTTAGCTACTTTTTGAATTGAAATAAAGACTAAAAACAATAAATAAAACTAATTATTCTACACATTTTTACATATTTTTAAACATTTTTTTAACACCACTCATTCTCTCTCCTATTTCATATTCACATATCTCGTAGGACATACATGTACTCTAGAAATCTCCACCATTCAATTCCACCAATTCTCTCTCTTATATCACATAAAAACACATAAAAACTTATTTTTACACACATCTTAACACCCGCTAAATACATAATCGGGTTTGAGATAAATAAAGTTGAAGCCTTTAATTTCTTGAGTTCTTCAATTTCTTCTCCAAACTTGTGTTGCTGTAGCTCCAATTTTCTCCAATGATCCAACTCTGCTTCTTTTTTTTTTGTATTTTTCACTCTTTTTATAGCCCCTAAAAAGTTTTCTAAAAGCCTTAAAAAAACATGTACAAGAGTCCAACTTCAAAAAAAAATGGAAAAATCGAGTGTCGCAGGTGTAGTTGTGCTTACAGCCTTCCTTAGTTGACCCCTAGCCCTCGAGCTGCACAGTTTTGGTCCCAAATTTCAGACGGCCATAAATTTTACTAGGAAACTCGAAATTGAGATTCGTAAAAAGTGAAAAAATCCTCTTTCCAAGCTCTTTCAGCTTCTTTCCAGGCTCTTTTAGTTGAGGATAAAAAAGCAGCCAAAAATTTTTTTTCAAAAATTGCGCTCAAGGTCCTCCATCTTTTGGAATGATTCATTTTAGTCCCCAAACTCTAGATTTTTCACTATTTTCACCAATTTTGTCACCTCTTTTCACTTCTTTCCATGTCGAACACAAAATTAAATAAACAAAAGTAAAAATATACTTTAAACAAAAGAAAACACAAACTAAACATGCCTAAAATAGGAGAATTAACACGTAAAGACACAAACTATCAAATCTCCCCACACTTAAACTATTGTTCATCCTCGAACAACAAAAATCTTGACAAACGCATGCAAACAAGCAAAGATAATAGAACTCGACTCAACACACAAATCTCCAAAGTTTTGTATCATACGAGATAATGTAAAAACTCGTGGCTTTCCTAATAAAGAGGTCACAAGTGATGAACGTGAGCAGATATACCTTCAAAATCATGTAGCAAAATTTCCATTACACAACCAACATGTGAGTGTGTGCAACAGAGGCAACTCTTTCCATTATTGTCGGGTTAAAAAGGGAAGTTCAAAACCCAACAGTGTAAACCCTTCCCAATTGACCGTTTGGTTTCTCACTCCTCTCGTGAATCCACTCTGTATTCATCAATTAACCCCCGGGATTCTATGAAGTAATGAGTTTCACCAAACACCACCCAGTATCAGCATTACATGTTAGGAAACCATGGCAAAACTTTATTCATGAAAATTTCCCCAGCCTCATGAGTTGTAACATATAGAACTTTAGACTACATTGACATTACATGTGTAATGAGACCCAACACCCTCACAAGCATTCACTTAAATCACACAAAGGTGTTTAGTGGGTGTCAATTTCACTTAAGTCAATGCACAGAGTATTCCTACCATATGCTTGCTAATTGATAACATTGGATCATTCAAATGTACACCTGCAAGTAAAGGACTTCTTGGATTGTAATGGGGCTTTGGGTAAAGTGGGATAAAAAGAATCAATTTAGGCTCAATAGTGAAGGAAATTCATAAACTTGAAGCACATAAGAGACTCCTATTTTTCCTTCCTCACAACAACATAGTTCTCATTCTTATCTTGCCCAATACATTTATCTTGCATCACTTATTCAATTTTTTCCTATTTTTTTCGAGAACTATCTCAACCCAAAAATCCAAGTCAGAGATAGAATTTTATTGATAAAGAAAATAAATACAGTACAGAAGGGGGACTTAATACCTTACCTTCAAACGAAAAACCATACAATGCAAGTAAAGCTAAAGTCCTACGAACTAAGCAGAATTATGCTAATAGAAACTAAAAAGGAGCTGAGAACTTGATCCAACTCTTACATGAGCCAATTCGACTTTGTCAAAATATACTAGAGTTTAAATTTTGCCTTTAATATCCTATGGTTGCAAGAATGCAAAAGATTTTCCCAAATAACCTTGATTAGCCAAGTAATTAGCCACACTGTTAGCCTTTCGCCAAATATGCATGAACACCAAGTTCATTTTCTGCTTGTAGAGGCGAAGGTTGTCTAAGTGATATTGCAAATTCCATGGAGCTGGGTTCTTTTTCTTTCCAATGTTAATCACAATCTTCGAATCAGATTCTATAAGGACATACTTATAATTGTGTTTCCAACATATCTCAACACTAGTGACTGTAGCTTTCATTTCAGTAGCAGTAACGGTTACAGGCCCATAATAGTCATAATATGCTCAAATAATATCTCCATTATGGTGCCGTAAAACACCTCCACCTAAAATGCATAAATCAGCATTCAAGGAGCCATATGTATTCAGTTTCACCATCCCCATATCTAGTTATAACCACTTCACAGTAGCTAAATAATTCTTTTGTCTTCTTCCACAGCAATCCTGCTTCACTTATTCAATTTTTTCTCATTTTTTGTTGTTTTCCTTGTTTTTTCTTTCTTTTCAGCTATTTCAACTTTTTTTTCTCTTTTCTTTCTTTTTTTCTTTTTCTTTTTTTCCGAAGAAACAAGATTTTGCTTTCTTCCTTTTCAACTAACACCGAACTTCCCCATTATCTTCTTTTCACTCAAAGGATGGTGCATCACAATACTCAATACTATCACACATCTCTTTTACTCTCCCAACTTTTGTCAAACTCTCTAGCAGCTTATGAAATCCTTCATCTCGGGTTCAAAGTGGGTAGACAGCAAATGAGATTTTATGGCTTAATTTGTAGCTTAATTTTGGACAAAAGGCTTCAAGGCTTAAGAGGGTTACCAGAGTAGGATAAATGACAAGGTAAGCTCTCTGGTAGCTAAAATTTGACTCATCATGAAATTTCCTTTACAATGGTTTGCATTTGCACACAAGGCCATCACAACATTCTTCCCAAAGCAAGTTCTAGAAGAGTTATACCATGCATGACAACACACATTCAATGAATAAGAGCTTAATGTAATGTATATGCTATTTTGAAGGCTTAAAGGCTCAAAAGCTCAAAAATTATGGACAATATGTATTGATCTCATTCATCTACTCAAAATAGGTCAGTGCCAGTCCTAATTCAAGGTTCTAACTCTATCAACAGAAGACAAGTTCACCAAAAATTCCAAGCATGGGACCCTAACACATCCTATTAATACTGAACGCTTTTAGGTTACGTAGATAAAAGCCTTAGATAACATTTTCTGTTCAGCATTTTAGGGTTTTATGTAGATGCAAAGGTTTTCAATGAATACCAACTTCCAATCATGATTAAAACAAAAAAAAAATTAAGTGCTCAATAAATGGCCATTTAATGCAAGGAATGCAACTAATGTTGCCCACACAGGATCACCGAGTTACCTAATTCCAGAAAACCATGATGTCAAAATAAATAACATTCATACATAACAAAACACAAAGACAACAACGAAATTAGCTAACCAAACACCTAGGCATGCATGACACAGACAAATATCACACAAAAGCATAACTAACAACACGCACACACACACACACACACATAAACAAACATAACCACCCCTCCCAACTTGAATTCTACATTGGCCTCAATGTAGAAGATTGCATAAAAGGGAATAAGAGTGGGCCAGAGACTCCCGTAGGAATTGTGGTCATCCTCCTCGATGGGCTCATCATCTATAGGCGACATTCCTTGGGTGCGGCGGAGTTGATTGATGGCATTCCATATTCTTCGATTGCCCACTCAAAAGTCTCATGTATCTTCTTGCATGGCAGTCTGTAACGCCCCGAGTTCGAAGGACTTGAAACGTTAGTTCTTTCTTTAAAACTAACCATTTTTTTCTAATATTAAATGTGGAAGTATAACAAATAATTAAAAGCGGAAATTCATTTGATATAACAACCATTCAAAGTGTTTTAAAATTATTTGATCACCAAACGTTCAAAACATCTAACACAAGTTACTAAATAGTTCAAAAGTTTGAAAACGGCATAATCCCATATGTTGGATTACCAAAATAACAACGGAAGTGAAGTCTCTTATTTAATAAGCCTAAATAGAACTCCCATGTCTCGTCAGGCCTCCGAACTCCTCAATTTGTAAAAGAATGAAAGGCGTGAGTATTTAAACAATACTCAGTAGGCTCAGCGCAAGTTAATCATCTATAGAAATATATACTGCAAATAGTTATGTAAACTCTGTAATATAATACCCGAAGGTAACTCTGGGCCCGAAGGCAAGTAATTTGCCCGAAGGCAACTCTAGGCCCGAAGGCAAGTCTGGACCCGAAGGCAAGTCTATTACACACTAAAGGCACTCATACAGTACAGATCATCAACTATAAATGCGCGATAAGTAAAAGTGAGTCTTTTGAGCCTACCTAAAGTATCTCTTGAGTTTTGAGTCTACTAAGCGGTGAAAATCAGTCCTCTAACTGTTCATACGCCTCGTCTAGTCAATAATGAGTTTAATTTATGTTAATACTCTTAAATATTAAGTATCTATAAGTAATATAGAAGTTTGTGGACCAAAATAGAAAGAATATAAAACTTTGGGGGTCGATTTGAAAGAATTTAATAGTTTGAGGACCTATTATGCAATAAAAGTGAACTAAAAATATTTTGGGCTCAATTATAAGATTTTTAAAACATGAGAGACTAATATGCAATTAAATTTTGGGGGTTAAATTAAATAGGAAAAATAAATTGAAGGATTAAAAGTGAAATGAAAGTTTAGGGGTCAAATTGCAACAATTAAAAGTTAGGGACTTGAATTTAAATAAAGTTTGAGGGCTCATTTAAATAAAATAAATAAAATGGGGGATTAATTCTGTAAATAATATTGAGGGACTAAATTGTAACAATCAAAAGCGCAGGATTTGAAAATTAAATAATTTATAGGGACCAACTTAAAACAATCCAAGAACTGGAGGGACTTGACTTGCAAATACTTAAATAAATTAAAAAACAGAAAACTGGATCGGGTCATCTCTTCTTCTCTCTCACCCGACACTCTCTTTCTCGCTCTCGGTTCTCTCACTCGTCGGCGGTTGGCGGCGATTTGGCCGATGTAAATGGCGGCGAAGGTGGAGATGGAGATGGTTAAGCTAGTGGTGGTTTTTGATTGGAGAGATATTGAGTATTTAGGGAGAAATTGAAGGTTGAAAATTAAGGAAAATTTTGGGTATTTTCAAAATTGGATCGAATCTTTAATTATTTTCGAAATCAAACGATTCTATAGTGTTCTATAGAGGTAGGTGAAGGTGTAGGTATGATTTTTGTGTTGTGAAATGGATTTTTGAGCTTGGGTGTGTGTTTTTGGCTGAGCTTGCAATGGTGTATATGTATATGCGTGTATAGGCGTAACGCTGTGTGTGTTCTTGGCCAAATGAAGAGGATGGTGACTTCGTGGTGGTGTTGTGGTGGTCAAACAGTGGTGAACGGAGGTGGCGAGGCGGTGGTTGGCCGATGATAGTGGTGGTGATGTATGTATACGTGTATTTATCGTGTTTTTGTGTAGAAAATCAGGTGAAAAATACAAGTAAATGATTAAGAACTTGTGTGTGATTAAAAACCTAGAACAACAAATAAAAATGGAGATAATAATGGAAATATCAAGAAATCTTACCACTTGAAGCTAGTTTGATTTGTTGAATGGGAATGAGTGGGATGATCTTGAAGATACCAATTGTAGAAACAGGGGAAAGTATTGAGGATAGGGTTTTAAAACCAACCTTAACTTGTATAAATAGGGTAAAAACTAGGTTACTCCTCCAAATTGGCTTTGTTATAGCATAAGAAGTAAAATTGGACATTAAACGGGCCTCTAATTGGATTTAAAATATATATAAAGTTATAATTGAATAAGAAACTAAATTTTTTAGGGATTAAAACAAATAATTTCTAAAGTCTGGTCCTCAAATATAAATTGAAAATAAATAAATGTTTTATAAATTATTATTATTATTATTTTAAATAATTTAATATAGTAGTAAATAATGAAAAATTTAACTAGACGAGCGTACGTTGTTTAATTCTATACATAAAGTTGTAGCGACACGTTTGAGATTCTACTTTAATTAAATATTTTAATTTAAGGAAATTCGCGGTCACTACACGGTCAATCTCAAATTCATATCTCGTACCAAAGTAATCATCCCTTGCTCGAATGGGGAATGCTGAGGCAGTGGTGGTGCACCACGGGCTGATGGTCTCATAGGCACCTCAAACGGGCCATCCTGCCCCTGACGTTTCAATTGTAGCTGCCAACATTGGTAGGAGTCATTGGAAATAGGGCCATCATGGGGTAGATCATCCTAAGTAACCTTGACTTGTAGTCGTTGATCGCGACAAATGCCAGTGATCAAGCATGGTAGAGGGAAGCACCGAGGCGGCTTGTTGATCCCTATATTTTCGATAATGTCAAACAATTTTTATCCCAAATCAATTTTTATTCCAGCTGGCAGAATTAAAAAGTACGGTTGCGCCATACGATGCAGACGCTGGTTTGATTGGCAATAGGCTGGAGGCAATTACACGCCCATTGATGGAGAAACCACGGCCACTTGTTCAAGTCTTTGTTATGGTATACCTAGTGCACGGAGGGGTCTCTAACATAAGCTTCATCTCTCAAAATCCATTGAACCACCTCTTGATCAATAAAGGGAGGTATATAGTCATCGGAGTCCATATCAATGGTGTTGGTGGCATCTAGGCGAAGATATTGATCGATCACTTGCTTGGAAAACTTAATACACCGGCCCAACACCATGGTGGAGAAAGGGTGGCATGAACCTTCAAGCTGGAGCTCACAATTAAAATTATGGTAGAAATTATTCACAATCCGTTGGTTGCCATTAGGGAGATCAAAGGCGAATTTGATCCAACCATAGTCGGTGAATCATTTCTACAAGTGGGTACAAGCCTTTGTACATCCATTACCAATGTCGTGTGGCTTATGTTCGACCCAACTAAATTGCTTTTCTTTAATGCAAACCTTATGCCCGACTTCTACAATCCCTTCCTCTTCAATAATCTCCTTTCCCGGTCTCTTGTTGCGCCCCATGTACGTGTGCCTACAAAAGAAATCAGTGTGTCATCAACCTTGGAGGATAGAGTTCAAAAATGGATAAAGAACATGTGCATATAGCCTAAAGGAAGCTCAAATGATAGTGTAAAAGTATCCACAAGCACAAGGCAAACATCAGAATCCAAAGACTCAAGTTGAAGGTGAGTATGACAATTCGTCAAACACTTTGCGTGCATCTAAAGTTCCAAGCACAAATAATACAATGTGGACTAAATAGTAACTAGCAACCCTCATAAATCAAGCCAATCTAAACATCAAGCAATGGGGCATTTATTCAAACACCTTGCGGGCATCTAGAATTTCTCGAAGACAATTGTCAATTTGGAGGCAAAGAACACTAACCCACTTCACAACTCATGTATTCTAGGGCTCAAGACTTCATGTAGAACAAATTTAGCCATTGATTCATCAACAATGCGAATTAAGCTCAAACTAGGACAAAGTCTAATGTAAAGCATGAGAAATTCCAATACAAAGCATACCTTTGTGTGCTTGTAATTCAAATATGAAAAGATAGTAGGGGAACTTGATGTTATACTCCCAAAATTATAATCAAGAATGAAAGAAGTGTAAGAGATTGGAACAATTGGAGATTGGAACAATTGAAGATTGGTAGGGTTTGGAATGGAGGGAGTTCGAGGAGAAGGAAAGTTATGAAGTAAGAAAAGAGACGGAGGAAAGCGTGAGTTTTAAAGGGGTGTTGGGTTGGGGCAGCCCATCGGGCTCGCAGGTTTCTCAGAATTTTTTCTTTTTTATAATCACCTCGGGTGTAGGTGCGCCTGCGGGTTTTGGGAGACGCGCCCGCAAGTGCATCCCCTGCAACTCTTCAAAAAAAACAATTTATTAGAACCAACCTATGAAAAGAAATGTGAATTGATTGACCTCTCCCGCACACTGAGCTACTACCAATAGAACAAAAGAATAACCAAAGAACTCAACTACGAAATGTAAAATTGATGCCGAAAAAGGAAATGGGTAAAATTGGAATGAATGTACCTGGTGGGTTACCTCCTACCTAACGCTTGTTGATAGTCACGAGCCTAACTTTGGATAATCACTACAGCTCCAATACGGCCAGAACCGATTTTTCTTTTGAAAAGTCGACTTCAAATTAGTGCTTTAGGCATTGACCATTGACTTTGAAGGTCCCTTTTGTCGGGTGAAACAATTCTATGGCTCCATGTGGATTGACTAGTGAGATTGTGAGTGCTCCTAACCATTTGGATCTACATTTCCCTGGGAAGAGCTTCAAACAAGAGTTATAGAGCAAGACTTGATCCCCTACCTTGAATTCTCGTGGTCGGAGATGGCGATCATGCCATTTCTTAGTACGCTCTTTGTAGATTGTTGCGTTCTTATATGCTCCTAAGTGGAATTCTTCCAATTCGTTTAGCTGGAGGCATCTCTTTTCCCCTGCTGCCCTCATATCCATGTTTAATTTCTTTACCGCTTAGTATGCTTTGTGTTCCAACTCAACAGGTAAATGGTAGGCTTTTCCAAAGAGTAACTGATATGGAGACATGCCTATTGGTGTTTTAAATGCTGTTCGACAGGCGCAGAGTGCATTATCCAACTTATTTGACCAATCTGTACGAGAAGAATTGACAGTGCTCTCTGGAATGCATTTTAGCTGTCTGTTCGAAGTTTCATCCTATCCACTGGTTTGTGGATAATAGGGCGTCTCCATGCGATGATAGGCTCCATACTTAGCTAAGACATACTTGAAGAGTCTGTTATTGAAGTGCGTGTCATATCACTTATTATAGCTCTTGGTACCCCAAACCTGGTGAAGATATTTTTCTTTACAAAATCCACCAGCACTTTAGCATCATTGGTTGGTGAAGCCCGAGCTTAAATCTACCTTGACACGTAATCCACTGCCACAAGAATGTACTTGTTGTGATAAAAAGATGTGAATGGCCCCATGAAGTTAATGCTCCATACATGAAACACCTGAACCTCAAGGATGTTGTTCTGTGGAATTAGCAGTCTTGACGAGATATTTCCAGTGTGTTGGCATCGATCACAGGCTTGAGCAAATGAATACGCGTCCTTAAATAGGGTACGCCAATAGAATCCACTTTGCGGTTGTTTTTTTTATGTCATGAGATGTCCTCCATAGGGCGAAGAATGAAGCTGATCTAGAATATCCCTCATCTCATCATCTAACATGCATCGGCAAATGATTTGATCAGATCCCCTGCTATAAAGGAATTGTTCCTCCCAGTAGTAGTGTCGAAGATCGTGGATGAACTTTCTCTTCTGTTGATACGAGAACTCCGATGGGATGATGGCCCCAACCAAATAATTCACAATCTGCAAACTACGGGGCTTCCTGTACCTTGTACAATTCTTCATCGGGAAAGTTCTCATTTATCTCTTCCTCACGGGGCTCACCAGATTGTTCGAGTTGGGACAAATGATCTGCTATTTGGTTTTCTATACCTTTTCTATCTCGAATCTCTATGTCAAATTCTTTGAGGAGCAATACCCACCTAATCAACCTGGCTTTGGCATCATTTTTTTTAACAGAAAGCTGAGTGATGAGTAAAGACGGTCACTTTTGAACCAATTAGATAGGCCCAGAATTTGTCAAAAGCAAAGACCACTGCTAGAAATTCATTTTCTATGGTTGCATAGTTAACTTAAGCTAAGTTTAGAGTTTTGATGGCGTAGTAAATAACCCCAAACACCTTGTCCTTCCTTTGGCCTAAAGCTGCTCCCACTGCGTAGTCACTGGCATCGTACATGATTTCGAAGGGCATTGACCAATTGGGTGTAATGATGACGGGGCAGCAACCACTTTTCCTTTCAAGGTATTAAAAGTGTTGTGGCACTCTTCCGTGAAATTAAAAGGCACATCTTTTTCAGGTAACCTGCATAAAGGCCTCGCAATAGTGGAAAAGTCCTTAATAAATCTCCTGTAAAAGCCTGTATGCCCCAAGAAACTCCTTGTGCCTCAAACTTTAATGGGAGGGGATAAATTCTCAATAACTTGAATCTTAGCTTTATCCACTTTAATCCCCATGGCTTAAATACGGTGTCCCTATAGTATGCCTTCCCATACCATAAAGTGACATTTTTCCCAATTCAACACTAAATTGGTCTCCTCATACCGTTGTAATACAAATGACAAATTATGGAGGCATTCATCAAAAGATGGTCCAAAAACTGAGAAATCATCAATGAATAACGCTCCACCATGTCTGAAAATATTGTTCCACCATGTCTGAAAATATTGCCATCATGCAATGTTGGAACGTGACAAGTGCATTACATAACTCGAAAGGCATATCCTTCTGTAGGCAAATGTCCTATATTGACAGGTGAACGTCGTCTTTTCTTGATCAGCTGGTGCAATGGGGATTCGGATATACCTCAAATATCCATCTATAAAACAGTAGTGTGAATAGCCTGTCAGCAACTCCAACATTTGGTCGATGAAGGGTAATGGGAAGTGATCTTTCCTTGTTGTAGAGTTCAGTTTTCTGTAGTTTATGCAGACCCTCCATCCTGCAACTAGTCTAGTGGAGATTAACCCATCCTCCTCGTTCTTCACCACTGTTATTCCTCCTTTATTTGGCACTACATGGATTGGACTCACCTATACACTATCTGAGATGGAGTAAATGATACCTGCATCTAGAAGCTTTACCATCTCAGCCCAGACAACCTCCTTCAAAGTGGGGTTTGATCAGCGTTGATTCTCAATAGAAGTCTTTGATCCCTCTTCGAGCAAAATCTTGTGCATGCAGATTGATGGGCTGATTTGTTTAATGTCAGCTATTGTCCATCCAATAGCAGTCCTGTGTGCCCTTAGCACATTCAACATCATTTCCTCTTCCATCTCCGTCAATTGATTAAAAATAATAACAGGGAATGTATAAAATTTGCCTAAATAAACATACTTGAGATATGACGAGAGAGGTTTCAACTCAAGCATAGAAGGAAATTCAATAGATGAAAAGACTTTCTGTGGAGCTTATCCCAATGACTTATATACCCAATTCCTTTTGTAAGCCATAGTATGCAGTGCTTCCAAGTGATGAGCCATCTCAGCTTGCTCCTCGTTTTCTGCGTTTGAACTTTCTGACCACACGATATATGCTTCAAATGGATCTACTCGGAAATTTTCCTCGAAAACTTCCTCAACTGTATGGTCAAGTATGTCAACTTGGAAGCAAATGTCTTCAGATGAATAGGATGGGTGTTTTAGAACGTCAAACATATTGGATGTCACTTGATCCTGATCCACCCTTAGAGTCGGCGTTCCTTCATAAACTTTGATCAATGCCTTCCCCGTCCTCAAGAATGGCCTTCCAAAGATAAGATGGATTTATTTGTCTTCTTCCCTGTCCAAAATAACAAAATCCACTGGGTAAATGAACTTGTCAACCTTCACTAGTACATCTTCAATGATCCCTATCGGATAAGCGATTGATTTGCTAGCCAACTGCAAGGAAACGGTGGTTGGTCTGCACTCTCCTAGTCCAAGCTTCCTGTACACAGACAATGGCATTAGATTAATGCTAGCACCCAAGTCACATAGATCTAAACCAGAATAAAATGAGCCTATTGTGGACGGAATAATAAAACTCCCTAGATCCTTTGAGGATGTAGTTTTTTTTTTCTAGCAAAATTGCACTGTATTCCTCGGTGAGCATCACCATCTCATGTTCATCCAGCTTCCTTTTGTTGGATAGGATCTCTTTCATAAACTTCCGGTAGCTGGGCATTTGAGCTAGAGTATCTACAAATGGTATCTTTATGTGTAACTTTTTCAATATTTCGAAAAATTTCCCAAAGTGCTTTTCTAGTTTACTCTTCTGTTGCCTCTGATGATAGGGAATCGGGGGGACGTAAGCCTTGATTGGATGTGGCCTCTTTTCCTCATTTTTTCACCATTGGTTTTTTATCTACTGACTGAACTGTTTCTTGCTATTTTTCTTCCTTATTTTCAACTACGTCTGGCACTATTCCTTTCGTGCTTCTTACTTCTATCTTAGGCAATTGAAGACCACGTTTAGTAGTAATGGCATTGAATTTTTTTGGGTTGGTCACCGTGTCACTTGGCAAAGCACCAAGGGGACGTGCTGCCTGATAAGTGCTAGAAAAACACTTAAATCATTCTTCTATTTTACGTATTTGTGTGTTTTATTAGTATTATATGTTTATTTTTATGTGTTTTCCTTTTATTGTGTATTGAGAGTCACAAGAAATCAAAAAGGAGCAAAAATGGATAAAAACGGAGCGAAAACGGAACTTGGGACCGAAATGCAAGCAAATTCAAATATGGAGGGCCTACGATGCAATTTTATGAAAAGTTGTTTTTACAATTTTTATTGTGCCTATATCAAAGAATATCAAAAGAGGATTTCCACATTTTTGTCGGATCCCAAATCGGAGTTTCCTAGTGAAAGTTATGGCCATTTGAAGAGAAAGGATAAAGCGTAAAAAATCAGCAGCTCGAATTTACTGCCGCAGTTCACGAATTTGACCATAACTTTTGCTAACAAATTCGGATTGACCTGAACTTTATATTGTTGGAAAGGATACTCAGAGGGCTACAACTTTGATGTTGACGTCTTCAAATGATTCGGATTATATCATGGTAAAAAATGGGCAAAACCGAGAGTGATGTGAATGGAGGATTTCTTGGGCCATGTTTTGGTAGAAAATTCATAACTTTCTACTAAAATATCAAAAAAAGGAAATTCCAATTGCACAATTAAGCCAAGATGCTTACCTATACCATGATACAATATTTGAACTAATGGAGCAATTTAAGATCATGATTTAGTGGTTACCAATTAGTGCAATCATAATGGAGTAGTTGTACAATTTTTTATCATGTTTTCTTGTGAAATTTTGCCTATAAATAGAGGCATTTGTAAGGAAGGAAAGACACAACTTAGTAGAAGAGAATTAGCTAGTAGTTCTCTCCAATAAAATTTTCTTCTTCATTTGTTCTTAGTTTTAGCTTGAAGATTTTAGCTTTTCATATTCCGGAGGATCAATTCTTCGCTAAGTTCTCTTTTCCCTTTTATTTCTCTATTTATTTCTTAGTATTTATTTACTTGTTTACTATATTTTGCATAATCTATCATATAGTGGTGGTGATACAAGGCGAACACTCGCTAAAAAGTATGAAACCCCGCAATTATGAGTAGCTAAGACTTTTCTATCTAGTTCGAGGGGGACGTTGTGTTCAACTAACATGTTGTTATCTTTTCTAACTCTTTAGTAACGTTTTATCTATTCCTCTACTTCAATTTGTTGATTTCTTATGCTTGTAAACCCGTTTTTGAGTTTATGTGATTATTGCATTCACTTTGGCCAATTGAATCAATTAATCTTTAAATTCAAGTTATTTGCTAGGATTGGAACTTTTGATCCGTAATTGTCATTAGATTCCAATCCAAAGTAGCAAATGAATATCGTGCATATTTATTAACAATCAACTTAGATGCATTAATTCGAGCTTGTGAAATTATTCATCTAATTCAACTCATTCTTCTCGTTCATTTCATACTAGCTTTGCATTAAATCCTAAGAGCTTATTTAGGGTTATCCAATAGCTAGATGTTAAGTTAAAGACCTTACTTTTAACTTAATATACTTAAGGAAGAATTCTTTAATCAGAGCTTCTCGGTTAATTGAGAGTTGATAAATTGAAGAAGGAATAGTAACACGTTGCATGGGAAAGATAAACACAAGTTGTTGACACAACCGAACCCGAGAACTAGATATTTATTTCAATTGTTTTATTTGATCTTATCTTTTGTCATTTGTTTTTCATTCAAAATTCTCAAAACCCCACTGTCCTATATTAATTGATAAAGACAACTAGATTAAGCACCGTTCCTCTTGGGTTCGACCCTTACTTACCACTTCTACATTAATTTGTAGTTTTGAAACCGAGTAAGGAAAAAAAATAAATTTTGGCGTACTGCGACAACACGCCCAAGTTTTTGGCTCCGTTGCCGGGGAACGGTTAACCAATTTAGTTGCTTTTATTAATTAATTTAAATTAAAAAAAAAAATTCTTCTTCACTTGTATGCATAATACCCGATCTACTAATCGAATTCTTGAAAGTTTCGATCCAGAAATCGAGAAATCCATTCGAAGACGAATAAGACAAGTAAAACAAACCGAACGAGAAATGGCAGAAAACAATAACGAAAGAACTCTCAAACATCTGGCAACTCCCGAAGTTACTCAACAACCTTTGTGTATCACCTTTCCAACCGTAGAAGAAGGTAAGACTTTCGAACTAAAATCTGGATTGATACATCTTCTACCTTCTTTTCATGGACGATCCGGCGAAGATCCATATCGACACTTGAAGGAGTTTCATGTGGTGTGCGATAGCATGAAACCCCGTGGCATCACTGAAGAGCAAATCAAGCTCAGAGCCTTTCCATTTTCACTAAAAGATGCCGCCATAGATTGGTTATACACTTTACCATCAGGTTCAGTCACAACATGGAATCAAATGAAGTAACTTTTCCTCGAAAAGTACTTCCCAGCTTCAAAGACCGCAAATATCAGGAAAGATATCTCTGGAGTACGCCAAAACAATGGAGAAACTCTTTATGAGTATTGGGAGCATTTCAAAAAGCTCATTGCAAGCTGCCCGCATCACCAAATCAGTGAAAACCTCCTAGTGCAATACTTTTATGAAGGCTTATGTCAATCAGACAGAAACATGATTGATGCTGCTAGTGGAGGAGCTTTGATGAACAAAACCCCTGCTGAAGCCAGAACACTGATTTCAAACATGGCTGAAAATACTCAACAATTCAGTACAGACCGGGAGATGAACATTTGAAGAGTTAACAAGGTAAGTAATTCCAATATTGAAAGCCAACTTTCTGAACTAACACATCTTCTCAAACAAATTGTTGTAGGAAACAATCCGCAAGTCAAAGCATGTGGCATATGCACAAATCTAGGACATCCTACAGATGCTTGTCCTGTTCTACAAGTGGATAACAACGAACAAGTGAACTCAGCAAATAATTTCCCATTCCCAAGACAAGAATACAATCCGTACTCAAACACCTATAATCCAGGATGGCGAGACCACCCCAACTGAGCTATGGAAACAACAAGCCCCAGATTTTTCCTAACAAGCCTCAAGGCCAATTCCAACAACATGGGAATCTTCAACCCCAAGGGCAATTTCAGCAAAAACCTCAACAATCGTGTATGTCTCTCGAGGATATGGTGAAAACATTAGCAACTAACACTGTGAAATTTCAACAGATTCCAAATTGAGCATTCAAAACTTGGAAAACCAGGATGAGTCAATTGGCAACCGCCATCAATCGATTGGAAGCACAATCTGGAGCGAAGTTACCATCCCAACCTAAGGTAAATCCAAAGAATGTTAGTGCCATAACCTTAAGGACTGGAAAAGAGATCGAAAACCCTCACAAAGAAGTTCCCACACATGAAGATAAAGAAGAAAAGCTTGAAAAGGAGGTATGTCCTAACCCCTTTGTCACTACTAAAGTGATCCCTCTCCCTTTTCCGAGTAGATTAGCAAAAACTAACAAAGAAGAAAAGGAAACGGAAATTTTGAACACATTTAGGAGGATAGAAATCAGCATTCCCTTGTTAGATGCAATCAAACAAATTCCACGCTATACTAAGTTTTTTAAAGATCTTTGCACTAATAAGAGGAAATTGAAGGGAAATGAAATGATCAAAATGGGAGAAACCATTTCAGCGGTATTTCAGAAGAAGTTGCCTCCAAAATGCAAAGGGCCGGGTATGTTCACTGTCCCTTGCACCATAGGCAATCACCATATTGAAAAAGCACTCATAGATTTAGGAGCATCCATAAATGTCATGCCTAGATCCTTATATGCTTCACTAAATCTAGGAAAACCGAAAGAAACTCACGTAATTGTGCAACTAGCTGATCGTACCAATGCATACCCGGATGGAGTGATAGAAGATGTGCTAGTCAAAATAAATGGTTTAGTTTTCCCTGCTGATTTTTACGTGCTTGATATGGATGATGAACATTCACCTCACCCTACACCTATCATATTGGGACGTCCATTTCTTTACACTTCTCGCACTAAAATTGATGTCTATGAGGGTACACTATCCATGGAATTTGATGAGGAAAAAGCGAACTTTAATATTTTTGATAGTTCATTGCGCCCTAATAACGCTTGTTCTGTCTTTGCAATCAATTCAACTAATCCTTTTGTGCAAGAACTGTGTAAGTTGAATTGCAGAGCCAGCACAACATATAAGATTGAGCCAAAGCACAATTACCTCATCTCGAAAAAGGAAGCCATGGAAAGAAATGAGACCAAAAAAATTTTGAAAAGAATTCAAGAAGGACTGTTAAGAAATCAAGACAATCGGAGAAGCCATCGAAGACAAAGTGGAGCTGCAATGGATTTGAGAAATCCTACTTGACAAATGGGAACTGTGTCGAGCTAACGACCATAAACAAAAGCGCTTCTTGGGAGGCAACCCAAGCATTTTTCTTTTAATATTTGTATTTTTTTTTTTCGTTTTTAATTTGTTTACTTTTCATCTAACGTATTAAGGAAGATATTGCTTTATTACTGTAGGAGGATGATATTTCGAGACTCAATTATTTGGGAAGAGACACGATGGCCCATAAATCGGTGATTAGCGAGAATTACGGATAATGGCACACTCTGCATGCACGATTGTCGGTTGAAACAGTGCCCACTTTGACTATAAATCAGAGATCATTCTCCACTCGAAACCACAACCACAATCTTCATTTTCAGTGAGTACTTCTTTCTAGCAGTGATTAGGTAATTTCTTTCTTCTTCACCGTCTTCTTCTTCTTTCTATTTATTTTGTTTTTCCTAGTCTTATAGCATGGACGTATGTGATATTTCTATATTTATATGTCTTTTTCTTATAATAGTAGACTATATAGTTCAAATTTTGTTATTGTTCTTTCTTATTCGTATTTATAATAAAAAAAATGGAAGAGCGTGATAGTATATTTTACTTGGTAATTTTGATGATTTTAATCTTATTATTTCAATTTTTGTTTTTCAATCGTGTGTTGTGTTAAAAAAGAAGTCTTTTTCAGTAGACCTTAAAGAACTGTATTCTTCTCTTCTATTTCATCTTTCTAGTCTTTTGCAGCTATCTCCAAGTGCATTAAATTTCCTCTTCCCTCAATGGCATCTCCTCCCCGTATTGTTGCTCTTCTGCAAGTATTCAAATCTTTCTCTTTGCCTACTGACCTTCAAATGCACATTGTTCACCTAGTTGATAAGTATGAGTGTTCCCTTTGGAATGTCATTGTGTTTGGGGCAGGATCATCCCGATCTGCTCGCAAACGACGTGCTAAGCGCCTTAAAAGTTGCTTTAAATGTGGAAAGCTATTAGAGGGACCTCATTGTACTCGAAATCAAACTTATTCACAATATAGACATGTTGTTTTCTTCAAGGATGGACTGATTAGGTGCAGGGCCGAAAAGTCTATCAGGAGAAACAGCCAGCTCGCAATCAGTGTGAGAGAGTTTGATAATTTGTTGGAACAACGACAACGTCTGTTGGAAACCAAACTCGATGGCCTAACCATTGAGCAGCAACTTTTTGAGCGTGATCATTAGCACCCATCCGAAGATATAAAACTACGTCTCATTCGTTTGAGAAGTGTCTGAGTTGGACGTTCTGCTCTAAACGTTCTCCCATTTGTTGGCTCTTGTGGGGCTGTTCTTTATTGAATGGTAAACATTCTTATGTGTCATGTGGCGATATGGAGGACCTTTTCATTAAGGTTGGTTGTCAAACTGTTTTGTAGAGAGTTTGCTGATTCAGATAGTTTCCATGCGGATCAGACTTGATGGAATCATATCATTAATTTGATGTGAATACTACTGCAAGATGTTCAGAGGGTTGTCAACTGCCATAGTCACTTTGTCTATATTTCTCTTCTTCATTATAAAAAAAAAAAAAAAACCAAAATATTTTCAGCTGTTGTTTTTCTTGTTCTGTAAATATGTTGATTGCAGGTCTCTTGCTCTTGGATTGTCGAAGTATTCCTCAGAAGTGCTACATTGTGCAACCACCATCCCCACTCAGAACGACTCATGGCTTACCATAGGGGAGTTTCTATTTCTTCTCTTTTTCATGCTTTCTATATTTCTACATTGGGGACAATGTAGAATTTAAGTGTGGGGGAGTGGCATATTGTGGTCTCAAGGTGTGATTTTTTTTGTGTCGACGATTTTGCATGAGATAGCAACTTTTGAATATGATTGAGCTTAATTTGTGTGACTTAGCTGAAACTATAAGATCTCGAAAAAAAAAAGTGTTCTATTCTTCTCCAAGCACAGCTGGCAAATTTATCTGAGCACGTTTATAAGGTAATTTACTATCATTCTCTGGAACACAAATTGAAGGTTGAAAATGTTGATTTTTTTTCTAACTTTCTAGACCATAGTAAACTAATTTTTTTTTCTATCCATTCGTCCTGCTCAAAGTAACCTGGAAACATCGATTGTTAGTAAGGTGGAGTTATAATCGCATGGTATCTGTTTTTTGTGAATGTGTCTTTTATTGATAGAGTTTAAAAAATTTGGAAAAAGCATTGACCTATGCTGAGAATGAATTTTACTTTTATGTTCGAAATAAGGAGAGGGACCACAGGAAAGAGCTACCTACTTGAGAGTGTGAAGCCCGTCACCTCGAATGGGTGAAGAAGGCTGCCTCCCAATGAAAGGGGTTTAGTGTGAAAGCTACCTGTGGGGTAAAAGCTGAAAAGAAAATTGCAAAACTCTTCTTCTTCTTTTTCTTCTTCATAAAAAAAATAAAAAATAAAAGAAAAAAAAATCGCGAGAAATGTGATAGCTACCCAAGTGTGAAGTTAGATAAATAAATTTCCTCAGTGGTTTGAAGTGCTCAATCTAAACACTCTTTAAATTGAAGACATATTTGCGATAAAACACCTGCCATGCCCTTTTTTTTCTTTGCAGTGCTAACAGTTGATGATTTTTGATGAACAGAGTAATATTTAGGATCCATGGGAATCATTGTAAAATAAGAGTGGGATCACGAGTGATGAAAGGAAATATTTGACTATTTCGGGTCAGGTTTTGGATAGATCATCGTAAGCTTTCATTTGGTTCCAGTTAGTGATGGGATGATAACCTCAATTGCACACACTCACAAGCCATTGTGTATTTGAGAAGAAGTGAAATTTTCATGGTTCGGGAGAATGTTTAATAAGCAAGTCACTATCTGTAGTTGGATTTCACCGTTTAAAGTCGTTTATCTCATGTAAAACCAGTTTGTTGTTTTGTGTCATATGGTTGTTGTTCGAGGGCGAACAACAGTCTAAGTGTGGGGGAGTTTGATAAGTGCTAGAAAAGCACTTAAATAATTCTTCTATTTTACGTATTTGTGTGTTTTATTAGTATTATATGTTTATTTTTATGTGTTTTCCTTTTATTGTGTGTTTAGAGCCACAAGAAATCAAAAAGAGCCAAAATGGATAAAAACGGAGCGAAAACGGAACTTGGGACCGAAATGCAAGCAAATTCAAAGATGGAGGGCCTCCGATGCAATTTTATGAAAAGTTGTTTTTACAATTTTTCTCGTGCCAATATCAAAGAATATCAAAAGAGGATTTCCACATTTTTGTCGGATCCCAAATCGGAGTTTCCTAGTGAAAGTTATGGCCATTTGAAGAGAAAGGATAAAGCGTAAAAAATCAGCAGCTCGAATTTCTTGCCTTGATTCACTAATTTGACCATAACTTTTGCTACAAAATTCGGATTGACCTGCACTTTATATTGTTGGAAAGGACACTCAGAGGGATACAACTTTGATGTTGACGTCTTCAAATGATTCGGATTATAGCATGGTCAAAATGGGAAAAACAGAGAGTGATATGAATGGAGGATTTCTTGGGCCATGTTTTGGTAGAAAATTCATAACTTTCTACTAAAATATCAAAAAAAGGAAATTCCAATTGCACAATTAAGCCAAGATGCTTACCTATACCATGATACAATATTTGAACTAATGGAGCAATTTAAGATCATGATTTGGTGGTTACCAAATAGTGGAATCATAATGGAGTAGTTGTACAATTTTTTATCATGTTTTCTTGTGAAATTTTTCCTATAAATAGAGGAATTTGTAAGGAAGGAAAGACACAACTTAGTATAAGAGAATTAGCTAGTAGTTCTCTCCAATAAAATTTTCTTCTTCATTTGTTCTTACTTTTAGCTTGAAGATTTTAGCTTTTCATATTCCGGCGGATCAATTCTTCGCTAAGTTCTCTTTTCCCTTTTATTTCTATATTTATTTCTTAGTATTTATTTACTTGTTTACTATATTTTGCATAATCTATCATATAGTGGTGGTGATACAAGGCGAACACTCGCTAAAAAGTATGAAACCCCGCAATTATGAGTAGTTAAGACTTTTCTATCTAGTTCGAGGGGGATGTTGTGTTCAACTAACATGTTGTTATCTTTTCTAACTCTTTAGTAACGTTTTATCTATTCCCCTACTTCAATTTGTTGATTTGTTATGCTTGTAAACCCGTTTTTGAGTTTATGTGATTATTGCATTCACTTTGGCCAATTGAATCAATTAATCTTTAAATTCAAGTTACTTGCTATGATTGGAACTTTTGATCCGTAATTGTCATTAGATTCCAATCCAAAGTAGCAAATGAATATCGTGCATATTTATTAACAAATCAACTTAGATGCATTAATTCGAGCTTGTGAAATTATTCATCTAATTCAACTCATTCTTCTCGTTCATTTCATACTAGCTTTGCATTGAATCCTAAGAGCTTGTTTAGGGTTATCCAATAGCTAGATGTTAAGTTAAAGAGCTTACTTTTAACTTAATATACTTAAGGAAGAATTCTTTAATCAGAGCTTCTCGGTTAATTGAGAGTTGATAAATTGAAGAAGGAATAGTAACACGTTGCACGGGAAAGATAAACACAAGTTGTTGACACAACCGAACCCGAGAACTAGATATTTATTTCAATTGTTTTATTTGATCTTATCTTTTGTCATTTGATTTTCATTCAAAATTCTCAAAACCCCCACTGTCCTATATTAATTGATAAAGACAACTAGATTAAGCACCATTCCTCTTGGGTTCGACCCTTACTTACCACTTCTACATTAATTTGTAGTTTTGAAACCGAGTAAGGAAAAATAAATAAATTTTGGCGTACTGCGACAACACGCCTACTGCCACTGTAGTTACTAAGTGTCCAACCTGAGTTTCCGAATTCTTGATTGCAGCATTTTGGTTTTGGAGAGTGTGCTCGGTCTTTTGCATGAACTTGTTGTTGGCTTCCATGTATTTAGCAAACACTTCTTCCAAAGAGCCTTTCCTTTCCCGTGGCTGATTGAATCTAAGTGGGCTCATTCTCTCTTAGTTGTCTCTCTATAAGAAGTTCGGGTGTTGACTCAAACCAGGATTATACATTTGAGCGTACGGCCCATATGGTGGCCTTTGATTATTCCCAATGAATAGTGCTTGCTGATAGGTTGGTGGGTTCGAATGGGCTATGAAGCACTCTGCAGTAACATGGTTGGCGTAGCAAATATCATAAATAGTGCTTGATTGGGCCACGTTAGCTGTAGGCAGAGTTAGATTATCCAACTTCTTGGAAAGAGCTGCTACTTGAGTTGCCAGTGATGTCATGACATCCACTTCATGAATTTTAGCATGCTTTGGCAGCGAGTGATTTGAATACCACTGATAACTACTTGCGGCCATCTTCTCAAAAATAGAGCAAGCCTCATTATAAGTCTTATCCATGACTTAGCCTCATGCATCCGAGTTTGCATGCTTCTTGTTCTCATTAGTCAACCCATTATAAAAGGTTTGTACAATGAGCCAGTCAGTATCATGATTTGGACAATGTTTTAGCAAGTCATTGAATCTCTCCCACGCTTCGAATATAGATTCTCCATGGTGCTGGGTAAATATGGTGATTTCATGCTTTATTTTTAACATCCTACCTAGTGGGAAAAATTTGTCAAATAATTTCTGGTACAGATTAGCCCAACTAGTAACTAAATTGGCAGGCAGAGTGTAAAACCATATGTTCTTGTCTTTCTAGCCAACGAGAATGTGAACAACTTCATTTTGATAGGATCCTGAGGCACTCCATTAATTTTGAACATGTCGCAAATTTCTAGAAACCTCCTCATGTTCTCATGAATGGTTCTTGGCTTAATCTCGTAGTTATTAGTTGGAATCGAAGGTAGAACCAAGCAAGTAAGATTATTTCCAACTGTCGATGTGACGTATTTTCTCCATGGACGAGTTGGATTAGCCATACGACGTTCTTCTTCTTCATCCATCTCCCATTCTTGTTACGTTTTTTTAGATTTTCTTAGTGTATGTAGAAATGTACATTCTATCTCAGGATCAATGGGCTCGAACTCGAATAGTGGGTTCAATCTCGTGTTTAGCATGCAAATCTACAATGCAAAACAAATAGAATTGAATAACTAGTAAAAATAAAGTCAAATTAAAGCAATAATAGGCTAGTATCAATATCAATTCTAAAGTCCCCGACAACGAAGCTAAAAAATGGTTCGCTTAAAAATGTGTAATGTAATGTGAAATAGAAAGTGTACGGGTTGAACAAGTAGTAAAGTGGATTTGAGTCCGCGTATCGATCCTACAGAGACTTAATTTGAGTACCAAATTTGTCAATTTACACTTTATTTGACAAATCAAATTAATTGGTGCAATAATGCTAAATTTGAATAAAATGCAAGAGAATAATGTTTAAACTAAATCTATTATGTAGGTATAAAATGAATTGTAGATTGAACCAAAGTGTTTGAAAACTTGAGACTCAATACTTCACCCAATTCATACCCTTAATATCATGTTTATGGATCCAAAATAATTAACTCATGCTAATTAGGGGTGGGCGTTTCGGGTTCGGTTCCGGGTAGTTCATTACCCAGAACCGAACCGTAAATTCTGGTTCCTTAGAAAATGGAACCATTCGATTCCTTTCAAATGAAGTGCCGATCTGGTTCCAGTTATTTCCGGTTCGGGTTCGGTTTCGGTTATTTTGTAATACATTTTTTATTACTTAAAAATCACGCGCAAAAAAATAAAAATTTTAATTGAAACATAAACGTTAAACCTAACCAAAAAAAAGAGCAAGCAGCAGCAGCATGAGCATCAAGCAGCAAGTTGCTGCAATTTTGAACAGTACGGGTAGAACTGGGTTTGGGTCCAATACCGGGAACCGGATCAGACCTGGTTGGTTCTTGAGTATTGGACTCGAATCCAATTTTTAAATGCAAAAATCCATTCAGTTCTTGCTTTTTCGGTCCGGTTCCGGGTAGACCCAATCGGTTCCCCTTTTTTTGGCCACTCCTAGTGCTAATGGTCGAATTTCCTAAATTATATAACTATTTCTCTCGATGATAGTTAAATCTATTCAATCAAGCCAATTTACCTATCTCTAAGTGAATTCGTCATCAACCTTCATGAATGCATTCAAACAAGAAATTGTAATAGATTTCCTTGAAATTCCACCTATGCAATCACACTACCACAAGTTTATCTTTAAATCTTGTCTAAATTAATATTCTAGATTACCTAAATCTAATTCATATTTTCCTCTCTCGAATCAAACATGAACGAATAGAGAATTTTACCAATTGATCAGAAAGGCAAATAAAATAACCCAACAACATAGAATTAACAAATAAATTACTAGAAATTCGAATCCATTCACATAGAATTTTAGTTCACAATTGGGATCCATAAATCATCTCAAGAAATAAGGGTTTAGCTACTCATTGAATTGAAATAAAGACTAAAAACAATCAATAAAACTAAATACATAACCGGGTTTTAGAAAAATAAAGTTAAAGCCTTCAATTTCTTGAGTTCTTTAATTTCTTCTCCAAACTTGTGTTGTTGTAGCTCCAATGTTCTCCAATTATCCAACTCTCCATTTTCTTGTATTTTTCACCCATTTTATCCCCCCCAAAAAGTCTTATAAAAGCCCTAAAAAATGTGTACAAGACTCCAATTTCAAAAAGGAATGGAAAAATCGAGTTTTGGGCCGCGTTTTAGAGCCGCGAGTGTAGGGGCACCCATAGCCCCCGGGCTGCGCTATTTTGGTCTCGAACTTCCTACGGCATAACTTTTGCTAGAAATCTCGGAATTGAGATCCGCAAAAAGTGAGAAAATCCTTTTTCCAAACGCTTTCATATGAGCATAAAAAAGCAGCCAAAAAAACTCTTGAAAAATTGCACCCGAGGTCCTCCATCTTTTGCAATAATTCATTTTAGTCTCCAAACTTTGGATTTTTGACCGTTTTCACCAATTTTCACCTCTTTTCACTTCTTTGTCATTCATAACACAAAATTAAACAAATAGAAGTAAAAATATACTTAAAAAAAAAAAAGAAAACACAAACTAAACATGCCTAAAATGGAGAATTAACACATAAAGACACAAGCTATCAATTAATCACGTTTAAAAGTAAATTCCGATAGTAGGAAGGGTGCTCTATTGCGAAAAAATGGTTAGCAACCTGTATCTATGGTCATTTTCCGATTTAGAAATTGGTAGATGTGGTAAAGCTCTGGAAATTTTGATATCATACTTGTAAAGAATTGGTGAGTAAAATTTTATATTATTGTAAGAATTTTTCATATAGTGGAAAATTTTGATGGTCTATAAATATCTTGACATAGTGCTTATATTTTTTTTAAAATTAAATTTTATAAACAGCAAAAAAAAAATTGTGGACCAATTAAAAATTAGAAATTTCATTGAAAAATCAATAAAAAAATAATTTCACTACCATATAATAAGTGCCATTTTCGTCCGTAAAAAAAAGACCCGAATAGGGCATTGTGGATATGGGCCGCCCATCTATTCCCTTCCAGTATGTTTCGTTTTCTCCTTCCATTTTCCCATATTTCTTCTTGCATAGCTCATTTCCAAGCTATTTCGTTTTCTCTTCCATTTTCCCTCCTGTCTTCTTGCAGAAGGTGTATCTTGCCCCCAATTTCTAGCAGCCTTCGTTGGGCCATATCTCGAAAATTCCTTTTTCGCAAAGCTTCCTGTGGTCATTTCGGAGTTCCTTAATTGTTCTTCTCTGGCCTGATTTATTGCTCGCTTGTTTCCGTTGTTGGTCTGACCCCATTTGTGCTTGTCGGATTCCGTGAATTCTCACCGTCTCTGTAACGCCCCTCCCTCGTATACACATACATATATGCCATAACGACGTCACAATGTACGACATAGCGCACGAATACATAAACACAAGGGCCTCCTATTGAACCACGTGCACTTCTTATACAGAATACAGCGGAATTGAATGAGCGATACACGTGAACAAAGAGACACGAAACCCAATATTCGTAATAACATTTGAAGCTTTTCTTTACATATACATAAACACAAAAGGGTTTCGTTTACTTTCGCGTGGTTCGTAAGATCTTTGGATTCATTTTCCCGATCACACACCGACGTCACAGCACATAGGTGGACTCTTCGCCAACTCCCACTCATGTAACCTACACATACGCAACCATACACATAATGAGTCGTAATGGCTCAGTAGGCAAATAGATGTAATGCAATGCACGTGATGCACGTATCATATTCTTTTCTTATTTCCTTTGGGCCCTGTTGCGAATCGATGTGAATGCATCATCATTATCATATCATTGGCCGTCCCCCAAAGGCTTGTCTCACTCTTCGGGGCGCCGTAGGCCGTTGTCTAAAGGCTTGTCTCACTCTTTAGACCGCCCGTAACATCATAGGCCATCCCCCAAGGCTTGTCTCACTCTTGGGGCGCCAAGCCATCACCCAAAGGCTTGTCTCACTTTTTGGGCCTCTATGTTCGTCATAAACACATGATGCGTAACTACATTCTTTCACATACATCGTGTTTTCATGTCATGCATAGTGCGTACTTTACCTTGCTTTCGTATATATAACATTACATAACATTCATTCTAATATATCATGCGTAATACATGCTTCTTTACATCATACATTAGACATTCCATACACCCCATCCATGAACTTCCTCATAACACTACATATAGCATATCTTATAGCCATTAGTCTCATAGACATGCCACATAGTCATTACTTAACATTCATTCATGTATTCTAGCTTTTACATTGGTCTAACCTCATTAAACTATTCTAGTCATCACATACATCACGTATAACTTTACATTAGTACATAAGGGCATTAGGACTACCATTTCACATTAGAACATCATAGAGTTTCACTTATCAGGCATATCAAGGCAACAACTTGAATTTCATCTCATTTCCTATTCATAAACTTATAAAACATGCCACAATCAATGCTCTAACATAAAATACATCTATTACTCACATGATACCACGTTACTTAAACAAACTATATAACCACATCACCACCATATCCTAATGCCAAAGTTCCTTACATGAATTAATTAGGCATTTAAATCGTTCGGTTCGTTTCATAAGCATAACATTATCTATACTTCTTAATAGCCGAACAACACATATAAATCGGCATAAAGGGTCATATATGCACACCCATATCCTTATCATCTCATAACAAAACATAAATCAAGCTACTAGATTCTAACATGCTCCAATACATCATAAACATGTTCCTTTCTTGATTTCTTAAAACATAAACATGCAATTGGTTCATAAAGCATATAAAATATCCATTACCTACCTTCAAGTGATAAGAAGCAAGTATAGGCAAGCTTAGGTAGCTCATCCTCCTTCTTTCCCCTTCTTCTTCTTAGCTCAGCATAGACATATATGCACAAATATTGAGCAATAAATCACAAAAAAGGTTTTGAAGAGTTTAGGGATGTTGAGAGGTGATTTTGGGAGTGTATAATGAGATAACAAGAAGTTAGAAATGAAATTTATCCACCAAAAAGTCAAGAAATGCATAAAAAACTCGTTTAGCTGACTTAAGCCGTACGTCCGTACGGACTACACTGGCGACCTTCAGTGTTTTGGTCATAAATTTTGCGTTCGGTGTCCAAATTAGGTGATTAAAATCTTGTTGGAAACTAGACTCAATGGGCTACAAATCGGAAGTAGACATCATCTTCAAAATCCGATTCATTGCAAAGATGTGTCATTTTGAACCTCCATGAACTTTCAAATCTTCATGAAATCGCTTATCACAAACTTCATTCATATCACATTTTCATTTCATTCGCTAAAAATATGTCCAAATCATATAGGAACACCTAAATCATGGTCTAAAACATGCGGGATGTTACAGTCTCTCGAAACTTTTGTCGAAAATTTTTGCTACATGAAGGTATGGTACGTAAATGATATAAAATAAAACCAGGTTTTAACTTGGTTTGTCAAGTTCTTTTTTAATTTCAAACCTGAATATTGTAGATAGGTTTTAATTTAAACTTTCAATTGCAGTTGAATCAGTGTTTGTTTTATGCAAATTATAATATGTTAATTGATTTCGAATGAAGAGATGACCTTTTTTTTTTATTTTCATTGCGGGTCTACGGGGTTGAAAATTTTTTCTGTAATATGAAGTATGATGCAGGTTTTAATCTTGTTAAGCTTTATCCCCACGATGGAAGTAGTCATGAAAGAGTACAAAAATATATAAAGATAATTCTATAAGCACTGCAATTTATTATTTCACCACATGATAACTCACCCTCTTCAAACCATAAATTTGGCAAAGAATGATTATTCAAGGAATTTGGAGATGATAACTCTTTCAAATTTTTTCTTAAAAAAGAAACGAAAAATCCATCATATCTTTTTGCTCACTATCTGGAAAAGTAACATTCTTCATTCTTTTCTCTCCAAAATCTGGGATAAAAGCCAACCAAAAATTTCTTAGAATAAAGGTAAAAATTCAAAGATAAGTTGATTTGGGTAGGGTTTTCATAATTTGGGTGAGAAAAGGAGAAATTGGCCTCGAACAATTCAATTTTGCCATTTTGGTCTGAGTCAATTTGCCTTATTGTTCGTAGAAGTTTTAATCGGAATAGTCTTTCTGCTGGAATTCAAATCAAAACACACTAATTAAACGTTTTCTCTTGGGGATATTGTTAAAAAAATAAATTTTGAATGTATGTCGAACCAGTGGACGATCTTTTCATTTTTTTTAATCTACCCTTTAATTAAAGCTGTCAATTATTGCCTAATTTAAAACTACGTTTCTCAATTTTGTCAGGTAAGCATGGAACATGGTGAATCTTCATGCTTCTTTTTCCCATCTAATGCATCTTGTCAATCATTTCTACCATCTAGCACTTGAATTTTTTTTTTTATAGAAATTGGTAATTCGTTAGATCTTTCTGCAATAAATTGTATTATTTCATTTGTATCTCTGTTGGTTTTATTGTAGTATGGAAGTACCTACATATATGGACCTTTACAAATGTTTGTGATATGTGAATAAAAGAAAATTAAATGATTTATATTTAAGTTTGGTAAGAAGAAAGTAATGACGAGCATGATTAGTGATTAAGTGTAATTATTAAGCTTAATATTTTTGCAATTATGATTTTAACAAATAGAGTTTGCTATTATTAGATGATTCGCCGAACAGATTTTGGCTACATGAAGATGTTAAAAAATAGGGCCTAAAAATAGTGTGAAAGTACAGACTTGTCATCAACGCTTCCTCTTTCTTTAACCTAGATAATAGTAATGGTTCCTCTTTAACTTGCAAAATCCTCCATATGGATATGGTTATAGTGAGTATGTTTGGTTGTGGACTTGTGGGGCATGGAACAGTTGAGCTACTTGAAGTTAGTCCATTGCCAAAGATACCATTTTATGCTTGAATTTATTAGTTTGCCACTGTCTTGTGGCAATATTGATATGCATTAATGTATTAGGCAATATTGATATACATTAATGTATTAATGTGTTTTGGAATGTTGCCATGTGAACATGCTGTTGTTTTTCTTTTGTGTGAAAGTTGTTAGTTTTTCTGTATTTATCTGAGTTAGGTTTAAATCTATGTTTTACTTTTTTTAAAAAAAGTTGCCTTGAGTCGTCGGTATTTATGATGTGATCTCTAACTTTTGAATTATAATCTATTGATAGAGGTATTGTTTCTATCTTACAAGACTACATGCAAGAATTTCAAACAAGTAATGAATCATGGGCAATAGGGATTTTACATTTTCCTTACTTGTCGAACCACCAACAATGTCATTTGCTTCTTTTAGGCACCTTTGAACATCTTTTTGTTTATTTTGAAAGAGCGTGTTATGTCGTGCTATCTATTGAGTTTACAAGCTTGCTGATTGTGTTTAGAAAATGAGTCTACAGTGTACTAATTTAAACTATGAGTGTGTCAACGATATGAGAATTCTATTGACTCTTATTGTTTATTATCCACTTTTCTTACATTTCGTTCAATAGGTTTTATGGAAAGGGCAGTTAAAAAAACAGTTGTGGATCATTTGAAGCATTTGTTAGCGGTTATTCCTTGATTTATTTATTTATTTATTTTTCTAATCATAACTTTTTTTCCCAATCATACCTATGGCGGAAATTTTTAGTACTTTACTCAGGTTTGCTTTAATGTGTTTCTCTTTGTGAATTATTTTATGCATGCGCTTTGCGACTTTGAACATTGTGATTTCAATGTGCGCATTAGTGCAACTAGCAGTATTCATGGTGGTCATGTTGTAAGCATTCTAGTGGTTTTTGTGTAGGCATTTGACAAATTTTTTGTTACGTCTAAAAAGGACCATGTAACACCCCGTCTGCTTTTATGTGTTTGATATGACACTGACATGTGTGATATGGTAAAACATCTTTACAAGTGTATGTGATGTATTTGGTAATGTCACGGTCATTAGTTTTAAGACGGGAAGAAAATTCAGGAAAACTATATTTACGGCCGTAAATGTCATAATTACGGCTGTAATTGATATGATACAGCCATAAGGCAATGAGATGCGGCCGTAAATCTGAGGCAGGGGAAGTGTGAAAATATACAGAGACTTTGGTACGGCTGTACACAGCATGATACAACCGTATGTTGTTAGTTACGGCCGTAAAATATAAGGTTACGACCGTAATTTTAAGAGTGGTGGAATGTGGAAGATGTTCAGAGACTTTGTTCGAGCCGTATGAGTTGCGACACGGTCGTATGACTGTAGCTAAAGGCCATATGACTGTAGCTGACGGTCGTAAGTTTGCAAGTTACAGCCATAAATGTATTAGTTACGGCTTTAATTTTAAGTCAACAAAAACTTGTTCTTGAATTTTCTTGCCATTGGAGTATATATTTCCACACACACTCGGCCCTAACACCCCCAAGGACATTATTAAGCATTCTCCAAGTTCTTCAACCCTTGTATACCACTTGATCATCAACCCTTGCCACCACCATCCATTTTTGGTGTTATAAGCAAAGTGAAGGAAGAATGATGAATTTGAAGGAAGCTACTAAGCATCTTGGTAATTGTTTTATCTCCTATAAGGTAGGTAATAGATGTAGTAGGTGCCCTAAAAGGTAAGTATAAGTATATGTGGGAGTTGTTTCAAGTATTTGATTGTAAACCCTGAGTTCTCCATGAGTGCAAGCTTGATTTAGATGCCTTGACGTATTTGTTTACATGACATGTTTAGCGGGTCATATGATGATATGTAAGAAGATTTGAGTGGGACAATGTGATATTTACATGTTTATGCCCTTTTGATGTGGTAGCAAGACTTGAAAAGAAAGGTTTGCACATTTGCAATATGAATGTATATGTAAATGCTTACACGATTATATCATGAAAGCATGTGAATGTGATGTTGTCTATCATGTGTTTACATATATGTAAAGGAAACGATGGTCTCACAGGAACACCCCACATGAGGATTGAGACTTTTGGCTCGAATGGCGATCTCATGGGGGAAACCCCATAAGACGATTGAGGCCTGGCCAAAATATGATACGTATGTAAGGCGCCATTGTAGGCACGTGATTTGCAACTAGGCCCAAAGTGTGAGTGTGTCATGCATTGCACCTGTATCTATCCCTACTGAGTCTTTTTGACTCACTATGTTTCCTTCTATGTGTTTTAGGTGGTGCTAGAGATGGTAAGAGCGTGGGAGATGGCAGAGAGTCCTCCAGAACTTGATGTGTGAGGGTTCGTATGGGGGAAAAGAAAATAAGATGCAGATCCTATATAAAATGTTTTGTACTTGAATCGAGACCACTTGAGTTGCTATGCATATGTTAAATGTTACAAGTAAAGACATAGTTTCTTATGTTCAAATGTGATTTTGAACATGAACTTGTGGTTTTAGGTAAAGTTAGAAAAGTGTGACGCCAACTCTAGCTTTATTGTCCTAATATTTTAAAGGATAGGGACGAGGCACTAGAGAGGGCGTTACAGACCAGTTGAAAAGGGATACACAATAAAAGGGATAGAGAACATTATGCATCTATAAAGGATGCTAACAATAAAAACCATAGAGTCAGATATGCATAACATAAGAGACGAAAAGGTGTTTACTTTGCTCATTTTCCTTTTGTTTTGAAATGATTTGATGTGTCTGTATATTAGAGACATGTCTACCTATTAGCTGATATTTTTATATTGTTTTTAAAGAGGTAGAATTGAATGATGTCGCCGTATCTTCTATCAGCGGAGAGAAACGACAGTACAGTTATACTTCAAGTAAGTTTTTTGTATTTACATTGTTCGGATGTAAATTTTATTGTTCCAATGCATGTGATTGGTGTTCATTGAGGTTTTATTAATAGGTATGCTACCTAAAGGATCAGTTGTGAGCGATGGTGAATTTATGTTGAGTTGCATGCGCTTTGGTGTTTTTGAGCCTCATGTGTTACGTTGCCCTCCAAATTGTACTGGCTGTGGTGCAAAAAAGTTTTGGAAAAAGAGTAAGGGCTTTTATTGTTCCAATGGCGAAGTCAAACTATGCATAAGCGAAACACCACATGAGTTACGGGATTTATTTATTGCAGACACAGATGAATCATTGAATTTTCGTAATAGCAACCATTTTGCATTTACATCATTTGGTGTATAGTATGATAAAGATTTATGCCGAATGAATCGAGGAGTATAGACTTTTAGAGTTAAAGGGCAGGTCTACCGTTTCATTAACGAATTGGTACCCAATGATCACAAACCTACAAACTTACAATTATACTTCTATGATACTGATCATGAGGTCAAAAATTGAATGAAGATGTCTAAAAATTTTGATCCTAATGTTGTCACACAAATAATTGATGTTCTCCTAGTAAATCCGTATAGTCAATTCTTCCATTCACTCACCGATGTTGAATCCATTGAATCTTTCAACAGAAATTTAAAGGCAAATCCTGGTTTGGATCGACGGGGTGTATAACAAGCCTTCAACGTCACAGGTGGACGGAATTTGGGCTGAGGGTGATTCTTTGACGACTTGTCATAGGATGTGATATATATGTGCATGGTCATTGTGTCACTACACATCGTGTACATTATTATTACGGATGTTATGATCCATTGCAAGACCCATTTTTGTTTCCCTATGGAGAATCTTGTTTGTATGAGGGCATCCCAAGGTCAACAAAAGTTTGTACAACAAGTGGAAGATGAACTATTGGTGGGGTAGTTAACACTGCTTCATCTGTTCCACAATTACTTGATGTAGAAGAGGAAGGGTTGTCTAATTTTGCCATCCCTTCAAAGTTTTTGTGGTTATTGTTAAAAAATTTTCCAAAAAGGGTGATTGCTAAACCATCTAATGTCTTTCCATCTTTCTTTTTTAATTCCCAACTCATTTTTTCATCAGTCTCCTTACACGACACAGTCGCACGCGAATTTCGTGGAAGGAATACTATTTTCATAAATTACAAATCCGAGAATATGGTAAATCTATTTTTCTTCATACTGGTAGGTTTCTACAACAATATACTGTTGACATGTAAGTGAAGATTTAAATCGCTAGGTCAGATTTCTTTCGCCAAGAACAAGAAGAAATACGAGTTGACTTGTATCAAGGGGTGATAGATAGTGTAGGGGAGTAACATTGGGATACGAATCATTCTACCATCATCTTTCATTGATGGACCTAGGGATAGCCATAAACGTTACATGGATGCTATGGGTTTGTTCAATGTTCTGGAAAGCCTGATATATTCCTTACAATGACATGTAACCCCAATTGGCCAGAAATTAGAAACGAATTGTCATACAATGATGAGGCACACAATAGACCTGATTTAATATCTCGAATATTCAAAGAAAAACTTGAAGAACTAAAGAATCAGTTATTTAAGAAGGAAATTTTTGGACCTATTGCTACATATATATATTTGTCAAGTTCCAAAAGAAAGGGTTGCCTCATGCGCACTTAATAATATTGAAGCCAGGTTTTAAAATAAAATGCTATGAGGCAATTGATGGCATTGTGTGTTGTGAAATTCCAAGCAATGCTGAGCATGGATATTTATGGAGTCGCGTTGTAAAACATATGATGCATGGTCCTTCTGGTGATTTAAATCCTTCCAATGTATGCATGGGACATGTAAGAACAAATACCCAAAGGAATTTTGCGCACGGCTTCTTTAGGCCACAACTCTTATCCATTGTATAGACCAAGGGATGATAGAGCGAGATGCTCAAAATTCGAGGTCATTATCTGGACAATAGGTGGGTTGTACCTTATAATCATTTCTTGTTTCCCAAATTTGATTGCTACATTAATGTTGAAATTTGTTCGACTGTGAAAGCTGTGAAATACTTGTACAAATACATTTGTAAAGGCCATGACCGCATTTCTTTCTGTGTGAATGAAAATAAGAATGAAAATGAGAATGATCCTAATGTTGATGAGATCAACAGATTTCAGAATGCCTATTGGGCATCACCGTTTGAAGCTGCTTGGAGGATATATGTCTTTAGCACGTTCGAGAATGCTTCGCGTGTTATTTCCCTACAGTTTCACTTGGAAAACCAACATTTTGGTATGTTTAAGGACACTACAAATCTCGAAAATGTTGCCAACAATGAATTCTTGCAACTCACAATGCTTACACAGTATTTTCGCATGAATACTACAGATGAAATGGGAAGGACCTTGTTGTATAAAGACTTCCCATTGCATTTTGTTTGGGATTCTCAAGGGATTTTTTGGAAATGAAGGAAATAAAAGCATGTCATTGGGCGAATGGTGTCAACTAGCCCTAATGAGGGAGATCGTCACTATTTACGTGTTTTGTTGAATCATATCAGGGAAGCCACTTCTTTTGATGATCTTAAACGGGTAAATAATGTAAAAGCTAGGAGTTTTTGTGACGCTGCAAGATTGCGTGGTTTATTAAATGAAGATGAGAATTGTGAACTTTGTATGGCAGAGGCAGTACTGCATCAAATGCCCTCTTTTCTTTGCCGTCTTTTTGAAACTATTTTAGTTTTTTGTGCTCCAAATAATCCTGCAAATCTCTAGTTATCCTATAAGATTTTATGATGGAGGACGTCATTGCACTAGGCTAGGCAGCCTCTATTGTAGAGCAAAGTACTTTAAAGTGTATAAATAATGTGCTTGAACTTTTTGGGAAAGACATAAATGACTAGAATTTGGTACGCTATCATGTGGTGTTGAATGAGGGTGAAAGATTATAGAATATGATAGTGGAAGAAACAACAAACTTGGTTACATAGGATGATGGTGATTTCTCTGTGGAAACTTTAAATGCTGAGCAACGAAGAGCATTTGATGTAATTTTATGGCATGTGTTGGATGATAAAAGTAGTGTTTTCTTCATCGATGGTCCTAGGGGAACAGGGAAGACCTATCTATACAAGTGTCTGCTTAGAGCTGTACATAGTTGCCGTTTTGTTGCACTAGCAATAGCATCTGCTGGTGTTGCTGCATCTTTGCTCCCTGGGAGTCGAACAGCGCATATCTCTTGTTCAATTACCAAGCAATCTGCACTTGGTAAACTTTTGATAATGTCGGGACTTATAATATGGGATGAAGCACCAATACTTCATCGATTTGCTGTTGAGGCTATGCATAAATAGTTGCAGGACTTAATGGAGAATGATTTTCCATTTGGTGGTAAATTAGTAGTTTTTGGGGAAGATTTCCGAAAACTATTGCCAGTCATTCCTAGAGGTTCAAAAAATATATATCATTGACACCTGTGGCCAACCTTTGAACGGATATCATTAGTACAAAACATGTGTGCACAAGAAGATGTTGCTTTCTCTTAGTATTTGTTGTTGATTGGTGATGGTGAAGTGATGCCACATTTTTGTGGAGTGGTTGAACTTTTCTGTGATACTGTAATCCCATTTGAGTCATAAAAAAATCGCTTCGATTGCTTTTAGATATGGTTTTCCCAAATGTTTCTGAATATGACATGCATAGTTTACAAATGTTTAACAGAGTTGTTTTGATGCCCAAAAATGAGATTGTGGATCTAATCAATAATGTTTTACTTGAACGTCTTGTTGGAGAAATAATAATATACTATAGTTTTGATGAGCCCCCCAAGACAAAACTGAGTATGATATTCACGATGATTTTTTAAACACATTGACACCCAATGGAATACCACCATATGAACTTGTGCTTAAAAAAAATTGCCCTTTGATTTTACTTCGGAATACTAACCCTTCGGAATGACTATGTAATGGTACTAGATTAATATGCGGACACTTCAATAAGAATGTGCGTGTGTGTGTATGTTTTGACATTGCACCATGTAATTCATGTGAACATATTGGCTGAGATTCAAAAATAATTGTTCTTAAAGGATTGCCTTCCTATAGTGTTTTCACATATGCTTTGAATTTCGCATTATATTTATTTCGAATTAGTATGGGTGAATTTCTCTTTCCTCTTTTGCTCAAGCAAGGTAGCTCTAACATTTCCTCTTCACGTCTATATAGGTACGATCGGGTTGATTAGTATAGGTAGTAATTCAAAGATTTACATGTCACTTATGTAGAAGTTACTTTATAAGGGGCCACATGATCTTTGAAGAACAATAGTAAGGCCGTTTATAAATAAAGACTTTAGCTCTCCTAGATAAAGTAGTAGGTACAATATTTTCTTGTCTTAGATTCATAGTTTGGCCTATAATTTCACTTATGTTTTCGTAAATATATCCATTCTTTTAAGTGAAAAGGCCAGTATTATTAGTTTATTTAATTCATATTATTTCCAAATATGTTGTTTTTTTTCCTCTCGGCAAAAGTAGCAAGTGAATAATAATGTCGTCTTTGCCCCTCGATTTTGCAGTGACATATTGAATTATACATTTTCCTTTTGAATTTCATTCCATTGTTGACAAAGAGTACGTTGTTGCCTGCAATGAATGCATTTCTGTTATTTGGTATGAGTATGAAAGAAGACGGGGCTGTCAATTTTGACCCAATACAAAAGTAATTGTAGGTGCTTAAGTGTGAATCCGCGGATGCTTTTTCTCATTTAACTAACTGCGAAGCTAATGTTTCTAACAAGAGGATTGACAACCTAAATTTCTTTTAAACGCGGAGAAGAGTTCAATGAGGTACAAAAAGGGGAAGAATCTTATGATTTGGAAATTGATTTTGATTAGCACGGGGAACTAAAAACATATCCTAATAACATTTCTAAAGCAGTTCTATTGACACACATATATAATGGTCGCAAAAGTGTAATTTTGCAAATTCTCGTTCTTATTTGCTTTACTACTAAGCCACTGTTTCTTACGAGAGAATGGCTAACCCAATCATCATCATCATCATCATCATCATCATCATCATTATTATTATTATTATTATTATTATTATTATTATTATTATTACTACTACTACGGTTGATTCCTTCAATTCGCATGCCTTGAGCTCTTTCGCATACACACATGATGAAATAATGGAGATCTTTTGATTATCTAGTTTGATATTATTGTAAATGTTCTTAGGTATGAAATATTTTCTTAACCAGGAGCCAAACTTTTGTTTTTACAGATTTTCCACTAGCAAAAGTACAAAGATATTGATAATTGCAGATTATTCGTGGGGTTCTTAAACAATAAAATTGATATGACTATCGTTCACAATGGAATACATCACATCCATAACATTCTCAGCTCTCACTACCTCACTTTTACAAATTGTATCTCTCTCAGGAATTGTCCCACAGATTGTCTACTCTTTCCACGGTGTTGCTGTACAATTTAGTAACAATTAAAGAAGCATAGGTTTGTTAAACTAAGGATTTGTGTTGCAAGTCACTATCGTGTTTACCCCATTTTTGGGCTGAAATTGAGGGGCAAAGCAAACTATTTCGTACCGTCTTCCCATATATCGCTCATTCTTTAAACCCTTCAACACTTCCATCTCCTTATTTGCCATTTTTGGATGTTAATAATTTTGCTGTCAGATGGGGAAAATTAGTGGTTGTGTGTAGGGACGGATCTAGGAGAATAATTCAACTAGAGCGGTAATTGACCGTTGATCATCAACGTCTGTTGACTATTGACCATTAGTGACAACATGAGATAGTTTGTTGTCAATAGGTGTCAAATATTGTACTCGACTGGACAAAATCCACTGCATTAATGCTTTCATTTTGGTTGAAATTGTTTGTTCAATTTAAATATGAAACTAAACTATTTAATTAAACCCTAAGTAGAAAATTAATCAGCAAACAATCGAAATTGAACAATTTCAACACAAAACTAAACTTGATTAAAAAAACACTAAACCCAAGATAAAAAAAAATTATTAACAAACAACCGAAATTGTTATTCAACTTCAACACAAAATATAACAAAATGAATTAACTAAACTGTAAACCCGAAGAAAAAATTAAACAAAAAATTAAATTAATTAATTAACTTAGCCCTAATTTGCATATATGCGTAAATGGCTAAATAAAAAATCAATCAATAAGTTAAAAAGTAACGACCATTGAAAGCTAACCTAAATTAAACCATATTAATTTCATGATTTTAAAATTAAATTCAACTATAAACCAATAATCACATAAGTGAAATAATAATGAAAACACAAACACTATGGAGTTAAGATTTTAAACAGGAATCCTTTTCAAATAATCAAAATTATTAGCGGCTTCTTTGGTCTTGGGTATCGTATTGGGTTTATGAAATTGGGTTATTATATAGGCCCAAAAGTTAAAACAAAAAGAATAGAACCCAAAAATAGGCCCACAAATATTCATCTCTTTCCTCTTCCTTGCGATCTGCGACTTCTTCCCTAGAATCGCTGCCGCCTCTCCTTTCCTGCCTTCGATTCCCGGAGATCGGAGAGCACTTCCAGCAGATCCAGCACACCTGATGGCGTGCCCTCGACGGGTGCTGGATCCATCCCTGGCTATGTGTTAGTGTGAGAGAGACAAATTAAGGGGAATATCTTATTTGAAATGGGATATGGTGAAGAATTTAAGTGTCCTTTAAGAAAATTCCGAGTATTCAAACTTCAATTTTTTTTTTCACTCAAATCCTTTCATGAATTGTAATTTATCCCCATATTTTTTTTGAAGTACGTAATTTTCCCCATATGATTAGTTTACTGATTTTTATGATTATTATACAGCAACATAAAGATAAGAGTCCACATTGTATTAATTCACATTGGTTTGATTATTCTATCTATTCAAAATAATCTACATAAATAGAAGTGTATAAGAATCATATATATTCCTTCCGTCCCACAAAAACAGGCTTGTTTTCCTTTTTCATCAGTCCAAAATATAGGCTACTTTCTATTTATATCTATTAAATTTTTCAATTTTCCTATTATACCCTTATTTAATGGGTATTGTTATTAGTAAAAGTATGTTATTATCATTTAATATAGGGGTATATGTGAAAAAATACAACTAAAATTTACTTTTCTAATAATATTAATTATGTTTTCTTTATTTTTGTGAAAGTCGAACCAAACCTATATTTATGGATCGGGGGAGTATAGAAATACTCTTTTACTTCTAATTAAGTGCTTGGAAAAATAAAAATTAATACAAAGAGGCAAAAAGTGTGGAATAAAGGGTGTGTATTTTGAAAATAATCGCAAGTGCACGATATCGTCAAACAAGTAGTAAAGTGGACTTTTTTAGAGTCCGGATTATCGTTCCCACGAGGACTAATTTATTCTATATCGGTCCAAACTAATCACAAAAGCAAATAAAAATATAAAGATTAAAAATCGGTTTTTTAGCAAAAAAAAAATAAGAAAATGCTTGGAAATAAATTGCAAAAATTATAAAGATTTGTTGAAGTAATGGAGAGTGTAGTTGGGAATCCCGATTTATCTTTAAATCTCCTATTTGATTTCTCCTCTCAATTTTAAATCTCAAGAAGTGTTAGATCAAATTCACTAAATTGATTTAATTTACCTCTCTCGAGTTCAAATTAATCCTATTTAATTAAGTCAACTACCATATCTCTATGCGTAGTTACAATAACCCTTAATTAAATGCATACATGCTCATAGGAATTCATATGTATATCCACCTGTCACGTGGGATCACGGCAATTTCAAAAGTCTATCTCTAGCTCTTATGTAAATTGCCGGATTTTACTACGTGGTCTAAATATTTAACTTACCTCTCGGTTTGTTAAAATTCACAAATCATTGATTTAGTGGTCAAGTAAATCATGCATTAAACATAGTAGTAAAATCAACACATAAAATAAAAGCACAAGAAATTGAGAGTTAAAATCAAATCATAGATCTAAATTACATCGTTCATCCCAACTAATAAATTTAGTTGTTCATACTAAGAAGCGAATAAATAACGAAAATAAAGGAGTTCATCACCGGTTTTAGGCTAAGAATCAATAATTGAAAGTAGATCTTGCACCAACATCAGCTCTCTTTTGAATCTCCTCCAAAAACCATGTGAATCCCTCAATTGTGGTGTGTTCTTGCCCTCAAATAATCCTTCTAATAGCTCTCCAGAAGCTCTCCACAAGCTACCCAATTATGTCTCTCTCCCCTCTATTTATAGCCCCCATTAAGGCTTTAAACGATGTCCAAAGTCGTGTAGATAAATAAGGTAGAATCCAATTAGGAAACAAACTCCGGAAATTCGCGTGTTGCTGAAATCCCTCACCTGTGGCCGCACACATTGTACCTGCGGCCGCACTTACCCATGTTGCGGCCGCACGTCTCTCTTCTGCGGCCGCACTAATTTTCTGCGGCCTACAGAGAGTTTTGTCGGATCTTTTCTCCATTATTGCGGCCGCAACGTGTCTTTGTGTAGGTGCAACTTGTTATACCATAAATAATTCACCCTTATTTGCAATATTTGATCCTCCAACTTTGGTTCCTTTCATATATTGATCCAAAACTCTGCAATTTAACTTAAATTCGTCCTCTTCTCTTCCTTTATTGCGATGCACTCGATCCATGTTGATTTTCTACATGAAAACAATTAAAATTAAAAACAATCAAGCACAATTGAACACATTAAACATGAACAAAACTCCAAAATAAACACGTGTAAAATACTTATCAAACACCCCCAAACTTAACTCTTGTTCGCCCTCGAACAAGAAACTAAAACAAAACAATAGTCACCCCTTTTACACACCAACCACAAACCTTAAATAAGACTCAAGACATGTCAAGTAGTGTGCGATTCGCCTCAGGTCAATAAAATATTTATAGAACTCCAGCTGAACCAAATGAACAACCACAAAACTATTTACTTATCATATGCACGACATACGGTGTGTGTGCGTTAATCATTGCGCAATTCAAAGTCATGCTGGAATGTAATCACCGAATGCACAACACAATACCATGCCTGTATTCCCTCGTGGTAAGATTTTCCTTACCCCACTCGTAGGATTCACTCCTCATGCTTTTCTCTCCAATCCCGGGGTATTTACTCAATGTGGTATTCTAGAAACATTTCACAGCATTTTTCCACACAAGATGTTAAGTAAAAGTGACAAGATGTTACAGAAACTATCGTCATCCATCTATCCATCTCAATTCTAAGTTTCCAAACCTTTAGCCTTTGAGTCTTTTCCCGACACTTTAAACCCCTATCAATCTTTATTTCCCTATTTTTCTCCCTTTTTTCTTCTCTTTTTTTTTTATACCAATGAAATGCAATGCCACAACAATAATGCTTTCTCAAGGACCCGTGTAGCGAGCTTTAGGTCGGTGGCTCCCGAGCTCGTTACTCAAGGCACCAGGTAAAATACCCCTTAGACTTAATCACTCGAGTCAATGAGGTAAGAGAATGGGGCACATATGAGATAAATGCATAAATGTGTTTTTTTTTTAAAGCACAGGGGATTGATCGTATTGGTCAGCGCCGGTATAGACTCGCCAACCAAAATTCCTTCAACTCAAAGTAAGAACTTCAAAACATCAAACTGCAGTTCCCCCAACATAGAGTCACTAGTCTTACCACCCCCAAACTTAGCTGTTAAGCTAGTATTGGTCCTAGTATTCGGTTTGGGGAAGATTACCTATTCTATATGGTCAATGTCGGATATATTTGGGAAACATGGCATCTAGATTACACTCCAACATAAATCTAAGTCACACAATAACCATGTGCTCATATAAAATTAATCGTGCACCAATAAGTGACAAAAAGAATTTTAAAAGGATCTAGTGATGTTCAAAAGTCCAACTGTCCTCCTATGAATTATCCCCACAAGACCATTCATTGGCAATGCACTACTCGACAGACTGACACAAATTTATTTATTTATTTATTTTTTAACGCAAACATTAAACACACATGCAAAAATTAAAATCACACCCCCAAACTTAAAACCACACATTGTCCTCAATGTAAAAGCAAAGATAAAAGAAGAGAGAAGTTACTGAACGTCCCAGCGGATTAGTTGTGGTCTTAGGGGGCATTGGGTCCTTGTGTAACGTGAGATTGAGCTTTGATATTAGTTCTGCAAAACACACACCTCGTGAAAATCAATTATATTAATTAAAAATAAACATAATTGCACACTAAGAACAAGATAAGGAAAATAAAGTCAAGCACGCAAAGCACACATAGAGATAAGTTAAGAAAACGAAAGAAATATTGGGTTGCCTCCCAATAAGCGTTTTATTTATAGTCTAGAGCTCGACTTTGCGCGAAAATGATCATGGAGGTTCGAAACACACTCGGGAAGCCTTGTTTTGAGTGACGTTGACTTCCCACTTCTTTTCCAACTTCTTCCTCTTCCATTTGGGCATCCACAGTTCATGCAGGTTGCTCTGAGCTTTATGATCGGGTTTGTCGGGTTCAACATCCTTTTTTCTAGTTGCCTCGAGTGCGAAACAACTTACACTTTGAACTTCTTTCTTTTCTCCTTTATGAATGTTGAATATCACCTTCTCCTCATCAACCCTTAGAGTTAGCTCTCCTTTTTCCACATCGATTAGAGCTCGTGCAGTGGCTAGGAATGGTCGTCCGAGAATGAGGGGCATTCGGATATCTTCTTCAATGTCCATTATCATAAAATCTGTTGGGAAAATAAATTTTCCGACCTTTACTAGGACATCCTCTACTATGCCATATGGACGTTTGATTGTTCGATCCGCTAGCTGTACTGTCACTGTCGTCTGTTTCGGTTCGCCTAATCCAAGTTTCCTATAAATAGACAGTGGCATCAAATTTACGCTGGCACCTAAATCACATAAAGATCTATCAAAATTTAAAGTACTAATATTGGAAGGGATAGAAAAACTCCCTGGATCTTTTAGTTTTGGTGGCAGCTTGTTCTGTAGGATTGCGCTACATTCTTCCGTTAGTGCCACCGTTTCAAACTCCTCTAGTTTTCTTTTCTTCGAAAGCATTTCCTTCATAAATTTCAAATATAATAGCATTTGAGCAAGAGCATCTGCGAATAGAATATTGATATGCAGCTTCTTGAAAATTTCCAAAAATTTAGCGAACTGCTTGTCTAGCTTGCTCCCTTGTGGCCTCTGTGGAAATGGAATGGGTGGCACGTAGACTTTTACTGGATCTGGAGCTTTCTTCTCAACTTCTCCAACTTCCTTTTCAGAACTAACTTCAGCCAATGGATTAGTTTCCTCTTTATCCTCATTTTCTTCCTCAATCACTGAACCGTGAATCTCTTTCTCCGCCCTCTTGGCGTGAATTTCTGGCAATTGAATCCCGCTTCGTGTTGTTATTGCTTGCACCTCGGCTTGTTTAGCAAGAGTTCTCAACCTTTGAGGGAATGGAATTGGGGGTATATAAGCCTTTGGTGGGACATACGGTGGGGTGTCTTCTTCAAAGGGCTTAACTTTAGGCTCCTCTTTTAAAATAGAGATGGCATTAGCTTGTTCTCTTTGGTTTGTTTCCGTATTACTCGGGAGTGCTCCACGAGGTCGTTCTGCCAACTGCAATGCCATCTGCCCAATTTGCACCTCTAAATTCTTGATGGAGGCCTGTTGGTTCTTAGCGTTTACCTCAATTTGTTCCAATACTTTGTCTGTCTTTTGCATGTACTGTTGGAACATATCCCCCAAAATTAGCTTATTCTCAGGCGGAGGGTATTTAGAGTTGTCCCCATATCTGAGATTTATGTGAAATTTCCACCTCGGATTGTAGGTCTGAAAGTAGGGGTTGAATTGCTGCCTATTGTCTCCCACATAATTCACTTGCTCACTTTGGGCTCCTAATAGCATGCATTCAGAAATATGATGTTTAGCCCCGCAATGTCCACACACCGGACTTGACTGAATAGAGTGCGCCCATTGAGTTTGCGCTCTCACTAGCAACTCCACTTGTTTGGTTAAAGCATCTATCTGAGAATTGGTAGATGCTAGTGAATCACTTTCATGTGCCATAGGTCCTTTCTTTAAGACCACTCGATCAGATGGGAACATGGTCTGTGTTTTTGCAATGAGTTCAAGTAGTTCCTAAGCTTCATTCACCCTCTTATTCGTGATTGACCCGTTAGATGATGCATCCACAATAGATTTGAATTGCGGAGCTAAACCCAAATAAAAATATTGAACCTAAGCTCCTTTTTCAAATCTATGATGAGGGCATTTTCTTAACATGCCCTTGTATCTATCCCATGCCTCATGGAAGCTTTCTCCATCATATTGTTGAAATGTCGAAATATCAAGCTTTATTTTAGCTAACTTGCCTGGAGAAAAATACCTGTTGCTGAATTTTCTGGCCAAATGCTCCCATGTCGTGATACTGGCATCTAGTTCGGACTCAAGCCACTCCATTGCACCATCTCTTAAAGTATAGGGAAAAAGGCGGAGCCTTAGACAGTCATCATCAATTCCATCAAATTTGAAGTTCTGGCACGTCCTCAAAAATTTGGCAAGATGAGCGTTAGGATCTTCATGCGCTAGCCCGTAAAACTGATGGCTATTGCTGAATAAGTTAATTATATCAACTCTTAGTTGGAAATCATTCCTCCCAAAAGGCGGATATACAATGCTAGACCGCGTAGGAGCTGCGGGTAGGGTTAAGAATTTAGCCATGGAAAAATTTCCACCTTCGTCGTCATCACCCCCATCTTCTTCATCTTCTTGCTCCGTATTCCTCCTATTAATCAACACGTTTCTTCCTCGTGCTTCTTCTTCTACCTCTGCCCGACGTCTAGCTTCTTCCTCTACAGTGCGTTCCATGATTAGTTTGAGTCTGGCTCTCAATGTATGCTCAATTTCTGGGTCGAATTCTTCTAAAATGGCCCCTTGTGATCGGGTCATGCACCAGACGCAAATTTCTTTAACCACTTAAATAAGAACAAGTATCAAATTTCTTTTATAACTAAAATTAAAATTAAACTAAAACTGAAATTAAAAAGACTATGATTATTATAAACCGATACTAAATAAAAATAGTCCCAAGCAACGGCGCCAAAAACTTATTGTGAAAATAATCGCAAGTGCACGATATAGTAAAATAAATAGTAAAGTGGACTTTTTTAGAGTCCGGATTATCGTTCCCACGAGGACTAGTTTATTCTATATCGGTCCAAACTAATCATAAAAGCAAATAAAAATATAAAGATTAAAGATCGGTTTTTTAGCAAAAAAAATAAGAAAATGCTTGGAAATAAATTGCAAAAATTATAAAGATTTGTTGAAGTAATGGAGAGTGTAGTTGGGAATCCCGATTTATCTTTAGATCTCCTATTTGATTTCTCCTCTCAATTTTAAATCTCAAGAAGTATTAGATCGAATTCACTAAATTGATTTAATTTACCTCTCTCGAGTTCAAATTAATCCTATTTAATTAAGTCAACTACCATATCTCTATGCGTAGTTACAATAACCCTTAATTAAATGCATACATGCTCATAGGAATTCATATGTATATCCACCTGTCACGTGGGATCACGGTAATTTCAAAAGTCTATCTCTAGCTCTTATGTAAATTGCCGGATTTTACTACGTGATCTAAATATTTAACTTACCTCTCGGTTTGTTAAAATTCACAAATCATTGATTTAGTGGTCAAGTAAATCATGCATTAAACATAGTAGTAAAATCAACACATAAAATAAAAGCACAAAAAATTGAGAGTTAAAATCAAATCATAGATCTAAATTACATCGTTCATCCCAACTAATAAATTTAGTTGTTCATACTAAGAAGCGAATAAATAACGAAAATAAAGGAGTTCATCACCGGTTTTAGGCTAAGAATCAATAATTGAAAGTAGATCTTGCACCAAGCATCAGCTCTCTTTTGAATCTCCTCCAAAAACCATGTGAATCCCTCAATTGTGGTGTGTTCTTGCCCTCAAATAATCCTTCTAATAGCTCTCCAGAAGCTCTCCACAAGCTACCCAATTATGTCTCTCTTCCCTCTATTTATAGCCCCCATTAAGGCTTTAAAAGATGTCCAAAGTCGTGTAGATAAATAAGGTAGAATCCAATTAGGAAAAAACTGAAATTCGCGTGTTCGAATCCCTCACCGCGTCGCACACATTGTGGCCGCTTACCCATGTTACGTCAAGACGTCTCTGCGTCGCACTAATTTTCTGCGGCCTACAGAGAGTTTTGTCGGATCTTTTCTCCATTATTGCGCCCGCAACGTGTCTTTGTGCAGGTGCAACTTGTTATACCATAAATAATTCACCCTTATTTGCAATATTTGATCCTCCAACTTTGGTTCCTTTCATATATTGATCCAAAACTCTGTAATTTAACTTAAATTCGTCCTCTTCTCTTCCTTTATTGCAATGCACTCGATCCATGTTGATTTTCTACATGAAAACAATTAAAATTAAACACAATCAAGCACAATAGAACACATTAAACACGAACAAAACTCCAAAATAAATACGTGTAAAATACTTATCAGTGTGTTTGGTATGACAAACTGATGAGCTAACTTATAACAGATAATTAAAAAGTTAGTTTATTTAAATATTAGTGCTTGAGAAAATGAGCTGAAAATTTAGGTCGGAAATACAAAATTACCAAAAAGGACATGTTTAAAATAATTACATTTCTTTTTTTACAAAAGAAAAAGGTAAAAATGGAATAAAAAATAAAAAGCTCTTGAGCTTATTTGAAAAGCTATTTACTAGCTTTTCAAATAAACTTTAACTTTTTAAATATACTCTTCCAACAAAACAATGCTTGCTTGAATAGGATGGCCGAGCTTATAAACTCTCAAAATAAACTATAAGCTGGCTTATTATACTTACCAAACATGCCCAAAGTCTAAAAACATCGCAAACAAGCTATATATGTGTTTACAACATTGTATCAACCAAATCTCTGTGTGTAATATACTCATATTTTATTTTTTGAAATTCATTTTGAACAATTTCACCACTTTTAAAATCCTGCCACTATATCACACAATTATTCTTATAATGTGTTCAAGTATAAAAAAGCATGGTTGAAAAAGGAAAGCATCATTGCTTCAACGTAATACACTACGGTATACAAGAGTTACTCAACGTGCAATACAGTAACTATGAATACACGTTAGTTTCCCTAGTATTGTTTAAAATTGTATCAAACAAACAGTAAACTATGAAATGGCATACAGTGACATTTGCAAATCAGAATCATAAAATTTAAATTCCAGGTGCACAATGATTGAGAAAAGGAAAAGAAGATTGAAAAAGTTGTGGAGTTTCCTTTAGGCAGAAGTCTAGACCTCCTTGTAGGAGACAATTGGAGGTTACAGCTTCATCTTTTTTAGTCTTTAGATCTCATGACATGAATTTTGACTTGGACTGAATCTTTAGTTTCCTATAGGACAAGATATATCCATATTTTGATGGGGTTGTGTACCTATTTTCGTCCTGTTATTTTCTCTCTTTCTTTTCCTTTACTCAATTCCTCCGTTCCGCTCAAATAGATCTCTTCTTTAACATCACACCTCTGCAAAAGTGGATCCTCTAAACATCCACGTCACTGCACGAGGATCCATACGCCTCGTACATTCTTCATTGTACGGGAAGTTTTGATTAGTGTTGGATTATAAAACTTACAACCAAATTTGCATATTTGGAAGTACACTCGCTATTAGATCATAAAGTAAAATGTTACTACTATTTTTAAGAACTATGTTGGTAATTCAGTGCTTTATTAAACGTTGTATACTCGAGTGTATAAATTTAGATATACACATAACATGGCTTTTCAATATAGTATACAAATCACCTGATTCACATCTGTATATTTCGTGGGCCTTATATATATTATACAAATTTCTATTATTCAATTTCACCCACTCTTTTTTATTTCACATAAAAATTTTAATCCTATAATTATATTCAATCACACATTTTCTAATAAAAATTACTTTTTATGTTCCATTTATAATTTTCATCACTTTATGAGACTAGATACGTTGTTTTCAAATGCATTTCTTTTCTCAAAAACTTTATCAAATAAGCAATAATGTGCAATCTTTAATCACGATACCACAAATAATTAGATAACAAGCGTATAGATTTTCAAGTAGTTAAATTAATCATATATCTCTTGTATCTAAAATTAAAAGTTTAAGAAGAATCATTGTTGGTTTTTAAAATAATCACTATTCTGTCTATTCACAACACAACCGGTTTGTTATTATTTTCTTAATGAGGATTAATTTATCTAGTGCATTTTTCGCTTTCTACGTAATATAAAAAGATCTTATTTATTAGTACTTACTATCAAAGAATTTGCAGATAGTAAAGCTTGTTTGCCACTGTTTTTGTGACGCCAATACAATTTGAACTACTTATTTTATGTATGTCACAAATATTTTATATTTTCTAAAATATGTTCTTATTTTTTAATCACATGTCTAAAAATTATTTTACCTTGTTCAAAAAATTATTTTACTTTACCAATATTTCTTTCAAATATACATTAAAAATTACTATTTTAATTAGATTTGAAATATCACTTTGGCTTATAACCCACAATATTCAAGGCTATATTCGCCCTTGCTCAAGTACCGGATACCTACCCACCAGAGAATAGCTCCCCCCCACCCCCCTCCTCCGGAAATGCAGGGGGCTCTTTTTTTTTTTTTTGCCCTTTCTACCGGGTATGTACCCGAGTAGGGCACTAGAACAAAGCCCCCCCTGCATACATATACATCTAGATGTTGAGACTTGAGAGTGACTAGGAACCAAGATTCACTGACGATTGCAGTTAATCTTCGTTGCTTTTGAGGAGTGTTTTCTTGGGAATTCAAACACGCTAACGTTGATGACTAGTAGTGTAATTTGAACATATCAGGGCCATGCATGCATGCATTGCATGTATGCAGATGTGTGGGAGTCCAGTTTACGCCACGTGGCACGTGCAAAATGGTAATGATTAGGCCTTTAGCGTTTTAATATTACTTTAATAATATAATTGAAGATATAGGCATTGGGGAATTGATCTGCCACTTATTGTGGGCCCCGCTCAATCTAACGAGCCACGTAACATCATTATTGGATATCATCATCTGATTACGTGAAGGACAACATGAATTCCAATGTGTATTACGGTAGTATTTTATTTTATGTGGGATATTTTCACGATTAGTAGATCTTGAGACTACCTTTCATTGGGCTTGCCCTTATGCGTCGATAACCAAAATTATTATTCTTCCATAAAACCACAGTTATCACAACAAATATTACACTCACACAATTAATTATTATTATTATTTTTAATTTTTTCAATATAGGGTCATATAATAATCATAAGAGCATCTCCAACAATTTCTTTATTTATTTTTAAACGATATTTTTGACAATATAAAGAATATCATTTAATTTAGGGAGGACAATTTAATCAACTCCAACAATTTCTTTACCCATTCACTTTATTTTGCTTATCAATAAACAATTATTATATATGATATTTTATGTTTAATCATAATCGTCTTTAACCAATAGGATTGATTGTGGTTGGTTTAATCAAGAAAAGAGCATGCATGAAAATCTACGACCATTAAATTATACGGTAGGTTCAACTCTCCAAATTTGGAGAGTCAAACTCCCTCTCTATATAAAAATATTAAATGAAGAGTCTATTACAACTGCTCACTCCGTCTCATCAAGATAGGATTGTTTTCCATTTTCGTTTATCCTAAATTATAGTTCATTTTCCTTATTGAGAATAGAGTTTATTTTGTAATTAATTAAAGTACCTCCATTTAATATTGTTAAAATACCAAACATCAACTGGGCATTCTACATTTCTTAATATGTGTGAAAAATGGTGGATTCCTATCTTAGTGGGATTAAGGGAATGGATTTTAGTGCTTGGCTCTTCTTTAAAATAAATGATATTTAGCATTTAAAAAATTTATTGGAGATGCTTTAACAAATGTTCGTCATTAGGTGGTCCTATTTAATGTCTTATTGCCAATGCAAATGATTCATAAATTATTCAATCCAATAAATTTTTTTTCCTTTTTTTTTTCACTTTTCAACTATATTAATTTCCATTAATTTAAACTTCTACAAGCACGCATACAACTTATACATACAAGTTATTATTTTTCAAAGTTTATAATATAATAATCCCCATTAAAGTAGGCCATGGATGGCCGAACCCTGCTTGCATTAAACCGAGCTCAACGTTGAGACATTTAGCAAGCATTTAACCCGAGCTCAACCTTGAGCAAACCCCGGCTTCGGTGCTTATGAGTTGCGGCCTGGTGGAGTTTGCCATTTAGCTACCATTTAAATTTTGCCATTTTTGTTTTTTTATTTTGTCATTCTTATTGTTATTATGTAGTAAAGATTTGTTTGGATGAGATTTAAGCAAAAAAATTAAATGCACTGTTTTTTTTTTTTTAAATAGAAACGTACAGTTAATGAGTAAAAAAAATAAAAAAATAAAAAAATATTACATTAATAAAATAAATGGTTACAAATAATGTTAGAAACTTTTTATTATAGAAAAAAAGGGTAAACCTTGACAAACAAGATCTTTCTACTCAATGAAAAAGAAGCGGATCGAAATTATGTCAAATGCCTAAAAAAAAACCTATTTAGTAAAATGTATCTTCCTGAATTATTTCATAAAATACTTCTTAGTTGAAAACTTAACCCTAACCATAATTTTAACACTCCCTCTCCCCTCGTCTCCCCCATCGCCCTCCATTGTTCCCGTCACTCCTCATAGTCGCAATTGCTCCTATTGCACCACACTGTGGTCGCACACCAACCATTTTTGGTGGTTTGCACAATCACCAAGAACAGTGGTCTGTGCAAACCAGTAGATCAAGTGGTATGTGAGACCTCAGATCTAGTAGTTTTGGCCTTTGGCAGCGAAAACTAATCTCGTCGCAGGCCAGAAACAACACCAGCACTGGCTCTGGCGGCGAGGTGATCACGATGGCGGTTATAAAATTATTTTCTTTAATTTGTTACTTTAATTGTCAAATTGTTAATTTAAATTGTTAAGTTGTTAATTTGTGAATTTGAATGAAATAAAAGGGTTGAAACGCCTAATTTCAAATTTTTGTTCGACACGTGCATTATTCACTAGTCAAAAGTGTTATATGTAGCTTGACTTGGATTGATTAGGCGACGAGAAGTTTACTCATCAATCATCAAATTAGCCTTTATTGCATCGGAGATCTGATAGACCTCGGTGTTCCTTCTTCTTCTTCTTCTTCTTTTTTTTTTTTTTTTTTTTTGGCTAAAAAGGAATTTAATTTCATATTTACTTCTAACTATAAATTATTCCAGAAAATATTTATTAACAAGTTACTTATCTATTCAAATTAAAGAATTAACTTAACAATTCAAATTAAAAATATAATTTGGCAATTAAATTAATAAATTAGGGAAAATAATTTTACTACCCTAACAATTCACAAGAGTTGTTTGGGACAAAATTTCCAAATATTGAATTGGATTTTTTAGGTTGATTCACGCATTTATAAATTCATTTTCTTACACATTTTTACAAGATATTATAAGTGAATTCTTTCAAATTAAGTCAATTAATTTATTAATTGAGTCCTCTTTATGAAATTGTGACAGCTTAGATCTTCAATAGTCATGAAGTGTCAAACGCGAAAAATTTCCTGCCACTCCACACAATTAAGATAAGTACTAATTTAGCATAGAATTTAATAGTCATTTATCATATCAACTCCAAAATTAGTATAGAAAAATTATCTGTCAAAAATTGTCCTCTAACATTATTTTAAGAAGGATTTACGTGACCAACATGACATCGGGTTAATCACAGTTTTATAATATAATTAAGGAGAATTGAGAGCATATTTTGGAAACCGGTGATCTTCCCGTTTGTCCAACTGCAGACGCCAATCTCAAGACGATCTGACTATCTCTCTCTCTCTATACATCTCTCTCTCTCTCTCTCTCTCTCTCTCTCTCTCTCTCTTCTTTGTTTTATTGAATCTTTTTTGATCGAATCTATCGATATTCCTGAGGAATTTGTTCTTACTTGGGTTTGTGATGAGTGTGGGCCCCACTTTCCCCGTTTTGTTTTTGTGACCATATCTTCATATTTTCAATAAAAATTATTTTAAGAGGAGGCGAATATTTAATATAGCTTTCTTTTTTCTAAGTTTGATCCTTTGGGTCAAAGATTTCTCTAAACTTAACAACAAAACACATGTTCCTTTGATCATTGCACACTACTTACTATACGGCCATTCCAATGATGCTTTTTCTTCTCTCTCTAACCGAACACAGACCAACTCTACCCTACCCCCCATTTCAAATAAATGATAAACATGCTTTCTTTTTTCTCCTTTTTAAAATTTTTTTTTTTAATATTTGGTTTAATTGATTGTGCTAATAAATTCACGTAGACCGTCAATTAATTACAAATGTTCAACATGATGACTAAATGGACATTTAAATATAGAGTTCATTGTACAAGACTCGAGTTTTTTATTTTTTGAATGAACAAGACTCGAGTTTTTTATTTTATGTTCTGAATGTACAATTTTGTTGTTTATGTTGTTGTTTATATTTGATAGAATGGCATTAATATTAGAAAAAAAAAAAAAGATACTTTTGGAATGAAATTTTAAAATTGGACTTTCACCAATGACATTGTCATATACAATGTTCAGGGTTAGGTTACTAGAGCTAAATATTAATAAGCTTATTTACTATATTTGAGTTACTTCTAATGGAACAACCATGATCTAAAAATGTTGCTTCAACATCAATTTAGTAAGTCTAAGCGGAAAACACTTTGCACATTTTAGCTTTTTTATGCATGCTCTTTTCTCGTGCAATCTACGCTTTTACAATCCTCAGCTCGTAAACATTTGAAATTTGGTTTCGCCACTTTGTCAAGCCTTATGTTTTATAGAACACTGGTAACATATATTAGGTGCAACGATTTATCTTGTGATTGCCCTATAAAATTATATATAATTATATTACCTCCGCCTCTAATAAATTGTCCACTTTGTTTATAAACAAAGACTAAGAATTGAATCCGAAACACATATTTTATAATCCATATTCCTAATTTATCCTTATTTAATAATTAAAATTCAAAATTGATAATTATAAATAAGCATTAAATAGGATAGATTATTAAAATAATGTAAATTAGACTTTTTAATATAGAAATAGAACTATATATATATATATATATATATTGAACGAGAAATTTATTCATTCATAGAGTTGAAAATAAATACATCATGAATAAAAGTTGAGGTAGACTCCAACCACTCCACACAACCTGACAAAGAACTAGCTACACGGGCTAGCCTGTGAGTAGTTTGGTTCGTAGATTGATGACAGAAGGAAAATATGACCCCAGATAAATTAATCATTATAGTGGGACGTAGTAATATATATTTAGAGCATCTCCAGCAATCTCTCTATTTTTAAAGAGCATATTCCATTAAATAAAGAACATCTTTAAATTTAAAGTGTGAAAATTTTTAAATGCTCTAACAAGCTCTCCAATTTTAACTATTTATTTTACTCTTTTCAAGAAAAATTATTGTTTTATCTCAAATTTAATTAATAATAATATTTTTAAGTATAAATGACCAATAGAATTAATTGTGGATTACATTGTTCAAGAAGTAGGACATTGAAACTTGTAATCGTTCAATTATAAAGAGTGAGTTTGACTCTCCAAATTTGGAGAGTCAAATTCACTCTCTAAACTAAATTGTTAATTTAAAGAACTTGTTGGAGTAAAATTTTAGAACTTAACTCTTTAAATTATAAAGAATCTCATATTTAAAGAGCTTGTTGGAGATGCTCTTATAACAATCCAAAAACAAAGACTCGCCAATATATTTGAGAAGGCGAGAGTGTATAATTCACTCGTACCAATAAGCATGGTACTTAAGTCTTAAGGTGAATCGATTAAGGATTATTATATTTAACAGAAAAATGTTAAAGTGGGCATGCAATGACACAATTATTAATAGAGTTATTGAAGTCATGGGTTACTTTAAAAAATTATACTACTACAAATTTTACATTTAACTCTAACATATTTCAAAAAATTAGTCACTTCAAAAATTTGCATCACAAATAATAATTTCAAATCACAAAATAAAAATTTCATGACTCTGTTAACAGTTCCACGGCGGAATATATTATAGTGTAGTTTCTCAAATGTTGTTGAAGTTTTCTAAGCATTAGCTAGAGCAACAATTAAGCAAATGGTAAAAATAATTAAAATGCATCAATGTTAATATTCTCACATGATTATTAATTTTGACTCTGTTATTGACTAAATATTTTCCAAATGTGAATACTCGAAGTAGATTATTCGGCAAATTTATATTCATTTGTAATGTGATGGTAATCAATTGTGAAATTCACTAAGATAATTGAAGAAAATAATTATGATCTTCTTATTGAGCAAATGCTCTCGTAGAGTATAATATAACATGATTTTTCACTACAAACCTTTAAAAGAGAGATAAGTATCTCAAATTAGTAAAAACAAGGAGATTTCATTAGTTATATCGATAAAAAGAAATCTTGAATCAAAAGATCGACAAAATACATTTGTAGAGATATATTATGAAAACGAGGATTTCAATAGAAAAATTTTTGAAAATTGATGATCGATAAAAATATTGGTACGAAAATTGCAATCCAACATATATTTAATGTCATTATGAAGATTAAATATGTGTTATACTCTTTGTTATCTTGACCATGATTTTTTCCTATAAGGTGTTCTCCTCATACTTTATTGAAAAATATATTTTATAAATTTTCTCACCACAAGAGGAGCAAATTTATGGCATTGAAGTAATGTATCATGTACAATTTAATGAATGCATAGAAAATTGCACCCGATACACTAAAAGACTATATGTTCAATTCGAGATAGCAAGACAACGATATGATAGATACTGCTTACTTGGAAGCCACATGGAAGAAGATAATATGCGTAAGTTTTGGAAATGGTTACATTATCATAGTAAAAATGATACATCCCCAATATTGAAATCTTATTAAAGATTCAGCACTTGACGTGGAGGTTATCTCTTGTTGCCATGTGGCAGCGTCAGGACGAGCCACGTCATCATTGAAACTTCAACAAAATCTCATCGTTGGAAATAGATCATTCCTGGTGTCTTAGAAAATAATTATGGAAAAAATCAAGGGAGTAGCTATACTATTTTTCCTTTATTCAGCTTTTAAGCCCTTGTTATGAAAAAACTATTTAAATTAAATTATCACAAAGACAAGTTAGTAAAGAAATATTAGTGGGCAAAATCAAGGCGTTTAGTCCCGTGAGCAAGTGGTGGGGGTCGGGGCAATTCCACTTATTTCCACTTGTCTTGGGAGAGTGGCAGTGACAGTGGTTTGTTGATGTAAATATATATTGAGGTTTTTTTGACTGTTATTTCCTCGTGATCGGAGAGTGCAGATCTATGGAAGACTGTTCCCCCCTTATTCACGTGCCCTCTTTTGACTGCCCAAGGACCAACTAAACCCCCACCCCCGACCCCACCCTACAGCCACCCCCCTCCCACCTGCCTATAAATACATGCGGTGTATCCAACACTTGATTGCAGCAGCTCTCTATCCTAAGCTCCAGTTCAAACATTTTATTATTATTACTTACACATCACTCTCAACACACTATTTGCACGTACACGTACGTCATTTCCGTCTTTTTTGGTACCCCCTCGATCTTATTTTCCTCAGTCATTATATACCCAACAAAATATGATAAACGCAAACCAGTACTACAGTTCAAACAATTCCTCCACAATGATCTTTTCCGATGATAATTATGGGGATGCCTACCCTTTTACGACGTCGTATTCTTCCCCCTCCGTGGATTGCACTCTTTCTCTCGGTACTCCTTCCACTCGGCTTAGTACCGGTGAGACTGATAAGAAGAAGCGTTACTCTTGCATGTCTAACTTCGGCTGGAACATACTGCATTCAAAGCCGCCGCCGTCATCCTCCGGGAAACACCCCGCCGGAAGCAATGGCACCACCGGTGGAGACCCGCTTCTAGCTCGACGTTGTGCTAGTTGTGACACCACTTCTACTCCGCTCTGGAGGAATGGTCCAAGAGGCCCAAAGGTAACAATAATAATAATAATAATAATAATAATAATAATAATAATCGATCCTTTTTTTATTTAAATAAATAATTTCTGAGTAATTAATTGTTTCAATATTTTGAACTGCATGCAGTCTCTGTGCAATGCTTGTGGGATTCGTTTCAAGAAGGAAGAGAGAAGAGCCACCGCCACCGCCACCGCCAATAACAGTGGTGCTCAAAATAACAGCAGTTCATGGGTTCATCAGCACCACTCACAAAACCAGAAAATGCCATGCTATTCTTCATCAAATTACGGTAATGAATTCAGGTTCATACAAGAAAATGATCATAATGAATATTCTGATCATAATGGTGTCCCATTTCTCACATGGCGATTCAACGTCACAGACCGGCCAAGTTTCGTTCACGACTTTACCAGATAATTATTAATGGAATATTTAATCAACAAAGAAAAACGACCAAGGCTGAGGAAATATTGGTTTTCTTTTGGCTTTTTCTTTTATGATTCATCTTACGTAGATGGAGTGAAAGAGTTAATTCTATGTGTTATTTTCTTTTTTTCTTTTTCTTTAGGGGACAGCTTTGCCTTTTACCTTTTCTAGTTTCCCTCTTATCAACCTACATATATATTACTATTAATTTCTAGCTACACTATCCGTACCTTTGTGTTACTCTATTTCTTGACGGTGACATATATAAATAACTAGCTGTCCACTCCTGCTCTCCTAAACACTGGGTGTGCAGGATATTATGCATACTATTAATATGGCGCAGTGTGTATGTGCCACATCAATGCCATGTCTGCGCCACATCATATGTGTGCATGATATCCTGTAGCAGCATCGACTAGTTGTTAGCTATTAGATGAAACGTTCAGTGTGTGCAGGAGAGCCATGCACATTGATGATATGGCGCCCTGCATCATCCAATTTTTTTAACTTCTTTTTTGTTTTGGAATCTACATTAAGTGAGACAAATACTATATAACTGCCACCTGATTGTGAGAGGCCCACCGAATTTTTGAATCCGAAGGGTGCACACTCTCTTGCACACACAATGTGCAGGGGTGTAGATGAAGCCTCCTACTTTCATTGGTTGGTATTGTAATCCAACTATGCTCTCTCCTTTTTGTTTCATTCTTCTATCTCACTTGATTTGCTATTCACACATAATATAGAAGGAATGAATGCTATTCGTATGCGGCGGTAATTAACCAGTTAACAGTGATGAAAATTAATTAATTTATATAATGTCCCATCCCGAGTTCTGATAACCCAAGACGTTACCGAGGTGATCACTTGGACGCGCAATACAATACGAATTTTTTTTTTTTTTTTTTTTATGAAAATAATAAGAAAATGGAGCTGAAAATTAATGATTTTGAATAGGCAAATGAAATTCACAAGTAGGTTCTAAACTCCCGGCGTCAAAACATATATATCTAAATTTCAGATCGATCCCCGACCATAACGTTATGTTCATCAAATAAATTCTCCAACACGCAAAATCGCGGTCACTTGAAACAAAAATTGTGCCGAAATTATTTTTCTACCGTAAGCAAAAAATCTTGACATCTAATGACAGTTTTTTACCTATTAAGAGCTTGTTCAGTTGGTGAGTTATTTGCTGTGCATGATATTCCGTACAAAATGTGTGATTAATATTGTATTGGAGGATGTGTATGTAGTTGAAAAGAGGAGAGAGGAAATTTTTTTGGTGTAAAATTATATAAAGAACAAGCTCTAAGTAAACAGTTTACGAGAAACAATAAACAATTCCATAATAATAACAACAAACTCGAAAATGTCCAAACAATGATCTAATAGAGTATATAAAAAAATACGAAATACTAATAAATAGGGTAATTGGGGCAAAAGATTGCTACTTTTGGATATCATTCTATAAAATGTCGCTATCGCTGCTATTATTATTATTATTATTATTATTATTATTATTATTATTATTATTATTATTATTATTACATCCCCACCTTCATATTTCTCCTTAACATTTGTCGTCTCTATCCGTTTGTATTTAATTTTCTCGATTTTAAGTAAGTCATTTTTATCGATTCATAATTAAAAGTTAAAAAAAATGAAAATAAGGTACCAAATTGATTAATATTACCAAACAAGGATATTTATTTTTCATGCTTTAATAGTGATAATTATTTTAATTTATTTTCAATAATACTAATTATTTTGGGACTTTATTGGCACTCTTGTGAAAATTTGCAACTGAGTGGATAAAACTCACTTCTAAAAATGAAGAAAGCAAGGTTTCAAATTAATTATTATTACTGGAAAAAATACATTTGATTTTATTTTTGAGACTTTATTAGCATTTTTTAAATTTTGAAATATAAGTGGACAATAATGCTCTTATTAAAATGGAGAAAATCGAACACAAATAATATAAAGGATGATTTGGTAAATGAAATCGGGTTATTTTCACAAAACCTCCACAATCTTTTGAGTTTGTAACAATTTCAATCCCATTCTTTTTTTTAACGTGCAACCTCCCAATCTTTAAATTATGTCTCACTAGACCCTCCCACTAACAGATTCCATCCAATCAACCGTTAAATTGGCTTTTTTTTTTGGTCATTTTGTGGACTAAAGATTGAGGGGTTTTGTGAAAATAACCCTTTTAAATACTTTTAAACTTCACAATTTTTAAAACTGTGCAATTTAGTTCAAAACATTTTTAAATTGCACAATTTTAACTTTAATTTTTTACAATTTAGTTGTAAATTTTTTAATTTAAGAATTTCAACATTATTTTTGAAAAATTTGTGGAAATGGTCCACAAATTTGACAGCTACTACGAATTGGTATGAAATAACAAAAGGTAGCGTAATATTAATGTCATCGAATTAATTAATTTGATACTGATTTTATTTGGGTAAATTTAATGAATAGTCATTGAATTTTCAAAATGTAACTAATTACTCACTGGACTTTCAAATGTAACTAAATACTCACTGAACTTTACTTAACGTCACTTATCGATCACTAGTTAACTTAATATTTATTCTATTAGCGTATTGCACTAATTTGAATGACGATATCATACATGTGACCAACTAGATCAACTGCTGGTATAAAAAATTCACTCAAATAGGAGGAAAAGCTATATAAATAATAAGAAATGCGACACAAGTATTATTTCAGATAGTGACATTTTTTATATTTACTTAGTTTTTCTTTTATTTAAGCCTCAGTAGATGAATTTATTTTGCCAACAATTAGTCTAACTGTCTCTACGAAGAATCTTATCACTCATATAAACATAATTCTTAAATATATTTAAATATCGAGTTAAAGAGCAATTATTAGGTGATATTAAGTAAAGTTTAATAAGTATTCAATTACATTTCAAAGTTCAGTGAGTAATTAGTGACATCTTGAAGTTTCGTGACCATTTATTAAATTTACCCAATATTATTTGGTCTATAATTAATTTTATCAAACTTCTTTGACACGGAATAAATAATTTTTATCGAACATTTTTGACATGGTAGGATTTGATCGTATTAATATTATAACTTTTGAAAAAATTATTTAGAATTAAACACATGCACATTTTAATTTCAACCAACAGCTAATAGTAAATGTAATCTATAAAATTTTAGTAGGAATATATCACTATAAAAAATATTTCGAATATAGAAAAATAATACAATTAAATTAAAAAAACTTTTAAAAAATACAAATTTAACAAAAACCGAACCCCACACCAAACCCTGCCTCTAACCCAAGCCAGTAATATCCACCCATCGGCGATAATCCATGGGCATTACCCCTCGATTTTGTCACCTATCGGGGACTGTTGGTTTTACCATTAGTTTGCCCAATGAACTGATTGTTGATAAGCAAATCAGGAGGAAAGCCCCTTAATTTGCCTGTACAAGCAGGAATCTCAGGCTAAAAGGGCTTTTCCCTAGTTGCTCGGCAGCAAAGTCGCTGTCATATTTAAGGTTTTTTTAATTTTTATTTATAATTTTTTTGTATTTTATTTTATTATTTCTTTACATTGGGCATAGTTTTTACAATGATATATTTATGCTAAACTTTAATGGAGATAAATTAATTACATTTATTATTAATTATTAGTTTAAATCGAAATGTGCGTGCCCCTAATGGTAAGGAAAATTTTGGAAAATTATGATATTAATGCGAACAAATGTTATTCTATTGAAAATTGTTGATAAAAACTATTTAATCGATGTCAAATAAATTTGACAAAATTAATTATAAACCAAATAAAATTAGAATCAAATTAATTAATTTCATGACCCTAATAGTAAATGTTATGATCCAAAAGTAAGGGGCTAATTTGAATAAATTTAAAAAGTTGGATCAGGTTGAAACGTGATAATGGAGGCCCAAAATTGCTAAGGAAAAGTTCAATAAAGAGGTCCTATGTAGAATTATGCCAAGAAGTCATTTGAGGCCCATTGTGCTGCAAAGAGAAAAATATGTCATATATCTAATAGTGTGCTCGGATATATATATTTTTAACTAAACTTATTGGGTTGAATAGTGACGGGATCACAAGAAGTGTAGATAATAATAAATAATGATCATGGATAATAATAAATAATGATGTGAGAAATGTGATTGACATTGATATTTAACTTTGACTAATTTTAGAAATTGATTCCTAAGTAGAAAAAACTTACAATGAATAAAGATAAATTATTTCTAAAATTACCATGCCACGTAAAGTTATTCATAAAATACTTCATCATTTCAAACTCTAATTCTCTCTGCTTGCCTACGTTTCTCTTCCTTAACCACCCCTTCTATCTATACTGTCAGCAACTGCAATTTTCACATCCACTCTAGTCTCCGTCTCGACAACTGTTAGAAAATGTCGGCTTGATCACATAGTAATGAACCCATAATCATGAAAGGGAAAAATCTGAAAATAAAATTCAATCACCACATATCTGTAAAATGATCTTGCAAATTTTAAAAAAATCAAAGAGATCACGAAGGTAATTTATTTTCTTTTTCTGTTTTTTTTTGTGCAGTGGTGAAGTGACAACTGCAGTGACAACGTTGATTGAGGGTCCAAAAATTACAGATCTAATAATTTTATTTTTTTAAAAAAATCTCTATTTGATTTTTTATAGATCTCTACACTTGAGTTTTTGTTTCTCCCTTTAGCATTGTTGTTATTATTGTTGTGGTGGCATTAGAGGCGAGATAACAAATTTATAGAAATGTTAGCATATTATCTAGTTTGTTAAGTTGTTAATGTATTATTTTAGATTGTTGATATATATACATGTTATTTAGTAAAATTATCTTGTAGCAAGTAAAGTTACTATTACTTTCTTTTTCCTATTATGCACGGCGAAAAGATCAGTCAAAGAGTGTACTAACCAAAAGGAAAAGTTCATAACCTCAATTACACATAGGGCTGTAAACGGATCAGATTCGCCTAAATCCTCATCCGATCCAATAAGAAAATTCACTAATCCATTGGATTTAGAGTATCCATCTAATATTTGGTTAGTAAATCTATATCCAAATCAATTGACATAGGTTAAATCCAATCCACTAATGGCCTTACACGCCTTGACAAACTTCTTGGCTCAAGTTCAATGGTTACAAACCATTGCAAGAGATTTTAAAGTACATATAATTGAACCCTACTAAAAAGATAATTATGCATATTTTTTTACTTGTTTGAAATAGAATGTTATGGACATTTAAAAAATTTAATTTGTTAAGATCCTTTTCAATCTAATTAAAAAAGTATTAACGTATTCAAATTTGATAAGTCTAAAAATTCTTGATTAAAATTTAAAAAATATAAAATCAGGTTAAAAAGTAAGTAGAGTACTATAATTATAGTATGTTATATTGTTATAAAAAATTAGATCGGATTGACTAATATCCATATTTGTTTCATTTACTTAATAAATTATTGGATTTAGATCTTTTTTAGGTTATCAGACAAGTTTTTTACAATAATACAAAGTTTTAGGTTTGTTATTTCACAAATAAGGGATAATTAGGTGCATTATTCATTATTGTGTTTTATGTTACAAATTACAAATGAATTGAATAGAGTGTGCACTATTCATATCACATTATTCTTTCTTGTGTGAAAGCATATATAGTGTAGACTTTTAACACTCAATTTTTCCAACATTAACTTTTTAAAAATTATTGTCTCTATTTCAAATGTAGGTGAATTACATCTTATACATAAAGTGTAATTTACTAGAATGTGTAATTCATTAGTTTAGATTGAATTAGACATAAATTGCACCTTGATTACACTTGAATTATACTTAAAGTGTAATGTATTTACATAGGATTTACACAAAATGCGTAATACAATACATATTTATTGAATACATCAAATGAAAATATTAAGCAATGAAACATAACTAGCATAAATATCATTGTAATAGAAATCAGGTTCCTCATAACTAGCATAAATATCATTGTAATAGAAATCAATTTCCCCTAGTTTTACCTCACCTTCTTTGGCATCAAGAACGCAGTTCGGGTATCTGTAATTATGTGGGTATAATGTGATGCTCGATGCAATTTTGTCCTCTTTATAGCGCAAACCCAACTGGCTTGATTTTGCTCTTTCGCCTGTGTCGTGTTCCCATTTCATCTCCTCCTGTTCATTTCCTTTTTTTTTTCTTCGGTTGTTGTTGTCTAAGGTGCTTGCTTTGCATAGGTTTATATATTAGTGCAAAAACTAGAAAAAATCAGACATTCTATTGTTGAATTTCCAAGTAGAAGCACAAATCATAGCCATAAAATACTTCAGCTATAAAACAAATCTACAATAGAAAGCTATACATGTTCTAAAGACTGCCTGTTTCTATGCATGGCAACACTAATAGAGTCAACATAGCAATTGAAATGACCTCCGTTCAACATCCAATTTTAGACTTTTCCAGCTTTCCTCTATATTCGAGCTATCATGCTATCAAAACAAGAAACAAGAAAGCTAACATTGAAAATTAAAAGAAAGCCCCAAAATTAGAAATCCCTATTCTGGTTAATAATGAAAATACCAAAGCAAGATCAAAAGAACACCAAATATAAATTATTATCTATAATTTCATTCCACATTATATGCGCCATCAATTATTAACAATTGTCAAAATAAAGATGACTAAAATTTCAACGCAAAAATTGAAGAAATCAAAATTTAAAATATCCCACTAACTTTAAACTCCGCTTGTTAGGTTTTTGAGTTGTCTTTGTTAACAAACTCTGGGCTTGATCAAGATCTATCAAGCTTCTATTAGGTATAAATCGATCCACCTTTGTCGAAAATAATCAGAAATTATCAAACTAACGAACAATCGTAGAAGCAATGAAAATTTCCATTGACAAGAGAGATCCACCTAGAATAACAAACGTTCCCTTGCCAGTCTTTATGTGGAGAGAGAACAACCTAAAAAACCACAAGAAACCCAGTTGGTAAAAGATAAAGGTTTGGATTTTTTAATTATCAAAGATAAATTGCCCATTAACCCTAATTTTCTCTTATCGGACTAAAATCTTAAAGAGGAAATTACACCAGCACCAAGATTGTGTTGCTCTTTTCAATAATATCTAATTTCAATATGTTTTTCAAGTATGGTGAGGATTTATCCATTTTAGACGCATCAGTTTTTGAAAAATATTTCCAATACATATTTAAGAACTTTTATTGGAATTATTATATTTATTTTTAATCATTAACATTATCCATAAAGATCAAATTATATATACATATTTTTATTCTTTACCTTATCATCAAAGGTCAGATTATATCTTGGTTCTAAAAAATTTGAAGATGGACCTATTTCTACGTGGCACTACTATAAAAATGAGTTTAGGAGATATAGAATAGGCAACGGTTATTTAAAAAAATGTTGCCTAAACCCGGTCGGTGGCCTTTTTGAAATTTTGACGAGAAGAATATGTGACGGTTTTTTAGTTAACCATTGCTCAAACAGTACACGTATACTTTAGGCAGCGGTTTTTTAATAACCGTCGCCTTTAATGCTTTTTTTTAATTATTTTTTTCAAGAATAGGCAATAGTTTTTAAAATAACCATTGCCTATTATTAATTGCAACGGTGTTTTATAAAACTGTTGCCTATTCTTAATTTTTTTTAAAGAATAGGCAACGTTGTTTTATAATAACCATTGCCTTTTCTTCGACTAAAAACAAACCGGATGTATAGCTCCATTCATTCTCCCAGCCGCTCGAAATTCATTCTCCCAACCGGACGTACAGCTCCATTCATTCTCCCAGCAGCTCCATTCAGGCCAAAATTACCGAAATTCTTTCCATTCCATCTTCCATGGAAAAGCTTGTGGGGAGGTAAAATACATGTCACTACACGGGTTTCAAGCATCATCCTCTATCCAAAGAAGGTAATTTTCTTTTTTTCCTCAAAATTTAGGGTTACTAAATTTACTTGTAATCTTTCAATTGTAGTGGTTGTAGGGTAGATTCTTTGGATGTTTGACATTATTGCGTACGGGTAACACAATGTATGTATTTGTGCTCTTGATTATGCCAAAAAATGGAGAAAATTAGGGGTGGCCGAATTTGGGCGAAAAAATACGTGAATGTTGTGTTCTAGGGCGGATTTCTTTGGATTTTTGACGTCATTGGGTACGGGAAACAGAATGTATATACTAGCCTACTTGATTATGGTGAAAAATGAAGAAAATTATGGTTGTGTTGGGTAGATCGAATTTGGGGGAAAATTGCGTGAATGTAGTACATGTGTTGCCTTTTTTTTTTTTTTTTAATTTCTTGATTTTCCCGGGTCAATTACATGACATTGCTGCTGAATTCTGTTCTTCTTCTTTTTTTCCAATTTTTTTCATTTTTCGTGGTTTTTAATTTTTTTGGGACTTTTTTTGGTGCTCGGGAATCTTATTTTTTTATTTTTTTTATTTTTTTGGGTAGAAACGCCTTCGTCATCTACTGACAACCCCATCCTGGTTCTCTCTCATACAGGTCAGATTTGAAAGTTTTCATTCAATGCCCCTTTTAATTTTTTGTTGGTGTGAAAGGATATAGATGCACCTATAGTTCATAATTCTTGGCTTTTCTTGCTCATTAATACTAAAGATTGATATTTTGGTTGAATTACTAACCTGCAATATATGTGCCAATGTGCATACATATCATCGAGTGGTTGAGATTCTGAATGCCTTGAGTTAATTATTGATCAGTTGGATGATCCTATGAAGTTTAGTTAATTTTTTGAAAATTTCCTTTACCCCATTGACAAGAAATGGGGAAATTTGTTAGCTATTTTTTGGGAATTTATTTTTTGAATCTGTGTTTGTTCTAATAGTTTTATCTAATTAGTTTTTGACTTTGTCTTGGTGAATGTGTGATATGGTTTCCTGGTTTCTAATAAAGAGCGAGAAAGTAAGAGCGAAAGGGGGAGGGAGGAAGACAGTAGCTATTAATGTGTGTATACATTAATGGCATCCCTCATACTTTACTTGAAAATATATATGAAAGAGGTTGTATGAACAAATTTTGTGTATTCCATATATCTTTCAGTAATAGAGGAGTTGCCAATATATAAAAAAATAGTTGGCTACCAAGTGGCCATACCAAGTATAATATCATAAACTATTAAGGAAATTAAATCAATTACAACTCTAATACAATATAAAAATAAAATCACATCTGTACTAAATAAAATAACATTTGCACTTGCATTTGGACTGTTATTTTTCTATAGGATATACAATATCTTATATGCTTTGCACTTACCTATAACATATACAATATTTTATATCTTTGTATATCCTGTTATTTTTCTATATTTTTCTGTAGCATATACAATATCTTATTTTATATACAAAAATTACTTGTCCCCTTCGATTTTCTATTTGTTTTTCAAGAAGAAACGCATGGAAGTTTCTTGTTTTTCAGTGGAATGATGCAATAGCTCTGCCCTGGAAAAAGAAAGAGAATCCTCTAAAATAGACCAAACTGAATCATGGATTCGGTTTCGTACGAAAATGCAAACTTTATTATTCAATAGCATATAGAAAGGCTTCTATACACCACCAATTCACCTCACAGAAGAAAACCAATAATACAACCATAAGATAAATTAGACATACACAGTAAGCAAGAATACAGAAACATCGGTCATTTACGTAAACAAATATCTCCGAAAAACATCATTCGACGAAACGACAATTGCAGTTGCGTAGGCGAGGCGGAATATCCATCTCATATTGTCCCTCTAACCATTGGTCTGTACAAATGTGTGCTTCTGCACATAAACACTCACTGAGTTGGACCATCCGCTGTGCAAAGCGTCGTGTGATGTGGTTACGCGCGTTCTCGTACAATTCGTCCTGCTTAATTACCATTGATGTGGGCACGCTCAAAATGTCCATAGCTATGCGGGATAGTGTTGGATATCTCGTTTTATTGTTCAACCACCAGTTTATCGGGTTTTCAACCCGAGCTTGCACAGACTGCGTGAAATCACTCTCATAATCTGCCAACTCTGGGATTGGGCGATCGCCGGAAACATGATCTGTGTATATGTCGTACAAATCATGTAGTTCTTTGGCGATACGGTCTTCAGTCATGTTAAACTGGATACTTGTTTGTGCGGATATAGCTGCTATCATCGAGAGAGTTCCACTCAGTTTGTGAATTGGGTTGAGGATGCTTGCCAAGATAAATACTAGGGGAAGGCCCTGGAACACATTGTTGAAATGTGACTGAGTTGGTGTTAACACTGCGTAGCAGGTACTGTTTTGGTCCCCAAACAAGGAAAAAACATTGGCAACCTCGCGTAGTTGTTCAACAACAAGATGAGATGATGGAAAATCATTTTTCAGTACTTGAAAAATCGGTACCAGGAGGCTTAACATATTGGAATACATGTTACACATATACCAGCAATGGCTCCAGGGAAGACGATCAATACCCTTCTCAGAGAGATAGTCCATGATTGCACCCTGGTGAGTTAATGTTGCCCGGAGCTGTTGTGCTGACCTGTCTATATTAGGATAAGTCAATATGAAACCACCAGTCACATAGAAGCTCCTTGGAATTTCTGGGTTCATAGCGCGAAATTTTCGGCGGTTCTCAACGCATGCCTGCTTTGCAGCAGCTATCTCATTCAAGAACGGGTCAACCAATCCACGTGTAAAAGTGGTGACTGAGTGTAGGGCTTCGTACACACAGTATGCTTGCATCACTCTGCCTACACCATGGTTGTGGTAAAGGTATCCATACTAGTGTAAATGGTTAGCTATGTTCGCATCAGGAATGCAATCCAAGCTAGAAATGCAAAATATTTTGTTTGTAATGCCATACTCAAAGAGAAAATATTCGACCCGTGTAGCAACATCTTGAACAGTATCACCACTAGCAATAGGTCTTGATGCAATGAGCTTGTACTGCAAATGATTATTAATGTCTACGTACAACAATGTTATAAACAAAAATCTCCAACGACATACCTCATCCGTTCGCAGAAACACACTGAAGATGCCTTCGTGGTTTGCAAATTCTTGTTTCAATAAGTCCTTTAGCCGGTTGAAATCAACTAGGCACGAGGGTTGGGACCCGCTGGAAGAGCAAGATGAGCCGTCCATGTATGGTATATAGATTTTGGCGCCCTTTAAAGGTACAATTCGGAGTTTACTTTGAATAGGTACAAGTGTATAAATGTTTTGTCACTATTTAGAACAACTAACCCATTTCTTTTCCTCGTTGTGTCATGTTACTATGGACATTTTAGTGTCCACAGCAACCAGGAGGTCACGAATGTGGATACTATGTCATGAAATTCATGTTGGAGATAGTGAGACACCACCATCTTCTGTCATCATTACGAATAGTACTAACTACTACAATTAGATGTCTAATGAAAACTGCAATAGCTGTAAATATTAGCACATAAGGTAAACATTCCACACATTTATCTAAGTCACGACCCTAAGTTGTTTGGGAAGTATAGGTTTATAAACTTAACTAACGAACACCTCTCAATTTGTGTAGGCGGACTTCGGGACTGATCCGTACACGCAACAACAGATAGACGAGGTCAGGGATTTATGGGCCACATACTTCCTTAGTGGGTGCCTTTGACATTTCCGTTAATCTTTGGCTCGTGTTGTAGAACAAAAGATATGGTTGTTAGATCTAGGTTTTTTTGTTATCAAAGTGCCTAATTTAAGCATTTGATTCGTCTTTGGGTATTTTTTGCTAACGTTAATGCGTAAATATTGTTGGTTAATGCTTTGGATTTGTTATTTTGCAAGTAATGCATTGGGAACTTTGCAATGGGCAGACTAGTGCAATGTGTTGTAGCTAACAGGTTCGAATATAGTGCAGTAATGAGTCAAAAATCTGTTGGGTAGTGACAATACGGCAATAATATTAAAAAAAAGAGGTATAGGCGACGGTTTTTTTTCAAAATCGTCGCCTATTTGTCCAATATTAAATTAAAAAAAATTAATAAACGTATAGGCGACGGTTTTTTGTATAACTGTCGCCTATACTTCGACTATATGCAACGGTTATTTTAAAAACCGTTGCCTATAGTCCCAAAAATTGAAGATAAATACATACTTTAGGCGACGGTCTTTTAAAAACCGTTGCCTATACTACACGAATAGGCAACGGTTATTTAAAAAGCCGTTGCCTTTTCTTCGAGATAGGCGACGGAAAAAACTGTTGCCTATTCTATACACTTTTAGCGACTCTCACATATGTAACGGTTGAAAGATCGTTGCCTATTCCCAAAAAAAACCGTTGCCTATTCCACTTTCTGTAGATCCATGGATAGTAAAGCCAAATCCTCTATATTTTCGAAAATTTCAAATTAAAGATAAAAAGAGAGAAACAACACAGACATTTGGCTCAAATTGCTCTCATCGCACACTGTTTTTTTTCCCCCTAAGCAAAACTTTACTACATCAATTCTTCTTTTAACAATCAACTTATCAACCATTAAACCCTACTAGTCCATCCAATTTCGTCCAAATTGTTGTTATAGAGAAGCGATTAGTTCTATGTGTACTCGTTATGCCATCATCTCAAATGTGCTCCAATTTTTCTTGTCGCGTTGGATTTTTATTTTTATTCATTCTTTTGCATTTTTTTTTAAATATCGCCTCCACTAAGTGTTTCTTTGTTATGATTTGGTAATCATTCTAACGATTTAATATTATTGCAGCACAAGGACGATTTCCAAATATTGAATCGTTAAGCAACCGAAGTACGTCGTATCCAAGACACAACCGTGACAACACCAACAACAAACAGAAGAAGACAACTTGTGATTGGTGGATGATTTGCTATTTTTATTTGGAACACTCCCCACATTCATTGTTGACTTGTGATTGGTGTTTTCAAACTTTACACAATTAAGGTTTTATTACATATTCTCAAGGGTAGTTCTTGTATATATCGGTGTAATGTGATTAGTGTTTCCGACCTCTACGCTTGCGGCATTTCATTATCCAACAATTTGATTTAATAAAAATTAGAATTTAAATAATGAGTTTTTATCCATTTCTTTCATTTTATTAATTTTTAAAATCATTTTGTTTGCAAATATATACAATAATCGATTCTGATTATTTTTGAAAGTGAATTGTGCATTTTTGAGAAATCGCGAATGTTATAGCATTTTGGTAATCTGACTTGAGAAATTGTCCTATGGTATTTTGGTAATCTAACTTGATAAGTTGTCCTGTTACCAAAAGTTTCCAATCTTAAATTCAGTTCCTATTAATTTAACTTTATCCGGGTCCTCATGGGATGAAAATCCAATTCACCAACAGCCCAACTCACACCTAACCCAAGCCTGTTACTGCATTGTAATCCCTAAAACAGGCCGATGAGTGTCATTTCTGACTTCTCGTTTCATTCGTTCGTCAGACAAAATCCAAAATCCCATTTGAACTAATCGTGATCCCTAACTCTGCTTCATTTTCGTCGACCGTTGCCTAGTCTCTGTCGTTGACGGTTCATGTGAAGGAGAGCTTGCTAAATACTCAAGGACTTAGTTGTAATCAATAAGAAAAGCAGGGACTTATCTTTGTAAATATCTCATTTTTTAGCTTAGTTGTTAATTCCGTTAGGAAGATTAGTTAGTTGTTAATCTCGGTGGCTTTATAATGTAAAACAGGATCCTTTCTAACTTAATGAAGCTCATTTCCCCTTCAGAATTTCTCTCTCTATTCATCTGTCATCTGCAAATCATCATGGTATCAGAGCCGAGAGATTGAGATCTCTTGTTCCTCCGATCAACTCACCCTCATCAGTTTATTTTCTCTCAGTTCAATCTCTTGCTCGTGTGGCTATGGCAGCCGTCAATCCAACTAATAGCTCTGTTCAGGATGCTTCGTCACCATACTATCTTCATCACTCTGAAGATCATGGATCTGTCTCTGTTACTCCAGAACTCACCGTCAATAATTACGCTAATTGGAGGAGAGCTTTCTGGTTAGCTATCTCGATAAGGAACAACCAAGGGTTCTTGGACAAATCAATCCCCAAGCCACCTACTACAGATCCGCTCTATTCATCATGGATTCGCTGCAACAATTTACTGGTCGTGTGGTTACTAAGGTCGATTTCACCATCAATTGCATCTACTATTTTCTACCTCGACACTGTTAGTGAGATTTGGGAAAAGTTGCATTAGCGTTTTTCTCAACCGGATGATTCGAAAGTATGTAACCTACAGCGTCAATTGAGTACTATTTCTCAAGGTATGAAGTCTGTTGATTTGTACTTCACAGAATTGTCCACTGTATGGGAAGAGCTGATGGCATATAGGCCTTTACCTCACTGTGAATGTGGACACTGTAATGCTGAGTGTTTTAAGAAATTTGTAGATGCACATAATAAGGATCTTGTTTTCAAATTTCTGAATGGCCTAAACGAGAATTATCAAGCAGTTAGATCTCAGATTATTATGATGAAGCCATTCCCTAATTTGGACCAAGTTTACAATCTAAGTCTTGAGGGAAGAATCACAAAGAACCTATCTTATGCAACAACAGAGCTTCACTGAGTTAGCATCGGCTATGGCTGCAAAGAAAGGGAAGAATGACCTGCTATGCTCACACTGTGGAAAAAGAGGACATACAAGGGACAAATGTTATAGAATTATTGGATTTCCACCCGGATTCAAATTTACTAAGGGCAACAATGCTAATGTAAACGCAGTAATAGAAGAACCAGTTCAGTTGAAAAGTTCTGGCAATGTGTCATCTGATTTCTCGCAGTTGAATCTTAATCAACAGCAACTTCAGAAGCTCATCACATTTCTCAGCTCTCCCTCAGATTCAACAGTCGCCTCTACTGCTGGATCTCCCACCCATGCTATCCCACCACCTCAACCACAAGCTACAGCCAATATGGCAGGTATATTTCCCATTTCACTCTCAACTTCCCTTGCCACTTCATTCTTTGGTAAGGATTCGTGGATCATAGATACTGGTGCCACCGACCATATCACTTGCTCATCACATTTCTTCACCTCATGCAAAGCACTTTCACATGCTCACGTCCTTCTGCCAAATGGAACTAAAGTACCAGTGACTCATGTTGGTATGATCCAACTACATTCCAAACTCATACTAGACAATGTCTTGTTGGTCTCATCCTTTCGCTTCAACCTCATATCTGTTAGTAAACTCACTTGCTCACAAGATATTGCCCTAATATTCTCTTCTAATATTTGTGTCATTCAGGCCCTTTCATCGTGGATGACGATCGGGCTTGCTAAGAAGAGAGATGGGTTGTACTATTTTCAGGACACCTCCTCCACATCTGTCACTGCAGCTGCTTACTCTCCACAGTCTGTTTCTCTAGAAATTTGGCATCACAGGCTCGGTCATGCCCCTCTCACCAAGTTTTCTTTCCTACAGAATAATACAATACATACTGATTGTTTCACTTTTCCTATAGCTAAGCAAAAACGTGTACCCTTTCCAGTTCATGTTTCAACTTCTACTTGTATTTTTCAGTTGGTCCACATGGATATTTGGGGCCCTATTCACAGGCTGATTTGTATGGTAATCACTACTTTCTTACTATAGTAGATGATTTTAGTCGATGTACATGGATATATTTGATGCCCAATAAGTCCATGGTTTCCCATATTCTCCCTCAATTCTATCAATATATCCTCACTCACTTTAATACAAAGATACAAACCATTAGAACAGATAATGGAAAAGAATTCTCACAACCCACCTTCTTTTCTTCCAAAGGAATATTACATCAAACAACATGTCCCCATACCCCTCAGCAGAATGGTGTTGTCGAGAGGAAACACCAGCATTTGCTCAATGTAGCCAGGGCCTTACTTTTCCATTCTCATTTACCTTTGTCTTTCTGGGGAGATGCCGTTCTGACCTCTGCCTTTATCATCAACAGAACCCCTACTGCCATTTTACAGAACAAAACACCTTTTGAGGTCCTCTTTCATAAACAGCCTCAATGCAATCTCCTTAAATCTTTTGGATGTCTCTGTTTTGCAGTCAATACCACTCCACATAAGCTAAAGTTTGACCCCAGGTCCAAGAGGTGTATTTTTCTGGGCTATCCATTGGGATCCAAGGGTTATAAGCTCTATAATATCGACTCTCAATCCACCTTCATCTCCAGAGATGTAATATTCCATGAACACATCTTTCTTTACAGTAAACATTATTCTATTCCCGCAGCCCCCACATCTACTTTCTTCCCTGACATTCCACGCCTCCCTTTGACATCCCACCTCCCACTCAAACCATTACATCCCCACCTCCATCACCACCTCCAACTCACCCCTTTGTTCCCTCTCTTCCTTCATCTCCTACTTCTTCCACTTCCCATCCTTCCCCAACCGATTCCTTACCCTCCCATCCTCTTCTCAGACGCAGTACAAGGGATAGACAGCAGCCTACCTACCTCAGGGACTACCACCTCACTCTCGCTGCTTTGCCTTCTCCCATATTCCCCTCTCCATCTCCTTCTCTCAGTTGCACAGCTCACTCCATCAGCTCCGTGCTCAATTACTCCCACCTCTCCTCCAAGTATAAACCTTTTGCTCTAAGCCTCTCCTCCCACCCACCTGATCCTGTCAGTTATATGGAGGCTATTCAGTTTGCTCACTGGAGGACATCTATGACCTCTGAGTTACAAGCTTTACATGCCAATGCCACCTGGGATGTTGTTCCCTTACCACCTGATCATCATCCGGTTGGTTGCAAGTAGGTCTATAAGACCAAATTTAAAGAAAATGGCGAGCTTGACAAATATAAAGCCCGGCTGGTTGCCAAAGGGTATACCCAGCGTGAAGGCTTTGACTACAAGGAGACGTTCAGTCCTGTTGCTAAACTCACCACGGTGCGTATTCTTCTTGCCCTAGCTGCTATTCATGGTTGGATCTTGCAACAGATGGATGTCAACAATGCCTTTTTGAATAGGGATCTCCTTGAGGAAGTTTATATGGAACTTCTTCCTGGTTATCAGCTTCAGGGGGAGACATTAGATGAATCTGCTAACCTAGAATCTGCCAAGACGAAGTCTAAGGATCAGGGTAGATTGGTTTGCAGATTAGAGAAGTCTCTTTATGGCTTAAAACAAGCCTCTAGACAATGGAACATGAAGTTCACCAAGTGCCTATTAAGAGAAGGTTTCCAACAGTCAAAATCAGACTATTCCCTCTTTGTTAAAGGTTCTGGAAATACCTTTCTTGCTTTACTTCTCTATGTCGATGACATTGTGATAGCAGGAGTACGAAGAGACAATGTGGAAAACTTAAAAGAGAGGTTGCAAGCTCAGTTCAAGATGAAAGATTTGGGAAATCTAAAGTATTTCCTAGGGCTGGAGATTGCTAGGAACAAGACTGGAATTTCTCTAAACCAGAGGAAATTTGCTTTGGAGTTGCTGGAAGAACACAGACATTTAGGAAGTAAGCCAAGCAAGACACCCATGGAGGTAAATCACAGGTTGGCTATCTCTGATGGGGAGTTCTTGGAAGATCCCAGTCATTACAGGCAGCTTGTTGGTAAGCTTCTATATTTGAATGTAACAAGACCTGACTTAAGCTACTCAGTTGGGATATTATCTTAATTCATGCATAAACCCAGAGGAGAACACCTGTTGGCAGCACATAGAATACTTAAATACATCAAGAATGCTCCTGGTCAAGGAATTTTCTTGCCATCTAAATCAGAATTAAAGCTGAAGGCATACTCTGACAGTGATTGGGTAGGCTGCCAAGCTAGTAGACAATCTATTACTGGTTTTTGTGTTTTCATAGGAGAGTCTTTGATCAATTGGAAGTCAAAGAAGGTAAGACTGTCGAGAAGTTCTGACAGGTAATATAGAGCAATGGTCGCAATCACGCCAAGTGATATGGATACAGTACTTGTTGAAAGACTTCAAGATTGAGCTATAGCTTCCAGTTGACGTGTACTGTGATAGTGAATCAGCCATGCATATTTCCAGAAATCCAGTCTTCCATGAGAGAACTAAACACATCGAGGTCGACTGTCACTATGTGAGAGAGAGGGTTGTGAAAGGAGAAATTACTTTGAAGCCAATCCCTACATTGGAACAACCTGCTGACATTTTCACTAAATCCTTGGGTACTGAATAGTATTACAAGCTCCTCAACAAGATGAACATAAACAATATCTATCCTCATCTTGAGGAGGAGTGTGAAGGAGAGCTTGCTAAATACTCAAGGACTTAGTTGTAATCAATAAGAAAAGCAGGGACTTATCTTTGTAAATATCTCATTTGTTAGCTTAGTTGTTAATTCCGTTAGGAAGATTAGTTAGTTGTTAATCTCGGTGGCTTTATAATGTAAAACAAGATCCTTTCTAACTTAATGAAGCTCATTTCCCCTTCAGAATTTCTCTCTCTATTCATCTGTCCTCTGCAAATCATCAGTTCACCTCTTCACCTATTCTTTAGTTTCTTTTGTTTTTCATTTTTTGCTTTTTCAGTTTTGTTTTCGTCTCCCGAAAATGTTATATTCCCAGCGTTATTCTCCCAATATTTCTCCCAGCGTCTCACAGTCCACTTGCAACCCCCTGAATGCGGTGGGGCGGGGGGCCCGCGTCCACATCTCTCTCACATTTTTTCTTCCAGCGTTTCTCAGCGCTCTTAACATAACATTCCCGTTATTCGTCTCCTTCCAATTTCGAGGAAAATGAGTAAAGGACATTTTTACTCATTAACTTATTAGCACGTGGCTCCGTTTTCCCCTTTTTCATTTTGGGTGATAGGTTATAATGCTTTGCACTCATTAGTGGAAATTGGACTGTGCTTGAGCTCCTTCGCACCTCCATTTGGTATTTTTTGTCAATTGATCCGTGTATAATAATTTGAAAATTGAAATTGAGAAAGGGGTGGGCTAAATGCACCCACCCCTTTACTAAATACACCCATTAATAAAAACCAAAAAGAAAAAAAAGGAAAATATCTAATATACCCCTCCCTCTCCCCTCTCTCTTCCCCCTCTCTCTCTTCCCTCTCTCTCCGCTCTCCTCTGTTTCGCTCTCTCTCTCCTCCTGTCTTCCCTCTCTCTCTTTCTCTCCTCTCTCCTCTCTCTTCTTTTTTTTTTTAATGTTTGTTTGGGAACAAGTTTATTTTAAAAAAAAATTTAACTAAAAATGAGTAATTTTTAAAATTTTTTTCATGTTACCCTTAATAATTGCACCGGCCCAATCGTAGATTTTTTGTTCAAATTTTTTACAACCACTTTCATGAATAATTTTGAAATTTATTTTTATATTTTTAAAACTACTTTAACGATCAATTTGGATTTTTTTTATGATATAGTAATTGGTTTTATCCGATTAGTGGTAAATATAATCATTAAAAAATTCAAAATTTTAAAACCGTGCATGAGTAATTTTGAAATTTCTTAGTTTTTTATGACAATGAATTTCTAAATTTTCTTGATAATTCAGTAATTATCTGGTTAGTGTTGAATATAATTACTAAGAAATTCAATTTTTCTGTAATTACTTTGATAACTAATTTTGAAATTTCTTTTAAATTTTTTCTAGCCACTTTAACAATAAATTTATAAATTTTTTTGATAATACAATAATTAATTTTATCCAATTAGTATTGACGGTAATTATTAAAAAAATAAAAAAATAATAGTAAAAAAAATATTTTTTTTTAAAATTATACGCGTGTTCGCTCCCATCGGAATGAACATCCTTTTGGATGTTCGCTCCAACAGGAGCGAATAGCCATTTGGCTGTTCGCTCCTGTTGGAGCGAACACCAACTCGGGTGTTCGTTCTTGTTGGGGCGAACAAATTTTTATTTTTATTTTTTATTTTATTTTATTTTTTTTGAAGATATGCGAGGCGGGGTAAAATTGGAATATTAATTAAAATGGGTGTATTCAGTAAGTAGGCGGGTGCATTTAGCCTCACCCATTGAGAAATGCTGCGTGTTAGAATTTTAGAGTGATATGTGTTGCAGATTGGGAATTGATTTGTGTTGAGGTTTGAGAATTAATGATTATATGGTTTTAGAATTTGGAATTAAAATAAGAATTGAGAATATGATATAATTTTGTGTTTTGAGAGGATTTTCTTAATTGATCCTCGAATTTTGATGTTCACTTTTTATTAGCTTTGATGTGATTTTCGACTGAATTGATTTATCTGGTTTTGATATTGTGTGTTTCTAATTGTTGAGCTAGTAATTTTAGTAATGGAACTTGTACAGATGGCGCTTCGTAACTAGATGATGATTTTCTGGCTGATTGTTTAACGATTTTTACCCAATCAGATATTGTTAGGAGAATGGATATGAGTTATCATACATAGATTTTATATTTGAAAACCTAGTTGGTCACAATTCCCAGAGTCCACAGATAATATGATCAGTGATTTTTTTCTTTCTTTCTGTTCATTTTGTTGTAAAAATCCTTGTTCTGTCGCTGCGCATAACGGATTTGCTTATTTCTCTTTGACTTTGAGCTGTGATTGGCTGTCCTAATTCTTAATTTGTTCAGTGAGGCTGATTTGAGAGCTTAGACTTGATGATATAATTATTGATCAGCAAAATTTTTTTAAAGGGTTTAGTACTTGAATTGTGCATTCAATTTAAGGGTTTTACTGTTCTTCTATTGCTAATTGGATTTGATTGATAATTGTAGGTTTATGTGGTTGATTAATGGCGTGACTTTAAGATTTGAAAGTTTCTTCACACGTTCGTGAATTCTGTTAGATTCAGATATAGCTTGTGCCATCTGAAATTTGAATCAAGCAATGGATCTATTCAGTGAGTTACCCGACTCATTAATCCACCACATTTTTTCATTCTTGCCTATGGAAGATGTTGTTCGGACAACCATTCTATCCAAACGTTGGAAAAACTTCTGGACCACTGTTCCATGTCTTTCATTCACAGCCGAATCGGGCGAGTTGGATAAGTTTAGAAACTTTGTTAACCAGACTATGATGCTTTGGGGAGGTACTAAAATTCAGAAATTCAGTGCTTGTTCGATGTTGTTGCCTGACATGTCTTTATTTCATGATCAAAATGTGTGGGTTTGTCTCGCTTTGCAACACAAAGTTGAAGAGTTAGACCTGTTTAAGTTATACAATGAGGATGCCAGATTCTTGCCGCCTCAGTGCCTATTCTCTTCTTCATCAATCAGAAAGTTAAGCCTCTGTGGTAGCGATATTGTGTTTCATGGCAATATACATTGGGATCAACTCAAGAGTTTAAAGATTAATAATTTTTATGTGCATCAATCTGTGATTAACAAAGTGTTAGAAGGTAGCCCGCAACTGGAGATGTTCGAACTATGCTGTGGTCAGAATGTGAATATTCATTCCAATAGTTTGAAGAAGCTATCACTTGATTATGAGGCAGAGGATTATTATTTTGATGTTGGTGCTGATGAAATAGATCACGTATTGTATATTGGGGCTCCAAATCTTGAAGTATTAACAATTAACGGATCTTTGTGTAACAAGAGCTTGCTTCTGAGTGTCCCATCTCTGATTGAGATGAACCTGAAGTTTTGTCACCTGATGTATAATGTTGATGGAAGTCTTTCTGATTATGTGCACGGCGATATGTTGAAGATTATTCTCCAGTGTATTAATAATGTTGAGAAGTTACAGGTTGGGGACTGGTGCATTAAGGTTTGATTTCTCTTCACAACTCATATTGAGATTATTTACATCATTGCATGTCCTTATAATTTTACATCACCAGTGTTTAAAAAACTTTGGACGGTCTTTGTTAATGTTTGTTTTACTCGGTCTGGAAACTGGATTTTGAAGTTGTCTCTCCTAGCTAGTTAGTCAATGAGTTCTCTTCATTTTTCCTCCGGTATTTCAGCACAAAAACTTCAATCAATATTAATTGGACTTTCCTAAAAGATTATCTTGAATGGTATTCATCCCTTTTGTGTTATGCTGTTTAAAGATGTTACTATTGCAGAGTTGTGGTTGCCATAATTAGATAATATTGACAGTATGCTGATATTTAAATGAAAGAAGCTCGAACGTATATTGATGAGTTGAAGCTTTTCTTTCTTATTTCATAGCCTTAACTATAGCATAAGTGATATCCTCGATCGAAAAGATAGATAATTGCAACAGAATTTAGGTGAATATTGAATGGTACATTCATGGCTATGATACTACAGTATTGGTCCAATTAAAGTATCTAATGCTTAGCCCTTCCTACTATTTGTAACAGGTACTCAAAGTGATGAGAAAGACAGCTTTACCACCTCTACTAAAGTTGAAGTATCTAACAATTGATACTCGTGTTGGGACTGATTATCTTACTGGAATTGTGAATTTGCTTGAAATCTCGCCAAATGTAGCCATGTTAACCATAAAAAACTCTTATATCACTGACGAAGATGAAAAAGAAGTCAACAATGATCACGGTTTTGATTACTATTTTGGAGACGGTCATCGTGACGATGACAATGAGGTGCTAAACTCAATCCTTTTTTATTTAATGAGTGTATTTATTTATACTTCCAATCTAGTTCAAGTTGTTTGCACTGGATCTTGTGTAAGTAGCTAATGTCGCATGATTTGGACCATCCTGCAAGTTGGGAAGCAGCTGAGGTGGGAGGTACAAATTGCTTCACATTAGGTGCTTGCACGAGATCTGGTGGAAATAACTTGCACCGGATTGAAAGTGTGTTTGTTTGTGTTGCTTGCACCAGCTCAAGATTGTACTTGTTTATGTTCAAATTGAGAGCATGTTTGGTGCTCAAATTTTCTGGTTTATCATTCTTTTAATATTTGTAGATCGGGAAAAGACTATCTTGTGTGCAGATTGATCTAGAACATGAATGGTGGCATCTCGAAGACTCTGTTATCCCTGAAGTTGAGTTGTCTGATTTGTTTCTCATGAATGTGAGGATACTTGAGATAAAGTTGCTAGCATATCACGCATCGGTGTTTTCACTGGCTGAGTTCATGTTGAGACATGCTAGGGCACTTGAAAAGATAGTGATCAACATAGTTGACTCGAATAAGGCATTTGGTTTGGTTTATGAAATGCTGAAACTGTTGCGAATGCCAAGACCGTCTACTAACGTACGGATTGCTTTACAAAGATTTCGTCCATATGAAGAGTCTTAAAAGCTTGGATTACTCTTGATGGTTTGCCTGGTAAAGTAATGGATTTTACTAAAGATAGAAGTGAAGTTACTTTCTTGTTTCCGATATCCTGCCCCATTCCCTTTTTTTTTTTTTTTTCGGTAGAGATGCCACTTTATAATTCACTCCCCAATATTTATTTATTTATTTATTTGTGTGATATAAGGGCATGATGTGGAGTCAGTATTGCAACTTGTTTCACCCATGTTGTGGTAGTATAACGGAGCTATTGTTTGAAAACAAATGGAACTTGTTCATGTAGCTGTTTGATATGAAGTATTTTTCGCTCCCTAAATTTTAAAGTTTCAACTTTAGTTAATTTAAAGTTTTAAACCACTCACCGAGGAGGAAACAAAAACAGCAAAATAATTAGATAGAGCATATTATATACAAAGATTAATTTTGATCGCCTATCCACATGCGGGTATATTAAAATACCAATAAATTGATATGATAATTTCTACGTGATTCGGATCAGTATATAAGCCACAGTTTGGAGCAATGGAAAACTGTCAAATTATTATGTGAGTATTTTAATTTACCTATATGTGGATAGGTGATCAAACTGATAGAAAGATTGATTCATTTGTTGAATGTGTTTTTGACACTTGGAATATTGGACAATGGGAGACACATTATACGCAAAGGAATCGAATAATTTATTTTTTGAAAACCAAAATTTGTAATTCGATTCTTGAAACTCGTGGGAGGAACCTCATCTCATGGAATATAGATTGACTACGGTCTAATCTCAGAGTCGTGGGTCCCAAATAGATGTTTGCATATAAAATGGAAAAGGAAAAATGATGTAATGGCAATGGGCTTGCTGGAGCCGAAACGGAAACCTGGATTTGTCCATACATTGCATGCATTGAACTTCAAAGCGGAATTGGACTAACATTGAAATTTGCAAGTCAAGCTTTCGATAATCTCAGAACAACACGTTTCGCAGAAAGTCAATTTTTTTTTTTTTTTGAAATCTATACCCAGTAAGCTCGAAACAATCCTAGTGCTTCATCAGTGTATTAGATATCAAGTAACTTCTCAGTTTCGAATTTTATTATCGAGCAATATGAAATTCATGTGAATTATCATTGCACTTAATCCAATATTTTGACTTCGCGTGAATTACCACCTATCAAATGACTTCCCGTCAGAGCTTTAAGAGCTTAAGAGGTTTGTATAGAAATAGACATTTAAAGTGTCCCACATAGAAAAGGTTGAGGAAAATTTGATGGTTTATAAGTGTTGATAATAAACATATATTAAATTTGATTAATAGGACATTTGAATGGACTTTGTGAGTGGGCTTTGGTCCATGGCCATTTCAGAACTAAATTTAATTTAATTATCAAAGACTGGGTCTTGGGCCCATTATCCGTTTTATTTAATTTTCTTAATTTGAAAGGGTACAAACGAGCAGTTGTGTCCCTGCATGAATTGATGCATCCCTTGGCAAAGAGACAAAGCATCCATTCGTCACTATAATTGGAGGAGAAAACCGAGAATCAAATCATCCTTTTCCGATAGAGAAAAACACTGAGTAAATCCGCTTGGACCAATAATCGACGTGGGACATTATTTGGCGACAGATTGTTGAATCTGGTAACAGACGTCCAAAAAACTACAAGCACTAGGGTAGGGGGCGAATTTCTGTTATAGGACATAGGGTTTCTGCTAGCCTCAATCTACTCATTCATGTCGGTATTATTGTAATTGTATTCATGTATTGTTTCTCAATTTGATTACAAGTTTTACTGTCTTATTTCGTTGTGGTTTCTGCAATTTAGTTTCGGCAATTTATTGTTGTTTTCCTTAACGGTTCTAACACTTCCATCAACATTCGTTTCAGTTATTGAACGAGTAGTCTAGAACGCCAAACATAAGCATATCAAATCAAAATACGAGCATGTAAAAGTTGTTAATAAGTTGAGGATGCAAAGAAATTATATCACTTTCAAATGAAAATCTGGTAAATAGAATGTGGGGTAAAACTATTGCGCAGGGGAAAACTCAACACGGCTGCAATCAATTGCAACCATGTTTTTTTAATTTTGTTCGCTTCTTTAAATCAAAATTTAAAATAAATTATTATTTTTATTTTTCTTTTTTCAAATTAGACAACTTTTACTGAAAACTAATTTATATCTCATTTTTGTGTTCCCCATTTTTATTTATATTATGTGTTGGAAACTAATTAAAATTTTATCTTATTAGAATAATTTCAATAATGTATGTATCATGTTCTATTCTTCAATTAATTTGCCTTGAAATTTTTTCTTTTTTTTTTTATTCTTTGGTTAACTTGCATCATGTACTGATTTGGTTGCATTAAATTGTTCACATTTCTTGCCTTGGTCATTAATTTTTATTTCGTACATTTCAGTTGTAGTTTTGGTATCGGTTTAATTATGTCAGGTTGGGTCATGTGCTGGTTTTGCAATTATTTATTGATTTAGTTAGATTGTATTCAATTTGTGTCATTTATTGTATTTCTTCTTATCATTTTTAATTGTTTTTATTGCATACATGCACCCATATGGGATTTTGGGTGCCATCACAACACTAATATGAGTGTTAGAAAATTATTGGCATAAATATATCTTTTAATTAAATATTTTACTTTTGAGTTTAATCGAGGATTTTTTTCTAAAAAGAATCGAGGATATTTTTATTCTACATAAAAATACAAAATAAGAATTTCAACTTCAAATAAAAAGTTAGCTGATATAATAGGATAATTTTCATGGGTGTTTATCCCACCAATTTTTGGGAATTTATCTCATCTTAAATTTTTTTAATTTGTAATAATTTAATAAATTTGACGGTTCAAAAAGTGTGAAATTCAATTTCGAATTTTCTCACCTAAAGAAACATTTTAGGGCAAATAGTAGTTGGGGTTGCCAGATATCTGTATAATAATGGGTAGTCATGTGAGAAATGTGGTTGATATTATTGTTTAATTTTGATTGAATAGTAGTAAACAATAATTTCATTGAGAAAGAAAACAGTTAAAAAGACTGTAGACTTCAATTCAACTGCACTTGGTCATGGAAATGCATTTTTTGTCGAAGAAAATATAAATATAGTTGATGTTAATATATTGGTTCATATTTCATATAAAATATGTTAAATTTAAATACGTCACTTTTATAATTAAATTAAATGTTTTTTATTACTCTTGCAATACTTTTATTTTTCAATTAATTGGATGAATTGGTAAGAAATATGCAGTAAAATAATGTAAGTAATTAGGCCATTATATGTCACTTTTAAATGCTTTTAAGTAAAATCATGTACTAAAATATTTTCGAAGAATGCTGTCAAAATTTTACATTTCATTGGTTTCTAACGTAAATAAATTTTGTTAATAAAATTACAAGTTGAATTTTATTTTTGCTAATTTTTTGTTCAAAGTTCTCAGGTATACATATTCTATACAAACATATATAGTTTGTAATAACATTATTCAATACAATTATATTTCATTTTCGTTGTAATTTTTTTCTAATAATTAGAGCAAAACATCCCTACATTTCAACTTATTGTGCAAATATGCCCTCCACATTTAAACTTTTTGCATTTTCATCATCAAGTAAATAATTTCTTTGTGCTAAACATCCTTTATATCAATTTCCTGTTCAAAAACCTATGAAATTACAATTTTACCATTGGATTTTAAAAGACACAAAGAAAATAAAGAAAATAAATAAATTTTTTCTAAAAATATTAATATAAAAAACTATGACTCCCAAGTACACATTTAATTTTATGAAAACTGGATTCATTTATATTTTAAAATAATATTTCATATTATTGCTACAATATATTTTTTATGTATTTTCTTTGCTAGGTAGATTTTATTTTTGTATTTTAACAGATAACGGTAAAATTATCATTTTACAAGACTTTACAAGATGAAATTGATCAAAATTATGTTTGATGCAAAAAAATAAATAAATAAATAAAATAAATAAATAAATAGTATACATGAGGATGAGAATGTGAAGATTTTAAACATGGAGATGAATTCATACAATAAGAGTGAGCATGAGGACGTATTGTGTAAATTACCCTTTTTTTTTACATCTTATATATTCTCTTTATTTAATTATTTAATTATGTGATTGTCAACATTTATTCTCCATGCAATACATGAATGCGAATGCTAGTGCTAGTGAGAAAATAAAACAGAGAATAAGGATCAGATTCCAGAAAATTAGCAAAACATATGATATTTTAACTCTATTGAACCATGCACAGCAATCTCTCCCCCAATTTCCAAAAAGAAACCGAAACATTAGCAACTTCTATTTATAGACATACAAACACACACACATACATATATATCGACGTGTTCGATATCTTAATAAAATATTGAGAATGTTTATATATATGTGTATATCTGTGTGTACATACAGGCAAGATAAATTATTATTAGATATCTCTTAAATAAACATCTAAGAGCATCTCCAATGGTTAATATCTATTCTAGCTTATGTACTTGACAATGAAATAGATAATTGTGCAATTCAAGTGGAATATAACATTTAAAGAATAGACATTCAAGTCTAAAAACCATCTCTAATAGTTCCTTTTACTCTCGATATACAATTAATACATGTCAGATCTCTCTTATTTTGAAATTAAAATTTAATAATCATTTGGTGAGAAAAAAATCAATGTTTGCCCAACAATTCCTTCCCTGTGCTCAAGGGAAAATGAAATTTTTATGGGAAAATTAATAAATTGATGAGAGACAACAATTCCTAGAATCAACGGAAAATCAATTTTTTTATGAGAAAATTAAAAATCAAAATTTGCCCAACAGTTCCTTCCTTGTCTATCATCACATTGTCTATTTTTTTCCCATATAGACTCGGCCTTGTCCTAGCCATCAACCATTGGAGGAGGATTTTTAATGTATAATATCTATTTTAATTGCTATGTCATCTAATGCACTGGCGGAGCCAGTACATGGCGAGTGCGGTCACATGACAGCACTCAAATTTGGAAAAGAATTTCTATAGCTTGGTTGGGATTTTGCTTCAGCCGACAGCACCATGAATGTCAGAAAAACTTACAGAATACCTGTGAGAGAAGAATGGTGAAATAGGGTAAAGAAGAAAGGGTCATCAAATGCAATTACTTATTTACCCTTACTTTCATCTCTCTTATCTTATGAGCTTTTTTATTTTTATTTTTATTATTACTTTTTTTTTTTAAATTTTGACGGCCCTCTTATTCGCTTTTGAAATTGATGAATTCACTAACCCACTAGAACTATTTCAAATTATGGTAGGTAGAATTTTTTTCTTTTTCTATTTTTTTCTTTTTTAAAATTCTGTGTAAGTATAGTAATTAGCTTTACTTTTCTTGTCTATTTTTTTTTAAATTACTATATGGGAATATATTGAATGAGGCCATTTATGGAATTTTATTTTATCATAAATGGAAAATGTGTTGGTGATAGATAAATTAACGACAGCCTCCTAAATGTTTTATAGAGAGATTTTCAAAAATTAATAAATTAATTTTAAAGCGGGTTTTTAGTATGAAAACATGCAAAAAATAATTGAAACGTATTATATTTGTACTGGATTTATTATTCAAAAAATTATGCTACATTTGTGACCGCACTGACAAAAAATCCTATCTACACCCCTGATCTAATGTAAAGATATCATCCGTAAAATCATTTCAAAGATTAAATAAACAAGTTTTATTTTATCATTTTTACGTTTCCAAAATATCATATTTTTATACATCATTTAATTGTCGTCCGGAAATGACATATGTAATTCTTTCATTTAATTGAATTTGGTCCTAAATAATTATTTTCAATTCGAGTTTATTTTAACATTAAAGAATAAATTTCCAAGTTTTTAAAAGTAATTTCAATTAAATCTTATAAAATTTTGCGATCTCAAATTTCAAAATTCAAAATTCAACCTTCATTTTCAAAATAAATTTTCGTTATTTACTAATTTTTTAAAAAACCTTTCTTGATATTGTATATTTAAACAATCACAATGTGCAAACTTTATATATATATATATATATATATATATATATATATATATATCTTAATATTATAATAAGAGGAGTGCCACCTAGGCAAAGTACTTATGTGGCAGTGTCATGTTTGGCATAAGTTTTAGGGGTTAATTATTGTTCTTATTTATTCATGCTACTTTCCTTATTTAATATTATTTTATTTTATTTTTTATATGTATTTTACCCTTTTTATATGTATTTTTTTTTCAAATTAATTTCTGATTTTTTTATTTTAGTTCTTTTATATTTAGTGTTACATGCATTTATGTAAATGTGATAAGTGATAAAAATTACAACTTACAATACCTATTAATTTAATTCAGAAAATGAGAATTATTAGTTTCTATATACATTTTAATTCATGGATATTACATTTTAGTTATTATTTTATATACATCTCAACTTTCAAATCTCTATATTGTAAAACTTAAAGTGCCAACTATACACTTTACCATGTTAGCAGTGCCCAATTCACACACTGTAAACAAAAAAAAAAAACTAATCAAGCAAATTTGTAATTAAATTAATTGTAGTTCAAAGAAATGTAATTAAACTAATTGTCCATCATTTTTTTAGTAACTTAATTCCAAAATTACACAGCCATTATGGTATAAATTCTACACAATTCATGTTTTGATAAGTTAAAGAAAAATGGATGATTTTTCTATTTTTATGGCACGCGTCTATTTGAAAAGAAATTTCAATTTTTTAATAGAAATAATTTTTTTTAAACAATTGATTTCATTATTTTAATTTAATTCTAAAAGTAAAGTGTGTTTATATTTTTAATATGCGTCTATAATAATTGAAGTGTCACGTTGACAGATGATCCATTGGCAGTACCAATGTCGGTCTCAATTAAAAAAATTAATTATTGTTTTCCTTTTTAATACTATTGAGTTTTCTCAATGAGGAAAAGAGTAAATAATTTGCTCAATAATTGAACTTCGCATTGCCTGCATTTTGCCTTTTTTAAGCACATAAAATTAAATATGAGTTGTTTTCCTTTCTAAAATCAAAATGTGTGTTATGTAAATGGAAATAAAACAAATGAATTAAATTGCTATTGAATTTAAAAGTGGTTTTAGTTTTAAATGAAAATTTCTTTCCTTTTTGTTTTGTTCCTCGGTTATTTAGATCATATGTTTTATATATGAGAATAAAATTGTAAATTTTTGTGTAGTCTAAATTTTTCATAATAGTAAAGATAATGAAAAGGTGGAGCGATGTAGTATTTTTTTCCAAAAGAAAAAAAATATTCTTTATCATTGCTGAGTTATATTTACTTATTTATTTTTTTTCTAAATCTAGCATATTGTATAATCCTTTTTGAGTTTTATTTGTAATCGTTCTACATGTACATCGGTCATTTATATGTATGTGAAGGCTCACCATTAGATGTGTAGGCTGACTATAAAATTATTTTTAGTCGTATTTGAAATAAGTTTTATCATTTTTAGTTGTATTATCTAATTTTTATTCCCAAATATTCTATTCTTACATAAAATCATCAATTTCGACAATTGATATGGTATTTTTCTTACAAAATAATATTTCGAATCAAAATATGTCAACGATTATTGAAATCTATAATATTACAGATACCTCTTATTTTTATTAAATACTCATAAAAATTTATTTTCTTATTTTATAATTTTTTAAAATATAAATACACGATTATAATCGTCACGTGCATCGCACGTGGGTAACACTAGTGTATATATATATATATATATATATATATCTATATCTATATAAATATGTGTGTGTGTTGTTAAGCATAAGCACACATAGTAATACACAAGGTTTTCGTTTGCAAAATAATAATAATAATAATAATAATAATAATAATAATAACAAAAAATTGGTTTATAGTTTCCCTCCAAAACTATTAAATTTTTATCTTTAAAAAAAATAGGTTAAATTTTTCCTTTTAATAATTGTGACAATTGAAAATATATGCAATATAGCCCTCAAGTCGAAGATCTCAACGAGAACTTTAAGACGAGCAAATAAATGAGCAAAATGTAAATATATCGTCCGTAAAGTCGTATCAAACGATTAAATAAAAAAATTTTATTTTGTAAATTTACCACTACTACTGGTAATAATAATAACAATAGTTTCCCTCCAAAACTATTAATTTTTTTATATTTAAAAAAAATATAAGTTAAAATGTTCCATGCTATTTTGTTTCCTTTTAATAATTATAACAGCTCAAAAGATATGCAATATAGCTCTCAAGTTGAAGATCTCAACGAGAACTTTAATACGAGCTAATAAATGAGCAAAATGTAAATATATCATCCGTAAAGTCTTAGCAAAAGATTAAATAAAAAAAATTCATTTTATAAATTTTACTTTTCTCAAATATCCTATTAAACATCATTTCATTTAAGTCTGGAATTGATATTTATAATTTTTGAATTTAATATAATTTGGTCCTAAATAATTATTTTCATTTCAAGTTTGTTATGTGTAATAGTTGTATAATGCATTACATTACATAATTTGTAATGGTTGCATATGCATTACATAGTGCGTAATTGATCTCAAAGAGTGTATAATGGTTGTGTAACTAAGTGTACTAGTTGTGTAATGTATTACACAAAGTATAATTATTATGATTGAATTCTCACTATTTTGGACATAAAATTCTTTTATAGTGTCTATTTTGAACGCATAATATATTCTTGTCGTGTTTCTCGACAAGACGGATGTGACAGCAGTTATGCAGTTGCAAATATGGGTTTTAATGGCTTGTCCTTTAAAAATTTTTTTTGAAAAGGTAGATTTACCCAAAAAACGTATTAGCTGTGTGATTGAAAATTATGAAAAATATATTAAAAAATATATAATAATTGTATGAATGATTGAAAATGATGAGAGAGAAAAAATTAATGAAAATTAGTGAAAAAATGTAGTGGAAAGAACAAGCCCTAAGTTGTTGGAGCTTGCGTTTGTTAGTTATTGACAGTTTTTAAAAATTTTGAAAAAAAATCTTTGTGCCGTGCCATGCAATCAAAAACATTTTTTTCTATATATGTATATTCCGTGGCCGTGTGGTCGAACTGTTTGACCGCGTAGCACAATCACACATAATTGTGATTACTTGATTTTTCTGACTTGACTTTGCCCCATTTTTGAATTATTGAACTTAAAACTTTTTGTAAAATTGTAAAGATTCCTTCATAAATATTGAAATAGCATATGATATTTAAATAAATGTGTCAGATAGTTTTGTTGAAAGAATTATGCGTAGCATGTACCCGCCATGATAGGATAATAGTATTGATGATCTATTAAATAAATGTTTCTGAACTTTTATTATTTTTATTAGTTGTGATATATAATTTTACTATGTTTTTCCAATTGTATTTTAGTTTTATCTTGGAAAAATGTTCCAATATGTATAAGTTAAAGTTGGTCTTTACCCACTAAATAAAAATATCTTATTTTTAACCACTAATTATAACTTATAAAAATTGATTTACCAATTACTCTTTTTAAGTATTTTGTGGATATTTTTGTCCCCATCTTTTTTTTCCACACTTTTATTTTCCCTATATCTTTCAAATTACACAGGAGGTCCTCTAACTTTCAAATTTTATATTTTAGTCCTTAACTTTTTAATTTTCTTTCAAAAATATCCTAAAATATTTGCACTCAAGGTCCTTCATTTTTTGGATTATTTCATTTTGGTTCTCAAACTTTTGAATTTTTGACACTTTTAGTCCTTTTTACTCGTCTATTTACTTGTTTTCTTCAACATTTAGGAATTCACCTATCAACACAATATTTAAGATAACATAAATAAATAAAATTTTCATCATAATAAAAAAAAATATGGCAAACATAAAGATAACTTTATACTTTATTTAATACTCTTGATAGCAATTCATTAACGTCAATGGGCGTACAAATATTATATTCCCAAGTAATATGGATTACGACACCAAGTAATATACATTAGCTACCGGGGTAATCTAGACAAATATCCAACTTCTCGCTTCAATTGTCTCTCAATTTCTCTCTCTCGACTACCAACCTAGATAATCTTGAAAAATATTCAACTTTTCGTTTCCATCATCTCTTACTTTCTCTCTAAATACTTTCTCTCTCAAGATTACCACCTTAGGTAATATCAACAAATATTCAACTTCTGGCTGTCCTCGCCCCGGACTTTCTTTTTCTACGTACTTTCTCTCTCTAGATTATAACAATCGCTAATCTCGATCGCCATTCGATTTCTCACTTCCATCTTCTCTAACCTTTTCTCTCTATGCATTTTCGCTCTCTAAATTACCACCCCCAATAATCTCGATCAATATTCAATTTCTCGCTTTCATCTTCTCCGACTTTCTCTTTCTACGCACTTTCTCTATCTAAATTACCATCCCTAATAATCTTGGCCAATAATCAACTTATTGCTTCCCTCACCCCCGGCTTTCTCTGTCTACACACTTTCTCTGTCTATATTACCACCCCCAATAATCTCAACAAACATCAAACTTTTCGTTTTCATCTTCCCAGAGTTTCTTTATACGCAATTTCTCTCTCTAGATTATCACCCTCAATAATCTTGACCAACATCCAACTTTTCACCTTCATCTTCCCAAATTCTCTCTCTCTACACAATTTCTCTCTCGAGATTACCACCTCCAGTAATCTCGGCTAATATTCAACTTGTCTCTTTCCGAGCACTCGACTTTCTCTCTACACACTTTCTCTCTTTAGATTGTCACCCCAATAATCTCAGCAAACATTCAAATTTTCGTTTCTATCTTCTCCGACTTTCTCTCTACGCATTTTCTCTCTCTAAATTACCACCCCATGTAATTTTCATCACTATTCAATTTCTCGCTTCCATCTTCTCCAACTTTCCCTCTCTACGCATATTCTCTCTCTACATTATCACCCCTAGCAAACTCAATTAACATTGAACTTTTTGTTTCTCTTGTCTCCAACTTTCCCTTTCTACACATTTTCTCTCTAGGTTACAATCTTTAGTAATCTCGATCAACATGTATCTTCTCACTAACCACATTTATTTTCTCCGTAAATTACCACCCTCGATAATCTTCTGACTCCCTTCGTCTATGAATTTCTCTCTTTTCCCACGTTCTCTCTCTAGATTAAAAAGTTATAACCGAAACTTTAGGGACTAAGATTTAATTTTCGAAACTTTAATTACCAAAGATTCAAAAGTTTCAAAGATCTAAAACTTATCACAATAATATTACCTACCTCGATAACTTTATTACATATCCCGATATAATATTATCTTACGTGGTAATCATTACCAATCATGAATAATGATATAATTTTTTATTTTTATTTTTTTGCAAAAGTATGTCAAGTTAGAGAGAAAGTGTGCAGAGAGAGAAAGTGAGAAATGAGAGAAGTGAGAAGTTGAATATTAATTGAGATTACCAGGGGTGTTAATCTATAGAGAGAAAGTGTCTAGAAAGGGAAAGTCGGGACACAAAAGAAGCAAGAAGTTGAATGTTGATCGAAGTTACCGAAGGTGGTAATTTAGAGTGAGAAAGTACACATAGAAAGAAATTAGGGTACGGGGGAAGAAAGAAGTTAAATGCTGGTCAAGATTATCGGGAGTAGTAATCTAGAGAGAGAAAATGCGCAGAGAGAAAAAGTCGGGAAAGATGAAAGAGAAAAAGTGCATAGAGAAAGTCGGAGGCGAGGAAAGCGAGAAGTTGAATATTGTCTAAGATTATTGGGGATGGTAATTTAGAGAGAAAAAGTGCGTAAAGAAATAAATGGGGGCTGATGAAAGCGAGAAATTTAATATTGATCGAGATTACTGATGGTGGTAATTTAAAGAGAGAAAGTGCATAAAGAGAAAACGCCGGAGGCGAGGGAAGCGAAAATTTGAATGTTGGTCAAGATTACGGGGGTGGTAATCTATACTACCACCCCAAGTAATATCGATCAAGATTACCTAGGGTCGTAATTAAAAAGTGCGCAATTTACACATTTATTTATATCTTTAAATGAGTAATATTTGAAATGAATAAGCGGATTTTTTACTTAATTATATGTAAATATTGTGTTTGTCTGTAAATTTCTTAAACGTGGAAAAAAACAAGAAAAAAGAATAGCAAAAAGGACTAAAAAGGTCCAAAAATCTGAAAGTTTGAGAACCAAAATGAAATAATCTAAAAGATAAAGGACTTTGAGTGCAAATATTTTGGGGTATTTTTTAAAGAAAGTTAAAAAATTGAGGACTAAAGTGAAATATTTGGAAGTCGGAGGACCTTTTGTGCAAATTTAATGATAGAGGAGCTCTTATGCAATTTAATAGATAGAAGACATTGGGTGTTTTGTAATATTAGTATCATTTCAATATTATTATGGTCATATTAAGAAAATTTGTAGTCAATGGGCAAAAAATAAGATGGTATAATTTAGTGGGCAAATTTTTCCTTAAAGTTTAGTTAGTGGGCAAAGACCCTTTTGTCTTTTAGCCTTCAAGTTGTAGATGACATATTTCAAAAAAAAAAAAATGAAGATATTTTTCTGTGCATCGCACAAGTGAAAAACTACTTACATTTATTGAAAGAAATAAATTTAAATAAATTTAACATTTCATAAAAAAAATTAAAACGTTAATCATCAAAAAGTGAAAGAAAAGGTTACATATTGTAAGATGTAAGAATCTCAAAATACATGAGTTCGTTTGGTCAATATTTTCATCGTCTTGGAAGGTGGTACCAAATTAAATTATTATGTTTTATTTTACTGTATTACTTTCAATTTGACTTTATATTATATTTTATTGTAAAAGAAGAGAAAATATAGTACCTTTTTTCCCCAAAGGGGGTTGTTTTATTATTAAGAAAAAGGTACACTTAGCCGGAGGGGGACTTATGTGACGTACCTCCCAAATCTAAGTTAAATACAGTGAGTTAAAAGCTAACTTCTACATGCAATGTAGTGAGAAATACTACTTCTCTTACAATTATAGTAGAGAAACTAAAAGACTAGTAAACTCTGAGATATGGGGTTTGTTGTTGATCCAATGCCAGAATACCTTTGATACGACTTGATAAATTTGCCTCTTGAAAGATTTAAAGTTGTGAGTAGTCATGGCCAATATTCGCAAACCAATACGCTGCTTGGTTACCTTCTCGATGAATAAACATGATTTGAGCATTATTATTCTAAAGGAAATGTCGGATCTCTTTAATCATATAACATAGTTTCCAAGGACCACAATGATCTTGAGTAATCCTCTGAGAGCAACAGCAGAATTAGTCTCAAGCCATACATCAGCAAAATGTTTTTGCTTGCAAATCTAAATAGTCGTATGGATTGCTTTAACTTCTCCATAGAGGATAGTAGTTTCATTGTAAGGTTCACAAAAAGCCAATAGCAAAGAACCAAAGCAATTTGGAAAAACACCCCTACCAAAGAGCTTACAGTTTTTGAAGTTTCCGTCAGTGTTGATTTTGATGGAAGTTCCAGAAGGCTTTATCCAACTAACAAGGAAAATTTTGTAAGTATGTGCTGTTGATTGAGAAAATCCAAATAAAAGAAGGGTGATCGTCCACTCCACTCTCTTAATAACTCTATTAGTAGACATAGATATACCATCATGCTTGCCTTGGCTGCATTCCTTTCCTTCCAAATAAACCACAAAAGAACAAAGGGAATAGCAAACCACGAGTCATTGGTGGAATAATGTTTTAACCAGTTGCCACATGAAGTCATAGGATGATAAAAAATTTTCATCTTGACTCCAAATTTAAAATGAAAGAACTTCCAAATGGTCATGGCAAATGAGCTATAGATAAAGACATGATTGATAGTTTCTTCACTTTTACAACATTGACATTTCGAGGGGAAAGAAGCTCTAATTTTCTTCTTAACACAGTCATCAGAAGTTGTCCAATTGTGCCATAACTTCCAAATAAATAAGGAAATATGAAGATGAATGAACTTGTTCCAAATATGGTTAAAGTGGGGAAGCAAAGTATGTGGTTGTCTGATTGATTGATAACATGAAGTAGTGGAAAAGTGACCTAAAGAACCAAGGATCCAAATAGCACCTTCTTTAGCAGCGATGAGAGGAATATCAGTCATAGAATGGACAAGATGCTCAGGTAATACAGTTCGTAATTTATCAATATTCCAATCTCCATTAGAAATGAAATAAAAAACAAGATTTTGTTGGAGTCTAATTGGGGAAATAAACTTAGAAAGAACACTCAATTCAGGCCATTTATGATACCAAAATGAAATAGAGCCATTGCCAATGCACTAAGCAATGTTTGGTTCAACAAGATGCCTGATATTCAATAATCCCTCAAGAACCTTACTCCACAAAGATGTCTATGTTCTGAACCTCCACCAATGTTTACAACTGAATGTCAATGAAACATCAGAAAGTCTACGACAATTAATCCCTCCTTCATTAATCCCTTATGACCACTGGTGAAGATAATAATATCGTTAGCAAAGCCTTAATGAGAGACACCAAAGTTACCACCATATTGGTAAAGCATCGAATGTTGTATAGCTTGTTCCTCATCAAGCCAAATACTCGCATAATCCATAATTTTGGATATGGTAGACTGTTGCCTATCATGTTGGACTTTCGCATGAAAGTATGAGGTATTTCTATCACCATCCACAATCCATCTAACACCCACTTTTTGAGACCAAAAAGCTCTTCATTTGCAAGAAATTTATAGAGTTTAGCATAGGCTTGGTAAAAGAGAAGCTCCGTTATCAGGTGAGAGAACCTCAGCATATTCTCTTTCTTTCTCCAAGGCTTGAGATTCAGCTGCTTTAATATTAGGGAAAATGTTACCAAAAGCATTTGTATTCGAATGAGCCAAGCACTTTTTTAATCTTTGCAATTTAAAATAAAAACCAAAGATGCCTCCAGAATATGGAGATAGTGGAGAGTTCCAGTTCTGAGAAACAGTGGCATGAAAGGTTTCATGATTGCCTCAAGTATTAAAGAATTTGAAGAATGATTTCAACCTCTTCTGGGTAGTGGAATGAGAAACATAGAGAGGATTGTGATATGAGGATGCTTTACCTAGTAAAGAAATAGTAAGATTAGGAAGGAGGGCCATACATTGCTGATTCACCAAGATTCGATCCAACCTTTCAGATGGGGTACCTTTAGACCATGTAAAGAAACCATCTCTAGTAAGAAGATCAGAAAGAGCACAATCGATAATCATGTCAAAAAACTCAACCATAGAAAGTTTATGAGGAGGATTGTCACCCAATTTTTCAAAGGAAGAGGTAATGGCATTGAAATCTCACCATAAAAGCCAAGGATAGGTGATAGTTTCAACTTGTCTTCTCAGATTGGGCCACAAATCCCTTCTTTGCAAATAAATGACTTTCGCATAAACGACATTAATCAATAATTTCTCTCGGCCAAACGTAAGCCAAAAACTAACGTATTGTTCATTGTCCTCAACAACATCCACAGATGTGCGGTTCTTCCATAATATCCAAATTTTATGTGATACATTAGCAATTCCATTATCAAAACATAGCTTAGGAAAATAATCTACAATAGTGCCACTGGTAATTAAAGGTTCTAAAATCACAGCGCATTGTAATTTGTAGATTTCAACCCAGCTCTTAATTTTTCTTCTTGTGGGATTTTGAAATATGCCCCTCATATTCCAAAATACAGTTTGTAAATTCATGTCAGGGGTGAGAGGAGGAACTTCTTTTACCTTTATCAACCCCTTTTCTTGGTCGACCCTTCTCCTTTGGACAAGAATATAGTCATCCTCAGCAACCAAATGAGTTTCAAGAGGATAAATTTCTGAATATGAGGGGCTAAGCATTAAAGCAGAGGTGGGTTGAATGGGGAGATTCAACTCAGCTACAAAGCCAACAGTAGCTGCAATATTATCTTCTTCTTGTAAATATTGGCACTCCTTAAAATTTTTACCATCTTCTAATTGAGAGTCATTTTTATTCACAAACTGGCTTTCCAAAGAGGTAGTGTTAGGAACTGCAGCATGCACAGAGGATTAGATGGAGAATGAGCAATAGAAACAACCTCATTAAGCACATTTTCAGTTGAGGGAGAAAAATCATCCTTAGCCTTGGGAGAAGGATTTTCAAGTCGAGAGAACCTTGGGGACCTGAGTTAAGTGATTAGTGTGCAAACAGATACTCTGTGTTCCAATTTGAGGGAAGAAGAAACATTCTGGGGACCTGCTTTGGTAGACACCAGTGGTGGAGAGACCTCAGTTTTCGGTTCTTTTCTTGGTCTACACACAAATTCTTTTTTAACGGCTCATTCTTTCACAGCTTTGTTGGAAGACCAATAGCATTGGTCCTTATCATGATCCAAATAACAGCAATTAGGGTGGTACTTAGGCATATCCTCATAAATAATTTCTTACCAAATGGTATACTCCTCATTCCCAATTCTAATTCGATGAAATCTCGATTTACATGCATCCATCTCAACATAGATTCTTGCCAAACTTGTCCTTGATTTAGAGGTTGCAGCATCATCCAGTTTAATTGGGACTCTTATAGTTGAGGCAATTGAGAAGAGAACTGCCTTGTCATAGAACATAAATGGCAACCTAGACAATCTTATCCAGAAGGTATTAACAGATGATTCAATAGCAGGATTGAAATAATGTATATTTCAATACTCGCATTGGGCATCCTTTAACGAACCATAACTTCTTCCGGAACAAACAATAATAATCTTCCTCATTATCGAGGTTGACGAACAAGCGTTTAGTATCTAGATTACCCAAGGAAAAATCACCCTTAAGTTGGAGAGAGTTAAAAGCAAGGTAGATATCCTTCATACAGGGACGTTGATGTGAGAATTTCCCAACCAAAGAGAATTTTATACAGGAAGCTAATTTTTGAATTTCAGCTGGAGAGATCAGAGCAAATAGTTCATTGCCAAAGTGAATTGCTTCTCGAATTGAAAGGAGCTCAGGTTTACCTTTATTGATTACCTCTACAAAGCTCTTGGGTGAGTTAGATTGAGGTTGCCGACCCTGCAAAATATCTGCATAAGTTTTAATTTGAGGGTTAGGTTGATGGGGAGAAGGATCTTTCCCAGTCATGGTGGCCTTTGAGTGGATCAGAGAACAAAGGAGGCACTAGTGACCGTAGATCAAAGTTGCCAGAGATCAGAAAATATAGTACCTTAAATTAGTATTAATGGAATAAACTTTAATGCGATGCAAGTTTATTTCTTTCTTCTGATAGTTTTCTCCGTATCTTTAAATGAGGAACAAATCCTCTATTTATACACAGATGAGGAATGGGCATTCATTCCTCTACCCATACTAACCCATTTCTCTGCCCATACACACAAATACAAACAAGTAGATGGGCCCTAATCAATAATTTATAACACTCCCCCTTGAATGACCATTAATGCAAATGTCTTCTGGATTTGTTTTGATAAAAACCTAGTGGGAGAAAAGATTTCCAAACTAATTGTGAGAGAGCTTGAAACGATCGTAGAAGTAATAGTCATTCACCATCAAATAATATATCGACTGCCATCGGACCTTGCTGCTTTGTTTTATAGTTTGTGAACAACGAGATGACTATTTATACAATAAATTTCTTGTCAAGAATCTTGCCAGGAAAAACTTTGTGTGGACAAAAACTTGAGCGAGCAAAAATAGTATAGTTATCTCCTTAATTTCGATCATTTTAGTAGGAGTATTCGTGTGGTGTCTCATTAAGACCTTATCAAGAAAACCCAGTGGGAAAAAACTTAATCGAAGGAAAAATAGTACATCTACCCCCATTTAACTTCATTTAAGGAATGATATCATTATTTCTGGTGAAAAGTTTCAATATTGTGATCAACTGAACTTCAAGTAATTTCTTCATTATAACATGATCCAATGGATGCGTTGTACTAATTTCTCCAATAGTCCCCAATATATCATGAAGATGCCTCGTTAAAACCTTATTAGGAAAAACCCAGTGGGAAAAACCCTAGTGAAGGAAACAAAATACATTATCCATATAAATAAGCCAAGAAAGTTGTCTCACTAAAAACCTTGCTACGAAAACCCAATGGAATAAAATCTCAATAAAGGGAAAACGAGTATACCGCGTACAAATATGCTCTAGGCATATAAAAAATCTTTCAGGAATTTGTACGAGTATCAAATAGCTTGGTTGATACTCTTTATTTATTTCCATGTGTCATATTCAGCGCTTATCTGCAATTGGCAACCTCGAACTTATATTCTTTTTGTATCGACATATATATCCGAATCTCTTCTAGAGATTTTATATTAGTGTGACTAGGCTGCCTCATTAAAAACCTTGTTTCGAAAAAACCCTTTGGGACAAAAACCTCAATCAAGGAAAAGAGTACATCGTACAAATTTTCCTTCACAACAATATCATTATTTTGGGTCATTGTATGGACTGTTATAATAGTACATTTGGAATTTCGGCAGGAGTTCCTGTCTTGTTTTTTATCAAGCCTACACATTAATGATTTTATTATGAGGGCATATATTTCAACGTTGGTATGCTTTGACACATTTCAATATCCTCACTATCATTGATCGTATGTAGCACAATCTTTTCACAGTGTGTTGACACTTTTCAATTTTATTTCTTTCCCCGTAATGACATAACTTATCGAGATATCTCGTTACCAATCCTTCTTTAGGATTACACATTATAGTTACTAAGATGTATCCTGACTTGCGTAACTCCTTCTAGTGGATGAACATGAAGGGATGTATAGCAAGATTTGTCGCTCGATGTATGGTTTTCCAACAAGTCAAAGCCAAGCACCGCAGGCTGTCAGAATTACTAAACCCTCTCGAGATACCTGAATGGAAATAGAAGAAGATCGCAATGGATTTTGTGACCGGTTTACCAAGATCGGTAAGGGGACATGATGATAGTGGATAGGCTTACAAAATCTGCCCACTTCTTACTAGTTCGAACAACCCATAATGTAGATCAGTTGGCACAGTTATACATTCGGGAAATTTTTCGACTCCACGGAGTACCAGTATTGATTGTGTCTGACTGAGATCCGAAATTTACTTCTAGATTTTGAGAAAGCCTAGAGAATGCTATAGCACCCAAGTTGAAGTTTAGTATAACTTACCACCCCTAGACCGAAGGACAGTCTGAGCGCACCATTCAAACACTGGAAGATATGCTGAGAGTCTGTACTTTAGACCTAAGCAGTAGCTGGGAAACCCACTTGCCACTAGTAGAGTTCGCTTACAACAATAGCTACTAGGCCACCATTGGAATGGTGCCTTACGAGGCACTCTACTGCCGGTGCTGCAGATCACCAGTCTACTGGGACAAAGTCGGTGAAAGAAAAGTTTTGGGACAAGAACTGGTGGAAAGAATAGTTGCCGCCGCTGAAAAGATTAAGTCACGGATTAAGGCAGCACAAGATAGACAGAAGAGTTATGTCGATTCTAGAATGAGAGATTTGAAGTTTCAAGTTGGAGAAAAGGTATTTCTCAAAGTGGCCTCGATGAAAGGGGTATTGCGATAAGGTAAAAGAGGAAAGCTTAGACTGTGCTATAGACATAATAGAAGAGGTTGAAAATTTAGCTTATCATTTAGCTCTCCCACCAGAGCTCTCAGCCATCCATAATGTATTCCACATATCACTGTTGAGAAAGTACGTTGCAGACCCTAGCCACACAATGAGCTACGACGCTGTGGAGATTCAGAAAGACTTGACATACGAAGAGGAGCCAGTGTGTATAGTTGATAGAAAGATCCATGTCTTCCGAAATTGAAGCATTCCTCTGGTAGAGGTCCAGTGGAGTAAACCAGTGTAAACGAAGCCACATGGGAGAAAGAAGAAGAGATTTTGGCCAAATACCCAGATCTCACTGATTAAGTAAGTACAATTTCGAGGGCGAAATTAATTTAAGAGGGTAACACTGTGGCGACCCAAACTTTTATAAGAAAATATTAATTAATATATCGCTAATTCGTGCTCAAATTAATTATGAAAACGCATCCCCCGTCTACAGTTAAGTTTAACTGAATAATTAACCCTTTCATTTAAAGCATACATATTTTAATAAATTCTCATTAGATTCCCTCCTTATAAGTCATCTCCTATCACTTGAAGACTTCTTTTCCAAACTTTTCCTTGAGAGTCAAATCAACATCCTCATGACAAGTGCAAATAACTAGAGTCCCTAATAAACTCAACCCCACGTGAGGAACACGATCATAAAAAATTTCCTCTGGTCTAAGGATTCTACAGCAATAAAATAACTATCCTCTTGTAGGTTTAAAGAGACTCATGTTGCTTCACCTCAATCACTGTAACCTCGGCCCCTGATATCCTATAGCAACACGCAGCAAATCCAAGCGACCACGACAACCATCTCAACTCACCTTCATCCTTCATCACCCTGTGCTCGGTAGTCTATAGCTGCCATCATTGCGCAAATTCTAGCCAGGTATAGTCTCAAAGTTACATACTCAATCATGCCCAATTTGTTACCCTCAGATTGCAAACCACGAAATTACATGGGGAAGTTATGTTTGAAACATTGAAACCGAACTACATAGCCACCACCACCTCCATTGGTCACCTCCACCACGCCGACAACCATTGCCAACAACCATCACCAGTAGCCGACAACTTATACACCCAACCCACGCACACACATAAGGACTCGAGCATATATACATACATTCATGCTCACGCACACACCTATATAGATATACACACATATATATGTATATACACGTATATACACACACACAATTCACTCCATTAATCCCCTACAGGTTGTGAATAAGAAGGAGAACTTGAGTCAAGAATCTAATTCGGTGAATCGATTTGGACTTCGAACTTCTCCTTTATCGCCAAAATTCTCCCAATACAGTCGAGAAACTCCCCATTCTCTCTGCCGAATCGCCGTGCTACCACAACCGCCGCATAGTGGTGGTGGCGTCACCCAGGAATGGCTGGCGACTATGCGATATGAGTCCACCATGAGTCTACCTGTCTGGCCTCTAGTTCGAGTTCGAATCAATTGTAGAATGAAGGAAACAATTCTGCAATTGATTTCTTTTTGGGGGTTAATTTATGGCTTTTGCACTCCAGGTCCCTCGAAGTACAAGAGTGATATAAGTAGGTCCCCAGTCCTGATTTCTTTTTAAAACAAGTCCCAAATCCTAAGGTTTCCTTTTGATCAAGATTAGTCTGTCGTTTCTTTTTTCCTTTTATAAACAGTCACGAAAGTTGAAGTTTTCTGTCAATCAAGATACGTCCCCTATTTTATTTCATTGTTATCCAATATTAATCAGTTCCATTGTAATTCTTATTGCATTTTATTTTATTTGATTTTATGTAAATCTATTTAATTACATTATAATGCTCATTCGATTTTATTTAATTTAATAGTATTCAAACTTGTTATGATGATTATTTTATCTAATTTAATTCTATTTAACTTCATTATGACGCTTACTTTATTTATTTTACTTAATTCTATTTTAATTTTAATAAAATTCTTATCCTATTTTAGTTATTTACTTATTTTAATTAGGTAAAGCTAAAAATATTTGCAACACTAATAAAGCCTCAAATCCACTAATTTATTTTACAAACTTAACATCTAGTACTAATTTAATAAATTTTCCTGAATTGTGGAGAACGAGCGGGATTTAGAGAGTTAAAAACCATCCCCCCAAGCTACACTCAAACTCAAAAACTAAGGTAGGTCCCTAAACTAAAGCTTTATTTTTCTTATCTGCGCACTTGTTATGAAATTCATTTGTTTAGTGTACATTATCTATGGCATTTTTATGAATAATGAATGTAATGGAGCATTCAGGTTCAACAATGCTATGAAGCCTTCAGGCACATAAATGCCAAGGAGCCTGCGAGCTCAAAAATGTTAAATATTTACGTCCATGTTTATTGTTCGTCCAGACGCAAGTAATTCATAATATGTATGTATGTACCTACTATATTAGTACAGTTTGACTAATGTGCACCGTGGAACTGCTGAGTAATTCATTACTCACAGTTTTCCTATTTTTACAAAATTTTACATATTAGGGGGACCGTGGGAGAGCAGTCGATAGTGGCAATCAATCGAAGAAGTTCTTTAGTTCCATTTCTTATTTTATTTAATTTAGCGAACAACTAGATATTGCTTATAAATTCTAGTTTATATCTTTATTTTGTAACATTATTTTTAAAGGACAATGTTCATTAGGATTGTTTACCAATAGCTATTGGTTTGAGATAATATGAATATTTATTTTTAAAATGTTTATTTTCCACAATACATAAATACATGTCATTTAAAAGCAAGTCTAGCGGCCTGAATCTAAGTAGATTCGGGGCGTTACAAAAAGTGCGGTGTGAACATAATTGCCCCTTTAATTTTCACACCACAATTGTGTTGTTTGCTTAAATGACCATAACTAATATTTACTAAATTAACCCGACCTTTTACAAATAATATATTTCCAGTAAGCAATTCTTGAATGTGAACACCACAATTATTGTTTGCTCTTGATTTATTCCCTTCTCCAATTCTCCACCCAACTCGATTGCACCACAAAGCTATAAAAATTGGTTAGCATCATCTTCTTCCATCCAGCCATTGCCGGCCAAAGTTGGATACTTTTTCCATCTCTTCTGTACCCTCTTAACTCAAGAAGATATCCATCTTGTGATTTTTTTTATTAGAAATATTCGATAACAATCGAATATATATATATATATATATATATATATATATATATATATATATATATGAACTAGAAATTTGAGAAGATATAAACTTTTGATTTAAGGCAACAAGAAGGTTGGATGTATTGGGTAGTTGGTGGGAAGTAAACCAGTGGTACATACACAAATTAATATACTCTTTTTCTGATTTAGATATATGATGTGTCATCACTGCATAATTGAGAAGAGATATATCAGATTGGTTTCTGTCTAAATGAAATGAAAATGGCCATGACTTTGGTGCAAATGATTCAGCATTTTTGGCTTCAGCATATAATGTGATGTGGCTAAAAGTTCTTAAAATGGTAATATATTTATCCATTTTTCTTTTCAAATAGTCTAGGGTGATTTTAGTAAATTACATGTAGTGTATTTATAATGATGGTGTTTTTAATGTGGTGTAATAATATTATTATGTGGTGGGAGAAATAATTTGTAGTGGCAATATAATTGTCCTAAATCTATGTTACATTTATTCCCCATGCCACAGCCAAAATTTAAGACTTTTACAATTTCCCTTTTTCCTTTACCCTCTTTACAGCACATTCTGGCAGTTTAATAGTCGTTGTTCCCGCGGCCGTGACTTTGCTGACGGTTTAATATTCAATTTTCGGAAATTTTGATTTAAAAAATTCATTTATGACGTTATTTTTTTTTACCCTTTTCACCACATATTTCGTCGGTTTAACATTCAACTCCTGAAGCCTGTGACTTCAAGGATAGTTGAACATTTAATCTTCGGCAACCTCGATAACAAAATTATGTGATTTACCCATTTTACCAAAGTTATTAGAAACTTACCGAAAACATTTTTAATATTATAAAAGTTGAACCCCAAGTGTGTGTTGTTGCACACACTTTTCCGCCAAAGATAATTTTTTTTATTTTTCTTTTTTTTTGTTGATTAATGAATAATAAGAAAAGAAAAGGATGGAAATGAACAATTATGTGTGTTTTTGTATTTATGAAAATGAACAAGTATAGAAACGCGTTTTGTATCAAGGGTAAAAAGCTTGTATTATGTCCATCTATGCAAAAGCTATGCAAAACCGTATGGAATATAAAATAATTTTTTTTTCAGTTGATTAATAATAAAAAATATACTTTAAAAAATAATAATGGTAAAAAAGATGGTGGCTCACACAAAACCGTATGTAATATAAAATATCTTTTTATATAAATCTCCTTGGAAGATATAGCTCTGCACCCACTTTAAGGCATTTGAATGGCGTTAAGCACATCCTACGATATTTAAAAGGTTCCACTGATATGAGACTATAATATTCAAGAAGATCTTGATCTTCATTGGTAGGATATGCAGATGTAGGATATCTTTCCTGTCCACATAAAGGTAGATCTCAAACAGGCTACGTGTTTACACATGGAAGAGCTACTATATCTTGGAGATCTCTGAAGCAAACCTTGACAGAAAAATCCTCAAATTATGCTTAACTCATTGCAATTGATGAAGCAAGTCGAGAATGTGTATGGCTAAGGAATATGACACATCATATCTGAACATCCTATGGATTAACCTCAACAAAAAATGGTCTGACCATATTGTATGAAGACAATGCTACTGGTATTGCACAACTCAAAGTAGGCCACATCAAAGGGGATAGGAGAAAGCGTATTTCACCAAATTTCTTCCATACACACGACCTTCAGAAAAGTGGCGACATCGATATTCAAAAAAATCACTCAAGCGACAATGTGGCCGAGACATATTTACGAAGGCATTGCAAGCATGTATGAAGGCATTGCAAGCATGTACATTCAGGAAATTGGTGCATAAAATCATAATGCATTAGTACAAGGATATCAAGTGACCAATATCAGGGGGAATCGCTATACTCTTTTTCCTTTGATCAATTTTTGTCCCACTAGTTTTCCTAACAAGGATTTAATGAGGTAGCACATTGATATTCCTATCATCAACGTCACGAAGAACGATTCTGCTCTTTCCCATTCAATCACTTTTTGTCCCACTACATTTTCTTGACAAGGTTTTAATGAGGCAACAGGGAAGATACCCAACAATCAATTGAAGACAATAAGACTAAGATGGGAATGGGTATGTAATCTGATGATGAATGACTATTACTGCTATAATCATTCGATAGTTTCCTACAGTTAGTTTGGAAGTTTTTCTTCCTATTGGATTTTTCTCCAAACAAATTCAGAAGATATATATTAATAATCATTCAATGAGGAGTGTTATGAAAGTGTAGTTAAATCTTGTGCTCTACCCGTTTTCTTTTGTTGAAATTATGAAAGTAAAGAGCTAAATGTTTTTCATTTGAGTTCGTATTCTCTGCTTATACATTGAACTCACCCATTGCATTTTAAGATACACAACAACCAACGAATAGAAGAAAGTTTTAAGCAATATTTCTCCTTATCCATTTCTATAGTATTCAATTAAGGTATTATATTTTCTCTTCTTTTATTTATTACAATAAGTTCGATTATTTTAAATATTTTATTATTTCACTTTTATCGCACACCACGTGTCTTCCATAGTATATCTCCCCTTTCTTTTGAGATAACGCTCCACGATATCCCTGCCTCCCCTTTTCTTTTTTATTAGTTGGATTTGGTTCAAATCTTCAAGGGATGAAACGAATGAAATGAAATGGGAGGAAATGGGCAAAAATGAGAGATTTAGAGTTGTGTGCATTTAAATGTTTATTTTTTTCTTCTCTAATCAAGGCTATATATATTCGTAAAACATATGTGGTGCATTTATTAAATGTATGTTTTAGTTGCGATGTACTTAAAATGTGGTGTAACTAATAAAATATGTAGTGGTAATATAATTATCTTTAAAAAAATTCTAGAAATTTTTGGATCTGTCCATTCATATTTCCTATCTTACTGAAAATTAAAAAAATTTATTGTCAAGAAATATGGCATTTGAAATATTTTATAGACATATATTACCTTTTAGATCAGAGATCGTACTTGCCTATATCGATTAAATATGAAAAAATAGAAGTTAATACCTCTGTTTTTTCTGCTCATTCTCCCTCTTTTTCATTTATTTTTTTAATTTTTCAAAAAAAATCTGATTTTCCCCCTTTATTTTTTTCATATAATTTTTAATTATTCATTAGATGACTAATTCAATTCAAAATATGATTTGAATTATGATATACCATATCATAATCTGACAAATATACTTTCTAGATTTCTTAATATATGTTTTCAATTTTATGAAATCCCAATTTCGTTGAAATTTCAATTTTGTTCTATATATTGAATTAAATATTGAATTTTATTTCTTAATAATAGCACAGTGATAATTATTTTTAAAAATTATATATGAAAATAGATAAATAAATAATAAATACATAAATAATTATATCTAAACCAATTAGCAAACTGAAAAAAGAAAAGTTAAAAACATTCAACCGAGTCAAATTGTAGCCAAACTTGATCTTATTTAATAGTTAAAGTATTTATTTATAGCTTAAAAATATTTTCTTCATAGTTTTAATACTTAAAAATATTTGCCTCAATATTTTTATACAAATAGTTGTAGAGTAAATAGATGAACAAATAAAAAAACATATAAATAAGTTTATCAAATGTCATCTAAAATACGTAAGTGATTCCCGTGTATCGCATGGGGATAAAAACTAGTTTAAATAATAATGTCAACTCTCTCTCTCTCTCATTAATGTTATTTCTTTCTTACTAGTATTACACCCGTGCGATGCACGGAGAAATTATGATCTGTTTAAAATAATGTTAAAACTACGAATTCGACAATGGAAATATGTGAAAATATTTCGATTCCTGCCATATTTTTATAAAAGAAATCACATATGATTTATCATAAATATGTGTGATTTTTGTTGTAAACCATATGTGGTATACTGTGCAGGTATAACCGATAGAGGTTCTACAAAATGGCTGTGGAAATGTATTAAAATTTGAAATAAATAAAAAAATTCATTTTCTAATCATTGAACCCCTAATGTTTTTATTTAATATTTTTCAATCAATAAAAATAATTTTTTTTAAACAAAAAATCACTACCAAGATAACATTGTACCAAGTTGACATTCAAACTTCTATTAATTATATATATATATATATATATATATATATATTTAAAATTAAAATGTATATAAAAAAGTTAATTTTTATTTTTTAAAATAATTCAAGTACCATTATAATTTACAACTTTGACCTTATAATATCACATTTTCATTAATGCTTGTATATAATTTATTTTAAATTATATTTATAATTCCCAAATTAAAATTTATATAAAAAATTAAAATAAATATAAAAAATAAAATAGGGAAAAAATACAAAATAAAGAAAGTATAATAAATTAAATAAGGAAAACCAAATAATAAATCTATATTTAACGTTTGTTTTCAAAATAAAACTTTCCTTTTTTAATTTAAATAAATGCGTGCCAACTTGGTACTACTAATATGGCACAGTGCCTAGTTGGCACTCCGATTTTTTTAATATAAAGATTTTTATTTTTAAAAATATAATATGAAATAATATTTTATTTAAAATAATAATAACCTCCACCAAGTTGGAACTGTCCACCATAGCTCATTTCTTTTTATATATAGTCAGATAATAATAATAAAAAAGATAAGCGCATTTATAATTAAATTAAAATAATGAAATCACATCCAACATGGCTCATTTATTTTTATATATAGTTAGATAATAATAATAAAAAGATAAACGCATTTTATAATTAAATTAAAATAATGAAATCACTTGTTTAATACAAAACAAAAATTATCTGCATTAAACAATTAAAATTTCTTTTTTAAATAGACGCGTGCTATGAAAATAGAAAAATCTTCCTTTTTTATTTAGCTAATCATTATATAAGTTATACAAAATTTATATCATAATGGATGTTTAATTTTGGAAAACAATGACTGGACAATTAGTGTACTTACAAATTTGTTTAATTAGTTTTTTCTTAAAAAAAATCGTGTGCCAGCTAGGCACCACCAACGTGGCAAAGTGCCTGGTTGGCACTTCAAATTTTTTTAATCTAGAAAGCGAGAGAGAGAGAGAGAGAGAGAGATAGATATATATATATATATATATATACACACACACACTAAATAAGAAAAGAAAAATAAATTAAATGGGAAAAATAAAATTATTAAATGTACATTTAATGTTTGTTTGCAAATAAGGTTTTTTTCTATTTATAATAAATGAGTGTCAACTTGGAAATATAATAAATAAAAAATAGCAAATATGGAAATAAAAATAAATTAAATAAGAAAATGAAATTATTAAATATCATTTAATTTTTGTTTCTAAATGCGGTTTTAAAAAAAAAATTAACTAAAGGAGTGTGAATATGGCAATGTGCCTAATTGGCATTCCAATTTTTTTAATATAAAGATTCTTTTTCTTTCTTTCTTTCTTTCTTTTTTTTTTTTTTTTTTTGTATCTTGCTCTCCTTATTTTCGTTAATTGGGCTATATTTAGTTTTAGTTTTCGAGACCAAACTACCAAATATTTGGTACTCCAAACTAATGAGAACTGTCCATGTATCCATAGAGGACGATATTATTTATTAAATTGTAGCTCCCTATGTGCAGGTGAGTAGCTCTCATTGATTTGGAGTAACAAATTGAGTGTTCCATGAGTAATATAATTTTTTCCACCAAACTGAGATGGTACCTAGCTATTTAAATAATGTCATTTCTTCTTATTATTCCTTTTTTTCTCATGCTTTTTTCGTTTATTGGGCTATATTTAGTTTAATTTTAGAGACCAAAAATATATATATCCAGAAAATTCATGTATAAACAAAGAATTAAAGAATGAAAAGTCCTAACCTACAAAAGGAATTTGAATTTGAATTTAATAATTTAACTTCGCAAAATATTTGATGGATCAATACGGACATTAATAATTTTGAATGTGTTAGTTCGTATTTTCAATTTAATTAATTATCAAAGGTTCACAAAGATTAAAATTAAAATTGATGTATTTGCATGAATACATGTACGTTGATTAAATTAAAACAAAATAAAGATAACAATGACACGATTAGGAAAAACTAACGATTATAATATATATATATATATATATATATATATATATATATAGTAAGACATTATTGTCGGTAAAATAATTTTCAGATTATATTTTGTAATATAATATTATAGATATGTATTCACAAATTAATAATTTTCAATGGGTTTAATAAGTTAAAAATTTATAATGAAAGCATGAAGAAATTCAAATTACACAATCACAAAAGCATATATAAAAAATTAAAATAAAAGAAAATAAAAAGAAAAACAAATTATTGTATTGTAAATTGAAAGGCAAAACCAAAACATGCATATCTATGCCCCCGTTCACCAACCACTTTTACAACTTTTTATAATTTTTTACAATTTTTTTATTCATTCTTTCTTTATCCTAAATCAATCACATCCACATATCTAATCACATCCACAAATCTCAACCACTCAACTCTACTCATTCTCTCTCCTCTTTTACATAATACAACTTTAAAAACTATTATAATCTACTCCATAGTGGGGGCTATATGTATATCTACACTACATTAAAAAGTGAGGATGTGTGGAAATCTTTTGATTTCTAGCAATGTCCCCACTTATAATTCACTAGTTATTGATACGTACGTTGCACTTGATTTTGTAATATTATTTTGAATAGATGATTTAGCAAGATTATGAACGTGTTAGTGTATGTGTTTTAACAAATTTTTATACATTTTTATATATTCTTTTCAATTCCACTAATTCTCTGTCCTATTTTACATTCACATATCTCGTAGGATCAACATGTACTACACAAATTTTCACCATTCAACTCCACTCACTCTCTCTTCTATATCATATCAAAATCCGTAAAAATCCATTTTTATACATACATTAACATGAACTACATTTCTATTCTAATAGAAATACATATTAAAAATTAAACTTGTATTTATTGGACGAAATATTTAAGTGACACTATTCATATTTATCATAAGTTAGATCAGTGTAAAGAGCTTTACAGACGATAAAGGATTTGCCGATCAACCGTTTAGCTTGATTTTTCTATACAGCTTATAAGTCGCAATTGATTTGTGTGATGATATTAAATGTAGCCACATAACACTCTTATCAATACTTTAATTTTATCTCATATGTAAAAATTATATTTATAAAACCAAATTTATTTTTATATGATACTCTAAATTATTTTCTATTATTAGGGTAGAAAAGATTGAATAATGCAACTGTAAAGAGTGAATAATATCATGTAATTTTAAATGAAATTGCTAGTAACTTTATCTCGTCCGCTTTTAATATTCAAATTGAGGTTGAGACCATATTAATTAGTTATTCCCTGTGGTATTTGTATATGTACAATTAAATTGTTATTTAATTTAATTTTTAAAGTTTCTATATTCCATGAATTAAATTAATGATCTTATTGAAACAATTAATAGCACTATTTTTTTTTTTTGGATAAAAAATTAGTGCCATTATTGGTTTAATGATTAGGGTAGAAATTTAAATGTGTATGAAGAGTGAACAATGCAACATGTTAAGAGTGAATAATGTCGTGTAATCTTAATTGAAAGTGCTAGTAATTTTAACTTCTCGTCATTTTTACTATTCAAATTGAGATTGAGAACATACTAATTAATTATTCCTTGTGGTATTTGTATAGTTACAATTAAATTATTGTTTAATTTTATTTTAAGACATTCTATATTCCATGAATAAAATTAATGATCTTATTGAAATATTAATTGATGGCATTTTTTTTTTTTTTGGATGAAAAAATTAATGGGATTGTTGGTAATAATGAAAAGGCTATAAAGGTAGAAACATCCAAAAATATTTTACCCTCATAGCCCCTTTGATAAGAGAGGGGGTTAGTCCATTCTACCCTTATTAAAAGAATATTTATATAAATAAGTAATGAGTGACTCTTCATATTATATTGATAAAATTAAATTATAAATATTCTAATCTAATGTGATTTTATTTAATGTATATGACTTTTTTTATAAATTCAAAAAAGTATAATTGCATGATAATCAATAACTTTTGATTTATAACTATGCCACAAATATTTTTTTAATCCGATAATTCAAAAAGTATATTTATATAACTAGTTTTAAGCGGAATTTTAAATTACTTTAATTCAATTAAACACGAATATTTAAATATGTATTGTATTTTTATTCAATGCATGTAACTTAAATATGTATATTGTTCATTTTTCTATACTATATTAAAAGGTGTGGATGTATGGAAATCTTTTGATTTCCAATAATATCCCAACTTATAATTCATTTAGTCCATTCTACCCTTGTTAAAAGAATATTTATATGAATAATTAATATAATGAGTGGCTCTTCATATTACATTGATAAAATTAAACTATAAATATGATCTAATCTAATGTGATTTTATTTAATATATATGAATTTTGTATAAATTTAAAAAGTGAAATTGTATGATAATCAATAACTTTTGATTTATATAAAAAAAAAATTGGTTTATAATCATTTCATAGACATTTTTTTAATCCGATAATTCAAAAAGTATTTATATAACTAGTTTTGAGTGGATTTTTAAATTATTTTAATTCAATCAAACATGAATGTTTAAATATATATTATACTTTTATTCAATGCATGTAACTTAAAAATTTATTTTTTATTTTTTTCTATAAAATCTTTTACCACTTTCTAATTAAGATATTATGTTTTTATAGTTTTAATATTTAATTGATATCATATTTAATCGACTCAAATATATGTCAATAATCTTATTTATTTATTTATTTTGTGGAATTAGATGTTTGGACTAATTTAGTAGAAGATTGAGATGTTAATATTTCTACTTAGAGAAAAAAGATTTATCTACAATGCCAATTAGCTTACACATATGAGTTACTGATACTATGTTAGCTAAATTTTATACTTTTTGGGAAAAATTAGAGTTGTAACTTAAAAATTTATAACTCAAAAAATTATTTAATTTATATAAAAAGGTTCAGTTAAAAAAGTACTATATCTATAATTTATAAAAGGTTTATTCATAATATAGTTTTGCCAATTTCAATTTATTTTTAACAGTCTCAATTTACTTCAATTACCTTCATAAAGAATGTTAATACTTTTTTTTAAATGTCTTTCATTCGTCTTTTTCATATAACGTGCAAGGCACATTTTTTAACTAGTAGGAGAAACTCTCATTTGCATCTCCAGTGCTACGCCAAATCTAATGTCATGCGGTAATTAACGTGCATTTTGGAGCCCAATTTGGTGCTCAATTTAAGGGTGGCATATCGACTAGATAGTTCATGAGTTTGTGTATTTGGTTCGTCTCATCGAAAGTTCGAATTCGGCTTGTGTAAAAATGGACTTGGAGTTGGATTGGGTCGAAAAATTGAAAATTGGCCCTTTCAGGGTTCGATTCATAATGTTCATGGACCGACTACAAGCCCAATGGACAGAGGCACGAGCTAGCACTACAGGAAACTGAATCTTTAAAGACAAGATGTCGTCTCTTATAACATGTCACCTATAATGCTCTGCAACTACGTGGCTATAGGGACGACAAACCAGCCATAAAGACCCAATTTTTTATAGTGTAGGCTCGTGGGGTTGATCACTTTTGTCAACTTTTGCCCACAATATTGGATCAATTTTGAAAAACTTTGAAGCTTATACTTCAAATTCATAATATATAACATTTTCAACTATCGAAATCCTTAAAAAATGAAAAAAAAAAATGAAATTGTCCACGGACTTAGGCTCTCAAATAACTTGGGTTCGGCTTGTGGGCCAAACAGGCTCGAGCACTAGCCGTACGTGAGCTCCTCATTTGGGACACAATTCGAGCTTGCTAGGCTCGTGTCCCAAACGAGCCAAGTTGGCCGAAATTCATCTCATTTCTAATGGCCTGAGCTGCTTGGTTTGGCCATTTACCATCCTTAAAGTAATTTGCCAATTATTGAGGTTAATAATGAGGTGTGGAACGAGATGTACAAAATATATATATATATATATATATATATATATATATATATATATTTGACATGACTCTATTTTTATTCACATTATCATTTTTAAATTACTGATTATTAACTGGTTAGTGGGGTGTGTTTTATAACTTCTTATACAATTTCGTAGTACCAATTATATTTTCAAGAGCAAAACACAAAATATATGAACAAATGCCAATGACTTAGCGTCTACAAACTCACAACCAGTAAATAAATACCCAAAGAATATGCACCATCTGTTAGAAAGTCAACCCAAATAAGATTTCGGATTAATCACAAGATCTTTGCCTTCAATTGAGAAATATCAAGTAAACATGAAAAATAAAGTACGAGAGAATAATAATACAAAATTTACATGGAAAACTCCAAAATCGGAGAAAAACCATAGTCGTTATCAAACGATAACCAAAAGAAAAATTCACTATATGGAAAATTATTACAATCACACTCTCAGTACTTTTTACTCTCACCCGAACCCCAATTACAATCCCAACAAGACCCACTAGGCATTGCCACACTCAAGCTATCCTTTAGATTTGAAAGAAATTCTTTAAATGCTAGGCCTAGATCTCATGGGATTACAATTACAAATGAACAAAATCCATACGTATGTACAGAAATATGCATGGCGGTTTACATCTTCAAACTTGGTCAAAATTCATTAAATTCATCTCCCTGCGGTTTGGTCCCTTGGATTAATGTTCAAAGTTTAAGTCAAACTTTTCTTCATCCAAATACACCTCCAGAAAATCAATTTTGTTCACCAAAATTATTTTATTTTAGTTAATATTCAACACCATCAATTCTAGAGGCACAGTTACGATACATTCTGGCAGCATTACTCCAATGATCCTCTAAAACCAACTAAGGATTGATCTCACTTGAGAATAAGTAAAAGAGATAAAGGGCGAAAGGGGGGCCAAATAAAGAGGAGAATCTAACACATACACTAACAGGGACTAAATGCTGTGTGCTGTGGACCATCACACACACACACACTCTCTCTCTCACACACTTCTGTAAGCTCAATGCCATAACATTATATCACAAAACCCAAGTTTCTCACACAAGTACCTACAAATTTGCAGGAAGGTCCCTCTCTCTAAACACACATGTAATAGGGTTTAAGTGGAAGAATAGAAAGGTGAGGCAATAATGAGGCAGTGGACCTTTGTGCAGGTTGTGGAAGAAAACCCAAATGAGGTTGTCGGTTGTTTTGTGGTCTAAATCCCATTATCACTACTGCACATGTATGTATATCATTATCACTCACTCATCCAAAAGAATGAACACAGTAACCAAACCAAACCAAACCATTAATTTGATCTGCCTTTTAATGTTTACACTGATGGCTTTTGGGAGACACAAACTTCTTCCTGATTAATTAAGACTATTTAAGTAAGTATCATTTATCAACTAGTTTGCAGCTTATTCTCTGTGTTCTGTTTCACCTTTAAGATTTCTTGAAATTAGTCCATTTGGGACTACTCTTTAAATATCCAAATTCCTAGCTAGGTACAACATCAAGATTTTCCCCCCTGATTTACGTTTGAGGATATAATGGTTGGTTAGAAGGAATTGAAAGATTAATAGAAGAATCTGTTGTGAGTAAATGGTACCTTTTATGGAACAAAAAAGGGCTATGGGGAAGCTAAATTCTGTGAGTTACAATCCTCCTCCACCACCACCACCACCACCACCACAACCACAAATCAACCAAGAATCACAAGTGAACCTTCCTCTTGCCCCTATAATTTCAACTCCACCGGATAGGAGAGGAAATACAGCATTTTCGACTCACCGGGGAAGCGCTATTTTCAGCACTACACAAACCCTAGATCAGCCCAAGGACTTAGATCCAGATCCACCCCAACATCATCCACCACCCCAACATGATCCACCTGATGGAGCCAGTATTATTAGATATGTAGAGTGCCTAAGGAATCATGCTGCAAGTGTAGGACGTCATGTTTTAGATGGATGTGGAGAATTCATGCCTAATGGAGAAGAAGGCACACTGCAAGCCCTACACTGTGCTGCGTGCGATTGCCACCGGAGCTTCCACCGCAGAGAGACGTCTAACCACTACACATACATTAATCCTAATCCTAATCCCAACTCTATCAATAACAACAATAGGAATTACAATACTCCGATTGGTGTACAAAATAACTCATCTAGCGAAGATGTGAAGGTTCTTCGGTCGAATGGTTCAAAGAAGAGATTTCGGACGAAATTCAGTCAACAGCAGAAAGATAGGATGCAGGAATTTGCTACAAGGTTGGGATGGAAAATGCAGAAACAAGATGAACAAGAATTGCAGAAATTTTGCAGTGAATTGGGAGTGAAGAGGCAGGTTTACAAAGTGTGGATGCACAACAATAAACAAGCCATGAAGAAAAGATCACAAATCATGTGATTATAAAGGCAAGAAATATTCAAACCCCGCTTTGTTCAGTTTCTGATATCTATATATATATATATATATATATATATATATATATATATATATATATATATAGAATGGGAGTGTAGATATATTATATATGAATATTATAAACTTTGTTACATTGTTTTTTTTTTTAATTAACTTTGTTAGACAGTTAAATGTCATCTTTATGCAGGTAAAAATTGATGATTGATATTCAACCTTAATTGGTCATTTCAATTTTAGTCACTAATAAATTTACTGATATTAATTAATGCATGGTTCCATCTCTCCTCTTGTAAGTATATGTACAACTTATATAGATTGAGAGAAATGAACTCAAATACAGAAAGAAAAGATTAATTTAGTAACACATGACTTCAACTCTACATTATTATCTATTCAGGGTATATATGATAAATAGTACTAGACAGGATTTGAAGATTCATATGCTCTTCACAAAATTGGCTCGATTGATTGAAGTAAAACAAATAAAATTCGTGAATGAGAAGATGTATTCATTACTAATTATGCTATTAAATCATAATCCAACTTGTCCAAGGGGTTCGGCCATAGTCGAAAGGCATCATCTTACCGGTTTGTCCTGGGTTTGAGACAGCACCTCGCCCCACGATCCCCGATTTTCACTAAAAAAGCCTATTGATTAATCATTCAAAAAAAAACCATAATCCAACAAAATTTAATGAAAAACATACCTAATGTCATGTATTTGTTTAATTGGTACATGCAATTACAAGTAGTTATGCTGGCTATGTATGAGTGCATGACTATGTCCTAATAATAAACAAACTAAAGTACTGAAAAAATAAAAACTTTTATATACTTTTCAAATTTTGATTACGTTGTTCAATACATACAAGATTATTGAAATCATATTCGTTACAAATATTCTAGAAAAATAAATAACTATTCTGGTTGACTAAGTACTAAGTAGAACTAGATGGTGTAGTAAATAAAAGTACCATCTTCTTCTCCTGTAATATGCCCCCGTATTGTCAATTTTTTGGCAATGTTGAAAGTGTAAAGCGTGAGCAAACCACTATTCAAATCGAACTTTTAGGAACAGTGATTTTTTATATCAAACATGCTTATCGCATGTTTACTTGTTAATTGAATATATCAATAAAGATGAAGTCAATTTGCAGGACAATCCAAGGGCAAGTTTGTCAGCAAATGAATGGACTATATCTATATATATACACCCTACTTTACAGTGCATGCATTGATTATTTCAAGCCCCAGCAGTCAGCAAAGAAAGACACTTTATTACTTTTTAGTGCTCCACTCCACTCACATGAATCGACTACAAGAAATTGGATCTTTAGGGAGGTCAAGTTGTTCTTATAGCTTCGTCCCTATAGAAAAATAGGAGTGACGTCACTTTTATTGCTCTACATGCACGTGTATGTCGTTGCTATTGCTCGATAGGCACAAAGTTATAAGAATGACTATCACCCCTAAAAATCCTATTTTTTATAGTGATTAATGTTTGGTACAATGAAAAATTAGCATTTTGTTAGGCATCCAACATTCAAACAGGCAAACTTAGTTGAGACATTGGGATACACAATGTCCAAAACAATCCGAAGAAGAGCACTAACAGCAACTCATAGTAAAATACGAAGAACACATGTTTCCTCGATCGCCAAGAGTGAGCAACGAATGCATTTAAATGTATTAGCATCAACAAATGCACTCCAAATACAAAAGTTTTTATAAGGTTAAAGATGTTCTTTACTACAAATTTGTCTTGATAGTTCAATTTTTTACAGCTTCCTACAAGATATATGCCCATGTAGCAAACAACTAGCGGGCTGGAGGTTGAAACCTAGTAAAATCATCACTTTACATGAATTTCTTTTATTAGAAATTGTTAACCCTTAAAAAGTATATATACTACTTACAATCAAATTATGCAACAAATTTATATTTTAAAAAAAAATTCAAAAAAGCTCTAACCAAAAAACAAATGTACTAAAACGCGATAATGGGGTGCGTGTGTGATCAGAGTACGAGTACCTGCTAGTAGTTACTCATAATTCTGTTATCGGTTCTCATATTTGCTCCTACATTGCTTGCAGCTCTTGAAACAGTATCCTTAACAGCATCATATTTCTCCTTTGCTTGATCAGCCATGGAATCAACAGCATCCCCACAACCTCTGCCAACCGTTGATTTAACATCCTCGTACGCCTCAAAACCTTTATCTTTAACATCATCAGCCTTATCCGAAACCATTCTTATAGTGTCATATGCAGATCCATAAGCACCAGATGCTTTATCTTTCACAGCCCCTCCGGCTTCCTGAGCCTTATGATAAGCACTGTATGCACTATCTTTTGCCTTCTCCTTAGCGTCACTTGCCATAGTAGAAGCAAAACTGTAAACATTTTGAGCTTTTTCATTTGCCTTGTTTATTCCTTCGCTTCCCATATTTGATGTTGTATCAATAGTGTTCTTCACCTTTCTTAAGGCAATGTCGTAGGCGTTTTGCGTTTCACCTTTCATTGAGTCCTTGGCATCACCAGTCATGTCATAAGCCCGTCCCGATGTTTGGCTGGCCTTGTCAAAGGCTGCGTTGTAGGCTGCTTGAGTTTTATCTTTTGCCTGACTTGAAACATCTGTAGCCATGTCATAAGCCCGGCCCGTTGCTTGAGAGGCCCTGTTATAGGCTTCTTGGGTTTTGTCGTTTGCTTGGCTCGAGACATCAGAAGCTATGTCATAGGCATTTTGTGCTCTATCTCTTAGTGAGTTCTTGGCATCGTCGGCCATATCATAAGCCCGGCCCAAAGCTCTGCCGGCCTTGTCAGAGGCTGCATTGTAGGCTTCTTGAGTTTTATCTTTGGCTTGGCTTGACAAATCTGAAGCCATACCGAATGCATTCTGCGCTTTATCTTTGGCATTACGAGCAACGTCTGATGTTGTCTCTGCAACATTATTGGCCATGTTTGAAGCATACTTTGATGTTTCTGCAAAAGAAAAAGGAAACTGAAAGATTAATTATGATATTGTAAAGGTGTGAACGAAATTAAAAATGGGGAAAGAACCACACCATGTGCAGCAGAATTCATTGCCTCGGCAGAACTTGAAGCAGCAGATTTAACGCTATCTTGACTTGATCCAAAGCCCCTAATTAAAATCATCAATCTTAATTACTCCGAGTGAAATTGATTAATTATATCCAAAGAATTGTTTAACTATAGCCAGCAAACTCAACCATTTTAAGCATATTTTTCCTGTTCAAAAGAAATACTACATACAAAATAGAAAATTCCAAGAATCTCAAAAATGGTTTTTCACAACCAAATTTGTGACGGTTAAAATGACTTTCTTGGAGTAATAATTATGCTGTAAACAATGAAAATAGTAAAGGTAAGATGGGTTACTCGGATAATTTATTCATAGCCCAATTAGTCCAAGAATCCCCGGCAGCCTCTTCGGCCCGAACCGACACCACCACCGCAAACCAGACCAGAAACAAAGCCACCCTACTCTTACCCATGATAATTAACAGAACAATGGTAATCAATCCAACAGTATATATTCAAAAAAAAAAATTAATACTAATCTCCAGATGAATGAATCGAAATTGAAAATGGGCAGTGGAAGATATACGGATGAAACGGTTGCAGAAGAGAAAAGAGTGAAACGTGGCTGTTGTTTATAGGAGCAGGGAGAGATTTTTTCTGCCATTCCGCCACGTAAGGGAGGCAGAGTTTTGGCATGTAAAGTTGTGTAGCGTAGGGGAGGAGACTTCTGATAGTTTGGCGGGTTTTGCTCCCCGCCAAGTGACCAATGGATTACTCTGGAGTTGGACATCACCATGCTTTTCATTTTTTTTTTTTTTAATTTAAATCAAGGTGAAACTACATTCACAAATCTATATATATATATATATATATATAGAAAAGCAGGAAATTTTCAGCTTATTTTTTAAATTAGATTAATAAGTTTTCCCATATAAAATAAAGTATTTTTTATCTTTTAATTTTTTATTTTGTTTAGTAAATAATAATTAAACCCCAACAATCAAATTAACTAATTATTATCTATATTAAATCTTATATTTACCAAAATAAGAAAATGTGTACAATCAAACCTAGATTTTTTCAAATCTCAACTAATTTGAACTTATCTTCTATGAGTTTTTTGTCTTTTGATTTTTTTCTTTTTTATTAATTCATAATCAATCTTATCAAACAAATTAATAAATTATTATTTATACTAAATGCTAAATATTAAATCTAAATTTTGTTTCCTTGCATATAAGTATTGATAATTATTATTATTTTATTATATTTTTTTAATTTGATCTAAAGATTTATATCTATTTATTTATAGAATAAGAGACTTTTTTTTACAAATAATTAACTATGAAACGAAAATTAATTCTTAAGAAAATAAAATTAATTAAAATTAACAATTTCATTAATATTTGATTATTGTGTGATGCAAAATTAGCATTCATTAAATTTTTACACAAAATTAAAAGAAAAGTATAACGTTAAAATTTAAAATTTTGATTCAATCCACTAATTAATTTTTTAAATAATTAATTATTTTTATAAATAATTAGCTAAGAAATGGAAATTAATCCAAATTAGGAATTTCACTAAGATTTAATTTTTGTGTGATGTTTTTATGTCAATATGTTCGTTGTGAAAATTAATTGTACTTCTTTTGTATGATTGATTAATATTTTTAGTTCACATAATTGGTTACAATTGCAATAGTCCAATTAATAAACTTTATAATTTTTTTACAAAGTTGATTAATTTGCAACGCAACTATTACTAATTTTTTTCGTTGGATCATTTAGTTTGTATGCCAATATGTTCATTGTGAAAATTAATTATACTTCTATACTTCTGTTGTATGGGTGATTAATATTTTAGTTCACAAAATTCATTACAATTGCAAAAATCCAATATACTTTATAAATTTTTTCCAGTAGATTAATTTGTAATGCAACTATTGTTGTTTGCAAGTATAAAATAAATTAAAATATGAATCAACAGAATTCGATGGAACGCTTCTGATAAGCTGTTACAACAATTATTTTTTCTTCATAGTGATAAATTATTTTCTCATTCATTTCTTATACTATTAGTTTGAGACGTGATAAGTGCTAGAAAAGCACTTAAATAACTTTTCTATTTTACGTATTTGTGTGTTTTATTAGTATTATATGTTTATTTTTATGTGTTTTCCTTTTATTGTGTGTTTAGAGCCACAAGAAATAAAAAGGAGCCAAAATGGATAAAAACGGAGCGAAAACGGAACTTGGGACCGAAATGCAAGCAAATTCAACGATGGAGGGCAACCGATGCAATTTTATGAAAAGTTGTTTTTACAATTTTTCTTGTGCCAATATCAAAGAATATCAAAAGAGGATTTCCACATTTTTGTCGGATCCCAAATCAGAGTTCCCTAGTGAAAGTTATGGTCAGAGTTTCCTAGTGAAAGTTATGGCCATTTGAAGAGAATGGACAATGCGTAAAAAATCAGCAACTCGAATTTACTGCCGCAGTTCAGTAAGTTGACCATAACTTTTGTTACAAAATTCGGATTGACCTGCACTTTATATTGTTGGAAAGGACACTAAGAGGGCTACAACTTTGATGTTGACGTCTTCAAATGATTCCGATTATATCATGGTCAAAAATGGGCAAAACCGAGAGTGATTTGAATGGAGGATTTCTTGGGTCATGTTTTGGTAGAAAATTCAAAACTTTCTATTAAAATATCAAAAAAAGGAAATTCCAATTGCACAATTCAGCCAAGATGCTTACCTATACCATGATACAATATTTGAACTAATGGAACAATTTAAGATCATGATTTGGTGGTTACCAATTAGTGGAATCATAATGGAGTAGTTATACAATTTTTTATCATGTTTTCTTGTGAAATTTTGCCTATAAATAGAGGCATTTGTAAGAAAGGAAATGCACAACTTAGTAGAAGAGAATTAGCTAGTAGTTCTCTCCAATAAAATTTTCTTCTTCATTTGTTCTTAGTTTTAGCTTGAAGATTTTAGCTTTTCATATTCCGGCGGATCAATTCTTCGCTAAGTTCTCTTTTCCCTTTTATTTCTCTATTTATTTCTTAGTATTTATTTACTTGTTTACTATATTTTGCATAATCTATCATATAGTGGTGGTGATACAAGGCGAACACTCGCTAAAAAGTATGAAATCCCGCAATTATGAGTAGTTAAGACTTTTCTATCTAGTTCGAGGGGGACGTTGTGTTCAACTAACATGTTGTTATCTTTTCTAACTCTTTAGTAACGTTTTATCTATTCCTCTACTTCAATTTGTTGATTTGTTATGCTTGTAAACCCGTTTTTGAGTTTATTTGATTATTGCATTCACATTGGCCAATTGAATCAATTAATCTTTAAATTCAAGTTACTTGCTAGGATTGGAACTTTTGATCCGTAATTGTCATTAGATTCCAATACAAAGTAGCAAATGAATATCGTGCATATTTATTAACAAATCATCTTAGATGCATTAATTCGAGCTTGTGAAATTATTTATCTAATTCAACTCATTCTTCTCGTTCATTTCATACTAGCTTTGCATTAAATCATAAGAGCTTGTTTAGAGTTATCCAATAGTTAGATGTTAAGTTAAAGAGTTTACTTTTTACTTAATACACTTAAGGAAGAATTCGTTAATCAGAGCTTCTTGGTTAATTGAGAGTTGATAAATTGAAGAATGAATAGTAATACGTTGCATGGGAAAGATAAACACAAGTGGTTGACACAACCGAACCCGAGAACTAGATATTTATTTCAATTGTTTTATTTGATCTTATCTTTTGTCATTTGATTTTCATTCAAAATTCTCAAAACCCCCACTTTCCTATATTAATTGATAAAGACAACTAGATTAAGCACCGTTCCTGTTGGGTTCGACCCTTACTTACCACTTCTACATTAATTTGTAGTTTTGAAACCGAGTAAGGAAATAAAAAACAAACTTTGGCGCGCCGCGACAAGCGCGCCCAAGACGACACAATTTTTAAAATATTAACGGTAAATTCGTGGATTGATGGTACTTTCTTCACACGATTAAATTTTCCTTTTGGATTGTTTATTTTTTGTCCCCACATGGAAAATGTGTTTCAATAGTGAAAAAAAGTTCGTATCAAAACAGTATTGGACTCACTTATTGTGAAGAAACAATTGTATATAGTTTCTTCGCACTATTATAGTTTTTTCTTTTATTATTTTTTTATATGATCAATTTTTTAAACTATTAATAGGAGTCAATATAATATTTTGAATTGTTAAAGTAAGTACGTGAATTGATCGCACTTTCCTCACACTATTAATTATTTTCCTTAGATCATTAGGTTTTTGTGTCAATATGTTCATTGTGAGTTATACTTCTTTTATACGGTTGATTAATATTTTTAGTTCACATAATTCGTTGCAATTCTAAAAGTTCAATATACTTTATAATTTTTTCCTGTAGATTAATGTATAATGCAACTATCGCTGTTTATAAGTATAAAATAAATTAAAATATTGATCGACCCAATTCGATGGATTGTTTTCAGCAAATTGTTCAAATAGTTGTTAAAATAATTATTTCTTTCTTCACACTGGTAAATTATTTTTTTTTCAATTTATTTTTATACACATAGGTTGAGACAACGTGATTTTTTAAATACTAAAGGTAAATTTGTGGATCGATCGTACTTTCTTCGCACTATTAAAGTTTTTCTTGGATCATTGTTTTTTCCTACATGAAAAATGATTTTCAGCGGTGGAAGAGAGTTTCAATCAAAAGAGTGCCGAACTCACTTCGTGCGAAGAAATAATTATAGTTTCTTCGCAATAATAATTTTTTCCCTTTTTGTATTATTAATTTTTTAAACCATTAATACGAGTCGACACATTATTTTAAACTATTAAGATTAATTCGTGAGTTGATCGTACTTTTTTCACAATATTATTTTTTTTTTTTTGCCTTAGATCATTTAGTTTTTATGCTAATATGTTCATTGTGAATGTTTTTTGTATGGTTGATTGAAATTTTTAATTCACATAATTCATCACAATTGCAAAAATATCCAATAAACTTTCTAAATTTTTTACAATAGATTAAATTGTAATGCAAGTATTACTATTTACAGGTATAAAATAAATTAAAATATGAATTGACCCACTTTGATGGATTATTTACGGCAAATTGTTGAATTAATTAGTATTTCTTCGAACTAATAATTTTTTATTTTTATCTGATTAATTTTTTATACCTTTTGGTTGAGTCGACACAATTTTTACGTTAATTGATTGTACTTTCTTTGCACTTTTTTTTCGTGGAGCGTTTATTTTTTGTGCCAAAATATTCACATGTTAACTTAGTAAATTAGTGCCTCATTGGTCTCATTGGCACCTCAATCATGAATCAATGTTAGTAGTTACGCAGCATTGAAGTAGAAAAGTTAGGAGTATGAATTGTATTCTTACATTCTAATTATATTATAATGAATTATTGAATAAATATATATATATATATATATATATATATATATATGGAAAAAAAAGAAAAGAGAGATTTAAAACTAAAAGTACATATTGATTGAGTTAAATTATCAAAGATTAGATTTAAAATTGTAATTATCTTATGAGTACTTACATCATCATCTTTGTAATTGACCGATTTGGAATGAGATAAATTACATATTTTATTATTTTTATTTTTCTAATTCACATAAAGTTGTTACAATTTTAGAGCTTGTTTGATTGGGGATAACTTTACCCCAACACCTTTCTCTCTCTTCTTTTCAACCACATACACATTTTTCAACACAATATTATCCATATATTTTACACGAAATACTGCGCATATCAATTTTATACCCAATCAAACAAGCTCTTAAAGTATGAATTAAACCATAAGGTAGCAGAATATGGTTTTTGTAATGCCCCGATTTTTAAATATCGAAGGGTTACTAAATTAGCCTTTAATTAGTTGAAAAGGGGAAAATTGACGTTAAATTTTTTTTAAAAAACCCCTTTTCAATAATAATAGTAATAATAACAATAATAATGATAGCAACAATAGTAATCACAATAATAATAATAATAATAATAATAATAATAATAATAATAATAATAATAATAATAAGGACAACAATAATTTAAGGTTCAAAATCCTCGTACTTAAATGAAATAATATTAATTAATTTGAAAATCAATATTCATTTCCTAAATAAATAAATTAAACTCCTAAACCATATGCGGAAGCTCAAAAAATAATATACTACTATGTTTTGAACGATCTTCTAATAAAAGAAAAATAGTTTAACATAATGATTAAATGGATGGTGTCGCCTCGCCTCGCCTCGCGCCACATCGCCTGACTCCCTAATCTGAAAAAGGGTTAAAAATATTTGGGGTGAGTATAACGTTGTTATACTCAGTGGGGCGCGGTAGAAAAACAATTCACCATATCATATATCCGCACGTGAAATTACAACTAGAGGCAATTAAACTATAGAAAAGTCGAGTGTTGGAAACTCCCGTCCAACGTGGGGGAAAGTCGCTATGACTATCCGAATGGTCCTTATCCATTCCGTGGAAGATGGTACTTCTCCATCACATGCATGTCACGTAGCAGTTATACCACAAATTATAATAACACATAAAGAACATGATATGGAGTTTAGAGTAAACAATCGCTTTCGAAATAAGAACAGTTGCAAGAAGTAAAATAATTTTGCGCGAAGTAACCCCACCTCGAATTGTTATTCTTGTCGATTTTCCTCGAATTTAGGGTCGATGTGATGCTACGCCTTTACAGACCTTGCTCGTCGTCTAATAGAAGAAATTAAACATAATTTTAGTAATTAAATCTTAAAATTGAAGTTGAATAATTTATTCCGGTCTTTTCGAATTTAATTTAAAAGTTTTAGGGCCTAATAGACAATTTTAAAAGTTAATTTGAGCTTAACTGAAAGAGAAGTATGGATTTGAGGGTGGAAATTGAAGTAATTAGTCAATTAGGACTAATTAGAAACTCAATTGAAACTTTAGGGGTTTAAACTAAACTTTTTAAACTTAATTTGAACTTGGTTGAGGGAGAACAATGGTTTAGGGGTCGGTTTAGAGTTAAATCAAAACTTGGGGACTTCAATTGTAAATTACGTGAATTCGATTGAAGTCGATTGGAGTAAAATCATGATTTTGAGGACCAAACAATGTAGGAAGTAAAATAAGGGATTTACTTAAATGAAAATCGGAATTTGGGAACCTGAGATGCAATCTAGATGAAATCAATTGGACTCAATTGAGTTAGATGCATAATTTTCGTGACTTAAAATGAACTTTTGTTACTCGATCGGGCCTTATTGAAGAGAATAATTGACTTTCGGGGACTAATTGAGATGCCTAGCGAAACGTAGGGCTAACTTATACTAAGTTTGGAGTTTGAGGGACTTGGGCTGCAATTTCAGGGTCAAAATCAAGCTGGGTCTTCTTCCCTTCCTCATTTACTCGGCGTACAAGAAAATTACAGAGAGTGAAGGCCGAGCGAGTCCATCGGGATGGGAAGAGGGAAATTGACGACTTGGCCGTCCGCGCCGCCGCAGAGCGGCCGCCTATAGCAGTGGTGACGGAGAAGGAATGCGGTTGGGTTTCGATCGGCCAAACTTCGAAGAAAACTCCGGCACAAATCAAAGGTTTTATAGCCATTAGACATCAATTGACTCGATTTTTGGGTTCTATAACACTCAACTATCGTCTTGGCAATCGATTATGGAGGAAATTTGAAGATTGAATACAAGAAACCATGGCCAGCACTATTCACGGGTTACTATTCATGCTGCTCTTTTTTTTTTTTTTTTAACCGTGAGGATGATGATGATGGACTGGAAATTTCACTTTTCGAAAGTATATTGAAATTCCCAATTTTCATGATGTAGAACGGTCGATCGGGATTTGTGGTTGATGTGTATAGCACCTATTTAATTCCATATTATGAATTCACCATGAGGGCGGTATGCATAGGAAAAGCTAGCAGTAGGATGTTGGGTTCGTTTTTGTGCCGAGAATTCAATGGTACAAACTAGAAGGACAACAAATAGCAGTTGAAAAAATCTTAAATACGAATATGGAGAAGCTAGTTACCTTGCTGTGATTTACTGCCTGCTGTGGAGGTTGCTTGGGTTTCTGCTGGGGGAGAGTGTGCAATTGGCTTGCTGTGGCGATGCCACCGGTGAGTTCGTATGAGATGGAGAATTCTGAAATTGGGAGAGTTTGGTGTCGTGAGTGGAATGAAGTATGGTTAAGGGATATGAGAAGGAAGAGAGACGTGCAGTAGTGGTAGTGTAGATGAGGCAGGATCCTTGGCAGCATCACCCACGCTTCAAAAATTTCTCAGAGATTGGGTTTGATTTGGGTTGGCCCAGTAGGAATTATTATGTGTATCTATTTTAGCCCAACAGATGATTTTGTAGGCCCTAACAGTTTCGACCCTATTAAATTATTAAGTAATTGTTTTCCCTTTTCTATTAGACGAGCGTTTAGCATAAATTTTCAATTTAAAGGGGTTAAGTCGTAACGACGACGTTTTACTTATAAATTTTTAAAATTTGGCCGTGGTCGTTACAGTTTTTAGGTGATTATTAGGTGTTCTCACAGTCTAATTCTTATGATAATACAATATTCAATCAATATATATGGAAAAAATAGTTGTTGAAAAATTTGTCCCCCGTACAATACACGGGTGAAAAATGTAGGGTTTGAATAGGATGGGTTTGTTGCAATCTCGAGGGTGACGCATAGGAAGGTTTTAAAGTTTGTGATATATGATGACGATAGTCATCCAACTATCACGACCACAAATATTGTCTATAAAGAAGTGTTTAAACTTATAGTTTCACACTTATTAATTGCACAAGGTACGTTATTCACTTTATTTGGTTTTTTACACAAACCCTTTATGTCATTCGTGGTTTGATATGTGAAGTGAATGATTGTATTTACACATTATTGTGTTTGTGCTCTTATATTTATTCAGGTATAATGTCCCCGCCACAAATTTAGTGGAGTTATACAAATTAATTATATGTAGCATTTATGTATTAGTGGCATTGTGCTTCGAAAAAGTAACTTAATGTACTTAGTCGTTGAAAATTATACTTTTAGTAAATTTCATTGATCATATCTGAAATATTTTTGTAGGTTTCTTATGCTAAAGCAGCGGTGTTTGTGTAAAAGTGATGTTAGAGATATTCCGCTTATTTAAGAATTTATTTATTGTTTTAGAACAATTCAATTGTATAATAATACAAATTTTTATATTCTATGTGACAATTATGAATGTGATTTATATTTGAGTGCATTCATTCTTTTTGGCAAAACAGAAAGAGGTTTCTATTTTTTATCTTGTGTGCTATTGTTTACTATTATTGATGGTATTATATTTGGATTGCTTTAATTGTTGATGTCTTTAGAAGTACTGTAAATTAAGTTTGTGTTTTTTTGTGATTTTTGCCCCAATTGTTTGTGCATGATGAATTGGTACAAAATAGAGGAAAACACTGTCGAAATTTTCCAAGAATTATTTCATTAGTTATATTAATTAAGTTTTTTTGTTGCGACATATTATTTATTTTATTTTTTTCGAGATCTTATGTTAATATGACTAACATCTATTAATACTATTATTAGCTAAAAAATTATGGCACCGTGCATCGCAGGGTGAAACAGCTAGTTTTATTGAAAGGAAAAGAAGAGGAAATTAGGCTAGACATTGCATTTAAGTTTAATATTTCAAAACCCCTGCAAAACCAATTTAATTGCTAAAACCCGGTATCGCAGTCTAGCCTTTCACCCGGCCCAATTATGTCGTATCCTCTACACTTCTATTGGCTTGCTTTAGTTTGTTTCTCAGCTTTTTCCTCAAAACTTTTTCTTTTGCCAATTTTGTTTCCTTGCTTCTCTGCATACATTAGACTGGCAATAAATTTGTGAGCTTTTGAAAATTTCTATAGTGAGTTCGGAGTCTGTTTGCTGTTATATGTTTGTCCCGGGATTCTATGGCTGCCTTCTCTTGTCAGGGGTGTAAAAGTAAATTCCAGATCTGTATTAAGTCCCCACATCATTTCACTGCATATTGAAGGAGACTTAAAGAGTTGTTAGTATACACTCTTTCAAGTGGCAAATATCAAATGGCAAAGGAAAGGTGATGATGACGATGAAGATGAATACTCAATGGAAGTGCCCAATTAAAAACTTCAACCAAAATAGGAATAATCTCATTCTTAGGACCAAATTAAGCATTCTTATTCGATTCTCCACCTCTTCAATATAAAAAGGTAAAAACATTATGGATACTACATTAGTTCCTTGAAATGTGTAAACTGGGCATGAATGGTATTTCTCAGGTGAATTGATTAAAGTTGAAGTTTCCAGTCAACATAGTCAAAAATTTGTAAGCTTTTGAAAATTTCCGTAGTGATATCAGAGTCTTCTCGCTGTTATATTTATGGAGTATGTTTTTTTGAGTGGAGCTGTAGAGGGGGAAGAAGATCATGTTTGTGGGTGACTCATTGAGTTTGAATCGGTGGGAATTGCCAGTTTGTATGTTCATGCTTCTTATCAATTTTGAAGAAGGCCAACTTTGTAAAGGAGTCGTTTTCTATTGTTGCATTTCTGCTGTTGCATTTTAGGTTAGAAGAAAGACTATAAAATGAAACTAATGGTTGTGGTGAGTGCTTTGAGTGGAGGATGAAAAAAGGCTATAGAAAACTCCCATCCCCCTTGCCCTTTTAGGGCTTCTTTGGTTTAGATTAAATTTAGTGTAAGTATATAAATTCTTTATGTATCTCTGTATAATTAGTGCATGAAATGAAAATTAAAGGATTTAGACATTTGGTAGAAGACGTGTTGCTTACCTGAGAAATTAGATATGAAAATTCCACATTATATTTGAGGCAATAAAGAATGATGCGATATGAATAATTACACACTCTGTGTAATTCGTTTGTAATGTGTAAGAGAATGCAAACCAATGAATTACATAATTTCTGTAATTAATATTTTTATTCATTAGTGTAATACACCCTATGTGTAAAGCATGTGTAATGCACTACACATTTTGTGCGAAAAAAACGGTAAAGATTTTTAAAAAGTAAATGTTTTAAAGAAACTAAATGTTAAAACTTTTACACTATTTTTGAAACATAAAAGAATGAAGTGATATGAATAATTACACATTCTAGGCAATTCATTTGTAATGTATAATAAAACATAGAATAATGAATTACATATTATGTGTAATGTCTCTGGTGTACTTAATGTTTTTATTCATTGATCATTAGTGCATTACACTTTACGTGTAAGGTATATAATTTTCCTTTTTGGCTCAAATGAATTAAAGAGAATGAATTACAAATGACTTGCGAAGAATATGTAATGCATTATATACAATCTTTAATGTGTAATGGTATTGTAATGCATTACATGCTTGTTACAGAAAGTGTGTAATGTGCATAGTTAAATTAAAAGGGCAAGCTCTAAAATTATAAGAGAAAATAAAATAAAAAATGAAAATGAAAATGAAAAAATCTATGAAAAATCATATAAAAAAAGAAAAATCCAAAAGTGAGTTACACATAGGAAATTTTTTTTTAAAAAAAAAGGGAAAGAATGTCTAAAATGAAAAGGACAAAATGTATGAAGGATTATACTAAAAAAATAAAATTGAAAATCAATATATTACACAAAGTGTGTAATTATATTGTAATATATTCCAAAGAGTGTGTAAGGCATTATATAGACTGTGTAATGCACATTAATTAAATTAAAGGGTCATGATGAAAAATTATATGAAAAATGTAAAAAATGTTTAAAATAAAAATTACAAAATCTATTTGGAATTATATAAAAAAGAAAAAAAATTAAATTAAAAGTCACTATATATGTAGAATATAGTTCCTCAAAAAATAAATATTTAAAATGAAAATAACAAAATATAAAGAATTATGAGAAAATGACAAAGAAATGAATTGAAAATTTAAAACATGACATGCACATGTAAGGAATTGAACCCAAGATCCAATCCCTCATACTCGATGTCTTACCAGCTACACTTAGTCACAATTAATTCTCTCTTCTGTCTTATAGAAATATATTCTTGAAGCACACAGTCTCAAAATACAAGATTTTTGCAATTTCCCATGAATGTTTGTGTGTAATGTTTAATTAATTACACTTTACCTGATTTATGAAATTTTAAACATAAAATGGTATATTATTGTAAAAATCCCAGAAAAGAAACTTTCAAAGCCCATGGAGAGGAGGTTACTCACCCCATCACAAAAGCATAAAAAAACATAAATGTTCAAAACAAATAAATTATGACATCACCATGCTCCTTAAATGCTGGTTGGTTATTATTTCATTTTTACCATTCTTTTTAATTAAAAAATAGTTACACTACGGTCTACGGTGTGAAATGTGCGGAAAATTGTAAAATTAAGAATTCATTCTAATACGCTTAGTCAATAAAAATTTAATTTAAGTCCTCAAATTTTTGTTCAATACAATATGATGCCATATTGTCTTGTTTATTTATAAATAAAATTATTATATATCAACGTGTTCCTTTTAAACTATACTAATTTTCAAAATGTGCTATGTACGTTGTATAATACGTTAAAATATTTTATAGAAAAATTATCTAACTATATATAAAATAAAAAAAGTCACCTGGGTAAAATGTCTAGGTGGCAGTGCCACGTTTGACTCTATTGCGTTTTAGTGATTAATTACTTTCATTATTTAATTTATTATTTTACTTTCCTTATTTGGTGTTGTTTTATTTATTTTACTTTTTATACGTATAGTATATTTTATTTATATGTATTCTAATTCTAATTTTTGAATTAATTTATATAATTTTTAAATTATTTAATATTTAGTGTTGCATGTATAAATAAAAATGTGAAAATACTTTTTGTTTAAAAAAACCTTTTTATATATTTAAAAAATTAGATTAAAAACCCTTTTTTTTATTTTTACCATTTTAAAAGGGTAGTTTTAGACAGTTTTCACGGGTAATGTACATTAAGCAATTCAAATAGTGGATAATTTTTTTGAGATCAAATAGTCAATAGTTAAATAATTAAATTTCTAATGAATAATTAATTAACTAATTAGAAAATAAATAGAAAATGATAAATTTCATGTCTTATCATTTTACAAGCCACTTAAAAAAATAATTGTTAAAATTATTATTTAATCATCTCTTCATTTTTGTCAAAAAATTAAAAGTATCAAAAATTAAATTTCTTTTTTTTTTTTACATTCAGTATTGAGTGCATTAGTGATTTTTCTTTTTTTTCTCAATTATTCTGTATAATTTTTGTTACTGAAAAATCAATATGAAGAGTTTCACTTATACATACTTTATATAGATATCTTATCATTTCATACAGTACACAATCCATATCGCATAAATTTTCCAAAACTTAATATTCAAAAATCCGTGCTAAAAAATGTTGTCATGGTTTAGCTACTTGAATGACGTTGATGATAAAAATTTGACAAAAATTTTAATAGGAGCATTTTTTTTGTTCAAAAAGTATTGTCTAAATTTTTATCCCAAATATTTTGTTATTACCTAAAATCATCAATTACGACAGCTAATATGAAATTTTTTCTGATAAGATAGTGGTTCATATCAAATTTGTAAACCGTAATTAAAATTTATAATATTATATATGCTTTATTATTTTGTTTTGTATTAATATTATGTTATGTAAATAAATCATTTTAAAACGTCTCGTGCATCGCACAGAGAAAATACTAGTGTTATTAAACCATCTGCTTAAACTTTATAAAATCTGAACATTTCAATAGAGAATTGCTAATTACAAATTATCTAAAAGAATTATACCGTTCAATAAATTAAAAACGTGTTTATCTTACTGTAAACAACAGACTCGTTAAACCATAAATATAATAATTTTAAATCATTACACATAAATTATTTCTTCTTTTAGCAACACTTCAATATTCATTTCTCTTCTTAGTCCCATTTTCTTCATGTAAGCATAACAATAAAATACGAATTCTGTGGATATCACACATAAAAAATAAACATACCAAAATAAATTTTAATTAAAATAATGATCACAAAAGATAACAAACCTTGCTTGGAAAATATACAACCAAAAATTTCTTGCAAATCAAAATTTTTTGTCCAGCTTACTTGGTTTTTTAAACCATTGTCCGACTTAATGATAAAATTAAACTAGAATGTACGATAAATGAAAAAGAATGTAAAACGAAGTCAACATTATATTTTGACAAAACACAATCACAATTTACATTTCACATCTAAGAATCTGAAGAGGCAAAACTAAATATAAATAAATTAGGACAATAACAATTACTTAATGAAAATATATTAAATGCAAAGGATAGCATTGGTAATTGATATAAAAGTTAAGGGGAAAATTAGGAAATCAAAAGATTACATACATTCACACTCTTATATAGTGTAGATATTTATACATACATAATAGCAGTAAAATAAAAATAAATAGATAAATTTTATTTCTCGATATTATTAAAACATAAAATTATTTGAATGCTATATATTTGTCCTTAGTGACGTTCCTCTCCATACACGTTCTCTTGATTCATTATATTTGGTTAATTAATGATTCCTCGACTCTTAAATTAAATACGCATTTTCAATGTCATATTTGAGATTTCGGAGCCCTCAGCTAAGATATAAAAAATAGCCCCCCAAATAATAACATAAATTTAATATAGTTGTTTAATAATAAGACCAAATACATGTAAAATATATATCATGTTATAAAAGTATAGAAACAATAGAGAGAATTTAGAGAGAATGAATTCTAAGGAATTCTCAGGAATGAATTTCATTAATAACTGAAACCCTATTTATAGGAAAACTTCGAATGGCATAATCGTAATTATATAATTTCATCAAGGGTATAATAGTCATTCACATATAATAATTACATCTTTTACCAAATTATTCCTCCACCAAATTATTCCTCATAATTCATAACCACCAAATTATTCTCAATTATTCATAACACTCCCCCTTGAATAACTATTAACACAAATGTCTTCTAGACCTGTTTGGAAAAAAACCCAGTGGGAAAAAACTTCCAAACCGAGTGCAGGATAGCTTGGAGTGGTTATATACTACTTCATCAAAACATTGCTCCCCCTGATGTCTATCAGCGGTATATGAGTATTCACGTGCTGCCTCGTTAAAACCTTGTAAAGAAAACCCAGTGGGAAAAAACTTGATCGAAGGAAAAAAAGTACAGCTGCTCCGTTTGATTTCATATCTTGAGAACTGATATCTTTACTTCTGATAAATGATTTCAATATCATCATCGTTTGGATCTAAAGCATTAGCTCCATTATAACTTGATCCAATAGATACACTGTATCAATTTCTCCTATCGTTCTCAATATACCATGAATATGCCTCGTTAAAACCTTATTAGGAAAAACCCAGTGGGAAAAATCCTAATGAAGGAAAAAGAGTACATTATTCATGTGAATACGCCTTTAAAGTTGCCTCATTAAAAACCTTGTTAGGAAAATCCAATGGGATAAAACCTCAGTCAAGGGAAAAAGAGTGCAACGCGTATTTTATACAAGTATGTTGCAAGCATTTTAAAATCTTTCATACATTTGTATGAGTATCATATGCATTGGTTTTATACTCTTCGTTCATTTAGAGTGCATCAATTTTCTTACACAACTACAAAACATTCACCATGAACACATGTCTCCAAACACACAATTTAAAGCATATAAATTCATCGTAAAAACATGTAAACATATAAGTAAACCTTCATAACTAACTAACATTTAAAATATATTATTTAACATTTAATACTCACTTAATAGGTTATTTCATTCCCAGAGGCTTAGCTCACCCTTTAGGGTACTCATAAACACGGGCTTAGCTCACCTGATCCTTTAATTTCCTTTTCGGTACTACACACACGATCGGTAATTTAACTTTCATGAGCATACAACATATAATGGCCACCATGCTTATCTTTAAACTTGAGCACTAGTCATCATCATCTCATAAGTTAAGGATTTCACATTCACCATTTATCATCTTCAATATATCTCAATATTTTCATTATCATTGATCATATGTAGCGCTACATTTTCATACCGTGTCGACACTTTTCAATTTCATTTCTTTCCCCATATCGACATAACTTATCGAGATATCTCTTTATCAATCCTCTTTTAGGATTACACAATATAGTTATGTCTATATACTTTTCAAGAGTATATGCCTCCGTTATTAAGACCATCTTTTATAATTTGCTTTGATATAGATGATTGGGGAAATATCAATGCTTCTGGCGTGCTAACTTATCAAAGCATCGTAGCTGATATATGTGATTGTTCATAGCCTTTCATGCATCTTTGAACTTCAAGTTCGTATTTCAATTGCGAGGATATAACATGATGCATTTCACATATTATTTTCAACCTTTAATACTCCCCCTCATACTGAGAAAATTTAGAATACCAAGACTCATACAGTTGGTATGATTTTAATCATATATGTTCTCATCATTCAGCCTTAATATGGGAATTTAGACCGTTTGCATTCTATTCTCGATATCGGCAATTTATTTGAGAATTTTAAATAATTTGCCATATAATATCCCACTTGTATGCGCATACTCAATCCTTCAGGGATTTATTTAAGTATTGGGATATACATTTACTAGCTTTATCATTAAATCTGGAAATCATGCTCATACCGTGAGCAAATATTTCTTAAATTTCAAATTACGAATCATATACACATGTGACTATCTAGTGGATCCATATCATAATATCTAGTAGTCCACATGGAGGATGAGTGGGCCCATACTTCTCATCCTTTATTCCAGATATATTTGGGATTTATTCCCAATATTGACTAGTAATGATTTCATCATTTATCGAGAACAATCATTGAAGAATTCTTTTAATTCTTCACTTGAAATATTGATTTCAATAATTATTTAAACCTGGATGGTCAGTCCGGTTTTGCAAACGAGTATTATTGAACTTCTAGTTCAGTAAATTCTTATATCGATTTCACTAGTATCTGTATAGTGCTCAACATGATTTATCATAGAAACAATTCACCGATATATTCCATTATCTTTTGGTGACATTATTGTCTACTACTATTCAAACATGGAGTTACAGCTCATACGCATCACATCCGGCTATTATTTAATTTCGAAATCATAGCTCTTACACTTCATATTATTTATTTAAAATCGGCGTCTTATTTCATACGCGTCGTATTATTCTATAAATAAATCATCAGAATTATTGCAAAATTCATCCTAACAAGGGTCTATACATTATAATGGATCATATGCTCTCAAATCTTAGAAAATACTATCCATCACTACCGATCAAAATCCTAAAAAGGATTTATCGATGTAGGTTGGAAAGATTAAGGATGCTAATGAATAAGGGTATCCTACAAGATATCCGATGCTTGATTGAAGTAAAGGTTCGATTATCTGGTGAGGTTTCAATTCCTTCTAAATACATGCCTGGTATGGGTAAAAGTAGTTTTTCAAAAAAACGGAGAGCAAAAAGATTAGGAGGATGCTACAAGTGTGCTCGGTGGACATGTGATACTTGATGTAAATCTGTGGAGTACTTGTTCAGAAACCGAAAAGATAAAATAGCATTCATTAAGGATGGATTGAGTAAGGAGCCTTTGGATGATATTCAACAGGCTCTTGAGACACATCCTAGTGGATACGTGCATCGTGAGCTTATGGCCTTATGGACCCAATTCAAAAATGAACGAGCACGTAATAGTTTAGAAAAACTTATTTCAAAAGATCATGTCTGTAAATTTAGTAGAAAAATTTAGTATAATAATTTTCTCATATTAATATAAGGAAGCCCGGTGTAATAACGAAGATCAATGTTTTTCTTGTAATTGCAAATATTGTTTTTCAATTTTAAGATATATATATGTATATATATATTATTTTTCATTCACCGACAGGTATATGTCATTTCACAAAAATTTTTCTACCATTTTCTCTTTCATATTTGTCAAAAAGTAAATAGTACAATCAATTATTAGTTTGAAAATTTATCTTTAAATAGAGGGATTCGTGTCTCTCATGTTGAAAGTATAGTGCAAAAAGAGAGATAGGAGTAGAGATGGATGTGGAGATTTTAGAATCATCTCATACAAATCGCCTTACCTCGCCATATTAAAACCGTATGTATTCTTGGTGGATCTAACTGTAGGCCATATCCAATATGTGGATATGGCAAACCGACTAAATAAGAGTTAGGGAGACAAGAAATCAATATACTATATGGAGGAACCAACAACAAACTTTTAGCTAGACTTATAATGGCCGCACCATCATGGGGAATAAGAGTTTGAGTGTAATACATTTCCATCTAGTTGGATCTAATACTCGATTGGAGCCGCTTCTACCATGGGTCCAGCAGGTTGGTGCTACAAGCGCAATCCATCCACAACCGCATGATGTATATGATGAATAATAGTGATGCTTTCATTGTCCTTCCAGACGGCTACAACACACTGGAGGAAATATTCAATATAGCCTCGTTGGCACAGTGGAACTTTCATGTCAAACCAATAGGTTTGTTGATTATTAACAATTTCTTTGATGGCTTACTAGCGTTTCTAGATCAGGGTGTAAATAATAAGTTTATCTCTCATTCAATGAGAAAAATACTTATTTCTGCTAGTACTGTTGATGAACTACTCATCAAATTTCATGCATATGTTCAAGAATCTGTGGAAGCCCAGGTCCGTCGGTCACAGACCACTGGTGTCAAGCGAAAAAAAAATCGGATCCTTTAGATATTTCGTTATGAATCCTAATGTTGATGGTGGCAGAGTTACGGAGTATTTATACTCTCGAGACGCATTCCTCATTTATGGATTCAGTATGTATTTTCTTTTTGCATTTATATATTTTCGAGTGTTTAATGCCATCTTTTGATATTCTCAATATGTTCCACTTCGACTGTTTTGTATTTCTTCTGGAGTAATAATAATAATATCATATTGGTTTTATTCAAATACAGAAATCTAGTGATTATGTTTCTTCAAGAGCATTTTATTCTCATATTAATACAATCTCATATCATCGATGAGATTATTTCATATAATCTCTCCATGCAATATATTTTCTTTGATTTATCAGCATGGGATCTATTGAGCATTTTATTTTCATCTATTTATCCAATGATAACTTCAAGTACCACTTACTCAATTTTTCTCCATTAATATTCCGTAAATATGGAGAATAAATTTTATTCTTATTATCTACTTCTTCAAGAGTATGATTAGAATGTTTGATCAATTACTTCTTCTGGAGTAGGATTCGTTATAACCAATCGTGTAGTATAACCCACCACATTGAAAATATGCATACCAATCGTGTGGTATTACCCACCACATTGGAAATATATGCGAAATATAAAGTGCGTAAATTTAAATTGCAGAAATTAAATTTCTTCCAATAGGTGGTCGAACCTACCTTATGGGAATTATTGCAATAAATATAAATTTACAGAATTTAAATTGCGAGAATTAAAATGCATAATGATTAACTACTTCTTCAGGAGTAGGATCTGCTTAGTAGAAGGTATTACCCATCACTTAGCATATAAAGTGCAGAAATATATAAAACCTTCCGTTTAGTGACGGTTGAACCCATCATCAAGTAGGAGGTATTGCAGTAATTAAATTGCAGTAAATAAAGTGCGAGAATTAAATATTGAACTGCTTCTACGGGAGCAGATTTGTTCTTCTAGAACAAATACTCATTACTTTTACAAGAGCACATTTATCCTTTTAGAACAAGTATATTATGTAATTAAACTCTTCGGGAGTTAAAATAATATTCCGATCTTTTAACTCAAATGGACTTCAAGCCATTTTATATAATCAATGGATTTAGAATTTCTTCATGAATATTCTATCCATTTTTCACTGTCGTCAAAATTAGGTCAAGTTTTACCCTAAAGGTAAAATTGTCCATTCCAATCCGCAAAGGAAAAATTGTCAAAAATATTTTATCAATGTTTTACGATTGGAAAAATTATCTCCTTTTTACTTCAATTTATCAATATCAAAATATTCAAGGACTATTTTGTAACTTTTTCAAAAGTTGGGGTACTGTTTTGCAAATTTTTGAAAATTTACCTTATCAATATTGGTGGCAAATCGAAGCTCTCGTTAAATCGAGTATAATGGAGTCGAGAAAATTTGATTTTAATAATGTATGCTCCTTATATCTCGATAAAACGAATGTTATAGTTTAATATATTATTATATTATAAAATAATATTTTATTTATTTCTTTACTTTTCTCCTCGTTTCCCCAGCAACAATCTTGCCTTAAATTGCGGTAAAGAACATTTTGAGGTTGCCATCTCCACCTGGTACATGGTATCCGTCAGTCCATTTCTGATGCAAGTCAACTTGTGATGTAAGAAACCCACATTCTTCTTCTCTATACAAAGGCCGTGCGATATATTTGCAGATCTGAAAATATGTGGAGGAAGAGAAAAGGGAAGAGAGAAAAGTGATGAAATTTATTATCCGACTAATATTAAGGTTTACGTCTGAGAGGTTAATCAATAGATCTGGTAGAAAGATACTCCTTCATATTACTCAAATGACAGAGGCTACGCCGATAACGTGTTATAAAAGTATAGAAACAATAGAGAGAATTTAGAGAGAATGAATTCTAAGGAATTCTCAAGAATGAATTTCATTAATAACTGAAGCCCTATTTATAGGAAAACTTCGAATGACAATCGTAATTACATAATTTCATCAAGGGTATAATAGTCATTCACATATAATAATTACATCTTTTACCAAATTATTCCTCCACCAAATTATTCCTCCGCCAAATTATTCCTCATAATTCATAACCACCAAATTATTCTCAATTATTCATAACATATCAAATATTATAGTAAACATCCGATTTTCTGTTCTTTAAGATTTATCTTCAAAAATCTGAATGGTAATGGGGTTTAATAGTTACGGCGTGCACTAGTATCGGACCGTTATTTCTTCATCTTCCTTCTACAGTGCCGATTCCAAATTCTAATTGGGATTAGTCTCTTATGTTTTGGTTCAATTGATATTCACATCACATAATGGACTAGCCGCTGAGTTATTTGATGTTGGTCAATGGATTAATTTGTGATAGGCAACCCATTTACCAAAAATAGAAAAATAAAAGCAAAAAATGACAAAGGAGGGATTTCAACGCTGCAAATGAAATGTTACTCCTCCAAGCAAGATGCGCTTAAAAATTCTTAATTTTTTTCCCCTTAACATGTGAATTTAACAATGAAAATTTGTCATTCCAACCCCCAAAAAAAGGGAATTTTGTGTACTTTATTTCTTGTTCAGTGTGATTGTTGTTCTAACATAATTTTATGTAGTAATAGAAAAGGAGACAAGTTGCGCAAAACTAACTATTCATGTGTCTACGTTAGTTGAAATATAAATTTGTGGCTGAGCTATATTCATTTTTATGTGAAATGCGAGTAATAAATAAATGGAGTTGAATTGTGGAAATTTGTGTGGCACATGAAGTTTCATAAGTTACATGTATGCCTATTTTCAGTTTTTTTTTTTTTTTGGCATTTCTTTCATTTATTATATAATAATAATTTTTTTTGCTTGTTTAAATTTAGGTAAAATGAAATTACATTTTATATTTTCTACTCAAATTACCAATTATAAATTAAACACTTTTGAAATCTACAACTTGGAGTCCGCAAAAGTATATCAAGAATTAGTTTATGAATTGCAATTGTGTATTATATTTTGTATTTCGAGTATTCCTTTTATGTTTATTGATTCGATTATGTTATTGTATTTCTTTTTTAATTGGTTTGTAGTTTGTCTTCAATAGTTTCATCCATTAAGTTACCCACATGCACATCAGGCCAGAAGAGTAACATAAAATTTTTTTTTAAAAAAATGTTGTATGGGGAATTTATAAGGAATTTTCATTGTCAAATGGTTTTCTTTGCTACTGTTTTTCAATGGGAATCATGAATTTTGATGAACTTGTTTTGTGAAAAATGGAAAATATTATTGCATTATTGTCATTTTCTATTTATTATAAACATTATTTCCTTTTATATTAATAGTTTGATTTTTATTTTCGACAAACGTAAACACGGATTATGCAATGAATTTAAATATGAACTCTACTGTAGATGATTCTTATTTTGCGGGTAATCGACCGATGGGGGGCCCAATCGAGCTAGTAGATGTACTATGTTATGCAAATAAAATTTGCCACACTCTAGAAACACACACCCGGCGTTTCCACTCCCACAAAACTTAAATCCTAACTCTTGCCACTGCTCAAAGATATAACTCAAAGATATAATATTTATGTTGTTATGAATAATAATTGAAGAATAATTATTAGGTGTTATGAATAATTGAGAATAATGTGGTGGTTATGAATTATGAGGAATAATTTGGTGGAGGAATAATTTGGTGGAGGAATAAATTATTATATGTGAATGACTATTATACCCTTGATGAAATTATGTAATTACGATTGTGCCATTCGAAATTTTCCTATAAATAGGGCTTCAGTTATTAATGAAATTCATTCCTAAGAATTCCTTGGAATTCATTCTCTCTAAATTCTCTCTATTGTTTCTATACTTTTATAACACGTTATCAGCACGAGTCTCTAGCCATTTGAGTAATATGAAAGAAGTATCTTTCTGATTTGCATCTTATAGATGATCTTCTCAGATCGAGATTGGATTATTACCAATGAATTAATTCATCCTCATCAATCCTAAATAACTCTCTCTTTGCAAATACATCATTGAAAATTCCTTTTTGTTCATATTCTTCTCCCACAATTTCTCATTCTACACAACCCGCTTTGGAGATATCTAAATCCCAAAATTGGAAGAATGGAGTCCAAAGAATTTTCCGATCACGTAAATGGATTGCAAGTAAATCTCATCCATGGAATAATTAGAGAAAGGGAAAAAGGTAAATCATATAATTTTATAATATAATAATATATTAAACTATAACATTCGTTTTATCGAGATATAAGGAGTATACATTATCAAAATCAAATTTTCTCGACTCCATTATACTCGATTTAACGAGAGCTTCGATTTGACACCAACATTGATAGGGTAATAACTCGTTTTGAAATATGTTATTATCAAACTTTCAAAATTTACAAATCAGTACACTAACTTTTGAAAAAGTTACAAAATAGTCCTTGAATATTTTGATATTGATAAATTGAAGTAGAAAGGAGATAATTTTCCAATCGTAAAACATTGATAAAATATTTTTGACAATTTTACCTTGACGAATTGGAATGGACAATTTTACCCTTAGGGTAAAACCGACCTAATTTTGACGACAGTGAAAAATGGATAGAATATTCATGAAGAAATTCTAAATCCATTAATTATATAAAATGGCTTGAAATCCATTTGAGTTAAAAGATCGAAATATTAATGTAACTCCCGAAGAGTTCAATTACATAATGTACTTATTTTAGAAGGATAAGCGTGCTCTTGTAGAAGTAATGAGTATTTGTTCTAGAAGAACAAATCTGCTCCCGTAGAAGCAGTTCAATATTTAATTCTCGCACTTTATTTACTGCAATTTAATTACTGCAATACCTCCTACTTGATGATGGGTTCAACCGTCACTAAACGGAAGGTTTTATATATTTCTGCACTTTATATGCTAAGTGATGGGTAATACCTTCTACTAAGCAGATCCTACTCCTGAAGAAGTAGTTAAATATTATGCAATTTAATTCTTGCTATTTAAATTCCGTAAATTTATATTTATTGCAATAATTCCCATAAGGTAGATTCGACCACCTATTGGAAGAAATTTAATTTCTCAAATTTAAATTTACGCACTTTAGATTTCGCATATATTTCCAATGTGGTGGGTAATACCACACGATTGGTGTGCATATTTCCAATGTGGTGGGTTATACTACACGATTGGTTATAACGAATCCTACTCCAGAAGAAGTAGTTGATCAAATATTCTAATCATACTCTCGAAGAAGTAGACGATGAGAATAAAATTACTTCTCCATATATACCGAATATTAATGGAGAAAATTGAGTAAGTGGTACTTGAAGTCACCATTGGATAAATAGATGAAAATAAAATGCTCAATAGATCCCATGTTGATAAATCAAAGATAATATATCGCATGGAGAAATTATATGAAGTAATCTCATCGATGATATGAGATTGTATTAATATGAGAATAAAATGCTCTTGAAGAAGCATAATCACTAGATTTCTGTATTTGAATAAAGCCAATATGATATTATTATTACTCCAGAAGAAGTACAAAACAGCCGAAGTGGAACATATTGAGAATATCAAAGGATGGCATTAAACACTCGAAAATATAGAAATGCAAAAGAATATACATCTTGAATCCATAAATGAGGGATGCGTCTCGAGAGTATAAATACTCAGTAACTCGCCACCATCAACATTAGGATTCATAATGAAATATTTAAAGGATCCAATTTCTTTTTCGCTGACACCAAGTGATGCCTTGACCGACGGACTGGGCTTCCACAGATTCTTGAACATATGCATGAAATTTGATGAGTAGTTCATCAACAGTACTAGCAGAGATAAGTATTTTTCTCGCTAAATGAGAGATAAACTTATTATTTACACCCTGATCTAGAAACGCTAGTAAGTCATCAAAGAAATTGTTAATATTCAACAAACCTATTGGTTTGACATGAAAGTTCCACTGCGCCAACGAGGCTATATTGAATATTTCCTCCAGTGTGTTGTAGTCGCTGGAAGGACAATGAAAGCATCACTATTATTCATCATATACATCATGCAGTTGTGGATGGATTGCACTTGTAGCCCCAACCCTGCTGGACCCATGGTAGAACTGGCTCCAATTCGAGTATTAGATCCAACTAGATGGAAAGGTATTACACTCGAAACTCTTATTCCCCATGATTGTGCGGCCATTATAAGTCTAGCTAAAAGTTTGTTGTTGGTTCCCCCGTATAGTATATTGATTTCTTGTCTGCCTAACTCTTTTACAAGTCGGTTTGCCATATCCACATATTGGATATGGCCTACCAATTTAGATCCACCAAGAATACATACGGTTTTAATCTGGCGAGGTAAAGGCTGACTTGTATGAGATGATTCTAAAATCTCCATATCCATCTCTACTCCTATCTCTCCTTTTGCACTATACTTTTAATGTATGAACATGAGAGATATATGAATCCCTCTATTTAAAGAAAAATTTTCAAACCAATAATTGAGTGCACTATTTACTTTTTGACAAATATGAAAGAGAAAAAAAAATGCAGAAAATTTTTTAAGTGAAAATGACATATATCTGTCAGTGATTGAAAAATAATATATATATACATATATATATATATATCTTAAAATCGAAAAACAATATTTACAATTACAAGAAAAACATTGATCTTCAAGTTATTACACCGAGCTTCCTTATATTAATATGAGAAAATTATTATACTAAAATTTTCTACTAAATTTACAAACAGGATCTTCTAAAGTAAGTTTTTCAAGATCATGCTGCGTTTGTTGATCTTTGAATTTGGCCCATAAGGCCATTAGCTCACCTTGTACGTGTCCACTAGGATGTGTCTCAAGAGCCTGCTTGAATATCATCCAAAGGCTCCTTACTCAATCCATCCTTAATGAATGCTATTTTATCTTCTCGATTTACGGACAAGTACCCCACATTTACATCGAGTGTCACATGTCCACCGAGCACACTTGTAGCATCCTCCTAATCTTTTTGCTCTCCGTTTCTTTGAAAAACTACTTTTACCCATACCAGGCATGTATTTAGAAGGAATTAAACCTCACCAGATAATCGAACCTTTGCTTCAATCAAGCATCGGATATCTTGTGGGATACCCTTATTCATTAGCATCCTTAATCTTTCCAAATTTACATCGATAAATCCTTTTTAGGATTTTGATCGATAGTGATGGATAGTATTTTCGAAGATTTGAGAGCATATGATCCATTATAATGTATAAACCCTTGTTAGGATGAATTTTGCAATAATTTTGATGATTTATTTATAGAATAATACGACGCGTATGAAATAAGACTCCGATTTTAAATAAATAATATGAAGCGTAAAAGCTACAATTTCGGAATTAAATAATAGCCGGATGTGATGCGTATGAGCTGTAACTCCGTGTTTGAACAGTAGTAGACAATAATGTCACTAAAAGATGATGGAATATGTCGGTGAATTGTTTCTATGATAAATCATATTGAGCACTATACAGATACTAGTGAAATCGATATAAGAATTTCTTGAACTAGAAGTTCAATAATACTGCTTGCAAAACCTGATCGACCATCCCGGTTTAAATAATTATTGAAATCAATATTTCAAGTGAAGAATTAAAAGAATTCTTCAATGATTGTTCTCGATAAATGATGAAATCATTACTAGGCAATATTGGGAATAAATCCCAAATATATCTGGAATAAAGGATGAGAAGTATGGGCCCACTCATCCTCCATGTGGACTACTAGATATTATGATATGGATCCACTAGATAGTCACATGTGTATATGATTCGTAATTTGAAATTTAAGAAATATTTGCTCACGGTATGAGCATGATTTTCGATTTAATGATAAAGCTAGTAAATGTATATCCCAATACTTGAATAAATCCTGAAGGATTTGAGTATGCATACAAGTGGGATATTATATGGCAAATTATTTAAAGTCCTCAAATAAATTGCCGATATCGAGAATAGAATGCAAACGGTCTAAATTCCCATATTAAGGCTGAATGATGAGAACATATATGATTAAAATCATACCAACTGTATGAGTTTTGGTGTTCTAAATTTTCTCAGTATGAGGGGGAGTATTAAAGATTGAAAATGATATGTGAAATACATCATGATATATCCTCAAAATTAAAATATGAACTTGAAGTTCAAAGATGTATAAAAGATGCTATGAACAATCACATATATCAGTTAAGATGCTTTGATAAGTTAGCGCGCCAGAAGCGTTGATATTATGAGATTTCCCCAAACATATATATCAAAGCAAATTATAAAAGATGGTCTTAATAACGGAGGCATATGCTCTTGAAGAGTATATAGACATAACTATATTGTGTAATCCTACAAGAGGATTGATAATGAGATATCTCGATAAGTTATGTCGATATGTAGAAAGAAATGAAATTGAAAAGTGTCGACACGATATGAAAATGTAGCGCTACATATGATCAATGATAATGAAAATATTGAGATATATTGAAGATGATAAATGGTGAATGTGAAATCCTTAACTTATGAGATGATGAGATGATGATGACTAGTACTCAAGTTTAAAGATAAGCATGGTGGTCATTATATGTTGCATGCTCATGAAAGTTAAATTACCGATCGTGTGTGTAGTACCGAAAAGGAAATTAAAGGATCGGGTGAGCTAAGCCCGTGTTTATGAGTACCCTAAAGGGTGAGCTAAGCCCCTGAGAATGAAATAACCTATTAAGTGAGTATTAAATGTTAAATGATATATTTTAAGTGTTAGTTAGCTATGAAGGTTTACTTATATGTTTACATGTTTTTACGATGAATTTATATGCTTTAAATTGTGTATTTGGAGACATGTGTTCATGGTGAATGTTTTGTAGTTGTGTACGAAAATTGATGCACTCTAAATGAACGAAGAGTATAAAACCAATGTATATAATACTCATACAAATGTATGAAAGATTTTGAAATGCTTGCAGCATAATTGTATAAAATACGCGTTGCACTCTTTTTCCCTTGACTGAGGTTTTATCCCATTGGGTTTTCCTAGCAAGGTTTTTAATGAGGCAACTTTAAAGGCGTATTCACATGAATAATGTACTCTTTTCCTTCATCGTGGTTTTTCCCACTTTGGGTTTTTCCTAATAAGGTTTTAACGAGGCATATTCATGGTATATTGAGAACGATAGGAGAAATTGATACAGTGTATCTATTGGATCAAGTTATAATGGAGCTAATGCTTTAGATCCAAACGATGATGATATTGAAATCATTTACGGGTAAAGATATCGAGTTCTCAAGATATGAAATCAAAGCGAGCAATGTACTCTTTTTCCTTCGATCAAGTTTTTTCCCACTGGGTTTTCTTGACAAGGTTTTAACGAGGCAGCACGTGAATACTCATATGCCGCTGATAGACATCAGGGGGAGCAATGTTTTGATGAAGTAGTATATAACCATTCCAAGCTATCCTGCAATCGGTTTGGAAGTTTTTTCCCACTGGGTTTTTCTCCAAACAGGTCCAGAAGACATTTGTATTAATAGTCATTCAAGGGGGAGTGTTATGAATAATAATTGAAGAATAATTATTAGGTGTTATGAATAATTGAGAATAATGCGGTGGTTATGAATTATGAGGAATAATTTGGTGGAGGAATAATTTGGTGGAGGAATAATTTGGTAAAAGATGTAATTATTATATGTGAATGACTATTATACCCTTGATGAAATTATGTAATTACGATTGTGCCATTCGAAGTTTTCCTATAAATAGGGCTTCAGTTATTAATGAAATTCATTCCTAAGAATTCCTTGGAATTCATTCTCTCTAAATTCTCTCTATTGTTTCTATACTTTTATAATATATGTCTCATTGTTTTGAAATAAATCGAGGAATGAATCTCTAAAGATAGCAGCAAAAGGGTGGGCCGTGTGACCCCTTGTCGTTTTTCACTAGGAAAATAATAATTGCGTGACTACTTTAATGGTCATGAAACGATATGGATAGGGGGCGCGCGATCCACTGCAGTTATTAGCTAAATAAATATGAATAATTCTAGATAGATAATGTTATTTGACACTTTTAACTGATACAGTGATGTGCTAATTTTGGATTGAGTGATAAATATGTGCTCATATGATTTATCATTTTAATTCACTTATCCATATCTAATGAAAATATAATAAATAGCCGTGTCAATTAAAAATATCAAATTAGATTGTTCTCATAGAATTACTCAATAAATATTTGTGAATTTGATGGGCTTTTGCAGCGAAGGTGTGGTTGTCGTGACACATCGCCGCTAATTTGATGGGTAAATATTAATTCAAATATTTATTTTCAAATTTCGACCCATATATAAATGATGACTCAGACTTTGAGGAACTATTATTAATATTATCACTATCGCTAATATATAAAAGGTAAAATCCTTATCAAACATTTGGATTCCACCATTGTCCTTACTTTTTTCTTTTAATTCCTACATTACCCTTTGTCTTTATTCCACCCCATTTATTACTGTCCATTAATTTATTCAATTTTATCCCAAATGCTTCTCATACAATTCAACCCTACTAAACTTTTTGTTTATTAATTTTTATAGTGGCTAATTTAAAGTTAACTACAATATTAAACACAAAACTATGTCATCTTTTCAAGCTAATATTTCCAGTTTGGTATAAAAACTCCGAGAATTTTTCACGCGTGCATTGCACGAGGTGGCATGTTCAAAATATTAATAAATCCTACTGATATAATATTATATCATCAAAAGATTAATATTTTTTACCAGTGCATTACACGGGATTCATTTTTCAAGAAGTAATAATTTTGATAAATGTTAATGGAATAATTAATTTATGATTAGTTGTCAATTTGTAACTCTTATATAGCATTTACACCCGTGCATTATAGGGATGATAATTCGTGATAGATATTATGCTAATATATCACATTTTTCCTATGGAAAGATTAAATATATCATACATATATATGTATATGTGTATATATATATATATATATATATATATATGTGTGTGTGTGTGTGTGTGTAAAATAAAACTAATAAAATTAAATACTATAGTTATTAAAATAACCATACTAAAAAACTCTATTAATTTTCTTAGAGTGTATGGTTTTTTAAAAAATATATTCTACATTCTATTATATGCAACTACAAATGTCAAGAGATATTAATTATATACTCATGTGATGTACGGCACTGACAATGAATATGTGAATAATAAATTTGTAAAATCAAATTATAAAATATAATCAACATACATTTATACTATAGAAATGACAATATAAGCGGATACGGATGCAATACCCTATTCCTATCCCCACTAGGAAATATTTATGATCACCCCCACGCACCTCTATTTAATCGAGTCCGAGCGAGGATGACAAATTGCAACAGGATGGGGACTCTCATTCCCTGTCCCCATCCTGCTAAAAAATTCTCATCCCCATCCATATCCCATCATGATCATTTAATCAAGACTTTTATTTGTACTTTTTAAATGTATTAATGACATCTATTTAAACAGATATTTTCTAGATATAGTAAACACCAATTTAATATATTTGGTATATTAATACCTTTTTTTTTAACTCATCAATTTATAAATTTATTTTAAATAATTTAAATTATATGGGTTTCTTAATGTGGTCGATAAAAAAATCACAGATATTTGATCATATTTTTTACCATATTTAATGCTATAATCAAATTTAAATTAATTTGGATAAGATAAATAAATTGAAATATATATTATTAATAATTAAAAAAGAAGACTAGTCGATGATCTTTAAAAATTGAATAAAATCTCAACATATAAAAATCGGTAAAAAATAAATAATTTAAAGTAGTTGGAATTCTTAATATTTATTTAGAAAATAGAATATTTAATAGATATTTAATATAGTCAAAAGACAATTATGAAATTCTGATTGAGTTGCATAGTTTCAATCGCTGACTGAGTTGATACCTAATTATTTATTAAATACATAATTTATAAAATGGGCAATTTAAGTATTTATTTACGTGTCAACTTATTTAATCTTTATTCATTAAATATGTAATTGAAATATTTATTTACTCTTAACGTTTTTTAAATAATTTTTATTCAATGAATAAGAAAAAGTCAAATTTAAACGATATTTGGTAATATTTTAGAACTTGGTTTTTTCCTTTTATTAATTTTTTTATTTACATATTTATATCTTTAAAAAGAAAAACCTCAAAATTCAGTGAAATCATGTATTATGAAAATTGTAATGGATTGTAGTAGTAGTAGACCTAATCACAACCACGACAAAGACAATTCTTTATTTTCAATTTATTTAAAATATTTCATATATCATATATAGTTAACTTTGAAAAAGTGTTTCAGAATAAAGCAAGAAAAAAAAATATTTTTGATAAAATAATGATATGTCATGATATGTAAAGTGTTAATTATTATCTTGAAAAATAATGATATGTAAAGTGTTACGTACTAAAATATACATGATGTAATTTTTGTCACAAAAAGGGACAATTTCATCTTAATAAGTAATTTTTTAAAATTGTTTTCGAATTTTTGTTCAACATAAAATGTGTTTTGTTAGGACTTAGTGAAATACGATGTGTAAAATATAATGTCTTCAAATATATTAGGTAAATTGTAAACGCACTATAAACACAAGGTATATTCAATAAATTTTCTTTAAATAAAAATACTTCTTTGGCTCTTGTTGATTGTCATGATATAAGATACTATCAAGAGAAATTATCTTCTTTTTGGAACTAAAAAAAATCAAGTATTGTAATAATTTGAACCTTATTATAATTGATATACAACCTTATAATAATTAAGTATGATTAATCAAATGGTATGTAAGTAGTATAATTACATTATATAATCCAAGATCAAAAAAAAATACTGAATAACTTGAATAAGGCTAATTATATTCACACTATAAAATATATTGAGTACACCATAATTTAATTGTATGAAAAGGTCTTTCACTTGATTTATGATAACAATTATGTCCTCAAATTTTTTGTTACATTTTTATAATTAATAATTTTTAGTAGTTAACTTACTTTGTACATAAATATTAATTTATATTTAAATATTTTGTTAGAGATATTTAAATTAAAATAAATATTCACATTTTATGTCCATTATATTTTACAATATTTTAAAAGTATGATGAATAAATAAATAATTTGACATCTAAATAAATAAATTTTTTACACAGAAATGATCTTTATAGTCCAAATTTATAATTATTTAAAGATTAAAAATATTCATTGATTGGAAAAAAAAAGTGAAGGTTGCCATTAGATTAAGATGTAAACATTGGAAATATTTAAAATAAATAGAATATAGCGTATTAATAAAAATGCGTTGTGGCAATATAATTGCCACTCGGATTATGCAAAAGTTCTCAAATAAACCATTACATAAAATGAAACAATTAAATTTTTATATATTAATGTGAAGTTCCAATTGTCAAATCTTGAAAGTTTGTTGAAAATTTAACTTTAACGGTTAATACAAATTAAAATATTTAAACAATTGTGATATATATTGATAATTTTCTAAAATAGGCAAACAGGAAGAACAACTATATCTCGTTATATTAGAAATACTAATTATATGGACTAAAGCGATAGCATATTAAGGGGCAAAAAAATTATAAAGGAAATGGGTGGAAACTATAATTAATGAATTAAATAACTAATTAAAAATAAATATTCCTCAAAAAAATTTGAAAATAAATAAATTATTAATATATGAGAAAAATTTCTTATTCTATATATATATAGAGAGAGAGAGAGAGGCCAATTAAATTTTAAATAATAAAAATAATTAAATCAAAGTTAGAAAAAATGTGTGAATTCTAAAAAGTGTGTATCCTAAAATGATTTACATAGGAGATTGGAAGAGAAGATTAGGAACACGTGTGAATATATATATATATATATAGATAGTTTAAGAAAAAAAACTTGTGAAATTTTCAACTAATAAAAATGATAATGTGGAATCAATTTAAGGCTGAAACTATAGGGCCGAAATTGAGATGGAAATTTCAATGCATGAAAATTTGGAAACGATAGTGGCGATAAAAATTAAATAATAATAATTAAATAATTTAATAAAATCCTATTCGATTAGACATATAAGAAAATGTTGCAATTAAATAATTAAATAAGATCCTATTCCATTAAACAAATAAGGAAATGATGAAATTTTAGTGCAAACCGGATAAGGAAAATTTTTGAGCGGGAAAAGCTAATAAGAAAAAAAAGCTTCCGATAATATATATATATATATATATATATATATATATATCTCTGTGTGTGTGTGTGCGCGTGTGTGTGTGTGTAAATTTTATAAGCTGGAAAAATTGATGATGTGGAATTAAAAAGTGACTAAAAATTAGGAAAAATAATGTGTTCAGATATCATTTTATATTTATATTCAACACTAATTTTATATATTTGCATTAAATTTCAAATTTTAAAAAATAAAAATTTATATATTTATACTATACTTATTTTAAAACTCTTGTTGAATCAAATGAAATCAAGTAATGATTTGTATTTTTTTAATTTAAATTTATTGTTAGAAAATGTAGAAAGAGAGAGAGAGTGAGAGAGAACATTTATATAGAATAGGGTTGGTAAAAAGTGCTAGAAATCCTATTAAATATGAAAACTCTATTATCTTATGAGATTTGATGTGTAAAATTTTAGAAAATTTACGGTTTTTGATTTTGGTAATAATAATATTAAAAAAGAAAAAAGAAAAAGATGAAAAAACCTTAGTTTTAGGTAGAAAATATTAAAAAATGAATTAAAATAGAGTGAAATACTCTAGTATTATATATATATATATAATTAATATATATATATATATATATATATATATGTATATATAGATTATGCATAGTAGAGAAACTTAGCGAAATGAAAGGACATATACTTTTGTGTTTGCAAATTGATCTTCAGAGTAAATGTACAATTCTCTTATTCTTTTTTTCTTTTTGTTGAACATTAAGCAAAAAATTTGTTTTAGTATTTATTATTGTAACAACCAAATTAGTTATAAGTACATTTATCATTAGTGGAATAGTTACAATATACAAAAATGAGATATCACATGAAATACTAAAAACAAAAAAAATAATAATATGTACATATAGTTATATTTTCTAATTTCAAGTATTACATTCCATTCTATAATCACTATCACTATGACTAATATATATGATGGGGAATATTTTGCCTTATACTTTTTTTCTCTATTCAATATCAATTATGAGAGCCATTAAATATTTTGAATGGGTGTAATTGAGTATCATATGATTCTCTTTTATTTGTCTCTTTTGATTCAAATAAATGTCATGGAGAATGATAATATTATGTAAAGATTTTTTTAGTTCCATAGGAAAATATTTATGTATACTCAAAAAGGAAAATGTTTATATGAAATTCTCTATTTAATTTCGATTCAAAATTTATTCATTTTATTGCTTTCTTAGACATTTGACCTTATATATTACTTTGAAAATATTTAGTTTTCTTAATAATTTATACTAATAATAAAAAAATAAAATAATATTCCATATCACATGCAACGTACGTGTTACATACTAGTTTATAAAAGTCTGAAGTTGGAGAAAAAATATTGGAAATCTCTACCCATGCTAAATGTAAGCCCTCGAGTGTAGGAAAGTTATTTCCGCAAAGGTAATCTCAAGCCCTTCTCTTTGAGAGAAAATTCATAAGTCCTCGTCTCTTTCAAATTTGAGGCTAATCATAAGCCCTCGTAATTGGTAATCTTCTCGCCCATTGGAAATTTATTTTTCAATTCTACACACTCATATTAGATAGGATATTTGTGAGTGCTCGTCTATTTTGATGTTGAGGTCAATGACAAGTTTTCAATTGTTGACAATCTAATGTGGGAGAAGCAGTTCGTAAGTCCTCATATTTGACATGCATATTCTAGCATTGACCATACTTCTTTCTAAAGCCCAACCCACACATAAATGCATGCTTAAAACTTGGGGGACTATTTCGATCACGCTACGGTGACATACTAAATGCCATAAAGAATACCATAATAGAATAAAATGACTTCAATATCATTTAAAACAATATCAATTCAGCCATTCATTCATGGCAAGATAGGAATTTTACTATTATTATGTCACTAATTATGTTAATGGCTATGACATTCTAGCATTATCCGGACTTATTTTTATGTCATCAAATCAAATTTGTGGCAATATTAATTAGGTAGGAATTATGGAGGCAAATGACACAATATATCACATAACAATTAGGCAAAAAATAAAGGAGACAAAAGGAGAGAATGTTGCTCGTGATGAACGTGATCAAATGTTTTTATCGGTGTTTTCACATCCGGCCCAGCCAGGCCGGTCGGACAGGGAAACCCCCGACCCGGCCAAAAAACCTGGCCGGGTGACCTCTAAAACCCGCATTGGTCAAATCTGGTCAAAGAATCGGGTTAACTCGAAAAATCCGGTCGACTCGTGTGACCCAGGATCGGGTTTAATTAGAGTTTTTGTATTTTCTTTTATTTTATAATATTTTTATATTTTATTTATTTATTTAATATTATTTTAATCACTGGGTCAATCCCGAGTCGACTCCAGATTGATCCTCTAACCCTTGACCCAGTCCGAATCGGGTTTAAAAACATTGGTTTTTATCACTTTTCTATTTAGAGACACCTCACACCTCAATTAATATAGGTAATACAAAGGTGGTTTTTACATACGCTTCACTCACACATCGTAAATTCTCACTTCTCTGCTTCTATCTTACCTCTCCCACACTCAGTTATATATATGTAGCCTTGTTGTTGCTCCTGTTAAATTCCTGGAAGTGACTTGACCGTCAAAGTTTCCTCAGTCATCGACGCTTTTTTCCCTAGCAATCCTTGGTAATTGACGGTTGGCTATTGAGTGTTAATGTGCACCGTTGGAGTTTCTTTGGTCATCAGCCCCTTTTTCCCTGGCAGCCCCTAGCAATTGACGATTGGCTGCTTAGCGTTAATCTGCAGGTAACACGTGGGGTACTGGCAGCGTGGTGGGAGACATTGTTCTAAAAGGCCCGCCTAGGCTTCGCCTAGGCCTCGCCTAGGCTTGAGGCTTGACCAAAACGCCTCGCCTCATGAAAGGCTTGGAAAACGGCGATCAACTTAAAGTTGACCGCCTCTTGCGTGTGTACTATTATAACGACGTGTTCATTTTAGTTGTTCTACTGGTTATTTCTTAAATTTAGTTTAAAAATATTAACTTACAAGATCAGATCTCTTTTTCAGACTTCAATATATTATTTTTTATTAACTATCAAAATATTAATTTGGATGAAGATGATATTTAATTGAATTTCGGTAATTCCTAATTTCTAGCATTCAATATTCATGTCTTATTTTAGTTGAATTGGCCATGTTTGTATTTTTATTTTTATTTTTGTTAAAGTCAATTATCTCCTTATGTTCATTTCAAATTCAATTGCACGCGGTTGTTACTAAATAGAAAATAGTAAGCAATATTTTAGTTTTAAATATTTTAAGGACTATGTTTTTATTGGAAAAAATTTAGAAAATATGTAATAGTTAATGTATGTTGATTTGTGTATGAAATTTCATAAATATACATTTTTATACTTATTTATCACTCTAGAATAAAAAAAAAATTGAAAACGCCTTTTGACGCTTAGGCTTCGCCTAGGCAAGCCTAGGCCTCCAAGGCTTGAGGCTCGGCCTTGCCGCCTCGCCACGCCTCACGCCTTTTAGAACCTTGGTGGGAGATATGTTGGCTCACGACCATCCAACCCTACCGTCAACATTAATATAGAGTAAAGTTTATTAATATAATTTAATGGTTTACGGGTGATAAATTAATTTTATATTCATGCACAACATATGTGAATTAACTAACTTATATTCGAATTTATCATTTGTGACTAAGTTGTGAGAGATCCGATGAAGCGGCAAATGTAGTTTCAAAAAAGTTTTTCAAAACTTAGATTATTCATGTTATATTGTAAGTTTTAATAAATATGGAGATCTGCAAATTCCTAATCTGCGACCAGGGTTCGAACTACACTCTGCACTCCTATATTCTTGGCTCCTTTATACGTCCTTGTATTAAAAATAAATAAATAAATAAATAATAATAATAAATTTCACATGCTGTGATTCCGATGCATTGCATGGATGGATAACTTGTTATGTATAAAGAAGGCAAATGAAATACACCACTCATTATTCAATTGCAAGTAGAAATTGCCGAATACACCACTCATTATTCAATTGCAAGTAGAAATTGCCGACTAACACTTCAAATTACAAATGGAATAATATAATAATAAATCATAAAAAGAGTCAGCTTCCATTCCAACTTCCAAGCATATTTAGCGCTTGAAAATGGAAAGTGCATGTATTGATAAATAAATTACGCTTGATAATAAATAAATCTGCAGGTTGGAGGCAAATTGATAGATAACTACGTTAAGAATGACTCCTTGGCGGACATTCCGAATCAATGTTGTTTCGCCCTCGTCCGCCTGGGTCCTGATTCAAACTTTTGGTTCCTTCACCGTAGATTCAACATACTTGGCATTTTCTTTCACCTCACCAACCGCGTCCTTCGCAGTGTCTTCAACCGTTTTAAATCCGCTGAAATTAATTCCAATCCATCAATTCATCTCAATATAATGCACTGATGATAAGGCTTATACCATGTGTATATGAGGGTGTACACCCTCTAACAGAGGAGAAAGTAAAGTAGTACTTTTACCACCTCCTATGTTGGAGACTAAGTTGCACAGAAAAGGAAAAGGGAGATGAAAAGGGGACGAAACGGGAATGGGAAGGGGAAACGAAATTTTCAAAAATGCAGGAAACGTGGAAATGTTTTCTTCCCCCTTTTTTTTTGCAAAACGTGGAAATGTTATTTAGTAATTATTAGTTTTATTATATAATTTCGATATCTAAACACAAAAGAGTATTTAATATGAATTAGTTAACAAAAATATCTAAATTCAATCTAAATAAAATTTGAAATCATCGTAGTCACAAAATAATTATTAGAATGTAATAATACTCCAAATCTTAGACTAGATCCTTAAAAATTTAACCTTTAAATTTTAATGGTAAATTATAAATTTTAATTATTTATCTTTTTTAATCTTTAAAATTGTGATTTTTTTGACATCAAGTTTCCTAAAAATTTCATTAAAGTTTCTGTGAAGTATCCATCAAGTTTCCATAGAGTTTCTGAATTTTATTAAAAATAATGAAACTTTCTTGGAGTTTTGAGGACGTTTCCACGGAGTTTCTGTGGAGTTTCAATTTTCGAAATGTTTCCGAGACGAAACGCAAGTCTTTTAGAAGTTTCTGTACAACCTAGGTTGGAGGGTTCCAGTGCTCCCTTGGAAGATGTACACCCTAGTGTACACACTTGAGTGTGCACATAGCGTGTCTTGAATGATAATAAAGATAATGTACATAATATTTGGGTGAAATTATTGTGATTAGTTATGCAGATCAGATTAAGGGTAACGTGATATTTTGACATTGGATAGCATGATGGAATAGAGTAATTACGTGTAACAACATTAATCAAATGCACATTAATCAAATGCTCACTCGTTTAATTTGTTCTTAGCCCAATCAGCCCAAGAACCAGCGTTCTCTTGAACCTCATGCGCTGCCTCGGAAGCCTTCTCTGCGACCTCGTCTACTTGATCCTTCATATTTACTGCAATGTGACACCAACCCGCCGACACCATGACGGCAAACAACACCACAAACAACGCCACTCTCTTGTCCATTATTATGTGAAATCTTGAAAAAGGTTTGAGTTAAACGATGTTCGATGGTTTTCCTTGTGTCAATTTAAATTAGGATGGGGAGTGGAACGCAAATAGTATATATAGGGAGGAAAGCAATAAAGAAGGGTGAAACTTGAGGTTTGCCACTTTTTGCTCATCTCCTCTTTTTTGATGGGTTGTTTTCCGGGCTTCTCTCTAAATTTTCTGAGCATGCTTGTAGAAATGATTTATCAAGGCAATGTGTCCATTTTCAATTTATGTCCACACGGGCGCACGCACATCCGTCTCTTATATTTTATAAAATAAACAGATCAACTTTTAAACAATGACACATCTATGCGCATCCGTCTCTTATATTTTATAAAATAAACAGATCAACGTTTAAACGATGAGACATCACCTCTTGATGCACGGAAAATTGTTTCAAATTTCAACTAAAAGCTTGGTTTGTACTATTTACGCAATATTATTTTCTGGGATGAAGCACATATGATAGACCTCTTCGATCAACTAACAAATTAGAGGCATCAGTTAATAAGACGTTGCAAACTTGCAACAATAATCAGGATAAAACGGTTTGAATTAAAAACCCCCCTAGAATTGATTGTTAGGGGACACACCAAAATAATAATAATAATAATAATAATAATAATAATAATAATAATAATAATTAAAAAAAAAGAAGGATGACGTGTAAATTAAACAACATTTTTGGTACCTAAAGAATTTTTTTTCTCTTTTTTTTTAAACTGTAAATAAAAGGTCTCCTAAAAGTTAAAACGCTGTTCAGGACTCACAGTAGGAAAGAACACCAGTTCCACAACAACATCAATATTTCCTTGAATGTTTGCTGAGAGAAAAAAACACCAAACAAGTTCAATTCATTAGCCAAAATAGGCACGAGCAAACAGTGCCAATCCATCACAGATCCACAATAAGTTAAATGAGCCACTGTATCTAATCATAACGAAAAGTCATTGCCTTACTCTTACAAAGCCTCAGATAGGTATAGTCAAAATATGAATATATAATTTGTGAACTAAATTCCCGCATACTATGAGAATAATCCTAAGCTGGTTGACCACTTTCATTCGCTAGCTTTATTCGTTGGTGATGCTCTTGAACTTTGAAATCCACAATCTCCATGAATAGATTGGCATCAAGAACACAATCCGGGCGTCCATACACAGCAGCTTGAACACTAGCCATGAGCTTTGCAATCTCGCGACCCGAGAAACCTTCTGTTTTCTGCGCAGCAACTCTTAAGGCGTCCTCTGGCAGATCTTTTATGGTTATTTTCTGTTGTTTCTTTTTAAACAAATGTCCCCATTTGGACTCCTCGCCATCATCATCACCATAAAGATATTTCTTCAAGTATAGCTTCAGCAGTTTGTAACGCTCGTCTTCTTGTGGAAGCGGGAATTCAATTACTTCATCAATGCGGTCGGTGATAGCGCTATCAAGATCCCCCGGCCTGTTGGTGGCAAGAACAAGAACCACATCTCGAGATTGGTCTCCCGTTCGAAAGAGCAAAGCATTGAGAGCACTTCGTTGTGCTTCACTCATATGTTTGCTATTTCGTCTACATGAGGGGAGAAACACACGTAATTTAGTGGATTCCAATATAGAAGCTAATTTATTTCTTACTTTTCCAATATAGAAGTTATTCGTTTCGAACATGATCTTTTACTGCAAGAATGATTTTAAGCTTTGCAAAGACGCTCAAAGCTTAAGACATTTACCGTACCCTATCATAAAACACAGAGAAAAGAGACACATCTCCTGAAATCAAGTGCCAAGCATGTAGGACGTTACAATTACTATCCTTACAAACTCGGCTGTGGGATCTTTCTAAGATATAATAATATACTGGAAGGCCAGAAGATTAAAAATAATAATAATAAAATAAAATAAAATAAATAATAATAATAATAATAATAATAATAAAAAGATAATCTAACTTTCCATTCAAAATGATGGTGAGTACCGTACGTGGTTTGTGTACACAAATTACGAGATGAAGCAACTGGGCTTTAGTCATATTGTTGTCACTTGCCACTTGGATAACTTACAAGTTCCAAACTCGTTAAATTATAACTCATCTATTCAACATATGCAGTAAACTATATGAGCAGTTTCACTGTAAGGCGTAAGCTGAACTCTGGTCACGTGTCAAATAAATAAATAAAAATATAAACAGATGCACATACAAAACCAGGCGGTTTCAAATGAAATTACTTACTCGCACAGAAAAGCATCGGCCTCATCAATAAAAAGCAGTAAACCTTTTCTTGACTTTTTCGCCCAATCAAATATCTCATGGATTTTGGTAACAGCCTGGGGACCCAGTGGAGCAACATCTCCTCCTGTCATCATGGCATAATCCAAACCCTGAAGAATGCGAGAGCACACAGCCAAGAACATCTTAAGAAATAACTTTTGATTCTGAATGAAGTCCTTCCACAAAGTAATGAAAATTCTGCATAATGAACTTTAGATTTATCATAGCAACTACAACTGGTACACAATTGATGGTACATATTCAATATAGACGTTAAATTCTTCCCAAATTTTATTCTCCAATTTCAGATAAGTATGATGCCCGCAGCACCTTTTCTGAATAATTTTCCCTTTACTGAATAATTTTCCTTTCTCTAGTTGCAGCTTATATCTAAGTCCACAGGGTGGAGAATTTCTTGTGGTAATTGCAATTCCTTTTTTTTTTTTAAAAGGTACTTGTTCATGTTACTCGCGAAGAATCCTGGATCTCACTCCTAACAATCACCTCTCAGACCATGTTTGGTAAAGCTTCAATGAGAACAGTGATTCTTTTTGGAGAATGTGTCAGTAAAACTTAGAGAAGTTGCAGGAATATGTGAAAATAATATTATCATTTGGGAGTAGTTAAATGTCAAAGAAAACGTAACCAAATTACTAGTTTTCCAGAACAAGCTCTGAGTTCTAATATAGGTTGGTGAAACTTTATTTTAGTAAATTTGGAAAAACAAAAGCTTATAATCATATTGTCAAACAAAAAAAAAGGCTTATAATCATCAAAACATGAAAAACAACATAAATTTAACCCATAAGAAGCCTGTTCCCTTTAGTCAGTTTGGGCCTCTTTAGCCTCTGGTTTAGTTCGAATAGGGTTTTGACTAGTCTCATATAAATTGAGGCCCTTTTGTTTGTTTAAGATAAGACACTTTTTGACTACTGAACAAACATTGTTTTCCCTTGGCCTCTAATTCTCTTGTTCTCCCTCGATCTCTTCTCCTCATGCTTGCGTTCCATATTGGTTGCGTGATTCTATGTCAATAATCCTCACGTTATGCCTGTATTTTACATTTTTCTACAAAAAACTAACTTATAGTACTCAATCAAAGCCAAACTTCGATATTAACCACACATTATTATCTATACATCTTGTGGAGACCCTACTATTCAACTAAAAATTAGTTTTTTAGCAAATTAAAAGCTCACCAGTAGCACAGGCTCTAAAATCTGAGAATAACAGGTAGGTGTTCTGAATGTGGGGTTAAGATTAAAGTTTGACTGTTCAGAAGTTAGGTTTTTTTATTAGATAGAAAATAGTTAAAAGGAACACAGGCTAAGACTCACTAATGCAGGATGCAAAATCTGTATCCCAGTCGAGAAAAGAAGAATTGAACATCAGCATGTATTGACGAGGACACAGGTTTCAGAGTTTAATTAGTGAAAAGATTTGATTAAGCGAAAGATTTTATCATTCTTCGTTTATTATCAAACTTCTCTGCAGTTCTGAACAAGAAAATAATTTCATAGATCAACCAAAGAGCCAGAGGGAGAAGGCCTATTATACCGATTTTCGAGCTATCTCTCTTGCAACCATCGTTTTACCAGTTCCAGGAGGCCCATAGAAAAGCATGTTACGAAACGGTGCCTGGTGAGTCTTGGTGTTAGCCGTAGCCCTGGCAAGGTGCTCTATTCTTTTTTGCAATGAAGGATGCAAAATGATGTCTCCAAAAGCAGATTTATTTTGTGAAGATGCTGCTGCTGCAGCCCTGGCAACTGTACTGTAATTAAGCGTCCTATTAGATCCTCGAGAAATCATCCCTGACCATGGAAATTTAGCCATGGACGATTCTCGAATGAGAGACGGCTGGCCAAGAATTCTATTGATATATCCCCATGTAACTTTGGCACCTTCCCTGTGAGCCAAAAAAACAACATAAATAAAATCAACTGAGTTATACAGGCGAAATCCATTTTAACAAAAACAATGAGTAAATGTTCCAAGAATCCCCTTCCCATAATGGGATAAGACAGATATTAGCCTAGAGTACAAGGGAGGTAAGCTTCGAACAAGAAAGTCCCTTCACACCAGGCTTTGTTTCCTCAAGTAGAGACAAACGGAAACAAAATACCGGATCACTCCACAAATGTCATTTTGATAGATCGAATTTTTCGTTAGAAACTCATTTTCTATCTGCATGTACTTCCTAGGATTTGACTTTGGCGTCCAAACTCGGTCAAAAGACGACTCCGCATTAATCTCATGTTGGCCCAAGGTAGTCTAGAAGGTGAGGAGTGACAACCAACATAATGATTAAAGAAACATAAAGAGTTGTACGACATACATAAAGACAGTTAATACCAATTGCAGTAGCACATGGTGCTGGAATATAAATGCAACAAAAAAGTTCCTCTCCTCATGTTTTTGGAAGAACATAACTTTACACATTCATGTGATGACTGATATTACAATTGAACCCCGATGAGCTGCTCAAGCGTCTGCAGAAATGTTACTGGAGCAACTACAGCTATGTCCACAAACACGAAGTGAAAATGGAGAAAGCTCAATACTTTCTGCTAGTCATGAACTGTCGTATCTTTTGAAATATGTATAAGAGCAAACTGTTTGGAAAAATCATCCACTGGTCATTTCCAATTTAATGTCCCGCAAAAGCTTAGAAAAGTCAACCTTTTCTTTTGTACATAAACGCGTCAAATTCAACCCTACTCAGGTCTACTCATGTTTAAAGGAAACTTACTGAGTCTACTCATGTTTAAAGGAAACTTACTGAGTCAACTAAGTCACAAATACCAGGAGAACATGGAAAAAACCTCAAAGATTAAATACTATTTGCTTGTTTTTTACGGTACTGCTATATAATTTTCCCCGTAAAATTTTTAATACAATTATTTTTTCCAAACATATATAAGAGAAAAAGCTCTTCAAAAAATACCTCTGGTATTTTCAATTTTACAAATCCCAACAAACTAAAACCTTTTCTTTTCAATGTCATACTATAGAAACAGAGAGAACAGCACACAAGGTTCAGTACGAATTAATTTTGACTTAGAGCTTGCTTGGTAACTTGCAGCACATGTACTACCCACTTTTCCATGGTTCATGTTTCATATTATTGAAAACTTTCCTTAGAATCCCTATTTAAATTTAAGGCAAAAGGAGGACGAATGGTGCAGAGACCTGGTGGTGTAAACTCCAGCAGCTAATGCAGTAATCCCACCAATGGCCATTACCAACCTACTCCGATCAGTCAATAAAATCCGAAAACCCCCTGCACAGAGAGTTGAGTAACAACTGATTAGGCCACCAATTGGAAATTCAAAGATCAACCATCGAGATGTGGCTAAGATAACTGAGTACTAGTTATGAATATGAGATTGAAACTAATTTGCCAACTGAGTTCATACTTCATTTGTGAATTATGTGCCAAATAGTCAAAACTAAGCTTAAATGGACTATAGATTTAACACACTAGCAATATGATAAATATAGAAACAAATTTGACAATGTATCTACATGTGGATACTCTAAAACATAAAATAAATCTCTCTCCACACACACACACGCACGCACTCACACACATCTAGTCTTAGCTTAACAAACACTCAGTGTAGAAAGTGAATGGGACTTAGGTGCAATATCTATGGCTAAAAACAAATGTATTAAGGAGATGGTGGTGGAAAATGAAGGGGACTTAGGTGCAGGACAAGGATGGAGTTTTCTTTTTCGGAAAAATCTCTTCAATTGGGAGGTCTCCAACTGCTTGGCATTGATAACGATGATAGAACAATTTTCAATCTTCAAGTTTTTAGAAGATAGCAGAGTATGGAAGCCTGATAAGAGTGAACTATTCTCATGTAAATCAGCCTACTTTGATCTCAGTCCAAATAATCTAGTTCCAGAGGAGAAATGGGCCAAATCTATATGGAAGAGCCTTGTTCCATCAAGGGTTAAAATGTTTGGATGGTTACTAGTTTTGGAGAAACTGAATGTTCATGAGAGATTACAAAACAGGCATCCTTAACAAGTGTTGCCACCGGGATGGTGTGTATGTTGCAAAACCAATGGCGAGACAGCATCTCATCTATTTCTGGAATGTACCATGGCCCAGACACTGTGGTCCAAGCTGCTCATTGAATTTGGCATTCAATGGTGTATGCCTCAACCTTGTAGTCAATTGTTGGCTTGCAAACTGAAGGGAGACATGCAAACTGAAGGGAGACAGAAGGATATCTAAAATGTGGACAGCAGCGATTTTGGCAGTTCTTTTGGCAGTATGGTTAAAGTCGAACAGAAGGTTATTTGAAGAAAAGGAAGAAGTAGTAGACAGAATGTGAGAAAACATCAAGTTTTGGGTTGAAACTTGAGTGTACAACACCAGAGACTTTGAGGGATTATTTTTCTAGTAGAGATTGGAGCAATTTTTTGTACTCAGATTTTACTACCTTGTATTAGGATACTGTTATTCTCATGCTCTCCTACCTAAGCATGTTCCCTCATAACTCAACTTTCTATTAATATAAACGTTGTTTCTTTTTCCCCAAAAAAAAAAAAAAAAACTCAGTGTAGAAACTATCTAATCACCTTACACATTGAAGAACTACCAAATGAAAACTCAATACCCATCTGTCCCATCATATAAACATTTGAATTTGATCTCTGTTGTATTCGGATCACCTGATCCTTCCAACATTTTTTCTCTGGTTAACAGCATCGGGTCAGTATATTTTTAGCTACTGTGCATCCTAGACATAAAAGAAAGCTTTAACTTAAATTTTTCAATTAGAAAGATTAAGAGCTTTTCTAAGAGATATTTTTTTAAGCGAAAAATGATTTTTTATAGGAGAATGTGCAGTGAAAATTTTAAAGAAAACTTATGAGTAACTGAATCACAGAACGCATGGTTAAAAAGTAGGAAACATAAAGCAATTGAATGTTATTGAAAATGAGTTTTTTTTCAAATAAAAAATAAAAATCTCAAAGAAAACTCTTGTTAAATTAATCCCTGTATTGCTATAAAATTAAATAGTAAAAAATGCATAGTTGAGAAGGCTGCATACACATCTGTAAAATAAACAAGAATGAGTGATTTTAGGGTAAACTTGTGAAATTGAAGGTTCAATATCATACAAGGGAGCTATGAGAATTTACGCAAGGAAACAACATTGACCAACTTATAATGCAGAACATTTGGCCAGTTATAAACCTTCAATGTGACTGAAAGTTGTATTGATTGCAGCAAGCCACTTTTCTCTTTCACCATTTATTCGCTCTAAAATCATCCTTCTGTTATGCTCCTCCGTCAATTTTGCTTCATGAACCCGAGCTTCAGCTGCAGCAATAGCCTGCCTCCTAGTTGTTTCACGTTCTATCGCAGCTCTCTCTTCCTTAGTCTTCCGCTTCTGAAGTTGTATCTGCTCCTCAGTTGCTTGTCTTGCCCGCTCTTTTCTTATGGCTGACTCCTCTTGCATTTTCACCAGCTCAGCATTATGAAGTCTCTGAGCTTCATGATCTGCCTGAATTCATGCTAGATTATAAAATGAACTTCGAAAAAAATAATAAGTAAATATTTGTAGCACTCAACAATACAAACATTATGAGGCATGCAAGCCTCATGATCTCCATGTTCAGAAGATGATAAGTGAACTCGGTAAAAGAATTTTGTATTGTCCAATATTTATAAACATAGCCACTGATTTCATAATTAGGGGAAAGACAAGTGAGTGTTAAACCTGCATCCGTTTTCGAGCTAACTCATCTTCGTATCGCAACACCTGTGCTTTAGTTTGAGCTTGCTGTTGATACAAATTCCGCTGGTCCTCTGCCCATTTCCGGTGCTTCTCCTTCACATACAAACACACATAATAGGTGACAATGACTACATAAAGTTCTAGTCAAAATCTACCAAAAAGATTGTCCACACTACAAGGAATTATGCTTGCCATCAGAAAATCAAGCCAATCATATCAACAAAACATAATGCATGTGGTCAATTCCACTATCAAAGCACCAATGCAAATATGTGCAATAAGAATACAACTAAGCATTCCTTCCATCTTTAATGAAATAAGAAATGATTCTTACAAGATAAACTCTGTATATCCGAAATTGAATTTTAATTTCCTTTCTGCGAGGACAGAAATTTGCATATCACCACTCCTCTTTTCTCTCCGAGAAAAGTAAAAAGTAAAAAGTTGATGAAACAAGGGCCGAATGTGAGTCAAAACTATTTGTTTGTCAAACATTTATATCAAAATGAAATGTTTACAGGACTATTTTTTATAACGTTTCTACCACAGCATTATGGACTCTACATGCCTGGGGCGGGGGCCATGAGCGCGCGCTCAAACTCTACTGAAGTACAAAAGTTAAACACTTACGATATCAGCCTGAGATTGAATGGCCTCAAACTTGGCCTTCTCCGCAGCTAATTCTGCCTGCCGCGCCTGCTCCTGCTTTCTCATTACCTCAAACACCTTCAAAACGAAACAGAAAACTTAGTTCAATCTTCCTAGGATGCCTCCTAAATAATAAGCAACACAAACCAATCGTTCCCGAACATAACACGCCATCTTTGTTTGATCATGAGTAACAAAGCTTGCTTCCGAAGATAAAATTACCTGTTTCGAATAAGGTGAGCGATTAATTTCTCTAAGAGCTCTGGCACCTCTCTCCAACGATTCTGGATTAAACCCTCCTTCTGAATCTTCAACGGCGGGTCGAGAATCCGCATTTGGAACCTGAGACGGAGTTGGAGCAGAATCCGACGGTGTAGAAGATGAGAAGGGATAAAATCGGAACGGTGAATCGGCATAGGTACGATTGGAGAGCGTGGAACAAGAGGCGGCCGCCGCCACCAGTGCCGCAACCGCCGACAGCCTCGAAGCTGACATTTATTCGTCTAACCTAAAACAATTAATCGGCTTGATAGCATCTAAACCAGCTAACAGTGCAATGAATTTTGATTGAAAAACTAGGGTTTATGCAATTTGGAGTCGGAAGAGGGTTTAAGGCGTGGCGCGAGAATAGAAATGTAATAAAACCCTGATTAATACTGCAATAACCAGTGGAGCGCTTCGGCCCGGACCCGTCAGCAAAATGACGGTTGCGGGTGGGATTTGTTATTGGGTTTCCGATCCATGCATGTTGGCCCTCCATTTTCTAAAATCTTAAAATAAAATAACCACGGAAATCTATACCTATATACAAATGAACTAAAGATATTTTTCCATTCAAATATGTATTTTTTTAAATTAAATAATTAATTAATACAAAAATTACTTAATAAAACTCTACCTTGAGCTTGGATTCTCAAGCCGAGATAATTTCTTAAAAAAATTAATTAAAAAATTACATTTCGCTCTCGAGTTTTTCTCTTCGTTTTTCTCGATTTAATTAATGTTCCATATTAATAATTTTCTAGATAATCTTCAATGTTAATAATCTAATTTTTAACTAATTTAATATGTACCATATTTTGCAATGATTATCTCCTACAATCGACCCCAATTCGAGATTATCCAAATTACGATATCTGATCATAATGTTCTCCTACAATCTCCCCAAAATCGGGAGTATGCAAATTAGATTATTAATTATCTCCTACATCTTTGATTATTTTTTAATTAATTTTTAATTTCAACTTCAAATGTTAAATTAGATTATTAATTATCTCATGATGTTTGTTTATTACACAATTGCTTATTCACATATGTGTGGCAACGATCTTAATCTTCCTTTTATTCTATAGTGTAATTATTAGTATTATTATTATTATTATTATTATTATTATTATTATTATTATTATTATTATTATTATTATTATTATTCATTTTTTCTATTAAACCATCGATTCACAAATTGGTTCAAAGATGATTTAATAATTGATCGATATTAATTTATGTTTAAAAATTAAAAGTATTAGTGTTACTTCATAAAAAATTGTGAGATGTAGGCTTATTTTCCACTTCTATATATTATATAAAATAAGGTTTAATTGGAAGTTATTAATTAAGAAACAGTTATTAGGATCACAAGGTAGTTATTGCTTTGTTGTTATAATTAAGTGATGCCACATGTGCAAGTAGTTATTTTTGTCAATAGTAATAAATAATAATTAATTAATACTAATAATAAGATTATTAGGATATGCTTTGTTACTTAATTAATTAATTAATCAATCCTGATTTTCACACGCTTTGAAAATGGTTTATTCTACTTTTCATAGAAATTTTAGCGGTTGAGATTATATAGAAATATTGGGTATATTAATTTATTTTTTCTTCGCCATAGAAATATTATAATATTACTATGATTTTATATTACTCTTAGAGATTTAATCACATAATCGCAAGACATGTAAAATGTATAATTTATTGCATAACACATTAATTATTTTGATATGTTATAAACTTATAAATATACAATGACATAATTAAATAATTGTAGATATTGAATAAATTTATAATTTATTATTTTACTTCTATATTTCAAATGTCACATAATTATTACGAAATAAAAATAAATGATAATGCGAACAAAAGGTAAGTCTGAACATGGGAAGTGGTCCGATTGACTTGTATGTGTACGCAACAAGAAAATCTATATCTATATCTATATTATGAAAATCTATATCTATATCTATATTATATAAAATAGAGTTTCAATTGGAAGTTATAATTAGAAAGTAGTTATTAGAACAAAAAGTTAGTTATAGTTTTGCTAGACCAGGTTATTTCTTTAGCGTATCGATGATTAGCTACTGCGGATTTAACCATATTTTATAATAGATTGAATCTATAGTATATATAAAGTAGAGGTGCATGGTTTTTAGTTTTTACGTCGATTGGTTTTAGGATAAATAAAACCTGTTTAAGAAGTGCGATAAACCTTATTTGCTAACACATGTCCTATTTGTTATGAAAATCTTTGGTTTTAGTGATACATCACTTAATTGCACGACACGTGTCAGTTTGTTAAGAATATCCCAATTTAAATTGTAGAATTTAATTACTTTATCAAATGTCACCCACGTCCGAATATAGCCACATGTCCAATTCGGGAGGGTGAACATACCTTTATTTTTGAAAGGTTAATTTGAGGAATAAAAATTTGAATTTTTGAATTTTTGTTCCATATTATTCTATTAAATCGAGAGCTTCAATATGAGTATAATTTTGATATATTATTTTTACTAATTTAAAAATTACTTATTTTTAGTGATAAATTATTTATTTTTTTGTATAATAAGTAACTTTTAAAATAGTAAAAATTATATATCAATACTATATTCATATTATAGCTCTCATAAATAAAATAATATGAGACAACAAAATTTCAAAAATTTCAACTTTTAACCCTTAAATTGACTCACCAAAAAGAATGAATGTTCATACTCAGATCCTTTACAAATTTAATTTCCAAAATCAATGGATAAGTGTCATCTAATTTTGAAAAAGTCAAAGACTTATTCATAATCTATTAATAAATATAAATATATTAAGCAGTTAGTTGTTAAAGATTTTTTGAAAAAATTAAAAATTTTTGTTAAAATAATTATTAAGTAGAGAAACACTATAAAATAATTAAACGCAATTGCAAAAGCTGTTATTTGGACAATAATTCAATTGTAGTTGTACTGTATCAATAAGAATTTGTCACGTGTCCAGTGTTCAGTAGCTGATAGCACATTTTTTGAAATTTTATTCTTTTAAGTCCACATGTTCAGTTGTTTTATATTTAATTTTTTTTCATATGGAACATCGTGCATTTAGGATACTTTATCAGTTTTTCCAAACATATTTAAATTGAATATTGAATATTGAATTGACTGAATAGAAAAAAGTTTGATAATTTAGCTTCAATAAGAATGAAAATTTGATATGAATTTCTTAAGATAAACAATTACAAAAAATTTATGTATTGACCATAAATAAAATGTATTTGAACAAATTTAAATGGGAATTTTAGATCTCAGAAACTACATACATGGAGACATATACATGGAAAAAATAACGTCTGAAATTCCTGATTCAAAATGAGTTTTCCTGTAATATCGTTGCGGTTCCAGCTAAATATTTGAATCCCATTTGTAGATCTGGAGCAATATCTGATTATTAAAATAAAAAATGCTACCATCAATCAAAGTGAAAACAATAGATAATATGATCATTAATACGATAAAACACAAAAGATCCACTCTTCTTTTCCACCAAAGATCTGAAATCCGTATTTCGGTCTATGATTTCTATAATATCATTGAGGCTTCGACCTCACAATTCGAAGACAATCCACAGATTTGAAAGAAAACTTGATTAAAACAAAATTATATCAGTAATCTAAGTGAGACTGTACCTAAAAAACATTATTTATATAAAAAAAATAAAGAATACATTTATCTTTCTGACGAAATGGCGGAAAAGTTGACTGCAAATTTGTTTTTGATGGACCGAGAGCCTTCAATATAATATCTAAGTAGATCTATAGCAATCATCGACATAGAACATATTAACAACAACTAATTTATTTAAAGTATAACCTCAATTTAAAATAAGATTGTGATAACTCGTGCTACCAAATTTATGCATTTTATCAAACTTTATGTTATAATCAACTAAATACAATTGTGAGTTGTGTGTTAAATTGTAATGCCCCGCTCAAAGTCGACCCGACATAATGTATATGTGTATGATGTGTTTATGAAATGTTTGGGAATGTATGAGACATGTCGGGAGTCGAAGCGACCGTCAGAAATGATGAAAGCAGGAAATTTGTGAGCGGAGTTCTGACGTAAATGTAAGGATTACGACGTAAATGTCGATTCTGACGTGCGGGTCGAAGGTTCTGACGTAAATGGTGAGCGAGTGGAAAATGTCCAAAAGTTTGAGAGAGCAATTACGGTCGTATGATGATCGAAGATCTGGCCGTATGGTTGGTGTTCTGGCCGTAAGGATATGGGGTTCACGTAGTAAGTAAGGGGTTCTGACCGTAAATGTGGAAATTCTGACCGTAATTTTAAGTCGGCAGAAGTGTTATTTTAGAAGATTCTAGCCATTTCTTGGACATTTCTCACCCAAACTCAGTTCCAAAGCTCCCAAAACCCTTCCAAGTCTCTCATGAACCTATGGAATCATCTCCCACTCCATATATGACCTATGTAATGCTTGTGTAATCTATGATTTCAAGAAGGAAGGGAGGAAGAGAAAGAGAAGAGATGAAGAAGAAGGAGGGCTATCTATGGTTCTTGAGCTTGATTTCTTCTATAATGGTGAGTAATAGTTGTATCTTATGTTATAGTATGAATATGGTATGTTGATAGTATGTTTTCATGAGTTTATATTCATGTTATGGCCTTGTTATGCATGATGTATGAGCTATGTGAAGATATGTGATGATATGAGGTGAGTAATAGATGTAGTTCATATTAATGCATAGAGATGGCATGTTTTCTACGAGTTTATGTATAGGAAATGAGCTTAAATTCATGTTATGGCTTTGATATGTTGAGTATGTGAATTCTATGAAACTATATGATGTTATATGAAAGTATATGATCTTATATTGTGAATTTAGCATGTTGAATGATGTTAGATGATAGATATGAAGTAGTACATGTGATATGTGATGATTAAGACCATGTAATGATGCTAGAATGATATGAAAGTTAGGAAATGTGAACGAAGGCCAAGTGAATGATTACGTGGCGTGTTATGATGATGAATGTAATGTTATATGCAATGACATGATGAAGTTATGTGATATGTAATGATAAGACGAAGTTCATGAGAAAGTATGCTATGTAATGCCCAAGAATGTTATGATTACGATTACAAGGTGAAGGATGAATGATGTATGACACGAAGCATGATGTATGTGAAAGAATGTAGTTGCGTATCATGTGTTTATGACGAATGTAGCGCCCCAAGAGTAAAAGAACTTTTGGGGGACGGCTTATGATGTTCTGCGCGGCCTAACGGGTAAAAGAACCCTTAGGTGACGGCCTATAACGTTATGGGCGGTCTAGGAGTAAAAGAACTCTTTAGACGACGGTCTCGGCGCCCCAAAGCGTAAAAGAACCTTTGGGGGACGGTCTATGATATGATGATGATGACGTATTCACATGATTCGCAACTAGGGCCCAAAGAAAGGAAGAAAAGAATGTTACACGTGCATTCATGCATTGCATTGCATCTATTGCTCACTGAGTCCTCGTGGTTCATTATGTGTACGTTTATGTGTTTATGATGCAGTTACGTGGAGAGTGGAGAATCCGACCGAGAATGATGAGTGCGGATGTGCGTGGGGAATGGAAGGATCACAGTCCTGCAGCCCGATTCCGGACGGGTTGTTACATAAATAATCTATTTTTCGTTAATTTTTATCACAAATTTCAACTTACATAGTTTATTCCCGTGCAACGCACGGGCGTGAAAACTAGTTTATCAATATATATAGACAAACAACTTAGGGTGCTCAAACTTTATTGAAGTACAAAAATTAAACACTTACGATATCAGCATGAGATTAAATGGCCTCGAACTTGGCCTTCCCCGCAGCCAATTCTGCCTGCCGCGCCTGCTCTTGCTTTCTCATTACTTCAAAGACCTTAAAAAACAAACAGAAAACTTAGTTCAATCTTCTTAGCATGCCTCCTAAATAATAAGCAACACAAACCAATTGTTCCGAAACATAACACTCCGTCTTTGTTTGATCATGACTAACAAAGCTTGCCTCTGAAAATAACATTACCTGTTTGGAATAAGGTGAGCGATTAATTTCTCTAAGAGCTCTAGCACCTCTCTCCAATGATTTGGGATTAAACCCTCCTTCTGAATCTTCAACAGTGGGTCGAGAATCCCATATATAGACAAAAGAGCTTAGGGTGTGCTATTAGAGGTGGAAAATATTTTCCATGCAAATTTTTCACTTTTTAATCAAACAAGTTTCATTTTCTGGGGAATTTAAATTCCATGAAAGCCCAAAAAGTACAATTTTTTCCTTCATTTCAAGGAATTAAAATTTCCATGGAGTGTGATAAGTATTGAAATTCTATGGAATTTAAATTCCAATTCTTTTCTACCTTGCAATCAAACACACCCTTAATAATAATATAATTGGTTTATTTAATTTTTAAATTTAATTAATTTTCTCAATAATAATAAAATCAAGTAATTTTTAAAAAAATATCTAAATTGAAAGCAAACAAAAAGTCAAGCGTCCTATCGACTCGCATTTGCGGGAAATCTACACCCCCATTCGGAGTATAGGGTTACAGGTTGAAATTTTCATGCTTCCTATCTTATCATACGTTTCGAGAATAATATGATGGAGAAAAATATATATAAATGAAGTCATGGTTCTAAGGAGAAAATGTAAGTTGAGACCTTCATATATTTTTCATGAACCTAAGATTATAGTTTAAGTTTTCCTCCAAGAAAAAAAAAGGAAAATTAATTTCATTCGATTGAGGAAAAAAGTTATTCTCAAAAATATTTTTATACACAATAATGGATGTTGTTGTTTTTGAATTAGTGTTTATATTGAATTGAGATTTTTTGGGAAATTTTTAAAATTATGCTACGCTTATTTTGTTGACTTCTACTGCTATGAGTATTTACAGGATGGATTTTTCTAAAATAGAGGAAAAACTTTGTCGAAATATTTAAAAAATCTTATACATTTTGCTGGTCTTTTTATTATATTTTCAATAGATAGTAAAATAACTATATATTGGACATATTTTTCCTTGCAACGCATGAGTAAAAATGCTATATATATAATTTAAATTATTTAAAAAAATATCTAAATTGATGAGTCTAAAAAGATATGTTAATATACTGAATATGTTAAACTAGTGAGTTCATACTGAATATGTTAATTTTCGTTTTTAGGAATGATAATGGGTATGGTTTGGAGCTGATCAGCTAAGACCTGCCCCTAAACCCACGAGATATAGAGTTTTCCCAACTCGTGAATTCTAGGGATGGGTCAAGGGCTGGGACCGGATCAGACTTTAAACCCGCATGTTGATCCACAAAGCAATTTTTTGCTTACCTCGAATTTTTCTTTAGCAAATAGTGAATGGAATAACGGTGAAACACATCATCATGGACTTATAATTATGGGTTTAAATAATTTTCATTTTCAAATGTCCAAACATTTTTACTTGTATTAAACTTTTTATAGTTTAAAAATATAATTATATTCATAGTTAATAGGAGCGGATTCGAGGACGGATACATGCCAATCTGAATCCCAAACCCAAAATTTTGCGGGTTGCAAAATTGGACCCCCAAGTTCTAAATTATACATTGGACATATGTATGCCCTTACAATTAACACACGGGTGAAAATACTAGTTTAGATAAAATTCCATGCTAACCTGTGACTATTTTTTTTGAATGGACATTACAAGTTAGACATATTATATCAAAATAGATCATGAAATCAGTTGAAGCATAGTCTATTCCAGTTTTAACTTGGGGCTCGCGGAGAACGAATTTAGGAGCACATCTCATGGCTCCATAACCACCATATGATAACAAAATAACAGAAACAAACGGAACAAACAAATCACCATATAAAGGTATACAAATCACAAACACCACATAGGGTGTAAATACAATATTATTATAATATTGATAGGGTTCAAACATTAGACCACCTGCTAGTCAGGAAAGGTTTTGGCCATCAGACTATTCCTGATGGTTAACCTGTGACTATTTTTAAATATAGAGTCAATTTTTTTTTTCAAAAATTAGGTTAATAATATTTTCCATAACCATAAATCAGATTATACCTTTGACCGTATTATTTAAATATGGTATTTAATTATGTGTTTCCTTAAATGAAAATGGTAATAAAAGCAAATAATTAATTGTACCAATTAACAACCAATTTACCCTAGAATATTGATGCTGTCTCCAAAAAACTATGCCCCTCATGATGTCCATAAAAATCTCTCATCACTTCTTAAACTATTTTGACAATTTCTATTGCATAGTGGTAAATTTTGTGTGACATAATCCTTTTCACACATATCTTTTATATTGTCGCATGTCACCTATTGTTCTTCATGGTCTAATTAGTTACAATTTATCTAAAACTAGAAAATTTTGATTTGTACGACTTGTACATGTTTTAGTCACCATTTATGTGACTCGTGTATGAGACATAATGGTTTTCATGGCCTATTTAGTCACAATTCATGTTAAAAACAAACAAACAAACAAAAATTGATTTATGTGACTCGTTTTGTGCATGTAACCTATTATTTTCATGGTCTAATTAGTTCTAATTAGTCACAATTCATCTAGAAAATAGTAAATTTTGATTTGTGTGACTTATGCATGGTTTAGTCATAATTCGATCTCGTGCATGTTTTTTGTCACAATTGGTCACAATTTTATGTGATTAGTGTTGCACGTGACCTATTGTTTTTCATGGTCAATTTAATCACAATTCATCTAAAAAGCAATGAAAATTGGTTTATGTTCCTCATTCATATTTTAGGCACAATTAGTCACAACACATCGTGCGTGTTTGAGTCACAGTTTATGTGACCTCAATTTTAGTTACAAATGATTAAAAACCTGATTTATGAAGTTTTTAAGATGTTGGTATCATATGTGGCTACATAAAAGTAAACATTGGGTCTTCAAAATGGGGGCGTTGGGTAGAACTTAGAAGTTAATTTTGTCAAATAACAATGGTGTACTATTAGAAATAGAATACTGAGCAGTGTTAGAATGTGTGTAAAAATAGATTTTTATGTCTTTTTATGTGATATAGGAGAAAGAATGAGTAGAGTTGAATGGTTGAGATTTGTGCAGTACAGGTAGGTTCCATGAGATATGTGGATGTGAAATCGGAGAGAGAATTAGTGTGGTTAAAAAGAATGTACAAAAATATATTAAAACATGTAGAAGAACACGTTGTGAATCTGCAAAAGTGGCACTAATGTTTACAATTTCATCATCATCTTATGAAATTCTGAAAAGTTGACAAATTCAGGCACATTGCACGTTTGTGCTAGCTAGTTTCAACAAAAAGTTTGTATCTAGCATGTTAGAAGGCAGTTTAACTAGTATAATACTTCTTGGTGGTGAAAACCGACAGTAAGGAATGGATAGAGAAATTGAAAAAGACAATGGGTGAAAACGAGTGGATGGAATGACAGACAGCAATATATTCTTTTTTATGCATAGAAGATAAACCTTCTTACAGTTGGTGATTAACATATAATGATTATTTTTTATTAATAATTAATAATTCTACAAATCTAAATTGTCTAAATCAGCTGAGAAGAAAAAAATGTTCATAATTTCTTTAATTGTAGTGTCCAACACCCCTTCCTAATAAGTCTCGCCTTAACATCTCCATACATAGTGCCAATTATTAATGGAAAAATCAATATGATGGAGGTTGCTTTTAGGCGAAAATAATGGTTTGGGGGTGGGACATGGCTTGGTATGAATTAGGTCAAGTGGGTTCTTAATTTGATGAATAATGAAGTAAAGAGGGGACAAACCCATATGAAGAAGATGGACAATTCTTTCAACACTTATTCTTGTGTCTACGGCCATATATATAGAGCCCTTTTAAACAGTCAATCTGTTATCCACATTCAATCATTCTAAAGAAATTTGTGATAATATGAAATCTTTTTTAGGCCAAATGTTCTTTTCTCACTCTTCTTTCTACATCCAAGCAAAGTCATATTGTTCCTCTCCCTTGCAATGATTATCACAGCAACTATATAGAGTTTGATATGGTTAGGTACTTGTGTTTAAGGTTGTTAATTAAAGTATCTTGATATTTGAGTATGTTTAGGTAATTTATTAATGTTCGGTTTATCGATGAATTATCTTTATGTTACAGAGATTTTGTCAGGGTATCTTTTTCCTCTAGCTATGATCTAGTGCAAGCTCTTCCACAAAGATATTATACAAGTAGTTAATGTGGAAGCACTACATCATGCCACATCAACTATATTTGAACTTGCAGCATGACGTAGTGCTTTTATTTTAATTACTTGCATAATATCTTTATGCAAGCACTTGCACTAGATCAAAACTCCCCCACCACAACCCCCTTTTTTTTTGGTTTCCTTTTAAGTTATTTGTGGCCTTACACACTGCCGAATTTCTTTGTATCCATGTGGGATTTTGTACTTGATTTAGTGAGAGAAATTCAAACGTTTAAAAACATATGTGACTTTATTATAGTCGCTATGGAAAAAGAACCAATATTATTGACTTGATCTTGTTTGATAGAGATTTTTCTATTAAAAAGGAAATTACCTTTATAAGTTTGTGATTAAAATGTGAAATTACCTTTATAAAGTTTGTGATTAAAATGTTATTGATTTTTTTTCTTAAGTTATAAATGCCATAAACGCTCAAAAAATAAAAAGAGGTATAAATGTCATGAAAAATGTTATTAAACACGAATTTAGAGAAAATTAATTTTAAAAAATAACTCCAACGAACGGGCTCTAATATGATGGGATGAATGGGTTTAGAATTAATTAAATTGGAAATGTTAAATCGTTCTAGTGTTGGGACGATTTTATTGTCCCAACGCTGTAAATCATATGTAAATCATTTTTACATGTCATTTACATTGTTGGGACGGTGGGAACATTACACTCTTGCTAATTAAACATAGCCAAAAAGCATAAAGCTCGATATGACACTATACAGGCCATTTTGAAGGCCCGTCCGACCTTCCGTTTGAAATGTGAGACCAAGTCTAGAATCAACACGGCGAGAGGGAGCTCTAGCAATTTCGAAAATTTTCCGACGACACCGTGGTGGACGGTCAAAGTTTTGCCAACAATTTTAGGCTAAAATTATTGCCAAAATTTTGACAGACCGCCACGGTGTTGCAGGAAAATTTTCAAAATTGCTGAAGCTCTCTCTCGCTATGCTAATTCTAGATCTAGTTCTAGATTTCAAAACAGAGGTCGGACGAATCTTCAAAATGGCCCAAGCGTTCCATACTTAAAAAATCACCGATGGGTTTTGAAAGTTTTTGTGACACTATGTAGCAATTCTGTTGGCTTGATATTGAAATTTTGAAATGGTATGTTTCGTTGGGTGAGACTAAAAATGGTGTACTTTGTTGATAAAAGTAAGCTTTTTATGGAGTCAAAAGTGGATATCGAGATCGACGGCAAGCCTTGTGAACCACCTAAAAATGTTTCAAAAGAAGCAAGGTCATGCATATAAATACTCTACAAATTCCACATTTGAATTTAAATTGACAATAGAAAAAAAAAAACTGTGATCTTCAAGAAATAAATGAGATAGACATTACTGAGTTTAATAGAGATGAGGCTAAAAATTCGAAATTGGGGATGTGGGTCACCTCCTCACCGCGCTTGTTCAACTTTTTAAAAGAGAAAAGGATAAAATAGTGAAAAGGAAATTTAAATGGAAGAGATTATATAGAAATGTTATAGTTCTTAAAATATCAAAAGAAAATGACATTATTATTTTATTTTTCGTTAGTACTAGGTTATTGGAGGAGAGGGATAGGTCGACTCGAACCGTGGACCTAAGCTAAGTAAAGGACATCTTTAACCACTCGAACAACACTTTTGGTCCAAAAAGCAAGATTAAACTGTTACTACTTTTATAGAAATACTTTAAAAAATTAAAATTAATAAAAAAATTTAAATGAAAGATCATAGTCGTCACTTCCCCTCCTCGACCGGAACCAACAAGAATGAGATGAGATGTGAACGGAGTTGGAGACAAGATTCGATTAAGAATATCCCAATTTGGATACTTATATAGTGTGTTCAGGTAAATTCTTTTAGCTAAAAATTAGCTTTTCAATTGAATAGTAATGGAAAATACGATATATGTAGATAATAATGAGTATGATGTTAGACGTGTTATTGATATTAATATTTGACTAATATATAGTAAAAATCAATATCAATATTTAAGTAGAAAAGAATTAAAACTAAGACAGGCTTAATTGGTGTGTCTTGTCTCTCCCTATGTATCGTCACCACCCCTATGATATGTGCAGAACATGGGTTAGGAAATGAGAGTATGTTTTACCAAACTACCCTAAAATGCCATATTTTAGATGAGTATTTAAATGTGATTTAGTAAAAATACCCACATCCCTTAAATTATTCTCCAACCCACACCCTACGCATATCATTTTTTTGAAAATTTTTAGTTTTGCACAGAGAAAGCTTGAATTACATGACATGCTTGGCATTTCAACATGTAAAGAAATATTCCATCACAGCTATATGTATCTAGTGCTTCAGAATATTGTACAATGAATCTAAAAAAACCACAATGCGAAAAAGCACCAAAAACCGCGAGGTTATAGGTTCCTTTATTATATAGTCGGAGAATATTTTACATTAAAACCCTGAAAAAGATGAAGATTAGTTTAATCATCCTCTCAATGCATCAAATCTAATTTATTACTAATTAAGCGTATTGGGCAAATTACAATATCATCCATCGTGCAATATTTTCTAATAGTGACGTTACTATATGTCCTTTGCACAATTGCACCCACTTCTTATCCTCAATTACATAGGAATTTGGACAGGAATATATGTTTTTCCTTCGTACCACAATATCTTTGGTCAAAATGGTTGTATGTCAAATACGAGAATTCATGAACCAAACCGTTTGTTATTTGTTTTTTCTTACATTCCCATGGAACAAACTTTATAATCCAAAAATAACTCATTTCACGCACGGAGTCCAACATAACATAGCACGTGGAATTTTCAATCCCATTGTATTTATTATTACTGTAACAGATTGTGTGTTTATATTGATGTTGATGGCCATTTCTTTAAATTTTGTTTTCACGCTACTAGAGTTTTCAAAGTATACAAAAACTGTGTTAGTGTGAAAATTTTATTTTGCTAACAGTTGAAGTTTTAAACTAGCCATAATGGTAGGTTGTACGTGATGTGTTGATATATGATAATGCCCGACTCAATAAGTAGGGCCTAATCAAAAGGAGATGCGAACCCAGGGCAGATCTAGAAATTTAATTGATATGAGCTATAATAAAGAAAAGAAATTCAATTGGATTAAAATTATGTATAAAAAAAATTCCACATAAAATTCTAGAATTTTTTCGGGCTAGCACGGGCTACGACCCCGTGCCGCCTTCCTTAGATCCGCCCCTTGCCTATAAAGTAGAGGGAGAAAACCTAAACGAGAGCATGCATGCTCAAGGCACTAACTGAGATTCATCCATACAGAACAAGTAGTGCAGGGCGAGCAAATGGAAGGTGAAATGAGAAGTCTGTAGGTGTTAAGTTCTTCTTCTTCACATTTTACCACGACATTTAGGAATGGGCAAAAAAAGGAAAACCGAACCGAAACCGAACTAAAACAACGGAAACGGAATGGTTCTTTTGAAAAAATTCGAGAACTGAAAGGAAACCAAAACTGAAAAATTGGAAATCAAAAACCGAACAGTTTCTTTTGAATACCCTAAAATCGAACCGAATAATTTTAATTTAAATATGATGTCCAAATATGTCCTTTAGTAAATTAGTTATAATGGAAATATTTTTGCTTCGTGTAAATACTAGCTATTACTTAAATAATTGAATACCACCAACAAAATATTGTATCAAAGTCTACCAATAAATAATTTAGCTCTTTAAAGAAGTTGTATTTTTTTTTTTTATAAAAAATGGAAAAATAAGTAAAACCTAATCGAACTAAAACCCGTTCAATTCTTGGGATTGAAAACCGAAAACAAACCCGGCCCAAACCGAAAAATGGCCACCCCTAACGACATAGAGAAGTTGACATCAGAGAGGGAGATACATGTGCATAGTTAAGGTAGTTTGGGGAAACTCGAAGGAAGTGGATTTTGTGACAGTTAGCAGAAGAGTAATCGGAATGGTTCTAGAGTATAAAAGTAAGAAATCAAGACCGAAGACGAACTGATCAATTCAAACTCTAAACAAAGAATGTGTAATTTTTATTTTTATTTTTAATTTTACATTTAGTTCTTTAAAATACAAGCACTTTCTTTTACATTGCTTTTGTATGCTTGCGCCCCCTTCGAGGCAGAACGTACAATAACAAACACCTCTCACTGGGACTTTGTTTCAAGATGTTTTTGTCTCTTATCACAATCGTCTAAGTTCACGAACTATTTAATATTGCGTTCAACTCAAGCGAGGAAACAGTTTGGATGATAATGATTAGAAGTGATATAAAAAGTGCGGTTGATATTAATGTTACAATTTGATCAAACAGTAATAGTCAATTCTTTCAATTCTTAACCACACATCTTTCACCAAATTTAACTTCCCCAAATTTAATTTGAATAGAACAAGCCCCTAGAGAGAAAAAAGTGTGAAAGAGCATATGCAAAATCTTGTATAAAAATTTTTACAAACTAACAAGTGGCAGTAAGAGCATTTCCAATGCAAATAATGTAGATTTGAGGATCATGTGGAGGAGAGTAATAGAAAGAATATGATTATTTTAATTGAAAATGAAGTAGAACGATATGTTACGAGAGAGAGAGGGAGATGTCAAATATAAAATAGTAATAGACGATGTGAGATTTGACGTGGGAATGTAAATATAGCATCAGCAATTATGAACAAAAAGTGAGAAAAAAGAGAAAAATGATAAAACAAAAAAAAAGAGACCCACGCAAAATTTTGTATGTAACTTGCTTTGATTTTCTCATAACTTACGAAATTGTTTGTCGATATTATTGGAAAAATATGTTATGCTTGTATATTCTAAATATACATCTACATTAAAAGATGATAATTTGTTTCTACTAATAATAATGCACATAAAAAAGATGTATATTAAGAAATAAGTGTTATAAAAGTATAGAAACAATAGAGAGAATTTAGAGAGAATGAATTCTAAGGAATTCACAGGAATGAATTTCATTAATAACTGAAACCCTATTTATAGGAAAATTTCGAATGGCACAATCGTAATTACATAATTTTATCAAGGGTATAATAGTCATTCACATAAAATAATTATTCATAACTACCATATTATTCACCAAATTATTCTACCTAATAATTATTCATAATAATTATTTTACTTAATAATTATTTATAACACTTCCCCTTGAATGACTATTAATACAAATGTCTTCTAAAATTGTTTGGAGAAAATCCAGTGGGAAAAAACTTCCAAACCGATTGCAGGATAGCTTGGAGTGGTTATATACTGCTTCATCAAAACATTGCTCCCCCTGATGTCTGTCAACGGTATAGGAGTATTTACGTGCTGCCTCGTTAAAACCTTGTCAAGAAAACCCAGTGGGAAAAAACTTGATCGAAGGAAAAAGAGTACAGCTACTCCATCTGATTTCATATCTTGAGGATGGATATCCTTACTTCTGGTAAAGGATTTCAATATCATTATTGTTTGGATCTAAAGCATTATCTCTATTATAACTTGATCCAATAGATACACTGTGTCGATTTCTCTTATTGTCCTCAATATACCATGAATATGCCTCGTTAAAACCTTATTAGAAAAAACTCAGTAGAATAAACCCTAATGAAGGAAAAAGAGTACAATATTCATGTGAATACGCCATTAAAATTGCCTCATTAAAAACCTTGTTAGGAAAACCCAGTGGGATAAAACCTCAGTCAAGGGAAAAAGAGTGCAACACGTATTTTATACAAGTATGCTTCAAGCATTTCAAAATCTTTCATGGATTTATATAAGTATCATATACATTAGTTGATATGCTTCATTCATTTCCACGTGAATGAAATTTAGATATTATATAATATCATGTTATATTCAGTGCTTATATGCAATCAACAGTTTCGATCTCATTTTCTCATTATATCTAGATATATACCTAAATCTCTTCTGGAGATTTCATATTAGTTGAGATTGGGCTGTCTCATTAAAAACCTTATTTGAGAAAAACCCCTTTGGGACAAAAAAATAATCAAGGAAAAGAGTACAGCATATGAATTTTTCAACAATATCAATGTAGATATTTTGAGCCGTTGCATGCACTGATACAATAATATATTTGAAACATCTTCAAGAGTTTCATTCTCATTTCTCATTAAACCCGTGCATGAACACTTTAATCATAAGGGCATATATTTTAGCATCGGTATTTTCCGATGGATTTCAATATCCTCACTATCATATGTAGTGCTATCTTTTCATACTGTGTCGACACTTTCAATCTTATTTCTTTGCCCATATTGACATAACTTATCGATATATCTCATTATCAATCCTCTTGTAGGATTACACAATATAGTTATGTCTATATACTCTTCAAGAGTATATACCTCCGTTATTAAGACCATCTTTTATAATTTGCTTTGATATATATGACTGGGGAAATCTCATAATATCAACGCTTCTGGCGTGCTAACTTATCAAAGCATCTTAACTGATATATGTGATTGTTCATAGCATCTTTTATGCATCTTTGAACTTCAAGTTCATATTTTAATTGTGAGGATATAGTATGATGCATTTCACATATCATTTTCAACCTTTAATACTCCCCCTCATGTTAAGAAAATTTAGAACACTAAAACTCATATATGTTCTCATCATTCAGCCTTAATATGAGAATTTATATAGTTTGCATTCTATTCTCGATATTGGCAATTTATTGGAGGACTTTAAATAATTTGCCACATAATATCCCACTTGTATGCGCATACTCAATCATTCAGGGATTTATTCAAGTATTGGGATATACATTTACTAACTTTATCATTAAATCTGAAAATCATGCTCATACCTTGAGCAAATATTTCATAAATTTCAAATTACGAATCATATACACATGTGACTATCTAGTGGATCCATATCATAATATCTAGTAGTCCACATGGAAGATGAGTGGGCCCATATTTCTCATCCTTTATTGCAGATATATTTGGGATTTATTCTCAATATTGGCTAGTAATGGTTTCATCATTTATCGAGAACAACCATTGAAGAATTCTTTTAATTCTTCACTTGAAATATTGATTTCAATAATTATTTAAACCGGGATGGTCAGTCCGGTTTTGCAAAGGAGTATTATTGAACTTCTAGTTTAGTAAATTCTTATATCGATTTCACTATTATCTGTATAGTGCTCAACATGATTTATCATAGAAATAATTCACCGACATATTCCATCATCTTTTGGTGACATTATTGTCTATTACTATACAAACACGGATTTACAGTTCATACGCATCACATCTGGCCACTGTTCAACTGCGGAGTCTTAGCTCTTACGCTTTACAGAGTCGTAACTCATACGCATCGTATTATTCTATAAATAGATCGTCAAAATTATTGAAAAATTCATCCTAACAAGGGTCTATACATTATAATGGATCATATGCTCTCAAATCTTCGAAAATACTATCCATCACTACCGATCAAAATCCTAAAAAGGATTTATCGAAATAGGCTTGAAAGGTTGAGGATGCTAATGAATAAGGGTATCCCCACAAGATATCCGATGGTTGATTGAAGCAAATGTTCGATTATCTGGTGAGGTTTCAATTTCTTCTAAATACATGCCTGGTATGAGTAAAAGTAGTTTTTCAAATAAACGGAGAGCAAAAAGATTAGGAGGGTGCTACAAATGTGCTCGGTGGACATGTGACACTCGATGTAAATCTCTGGGGTATTTGTCCAGAAACCAAGAAGATAAAATAGCATTCATTAAGGATGGATTAAGTAAGGAGCCTTTGGATGATATTCAACAGGCTTTTGAAACACATCCTAGTGGACACGTACAAGGTGAGCTGATTGCCTTATGGGCCAAATTCAAAAATCAACAGGCACTTTATAGTCTTGAAATACTTACTTTAAAAGATCCTGTTTGTAAATTTAGTAAAATAACTTAGTATAATGATTTTCCCATATTTGTATAAGGCAAATTTATGTAATATAGAAGTTCAATATTTTTCTTTTATTTGTAAATATCGTTTTTCAATTTTCGATTTTTTATTTTCAATCACCGACAGATATATGTCATTTTCATTTAAATTTTTCTGCCTTTTTCTCTTTCATATTTGTCAAAAAGTAAATAGTGCAATCAATTATTGGTTTGAAAATTTTCCTTTAAATAGAGGGATTCGTGTCTCTCATGTTCATACATTAAAAGTATAGTGCAAAAAGAGATATATGAGTAGAGATGGATGTGGAGATTTTAGAATCATCTCATACAAGTCAGCCTTTACCTCACCAGATTAAAACCGTATGTATTCTTGGTGGATCTAAACTGGTAGGCCATATCCAATATGTGGATATGGTAAACCAACTCGTAAAAGAGTTAGGGAGACAAAAAATCAATATACTATATGGAGGAACCAACAACAAACTTTTAACTAGACTTATAATGGCCGCATCATCATGGGGAATAAGAGTTTCGAGTGTAATACCTTTCCATCGAGTTGGATCTAATACTCGAATTGGATCTAGTTCTACCATGGGTTCAGCTGGGTTGGTGCTACAAGCGCAATCCATCCACAACTGCATGATGTATATGATGAACAATAGTGATGCTTTCATTGTCCTTCCAGACGGCTACAACACACTGGAGGAAATATTCGATATAATATCATGGGCACAGTGAAACTTTCATACCAAACTAATAGGTTTGTTGAATGTCAATTGTTTCTTTGATGGCTTACTAGCGTTTCTAGATCAGGGTGTAAATAATAAGTTTATCTCTCATTCAGCGAGAAAAATACTTATTTCTGCTAGTACTGTTGATGAACTACTTATCAAATTTCATGCATATGTTCAAGAATCTGTGGAAGCCTAGGTCCGTCGGTCACAGACCACTGGTGTCAAGCGAAAAAGAAATTCTGATCCTTTAAATATCTCATTATGAACCCTGATATTGGGGGTGGCAGAGTTACAGAGTATTTATACTCTCGAAACGCACCCTTCCTTTATGGGTTCAATATGTATTTTTTTTTCGTATTTCTATATTTTCGAGTGTTTATTGCCATCTTTGATATTTTCAATATGTTCCACTTTGACTGTTTTGTACTTCTTCTAAAGTAATAATAATAATATCATATTGGCTTTATTCAAATACAGAAATCTAGTGATTATACTTCTTCAAGAGCATTTTATTCTTATATTAATACAATCTCATATCATCGATGAGATTACTTCATATAATCTCTCCATGCGATATATTTTCTTTGATTTATCAACATGGGATCTATTGAGCATTTTATTTTCATCTATTTATCCAATGGTAACTTCAGGTACCACTTATGTAACGCCCCGTCCAGTTCCACATACATATACGTCATAAATGACGTTATAATCAGAGCGCTCTGTGCACGACATAAACATTGGCCACCTTCGGGCCCGTGCACGTCATTCTTTTCATTTCTTTCATTATGGAACTAGACGTGCGTTCGTCATTCATTAAATACGAAACCCTAATTTCCTTTCTTTACAACTTATAACATAAAGCTAGGGTTTCGGTTTTCATTACATACCGCAAGATCTTTCGATTCTTTGCCCACACACCACGTCATAGCATCATGTGACCTTTCGCCAACCCTCCACGCACGGTACCTTCAACAAACATACAACATACGCACGTAATGAGTCATAAAGACTCAGTGGATAATAGATGCAATGCAATGCATGTCACACGTTCATTTTGGGCCCTCTTGCGAATCACGTGCTTACATTGGCGCCATTTTTAAACATATGGCCGGGTCCCATAACATAACATAACATCATTGGAGACATCAATCTCCCATTGGGGCATTGGTTCCCCGTTAGACCCAAATATCAGGGCGTAAGTCCCCCGCGGGGCGTGATCCCCCGTTAGGCCAAAACATTTCCATTTTGTAAATACGTGATAGGCATTTCATACACACGTATGCATTCATGACATGATCATAGATAGCACTTACCATTATGCCTTGTTTCTTTCACATCGTCATCATTCATACGTAACCCATAAACAAGGCTTCATCATCATATCGTGAACACAAACATAAAGCATTACATATTCGTGCATTAACGTTAACTTCACATAAGGCCATGACATTCAAACATAGAACATACGATTATAAAGTGTTCACGTTGGTTCACGTTGGTTCATATAAGCGTACGTCACATATTGTCGTCACATAACATGCATAATATTCCACGTTGAACCACATAATCATACATGAATGCCAAGCTTATCACATTCTTCGTTCATTACATATAACACCCACTAACTAGGTCTCTTTTACTTAGGACCAACTAATGCTTAGACACGGCATGGAGGATCATATACGTCACACAATCATGTACACATCATCAACATATCATGTCAACCACATAACACAAGGCCAAGAGATCCTAGCATGCCTCTAAGTTCCCAAATCATCATATTCATGTCATATCTTGTTTAATTCATGTATAAATCATGCAAATACGTCATAAAGCATGTAAAGCAACCATTACCCACCATAAATGAAGCTCAAACAAGCATAGAAAAGCTTCCTCTTGTTCCTCTCTTTCTCTTCCTCTTCTTCCTTTCTTCTTCTTTCCTCTTGTAGAACCAAGATCCACAAGCTCACTATTGGTGCATAAAGCTTCAACAAGGGTTTTGAGGAGCTTGGAGAGGTTCTTGGGTGTCAAATGGACCTTAGAGACACATTAGAGTGGAATAAATACCCAAAAATATCAAGAGAAGTCGAGAAAACTCACTTTGCCGACATGAAATTACGGCCGTATGTCCTTGAATTACGGCCGTAATGCCTTCTGCTGAAAATTTTCTGCACTGGCGGCCTTCAATGTTTTGGTCATAACTTTTGCGTCCGATGTCCAAATGAGGTGATTCAAAGCTTGTTGCAATCTAGACTCAATGGACGACAACTCTTAAGAAGACATCATCTTCAAAATCCAATTCGTTTCAAAGATGTGTCGTTTTGAACCTCGGCGCTTTCTTCTTTCTTCTCCTTCTCTTCTCTTGTAATCAAGGTTACATAGGGATTACATGCACTTGTTTCTTGATTTAGATCATGGAGAGGGTTTTGGCATAATCTTGGGAATGTTATGGGAGTTCTTGAACTGAGCTCACATGAATAATCCTCAAGAAATGACCTAGAAGACCTTAAAACCAGTTTCTGCCGACTTAAAATTACGGCCGTAACTTTCTCATTTACGGCCGTAGCCCTTGACTTACGGCCGTAACCCAATATCCTTACGGCCGTAACACAGCCTCTGCACTTCCTGTTCTTTCCCTGTTTTGACCTTACGGCCGTATCTCCGTGCCTTACGGCCGTAACTCCAATCATACGGCCGTATCTCTGAATAATACTACCGTAATTTGCTCTCTGAAACTGTTGGTGCTTTTCCATCTTTCCACATTTACGGCCGTAACTTCATCCTTTACGGCCGTAACCTCACCATACTCTGACCGTATCATACCATCATACTAGTAATAAACTCTCTGCATAATCTTCACTTTTCCTCTGTTGCCACTTACGGCCGATCACATACATTTACTGGTAGAATCAGATATTTACGGCCGTAACCATAACATTTACGGCCGTAAATATGGTTCTGCAGAATTTCCCCATTTTCATCATTTTCGAAGGCCGTCTCGGATTCCGGGCATATCCCACACTTCAAAGCATATCGTGAACGTATCATATACACGTGTAGCATGCCGAAACATCATCATGTCGTTTCATATCAAATACAGGGACACATACGGATTTATATACGAAATCATATACGTTTCCGGGACGAATTCGGGCGGGTCATTACAACTTACTCAATTTTTCTCCATTAATATTCGGTAAATATGGAGAATAAATTTTATTCTTATTATCTACTTCTTCAAGAGTGGGATTAGAATGTTTGATTAACTACTTCTTCTGGAGTAGGATTCGTTATAACCAATCGTGTAGTATAACACACCACATTGGAAATATGCACACCAATCGTGTGGTATTACCCACCACATTGGAAATATACTCAAACTATAAAGTGCATAAATTTAAATTGTAGAAATTAAATTCTCCCCAATAGGTTGTTGAACCTACCACATGGAAATTATCGCAATAAATATAAATTTACGGAATTTAAATTGCGAGAATTAAAATGCATAATGATTAACTACTTCTTCAGGAGTAGGATCTGCTTAGTAGAAGGTATTACCTATCACTTAGCATATAAATTGCATAAATATATAAAACCTTCTATTTAGTGAAGGTTGAACCCATTATCAGGTAGGAGGTGTTGCAGTATTTAAATTACAGTAAATAAAGTACGAGAATTAAATATTGAACTGCTTCTACGAGAGCAGATTTGTTCTTCTAGAACAAATACCCATTACTTCTACAAGAGCACACTTATCATTTTAGAACAAGTATATTATGTAATTAAACTGTTCGGGAGTTAAAATAATATTCCGATCTTTTAATTCAAATGGACTTCAAGCCATTTTATATAATCAATGGATTTAGAATTTCTTCATGAATATTCTATCCATTTTTCACTGTCGTCAAAATTAGATCGGTTTTACCCTAAGGGTAAAATTGTCCATTCTAATTCGCAAAGGTAAAACTGTCAAAAATATTTTATCAATGTTTTACGATTGGAAAATTATCTCCTTTCTACTTCAATTTATCAATATCAAAATGTTCAAGGACTATTTTGTAACTTTTTCAAAAGTTGGGGTACTGATTTGCAAATTTTTGAAAGTTTACCTTATCAATATTGGTGTCAAATCGAAGATCTCGTTAAATTGAGTATAATGGAGTCGAGAAAATTTGATTTTGATAATGTATGCTCCTTATATCTCGATAAAACGGATGTTATAATTTAATATATTATTATATTATAAAATAATATTACCTTCTCTCTTTCTTTCAAAATACTCTGCACTTGAGTGATTTTCACGTTCTTGATCCCAACCTGGAAATTAGTATGGAGACATAGATAGGTACAATAATCCCTTTTCCAAGGCAACTGACAATTAATCTGACTGAAAGTTCTTCCGATGATGAAACCTATCTTTATTGGCACAGTGATATAGTTGCAGATCTGAAAATATGTGGAGGAAGAGAAAGGGAAGAGAGAGAAGTGATGAAATTTATTATCTGACTAATATTAAGGTTTCTGATACAGATGTCATTAATAAATACAACCAGAAAGATACTTCCTTCATATTACTCAAATGGCTAGAGACTCGTGCCGATAACGTGTTATAAAAGTATAGAAACAATAGAGAGAATTTAGAGGGAATGAATTCTAAGGAATTCACAGGAATGAATTTCATTAATAACTGAAACTCTATTTATACGAAAACTTCGAATGGCACAATCGTAATTACATAATTTCATCAAGGGTATAATAGTCATTCACATAAAATAATTATTCATAACTACCATATTATTCACCAAATTATTCTATCTAATAATTATTCATAATTATTATTTTACCTAATAATTATTTATAACAATAAGAAAATTTAAATATATTAAGAAATAAGAAAATTTAAATACATGCTAACAATGAAAATGACATGTACTTTGAGACGAATGAATAAAAAGAACAAACCTATTTTTGGTTAGAGTTGCAGGAAACAAGCTCGAATGCTATTGAAGAGAAGAGACAAACTCTGCAACATTTTCTTAATTTACCGTCATGAGTATTATGAACAAAAAAAAAAGAATAATTATAATAATAATGGCAACTAATTAAAAAGTTGTAATAAATTATAAGCAAATGATGATTCAATGATGTACCTTATTTTCACGTGATTAGAAAAATTACTCCTTGAAATGTATGCATACAAACTTCCAATGAATTGACTAATGGATATAAGCAATTTTTAATTTATTCAAAATTAAATGGTAAAATGTTAAAATTCACTATAAATATGTAAATTGAATAAGGGCATCGCAGTGGTTAGTAAATCAACAAAATAAAGGCCACCAAAGGCCATAATATTTCTTTTTTAATTATTATTTAACTAAAAAAAATTTATTCGTCTGCTTGGATAGCTCAAGCATCTCCATTGCATATATTGTTAGGTGAATGTTAAAGGATAATGAAAAAGAGAGAGATAGAGAAACGATGGTTATTTTAATTGAAAAGAGAATAGAGGATTTGTAGAGAAAAAGAAAAGAATAGTAAAAAAGTAGGAGAGAAGTAAAAATAAATTTTAAAATAATGATAAAATAATAGTAGATGATGTGAAATTGGACTTCTAGATGTAGAAGGGGCACAAGAATTTATGATGAAAAAGTGGAAAAAATAGGAAAAATGAGAAAAAGAGGAGAAAATGTGGGGCCCATAATTATTATTATTATTATTATTATTATTATTATTATTATTATTATTTTGTATCTTTATCTTTTCACCATATATATAATTAAATAGAAGATGTCTAGACATTGTTCTATATAAATGCTTGAGGTTCAAGCCCTTCTTCTAGCGAATTAATATTAATATATTGGATAATACTGTTAGAATGCCATAATCATTGACATGATTAGTGACATAATAATAGTAAAATTCCTATATATTGTCATTAATGAATGTTGTATTGATATTGATATAAAAGGTATTGAAATTATTTTATTCCATTATGATATCCTTGGTGACATTTAACATGTTACTGTAGCATGGTGGTAATATATTACTATCATCTGTCTTTTGCCTGCACTGATGAACTCTCTGCACTTTTACCAGCAGCAATTCACATTCACCGGACAAGTGAAGTGAAGTGACAACCTCACATGGTGGCGCAATGGGTTTTGGGTCCACCCTCCACCCCCTTTCCAACCTCCAGTCCCCACCCCACCCCTTCTCTCTCTCTCTCTATCATCACATTCTTGATCTCTCTCTCTCTCTTATCCTTCTCTTATATATCCATTCCATTCAGGCACTCCATTTCCTCACACTCACACCCCCATTAATTCAACTCCTCCGCCCTTATCCACCATAAATGCTACGCTGTGCCGCAGCACAATCCACCACCACCGCCGCCATGGACATGAGCGTCCTCGAACGACAAAAGGCCTTCTTACAACGCCTCTATCAGCAACCTCAAGAGTCTCACACCAATCCTATGTTTCACCAAAACATGTCCGATTTGCATCCCAATTATGCTGCTTCTATCTACGCAACAGACCATCATCATCAACAGCAGCAGCTGATTGGATTTGCCTGCCCCGAAATCACGAGCAATTCTCATTCTGCAGCTTCTAATAGCAGAGGAGGAAATGTCTCCAGTTCCACAAGGAAACGAAAGGCTGAGGTTTGTTTGTTTCGTTTTTATACTGTCGATTGTCGAATTATAAATTGCTGTGCCTAATTTAAGGAAATTTTTGAAGTGCAGTTTGATGTTGACGATGATTTTAAGGATAAAGGAGCTGAGAGAGAAGCTGGAGAGGTTCAATCAGAGATCACAGCAAAAACTGATAGGGAAACTTCGACCAATAATTCATCCAAAGAGAGCGTTCAAAAGCCCGATTATATTCACGTCAGGGCCCGTCGCGGCCAGGCTACCGATAGCCACAGCTTAGCCGAAAGAGTAAGACACAAAAGTGAAATACTCAGCATAGACTTTTATTTCACCAAAAACTAACTTTGAGGATAAATATTGATAATGTTGATGTCTGACTTTGATTGAGTAGTAAAAGTTAATTTTTAACTGTAAAAAAGTTAAAACAAACGGAGACTGAGTTTGCTAGTGAATTTACAGGCAAGAAGGGAGAAAATCAGCAAGAAAATGAAGTATTTGCAGGATTTAGTCCCAGGATGTAACAAAGTAACTGGCAAGGCTGGAATGCTTGACGAAATCATTAACTATGTTCAATCCTTACAAAAACAAGTCGAGGTAACATAACACTAGGGATTATCCTAAATGACCATACAAAATTCTACCACACATTAACCACACACTAATAGAGAGTATGATAAAATTATCATTCTGCCCCCCTTCCCCCGGGGAAATAGGGGTCCACACCTCTATTAGAGAGTGGTGAATGTGTGGTAGAATTTTGTGTGGTCATGTAGCATTGCTCTAACACCAAATCGTTCATTTGCCTATTTTAACACGTAAATGCAATCTTTGTTTTTGCTTGCAGTTTCTTTCGATGAAACTTGCTGCTTTAAATCCGAGGCTCGACTTCAGCATTGATGATTTCTTCCCAAAAGAGGTACTCTACTCTATTCTATTTGTGTGACATTTGGGAAAAATAAGGATGTTTTTTTCGTGTATATCGAACTAATGATTGAAAATTTTTGATGGAAGATTCCTGCATACATTGCAAGTTTTCCAACCCAATTACAAGCGACAAGTGGATCAAGCTTACAATATAATCAACTTCAACAAGGAGCCATTAGTTGTGGGGTTGATATAGCAGTGAATCAATCTCAAATGTTGCCCCAAAAGGAAGGAAGTTCTTCCATGCCCATTACACAAGTATACCATGATTCTTCCTCTGCACATGTAATTTCTTACATTTTTTTTTATTTTTTTATTTTTTACGCTTTTTAGAATACTAGCTAACACAGTGACATGAAAATAAGCACTACCAAACACGGTCCAATACAGTACTTTTGTTAACGAAATCTGCGACATTTGCAGCAAGCACAAATGCTGCCAACTTGGGATGCTGAATGGCAAAATCTTTTCAATATTGGCTTTCATTAGTAGTGAAGAATTTGATTGCTTAAGGTCAGTTGTGACTCCAAAAAGTAACTTATTCTTTATTTCTTCACATATAATATTCCTAACAAATATTTTTGCTTCTATTTACAGCAAATAATTGAGTGTAAGCTGGTCCCAGAATCATGAATAGTGACTGATCTGAAGGGTACAAGAGAAGAATTAATGCTAGCCTGGCAGTTAAAGATCACAATCTCAAGTTGGAAGCACTAAAATTTTGGACATGAATATATTAACTACTAGCAAGCTTAGGGATTCTTTTTTCTTTGACATATCATAAATATCATTGTATTTTAATACTTAATTTGAGATGGCACACAATTCATTTATTGTCATTGATTGTATGGGTAGATATGTGTACAAATTTTTCACTAAAACTTAATGGTAAAGATAGGATTTGTTCAAGTACCCACTGTGGGTACCGTATGGTACCCACAGTGGGCACGTGGCGCCACCAGGTGGCGCCACGTCATCACATCGAAATTTTTTTATTTTATTTTATTTTTTTGAATTTGTTTTTGGAATCTACGTTAAGTTAGACGAATAATACATAACTGCCCCCTGATGGTGGGGGGTCTCACCCGACCCCTATGATTTTTTTTCCCCGACTGTGGGTACCGTAAGGTACCCACAGTGGGTACCAGATCAGAATTGTGGTAAAGATATTGTTTTGCAACTATTTTTATTTTTAAGTTTGATATGCTACTACGAATTACCAGAGATTTTACCGTATCAAACATATATTGTGTAACACAATTTGTTTGGGTGAACTTTTATTTCTTTTAAAGAATTATCTTTTATACTTGCAGAACAGTAGTTCTGCAAGTATTGTTAGGCCTTGTTTGATTGGGGGTTTAGTTGTTCCGTGCGGTATTCCGTGTAAAAATGTGTGGTTAATATTATTTTGGGAAATATGTGTGTGGTTGAAAATGAGTATGAAATATACGGAATTGCGTGCGGATTTGGTTAACACCAAATAGAACAAGGCCTTAAATTTAAAGTTTTACCATGATTATGATATAAGCAAATAGTGGAAAGCAAGTCGCACGAACACCCTAATATTTTAATGGATGTATATTTTATAAATTTCAACACTATTGTAAAGACACTCGAGTGTTTAACAAGTCGCATGTCATTTCTCCTCTAACGAAAAGTAATAAAATAGCTTCTCAAAAATTTTTTAAAAAAAAAGAAAAGAAAAGTAATAAAATAATAATTTACTATAAATGCCAATTCTTAAAAAATTTGAATTGACATGATATATATGTAATGTTCGAGCAGTGCTAAATGTATCAACAATTAAAATGCTGAAATTTTATTTGACTAATTGAAAAAATCTACATGCTTTAATATCATCTATAATTGAACTTTAACAGATTTTATGCTTTAGAATTGGGAACTCGACAGTCCTCAACTTTCTTCCATCTAAACAACTGAAATGTGATCTTGAAGAAAAAATAATAATAATAATAATAAATATATAAAACAATTATGGCATTACAGTTAATTAAGTAGTGGGGATACACACAAGTTGTGGGGAGAAAAGTGAATTGAAAGAAAAATAAATAAAGAAAAGATAGAGAGTGAAAAGAATGGTTGCTGTTAAGTGGTCCTTTTTATTATTGTTGCTTGTCAAATATGGTTTCCAATTGACTTGCACAGAATATGGTCATGCCCACTGAATAAGACAACCACCATACCACTAACATTACATGCATAAATATGAACTAGCTAGTGCTGGGAAACTGTTTGGTCTGGTCTTGTGACAATGATCACTGGATAAACAAGCCATATAAGCTTGGGACATATGTAATACATGCTTGGTAAAATTTAAATTAATCAAACATATAACATTTTGTAATAGTTTCTCTATTTTTTACCACATAACATTTTGTAATAGTATTAAGAACTATCTATTCACTATTTATTGTCAACACATCAAAATCTCTATTTTAAAGATATTAGTAGGGATGGCAAAGAGGTCGTAACGGACAACTCGACTTGTCAAAGTGATAGCACAGTTTGGCTTCAAGGCTCGTGTCCTCCAAAGTGTTGCTCTGTGTTGCGATAAATTCCCACACCGCAAGTACATGGGTCGCACAAGTATCAAAATGGACTTGTTAGAGTCCGGGTATCTTAGCCACGAGGACCGAATTATTTCACGTTTAATCAACCAACCTTAACCGAATTGAATAATTTTGAATCAAATGCGAGAATTAAAATGCCAATTTAAGATGCAAAATAGAGAAACTAATAATAAAGAACAAGTTGGAAAGATGATTTTTTTTTTTTTAAATATCAAGTATGGAGAAACTAGCATTAAGGTTTCAAATCCACTTTTCAATCAATTTTTACCCGGATTGCTAACTTGACAACAAAATTCGATTAAGACGATCAAAATTCCAATATTATTAAATAATCTCTCTCGAATACAATTTAACCTATTTTTACGAACGAAATAACCATATCTCTATGATATCAATGCCGTAGAATGTATTAAAGATAAAACATTTCACAAAAGATCGTATAGAGCATAAGGGTATTCTCATCCCCTATCGAACTTTATAGTTTTTAATATAGGTTTAGTCTAATTTAGATCTCTCGATTCAAAAACTAAACTACAAACATCATACAATTATGCGTATTAACCATATGAAGAAAACAAAACAATATTAAAAACTCAAGAATCAAATAATCGTCTTAAACGTCAAACTAATAATCCAAACATAAAAATTAATGTCCAAACTTCATTTCAACACTAATGCTAAAACGAATCTAGCATAGCATATTGTAAATAAAAGAACAAAAATTAGAAAAGAAGCCATAACCGGATGTTGAACGATGATGTTCTTGATTTCAATCTTCAATTTACCCCAGAAATCTTGTAAAAAGCTCTAATTTTTGCTCCTCTCTTTGTGTAGAAAGCTAGATTCCCTTTTTGTGGCTTTATTCTCCTTATATAGTTGTATGAAGATGCCCCAATTTCATATAGGAGAAATAGCGCAAAAGATACCAAAATTAGAATTGTAATTAAATTAGGAAATTTGGTCTTGGGGGTTACGGCCGTAACTGTGGGAGTTACGGTTGTAACTTCCTTGCAGGCCGAAATTAGGGGTTACGGCTGTAACTACATGCAGTTTTAGTATTTTGGACATAATTTTTTATCCCGATGTCTGATCGAGGTTATTCAAATTGGGTTGGAAACTAGACGAAGAGATCTACAACTTTGTGTGAAATAAAAAAAATCCAAAATCCAACTTTATCCTTGTCAAAACCCCTCCTCAGTTTTCCGTTCTTCTTTATTCTTGCCCCAAAATTCTACAAATTTGCACCAATTCAATTTCTTCTCTTTCAATATTGATTCAAATATCATCCATGTTGGTTTTTACCTAAAAAAGAACGACATAAAGCATATTTAAGTAAAATGAAACTAATTAAACGAATTTAAAACTATAAAATAAGCGTAAATTTGATGCTTATCACTCTGTTCGGCGCATGATCCTTGGTCTTCGGGGGCCGAACCTAGCATATCCAAGGGCAGTTTGGCTTGTGAAATTATTATTATCATCATCATCATCTTATCTTTTCATATTTTTAGAAACCGATCCGGCATTCCAAGTTCTATATATTGTAGATTTGAAGCATGCAGTTTCTAAGTTGTTCAAAATTGATATTACAATATGTTCTATATACATATTGTAATATCAATATGTTGTGAGTACTTGATTATTCACCATTCTATATTTTCAAGTTTTTTAATTTCATTGATTTCGGTTCAAAATCATTACTTAACTTTTTCTTCCCTTAACTTTTCTGAGCTTAAGAGAGCGTTAGCGGATGAGTTTTAATGTATTTTTATGAGTAGGAAGAGAGAGAATGAGTGGAGTTGGATGGTGGAGATTTAATGAGTGTGAAGATATATGGATGTGATTTGTTTGACCAAATTTAAAATTTGAAAAAAATACATTAAAATGCATTTTTTACTTTATGCTAACACCCTCTAAATCAATCGTTTCATTATGTCAAGTGCGATTTTGAACCCCCGACCACAATTTTAATAATAAGCTGACACTTCGGTTGGTCAAGGGAAATTTTCTTATTACTATCTAATATTACCAATCTCTGGAATCTTTAAAATTTGCGAATCATAGGCATCAGCTGGCCACATTTAACACTAACTAGTTTGGAACACGTGCGTTGCACGTGGATTTGTAATCTTATGTAGTTCTTCGTATCTGTTCTACAGTGCAGAGAGCGTTATCATAAATGAGGCGAAATGACGATTTTCAATACTTGAGGGAAGTACGTTGTTGGAAGTACAATGTAACCAAACAAGGTTGCTACAGTAATAGTAGCCAGTGACGGAGTGTATGGGAGCATAGCTTAGAATGATGGAGTCCGCGTAATAGGCTAATCAAGGTTGCAAATACGCAGTCCTGCAAGTATTGGAAATATTGTTAGTGAGGGTGAGTTGTTAGTATTCATGCGTATAAATGTAAAGATGGCGTACCGTTGTTGTAAAAGCAATTCTTTGTAAACAATGTTTTTGGTAAATGTTTTCCCTTTCTTCGTGTTGTCATATTTGACTAAGACTTTAGTGGTAGACATTGAAATCCCTCTTGAAAGTGCAACGTATAATTGTCCATGTGAGAAGACGTGTTCCGGTAGATATACTCCAACGTGTGGTATTGTTTGGCCCTGGGCTTTATTAATTGTCATTGCAAAGCAAAGACGTATAGGGAATTGTTTTCGTTTGAATTTGAATGGAAACCCTTCATCATTTGCTGGGCTTAGTGGAATTCTAGGAAGGAGTACTTGCTTACCAGCGTGATGTCCTGTTGTGAGTTCTGCATGTATGACATGGTGACCAAAATCCTTACATACCATCCGTGTGCCATTGGTTAAACCATTGGCTGGGTCCAAATTTCGTAAAAGCATTATTGGGCAATGTTTCTTGAGAATCAATTTATGAGGTGGCACTCCATTTGGTAGCAAAGTGTTCAGGAATTCTTCTTGATAGTAATTGTTTGTATCATCAACTGCTTCATCAAAGCTCATGTAAGTCTTGGGTTCCCCTGGAAAGAGTTCTGTCAAATCATTGTTTAGATCATCAACATGCTCGTTTTTAGTTGCCAGGATGGCTCTGTTTGTTACAAACTCGGGGGAGGTAAAGTTTCGATGCAGTCCGGGGAAGATGTTTTGTATTAACATTTGTTCCGCGGGAATCTGGGCTATTGTATCGATGACCATTTCGTCCGGGAGGCAAATGAAGTCATCGTCTATCGTTGGTTCTTCTCCGTCACCAATTTTCAAAATGAAGTTTGCAAAATGTTCGTCGTGTAATGCTCGCATATTCTTTGTGAGTTTGAGCACTTCAAGTTGATCCCACAGATATGATCGTGCTAGGCTGACATTTATTGTTTGTTGTCTTGTGGCGCGTGGCACCACGGGTAGAACTTGCCTAAAATCGCCTCCAAAGACAAGAACTTTGCCACCGAAGGGTACGTTGTTCTCCAATATGTCTCTCAATGTTCTGTCGACTGCTTCTATTGCGTAACGCTTTGCCATAGGTGCTTCATCCCATATAATCAGTTGTGATCTTCGTAGTAGCTCAGCTTTAGCACTTTGTTTTGAGATATTGCACATAGTCGACTCTGTTGTTTGTAGTGGTATGCCAAAGCGTGAATGTGCCGTTCGGCCTCCTGGTAAGATTGATGCTGCAACTCCTGATGTTGCTGTTGCAAGCGCAATATTTCCTTTGGATCTTACTTTGGCAAGTAATGCTCGATATAGAAAAGTCTTGCCCGTGCCACCTGGGCCATCAACAAAGAACACACCGGGTTTGTTAGTGTTGATTCGACTGATTATACAATCGAAAGCAGCCTTTTGCTCTGGATTAAGTGCTGATTCAGAAGCTAAATCTTCCAATGAAACTTCAATATTTTCTTCATCGATTATGTCTTTTCCTTTTGGAGGCTCTGTATTTACAATTGCACGAGGCTCTATTTCTGGTAAATTGTACTGCCCAATATTTTTCCCCATTGATTCTAAGATCCCTTGTATGTCTCTCAGGGTTTCTTGCGTTTGAAGTTGTATGGAATATCCCTTTGATTTAAAGTCTTCAGATAATGCATCAAAATACGTGTCCCACAATTTTCTAACGTCTGGAAGCTCACAGTACACTAATATTGTAGCGAATAATCTTCGGATAGCGAATGGCATTGCGAAATGCGATGCTTCATCTAAACAGTCATTCACGCTAGTATCAGATTCAAGCAATCCTCTTTCCTGTGCAGCCTTTTTAAACGATGCATATGTGACTCCATCGACTGTTAGCAAATCTTCAAAAGATGTAAGGCCTCTCACATTGTTCAGTAACAATCTTAGGTAGTATCTTTCACCTTCTGCTGGGGAAACAACATTTATTCGTGCTATGACTAAACCTTTTTTCCTTGGCTCCCATTTCTTTGACTTTTTCTGCCATACATAATGCTCTGGGAATTCTCTGTACAGGAGATGTCTGGCATTTGGATTTGTGTTGCATGTGGTAAAAAATTCTGTAAGCATTGTTTTTGAGTATTGATCTCGGTGAACAATTGTCGCCAGATTTTGTCCTTCCCAAAGATGATACCAAATGGTTGTTGGGCAAGTGCGGTTGTAAGTTTATTATCACTGGCGCCATTTCACTCAATTTAAATTCAAGATCCTCCACATTGATTCTTGTCTTTGAGACCCATCTTGCATCTTGATACTCTTGTATTTCATCCACGAATTGGTTGTCATCGTGAGATGAAATCCGAACAGTTGCTTTGTCGTGGCCTTTGTAAATGTACTTGTATAGATATTTTATCGCTTTATTCCCGCATTGATTTCAACATTTATGTGACAGCTTGTATCTTGACAAAGAAGTATGGGTTATATGGAACCACCCACCTATTATCCAAAATAGCATTTCGCACAGTAACCTGTCGATGGTAACACTTTGTGTGAGTAGTGTTCGAGTGTCAGTGAAGTGGGGCGAAAGGTATAGTTTTTCATTGTAGTGTTGAAAGCAATGTATTTGTTACGTACTTGTCTTCCATTGTCTCTTCTGCGGTAGATTGCGTATGCATCATTACCTTGTGTTGTTGTCGGGGAAAAAGCTCTGGGATAGTGGAATTTGCATTCCCCTTTGAGCATGCACGAAGTTTCTCGGTTGTGCACTCCACATGGTCCATGTATCATATGACGAACAACAGTTGCATGAAGATCTGGTTGCAATTGCTCATTGGGGATTTCGGCGCAGACGAACTTATCGTATTGATCTGGGGTATGTATTTTATGTTCAGGCTTTAGAATAATCAGTAAATGTGCATGGGGCAAACCTCTTTTCTGGAATTCAATAACGTAAACATGAGCTGCGACCTTTCCAAAGAGTTCTTTCTTAAATAATTGATCTTTAAGATCTTGGAGCTTTGCCCTGAAAACCCTGGAGGTTAAATCAGGTCTATCTTGAGGGCGTTGGCCTTCTTTTAGTTCCTCTTGAATTTCTTTCCAATCAGGGTTGCATGTCATCGTGATGAATAGGTCTGGCTTCCCAAATCGTTGGACTAAAGCCATTGCATTGGCAAACCTTCGACGCATGTCTCTTGGGCCGCCGATAAATGTGCCAGGCAATACAATTCGTTTCCCTATTTTGTTCCCCCTTGTTTCGCCAGCGACAACACTGTCTACTATTCCTTGGTAAAGTTCAGCTCGTATCTGAGATTGTTGTTGCCGATAGAAGTCAAGTCTTGTTGTTTCAAGCTTTATGTACATGTCCACTACAAATTGTTGCAACAATCTCCCAGCAAGGAGTATGATTGATTGAGTGCTTGGTCTAATCTGCAACTTGTAGCAATAGTATTCCCTACAGCTCACGTTCCCAGTTGTGTGTTGCGAGATGCCTATTCAATTAAAGAAATATTACTATTGGAGAAAAGGGTAAAGGTTAAATAATTTCTTTATACTGACATAGAAGTAACACATACGATCTCTTTTAATTACAAAATGTTTTTTTGCAATAGTTTTGAGCGAAGTGGGGTGCAATAAAAATAGCATGCGTAATTAATGTACCTTGACGTTCTTGCTCTAGTGTTTGTTCAATAGAGCTAGGTATTTGAGGTTGCACGGTGATTGATTCGACGGTGGTGGTAGTGGTAGCGTTTTCAATGGCAGTAACCTCTCTCTTTTTTATGTCTTGGTGCCAGCCTGATTCCCCGTATGGGAACAGTAAAGGATACTGGAGGGGGTCATAACAACCGTAGTAGTGTTTAATTCGATGGCGGTTCCCCGATTGGGCATGGATTACAATTTCTCTTTCGAATTGTATGTCCTCAGTATTACCTTCAATCCAAATTGCGGCCACTTGATCAGCTGTTGGCTTGTTGTAGACACGTTGGTCTAACTTGACGTTGGTCGCTATTCGTAATTGAAGCTCTTCAATTGGGGAGAAGTCCTTTAAAGAACGCACGCTGTTGGCATATGCGTTCTGTCGTAGAATTGCCATCAACTTTTGTAGCATGTTCTCATCAATCTGTCCTTCTTGCAAGATATTCATCCTATGTTGTAGCTCATTGTCTGTGTCGTAAAAGTATAGCTGGAAGTACCTAGGTCGGTTTTCTGGTATTAGAGAAGGGAGATCATGATATATTTGGCCTTGTGCACGGAATGTGTATACTCCTTGCCTCGACGATGCAAGCTTTTTATCCAAATTGACACCAAAAGATGTAAATGCGAAAATGCTATTGTATGCCCGTATATGTTGGCGAAAATGCATACCATCTTCTGTTTGGGATGTGAATAAGAAATGTAATGCATCTGGTGCTGCTATTGCTGTTAACATCACTTGTCCATTCGAGCAGCAAAAGGAAGGTGTTTCAAATTCAAATTTCTTTGCTTTGCAATAAATGCAAGGAGCGACCTTTTTCAATTCATGGAGCGGTGAGACAATTGGAAAGGATTCATTCATCCTTCTTTTGTTGCTATTTGAGCTTTCTCCTCCTTGGCGTCTCTTACGTGCATTTGAGGATTTTTCTATCGCGATTCTTCTTTCTTCAATACTTAATTGGTTATACCAATTTGTCTTGGGGTACTGGCCATCTGCAATGATTTAATTATTGTTATGCGGCCGAATTGTTGCTATTGAAAGACATTAAGAGTGTGCTTTGTAGAACAATGGATCAAACCTTGGTTGGTTGCCATTTGGTGCGTCGTTGGAGTGAAGAAGGCTTGTGTTTTATGGCTTGGGTATATTTATGGCTACAATTCCAAACAAGAATCAACTCCCTGATAAGTAGATGGATGTCATTATGTATGTACAAAACTTGTTGGTATATTATCACAATAGTTCCAACGAACAAAATCTCTAATTGTTAGTGTCATGTTAAATATTATTTAGAGACTTTTGTGACCAGTAATTTAAGAATGATTCTTGAATTTAGATATCATAAAGTAAAGGGAACCGCGTTACAAAACGTATACATTTACGCATTCAATGACATTGCACATGAATAGCTGAAATCAATAATTCTTAACGACCGATACAAAAATGTTAAAAAAACAATTTCATATGCACAGCTACAATTTTCAACTTAAGGAGAGCAAATGTGTAGGCGACTAATCTTGTAAAGTGTGTTTGATGTTTGCCTCTATGTGCGATAATATCCTCAGGGGCGTACTTGGTGTCCACAATTTTCAATATATACTCCAACTATATATCTACAATATTACAGCTTAACATTTACTAAATCTCAATAAAGACACACAAACTAATAAGCAATACCTTAACTAAATAATTTGAATCTCAAGGATATAAGTGTGAAGGATCATGAGGGAAGATGCAATTAATAAAATAGTTATTTTTTTCCCGAACATGTGAGGACACTTTCATTTGGACAAAGTGATTCAAATATTCCCGACCAAAGACAATTGATGCTAGCACTGTGAAGGAATAGATACCCATGCTCGTATACTTTTAATCGAGAAATTGCCCACATGTCCTGCGCTCTAAGTTGATTTATGCATTTATGCCCATCTATTGAAATGAAGCCTAGGAATTGTTATTTATTTGTAAAAAGTACAACATTGTCCTTGCAACTAAAAGAAACAATAGTAATCATATAAGCCCTCCCTCCCCCCTTCCTCCCAAATCAAACAATTTTATAAAAAGGGGTAAATTTAATAAGTGTGAAGCACTGTCATACTGTGTGTTATGATATACTTAGCTTTATTGTCGTGTGGTGATGACATTAAATCATGTACGTACTTATGCATAGAAATAATTACGAAAAGGCAAGTAATGCTGGAGAGAAAGGTAACTTGAAATTTGAACTATATATCAGGATATAAAAAATAGAAGAACATAAAAGTGGGCATCAACAAACTTTCTCTCTCTTTTTTTGTTCTTTTTTTTTCTTAACCTATCAGTAGACTCTATAGAGAACTTTCAGGAACTGTATTTTGTGTCAACTTAGCACAATTCAAAAATAATTTTGCGGCCAATTAAGTGAGGGCAAGTTCAATATTCTTATTGAAAGAAACTTGATTTCATTCAAAATTGGCCCTAAACTGTTACAACAAAAGGGGAAAAATACCAAATGATTCCATGCATATTCATCTTATTTATGTGTAGATGCAGACCCCACATAGGGTAGATAGTTCATATTTGAAACCGTTAATTCAAATTTGAGGAAATACAAGAAACTTTTTCTCGTGTATGTCTTCCTTATCCAGACTCGCGAGCATGAACACCAATACTAAATACTATACATACAAAGAACATAGATGTATAAAAGTAAACAGTTACCTCGCTATCAATTAAAATTACGTTGAAAATATCAATATTCCATCCGTCATGATTAGAACATATTTCCATTGAACTATTTCGAGCTATTGTCACTTTGACGGATTCCGTACATCAAATCCCATGGTAATCTTAAAATCTAAAATATGTGACGGAGAAAGTAGTGGGGGCACTTTAAATAAAAAGAATTCGATTTATGGGTTTAAATAGTTGAACTTCACGTCACATTAAATTGGATATTAACTCAATTTTTAGGGGACAAATGTCATTCACAGAAATTGAAAATTATAGCTCCATAACAAACCCAAAAATAGAGCATCGATAAGACCAGTACGGAATTAAAACTTACAGGAGGTGTCTTTAGTCTCAAAACTTTGACCGCTTCTTGATTTGGCTTCTCACAATCAAAAGGAGCAGTGGAAGTGCATCCAAATCCTATCAGGTAAGATTAAAAAATAAAATACAAATCTTGCCCAATGTAATGAAACCAAGAAGGGGGTTAATTCAATTGATGATGAATACGTCAAAAAGGAAACCCACCAGAAACAACTACTCGCATTCCATCTAACAAGAACCGTAAATTAAGTTTAAAAATAAGGGTCTATCCGCAGGGAACCGGGAATCAAATCAACAGTGGCGTATACAATGATGGAGTAAAATCTACAGGGGTAAGATAAGTAAGCTGCTAAAAGGGTCTATCATAGAAAAACATTTTGGACGAAAATGAACCTACCAATATCTAATTCGTATTTTTCCATTTCATTAATAGGTTAATAAAAAGACAAATGGAAAATAAAGAGTCACCTTTAATTGGTATTTATGGGATTAATAACAACAATACTATAGGGATTATATTGATGGACAGGTGGAATGTAATTGCTTCGATCCTTCAACTTTGCTTCAATGGGTCATCTCACTTCATGCAGAATTTTTCAGATTTCTGTCCGTCAAATGCACCCGTTTTTAACTACATCGATTTTATTTCTAATGATGCAATCTGCTTCGACTTGCCCATTGGACAAATATGTGTAAAAGGACACGTAAAAATAATGTTCTAGTGAACGACTTATACACTTCTACCTCCAAGTCTCTAACTCGAGTTCGAATTGCCGAGCGTTAAGATGGATAAGAAAACACACCAATTAAGGTTATTGAAATTTGAATTTGCATCTATAGATTTCAGATTTGTTTCTCGTTTAATTTGATTCCCATAATGTTTCATTTCTCCTCGGTGGTGGTTGTGATTATTAGTATTATGATTATTGTTATTATTATTGGTTAAACAAAATCAAATGGACATCATTTACAAGCACGGAAATCACCTACACGATAACACTAAACCAGGAAGAGCAATTTGTTTGTGATAAATCAGAAGAATCCATTGTTAAAAAGGATGAAAACTCACCGAAGCAGATCACTGCACAATTAGGACTTGATTAGTTTCTCGATTTGGATGCAATGACCCCCAAAGGCTGACATTGAGAAGATTAGTACGATCTGATCATATAAGATGGAAAATCAATATATAAGGAGCAGGGTTCACAACTTGGAATGAACGACGGCGCCTCGGAACCCGGAACCTGGAGGTTATATCTCTAATCCCCTTTAATCTACGTAAGAAGGAACCAATTGCCAGATCAAATCGGGGTAGGGGAAAAATTGTACAAAGAGACATCCCGCTTTCAGTTTCATCTGGAAAAAGGGGGAAAGGAGTTGTCGTTTCAACTGCTTCGCGAATGTTTTTAGAAGAAGAGTAAGCAGAAACTTGATTACCTTGGAGAACTTAGACGAAATGCATGTGCAAATAGTGGAGAAGCAAATGGAGAGGTTTTGTCGTTGGTTTCTTGCACGGTAATTAAGATCGCCCTTTTGCATTCTACAAGTTGAGAGGCCCGTTAAATGACCCAAGTAAAGAATCATGTAATATGTTCAACCAAATTCCGTGGTTGTTTTTCTAATCGCAATATGATAAAATAAATTTATTTCCTTTTTTAAGGTTTGTGTTTCTTTAATCGTATTGCTTGAGATTTGGTGAATACTTGAATTCTTTTTCCTTATTTGTTGGCCAATCAACCGAATGGAGCCGCAACTTTATTGATTAATCAAGCTTAAGAATTATACAGTGTACAAGGTCTACAAATTATCTTTCCCACAGAATGTTACTTGCTTCGCCTTCACCTGTCAGTTCTTGACATCAGAATTTGATTCCTTTAAGCTCATATTTATGACATGGAATTATCAATTATTTATATTAGTCAATTGCATAGTGACACCCAAATCTCATCAACAATTTGATCATCGAGTAAAAATTTAATTGTTTGTTTTTGTTTTGACCGGTAAAATGATTTATTTCATTTCACGAATAGCAAAAGAACTAATAAGTCTCGGTGACCAATTAATGAAACCAAGGAGCGAGTTAATTAATTAAAAGGGAAAAAGAAAGAAGCAGGTTAATCACAAGAAAAGACGACAAGAAAAGACGGCAAGGCGCTCTTGGAGTGAACTAATTTCTTCATCATAATTTGTTTGAGCAGTACTGTTTAACTTATGTTATTGGCAAGCTTGTTTATACAAGAAGTAAAACAGATCTTATGGATTTAGTGTTTAATGAACCTACATGATTTGTAGATTTGTTAAAAGTTAATGTGACTTATTTCGATCGCATAAATTGGCTTTCTATAAGAAAGGATTTTTGTGTTGCTCTTCGTCCATTGACTACTAAACGTGGTCGATTACATGCAATAGGTGGCGTAGTACATGTCATGCTAAAATGATAAGTGCGTAGTTTCACTATTAATTGTTAGCACAATAATCCCTGTTGAAGTCACCGATGGGTACACAGGAAATAATTTCACATTCATGGCAAGTAATTAAATGGTAGGCAAAAAAAATTGGACGGTTGAACAAATAAATGTATACCACACACCAATACGAACCTAGCATATTAGTTCCAAATCCATTAACATTCAATGTCTTTGCAAATATGGAAAAAAACACATTTGAATCAAAAGGGAACATGACTTTAAAAAAAAATAACCAAGCAAACATGACTCAATGCTGTTTAAGTTCAATAATTGAACTATTCATTTCTCAATCTTCATTTTCTTCTTCTCCTTGTGTGGATTGGCTGTGTCATTTAAGGGTGAAGATCCAGGGTGCTCATTGTGTTTGATTTCTTGTGCAATTATATATTTTCTCGATCGGTCGACGGCATTCTTCTGGTCGAGCTTCACCAAAAATGTATATTCTTGACCTAGGCAAGTGAATAGATTTTTGTAATACCTGCTTCCTTCTTTCGATTCGCACTGTGAAATGAGACATAGCATTGATTAGAACCAATGTAAGCAAATAAAGACAGGACGCCATCTTTTATCTAAGCATTGTTAGTTTGGTGCACATAATTTGATCGAAGTACCTTCTTCATGTCGGCGACATATTGGAGTAAAGGGCATCCAAGGATAGTTTCCAACGCATCAAACAGTGTCACATATGCCTCGTTAGCCCCATCAGACACTACAATCCTTAGCATAGCCCTCCTTACGAAAGCAACATTCTTATTGTCACATTGTGTGCACAGAGCTGTGTCATCAGTTGTTCCTGGGTAAACGCGTGCGTTGCAGGCTTTGCAATTTTCGTACCATGGGCGTTCTCTATTGAGAACTCTATCTATCTTTGCTTTGAACGTACAGAATGTTGCATCAATATTTCCACCAAATATGCTTGTCAAATCAGCACTTACTGCATCTCTCATTCTCTTACTTGGGTGTAGCAATTGTAGAACATCCTTGCCAGCGAAATTCTTGTTGTAGCTACAACGACGGAATAATGGTCTAACGATTATTAATGGTAATTCTCTTTTGTACAGAAGGTAGGTTTTTAAAGGGCTATACTAAATACGAAACTAAATGAAGTGAATACATAAGAAAGGTTTACCTCTTCTTCAACTCTTCGGTTTCCATGATTTCAGGATTTATTTCAATCGTACTTATATATGTGGTCGATAGGGTGAGCTCACCTATGGAATTACAATTCAGTCACTCATCTAAAAAATACCGATTTAGTCATGTCCAAGCGAAATGTGCCATGCATAATTAGAAACATTACCTTGGAACCACGTGCTTTGCACATTTGAGATAAGCACTACAGGACTATCAAGCAAATTAGTCGCGAGTAACTCGCCTTCATTGTCAGCTAGATCGCCCCACAAGCCTACCGTTGTTGTGTTGGACCTGCGCACAAATTAGATGGGTCAAAAATTCGTAAACCAACATGGAAGGATACTTAATTACTTCAGGTAACAATAGGCTCTAAGTTAACTGACCTCCCATCAGACAGTGTTATGTCTCTCTTGTTTGCATCACGCTTTGTCATTTTCCCAACTTTCAAAGGTATAGGTTGACGTACTCTTAGTACAACACCTATAATATCTGCAATTTGTCGTGCTTAATTATTACACATGCATTTACTATTTCATTTTTGCATACTGTTTCAGAGAGCTTACCCTTGACAACATCTTTAGCGTCTTCGGGTTTTTCGTAATCCAAGAAATTGTAAACACGTGTTGGCATTACGAAAACATCGGTGCACTCAGTGACAATTGTTGAGGGTGAAAGCACAATTTCAAATTTGTCATGCGCATTTAGGAAGGTAGTTTTGACTTCATTGATAGTCCCGTTTTCAATAAGATACGCCTTATCTTTTTCCATGATAGAGCTGAGGCGCGAGATTTCTTGGTTCTTCAAAGTTGCTTGTATTTTAGCACCCTAACAGTAAAAGAATGGATTGCATTCATTAGCTACTAATAACCAATAAAACACACGCTTATTCTTTTCTACCTTCTCTGCTGAGCAAATACTGATGATGAAAATAATTCAATGGCTGTTGATGTCCACTGACCTTCAAGTAATTAGGAAGAAAGTAGCTAGAAAGATGCAATAATAATAATTGTATAAGGTTGTTGATCTCAAGTGACATTGAATTTAGATGGCAGATTGAATGTGCCATTACGACCATAACTACTATGAAACAACACCATTAATGTGTCAATGGCTTCATTGGTGGTCGGCGATGGTGCCCGTTTATTGCCGGAGTTTCCAAATATTTACTGCCTTCTCTCTTCTTAACAATTCTTCTAACATCTTTGCAAATATTTCAATACAAATATTTACTTCTACGCTATAGAAGCAAAACAATTATGAACGAAATAGTCAAATGAGTATATCAATGAACCATAGTGGACCCAAAGGCTTGACACCTAACAAAGAATGTGTTTCATTACTTCTGCCTTTCTCAATCTGTCCCAACCCACACAATCTACTTTTTGGAACTGAATTTGCTGAATTCATGGATCATTTTATTGGTTGCTTGGAAGTGCCGATGTCGCAAAAGGAAGATAGCTCACACTCCCACCCAAATCCTAAATTAATTGATGGGATCTTCAATTATTATTGAATCTAAATTTTGATGCAGAAGCCTATATACAGTAGATGGAATCATCACCTAATTCACATCAATTCATATTTTAGTAAATCCATTTTGTTTAAGTGTACGAACTAATATAGAATATTGTATTTGTACAAATGTTGGACAGACAAGTTCGACAGGCATGGCAATGGAAATAAAATTAGGTGAGTGCCATTGACTTCTAATTAGCATCTCTAAGCAAGCCACCTATATTATTTGTGATTCTAGCAACTTCAAATCTTAAGTTTGAAGATTGATGACTTTTTCCAATTTCACGTCTCTATTGGATGTGATTCCTTTACATCATATGTGTGCAATTAAATTACACTATCATGGACCAAATTAACAGTCCACCTTGAAAAACTTCTCATTTTTTTATGTTTCATCTCATGCTATATACCTTGTTGTATATAGTAACATAGAACTACTGGAGAATATATTCTAATGCAAAAAATACGGTATGGAGGTGTAAGCACATGTGATGGTTGCTTTTGTCTTGTGCATAATGGTAAGATATTCTATATTGAGGTTGGAATAAATCATCTCATTTAGGTTAATCCGTCTGTCTCTAATAAGTAGCTCGAAAACACAAGAGGGAATGGACATACCTCTTCATCCATGAGTATCAATTTCATGATGTCAACCAATCCATACCGTGTTTCGTAAGTTTCACTTCCTCCTCTTCGTATCACTTTCACTTTGAGGGTCCATTGTGTCTTTTTTGGGTCAAGCTCTCTAATGAAGATGTGAGACCTCCCCTCAGTTGACATGGTAACTACAAACCACCAATCAGTTCTCTGTCATTCACCTCAATCAATAGATAGAATACAACAACACAAACAAATGTGTTCTCTTTAAGAAACCAAACTGCCTATTAATCCAAGAATGGTCAACATACGTTTCAGGAAATATACCCTCACCATTAAGTTCAGGTAATGAACTTTCTTTGAAATTCTGAAACTTTCAATTGGCACTACTAACACCGGGACATAAAGCATACCAAGCTGTGACAATGTGAAGTAAGATTTTTCTTTGATAGCTGCTGATATGTTAAGTAAAAAACAGAGGATTTTCATGAATTTTCATGAATCTTCATTACTTGTACATGTTCTTATTTCCAACAACTAAATCAAATTTTACGATACCTACTTGTAGATTTTGGAGTCTTGGTACTGCGTGGGTAAATTGATGGACATTGAAGTGTCCAGTTTGTAAACTTTATTAATTGATAGTTCTTAAATCTAAAACTACTGGAAAAAAGGTGCAGTGTAATATTTCATAATATTACAAGATATGAGTGATTGTGCTTTTGTCATAATCATATTAATGCAGTGTAATAATATTGACATAGCCATCCCCACATAAAGCAAGCACTCATCATGCATGCAAAGCGCCAGAAAAAAGAAACTATAGTATTTGGTTAGGATTTTTCTCCAACTCGGCGAGAGTTTTAATTCATGTGTGCCGATTTAATTAGTATTACAAAACTAACATTGATTATGGAAGATCTTCAGGTATTTGGTTATTTCACAATTTCACACTTCTTTGTCCAACATACTATCATCAAGATTCATACCATCATCAAGAGTACGCTTTTTGAATGTCACAAAATCAGGACAACAATTTGACGTGCCTGTAACTGTTACCACTTTCTTTCACATAAGTTGTGTTGGGGAAAATTCAAATAAAAGGTGCAAATTATATTCCGCAAACGTATCTTTAACATGCATATATTTGACACAAATATGACTTACCGAAATGAAGGAACGTATAAAGAAAAATGCATGAAAAATGACTTATCAAGGCAAGAGTTAGAGCCGTTATCGTTAAATGATAAGGCCTCGCACTGGTGCTAACGATTTTATGGCATTCGCCTCCCACTTGAAAATAGAAATTGATGACTCAGTGAAGGCATATACTCCTATAATTCTTACAAGTAATGGACATGAGAATTTTCGAACTAAGTATATGCCTTCGGATTTTGCATAATTTTTCTCCTATTACTATTAGTATATCACATTAAAGATAATGATTCTTGATTTTGTTTAAAGTACCAAGGATAATTTGAATTCCAGTTGTCTTTGCAAAATTAAGATTTAGAGTACTTTGTTATCGTAAAACCTTTTAGAAACTTAGAATGTAGGAATGACACTTAAATTATTTGGAATAGAATTAATCCCATATATCTTAATTCTTATAACCTTATTTTGAACTTATATGCTTCTAATTTTATTAGGTCAATAGAATAATCAGTCCAGATAAAAGGAAAGAGTGTCACAGTTCTGTTTCACAATCTACGCCAAATAGACAGTTAACCTATTTGTTGCCGCGATGTGGGCAACTAATTGATTTTAGATTCATTTACTTTCAAATCACCACTTCGCCGAAACTCAACTATAGCAACAGAGAATAAACAGAGATATAGGACTTCATTTTCTGCCTTTAATCAGTATATATAAACATATAATTTAGGGGTCATATGTCAGAGACGCCCTAATAGTGAAAAATTCACAACTCCGAGAGGGAAAGATACGTCTATAGTCGATGATGAATTAAAATTGACTTTTCGATACACAACGCGATCAGAAGCAATCATTCATAAACATTAAAACAAATAAAAAAGATGTCAAATTGGGGACGTGGTGAAGATTCGACTGCCTAGATCTGCAATTATGTGAAGAAATTAACAATTCTCAATCGGATTCCACGGAAAACACAAAGAAATTCGACTAACCTCGTTTCAATCAGCGTTCGTGGGGAAAAAATTGCCTTCAGCTGCACCGCGAACCTGTGGTGCGGCCAGCAACTTGAGGTAAAATACTGGTGGAATCCTGGGTGAGAAATTAATTGGACCAATCCTTTCATCTTCATAACGTCGGAAGCGTTTCGCGGTGGGTTGGGGAAGATGAAGCACTGGTTTTGGAAGATGGAGGGCTACCTGGATGCGTGCCAATACGTAATTAAGGAGGGGGAGAGCGGTTGGGCCTGTAAATGTATCGGAAGTGGAAGGGTAATTTGGGGATCAAAATGTTTTGTCCGGGATAGGCACTTTTAAGGAGGGAGGGATAACTAATTAATGATTAAAATTTATACTAGTATCAACTTACCCTTGAAAACAATATATACAAAATTACGTATCAATTCATTATCATTTGACATTAAAAAAAAAAGAAGGAAAAGTGTCAGCTTATTATTAAAATTAAATTGTAGTAATAAATCAGTACTGTCGCAATATTAAAGAAACTAACTCGTATTTCAATAAAATAATAATAATTAATGAAATTAAGCATTGTGACTTGTAATTTCTTATCCAATTTAAAATTGCCCAAAAACATACTACTCCCCCGGTTTCAATTATGTACATCCTTTTTTTTTTTTTTTTTAAAGATTACAAGTTACATCAAATCTCTAAAACTCTACCGAAGCGAGATCTACAGCCGCCTTATTAGTGGAAGAATTATAACCGCGCTTATCACGCAACTACAACTACAACTACAACTAAAGGCTGCTCAACGGGGGGCAACTAAAGCCACGTAACACACGATTGGTGGGACTTGAACTTGAGACATCTAAGTCTCAGAGCCTTAGCCTTTGCCTTCCTAACCAATTGGACAATGACTCGTTGGCATCGCTTTTCCATTTTTAGTTGTCTCATTTATATAGTTTTTTTTTCTATTTATTTATTACTGTACCCTCATTTAATTTGTATTGTTGTACATCTTAAAGTCATTTGATAATTCAAACAATTTTTTAAAGTTACTAAATAAGGGTGAAGTACAAAAAATATCTGCATTATTTTTTGATCACTTATCCACATGGGTACATACCCATTTCGATGTGGCACCACGTCATCTTTAATAAAAATTAAAATTTTTTAATACAGTATCTATATTGGATCAAATGAATGATATATATGTCGCCCGATGATGGAGGCCCACAATTTTTTTTTTTTTCAGATCTGAGTGCATACTAACGTGGGTAGAGGAGGATCATCACTCCGATGACTATAAAGTAAAGATTTTATTGGTGGTTATTAAATCATGACCCCAAGGAAGTTTTCTCAAAGTCACCATTATTCTAATGTTGAAGATCAAAATTAAAATAAAATATCTTTGAAGTCAAACACAAACGAGAAAGGCACCCTTAAGTGGACAAAAAGGATCTTTTGATTAGTAATTAAAAACTACATAACCATGAGGCATATGAATTGACTGCTATTGAATTATATTACCGAATAAATTAAGGGTGTGTTTGATTGCCATAATTTTTTATGGAAAATATGAAATTTTAGAAATTATTTTTCAAATTGGTTGTTTAATTGTAAAACTTTCCATAAAAATAATTTTCCATATACAACCACTTAAAACATGTTTTAACCTATTTTCCATAAAAAATAATTTCCACCTCCCCTTAGAGAAAATATTTTCTTTTCCATCTTTTCCTATCAAACACACCCTAAGTTTAAATAATTGGGCATTTGATCAATACCTACACTTATGGGGAAAACTTGCCCACTAAATTATGCACATATCTTTTTTGACCATTAACTCATCTTTTACACAATAAGATCAAAATAGAATTTAAAAATCACAAATTTACAACAATGTCATTCTAATAAAATAAATATCCAAATTTATAACAATGTCACCTTAATAAAATAAAGTAATAAACATCCAAATTTACGACAATGCCACTCTAATAAAATAAACATTCCAATTTATAATAATGGCACTTTAATAAAATAAACATTCAAATTTACAATAATGCCACTCTAATAAAATAAAGTAATAATTCAAATTTACAATAATGCCACTATAATAAAATAAACATTCAAATTTACAACAATGCCACTCTAATAAAATAAACACATTTTCTCTCTCTCTCAATTACCACAACAAGTAATCTTGCTCAACGTTCAACTTTTCCTTTCCTCGTTTTTGACTTTCTCACTCTGCACACTTTTTCTCTCCAGATGACTGTCACAGGTAATCTCGACCAATATTAACTTCTCCTTTTTTCCATCTCCGACTTTCTCTATCTATGCACTTTCTCTATCAAGATTACCACCCAAGTAATCTAAATCAACATTCAATTTCTCCCTTCCCCCATCTCCGACTTTCTCTCTCTATGCACTGTCTCTCTTTAGATTATCTTACCAGGTAATTAGATTATCACTACAAGCAAACTCGTTCAACATTCAACTTCTCATTTCCCACATCTTCAACTTTCTCTTTCTATGCATTTTTCTTTGCAGATTACCATCACAGGTAATCTCAATCCAAATTCAACTTCTCATTTTCTCCGTCTTTGACTTTCTCTCTCTACACACGTTCTCTCTCTAAATTACAGCTCCAAGTAATATCGATTAATATTCAACTTCTCTTTTCTCCTGTCTCTCACTTTCTCTTTCCAGATTGCCTCATTAGGTAATCAAATTACCACCCTAAGTAATCTCAATGGACATTGAAATTCTCCCTTCTTGTCTCTGACTTTATCTCTCTACGCACTTTCTCTCTCCAGATTACCTAACCAGGTAATCAGATTACTACCACAAATAATCTGGATTAATATTCAACTTCTCCATTCATGTCTCCGACTTTCTCTCTCTATACATTTTCTCTCTCCAGATTACCTCGACAAGTAATCAGATTATTATCACAAGTAATCTCTATTAATATTCGACTTCTCCACTCTACTAACATTCAGTCACCCCACCGCTGCCACCACCTCGCTGCTGTCACCACCACGACCACCATTCCTCTGCCACCTCTCCATCACAATTCCGCCGCCACCACCGCCGCCATTCCACCGCCACCACCACCGCCATCATTCCACAACTATCACCAAACCACCGTCCCCAAACAATCACTACCACCATCATTCCACCACCTCACCACCACCACCACCACCACCACCATCATTCCACCATTCAACCACAACCACCATCGCTACTAGACATGTCAAATTGGCTTGCTCGGCTCGGCTCGGCTCACGGCTTGTGTTCGGGCTCGGCTGGCTCGTTTACTATACGAGCCGAGCTCGGCTCGGCTCGTCGGTGCTTTGTTCGTGCTCGGCTCGGACTCATGAAGCTCGTCGAGCCCGAGCCGAGCGGCTCAAGCGAGCGGCTCGGCTCGATTGCCGAGCTCAGTCGAGCAAGCTCGGCTTGGCCTGCTCGTTTTTTTCTTTTTTTCTCTTTCTTTCTTTAAAGAGGGTTTAGGGTTTAGACCTAAACCCTAAACCCTAAACCCTAAACCCTAAACCAACTCGTTTTTTTGTTTTTTTTTTTTTTTTAAGTGATGTATATGGGGTTTTTTAAGTGTTTAGGCTTCAATATATTCGGCAACACTTGACTCGATTTTTTCCCCCTAAATTGTACTTTGGGATTTTAAAGTTTAAACATATTTATTTGGTGATTCGACTATCGAATATTTAAATTGTATGCAAATAAATTAATAAATGAAAATATGAAATGATTGAATGAACCAAAATCCAAAAGTAATTTACGCCCAAAAGATATATAAAAATAACAAACATTCTAAATTTTATTGAAAAATTCTTATTATATAAAAATACAATAACACATTGTACAAAAACCCTCCTCCTTTATCCAGGGCTTGGGACCGCTATCAATTAGATAGGCGGAGTTAAAATTATTCACGACTTATATAGTACGTGAATAATTTTTATAATAAAAAGAATGAAAAAATGCATAAAAATAAAATTGAATTGAAATTAAAATAATCTTACATATCTATGTGAAGCTCAAAGTGCTCATTTCATCAGGCGCCTTTGCTCCCATTCATTTTGTATTCGAATGGCCGCATCTTCCCAATCCTTGACACACATCAATGACTCAAATATATCCGCATTCAATTTACACCGCTCGTCGCTCATAACTCGACCACCGACACTAAATGCCGACTCAGATGCAACCGTAGAAAGCGAGTGCGGAGTTAAAGCGTCACGTGCCACTTTTGATAAGACGGGATATTGTGATTCATTTTGTCTCCACCATTGGAGCAAATCGAAATTTGCCAGATCGGATTTAGTACAAAGTGAAAGAAAGTCAAAAGCAAAATAACGATTTAACTCAATAGGAGTAGAAGAATCTTGATTTAATAGAGTACTCCCTGAACTACTAGTTTCCCATGTGTTATCATCTCTTTGTAACAAAATGGCCCAAGAAGAACCCATTGAGTACTCGGCCACCTCCTCCGCCATCATTCGGTGACCACTTGTACCGGATGGAATCATGGTTGCATAGTGATTATAAAGAAGAATCATAAAAGATTTCAAATCATAAGTAATAACAACATTTATATCCATTCCCATATTTGTTGTAATTGATTTCAACAACTTATAAGCTCCTTTTAAATTAATCCTGGGATCCACTACCGCACCAAGGGCGTACAATAGTGGGATCTTATCATAATATTTCTGAAATTTTTCCACCATAGAAGGAGTAAAATTTCCAAAAATTGGGTGAGTGCTATATTTTCGCAAACATGAAGTAATTTCGTTAAGAGCAAACAAAACAACTGAAGATGTGGGTGAGTATACGGCCGAGCATTTCACCGTCGCCTCATAAAAAACCTGCAAAAACTTCATGCACTCTTTAGAAATTTCCCAATCAGTAATAGTTAAATCATCTCCTTCAAGTCCATTGGCACGATTATTCCAAAATTCCGATATAACATGTTCATAACCATCACATGAACGAATCATTAAATAAGTATAATTCCATCTAACAAGCATATCCGCACCGAAAGTCTTAGGGGCTAAATTCATTTCAATACATAAATTTTCAAAATCTTGTTTTCTACGAGTCCCTGAAGAAATATGGAGTATAGCAGTACGAATTTTATCTATCATTGGCCGGATACCATCCAAAGCACATCTAACAATCAAGTTAATTATATGACAAACACAACGTACATGAAACAATTCTCCGTCAAAATTAGGATTAATGTAAGGTTTCAACTTCCTAATAACACCATCATTAACTTTGGCATTATCTAAAGTGAAACTCCTAACCTTATCGAGTATGCCATATTCCATTAGTATATCATATATGATACGGGCTATATTACTTGCATTATGAGGATGCTCAATAATTTTAAAAGCAATAATTTTTTTATGCAATATCCAATTTTCATCAATGTAATGTGAAGTAGCAGATAAATATCCTCTATTATTGCCACCGCTCCACAAATCATGAGTAAAACTAATAACACCGTTAAATTGACGCATACCTTGTATTAATTGATCTTTTAGATTTTCATATTTAGCAATAACATCAGCACGTGCAGTATTTCGAGTTACGTTTTGGTACCTTGGTTGAAGACATTCTTGTATGAATTTTATGAGATGTGGATTTTCGACAAAATTTAGTGGTAGCTCGGCGGCAGCAAGTAGGGCGGCCATTCCTTTACGTGTTCTTTCCGGATCATAACTCCAAAAATTTAAACCGGATGAAGTCCCTCCTTCACCACCGGGTCCAATTTGTAGTTGTGTTTGCTGTGAATTACTTCCAGCTCGAGCAAGACATTTACGAGCATGTCGAGAATATTGAGAAGTAGCACCACCTACCGTAAATCCAAATTTTTTACCACAATAATTGCATACGACAAATGTAGTGGATTCTCCATTTTCGTTTCTTTCGACTTTTTTGGTGAAATGATTCCAACAATCGGACGTGGTGGTTCTTCGTCGAGAACCTCTTTCCCGTGGGACAGAAGTTGTATTTTGATCATCGATTGGATTATTTGAATCAACATGAATTGGCTCGGATTGTTGGGATTGACTGTATGAATCCATTTCGTAGAATAAAAATATAGGCTATTTGGATAGATAAATGTGATAAGTAATAAGTGATAACTGATAAAATGAAAGAATATAAATATATAATAGATATTGAAATTGTTTGATGTATATAAGAGTAGAATTTCGTGGCAACTAGTAAGAAATATATAGAGAGCAATTGAGCAAATTATAGAGAATTTCGTAGTATAGGCTTATAGAGAGAATAGAGATAAAATTTGTTGTAAAATCTAATTCCAAACACCCTTATTTATACACATTTACGATGACATTTCGGTAATTATCTGAAAAAATTTTAAATTTTGAATTCAAAATTCAAATTTTGAATTCAAAATTCAAAATTTGAATTTTAAATTCATTTTTTTAAATATGCAAGAAGAGCCTCAAAAAGCGACAAGATCTGCTTTAATGTCGCTAAAGGCAATTAAAAGTCGCTTTGCGCCTTTTTGACCGAGCAGCGAGCTCGGCTGCCGCTGGTCATCGAGCCGCCATGAAGGCTCGAGAGCCACCGCGAGCCGATCGCGAGCCGGCTCGCTGAGCCGCTCGCGAGCGCTCGCTGCGGCCGGCGCCGGCGGTTCACAGAACCGAGCCGCCGCTTGGCTCTTCTGTCGGGGCCGTTCGGGCTCGTGACTCGGCTCGCTTTTTGAGCGCCGGCTCGCGAGCCGCTTTGGCTCGCTAGCCAAATTGACAAGTCTAATCGCTACCATTCCACCACTAAGCCGGGCCACTACCACCACCCCATCTCGCCCCTACCCACACGATCATTCCACCACCGCCACCACCGCCGCCACCGCCACCACCACCCCACCACCACCATCACGATCACCCCACCTTCACCACTATCTCTCCGCCACCACCCTCCACCATCACCATCACCGCCACCACCACCACCGCCACCACCACCACCACTGCCACCACCGCCACCACCATTCCACCACCACCATTACTTACCCCAATAATACTATCACCCACCCTAATAATATTATTATCGACATTATTATATGTCCTGATAATCATATTACCTTCTATTGTAATAGTATATATATCACTTATCCCAATTATTATAACCAAAACACTAAAAATATCATTTACCTAAACTAGTAATCAAATTATCTACCATGATAATTATAACCATAATAATAGAACACCACCCACAACTTCTTTTAGGATTAGAACACTATTTTTTGCACATAAATGAAGAGAAAACGAGGAATAATGTGCCAGCATTCAACTTCTCACTTATTCCGTCATTAGTTTGGCTCTGGTATACACAGTCGAGAGAAAAAATTCGTGGGGGTTGAGTGAGCTCACACCATCAGGAACAGTTATATATTATTTATCTAACTTAACGTAGATATAAAAAAAAATTAAAAAAAAATTTGCTTGATGACATGGCGCCACCAGAAGGCGCTACGTCGGCGTGGGGAAGGCCTTATGTTCCCCACTGTGGGGAACAGAGCCAAAGCGATTCTGTCATCCTACCTTCTCTCTACACATTTTCTCTTTTTAAAAAAGTAAAGAAATCAACCATATATAAGAAGAACATCATCTATCCCAGTAACATTATTACCCACTCCGATAATAATATTACCTACCACCACCACCACTACCACCACACCACCATCACCACCACCACTGCACCATACTTCCGCCACCACCACCAAACCACCACTATCACCATTCCACCACCAAACCACCACAATCATTGCACCACCAGCACATTACTTACATCGATACTACTATTACTTGCCCCAATAATATTATTATCGATATTATTACATGCCCCGTTTAATCATATTACATTCCCTGTAATAGCATATTACCTAACCAAATAATCATAACCAAAACGCTAAAATGCCATTTACCTAATCTCTATTACAAATCCACAGTAGTAAAAATAAAAACTAAAAATGAAAAGAAATCAACCATAAGAATAAAATTACCTACTCTGATAATATTATTACTTATGCTGATAACAATATTATCAACCTCGATAATCATAAACAGTAACTAAAACGCCATAATTTTAACCTCATCCACATCAATTTTATACATATGGCCAAAGATATTATCAACCTCGATAGTCATAAACAGTAACTAAAACGCCACAATTTTAACCTCATCCACATCTATTTTATACATATGGCCAAATATATTGATATTATTTCAAAAATATTCTCTAATACAACATTCATTGGACAAAATGTGGCAAATTATTAGTAATTTTTAGGAAAAAGAAATAGAGAACAGTTGATCGAATAAGTGTAACTTTTCACATGCAAATAGCATGAGAAATGATTTTTTTAGAAAAGCTCATCCAAACAAGTCCATTTGCAATGCAACAGCTCATTCTGCTGAGAACTGATTTTCTAGAAAAGCTCATCCAAACAAGTCCTTATGCAATTCAACAGCTAATTCCGACATGAACGTGGTGACAACACTAGTACCAAACAAATCCGATCTCAAAGATGCTTGAGAAGTTACAACTTCTGAAGGCAAAGATTTGGCAAAGGCGTAGGATCTATTCTTCATTGAAACTTCATCTTCGGATTCTTCCAACATCTCAGCTGCATTTAAGACAATAGTGAAACGGATTTACAATATTTTGAGTCCAAAGGTTATGCAATCTCAAGAGCTAAAGCAAAAGGATAAACACTGGTCGAACAGAGAAGAAAGGAGAGGAGAAAGCGGGGGAAAAGAAAAACTTTGCTTGTAATTGTAACGATAATAAAGTAGATCGAGATACTTGAAGTAGAAGGGATAAAGGACAAATATGGCATAAAAATATGAAAATAAGTAATTGGTAAAAGATTTATAAAATGTTATAATTAATGGGCAACAAAAAGTATGGCCTAGAGTTAATAGGCAAGGATTAGTTTTGGGCTATATTTATTGGTCATTTGCCCTAAATAAATATACTAGTGCTAGTAGAATTTGAAGAAAATAAAATAAAAGGAAAGTGGCACAATAATCCAAATATCGTAATCTATATCTATATATTATAAAGAAAAGAAGGGAATTTCAACCTATTTTTTAATTAAAATAATTAGTTTTCCCTCCAAAAATCAAGCTCGTTTTTTTATCTTTTGATTTTTTCCTTTTTTATTGATTAATAATTAATCCCTAATAAACAAATTAGCTAATTATTATCTATATTAAATGTCATCCTCCACTTATTCGAACTTATCTTTTATAAGTCTTTTATCATTAGTTTTTTATTAATTAATAATCAATCCTAATAAATAAATAAATTAATCAATAATTATTTTTATTAACTATTAGCTATTAAATCTAAATTTAGCTTCTCTGCATAAGTGTTTTAATTTTTTTAATCTAAATCTAAATACTCATGTAATAATTATATATAATAAGGGCCTTTTATAAATAATTGACTACAAAATGAAAATTAATTAAAATTAAAAATTTCACTAAGATTTGATTATTGTGAGATACAAAATTAGCATTCATTGAATTTTCACACAAAATAAAAAGAAAAGTATAACATTAAAATTCAAAAATTAGATTTGACTCACTAATTAATTTTTAAATAATTAATTATTTTTATGAATAATTAGCCAAGGAACGAAGTGTTACGACCCGAATTTTCGATAATTAAAATTTCAGCTACTACTTAGTCAAAGCCGTTAATTGTGGGTCAAAGTCAAATTATTAAAGAGATTTAATTTGGCCTATTGAAAGTTTATGGATTTAATTGATTTAACTGGAAGCTTGTGGGCTATAGACGTAAATAAAGGCCAAAGGACCAACTTAAATCTCTTAATTAAAGGAAAGGGACTTGGGTTGCAATTATATTATATATATATATATATATATATATATATATATATATATATAGGAAACGAAAAGGGCATTACTGTGAGAATTCAACAGCAACGCAAAGAAAAACCAGAGGAGCCGTTCACGCGTGGGAAGGAAGAAAAAGAAAGAAAAAGAAAAGGAAGAAAAAGGTTGGGGGGAGGAAGGAGATAGCGTGGGTTCGTCGTGGTTTTGTGTGGTAAGCGTATTTCTCCAATTTTATTTGATGGAATTCAATGTAGATTGTGAAATCGATTTTAGGGTTTTACCAATAGACATTGGGGATTCGAAATTTATCATTAGTTTGGATTGATTGGGTGTTATTAGGATGTTATATAGCTCTAATTAATTATTTTGAAGTGGAATTAATGGTAATTGAGTAGTGGGTGATGAAGTGGATTGAAACTCACATTATCTAGATGTTGAAAATTTAGGGATTTATTTTGGGATTCAATTGGGTGGTCCCAATAGTATAGAATATTGTTAAATCAATTAAAGAAGAGGAATAAAGTAATGGAATTGGAAAATTAGAGAATGTTAGAAAAATTAAAGCTTAGTATTGAATGTGGGTAGGCAATTGGTTGAAAATTCATATGTATAGGTTTTGATTAGAATACTATTATTATTTCAGGTGGTAACGAGACGATTGGGGAGGCCTACCAACCAAATTAGAAGCAGTTCATAATTCTGTGAGTGGAAAAATTATATTTTTTTTTGTCATAAAGTAGCACTTTTTAAATTCCAATACATTTTTAAAGATTTTCATGATATGTTGCTGCAATAAATATCTCAGAAAACATGGATTTTGTTAAGTAGAGTTTTCCTTTCCAAAAGATTATGTAAATATTTTTTTAAACCATCATAAAGTGCCATGTTAGATTTACCCACTCTGCACTGTTGTGATATGTTCCACAGTGTATGATTAGAATTACAAAGGTCTTTGGCACCCACTTTTGTACACACATAGGCTTTGGGTCGTGTACTGGGGTGTTTAGCCTTTGGGGCTTGCTCTGCGCTCGTATGACTAGTTATTCAGTTATTAGCTCTGCTTGACTAGTTCACCTTGTGCATCGAGTTTCTCTGCACTTGTGTATTGTTACTCATTGGTATTTTTGGTGGTATTTTCAAATTAATTGTAATTACACAATGTTAACTTTAAATTTAACTCCCAATACTTTCAGAATCTTTGAACTTCGTCCAAGTCTCAAGTACTAGCTTGTAGCATTAGTTTCAATGATGTAATTCAGCTTTACTTCTGTATTTCACTTGGAAACTCACTTAGCAGGTCTTCTAGTATTTTTCAGTTACGCTTACACTTTAACAAGTTCAGAAATTTTCTTCAAAACTATATAATATGAAATACTTTATAAATATATATCTGTGTTTTCAAACTCATCCACTCACTGGGTTATAAAACTCACGCGTTTTTCTAATGTTTTTCTTATCAGGAAGCAGTTGAACTTGAGCTTGGATCGCCTGTTGACCACCACTACCATTACTTTTCCATTTAGCTAGTAGGTTCATTTATTTATTCATTCATTTATTAGCATTTAGTTGAAACTTCGCATTCATTTGAGAAACGATTTTTAAGAGTAGATTCATTGGTTTGTTCATTGGTTTATTCATTAATTCTGTTCGATATTGTTCTCATTCAAGTTTTGGAAAATGAAATTGTTGGATTGTGGTGGCTATGATTGTTTTTAAAGATTTCAATATTCTTTGATTTGAAAGGAGATTTGTGTGATGTTGGGTTGAACGTTTGGAGTTTGGAATAGATTTTTTACAGAATAGGATATGTTCAAAATACAGAGGAAGCTCTGTCAAATTTTCTACAAAATATTTTCGTTTTTTTGTGTTATTTAACTTAAGATAAAATCACGCAGTTATAGTTTGCCTTAGCGGTGGATCCGGCATTTAGTTGTCATTCATCGTTGGCGCACTCCACGTATCAAGTTATTAGAGATAATTTGGTGCGGATAAAGGCGGGGATGGACTCTGAAATACTCCTCCGATCGGTTCAAAAAGTCTTTCCCGTCTGATCTCAGGGATATTCAGACAGAACAGACTTTTGAGCGATACACCACGTGTATTGAGAGTACTGTACACAAGTGTGTTGTTGCTCGTTGGTACTTTTGATGTCACTTTTTAGTAAATTATTTTTAGTTACAGAATTCAGTTTCAGAAAGCAAAATCCGTTTGAAACGGTATAATCAGTGTTGTTGAGCTAGAACAATTTCAGTTATTAGTATTACCTTGATGGTTTTCAATTATTTATGATATTGATGCATTTGGTTATAAAGAGATTTTATGATGGTATTTTAGATGGAAAGCTACGTATATTTGTGAACTTATCCACTCACTGAGTTACAAAACTCATGTATTTTCCCCTAACGTTTTCTTATAGGAAAGACCGAGCTTGAGCATTAGTGGATTGCCTGTGGAGTTCGTAGCCGACCACCATAGTTCTCAGATGATTCATATTTTAACATAGCAATCGTCATATTTTGATATACATGTCCACTATGGTTGAGGTTTTAATTTGTTTATTATGATTATTTTTTTTAAATCATTGGCTTTAGAATTATTCATCATTTTCTCAATTATAATTCTTTTCCCACAGTTTCCGCATATGATGTTAAATACTTTCGGGTTGGTTATCCGAATTTATTTAGGAAGCCATTTCATAATTATTATAACCTCATCTTTGTATAGAAAAATTATAGTTTTATGTCAAGTTCAGTTTGCCTTGGCGGTGGGTCCAGCGTCAGGCTGGCCTCCATCGTCGGCGCACGCCACGTGTCAAGTTATTAGAGAGAATTTGGTGCAGGACGTGTCAAGTGGTATCAGAGCATGGTCCTGGATAATTTGGTGCGGGACGTGTCAAGTGGTATCAGAGCATGGTCCTGTTTTAAAAGTTTCAGTATGAATTTCCTTCAATCTTGACGATTGCTTAAAATATTTTCTCTAAAACTTTTAAAACATCTTTATATGCAATGCAATTCCTTTTTTCAACATATCTTTCATTTTGTAACAAGTCATAAGTCGTGGTGGTAGAACTCACAGGCAACTAAGTCCATTATCTCAAGCTCAGCGTCTTCCAGATTGGGAAGAAGTTACAGAGGTTGGTAAGTTGGAGTAATGATTTCAAGAATATCGTAATGTATCAAATGTAGCTACTGATAATTATTTGATTGTGGAAATTTTCTTATATTCGGGAAATCCAGACGGATAAAGTAATGCCAAGATTTGTCGAATTGGGATCGACCTTCTCGTATACATAGTTTATGTATCTGATATTGAGGTTTGGAAGGTAAACATATGCATGGAAAGTATCTCTGGGATTATGGTATTTGTGTGATAATTAGAAAGCATGTTTTATTGCGTTCCTGTTATGAATTAAAGGGTGTTCTTTTAAAAGTTGGCATTGTGGTACAACTTTGGATTGCATGGGAACTAACTTTAGGGTTATGACATGTTGTGATTGTAACAAAGCGTGACTTACTGCATTTAAGGTAAAGGATGTAAATGGTGTTTTTGAAAGTTGGTATGTTATTGGGGATCAAATCTAATTACATGGGCAATTTTCAGATGTATGTTGATTATGTATTCTCTACCAAGTTACTTTGGGATGCTTAGCGGTTTGACCGTGGAGGACAATTTGATTATACAGGAAAATGGGGGTAATTGTGTAATTGTTAAATGAAATTTTGTTGCTTGGGAAGGTTTAGAAGAGAAAGTGATGGACCACTTTGTTGATAAGAGTAAATTTTGCAAGGTAAACTATTGATTCTACATATGTGCTATGCCAGCAATTATCCAGACAAAGGATTCAGGTTGGAGAATGAAGATTACAGGTCAAGTATTTTCATTTTATGGGTATTAGTTAACTGAATTTCAAGGACGAAATTCTTTAAAGGATGTAAGATTGTTACGACTCGATTTTTCTATTACATATTTATCCATTTTATGGTCAAAATTACATTATTTTTGGGTCAAGTTGAGATATTACAGGATATAATGGATAAATCAATTATCAAGGTTCTAAGTAACTGGGTTCCTCCATATTCAAGTTCATTGAATTTCGAGGACGAAATTCTTTTAAAAAGGTAAGGTTGTTACGACCCGAATTTTCGGTAATTAAAATTTCAGCTACTACTTGGTCAAAGCCGTTAATTGCGGGTCAAAGTCAAATTATTAAAGAGATTTAATTTGGCCTATTAAAACTTTATGGATTTAATTGATTTAATTGGAAGCTTGTGGGATATGGACGTAAATAAAGGCCAAAGGACCAACTTAAATCTCTTAATTAAAAGAAAGGGACTTGGGTTGCAATTATATATAATATATAACATATATATATATATATATATATATATATAGGAAACGAAAAGGGCATTACTGTGAGAATTCAATAGCAACGCAAAGAAAAACCAGAGGAGTCGTTCACGCGTGGGAAGGAGGAAAAAGAAAGAAAAAAGAAAATGAAGAAAAAAGAAAAAAAAAGGGGAAAGAGGAAGGAGATAGTGTGGGTTCATCGTGGTTTTGCATGGTAAATGTATTTCTCCAATTTTTTTTGATGGAATTCAAGGTAGATTGTGAAATTGATTTTAGGGTTTTGATAAGTGCTAGAAAAGCACTTAAATAATTCTTCTATTTTATGTGTTTGTGTGTTTTATTAATGTTATATGTTCCGTTTTATGTATTTTTCCTTTATTGTGGTGTTTAGGGTCACAAAGAATCAAAAGGAGTCAAAATGGATGAAAATTGGATGAAAACGGAAACTCGGGACCAAAAAGGCAAGTGAATCAAAGATGGAGGACCTCCGATGCAATTTTATGAAAAGTTGTTTTTACAATTTGTATTGTGCCAAAGTCGAAGAACGTCAAAAGAGGATTCCCAAACTTTTTCCGGATCGCAAATCGGAGTTTCCTAGTGAAAGTTATGGCCGTTTGAAGAAAAATGACTAAAATCGTCACTTCCAAAACTGTTGGGGACCGAAGTGCAACTTTTCAAAAGTTCAGGGACCAAAGTGAAACATTTCAAAAAGTTGGAGGACCAAAATGCAATTTCTCAAGGACCAAAATGAACAACATTCAAAAGTGGAGGGACTTGGTGTGCAATTTACTGGTGACTCGGGTGACTCGAGTCGCCATGTGATCGAAGTCACCGCAAGTGACTCGAGTCACGCCCGAGCATCCTCGATCAGCGCCAAGAACCGTCCGAGTCATGCCTGCAACCGTCCCCTGGTCCTCTCGTTACAAGGCGGACTAGGTAGATCGCGCGTGACTCGAGTCACACGGCGACTGAACACGCCGACGCCGCCGCAGATTTTGACCTGGACTCCACCTACCATAAAACGTGTTTTTTTGGTATTTTCTTGACTTCTTAGAGATAAAACAATCTGAGCACACCACAATAGACTCATGAAGGAAGACTTTTATGATTTTTTAATATTTTTTGGTGTAATATTTTGCCTATAAATAGAGGCATTTCCAAGCTTGAATCACACAACTTGTAGAGAGAATTAGCTTGTGATTCTCTCCAACTTTCTCCTCAATAAATTTATCTTCATCATTTGTTCTTAGTTGGAGCTTGAAAGCTCTTAGTTTTTCATATTCATGAAGTAAGAACCTAAATATAGGTTCGAAAAATCAATCGACGATACTTCGGCCGTGAATATGATTAACGGAGTATTTCTTCTCTAGTTTCTTTTCTTCTTTTATTTTTCATGTTTGAGAAAGATAATTTCTCATATATTGTGGAGGTAATACAAGGCTAACACTGCTAAAAGTATTTAACCCATATATATGAGTGATTAAACTTCTCTATTTATTTCTTAGCATTTATTTTCTTGTTTCTATAGTTTTTATATATTACTTGAGATAGTGAAGTATAATCTATCATATAGCAGTGGTGATACCCGCTAATATGAGTAGTTAGACTTCTCTATCTAGTTCGAGGGGGACGTTGTGTTCAATTATCATGTTGTTATCTTTTCTAACTCTTTGCTAACGTTTTATCTATTCCTCTACTTCAATTTGTTGATTTGTTATGCTTTTAAACCCGTTTTGAATTTATGTGATTATTGCATTCACTTTGGCCAATTGAATCAATTAATCTTTAAGTTCAAGTTATGTGCTAGGATTGGAACTTTTGATCCGTAATTGTCACTAGATTCCAATCCACAGTAGCAAACGAATGTCGTGCATATTTGTTAATAAATCAACTTAGATGTATTAATTCAAGTTTGTGAAATTGATCATCTAATTCAACTCATTCTTCTTGTTCATTTCACACTAGCATTGCATTAAATCCTAAGAACTTGTTTAGGATTATCCAATAACTAGATGTTAAGTTAAAGAACTCACTTTAATTTAATACACTTAAGGAAGAATTCGTTAATCAGAGCTTCTTGGTTAATTGAGAGTTGATAAATTGAAGAAGGAATAGTAACACGTTGCATGGGAAAGATAAACACAAGATGTTGATACAACCGAACCCGAGAACTAGATATTTTGTACAATTGTTTTATTTCAATCTTTTATTTTGACGTTCGATTTTCGAATTTTATTCAAATATCACAAAACCCCCCTTTTTTCTATATTAATTGATAAGAACAACTAGATTAAACACCGTTCCTCTTGGGTTCGACCCTTACTTACCACTTCTACATTAATTTGTAGTTTTGAAACCGAGTAAGGAAATAAAAATAAATTTTGGCGTACTGCGACAACACGCCCAAGTTTTTGGCGCCGTTGCCGGGGAACGGTTAACAAATTTAGTTGCTTTTATTAATTAATTTTTTTTTAAAAAAAAAAAAACAAAAAAAAAATTCTTCTTCACTTGTATGCATAATACCCGATCTACTAATCGAATTCTTGAAAGTTTCGATCCAGAAATCGAGAAATCCATTCGAAGAAGAATAAGACAAGCAAAACAAACCGAACGAGAAATGGCTGATAACAACAATGAAATAACTCTTAAACAAATGGCAACTCCTGAAGTTACTCAACAACCATTGTGTATAACTTTTCCAACCGTAGAAGAAGGTAAAACTTTCGAGCTAAAATCTGGATTGATACATCTTCTACCTTCTTTTCATGGACGATCCGTGAAGATCCATATCGACACTTGAAGGAGTTTCATGTGGTGTGTGATAGCATGAAACCCCAGGCATCATCAAGAGCAAATCAAGCTCGTAGCTTTTCCATTTTCACTAAAAGATGCCGCCACAGCATTGGTTATACACTTTACCACCAGGTTCGATCACAACATGGAATCAAATGAAGCAACTTTTCCTCGAAAAGTATTTCCCGACTTCAAAGACCGCAAATATCGTGAAAGATATCTCTCGAGTACGCCAAAACAATGGAGAAACTCTTTATGAGTATTGGGAGGCGTTTCAAAAGCTCATTGCAAGCTGCCCGCATCACCAAATCAGTGAAAACCTCCTAGTGCAATACTTCTATGAAGGCTTATGTCAATCAGACAGAAACATGGTTGATGCTGCTAGTGGAGGAGCTCTGATGAACAAAACCCCTGCTGAAGCAAGAACATTGATTTCAAACATGGCTGAGAACACTCAACAATTCAGTACAGACCGGGAAACGAACATTCGAAGAGTAAATGAGGTAAGTAACTCCAATGTTGAAAACCAACTCTCTGAACTAACCTATCTTCTCAAACAAATTGTTGTAGGAAACAATCCACAAGTCAAAGCATGTGGCATATGCACAAACCTAGGACATCCTACAGATGCTTGTCCTGTTCTGCAAGTGGATAACAATGAACAAGTGAATTCAGCAAGCAATTTTCCATTCCCAAGGCCACAGTACAATCCATACTCAAACACCTATAATCCAGGATGGCGAGATCACCCCAATCTGAGTTATGGAACCAACAAACCCCCAGGATTCTTCCCTAACAAACCTCAAGGTCAATTCCAACAACAAGGGAATTTCCAACCTCAAGGGCAATTTCAACAAAAACCTCAACAATCAGGTATGTCTCTTGAGGATATGGTGAAAACATTAGCAACTAACACTGTGAAATTTCAACAGGATTCCAAATCAAGCATTCAAAACTTGGAAAACCAGATGAGTCAATTGGCAACTGCCATCAATCGATTGGAAGCACAATCTGGAGGAAAGTTACCATCTCAACCTGAGGTGAATCCAAAGAATGTTAGTGCCATAACCTTAAGGAGTGGAAAAGAGATCGAAAACCCTCACAAAGAAGTTCCCACACATGAAGATAAGGAAGAGAAGTTTGAAAAAGAGGCAAGTCCTAACTCTCATATCATTGTTAAAACAACTCCTCCCCCTTTCCCTAGTAGATTAGTGAAAACCAACAAAGATGACAAAGAAAAAGAAATTTTGGACACATTAAGGAGAGTAGAAATCAACATTCCATTGTTAGATGCAATCAAACAAATTCCACGCTATGCTAAGTTTTTGAAAGATCTTTGCACTAATAAGAGGAAATTGAAGGGAAATGAAATGATCAAAATAGGAGAAACCGTTTCAGCGGTACTCCAAAAGAAGTTGCCTCCAAAATGCAAAGACCCAGGTATGTTCACAATTCCATGCACAATTGGTAACACTAAGTTAGATCGAGCTTTAATAGACTTGGGAGCATCGATTAATGTTATGCCACGATCAACCTATGCTTCCTTAAAATTGGCTAAACTAACTAAAACACGTGTTATCATTCAACTTGCTGATCGATCTAATGCTTATCCAGATGGAGTAGTTGAGGACGTATTAGTACAAGTAGGTGGTCTCGTATTCCCAGCCGATTTCTATGTTTTGGACATGAATGATGATCACTCCCCTAACTCTACACCTATATTGTTAGGAAGACCATTTTTGTGGACTTCCCAAGCAATTATTGATGTGAGAAATGGGATTTTAACAATGGAATTTGACAAGGAAAGGGTGCAATTTAACATCTATGATGCAATGAGACATCCTAGTGACATTTGTACAGTGCATGCCATTAACACCATGACTCCTATTGTAGAAAGAGTTTTTGAGCTAAATTGCAGAGATGAGTTAGAGACCGCACTTTGTGAATCACTGGAATACATTGAAGACAAAGAGATAGAGCTGACCGCAGAATTGAAAAACACAGTTGCAGCATTGAATTCATTGATGACCAATCCACAGAGGTATAATGTCAACACCATTCAGTTAGAAGAACCCCCTAACAAATTGTTACCTTCAATTGTGCAGGCACCTGAATTGGAAATGAAACCTCTGCCGAGCCACTTAAAATACACCTATCTTGGAGATGGTGAAACACTCCCTGTGATAGTGTCATCAAAGTTAACTGCAGTGGAGGAGGAAAAACTCGTTCGAGTCTTGCGCGATCACAAAGAAGCAATTGGGTGGACGATTGCAGATATCAAAGGTATAAGTCCATCAGTCTGCATGCACAGGATATTACTTGAAGAAGGAGCTCAACCATCAAGACAGGCCCAAAGGAGATTGAACCCACCAATGATGGAAGTTGTGAAGAAAGAGATTCTGAAGCTATTAGGAGCAGGTATGATCTATCCCATTTCAGACAGTAATTGGATTAGTCCAGTTCAAGTAGTACCAAAGAAATCCTAATTATCAGAATCGAAAATAAAGAGGGAGAACTTGTACCAACAAGAGTGCAAACTGGATACCGGGTATGTATTGATTATCGGAAGGTAAATGCTAAAACTCGAAAAGATCATTTTCCCCTTCCTTTTATTGATCAAATGCTCGAGAAGTTGGCTGGACATACTCATTACTGCTTTCTTGATGGGTTTTCAGGATACTTTCAAATTGCAATAGCCCCAGAAGATCAAGAGAAAACCACATTTACATGTCCATTTGGAACATATGCCTACAGGCGTATGCCTTTTGGATTATGTAATGCTCCTGCAACTTTTCAACGTTGTATGATGAGTATTTTCTCAGATTACATTGACAAAATCATTGAAGTATTCATGGATGACTTCAGTGTATGGGGAGACACTTTTGATGCATGCTTGGACAATTTGACACTGATTTTAAAACGATGCACTGACACTAACCTCGTTCTTAATTGGGAAAAATGTCATTTCATGGTTGAACAAGGGATAGTGTTAGGTCATGTAGTGTCAGAAAGAGGAATAGAAGTTGATAAAGCTAAGGTAGATATTATTTCAGATTACCTTACCCCACCAAAGGTGAAATTCGATCTTTTCTTGGACATGCAGGATTCTATCGTAGGTTTATAAAGGACTTCTCAAAGCTTGCATCACCACTATGCAATCTCTTGCAAAAGGATATACCATTTGAATTTAATGATAGATGCAAGAAGGCATTCGATGAACTCAAGGAACGACTCACAACACCACCAATCATTCAACCACCCGACTCGAACCTTCCATTTGAAATCATGTGTGATGCTAGTGACTATCTTTGTGGGAGCAATTCTAGGGCAAAGAGTTGGAAGAGCTGCACATGTGATCTACTACGCTTCACGAACATTGAATCAAGCCCAAGCAAACTACACCACAACTGAGAAAGAACTTTTATCTGTAGTTTTTGCTTTAGAGAAGTTTCGATCGTATCTCTTAGGAACTAAAGTAATTGTTTTTACAGATCATGTAGCTCTACGATATTTGCTTACAAAGAAGGATGCAAAACCTAGGCTCATTCGTTGGATCCTCCTACTTCAAGAATTCAATTTAGAAATCAAAGATAAATCAGAGCAATAATGTTGTGGCAGACCATCTTAGCAGGATCGTAAGAACAGAAAATGAAACACCATTGCAAGAAGCCTTTCCGGATGAAAGTCTATTTGTTGCTGAGGTAAATTCTCCCTGGTTTGCTGATTTGGTTAACTATCTCGCATCTAGGTTAATCCCTGCAGGCTTATCCAAGGCGAAACGAGATAAGTTAAAGAGTGATGCCAAATACTACATATGGGATGACCCTTATTTGTGGAAAAGGTGTTCAGATCAAATCATTCGGAGGTGTGTACCAGAGTCAGAATTTCAGTCCATTCTCACATTTTGCCATTCATATGCTTGTGGAGGACATTTTGGACCACTGAGAACAAACGTAAGATATTAGAAAGTGGATTCTACCGCCAACACTGTTCAAAGATGCTTATATCTTCTGCAAATCCTGTGACAAGTGTCAGCGATCGGGTAACTTGTCCCAACGAAACCAAATGCCTCAAACTCCTATCATAGTTTGCGAAATTTTTGATGTATGGGGTATTGATTTCATGGGACCCTTTCCAAATTCATTTGGCCACTCTTATATCTTACTAGCAGCTGACTATGTTTCTAAATGGATAGAAGCAAAAGCCACACGAACTAACGATGCTAAAGTAGTTGCAGAATTCGTCAAATCTAACATCTTTAGCAGGTTTGGGATTCCAAGGGCCATGATTAGTGACAGAGGTACTCACTTTTGCAATCGGAGCATTGAGTCTTTGCTAAGAAAATATGGAGTTCTACATCGAGTATCAACTGCATATCACCCCCAGACGAATGGACAAGCAGAGCTCTCAAACAAGGAAGTGAAGTCAATTCTTGAAAAGACAATCAATCCTAATCGAAAGGACTGGAGCAACCGACTGGATGATGCACTTTGGGCATATCGGACAGCTTACAAAACACCGATTGGGATGTCACCATACCGATTAATGTTTGGAAAGCCATGTCATCTACCAGTTGAAATAGAGCACAAGGCTTACTGGGCAATCAAACAATGCAATATGGATTGGGGAACAAAGAGTGACCACAGTGAAGCTTCAACCTGCAAGAATTGGAAGAAATTTAACGAAGCTTATGAAAATGCAATGATCTACAAGAATAAGACGAAGGCATTCCATGATCAACGAATCTCCGTAAAAGAGTTTATTATTGGACAAAAAGTGTTACTTTTCCATTCCGCACTAAAACTCTTCCCTGTAAGCTTCGTTCTAGATGGGTTGGGCCATTTGTTGTTACTGACATTTTTCCACATGGTGCAGTTGAAATCAAAAGTTTGAAGACAAATAAGATATTCAAAGTGAATGGACATCGACTCAAACCATACTATGAAGGATTCTCTACAACAAATATGGAAGAAATTACATTGGAAAGTCCGAGCTAATCATGCCCTCACCAAGTCGAGCTAACGACTTTAAACAAAAGCGCTTCTTGGGAGGCAACCCAAGCATTTTCTCGCATTTTTATTTTTCTTTGGATTTTCGTGTTTTTGTTTTTATTTCTCAATTTTTATCTAGCGATCGAGAAAGATAGTATTTTACAACCGCAGTAAAGGAGACTCAATTATTTGAGAAGAGACGTGATAGCCCATAATTCGGTGATTAGCAGTAATTACTAAAGAGTGGGGTTAATTATTGATAATCTGACAAATCCACAAACGCGCTTTCTGATGCCCACTCCAACGCACTCTTTACAAAGACATTCTCGCATGCACGATTGTCGGTTGAAACAGTGCCCACTTTGACTATAAATCAGAGATCATTCTCCACTCGAAACCACAACCACAATCTTCATTTTCTGTGAGTACTTCTTTCTAGCAGTGATTAGGTAATTTTTCTTCTTCCTCTTGATTTTTTTTTTCTTGTTCTTCCTTTCTTCTTCTTCTTATTTGTTTTTTTTTATAGTATGGACGTGTGTGATATTTTTGTATATATATGTCTTTTCTTAATATTAATTGATTATGTAATTCAAATTTTCTTATTTTTTTTCCTTCTTCAGTATCTTTGAAAATATGGAAGAGTGTGATAATCTACTATGCTTATTGATTTTGATGGTTTTAATCTTATTACTCCAGTGTTTCTTTTCTTTCGTGTGTTACGTAACTAAAAAAAAAAAAATTTATAGTCGAGCCAACGACTATAAACAAAGGCGCTACTTAGGAGGCAACCTAAGCATTCTTCTTCTTCTACTTCTCAAAAACACTTGAATTTTCAATGGATAACAAATTTTCCAAAATCCACAAGTATTATCCGTCACTGCCTTTGAATGCTTTGAAAGAGATTTACTATTCTAGAATGGGACGGTTAAAAATGTTGATGGAAAAAGAAATGCCTGAGGATATTCGTTGGTTGATTGAAGCAAAGGTCCGATTAGGAGGTGAAATGCCAGGTTTAAGTACTAAATATGCACCAGGGTTAGGCAAAAGTAATTTTGCCAAGAAACGAAGGGCAAAAAGAATGAATGTGTGCTATAAATGTGCTAGATGGCCTTATAAATGCACTCGATGGACTCGCAACTCAGTAACTGCTCCATTGGATTTGTGTCCACTAATCGAGAAGATAAAATACATTTCATTAAGGATGGCATGAGTAAGGAGTCTTTGGATGATATCCATCAAACTCTTGAGACGCATCCTAGTGGAATGGTGCAAATCGAACTTCTCAATTTGTGGAGTGAATTCAAAAAGGAACGAGAACGATACAGCCTTTGGGAATCGACTTTAAAGACCCTGCTTGCCAGCCTATAAGAAAACCGGATGGGAAGCCTATCCCCACTCATAGAAGGCGTTTAAGCCGCTTCGGGACGTGAAACCAGAGGAAGATGTGAGCCACAATCACAACTACGTGTACATATTGTTATTTTTAATTGTTTTTTTGTGTTCTTATGTCGCTTAGTGTGCAAAGTTGAAAACCTATGGCGGCTACTACTTCTACTGAATCGGGAGTTCAAAGAGGAAATTGACAACCATAAGTCTTTTTCGTGGAATCAATATGGGAAAACCGACACTTCTCTCACCAAAGAGTCACAAATGGAACATTCCTTGGAAATCAAAAGTATAAGCTAGTCTACGGAGGAGGTTGTCGTGGTCGATAGGATGTGCGATTCGGTCAAAGATATGTACGAGGGTCTACAAAGTGGTTGGCGCATCGTACCACCTTTAAAACAGCGTATGGTAAAACCATTGGTTTTGAGGTACATGCTAGATCATTGTTTGAACGCTTAACACTAATGATAATGTATTCGGATACTTTCATTGCAATACTGTGGGTTTCAAACTCGAACAAATCTTTGCATAATTTCTTGGGCCGAGATGAGACTACACTCTAAACCAATTGGTCTTTTAAACATTGAAAACCATTTTGACGGTTTATTGGCATTTCTGATTTCTAGCTCATCAAAACTGATTTCTCCTAATACTTTGAAAATGATTTTTATTACACCATCAATTGAGGAATTATTGGAGAAATTAGAATCTTATGTACCACAAATGCATATAGAAGTGCCTGTCATCAATTGGCTAGAGGAATTAAGCAAAAGGAACAGAGATCCGAATGGATTGGATTTAGAGTTAAGGTTATGAATGTGGAATAGCTAACTTCAGATGGTAGAATACGGAGTTTAACTCTGGAAACACATCTGTGTTACGCTCTGGAATAAACAAAAAAAAAAAAAAGAAAAAAAGAAAAAGAAAAAAAAACACCTTGGATACTGGTTTATGTATCCCGCCCAAAGGCGTTAAACTGGTCTTTTTCAGTAGACCTTAAAGAACTGTATTCTCTTCTATTAACCTTCTTCTTTCAAGTCTTTTGCATATACCTCACAAAGGTAATCAATTTTCATTTCTTTCTATGGCATCCCTTCTACGTATTGTTGCTCTTCTACAAGTACTCGACTCTTTCTCTATGCCTCTTGATATCAAGATTCACATTGTTCGACTTGTTGACAAGTATGAGCGTGCCCTTTGGAACGTTATCGCTTTTGGGGCAGGATCATCCCGATCTGCTCGCAAACGACGTGCTAAGCGCCTTAAGAGTTGCTTTAAATGTGGAAAGCTATTAGATGGACCTCATTGTACTCGAAATCAAACTTATTCACAATATAGACATGTTGTTTTCTTCAAGGATGGACCGATTAGGTGCAGGGCCGAAAAGTCTATCAGGAGAAACAACACCAGAATCGGTGTGAGAGAGTTTGATAATTTGTTGGAACAACGACAACGCCTGTTGGAAATCAAACTCGATGGCCTAACCATTGAGCAAAGCAACTTTTGAGCGTGATCATTAGCACACATCCGAAGATGTAAAACTACGCCTCATTCATTTGAGAAGTGTCCGAGTTGGACGCTCGCCTAAACGCTTCTCCCATTTGTTGGTTCTTGTGGGGCTGTTCTTTATTGAATGGTAAACATACCTATGTGTCATGTGGCGCTATGGAGGACCTTTTCATTAAGGTTGGTTGTCAAACTGTTTTGTAGAGAGTATGCTGATTCAGATAGTTTCCATGCGGATCAGACTTGATGGAATCATATCATTAATTTGATGTGAATACTACTGCAAGATGTTCAGAGGGTTGTCAACTCCCAAAGTCGCTTTGTATATATTTCTCTTCTTCAAAAAAAAAAAAAAACAAACAAAAAAAAAAACAAAAACAAAAAAAAAAAAACAAACAAAAAAAAAAAAATTAAAAAAAAAAAAAAAAAAAATTCAGTTGTTGTTTTTCTTGTTCTATAAATATATTGATTGCAGGTCTCTTACTCTTGGATTATTGACATGTTCCTACGAAGCGCTACATTGTGCAACAACCATCCCCACTCGGCACACGACTCATGGCTTACCATAGGGAGTTTCCATCTCTTCTCTTTTACATGGTATTTATATTTCTACATTGGGGACAATGTAGAATTTAAGTGTGGGGAGTGACATATTGTGATCTGCTTGTGATTTTTTTGTGTCTACAATTTTGCATGAGATAGCAACTTTTGAATCGATTGAGCTTAATTTGCGTGATTTAGCTAAAGCTAGGATCCCAAAAAAAAAAAATCAATTTATTGTGTTCTGTTTCTTCTCTATGCATAGTCACTAAATTACCCGAGCACGCTTATAAGGTAATTTACTATCATTCTCTGGAACACAAATTGAATGTTGAAAATGTTGATTTTTTCTAACTTTCTAGACCATAGTAAACTAATTTTTTCTTTTCTTTTTCTATCCATTCGTCTGCTCAAAGTAACCTGAAACATCAATTGTTAGCAAGGTGGAGTTATAATCGCATGGTATCTGTTTTTTGTGAATGTGTCTTTTATTGACAGAGTTTAAAAAGTTTGGAAAAAGCATTGACCTATGCTGAGAATGAATTTTACTTTTATGTTCGAAATAAGGAGAGGGACCACAGGAAAGAGCTACCTGCCTCAGAGTGTGAAGTCGTCACCTCGAATGGGTGAAGAAGGCTGCCTCCAATGAAAGAGGTAGTGTGAAAGCTACCTGTGGGGTAAAAGCTGAAAAGAAAATTGCAAAACTCTTCTTCTTCTTCTTCATAAAAAAAAAAAAAAAAAAAGAAAAAAAACATAAAAAAAAAGAAATGTGATAGCTACCCAAGTGTGAAGTAAGATAAATAAATTCCCTCAGTGGTTTGAAGTGCCCAAATCTAAACACTCTTTAAATTGAAGACATATTTATGCGATAAAACACCGCCATGCCCTTTTTTTTTTTTCTTTGCAAGCATAATGATGATTTTTGGTGAACTGAGTAATTTTAGGATCCATGGGAATCATTGTAAAATAAGAGTGTGATCACGAGAGATGAAAGGAAATATTTGACCATTTCGGTCGATTTGGATAGAACATCGTAAGCTTTCATTTGATTCCAGCTAGTGATGGGATGATAACCTTAATTGCACACACTCACAAGCCATTGTGTAGTTGAGAAGAAGTGAAATTTTCATGGTTCGGGAGAATGTTTATTAAGCAAGTCACTATCTGTAGTTGGATTTCAATGTTTAAAGTTGTTTATCTCATGTAAAATCACCGTGTTGTTTTGTGTCAGATGGTTGTTGTTCGAGGGCGAACAACATACCTAAGTGTGGGGGAGTTTGATAAGTGCTAGAAAAGCACTTAAATAATTCTTCTATTTTATGTGTTTGTGTGTTTTATTAATGTTATATGTTCCGTTTTATGTGTTTTTCCTTTATTGTGGTGTTTAGGGTCACAAAGAATCAAAAGGAGTCAAAATGGATGAAAATCGGATGAAAACGGAAACTCGGGACCAAAAAGGCAAGTGAATCAAAGATGGAGGACCTCCGATGCAATTTTATGAAAAGTTGTTTTTACAATTTTTATTGTGCCAAAGTCGAAGAACGTCAAAATAGGATTCCCAAACTTTTTCCGGATCGCAAATCGGAGTTTCCTAGTGAAAGTTATGGCCGTTTGAAGAAAAATGACTAAAAGCGTCACTTCCAAAACTGTTGGGATCAAGTGCAACTTTTCAAAAGTTCAGGGACCAAAGTGAAACATTTCAAAAAGTTGGAGGACCAAAATGCAATTTCTCAAGGACCAAAATGAACAACATTCAAAAGTGGAGGGACTTGGTGTGCAATTTCTGGGTGACTCGGGTGACTCGAGTCAGCGCCAGATGTGATCGAAGTCACGCCGCAAGTGACTCGAGTCACGCCCGAAAGCATCCTCGATCAGCGCCAGAACCGTCCGAGTCATGCTCGCAACCGTCCCCTGGTCCTCTCGTTCATACATGACTAGGCAGAATCACACAGACTGAGTCACACAAGGCGACTGAGTCACGCTGACGCCGCCGCAGATTTTGACCAATGGACTCCACCTACCATAAAACGTGTTTTTGGTATTTTCTTGACTTCTTAGAGATAAAACAATCTGAGCACACCACAATAGACTCATGAAGGAAGACTTTTATGATTTTTTAATATTTTTTGGTGTAATATTTTGCCTATAAATAGAGGCATTTCCAAGCTTGAATCACACAACTTGTAGAGAGAATTAGCTTGTGATTCTCTCCAACTTTCTCCTCAATAAATTTATCTTCATCATTTGTTCTTAGTTGGAGCTTGAAAGCTCTTAGTTTTTCATATTCCGGCGGAAGTAAGAACCTAAATATAGGTTCGAAAAATCAATCGACGATACTTCGGCCGTGAATATGATTAACGGAGTATTTCTTCTCTAGTTTCTTTTCTTCTTTTATTTTTCATGTTTGAGAAAGATAATTTCTCATATATTGTGGAGGTAATACAAGGCGAACACTCGCTAAAAAGTATTTAACCCATATATATGAGTGATTAAACTTCTCTATTTATTTCTTAGCATTTATTTTCTTGTTTCTATAGTTTTTATATATTACTTGAGATAGTGAAGTATAATCTATCATATAGCAGTGGTGATACCCGCTAATATGAGTAGTTAGACTTCTCTATCTAGTTCGAGGGGGACGTTGTGTTCAATTATCATGTTGTTATCTTTTCTAACTCTTTGCTAACGTTTTATCTATTCCTCTACTTCAATTTGTTGATTTGTTATGCTTTTAAACCCGTTTTGAATTTATGTGATTATTGCATTCACTTTGGCCAATTGAATCAATTAATCTTTAAGTTCAAGTTATGTGCTAGGATTGGAACTTTTGATCCGTAATTGTCACTAGATTCCAATCCACAAAGAGCAAACGAATGTCGTGCATATTTGTTAATAAATCAACTTAGATGTATTAATTCAAGTTTGTGAAATTGATCATCTAATTCAACTCATTCTTCTTGTTCATTTCACACTAGCATTGCATTAAATCCTAAGAACTTGTTTAGGATTATCCAATAGCTAGATGTTAAGTTAAAGAACTCACTTTAATTTAATACACTTAAGGAAGAATTGTTAATCAGAGCTTCTTGGTTAATTGAGAGTTGATAAATTGAAGAAGGAATAGTAACACGTTGCATGGGAAAGATAAACACAAGATGTTGATACAACCGAACCCGAGAACTAGATATTTTGTACAATTGTTTTATTTCAATCTTTTATTTTGACGTTCGATTTTCGAATTTTATTCAAATATCACAAAACCCCCCCTTTTTCTATATTAATTGATAAGAACAACTAGATTAAACACCGTTCCTCTTGGGTTCGACCCTTACTTACCACTTCTACATTAATTTGTAGTTTTGAAACCGAGTAAGGAAATAAAAATAAATTTTGGCGTACTGCGACAACACGCCCAGGTTTTACCAATAGACATTGGGGATTCGAAATTTATCATTAGTTTGGATTGATTGGGTGTTATTAGGATATTATATAGCTCTAATTAATTATTTTGAAGTGGAATTAATGGTAATTGAGTACTGGGTGATGAAGTGGATTGAAATTCACATTATCTAGATGCTGAAAATTTAAGGATTTATTTTGAGATTCAATTGGGTGGTCCCAATAGTATAGAATATTGTTAAATCAATTAAAGAAGATGAATAAAGTAATGGAATGGGGAAATTAGAGAATGTTAGAAAAATTAAAGTTTGGTATTGAATGTGGGTAGGCAATTGGTTGAAAATTCATATGTATAGGTTTTGATTAGAATACTATTGTTACTTCAGGTGGTAATGAGATGATTGGGGAGGCCTACCAACCAAATTAGAAGCAGTTCATAGTTCTGTGAGTGGAAAAATTATATTTTTTTTGTCATAAAGTAGCACTTTTTAAATTCCAATATACTTTTAAAGATTTTCATGATATATTGCTGCAATAAATATCTCAGAAAGCATGGATTTTGTTAAGTAGAGTTTTCCTTTCCAAAAGATTATGTGAATATTTTTTAAAACTATCATAAAGTGCCATGTTAGATTTACCCGCTATGCACTGTTGTGATGTATTCCACAGTGTATGACCAGAATTACAAAGGTCTTTGGGACCCACTTTCGTACACACATAGGATTTGGGCCGTGTACGGGGGTGTTTAGCCTTTGGGGCTTGCTCTGCGAGCGTATGACCAGATATTCTGACAGAACAGACTTTTGAGCGATTGATACGGACCTCGTTGGTCTTAATGCCAACGCAACCCAATCCAAATCGATATAAGCCCAGAAAAGCTAAAGAACTGGTAGTGATCAAGAACCTGACGGCCTTCTACTCACGAAGTGACAACAATAGGCTGAAACCTATCACCTTCAACTGTGCGTAGTAGACAACCGGCAGGGGTGAACGCCACAAGAGTTGATCACGCTCTTGATAAGTTCGATTTGTTCAAAAGAACAATAAGAGAATTGAATTCTCTCAACAAGCTCAAAGCTCTCAATTTCATATATCAACTTGGTTGTTCTTACAAAATGGCGTATTTTTGCCCATATACAAGTCCAAAATGGAAATAATAATAAAATAATGGAAATATCCGAAAATATCTAAAAAATTAACCCTAGGTCGGCTAAAATTACGGCCGTAATTATAGGATTTACGGCCGTAAATCCTCGGGTACGGCCGTATGACTGAATGGTACGGCCGTAATGAATTCTTTGCATATTTTGGCCCAAAAGCTGGAAACTGAGGGTACGGCCGTAATTATCAAAGTTACGGCCGTAAACGGCTGATACGGCCGTATGGCCCAAATGGTACGCCAGATTTAACTCCCTCAGAAATCTGGTCTTCGACTTCCTAGGTTACGATCAGTATGGCTTTAGGTTACGGCCAGAATGTCCGGGTTACTGGCCAGTAATTCATACGATTCTGGGCCGTAAATTTCGTCTGCATGGCATTCTTGAGTTCCACCGTCCCCGACTCGTAATTGGAGGATTTCTTTTGGCTCGGGAACTCCTGTTGACCATTCCAAGGCTGTAGATGACTTGGTAGGGACATGTTGACACACCTCTTCGACCCAGGTCATCAAAGCTCGTCCCATTTTCTTGGCTCGGCTTCGCGTGAGCGGCCCGGGCGGCACGTGGGGTGGTTCGGTCGACATGGAGCTTTCCGGGTTCGTATCATCCCCTCCCTCTTCAGGTTGATTCGTCCACGAATCGGTTCCTGCATCAAACGGAACAAGATCAGAGACGTTAAATGTAGCAGACACATTATACTCACCTGGAAGATCGAGTTTGTAGGCGTTGTTGTTGATTCGTTCAACTACTTGAAAAGGCCCATCGCCTCGTGGTAACAATTTGGATCGGCGTAGTTGAGGAAATCTTTCCTTTCGGAGGTGTAGCCAAACCCAATCTCCCGGCTCAAAGGTCACTTCTTTTCGCCCTTTGTTCACCCTGGTCGATACTTGTTGGTTCTTTTTCTCGATTTGCAGTTTTACCTTCTCGTGTATGGACCGAACAAGCTCGGCTTTGTGTTTACCATCCAAGCTAACCCTTTCACTTACAGGCAAAGGAATCAAATCTAACGGGGTTAGCGGATTAAAACCATAAACCACTTCAAAAGGCGAAAACTCAGTTGAAGAATGTTTAGCATGATTATAAGCAAATTCAGCATGTGGTAAACATTCCTCCCACGTCCTAATATTTCGACTAATGATCGCTCGAAGTAATTGTGACAACGTACGGTTTACTACTTCAGTTTGACCGTCAGTTTGGGGATGACTCGTGGTTGAAAACAGCAGTTTGGTACCTAGTTTTCCCCACAAGGTCTTCCAGAAGTAGCTAAGGAATTTGACGTCTCTATCTGACACAATTGTCTTCGGCACTCCATGTAGCCGAACTATCTCACGAAAGAACAAGTCGGCAATATGACTTGCATCATCGGTTTTGTGACAGGGTATAAAATGAGCCATTTTGCTAAACCGATCAACTACCACAAAAACCGAATCCCTACCATTTCTAGATCTAGGCAATCCCAAAATGAAATCCATCGATAAATCCTCCCATGGCGAATGAGCTACGGGAAGAGGAGTGTAAAGCCCTTGGGGAACTACTTTAGATTTGGCCTTTCTACAAGTAATGCAATTCATGCAAATTTCTCTACGTCTCGTTTCATCTTAGGCCAATAGAAATGATCACGCAAGACTTCAAATGTCTTTTCTGCACCGAAATGTCCCATGAGGCTTCCTCCATGAGCCTCTCTCACTAACAACTCTCGTATAGAACTAGAAGAAACACAAAGTTTGCTCTCTCGGAATAAGTACCCCTCTAGCCTATAGAACTTCTCAAATCCACTCTTTTCACAAGCAACATAGATACTACCAAAGTCCGGGTCTTTTTCATATAATTCTTTCATTAGTTCAAAACCCAACAATTTAGTATCTAGAGTGGTGAGTAAGGTATACCTGCGTGATAAAGCATCTGCAACAATGTTTTCCTTACCTTGCTTGTACTTGATCACGTAGGGAAATGTCTCAATGAATTCCATCCACTTAGCATGTCGCTTGTTCAACTTGCCTTGGCTTTTGAGATGCCTTAGCGATTGGTGGTCGGTGTGGATCACAAACTCTTTCGGCCAGAGATAGTGTTGCCAATTCTCTAGCGTTCGAACCAATGCATAGAGCTCCTTATCATATGTAGGATAATTGAGGGCGGCACCACTCAATTTCTCGCTAAAGTATGCAATTGGTCTTCGTTCCTGCATCAACACAGCACCAATACCTATGCCCGACGCATCACATTCAATCTCAAAAGCTTTGTTAAAGTCAGGAAGAGCAAGTACGGGCGAAGAACACAGTTTTTCTTTAATTGTTTGAAAAGCTCGTTCTTGCTCCTTTTCCCATTTAAAACCAACGGTTTTCTTGATTACTTCAGTTAATGGTATAGCTAGCGTACTAAAGTTAGGCACAAATCGACGATAGAAACTAGCTAAACCATGAAAACTACGAACATTGGCTATGCTAGATGGAGTAGGCCATTCTTTAATTGCCCGAACTTTTTCTTCATCAACGGCTACTCCATTGGCACTCACCACGTAACCAAGAAACACAATTTTCTCAAGACAAAAGTGACTTTTAGTAGAGTTTGCAAACAATTTTTCGTTCCTTAAGGCTTCCAACACAAGCCTAAGGTGTTTCACATGATCATTGAGCCCCCTACTATAAATCAATATGTCATCGAAGTACACCACTACAAATTTACTAATGAAAGCACGTAACACGTGATTCATTAGTCTCATAAACGCATTTTGGTGCATTCACAAACCAAACGGCATAACTAACCATTCATATAAACCCCGCTTAGTTTTGAAAGCCGCTTTTCCATTCGTCACCCTCTTTCATTCTGATTTGGTGATAACCGCTTTTCAAATCAATTTTGCTAAAAATACTAGCACCATAAAGCTCATCAAGCATGTCATCAAGTCTAGGTATAGGGTGGCGATATTTTACCGTGATGTTATTGACACCGACAAGTCAACACACATTCTCCATGATCCATCTTTCTTGGGCACGAGCAAGACCAGACGCACATGGACTTAGACTTTCCTGATATATCCTTTGCTAAGCAAATCCTCCACTTGGCGCTTGCAACTCCTTTGTTTCCTCGGGGTTGCTACGGATGGCGAGCGATTGGGAATCGCAGCTCGGGAACTAGGTCAACTGATGCTCAATGCCTCAATTGGTGGCAACCTCTTGGTAAATCTTCTGAAGGATATCTTTGAATTCTGTAAGAGAGAAACAATAGAATTGGGGAGGGATTCAAGGTTAGAATTGAGCACTCGACCACTCTCTTTGTACACTAACAAGATCACTTGTTGGTCCTCCGAAAGAGCCCTCACAATTTCTCTCGGCCGTGCAAAGAAGCACTCTTTCTTCTTTCCCTCATGCTCACTCTTCTCTCCTTTTACTCTCTCATTACTTTTTCCACTCAACTCTCGTCTCTCCTTTTCCTTTTCGTCAGCTTCGTTTTTGAGTTTAACTTGATCCTCATACACTTGTTGTGATGCCAAAGGAGCAAGTACAATTGGTTTCCCCTTGAACTTGAAGCTGTATCTATTCCGATATCCATCATGTGTCACGCGTCTATCAAATTGCCACGGTCGGCCTAGCAATATGTGTGTAGCTTGCATAGGTACTACATCACATACCACTTCATCTTCATATGTTTCAATCAAGATAGGGATCTTCACTTGCTTGGTAACCCGAACTTCGCCTGTATCACTAAACCATTGCAATCGATACGGTCTCGGGTGTTTGATCAATGGAAGTCCAACCCTATCAACGAACATATAACTAGCAACATTCGAACAACTCCCCCCGACAATAATCAAACTACATGGTTTACCTTGCACTAGGCACCGAGTGTGAAAGATATTCTCCCGTTGAGAGGTCACTTCATCCACCTTCGCCTTCGTACTAAGAGCTCGCCGTGTAACTAAAGTCTCGGGGATAGTCATTACATATTGCTCATCCGAGTCTTCCCTCTCCACCTCCACACTTGGTGGGACTTCTTCCTCATCCTCCATCTCAATCTCACCATTGTCCCTAACCACCATTGTGCGGTGATTGGGGCACTCCGAGGCTATGTGACCTCGTCCTTGACATTTGAAACATTGGATATCTCGGTTTCGGGGTGGTGGTGCGCCCATTGGCCTTTTCCCTTTATCCTCCCCCACCGGAGAAGACTTAGGTGGCTCACTCCGCCCTTTCCAAGCCGGCTTTGGAGTTGTAGTCTTGTCACTACTCCATTTCGGTTTCCCAAAGCTACTACTTCCCCCGGCTTGAGGTTTGGTGAAACTCTTCTTCTTCAATTGCATCTCAACCTTGGCGGCTTTATGTACCAATTCTTGAATGTCGGCATAATCATGCAATTCAACACAATTGGAAATCTCCCGATTCAATCCACTTAGAAACCGCGCCATGGTAGCCTCTTCTTCTTCACCTATATCGGCCCTGATCATTAGAGACTCCATCTCTTGATAATACTCCTCCACGCTGCTCCTTGAGTTAACGTCTGCAGTCTAGTGTATAAACTCCGATAATAATAGGTAGGAACGAACCGCTTCCTCATTATTGTTTTCAAATCATTCCAAGCACTCACCGGAGCTTCCAAATTTCTTCGCCGAGCCGTGGTTGTTTGTTTCCAGCAACTAAGAGCATATCCCGTGAATTCTTTCACTAGAAGTGGAACTTTCTTCTCCTCCGGGATTCTATGAAATTGGAACACCAACTCTACCCGACTTTCCCAATCCAAGTAAGCATCCGGATCGGCTTTACCTTGGAATGAAGGTACTTCAACCTTCACATTTTTCACATCACTCTCTTCTTCACGTGGTCGGCCATTACCTCTACTACCTCCTCGACCCCCTCGACCTCTACCACCTCTATATATCACCTCATATTCATCTTCATCGCCTTCTTCAAACTCCGTCCTACGAACATTTAATCTAGCTACCGAATACTCAACATCTTCTCGTAACTGTTGACTCAACCGACGCTCCATTGCGGTCATAGAAGCCTGAAGAACCGATTGGATGTCTTCCAAGGTAGCGGTCCTAGACCCATGTCCCTCGACTGAACCTGTATCAGACATGGTGTGCGAGTGTGTGCAAGGTGGTAGTGTCCTCCCGTGAATATCACTAGTGTATATCACTCAACACTCTCTCACTCAACACTCAATAATGCACTCACACTCTTTTGTTCAATCGAACTCAACGAATTTGATCAAGGAAACATCTCCTTGTTAGTTCACCAAAACAATACCAAAGCAGTTGCTTACCCCAAATTACAACTCAAAGACGCGACGCAATACAAACTAAATTACAACTCGATGTAACCCTAGTACAATATAACTCGGCTACAAGATGATGTAACCACAAGACGACGTAACAACCATACAACAATAATACTAAGTGTAGCCAATGTGTAGGCTATCACTCGTTCAACACAACAAACGGAGCCATTGTTCCCTTTTTGTTTTTCCTTTTTTTCTCGTTTTTTTTTTCGACTTTCGTTTCTTCTCTTTTGTTTTTTTTTTTGTTTTTTTGTTTTTTTTTCTACATACACTTACAAACACAATACTAAGAATTGGATGAATTCTAAGCACAAAACTCAATTTGCACCAAGAACACCAAGAACACACACTAAAATCCTACAAATTTAAAAGTTGAAATTCAAAATTCTAATCCGATAACAATAACAAGTATAACAATCTAAAACTTAATAACAAAGGACTTATACTATAAAAACCTAAAACAAAGGGATAGATACCAGATGATTAGAATCTGTGCTCTGATACCAACTGATACGGACCTCGTTGGTCTTAATGCCAACGCAACCCAATCCAAATCGATATAAGCGCAGAAAAGCTAAACAACTGGTAGTGATCAAGAACTTGACGACCTTCTACTCACGAAGTGACAATAATAGGCTAAAATCTATCACCTTCAACTGTGCGTAGTAGACAACCGGCAGGGGTGAACGCCACAAGAGTTGATCACGCTCTTGATAAGTTCGATTTGTTCAAAAGAACAATAAGAGAATTGAATTCTCTCAACAAGCTCAAAGCTCTCAATTTCATATATCAACTTGGTTGTTCTTACAAAATGGCGTATTTTTGCCCATATACAAGTCCAAAATGGAAATAATAATAAAATAATGGAAATATCCGAAAATATCTAAAAAATTAACCCTAGGTCGGCTAAAATTACAGCCGTAATTATAGGATTTACGGCCGTAAATCCTCGGGTACGGCCGTATGACTGAAAGGTACGGCCGTAATGAATTCTCTGCATATTTTGGCCCAAAAGCTGGAAACTGAGGGTACGGCCGTAATTATCAAAGTTACGGCCGTATGGCCCAAATGGTACGGCCGTATTTAACTCCCTGTAAATCTCTGGTCTTCAGCTTCCTAGGTTACGGCCGTATGGCTTTTAGGTTACGGCCGTAATGTCTGGGTTACGACCGTAATTCATACGGTTACGACAGTAAATTTCGTCTGCATGGCATTCTTGAGTTCCACCGTCCCCGACTCGTAATTGGGGGATTTCTTTTGGCTCGGGAACTCCTGTGGACCATTCCAAGGCTGTAGATGACTTGGTAGGGATATGTTGACACACCTCTTCGACCCAGGTCATCAAAGCTCGTCCCATTTTCTTGGCTCGGCTTCGCGTGAGCGGCCCGGGCGGCACGTGGGTGGTTCGGTCGACATGGAGCTTTCCGGGTTCGTATCAGCGATACACCAAGTGTATTGAGAGTACTCTACACAAGTGTATTGTTGCTCGTTGGTACTTTTGATGTTATTTTTCAATAAATTATTTTTAGTTATAGAATTCAGTTTCAGAAAGCAAAATCCGTTTGAAACTGTATAATCAGTGTTGTTCAGCTAGAACAATTTCAGTTATTAGTATTACCTCGATGGTTTTCAATTATTTATGATATTGATGCATTTGGTTATAAAGAGATTTTACGAAGGTATTTTAGATGGAAAGCTACGTATATTTGTGAACTTATCCACTTACTGAGTTACAAAACTCACGTATTTTCCCCTAATGTTTTCTTATAGGAAGGACCGAGCTTGAGCATTAGTGGATTGTCTGTGGAGTTCGTAGCCGACCACCATAGTACTCAGATGATTCATATTTTAACTTAGCAATCGTCATATTTTGATATACATGTCCACTATGGTTGAGGTTTTAATTTATTTATTATGATTATCTTTTTTAAATCATTGGCTTCAGAATTATTCATCATTTTCTCAATTATAATTTTTTTCCCACAGTTTCTGTATATGATGTTAAATACTTTCGGGTTGGTTATCCGAATTTATTTAGGAAGCCCTTTCATAATTATTATAACCTCATCTTCGTGCAGAAAAATTATAGTTTTATGTCAAGTTCAGTTTGCCTTGGCGGTGGGTCCAGCGCCAAGCTGGCCTCCATCGTCGGCGCACGCCGTGTGTCAAGTTATTAGAGATAATTTGGTGCGGGGCATGTCACGAAGGGTCATCCAAATTAGAAATTTCACTAAAATTTAATTTTTGTGTTATACAAAATTAGAAATTGTTAAAATTTTACATAAAAATTAAAGAATCGTGTAATAATATTTAATCTAAAATTTTTTAAATCTAAATCTAAATATTTATGTAATAATTATATATAATAAGGGCCTTTTATAAATAATTGACTACGAAATGAAAATTAATTAAAATTGAAAATTTCACTAAGATTTGATTATTGTGCGATACAAAATTAGCATTCATTGAATTTCTACACAAAATAAAAAGGAAAGTATAACATTAAAATTTAAAAATTAGATTTGACTCACTAATTAATTTTTGAAATAATTAATTATCTTCATGAATAATTAGCCAAGGAACGAAGGGTCATCCAAATTATACATTTCACTAAGATTTAATTTTTGTATTATACAAAATAAGAAATTGCTAAAATTTTACATAAAAATTAAAGAATCTTGTAGTATGATTAGATTGGTCCCTTTCCTTAATATTAGAAATAATTAACTATTTTCGAAAATAAAATTAGCTAAAAATGAAAATTAATTAAAATTATAATTTTTTTAGGATTTTATTTTGGTGGAATAAAAAATTACAATTCATCAAATTTGTACACACAAACTAAAAGAAACATGTTACATTAATTTTTTTAATTAATCGTTTAATTGTAACAGTAATCAATATTTCTAATTAATTGATTCTTTAATATTTCTATAGCAATATCTTTTAAATTAGAGATATCGTTTGGTTGAAATAATAAATTGATGTCTTTTTATAAGTTATTCCAGTCTAATTTTTAACTTTAATGTTACACGTCTCTTTTAAATTAAAGAAAAAGAACTACAAATTCATTCGACAAAGATTAAAATAATTATTTTAGAAATAATCAAGTTTTTTTTTATTTTTTTAATCGAAATCTAAATACTTATGTAATAATTATATAGAATAAGGGCCTTTTTATAAATAATTGACTACGAAATGAAAATGAATTAAAATTAAAAATTTTAATAAGATTTGATTATTGTACGATACAAAATTAGCATTCATTGAATTTTTACACAAAATAAAAAGAAAAGTATAACATTAAAATTTAAAAATTAGATTTGACACACTAATTAATTTTTGAAATAATTAATTATTTTTATGAATAATTAGCCAAGGAACGAAGGGTCATCCAAATTAGAAATTTCACTAAGAATAAATTTTTGTGTAATATAAAATTAGAAATTGTTACAATTTAACATAAAAATTAAAGAATCTTGTAGTATGATTAGATTGGTCCCTTTACTTAATTTTAGAAATAATTAACTATTTTCAAAACTAAAATTAGCTAAAAATGAAAATTAATTAAAATTAGAAATTTTTTAGGATTTTATTTTGGTGTGATAAAAAATTACAATTCATCAAATTTGTACACACAGACTAAAAGAAACATGTTACATTAATTTTTGTTAATTAATTGATTCTTTAATTATTTCTATATCGATATGTTTTAAATTGGAGACACCGTTTGGCTGAAATAATTAATTGATATCTTTTAGTAAGTTATTCCAGTCTAATTTTTAACTTTAATGTTACGCATCTCTTTTAATTTAAAGAAAAAGAACTACAAGTTCATTGGACAAAGATTAAACTAATTATTTTAGAAATAAGCAAGTATTTTTATTTTTTTAATCTAAATCTAAATATTTATGTAATAATTATATAGAATAAGGGCTTTTTTTTATAAATAATTGACTACGAAATGAAAATTTATTAAAATTAAAATTTTCAATAAGATTTGATTATTGTGCGATACAAAATTAGCATTCATTGAATTTTTACACAAAATAAAAAGAAAAGTATAACATTAAAATATAAAAATTAGATTTGACTAACTAATTAATTTTTGAAATAATTAATTGTTTTTATGACTAATTAGCCAAGGAACGAAGGGTCATCCAAATTAGAAATTTCACTAAGATTTAATTTTTGTATAATACAAAATTAGAAATTGTTACAATTTTACATAAAAATTAAAGAATCTTGTAGTATGATTAGATTGGTCCTTTACTTAATTTTAGAAATAATTAACTATTTTCAAAAATAAAATTAGCTAAAAATGAAAATTAATTAAAATTAGAATTTTTTAGGATTTTATTTTGGTGTGATAAAAAATTACAATTCATCAAATTTGTACACACAAACTAAAAGAAACATGTTACATTAATTTTTGTTAATTAATCGTTTAATTGTAACATTAATCAATATTTTTAATTAATTGATTCTTTAATTATTTCTATATCAATATCTTTTAAATTGGAGATACCGTTTGGCTGAAATAATTAATTGATATCTTTTAATAAGTTATTCCAGTCTAATTTTTAACTTTAATGTTACGCATCTCTTTTAATTTAAAGAAAAAGAACTACAAGTTCATTCGACAAAGATTAAACTAATTATTTTAGAAATAATCAAGTATTTTTATTTTTTTAATCTAAATCTAAATATTTATGTAATAATTATATAGAATAAGGGCTTTTTATAAATAATTGACTACGAAATGAAAATGTATTAAATTAAAATTTTCAATAAGATTTGATTATTGTGTGATACAAAATTAGCATTCATTGAATTTTTACACAAAATAAAAAGAAAAGTATAACATTAAAATTTAAAAATTAGATTTGACTCACTAATTAATTTTTGAAATAAGTAATTATTTTTATGAATAATTACCCAAGGAACGAAAGGTCATCCAAATTAGAAATTTCACTAAGATTTAATTTTTGTATAATACAAAATTAGAAATTGTTAAAATTTTACATAAAAATTAAAGAATCTTGTAGTATGATTAGATTGGGCCTTTACATAATTTTAGAAATAATTAACGATTTGCAAAAATAAAATTAGCTAAAAATTAAAATTAATTAAAATTATGATTTTTTTAGAATTTTATTTTGGTGTGATAAAAAATTACAATTCATCAAATTTGTACACACAGACTAAAAGAAATATGTTACATTAATTTTTGTTAATTAATGGTTTAATTGTAACATTAATCAATATTTTTAATTAATTGATTCTTTAATTATTTCTATATCAATATCTTTTAAATTGGAGATACTGTTTGGCTGAAATAATTAATTGATATCTTTTAATAAGTTATTCCAGTCTAATTTTTAACTTTAATGTTACGCATCTCCTTTAATTTAAAGAAAAAGAACTACAAGTTCATTCGACAAATATTAAACTAATTATTTTAGAAATAATCAAGTATTTTTATTTTTTTAATCTAAATCTAAATATTTATGTAATAATTATATAGAATAAGGGCTTTTTTTTATAAATAATTGACTACGAAATGAAAATTTATTAAAATTAAAATTTTCAATAAGATTTGATTATTGTGCGATACAAAATTAGCATTCATTGAATTTTTACACAAAATAAAAAGAAAAGTATAACATTAAAATTTAAAAATTAGATTTGACTCACTAATTAATTTTATAAATAATTAATTATTTTTATGAATAATTAGCCAAGGAACGAAGGGTCATCCAAATTAGAAATTTCACTAAGATTTAATTTTTGTATAATACAAAATTGGAAATTGTTAAAATTTTATATAAAAATTAAAGAATCTTGTAGTATGATTAGATTGGTCCTTTACATAATTTTAGAAATAATTAACTATTTGCAAAAATAAAATTAGCTAAAAATGAAAATTAATTAAAATTATAAATTTTTTAGGATTTTATTTTGGTGTGATAAAAAATTACAATTCATCAAATTTGCACACACAAACTAAAAGAAACATGTTACATTAATTTTTGTTAATTAATGGTTTATTTGTAACATTAATCAATATTTTTAATTAATTGATTCTTTAATTATTTCTATATCAATATTTTTTAAATTGGAAATACCATTTGGCTGAAATAATTAATTGATATTTTTTAATAAGTTATTCCAATCTAATTTTTAACTTTAATGTTATACATCTCTTTTAATTTAAAGAAAAAGAACTACAAATTCATTCGACGAAGATTAAACTAATTATTTTAGAAATAATCAAGTATTTTTATTTTTTTAATCTAAATCTTAATATTTATGTAATAATTATATAGAATAAGGGCGTTTTTATAAATAATTGACTATGAAATGAAAATTAATTAAAATTAAAAATTTTAATAAGATTTGATTATTGTGCGATACAAAATTAGCATTCATTGAATTTTTACACAAAATAAAAAGAAAAGTATAACATTAAAATTTAAAAAATAGATTTGACTCACTAATTAATTTTTGAAATAATTAATTATTTTTATGAATAATTAGCCAAGGAACGAAGGGTCATCCAAATTAAAAATTTCACTAAGATTTAATTTTTGTGTAATAAAAGATTAGAAATTGTTAAAATTTTACCTAAAAATTAAAGAATCTTGTAGTATGATTAGATTGATCCCTTTACTTCATTTTAGAAATAATTAACTATTTGCAAAAATAAAATTAGCTAAAAATGAAAATTAATTAAAATTAGAATTTTTGTAGGATTTTATTTTGGTGTGATAAAAAATTAGTATTAATCAAATTTATACACAAAAACTAAAAGAAACATGTTACATTAATTTTTGTTAATTAATGGTTTAATTGTAACATTAATCAATATTTTTAATTAATTGGTTCTTTAATTATTTCTATATCAATATCTTTTAAATTGGAGATACCATTTGGTTGAAATAATTAATTGATCTCTTTTAATAAGTTATTCCAGTCTAATTTTTAACTTTAACGTTACACGTCTCTTTTTTAATTTAAAGAAAAAGAACTACAAATTCACTCGACAAAGATTAAACTAATTATTTTAGAAATAATCAATACTTTTTAACAAAAATAATTATTTTTAACAATAATTAGCCAAAAAATATAATCTAATTGTACTTAATTTTATTGAAATTAGCTAAAATTAATTATATTGCGAAGATTTAATTCAATATGTCACAGTGGGCAAAGATTACCAAAAATTAATTATATTGATAAAGGAGAAAAGTATTCTGATTCACAGAGTTATTACAATTTTAAAGTATGAATCAAACCATAAGGTAGAGAAATATGGCTTTTAGGTAATTATTAGTTGTTTTGATATTCTAATTCTTATGATAATACAATATTCAATCAATATATATGGAAAAAAATAGATGTTGAAAAATTTATCCACCGTACAACGCACGGGTGAAATAGTTAGGGTTTGAATGGAAATGGTATGTTGCAATCCCGAGGGTGAAGCATAGGAGGCGTTTAAAGTTTGTAATATATGATGACGATGGTCATCCAACTGGAACTACCGCAAATGTCATCTATAAAGAAGTGTTTAAACTTATAGTTTCACAGTTATTAATCCCATCAGGTACATTGTTCACTTTATTTGATTTTTTACACAAAACCTTTATGTCATTCGTAGTTTGATATGCAAAGTGAATGGTTGTATTTATATATTATGGTGTCTGTGCTCTTATATATATCCAAATATGATGTCTCCGTCACAAATTTGGCAGAGTCATAAAATTGATTGTATGTAGTGGTATTGTACTTCGAAAAAGTAACTCAACACATTTAGTGGTCGAAAATTACACTTTAATAAGTTTCATTAATCATATATGAAATATGATGTTATTTTTAACATTTTTCTAGATTTCTTAAGCTAAAGCGCTAGTATTTGTGTAAAAATGATGTTAGATATGTTCGGCTCATCTAAAAATTTATTTATCGTCTTAGTACAATTAATTGTATAATAACACAAATTTTTATATTCTATGTAATAATTATGGATGTGCCTTATATTTGAATACATTCATCATTTCTTATTAAAAGACGAGGATGTTTTCATTTTTTATCTTGTGTGTTATTGTTGATTCTTATTGATGATTTTATGTTTGGATTGCTTTAATTGTTAATGTCATTAAGAGTATTGTAAATTAAGTTTGTATTTTTTTGGTGAATTTTCTCCAGTTTATTTAATTAGTTATATTAATTAAATTTATTGTTACGACTCATTATTTATTTTATTTTTTTCAAAGTCTTATATTAATATGACTAATATATATTTATATTATTATTAACTAAAAAATTATATTCATGTGCAACGCACTGGTGAAACAGCTAGTAGTTTTGAACAGTGTTAAATTTTGTGGAACTTGGGTAGTTTCAAACGAGCATATCAGCATTTACCCCTCAAATTAAAAGCAACAGAGATTAATGACATTTTTCCATATAATAAGACAATCGATCATTACCTTACTATTATACGAAAACAATTTGTATCTCATACTTTTAAATTATCTCTCTTAAGTTAATGTAAAGGTATTGTAAAATATATATACATAACACACTCCGCATGTTCGGACATCAGATTTGTGAAAGAAAAATTTTGATATACAATTTGTAGTAGATATATTTATTACAATCGCACTATAGTAACATAGAAACCTACTCAAAGAATAACATAATGAGAGTTAAAAAATTAAATTTGCAAAAGAAAAAAGGGAAAATTGTTGTTGAAATATACGAAGTTCGGCCAAAATTTAACCACAAAGAGAAGATAATAATAATAAGAAAAAAAAAAAAAAAGGCAGCCATTCTGGCAAAGTGGGGTACAAATAATTTTAGTGAAAATATGAAGCAACTTATCGTTCACGAAACCTTTTGTGAAACAAACTGTATCAAAAAAAAGAAATAACATTATTCAACAAAAAGAAATAAGTTTATTCAAAAAAAAAAAAAGAAAAAGAAAAAGAAATAACATTATTCATTCAACACAAGCAAACTCATACAATTCTCCTCCACAAATAAACAGGAATCCATAAGATAAAAATGATAGACACAAACTAGACAAGCACTCAGCCAACTTTCCACTAGCATTGGCTGAGCCCACAGGCGCCTACTCCAATCCAATACACAATTCATGGACAAGAATAATATTAATACCACAGCAGCATGCACCTGCAATCAATGTCGTAAATACTCTACGATTCATCGTCTTCTTTGTTCTTTAAATTGTTCGTATGAAATAACGTCATAAATAGGAAATTAACCTCCCAAGTCTCGGTAGAAATTTGTCCCGAAGAAATAGAATGTCAATGTTTGATCTCATCACACTACTACCCGTCAGATCCACCTCTTTCCACGTTCCAAGCCAGATTCGGACTATCCTCAGAATGGTTGCTAGCGAAATTCCCAGCAGCATTGTTATCCTGGTTACGCCTGCTGCTTTCCTGCATTAATCCATGTTAAGTATTAGTAGGGAGAAATAACTCCAACAAGGAGAGGTTACTACATAGAGTAGAGTTCACAAAGTTCTTTCTTGGAACAACAGCTTCCCCCAACCAAAACCCCCAACCAAAAAAAAAAAAAAAAAAAAGAGGCTATTTTGGGAGACTACATTGGTTGAAGAGTCGAAAATAAAAAGTTCTAAAGAGTCTAAACATGCTTTGTTTGGCAACCTCTTTAACAATCATTCTTTCTCACATTGATTTTGAACCACACATTGCAGTAAACTATCTTGTGCCTTAGCAGCACATTCTCCGAAGAATCAAGTTTTTTTTTTCCCTTAAAAAAAAAAACAAATTTACATAAAAAATAAGCAACTTGTTTGCTTTCAACTTTCACAAAACTACTTATTTGCTTGAAACTAAACTTTATGAAGCACAGCATAGGCAAAAATCCTCTAGATAAAAATGAAAAATAAATCAATCAATCAAAACAAGTGTTGAGGACTCACTCCTAGAAGCAGATTTTTTTGGTTGAAACCTTGAGGAGGCTGGCCTAGGAAAGAGGCATATTGATCCACACCAGAGAAAAGTCCTCCATAAATATCATGTTGTCCAAATGCGTCAAATTGTGTTCTTTCCATTTCATTAACATGAGAAGAGTGATTTGGTGGATCATCAAGATCGTTAAGTTCCAAATAAGTAGAATCATCTAGCGGATAGCCATCTTTCTGCATGCCAGCCAAGTCAAGTGTGCCTCCATTCATAGTGCACAAATTATCCAAGTCGCTCAGGCCATTAAATATGTCATTTCCTTCCACACAAGGTAAACATATATTCTTCCCCTTGTGGTTAAACACATCTTGCATCTGTGTTGAATACAACTTATACCAGTCAATTTTACAGGCATCTCAGAATTAACTTAGAAATGAATTAACTACAAGAGCAAACATTGGAAATGAACATGCAAACACAGAGACACAAGAATTCTGGAGAAACACCTCAGGCTTTATTTATAATAAAGAGGTGTGAAAAAAGCAACAAAGTGGGAATAAATCAATCGAAGATCTCCTATCGAAATGTAAATCAAATGAATATATTCTAGAAAACAAGCAGCCATCCTGAAACGAAAACACCAGGCCAAAACAAAAAGGTAGCTCAAAAGAAGGAATACAAATTGCATTGAATAACAAAATTGTGAGTTTTTAACATAAACACGAACCCCACCATGTAGCTTGACAAAATTTGTTCAATTATCAATAGAAATCTGACTAATAAAACTTCCAAAGAACACATACCTCATAATTTCCGTTATCATTGGAAGGTAACACATCATCATCCATAAATGGGGCAAACAAATGATCAATTTCATCATCTGACAGATGCACAGGCCCCTCTCTGACAGGAGGACAAGGGAAATGTGATGGACCAGCTACAGGCACAGATGCCATAGATGTACTTCCAGGATTGGCCATGCTTGTTATATCAGAGGAGGAAGGACCATCAGCTGGCAAAGATTTGCCATGGTTTTGCATATCGTCAACAATATCATCATCGGATTCCCACTCTGCCTCATTAAATGGTGCACCATACTGTGCCCCATTTTTTGGGCCCAGACCGGGTTTCTGGAAGACTTTACAAAGCACGTACGTGTTCTGCAACATAAGAGATATGTAAAAATCCTTCAAAATGAGAAATAAGATAAGTTGACCCAACCATCTTGATAATTGGAACGAATTAAAAAGAGGTATGCAGCAGAAGAAAACTTGAAAACCAAAGATGATTAAGACAAGCCAAATACTTGGAAAATTCTTCAGATAGAAACTTCAGCAGACATTGATGCAGAAAACAATGAGGCTTGCAAAAGAGTGCACAGTAACACTTCATCCTATATTAGCTACATCTTAACTCAATGCGAGTCAAAAAGAATTCAATCCATAGAGAGATTGTACTTACCCTAATCTTTCCACCATAGAAAGAAAAATTAAATATGAACCTGATGATTTAGACACTATATATATTGCCTAAATGGGCATTTCAACATGTTTCAGATACGTGTAGAAAATTCAGCATGAACTCTACAATGAATAACTATTTTGCAGCATAAATGACATATTCTACCAAGAATGAAGGGTTAACCTAAATATATAATAGACTGGCGGTAGGTTTTCATTTTGATTTTGGAAATTTTGTGGTTAGAATTAGCAATCTACCAAAAAATGCAGATAACAACATTTTGAGTTGTGAAAGCAGCTCATTCACACAACATACATGTTGTAAGGCTGTTTACGATAATAAAATACAAAGCAAGCAACGGCAAGAACATGAACTAGTGATTTCCACAAGCGATGGGAAAGGGGAGGTGTTCAACAAAACCAAAAACTTGAGTAATGCTCTCCGAGTAGATATGCAAGAACCTATACTCCTGAAAGATAGCTTTTTATTCTAAATAAAGACTTTGTCCGACACCAAATTGTCAAAGAGTGATTACCCAATGATTTTCAGAATGATCAAAGGATGAATGGCAGTGTTGCTTAACCTTGAAATTGGATTGATGGCGCTTAAATCGTTTTATTGCAACCAAACTCAAATTTCAACCGCCCAATACAGTCAATCGTTTGTTAAGTTGTCTAAACTTTGAATTATGCCTCATTTCATTACTTCGCAAATGAATAACTGAGAATGGATTGACATCAGATAATTAATAGATGAAGGCCTTGGTCTGGAAGTAGTTATACATGCTTTTACTTTTAAAAACCAACTACCAAACCACTTTCAGTGCAGACATATTATAGGGCTTACACATAACATTCCCTTTTCCACAATGCATTTCTCATATGGACAAAAACATCTGTAAACACAAATCAACGGGCCCCCAAGTGTAATGAAAGTAAAATGAAGAAAAAGAAAACACAAAAGAATTTTTTGCAGGACATCAAATTTGAACATGAAAGAGTGCAAGGATGAAGCCAAAATTCATAATAAAACGATTAATTTTCAGTTTTCACAAAGAGCATGTGTGAAACAGACTACTTTAAAAATCAATTATTACCCATTTTCTATACGCACACACGTTTAAAAAAACAGCAAATCTTTATGCTTCTTCTCAACCTTCTACAACTTTTAATCAAAAAATGCATGTTTGAAAAGAGCTACTTTCAAAATCAATTGTTATTACACTCATTTTCAACATACATTGTACAATAAAGTTATTTTTCACATGTCTAAATAACCTTCAAGCAAGAAAGAAAAGAAAAAATCTTATTCGAGCAGTAAAAAGAATTTACCTTTTCTTTGATCGTTCTCAAGCACAAACTCTAAAAAATTGTTCTTTCCATTACCTCTCTAAGGTTTTTAACCTTACATTCTTCAAAATAATTACTTTTCTTTTTAAGCTCTAAATGTATATTTGGTAGGGATTTGAGAAAGTATGATTTTTGATACTCAAGTAAAGTTTCAACAAGTACAAAAAATTATCATATCAATAAAATCATGCCAATAAACGATGTTGGAGAAAAACCAACAGGCTCCAGAAGTAAAATGTCAAACATACAGCCTAATTGCAAATATACATGTCAATGATAAAAAGCGAATGACAAATACAATGGTTTGAATAAAAACAGTAATGGGAAAAACAATAATTAGATGGGCAACCAGATAAAATCAAACCTGAGAGCCAGCTGCAGCCACCTGCTCGTCCACAATCTTATACTCGTGGATAACCCAATCAGTTCTTTCTCCTTTGGGTGCATGGCCCCGGTGAAATACCAAGGTTCTCACCCATCCCACAACATTGTTATTATGACGCACCTTTCTATCGTTTCCTGTGGTCTTCCAAAATCCATTCTCTGTACCGCGCTTCATACGAAGCCCACAAGCATACTTCTTCTCCCTGGGACAGAAGAAGAACCACTCCAAATCCTTACTTTTCAAGCATGATTTAGCTGCGACATCAAGACAGAAAAATCAATGAAATTTTCAATTTCATAAACAGAATAACAACATGAAAGAAATTCAAATGAAGAGAAATTCTATCTCACGCTAAGAATTGATGACATGACACATGAAGGAATTCAGAGGTGGATTATAAATAAAATTAAAACTTTAATACCATTCTCTACAAATAATCAATATATCATGTGGCGTGATCATTAGTGCATTTCTCATTAAACAAGGATACAAATAAAGCTGTTTTAAAAAAGTAACAAAATTTCCAGTGTTTTTGTGGGCTTTAGATTGTTAGTGAAATAATAGATCTTGAAATTGACGAGTGAAGATCATCAAATATGGAGTGAATATAACTGCTATGAAGAGAAAAAGTACCTGGAAGATCCCACGGAGGGAATTTATAAATGTTAACCTCCGCAATAGTTTCAAAGTGATGAAACCTCTTTCCCATAATCTTCCTTTTGAGATAATACATAACCAGCTCGACATCAGTCGGATGAAACCGAAAGCCCGGCGGAAGGGACGTCCTCGCCATCTCAGAGAATAAGAACGCCCCACAGTATGACAACCAACCAAACAACAGTACTCCAACACACCTCACACAACCTAAAACAAGCCCTTCTCCAGCAGAAAATAAAGCAGTCGCAAAGAAAAAAGAGAAACCTGGAAACAATTACACCACAACCCCCACTACACTTTGCCCTCCACGAAGAATTACTTCTACAAACTGTCAAGTCCAGTGCCTAAACAAGACCTTCCGAGAGCACCAAAGCCTCCTTCGATTCATGAAACAAAAAGCAATCCAACGACACCACTGATTCTTCTCGCGAGAATCAAAAGACATCTGTCGACCAGCCCTGGCATGTTTACTTACTACATTAAAACCCTCGTACACAACATCCACAAACCAATACTATGAACATTGCCCAATAAAAGAAATTAAATTGCTAAAAAAAATAAAAAGGGGAAGTTTTTAAGAACACATATTGAATTACGGCAACCCACATCAAACATATGAATTAAAATAGTTAAAAACCACATCAATACACTGACCGAACGTATTTCGAATTCTAATTGGTACTAAAATCAAGACCACACGAAAAATGACGAACAGAACTAACCCCAAAAAGTCAAAGCCAATTCAAGATGAACCCTAGAATGCCGATAAACAATTGTACAAAAAACAGATCAAATCAACAAAATAGAAGTGCAGAAAAGTTACGATCGCATCAAGAATCAGAAACACACACCTTAAGGGTATAAGATTGAAAGACTAGACGGAAAAAGAACAACGTGAGACTGAGAGAAAACGCGTAGGAGAAACAACGAAGGCGAAAGGGGGTTGTGAGGGCGAGGTGTGAGGGTTTATAAAGGGTGGAAAACGGAGTTTGGGTTTTAGTGAGAGATGGAGGAGCGAGAAGTGGTGGCATTGGAAAGTATAATCTATTTTCCGATTCCGGTACTATACTGCCTCAGGGTTTGTTTGATTCACAATAAAATTATTATTATTCGAATTGTATATAGATTTTATGATTAAAAATGAAATATAATATATTAAAAATATAAAATAATTATTAAATCAATATATATATATATATATGATTGAAAATGATAAAACGAAAAATTAGTAAAATTTGTTGTGAATTAAACAAGGCCTCACTCTCATTTGGATTTGTTCAAATGCCAGCACCGGGAGGTCCCAACACTGGCCACCCACACACAGCCCCCTGATTGCAGGGGGCCCACATGGGGACAGAACAGCAAACTGGCACTAGAAACAAGCTCCACTCTCATTTACCTTCCACTTTACCTTGTTCACTCTACTTCTTACACGGGAATTAAGAAAAATATTAGAAAAAAATACAAGCAAACTTTCTAAAATACCCTTATTTAAAGAAAAGTGTGTATTTATGATTGTTCCAAATTTTGAGTTTAATATTTATACCGCTACTTTTAATCAACTAACTTTTTATTTTCTGAATTTTCATTTGTTAAATTATTTTTTCTCATGTTTCTATTTACCCCAGTAATTTTCTCACCATTTCACACATTATCCAATGATATCACCATTCTTCACTATGCATTTAAATTAAAAAAATGCAATAAAGTTAATTAAGGCATGTAATTACATTAAATTAAGGGATATCATTACTTTAAATCAAGAACATTGCAATTTCTACCCCACTCTCTGGTAATTGCAAAGAAGAGAAAATTTGCTATTGATTTGAATCTTTCACTAGAAAACCTTGGTTCATTCGACTTTTCCCGTTCTCCACCATATTGTTTGCCAATTGATCTCAATCTAATGTCGGACGAGCATGACAATACTTGTGACTATAGCGTCGATACTCATGCAACCTAAGGTGATGACAATAACATGCAATCTGTTGTAATACAAAGTGACCGTCAATCATCAAAGAATTATAAAACGTATTGTAGCGAACATAAAATTGTGGTGTTTGAAGCGTTAATAGTCGATAAAAAAGACCGGAAGCTAGTGAAAGGTCCTTTCAAAGAAATTGCGAACTTATTTTCAATGAGCAAGAAGATCGTTACAAGAATATGGAATGAGGGAATGCAAATTCTTAACACAAGTGGTGATGCACCTATATTTTCTAGCAAGCTTTTGGGTTGAAAAAATCGAAAGAAACTTCGGATAGACTTCGAAAAAATTAAGGAAACTTCACCGCTGGCCAAATATAAGATCGTTATCTACTGCTTTGGGTATGCCAAAATTGATAGTACATAGAAGGATTAAAGATGGTAATATTCATCCGGATTCGAACCCGGTAAAGCCTTACTTATCGAAAGACAACAAAAAGGCAAGATTGGAATTTTGTTTGTCAATGGTTGATGAAGGTACAATTTCATCTTCCTGACTTTTATTAACATGAATAATATAATTCACATTGATGAGAAATGGGTCTATATTACTAAAACGTCTCAAAAGTATTATCTTCACCCTTGTGAACCCAAACCCATTCGAACATGCAAAAGCAAGAGGTTTATTACAAAGATAATGTTTTTGGCCGCTATTGCTCGTCCATGAATTGATCCTAGTACATGCGAGATATTTGGTGGAAAAAAATGGAATATGGCTATTAGTTACGCATGAACCAGCCAAAAGGAATAGCAAGAACTGTGTAGCTGGCACTATGCAAACAAAGCCTATCCTTTCGGTGAATAAAGATATGATTCGGTCATGCATCCTTCAAAAGTAACTCCCTTCAATTAAGGAAAAATGGCCACGTTCGAGTTCTAAAACATCTACATCCAGCAAGATAATGCAAAGCCACATTTAGATGTTAACGATCCGGAATTCGTTGAGGCGGCGAAGAAAGATGGCTTTGATATTTGTTTTGTCGCCAACCACCGAATAGTCCTAACATAAATGTACTTGGTCTTGGTTTTTTTCGAGCTATCAATTCAATTCAGCACAAAAAAGCTCCATCAATTTGAAGAATTTGTTTTAGCAATAGAGGCTACTTTCAATGGATTTCCAAGTGAAGATTTGAACAATATCTTCTTAACGTTAAAATCACTCATAGGCGAAAATCATGATGCATTTGGGTGGTAAAGGTTACAACATTCCGCATATGAACAGACAAAGATTGATGAGGAATAGACAACCACTAAACTATATCACGTTTGAAGCAGAAGTTTTGGATATGGCAAAAGAAGCTATTAGTCAAGAATAAATACGGTGAACAATGTTGAACATTGGAGTAATTTTTGGAGCCAATTGTCTTTTTGGTTTTTAGAAATTTTATTGTAAAGCCCCGAATTCACTTAAATCCAAGAGTTAACCTTTTTTTATAAATCATACCAAGTGAAAGAATAAATACAATTTTGATCATCAAATTCACTTCAACCTTTCAGAAATTCTCAAAGGTTGATGGCAAATAAGAGGATGAAAGGGTAAATGAGGTTTTTGTTAAAGTTAACTTAGTTTTATCTATAAATATAAAAGTTGTTCTACTAGTAGGTGGAAAAACACATAGTTTCCATCCAAAAGTTATAATTTTATTATTAATAGTATTTTCTCCCGTGCGTTGCACGGGGAGATTTATGGTCAATTTATAATTTAAAATATGTGTAAAATAAAAATTATAATAACATATTTTCCTTTTTTATGGTAAATAGCATAAAAAACAAAATAATAAAACCAGATCAGAAATAATGTGTGATATAACACGGAGAGATATGGATGGAAGATTTAAAAAGATCACACACGATAATAACATGGATTGGAAGGATAATGAGTGATTCTATCAAAAGATCAAGGGTGATAATAACGGGAGATTATGCATGGGTTGAAAATTAGGTATTTGTGTTTGAGTGGGAAATATAAATAAAATATTATTTTTTAATTCTGAAAATTATAAGATTGAGCGGGAAACTGATTTCATTTTATTAATATATAGATTTTTAGTTTCCCTCCAAAAGTTACAATTTGGTATATAAATCATGTATTATATACCAAATTGTCTTAATTGAGATTCTTATGAATCATATATACATAAATACCATATATATATAGATATATATATAAAATAAATGTATTATAATCAATATATAATAGCAGTAATATATTATATTAGAAATATATCACCATAATCTATTATAGTGTGTGTACATATATACACTACAATAGTTGAAGGGAACAATGATAATAGTTTGTGTAGTAATAATAATTTAATTTTGTTGTGGTTGAAAATTATATTATTTAAAGTAATAACAATAATATTACTTTATCAAATTTCACAAAGTGTAATTTAAATGTTATTAGTTGAAAGGTTACATGTGATTTATATAAATTTATGTGAAATAATAATAAAATTGTTTAAAGTAAAAAAAGATTTTAATATTAGATTAGATCAAACAAATTATTCTTCAAGTCATATTAACATTTTATATTTATTTTCCAAAGTAATATATACATAGAAATTTCATGTTACTGAAATTGGTTAGCATCTATGATTGATAAAAGAAACACGATGCATTAATGGAGAGAAAAACAAAAAATATTCAATTTAATAAAATATATTAAAATAAATTTTTTAGGGGGAAATTTTGAATTATAAAAATAGTTATCTCATGTTTAATTTAGTATAAGTCTTTTTCTTAAAACATTTGGATTTTAATTTGGTATTTTTTTTATGTTTAATTTAGTATAGGCCTTTTTGTTAAAACATTTGCATTTTTATATGGTACATATGGGTCTTTTGGATTTTGATATCAGTGTATAAATGAAAAAATATTGGATATATATAATCCGGGTCTAGTGATTATTTATTTGCCAATAAGTTTGTATATTAACTTTTGGAACAATTAGAAGAGAGTTTTTACTAAATATTTTTAGGAATATAAAATAAATATAATTGATTAAAATGCTACCTAATTCTAACTTAAGAGAACTTTGTATGATATTTTTCTTATTTAGTTTTGGATTTGATAATTATTTTCATGCGAAGAACGGAGAATCTAGTTTAGTTTCAAAAAACAAATTGGTGAAACTCATTTACTTTTTTTAATAACATATTTATTAGTGATATTTTTGTAATAAAAGTTGTAGATTAAAAATTAAAAAGTTGCATTAATAAAAAGCCACATTTGATTAAAAAGTTAAAAATAAAAATAATCATAGGGAAATAATAATAACACATACACACGACTATAAGATGTGTTATATTTGTTTAAAAAGTGAAATGTAAAAAAGGAAGGATATTAAATTATTTATTATTTGAAAAAAGTTGGGAAATTTTTAACTTTTTCATTTTAAATTAAATAATTAATTTTGCAATGACAATTTTTAAATAAAAATCGCATATTAAATAAAATAAAAAAATGACATATAGAAAAAGTGAGACTTAATTAAAAAGTTTACAATAAAAAGACTCACAGAAAATAATTGAAAATGCATTTCCGCAATGTGAACCTATCCTCGTAAATCAAAATCTTTTTTTAGGAGTCCATTAAATCTTTATATTATTAATCTTGTAGTGCCAACTGGGCACTGCAAGCCACGCTGGAAATTATCATTAAAAAAAATGAATAATTGGAAAATGAATTAATTGGAAATTGAATTGATACAAGGCAATGAATTAATTGCTGCGGCTCATTCATTCTTTAATTGGAAAATTGATACATGGCAATAAATTAATACATGGCAATTGATCCTTAATTGTTCATTCTTAATTGTTGATTCATTCTGTAATTAGAAAATGAATTAATTGGAAATTGAATTGATACACGGCAATGAATTAATACACGGCAATTGATTCTTAATTGTTCATTCATTCTGTAATTGGAAAATGAATTAATAATGTATCTGGACCGAATTTACACAGATTATTCAAGAATTGTTTTCAAGTATAAATATAAATCTTCTCGGATGGCATAAAGTTGTGCAGAAAACAATTCATACAACATCAAAATAACTCGAACCCAGAATCTGAAAGGAAAAAAAATGACTACTTGGTTGAGCCCCATTAGAGAAATCAATGACAAAAAATCAGAATGGGGAATTCGGGTCTACGTCGCCAGAAAATGGACTTGTAGTTCAAACAAGCCGGTGGAAAACCAGGAGGCACTATGGAATTGCTCTTCATTGACGAGGAAGTAAGACAATTACCTTATTTGTATATGCGTTATATAAACTATACCAATTTTTTTTTTTTAATGTTGTATGTGGTATCTAACAAATTTACTAATTTCTTTGGTTTAAGGGATCACGTATTCAAGCAACAGTCCCAAATAATCTAATTGACAATTTCAACGATAAAATTGAAGAGCACGACTTCTATTGTATGATGCACTTCTATGTTATACCGAATAAAATTAGTTACAATGCAGCTAAACATGACTTCAGGTTAATGTTTATGAGATCCACGTTAGTTTATGTTGAGCCAAGAATTAAATTTTTGCTTAGCGTCTACAATTTCAAAGACATTGGAGAAGTACTATGCAATCCCAACGCTGATTTGATAGAAATGTTTGGTAAGATTGCATCAACACATCGAAATTTGTTGGTTTTGCATTGGTTGTAAATGATTGACTACAATAATGCTTCATTGTTATGCAGATGTCATAGGTAAGATTGTTGATGTGGATGATAGCTACCTTGCAAGATCCAACCATATTGATATAGTTATATAGGACAACATGTAAGCCTCTATACTACTTCTCTTATTGAATCCGAGAGTATTAATGTGTTATGATTACTAATTTTTTCCCTTTAGGAAAAATACTATTAAAGTAGCACTATGGGAAAATCATGCAGAGAGTGGTCGAGTCTCTTGCATGTGGAGGCGAAAACTCAGTTGTAATCATCATACAACTATGCAGAGCCAAAGTGTATCGAGGTAAATCATACTTTCATGACATTATTAGGACTATTTTTATATCATTAACTAATCCTTCCATGCTTGACATAAGGTAATACATCCCTGACGACTACCTACTCAAGCAAACTGATTATAAACGAGGACATACCTGAGATAATGGATTTCAAGAGCAGGTTCCGCATATAACTTTTAAATTATGTCCTTACATTGAGATACTTTAGATTGAATCTTATGTTTACCTTTTTTATTTGTAGAATGATAGACGATGTAAAGAGCAGTTCAATTAAAGTGAGTTACACGGCTTCTGGCAATACTTCAACATTAGCCGAGATACAAAGTGAACGCCTTAATGTTCAGAAATTACAAGATATTCTAGCCCTTAACAAGGTGAAAACTATTTGTCCATGTCGCTATATTAGTCAGAAATTACAAGATATTCTAGCCCTTAACAAGGTGAAAACTATTTGTCCATGTCGCTATATTAGTCGTTTACTATATTTTGTAGAGCTTTTCTAATTTTTATCTTCATAGTCTGGAGACTTCTGGATTGTTGCCACAATTGTAGATGTCATACAAGGTGGCTGGTCATACTATGGTTGCACAAAATGCTCAAGGAAGCTTCCAACTACAAGTGAAGGGTTCCAATGTCCTGAATGTGGTGATAAAAAAAGTGGAACCACTAAATACAGGTTGAGGGTCCGAATAGTTGATGGTACAAAGGGGATTACACTTCTCCTTTGGGATAGCGATTCCCAGCTCTTGGTTGGACAATCGGCCCATGAGATAAAAGAAAAAATAGGAAATGTGGGTTTCATGTTGTATGGTATTATCTTATAGATTTCTGAGAACCTTTTTCAAAAAAATTGCGTCGTCATTGTCTAAAAGTTTATTTATTATTGAAGAGGAAAGAAGAGTATAATTCACTTCCAGACGAGATTGAAGACATAATTGGGACCAGGTGCCTTTTCAAGTTTCAGATTAAACAAGAAAATATTCAAGGAATGGATAGCACCTATTTGGTGAAGGAAGTTATCAAGGATTCTGATCTGGTGAAGAGTTATAGAAAAAGAGTCCATGGCATTGAGAATGTGAGATTGCTGAGATGGTTACAAATATATATGCTATTCCAAAAGGTTTTTTTTGAGTCATTATCTAACGTTTAATATTTTTTTGTTTACGTGTTTTCTCTATGGTATTAGGATTTAGAAGTTCAAATCATATCTAATGGTGAGGATGGTAATTCAAATGAGATGAGCAGCAACAGAGTAAGCTTTAAAACAAAAGCTAAAAAATCAGTTTAGAATATTATTCTTTAGTGATATTTCAATTCCCCTATTTATTGAATCTTTTTGATATGTTTTAGAAAAACTGTGATGTTGAATCTGGAGGAAGTTCTTACATGGTGACGGCTCTAAAAAATAGGTTAGCTGAAGGGACTGAAGTTGAAGATTTGGAAGCTCAAATGTCAACAAACAAGAAGATGAAGTCGGTGAAAATAGAGAAGAATTGAAGAGAATAGATGGAGGATTTAAACTTAAGGCATAAAGCAAATAGTCATTCAAACTATATTTTAAGTATTGGGGTTTATTTTTAATGTTCCAAGTATTAGTGAATAAAGTCCTCTCTTTTTAATTGTTATGTCGTCATCTTGGTTTCCCTGGATCTAAGTTTGATTTCCATTCTTTAACGTAATTATTTTTTTTTATTGTTACTACTTATTGTTACTACTTGATCTACAAATTCTAAGAAGGCATCCTATAAGCCCCACCAGTTAGCGAATCCTTCAATCAAGGATTCAGTCAAGGGTAGATTATATGATTACATGCCTTAACTCCGCAATATATCAATTTACCATGATGACTGTAAAATCATCAACCACATTCATGCATTAAGTTTTTCATCCAAAAATAGAGAGATTAGTTCATTCATGCAATAGATTAAGTCATTCATGCATTGACTACCTAATTTACCATAATGATAATAGACAATATCATTCGATCACAGAGAGAGACATCAAGAAGTTAATTTATCATTCAGTCACCAACCATAATGATAACCAAATAATTATAGTCAAAATTAAGGGATTATACACTCAATAATTCTTTAACCATACATCCTATATTCATTCTAAACAACAAAAAAAGTCGACTACATATACTTGACTGCAAATTATAGACAATTGAGGCATAAATAGTCTCATCTATATCGTAAATTTAGTAATCATCAACCATGTTCATTAAAATCATTGTAATTCACGAGATGTAATGTTCATGCAATAGGATTAAGTCATTCATCCAAAAACAGAAAGATTAGTTCATTCATGCAATAGATTAAGTCATTCATGCATTGACTTCTTAATGTACCATAATGATAATAGACAATATCATTCAATCACATAGTGAAAGATCGAGGATTTAATTTATCATTCAGTCACTAACCATAATGATACCCAAATAATTATAGCCAAAATTAAGTGATTATACACTCAATAATTCATTAACCATGCATCCTCTATTCATTCTAAACAACAAAAAAAAGTCAACTACATATACTTGACTGCAAATTATAAACAAATGAGGCACAAATAGTCTCATCTATATTGTAAATTTAGTAATCATCAACCACATTCATTAAAATCATTGTAATTCACGAGATGTAATGTTCATGCAATAGGATTAAGTCATCCAAAAATAGAAAGATTAGTTCATTCATGCAATAGATTAAGTCATTCATGCATTGACTACCTAATGTACCATAACGATAATGCACAATATCATTCAATCACATAGAGAAAGATGAAGGAGTCAATTTATCATTCAGTCATCAACCATAATGATAACCAAATAATTATAGCCAAAATTAAGGGATTATACACTCAATAATTCATTAACCATACATCCTATATTCATTCTAAAATCTGCCAAAAATATGCTAAATACTATTGTTTTCCTACAATAAACAGACCCTCAATACTATTACCCTCGAAAATTGTCCAGTATTATTTTTTATTTCTATAGCTCATAATATTTTGTTTTCTAACTATCCACATATTCAATTTTCTGTACTTTTATCATCATTATCGTTAAAAAATGAAGGAAGGTTGCTCCAGCAGATCTGGGGTTCCTTTTAGCGACGTCAGAAATCAAGAAATTTCAACAACAGTTCGCTATTGTAATCGACACAGGCAGTGTAAAAGTTCTACCAGTGACACTCCCACACAAAGCAATCAAAGTTGCATTGGTTTGGGTTCTACCTTTACTCTATTGGAACAAAGTTCAGGTATGTAATTCTTTTTTTTTTTTTTTTGGTTATCTACAGTTAGTATAAGTTTAAGACAAATGCAATTCACGTATAGATACTACTTGGTGCTCTTTTGTTGCTTATCACTGATATTTTTTTACATGAATTTCTAGGCAAACGAAAAAGATCTGAGAATGGACAGCATACAAATGTAAACTCAATTGACACTCACTGTAAGGATAAAAGTTAATTTAAATTTGTAGTCAATTGTAAAATTGGGTTTCTTTATTTAAAATTTCACATTTCGTAATCCCCATCTATGTCAATTATCTGTTGTTTCGTAAGGTAATCAACGGGCATTGGGTTGTGTCTCACACACTGGAAGAAGACAGAAATCTCAGATTGGACAGTCCTCCAATGGTTCATCAATTGCCTCACGATGTAAAAAACTTATAATTGTCTCTTTTAGGTAATCATGAAAACTTGACTATACACCTAATTATTTATTTTTTTAACAGATAATGCCGGACAATTTAGCAATGGATTACCAATAGGTAAAAGCTACACTTCTTTTTTATATTTCTATTTTTACATGATATTTTTATTATTTATTTTGTTAATAGTCTAAGTTTATAACAATAGATTCTAAACCTATACTCAATATCAACGGTTATATCTGTTCCAACTACTTGATATTACCTCAATAATTCAATATCAGAAGCCTAACTATACACAAATACAAGTTATGGGGCAGCCTATAAACTGAAGCTCACAAGCCTAAACATACACATTGAAAAATTGTAAGGCAGCGCATTTGCTAACTATATATAAAAAGAGACGAACATAAAATTAATACATGGACTATAGGCATACCTTCCAAAGCAAGTGTAGCGTGTAGACTGTTTTGTCTAATCTCAGTTGTCATTCCATCTGCACACAAAAGAAATAATTAGGTTCGTAAAAACCATACAAATCACTGTAAATTATACATATTTATAAAGAAAATTAACTTCAATTGCCTTTTATTTGCAGACTATAGGCTTCAAGTGATCCGTCTTTTTGACTGCGTAGCACCTTAAAGTTGAAGGTGGACTATTTTCCACATATTGGAAAATATTTACAATGTCGCAAAAATAATAAATTACAAGCTCTTTTTTTCCTGTGTTCTTACGTCGGTCAGCACCCTTACATAACTTATTAAAGATTACATCAAACCAAAGACTTAATCAAAGAAAAAAGTAAATGTTTCATGTAAATAAATTCTTTGGTGTTGCAAAGTTTATTTTGCTGCCATCTGCTTTCAATCGATTGTTTATGATGTAATTCGAGCTTTCTTCACGGTGAATGCTTATACATCTGCTGTACCCTGGACATTAACCATTGAAACTGTTAGAATGGCATTTTCTCAGCATATTATATATTGTATGTATGAAAAGTGTAAGTTATGTCAAGACAAATTTGTACTTATCTTTGTGACTTTGAAATGTATTATTTCTACAATACCATAGATTTTGTTGTAGTTAGACTCATGGTTGGCATCTACATAGATAAAAATTAATTCTTAAAATCGATAAATACGAATATTTGTGTGGATTCTGGTGTATGTGTGTGCCAGAAAACACACACATAAAGTAATAAACACATTGACGAAAAGGAACCCAAGCTAAGTAGATGTGAAACCTGGAAAAAAAATAACAACCCAAGCTAAGTAGATGTGAAACCTGGAAAAAAAATAACAGCCTTTTGATCTAACTTGTGATATGCAAAGAACGATACTTTGCACATTTCAAGGTTTAAAAAATAAATAACTAAATAATTAAAAATTAAGGACCTTTTAATCTTATATGCGATATGAATATATAGCTTTTAGATCCATGTTAACATATAATAGTAAACCGTATATCTGTTAGGGAAATATTTTTTTGGTATATTTTATTTAACCAAAAAAAAAGGAAAATCAAGGTAATGCATCCAAGCTAAGCAAAAGAAAAATGTTTGCACACACACAAATTAATAAACATAATGACGAAAAGAAATCCAAGCTAAGCAGATTTCGAGCTTGGAAAAAAAAACAACCTTTTGATCTAACTTATGACATGCGTGAAAAATATTGATAAAAATAATGAATGCAAACCAAAATCAAGAAAACCTATAAATAGTATAAAATTCCTTACCAACTTCATGTTATTCTTAGAGATGAATAGATCTTCAAATTGGCCGATTATTGATCTGTAGAAATATTCGAACAAATGCGTGAAAAATATTGAAAAAAATAATGAATGTAAACCAAAATCAAGAAAACCTATAAATAGTGTAAAATTCCTTACCAACTTCATGTTATCCTTAGAGATGAATAGATCTTTAAATCGGCCAATTAGGAGAAAAAAAAGAGAGGGAAAACAATTAATTTAACAAGCGATTTTTCCGTATCGAGAACATGAGGAGGAAAATCGATTTGGAAAAATAGAAGCAGAATGAATATGGTGAAACATGAAGTAGAATAAATTCGAGCTTCACAAACGGCGGTTTGCTAGGAGGAAACTTTAACTGGGAACTGGGAAGACTTATCTGCGGCTTGAAACTAGGGAAAGAAGAAATCAAGAAATGGTGAGGAGACTTGATTCGTACGATTATATCCTAAAGGTTAGGTAGAATGGGTGGTGGGTAATGTATGGGCTTTTTCTGGATTGCTCTATACCGTTGATTACGGCCGGCCCGTTTAGTGTGTATATGTCGTGTCTTTCATTTTGGTTGAAGATTGGGTTTGATATGGGCTTCATCATTAAGGGAAGATATTAATGAGCCAATTTAACTAGTGCCAAAGAGTTTAGTTTTTTATAATAATATAGTAATACTATATTACTATCTTGGTTTATAATAATGAGTTTAGTTTTTTACAATAAACAATACAATGGTAAATTAATTTAAATTTTGATGAACATGTTAATTTTAATTAAATTAATCAAATTAAATATATTAGTTCTATTGAATCATTGATAAGTTTAAAATTTGTGAAGGGAAATCTATTTAGTTAAATTAGTTGATAATAAGTAGTTGATTTAAATTTTGAATACATATACATATATACATATATATATATATATTGAAGTGATAGTCAATTGATTTAACTTCTGCATGTCATGAAAGTGTTATTCAAAAATTATTCTCATGCTATGTTTGGTAAAAACATAAAAAGATGAGAACATTTAAAATATTTATTTTCCAAAACAACAACTAATACCATATTACTATCTTGGTTTATAATAATGAGTTTAGTTTTTTAAAATAAAAAACAAATTGGCGAATTAATTTAAATTTTGATGAACGTGTTAATTTTAATTAAATCAGTCAAATTAAATATATTAGTTCTATTGAATCATTGATAAGTTTAAAATTTGTGAAGGGAAATCTATTTAATTAAATTAGTTGATAATAGGTAGTTAATTTAAATTTTGAATACATATACACATATACATATATATATATATATATATATATTCAAGTGATAGTCAATTGATTTAACTTCTGCATGTCATGAAAGTGTTATTCAAAAATTATCCTCATGCTATGTTTGGTGAAAACATAAAAAGATGAGAACATTTAAAATATTTATTTTCCAAAACAACAACTAATACCATATTACTATCTTGGTCTATAATAATGAGTTTAGTTTTTTAAAATAAAAAATGAATTGGCGAATTAATTTAAATTTTGATGAACGTGTTAATTTTAATTAAATTAATCAAATTAAATATATTAGTTCTATTGAATCATTTATAAGTTTAAAATTTGTGAAGAGAAATATATTTAATTAAATTAGTTGATAATAGGTAGTTAATTTAAATTTAGAATATATATATATATATATATATATATATATTCAAGTGATAGTCAATTGATTTAACTTCTGCATGTCATGAAAGTGTTATTCAAAAATTATGGTCATGCTATGTTTGGTGAAAACATAAAAGGATGAGAACATTTGAAATATTTATTTTCCAAAACAACAACTAATACGATGAAAAATTAAAGTAATGCGAAATAGATATAATAGAATGTGATTGACTAATTCGAAAATTAATTGTTAATTTAGTGAGACTATGTGTCCACCGACGTTCCTTAGATTTGAATTTCACTCATTTAATTTAATAGTTTATAGAAGTTATTAGAAATTTAAAATCAATAAATCCTCATTGTATTTTGTGAATATAGGCCAGTTTAAGTCAATTTTTGTGAATAACAGTAAGTATACTGTGGTGTGACTTGATTATTTTCATTCTATTTATAAATCATGCCGATGACCTTTCGTTGTTCGTTAGAAATGTTTTTTCATTTTCGATACATCAATAAATGTTTATCAAGTTGATTGATTTATCTTTAAATTTGTAGAATCTAAGGATATTGGAGATGCATGTTGCACATGTGAGCATTGCGGTGCAATATTTTGGTATGAAGAGAGAATTGATAAGCGCCACAATACTCTTCAACCGAAATTTTCTCTGTGTTGCTCAAAGGGAAAGGTACAGCTGCCGTTCTTGCAAGTTCCTCCACTATTGTTATTTCATTTGCTTTATGGCCAAGACGAGAGCGCGAGACACTTCCAGCAAAATATTTGAATGTATAATTCGATGTTCTCACTTACATCAATGGGTGGAACAATAGAAAAAAGCATTAATTCTGGAAGGTCTCCACCAGTGTTCAAGTTGTGTGGGCAGAATTATCAAAAAATCGGTAGTCTATTGCCGTCCCCTGGAGATGATCCCAAGTTTGCTCAACTATATATATATGACACCGATAATGAAGTGCGCAATAGGTTGCGCGCTGTTCGGTCAGTATTTAAATTGTTTTTTTAATTTATTTCTATTTTATCTATCAACTATTCATCTTATAAATTTCTCATTTTATTACTATTTGTTGTGAAATTCATTCACCAGGTCTGATGTCGATGGTGAAATATTTCATGAAGGTATTGTTGCTGATTTGAAGAAAATGTTGAATGATCATAACTGGTTGGTAAGATCATTCAGATTTCATTCTGAAAGGGTTCGTACAGAAAGCTGTGTAGATGTCAAGTTGAAATTAATTGGAAATAGAACATTGGACGGAAGAACGTATAACTTGCCTACTGTTGATGAAGTTGCAGTGTTATATGTTGGTGATTTTGAAACGGATCCTGGTAGCAGGGATATTATTGTAGAAAGTCATTCCGGTGTATTAAAGCGAATAAGCGAGCTCCATCCGTCCTATCTTGCATTGCAGTATCCTTTGCTTTTCGTCTATGGTCAGGATGGCTTTAGAGATGGTGTTCCTTACAGAGGTGAGGATCTTGATTTCGGATCTGGAAAGAAGAAATTAACTATGAGGGAGTTTTTCGCATTTCGCCTTCAAGAAAGAGCTTCTGAGTCTCCAAATATTTTGTTTTCCAGACGATTATTTTAGCAGTTTTTGGTTGATGCTTACACTATGGTTGAAGCCGGACGACTTTCATATATACGTCTGCATCAGCCGGAGTTGCGATGTGCAATGTTTAAGGGGCTGAATGATGCTCTCTCTAGAGGCGAGACGGACCCTTCCAAACAAGGACAAAGGATTTATTTACCTTCGTCTTTTATAGGAAGTCCACGTTATATGATTCAAAACTATCAAGATGCAATGTCAATATGTAAGTGGGCTGGTTATCCTGAATTGTTTATCACTTTTACGTGCAATCCAAAGTGGCCCGAGGTTGTCCGGTATTTGGAAAGAAGAAATTTAAAGGCGGAAGATCGACGGGATATATTGTGTAGAATCTTCAAGGTGAAGTTGGAAATGCTTATGAGAGATATTAAGGAAAATCAGATTTTTGGTGTAGTGAGAGCAGGTGATTTGAAATTGTCCAATGTTATAACATATGAATGTTTATTTATGAAGTTTTATTTATTAATATAAAGTTTCTTTTTGTTATCTTCTGTAGCTATGTATACTATAGAGTTTCAAAAACGTGGATTACCACATGCACACATTCTACTGTGGTTGCCGCACAATCCGAAAAATCGCAATGGGCCTGATGTTGATGCTATTATTTCAGCTGAGATTCCAGACAAGGAAACAGATCTTGAATACTATGCAGCTGTGAGTGATTTGATGATACATGGGCCATGTGGTACCGCAAGAAAGGACTCTCCATGTATGGTTAATGGTCGATGCAGTAAGCATTACCCAAAACAGTTTGTTGAGGAAACGACTGTAGATGAGGATGGATTCCCAGTATATTGACGCCGGGATGATGGTCGAACAGTTACGAAGAATGGCATTGAACTAGATAACAGATATGTTGTACCTCACAATCGGTATCTTCTAATGAAATACCGTGCGCATATTAATGTGGAGTGGTGCAACCAGACTCGAGCGATCAAGTATTTGTTTAAATATGTCAACAAAGGACAAGATCATGTTACAGCCAAATTTTACCAGACTGTGAATGAGGATCCCGATGGAAAGAAGTCCATTGATGAAGTAGCCATGTACTATGACTGTAGGTATGTCTCACCATGTGAAGCCGCTTGGAGAATTTTTTCATACGATATTCATTATAGGGAGCCCTCTGTTGAACGGTTGCACTTCCATCTCCCCGATGAACAGCATGTTGTGTTCAAAGCAAGTACCTCTTTACAACAAGTTGTGAGTAGGCCGACTATTAAACAAAGCATGTTTACTGCATGGTTCGAAGCGAACAAGGAGTATGAACATGCTCGGACTTTGAAGTATATTGAATTTCCCTCACACTATACTTGGAAGCCGGATAAAAGACGGTGGGAACCTAGGCAACGTCAGTTGGTTATTGGACGGCTTCGTTATGTGCCACCAGGTGCTGGGGAGTTGTACTACTTGCGCTTGATGTTGAATGTTGTTCGAGGACCTACGTGCTTCGAGGATATCAGAACTGTGGATGGTGTTTTCTATGATACGTATAGGGATGCTTGCTATGCACTTGGACTATTAGATGATGATAGAGAATACATCGATGGCATTACAGAAGCTGCGGAATGGGGGTCAGGTAATATGTTAAGGAATTTGTTTGCAACTTTGCTGATGTCAGATTCTTTGGTTCGACCAGAACGTGTTGGCAGCAATGTTGGGAGTATTTGTCGGACGGTATTTTAAACATACGGAGAAATATTTTGGGGCATGAAGGTAAATCTAATAATTTCATTGTTACTATTATTTACGCATGATGTGGAATTTTAGTTGTTCTATTAGTATATTCATCTTTTTTTTTTACGTCCTTAAGGTTTGAAGTTGTCGGTCGAAGAACTTCAAAACTTCACACTTTTGGAGATTGAGAATATATTGCGTAGTAGAGCGAGGAGCCTCTGTGATTTTCCAACGATGTTTATGCGTCTTTGACTCATAACCGGCTTATATTTGATGAACTCAATTACAAAAGGTCGGAAATGGCGCAGCAGCAGCACAGTTCTTATTTGATGATGATGACGGACGAACAAAGAAACGTATATGATACAATCATGCAATCCGTTCGTGGTGATAAGGGTGGTGTATTCTTTTTATATGGGTATGGTGGGACAGGAAAGGCCTTCATATGGAAGACACTGTCTGCGGCATTACGTTCCGAGGGAGAAATAGTGCTAAATGTGGCTTCAAGTGGCATTGCTTCATTGTTGTTGCCTGGTGGAAGAACAGCCCACTCTCGATTTGCGATTCCTTTGAATCCAGTTGAAAACTCCACCTGTAATATTAGTCGAGCCAGTCCCCTAGCAGAATTGATTTTGAAGACTAAATTGATCATTTGGGACGAAGCACCGATGATGCATAAGTATTGTTTTGAAGCTTTAGATCGAACCATGCGCGATATTTTACAAGCTAATAATCCCGATGGTAGTGAACAACCATTTGGAGGCAAGACAATTGTGTTTGGAGGTGATTTCAGGCAGATCCTACCGGTAATTCCTCAAGGAAGTCGTCAGGATGTTGTGCATGCTACTATCAATTCATCTTATATATGGGATTATTGTACGGTTTTGAGATTAACAAAGAATATGAGGCTTCAGAATCTCCCTAATGATAGTGGCGCTAAACTTAAGAGTTTTTCGGACTGGATGTGTGGAATTGGTAATGGAACTATTGGGGGGCCGAATGATGGACAGACATCCATAGACTTGCCAGAAGATGTTCTTATAAGAGCATCTGGTGATGCAATTGAGGCCATTGTTGATGCCACTTACCCCGATTTTCGAAGTCACGTCGGCGATGTATCTTTTCTATAGGGTAGAGCAATATTGGCACCTACTCTTCAGGTGGTTGATGCCATAAATGATTATATGATTTCATTGAATGACTCTGAAGGTAGAGTCTATTTGATTTCTGATGCGACGTGCAAGGCTGACGGAACAGGAGATGTGGTAGATAATATTCATTCTCCAGAATTTTTGAATGAGATTAGATGTTCTGGTGTTCCCAATCACGAGTTGAAGTTAAAAGTCGGCGTCCCGGTGATGTTATTAAGGAATATTGATCATGCCGCGGGGTTGTGCAATGGAACTAGGCTTATTATCACGAGACTCAGAAGCCATGTTTTGGAGGCTGAAATTTTGTCTGGAACAAATATAGGTTTGAAAGTTATTATTCCAAGAATGTCTTTGACACCATCCGATATGAGATTGCCTTTCAAATTTAAGAGACGTCAGTTCCCAATTATGGTGTCCTATGCCATGACTATTAATAAGAGTCAAGGGCAGTCTCTTTCACGTGTTGGACTTTTGTTGAAAAAATCAGTATTCAGTCACGGTCAGTTGTACGTCGCAGTATCCAGGGTTACAAGTCAAGCAGGATTAAAGGTTTTTGCATGTGACAAAGATGGGAAGCCGAGTAATTCAACGATTAACGTTGTCTATAAAGAAGTATTTCAAAAGTTGTAATTTTTTTATGTACTTGAAGTTTTTCAGGTATACCTTTTTAGTTTTATATTTTATGTTTAATTGCTCATTTTTTATGTATTTAAAATTTATAAATTATTAGTTTTACATTTTAAGTTTTATTAGTAATTTCTAAATTTTATTAAAATTAAAATTTACTATCCCCGTGCAACGCACGGGTGTAGTACTAGTACAATTAATAATGGTAGTTTAGCGTTTCCATAAATTAGAAATAATTTTATTCAATATTTTCATTTTGATGATTGAAATTTTGATTTGCAACAGAGAAGGTCAGCTAGAAAACGCAACAATGAATGTGGTGTTAAAAAAAGTACTTTAAAATTTAAAATAATTTTTGTGACTTATAATATTTATTTGGTTTAGATGCATGCCACTACAATGTTATTCTACATATTCAAATTTAATACGCGTTTCATTATAACTATTTGAGTTCGATTATCATATAATATTATTCAACTATGTTTTTATATCTAATGTGAGACGCGTCATAAATGTTTTATCTTAATTATCCAGCAATATTTGTTTATCATTTTAATCCAATATTACTCAAAAAAATTTTATTTTTCTATCTATAAAATAAAATGTGCTCTTTGGATTCTTTTCATCCAGTGCAACACACGAGTACGAATACTAGTTTTAAATAATAAAGCTTTACTTCATAAATAAATTTTAATAATTGAATTTTTAAACAATTTAAACTTTAAAATTAAAAGCTTCAATAATTCAAGTATTGACAATGTAACGCCCCGAATTCGAAGAACTCGGAATGCTAGTTCTTTCTTTAAAACTAACCATTTTTTTATAATACCAATAAGTGCGAAAAGATAACAAATAGCTAAAATGCGGAAATTTATTTAAATTAATAAAATCGAAAGAGTGCTTCACAATAGTTTCAACACAGACCTCAAAAACATCCAATTAAAGTACTAGTAAGTTCAAAACATTCAAAAGTCATTACTTCAACAGTTAAAAGTACTTAATTGTCAATGTAATTAAAACTGATTTATTTGAAGGTCCCTAAGAGATTCCCACGCCTCGCCAAGCCTCCGGCTCCTTAATCTGCAATTTTTTCATTTGATAGAGAAAATCGTGAGTATTTTAAATACTCAGTAGATCCCGCGCACCACAATTAATATATATTACAAAATAAATGCACATAATCATCATTTTCATAAAATACGAACAGGTATAAAATACAAGTTCGTTTATCATCCCTCTTAATCGTTCACGTCATCATAGTGATTAATAGCACGTCGTTATAATATATTAGGCCAAAGACCTATCGTCATAATGCTATTAAATTACGTCGTAATTAGGCAAAGTGCCTATCGTCATAGTGCCGAGGAAGCACGTCAAAAGTAGGCTAAAAAGCCTATCATCACATAACATTTACATGCAGCATTTATAATAATATTAATTGCAATTGCGCATATTTAAAAGAAACTTTTTGGAAAAGGGATCTACCTTAACCTTTAGCCGAGTATTGAGCTTACTAACGGTGAGAAATCAGCCCTCTAGCTGTTCGTACTCCTCGTCTAGCCAATAACGAGTTTAATTTATGTTAATATTCTTAAATATTAAGTATCTATAAGTAATATAGAAGTTTGTGGACCAAAATGGAAAGAATATAAAACTTTGGGGGTCACTTTGAAAGAATTTAATAGTTTGAGGACCTATTATGTAATAAAAGTGAACTAAAAATATTTTGGGCTATATTATAACATTTTCAAATCATGAGGGACTAATATGCAATTAAATTTTGGGGGTTAGATTAAATATGAAAAAGAAATTGAAGGATTAAAAGTGAAATAAAAGTTTAGGGGTCAAATTGCAACAATTGAAAGTTAGGGACTTGAAATTAAATAAAATTTGAGGGCTCACTTAAATAAAATAAATAAAATAGGGGGTTAAAGCTGTAAATAATATTTAGGGATTAAATTGTATCAATTAAAAGTTGGGGACTTGAAAATTAAATAAACTTAAGGGATCAACTTAAAACAAATAATAAAATAGAGGGACTTGTTTGCAAATTTCGGATTTAAAATCGGGTTGGGCCGGATCTTCACCCCTTTCACCCGACTCTCTTCTCTCTCTCACGCTCGTCTCTCTCTCGCGGGTCTCTCACACTCTCGATTTTCCAGCGACTTTCCGGCCGATTTTTGGCCGGCTAAGATGGAGGTGATGGTGGTGAAACTAGTGGTGAAGTTTGATTGAAGAGATATTGGGTATATAAAGAGAAATCAAAGCTTGAACACTAAAGGAAAAAAATTTGGGTATTTTCAAAATTCCATCGATTCTCTAACTATTTTCGAAATTAAACGATCCTATGGTGTTCTAGGGAGTTAGAGGAAGGTGTGGGTGTGATTTTTATGTATTTGGAGTTGAGTTTTCGGGTATGAGTGTTTTTGGCCGAGCTCTATATGCGTATATGCGCGTATGTATGCATGTATATGTATCTATCCGTGCGTATATGGGTGTGTGTGTGGGTTGTAGTGGAGAAGATGGTGTTAATGGTGTGTTCGTGGTGGAGTTGTGGCGGTGGCAGTGGTGGCCGAGGTGGTGGTGTATACGTATGTATCTATGCGCGTATCATGTATGTATATATGTATGTATGTATCCATCCTACCTACACTAATGACTAAGTAAACACTACAAAATTAAGTAAACACTACAAAATTTTGATTAAGAACTTAAAACAATTAAATAGAAGTAAGTTAAAATGGGAAAGATCAAGTAATCTTACCTCTTGGAGTTTGATTTGTTGGATAAGAATGGATAGATTGATATTGAGAATGACAATGGAGGAGAATGGGGCTAGGGTTTAAGCATACTCAAAAAGAGTATTTAAGGGTAAAAGTTAGAATAGCATTTGCAAATAGGCCTCTAGATGGGTTTCAAATCGGATTGGACTGTATTTGGACTTTAAATTTGGCCTTTAGCAACTAAAAATCTTTGGGGACTAAAATAAATAAATTTCAAAGTTTGGTCCTCAAAAGTATATTTTGAAAATAAGTGAATTTTTATAAATAATTAAATATAACAATAAATAATATGAATTTCGACTAGACGAGCATACACTATTTAAATTTTATAAGTAAGGTCGTAGTGATACGTTCTAAATTTTATTTAATTAAGTATATTTTATTTAAGAAGAATTTTACGGTCACTACAGACAATATATGAAATGAAATTCTACTAAAAATAAATAACTTAAGCTCATAAAATGGTTTTATAAGTTCTCTAATTAGTTTTTACCTCCATTCGCCTCGTCGCCGATTCCATAATCTGCAAATGTTTATGAAGTAGGAAAATATGAGTAATGAAGTATTCAGTAGGTCTACGTCACACGTCAGTCAAATTGTAATAAGATGGTGGGTGCATGCGCGCATATTATGAATTACTTACATCCGAATGAAAATAAACGTGCACAAAAACTTTAAAATTCTTACGCCCGTAGGCTCTTTGACATTCATGTGCCTGAAGGCTCCTCAGCATTTTTGAGCCCCAAGGCTTCTTTACATTCATTATTCATAAAAATGACATGGACAATGGACACTACATAACCAGTTCTCATAACAAGTGCGCATATAAGGAAATAAAAATTTTACTTTAGGGACCTATATTAAACTTTGAGTTCGGGCATAGTTTGGGTGTGACTTTAATTCTTTAAATTTCTGCACGCTGTCTACAATTAGAGAAAATTATTAAATTAGTATACCATGTTAAGTTTATAAGGTAAATGCGTGGGTTTTGGGGGTTGATAAGCGTTGAAAATATTTTTAAGTTTTTACTTAAATAAAATGGAATAAAATAAAATAAAATAAAATAAGGAAAAAGTTGCTCGGGACTATTTTTAAGAGAAAAATAGAAACCAGGGGCTAACTTCGGTGAAATCAAAACTTTGGGATTGAGGACTGGTTTTGAAAAGAAATCTGCAATTGGAGGGCAACTTAAACTTTCCTATGAAGATAGGGGACTTAGTGTATAAAATCCTATTAAAATTAACGACCATGCTACGACAACATAATGGATGCAATAATTGTTGATATAATAGACACTTGGCATAATTCTGCAATTTTATCTATCATATCTATCATATCACCTTCGGATGAGTGGTTATTAAATATGCTACACAATATTATGGAAACTATAATGGCATCCACCGTGGTAATGTAGCACTTTCCTAAACCTAATTGAAAATCAGGATTTCCCCCAAATTGATTTCAACACAGCAAACACCCTTCCACCCAAACTATCTATATATACGTACAAAATAAAAGAAGAAGAGAAGGGGGAAGCTGTCTAGCCTCATCGCCGGCTTTACCATCGACATGTAAGGGCAACGATGCCACCGTTCATCAGCAGCAGAAGTTAGGAGAGAAGACAATGAAGGAGGGTCGAAGTCCAGGATGCAATCTTTAATTCCTCCCATCATCATCTTCTTCTCTTTTCGTTTCTCCCTAGCTATTGGAGTTCTAATGTTATGGTGTGAATTTGTGTGTATATGTTGTGTGTATATATATAAATGACTATGAGCTTGAGTTTTGGGCTAGGTGTATGCATGTGCGTAGACTTTGCATGCGTGCGTGTGTTTTGTATTGGGGGTGAGTGCATTGGCTGTGGCTTTGTGGGCGTTGGTGGTGGTCTCTTGGTGATGGTGGTGGTGTTGCAGTGAGGTTGGTGGTGAACAATGGTGGTGGTGGTGTCGATGTATTTCCCTAGTCGAGTTCTCAACTCGGATTGGAATTTGTTTTCAATTATTTATTTTCTTTTAATTTTCCTTCTCCTTTTGTAATTCCATGAATTGGACTAAGAGGATGATGATTGTGTATGTCTGAGATTTCACCGGACTGGAATTTGAGCAACGATTGTGGGCTATAGACTGCTGAAAATAGGGTGGTGAAGGGTGAATGTAAGTTGGGATGGCTATAGTGGTTGCTAGGTTTTGTTGATATTATTGTACTTAAGGTGAAAAGCAATGTGAGTTTTTAAAGTTACGAAAAGAGAGTTGTCTTCATTGTCGAATTCTTTGGTATTGGGAATTTTAGGTGAGGCTATCTCATGTGGGGAATAAAGCTTTGAGGACTCTAGTTGGTTTAATTCCCAAGAGATAATGGAAGATAAATCCCCAAGTGATTTTAGGCTATTTGGGGATACGTCATATCCAATGCTTAAAGAGACGAGGAAGTTAAAATATAAAATATTTACATTTTTAATAAATAAAGATGAGTTATTTGATGTAATTTATGAATTAATACATTTCAAATTTAACTATAGACGGACGATGCAGTTTATAAGTAAATTTGAGCAATGGCTTAGTGCTACATTACTTAAAATTTTAGCTTATGAAAAGTTCGGATCGATACATTTAACGTTTTTTGCTTTTGTGTTTAGTTTACTTTGTGATCATTCATTAACACACACACACACACACAAAACCATCACTGCTTATGTTTGAAATTGCTACTTGTTCAATATTCATTGTGCTTGAACTCATCTTAAATTTCTTTTCAGTGATTTGAATCCAAGTCAAATGACATAAGTTTGAATAAGAATCTAGAGCACAAAAATGAATCAGATTCTTTGATGGTGCCTTAATCATATTCTTTGATGTTTGGTGTCCAGTGAAAATACAAAATGAATCAAATGACTGTCCAAATGGATTAAGTGCTTCAATATAAAAGTTTCTCTTGTAATGCCTCAATTTTCAGTGACCAAATGAACCTCAATTATCAGTTTCTCATTTTCTTTCAAACGGCTACTGAAAAAAAAGATCAAAAGTCAACAAAATTGATTCGAAACAAGATGGTGAATGAATAAAATTTTCTATATGCAGAAAATAAAAAGGGGCACTAAGTGATTAGCAGATTCATCCTCGAATTTCAAAATAGTTGGGTGAAAATGTACGACAATGTGAAGCTCTGATACCAAATGATACGATACGGACCCCGTTGATCTCGAATCGATGTCCCGAAAAATCGTCCTCCAACTAGAACCCGACCAAATGATTGAAGACTAATGAAATCCTGACCCTGAGGCGGCAACAACTAGCAAAATCCAGTCACCTCCTACGGTGCAAAGTCAAAAATCCAACAGTTAGTGACCGGTAGTGCTCGATAACCTTGACCCCAAAGGGAATCACGTCGACCAATAAAGTCTAGATCACACGGGTTTGAACTCCACGAAGGTTGATGAATCCTTCGATAAGTTCGGGTTGATCAATGAAGACCAAAATGAGTAAAACTCATTCACAAAGCTCTTTCAATATTCTTCAAAGATCCTTACAAATGAGTTATGAACTAATATTTATACAAGAAAAATAAATAGAGAAACTTATCCAAGAAGCTAGTAAGAAATACATTAAAATATTAAAACATCCCAAAATATCTAAAAAGTGGCCAAAATTCGTGTAGGAGGTGATTTATGGCCGTACGTAAGTCATTTACGGCCGTAACGGATTTTCCGCAAAAAAATACAATGCACAGTTTTCAGTGCTTTTGACCATAACTTTTGATCCCAATGTCGGATTGAACCGATTCAAATTGCATTGGAAAGTAGGCTCAGCAAGCTACAAATCTCGAGGAAATAACGATCTCGAAATTCGACTAGTATCTCTATATAAATTGCATCCTTTTGAATCAAATGGCTCTTCAATCGACGTTTCGTTTGTAAAATCAATTCGAATTTTCTCCAAAGTGATTATTTTCGATTGTTTTGCCCCAAACAATGCTCCAAAACTTAAAATTGATTTTTTTTTGGGGGGGGAGGATCCCAAATCATATCATCTTGCGTGTTCGAATTTTGTTGGAGCTTTATGTACAATAGAAATTCCAAGTAGTTTTAGAGAAGATAGGAGTATAAGAAATTCTCTAAAGAAGTTTAACATTTAAATGAGGTTAATAAACATAGTCAATGGGTATGCATCTCCCATAACGAAATTGCCGATTTTCAATACATTTTCAAGAATGAGCATGCATTTTAATTAGTGTAGAAGATTGACAGTCAATCATAACGTGCAACTTTTTCTAGTTTCAATGGGATTTCAAAATTAATGTTTAGGTTGCTCAAAAAAGAAAATTAATGTTTAACATTTTCTAAAAATTAGATTTATATTTCCAAGATTAAGTAGGGATATAAATGTAAATGGGACAAACTAAAATGAAAATGTGGACAAGATAAATAGAATGGAGGGAGTATTTGTACTAGCAATAGACACTCGCTCAAGGTAACATTATTATTTCCTTAATTATGACATTTTATGCGTTAGATATCAATATTTATTCAACATGAGTACTAGAGAAGTTTCGGCAAAGTGATGATAAGAGCTTTTTTTTTTTAATAATATTGATCATAATTATAAGAGCTTCTTTTTTTTTTTTATAATATATAGCATACTTATAAGAACTTCTTTGAAACAATTTTAACACAAAAATATTTTTTTTTCATTCAGAAAGGATATTTTCATATTTTTTATATGCTTTATTATTCACTTTTCAATCACATATTTAAAAATTATTTTTGACTTAAAAATTATTTTTTAATAACTCTCTATCAAACATACCCTAAGCAATGATAATTTCTAGAAAAATTTACAAAATGCATCCTGTATTTAGGATGTATTTATAATTTACAATTCACACACTATCTTTTTAAAAATTACATTTGGCATTTTATTTAATGGTAAAAAGAAACAACTTTAGCTGAAAACAATATGAAAAAAAACTTTGAAATGACATTAAATAGACTAAAATACCGGTGCTTTAGGCTCGGCCAGGCCAGTCGAACTGGGAAACCTGTGACTCCACTAAAAAATTGGGCCGGGTGATCTCTAAAACCCGCATTGGTCCAATTCGGTCAAATACCAGGGTTTACTCGGAAAACCCAGTCGACCCGTGTGACTTGGGACCGGGTTTGATCCAGGTTTTATATTTTATATTTTTTGATATTTTATTTATTTATTTATTTAATAATATTTTACTCTCCTAGTTGACCTGAGTCGACTCCGAATCGACCCTCTGACCCTTGACCCAATCCCTCACCCGGGTGGATCACCTGTTCGGGTTTAAAAACATTGTAAAATACCCTTATTTGTAATTAACAATATACACTCTGTAAATTATATTCGTAACACTTCTCACACTATTTTATTTATTTATTTTTAATTACCTTAAAATTGTAATTACAACATTTTATAAATAATTATTAATTTTTTATATTTTATTTTATTTTTATTAAATTAATTAACTATGTGCCCATTCTAAACTAAATTTTCCCCATTTTTGGGGCGAAAAGAAGTGAAGATGTGACAAAAGGTGAAAAGACCAAAGGACGATGAGCCATGAGAATCTCAGCTGATAGATTCTGCGGCAAACTTGGTCAAGGAAAACAATTCCAACGGTTGAAAATAGTAGAAATTGTTGTGGGCCCCCCAAATTACAAAGAGTATTGACTATTCACAGGCTTTCACAGAGATTCCATGCATTGTGCAACGAAAATAATTCACAACTTCTTTACTGGTACTCGGATTGCAACCAAATTTTTTTTTCCATAAACAAATCTCCGCCACAAAATTTCTTATGGTAAAATATCATATTTGTATTTAAAAAATGCACTTTTTTTTTTACGTTTTCGTATTTTAAAAAATTCGAGGGACACATTGGCGTTTCAAATTCGCATTTTTGATAGTTAAGAACTTTCCCTTCACCCGACGTGGTTTTGATTGAAATAATAATATTTTCATCATTTTCCCATTTTTGCGTAACATATTTTGTATTCATTCCCTTTTTCCTTTTGTCGATTTTTTTCCATTTTTTCTTTTGTTAAAACAACACAGTTTGATGATTTATGATTTTATATATTTACCTAGTTAATAATTAACTTTGTTGGATTAAGTTAATGCTAATTCAGGAGTTCCATCGAAAATATTTGATGCCCGTAGCATTTGAACGCATTAGCATCATAATATTTCAAAAGTTTCTTTTCCTTTGATGACACACATAATTTTATTTTCACCAAAAGTTAATAATAAATATAGTTATTGTACCAGCATAAAGTTTTGATACGAATATATCAGTGCAAAAATTCTACAATGTAAATTAAAAAAAAACCAACTTCAAAGGCCCCCACAACGGTCAGAACGACTAACAATTGGCTATAGTTCTTTTGGGGGAGGGGGAGGAGGAGGATTGGGATGGGGGTTTTTGGGTAGGTGGGTTGTCTGGGGGTAGGAATTTTTTTAATTTCATTTTACCCTATTTTTAAAATACACAAAAGGAATTTACGAATTAAAAACGGTGGAGTATTCGAAAATTTTAAAATATATCAAGGTTCCACCGTCGGCCAACGAGAAGTACTTAATTGTCCAATTTTTGATTTTTAAATACCAGTGTGTTGTCGAAATTTTGATAAATACGAAATCTTCCGATGTGTGTTTTTAGAATTACCAATTTCCTAATGTTGTCAAAATATTTATGTGGAAGAATGCATCGTATATTATTACCACACATGCATACTACCAAAAAAGAAATTGGGGTGTACTTTCATGTGCATCTACAGTTACCAAAAAAAAAATAAAAATTAAAAGGCGATATTTGTCTTTGTAAATGAAGCCTTTTTTTTAATGTGTAATTTCTTAGCTTTCCATTCACATAGTACTCATGAAAAAGAATAGGTTTTTATAGTATTAACACAATAAAACTATTATTGCCAACGGTAAGGACTGCTTTATGCTAAACATATCACTGTTTATTTCAGGGTTTAAGCCCCTACAAATGTGATAATGGAATCCTACTTCTAGCCAATAATTTCGGTAAATATTTCATCCCATCACACATGCAAGGCATCCTTTATAGCCGTATGTGATGCACTGGGGCCTGTCTCCGCCTCTTCCTCATTTTCGTATGTGTCAAATGGTGTGTAATTATTTTCCCACACGGCGGTAAATGCGGCATCGTTTGACTGGTTGATTCGTAGGAAATTTTGGACCGCCATCGTTAACATTATAATCTCAGCTTGCTGTCTCATGTGGTACGAAAGCATGGATTGCAATATCCCGAAACGCGTTTTCTATACTTCGAAAGTACACTCGATCACATTCCTACACGACGAATACAAATATTTGAAAGCTTTTCTGGGATTCTTAGGCTTTCATACACGTCTTGACGATGCATTGTCGAGCTCCTGGAAGTGATATCGAACATTGTTACCCTTGTAGGGTACCATATAGCCTTCTGTGTGAGGATACACTTGATCTACGAGATAGTATTTTCCATTTGCTGGGTGTGGAAAAGGGTCATCATGTTTTCTTGGCACTTTCGTAGGACACGACTGTCATGCATACAACCTTCCCATCTAGGGGATGCGAATATAAAACATAGGTTGAAGTCACATATTGCAAGGACATTTTGTGAGGGGTAACCTTTTCGACCATAGTGCGCTCTCTTATTATGCTTCGGGGGCACGCAGTTCACATAAGTCCTATCAATTGCACCTATGCAGTCTTATAGATTTGATGAAGTTCCGATTCATCAACAAAAAAAAAAGGACAAAGGGAGTCCCACCATAGTGTTGCAATGGCCTCCTATTTTATTACAACATTTTTTTAGCAAATAAATATTTTCTCTTGTAATCAAGTGCCCATTACTACTATACTATTAGAATTATTATTACAACTAAGCAATATTGTTATTACTCTTTTGACCCTCGGTAGATGACCATCAGTGCCATTAACACTTATTTTTATTACCTTACAAACGTAACCAGCTTCCACTAGGTCATCCCAAATCTCCGCACTACCAACAAACAAAATATGTTCCTTTTTTTTTTTTGTTTTTAGTGCCATTATTTACGTCGTGTTATTGTTATTGTTGGTATTATGATCATCATCATTATTACTATTGTTGTTATGCATACAGCTACTATTACTATTATTATTCTTAATATTATTATTATTATTCCTATTATTGTTATTACTATCATATTATTAACTTTTTTTGGACACCGTAATTTCTTATTATTACTCTTACCACAACTGCTAATTAACAGTGATGCCAAACTCCGCCTTTTACATACGTGTGATTTAATACCAGCCCGTGTTATTCAAGCGATTTAACACATCATGACAGGTATTTGTGGTTGAATTGACTAGTCAATTGACAGTTACAATCGAATTTGATAACGATGCATACAGTGCAGGCGTGTTTTTTAAAATTTTTTCCTTTTTTTTTTTTGAAAAAATTTTATTTTGCTACTATGTAGACATTAGTTAGGAGGTGATTTTACTCTTTACAACGTCACAGATATTCATTATGTAAGGCAGTAAAGAAAAATATAAATCAAATCCAAAAACATGTTCATACGTTTATGAGACGTACCTGAAAAGGAGCATGTTTCGGGTGCAATGGTTTATGGAATCCAACACCGGCATTGTAGGCCAGATGTGGTCTGATGATAACATTGGTGAGGGCCATCACGCTACATAAGACATGATGGAAATGATCGTTCACAATGCCAACTGGCTAGCTCTGTACGCACCAATGAACATAAACATAGCCACATGCTCTACGTGTCTGAATTCGGATGTGTCGACCAAGCCGTAATTGGATTGTAAGCACAAAGCAAAGAAGTTGAACATGTTGGGATCCATACGAAATAAAGTGTAGCACATTTGCGGGAGTTGAAAGGCACTGTGCACCATTATAGGGCCCGATCTTTCTTCATGCACACATGAGTTTATGATGAAGGGTTTAAGATATTCGGCAATACCGCTAATTGCAACGTGACAGAAATAAGCCCACTAATGGTTGTTAGCGTCGATTGATAACAACTCATTCAGAAGCGGCGCTATGTGATCCATAGAGATTCAAGAAAAACTAATGAACACAGAAAACTAGTTGCTTTGATAAATGAAAAAAAGGCCAGGCAAAGTTAAAAAGGCTGAGAAACACATAAGGCTTCATTATTTAAGATGCGTGCAAGGCACCTGAAATGTGTAATCTAAACCATGCTTGTTATATACGGGAGGATAGCATGTTTACATTGTGGATTTTACATAAAGCAGTATACATTATTCTCTTTAGATGTTCAACCCTTCCATGAGTGCACTTGATGACATTGGTACACATGTACAGGCATGCAATATTCTTTTGACAAGAAAAGACAACCTAAATTATATGCATTTAAGGGAAAATTTTAAAATGACATAGTTGTTCATAATTGTTATTTGCGTTTCATTTTTCACTAGTTCTTCTTCGTCATATTTGCAGATTTCTAACTCGGGGGGCAAAAAAAAAATTGCGCATTCGTTAAGCCCCTAATTTGCGTAAAATGCATAAAAGTATAGTTTTTTTGCAATGCAAATTATTATTTCTCAGTTTTGTAGGTTTCACAAATAGGAAATGCAACGTAACAAAATGTAATAATGCACTTCAATTAATTTTATTTCAAATCTCAAAAGGAAAAAAATGGAATAAAAAAATGAAGAGATTCCCCTACCAACTCGCAGTGAATTCCTTTATGAATAGGCGTGAAACTAATGCCTTATCCTGCTTGAAGATAATAAACAATAGGGAAGCGAAAATGAATTGAAAATTAGGATCACTAGTGGTACTTAATAACGGGGAACATGCGAAGTTGCTTGAACTTTGACATGCTAACTAGTAGTGATAAACGATTACATAGCAAAGACAAAAACAACCAAGTAACATGCACAATACATTGTTTTAGATTGAAAAAGCGCGAGTTTAGTGGTTTGGAAAAAGGAAACAACAAGAAGAGGAAAAAAAAGACACAAGTTATTTCTTGACACACAAACATAACAACACTTGCAAACTCTAAGTATGTGTTAGAAAGATGAACAAGATTTGAAACCACTAGCAATAACAACACCCAACTGTCAGATAACTTTCAACTAGCTCATCTTCATGTTCTCCATTTTGGCGGCCTTGGTTACAGTGAGCCATGCATCTATTGCAGCATTAGAAGTAAAACCAAACAAGAATTGGCGGTTCACTGGATTCTCGATGAGGAAAATGGCATGAGTGTGCAGTTCAAGATTGGTCATTGTTTGATTGAAAATGAGTCAAAATAAATTCTGTAAGTGTATGGGTTGAACAAATAGTAAAATGGATTTTGAGTCCAAGTATCAATCCCACAGAGACTAATTGAACTACCGAAATTACCAATTTTATACTTTATTGGAAATGACGAATCAATAGTTGTTTTAGTTTTGCGATAAATATAAAAACTTAAAATTTAATTCATAAACTAATCAAGTCTAATGTGTGAGAATTAAATATTTGCGATATCTAAATTGATGATTAGGGAAATTAAAAGACTTGGAAGTTACAGTTTCACCAACTTTGATTCCTGTAAGATACATAATTCGATCCAATAGTGATCGTATTTTTATTAACGATCGAATTTACTAAATTGACTATTTACCTCTATCGATAATAAATAAATCTATGCTATTAGGCAAATTTATTTATCGTTATCAACCTTTTAGAACGCATTTAAACAATAAATTCAAATAGGAATGTCGAAACATCTCCTAAAGATCGCACTCATCACAAGTTTATGTCTAAATTTTGTCCAAATTAGTCTTATGTTGTTTATTCTAATTTCTGTTTTCATTTCTCAAATCCGACACAAGTCAATTTATAATTTATCAATTGATCAAAATGATAAATTTATGAGCACCATAACATAAAATTAATGACAAGTCAATCACGAATTATTAGATCCAATAACATAACAAACTAGAGAAAGAGGATTCATTGCTCGTCCCGAGTATAAAAACTTAGCTACGGATGAATTTAATAAAGAGAATTATAGTAGGGAAAATATCGAGATACATAATCGGGCTCAAAGAATTGAAATCGATGTTTCGATATTTCATGCACTTCAATGACCATCAAGTTCCATATGTGTTTCTTCTTTGAATCTCTTAGATGCAACAATTTTCTCTCAATTTCTCTCTCGAGCTTTTCCCTTAAACTATCTCCTTGGCTTGATTCTTTGGACTCTCCCGTGTCTTCTTTTTTCTAATTCTCCAGGCTCATATGCATGTTCAAATCCTCAAAAGGTTGTGCCATCATTGTAGCCCGTGTCCTCCAACAAGTTTTAACACATTTTTACACACAAATCTGGTGGGATCTACCTGTATTACACAAATCTCCACCATTCAATTTCACTCATTCTCTCTCCTATATCACATCAAATCACATAAAAACACACATCCTAACACCCTATATGTCTTCCTACTTTTATGGTTTCTTTTAATGATGTGCTATCATTATGTCTTGTCTCCTAATTTCTTATGACTTGTTTCATCCGAAAATATGGCAAGCAAGAGATGCAATTACGAGGAGAAATCATAGGAAATTGCCAAAAGGTCCCTCATCTTCAAGATGTTTGACCCTTAGTCCTTTTTACCCTTCTTCGCCTCTTTGTTACTCCTAATACAAAAAGTAAAAAACACAAAAGTAAAAAAACACAAGTAAAAATATACTTAAAAAAAAATATAATATAAACATACTAGAAATTGTAAATTAAAGCATTAAAAATACAACCTATCAACTACCCCCACAGGTAAGCTATTGTTCGTCCTCGAACACCATTTAAAAATACGCGCACAAGCAAGCTAAAATTAATAATCACAGCATCAAACATAACTTGCTAGTCTACCATCACACAATCGGCCTATGAGTGTGTACAATGCGGCATATCCTTCCAAGATTGTCTGACCAAAATGGAAGCTCAAGTCACAACATGATTTACCCTTCCGAACTGTTCATTTTGTTCCTCACACCTCTCCTAAATCCACTATGTGTTTGTCAAATGACCTCAGGGATCCTATTAAGTATTGAATTTCACCAGAAACCATCTCATATTAGCATATGCGTGTTAGGAAACCATGATGTAAATTTTATTAATGAAAATTTCCCCAGCCTCAAGAGTTGTCACCTTCAAACTTTTAGGCAAGCATTTCAAATCACTGAATTTGTATATGTAATGAGATCAAGTACCCTCACTAGATTTTCACTCAAATTATACAAAAAATGTTTACAAGGGGATCCAGATATCTCTTATGTCAATGCATAGAACAGTCTTACCATATGCTTGCTAATTGATCACATTGGAGCATTCAAATGTGCGCATGGAAGTAAAGGTCTTTTCGGGTTGTAATGGCCCTTCGGGATAGGTAGGATAAAAGAGGATCATTTTAAGCTCAATAGTGACATAATTTCATAAACTGTAAGTATGAAAGAGACAATCTCAACTTTCCTCGCTTCACTTACAAAAGATTTTCTCTCTTATCCTCCTGAGTACAATTTCCTTCCTTCACCTGTTCAAATACATTTTTTTAAAACAACAAGCAAGATCAACTGACATGGGTACCCCATTCTTTCTCTTTTCACTCAAAGGATGTATATCACAATGCTCAATACAAATCATTTTTCGTCCTATTCTTCTCCAAACCTTTTGTCGATCTTTTAGGTAGCTTATGAAATCCTTCACTTAGGGTTCAAAATTGGAAAACAAGAATGAGATTTTCATTGCTAAATCGGTGGCTCAATTTCCAACAAAAGGCATCAAAGCTCAAGGAGGCTACCAAAATAGGATAAATGACTAGGTAGGCACATTTAAATAGCTAAACATTGGTTTATCATGAAATTACGTTTACTATCATTTTCATTTGAACACGAGGGCATCACAACATGCATACCAAAGCAAGTTCTAGAAGGATAAACATGCACGACAACACACATTCAAAGAATAAAAGTTTATCGAAATGAACGTGCTCTTTCAAGGCTCAAAAGCTCACAATTTATGGACAATGTGTGACGATCCCATACAATTATTTAGCAAAGGTCAATGCTGGTCCTAATTCTAGAATTTCAACTCTCTTAGCAAAAGAAAAGTTCACAAAAAATTCATACTATGAGACCCTAGCACATGTTGCTAATACTAAATGCTTTCAAGTTACTTGACAAAAAGGTTTCGATGGCATTTTCAGTTTAGTGTTTCTGGGTTTACAAAGGCGCACAATTTTCAACAAAAATCGGCTTCCAATTATGATAAAAAAATAGTGGAAAGATAGCCTCAAGGTCACAAGTTGTCACACACAAACATGCACACATACTAGAAAACACACTCAAAATACGAATCCACAACAAAATAAAAAAGTAGAATACAACTAGCAACCCCCCGAACTTTGAGAACTGCGACTAATTTTATAAATCAAGAGTACAAAATTACTGGCCTAAGCGAGAAGCCTTGCAATCAGCAATTATTTTGACTAAAACAAAAGAACAAAGTTGTTTTCTCTCTCTCTCTTTTTTTATAAACAGGATGCGTCTCAAGAGTCTACAACTCCTTACTCTGACATCTCAATAAAAAATTATCACAGGTTTTTATAACAACATAAAACATTGCCCTCGAATTGAAACTGACATTGTCCACAATGTTTAATAAGGAGAATGAGAGATATCACCTGATTGTTGATCAAACTGGGTTCACACTGAAATCCTTAAAAACAAAGCTAAACAAAATCACAAGTAAATGCTGCTATTAAAAATCAAAAGATTACATTCCACATTTATAATCTCATTTCTGAAACTACTTCATTCGGGTCATGTTTGTGTTTGTTGGAAGTTTTTCTCCAGTTGATTTGAGGTTGAATCCAGTTGTGGTACGTAAGTATACAATTTCTCCAATAATTCCTCATTGAGGACACAATTAAAAACATGTTTCTTGAAGCGCGAGACATTAGCTTTTTTTGCAGTTGCAAAATCTAGAAATACTAATAAACCATCGAAATAATTGTGCACATTTAAAAGATCAAGTGGTTTATTATTCAAGTTCAAATGGGACCAAGATATGACGTTAAAAATTTGTTCCAATGTTTTGAAACCTCCCAATAGTGCAATGAAGGCATCAGAATATGCTATCATGAGTGACGAGCCCTCATACAGTGATTTAACCTGTATCTCAATACAGACTGTGCTTCCATATATCTTTGATAAAGGAGGTAAAGTGACACCTAATGTTCTTGATCCTCACGCTCGTGTAGCTGTAACAACACATCCGATCTGTCCACAGAATCATCCTCCATAGACGATATTGATTTTAAGATCTTCGAGTTTTCTTCCCAGATCGATGGCTACTCCAATGTGCTCTGACTGTGTCCCCATATTTGTTCCACAAAAGATACAAATGGTTGTTAACTTAACATTGGAATGTCCTTCTGTGATGAGAGTGATTGCCATAATAACTCGACTATGCCAAATAAAGCTAAGAACTGAAACAAACACACAAAAAGTGAAAAACAACAATATAAACTAGTAGTTGTTATTGTGGCCCATATCTTCCTCTAGTTTTACGTCCAGAAAAGGTTGAAACACCTTTTATGAGTTGAGGACATGCTTTCCATCCAATTTTCTTAAAAGCTGGCAAACAGGGTCTTTTAAAGTTAGATTCCCAACATTTTACCTTTCTCGTTCTTTGTAGAATTGAATCCATAAACTGAGAGTTTCATGTTGCACAATTCCACAAGGATGTGTCTCAAGAGTCTGCAGGATATCATCCAACGACTTCTTACTCAGTCCATCCTTAATGAAAGCTATTTTATCGTCTCGATTTGTGGACACACATCTAAGTGAACGACAACATGTGTCACATGTCCATCTAGCACATTTATAGCAAACATTCATTCTTTTTCCTCTATTCTTCTTTGCAAAACTGCTTTTGCCTAAACCTAATAAATGTTTGGTATAAATGGCTGAAATTTCTCCATTTGTTCGGACCTTGGCCTCAATTAACCAACATATATCCGCAAGCATCCTTTTATGCATTAACATTCTTAATCGCTCTATCCTGAAATGGTAGATTGTTTTCAAATCATTCAAGGGAAACAATGAGTAGTATTTTCGAATTTGTAAAAGTGCAGTGTCTATGTTTCGTGGAAAAAGTTGAAGAAAAGAAGTATGAAGATTTGAATTACACTCTCAACAAACACAAGTAAAAGATATATATACAAAAACAACTCACACTCTTCCATATAAGGTGAAATTATCGTAGAAAAAGAAGAAGTTTACCTAAAGAAACTATAAGAGAGTAGATACTTATAGAGAAAACCAAATTAATTCTGAACGTGGTCTGTGGAGATGAATCACTGCGTCAGATTTAAAGACCATGTTTGGGTATTGTGCCAACCACTAACCAGACTGAGTGAAAGGACTGTCAGCAGTATCGATGGTAAGGTGGGTCCGCGTGGTGTTCGAGGAAACGTGTTTGCCTGGTGTCCCCCACTTTTGCCTTTTTCTTTTTCTTTTTGACCATGCGAACAACTTTCCACTGTATACGGCAATAATTAGCATTAAATTAATGCTAACTGACAGTTTATCGCATATGTGCTGTCTCTCATTTGTATCCAGAGAACTATACTAAATAGAATACAAAGATTAAGCCAAAAATAAAATTTTACAATAAATAAAAATGTAAGAAAAACACCAAACTTAAAGAAATTTAGCATATTCACACTAAAGAAAGGTCAAATAAACCAAACAAACATAAACTTAAAGAAGTTAAGAGAAAGGAATTTGGGTTGCCTCCCAAGAAGCGCTTGTTTATAGTCACGAGCCTGACTATAATGATGATCCTTCATAGTACCTCAAATATCGATTTCTATGACTTGATTTGTTTGTCATGATCAACTTGGCACCATATTGAAACCATCTCCCAAAAATTTTCCATGCTCTTTTCACGGAAATATAGGTTGACTTCACTATTATGCTCAAATTGGACTGTGAAAACTTCAACGTCCTCATCATGTTTGATCACGAAATCAATTTTTGAGTAATTATCTGAGTTGAAGGAATTATTTATAACTGCAACCTCCCCAATAGAGAGATATGGAGATTGCTCATATGAGTTCACTTCCCCGTTTTTCTCATACTTGTCCTCTATAGTAGAGTCTTTGGGTGCAATAATTGTTGGTAGAGTACTTCGTTGATTGGCATCCGAAAATAATCCATTTCCATGCGACTCATTATTCCCCTTGTAAACTGCTTCCTCATATGATTGTGGTGCTAAATGTACAACCGGACAATCAATGATGGTGTGATTTGAGCAATATCTGGGGAACTAAATGTGCAACCGGACAATCGCTAGATGTTTGATTTATTGAGCAACAACAATCACACACTATATTTGTCTCTTTTCTTTGACTCTCAAGTTTCCTTTCCTGTTCTTTCATCTGCGCACATAATATAGCTATTAACTCTTCATCGGCTCTTATTGTTTCAATGGAATAAGAACTGTCTGAGTGCCAGTCATCGTATATTTCCTAGTCAAGTTGTGTAGATCTCCATCTGGGGACAACAACATATAGTCCTAAAAAAACAAATAATAATGAAAAGTGAAAGAACTTAAAAATTAAAAAAAATCAAATTAAAGCAAAAACCGACTGGTTTGATATCAAATCAAAATCCCTTGGAATATAGCAAAAAACTTGTCTGTTGAAAATGTGTCAAAATAAATTTCCGCAAGTGTACGGTCGAACAAGTAGTAAAATGGATTTTGAGTCCAAGTATTGATCCCACAGAGACTTGATTTAACTACCAAAATTACCAATTTTATATTTTATTTGAAATGACGAATCAATGGTTGTTTTAGTTTTTTGATAAATATAAAAACTTAAAATTTAATTCATAAACTAATAAACTCTAAAGTACAAGAATTAAATGTTTGCGATATCTAAATTGATGATTAGGGAAATTAAAAGACTTGGGAGTCACAATTTCACCGACTTTGATTCCTCTAAGATATGTAATTAAATCCAATAGTGATCTTATTTCATTAACGATCGAATTTACTAGATTAATATTTACCTCTCTCAATAATAAATAAGTCTATTGTATTAGGTCAATTTATTTATCTCTAAATAAATATACTAGAACCCATTTAAACAGTAAATTCAAATAGGAACGTCAAAACTTCTCCTAAAGATCATACTAACCATAAATTTATCTTTAAATCTTGTCCGAATTAGTGTCCTATATTGTTTCTTCTAATTTTTATTTTCATTTCTCAAAATCTGACATAAACCAATTTATAATTTATCAATTGATCAGAAGGATAAATTTATGAACTCAACAACATAAAATTAACGACAAGTCAATCATGTATTATTAGATCCAATAATGTAACAAACTAAAGTTCACAAAGAGGATTCATTGCTCATCCCAGGTATAAAAACTTAGCTACGCATGAATTTAATAAAGAGAATTATAGTACAAAAAATATAGAGATACATAATCGGGCTCAAAGAATTGAAATCGATGTTTCGATATTTCTTGCACTTCAATAATCATCGAGTTCCATATTTGTTTCTTCCTTGAATCTTTTAGATGGATCAATTTTCTCTCAATTTCTCTCTCGAGCTTTTCCTTTAAACTATCTGCCTAGCTTAGTTCTCCGGACTCTCCTGTTTCTTCTTTTTTCTAGTTCTCCAAACTCATATGCATGTTCAAATCCTCCAAGATAGGTAAAAGAAAATCAAGTCAAAAGGTTGTGTCATCATTATGTCTCCCTTCTTTTCTCTTTTCCTTTAATGATGTGCTATCATTATGGCTTGTCTCCTAATTTCTTATGACTTGTTTCATCCGGAAATATGCCAAGCAAGAGATGCCATTACGAGGAAAAATCATAGGAAATTGCGAAGAGGTCCCTCATCTTCAAGAAGTTTGACACTTAGGCCTTTTTACCCTTCTTCGCCTATTTGTTACTCCTAATACAAAAAGTAAAGAAATACAAGTAAAAATATACTTTAAAGCAAAAATATAATATAAACATACTAGAAATCATGAAGCAAAATATTAAAAATACAACCTATCAGTCATATCCAAGTCACAAATTTTTTTCATGCATTGAGCAATATGCTTGGGACGATATCACAAACAAGTAATGTACAAATGCAAAGTTACCAGCTTACAGTAAGGTACACAAACAAGTATGAAATATTCAATATTTAACACAAACAAAGTTGAAATATTCCAACTATTGTATGCAAAGAACCTTTCTAAGAAACTGGAAGAAGATTTATAGCATTCTATTATTTGCTTTTCGTAGATGTATTCAAGTTTGACATAGACATAAACTAATTTGAGAAGTATCCCTACATCTTTACGAGTACTCGATCACGTGAGTGTAACTATACATGTTGATTGAAATTCTGTGCCTATTAGATGAATTTAACTAAAAATTATGATGAATAAAAAGCATCTGAGTGAGCAAACCAAATACGCCCATCATCATCAACAACACTGAGATACATTGCAACTATGTTTGCATTATGCAGCCTACTATGGTCATTCAAATTGCCTAGAATTGATCCTTTCGGCTGCTTATTCTTCTACAGTTACACAATCTTAGGGGTTTTCGAGATTTGTAAACGTAAGGGATGGAAATGGAGCAACGCCACTACATTTCGCAGCTTGTCAAAGAAGAGGGAATTGTGTTCATGTTGGAGTAGTGGGGCTCTTGCGTGTTCTTCTACCAGTGGATATAGCTATCCAGGAAGTACACCTCTTCATTTGGCTGCATGGAGTGGTTCTCTGGACTACGTAAGAGAATTACTTGCTTGGGGTGCTGATCTCTGTCAAAGAGATTCCTCAGGGAGAATACCTTACATGGTTGCTATGAAGTATAAGCACAATGCATGTGTGGCATTGTTAAATGTTGTTGCTCCCGAGGCTTTAACTTGGCCCTCGTCCTTAAAATTTATCAGGGAGCTCAATCCCAAGGCAAAAGGTTTATTAGAAAAAGCCCTATTTGAAGCTAATAAGAAGAGAGAGAAAGCTATCTTGATAGAAGTATTCGACTTAGTTCAACGACTCCATAGTTCTGGTGACGCAGATGATGATCCTGAGGCCAATGATGCCAAGCTTTGTTGTATATGCTTCGAGCAGGATTGCACGATTGAGGTTCAAGAATATGATAAAGAGATGTGTGCTCATTGCACTCTTGCTTTGTGTTGTCACAACAAATCCAATTCTGGCTCTAATTCGGCTAAAATTCCGTTATGTCCCTTCTGTCGAATTGGCATTACTGGGTTAGTTGTTGCCAAGAACAAAGTCAACTGTGACATCGACTTGGAGTTGAGTTCCACTATGCCGAGAAGGGCAAGAAAGTCATTTAACTTTGGTGAAGGTAGCAGCAGCTTCAAAAGCTTGTCATCCTTGGGTTCGTTTGGAAGATTAGGCCACGGTTTGGGAAATGTTGGTGTTGAATGCAATGAGGAGTTTGATAAGACTTAGGGCTTGGAATGAGTCGAGATTGAGGTTGTTTGTCTACAGTATATCGCCTTGATATTGAAGAGTGATTTGGATATATCAAGTTCTTGAATATAGGGGGGTTTTGTCTATTTTATCATTCTATGTACCAACCTTTTCTAGTGGAAGATCAAACTTTTTGTCCACAAATAACATAAATGAGGCACATGTAATGCTTCCATTCTCTTATTCTTTTATCGCTTCTTCAAAAAAAAAAAAAAAGATCGAGGTATGTTCACAATCCCATGCCAAATAGGTAACACTACGATAGACTGGGCTTTGATCGACCTATGAGCTTCTATTAATGTAATGCCTAAATCTAGGTACACTTCACTCAAACTTGCTAAAATGAGCAAAACTGATGTTATAATCCAACTGGCTGACCGTTCTAATGCTTATCCAGATGGGGTGGTGGAGGATGTTTTAGTACAAGTAGGGGGCTCAGTCTTTCCTACTGATTTTTATGTATTGGATATGAATGATGACAATTCTCTTAACCCCATACCCATTTTGCTAGGAAGACCATTTTTATGGACATCTCAGACCATAATAGATGTGAGGAAGGGTATTCTAACTATGTCCTTTGATGGAAATGTTGTACAGTTTAATATCTATGATGTAATGAAACATCATAATGATAACTGTGCTGTTTATGCTACTGATATTGTTGCCCCTATCATGGAAAAAGTTTGTGAATTGAATTGTAAAGATAACTTAGAGATAGCTCGTACGGAGTTCATTAAGAAAGAGTGAGAGCAGAGGTTGAATTGAGTAAGGAGTTGAAAGACACAGTAGCTACATTGAATTCGTTGGAGCCAGATCAAAGCAGCTGTAATACTAAAACTACCCAAGCAGTAGATCTTCTTAACAAATTGTTGCCTTCAATTGTGCAGGTACCAGTATTGGAGATGAAACCTCTGCCCGGTTACATGAAGTACGTTTATCTTGGGGATGGAGAAACACTCCCCATAATCGTTTCCTCCAAATTGATAGTAGTAGAGGAGGATAAATTGATTGAAGTCCTGAGAGATCATAAAGAAGCCATTGGGTGGACAATTGCAGACATCAAAGGCCTATCAGTCTGCATACACAAAATATGGCTAGAAGGAGTAAAACCAAAAGAGGTTGAATCCACCAATAATGGAAGTGATAAAAAAGGAAATTCTCAAGCTGTTGAGAGCAGGGATGATCTATCCGATTTCAGACAGCAAATGGGTAAGTCTAGTACAGGTAGTTACAAAGAAATCAGGTGTAAAGTTGTGGAAAATCAAGATGGGGAGTTGGTTCCCACCAGGGTGCAGACAGGATATTGGGTATTTATTGATTACAGAAAGGTAAATGTGGAAACATGTAAGGACTATTTTCCCCTTCCCTTCATTGATCAAATGTTAAAATGGTTAGCTGGTCACACTCATTATTGCTTTTTAGGTGGTTTTTCCGGCTGTTTTCAAATTGCTATAGCACCAGAGGACCAAGAAAAAACCACGTTTACATGTTCATTTGATACTTTTGCATACACAAACATGCCTTTTGGGCTATGCAATGCCCCTACTACTTTTCAACGATGTATGATGAGCATATTTTCTTATTATTTAGACAACATAATTGAAATTTTTATGGATGACTTCAGTGTGTGGGAAAATTCTTTTGATTTATGTTTAGAGAACCTCACGTTGATTTTGAAACGATGCATTGACACAAACTTGGTTTTAAATTGGAAAAATTGTAATTTTATGGTAGAAGAGGGGATAGTGTTAGGGCATATTGTATCTACTAAAGGGATAGAGGTGGACAAGGCTAAGGGAGACCTAATATCTCCATTACCTTATCTTACCAGCCTGCGGGATGTGCGTTCATTTCCTGGACATGCAGGTTTATCAAAGATTTTTCCAAAATCGCATCTCCATTATGTAGTTTTCTAAAAAAAGATGCGTCATTTGAATTCAACGATGCATGCAAAAAGGCGTTTGACCAACTGAAGGAACGATTGACCACCCCACCGATCATTCAACCACCAGATTGGGACCTCCCATTCGAGATAATGTACGATGCAAGTGATTATGCGGTGGGAATAGTTCTAGGCCAGAGAATTGGACGAGCAGTGTTGTGAAAATAATCGCAAGTGTACGATGTCGGCACAAAAGTAGTAAAGTGGACTTTTTTAGAGTCCCGATTATCGATCCCACGAGGACTAATTTACTCCATATCGGTTTAAACTAATCTTGACAAAAGCAAATAAAGATATAAAGATTAAAGATTGGTTTTTAGCAAAAAATAAGAAAATACTGGGAAGTAAATTGCAAAAATTATAAAAGTTTGTTGAATTAATGGAGAGTGAAGTTGGGACTCCCGATTTATCTTTAGATTTCCTATTTGATTTCTCCTCTCAATTCCAAATCTCAAGTAGTGTTAGATCGAATTCACGAAATTGATTTAATTTACCTCTCTCGAGTTCAAATTAATCTTATTTAATTAAGTCCACTACCATATCTCTATGCGTAGTTAGAATGATCCTCAATTAAATGCATTAACGTGCTTAGGAATTCATAAATATCCACCTGTCACGTGGGATCTCAACAATTATAAAAGTCTATCTCTAACTCTTATGTAAATTGCCGGATTTTACTACGTGGTCTAAATATTTAACTTACCTCTCGGTTTGTTAAAATTCACAAATCATTGATTTAGTGGCCAAGTAAATCATGCATTAAACATAGTAGTAAAATCAACACATAAAATAAAAGCACAAGAAATTGAGAGTTAAAATCAAATCATAGATCTAAATTACATCGTTCATCCCAACTAATAAATTTAGTTATTCATGCTAAAAAGTAAAGGAATAAAAGAAATAAAGGAGTTCATCACCGGATCTAGAAGAGAAATCGAGAGTGAAGAGTAGATCTTGCACCAAGTGTCAACTCCGTCTTGAATCCCCTCCAAAAACCATGTGAATCCCTCGATTGCGGTGTGTTTTTGCCTTCAACTAATTCTTCTAATAACTCTCCAAAAGCTCCCCAAAAGCTCTCCTTTTTTTGTGAAGAATGACCTCCTTTATATAGTATTGCAGATCTGAATTTCGTGCATATGGGGGAGAGTCAAGCTGGTCTCCAAATCCTAGTCCGAATAGAAGTCCTCGCGCGCGTAGAATTTCACAGCCTGGCAGCCTTCAGTGTTTTGATCATAACTTTTTCTCTAGATGTCCAATTGAGGTGATTCAAAATTCTGTGGAAACAAGACAAAAATATCTACAACTTTTCCTCAAATAGTCACATCCAAATTCCACTTTTATCTGGGTCAAAACGCATCCTCAATTTTCACTACGGCCGCAGGTTCATTTTGTGCGGCCGCGGATCCATTTTGTGCGGCCGCAGATTTATTCTGCGGCCTACAGAGGGTTTTGTCCGATCTTTTCTCCATTATTGCGGGCGCACATGATATTTTTGCGGGCGCAACACTTTGTACCATGTAAAATTCTTCCTTATTTGCAATTTTAGTCCTCCAACTTTGGTTCCTTTCCACATATTGATCCAAAACTCTTCGATTTCAAGCGAATTCGCCTCTCTTTTCTTCCTTTATTGCATCAAGACTTTCGATCCATGTTGATTTTCTACATGAAAACAATTAAAATTAAACACAATCAAACACAATAGAACACATTAAACACGAACAAAACTCTAAAATAAACACATTTAAAATACTTATCAAACACCCCCAAACTTAACTCTTGTTCGCCCTCGAACAAGAAACTAAAACAAAACATAGACAACAATCACGCGCTAACCACCAACCACAAAACATAGAAAATACTCAAAACACGTCAAGCATTGCACTCTTCGCCCCAAGTCTATAAAATACTAATAGAACTCCAGCTGGACCAAATAAACAACCAAAAAATTATTCACTTATCATGTACACGATATTCGGTGTGTGTGTGTGAATCATTGCTCGACTCAAATCCATGTGAAGATTTGATCGACGAGTACACAATGCACAATCATGCCCGTATCCCTTGTGGTAAGTTTGATCTCACCCCACTCGTAGGATCACTCCTTATGCTTTTCTCTCCAATCCCTTGGGTATTTAATCAATATGGTGTTCTAGAAATATTTCATTGCATTTTTCCACACAAGATGTTAAGTAAAAGTGACTAAATGTTAAAAGAAACTACCGTCATCCATCTATCCATCTGAACTCTAAGTTTCCAAACCTTTAGTCTTTGAGTCTTCTCCCGGCACTTCAAACCCCTATCAATCTTTATTTCCCAATTTTTCTCATTTTTTTTCTCTTTTTCTTTATTTTTTCTTTTCTTCTTTTTTTGTTCGATGCCAATGAAATGCAATGCCCCAACAATCATGCTTTCTCAAGGACCCTTGTAGCGAGTTTTAGGTCGGTGACTCCCGAGCTCGTCACTCAAGGCACCAGGTAAAATACTGCTAAGACTTAATCACTCGAATCAATGAGGCAAGAGAATGGGGCACATACGAGATAAATGCAATGATGGTTTTTTTTTGTTGTTTTTGTTTTTTTTTTTTTTTTTGTTTTTTTTGAGAGTTAGGGGATTGATAGTATTGGTCAGCGCCGGTATAGACTCGCCAACCAAAATTCCTTCAACTCAAAGTAAGGACTTCAAAACATCAAACTGCAGTTCCTCCAACATAGAGTCACTAGTCTTACCACCCCCAAACTTAGCTTTGTAGCTAGTTTTGGGCCTAATATTCGGTTAGGGGAAGATTACCTATTTCTAAGGGTTAATGTCGGATATATTTGGGAAACATGGCATCTAGATTACACTATCATCACAAATTCAAATCACACAATGATCACATGTGCTCAAAATAAACTTAGTCGTGCACCAACAAGTGACAATAATTTTTAAACGAGATAAAGTGATGTCTAATAGTCCAACTGTCCTCCTATCAATTATGCCCAAAAGAAACAATCATCGGCGATACCACACTAGACAAACACACATAATAACACTAGACAATTTTTTTTTTCTTTTTCTTTTTCCTACATATTATATGTAGGAAAAACGACACACATATTACGACACACATGCGGGAATCAAATCACACGTACACAACACGACACACTCCCAAACTTGAAATGAACATTGTCCACAATGATAAACAAGAAAAGAAAAGTAAAGAAGAGAAAGGTTTACTGAACATCCCAGCGGTAAGGTCAAGGGTCGGACGGTGGTGGAGGGAAACCGAAAGCAGCAAGCCGGGCCATCATCTCCTCATGCTCGTGGCGCCGAGCTCGCGTCTCTTCCTCGCGCCACTGTCGGGCGGCGAAAGCCTCATCTTGTCTCCATTGTTTGGCCTCGAGTGCCTCGGCCTGCAGTGTAGCGAGGTCCGCTCGAATGGCCTGAAACTCTGCACTATGATCGCATGGGGCCGGGGCGGAGCTGGATTGGGAGAAATCCCTACGAGGAGTACGCTGGATGGATGACTGGCGTGGTGGCTCATCACTACTCTCGTTGTCCACCGGGGGTTGTCGGTTACGAGCGGCCCGTGTCTGAATGTTCATTTGAACAAGGGTCGAACGGTCGATTCCCGTAGCAGTATTCTTCTTCTGCTTATCGCCCGGCCATGACGGGATTCCCGCACGAGCACATAGGCCCGAGATGAGACTTGGAAATATAAGGGAGTTCTTTTTCGCCTTTTTCTGTGACTCAGATGGCGCTGGGCTTTTTGACTTGAGCTTGGGGGCGGCGTCAAGGCCAGTGGCGAGCTTGTGAATGGAGTCGAAGATGATACTCCCAAGATGAACATTAACCTCATTCGCCATGGCATATAAGATAGTGGCCCGGGTCCGGGGCACAGTACTGAGGTGAGTGGTTGGTTTCAGGTTGGTGCTCATAAAATTGGATAGGAGACGGATTTCCAAGTTCATGTGGTCGTTTTTCAATTCTCGCGGCCAACCAACGGGGGCCCCTTCGTCATGGGAGATCAAAGTCTGGGCGACCGTATCCCATTCATCACTACGAATGCTAGGGACGTCCACGCTGTCCGCTACAGCATAATACTCTTGAATGGCATCGGGACTAAAAGGGACCCACACACCCCGTACATAAGTGGCGTGGGAATGTTGATCTTCTTCCTCATCATCCTCGTCAGCGTCCATTGAAAGGTGCTCATTATAATTAGCATAAAATTCCCGCACCACATCTTCATTTACCTCGTGAAGGTTTCTACAAAGGCGTCCCCAACCATGTTGATTGATTAGTTTCACCAAAAGCCGATCATTCGACGAGGCCATGTCAACCACCCGCTCATATGTGAATCCCCATCCGTCAATGAGTTCTTTGCGAATAAGGGATCGCGGGGTAGGATATCCGTCGAGTGGAGGAGTTTCCGTACGGGCCCGTTTACCTTGATTGGACGACGTCGCGCCTTGGGGCTCCTTGCCCTTTCCTGGTGTCGAAGTGCCTCGGGTTCGTGGTGGCATTATGACTTGAAGGCCCTACAAAGTATAGCGTGCATTAGATAGGGAACTAAACAAAAAGAATTGAAGTGGATGACACTATCCACGTGCCTATCGCCAAGAAGAAACAAATGCGAAGGTATCTATCAATGAATGTGTTCCCCAAAAATGTGAGCAAGCATTATGTTATGTATCCATAAAAAAAAACAAACATGTATCCATGAGATGGTGGAGCATCAGTGGGACAAGTAAAGAGCAAGCTCAAAGTAGGCAATGGCTTGAAAAACTTCAGAGAGACATTTTATCAAACACTTGGTAGGCATGACTTTGGAAGCTAGAAAATGGCAAGTAATGGTAATGCATTGAAACCCAATAGACATGTAAAAAGCTTCCTACTCATCAATGGCAACACTATGGATGGAAACCTTCACAACTCATGCAAAAAGAGGTGCACACAAAGTCTTGAATTTCTAAAGCAAACCCCTAGTTCAAATTTCAACTAGAATGGCAAGTGGGGGTGTGATTGTTATCTAAAAGCATGAGAATTACATCAAAATGTGCTCAATTCAAACATTTGTGAGAAAGAACAAGTAAAGCAAATCGTGAGTGGATGAAAATGGAGACAAACCTTACCTTCAACGTCACTTTTGGGATGCAAGCAAGCTACAATGGGAAGAAAATGCAAGAAATCCTAACAAATGGTAGAGAATTGGGGTGTTTGGGGGAGAGAATTTCGAGTTTAGGGCTTGGAAATGGTGAAGGAATGAGAGGGGGAGGGGAAAGACGGGGTAAAATGAGGTGGGGTCGGGCCACGCGGGAGCCGGGCCGGGCCGCGCGTGGGCTGCGGCAGCACCCTTGATGGGTGCGGCCGGCATCGACCTGCAGAGAATTACTCTGCAGGTCGTGTTCATGCGTTGCGGCCGCAACTCTTTATGGTGCGGCCGCAGCCCCTTTTTAAATTTTTTTTATTTTATTATTATTATTATTATTTATTTATTTTTTTAATGCCATGACCTATCTATCGATTGGGATAACGATATAGGTGAAAAATTCGTAAAATGGACTCCTACATAAAATAAGCGTGCAAATGCAATAAAGTAAAAAGATAGGGATAGAAAAATGGGTTGCCTCCCATAAAGCGCTATATTTGTAGTCTGTAGCTCAACTTCTTGCAGCTCTACTGTGGCACGGCGATGTCAATAGTCGACTTCGCCGTTGGGAACCCTTCAACGTAGTGCTTTACTCGTTGACCGTTGACTTTGAAACTCCCTTTCTGTGGGTGATAGAGCTCTATTGTACCATATGGAAAGACTTTAGAGATGGTGAATGGCCCAGACCATTTTGAGCATAGTTTTCCAGGAAAAAGCTTCAAATGGGAGTTATACAATAACACTTGATCCCCTTCTTTAAAAATTCTTTTGTGGATCTGCTTATCGTGCCATTGTTTTGTTCTCTCTTTATAAATGAGTGAATTCTCGTACGCATCCAACCGCAATTCGTCGAGCTCATTCAATTGGAGCAAACGAAGTTTCCCCACCTTTGCCATATCCATATTCAATTGCTTGAGCGCCCAATACGCTTTGTGTTCGAATTCCAATGGCAGATGGCATGCTTTACCGAACACCAGCCGGTAAGTCGACATGCCAATTGGCGTTTTGTATGCAGTCCTATAAGCCCATAGTGCGTCATCTAGCTTCTTGGGCCAATCTTTCCGTGTGGAACTAACAGTCAATTCCAAGATCCTTTTCAATTGCCGATTGGATGTCTCGACCTGGCCACTGGTTTGGGGATGATAGGCCGTAGCTACCCTGTGTTGCACCCCGTACTTGTGAAGAACTGCGTTGAACACACGATTGCAGAAGTGAGTGCCACCATCGCTAATTATAGCCCTCGGCGCCCCATATCGGTTGAATATGTACTTCTTCACAAAGTTAACCACCACTCTAGCATCATTGGTTGGCAATGCCTTCGCTTCAACCCATTTGGATACATAATCCACGGCTACAATGATGTACTTGTTAGAGTACGATGGGGGGAATGGTCCCATGAAGTCAATGCCCCAGACGTCGAATAATTCAACTTCCAAAATGTTGTTAAGGGGCATTTCATGGTGGGCCGAAATATTCCCAGTTCGTTGACACTGATCACATGTACGACAGAAGCTGTGAGCATCTTTGAAGAGAGTGGGCCAATAAAATCCACACTGAAGTACTTTAGCTGCTGTTTTGGTGGGACCGAAGTGCCCACCATATGCTGACGCATGCACTTTTGCTAAAATCGGTTTTATCTCTTCTTCTGGAATGCATCTCCTTAGTATTTGATCGGGACCCTTCTTATACAAGTACGGTTCGTCCCAGTAGTAAAACTTCACCTCATGGAGCAACTTCTTCTTTTGCTGGTACGTCAATTCAGGTGGCAATACTTGGCTCACAAGGTAGTTCACCATATCTGCATACCAAGGTGCCTGTCCAATTTTTAAGAGTTGTTCATCCGTGAAATACTCATTAATCTCCAATTCTTCCTCCACTGTTGGTTGCTCCAATCTTGACAGGTGATCAGCGACTTGATTTTCTGTCCCCTTCCTATCCTTAATTTTGATATCAAACTCTTGTAGCAACGGAATCCATCGTATCAATCTTGGTTTTGCATCTTTCTTTCCAAGCAGGTATTTCAAGGCCAAGTGATCGGTGTGGACAATTACCTTTGACCCAATCAAGTAGGAGCGAAACTTGTCAAAGGCGAAGACAACGGCGCGCATCTCCTTTTCGGTTGTGGCGTAGTTGACCTGAGCGTCATTCAAAGTTTTACTAGCATAATAGATCACCCTAAACACCTTTTCATGTCTTTGCCCGAGTACTGCTCCCACTGCAAAGTCACTGCCGTCGCACATCACTTCAAATGGAAGATTCCAATTGGGTGCCACTATAATTGGTGCAGTGCTCAATCTCTCCTTAAGGGCGTTAAACGCCGTAAGGCAGTCCTCAGAAAAATAGAATGGCACGTCTTTCTCTAGCAAGGTACACAATGGCTTGGTGATCTTGGAAAAATCCTTTATGAATCTTCGATAAAACCCCGCATGCCCCAAGAAGCTTCTTATTCCTTTGACAGAGGTAGGGGGCTGCAATTTCTCTATAAGTTGTATCTTCGCCTTATCTACCTCAATCCCATTTTCGGATATTCGGTGCCCCAGAACTATTCCCTCTTTCACCATAAAATGACACTTCTCCCAGTTTAAAACAAGGTTCGTTTCTTGGCACCGTTTAAGCACATGAGATAAATTTGTCAAGCAATCATCGAAGGAATCACCGAAGACAGAGAAGTCGCCCATAAATACCTCAATGATCCTCTCCACCATATCGGAAAAGATCGCCATCATGCATCTCTGGAAGGTGGCGGGGGCATTACAGAGTCCGAACGGCATTCTTCGAAATCCAAATGTCCCATATGGACATGTGAAGGTCGTTTTCTCCTAATCTTCTGGTGCAATTGGGATCTGGTTGTATCCCGAATATCCATCCAAGAAACAGTAATGGGAGTGCCCTGCGAGTCTTTCGAGCATTTGATCCAGGAATGGTAAGGGAAAGTGATCCTTTCGCGTAGCACTGTTTAGCTTCCTATAATCAATGCGCACTCGCCAGCCCGTCACCAATCTGGTGGGAATCAACTCGTTCTCATCATTTTTCTGCACAGTAATCCCTCCTTTCTTAGGCACAACATGAACGGGGCTAACCCATGGACTATCTGAAATGGGGTATATAATGCCCGCATCCATTAGCTTTAGTACTTCCCCCCGAACTACCTCTTGCATCGTCGGATTCAATCGACGTTGCCCCTCAATCGTAGGCTTGCTTTCGTTTTCCATGAAGATTTTATGCATGCACAAAGACAGGTTTATTCTTTTGATATCGGCGATGGTCCATCCGATTGCCGTCTTATGTGCTCTTAGTACCCTTAACAGCTTTTCTTCTTCTTCCTCAGTTATCTCATTTGCAATTATAACTGGCAGTGTGTTTGAATCACCAAGATAAGCGTACCGTAGATGGTTGGGTAGCGGTTTAAGCTCAAGAGACGGTGCTTTCTCAATTGAAGGCAGAGGTCTAGATGTATTCTCTCCAAGCGGTGCGTAGTAGTTTTGCTTCTTAACCAACAATGGGGGGGCTTCTTCGAGCAATTGCACAATTGACCTTAGCGCTGGGTGTTAAGATTTAGCGGTTTCTGACCTCATTATGCACGAGGCTAGGTCATCATCCATGAAGGCGGTTTCCAGAGCATCTTCAACACAGCGCTTAACTACGTCCACTTGGTAGCAGGAATCTGAACTGGTGGGGTACTTCATTGTCTTAAAAACGTTGAAGGTGACCTGTTCGTCCCCTACTCTTAGCATCATCTTTCCTTCACAAACGTCAATTAATGTTCTCCCAGTTGCTAGAAACGGTCATCCCAAAATAATAGGGATATCATTATCCTCCTCCATATCTAGAATGATGAAGTCGGCTGGAAAAATGAACTTCGCCACTTTGACTAAAACATCTTCAATGATTCCTCGTGGGCGCTTTATGGATCGATCCGCAAGTTGGAGTGAGACAGTAGTTGGTTTGGCTTCCCCCAATCCCAATTTCCTGTAAATAGAAAGAGGCATTAAATTAATACTTGCCCCTAAATCACATAAAGCATTATGGAAAGTGTTAGAACTGATAGTGCACGGGATAGAGAAACTCCCTGGGTCTTTAAGTTTAGGAGGCAATTTCTTCTGGATAATTGCGCTGCACTCTTCCGTTAGGCACACGGTCTCATTATCTTCCAATTTCCTCCTGTTGGATGGTCGCGTTGTCGCGGCGCGCCAAAGTTTATTTTTTTTCCTTACTCGGTTTCAAAACTACAAATTAATGTAGAAGTGGTAAGTAAAGGTCGAACCCAAGAGGAACGGTGCTTAATCTAGTTGTTTTTATCAATTAATATAGGAAAGTGGGGGTTTTGAGAATTTTGAATGAAAATCAAATGACAAAAGATAAGATCAAATAAAACAATTGAAATAAATATCTAGTTCTCGGGTTCGGTTGTGTCAACCACTTGTGTTATCTTTCCCATGCAACGTGTTACTATTCCTTCTTCAATTTATCAACTCTCAATTAACCAAGAAGCTCTGATTAACGAATTCTTCCTTAAGTGTATTAAGTAAAAAGTAAACTCTTTAACTTAGCATCTAGCTATTGGATAACCCTAAACAAGCTCTTAGGATTTAATGCAAAGCTAGTATGAAATGAACGAGAAGAATGAGTTGAATTAGATGAATAATTTCACAAGCTCGAATTAGTGCATCTAAGATGATTTGTTAATAAATATGCACGATATTCTTTGGATTGGAATCTAATGACAATTACGGACAAAAGTTCCAATCCTAGCAAGTAACTTGAATTTAAAGATTAATTGATTCAATTGGCCAACGTGAATGCAATAATCAAATAAACTCAAAAACGGGTTTACAAGCATAACAAATCAAAAAATTGAAGTAGAGGAATAGATAAAACGTTACTAAAGAGGTAGAAAAGATAACAACATGTTAGTTGAACACAACGTCCCCCTCGAACTAGATAGAAAAGTCTTAACTACTCATAATTGCGGGGTTTCATACTTTTTAGCGCGTGTTCGCCTTGTATCACCACCACTATATAATAGATTATGCAAAATATAGTAAACAAGTAAATAAATACTAAGAAATAAATAGAGAAATAAAAGGGAAAAGAGAACTTAGCGAAGAATTGATCCGCCGGAATATGAAAAGCTAAAATCTTCAAGCTAAAACTAAGAACAAATGAAGAAGAAAATTTTATTGGAGAGAACTGCTAGCTAATTCTCTTCTACTAAGTTGTGTATTTCATTCCTTACAAATGCCTCTATTTATAGGCAAAATTTCACAAGAAAACATGATAAAAAATTGTACAACTACTCCATTATGATTCCACTAATTGGTAACCACCAAATCATGATCTTAAATTACTCCGTTAGTTCAAATATTGTATCATGGTATAGGTAAGCATCTTAGCTGAATTGTGCAATTGGAATTTCCTTTTTTTGATATTTTAATAGAAAGTTATGAATTTTCTACCAAAACATGGCCCAAGAAATCCTCCATTCATATCACTCTCGGTTTTGCCCATTTTTGACCATGATATAATCCGAATCATTTGAAGAGGTCAACATCACAGTTGTAGCCCTCTGAGTGTCCTTTACAACAATATAAAGTGCAGATCAATCCGAATTATGTAGCAAAAGTTATGGTCAAATTACTGAACTGCGGCAGTAAATTCGAGCTGCTGATTTTTTACGCTTTGTCCTTTCTCTTCAAATGGCCATAACTTTCACTAGGAAACTCCGATTTGCGATCCGACAAAAATGTGGAAATCCTATTTTGATATTCTTTAATATTGGCACAAGAAAAATTGTAAAAACAACTTTTCATAAAATTGCATCGGAGGTCCTCCATCTTTGAATTTGCTTGCATTTCGGTCCCAAGTTCCGTTTTCGCTCCGTTTTTATCCATTTTGGCTCCTTTTGATTTCTTGTGACTCTAAACACACAATAAAAGGAAAACACATAAAAATAAACATATAATACTAATAAAACACACAAATACGTAAAATAGAAGAGTTATTTAAGTGCTTTTCTAGCACTTATCAAACTCCCCCACACTTAGACTGTTGTTCGCCCTCGAACAACAACCATATGACACAAATAACACACTGATTTTACATGAGATAAACAACTTTAAACGGTGAAATCCAACTACAGATAGTGACTTGCTTAATAGACATTCTCCCGAACCATGAAAATTTCACTTCTTCTCAAATACACAATGGCTAGTGAGTGTGTGCAATTGAGGTTATCATCCCATCACTAACTGGAACCAAATGAAAGCTTACGATGATCTATCCAAATCCTGACCCGAAATAGTCAAATATTTCCTTTCATCTCTCGTGATCCCACTCTTATTTTATAATGATTCCCATGGATCCTAAAAATTACTCTGTTCACCAAAAATCATCAACTGTTAACACTGCAAAGAAAAAAAAAGGCATGGCAGGTGTTTTATCGCAAATATGTCTTCAATTTAAAGAGTGTTTAGATTGAGCACTTCAAACCACTGAGGAAATTTATTTATCAAACTTCACACTTGGGTAGCTATCACATTTCTCGCGATTTTATTTTATTTTATTTTTTTTGATGAAGAAGAAAAAGAAGAAGAAGAAGAGTTTTGCAATTTTCTTTTAAACTTTTACCCCACAGGTAGCTTTCACACTAAACCCCTTTCATTGGAGGCAGCCTTCTTCACCCATTCGAGGTGACGGCTTCACACTCTGAGGTAGGTAGCTCTTTCCTGTGGTCCCTCTCCTTATTTCGAACATAAAAGTAAAATTCATTCTCAGCATAGGTCAATGCTTTTTCCAAACTTTTTAAACTCTATCAATAAAAAACACATTCACAAAAAACAGATACCATGCGATGATAACTCCACCTTGCTAACAATTGATGTTTCCAGGTTACTTTGAGCATGACGAATGGATAGAAAAAAAAAAGAAAAGAAAAAGTTAGTTTACTATGGTCTAGAAAGTTAGAAAAAAAAATCAACATTTTCAACCTTCAATTTGTGTTCCAGAGAATGATAGTAAATTACCTATAAATGTGCTTAGATAAATTTTCCAGCTGTGCTTGGATAAGAACAGAACACTTTTTTTTTTGAGATCTTGTAGTTTCAACTAAGTCACACAAATTAAGCTCAATCATATTCAAAAGTTACTATCTCATGCAAAATCGTCGACACAAATAAAAACAAAAATCACACGCAGACCACAATATGCCACTCCCACACGCTTAAATTCTACATTGTCCCCAATGTAGAAATATAGAAAGCATGAAAAAGAGAAGAAATAGAAACTCCCATATGGTAAGCAATGAGTCGTGCCAATCTGGGGATGGTGGTTGCACAATGTAGCACTTCTGAGGAATACTTCGACATTCCAAGAGCAAAAGACCTGCAATCAACATATTTATAGAACAAGAAAAACAACAGCTGAAAATATTTTGGTTTTTTTTTTTTTTTTTTTTTTTTTTTTTTAAGATGAAGAGAAATTTATATACAAAGCGATTTTGGGAGTTGACAACCCTCTGAACATCTTGCAGTAGTATTCACATCAAATTAATGATATGATTCCATCAAGTCTGATCCGCATGGAAACTATCTGAATCAGCATACTTTCTACAAAACAGTTTGACAACCAACCTTAATGAAAAGGTTCTCCATATCGCCACATGACACATAGGTATGTTTACCATTCAATAAAGAACAGCCCCACAAGAACCAACAAATTGGAGAACGTTTAGAGCAGAACGTCCAACTCAGACACTTCTCAAACGAATGAGACGTAGTTTTACATCTTCGGATGGGTGCTAGTGATCACGCTCAAAAAGTTGGTGCCCAATGGTTAGGCCTTTTCCTTCTACAGTTACAAGGCAACATCTTCCTTAGTACGTTAGATTAAAAAAACGGAGAAATAAAAATAAAAACAACGAAAATTTCAAAAGAAAGATAAAAATAAGAGAAAATGCTTGGGTTGCCTCCCAAGAAGCGCTTTTGTTTAAAGTCGTTAGCTCGACTCTAATTTTTTTTTAAATTAATTAATAAAAGCAACTAAATTGGTTAACCGTTCCCCGGCAACGGCACCAAAAACTTGGTCGCGTTGTCGCGGCGCGCCAAAGTTTATTTTTTTTCCTTACTCGGTTTCAAAACTACAAATTAATGTAGAAGTGGTAAGTAAGGGTCGAACCCAAGAGGAACGGTGCTTAATCTAGTTGTCTTTATCAATTAATATAGGAAAGTGGGGGTTTTGAGAATTTTGAATGAAAATCAAATGACGAAAGATAAGATCAAATAAAACAATTGAAATAAATATCTAGTTCTCGGGTTCGGTTGTGTCAACCACTTGTGTTTATCTTTCCCATGCAACGTGTTACTATTCCTTCTTCAATTGATCAACTCTCAATTAACCAAGAAGCTCTGATTAACGAATTCTTCCTTAAGTGTATTAAGTAAAAAGTAAACTCTTTAACTTAGCATCTAGCTATTGGATAACCCTAAACAAGCTCTTAGGATTTAATGCAAATCTAGTATGAAATGAACGAGAAGAATGAGTTGAATTAGATGAATAATTTCACAAGCTCGAATTAATGCATCTAAGATGATTTGTTAATAAATATGCACGATATTCTTTGGATTGGAATCTAATGACAATTACGGATCAAAAGTTCCAATCCTAACAAGTAACTTGAATTTAAAGATTAATTGATTCAATTGGCCAACGTGAATGCAATAATCAAATAAACTCAAAAACGGGTTTACAAGCATAACAAATCAAAAAATTGAAGCAGAGGAATAGATAAAACGTTACTAAAGAGTTAGAAAAGATAACAACATGTTAGTTGAACACAACGTCCCCTTCGAACTAGATAGAAAAGTCTTAACTACTCATAATTGCGGGGTTTCATATTTTTTTAGCGAGTGTTCGCCTTGTATCACCACCACTATATGATAGATTATGCAAAATATAGTAAATAAGTAAATAAATACTAAGAAATAAATAGAGAAATAAAAGGGAAAAGAGAACTTAGCGCAGAATTGATCCGCCGGAATATGAAAAGCTAAAATCTTCAAGCTAAAACTAAGAACAAATGAAGAAGAAAATTTTATTGGAGAGAACTACTAGCTAATTCTCTTCTACTAAGTTGTGTATTTCCTTCCTTACAAATGCCTCTATTTATAGGCAAAATTTCACAAGAAAACATGATAAAAAATTGTACAACTACTCCATTATGATTCCACTAATTGGTAACCACCAAATTATGATCTTAAATTACTCCATTAGTTCAAATATTGTATCATGGTATAGGTAAGCATCTTGGCTGAATTGTGCAATTGGAATTTCCTTTTTTTGATATTTTAATAGAAAGTTATAAATTTTCTACCAAAACATGGCCCAAGAAATCCTCCATTCACATCACTCTCGGTTTTGCCCATTTTTGACCATGATATAATCCGAATCATTTGAAGAGGTCAACATCAACGTTGTAGCCCTCTGAGTGTCCTTTCCAACAATATAAAGTATAGATCAATCCGAATTTGTTAGCAAAAGTTATGGTCAAATTACTGAACTGCGGCAGTAAATTCGAGCTGCTGATTTTTTACGCTTTGTCCTTTCTCTTCAAATGGCCATAACTTTCACTAGGAAACTCCGATTTGGGATCCGACAAAAATGTGGAAATCCTCTTTTGATATTCTTTGATATTGGCACAAGAAAAATTGTAAAAACAACTTTTCATAAAATTGCATCGGAGGTCCTGCATCTTTGAATTTGCTTGCATTTCGGTCCCAAGTTCCGTTTTCGCTCCGTTTTTATCCATTTTGGCTCCTTTTGATTTCTTGTGACTCTAAACACACAATAAAAGGAAAACACATAAAAATAAACATATAATACTAATAAAACACATAAATACGTAAAATAGAAGAGTTATTTAAGTGCTTTTCTAGCACTTATCATTGGACAAGATATCCTTCATGAACTTAGCATAGCTCGGCATCTGTGCTAAAGCTTCTGCAAACGGTATGTTAATATGTAGCTTTTTAAAGACTTCTGAAAATTTCCCGAATTGTTTGTCTAACTTATGCTTTTGCAGTCGTTGCGGGAACGGGATCGGTGGTACGTAGGCTTTCACTAGAGTTGGCTCCTTCTTCTCAACTTCTTCATTCCCTACATCCTTTTGCTCAATGCCCAGTGAGTCATTCTTCTCATCATCTGTCATGGGTTCCTTAATAGCTGGAATGATAATTTCCTTACCCGGCCGCTTCACATGTATTTCTGGGAGTTGTACTCCACTTCGGGTCGTAATTGCTTGCACATGCTCCCTCGGGTTGGTCACCGTATTGCCTGGAAATGTTCCGGGTGCCCTTTCGGAGAGCTGTAAAGCCAGCTGCCTGAGTTAAGTTTCAAGCTTTTTAATTGAAGCCTGTTGGTTTTGGTAGTTCGTCTCTTGCCTCTCAAACATTTTGTCTGTTTTCTGCATGTATTGCTGAAACATCTCCCCCAAGTTTTGCTTTTTCTCCGGTGGAGGATTATTTGAGTTATCCCCATATCGCAAATTCGGGTGGAATTTCCATCCCGGATTAAACGTCTGTGAATACGGGTTGAACTGTTGGCGGTTGGCATTTCCCATGTAATTCACCTGCTCGTTTTGCTCTGCCAACAACATACAATCTGAGATTGCATGATTTGCTCCACAATTTTCGCATACTGGAGTTGCTTGAGCTGAGTGCACCCCTTGAGTTTGTGCTCGTACTAGCAACTCCACTTGTTTCGTCAATGCGGCTATTTGAGCATTAGTGGATGCTAGTACATCACTCTCATGTGGCATGGGTCCTTTCTTTAAAACCACGCGGTCTGATGGGAACATAGTGTGTGTCTTAGCAATCAACTCCAAGAGATCCCAAACTTGGTTGACTCGCTTGTTAGTGATGGAGCCATTAGACGACGAGTCCACAATTCATTGGAACTGTGGAGATAGCCCGGAATAGAAATACTGGACTTGCGTCCCCTTGTCAATCCCATGATTTGGACATTTTCTGAGCATTCCTTTGAATCTATCCCAAGCTTCATGGAAACTCTCCCCTTCAAATTGTTGGAACGTCGAGATATCCAACTTCATTTTAGCTACCTTGGCCGGTGAGAAATATTTATTACAAAATTTTCGGGCCAAGTCATCCCACGTGGTTATACTTGCATCTGGCTCCGAGTCTAGCCACTCCAAAGCGCTATCTCTCAAGGTATATGGGAAGAGACGAAGTTTGATAGCGTTTTCATTAACTCCCTCGAACTTAAAGTTTTGGCACATTCGTAGGAACCTAGCAAGGTGAGTGTGCGGGTTCTCATGGGCGAGACCATAGAATTGGAGGCTGCTGCTGAACAGATTAATCAGATCGGCGCGCAGTTGGAACTCGTTCCTCCCAAACGGAGGGTAGACGATGCTTGAACGGGATGGGGCCACCGGCGGTGTCAAGAATTGTGCCATAGGTAAGTTTCCACCATCGTCGTCCTCACCCTCTTCTTCATCTCCATCTAGCTCTGCATTCCTCCTATTCATCAACACTATTCTTCGGTTAGCCTTTTCTTCAGCCGCTGCCCTACATCTTGCTTCTTCCTCGGCCCGTATGCTCCATTACTAATTTGGCGCTGCTCGAAATGTATCGTTGATCTCCGTCAAATTCTTCGAAGTTGCCCCTTTGAGAGCGGGTCATGCACCGTATGCAAATTTCTGCACGAAGTCAATGACGCAAGGATCAAAAATTCTTTTATATGAAGAAACTAAAAGTAATCTAAACGAAAATTAAAAGCCATGATTGCTATAAACCAATACTAAATAAAAATAGTCCCCGGCAACGGCGCCAAAAACTTGTTGTGAAAATAATCGCAAGTGTACGATGTTGGCACAAAAGTAGTAAAGTGGACTTTTTTAGAGTCCCGATTATCGATCCCACGAGGACTAATTTACTCCATATCGGTTTAAACTAATCTTAACAAAAGCAAATAAAGATATAAAGATTAAAGATTGGTTTTTAGCAAAAAATAAGAAAATACTGGGAAGTAAATTGCAAAAATTATAAAAGTTTGTTGAATTAATGGAGAGTGAAGTTGGGACTGCCGATTTATCTTTAGATTTCCTATTTGATTTCTCCTCTCAATTCCAAATCTCAAGTAGTGTTAGATCGAATTCACGAAATTGATTTAATTTACCTCTCTCGAGTTCAAATTAATCTTATTTAATTAAGTCCACTACCATATCTCTATGCGTAGTTAGAATGATCCTCAATTAAATGCATTAACGTGCTTAGGAATTCATAAATATCCACCTGTCACGTGGGATCTCAACAATTATAAAAGTCTATCTCTAACTGTTATGTAAATTGCCGGATTTTACTACGTGGTCTAAATATTTAACTTACCTCTCGGTTTGTTAAAATTCACAAATCATTGATTTAGTGGCCAAGTAAATCATGCATTAAACATAGTAGTAAAATCAACACATAAAATAAAAGCACAAGAAATTGAGAGTTAAAATCAAATCATAGATCTAAATTACATCGTTCATCCCAACTAATAAATTTAGTTATTCATGCTAAAAAGTAAAGGAATAAAAGAAATAAAGGAGTTCATCACCGGATCTAGAAGAGAAATCGAGAGTGAAGAGTAGATCTTGCACCAAGTGTCAACTCCGTCTTGAATCTACTCCAAAAACCATGTGAATCCCTCGATTGCGGTGTGTTTTTGCCTTCAACTAATTCTTCTAATAACTCTCCAAAAGCTCCCTAAAAGCTCTCCTTTTTTTTTGTGAAGAATGACCTCCTTTATATAGTATTGCAGATCTGAATTTCGTGCATATGGGGGAGAGTGAAGCTGGTCTCCAAATCCTAGTCCGAATAGAAGTCCTCGCGCGTGTAGAATTTCATAGCCTGGCAGCCTTTAGTGTTTTGATTATAACTTTTTCTCTAGAAGTCCGATTGAGGTGATTCAAAATTCTGTGGAAACTAGACAAAAATATCTACAACTGTGCCTCAAATAGTCACATCCAAATTCCACTTTTATCTGGGTCAAAACGCATCCTCAATTTTCACTGCGGCCGCAGGTCCATTTTGTCCGGCCGCAGATTTATTCTGCGGCCTACAGAGGGTTTTGTCCGATCTTTTCTCCATTATTACGGGCGCAAATGATATTTTTGCGGGCGCAACACTTTGTACCATGTAAAATTCTTCCTTATTTGCAATTTTAGTCCTCCAAGTTTGGTTCCTTTCCACATATTGATCCAAAACTCTTCAATTTCGCGTAAATTCGCCCTCTTTTCTTCCTTTATTGCACTGCACTCGATCCATGTTGATTTTCTACATGAAAACAATTAAAATTAAACACAATCAAACATAATAGAACGCATTAAACACGAACAAAACTCTAAAATAAACACATTTAAAATACTTATCAAGCCGCTCATGTGAACTACTATGCTTCTAGGACTTTGAACGAAGCTAAACCAAATTACTCCACCACCGAAAAAGAACTTTTCTCTGTGTGTTGGGGTCTAAAGTCATTATTTTTACAGGTCACGCAACAGTGAGACATCTCTTGGCAAAGAAGGACGCCAAACCAAAGCTTATCTGTTAGATTCTCCTTCTATAAGAATTTGATCTAGAGACCGAACTTCTAGGTTATGCAAACGTTTAAGGATTAATTGAAAAGTTGACCTTCAGTTAGTTATGCTTAAGGAAAAATACGACTAATAAATATGTATTATTTATTATCTCAGGGTTAAAGATTTGGATAGAAAATAGAACATGTTATGATTAAATTGGATGTGAACGTGGAGGATCGACTAAACCAATAACTAGATAATTTCTCTCATTGGTAAAACCCTCTTAATTGTTATTTTATTTTGTATTCAATATCTACTTCCCATCTACTAAAACCCCCAATCATACTAGTTAGCATAAGTATACTAAATTGACGAACTATTCTCTGTGGGATCCCCTTACTCACCATTGCTACATTAATTTGTAGCTTTCAAAACTGAGTAAGGTAATTAAAATTTGGTGCAGCACGGCACGCATCAAATTTTTGGAGCCGTTGCTGGGGATTGAAATTAGATTATTGGAGAAATTAAAAGCTTATGGACCATAACTGAATATAGACTTGCCTATCATCAATTGGCCGAGGAATTACGCCAAAAGGAAAAGGCCTCCGAATGAATTGGATTTGGAGTTATGGTTATGAATGTAGAATAGCTAACTTTAGATGGTATAATACGGAGTTGACTCTTGAAACACATCTGTGCTTTGTAAAAAAAAAAACCTTGGGTACTGGTTTGTGTATCCCGTCCAAAGGTGTGAAACTGGTCTTTTACAGCAGACCTTAAAGAACTGTTTTCTTTTCTTTCTCCTTCCTCTCTCTGGTCTTTTTCAGATACACCTTAACTAATTGAATTTTAACTTCTCTCAATGGCTTTTCCTTTACGTATTGTTGCTCTTCTACAAGTGCTCGACTCTTTTTCTATACCTATTGAGATCAGGATGCAAATTGTTTAACATATTGATAAGTATGAGCATTCTCATTGGAATGTCATTGCTTTTGGAGCGAGATCATCGCGTTCTGCTCCCAAATGACGTGCTAAGCACCTCGATTGTTGCTTCAAATGCGAAAAGTTATTAGGGGACCTCATTGTACCAGAAATTAGATTTATTCACAACATGAATATATTGTTTTCTTCAAGGATGGACCGATTAGGTGTAGGGCCAAATAGCCTATCAGGAAAAATAGTCCGTTCGCAAAAAGTGTGTGTGAGTTTGATAATTTGTTGGACCAATGGCAATGTCTATTGAAAACCAAATTCGATGGCCAAACCATTGAACAACAACTTTTTGAGCATGATCACGAAGATGTGAAACCACATCTCATTTATTTGAGAAGTATTTGAGTTTGGCGTTTTGCTATAGATGTTCTCCCATTTGTTTGTTCTTACGGGGCTGTTCTTCATTGAATGGTTAAAATAGCTTGGCTTTAGGTGTTGCCTTCCAAACATGCAGTTAATGATTTGCGTGGTTTAATTTTAAAGATTCTTGATGACCAAGCCATTCTTCTTTGTACATCCGGCCAGGACATGAGGACCTTTTCATTAAGGTTGGTTGTCAAACTGTCTTGTATTTAGTAAGCTAATTCATTGATAATTTCTATGCGGGTCAGCTTTGGGGGAATCATGTCATTCATTTGTTGTAACTACTACTGTAAGATGTTTAGATGGTTGCCAACTTCCACAGTCCTTTATTTTTATTTTTTTCAAAAAACAAAAAGAAAAAAATCATCTGTTATTTTTCTTATTCCGTACATATGTTGATTGCAGGGTTTCTCGCTTTTCGTTTGTTGGACTGGTCACACAAGGTACTGAATATGAAGAACAAACACCACGCACGACTCGACTCATTGCCTACCCAAGGGGAGTTCCTAATTTTTATCCTTTTCATGATTTATATATCTACATTGAGGACAATGTAGAAATTAAGTGTGTGGGATGGGAATATTTGTGATATGTTTGTGAATATTTTTTTGTGATAGTTATTTTTACGGTTTTGCATGAGATAGCAACTTGTTTAAAATAACTGAGCTGAAATTGCGTGACTCAGTTGAAATCAAGTCTCCAGGGAAAAAAATCATTCATAACATGCTTATCTATCTGAGCATCTTTTTAAGTTGATTTTCCATCATTTTTTGGGACAAAATTAAAGGTTGAAAATACTGATAAAATTTTTGAATTTTTTTGGACCATAGTAAACCAATTATTTTTCTATCCATTTGTCCTGCTCAAAGTAACCTGGAAACATCATTTGTTAGTAAGGTGGATCCCTGTTTTCTGTGAATGTGTCTTTTGTTGACAGAGTTTAAAAAGTTTGGAAGGAGCACTGACCTATGCTGAGAATAAATTTTACTTTTATATTTTAAATAATGAGAGGAACCACAAGAAAGTGCTACTTGCCCTAGAGAGTGAAAGATCATCACCTCGAATGGGTGAAGAAGGCTACTTCTAATTGAAAAGGATTGGTGTGAAAGCTCCCCATAGGGTAAAAGCTGAAAAGATAATTGCAAAACTCTGTTCAATTCTTCTTTCTTAAAAAAAAGAGTGTGAGAATAGATAAACAATAGAACTCGGTGGTTTGAAGTGCTCAATCGAATACTCTTAAAATTATGGACACATTGGCACCTACCATGCTTTGTTTAACTTTACAGTGCTAATAGTTGATAATTTTTGGTGAACAGAATCATTTTAGGATTCATGGGTGCTATTGTAAAATTAGAGTATAATCACAAGAGACGGAAAAGGTATATTTTACTATTTTGGGTTAGGATTCGGATAGAACAACGTAAGCTTTCATTTGTATCCAGACAATGATGGAATGTTAACCTTATATACACACACTCACAAGCCGTTGTATAAAAGAAAAACTCTAGCGAATGTTTATAAAGCAAGTCACTATCTATAGCTGGATTGTAAAGATTCAAGTCAGTTGTCTCATGTAAAACCACTGTGTTGTTTTGTGTTTTTAGACTTGTTATTAGTCGAGGATGCGTAATAGTCTAAGTGTGGGAAAGTTTGATAAGTGCTTGAAAAACACTTCAATAACTCTCTAATAACATTTGTTATTGTGTGATAATTATTTTATATGTATTTATGCGTTTTTATTTATTTTCATGTTTAAGGACTAAGAAGAGTTGAAACAAGTTTAAATGGATGAATAAAGGATGACAAAATGCAAACCGGCAACTCCAGTTCACTAGGCAACCTTTAGTGTTTGGATCATAACTTGAGCTAAAAATATGTGATTGACCCGATTCTAGTGGCAAAAAAAAAGATAAATTGATTATCTACAAATATTATCTCTGGTCTCTTAGGCAAAATCGGTGCGAAATGGATGAAAATTAGGTTTGAAGACAACATCGTGAACATCCAACGCATCCAATGTCAACTTTTGGTGGAAATGCCATAACTTGGCCTACAAAGATCTAATTAGTGTCATTTCATTGCCAAATGAAAGATAACTTGATGATCTATAACAGCTATTTCTGGTCCCAAAGTTAAAAATCAGCATTAAAGTGGTCAAAAGGCATAATGAAGCGGAGTGAAAGTGGAGGAACAGCTAGTGGACGCATAATTGAAAGATTCATTTGGTACCTATAAAAGGGCAATGCCATTAATCTCTAAAAATCATCTCTTACTTGTAAAAACACTCTCATATCCTCAATTACTAGTGTTATATTTCATTCTAGTAGTATCCATCTTTTATATCTAGTTTTCTTTTGTATTTTATTTTGAGAAAAGTGTGAAGAGTTTAAGTATGCATAAAGCTTAGGAGATTGCTTAAATAGCCTTTTATATTACGACGAAATTATATTTGAAATGTATATTTTGGCTGAGAATATAATTGGCTAGGCGTCTCAATCTTGTTCAAGGGGATGTCGCTGTTCAAAACTGGTTATCCGATTAACTTATAAGTAACGTTGTTCTTATTCTCTTATTCAAATTGGCTTGTTTTTCTATTTTATTTTTGATAATATGAACTTTAATTAGATTTGGCCAGTTGAGTTAAAATTCTATTATCAACTTGTTAGAATTAAAGTTTCAATCGTAGCTGTTGATTTCTCTAATTCATACGTAACAACTAATGATCACGTATCGTTGGGAATAGCAAACCCTATTGTTATGCATTTCGAGCTGATTGAAATGTTACTCTTAGTTTAATTTATTTTCCTAATTCTTAAAGCTATCTTTTGCATTAAATCTAGAGATCGAACTTTTAGGTTGTTCAAAAGTCTAAGGACTAATTGAAAAACTGACATTCAATTAGTTATACTTAAGGGAAAATGCGGGTAATAAAGATGTGTAATTTATTATCTCAGGGTTAAAATTTTGAATAGAAAATAGAACATGTTACGATTTAATCGGACATGCAAGTGAAGGCTCGATTGAACCATAAACTAGATGATTTCTCTCATTGGTAAAACACTCTTAATTATTATTTTATTTTGTATTTAATATCTACTTCCCATCTACTAAAATCTCCCAATCAAACTGGTTAGCATAAGTCTACTAAATTGATGAACTGTTCTCTGTGGAATCGACCCTTATTCACAATTGCTATATTAATTTGTAGTTTTCAAAACCGAGCAAGGTAATTAGTATTTGGTGTATCACGACACGTATTAGAACTTAAAATACTTAATATTTCAAGAGTAATTACCACTATATACTAAACTCGCTTGTTTCACTTCGCAAGACTCTTAGATGAACACGTTTAATCACTAAGGATAAATATTAAAATCGAAAGATTTTCCAAGATCTACACATTTAATATAGTTTAGATTTAGAATAGATAGTAGAATACAATTGCGGTAATTGATACAAATACATAGCAAATAATGATAGGGCATAGTGGCGAGCCAGTGCTATCGTAGCGCCAATTCATAAATTAAATATTAAGAGAGTCATAAAACATCGAGTTAGATTTATTTTTCTAGAATAACTACAATAAATAATTTATTAGTTAGACTGAAATAATGTTTAATAAAACGTTGAGTTTCTAAACTATGTGCGAGTTGTTTTAAAAAGGAAAAAAGAAAAGAAAAGAAAATGATTTGGCAGATAAACAGTTAAACTTTAACGAATTGATTAAAGTAATATTAATAATAATATACGAAATAAAATTAATTAAATGTTAAGTAATTAAGGATATTAGTGTAATATTAAAAAATCAAACTAAATTAGTAATATTAATTGAGCAAATGAGGAACATAGACTTCTAGAAAAATCACTAAGAACAAATATGGTGGCGAGCGACATCTATTTTAGAGGAAACTGATAAATCAAATATTAGGTGAGTCAGAAAATATCAAGAACATCCAATAAAAAAATTTGAGTTGTGATCATATTCATTTTCATTTTGATATTACATTTGTGGAGTGGCCGTCATGATATATTGCCAAAAAAAAAATATGATTTGTAAATTAATATAACATATAAAATTACAATGAAAAATTTATTAGTTAGATTGAGATAATTTTTATTAAAATATTATTTTTTTAATAATAATATTAAGTTACAATGCAAGTCAACTTATCTTTTGGTGAATAACTAAGCACTTGGCATATTTATTTAAGAATCATTCACTATTTTGATAACTATGGAAAACATAATAATAAAAACAACAATAAAATGAATAAGATTTTACAAAAAAACTGATAGAGTTCTCATAGTATTACCCATGTGCAATGACTTAAATCTCTAATATTTTCTAGGATTTTTGTATTAGAATTGAACAATCTTATAAAAATCAATAATTGACATCAAATAAAAATTGAGGTTGGAAAATCGATTAGAACAATGGAAAAAAAGTCTCTGTTCTAATCTAATCTCTAATATTTTGTTAGGATTTTATTAGATTTTTTTCTAATAAAAATCTCTAACTAAAGAGATAAAAAACTCTAATAAATATCTAAAATAATTGAAATAAAAATAAAAAATATTATAAAATGTTGTGTTCATTTAATTTCAAATTATTAAATTTAAAAATTCTTAGTCAAAAAAGAAGTCTAGCCAAAAAAGATTTGAAAGCTTGAGTCATCATGATTTAGGACAATATTTGTCATCTTTGTCGAGACTTGAGAAGATGAATTGTTTTCTTATTTTTGACTTTTGAGGTTTGTGAAACATGTTACAACTTATAATGGAAGATCTTTAAGATAAAGAACACAATATAAGCCTGATTGGGAACGTAGTTTTCCAAATTTTTTCACTTTTTTAAAAATTTTTTCTCTCCTAAACCAATCACATCCACATATCTCATCACATTCACAAATCTCAACCACTCAACTCCACTCATTCTCTCTCCCCTTTTAAATTAAAAACCTTTAAAAACTATTATAATCTATTCCCAATCACCCTGAGAATTCACAAAAAATAACAAAAATCCAAAAAATTAAACAGTAATATATTTGACTACCTATATATATATATATATATATATATATATATTGTTCTGTCCGATTTCGTTTGAGAAGTTGAAACAGCTTATTGTCTTCAATAGCCTGCCTTATATCATTGGTAACAGTTGTGAATAAAATATGGAAGAGGGTCTACACCATCAACTGAGAATATTAAAACCATAGTCGTCATCAACAGATCAAACAAAACCCCCGTTCCCCAATCACTCTTTCCACTTTTTACCATTTTTTACAACTTTTTTATCAATTCTTTTTTTACCGTAAATCAATCACATCCACAAATCTCAATCACTCAACTCCACTCATTTTCTCTCCTCTTTTGCATTAAAAACCTATAAAAACCATTATAATCTATATCCAAACATGGCCCCCATAATCAATCATCCCAGTGGGATCCTCAATATAGTTCACCGTAGGGTAAACTGGATTGCCACCACACACTATGAAAGCCAACAAAGAAATTAATTAACGAAGAGAAAAAAAATGCAACTGCAATAATCAAATTCTATATATAGAAAAATAGGAAAGAAAGCACATACTCAGTTTTATTTGACTGTCTCGTATTTTCATCACCAAAGGATCCAACTAATACGACCGAAGATGGTTACCGAAGTTATAGTGGCCGGATAAGACGATTGAAACTTACTAGAGAAGATGCCCTGAACTTTCCATCAGATTTTATTTTGCATGATCAGCTATCATGAAACTTACATTAATTGTTTGCATTCTATCCTACTCTCAAGTGGCAGCTACATAGACTCAAGTAAAAATTTGTAACCTCAAGCAAAAGTTTTTGGCTTACTGGAAAATGGTGTCTCATATTCATTTTTCAACCCAGTAAGACATTTGATTATGCTTTTATAATTGCAATAAGCAATGCCCTTTAATGAAAAAAGAATAGCCATCAAAGATGGCCCCACCAAAAATTGAAACTTGTTTTGAAAATGGAACATATGTATTAATATCTAATCCAAAAACAACCCTTTGGCACTCAAGACTGTTCGTACACCAATATCAACCCACAATGTGCTACTTGACGAAATAAAAAGATGGTATAACTGCTAAGAACAAAAGGATGATAACTATAACACGGTAACACATTGTAATGCTAAAAATCTATGTTCTTTGATGGAAATAAAAGATTACAAAAAATATCAGTCTTGCAGCACTTGATCATCCTCATCATCTTATTCAAGAAAGAGTAAAATAAATACTATTAAGGACTTTCCAACTGCTAGCAATCAAGAGAGATTTTAGAAGAATAAGCATCATGTACAAAGTTTGGCATACAATTCAATCTTTTTTTTCTTCTAAGAAATAAAGATAATGACAAAAAGGCAGACCCTGCTCTTCTTGAGATACTATAACATTTTATGGAGACAACAATATCAACTCAATCAATTTCAACTGGATTCTATATCTATGAAATGTTGATGGTTTTATGTAAAGCATCTGACTTGAATATACCTTTGAAATCGAAGGAATGAACAATAACACCTAAGCAATAAAAATTCATCTAAAATTCAAGGATGCATAAATTTTTAAATAGACAAATTATTCAAAGAACACAGTATATATGATTATTTTCATTCAAGATTTTCTATTTCTCCAACAAAGATCAACTTTAAAGGAAAAAAAAAGAGATTGAATCTGATAAGAACCTCAAGCCTGCTAGGACTTGATGCTCTATCTGAATCAAGAATAGTCATGGTAGCTCCTCCTATATATTCAAACTGCATAAAGCACATAAAAAATCATTAGGCATATTACAGAAGAGAACAAAGATACTTAATTTTATAACAACTATTTGCCTAAATCTTAAATAACAAAAAAGTACCCAAATTCAATTTTCAACTTTCAAGAAGAGCATTTTGTAAAAAGGTGAATATGCATTACAAATATTTATTGGATGAAAAAATCAAATGGATTTTTGTTGCAGATGGTGATTTCAATTGGGGAATTTGTCGCAGATGGTGATTTCATTGTAAACCAAAGCCTACCCAGCAACACACAAATCATGGGTAAAAAAGAATAAATAATCTCCGGATCCATAAAAGAAAAATCAACAATCTTTTCTTATTGTTTTAAAGATGCGTTCTTGGATTCAATACAGCTGCAAATTCTATTCCATCTTCAGTGATCATGTTTCCATTCACACATACAAATTGTCAAAAGGATCGATTGCGTATATATACATAGATCAACTACGCTATTCCGATTACATAGACTAAAATCAATACACATAATCCACCATAAAGTATAAAAATAAATCATTCTAAAAGCAATAGTCATCAAATTAACTAAAAACATAATCAATCAATTCACAAATTATAAGTATAATCAATTAATTCAATAACATAAATTGTACATATGAATCAAATGGGAAACATATTTTATACCGTAAGTCATCGTGGAACCATCAAGGGGATTTGAACTTGAGTTTCTTCAATATGTCAACAATATCCTTTATTTGCTGTTCTGATTTAGGGTCAGAATCAGAGTCCTCATTAACACCACCAACTACATCCTTAGCATTAAAATTAGCCTTTTTTTAAAGATAATGTGAGTGTTTTCCAGAGATGAATCCTCAACAACAACAGAAGCAGGGTTCTCCATCTCCATCTCCATCTCAATCTCTACCACTGCTTTTCTCAACAGATGCTTTTGCACCAGCAACCAATAAATTGAAAGCCTCTATATCAAGAAAAATTCAAGAATTGTGAACTGAAATATATCAAAATTGTCACTCCAAAAATAAATTCTAATTTTTACACCTCTATAGAAATACAGAGACCAGTCAAGAAAGGGGTTTTTCTCCATTATCAACACCCACTCAGTTTGATCGGTAGTAGAAAAAAATTTTGTTGTTTATAAAGTGAAGTGACATGACTGCCACTCGGTCAAGTTCTAAACAATTTGGGGAAAATTGAAGAACTGGGGAAAATTCACTTACTGGCAATTGCGATTGTTGACGACCACGATTAGACTAGTCGCAAATACTACTGGCCGGAGCACTTGCGATGATCGACTACGATGATTAGACCATTGGCGGATACTACTAACCGGAGAATCAAGCTTGTTGGAGCTGTAAAGATTTGCGTTTATATATCACGAATCTTGGAGAAGGAGATTGGGATAAGGGAAAATCGCCATCTTTACTTTGTTGCTTTGAAAGCAGAATTAAAGTTGCAGCATTTAATTTAGGCTAATTGAACGGAATTAAGTGAAATCTATATATTAATAAAGACAGACCAATTTGGGAGGAAAAATTCCATCTCATTTTTCTAGCAGATTTGAATTTTCTTTTCCCGCTCATATCACATCAAATATTTTAGATTAATATTTTTTTTTGTTACAAGGGGAAATCGGGGAAGGAGGGGCGCACAGGGGCGGGGTAGGAATCGAACCCGGGTCAACGGCCCGGCACGTGGGTGGTACTACCGCCACGCCACTCATTCGTTCCTATATTTTAGATTAATATTAATATATAGTTTACAAATTAATATATAGGTCATAGTTTAATATAGATTTTAAGAATCTATATATATATATATATATATTCTTTTTTTAGCTTTTTTTTTATCACCTTTCCTTTGTTATAGAAGATAAGCATAAATCTATATATATTTCATTGACATTTTAAATCATTTTTTAGTGCAATTTGATGAAACTTTGATTGTAGATTGATGCAAATATGCCACGGGAGATCATTAATCACATACCACTTCATAGTCCTAACATAATTCGATTTAAAGAGGTGAAAAAGCACAATTTTCCTTTTTTTCGATTTTGATTTTGCAAAATTTCATTGGAGATTTCAGTCCACTGTTATCCTTATAGAATACAATATCTTTTCTTTTTTTTTTTAAGGTATCGCTGTTATAGCTAGCATTGAGGGTTGAATTAATCATTATACTACAGGCACGATTGAGGGTATGAATTTTTCCTAATTTTTTGTGTTTGCGTCTCTAAATGATTTATGTGTGATTTTTGAATTGCATTCCAATGGATATTGTGATTGTAATTTAGTTTTTTGGGATGTATATTTCAATAAATACCAGTTGATATTGTTTCTTATGATGGGTTTTGTTTGATAAATTATTAGCATGCATTAGAATTGGATTAAGGAGCATTTTAATTAGGTAAGATAGTTCCCTTAAAAAAAATTAGGCTAGAATTGTTAACTGATACTCTCTTGGTGTAGGAGCCTTTCAATGCTGAGGTCGAATATCATCTTATGTTATGCCATAGATTTTCAAATTGACAACATAGAGAGGTCCAACGTGTTTCCTATTTATGAATACAACTTTTCCAATTTTCATATTTATCACAACTTTGCTTTACACCATTAATATTGTTTGATGGATGTAATAAGATTCATGTAATTGATCCCAATATTAGGAATAAATTTTTAGTTTGTTGTGATAAGAACAAGTCCGGTAGCATCTTTCTTGCAGCAGCAATCCATTCTTCACGCTTTTCGTTGTTCATCCCAAGTATGGGGTAGCGAAAAAATAAAAATAAATAAAACTAATTGTCTCTATTTTTCGCTTAAATTATTTTATTCTATTTGTTTTGACCTATTTTTCTTTCTCTCTTGTTGTAGTATTGTATTTGTATTGCATGCCTCCACAATGTCACCGGGTACATACCTCTCTATTTACACATTTCATCTAATCATGTTGGCAGCAATGAACTGAATGCAGTCCATTATTGCCCCGTTTCAAAATTTTTCATGTTGCGTTTGCATTTCATCTAAATAGATTTATGAAGCTACCTTTTTTCCGCGATTTTTTGGACTTCTAAAAAGTGTTTTCCAACACTTACCAAGCAACTGATAGTTAAACAAAAGCACTTTTACCATCTAGAATGTGCTTTTACACTTTTAGGAAGCCTTTTGACACACTAATTGTTCAAGGGATTTCCAATTTAGCAAATTTGATAATCATGTTCTTCAATTTTGCGAATTGAAGAAGCAGATCTCCTCTTCGTTGCAAAACCAACTAATTCGATGATTATGTGGCCTTCAAGCTATCAATTTTCACCATTTGAAGTATATGTACCTGTTTGTGTGTGTATTATTTGTTTATTTTTTTGATTTTTAGGTCAAGCAACGACTTCGTAGAAGTATTGTGTGAGGACGAATATGGGAATTGTTTTGCCGCACTCTACTCGTGATGTCACAGGTCTTTCCTAAACTTTCACCATTATATACAATTAATTTCCCAATGAAGAGTTGCGTGAGTTTTCTTAAATATTATATAGTGGAATTCTAATTGACCCGGGTTTTGCCCTTTTATTGTTAGCATTTGGATGGAATTATTGAGTTAATGTAAAGTTTTAAAATATGCAGTTACGATACAAGCAAGAAAACGTTCTCCTCCGGCTTTGCAATGCAAAGACAAGTTTTTCCTTTAGAGCTTAGTTGTGAGTCCGGGATTAATTACAGAGGTATCAACCCTGATGTGGTAAAATTACTTGTAACTTAGGTATTTACTCTGCAGTTAATTAATTAGGACTCAATAGGCTTAGAACATGGTAAGTTGTAACCTATTTTTTGTTTTTAGTTTAACAAGGAGTTTGGGAACCATATCGAAGAATGCAAGTTGTTGAGAGTTTCCTATGTTCCATTCCCACAACCACAATCATTAGTGTGAGAAGGAACTGAAGAAGGCTCCTCTATCACGATTATCTTCCGTCTTCCGAGGTAAGTTTCTTTTACATTTAATAGCATGTCAAAATTTAGATTCCTATGAATTACATTTTTAACATACTTGAATATGATATTTATATGCAAAGGAAATGAAATAGACCCGATCCACAAAATCTAAGCTAATAGAATATTCTCATTAATTCACTAATTTAAATTTTAGTGCTATTAAATCCTTTAGTAGATTTTGGGAAGGTGAAATCATTGGCAAAAAATCATTGGCAAATGGAGATAACGAGATGCGAAGAATGGATCCATTTTGACTACACAAAATGTGAAAGCCAAACAAGTAATTAAACACGTGTATCCCTCTCTTGCAACCTTAATTTATTTTTTCAGATTGGTTCTCACAATTCAAAATCCATCTTGAATGAAATAATTATCACAACCTGCACATGAATAGGACTTAAAAGTAACAGTAGCAGCAACCTCAGAAACAACAACAAACAGCCTGTCTGTCTTTGATGAGCAAATATGTTGCTAAGGAGACAAGATGCATAGTCCATTTACATATTGTTTCCCTGTTCACATATCAAAAGTTGAAACTACTTTATTTTTCACTTCTTTTTTCCCACAATAAATGATGAATGTTCATGCATGGATTCTTTTTCTTAAATCCACATAACATGTAGTTAGTTGTTGTTTGATAATTTATAATCATCTTTAGATAGAAGTAAGTCTAATAAGTTCTCACTATCTATTTTTCCTTTAAATAATTTCTACATGACTCCAATTAACACAAAATGGTTGTGTTCCTGATGTTGAAGCTTATAATGTGAGAATTATGCATATTCATGATGATGATGTAGGATTTAAAAAGTTAATCAATGAAATGATTAAAGCTGTGATAAAACCAGACTGTATTAACTATAACTATTTGGTGACTTGCTATTGCAAAAATGGTATGATGGATGAAGCCAAGAAGGTATATGATGAATTGGGGTCGGATGGATGTAAATCGAATACAACTACTTTTAAGACTCTGATCTTTTACTTTGTATATAAAAGGTCGATATGTGATAGGGTATAAAGTGTTTTAAGGAGAGTGAAGTTGGACAAAATTACAGTTTTCAATACTTTGAAGCATTTGACAGTAATATCTCTGATGCTCAATATCTATCTTCGTCTATGTAGTAATTAAATGGAAGTTTGCAATCCACATGACATCAACATATCTATGTCGAATATTTTTTAAAACTTGAGTGTTTTTGATGATGTCGCCACCACACCAGTTGCGATAAGAATTTGAATATAGCGGATCCACCACATAAGTAGGTTTTCTCAAATGGTAATATTACCTTTCCTTTAAATTCAAATAAAATATGATTCACCTTTTCTTATATTTTGGTTTAGCCCATGACTTAATAAATACATAAATTTGATCAAACTTAATCAATTTCAATTGAAAATCTTTTCAAAATAATTAATCATTTTTCTGTGTGGAAAAATATTAATTATTAATTATTTTTCCACACAGAACAATGATTAATATATTAATGTAATTCAATTTATTAAAAATTTAATAAATATTACATTTGACAAAAAAGTCCAATTAAGAAATACGCAAAAAGTATTCAATAAAAATATTTTACACTAAAAAAGCACAATTAAATCCATTGTATTCAAAAAGCACAAAGGTTATTATTGCTCGATATCAGACTACGTATGCTTGAATGTTATTATTACTAGATATCAGACTTTGTTTTTCATAGAGTTTTTTGTTACGATAATTTAATTAACTTCTATAGGTTGGATTTACCGCAGTTACAGGCGAAATTCTGTCAAAATTTTTCAAAAAAAATGGAACATTCTTCTCTTAAATCCTATGATGTTAATGTATGCACTAAAATAACCCGAAAAATCCAATTCATGTAATTAGCCCCCGTGCAACGCACGGGTGTTCCAACTAGTAATAATAATAAAAAAAAAGCTTATGCAGCAAGGCGGGAAAATTATTTATTTTAATTAAAAAATTGATTAAAAATTCCCGTACTTTTCTTAATAATATAGATATAGATTTGAATCTTTCTATTGATTAATTGGAACTAGTAGTTTTACCCCGTGCGTTACACAGGAAGATATATGTTCAAGATATAATTTAGAATCTGCATAAGAGAAAAAAATGAAAAACATTTTCTAAAATTTGGGATAAAATGTTTCCTATATCTCCTCGCTATGTCACCATGCATTACATGGGAATATATATCTAATATAAAATTACTTTAATAATTTTATTTTTGTTGAAATACACCTACAATATCATTGTAATGTATCGTTATAATAGGCTCGTGCTTGTAGCTCTATTTCGATTAAATTCTATCATTGCCATAGGGTCTTCCATTTATTGCAACAATATTTTTTTGTTACAGTAGTTAACGATATTGTGACAAAAAAAATCGTTGCAATAAATTGGAAACTCTATAGCGACGTTGTCTTCTGCAACTATATCCGTCATCTCAATATCTTTATTTAGCACAACGATTTCTGTTATCGTAGTAGAGGTTTTATCTAATGGAAATAATATTCATTTTCCTGCCACAATAATTATTATTATTATTGATATTCATTATAATTTATTGATTAATTTAATACTTCCATTTGCGCAAACTAACACTAATAATGAAGACATAAATAGAATTAATTTAAAAAAAGATATAAGTAGAATTCAATATTAAATTTATTTATATTATAAGGATTGATAGAGATATAGATGGGATGTTTTAAAATTGATGGAGATTTAGCTTATAGATTTTAGGATTGACCCAAATTTAGGTGAGAGATTTTAGGAAATAAGGAAGGGTGGGAAATTTGAATAAAAAATAAATTATTTAATTATGAAAAATGTAAATGTAAATTTAAGCGAAAAATGATCATGGTATATTTATATATAGATTTATCCACACAACAAAAAAATGCATATTTTGCACCTTTCAAAAAAATGAAATTTGAAAAAAAATGACATCAAATCATGTTTTTATATATTTATCAATGTTTACTGACTTACTAAAATTATTTCTTTAGTATATATTGAAAGATTTGATTCTCCTGAAAGGGATTATTGCAAGTTCTAGTTAAATTACAAATAAATATAATATGTTTAAGGCAATAAACTCTATTCCAAAAATAATGTTAAAAATTGATATGTATGTAAAGTGTGCCATAATATAATATGTAGGGTGTGATTTGTTAGTCTTGATTAATGATATTTTAGTTTCTTCAATATATATAGTAGTAATTTTATAATTATTCTTAATTTTTTTAAAAACAAAAGTGATTTCTTGTTATCATTAAATAAACTTCAATATGTAAGACGTAAAATTAAAAAAAAATCTATATAGATTGTAAATACACCATAAATATAGGATGTATTTTGTAAATTTCCCTAATTTTTATAGTGTGGAATACTATCGTAAAATCTGTCATGTTAATAGGAATAAAAATTAGAAATTCATAGAAATTTTAAATAAACATGATTTTTTTTTTAAAAAAATAAACTTATTCATTAATAGAAAGGTGTGTACATCCCAATTCATTCGAGCAGGCCGGACAAAGAACCAACTACTCTAGCAAATTAGTGGAAAATTTGGTTCGCAAACCTACGTATACATGACAATGTGATATTGTGTAACTCATTATAAATAGCATGACAATCATCTAAAACTAGGCCAAAGTGAGTCAAGTCCATTCTACTAAGTGTCATGCAAGGCCAAATCCTTAATCAATGTGAGCGCCTCCTGTACACCTATGGCGTCGGTGACTTTGGTTTCAGAAATGCCATCCATTCGAATGCTTCTTCCTCGGAGAAAGAAATCTCCTAATTTTTATATGTGTAAAAGCTCATCAATTTGTGTCTTAATGCCCCTATTTATAGCCTCCATTAGGTCTTCAAAAGATGTTCGAAACTGCGTACAAAGATAAGGTTGAGTCCAATTAAGAAACAAATTTTGAAAATTACTAAAAATAAGAGTTGCGATCGCAACTTCACCTCTGTTGCCGCACCTAGGCAGCAACTTTTCTTGTTTCGTCTATAGTGAGCTTAATGGGTCTTTTCTTCATTTTTGTGGGTGCAACTTTTTATACCATATAAAATTCTTCACTTTTTGCAGTTTCGGTCTTCGATCTTTCATTTCTTTTGCATTTTGCTCCAAAATTCATCAATTTCGAGCAAATTGACTTCTTTCTCATCCTTTCTTATGATGCACTTGGTTCATGTTGGTTTTTACCTAACGACAATCAAAGTTAAACACACCTAAGCACAATAAAACACACTAAATAAAAATAGAACTATTAGCTTTTTGATTAAGTGAATATGACTTAATTAATTATAAACTATTTATTTTTTATGTTGCCATTTCTATTTTTCCTTATACGTGTGATTCTAATTGGTACTATTTTATTGTCATGTATATTATTATTAATTTGATTGTTAAACTTGTTTTAATAATTAAATTAATGTTTTAATTTGTCAACTTATTTTATCACATGGGTTGTTTGGACGTTCTAAAAATATTTTATTGCATGTGATTAATTAATAAGTTGATTATGAATCAAGTTAGGAGGCCTAAAAGGATCACACGGCTACTAGGCATGTTTGCTAGCTTGGTCTCCAAGTTATTTACTTAACATGTCCTATTAGGATTCCTATTCTAGTATGGTAATAAGAGTTTTAGGTAAGTAAGACTTTTATTTATGGTGTTTAATTATTATCGTACATTAATATGATTATCCTGTATTAATTTAGTTTTTATCTGTTGGAAGGATCTAGATACAAGAAAAAAGAGAACCAATCCCGAGTTGAACAGGACAGCCTGCGCAGTCGTGGAAAAAGTGCGATGTTTCAATATCCCATGTCCGATTTGTGTGTAATTTTGATCGAATCTTTAGGACTTGTGGTTCTTCGAATTCAATCGTTAAGATCAAGATCCAACGGTCTAATTTGGAGAAAACGTTACCAGAACATAGATGATTTTTGTAGGAGTCTTTATGCAAAGAAGTTTCTTTTGTGGCAAGAAACTAACTTATATAAAAATATAAGAGGAGTCAAGAAGGAGTAGAACAAGGGAACTATACACAGAGAAGCTAAGAAAAAATGCCTACGCATATTCAAGCTTCTAGTTCATCCCTTATACTTCTCCATGCATTTACTACAATAGATCTGATCATTGTTCATACTTCAAGTTAAGTGCAATGTTCTTCAAAGTCCACAACTTGATTTTATCAAGTGACATCTTTGGGAAAAGTCGGATCTATTACACAAAAGCCTCAACAAGAGAAGATCATCGCGGGAGGTAAAGACTAGTTTGAGGACGGCGTAGATCTGGGTTAGGTTGCAGAGTTACAAGGAAGTTCTGAAGAGCAACCGGAAGTTGGCTCACATTACAAGCTAGAAGAGAGATCAGAGAGTGATCGTCATTTGCATTCTATTTATGTGATATATTTATGCGCATTTCTATCCTTAACTTTTTGTAATAAGTTTAAACTCTTGGTACTAGTGGATCTGTTTGTCTGTAGGTACAGACGGGTGGTTTTTTTACCATGCTAGGGTTTTCTACCTTAAAAAATTGTGTGTTCATTATTTGCTTACGTTTCTGCATTTGTACCTACGCTAGATATATCTAGGCTCCAATTAACATACAACTTAGATATATCTCATCTGAGTCAATCGTGAACAAACTCCGTTTTAATGGTATACGATCCGGATTCGTTTAAGTAAACTATAAGTTATACCACTCATAACTTTTAGAAATACCGTGATGCGATGACTATATTAAATGGGCCGGGTATTTCGATTTGTTCATGAAATTTTCGTGTAATCTAAAATGGCCAGAAATTGTTCAATCTGTTGATAGTAGGCATTTGAGAGCTAAGGATGGTCTGGATATATTGTGCATATTATTTGAGATGAACTTTGATGATTTGATGAACGATATATGCCACAGGAATATTTTTGGAAAGGTGGAGGCTCATAAATATTTCAATTTTTATAATTTCCAGTAATTATTCTTTAGTTTTTTTATGGTCAAGTATGTAGTGTTATATATTTTTAAGTTTTTTTTGTGTGCACTTAGGATTTTTTTTAATCAGAGTAAGGAGGATGTGACATCGGATGATGTAGACAGCATAATTTCCACTGACATTTCGGATGAAAAAGCCGATCTATTATGTTATGTTGAGGTTAAAGAATTCATGATGCACGGGCCTTGCGAGGCTGACTAGACCTAATACCCTTTGTATGTCTGATGGGCATTGTCCTAAGCACTTTCTAAAGTGGTTTGTGGATTCTACTATTGTTGATCGGGATGGGTACCTTGTTTACAGAAGAAGAGGTGATGGACGAACAATCTTGAAAAGTGATGTTGAGCTCAATAATAGGTATGTTGTTCCTCATAATCATAATCTTTTTATGAAGTATGCTGCTCATATAAATGTGGAGTGGTGCAACCAAATCATGATCTATAAAATAATTATTCAATTATATTCATAAAGGCCATGATCAGGTTAGTACGTGTTTTTATAGAAGTATTGAGAATGACGTTGATCAGCGTGAAGTGGATAAGATTAAGATGTACTATGATTGTCATTATATTTCATCGTATGAAGTAGCTTGGATGTTGTTTGCCTATGATATACACTTTAGATACCATCCTGTTCAATGTTAGGGTCTTCATTTTCTTAATAAGCAGAATGTAACATATTCAAAGTATGATCCAATTGATGTTGTGCTATATCATCCTTCTGCGGGACGTTCCATGTTTATAGCTTGGATGGAAGTTAACAGTAAGTACGAGTTTGCTTAAACTTTATACTCTGTGGAGTTTCCGCGGCATTTTGTTTGGGATCCTAAAGAGTGAGAATGGCGGCCTGTAACGGCCTGATTTTTGAATATCGAAGTGTCACCAAAATAGCTGTGTTTTTATTAAAATGTGAAAATTTTGACGATAATTTTTTTTTAAAAAAAATATCATTCTCAGTAATAAGAATAATAAAAATAATTATAATAATAACACTAAGGTTTAAGATCCACGCAATTAAATGAAATAATATTATCCAATAGGGTAATCAAAATTTATTTTCTAAGTAAACAAAATAAATCTACTAAACTAAATGTAGAAGCTCAAGCATAACAATTTGCTATGAGTCTAATGGTTCAGTTGATGAAATGTTTGGAAAAGAAACAATGAATTTAAACTTAATTGGTGGTAGCCCAGTTCACACCACTTCGCCAAGCTCCTTAATCTGAAAGAAAAGTTGAAATAGCTAGGGTGAGTATAACATGGTTATACTTAGTGGGGTGCAGTAGAAAATTTTTCACCATATCAGTTACCCATACATGAAATTACAATTATAAGCAATCAAACTACAAAAAAGTAAAGTGTTGGAAACTCCCGCCCAACGTGGGGGAAAATCGCTATGACTCTCCGAATGACTATTAACACAATTCCATAGAAGATGGTACTTAACACCATCACATGCATGTCACATAGCAAATATACCACAACCATGATCACATGTAAAGGAACATGACATGATTTTAAAGTAAACAATTGCTTTTGAAATAAAAGATTTTGCAAGGAATAAACCATTTTGCATATTGTAAAACCCTATCTCGAGTCGTAGTTCTTGTAAATTTCCTCGACACTAGGTTTGGTGTGATGCTAGCGCCTCGACGGACTTTGCACCCCATCTAATAGAAGAAATTAAACGTAATCTTAGTGACAACTTTAGGGCCTAAGTGACAACTTTAAAAGTTACTTTGAGCTAAATTGAAAGAGAAGTATTGATTTGATGGTGCAAATTGAAATTATTAGTCATCTGGGACTAGTTTAAAGCTCAATTGAAGCTTCGGGGACTAAAATCAGACTTTTGAAACTTAATTTGGGCTTCATTGAGAGAGATCGATGATTTTAAGGACTGTTTTAACCTTAGGTGAGAACTTGAGGACTTGGCTGCAAATTCTACAAGGTCAATTGGAGTTAATTGAAATACTTAAATGATTTTGGGGACCATTCTAGAAGTGAGTAAAATTAGAGGATCATTTTAAATGGGAATAACGACTTGAGGGACCTGGATTGGAATTTCCTTATTAAGAGTCAAAATTGATTTTGACTCTTCATTTTCTTCCTCATACGCATTGGCAACTATCGCAGTGGCGAGCTCGACCATTGATCTGCCACCTGTGCGGTTTCTGACAAGCAACCACAGTCGGCGGCAGCGGTGAGCACGTCCCCCAGGTCCAGTCGTTGTCGTTGCCTTCACACAATAGGGAGAGGAAGAGCAGTTTCGAGGAGTCATGATTTTGAGAAGAAGTTGTCGGTGGAATTTTTTAAAAAAAATTTCTAATGAAAAACGAAGATGAGGGATGACTTCTATATTTGTTTGTATTGTTTCGATTGGCTAAGTTCCTGTGAATGGTGGATCAAATAGGGAGTTTTCTTTTCTTTTATGTTTTTTTATCTCTAAGGCATATGCAGTGTATTGAGATGAAGCATGAATCTGGTTTGGAAAACTTATGTTGGATAATCGATCCATAGCTTTTTCTGTGGATGAAGTAAACGTGGAGTCTTTCTTTTTTTTTTTCCCTTTCTTTTCTGAGTAACCTGTGAGGATGATGATGAATAATTGCTATGTGCATGTATTACATGATTTGCAATAACCGAAGACTACCAAAAAATAGAAAATTTGAGTTTGCCTCATTGAATTTGGTCGTATCTATCTTCCAGTGGATTGCTAGGATTTGAAAGCTGTTGTGGGTGCTTTAGCAGTGTGAGTCTTACAGAGAGTTGAGAGCAAATTGATTGTGAGTAGTGTTCTAAAAAGTGTGAAGCGTGGATCTGAAGCTTCAAGCATTACAAGTTCAAGCGCGCTTAGGCGGCGCCTAGGCATTAAAAAACGTTTTTCAAATTTTTTAATTTTTAAAATTTTTTTATGAGTCTAACCTATAAAATAATTAAAATATTATGTAGTAAATTTGAAAATACATCTAAATTTATAAATGTTATATCTGTCATAAAAGTATAGAAACAATAGAGAGAATTTAGAGAGAATGAATTCTAAGGAATTCACAGGAATGAATTTCATTAATAACTAAAACCCTATTTATAGGAAAACTTCGAATGGAACAATCGTAATTACATAATTTCATCAAGGGTATAATAGTCATTCACATAAAATAATTATTCATAACTACCATATTATTCACCAAATTATTCTACCTAATAATTATTCTCCACCAAACAATTATTCATAACAATTATTTATAACACTCCCCCTTGAATGACTATTAAGAAAAATGTCTTCTAAACTTGTTTGGAGAAAAACCCAGTGGGAAAAAACTTCCAAACCGATTGCAGGATAGCTTGGAGTGGTTATATACTGCTTCATGAAAACATTGTTCCCTCTGATGTCTACCAGCGGTATAGGAGTATTCACGTGCTGCCTCGTTAAAACCTTGTCAAGAAAACCCAGTGGGAAAAAACTTGATCGAAGGAAAAAGAGTACAGCTACTCCATCTGATTTCATATCTTGAGGACGGATATCCTTACTTCTGGTAAAGGATTTCAATATCATCATTGTTTGGATCTAAAGCATTATCTCTATTATAACTTGATCCAATAGATACACTGTGTCGATTTCTCTTGTTGTCCTCAATATACCATGAATATGCCTCATTAAAACCTTATTAGAAAAAACCCAGTAGGAAAAACCCTAATGAAGGAAAAAGAGTACAATATTCATGTGAATACGCCATTGAAGTTGCCTCATTAAAAACCTTGCTAGGAAAACCCAGTTGGATAAAACCTCAGTCAAGGGAAAAAGAGTGCAACACGTATTTTATACAAGTATGCTTCAAGCATTTCAAAATCTTTCATGGATTTATATAAGTATCATATACATTAGTTGATACGCTTCATTCATTTCCACGTGAATGAAATTTAGATATCATATAATATCATGTTATATTCAGTGCTTATATGCAATCAACAGCTTCGATCTCATTTTCTCACTATATCGAGATATATACCTAAATCTCTTCTGGAGATTTCATATTAGTTGAGATTGGGCTGCCTCATTAAAAACCTTGTTTGAGAAAAATCCTTTTGGGACAAAAACATCAATCAAGGAAAAGAGTACAGCATATGAATTTCTCAACAATATCAATGTAGATATTTTGAGCCGTTGCATGCACTGATACAATAATACATTTGAAACCTCTTCAAGAGTTTCATTCTCATTTCTCATTAAGCCGTGCATGAACACTTTAATCATAAGGGCATATATTTTAGCATTGGTATTTTCCGATGGATTTCAATATCCTCACTATCATATGTAGCGCTATCTTTTCATACTGTGTCGACACTTTCAATCTTATTTCTTTCCCCATATCGACATAACTTATCGAGATATCTCATTATCAATCCTCTTGTAGGATTACACAATATAGTTATGTCTATATACTCTTCAAGACCATATGCCTCTGTTATTAAGACCATCTTTTATAATTTGCTTTGATATATATGACTGGGGAAATATCATAATATCAACACTTCTAGCAATATTAACTTATCAAAGCATCATAGCTGATATATGTGATTGTTCATAGTCTTTCATGCATCCTTGAACTTCAAGTTCATATTTCAATTGTGAGGATATAGTATGATGCATTTCACATATCATTTTCAACCTTTAATACTCCCCCTAATGCTAAGAAAATTTAGAACACTAAAACTCATATATGTTCTCATCATTCAGCCTTAATATGGGAATTTATATAGTTTGCATTCTATTCTCGATATTGGCAATTTATTGGAGGATTTTAAATAATTTGCCACATAATATCCCACTTGTATGCGCATACTCAAATCCTTCAGGGATTTATTCAAATCATTGGGATATATGTATTTACTAGCTTTATCATTAAATCTGGAAATCATGCTCATACCGTGAGCAAATCATTTCGTAATCTTCCAATTACGAATCATATAGACATGTGACTATCTAGTCGATCCATATCATAATATCTAGTAGTCCACATGGAGGATGAGTGGGCCCATATTTCTTATCCTTTATTCCAGATATATTTGGGATTTATTCCCAATATTGGCTAGTAATGATTTCATCATTTATCGAGAACAATCATTGAAGAATTCTTTTAATTCTTCACTTGAAATATTGATTTCAATAATTATTTAAACCAGGATGGTTAGTCCGGTTTTGCAAACGAGTATTATTGAACTTCTAGTTCAGTAAATTCTTATATCGATTTCACTAGTATCTGTATAGTGCTCAACATGATTTATCATAGAAACAATTCACCGACATATTCCATCATCTTTTGGTGACATTATTGTCTATTACTATTTAAACACGGAGTTACAGCTCATACGCATCACATCTGGCTACTGTTCAACTACGGAGTCTTAGCTCTTATGCTTCATATTATTTATTTAAAATTGGAGTCTTATTTCATACGCGTCGTATTATTCTATAAATAAATCATCAAAATTATTGCAAAATTCATCCTAACAAGGGTCTATACATTATAATGGATCGTATGCTCTCAAATCTTCGAAAATACTATCCATCACTACCGATCAAAATCCTAAAAAGGATTTATCGAAGTAGGCTGGAAAGATTAAGGACGCTAATGCATAAGGGTATCCCACAAGATATCCGATACTTGATTGAAGCAAAGGTTCGATTATCTGGTGAGGTTTCATTCCTTCTAAATACATGTCTGGTATGGGTAAAAGTAGTTTTTCAAAGAAACGGAGAGCAAAAAGATTATGAGGATGCTACAAGTGTGCTCGGTGGACATGTGACACTCGATGTAAATCTGTGGGGTACTTGTCCAGAAACCGAGAAGATAAAATAGCATTCATTAAGGATGGATTGAGTAAGGAGCCTTTGGATGATATTCAACAGGCTAATGAGAGACATCCTAGTGGACACGTGCAAGGTGAGCTGATGGCCTTATGGGCCAAATTCAAAAATCAACAGGCACTTTATAGTCTTGAAATACTTACTTTAAAAGATCCTGTTTGTAAATTTAGTAAAATAACTTAGTATAATGATTTTCCCATATTTGTATAAGGCAAATTTATGTAATATAGAAGATCAATATTTTTCTTTTATTTGTAAATATCGTTTTTCGATTTTAGACTTTTTATTTTCAATCACCGACAGATATATGTCATTTTCACTTAAATTTTTATGCTATTCTCTTTTTTTTCATATTGTCAAAAGGTAAATAGTCAAATCACTCGTTGGTTTGAAAATTTATCTTGAAATAGAGGGGTTCATGTATCTCTCATTCATATGTTGAAAACTTTTAGTGTAAATAGAGATATGGAGACTTAGATAGCGATGGGAATTTTAGAATCATTTTATGCAAGTCAATCTTCACCTTACCTGATTAAAACTGTATGTGTTCTTGGTGGATCTAGACTGGTAGGTGATATCCAATATGTAGATATGGCAAGCCAATTTATAAGGGAGTTAGGGAAGCACAACATTAATATACTGTATGGCGGGACTAATACCAAGCTTTTAAAAAGTCTTATAATGGCCGCACAATTATGGGGAATAAGAGTGTCAAGTATAATACCTTTTCATCGAGTTGAAGCTAGCAATCGTATTGGATCTAGTACTATCATGGGTTCGGCTGAACTGATGGTACAAATGCAGTCTATTCATGATTGCATGATGTACATGATGAGCAATAGTGATGCTTTTATTGTCCTTCCAGGCGGCTATAACACACTAGAGGAAATATTCAATATAACGTCATTTACACAGTGGAACTTTCATACCAAACCCATAGGTTTGTTGAATATTAATTATTTCTTTGATGGTTTGCTAGCATTTCTAGATCAGGGTGTAGAACATAAATTTATTTCTCGTTCAGCGAGAAATATACTTGTTTCTGATAATACAGTTGCTGATCTACTCATCAAGATTCAATCATATGTTCAAAAATCTATGGAAGTTGAAACCCATCGGTCACAGATCATCGGTGTCAAGCGAAAAAGAGATCCTTTGGATCTTTCATTATGAACCCGAATGTTCTGGGGTAAGTTACGAGTATTTATACTCTCGAGACGCATCCCTCATTTATGGGTTCAATATATATTTTCTTTTCGTATTTCTATATTTTCGAGTGTTTATTGCCATCTTTGATATTCTCAATATGTTCCACTTCGGCTGTTTTGTACTTCTTCTGGAGTAATAATAATAATATCATATTGGCTTTATTCAAATACAGAAATCTAGTGATTATGCTTCTTCAAGAGCATTTTATTCTTATATTAATACAATCTCATATCATCGATGAGATTACTTCATATAATCTCTCCATGCGATATATTTTCTTTGATTTATCAACATGGGATCTATTGAGCATTTTACTTTCATCTATTTATCCAATGGTAACTTCAGGTACCACTTACTCAATTTTTCTCCATTAATATTCGGTAAATATGGAGAATAACTTTTATTCTTATTATCTACTTCTTCAAGATTAGGATTAGAATGTTTGATCAACTACTTCTTCTGGAATAGGATTCGTCATAACCAATCGTGTAGTATAACCCACCACATTGGAAATATGCACGCCAATCGTGTGGTATTACCCACCACATTGAAAATATAATCAAACTATAAAGTGCATAAATTTAAATTCTAGAAATTAAATTCTCCCCAATAGGTGGTTGAACCTACCACATGGAAATTATCGCAATAAATATAAATTTACGGAATTTAAATTGCGAGAATTAAAATGCATAATGATTAACTACTTCTTCAGGAGTAGGATCTGCTTAGTAGAAGGTATTACCCATCACTTAGCATATAAAGTATAGAAATATATAAAACCTTCTGTTTAGTGATGGTTGAACCCATCATCAGGTAGGAGGTGTTGCAGTATTTAAATTGCAGTAAATAAAGTGCGAGAATTAAATATTGAACTGCTTCTACGGGAGCAGATTTGTTCTTCTAGAGCAAATACTCATTACTTCTACAAGAGCACACTTATCCTTTTAGAATAAGTATATTATGTAATTAAACTCTTCGGGAGTTAAAATAATATTCCGATCTTTTAATTCAAATGGACTTCAAGCCATTTTATATAATCAATGGATTTAGAATTTCTTCATGAATATTCTATCCATTTTTCACTTTCGTCAAAATTAGGTCGGTTTTACCCTAAGGGTAAAATTGTCCATTCCAATTCGCAAAGGTAAAATTGTCAAAAATATTTTATCTGTTATGAAAGTATAGAAATAATAGAGAGAGTTTAGAGAGAATGAATTCTAAGGAATTCTAAGGAATGAATTTCATTAATAACTGAAGCCCTATTTATAGAAAAACTTCGAATGACACAATCGTAATTACATAATTTCATCAAGGGTATAATAGTCATTCACATAAAATAATTATTCATAACTACCATATTATTCACCAAATTATTCTACCTAATAATTATTCTTCACCAAACAATTATTCATAACAATTATTTATAACACTCCCCCTTGAATGACTATTAATACAAATGTCTTCTAAACTTGTTTGGAGAAAAACCTAGTGGGGAAAAACTTCCAAACCGATTGCAGGATAGCTTGGAGTGGTTTTATACTGCTTCATCAAAACATTGCTCCCCCTGATGTCTACCAGCGGTATAGGAGTATTCACGTGCTGCCTCGTTAAAACCTTGTCAAGAAAACCCAGTGGGAAAAAACTTGATCTAAGGAAAAAGAGTACAGCTACTCCATCTGATGTCATATCTTGAGGACAGATATCCTTACTTCTGGTAAAGGATTTCAATATCATCATTGTTTGGATTTAAAGCATTATCTCTATTATAACTTGATCCAATAGATACACTGTGTCGATTTATCTTGTTGTCCTCAATATACCATGAATATGCCTCGTTAAAACCTTATTAGGAAAAACCCAATAGGAAAAACCCTAATGAAGGAAAAAGAGTACAATATTCATGTGAATACGCCATTAAAGTTGCCTCATTAAAAACCTTGCTAGGAAAACCCAATGGGATAAAACCTCAGTCAATGGAAAAAGAGTGCAACACGTATTTTATACAAGTATGCTTCTAGCATTTCAAAATCTTTCATGGATTTATATAAGTATCATATACATTAGTTGATATGCTTCATTCATTTCCACGTGAATGAAATTTAGACATTATATAATATCATGTTATATTCAGTGCTTATATGCAATCAACAGCTTCGATCTCATTTTCTCACTATATCGAGATATATACCTAAATCTCTTTTGGAGATTTCATATTAGTTGAGATTGGGCTGCCTCATTAAAAACTTTGTTTGAGAAAAACCCTTTTGGGACAAAAACATCAATCAAGGAAAAGAGTACAGCATATGAATTTCTCAACAATATCAATGTAGATATTTTGAGCCGTTGCATGCACTGATACAATAATACATTTGAAACCTCTTCAAGAGTTTCATTCTCATTTCTCATTAAGCCCGTGCATGAACACTTTAATCATAAGGGCATATATTTTAGCATCGGTATTTTCTGATGGATTTCAATATCCGCACTATCATATGTAGCGCATAGTATATGCCACCATTAACTCATGGACTTCGTGGAAAACATGTAAGGTATTGAAATCGATGAAGAATATGGGGTTGTAAAATATGCATGATGATGCTTTTTACAATAGCTTGAGAGCTATTGTCGAGAATTGGGGATTGAGAACTTGGGGGAATTCATGTAATTGGAGCACAGATTTTGACCATAAATAATGGCTGTCAATGTGTATTCATCTCGAGGTTGACTTTGAATCCTTCCGACCCAAGATTTCCTTTTAGATTTCAAAGAAGACAATTTTCATTGATTGTTTTGTATATGCTACGACAATCAATAAGAGCTAAGTTCAATCTTTGTTGCATTTAGGTCTTTGCATAAAAAGGCTGGTGCTGAGCCATTGACAACTTTATGTTGCGTTATCGAGAGTTACGAATTGTGAGGAATTGAAAATATTGATATGTAATAAGAACGAAAATCTATCAAACACAACCACCAACATTGTATATATTTGTGACATTTTTATAAAAAAAATGGAGTTTGTAGTTTGATATTTTTGTTACATGCTTTTGTTTTTATCTACAACATTAGCTATTATAAGAAAGATAGAGAAATATTACAGTTGTTTATGCCTGTGCATCGCACAAGTTTAACACGAGTTTTAATTTTCAACTGATCTTTTATCATATAAAATTCATTATTTTCTATGTGTTTACAATTTTTAAATACACATTATTCCATAGTGTCAATCTTTCTTAGCTCTCATTGATTTTGTCTTTTGTTTGTCTAAAAATTAACTTGTACTATATTCAATCAAAATCGACTTCAATATTAGTCATATATTTTAAATCATTAATTACCTACAAATATCTTAGTCCTAAAAATGATTCAATTTAAAAAATTAACTTTTAAAAAAATAAAACTTATATGTAAACTCATTGGTTAAGATTTTTCATTATTGTTCTCCGCAAAAAATTTTCCTGTACATTTTGCAACATCGTTTTTTTTAATTACAAAATATTTAGTTGAAAAATAACAAATTCTATAAGCTCCAATGAATTTATTATTGAAAATGAGTTTTTTGAAAGCTAAAATTGCGAAAATAGAAAAATAATAACTAATTGCTTATTTCATTTTGCCACATTTAATTCTACTTTTGTATAAATTTATTTTTGACTTTAGGTTTCAAAGGACTGGTTACTTAATTTTCAATTAGATACTTTGTTCAACAACTTAAAATTTTCTTCTACTAAAATCAAAAGAACAAACAAGCCTTTTTTTTTTTTTGGCACTGCATGCCCTGATCATTGATAAGGTTTGAGATGAACTGCTTTCATGTCGGCACTGCATGTGTGCTTATACTCCAGGAGATAGTAATAGAATAGCTCATTCTTTAGCACCCTTTGCAGATGATTCCAAACGTACGCAATTTTGAACGGACTGTCTGGCTTTTTTTTTCTTTCCTATTGTATCTGAACGAGTTGACGTTTGAATAAATATAGTTCCCTGGTCAGGAAAAAAATATATTATTAGTAATCATATTGGGGCTTGCATGTTACACGCAAATTGGAAATAATTTAACGAAAAATCAAAATTTAATGGGTAATTAAAGCAAAAATGACTTATCATTTTGGTTTGTTGTAGTTTAAGGGTCTATCATTTTATTTTTGATATTTTTGTTATTATTTTCATATTTTCCTGGCAAATAAAGATTTTTTAGGCAGAAAAGACAATAACAACCTTGTATTTAAATGAAACAAAATAAGCAATGGGTGTAATTGAGAACATAACATTTCCATACACCATCTTTTCCTAAACCCTAATGTTTGCAAATGAATCAGTTAATGCTGGTGAACCACAGTAAGATCTATTGGTAGTTTCAACGGGCAACGACCCAACAAGGAGTGGCTTGCCAGTAAACCACCAGTAGTTCTTGTGGCAAAATGGACATCAAAACATCAAATGTGTTGAGGGAATCTAACACCATGATTGATTTCTCTGTGAACATGGGAATTCATTTGCAGAAGCAGTTTACTCAACTCTTGGATTTGTAAGATAAGTAGCTTGATCAAAATGGACAAAAGTGGAATGTAGTATATTAGACGTGTCTAAGTTTGTCAAGTTATTTTCCTTGTAGTGAAAGTTTTTCAATGTAAGATTTGGTATTAAATCCTCCGTTCCCGTTTTGTAAATTTTTAATTACCACAGTAATAAAATTTATATTTTAGTTTAGATTTTCGAGTTGGGATAGTTCCCTAAAAAGGTAAAAAAAACATTCTTTTGAACTTCAGTACAAAGTAAATAACCTCCTCATCATTTACACTTTCACCACTAGATGAGTCCCCATTGTCTTCCCTCACTGTTTTCAAGGTATAGACTTATTTCTCTTGTGTTGTTCTAGGGGTCAACTTAAGTCTGAAGAGATCCTAGCAACTCATCTATCCTCACTTTGTCTAAGTCCTTTCTTCCCTTCTATAGTTGTGACATTAGGTCTAAATCATTCATGAAGGGACCTAAGGACTTTTCTTGCAACCTTTACCTCAAGAATTCTCCCCCCCTTGGTTAAAATTATAGTTTACTATGTTGTTTAACTTACTATAAAACCCATTAAATGTTTCATCCCCTAGCATCTTGAGCTTTTCAAATCTAAAGGTGAATAAGTTTGGAAGCCTTAAGAGTCTTGATTCCCTCATGGGTAGTCCCTATGATATCCAAAGGCTTTTTACTTGTCTCACACATCAAAATTGTCCTAATTCTTCGGGAGATATAGATATGAAAATAACGTGTATCCTTTTACCATTCCTATTGAACTCATCTAATTGAGTCTTAGTTAATGGAAAATTATTGGTTAGGATCACTACAATTTTATTTTTATTTTTTCCCTAATTAAAGTCACTACATTATTGTACTAAAAAAAAGGGGTCACTACATTATTTCCAGTACGACTAGTGCAATCTAACCGCTCTCAACTGTCACCGCACCTTTACATCTAAAGACTTATATGAAAGCCCTCATTCTAACTTTCCAATAAAGAAATATATAATTTTCAACTACATCATCTACTGTTAGTGCGTGTTAGTGTATGTGTAAAAATGAATTTTTATGTGATATAGGAGAGAGAATGAATAGAATTAAATGGTGAAGATTTGTGCAGTTTGATTCACAATAAATGAAGAGGAAATTTTTTTTACTCGAATTGCGTGTAGATTGTGTGGTGTAAAATGGAAGATAGTGTATTAAAACATATCAAATAATTGTATGTGTGGTTGGAAAGGAGGAGAGAGAAATTGTTTTGGAAATTTATTGTGAATCAAACATACCCTAAATTGTTCAAAGAAATTGACCCGGCCGCCTTCACAAAAGAAAGCTTTCAAAGCAAGATATTGAATAGTTTCACTCTTTATCTAGTGTTCAAATTGGATTTTTTATGGCACACAAATTACTGATGTGGATAAACATATTCGCCTACACTACTTTAAAAAGTGGTCTAGTTCCAGCGCTTGTAAAAAATCCAATTTGGGCACTAGATCAAGTCATCAAGAGTATAAATAATTTTTTGTTGCACCATAAGAAAACAACACTAGAAATTCTCACCATGTTAAGAAAAAGTCTAAAATCAAATTTAAGGTGACATTAATTTCAGGAAATAACAAGTCACACTTGAGTCATTCTTTATGAAGTTATTATAAATGAATATAATTTTTTTAAAGTAAGAATTGAGGATCGTAGGGGTGAGGTAGTGTTTCGAATTTAGGTCAAATGTTTGTAAAATGATGTCTCTACCATTAGGTCAGGCCACTTGAACCGTAAATAAAACTATATGTATTAAGACATTATTAATTTATATATTTTATAGGATTTTTAAAAATTCTCAAATTTCTATTATCTTATAAATTTAGTAAATTATTAATTTCGTACATTGTGTCCAAGTCGATTAGGGGTAGATAAAAAAAATATTATTTTAGCAAGGTTGTTAATGAATCAAGGTTCCACTTCTAATTTAGAGTATTTATGTTTTGAAACATACATATATACTCTAAAGTAGAAAATGTGATAATTTTAATTTAAGAAAAGAAAAAAGAAAAAGGTATAGGAAATAACTTACTGGTTATTTTTTAGAAGATTTTAATTGAAAGAAGTGCAGAAAATATGTCAATTATTTTACCGTCGTCGTCTTCTTTTAGTATCTTATGAAACTCATTTAACATAAATGATTTTCATTTGTAACTTATGACACTTTTACCATCATTGTTCCCCCCCTCCCCCCCTCCCCCCATCATATGTATTCGTGCCAACCTCCCACAACTCTTTTAACTCACCTATCAATGGTTGCAAATATACGTCAATGTCATTTCCAGGTTCACGAGGCCCAGGAATTAACAAAGACATTAGCAAATAAGACTGCTTCATACACATCCATGGAGGCAAATTATAAACTGAGATTATGACGGGCCAAGTACTATGCTTACTGCTCATATTTGAAAAAGGATTGAATCCATCACATGCAAGTCCTAAACGCACATTGCGAATTTTAGATGCAAAATCAGGGTAAAGAGAATCTAAATGTTTCCAAGCTTGAGAATCAACTGGATGCTTCATAAATCCACCACTAGAAGATCCTACCGAATGCCATCTCATATGTTCAGCTGTATACTTTGACATATAGAACCTTTTTAATCTCGAAATTAGTGGAAAATAGCGGAGGACCTTAGCCGATACTTGCTTGCTAACTATGTCACTTTTATTGACTTTATATCTTGAAGCACCACAACGACAACATTTATCCATGTGCGATGTATCTTTCCAAAATAACATGCAATCATTTGGGCAAGCATCGATCTTTTCATAACTAAGGCCCAATTCATCGATAAATTTTTTAGCTTGTGAAGATGAATTTGGCATGCAATCTCCTTCAGGCAACATGTCTTTAAACGCCTCCAAAAACAAAGAGAAAGTCATATTGCTCACATTTCCCAAACACTTGATATGGCAAAGTTTCATAATTGCATCTAATTTTTTATATTTACTCCCAGGATACAACTCCTTATTAGCATCATCAAGCAACTTGTAAAAATGTTCCGACTCAGGAGTCTAGCCTTCAAAAATAGGAGGTTGACTTGATGAACAAACAGTTTGTCCACTCAAGGGTTGCACAAATGTTTCATTGAGAAATTCATGCATTTCACCACTCGTTCCTTCATTACCATTATTTATTTGCTTATTATCATGACCCAAATCGGTATCAGGCTCACCTTCAGTAGCATGATCGATATAAGATTCACCGTGATGTGTCCAACAGGCCATCATATAAAGGGGATCCATTCCATGCCAAAGAAGATGACCTCCAACAGTAATTCTATCATGGAAATAACGATTGCAACATTTCTTACAAGGACATATGATCTTGTCGTTTTGGGCAAATTTAGCAAAAGCTTCATTCAAGAATAATTCCAACTTATTTCTGTATTCATCAGATCTACGGTCTAAATTTACCCAAATTTTATCCATTCTTATGTCTATTGACGAAACAAAGGGGAAAAACAAAAAATAATGAAATTTAAATCAGTTCAATAGAAATAATCTAAAAAGAAAAAGGAGAAAAGGAGATATGTACATCAAATTAATGTTCGAAAAGGCGAAATTAGGCACTGAGGAATTTTCCACTTACAAGATGAGGCATAGCCTCAAGGTGCATTGAGGCGTAAGCTTAAAAAAAAATTCAAAATATTGCAAAAGAATGCATTTTAGCATATTTTACTCAAATACTCAATAGAAGTCTACTTCAAAGAAGATAGCTCATACAAATTTGAACTCAAGAAACAAATAAATATCTCATTGCCGCATCGCGTCTTCCAAGTTTTGACACGTGCATAGATATAGATTAATTTATAACACTTGTAGCATGCAAAACTTGTTTGATATCTGGTATTAAAGTCTCAAAACATATAATCATTTGTAATAAAATTCATATCTATCAAAATTCCATTAACGTTTTGAATTCTATCAATCTAACATTTATTATTTAATGACAAGTTCACAACATAGATAAATCTATTAAGTACATATTTAAAGACAATTGCAGCATCACATTCTTTTATTAATTCATCTACACAAATTGTAGAAGTTGCAACCAAGATGAGAACCAGGTAAGAGTCCCAACTGTGCATTTCCTAATTCCTATTTCGGTAATCCTAATTAAGTTAGAATAAAAAAACCACTAAATCTCGATCAACTGATTCTGAATATTGTTCATTCGTTCATCAAGTGTGTCGGTTTTGTGGGCTAAAACACATCTCAATTGTGAGATTGAAAACGATATTGTGTACAAAACATTTTTTTCATAGAAACAAAACATCGAACACGTAATCTACATCAAGAAATTCATCCTCAAAACACACATAATGGTTCACCCACATAGTGCAACCAACATCTTTATATAGTGTAGAACTCGAAATAATGCATCAACGCTCAAAAGCTATCTCAGTTTGGAACTCAAAAACTGTCATCTTATTAAAAAAACCTAAAATCAAATAAGTAAATAGATGATGAGCCTTACCGTATTCGATGAGAATTGTGAAAGATCTTGAATACAGATGAAGGGCGCAATGTAAATCTCCCGCTTATGTTCCAGGCTGACAAAGAATGAAGGGAGATATTAGCCGATTTGATGAATTTTGAGGGAAATATTTTCTTCCTGGAATGTAAATCCCGCGGCTGTGGTAAAGTCATTTTTCAATTTGGAGCCAAAGATTGTTTTGGGCTTTTGGGCTTTTTACCATGTGTACTCGGCTATTAAAAAAAAAAAGGTTTGCAATTGTACCATATGTATCATGAGTTGTACACATAAATTAAGAGGGAACAATATTTTACTTTTGGTGCCTTTTTATTGTTTATATTTTATATTGTACTGCTATATAAGTTTTTTTTTTTATTAAAAAGGGTCAACTAATAATTCTTAAAACATTGGAATGTTATTAACAAAGTGTAGGAAAACTTTGTTGATCAATAATTAACATTGATTTTGCTTTTATACTTAGAAAGGTTTTTAGTAACATTATTAGGGGCAAATTTTTTAACCCCTAATTATAAGAGTTGACAAGTAAGCAGCGCCACGTGTGAAAGAAAAATTAGGGGTATCTTTGTTTGCCCTAATTAGTGTTAATAGAGGCATTACATACTTTTGCCCTTGATTTATTATTATTAGGGACATATAATTTATTTTGCCTCTAATCTAGTGCCCCTATTACCCATTTTTTTAGTAGTGGGAAGAGGCTCTCCGCCACTATTTTTAACCATAAATGGCCACACGCTTGATCATATTTACATATCATTTTCTAGCATACAAATTAACCAAATGGTGCAATAACAAGTACACAAGTTCCACTTTCCGCCCATTCCAAAAAAAAAAAAAAAAAAAAGTTCCACTTTCCGTAGCCATCCGTACATACCTACTACTTATCGCCATCTATATGTGTTAATCGCTAATTTGTCAGCTTAGTCTCACTGCCCTTTCCAATATTTTCAGATTACAGAACTGACAAGCAAACGACAATTATTGACTAAATAATTTTTTATTATCTCATTTTCAATAATGCTGAATTTGTGTTAATTTATGCGTTTTTAAGAATCTTGCCTAATCAAGTCTTGCCTAATCAAGTCTTGTCGATTACAATCTTACTATTTAACTTTCCTCACTTTAATATCTCTCTTTTTTCCTCGATCGGCCTTTTGGCTAAGATCAAAGTGTAGAACATTCCTCAATTTAATTTACTTACTTTCTCACTATAGTTTCATTTTGAAAATTAGTTAGAAATGCGACGACGTTTCACATACTTGAAATCGAAGCGCGTGATACATCACACTCAGGAAAACCATATGAAAATCAAAAAAAGAAGTATTTTAGAGAACAAAATTCGCAAAAACACTGTGGAATAATCACCTAACACCTTCTATGTAAAAAAGAAACCCAACTATTGCCGCGAAGTTGCCACTTGTTGTGGCACCCTGAGTAGTACAAACAAAAACACATCTTATGAATGCACTTCTGACTGATAAATGACGACGACATTACAATCAAATACTGATTATCAAATATTGCATTTTTATCGCATGGACATCTAATTTTTACAAAACAATGACGAAAATTTGAAAAAATTAAGTAATTCAAAAAAAAAAAAAAAGGTAGCAAAGAGTCAACGTGAAAACAATTGTGCTCACATTGGCGTGACAATTGCATGGGAACCTAACCCCCACAACTAAACATATATATATATATATCGATCGAGAATGACCAAACCAAAGACCTTTCCAATGGATTCCAAGTCGATCTACAGCTACAATTCGATTCGCTTCTCTGCCCTCTAAAGCAAATACACACACACACATATATATATGTGTATATATGTGTATATATACACACACATTAAAAACCACAAACACGATACTATATATAAGCAAATAGATTGATTTTGCAAGCTTCTAATCAAAATGGAGCAGAAACAATGTCCCTAAGCCCCTCAGCCATTTTTACTTCATCAACCAAAGCATCGTCATCTTGCTCGTGCTCGTGCTCGTGATCTCCCACACACTTTACAACTGGCTGTAAACCCTACCATAACAAACACATAAAAATGAGTGACATCTTAGAACCGTAAACAAGGTATGAACGAGTTTGAACTCCATAAAGTCAGCCAGTTGGTAGAAATAATTCCTTTTTTTCCTTTTCCGCAATTTTTTTTTTTTTGGTTTCATCAACCGTAGCTTGATACTATAACTCTTCTTCCAAGTATGTGAATATTACAAGCCATGTACAATATCAAATCAAGCAAGCTATTTTATCCTTGGTTACATGGAAATGGAAACTAGGCACGAAATGATTTTTAAAAAATATAGGACACGAAATGCCATGAAAACGTTATGTAGTGATTAGTTATTTTACTAATATAATTTCAAAATCCAACCTATTTAGTACATATATGAACTAGATGACCAAAGTATCAAAATCAAACTAATCTAATTAAAATTTGAAATTCATTATCATCAAAAAATAATTACTAGAATAAAGAAATACTCAAACAAGAAAAATTAAAAAGTGCATGCAACAATTAGCGTGTTTGCATACTTATAATAATTCATTCTTTCTCCTATTTTTTAAAATTCAAATTTAATTAAATAATCACACTCATATATCTTGTAGGGTTCATTTATACTATTAAATTTCCATCATCCAACTCCATTCACTCTTTCTCTTCATACTTATAAAAATACATTAAAACTTATATGCACACACCCTCAAATTTCTTGAATATAAAGTTTCTTAAAAATTTTCGTAAAGTGTCCGTAAAATTTTCATGGGCCTTCATAATTTTTACTACAAAATATGATATAATAGAAATAAAATTTTTATTTTTCCATTAATAAAAATTATTCCTTCTTAAACGAAGAGTAAGGGTAAGCAAGATCCGTGCTTGTAGTCTAACCAGCACTTTCAACTATTTATTTTATTTATTAGTTTAACAACTATTTCTAATAGAAATAAAATTTTTATTTTTCCATTAATAAAAATTATTCCTTCTTAAACGAAGAGTAAGGGTAAGCAAGATCCGTGCTTGTAGTCTAACCAGCACTTTCAACTATTTATTTTATTTATTAGTTTAACAACTATTTCTTTCTTTCTTTCTTTTTTATTTTATTTTATTTTATTTATTAGTTTAACTACTATTTCTTTCTTTTTCTTTTTTTTTTTTTTTGTGTGGGAGGACTTTTGCATACTTTGTTACTACTTCTCAAAAATCACCACCAAAAATATGCTTCCATAGTAGGGACCTTTAATCATTCAAAAGAACGACAATAAAAGACAATTGCCGTATACTTTGCAAATTTTATAATGGTTCATATATATATAGTTAAAAAATTACACGTGTCCAGTTTGCAGCTTTCTAAATCTTTCCTAGCGTTTCCAAGAACAAGGAAACCATGAATCACAAAAAAAAAAAAAGGAAATTAATATGTATGAAGGTGAAAATGTAATCTTCTAGTATTTTGTGAAGTTAATTATTTCATATAATTATACATGAGTAAAAAGAGTGACAATTATTCAAAAAAAAAAAAAGATTGACTATAAAAATAGGCACTTAATTTGATTTGATACATGACAAATTTTATGGCGAGGCCATGCAACTTTGCGAAGAAAAGCCTGTGCCGGTTCTTACCTTGGTGAAAATCCTCAAAGCTTCATCTATGCTCCTTGTATTCATCACATACATGGCTGCCTCCTATTCTTAATAATTAACCATATTCCGCAAATAAAATAAATCGTAAATAATCTGTCCAAACACATATATACACACAAATGATTCACATAAATATATATGTCGTCACTGATGTAAAAAATAAAAATAAAATAAAAATTATTAAGAACATATAAATATTTATTAATTTCAAGAAAATCTTAACATCCTGCAATGGTAGGGTTTACGTACCCTTGCCAAATGGATTTGATTAATATCAAGAGTACGAGGTTCCTTCTCAATTGATGACTGCCTCTCCACTCCACTATCCATACCAGACATATGTGTATATATGTGTATATATACAACCCTGAAATATTCTTCTCTTCAAGTGGCTCAAACAGACACCCTCAATTAATCACGTAAAGTAAGATCATAAAATAACCCAAAAACGTCCATATATATACGCACACAGAGGCAACAGCGAGACACAAATATCTACGACTACGAGATATGTTATATTATATTATATTATAAAAATTTTGGAGGGTTATCAAGAGAACCACGTAAAGAAACGTGGCAAAAGCGGACGTAGATGAACACGCAACACGTGTGATATTATGGAAGCGTGGAGAAGAGATGAGAGGTTTACTCTTACCATTTTCAGAAGAAACGCCGTTGGGATGTTTCTAAATTGGAGACTGTTTACTTGTTGACACGTGGGTCTTCTTGGAATGATTAGTCGGTTTGGCCGATGCACACGTATGGCAATTTTGGTATCTGGCGGCGGGTCCTAGTTGATTTTTTCATAGCGCCAGATGAGGTGTCGTTTGTATGGTCGGTAGTTGGTTGGTTTGGAGGAAATTCTTGGACCAGGTTATTGTACGACAGGATCTTCTGGTACAATCAGATCCTATAATCTATGCTAATATATAAATGGTGTTTCACTAATATGTGTTTTTATACACATTTCCCTGCAGGAATGTTCACACACCATCGATGGTATCGTAGTTACGGCATTATCGATGATATTTTCGGAGTCGAATAGACCTCATTTTTGAAATTTGGGACCAAATATGGAATCAGCATGGCGATGAGGAGTTCCAGGAATTTTTTGAATGTTTTCCGGCGATCCCGTGGCCGCCGCGGCCATTGGTCAAAGTTTTGGCACTATTTTTTGGCCAAAAAATAGTGCCAAAATTTTGACCGGTGGTCACGGCGGCCACGGTGTCGCCGGAAAAAATTTGGGAAATTCCTGGAACTCCCCATTGCCGTGCTAATTTCAAATTTGATTCCGAATTTCAAAACGGAGGTCGAATCGACCCCGAAAATACCATCGATGGTGCTGTAACTAAAGCGCCATCGATGGTGCTTTATCATTTCCGCATTTTCCCATCTAAACATAATATATGTGTGTATATATATATATACACACATATACATATATATATATATATATATTGCTTTGTCATTTTTCATGGAATTTAACGCGTGTTAATGTATATATAAAATTGAATTTTTATATATTTTTATGTGATATAGGAGAAAGAATCAGTTTAGTTAAATAGTGGAGATTTGTGTAGTATAAATAGATCTTACAAGATATGTGAATGTAAAATAGGAGAGAGAATGAATGGAATTGGAAATAATGTATAAAAATATGTAAGAATTTACTAAAATCTATACACTAACACTCGCTTAGTTTTGGTCAAATTGGTTGTACACGTTTTTGTTGTGTTCAATTAGGAAATTGGATATCTCCTTTCTATCTATAAGCAAAAGTGGAAAACCATATCAATCACCCAAGATTAATAATGCTATATTAGGAAATTAAATGTTGTCTTCTTCTCTACAAGGAAAATTGCGTCTTTTGAAAAATAGAAAGATAGATACTAATTACCATAAATACTACAGCATATATTATGATGAAAATGTGAACAACCCGTTTGCCGTAAAATCCTATATGGTATAGGAATATTTTGCAATATGATCATGTGATAATGTTGTGATATATTGTGTAATATCATGAAATCGATGTATACACAGACATTGTACAATTTTTAAAAATTTCAGAGACTAGGAAGAGAATTTTTATTGTGTGATATGGACCCTTTTTGTTTAAAATTTGAGTTTTTATATGTCATAAGGCTTGTGGATTTTGAAAGTTAATTGGATATAAGTTGGGTCTAATAGTTAATTATTTGCCACAATGTTATATATTAATTAATTTGTAAGAGAGTTAGAATAGAATTTTTATTAAATATTTTTAAAATATGAAATAGATACACTTGATTGAAAATTCAAGTAATTCTAACTTAAGAGAACTCTATACAATATTTTTATTATTCAATTTTTCATTTGATAATTATTTTTATGCATCGAATGTAGAATTCAATTTAATTTCAAACAAAAATTAGGTGAAACTTTTATTTATTTATTTTCTAATAATGGATTTATTAGTGGCTTTTTTTGAAGTAAAAGTTGTAGATAAAAAAATTGCATTTAGAAAAGGACACACTCAATTAAAAAGTTAAGAATAAAATTAGCCACACGTAAATATTAATTAGACATAGACATAACTATAGAATCGATCATAATTGGTTTAAAAGTGACATATAAAAAGGGAAGCATATTAAATTAAATTAATTTAAAAATTTTCACACTTTTTATTTTATTTCCTTTTTAAATGAAATAGCAGATTATTAGTGATATTTTCTTAGATAAAAGCCGCAAATAAGAAAATTAAAAAATTGCATATAGAAAACGTCACACTTGATTTAAAAGTTAAAATGAAAGGCTCGCATAACATTATAATTACACGTACACACAAATATAATAAGTTCATATTTGTTTCAAAAAGTCACATAAAAAAATGGAAGAATAAAATGTTAAAAAAAAAAAAATTCTCAATATTTTGTAGGGCAAGTGTTAAAATTTTAATTGCTTATGCATTCATTATTGTATTTATTTATTTGTGTAAACATTAATGTCTTATGGATTCAGTATCAAAAAGATACTTTCAACACCAAGAGTTACAAATTGTAGTGGATTGAAATTTTTGATTTGTAACAAAGATGGTAAACCGGGAACTCAGGGATGAATGTGATGTTTAAATAACTATTTCAAAATTTAGATTGATTATTGTGTTTTCTATTACTTATTTGGTTTAGATGCATTACCCCATAAACTTATTATACATTTTCAATGTATTTGCATTAAATGCACAATAATTATAATTGTTTTACATCGATTATCCTACAATATCATTTTATCTATTCAAATATATCTATATCCAACGTGTGTTATACTATAAATATTGTTCATTAATTGTTTAACAATTAAACTTTAATATTTCAATTATTTTTTCATATGAAATCAAGAGGTTGACTCAGTGTTTAAGGGTTCAATCCCTTACCGAGGAGGTTTGGGGTTGAATCCCATCCCCCACCCCTATGTGCCCCTCATAATAAATAAATAAATTCTATTTTCATCTAATGTGTGTTACGTTGTAAGATTTTAGGTTTTTTATTTTTTTTAAAAAAAGTGTCATTTAGAATATTGTCATCTCGTGCATCGAACAGCTGCAGTATTAGAAATAGAAGTGGATTGAAGATTTTGATTGCGACGAAGATGGTCAACCGAAAACTTTAACAACAAATGTTGTGTTCAAAGAAGTCTTTCAAATTTAAAGTGATTTTTGTGGTTTATAATATTTATTTTAGTTTAGATGGATTCCTTCATAATGTTATTCTACCTATCCAAACCTACTTCCATTTAATGCATGTTACGTTGTAACTGTTTTGGTTTGATTATCATACAATATTTTTCAATTATATTTTTATATATATTGTGAGACGCGACGTCATAAATATTTTACATTAATTGTCCAATAATATTTCTTTATCCTTCCAGTTCTATTTGCATCTAATATGTGTTACTTAATAAGATTTGATTTTTCTATCTATAAGATGCGCTCTTTAAAATATTTTCATCCCGTGTAACACATGGATATAAATACTAGTGAAGTATAGAGAGTGTGAGTAAAAAAAATTATAATGTATTTTTATGAATAGGAAGAAAGAAAATTAGTGGAGTTGGATGTTAGGATGTGTGTAAAAATGGATTTTAATGTATTTTTATGTGATATAGGAGAGAGAATGAGTGGAGTTGAATGATGGAGATTTGTATAGTATAGGTAGGTCCCACAAGATATGTGGATGTGAAATAGGAGAGAGAATTTATAGCGCCTCGAGTTCTAAGAACCCGGAACGTTAGTTCTTTCTTTAAAAACTCTTAAATTCTTGTCCTTTTTCAAAATCTAATAATATTATTAAATGCGGAAAAATCACAAATAACTAACATGCGAAAATTAATTTAAATTAACAAAGCCGATAGAGCGTTTCACGATCGTTTCAACACAATCACCTCAAAACATCCAATTAAAGTACTAACAAGTTCGAAACATTCGAAAGTCATTACTTCAGCAGTTTAAAAGTGCTCAGTTGTCAAAGGAAATAAAACTAATTTATTTGAAGAACCCTAAGAGATTCCCGCGCCTCACCAAGCCTCCGACTCCTTAATCTGCAATTTATTCATTGGATAGAGATAAGCTTGAGTATTTTAAATATTCAGTAGATCCTGCGCACAACAATTAATATATGTTATAAATTAAATGCACATAATCATCATTTAACATAAAATACGAACGTGTATGAAATACAAGTTCGTTCATCATCCCTCTTAATCGTGCACGTCATCATAGTGTTTAATAGCACGTCGTTATAATATATTAGGCTAAAGGTCTATCATCATAATGCTATTGAAATATGTCGTAAGTAGGCCAAGTGTCTATCGTCATAGTGCCAGGGAAGCACATCATAAGTAAGTTATAAAAAGCCTATCATCATATAACATTTACATGTAGTATTTATAACAATATTAATTGCAAATGCGCACATTTGAAAGAAACTTCTTAGAAAGGTAAAACTACCTTAACCCTTAGCCGAGTATTGAGCTTACTAACTATGAGAAGTCAGTCCTCTAGTTGTCCGTACGCCTCGTCTAGTCAATAAAGAATTTAATTTATGTTAATACTCTTTATTATTAAGTATTTGTAGATAATATAGAAGTTTATGGACCAAAATAGAAAGAATATAAAACTTCGGGGGTCAATTTGAAAGAATATAATAGCTTGAGGGTCTATTATGCAATAAAAGTGAACTAAAAATATTTTTGACTCAATTATAAGATTTTTAAAACATGAGGGACTAATATGAAATTAAATTTTAAGGGCTAACTTAAATAGGAATAAGAAATTAAAGGATTAAAAGTGAAATAAAAGTTTAGGGGTCAAATTACAACAATTGAAAGTTAGGGACTAGAATTTAAATAAACTTTGAGGGCTAACTTAAATAATATAAATAAAGTGGGGGATTAGACTTGCAAATAACATTCAGGGGTTAAATTATAAGAATTAAAAGTTAAGGATTTATAAATTAAATAAAATATAGGGACCAACTTAAAACAATTAAAGAAGGTGGGGGATTTGTCTTGCAAATTCCCAAATAAATTAAAAAAATAGCAAAAAGGACCCGGATCTTCTCTTCCTCGCCCGACTCTCTCTCTCGTTCTCGGCCGACTCCTCTCTTGGCTGAAATTACTGGTTTGCCGGCGATTTGGCTGGTGTTTTGGCCGGCGAAGGTGAAGACGGAGGTGGTGAAGCTGGTGGTGGTTTCAATTTGAAGAAATGGTGACGGTTGAGTTCGAAATTGGGTGTTGAAAGTTGAGGAAGAAATTTGGGGATTTCACAAATTCGATTTAATCTCTAACTATTTCCGAAATCAAATGATTCTATGGTGTTCTAGGGAGATAGGGGAAGGTGTAGGTATAATTTTTGCGTTTTGAAGTTGAGTTTTGGGCTTGGTTGAAGTTCTTGGCCGAGGTACAATGGCGTGCATGTGTATATGTATGTATATATGCGACTGTGTGCGTCTATGGCTATGAACTAGGCAATGAGGAAGGCAAAAATAAGTGGAAAATACAATAGAAATTAAGTAAAACATACAAGAAGTAGATTATAGCAAGATAAAAAAAATGGACAATAGTTAAGAAATAGAAAATGGAGATGAAAAGTTAAAAATCTTAACACTTGAAACTAGCTTGATTTGTTGAATGAGAATGGGATAAGGATGGAATGAACTTGATTTCTTTCACAAGGTGTTAATGGAGCTAGGGTTTGAGAGGATCTTAAAAATGAGTATTTAAAGGTGGAAATTAGGGTAACAATTGCAAATGGGTTTTCTTGTTGGGCAAGAATTAAAATTGGACCTTATATGGGCCTATAATTGGGTTTAAGGTAAGTATTGGATCATTATTAAATAAAAACTAAACTTTAGAGACTAAAACGAATAATTTCTAAAGTTTGGTCCTCAATTATAAATTTTGAAAATAAATAAAATTTTATAAATAATTAAATATAACAATAAATAATATGAATTTCGACTAGACGAGCATACGCTATTTAAATTTTTATAAGTGAGGTCGTAGCGACACGTTCGGAATTTTATTTAATTAAATATATTTTATTTAAGAAGAATTTTGCGGTTACTATAGAATTAGTGGGGTTGAAAAGAATGTATAAAAATATGTAAAAACGTGTAAAAACACGTTGAAGAACGGAGATTTAATAGTACAAGTGCACCCTACAAGATATTTGAATGTAATTTGTTTAATCAAATTTGAATTTTAAAAAATAGGAAGAAATTGTATTTTAATTATTATGCTAACATGACCATACATTATATACACTTGATAGGGGATTTTGTTACATATATATAACAATTAAGCCTTGTTTGATTTCCAATAATATTCAAAAAAATTTCTTTCTCCTCTTTTTCAATCACATACAATTACTTTATATTTTTTAATATACTATCTCTCATTTTAATCACAAAATTTACATACAATTCGAGTAAATAAAATTTACTCTGCAAAGAACAAGGCCTTAGCTTTCTCATTGGCGAGTTGCAAGGCTATTTGATAACAATATGTAATGTAATGATACACAAATGAATGGTGTATGATATAGAATGATTAAACGAAAAAATTGCAACAATGCGACAAACAATTGAAATTCAATGAAATTGTTTGTATATGCCAATATTATAAATTTTGAAAGACCTCTTTATACACAACGTTTATCCTTTTATTTCTTAGCTATTCATCCTCATCATATATATATATGTGTGTGTGTATATATATATATGTGTGTATATATATATATCAATATTTTTAGGCTAGTAGGATTTGTATTCTTAGAAACTGCTATGTAGAACTGTCCATCACTGAATACTAATTTGTTTATGAATAGTTCCACATGCAATAGTGGTTGCCGCTAGCTCTTATTAATTGTCATAGCATAACAGATAACTAAAGGAAATCTAAAAGGTAGTCTCAAATCACTTACATGCAATTCTGATTGTCCGAATATAATAACAAACAAATATCAATAATACATGAATATGCAAATATGAAAAGTAAAATAAAAATAAAAATATAATAACAATGCTGTGTTGTCCATCATAATGAAAATTATAAGATATCCTTGAATCTCGCTACAGCAAAATATAAATCTTATTGGTATAAACACGCGACATTTGGCAATTTGTATCTTCAACTATGCAACATTAATAAATATTGACCATTCTTTTTCTCTAGTGAATAATGATGTAATTTTTGTATTTTCTACTGTGATGGTGTCAATGTGAATTTTTATGCTATGAAATTTGAAATGGAGCCATTTATTCTTTCTTACTCTTTGCCTGAGTTATTGTTTCTACTTTATACAAATTCGTTATATAAAGTAAAAAATAATTTTTGAGCATCATATAGGTCAAATATTAAAAAAAATAAAAAATAAAATAAATGGGTTAATTTCACTAACAATCACTCAAGTTGTATAAGAATAATGAAACGATCATTAAAGTTTCAAATTTTCATCTACAATCACTATCGTATTATTTCCGGCAATGATCACTAAGGGTCCAAATCGTTATGAATAAAACTTAAAGGATCAAAATTATAATTTTATATCAAATAATAAAATTACAAAGAATCACCCGTCTTCATCATTCTGACCATTGCACTGCCGCCTTCTCCAACCACCACAATACTATCCTTATGCTTCTTTTTTTTTTGATAAAACGCTGGTGCGTTCTTGTAACACCTCGAGTTTTAAGAACCCAGAATATTACTTCTTACTTTAAAACTATTTTTTAATAAAAACAATAAACGTGGAAAAAATAAAATATTTAACATGCAAAAATTTATTTAAAATTGTAAATACATTAGAGTATCTTACAACAGTTTGATCTCTAACAATTTAAAATATTCGAAATATACATTGAGCATGTTTAAGTGTGTGGTGTTGTGTAGTTGGGCAGAATCAACTAGGTGTAGCTACTACCACCATTGGTCAGAGAAGCATATAGCTGCTGGTGTTGAGCATGTCTAAGAGTGTGTGTGTGCGCGTGCGCCTTATGACATGATAATTGAAATAGAGATTTAAAATGAAGAAATGTTGAGAATTTACCTTCCAAAACACTTCCTTGATGTTGAATGAGATGGAGGAAGTGAAGGTGAATATGATGAGGTTGAAGAGGGTGAAGTTAGAGAGCTAGGATTTGAAAAAATATCAACAAAAAGTATTTAAATGGAATAGTATGATAAAGCATTCTTGATGGGCAAGAAATGTGAGTGGACTTTAAATGGGCTACTAATGGATTGGATTGCATCTTAACTCACATTAGACTATAATTGAACTTTAAGTTGGACTTGAAGTTGAAATTGCACCGTAATGAATTAAACTAAAATTTTGGGGACTAAAATGAATAAATTTGAAAGTTTTGGTCCTTAAATGTAAATTTGAAAAATAAATAAATTTTATAAATTATTTTCTTATAAGGAATAAATAAACAATAAATACTCTATTATTTGATTAGACAAGCGTATGCTACTAAATTCGTTATGTGAAGTCGTAGCGACATGTTTTAAAAATTTATTTAAGTAAATATTTTTATTTATGAAAAAATTTATGGTCACTACAACCTTACCCTCTTAAAATAATTTTGTCTTTGAAATTAAACTTTCTTGATCTATAAGGTCTAGGTATTTTGATAGAATTTTTTCTTTTTTTTTTCCCACATTGCCTCATCCTTTGCATGACTACCCCATTGGATTTTGACTAGCGGGACTTCTATTTCTCGAAACATGAACATTTCGCTCTATGATGCTTACGAGAGTCTCTTTATATGATAAGTCCTTCTAAATATCCAACGATCGAAAGTTCACCACATAGCTCGGGTTGTGGACATACTTTATCAAATGAGAAACATGAAATACATTATGCACATATGAAAGCTCAGGTGGAAAAGCTAAACGATAAGCTACTGTCCCAACTTCTTCTAATATCTCGAATTGTTCGACAAACTGTGGTCTCAACTTTCATTTCTTTCCAAAGCATAAGGTACCCTTAATTGGAAACACTTTGAGAAATACTTTTTCTTCAACTTTAAATTTCAAGTCATTTCTCCTTTGATCGGCATAGCTCTTCCATCTATCTTGTGCAGCCTTGATCCGTAGCCTGATCTTTTTTATAGCCTCAACAGTTTTCTCTAGCATTTCTAGCCCCAACATCTTTCTCCTTCTGACTTCATCGACTATACAATGCCTCGTAAGGTGCCATACCGATCATAGTATGGAAACTGTTGTTGCAATCACACTCTACTAGTGGAAAATGAGCTTCCCAACTCCCCGCCAGGGCTAAAACACATGCCTATAGCATATCATCTAATATCTTAATGGTATGCTCTGATTGGCCATTTGTCTCGAGTGATAAACAGTACTGAATTTAAGCTTAATGCCCATAGCGATCTATAAGCTCTCTCAAAATCTCGAGGTAAACCTCGAATATTGATTTAAAACAATGGACACAATACCCCGATGAAGTCGAACAATCCTTCTAACATACAACTATGCCTATTGGTCGACACTGAGAGTCATCTGAACTGGTAGAAAGTTTGCAGATTTCATAAGGCAATCCACAATAACCCACACACACCATCATCGGTCCTCTCGATAGACACGTCACGAAATCCATAGAAACTGATAAGTGTGTATGTACATACTTATTTATATCTCTAAACGGACAAATTATCGTTAGGTTGAGCGGATATCTACTAATTTATATGTATATATTGTGTTTTTAGGTAGATATCCTCAGTTTGGAAGGAAACAATAAAAAAGGAGCAAAAATGACCAAAAGTGTCACATTTCTTGAAGTCGGCCACCAACTTATAACTTTCCAAAAGTTGAAGGACGTTGGATGCAATTTATTTTGGATTTTTTTGTAAGAAAAGTCAAAAGTTGAGAACCAAAAGTGAACAAGTTGAAAGTTGGGGACTTGTGGTTCAATTTTCAGATGGAGAAATCAACCAAAAAGAAACATATTTACCGGCTGTAACTTTAAAGTTATAACACTATACGGCTGCATAGTGTTAAACCATGCAGCCACATAGTGCAAATTTCTGCAATCGCCATTTTTCCTCTTTCTCCCAATTTTCTGCTCCTTTCTCAACCAAATGAAGGGGCTTTTGGTCAAGTGCTGAGATATGAATGAGGGCCAGTTAACATACATTTTCATCTCCAATTATTCATTCTATTTAGCTCAGGTTAGGCATTCTTTTTATTTTTCTTCTTCTTTCTCTCCTCCCCTTTTTCTATTCTCTTTTCTTCTTTCTTTTCTTTTCCTTTCTTTTCGGCTTGACTAGGGATCTTGGCTTGGAGTAGAAGAAGGTGGAAGAAGTGGAGAAATCACCAACATGGAGGATCCTTCAAAAGGGGAAATCTAATCCCTAAATCTTGTGTTTCTTTATTTCTTTTACTTGTATTTGTACTATTTATGTCTTGTAATTCCTTCAACATGAGCTAATTCTTTCAACATGAGCTAATTTGTAAATGTTTGGATGATTGATAGATTTTAACCTTATTTAATGAATAGATATGGTTATAGTTTTGTAATTGTTGTTCATTCCATTGTATGCTTGCTATTGAGTTTAATCTATATACTTGATTGATCACCAAATGTGTGTACATGTGATTAGTGTATGATCCTAAAGATGGGAGCGCACTAATTAGATCGAACGGCAATCACTCTAGGTTTTAGCAGGGGATAGAGATATACCCCTAACTCTATGCGATCCATTGAGATACTTTCACAAATCCTAATGCTACAAATTGACTTTCAATCGACATAGAGATATAGTAGGTTAGGTAATTTGTCAGGGCCCGTTTAACTGTTGAGAGAGGTAACAAGCTAAAATAGGAAAGTTGGGTCTAACAATTGAGAATGTCCATTATCTAGAGGTTAGGCATTGAAATTGTTTAGGCTTAGGTTGAATGAAGTCACGAATCCCAACTATCCTGCTTCCAAACTCATTCTCGTTCTTGCCCATTTCATGTCTTCCTTTTCTTGCCTTAGTTTAGTTTTGTTGAGTTTAGCTCATTTCCTCTTCTTGCAATTGTGTGTATTTTCATTGCTTTCGTTTTCTTTATACTAGAATAAGCAGCTCACTACAAATACCAATCCATATAGGTGTGATATCCAAACTTCTAGGTCCACTTTATTACTTGTACGACCCATGCGCTTGCGGTATATTATTGCGTGTGTAAACGCTTGATAGAAATCTTCTCCCACTTCAACTCTTGTATCTCTAAGGGATTCAATAGTCCCAAAAGCCTCTGATGTTTAGCTTTAACTTGTTGACAAGCTAAGCATCTAGCCACAAATCTTGCAATGCAACCTTTCATATTCCTCTACCAAAAGGTATCCCATAGGTCACTGTACAGTTTCGTCCCACCAGGGTGTGCTACGTAAGGAGGTTAGTGAGCCTCTGCCATTATCTCATTCCTTATCCGTTCATCTTTCGGCACACAAAGATGCCTTCTAAACACTAGTGCTTTATCTGAGGCAATTTCAAAACCTACTCTTCTATTAGTTCCAATTTATTATCTGATCTTTTCAAGAAACTTATCCTCCTTTTGGCCCATCACGATTCGACTTCTCAACTCTGGCTTGATAGTTAAGTTTGCTAATTTGCTCGGTCGCCAACTCAGCGTGGCTTGTACTTGAATCCTCAAATTCTTCAAATCTTGAATGATTTGATCCTGCACAGTGCCTAATGCAGATAGCTGTCCAATGCTCTTCCTACTCAGTGCATCTGCTACCCTATTAGCTTTACCCGAGTGATAGAGAATGGTAAAGTCATTGTCTTTCACAAGTTTTAGCCAACGACGTTAACTCATCTTCAACTCTTTCTCGGTAAAGATGTACTTGAGGCTCTTGTGATCCGTGTAGATCTCACATTTACTCTCATGCAAGTAATGAAGCAAAATCTTCAAAGCATGCACTACTACCTAGAGTTCCAGACAGTGTGTAGGATAATTTTGCTAATATGGTTTTGACTGTCTCGATGTGTAGGCAATCACTTTCCCTTTCTGCATCAATATACATGCAATCCATGTTTGGAGGCATCACTATAAATGACAAAACCTTTAGTAACATCGGGTATAGTCAACACTGGTGTTGAAACCAATCGACCCTTTAGCTCCTTAAAACTTTTCTGACACTGATCAGTCCACTGGAATTAACGCCTTTCTTAGTTAATTGGTTCATGGGACCTACAATCTTGGAGAAGCCATCTATGGACTGTCAATAATATCCGGCTAATCCAAGAAAACTTCTTATTTCTCTGATCTTCGTAGGTGTAGACCAGTTCATCATAGCCTCAACTTTGGAAAGGTCAACTTCAATGCCCTTAGCTATTATAGTGTGATCCAAAAATCTAACTTTCTAGGCCAAAATTCACATTTTTTGAACTTTGCATATAGCTTTTCTGTCCTCAATACATCAAGCACAATCCTAAGATGTTCTCTATGCCGATCAGAGTCTCTTGAATAGATCAATATGTCATCGATAAACACAACGATGAACTTGTCCAAATACTAATAAAAGACTCAGTTCACCAAATAAATGAACACCGCAAGTGCATTTGTGAAACCGAAAAGCATCATTGTAAACTCGTAATGCCCATATTGTGTCTTGAATGCTACCGGCTTGATCTTCAATTGGTGGTATCCCGATCTCAAATCAATCTTCGAGAAAAACGAATGCACCTTTCAACTGATCAAACAAATCTTCAATTCTAGGGAGGGCACTTATTCCTTATCATTAGCTTATTGAATTCCCTATAGTCAATGTGCATCCTCATATTGCCATCCTTCTTTTTAACAAATAAGACAGATGCTCCCCAAAGGGACGCACTTGGCCGGATGAGACCTTTCTCAAGCAATGCCTCCAATTAAACCTTCAACTCTTGCAATTCATTCGGTACTATATGATATGGGGCTTTAAATACGAGGGTAGCTCCCGGTAGTAGGTTAATAGCAAATTCCACTTGCCAATCAAGTAGGACACCTATCAAATCGCTAGAAATATCTTTATTCTCACACACCACTGGCACAAAATCCAATACAACTTCTTCCGAAGAATCGTCTTGAAGGCTAACAAGACAACCCTTAATATTTCCTTTTGCCAAAAGTTTCTCCGCCTATAAAGCCGAGATAAGGCGATGAAGTGCCTCGATCTTGGACCCATAGAATCTAAATACTTCTTTCCCATCCTTTTGGAAAACAACTTCTTTCCTTTGGCACATGATAGCAGCACAGTTAGTGCTCTACCAACCCATGCCTAAGACGATGTCAAAGTCCTTCATTGAAATTACATTCAGATATGTCTCTAGTACCATCCCATCAAAATCTATCTGTGCAATCTTGGCTATTCTATTAGTATCTATAATCTTTCCTGACGGTAGGCTAATCTCAAGTACACTATCAATTTTGTCCACTAACAAATCCATTCTAGCCTAACAGTGCATAGCATCCGAATTTATCAACACATATACAGGGATCCCAGATACAGATAGCACACATGTGGTCATATTGAGAACATACATTTAAGGATGTGTGATATGTAGATTTTTATGACATATTTGAGAGTAATTAAATAGATAAATAATATACATGCAATCACATCAGCATCTATCGTAGCATCTATAGCATAAACTCTAGCCTTTCTTTTCCTTACCTGCTCAGTCTGCTTAACCGACTCAATGTTCCTAGCTAGCATTGAATGACAGTCGGGTTCAATATGGCCTGTTTTCCCCACTTGAAGCAAACTCTAGTGCCCCAAACACATTTTCCTCTATAATACTTCTTGCACCTAGGGCATTGGGGACGTCTCCTAAAGTCTGACCCTTAGTTGGTCCATAGTTGGGCTTCTTGTTTGGTATCGATTCTTTTTTTGGTTCTAATTCTAACATGCACCTTGCCATTTCCTCTTTCCTTGAACTTATGGTTGTTTTCGTTTCCCTTGTCATTTACTTCTTCCATAATATAAGCTACAGTTTGAGCCTCGCTAACAACTTTCCCATAAGTAGAGAGCTCAAGGATACTCACAATTCGTCTGACCTCGGGGCGCTGGCCCATCTCAAAACGGCATGCCTTCTTCTCATTTGAATCAATCAATAAGGGTGGAAAATGAAATAACTCATCAAACTTCCTCTCATAATGAATGATATCCATATCACCTTACTTTAGATTAAAGAATTTTCTCTCATTCTTTTCACGAAAGGCCCTGGAAAGTACCTCTTCTTAGTCTATCTTTGAATTGCTCCCAAGTGAAAGCCTTCTATTGTTTTGCACTCCTAGTTCGGGTATCCGATACCCCTAATGGCCCAAGATTGCCCTTTAGCATAAACTTAGGGCACAACACCTTCTGATCATCAGGACATGTGATGTGTCTAGAGATTCTCTCAATCTCTTGAAGCCACTCTTCAACAGCTAGAGGACCGCTCTTGCCATTGAAAGTGGGTGGACTGTACTTACTAAATTGTGCGATCGATGATACGGTGGGAGCAACTAGAGCAAGTGGAGGAGGAGCTTGTGCAAAATTCTACACGCATTACGTAAATTCCTCATGAAGGTAACCGAGTCAATCTGACTAAGGTCAACCCCATTTGTAGTAGTCCTGCATGGTCGTGCCATTTCTTTTCTCTAGAAAATAAAGACCACACAACATTACATTGCGTTATAGTCCCATTACAGTTAATCAAAATTCATTAAAACCTTATTTTAATCCCTGACACTGAATTAAAGCCCCGTTATAGTCTTAAACCAGTCCTTGATACTACATTGCAGCCCCAATTACCAACAGTAACAAATCATCATTCATAGAGACAACGAGGGAAAGTAATATTCTTGCATGAATGTCAATAGGGTTTTTGACATCGTGAAGTCAATTTCACGGGCTAAAAATATCATGAAACATTCTCAAATGTATTCTTTATTCATCTCTTTAAAATTTCACGCTTAGGCTCAACCTCAGTTTCTTTTCTCTACTCGAATACAAGTAGTTTATTTCTAATATACATTAAACATTTCATTTCATCTATTCAGAAAATGAACAATAACAAATTTGTATAAATAATTTTTAAATACTAAGTAAACTCCGTGCACAATAACCAATATATGTTACAAATTAAATGCATATAATCATCAACATCATAATAAGTACGAACAAGTATATAATACAGGTTTGTTCATCATTCCCTTTTTATCGTGCACGTCATTATAGTATTTAAAATCACGTCGTCATTATTTGTTAGGCTAAAAGCCTATCATCATAGTGCTAATAAATATGTTGTTATTCATAATTAGGCTTGAAGCGTATCATCATAGTGCTGAGGAAGCACGTCATCATATAACATTTAAATACAAGTAATTATAGCAAATATCAACTGTATATGAATACATTTAAAAAGAGATTTTTAGAAAATGAGTCTACTTTAAACCTTTCCCGAGTTTTGAGTTTAATTCGTAGTGAGAAAACAATCCTCTAGTTGCTCGTATGCCTCGTCGAGTGAATAAAGAGTTTAATTTTCGTTAATAAATTTAAATGTCAGATATTTATAAATAATATAAAAATTAAGGACTAAAATTGAAAGAATTTAAAGAATTGGGGGTTAGTTTGAAAGAATTGAATAGCTTGAGGGCTTAGAGTGCAATAAAATAAAATTAAAAATATTTTGGACTAAATTATAAGATTTTTAAAGCATAGGGGATTTAGCTGCAACTAAAATTTGATGATCAACTTAAATAAGGAAGGAAAATTGAAGGATTTGAATTGAAATAAAAGTTTAGCGATAAAAGTTTTAGAATTAAAAGTTAGGGACCCATAATTAAATAAACTTTGAGGGGTTATTTAAATAAAATAATTAAATGGGGAACGTAATTTGCAAATATAACTTAGGGATTAAATTAAAAAAAAATTAAAAATTGAGGATCTATTATTTAAATAAACATAGGGACTAACTTAAAAGAAATTATAAAGCCAAGGGCTAAATTGAAAATTCGCAATTTGAATTAAGAGATTGAGATTAAAATCCCTAACATCAAACTCCATCATTCTCGTTCATGGTCATAAGTCAACCGTGAAAGGGAAAACAGGGAAAATTGGCGGTGGCACCGGCGGCAACGCCTTGATGGTTTTGGTGGCTGAAATTGAATGAATGGGTACAGGGTGGCCAAGAAATCGGTGGTTATAGTCCAAGCTAAAATTTGGGATTTATTCAAATTCTTACTTTCTTCTTCTCTTTCCTTCTTTCTATAGCGTGTTATGGAGGCATGGTGTGGTTATCATGGTGGTGTTTAGTGTGTGTGTGAATTGTCTATGCATTTGTACGCGTGTGTATGGGAATCTGCATTGTATGTGTGTTGATGTGCGAATGCGTGTGACCTTGTGTGTGTGTGTTGGCCATGTAACTGTGTTGGTGGCCGATGCTGGTGGTTGCTGGTGGTATTGTGTAGTAGGGTAGAAGCAGCGCAATGTAGTTGCTTCCACGATTGATCAGAGAAGTATATAGCTGCTAGTGTTGAGCATGTTTGAGTGTGTGTATGTGTGAATGTCATGACATGAGGATTGAAATAGAGATTTAAAATGAAGAAATGTTGAGTATTTACCTTTTGAAACACTTGCTTGATGTGGAATGAAATGGAGGAAATGAAAGTGAATATGGAGAGGTTGAAGGGAATGAAGGTTTGGGGGAGGGGAGGGGGCTATGATTTGGAAAAAATCTCAACCAAAAGTATTTAAATGAAATACTATGGTAAATAACTTCGTTAAAGCATTCTTGATGAGCAAGAAATATGATCACTTTAAATGGGTGTCCAATGGATTGGATTGCATCTTAACTCATATTGGGCTATAATTAAATTTTAAATTGGACCTGAAGTTGAAATTTGGCCGTAATGAATCAAACTAAAATTTTGGAGACTAAATCAAACAAATTTGAAATTTTTTGTCCTCAAATGTAAATTTGAAAAATAAATGAATTTTATAAATTATTTTCTTGTAAGGAATAAATAAACAATAAATAATCTATAATTTGACTAAATGAGCGTACACTATTAAGTTCTTTAGATGAAGTCGTAATGACACGTTTTGGAAATTTATTGAATTAAATATTTTTATTTATGAAAAAATTTGCAATCACTACAGTTTTTAACACTAGATCTGAGGCAATTCACAAGAAACTAGTGCTAAAAATACACGAGATGTTTATTATTAAAGAGGCAAGTCCACTTTACTACTATATTTCCCCATTTCGAAAACTACTCCTATGCAAATTATAGAAACACAGAATGATTTCATACTCTTTAACATGTCCAGAAAATAATTGATTCAAAAGGTAGTAAAATCATAAATATGAACTACTTCCTTTTGTAAGAAAGTTTACAAAATCACTCAACCAAATCGCTGAAGTTTTATCGATCCCAAAAATTAGTGAAGAATTCAACAAGAACAAAATTTTCCCCCAAACATCAAAGAATTTAATCTACCTAAATGGGAGCTTTGGTGGTTGGAGAAGGCGACTAGGGTCTCCGGAATGATTAAGACAAGTGCTACTTTTCAATTTAATTCTTTGATATAAAATTGTACTTTTGGTGTTTCAAGTTTTTATTTAGAATGGTTTGGACCCTTAGTGACTATTAGTGAAAGTAATATGAACTTCAGTAACCACAGGAAAGTTTGAAACTTCAATGACAATTTTGTTATTCTTATATATATATAACTTGAATGACCGTTAGTGAAATTAACCCCTAAAATACATTAACCCGACCCAATCCCTTGGTTTTACCATTTTTCTGATTCAAATAAAAATAATCTCAAATTGGAAATAAAATTTTACAATTTCTTCAACTTTAACATTTAATATACTCTTACTTTGACTTATAATGAAATGAACTAGCATATTTGGTCTCAGCTAAATAATTTTTGATAAGTGCTCAAAGAGCACTTATGTAGATCACATAATATCATGTTTTTATTTGTTTTATCTAATTATAAAACTGTCTTTTAATGTATTTTTGTATTTTGTGTAATAAGGATCAAGAAGAGTGGAAAGAAATGAAAAAGTACTAAAAGTGTGAAAATTTTGAAAATGGGGACAAAGATGAACAAAATTGAAAGTTGAGGAGTTGCCCATGCAATTAAGGTACGTCCATAACTTACAATATTTACGGATATAACTCCAACCACCAGCAGCCAAATTTTTTTGCAGGGGGTAGTTATGACCAATAACTTCCCTTAGTTACGTCTGTAACTTCCAGCGGGCGGAATTTCCTAATCTGTTAAGAATTCTATTTTTGGTTGTCTTTTGGGTACTTCTTAGGCACAAAATTGAAGGGCTTCTGAGACTTATTAATGACTATATATAGAGAGGAGAAGGCCGCAAGAAATATATTTGAACTTTTGGACATTGGAAGAGCAATTGAAGTGCAAAATACCGGCAAAAAGACCAAAAAGAAGATGGATTCAAGATCTCAACCCCATGAATATGATCGATTCAGCTTGTCCATCTAGTTCTACGGGAAGTTGTGTCTTGTGCTTTATTTATCTTTTCCTATAAATGAGTAACTCTTTTATTTAATTTGTTGGATTTGCGGGATTTAAACTCGGTGATCAGTTTAATTTTATGAAAAAAAATATTTGGCCAGCTGCATTGTTCATGTTTTTAATTGATTACTTGTGCTAGAGTTGGGATTTTTGATCCGTAATTGCCGTTAAACTCTAAACTCATAGTAGCAACTATAATTCATGCAATTATAGCATAGATCCAACCTAGATTTATTAAACCAAGGTTGCATAGTTGATTATTTTGTTCAACCCATTCTTCTCATTCTTTACACTAGCATTGCATTAAATTCTCAGTGTTGGTTTAGGGTTATCAAATTGTTAGAAGTAAAGTAAAGATCTTGTTTTGATTTATTGTACATAAGGAAGAATACGAGTAATTAACGCTTATTGATTTTGAGGTTGATAAGTTGATAGAGAGAGATAAAGTTTTGTTACATGGGAAACGATAATATCAATTGATGACACAACTTAACCTGCGAACTGGACTTTGCATTTCATTGGGTTTCTTTGATTTTCCAATTGTTATTCCCATTGTTTATTTTAATTTTCATCATTTACAATCAAAACCCCAATTACCTCCACTCAATGAAACATTAAAATAGTTTATTGTTCCCTATAGGTTCGAATTTTACTCCTGCTAATATATTCTTATTTTTAGTGGACAAGGAAATTTTTTAAAATTTTAATGTACTACGGCAAGCACCAAATTTTTTACGCCATTGCCAATGACTAGTTAGACCAAATTAATTGTTTTATTAACTTGATTTTAATTTTCTACATTTATTTTATTTCATTTTATTTTCTTTAGTTTAAAAAAATTCCTTACTTTCTCCTTGTTCTTTGCTTATATGCACAATACTCGATAATCTAATCGTAAACTTCTTGTTTTTGATCTAGAAATCAAAAGAAATTTTCGCTGGCAAAGAAGAGCTACAAGACAGCCAATGGTTTCCGCTGACAATAGGGCTTTGAAACAGCTAGCTGCACGAGATGTTTCTCAACAACTGTTGTTTATTACGTTTCCAGCCTTAGATGCGGATGCTAAGTTTCAGCTAAAGTCAAGCCTAATCCACCTTTTACTTAGCTTTTATGGTAAGGCTGGTGAGGACCAACATCGACATAAGATCACCTGGAGTTGTTGAAGAGCAAATCAAGCTTAGAGCTTTCTCGTTAGCACTAACAGATGCTAATGCTAACTTGTTATTTCGTTTGCCATCCAGATCAGTCACTATGTAGAAGGAAATGAAGAAGCCTTTCCGTAAGAAGTTCTTTCCCGCATCAAGGATTGGAAAATTAGAAAAGAAATCAGTGGGCTACGCTAAGATTATGCAGAAAGCTTATATAGGTGCTGAAGCACTTTCAAAAGCTTGTTGATAGCTGTCCACACCACCAGATAAGCTAACAGCTCTTAGTATAGTATTTCATAAGGGATTGCTCACAACAGATAGGGATATGATCGATGTTGCCAATAGAGGTACATTGATAAATAAGACACCCACAGAAGCCAGGACTCTAATTGCCAACAAAGCTTAGAACTATCAGCAGGTCAACACAGGCTGAGACATGCCAGTCTAGAGGGTAAATGAGGTAAATGGTTATAGTATTGAGAGTCAACTTTCGAAACCAACCAATCTTGTCAAACAACTTGCTCTAAGAAACTCATACCAGGTTAAAGAATGTGGTATATGTGCAAATTTGGTACATCCCACATATGAGCAAATTTGGTACATCCCACAGACTCTTGTCCAATGTTGCAAAAAGATAACAGTGAACAAGTGAACGCTGCTGGAGGTTTTCCCTTCCAGAAGCAATAGTACAATCTATTCTCCAATACAACAATCTTGGATGGAGAGATCACCCCAACTTAAGTTATAGAATCAACAAGCCCTTGGGATTTTCCACAGTAAACCTCAAGGTCAAGTTCAACCGTAAGGGAATTTCCAACCCCAGGGACAGTTGCAGCCAAAACACTAAGCCACAGGTCCGTCTCATGAAGATATGGTAAAAATGTTGGCTTCTAACACTTTGCAATTCCAATAGATACCAAGTCAAGCATCCAGAACTTAGAGAATCAAATGAGTCAGATGAACACCATCATCAACTGTTTGGAAGCATAATCTAGAGGCAAACTACCATCCTAACATGATGTGAATCCAAAGAACGTAAGTACAATGATCCTGAGAAGTGAGAAAGAGATTGAGTCCCTACAAAAGAAGCTTCCCATGCCCCAGATAAAGAATAAAAATAGATTGAGAAAGAGGCAATCATATCACCAGCTCCAAAGGTAAACTCCAACTCTACCTTGGTTGCTAAATCCACATTTTCCCCTTGTCCTAGTAGGTTTGCTAAAGCGAATAAACAAGATAAAGAGAAGGAGATAGTGGAAATATTTAGGAAGCTAGAGGTAAACATTCCTTTACTAGAGGCAATTAAGCAAGTCCTACTCTCTGCAAAATTCTTGAAGGACTTCTGCACCAACAAAGGAAACTGAACGGAAATGAGAAGGCAAGAATGGGAGAGATGGTTTTCCATACTTTTTCCAAAAAAGCCCCCCAAATATAAGGATTCAAGTATATTTACTATCCCATGCCAACTATGGAATACTAGAATAGACCGGGCCCCGATTGATATGGGAGCTTCTATTAATGCCATGCCTATGTCCACATATGCTGCACTTAAACTTGCTAAAATGAGTGAAACTAGTGCTATAATTCAATTGGTAGACCGTTCTAATGCCTATCCAAATGGGGTGGTAAAGGATGTGCTGGTGCAAGTAGAAGGTTTAGTATTTCCTAAAGATATTTATGTGTTGGACATGAATGATGACCACTCCCTTAACCCCACACCCATTTTTCTTGGAAGGCCATTCTCATGGACTTCTCAAATCATTATAGATGAAAGAAATGGGGTTTTAACGATGGAATTCGGTAGGGAGGTTTTTCAATTTAACAGTTATGATGCCGTGAAAAATCCTAATGATAATTTTGTCGTTTACACTATTGATATGGTTGTCCCTGTTGTAGAAAAAGTTTTTCAGCTAAATTGCAGGAATGAGTCGGAGATATCACTTTATTGAATCAATTGAGCAAGGAGCAACTAAAGAAATGGAGATGATCGAAGATTTGCAAAATGCAGTGGTTTTACTAAGCTCAATTGGGCCCGTCCTGAGTAGGTACAATGTCAAACCATTCAATTGACCTACCCACCTAACAAGTTGTTAGCTTCTATTGTGTAGGCACCTATTGTGGAAATGAAGCAACTTCTTGACCATTTGAAGTATGCCTACTTGGGCGATGGTGAGATCCTTCCCGTCATAATTTCTGCCAGACTAACCCAATGGAAGGAGAACGGCTAGCTCAGGTGCATGATAAGCATATTTTTGGATTACATAGATAATATCATTGAAGTGTTCATGGATGATTTTAGTGTTTGGTGAGACTCTTTTGAAATATGTTTAGATAATTTGACTCTTATTTTAAAAAGATCCATTGACACTAGTCTTGTGCTAAATTGCAAAAAAAGTGTCATTTTATGGTTGAACAAGTAATTGTGCTAGGTCATGTAATCTCATGGAAAGCGATAGAAGTCAATAAATATAAGGTTGAGCTTATATTTGCATTACCTTGCCCTAACAGTGTGTCGGATGTACGATTTTTTCTTGGACATGCAGGATTTTATCGTAGGTTTATCAAAGACTTTTCGAAGATTGCATCGCCACTATGCCCTTTGAGTTGGATGATCAATGCAAGAAGGCATTTGACCAGCTAAAAAAGCAACCTTCCAATCATTCAACTACCCAATTGGACCCTCCTGTTCGAGATCATGTGCAATGCAAATGATTATGTAGTGGGGCGGTTCTAGGACAAAGGAACTGAGAGGGTAGCCCACATGATCTACTATACTTCAAGAACTTCGAACTAGGCTCAAGTGAACTATACTACTATTGAAAAAGAGCTTTTATTTGTTCTTTTTGCTTTATAAAAATTTAAATAATATCTTCTGGGTTCTAAAGTAATTTTTTCTCAAATCACACTACCCTGAGGCATTTGCTAACAAAGAAGGAAGCAAAACCAAGGCTCTTTTGGTGGATCCTCTTACTTCAAGAATTTGATTCAGAGATCAATGATAAAGTGAGCACTAAAAACATTATAGTCGACCACCTCAGCAGAGTTGTGAAGGCAGAGGATGCAACTCCACTGCAACAAGCCTTCCCAAACAAGAGTTTACTTGCCACTGGGGCCAATCCACCATGGTATACTGATTGCATCTAAGCTAGTCCTAAAAGTGTAAACTAGTCTAGCTTAGTTTCACTTCTAACTAGTTGAGAAAATATCAATTGTTTCAAGTACAATGATAAATTAGATGAAAATAACAAAAAAACATAAAAGTCTCAACAAGATTTAATAAGATGAGATTTACTAAGGTTTCGGAATTCACCACCATTTGACAATGAAATAAATAGGCATCAGTCAATTCTTAAATTCAAGCAATAAGTCGCAATCAATCTATTATCGCCTATAGATTTAACATTTAAGCTCAACTAAATAAAATTCTAAAGTAGGTTCTTCTTTGCTTCTTTCGGAAAATTTTCTAAGCATTCACCGTATCAACTTAACAAAACAATGAATCAAAGATAATAACTTTAACAACTTAATCAAAGAAAGTAGTAATCAACTAAATCCTAACTATCAATAATACGTGATATCAAAGATGCAAGATCATTTTGAATTGATCACCAAGTAAGCAAGAACCATAAACGTTTCACACAAATTAAACTAATATGATACCAAACTTATTACATTGTCAAAAAGGGTTTCATCCTCAACCTTAGTACAAAATATTTAGAACATGATTAAAGTAATAAAACAAAGAAAGATAGAACCAAGCATAGATTCAAGTAGAAATCTATGAATTCTTCAATGTAAATGCCTCTACTTTTGGTAAGCTTCTTTCTCCTTTCTCCTAGGATTTTGTCTCTCCAAGTTCATGTTCTCAATAGCTAAAGGAATGGTCCTTATATAGAGAAAATCACGCCACTTGAGCCTTGCAGCTTGATCAATGTTCATGCGTAAACTTCGTTGGCTTTTCACTATTTTACAGCAAAAATATGTAACTTGCATCTATTGGTCATTATACTCATTGAATCTGAAGTTGTCATAAACGTAAGAGTTATTCCCACTTGAGTTGTCTATGTGCTAGAAAAATTTCAGGTGCATTGGAATGTTTCAGGCTGAGATATGTCCAAAACACTAGTTGCTGCCCAGGTGTCCAGTTTTTGTTCTGAGAATATACCAGCTTGCATCTTGTTGGAGATTTTTCGGGCTATTGCATCTAGATTTAGAATTTTCCACTAAAACATGACTTGTAAACCTTGTCCTTACCTTTCAAATGGTGCAAGAATCACCTAATTTGGATAAGTATAGCTAGAGATATACTTAAAATACTGACAGCTAACCTCTTGATCTTGTTACATATTGCAAGCTGATTTTGACCACCTTAATCCATGAATTCCTGAAAATGACACACATAAATTTGGTAGATGTGTCTCTTATCTTCATTCTCCAATGAGAATAATCCCAATTCAATGTATGAAACGCTTGGTATGATCAAAACAATCTGAGGCTGCCAACTAGTCAACATCTGTCCTGAGAAGAACATTACTTGCACATTCATGATGATTTTTGGCAATGTTCTGGGTCAAATTGGAACATTATCATCTGAGATGCAATTGTAGAGCTTTGAATTTACTTTCGATCCCAACTTGAATCACCCAATTCCGAGCTTTAGAGAACAAGTTATCACAAATTTTCTAAAGGCGGTACATGGGTCGGAACTTTGACTTTCTACAAATTGCTTCCAAGTTGCAACCTTTATCTTCTCTCACTTGTAATACATTAAAAATGCACCAATAAGAAATACTTTCCACATAAAAAAACTTTTCATTAGATACATAAATACATAGTTTGATCGATTCCATTGTGGACCATGTATTTATACAAATTGAACTTGTAACAAGAAACGCAATATGTTTTGTTAAAATGACAGAATTTGTAGAATATATGAATGTGTAATGTCCTGTAAATGATATATCAACTATGCACTTTTAGACACTAATCCCAACCCCCAACCTAGATTTTACTGGTCCTCGAGCAAAATAAGAAGTAAAGACAACAAGACTAAGATGGCGAAAACGCAAATGACAAGATGGTTGCTAAATAAAATTGCAAAAACTAACTACTAGTATGCAAGATAACAAGTTGAAGAACTTTTTTTTTCCTTTTTCTTTTAGAGATATTCCGCATCCAGTTCATTCATTCAATAAATAGTAACTATCAAAATAAGAGTACAAGCATTATCAATGGCTTAGAAAAATCGTACTCCCACATCCATCAATTCACATGTATAAGTTATGTGGATTCATATAAGTAAGACTCACTAGCAAATCATCTCCAAGAAAACCATGTCAATCCCCAAATCTCATATTATATTGGTAGGAATTGGACTCTCAAGTAAATAATCCAAATTGACTTCTCTCTCTTTCACTTTTTTTTCCTTCATCTTGGAATAAAGAAAGTGATATAAATATGATTGGAAACTCAAACTCACCCCAGGGAAAGATATAGAGATAGTTGGATCATGCCCACAACTTATAAAAATCACAATGAGCTCATGAATATGTAACTTTCTTTCTTTTTTCTTTTTTCTTTTCTTTTTTTCCACACGTAGGTAGTTCATGCACATGTTCTTAAAGGCAGCCTCCTTCCTTGAATTATCTTCTCTACACAATGGCGATGAATAGGGCCGGATTTTCAAGGCCAGCTCTACGAACTTTAAGTTAGGCAACTTTTTCCTACATTTTTTTTTTGTGCTTATAGAGTAATAAGAGCTCATGTAAAAAGAATAAGATATAAGTGACAAAATTTGGGCAAAATAACTAGCACTCTCCAAGAATATAAGGCTCAACACACCTGGTTTTTTTTTTTTTTGTAATTTTGACATGTAAATTCTCTTCAATGATTCAACCAATCTTACTCACCACATTCACCACAGACATCTGAATGCAAAATTGTCAATACAGTGTAATATTATTCTAAGCCAATGATAATACGAGTACTAAAATTTCAAAAATCATTGTCTTATCCAATTTTAAAAATTGATACCAAATTCCAAAGATTTTTTTTTTTTTTTATTCAACTATCACACTAAACCTATTAGAACCACAGTTCTCGATGTTTCCATTTTGAACGATGCTCCTGGATACTAATGCATAGGTATACATGTAAATGCAAGAAACTATGTTAAAAATAAAAAAGAATACAAAAGTAAAGGAAATATCATACCTGGAAGGTGCAAGGACGTTTGAGGACGGTCGAACTAATCCTGAATAACAGGATCTTCCAAAAGGAAGTTCTTCCATTTCCAATGTCTCCAGTGTGAGGAATGGTTTTAGCCTTTGTCCATCGACTTTGAAAATGTTGCCATTTTTCAGATTTTCAATTTCGATTCCTCCATGAAGATAGACAGCACGAACAACAAAAGGGCCTGACCATCGAGATCTTAACTTTCCTGGAAATAGCTGCAAGCGAGAGTTAAACAAAAGGACCTTTTGACCCAGAGAGAAAGATCTTCTCAAAATGTTTTTATCATGAAAAAGCTTCATTTTCTCCTTGTAATTCTTTGCACAATCATAAGCATCATTCCTAATTTCCTCTAACTCATTATATTGAAGTTTCCTTTCATGACCTGCCTTGTTTAGAGAAAATTTCAAATTTTTAATCGCCCAGAATTGCTTGCTATTGTATTTGCTCTAGACAAGTTTCGATCTTACTTGATTGATTCCCAAGTCATAATTTACATGGATCATCCTTGGCAGCGGCTCGAAAAACTTGTTGTGTCAATTTTAAATACTCACAAGTGCACGAATCAATTGAAGTATTGAAACGCGAGTACCGAGGTTGATCCTACAAGAAGTGCAATAACGATTTTGAAAGTGTAAACTAGTCTAGCTTAGTTTCACTTCTAGCTAGTTGAGAAAATATCAATTGTTTCAAGTACAATGATAAATTAGATGAAAATAACAAAAAAAATGTAAAAGTCTTAACGAGATTTAATAAGATGAGATTTACTAAGGTTTTGGAATTTACCACCATTTGACAATGAAATAAATAGGCAAATCAATTTTTTTTTTCAGTCGTGGAGTAATTAAGTTGTGCATCATTGAGAGTTTTACTTGTATAATAAATCGCATAAGGCATCTTATTAACACGTTGGCCTAGAAAAACACCAATAGCATAGTCAGATGCATCACACATGATTTCAAAATGAATGTTCCAATCGGGTGGTTTAATGATTGGTGCATAAGTAAACAAATTTTTGAGCTTCTCAAAAGCTTGGAGATAAGAATCATCGAAGACAAATGGGGCCTCTTTTGAAAGAAGGCTACATAGAGGTCTAGAGATTTTGCTAAAATCTTTGATAAACCGACGATAAAATCTAGCATGCCCTAAAAATGATCGAATTTCTTTTACTGTCCTTGGAGGTGGAAGATTAGAAATCAAATCAATTTTAGACTTGTCAACCTCAATTCCTTTCTCTGAAACAATATGACCTAGAACAATTCCTTTCTTTGCCATAAAGTGATGTTTTTCCCAATTCAACACAAGATTTTTTTCTTTCCACCTATCCAAGACTAAAGTCAAATGATGTAAACAATCATCAAAAATAGACCTGAACATAGAAAAATCATACATAAAGATTTCGACATAACATTCTATCATATCAGAAAAGATGCTCGTCATGCACGGCTGAAATGTAGCAGATGCATTACATAAGCCAAAAGGCATACGTCGATAGGCAAATGTGCCAAAAGGACAGGTGAAAGTAGTTTTCTCTTGATCTTGGGGTGCAATTAGGATTTGGTTGTAACTAGAGCAACCATCAAGGAAATACTAATAAGAATGGCAGGCTAACCTTTCTAGCATTTGGTCGATGACGGGAAGTGGAAAATGATCTTTCCTAGCGGCAGCCATTCAATTGTCTATAGCCAATGCAAATGCACACACCAGTCTGTACTCGAGTAGGAACATGCTCATTTGCATTATTTTTCATTACCATTATGCCATATTTCTTAGGAACAACTTGAACAGGACTAACCCATGAATTGTCAGAAATAGGATAAATGACACCTACATCCAAGAGTTTGATCACTTCGGCTCTATCAGCTTCTTTCATATTGGGATTTAGCTGTCTTTGAAATTCACGTGTAGGTTTTACATTATTTTCCAAATGAATTCTATGCATGCAAACTGAAGCACTAATATCCTTGATGTCTGAAATTGTTCATCCTATAGCTTCTTTATGATCCTTAAAGACATTTATCAATTTACCTTCCTGTTCATTATCTAAGCCGGAGGCTACGATAACAGGTAAGGTTTCAGATGGTCCTAAGAACACATACTTTAAGGTCTCAGGTAATGGCTTCAATTCCAACTTAAATAAATCAAAAGGTGATTTCTTCAACTCTGAAGTTTCAAAGGGCTCAATTTTCGCGTTCCATTTATCACAATCCATTAGTGGAGTCGATTCTAGCAAAGAATTCACTCCACTAATTGAACTATCAACATCTATGTTCATACCAAATTGAGTCATATATCTTTCAAATGATATTGTTCATCAATTGGAGAGAAAAATTTTTGCATTCCACTTTCAGTCATATTGACTTCACCTGAATCATCAATTTCAAAAGATTTATTTGCAATGCTAAAAATATTCAGCTCAACGGTCATATTTCCAAAAGATAATTTCATGACGCCATTACGACAGCTAATGATTACATTGGAGGTTTCTAAGAATGGTCTACCCAAAGTGATAGGAATTTCTTCATTTTAACTCTTAATCAGTTGAGTATCAAGAACAACGAAGTCTACTGGGAAATAAATTTATCAACTTTGATTCGAACATCCTCTACGATTCCCATAGGAATTTTGATAGATCTATATGCAAGTTGGAGAGTCGCGGTGATAGGCTTCAATTCTCCTAAACCGAGTTGTTTGTACATATAATATGGCAATAGATTCACACTAGCTCCTGAGTCAAGTAAAGCTCGATCTATCTTATGGTCACCAATGACACAAGAAATTGTTGGCCAACCATGATCTTTATACCTAACTTGTTTTCTATGTTAGATTATAGATCTCACTTGTTAAGTTAAAAATGCCTTTTTTGGAACATTGTATTTTTTTTAACAGTACAAAGATCTTTCAAGAATTTAGCATAAGCGGGCACTTTTTTTATAGTATCGAGGAATCGAATGTTAATGCTAACTTGCTTGAATATCTCCAATATATCATTATATTGTGAACCTTTATTTTTGGGAACAAGTCTTTGAGGAAATAGAGCTTTTGGAATGAAACCTGGGGGTTGATTGTCATTTTCAATTGAGTCTTAAGATTTTGAATTGTTAGTTTGACTGTTATCACTTTCTTTCTCAAGTTGAGACTTGTAATCTGGTTTCGTAATGGTTTTCTTTGACCTAAGAGTGGTTATTGATTTAACCTCTTCATTGGAATTCGACGAACTTACCTCATATTGACCTTTAAGATTAGGAATAGGTTGACTTGGAAATTTTCCTTTTTTTTTTCTGCTACAGCAGTTGCAAGTTGTCCCATTTGCATTTCAAGTTTTAAAATAGACTGTTGGGTTGATTGCATGAACTGCTGTAGTGTATCTCCTAAATAAGGTTTCTTTTGGATTGGCACAAGAGTTCGATGAATATTTTGAGGGTAGGATAAATTGAAATGGCCATGATGTTGATTTCGAATGTTTAATTGATGCCCTCCGTGATTCATCAGAGGTTGATTTTGCTTCCATGAAAAATTTGGGTGATTTTTCTAATTTTGATTATAGGTGGAAGAAAATGGACTGTCGGAAGGTTTTTCATAAAAGTGAGGTGCAGTAGCTTATTCGGGAAAACTTTCTTGATGAATAGGTAGTAGAGGACATGATTGAATAGGACGAGATGAATTTTGACAAAAGCACACACTTTAGTTTTATTCATGTTTTGATTCAAAAATAATGCTTCAACTATCCTATTCAAATTGGATAAAGTGGTTTTCATATCTATGTCATCTCTCACCTCATAAATTCCCTCTCTTTTAAGTACATTAGGTTTTACTCTCGAATCAAGACAATTCCATAGTTGAGAATTAACGAACAACGACTCTAGAGCCTCCCATGCTTCTTGCCCTCAGAGATGTAAAAATTTTCCCCATGCATAGATCGTATCATTTGACGATTTGATGGAATCAAACCGTCATAAAAATATTTCACAAGTCTCCATGTTTCAAAACCATGTTGGGAAAATTTTAAAATTAGATCATTAAATTGTTCCCAACACTCATAAAATTCTTCACCCTCTTTTTTATCAAATTCAGAAATTTCTCTTCTAAGGTGACCAATTTTTGACATTGGAAAAAATTTTGATAAGAATTTTTTAACCATTTGATCCCAGTTGGTAATTGTGCTTGCAGGAAGAGCATTTAACCAAGCTTTCGCTTTATCCTTTAGAGAAAATGGAAAAACTCTAAGTCGAACCGATTCATTAGAGAAGTTTTGAAAATGAAATATTGAACATATTTCCAGAAATTCCTTCACATCCATATATGGGTCATCCCTCTTTAAACAATAAAAGGATGGTAAGAGTTGAATTGCTAATGGTTTGAGCTCAAAATGTGCTGCAGTGGTTAGGGCAAAACTATGCAAGATGGAGAATGACTGGAAACAGGAGAAAAATTACTGGAAACAGGAGAAAAGTACTCAAGATGCGTTTTTTCTTGATTTTCTTGATTCTCTTCATGATCACCCATGTTGATTAATGGCTCTACTGGAATATCACTTAAAGATGAACTTTTCCTAATCAAACGACTGTTTGAGTCTCGCTCTCAAGTAGGGTTGGAAATGGGTCGGGTTCGGTTCGGGTCGACCGTACCCAAACCCGAACCATGATACGAAATCCAAATCCATAACCGAACCGAACCGTGGGTTATTCAGTTCGGGTCGGCTTTTGTACCCGAATGGGTACTCGTATACCCTTTTTTTTTTCCAGCTTACCTTGTTTCTTACTTTCTTCGCTTACATCCATATTCCACAATCACAAATGCTATAAATCACCTACTAAACTAAGAGACTATAAAATTGGATACTAAAACCAAAATCAAAAGATTACATAACTTCACTCCTCAATAGTCAATTCAAACACCAAAATTAATTAATTCAAGCAATCAACTTTCACATTCAAAAAAAAAAAAGCAATCAACTTCTAGCACATTACCTGATTACCATAAACTAATAAGAAACATCCCATGGTCACAACTCATAGAGTCATACCATACAATCATACAAACATGCTACAAACATTCAAAGAAAAACAAGTGTCCTTCACATGATAAAACATGTCTAATGACAATTACGGCAAGAAATTAAATAGTCTTCAAACTTCAAATTACAATGATTTATCAAAAATCATAAATATCATCATAGGTTCCATTGTCGCTTAGATCCGGCCATTCATATTCCTACAACATTGAAGATAAATAAAATTATAAATCAAGAGTAATAATTCAAGAATATATTAATTGGAAACAAACAACAAAAACCGTAACTCTATATCAGCACCTTCATCATGACTTTGATTTGGCAACTTCGAACAAATGCTGAGTTAACTGAATCAGCTACACAATATAAAAGTAGTTTACAATTAATAATAATTCAATACCATCATGTCTACAATTCAAAAATCAATATAAAAACAATAAACTTTACCATTTACTTCCGCCCATAGCCAATCTCGAGCGCACATTAAAGCTTCTAGAGTATTTGGGTGAAGTTTATTTCTATGCGGGCTAACAAATCTACCACTCGTGCTAAATGCCAACTCAAACGCCACAGTAGATACAGGAATGCTTAGCACATCGCGAGCAACCTTTTGAAAATTTGGATATTTGACTGAATTAATCCTCCACCATGTTAACAAATCAAAATTATCCTTCCTCGGAAATACCGGCTCGTCTAAGAAAACATGAAGCTCCGTTTTGACATGATCAGCACTAGTGGTATAAGAATTGAGAAATTGATCAAAATTATTCATACGAGAGTTTTTAGAAAAACCGAAAGATGTCTCAGAATGGGTAGATGATGATGATGCAGAATAAGATGAATTTGTTCTACGGATCGTAGTTCTCATATAGTCACTCACCAAATTGTAACAAAGTTTCCTAATCCTTTCAATCTTCTCAAATGCACGATTGCCATAAATGTCGGGAAAGTAAAATTCCACCAACTTCGTCTTATGTCTTGGATCTAATATGGTAGCAATTGCCGAAATACCATTTATCTCACCCCAATACTTGTCAAATTTGGGAATCATGTTTCTTGCCATGCATCTCACTTCATCACAAGGAGAATTGCTCCAATCTCGGATTGTCAATTTCAAATCACACACATTCGGAAAATAAAGATTTGCAGTAGTGAACTTCGTGCCCGAAAATAGTTCTGTAATTTCAAAAAACATTTCCAACTTATCTGCAATTGCAATTGTCACTCTCCAATCCTCTTCAGTTGGTACATTTTTGTATTGGGAATGGAGTTGCTTTGCATGAGGAAAAACATCTTTGTAAGGTAAGGCAGACTTAATCATAAGAAAAGTGGAGTTCCACCGAGTCTTACAATCAAGAACTAGTTTATTTTCACAAGAGGTTTTCATTTGTCATGCAATCAACTCAAATTTCTCAAATCTCTTTGTGTTGCTGACCAATATGCAACACTATCACGAATCTTCTCCACACTTGGGTCTATAGTATCCAAACTTTCCTTAACTATCAAATTCAATATATGCACACAACAACGCATATGGAAGAATTCACCATTCATTAATAAAGAATTAGGAGACAACTTACCTAACATGATATCAATCATTGCGTCATTGGTAGAGCAATTATCGACGGTAAGTGTGCTCAATCTTTGATCAATGTTCCTTTCCAACAAGTAATTCATCAATACATTGCAAAGCATCTCCGCCGTATGAGGGCAAGGAACATACACAAATCTATTATAATTTATAAATAACAAAAAAAATTAATAAAGTCAATAAAAAATTGACAATATACAAATGAGTAATAAGAATATTGTCAAGGTTTAGTATACCTCAAAATTCGACTTTGAAGAGTCCAAGAATTATCGACAAAATGTGCAGTGATAGCCATAAATCCTTTCTTCTGGTTCGATGTCCACATGTCGGTAGTAAGCGAAACTCTACTCTTAATCCCATCTAAAATGCCCATTACTTTCCTTTTCTCATAATCGTATATCTTTCAGATATCACTCTTGATTGTATTACGAGAAACAACTTTAAACAATGGTTGAATTGTGTTACAAAATTTCCTAAATCCAATATGTTCAACCATTGAAAGAGGATACTTGTGGAGAATGACCATACTTGCAAGATCTTTCCTACCTTTTTCTTGATCAAAAGTGTAGTTATTCACATTAAGCGGAGCTCTAGGTTTTTTAAACGAAGAAGCATTCAACATCATTTGTCTCAAATCCATTTGACCTTGATGGGGGCATCTTTTTAAATGAGCATGCAAATGACTTGTTCCATTTTTTGTATCACCACTAAGATGTTTCTTACAACCATTACAAGTTGCTTTATACACATCATTGATTTTTTGTCGCTTAAAATGATTCCACACATTCGAAGTTAATTGTTATTTCATATTTTCTCCACTAGTCTCTCCTTCATCATTTATCTCAATAGGAGTTTGAGATTTGTTTCCCTCACCTGGCACCGATGAAGCAGCCGGTATAGGCCCTGTAGGAGTAGGTGTGTCTCCATCTAGTATTGGAATGCTTCCTACTGAAGTGGGATTGGTAGACATCTACAATTGTAAATATTTATTCTTATTAATAAATAATAACATGGAACAAAAGTTTAAATTGATTTATTAATTGTTATTGATGATGAGAATTGAAAAGTAATTGAATAACCTTGGTTTGATTGTTTGAAGAAGATGGTGAAAATTAATGAAGATCAGGTATCTACTATCTAGCGCTATGAATTAACAAATAAGCTCTAACTCCCATAAATTATTAAACTAACAAATAAATCTTAGAATAAATCTGAAATCTCACATCAAAATATGAAAATAATTCAATTCGTACAACAAATCTAAAATATAAAATTCCTAATCAAAATAACAAAATTATCAACACTGTAAAAGATAAATGCATTATTATAATACTCAGAAATTAACAAATAAACTAGAACTCCTTATAAATCATTAAACTAACAAATAAATCTGAAATTTCACATCAAAATAATTCAATTGCAAGTTTACAACAACAAATCTGAAAAATACTTAAATAACTATAAAAAGTACGACATACCTTCAAAGACCCAAGTTTGATGTTTTGATTACAAGTAGGAACGAAATCTACAAATAAAAACTATGTAGAAATAAGAAATTGAAGTAAAATTAAGATTTTTTAGCCTAAAGTTTGAAGTTTGACTCACCAACACAAGATGGATCTCAAGTTCTCGACTACTCGGCTACTCCAATTCGGTTGCGATGGTGTTAGTCTTCTCCGTTAGTCGGCTGTTGTTAAGATATGGGGTAGAGAGGCGAGAGCGAGATGGTCCAGACGGAGGTCGCTCAATCACTAGACGAACGGTTCACGCAGAGTGTGTGTGCAAGTTTGCGAGAGTGGAGATTAAGAGAGTTGTCGGCTGCTGTGCGAGAGAGTGAGTCTGTGGATGGAAATGAATTAATGGAATAAGAATTAGGGTTGCTTGACTAGTTGACTTGCTTCCACTAGATTAGTATAATATTATTATATTATTTGATTGTTTTGGGCAATTGGGCTTACAGCTTACTGCAAGCGTGAAATGGAATGTAAGAATTAACGTGTGAGAGAGCCAAAGAGATCAGAGATGGGCTTGTTCAATTGTTCGGCACTTGGGCTTTTTAGAATTTAGAGTGATTTGTAAAATTTTAACACACTATCACTACTAGTCACTAATAGGCAGACACTCACTTGTGAAAAATTTAGTTTTCGACTTTTGATTTTTCAATTGAAAATCAATTTTAAATTTTTGTAGGAAAAACATATCGGGTATTCTGTTCGGGTTCGAGTACGACGCTATTATCCATATTCGAACCATATCCATCTCGGGTTTTAATATCAAAAACCATATCCGACCCACCGATCCATCGGTTCAGGTTTTTTTTATCCGTTCAGTTTGGGTAATCGCAGTTTTCGGGTTTTTCGGGTTGTTTTGCCATCCCTACTCCCAAACTTGCATATGAAGAGCAACTACAATTTTTTAATGTTATTTTATTATATTATAATTCTAATTCTTTTTTGAAGTGGTGTAAAATTGAATGATGCTCAAATAGTTAGGCTTCCAGATAATTGGGTAGGTCGCAATGGGCCTTATTAAAAACTAATTGCCTTAGGCGTGTTAATAGCCTTGTTGTCAAAGCCTTTCCAGTATTGCAAATATTCAAAAATCCAACAAAAATTATTTTTAGTATTGCGATTTTTTTTTATGTTTTCTTGGTTTTTTCAACAAGGAAAAAAATTCTACTGAGATGAAGAAACAACTCCTACAAATAGGACTACTTTATAAAAAAGACCATATTTACTAGAAAATAAAATAAAAAAAAAGTAAAATACCACTTAAGTCACGTAAGAGACTTCAAAAGAAAAGAAGGAAAGCAACAGGCACCGATGTAACTTTTCTTGTCGTCCCTTTGCTTCTTTCACTAACTTTTCCTCCAACGTTCTATGCTAATCCAAGTGACTATTTAAACTGAAAGACAAAAAGAGAAACTATTACACAAGAAAAAAAAAAGAAATAGTAAAGGCCTAAGTTATAACTGGTCAAGAATTAAACTAACTAGAACCAAATTAACTTTCAAATGCACTCCCCAGAAACGACGCCAAAAACCTACTATGTCAATTTTAAATACTCACAAGCGCATGAATCGATTGAAGTATCGAAACGTGAGTAATGAGGTTGAACCCACGAGCAGTGCAAAAACGATTTGAAAGTGTAAACTAGTCTAGCTTAGTTTCACTTCTAGCTAGTTGAGAAAATATCAATTGTTTCAAGTACAATGATAAATTAGATGAAGATAACAAAAAAACATAAAAGTGTCAACGAGATTTAATAAGATGAGATTTACTAAGATTTTAGAATTCGCCACCATTTGACAATGAAATAAATAGACATCAATCAATTCTTAAATTCAAGCAATAAGTGGAATCAATCTATTATCGCCTGTAGATTTAACATTTAAGCTGAACTAAATAAAATTCTAAAGTAGGTTCTTCTTTGCTTCTTTCTGAAAATTTTCTAAATATTCACCGTATCAACTTAAGAAAACAATGAATCAAAGATAATTACTTTAACAACTTAATAAAAGAAAGTAGTAATCAACTAAATCCTAACTATCAATAATACGTGATATTAAAGATGAAGGATCGTTTTGAATTGATCACCAAGTAAGCAAGAACCATAAGTGTTTCACACATATGGAACTAATATGACAGCAAAATTATTACATTGTCAAAAAGGGTTTCATCCTCAACTCTAGTAAAAAAATATTTAGAACATGATTAAAGTAATAAAACAAAGAAAGATAGAAACAAGCATAGAATCAAGTAGAAATCTATGAATTCTTCAATGTAAATGCCTCTACTTTCACTACGCTTCTTTCTCCTTTCTCCTATGATTTTGTCTCTCCAAGTTCATGTCCTCAATAGCTAAAGGAATGGCCCTTCTACAGAGGAAATCACGCCACTTGAGCCTTGCAACTTGATCAATGTTTATGCATAAACTTGGTTGGCTATTCACTGTTTTACAGCAAAAATATGTAACTTGTAGTTGTCTTTTGGTCGTGATACTCATTGAATCTGAAGTTTTCATAAACATAAGAGTTGTTCCCATTTGAATTGTCTATATGCTGGAAAAATTTCAGGTCCATTGAATGTTTTAAGCTGAGATATGTCCAAAACACTAGCTGCTGCCCAGCGATCCAGTTTCTATTCTGAGAATGTACCAGCTTGCATCTTTTTGGAGATTTTTCGGGCTATTGCGTCCAGATTCAGAATTTGGGGAGAAAACATGACTTGTAACCCTTGTCCTTACCTTTCCAATGGTTCAAGAATCACCAAATTTTATAAGTATAGCTAGAGATATGCTTAAAATACAGATTGCTGCACAAGCGGCAAATTTGACTGTTAAACCTCTTGATCTTGTTACATCTTGCAAACTGATTTTGACCGCCTTAATCCATGAATTCCTGAAAATGACATACATAAATTTGGTACCAACTAGAATCATCCCAATCCAAAGTGTGAAATGCCTGGTATGATCAAAATAATCTAAGGTTGCCAGCTAGTCAACATCTGTCCTGAGAAGAACATTACTTGCACATTCATGATGATTCTTGGCAATGTTCTGGGTCGAATTGGGACATTGTCATCTGAGATGCAATTGTAGAGGTTTGAATTTACTTTTGAACCCAACTTGAATCATCCAATTCCGAGTTTTAGAGAACAAATTATCACAGTTTTTCTAAAGCCGGCACATGGGCTGGAACTTTGACTTTCTATAGATTACTTCCAAGTTGCAACCTTTTATCTTCTCCGACTTGTAATCCATTAAAAATTCACCAATAAGAAATACTTTCCACATATGAAACTTGTCATTAGATACATAAATACATGCTTTGATCGATTCCATTGTGGACCATGTATTTATACAAATTGAACTTGTGACAAAATGCTCGATATTTTTTGTTAAAATGACAAAATTTGTAGACTATGAATGTGTAATGTCTTGTAAATGGTATATCAACTATGCATTTTTAGACACTAATCGAGTTCTTGCAGGTCTATCAAAAGCACAATGAGATAAGCTAAAGAGTGATGCAAAGTACTATATTTGGGAGAGCCCGTACTTGTGGAAGAGATGCCCGGCCAGATTTTCAAAAGATGCGTACCAAAGCCTGAATCCATCCTCAAATTCTTTCATGCCCGCTGTTGTAGAGGACACTTCGGACCCCGAAGAATTACTCAAAAGGTACTGGAGAGTGGATTTTATTGGGCCATACTATTCAAAGACGCCACGGCCTTTTGCAAATCATGTGATAGGTGTCAACGTGTAGGTAATTTGCCCCAAAGAGACCAAATGCCCCAAACTCCTATTATTGTGGTCGAGATTTTTGATGTTTGGGGTACTGACTTTATGGGATCGTTCCTCACCTCATTTGGTCACACTTATAGTTTACTAGCTGTCAATTATGTCTCGAAATGGGTAGAATCAAAGGCCGCCCGAACTAATGACTCAAAAGTTGTTACAGGGTTTGTCAAATCTCATATCTCTAGCAGGTTCAGAGTACCTAGGGTAATGACTATTGACCGGGGGACGCACTTTTGCAACCGTACTATTGAAGCTTTATTGAAGAAGTATAGAGTGTTGCATTGGGCATCCCCGTATACCATCCCAAAACTAGTGAGTGGGCAGAGCTGTCAAATAGAGAAGTAAAGTCAATGCTCGAGAAGATACTCCTCCAAGACCATAGGGATTTGAGCATTAGGCTGGATAATGCACTTTGGGAGTACAGTACTACATTGGTGTTTAGTAAACCATGGCATCTACCTGTAGAATTGGAGCATAAAGCCTACTAGGCCATCAAACAGTGCAATATGGAATGATGGGCAGTAGGAGATCACAGAAAGCTCCAGTTGCTAGAATTGGAGAAGATCCAAAACGAAGCCTACTAGAACTCAATGACATATAAGGATCGAACGAAAGCATTCAACGACTAGCGCATTTCACGAAAAACTTTTAGCATGGGACAGAAAGTGCTTCTATTCCAGTCCAGAAACTATTTCCAGGTAAGCTTTGTTCCCGTTGGCAAGGTCCGTTTATCGTTACTAATGTTTTCCCCCAAGGTGCAGTGATAATCAAGAGCTTGAAAACTGATAAAGCTTTCAAAGTCAATGGGCATCGCCTCGGGCCATACTGTGAAGGGTTTCAAACAACCGATATGGAAGTCGTGACATTAGAGAGCCCGAAGGGAAACAATTGATTATGAGTGGACAATGTCAAGCCAACGATAGTAAACAAGGACACTGCCTGGAGGGAACCCAAGAAGGGAGTATCTTCACCCTCCCGTTTGCATTTTCCATGATTTTCATTGTTGTTGTCATTTTTACTAAAGCTGCATTTCACATTTAGTATTTAGAATAGATACAGGTCTCGTTTTTCAAAATTTTACATGAGGCACAATGAAAATAGGGCTCAACACAAGTGTGGGAAAATTCATGAATTTTATGGCAAAAAAATAATAATAATTCAGAACACTAGTTACAGTCGTAACTACCATAGGTTACGATCGTAAACCCCTATTTTCAAAAAATTTGTAGAGCGTAGGTTACGGCCGTAACCCTTTCTTTTTTTAAAGCCCCTGGTTGAGCACACATATGCACACCCAAATTCTCCCAAATCCCTTAGCGCCTTAAACAATTCCCTGCCCCAAATTTTTACAAATTTCACCCTAACTAACTCATCGAAGTTCTTCATCCATATTGGCGATTTAAGGTATGTGCTTCCATTCCCTCCTTTAGGCATGAACTCATGTGCAAGTTTCGTGATTTTATTATTGATTGATGATGAATATGCATTGTGCAATGAGTTTTCTTGCCCAGATTCAACAAGCATTCTATCATTGACCTTTTTTCCCTTGTTCTAATGCGTATGGTGCCAACACTCGAAAAGTAGGTATGTTATGATTTTTATTTTTATTTATTTTTGCTAGGGAAAAGAAATAGATTAGGATGAGTGAATTTGTGCATTTTGCACTATGGGTGATGTGTTTTGAGGGCCAATTTAACACACAAAGGCACCCACTGCTAGGTGTTTGATAAAATGTTTCATTGAGTTTCACTTATCCATCTTGGGATTTTAATATATCGGCAGGCACGTACACTTTCCAACGATTATGTAAAAATGAAAAGCATAATGAAAACACTCCCAAAACATTGTTGTTTTCCTTAATCACATTGATGACATAACTCGAGTCAGGGCCTGACACCGTTCGAGTCACGACCAGACGCCACTACACTTGCATCACCAACTTCGTTCTTGACTCAATATATGTTGGAATTGTATCAAGGTCACTTTTGCTATGATTTTTCACATCATATGAGGTATGGGCCCCACGTTAGCCATTAACATCATTTGTAGGCCCATATGATATATATAATTAACCACATTTCTCTTCTCTGTTTTTTCTTTCCAATCCAACTTGTTTGGATGTTCTTTGAGTTTCAAGCCATATTTGAACCTTCGTGACATCTTTCTAACCTTTAGTACGCCTTCTGATACGTTACCTCAATCTTTTATTAATCAAATCTTTTTGTAAGCACTTAATGGCTCCATCTAAGACGAAGGAAAATCAAATAGTGGGGGAAATGCCAACTCCTTGGCAAAAAGTGCACACGAAGAATTACATCAAAGAGCAACTATTTTAGCCAGAAGATTTCCAAAACATACAAACCTCTGGCCTCCATGTGGCACCCCAAATCTATTGGAGACATTTTGTTGAGTATGGATGGACGAAATTCGTCAATGAACTACCCAGTGGTTACCAGTCCCTGGTGATATAGTTTTACAAGAACTCCAACTGGCAGATCGAGGATAAAGAGAGCCCAAAACATCATCATACCTGAGTCGATGGACGGCGAATAAGATTCTCGAGAGCCGAGATTGAGAAGTACTTGGGAATAAACAGTACGGGAGCCGATTATTTCATTCTAGAGCATAATGCCTTGTTCCCCTATACTACAGTACTCTAACGAGCACTTTATGAAAGGTTGCACAACACAATTGGTTTAGTCTGCACTTCTTACAAGAATCGGGAATTAACGATCGACGTGTGGTACATGTAGCTATAGGGTACAGGTAGTGTATACCCGTCCTCGTATCTCACCACTGTCTCCATCCGCTACCTTCGAGGCTATTATTTTATTTGCTAGGGAAGAAGCTTGATTTGGGATAGTATACATATGACATGATCTACAATTATGGTGGCCAGACACCCCAGCACAAGGTGATGCCATATCCATGCCTCACCACCACCATTTGACAACTTCAAATGGTGCCCGCCCCCATGGGTAGTGATACAGAAGGCTATTAGAAGGGCCTAGGACAACGAGGAGGATTCCGATGAGGTTGAAGAAGATCGGGCATGAGCTAAGCCCATCGTTGCAACAGCACCCCCCTTGAGCTGGCTTATATGCCATTCGACCATCGATGCTCGGCATGATCCACGGATTCCGTAATGAGCTCACTGAGATCCGCATCAAACAACGGCTAATGATTGAGAGGAAGTAGACATCAAAGGACGTCTAGATATAGATACGTTAGGCGATCTGCCGAATGGAGGAACGCCAGGGTAGTTTTCCAGGGCCTTCATGACCCTACACCTATCTCACTGACCCCAAGCTAGTCCTTAATCCTCATTTTGCACTTTCTTTTGTGTATTTCCACATTGAGGAAAATGTGGACATTAAGTATGCGGAAAGGGGTTAATTTTGTACTTGCGTGGGTTTATTTTTCTTTTTCTTGATCCAATACTTTATGTCTTGTGTTTTCTGAAATTGTCATTATTACGTTAAGACGTTTTAAGTTTAGTTCATCACCTTACTGAAGCAACTCCACTTTAGCTTGAAAATTTTTGTAACGACCCGCCCCGGTTCCGTACCCCGTACCAAAAGATTTCATAAAAACCTCATACGGATATATACGGTACATAAAAACCCTAAAGTGTCTATGGACGCGTGTACAAATTGACCTCTGAAAGCATATCAATTGTGGGCCTGTATGGAACTAGAGATGGTATCACTCACACATACATATATATCGTTTTTGAAATCACGAGTCCATTCGAAGTACAACGAATACTTATCATATACAAAAGATGGTTAAACAACTACATAACAAAGCTTATACACATAGGGACTCAAAGGACCTCGGCTCCAAAATCATTACTCAGCATAGGATTTGGTCTTCCCGTCTTCTCACACATCCCATCGAACCAAGTATGACCTTTTTCCGTCTCCAAATGCTTCCCATGTTCAATAATCTATCAAAACAGAGAGCGGAAACATAATGAGTCATAAAGACTCAGTGGGAAATAGATGCATATGTAATGTGGAAACGAATGTGCTATGGCACTAACAAATCACATATAACATATTGGCTATTTGTATGCATATAACAAATCACACATTGGCCTTTCACATTCGTGTCACAACATCATATAAATTGGTCATTGGCCTCTTATCACACATTGGGGTTTAACTCTCCCATCTAGGCCATTTATCAAACACAGAACACAAATGCAAACTCATGGTTTGCAACCTCCTATGCCTTTGTATTCCAAACATAACTTATACACACATATTCGGAACGTACATATTCGGAACATAACTTCTACAGAAGGTGCCATTCAGATCACATATGACTTAGGCCCTAATTGCTGCTCATGTGCTTACAAAGGTACCAACGAATTATATCACATATACGGCCATTCAAATCATATCACATATAGGGGGCCACACGTAGTGGCTTCACATCACATATAGGGATTCTATAGGTGACTCCTATGTGTTCAAGAGGTTGCTCCCACCCTTTGGTGTAACACTTTGTCCCGTATAGCACTTAGTTCTCCCAATTGGCCGTTAACTTATACAAATGTAAACACATGATTGGTAACTCATACATATACATATTCATTCGTGACGTACTTACACATAACATACCTACTCACACTTTCCTTTGTACCTTAGCCAACGAAGGCAACTATATCATACGCCAACCAAGGCAACCACATCACATCATATACGAAAGGCTCACGAAGAGCTCAAAAAAGAATTGTAATCACAATGGTAGCCATCACATCTTACTCATATCCTCCCATGCTACATATTAGGGCACAATCACAAGTCTTCTTCATAGGTAACACAACTTAGCTAACACAATGTACCGAACTTAACATACAACTCAAACATGTGCTAACAAGCATAGCAAGTATATGACATATGAATCATTCATGAAACGTAATCAAAGCTGTACACATGAGGTTACTTACCTTCTTACTTACATACACATAGCTATTACCCACCTTTAGGTAGCCAGACACAAGAGCAAGTGGCTTACTAGCTTCCTCCAACTCCCCTCCTTCCTCTTGCGTCCACTTCTTGGATCAATCATGCATATATGATATCAAAGATAGATCCTCAAGTGGCATCCATGATTTGGGAAGCTTAGAGAGAGCTTGGAGAGTGTCTTAGGTGTAATATCTAAGTTAGGAATGAGTTTGGTAGGATATATATCCCCAAAAGTCAAGAAAAGCCTAGAATCACTATTCTGCCTACTTAAAATTACGGTCGTAACCTTATTTCTTACTCCCGTAACTCTTATACATATGGTCATATCACACTTACATATGGCCGTTTCAAAGCCTCTAAAACTTCATATTCCTTCATTATCAATCTTAGGACGTATACTTCATACTTACAGCCGTAAATCACACTCATACGACTGTATCGAGCTTATGTACAGCGGTATAAAACTTTCTGAAACATTTAACATCTTCTTCAGCCACATAGTTACTGCCGTACTGTTCCTATCTTACGGCCGCATCTTCACAATTATAGTCGTATACATCACACTTACGGCCATAAATCCGGCTTAGTCCAATTTCCATATCTTATTTATACAGCTGTATCTCATATATTTACGACCGTAACAGACCAATTACGGCCGTAACCACCAAATTTAAGGCCCTAAATCTCATTCTACAGAATCTTCCTGAATTCTTTCTTTCACATACTTTCGTCCAGCCAGATAACTTTCACACATAAATATACTTATACGATGGTCAAACACATAGCAAAACAAATCAACATATTGAAACACACTTATGCCTTATTGTACACAAAATCACATATACACACCGAATAAAAATCGGGAGGGTGTTACAATTGTTGTTAAAGATTCTCAACTTTACCTACATAATCGAAGTTTAATGAGCACATAAAGGCCTTTTTTTCCTGTAGTTTCTTAACATCACTGAAAATTGGGGAATTTGACAAATTTTTGTATCTTAATGGTCCATATTGAAAGAAAATTCCTAAATTTCCTCTCAAAAATTCCATAAGTGATCAAATTTTGCAATTGTTCACAAGATGATGTGAGTGGTCATAGTTTGAACCTTGTTAGTAGGATGTCCTTTGCTTATAGGAATTGAGTTTAGAATCAGGACTGGGCAATGACCTATACTTCACAAATGGATAGGATTAACACACATGAACCATAATTTGTGAGCTATTGAGCCCTTTTTGAGCAATATCTTTATTATAGCTCTTATTAGACTATATTTGGATTCGCTTTGTTGTACTTGTTCTTGAGTTTCTTTATGCAAATGCAAAATAAAATGAAGGCATTTAGGATCGAGGCAAGTTAAGCCATATAAAAGAACGTACATGAATAAATCTACTAGTTGGAACCATTTTTTACCATTGGTCTTTTTTGTTGAAATTTGAGCCACATTACAAGCAGAATGTCCTTTCTTTGATTTATACCTCGATTTTGAACCTTAACTAGCAGGGATTGACAAGCTTAATTCAACAAAGTTTCGAAATTGAAAGATGTGCGTGTTGAGTGGTAGTGGAGCCTAATAAATTCGGGTTAGAATTTGAAGTTGAAAGTCAAAAAAATGAATGAAAAAAAAAGAGATGGACAAAAAAAGAGTTTGATAATAACGTATCGTAAAAGGATGATGTGGAAAGAAAAAAGGAAAGTGTTAGTTGAATAAACATCGCTTGTGAAATTTCTTTGCTTTTGATCCTAAAGAATTCATTGTTTTATCCCAACTAACCAAAAGTGCCATTACAATCCAATAAAGGCCTCCACTATGAATTTGTGTACTTGTTTGCTCTAGCATTGACATATTAGTAGTCTGTGGTATGCGTTTATCCAGATAGTGAGTTGAGTGAAATTTACGCCCTTAGACACTTTGTGTGAATTGACTAAAAAGTTTGTGACGGTTAGGTCCCATTACATGTGCTTATAGGTGGTTTGACTTGCTTGGTTTAGGTTCTGAGCATATGTGACTTAAGGCTGGGGAGGTAATGCTAACAAAGTGCCCACTATGGTTATCTCATAGTCTTTTGCTAACATATGACAGATTTTGGTGAAACTAAGACTTTTTATAGGTTATCAGTGTTCAATTGTTGAGAGAATTCACAAGAAATGAGATGAAACAAACCACGTTGGTAATGGATTGATACGGGGTGCTTGAATTTTCTTTTCTATTCATCCGATACTGGAAAAGAGAAAAAAAGAAACGAAAATGGAAACTAAACACGACCGTTCCACAATTTGCAAAATTGGTTTTCTTGTTTTGCACCTTTATGGTCTCGTTCTTCAATGTCCAACTTTTTCTTTGGTTATTCATTCCAATGTGCATATATATATATATATATATATATATATATATATATATATATATATATATCGAAAGAGATACTAGGTCCCATAGTAGCTACTCCTTCTTTTATATATATATAAAAGATTCTTAGATTAGATATGTACAAAAGGTGTACAACATTTACATTTGATATAGTTCTATTTTTCGATGGATTACTCAACTTTTAAATCAATGACTATCACATTAGTCATATGTGTGTTGTACACTATTTTATATCACTACTGTACTAGTTGCATTTTCCGTTGATGGGGGTTTTATTTTTCACATATTGCATCACTTTTTTTTAATCAATGAAGATGTGTGTTGTATATCATTTTGTACACCTCGTTGTGCAAGTAATATTTTTCTAAAAAAATTTTTTGAATTGAAATTCAGTAGTAGTAATTATATTTTTACATCAACTAGAATTCACACTCGTATATGGTACCTACTTGTTCAATAGCAAAATTAAAGAAATGATGCATTATACTGTTAAATTGAAAATATATATCACATATCTAAAGTCAGTGTTTATTGTTAAATAATTAAAAAACTCTACGTGAATCTAATAAATGATGATTAATGAGTACTTCAATAAATACCTATCGTAAAATAATAAGAGTTGAGATCCATTTTAATCATAACAGATTAAAACATTTATTATTTCCTATTGAATAAATAAATTCTTCTCAAATTAAAAATCTTTTTAAAACCATTTTTTATTTGTATTAAAATTTTAGGACTACTTTGTAGAAAATATGAACATTTCAATTAATTAATAAATTAAATAAAATTCTCTGCAATATTTTTACAATAAAAATAAAAATAAAAATGTGTTGGAGTCTTGGTCTCAAATTCTTTAATATGTTCTATTTTTTAGATCACAAGCTCTGCTAACCACTAGAGGAGAAATATGATAGCTTGTGTAGGCATAAGCATACACATGACTTACGAGAGCTTCTTTTTTCCCCTTTAATTCTTTATTTATCTATCCTTCGTTTCTTACATTTTCTTTGGAAAATAAAACTTGAATATGAAAATAAACTTCAAAAATGCAATTATATTGTAATTTTTAAAATTATTCTTGACATGTTAGCGCTCTCATTTTTGCCATAAAGTTCAATTCATCAAATATGGCCTTTTGTTTAATACTTAAAAATTTGTACGATTGATCGTTCATATAAAAAGTTCCAATTTTTGTAACTAGCAATTCGCTGAACATAAGTTAACTTAATTGAGTGTTAATTTTTTTTTGTTAGAAACTCCCATAAATCAATTCCTAATATTTGATATTATAATTTTTAATCTTGAAATTTACTACTTTGATGCTAAGCGTAATGCAAAGTGTTGGAGGACAGTCGTGCAAATATATCTCCTCCATGTGTAATGATAAATCTCATTTCATATTTAAGAAATCAATCTTTGCTCGAGACCAATATTTTACAATATCCGAAGTCAAATACCCATTTGATATTTGACCAAAGGTATTTAAGAAAAAATTAAAAATTATATACCTAAGAAAAAGTCGTAGGTGGCACAGTCCTCCTCTTATTATGGATGCAAAACGACCCGCAATACCCAAAAACTGCAGTGTCGAACCATATGCGTCCAAAAAACCCGAATCGATGGGTCGGATATGGTTTTCGATACGAAAACCCAAAGTAAATATGGGTCGAATATGGACTTTAGAGGTGTACCCGAACCCAAACCGAATACCAGCAAATTTTTTTCTTCAAAAAATTTTAAATAAAGAAAATTGTGTTATTTTATGTGGTAAACTAGTAAGCAACATGCATATTTTAACCAACTCCCAACATACCTAAATAGCTAATGCCAAATCCATCCTATTGACAATATCCAATGGCCCAACTTACAGCTGATACATGATTTACTCCACACAACGGAATTGCTGCAAAATCTGTTTGTCAGACTACTTCCTATCACGGTCATCTCATGTTGCAGCATAAAGGCTCTCGTTTCTCCTGCAATTTGTTCCACATGGAAATCATCTGCCTTGGAGATTGGTAGTGAGCTATGTAATGTTCTTCTATGCACCTAAACTGGTAGAACTTCAAGCTATGTAAAAAAAAAGCCGAGTAAAGGGGTACCCGTACTCGGATTTGAAAACCAACGCAAACAGATACCCGGACCGAACCAACCCGAATCACTAGTGGTTCGGTTCGATTCCATTCGGTTATTGGTGTGGATTTGGCATCACGTTTCGAGTTAGGGTTTGGCCGACTCGACCCGAACCTAACCTATACCCATCACTACCTCCTATGCCTAGATTAATTTTTTTTTTAATTTACATTCTTATTTTCGACCCATTACATCGATTAATGATGTTATATTGCATTATAAAGAGTGTGTAATAGTTTTTGTAATTATCAGACATATATGTAGTGGTTTTATTAAAATATTACACAAGGTGTGTAATTTTGTTGTAATGATTACACATCGTAAGAAATGGTGTTGCAATGCATTGCAAAGAGTGTGAAGTGGTGTTTTAATACATTACATAGTGTTTATAGTGATATTATAATAATTACATAGAGTCCATAATGCATTGCACAAGGTCTATAATTGTGTTGTAATGTATTAAATATAGCGTGTAATTATATTGTAATACATTAAGCAATTAAAAATAGTCGTGTCTGGCAATGCCCACATTTGTACTAGGCAATCTTCCAATTATAATGGCCACCTAATTTGCGTAATTAATTTTCTTTGAATTATTTTTTAAAGAAGTTAAATGATTGTGAAAGCATAAATTTTCCTATTTAAAATGAAAATGATATAACCTACAAAGAATTGTAGGTAAATGAAATATTTCTTATAGATAATATGTAATCAATTACAAAATATATGTAATGTATTATATATAGAATGATTATATAGAATATATATTGTATAATATTGTATATTGAGTTATTAAGTATAGAAAAGGGACAAAAATATTTAACTAAAATTAAAAAACACATTTTCGTAATGTACATTAGCGAAGTTAAAGGCCAATCAGTAATTATAAGAAATGATTGCAATATTATAAGAAAAAATTGAGCAAATAAAATATTAAAAAGGAAAAAGGCATAAGAAGAACTATAGAAAAAACAAAAAATTTAAATTAAAAGTCACAAAAACATATTTATGCAAAAATGAACAACTGAACATGAAAAATAAACAGTGCCTTTGCCAACGAAGGTGGTACACAATAATTAATTTTACGTCAAGATTTAAGTTAATTTTAAAATTAATTCTATCTGGCTTTATTATTGAAATATAGGAATTAAATTTTTCCAGAGATATAAATTTTCCAAAGAATTTTCAACTTTCTATGAAATGCTGCGAATTTGAATTTTTGATTAACTAAAGGTATAATTCTTGCACCATAGCTGTCCAATTATCCAACCTCTAACTACAATCTGTACGAGAAGAATGGACCCGGGACTCCACAACCATGAACAATTCGAAGTAGGTTTATGGGAGAATATTTAAGTCTTCGTCTTGTACTTTGTGCTAGCAAAACATGACAGAATACTTTGAAGTCTATCATTATTCCATGCTTTCAGAAAACCAGCTGAAATGGTAAAAGTTTGGGTCTATTTGTAAGATTTAGGCAAAGTTGAATCCTTATAGGACTAAGCTAACCAAGTTCTAATAGGATTAAACTTTCACTAGTCCTAATCAAATTAGACTTTTAATTCCACATATGGTTTGACCTAATTAATCAAATTAATTAAGTCAGCCGATTTTATACAACCAAACCCAACAACTGGGCAATGTATATTAATTCTAACAATCTCTAACTTGGACAAAGTCCAATTCTAAATCATAGATTCTTATATTCTGTGGGTGGCCCATTGCTCTTCCACTCACGAAGGCAAACTTCGTGTCATTATTATTCAAATCTAATTTGATTGAGATAAATTGAAATCTATATGGCAGTTTATCATGGATTCACCTAGATCAATCACTGTACATCATTGTCGAAGATCGACATATAACAATGTATCAAGGTAACGCATTTGACAGGAAGGCCATATGGTGTGACAAGACCTGAATATGTATGCTTACTATGGAAATATAATTCATTCATCAATATAACCCAACTAGTTTATAGGTGTGGGTATGGGATAAATTTAACAAATGACCATTAAACTTACATTATGTAACCATTAACCTATTCATCTTTCAAATGTCACTAAATGCACACTGAACTTTGTTCAACATTCACCATTATCTACACAATACACAAACATTTGGAACATTCAATGGAACTTGCTAATGTAGCCAATGGAATACAATGTGGTGCCTACTGGCACATCTAAATCTGACTTGGCATCCATATAAGTAGCCACATCTTTGATCCACTCACAATTATACCTAAAACAAAATTTCGATAGATTTTGAATTCCCAAAAATCCCATCAATTCTCATGCTTTTCTACTCTCCAAAATCCCTAATTCTTATCCCAAAAATCTAACCCACGTCGTGAATTCAAGCAAGTCTCGTGGAAGATTTAAATTCTAACGGCCAATTAAATAAAAGGCAAAGAATTTCTTGCATTTATATTGTTGAGTAGATGGTTGTTGGTTGTAGGTCATTTTTATGGACGTGTATAGATCCTATTTGATATGTTGTGTAGGTTTAACCAAATACCAATATGAACTTTTCCAAATTCTTTTGTTTACTGCTGGTGCATTACTTGGGCATTGAATTTATAGGTTATTTTTTCACATTTTATAGCAAATACAAGTGACAAAGTAGAGATGTTGGAGGGCCAAAAACAAGACGATAACAGAAAAGGGTTCACGGAGTTAAGAAACTAAGAATGCATAAATTATTTGAGCCATTGTGGTATAAATAGCATTACTATTAGTTGACATGGAAATGTTTTCTAGATAATTCAAGATATGGTGCATAACAAATAACCCTAGTAGTAATAAAATTATGTTGAACAACAATACAAGAAGTGATCACAAAAATCATCGAGGAATTGCAATTCAACTGATGGTGTTTACAAGGAGAAGAGTTATCAATTGCACTGATTGTTCTACATGGCAAACTAGTTCAGCTACTTTAAAATGATGTACCAATTTTTTGGCGATCATACTTATGTGATTATACCATTCCAATCTTGAAATTCTTAAAATTTTATGGCTCTGCTGGGTGATTTCCTTGATCAAATGCAATGATGGGCTTTAACAATTGGAGAAACTTTGCAGTTGTTTCAGCCGAAATAGTTGGCAAAGTAGTGTAAGATAAGCAGATTTTACTGCAGCAAATACATATGAGCCTGCGATGGAGCTATTATGGTTAACAAAAATGCAACCGTGGTCGAATAAGGCTGAAGCTTATGTGGTTCTAGAAGGATTGTGCTCTGTGTTGGCCATTGGAGCGGTTTACTCCAATTGATTGCAATTGATTAATAACTTGAAAGATGGATTTAGCACTCGCATCCTATACGCATATACCCAAAGATATTTTGCATTGCTTAATCCTATATCTTATGGTTTTATAGATTGTCGTCAACAATTCATTGGACTTTCATTAAAAACTTAATTAATAAAAGTCAATTCTTTTGATTTCAAAAATAAAAATAAAATTCTTAACATTTCACAATGAAGGACATATAACTCAAGGTAACAAATTTTATTTTTTCTCATTCATGTGAAATATAGTCCACTTTTATTGGATTGCATCTATTTAGTGTTTGAAAAATCATTAAAAAGGAAATTGGTATGGGAATGCAATTGAAAAGACATAATAATAGAGAGGGAAGATTCAAGTTGATTGATATAAAAAATTCACAAAACCTCAAAGATATAATGTTCAAAAATATGGATCAAACCAATCTACAAAATAGGAACAAATAACACAAAGCACGAAGCTCTTGGCAATTAATTAACAAATTATATATTGAAAATAAGCAACACATGAAGAACTTGTATAATGGAACCAAAAAACATCGTTTCTTTTAATAAAGCACATAAATTTCCCACAAACCATTACAAAGCACGATTTGATCAAATAATTCTTCGTAATATGAAGTACTGGTAATGCACAAAACAAGATCCATACCACCAATCAATTCAACAAAACTAGGTCCAAAGGAATGAACAAGTGGTGGACTGGTAAAGCCGCCCATGTGCCGGCCCTCGGTCCCGGGTTCGACTCCTATCCCCGCCCTTGTGCTCTCCCCCTTCCCCGATTTCCCCTTGTAACAAAATAAAAAAATAATAATAGGTCCAAAACATAAATACTAGCAATCTATATGTTGATAGTTAGCCAAGCAATGTATGGTGATCATTTCAATGGACAAAACAAAAACTAAATACGAAATTCATGCTAGAGGAATTACAAGAAACTGACAATGCCTAGAATTTTAAATGCAAAAACAAGTTGTGATAAATCCACACTACCAAAAACTAAATGCTAAGTTACAAGAACCATCCGAGAAAAAAGAACTTGTATAAACAGCAGAGGTAGCCATTAAACATCGATAAAAATGCAAATACCAACTGCTACTACTCGAAAAAATACAAATGTCAAATTAGTCCAGTAGTCATTGTCTAAGCTTTATACATAACCCATCCATCAAAACTAGGAAAAGAAAAAGAAAATCAACAATTTTCTAATAGATTGTCATAAAAAATCTTATTTTAATTTGATCTCTTTATATTGGTGAGATGTAGTGATTGGATCAACAATCACATACTATTTTGCACTAGATATGGTGTAAATACTTTTATATTAATATTACACCATAATACCAATCAATGTCAAAATACTACAAGATTATTGATCCTTCAGCATCTGCCATGAATAACAGAACTTTTTCAAAAATGAACAAATCTATATATATATATATAAATTTAATGTATTTTATGATTAAATTTGTAGGTAAATACATGAGTGTAGTTTAGAGAGATTTTGGAACAAATGGTATTTGGCTATGTGGCTAATTATAACAAAAAAAAAAAAAAAACTCACACGAATGAAATGCATGGATGAAAATAATGTTTGAGAGAATTCAATTGTATGAAAATTTAAAGAGATGTATGGCCAGCATGTGGTAGGTTTTGAGATAATTCATTTTGAACTGTTTAATTATTTATTATTCTGAATAGTTCACTCAATATCTAAAAGTGTATATCAAAGGAAGTTTTTTCATTTCAAAATTTACCGTTATATTTTTGTTTAAAAACTACTTTACCTGTTTTTAAATTCTATATTTCCTCATCGTTTTATTTGTTATTTAATTAATATATATTTCTAGATTAAATATTAGGCTATTCCTCTTCTTCTATATCTCAAGAATCAAGCTTATGGATCTACAATATTCAGAACATTAAAGGCGAAAGCACAAATATGAAAGCTTGGAACATTTTCCGAAGTTTCTTTGGTCTATTTTCTACATCCATTCTTTACTGCCGGCCCTTTTTTCTTTTTATTTTTCTTTTTTCTCTCTTTCTCGGAACATTATATATATATATATATATAACTTTTTGCATGAGAACGTAGTACCAAAAAATATTTTAATGCATGAAATGCACAAAGATGTTAGATTCCGACTTCTTTAATAGGAGGTGGAATTTTTCTCAAATCCAAAAACATATTCATGTGTTTATGAGACGTACCCGAAAAGGAGCATGTTTCGGGTACAATGGTTTATAGAATCCACAGCTAGCGTTGTAGGCTGGATGTGGTCAGACGGTAACGTCGACGAGGGCCATCACGTACGCAACACACGATGGAAATGATCATTCATAGTGTAAACAGACAGTCCGAGTGTAACGGCCACGAGGTGTTGGCTAGCTCCGCGTGCAACAATGAACATAAACATAGCCACTTGCTCTGCGTGTCTAACATTGGATGTGTCGACCAACTAGTAATCAGATCGTAAGCACAAAGTGAGGAAGTTGAACACGTTCGGATCCATACGGAACAAAGTCTAGCACATTTGCGAGCATTGAATGGCACTGTGAACCATTATAGGGCCTGATCTTTCTCCATGCACACATGAGTTTATGATGTGAAGCGTTTAAGAAATTCGGAAATCATGCTAATTCCTACGTGACAGAACTCAGCCCACTGACGGTTGTTAGCGTCGATTGATAACAACTCATTCAAAAGCGGTGCTATATGATCCATAGAGATTCAAGAAAAAAACTAACAAACAAAGAAAACTAGTTGCTTTGAAAATGAAAAAAAAAAAGGCTAGGCAACACACATTAAGATGAAATGTGTAAATCTAAACCATGCTTGTTGTATACGGGAAGGTAGCACTTTTACGTAGTGGATTTTACATAAAGCAATAAACATTATTCTGTTTACGTGTTGAACCCTTCCATGAGTGTACCTGATGACATTGGTACACATGGAAAAGTGATGCGTGCCGTGATGCACCAAATATTAATTACCTTCTCGGTTTTGAAAACTAGAAATTGATGTAGCAGTGGTCAGTAAGTGTTGATCCCATAAAGAACAGTTCGTCAATTTAGTAAACTTATACTAACTAGTATAATTGGGGGTTCTAGAAGATGGGGAGTAGATATTGAATACAAAATAAAATAATAATTAAGAGGGTTTTGCCAATGAGAGAAATCATCTAATTATTTGTGTACTCCAGCCTCCACTTGCAAATCCAATTTAATCGTCACGTGTTCTATTTTCTATTTAAATCTTTAACCCCGAGATAATAAATTACACATTTTTATTACCCACATTTTCCCTTAAGTATAACTAATTGAAGGTCGGCTTTTTAATTAGTTCTTAGATTTTTGGATAACCAAGAAGTCCGGTCTCTAGATTTAATGCAAAAGCTAGCTTTAAGAATTAGGAAAATAGGTTAAACTTAAAGTAACATTTCAATCAGCTCGAAATGTTTTATAATAGGGTTTGTTATTCCCAATGATACATGATCATTAGTTGTTACGTATGAATTAGAGAAATCAACAAATACGAATTGAAACTTTAATTCTAACAAGTTGATAATAGAATATTAACGCAATTGATCAAATCTAATTAAAGTTCATATTATCAAAAATAAAATAGAAAAACAAACCAATTCGAATAAGAGAATAAGAACAACGTAACTTATGAGTTAATCGGGCAGCAAGCTTTAAACAGCGACATCCCGTTGAACTAGATCGAGACACCTAACCAATCATATTCTCGGCCAAAATATACATTTCAAATATAATTCCGCCGGAATAAGAAAGGATAATTAAGCAATCTCCTAAGCTTTATTGACACTTAAACTGTTCAAACTTTTACTCAAAATAAGATACAAAAGAAAACTAGATATAAAAGATAGATACTACTAGAATGAAATATAACACTAGGAATTGAGGATAGGAGAGTATTTTTACAAGTGAGATGATTTTTAGAGATTAAAGGCCTTGCCCTTTTATAGGAAACAAAGGAATCTTTCATTTATGTATCCACTAGTTGTTCTTCCACTTTCATGCCACTTCCTCATGCATTTTGATCACTCTAATTCCGATTTTTGTCTTTGGGACCAGAAATAGCTATTTTACATCATCAAGTTATCTTTCTTTTGGCACTAGAATGACACTAATTGGATCTTTGTAGGCCAAGTTATGGCATTTGCATCGAAAGTTGACATTGGATGCCTTGAATGTTCATGATGCTGTCTTCAAACCCAATTTTCATCCATTTTGCCACTGATCTTGCATAACAGACTAGAGATAACATTTGTAGATAATAAAGTTATCTTTCTTTTTGGCATTGGAATTAGGCTAATCACATATTTCTAGCTTAAGTTATGATCCAAACACTGAAAGCTGCCTAATGAATCCGAGTTGCTGATTTGCATTTTTCATGCTTTGTTCATCCATTTAAACTTGTTTCAATTCTTCTTGGTCCTTAAATATGAAAATAAATAAAAACATGTAAATACAAACTTATAAAATAATTATCACACAATAACAAACGTTATTAGAGAGTTATTAAAGTGCTTTTCAAGCACTTATCAGTAGGCAATCAGTATTCTCTTAACAAGAAAAGACAACTTAAATTACATGCATTTAGGGAAAAATTTTAAAATGGCATAGTGTTCATAATTGTTATTTACCCTTCATTTTTCACTAGTTCTATTTTTTCATATTTGCATTTTCAGAATTCGGGGGCCAAAAAAAATCAAAAACATTTGCGCACTCGTTAGTGCCCCTAATTTGCGTAAATGCGTAAAAGTATAGTTTTTTTGCAATGCAAATTATTGTTTCTCAGTTTCACAAGTTTCACAAATACGGAGGACAACGTAAAAGGCAATAATGCATTTAACATGTGAAATAGTTTGGGTGACTGCATGTCTGCAAAAGGAAAAGTTCAATTATGGGGTTCGTAGTTACTAGGTAGGTAGCTACTATCCGCATGGTGTTGCAATGATCATATATAAATGTTGTTTAATAAAAATAAATATAATTTACTAGGTCAACAAATGTGAATTTTTTCCGTTTCGTATTATTTTACTTGGTAAGATATTTCATATGGGTACAATCACCATATATATCAATTTTGACTACCTTAAAAGTTGCCTTTTTTTTTTTTTGAAAGGTAAAAGTTGCTTATTATACTTCTAATCAGTTTAATTCTGTATCAACTTACTAACTTTTAATGAACTAGTGGGAAAAGACAAAAAAAAAAAAAGCACACAAAATAAATTCACCAGTTAGCCAAATTAAATTCAAAAGAAACTTTACTCTTTATGTCTATGCCTATGTAATACAAATAGCCAAAGAAATTGGTGTAGACAACGATCAATTATGTGGTCGTGGCACATATATATATATATATATATATAGAGAGAGAGAGAGAGACACACACACACACATAGGTTGAGGGAGACAAATGTTCATTGAAAGAAAGAGATTCAATGAGTTTTGGACTTTTAAATTGGACAATAATTAACGTACATGAAGTTCATGAAGAGAGACGCATGCACAGATAGGAATTTGAATTGTTTAGATTTGATTGATATCAATTACTCATGGATATGGAGATGACTATATCGAACTTTTCAAGATTACTATTAATTACAGATAAATTAGAGATTATAAAAAACTAGTGAGGGTAGTAGTGGCCAAATAAATTTTCTCATTGCGGAGGAACTTTTATATATTATTATTATTATTATTATTATTATTATTATTATTATTATTATTATTATTATTATTATTATTATTGCTCACTAACTACACTTTAAGGAAAATTTTGCCCATTAAGTTATACCATTTTATTTTTTGCCCACTAACTACACATTTTCTTAATATGACCATAATAACCCTGAAATGATACTAATGTTACAAAACACCCAATGTCTTCTGTCTTTCAAATTGTACAAGGGGGTCCTCTATCATTAAATTTGCATAAGAGGTCCTCCGACTTTAAAATATTGCACTTTAGTCCTCGATTTTTGAACATTCTTTCAAAAATACTCCAAAGTATTTGCACTTAAGTCCTCTATCTTTTAGATTATTTCATTTTGGTCCTCAAACTTTTAGATTATTTATTTTTTTAGTGCTGTTTGCTATTCTTTTTTCTTGTTATCTTTCACATTTAAGAAATTCACTTACAAACACAATATTTAGATATAATTAAATAAAAATCCGCTTATTCAATTCAAAAATTACTCATTTAAAGATATAAATAAGTGTATAAAATGAGTACTTCTAAATTATTACCCTAGGTAATCTCGATTGATGTTATCTAGGGTGGTAATATAGATTACCACCCCCGGTAATCTCAACCAACATTCAACTTTTCGCTTTCCTCGCCTCCAGCTTTCTCTCTCTGTGTACTTTCTCTCTCTAAATTACCACCCCCGATAATCTCAATCAACATTAAACTTTTTGCTTTCATCAGCCCCCTTTTTCCTTTACACATTTTCTCTCTCTAGATTACTACCCCCAATAATCTCAAATAATATTCAACTTTTCACTTTCCTAGCCCCTGACTTTCTCTATGCACTTTCTATCTCTAGATTACCATCCCCGATAATCTCAATCAACATTTGAGTTCTCATATTCATCTTCATCGACTTTTTCTCTACTCACTTTCTATCTAGATTACCATTCCCGGTAATCTCAATCAACATTCAACTTTTTCTTTCATCTTTCCCAAGTTTCTTTTTACCCACTTTCTCTCTCTAAATTACCGCCCCTGGTAATCTCGACCAATATTTAACTTCTCTATTCCCCCGTACTCTAATTTCTCTCTCCATGCACTTTCTCACTCTAAATTACCACACTTGGTAACTTCGATCAACATTCAACTTCTCGCTTCCTTTGCGTCCTGACTTTCCCTCTCTAGACACTTTCTATCTTTATAGATTAACATCCCCAGTAATCTCAATTAATATTCAATTTCTCACTTCCGTCATTTATCACTTTTTCTCTCTATGCACGTTCTCTCTGGTTTAACATACTTTTGAAAAAAAAATAAAAAATTATATCATTATTCATCATTAGTTGTGATTACCACGTAAGGTAATATTATATCGGGATAAGTAATAAAGTTATTGAAATAGGTGATATTATTTTGATCGGTTTTAGATCTTTCAAACTGTTGAAACTTTAAAATCTTTGGTAATTAAATTTTTGAGAATTAAATCTTAGTCCCTAAAGTTTCGGTTATATCATTGTAATCTAGAGATAGAAAGTAGGGAAAGAGAGAAATTCGTGGACGAAGGGAGTGAGAAGATTATTGGGGTGGTAATCTACGGAGAAAATGAATGTTGATAGTGAGAAGATGAATGTTGATCTAGATTACTAATGATTGTAACTTAGAGAGAAAACTCGTAGAAAGAGAAAGTTGGAGACAACAGAAACAAGAAGTTCAATGTTAATCGAGTTTGCTAGGGGTGATAACGTAGAGAGAATGTGCGTAAAGAGGGAAAGTTGAAGAAGATGGAAGTGAGAAATTGAATAGTGATCAAAATTACTTGGGTGGTAATTTAGAGAGAGAAAATGCATATAGAGAAAATCGGAGAAGATAGAAACGAAAAGTTGAATGTTTGTCAAGATTATCGAGGGTGGTAATCTAGAGAAAAAAAGTGTGTAGAGAAAAGGTCGGGTATGCGGGAAGGGAGAAGTTAAATGTTAGTCGAGATTACCGGGGGTGGTAATCTCAAGAGAAAAATCGTGTAGAGAGAAAGAATCTAAGTAGATAAAGGTGAAAAGTTAGATGTTAGTCGAAGTTATTGGAAGTGATAATCTAGAGAGAGAAATTGTGCATAGAAAATATCTGGGAAGATGAAAATGAAAATTTGGATATTGGTTGAGATTATTGGGAGCTAGTAATATAGAGAGAGAATTAGGGAAGCGAGAAGTTGATTATTGGCCGAGATTACTGAGAATGGTAATTTAGATAGAAAAAGTACATAAAGAGAAAGTCAGAGAAGATGAAAGCTAGAAATTGAATATTGGTTGAAATTACTGGGGGTGGTAATTTAGAGAGCGAAAATGTGTAGAGAGCAAAAGTCGGAGAAGATGGAAGCGACAAGTTGAATGGTGATCGAGATTACCGGGTGTGATAATCTCGAGAGAGAAAGTACATAGAGAGAGAAAGCCGGAGGCAAGGAAAGCGAGAAGTTGAATAATTGTCATGATTACCTAAGGTGATAATCTGGAGAGAGAAAGTGGGTAGAGAGAAAAAGTAAGAGATGAGGGAAACGAGAAGTTTAATATTTTTCAAGATTATCTGGGGTGGTAATCTGGAAAGAGAAATTGAAAGATGAGTGAAGCGAGAAGTCAGATATTTGTTGAGATTATTGGGGTAGATAATGTGTATTAGTTGGCGTGGCAATCCATATTACTCGGGAAAGTAATATTTCTACGTACATTGATTTTTATGAATTGCTATTAAGAGTATTAAATGAATTATAAATTTATCTTCGTGCTTGCTATTTTTTTTATCATGATGAAAATTTTATTTATTTATGTTATCTTAAATATTGTGTTTGTAGGTACATTTCCTAAATATAGAAGAAAATAAAGAAAAGGGGCTAAAAGTATCAACATCCAAAAGTTTGAGGACCAAAATGAAACAATCCGAAAGATGGGGACATTGGGTGCAAATATTTTGGGGTATTTTTGAAAGAAAATTAAAAAATTGAGGACTAAAATGTAAAATTTGAAAGTTGGAGGAACTCTTGGTCAATTTGAAAGATAGAAGGAAAATGAAAGTATGGAAAAAGAAAGATGGGGGGCAAAAATGTCCACAAAACACCTAAACAGAGTAATCAGTAAATCACTTTTTATAATTTGTAATTAGTGGTTAAGAAATAAGATATTTTAATTTAGTGGATAAAAACCGGTTTTGACTTGAATTTAATGTGCATTTTTCCATGTTATTGTTATTATTATATATTAAAGATAACGATTACGCATTAAATAAATGCATAATTGTAACATGAAGAAAATAAATACAGAAGAACACAGAGTGGTCCATATTTTGAGCTGGAAAAGAAAATTTTTAAATGAGCATATCTTTGTAGAAAGTGGTGTATAGTCTAGAATGAATAAAGAGGAAAAATGAGCATATTTTTATGAGACAGAGTGAGTGTTAAACACTATATATTTCTTTTTCAAACTAAATCTGCTTCTAAACTCTTGTACAATTGACTAAGATAAAAAGTTAGATAGAAAAGTAATGAATTTTGAATGAGATTCGAATGAGAAAAAGAGAATTTGAGACGATAAAGATAAGAGGAGTTTGTGAAGTAACTCCTATGTTTTTCGTATTTCTTTTCTCATAGAGGTCAAAATCTTGGAAAATAAAAATGCATTGGAGATGGTTTGAATAAATCTTCTGATGCGTTCTCCTTCACCGAGTCACTCTAAGTGGTTTGAATGAATCTTGAATGATGCATTCCCTTTCACTAACTCACTCTAAAATCTAGCTAAATGTATTGTACCCATGTAAATGGTAAATGAGGCCTTGAGAGTTGAGAATAATTTGTGAATGGAACTAATAGGATTTGCAATTTGAAAGGGAAAAAAGAAATAAAAATTGAAGCCATTCCCCTACCAGTGCGCAGTGAATTCCTTTATGAAGGTGCTTTAATTTTGACATGCTAAATAGTACCGATATCCAATTACATAGCAAAGGCAAAACACAACCAAGTAACAACCCAATACATTGTTTTAGATTGAGAAAAGGCAAGGTTAGTGGTCTGGACAAAGGAAAAAATAAGAAAATGAAAAAAAAAAAGGCACAAGTTATTTCTTGACACACAAACGTCACAACGCTTGCAAACACCTACAATGCATTAGAATGTTGAACAAGGTATGAAACCAATAGCAACAACAACCTTCCACTGGCCTCATATGAACTACCGCCTATTCATGTTCTCCGTTTTGGCGGCCTTGGTTGCAATGAGCCATGCATCCCTTGCCACAGTAGAAGTGAAACCGAACAAGAACTGGCAGTTCATTGGATTCTCTAGGAAGAAAACGACATGAGTGTGCATTTCAAGATTTGTCACCTCCAAGTCACTGATTTTTCTCATGTACTGAGCAACGCTGGGAACCATGTCACTCTTGGCCTCTACATGTATAGCATTGACGTGGCCGGTAGTTTGCATTGACTCCCGGTCATCTTCGTTATAGTGAGTCGACGTCGGCAACCAGTTACAAGACTGCTAGTGGCCATAACGACTGGCTTTCGTTTTCCAGAAGAACCACCACTCCCAGTAATTGTAGGCACTTGCACGAAGGGGTGTTCTTCATTTGATTGACCATCTCCGTTGTCACCACTCCCTTTGCCCTTGTCTGGATCAGAATTCTCGAAATCCTCCCATGTGGCATGAAAAGTGTTGCTCAACCTACTTGGGGCAATCAAGAGGTTGCTTGTGGCCAAGTTTTCGTCAAACACTGCCGGTCCCAAGTCACGATAAGAGCGTAAATCAACGAACCGATACGTCATTACCTTTCCTCTCGTTTCCCCAAGAACAAACTTTGAATGATGAGGTTCGATGCAAATGCAAAGTTACCAGCCTACAAATGATGCGCAAACAAATATGAAATATTCAATAATTAACACCAACCAAGGCGAAATATTCCAGCTGTTGTGTGCAAACTACCTTTCTAAAAAACTAAAGGAAGATTTATAGCATTCTATTGTTCACTTGTCGTAGATGTCTTCAAGTTTGGCCCAAACATAAAGCAATTAAGATGAACAAAAAGCATATAGGTGAACCAAGCAATATGGCCATCAGTACCAACAACAATGAGATACACTACAACTAAACCTTACTAATTTATGATGCCATAATCAACTGGTCTTGCACTGCATACACAGAAACTAGATAGTGAACAAAAAAAAAGGTCAAAAAAAAAAAACAAAAAACCACACGAAACAGTGGCACACTGGCAATTTTGGGCAGACCATCCAATGTTCAGCAACAAATCACAGCAAATCAATATTTCATAATTATTGCAATTAATTAAATTTAGAATTGTATTTTGTATGCATGTTGTTATATTGTATTCTCGCAATGTTAATGTTTCAATCTAGTTTGAAGACTGGGAAAGCAATTTAAGGTCAATGTTAAGCTATTAGAGAGAGACAACATTTTTGTATTTACATTATAAGTTTAAATCGCCTTTAATCTTTAGATCCTCTTTACTCTACTATATTTATTTTCGACTTAAAGCACTCAAATTACATCGAATAATAATCAAAAGGGGATGAAAAAAATTTGTAAATGGTGATACTTCTCCTGGAGAAAAAAGGGTGTTTTTCTACAATAACGTGTGGTTTAAAAAAATGGAGCTTTTGAAAAAATATGAGGACGATCATTTTTCTAAAACAATCCAAAAATTTAAATTCAAATGTAATGAGGATTTCATGTCCCTAGTTGCAAAGGACATAGCTTGCTTACCGCATTTTTGGCAACCCACCACGATTGGTCTTGGTCTAACGCACCAGTAATTGGGTGGCGACCAGCTCTTGTTTGGTCACAAAGCAAATCCATTGTTAGGGATTGAGGTTCCATCCTAAAAGGTTGACCTATTGGGCGGAGTAATTCAATCCCTTATAAACCCATATTTAGCCGATGTAGGATTTCATTCGCATATCCCTAATAATCCCCATCTCGAAAGAAGTACTATATTAATTTGCTCCCCTTCAATCAATAGCCAATATATCCAACTTTCTCCTCAAGGCCCAGCTCTTCCACTACGATTGGGTCATCGTCTTACGTGGCACAACCGCATTAAGAGCCAATTCACATGTTCTATCAAGGCTTAACACTTCCACTGCGTCTCAACAACCGCCTTACATGGACACAACCACCTTCGGAACCAACCATGGATTTTTTTCCTTTGGCCTTATGATCCATCTCGGAGCCCATCAACTTCGTAATGGAAATTGTCTCACACATACACATGGCTAAATATGGGCGCTGGCTCTAATACCACTGTTGGGGATTTTCCACCCTAAAAGGTTAACCTATTGGGCGAAGTAATTCAATCCCTTATAAACCCATCACTTAACCCATAGCTGATGTGGGATTTCATTCCTATATCCCCAACATCCATGATGAAGACGTAGTCTTTCTTGAGCTGCCAGAATTCATTCTTCACTTCACTCAAAACGTAGCAACGATCCATCTTCTCTTTGAAGGAAGCCAGGGCATTCTGCCACCCAATCTTTGTCAGGGGCCCTATAGAACGCACTTGAAAGCACTTGTTCGTGGCATGATCGAAGTGAGGCCTCTTTAGCAAACCATGTCCATTCTATACGGTCGCCGGGGGTGGCTCTTGTCGCTGCTTGCCTTTTCCTTGTGGTGACTGTCGGCGTTGACCTTGGAATGGGATAAACATGTTTGTGAAGTAAATGAAATCAGAAGTTAGAAAAAGACTATTATTGTAACAGATACATCTTAATAAAACACTCACCATTTCGAGTAGTAAGCGAAGGATCACAAACAACTAACTTATTAATGTGTATTGCTAAGTACTCTAATTCAAAATTACGTTAGCAAACACCGTATCAATCTAGAAATATCTACAATCACTGAATCAATCTACCTCGCACGAGTCCTCAACTGTGTTTAATCAAGATTTGTTTGGCTTAGTTTGGAAGAAAACATAGAGCACTGAAAAAGGCTCTTACTCAAAGAGTTTTGTTTTGTTTGTTTTTTTACATGATAAAATCAAGGGTAAACTACAAATGCGAAACTGCGTTCGCCTTATTCAACATGGCAACATCCTATACTCTAAACAAAAGCCACCAAGCTTTCCATTCACCGAACAAGATCTCACTAGTTTAATTATTCCTAAAATGGTTACACATTTCACAAAATCATCACTAATTAATTTTAGCAAACTAATTCAATTGCAGTCATAGATGGAATATTCAACTTCCTACCCTAACGACATTATACGGGTGTTAGGATATGTATAAAAAATGGATTTTTATGTACTTTTTATGTGATATATGAGAGATAATGAGTGGAGTTGAATGGTGGAGATATGTGTAGTACAGGTAGATCCCACGAGATATGTGAATGTGAAATAGGAGAGAGAATTAGTATGGTTGAAAAGAATGTGTAAAAATGTGTAGAAGAACGAGCTTTATATCGTTCATTGTCAACTGAAACGAAATTCAACAAAAAGGAAACTCAAAAAACTATGAAAAAGGAAAAATTAATCATCGAAAGGTTAGATTAGCAAAAAACTGAAATTATCCATATGCGTTCTATAGGGAAAGATACAGAGGGGATTTAGGGAAAAAAGATTGGATCGAAATCGAGATATAGGATATCGAGAGAAACAAAATTGAACCCCAGTCAAAGGTCACCTGTGTCGTGGGGTACCGGATGGCTAAACTGAACATGATTGTCTGGCTATGATGGCCGCAGATCGGAGAGTTGCTGCTTGTCGATGCAATCGGTGAAGAAGCCTTGTCTATGTCTTCTTTTTTTTTTTTTTTTAATGGCAGACGATTGCGAACGGGTGGAATGGGGGTTTGGGTATTGATTAGGGTTGTAATGAATGATGGGACAAGGTACTATGAATGTGGGCCCACGTCTGCTTTTGTGTCTTAGCTATTTCAAACTTATTACATTTTTTATGTGTAAAAAGTGGTAAATAAATAATGTTTAACACACTATCTATACCTAGACAATGTGTTGGACATTGTCTATTTTTTTAATGCGTCATATAAGTATTTTTTTGACTTGTGACACTATATTTCGAGAATACACAAGCCATCGGAAATGCTCTAAGTCAAATCAAAATTAGTTTTTTCTCTCTCACTATCTTCGACCACTCATATATTGATTTGATACACTATATATATATATATATATATATATATACATATTGAAATGGAACTTTATCAGCGATGTGAATCTGTACAAATCAAGTTAGGTGTATGCACAATACAATTTGGAGTAGAATAAAAAAAAAAAAAGCAAGCGTGTAAACGAGGCTTCGTAGCCAAAAGCGTGAGAAGCTATATTAACTTGCCCACCAATGAGGCAGACTAACAAACTCTACTCCACATGAAGAAGAACAAGACAATGCTTTATTATCAAACCAAACTGGGAAGCATCATTTGAGCTTAAGGAAACAGCATCGACGACTTGCTTAGATTACGCTAAAAAATAACGTTCTTGAAGTCCAACTCACGTATGTAGTAGATGCCGTAGAGCAATCCTATAGCTTCAACTTCTAAAAGGAAAGGTCAACCTTGAGACAAAAGCATTCTACCATGTGTTATCTTTAAGCACCATACCAATGCCCACACCTGTGGAGTTCCGGCAGAGAGAAGCATCAATGGAGCAATAGAGAAAATCCACCAGCGGAGGATGGCAAGAGAGGCAACGACTTACAAGCCTACTGTCTAATCTTGATGCATCAGTAGAATTACGTTCTTGAGACCACTCATGTAGTGTCTCCAAGCTAGCAAAGATAACTGGTGATGGAAAGTGAATTGGGTTGTTCCAAAACTTATCATTATGGCTCTTCCAAAGGACCAAAACAAACTTGCATTGTGCTTCCTTATTAATTGATCTTAGTAAATAAAGGCAGCCTCTAAAAAACTTTCGGCCAGATTCATGATATTGTCAAGAAGATAAGAAAAACCTATTTCCTCCCAAAATTTTCATGCAAATTCGCAAGAGAGAAAAATGTGTCAATCGTTCTCTACCTTGGTACGTGCCGTAATGCACCAAATAATAATATTTCCTTACTCGATTTCAAAAATTAATTTAATTAAATGTAGAAGTGATGAATAAGGGTTGAACCCACATAGATAGCTGATTTATTTAGTTGTTTTAACAATTAGAGTGAATGAGGGGATTGGTTGGCAAAGAAATTAAACACAAATAATATAAAATAACAAATGTGAGATTAAGAGAATCAATAAGGGAAGGACCTAATTCTTGGATTCGATTGTGTCGTCAAATATTGCTATTCTTTTCCTTGTAACGTGCTTTTATTCTCGATCAATTTATCAACCTCAAATAATCAACAAACTTTGATTGTCTAAATTCTTCCTTCAGTGTATTTACTCAAAACAAACTCTTTGAATTAACATTTAGCTAATGGACAACTTTAAACAAACTCTTAGGATTTAATAGATTGCTCGTCTGAAGATCTACAAGAATTGGTTGAATTAGACTATCAATTTTCACAAGTTCAAATCAATTAACCTAAGTTAATTTGTTGTTAAATATTCTACTTGAGATTTAATTGCTACAATGAATTAGAATCTAAAACAATTACGGATCAAAGATCTAATTCTATCAGATAACATGAATCTATAGATCAAAAATTTAATTGGCCAAATCAAATCAATTAATTAAATAAATTCAGATCTGGGTTTCAAAGCATAACAAATCAACAAATTAAATAAAATGAATAAACACAACATTACTTGCCTTGGAAAAGAAATAACAAAGTAGAACAACACAACTTTCCCATTGAACTAGATGTAGAAGATTAGTCGCCCATGGTCATGGTGAATTCTCGAGTTTTGGATCTTGATTTCCTTATCTTGTGTTCTTTTGGTAGTTGAAATCCCACGGTTGTTCTCATTTTTCTCTCTAAAAGCATGAATGAATTTCTTACAGCTTGTCTCTCTATTTATGGCGTCAATTTCGTGTTCATGAAGTCCCAAAAAGATACCGAAAATAAAATTATGGACAAATTAGGAAATTTCTGTGCACGTCCAGTCATGGCCGTAACTACCCTAGTCACGCACGTAACTCTGGTTCTGTTTTTTGCTTTCTTTGGCTGATTTTGGGGGTGATGACCGTAACTCTTACACTTATGGCCATAACCTTAACTTTGGGTTTTTTCATTGTCCCTTCACGATGGGGGTTACGATCGTAATCTTACGGCCATAACTCAATTTGCAGTGCAGGTCCTCGAACTTTCATTTCATTCATTTTGATCCTCAGTTTTCAACTTTTGCACTTTTTAATGATTTTTAATTTCTTTCTCTTTTTGTTGATCCTTAACACCAAAAATAATAAAAGACATAAAATGATACTTTTACACAAATACAAAACCATTAAAAACACGATGATAGGGAGGTTAATCAAGTGCTTTTCAAGCACTTACCACACCTAATAAGAGCAAAAGATACGCGGAAGAGGGACCGAAATACCATGGCTTTGAACATTGCTATAGTTGGGAAGACATGCCCTACAAGCATGCCAAAGAAAGGTCTTCACCGTAGGTGGAGCGGCAAGCGACCAAAGCTGGTTCCAATCGGCCAAGACACAATGAGAAAGGTCAATTGAAAAGGAATCCGTAGCAATACGATCAACTGATTTGACCGAGTACAAATTGTTTTTAATACATATTCTTTGCATATCAATCACATATCTAAAATCTATTTTTCAATAAGTCATATCAAATATACTCTAAATCACTTGTGTTTGCGTCAATTTTGATTAGAGTTTTTTTTTTAATTTTTAATATTATTATTATTATTATTATTATTATTATTATTATTGTTGTTGTTATCTTTATATTATAAAAACTGGAGTGCCACGTTGGCTAAGAATGCCAACGTGGCACTCATTAATATTTAAAAAAACATAAAAATCAATTTTGTAATTAAAAAAAAGGAAATTCTATTTTTGAAAATAAACCAATATTAATTGGTAGATTTAAATAGGGAAAATTCTTTAAATATAATTATTTTCTAATGAAACATAAATTTATCATTAAATGTGATAAATAAAATTTAATGAGAAAAAAATAGTTTTCGAAAAACTTTAAATGTAATTTCATTTTTCAAATTTCTAATTAAAAACATTAAATAATAAATATTTTATTTTCTCCGTATTAAAAAATGTTATAGTTTTAGATAGTTTTGATTTGTAATATGCATTGGATTATTCAAATAGTAGATTATTCTTAAATAAAATAGGGCATGCTAAAATTATAATTGAATTTGCACTGAATAATTTATTTATTTTTAAATAAATTTATTTATTTTTAAATAAAGAGTAATTTATTAATCTTTATCTGTATATTTTGAATTATTATATTATCATACCATTAATCTTTATATTATAATTTGTGAAGTGCCGCTAGGCAAAGATGCAAATGCGGTATACATTAAATATTTTAATAAAATTATAAAATTAGTTTTGGATATAAACCAACATTAATTAGTAGTAATTAAAAATATAATTGAAAATAACCAATATCTAAAACAAACATCTAATGAGAAAAAAATTATTTTTGAAAAGACTTTATATATAATTTCATTTTTTAAAGTTCTAATTCAAAATATTAAATAATAATTTTTTTATTAAATTTTATCATGATAAAATTATAGGTTTTGATAATTTTGTTTGGTTACGTGAATTGGTCTATTAAAAAATAGTGAGAATTTTTTACTTTTTTCTTTTTGAAAATCAAATAGTGAATGGTTAAAATTATAACTGGATTTATGTAGAATAATTTATTTATTTTTAAGTAAAATAGTAATTTATTAATCCTTATATAATTATAATTGAAGTGTGACGTTTGGTGAACACCCTATTGGCAGTGCCAACATGACATACTATTTCTAATTAAAAAAATTAAATGATATTTTTTTTAATGCTTCTGATGTACTATGCTCACTAATTGAATTTTGCATTGCATATTTTTTGCCTTTTCCAAGTATATATAATTACAAATAAAATTTTTTTCATTCTACAATTAATATACAGTTTATATAAATGAAAAGAAATCAAATGAATTATGTAGATGAGGAAAATTAGCGGCGTTACTACAAATTTATATTACATAAAATTAAGCATAATACTTCTTATGCAATATAGCTAAAATTAAGTAGCAATTACAACTAATCACTAAAAAATCGCATAAAATCATAAAATTTAGAGTGCGTAATGTCTATTTCAGAAAGAAAAAAGGTGTTCAATATAAATTTGATATGTACCAATGAGAAAGACACGTTTTGATAATCAAAGAATTTTTATATATTCATTTCCAATGGTTCATTTACAATTAATTAATTTTCACGAGCATTGTTGTGCAATGCTAGACACGGTAATTAGAATTAAAGTTACCCGTTTTGATAACCTTCTTAATTATGCGATGCACGTGAATTTTTATAATTTACAATTGTGAATTTGCTCCGTAATTTTTGCATTGACTATAATATATAATATTATAGCTTTTGTTATGAATAATAATTGAAGAATAATTATTAGGTGTTATGAATAATTGAGAATAATGTGGTGGTTATGAATTATGAGGAATAATTTGGTGGAGGAATAATTTGGTGGAGGAATAATTTGGTAAAAGGTGTAATTATTATATGTGAATGACTATTATACCCTTGATGAAATTATGTAATTACGATTGTGCCATTCGAAGTTTTCCTATAAATAGGGCTTCGGTTATTAATGAAATTCATTCGTGAGAATTCCTTAGAATTCATTCTCTCTAAATTCTCTCTATTGTTTCTATACTTTTATAACACGTTATCAGCACGAGTCTCTAGCCATTTGAGTAATATGAAGGGAGTATGCTCTACAGTTGCATCTTATAGATGATCTTCTCAGACGTAAACCTAATTATTATAAATAACCTAATCCATCTCCAATCAATACTTATCTTTCTTTTCTCTCTTATCTTTTCCCCACTTTCTCACGTCTCACTCTCTCTATCTTCTCAATCACTCACAGAAAACATTTATGCAGAGACAAAGAGTTGTGGGCAATTCAAGAATTGGCAAATGGAGGAAATACGTGCATGTTCAATTGCTTCTCCCTAAGAAAAAGGAAAAGGTATATATATTATATTACTTTATACTATAATAATATATTAAACTATAATATTCGTTTTCTCGAGATATAAGGAGCATACATTATCAAAATCAAATTTTCTCGACTCCATTATACTCGATTTAACGAGAGCTTCGATTTGACACCAACATTGATAGGGTAATAACTCGTTGTTTGAAATATGTTATTATCAAACTTTCAAAATTTACAAATTAGTACACCAACTTTTGAAAAAGTTACAAAATAGTCCTTGAATATTTTGATATTGATAAATTGAAGTAGAAAGGAGATAATTTTCCAATCGTAAAACATTGATAAAATATTTTTGACAATTTTACCTTTGAATTGGAATGGACAATTTTACCCTTAGGGTAAACCGACCTAATTTTGACGACAAGAAAAATGGATAGAATATTCATGAAGAAATTCTAAATCCATTGATTATATAAAATGGCTTGAAATCCATTTGAGTTAAAAGATCGAAATATTAATGTAACTCCCGAAGAGTTCAATTACATAATGTACTTATTCTAGAAGGATAAGTGTGATCTTGTAGAAGTAATGAGTATTTGTTCTAGAAGAACAAATTTGCTCCCGTAGAAGCAGTTCAATATTTAATTCTCGCACTTTATTTACTGCAATTTAATTACTGCAATACCTCCTACTTGATGATGGGTTCAAACCGTCACTAAACGGAAGGTTTTATATATTTCTGCACTTTATATGCTAAGTGATGGGTAATACCTTCTACTAAGCAGATCCTACTCTCAAGAAGTAGTTAAATATTATGCAATTTAATTCTTGCTATTTAAATTCCGTAAATTTATATTTATTGCAATAATTCCCATAAGGTAGGTTCGACCACCTATTGGAGGAAATTTAATTTCGGCAATTTAAATTTATGCACTTTATAGTTTGAGTATATTTCCAATGTGGTGGGTAATACCACACGATTGGTGTGCATATTTCAATGTGGTGGATTATACTACACGATTGGTTATAACGAATCCTACTCAGGAAGAAGTAGTTGATCAAATATTCTAATCATACTCTCGAAGAAGTAGACGATGAGAATAAAATTACTTCTTCATATATACCGAATATGAATGGAGAAAATTGAGCAAGTGGTACTTGAAGTTACCATTGGATAAATAGACGAAAGTAAAATCTTTGAATAGATCCCATGTTGATAAATCAAAGATAATATATCGCATGGAGAAATTATATGAAGTAATCTCATCGATGATATGAGATTGTATTAATATGAGAATAAAATGCTCTTGAAGAAGCATAATCACTAGATTTGTATTTGAATAAAACCAATATGATATTATTATTACTCCGTAAGAAGTACAAAACAGTAGAAGTGGAACATATTGAGAATATCAAAAGACGGCATTAAACACTGAAAATATAGAAATGCAAAAGAATATACATACCGAATCCATAAATGAGGGATGCGTCTCGAGAGTATAAATACTCGTAACTCTGCCACCATCAACATTAGGATTCATAATGAAATATTTAAAGGATCCGAATTTCTTTTTCGCTTGACACCAGTGGTCTGTGACCGACGGACCTGGCTTCCACATTCTTGAACATATGCATGAAATTTGATGAGTAGTTCATCAACAAGACTAGCGTAAATAAGTATTTTCTCAATGAATGAGAGATAAACTTATTATTTACACCGATCTAGAAATGCTAGTAAGCCATCAAAGAAATTATTAATATTCAACAAACCTATTGGTTTGACATGAAAATTCCTTTGTACAACGAGGCTATATTGAATATTTCCTCCAGTGTGTTGTAGCCGACTGGAAGGACAATGAAAGCATCACTATTATTCATCATATACATCATGCAGTTGTGGATGGATTGCGCTTGTAGCACCAACCCTGCTGGACCCATGGTAGAACTGGCTCCAATTCGAGTATTAGATCCAACTAGATGGAAAGGTATTACACTCGAAACTCTTATTCCCCATGATTGTGCGGCCATTATAAGTCTAGCTAAAAGTTTGTTGTTGGTTCCTCCGTATAGTATATTGATTTCTTGTCTCCCTAACTCTTTTACAAGTCGGTTTGCCATATCCACATATTGGATATGGCCTACCAGTTTAGATCCACCAAGAATACATAAGGTTTTAATCTAGTAGGTAAAGGCTGACTTGTGTGAGATGATTCTAAAATCTCCATATCCATCTCTACTCCTATCTCTCTTTTTGCACTATACTTTTAATGTATGAACATGAGAGATATATGAATCCCTCTATTTAAAGGAAAATTTTCAAACCAATAATTGAGTGCACTATTTACTTTTTGACAAATATGAAAGAGAAAAAGGCAGAAATTTTTCTTTAGTGATATAACATATAGCTGTCAGTGATTGAAAAATAATATATATCTTAAAATTGAAAAACGATATTTACAATTACAAGAAAAACATTGATCTTCGTTATTACACCGAGCTTCCTTATATTAATATGAGAAAATTATTATACTAAAATTTTCTACTAAATTTACAAACAGGATCTTCTAAAGTAAGTTTTTCAAGACTGTAACGCGTTTGTTGATCTTTGAATTTGGCCCATAAGGCCATTAGCTCACCTTGTACGTGTCCACTAGGATGTGTCTCAGGAGCCTGTTGAATATCATCCAAAGGCTCCTTACTCAATCCATCCTTAATGAATGCTATTTTATCTTCTCGATTTCTGGACAAGTACCCCACAGATTTACATCGAGTGTCACATGTCCACCGAGCACACTTGTAGCATCCTCCTAATCTTTTTGCTCTCCGTTTCTTTGAAAAACTACTTTTACCCATACCAGGCATGTATTTAGAAGGAATTGAAACCTCACCAGATAATCGAACCTTTGCTTCAATCAAGCATCGGATATCTTGTGGGATACCCTTATTCATTAGCATCCTTAATCTTTCCAGCCTACATCGATAAATCCTTTTTAGGATTTTGATCGGTAGTGATGGATAGTATTTTCGAAGATTTGAGAGCATATGATCCATTATAATGTATAAACCCTTGTTAGGATGAATTTTGCAATAATTTTGATGATTTATTTATAGAATAATACGACGCGTATGAAATAAGACTCCGATTTTAAATAAATAATATGAAGCGTAAGAGCTACGATTTCTAATTAAATAATAGCCTGATGTGATGCGTATGAGTCAGAACTCGTGTTTGAACAAGAGTAGACAATAATGTCACCAAAAGATGATGGAATATGTCGGTGAATTGTTTCTATGATAAATCATATTGAGCACTATACATACTAGTGAAATCGATATAAGAATTTATCAACTAGAAGTTCAATAATACTGCTTGCAAAACCGACTGACCATCCCGGTTTAAATAATTATTGAAATCAATATTTCAAGTGAAGAATTAAAAGAATTCTTCAATGATTGTTCTCGATAAATGATGAAATCATTACTAGCCAATATTGGGAATAAATCCCAAATATATCCGGAATAAAGGATGAGAAGTATGGGCCCACTCATCCTCCATGTGGACTACTAGATATTATGATATGGATCCACTAGATAGTCACATGTGTATATGATTCGTAATTTGAAATTTATTTAAATATTTGCTCACCAGATGAGCATGATTTTCAGATTTAATGATAAAGCTAGTAAATGTATATCCCAATACTTGAATAAATCCTGAAGGATTTGAGTATGCATACAAGTGGGATATTATATGGCAAATTATTTAAAGTCCTCAAATAAATTGCCGATATCGAGAATAGAATGCAAAGCAGTCTAAATTCCCATATTAAGGTGAATGATGAGAACATATATGATTAAAATCATACCAACTGTATGAGTTTTGGTGTTCTAAATTTTCTCAAAGATGAGGGAGTATTAAAGGTTGAAAATGATATGTGAAATGCATCATGTTATATCCTCACAATTAAAATATGAACTTGAAGTTCAAAGATGCATAAAAGATGCTATGAACAATCACATATATCAGTTAAGATGCTTTGACAAGTTAACACGCCAGAAGCGTTGATATTATGAGATTTCCCCAAACATATATATCAAAGCAAATTATAAAAGATGGTGTTAATAACGGAGGCATATGCTCTTGAAGAGTATATAGACATAACTATATTGTGTAATCCTACAAGAGGATTGATAATGAGATATCTCGATAAGTTATGTCGATATGGGGAAAGAAATGAAATTGAAAAGTGTCGACACGATATGAAAATGTAGCGCTACATATGATCAATGATAATGAAAATATTGAGATATATTGAAGATGATAAATGGTGAATGTGAAATCCTTAACTTATGAGATGATGAGATGATGATGACTAATGCTCAAGTTTAAAGATAAGCATGGTGGTCATTATATGTTGCATGCTCATGAAAGTTAAATTACCGATCGTGTGTGTAGTGCCGAAAAGGAAATTAAAGGATCGGATGAGCTAAACCCGTGTTTATGAGTACCCTAAAGGGTGAACTAAGTCCCTGGGAATGAAATAACCTATTAAGTGAGTATTAAATGTTAAATGATATATTTTAAGTGTTAGTTAGTTATGAAGGTTTACTTATATGTTTACATGTTTTTACTATGAATTTATATGCTTTAAATTGTGTGTTTGGAGACATGTGTTCATGGTGAATGTTTTGTAGTTGTGTAAGAAAATTGATGCACTCTAAATGAACGAAGAGTATAAAATCAATGTATATGATACTCATACAAATGTATGAAAGATTTTGAAATGCTTAAGATACTTGTATAAAATACGCTGCGTTGCACTCTTTTTCCTTGACTCGAGGTTTTATCTCATTGGGTTTTCCTAGCAAGGTTTTTAATGAGGCAACTTTAAAGGCGTATTCACATGAATAATGTACTCTTTTTCCTTCATTAGGGTTTTTTCCCACCGGTTTTTCCTAATAAGGTTTTAACGAGGCATATTCATGGTATATTGAGAACGATAGGAGAAATTGATACAGATGTATCTATTGGATCAAGTTATAATGGAGCTAATGCTTTAGATCCAAACGATGATGATATTGAAATCATTTACCGTAAGTAAAGATATCGATTCTCAAGATATGAAATCAAGCGGAGCCGACTCTTTTCCTTCGATCAAGTTTTTTCCCACTGGGTTTTCTTGACAAGGTTTTAACGAGGCAAAGACGTGAATACTCATATCGCTAATAGACATCGGGAGCAATGTTTTTGATGAAGCGGATATAACCACTCCAAGCTATCCTGCAATCGGTTTGGAAGTTTTTTCCCACTGGGTTTTTCTCCAAAGCAGTCGTACATTTTGTATTAATAGTCGTTCGAAGTGTTATGAATAATAATTGAAGAATAATTATTAGGTGTTATGAATAATTGAGAATAATGTGGTGGTTATGAATTATGAGGAATAATTTGGTGGAGGAATAATTTGGTAAAAGGTGTAATTATTATATGTGAATGACTATTATACCCTTGATGAAATTATGTAATTACGATTGTGCCATTCGAAGTTTTCCTATAAATAGGGCTTCGGTTATTAATGAAATTCATTCGTGAGAATTCCTTAGAATTCATTCTCTCTAAATTCTCTCTATTGTTTCTATACTTTTATAACAGCTTTAAAATTTTTTTTACAATTATGCAATATCCTATACATAAATTGCATAAATTATGTAATTCAACATTCATATTTTATAATTTTATATCAATTATTTATCGTACATAAATTTAATTGTTCACGTGCATCGTACGGGCGTGATACTAGTTGTTATTATTGTTGTTGTTCATACATATTTTGCAAAGAGATGCATCTTCTATAAGCGTGACTGCGTAAGTGAACAACAGAAAGCAAGAGCAATATGAAATACCTGAACTACCCCTCATTCTCGTATATGAAACGACACTGACCCTAGGGTTTCATTTGTTATCCGTTCCTTAACTCTCTCGAGTCTCGACTTTCGGTCTTCTCGATTTGCTTTCACCTTTTCCTCTCCACAAGTCGCAGAGGTAATTAACCGAAATCCGTAGTTCCCCAGTTCGCTTGGCGTTCATTAGAAATTAAGATAAGATTTGTATTGTATTGTGTGTTCTGTTTTAATAGTTTTTCTTCCGATTATTGTTACATATATCTATCCATATGTATATCTGTGTCTTGTCTGTAGAAACTAAGCATTAAGATCAAATCACGCTTGAATCTCGATTTATGCCACTGGATGTATATATTTTTGGCCTTGTAGCTTTATTTCTGTGTGCTATAGTTGAATGCTCGAAAATTAGTATTTTTGGCTTCTTTTTCCCTTTTTTTTTTAAAAAAACTGAATCTATGGTATTTTCTTGTATGTTGAGGATTATAAAAATTCTTGGTTTTGCGATTTTTACTTGTAAATTTCACTCTGCTTGACGAGTGAAAACTCGTGCTGTGTTATTTTAACTAATTGAGCAGGGTTTAGTAGAAATTTGAACTTATTTTCTTACTTCTTACTGTTCAGGAAAATCTGAAGCCTCAAACTGTCGATTGCTGACATGTTTTTGTCGACCATTTGCTTAAAAATATATTTATCTATTTCGTGTTGCTCTACTTTGAATTTTATGTAGTAATGGTCATGCCTTCCATGTCTTCTATTTATTAAAATCAAATTCTGGTACAATTCTTACTTTGTGAGAGCATTTGTACTTCTGAATAGTTGTTTTAGGAGTTTTCAATGGTTTTCATTTTATTTTATTTATTTATTTATTTTTCCTTTTTCAGAGCTGGTATGACAAAGCTCGTGTGAAAAAGAGGAGATTTTGGTTTTAGCTATGTGGTTATGAAGTCTTATGGAGAAACTTGAAAATTGATAATTTTTTTAAGATTGAGTCACTGAAAATGAGTGATTCAAATTTAACCTCTGTTAAACATGCTCTTCTATATCCGAATAAGAAGAATGCATTTGTTTTATTGTGGTCCGTCTGTTGCTAACTAAGTCTTGTGCTTTAATTGCATTTAAGCTTTTTAAGAACATTATTGATGATGCCCTTGCTATATTGTATAATGACAGATGAATGTTGAAAAGCTAATGAAGATGGCTGGTTCGGTCCGAACCGGGGGGAAGGGTACCATGAGAAGGTTTGTGTCTTTTGTGACATCTAATTTGATAATCTCCAGTAAATTTTAACTGAAAATTTTGAAGCGTTAAACAATTCTATTTGCTAAATTTTCTGATATAGCATAATTAGAGGATGCCCATGTTTTCTTTTCTTTATTACTTTTTTTTCCCTTCTCACTCGCAGCTCAAACAGAGTGGTATAATTGTCATTGCTTTTAAAAATAAAACACTCTTGACTGCAGAAAGAAGAAGGCTGTTCATAAGACAACCACAACAGATGACAAAAGACTTCAAAGCACACTGAAAAGAATAGGGGTGAATGCCATACCAGCAATTGAGGAGGTCAATATTTTCAAGGAGGATGTAGTGATCCAGTTCACTAACCCAAAAGGTAACAATGATATAGCCACTCTGTTCTTCTTGTCCAATTTGATTTATTTGTCTCTTTTCCCCTTATTGATGTTGTTTTCTTTCTTATTCAGTTCAAGCATCTATTGCTGCAAACACTTGGGTTGTCAGTGGTTCTCCTCAGACCAAAAGTATGATCTCTTCTTTTCTCATCTCTTCTCTTCTCTTCTTCAAAACATAGATGGTATCCATTTTAGTTGCATGAAAATCATTTACATAGAGGACAATACATGAGTTAAGCCAAATCTGTACAAACTCATTTATTTATCTATTGTTATTATTTTTACTCACTACATAAGGGCTGAAACAATATTTTCACCTGTGGTGAATCTCATAGACGCCGATTGAAATATTAAGCAGCTGAGCTTCAAACTGCTTAGAGTTTGATTGACATAGCTTTTTGAGAAAGAAAATAACCCTTTTTGGAGACCGTGTAGTTAAAAAGTAATCAGAAGCTATTGAGGAACGTGTATCTGTGTGTGTATCTGCTGTTAACATTCTATTCGCTTCTGTTTCAGAATTGCAAGATGTTCTTCCTCAGATCATTCACCAATTAGGTATGTGTGTTGAGTTCTTCCTTCTTTCAATACTTTTAAAGAAATTAAAATCTCTAATGATTTCTCATGAAAACTTCAGGACCAGATAACTTGGAGAATTTGAAAAAACTGGCTGAGCAATTCCAGAAGCAGGTGCCTGGTGGAGATGGTGGTGCTGCATCTGGTGCTGCATTACAAGAACAAGATGATGATGATGATGTACCTGAACTTGTTGCTGGTGAGACCTTTGAGGCTGCCGCTGAAGAGGGTCACGGACATGAGGGTCATGGTCATGAGGGTCACGTTCACAGTCACAGTCACGAGGGTCACGGTCATGAGGGTCACGGTCATGAGGGTCATGTTCATGCTTCTTAAAGACTTGTTTATCCATTTTGTGTGCAATGCCTTGTTTTTTCCCTGCTTTTTCCTTTTTCGTTCCTTATGTCTTAAATGTTTCGGGATGTTTCTTTATTATTATAACGCAATACTAGTAAGGTTGTTATATCAACTGATCAATGTTTTAAACATAGCCATTCAGATCATTGTCTGCTATATATGAATTTTAATGATCGGTGGCATCCCGGTTTAAGTTGAGCAACTACTAGAAACTGAATATTTACTTTTAAATCCATTTGGGTTTTATTTGTTAACAAAAGAAATGGTAATATTTTCGCACTATTAGGTGGCAGATAGTGAGATCACCAGCTGTTAGACGCTCTTCATTCGTCTTGAATGTTTGGTATAATCTGCGCGTACTGGGTTTGATATGCAGGTTGATGGAGAGGTTTGATGGTTAAACTTTGATGCTCCCTGGTTGACAGGGAAGTGCCAGGTTCCTAGTTCCTAATCAACGATTGGCGTTGTATATTTTTAAATGACATGTATGGGTGTGTGATTGAGGGTGGAAAATATTTTCCATCTAAATTTTTCTTTGGTGGTGGTAGATTGTAACATATTTCATGGAAATTATTTCCCTTGGAAGATGAAAAATATGGCTGTTCCTTGAAAATATGAAAATATTTTCTCATAGAGTAGGTGGGAAAAGATTTTCGATGGCAAAACATTTTCCAAGGAATTTTTTTCTTCGAATCAAACACACTAGTAGTGTCCTTTTATCATTCATTTGGTCGAGTTGAAGAGGTGCTTGTGTCCTTATCACACTCAAGGGCTCTTGGTACCGTTTAGTCCTAATGAAAACATGTCATGTTGATTTTGTTATTTAAAATGTCGATTTCAAGTGTTTCCTTAGAATTATTATTTCCTAATTATTTTGTGGGGTTATGTTATTTGTTTGATGAAATTGATTCTGGCAGACAAAATGATTTTTTTGGTGTGGTTGTGACTCATACGAGGAACTTGAGTGAGAATAATTTTTGTAGTATTGGACTGATTAAATATTATTACATAGTACATTAAAAAAAAAAATTATTGCAGAGTAATGCAATTTTTAATATCTATCATAATTTGTGTCACATAATTAAGTGGTAAATATTTTATTTAAAATTATATAAATCAATTAATCAATGATGGTTTTCATAAAGGAAAAGTTATAATCAATTATTGTTAGTTAAATTTGCATCATTGATGAGGATAAATGGTCATGATTAATATGTTAAACACCCCCCCCAAAAAACGGAGGAAGATTGTTTATAATGTGTCGAACAATCATTTAACGAGAGGACGGTAGTTTATTGGCAATTTGCGAAACTTTGCTACTAGTATTTTTGCTCAATTTCGGGTGGCCTGAAGACATCAACTAGCCGTGTGATTATGGTCAATGACTTTATAATGATGCATATGCAATGTGGGTGATTTTGGGCAAATTTTTATGGGCTTGTTACAGTTAGAGGACGCATTTGAAAAGATAGATTAACATCATTTTAGCTATGAACAATATTCTATTTCATAAACTTATGTCGTAATGAAGTAAGATAACACAAACAAAATAAGATATATTTTTAACAAATTAATTTAAAAAAATCATAAATGGCTTTCCTCACTGTCGACCATTTTCGGCGACCGGTAGCTAGGACCACCAGTTCACCACGCTTGCGAAGGTAGGATTTATTAGATTAGTGGGCTTGTAAAATCTTTGTCACAAGAATTTTAAAATTATTAGAAAAACGAGGGTCACCATAACCTTCATTTTGTGAGGGTAAACAAATTCGCACTTGAGTCTCCACGCTTAAAATCCTCCACTGGGTTTGAAGTGAGCAAATAAGGACAGCTTCATAGTCAACCCAGTGTCCTAGTTCACATTTTACACAATCCATCACTCAACTGCAAACCTTCAATGGCACTATTGTCAATTACAAAACTCAAGATGGATGCCTCCGCCTGATTCGGTTTTCGAACAATAAAGCACTCTCTTCACCCAATTTAGAACAGGTAAAAGAATTGACTTTCAAATGAGGAGCAAGACAAACTCCAATAGAATGATCGAGAAACAAGTGACCTCTAATATTCTGCCGACACTAAATAGTAACACACGCTAATGTAAAAGCGTGTGTACGATAATAATAGACAAAGATACAAATCCACAAATGTACAGTGGAACAAATGTAATGTACAAAATGACTAACAGCTACAACAGTATTAAATTAGCATTTTTTATGAAATCTAAATCATTAAAGAACATTTTAGTAGACACACTTGTAAAATTAATTTCAAATATAGAATCAATCTACTTTCTCAATAAACAAGGGTAGCATCACATTGGTTATTGCATTTTCCAAGAGCGCGCTCTTGGAAAACATGGGCAATTTACTCACTTGATGCATAGAGAATATAATTATTTTTATATTTACAAAAATAATTAGTACCAAAAATTTGAAATGTAAACTTTCATCATTCGATGGGGGAAGTTGAAAACTACTCAAGTGCTTGCTCATGTAGCAATTCCTACCTTTGGAGCCTCTGTTACATTCTATCATAATTGAGTTGATCAGACTGCAAGTGACAATAACGAAGTTTGAGTTTTAAATTAAAAAGAAAAATGAATGAAATAAAATAAAGTTTTGGTATGTATATTATGTTAAGTTTACAGTCTCTCTCTCAAAAAATGTCAGCATTACCTTGATGAGCATGTCTGTGGGAAGCCATGCTGGTGCAGTTGGTATTCCCACCCATGCAATCTGCAACAATGCATACATTTTCAAAGTTGAGGAATAATGGACCATCTAATGTACTACATGAGGTCGACTCGCAAGGGCATATTCTCCGGTGTCAAAGATACGCAAATCCAGCACCTAATACAAGGACAAAGACATAAAATAAGGGAAAAATGTACAGCAAAGAAACATGTACAACTCAAATAATAAGATACAGAGTACCTCTAAACGGTCTTCATATATGTAATCGAGCCCTTTGTAATAAGGAGGATGCCCCACAGATAAATGCAGAAAAATCCCATAAATATTATAACTACTTTACACAGGACGAAGATATGAACAATTGAAGAAAATCAAACTCTTACATATACAGAATTAAAATACTCACATTTATACTGTTGAGATTTTTTTCCTTATCCACTCTCACAATTTGGCCTTTCTTCACTACCAAATTCGAAAAAGTAAAATAATAACAGAAAATTTGAATCAAAACCAATTATGTTTTATGCTTATTTCATCAAAGCTTACGGAATAAACCGGTTTTTTGGGCCTGGAAGGTGGTGAAGTAGTGGGTTTTGCATTGGATGATGGTCTCTCTGTCTCAGGAGTCTTCTCACTCTGTTGTTCAGAAGTGTTTGCAGCTCTTATCAATTTTGAGTGTCTAATTGGGATTTTTGTTGGGCCTTTTGAGAATGATGATAAACATGAGAAGGAGCTATATGAGAAAGCTGCAGAGAACGCCATTGATTTCGGTTCACACTGGTTATTCTCTTGCAGATAAGGGTCCCTCCGCTCTTGAATTCTCAAGGGCCATTTTCCACGTGTATATATATTGATCATACTTTTTTTTTTTTTTTTTTTGGTCACAATCAAATTTGTACGGTGAAAATTATCATTTAAGGGGGTGTTTGATTGGCTAGATGTAAAAGACAAGTTATAAAATATTTGTCTAGTCTTATACTTTTTGCTGTTTGATTGTAAGTTATAAAAGAAAATGACTTTATAAGATACAATTATTTTAAGTGCGATTTTTACCAATTATTTTTTTATTTACCATGCAAATATTTTTCAATTTTTCTTTTACATCTTGCCAATCAAATATACCCTTACCTCTATAGTGCCGTTGATTGGAAGGTTAAAAAAGAAGTAATAATAATAAGGGTATGGCTAAATACACCCCATTTTTCTCTCTTCACACCCACATAAAATCAGATAAATTTAGAGATAAAATTACCCTTCAACAAAATGACAAATAAACCTTGAGCCATGTTGATCGAACGTCCAATTGGAGGTTCGGCCGAAGATTGCCGAACATCCACAAGGATGTTCGACAACAACATGGCCAAATAATTGGGCCATGTTTGGCCAGTAAACTCTTTTTATTTTTTTCAAGTTCTTTTAAGTTTTTTGTTTTTTGTTTTTATAATTGCTAATAATTATATTATTATTTATATTTAATAATAATCACATATTACTTATATTAATTATTTATTTATAATAATTATTTATCCATATCAATAAATTTTATATTTATATACTTATCATAAAAAATTTTATGATAATTGTAATTCTAAAATTTATTGTAATTAATATTAATTATATATAATAATTTTTTGGAATCTTATTTGTGTAATTAATTGACTATTATTTCGTATTATAGTATTTAGGACCAATCATTTTCCTAATGTGATCGGACATCATTGTTGATGTTCGGCCATAGATGGCCGAACATCAACAACGATGTACGGCCATATATGGCCGAACATCAGACAATGATGTCCGGCCATGTTTGTCCCAATATCAATTAATTTTTTTCTCATTAATTTGCTATTAATTAATTATTTATTAATTAATCATTTTAATTATTTATTTATAATAATAATTATTTATATTTAATAGTAATATTTATGTATAATAGTTTTTTATTCACATTAATAAATTTTATATTTATACTTACTATAAAATAATAATTGTAATTCCAAAAATTATTGTAATTAATATTAATTAAATATAATAATTTTCATATAATTTTTATAATAGCTTCTGAAACAACATGCCATAGATGATTAATGTTCATTTTCATTACACATTGAGACAACTAAATATAAAATTTTGTAATATGTGCGCATTGGTTCTAAATATTTTCAAAAAAATTTCATTTTGAATAATGGCCAATTAATTACATAATCAAGAATTAAACCAAAAATTAATTATTATGTTTAATTAATATTAATTCTTATAATTTTTAGAGTTACAGTTATTATTTTTCTAGTAAATATATAAAAAAATCTTAATATAATAATAAGACAAGTGCCACCTAGACAAAGTGCCTAGGTGGCAAGACCATGTTTGGCATTAGTTTTTTAAGATTAATTACTTTCCTTATTTAATTTATTTTGCTTTCCTTATTTGATTTTATTTTTCTTATTTTACTTTTTTATAAATATTTTATTTTCTATATATATTTTATAATTTTATAATTAATTTATATAATTTATATAATTTTTCAATTCTTTTATATAATTTAGTGTTACATGCATTAATGAAAATATGATAACTGATAAGAGATCAAGATTAAAACTTACACCTATTAAATTAATTCTGAAAATGAAGATTAACATCTTCTGTATACATTTTAATCTTTAAATTAATTATATCTTAATTTTCATCTTAATATTCTAATAAGAGAACTGTGAACTAGGCATTGCGTTATGTTGGCAGCACCAAGTTGGAACTCATTTACTTAAAATTAAAAAAAGGAAAATCTCATTTTGTAAATAAATATTAAATACACACTTTATTATTTTATTTTCCTTATTTAATTTATTTTTTATTTATTTAATATTTTTCCTCATTTTAATTTTTTCTATAAATTTTAATTTTTGAATTATGTATATAATTGGAAATGAACCAAATGCAAATATTAATGAAAATGTGATATGATGTCAAACTTATAAACTACAATGACAATTGGATTATTTTTAAAAATGAGAATTACATTTTTTTATATATTTTTAATCTTTCAATATTAAATTTTAATTTTTTATATACATTTTAGTTTTTTAATTATAGTGTCAACATGGTACAGTGGTTGATTGACAACTCTTTTCTATTTAAAATTTTTTGTACTTATCTAAAAAAATTAAATAAGAAAAATATTTTTTTTATTTACTTAAGGCACAAAATCAATTCAATATTTAGAATTCAATTCAAGCTAAATGTAGTATAAAATCAATTCAATATTCATAATATATATATATATATATATAAGTAATTATAAGATGATTATTAATCATATTTGAAATACTGCTTTACTGATCATGTATATGACTCATAAAATATGTTATTTATATTTTTTATTCAAAAAAGTATATTACATAAATTTTGTTCGCAAATATTATGCTCTTACCTAAAATTAATAATTACGATAATTGATATGATATTTTTCTTATAAGACAATATTTTGCACCAAAATTTATAAACTACTGTCCATATCTATAATATTATATATGTTTCGTTATTTTTTTATATATATTTATAATACTTTATGCCTTATTTTATAATATTATTTTATATAAATATACCATCTTAGTTATCCCGTGCAACGCACGGGAGTAATACTAGTTATTAATATAAACAAATCAAATAATTATTATCATAACTAAATAATTAATATAAGTAACATGTGATAAATATAAATAATTTTTGTATTAATAGCCATTACTTGTAAAAACACACACACAAAAAAAAAAAAAAAAACAGAGAGAGAGAAGCTATAAGCAATTTAGTAGCCAAACATGGCCTTCCCATGAGTGGGATTTGGCCAACATTGGCCGAACACCACTCATGGGATTCGGCCATGCTTGGCCGAACTCCCATGAGTGGGGGTTCGGCCTACGTTGGCCGAACCTCGCCATGGGATTTCGGTGGCCTTTGGTCGAGCGGCCTTTGCGTATTCGACGCGCTTTTGATGTCGAACATCTTCAGCGCCTTCCATCGACGCTTTTTTCCCAAAAATTACTCCATTTTTATTCTTTACCATCAACTCATCTATATATCATTCTTAAATTTCAAGGGAAACTTTAAAATATACTACCCAAAAAGGGCATCAAATGAAGATGAAGCTAAATTTGGCAAAAAAAAAATAATGTTAACTCATATTTGTCTATTACTGTTGAATTCTCCTGATTTGCCTTGGAAAAACTTCATTTTGAGCCTTAGTTTTGCAGATGGAGTTTTGTAGTTGGTGTTTGAGCTTTTACCTTGCTTGTTGGGCTAACGTAGGAGAGAATGGTGGAGGTGCGTGGTCCGGTCAAGAGAGAAGAGAAATGGTGTGGGTGTGGAGTGTTTTTGTTTTAAATGGAGAGGGGGTAAAATAGGAAAGGGGTGGGGTGTATTGAGTAAGTGAAGGGGATGAAAGAAAAAATAGGTGAATGTATAAAGTATGTGGGTGTGTTGAGTGGAAATTGGGGTGTATTTAGCCGCACCCTAATAATAATAATCATTAATTCATGTAGGTTGGAAAATAAAATAACAATCACATCCCTTAAAACAATCCCACAAAATGAGGAATTATGTAAAACGATTTTAGCACGACCAGAAAGGGGGGAAGGAGCCGGTTGTGTCAAGATGAATATCCCCCCGGTCGTTCGGTCCTCCCCCTTTCATGTCCCACTATTTCCCTTCCGAGCCGCCACAAACAGTGGCGGCGCCACAGCCGTTAATCCGGCGATAGAGTGTCGGAATCTGAGCTATTCAATTACCAGACGGCATGGAAAATTTGTACCCATTCTAAACGATTGCTCGCTAGGCATTCCGTCTGGACAGTTCTGGATGCTTCTTGGCCCCAATGGCTGCGGGAAATCCACGCTGCTGAAAGTATATATGTACATACGATACGTTGCCATTTCAGTTCTAACTGTTAATTCAAATTTTCACCATAGGTCTGGTTTGTTCTGTGCGAAATTTTTGAATCTGGCTCTATTAGGAGTGCTTCTCTGTTGTTTTGCTACGTCCCTCTCGCTCCTCCTGCTTACCCTTTTTTTTTTAAAAAAAATTTCTTTTATCTTATTTTATTTTATTTTATTTTTTTAATTCAATTTCATTTTTGTGCGTTTTTAAATTGTGCAGATTTTGGCTGGTTTACTGAATCCAAATGGCGGGTTTTTGCGCGTTGAAAAGCCGAGGAGTTTCGTATTTCAAAACCCCGACCATCAGGTTTGTTTATTTAATAATTCAACAATTATTCATAATCTATGGCTACTATTGTGCATCGTTTCACCCTGACTCAGCCTTCTGAACTTTTACATTAAGCATAGGTGTTTCTCGTCTAAGTAATTAATTGAGTATAATGCGAATTTTCATGAAATAAATTTGCCTTCTGGCTATAATTTCCGTTGAGTGACTGCATAATTGGTATGTTAGGTATTGGGGCGTGAAATTTGGTTAATATAGGCTGGCAATTTGTTATTGGCAAGTTAGTCTTATTAAGCAAACTTTTCACTTTTGAGCAGATTGTTGGCTGTGTTTCGATTTCAATATTATTTGTTTGAAAAAAGAGAGAATCTTTGAAAACTCCTGGGTTTGGACAGACTGTCTCTGCAAAACAAATGACATGAAAGTTAAAAAGGAGAAACATGACACATTAGCATGTGTATCTAATCGCATTGTGTTGCTTAAAGAATGAAAGGTAATACTATTTAACATTTTGTAATGATAAAAATGCTGGAAAAGCAATCTTTGGACGGTGAACTTTAGCATGGACTCTGTGACTTCTCCATTCTATCATGTCATCTGATAGAAGGTTATGCTCATGCAGATTTCATATAAAAATTTACATAGATACTAATGTACTAGGAGGGGGGCAGATGTAGGTTTTTTCAATCAGGTGGGCTAGCAAAGTTTTTGTAAGAGGATTTATGAAGTAAAATAAGACAAAAATGGAGGCGTAATGAGGTCTTCGATATCCATTTACTTAACACAATACATTAACACAACAAGGATGTCTATAGGACAACATCAGCTACCAAAATGTCAATACCACACCTCAACATGCTACTTAAGTTGCACACTGTGGGTCTTCAAGAAACAAAACTTGTCAATGATGACCTTTACATTAATACGATCGTAATTTCTCTCTCAATATAGTCATCATGGACTTTGATGGAAAATCATTTTTAAGTTTAGTGCAATGCTATTTGTTGATGAGTTTCATACTTGGAAAAGCTCGTCCAGTTTATTGTTGCAGAAACAGGAACAGTCAACATTCAACAAATCAATCCATCAATCTAAAATGATTTTTCCTTTGTCAACATTTTCTTTTTCTTTTTCAATATCCAGGTAGTGATGCCTACAGTTGAAGCAGATGTGGCATTTGGCCTTGGAAAATTCAATATGAGCCGTGATGAGATAACTTCTAGAGTGGCCAAAGCTTTGAATGCTGTAGGCATGTACGAATATTTGCAAGTATGTCAGTGCTTCTAGATTCATGATGTGTTATGAGTTCAATGTTGGTACTTCACATTTCTCCTTTGTTGCCCTTGCTTAGAGACCTGTTCAAACGCTTAGTGGTGGTCAGAAACAAAGGGTTGCTATAGCCGGTGCATTGGCAGAAGCTTGCAAAGTATTGTTACTGGATGAACTCACAACATTTTTGGATGAATCTGATCAGGTATTACAAATTTACTTTTCTGTCTGGACAGAGTTCCTTGACCAAGAAAACATAATGAATTGTGTTCTGCAAGGTGATTAGTAGAGCTGAATTACCTTATTATTTATTCAAACCTTCATATTGTTAAAACTAAAATCTGTCCTCATTGCATGCATTGTTTTTGGCTTTTCCTGTAAATGATGTAAATATTCTTGAATCTATTCTTTTATCTGATTACTTGGTAAAAAATTCAGGCACGAACCTCCTTGTCGAGTGGCTGGAACTTTTATTTATATTAGTATCGAGCATGTGCGTTGCTCATACACAAAGTATGAGTAGTGATTTGTTTAATTTAATTCTTAAGCTTCAATAATTTCTAAAGAATGTGAAAATTAATTAACACATGTTTAAAAGAAAGTACAAAAGAAATTTGTATGGTAATTTATGTTTGACAAACAGATTGTAAAATATTGCCGTTGCCTTAAATAAAATAATTACGTTTCATATCATTTATTAGAGAATTTGTAAAGATTAAGTTACATTGAACTTCTCTCTCTGTCCTTTGTGGGGTGTTTTTTTTGGTGGGGGGTGGTTGGGTTTAACCCAATATTGACATTAGAGAATAAAGGTTATAATTGAAAATATAGAAATGCAAAGTATGAATGATGGTAAATCAATTGTTAAGACCCAATAATTTGTAATCAAACTGAAAGTTAAGGCAAAGCATTATATTAAATAAAAAAGTATAGGAAAAATCATATGGGTAATTTGTATGTATTTATGCTAACCTGAGAGGAAAAAGAAGTCATTAGTTCTATTCTAGGTTATGAGTCAAATAGTCATTTTTCATTTCACCTACTTTAATTTTTTCATTTTTGCACGAATTAATATTTTCATTAAAGAACAAAGGTTACTATCGATAATAGAGAAAATATATAAGGGTAAAAATGTCAATTAAAACATTTTTCTTGATCGATGCGTTTCATATATTGTAGATGTAGATTTACATAGAAATATTTGGAATGCTTGGAGTTGGAGGTTGAACAAATTACATCGAACAAGATATTTTGGAGTTGTGGAAGGAAATCTGTCACGCAAAATGGAAATTCGTTATGTTTGGATTGTCTTACATTAGAGATAGACTCAGCGTGATGCTCTGTTGTATTGTATATCAACTAATAAAGTATCTTCCCATAATACAACTGGATTTGAAAACGTGGGATATTTTGATCAATCTTGATTTAAGCCTTTGTTTGGGAAAAAGTTCTAAGGAGGAATACTACCGGTCCTATAAATTCTGTAGATGTCAATCTGTGTATGTACTTTTTATTACTTGTTTTGTGATTAGAGGATGGTTGAGTTGAGATATGTTGTGCACTTGTGAACAAGATTATTTGTGATGTGGTAGCTTGGAGTTATTGAAGCAGTGAAAAGCTGTTTGGCTGCGTCTCAAGACACTACAGCATTATGGGTGACCCATCGTTTGGAAGAACTAGAGTATGCAGATGGTGCTGTCTACATGGAGGATGGACGAATTGTTTTACATGGTGATGCTTTGACAGTATTGGATTTCGTTAAAGCTAAGCAAGCCTCTTATATTAACCAAATCAATTCTCTTGGTTAGTTTTGCATTTTTCGTTTCAAGATTTATCATTTATTCTTGTATACGATTGACTTTCCAAATAGAGAAAAATGCTCGGGTTCCTTGCTTCAAGCTTGTGTTGGTTTGATTAAATTCCGTGGGAATCGTGGTGTATTATTGTGGAAAGTGGATAGCTACAGACGATTACGGGAGGACTGAAGGGTGTGACATCAGCTGGCCGTGTGATTATGGTCGACAACTTTATGATGTTACATAGGCATGTTGATGATTTTGCCATTTTGGGCAAAAGTTTATGGGATTGTTATACTGCGTACATGAAAAGATGGATTAATATCATTTAAGTCGTGCACAATATTTTATTTCATAAAATTATGTCTTAAGAATGTAAAATAACACAGACAAAATAAGATATATTTTTAACAAACTAAAGAATTAATTAAAAAGAAATCATAAACGGTTTTCCTCACTGTCCACCATTTCCGACCACCGGTAGTTAGGACCACTAGTTCACCAAACTCAGCTAGCAAGATGTAAAATACCAAAAAGTTCAAGGAGGGGGAGTTGCGGAGGTAGGATTTATTAGATTAGTGGGCTCGTAAAATATTTATTATAAGACTTTTTAAAATTATATTAGAAAAACGAGGTAAGAAATGTAGAAGAGTATGTACAATAATAATAGCCAAAGATACAACTCTACAAATGCACAAACAGTTGCAACAGTATTAAATTAGCATCTTTTATGAAATCTAAATCAGTAAACAACTTTGTAGTATATAATGATGCATGGAGAATATAATGATTTTTGTATTTACAAAAATAATTAGTACCAAAAATTTGAAATTCATAGATTCAGTACACATTCATCTTAGCAGAGACATACAAGAGCAAACATAGCTCTTTTACGCTTTATTCTTTCTATGTTCACCAACAAATATGTCTCAAAATATTGTGATTAGCTATCGACTTTCTCATTTCGCTGTGTCATTTGATAGATAGTTTCAGCAACAGAATTTGAAATGTAAACTTTCATCATTCGATGGGGAGGTCGAAAACTACTCAAGTGCTTGCTCATGTATCAATTCCTACCTCTGTTACATTCTCTCGTAATTGAGTTTATCGGACTGCAAGTGGCAATCATCAAGTTTGAGCTTAAAATTAAAAAGAAAAAACGAATGAAATAAAATAAAATAAAGTTTTGGTGTGTATATTATGTGAAATTTACACTCTCTCTGTGGAAAAATGTCAGGAGTACCTTGATGAGCATGTCTGTGGGAAGCCATGCTGGTGCTGTTGGTATTCCTACCCATGCAATCTGTAGCAATGCATACATTTTCAGAGTTGAACAATAATGGAACTTATATCACCGAGAATGATCCAGTCCGCCCGGGCGGACCGTAAGGCGATTTTCTCTTTCGTCCGGACTCCGTTTTGAAATCCGAAAATTTTGTTGGATTCATCACTATGAGACGGAGCTCCAGCAATTTGGAAAAAAAATTTTGGACACCGTGGCGGTCCGTGGTGACCGGTCAAAGATCGGTCAATGTTTTTTGCCAAAAAAGGAGTCCGGATGAGAGAGAAAATCGCCCGGGCGAACCGTAAGTTACGGTCCGCCCGGGCGGACCGGAACATTTCTGCTTATGTCACATTGTACTTTACCAGAGTTTCATCTTAACTAAAAATATTTGATAGCATTCAGAATTATTACCCTTGAATGATTTGTACTAAGTGGGATCATCTAATGTGCTAAATGAAGTCTACTTACAAGCGCATATTCTCCTGTGTCAAAGATACGCAAATCCAACACCTAATAATACAAGAATGAAGGCATAACATAGGAGAAAAATGTACAACAATGAAACATGTATAGTTCAAATAATAAGATACAAAGTACCTCTCCACGGTCTTCATATATGTAATCGAGCCCTTTGTAATAAGGAGGATGCCCCACAGATAAATACTGAAAAATTCAATAAATATTATAACTACTTTACACAACACGAAGGGCGTGTTAGCATACGGAATTTAATAAATTTTTATATATTCTTTTTAACTCCACCCATTCTTTATCCTGTTTCACATTCAGATATATCGTGGAATCTACTTGTACTACACAAATCTCCACCATTCAGTTTCACTCATTCTCTTTCTTATATCACATTAAAATCCATAAAAATTCATTTCTACATATATACTAACATGCGCGAAGATGTGAACAACTGAAAAAAAAAAAATAAAACTATTACATTTACAGATTTAAAATACTCACATTTATACTGTTGAGATATTTCTCCTTGTCCACTCTCACAATCTGCCCTTTTTTCACTGCCGAATTAAAAAGAAATAAGATAATAATAAAAAAAAAAAAACCTGAATCGACCCAATTTATGTTTATTTGATCAAAACTTACTGGAATAAACAGGTTTTTTGGGCCTGGAAGGCGCTGAAGTAGTGGGTTTTGCATTGGATGATGGACTCTCCGTCTGAGCGGTCTTCTCATTCTGTGGTTCAGAAGGGCTTACAGCTCTTACCAATGTTGAGTGTCTAAGTGGGATTTTTGTGGGCCCTTTTGAGAGTGATGATACGCATGAGAAGGAGCTATATGAGAAAGCTGCAGAGAACGCCATGGATTTCGGTTCACCCTGTTAATCCTTTTACAGATAAGGGTATCTCTCTTCTCTTAATTTGGACCATTTTCCACGTGTATATATATTGATCGTTGAATTTATTATTTCACTTGGACTGGTAAGTCAAAGTCAAAATTGTATAATGAATATTATCACCTGGTGATCATTCGGTCCTCCGCTTTCATGTCCCACTCTTTCCCTTCGTCTCGGCCACAAACAATGGCCGCGCCACCGCTGTTAATCCTGCGATAGAGTGTCGGAACCTGAGCTATTCAATTACCAGTCGGCATGGAAAATTTGTTCCCATTCTCAACGATTGCTCCCTAAGCATTCCATCTGGACAGTTCTGGATGCTTCTTCGCCCCAATGGCTGCGGGAAATCCACGCTGCTGAAAGTATATATGTACATACTATATGCCGCCATTTCAGTTCTAACTGTTAACTCAATTTTTCTCCAGAGGTTTGGTTGTGTACTGTGCGAATTTTTTTCATCTTTCTCTATAACGAGTGCTTCTCTGTTGTTTTGATACCTCCTACGTCCCCTTGCTCCTCGTCGTTACCGTTCTTTTTTACTATTACTTTTAATTTTAATTTTATATTTTGATTCAATAGTACTGTGTGGGTTTTTTAAATTGTGCAGATTTTGGCTGGTTTACTGAATCAAAATGGCGGGTTTTTGCTCGTTGTCAAGCCAAGGAGTTTCGTATTTCAGAACCCTGACCATTCGCTTCACTTATTTAATTCAATTATGCGTGTAATGCAAACTTTCATGAACTAAATTAGATTTCAGGCTATAATTTCCGTTAGGTGACTGCATAATTGGTATTAGGTATTGGGGCATGAAATTTGGTTATGTTGTAAGCAAACTATTCACTGTTGAGCAGATTATTGGTTGTGTGTCGATTTCAATATTATTTGTTTGGAAAATGGCACTCATATGCGAAGACTCCTGGGTTTGAACTTTGAACAGACTGTCACTGCAAAGCAAAAGAAATGAAAGTTAAGAAGGAGAAACATGGCATATTTACATGTGTATGCAATTGTTGGGAATTGATTTAAATAATTAAATATTTTATAGAAAAATGAAAGTAAAGGACACAATGTTGAAATGGCTAATGGGCCATCTAAATGACCTTGGTTGGCCTTCGTGGTGATAGGTAGTCACTTTGTGTTACTTTCATAATTAAATACATTAAGATAAACGAGGATGTGTAAAGGATAACAGAAAGTACCAAAATGCCAATACAAATACCTAACATGCTACTTAAGTTGCGTCTTGTTGTTCCTCAAAAAACAAAACTTGTCAGTGACGGCCTTTGTATTAATACCAATATCAACTCCAGCCCCCAAATACAAGGGATGGAAAATCATTTTTAACTTTAGCACAATGCTATTTGTTGATGAGTTTCATCCTTGGAAAAGCTTGTCCAGTTATTGTTGCAGAAACTGAAACAGTCAACATTAAATGAATCAACCTATCAATATAGAATAATTTTTCCATTTTTTTTAAAACTAACTAACACGAGGACCAAAAACTAAATTAAATCATGAAATAAGTTAACATTTTCTTTCTCTTTTCCAATTTCCAGGTAGTGATGCCTACAGTTGAAGCAGATGTGGCATTTGGCCTTGGAAAATTCAATATGAGCCGTGATGAGATATGACTTCTAGAGTGGCCGAAGCTTTGAATGCTGTAGGCATGTACGAATATTTGAGTATGTCAATGCTTCTAGATTCATGATGTGTTAGGAGTTCAGTATTGCTGCTTCACGTTTCTCCTTTGTTGCCTTTGCTTAGAGACCAGTTCAAACACTTATTGGTGGTCAGAAACAAAGGGTTGCTATAGCCGGTGCATTGGCAGCAACTTGCAAAGTAATGAAGTATTGTTACTCGATGAAGTCACAACATTTTTGGATGAATCTGATCAGGTATTATAAATTTACGTTTGTGTCTGGACGGACTTCCCTGACCAAGAAGACATAGTGAATTGTGTTCTGCGAGGTGCCTGAAACTTTTATTTATATTAGTATTGAGCATGTGCGTTGCTCAGATTACGCAAAGTATGTGTAATGATTTGTTTAACTTAATTCTTAAGCTTCAATAATTTGTAAAGAATGTGAAAATTAATTGACACATGTTTAAAAGAAAGTACAGAAGAAATTCATATGGTAATTTATGTTTGACAAATAGATTGTAAAATGTCGCCATTAATGTAAATAAAATAATCATGTTTCATATCGGTTATTAGAGAATTTGTAAAGATAAAGCTAAATTTAACTTCTCTCTCTGTTTCTTTCTTTCTTTTTGTGTGTGTGTGAACCCGATATTGACATTAGAGAAAATTTGAAAATATAGAAATGCAAATTATGAATGATGTGTAAATCAATTGTTAAGACCCAATATAATTTGTAAACAATGTGAAAGTTAGGCAGAGCAAGATTTTACTCCGACCTCAATATTCTTCTCAAGACTCAATTCCTCAACACCATGGCAAACTTTATCTCCATCTTGTTCACTATGCACATCTTCCATCACAGCAGCAGCTCCAAATCCAAACTCAACTGCAGCATGAACAATATCCTCCATGCACTGGAACATTTAAGACAAAAGTTTGCAAAAGAATTACACATTGTCTGAAATAAATTATATCACAAGACCAAGTAGTAATGGACGTAAACAAAACAAAATACCTGATCATCATCATTATTGTCACTTTTATGACCATCTAGAGCTTCTTCCATGGACTGCAAACATTTATGAGAAAAAATAAAAACAAAATCAAATAAAACAGCATAACAGAGTGTGTCAAGACATATACTCAATCAAAAAACTAATAAAAATACACAGATAAAATGTCTCAACAAAACCACATACCACCTTCTGTGCATTATTCATAACATCATCAGCACGGTCATCTTCATGATTGTTTGGGCCAGAATTACCTCTCTCTTGCTTCCGACTATCATCAATAGAATCTAAACCTTCAATAATAGATTCGTGTGCTACAGCTCTCCCTCTCAAAATCCGCTCCAATTCAGAAACTCTATTCTCTAGATAATGAAAGGACTCTAACTTGCTCTCCAAAGCATTAAAACGCAATAGAAGCTCATCGTACTTTTCTTTCGAAACAAATTTTGCACAAAGCTCAGAATCTTCTAAACTATAAGTACGACCCTTTCGAGCACTTACAGCTACATCAACCAAGTTATTTAATTTGTCAACGCGAGGATCAGAAAAAACATGTTGTGGAGATGCGGCATGGGAAAGAGCATGTAGTTCTTTAGGAAGATCGGGCTTCTCAAACAAACCATTTGTACAAGACTTTTGCAACTCTTCATCACTAGCTTCAATGACACAGGTGTCGTGCTACATCAAAACAAAAAATGCAACAGTAACTTAGAAGCAATAATACAAAGTTAATGTATTACACATAAAGTGTAACAAAGTTACAATCAAACTGCAATGACACAGAAGCCAAAAACTAAACAAACGAGAAACATTACCTTCTTATTACAGAAGGGATTTTCAGCAAGAACATCCTGATCAACAATAACGTCAGAAGACCACCTCAAAAGACGTGGCAAAAGGGAAGCATCGGATTGGTTGCAAACAACACCTCGAATAGCAGGTGCAACCTCATAAATCCAGATTTGAAGTGCAAGAATGAATCCATTCATGCGATAAGTTGAAGGCGGCGGCTCATTAGCCTTAATTTTTGCAGCAGCATTTCTCGTCAAAGGTTTCATTGAATTCAATGTGAAATAAAATAATTCCCGACCCCATGCAAAGAAATTCCTATAATCACTATCTATCATCCTAAACCAGATATCCTTAACCGCCATGTCATGCTTACTTGTATAAAAAAAAGAAGACAGGACATACAACATAGAAAGTTGAACCATATCAACATCAGGCACATTGGGAGGAGCATTAGTAAAAACTTGAGGAACAAAAACACGTGAAACGTATTGAACATGATTAAAATAAGTGTCTTTCAAACGTAACCCACCAAGAGCATATTGACAGCCAACACATTTCAACCCACTGATGACACAAAACTCATGCATAGAAAACCTTAGCTAGAATTTTACTGGACACATTGAACGATATAGCATCATCATCATCATCCACAACTTGACGCAAAAGCATCTTATGAATTACTGTGGTTGGAGAACAGTGTGTGGAAGATTAAGAAGGTAACCAAAGCATGTTTGTTCAAAAAGACGGAGTTGGTCATCGTTGAGCTTGTTCTTAACATTGGCAATAATCTGATCATCCGTAGACATAACAATGAAAGCTCTAAACTGCTCATTCGTGGGGATCATGAGCGGGAGAGACTGCAAAAAAAAAAAAAAAAAAAAAGAACAGCATTTAAAAATCTATTAGAAGAAAACATATTACATAGTAATTATAGCACATCTGTAATACATCAAATGGGTTACACATCGAGTGTAATAAAGCACATGAGACTAAACGTGTTACACAGTATGTGTAACAAGTCAAGTACAACACACAAAGATTCAAAAACTCTAAACGAGGGTTTAAACTTGTAACAAAATGTCAGATCTACGAAATAGATCACACGGACACCAAAAACAAACTAACAACAACTGATTGAAGAAAAATAAATTGTACAAAAACTTCAAAATCAAATGCAAAACATTAGCAATATATAAATATTTTTGCTAAATAAATAGAAAAATTCTAAAAAGTTGAAAAAACTTACATTACAGCGGGGTTTTTTCGCTGCAACCTTAACCCTCGTCTTCTGACATGGCAGTTTACGCTTAGAAGATCGCTTTGAAGAAGAGCCTGAAGGTGAAGAAGACAGTCCAGGTAGAGACGATCGAGTTCGAACCATTTCTACAACGAAAAGGAAACAAACGAAGGAAACAAAAGAAGCGAGCAAAGTGTGAGACGGAGTGCCAAAGACAATCGACAAGACACGAGAGCGAAGAAAATGGCTGAGAAAAGACCAGTGAACCGAGACACGAAGGACAAGCGGAAAGGAAATAATTGGGCCGGGTTACTTGGACCAGCAATACCGGATACTAGCAAATAAGTTGAAAATACCGGATTTTTGTAAAAGCAAACTTAAATGCAAGATAAGGCGTAATTTCCTTATTTTTTAAACTGGAAACTGTGGACGTAGCTATTTCAAAAAAAAAATTATAATTTTGTTAGGATTTCAAAAAGTATGCACAAATTCAAAAATCAATTTATTTTATTAGTATTATCGAAATAATTTATAATTTATCAAATTCAATTATCTTTTTCAAAAAATACAAACTAAAACTAAAATATTACCAAAATAAAATGACATCCACTCAAAAGAAGAAGAAGGAGGAGGAGGAGGAGGAGGAGCAGGAGCAGGAGCAGGAGGAGGAGGAGGAGCAGGAGCAGGAGGAGGAGGAGAAGAAGAAGAAAATGAAATAAAATAAAATAAAGATATTCGCAAAGTTTGAGCGGGAAAATTGACTTACATTCCACAGCGACTTCTGTGCTTTTATAATAATTTATAATAGATAGATAGATAGATTATATCGTGTGAGTAACTATTATTATGCTCAAAATCAATTTTTATATATAGTGGCATTTGTAATTCACTTAAATTAAATATCACTGAATGAATTAAGAATTTCATTATTTTCTCTGAATTTTATTAGTTTCTCTGAATTTCTCTCTATTGCTTCTATAGTTTTATAACTTCTATAACTTATTCTATGTTTCATAGTTTGTCCAGGAGATTATTAAAATTTTAGAAGTTGTACCTTATGATTTTATAGGTTGTACCCACATTTTTGGCATAGGCATTATCATACTTCATGTGCCCCACATCATTTGTATTACTTTAATACACTATATCATAATTTGTACAATCTCGGGTATCTTTTCTTGCGTACTTTCCTTGGCGCAAACTTGTGGTCAGCAGCGAGCGTTAGCGCCATCGTTGGGAAAATTTGACTAACTAGTTTCTTGGCTGCAAAATTCAACTTTTGACAATGGCTGGTGCTGTTTGTCAGTGGAATTAAAATTCATTGTTTGACAAAATTATGAACAATTGGCAAAAGTTAAATCGTCTCAGACATGATGTATAACTCCCAATTAATTTAGTGCACTTTTGACACCAATCGCCATTTTTTAAGGTTTTATATCGTTTCGGTTTAAGTCAAATTTAATATTAACCGAACATCTTAAATTGTTATTCATTATTATCCACATATTTTGTCATGTCTATTACTATTTAACCTGAAAAATTAACTGCAATTGAAAAATAAGTTTCCAAAAATACTCCCTCCATCTCACATATATATAATTCCACTTTAGTTTTACACAAGGATTAAAAATGACATTGAAAAAGTAAATTTGCAAATAAATTTCTTTTAATACCCTTATTTAAATGAATAAAAGTAATAAATATGTGTATTTTCAATGATATAGGTGGGGTGTAATTATAAATAAATATAAAAAATAGTATTAAATATGGAAAGAGGATTATATATGTCAGACAACTCAAAAAGGAAAATTGAACTATATATATGGGATGGCGGGAGTATATTCTTAGCTCGAATTTATATTGTTCAGGTCAATTTAATGGTAGTTATGCACGACAAATGATACGATACGGGCCGCACTCGACTCGAATCGATCCTCGCGGAATGAATACAACGCCAGAAAAGCCCAAATATCCGGTAGAACGATCGGAAAACCCGGAAATCCCTCGAGCGACGACGTAGCAACAAAGGGTATATCGAACCCTTCGCCTCAAACGGTGCGCAAATCGAAGAACGAACGGGGTTGAGCGCCACGCGAGTCGATCACACTCACGATAAGCTCGAGGTTGTGTTTAACGAGCCCAAACACAGGGGACCGGGTGGGGAGAAAGCTCGACCCGAAGATTGGCTTTCAAGCTCAACATCTCATTCAAAGCTCAAAAGTCCCTCTTTACAATGGAGGCTTTTGCCTTCATATACATGTCCAACTCGAAAATAATGATAAAATAATGAAAATATCCGAAAATATCTACATTTGACTCTAAGTCGGTCTAAATTTACGGCCGTAATTTTAGGATTTACGGCCGTAAATCCTCGGGTACGGCAGTATGAAGCAACCGTACGGCCGTAATGAACTCTCTACTTCAAAACTGTCCAAACTTGATTCTTGAGTTACGGCCGTAAGTCTGGAGTTACGGCCGTATGCTGATAAAGTACGGCCGTAATTTACTCTCTGCATAACTTTGGCCCAAAAGCTGGAAATTGAAGTTATGGCCGTAAGGACCAATAATACGGCCGTAAACATACTGATACGGCCGTAAGACTTATAATTACGGCCGTAATTATTCTCTGCTGAAATTTCCCTAGCTTTACTGCCTGGACAACCTTCATTGTTTTGGCCATAACTTTCGAACCCGATGTCCAAATGAGGTGATTCAAAGCTCCATGTAATCTAGACTCGACGAGCTTCAATTCTTCAAAAGACTCTGCCTTCAGATTCTCGCTCGTTCCAACGATGTACAGCTTTGAACCCGGTCGAACATCCCAAGTTGCATGAAACCTCTTCATTTCTGCTCCAATTGGCTTGAACTTGATTTCACTTAGCCTAAACAACGCTCCAAGCTTCCTTGTCGTGCATGGGGGCATGCTGGATCATATCATCCCCTCCCTCTTCAAGATGATTCGTCTCGAATCAACATTGGCGTACTCAACAAAGTTACCCCGGGATGATACGATACTTCTGGCTTTTTGGTTGAATGACCATTTGATTCCTCCCGGGTCGAATGGGAAAAATGGTCATCGCCATGTGTGAAGCACGTGACCGGCTTGTGGAGTGAAGGGAATTCTTCAGGAAGTGGTTGACGCTCAAACTTCGCAAAGATTAAGGAAAATAGAATTCCTTTCGTTCGGCCAGCACCAACCTGAAAGAGAAAGATAATAAAATTGGGGTGGGGTATGTTAGAGGTGTGAGATACAAGGAAGTGATCCTCATACTTAAGCTCGACATTCTCCTCGACCACCATTTTCTCAAGTGGCATTTCCCCTTCTCTTTCAACATCCACTTCTCCACTCTCCATGTCCTCGTTCTTCCTCGGGTCAATGTCATGGATGTCAACAAGTTCATCCACAACTCCAACCTCTAGCTCTTCTTCCGCTTGCTCCACCGGGCACTCCACGGCTTGCTTCTCCATAAGATCAATTGGATGTTGAGGATCAACAACCAATTCCAATGACTCCCTTTCAATGGATTCCCTAGTCTCCTTCTCAGCTACATGGGCATTTGAACAATATAGACTAGGAGAATCAACAATCACTTCCGAAGGCTCTTTTCCAACTTCATGTGGACAATGTTGTTTAAACGGCGCAACAACCATTTCAACACTTGCATTGTCCTTATTCAATGCAATTTTCACCTTCTTCAGTTCACCTCCTTTCTTTCTCTCATCTCTTCTCACATCTGCCTCATCCCTTAGCTTCATTTGATCTATATGTACTTGTTCCGGAGATAACGGATCAAGTACAATAGTTTTTCCGTTCAACTTGAAACTAAAACGGTTTCTATATCCATCATGCAATACCTTCTTATCATGTTGCCACGGCCTTCCCAACCACACGTGGGTAATATGCATAGGTACTACATCACAAAGCAACTCATCCGTATAAAATCCGATCGAGAATGGCACTAGTACTTGCTTGTTAACCTTAACATTTCCCGAATCATTAAACCATTGCATGTGATATGGTTTCGGGTGTTTACTCATATGCAATCCCAACTTCTCAACAAGCACAAGACTAGCTAAATTTCTACAACTTTCCCCATCGATAATAACACTAGAAGGCGTACCTTTCACCAAGCAACGGGTATAGAATAAATTCTCTCGTTGTGAATTTGACTCATCCTCCTTTGCTTGAGTACCAATGGCGTGCCTTACTATCAATGTTTTGGGAATTGTCGTAGAGCTGTTGTCAACAACCACCAACTCGTCTTCCTCCTTGGTTGAAGACTCCTCTTTCACCATCACCTTCTCGGGAACCATTTCTTCATTCTCCCGTATCACTTTTGGTTTAGGGCATTCGGATGAAATAGAATCAACCCCGTGACATTTAGAACATAGCTTGTCTCGGGTTCGACTTGTCACTTCTCCAATTCCTCCTTTGCCCTTATCACTAAGCTCTTGTGATACTCGTGATGGTTCTCTCTCACTCTTCCAAGCCTTTTGATCAATCTCGGCGCCGGTCAATGTAGCTTGATCAAAGCCACTACGATTCTTGGTTTGGAATAGATTTGAACTTCTTCCCTTAATTTGCTTCTCCACATCCACTGCTTTGCAAACTAATTCCTCAAGATTCGAATAGTCTAGCAATTCAATGAAGTCGGCAATATCTCGGTTCAATCCCGCCAAAAACCTAACCATAATAGCTTCTTCATCTTCAACAATATCGGCACGAGTCATCAATCTTTCCATTTCTTGGAAGTACTTCTCCACGGTTCGTCCACCTTGAGTTAGGTTTTGTACACTCCGATACAAATCCCTATAAAAATGCGATGGGACGAATCTCTTTCTCATCAGCTTTCTCAAGCAATCCCAAGTGTCAACGGGTTCCTCTAAATTTCTTCGCCTAGCAAGGGTGGTTTGCTTCCACCAACATAGGGCTTGATCCGTGAACTCATTGACCAACAATGGGACCTTCTTCGTCTCCCGGATTTTATGAGTTTGGAACATGAGATCCACTCGGCTTTCCCAATCTAGGTAGACATCCGGATTGGCTCTTCCTCGAAATGAAGGTACGTCAATGTCCGCATTCTTCGCATCCCCTTCATACTCACTTTGCCTCCGTTGTTCACTCTTTCTACCCCTTCGAATCTCTCTATTCCCATCCTCATATTTTCCACCTCCAACACTATTACCCCGAAGACTTGGCTTACTATACACTCAAGAACGAATCGTTGAACACATTCCTTCAACTTTTGACTCAAATGATACTCCAGTGTGATCTTAGAATTGTGAAAGTCTTCCAAAGTCGTAGCTTTTGGACGATGTCTATCATTGACTTCCATTGCCAGCATTGTGTTCTCAATTCAAAGTAAGAATCTAAACTATAAATTACAACTCAAACACAATGACACTACTACGAAACAAACTCAACAAAAAATTAATGCAACTTAACTAACACCGACAAACATGAAACCCTAACAATGTAACTCAACCCTAAAAGTTACAACTCACACTACTAGGATAACAACACAAACAATTAAAACTAAGTGTAGTCAAGAAACTCAACTAACACTCGTTCACACAACATTGGAGCCATAATTTTTCTTTTTTTTTTTTTTGTATTTTCGGCCCTCTTTTTTTTTCACAACATATACTCACAAACACGACAACAACACAATACTAGAAAATAAATGGATTCTAAGCACAAAATTAATTTGCACCAAGAACACCAAGAACACACACTAAATCCTACAATTCTAAAAACCGAAAATCGATAATCTAAACCGATCAAAACAACAACAACAACAATCTAAGAACTATTAATAAAGGATAGATACCAGATAATTGGATTTGGGCTCTGATACCAGATGATACGATACGGGCCGCGCTCGACTCGAATCGATCCTCGCGGAATGAATACAATGCCAGAAAAGCCCAAATATCCGGTAGAACGATCGGAAAACCCAGAAATCCCTCGACCGACGATGTAGCAACAAAGGGTATATCGAACACTTCGCCTCAAACGGTGCGCAAATCGAAGAACGAACGGGGTTGAGCGCCACGCGAGTCGATCACACTCACGATAAGCTCGAGGTTGTGTTTAACGAGCCCAAACACGGGGGACCGGGTGGGGAGAAAGCTCGACCCGAAGATTGGCTTTCAAGCTCAACATCTCATTCAAAGCTCAAAAGTCCCTCTTTACAATGGAGGTTTTTGCCTTCATATACATGTCCAACTCGAAAATAATGATAAAATAATGAAACTATCCGAAAATATCTACATTTGACTCTAAGTCGGTCTAAATTTACGACCGTAATTTTAGGATTTACGGCCGTAAATCCTCGGGTACGGCCGTATGAAGCAACCGTACGGCCGTAATGAACTCTCTGCTTCAAAACTGTTCAAACTTGATTCTTGAGTTACGGCCAGATGGACATGATTCTGATCGTAAGTCTGAGTTACTACCGTATCTTTGATAAAGTACGGCCGTAATTTACTCTCTGCATAACTTTGGCCCAAAAGCTGGAAATTGAAGTTACGACCGTAAGGACCAATAATACGGCCGTAAACATACTGATACGGCCGTAAGACTTATAATTACGGCCGTAATTATTCTCTGTTGAAATTTCCCCAGCTTCACTGCCTGGACAACCTTCATTGTTTTGGCCATAACTTTCGAACCCGATGTCCAAATGAGGTGATTCAAAGCTCCATGTAATCTAGACTCGACGAGCTTCAATTCTTCAAAAGACTCTGCCTTCAGATTCTCGCTCATTCCAACGATGTACAGCTTTGAACCCGGTCGAACATCCCAAGTTGCGTGAAACCTCTTCATTTCTGCTCCAATTGGCTTGAACTTGATTTCACTTAGCCTAAACAACGCTCCGAGCTTCCTTGTCGTATATGGGGGCATGCAGGATCATATCAACAAAGAACTTGCAACGTTGGTGCTTACACAAAATGATTCAACAGCCAAACAATATATATATATAAATAAATAAATAAAAGAAGAGGAATTCGTCAAATTGACAGAAATTAAACTATATAACAAAGGAACACAAATTATTCCCCATATATTACATTAACATTGTCTTGTACATACAGAACAAAGTAACACAAATTATTCCCCACGTACTACAACAGTCTTGTATAGAGATGAAAATTAAACAGATTATAATACTATACATACAAACTAAACCATGATCAAACTTGAGACTGCTCGAGTTGAACATCTTTAGTCTTCAATGGAACATATTCTCCTAGATAACCTTCAAGTTGATCTGATAACAATGATTTATCGATGTTTTCGTGATGATACGACTTGCATATGAAGTATAATACCGTCTGCATGACAAGGCTTATCAACAGCAAAATCGACAGAAAAAACAGGCATTACATCCCATACCCTAATCTTCCCATTATATCTCCCTTTCGAAGAACGAAAGGTATTTCAAAAAACCAATGAACTACCAATGCGAATCCACCTAACACAAGAAAAATACCAACACAAACTCCCAATTTTCCCTTGATAAGAGCCTTACCTTTTGCCATGGCATTGAGGCCAGAGCTCTCTTCCAAAATCGAAACCACAGTAGCAAGATACCAAATTATGTTGATATAAAGCAACCCAATCAAATAAGCGATAACGAAAAATGAACCAAAAATAGCCATATCGTTCTTTGATAATCCAAGAAAAACAATGCCTACAATACTCGCGATCGCCAAGATCAATATGGCGACAAAATTGTAGGCGAAGTGAATCATGAAATTCCATACGAAAGTAAACAAAACCCTCTTCTAAACCTTTGGAACCACACTCATCACCTTATTGAAGCTGATGTCTTTTGCAGTATAGATACATGCTATCGTATAAACGACAGCCGATGTAGAAAGAAGAGTGAGAATGATGAAGAGGATGAAGTAGGCTAGCTAGCTTGAACAGAATAAAAGCCAACAATTCAGACAACAACATATTCAATATGTTTTTATATGACGACGTCCCTTCTTGAGTTCGATTTAACATGTATTGGTTGTATCTTATGTCTGCAAACATAAGGCTTGAGATTTGGATTTGTGCTAAGTAGATGAAGGAAAGAGGGAGGATTAAAGCTAAGGTTATTTGGCGAAATATTTTTCTCCGTGATGAAACAATATTGAATGATTCTTTGAAGATTCCAAAGAACCCTAAAAACTGATGTTCTTCTTGTTCCTTATCCATGGCTTAATTACTTTTCACACAAGTTTTAGAGAATGTATGGATTTGAGCAACTTTTGAGGTGAATTGGCTCATATATATATGAAATGTAGGCATGGGAAGATGAGCGACGTGAATACTGGGTAATAGACTTCCGACTTATATAATTCAAGTCAAACGTGAAATACACGATGATTAATTTCCACGGAAGAATTTTAATTTCATCACCATGTCTTGATTAATTTTATGTGATGGTTGTTGGAATAATTATAAACAATTATTCAATATGTGGGCCACATATGTGTTTTAAATATGCATTGGCTATTTTAAGGTTTAGCCAATATTAAAAATGATCAATAAAGTTTAGTTTGGCTAACTGGGTATTAAAGTGATTGAGGAATTAATGTGCAGAGACCAGTTCGTATTTTTTAAATTGATGAGAGGCCAATTTAAAAATATTAAGAATAGTTGCAGCCTTAACAACTATCTATATAAAGGGGTTATGGTCCTCAATTATGCGTACGCTTTTATTCTCTCTGCATCCCCGTCAACAGAGAAGAGATCCTAAAGAACTGCACATTAATTGGTAAATCATAACCCATATTTTCAAATCTCAATCAGATTATGGAATCAGGTACGCTTCCGCTTTCGTTTTCTTCTTTTCTCTTTGAATCAATTAAGATGTGTATTAAGTAATTAAGTTTGGATTCAAACCCAACAATGGTGTCATCAATTATACATTATGATTGCAAACTCCCAGCGTAAGATTCCTTGAAGTTGCCCTTAGTTGTTGACAAAAATGATGATTTTCAGTGTATTGTAATTATCATCGAACATGTACAACGTAAAATGGCCAGGTGAAAATTATAACAACAACAAAAAATAATGCACCAGAATGAAGGATATTCCATCGAGTTCATCGGCGACTAAAAACATGAGATAAATCACAAATTATTGATAAGCAATTTATTGTAGATAAAATGTTCAAAAAGCTTTCAAATATAGTCATCTAAATATAGATAAATCATGACCATATTTGAATATTATGTTAACTTTAGGCCTTAATGAAAAAATGCGACAAACATTTGGTTTCGAGTTTAGCTCCCTCTAAAAATTTCCTCCAAAAATTGTGTGGATAAAGAAATTTGTAGATGTGATTGATTTAGGATAAAGAAATAATGGATAAAAAAGTGATAAAAAGTGTTTAAAACCTTTTAAATGGGTTCGCTAATAGGCGATATAGTGTGTTTTTCTTGTACCAACATCATTGAATACAATGGTGTGAGGAAAACTCGAACTGAAATTAGTATGAGCTTTTTCTTTGATCAGCTATCGAAAAAAGTAATTATTTTTACGTTTACTAAGGACACTAAATAATTTTTGAAAAAATTATTAACAATTTATTTAATCATTTCACTTAACAATTTTACTTAACAACATAAGGTAAATAATTCCACCACCTCCCCACCGTCGTTGCTACCGACATAGCCACAACCATCAGTGGTCAATTCTAGTCGCAAATCAGAACCTCCAGATGGTGGTGGTTCTAGTCACGACCAAAACCATTACCAAATGGTGATTTGGTTCGAAACCAAACAACTCAACCAAAGTGTATTTATAGTATATTTGATAAAAATATTTTTAATCAATATCTACTTTTTAACCAACATATATGGACAAGTCATGCTAATTAATTTAAATTACTAAGTTACCCAAGTAATTATTCAAAAAAGAAAGTTACTTAAGTAATCGAACATTTGAAATTGTGAAAAAAAAGGCCCGAGTCGTTGGTCGACTACTTGGGTTCACCTTATGAACCGGACGAGCTCATGCCAAATCCGAGCTGGCGAATTTGAACACAATCCTAGCCGGCTTGACTCGTTTCATGCCGAGCTTGAAAACTAGCTAGCTGAACCCATCGGCTATTTGCCGAGCCGAGTCGCTCGGCTCGGCTGGTTTTTCATCCCCAGTTGGACATGACTTTTGATACATCTTCTTAACTGTATTGCCAATGCGCATTGAAGAAGATTCATACAGAGGAAGAATATGCACGCGTGCAAACATTATTATTTTTACTCGTTCTTCCAATCACAGCTACCATGTAATGATGTATTGGTAGCATCACTCAAGCATTGTTGTATCGTTAATTACTTTTCATCGAGTATCGAGATTATTTTTTAATCTCATTGCATGTCAAGATGTAAATTTTTATGAATTTTAATTGATTTTCATTTGAATTTACATTTGGTGAAATCAACATCGATATATTTTATAGGACCTACATGTTCTTCACAAATTTCTATTATTTAACTTAACTTACTCTCTCTCATATTTCATATAAAAATTCATAAAAATTTCACTCCTAACATGGGCTTAGTCTACTTGTTTGGCAAATATTACAAGAAATTGAATCTTTAGAAACGGTACAGTGGTCCCTATCACTTGGTGCCTGTAGAGTAATAGGAACGATGCCACGGCTATTGTTCTATAGACATGAGTATATCTCTGCTATTGTTTTACAGACACGAGGCTATAGGGACGACTGTCGCATCTAAAAGTCATGTTTTTTGTAGTGAAAACTCAAATTCAAACAATGAGAATATTACCGCCTTCCAAGTTTTCGAATTGGTTTTCCCTTGAAAGTCGTAGCAATCTAATTCTATAATGTACTAGTGAAAAATATATTTTATGGAAAAACAACTTATTGAATGCCCTTATATCAAGTGTTAGAGGGTAAATTATACCTAATTTCACCATGAGCAGAAGTTCAGATTAAATGATTTCCTATGCGAGGACGCCAATCACCACCGAAAGCTAGTTTCGTAGTCAGTGTCACGAGGGGAAAAAATTCTAGTATTCCTGGAGTACCAAATACTCGGTACTCCAGGCCAATAGGAACTGCCCACCTACACATAGGGGATCACTTTATTTATTAAATTGTGGCCCCCATATGTGTATGTGGGCAGTTTCATTGGCCTGGAATATTAAGTTGGGTGCTCTAGGAGTACTAAAATTTTTTCCGTCACGAGGATTGAAGTGTACGTAACATCCTATTTTGATTAACTCCTTTTTTTTTTTTTTTTTTTTTTTATCTCATTTCACTCGATGAATCCCAATAATTGCAAGCTTCACCTACAATACAATTTTAATGGCGAGTATGACCCAATTTGCAGAAAAAATGATCAGCTCCATCATTGTTTCTCGTTTTCATGTGACGATGCCATCAATTATATATTACTAGTATTTCCTCGTGCGATATACGGGATGATTAAAATAGTTTATTTATAAAAAAAACAATAATACAAAATATATATAATGTTATATATTTCAATAATGGTTTACAAATTTTGATCAATTTTGATCCGAACCATTATTTGGTAAGAAAAAATGGCGCATCAGTTGCTGGCGCATCAGTTGTTGTAGTTAATGATTTTAGGCAATACTAAATATTTGGGATCAAAATTTAAATAATACTTATTTGAACAAAAAGAAATAGCCCTATTAAAAATTTTTCCAAAATTTTTATCGTCATTGCCATTTTAGTAGCTAAGCGACGATGACTTTTTTGAACACTGATTTTAGAATATTAGTCGTTGGAGAATTTATGCAATGTGGATTGTGTATTATATGAAATGATAAGATCTCTACATAAAGTATTTATAGGTAAAACTTTGTATATTGATTTTTGGTAACAAATATCTGTTCAGAATAATTGAGAAAAATAAAAAAAAAAAAACACTAATCGATGCAATACTAAATATAAAAAAATTTAAAAATTAGTCTGAAAATAAAGAGATGATTAAATGATGTTGACAATCATTTTTTAAGTGGCTTGCAAAATAATGAAATAGGATATGAAAGTTATCGTTTTTTATTTATTTTCTAATTAATTAATTATTCATTACAAATTTAATAATTTAATTACTCACTATTTGATCTTTAAAAAATTACTCACTATTTGAACCACTTAATGTACATTACCCATGAAAACTATCTAAAACTACCTTTTTAACATGGTAAAAAAATTTTTTTTGCTTAATTTCTTAAATATATAAAAATGTTTTTTTTTCTAAAATAGAAAACCACAGCTTACATGGCATTGTGTCAAGTTGGCACTTCAACTTTTGTTGATAAAAAGAATACACACACATATATATATATATATATATATATATATATATAATTCGAAAATAAATAGCTAAAATGTAATATCCAAAAATTAAAATGTAGGTAGAAAATATTAATTCTCATTTTCAGAATTAATTTAATAGGTATTGTAAGTTATAACTTTAATCTCTTACCACATTTTTATTAATGCATGCAACACTAAATATAAAAGAATTAAAACAAATGTAAATTAATTAAAAAATTGAAATGCATATAAACAAATATACATATAAAAAAGCAAAGTAAGGAAAATAACACTAAATACGGAATAAATTAAATAATAAAAGTAATTAATTCTTTCAAAATGGCTAAACATGGCAATGCCACCTAACCACTTTACTTAGGTGACTCTTTTAAATTTATATATAGTTAGATTAGATGATTGGGCACAAGAAATATAGATAGCTTAAAGAATCTTGGATTCGATCAAAACGATTCCATATATATATATAATTGTCAAATCATAATGCGTGTAAACACTATTTTCGCGGAAGTTTCAACGTCCTTCATTAAAAATTCATCTGGTACGTAGCATTTTGTAGAATATGTTAATATTGTTGAAATATCTCTATGATGTAAAAATTTGTTCACTATATGTGTAAAGTTACCGCATATTATTAGAAACCAACAATAAATTGTATATTAATACATGATAGTACTATATTAGTGACGTGCGGATACGATGTGTTCACTATAAAAAGTTGAACAGGATGATGAAGCGATTATAAAACAATATATAGTGTAACTGGAATGATTAGCATGCGTGAAGAGATTAACTAAAGTTTTAGTTTGTTCGTTCTCCAATTAAAACTGTCCTAACACTTCAAATATAATACAAATCATAAGTTGTCATATAGTGAAGTGCATTAATTTGGTGACATGGTTTATTTAATTGTGGAAACAAGCAATTACACATGAAATAGAAATAATAGATTTGAAACTCCCAATTTATTTCTCATGAATACACTAGTTGGAATTAATCTTCAAGCCATGTCCTAGTTAAACAAAATAACAATGCCTAAGTTAGGACCAGACTAATTGCTTTAATCTAATGTCTAAAACTCGAACACTAGAAGGCCATGGACCTCTGATATGCACTGTTGAACTTCCGACCCCCAAGCCTTTTTCTAGTATGCCTTTCGAAAGCTTGACCACAAAAGGTGAGTGGGCGCCTAATTAAGAAAGAACTCAAAATGAAAACGTTGAACTAAAAGTGTCAAAGTCAATCAACTCTCTAAAAAAATTTAGAGTAAACTGTTTGAGACAAGAAACAAGAGATCCAGAGCCCTCTTTATATGGAATAGCGGATCCCCCAGTTTCTTCTCCAAGCAATGTGAGATTAAAAATTCCTACGCAAGCTTTTCCGCAGCTTAGCTTAGGCCAATCACTACTAAATTTGTGGATAGTAGGTACATTTAAAAGTGCTCCAAATAATTTGATTAGAGGCATAAATTATAGTTAAAGTGTCCCTAAAAGAATGAGGGACATATATTAGTGAAATGTCACTATAAATCGTGTCTCTAATAATAATTAGGGACACTTAGGACACAAAAAGGTCCCCAATAATATATTTTCCACATAGGATATAAGTCTTATTAGGAACACTTAATTAAACGTCTCAGTTAATTTTAAAGAATATGGACATTTAAATGTGAGTCACTTAATTTAAATCAAATTGAACATGTGTTTTAAATTTAAACTAATAGAGACATTTAAGAGATGTCCCTTTAAATTTAAAATAATAGAGAAATTAAAAAAAATATTCTATTAAATTTGAAATAATGGAGGCATTTAAAATTGCTCCTATTCAATTTAAAACAATAGGAACAATTAAAACACATTAATATGGCCCTAATATTTTTTTAATTTTAAATACATTAAAAATCAAATTTACACCTATTATTATAGACATATATAAATATGCAACTAAATAAAATGAAATTTTACAAAATAAAATAAAGAACAATATTAATCTCAAACATACAAATTCCATTCGAAACTCAATCATCTTTCAAGAATGCATAATCCAACATAATTGCAAATGAAATAGAATGTCACCTATATATAGTAGATAACAATAAACAATAGAAACAATTTCTTAATAGCATCCAACATTCCTAAAAAACGAATGATAACACTAATATATGATGATCTAATAACGTTGATCATTTCTCTTATCTAAATGCATGAATTGTTGCGTAAATTTTGGGTCATTGAGCATCGCTGTGAACTCTCTATTAGGATGGTACCCTATGTACAAAGGTTGGTGAAATGGTTGAGGATAGTAGAATTGGGATGACGGAGGATAATGGTAAGGCGGAGGTTGTGAATAAGATAGATGCTGATGAGAAGATGATAAAGGCAAACGATGATACGGTGTTACTGACTGAGAGGATGATCGGTGTTGGGTAGGTGACTATTGTCCAGTTGGTGACTCTGCTGGTTGAGAATGCAAAGAGTAGCGTAATAAAGACGATTGGTTTTCTGATGGCGAGTTTTCTAACTGTGGATTCAAAAATTGATGGGGGCGTGTTGTCGCAGTACGCCAAAATTTATTTTATTTCCTTACTCGGTTTTAAAACTACAAATTAATGTAGAAGTGGTAAGTAAGGGTCGAACCCAAGAGGAACGGTGTTTGATCTAGTTGTTTTTATCAATTAATACAGAAAAGGGGGTTTTGTGAAGTTGAATGCAATTCGAAAATAAAATTACAAAATAAAAGAGATGAAAATGAAACAATTGAAGATATATCTAGTTCTCGGGTTCGGTTGTGTCAACATCTTGTGTTTATCTTTCCCATGCAACGTGTACTATCCCTTCTTCAATTTATCAACTCCAATTAATCAATACGTTCTGATTAACGAATTATTCCTTAAGTGTATTAAATTAAAGTGAGTTCTTTAACTTAACATCTAGCTATTGGATAATCCTAAACAAGTTCTTAGGATTTAATGCAATGCTAGTGTGAAATGAACAAGAAGAATGAGTTGAATTAGATGATCAATTTCACAAACTTGAATTAATACATCTAAGTTGATTTATTAACAAATATGCACGACATTCGCTTGTCAGTCAGAGATTGGAATCTAGTGACAATTACGGATCAAAAGTTCCAATCCTAGCACATAACTTGAACTTAAAGATTAATTGATTCAATTGGCCAAAGTGAATGCAATAATCACATAAATTCAAAACGGGTTTAAAAGCATAACAAATCAACAAATTGAAGTAGAGGAATAGATAAAACGTTAGCAAAGAGTTAGAAAAGATAACAACATGATAATTGAACACAACGTCCCCCTCGAACTAGATAGAGAAGTCTAACTACTCAAATTAGCGGGTATCACCACTGCTATATGATAGATTATACTTCACTATCTCAAATAATATATACAAACTATAGAAATCACATAAATAATGCTAAGAATTAAATAGAGAAGTCTAACTACTCATATATGGTTAAATACTTATAACGCAGTAACGCATGTATCACCTCTCGCAATATATGAGAAATTATCTTTCTCAAATATGAAAAATAAAATTAGGAAAGAAACTAGAGAAGAAATACTGCTAATCATATTCACGGTCAAGTATCGTCGATTGATTTTTCGAACCTATATTTAGGTTCTTACTTCACTTAATATGAAAAACTAAGAACTTTCAAGCTACAACTAAGAACAAATGATGAAGAGAAATTTATTGAGGAGAAAGTTGGAGAGAATCACAAGCTAATTCTCTCTACAAAGTTGTGTGATTCAAACTTGGAAATGCCTCTATTTATAGGAAAAATATTACACCAAAAAATATTAAAAAATCATAAAAGTCTTCCTTCATGAGTCTATTGTAATGTGCTCAAGTTGTTTTATCTCTAAGAAGTCAAGAAAATACCAAAAAACACGTTTTATGGTAGGTGGAGTCCGCTGGTCAAAATCTGCAGTGGTGTCAGGCGTGACTCGAGTAACGCCGCGATTCTGCTTAGTCACCGCTGCTGAACGGGAGGCCAGGGACGGTTTCAGGGATGACTCGGACGGTTGCGGCGCTGATCGAGGATGCTCGGGCGTGACTCGAGTCACTTGCGGCGCTGACTCGATCACATGCGGCGGTGAGTCGAGTCACCCGAGTCACCCAGAAATTGCACACCAAGTCCCTACACTTTTTAATATTGTTCATTTTGATCCTTGAAAAATTGCATTGTGGTCCTCCAACTTTGTGAAAAGTTTCACTTTGGTCCCCCGACTTTTGAAACGTTGCACTTTGGTCCCCAACAGTTTTGGCTTTGACTCTTTTAGTCCTTTTTCTTCAAATGGCCATAACTTTCATTAGGAAACTCCGATTTGAGATCCGGAAAAAGTTTGGGAATCCTCTTTTGATGTTCCTTGACTTTGGCACAAGAAAAAAATGTAAAAACAACTTTTCATAAAATTGCATCGGAGGTCCTCCATCTTTGATTCGCTTGCATTTTGGTCCCAAGTTTCCGTTTTCATTCGATTTTCATCCTTTTTGATTCCTTTTGATTCTTTGTGACCCTAAACACCACAATAAAGGAAAAACACATAAAACGGAACATATAACATTAATAAAACACACAAACACGTAAAATAGAAGAGTTATTTAAGTGCTTTTCTAGCACTTATCATGATGCCTTGACAATAAAATGATTTGTTGGAGCTCCTGTATGTCCTTCTATTGTTTCTCATTAACCTCTTGTTGTTGCGCACACTTACTTTGTAAAACCAAAAAGTCAGACTCCAAAGAAGCATAAACTCGCCCTTTACGTGATCGGCGAATTGAAGGTGTAGGATCAATTTGATTTACCAATTGCATCGTGTCCGCCGTAACAATTTCCCCATAACCACGAACTCTTCCACCAGAATCAACTCCTCTAGCATTAACATATGCTTGCAACCTGAGCTGCAGTGTCTCCTCACCATGGATAGCAACTAGTTGTGTTAATTCGTTTGATATCTTTGCCTACAAATTTATATTACATTTGTGAGTATATATAATGGCTAATAGGAATAACTCGAATTATTGCAATAGAAAATATCAAACTTACCCCCATTTGTGCAGATGCATCATCAATCCAACTTTTGTGTTTACCATTTCTCTTGTGAATTAGATCAAATCCCTCAATTGGATCAGCGGGGCGCCCATTCTTTTGTTCCTATTCAAATGGAAGATATACAACAATTCAATTCTTGAGTGAGACTCAACTACTGTAAAGAGAAAAGATTAAAAAATAGTGATTATATTTAGTTTATGACAACACAACAATATCACCTAAAGTATTAACCTTTGAGATTTTACATTTTTTGTATTTTTATTTTGACTAAAGGAAAATTGACGCAGTCGACTGTATGGGACAACATTCTGGCAATTGAGCAGATGCTAACCATTCGATTAAAGAATGATAGACAAAACATTGTGGGTTAGTGGGAGGCAACAAAATATACAGCAAAAGATTGCTCGACGCAAGTAACAGTGGATTTGTTAGCAAACCAAGTAGCGATGCAAATCTCTAACAATCATAAAAGAAAAATAAATTTCCAAATTATATGCAACAAAGCATTCATTCCATGCCCTAATTTTCCTCTACTCATTTTCTTCCATCTCTATTTGCCTTTTCCCCCCTTTAAATCTCAGCATCTTTTCACAACATTGACAACTAAGTGCATATAAAGTGTTAAAGCTAACAATGTTTGAGAACTTGTAGACAAAAATAGTAATCTCACGACTCTTAAGAAAGCAAACTCCAAACTCTGTTGTAACAAAGGGAAAATTTTCATTATACTCTATAGCTATACATCATTCTTAAGGGCCTTTGTATGGTAAAAGAAATATCATGTATAAGCACAAAATGCTCCGCTAACAATGCTACCAAACGATAAGCAGATGACAATACTTACAAATTCAGTTAGGTGTCATGCGAAGGTCTTTGTCCCGCCTGTGTGATTCATCTTAAGCTTCTTACGATGCTCTATATTCTTCTCAACCTTATTCTATGATTCAAAAAGAAAGGCAACGCTCAAACACAGTTATCTCATTTATAAATGTGATCCAATAAAAAACATTACATCTGACATGTATCAATTAAATTATTACCTTATTGCTTGCATTGTTGACCCAATAATTGACCATTTATGTCCATTGTTCACTAGGTACATTATCATCTCCACATATAAAACGTGACGGTGAGCCAATATGTGGGGTGTAATATGTTTCTTTCAAGTATCCTTTATTCTTCCTAACCCTCTCAGATAATCTGTGTAGAAGGGTATGTCGAATTATGGGAATGAGGGAAATGTCCTCTTCACGCTACTCAATAGTATCCTTGAAAAATAAAATTCAAGTTACACAAGTAAAGTTTTTTTATTTGCCGTGATTAATATTAATAGAGGCAAAACAAATTTTTGTCTCTAATTAAATATTAGGAACGCTTTTATTTGTCATACCTAATATTAATAGAGACAGAACATATTTTTGACTCTAATTATTTATTAATAGGGACATATGGAATATTTTTTCCCTATTCCAATGTCCCTAATACTCACAAATTTAGTAGTGCATAACTTAAGTTGTCGAAGGACCTTTAAGTTGCCCTATTCTTCTTCATTTGTCTCATGTGGTTTGCAATTATCAATTGTTATGCTATTTAGTTAGCAATTTTCATTATTGCTACTAGATGGATGTTGTGAAAATAATCGCAAGTGTACGATATCGGCACAAAAGTAGTAAAGTGGACTTTTTTAGAGTCCGGATTATCGATCCCACGAGGACTAGTTTACTCAATAGCGGCTCAAACTAATCACAACAAAAGCAAATAAAAAATATAAAGATTAAAGATTGGTTTTTTAGCAAAAAAAATAAGAAAATACTTGAAAATAAATTTCAAAAATTAAAAAGGTTTGTTGAATTAATGGAGAGTAAAGTTGGGAATCCCGATTTATCTTTAGATGTCCTATTTGATTTCTCCTCTCAATTTCTAATCTCAAGTTGTGTTAAATCGAATTCACGAAATTGATTTAATTTACCTCTCTCGAGTTCCAATCAATCCTATTTAATTAAGTCAACTACCATATCTCTATGTATAGTCTGAATAACCTTAACTAAATGCATTAACGTGCTTAGGAATTCATAAATATCCACCTGTCACGTGGGATCTCAACAATTATAAAAGTCTATCTCTAGCTCTTATGTAAATTGCCGGATTTTACTACGTGGTCTAAATATTTAACTTACCTCTCGGTTTGTTAAAATTCACAAATCATTGATTTAGTGGCCAAGTAAATCATGCATTAATCATAGTAGTAAAATCAACACATAAAATAAAAGCACAAGAAATTGAGAGGTGAAATCAAATAATAGATCTAAATTACATCGTTCATCCCAACTAATAAACTTAATTACTCATGCTAACAAGTAAATAAATAAATAAAATAAAGGAGTTCATCACCGAGTTTAAAAGAAGAATTGAGAAGAAGAAGTGGATCTTGCACCGAGCATCAACTCCCGCCTTCAATCTCTTCAAAAACCATTGAATTCTCCTCTTGATTCTGTGTTTTTGCTTTCTATTGATTCTCTCTAAAAGCTCTCCAATTCGTGGCTACTATCCTCTATTTATAGGCTTAAAATAGGTCTTAACTTCGTGCACAAGAAGTAGGCAAAACCCACCAAAAATAGGATTCCTAATTAAATTAGGAAAATCGCGTTTCTTGTTGATACAGCCGTATCGTCCATGTCTTACTGATCGATCGCTTCGCCGATTCTCGCACATCAGTGTTCCTATGTTACTACCAGATGTCTTTTGGGTTACGGCCAGAAATGATATCCATACGGCCGTATGTCTCAGCACTTACAGCCGTATCAAGCTCTCGGGTGGTTTTTGCTCGTTTCTTCACAAATAGGGTTACGGCCGTATGAAATGTGAGTTACGGTCGTATCCTAATTGCAGCTCAGGTCCTTCATCTTTCGGTTTTGCTTGTTTTAGTCCCCACTTTCCATTTTTTGCACTTTTTCGTCCTCTTTGCCTCTTTTCACTTCTTTTCAATGCCGTCCATTCGTGTTGGTCTTTTACCTTGAAATAGACAAAATTAAACATAATAAACACTCTAAAATGCTAATAAAAACTATAAAATGAACACCAATAAAATACTTATCAAACACCCTCAAACTTAACTCTTGTTCGCCCTCGAACAAGAAACTCAAACAACATATAGAGAACAATCACGCAATAGACATTAATTGCAAACAAGACTCAGAACATGTCAAGTATTGTACTATTCACCTCAGGTTTAATAAAATACTAATAGAACTCCAGCTGGACCAAATAAACAACCACAAACTATTCACTTATTATGTACACGACATTCGGTGTGTGTGCTAGTCATTGCGCAACTCGAATCCATGTTAGAATGTAATCACAGAATGCACATCACAATACCATGCCCGTATTCCCTTGTGATAAGTTTTATCTCACCCCACTCATAGGATTCACTCCTTATGTTTTTCTCTCAGATCCCGGGGTATTTAATCAATGTGGTATTCTAGAAATATTTCACTGCATTTTTCCACACAAGATGTTAAGTAAAAGTGACTAGATGTTAAGGAAACTCCCGCTATCCATCCATCCATCTCTACTCCAAGTTTCCAAATCTCCAGTCTTTGAATCTTTTCCCAATACTTCAAACCCCTATCACTATTCATTTCCCGGATTTTTTATTTTTTTATTTTTATTTTTTTGGTATGATATGCAAATGCAATGCCCCAACAATAATGCTTTCTCAAGGACCCGTGTAGCGAGCTTTAGGTTGATGACTCCCGAGCTCGTCACTCAAGGCACCAGGTAAAATACCCCTCAGACTTAATCACCTGAGTCAATGAGGCAAGAGAAGGGGGCATATATGCAATGTGAATGATGTCTTTTTTTTTATTTTTTTTTCTTCTTCTTTTTTTTTGTTTTGTTTTCTTTCACGGGAGAATGATAGCCTCGGTCAGTGTCGGTACAAATTCGCCAACCAAAAATCCTTCAACTCAAAGCAAAAACATCAAAACATCAAACCGTAGTTGCCCCAACATAAATCACTAGTCTTACCACCCCCAAACTTAGCCTTTAAGCTAGTTTGATCCTATAATTCAGTTTGGGGAAGATTACCTACTTCTAAAGGTTTAACGTTTAATCACAGGTAATACTAGGGAAAACAGCATCTAGATTACACCCCAACATAAATCCAAGTCAAACAATGACCATGTGCTCAAATCAGGATAGTCGTGCAACAATAAGTGACATAAAAATTTTTAAAAGATCAAGTGATGTTAAAAAGTCCAACTGTCATCCTATTTCCGTTATGCCCAAAAGAAAAAATCATCGGCGATACGCTACCTGACACACATAAATTTTTTTTTTTAACGAAAAATATGACGCAAACATTACGACTCACAATTAAACATACATGCAAAAATTAAAATCACAATCACACCCCCAAACTTAAAATCAACATTGTCCTCAATGTAAAAATTAAGATCAAAGAAGAGAAAAGTTACTGAATGTCCCAGCGGGTCAGTTGTGGCATCGAGGGCGTTGGGTCCTTATGCAGTCGGATTTGATCTTGGTATCAAGTCTACAAAACATCCACATTAAGAGAAGCCATTATTTTATTAAAAATAAATAAACATGCAGGCACACTAAGAAAAAGGTAAGAAAAATAAAGTCAATCACGCAAAGCACACATAGAGATAAATAGCAAAAAGGGAAGAAACATTGGGTTGCCTCCCAATAAGCGTTTTATTTATAGTCTAGAGCTCGACTCTCGGTGGCATGGTCATGGAGGTTCGAAGCGAATTTGGGAAGCCTTGAACTGATTGACGTTGTCTTCCCTAGCCTTTTCTAACTTTTTCCTCTTCCATTTTGGTATCCACAACTCATGCTGGTTGCTCTGAGCTTTCTTGTCGGGCTTGTTCGGTTCAACTTCCTCCTTCTTTACTTCCTCGAGCTTAAGACAACTTTCACCTTGAGCTTTACTTCGTTGAAGGATGTTGAATGTGACTTTGTCTTCATCAACCCGCAACATTAGCTCGCCTTTTTCCACATCAATTAATGCCCGTGCAGTGGCTAGGAATGGTCGTCCAAGAATGAGTGGCATTCTGCTATCCTCTTCAATGTCCATGATCATGAAGTCTGCTGGGAAAATGAATTTTTCCACTTTAACCAGAACATCTTCTACTATGCCATATGGACGTTTGATTGTTCGATCTGCCAACTGCAATGGCACTGTCGTCTGTTTCGGCTCGCCTAAACCAAGTTTTCTGTAAACAGACAATGGCATTAGATTAATACTGGCACCTAAATCACATAAGGATCTATCAAAATTTAAATTGCCAATATTGCAAGGGATAGAAAAACTCCCTGGATCTTTTAGTTTTGGTGGAAACTTGTTCTGTAGGATTGCGCTGCATTCTTCTGTTAATGCCACCGTTTCGAACTCTTCCAATCTTCTTTTCTTCGAAAGCATTTCCTTCATGAACTTCAGATATAGTGGCATTTGAGCTAGAGCATCTGCAAATGGAATGTTGATATGTAGCTTCTTGAAGATTTCCAGAAATTTTGCAAACTGTTTGTCGAGTTTGCTCTTTTGTAGTCTCTGTGGAAACGGAATAGGCGGAACATAGGCTTTAACCGGAGTTGGAGTCTTTTTCTCTACTTCATCAAATTTCTCCTCAATTTGTACTTCAACCAATGGTTCAGTTTCCTCTTTATTCTTCTTTTGTTCCTCAATCACTGAACCTTGGGTCTCTTTTCCCGGCCTCTTAACGTGAATTTCAGGCAACTGTACCCCACTTCTCGTTGTTATTGCTTGTACCTCTGCTGGTTTAGCAAGTGCTCTTAACCTTTGAGGGAATGGAATTGGGGGTACATATGCCTTTGGTGAAACATATGGCACGCTTTCTTGAATGGGCTGAACTTTAGGCTCGTCTCTCACAGTGTAGATGGCATTGGCATGTTCTCTTGGATTTGTTTCACTGTTACTCGGGAATGCTCCACGAGGTCTTTCTGCCAATTGTAATGCCATCTGCCCAATTTGCACTTCTAAATTTTTTTATCGAAGCCTGTTGATTTTTAGCATTTACTTCAATACGTTCCAGTACTTTATCCGTCTTTTGCATGTACTGTTGGAACATATCCCCCAAACTTGGCTTGTTCTCAGGCGGAGGGTAGTGAGAGTTGTCCCCATATCTGAGATTTGGATGAAATTTCCACCCCGGATTGTAGGTCCGAGAATAGGGATTAAACTGTTGCTTTTTGTCTCCTACATAGTTCGCTTGCTCATTTTGAACTCCTCATAGCATGCATTCAGAAATATGATGTTTAGCCCCGCAATGTCCACACACCGGACTGGACTGAATAGAGTGCGCCCGTTGAGTTTGCGCTATCACTAGCAGCTCCACTTGTTTGGTTAAAGCAGCTATCTGAGCATTGGTTGATGCTAGTGAATCACTTTCATGTGCCATAGGTCCTTTCTTTAAGACCACTCGATCAGATGGGAACATAGTGTGTGTCTTAGCAATCAACTACAATAGATCCCAAGCTTGGTTAACTCGCTTGTTAGTGATGGATTCGTTAGACGACGAGTCCACAATCGATTTGAACTGTGGAGATAGGCCGGAATAGAAATACTGGACCTGAGTCCCCTTGTCAATCCCATGATTCGGACATTTTCTGAGCATTCCTTTGAACCTATCCCAAGCTTCATGGAAACTCTCACCATCAAATTGTTGGAAGGTCGAGATATCCAACTTCATCTTTGCAACTTTGGCCGATGAGAAGTACTTATTACAGAATTTTCTAGCCAAGTCGTCCCATGTTGTGATACTAGCATTTGGCTCGGAGTCTAGCCACTCCAAGGCACCGTCTCTTAAAGTATATGGGAAGAGGTGAAGTTTGATAGCATCTTCGTTCACGCCTTCGAATTTAAACTTCTGGCACATTCTCAGAAATCTAGCAAGATGAGTGTGCGGGTTCTCGTGAGCGTGCCCGTAAAACCTGAGGCTATTGGTGAACAAGTTGATTAGATCAGCTCTTAATTGAAACTCATTCCTCCCAAATGGAGGGTATACGATGCTTGATCGGGATGGGGCCGCAGGTGGAGTCAAGAATTTCGCCATCGGTAGGTTTCCACCGTCATCCTCATCACCGTAATCTTCATTTTCATGTTCCTCATTGTGCCTATTTATCAAAATCATTCATCTACGTGCTTCTTCTTCTGCCTCTGCCCTACGCTGTGCTTCTTCCTTAGCCGTGCGTTCCATTACTAATTTGCGTCGGGCTCGAAATGTACGTTCGATCTCCGGGTCAAATTCTTCAAAATTGCCCCTTTGAGAGCGGGTCATGCACTGTATGCCAATTTCTGAAAAAAATTTAAAGAAAAACAAGTATCAAAGTTCTTTTATAACTAAAATTAAAATTAAACTAAAATTGAAATTAAAAAACTATGATTAATATAAACCGATATTAAATAAAAATAGTCCCCGGCAACGGCGCCAAAAACTTGTTGTGAAAATAATCGCAAGTGTACGATATCGGCACAAAAGTAGTAAAGTGGACCTTTTTAGAGTCCGGGTTATCGATCCCACGAGTACTAGTTTACTCAATAGCGGCTCAAACTAATCACAACAAAAGCAAATAAAAAATATAAAGATTAAAGATTGGTTTTTTAGCAAAAAAAATAAGAAAATACTTGAAAATAAATTTCAAAAATTAAAAAGGTTTGTTGAATTAATGGAGAGTAAAGTTGGGAATCCCGATTTATCTTTAGATGTCCTATTTGATTTCTCTTCTCAATTTCTAATCTCAAGTTGTGTTAGATCGAATTCACGAAATTGATTTAATTTACCTCTCTCGAGTTCCAATCAATCCTATTTAATTAAGTCAACTACTATATCTCTATGTATAGTCTGAATAACCCGTAACTAAATGCATTAATGTGCTTAGGAATTCATAAATATCCACCTGTCACGTGGGATCTCAACAATTATAAAAGTCTATCTCTAACTCTTATGTAAATTGCCGGATTTTACTACGTGGTCTAAATATTTAACTTACCTCTCGGTTTGTTAAAATTCACAAATCATTGATTTAGTGGCCAATTAAATCATGCATTAATCATAGTAGTAAAATCAACACATAAAATAAAAACACAAGAAATTGAGAGGTGAAATCAAATAATAGATCTAAATTACATCGTTCATCCCAACTAATAAACTTAGTTACTCATGCTAACAAGTAAATAAATAAATAAAATAAAGGAGTTCATCACCGAGTTTAAAAGAAGAATTGAGAAGAAGAAGTGGATCTTGCACCGAGCATCAACTCCCGCCTTCAATCTCTTCAAAAACCATTGAATTCTCCTCTTGATTGTGTGTTTTTGCTTTCTATTGATTCTCTCTAAAAGCTCTCCAATTCATGGCTACTATCCTCTATTTATAGGCTTAAAATAGGTCTCAACTTCGTGCACAAGAAGTAGCCAAAACCCACCAAAAATAGGATTCCTAATTAAATTAGGAAAATCGCGTTTCTTGTTGACACGGCCGTATCGTCCATGTCTTACGGTCGTATCGCTACTTCTGCTCGAATTCTGCACACTGTGTTCCTATGTTATGGCCGTATGTCTTTTGGGTTACGGCCGTATGTCTCAGCACTTACAGCCGTATCGAGCTCTCGGGTGGTTTTTGCTCGTTTCTTCACAAATAGGGTTACGGCCGTATGAAATGTGAGTTACGGTCGTATCCTAATTGCAGCTCAGGTCCTTCATCTTTCGGTTTTGCTTGTTTTAGTCCCCACTTTACATTTTTTGCACTTTTTCGTCCTCTTTGCCCCTTTTCACTTCTTTTCAATGCCGTCCATTCGTGTTGGTCTTTTACCTAGAAATAGACAAAATTAAACATAATAAACACTCTAAAATGCTAATAAAAACTATAAAATGAACACCAATAAAATACTTATCAATGGACCTGATCGAACCTGTATGTTCAACTTTAACCTGAATATGCTTAGCTAGCTCCTTTCACTTCCTGGCGTAAACGGAGCTCCCCCTTATGCCACTGCAAGTGGAAAACTGAAAACTTGTGAACATATAAAATTATAGAGGCAGTAATATTTCATATCCCCTACAATTACATCATTTGACCAATAACATGAGTGGCATTACACCTATCTGACGTCAAATAATTGAAATGACCATTTTGCCTTTCTAATTGTCATCCCACTTGAACTATCATTCATTTAACAGTTTGTTCGTGACCTCATCACGGAACAATCACTCGGGCGTCTCCAAGTAATGTGCACATAGATTTCAAACTATTTTTTAAAATAATACTAAAGTGGATTCTTAGCCTATACAACAAGGCAACGGGTTCCGTATGATAAAGTAGCTATGACCCAATTCCCTTCAACTACCAACGTATCGAGGTATTGGCCGTTGTACAAGATCTCACTCATTGACATATCAAAGAACCTCCGTTCATTAATAGCAAATACTAGACTATATCAGATTAAGATAATCGACCAGATAGTCAAGATTGATTAACTCTTTTAGAAATCACACAGCTAATAATTAATCATCGTTTTAGCGATCCTGTCCAATGTGCCCGTAACATAAGTCACACGTGCATATTCTAGCACCTCGGATTGGATATGTCGACATGATTAAGAAAAACCGCCTACCCAATAGGTAAAGTCACTAGCCCCTCGAACCTAGCAAGGATGCCAACCCCTATAATCCGGTTTTGGGACAAATGTTTACGGTTGAGATACTTAGGATATTTGTTCCGTGTCTCTCTATGCAAACATGTAGCTCGTACTATCTCGAGGCAACCGATGACCATTAGGTGTTACCTCATACCATGCATTTTATCTTTAAACACTACTACAAAAAGGGGAATAGGAGACACACTTTAGGCGGCGATTTTGCTTAAAACCGCTGCCTAAAGTATATACAGTTGGCATTTTGCAATAAATTATAAAATTTTAAGTGGCTTTAGCTACCTTTAGGCGGCGGTCTTTGTAGACCGCCACCTAAAGTCTTTAGGAGGCATTTTTATAACCGCCTCCTGTGGGCTCCTCATTCTCTATCCTGTCTACTATGCTGAGTATTTGCTCGATCCTCTTGATGGATGGCCGGATCAGCTGTTCAACGGAACGGTCCAGAGCAGCTCGGAGTTTTTGCCGCTTACCAATTGAGAAAGGGCATCGACGTTGGCGTTCTCGGTTCGCGTGACTTGGACAATTCGAAGCTTTCGAATTGGGGGGGAGTTCGGTAACCGCATTTAAGTATAAGGCCATCATCTTTTCTCTTGCGGTAAACTGGCCATTTACTTGGTTGACCACTAGCTGCGAGTCATTGCTGATTGAGAGCCTCCTTACTTGTATTTCTTTGGCGAGGCGCAAACTGGCCAAAAGGGCCTCATATTCGGCAAGATTGTTGGAGGCTCGGAATGAGAATCTGATGGCGCAGCTATATTTGTGACCCTTCGGGCTAGTCAAGACTACTCTGGCCCCAGAGCGGTCCTCGCTGGACGACTTGTCTACTTGCAGGCACCAGGGGTTAACCAGACTGGCTTCGGCCTCCATCGGCTGAGGTGGGGGATGTGTGAATTCGGCTATGAAGTCGGCCAGTGCCTTGCCCTTTATGGTGGATCGTGATGTGAACTTGATGTCAAACTGGCTCAACGCAACGGCCCATTTAAGCATTCTTTCGGGGGTCTAGGTCTTTTGGAGGACCTGCCTCAATGAATAGTTCGTCAAAACCTCAATTGAGTGTGCCTGGAAGTATGGACGGAGGCTCCTGGAGGCGGAAATAAAGGACAACCAGTTTTTCCATATCCGGATATCTGGTCTTAGTGTCGAAAAGCACTTTTCTTATATAGTAGATAGGAAGTTGGGCACCGCTTTCTTCTCTGATTAGGACAGAACTGACCGCCTCGCTAGACACCGCCGGTAGATTTGCAGCGTCAGTCCCTTCGTCGGTTTGGACAGTAGGGATGCCTTCCCTGGGTATGCTTTCAATGCTTGGAAGGCCTCCTCGCATCCGAGGGTCCAGTCAAACCTCTTGCCTCCCTTGCGAACTTTGAAGAAAGGGAGGCACTTGTCTATTAATTTAGAGACGAAGCCTGTTAGGGCGGCTATCCGGCCGGTTAAACACTGGACCTCCTTGGGTTTTCGGGGGATTGCATGGCTAAAATCTTCTCGAGGTTGGCCTCTGTTCCTCGCTGATTGACCATGAAGCCAAAGAATTTCTCAGAGGCGACTCCAAAGCCGTACTTTAAGGGGTTCAGCCTCGTTCGGTATTGTCGCAGTATTCCAAAATTTGCTTGAGGTGGGCGACGTGGTCCTGGGCTTCGGCGCTTTTCACTAGCATGTCATCGACGTAAACCTCCACAGTACGGCCTACTAGTTTCGCAAACATCCTGTTAACTAGCCTTTGATATATGGCCCCGGCATTCTTTATCCCGAAGCGCCTGACTTTGTAGCAGTATAGGCCCCGTTCGGTGGTGAAAGAGGTGTGCTCTTCGTCGTCTGGGTTTATGGGTATCTGGTTATAGCCCTAGTAAGCATCCATGAAACTGAGTAATTTGTGGCCTGCAATAGCATCGACCAGCTGGTCGATCCGGGGAAGTGGGAAACTATCCTTCGGGCAAGCCCGGTTGAGGTCGGTGATGTCTATACATGTTCTCATCTTCCCATTGGGTTTCTTCACCAAGACTGGATTGTCGACCAACTTTGGGTATAGGGATTCTCGGATGAAGTCATTCTTTAGTAGTTTGCCCATCTCCTCGGACAACGCCTCATATTTGGCAGCGTTGAGGGCTCGACGCCTCTGCCAGTGCCCCGGGTGCGAGGGGTCTACGTTGAGTCTGTCGCAACTTATCTCCAAATTCATCCCGACCATGTCCTTATGTTTCCATGCGAATACATCCAGGTTGCTTCTCAGGAACCTTATCAATTTTTCATTATCCGAGAGGGAAAGGCAAGGCCCGACTTGGAGCACTTTGACTGGATCGAGGCGGAGGGCGAGTCAACTTCAGTGACCTTTGGATCGAGATCCTTAAGGACGTTGGCTTCCTCCATCAGGATATCCTTAACTCCCGATGATTCCTCTTCCGAGCCGTTCCCTTCTATGGATTGGCGGGTTCCGTCTCGGTCATCTCCGTATCTAGGAGGACCATGTCCATCTCTAGCGTTTCGGCCTTTCTCAGGGCATTGCGATAGCATCTCTGCTCTTCAGGCTGGTCGCCCCGGACCATTGCCACACCATATTCAATTGGCAATTTTAAGCACTGATGGTGGATAGAGGTGGCGGCACACAGGTCTTTTGGGGCAGGTCGCCCCAGAGCCCCATGATATGCTGATCGTCTGTCTGTAATCAGATACTCCATGAATGTCGTTGTTGACCTTGGCACTTTGCCCATGGTCGTGGAGAGGATGATGCTTCCCTTGGGAGTGAGACAGTCACCAGTGATTCCATAGAGCGGGTCCGGAAACGGAGCCAGGGGCATCGCCACGTCCATCTGCTCGCAGGTGCTTGCGAAGATAATGTTTACTGAGCTGCCATTGTCTACCAACATGTGCGCGAGGCCTCGGTGAAGGTGATGGCCTCAACCTGCTGGACACCTTACCTTTGGGGATTCTGAATGAGCCAGTGTATGTCAGTCTTATTTTCTAACTCGCGGATGTAGGACTTCTGGGCGTTCTTGGAATGAACCAGATCTAGCGCTTGAATCTTGAAGCCTTTTCCTCCAAAATGATTTTCGACGGTTCGACCTCCAAAAAATCCACAGATCTAGCGTTTGAAGCTTAGTTTCTTGCAAAGAGTGAATGAATTTGATGTGAAATTGAAATAGAATAGGGCCTAGATGCCAGATTATTTTGTGCAATCGATGCTTAAGAATATTTGTGCAATTTTTCCACCGAAAGTGAAAGGAAAATCTGAAAGGTAAAGGAGATTGGGGAGAAGTCCATTGTTTGACGAAGATGGAGATAGAATGCTCTATCAGGACGAAAATAGAGTTTGAAATCGATTGAAAGGAACAAAAAAAAAATAGAAAACTCATGTACACTTTTGGCGGCGGTTAAGTCAACCGCCGCATATTCAACTTTAGGAGGCGGTTCAAAACCGCCGCCTAAACCCTTCCACTTCTTGTAGCTCCCTGTTAGAAGGTGGTTTAAAACTGCCCCCTAAAGCCCTAAATGACCGCCGTGGAAAGTCTTTTTTGTAGAAATCTTACATAAATAACACAATATTTTATTTATTTATTTATTTAAGTAATGTCCTAACACTATTGGACACCAAACCTATCATACACTTCATCATTATGAAAATATTCTTATTTTCTGGTTTAAGATTTCCAATATTATTATCATGCAGCAATATTCCGGTGTACTCGGGTGTGCCATAGCTTATGGCACACCCGAGTGATTTTCTCAATCGTCCGGATTCCGTTTTGAAATCTGAAAATTTTTTTGGATTCATCACGACGAGACGGAGCTCCAGCAATTTGGAAAAAAAATTTTGGACACCGTGGAGGCCCGTGGTGACCAGTCAAAGATCGGTCAAAGTTTTTGGCCAAAATTAACCAAAAACTTTGACTGATCTTTGACTGGTCACCACGGGCCGCCACGGTGTCCAAACTTTTTTTTCCAAATTGCTGGAGCTCCGTCTCGTCGTGATGAATCCAACAAAATTTTCGGATTTCAAAACGGAATCCGGATGACGGAGAAAATCACCTGGGTGTGCCATAAGCTATGGCACACCCGGGTGCACTGGAACATTATCATATTATCATGAAATTGATACATTAATTGTTAACCTTCGGAAGTATATAAGAAAAATTATATTTAGTGTACACCCATTTTGTACCTCTAAGTGTACAACTTTAATAGAAGACCAGGTAAACAACATTTTTCGCCTTTAACCCCTTATAATTTTATTATCCAGTTCTCCATTGGACGGTGTGTACAACAAGATGTACATATATACAGGTATACCTAATATAATCCTTATAAAAGCTAGCACGGTCCTTGTAAGAATAAAATGATTCTTTAGATTATAAATCCTGGATCTCACCATATGGATGATAAAGAGTTTAAAAAAGGGCATTTGACCAATAACTACACCTATAGGGAAAATTTGCCAACTAAATCATACACATTTTTTTTCTGACCATTAACTCATCTTTTACACAATAAGACCAAAATAGAATCTCAAAATCACAAATTTAAAACAATGCCACTCTAGTAAAATAAATATTCAAATTTACAACAATGCCACTAATAAAATAAAAGTCCAAATTTACAATAATTCCACCTAATCAAATTAGAAGGCATGTTCCTATAATTAAAAAATTCATAAAAAAAAAAAAAACAAGCTTTCAAATTGCGGAAGAGGTCCTCTATGATTTAAATTGTACAAAAAATCATCCAACTATCAAAGCATACATTTTAGGATAGAGGGCCACCGAACCACCGTCGCCACCGCCACAGCCACCCCCACCCTCGCCGCCACCCCATCCCACCACCACCCACCCCACCACCATTACCACCGCCTGCCGCCTTCACCCCCACCACCACTACCACCACCACCACCACCACCACCAACACCACCCTACACCCACTATCCCATCCCCACCACCACCCATCCCGCCACAACTATCCCACTACCACCACCACCCCATCGCACCACCACTACCACCACCATGTTGCCATCTCCACCCCATCACAACCACCAATCCGTCGTCACCACTACCCCACCACCCCCCACCACCAAACAATTGCTACCACCGCCACCACACCACCCCCAAATTCCCCATCCCACCACACCCACCACAACCACCACCACCCATTGCCGCCACCCTACGCCACCACCACCCCCCGTCGCCACACCACCCTCCGGCCCGTCGACCCACCACCACCCATTGCCACCACCCTTCCAGTCGCCGCTGCCACCACTACTGCTTCCACCACCACCACACTTTATCTCTCCAGATTACCTCACCAGGTAATCAAATTACTACTTTAAGTAATTTCCATCAACATTCAATTTCTCCATTCCCGTCGCCGGCTTTCTCTCTCTATGCATATTCTATCTCCAAATTACCTTGTCAGGTAATCCGATTACCACCAGAAGTAATCTCGATCAATAATCAACTTCTCCCTTTACGTCTCCAACTTTCTCTCTCTACACATTTTCTCTCTCCAGATTACCTCGCAATGTAATCAGATTACTACCACAAGTAATCTCGATCAATGATAAGTGCTCGAAAAGCACTTAAATTATTCTTCTATTTTACGTATTTGTGTGTTTTATTAGTATTATATGTTTATTTTTATGTGTTTTCCTTTTATTGTGTGTTTAGAGTCACAAGAAATCAAAAGGAGCCAAAATGGATAAAAATGGAGCGAAAACGGAACTTGGGACCGAAATGCAAGCAAATTCAAAGATGGAGGGCCTCCGATGCAATTTTATGAAAAGTTGTTTTTACAATTTTTCTTGTGCCAATATCAAAGAATATCGAAAGAGGATTTCCACATTTTTGTCGGATCCCAAATCGGAGTTTCCTAGTGAAAGTTATGGCCATTTGAAGAGAAAGGACAAAGCGTAAAAAATCAGCAGCTCGAATTTACTGCCGCAGTTCAGTAATTTGATCATAACGTTTGGTAAAAAATTCTGATTGACCTACACTTTATATTGTTGGAAAGGACACTCAGAGGGTTACAACTTTGATGTCGACCTCTTCAAATGACTCGGATTATATCATGGTAAAAAATGGGCAAAACCGAGAGTGATATGAATGGAGGATTTCTTGGGCCATGTTTTGGTAGAAAATTCATAACTTTCTATTAAAATATCAAAAAAAGGAAATTCAAATTGCACAATTCAGCCAAGATGCTTACCTATACCATGATACAATATTTGAACTAATGGAGCAATTTAAGATCATGATTTGGCGGTTACCAATTAGTGGAATTATAATGGAGTAGTTGTACAATTTTTTATGTTGTTTTCTTGTGAAATTTTGCCTATAAATAGAGGTATTTGTAAGGAAGGAAATGCACAACTTAGTAGAAGAGAATTAGCTAGTAGTTCTCTCCAATAAAATTTTCTTCTTCATTTGTTCTTAGTTTTAGCTTGAAGATTTTAGCTTTTCATATTAAAGGATCAATTCTTCGCTAAGTTCTCTTTTCCCTTTTATTTCTCTATTTATTTCTTAGTATTTATTTACTTGTTTACTATATTTTGCATAATCTATCATATAGTGGTGGTGATACAAGGCGAACACTCACTAAAAAGTATGAAACCCCGCAATTATGAGTAGTTAAGACTTTTCTATCTAGTTCGAGGGGGACGTTGTGTTCAACTAACATGTTGTTATCTTTTCTAACTCTTTAGTAACGTTTTATCTATTCCTCTACTTCAATTTGTTGATTTGTTATGCTTGTAAACCCGTTTTTGAGATTATTTGATTATTGCATTCACCTTGGCCAATTGAATCAATTAATCTTTAAATTCAAGTTACTTGCTAGGATTGGAACTTTTGATCCGTAATTGTCATTAGATTCCAATCCAAAGTAGCAAATGAATATCGTGCATATTTATTAACAAATCATCTTAGATGCATTAATTCGAGCTTGTGAAATTATTAATCTAATTCAACTCATTCTTCTCGTTCATTTCATACTAGCTTTGCATTAAATCCTAAGAGCTTGTTTAGGGTTATCCAATAGCTAGATGTTTAGTTAAAGAGTTTACTTTTTACTTAATACACTTAAGGAAGAATTCATTAATCAGAGCTTCTTGGTTAATTGAGAGTTGATAAATTGAAGAAGGAATAGTAATACGTTGCATGGGAAAGATAAACACAAGTGGTTGACACAACCAAACCCGAGAACTAGATATTTATTTCAATTGTTTTATTTGATCTTATCTTTTATCATTTGATTTTCATTCAAAATTCTCAAAACCCCCACTTTCCTATATTAATTGATAAAGACAACTAGATTAAGCACCGTTCCTCTTGGGTTCGACCCTTACTTACCACTTCTACATTAATTTGTAGTTTTGAAACCGAGTAAGGAAATAAAATATAAACTTTGGCGCGCCGCAACAAACGCGCCCAATCAACATTCAACTTCTCCATTCCCTTCTCTGACTTTCTCTCTCTATACATATTGTCTCTCCGGATTATCTCGTCGAGCAATCCGATTGCCACCACCACCCACATTCGCCACCATTACCGCCACCTCAACGTCACCATTTAATCACCACCACCAAACCACCGCCACCACCATTCCAACGCCACAACCACCAGTACCACCACAAGTAATTTCGATTAACATTCAACTTCTCCTTTCCTGTCTCCGACTTTCTTTCTCTATGCACTTTCTCCTGCTAAATTACCTCGCTAGGTAATTAGATTACTGCCACAAGTAATCTCGATTAACATTCAATTTTTCCATTCCGGTCCCTGACTTTCTCTCTTCATGCATTTTCTCTCTCCAAATTACCTCGCTAGGTAATCTGATTACCCCACAAGTAATCTCCATCAACATTCAACTTCTCTCTTTCTGTCTTCGACTTTCTCTCTCTACACACTTTCTCTTTCTAGATTACCTCGCTAGGTAATCGATTTACAGCCACAAGTAATCTCGATCAATATTTAATTTCTCAATTCGCATCTCCGATTTTTTCTCTCTACGCATTTTCTCTCTCCGAATTACCTCTCAATCAATATTCAACTTCTCCCTTCCTGTCTTTGACTTTCTCTCTCTCCGCCACAAGATCAGAAACTAGGAATCAACTTCTCGCTTATTCTTTCATTCGACCTTTTCTCTACACACATTCTCTCTCTAAAAAAGTAAAGAAATAAACCATAAGAAAAATATTATCTATCTCAGTAACATTATTACCCACCCCGACTTTCTATCTCTAGATTATTGTATTCATCTTTTTATTCTCCATCATCTACAACTTTTTCTCTCTATCCAACTTTCTCTTTTCTAAATGTCCACCTTAGTAATCTCTATTACAATTCCACAAGTCACAAAACAAAAAAGAAAAGAACGTCAAACGAAACGAAAAATATTACCTATCCCATAATATTATTACATGACCCGTTAATAATATTACTTAGTTCGATAATAATATTATCTACCTCTATAATCTTGATTACCGATCCCGATAATAACATTGCCCACCCCGAATTTCTCTCTATACACTTCTCTCTCCAGCTTACCATCCCTGCTAATCTTACCACCCCAGTAATCTCTTTTACAAGCCCACAATAGTAAAAAAATAAAAGAAACCAACCATATGAAGAACATTACCTACCCAAGTAATATTATTACATGTCCTGATAATCATGGCCATAATACTACAAAATCACAATTTTAATACTTTAATCTTCCATCTATAAACTTGAAAGTGTTCCACCAGACAACCAACTAACAATAACTCAAAGTTGAATATTGTAATGAAGAGACTGAGTGTAACTTAGCACATACAAATAGCAAGAGAAATGCTATGAAGAGAATGTTGGTTGGGAACTTAAGGAGAAAGTTGCATACACAAGTCTTGAGGTCGAAAAACTAAAAGCACAAATGGTTAACGAAATGGCGAAGAATAAGGAATATGTTAAACAATTAATTCAACTGTTAAAAATCGCTATCCAAGAAAGAGACGAAGCCAATAATCTATTATTAGCATGTCCGAAAACAAAAATAACAACATTGATTTTAAAAAGTAAAAATATGGACGAACATTAAAATGAAAAGATTAACACCCAATAATAAGATTACCATATGCATTAATCTAGATTATCACACCCATTAATCTCTATTACAACTATACAATAATAAAAAAGGAAACAAAAGAAAAGAAATCAACCACAAGAAAACATTTCTTAACCTAATAATAATATTACCTACTCCAAGAATAAAATTACTTAGCTCGGTAATATAAAGAACTAACATCGTTTCCTAAAAATATGAAAGAATATTTTCCCTGTAATGGTTGAAAAATGTCATCTTCTTCTATAAATATTTACAATTACTACTATAATTATCCACCAAACTCGTGTAGCAAACACTAAACAAGTCCTTTAAGCTCCAAAAAATGGAAGTAAGAAATGGTTAGCTAATGTGAGCAATTAGGCCGGAGAAGCAATGATGGAAATAGCTTGGCTTAAAGCAATTATAATCATTCATTCATGAACGGTGGCTCGTCGTCTCGTGCCGATCATCACCGCGGTGAGAACCACTCACCTGAGATTCCGATAAGTCACCACCAGACCGATACAGATTCATCCCCGTTAACCCCAAATGCCCCTCCCCCAATCCATCGTCGCCGCCTATACCGGCGTTCAACTGTTGATTAGGCTCAAATTTCTAGCCTGAAAGTTCAACAACGTCGTCGATGAACTCTCCGATAATAAGAAGAAGAACCGATTTTCCAATGAGTAAAATCAACATAGCCTTCTTCTCAGGTACACTTTGTCTTGATTGCAATTAGACCGGAGAAGAAGCACCGATTCCATTGAGAAAGAAACTCCGGAGAAAATAGAATGATTTCGATCAGGGAAGAATTGCTATAGTCCACCATGAGATTTGGTGAGGATGAGAGATGAGAGTGACTTCGTGAGGATGAGAGAGAGAGAAATTAGATCTGACACATGAGAGATATTTGTTGGAAAAGGGATGAAGGGTAAAAGTGGTATAAAAATATGCAATTAAGTAATTGATAAAAAAATTTATAAAATGTTGTAGTTAATAGACAAAAAAAAGATTGCATAGAGTTAGTGGGCCAATATTGATTTTGGACTGTATTTATTGGCCATTTGCCCTACAAAAAATAGTAGCACAAGAATACAAAATAGAGATACCTGCACAAATATCCTAGCTAACTTTTGAAATTGGAAAAAACCTCCTATGTGAGTATCTCGCCATCGCATACTTTCGAAGTATGCGATCCAGCCATACTATCGCATGGTTCAAGATTTTTGCCTGCGTGATTCTAGACCGTTTGGCTTGAGCGATTGCGACAAACATGCACACACAATCTTGTCGACCAAAATGTTACTTTTGATTTTTTATAAATTTTTTCGCAGAAAAGAAGTCACACACGATGCTTTCGAAAGTTACAGTAAGTTTTATAAAATTTACAAACTGATTGTAAAAATTACACTAAAAAGTCACAAAATCTAAAAAATAAAGTCTAGCACGACTAAAAATGTCACAAAATATTGAGAAAGTGAAAAAAGTTTAAAAAGTTACATCACAAAAGTCACAAATCTATTTCAAAAAATTCAAAAATGGGTTTAGCAAAAAGTTACAATGCGTTTTAAAGTCACTAAGCACAAACAAAAAGGCGTACAAGAATAAATAATGTAAAAAATTTTTGATAAAGTGACAAATCACTATCAGTATCACTATCAATATTAGTAATCATCTCTAATACTAATCACTAATCATCACTATCATCAATAATATATAACGACTAATTATATTAACACTACAATTTTTTATATTTGCATCACATTTTAATCATTTTAGAGGGCCTTAATCTTTGTTTATTTTCAAAATCTAAATCCAACATTTTTTTGTGTCAAATTTTCAAATCTTACCTTTTATTAAACCATAAATTTAATCCATAATAGTGATTTTTGTTCAAGATATGCTTTTGAAGGTAAAGATAAAAGATTTTCTTGGATTTATCTATTAATTATTATTTATATATATATAATATAAATAATAGATTTTATGTTGTCTTGGTGAGTATTTTGATGGTAATTCATCATTAGAGATAATATATGTTATATAATCCAAAAAACAGAAATTTTGACTCAATAATTTGAGACCAAAATTGATAAAATGAGAAAAGTTTAGAATATTGAGTGATATTTAAATGCCACGTCAGCATGAATTATAAAATAGTGTGGTGCGAATATAATTAACCATGTATAAAAGATCGATTTTCCTATTTTACCCTTATATATTATTTAAAATTCCATATTCACATTTAACTAGCTAATGAAAAAGAAAACTCTTAATTTCCTTTTTCTCCATTTTGGAAACTCTTCATTTCTTTTTCTTTTTTTTTCCATTTCAAACTCTTACATTGATTCTTTTATTTTATTAGTATTACACCCGTGCGATGCACGGGGATATTACAATCTATTTAAAATAAAATTAAAACATACGAACTAGATAATGTAAATCTATTAAAAAGTGAAGTAAAATGTCAATTAGGTCTTGTCTAATTGGTTATGAGGATAAAGATTAAGGCCATGAGACCTAAAGGTCTCAAATTTGAGTCACATCAACTACGTGTTGCATTGTGTGGTTTTAGTTGCCACCCATAGGGCAGCTATCTTAAAAAAAAAAGGAATTGAAGCAAATAAAAAATTACAAATCTTGAAATATTTTTTGTAAACAACATTCATAATTGATTTTGCTGGTTTTTTTTATCTCTGTCGTATATAAGAATCTTCAAACCTACACAACTTATAACTCTGGATACTGTGTTATTTAACTGACCATACTGAATTTAACAAAATACCGACATGCAAAAGCAGTTGCTCTTGGCTTTTTTTAATTATAATATACTAATACTGAATATTAAATTTAATTCAGTCCATATCCAACTCGAGTTTTCATATTTTATTTATGCCGCTAATAGTCAAAATTAATAAAGTCAACTATTAAACAACATTAATCGACAAAACATAGTTCATTTGCCATAGTCAATTTGAGTTTTACTTTTTAATTCGTGTCAAAATTTTATTTATTTTTTAAATAATCACGTGCTACAATTCGAGTCTTCATCTTTTATTTAATGACAAACAATGCCAATCAGTAAATCATATATTTAAACGCATTTTTATATAGAATAAAGTTTTAAAAAGAATAAACAATTAACATTTATTTCTAAATTAAAAATTATTTTTTGTTTGTTTGTTCTTCAAAAAAAATTCTATAAAATCACATTTTAAATATGGTCGAATTAATTAAAAAGATAATCAGATTTAAGATTTATTTCTAAATTTTATTTTTTCTTAAGAAAAAACGCACACCAACGTAACATTGATAACATGACATTATTAGGCAAATGTTCTGTTGCGCGATACATGTCTTTCTGATGGTAGTATGGAGCACGTGGTCGTCTATCCACCTGTGTGTGGGCACCCTAACAAAACTATATACATATAAATTAAAATGTATATAAAAAATAGTTAATTTTCATTTTCAAAATTAATTTAATTGGTATTGTAACTTCTAAGTGGCAACTTTGATCTCTTATCGCATGTTCATTAATCCTTGCAATACTAAATATGAAAAAATTAAAAAAATTAATTTTTGATACTTATAATTTTTTTTTTACAAAGGGTGATGAAATGATTAAATGATAATTTTAGTAATTATTTTTTTAAGTGGCCTGCGAAATGAGGAAATGAGACATAAAAGTTGTAATTTTCATTTTATTTTCTAATTAGTTAACTATTCATTATAAATTTAATTATTTAACTACTGGATATTTGATTTAAAACCCACTATTTGAACTGCTCAATACATATTATCTATGAAAACTGTCTGAAACTATGCTTTTGATATGGCAAAAATAAAACAAAGGATTTTTTATTTAATTTTTTTAATATATAAAAAGTTTTTTCTAAAACAAAAAACCATTGTCAATGTGATACTATGCCAAATTGACACTTCAAATTTTGTTAGTAAGAATATATATATATATATATATATATCTCTGTGTGTGTGTAAAATTAATTCAAAAATCAAAATGTAATATCCAAAAATTAAAATTAAAATATGTATAGAAAATATTATTTCTCATTTTAAGAATTAATTTGGTAGGTACTATAAGTTGTAATTTTGGTATTTTACCATATTTTCATTAATGCACGCAACACTAAATGTAAATGAATTAAAAATTTTTATATAAATTAATTCGAGAATGTGAAGATAGGTAAAAAATAAAATACATATAAAAAAGTAAAATATGAAAACTCACATCAAATAAGGCAAGTAGAAAAATTAAATAAGGAAAATAAGTAACCCTCTTAAAAATAGTGACAAACGTGGCTTGCCACCTAGGCACCTTTGCCTAGTTGGCACTATATATAATTTAAAAATTAAAATGTTCATACAAAATTAAAATGTAATATTTGAAAATTAAAATTTCTATGAAAAATGTGAATTCTCATTTTTAGAAATAATTCGATTGCCATTGTAATTTGCAACCTTGACCTCATATCACATTTTCATTAATGCTTGCATTTAGTTCGCTTTCAATTATATATATAATTCAAAATTTAAAATTTATGTGACAAATAAAATAAGGACAAAATACTAAATAAAGAAAGAAAAATATACTCAATAAGGAAAATAAAATAATAAAATGTGTATTTAATGTTTTCTTCCATTAAATATGAACACTGCCTAGTTGGTACTTCAATTTTTATTAATAGAACAATTTTTTCATTTTTTGAAGCAATTCAATTGCCGTTGTAATTTATAATTTTGTCATCATAACATATTTTCATTAATTCATGCATTTAGTTCATTTCAACTATATACATAGTCCGGAAATGTTATGTTCCCCTCGAGTGTTCCTTAATTTAAGGAACGCTCGAGCCATTTTGATGGTTCATTCGATCTCCGTTTTGAAATTCGGGACCAGATCTAGAATCAGCACGGCGATAGGGAGTTCCAGGAATTTTCCGAATTTTTTCCAGCGACACCGTGTCGTCGAAAAAAATTCGGAAAATTCCTGGATTTCAAAACGGAGATCAAATGAGCCATCAAAATGATCCGATAGTACGAATGTTATGTTCCCATCGATGGGAACATAACATTCCTGATACATAGTCTAAAAATTATATATATATATATATATATATATGAACACACTAAATAATAAAGCAAAATAAATTAAATAAAAAAATAAAATTATTAGATGTAGATTTAATTTTTGTTTGTGAATCAGGTTTATATATGTATATTTATAATAATAAATGAATGTCAACTTGGAAATAAATAAAAAATAGCAAATATGGAAATAAAAATAAATTAAATAAGAAAATGAAATTATTAAATGTCATTTAATGTTTGTCTTTAAATAAGGTTCTTTTTAAATAAAAAAATTTTAATTAAAGATTACATGGCATTTTAAAGGAGTGGCAACATAGCAATATTGCCTAGGTAACACTCCTCTTTTTATAATATAAAGATTAAAAATGGGCATCGTATTTTGCGAAGAAAATGTATAATATCGATTTCCAATCATCGACTTCAATTTGAGGTTTAATAAAAGCTAGCTTTCAATGTCTACTTATGAATATACAACCCACCACAGGCATAAAAATATTATTTGTTAAACTTCTAATTTTTGCATTTTACATGTCCACCACTAACCAAAGCTCTAATATTTTGCCCAATTGAGTAAAAATAATATTTGTTATTAATCAATTTATTTGAATTTAGTCCCTTCCAATTTATTTCGGGAAATTGACTAATAAGTATAGTCAAACTCAAAAATGTGCCCACTAACTCGTACAATCTTTTTATGTTACCACTAACTCACATTTTACAGAATATCATAATAACCTTGAAATAACACTAATGTTACAAAACATGCCACGGTTATGAAAAATCCCTAAAACACACACTCAGATTTCTCTCTTCTCTCTCTCATAACCATTTGCTTCTATGCAAAATTGAAAATTGAAAATTCAAACTGCTAAAAACTCCCAAAATTGCTGCAAATACGGAGTTCGAAAGTTACAATTTCTATTTCTCTCTAAAACGCATCGTAAAACAAAGCTATAAGCACATTTTTTTAACTAAAAATTGCAACATATTTCTAATTAAAGCTATGAACAAATTACTCTTGTTTTTGAGAGTTTTTGAAGTTATTCTTCGCTGTGTGTGTAAATGGTGACATGCGTGTAAATATGGTAAAATGATATGGTGAAATTTTTGTAAAATACATGTAAAACACGTGTAAATGTGTGTAAATATGTTTGTAAATGTTGTAAATGTTAGGAATTGATCTAAAACATGCATAGCGGAAATAAAATAAGCAATTCAAAAACACTAGATCTTCTCAATTCTTAGATGAGATCTATGATTACGAAATTACCAATAAAGCAGATTTTTCGGCTTAACTTTCGTTTGTTCTTTCCGTCTCCACAACCGTCCAAACGTCCGACCTCCAACGTTGATCCACACGTCAAGACTCCTCTCGAATTACAAACAACTTCGTAGTAGGATAATCTCTCTAAATGTTAGTGCTAGCTAAATTATAGAGAGAATCTAGAGACAATGTGATGATAGTCATATGTATTTTTGAGGGTATATTGAGTTATTTATAGGTTTATATCAAATCTATTAGGCTTGGGATTCTTTAAACCCTAAGACAACTAAAAGCCCGACGCAACAATTGAGCCTTCTATACCATAACTAGCATTCTGCAACTTGGACATGGTCCAATTCAACATATGAGTGCTTGACTTTGTGTGTGACCCATCAGGTTCCCACTCACTATGGCGAACGGCATGATATCATCACACTAAGCGGATTAGGATGAGATTAATAGGATCCCTATTTTAATTTATGATCGATTTACCCAGATCGATCAACTCACACCACCGTCCAAGATCGACATCTAGAAACGTATCATGGCAATCCATGTGATGGGATAAGTCATGTGGAAATGATGAAACCTTTACATGTATGGTTACCGTGGAGCTATAATCCGTTCATCAATATAACCCGATTGGTTCAGAAACATGGATTCACGTCAATCTCATTCAACCAACCATATTGTTCGTCCTCAACTCAACGTTGATTAGATTAGCAATTGTGATTGAAAGCTCTTTTCAATCCTACAATCCCACCTTGGCCCAGGAATTTACATCAACTTAATTGGGCGAAATGCAGGTTATAATCTCCCGTTATCCAGGAGTGATGAATCCTTTATTGAATACTCACAACCGTTATGCATTTCTCACTATACCTGTACAGCATTTCCAATCAACCTATAGTTAGAGTATCCTTCAATGTCCGCCAAAGTAAAACGATTCCTGCATAAAGATGTAACGCCCCGTCCAGCTCCACATACATATACGTCATAAATGACGTCATAATCAGAGCGCTCTGTGCACGACATAAACATTGGCCACCTTCGGGCCCGTGCACGTCATTCTTTTCGTTTCTTTCATTATGGAACTAGACGTGCGTCCGTCATTCATTAAATACGAAACCCTAATTTCCTTTCTTTCCAACATATAACATAAAGCTAGGGTTTCGGTTTTCATTACGTACCGCAAGATCTTTTGATTCCTCGCCCACACACCACGTCATAGCATCGTGTGACCTTTCGCCAACCCTCCACGAACGGCACCTTCATCAAACATACAACATACGCACGTAATGAGTCATAAAGACTCAGTGGATAATAGATGCAATGCAATGCATGTCACACGTTTACTTTGGACCCCAATTACAAATCATGTGAATACGTGGCGCTGTTCATTCATTAACTAGGCATTTTCTTTACAGGGCATAGATCCCCTGAAGACCCGTTTTTCTTTTACATACGGGGCGTAGATCCCCCGACTGACCACGTCTTTATGGGGCGTAGATCCCCCATGTAGCCAGTTTACATCATTATGGGGCGTAGGTCCCCCATATGTAAACACATGATTGGTAACTGTTTCGCACACATATGCTCGTGATACCATTACATAAACGTTACCTTTCCCACGCCCTGTTCCTTTCACATTGTCATCATTCATACGTGACATATAAACAAGGCTTCATGATCATATCGTGAGCACAAGCATAAACATTACATATTCGTGCATTGAACGTTAACTTCACATAAGGCCACGACATTCTTCACGTTGGTTCACATAAGCACACGCCACATACTGCTATCACATGACACGCATAATACTTCACGTTGGACCACATAATCATACATGATTACCAAGCTTGTCATCCTAGTTGTTCATTGCATGTACATAGCTTTACTTCCTTTGTTCATTACATATAGCTTCCTATAGCCACATAAGTCATAGAAGTTGGCATGAAGGTCATATAGGCTACCTAAGCATATACATAACATCATCACATCATGTCATCATCATAACACAAGGCCAAGAGGTCCTAGCATGCTTCTAAGGTCTCTAATCATCATAACCATGCCATATCTTGTTTCTATCAAGTATATACATGCAAATACATCATATAGCATGGAAAGCAACCATTACCCACCATAGATGGAGTTCAAATAAGCATGGAGATCATCTTCTTCCTCTTCTTCTTCCTTTCCTCTTTTTCCTTCTCTTCCTCTTTCCTCTTCTTCCCTTCCTTCTTGTAATCATAGATTACACAAGCATTACATAGGTCATACATGAAGTTGGAGATGATCACATGGGTTCTTGGGAGTCTTGGAAGGGTTTAGGGAGTGTTAGAACCGAGCTCATGTGAATAGTACCCAAAAAATGGCAAGAATCTTCTTAAAGACCAAGTCTGCCGACTTAAAATTACGGCCGTAACTTCCACATTTACGGCCGTAACCCCATATCCTTATGGCCGTAACCTCATTCATACGGCCGTATCATACCATCATACGGCCGTAATAAACTCTCTGTAAATCCCCTGCATTTCATTTTCTTGACTTATGGCCGTAACTCCATTCCTTACGGCCGTAAGTCCAACCATACGGCCGTATCTTCAGATCATACGACCGTAATTTGCTCTCTGAAACTTTTGGACATTTTCCACTGTTCACCCTTTACGGCCGTAACCTGACATTTACGGCCGCAACTCCAACATTTACGGCCGTAATTCTGCTCCTGCAGAATTTTCCCATTTTCATCATTTCGAAGGCCGTTTTGCATTCCGGGGCATATCCTGTACTGCAAAGCATATCGTGAACATATCATATACATGTATAGCATGCCGAAACATCATCACGTCATTTCATCTCATATACGGGATCATATACGGTACATATACGGATTCATATACGTTTCCGGGACGAATTCGGGCGGGCCATTACAAAAGCTCTATGGTATCCTCAAGTCTAAGGACCAATTCCACCATTGGGTATTAGAGATCAACTGCTGACGCAAGGATAACTATCCATGCATATCTCTAGGCGGGTCATCCAAATGCTTGTTCTACCAACAAAGCATCCATGTGTCCACCCGAATGTCTCCACATTCTAACTTGTGAGATCGGTTACTTTTTCTTTAAGAAAGAGATATGACACATGCCAGTCTATCCGCAAAAATAACAATATCTGAGCCTTGCTATTACTTTTACTGGGGATAGTTTAAGAATAAGTGCTAAAACTTGCATCTCACAATCACAACTACTTGTGATTAATCAAGTCTATTCACACTTATTCTATGGATTCTATTATTTTAATTGCAATAATAGGACAACAAATATATAATAGATCTATCATAAAAGGTGCATATATAAATAATCAATCATACTCAAAATGTCTTACACAAGAGTACTAACATCCAAACTAAATCCATTCACTCATGTATCTTATACCGATGGATGAGACATGACTATTATGCTTATTTTGCGCTAACGCTTTGGTCAAAGGATCATCCAAGTTACCGTCAGTATGGACTCGCTCTAGCTTTATATCATTCATCTGGATTATCTCTTTGATGAGATGATATCGCCTTAATACATGCTTGGATCGTTGATAAGACCTTGGTTCCGTCGCTTGCGCGATGGCTCCACTGTTGTCACAATACAATGGTATCGGATCAACAATGCTAGGAACAACTCCAAGTTCAGTCACAAACTTCTTGATCCAGACTGCTTCCTTTGCTGCTTCTGAAGCAGCTATGTATTTGGCTTCCGTTGTTGAATTGGCTGTAGTTCCTTCCCTGGAACTTTTCCAACTTATGGCACCCCCATTGAGGGTGAAGACGTAACCAGATTGGGATTTGCAATTGTCTTTATCTGACTGAAAACTAGCATCCGTGTATCCCTGAACTCTTAGTCCATTTCTTCCATATACTAAGAACGTGTTCTTAGTTCTTCTCAAGTACTTGTTCTTAACCGCAATCCAATATTTTTCTACAGGGTTCGCTTGGAACCTGCTCATGACACTCAGAGCATATGAGACATCTGGTCTCGTAAATAGCATCGCATATATGATGGATCCTATTGCTGATGCATAAGGTATCTTATCCATATGATCTCTCTCAACTTGTGTCTATGGACATATATCTCTTGAGAGATTAATCCCATACCCTATTGGACAGATTCCTCTCTTCAACTCTTGTATGTTAAATCTTCTCAAGATTTCTATCCCACACATTGTGTTTTTCAGGACTGGGTCTTGGGGAAGATGATTGGGCTTGCTAAGGAAAGGAATGGGCTCTACATTCTTGATACTAAGGGAGACAGTGCTCTACATTCTTGACACTAAGGGAGACAGTAGCTATCCCCTTCCAAAATCTCATTTATCCAGCTATTCTACCAATAAAGAGGACATTTGGGTCCATCACTGTCGTCTTGGTCATCCTCCATTTAGTTTAGTCAAAACTATGTATCCATTATTATTCAAAGACATTGAAATGAGTAATTTTCATTGTGATGTTTGTGAGCTAGCTAAACACAAACATGCTTCTTATCCTTTGAGTAATACTAGATCTATATCGCCTTTTTCTTTAATCCATTCGGATATATGGGGTCCTTTTAGAACCTTGAACGTTAATGGGGCATAGTGGTTTGTCACATTTATAGATGATTGCACAAGGGTAACTTGGGTTTATCTCATGAAAAACAAATCTGAAGTGAGTGAAATTTTTCCGATATTTTTCCGAATGATCAAGAACAAATTTGGGGTGAGAATTAAAAATTTACGAAGTGATAATGCAAGAGATTATTTCAATCAAATACTTTCGCAATTTCTTCAAAAGGATGGAATTGTTCATTACTCTTCTTGCGTTAATACTCCACAACAAAATGGGGTAGCCGAGCGGAAAAATAAACATCTCTTAGAAGTCACCCGAGCACTATTATTTCAAACTAATGTTCCTAAATCTTTTTGGGGAGAGGCCATTCTCTCTGCAGCCCACTTGATTAATAGGATGCCTTCTAAAACTCTCAAATTAAAGAGTCCTATGAGTGTGTTTCACGAGCATTATCCAGATTCACAAATAGGCTTTAAATTACCCCCAAAAATATTTGGATGTGTGGTTTTCGTCCATATTCATGCCACTGATCGTGGGAAACTTGATCCTAGGGCATTAAAATGCATCTTTTTTCGCTATTCTTCCACAAAAAAGGGATATAAGTGCTACCATCCTGCTTCCCGCAAGCTCTTCATTTCTAGAGATGTTACTTTTGTGGAAAACTAGCCTTTCTATTCAGGTTCTCATCTTCAGGGGGAGTTTGAGTGAAGATAAAGAACATGACTTGTTTTTGTCAAATTTACCTGATTTACAGCCCACTGTTCAATTGCAGGCTGATGCTCCATCTATGCAAACTTTGCCTTTGGCCCCTAGCACACTTAAGGAAACTTCTCTGGACCAAGACCAGCCCTTTGTTTCATTGAAAACAACACTGGAATCCTCGTCAGATCAGTTTGGTGATGACTAGACTCTTGGCTCATTGGAACCAACCCCAAATAGACCTCTGATTGCTGAAAAACCTCTCTTAGTCTACTCAAGAAGAGGGTATGTTCCTATTCAAGTGCAAGCTCAAGACTCAACTTCGAAACCAGGTATGCAGTCACAAGCACCCTCTTCGATCATTCATGATTTAGATGTTCCCATAGCACTTAGAAAGGGAGTTCTAAGTTGTACTAAACATCCTATTTCTCACTTTGTTTCTTTAGACAAAATCTTATATAAGCACCGTTGTTTTCTCACAAAATTAGAGACTATTCCTACTCTACAAACCTTCCATGAGGCACTCAGGGATAAGAATTGGAAACTTTCCATGAATGAGGAAATGACTACGCTTAAAAAGAATCATACACGGGATATTGTTGATCATCCAAAAGATAAGAGACTTGTTGGATGTAAATGGGTGTATTCAATAAAGTTTAAAGCAGATGGAACCTTGGAAAGGTACAAGGCCCGGTTGGTAGCTAAGGGGTATACTCAAACGCGTGGGATAGATTACAAAGAAACTTTTGCTCCTGTAGCTAAAATGAATACGGTCTGCATCCTTTTATCCTTAGCTGCTAATTTTGATTGGTGTTTGCAACAATTTGATGTTAATAATGCCTTTTTACACGGTGATCTTGAAGAAGAGGTGTATATGGAACCTCCACTAGGTTTTGAGAAATATTTCGAAAGGAATCAAGTTTGCAGGTTGAGAAAGGCACTTTACGGGCTGAAACAATCACCTAGAGCTTAGTTTGGAAATTTTGCTACAGTAATGCTTGGTATTGGCTACAAACAAAGTCAAGGAGATCATACGTTATTCTTCAAGTATTCAACAACGAGGAAAATCACAGTTTTGATTGTGTATGTTGATGATATCATTGTGACAGGCGATGATCATGAGGAAATTCCTAGACTCAAGGCGAGACTTGCTAAGGAGTTTGAGATCAAAGAACTTGGGAAGCTTAAATATTTTTCAGGGATTGAAGTTGCTCGATCTAGAGAAGGCATATTTGTTTCTCAGCAGAAGTATATCCTTGATCTTCTACGTGAAACGGGAATGATGGGGTGCAAACCTATTGATACAGCAATTGAGAAAAATCACCAATTGAGTGAAGCAAGAGACGATAAAGCTGTTGATCAGGGAAGGTATCAAAAGATGGTAGGAAAACTACTTTACTTATCGCACTCACGTCCTGACATCGCATTTGCCGTGAGTCTGATAAGTCAATTTATGCATGATCCCAAGGAAATTCATCTCCAAGCCGCATATAGAGTAATCCGGTACTTGAAAGCAACCCCTGGGAGAAGAATTATGTTCAGAAAAGGGACAGCAATAACAGAAGAAGCCTATACAGATGCTGATTATGCTGGTTCACTAACTGATCAACGCTCAAGAACAGGGTATTGTACTCTATTTGGTGGAAACTTTGCGACCTGGAGAAGCAAAAAGAAACCAGTAGTATCTAGGTCAAGTGCAGAAGCTGAATTTCGCACAATGGCCCAAGGAATTTGCGAGCTTTTATGGATAAAGAAAATCTTAGAAGATCTACAAGTTAAATGGCAAGGACCTATGAAGTTGTATTGAGACAACAAGTCTGCTATAAGTATAGCACACAATCCAATTCAACATGATAGAACAAAACATGTTTAGGTGGACCGACACTTCATCAAGGAAAAGATTGAAAGTGGGTTAATCTGTACACCCTACGTTCCTACAAATGGTCAAATGGCGGACATGCTCACCAAGGGATTGGACAGCTCAACCTTCCGAGATCTTACTAGTAAGCTGGGAATGGAAAACATATATTCTCCAACTTGAGGAGGGGGGTGTTAGAAGATCTCACAGGATATTTCAGAATATTGTACATGGCTGTAAATAGCTAATTGACAGCTAGATTTCTTATTTAGGCTTATTGTAATCTTCCTAATTGATTTAGTTTAGTGTCTGATTGATAAGAATTTATTTGTTTCCTAAAATAGGCAAAATTTATTTTATATATATGATTGTAGCCATTTGTAAAAGGATATAAGAAAAATATTCATTTTTACTCACTTTTAATTTTAATTTTATATTTTGATTCAACAGTATTGTGTGGGTTTTTTAAATTGTGCAGATCTTGGCTGGTTTACTGAATCAAAATGGTGCCCGTTGCCAAGCCATGAAGTTTCGTATTTCAGAACCCTAACCATCAGGTTCGCTTATTTAAGAATTCAATTATGCGTGTAATGCGAATTTTCATGAACTAAATTAGATTTCAGGCTATAATTTCTGTTAGGTGGCTGTATAATTGGTATTAGGTATTGGGGCATGAAATTTGGTTATGTAGACTAGCAATTTATTATTGGTAAGTAAGCCTTATTAAGCAAACTATTCACTGTTGAACAGATTATTGGCCGTGTGTTGATTTCAATATTATTTGTTTGAAAAATGGCACTCATATGTGAAACCCCTGGGTTTGAACTTTGAATAGACTGTCACTGCAAAGCAAAAGAAATGAAAGTTGAGAAGGAGAAACATGGCATATTTACATGTATATGAAATTGTTGCGAATTGATTTAAAATAATTAAATATTTTATAGAAAAATGAAAGTAAAAGATGCAATGTTGAAATGGCTAATGGCCCATCTAAATGACCTTGGTTGGCTTTGGTGGTGATATGTTGTCACTTTGTGTTACTTATAGAATGAAAGACAATGCTATTTAACTTCTGTAATGATAGAAGTATCGACTCCTCAGTATATGTTGTACTATTTCTAGAATATGTGTTGACTTCTCCATTCCATCATATCATCTGTCAAAACGTTATGCTCATGCAGATTTCATGTAAAAATTTACATAGATACTAAAATACTCGGAGGGGCGCAGATCTAAGATTTTTCAGTCGGGTGGGCTTGCAAAGTTTTCGTTAAGAGGACCTATGTAGTAAAGGAAAAATGGAAAGACCAAAATGGAGATTTGATTAAGTATTTGACGTGGATTTATATAATTCCATACATTAAGATAAGCGAGGATGTGTAAAGGATAATAGAAAGTACCAAAATGCCAATACAAATGCCTAACATGCTACTTAAGTTGCACCCTGTTGTTCCTCGAAAAAACAAAACTTGTCAATGACGGCCTTTTTTATTAATACCAATATCAATTCCCCTCCTCTCAATGTAAGGGATGGAAAATCATTTTTAACTTTAGCGCAATGCTATTTTTTGATGAGTTTCATCCTTGGAAAAGCTCGTCCAGTTATTGTTGTAGAAACTGGAACTGTCAACATTAAATGAATCAACCTATCAATATAGAATAATTTTCCCTTTTTTAAGCTAACTAACATAAGGAGCAAAAACTAAATTAAATCATGAAATAAGTCAACATTTTCTGTAGGATGTCCTAGGTTTGTGCATATGCCACATGCTTTGACTTGTGGATTGTTTCCTACAAAAATTTGTTTGAGAAAATATGGAGGACCTTTTCAATAAGGTTGGTTGTCAAACTGTTTTGTAGAGAGTATGCTGATTCAGATAGTTTCTGGGCATGTTGTCGCAGTACGCCAAAATTTATTTTATTTCCTTACTCGGTTTAAAAACTACAAATCAATGTAGAAGTGGTAAGTAAGGGTCGAACCCAAGAGGAACGGTGCTTAATCTAGTTGATTTTATCAATTAATATAGAAAAAGGGGGGTTTTGTGATATTTGAATAAAAATAGAAAATCGAACGTCAAAATAAAAGATTGAAATAAAACAATTGTATAAAATATCTAGTTCTCGGGTTCGGTTGTGTCAACAACTTATATTTATTTTTCCCATGCAACGTGTTACTATTCCTTCTTCAATTTATCAACTCTCAATTAACCAAGAAGCTCTGATTAACGAATTCTTCCTTAAGTGTATTAAATTAAAGTGAGTTCTTTAACTTAATATCTAGCTATTGGATAGCCCTAAACAAATTCTTAGGATTTAATGCAAAGCTAGTGTGAAATGAATGAGAAGAATGAGTTGAATTAGATGAATAATTTCACAAACTCGAATTAATACATCTAAGTTGATTTGTTAATAAATATGCACGATATTCATTTGCTACTTTGGATTGGAATCTAGTGATAATTACGGATCAAAAGTTCCAATCTTAGCAAGTAACTTGAATTTAAAGATTGACTGATTCAATTGGCTAAAGTGAATGTAATAATCAAATAAACTCAAAACCGGGTTTACAAGCATAACAAATCAACAAATTGAAGTAGAGGAATAGATAAAACGTTACTAAAGAGTTAGAAAAGATAACCACATGTTAGTTGAACACAACGTCCCCCTCGAACTAGATAGAAAAGTCTAACTACTCATATTTGCGGGGTTTCATACTTTTTAGCGAGTGTTTGCTTTGTATCACCACCACTATATGATAGATTATACGTAAAATATAGAAAACAAGTAAATAAATGCTAAGAAATAAATAGAGAAATAAAAGGGAAAAGAGAAACTTATCGAAGAAATGATCCGCTAATCATATTCACAGCCGAAGTATCGTTGATCGATTGAAGCCTTTATTTCTTCCGCCGGAATATGAAAAATTAAGATCTTTCAAGCTAAAACTAAGAACAAATGAAGAAGAGAATTTTATTGAAGAGAAAGTTGGAGAGAACTACTAGCTAATTCTCTTCCACTAAGTTGTGCATTTCCTTCCTTACAAATGCCTCTATTTATAGGCAAAATTTCACAAGAAAACATAATAAAAAATTGTACAACTACTCCATTATGATTCCACTAATTGGTAACCACCAAATCATGATCTTAAATTGCTCCATTAGTTCAAATATTGTATCATGGTATAGGTAAGCATCTTGGCTGAATTGTGCAATTGGAATTTCCTTTTTTTTTATATTTTAATAGAAAGTTATGAATTTTCTACCAAAACATGGCCCAAGAAATCCTCCATTCACATCACTCTCGGTTTTGCCCATTTTTGATCGTGATATGATCCGAATCATTTGAAGAGGTCAACATCAAAGTTGTAGCCCTCTGAGTATCCTTTCCAACAATATAAAGTAAAGGTAAATCCGAATTTTGTAGCAAACATTATGGTCAAATTACTGAACTACGACAGTAAATTCAAGCTGGCTGATTTTTACGCTTTGTCCTTTCTCTTCAAATGGCCATAACTTTCACTAGGAAACTCCGATTTGGGATCCGACAAAAATGTGGAAATCCTCTTTTGATATTTGTTGATATTGGCACAAGAAAAATTGTAAAAACAACTTTTCATAAAATTGCATCGGAGGCCCTCCATCTTTGATTCGCTTGCATTTTGGTCCCGAGTTTCCGTTTTCATTCGATTTTCATCCATTTTGACTCCTTTTGATTCTTTGTGACCCTAAACACCACAATAAAGGAAAAACACATAAAATGGAACATATAACACTAATAAAATACACAAATACATAAAATAGAGGAGTTATTTAAGTGCTTTTCGAGCACTTATCAAACTCCCCTACACTTAGACTGTTGTTCGCCCTCGAACAACAACCCATATGATACCAAACAACACACTGATTTTACATGAGATAAACAACTTTAAACATTGAAATCCAACTACAGATAATGACTTGCTTGATAAATATTCTCCCGAACCATAAAAATTTCACTTCTTCTCAAATACACAATGGCTTGTGAGTGTGTGCAATTGAGGTTATCATCCCATCACTAATTGGAACCAAATGAAAGCTTACGATGGTCTATCCAAATCTTGACCCGAAATAGTCAAATATTTCTTTTCATCTCTCGTGATCCCACTCTTATTTTACAATGACTCCCATGGATCCTAAAAATTACTCTGGTCACAAAAAATCATCAACTGTTAGCACTGCAAAGGAAAAAAAGGGCATGGCAGGTGTTTTATCGCAAATATGTCTTCAATTTAAAGAGTGTTTAGATTGAACACTTCAAACCACTGAGGAAATTTATTTATCTAACTTCACACTTGGGTAGCTATCACATTTCTCGCGATTTTTTTTTCTTTCTTTTTTTTTAAGAGAAAAAAAAGAAGAAGAAGAAGAGTTTTGCAATTTTCTTTTCAGCTTTTACCGCACAGGTAGCTTTCACACTAAACCCCTTTCATTGGAGGCAGCCTTCTTCACCCATTCGAGGTGACGGCTTCACACTATGAGGTAGGTAGCTCTTTCCTGTGGTCCCTCTCCTTATTTCGAACATAAAAGTAAAATTCATTCTCAGCATAGGTCAATGCTTTTTCCAAACTTTTTAAACTCTATCAATAAAATACACATTCACAAAAAACAGATACCATGCGATTATAACTCCACCTTGCTAACAACTGATGTTTCCAGGTTACTTTGAGCAGGACGAATGGATAGAAAAAAAGAAAAGAAAAAGTTAGTTTACTATGGTCTAGAAAGTTAGAAAAAAAATCAACATTTTCAACCTTCAATTTGTGTTCCAGAGAATGATAGTAAATTACCTATAAATGTGCTCAGATAAATTTGCCAGCTGTGCTTGGAGAAGAACAGAACACATTTTTTTTTCGAAATCTTGTAGTTTCAGCTAAGTCACACAAATTAAGTTCAATCATATTCAAAAGTTGCTATCTCATGCAAAATCGTCGACACAAATAAAAAAATCACACGCAGACCACAATATGCCACTCCCCCACACTTAAATTCTACATTGTCCCCAATGTAGAAATATAGAAAGCATGAAAAAGAGAAGAAATAGAAACTCCCCTATGGTAAGCAATGAGTCGTGCCGATTTGGGGATGGTGGTTGCACAATGTAGCACTTCTGAGGAATACTTCGACAATGCAAGAGTAAGAGGCCTGCAATCAACATATTTACAGAACAAGAAAAACAACAGCTGAAAATATTTTGGTTTTTTTTTTTTTTAAGAACAAATGAAGAGAAATTTATATACAAAGCGACTTTGGGAGTTGACAACCCTCTGAACATCTTGCAGTAGTATTCACATCAAATTAATGATATGATTCCATCAAGTCTGATCCGCATGGAAACTATCTGAATCAGCATACTCTCTACAAAACAGCTTGACAACCAACCTTAATGAAAAGGTCCTCCATATCGCCACATGACACATAGGTATGTTTACCATTCAATAAAGAACAGCCCACAAGAACCAACAAATGGGAGAACATTTAGAGCAGAACGTCCAACTCAGACACTTCTCAAACGAATGAGACGTAGTTTTACATCTTCGGATGGGTGCTAATGATCACGGTCAAAAAGTTGCTGCTCAATGGTTAGGCCATCGAGTTTGGTTTCCAACAGACGTTGTCGTTGTTCCAACAAATTATCAAACTCTCTCACACTGATTGCGAGCTGGCTATTTCTCCTGATAGAATTTTCGGCACTGCACCTAATCGGTCAATCCTTGAAGAAAACAACATGTCTATATTGTGAATAAGTTTGATTTTGAGTACAATGAGGTCCCTCTAATAGCTTTCCACATTTAAAGCAACTTTTAAGGCGCTTAGCACGTCGTTATGAGCGGTCGGGATGACCTCGCCTAAAGCTATGACGTTCCAAAGGGAACGCTCATACTTATCAACAAGTCGAACAATCTGAATCTTGATATCAAGAGGCATAGAGAAAGAGTCGAGTACTTGTAGAAGAGCAACAATACGTAGTGGTAATGCCATAGAAAGAAATGAAAATTCAGTGCACTTTGAGGTATCTGCAAAAGACTTGAAAGAAGAAGGTTAATAGAAGAGAATACAGTTCTTTAAAGTCTACTGAAAAAGACCGATTTAACGTCTTTGTTGGATACATAAACCCGATTCAAGGTATTTTTTTTTCTTTTTTCTCTTTTTCTTTTTCTTTTTATTCCGAGCGTGAATACGATGTGTTTCCAGAGTTAACTTCAGATTCTACCATCCAAGTTAGCTATTCCACATTCATAACCTGAACTCTAAATCCAATTCATTCGGATCTCTTTTTCTTTCGCTTAATTCCTCTGGCCAATTGATGACAGGCACTTCTACATGCATTTGTGGTACATAAGATTCTAATTTCTCCAATAATTCCTCAATTGATGGTGTAATAAAAATCATTTTTAAAGTATTAGAAGAAATCAGCTTTTGATGAGCTAAAAATTCGAGAAATGCCAATAAACCATTGAAATGGTTTTGAATGTTTAAAAGACCAATTGGCTTAGAGTATAGATTCAACTTGGCCCAAGAAATTATGCAAAAGATCTGTTCCAAAGTTTCAAAACCCCCTGGTAATACAATAAAAGCATCCGAATGCATTATCATCAGTGTTAAGCGTTCAAACAACGATTTAGCCTTTACCTCAACGCCGATGGTTCTCCCATACACCTGTTTTAGAGGTGGCACAGTAATACCAATCACTGTTGATCCTCGTACGTACGCAGATTGAACGTTACACCCTATCTGTCCATGGTAACCTCCTTCGTATATTATCTTGCCCTTTCGATCTCCAAGTACTGTTCCAGCTTCGACTACTGGTGCTAGAAGCGTTGGTTGTCCCAGATTGATTCCACAAAAGAGACTTATGACCCTCAATGTCCTCTTTGAACTCCCAGTTCCGGCAGAAGTAGTAGCCTCCATAGGTTGTCGATTTTGCACACTAAAAACTGACACAAGAACACAAAAACAATTAAAAATAACAATATGTACACGTAGTTGTGATTGTGGCTCACATCTTCCTCTGGTTTTACGTCCAGGAACTGCTTAAACGCCTTCTATGAGTCGGGGATAGGCCTCTCATCCAGTTTTCTTATAGACTGGCAAACAGGGTCTTTTAAAGTAAGACCCCCAAGACTATATCGTTCTTGTTCCTTTTTAAATTCACTCCACAAATTGAGAAGTTCGATTTGCACCATTCCACTAGGATGCGTCTCAAGAGTTTGATGGATATCATCCAAAGACTCCTTACTCATGCCATCCTTAATGAAACATATTTTATTTTCTCGATTTGTGGACACAAATCCAATGGAATTATTACCTGATTTGCAGGTCCATCGAGTGCATTTATAAGGTCATCTAGCACATTTATAGCACACATTCATTCTTTTTGCTCTTCGTTTCTTGGCGAAATTACTTTTGCCTAACCCTGGTGCATATTTAGTACTTAAAGCTGGCATTTCACCTCCTAATCGGACCTTTGCTTCAATCAACCAACGGATATCCTCAGGCATTTCCTTTTCCATCAACATTTTTAACCGTCCTACTCTAGAATAGTAAATCTCTTTCAAAGGATTCAAAGGCAATGACGGATAATATTTGTGGATTTTGGAAAATTTGTTATCCATTGAAAATTCAAGTGTTTTGGAGAAGTAGAAGAAAAGAGAGTGCTTAGGTTGCCTCCTAAGTAGCGCCTTTGTTTATAGTCGTTGGCTCGACTATAAATTTTTTTTTTTTAGTTACGTAACACACGAGAGAAAAAGAAACACTGAAGAAATAAGATTAAAACCATCAAAATCAATAAGTATAGTAGATTATCACACTCTCCCATATTTTCACATATATTGAAGAAGGAAAAAAAATAAGAAAATTTGAATTACATAATCAATTAATATAAGAAAAAGATATATATATGCAAAAATATCACACACATTCATGCTATAAGAAAAACAAATAAGAAGAAAAGAGGAAGAATAAGAAAAAAAATCAAGAAGAGAAGAAAATTACCTAATCACTGCTAGAAAGGAGCACTCACAGAGTAATTGAAATTGTGGTTGTGGTTTCAAGTGGAGAATGATCTGGATTTATAGTACTATGAGCACTGTTTCAACCGACAACCATGCATGTAGAGTGTGCTGGAAAGAGTATGATGGGAGGAGTATCCGAGAAGACGCGTTGAGAAATTGTCCATTATCAATAATTAATCCCCACACGTTATCAATAACTATTGCTAATCACCGATTTGTGCGCCATCATGTCTCTTTCCAAATAATTGAATCTCCGGATATCTTCCTTCTACAGTTACAAGGCAACATCTTCCTTAGTACGTTAGATAAAAAAACGGAGAAAAAAAAACAAAAATAATAAAAATACCAAAAGAAAACTAAAAATGAGAAAAAAATGCTTGGGTTGCCTCCCAAGAGCGCTTTTGTTTAAAGTCGTTAGCTCGACATAGTTCCCATTTGTCAAGTAGGGTTTCTCAATCCATTGCAGCTCCATTTTGTCTTTGACAGTTTCCTCCGAATGTCTTGATTTCTTGGGGGTCCACCTTGAATTCTTGTCCAATCTTTTGGTTCTCCGTTCCGATGGCGTCCTTCTTTGAGATAAGGTAATTGTGCTTTGACTCCATTTTATGTGGCACGCTAGCTTTGCAATTCAATTTACACATTTCTTGCACAAAAGGGCTAGTCGAATTAATTGCAAAGACAGAACAAGCGTTATTAGGGCGCAATGAACCATTAAAAATATTAAAGTTCGCTATTTCCTCATCAAATTCCATGGATAGTATACCCTCATAGACATCAATTTTAGTGCGAGAAGTGTAAAGAAATGGACGTCCCAATATGATAGGTGTAGGGTGAGGTGAATGTTCATCAGCTATATCAAGCACGTAAAAATCGTGAGGAAAACTAAACCATTTATTTTGACTAGCACATCTTCTATCACTCCATCCGGTATGCATTGGTACGATCGACTAGTTGCACAATTACGTGAGTTTCTTTCGGTTTTCCTAAATTTAGTGAAGCATACAAGGATCTAGGCATGACATTTATGGATGCTCCTAAATCTATAAGTGCTTTGTCAATGTGGTGATTGCCTGTGGTGCAAGGGACAGTGAACATACTCGGGTCTTTGCATTTTGGAGGCAACTATTACGGAATCTTCTTTGAAAGCGGTTTCTCCCATTTTGATTATTTCATTTCCTTTCAATTTCCTCTTATTAGTGCAAAGATTCTTTAAAAACTTAGCATAGCGTGGGATTTGCTTGATTGCATCTAACAATGGAATGTTGATTTCTATTCTCCTAAATGTGTCCAAAATTTCTTTCTCCTTGTCATCTTTGTTGGTTTTCGCTAATCTACTCGGAAAAGGGGGAGGAATTGTTTCAGCATTGATATGAGAGTTAGGACTTACTTCCTTTTCAAGCTTTTCTCCTTTGTCTTCATGTGTGGGAACTTCTTTGTGTGGGTTCTCTATCTCTTTTCCACTCTTTAAGGTTATAGCACTGACATTCTTTGGATTTACCTCAGGTTGAGATGGTAGCTTTCCTGCAGATTGTGCTTCTAGGCGATTGATGGCAGTTGCTAGCTGACTCATTTGATTTTCCAAGTTTTGAATGCTTGCCTTTGAATCCTGTTGAAATTTCACAGTGTTAGTTGCTAATATTTTCACCATATCCTCGAGAAACATACCTGATTGTTGAGGTTTTTGTTGAAATTGCCCTTGGGGTTGAAAATTGCCTTGTTGCTAGAATTGGCCTTGAGGTTTGTTAGGGAAGAATCCTGGGGGTTTGTTGGTTCCATAACTCAGATTGGGGTGATCTCGCCATCCTGGATTATAGGTGTTTGAGTATGGATTGTACTGTTGCCTTGGGAATGGAAAATTGTTTGCTGAATTCACTTGTTTATTGTTATCCACTTGTAGAACAGGACAAGCATCTGTAGGATGTCCTAGGTTTGTGCATATGCCACATGCTTTGACTTGTGGATTGTTTCCTACAAAAATTTGTTTGAGAAAATAGGTTAGTTCAGAGAGTTGGTTTTCAACATTGGAGTTACTTACCGCATTTACTCTTCGAATGTTCGTTTCCCGGTCTGTACTGAATTGTTGAGTGTTCTCAGCCATGTTTGAAATCAATGTTCTTGCTTCAGCAGGGGTTTTGTTCATCAGAGCTCCTCCACTAGCAGCATCAACCATGTTTCTGTCTGATTGACATAAGCCTTCATAGAAGTATTGCACTAGGAGGTTTTCACTAATTTGGTGATGTGGGCAGCTTGCAATGAGCTTTTTAAAACGCTCCCAATACTCATAAAGAGTTTCTCCATTGTTTTGGCGCACTCCAGGAGATATCTTTCCCGATATTTCTTTGTCTTTGAAGTCGAAGTACTTTTCGAGGAAAAGTTGCTTCATTTGATTCCTTGTTGTGGTGACACTGGTGGTAAAGTGTATAACCAATCGTGGCGGCATCTTTTAGTGAAAATGGAAAAGCTCGAGCTTGATTTGCTCTTCAATGATGCCTGGGGTTTCATGCTATCACACACCACATGAAACTCTTTCAAGTGTCGATCTGGATCTTCTGATCGTCCATGAAAAGATGGTAGAAGATGTGTCAAACCAGATTTCAGCTCGAAAGTTTTATCTTCTTCTACGGTTGGAAAGGTGATACACAAAGGTTGTTGAGTAACTTTGGGAGTTGCCAGTTGTTTGAGAGTTCTTTCGTTATTGTTTTCTGCAATTTCTCGTTCGGTTTGTTTTGCTTGTCTTATTCGTCTTCGAATGGATTTCTCGATTTCTGGATCGAAACTTTCAAGAATTCGATTAGTAGATCGGGTATTATGCATACAAGTGAAGAATAATTTTTTTTTTAAAAAAAACTAATTACTAAAAGCAACTAAATTCGTTAACCGTTCCCCGGCAACGGCGCCAAAACCTTGGACGGCATTGTCGCGATACGCCAAAATTTATTTTATTTCCTTACTCGGTTTCAAAACTACAAATTAATATAGAAGTGGTAAGTAAGGGTCGAACCCAAGATGAACGGTGCTTAATCTAGTTGATTTTATCAATTAATATAGAAAAGGGGTGGTTTGTGATATTTGAATAAAAATAGAAAATCGAACGTCAAAATAAAATATTGAAATAAAACAATTGTACAAAATATCTAGTTCTCGGGTTCGGTTGTGTCAACAACTTATATTTATCTTTCCCATGCAACGTGTTACTATTCCTTCTTCAATTTATCAACTCTCAATTAACCAAGAAGCTCTGATTAACGAATTCTTCCTTAAGTGTATTAAATTAAAGTGAGTTCTTTAACTTAACATCTAGCTATTGGATAACCCTAAAAAAATTCTTAGGATTTAATGCAAAGCTAGTGTGAAATGAACGAGAAGAATGAGTTGAATTAGATGAATAATTTCACAAACTTGAATTAATACATCTAAGTTGATTTGTTAATAAATATGCACGATATTCATTTGCTACTTTGGATTGGAATCTAGTGATAATTACGGATCAAAAGTTCCAATCCTAGCAAGTAACTTGAATTTAAAGATTGATTGATTGATTCAATTGGCCAAAGTGAATGCAATAATCAAATAAACTCAAAAAGGGGTTTACAAGCATAACAAATCAACAAATTGAAGTAGAGAAATAGATAAAACGTTACTAAAGAGTTAGAAAAGATAACCACATGATAGTTGAACACAACATCCCCCTCGAACTAGATAGAAAAGTCTAACTACTCATATTTGCGGGGTTTCATACTTTTTGGCGAGTGTTCGCTTTGTATCACCACCACTATATGATAGATTATACGCAAAATATAGAAAACAAGTAAATAAATGCTAAGAAATAAATAGAGAAATAAAAGGGAAGAGAGAAACTTATCGAAGAAATGATCCGCTAATCATATTCACAGCCGAAGTATCGTTGATCGATTGAAGCCTTTATTTCTTCCGCCGGAATATGAAAAACTAAGATCTTTCAAGCTAAAACTAGGGACAAATGAAGAAGAGAATTTTATTGAAGAGAAAGTTGGAGAGAACTACAAGCTAATTCTCTTCCACTAAGTTGTGCATTTCCTTCCTTACAAATACCTCTATTTATAGGAAAAATTTCACAAGAAAACATAATAAAAAATTGTACAACTACTCCATTATGATTCCACTAATTGGTAACCACCAAATCATGATCTTAAATTGCTCCATTAGTTCAAATATTGTATCATAGTATAGGTAAGCATCTTGGCTGAATTGTGCAATTGGAATTTCCTTTTTTTTATATTTTAATAGAAAGTTATGAATTTTCTACCAAAACATGGGCCAAGAAATCCTCCATTCACATCACTCTCGGTTTTGCCCATTTTTTACCACGATATGATCCGAATCATTTGAAGAGGTCAACATCAAAGTTGTAGCCCTCTGAGTGTCCTTTCCAATAATATAAAGTGCAGGTCAATCCAAATTTTGTAGCAAAAGTTATGGCGAAATTCCTAAACTGCGGCAGTAAATTCGAGCTGCTGATTTTTTACGCTTTGTCCTTTCTCTTCAAATGGCCATAACTTTCATTAGGAAACTCCAATTTGGGATCCGACAAAAATGTGGAAATCCTCTTTTGATATTCGTTGATATTGGGACAAGAAAAATTGTAAAAACAATTTTTCATAAAATTGCATCGGATGCCCTCCATCTTTGATTCGCTTGCATTTTGGTTCCGAGTTCCCGTTTTCATTCGATTTTCATCCATTTTGACTCCTTTTGATTCTTTATGACCCTAAACACCACAATAAAGGAAAAACACATAAAACAGAACATATAACACTAATAAAATACACAAATACATAAAATAGAAGAGTTATTTAGGTGCTTTTCGAGCACTTATCAGTTTCCATGCGGATCAGACTTGATGGAATCATATCATTAATTTGATGTGAATACTACTGCAAGATGTTCAGAGGGTTGTCAACTCCCAAAGTCGCTTTGCATATAAATTTCTCTTCATCACAAAAAAAAACACAAAAAAAAAAAAATATTTTCCACTGTTGTTTTTCTTGTTCTGTAAATATGTTGATTGCAGGTCTCTTGCTCTTGGATTGTCGAAGTATTCATCAGAAGTGCTACATTGTGCAACCACCATCCCCAAATCGGCACGACTCATTGCTTACCATAGGGAAGTTTCTATTTCTTCTCTTTTTCATGCTTTCTATATTTCTACATTGGGGACAATATAGAATTTAAGTGTGGGGGAGTGGCATATTGTGGTCTGCGTGTGGTTTTTTTTTATTTGTGTCGACGATTTTGCATGAGATAGCAACTTTTGAATATGATTGAGCTTAATTTGTGTGACTTAGCTGAAGCTACAAGATCTCGAAAAGAAAAAAAAATGTGTTCTGTTCTTCTCCAAGCACAGCTGGAAAATTTATCTGAGCACATTTATAGGTAATTTACTATCATTCTCTGGAACACAAATTGAAGGTTGAAAATGTTGATTTTTTTTCTAACTTTCTAGACCATAGTAAACTAACTTTTTCTTTTCTTTTTTTTCTATCCATTAGTCCTGCTCAAAGTAACCTGGAAACATCAATTGTTAGCAAGGTGGAGTTATAATCGCATGGTATCTGTTTTTTGTGAATGATTCTTTTATTGATAGAGTTTAAAAAGTTTGGAAAAAGCATTGACCTATGCTGAGAATGAATTTTACTTTTATGTCCGAAATAAGGAGAGGGACCACAGGAAAGAGCTACCTACCTCAGAGTGTGAAGCCGTCACCTCGAATGGGTGAAGAAGGCTGCCTCCAATGAAAGGGGTTTAGCGTGAAAGCTACCTGTGGGGTAAAAGTTGAAAAGAAAATTGCAAAACTCTTCTTCTTCTTCTTTTTCTTCTTCATAAAAAAAATCCCGAGGAAACGTGATAGCTACCCAAGTGTGAAGTTAGATAAATAAATTTCCTCAGTGGTTTAAAGTGCTCAATCTAAACACTCTTTAAATTGAAGACATATTTGCGATAAAACACCTGCCATGCCCTTTTTTTTCTTTGCAGTGCTAACAGTTGATATTTTTTGTGAACAGAGTAATTGTTAGGATCCATAGGAATCATTGTAAAATAAGAGTGGATCACGAGAGATGAAAGGAAATATTTGACCATTTCGGATCAGGACTTGGATAGAACATCGTAAGTTTTCATTTGGTTCCAGTTAGTGAGGGGATCATAACCTCAATTGCACACACTCACAGGCCGTTGTGTATTTGAGAAGAAATGAAATCTTCATGATTCGGGAGAATGTTTATTAAGCAAGTCACTATCTGTAGTAGAATTTCATTGTTAAAAGTTGTTAATCTCATGTAAAATTAGTGTGTTGTTTGTGTCATATGGTTGTTGTTCGAGGGCGAACAACAGTCTAAGTGTGGGGGAGTTTGATAAGTGCTAGAAAAACACTTAAATAACTCTTCTATTTTACGTATTTGTGTGTTTTATTAGTATTATATGTTTATTTTTACGTGTTTTCCTTTTCTTGTGTGTTTAGAGTCACAAGAAATCAAAACGAGCCAAAATGGATAAAAACGGAGCGAAAACGGAGTTTGGGACCGAAATGCAAGCAAATTCAAAGATGGAGGGCCTCCAATGCAATTTTATGAAAAGTTGTTTTTACAATTTTTCTTGTGCCAATATCAAAGAATATCGAAAGAGGATTTCCACATTTTTGTCGGATCCGAAATCGGAGTTTCCTAGTGAAAGTTATGGCCATTTGAAGAGAAAGGACAAAGCGTAAAAAATCAGCAGCTCGAATTTACTGCCGCAGTTCAGTAATTTGATCATACCTTTTGCTACAAAATTCGGATTGACCTGCACTTTATATTGTTGGAAAGGACACTCAGAGGGCTACAACTTTGATGTTGACCTCTTTAAATGATTCGGATCATATCGTGGTCACAAATGGGCAAAACCAAGAGTGATGTGAATGGAGGATTTCTTGGGCCATGTTTTGGTAGAAAATTCATAACTTTCTATTAAAATATAAAAAAAAAAGGAAATTCCAATTGCACAATTTAGCCAAGATGCTTACCTATACCATGATACAATATTTGAACTAATGGAGCAATTTAAGATCATAATTTGGTGGTTACCAATTAGTGGAATCATAATGGAGCAGTTGTACAATTTTTTATTATGTTTTCTTGTAAAATTTTGCCTATAAATAGAGGCATTTATAAGGAAGGAAATGCACAACTTAGTGGAAGAGAATTAGCTAGTAGTTCTCTCCAACTTTCTCTTCAATAAAATTCTCTTCTTCATTTGTTCTTAGTTTTAGCTTGAAAGATCTTAGTTTTTCATATTCCGACGGAAGAAATAAAGGCTTCAATCGATCAACGATACTTCGGCTGTGAATATGATTAGCGGATCATTTCTTCGATAAGTTTCTCTTTTCCGTTTTATTTCTCTATTTATTTCTTAGCATTTATTTACTTATTTTCTATATTTTGCGTATAATCTATCATATAGTGGTGGTGATACAAAGCGAATACTCGCTAAAAAGTATCAAACCCCGCAAATATGAGTAGTTAGACTTTTCTATCTAGTTCGAGGGGGACGTTGTGTTCAACTAACATGTGGTTATCTTTTCTAACTCTTTAGTAACGTTTTATCTATTCATCTACTTCAATTTGTTGATTTGTTATGCTTGTAAACCCCTTTTTGAGTTTATTTGATTATTGCATTCACTTTGGCTAATTGAATCAATCAATCTTTAAATTCAAGTTACTTGCTAGGATTGGAACTTTTGATCCGTAATTATCACTAGATTCCAATCCAAAGTAGCAAATGAATATCGTGCATATTTATTAACAAATCAACTTAGATGTATTAATTCGAGTTTGTGAAATTATTCATCTAATTCAACTGATTCTTCTCGTTCATTTCACACTAGCTTTGCATTAAATCCTAAGAATTTGTTTAGGGTTATCCAATAGCTAGATGTTAAGTTAAAGAACTCATTTTAATTTAATACACTTAAGGAAGAATTCGTTAGTTAGAGCTTCTTGGTTAATTGAGAGTTGATAAATTGAAGAAGGAATAGTAACACGTTCCATGGGAAAGATAAATATAAGTTGTTGACACAACCGAACCCGAGAACTAGATATTTTGTACAATTGTTTTATTTTAATCTTTTATTTTGACGTTCGATTTTCGATTTTCTATAAAATAAATTTTGGCGTACTGCGACAACACGCCCAGTCACTAACTTCTGTCCATGTTGCAAATGGTTCTTCCATACCAATGCAATGCAGTGGGACTCTTAGACAGCCTATTTGGTCTCTACCTGATGTTTATCATGTACCTAACCTTGCTAGATATCTTTTATCGATTGGAAAACTGATTGATCTTGGAGTTAATGTTACATTTTCTCGCATTCATTGTTTTGTACAGGATCGCACATCTGGGAAGCAGATTGGGATAGGCCATAGTGAGGGTGGACTCTACTTACTTGACTCACTACACCTACCTTCTTTTTCTTGTGCTGCTGGCAGTACATCTGTTGAATCCTCACTACAAGATTTAGTTTCTAAGTCTAGTTTATTTCATTTGTGCCATTCTCGATTAGGTCATATTTCTAGTTATCGTCTTAAGTACATGATTTGTAGGAATATGTTAGATTCGTCAATAAAAGTTATTGATATTTCTAGTCGTGTTGGTTGTCATTTGGGCAAACAAAGTTGTTTACCTTTTAATAAGAGTATTTCTCAGACTTTTGCCCCTTTTGAGCTAATTCACTCTGACATATGGGGAAAAGCTCCTATTGCCACCAAGGGAGGATCTCATTATTATGTTATTTTTATTGACGATTTTTCTCAATATTGTTGGGTTTTTCTTATGCGCAAGAGATCTGAATTTTATGATATCTATGTAAAATTTAATGCCATGGTAAAAACCTAATTTCCACTACTATAAAATGCTACCGGTGTGATTCGGGCGGTGAATATTTGTCTGACCATTTTAGAAATTTTCTTGACTATGAGGGGACAATTAACCACCGTTCTTGCACCGATACCCCTTAACAAAATGGAATAGCTGAGCATAAACATCGTCACCTACTGGAAATAGCGCGTTCCTTACTCCTCTCAGCTTCTGTCCCGTCGGGGTTCTGGGGAGAAGCCATTTTTACTTCTACATTTCTGGAAAATCGTATCCCATCTGTTCTTTCTGGAGGTGTCTCACCATATAAATGTCTTTATGGTTCTATACCAAATTATACTTTGGTTCGTGTATTTGGCTGTGCTTGCTTTGTCTTGTTGCCTAGTAGAGATCGTTCTAAACTGTCAGCACGTTCTTTATTATGTGTTTTCTTGGGTTATGGAATTGATCAGAAAGGTTATCGTTGTTATCACCCTAACTCTGGTCGCCTACTAGGTTCACGGTATGTTGTTTTCCTTGAGAAAATCTCATATTATCGCATTCCACATTCCTCACCACCTAGATAACAAAAACTCCTCACTATTGATCCCTTTAATGCTCATGAGCCTGACAATGGTGAATCATCTGAGCTCAGTGTTCCTGATCATTCTCTTAATGATTTGCGGCCTCCTATTATTCACACTTATTCTCGCAGGCATGTGTAGCAGTCAAGTTCTTATGAGCCTTCTCCTAGCCTATGTCCAACTGATTCTTCGGATGTTGCTGAACTCGAACCATCCACACCTCGCTATCCTTCTCGTATAAGACGCCCACCAGATAGGTATTCTCCTCCAACTAATTTTTTCTCTCACAATTATTGCACTTTTCTATCTAATGTCAATTCCTTTGTTGAACCAACCTATTACAAAGATGCCATTTTAGATCCAAATTGGAGAAAGGCCATTGAGGGAGAACTTAATGCTCTTCAAAAGACAAACACTTGGGAGTTGTTATCCTTGCCAGCAGGTAAGTATGTGATTGGCTGCAAATGGATTTTCAAAATCAAAACTCATTTTGACAGTAGTTTGGAAAGATATAAAACACGCCTTGTTGCAAAAGGTTATTCACAGGAGCATGGTATAGATTATGATGAGACATTCGCCCCTGTTGCTCAAATGAAAACAATACGTACCCTTATCTCTGTTGCATCCATTAGAAAATGGAACCTATACCAAATGGATGTGAAAAATGCATTTTTGAATGGAGAATTGCTTGAAGAAGTATACATGAAGGCTCCCCTAGGTTACCCCAAAAGCCAGGTCAAGTTTACAAATTGCATCAATCACTTTACGGACTAAAACAAGCGCCTAGAAGCTTGGTTTGGAAGATTTAGTTCTTTTCTCATGCAACTTGGGGTTTCATGTTCGGATAATGATTTTGCAATGTTTTTGAAGACGAGTCCAGAAGGTTGTGTTATCCTATTATTATATGTTGATGATATGATCATCACCGGTGATAATCAACCAGGTATTGATCCCTTGAAAAATCAACTTTATACGGTTTTTGAAATGAAGAATTTGGGAATATTGCGCTATTTTCTTGGCATCGAGGTTGCCTATTCTTCACGAGGCATCATTCTATCTGAATTTAAGTATGCTACTGATATCCTTCGTCGAGCTGGTTTATCGAAACTCGTCCTATTGATACACCTATTGAAGTAAATTATAAACTCAATGCTTGTGATGGTGATCCCTTGCCTGATTCTACACGATACAGGGAGGTGGTTGGGTCCTTAGTGTATCTTACTATTACCCGACCGGATATAACATATGTTGTTCATGTAGCAAGTCAGTTTGCCTCTGCCCGAGGACACCTCATTGGAATGCTATTATGAGAATTCTGAGATATTTATCCAGGACTTCTCATCGTGGTCTATTACTGTCGTCTTCATCTGACCTTACTCTTCGTGCATATTCAGATGCTGATTGGGCTGGTGACACTACCGATCGAAAATCTACTACTGGTTTTTGTATCTTCTTGGGAAATTCATTAATTGCGTAGAAGAGTAAGAAACAATCTGCCGTTGCTAGATCTTCCATTGAAGCGGAGTATCGCGCAATCGCTACTACTAGTGCTGAGATTATTTGGTTTCGTCGCCTCCTTGATGAACTTGGGGTTCCTCAATCTTCAGCCACTCCTATGTATTGTGACAATCAAAGTGCTGTCCAAATTGCTAAAAATCATGTCTTCTATGAGCGAACCAAACATATTGAGATTGATTGTCATTTCATCCGCCAACATTATGTGGTCGGCTCCATTTCTCATCCACATACATCCTCTAGGGTCAACTTTGTAAATACATAATACTTAGTGTAGGATAGATACTTACTGTAGGATAAAAACCTATGTGATGTACAAGAAAATCGCTGGTTCAATTTGCAGCAATGGATTTTCAGATTCAATCTTCTTTCTGCAATTTTGTTCGTGATTGTCACAGATTGACTGCTGGAATTTCTTGCTGAATGTTTACAGATGGAAGGAAGAACATCGTTGACTGAGGGTAGAGAAGGCGATTCAGCAGTGAATCATAGAATTGCTGTAGAAGATGGAGACCCGCTTCGCCTTCAAAGCTCAGACCACCCAAGGATGATGCTTGTCACAACACCATTGACAGGTAACAATTATCTCTCATGGAGTGGCTCAATTAAAATAGCTTTAGGAGGAAAGGCGAAATTGGGATTTATTGATGGAAAATGTGTAAAACCTAAAGAAGAGTATGCAGAATTAGAACAATGGAATAGGATCGATTACATGGTTATATCATGGTTGTTGAATTCGATATCAATGGAAATTGTTGAAGCCTTTCTTTATACAACATCTGCAAAACAACTTTGGGATGAGTTAAATGAAAGGTTTGGGCAATCAAATGGACCTTTATTGTATCAACTTCAAAGAGAGATTAGTTCCATAACTCAAGGAGACATGACAGTGGCACAATATTACACAAAATTGAAGAGATTGTGGGATGAATTAACTTGTGTGATGCCTATACCCGAGTGCAATTGTGGGGCTGCAACGGCAGTAGCCGAAGTAACTTCGTCAAATAGATTGATTCAGTTTCTTATGGGGCTTAATGATGTTTATGACTCGATCCGCAATCAAATTTTATTAATGGATCCTCTCCCCACCACAAATAAAGCTTACTCAATGGTACTACAAGTTGAAAAGCAAAGAGAAGTCCTTATGAGCTATGCTGATAATTTGACTAATCAGTCAGCCATGCTTACTAAAGGGGCAGGATACAAAAAGGATGGAGGAGGAAAAGGAAATAGTAGAAAATGTGACCCAAACAAGCATTGTACCCACTGTTCTATCGATGGCCACACAAGAGAAGAATGCTTTAAACTACACGGATATCCTGACTGGTGGAAAGGGAAGGAAAGGCAGAAAGGAAAGAGACCTCAAAAGGGACATGCTAATATGGTAGATACACCATTGGAGGAACAAGGTTGTAGTAATGATGCAATACCTTATATGGAAAAACTAATATAGGCTGAGGTAGCCAAGTACATGAAAGGGCCAGAAGGATTTAGCAACTTTACAAACATGAAGGATTTTGCAGGTACAGGAATTTGTCAAATTTTACCTTATTATGCATTGCATAGCATGCTTTATTTGAATGAAAGATCATGGATTGTGGATACTACTGCCTCAAACCACATGTGCACAGCCCCAGCACTTACAGATAAACTCATCCTTCTTCCAAATGGTTCTGTCCACCAAGTCACTCATACAGGACAAGTTATTCTGCATCCAAAACTTGTCCTTCAAAACACACTTTATGTTCTAGCTTTTAAGTTTAATTTGCTTTCAGTTAGTAAGTTGACTAAAACTATGAAAATTAAGGTGATTTTTCTTCCTACGCATTGTGTGTTTAGAACCTTACAGAATGACCAAGTGCTTGTTGTGGGAAGAGTGATTGGCAATCTTTATGTTCTTGATTCAAGTTCTTTCAATTCAGCTTCTTTTACCACAAGTACTCAACAATCAGGTAAAAATCTGCATACTTTTTCTTTTAGTTCCCCTTGTAATTCAGTTAATGTTGCATCACAAAAGGCTGATGTTAATTCTATATGTGTTTGGCATCATAGATTAGATCATGCATCTTCAAATGTTCTTGCTCATTTACCATTTAGTATAAAACATACTATTTCTCCCAGTGAAATCCTTGAGACTTGTCCACTCTCAAAATAGCCACGTCTACCATTTCCCAAAAGCACCATTCACAGTTCAAGAACCTTTGAGCTTTTACACCTTGATCTCTGGGGACCTTACAAACATCCCAGTTTGACATGAGCCCATTATATGCTCACAATAGTGGATGATTTTAGCCGAGGAACTTTGACCTTCTTATTACAACACAAAGATCAAACCTCAACTACCCTTGAAAACTTTATGCTAATGGTTCAAAACCAATTTTCACCCACCATAAAGGGACTTAGAACTGATAATGGGAGTGAGTTCATCAATGCTAGTGTACAAAATGTACTTTCTAGAGTTGGAATCATTCACCAAAGAAGTTGTGTTTATAGCCCACAACAAAATGGAGTTGTGGAAAGAAAACACAAACATCTTCTTCAAATTGCTAGGTCCTTAATGTTTCAATCTCATTTGCCTAAGAAATTTTGGAGAGATTATATACTCACTGCCACATACATACTGAACAAACTACCTACTCCCATTTTACAATGGAAAACACCTTTTGAAGTCTTATACAATAAAGTTCCAGATTATTCCAATTTTAAAACTTTTGGGTGTCTTTGTTTTGCTATAAACACTAAGACACACAAAGAAAAATTTGTCCCTAGAGCCTTCAAATGCAGCTTTATTGGCTATGTTACTAGGATGAAGGCATACAAAGTGTATGACTTACAAACACATCAAACTTTTACATCAAGAGATGTGATTTTTCATGGGGGGATATTTCCTTTCAGAGGTGATACTTATTCCAGTTCACCTTATCCTTGCATTCCCGTGCATCATATAGAAGACAAATCTGATTATGATATGCCTCTAAATCAGTCCCAAGCTGATAGTGATACACCTACAGGCTCTAACTTTTCCCCTCCAACTTCAGCTCCAAACACCTCTCTTCCTACTCTATCACAAGAATCAAATAGCCCAGCTATAGAATCACCCCATAATGGATTCGTCATGTTACAGATTCCTCAAATCCCGTTGGTCCTCAAACATCAGATTTCATTCTTATTTTTGTTGAGTCAGATCAACATCCTTCTTCCTCTCCTCCTCCTAGGCAAAGCACCAGAAACAGAAAGCAACCAACTTGGTTGCAAGATTTTGCAGCCATAGCTGTCCATTTACTTGTCAAAATTTCTCTTCTAAGTCAAACAACTAATATACTCCTATGAGCTTCCCATATTGTCCTTTATCCAATTTCTCCAAGGCACATGTGGACTTTCTTGCACAAGTAGACACCATTCATGAGCCTCATTCATATAGAGAAGCTAGCAATGATAATAATTGGGTAAACGCAATGGAGGATGAGATAAAGGCTTTAGAGAACAATAAAACTTGGGAGCTTACTGTTTTGCCCGAAGGGAAGAAGGCAATTGGTTCCAAATGGGTTTATAAGTTGAAATTAAAGCCAAATGGGGAAGTGGATAGGTATAAGGCACGACTTGTAGCAAAGGGCTACAATCAAATAGAAGGTGTTGATTTTGTAGATAGCTTGTCTCTAGTTGCGAAAAATGTAACAGTCAGACTCTTCTTAGCAATTGCAGCAGCCCAATCATGGCCCATTCATCAACTGGACATAAGCAATGCGTTCCTCCATGGCTTCCTAGATGAAGAACTTCACTTGGAACCCCCGGCTGGTTACACTAAAGCACAGCCAGGATAGGTTTGTAAATTGAAAAGATCATTATATGGCTCAAGCAAGCCTCAAGACAGTGGAGTCTTGAGTTTAGCTCTAAACTATCCGACTATGGTTTTGTACAATCTAGGCATGATAGTTGCTTTTTCGTTAAAAAATGGGCAAGTGGTTTCTTAGCCTTGTTAGTATATGTCGATGATCTTCTTGTCACAAGTACTAATGATGAAGAAATTATAGTAGTAAAGCAATACTTAGATGCTCAATTTACTATTAAGGACATGGGGTATGCTAAGTATTTTTTGGGCCTCGAGATTGCTCTAAGCCAGGATGGTTTATATGTCAATCAACGCAAATACACCGTTGACATTGTCACTTCAGCTAGTTTGCGTGGTTCCAAGCCTGCTGCTACATCCTTTTCACCAGGTTTGAAACTTTGTTCATCCAATGACAAGCCCCTTGCTGACCCTAAAATCTATAGACGCTTGATAGGTCAATTGCTATGCTTAAATTTCACCAGGCTTGATATAACATATGCGGTGCACCAACTAAGTCAGTTTGTGCAATCTCCCAATCAATCTCACACGGATGCTGCACTGCATGTTCTCAGATACGTTAAATGGTCGCCTTCAACTGGTCTTTTTTTCCCTGTCTCCAACAAGCTGCATATTAGAGCATACTGTGATGCCAATTGGGCAGCCTGCCTTGACACCCGACGATCTATCACAGGTTTTTGCATCTTCCTTGGTGATTTTTTGATCTCATGGAAGAGCAAGAAGTAGCAAACAGTCTTCCAATCACCCACAAAGGCAAAATATTGCAATATGGGTGCAACGGTATGTGAGTCAATATGGATCTCCTATTTATTGATGGATTTTGGACTCAGCTATTCTACTCCTATTCCTTTACTGTGCGATAACCAAGCTGCAATACACATCACTGCTAATCCGGTGTTTCATGAGAGAACCAAGCACTTAGAGATTGATTGTCATTTTGTATAAGATAAATTCAAGGAAAGGTTCATCATTCCACAACACATATCTTCCAAAAGGCAGCTTGCGGATCTCTTTACAAAAGCATTGGCCTCGCCTCAATTTACCACTTTAGTGTCCAAGTTGGGCTTGGTCACTCTTCACCAAACTCCAACTTAAAGGGAGGGTGAAGGTTATAAAGATTATGAGGTCCTTTGCTTATATTTTTAATGTTTCTGGGTATTAACTTTAGTGTCATTAGTAGTAAGTGTGTAAATATTTTGTTTGGTATTTTTTCTTTTTGCCTTTATTTTCCACGGCTGTATCTCGGTAACTTCTCAGACTTCAGTTTATGAAGATAATGGAATAGAACAGTTTCTTCTTCCTTCTCAATTAGTTTCCAATTGTGTTTGTTCAAGAAAGTTAAGCAGGCATGATATTAAATAAAAAAATTATAAAAAGATCATATGGGTAATTTATATGTATTTCTGCTAAACTTAGAGGAAAAAGTCATTAGTTCTATTTTAGGTAATGAGTCAAATAGTCATTTTTCATTTCACCTACTTTAATGTTTTCATTTTTGCATGGTTTAATATTTTCATTAAAGAACAAAGGTTACAATTGCTAATAGAGAGATATATACTTGGTAAAAATGTCAGTTAAAACATTTTTCTTGATCGACACGTTCTATATATTGTAGATGTCGATTTATTAGATAGAAATTTTTAGAATGCTTGGAGTTGGAGGTTGAACAAATTACAGGGAACATGATATTTTGGAGTTGTAGAAGAAATCGATTCGCGCAAGTGGCTAAGAGGAAATGGAAATTCATTATGTTTGGATTGTCTTACATTAGAGATAGACTCAGCGTGATGCTCTATTGTATTGTATATCAACTAATAAAGTATCTTTCCATAATACAGCTGGATTTTAAAACGTGGGATATTTTGATCAATCTTGAATTAAGCCTTTGTTTGGGGGAAAAGACACTAATAACTTATAGGAGGAATATTAGTAACTTAGGAGATTGTTGAGTTGAGAGATGTTGTGCACTTGTGAACAAGATTATTTGTAATATTGTAGCTCGGAGTTATTGAAGCAGTAAAGAGCTGTTTGGCTGCGTCTCAAGACGCCACAGCATTATGGGTGACCCATCGTTTGGAAGAACTGGAGTATGCGGATGGTGCTGTTTACATGGAGGATGGGTCGACGGTATTAGATTTTGTTAAAGCCAAGCCAGCCTAGCTCTTATATTAACCAAATCAATTCTCCTGGGTTAGTTTTGCATTTTCATTTCATGATTTGTGATATATTCTTGTATACAGTTGATTTTCCAAATAGAGAAAAATGCTCTTGTTCCTTGCTTCAAGCTTGTGTTGGTTTGATTAAATTTCGTGGGAATCGTGGTGTATCATTGTGGAAAGTGGATAGCTACAGACAATTACAAGTGCTACTTAGCCATGGGATTGATGTTACTTCTAAAATGCAATGGCTTGGTTGAGGTAATAAATAAAATCAGTCATTAAACCAAATAAGAGCGACATTGAACTGCTAATGAAAAATAGACCGGAAGATCAAGGGCTTTTCTTCAACATGTTATAAATGAAAAATTAGAGAGACAATTAATCATGTTAGCATTATATCAAATTTGGACATTGCTCGAAACATTTAAATTGGTTTACCTAGGGCCTACTAAATTAATTAAAGTTTCCCACCAAATAAATAAACGACTCAAAAAAAAAAATACACGAATTTTTTTTTGCCAAGAATAGAATAATTATTTTACACCATTAATTAGCGATCAATTTTTATTTTTTCGAATAGTTTCTTTATTTTTCAATATTAAATTAAGTAGAATTTAAATATATATCAATTTAAAAATCTATACCAATCACAATATTGATTTTTAATAATAGCATAATTAATTTATACTAATTAGATCTTATATTATTACCTTAATCAATTAATAAAAAATGTTAATAATTTATATTAAACAAATTGTGTTTAACTTAACCATTTAAAGAAACTGTGTACTAATTTTTTAAACTGAAAACTATGGACGAAGATATTTCCAAAAAAAAATTTATAATTTTGTTAGAATTTCAAAAAGTATGCACAAATTCAAAAAATCAATTAACTTTATTAGTATTATCGAAATATTTTATAATTTATCAAATTCAATTATCTTTTTCAAAAAATACAAACTAAAACTAAAATATTACCAAAATAAAATGACATCCACTCAGAAAAGGAAAAAATTGAAGAAGAACAAGAAGAAGAAGAAAGAAAGAAACAAACAAACAAATAAACAAAAAAATTAAATAAGAAAATAAATATTAATTAAATGCACGGGCCAATGGTTGAACTTAATAATAAAATAAAATAAAGATATTTGCAAAGTTTGAGCGGCAAAATTTTCGGGTGTGTTTGATTCCACTTTTTTTTTTTCCAGGAAAACTCATTTTCCAACTTTTTATTCCACTTTAGGCCGTTTGATTGCACTTTTTTCCCTGGAAAAGGTTTTCCAGTTTTTTCTCGATTTTCGTTATTTTTCTTGTTTTAAAGGAAAATGTTTTCCGTGGGGGGGGAGGTGGTTTTTATTTTCCGGGATAAGTTTGGTTTTTTTTTATTTATAATTTACTTTAACCATAAAAATAAGGAAAATGATTAAATTTCATGAAAAAAAACACAAAAATAAAGAAAATAACATTATTTTCCAACTTTCAAATTAATCCAATCAAACACCTACAACTACTATTTTCCCGGGAAAACCTTTTCTCGGAATTCATTTATCCGGAAAACGTTTTCCTTCAAATCATTTTCCGGGTTTGCAATCAAACACACCTGAAGTGGATTCCACATCGACTTCTTTGCTTTTATAATAATTTATAATAATAAATAGATAGATAGATACACTAGTACAAAAAGTGCCTTCTATACTACACATTCTGCAACGGTTTTACGAATAGCCGTTGTGGAAAAGCCACGCGGTGGCATTTTTGTAAAAAAGTGCGAATAATACAAAGGTAACCAGCAACGGTTGAATCTTAAACTGTTGCAAAATATTGAACTAAAGGTAATTTGCAACGGTTCACATTAAAACCGTTGCAGAATGTTAACTTTTAGCAACGGTTCTATATTTGAACTGTTGCTAAAAGTGAATCATCAGCAATGGTTGCAAGGTAACCGTTGCCAATTCCTAATATATACATCTACAGCAGCTGATATCGTACGTTCTCCCCATTCTTCGATCTCTCCATTCTCAGACTCTTCTTCCTCGTACGTACATGGTCTCGTTGATTTCCCAGCCAGCCAAACGTAGCAGCCCATGACGACGGCTTGAAGGATTATCAAACGACGACGCACTATTCTCGATCGAAACCCGCGGCCTAGCCTTCTTCTCTTGCTCCACCCGATTTTGGCTTCTTATTAGCTATCTAATATCACCTATCTAGCAATGTGGAAGGATTTATCCACCATTATTGCATTATCATCTCAAAGATTAAAGGTAAATATCTCAATTTCCCTTTGGATGGAAATTAGGGCTATATATATATTTTTTCCCTTACTTTGTGTGTTGATATGCATATTAACTCAATTATCATCTCATTCTAGTAACAAGGAAGCAAGATTCAAGCATATTTTTCCAAAAAGACTCAAGGTAAAACTCGCCTCTTTTGCCCCCTTACAATGTGGACGAAAATGGCCAGTATATATGCTCTCTTTGTTGGGTTTTATTTTGCTATTTTGTTGTTAATATATGCATATTGAGCTTGAATAAGAACAAAGGCATTTGGTTTATTGCTTTGGTTGATTCTTTGGTGCAAAGAATAGATTGACGCCTATTATTTTTAGATTTCCAGTTAGGTGGATAACCAATGAGGAAAAACATTTATCCTTTGTATGTCCAGACTTTCCACAATGATCACAAAATGGCATTTAGATTTCCAGTTAGGTGGATAACCAATAATTATGTCCAACCAATACATTTGACACAAGGATAGAACAAGGATGATCCGATGGGTGATGAAAATATGGAGATGTGGCAACAATTGTGCCTTCAGTTGACATTGGTATAGATACCAAAGAATGCCAAATAATAATAATAATAATAATAATAATAATAATAATAATAATAATAATAATTCTCCTAGGAAATGGGTTAGAACTTCAAACAAATTAGCTCTGATGCCATGTTAAACTTCAGAATATTTGGGATATCCCGTATCTCTGTAAAAGGAAGATAATAAATAATACAAATAAAATATACAACAGATGGAAACTATAGTAATTGTACAATGGAAATGGCGGGGGTCTAAACGAGTAAAATCTTCTTGATTGTCTCTTGAATGATCTGCCCATTTTAGATCTGCTAAGCAAGAAGAGCGGCCGAACTGCTTTGCTACTAAGCGGCGAGCCACGCTAAGCGGCCTTGGTATTCTTTGCCGCGGCCATTGCCGCTAAGCGGCGGCGGTCTGCTAGCGACAACGGCGAGGAGCTCATTTGTTAGCGGCGGCAGCGAGAGCTCTTCTTTGCTAGCACCCAACATGTATTTTTTCTAATACCCAACATGTATTTCTTCTAATTCTCTTTCTTTTTTTTTGTAAATTATAGATGAATTGGCTCCAAGTTGATGATGTCCTCCAAAAAAGTTTTCAAATTTAGCTAGCAACTAAGTGTCATTAATTGTTACGCTCAACAAGGCAACTACGGACCATATATGTCTTCATTAACACTTAACCATATTGCATATATATAGTATTGAGGGCAATGCTGCTCCAGATTGGTTTGCTAGTCAGGCTCATTTAGTTAGAAAATTCTCTTTAATTTCATTCCAAAGAGCTTAAAGGTATTATTAAAGATTTTTTTTGTTTTTGAAATATTATTATGGAATTTTGAAAGTGGATAAGATATGTGCCAATATTGGACCATGGAAAGATTGCATTTATTGCTGGAGGGCTTTGATTTTATGCCTTCTTCCTTGATAAAGTTTATAAAGTCAATAAAAAAACATTGAATTGAAAAAAAACATTTTCGAGTTAAAATTCTTTTAAAAAAACAATAAATTTGGTTTTTTTTCAAAGAAATTAAATACAATTTGGATATCAGTTACCATTGAATTGATTCATCCGGCTGTTTTAAAAAATTTGCATCATCATTAAGTGGATTCTCAAGGCATGATAGCGCAATTAAGCATGATTACATTGTATTCCAAATGAAATTAAAATAAAGGACAAATAAGAAACCGTGTTATTAACAGAGGCCGCCATATATGCGGTGGGAATGGCTAAGAGAGCGACAAAAGCCAATAAAATATTTTCATCGTGCTTCGTTTTCTATTCCATCAAGTTGATCATGTTATATACCTATGGTAGTGGATATAACATAAACCTTTTTTATTCAAATGGTGATGATTCTTTTTCCTTTTCTAATTTGTTTAGGCTATCGAAGATTTTCCATTTGACATATGATTTTTTAGTCTTGATCGAATAGTTCTATAATCCTGCTTTTCTCAGGTATGTCTCCCTTATTTGGTTTATTCCTAATTTTTTTTTATTTGTTTCTTCTCTTATGTTGTTTAACATTTATGTTATTTGCATACCATTCCACTTGTCATCAAGCTTAGAGTACCCGTTTAAAAATTAGTTTATAATTTACAAACCGACGAGACATTTGGACGGTTTGAGATTTATAAACTAATTTTTGAATTGTCCCATTTTTGGACAGTTTGTCATTTATTTGTGAATTATGCGATGTGTTCTATCAAAATATATTACAATGCAACTATAATCTCGTGTGTAAAGGCTTCGATTGTATGACCTTATACTTCTCCGGGTGTACACTACATAACACGTAGATCGTACACTTTGGAGAATATAGGGAGGTGCTGTCGAAATTTACACATGAGATTATAGTTGCATTGTAATATATTTTGATAGCACACATCGCATAATTCACAAATAAATGATGAATGGGTTAGGACCCTTACCAGTTAGTAATTGGAGTGATAAGGTGTATTAGGACATTATCATGACATTTTTCCCTGTTGCATCAGATTCTCTATCCATGTTTGTTTGAAATACCCCTCATAATTATCATTGCTTTTCTTGTTAGTTGTCAAATTCATAGTGACAATTTATTCTTTGTGTGAATTCCTTGCTTGTTCTGAATTGAAGAGAAATGGGTTGTTGGAGATGGGAGTTTGACATTGGATTTCAGATCGGAAAGGATAAGGTTACATAGAATGGACGCCATTGGCTGAAATGTTTGAGAGCTTTAGAATGACGAAAAGGTTTTCAGAAGTCTCATTGTTTTGAAGGCGATTTGATTAGTACTCTTGATAAACTATGGAATTTTATAAGTACTTTTTATAATAGACAATGAATATTTTTTAGGTCGTTGGATATGGATCGTAGTAGTTGGATGTATGGGATCAAACGTACAACACAAGAATATTTGGTTGGTGTTGCCGAGTTTATGAAATTGGCTGAGGAACATATGGTAGAGAATGGTGAAGAAATAATGTGTTGTCCGTGCGTTGACTGTAACAATGTGAAACGGTTTCGTAACTCTGCAGTGGTGAGGAGTCATTTAATTAGTCGGGGTTTAAACAAGGCTACACACGATGGTATTGGCATGGTGAAAGTATGGTTCCTAACACGAGCGCCATTGTTAATGAAGGTGTTAAGCAGGAGAACACTTCGAACAATTATGATGATATCGTTGCGGACAATGAAGGGAATGATGTTGAGAAAGATCGGCTAGACGAGATGATGCGTGATGTACAAGAAGATTTCATAGAACATCCTCATGTATCAGACAATTTGTTCGGCGATTCTCAAACACCTTTGTTTCCCGGTTGTAGTAAATTCTCAAAGTTGACAGTTGTGTTCAAACTTTATAACTTGAAAGCAAGGATGCGGTGGAGTGATATAAGTTTTACAGAGTTACTAGAACTCTTAAGGGATATGCTTCCGGAGGACAACAAGCTTCCTATTTCAACATATGAGGCAAAGAAACTATTGTGCCCAATGGGTTTGGAAATCCAGAGGATACATGCATGTCCAAATGATTGTGTATTGTATCGCAATAAGTATAAGGACGTGCATGTGTGTCCAAAGTGTGGGACATCACGGTATAAGCGAAAGGACAGCGCTGATAGGGGGGATGACAAGAAAGGTACTCCGACAAAAGTGTTGTGGTATCTTCCCATAATACCGAGATTCAGACATTTGTTCTCTAATGCCAAGGATGCCAAGAATGTGCGATGGCATGCCGAAGAGAGAAAGGAAGATGGAAAATTGAGGCACCCGGCCGATTCTCCTCAATGGAGGAATATTAATAGGAAGTTTCCAGAATTTGGTAACGAAGATAGGAATCTTAGGCTTGGACTGTGTACGGATGGAATGAACCCACACGGTAATATGAGTAGTCGACATAGCACTTGGCCGGTTCTTTTGGTCAATTACAACCTTTCTCCTTAGTTGTGTATGAAGCGCAAGTACATTATGTTAACATTGCTAATTTCAGGGCCTAAACAACCAGGAAATGACATAGATGTGTACCTAGCGCCGCTTATTGAAGATTTAAAATTATTGTGGAATGAAGGTGTCCGGGTGTTTGATGCACAGAGCCAACGTAGTTTCACGATGCACGCTATGTTATTTTGTACTATAAATGATTTCCCAGCTTACGGTAATTTATCTGGCTATACCAATAAAGGACCTAAAGCATGTCCCATTTGTTGTGAAGATACAGATGATCTTTGGTTGCATAACTGTAAGAAAAATATGTTTACGGGTCATAGGAGGTTTCTTCCCCTTAACCATGCTTATCGAGGAAGGAAGCAAGCGTTCAATGGGAAAACTGAGCGTCGAATGAACCCGATACCTTTATCAGGAAAGGATGTATACGATCAAGTTAAAAACATTAATGTTGTGTTTGGCAAAACTTCAAAACCTCCACCGAAGAGTCTTTGGAAGAAAAGATCTATATTTTGGGATCTACCGTACTGGGAGCATTTATCTGTAAGGCATTGTCTTGATGTGATGCATATAGAGAAAAATGTTTGCGACAGTGTTATTGGAACATTATTGAACATTCCTGGTAAGACAAAGGATGGTATCAAAGTTAGAAAGGATATGATAGAAATGGGGGTACGACGGGAGTTAGCACCGCAAGAATTGGGTAAACGTACGTATCTCCCGCCGGCGAGCTGTACTTTATCTAAAGAAGAGAAAAGAAGCTTCTGTGAGTACCTCAAATCTGTTAAGGTCCCATCTGGATACTCGTCGAGCATCAAAACACTTGTGTCAATGAAGGATTTGAAATTGGTAGGGATGAAGTATCATGATTGTCATATCATGATGCAGCACTTGTTACCAATTGCAATTCGAGGCATATTGCAACCATGTGTTAGACATGTCATTACACGTCTATGTTTTTTCTTCAATGCTATTTGTAGCAAAGTTATTGATCCAGAAGTGTTAGATGATTTGCAAGCCCACGTTGTTACCATTCTCTGTCAATTTGAAATGTATTTTCCACCATCATTTTTTGACATTATGGTGCACTTGATTGTTCATCTGGTGAGAGAAATTAAGCTTTGTGGCCCGGTGTTCTTGAGGTATATGTATCCATTTGAGAGATACATGGGTATTTTGAAAGCATACGTGAGAAATAGATATCGACCTGAAGGTAGTATCATTGAAGGTTATGTTGCTGAGGAGGCTATCGAGTTTTGTACTGAATACCTCCATGGTGTTGAATCGTTTTGTATTCCCAAATCTCGCCATGAGGGAAAACTAGGAGGTAAAGGAACGATTGGATTCAAACAGATCGCGCCCACCGCTGTAGATAGAGATAGAGCGCACCTCGTTGTTTTGCATCACATTGCTGAGGTTGTTCCATATTTGGACGAGCATATGGCTACTTTGAGGTAGCAGTATCCTTCTAAAGGTGAAGTGCGGTTGACTAAAGAGCATAATCGCTTATTCATAAGGTGGTTCAGCGAACGATTGATGCAAGAGTTGTCCCAAACTCCGAACAACATCACTGAATTGATCAAATGGTTGGTGTACGGGCCTGGCTTGGTTGTTTCCTCGTACGAAGGGTATGACATTAATGGATATACGTTTTACACAAAACGTCAAGATGATAAGAGTACGATGCAAAATAGTGGAGTGACATTAGTAGCACTGTCGAGAGAGTTTTCTACTACTGCAGATACTAGACCAGTAGATGCTACAATGTCATATTATGGTGTCATCGATGAAATTTGGGAACTTGATTATAAGGTCCTAAAGATTCCTTTGTTACGCTGTAAATGGGTTGACAACCGCCGTGGTGTGAGAAAGGATGATTTAGGTTTCACCCTTGTGAATTTCGATAGGCAAGGTTATCTTGATGAACCGTTTATACTTGCATCCAAAGCAACACAGGTATTTTATGTTCCCGATCCAGCTGATCGTAAGTTTTCAATCATCCTTCATGGAAAGAGACGTATTGTTGGTATTGATGATGTGGTTGATGAAGAAGACTATGGCCACTTTGATGAAACTCCCCCATTTTCTACCGGTATACAACCTTCATCTTCAGGGGACGATATCATTGAGTACGATTATGTCCGTTCAGATCATGCGGAAGGCTTGTGGATTGATCATCGCTCGTGATTATGCAATGTGTAAGATTTATTTCATTCTTATTGTTAACTTCCTCATATCATTAATGTGTTCGTGTCCAACCATGTAATTAATATATTCATATGTGTTGTCGTATCATTCACTTGTTTTCCATAATTAATAATCTTTTGTGTTTTCATAATGTGTAGGTACATAAATAATAATCTAAAGCATGGATGAACATTCAGGCTCTTTGGATTCAAAGTCCTCAAATAAGAAAAGAAGAAGAGGGCCAACTACTGGCAAGGGTTTCAAACCCAAGCCCAGGGAAGTGGTGAAGGTTACATTTGATAAGCTAAAAAATCCTCAAGGGGATTATAAGCAAAAGTTCATCACTCAAATAGGTATTAATACAAGAAACAAAGTTCCCATAACCTTTGAGAAATGGCCTAAAGTCCCCGATGGTCTCAAGGACTTGATTTGGGAGGATTTGAAGGTAATGACACTCATGTATATGCTTTCAAATTCGAAATTTTATAAATAATATTGTTATTATTTAACATTGAAAATATTTGATTCCTTTCAGACTCTGTTCAATCTAGACGATGACCCGGTCATTAAAGCATCTATTTTAGTAGATGCGGGGACGAGATGGAAGCAATTCAAAACATTTTTGGTCAGAGAATACATCAAACGATGCCCTCAAGACCACGAGTCTCCGTGTGAAGTCTATGATTTTATTACGCCACAACAATGGGAGGAATTCAAGGAACAACATCAAAGTGAGGCTTGGCAAGTATATATGTAATATTGAAATTAGTTTATAAGTAATGACATTTTCCTTATCAGCTTCCTGATGTTCAAGAAAATTCTATACTAATGATGCAATACTTTTGGCTCTAGGAAATGAGTAGAAAGGCAGTGAAAAGCATATCGCATAGCATGTATCCACATCATCTGGGTTCTACTGGCTATGCCGGAAAGAGGGCAGAGTGGGCAAATTTCGATCCGTTATCTTCTTCATCTTCATGTAGTGAGCTTAAGTCATGTGCCAATGATCGGGCTTTTGATTGGGCTCGAGCGAGAATGAAGAAAACAGATAGTGGAAGTTATATCTTTCCTGAGGAGAAAACGAACGAGGTGTTTGATACAATTGTAAGTATGTGTATGTATGTATAGAAAACAGATACTAAAGATCGTACACTTATGTATGTACTTACATCTAATATATGTCATCATTTTCTTGATCATTTATTTTTTTGTACAGGTCTCCAAAATTACGGAGGTAAGTTTAGGGACATTTGTCCCAGACAGACAATATGATGTGTTGTCAGCAGCTCTTGGTAAGCCGGATCATCCAGGTCGGGTGAGGGGATACGGTAAATGGGCCACCTTGACGGATGTTTTTGGAAAACATAAGGGTCATAGTGAATGGTCGAGTGCAATGGTTTCACAAGAAGTTATTAGACAATTGCAGGCCCAAATGCAGTCCCAAATCGAATCTGCAGTGGAAAAGAAAGTAGCTGCCATACTCCAGCAACACGGGTTGACCCAAATACCCGATGCTCATAGGACCGAGATGCCAGTGAATCCACAAGTTCGAAGCAGTTGTTTCTCTGCTTATCCAGATCCATTCGATGGACTCCAGGTATTTGAAGTTGGGGGCTATTAGTTAATCAATGTTATTGATTTTTATACAACACTAAGATCATTAATTAGTTAGTTATATTGATCTCCAATCATGATGTTTTAATAGAAACCAATATGTTGTACTCTCGCCGTAAGTGTTAATGGCGAGCCTATACAAGTAGCTGAAGGGACTGTTTGACCATCCGAAACCAATATTAAGGTGCACCATCGAGATCTATTGGAAGGTCATGTGAGGGTAACGGTCGATCGAGTTCTTCCAGATGCAGAAGACCACTCTCTTCTGGTGCCATTTCCACACCACAACTTGGTTCGGGAGGCTGAAGGAAGTTTCACTCAATGGCCCAAAGATCTAGTGCTTTTAGGAGAGGTAATAAATTTTAAGTTTTTTACCAATTTGAGTTACTTTTGATTTTACAATGCATAGTACTTCGTTTCCTTCAGTTACTAAATGTAGGAAAGTGCACAAAGGAATGTGGGAAAAAATGTTCAAGACCCAAAACAGAAGAAAAGTTTTGAAGTGTCATCGTCTTGCCTTCGACACATGCTTGTTGATAGTGCTACTTATGAGAGGTTAAGTGAAACGTGCCAATCCCTACATGATTTTCTTCGTAATTTGCCTGCTACTGAAGACATTTACCCAGTTCAGATGAATCGGAATACTTTTTATACCAATGAGGGAGAAATGAATGTCTTCGTCACCGACATCGTCGACTTGTTAAGTATGAAATGGTTGACACAAAACATATTGAAAATATGGGCAATGTGAGACTTTCTATCACAAACTCAACACTCGTCTTTATCTCTATTTGAGTTGTGACTTTTTGTAGAATTATTTCCAGGTATCTGCATAAGTTGTGTGAGGATCATCTTATCGAGGGGATTGGGTTTCTGTGTCCAGAGAGAATCGCGGAGGGTATGTGTATGAAGACAGAAAATGTAAATTACATGACTCATGCAATGCATGAACAGCAATCGTGTAGATTCATCCTTGCACCTTATTTTCAGAAGTGAGACTGTTCATCCTCTATATTTATGTCGCTTTTGTTATTTTTTTCGATATCATTTGTGATTAAACTTCTTTTATATATATAATGTAGGCAGCACTGGGTTCTACTTGTCATATGTACTCAACAAAGTATGGTGTATGTCCTGGACCCGTTGGAGAAACCGAATAAAAGTCTCCAATTAAAACGTTGGTTGGATATGTAAGTAATTATGAATAAGCAGTGCAAAAATGTCTTCTTAGAATAAATTTCCGTTGAATTGTTTCTTGATATTGCAGGGTTTTTAGACTCCATCATATGCAAGGAGGTCAGAGGCGAGGACCCAATTTGCAGTGGAAATATCCTATGGTATATAAATACAAAAAAATGTGTTTTAATTAATCACTTCACATGTATTTTTAATCTCATTACTAATGACATTAAGTATATATGCAATGCTAGTGTTCAAAACAACCTGGTGGTAGTGAATGCGGATATTACGTGATGCGGTACATGTTGGAGTTTGTGCAACTTCATCATGCGAACAATTCATTGGACAAGGTATACATCCATAAATTATCAAACTATAATAAAGAATTCTTTAGTACATACTTCATCAATTTGTTTTAAACTAATGAAATTACCGTGGTATTCATTTAATCTTTTGTAGGTGAGTTTTGGAGAAGAATCATATACACAACAGCAAATCGATGAGGTTCGAAATTTATGGGCTGAATACTTTTTGTATGACATGTAATAGTTTGACGATTTAATTAGTTTGGTCTTGTTAGTATTATTATTTTTTTATTTTGGAAATACGATTTAGGTTGGCCTTAATTAGATCGCCGGATGTTTTGTGGTATTTTGATCCTTTGTGTAATATGGTGTAGTGAATTGTGGATTTGATTTTAATATGGTAGTGGATTTGATTGTTGGATGTTTTCTGGGAATTTTGATGCTTTGTGAATATGGTGTAATGAAATATTGTGGATTTGATTTTAATATGCTAGTGAATGGAGTTGATGAATTATAGTAGTAGTGTTAATGCAGGTATTGATCTTGTAATATAATGCAAAATGTGGGGTATAGCATTGCTAGTGAAATTCTATTTAAAAAAAAAAAATTTATCCGCAACGGTTCCATTAAAACCGTTGCTGAATGTAGAAATTTAGCAACGGTTACATGTGAAAAACCGTTGCCTAATGTGGATATTTAGCAACGGTTGCAGATCAAACCGTTGCTAAATATTGACATTTAGCAACGGTTTAGAACCGTTGCTAAATGTCCTGACTTTCTGCAACCCCTTTATACGCAACGTTCGCAGAACCGTTGTTAAATGTCAAAATAACCGTTGCAGAATGGGTATTTCTGTACTAGTGATAGATTATATTGTGTGAGTAACTATTATTATGCTCCAAATCATTTTTTATATATAGTGGCATTTGTAATTCACTTGAATTAAATATCACTGAATGAATTAAGAATTTCATTATTTTCTCTAAATTTCTCTCTATCATTTCAATATTTTTATAACATATTCTAAGCTTCATAGTTTGTACAGGAGATTATTAAAATTGTAGAAGCTGTACCATATGTTTTATAGGTTGTACCCACATTGCGGTCAGCAGCGAGCGTTAGTGCCATCGTTGGGAAATTTTGACTAATTAGTTTCTTAACTTTTGACAATGGCTGGTGCTGTTGATCAGTGGAATTTAAATTCATTGTTTGACAAAATTATGAACAATTGGCAAAAGTTAAATCGTCTCACACATGATGTATAACTCACAATTTAGTTCACTTTTGACACCAATCACCATTTCTTTAGGTTTTATATCGTTTCAGTTTAAGTTAAATTTAATACTAACCGAACATCTTAAATTGTTACTCATTATTATTAACATATATATATATATATATATATATAATTCCACTTTAGTTTTACACAAAGATTAAAAATGATATTGGAAAAGTAAATTTGGAAATAAATTTCCTCTAATGCCTTATTTAATTAAATGAATAGAAGTCATAAATATGTGTGTTTTCAATAATATAGGTGGGGTGTAATTATAAATAAATATAAAAAATACTATTAAATATAGTAAGAGAATTATATATGTGAGACAACTCAAAGGAAAAGTGGACTATATATATGGGACGGAGGGATCACATTCTTAGCTCGAATTTATATTGTTCTGGTCAATTTAATGATAGTTATGCACGACAAAGAACTTGCAACGTTGGTGCTTACACAAAATGATTCAACAGCCAAAAAAATATATAAATAATAAATAAAAGAAGAGGAATTCGTGAAATTGACAGAAATTAAACTATATAACAAAGGAACACAAATTATTCCCATATATTACATTAACATTGTCTTGTACATACAGAACAGAGTAACACAAATTATGATCCCCACGTACTATATAGAGATGCAAATTAAACAGATTATAATACTATACATACAAACTAAACCATGATCAAACTTGAGACTGCTCGAGTTGAACATCTTTAGTCTTCAAAGGAACATATTCTCCTAGATAACCTTCAAGGTGATCTGATAACAATGATTTATTGATGTTTTCGTGATGATACGACTTGCAGATGAAGTATAATACCGTTTGTATGACGAGGCTTATCAACAACAAAATCGACAGGAAAAACAGGCATAACATCCCATACCCTAATCTTCCCATTATATCTCCCTTTCGAAGAATGAAAGGTATTTCAAAAAACCAATGAACTACCAATGTGAATCCACCTAACACAAGAAAAATACCAACACAAACTCCCATTTTTCCCTTGATAAGAGCCTTACCTTTTGCCATGGCATTGCGGCCATAGCTCTCTTCCAAAACCGAAACCACAGTAGCAAGATGCCAAATTATGTTGATATAAAGCAACCCAATCAAATAAGCGATAGCGAAAAATGAACCGAAAATAGCCATATCGTTCTCCGATAATCCAAGAAAGACAATGCCTACAATACTCCCGATCGCCAAGATCAATATGGCGACAAAATTGTAGGCGAAATGAATCATGAAATTCCATACGAAAGTAAACATAACCCTCTTCCAAACCTTTGGAACCACACTCATCACCTTATTGAAACTGATGTCTTTTGAAGTATAGATACATGCTATCGTATAAATGACAGCCGATGTAGAAAGAAGAGTGAGAATGATGAAGAAGATCAAGTAGGCTAGCTTGAACAGAATAAAAGCCAACAATTCAGACAACAACATATTCAATATGTTTTTATACGACGTCGTCCCTTCTTGAGCTCGATTTAACATGTATTGGTTGTATCTTATGTCTGCAAACATAAGGTTTGAGATTTGGATTTGTGCTAAGTAGATGAAGGAAAGAGGGAGGATTAAAGCTAAGGTTATTTGGCCAAATATTTTTCTCCGTGATGAAACAATATTGAATGATTCTTTGAAGATTCCAAAGAACCCTAAAAACTGACGTTCTTCTTGTTCCTTATCCATGGCTTAATTAATTTTCACACAAGTTTTAGAGAATGCATGTATGGATTTGAGCAACTTTTGAGGTGAATTGGCTCATATATATATGAAATGTAGGCATGGGAAGATGAGCGACGTGAATACTGGGTAATAGACTTCCGACTTATATAATTCAAGTCAAACGTGAAATGCACGATGATTAATTTCCACGAAGAATTTTAATTTCATCACCATGTCTTGATTAATTTTATGTGATGGTTGTTGGAATAATTATAAACAATTATTCAATATGTGGGCCACTTATGTGTTTTAAATATGCATTGGCTATTTTAAGGTTTAGTCAATATTAAAAATGATTAATAAAGTTTAGTTTGGCTAACTCGGTATTAAAGTGATCGAGGAATTAATTTGCAGAGACCAGTTCGTATTTTTTAAATTGATGAGGGGTCAATTTAAAAATATTAAGAATAGTTGTAGCCTTAGCAACTATCTATATAAAGGGGTCATGGTCCCCAATTATGCGTACGCTTTTATTTTCTCTGCATCCCCATCAACAGAGAAGAGATCCTAAAGAACTGCGCATTAATTGGTAAATCATAATCCGTATTTTCAAATCTCAATCAGATTATGGAATCAGGTACCCTTCCGTTTTCGTGTTCTTCTTTTCTCTTTGAATCAAGATGGGTATTAAGTAATTAATTAAGTTTGGATTCCACCCCAACAATGGTGTCATCAATTATACATTATGATTGCAAACTCCCAACGTAACATTCCTTGAAGTTGCCCTTAGTTGTTGAGAAAAATGATGATTTTCAGTGTATTGTAATTATCATCGAACATGTACAACGTAAAATGGCCAGGTGAAAATTATAACAACAACAAAAAATAATGCACCAGAATCGAGGATATTCCATCGAGTTCACCGGCGACTAAAAACATGAGATAAATCACAAATTATTGATAAGCAATTTATTGTAGATAAAATGTTCAAAAAGTTTTCAAATATAGTCATCTAAATATAGATAAATCATGACCATATTTGAATATTATGTTAACTTAAGGCCTTAATGAAAAAATGCGACAAACATTTGGTTTCGAGTTTAACTCCCTCTAAAAATTTCCTCCAAAAATTGTGTCATTTGCCCTTCTTGTGATTGTAGATGGACCCACGAGGGTCTAGTCCACATTATTTAGAATGCTCGGTATCGACCATCTTTTAGAAGGGTTTTGTCAGCTCACCAAGGGCTGTGATTGGCTTAAATGTTGGGTCAGTTTGAGTTATTCCATATATTATGTTGTGAATAATTTTCATGGTGAATGTATGATTGAGATTCGATGAAAATATATTAAAAAATATAAAGTAAATATCAAATCAATATATGAGTAGTTAGAAATGATGAGAGAAAAAATAAATTTGAATTAATAAAACTTAATATGTATAGACTATGACAAACAATGTAACTAATTTTTTCTTGTATTATAATATTTCAACTTAGTAAATATATATATAATAAAATAAACTTCAAAGCAACTTCTTGAGAACAACAAACCTAAAGTTAACCATTTCAATTGGTTGAAATTTTTTCAATCTAAACCATTTATTTTCCGAATTCATCCGTTTTAGCTAGACAACCTACTTGGCCAAATAATAGTACTTCACTATGGATGACGGGGTATTTGTCATTTATTTGTTTTTTTTTTTAATTTACTCAATTATAGTGTATTTTTCTTGTACCAACATCATTGAATACAATGGTATGAGGAAAACTCGAACTGAAATTAGTATGAGCTTTTTCTTTGATCAGCTATCGAAAAAAGTAATTATTTTTAAGTTTACTAAGGACACTAAGTAATTTTTAAAAAATTTATTAACAATTTATTTAATCATTTCACTTAACAATTTCACTTAACAACAAAATAAGGAAAACAAATCCACCACCTCCCCACCGTCTTTGCTACCAACATAGCCACCACCATCAGTGGTCAATTCTAGTCACAAATTAGAACCTCCAGATGGTGGTTGTTTTGGTGGTTTTGGTCACGACCAAAACCATCAAAGAATGGTGATCTGGTTCGAAACCAAACAACTAAACCAAAGTGTATTTATAGTATATTTGCTAAAAATATTTTTAAAATCACATTATTTTTCTTATTCATTCTCAATTCTGCATACTATAATAATATTTTTTGAAATTTCTCCATAGCTCTTTTTTCTTATATTTATATATTTAAACCACATTTATTTTAGGAAAAAAATGTTAGGATCGGTTGTGGAACTCGGCACACAATTACAACTGAAATAGAAATGAGAAAAACGAGAAACACCAGATTTTACGTGGAAAACCCCCAAATTAATTCGGGGTAAAAACCACGGGCAAACGGTAGAAGGATTTCACTATCGACAAAAGGATTACAACAACTTCTCTCTAATATAAGGAGAGCACAATTGACGATAACCTCTCTCTTATAATAGGAGAAAACACACCCTCACAAATAAAGGAAATAACACGAAAAATTTAGGAGAAACTCACTATCTTTTTCTCTCTAATTTTTCTCGCTATTCCTCTCTATATGAGATTACTCTCTCTTTTTGTGGGATTACATCTCGAGAATGGGATGCTTGAATACTGAAGAAGAGCCTCAATTTATAGGCACATTTCAATGGCAAAAATGTAATAATTAGCATTAAATAAATGCTAATTAATCACTCCACCAATTCCACCGAAAGAGCATGCTAGTTTCTTCTTCTTTGTTTGACAATGGAGCCTCCTTTCTTGACTTCACATTTCACCACCAACCATCTTGTCTCCTCATTTCACCAACTTTCCATCCGTGTGCCAACAATCAAGAAATCTTTCCAAATCTTCCTAGCCACCATATTTGACTTGGCCATGTTTGTCTCCACTTTCCAACAATCTCCCACTTGGAGACAAATGTGGATTTTCCAAGTAATCCTTCAATCCTTTCTACGCTTGCCATGCCCATGCTGCTTACGTTTCTACTAGGCCAATAGAAGATCGACACAATACAAACTTGTCATTGTTGACCGGCTTTGTTAACATATCCGCTAGGTTGTCTTTCGTATGGATTTTCTGAATGTCCACACTTCCTTCTTCCACCTTCTCGCGAATAAAGTGATACTGAACCCGAATGTGTTTCGTCCTTGAATGAAATGCTGGATTCTTTGCCAAATGCAAAGCGCTCTAACTGTCACAAAATAGAGTAATCTTCTCATGTTTTTGCCCAAGCTCTTCCAATAACATTTGCAACCATATTGCCTCTTTGCTGGCTTGTGTAGCTGCCACGTATTCTGCCTCCGTCGTTGACGTAGCCACGATAGACTGCAGTTTGAAACCCGACTCACTTGCTCCTCCAGCAAGAGTAAACACATAACCTGTGGTGGATTTGCTTTTATCAAGATCACTGCGTAATCCGAATCAACATAGCCTTTGACAATAAAGTCGATCCTCCATAATATAATGCACGACATCGAGGTACCCTTGATATATCTCGGGATCCTCTTCACAAAGATTCCAATGCTCTCTCCCGAGGATTCGCCATGTATCGACTAACCGCTCCACGACTTGTGCAATGTCGGCCTTGTACAAACCATAGCGAACATTAAACTACCCACTTTGCTGATGCATACTGGCACTCGAGACATCTCCATCCTCTCCGCTTCTTGCTATGACTCATACTTGAGGATAACTTGAAATTAATAGGAAAAGGGGTAGAGATTGGCTTACAATCTTGCATATTGAAGCGTCGCAAGATTTTCTTCAAGTAATTCTTCTGAGAAAGCCAAATCTTCCTATTATTTCTGTCTCGGTAAATTTGCATCCCTAGAATCTTGTTTGCTGGTCCCAAGTCCTTCATTTCAAACTCCCTAGCCAATTGAGCCTTCAATTCTATAATACGATCTTTGTTGGGGCCTGCTACCAACATGTCGTCAACATACAACAATAGAATAATGAAATCACAATCACCAAATCTCTTGTTATAGACACAAGGATCTGCATTCAATCTGTTGTATCCAAGGCTCGTGATGAAGGAATCAAATCTCTTATACCAACATCTCGGCGCCTATTAGAGACTGTATAGAGATTTGTTCAACCGGTCAAACCAAGTTCTCTTTTTCTTTATCTTCAAAACCTTCTGGTCGGAGCATACAAACCTCTTCATCAAGTTTACCATGAAGAGTAGCAGCTTTCACATCCAACTGCTCTTAATGCAAACCATATGTAGCACACATCACTAGGTCTACTCAAATTGTAGTCTCTATTTTTTCTTTTGAAGTGCTATCATATCCTTTTTCTTGCATCTTATCATTTGCATATAGTACATCTCTGCTGATTATCACCTTGTGGGCAGTGGGAACCCACAGGTAGTACCCCTTAACACCATCGGCCTCTTCGAGAATATGCACTTTACGGATTTACGATCCAGTTCAACTTGCACTTTGTAGTCTTTGAAGAGAAAACACATCTGATTTCCTTTTATTAGCTGGATACACCCCACATCTCTGAGCGGATACAAAGTATCTTGCACCTCCTAGGGATATAATGGCAAGATTTCCAAACATCGAATGAATCGGCTCCAAACTAGTTTTACTTCTAATAGTAGAAGTACCAAACTTTAACTGCGTTGCTTACTAGTAAACAATTCTTTTAGCTCGGAAGAAGTTACGGTTACGAGAGAATCTCCAAGCCTTTTTCACGACATGCGTCGAAGCTTCTGATGCCACAACATCGTTGATTCTTCTATTGAACTTGCCGATCGACAGATCCTTCTTCTTCTTTTAACATTGTCTTCTTTAAGCATCCACGGTTAGAGCCGTCTTTTTCTTCTTTCATTATTACAAGTGCGCCATTAACAATCTTCATGATCCCAAATCTCTTTTGCCGTCTTTTTCTCCGATACACTTTCGACAATACTCAGTCGGCTAGCGCTAGATGTAGATTAGCAATAGCATTGCCATCCATCTCGCTCCATTTATCATCGATGATATCGTCGGACCTTTCTCCAATTCTTTAGCGATTATCTTTTCTAAATCTTGCTTTTATTCTCATTTTCCACAATGAGAAATTATTCCCATTGAATTTCTCTATTTCATATTTAAATGCGCCATTTTTATAGGTGCCTCTTTTCCACTAAGCTGGATCGATCTTAGCACGAAACTAGGCTATAGATCTAGTGATTTTCTCAAAAAATCGTTTCTGATGTGGAAGATCAGTCTATGCTGCAACCACAGAGCATACTAAGAATTTAATGAAAAATCACAACCAAAGCTCTGATACCACTTGTTAGGATCGGTTGTGGAACTCGGTACACAATTACAACTGAAATAGAAATGAGAAAAACGAGAAACACCAGATTTTACGTGGAAAACCCCCAAATTAATTCGGGGTAAAAACCACGGGCAAACGGTAGAAGGATTTCACTATCGACAAAAGGATTACAATAACTTCTCTCTAATATAAGGAGAGCACAATTGACGATAACCTCTCTCTTATAATAGGAGAAAACACACCCTCACAAATAAAGGAAATAACACGAAAAATTTAGGAGAAACTCACTATCTTTTTCTCTCTAATTTTTCTCGCTATTCCTCTCTATATGAGATTACTCTCTCTTTTTGTGGGATTACATCTCGAGAATGGGATGCTTGAATACTGAAGAAGAGCCTCAATTTATAGGCACATTTCAATGGCAAAAATGTAATAATTAGCATTAAATAAATGCTAATTAATCACTCCACCAATTCCACCGAAAGAGCATGCTAGTTTCTTCTTCTTTGTTTGACAATGGAGCCTCCTTTCTTGACTTCACATTTCACCACCAACCATCTTGTCTCCTCATTTCACCAACTTTCCATCCGTGTGCCAACAATCAAGAAATCTTTCCAAATCTTCCTAGCCACCATATTTGACTTAGCCATGTTTGTCTCCACTTTCCAACAAAAAATTGCTCTGTTTTCCACCAAAATCTTTCTTGAGCAGGGACTTAGCGCATCTGCAGAGACTAATGAAGCAGTTCTTTTTCGGTTTCTTTTTTTTAGTTCATTTATTTTTTTTAAGTAGCGTCCTCGGACCTCGATGGTTGGACATAGAGGTGGCAATCGAGTTTGACAGTTCGTGAGATCGTATATTCGACTCGGTTCGGCTCGTCAAAACACGAGTCAAAAATTTGGGAAATGGACAATTCGTGTTCGGCTCGTAAAGTTCTTGGACCAGCTCGTGAGCTTGTCAAATTTCAATGCATTATAATTTTAAATTTTTTAATTGAAAATCTATTTTCATTTAGACTCTTTTCTAGTTTTGTCGTGTTCATTTTTAATTAAGCAATATCTACTTTTTGACCAACATGGACGAGTCATGCTAATTAATTTAAATTACTAAGTTACCAAAGTAATAATTATTTAAAAAAGAAAGTTACTTAAGTAATTGAATTCGTCGACTACTTGGGTTTAGCTCATGAACCGGACGAGCTCAAGCCAAACCCGAGCTGGCGAATTTGAACACAATCCTAGCTGGCTTGATTCGTTTCATGCCGAGCTCGAAAACTAGCCAAACCCGAGCTGCTATTTGACGAGCCGAGTCGCTCGGCTCGGCTTGTTTTCCATCCCCAGTTGGACATGACTTTTGATACATCTTTTTAACTATATTGAGAATGCGCATTGAAGAAGATTCATACAGAGGAAGAATATGTACTCGTGCAAACATTATTATTTTTACTCATTCTTCCAATCACAGCTACCATGTAATGGATGTATTGGTAGCATCACTCATCATTGTTGTATCTGTTAATTAATTTTCATCGAGTATCGAGATTATTTTTTAATCTTATTGCATGTCAAGATGTAAATTTTCATGAATTTTAATTGATTTTCATTTGAATTTAAATTCGGTCAGACCAACATCCATATATTTTATAGGACCTGCATGTTTTACACAAATTTCTATCATTTAACTCCACTTATTCTCTCTCATATTTCACATAAAAATTCATAAAAATTTCCATCCTAACATGCACTTAGTCTACTTTTTTGGCAAACATTACAAGAAATTAGACGTTTAGAGAAGGTATAGTGATCCCTATAACTTCGTGCCTAGAGAATAATAGGAATGATGCCACGACTGTTACTCTATAGGCATAAGTATATCGTTGCTATTGCTCTACGGGTACGAGGTTATAGGGACAACTGTTCACTACTACAAAACGAGGAATAGGAGACACACTTTAGGCGACGGTTTTGTTTAAAACCGCTGCCTAAAGTATATACAGTGATATTTCTGTAATAAATTTGAATATTTTAAGTACTTTTAGGCGGCGGTCTACAAAGACCGCCACCTAAAGTCTTTAGGAGGCGGTTTTATTATACTACTCCTAATTAAAGTCTTTAGGAGGCGGTTCTATAACCGCCTCCTATAACAAACTAAATTAAATTCTATACTTTAGGAGGCGGTCTATAAAGACCGCCTCCTAAAGTCTTTAAGAGGTGGTTTTATAACCGCCTCCTATAACAACTTTAGGAGGCGCTTTTAAAAAGCGCATCCTAAAACAAACCCTAAAATTTCAAATATATTTGGCTTCTTCTTTCCATTTTCACGAGCCAACGACAGATCTATGAATTTCCTTATCTTCTGAAACGATTTTCGGCGATTCCACTTCCAAAAATCCACAAATCTAGAGTTTGAAGCTTTGTTTCTTGCAAGGGTTGTAGTTGGGCTACTATTGGTGATATCAAAACAAAGTAATAATCTCAAAATAAGGTAGCAAACCCCAAATCTATTCAAATGCAATTAATTATTCTTTCCATTTTCATGAACCAGATCTAGATCTTGAAGCTTGAAGCCTTTTCCTCCAAAATGATTTTCGGCGATTCGACCTCCAAAAATCCACAGATCAGATCTAGCATTTGAAGCTTCGTTTCTTGCAAAGAGTGGATAAATTTGATGTGAAATTGAAATAGAGTAGGGCCGAGATGCCAGATTATTTTATGAAATCAGTGCTTAAGAATATTTGTACAATTTTTCCACCGAGAGTGAAAGGAAAATCTGAAAGGCAAGGGAGACTGAGAAAATCTGAAAGATGGAGATGGAATGCTCTGAGGATGAAAAAATGGAGCTTGAAATCGATTGAAAGGGAAAACAAAAAAAAAAGGAACTCACGTACATTTTAGGCGGCGGTTAAGTCAACCGCCTCATATTCAACTTTAGGAGGCGGTTTTTAAACCGCCTCTTAAACCCTTCCACTTCTTGCAGCTCCCTATTAAAAAGCGGTTCAAAAGCGCCTCCTAAAGCTCTAAATAACCGCCGTGTAAAGCCTTTTTTGTACTAGTGGTTGCACCTAAAAGTCATATTTTTTGTAGTGAAAACTCAAATTCAAACAATGAGAATATTACCGCCCTCCAAGTTTTCGAATTGGTTTTCCCTTGAAAATCTTAGCAATCTAATTCTATAATGTACTAGTGAAAAATATATTTTATGGAAAAACAACTTACTGAATGCCCTCCTATCAAGTTTTAGAGGGTAAATTATACCTAATTTCACTATGAGCAGTAAGTTCAGATTAAATGATTTCCTATGTGAGGACGCTAATCACCACCGAAAGCTAGTTTCGTAGTCAGTGTCACGAGGATTGAAGTGTAACATCCTATTTTTATCTCATTTCACTCGATGAATCCCAATAATTGCAAGCTTCACCTGCAATACAATTTTAATGGCGAGTATGACCCAATTTGCAGCAAAAATGATCAGCTCCACCACATTTTCTCGTTTTTACGTGACGATGCCATCAATTATATATTACTAGTATTTTCCCGTGTGATGCACGGGATGATTAAAATAGTTTATTTACAAAAAAAATACAAAATGTATATAATATTATAGATTTCAATAATGGTTTACAAATTTTGATCCCAACCATTATTTTGTAAGAAAAAATGGTACATCAGTTGTTGTAGTTCACTAGTACACAAGTGACTTTAGGTGACGGGCATTAGGTGGTGTTTTCATTGAAATCGCCACCATTGATGCTCGGAGTTAAGAAGGGGTGGCGGTTATAGCAAAAATCCACCACCCTAAACCAACATTAAAAAAAAAAAATTAAGAACATAGGATGGCGGTTGTGTAAAACAATCGCCACCCTAAGTTCGTTTAGGGTGACGTTAACAACCGCCACCCTAAACCAACGTAAAAAATAAAAAAATAAAAAATAAAATAAAAATAAAATAAAATAAAAATAAGAACATAGGGTGGCGGTTGTGTATAACAACCGCCACCCTAAGTTCGTTTAGAAAACCAACGTAAAAAAAAAAATGGTACATAGGGTGGCGATTGGGTAAAACAACCGCCACCCTAAACCAACGTTAAAAAAAATAATAATAAAATAAAAATTAGTACATAGGGTGTCGGTTGTAAGCTAACAACCGCCACCCGTTTTTTTATTTTTTTATTATTAAAATACTTTTGGGTGGCGGTTTTTTGCTACAACCGCCACCCTTTCCTTTTAAACATTCCACCAAATCACCAGATCTGGTATTCCCGCTTCTGAGTTTCTTCTTCTTTTGAAAATTTTTCGAAATTTCTTGAAATATTCACAGTTTGAAATTAGATTTAAGTGCAATTTCTTCACAAATTGGTGCCATAATTTAAGCAAGGTAAGCTTCTTTGATCTTTTGGTCCCAATTTCGTTTATTTTCGTATAATAGTTAATACAATTTTTTTCGAGTTTTTTAGCATGCAAACTTTAAACGGCCATAACTTTTGCATACGATGTCTGTTTTTAGCCCACGAGTACATTCGGAATCGTTCGCGATGAGATCTACGACACTCACCGCTATCACCGTGACCCATGTTTCAGGCCGATCTGAGGTCATCCAAGGCCTCAAAACGCAATTTTTAACTTTCATCTTATAGTTTTGTTCTTAGATTGTTCATTTTGTTGTAATTGGATGCGATTTGTTTTGAATAAAAATTATTTCGTATGTTTTTCATAGCTCATATCTTTTAAAAAAAAAAGTAGACTTTGGATGGCGGTTTTGCACTAGAACCGCCATCCAAAGTGCTTTTTTTTTAAAGAAAAAGACTTAAGGTGGAGGTTGTTGGACACAACCGCCACCCTAAGTCGACTTAGGGTGGCGGTTGTTTTAACAACCGCGGCCCTAAATCATTTTTTAAAAAAAATTACTAATAAAGGGTGGCGGTTGTTTTAAGTCTATTTTGGGTGGCGCTTTTTCAACCGCCACCCTTTCGATGACTTTGGGTGTCGCTTGTTTGGGTGGCGATAAAAAAAACGCCACCCTAAGTCTAAAACAACCGCCACCTAAACTCTTTTTTTACTAGTAGTTGATATTTTAGGCAATAATAAAATATTTGGGATCAAAATTTAAATAATAATTATTTGAACTAAAAGATATAGCCCTATTAAAAATTTTGCCAAAATTTCTATTGTCATTGCCATTTTAGTAGCTAAGCGACGATTACTTTTTTGAACACTAATTTTAGAATATTAGTTGTTGGAGAATTTATGCAATGTGCATTGTGTATTATATAAAATGATAAGATCTCTATATAAAATATTTATAGGTAAAACTTTGTATATTGATCTTTGGCAACAAATATTTGTTCAGAATAATTGAGAAAAATTAAAAAAATCACTAATCGGTGCAATACTAACTATTAAAAAAATTAAAAAATTAGTTTGAAAATAAAGAGATGATTAAATGATATTGACAATCATTTTTTAAGTGCATTGCGAAATAATGAAATGGGATATGAAAGTTATCGTTTTCTATTTATTTTCTAATTAATTAGTTATTCATTACAAATTTAATTTTTTAACTACACACTATTTGATCTTAAAAAAATTACTCACTATTTGAACCACTTAATGTACATTACCGATGAAAACTATCTAAAACTACCTTTTTAACATGGTAAAAAAAATTTGCGTAATTTTTTGAATATATAAAAAGGTTTTTTTTTCTAAAATAGAAAACCACAGCTTACATGGTATTATACAAAATTGGCACTTCAACTTTTATTAATAAAAAAAAATACACACACATATATATATATATATATATATATATATATTATAATTCGAAATTAAATAGCTAAAATGTAATATCCAAAAATTAAAATGTATGTAGAAAATATTAACTCTCATTTTCAGAATTAATTTAACAAGCATTGTAAGTTATAATTTTAATCTCTTACCACATTTTTATTAATGCAAGCAACACTAAATATAAAAGAATTAAAACAAATGTAAATTAATTAAAAAATTGAAATGCATATAAACAAATATGCATATAAAAAAGTAAAATAAGGAAAACAACACCAAATAAGGAAAGTAAAATAAATTAAATAATAAAAGTAATTAATTCTTTCAAAACGGCCAAACATGACAATGCCACCTAACAACTTTACTTAGGTAGCCCTTTTAAATTTATATGTAGTTAGATTAGATGATTGGGCACAAGAAATATAGATAGCTTAAAGAATATTCGATACGATCAAAACGATTCCATATATATATATATATATTGTTATGAATAATTGAGAATAATTTGGTGGTTATGAATTATGAGGAATAATTTGGTGGAGGAATAATTTGGTGGAGGAATAATTTGGTAAAAGATGTAATTATTATATGTGAATGACTATTATACCCTTGATGAAATTATGTAATTACGGTTGTACCATTCGAAGTTTTCCTATAAATAGGGCTTCAGTTATTAATGAAATTCATTCCTGAGAATTCCTTAGAATTCATTCTCTCTAAATTCTCTCTATTGTTTCTATACTTTTATAACACGTTATCAGCACGAGTCTCTAGCCATTTGAGTAATATGAAGGGAGTATGCTCTACAGTTGCATCTATTGATGAACCTCTATATCAGAAACCTTAATATTAGTCAGATTAATTGTCTCTAAAACTATGCTCACAGAACAATTCTCTGGATCAAGATTCTCTCCTCTCAAAATCATCTTCATTCGAGAGATCTCCTTTATTTTTCTTCCTATTCTCTCACGATCTCCGTTCTCTTTCTTCAGCACGCAACATTTATAACTTTTCTCTCATCTCTGGTGTTTAATTATAGTTTAATAATATTATATTTTGGCGTAATGATGATTATTGCATTATGGGCAATTCAAGAATTGGCAAATGGAGGAAATACGTGCATGTTCAATTGCTTCTACCAAAGAAAAAGGAAAAGGTATATATAAATTATATTACTTTATAATATAATAATATATTAAACTATAATATTCGTTTTCTCGAGATATAAGGAGTATACGTTATCAAAATCAAATTTTCTCGACTCCATTATACTCGATTTAACGAGAGCTTCGATTTGACACTAATATTGATAAGGTAAACTTTCAAAAATTTGCAAAACAGTACCCCAATTTTTGAAAAAGTTACAAAATAGTCCTTGAACATTTTGATATTGATAAATTGAAGTAGAAAGGAGATAATTTTCAATCGTAAAACATTGATAAAATATTTTTGACAATTTTACCTTTGCGGTGGAATGGACAATTTTACCTTTAGGGTAAAACCGACCTAATTTTAACGACAGTGAAAAATGGATAGAATATTCATGAAGAAATTCTAAATCCATTGATTATATAAAATGGCTTGAAGTCCATTTGAGTTAAAAGATCGAAATATTAATGTAACTCCCGAAGAGTTCAATTACATAATGTACTTATTCTAGAAGGATAAGTGTGCGCTTGTAGAAGTAATGAGTATTTGTTCTAGAAGAACAAATGCCTCCCGTAAGCGATTCAATATTTAATTCTCGCACTTTATTTCTGCAATTTAATTCTTTGCAATACCTCCTACTTGATGATGGGTTCAACCGTCACTAAACGGAAGGTTTTATATATTTCTGCACTTTATATGCTAAGTGATGGGTAATACCTTCTACTAAGCAGATCCTACTCCTGAAGAAGTAGTTAAACATTATGCAATTTAATTCTTGCTATTTAAATTCCGTAAATTTATATTTATTGCAATAATTCCCATAAGGTAGGTTCGACCACCTATTGGAGGAAATTTAATTTCTGCAATTTAAATTTACGCACTTTAGATTTCGCATATATTTCTAATGTGGTGGGTAATACTACACGATTGGTTATAACTAATCATACTCCAGAAGAAGTAGTTGATCAAATATTCTAATCCTACTCTCGAAGAAGTAGACGATGAGAATAAAATTACTTCTCCATATATACCGAATATTAATGGAGAAAATTGAGCAAGTGGTACTTGAAGTTACCATTGGATAAATAGATAAAAGTAAAATGCTCAATAGGTCCCATGTTGATAAATCAAAGAAAATATATCGCATGGAGAGATTATATGAAGTAATCTCATCGATGATATGAGATTGTATTAATATGAGAATAAAATGCTCTTGAAGAAGCATAATCACTAGATTTCTGTATTTGAATAAAGCCAATATGATATTATTATTACTCCAGAAGAAGTACAAAACAGTCGAAGTGGAACATATTGAGAATATCAAAGATGACAATAAACACTCGAAAATATAGAAATACGAAAAGAAAATATATATTGAACCCATAAATGAGGGATGCGTCTCGAGAGTATAAATACTCCGTAACTCTGCCACCCCGAACATTCGGGTTCATAATGAAAGATCCAAAGGATCTCTTTTTCGCTTGACACCGATGATCTGTGACCGATGGGTTTCAGCTTCCACAGATTTTTGAACATATGATTGAATCTTGATGAGTAGATCAGCAACTGTATTAGCAGAAACAAGTATATTTCTCGCTGAACGAGAAATAAATTTATGTTCTACACCCTGATCTAGAAATGCTAGCAAACCATCGAAGAAATAATTAATATTTAATAAACCTATGGGTTTGGTATGAAAATTCCACTGTGCAAATGACGCTATATTGAATATTTCCTCCAGCGTGTTATAGCCGCCTGGAAGAACAATAAAAGCTTCACTATTGCTCATCATGTACATCAGGCAGTCATGGATGGATTGTGTTTGTAGCATCAATCCAGTTGGACTAATGACATTTCTAACTCCAATTCGATTACTGCCTCCAATTCGATGAAAAGGTATTATACTTGACACTCTTATCCCCCATAATTGTGCGGCCATCGTAAGACTCCTTAATAGTTTGTTATTAGTCCCTCCATATAGTATATTGATATTTTGTTTCCCTAACTCCCTTACAAGTTGGTCTGCCATATCCACATATTGGATATGACATACTAGTCTGGAGCCACCAAGAACACATATAGTTTTTACCTGGCGAGGTAAAGATTGACTTACATGAGATGATTCTGATATCTCCATCTCCATCTCCACCTCTATCTTTCTCTTTCAACGAATGAATGATAGATATATGAATCCCTCTATTTAAAGAAAAATTTTCAAACCAATAATTGAGTGCACTATTTACTTTTTGACAAATATGAAAGAGAAAAATGCAGAAAAAAATTTAAGTGAAAATGACATATATCATCGGTGATAGAAAATAAGCGAAAAAAATCGAAAATCAGCGATATTTACAAATAAAAGAAAAATATTGATATTCTATATTACATAAATTTGTCTTACATAAATATGGGAAAATCATTATACTAAGTTATTCTACTAAATTTACAAACTAGATCTTTTAAAGTAAGTATTTCAAGACTATAAAGTGCTTGTTGATCTTTGAATTTGGCCCATAAGGCCATTAGCTCACCTTGCACGTGTCCACTAGGATGTGTCTCAAGAGCACAGTGAATATCATCCAAAGGCTCCTTACTCAATCCATCCTTAATGAATGCTATTTTATCTTCTCGGTTTTCTGGACAAGTACCCCACAGATTTACATCGAGTGTCACATGTCCACCGAGCACACTTGTAGCATCCTCCTAATCTTTTTGCTCTCCGTTTCTTTGAAAAACTACTTTTACCCACACCAGGCATGTATTTAGAAGGAATTGAAACCTCACCAAATAATCGAACCTTTGCTTCAATCAAGCATCGGATATCTTGTGGGATACCCTTATTCATTAGCATCCTTAATCTTTCCAGCTTACATCGATAAATCCTTTTTAGGATTTTGGTCGGTAGTGATGGATAGTATTTTCGAAGATTTGAGAGCATATGATCCATTATAATGTATAGACCCTTGTTAGGATGAATTTTGCAATAATTTTGATGATTTATTTATAGAATAATACGACGCGTATGAAATAAGACTCCGATTTTAAATAAAGCGTAAGAGCTACGATTTCGGAATTAAATAATAATAGCCGGATGTGACGCGTATGAGTCAGTAACTCCGTGTTTGAACGATAGTAGACAATAATGTCACCAAAAGATGATGGAATATGTCGGTGAATTGTTTCTATGATAAATCATGTTGAGCACTATACGAGATACTAGTGAAATCGATATAAGAATTTCTTGAACTAGAAGTTCAATAATACTCGTTTGCAAAACCGGATTGACCATCCCGGTTTAAATAATTATTGAAATCAATATTTCAAGTGAAGAATTAAAGGAATTCTTCAATGATTGTTCTCGATAAATGATGAAATCATTACTAGCCAATATTGAAATAAATCCCAAATATATACGGAATAAAGGATGAGAAATATGGGCCCACTCATCCTCCATGTGGACTACTAGATATTATGATATGGATCCACTAGATAGTCACATGTGTATATGATTCGTAATTTGAAATTTCTGAAATATTTGCTCACAGTATGAGCATGATTTCCATTTAATGATAAAGCTAGTAAATGTATATCCCAATACTTGAATAAATCCTGAAGGATTGAGTATGCATACAAGTGGGATATTATATGGCAAATTATTTAAAGTCCTCAAATAAATTGCCGATATCGAGAATAGAATGCAAACGGTCTAAATTCCCATATTAAGGCTGAATGATGAGAACGTATATTATTAAAATCATACCAACTGTATGAGTTTTGGTGTTCTAAATTTTCTCAGCATGATGGGGAGTATTAAAGGTTAAAAATGATATGTGAAATGCATCATGTTATATCCTCACAATTAAAATATGAACTTGAAGTTCAAAGATGCATAAAAGATGCTATGAACAATCACATATATCAGTTAAGATGCTTTGATAAGTTAGCACGCCAGAAGCGTTGATATTATCAGATTTCCCCAAACATATATATCAAAGCAAATTATAAAAGATGGTCTTAATAACGGAGGCATATGCTCTTGAAGAGTATATAGACATAACTATATTGTGTAATCCTACAAGAGGATTAATAATGAGATATCTCGATAAGTTATGTCGATATGGGGAAAGAAATGAAATTGAAAAGTGTCGACACGATATGAAAATGTAGCGCTACATATGATCAATGATAATGAAAATATTGAGATATATTGAAGATGATAAGTGGTGAATGTGAAATCCTTGATTTATGAGATGATGAGATGATGATGATTGGTGCTCAAGTTTAAAGATAAACATGGTGATCATTATATGTTGCATGCTCATGAAAGTTAAATTACCGATCGTGTATGTAGTACCGAAAAGAAAATTAAAGGATCGGGTGAGCTAAGCTCGTGTTTATAAGTACCCTAAAGGGGGAGCTAAGCCCCTGGGAATGAAATAACCTATTAAATGAGTATTAAATGTTAAATGATATATTTTAAGTGTTAGTTAGTTATGAAGGTTTACTTATATTTTAATGTTTTTATGATGAATTTATATGCTTTAAATTGTGTGTTTTGAGACATGTGTTCATGGTGAATGTTTTGTAGTTGTGTAAGAAAATTGATGCACTCTAAATGAACAAAGAGTATAAAACCAATGTATATGATACTCATACAAATGTATGAAAGATTTTGAAATGCTTAAAGATACTTGTATAAAATACGCGATTGCACTCTTTTTCCCTTGAGTGAGGTTTTATCCCATTGGGTTTTCCTAGCAAGGTTTTTAATGAGGCAACTTTAAAGGCGTATTCACATGAATAATGTACTCTTTTCCTTCATTAGGGTTTTCCCACTTTGGGTTTTCCTAATAAGGTTTTAACGAGGCATATTCATGGTATATTGAGAACGATAGGAGAAATTGATACATGTATCTATTGGATCAAGTTATAATGGAGCTAATGCTTTAGATCCAAAGCGATGATGATATTGAAATCATTTACTAAGTAAAGATATCAGTTCTCAAGATATGAAATCAAGCGGGCAGTGTACTCTTTTTCCTTCGATCAAGTTTTTTCCCACTTTGGGTTTTCTTGACAAGGTTTTAACGAGGCAAAGACATGAATACTCCTATACATTTGGAAGACATCGGGGAGCAATGTTTTGATGAAGCGATATAACCACTCCAAGCTATCCTGCAATCGGTTTGGAAGTTTTTTTTCCCACTGGGTTTTTCTCCAAACAAGTCCAGAAGACATTTGTATTAATAGTCATTCAAGGAGGAGTGTTATGAATAATTGAGAATAATTTGGTGGTTATGAATTATGAGGAATAATTTGGTGGAGGAATAATTTGGTAAAAGATGTAATTATTATATGTGAATGACTATTATACCCTTGATGAAATTATGTAATTACGGTTGTACCATTCGAAGTTTTCCTATAAATAGGGCTTCAATTATTAATGAAATTCATTCCTGAGAATTCCTTAGAATTCATTCTCTCTATTGTTTCTATACTTTTATAACATATATATATATATAATTGTCAAATTATAATGCATGTACACACTATTTTCGCGGAAGTTTCAACGTCCTCTATTCAAAATTCATCTAGTACGCATTGGAATAATTATTGTACCAATAAATAATATTATCACCCCAAATAATAACATTACTTCCAAAATTAATTAACATTGCAACCCCTTCCCCCCCAAAATGTAAAAATCCCCAAAAAATACTAGTCAATAAGCTCAATACACGTAAGCTTGTTATGCTTTCCCTTCTTACAACAATGATTGGAAATAATAGGCCTTTTCACGCACTCTCTAATAAAAATCTCCAAATAATACTAGCTGGTTACGATTTCCTTTCTTACAACGACTACAAATAATAGGCTTCTTCACATACTCTCCACTTCACTTAATCCTTTTATTCTTATGGATACCCGGTGGCCTCTTTGCAATAAGAGGAAAGATGTAATCAGTAGCCGACTCTGTTGAGCACTCATCAGCGTTGTTGATTGGTGAATAGGAAAGCTATAACACATCTTAAGAGCTTGTTCTTTCCATCATTTTCCAACAAAAAAATTTTCTCTCACCTCTTTTCAACCACACACACATTCTCCAATACAATATTAACCACACATTTTATACGGAATATCGTGCACAACAAATAACTCACAAATCAAACAAGCCCTAAATGTGTCGGTGTAAAAATGGTGGTCAATGTTGTCAGACACACTACCTCCATTGATTTATGTGTCGCAACGAGAGCATGAGGACACGAGAAGTAATTAACATGCCACTTAACATAAAACACATACGCTCACTGTGGTTAACAGCATAGCAATAATCAGATCTGACCTCATAGACGCCCAGGGAGGAAAAGTGACCGCTGAAACAACGACCCTTGTCAATCTCTTTTGCCAATGTAGCTTCCATTTTTTAAGTAAGCTTCGACGTCCATCGTTCAGCTTTAGTTTTTTTCTTAGCAATCATCTCCATTTTCTTTTATTTAGGTTTGTTTGAGCAAGTAGTATACTAGCATCAAATGTGTCAGATTAATCTAGCTATTAAATGATTCACTAATACCGTTTGCAATTATCCCATACCATTTGCCATTATCCCATAATAGCAACCTTTGAAAAATGCATGATACCAATTTTCAAAAGGGATCTCAGAAAGAAATGGATCAATAGCTGCAGCACCACCCTCTTATCTAAAAAATTGTAGATTGTACTGATATTCCTTTTCAATCGAAGAGTATACTACCTTAAAAAGTAAGTTCATGGTCTTAGAAGATGAGTTCATCACAAAAAGTTGAACGCGAGAAAAAGTTTATAAAACATAATAGTGTAACTGGAATGATTAGCATGCATAACGAGATTAAATAAAGTAAGAGATTGTTCATTCTCCATTTAAAATAATTAAAACACTACTCACATAATGTCCAATGTTATAAATACACTTTTATCACATGACATGGAAACAATAGATTCATTGAACTCCCAATTTATTTGTCATAAATACACTTTTATCATTATAAACACGTTCTTTTGGAGTTTAAGATGTCCAATGTTATTACCATGAAACTGATTCACGAATAGTTAACCTTCAAAAGTATAAAACAATGATTATGTTTAGTGCGCACCCATTTTGCAATGGATAATTATATATACACCAAAAAATTGTTTTGCATGCCATTTTTTTAAGATAATTTCTATATTACTAAAATAGACATTATTAAAATTACATAAGCAACCTTTTAATTGCATCTCTAATAAATCATATGCCTTGTTAATATTTATATATACACCCTAATAAAATCATTTTGAAAAGACTATCTTTTAAAAATATTTTACAACAAATAACCAATAAATACAACTCAAGGCTCATCGTTGTCAACTAACTTAGGTCCATCTTTTTTTACCCATTAACTATAATATTTTATAAATGTTTTACCAGTTACTTAATTGCAAGCTTGTATGACATTTTTGCCCTTAATCCTCTTTCGTTCATGATCATACTACTAGTTTGTTATTTTGGAGAGATAATCTTGATCTTACTGAATTCTGGTTGTTTTCATGTTAGATCCGTGGAGAAAGCTCGTTTTTCTTACACCGGCGATGCTACTATTAGGTTAGATCTTTTTTTTTTTTTTATTTGCTTTGTTTTGTTTATTTTTATTTTTTGTTTTTTGCTTGATTTTATTGAATTCTGAGCAATTTTTATGGTTTTTGCTATGTTCGTTGTGATCATCGACTCAGTTATCATCTTTTGCTACTTGATTACTTTTTTGTTGGTTTGCATTACTAATCACTTTCGTTGCTATTGGCCTTAGTGATTATCTATTGGTTTTTACTCTGTGTTGTTGTTGCTGGTGTTAGTTTTCCTGCTTTAATATTTATATGTTATTAGTGTGATTACCTTGGTTGGTAATCTTTTTGTTTCTTGTCTGAAGTTTGAGTGTGTTGTTCTTCTTTTCATTACCTGGAGAGATAATAGTTTTATATTTTTGGGTTCTTCTTATCAAAATGATTACTTTGCTCCGTAATCAATAATTTTTATCTTGGTTTTATTGCCAGTTCATTACTTGGGTAGGTAATCTTTTTGTTTATGTTTCTTTTGTGTGATTACTTGGGTACATAATTTTTGTTGCTGTTTTTTAATGTAATCTTTCATTGTTGCTATGATTGATTGGTTGTCATTTCTTTTTCTAGACGTGGTGATTCTAGCTTGGCTGTTCGGTGTAGTTGCAGCGGTCAATGTTTCTTATTTCTAGTGGATTCTCATATAAGTTATGTCGTGTTGTCTGATGAAATATATCGTAGATTTTGTTTGTGTCTTAATGATGTCATTACTACCCAATACTCGTTGCCAAGATGTTCTATGTGCTACTTACACAATGAAGTTGATTTTCAGATGTTATTTAGTGGGATTAGGATATATAAATTGGATTGTGTTGAGACGTCGGTCTATAAAGGGAATGGGAATTCGAGTTTAAGTTACGTTGATTCAGTTAATGATATCTCTTCCGTGGCCGAGGAAGATGAATTTCTAAGTTTGCCATTTAGGTCTGAAGCGTCAAAGCCATTTCTATTTGATGAATGGACTAATTATATTAATAGAGTGGGTTAGAAGTTTAATGGCAGTATAGTTGAGTTTAATGATATAATTGGTTTCAAATTTTCTTTCTATAGAAACAATGGAGTTTGCGTGCATGTTAGTTGTGAGAATAGTGGAAATTCAGGGAGATAAGAGTGGAATTGGTTCATAAATGGTTCTATAGTTTTGTCTAATGGTGCTTTTTACATCATAGATATGCATAATTTGTATACTTGTAGTGATGTTCTTGGCCAACAAAAGCACCGCCTTTTGGACTCTGATGTTGTGATGGGTTATATTGAGCTGGATATTATGTACATTATGTTCATTCACTTGGAGGAGATAATGAGTAGATTCAAGTCTGCTTACGAATTTGACATTAGCTATAAGGTTTCTTTTAGAGCTAGGGAAAAGGTTAGGGATAAAATTTAAGGTAGTGAAGTCGGATCTTTTAAAAAGTTGACTTGGTTTAGGGATGCTATGATGGAGACAAATCCACTTATTTTGAGATGGAGGTTCATCCGTCCTCAAATCGTTTCAAGAAGTTATTTTTAGCCTTGAGGGTTGTATTGATGGTTTTAGGTTTTGGCTACGAATGTTATATCTTGATGAAACTTTTGGGGAAAAGTGGATATAAGGGTGCAAGTCTGGCTACTACGGGAATAAATGGTAATCAAGGTAAAATTTCCTACCCACGTAATTAATTACATTGCGTAGTAATATCTATTCCTTATTGTTATGACACTCGAATGAACATATTACCCCCGTAGGTAATATATTATCTTGGGAAGTAATCTTTGCATTTTGTTGGAAATTTTTTCAAATTTGGTCATCCTGTTGATTATCAACGTAACCCAAGTAATATATTACCATTCTAGGTAATCTAATTCTTTTTTTTCTTGTGCAAGCATGTTTCCACTTGCCATGTGTCTTTGTGATTCCAAAATAGAAGATGATTGGTTTTTCTTTTTTCTTTTTCCCTCACTTGAAGAATCTGCTTGAAGATTAAGGAAGAGTTATCACTTTCATTTCTTATCGTGGCATTGGTCTATTGAGTGCATTTGACATTGTCTTTCCTGGTAATTCTCATTTGTTCTATTTCAAGCATTTGTTTTTTTATCTTTACGAGAGGTATGCGGGTAAATCTAATTATGTTGCTCTAGAGAAGACCATGAACTTATTTATTGGTTATTTGTTGTAAAATCTTTTTAAAAGATAGTCTTTTCAAAATGATTTTATTAGGGTGCATATATAAATATTAACAGAGGCATATGATTTATTGCGATGTATTTAAATATTATAGAGATGCAATTTAAAGGTTGTTTATGTAATTTTAATAATGTCTATTTTAGTAATACAAAAATTATCTTAAAAAATGGCATGCAAAACAATTTTTTTGGTGTATATATAAATAAAATCATTCTTTTATACTTTTGAAGGTTAACTATTCGTGCATCAGTTTCATGGTAATAATATTGGACATCTTAAACTCCAAAAGAACGTGTTTATAATGATAAAAGTGTATTTATGACAAATAAATTGGGGGTTCCATGAATCTATTGTTTCCATGTCATGTCTAATTGACAATTGCTTGTCTCCACAATTAAATAAACCATGGTACCAAATTAATGCACTTTATTATATGATAATTTATATATATATATATATATATATATATGATATGTATTAAGTGAGTAGTATTTTAATTATTTTAAATAGAGAACGAACAATCTCTTACTTTATTTAGCCTCGTTATGCATGCTAATCATTCCGGTTACAGTGTTATGTTTTCTAAACTCTTCCTAGGGTTCAACTTTTTGTGATGAACTCATCTTTTTCGTGCATCACTAATATAGTACTATAATGTATTAATATATAATTTATGTTTGTTATGAATAATAATTGAAGAATAATTATTATGTGTTATGAATAATTGAGAATAATGTGGTGGTTATGAATTATGAGGAATAATTTGGTGGAGGAATAATTTGGTGGATGAATAATTTGGTAAAAGATGTAATTATTATATGTGAATGACTATTATACCCTTGATGAAATTATGTAATTACGATTGTGCCATTCGAAGTTTTCCTATAAATAGGGCTTCAGTTATTAATGAAATTCATTCCTGAGAATTCCTTAGAATTCATTCTCTCTAAATTCTCTCTATTGTTTCTATACTTTTATAACACGTTATCGACGCAGTCTCTAACCCTTTGAGTAATATGAAAGAAGTATGCTCTACAGTTGCATCTTATAGATGATCTTCTGTATCAGAAACTGGATTATTACCAATGAATTAATTCATCCTCATCAATCCTAAATAACTCTCTCTTTGCAAATACATCATTGAAAATTCCCTTTTGTTCATATTCCTCTCCCACAATTCCTCATTCTACACAACCTGCTTTGAGATGTCTGAAATCCCAAAATTGGAAGAATGGAGTCCAAAGAATTTTTCGATCACGTAAATGGATTGCAAGTAAATCTCATCCATGGAATAATTAGAGAAAGGGAAAAAGGTAAATCATATGATTTTATAATATAATAATATATTAAACTATAATATTCGTTTTATCGAGATATAAGGAGCATACATTATCAAAATCAAATTTTCTCGACTCCATTATACTCGATTTAACGAGGGCTTCGATTTGACACCAATATTAATAGGGTAATAACTCGTTGTTTGAAATATGTTATTATCAAACTTTCAAAATTTACAAACTAGTACACCAACTTTTGAAAAAGTTACAAAATAGTCCTTGAATATTTTGATATTAATAAATTGAAGTAGAAAGGAGATAATTTTCCAATCGTAAAACATTGATAAAATATTTTTGACAATTTTACCTTTACGAAATTGGAATGGACAATTTTACCCTTAGAGTAAAACCGACCTAATTTTGACGACAGTGAAAATGGGATAGAATATTCATGAAGAAATTCTAAATCCATTGATTATATAAAATGGCTTGAAGTCCATTTGTGTTAATAGATCGAAATATTAATGTAACTCTCGAAGAGTTCAATTACATAATGTACTTATTCTAGAAGGATAAGTGTGCCCTTGTAGAAGTAATGAGTATTTGTTCTAGAAGAACAAATTTGCTCCCGTAGAAGCAGTTCAATATTTAATTCTCGCACTTTATTTATTGCAATTTAATTACTGCAATACCTCCTACTTGATGATGGGTTCAACCGTCACTAAACGGAAGGTTTTATATATTTCACTTTATATGCTAAATGATGGGTAATACCTTCTACTAAGCGAGATCCTACTCTGAAGAAGTAGTTAAATATTATGCAATTTAATTCTTGCTATTTAAATTCCGTAAATTTATATTTATTGCAATAATTCCCATAAGGTAGGTTCGACCACCTATTGGAGGAAATTTAATTTCTGCAATTTAAATTTATGCACTTTATAGTTTGAGTATATTTTCCAATGTGGTGGGTAATACCACACGATTGGTGTGCATATTTCCAATGTGGTGGGTAATACTACACGATTGGTTATAACGAATCCTACTCTAGAAGAAGTAGTTGATCAAATATTCTAATCATACTCTCGAAGTAGTAGACGATGAGAATAAAATTACTTCCCCATATATATCGAATATTAATGGAGAAAATTGAACAAGTGGTACTTGAAGTTACCATTGGATAAATAGATGAAAGTAAAATGCTCAATAGATCCCATGTTGATAAATCAAAGAAAATATATCGCATGGAAAGCATATATGAAGTAATCTCATCGATGATATGAGATTGTATTAATATGAGAATAAAATGCTCTTGAAGAAGCAAAATCACTAGATATCTGTATTTGAATAAAGCCAATATGATATTATTATTATTACTCCAGAAGAAGTACAAAACAGCCAAAGTGGAACATATTGAGAATATCAAAGATGGCAATAAACACTCGAAAATATAGAAATACGAAAAGAAAAAATATATTGAACCCATAAATGAGGGATGCGTCTCGAGAGTATAAATACTCCAAGTAACTCACTTCCAGAACATTCGGGTTCATAATGAAAGATCCAAAGGATCTCTTTTTCGCTTGACACCGATGATCTGTGACCGATGGGTTTCAGCTTCCATAGATTTTTGAACATATGATTGAATCTTGATGAGTAGATCAGCAACTGTATTAGCAGAAACAAGTATATTTCTTGCTGAACGAGAAATAAATTTATGTTCTACACCCTGATCTAGAAATGCTAGCAAACCATCGAAGAAATAATTAATATTCAACAAACCTATGGGTTTGGTATGAAAATTCCACTGTGCAAATGACGCTATATTGAATATTTCCTCCAACAGTGTTATAGCCGCTGGAAGAACAAGAAAAGCATCACTATTGCTCATCATGTACATCGGCGGTCATGGATGGATTGTGTTTGTAGCATCAATCCAGTTGGACTAATGACATTTCTAACTCCAATTCGACACGCCTCCAATTCGATGAAAAGGTATTATACTTGACACTCTTATCCCCATAATTGTGCAACCATCGTAAGACTCCTTAATAGTTTGTTATTAGTCCCTCCATATAGTATATTGATATTTTGTTTCCTAACTCCCTTACAAGTTGGTCCGCCATATCCACATATTGGATATGACCTACTAGTCTGGAGCCACCAAGAACACATATAGTTTTTACCTGGCGAGGTAAAGATTGACTTACATGAGATGATTTTGATATCTCCATCTCCATCTCCACCTCTATCTTTCTCTTTCAACGAATGAATGATAGATATATGAATCCCTCTATTTAAAGAAAAATTTTCAAACCAATAATTGAGTGCACTATTTACTTTTTGACAAATATGAAAGAAAAAAAAGGCAGAAAATTTTTTTAGTGATATGACATATAGCTGTCAGAGATTGAAAAATAATATATATATCTTAAAATTGAAAAACGATATTTACAAATAAAAGAAATATATTGATCTTTGTTATTACACCGAGCTTTCTTACATAAATATGGGAAAATCATTATGCTAAATTTTTCTACTAAATTTACAAACGGGATCTTCTAAAGTAAGTTTTTCAAGACTGTAACGCGTTTGATCTTTGAATTTGGCCCATAAGGCCATTAGCTCACCTTGTACGTGTCCACTAGGATGTGTCTCAAGAGCACATTGAATATCATCCAAAGGCTCCTTACTCAATCCATCCTTAATGAATGCTATTTTATCTTCTCGATTTCTGGACAAGTACCCCACAGATTTACATCGAGTGTCACATGTCCATTGAGCACACTTGTAGCATCCTCCTAATCTTTTTGCTCTCCGTTTCTTTGAAAAACTACTTTTACCCATACCAGGCATGTATTTAGAAGGAATTGAAACCTCACCAGATAATCGAACCTTTGCTTCAATCAAGCATCGGATATCTTGTGGGATACCCTTATTCATTAGCATCCTTAATCTTTCCAAATTTACATCGATAAATCCTTTTTAGGATTTTGATCGGTAGTGATGGATAGTATTTTCGAAGATTTGAGAGCATATGATCCATTATAATGTATAGACCCTTGTTAGGATGAATTTTGCAATAATTTTGATGATTTATTTATAGAATAATACGACGCGTATGAAATAAGACTCCGATTTTAAATAAATAATATGAAAGCGTAAGAGCTACGATTTAATTAAATAATAGCCGGATGTGATGCGTATGAAATTTGTAACTCAGTGTTTGAATAGTGGTAGACAATAATGTCACCAAAAGATGATGGAATATGTCGGTGAATTATTTCTATGATAAATCATGTTGAGCACTATCTGAATACTAGTGAAATCGATATAAGAATTTCTTGAACTAGAAGTTCAATAATACTCGTTTGCAATCTGGGATGACCATCCCGGTTTAAATAATTATTGAAATCAATATTTCAAGTGAAGAATTAAAGGAATTCTTCAATGATTGTTCTCGATAAATGATGAAATCATTACTAGCCAATATTAGAATAAATCCCAAATATATACGGAATAAAGGATGAGAAGTATGGGCCCACTCATCCTCCATGTGGACTACTAGATATTATGATATGGATCCACTAGATAGTCACATGTGTATATGATTCGTAATTTGAAATTTCTGAAATATTTGCTCACTGTATGAGCATGATTTACAGATTTAATGATAAAGCTAGTAAATGTATATCCCAATGATTTGAATAAATCCCTGGAGGATTTGAGTATGCGCATACAAGTGGGATATTATATGGAAAATTATTTAAAGTCCTCAAATAAATTGCCGATATCGAGAATAGAATGCAAACGGTCTAAATTCCCATATTAAGGCTGAATGATGAGAACATATATGATTAAAATCATACCAACTGTATGAGTTTTGGTGTTCTAAATTTTCTCAGCATGAGGGGGAGTATTAAAGGTTGAAAATAATATGTGAAATGCATCATGTTATATCCTCGAAATTGAAATACGAACTTGAAGTTCAAAGATGCATGAAAGGCTATGAACAATCACATATATCAGTTAAGATGCTTTGATAAGTTAGCACGCCAGAAGCGTTGATATTATGAGATTTCCCCAAACATATATATCAAAGCAAATTATAAAAGATGGTCTTAATAACGGAGGCATATGCTCTTGAAGAGTATAGAGACATAACTATATTGTGTAATCCTACAAGAGGATTGATAATGAGATATCTCGATAAGTTATATCGATATGGGGAAAGAAATGAAATTGAAATGTGTCGACACGGTATGAAAATGTAGCGCTACATATGATGAATGATAATGAAAATATTGAGATATATTGAAGATGATAAATGGTGAATGTGAAATCCTTAACTTATGAGATGATGAGATGATGATGACTAATGCTCAAGTTTAAAGATAAGCATGGTGGTCATTATATGTTGCATGCTCATGAAAGTTAAATTACCGATTGTGTGTGTAGTACCGAAAAGGAAATTAAAGGATCGGGTGAGCTAAGCCCGTGTTTATGAGTACCCTAAAGGGTGAGCTAAGCCCCTGGGAATGAAATAACCTATTAAGTGAGTATTAAATGTTAAATGATATATTTTAAATGTTAATTAGTTATGAAGGTTTACTTATATGTTTACATGTTTTTACGATGAATTTATATGCTTTAAATTGTGTGTTTGGAGACATGTGTTCATGGTGAATGTTTTGTAGTTGTGTAAGAAAATTGATGCACTCTAAATGAACGAAGAGTATAAAACCAATGTATATGATACTCATACAAATGTATGAAAGATTTTTGAAATGCCTGCAGCATACTTGTATAAAATACGCGTTGCACTCTTTTTCCCTTAGTGAGGTTTTATCCCATTGGGTTTTCCTAGCAAGGTTTTTAATGAGGCAACTTTAAAGGCGTATTCACATGAATAATGTACTCTTTTTCCTTCATTAGGGTTTTTCCCACTGGGTTTTTCCTAATAAGGTTTTAACGAGGCATATTCATGGTATATTGAGAATGATATATAGGAGAAATTGATACAGTGTATCTATTGGATCAAGTTATAATGGAGCTAATGCTTTAGATCCAAACGATGATGATATTGAAATCATTTACCAGAAGTAAAGATATCAGTTCTCAAGATATGAAATCAAGCGGAGCAATTGTACTCTTTTCCTTCGATCAAGTTTTTTCCCACTGGGTTTTCTTGACAAGGTTTTAACGAGGCAGCACGTGAATACTCATATGCCGCTGATAGACATCAGGGGGAGTAATGTTTTGATGAAGCAGTATATAACCACTCCAAGCTATCCTGCAATCGGTTTGGAAGTTTTTTCCCACTGGGTTTTTCTCCAAACAGGTCCAGAAGACATTTGTATTAATAGTCATTCAAGGGGGAGTGTTATGAATAATAATTGAAGAATAATTATTATGTTTTATGAATAATTGAGAATAATGTGGTGGTTATGAATTATGAGGAATAATTTGGTGGAGGAATAATTTGGTGGATGAATAATTTGGTAAAAGATGTAATTATTATATGTGAATGACTATTATACCATTGATGAAATTATGTAATTACGATTGTGCCATTCGAAGTTTTCCTATAAATAGGGCTTCAGTTATTAATGAAATTCATTCCTGAGAATTCCTTAGAATTCATTCTCTCTAAATTCTCTCTATTGTTTCTATACTTTTATAACAATGTTTAGGTTTTAATAATATGCGATAATTTTACATATATAGTGAACAATGTAAGATTGGTACATCGTAGAGACATTTCAACAAAATTGATATGTTCTATAAAATGCTACTTACTAAATGAATTTTGAATAAAGGACGTTGAAACTTCCATGAAAACAATATGTACATGAATTATGATTTCATGTGAGGAAAAGTCTAATTTTTGTTATAAAAGTATAGAAATAATAGAGAGAGTTTAGAGAGAATGAATTCTAAGGAATTCACAGGAATGAATTTCATTAATAACTGAAGCCCTATTTATAGGGAAACTTCGAATGGCACAATCGTAATTACATAATTTCATCAGGGACATAATAGTCATTCACATCATTAAAATATATATAAATTATTTCCTCGATTCCCTCGGGTGCGTTTTATATTCATAACACTCCCCCTTGAATGACTATTTGTTTGTCTTCTAGACTTGTTTGGAGAAAAACCCAATGAAACTTCCAAACTGATTGTAGGAAAGTTTAGAATGGTCATATACTGTTTCGTCGAAATATTTCTCCCCCTGATGTCGATCACCAATATAGGAGTACGTGCTGCCTCGTTAAAACCTTGTCAAGAAAACCCAGTGGGAAAAAACTTGATCGAAGGAAAAAGAGTACAGTTACTCCATCTGATTTCATATCTTGAGGACCGATATCCTTACTTCTGGTAAAGGATTTCAATATCATCATTGTTTGGATCTAAAACATTGTCTCTATTATAACTTGATCCAATATATACACTGTGTTGATTTCTCTTGTCGTCCTCAATATACCATGAATATGCCTCGTTAAAACCTTATTAGGAAAAACCCAGTGGGAAAAATCCTAATGAAGGAAAAATAGTACATTATTCATGTGAATACGCCTTTAATGTTGCCTCATTAAAAACCTTGCTAGAAAACCCAATGGGATAAAACCTCACTAAGGGAAAAAGAGTGCAACGCGTATTTTATACAAGTATGTCGCAAGCATTTCAAAATCTTTCATAGATTTGTATGAGTATCATATACATTGGTTCATACTCTTTATTCATCTCCACGTGAATGAAATTTTAGATGTTATACAATATCATGTTATATTCAGTGCATATATGCAATCAACAGCTTCGATCTCATTTTCTCACTATATCGAGATAAATACCTAAATCTCTTCTGGAGATTTCATAGTAGTTGAGATTGGGCTGCCTCATTAAAAACCTTATTTGAGAAAAACCCTGTTTTGGGACAAAAACATCAATCAAGGAAAAGAGTACAAAGATATGAATTTCTCAACAATATCAATGTAGATATTTTGAGCCGTTGCATCTGGCGATACAATAATACATTTGAAACCTCTTCAAGAGTTTCATTCTCATTTCTCATTAAACCCGTGCATGAACACTTTAATCATAAGGGCATATATTTCAGCATCGGCATTTTCGATGGATTTTAATATCTTCACTATTATTGATAGTATGTAACGCTATCTTTTCATAGTGTGTCGACACTTTCAATTTTATTTCTTTCCCCATATCGACATAACTTATCGAGATATCTCATTATCAATCCTCTTGTAGGATTACACAATATAGTTATGTCTATATACTCTTCAAGAGTATATGCCTCCGTTATTAAGACCATCTTTAATAATTTGCTTCGATATATATGATTGGGGAAATGTCATAATATCAACGCTTCTGGCGTGCTAACTTATCAAAGCATCTTAACTGATATATGTGATTGTTCATAACATCTTTTATACATCTTTGAACTTCAGGTTCATATTTTAATTGTGAGGATATAGTATGATGCATTTCACATATCATTTTCAACCTTTAATACTCCCCCTCATGCTAAGAAAATTTAGAACACTAAAACTCATATATATTTTTATCATTCACCCTTAATATGAGAATTTATATAGTTTGCATTCTATTCTCGATATTGGCAATTTATTGGAGGACTTTAAATAATTTGCCACATAATATCCCACTTGTATGCGCATACTCAATCCTTCAGGGATTTATTCAAGTATTGGGATATACATTTACTAGCTTTATCATTAAATCTGGAAATCATGCTCATACCGTGAGCAAATATTTCGTAAATTTCAAATTACGAATCATATACACATGTGACTATCTAGTGGATCCATATCATAATATCTAGTAGTCCACATGGAGGATGAGTGGGCCCATATTTCTCATCATTTATTCCAGATATATTTGGGATTTATTCCCAATATTGGCTAGTAATGATTTCATCATTTATCGAGAACAATCATTGAAGAATTCTTTTAATTCTTCACTTGAAATATTGATTTCAATAATTATTTAAACCGGGATGGTCATCTGGTCAAGAACGAGTATTATTGAACTTTTAGTTCAGTAAATTCTTATATCGATTTCACTAGTATCTGTATAGTGCTCAACATGATTTATTACTTTCATCATATGTATAGCTCACCGACATATTCCATCATGTTTCGGTAGCATTATTACACATCACCGTTCAAGCGTGGAATCTTAGCACATACGCTTCATGTTTCAATCTTTGTTCCAACGCGAGTCTTACCTCATACGCCGTTTATAAATTATCCGGGCACTTTACAGTATTCACCATTAATAATGGTCCATATATAATAATGGATAATTTGCTCTCAAATCTTCGAAAATACTATCCATCACTACCGATCAAAATCCTAAAAAGGATTTATCGAAGTAGGCTTGAAAGGTTGAGGATGCTAATGAATAAGGGCATCCCAGGAGATGTTCGATGTTTAATTGAAGCAAAGGTTCGATTATCCGTGAGGTTTCAATTCCTTCTAAATACATGCCTGGTATGGGTAAAAGTAGTTTTTCAAAGAAACGGAGAGCAAAAAGATTAGGAGGGTGCTACAAATGTGCTCGGTGGACATGTGACACTCGATGTAAATCTGTGGGGTACGTGTCTAGTAACCGAGAAGATAAGATAGCATTCATTAAGGATGGATTGAGTAAGGAGCCTTTGGATGATATTCAACAGGCTCTTGAGACACATCCTAGTGGACACGTACAAGGTGAGCTAATGGCCTTATGGGCCAAATTCAAAGATCAACAAATGCGTTACAGTATTGAAAAACTTACTTTAGAAGATCCTGTTTGTAAATTTAGTAGAAAAATTTAGTATGATGATTTTCCCATATTTATGTAAGAAAGCTTGGTGTAATAACAAAGATCAATATATTTCTTTTATTTGTAAATATCGTTTTTCAATTTTAAGATATATATATATGTATATATATATTATTTTTCAATTACCGACAGGTATATGTCATTTCACTAAAATTTTTCTGCCTTTTTCTCTTTCATATTTGTCAAAAAGTAAATAGTGCAATCAATTATTGGTTTGAAAATTTTTCTTTAAATAGAGGGATTCATATATCTCTCATGTTCATACATTAAAAGTATAGTGCAAAAAGAGAGATAGGAGTAGAGATGGATATGGAGATTTTAGAATCATCTCATACAAGTCAGCCTTTACCTCGCCATATTAAAACCGTATGTATTCTTGGTGGATCTAAACTGGTAGGCCATATCCAATATGTGGATATGGCAAACCGACTTATAAAAGAGTTAGGGAGACAAGAAATCAATATATTATATGGAGGAACCAACAACAAACTTTTAGCTAGACTTATAATGGCCGCATCATCATGGGGAATAAGAGTTTCGAGTGTAATACCTTTCCATTTAGTTGGATCTAATACTCGAATTGGAGCCAGTTCTACCATGGGTCCAAAGCGAGGTTGGTGCTACAAGCGCAATCCATCCACAAGCGCATGATGTATATGATGAATAATAGTGATGCTTTCATTGTCCTTCGGCGCTACAACACCCGGAGGAAATATTCAATATAGCCTCGTTGTACGCAGTGGAACTTTCATGTCAAACCAATAGGTTTGTTGAATATTAACAATTTCTTTGATGGCTTACTAGCGTTCATAGATCGAGTGTAGATAATAAGTTTATCTCTCATTTAGCGAGAAAAATACTTATTTACGCTGTAATCGTTGATGAACTACTCATCAAATTTCATGCATATGTTCAAGAATCAGGAAGCCGGATCCGCTTGGTCACGCTGCATCACCGTGTCAGCGAAAAAGAAATTCGGATCCTTTAAATATCTCATTATGAACCACGATGTTGAGGGTGGCGAATTACGAGTATTTATACTCTCGAAACGCACCCTTCATTTATGGGTTCAATATGTATTTTCTTTTCGCATTTTTATATTTTCGAGTGTCTATTGCCATCCTTGATATTCTCAATATGTTCCACTTCGACTGTTTTGTACTTCTTCTGGAGTAATAATAATAATATCATATTGGCTTTATTCAAATACAGAAATCTAGTGATTATGCTTCTTCAAGAGCATTTTATTCTCATATTAATACAATCTCATATCGTCGATGAGATTACTTCATATAATCTTTCCATGTGATATATTTTCTTTGCTTTATCAACATGGGATCTATTGAGCATTTTACTCTCATCTATTTATCCAATGGTAACTTCAGGTACCACTTACTCAATTTTCTCCATCAATATTCAATAGACGTGGAAAGTGAACATTCCTTTATTAAATGCTTCTTTAAGAGCATTTCTCATCATATCTCAATATACTAATCTCATAATGAGATTTTTTCACCACGGTATATTTTCTTTCTCTTTTATCACAATGGGATTCTTTGAGCAATTTCACTTCATCAATACATACAACGGTAAATTTCGGCATCACTTGCTCAAATCTCTTCTTCAATAGAATATTCATATCGAACATATATAAATCAGTTATCCAATTGTGGGGTTTAATTCAACCACATTTGTAATAAGCATTCGTAACGTGTGGTATAACCCACCACATTGAAAATATGCATACCAATCGTGTGATATAACTCACCACATTGGAAATATATGCGAAATTTAAAGTGCGTAAATTTAAATTGCAGAAATTAAATTTCCTCCAATAGGTGGTCGAACCTACCTTATGGGAATTATTGCAATAAATATAAATTTACGGAATTTAAATTGCGAGAATGCATAATGATTAACTACTTCTTCAGGAGTAGGATCTGCTTTAGTAGAAGGTATCACCCATCACTTAGCATATAAATTGCATAAATATATAAAACCTTACATTCGGTGATGGTTGAACCCATCATCGAGGTAGGAGGTATTGCGATATTTAAATTAAGTGCGATAAATAAAAATGCGAGAATTAAATATTGAACTGCTTCTCTGGGAGGCATTTGTTCTTCTAGAACAAATTCTCATTACTTCTACAAGAGCTCACTTATCCTTTTAGAATAAGTATATTATGTATTTAAACTCTTCGGGAGTTAAAATAATATTCCGATCTTTTAACTCAAATGGACTTCAGGTCGTAATTAATGGATTTAGAATTTCTTGAGAATATTCTATCCATTTTTGTTTATTGTCGTCAAAGTAAAGCAATGGGAGGTCGAACGATCGTCTGCTACCAACCGCTACGATTCTTGTGGCGATGCGCTGGCAGTGCGTGGCTACACATATTTCTTTATAAAATTTTAATAGTATAAGGATTAATACGTAAATATTCACAAGTCCAAGGACCCTTTTGTAACTTTTTCAAAAGTTGGGGTACTGATTTGTAAATTTTTGAAAGTTTACCTTATCAATATTGGTGTCAAATCGGAGATCTCGTTAAATCGAGTATAATGGAGTCGAGAAAATTTGATTTTGATAATGTATGCTCGTTATATCTCGAGAAAACGAATGTTATAGTTTAATATATTATTATATTATAAAATAATAATATATATACCTTTCCGTCCTTTTCTGATTTTCCTTCTGCCGAATTCGTTTCTGCATATTTCTGGATTAGGAATTAAAGACATGAAGTAACACGGTGTGATTTGTGAGTACTTTCTGGTTTCAATTACAATTGAAGAGAAGATGCGTGTAGGAGAAGTTTATTAAAAACAACAATTCGTTATTTGAGAAATGTTTAATCCGGTTTCTGATACAGAGGATCATCGTTAGATGCAACTGTAGAGCATACTCCCTTCTTATTACTCAAGGCTAGAGACTCGTGCTGATAACGTGTTATAAAAGTATAGAAATAATAGAGAGAGTTTAGAGAGAATGAATTCTAAGGAATTCACAGGAATGAATTTCATTAATAAGCGAGCTCTATTTATAGGAAACTTGAATAAGATAAATCGTAATTACATAATTTCATCAGGGACATAATAGTCATTCACATCATTAAAATATATATAAATTATTTCCTCGATTCCCTCGGGTGCGTTTTATATTCATAACAATTTTAAACTAATAATTTCGTTCTTGATAAATCATAGGGTAAATTACTCCAATGGTCTCCAAATCTTTCAATCTTTTTGCACTTTGGTCCTCAACCTTTTTAATTACCAAGACAACCCCTAACCTTTTTACAAATTAACTCTATTGGTCCAAATTGACCTGGTTAACCTACTATTGCAGGTTATTATGTTATATTAATTTTCTATTTAGTAAAATAAGGGTAGTAGTTTAACATTTACGTTTACTTTTTTTATTAATAAATAAACATTAAATCCTTATTTGTAATTTAAAATTTATTGTAAATATTATATTTAAATCTCTATATTATTCAAATTTCTAACACAAACCTCAGTAGCACCCTCACCTACACCGACCCAAAAAACTACCCTCATTCTACGACGATCTTCATCCCATACAACTACGAAAACCATGAAAAAGCCCATAGTTACTGCTGAAAAATAGGGAATTTTCCTTGGTTTTGACACCAGAAAATCAATGTGAGATACGGCGGTTTTCTAGTGTCTTTACTAAAGGAGAAGCCCATGGTAACGTCGGAATACATATATATTTTTCTTGCTTTACCACGAAGGTTGTCGTACCGTGTTTCCAAAAGAGAAACCCAAAACAATGCGTATTTACCACGGAGGTTTCTCTCTAATTTTTTATTTTAATGCTGAACGACAAATATGAGACTACGTTGAACTTCTGGTGTTAAAACATGGCTCTCACTAGTTCCCAACATATTGGGCAACTAAGGGGTTTTTCCTTCGTGTTTACTGTTGATTTGGGGTCGGGAGAGGGTTTGAGTAGGGACATGGTTTTTGGATAGGGTAGGTGGTATAGGTGCTAGGATTTCTGTTTAAATTTGAATAATTTAAGAAATTGACTGCAATATATTTACATAAGGTTTTAAATTGAAAATCAAGACTTAATCTTATATATTCATAAAATAGTAACCGTGGATGTTGAATTAATAATTATCATTTTTTCAAAAAATAAAAAATGAAAATGGACTAATAACTTGTTATCGCAAGTTAACTAAATCAATTTGGACCAATGGAGCTAATTTTTGAAAGGTTGGAATTGTGTTGTCACAAAAAAAAAGGTTGGGGACTAACGGTAATTTTAAAGTGCCAACGATGGCACCTTAGTTACGGTGCCATCGTTGGCATTTTTCGATCCGATCCGATATCTGTTTTGAAATTCGGGATCAGATCTAGAATCAGCATGACGAGGGGGAGCTCCAGTAATTTTGAAAATTTTCCGGCGACACCGTGGCGGCCGGTCAAAGTTTTGGTCAAATTTTGGGACAAAATTTAATCAAAACTTTGACTGGCCGCGACGGGCAGCCACGGTGTCACCGGAAAATTTTCGAAATTGCTGGACCTCCCCCTCGTCGTGTTGATCCAGATCTGGTTCCGGATTTCAAAACGGATATCGAATCGGGTCCGAAAATGCCAACGATGTCACCGTAACTAAGGTGCCATCGTTGGCACCTTATCATTGCTGTGGAGACTAAAGTGCAAGAGACTTAAAGGTTGAGGACCATTGGAGTAATTTACCCTAAATCATATATAATATCATAATTAAAATATATACATACGCGGAATCTTCTTGACCAAATCCACGATTCTTTAATCAGTCTACATTTCTTATCCGCATCATTGATGACAAAAGGCCAATACTCCATCACATAAAATCAAGAAACAATGGTGGTGAAATTTCTTTGTGGAAACTGTCATCCATGTCCAGTTTGCCTTGAACTGGTCAAAGTCATTCTTCACACATACCCTATATGTACCAATATTTCCCCTCCATTAATAATATTGGACAGACATCCTAATTATTCAAGTTACACTATATATTGTTTTATATACTCTTTGTCCTGTTCAACTTTATACAATAAAGATATTTATTTGTCTTTCACTAATGTAGTACTTTCATATAATTGCATCTCACTATATATTGCCAAATTGTTCAGTTATTTTTATTATTTATTTGTTCGGGTAGACTAATTTATAATACTGGTTTTTTTTTTTTTTTTAAATCATGAATTCAGTATTCACCTATAGAACTATTATAATTATGATTTCTAATTTTGGGTTTAATTTAAATGTCAATAAATTGTGCTCAACTGTCCAAAATTGACAACTATAAGAGATTAACAAATTCAAACTCTCACATAACTATAAAACACACACACAGACGCAGACACAGACACACACACACACACATATATATATATATATATATATATATATATATATATTGCTTCAACAAAAAATAATAATAATAAATTTGGGTGAGAGACGGTTGGGTTTTGATGGGCCCACACTCTTACTTTTATATAGTATAAACAGAAAGATATTGATGACTATCTTCAGCCTTCTAATTTTTATTAATTCTCTTTCACATTTGAGTTTGGTCAAATCAATCTCACATCAACCTAAACATTTAGTGAGAGTTTAGAAAGAAAAAGTATTGCATCGGTTGTATAGTCACGGAGTATTTAATAAATTAATGGGCTTGGTTGATTTTGGATGAGGGACAAGTGTGTTGTGATCCTTCAAATGAGTTGTATTGTATTCTTACCCCATTGCTGAGTAATAAAGCTTGTTGATTGTGAAATGTCCTAAAAAGTATGAATCATGACGAAATGTTGAGCGCGAGCTTCAAATTTAAGCGAGTTTAAGTGGACGATAGATGCCAAATAAAAATGTGGTGAAAGCGCATGACTTGGTGAAGCGTGCAGTATAAAATTCAAATTTAAACATATTTAAGCGAACATCAAAGCACACTTTTTAGAACGGATGACTTGTGATACCTATAAATCCTTTTATTCCTTCACGTTTGTCGCCTGCTCCCTTGATATTCAATCTTGGGTATCTTGTCTCGTACACTTTCCTCGGCGTAAAATCATCTCAGTGAGCCTTCGTGCCATCGTTAGGAAAGTTTGACTATGTATCTTGGCTGTGAATTCAACCTTAGACGATATAAGGTCGCATTGTTCATGAGTGGAACTTAAAATCATTGCGTCTGACAAAAATATAACCAATTGGCCAAAGTTGCGGGTGTTAGGATGTGTGTAAAAATATATTTTTATGTGTTTTTATGTGATATAAGAGAGATGATGAGTGGAGTTGAATGGTAGAGATTTGGTAGTACAGGTAGATCCACGAGATATGTGACTTCAATAGGAGAGAGAATTAATAGGATTGAAAAAAATATGTAAAAATATATAGAAAAACACGCACATATCTTTTCATATATTATGTATATATAACTCATGATTAGTCCTCTTTTTACACCAATCACACATTTCTTTAGGTTTTATACGCTTCCCATTCCCAAAGACTTTGATTAATTTGTTGTAGTCCCCTGTGCATGCATTCGCTTTAAGACAAATTCAATATTGAATGCACATCCGATCAAATTATTACTCATTATCCACATATCTCGTATTATCAATTATTATTTAAATTGAAAGGACAACTGTAATAGCAAAACAAGTTTCGCAAATCAAAAATTGTTCTACTAAATATAATAATAGTTATGCACGTCAAAGATCATGCGACGGTGGTTCTTACATCAAATAATTCAATAGAAAAAAAAATCGTCAAAATTACAGCAATTAAACTATGAAAAAGTAACACAAAGCAATTCAATTGCAAAAGTTTAGCGTGTGTTCGTGTCATCTTTTTTTTTTTTTTTTTACCTAAAAATCATATACTTTAAAAGTTAAAGTCAAACATTAATATCAACCGCACATCTCACATCATTACTCATTATTATCCATACATCGCGTAGTCCCCACCATTATTTATCCCAAAAGTTCATTTTTAGTCGAATTTTAGGCCAAAAAAGTGTACATGAACATGCGCTCAAATTCATATGATTATCCTCTACAAGGTACAAGATTAATGTCTATACATTGACGCACACAAATTGTTATACACATAATTAAAAAACTAAACCATTGTCAAACTTGATACTGCTCGAGTTGAACATCTTTAGTCTTCAAAGGAACATATTCTCCTTGATAACCTCCAAGATGATCTGACAACGATGACTTAGCATGATACGACTTGCAGAAGAAGTATAATACCTTCTGCAGGATGACGCCTATCAACAACAAAATCGACAGCAAAAACATGCATAAAATTAACTACCAATGCGCATCCACCTAACACAAGAAAATTAAATTCCAACACAAACTCCCATTTTTCCCTTGATCAAACCCTCACTTTTTGCCATGGCATTAAGGCCATAGCTTTCTTCCAAAACAGAAACCACAGCTGCAAGATGCCAAATTATGCTAATATAAATCCATCCAATAAAATAAATGATAAATAAAAATGAAGCGAAAATCAAGATAGAGTTCGCTGATGATCCAACGAAAATGAGGCCTATAGTCAAGATCGTCAAGATCAAGAACGTGACAAAATTGTAGGCAAAAAGAATGATGAAAGTAACCATAACCCTCTTCCAAACCTTTGGGACCACACTCATAACCTTATGGAAGCTGATGTCTTTTGCAGTATAGGTACATGCTATCGTATAAACGACAGCTGATGTAGAAAGAAGAGTGAGAATGTCTTTTCCAGTATAGATACATGCTATCGTAGAAACGACAGCCGATGTAGAAAGAAGAGTGAGAATGATGACCAACATACACAATATGTTTCTATACGATGACGTGCCTTCTGGAGCTCGATTTAACATGTATTGGTTGTATATTATGTGTGCAAATAGATCAAGGCCAGAGATTTGGATTTGTGCTAAGTAGATGAAGGAAAGAGGGAGGATTAAAGCTAAGGTTAATTAATTTTCAAAGAACCCTAAAAACAACGTTCTTCTTGTTCCCTGTCCATGGTATAATTAGTTTTCACACAAGTTTTAGAGAATATATGGATTAGAGAAGCTTTTGATGTGAATTGGCTCATATGTAAATATGATATGTGGGAAGATGAGCGACGTGAATACTGGGTAATAGACTTCGACTTATAATTCAAGTCCAACGTGAAATGGACGATGATTAATTTCCACGAAGAAATTTCACCACCATTATTGTTTCTTGGTTAATTTTGTGCGATCGTGTCATCAATTTTATACTATGATTGCAAACTCCGAACGTAACATTCCTTGAAGTTGCCATTAGTTGTTGAGATAGTAAGTTGCTGAGAAAAATGATGATTTCAGTATATTGTAATCAAGGGTTGATCTAGAAAGAATATTGAGCCAGAGCGGGTTTTGACTGTTCACTATTAACGACTGTTTTATTGTTTTTGTTAGGGAATGCATTTAATTAAATGATATTGTAATTTTATTAATAAATAGGTAAATATACCACAACAAAGAAAAATCATATGAGGGTGTTAGCACACCCTTGAAAATGCATTTTAATTCATTTATTTCAAATTTCAAATTTGGTAAAACAAATCACATCCATATATCTTCCTACCCATTAAATCTCCACCATTCAACTCCACTAATTCTCTCTCTTCCTACTCATAAAAATACATTAAAATTCATCCGCTAACACCCTGAAAGTTTATAGTTGTCTAAGTTATCTGATTTAAGTGATCAGATACGTCTGTGTTATGTCCCGTTACTCAGATTCGACTCGTAACAGTTTACTGTTTAATGTAAGATGCGTCTACGTACGCCAGATGCGTTTGGATCGCGATTGCGGAAATAACAGAATGCAGAAAAATAAACAGTAAAAACACAGGAATTTTAACGTGGAAACCCAAACGGGAAAAAACCACGTGCTCGTCGCCTACGAGCAAAACCTACCAACCACGTCCAATCAGTTTAAAACTTTACAAAGGAAATCAAAGGCAATAATTACGCATAATTAATTGCAACATCTAAGAAATAAATGAAAGAACTCCCTGTTCGATCTTCCTTAGCATGTAATGCGGCGGACATCCCGCTCTCTTCGCGATTCCTTGTAACCGCTGCGTTCATAGCGAATCTACACCTCGTGTTGATCTCTTCAAGTTGTGAGCAGATCTATTGGTTGGAGGACTCCCTCCCGGAGATTTGAACCAAGATCAATTAATAATCAAGGTTGGTGTGCATGGGATTGATCAATTGATGATCGAAAAAGCCATGCACGGGATGGGAGAAGGAGACACGTTTCTTGAGAAAAGTAGGGGACGAATTTCAATGCTCCAAACGTGTTCACGTGTTCCTTCAATTGTTGGTGTTTTAATACAACTTGCCTTACTTGTTGGCCAAGTCTCCAAGTTACCATAAACCACCAAATCCTACAAGGAATAAGATTACCATTAATTGTAGGATAAATCAAATAAGGTAATAATCAAATATGGAAAAAAGATCTTACCTTATCATGTATCAATATAATATGGAAAGTATCTTACCAAATCATATGATACGTCGAACGTGGACATAGAAGCCATCCTAGACGTGTGCTAGGGTTCGTGTCCCACTTGGACTCTCACTTATTTAATTAAAATAAGGAATTATCACATGTTCTAATTTAAACCAAGATAAACTAAAAATACAATGTGATAATAAGTCCATAAAAATCCACAATAATTAAATTAATTAAACACATAATTTAACTAACTTAATTATTAATGTGGAAAAATAAAAATGCCAATTACTAACTTAATTTTCTATACGAAAATAAAGCTAACAATCTCCCCCTTTGGCCTTTTCTATTTTTCCAAAACAAATCTCAATCTTTTGCAAAACAAAGATGGTTGAAGTTGTAAAAAAAATTTACCCATAAAGAGCTCCCCCTCAAGCAATGAGTAAAGACAATTAAATGACAAATGGAATCATGCAAAAAGTGCACATGAAAGATCACATAACTAAGACGGATCCACCTAGATGTCATAAACACTTCAACAAGCAAAAGAGAGAAAGAGTTAGTTCGACTCCCTCAAAAGGAAGATATGCTACTCCCCCTCAAAAAGAAAGAATGCTACTCCCCCTTTTTGGAACAAATAGAGGAGCCGATGGAACTAACTGCAAATAACGTCTTGTAACCTGCCATAAGAAGTGATCAACCACAATCAAATGTCAAAAGATCATGGGAGATAGGCAATATTTAGTTACAGACCAAAAGGAAGAAAAAAGTCATAATAGGAGCCAAAAGTAAGCTGAACGAAACAGCTGGATGGATCTGGAGGAGAAGTCAAGGCCCAGATGTGTCTCGGGTCTTCGGTGTCTTCTTGGGGGCTCCAGATGGATCTGCAGATGACTTTCGTTCTTCAAAGTCTTATGAATCTCACTAGGAGTGTAGCGAGCCATCAACAATGCAATCTTTTCATCTTGGGACTTCACAACCTCAGTCAACTCCGTAACTCGAGCCTTAAGGCGAGCAATCCTCTCATCAGATGTAACCGGAGGTAGCGGAGGACCGGATGCAGCTAGAGGGGCATGCTTCTCAAGGATCAACTTCTTTGCCTTAACATATCCATAGGTCTCGGGAGTGGTCCAAATATCCTCCGGACGAGTCATAACGCCCTTTTCAAGAAGATAAGATGAAATAATCCATGGATGGCAAAGATGACTTCTAGTACTCTTGTGGGGTCCACTACCCGTCACTTGCTCCATAATATTGGCCCAAATATGACCGGCCACATCAATATTCTGTCTAGTGCCAAGCAAGTAAGGTACCAAAGCACGCACTCTAGTCAAGCTAGTAGCATGAACCAACTGATCCACATTTTTCTTCACAAAGCGAAGCCAAATCTTATATTTTGGCGTGAAGAGAGAAGCTGCAATTCTGCCTTTCACGAACTTACCAGCACCATTTGTCAATTCTTGTGCAATGGTGTTCTCTGTGGCCTCAGAGGAATCAACATCATCAACACGATTGGGTTTCAAACCCAACCAACTCCTCAAGTCATCGGCCGAGAAGCGAATCAATGTGCCTCGCACATATAATTTCCCAGAAAAGATGCTTGTCTTACTTTGGTAATCAATAGGGATATTAGCATAAAATTCCCTAACCAAAGTCTCATTAACCTTTCCTTCACAGGCAAACAAGCGCTCTAACCCGAAGTGAGCAACAATAGAATCAATGTCAATCACATCATAGTGTCTAAACTGATGAATCGGAATACGGTGCTCAGAATGAAATGACCGTGCAACCATAAATCTGTGAAAGTCACTATAAGCACCAGATGACCAGAAACGATGACAAAGAGGGACGAAAGTACCTCGAGCAGCCTGTAGGCTATCCCGAATGAAGGTGGAAGGATCTCCAATCGTGGGGTCAGGAAGAGTAGAGATATCAACATCATGTAGGGACTTTGTGGTCTTGAGAGAATCCCCAATCTTTCTCTTTCCCTTTTGAGCAGCTTCAAGTTCAGCGACAAGCTCATCACCACTGATCTCTTCAGACTCACTTTCGTCATCCACATTCTTTTCATCTTCAAAGTCAGAACCAGATTTCTGCTGTGCAGATGCATCTGGGTGAGCATCAACCGGCTCAGATTCATCTGAGTCATCTTTATCAGTTTGTCCTTCAATCTCAATATCATCACCAGTACCTTTGTCTACTGGAATATCCAAACCAACATTGTCAACAACATGAAAGTCGGAGCCACAATCTTTAATCACATTGTCGACCATACAATCAACCTCCACATTCTTCTCTAAACTAGAAGAATTCAAGTTCTCCCCCTCAATATAATCATCATAAATATCCTCAATAATCACCTTAGAAGGTGTTACACAATGTGATACATTAGCATTAGAGGAAGTACCAATACCATCAATACTAGTGGAAACATTACCAACACTAGTTTTTCCCAAATCAACAAGTAAGTTAGATACTTCATCCACACCAAATAATCTAGATGCAAACTCAACAATATCTACATGATTTCCCAAAGTTTCAAGCAAGTTTCTTCCAAAATCTTTAGAGATGGAGAGAGTTTCGGAGACATTACCAATAGAAGAAATTGGAGTACCCAAGTGTGATGGGGTGATAGCATCAACCGGAGGAGACGAGAGGAGGCGGGAGCCGATGGTGGAGACGGCGGCGGTGGCGGTGGCCGCCGGTGGCGCGGCCGAGTGAGCCGCGTGGCTCGCGGCTTTGGGAGCTCCGGTGGTGGTGTCCAAACTTGGTGGAGAAGAAGAACTTTGATCTTTCAATTTCCTTGGTGAAGATCTCAAATTCTTCCCTAGATTTGGTCTCTTGGATATGGATTTCTTCTTTCCCATGTCAATTTCAAGTGGGTGTTTGTGATTTAAGAGTTGAGAGGTGAAGGTTATGGAGATTTGAGAGGTTGAAGATGATGAATAGTGAGAGAGAGAGAGATGTATGCGTGTTTTAGTGTGTGTTTGTGTGTGTTTTTTGTGTTTTGTGCGTGTATATAGAGAAAGAAGTGGGTCTTGACCAAATATGACTCAATTACCAAGAATCACTCACCTTTTAGAATTCCATGCAGATGAAAATTTCAGATCTGCTCAAATAGGGAATCCATGTACGCGCCAAATTCTGTTTCCATTTGAATTGCAGTTGGTTAGTTGGGAAAAATTAAAGAATTAAGGAAACAAAAAGTTACCAAAATTGGCCCACAACTAACTGACTTTTCCTGCAAGATACGCGCACATAAGCCCACTGTATACTGCTTTTAAATATAAATTCACGAAAATTAAAAAAACCGAATTTTAGAGCTAGATGCAACTAGTACCGCCAGATTCATCTGGGTACTGTCGGCTTCCAACGCGACAGATGCATCTGGGCAGTGTACAGTCCACCACGCATAAATACAAGTCAATTACGGTGTGTGTGTGTGAATCAAACAACAGCTGGCCAATCATACATCACCGTCAAATACCTTATGGTTGCACTGACTTATTGGCTTTTCACTGGAGCGCACTAGCAGACCGTTCAAAGTCTGTAAAGGTGCGAATTCTCAAGTCCGGCTTTGCCGACTTTTTAAACAGAATGACATTGTCTTTTGGAGGTGGAAATAGCTACGCTCAATCCCCAGAAGTCATCTTTTTAACTTCTCCCCCTTTTTCTTTCAATTTGAGCTTATTTTCTTATTATTTTTTTTTTGAAAGAGGGGTATGGACTTGGCTTGGATTGGCAGCCTTCTTTTCCACTGACCCTGCCCTTGGACAATCGAATCGCGTGCAATGCTAAAAGCAAGATTTTGAACATAGGTCTACACTCAGATATAGAGCCTCAATCAGAAACAAAACCTTATAGCATTGACGGTAGTGACTTATTCCATTGGATTGTCCGACTGTAGTGCTGGCAGATTAGTCTAGAGGCATGTTGACTGTCGTACGCCAGATACATCTGCCTCAATGTAAGTTTCCAGCACTCAGATTCATCCTGCAGTATCCAGACAGTCTACAATTAGTAATACCCACATGAATAGGAAAAACTATCTAAATGCATGTATAAAACTTTAAAACAAACGGAAAATGAAACAAATGATGTAATCTTTTGTTATTTTCTCCTTTTTTGTTTTTTTGTTTTTTTGTGTTTTTTTGTTCAACAAAATGCATGGCCTATTCGGTGGTGGGAAACCCGATTTGTTTCCTAAGGTTTTCAAATTTAGCGTTGTCGAGGGCCTTAGTGAACAAATCTGCAAGTTGTAGATCGACCAGTATGTGCTCCAGTTGATAATCTTTTGTTCCACCAATTCCACGATGAAGTGGTGTCTCGATATCGATGTGCTTTGTTCGGAGTGTTGAACCGGGTTTTTCAAATGTTGATAGCACCGGTGTTGTCACAAAATATAGTGGCTTGATCGACCGAGATCCCGTAGTCGCCTAACATCTGTTTCATCCAAAGGAGTTGAGTGCGAGAACTCCCAAAGCCTATATATTCGCCCGGTGTGGATAGGGATATGGAATTACGCTCTACTCACCACGCCACCAGATTGTTTCCAATATAGAAAGCAAACACCGGATGTGCTTTTTCCTGGTCATCAACATTACCCCAATTCGGCATCCGAGTAACATGCAAGATGGGCGGATGGTGTCTCGAGTATAATAAATACCATAGTTGTATGTACCACTTACATACCGGATGATCACTTTGATCGCAGCCAGATCGACTCCTTAGGGTTAAGCTGATATCCGGCGCATACACCTCTGTTGAAGGATATGTCGGCTCGCTAGCGGAGGTATAGCAAACTGCCAATCATGCTTCTATAGAGGGATTCATCAACCTCTTTGCCAGTGTCATCCTTTGAGAGTTTCAGCGTGGTTGCCATGGGAGTTCTTATGGGCTTTGCGTCTTGAAGCCCGAACTTCTTCACCAGGTTCTTGGCGTATTTTTCTTGCGAGATTAAGATGCCGGATGCATCCTGCTTCACCTGCAAACCAAGAAAGAAAGTCAGTTCACCAACCATACTCATTTCAAATTCTCTTTTCATAGCATTCACAAATTCATCAATTTTGGACTGTGAAGTAGAGCCAAATACTATATCATCAACATATATTTGGGCGATGATTAGTCCAGATTTTAAATGCTTAATAAAAAGAGTTTTATCAGTTCCTCCCCTTTTGTATCCTTTCCTTGAGCAAAAGGACGTGAGCCTCTCGTACCAAGCTCGTGGAGCTTGCTTCAGACCGTATAGAGCCCTTTTAAGCCTATATACATAGTCTGGATGGAATGGATCTTTGAACCCTTGTGGCTGTTCCACAAAGGCTTCTTCGTTCAACACACCATTCAGGAACGCGCTTTTGACATCTATTTGATATAATCTGAAGTTGACGTAGTACCCAGACAACTAACAAAGCAACCTAATGGATTCAAGACGAGCTACGGGAGCAAATGTCTCCTCGAAGTCTAAGCCTTCAATTTGTGTGTAACCTTGTGCGACTAGCCTGGCTTTGTTTCGCACAATGATGCCAGATTCATCTGTCTTGTTTCTAAAGATCCATTTTGTACCAATCACATTCTCTTCTTTCGGACGTGGGACCAATTCCCAAACGTCATTTCTCTCGAATTGGTTCAACTCTTCTTGCATGGCTTGAACCCAATTCTCATCATTCAATGCTTCTTTCACATTCTTTGGCTCAATTTGTGAGAGATAGCACATGTTTCCCAAGTAGAAACACATGTTGCCTAGTTCACAGGCAAACTTTCTTCGAGTTACCATCCTTTCAGAAGGATTAGTGAGGATGTTGTCCAAAGGATGTGCCTTTTGGACTCTCGACGATGGTTTCTTTGCGGTTCTAGGTCAGCTGCTCGTCTGCGCAGCGCCGGATGTGTCCGTTCTCGACCGCTCGTGTCGATTCATCCGCTATGCGGTCCTTCCGTGTTGTTTTGCATTTACCGGATAATCGATTTTCACGGGCTGTCGGATACAACCACCGTTTCTATCGATCATGTGGAAATTTCAGTGGGTCAGAGTCATCTGCCTGCAAATGAGAATTTCCATCGTTAGTATCATCAACCTACACATTTATAGACTCAACAACAGTTTGAGTTCTAAGATTAAAGACTCGATATGCCCTACTATTCTCTGAATAGCCCAAAAACACACCATCATCAGATTTTGAGTCAAATTTCCCCAGATGTTCCCTATCTTTCAAGATGTGACATTGACTTCCAAATACATGAAAGTAGTCAATCCTAGGTTTTCTACCCTTCCAAATTTCATAGGGGGTTTGTTTAGTGCTAGTTCTAAGGACGACTCGATTGATGATATAGCAAGCAGTGTTAATGGCTTCAGCCCAAAAACGAGTGGACATTTGTTTGCTATTTAGCATAACACGAGCCATCTCTTGCAAGGTCCTGTTTCTTCTTTCCACAACTCCATTTTGTTGTGGAGTTTTTGGTGCTGAAAACTCTTGACTTATCCCATATTGGGCACAAAAGTCAGCAAAATCAGAGTTCTCAAATTCCCTTCCATGATCGCTTCGATCCTCTTGATTCTCACATTGCTCATCATACTTTTCGCTTTCTCAATTTACGAAATAAAATAGAGAAACTATCAAAGGTATCGATTTTTCGCGAATAAACATGACCTGTATATCTCGAAAAGTCATCGACACATACATAGATGTATCTCTTACCTCCTATACTTTCCTTTTGAATGGGACCCATCAAATCCATATGGATGAGTTCGAGTATATGAGAAGAGACAAGTGACTTACCTGGTTTGTGTTGGCTTCGAATTTGCTTACCCTTTAGACAATCGCCACAGACTCCATCCGAATAGTCTTGATTGGGTAGTCCTTTGACCGCTGGGTTTTTGCCAACTTCACGAGATCATGGTAGTTTAAGTGGCCCAACCGATGATGCCACAATTCTTCGGCTTTGAAGGTAGCGAATTACGGACAACGAGATTGTCTAGTGTATAACACTTATCCTTTGATCGGATTCCCTTGAAAATGACGCTTTCAAAGGGTTAGAATTCTGTTACAACTCAACACCTTGCAATAGTCTTTAGAAAACATAACAAGAAGGTTTTCATCGCACAACCGCCTACATCGATCAAATTTGCTTTGGACCGGTGACAAATAGTACATCGCTTAATGTAGGTAAACCTTCAATATTGATGATACACGATCCAAACAATCTTACCCTTTTGGCCATCACCAAAAGTAACAACACTGCTTTCGCCTTTCACAAAATTTGATAGCAATGAGAGGTCACCGTCATGTGCCTAGAACAACCACTATCAAAGTACCAAGTGTTAGGAGTCAATGCACTAAAAGACAATTGAACAACATATGCATTTGCCCTAGTCTTTTAGGACGATAATGTCTCGAAGGCCTTGATGAGCTACAGTCGTCTCTTATGAGTATTAATAAGACTCAAATACTCATGGCAGATAAAAACATCATGTCCAAGTTTGGAACAGAAATTACACGTTACCTGTGCTGCAGATGCATCTCGCCTGTCCAGATGAGACTGGGTTCGTCTGTTTACTGATTCGACGGGGCCCTAACACTCAACCGGAGGCTTGCATTCTCAATCGTGCGCTTCTGCAGACGCAACGAACGTCCGCCAGATGCCTCCTGTAGGCGGCTGGTGGTCGCAGATGCGTCTGGGTGAAGTCCACTTCGATGTTCGGGTTTTGTTCCCGTTTCCTTCACAAATGTAGGGACTGCAGCTGGACCTTTACCTTTACCTTCATAGCCTAGGCCATTTTTGTTGCCGGCTGGTCTTCCATAACTCAAAATTTCATCAAGGCGGGCTGTTCCGAGTACCAAATCCTTGATTTTGTCATGAGCTTTAGCAAGTTCATCACTCAATCTGCTTATTTCAGCTTTTTCAGAATGTTCAGGTGTAGATACATCTGGATCATCCTCTCTGTTGGATTCGATTGCTATCTGCAACAGATGGATCCTCTCTTCTGCTATCTGGAGCTGTCTTTTCAGATCTTCAGCTGTTATTCCAGATTCATCTGGGGTGGTTCCTGCAGTAGACAAGGTCATAGAATCAGTACCAGATGAGTGTAAAGCAGTGAGGGTAGTTACCTGATTATCAGACGAGTTTTTCGCAGAATCGGGTCCAGATGCGTCTGACTCAGCATCGCTCCATGTGATGTTCATTGCCTTCTTGCCTTTCCTTTTCAGTGTGTTAACACACTCAGAGGCAATATGTCCATATCCTTCGCATTCTCTGCATTGAATGCGGGTTTTACCTTTCCCTTCAAACGAATTTGAAGAATTGAATTCTTCTTTGCATTGAAGGTACTCTTTCTTTGTTGTTGTCACGATTTTTCCCTTGAGATTTTGGGTTCTTACCCTGTTGCTGGCCTTTGAGAAATCTTTTGAATTGTTTCGTGAGGAGAGCCGTATTTTCGTCCTCATTAGAATCTCCAGATCCATCTCGCTCTTCATTGTTAGCCTTAAATGCAATTCCATTTCTTAAAATTTCACGGCCCGGATGCAACTCGAAGGTCATAAGATTACCAACAAGTTCGCCAACTCTCATAGATGAGAGATCCTTGCTTTCTTCAATTGCGGTTACCTTTGCTTCAAAGCGATCGGTAGAGATCGGAGTATTTTCTTCACGATCTGCACCTCGGAGAATCCTTGACCAGGATTCGGCTGAATTTGTGAGGTCACTTAGCCTTGCATAGAAGCTTCTAAAGTCCTCCTTCTCATCCATGATGAGAACTTCAAATTCATGAGTAATCATCCGCAATCTAGATGATTTAACAAACAGAGGTGCCTTCATTAGCAATCTTCAGGGCATCCCACGCTTCCTTAGCCGTCCTCAACGAGGAGATTAGCTTGAATTGATCTGCATCCACCTGCGAAACAATAGCATTAAGAGCTTTAGAATTAAAAGAAGCGGCGATGCTCATACGATATAAGTGCTCCTAGGTTTAGCGGTGGTCACATCACCAACAAATGGCGATGGAGTGCAAGTGTATCCATCAAGGGTGGTAGTCCAACAACGCTCATCAATGGATTGAATAAAAATTTCCATCCTAATTTTCCAATAAGGATAGTTAGATCCATTGAGAATAGGGGGTCTAAGAGTATTAGACGACTCCATTTAGACAACTGGATCTCACTTTGTAAAAGTGAACCCGCTCTGATACCAATTGAAAGTTTATAGTTGTCTAAGTTATCTGATTTAAGTGATCAGATACGTCTGTGTTATGTCCCGTTACTCAGATTCGACTGCAATAGCCATCGCTTAATGTAAGATGCGTCAGAATCGGCGTATCCTAGATGCGTCTACGTACGCCAGATGCGTCTGGATCGTGATTGCTGAAATAACAGAATGCAGAAAAATAAACAGTAAAAACACAGTAATTTTAACGTGGAAACCCAAACGGGAAAAAACCACGTGCTCGTCGCCTACGAGCAAAACCTACCAACCACGTCCAATCAGTTTAAAACTTTACAAAGGAAATCAAAGGCAATAATTACGCATAATTAATTGCAACATCTAAGAAATAAATTAAAGAACTCCCTGTTCGATCTTCCTTAGCATGTAATGCGAGCAGACATCCCGTCTCTCTTCAGTGATTCCTTGTAACCGCGTTCCCGCAACGAATCTACACCTCCCGTGTTGATCTCTTCAAGTTGTGGGCAGATCTATTGGTTGGAGGACTCCCTCCCGGAGATTTGAACCAATATCAATTAATAATCAAGGTTGGTGTGCATGGGATTGATCAATTGATGATCGAAAAGCCATGCACGGGATGGGAGAAGGAGACACGTTTCTTGAGAAAAGTAGGGGACGAATTTCAATGCTCCAAACGTGTTCATGTGTTCCTTCAATTGTTGGTGTTTTAATACAACTTGTCTTACTTGTTGGCCAAGTCTCCAAGTTACCATAAACCACCAAATCCTACAAGGAATAAGATTACCATTAATTGTAGGATAAATCAAATAAGGTAATAATCAAATATGGAAAAAAGATCTTACCTTATCATGTATCAATATAATATGGAAAGTATCTTACCAAATCATATGATACGTCGAACGTGGACATAGAAGCCATCCTAGACGTGTGCTAGGGTTCGTGTCCCACTTGGACTCTCACTTATTTAATTAAAATAAGGAATTATCACATGTGCTAATTTAAACCAAGATAAACTAAAAATACAATGTGATAATAAGTCCATAAAAATCCACAATAATTAAATTAATTAAACACATAATTTAACTAACTTAATTATTAATGTGGAAAAATAAAAATGCCAATTACTAACTTAATTTTCTATACGAAAATAAAGCTAACACACCCTCATATATATAATAAAAAATATATAATTCAATACAACTGAAAATAATAAGAAACAATCATCATTACAAAAAATATGACTTTTAGAGACGACAATCATACTTATAGCCCCGTGCCTATAGAGTAATAGCAGCGATATACTCGTGTATGTAGAGCAATAACAGCGACGTCACTTCTATTACTCAACAGGCACAAGATTATATGGGCGACTGAGCCATATCTAAAGGTGTAGTTTCTTGTAATGAATTAATATACCATAAATAGAAAAGATTAACCAACAAATAATCACAATGGACACGGTTCAATAATATACTAAACTAAACAAGAAACGCTAAATCAAAGATTAGTCAACAAACTAAATTAATTAACTACACCTATATGCGTAAATAAAAAATTAACAAACTCGTAAGGGAGCAAATGAATTCAAACCCAAACTTAAGCTAGCGCTAAAGTAAACCGAATTAATATCAATATTATTTCATAATAATTCGTTCACCCGTAAATCAATAATAACAGTCGAAACAAAAATATACTACATAAATAGCCAAATAGGTGTTGGTCTATTGGGTCAATGGATTTGGGCTAAATTTAGGCCCAAAACTTTAAAGAAAACCCTAACAAATAGCCGAAGTTTAAGAGAGAGAAGAGCCCATAATTGCATCTGGTCAGATCTGCGTGACTGCATCTTCTTCATCTTCACAACAATTCGGCAGTTCTTTTTCTAAGTTTCTTCTTTCGGCGAACAGTTACAGGCAACTTAGTGATTCCGACGGATCTGCAAGAGCGGTCGTGCAGGCTCGACAGGTGCTAGATCCGTCCTTGATTGTAATCATCATCGGACATATACAACGTAAAATGGAGTGAAAGTTATAACAAAGGCCGAAAATAATGCACCAGAATGGAGGATGTTACGACGAGTCCACCGGCGGCTGACAATGTGAGATAAATCACAAATTATTCCCAGCAATTTATTCTAGATATAATGTTCAATTCGAAACATTTTCAAATATAGTCATCTAAATATAGATAAATCATAGCGATATTTGAAGATTATGTTAACCTTAGGGCTCAATGAAAAACAACACAAATATTTGGTATAGAGTTTAATTCCCTCTAAAAATTTCCTCTAAAAAGTGTACCATTTGCCCTTCTTGTGTTTGTAGATGGACCCCCACAACGGTTCGGTCAACTTCTATATATATATATATATATATATATATATTATATAAAGAAAATTATACAATTTTTAATCTATTTTTTAAATTAGATTAATAAGTTTTCCCACTTACAACCAAGCCCTTTTTGTGTTTTGATATTCCTTTTTTATTCAATAGTAATCAATCCTTAACAAATAAAAATTAATTAATCATTATCTGTATTAAATCTTATCCTCACCAAAATAACGAAATACACATATTCAAAATTAGATTTTTTTTCAAATCTCCACCGATTCAAACTTATCTTTTATAAGTTTTTTGTCTTTTGATATTTTCATTTTTTTATTAATTAATAATTAATCATAGCAAACAAATTAATAAATCATCATTTATATTAAATATTAAATCTGAATTTTGTTTCCCTAAGTAAGTATTGATAATTATTATTTTTTTAGTTTTTAATCCAAATCTAAAGATTTATGCCTATATATATAATAAGAGTCTCTTATAAATGATCTATATATAAAGAAAAATAGGAAATTTTTAGCCAAAATTTTTAATTAGATTAATTAATTTTGGTGCCTAAAACCAAACCCTTTTTTGTGTTTTGATTTTTGGATTTTTTATTAATTAATAATCAATCCCTAACAAATAAATTAACTAATTATTATCTATATTAAATCTTATCCTCACCAAAGTAAGGAAATGTGTACAATCAAAATTAGATTTTTTAAAACCTCTATTGGTTTGAACTTGTATTCTCTAAGTTTTTTTGTCTTTTGATTTTTTTTACATTTTTATTAATTAATAATCAGTCCCAACAAAAAATTTGATAAATCATCATGATATTTATATTAAATATTAAATCTAAATTTTATTTTCCTACATAGGTATTGATAGTTATTATTTTATTATTTTTTATTTAAATTTAAAAATTTATATGTATATATAGAATAAGAGCCTTTTGTAAATAATTAACTACGAAATGAAAAATTAATTCTTAAAAAACTAAAATTAATTAAAATTAACGATTTGATTAAGATTTGATTGTTGTGTGATAAAAAATTAACATTCATTAAATTGTTACACAAAATTAAAATAAAAATATGACATTAAAATTTTAAAATTAGATTTGATTCAATAATTAATTTTTTAAATAATTAATTATTTTTACAAATAATTAGCTGAGGAACAAAAATTAATCTAAATTGGCAATTTTCCTAAGATTTAATTTTTGTGTGATACAAATTTAGAAATCATTAAAATTTTACAAAAAAATTAAAATAAACTTGTAACATTATTATATTGGTCCATTTATTTAATTTTAAAATAAAATTAGCTAGAAAATTAAAATTAATTAAAATTAGGAATTTTTTAGGATTTAATTTTGGTGTGATAAAAAAATTACAATTCATAAAATTTGTACACAAAAACTAAAAGAAACATGCAACACTTAATTTTTAATCTTTTAATTAATGGTTCAATTGTGAAATTAATCTAATATTTAATTAATTGAATTTATATGTATTTTTATATCTATATCTTTTAAATTCCAGATGTCTTTTAGTGGAAATAATTAGTTAATGTCTTTTAATAAGTGATTTCAGTCTTTTTTTTTTTTTTTTAACTTTAGTGTTATACACTTCTTTTAATTTAAACAAAAAAAAAACTGCAAATTCTCTTCATAAAGATTAAATTAGTTGTTTTTAACAAAAAATAATTGTTTTTAAAAATAGTTCTCTAAAAAATATAAATTAATTATAATTAATTTTATTGCTATTAACTAAAATTAATTATATCAGTCATTTTCATTTCTTTTAAACTTCTATCCTGGTTGTTCTGCACAAATAGCTTTTGCACATTTCATTAATTTTTAATGTGAGGTGCAAAGCAATGACCCTACATATGAAGCAACCAAACATCATTTTGAAGACCGGGGAAAGGGCAATAATGTTCACATGCTCTAGGGTGTTCCGTAGTTACGAAATTCTGAATGTATTTTCCGGTCACAAACTACCTTCGCTAAGAAATCCAACACTAGATCTAGAATCAGCATGGTAAGAGGTGCTCCAACAATTCGAAAAATTTTCCGGCGACACCGTGGCTGCCTGTGGAATTTTTTGCCACAATTATGGCCAAATTATCGCTAAAAACTTTGACCGTTAGCCGGTATCACTGGAAAATTTTCCTAATTGTTGGAGCTCTTTCTTGCCGTACTGATTCTAGATTTGGCCTTGGATTTTTTTGACAAATGTCATATGTGACCGAAAAACACCGCAAGAGTTCTATAATGAACATTCCGGAGGGAAAGAGGCATGGCAATCCAATCATAATTTTTAATCTGATAAAGGTTTGCTCCAAAATTTTTTCAATGTGATTTTAAAATTATATATATTTGATATCAGTAGTCCAAATGGTATTCACACTATATTAAGAACAAATAAGGTGGAGAAAAATGCACCTAAAAAATTAATGTGAAATCAATATCTCTCTGAGAAGTTATGGTGGCCATATTTTCAAACAAAAAAACGGATTTTTAAATTTGACATATGAGTTATTGTATTTTGTAGGTTCTCTTTATGTTAATGTGATTGTTATGGTTTAATTTATTATAGGAACAGGGCCAAATTCTGGGAAGACGATGGTTATAATATAAGGAAGGGCAACGGGATATGGGGTTTTTTAGTCATTTGCTTGCTGTTTACAAGAAATTTGACCAAGAGACATGATGGTAAGAAAGCATTTCATTATCCCTATATTTTTTTGGATTATATTTTGTTTCCTTTTTCTTTTTTATTCTAATGTAATTGACTTATCGGTTTTGCAGATTATTGAAATGGAACATGTGAATTTTGTGAAGAACCGACTGTTATTCTTAAAGTGGAGGCTTTATTGAAATTCTGCAAAATCTAGGAAAACATTGGGAAAGCTTTTAATTTCAAGTAATGTGAAAAGGAAAGCAAAAAGAGTAGCTTTTCTTAGCTTGTGTAGCATTTTCAATTCAAAAATGTTACTTGTTCATGTGCAGAGACTCGAAAATTTTGTGGCAGTACTCATTAGTAAGAGTTTAGGTATGAAAAACTCCTTTCATTGTCAAGAAATGTTAATTCAAGTAAATGTGAGTGCCCAAGTACATGAGAAATCCCCACAAGTTTTACTATACGATGCTTGGTAATGTGGCTTCATATATGGCGGTAGTCTTTATTTGCTAGTCAAGAGGTGAGTGGATTACTCAATACATCGGAGAACTATAAATTTTTCCTAATACAAAGATGAATGATTTTGATTTATTAGAGAAGAGAACTGGAAAAGTGTGCTAGGGGACTGTCATTTATCTCAATTGCCATGTGCATTCTCCTGTACATTTGCTTCATTTATTTGGTATTTCAATAGGAAGTTTTAAAGTTAGTTTATAACTTACATCCTTTAAGGGGCCGTTGGAGATACGTCTCTCTGTGCAAGGCATGGGTAAAACAGATTTTAAATTATATATTGGGCATAGCTCTCCCTATGCAACCCGTGGGTGATAACACTAGTTGTTTAGAATGCTTCGTATAGACCATCTTTTAGATGGGGTTGGCTCACCACGGGCTTTGACTGACTTAAATGTGGGGTCAGTCTAGGTTATTCCATCTATTATATTGTGAATAATTTTTGTTTTGAATGTATGATTGAGATTTGATGACAATGTATTAAAAGAGATAAAATAAATATCAAATCATTGTATGAGTGGTTAGAAATGATGAGAGAAAAAAATAAATTTGAATTGATGAAATTTAATATGTATAGAACAAGAAATATAGTGCAAGTAATTTTATCTTGTATTATAATATTTCAACTTAGTAAATATAAAATAAAATAAACTTCAAAGCAAGTTTTTGAGAACAACAAACTTAAAAGTTAACAATTTCAATTGGTTGAAAATTTTCCAAACTAAACCGAACTATTTATCTTCCAAATTCATCCATTTTCATTGGATTTGATTGTGAGGCTTGACCACCTACATAGCCAAATAATAGTACTTCAGTATAGTTGAAGGCATATTTGTCATTTATTTATTATTTTTTTTTAAATTTACTCAGTTATAGTGTATTTTCCTTGTACCATTATCATTGAATACAATGGCATGAGGAAAACTTGAATTGAAATTAGTATGAGCTTTCTTTGATCAATTATTGAAAAAAGTAATTATTTTTAAGTTTACTAAGGACACTAAATAATTTTAGAAAACATTCACTAACAATTTATTTAATCATTAACTTAACAATTTCACTTGACAAAATAAGGTAAACGATTCCATCACCTCCCCACTATCATTGCCACCGACATTTACCCATTATGTCCGCTTTTGAGCGGTTTGAATAGCTTGGTTTGGGTGTTAACCTTTTTTATTTGAGGTTGTGGATGTAATGTTGGTAAAGTGCTCACCATGGACATCTCGCACTATTTTGTTAACACTTGATTGATGTTGGTGAAACTGACACTCTTGTAGGATCCTATCAATGAATATGAAGAAAGAGTCTATGAGAAATAAGAGGATATAGACCACATTGGGTAAGGGATTGAACCAGGGATGTATAGATTTTCTTTTATGTTCAGAGAATATTGGAAACTACATTTCTAGCACACACTAACACATATAAATGGTTAATAATGTTACCTCTATAGGTAATGTAATAGTTAATGTTTTCCCCTTGTAGGTAATGTTCTTACTGACATAGATAATATTTCAATAGAACTTAATTGTCTTCATTTTGTCCACCTTGTAAAAAATCAGCAACAATGATAAGAAGGTGGATAGATGAGGTCAATCAGACTTCATACATTGATATGATATAAAGCAAAGATGCTAAAAATTACCGTTAGGGGCTAGTGGGATAGGATGATCATGGACCTGTAACGAAAGAAGTTAAATTGACCGACTATGAGAAAAAGACAAGGAAAATGATACTCGACCGAAAGTTGACTTTAGACACTTATGAATTCCACGCAAATGTTAAATGCTCTCAACAAAGGACGAGCACGTATGTAAATTCAAAATCAGTGGCATCATTGCATTGTAAATTTTATGTTAATCTCAAAAATGTTATTGCACTGTGAATAACAAAACCAAAATTATTGTTTTACAGATTGGATTGTGGTGGCTATATGCTACATTTCAAGGAGTGCTTGATTAATGGATAGAGGCCTACTAAAATGTTGGGATTGCATTCAAGCAAAAGATCTTAGAGAAATTTGCAAGGCTAAGACCAAACAACGGCTAGGGGATTGAAAATCTTATTATTGTAAATGACTGTTTGGATAACTGAGCACTAAAAATACTTAGAAAATGGTATTTTGGATGCTTTTTGATGGTATACATGGTTTAGATGGTGGTTTAAATGGTATAGAAGCTATTTTAGATGTTTTTTGTAACGGTATTTCGTAATGAAAACATCTATTTCCTTACTCTATTTATCTTTGAAATTCATGTGTGGATAGTTTAAACAGTTTATTGCATTTGGTAATGTCTCTTTTAATATTCATATATAAAAATATTACTTCCCCCGAATATTTGACTTATAGGTTCACAGAAAGCGCTGTACTGACAAGTTAAAAATTAAGAATACCAAACCAATAAATCCACAGAAAAATAGAGAACAACAAAAATAATAATGTTTAGCAAAAATACTTAAACATTATCTAGGGATAGCATGCAAAGCAGAGGAATGATTACTGCTCCAATAAACGATATTACTACCCAAAATATTGACATTACTTCCAAAGATGATTAACGTTGCCACCCCCAATAAAAGTCCCCAAATAATACTAGGCAATAACTTCAGTACACGTAAGCTAGTCATTATTTCCCTTCTTATGACGACGATTGCAAATACTAGGCTTCTTCATACATTCTCCAATAAAAATCCCCAAATAATACTAGCCGGTTATGGTTTCCCTTTGTACGACAACGACTGCAAATAATAGGCTTCTTTACATATTCTCCGCTTGACTTATTCCTCTTATTCTTATGCCTACCCGGTGGCCTCTTCGCAATAGAAGGAAAGATGTAATAACTAGCCCACTCTGTTGAGCACTCATCAACATTGCTGATTAGATGAATAGGAAAGCTATAACACATCCTAAATGTGCGGGTGTGAAAATGGCGGTCAATGTTGCCATACACACTGTGCACCATTCATTTCTACATCGCAACTAGAGCATGAGGACATGAGAAGTAATTAGCATGCCACTTAACACAAGAACAAGTATGCTCATTGTGGTTAACTGCATAGCAATAGCAGGATTTGACCTCATAGATGCCCAGGGGAGGAAAAGTGAAGTGAAACAACGACCCTTGTCCATCTCTTTTTCCAATGTAGCTTCCATTTCTTGAGTAAGCTTGGACGTCCACCATTCAACCGCATCTTTTTTCGCAACAATCATCTCCATTTGTTTTGTTTGGGTTTGTTCTAGCAAGCAGTATACCGGCATCAAAAGCTCAAGTCTAATCCAGTTATTAATGATTCAGTAATACCATTGGTCGTTATCCCACAACAACAACATTTGCAAAATGCACGATACCAATTTTCAACAGGGGTCTTAGAAAGGAATAGATCAATAATAGTATGACCTGCCTCTTGTCTCAAAAAACACAAACTTTACTGATATTTCTTTGCAATAGAAGAGTATGCTAGCTTAAAAAACAAGTTTATGGTCTTCTTTAGAGTAACATAATTAGATTTACCCCATACCTCTCACCAAGATTAAACAACAAATGCTTGAAACATAACAAATGAGGACTATCAAAAAAGACAATGCCGAATGCACTCAATAGACCAACGACATGATATGAAGCGAAACTGATAATTCTTCCTAGACCTTCAAGCAGATTCTTCAAGTGGGGAAAAAATCAATTATCTTCTATTTCAGAATCACAAATACACATGGTAAGTGGAAACATGCCTGCACAAGCAAAAATGAATTAGATTACTTGGAATCGTAATACATTACTTGGCGTGATAGTCAAGAAGATGGACAAAATTAGAATTTTTTTTTAACAAAATACAAAGATTACTTCCCAAGATAATATATTACCTACGAGGGTAATATGTTACTAGGGGTGTGAAAGCATTAAGGAATACGATTTGAAGATGGATCAACCTCCATCTCAAAATAAGAGCATGGATTTTTGTCCATCACAGTATTCCTAAACCAAGTCAACTTGTTAAAAAATTCCAACTTCAATACCATAAAGTTTATCCCTAACCTTTTCCCTAGCTCTTAAGGCAACCTTATAACTAATGTCAAATTCATAAGAAGACTCGAACTTACTCATTATCTCCTCTGGGCGAATCAACATATTGTACATAATATCTGACTCAATATAGCTCATAGTGCAAAAGGCGGTGCTTTTGTTGGCGAAGAACATCACTCAAGTTTGCAAATTGCGCATATTATTAATGTAAAAACCACTATTAGACAAAGCTACAGTACCATTTATAAGCCAATTACATCTTTCTCTTTCTGAATTTCCACTATTCTCACAAATTAATAACATGCACGCGAACTCCATCGTTTCTATAAAAAGAAAATTTGAAACCAATTATGTCTTTAAACTCAACTATACCACCATTAAACTTCTAATCCACATAGACATGTAAAAAAAGCTAGCAAGCTCGAACACCATTATTGGCAAGCCGCTCGGCGCGAACTCTCCCGGCTCGCCTATTGAACAAGCCGAGCATGGCTCGAGCCCTCGCTCGAGCAAGCCTTAGGCGAGCTAAGCCGGTTCGTCGAGCTTGTTTAACATGTCTAAACCCGTACTATTGATATAATTAGCCCATTCATTAGATAGAAACGGCTTTGACGCTTTAGACCTAAATGGAAAATTTAGAAATTTATCTTCCTCGGCCACGGAAGAGATATCATTAACTGAACCAACGTGACTTAAACTCGAATTCCCATTCTCTTTATAGACCGAAATCTCAACACAATGCAATTTATATATCCTAACCCCCACTAAATAACATCCAAAAATCAACTTCATTTTGTAAGTAGCACGTAGAATATCATGGAAACAACTACTGGATAGTAATGATATCATTAAGACAAAAACAAATCTACGATATATTTCATCAGACAAGGCGGCATAGCTCAGATGAGAATCCATTGGAAATAAGAAACATTGACCATTCCAACTATACCGACCAACCAAAATAGACTCACCATGCCTAGAAAAAGAAAGGGTAACAAATCAATCACAACAACAAAAGAAAGATTACATCAAAAGAAGCAACAAAAACTACGTACCCAAGTAACCACACAAAAGCAACATAAATAAGAAGATTACTTGCCCAAGTAATGACACTGGCAAAAAAAGAAAAGATAAAAATTAAAGATTACTCAGCAAAGGCACTATTTTGATAACAAAAACCCAAATATGAAAAAATTACCTCTCCAAGTAATGATAAGAAGAACAACAAACTCTGAAACTCGGGACAGTAAACAAAATAGATTACCTACCCAGGTAATCTCACTAATAACACATACATATCACAGCATGAAAACTAACACCGGCAACAACAACACCAAGTAAAAACCAATAGATAATCACTAAGGTCAACAACAACAAAATTTCACTAATAACACATAGATATCATAGCATGAAAACTAACACAAACAACAACAACACAGAGTAAAAATCAATAGATAATTACTAAGGCCAACAACAACTAAAGTGATCAGCAACGCAAACTAACTAAACGAAAAATAATGCAGCAGCAAAAAATGATAATCGAGTCGATCATCTCAACAAACATTGCAAAACGCAGGAAAATCGATAAGAATTAAATAAAATCAAACAAGAAAAAAGCAGCAAAGCAAACCAAAAAAAAAAAAAAAGAAGAAGATCTAACCTAATAGCAGCATCACCGGAGTAAGAAGAATGAGCTTCCTCCATGGAGCTAACTGACACGCCCCGCACCAAATTATCTCTAATAACTTGACACGTGGCGTGCGCCAACGATGGATGACAACTACGTGCCGGATCCATCGCTAAGGCAAACTCTAACTACTTGATTTTACCTTAATTTGAATAATAATAAAAAAATATTTTGCGGAAAATTTGACAGAGTTTCCTCTGTATTTTGAACATATCCATCCTGTAAGAGATTTATTCCAAGCTCCAGACATGCAACCCAACATTTGCACAAATCTCATTTCAAATCAAGAGTATTGAAACCTTTAGAAACAAGCCCAACCACCATAATTCAATATCAGTGTCACTTTCCAAAACTCAAACGAAAACGATGTCGAAAAGAATTAATGAATAAACCAATAGATCCATTCTTAAAAACCCTTTCTCAAATGAATGCGAGGTTTCAACTAAACACTAGTAAATGAATGAACAATTAAATGAACCTACTAGCTAAATGGAAAGGTAATGGTAGTGGTGGTCAACAGGCGATCTAAGCTCACGCTCAAATGCTTCCTGATAAGAAAAAAACATTGGAAAAATACGTGAGTTTTGTAACCCAGTGAGTGGATAAGTTCACAAATATATGTAGGTTTCCATTTAAAATATCTTCACAAAACCTCTTTACATCCAAACGCATATATGGCATAAATAATTGAAAACCATCGAGGTAATTCTAGTAACTGAAATTGTTCTAACTGAATAAATACTGATTATACCGTTTCAAACGGATTTTGCTTTCTAAAACTGAATTCTGTAACTAAAAATAATTTACTGAAAAATAACATCAAAAGTACCAACAAGCAACAACACACTTGTGTAGAGTACTCTCAATACACATGGCGTGTCGCTCAAAAGTCTGTTCTGTCTGAATATCTGGTCATACGCGTGCAGAGCAAGCCCCAAAGGCTAAACACCCCCGTACACGGCCCAAAGCCTATGTGTGTACGAAAGTGGGTCCCAAAGACCTCTGTAATTCTGGTCATACACTGTGGAACACATCACAACAGTGCAGAGCGGGTAAATCTAACGAGGTACTCTGTGATGGTTTTGAAAGAATTTTCATATGATCTCTTTTGAAAAGGAAACGCTACTAATAAAATCCATGACTTGCTGAAACATTCATTTACAATAACATGTCGTGAAAATCTTTAAAAGCATATTGGGATTTAAAACATGCTATTTTATGAAAAATATAATTTTTCCACTCACAGAACTACGAATTGCTTCTAATTCGGTTGGTAGGCTTCCCCAATCGTCTCGTCACCACCTGAAATAACAATAGTACTCTAATAAAAATCTATACACATGAATTTCAACTAATTGCCTACCCACATTCAATACCAAACCTTAACTTTTCTAACATTCTCTAATGTTCCCATTCTGTTGCTTTATTCCACTTCTTTCATTGATTTCACTATATTTCATACCATTGGAACCAACCAATGGAATCACATAATACATTTCCAAACTTTCACCATTTAGGTAATGTGAGTTTCAATCCACTTTATCACCCACTACTCAATAACCATCAATTCCACTTCAAAATAATTAGTTATGGCCAAATAACATCTTAATAACACCAATTGCCCCAAATTAATGATAAATTTCGAATCCCCAATGTCTATTGGTAAAACCCTAGAATCAATTTCACAAGTTACCTCGAATTCCATGAGATAAAATTGGAGAAATACGCTACCACGCTAAACCACAGTGAAACCAAGCTATCTTCTTCCTTTTTCCCTTTTTCTTTCTTTTTTTTTCTCCTTTTTCTTTTCTTTCCTCGCGTGAATTGCCTCTGGTTTTCTTTCGTTGCTGTTGAATCTCACGAATCCCTCTTTTGGTTTCATACGTGTATATATATATATATATATATATATATATATTATATAATTGCAACCCAAGTCCCTATCCTTTATTTAAGAGATTTAAGTTGGTCATTGACCCTTAATTGCGCCCATAGCCCACAAACTTCCAATTAAATCGATTTAGTCCATAAATTTTTTAATAGACTAAATTAAATTCCTTTAATAATTTGACTTTGACCCAATTAACGGCTTTGACCAAGTAGTGGCTAAAATTTAAATAAATGGAAATTCGGGTCGTAACAACCTTACCTCCTTAAAAAGAATTTCGTCCTCGAAATTCAGTCAGCTACTGTCTGAAGAGGTGAGGATACTTAGCTCGCATTTGCTCCTCCTCCTCCCAAGTAGCTTCTTCCACTGGATGATTCTTCCACGATACCTGAACTAGATTGGCGACCACCTTATTATTTTTGATCTGCTGTCTTCTACCAAGTATTCGATCAGGTTCCTCATCGTATGTCAAATTCTCCCTCACCTCAACTGGTTGTGCTTCTAGGATATGAGATGGGTCCGAAATGTACTTGCGAAGCATGGAAACATGAAAGACATCATGAATCCTAGATAGCTCACTTGGTAGAGCCAAGCGATAAGCGGATCGGGCCAATTTCCTCAATGATCTCGTAAGGCCCTATATAACGTGGGCTTAGCTTTCCTCGTCTACCAAATCTCAAAACACCTTTCCATGGAGATAGACGCAGAAATACCTTATCCCCAACTACAAACTTAAGATCTCTCCTACGCTTATCCGCATAGCTCTTACATGCATCTGAGCCACCTTCAATCTTTCTCGATTATTGCTACATTCTCAAGTGAGTTGAACCAACTCAGGCCCCATTAACTCGTTCCCCACTTCACTCCAACAAAGCTGGAGTTCTACATTTTCTACCATACAAGGCTTGAAAGAGCCATTCCTATCTTTGGAATGGTAGGCGTGTGTAGGCAAACTCCATCAAGCTAAGTGATTATCCCAACTTCCTTTAAACTCAAGGGCGCAAGCTCGAAGCATATCTTCCAAAGTTTGTATGGTTCGTTCTGACTGACCATCTGTTTGCGGGTGAAATGCGGTACTGAGGTGTTGTTTAGTGCCCAAAGCACCCTGTAGTTTCGGCGTAACTTAGATGTAAACCTGGAATCTCTATCTGAAATAATAGAGACTGGAACTCAGTATAGACACACTATCTCATCCACATACAACTTAGCCAATTTACTTAAAGGATCAGTTTCTTTAATCGGAAGGAATCTGGCAGTCTTTGTCAACCGATCAACAATCACCCAAACTCCATCATTTCCACGTTGCGTACGAGGAAGGCTAAACAGAAAATCCATAGTAATGTGTTCCCATTTCCACTCGAAATGGGCAAAGGTCAGAGTAATCCAAATGTCTTTTGACGATCCGCTTTACCTGGCCGACAAACTAAACATTTTGACACAAACTCGGCTATCTCTTTCTTCATGCCTAACCACCGGTAATGATCTTTCAATGTGTGATACATCTTAGTATTGCTGGGTGCATAGCATAAGCCGAATCAGGCGCTTCTTCTAAAATCTCCTCTTCAATTCTTGATGTTAGGCACACATAATCATTCTCCATAACTAAAGCACCATCATCTGCGATCGCATAATCTTTTCGTAATCCGAGATCAACCTCCTCCTTCAGTTTCTTAAGTGACAAATCCCGAAATTGTGCTTCCTTAACCTTAGCAACCAAGGTAGGTCTCACATGGAAGCTAGCTAATATCCCTCCTGTTGGAGTCGTGGACAATTCGGTATTCAACTTCTTGAACTCACCAATCAACAAAGCTACCATTGCATTAGCCAGTGATGAGGAACTAGTCTTTCTACTCGAGCGTCGGCCACCACATTCGCTTTTCCTGGATGGTAGTCGATTTTACAATCGTAGTCTTTAATCAGCCCGAGCCATCTCCTCTGTCTCAAATTCAACTCTTTCTGATCAAAGATGTATTTTAAACTCTTATGATCCGTGTAAATCTGGCACTTCTCGCCATAAAGGTAATGCCTCCAAATTTTAAGAGCTAAAACCACTGCAGCCAATTCTAGGTCATGGGTTGGGTAATTCAATTCATGTTTCTTCAATTGTCTTGAAGCGTAAGCTATAACCTTCCCATTCTCGCATTAAAAGCGCAACTTGAACCTTGCCGTGAAGCATCACTGTATATCACAAATTCTTCACCTGGAGATGGAAGTGTTATTATAGGTGCAGATAATGACCTACACTTCAATTCCAAGAAACTTTTCTCACATTGTTCTGTCGAGCAAATCTAGCATCTTTACGAGTCAAAGCGGTCAATGGAAGAGCTATTCTAGAAAATCCTTCTATAAATCGACGGTAATATCCCGCGAGTCCAAGAAAACTCGAACCTCTGTCGCATTAGTAGGGCGTTCCCACTTAAGAAGCCTTGAGTCTTGATAGGGCCTACGTAAATGCCTTCTCTCACGAGATTACATGACCCAAGAATACTACTTTGTCAAGCCAAAATTCACACTTCTTGAACTTGGCATATAGTCGCTTGTCCCGCATAACCCGCAAAATAGTCTTCAAGTGCTCGGCATGTTCATCACGATTTGCGAGAATAGATTAGTATATCATCTATAAAGACGATTACAAATCGTCAAGATACGGTTGGAGAACTCTGTTCATAAGATCCATAAATACCGGAGCATTGGTTAATCCAAATGGCATGACTAAGAATTCATAGTGGCCATATCGAGACACGAAAGTCGTCTTCGATATGTCCGTCTCTCGATCTTAAGTCGATGGTACCCTGAACGTAAATCAATCTTCGAGAATACCGTAGCATCTACGGTGATCAAACAAGTCATCGATTAGGGTAAGGGATATTTGTTGCGAATAGTGACCTTATTCGCCTGCTCGTAGTCAATACACAATCTCATGTTGCCATCTTTCTTTTCACAAATAACACCGAGCTCCCCAAGGAGATACTGGCTGGGCCTGATGAAACCCTTATCCACCAAATCTTGCGGTGAGCTTTTAATTCTTTAAGTTCTTTCGAGCCATTCGACACGGTGCTTGTGAGATAGGTGCTGTCCCACAGTACTAGATCAATTGTGAATTCAACTTCTGCCTGGTGGTAAGCTGGAAGATCCTCTGGAAATACATCGGAGAAATCTTGCACAACCGGGATATCTTCTAGTTTTAATTCGGTGATTTGGGTGTCTATCACATGAGCCAAATACGTTTGGGCAACCTTTTCTAAGCAATCTTCCAAAGATCCAAAGGTGATATAACACAAGATGATAGAACCCTACGTTCCCCATACAAAATAATCTTAGGTTCTCCGGCCTTTCAAACACAACTCTCTTACGATAGCAAATCAATGTGGCATGGTTCTCGGCTAGAAAGTCCATGCCAAGAATAACATCGAACTCACAAATTTCAAGAGGAACTAGGTTTGCCTTTAATTCATGATCATTCACCTTAACGACACAATCCCTATACCAACCGTCAGCTACTAGTGACACCCTGACTGGAGTTGTCACCACCAAGAGTGTATCTAAAGGCTCTAACATATGGTCAGTATCAACAGTAAATGCATGCGAAACAAATGAGTGGGTAGCACCAGAGTCAATCAAAGTACGAGCATTTCTACCAAAAATAGACAACGTACCCATAATAACGTCGGGCGACTCCTCGGCTTCCTGCTGAGTCACAGCAAAAACCTTTCCCTGTGTCCTTGGACGTCCACCCTGGCTTCCCTGCTTACTACCACTGCTATTAGTGGTGTGAGGTTGTGCTACAGTCGATGATCTGTAATTACCAGCAGTTGGACCCCTCTGGCCTTGTTTTACACTATTAGCACCTGATTGTGAAGGCACGACATGTGAAGCACTTCTCACCTGAGAATTTGGGCAATTAAAACTCAAGTGTCCTGCTTGCCCACAACGATTACAAACACCAGCCCCTTTAAGGCATTCTCCTTGATGGAACCTCCCACAAGTCCGCATCATGCGGATATGTACCGTCACGAGATCTATCATCTTTGTCTGAGTTAGTACCCAGTATGATCGACCACCACTAGGTTGTTGCAGAGGCTTGGCTCGCCTCAACTTTGACTAGGCCCAAAACTCCGTGACCTAGACTTGAAGTCATAGTATGAGTGACACCTGGCCAAAAACTCGCCTATTACGCTTGGGTGTCCATGAGGGTTGCTTGATTGATTATTGGGGCTTTGGTACCTCAGTTTCTCCTCGACTATTTCCCTTAGCAATGTACTTTTCAATCCTCATAGTCGTCTCCACAAGTGCATTGAAATTTCCATGACCTTGATTTGTGGTGATTGTGCAATATCTCCCGTAGCCCTTCTTCAAACCTCCTGCACTGATCACTCTCTGCTGGTACCAAATTTCTAGCGTATTTCAATAGCTCCATGAACTTCTTATGATATTGGGCAACTATCATGGACCCCTGGACCAATTTCAGAAATTCACTCTGTTTACTACTTCGGAATGATTGAGGGTAAAAAGCTTCGTCAAAGTCGCCTTGAAAGCCTCCCAGGTAACAGCATTCGGATCAGCTTGCCTAGCTTCGAAGGAATCCCACCAATCAGCAGCTGAACCCTTCAATAAAAATGAAGCAATTAGGACTTTCTTATCTTGAGGACATTCCATGATCCTGAGTATACGTTCGGTGCTCCTCATCCAGGCATCTGCATCGGCCGGATCATCTGTACCTTCAAACTCTTTTGCTCCCAATTTAAGTGCCTTCTCGATATTTGTTTCTTGTTCATGTTTTGGCAAAATGGAAGCAAGAGCTGAATCGAGCTGAGCCGTTATATTTGCACTTGGGGCTATATTTTCCGGTTCATTTCTATTCGGAGCCATATCTCCCTGTGTAGGCCCATCACGAGGTGATCAATGTACTCATCTACTATTCCCTCTTGCCTAACTTCTCCTTCAGGAACGTGTTGAGCATGAGATCGTGCCTGACTGCGAGTTGTTGCACCACCACGTGCCATGATGTTCTACAAAATGATATGAAATTATAAGAAATGTGTAATGCAACTTTTATTGGTGGAGAGAAGAACACGTGATGCAATCCTAGACCCTAGACCCTAGACCATGCTCAGATACCAATTGACACGCCCCGCACCAAATTATCTCTAATAACTTGACACGTGGCGTGCGCCAACGATGGATGACAACTACGTGCCGGATCCATCGCTAAGGCAAACTCTAACTGCTTGATTTTACCTTGATTTGAATAATAATAAAAAAATATTTTGCGGAAAATTTGACAGAGTTTCCTCTGTATTTTGAACATATCCATCCTGTAAGAGATTTATTCCAAGCTCCAGACATGCAACCTAACATTTGCACAAATCTCATTTCAAATCAAGAGTATTGAAACCTTTAGAAACAAGCCCAACCACCATAATTCAATATCAGTGTCACTTTCCAAAACTCAAACGAAAACGATGTCGAAAAGAATTAATGAATAAACCAATAGATCCATTCTTAAAAACCCTTTCTCAAATGAATGCGAGGTTTCAACTAAACACTAGTAAATGAATGAACAATTAAATGAACCTACTAGCTAAATGGAAAGGTAATGGTAGTGGTGGTCAACAGGCGATCTAAGCTCACGCTCAACTGCTTCACGATAAGAAAAAACATTGGAAAAATACGTGAGTTTTGTAACCCGATGAGTGGATAAGTTCACAAATATATGTAGGTTTCCATTTAAAATATCTTCACAAAACCTCTTTACATCCAAACGCATATATGGCATAAATAATTGAAAACCATCGAGGTAATACTAGTAACTGAAATTGTTCTAACTAAATAAATACTGATTATACCGTTTCAAACGGATTTTGCTTTCTAAAACTGAATTCTGTAACTAAAAATAATTTACTGAAAAATAACATCAAAAGTACCAACAAGCAACAACACACTTGTATAGAGTACTCTCAATACACATGGCGTGTCGCTCAAAAGTCTGTTCTGTCTGAATATCTGGTCATACGCGCACAGAGCAAGCCCCAAAGGCTAAACACCCCCGTACACGGCTCAAAGCCTATATGTGTACGAAAGTGGGTCCCAAAGACCTCTGTAATTCTGGTCATACACTGTGGAACACATCACAACAGTGCAGAGCGGGTAAATCCAACGAGGTACTCTGTGATGGTTTTGAAAGAATTTTCATATGATCTCTTTTGAAAAGGAAACGCTACTAATAAAATCCATGACTTGCTGAAACATTCATTTACAATAACATGTCGTGAAAATCTTTAAAAGCATATTGGGATTTAAAACATGCTATTTTATGAAAAATATAATTTTTCCACTCACAGAACTACGAATTGCTTCTAATTCGGTTGGTAGGCTTCCCCAATCGTTCATCACCACCTGAAATAACAATAGTACTCTAATAAAAAATCTATACACATGAATTTCAACTAATTGCCTACCCACATTCAATACCAAACCTTAACTTTTCTAACATTCTCTAATGTTCCCATTCTGTTGCTTTATTCCACTTCTTTCATTGATTTCACTATATTTCATACCATTGGAACCAACCAATGGAATCACATAATAAATTTCCAAACTTTCACCATTTAGGTAATGTGAGTTTCAATCCACTTTATCACCCACTACTCAATAACCATCAATTCCACTTCAAAATAATTAGTTATGGCCAAATAACATCTTAATAACACCAATTGCCCCAAATTAATGATAAATTTCGAATCCCCAATGTCTATTGGTAAAACCCTAGAATCAATTTCACAAGTTACCTCGAATTCCATGAGATAAAATTAGAGAAATACGCTTACCACGCGACACCACGACGAAACCACGTTATCTTCTTCCTTTTTCCCTTTTTCTTTCTTTTTTTTTTCTCCTTTTTCTTTTCTTTCCTCGCGTGAATTGCCTCTGGTTTTCTTTCGTTGCTGTTGAATCTCACGAATCCCTCTTTTGGTTTCATACGTGTATATATATATATATATATATTATATAATTGCAACCCAAGTCCCTGTCCTTTATTTAAGAGATTTAAGTTGGTCATTGACCCTTAATTGCGCCCATAGCCCACAAACTTCCAATTAAATCGATTTAGTCCATAAATTTTTTAATAGACTAAATTAAATTCCTTTAATAATTTGACTTTGACCCACAATTAACGGCTTTGACCAAGTAGTGGCTAAAATTTAAATAAATGAAAATTCGGGTCATAACACTAACCCAAAAACAACCAGAATTTAGTAAGATCAAGGAAGATTATCTCTCTAAAATAACCAACTAATAATACGATCATGAACGAAAGAGGATTAAGGGCAAAAATGTCATAAAAGCTTGCAATTAAGTAACTGGTAAAAGATTTATAGAACATTGTAGCTAATGGGTCAAAAAAAGACGAGCCTGAGTTAGTGGGCAACGATGAGCCTTGAGCTGTATTTATTGGTCAGTTGCTATAAAAATTTTTTAAAAAAATTATCTTTTCAAAAAGATTTTATTGGGGTATATATATAAATATTAATAGAGGGATTAAGATTTATTATGATGTGTTTAAATATTACAAAGATGCAATTAAAAGGCTGTTTATATAAGTTTAATAATGTCTATTTTAGTAATACTGAAATTATCTTAAAAAATGGCTTGCAAACCAATTTTTATGGTGTATATATAATTATCCATTGCAAAATGGGTGTACACTAAGTATAATCATTCTTATATACTTTTGAAGGTTAACTATTTGCGTATCAATTTCATGATAATAATATTGGACATCTTAAAATCCAAAATAAGAATATGTTTGTGTATTTATGACAAATAAATTGGGAGTTCAATTAATCTATTATTTCTATGTTATATCTAATTGGCAATTGCCTATCTCCACAATTAACTAAAGCATGTCACCAAATTAATGCATTTTATTATATGATAATTTACATATGATATGTATTATGTGAGTAGTGCTTAAGCTGTTTTAAATGGAGAACGAACAATCTCAAATTTTATTTAACCTCTTTATGCATGCTAATCATTCCAATTACATTATATATTGTTTTATAAACTCTTCGTCCCGTTCAAATTTTTGCAATGTATGAACGCATCTTCTCTGTCCGTCACTAACATAGCACTATAATGTATTAATATATAATTTTATTTTTAGGTTTTAAAAGTATACGGTAACTTCACATATATAGTGAACAAAGTAAGATATGTACATGGTAGACACATTTCAACAAAATTGACATAATCTATAAAATGCTATGTACTAAATGAATTTTGAATAAAGGACATTGAAACTTCCACGAAAACAATATGTGCATGAATAATGATTTGATGTTGGGAAAAATCTAATTTTAAACTAATAATTTCGTCATTGATAAATCATAGGATTAATTACTCCAATGGTCCCTAAATCTTTCAATCTTTGCACTTTCGTCCTCAACCTTTTTTTAATTACAGCACAACCCCTAACCTTTTAAAAATTAACTCTAGTTGGTCCAAATTGACCTGGTTAGCCTACTATTGCAGGTTATGATGTTATATTAATTTTCTATTTAATGAAATAAGGGCAATTTAGTAGTTTAACATTTATGTTTACTTTTTCTATTAATAAATAAATATTAAATCCTTATTTGTAATTCAAAATTTACTGTAAATATTATATTTAAATCTTTGTATTATTCAAATTTCTAACACAAACCTCAACAGCACCCTCACCTACCTCGACCCAAAAAACTACCTTCACTTCATGACCATCTCCATCCCACACAACTGCGGAAACCATGACAAAAATCCCATAGTTGCCGCTAAAAAAATAGGGAATTTTCCTTGGTTTCAACACCGGCATACCGGCGTGACATATGGTGGTTTTCTAGTGTGTTTACTAGAGGAGAGACCTCTCGTAACGTCGGAATATGTGTGTATTTTTTTGACTTTACCATGAAGGTTGTCCTAGTGTGTTTGTGAAGGAGAAACCCAAAACGATGCGTATTTACTACGCAGATTTCTGTCTTATTTTTTATTTTAATGTCGAAAAACAAATGTGAGATTATGTTGAACTTCTAGTGTTAAAACATGGCTCTCACTCGTTCCTAGTATATTGGGCAACTAAGGGATTTTTCCATTCGTTTTTACTATTGATTTGGGATTGGGAGAGGGTTTGAGTATGGACGAGTTTTGGGGATAGGGTAGCTAGTGTAGGTGTTAGGATTTGTGTTTAAATTTGAGGGCGTAGTGGTTAGAGAGGGCCTGTGAAGTGTGGTTAGGCGCACATCTCAAGTTCGATCTCCCGCGGCGTCAAGCGCGTTTGTATTTCCTTCTTGGGGCCACTGGGGCGTCTCCCGATTGAAGTGCCTGGGCTTCATGGGATTTATGGGGGGTGGGGCCTCTAATACCCTCGGTTATAAAAAAAAAAAAATTGAATAATTTAGGAACTTGACTGCAATATATTTGCAATACGTTTTAAACTGAAAATTAGGACCTAATCTTATACATTCATAAAATAGTAAACATAGAAATTAATAAATTATCATTCTTTTCAGTAAATAAAAAATGAAAATGATCTAATAAACTGATGTTGTAGGTTAACTAGATCAATTTGGACCAATGGAGCTAATTTTTGAAAGGTTGGAGTCATGTTGTCACAATATATATATATATATATATATATATATATATATATATATATTTATTTATTTATTTATTCAGAATTTAATAAGCTTAAACTGTGTGTTTGATATTTTTTATAATCTTGTTTTGGTTCTATGAGTTCTTCTAACTTGGTATCATATTCTTCCTTTTTAGTTATAATTTTTTCTAAAGGATTTCTAGGTCTTTCAGTAATAGAAGTTCTTTTGTTTTCATTCACGGTTCTAGAGGATCCTGCGAAAGGAGTTAATTAAATTCATATTTCTTCTTCTAAGGTTTTGTGCTTTATAAATTGATATGGTTTTTTTATCTGTTTTTTTTAGTTATTGTGTCTTTGCCAGAAGATGCTAGAGATAAAGAGGAACTTTGGTCTGTTAAGCCCTTTATGTCTTGTGTTAAAATTTCTGAACTTCCGTCAGTAAATTTTTGGGTGTCTTGTCTTTTATGCAAGCTTACTAGTTTATCTTGTAAATCTAAAAACTCATAATTAATTAAGCGGTCTACACGCGGAATCTTCTTGACCAAATCCCCGATTCTTTAAGCGGTCTACATTTCTTATCCACATCATTGATGACAAAAGACCAATACTTCATCACATAAAATCAACAAACAATGGTGGTGAAATTTCTTCGTGGAAATTATCGTCCATTTCCAGTTTGACTTAGTCAAGTCATTCTTCACCCATATATACCCCATATATATGTACCAATATTTCCCCACCATTAATAATATTGGACAACTTAGACTAGAAAATAATTAACAAAATGTTTATGATGTCAAAAATGTCTTTATGACAAAGAAATTGGGAGTTCAGTTAATCTATTATTTCTATGTCACGTCTAATTGTTTGGCTCCACAGTTAAATAAATCATATCACCAAATTAATGCAGTACTTTATTATATGATAATAACTTATGATATGTATCATATTAGTAGTTCGTGAGCTATTTTAATCCGAGAATGAAAAAATCCAAATTTTATTTGACATTTTCATATCCTAATCGTTCAAGTTACATGTATATTGTTTTATATACTTTTCGTCCTGTTCAACTTTATACAATAATAAAGATATTTATTTATCTTTCACTAATATTGTAGTACTGTCATCTATATATTAATAAAATGAGATCATTTTTCCGCCAAAAGTTTTATTTTTATGAATTAAAAAAATAAAATTTAATTGTAAAAGGATAATCACAAATTTGCAATTCAATCTTTCCTTCCTCTTCTAAAATTGGAACTCTTATATATCTCCCATATAATATGAGGTCATTTTTCCGCTGAAAGTTTTATTTTCTGAATTAAAAAAATAAAATTTAATTGTAAAATTACGCTTCGAATAATCATAAATCGGCAACTCAATCTTTCCGTCATCTTCTAGAATTGAAACTCTTATATATCTCCCCGTGCCAACGTACGGGAGAAAATACTAGTATAATATTAATACATAATTTCTTTGTAGTTTTTAATAATATATGACAGCCTGTACAAATTAAAGTGGACAACATATATAAGATTTGTTTATGGTAGAGACATTTCAACAAAATTGATATATTCTATAAAATTAATGCCACGTACCAAATGAATTTTGAATAAAGCGATAAAGCAAGCTGAAACTTCCAAGAAAACAATGTGTACATGAAATATGATTTGACGTTGGGAAAAGTCCAATTTTAAACTAATAGGAATTTTGTCCTTAATAAATTTTATTGCTCCGGTCCCAAATGTATAGTCAATGTTTCCTTTTGGTAGTGTCCCAAATGTATATTAGCTTCATCCCAAAAATATAGTTCACTATTTATTTTTCGTCCATTCTAAAATATAGGTCATATTCTTTTTAAAAATACAGTTAAAATATTACTTTTCTTTTATGCTCTCATTTAATATACATTATTATCATCAAAATAAAGTAGTTGAAATAAAATATCTAATAAATTATAGGGCATATTAGGAAAATAATCTTAAATTATACTTTTCCAATACCATTAATTGCATTTTTCTTAATCTGTGTGAAGATAAGAAAATGATTATAATTTTGGGACGGAGATAGTAGTATATTTCCATATTTAGTATGAACTTTTTTATTCATTCACAAATATATCCCTAATTAATTCTAAAAAATATAAAATATGAATCATTTAAATTTGTCAACCTTTGGAATATATATCAAATATTAAGAGCTTGTTCGTTTCAGAGTTGCAAAACCTCAGCCGCAATATTTGACCAGCCCATGTATTTTGATTGGATGAAATGTTGCCAAGCAGGACTCAACCGCAATAGTTGACTAAACCATGCATTTTGATTGGATGAAATTATACTAAAACGAGGCTCGGGTAAATATAACACTGAAACGAACAAGCCCTAAATAATAATACTATAAGAAGTTTTATTGTATAATAATTCATTCTCCCATAATAAACATTTTTAATCCTATGCAACATCTAATTGGATTATGTATTTGGGACCGAGAGGGACCAATACATATATCCTTACGCCGAATCTTCTTGACCAAATCCCCAATTCTTTAAGCTGTCAAAGTTAATTTCTTATCCACGCCATTGATGACAAAAGGCAAATACTCCATCACATAAGGGCTAGAAATTAACAATGGTGGTGAAATTTCTTTGTGGAAATTATCGTCCATTGCCAGTTTGACTTGAACAAGTCAAAGTCATTGTCCACACATATCCTATATGTGCCAAATCGCCTCCATTAATCTCAAATCGACAATTCCTCTAAACCTTGTGTGAAAATTAATTAAACCATGGATAGAGAACAAGAAGAAATTCAGTTTCTAGGGTTCTTCGGAATCTTCAAAGAGTCATTCAATATTGTTTCATCATGGAGAAAAATTTTTGGCCAAATAACCCTAGCCTTGATCCTCCCTCTTTCCTTCATCTACTTGGCACATATCCAAATCTCAGAGCTTCTGTTTTCAGACATAATGCACAACGAATACATGTTAAATCGAACTCCAGAAGGCACGTCGTCGTATAAAAACATATTGAGTATGTTGCGGTCTGAATGGACGGCGTTTATTCTGTTCAAGCTCGCCTACTTGATCTTCTTCGTCGTCCTCGCTCTTCTTTCTACATCGGCTGTCGTTTATACAATAGCATGTATCTATACTGCAAAAGACATCAGCTTCAATAAGGTGATGAGTGTGGTTCCAAAGGTTTGGAAGAGGGTTATGGTTACTTTCATATGGAATTTCATCATTCTTTTTGCATACCATTTTGTCGCGATCTTGATCTTGATGATCTTGATTATAGGCCTCATTTCGCTTGGATCATCGACGAAAGCTACAGTGACTTTCTCTATATTTTTCGTTATCGTATATTTTATTGGATGGATTTATATTAGCATAATTTGGCATCTTGCTACTGTGGTTTCTGTTTTGGAAGAAAGCTATGGCCTCAATGCCCTGGCAAAAAGTAAGGATTTGATCAAGGGAAAAATGGGAGTTTGTGTTGGAATTTTTCTTGTGTTAGGTGGATGCGCATGGGTAGTTCATTGGTTTTTTGAAAGGTTTTTCGTTCTTCGAAAGGAAGATATAACGGGAAGATTAGGGTATGGGATTTTATGCATGTTTTTGCTATCAATTTTGTTGTTGATAGGTCTTGTCCTGCAGACGGTATTATACTTCATCTGCAAATCGTATCATCATGAAAACATTGATAAGTCGTCGTTATCGGATCATCTTGGAGGTTATCTAGGAGAATATGTTCCTTTGAAGACTAAAGATGTTCAACTCGAGCAGTATCAAGTTTGACGATGGTTTAGTTTTTCATATGTATAATAATAATTTGTGTGCATCAATATACAGACAATCACTATAAAAAATTGAAACTTCAGGGGCAATCTGCTATAAGTTTGTGCCTCAGACACTTTTAGGGACGATACATCGCTATGTCGTCGTTAAAGGTCTACAGATACTAATCTATCGGAGCAATTGGTCGCCCCTAAATGCCTTATTTTTTGTAGTGAATCTTGTACCTTGTAGAGGATCATCATATGAAACTAAACTTTTGCAATTGAATTGCTTTACGTTGCTTTGCCATAGTTTAATTGCTGCAATCTTGACTCTTTTTTCTTTTTTTTTTTCTTTTTGTTGCCTATTGAATCATTTGATGTAAGCACCAACGTTGCAGGTTCTTTGACGTGCATAACTATCATTAAATTTACTGGAACAATATATGATTTATGGAACTTGTTTTGCTATTACAATTGTCCTTTCAATTTAAAATGGTAAATGATAACACGAGATATGTGGATCATGAGTAATAATTTGATTAGATGGGTAGTCAATATTGAATTTGTCTTAAAGCGAATGCATGCTACTCGGATGATATAAGATAATAAAATATCTATTGAGCTGGGCCGGCACAGGAGACTACAACAAATTAATCAAAGTCTTTGGGAATAGGAAGGGTATAAAACCTAAAGAAATGTGTGATTGCTGTAAAAAGAGGACTAATTGTGAGTTATATGTACATATAATTTATGAAAAGATTTAACTTTGGCCAATTGGTTATATTTTTGTCAGACACAATGATTTTAAATTCCACTCATCAACAACGCGACCTATATTGTCAAAGGTTGAATTTCGCACGCGAGATACATGGTCAAACTTTCCTAACGATGCCACTAAGGCTCGCTGAGACGAGTTAACGGAGGAAAGGTGCACCAAGACAAGATACCCGAGATTGAATATCAAGGCACGCAGCAAGCAGCAAACGCGATGGAATAAAAGGATTTATAGCTATCACAGGCCCTCTGTTATAAAAAGCGTGTTTCGATGTTCGCTTAAATCCTCTATTCTAAAATTTGTGTTTCGATGTTCGCTAAATCCCTCTATTCTAGAAAACGTGTTTTGATCTTGTGTAGCTTAAATAAGTTTAAATTTGAATTTTGTATTTCACGCTTCACCGAGTCTTGCGCTTTCACCACATTTTTATTATGTATCGTCCGCTTAAACTCACCTAAATTTGAAGTTCGTGGATCAACGATTCGTCATGAATCGTACTTTTAGAACACTTCACAATCAACAAGCTTTATTTCTCAGCAATGAGGACAGAATACAATACAACTCCTTTGAAGGGTCACAACGCACTTGTCCCTCATCTAAAATCGACCAAGCCCATTACTTCATTGAATACTCTGTGACTGTACAACCGGCACAATACTTTTTCTTTCTAAACTCTCATTAATGTTTTATGCATTTTTATGTGAAATAAGAGAGAATTAATTCGATGAATTAATGCAGACATGTATAGTATATATAGATCCTATTAGAAATGTGATGTGAGATTGGTTTGACCAAATTAAACTCAAATTTGAAAGATAATCAATAAAAATTAGAAGGTGAAGATAGTCAATATCTTTATTTTTATACTTCTAGTATTGCTCACATGCGATGTACGGGAGTTTTATCCGTAGAAATAATTTTGATAAGAATTCATAAAAGGCTTTTAACTGTACTATTAAACCAAAAGCGAAATAATAATATGCATAATATCATATTAATAGGCATGAATGTCATAATTGAAACTTTAAAAACATACCTAAACAATTAAAAATTTCAAAAACTTATTTAAAGACCACACATATATATGGAATTGATTAATAATAGATATTATCTAAATTGGATATTTGAAAATATTATAAAGTAATTGTAAAATAACATATTTAAAAAGCCTAAGGTCCAAAATACAAGGGCCAATTAAAGTTAAAACTCATTTTCTAGCTTGTCATTGAAATGGTAAAAATAAATAAAAAGGCTTTTTTATTTAATATTTTTAAATAAATAAAAATAATTTTTTAAACAAAAAATCGCTTCCATGGTAACACTGTATCAAGTTGAAATTTCAACTTCCATTAATTATATATATATATATATATATATATATATATATATATATATATATATATTAGAAATTAAAATTTATATAAAAAATTAAAATGCACATAAGAAAACAAAATAAGGAAAAAATACTAACTAACGAAAGTAAAATAAATTAAAATAAGGAAAATAAAACAATAAATGTATATTTAATGTTTTCTTGAAAATAAAATTTTCTTTTTTTAGTTTTAAATAAATACGTGCCAACTTGGCACTGCTAACGTGACACAGTGTCAATAAGTTGACACTTCAGGTTTTTTAATATAAAGATATAAAAGTAAGAGTGTGGGCCCATCAAAACCCACCTGTTGCTCGCCCAAAGTTATGCATTTTTTTTAATTTATTTTGTTGAAACAATATATTTTTATTTTTATAGTTATGTGAAAGTTTGAATTTGTTCATCTTTTGTAGTTGTCCATTTTAGACAGTTGAGCAGACTTCATTGGCGTTTAAATTAAACTCGAAATTAGAAGTATATAATTATAATAGTTCTATACGTTAATAGTGAATTCATGATTGAAAAAAAAAATCAGTATTATAAATTAGTCTACCCGAACGAATAAATAATAAAAATAATCGAACAATTTTGCATTATATAGTAGATGATAAAAAAAATAAAATTAGGGAATGCGTGAATTTACGGTCACTAGTACAAAAATGAGCCTAGGTGGCTGTTGTTTTACACTTAGGGTGGCCTTTTTTTGATCGCCACCCAAACCAGCGACACCCAAAGTCAGCCAAAGGGTGGCGGTTGAAAAAACGCCACCCAAAATAGACTTCGGGTGGCGGTTGTTAAAAACAACCGCCACCCGTTATTATTTTTTTTTTTAAAAAAAGGATTTAGGGTGGCGGTTGTTGGACACAACCGCCACCCTAAGTCGACTTAGGGTGGCGGTTGTTTTACACAACCACCACCCTATGTAACGTCGGAATGTGTGTTTACTAGAGGAGAGACCTCTCGTAACGTCGGAATATGTGTGTATTTTTTTGACTTTACCATGAAGGTTGTCCTAGTGTGTTTGTGAAGGAGAAACCCAAAACGATGCGTATTTACTACGCAGATTTCTGTCTTATTTTTTATTTTAATGTTGAAAAACAAATGTGAGATTATGTTGAACTTCTAGTGTTAAAACATGGCTCTCACTCGTTCCTAGTATATTGGGCAACTAAGGGATTTTTCCATTCGTTTTTACTATTGATTTGGGATTGGGAGAGGGTTTGAGTATGGACGAGTTTTGGGGATAGGGTAGCTAGTGTAGGTGTTAGGATTTGTGTTTAAATTTGAGGGCGTAGTGGTTAGAGAGGGCCTGTGAAGTGTGGTTAGGCGCACATCTCAGAGTTCGATCTCCCGCGCGTCAGCAGCGTTGTATTTCCTTCTTGGGCCACTTTGCGTCTCCCGATTGAAGTGCACAGGCTTCATGGGATTTATGGGGTGGGGCCTCTAATACCCTCGGTTATAAAAAAAAAAAAAATTGAATAATTTAGGAACTTGACTGCAATATATTTGCAATAATGCTTTAAACCTAAAATTAGGACCTAATCTTATACATTCATAAAATAGTAAACATAGAAATTAATAAATTATCATTCTTTTCAAGAATAAAAATGAAAATGATCTAATAAACTGATGTTGTAGGTTAACTAGATCAATTTGGACCAATGGAGCTAATTTTTGAAAGGTTGGAGTCATGTTGTCACAATATATATATATATATATATATATATATATATATATATTTATTTATTTATTTATTCAGAATTTAATAAGCTTAAACTGTGTGTTTGATATTTTTATAATCTTGTTTTGGTTCTATGAGTTCTTCTAACTTGGTATCATATTCTTCCTTTTTAGTTATAATTTTTTTCTAAAGGATTTCTAGGTCTTTCAGTAATAGAAGTTCTTTTGTTTTCATTCACGGTTCTAGAGGATCCTGCGAAAGGAGTTAATTAAATTCATATTTCTTCTTCTAAGGTTTTGTGCTTTATAAATTGATATGGTTTTTTTATCTGTTTTTTTTTAGTTATTGTGTCTTTGCCAGAAGATGCTAGAGATAAAGAGGAACTTTGGTCTGTTAAGCCCTTTATGTCTTGTGTTAAAATTTCTGAACTTCCGTCAGTAAATTTTTGGGTGTCTTGTCTTTTATGCAAGCTTACTAGTTTATCTTGTAAATCTAAAAACTCATAATTAATTAAGCGGTCTACACGCGGAATCTTCTTGACCAAATCCCCGATTCTTTAAGCGGTCTACATTTCTTATCCACATCATTGATGACAAAGACCAATACTTCATCACATAAAATCAACAAACAATGGTGGTGAAATTTCTTCGTGGAAATTATCGTCCATTTCCAGTTTGACTTAGTCAAGTCATTCTTCACCCATATATACCCCATATATATGTACCAATATTTCCCCACCATTAATAATATTGGACAACTTAGACTAGAAAATAATTAACAAAATGTTTATGATGTCAAAAATGTCTTTATGACAAAGAAATTGGGAGTTCAGTTAATCTATTATTTCTATGTCACGTCTAATTGTTTGGCTCCACAGTTAAATAAATCATATCACCAAATTAATGCAGTACTTTATTATATGATAATAACTTATGATATGTATCATATTAGTAGTTCGTGAGCTATTTTAATCCGAGAATGAAAAAATCCAAATTTTATTTGACATTTTCATATCCTAATCGTTCAAGTTACATGTATATTGTTTTATATACTTTTCGTCCTGTTCAACTTTATACAATAATAAAGATATTTATTTATCTTTCACTAATATTGTAGTACTGTCATCTATATATTAATAAAATGAGATCATTTTTCCGCCAAAAGTTTTATTTTTATGAATTAAAAAAATAAAATTTAATTGTAAAAGGATAATCACAAATTTGCAATTCAATCTTTCCTTCCTCTTCTAAAATTGGAACTCTTATATATCTCCCATATAATATGAGGTCATTTTTCCGCTGAAAGTTTTATTTTCTGAATTAAAAAAATAAAATTTAATTGTAAAATTACGCTTCGAATAATCATAAATCGGCAACTCAATCTTTCCGTCATCTTCTAGAATTGAAACTCTTATATATCTCCCCGTGCAACGTACGGGAGAAAATACTAGTATAATATTAATACATAATTTCTTTGTAGTTTTTAATAATATATGACAGCCTGTACAAATTAAAGTGGACAACATATATAAGATTTGTTTATGGTAGAGACATTTCAACAAAATTGATATATTCTATAAAATTAATGCCACGTACCAAATGAATTTTGAATAAAGCGATAAAGCAAGCTGAAACTTCCAAGAAAACAATGTGTACATGAAATATGATTTGACGTTGGGAAAAGTCCAATTTTAAACTAATAGGAATTTTGTCCTTAATAAATTTTATTGCTCCGGTCCCAAATGTATAGTCAATGTTTCCTTTTGGTAGTGTCCCAAATGTATATTAAAGCTTTCATCCCAAAATATAGTTCACTATTTATTTTTCGTCCATTTTAAAATATAGGTCATATTCTTTTTAAAAATACAATTAAAATATTACTTTTCTTTTATGCTCTCATTTAATATACATTATTATCATCAAAATAAAGTAGTTGAAATAAAATATCTAATAAATTATAGGGCATATTAGGAAAATAATCTTAAATTATACTTTTCCAATACCATTAATTCGCATTTTTTCTTAATCATACAAGATAAGAAAAATGATTATAATTTTGATTTGAGATAGTAGTATATTTCCATATTTAGTATGAACTTTTTTATTCATTCACAAATATATCCCTAATTAATTCTAAAAAATATAAAATATGAATCATTTAAATTTGTCAACCTTTGGAATATATATCAAATATTAAGAGCTTGTTCGTTTCAGAGTTGCAAAACCTCAGCCGCAATATTTGACCAAATTTCATGTATTTTGATTGGATGAAATGTTGCCAAGCAGGACTCAACCGCAATAGTTGACTAAACCATGCATTTTGATTGGATGAAATTATACTAAAACGAGGCTCGGGTAAATATAACACTGAAACGAACAAGCCCTAAATAATAATACTATAAGAAGTTTTATTGTATAATAATTCATTCTCCCATAATAAACATTTTTAATCCTATGCAACATCTAATTGGATTATGTATTTGGGACCGAGAGGGACCAATACATATATCCTTACGCCGAATCTTCTTGACCAAATCCCCAATTCTTTAAGCTGTCAAAGTTAATTTCTTATCCACGCCATTGATGACAAAAGGCAAATACTCCATCACATAAGGGCTAGAAATTAACAATGGTGGTGAAATTTCTTTGTGGAAATTATCGTCCATTGCCAGTTTGACTTGAACAAGTCAAAGTCATTGTCCACACATATCCTATATGTGCCAAATCGCCTCCATTAATCTCAAATCGACAATTCCTCTAAACCTTGTGTGAAAATTAATTAAACCATGGATAGAGAACAAGAAGAAATTCAGTTTCTAGGGTTCTTCGGAATCTTCAAAGAGTCATTCAATATTGTTTCATCATGGAGAAAAATTTTTGGCCAAATAACCCTAGCCTTGATCCTCCCTCTTTCCTTCATCTACTTGGCACATATCCAAATCTCAGAGCTTCTGTTTTCAGACATAATGCACAACGAATACATGTTAAATCGAACTCCAGAAGGCACGTCGTCGTATAAAAACATATTGAGTATGTTGCGGTCTGAATGGACGGCGTTTATTCTGTTCAAGCTCGCCTACTTGATCTTCTTCGTCGTCCTCGCTCTTCTTTCTACATCGGCTGTCGTTTATACAATAGCATGTATCTATACTGCAAAAGACATCAGCTTCAATAAGGTGATGAGTGTGGTTCCAAAGGTTTGGAAGAGGGTTATGGTTACTTTCATATGGAATTTCATCATTCTTTTTGCATACCATTTTGTCGCGATCTTGATCTTGATGATCTTGATTATAGGCCTCATTTCGCTTGGATCATCGACGAAAGCTACAGTGACTTTCTCTATATTTTTCGTTATCGTATATTTTATTGGATGGATTTATATTAGCATAATTTGGCATCTTGCTACTGTGGTTTCTGTTTTGGAAGAAAGCTATGGCCTCAATGCCCTGGCAAAAAGTAAGGATTTGATCAAGGGAAAAATGGGAGTTTGTGTTGGAATTTTTCTTGTGTTAGGTGGATGCGCATGGGTAGTTCATTGGTTTTTTGAAAGGTTTTTCGTTCTTCGAAAGGAAGATATAACGGGAAGATTAGGGTATGGGATTTTATGCATGTTTTTGCTATCAATTTTGTTGTTGATAGGTCTTGTCCTGCAGACGGTATTATACTTCATCTGCAAATCGTATCATCATGAAAACATTGATAAGTCGTCGTTATCGGATCATCTTGGAGGTTATCTAGGAGAATATGTTCCTTTGAAGACTAAAGATGTTCAACTCGAGCAGTATCAAGTTTGACGATGGTTTAGTTTTTCATATGTATAATAATAATTTGTGTGCATCAATATACAGACAATCACTATAAAAAATTGAAACTTCAGGGGCAATCTGCTATAAGTTTGTGCCTGTACACTTTTAGGGACGATACATCGCTATGTCGTCGTTAAAGGTCTACAGATACTAATCTATCGGAGCAATTGGTCGCCCCTAAATGCCTTATTTTTTGTAGTGAATCTTGTACCTTGTAGAGGATCATCATATGAAACTAAACTTTTGCAATTGAATTGCTTTACGTTGCTTTGCCATAGTTTAATTGCTGCAATCTTGACTCTTTTTTTCTTTTTTTTTTTTTCTTTTTTGTTGCCTATTGAATCATTTGATGTAAGCACCAACGTTGCAGGTTCTTTGACGTGCATAACTATCATTAAATTTACTGGAACAATATATGATTTGCGGAACTTGTTTTGCTATTACAATTGTCCTTTCAATTTAAATGGTAAATGATAACACGAGATATGTGGATCATGAGTAATAATTTGATTAGATGGGTAGTCAATATTGAATTTGTCTTAAAGCGAATGCATGCTACTCGGATGATATAAGATAATAAAATATCTATTGAGCTGGGCCGGCACAGGAGACTACAACAAATTAATCAAAGTCTTTGGGAATAGGAAGGGTATAAAACCTAAAGAAATGTGTGATTGCTGTAAAAAGAGGACTAATTGTGAGTTATATGTACATATAATTTATGAAAAGATTTAACTTTGGCCAATTGGTTATATTTTTGTCAGACACAATGATTTTAAATTCCACTCATCAACAACGCGACCTATATTGTCAAAGGTTGAATTTCGCACGCGAGATACATGGTCAAACTTTCCTAACGATGCCACTAAGGCTCGCTGAGACGAGTTAACGGAGGAAAGGTGCACCAAGACAAGATACCCGAGATTGAATATCAAGGCACGCAGCAAGCAGCAAACGCGATGGAATAAAAGGATTTATAGCTATCACAGGCCCTCTGTTATAAAAAGCGTGTTTCGATGTTCGCTTAAATCCCTCTATTCTAAAATTTGTGTTTCGATGTTCGCTTAAATCCCTCTATTCTAGAAAACGTGTTTTGATCTTAGCTTAAATAAGTTTAAATTTGAATTTTGTATTTCACGTTTCACCGAGTCTTGCGCTTTCACCACATTTTTATTATGTATCGTCCGCTTAAACTCACCTAAATTTGAAGTTCGTGATCAACGATTCGTCATGAATCGTACTTTTTAGAACACTTCACAATCAACAAGCTTTATTTCTCAGCAATGAGGACAGAATACAATACAACTCCTTTGAAGGGTCACAACGCACTTGTCCCTCATCTAAAATCGACCAAGCCCATTACTTCATTGAATACTCTGTGACTGTACAACCGGCACAATACTTTTTCTTTCTAAACTCTCATTAATGTTTTATGCATTTTTATGTGAAATAAGAGAGAATTAATTCGATGAATTAATGCAGACATGTATAGTATATATAGATCCTATTAGAAATGTGATGTGAGATTGGTTTGACCAAATTAAACTCAAATTTGAAAGATAATCAATAAAAATTAGAAGGTGAAGATAGTCAATATCTTTATTTTTATACTTCTAGTATTGCTCACATGCGATGTACGGGAGTTTTATCCGTAGAAATAATTTTGATAAGAATTCATAAAAGGCTTTTAACTGTACTATTAAACCAAAAGCGAAATAATAATATGCATAATATCATATTAATAGGCATGAATGTCATAATTGAAACTTTAAAAACATACCTAAACAATTAAAAATTTCAAAAACTTATTTAAAGACCACACATATATATGGAATTGATTAATAATAGATATTATCTAAATTGGATATTTGAAAATATTATAAAGTAATTGTAAAATAACATATTTAAAAAGCCTAAGGTCCAAAATACAAGGGCCAATTAAAGTTAAAACTCATTTTCTAGCTTGTCATTGAAATGGTAAAAATAAATAAAAAGGCTTTTTTATTTAATATTTTTAAATAAATAAAAATAATTTTTTAAACAAAAAATCGCTTCCATGGTAACACTGTATCAAGTTGAAATTTCAACTTCCATTAATTATATATATATATATATATATATATATTAGAAATTAAAATTTATATAAAAAATTAAAATGCACATAAGAAAACAAAATAAGGAAAAAATACTAACTAACGAAAGTAAAATAAATTAAAATAAGGAAAATAAAACAATAAATGTATATTTAATGTTTTCTTGAAAATAAAATTTTCTTTTTTTAGTTTTAAATAAATACGTGCCAACTTGGCACTGCTAACGTGACACAGTGTCAATAAGTTGACACTTCAGGTTTTTTAATATAAAGATATAAAAGTAAGAGTGTGGGCCCATCAAAACCCACCTGTTGAATTTGTTCATCTTTTGTAGTTGTCCATTTTAGACAGTTGAGCAGACTTCATTGGCGTTTAAATTAAACTCGAAATTAGAAGTATATAATTATAATAGTTCTATACGTTAATAGTGAATTCATGATTGAAAAAAAAAATCAGTATTATAAATTAGTCTACCCGAACGAATAAATAATAAAAATAATCGAACAATTTTGCATTATATAGTAGATGATAAAAAAAATAAAATTAGGGAATGCGTGAATTTACGGTCACTAGTACAAAAATGAGCCTAGGTGGCTGTTGTTTTACACTTAGGGTGGCCTTTTTTTGATCGCCACCCAAACCAGCGACACCCAAAGTCAGCCAAAGGGTGGCGGTTGAAAAAACGCCACCCAAAATAGACTTCGGGTGGCGGTTGTTAAAAACAACCGCCACCCGTTATTATTTTTTTTTTTTAAAAAAGGATTTAGGGTGGCGGTTGTTGGACACAACCGCCACCCTAAGTCGACTTAGGGTGGCGGTTGTTTTACACAACCACCACCCTATGTACAAATTTTTTTTTTTTTAACGTTGGTTTAGGGTGGCGGATTTTTGCTATAACCGCCACCCTTTCTTAATTTCGAGCATCAATGGTGACGGTTTCAATGAAAACATCACCTAATGGGCGTCACCTAATGTTACTTGTGTACTACTGGGTTGTTTTGAAGATAAATCAGTATTTGTTAAAAATAAAAAGAATAAATGATTAAAAAATAATATCCAACAATTATTGGTATCTAAATCATAACCATAATTATAGCAATTCTGAGAAATTCCATCTTTGATTTAAATTACCCTTTGTGAGCGATGGCCATTTATAAAAGTGAAGAGCAATCACTCTCACATGTAGAACTTTTATTTAAAAAAAATGGTATTTGGTTATGGACAATTATACATCTCTATTTCTAGAGTTATAAGTTGTGCAGAATTAAAGATACTTGCATGTGATATAGATGGAAAGCCAAATAACTCATCAGTGAATGTTGTTTTCAACGAGGTGTTCCAAAATTTATAATGTTATCACTACAAGAACTCTTATCTTTCGTTACAAATTTTCTGGAAACAAATTGAACTTTGTAACCAAAAACTACATTTCCCCATAAAGAAAACGATTTTGTAGACATATGATTTTGGCTATAAATTTTTCGCAGACAAATTAAAATTTGTTGCTAAAGAATATCTTTCCCCACAATAAATAAATTTCGTAGGCATATAATTTTTCTTACAAATTAAAATTTGTAACTAAAGGTTATCTTTCCCCATAAAGAAAATGATTTTATAGGCATATGATTTTCCCTGTAAATTTTTCATAGGCAAATTAAAATTTGTAGCCAAATGTTATATTTCCCTACAAAAAGTATGATTTTGTAGGCACGTAATTTTTGTTACAAATTTTTCCTAGACAATTTATATTTGTAGCTAAATGATAACTTTTATGGTCAAAATTAAATTTAATAGGTATATATGATTTTTCTAACAAATTAAAATTTGTATCAAAAGGTTACCTTTTTCCAAAAAAAAAAAAGAAAAAAAAGACTTTGCAGGCATGTGATTTTCTTTACTATTTTTTCACAAATAAATTGCAATTTGTAGCCAAAAGATATCTCATCCTCCCCCCTCCAAAAAAAAAAAAGGGGTTCGAAAGCATATGATTTTTTTATAATTGTTCGGCATTTGTAGACAAATGTTACATTTTCCCGAAAAAAAGAATTGTAGCCATATGATTTTGTGTACAATTTTTTTCCAGGCAAATTGAACTTTGTAGTTAACTAATTGTAAGATTTACACTCATAACTTACATATTATATCAATGAGAATGAGAATGAATATAATAAGAAATTAAAATAATCTAGTGGTTGAGATCTTAGTCTCTCAACCATGAGGTCTAGGGTTCAATTTCTACGCACTGCATATTCATGAAGGTAATTAAGTAATTAGTACGTTGGGCTGGGTTAAAGAGACGTTATTGGGTTGGGTAAAAAATTAATTTTTATTTTTTTTAAATAGACAAAATTCGCCTTACAATTTCAAAGCTTTGTCACTTATAGCATTTTCTCACAAACTCTATTTGTCTCCAAAAGATTCATAGCATCAAACATTAGTCTTCGAAATTCTCACAATTTGTGGCCTATTACCTTTCTTTTCGAGGCTTAGCCCACAAACTTGACTATAAATTTTTTTTTTGTCTCCTCTACCATTTCGCCACAAATAAAGATCTTTAGCTACAAAAATATTTTGTGGGGAAAGGTAAAAAATCTTGTAGTGTATATTAAGTATTGGTTATTCTATCAAGAATAGCTCCTCTTTGTCTCCATTTTCCTTGTGTGTCGAATAATGTTTGGAAGCATACTCTAATGTTGACTGGGCTATGTAAGGTGGTGGAAACATGTAAAAATTGACGAGGCTTAGTTGCGGTAAAGGAGATGTCGGGTCAAGTTTAGAGTAAGACTGTACGTAGTGCACCAAGAGTTGATTTGTATAGAGTAGGATTGTCAAAAGGAAAACTAGCGCCTAAAGAAAGCTTGTGTGATATATGCACATACGAGTATCCCCTCCCTTCGCCCCAACTCATTTTTGTTTTACCTAAGAGATCAAGAATGTCCTTAAATTGAGTCAAGAACATTCCAGACTCCCAAGCTACTAGCCCCAAGAAAATTTTTAACAATCCCAAGGTTCTTAAGGCAAAGTAGGTGTTTAGGCCATGAACAAGTTTTGACTGGTCATGATCATAATAAGTACTCTCTCTGTCCCACAAAAATAGGTTTGTTTTTCTTTTTTATCGGTCCCAAAATATATGCCACTTTTTATTTATATCTATTTATTTTTTTCATTTTTTCTATTATACTCTTATTTAATGGGCATTATTATTAGTAAAAGTATATTATTATCATTTAATATAGAGGTATATATGAAAAAATACAGCTAAAATTTACTTTTCCAATAATATTAATTACGATTTCTTAATCCTTGTAAAAGTCAAATCAAACTTATTTTTATGGGATGGAGGGAGTATGTCATAAATAGAGACCAATATAAAAGAAAATTACCATCAACCAAACGGATAAAGAGTCTTGTATCAACAAGATAATTTTTGAAGCCTTCACAAAATCTCTTACGTGGGCCATATACAAAGTCTCCTAGCGATAGCCAGTCAAGAAGGCATTATGAATAACGATGTGTTAAATATCCCAACAAGAAGTGCTAGTTACAGTTAAAAAGAAAAGAGAAAAACACGAATTGTAGATGGTTTAATCAGATGACTTAAAGTCACAAAATAATCAATATTAGTTTGTTAGAATCCCTACCAACAAGACATGCTTTACATCCATTAGTGGAACCGATTTATTCCGAACAACATGCATCGTCTATGTCCGAGACCAATAATTATTCTCTCTCTCTCTGTTTTTTAATCCCTCAAACTTGCCAGTTCTAGAAGAAACCCACTTTATGATCAGGTATGCTTCTCTAACTATAGTAGCCGACTTCGGAGAAGTAATTTTTTTTTTTTTAAGAAATAAACTTCAGAGAAGTATTAGTAACTCTAAATTTGAATTTTTTGGGATAGTCATAAAGGATTCAAATGAAAGGGAAAATGGAGGCACAAGGCCTCACCAGTACAAAAAAGGTTTAGGGTGGCGGTTCATTGGATGCCAAAAAAAATGGCGTCACCCAATATCAGCATTAGGGCGGTGGTTCCAAAAAGGTCACCCAAAAAAGAAAGGGTGGCGGTTGTTTTCTAAAACAACCGCCACCCTTTCTTTAAAAAAAAAAAAATTCGTATACTTAGGGTGGCGGTTGTTATAACAACCGCCACCCTAAGTATAATTTTTTTTAAAAAAAAATTACTTAGGTTGGCGGTTGTTTTAACAACCGCCACTGTTGCAAATAAATCCACACCACAAGTGTACGGATCGTATAAGTAATAAAGATGACTTTTAAAGTTTGGATGTCGGACCCACGAGAACTGATTTATTCCTACGTTCACTTTAACTAGCCTTAACCGAAATGAATAAGTTGAGATCAATTAAATTCCAATCTTGCTAAAATTAAATTATTAAATTAAATTGCTAAATCTAAAATTAAGAATTAATAATTAAATTGGAGCAAATTAAAAGAATGATTTTTTCATAGTTTTAAATCAAATATGGAAAAACTAGCATTAAGGTTTCGGATCTACTTTTTCAATTAGTCATCCCCCGGATTATTAATTTGACAATGAAAGTTAGTTTTGACGATTCAATTCAAAAAATTTATTGAATAATCTTTCTCAAGTAGAATTTAACCTATTTATATGACATGTTAACTATATCTCTATGATAACGACGCCATAAAAATGCATTACAACGCAAGAATTGAATAAAAATATCGCACAAAGCATAGGGGTATTCTCATCCCCTATCGGACTTTGTGGTTTTCAACAAGAGTCCAATCTATTCACGATTTCTCAATGCAATAAATAGATCACCTATCAACTTTGGCAACAAATTGTAAAAGAAAGCATAATTATATTGAAAACTCAAAACCGAACATTCATCTTAGCATAAGAATTAACAAAATATCAAATTAACAATCCGGATTCAAACTAAAATCAAAGTTTCATCTCTACCCTAATGCTATGAGAAATCTAGCCTAACATCCTGTAAAGAATAGAAGAAAAACGAGAAGAGAAAGCCATAACCGAGTTAATGTTGAGCTCTTGAATTTGGAACTTCAATTTTGGTTTTTTTTCCAAGTTTCTCCAAGTTGATTGCTCCAATCTTCGTTCTCTCTTCTTCTCCGAAGTTCTCCACAATTTTTAGGTCGAAATCGTTATTAATAGATGCAAGAAAGCCCAAAAATCCGAGTCCAAATCAGTTTCGGAAAGTTTTCTGCGAATCTGCCAGATATAACCATGCGATACCGCGAGTGCGGTCGCATGGTTATAATTCTGCAAAGGCATGCTGTCGCGCATGCGACCGCATGGTTATACCAGATTTAAGTTTTGCCCGATTCCATATTAGTCCTCACAATTTAATTGCACGGCAAGTCCTCAACTTCTAAATTTGATCGATTGAGTCCAAAGACTTTTTATTTCTTCAATTTGGCTCCCATTTGATTTTTCTTCACCTCCCCAACTTTTATTTCTTTCCAATTGAGTCCTTCAAACTTTGATTTGTGTCCTTTTAGTCCAAAGTTGTAATAGTTTCTTTAATTCCCGATTTTCCCTAAAATAGAAACAAATAACACTAAATTAGATACGAAATTAATTAAAAATAAGAAAAAATACATAGTTTAAGAGACCTAAGTAAGTGCATAAATTGCAATTATCAAACACCCGCAAGCTAGAACAATTGTTCGTCCTCGAACAATAAAACTAAATTTGAAGAAAGAAAACAAATAAAGTAGCTAATCACCAACCACGAACATGACTCGTGGTCGAACCGTGTATCATATGCCTCAGGCAAACGAAATGATAGTGAAAACTCAAGTTGAACAAACAAAACAATCACCAAAAAGAAATCCACTTACTTAAGTGCTCGACTATCCTCTGTGTGTGTGTTAGTCATCACCTAACTCAAGTGCTTGTTAAAGTATCACCAAAGAATATTCAACACAAAACCATGCCCGTATTCCCAGGTTGTCGAATATCCTCACTCACTCATGAATCGCTCCTGATGCTTTTCTCTCAATTCCCGAGGTGTTTCTACCTTGTGGTTTCTAAAAATTTTCTATGCATTTTTTCCACACAAGGTGTCAAGAAGAGTGACTAAATGTTGAAAACTATTACAGTTATCATTCCATCCACTTCGGCCTTAAGTCTCCTGATTTCTATCCTTCAAGTTGTTTCCTGACACTTCAAACCCCTATTAATCTAGATTTTCCCGAATTCCTCTCTTTTTTTTCCTTTTCTTTTTTTTTCTTTTTTTTTTTGCAACTAACTCTATGAGACGCAATGCAGTGCCCCAACAATAATTCTTTCTCAAGGACCCATGTAGCGAGCTTTAGGTCGGTGACTCCCGAGCTCGTCACTCAAGGCACCAGGTTTGAAAGACCCCAATGAGACAAGAGAATGGGGCAAAAGAAAATGAATGCATGTGTGATTTCTTTCTTCTTCTTTTTTATTTTTTATTTTTCGGGAGAATAATAGTATTGGTCAGTGCCGTTACAACTCGTTGGCCAGAAATCCTTCAACCCCAAAGCAGAAATATCAAGACTTCCAACAGAAATCCCCTACAACATAGAGTCACTACGTCTTACCACCCCCAAACTAGACCATTTGGGCCAGTTGGATACTAAAATGGTGGTTGGGGAGAACTACCTAGTTCTAAGTGTAAAATCGGTTCTCATAGGTAATCCTAAAGGAACACAGCATCCAGCTGATAAGTCAACAAGAACGAGAGTTAAACAAGGAATATGTGCTCTTTCAGTGAACCGGGCATAGATAAGTGATAGAAAAATTTTTGAAAATTTCCAAGTGATGTTTCAAATCCAACTATAAGTTCATTAGAAAGAAATTAGGCACCTCGTCATCATCGGCGATACACAATTTGACCACAACACATAAAAGAATTTTTTTTTCTTTTTTTTCGTGACCACTAGCAAATGCATAACATCAAAAAACCGGATGGAAGAGTGCTAAAATAACAAACGGGGCATCAAATATTTATGAAGATTTGAAGTACCACTCCAATCTTTCACCACGTAAGCACAGAAGTCAAACGACATCAAAAGTACGCATAAGTACCCCCACCCCAGCAAAATAGAGTACATTGTCCCCAATGTACACAATTAAGCTCAAAGGGAAAAAGTACAATAATAACAAATAGCAAAGACAAAGGAGGTAGAAACTCCCCTACTGAGTCCCGTGAGGTGGAGGGAACATCGGATCATGATGGATCCCCTGTTCTGACTCCAGACGGTCCAAACGCTAACTGAGGCTGGCCTGCCCCTCCTCAATGCGAAGCATAGACGCCTAAAGCTCATCAAACCGCTGATTGTGGCCCTCAAGCTGTGCGGTGATCTGCTGGAGGAGGTAGTGTGTCTCCGTGTCGGACTTCTTGCCGCCTTTCTGCGGGTGGGAGCTCTGGAGCGTCTTGATGTTGATCCTCGCAGCCGGCTCTACTGGATACTCCCGAGAGTGCAGTGGGATCTGACTAGTAAGGCAGATGCTCGAGATAAGGCACGGGAAAATGAGCTTGTGGCCACTGTCTGATCCAAAGTCCACCACAAGTCGATAGATGAGGCTCCCAAGATCAATTTTCCTCTCCTGGGCTAAGTGGCACAGTAATCGAGCTCTGTCCTCAGTGAGTGTCGTAAGGTGCGTGGTCGGCTCGACATTGGTGTAGATGAAGATGTAGAGCACCCTCAAGATATCCGAGAGATCAGCATAAGTGAAGCCAGTGGGGTGTGGCCATGCATCCTCTGAGCCATAAAGAAAGTGCGCCACATCAGCAATATCCTCATCCAGTGGCACCGGCTCAATAGCATCATGTGTGAGGCCGAGTGCTGCATCAATAATCTCGGGGCTGAATGTGATCCATTAGCCGCGTACCCATGTCTCTTGATAATGGGAGGTACCGGGAATGTCGATTTGGTCATTGAAATTAGCGTAGAACTCACATACCAAATCATTGTAGCACTGGGAAGGTCTAGCTACCTTCTCGCATCCCGCTCTGGTGATTAATCTTTCAATCACCGTATCTCGAAAATCACCTGGAGTGACCTCCCGCTCGGCAATGTAGAAGTCCTTCTTCTTCAATAGTTTCTTCAAGGTCTGCTCTTCCTTCTTACCCCGACTATGTGGAAACTCAGAGGTCGCACTATCCTGTGCTCGGCTCTCTCTAACCATGCCCTTTCTCTTGTGGGATGATCCCTCTCCGTCATCTCCGTGCCCACTCGGGTTATTGGTACAAGGCATTGTACCTACAATAAGAAAAGTTCACAATCAATTTCCAAATATAATGATATAGCAAGTGGTTCCTATAAAAACACCCCCAAACTATGTAGAATTGCATACAACAAGAAAAGTTCAAATAATTGACCGAATAAAGGCGGGACCCGCAAAAATAGCGTAAAATGACTCCGAGATGAAACAAACCCACACTACATAAACTAGGCGTAAAAAATAAGCCATAAATCACGAATGGGTGCAATCCGATCAAGTTTGCTATAAAAATGAGGGCAGTGAAGTGGGTGAAGGGAAAGTGACGCGGCTTGAGCGGCGTCAGGCCATGACTCGAGCCATGTCAAGGCAGTGACTCGAGCGGCGTCAGGCCATGACTCAAGTCACTGCAGGGCAATGACTCGAGCGGCGTCAGGCCATGACTTGAGTCACGTTAGGGCAGTGACTCAAGTCACTGCCCTGACGTGACTCGAGCGGCGTCAGGCCATGACTCAAGTCACTGCACCAACCTTGCCTAGGCCAAATTGAATGCGTAGTTCATGCAATCCAAGAAAGTTTTATACCAAAATGCTCATTTAACGACGTAGAACCATGCCATAAAGCAGAAACACATAAATAAGCTCAAAATTACGCTGAGGCATTTTATCGAACACTTGGCGTGCGTGGTAGTTTGTGAGGGATTGTCAACACATTACAAGCAATGCAGCTACCAATATATCACAACAACACTTAAATTCATCCTTTAAGCTATCCTGGAGCCCATACTCCTCAATAAATTCAACATAAAATCCAAAATTCAATCACAGTGCACTAGTATGGGCATGTTTCTGTCTCACAAGAATGTAGACCATAATTCTTTAAAATTCGATTCTCAACTCAAATTCACAGAGTTTAGTTCAAATTTTAGCCGTAATGTAGCACAAGCATCATTTAAGGGACAAGAATTATCAAAGTGTCGAATGTAAACCTTAGAATTTTGTGCAACTACGATCAAAACCATGGTAAATCATGAGTTAAAGCACGAAATTTGTGTGCCTGAGTGCTTGAAATTCAACTGGAAATCACGTAATTGATGATTAAAATCAGAGATGAACCACACGCACAAAGCATAGGGGTATTCCCATCCCCTATCGGACTTTGTGGTTTTCAACAAGAGTCTAATATATTCACGGTTTCTCAATGCAATAAATAGATCACAGATCAACTTTGGCCACAAGTTGTAAAAGAAAGCATAATTATATTGAAAACTCAAAACCGAACATTCATCTTAGCATAAGAATTAACAAAACATCAAATTAACAATCCGGATTCAAACTAAAATCAAAGTTTCATCTCTACCCTAACGCTATGAGAAATCTAGCCTAACATGCTGTAAAGAATAGAAGAAAAACGAGAAGAGAAAGCCATAACCGAGTTAATATTGAGCTCTTGAATTTAGATCTTCAATTGTGGTTTTTCTCCAAGTTGATTGCTCCAATTTTCATTCTCTCTTCTTCTCTGACGTTCTCACCAATTTTTAGGTCAAAATCGATATTAATAGATGCAAGAAAGCCCAAAAATCGGAGTCCAAATCAGTTTCGGAAAGTTTTCTACGAATCTGCCCGATATAACCATGCTACCGCGCGTGCGGTCGCATGGTTATAATTCTGCAAAGGCATGCTGTCGCTCATGCGACCGCATGGTTATACCAGATTTAAGTTTTACACGATTCCATATTAGTCCTCACAATTTAATTGCAGGGCAAGTTCTCAACTTCTAAATTTGATCGATTAAGTCCAAAGACTTTTGATTTCTTCAATTTGGCTCCCATTTGATTTTTCTTCACCTCGCCAACTTTTATTTCTTCCCAATTGAGTCCTTCAAACTCTGATTTGTGTCCCTTTTAGTCCAAAGTTGTAATATTTTCTTCAATTTCCGGTTTTCCCTAAAATAGAAACAAATATCACTAAATTAGATACGAAATTAATTAAAATTAAGAAAAACACATAGTTTAACAGACCTAAATAAGCGTATAAATTGCACTTATCAGTCACCCTAAGTACACTTAGGGTGGCGGTTGGCGGTTGTTAAAACAACCGCCACCCTAAGTATTATTTTTTTAAAAAAAAAATTACATAGGGTGGCGGTTGTATTCAACAACCGCCAATCTCAATATATATATATATATATATATATATATATATATTTAATTAGTTAAATTTTGGTAGCAGTTTTTATTGACTACCGCCACCCAATATCAATTTTTTTTTTTAATACACCTATTACCCATTGCATGTACAAATGTACATGCAGTTAAATTAAATCGCCTAAGCGCAACAAAATAACCTGCAATTGCACTAACAGCATGCAAAACCATTCACAACTACGTGCCTCAACTTAGGCCTAATGAAACAAGTAGAAAGCAACTCCAATTAACTTCGACATGGATGCAAAGTATATATTTAGCCACAACATCAACTAATTAACAAATAAAGTAAATACAACCTAATGAAGCAAGTAGAAGCAACTCCAACACAACTGGATAAGTACACAATTCCATGCCCAAGTCCATGACTATATAAATATACATATGACCACAATACACGAGAACATAAGTAAAACTAGAAGGAAAATGAATTGAAACCTATAAATGATCATTTCATAACTTCCCGAAAGAATTCAACCCAAAGTTCTCGTACCACATTGATGTTTTCCTGAGAATACTCTTCGGCTCCATACACCTATAAGTGAAATAATGAAAGATAATCAATTTTCTACATGCCCAATAAACAACTGAATGCTTAAATAATTAACCAATCTACATTATTCAATAACACACCTTTTGTAGATCATCGCCTTGACCATATCGTATCATTATATCATTCATATTTTTCATGACACAGTAACCACACTCATCACCTCCTGGTTGTTGTGTACATGATAATTTGTATGTACCAACAAAATAAAAATAGTCATTAACAAAAAAAAATCTATTTTGAAAGAAATTCATATACCTTCCAAATAGAAATGAACAAAAGTATTAAAAAATAACTTTTCTTGTTAAAAGTTATATATGTACATACCGGAAGTAGTTTCCATTGAACGCTGCTTCGTCGTACACCCATTTTGTCCCACATCACTCTGAAAGCTCTAAAAATTTACAGTATATGCATAATATTAATATACAAGAAGTGATCTAAATTCCAACTTATCATACAATCCAATAAATGAAATGAAAGCCATTGGATATTCTCTTACACGCTTATGAGTGACTTGATAACCAAATTTCTCTTCTGATTAGCCAATGAATCCATTACGTATACCGTATTGGTTGCGGGCTCAATGACAAGCAATAACCAGTGATGACTAACAAATGTAACAATTAGATTTTTAGTAACATATGTATGAACTTCGAACTTATAACATTCACAAATTAAAGTGTGAGTGATCTTACTCTTGGTGGCACGGCGCCAAAATATATTTCTTGTCACTTTAATTGCACAATGCATTAGTAATGTAGCGTGAAGCCTCCCTATGTTGAGATTTAATCATAACTGCAGCTATAAGCGACATATTCATGAAACCAAATGGTATTTCATACAGCTGGTAGTTCCAATGAATGTACCTATTACATAAAATACGAATTTGGAAGTTTATTGAAAATGGAAAAGTAAAACGGTCATGTAATTAACGTAATGGGAATTGAAGTCTCACAATTGAAATACTTCCAAAATAGGAGCACTCAACTAGTTCATCGCCATGAATTCGGCGATATCAGTAGCAGTAACAAAGATATCGGTGTCAGATGATCTAGGAAATAAGTCATCAAGCGGGACCTCCAACATATCATTACCAGTAGGCATCATATTGATCAAATCGACCAATAGCTTGCAAAAGTTAGGAAGACCTTGGTATGTTGCTTCATCAACGAGATTGCATTGTGCAGTTGCTGACATAGCAAAACTTTGAGGCTTTTTCTGTTTGGCGGCTCGATTTTTCTTCTTACGTACAGCAGGATGCTACACCGGTAAAGTAGTCATTACAACGTTACATTAAAGGAGTCTAGAGTATTAACTACCACAAATGCTATTACATAATTTTCAAACAAATAAATTATTAAAAACTATTAGAAACTGTCTATTAACTTACATTTTCCAACTTAACCTGGCTTTTAGGCTACTGAACAAAACATCCCATTGCATCCCCTAGCATTACTAAGTCGTCTCGAACTGGCATGGCAAGAGGCAACTAGCGATATTGTTCAAGAACCATATCAATCCGCACCTTGACATTTCCTTCCATAAGTTGGCAACGATGCACAACCGTGTCTTCTGTAATAGGATAGCAAATCCCTTGTGCCACCTGTTGTATCTACCCTTCATGTGGTATGCACAGTATACAATCAGTAACTTCCTATTGGTCCAAAAAATTATCAAGCAACAACTATCGTTAGCTCCTACAATGATTGTCAAGCTGATTATCTATACTATTTTAAAAATAAGTAAAATTAATTCATTATTTATATATCGTATTGTAAAATTAAATAATTTCAACAAAATACCATAACTACGATGAATGGATCTGGCGCACCCGAGACATGACAAACACTGCTATTACTCTCGGGTCTAGTATTGGCCATCATTGCTCCCATCCCAGCAGGTACTTGGATACCTAGTTGAATGAGGGTATCAACAACTCTCTGCTGAGCCCTACTATCAAATTTTACATTCAGTTGACTATGAACCTCCCGTGCAACCCGGCTGTCTAAATCTTCCCGATCAAAGTTGTATTTCTTCGATTGTTCAGACGGTTTTCCAAAAACTGCCCTCACACCACCTGCGTATCCACCAAGCGTCCTCGGCCGGCCCGGATTATCCTCTTTCCCTAGAGCTGCTGAAAGTATGTCGTGCTGTCTGGTCGGGACAAATGTTCCCTCCTCAACTTCTTTAGATTTATCCATCTATTCCAATCAAAGGTAAATTAAGTGTTAACAGTTATCATTGGTTAAATTATCAATTATATGGACAACTGGAAAGAAATACTTACAATCTTGTCATAAACATCTATAATACCATGGGGATATATCAAAGTTCCGTTGGGGTGAATGTGTAATCTTACCCGTAAGTAATCCCATGAACGATCACTGTGCAAAATGGAATCGCTAACAGACTCGGAAGAGGATAGGTGCTCTAAAGGGTCATTCTGTGCCCACACCTCCTTCATCCCTACGTAGCCAGCAGATCCCATGTGATGGGGATACTTATTATATGATTGGCTCACCTTTGCCTTCTCACTTGTATCCTTCAAGAAATTAAAATACCATTATTGAACAATATGGTGGACAAGTCTCTCACGAGCCCCGTATCCAAGTGTGATTTTAGAGAAAAAAATGAAAAGAGTGATTGCATAGTTAATTGTAATAACTAGAGAATTATACCTAAAATTGTTTACTCATCACTCTTTCTTTGAATTGCTCCCAATCTTCAGCGGTAATGAAGTTATAAACATCCATTGGGGAGTCATTTTTTTTTTCCTTATCGCGAATCCACTTCTTCACGAGTTTATTCTTAAAATTTCTCATTCTGTTCCCAGCTTGTGAAATAACTTTCTTCTTGAATTTGTCATCTTTAAAATTGCACGTTGTCTGTAATGTTAACAAAAAATTCAACTCTTAACCTTACTAGTAAGAAAATAAGTGTTAACCAGAGCACACAATTGTAATTTGCATCTTATTACCTTAATGTCTTCCCAAATGGTATTCCTTAGGCCGGCTTCCACAAGTCTCCAATCAGTATAAATTATATTTACCTTTGAGCGTACAACTACACCAATATAATGTCGGAATCCCATGCCACGTACCCTCACCGGCCAATCTAGGTCATCAAAAACATCATTTGTCAAACGAATACTCTTTCTCTTCCACTTCGACATAGTCGTCAGTCCTCGCGACCGTCTGGTGCTGCTGTCAACACATGGTTCTCCTGATTTAGATGAAGATCTGGAATCCGACATATTTGCGTCCTTTCAGCACGTGCCTGCACGTTCAAAAATATTAATAATCACGACAATAATAAATAAGAAGCTGTGACGAATAAGAATGAAAAATGTTACAACCGTTGTATTTCGAAATAACATATGGCGTGGAAATAAATTTAAATTGTAAATAAATAGTAATGGAATAAAATTTAAATTGCCAATAAATAATAACACCGGCCGATCATTCCATGTACTCTTCCTCCTGATGGTCCGAACGCAGGTAATTTGTTCCAGTGTTGTGTTCCTGAGGATCTAATATAGGCAATTCAGTTGAAAATGGAGGTGTTTCATCCCAGTGGTCATATTCATCTTCATCAACCACATCACCGATCCCAACAATGCGTCGCTTCCCTTGGAGGACAACTGACCACTTTGCATCGCCCGGATCAGTAATGTAAAACTCTTGCTTAGCTTGTGATGCAAGTATAAATGGATCATTCCGACTTCCAACCCGAGAAAAATCAACCCTACTGAAACCCAATTTGTCAATCGATACACCACGGGTGTTGTCCACCCACTTGGATCGAAATACGCACGTCTGAAACTTCGTGTAATCAAGTTCCCAAATTTCTTCAATGACACCGTAGTACGTATCGGTCCTATTATCAGTCGATACTGCCACCTGTGACGCTCCACTATTTTGCATCATGCTTTTATCATCTTGACCTTTTGTATTAAATGTATACTCGTTAATCTCATATCCCTGGTAAGATGTCACACGCGATGCGTGTCATTAAGCCAACCACTTCACCGTCTCTTCAATCATTTCCGGAGCATGCGTCAACCGGTTCATTACTTTATTTTTGAACCATTTTGGGAAACAACGATTATGTTCAGTAACCAACCACCTTTCCCCTTTCAAAGGATTCTCCGCCCTTAAAACTGCCATGTGCTCATCGAAGTATGGTTGAACCACAACAAGATGATACAAGACGAGAAGATGAGCTTTGGCTAGGTCTTTAGCAATGGGATCGATCGACTTGCGTCCAAGAATGCCCTTACCGTCAAGCCTTTCCTCATGTCGAGATATAGGAATACCAATAGGTTCGACTTTTGCTAGGTAATCAGTACAAAATTCAATGACTTCTTCAGCAACATAACTTTCTACGATACCGCCCTCTGGTCTAAATCGATTTCTCACATATCCCTTCTGGACACCCATAAACCGTTAAAATGGATACATATTGTGCAAGAATATCGGACCTAACTGCTTAATTTTTCGAACCAAGAAAATAACCAAGTGCACCATGACATCGAAAAAAGATGGTGAAAAATACATTTCAAGCTGACAGATGGTCACTGATAAGTGCAATTTATGCACTTATTTAAGTCTCTTAAACTATGTGTTTCTCTTGTTTATAGTTAATTTCGTGTCTAATTTAGTGTAATTTGTTTCTATTTCAGTGTAGAACCAGAAATTGAAGAAAAGATTGCAATTTTGGACAAAAAAGGGAGACAAATCAAAGTTTTAAGGACTCAATTAGAAGCAATAAAAGTTGGGAAGGTGAAGAAAAATCAAATGGGAGCCAAATTGAAGAAATCAAAAGTTTGTGGACTCAATTGATCAAATTTAGAAGTCGAGGACTTGCCCTACAATTAAACTGTGAGGACCAAAATGGAATCGGGCAAAACTTGCATCTGGTAAACCATGCGGTCGCATGCACGACCGCATGCCTTTGCAAAATTATAACCATGCGATCGCACGCGCAATAGCATGGTTATATCGGGTAGATTTTCGAAAAACTTTCCGAAATTGATTTGGACTCTGATTTTTTGGGCTTTCTTGCATCTATTAATACTGATTTCGACCTAATTCGGGAAAAACATCAGAGAGAACACAGAGGCCACGAAATTGAGAGCAAACATTGGGGGAATTCTTAGAGAATTGAGGAGGAAGTTCATCATTGAAGATCCAAATCAACTCCTCAAGTTCTACCGGGTTATGGCTTTCTTTCATTATTATTTTTGTTTTTTCTTTTACAGTATGTTAGGCTGGATTTTCAGTAGCATTAAGGCCAGATGAAACTTTTTGATTGATTGTTGTTTTTGGATTATTAAATTGGCGTTAAGATGTGGATTTGCTATTGAGTTTCTAATATTGATTTATTCATTCATAATTTCTTGATCACCAGTTATTGAATACTTGTGATTTGTCTTGTGAATCGAGAGATCCTTGGCAAGTTAGACCAATATATTAGAAACCATAGGGTCCGATCGGGGACGAGAGTACCCCGGTGCTTTATGTTACATTCCCACGTTTTCTTCATGCTTTTTAATGCATTTGTGTGTTGATAATCACCATAGAGATATAGGTAGATTGCATGCATGAATAGGTTGAGCTCTACTCGAGAGAGATTGCTCGATAAAATTGGAAAACAGTATTCAAAAGTAAATTGCGTTGTCAATTTGATAATCCGGACAATAATTAAAAGAGAAGTGGATTCGAAACCTTGATGCTCGTCTTTTCTCATTATATTTATAAAACCAACTTTCGCCATCTTGTTTAATTCAATTTAATTTTCTAATTCTTGCTTTTTATAATTTTAGCCTATTTTAATTTTTAGCTTAGCTTTAGTATAAAAATCTCATCTTTGATTAGTTTCGATTGAGGTTAGTAGAAATTAAACAAATTTATTATCAGTCCTCGTGGGTTCGACACTCTACTTTCCACTTTATTACTTGTTGACAACCCGTGCACTTGCGGTGTGGATTCATAAGCAACAGTCACAACAATGTTTGCCTGCAGTCTATCTAACTCATCCGGATCAATAAACTTACTAAATATTGCATTGAAAAAAAGCAAAGTTGTGTAATTACGCGCCTGACATTTTCAGGCAGTATACCGCGAATAGCAATCGGCAAAAGCTGTTGCATTATAATATGACAAGCATATGACTTCAATCCAATCAAGTTCAAGTCCTTCATCGACACAAACCGTCTGATATTTGATGAATAACCTGATGGAACTTTCACCCCTCTCAGACATTCACAAAAAAATTGTTTTTCTTTCTTAGACAGAGTGTAGCAAGCTGCTGGTAAGAATGGGCGCTTCCCCGTCTCTTCAGTAGGTGTTAACTCCGGCAGTATTTCCAAATCCTCCATGTCCTTTCTAGCATTGACAGAATCTTTCGTCTTGCCTGGAATATCTAGTAACGTCCCGATGATATTTTTGCAAACATTTTTCTCTGCATGCATGAAATCGATACAATGTCTCACCTCTAAATACTTCCAATAAGGTAAATCCCAAAAACTCGATCTCTTCTTCCATATGCTCTTTTTAGTCTGCTTAAAAGTCTTACCGAACTGAACTAAAATATCTTTAACTCGTTTGAAAATGTCTTCCCCAGACAACGGCAATCGTGCGACCCGGTTCTCGGTTTTCCCATTGAAATCCTCTTTATTTTTTCGGTATCTATGATTTTTTGGAAGAAAAACTCGATTATCCATGTACACATTTTTCTTGCAATTATTCAAATATAGGCTGCAAGTGGCATCTTCGCACACGGGACATGCCTTACCACCTTTGATTGTGTAACCCGACAAGTTACCAAAAGCTGGAAGATCATTTATGGTCCAAAATAGCATTGCACGTAAATTAAAATTCTCCAGTCGATTAGCATCAAACACCTCCACACCCTCCTCCCACAACCTCCTTAGATAATCAACTAGAGGTGTTAAATACACGTCGATATCATTGCCCGGTTGTTTCGGACCTGAGATTAGCAATGACATCATCATGTATTTGCACTTCATAGATAGCTAAGGAGGGAGATTATAGATCACCAAAAGTACCGGCCAAGTGCTATGCCGACTGCTCATGTCGTCGTGTGGATTCATTCCATCTGTACATAATCCGCGACGAAGATTCCTATCTTCATCCCCAAAATCTCGAAATCTCCTATTGAAATTGCACCATTCAGGGAAATCAGCCGGATGCCTTAGTTTTCCATCTTTTTTCCTCCTTTCTGCATGCCACAACAATTTGGCAGCATCATTTGCATTTGTAAACAAGCACTTAAACCTTGGAATGACAAGTAAATACCATAATACCTTTGCTGGAGGACCGTTCTTACCCGCACAATTATATTGCAGTGCTTTTCTCTTATACCTTGATGCCCCACACTTCGGACACACATGCAAATCTCTGTATTCATTCTGACACAATGTACAATCATTTGGACAAGCGTCTATCTTCTCAATCTCCATACCCAGTGGGCAAAACATCTTCTTTGCCTTGTACGTTGAGTCAGGCAATTCATTATGATCCGGAAGCATATCTCCTAAAAGCTGCAATAATGCCGTGAAACTCCGGTCACTCCATGCACTTTTCGCTTTCAAGCTTAACAATTTGAACACAGCTGATAACTTGTTGTATTTTACACAACCAGGATATAAAGGGTTTTCGGAATCGGCAAACAATTTATCGAAGTCATGGGGCCTGTCAATGAAATCATCTTGCACATCACGCAACATTTCATCCAAACGATCATACTCCACATTCATATCTATATTTTCCTCATGACCGTCATTGTCACTGCCCAAATTATATTTATTAGTATGCCCACCACCGTTGCCACCACTGCTCGTACCAGACACTATTTTCTCATCATGTCAAAACCAACACGTGTAACCTATCTTAAACCCGTTTTTAAACAAATGGTTTCTCACTTCTATAGGGGTGTCATAACCAACAGTATTATTACACACTGAACAGGGACAAACAATCTTATCCTTCTTATATTTCTTTCTATCATCCTCAACGCATGTCAAAAACTTAATAACTCCGTTTACATATGGAAGAGAAGTATGATCTCCATACATCCAACTCCGATCCATTTCGAACTACCTATAGAGATATTTTTTCACAATTAACCATGTAATAATATCATTACGTATAGTCTCGTTATTTTTCTCGTATTAAGCATGTAATGCAAATGTTTCAAATATGCCTTATAACTCCATGTCTAATCGAAAGGGTAGGGACCTAAACCATTCGTCATCTATATGCGTAATATCGAATTGTGATTTTTTGTCCTAAACCAGTATAGTATTTTACTGTAAATTTCGACAACATCTCCCCTTAGTTCTCCTAAGTGTGCAATTCACGTAAACCGTAAATCAGACCCGGAGAACAAAGGAAGATACTACTGAAATTAACGTAAATACACAACCGTCTACACAATATTAAATTTACCACAGTTCGATTGATGTAGGTAGATGACAAACTCTCCGCGAGGAGAATTCAAAGATAATCTTGTGCATCCTAAACTGAGTAACAATGCGTGCACAGTTAATGACATACAAGATTATCTTCAAACGGTTTTCTAATCTCAATGCATGCATGCGAAGTGCGGTGTAATACAATAAATAAAATCAATTTTAACAAAAAGATGAAAAAATAATTCGACAATATGATTTATTTACACCACAAACTAATAGAATGACTATATTAATTAAAATGATATTAAATAGTTCTATTCTTAGGCTAATTTCTATAATTGTAATAAATTATAGTCATTCTAATTATATAAATATAATGACTACGAAATTTTTATTACGTTTATTGAAATAATATTATTCTCATGCTCATTTCTAATAAATTATATTTATATAAAATTCATCGAAATTTATTTATTACATATTGAAATATAGTTCAACATAATTTATAAATATTACATGCATTATTTTTTCATACGTACATAGAATACTAATTGCTATTATTTTAATAAATTATAATAATTCTAATTATATAAATATAATAACTACGGAATTGTTATTACTTTAATTTATTGAAATAATATAATATTATTCCCATGCGCTTTTTTAATAAATTATATATATAAATTTAATATTAATTTATTTATTACGTATTAAAATGTAATTCAAGATAATTTATAAAAATTGCATGCATTATTTTGGCATGCATAGAATACTAATTAAATTAGGGACATTTCAAAAAATAAAAATTAATATTATTTCATAAAATATCAATTTTAATAACTATATTAATAATTCATTTTCAATTTTTCTTATGAGTTATTTATAATTCCTCCAAAATTATTCAAAAGAATTACTTAACTAAATAATACTAACCAATCTACCTATCATAATACATTAATTCAACAATAATAAATATAAATCCCAAGTATATATCCATTGCAACAAATAATATACCGAAATTTGAACAAAAAAAAATCTAATAGCAATAAATTAACAATAGATTTTGGGGATGGTATTTTCTAACCTTCAAAATACGAAAATATGCCACCAATTGAGAGGGAGAGGGCGAGCTTTCTTCAAATGTGGCTTTAGCAACAACCAAAATTGCCCCAAATCCTATTTCAAGAAAATACCTACAATTTCGCATGTTAAATTCCCAAAATACTCAAAATTTGGAGAAATACATCAAGGGGAAGAATCTTACTTCAAATGTAGCTCCAACCCATGACTAATTTGCAGCCAAATCCGCGTCAATGATGGAATTCCCGTTGAATTTTGCCCTTTTGCAGTGGGTTTTTCGCTTTGTTTTTACTTGAGAGAGTACGCGAGCTGCTGGTTCATTTGGGGATCTGATGTTTTTTTTTATTTTATTTAATTTTGGTTTAGGGTGGCGGTTGTAGTACAACTGCCACCCTAAATGATACATACGGTGGCGGTTGTAAACGTACAACAACCACCCAATTAGTTTTTTTTTGTTGGTTAGGGTGGCGGTTGTGTGTACAACCGCCACCCTAATTGTTTTGTTATTATTTTTTTTTAATTTTACGGTTTAGGGTGGCGGTTGTGTGCACCGCCACCCTAATTGTTCTATTATTATTATTTTTTTAATTTTACGGTTTTGGGTGGCGGTTGTGTGTACAACCGCCACCCTAATTGTTTTATTGTTATTTTTTAAAAAACTTTTATGGTTTAGGGTGGCGGTTGTGTATACAACCACCACCCTAATTTTTTTTTTATTATTTTTTTAAAAAATTTTATTGTTTAGGTTGGCGGTTGTATATACAACTGGCACCCTAATTGTTTTAACTTTTTTTAAAAAAATTTTATGGTTTAGGGCCACCCGATCCACAACATAGGGTGACGCATTTCAACACAATCGCCGCCCTTTCTTGAGTACGGGTACCACCGGTGGCGTTTTTAAACGCCACCTGATGGGCGTCTTCTAAAACCAATTGTGTACTAGTGCCTAGAAGTGGGAGAACACAAGCAAGGTCCTTGGACGTGATTTGCATTGGAAAGCTCAAAGATTTCATTCATTAATGATACATTTATACAATTAAAACATCCTATCCTTTTACCTACTCTAAACTGCATAAATACAACTTTGTTGATAAATCGAATAACGTGGTAACCTAATACAAGAGAAACTCTAGATTAAAAGGGTGTTAGCAGTAAGCATTTAATGCATTTTTTTTCAAATTTCAAATTTGGTCAAACAAATCACATTCATATATCTTTCCACTCATTAAATCTGCACCATCCAACTCGACTCATTCTCTCCCTTCCTACTCACAAAAATACATTAAAATTCATCCGCTAACACACTATTTAAAGGCTAATGTACAAGTTATAGTACAATGGTATTCAAGAAGAAGTAGGACACTAGACTTGAGGGAACGTTGCATGCATGGCTCAATATTCCATTATGCCCCCTGAAGACGGAGGGTGGTAACACTTCGATCTCAGCTCATAATGGTCCGGATAGCGGCTTGCTGAGTGCATCGGCAAGCTGGTTAGCAGAACAGACAAGAGTTATACGAGCTTGCCGGGCTAGACCAATTGTTTAACAAAGTGAAAATCGATCTCGAGGTACTTTATCTTGGAGTGAATCACTGGATTAGCACTGAGGTACACGGTTCCAAGGTTATCACAGTAGATAACGTGGGTGCTTTCAAGCTTCAATCCAATTTCAGAGAGAAGGGAGACGAGACACAGAATTTTAGTAGCAGTTGCATCAATTGATCGATATTCGGCTTCAGTGGAGGATCAAGCAACTGTATTCTGCTTCTTAGAACTCCAAGAAATTGGCGTTTAGCCTAGGTATAGCATGAAAGCACCTATAGAGGATCTAGCTTCAAGATTCCCATCCCAATCTGCATATGAAAAAGCATGTAACGACAAACTAGCAGATTCACGAATATGTAACCCATAATCAATAGTACCCAATAAATAACAATAATGTCGTCTACATTGATGAGCACAATAATAGTAACCTACTGTTGAGAGTAGATAAAGAGGGAGGCGTCAGTTTGGGAAGGAGAAAAATGTAATTGAAGGAGAAAGTGTTCGATGGATTCATACCAGAATTGAGGGAAGGGGCTTGTTTAAAGCTGTAGGTAGATCGGTTGAGCTGAACAATATAGTGAGGGTGATCTTTACTTTGAAATCCCAGCGGTTGCTTCATATAAAAATTTTCAACCAAATGATTGTGCAAAAAGGCAATATTGACGCCAAGTTGACACAAATGCCATCCAAATTGGATAGCTATGGTAAGAACCAAGCGGACTATCATCAGCTTAATTATGGGACTATATGTCTCTGTGTAATCGATAAGGGATGTTGTTGAAAGCCCGAGCTACAAGCCTGGCCTTGTAGAGATCGATAGAACCATTGGCTTTTCGTTTGATTTGATAGACCCATTTTGATCCAATAACATTATACTCCAGGCCTAGGGCCACTAGTGTCCATGTATCATGACGTATTAGCGCATTGTATTCCTCTTGCATTGCTTGTAATCATTGGGGATAAGCTAGGGCTTGTTTAATGGTGGATAGTTCACGGTGTTCACTAGAGAGATCAGTAAGAGTCAAATGAGTTTGCTTGGTTTGAGCTCGAGCTTGTGTGAGGTGGGTGCGTGTTGGAGGTGATTGTGGCTTGGGGCCGGCGATAATGGTAGGTGGAATGGTGGTTGAATAGAGGGAAACACTGTGGATGAGGGGGTTAGTGGCTCCATAACTTGCACATGAGGTGGATTGAGAGGAGATAGAGGTTGTGTTTAACGCATAAGGTCGGAAAGTCGACGAATGGAGCGGTGTTTGGGAGTTGATATAGGTGTTTATGGGCTGCTTTGCGGAGGTGATGGGGGAAGGGGTTGCACTGATGGAATTCTCATTGGATGAAAATTACGTAGGGGAAATATATTGTTGACGTGGAGGAAAATCCATGTGTGAATGAGAATTGTGACCATGGGAAACTTGTGTGGCCCCCACTTCATCCCATCATATCTAGGTCATGAGACATGTTCTATAGGTGGGATAATTAGCCGTAGATAATGATCCGAGGATATAGGTGTATGTGAAGATTGTGACGGGATAGTATGCGGTGAGGAAAAAGGAAAATTGTGATCAACAAAAAAAATGTCATGAGATGTAAAAATTTTGTTAGCGTCCCGATCGTAACAGTAATATGCATTAGATCTATGTGGTTGAATACCCAAAAAAGATAGAAGGTCCTCTAGTTTGTGATTTATGCATGGACATAGCCATGGGAAGCATAAACATTTGAAGGCTATTAGTTTTATAAAATTAGGTGTTTATTTAAACAATTTCTCAAAGGACGATACATATCCTAAATTCACTTTAGGTATTCAATTTATTAAGTATACAATGGTATGAAAGGCATACGACCAGAACTTAGTTGGAACAGACGCATGGTGCAACAAGCTAAGACCTGTTTCAATGATGTGTCTATGACGCCGTTCAACAAAGCCGTTATGTTCTGGAGTATGTAGGAGTGATGTAAAGTAAGAAATTCCATTAGTAGCCAAAAAATTAGCTAAAGCAATATATTCACCCCCATTGTTGCTGTATAATTGTTGGATTTTTGCATGGAAAAAATTTTCAATACGCGCCTTGAACTTAATAAAAATTTCTTTAACACTAGATTTATGTCGCAAAGTGTAAAGCCAAATATAATGGGTGAGGTGATGAACAAAAATCAAATAATAGTTATAGAAAATAGTAAATCTAGAGGTCTAGAACAAGTTAATGATGACTTATCAAATGACAATTTATGACTTTTCATACATAAACAAGACTCACAACTAAATTGCTTTGACTTGGGAAAGATAGACAGACCATGGGATTGCACTAAATGATGTAAAATATGACTGGAAGGGTCTCCTGGTGGGAAGTTATTTAAAATAATTACAATATTTGAAAAGGAAAACGAAAATTGAGGGAAATATCCAATAGGCGTGGCCCATTAGGACTAGAAAAGGATGGCAGAGGGCTACTATTCAGAATTGAAGGACATAAAACGTGTAGTGGCAATTGGAAAAAGTGTGCGTGTGTATTACGGCTATGTGAAATAGGAAGTGAGAATTTAGTGCGTGAGAAAAGTGAGAATAAAACAGAGGAAAAAATAGGGAAAGAAACAAACAAGTGTTTGTTTCTTTTTCTTGTATAATTTTTATGTGGAGAAGTTGAGTGGATGAGGAAAAATTGTACTAGAGTTTTTTATTCATCAATAAAGGTGGTCTTCTTCGTGGTTGTTGTCGGCCAGCGGAGCCACATTAAATTATTGTGTTCTTTAGTTTTAAGCTTATTGGCGCTATAACGACCTAACGTTTGAACTCGCTGCGCACTAATGGCCTGCACTTGTTTTTCGCAATTCAATAGTCAAACTAAATTTTTGCTGCGGCATAAGGACCTCCATTATATTCAACCGTGAAATCCACTCCATGTGCAACTCATGTACAGTCTCTCAAGGCCAAATTGGTGCGAAACTTTAGATATTATTACAATTAAGTCACAAAGTTTGAAAAATATATACTTTAGTCCCAAAATTTAGTTAAATTATACAATTATGCATTTTATTTATTTTTCCTATTGGTACTTATTTGGTCAGTAATTAATTTTATTGAATTAATTTGACACTAACTAAATAGTTTTTATCAAAAATTTTCAACACAGTATCATTCGTTCGTACAAATATAATATCACAAATTTCCAAAATTTTCTTTTAAATTAGGACACACACATTTTATAATAAATATAATTATTGTACACATATAAAATTTTCCTATGAATACATAATTGAAAAAATATCATATACAAAGAACTAATCAAATCAAATAAAAAATACAACAAAAGAAAAAATTCAAAAATTTTCTGTAGCATTAGAGACACACACATTTTGATTTTAAATAGTAATAATTAATAACTATTAATATAACTATACATATGTAAAATTTTATCTGTAATATATTATTGTAAAAAAATATATCGAATATAAAGAATTAATCAAATGAAATAATTTTTTTAAAAAAATAACAAATAAAACAAGAGAAAAACCACCCCACCCCCACTCCCGTTCACCCCTCCTCCCAACCACCACTACCACGTTGGTGGTGGCGAAACCGCTAGCAATAGTTGCTGGTGGTTTCACCACCACCACTACAAGAGTGGTGATGGTGGTTGCGGGGGGAGCCGAGGTAGGAGCGAGGGTGGGGTGGCCTTTTTTTCTTGTTTTATTTGTTATTTTTTAAAATTTTTTATTTGATGTAATTAATTCTTTGTATTTGATATATTTTTTTACAATAATATATTAGAGATACAGTTTTATGTAGGTATAATTATATTATATTTATTAATTATTATTGCTTAAAATCAGAATATGTGTCTCTAATACTATAGAAAATTCTCTAATGCTACAGAAAATTTTCAAATTTTTTCTTTTTTTTTGTATTTTTATTTGGTTTGATTAATTTTTTTGCATTTCATATTTTTTACAGTAATGTATTCCTAATAAAATTTTATGTATGTCCAATAATTATATTTTTTATTAAACGTGCATTTTTCTAATGTGAAGAAATTTTTGAAAAACTGTGGTATTATATTTATACGAATGAATGCTACTGTGTTGAAAATTTTTGAGAAAAACTATTTAATTTTTCAATCGATATAGTTGCTCTTTAAAATACAACCAACAAATTAATTCAATAAAATTAATTACTGAGAAAATAAGTACCAATGAAAAAAATAAATAAAATGCATTATTGTGTAATTTAATTAAATTTTGGGACTAAAGTATACATTTTTCAAACTTTTGTACTTTATTGTAATAATATCTAAAGTTTTGGACGAATTTGGCCTTGAGAGACTGTATGTGAGCGGCACATGGAGTGGATTTAACGGCTGAACATAACAGAGGTCCTTAGGCCACCGTAAAAATTGAATTTGAGTACTGAATTGCCAAGAAAAAAAAGTACAAGCCCTTAGTATGTAGCGAGTTCAAATGTTAGGTCCTAATGGCACTAATAAGCTTTATTTTTATATTGTTTGTGTTGGTTAATTTTTCGTTGCGCAAATTTTGGTAGGGAAATCTGTCTTATTTCCCAACCGTGGTATCAAAGCTAACAATTCAGGTCTGGAAGTATGGCCAAATTTGCAGTGAAGCGTTTTGACGGGAAAAATAATTTCAATATTTGGTGGAGTATAGTAGAGGAGTTTCTTGTTCGACAAGGGCTTTATGAGTCATTGAAGGGCCAGAGGCCAGGAGGGACGAAAGATACTAATTGGAAAGAATTACAGGCAAAGACGGCCAGTACCATTCAGTTCGCTCTTGCACTGAGGCAAAGTATAGTGTTTTGAATGAAAAATCGCCTTCTAAATTATGGAAAACACTAGAATATCTGTATATGTCTAAGTCCCTAATGAATAGGTTGTATTTTAAAGAGAAACTATATCAGTTGAAGAAGAATGAAAGTGATGATATTAGGGAATACTTGAGTAAATTTAGTAAGTGCGTAATGGACTTATTAAATGTGGATGTGGAAATTGAGGACGGGATAAGGCAATAATTTTGTTGTCTTCTTTGCCTGAGTCATACAAGACATTGGTCACCACGCTATTAGTTAGCCAAACCACTTCGATGGTGAATGTGGTTTTGACTTCTTTGTTAGAGACTACCCATATTAAGAAGCCAATTGATATCGATCAAGGTGAGTGAGTGCTCTTGATAACTAGTGAAGATAGACGTGGTACAAGTCAACCGCGAGGAAGAAATTTTGATAAGAAGGTTCATTCTCAATCTCGTTCAAGGAAGGATGTGGAGTGTTATTATTGCCACAAGAAGGGACACATTAGAAGGGACTGTGAGGAATTGACTAGGCATCTTGAGATGAAGAGAAAAGGTAAAGAATTTGTAGAGGCTCTTGATTATACAAATGTGGTAAGCAAACTTTAATGATTGAAGATGATGTGTTATGCGTTATTGACTACGGCAGTCATATTAACTGTTTGTTCTTAGACTCCAGATGTTTCTACCATATGCGTCCAAATAGAGATTGGTTCAAAGATTATAAGGCATGTAGTGAGCATTATGTGTTTGCGGCTGATGATCAAAAGCTTCCAGTCAAGGGTTCAGGCATGGTGAATGTGAGAATGTTGGACGAAGTTGTGAGACGGATAAGTGGTGTCCTACATGTGCCACGTTTGAAGCGAAGTTTAATATCTTTGGGAACGCTAGACACGTTAGGTTATGAATATGCTTGTAGACATAAAATTTTTTACAAATTTCCTTTGGGCCGAGTTTGATTTTAACTAACCCACTCTATCTATTGAGTCAGGTTAGTTTTAACTAGTTAATCCATTAACGCTTTTTAAAACCCAAATGTTTAGTGAGCCCACATTTCAATTTAAAAGCCCATGAGGCTTATCCTACTTTTCTTAACTTTTATTTATTTGATTTTGTCAAATATAATCAAAATATTATATTTATATAAATCATTTAAATAGGTTAAGATAATTAGTAAATTAAAAAAAAAAAAGAATTTTCTTCAAATCATTTGGATAATTCTTAAGTGGTTACAAGGGCTATCCAAATGTGGCTATAAATAGCCCCTATGCTCATTTGCAAAAACCCCAACAAGGTTGAGAAGAAAAGAAGAGTTGCAGAAATTCCAGCGGATGAGAAAGGTAGAAGAAGAGAATAAAATTTTCTTTAGTTCTTCGATTCAAGCTCAAGCCAAGGAAGAAACGAAGAAGAATATGCTTAAATCATCTTCAATTCTTCAAATCCACAGCAAAACTAAACTCTTCAAGATCAAACCTAAATCCACATTCAAGTCAAAGTCAGAAGCCAAATCAAATGTGAGAGATAAGCTTTCCTACAAAGCCAAGGCAAATTCAACCATGAAGATTCAAGCCAAAGCTCTCTTCAACAAATCCACACCGTCAAATCAAGACTTTTGGAGTGTAGGATCAAGCCACGTGAGCCCTCGCCTCCAACTGTAGATCATTAATAAGAGGATCGCTCTAATCAAGAGAGCCAAATCCACAACCGAATCATTAAATTTCAATTTGTACCAATATCATTTGTATTATTTATATTAATACAAGATTTCACGCTTACAAATTTCTAGCACGCCCAGTAGGACCCTCTTGCCTCTCATCTATCGATCTGTAATGAATTTCAAATCCCAAATTCAGCAACAAGATGACTGACGGAAAAGTGCAGCAAACCATGGTAAACTTCGAGGAGACACTTGTTGAACTCCTCCACGCCACTAGAACAAAGATAAAGGCTGGGAGATTTCCACTAGTGTCGCCATTGAGAAAATTCTCCAAGAAGGGTAAAAGAAAAATCCTTAACCTTAAGAAAGTCGGCTCCTATTCTCAAGGAAAAGCTAAACTATTCCAAGAGAACCTCGATCTAGCTCTATCGTTAATAAAGGGTCTGAAGCTGGATCAATCAAAGCTGTTTCTCCACAGAAATGGGGAGATTATATAAGCCCGGAGGAGTGGTTCGGGAAGGAATTTGTCACTGAAGCGAGTCCTAACTAAGATGAGAGAATCCAACCAATGGTTTTGGCAATTGAAAAGTTGTCGAATTCTCTGGAGGAGAAAGAAGCTCAAATTGCCGCCGTCATGAACAAGTTGGGGATGAAGGAGTCGGCAAAGGAAGCTAGCTACAAGGATAAAGGCTCTTCCAAAAGTAGAGGTCTTGAAGCTCATGAAGACGAGAAGAAGAAGGACATGCACGACTGGATGATACTGAAAAATGCATTCTAGGACTCCGCACAAATTTAAGTTGGTTTTCTATCAGTCCAACAACTGCAACACATGATTGCTGATAGTTTACGTACTTAGCATGGTGGTTCGTCACAATCCTCCATTGTTTATGCAAAGATTATAGTTGGTGGATTGACAAATTGAGAATGGCACTCGGTTATCAACCTCCCAAGTTCCAGTGCTTTGATGGCAAGGGAAACCCAGAGCAACATGTTGCTCATTTCATTGAGACCTACAACAATGTAGGCACTTACAATGATATGATGGCGAAGCAGTTCATCGGCTCCCTCAAAGGCGCAGCTTTTGAATGGTACTCAGATCTCCCAGCCAGATCGATTGATAGTTGGGATCAAATCGAATGTGAGTTTCTCACTCGCTTCTGCAGCACTAGAAGCACGGTCAGTCTTCCTGAACTTTCCAGGACAAAAAAAGGAAAGGAAAAGCCTGTGGTGGAATGCATTGAGCGATGGAGAAATCTTCTGCTTAGTTGCAAAGAGTGCATAAGTGAGGCTTTATCCATCAACATGTGTGTCACTCATTTGAACAGTTGGCCCCCGAGGGCATGATCTTGAAATTTAGATTGAGAGGCATAGAAGTTATCTGCCAAGTGATCCGATAAAACAAAAAGAGTTAAAGAAAGAACTCAAAAAAGATAGCAGGCCGACTAAATCAAAGGAAACAATGACCATTTCCACAACTCCAACCAGGATCACCTTCAACAAATCAAATTTAAAGCAGGCCCCAAGGCAAAAACAAGAATTCAAGACTAAGAAGGCGCCAATCCGAAAAAAAGGTCTCCTAAGCTTGAAGGAGCTCAAGGAAAAAGAATACCAAATTGCAGACTCTTAAGTCTCTCAAAATTCTGGACCAATTATTGGAGCAAAAGGTGATTGAACTTCCAGTGCCAAAAAGGCCAGATGAGGTTGGTCGAGTCGAGGCTTCAAAATACCATAGGTACTACCAGATCATCAGCCATCCAGTGGAAAGGTGCTTCGTACTGAAAGATCTCATTGTCCACTTGGGCAACGAAAATGAAATCATACTTGAAACCAAGGAGTGCTCCACTGCAAATTGCTTGATGGTTTCATTCGGGTCATTTGGTCAATCCCTGCCCCAGATATTGGAAAGAAGTGTCCTTCAATCCATGATGCAGGGATGTCTTTACTGAAACCAGTTGAGTTCGGACCTCAATTGCCAGACGGACCAAGACTGGCGGAGTTCTGGGCAAACGAAGAAGTAACTACTGAATATATTTATCCAGAGATGGACACACCGTGTGCCCCCAACTATCCTTCATTCTACAAAGTCATGACGGATGACTTAGACATCTAGGAATCTGACCCTGAAACTGAAGATAAAGTCAATGATGGTTGGTCCACCTTCATAACTGAGAAGGAGAAATATAGGAAGTCAGGCAAAAAATGTAAAACACCATTTCCTACAACTTCTGCAGGAAAAACACCGGGGGCACCAACTGAAGAAGTCCTACCTATCAAAGAAGCAGCACTAGACGATGGTCAGGGAGCATCGACCCTCGTTACGAGATGACACCAAAAGGCTCCAAGGATCCCATGCTCAAGCAGTCCCAAAGAACCACAAAGGAAAAGAAATGGTCCCAAGAACCAAAGAAAGAAATCCAAAGCAAACAAAATAACATCAAAGAAGGCAACTCCATGAGTTGCAGTTGCACCAATTCTGCCCAAACCAATAACCTTGGGAGATTATTTTCCAAAAGGTGATTTCAAAGATCAACCCGTGATTTCATATGTCACAAATTTAAAAGATGACAACATGCTCAAAGTTAAGGGAAACGAAAAGGCCACTGAAAGTTTGAAGCAAAGTGGCAAGGTAGAAAATACTATTGCCCCCCTCAACAACATTTATCCTAACACAAGTCTTTTGGGGACGCTTCATTTTCCATTCGACTATCATATGAGTTTGATTGCTGCTCTGATCGATCCTGAAGAATACAAAGGAGGGAAGATTTTCAAACCCACCAAGATGGCTACTCAAAGATGCTGCATGGCTACCATCACCTTTAGCGATGATGATTCGCGACTAGGTTCTTGTCTGTACAACCGTCCATTGTACGTTAGTGGCTACATTCGGGAATGCAAAATCCAACGCATCATGATCAATTGCGGCTCGACCATCAACATGATGCCCATCCACACCATGAAGAGGATTGGGATAAGTGCTCGGGACCTTGTGAAGAAAAACATCATGATCCAAAGGTTCAAGCAGAAAGGCCAACGAGCTATAGGCACGATCCGGCTAAAGTTGAAAATCAGGGAGTTGGTTTCATTAGCTCTCTTCAATGTCATTGATGCTAGAAGGTCATACGAACTGTTGCTTGGACGTGTTTGGTTACACGAGACCGAAGTCGTCCCTTCAACTTGCCATCGATGCTTCAAGTACAGCCAAGACAGTTAAGTGTGTTCCAGCCGAGACCCTGACGAGGAATCCCACTTTGCTGATGCAAAGTTCTACTTGGAGGATGATCACCAGGCTGGGGTTCCCAAAGCTGATGTTGATGGCAAAGACAAAGTCAAAGTTGTAATGCCCCTCTATCAACTCACGTTAGGCAAGTCGAACCCTCACAAAGGAGAATCCTCAAAAGAAAGCAACCTGACGCAATCTTGTAGAAGAAGCTGACTTTCCCAATCCCCCAGCATCCTAAAGTTGTTGCCACCTAATGAGCTCATAAAGGAATTTATGAGCAGATCTGAAATTTCAAAAGCCGCAACAGCTATATCATGTGGTTTGAAATCACATGGCTCAAGTTCATCAAAAAAACCCCGCCATTTGTTGAAAGTGGTGGTGAACCAAAGAAGATCTTCAAGGGGTGTTATAGACCTCATGCCAAGAAATTGTTGGAAAATACAGAATATGGGAATGGAGAACCCTGAAAGTTGGGCGATCTTTATGCTATTCTTTCTAGTGGGCGGGCAACCTCAAATGGAAATTATAGATTGGAATACAATTCGAATCCCTTAAACCCCATCAGAACTAAGAAGACTTCATCAAATCCCTTCATGATCCAAATTTGTAAAGTCCATAAAGAAGAATATGAGGAGCAAAGGCGACTGTCGGTATTTGACAGAATCCAAAATGAGGACATGAGGGTCTCAGTGTTACCGAGACTACAAGGGCAACCATCTACAATAGCCAAATCCCAAAGCAATGCACCTGTATTTCAAAGGTTGAGTGGTGATTCTATGACCACTATTTGCACCAACAAACCAGCATGAGGCTAAGCTGAGTCGACTCAAAAGCAGTCAACTTTTTCCCAACTTTGAGTCAAAATGTCCGATCCGCGTTCCAAATCTCCAAAGCTCAAAAGAAGCAGAAGAATAAGAAGCAACCACAACTTCAGAAGAATGGTGATGACGAAGAGGTAGTGGCTGTCAATCACAACACATTCGAAGAAGCCTCCGGATCAAAGTCTAAATCTAAGAATTCTGCCACAGAGGAAGAGCCTCAACTAGCTTTGTCAACATTTAAAAAAAGAGGATAGGTGACTGTGGATGATCTAAAACAGCTAAACTTAGGGATCAAAGAAAAGCCAAGGCCAGTCTTTGTGAGTGCTCTACTGAACGAGGAGGAAGAATCCAAGTACTTCTATTTACTTTAACAGTATAAATATGTGTTCGTGTAATCCTACAATGAAATGCCAAGTCTGGACCCCGAAGTGGTGGTGCACCATCTCGTAGTCAAGCATAGAGTACGGCTGATCAAGCAGCCTCAAAGGAAGTTTCGGCTAGAGCTTATCCCTTAAATTGAAGATGAGGTTGACAAATTGATTGAAGCGAGGTTATACGCGAAGTCAAGTACCCGACCTGGATTGCCAATATGGTTCTGGCCTAGAAAAAGAATGGTCATCTACGAATCTGTGTTGACTTTCGAGACTTGAACAAGGTTTGTCTAAAATATGACTTCCCATTCCCAATGACAGAGTTGATGGTGGATATAACAACTGGGTACGAAGTCCTTTCTTTTATTGACGGTTTCTCTGGCTACAACCAAATTCGGATGAATCTGAAGGATGAAGAACTTACAGCATTCCGTACTCCCAAAGGCATATAGTGTTATAAAGTGATGCCATTCGGATTGAAGAATGTAGAAGCAATTTACTAGTGAGCAATGCAAAAAAAGTTTTGATGATGTGATGCATAACCAGGTTGAGAGCTACGTGGACGACCTCATCGTAAAGACAAGGAAGCAAACTGACCACTTACAAGATCTCAAGGATGTCTTCAACAATTAAAGACGAACCAACTCAAATGCGCGTTCAGAGTCACTTCCAGAAAGTTCCTTTGATTTGTTGTGTGGTATTGTGGAATTGAAGTTGACCGGTTTAAGATAGGTGCTATTGTTAATGTGCCGGAAGCACCCAACCTATAGGAGTTGAAAAGTCTCCAGGGCAACTTGCCTACATTTGAAGGTTTATCTCCAACCTTATGGGGCACTGCTATCCATTCCACAGGTTGGTGAAAGAGAATATACCATTCGAGTGGGACGATGCGTGCAGAAATGCCTTTCAAAGTATCAAGCAGTGCTTGTCTCGGATACCAGTACTTGTAACTCCAATCCTGGGAAAGCCATTGACTCTTTATGTTGCAGCACAAGAATGCTCACTAGGGGCATTACTTGTCCAGGTCAATGACAATGGGAAAGAGAGTGCACTCTACTATCATCGTAGAATATTGGTGGGAGCTAAACTAAGGTATTCTCCAGTTGAAAAGATCTGCTTGGCTTTGATCTTCGCAGTAAAGAAGTTGAGGCATTACATTTTGGTGCACATGGTCAACCTCATCTCAAGGATTGATCCATTGAAGTACATCATGTCAAGACCAATTTTCTCGGGAAGAATTGGAAAATGGTCTCTTCTACTGTCAGAGTTCGACATAAGGGTCGTTCCGTAAAAGGTGACAAAATGATAGGCTATAGTAAATTTGCTTGCTGATTCTCCTATCTTGGCGAACTGGGAACTCCCTGAAGATCTTCAAGATGAAAAAGTCATTCACCCAAGTTGTGCTCATATACAGGTTGTTCTTTGATGAAGTAGTTAGAAAGTGTGCCACGGGGAGAGGAGTTGTGGTCATCACTCCTAATAATCAAATGATGTCTTACGCTTTCTCTTTGACTGAAAAATGCTCATACAATGTAGCCTAGTATCTACCATTGTCAATTGGCTTGGAGATAGCACTGAGCTTGGAGATTCAACACTTAGGGTGTGTTTGATATGCCAAAATTTTGATGGAAATTGTCACTTCAAGGAAAAGGCTTTTCCATTTGGGTGTTTGATGCAAAATTTTTTCCTAGAAAATGTTTTCTAGGTACGAGTCTCTAAAGCACACATTTGAGCCATTTTCTTGGAAAAGTGAAACTCCACTTGAGGTCGGAAAGCCTTTTCCTAGAAAACATTTTGCATGAAAAAGTTTTCCACCTCCATTTCCATGTTGAATCAAGCACACCCTTAGAAGTCTATGGGGACTCTCAGATGATAATAAATCAACTTGCATCCGAATAAGAAGTAAGAAACAAGTACCTAAACTCATACCACGGGTATGCACAAGCATTCATGGAATGACTTGAGTCAATAAAGATCAAATTCGTTCCAAGGAGTGAAAATCGAAAAGTTGATGCCTTAGCAAACTTAGCTGCTATTCTCGCCCGATCATATGAAGACTTATGGTATTTGGTGTCAGTGGTTCAGAGATGGGTAATTTCCTTGCTATCTTCTGAAAATTTGCAAGAGAACAACAATCACTTGTACAAAAAGGGTTTAGGGTGGCGATTGTTTTGTATTAAGGGTGGCGGTTCATTGGATGCCACCAAAAATGGCGACACTCAATGTTAGCATTAGGGTGGCGATTGCAAAAACGTCACCCAAAAAAGAAAGGGTGGCGGTTGTTTTCTAAAACAGCAGCCACCCTTTCCTTTTTTAAAAAAAAATTACATAGGGTGGCGGTTTTTATTGACAACCGCCACCCTAAGTGTATATATATATATATATATATATATATTTTAAATTAGTAAATTTTGGGTGGCGGTTTTTATTGACAACCGCCACCTAATATCATTTTTTTGTTACACCTAATACTCATTGTATGTACAAATGCACATGCAGTTAAATTAAATCACCTAAGCCCAACAAAACAACCTGCAATTTTACTAACAACATACAAAACCATTCACAACTACGTTCCTCAACTTAGGCCTAATGAAACAAGTAGAAAGCAACTCCAATTAACTTCGACATGGATGCAAAGTATATATTTAGCCACAACACCAACTAATTAACAAATAAAGTAAATACGACCTAATGAAACAAGTAGAAGCAACTTCAACACAACTGTATAAGTACACAACTTCATACCCAAGTCCATGACAATATAAATATACATATGACCACAATGCACGAGAACATGAGTAAAACTAGAAGGAAAATGAATTGAAACCTATAAATGATCCTTTCATAACTTCCCGAAAGAATTCAACCCAAAGTTCTCGTACCACATCGATGTTTTCCTGAGAATACTCTTCGGCACCATATACCTATAAGTGAAATAATTAAATATAATCAATTTTATGCATACCCAATAAACAACTGAATGCTTAAATAATTAACCAATCTACATTATTCAATAACATACCTTTTGTAGATCATCGCCTTGACCATATCGTATCATTATGTCATTCGTAGTTTTTCATAACACAGTAACCACACTCATCACCTCCTGGTTGTTGTGAACACTACAATTTGTATGTACAAATAAAATAAAAATAGTCATTAACAAAAAAAATCTATTTTGAAAGAAATTCATATATCTTCCAAACAAAAATAAACAAAAGTATTTAAAAAATAACTTTTATTGTTAAAAGTTATATATATACATACCGGAAATAGTTTCCATTGAATGCTACTTCATCGTACACCCATTTTGTCCCACATCACTCTGAAAGCTCTAAAAATTTAAAGTACATGTATAATATTAATATATAAGAAGCGATCTAAACTCCAACTTATCATACAAGCCAATAAATGAAATGAAAGTCATTGGATATTCTCTTACACGCTTATGAGCGACTTGATAACCAAATTTCTCTTCTGATTAGGCAATGAATCTATTACGTATACCGTATTGGTTGAAGGTTCAATGGCAAGCAATAACCAGTGATGACTAACAAATGTGACAATTAGCTTTTTAGTAACATATGTATGAACTTCGAACTTATAACATTCACAAATTAAAGTGTGAGTGGTCTTACTCTTGGTGGTACGGCGCCAAAATATATTTCTTATCACCTAAATTGCACAACGCATCATTAATGTAGCGTGAAGCCTCCATATGTTGAGATTTAATCATAACTGCAGCTATTAGCGACGGATTCATGAAGCCAAATGTTATTTCATATAGCTGGCAATTCCGATGAATGTACCTATTACATAAAATACGAATATAGAAGTTTATTGAAAACCGAAAAGTAAAACAGTCATGTAATTAACGTAATGGGAATTGAAGTCTCGCAATTGAAATACTTCCAAAATAGGAGCACTCTACCATTTCATCGCCATGAATTTGGCGATATCAGTAGCAGTAACAAAGATATCGGTGTCAGATGATCCATGAAATAAGTCATCGAGCGGGACCTCCAACATATCATTACCAGTAGGCATCATATTGATCAAATCGACCAATAGCTTGCAAGAGTCAGGAAGACCCTAGTACGTTGCTTCATCAACGAGATTGCGTTGTGCAGTTGCTGACATAGCAAAACTTTGAGGCTTCTTCTGTTTTGCGGCTCGATTTTTCTTCTTACGTGCAGCAGGATCCTACAACGGTAAAGTAGTCATTACAATGTTACATTAAAGGATTCTAAAGTATTAACTACTATAAATGCTATTACATAATTTTCAAACAAATAAATTAGTAAAAAACTATTAGAAACCGTCTATTAACTTACAGTTTCCAACTGAACTTGGCTTTTAGGCCACTGAACAAAAGTTCCCATGGCATCCCCTAACACGACTAAGTCGTCTTGAACTAGCATGGGAAGAGGCGATACGCGATATTGTTCAGGAACCATATCAATCCGCACCTTAACATTTCCTTCCATAAGTTGGCAACCATGCACAACCGTGTCTTCTGTAATAGGATAGCAAATCTCTTGTGCCATCTTTTGTATCTGGCCTTCATGTGGTATGCACAGTATACAATCAGTAATTTCCTGTCGGTCCCAAAAATTATCAAGCAACAACTATCGTCCGCTCCTATAATGATTGTGAAGCTGATTATCTATACTATTTTAAAAATAAGTAAAATTAATTCATTATTTATATATAGTATTGTAAAAGTAAATAATTTTAAAAAAATACAGTAACGGCGATGAATGGATCTGACGCACCCGAGACATGACAAACACTGCTATTACTCGCGGGTGTACTATTGGCCATCATTGCTCCCATCCCAGAAGGTACTTGGATACCTAGTTGAATGAGGGATCAACAACTATCTGCTAAACCCAACTATCAAATTCGGCATTTAGTTGAGTTTGAACCTCCCGTGCAACCCGGTTGTCTAAATCTTCCCGATCAAAGTTTTATTTCTTCGATTGTTCAGACAGTTTTCCAAAAACTGCACTCACACCACCTGCGTATCCACCGAATGTCCTCGGCCCGCCGGGATGATCCTCTTTCCCTAGAGCTGCTGAAAGTATGTCATGCTGTCTGGTCGGGACAAATGTTCCCTCCTCAACTTCTTTAGATTTATCCACCTGTTCTAGTCAAAGGTAAATTAAGTGTTAACAGGTATCATTGGTTAAATAATCAATTATATGCACAATTAAAAAGAAATACTTACAATCTTGTCATAAACATCCATAATACCATGGGGATATATCAAAGTTCCGTCGGGGTGAACGTGTAATCTTGCCCGTAAGTAATCCCATGAACGATCACTGTGCAAAATGGAATCGCTAACAGACCCGGAAGAGGATAGGTGCCCTAAAGGGTCATTCGGTGCCCACACCTCCTTCATCCTTACGTAGCCTGCGGATCCCATGTTATGGGGATACTTATTATGTGATTGGCTCTCCTTTGCCTTCTCACTTGTATCCTTCAAGAAATTAAAATACCATTATTGAATAATATGGTGGACAAGTCTCTCGCGAGCCCCGTATCCAAGTGTGATTTTAGAGAAAAAATGAAAAGAATGATTACATAGTTAATTGTAATAACTAGAGAATTATTCCTGGAATTGTTTACTCATCATTCTTTCTTTGAATTGCTCCCAATCTTCAGTGGTAATGAAGTTATAAACATCCATTGGGGAGTCATTTCTTTTTTCCTTATCGCAAATCCACTTCTTCACGAGTTTATTCTTAAAATTTCTCATTCTGTGCCCAGCTTGTGAAATAACTTCATCTTCAATTTGCATTTTATTACCTTAATGTCTTCCCAAATGGTATTCTTTAGGCCGGCTTCCACAAGTCCCCAATCAGTATAATTTATATTTACCTTTGGGCGCGCAACTACACTAATATAATATCGGAATCCCGTGCCACGTATCCACATCGGTCGATATATATCATCAAAATCATCATCTGTCAAATGAATACTCTTTCTCTTCCACTTCGACATAGTCGTCAGTCCTCTCAACCATCTGGTGCTGCTGTCAGCACATGGTTCTCCTGATGTAGATGAAGATTTGGAATCCGACATATTTGCGTCCTATCAGCACGTGCCTGCACATTCAAAAATATTAATAATCACGAAAATAATAAATAAGAAGCTGGGATGAATAAGAATGAAAAATATTACAACCATTGTATTTTGAAATAACATATGGCGTGGAAATAAATTTAAATTGTAAATAAATAATAATGGAATAAAATTTAAATTACCAATAAATAATAACACCGGCCGATCATTCCACGTACTCTCCCTCCTGATGGTCCGAACGCAGGTAATTTGTTGAAGCGTTGTGTTCTGAGGAGGCAATTCAGTTGAAAATGGAGGTGTTTCATCCCAGTGGTCATATTCATCTTCATCAACCACATCACCAATCCCAACAATGCGTCGCTTCCCTTGAAGGACAACTGACCACTTTGCATCGCCCAGATCAGTAATGTAAAACACTTGCTTAGCATGTGATGCAAAGTTTAAATGGATCATTCCGACTTCCAACCCGAGAAAAATCAACCCTACTAAAAGCCAATTTGTCAATCGATACACCTCGGGTGTTGTCCAACAGCTTGCATCAAAATACGCACATCTGAAACTTCGTGTAATTAAGTTCCCAAATTTCTTCAATGGCACCGTAGTACGTATCGGTCCTATTATCAATCGATATTGCTACCTGTGACACTCCACTATTTTACATCATGCTTTTATCATCTTGACATTTTGTATAAAATCTATACCCGTTAATCTCATATCCCTGGTAAGATGTCACACGCGATGCGTGTCCATAAGCCAACCACTTCACTGTCTCTTCGATCATTTCTGGAGCATGCGTCAACCGGTTCATTACTTTATTTTTGAACCATTTTGGGAAACAACGATTATGTTCAGTAACCAACCACCTTTCCCCTTTCAAAGGATTCTCCGCCCTTAAAACTGCCATGTATGCATCGAAATATGGCTGAACCACAGCAAGATGATGCAAGACGAGAAGATTAGCTTTGGCTAAGTCTTCAGTAGTGGGTTGGATCGGCTTGCGTCCAACAATGCCCTTACCGTCAAGCGTTCCCTCTTGTCGAGATACAGGAATATCAATAGGTTCGACTTTTGCTAGGTAATCAGTACAAAATTCAATGACTTCTTCATCAACATAACCTTCTACGATACTGCCCTCTGGTCTAAATCGATTTCTCACATATCCCTTCAGGACACCCATAAACCGTTCAAATGGATACATATTGTGCAAGAATATCGGACCTAACTGCTTAATTTTTCGAACCAAGAAAATAACCAAGTGCACCATGACATCGACAAAAGATAGTGGAAAATACATTTCAAGCTGATAGATGGTGACAACAACGTTTGCCTGCTGTCTATCTAACTCATCCGGATCAATAACCTTGCTGAATATTGCATTGAAAAAAAAGCAAAGTTGTGTAATTACGCGCCTGATATTTTCAAGCAATATACTATGAATAGCAACCGGCAAAAGTTGCTCATCATAATATGACAATCATGAGATTTCAATCCAGCCAACTTCAAGTCCTTCATTGACACAAACCGTCTGATATTTGATTAATAGCTTGATGGAACTTTCACCCCTCTCATACATTTACAAAAAAATTTGTTTTTCTTTCTTAGATAGAGTGTAGCAAGCCGCTGGTAAGAATGGACGCTTCCCCGTCTCTTCAGTAGGTGCTAACTCCGGCCGTATTTCCAAATCCACTGTGTCCTTTCTAGCATTGACAGAATCTTTCGTCTTGCCTGGAATGTTTAGTAACGTCCCGATGATATTTTCACAAACATTCTTCTCTATGTGTATGAAATCGATACAATGTCTCACCTCTAAATACTTCCAATAAGGTAAATCCCAAAAAATCGATCTCTTCTTCCATATATTCTTTTTAGTTTGCTTAAAAGTCTTACCGAACTGAACTGAAATATCTTTAACTCATTCGAAAACCTCTTCCCCAGACAACAGCAATCGTGCGACCCGGTTCTCGGTTTTCCCATTGAAATCCTCTTTATTTTTTCGATATCTATGATTTTTTTGAAGAAAAACCCGATGATCCATGTGCACATTTTTCTTGCAATTATTCAAATATAGGCTACAAGTGGCATCTTCGCACATGGGACATGCCTTACCACCTTTGATTGTGTAACCCGACAAGTTACCAAAAGCTGGAAGATCATTTATGGTACAAAATAGCATTGCACGTAAATTAAAATTCTCCCGACAATTAGCATCAAACACCTCCACACCCTCCTGCCAAACCTCCTTAGATCATCAACTAGAGGTGCTAAATACAGGTCGATATCATTGCCCGGTTGTTTCGGACCTGAGATTAGCAATGACATCATCATGTATTTGCGCTTCATAGATAGCCAGGGAGGGAGATTATAGATCACCAAAACTACCGGCCAAGTGCTATGCCAACTGCTTATGTCGCCGTGTGGATTCATTCCGTCTATACATAATCCGAGACGAAGATTCCTATCTTCATCCCCAAAATCTTGAAATCTCCTATTGAAATTGCACCATTCAGGGGAATCAGCCGGATGCCTTAGTTTTTCATCTTTTTTCCTCCCTTCTGCATGCCACAACAATTTGGCAGCATCATTTGCATTCGCAAACAAGCGCTTAAACCTTGGAATGATAGGTAAATACCATAATACCTTTGCTGGAGGACCGTTCTTACCCGCGCAATTATCATTGCGGTTCTTTCTCTTATACCTTGATACCCCACACTTCGGACACACATGCAAATCTCTGTGTTCATTCCGATACAATATACAATCATTTGGACAAGCTTCTATCTTCTCAATCTCCATACCCAGTGGGCATAATATCTTCTTTACCTTGTACATTGAGTAAGGCAATTCATTATGATCCGGAAGCATATCAACTAAAAGCTCCAATAATGCCGTGAAACTCTGATCACTCCACGCACTTTTCGCTTTCAAGCTTAACAAGTTGAACACAGCTGATAACTTGTTGTATTTTACACAACCACGATATAAAGGTTTTTCAGAATTGGCAAACAATTTATCGAACTCATGAGGCCTGTCAATGAAGTCATCTTGCACATCACGCAATATTTCATCCAAACGATCATACTCCACATTCATATCTATATTTTCCTCACCACCGTCGTTGTCACTGCCCAACTTATTTTTATTAATATGCCACCACCACCGTTACCACCACTGCTCGTACCAGACACTATTTGCTCATCATGCCAAAACCAACACGTGTAACCTATCTTAAACCCGTTTTTAAACAAATGGGTTCTCACTTCCGCAGGGGTGTCATAACCAATAGTATTATTACACACTGAACAGGGACAAACAATCTTATCCTTCTTATATTTCTTTCTATCATCCTCAGCGCATTTCAAAAACTCAATAACTCCGTTTACATATTGAAGAGAAGTATGATCTCCATACATCCGACTCCGATCCATTTCGAACTACCTATAGAGTTTTTTTCCCACAATTAACCATGTAATAATATCATTACGTATAGTCTCGTTATTTTTCGCTTATTTAGCGTGTAATGCAAATGTTCAAAATCTGCCTTATAACTCCATATCTAATTGAATTGGTAGGGACCTAAACCATTCGTCATCTATATGCGTAATATCGAAATGTGATTTTTTGTGCAAAACCAGTATAGTATTTTACTGTAAATTTCGGCAGCATCTCCCCTTTGTTCTCCTAAGTGTGCAATTCACGTAAAACATTATTCACACTCGGAGAACAAAGGAAGATACTACTGAAATTAACGTAAATACATAACCATCTGCACAAAAATATTAAATTTATCACAGTTCGATTTACGCAGATAGATGACAAACTCTCCACCGGGAGAATTTAAATATAATCTTGTGCATCTTAAACTGAGCAACAATTCGTGCACAGTTAATGACATACAAGATTATCTTCTATCGGTTTTCTAAACTCAATGCATGCATGGGAAGCGCGGTGTAATACAATAAATAAAATCAATTGTAACAAAAAGATGGAAAAGTAATTCGACAATTTGATTTATTTACACCACAAAACTAATAGAATGACTATATTAATTAAAATGATATTAAATAGTTCTATTCTTAGGCTAATTTCTATAATTGTAATAAATTATAGTCATTCTAATTATATAAATATAATGACTACGAAATTGTTATTATTTTTATTGAAATAATATTATTCGCATGCTCATTTCTAATAAATTATATTTATATAAAATTAATTTTAATTTATTTATTACATATTAAAATATAGTTCAACATAATTTACAAATATTACGTGCATTATTTTATCATAGGTACATAGAATACTAATTGCTATAATTTTAATAAATTATAATCATTCTAATTATATAAATATAATAACTACGAAATTGTTATTACTTTAATTTGTTGAAATAATATAATATTATTCCCATGCTCTTTTTTAAAAAGTTATATCTATATAAATTTAATATTAATTTATTTATTACGTATTAAAATGTAATTCAAGATAATTTATAAAAATTGCATGCATTATTTTGTCATGCGTAGAATACTAATTAAATTAGGGACATATCAAAAATTTAAAATTAATATTATTTCATAAAATATCAATTTTATTAACTATATTAATAATTCATTTTTCAATTTTTCTTATGAGTTATTTATAATTCCTCCAAAATTATTCAAAAAAATTACTTAAATAAAGAATACTAACCAATCTACCTATCATAATACATTAATTCAACAATAATATATATAAATCCCAACTATATATCCTTTGCAACAAATAATATACCGAAATTTGAACAAAAAAACATCTAATAGCAATAAATTAACAATAGAATTTGGGGATGGTATTTTCTAACCTTCAAAATACGAAATTATGTCACCAATTGACAGGGAGATGACGAGTTTTCTTCAAATGTGGCTTCAACAACAACCAAAATTGCCTCAAATCCGATTTCAAGAAAATACCTACAATTTCGCATGTTAAATTCCCAAAATACTCGAAATTTGGAGAAATACATCAAGGGGAAGAATCTTAATTCAAATGTAGCTCCAACCCATGACCAATTTGCAGCCAAATCTGCGTCAATGATGGAATTCCGATTGAATTTTTCCCTTTTCCAGTGGGTTTTTCACTTGGCTTTTTCTTGAGAGAATACGCGAGCTGCTGGTTAATTTGTTCATTTGGGGATCTACAGGTTTGGTTTTTTTTTTTTTTTTAATTGAAGTTTGGTTTAGGGTGGCCGTTGTAGTACAACCGCCACCCTAAATGATATATACGGTGGCGATTGTAAACGTACAACCGCCACCCAATTAGGTTTTTTTTTATTTGTTGGTTAGGGTGGCGGCTGTGTGTACAATCGCCACCCTAATTGTTTTATTATTATTATTTTTTAAATTTTATGGTGCTAATTCTTTTAATTTTTTTTTTTAATTTTATGGTTTAGGGTGGCGGTTGTGTGTACAACCGCCACCCGATCCATAACATAGGGTGGCAGATTTCAACACAACCGCCACCCTTTCTTGAGTACGAGTACCACCAGTGGCGTTTTCATTAAAAACATCACCTAATGTGCGTCCCCTAAAACCAGTTGTGTACTAGTGAATGTAGAAGTTAATGGTGAGCAAAAACATGATTAAAGATTGACGTTCATTGATTACCTTCGACACCAGAAATTGCTGGATGATCCTCGCCGAAACACAAAAATTCAAAGGCGTGCATCCCATTTTATCTTGTACAAAGGCACTCTCTAAAAACGGTGATTTGATAGAGTGTTCCTTCGATGGCTAAGCAATGAAGAAGCGACAAAAATATTGGACAAACCTCACTTTGAAATATGTGGGGCTCATCAATCAGGCCCAAAATTTCACTTCGGTATGAAAAGGATGTCGTACTACTGGCCAACCATAGTGCAAGACTCCATGGACTTTGCGAAGAAGTGCGAAGCCGGCCAATTCCATGCAAATTTCATTCACCAACTGCTAGAGCCATTGTATCCAACAGTATCATATTGGCTGTTTGATGTATGGGGACTCGATGAGTTGGACCTATAACTCCAAAATCTTTAGTTGGGCACTCTTATATCCTTGCTGCATTCTCCAAGTGGGCTGAAGTTGTGCCACTAAGAGAAGTGAAGAAAGAAAATGTTGTAGACTTTATCCAAGTTCAAATCATTTACCCCTATGGAGTCCCTCGATGGGTCATCACTGATAATGGAAAGCCATTTTGCAATAACTACATAAGCAACTTGTGTGCAAAGTTTTGCTTCAGATAGCACAACTCTGCAACTTACTAAAGAAGGTTGTTTCCAAGTGCAAAAGAGATTGGCACGAAAGAATTGGAGAAGCATTGTGCTCATATCGAACAATCTTTCGGACTCCAACTCAAGCTACGCCATATCTTTGGTGTATGGAGTTGAAACTGAACTTCCTTTAGAGTGTCAAATCCCATCGATACGGATTGTTATCCAAGAAGGATATAACAGGGAAGAAAATGCTCACCTTCGATTGCAAGAATTGGAAACCTTAGACGAAAAAGTGGCCTCCTAAACTTCTACTCTTTTGATCAACCGACTCTACACTAGAAGTGTCTCTTACTGGCACTTGTTCCAATGCTTCTTTTGTACTCTTGAGCTCGCCTAAACTCTCGCGATGTGGCTGAAGTTGGTTACAGAGGTCCTCAACTGGGTAGCTAAGTTGTTTACTTGATCTTCTAGAGATGAACATACGGTCTCCTTCGTTTTGACCTCAACCTTTAGAGCCTTCAATTGGTCAACCTTTGCTTCCTTAGTGGGGCAAGCAAACAGTCCGTCCTCTTTGAAATATAAGCATCAACTCCTTTTAGGAAATCCTCCATTTGGCGCATCAAAGGTATCGGATTTGGACGAAGGGATTTGACGATCAAGTTCTCGATAATAAAAAAAATCCTCTTTTCAGTGCCTCGTAAAAAATCATCTTAAGAGAATTGTACATGGCATCTCGAAGCACAGGTTAGTGGGGAATAGAGATCCTACAACAGAAGAACAAGCTGGAGTTGCTACTTTGGTAGGTGCCAAGGAAATTGAAGAAACATCCAAAGTTTTGGAAGGCATCACAACCGTAGCTTGATCGTCAGTTTTTGGATCATTGGTTGCCGAAGGCTCTGAATTAACTTCTTCATCATGGGCACAGTTAATGATAAAGGCTCCCTGCCAGCAGGGCTAGGAAACTTGCGGGGAAGTGCTCGAAAATTAGCGTTGCCTTAAATCCCGTCAAATGCACTAATCCTAGCGTCTTGATCATCATCAGGTTCATCTTGGGAGTTGGCTATATAATCTTAATTGATTGGCTAGAAGCCTACAAGAAGAAAGTGAGCAAAGAAGAGATGAAATATTTTAAAAAAAAAGCAGAGAAAGAATAATGATGAAGTAATATGCCTTCACCTATTGACGAAGGAGATATGACAGAGTTTTCATCATCCGAGATCATTTTGTGGAGGTATTTGTCTATAAAGTCGGCCTTCCGAGCATCCTTATTACTTTGCGTAACCTTGGGTTCTTTTGGATGAGTTTGATGTGTCCGACGAGGTAGATGAGAAATTAGAACCTAAAAGGGGAAAATGAAGCATGTAAGAAGAAGTCAAGATTCCCATTAATTAAAGACTAAAAAAAATCTGCCTTGTGACTTTCATCTACAAAAGATAGCCCTATTATATTTAGTTGAGAAGGTTGATTTCCAGCCCCTCTTGAAGGTGCTTTGGATGCCTCTATAGGTTGTTCTTTGGTGCCATTAGACTTTGACCTTATGAGCTTAATCTTCTTTGGGCGTTTTTCCTCTTCGTGGCATGATTGTCTTTTCTGTGACATTCGTTCGGAAGCGGCTCATGAAGAGTTTGGGATGGTAGCCTTATCCCTACTTATTTGTCTCACGGAACCTTTATTAGAAGTAAAAACAGGGCCCTCTGCGACATGTAAAAATTTTGCTGGGATCTTTGATAAGCCTTGTAACACTTCCTTGGTCCACCATTTAAAGTACTTGCTATCAATTTCATGCTGCATACTGCTTGCATTCCTTGGTTAAGGACAACGAAACCTGGTAAGCATGGATTGCAATATCTTGAAACTTTATCTTTCATAGTGAGCTTGGAAGTCGTTGCTCGAAGCCCAATTGCCTTGCAAATATGTGCGGATTGTATGCTTTAAGAACGCAAATGGAGTTTCTTCAATGGTAAGAGATGAATCCAACCCAGATGTTCATAATGAAGGCTATTTCTTCCCGATACCCCTCCATCAAAGTCCATGAAATCTCTTGGACGAGGTAAAAGAGTCGTATTCCAACAAAAATCACAGAATCCATTCGGTCCACGAATCAAATCTCGATAGTCAACATTATCGATCTCCCAAGATTGCAAGGCATTGAGGGTGCCGGTGGAGCCTTTAATGGTTGAGGAATAGCAATTCTTCTGAACCTGGTGGTAAAGGCTTCTGATGATGTAAGCTGCGGCTTAAGCATAAAGAAAGTCTCCTGGAAATTTTGGACAATCAAGCTGATATCATAACCTGAGGGACAATATGCGGTTCAAGTAAGTCCCCTGTAAATACAAGCCAAGATGTGGGGACCATCCTATAAGTGACTCTGATTACCATTAGAGAAACTGCTTTAAAGGATTACCGTTAGAAAAACTGTTTTAAAGGTTTCCACAAGAAGAAATTCGTCTTCGGATGGGAATACAAAGTGGCACAATCAAAGTGAAAGGTAAGCTACTATTTCTAATTGCTTTTCATCTTCCGTGCACAATGTAAATGGCACATCGTCCCAATGGCCACGATTTCGAAGTTGAAGATCCTTCAGCTTATCTACAATAACAGGTCTTCTGATCTTCTGCAATGGGCGATGATTTCTTCTCTTGCGTGGATTCAAGGCTGTTGCAGCCTTATAAGAATCTTGTAATTGCGGGTTTCTAATACAACCAGTTTCTCGAAGCCAAAAGCTAATCCACTCTTTGCGACTGACACTGCCAGATTTTTTCTTATCAGCAATTCGGGAGAAAAGGATAAAAAGCTATTGGCAAGACCTTGGTAAAATTTTCAAGTCAGAAAGGTTGGGGACCACTTTTCCATGGTATTCACCACGAATTGAAGGACCGGTGATATTGTGAAGATCCCAAAGGGATATACCAATTCTCCATCGGTAGTAATGAAAGCGTTAGTTGCGGGGCACCACACTTCGGAAAGAACTCTGCATGCAGAAAATGGGCTACTATAGTCTTTCGCTGCTGCACCAATAGTTGAAACCAAATCTTACATATCTCTTTCTAAGCGTCTTCTAGATCCAGATAGACCACTCCCAAAAACCTCGTAGATAGGAAATCTCTCTGCGATTGGTAAGTGCATATCCCCACCAAATTTATTTATCATATATCCTTTCTACGATCGTAGCGATTAGAACAACGTCCATTTTAAGGGCATGGTGAGGTGGAAGACACAAAGACAAATGCTAAACGCTTGAATGGTCTAATTTGGAAGGGGAAGCATTGCTCCGATCCTTTAAAAGGCTAGGCATGTCTAGCGTACACAAACTATTTGGAATAACAGTAGGATAAGGATATGTCATTGCCTCATGGATGCGAAGTTTTAACTCACCTCTCCTATTAGAGGAGTTATGGTACTTCACGTCCGTGTCTTCGAACCGGAGGTACCATGCACCTTGTTCCACGTCCTTGGTAACAATACGACCATCTACATTTAAAACTTTGGTAGACCTTGACTTTACTATTTCTACTAAGTACCAAAAAAAAAAGGCGCCAGAATATCACTTTAAAAATAGTGATAAGCAAAAAAAAATCTAAAAAAATTTAATTTGAACAAATCCTCTGGTGTTTCTTCAAGCTATTGGACATATCAAAATCCTTCAAATGTCTGAATGGGCTCCACTTTGAATCCCACAAAGCATCGGTGTTTAGCCCTTAACAACAAATGTTTTGGGAATTCCGGTTCTTGGTGTCGAAAAGCGACGAATTGGCCTTAAGCGCGTCGAGCTCCAGTTTATCACACAAGTGTATATAAACACTTTTGAGGTTGGAAATACTCCAAACTTTGAAATCTTCAAACCTTTTGATGCCTTGTATACTCGACGAGTCCTTCAATAAACAAGATGGAGTGGTCACCAATTGCGTCGATCTTCAATTTATCACATAAGTGTACAAAAACACTTGTGATGATGGGCACATCTTTAATTCTAAAATCTCCAAGCTTCATAGGCTTCGTCGATCTTCAATTATCATACAAGTGCACAAAAACACTTGTGAGGATGGGCGCGCCTCAAATTCTAAAATCTCAAGGCTTCCTAAGCTTCTTTAATCTTTAATATATCACACAATCATATAAAAATGTTTGTGAGGATGGCCACCCCTCAAATTCTTAAATCTTCAATCCTCCTAAGCTTCTTCGATCTTCAATTTATCACACAAGCATATAAAAATGCTCATCAGGATTGATCAATGTCAAAACTTGAAGTATGCTGACATCTAATTCCTTGTGCGCCTTGTGAATTCCTACAATTCAAAACAAAGTGTCAGACAAAATCAACAAGCCTTAAAAAAAACAAAAAACAAAAAAAGGAGAAAAAAAGGAAAATTGGTTGGGAAAAAAAAAACCAAGTATCGCACATTCTACCATGCTAATGCTAAGGCTAATGAGGGAACAAAATGGAAAAAGACATAAACATGATTTGAAAACACTAAGGTAATCATCTTTTTTTTTAGAAAGGTCGAAAAGTCAAGTATTGTAGTCTCAAAATTCCCTATTTCATGCTATATATATTTGAACAACGGCCATTGAAAAGAAAGAGAGATTGAAAAGTCTATCAGTGCTGTGATGATCTGGATATGCTCTATAATCCTTCAATTGCCACATGGCCATCATCTTCAAAGAGGTCTCAAAAGTCAAAGTATGGTTCCAAGGTCTCGATATTTTATGCTATCTATCTACATATATGCATGCATGTAGCTGAACAAATTAAAAAAAAAAAAAAAGAGGGGAGCATGCAAATAGTGACCTAGTTGGCGCTGTTTGTCTCTTTCAATCAAAATTTGCTGGGTTTAATCGCCTATCCTTCGCTTGTTCTTTTCTCTTCCATACACAACGGAGGAGGTCTTGAGTCAAGGTGTAGAGTTGATGTTAAGATTCTTGACATGCCCAAGGTTGATGACGGGGTTGGTTCAAGGCTTGTCCAAATCCGTTCATGCTAATCGGCGATTGGAACCTGAAAGGAAAAAACAAAACACAAAGTTGGTTTCGATTGCTTGATAAACGCAGAACACGAAAAAGAGAAGAGAAATCAAGGGAAAGTTGATGTGATTATATGATCGGTTTGAAGGAAGACGAAAATGAGATGTTGATTTGCCTCAAATTCTCACTAAATTGATCCGCTATGAACTGCAGACAAGGTCACTTGAATGAATGCCAGTGTAGAATATCAACCAAGGTGTTGTTTGAGAAATCCGATGTGTCGAAGGCAATGAACGGGCTGCTGACTTTGAACGTGAACTGCTAAAAATTCCCTTCTAATGCTTTGATGGTAGATAAATTGCAGCAAAGAGAACTTTCCAAGAACACCGTGGTCCGAGCTAGTAGAGTTGTGCCTAGTTGGTGGGATGTTGTGAAACTAGAGAAGTCTTTGAGAGCCCCCCAATTGTTTAGCCAAGATAGGAGAATGAACGAGACCTTAGAGAGCTGGAGTTCTACTTGGCTGTTGGTATTCGACATGGGCATAACTGTGATATATATATGTGTGTGTGTGTGTGTATATATATATATATATATATTAGGAGAAATACCTCGGCTCGAAAATCCAAGCTCAAGATATAGTTTTATTAATTGAAAGAAATTTTACACAACGAGAGGGGGACATAATTAGCCTTACCTCTCCAGATTAATATGTTCCTATGAAGAAATTAGAATTATGCATGAATGCATGGAGTACTACTTTGTTACAAATAAGGAACTCCGCATAAATCCGAATGTGATTTTATTATACAAAGGTGTTGGATAGAGCTTTGATCAGCTTTAAGAATTCCGGTGATACGACCTCTTAGATTTGTAGTGTCATATATAACTTTGACATTTCAGAAGTCTTATCTTCACCTATTCCTAATTGAGGCATGTGGAAACAAAGAAATTTAGTCCATATTGAAGTCTAGTTGAATTCAAAGTTCAAAGACTAAGCTTTGCATGTATATTGGGCAACGGATGACTTTGGCTCACGGTGAATTTTGTGGGATCTCGTAGCTTTTTAAGTCAAACTGAAATGGAGAATTAGTGTCATTAAACTAAGTTTCCTTGGATGTGTGGAAGTCTAAACTCCTGTCAAGTCTTGGGCATGCAAAGTGCAAAGAGATGTTTACCACTATCCAGTTGATATGGATAAAGACCAAGGATTTTGCTTGAGGTTGCATATTAAATTTCGTGTGGTTTTGGCAAATTAAAAGATTTTGTCATTATCCTTACAATTTAATCCGTGTTGTAATATAAGTTTATTGGAAAAGGAGTCCAATTTTCGCATGCCAACAAATACTTTTTTCCATATGGCCGCTGCACAAGTTGGGGATTCATATCCTTTGAATTTGGTTTTCTAGTATTTGGTAATGATTTCTGGGGAGAAAGAGTCTTTGTCCGTGACAAATTCCATGAAGCATCAACCAACTTTAAGCCGACTTCAACTTGGGGACTAATTGTTACACAATTCAATTGCAAAAGGAAATTTCCCATGCAAAAGGAATTTGCCATACAAAGGACGTCTGCGATGCAAAAGAAATCCAAGGCTTGTCCTGTGTCAGAAGTAACAAAAGTCCATAGCAATTTCATGTGAATAAAGAGGGACCAATTGAGTGTGAAGTGTTTTGATCTTGATCAAAATTCAAGATTAACAAAAAAAAAAAAAGAATTTTTGATCTTGGGCGAAATTCAGGATCGAAAAAAATTCTTGACCTAAATTCAAGATTGGAAAAAGTTCTTTTCCATCTGAAACGAAATTTCAGATAAAAAAATTGAAAAAAACTCTTTTGAATCTTAAGCAAAATTCCCCCAGGAAAAAGGACTTTTTTTTCTTGAGAAAAATCCAAGATTGAAAAAAAAGTTCATTTTTATCTTGAGCAAAATTCAAAATTAAAATTTTTTTTTATCTTGAGCTTAATTCAAGATTTGAAAAAATTCTTGTCTACCTTGAGCGAAATTTGAGATTAAAAAATTGTAAAAAATTTTTGAGCAAAATTCAAGATTAAATAAAAATTTTAAAATCAAAATTCAAGATTTACCAATTTATTTATTGCATAATAAATTGATAAATATTGACTGGCATTTGTGGGCATAAAAATTTTTTTACAAGATTCTTGTGGGCCAGTTTGATTTTAATGACCCCACTATATCTATTTGGTCGGGTTAGCTTTAACTAATTAATCCATTAAAGCTTTTTGAAACCCAAATGTCTAGTGAGCCCACATTTCAATTTAAAAGTCCATGAGGCTCATCCTACTTTTCATATCCTTTATTTATTTGAATTGTTTAAATATAGTCAAAATATTATATTTACATAAATCATTTAAATAGGTTAAGATTATTAGTAATTTTTTTTTAAAAAAATAGAATTTTATTCAAATCATTTGGATAATTCTTAAGTGGTTACAAGGGCTATCCAAATGTGCCCATAAAGAGCCCCCAGGCTTATTTGCGGAAATCCTAACAAGGATCAAGAAGAAAAGAAGATTTGAAGAAATCCTGGCAAAGGAGAAAGGAAGAAGAAGGGAATAAAATTCTCTTCAGTTCTTCAATTCAAGCTCAAGCCAAGGAAGAAACGAAGAAGAAGATGGTTAAATGCTCTTCAGTTCCTCAAATCGATAGCAAAGCCAAGCTCTTCAAGATCAAAGCTAAATCCACACTCAAGTCAAAGTCAGAAGCTAAATGAAATCCAGGAGACAAGCTTTCCGACAAAGCTAAGCTAAATTCAACCAGGAAGAGTCATGCCAAAGCTCTCTTGCACAAATCCCAACGCTCTAAAAGGCGTGAGGAGTTACAAGGTAGCGTGTTCAAGTCTGAAGCCTTGGAAGCCTATGAGCGCCTAGGCGAAGCCTAGGTGTGAAAAGGCCTTTTTAATTTTTTTAATTATTGTAATTATTCTAGAGTGATAACTATGTAAAAAAATACAGATTTAAAAAATTGTATACAAACTTAACATATTTTTCAGCTTTTCTACAATATTAGTTTCAAAATTATTAATTCTTCAATGCCTTGGTCTCATACAATTAGCACTAAAAAATTGTATATACAAATAGTTGATGAGATACTAATTAGATGCAAATTAGAAAATTTAAACAATGCATCACCATCTATATTAAGAGACAAGAATAGAGTTATTTGTATCGTAGACGAATGGTCTGCTACCTTCTTTCTTTAACCCATCATCTTCCTTTTTTTTTTTAGTCGGGAGTCTTCTTTCAGAAGTTTTCAAATTATAATAAGATAAATTTGATTGGCAAAGCCTTATAAGATGTGATGTCTTTATTGGATTTGTAGAATTAATGACTTTTTAATTTTATCATAAATGTTAATTTTTTTGCCCAATTTAAAATATAACACCTCGCTAAAAAAAAGGCGCGCTCCTAGGCGTGCATTTTCACGCCTTTTGCACGCATTTTCGCTTCTTTTGATGGTCAACTCAAAGTTGACCGCCTTTTTCCACACCTAGGAGGTATGCGAGTCATTTCTAAAATGCCTCACACCGAGGCGGTGCCTTTTGGTGCTTTTTAAAACATTGACAAATCCACACCGTTAGCAATCAAGACTTTTGCAGCATAGGATCAAACCACATGACCCTTCGCCTTCAACCGTAGATCGTTAATCAAAGGATTGCTCAAGTCAAGAGAGTCAAATTCACTACCAAATCATCAAATTTCAATTTGCAGCAAAATTATTTGTATTATTTGTATTAATACAAGATTTTGCGCTTACAATGCTTCAAGAGGTGGAGTAATGATCGTAAGAAAGAATTTAGTGCCAATGATGAGAGCTAAAAAAATTGGCAATTTGTACAAGTTGATAGGGAAGACAATTTAAGGTGGAGCTGTTAGATTGGAGTCGTACCGAGTGAAGTTTTCTACTATTGCTACAAGTTCCGAGGCTACCAAGACGAATTCTATAGCTACTGTTAAGATGAATGAAGAGCCAAGTTCAAAAGCGTCAAAGATGAAGTTCTAGTTCAACGAATCTTTGAATTCAGTTCATTTTTACTCAGTCTAATGAAGAGTGGAGGTGACACTTACCAATAAAGAAGTGCATGTCGGGGAGATGTGATTGAGATTTAATTATTTTAAATCAAGATGGAGATTGTCGAGAAGTTGATTTAAAATAATTAAAATATTTGAAAAGGAAAAAGAAAATTGAGGGAAAGATCCAATGGGCTTGGTCCATTGGGATTAGAAAATGATGGAAGAGGGCTATTATTTGGAATTGGAAGACATAAAACGTGTAGTAGCAATTGGAAAAAGTGTGCGTGTGTATTACGGTGATGTGACAGACGGTGCAAGAATTTTGTGCGTGAGAAAAGTGAGAAGAAAAATAGAGAAAAAAATGAGAGAGAGAAGAAAAAGTGTTTGCTTCTTTTTCTTGTCTAATTTTTGCGTGGAGAAGTTGAGTGGTGAAGAAAAATTCTACTAGAGTTTTTTCTTCATCAATAAAGTTGATCTTTTCCCGTGGTTGTCGGTGGCCAACTGGACCACTTTAAATCATTGTGTTCTTTATTTTTATATTGTTTGCGTTCCTTAAGTTTTTGTTGCACAAATTTGGGCGGGAAAATCTATCTTATTTCGCAACATGTCCTAGGTGACGGTGAAGTGGGCCAAAAGGCACAGCTTGAGTAGACAATGCAACTTTGGAATCAGGCGGAGTTCGGGGTGACACATAGATGCCACTCTCAATTTCTCCTTGCAGGATTCGCTTCCCTGTGTAGAGATCCTTCACAAAAAACAAAGACCGTAAGAATTCAACGGACGCATTGTTTTGAACACAAAATTGAGAGACATAAATTAAATTTTTTTGTCATTTTTGGAACGTAAAGAACATTATTAAGAGTAAAAGCAGAGTTGGGAGTCAACGAATTTTTTATGCTCGCGTGTGTGATAGTAAGACCTATACCATCTCGTATATGGATATCATCAGGTCCAAGATAATGCGAATGAAGTGAGAGATTTTGTAGATCTATGGTAGGAGTCAAGATGCCAATCATGTGCTATTGGTGTGCTTGGAAAGGCTACATTAGCAATTGAGGAGGAAGAGCGATAATTGCATTGTAGGCGTGGTGTTTTGCCAGAGGGGTTAAGGTAATTTTGGAGGGTTGTGATTTGCCATTTTGGGCAGAATTTAGCGAAGTGGCCTTGTTCATGACAAAGTTGGCATTTGCTGAGATAGGGTCATCGAGTGTAGGAGTTATTGGATGCATTTGGTGCAGGTGTAAAGTTAGCTGGCTGATTGACATTGTTGGAGCTGCAGTTTGTGTTTTGCGAGGATTGTTTGAATTTCGGTTGTTAGATTGACGTTTGAATGTTGCATTGGCAGTCATGGGTGAGGAGAGGGATGTAATCGGGCTGTTCATTTTGAGTTGGGCTTCAAGGGTTACAAGTTTTTCCTGGAGCTTTAAGTGAGTGTCACGAGTTCGTATTGCTTCCGATATGCTGTTATACTCTTTCCCTAGTCCATTGAGGACATACAAGGTGACCACACCTTGATCTGGTGTGGCAGTAACATCAAGAACAGTTAGTTGCATCGCCTTTTTATTTTATAATAAGTTTGCTCTTAAGCCCCATTAGACATGCTCGAGATGTTGTAGCATACATGTTTTGGATACTTATCCAAGTATCACGGAAGATTTTTCTGTGGCAACGAAGGAAGCTAGATTAGGTGAAATAAAGCTTATTATTGCGTTCAATAGCAACTTATCTTGTCGGATTGGTTGTTGAAAAAATGCGGATTAGGAATGTTGGTGTTGTTGGCTTTTACAGTGGCAGGAGGACAAGGGATCGACATCTACGTATTCAAGTACATCAAAACCAACTAGCAGCTATGAATCTTAGCAAACCAAACTTGATAATTATAATAAGTCAATTTGATAGGGAATTGCGATTGAGAGTTAATGACGATCGGGAGTTGTGAAATGAGGGATGGCAGGTTCGATGGAAGTGAGGTGATGTTTATCTAATATTCATTTGCTGAGGCCATGGCATCGTTTGCTATTAGGCTATATGCTCTGATACCATAAAGGATTCAAATGAAGGGGAAAATGGAGGCACAAGGCCTAGAAGAGCAAGGAGAACACAAGCCTAGTGCTTGGATGTGATTTGCAATTGGAAAGCTTAAAGATTTCATTTATTAAACAATTGAAAAAATCCTATCCTTTTACCCATTCTAAACTAGATAAATGCAACTTTGTTGATAAATACAATGGCGTGGTAACCTAATACAAGAGAAACTCTAGATTACAAGCTAATGTACAAGTTGTAGTACAATACCGATTCAAAAAGAAGTAGGACACTACACTTGCGGGAATATTGCTTGCATGGCTCAATATTCTATCATTGGCTCAATAATCCATCAAGTTGATCTCGTATTTTGGCTCGTGTTTGCATGTGATGGCAGGGTGATCTAGGGTGAAGAGGAAAATTAGCTCAGATTTGAGTGTTAGTTGTGGTTGGAGGTGTCTAAACTCTATGCTTAAGCCTGAGACAGAAGGAGTAACATTCTTATACTGTCGTCCCTAATTAGACTGTAAACATTTAAATTTTCTATCAAACTTTCTTCCTATTAGTTTAAAAAGTTTTTGGAACTAAAAAGACCAAATTTCAATTTGATAGGGAAAATCCATGTGTATCTAGGCCATTCAGTGACGAGATGTATAAACTATCATTTTTCCTCAGTTGACAGAACAGATGTAGGTCCACACACTTAGGAAGAGATGATATCCAAAAGGATTTTAAACAAAATGAAATGACAAAGGAAAGGTACTTTGTGTCAGCTCGCTATATTTATAAGGATCACAAAAATGATACATTTTAACGAATGCTTAGAAAAATTTAAAGAATAAGGTATAAACTCCAAAATTGCTTTATTAGGATGACCTAATCTTTAGTGCCAAACATTCGTATCAACACTATTAACAATAGTATTAACGAAAGCAAAACATTATTTAATTAAGATTGTAAGGCTTAAATGGATCTATCTGACATCGTTTAAGTATGATTGTGAGTAGGTTTCATTAGGTCCTATCGGTACAAGAAAGAACTAAGATAACCTATGGGCAACATCTTCATCGCAATGAGATATCCTTAAAGCACAAGAATTAGTAGAAATTTTAGCCATAAGATTATTACATTTTTTTAATAATTATATAAGTTATCAAAGAATCTGTTTTAATAAATGGAACACAATGGACACATTTAAGCAACAAAGGAATGTTAAAATTAGATAAGAATATAAAAGAACCTACACTACAAAAAAAGGGCATTATCTTCTCTCTCTATAAGCTTATCCTTCCTAGCATAATCACTGTTAATCTGTTTATTAGAAAGATAAGCCACAGTGTGATCTTAAATACCACTTGGTTGTGGTTGCACAGGTATAAGTATAAGAGTTATTTGTACCAACACCAGGACCAGAGTTACAAGAAAATTTTTTAATAGGGAAATTATTTTCACCGTGAAAGGTGGGAGCACGCCCATAAGCATTGCAGGGCAATATGCCCGTGTTTGTCACAAAGTTGACCTATTTTATAAGACTGGCTACGTTCATTATCCCTACCTTTGCCACTATTCCATGAAGCACCAGAAAGGACAAAAGGAAGAGCTTAATGACCTTAACCCAGAGTTATGCCCATAACAACGAACACGTTTATAATTAAGAAACTCAGTAGCAGGAAAATCATAAACAAAGGAGGAATTTAATTGTTCCATTCTCAACTCGTGAGGATCTAGCAAGTATTATGCCCGTATGAGACTAACAATTCAAAATCTAGAGTTGAGAATAATAACTACAGTGTCGTGCCGTATTTATGCCCCAAGAAATGAACAAGTCTCCATTAGAAATGGGATGTCCCATGAAACTTAGGGTGACAGTGATTTTCTTCATTTTTTGGAAAAAATTACTGACCCACATTCCCTTTTTTTTGGAAGGATGAAGGCAGCAAGAACCTGTACAAGCTAGTATTTTTTTTTTTACTATTTATGGAAAAGATTTTAAGGAGTGAACAAAAGTTTGTTTGAAGTAGTAAAGCTGATGGTACTCCGAACATAGACTTAGTGGTGGAACTAAGCAACTAGCTCATAATGAGTTGATCACCTTCACAAAGACACTAGTGGTCGAATGAAGCAACTAGCTCATAATGAGTTGATTGACCTTCACCAAGACACTTATAGTAGGTTAATTTGTCGTTCTATGTTGCAAGTTTTCTCCGATCTAACCTTTTTGATTTTGGTAGGTCATACCATTTTACCAATCACATACCCTACTAAATTAATGGAGAGTTGTTATAACATGAGACCCGTAGAAACTATAGTTTTTTTCTATGCAGCTTCTATGAAATTGACGGCAAATAAGAGATTCAGAGGGTGAAATTAACTGGGCAACGCTTGTAGCCAATGAGTTAAGATTGCCATAGTTGTAACAATGACTATCATAGGATGATTTCCGTTATAGCAACTGCTCTGGCACGAAGATATATAAGAAATTAGGTTTTCTAAAGGATGAATGTGAGAGAAAATGAAGAAGAAAAGTCTGTAAAGAGAGAGATAAAACATCTAAATTCGAGGTATATTATATTGAATTAATACAAATGAACTTACAACCCTTTATACAAGCAATATGAATAACTCCTATACTAAAAACAGAAGTACAACCTATTCAGTAAAAGGTACAACTTATACAATTAATAATGTGGTACAAGTGTTGAGATTATAAACCTGACTGCAAGTGCATGGATCACAAAAGCAATAAAGTGAACATTTTGAGTCCAATACCGTACCCACGAGGATCATCAGTATATCGTTTAATTCCTACTGGCCTTAATCAAAACTAAAGAAAAGAAGGGATTTTTATAGTAAAAACTAAATTAACGAATAACGACTAAAATTAAATGTACAAAATACGGCTGAAAGTAAACTAAAACTAGAAAGAAAATTGTGAAATTGTTTGGAGAAAAATCAATGAGAAAAGCAGCATAAAGGCTTCAAATCCCCGTTTTACCCAATTATTATTCTAGATTATTGAATTGAAAACTTTGTTAAATTTAAATACTACATTCCAAATTTATCAAATATTCTTTGCCTCGAGTAATATTGGAACTATTCTCACGCATAATCTACTTATATCTCTACGGTAAACATTAATACACAAGCATGCATTAAAGAATTGTGAAAACGTTTAAAGATCTCATGCAACATAGCAATATATCTCTATCTACTATGGGATTCCAAGGTTTTTAATATATGTCTACTCTAATTTAGATCTCTCAATTCAAGAATTAAACCACAAACATCATATAATTCCATGAACTCAATATATGAAGAAAAATAAATCAATATTAAAAACTTAAATCCAACGCAAGTTGTTGGTTTAATTTAACAATCAATGAATAATAATCAAATATAATGGTTCATCTATTCCTCATCGCAATAATACACTTAGTCTAACATATTAAAACATGAAAATATGAAAGAAGAGAAGAATTCCACAACCGGATGACAAATTTCAATGTTTGTTGTGGAATCCTCTCGCTTGAAAATCATATTTGCCTTCAAATTTCTCCCTAAAGCTGCTCCAAATCATGTATGACGTGTTTGAGGTCGAGTTTTTCTTTTTACAGGTGCAAAAAAGCCTAAGAATTGGAGCCTATGTCAAAGAAGGAAAATCTATTGCGTTCTGCCCGATTGAACCATACTACCGCGTGTACGGTCGCATGGTTAAATTAATGCACAACACTGACATGTCTTACCTTTTTGGTCATAACTTTTTCTCTCGACGTCCAACTGAGGTGATTCAAAATGCGTTGAAAACTAGATAAAAAGTTATATTCTTTCACAAGAAATAGTGCATTTGAAATTTGATAGGAACAATCCATGAGTATACGGTGTCGTTGTGCTCATGGGTCATCTCACAGGGAGGTGAAATATTGTCTATTCTTCTTTTGCCACTTAATTAGCTAAATCGATTGCTTGATGGTGTTTTGAATGAAAACTACTACCAATATGATGAACTAAACAGCTAAGTATGCAACAAATTGGGATGTGTTTCGATAATTAAAACTGGGATTAGGGTGTCATCTATCTAGTTTACAATGAAAATTTTTTTCTAGAGATAAATGAAGGTGTGAGAGACAAAATTAGAGTTGAGGAACTAGTTTCTAGCTTTTCTCAAAGCTTTGAAGGTCTCCATGGTTGTCTAGTTCACTCTTATGATCAAATCACTCTCATGATCAAAGATTAGCCATGTCTACGCTAGGGCGTCTATAAGGAGAAATCAACCTGTCGGTGCTTGAATCATTATACGGTGAATTGAGACCAAGTAAACATTATACCAACATTAATCATTAAGAATTCTTGCATAGAAACCCTAATTCGATCACCCACACTAACAACAATAGAAATCACATGTTGGTTGCAATTAGGATAGATGAACCCTAATTCCCAAAAGGGTGCTACTCTTGCGTAATGTAAATTGACATGATTAAAGCAATTAATTTACAAAGATTCATGAAGGGAAAAGTAAAACCTAATTAATGAAATTGAATCGTAGTTAATAAGTAATACCGATGGAGTGAAATTATACGCAATAGCTTGGATGATGTTGAAATATAATCTTGAATTCAAGAACAATAATTTAAATCTCCAATTAAGAAAAACTTAATTGAATTTTACAGAGATAAGCTTTTCTAACCTCCCGAAAAGAATTCAAAACTAGGATTAATGTTTGTCTAAGTCTAACTTTAATTTCTCGGCCTTAGAATCCTATTTATACTGAAATTCAAAGCCTAAAATTCCCAAAAATTCATGCAGGCCTGAATAGCACGTCGCACAAGCCGTGCTGAGTGGCATAGGCCTGTGCAGCCATCGCACAAGTCCATGCTGAGTGACACTAGGGGCTATATAACCATCTAATTTCGCCCATTCTCTAGTGATCTGAAAGGTGATTTTTTGCTCCCCGTTGCTTTGTCGCGTACTCTTGCATCTCGGGGTCTTCTCATTGGCAGTGATTTATAAACTTTTAGCTCCTAAAACACCTACAGACCGCAAACGAAGAAAAGAAAAGAAATACCGATTCGAAACAAAAAAAAATCATACCAAAGCATGTAGGCGATCTATATTCAACCCAAAATGAAGGACAAAATGGGGGTAAGAAGCATATAAAGCACACGCATATCAAAATCACAACTTTATCTTTGTCAAAACTCCTCCTCAATGTTCTATTTGTCTTCGAATTCATTGATTTTTCCTTCTGGCATTGAGGCACACCTTATCGAAGTTGGTTTTTACCTCGAATTTGATCCTAAAACTTTATCTTCTCTTCAATTTGGGCTTATTCTTCTTCTTCTTTGAATTTATGACCTCCAATGCAACTAATTGTGCTCCAATTTCAATCATTTTGGCTTGAATTATCCCCAATTGAGTTCAACTCCAATTTTCACCTAAAATAAAGTGAAATTAACCAAATTAAACAATATCTCAGCATTAATTTGAGGAAAATCCATGGATTGAACATAGAAAATAAGAGTAATATTTGCATTTGTCAAACAAGCTATGAAACACATAGTGCAATTGACATTATTGTTTATTCCTTAACGATTAGCGAAAGCTAATTTCGTGACTAATTGTAATGCCTACTAATTATTAACTATTGGGACACAATAATAAAAATAATTTTTTTTACCTTTTTGTATTTAATTACATTTTCGGCCACCTTATAGTACATATGCACTTTGTATATCTTGCATGAGTTATCCTTTATAGATTGTGTTTATCTCGTAGATAGGTTAGCAAGTATTTTTAGAAGATCTCTTTTGTATACTATAAATATGTATGATCATACATCAATGAGAAGTGAAGCTTTTTTCGTAATTATACTTTTTTGTATCTTTTCTATATGGTATCTGAGCTTTAATCGCAAAAAAGCACACAATCAATGGATTCTAAACCAACATCCTCTACCATCCTGCTAGCACTAATCCTTTTTCGCCGCCTCCTACCAATCCTAAAATTCATTCTCCTCCAATTGTCCTCAATGCCCAATCTCAACTTCCCATGAAGCTTACGCCCCTCCACCCCCCAAACAAATTTCCCTACGTGGTATATTCAATTTCATTGCCTTTTCATCGCTATTATCTGCTTAACTTTTTTGATGGAACACTTCCTTATCATTCTTCCTATATCGCCACTAGAAACAATACCACCATGAATCTAAATTGCTCAAATAGGATTAAACAAGACAAACTACTGCTAATTGCCATTGTTAGTTCACTATCTCCAACTTTTGTGTCATCCATAGCAGCCACCAAAAGATCTAGGGAAGCTTCGAGAATGATTTTTAATACTTGTGCAAAGCCATCAGGTGGAAGAGTTATGCATGTCAACAATAGTATGGGAAATCTACAGAAGGGATCCATAAGCATTTAGAGTATATGCATATAGCAAAGAGTAGTGTGGATAGCCTTGTTCTAATGAACTCCACTCCAAATCTAGATGAATAGATTTTTCACATACTAAGAGGAGTAGGTCCAAAATAAGTAGGTTTATGCGAGATAGTGGAAGCTCGTGACACATCTATTCATTTGATGAACTTCATGAGAATTTTGTTTCTCATGAATCACAACTCCAAGCAACCTTTTCAAACCATCTCTTCTCTGACTGATTACCACCAATGCTGCCTCAAAATCATTCCCAAAATTTCTTCCGTCTTGTAGCACATCTAAGATTGGATATTGTCCCTCAAATTTCAATCAAAACAATCGAACCTACACCAACCGTCCCGCTAGACCTTAGGTAAGCATAAACTCTTTAGTGAACAAGGCCACTCTGAAATGTTTTGTCTGACTTATAGATATTCCTATTGGCCACCTCAAAACATGTATTATCGTTCTTTTCCTTCACCATCTATACTACTGTGACACCAAGAAATGAGTAGCTCCTTGATACAAAGGCTTGCCATCACCTACAAATGACGTTGGCAACCTTTCCTTCTACTCAAACTATATACGTTCTGATCATGTGTGTCGGCGGCATAGGTTTGACAATAACTCATGCAGGCTAAACAAAGATTCAATCTTAAAACTCGAATTTTCTTTTGTCCAATGTTTTGTTCTCCCCATATGACTCGAAATTTAATTTTTGTCAATAAACTCTACTCTCAAAATAATGTTAGTGTTAAGTTCCTCCCCAATTAGTTTTCTATGAAACATTCGCACACCGGAGCTTTACTTCTCAGGGGACAAACTGCAAGGGGCATTTATGCATTGTCCTCAACCAGTTCTCAGCCCATCCTCGGTTTTTCAGTTACACTGCTAGCCTTGACACTTTGTACTTAAGACTCGGCACCCTTCGCAAAAATTTTACAGCACCTAATTTCAAATTGTCTTTGTCATCTGCTAAGAGTAGCTTGTCTTCTTTTACTTCCTGTAATTGCAGCAAGAGTCAGAAGTTGTCCTTTTCACATTCAACTTTAACTAGTTCTTGTCAACTATAGATAATATATTCTAATATTTGTAGTTGTCCTATTTTGTTAAATGAAGGTTACAAGGTCTATGTCGTATTTGTTGACCATTTAACCTAATATGTGTGGTTGTGTCCATTAAAGAAAAAAATCTTATGTCTATGACACCTTTACTAAATTCATAGAGCTTGTTGAAATATACTTTAATTCTAAAATTATTAGGCTTTTTCTAATAATTGCTGGAGAATTAGTGGCGCTCTCACAGCTGCTTTCTAACAATGGAATCACTCACTATACTGTTGAGAAATAAAACTATTTCCATATCATTTTGTATTTATCTTTTATCTACTTGTACAGTTGTTGTATGTATCCTCCTGCTCTTTATCAGATTGTATAGGTTTAGATTGAGTCCTTGTTTTGCATGACTCCTTAAGGGCAGTCCTTGTTACTTATATACTGTGAACATCTATGTATTGTGAAATGTATAACAATTATTATTCCCACTGCTCTCTCGTGTTCTATATGGTATCAAAGTCATAGGAGTCTTTATATCCCAAACCCGATCCAATGGCATCCCAAACAACTGACTGGGACAAGGTCATTATCACCACAACATACCTCTTTTTGATGCCTTTCCCACCAGTGGTAATAAACGCACATCCCCAAATTCCCATCAAACTCACCCTCACAAACTATGAATCGTGGTTTGTCCAATTACATAGTCTCCTTGTTGGATATGATCTGATTGGATCTATTGACGGTTCTACACCTTGTCCACCGGCTATGCTCGCTGATCTGGTAAAGCCAAACACTCTCACTCGGAACCGAGATCATGCCAATTAGGTCCGTCAAGACAAGCTTCTCCAAAACACCATCATAAGCTCTCTATCCCCTAATCTTGTTGTGTTTGTTGCCACCGCTAAAACATCACAAGAAGCATGGGTAACTATCCAAAATACATATGCCTGACCTTTAAGGCGACGCATACGTCAAAAACAACCTTGGGCAGCTTCACAAAGAGGACAGCAGCATCACCGAGTATATGCATAAGGCCAAGTGCATTGTCGACACTGGCGCTTATGAATTCACCGCCCTATCCCAATAAATTGACACTCCATATCCTCCATGGCTTGGGTTCAGATTATATTGGAATTGCATATGCTATTCGACCACGGGACTCGTCGATCATGTTTGATGAGTTATATGAGAAACTAGAGACTCTCTGAATTCGTCCACAGCACTCCCCATCACGGCCAATCCTACCAACTGCAACTCTAACCAACTAAAGCCTAACTAATCTTGGTCCAACCAATATAACCCCAACAACGGCCCAATTACAAACAACAACCAGTACCTGAGGTGCAACAACCAGCGCAACTAGCGAACTTGTTCCTCTACCTCCTCAAATGCCCCCCGACCATACCTTGGAATGTGCCAGCTTTGCAATCAATAGGGACATCATGCCAATAAATGCCCTCTTTTTCATCTCGTACCATTGCAGCCTACATCCCCAATCAGTGCTCTTTTGGCAACCTCCCCGTAGCTCACCCTGCCTAGCAAAATCTCCTCTCCGCCGATGATTAGCTTCCAGACTCCGGTGCCTCGAAGCACATCACTAGTGATGTGAGCAACTTGTCCTTTCATTCTGGTTATCATGGACCCGATTATGTTTCCATCGATGATGGTAAAAGACTACCTATCTCGCACACTAGCCACACGACTCTTCGTTCGACCAATGTCGACTTTATTCTTTCCAATATCCTTTGTGTGCTAGATATAAAACTGAATTTGATATCTGTTTCTCAATTCTGCATTCCTACCATGCTCTTTTGTTATTAAACATTTCTAGGCTAGAGTGTCCATTCTCTGTGGCCCAGTTAAAGATGGAGTATATACAATACCGTCATGGTCATCTACCTCGTTCACCGCTCACACCGCCGTTAAGTCCTCCCTTAGTTTGTGGCATCATTGATTAGAGCACCCTTCCCCCAAGATTTTACATATTTTAGCCTCTAACAAATATGTGTTGTTGTCGCGAACTGAGAGGTCCATTTCATTCTGTAATGCTTGCAAATGTAATAAAAGCCACAAACTTCCATTCTATGAATCATCACTTTTTAGTTCTGCGCCTTTACACATCATGTATTCTGATGTTTGGTGTTCTCCCATTATCTCTATTGACGGATACAAGTACTACATTGTTTTTGTTGATCACTATAGCAAGTACATATGGTTGTATCCCCTTAAATAAAAATGTGATGTTCATGACTTCTTCATTACATTTAAATGTGATGCTCACGGTAAAATCGGCACACTTTTCATCGGCAATGGTGGTGAATATATCGCTCGATGCTCCTTCCTAGCTACCCAGGGAATTAACCATCTCTCTTCTCTACCCCATACCCCAGACCGAAATAGATTCTCTGAACGGTGACATCGACACATCATCGAAATCAATCTCAGTCTTCTACACCACACATCTATCCCTCTCAAATATTGACCTCACGCCTTCGCCACTATCGTTTATCGCATCAACCAAATGCCAAAAGTGAATCTTTTCTTTGTCACATCCATTGAAGTGCTCTTTCATCGTAAACCTAACCTCACCAAACTCAAAGGCTTTGGTTATCTCTGCGATCCTTGGCTTCAGCTTTACACCACTCACAAACGTGAGCCTCGCTCAAAACCATGTGTGGTTTGGGGTATAATACTGCTTAGGATGCTTTTACTTGCCTTGACCCGACCACTGGTCATTTTTATGCGAGTTTCTACATCTAGTTTATTGAGCATCATTTCCCATTTGCTTGTCCTAAGTCTATCTCATCCTCACCATCCCCACCACCCATTTTTTTTCCCTAAACCCTTAACCCTCTCTCTAGATATACGGCCCCTGAAAGCGGTTGATGTGGATCTCACCAATCATGACGAGCATTCAACTCCCACTTTAACTAGCTCCCGATGAACGAATAACTCCGGTACTCCGTCCCTATCCTATCTAGGCCCACCCTTTTCTACCTCTCATTCTTCTTCACCTACAAAGTCTTCCACGTCTTTGGTTTCTACTCCACCACCCTTTCACTCTCGATTCATCTCAACCTCGCACAACGACAACTCTCCCACCTCCTCACCGTCCACCTCCTCTAACAAAACATCGTCACCAACACCACACACCATCAAACGGCTTCTTGACCTCTATCAACAAACCACCCCTCTTTCTCCACCACTAATCGAAAGAATTGACATGCCACATAGCTCACCTTTCTTCACTGACACTCATACAAGCCGTAGCCCACGTGCCTCTTTCCTTGCAAATCCCTTTGAATGCAATTCCCATTCACCACCAATGCCACCACTACCCCCATCCTCCAATCCAACCACCACCAATACCCACCCCATGCTTACTCGTACCAAAGCTCAATCACAGCCCCCCAAGAGCACGCACATGGCTTACTGCCGACCCCTCGACCATTAAGCATGCTCTCTACGACTCGTGCTGGCGGCAAGCAATGTCAGATGAGTACAATGCTCTTCTCTGGAATAGCACATGGGTCCTTGTTCCAAAAACTGCTAATCAAAACATTATTGGGTGCAATTGGGTATCTGAATTAAGTGGAAATCTGAGGGCTCTCTTGACAAACTCAAAGCCTTGCTAGTTGCCAAGGGCTTTCATCAGCGATCAGGGCTCGATCATACCGACACATTTAGTCCAGTGGTCAAGCCGACCACAATTTGGGTTATCTTTGCTCTTGCTGCTGTTCACCATTGGCCACTTAGCAGAGAATGTGTACATAGAACAACCTTCGGGGTTTGTGAGTACTAATTTTCCAAATCATGTGTGTCACATTCAAAAGTCCCTATACGGGTTTAAACAGGCTCTGCGTGCTTGGTAATTGTCGCTAAAGACTTTTCTGCTACAATTTAGGTTTGTTACCTCCCAAGCAGACCCATCTCTCTTTTTTTATTAGCAGTCCTCTGCCATACTCTTTCTCCTTGTCTACTTTGACGATATGGCCATCACTGGCAACGATAGTTCCTTCCCATATCAATTTATTGAGACCATATCTCAGGCTTTCTCGAATCAATTTATCTCATCTACTACTATTAGTTTGGATGAAACGATTACAGGGAGTGTTTCTCCATCCCCCAAGATAAACGTACTTAGGTGACTGGGCAGAGGTTTCATCTCCAATACTGGTGCCTGTACTCGGTCCAATACCGCCAATAAACGTACTCCAATACTTGGATGGTTTTAGTACTATACCTGCTTTGGTTTAGCTCCAATGAATTCAATGCAGTCACTGTGTCTTTCAACTCTTTCCTCCTTTTCTTTCGGTCCTTCCTCAATCAATTGCATAAGAGCTATCTCTAAGTCATCTTTACAATTCAATTCAAAAACTCTTTCCATGATAGGGGCAGCAACATCAATAGCATAAACAACACAGTTATCATTTGAATGTTTCATTGCATCATAGATATTAAACTGTACAATATCTTCATCAAATGACATAATTAGAATACGCTTCCTCATATCTATTATAGTTTGAGAAACCCATAAAAAGGATCTTCCTAGCAAAACGAGTTTGGGGTTAAGAGAGTTGTCATCATTCATATCCAATACATAAAAATCAATAGGAACGACCAAGCCCCCTACTTGCACTAGAACATCCTCAACCACTCTATTGGATAAGCATTAGAACGGTCAGCCAATTGGATTATAACATCAGTTTTGTTGATTTTAGCAAGTTTGAATGAAGTGTATGTGGATTTAGGCATTACATTAATAGAAGCTCCGAGGTCGATCAAAGCCCGGTCTATCGCAGTGTTACCTATTGGCATGGAATAGTGAACATACCTGGATCTTTGCATTGAGCTAGCATTTTTTTTTAGAAAGGGCAGAAACAGTTTCTCCCATTCTCACCTTTTCATTTCCTTTCAATTTTCTCTTGTTGGTGCATAGATCCTTCAAACATTTTGCATATCGTGGGATTTGCTTGATCTCATCCAATAGTGGAATGTTCAATCCTACCTTTCTAAATGTCTCTAAGACCTCATTTTCCTTGTCTTTTCTGTCTTTTTTCCCAATCTGCTGGAAAGGGGGAGGTATTGATTTAGCAATGACATGAGGGTTAGAACTTACCTCCTTTTCTTCTTCATCTTCGGGTGTGGAAGACTCTTTAAGCGGGCTTTCAATCTCTTTCCCACTTCTCATGGTTATTGCGCTCACATTTTAAGGATTTACCTCTGGCTGCGAGGGTAGTTTGCCTCCAAATTGTGATTCCACCTGGTTTTCCAAGTTGTAAATGCTTGATTTTGTGTCCTGTTGGAATTGTAATGTATTAGAGGCCAATGTCTTTACGATATCTTCAAGAAACATACTTGAGGATTGTGGTTTTTTCTAGTAGTGTCCCTGACGCTTGAAATTTCTTTTCGATTGGAATTGTCCTTGTGGTTGGTTAGGAAAAAATTCTAGGGGTTTGTCAGATCCATATCTCAGATTAGGGTGATGTCTCCATCCTAGATTGTTGGTGTTCGAATATGGATTGTATGCTTGTTTTGGGAATGAAAAGTTACCCGTCGCGTTTACCTGTTCCACATTATCATCTTCCAATATTGGAAAGGAATCTGTTGGATATCCTACTTTTGCACAAATTTCGCATGCTTTTACTTGTTGTGAATTCCCTATAGTGATTTGTTTCACAAGAATTGTTAGTTTAGAGAGTTGATTTTCAATACTAGAACTACTTACCTCATTTACATGCCAAACTTGAATGTCTCTAGTTCAATTGAATTGTCGGGAGTTCTCGGCCATGTTTTCAATTAAATCCCTTCCTACGCGAGGTGTTTTGTCAACCAATGCTCCTCTCTAGCTGCATCGACCAAGCTCTTCTCCATTGGTGATAACCCTTCGTAGAAGTATTGGATTAGGAGTTGATCAGTGATTTGGTGATGTGGCCAGCTCGAGCACAACTTTTTGAACCGTTCCCAATATCCAGAGAGGGATTCTGCTGATTGCTCTCTTATCCCACATATCTCTTTCCTAATGCTTCCTGTCTTTGAAGTGGGAAAATACTTCTCCAAGAATCGGCTCTCCATTTCGTTCCATGTGGTGATGGTGCTCGAAGGTATATAGTAAAACCAATCATTTGCTGAATCCTTTAATGAGAACGGAAAAGCTCTTATTTTGATTTGTTCCTCGGTCACACTTGGTGGTTTCATGGTTCTACAAAATACTTCAAGTTTGTTGAGGTGTTTTTCTAGGTCCTCACCCACAACACCGTGAAATGAAGGTAACTGATGAATGAGACTTGATTTAAGTTCAAATGTGGCATTGTCTGGTAAAGTAGGAAAAGTAATGCAAAGAGATTGATTGGTTAAATCGGGAGCTGCCAATTGCGTCAATGTTTGATTGTTATCCACCATCTTTTCGTCGTCTTGATTTGTTCTAACTGATTTTCTTAACTTGCTTAAAGTTCTTTCAATTTCTAAGTCAAACCACAAAGGAGATTGATTAGAAGATCAAGTGTTGTACATAAATAGATAAGAGAAAAATAAAATAAAATATTAGCACAAATAAACTAAATCTACACCGTTCCCCAACATTGGGGCCAAAAACTTGATGTGTGTCATGATGTATCAAATATTAATTACCTTACACGGCTTTGAAAACTATAAATTAATGTAGCAGTGATGAGTAAGGCCAATTCCACACAGAACAGTTTGTCAATTTAGTAGATTTATGCTAACTAATATGATTGGGGGACTTTAGTAGATGAGGAGTAGATATTGAATACAAAATAAAATAACAATTAAGAGGGTTTTACCAATGAGAAAAATCATATAGTTCTTTGCTCAGTCGAGCCTCCACTTGCATATCCAATTTAATCATAGCGTGTTCTATTTTCTATTCAAATCTTTAACCCTGAGATAATAAATTACACATCTTTATTGCCCGCATTTTCCCTTCAGTATAACTAATTGAAGGTCAGCTTTTCAATTAGTCTTTAGACTTTTGGATAACCTACAAGTCTGATCTCTAGATTTAATGCAAAATTTAGCTATAAGAATTAGGAAAAGATGTCAAACTTAAAGTAATATTTCAGTCACTTTGAAATGTTTAACAATAGGGTTTGTTATTCCCAACGATACGTGATCCTTAGTTGTTACGTGTGAATTAGAGAAATCAGCAACAACGGATTGAAACTTTAATAACAAGTTGATAACAGAATTTTAATTCAATTGGCCAAATCGAATTAAAGTTCATATTATCAAAAATAAAATAGAAAAACATACCAATTTGAATAAGAATAACTTCACTTATAATTTAACCGGATAGCAAGCTTTGAACAGCAACATCCCCTTAAACTAGATCGAGACGCCTAGCCAATCATATTCTCAGCCAAAATATACATTTCAAATATAATTCTGCTGGAATATAAAACGCTATTTAAGCAATCTCCTAAACTTTATTTATACTCAAACCTTTCACACTTTTACTCAAAATAAGATACAATAGAAAACTAGATATAAAAGATGGATACTACTAGAATGAAATATAACACTAAGAATTGATGATAAGATAGTGTTTTTACATGTGAGAGGTGATTTTTAGAGAGTAATGGCCTTGCCCTTTTATAGGCACCAAAGGAATATTTTAATTATACATCTACTAGCTTTCCTCCACTTTCACTCCACTTCCTCAGGCCTTTTGACCACTTCAATGCCGATTTTTGCCTTTGGGACTAGAAATGGTTGTTATATATCATCAAGTTATCTTTCATTTGGCATTAGAATTAGGTCAATCGCATGTCTCTAGCTCAAGTTATGATCCAAACACTAAAGGCTGCTTAGTGAATCCGGGCTGCTGATTTGTATTTTTCATGTTTATTCATCCATTTAAGCTTGTTTCAACTCTTCTTGACCCTTAGACATGAAAATAAATAAAAATGCATAAAATAAGAACTTATAAAACAATTACCACACAGTAACAAACCTTATTAGAGAGTTATTAAAGTATTTTTCAAGCACTTATCACATCGTGCCTATACCTAAGATCAATTGGCCTCGGGTTGTCTCGGATTGTCAACCTATTAGTGTATGGAAAGCTTTGTAAAAAATCATTGCAAAAATGATTTCCAATCGACTATAGTATGTTCTGGCATATTTGATCAGTGATACTCAAAGTGCTTTTGTTGTTGGCAGTCGTATACCTGATAGTTCTATGATTACCTTTGAATATGTTCAATTGATATGTAAGCCGATGAATGGGTCGAAGCACTCAAACTTGACACGAGCAAGGCGTGCGATCGAGTTGGGTTGGCTTTCATTGTGAAGGTCATGGAAATGATGTGTTTTGCTACTCAGTGGCGAGATCTGATATATGAATGCGTATCTTCAACGAATTTTACAGTGTTAGCTACCTTATAGGAGTTTTCCGATTTACATTACTCCGCCCATGGATCTTTTACCACTTCTTTGCCAGTGAAGCTTTGATTTTTATGTGTGCAAATGTTTTTTTATCGTACCAACTTTATGGATATTCTGTATGTTTATGGCCTTAGTTCTGGACAACAGGGTAACTTCAATAAATCAACTATGACGTTCAGCTCGAATGTCCCACTCCCTGAATGTGAGTGGAATCCTCAAATCCTCAAGGTTGTCTGGCAAGACTTTAATGAACTTTACCTTGGTCTTCCAATTTCCCATGGGTGTGATAAACAGCTCTAGTTCTTTTCTATTCTTCCAAAAGTCCAAGGCTGTATAAAAGGATGGAAATATAGCACCTTTTCAGTGGAAGGTCGGGAGGTTCTTATTAAATTGGCTCTTCTGGATGTTCCAACCGCTGCATGAGCATATTTTTGTTGCCATCATGCATCACAAAGAATTCAGAGTTCTGTAAGTAAATTTTAGTGGAGGTGGTATTGATTCAAGCGGGAAAATTCATTAGGTTCAATGGGATTTTCCTTGCACTAACGAAAGAGCTGGTGAACTAGTTCTCGCCACCTTGAGTTCTTTAACCAAGCCATGCTTGCCAAGAAGGCACGAAACTATTATTCAGATCTGTTATCTTGGTTGATTGATTTCTGCAGGAAGATACCACTTGACGAGGATATTTGCCGTAACGGTGATTCGTATTTATGGAGTATTGTTTTGGAGAAAGAGGTTGTCGATAGAGGACTTGTAGTTGATAAACGTGTAGTTGGTTTATGTGTACTTGTATATGGCTGCTTCGTTTTTGCCGTATATGCAAATACTCCCTCCATCCCAAAAAGATAGTTCTATAGTTATTTTCACACAGATTAAGAAAATTGTGGTTAACTTAGTTGAAACATTAATTTTTACCTTATTTTTCCATATATACCCTTATATATCATTAATTGTTAAGTATAGGTAATTGATGTGGAATAATATCAAAGTATATTAATAAGGGATATCTATGGAAATGAAAAATTAAAGGCATGCTCAATATGGAATGTGGACTATTTTTTTGGGACAGACGAAAATAGTAACCAAGCCTATCTTTGTGGGACGGAGGGAGTATCCAAGACGACCCCTTATAATGACACCCTCACGGCAACGAAGAGTCTGTTAATAATAGGTCATAGGAAGATGCAAATTTTTTTTTTAAAGAAAAGAATAATTAATTAAGTAAACAATTAAGAAGATAAACCTAAATTAAGTGAAGAATAGTGAATGATTAATTAATTACACGTTATCTAATGCTGTCAAAATACCCTCTTGATAACCTGTAATTACACATTATACTCATAATTCTTTAGAAAAAATCATTTAATGCTATCAAAATAGTCTGTAATTCATTAAAGTAAGTGAATGACAAATTATTATAAAGACAATCAAAAATCATGTAATCAGTCACGGGATAATTTCGAATATGGTTATCACGGGATAAATTATTTTGATGCGGTATGAAATTTCTCTTCAATCTTTTCCTCAAATTGAGAGATCAAACGACGACCCTTTGCGGATGCTTGAGTTCGAGTACCCTGATGTAACATATGAAATTTAGTGTCTTACTAAACAATCTCTAAAAACACAACGGATGATATCATAAAGAACTTGCTGCAATACTGATGTGAATATTGAAACCATGTATTAAAAATAACCTACCTCCACATCAACAAACAGAAACTCAAGACTTGGAAGATTCTTTTTATGCGTAGGTACACGCCATTTCGGTAGGATCTCACTTGAATACGCCAGTCCATTCTATTCTTGTTCAAATCCTTGAACAAAGCAAATGCAGAAGACATCTTGAGAGTACTTCGGGTGCCAAAAGAAAACCGTGAAGAACAGACAAAGATATGAGAATGATGATGTGAGGATGAATGACAGAGAGACGATATATTTATAGCCACAAAGGGTAATTCACCATTGAAGACATTATATCACATTGAAAGAAGAGCATACTGTTAAGTTCTCAATGTACGTAAAATATGAATTTGAATTTGTTTAATTTGTATATTGACTGCATATACGTGATAGGTATTTGAATTGGTTCAATTCGTTTGTCGTAGTATTCATTTGTAAGCTTGGAGTTTATTTTGAATTGGCATTGGAATTCTAATTTGTATAGGAATAATAGAATTGTTGTAATTATATTATCATTAATTAGGATATAGAACAGCTGATAATATAATTACAACAATTAATGATAATATAATCAAATATTATTTCACATTCAAAATATTATTTATTTTTAGTAAGGGTTTTCATACAAGAGTGTTTAGAATCGTTGCATTGGAAAGGTATAATGATTTATGATTTGGAGTACTTGTTTTGGGACGCCGTTGTTTGTATATCGGCAGATGAATTTTAGAAAATTGTTAGCAATTTGCAATAAATTTTCGTTATATCGGTAGATGAATTTTAGAAAATTGTTAGCAATTTGCAAGAAATTTTCATTATAAAGACAAATATTCAGAACTCTTGATTTAGTTTTATCAAGTCTATTTTTCCTTATTCATTTCCCCCAAATTATATAAGTCATCACTTCCATAACTTTTATTATGACTTAAAAGCCAAACATCACTCTTAATTAACTATAGATTCATCAAAACAACTACTAAACATTACACCCACATTTAATGATCTGAACGCTGTGACTTTGCTTGTGAGTAACATGGGAATTGATCTATTAATGTTGTGTGATTCATCATGTCAATTAATTTGTGATTGTTATATCTCTATTTAAAAGGTTGATTTTTACAATCTATATATTATATATTTTTGGGTTTCAATTGGAACTTGTAATTGGAAAGTAGTTATTTGGACATCAATTTAGTTATGGTGGTTTTGGACACGTGCTTGCTTTTTATTTGTACATGTGGCATGTAGTTGGTTGGCCAAATAGTTTTTTCATGGCGACCAATACATTTTTTTATATAATATTTTAATCATCAATACTTAATTTTACGATTTTTTATTTTGTAAAATATACTTAACTCTACGAATTAACTATGCCATATTTCTCCTTTTCCGTATTTTTCTTTTTAGATTAGGTATGTGGTATTTTAAGTATTACACAGATACACTCAATTATTATAGATTATTTATTTATTTACAGCAGATACATAAAATTACAAGCTTGATAACGTCATTCTTTGTGTATGATTTCGGATTTGGTGTAAATGAAATTGGAATATGATTTGTTTTTGGTTGTTTCCGATGAAAGCAGCTATGGATCTACAAAACAATGAAAGAATAAATTTATAATAAATTTGTTGGTCTAATTTGTGTTACTATTGTTAGTGTGAATGTTGAAATACGCAATGTCGCGTGAGAATTATATTAGAGGAACCAAACAATAAAAAACGCAGAAATAATACCCGTGTTTTGAGAATTTCAAGAGGTAGACTTTTGATCGTTCTTTTTTTTCATTTTTTTTTGTTTTTTGCTTTTTTGCACAATTTTGAAAATATTGTGTTTTTTTTTGTTTTACAAAAAAAGAAGAAAATATAATGTTATTTTTGTTATATTGTTTGACTATTGAAAAAGTCAAATTAAAGCTCTGTATAGTCTATGCATTTTGTTTTCTATTTACTTTGAACTGAGAAACATAAAAGTTAATATTTAATGTGTATTTATATTAAATTTATTGAGATAAACAAAATACAAGAATTGAAATAATTACTTTTATATGTATTACGTATTGTATCATTTTGTGCAGAACCAACTTCTCTTATGTGAATCTTGATCTTAAAATCTTGATATTTTATATATAATTAGCCATAGTTTTGCCGATAAGCATGGTTATATATATGTTAACCAATAAGTATGGTTATGTACTAACATTAATACATATGGTTCACTCTCATTTGGTTATTATTATTATTTTTTTGAACTCACAATAAATAAGGTTCATTCTCATTTCCCGTTAGTGTGCGTGTTTTTATGTGATATAGGAGAGAGAAAAAGTGGAATTGAGTGGTGGAGATTTGTATAGTGCAGTGGGTCCCAGAAAATGTATGAATGTAATTGGTTTGAATTTTGATATTTATGTGTTAAAATGTGTAAAAACTTGTTAAAAGTTGGAGGAGAACGGGCGCTTAGTTATTAATTTTTTTACCCTATATTTTTTATTCTTTTTTTTCCTTAACTTTTTTTTTTTTTTTTTGTATTGGAAGAAAATGTAAGGAAAGAGTAAGTGGGTCAGTTTGCCATAAGTTTTGGGCTGCCTTTTTATTTTTATTTTTTCCAATAAAATGTGATTTATTGTCCTACTTATTGATCTCGCAAGTGAGGGCAGTTGTTTGAAATGTAAAAAGATTTTTTTTTCTTTATTCTTTTTTGAAATGGATATGTAAAAACATTATTAGTTATTTAGTTTTAATAAATTTGTTTCTTAATTATGATTAACTTCATTTTTTTTATTAAGTTTGTTTTATTTCTAATTTTTATCTTTCTTATAAATATTTAAAGTTGATGGATGATACATGTTTTTTTAAACAATTATAACCTAAAATTTTAATTTACTTGTTTTTCAGATAAAAAATTGATGATGTGACGATTCAAATTTTGTTTAATTAAAATAAAGTAATCACAAAGATTTCGCATTCAGTGAATTTATAATACGATTAATTTCTTTTGATAATTGCATTTTTTTTCTTTTAGTATACATGTATATGCCAATTTCGTATAAAATTACATGTAATTAGTCAATTCATAAAGTTAAAATTTTAAAAATCATGATCTAAAGTGTATTTTTTCTATGTCTTACCATTTGTTTCTCAAGATTCGAAAAGTAATATCTCTTGCAAAAATTTAGAAACAAATATGAGATACAATTGTAAAAATGACATTGTATTATACATCTCCATGTATAATTAGATAGCGGATGTCAAATGTTGTCTTCAAAGAAGCTCTCCAAATTTTATATTAATTTTTTTAGTAAATAAATTTTCAACTTATTTGTAATAATGTAAATACCATCACATTTCACTTTTACTTAGCATTTTTCCATTTATATCAATTTGATATTAATTAAATAATTATTAGGCTTTTCTTCCGTGCATTGCACGGGGCGAATACTAATTTAGAATATATTCGATAGAGATTGTTGAAAAAATAATTATTAGATGTGTGCTTGAGAATTAAATAATGCATTTGAAAAATAAAAATAAAATAAAAAGGGGCAAATTAATGAGTGATAGGATAAAAATGACGTGTGCGAAAAATTTAATTTGGTTAAAGTTGTATCTAACAGACCCTTATAATGGAGTGGATGCCACATGGGCGACCAAGTATTTATAAGAGAGACATTATTTTTCCAATTGAAATTTCCGACTCCACGTCTACTTCAATTCCGTCTCCTAAGTTATTTTATCTAATTAAAACAACACATACCATTGAATCAATACACTAACACATAACAAAACAACGTTGCATGCAAAATTTTAAGAACGCTCCAAAACACGTCAACACATAACAAAGCCAAAATATAGTCAAATCCAAACATAGTAAAATCTAAATCGTAGTCATATCCTTCAACAGCAAAATATGCAGTCTATGAAATATCGGACTCAACAAAAATTGACTAGTATCGAACATATCATGACAGTCAGGTAAAAGATTCACTCATTTGGTTACTAAGTCATCCTTTGGTGCAAAAGAGTTCACTAAGTCAGCAATTCAGCAATTCAACAGGAAACTAAACATCTCCTCCCTTAGTGCTTGCGGTGGGGTCCCCTTTGGTGGGTTGTGGTGATCTTGGTGACCTTGGAGAAGATCCCGAGGCTTCAACAACTCCTGTGGAGATCACTGGAGTTCCCCCTCTCATACTAGTAGTTTGTACACCCACCTTCGCTAAGATCCATGGCCAGCACTCATCTTTAAGTATTTCTCCCCACTATTTAGGGATCGACATTAGCACGGGAACGATGAAGACGAGGTACCACACATGCTTGGGGAGATTTATCAATAGACCAACGAGTGCGCCCATGAAAGCATCCAACAGCCCTAGATCCTCGTGAATCTGCCAGAGCCACACCCACATCCAAATGTCGGCATTGATGATGAGCAAAGCCCAAGTGGCACCTTCGGTCAAGTTAGCTCCCAAATAGGCAGATAGTACGCAAGTCCCAGAGCATACCAAAGTGTGAAGTGTGGCTTGTTGGTATTTACGTTGCATAAACTTTATCTCACTCAGGCATTTGAGAGCCCCAATGTATGAGACGATCAGTAGGTGAACAACAAAAGCCGCTACAACTGATTTAGATTCGCTATATTCCTTCTCCAACATGTGTAGCTTTCCACTATCTACTCCAGCCAATTGCTTGAGGTGTTGGGCAGCCATTGGTGGCAAAGCCCTTTTGACGTAAGGCACCTCGCTCAGTTGATACACTGAAAGTACAGAAAAAAGTGATGTTGCTACGACAAATACAACTCTCCACGCTGTAGTACTCATTTTACCCTGTCAAATGAAAAGGGAAAAGAAAATTTCAAATTACCCTGTTGACATAAGTGATGCTACATAACCAGAACATAGCCACTTTCATTACTTGGTGCGAAACCGTAAATCACCGCCTTTTGAACGCCAAACCCTGGACAGATGCTTCATCCTGCCCCAATTGATGGAATCCACCTCTCTCATCATAAACCCACCCTCGAAGAATGCCAAAACCAACACCCCACAGAAATGGAACCACCCCCATTCTAGACCACCAGAACCACTCCCAATATATAACCCACAACCACTAAGAGCCTTACCCCCACAAGACAGTAAACCACCATTGAAATACAAACTGGATAACAAGAGAAGATTGGTTATGTTATACATGTGGTGAGACGTGAATGGGAAAATGGTAATGTACAGAAAATGGTCCTCACTCCGCTTCCCAATAAACTATTATCGACGAGCATAGCACCGAGCGGATTAAGCAAACACAATGGCTTATTCAGTGGGTTGGGAGCCCAACTGTGGATGCAACTTGGGAAAACTCAGATTGGCGAATCACGACATGAACTCTCCAAGGAAGCCATTACAGCCAGTGAGGAATATGAAATCCATTAGGATTACTTGAACTAAATGAATCCAGCCTAGAGTGGACTTGGATAAATCTAACCAGGAGAATTCTGGCTATTCCATTTTATGAACCTTACAGCCAATGTTATTTCTACAATATCAATCTGCAATGCACAATCATGAAGAACTGTCAAACCTAAATCTAATCCAGAATTTCAGGAAATCAACTATTCCTTTTTTTTAATCGTTGTCGACATTTCAAGATATATTATATATTATGCAACCCTTGCTCGCAATATATTACTCTAGCAATTTCGAGATCTTCAGGAATGTTCGAAATCTTCAGCTGTTGACGAACGTGCAAATAAAACACAAAACAGAAAAATGAGACGAAACACGAATAAAAGACTTACAGAATGAAAATCTCTGCGGCGGTTTTATTCTGAACTTTTAAAAACCCTAAACAAGCGAAAACTCAAGTGAAATTCTAAACGAAACGGGATTACGGAAAGGAATCACCAAATAACGTGAAAATAAAAAACTTACACACTGAAATTGTACGCGATTTTGCTCGGACATTTGAAAAAAAACCTACACAAGTGAAATGGTTTAGAAGGTATGAATTCGAAGTAAAACTCAGTCACAGAAGAAAACACTTACAGACGGAAATACAGCGAAGGTGCACTAAGAGAAAATGAAGTCTGTTTGCTATTTATGGTGACCGACTTACCTGCCCTTGTATTTAGAATGGTAAAGAGTCGGTAAGGACCCGACCCCTTTCTATAATTTTGGGATTTAAGTGTGTTGTGAAATCGCCCACCGAGGGGAACCCCTCGCGTCTCTTTGGTACGTTGTGCTCATTTTGACAATGTCATAAGAAAAACATCCCCATACACCCTTTCAGAGCTCACCATTCAGCATGCTCCTAGCACAAAATATTATGTTCAATACCATATGCCATCACAAGCAGCTAAATCACATTTACTAATTAGAAATTTCTTCTTGAAAAACACCACCTACTGTTCTTAAAGTCATTAAATATAGAATTTAAGTCATTAAACAAATTTCTACCATTCAGATTATTATTCTGACAAAATAGATAAGTATCTAAATTCTAAAACAAAGCCCAATTAAGTAAACATAAAATAAGCTAAGATCATACCATTAAAATTTTGGCAAGAAAATAATAACCCGTGTAATCATAATTTGGAACAAGGAACTGAAGGAAAAAATAAAATAAATAAATAAATAGAAAAGTGACATCATACATCAAAGAAAATCGTAGATTAACTTCTTAAACTCTTGTTATAAATAAATAGGTACGCTTTTTTACTTCTAAACTTCATCTAGACATTGTCTATGGGCACATCGGCTTAGAAAAAGTAAGAATATAGTCTTTATGCTTGAACCCCAACTACACTTTGCAATCTTGTGTTTCTTAAAAACATAAATTAAGAAAAAATACTCATCTCAACAAATTTATAAGTAACTAGTCTGTAAGCATGGCAAAAACATGCTTAAAATATACTCAGCTCTATTAAAAAATCACATGATATAATCAAGCATCTATTTAAGAATGCCAAATATAAGTTAGGGCAGAATACTAAGTTGTTTTAACCATTGCATACAGTGCCCATCATTTAATTCTTTCAAGAATAAAAAGGAGCTAGCAGCAGATGGGGTCTTTGATAATATAGTCATTCGACTTTCAGCAGCCATATCTACACAAATACAGACTCTTTTAAACCATTAACTGAACTTGAAACTCGAATCTCTGCTTTCGAGAGTTTGTAATCAACCAATTATTTAACTATCAATCCCATCTATACTGACACATTGAGTCTAAGGTCAGTTCTCTCCTGCACACGGCGTGTGCAGGAGAGCCATGTACACGGATGACGTGGCGTCGTCACTTCATCCACGTCATTCAAAATTTTTTTTTAAAATTTTTTTTAGTATCTACATTAGGTGAGATGAATAATACATAATTGTCCCCTGATGGTAGGAGGCTCGTGGCTCCCACGATTTTTTTACCGGAATGTACATGAGTGTGTGCAAGAGAGTGGAAGTGTTGAGTCTAAATGCTATCATTTTCTTTTCATGCAACTCATGACAACTTTTAAGCAATACCCAATTTGTCCCTTTTCTGCAAAATTGGACAAATGATTTAATTTTTCTATCTTTTCTTCTAATATCAATTTATGCTAATTAGTAAGCAAAACAAAAAAAAAATTCTTCCATAAATAGTTGCCCTAGATGGAGTGAATTTATTGATATGTATCCCTATTAAAGCAAAGCAATAGCAAAAATTTGCAAGATACCCAGACAAATCTTCTACGATTTCTTCATTGCAGCCCAATTATCAATATCATCAGCCCTCGATGGCGTGAATATTCCCAATCCTCTTAGAGCAGAGAAATCACAAAAAAGTGCAAGATTATGCAGGAAATCTGATAGAAGAATCTCTGTCCTCTTTTGGTTTTTGAGGCAAAACGGATGGAAATCAAATTTATTTATTTATTTATTTATTTTTGCTGTGAGAGATGGAATTTTTGTAATGCTGGGAGATTACGAAACGTGAAATGGAAAATTTGGTTGAAAAAATGGCAAATTTAGGTGGAGTTTTGGAAGAATTTTAGGCACCAAGAGTTGAGTGTGAAATGTCGAGAGGAAGGACATAAATCTGATTTTGATACACTGGCAGAGGGAACCTCCCTTAGGTTGATGATGAGGAGCTTAAGAAGCGATGAGGGAGGGGACAAAAAATACACACGTCTTCTCCTCCATTCCCACTTCATCCTTCTTCTCTTCTGCACCATTGCCTCCACTATGTTCTCTCCTCTCCTGTACAACCGTGGAACAGAAACCTAAATGCCCCACGCATCACTCTACCATCTTCAACCTGCCTCCTACATCTGCTGCATCCTTGCTCCTCCCCTACAGTTGATCCATATCATGGAAAAACAATCTACTAGTTTGAACAATCTAAGTGTCCACAATCTTTAAAACATTATTCTGGGTTTTAGTATACTGATATATTATTTATACTTCCAGAGAAAAACTTTCCAATGTGCGTGTACAGCTTATGATTTACACATGTTCTACCTAAAGCTGAATCCAAGTACAAAACCAATAGTATACATTAACAAGATTTCTAGCCCGAATTTTCATCCATTATGCTTTGAGGATGATAATGATATGTTCACAGTGATGATGACCTTGGTAAACATGTATGATGTATGGAGTAACTAATAATTATTTAACCCAACAAGAAAGATATTGCATTCTATTTTGATGAGTGCAAAATCAAGAATTCATCTTCTTGTAAAAGGAAAAGTCCCTGAGAATAATAATAATAATTACAATGCTAAACTTTAAAAGAAATAATGGATTAAAATCACATTTTCGGTCATAGCAAATTTATGTCCGTACATTAGGACATGAATCAAATTGAGTGATCAGTCTACTTCCAGAAAAATAGAATTCATTCACCAACAAACAAACATCTCAACATGGAAAAAAGAAAACAAAAGAAAGAAATCCAATCAGCAGAAAGAAGCTAAGTTGAAATTTTGTTCCATTAAAATATCAAAGCCATAAATTACCGTCATATTCGGATGGTTGAACCAGTGTGTGGTGAATCTAACGCAAAGAACCTTGCATTTCAAGTTTTCAGCCCAAAGATGAAACGCAGTAATCAGATTCAGGGCAAGATACTAAAGGTCATTAACTTTAGCCGTGTTAATGATGATGTGTCCACCTGAGGTGTCAACAACATTGTAACTAACTAGGCAAAATGTTACGACTTACGAATGTTCAACTACCATAACCAAGTAAGATTCATTCACCCAATCAATTTTTTGCTAAGGGTTTGATGATCTCCAATGTTCTTTACACTCCTAATAGAACCAAATGAAACAAACCACACACTTTAGTTTGTCAGGAAAACAAGAATTACCACCAACTTCAGCAGGTAACAAACAAAGTCCAAAAAAGGTTACAAGACACACCAAGGTTCGCAGAGGTTGAACTGTATTGTGACTTCCCGTACAAACCTTTGTTGACGCAAGGCACTCTATAGAGAAAGAAAGAATATAAGATTAAGGGTCCATTATTCCAAAATTGGATCATGAATAATGCAAAACAAAGAAACGGGAGCAATTATATGTAACATTTGAACTCCTGAAATTGACTCCATGAATATCTTAGCTATATTACAAAGAAAAGTTAACCAAGTTGCAGAAGAGGGAGAATGAACACAAATAACTTTAACATTTCAACATCTGCTTCACTAACATGAAAAGCACAATCACCTTAAAATTCTGTTCTGTAAATGATAATATATTCCAAAGTGAACTTGAACATAGCATAAAAAATCAGTTTCTCAACAAAAATCCCACCATGGAAGGAATAGCACATCAAAATCGGTAAAAAGGTACATCGGTGAAAACATCTACATCTACAATATATACAATACATAGAAAACATCTCCAACTTGTCTAGAGATAGGTCTTTATATTTTGATCGTGAGTTTGTATTTACTCTGGGGAGGTCTTGGTATTGCGTCCCTCTCCTTTTGTATCTATCTTTCCATTAATGTAAAGGTAGAGGAATCCAAATCCCATCACCCAACTTGAGCAAAGGCCTAAAAACCACGTAAAAGTTGGTTGACACTTTTAGTTAAAATTAAAATAAAAAATAAAAAATTGTCTAGATCAAGGAAAGTTTAATCTCATATTTTTTCTCAATTGTCGATAATAACATTCGTTCTATACCATAAACAATAATTCCTGCAAAATAAATAAATTAAAAAATTTATGTAGTTTCAGTGTAAACAACTTCGAAATACATTAATCAAAATCAATATGCTGTAAGATGGTTTCAAACTTTTATTTATTTATTTATTTTTATGTTATATCTACAATTTCATGTAAATATTTATGCGCGCGCGCGCACACACACACACACACACACACACACACATATATATATATATATATATATATATATTTGACACTTTAGGGGGCGTTCTGTTTATTTTGTATTTTCTGTTTTCATTTTTGAAAATATTTTGGTATTTTCTGTTTTCAATTGGTGTTTTGAGAAAATTGAAATTGCGTTTGGTTTGTTGTTTTGAAAAATTATTTTTGAAAAGAGAAAATAGAAAGCGTGTTTGGTTTATGCTTTTAGAAATACAATAAGTTGGTATATTAAAAATTATAAAGAGATCCCTAAACTTTTCAACCTAACAAAAAGGTCCCCATCTTCATCACCCACCCCAACCCTACCCACCCTATCTCTCTCTCTCCCCCTCTCTTACAGTCGCCAGCGACCGAGGGTGGTGCGAACCACCGTGAAATTGGTGGTTCACACCACCAGCAGGGGTCGCGACCACCTCAGAGGTGGTTCGACCACCATTAATGGTGGTCGCGAACCTCCAGCAGGTGGTCGTTGGTGGTTCGCGACCACCTGCTGGTGGTTCGATCACCTGCTGAGGTGGTCGGACCACCTGCTGAGGTGGTTGGACCACAACGTCTCATGGCCAAACCACCAGATCTGGTCGTTCCGGTGGTCAAACCACCAGATCTGGTGGTTTGACCGTCAGATCTGGTGGTTTGACTTTTTTCCGGTGGCGGCGGCCGGCGGCAGTCATTGGTGGTTAGGACTAAAGTGTACAAAAACAAAAATTTGGGACTCCAATGTAATAAATGTAAAGTTTAAAATCTAAAAACGCGCTTTCCTTGTTTTCGACATTTAACATAGAAAACGCCGAAAACGTTAAAAGATGTTTTCCGAGTTTTCTATACAAATCTTGAAAATTTTTTTGAAAATGTGTTTTCAAAACTAATGAACAGAACGCGTTTTCAGCATTTTCGAAAATAGAAAACAGAAAACGGTCCGAAAACAGCAAAGAGAACGCACCATTAGTTTTCTGTGTACCAATATCGATCATTTAAATCACTTCCTAAATAGTATTACTGCTTCAAAATTACATCTATATATCATTCTTTAGATACAATGTACCACGTATTAGTATTAAAAATACTTAAGATGAAGATATCGTGTAAAGCACTTTATCAAATTTCCTTAAAAAATACCACTTCGTACATTTAAATTAAACAAGTAAAAGAAACTAGAAATAATGCAAAAGAAATACTCGAAAAGTAGTAGGCAACCAAAAGAGATAATTTTCCCTACGCAAAATATTCTAGTGTTTCTGAAAATCACAAATGAAATCATTTGCTACTTTACCACTCCAACATTATATGTGCAAAAGTGAAATGTAAGTTGTTTAATACTATCTTACGAGAAATTCATCCTCAATAAAAATAACATCACCTATTGCGTATTTTATTTTATTTTTTTTTTCTAGGATGGACATTCACTTCTGTTTGTTTTTTCTACCCATAACTTCATACAAATATTGATTTATGTATTTAGACAAGCATTTTCTCATTATCCTTACTTCAACTATTTCTCAAATAGTATTGCTACGTTAAAAACATTATACATACCATTTATCATCTACCTAAAACATTCGATGCACGTTCTTACGCTTGTTTTATTTACAATTTTATAGAAAGCTTCTAATTCGCTAAATGGACAATAAGATCCCTATATGATGACAAGACGCTAGTTGCTACATAATTAAGAAATTAGATTATGATAAAATGGTAGGAAAAAATAACTGAGAAAATAAGAGTATGTTGGGGTGGTACAACAAATGCGACTAACCACAAATCACTCTTTATTCATAAACGTTCCTGGACCAATTTCCACCGCTCATTCGCACAACATATTTCATGCGCATTTATTGACAAAGAATCATTTGAGTTACTGTGATGAACCTGGAAATAACATAGGACTGAGGCAAATTTTTTTAGGAGAGAGTGATTCAGCAACAGACACATAAGCAAAGTATCAACTTCTTAAGACCCTATATCAATAACATTTAGGTTATTTATCTTATTATAAGCCTAATATCAAAAAGTAGAGCATATAAACTTTATGAATGATTTAGAGGGAGAATCCTGAATGAGCTTGCATGTGTGCTGGTACCTAGAGTGTCTACGTGCAATAAAATTAATATTCAGCATCAATAATGAAAATACCAAAGCTGCCACCGCCCTTGTAGTCATTGTGCTTTCCACAGCCACTGGCGCGAATGTTTCAGCCAAGGTTTAAGATCTATGATTCCACCCCTTTCTATAAACATAAATTAAGGTCAATTGATACCATATCAGAACGAGAGACACCACTAATAGATCCCAGTGCTAGGTTGCACGGAAACGGACACGGGACACGAAACGGGATACGAAACGAAACGGGGAAACGTGATTTTTGAAAAATCTAGGATACGAATCGTTATGGAAACGTTATGTGGTAATTATTTGCTTTTCAATATAATTTCAAAACTCAACCTCCGAAAACTATTTAATATGAAGTAGCTAATCAAGATATCAAAATCAAACAAATTTAATTAAAATTTGAAATTTTAATGGCAATTTTGGATCCAAATTTCACTTTGCATTTTAGGTTAATTAATAATTAGAGCTAGTTGCCAAGAAGAATTCTATTTAGTTTAGTTTTTTAGGTTAATTACTTAATTAACATTTTTTGTGAACTATAATTAATTTTTATTTTTTTCCTTTTTTTTAAAAAAAACCTAAATTTTTGTCGCAAAGTTTCCTAAAAGTTTCTTAAAAGTTTCTATAGAGTGTCCATAAAGTTTCCATAGAGTTTCGGAATTTATTAAAAAATAGGAAACTTTCTTAGAGTTTCCGAAACGTTTCCGGCGAGTTTCGGTTTCCGAAACATTTCCGACACGAAACGCTTGTCTTGTAGGAGTTTCCGTGCATCATAGTCCCAGTGTAAAAGGGAAAATGAAAAGAACAAGGCATGCAGAAAATAATACTTAATGATAAACCACGAGTCAGGAACTGTAAGGTAGACCAAATCATCCTCTATAGAGATGAAGTACTGATGAATTCCAACTCACAAAATTTAGAAGCATTTAACAGAAAAACAACCAAAGCAAAAGAAAGGTAAATAGAAAATATTGCTTACCTTCAGAATGCAACAGCCCTCAACATGATAACTGCAACCAATGGCTCCACGTGTACGTGAGCAAACATTATTTCTCAGTGAATAAACATAACCTAAATGGTAAAAGACAATAAAATACAAATTAAAACAAGATGCAGAAAACAAATATTTATATTCAAAATATGCAATGGTGTTATGGTGTCCAACACGTGAGATTTTTTTTTTTCATTTTTTTCCCCTAGAATGCAAAAAGCGGATATTCTGCCTTTAGAAGCAGATATAACTCGGCAATTTTTAAATGGCACTTTGGATAGCTTAACTCATTCAAGGATGGGAAGTCATGCACGAATCCTACTAGTTCAACACTGATGGTAGCCCCGCAGCTCCTGAGCTGCAGATGGAGGAGAAGCGGTTGGGCGGCAATAACCTGTATGCATAAGCCCTGAACAGGGCAACTATTACATCCCACAACTATTTTTGGGTTATGTAAGCAACTAGTTATAGTGTCCAAAAACGTAATACCAGCCACCAGCTCAGAATCAACAGTGTATATATCTGTTCCCCATAGTTGTCCACCCCTGACCTGTACAGGAAGCAATCTCATAACTCAACATGATGGGTACAGCAGCAGATGAAACAAACTGCATTTATGAACTAAAATGAAAGGAAATAAAGAAAGGGAGGAGAGGGTTGAAGAGAGGTGGAGAGACTCGGACAGAAAATGAAGTTAAAGAGTTTTGGTTATAAACATATGTCGACGAATAAATTTAAACGCAGACCAAGATGGTCATCAAGATACTCAACACTTACTGATATGGAAGCTTCTTACAGATTACATTGATCCGTTGAGTTAAATGTATAGGTTCTTCTGTTGAATGCATGCATCAAGGGAACCAGCTGATTATGCCCCGTTGCCCTCTTACAGGATATCGACATACATACTATCACTGACATCATTCAGACTATAGAAACATGAACAAGAACAATGTAAAGGATACATGTGCACATTTGGAAACACCACGGATGGCTCGAGACAACAAACATACTTCATATCAAGCCACTGACTACATTTTCCTACAACCTTCAAACAAGTTGTGTTTGTTTTCCTAAGATATGCATACATTCTTGGGAAGTCCTCCACAGGAAAATTTTTACAATCTCAATCAATTTACTTAATAATTAAACAGAGCATCGTCCTTCCTGTAATTCCATAAGTTCAACTAGCCATCTCAGCCTGTTGAACATCCTTATAAGTTATAACCAATTCAGGACATTCACAAATCCATTTTAATGGTATAGATTATTATAGAATGGAGAAGACAAAAAGGTCCGAACTAGCATAAATGAAGTACTGAAGACAACAGACTCAATTACTTTTGGTTCAATGCAAGAGTTCCCAGATGAAGAGGAACTCAAAACTACCTGGAAACTTAACTGAGTGAAGAAAAGAATTCATGATCTTACTTGACGATTAATAGCAGTCACATGCTCCGCGGGTATCAGGATTTCTAGGGTAGTATCATTTGAGAGCTTTCACATGTTTTATCTACTTGTGATGATTGAAATTCCTTCCACAGCTTTAACAGCTCTTGCATGCATCCGCCAATTTTATAAACGACACAGGACACATCAACCTTGCCTGTATAGTAGCACTAATGCTTCATCAAAAATCTTAGTATAAGGACAATCGCCCAAGTTGTAAGTAATCCATCCCTGATAACAGAGCCTCCGTCAATATCATGAGAATGATATGTGATTTAGCTTCAACGAGTCGGTTTATGTAATTTATACATTTCTTTTATCATGTTCTGGGAGAAAATCTAATATTTAATTTTATGTTCTTTGGATTAAGGCAATAAATCATCTACTGGAAGCTCAGGAGCACCTAAATCAATGAGATGAGATTTACATCTAGCCTCAGCAGAACATATATCCCACTGAAAATATATTAGAATCATTATCAAAGAAACACGCAGTGACACTGTTGCTTATTTGAGACCATATGCCGCAAAAATGTTCACTTAAAATTGATACATTTTTTTCTTACTTGAAAATGATACACAACGATGCACCGACACGGACACGTGTGTCGGACACGACACGGACACGCCGACACACGATTTTTCCAAAAAGTGCCGACACGACACGTCGCCGACACGTTGAATCAAATAATATTTTATATTTCATATTTTTGAATTTTTTGATTAATTATCAATTAAAATTGTGTATATTACTGTAATAGGGAAAAATAAACAAATATAGGTTATGTAAAGTACCTCCAAGAAGTGGACTTTTATATAGACATAACAAAAAACAATCAGTGGGCCTTGTATTTGGTGGATACAAAAATAGAAAACTGTTAGTGGGCCTCAATTACTCAAGTTTTCCTTTCTTATTATAGACAACATGGCCCAACAAAAAGTCAACAAATTAGGGCATCTTCTCCTCGTCTTCTTCACTATTGTCTGCAGACTGCAATCCATCGCTTCTTCACTGTTGGCTGCAAATCTAGTTGCAGTTTGTTATGTGACCTCCAAATTTGCACAGATGGCCACAAATATTTGAAGATTCATCCATGAAATTAGAAGACCCATCGACTAGGCAAGTTCTTCCCTTTTTTCCCCTCTTTGCTCGTGGACGACACGTACTTCTCGAGAGGTTATTTTCTGACACACCAAAAGGAGTATCCGACACGTGTCGATGGCGTGTCTAAAGACATAAGACAGAGGGAATAATTTTCTGTATATTATTCTTCTACACCAAGTGTGTATATATAGAGTACAAAGAAACCTAAAGAGCATAAGAAACCTACCAAAAATACACCAACCAACAATATAAGGAATCCTATACCATAAGTACTCTAAATACAAAAGGAAACTAAATATTTACAATATCAATTTATTTCGATTATTTCCACACCCCCGCCTCAAGTTGGATCGTATATGTTTATCATATCCAACTTGCTGACGAGGTAATCGAAATCTTGCTTGTGAAGTCCTTTGGTGAAGATATCTGCTAACTGTTCTTCGGTCGGCACATATATCATACAGATTGTACCAGTCTCCACATTCTCCATGATGAAGTGCCTATCCACTTCTACATGCTTGGTTCCATCGTGTTGAACCGGGTTGTGTGAAATGCTTATTGCTGCTTTGTTATCACAGTAGAATTTGACCGGAAGTGTCAATTCAACTTGCAGCTCATCCAGGAGCTTGTTTAGCCACAACGTTTCACACATCCCATGTGCTACAGCTCTAAATTCTGCCTCAGCTGTACTACAGGCCACCACATCTTGCTTCTTACTTCTCCATGTTACCAAATTTCCACATACAATCGTGCAATAACCTGTGGTGGATTTTCTATCCTCAGTTGATCCTGCCCAATCTGCATCTATAAACACCTCTATTGATCTGCAGTCAGTATTTTTAAAAATTAGGCCCTTCCCAGGAGAGCCTTTGAGATATCTGAGGATTTTATACACTGCTTCTAGATGTGGTGCCTTCGGTAAATGCATGTGTTGACTTACTACGCTTACGGCGAATGCAATATCAAGCCTAGTGTGAGATAAGTGGATTAGTTTGCCAACTAACTTCTGGTACCTTTGTCCACATGCTGTCCATCGTCTTTCACGTTCTTCTTTGGGTCAATAGGTGTATCGCTTGGCCTACACCCCAACATACCTGTCTCTGTCAAGAGATCGACAACATACTTTCGTTGAGAGACAATGATCCCTTTCTTAGATCGTGCAACCTCCATTGCCAAAAAGTATTTCATCTGACCTAGATCTTTGATCACAAATTCTGTTGCCAATATGTGTTTCAACCTTTTAATCTCACCCATGTCGTCTCCGGTCAATATGATATCGTCTACATACACAATTAGGATTGCTTTTTTTCCACCATCTGTCTGTTTGAAGAACATGGTATGGTCTGATTGTCCTTGCTGATAACCTTGTCCCTTTATTTCTCTAGCGAAGCTATTGAACTAGGCCCTTGGCGACTGCTTGAGTCCATAAAGTGACTTTCTCAGTTTACACACTCTATTACCTCCCTTACTGAATCCTGGTGGAGTTTCCATATGAACTTATTCCTCCAGATCACCATTCAGAAAGGCGTTCTTAATGTCAAGTTGTTCGAGAGGCCAATCTAAATTCACAGCCAATGATAGAAGCACTCGGACTGTGTTTAGCTTTGCTACAGGGGAAAATGTTTTTGTGTAATCAATTCCATACGTATGTGTAAAGCCTTTAGTGACCAGACGTGCTTTATATCTTTCTATTGATCCATATGTTTTGAACTTCACGGTGAACACCCACTTACAGCCAACTGCTCTCTTCCCTCTAGGTAGTGTTACTAGTTCCAAGGTCCCGTTCTCCTCCAATGCCCTCATTTCTTCCATTACTACTTGTTTCCATTGTGGAATTTCTAAAGCCTCGTGAATGTCCTTGGGTATTTTTATACTGTCAAGATTAGAAGTGAAGGCACGAAAAGCAAAGGAAAGATGATTGTATGACATGAACTTAGAGATGGGATGAAGAGTACACGACCTAGGTGCTTTCCTAAGTGTAATAGGTAGATCAATATCTGAAGAGGAAGGAATACTTGACTGAGAGGTTGGCTCATTGACACTTGGACCTACCGTCGGATCCGACTCTCTTGGTGCTTCAGATACGGGATCTATCATCGGCTTTGATTTCGGCCTCTTGGAATAAACAATAAGTTCCCCGCGATTTGTGTTTGTATCCCCCTTTGTGCTTCAGATATAGGATCTATCATTGGCTTTGATTTCGGCCTCCTGGAATAAACAATAAGTTCCCCGCGATTTGTGTTTGTATCCCCTTCAGTTCAAATCATCTTGTGTAAGTGACACGTTAGGGTGTACTGGAGAGGTAGGAGAGGCTGTTTCACTTGCAGAGTTTGGGACAGACAAAAAATCAGTAAACAGTAAATCTTCCAAAGGTGGAATTTCAATCATTCACCCCCCCCCCCCAAAACCCCCCCAACCCCGAGGTGAGGCCTTTGGAAAGAAAGGGGTTTCTTCGAAAAATGTAACATCATTACTTATGAGAACCCGTTTCGTAGATGGGTCGTAGCATTTGTATCCCTTCTCTGTCTGGGAATACCCAATGAATATGCACTTGGTTGCCCTGGGATCGAATTTGCTCCTAGCATTAGTATGTACACGGACAAATGCTGTACAACCAAAGATTTTTAGAGGGAGGTTTGAATACAACCGAGAGTGAGGAAAGAGACTAGATAGTGTTTCTAAGAGGGCGTTAAAAGATAAGACTTGGCTAGGCATTCGGTTGATGAGGTAGGCCGATGTGAGAATGGCACCCCAAAAAATTTTTGGCACACTAGTGGTGAACATAAGGGCACTGGCAACCTCAAGTAACTAGTGGTGAACATAAGGGCACGGGCAATCTCAAGTAAGTGTCGATTTTTTCGTTCAGCTATCCCATTCTGTTGGGTGGTATTGACACGAGTTTTGGTGGATGATCCCATTTTTGGTTAGGTAATCCCCCATTATAGAATTAAAATATTCAGTACCATTATCAGTTCGTAGAATTCGTATTTGGGCATTGAACTGTGTTTGGATCATGGAATGAGAATTTTTAAACACGTTTTTTACTTCCTTTTTTTCTTTGAGCAGATAAACCCAACAGACTCGTGTGTGATCATCAATAAAGGTGACGAACCACTTTGTGTGGCTACGATTTAAGAGGTGTTAGTGTACGTGTAAAAATGAATTCTTATGGATTTTAATGTAATATATGAGAGAGTGAGTGAAGTTGAATGGTGGAGATTTGTGTAGTACATGTAGGTCCCACGAGATATGTGGATGTGAAAAAGGAGAGAAAATGAGTGGAGTTGAAAAGAATATATAAAAATGTGTAAAAATGCGTAGGCTAACACACGCCTAGAGTACGTGAGGGGCCCCACACATCACTGTGGATTATGGCAAAGGGTTTGGAAGGTTGGTAGTTAGACTTCTAATACGATGTACGTTGGTGTTTGGCTAACTGACAAACTTCACAATGTAATTGAGAAACATCTTTATTTGAAAAAAGATGAGGAAACAATCGTTGTAAATACTGAAAACTAGGATGACCCATTCAAAAATGCCATAACATAATATCACTATTACTAGAAAGGAAAACCGAATCACAAATTGCAGTTCGTAGCATGTTATTCTTGGAGACGACATCAAAGTAATAAAGCCCTTCATATTCCTTAGCACGACCAATCGTCTTACCTGGTGATAGGTCTTGAATAACATAATAAGAAGGGAAAAAATTAACCGAGCAGTTTGAGTGTTTGGTCAATTGACTAATAAATAGAAGATTGCAAGTTAAATTGGGAACATGAAGTACATATTCTAAAGTGATAGAATTGGAAAGGGAAATATTCCCTTTCCCAGCAACGGAAGAGAGGGACCCATCTACAATATTCACCTTCGTGTTACTGGCACAAGGGAAATATGTGGCAAATTTTTTATGTGACCCCGTCATGTGATCTGACGCACCAGAGTTAAATATCGAAGGAAGATCAGTTTGTGAAGTGATGAGGGCCTTAGCAATATTTCCTTTATCTACTAATGTACCTGAGGAGACGTTTGGAGGTTTACTGGAGTTCTGGAAACTAGTAAACACTTTGTAGAGCTGCTCCATCCGTTCTTGATTAAACACAAAATTTGTTTGTTCAGTGTGGGTGCTCTGATTGTCAACTGAAGCTAGGTAGCTGCGATTTTTCCCGGACTGTTTGGACTTCCAATCAGCTGGCTTTCCATGCAATTCCCAACACTTATCTTTTTTATGTCCGTGTTTCTTACAATATTCACACCAAGGCCTTTTTCGTTGTTGATTTGGGCCCGGGTTATTACTTCCACTTCCTTTTGCCCAATTCACTGTTGGCCCATTTTGATTATAGCCCTTATAACTACCAAGCCCAACCATACCCTTCTCACGCTGTGTCACAAGCCCAGATCCCATATGCGCTTCTCTGTCCTCGTTCTTCATCATCACAAATCGCCTAGTTTCTTCACATCTAACCTCGGCAAAGGCTTTGCGAGCCGTCGGCAGGGGTTTTTTTCCAAGAATCCTTCCTCTAACATCGTCAAGTAGTGGATTCAAGCCAGCCAAGAACTCAAACACTCTCGTTTTCAAGTTTCTTCTTGTTGCGCACTCCCAAGTTTCTTCGTAGCTGAGGTCTAATTCTTGCCATGAGGATTTCATCTCCAAGTAATATTGACTGACTCCTCTATCACCTTGCTTTAGATTCCACAATCGGGTCTTCAATTCAAAAATATGGGAAAAATTTTCAGGGTCCGAGTACGTCTCTTTCACAGCGTCCCATATATCCTTTGTCGTTGGGAGAAACATGTAAGTTTTTGCAATAGCTGGAACCATCGAGTTGATTAACCACGCCATCACCAATGAATTTTTGGAATTCCATCACTGTTGTTGTGCTCCGTCGGTCAAGGGTCTCTTCGTCTCGCCGGTAAGATATCCCAGCCTTCCTTTGCCATCGATGATCAATTTTACAGACTGTGCCCATTCTAGAAAATTATTTCCATTCAATTTTTCAACTACGAATTGAAAGGAAGAACTATCAAGACCGTGTGAATTCACGGCTTCTTTTTCATCTGTGCTAGTTGTCCTTTTCCTGTCGTCCGTCATGGTTGGCTAGGATAGATGAGCCCTAGCTCCGATACCATAGACATAAGACAGAGGGAATAATTTTATGTATATTATTCTTCTATACCAAGCGTGTATATATAGTGTACAAAGAAACCTAAAGAGCATAAGAAACCTACCAAAAATACACCTACCAACAATATAAGGAATCCTATACCATAAGTACTCTAAATACAAAAAGAAACTAAATATTTACAATATCAATTTATTTAGATTATTTCCACAGTGTCGGTGTGTCCGATATGTGTCGGACACCAACTTGCGGGTGCCGGAGGCGTGTCGGTGCTTCCTTGTTGATACATGATCATAGGATCATGACCTTCTTAGAGCATTTTCATTTGCCATGTTTATTGTAGAGAGAAAGACACGAAAATTATGTAAGCTCCATAGTTTTTTAATGTTCTATTTTTTCTCCACTTTTCTATCATTTTCCTCACTTTTCCTTCATCGCTTCCCGTGCCATGTCTATATTCCCACATCCAAATACACCTCACCCACTACTATTTTATTATTATTTTTAAATTTGTTTCTATCTCTCTTCCTTTCACTTGGCCCTCTCTTTTTTCTATAAACTTCTTTCCATTCATCTACAATTAAAATAACCATCTTCTCTCTATCTCACACCTCCACATCATCCCACAATCCACTTTAGCATTGGATATGCACTTAGGCATTTGGGACTTGAAGTATTGAGTATTAAACAAGTGAATCTATAGCCTAACGTGCCACTGTATTTAATCAGATTGGAATTTTCTGTCCTATCCAAATGGAAGTACCTCAGATATTATATTTCCTAGAGTCATATTAGAACAGTGCAGCCCTACTCGATTAATCCAAACGGGGAAGCTCAATACCTTTGGCATAAGAATGTAAAGTTTGATTTGAGAGAGAGAGAGAGAGAGAGTGAGAGAGAGTGAGAGAATAAATGGAGCTACTGACTACTCAAATTGGACACTTAAATTAAATAATAACAGAAAATGGGAAAAATAAGCCAACAGGCATGTCTAGATGGCTTTTAAATACTTGTGAAACTAAAAGCATCTGGAGTCAGCAGTTCCTGTGATCATGATAGTCCAACATAATGAATAACTCGTGTGAAAAGGTTTAAGAATACATGAAATGATAACCTCACGCTTAATCTAAAAATAAGGAATTAGAAATCATTTTAAAATGTTTTAAGACCTGCTAACCAGTTCTAACAGGAAGATATTACGTATTTTCATGTGATCGGGATAAACCAACAAAAATTGAAAGTTTTACCAAAAGGCGTACTCATTATGGTATAGCGAATAGTACTTTCCTAGGTGGACTGTTTTACACACAAATTAAAATGTCTAATACTTGAAATGATAACCTCACGCTAAATCTAAAAGTACGGAAATAGAAAAACATTTTAAAATGTTTTAAGACCTGCTAACCAGTTCTAACAAGAAGACATTACATATTTTCACGTGATTGGGTTAAAGCAACAAAATTGAAAGTTTTACCAGAAAGTGTACTCATTGTGTTATAGTGGATAGTACTTTCCTCGGAATACTGTTCAACACACAAATTAAGATTTTATGGTAACATGAATGATATTAGTCTAGACACAAGCTCAAAGAAAGCAAACGAAAGGCAGGTGCAATTAAAAAGAAATGCAACATCCAATGAAGTGATCGTAGACAGCTCAACGTGCCAATGAAATCAGAATTACTGCCAAGCACGTAGCTATTGAAATGTGGACCCCGGTTACAGAGAAAAGCCATATAAAGTAATGGCTCAAGTAGAAATAACCATGGCAGTGAATGGCTTCTATCCCTACAAGAACCAATCATCACTCACAAAGTCGAAACATACACTGTTAAAGTTATGGAACCATCTAATCTAAAAGCTTAAGCTGATAGATCGGTTCCAATTTAGATTATTTAATTACTATCTTCAACACGCCCCCTCACGTGTAGGCGGAATTTATTTTTCCCAGACAAAGCCCAACACGTGGACAATTCATTTTAAATGGGTGGCGGTGAGATTCGAACCCAGAACCTTTGCCTGCTCTGATACCATGTTAAAGTTATGGAATCATCTGATCTAAAAGCTTAAGCTGATAGATCGGTTCCAATTTAGATTATTTAATTACTATCTTCAACATACACTCAAAGTGATTTGAACTGATGAAGACAAAGCTATTGGAACATAGCAAAAATTCACAAGTAGGTAAATGTAGAATGAAAAAAGAATACACAACCTCTAAAGCAAACTAAAAAGGCATGTTGAGATTACTAATCCAAAACGCAACAAGGAGCACTTTGCAAGACAAATTGGCAATGTAGAATAAATTAACAATTAGACATCCCCCGGGCAAGTGAAATAGCATGTTCTGCACAACCAACCCATGAGGCAGTAAGCACCATTTTTGCAAGAGAATAATGTTTAACAATTAACAGGAACCACAGCCAGTTGCCTAGAATTAAATAAAGATCAATATATGCATCAGATACTACATTTTAACGAGCATTTTAGAGCTTGTACAATCTAGGTTTTTTAGTAACCTACACTGATTTTAACTGCATACCCCACAAAGAAAAAATTAATTTTCACAGTTTCTTCTATACTTTCCTCTACTTTTCAACCACACATTACAAAACCACTTCTAATGCAATCTACATCAGACAGGCACTTATACAGAACCTTGGGTTCCTGCACTCTTCCAGATTTATTCAGTCCTATTCTTATTTCACAGTGACATTGCCAATGACAATTTCATCAAATATAATGTGCCTGGCAGTCTGACAAAGCAAACTTCTTCCTATATCAGAAATATTGGGTTGACAGAGACCAAGAATAATGTGTATAGTTTAAGAATAAAGTAGAGTTAGTGTAACTTCAGTTAACATCAAATAGTTGAAGAGAACTTCAGTTAACATCAAATAGTTGAAGAGAAAGAACCATCCTGTACAATCATACCAAATAAGAGTTACTGGTGGACATGAAATGACAGCTTACATTGCAATCTGCATAAAATTGAATCATAAAAAAGTTAAGCCCATCATTTCAACCAAGTATGGGGGGTTCTTCTAGTAGATCATACATCCAACTTTAGTTCTTCTAGTAGATCATATATCCAACTTGGCACAGATGGGATGAAGAAAATCTGAAAACATAGCATGACCATATTTTCTGAATGTTAACAGAACATAGCAATTAATATGGATTGCCCGAGATTCATGTGACCTTATTAGATGACAAAATATCAGGGTATGCATTTAAAGAGATGGAGAACTATCCAGTTTTTTTTTTTTTTTTTTGGTTAACCTAAGGTACCAGGGGCCCCGCCCCCATTAATCCCTCGAGGCCCTGGTGCGTTGGACCTATGACCGTGTGTCTAACAACACAATTCCAAGTATGCCTTTACCGCTACGCCAACCCCTTGGGTTAACTATCCAGATTATACGAACACGTTAGTCATTAATAAAGCTACTCAACAGAATTTGAAATGAAAGAAAGTATGCAATGAGGACTTATCATGTTCTAACCATTTGGGGTTGACATGGAGAGGCTAAAAAATGGAATATCCATTTCTTCTCTGGCAAATGGTTGCATGACTTCTTTTTGTGAAAAGAGACATATTCAAGAATATCACCAAATCTTGAGAAAGCTAGAATTAGATGTAGGAAAACTACAAAGCTACCAGGCATCAAACATTTTTTATATATATATATAAAACAGCAAATTTTATTGCTACAAACAGTCAAAAAAAGATACAACAAAAAAGGTGGTCGAGCCTTACCAGGCATCAAACATGTATAAACTTCAAATTGAACATTTAACATTTTCTTCATTTGGATTAGAAATTCTTAGATATGCAGAACCAACTCATCCATTGAACTTAAGAAGTAAAAGCAAAATCATTAGTTAATCTTGAAGTTAGGTGATAGGCATAAACAATACAACATTAAGAGACAAAACACCATAATGTACGATAAGCATCACTGCCACAACCACTATCCACTCAACCACCCACCACCCCCCAAAACCCCCCAAAAAAAACCCACTCCAAAACAAAAATAAAATAAAATAAAAAGCCCATCCCCGATGGAAAACCCCCACGCCCTCCACAAGTCGAATGAACCAATTTCTTCAATCTAGGACCATTCTTTAGAAACAAGTATGTCTAAAACTAGTATACCACTTTTTCACAATGACCCAGCCACAAGGCCCCTTAGTGTTAATTGGGATGAGAAACTAAGTGAAATAGTGTAAATTCTGGAAGACAAGATGAGAATGTTGAGAGAATGAGTAGAAGAAAAGTTTGAGCAGACAAATGTATGCATCTCTTTTGTTCCATATGGGTCCTCCATTATAGTAGGTGATAAGCAAAGGATGGATGATATCATTATAATTGTAAACAAGATGTTCCCAGGTGTAAGCCATATCAATTAGTGACAAATTTAAAGACCAGAACTAACAACCAATGCCGAGCATAACTTGAAAAGCATCCAAATTCACAATTAGCCACACATCTGAGGGTGTAGAGTAAATGAATTTGCCAGAACATAATGTTGCTAAAAGGAACAGGTCATGGTACTCACAATATGCAGAAAACCCTAGCCCCTTTCAGTGGTCCCGACTTCAACAACTGTCGCTCCGCAAACAACTGACCTAAGGTGCATCTTTCATGATCAGGCAACAGAGGACATCAAGTCATTTAATGCATACAGCACAATTTCCCAAGCACACGTGTGTGACAGACAAGGAAATCTAATTCTTAATTATATTGACCAAAAAGTTTTATATCTGTTCTTTTTTCCAAGACATGAATGCATCATTGGTTACAATATACATCAATGCAAGCAGTAAAAGGCATCGTTTTTTTTTTTTGTTCTCTTATAATGATTTTTTTTCTTCCTTCTTAATTTTCAGCTTTAAATTCCTTCTAGCTTTTAATGAGTTCAAAGAAAGTTCGAGCCCAGAGATACAAAACTGATGACTATCGACCACATCCAACTGCATAGCATGAATAATTAAATTTAGGAGTCACAGCTACGTTTATGTGAAGTAACCACACGTGGTATCAAATTACAAGCAGACTGGGTGCAAATTTTGCTTTATAAGTTACAGCAAGTTCAGATGATCCCAACACCAGAGTTTCCATCTCTAGATATTGAATGACTGCATTTAGCTCCCAAACACTAAGGGTACCTCTCCATGTAACTGACAGATGTAATGAATATATTCTAAATTGTTCAACTGCATGTAGCATATAAAACTATAAAAGTTGTAAAGGGTGACTGTTTTAGTCATTTGAGCCAATGCTCCAAAACTTCTTCATAGTAACCAGGAGAAACTTTTTGCATTACCATATTCTGACATTATCCACAAAAAACAAAACAAAACAAAACAAACCAAAAAAATAATAATAATAATAAATACAGAAGGAATGCTGACTTCAAGGAACTCCGTTGCACATGAGATCATTGATTTTTTGGAAGGTTTTGGTGCATTAAGAAAACAACAATTCACGCCTGATTTACTATTTTATGAAAACATGTTTCATAGAATAGCAATGAAATATATTACATTCCAAAAACAGAAGCTGTTGACAAGATATAAGTTCCCAATTTTAACTTAACAGCACATGGAAAATTGCAAAAGCACAGGTTGATATTTCTAATCTGTTTTACATGCACCTCATACAATATGCCCCCCTTCCTCCGTCCCCATTGTGAATAAAATGGACATAAAACAACGCAAAAAGTGCACATATTCATGGTTTACTAAAGCAGACAAATAAAATAAAATTAAAATAAAAAGATAAAACCCTAGGAGTCACTCGTACAATCTGAAAGAGTTTTATAACAGAAGCATCAATTATTTCAAACAAGGTAAATCTTTACATTTAAGTGCACATCAAATATAACTAACAGCTACTTACGTAGATACAAGATAAGCATGAAAGGATCTTAACATAGTAACTAAATGCTCTAAAAGTTAACTTTTTACTCAACATAATGGGAATTCATACCCTTCAATATCATGAGTGCGAGGCCTGAATGAGGTTCATGATTTCCCATTTGAGGGCTGCCTCTTGGATGAAGCACCAGCTTTTGCTGCTGAATCCCACCATTAAAAGCTTCTATTTCTCTTTCTGTGCTCCCTTCATCATCAATACCTCCGCCTCTGATTCTTTTTCACAATACCTACTGCGCTTATCAGGTATCTCTGCTTCCATGTCCACATCCATTTCTTTCTTCCTGTCTCTTGTCCCCCTATTAATATTCTTCCAGCTATCATGATCTTTTAGTTTCTTCTGTTATAATGTCAAATTTTCCTGCTCCATGGGTCTTCCAGAGTTGTCCATCAGTTCTTCCTCACCATAGGAAGCCTCTTTCTCAGCTCCATTCCATGCTTCCCTCTTCACATGATCCTTTGCCCTATCGTTCAATTTTTCTGTCTTTCAGAGGGTCTTTGTTATCACTTCCCCACTCCTCAGGATCTCTATCTTCCCTCACTGACTCTTTGTTCTCATTACAGCTACTATCAAGTTGCAAGTTGTTCCGTCGATCACCTCTTTCTTTTTCCATTTCCCCCAGTCCCGGTGTTTCACTTCTTTCCTCTATCTTTGTCTCTAAACTTATCATCCCCTTTCAAATCAACCTTGCTTTCTCCTACAGCTTCACTAGCTTCAGAAAACTCCCTCTTCTCAAAATTAGAGATTTCCTTTGCAGTATCCAATGACCATGCACATTTCTACGCAAATGCTAGGGATCTATATTTCCTCCAGAGGCATAAGGATGTTGTTTCCCATGGTGTTCTTTAGAATCTTTCCAGTTCAAGTGACTATTTGCTCCATTAAAACCCTCCTTATCAAGCTTAAGGTCACTCCTAAATTCAGGAAAAGAATCCCTGTCATGTGCTTTGCATCTTTATTGTCATCAACTCGGCTTTAATGTTTCGCAATCTTCTCACCTTTACCACTCTGATGCGACTCCCTCGGTTCAGCTATAACATCACAGTGCTCAATCTTGACAGTTTTGCCCAGGTCCTTGGGATCCCTCCAATCTCCATTCCAGCCTGCTTTCTGAACCAACAATATCATCAGAATGTGACTTGTTTGATGATGATACCCTGAACATCATATTTGGAAGCAAAGGTGATCTCCTGTCCACATCTTTCGACTCATTTCGCAGCATAATCTCAGGCATCCGAGAATCCTAACCCATACCATACGGTGCACGGTACTCATTCCTGGCTGATGCTGCCACGTTCCCACCAACACTGGAGGTGTGCCATGGTCATCGTGTGGGTATTTCAAAGTAGCAGAGTGACCATGACTGCCACTACCAACGTTGCCACTGCCATTGCCACCATCCTTGTGCGACCTTCTGTTAGGGCTAGTATTCATATTCTTACATGCTAAATAATTTAATCTCCTCCTGAGGCATAGAGTCTTGCATGGCCTATTAGTGGATCCTACATTATATTGGGGAAAAGATGGAATAAATGAAAAAGGTGATAAAAGTACTATAAACTATAACCACAGGTTAAAGAAACTTGTTTATCCTTCTAAAGATATCAAAGGAGAACATAAGAAGTTCCGCATCCACCCAAAAGACAAGGGGAATGCACATTTTCTTTAAATAATTCCCAATTAACTTTTTACACATTTGGAAACATATTAAACCTATGGTTATAGCACAAAATAATGTGGTTGTCACTAGCATATCAACATGGTTTAAAACAGAGGAAATGAGTATTGAGGCACTTTTAGTCATGAGGCGGGGCGTAAGCATCACCATGAACCAAAAAATTTAGTAAACATATAAAATTTAAACATGCCATGACGTTAAAAAATGTAGAAGTATTATAATAATCACCACTGTAAAATAAGTAGAGTAGATAAATGTAAAATCAGTCAAAAAAGGGCCGTAGCAGTCGGCAGTGCCAGTGCAGCATGTAAACTGAAGAGCAAAAATGGTGCAAATATAATAATACAGAAAAGCTGTAAAAGAAGCTGCAGTCTACTGTTTACAGTAAATAAAAGACAAGACAAACTATTAAACTATTAATACCCATAAGAAGTGGAGAGATTTTTCAAAATCAGTCAAAAGAAAAGGGACAAAGTCATTGACAGCCCCAATAAACAGACCTGGTTTCTGAGTCTCTCAAATCAGCTTAAGAAAAAAATGAACTTGCGTAGCAGACTAGGAGTCCAGAGGCGAGAAGAATTGAAGAAAGATGGAGAGATGGTATTGAAAGATCCACCACCTAGGCAGCAAGAACAAGTATTTCATTTGCTGTGACTTCTAATTTCAAAAAAATGACAGCCCTAGTGTGTTTAAGGAGGCGCAGGCCTCTAAATTATTGAGGCCTCAAGCAGTACAGGCGTAAGCCTCACCAAGCCCTAAAAAGAAATGCGCCTTCTTTTTTCTCCATGCATATAGAAACCACTTTGTTTGATCAAGTGTATCTCTAATTGGCAGAATTGGACGTCATACTTGTGGAGTAACTGATGTTCCTGTTGAAATTAAAGATTTTGGAGTGACCAACAAAGAAAATCATACAGTCAAAAGTGTCCCTAATTTGATTAAAAGAGGGGCACATTTCTTCCATAAAACTCAACAACAACCCGAAGTAACTGAAGCAAGGTAAGACAATTGACTTGTATCAACTCAGTAACTCTACATGCGCCATGATAAAACTTCATGTACTTAAAGCAACAAAAACAAATTTGATTAGAAAATATTAAACTCAGATAACCACAAAAAAAAAAAAGAAAAGGAAAAAAGCTGAATTACGAGCAGAAAAAATTTGATCAAAAGCAAGGGAAATTTATTTTGATAAACCACTGAGGAAACTGGGCGCTTTGGAAAAAAAAAAGGAAAAGAACAGAATTATGAAGTTTTAAATTCCTGACCATATTTATCAAAACTCCACTGCCTACAAGCAGATAGCTTACAAACACACAGCATGGACAGGCACAGCTGGGGTCAGGTGGGGGCAACTGCCGCACCGGACTGTGGTCTGGACATTTCACCGACTGAGACCATAGGAAGATTCATTACCATCAAGAAACAACAACTCTGAAACATAAATAAATTCAATTATAAATCTAAAATCTGATATTATTACCTACCTTCAAAGTTCGATGGAAGAAAGGTTCGGTAGAAAGCTCAACAACACTTTAAGGATAGGTATAATAATGGCGGTTTTGTTTGGTTAGCCACGTGAGTATCGTACTCCCGCCGCATGGAGCTGCCACGTCACCCAAATTTTTTTTTTAAATATATTTTTTAATTATGTACATATGTCAGATGAATAAGAGCATCTACAATAATTATGTTAAATTTGGAGAGCCACATAGACTAAAAAGTAATTATTAAGTGCTATATAAACATGTTAATTTTAGTTTGTGTTTGAAATCTGCAATGGATATGTTAAACTTAGTTATTAAATGTCATGTGTCGACATTTCATTAAACTAAAAAAGTAAGTAGTGAAAATAATAATGAAAAAACCACTTTTCTAGAGATAATAATGACACATTATGCGTTAAAATATTTGCTAAATTTATCTTGTAAGTTAACATGTGAGTTAAAAAGATTCCTTTAGTATACATGTTAATATATCCATTGTAGACAAAAAATCTAATATTTACCTAACTTATACCATTAACATATAATTTAACATATCCATTGTGGATACTCTAATACATAATTTTCTTCTGATGGTGGGGGCCGATGGAGCCCACATGAATTCTTTTCCGGTGGGCATACAGTATCCACGTAGGTACCCCGATCACCACTGATAATAATGCTGTCAATGGGTTGATGAAAACGCCTAGCCAGGTATGCAAGCTATTTTATGAGACTTTTAAATTGAATAATTTTAATGGAATTTAATAGATTATTATTAATTTTTATAGATTTCTATATATTTTTACAGAAGTCATAAAAATCTTTACTGAATTTGGAAGGACTTTTATTTCAAATTTTTTACTGGATTTCTTTAGAATTTATTTGACAATACAGATTTTTATTTTATAAAATAAATATTATTAAACTTATTGAGATTAGACTTTTATTATCTTTTCTCTTTAAATTATTATCATCGTTTCAAAAGTAGAAATTAGTAATAATTATTTTTTATGAACGGCGTAATAATTAATTATTATCTATATAATATTTTTCTAAAAAGATAATAATTTTTTAATTGAAAAAATACATAATTATTGCAAAACGGAAATTTCACAATATTTTGATGTAATTTAATGAGAAAAATTAAAAAACTATCTCATATTTAATCAGTATGTCAAAATATATATCAAGTTATTAAAGTAAGAAATATATATAATATTTAATTATAAATTTTAAAACTTTTATAAACTTCTCTAAATAATTATCTTTTTTATGAAAAGTTGAAAAAGAAAATAAAAATATTTTAAGAACTTTTTTACATCATTCTTATTGTGAAATGAAGAAAAAAAATAATAAAGAAGAAAAAGTAATGAGAGATGGTGGTGGTGGCGGCGTGGCTGCAATGGTGGGAGGAGGTGATGGTAGCGACGATGGTGCGACGATGGGATGTGGTGGTGGTAGAGGCGGTTGGTGGTGATAAATAAAAGTCCATCAAAATATTAGGGGTGAGTGATAGATTTCATATAACAAATTATGTCTGTACTTTGTGCTAAAAGATGAGTACCTAACGGATTCTATTAAGGTTCTTCAAGACAATTTTGAAGACTTTATAATTTCATAGGATTTTTAAAAGTGCTCATTTAATACCGCATGAGTTTAATGGACTTTTAAAAAATTCATAAAAATCTATATTGAATACCCAAATATTTTAATTGATTTTTAAAAGTCTCAATTGAATACATCCAAACTTTTCTAAATCCATCGAATTCCTTAAAAATTTTTTAAAACTCCTTTAAAATTTCAATTGAATATGCCCTCCTTAGCTGTCTTGTTGTTAATCCCCCAAATTTTTTTCTGAAAAATACCGCCAATGAAAATTACCATTCCGCCCTTTAATTTAAAAATTTGAAAATATATTACCATTCACTAACTTCACCCCCTCCTCCCACAAACTTCCTGAGGACACCCTGCTTTTAAAACCCTTCTCCCCTACTCTCGTTTAAACTCTTCGCCAGAGTTAAACTCCATAGCTCTCAACTCCCAGATCTCTCCCACATTTCTTTCTCTCGAAGAAGTGTATTCTCTCACAATGGACCACCAGGACTTGAGGTGCATAAACAATGTAAGTACAATTTATCATTATTATGGCATAAAATATTACTGCATTTGGAGGTTTGCTGACGTGGTGTTCGGGCCAATTTTCTTGATGTTCAGCCTTTAGAAGGGGAACACCAAGTGTGATGTTCGCCAACGAGGCCTCGTGTTCACCCTATTAGGGGCAAATGTATGGGTTGATGTTTGCCCCCAATGGCGCATACCCCAGGCTTGGTGTTCGCCCCCATTGGGGCAAATACCAGGTTTTCATTCCCTTTTCTGCACTTTTGCTAAGGCTTTTATCACACTTTTTTGTCTTGCTTCTCATAGGATTCGAACATACGTTCTATTGATGATAATGTCGTTGGTCCTAGTAACAATGAATTGGTGATGGATTATATATCAGTGTTTACTATATGCGATTCTTTTAACTCACTTGATGAATTAATTCATTGGGTACGTACTACAGCAAAGCGACTCGGAATAGTAATAGTTGTTAAGAGATCAAATAGCGGAGAGGGTGGCTAGCGCCCTCGGCTGTTACTCTCATATGAGTGAAATGGCAAGCATCATGGAAAGGATATGGATTCTAAGAAACTTACTGGATAGAAGAAGTGTGACTGTCCATTTGCATTAAAGGGCAGACAAATAGCCGTTGACGAGCAGTGGGCATTGCGGATTGTATGCGATAATCATAATCATCCATGTGCACGATACTTGGAGGGTCACTCTTATGCTGGTAGATTAATAGTTGATGAGGAGGAGTTAGTTGTTGATATGTCCAAGACTAATGTTCGACCCAAAAATTACATATGTTGAAGGAGAGATATCCGCAGAAGAACCTTGTATAACCCTAGGGCAAATACCAGCTTGTATAACCGATTGGATGTCTTCCAATGTCACAGTTTTAGAACCTTGTCCTTCATCTAAACCGGCCTCGGACATTGTGTGCAAGTGTGTGCAAAAATGTAGTGTCCTCTCGTATAATATCTCTCGTGTATGTCACTCAACACTCGCTCTCAACAATGTACTCTCACTCTCTTGTTCAATTGAACCCAACGAACTTGATCAAGGAAAGATTGATCTTGTTTAGTTCACCAAATTACAACTCAAACAAACCAATTGTAAACTTTATACAATTCAAGACAACTTACAAAACCAAATTAAAACCCTAGGGCAATATAACTTACAAATTAATGACCCAACAACAATATAAAACTAGCCGATAATACGAAGTGTAGCCAATACGTCAACTAACACTCGTTCAACAATCAAATGGAGCCTTTTTTTATATTGTCGGCCCTCCTTTTTTCTTTTTTCTTTTTTATTTTTTTATATCAATACAACCGTAACACACAATACTAGTAGATGGAATGAGTCTAAGCACAATAATTCAATTTGCACCTAGAACAAGAAGAACACACACTAATCTCTCTCTCTCTCTATATATATATATATATATATATATAGATATATATATATATTTTGATCCAGCAACACAACTATATCTCACAATAGTAATACAACAAAGAAATTAAAGGATAGATACCAGATGATTAGAATCTGTGCTCTGACACCAACTGATATGGACCTGGTTGGGCTTGATGCCAACGCAACCCAATCCAAATGGATATGAACCCAAAAAAACTAAACACTAGTAGTGATCGGTGACCTCTCGATCTTCTACTCACGAAATGGACAACAATAGGCTGAAACCTATTACCTTCGACTGTGCGTAGTAGACAACCGGTAGTGGTGAACACCACAAGAGTTGATCACACTCTTGATAAGTTCAATTTGTTCAAAAGAACAAGAAGATAAAATGAATTTTCTCACAAGAAGCATAAGCTCTCACTTTTTCATTTATGATCCAAGATTGGTTTACAAATGAACTTGTTCATATAAATGCATTACAAATGAACTTGTTCATATACATACATGGTCAAAAAGAAGAAGCTTACACGCTAAGCTCGGGAATTAAAAAATAATATAATAAAAATAATATCCCAAATTGTCCAAAATTGGCCAAAAATCGTGCAGCAAGTCTAGGTTCGCCCGCAGCACCCTGCTAAAATTCAGCATGTGTAGTATTCAGTATTTTGACTATAACTTTTTATCCCCATGTCGGATTGAGTTGATTAAAATTGCACTGGATGCTAGACTCAATGGGCTACAAATCTTCAGAAGACATCAACTTCAAAATCCCACTCATGTCAAAGATGTGTAGATTTGAACCTCAACGAGCCTTCAAATCTTGATCTCTCTCGTCTCTAACACTTGGGTAGATGATTTCTTTTGCTTCATGAGCTCCCAATGGATGAGTCAAGTTTTGAGATGACCCCTTAGAAGCATTTTGGCATACTTCTTGAACCAATATCGTCATTGCTCGACCCATTTTCTTGGCTCGGCTTCGTGTAATTGGTCCAATTGGGAGGTGGGGTGTCTCGGTCGGCGTGGAGCTACCCGGAATCGTATCAAGTTCTCCTTTGCCCAATTCAATTTTAGAACGTCGATGCTCGGAATAATGAAATGTACAATCAATAAAGAGTTGCGTGGGGCTAAATGCAACCCCAATTTTGCTGAGCATGTGTTTATAACCGCTTATTTCTACCTAAAAATTACTTATTATTAAAATTTAAAGTTAAATATTAATATCAATCACACATTTTAAATCACCATTTATTATTAGCCACACATCATGTGATGCCCACCATAATTCATACAAAAAAATAGTTATTAACTAGTTTTTAGGTGAAAGTAAGTTTACACTGACATATAATCAATACACCCACCCAACAATCTCTATTCTAATTTTACCCTTTCAGCCAAAAAAAAAGGAAAAAGAAGCAATGTTGCTACCAACTCTGGTAGCTTCTTTTGCTGCCATTTCAATTGCAGCAAACTTCTGTAATTGCCGACAGCAAATGCTACCTCATTTGTTGGCCGCAGGAAATTGTAGAAATTAAGGTGGGTGAAGCCCCCAGGATTTATTACCATTTTCGGCAGCAATTACTGTCGAGAATGGTAAAAAAAGATTTTTTTAATTTTTTTGTTCGGCCCTGGCTCCCTAGCTGTTAGGCCAATAGTGGTCGAACATAACTACAACTAAAAAAAAAAAAAGAAAATGTAAAATTGGAATGAAGATTAATGAGTGGGTGTATTGGGCAAAATTGGGGTGCATTTAGCCCCACCCTTAAGAGTTTAGAGTCGAATGTAATTCTATGGCACATGTGAAGATATCTTAGGCATAAAATGGTTTTCCACGGGCAACCCCCTTCTAGAAGGGGAATAGTTAGATTATGACTATGGATGGTTTGTAGACTCATTTATTGCTTATTTGTTTGATAATGGATATGTGCCAGTACAACTATTTCTTTTTATTCTAGCATTGTTTTTGTTTGGGTACGCTAAATGCACCCCCTTTACTTGCTCATTACACACCCCCCCCCCCCCAAAATTTTTTTTAAAACACTCCACTATTATCAAATTACCTTCTTCTTGATTTTTTTTTAATACTCTTCACAGTTCACACCCCCTAACAATGAAATGAAAAAACAAAACAAAAAAACCAATAAAGGCGAAGAAGAGAGCTTGGCTGCCATTAATGGTAGCCAAGGAAGAAGAGTTTAAGGGGGAAAAAAAAGGTCGCCATGGAGGTTCGATTCGATAGGGTCGAACATCAAGCATGATGTTCGACCTTATTGGATCGAAGATGAAGCTTTATGTACGACCCAATGGGCATGTTCGACCCAATGGGGTTGACCATTCGACCCCATTGGGTCGAACAAGAAGCTTCATGTCTGACCCTTGTGGGTCTAACGTCCAATTTTTATTTTTTATTTTCCGTTATTTTCTTCTTCTTTTTGGTTGCCATTGGCAACCAAGCTTTTGGCTAATTTTTTTCATTATTTTTTTTTCTTTCTTCTTCTTCCTTGGCTGCCATTAAGCCAAAGCTTTAAGCGTTGGCTGCCAGAATGGCAGTCAGAGTTTCTTTCAATTTTTTTTTTATGTTAGGGTTAAAATGGGTTGGGTCAACAATGGTGGCCAAACCACCATTAATGGTGGCCACCACTCAAGAAGGAAGAAGAAGGATTTTTATTTTTATTTTTATTTTTTTAAGTTGAGGGTGATATTGGAAATAGGGGGTGTGTTGAGTAAATGGGGGTTGGGTCAATTAGGTCAAGGGGGTGTGTGAGTAAAGGGGTGTGAAAAGTAGGAAATAGGACTGCATTTTGCCATACCCTGTTTGTTTTCATGTCATGAGTATCTTTACATCCTTGGCGACTCATGAAATTTAGCAAGGAGTATCTTGTTTTGGAGTACATGGACCGTGGATCATTGATGATGTAACACCAAAATTTAAGACAATTCTTGAACTATGTCGTGCTATTGTTTGCAAACAGGTTTGTCGCTTCCTCAAGTGAAATAATCTTTATCACTAGCTAAAATCATTTCTCAGCAATTTTTAGCTAAATTTTAATTTCAAGTTTTACAAATCCTTATTTACATACATCATGAGAAACATGTAATCTTGTTCACGTACATCACGAGAAACACGCATAATTATAGATTTCCATCAAACCTGCTAGTGAACCACACAGAGGAAGTAAAATTATAGATTTCCTTTCTTGAGCATGTAATGAGTATTTTCACTAAAGTGGTATTTCAAAAAAAAAAAAAAGGAAAAAAAAAGGCATGTAATGAGTATTTTCACTAAGTAGTAAAGGTTCAACCAACCAACATCACATCGATGAAGTTTTAGCCTAACTGACCACAACCAAATAGTTAAACATTAACAACAACACTTGACCCATATTTCTTGACAGACTACTTAAACATAGTGTTCTCAAAAGTGTGCAAAAGCGCGCACAAAGCGTGCTTAAGCGTGAAAAACCAAGAAGTGTGAGTGAAAAGCTTCGGGCAAAAGCGTGCAAAAGCGCAAAAAAGCGCGCTTAAGCGGGAAAAAGTGCGAAGCATCCCCGTGATGTTTTGTCATGCTTTACACTTTTTAGAATCTTACTTAAACATTAACAAATTGATACACATTACATTACACTCAGACAAATTTCTATAGAATAAAACAATACGCACGGTCACAGTCATCCATAGTATGTCTCTATCAACTGAGTTTGTTTGCAATACGGCGCACTTATCATAGCAATTCAGGATCACTCCACTTGTTCCCTTATCTCGGTCAAATCTGGTGGTCCTAGAACGACGATCACTCGTATCCCAATAGTGCTCGATATGAATCCCAAAACAAAGGTGGACCTCTTCACGGCAAATGAAGTAGCCACATATTTTTATTATCCTACAACAACACAATAAAATAAAAAATCACCATCCCATTTGCAAATCAAATTTAACATATGAATGCAAGTAAAGAAACAAGAAAGCGAAAGTTGTACACAATTACGTTTTTAGCAAAACACTTACCAGACTTTTTACCTGGATTAATTGGGGAATTTGATATCTTTTGCATTATATAGTTTCCACATGTGCATTGCACACTTTTAATGTCATCATTACAAGTTGAAGAAGTCATCTTCTATAAAACAAGAAGAAGTTTAAATAAGAAGATCACATTTAGTTTCTAAAGTGAGAAAATTAAGAATAGGGCTAGAACTTATCCCAAAACATAATTAAATAAAATCACTTCAAATCAAAGACATAACAGAAATTTTTTGACCCTTCTACCCTCTTTATGTTGAGCCTTCTCCAAAGTATTGTTTCCTAGAGTGACTTTGGCACTGTTTGGTTGAAAATTAGCTGATTGTGATATTGTTAAGTTTTTTCATGGTGAAAAACCATTTATTTTCCACTTCTTTGTTACAAATAGTGATCACTGGACCATTAACAATTGGGGAAAGAAGAGAACAAGAAATCAGAGGGAAAAGAGAATTTATGAGACAACAACTAATAAAATTTGATTTCATTCCAATGCAACATCGTTTGCAATTCGAATAAGTAAATTAGAGATTTTTTCTTTTAATTTGGGAATTTTCCTTTTGCATCAATATGTCGTCGTCTCCCGACATGAGACTTGTAATAAGTGCTAGATGCTATTTTGATTCCTTTTGCAATTTTAAATTCTGTTCTAAGTGTCAGAGGTGTAAGAGAGCAAATGGGATTTGGATATTTTTAGTTCATCATCTTCTTCAATCTACTTTATGAAATTGTCTCCTCCAGCCTCATTTTCTTCTTGTAATTCAGCTGTAATTTATTAATAGAATTTGATATCTGTTTTGATTCAATTAGCTCGCTGATTCCCTTTATCTATGATTAATTTTCGAACCTACAGCATTGGTATTCAAGATGCGATTCTTGCCATGGTTATTGTAACTAGATCTAGGAATATTAATCCAGATGAAAATGATTAGATTAAACAAAGAGTGGCGGTTGTGAAAGTGTCTTGTATAGTGGATGTAACGCCCTCCCTAATACGACCTCTTTAATCATACCTTAAGCCGTATTAGAGACGACATTACACATACGGATCAACGCCGGTACTTTAAGTTACATTTCAAAAAATAACGTTTTCATTACAAGAAGACAATAGTTACAATTTCGACGTTTTGAAACATAAGAAGTTTAGTACAAAATATTTCAAAAGACAGGACTATATACATGGCGTCCCAAAACCTTTGGCTCCCCTTCTTCCAACACACCAACTCGCCCTAAGTGCGAGAAGAGTCTCCGCCGTCTCCCGGGGGTCTCCGACTCCTAGCGTCGTCTACACGCATGAACATAAACAAATATGAGTCGTATGGACTCAGTAGGAGCAGATGTAATGTATAATGCTTATCACATTCATAATTGGGCCCGTTACGAATCATTGTGTTACACGGCGCCAAAACGAACTTATTACATATAGTGTCGTTCACATATTAGGGTATGCACTCCCTATCGAGACTTGTTTTGACCGGGGACTCTAGAGGTGACTCCTACGGGCTCAAGAGGTGTCTCCCACATTTCGTGTAGCACTTTCCCCCGTATAGCACTTAGCTCCCATTTTTGGCCGAACATATCATACCGAAAGTGTAACACATGATAGGTAACATTATTCGCACATACATATACAATAACGTGCAAGGGATGTCATGTTGGTTCCATGTATATACTAAGGTATGCATATCATCCCACCAATCATATGCCAAAGAAAGAATTGCACAACACACCTTCCTAACACACTAAGCATCCCCAATACATCACACAAAGAGGAAGGTGAAGAATTCTTCCGCTAATCTTTAACTTAAGGCCATCTTAACATAAGCTTACCAAGATACACATAATTACATCTATTCCCTACCTCAATTCCAATGAGCAAGCTTAGAAATTGGAGGATGAGCTTCTTGCAACTTTTCCAAACTTCCTTGATCGTCAAATACCGGAAATAACAAGCAAATACCTTCTCCTTGATGAAATCTACTTCAAAATCCTTAGATGGGAGTTGGAGAGTGCTCTCTAGTGTTTTTGGAAGGTGGGTACCGAAAATGAAGTCAAAAGGCCAAGAAAAGGGTATTTAAACCTATCCACAACTTTCCACCGACTTACAATTACGGCCGTAACTGACAAATTACGGCCGTAAATCCTAACATTACGGCCGTAAATATGATCCTTACGGCCGTAACCCCAAAACCATACAGCCGTATCCAAAGAGTCATATGGCCGTATCGAGGCTCCTGGAGTCCATCTATCTTCATGAATGAACTTATGGCCGTAACACCCTAATTTACGGCCATAACCAAGACCATATGGCCATATCCCCATCTCATATGGTTGTATCGAACCCTCGGCCGAAAATCCATTCTTCAAGAATTACGGCCGTAACTAATGCACTTACGGCCGTAAATACCAAATTACAGCCGTAAATACCAAATTACGGCCGTAACAACCTGACTTACGGCCGTAAATTCCAGATTTTTCCCATTTTCATCCCGACTCGAATTCAAAGGCCGTCATGTATTCCAATACATCAAATACACTCCCAAACATCCCATATACATGCCATACACTTCACGCTACCCATCACCATCACTTCCTCACTCATTCCTTAAGCCGTATTGGTTCTTAACATATCCCAAAACATCCGAAACAGAAACAACAAAAGCATAGACGAGCTAATAGGCTAAACACATATTAATCATGCTTAACACTTAGTCACATCATCATAATCACGTACAAAACGAACGGGGTATTACAGTGGACCTGGAAAGTTGAATGGCAATGAGGATGAAGATGGTGATGAGGTAGTTCTGTGTGAATTGGAGAACCAAACTAGGCTGCCTAATGTTGATTTTCCATTCTTTGATGGAGACGAACCATGAAATTGGGTCAGTCATGCCGAAGGGTACTTTGAGGTTTATCAAGTAGATGAGAGACTTAAGGTTGGGATGAACAATATTACCTAAGAGGTAAGGCTCAAAACTGGTTCAGCGATTACAAGGCCATGAATCCTATGTTTACTTGGGCTAAAATGGCACAGGCTGTGTGTGGGAGTTTTGTTTACAAGTTGGGAATGGACCGCCAGCTTTGTTAAGTAAACTCAAACAACGGAGGAGTGTGATTGAATATATTGAACAGTTTGAGGATTTCATATGACAAGTAATGTAGATTTGCCCTCACCATACTGAAGCTTATTACCGTGACATTTTTTCCACTTGATTGAAACTTGAGGTCAAAACTTTAATTACTATCCTTAAGCCTCCTACCCTTGATGATGCATTCGAGATGGCCTTGCTCTTGGAAATAGCGCAAAACCACACCAAACACAACTGAAAATTATCCAAAACAAATGGACTCTTTAACTTTCATAAAAATCCTGACAGAAACTACATGAATACTTACACACCAGCATCAAGCACCTAGCCAAGGCAAAGACAAGGCTAAGATTGTGCTATAGGCGAGGCGAAAAGTTTATCCCAGGTCATGTTTGTATGAACAAGGCCATTAATTTCCAATTGTTGGATGAAAATGGAGAGGCGTTTGATAGATAAAGTTGAGCAAGGGATGGAAAAATCATGTGATGGGGAAGAAACAGTGATGCAGATCTCTATTAATGCATTGGTTAGAATTCTAAGGTGGAAATCGTTAGGATGCTCAGTTAATTAAGAGGAGGAGAATATCTATCCTAATTGACAGTGGGAGTACCCACAACTTTATAGATGAGAACCTAGTTGTAACGCCCCCTCTAGTTCACCCTTATATATAGGTCATACTTTACATGGTGTGTACGGATATTTCCTTACATAACATGGCCTCATGGCTTCGTACACATACATACATAACATAACATGGCATAGTGGACCCTAGGGGTGACGTTATTCGTGGACAAAGCATACATAAATAAACCCTAATCTCATGCCTCAAGGGTTATAACTTTTACATTTTTCATGTGGCCGAATCTTGACTCCCTTGTTCCTCACACATCACCACGCATTGACTTGAGGACCCTTCGCCAACTTCCACGCACATAGCACGCATCATACCTTCAAAACATAAACGTAAACACATAATGAGTCATAATGACTCAGTGGATAATAGGTGCATGCAATGCATGAATGCACGTGTCACATTCCTTTCATTGGGCCATGTTGCCAATCACGTACTCACATTGGCGCCACTTAAAACATAGGGCCTAGCCTCGTAGTGCATTTGGGGTTTAGATCCCCCAAGAAGCTAACATATCGGGGCTTAGGTCCCCCGTGGGGCTTAAATCCCGTCACGCCAAAACATTTTCATTGGCAAATACGTGATAAGTAATCTCATACACACAACATTCATGGCATGATCATGTAAATATCTTACCTTTTTAAGCCTTGGGATCGTTCATATAACTTCACCCTTTTCGTTGTACATATATGTAAGCATACAAGGCTTTACGGACATAACGTTAGGCATTTACCACATGACACGTTACAAAAGCAATAGCATTACCATCTTCCCATTCTTAAGCATACAAAACATTGCATTTATAACTCAGCATAAGGGCAATTCATGTATAGGCATATCACATGTAAGTTCCTAAGATTTCACATTGAACTCCATTCATTACAATAACATGCTTCCAAGCCAAGCTCATTACACGAGAAATGGAGAGAAAAGCTAAAATACCAATTTTGCCAACTTAAATTTACGGCCGTAATGCCTTAATTTACGGCCGTAAATCCCATTTTTACGGCCATAACTTAATCCTTTACGGCCGTAACTAACTCTCTGAAATTCTTGGCCATTTCTTTTATTCAATCTTACGGCCGTAATCCCATAATTTACGGTCGTAACCCACGTCATACGGCCATATCCTCGAACCATACGGCCATATCCAACTCTCTAAAAATTTCTTCACATTTGCCTCTTTCAACATGTACGGCCGTAACCCATTATTTTACGGCCGTAACATTACATTTACGGCCGTACGCCATACATTTACGGCCGTAAATCCGTTTCTACTGGGTTTTTCCATTTCTTTCGATTTCGACAATCGTTTCGGATCCCGGGGCATCTTATACACTTGTAAACATGTCGTAACTATAACATGGACATATCCATCATATCAAGACATCTTCATTACACGTCACATCATGCCCGAATTTATATACGGTTCACATACGGTATTATATACACTTTTGGGACGAACTTGAGCGAGGCATTACACTGGTCAAGTTGCTTAAGTGTCAAACAGAGGCCACAAACCCAGATAGGGTGACAATAGCCAATGGGGAAGAGTTTATCAGCTCTTCAAAATGTAATCCTCTTATGTGGGTAATGCGAGACCTGGAATTCCAATTGCAACTCAGAGTAGTTAGTTTGAGGTGGGGTGACATGGTTTTACAAGTTGCTTGGCTCAACCAGTTTAATCCAATACTGTTTGACTTCAAGAAGGACGACATATCATTCTAATGGAAAGGAACCACTATAGAACTAAAGGGGACTAATCAGGGAAAGATGGCTAAATTGCAATTAATGAGTGCCAAGGGAATTCATAAGTGGGCTCAGTACTAAGGCTATGGAATAATGGCTTATTTGTCCTCTATTGAAGCAGAACTAGTGGAGGATATACCTTTTACCCTTGAGAATGTGTTCCAACAGTATCCTAAGGTCTTTGAGGAACCTAAGGGCGCGGCTCCGTACAGGTTCAATGATCATGAAGGACTTAAGGAGAGGCCTCAACCCTTTAAGCCAAGGCCAAATAGATGTCCCTATATATAACATTGTGAGATTGAAAAGATGATTAAGGAGAAGTTAGAATCTAGAATTATCCAGCCTAGTAGTAGGCCATCTACTTTCCCTCTGCTATTGGTTAAAAAGAAAGATGGGACGTGGAGGTTTTGCATTGATTATCAACAACTTAACAAGTTGACAGTGAAAAACAAGTACCTAATGCTCCTTGTAGATGAATTGTTAAACGAACTGAATGGTTCAAAGTAGTTCTCTAAGATCGATCTAAGGTTTGGGTATCATCAAATTAGGGTGAAGGAATTTGATGTCTACAAGACTGGATGTAGAACACACCAAGCATTGTATGAATTCAAGCTTATGCCTTTTGGACTTAGAAATGCCCCGACAACGTTACAATGTCTCATGAATGAAGTCTTTAAAGAATATTTGAGGAAATTTATTTTGGTCTTTTTTGATAATATTCTGATATATAGCCCAGACTTGGATACACACTGTGATAATTTGGCAAAGGCCCTAACACTATTGTAGAAGCATCCACTCTATGCAAAAAGAAGCAAGTGATTCAACCAACAACTGAATATCTTGGCCACATTATTGATGCTAATGGTGATGCAAACAACGTTGGAACATTGCCAACACAACCCACACAAGATTAGATCTGACCTAAAAAAGCTAATAATCGAGCTAATTGATCACTTGAACTATTCATAACTTGGCAAACAATTGGTATATGAAGCCAATCACCTTCGAAGATACGGAATTGACAACCAATAGGGGTGAATGCCATAAGAATAGATCACCCTCTTTATAAATTCGGGTTGTTCGTGAAGAACAAAGAAATTGAGAGAAAATAATCTCACAAACACTAAATATTTTAAATAAATTAAAAGTTTTTCTCCTCATAATTCAAGGGGTTTATTTATACAATAAGTTAGGAGTAAACTCTAAGAAAGACCTAGAGTAGGCTCCAAGAAACAATCTTGGAGTGTCATCTAAGCACACTTGGAGTCCAAATAAATAAATCCTACCAAAATAAGAAAAAGAAAGAAATTAAAATTATAATAGAGAAATCTTAATTTTTCTACATCAGAAATTGTAGCTTGGTCCTCAAACTTTTCCCTTGTGTTGTTTTGTCCCCCAAACTCTAAAATTTCCGCAAATTTGGCCCAAATGCTTGGCAAATTTATATCTTTGGGCTCCTTTATTTACAATCCTTTCTCCAAGCTCCAAGATGACTCTTTTGGTGATTTTTTCCACATTTCTTGAATTAGTCCCTCCATTAATAACTTGATTTTGTTCGCTCTTGCTCTTATGGTTGGTCCAATGGGCACGTGGAGAGGGTTTTTCGGCGTTGACCTTTATTGGATCATATCATCCCCTTACTCATTAGGCAGATTCGTCCATGAATCATTACATCGTTCAAACGACAATATAAATCCACCCTGGTCAAATGGAAATATTTGTCTGTCATCGACAAGAATAATTATGTGGCAACCTGTAACTCCCTGATTTTTGAATATCGAAGCGTTACTAAAATAGCCTTGACTTTAGTATAACGTGGAAATTTTGAAGATAAATTTTTTAAAATAACAATTTCAATAATAATAATAATAAAAACACCAAGATTTAAGATCCATGTAATTGAATGAAACATTGCTCATCAATAGGATAACCAAAATTCGGTTTCTAAATAAACAAATTGAATCTTATAATTAAAATGCGGAAATTATGATTTAAAAACTTGCTACGAATTCATTGGTTCAAACAACGTAAATTTTAAATAAGCATAATTGAAACTTAAAGAGGCCGATGATGCCCCGCTTGACGCCGCTTTACCAAGCTTTCTAATCTAACAGAAAAGTTATTAACAGTTGAGGTGAGTATAACCTGGTATACTAAGTGGGGCGCATTATAAAATTTTCCACCATATCACATACCAGTACACGAGTTACAACTATAAGCAATCAAACTATAGAAAAATCAAGTGTTGGAAACTCCCGCCCAACGTGGGGGAAGATCACTATGACCCTCCAAATGACCCTTACACCATCCCGTAAAAGATAGTACTTAACATCATCACATTCATGTCAAATAGAAATTATACCAAAATCATAATCATGTATAAAGGACATGACATGGATTTAAAGTAAATAGTCGCATTTAAAATAAAAATATTTTGCATTGATAAGTGCTAGAAAAGCACTTAAATAACTCTTCTGTTTTATGTATTTGTGTGTTTTATTAGTGTTATATGTTCCGTTTTATGTGTTTTTCCTTTATTGTGGTGTTTAGGGTCACAAAGAATCAAAAGGAGTCAAAATGGATAAAAATCGGATGAAAACGGAAACTCGGGACCAAAAAGGCAAGCGAATCAAAGATGGAGGACCTCCGATGCAATTTTATGAAAAGTTGTTTTTACAATTTTTCTTGTGCCAAAGTCGAAGAACATCAAAAGAGGATTCCCAAACTTTTTCCGGATCTCAAATCGGAGTTTCCTAGTGAAAGTTATGGCCATTTGAAGAAAAAGGACTAAAAGCGTCAAAGCCAAAACTGTTGGGGACCAAAGTGCAACTTTTCAAAAGTATGGGGACCAAAGTGAATCTTTTCAAAAAGTTGGAGGACCAAAATGCAATTTGTCAAGGACCAAAATGAACAACATTCAAAAGTTGAGGGACTTGGTGTGCAATTTATGGGTGACTCGGTGACTCGAGTCACCGCCTGCAACCGTCCCTGGTCCTCTCATTCCGCGCGCGCGGTGACTAGGCAGAATCGCGCGTGACTCGAGTCAGCGCGCGCGGTGACTCGAGTCACGCGTGACACCACTGCAGATTTTGACCAGCGGACTCCACCTACCATAAAACGTGTTTTTTTGTATTTTCTTGACTTCTTAGAGATAAAACAACCAGAGCACACCACAATAGACTCATGAAGGAAGACTTTTATGATTTTTTAATATTTTTTTGGTGTAATATTTTGCCTATAAATAGAGGCATTTCCAAGCTTGAAAAACACAACTTGTAGAGAGAATTAGCTTGTGATTCTCTCCAACTTTCTCCTCAATAAATTTCTCTTCATCATTTGTTCTTAGTTTTAGCTTGAAAGCTCTTAGTTTTTCATATTCGGGCGGAAGTAAGAACCTAAATATTGGTTCGAAAAATCAATCGACGATACTTCGGGCGTGAATATAATTAGCGGAGCATTTCTTCACTAATTTCTCTTCTTCTTTTATTTTTCATGTTTGAGAAAGATAATTTCTCATATATTGCAGAGGTGATACACTGTTACGCTGCTATAAGTATTTAACCCGCATATATGAGTAGTTAGACTTCTCTATTTAATTCTTAGCATTATTTACGTGATTTCTATAGTTTTTATATATTACTTGAGATAGTGAAGTATAATCTATCATATAGCAGTGGTGATACCCGCTAATATGAGTAGTTAGACTTCTCTATCTAGTTCGAGGGGGACGTTGTGTTCAATTATCATGTTGTTATCTTTTCTAACTCTTTGCTAACGATTTATCTATTCCTCTACTTCAATTTGTTGATTTGTTATGCTTTTAAACCCGTTTTGAATTTATGTGATTATTGCATTCACTTTGGCCAATTGAATCAATTAATCTTTAAGTTCAAGTTATGTGCTAGGATTGGAACTTTTGATCCGTAATTATCACTAGATTCCAATCCATAGTAGCAAACAAATGTCGTGCATATTTGTTAATAAATCAACTTAGATGTATTAATTCAAGTTTGTGAAATTGATCATCTAATTCAACTCATTCTTCTTGTTCATTTCACACTAGCATTGCATTAAATCCTAAGAACTTGTTTAGGATTATCCAATAGCTAGATGTTAAGTTAAAGAACTCACTTTAATTTAATACACTTAAGGAAGAATTCGTTAATCAGAGCTTCTTGGTTAATTGAGAGTTGATAAATTGAAGAAGGGATAGTACACGTTGCATGGGAAAGATAAACACAAGATGTTTTCACAACCGAACCCGAGAACTAGATATATCTTCAATTGTTTCATTTTCATCTCTTTTATTTTGTCATTTTATTTTCGAATTTCATCCAACTTCACAAAACCCCCATTTCTAGATTAATTGATAAGAACAACTAGATCAAACACCGTTCCTCTTGGGTTCGACCCTTACTTACCACTTCTACATTAATTTGTAGTTTTGAAACCGAGTAAGGAAATAAAATAAATTTTTGGCGTCTTTGCGACAACACGCCCAAGTTTTTGGCGCCGTTCTTGAGACGATTAACCAATTTAGTTGTTTTTATTAGTTAACTTTAAAAAAAAAAAATTAGTCGAGCTAACGATTTTAAACAAAAGCGCTTCTTGGGAGGCAACCCAAGCATTTTCTCTTATTTTTTTTTATTTTTCTTTTGAATTTTTGTTGTTTTTTTTTTATTTCCCAACTTTTTATCTATAATCCTGAGGAAGATATTACTTTGAACCTGTAGGAAGAAGATATCTCGGGATTCAATTAATTTGGATGAGACATGATGGCGCACAAATCGGCAATTAGCAATAGTTACTGATAATGTGGATTAATTATTGATAATGGACAATTTGTCAACGCGTTTTCTTGGATACTCCTCCCGAACGTACTCTTTACAGCACACTCTGCATGCACGATTGTCGGTTGAAACAGTGCCCACTTTGACTATAAATCAGAGATCATTCTCCACTCGAAACCACAACCACAATCTTCATTTTCAGTGAGTACTTCTTTCTAGCAGTGATTAGGTAATTTCTTTCTTCTTCACCGTCTTCTTCGTCTTTCTATTTATTTTGTTTTTCTTATAGTATGGACGTGTGTGATATTTTTGTATATATATGTCTTTTCTTAATATTAATTGATTATGTAATTCAAATTTTCTTATTTTTTTCCTTCTTCAGTATCTTTGAAAATATGGAAGAGTGTGATAATCTACTATGCTTATTGATTTTGATGGTTTTAATTTTATTACTTCAGTGTTTCTTTTTCTCTCGTGTGTTACGTAACTAAAAAAAAAATAAAAAATTTTATAGTCGAGCCAACGACTATAAACAAAGGCGCTACTTAGGAGGCAACCTAAGCATTCTCTTTTCTTCTACTTCTCCAAACACTTGAATTTTCAATGGATAACAAATTTTCCAAAATCCACAAGTATTATCCGTCACTGCCTTTGAATGTTTTGAAAGAGATTTATTATTCTAGAGTAGGACGGTTAAAAATGTTGATGGAAAAGGAAATGCCTGAGGACATTCGTTGGTTGATTGAAGCAAAGGTCCGATTAGGAGGTGAAATGCCAGCTTTAAGTACTAAATATGCACCAGGGTTAGGCAAAAGTAATTTTTCCAAGAAACGAAGAGCAAAAAGAATGAATGTGTGCTATAAATGTGTTAGATGGCCTTATAAATGCACTCGATGGACCTGCAACTCAGGTAACCGTTCCATTGGATTTGTGTCCACGAATCTAGAAGATAAAATACATTTCATTAAGGATGGCATGAGTAAGGAGTCTTTGGATGATATCCATCAAACTCTTGAGACGCATCCTAGTGGAATGGTGCAAATCGAACTTCTCAATCTGTGGAGTGAATTTAAAAAGGAACGAGAACGATACAGTCTTGGGAATCTAACTTTAAAAGACCCTGTTTGCCAGTCTATAAGAAAACTGGATGGGAAGCCTATCCCCGACTCATAGAAGGCGTTTAAGCCGTTTCTGGACGTAAAACCAGAGGAAGATGTGAGCCACAATCACAACTACGTGTACATATTGTTATTTTTAATTGTTTTTTTTGTGTTCTTGTGTCAGTTTTTAGTGTGCAAAGTCGACAACATATGGCGGCTACTACTTCTTGGCTTACCGTAGGGGAGTTTCCATTTCTTCTCTTTTACATGCTATTTATATTTCTACATTGGGGACAATGTAGAATTTAAGTGTGGGGGAGTGGCATATTGTGATCTGCTTGTGATTTTTTTTTTTTTTTTTTGTGTCTACAATTTTGCATGAGATAGCAACTTTTGAATATGATTGAGTTTAATTTGCGTGATTTAGCTAAAACTGCAGGATCCCGAAAAAAAAATCAATTTGTTGTGTTCTGTTCTTCTCTACGCATAGCTGGCTAAATTACCTGAGCACGTTTATAAGGTAATTTACTATCATTCTCTGGAACACAAATTGAAGGTTGAAATTTTTGATTTTTTTTCTAACTTTCTAGACCATAGTAAACTAATTTTTTTTCTTTTCTTTTTTCTATCCATTCGTCCTGCTCAAAGTAACCTGGAAACATCAATTGTTAGCAAGGCGAATTTATAATCGCATGGTATCTGTTTTTTGTGAATGTGTCTTTTATTGACAGAGTTTAAAAAGTTTGGAAAAAGCATTGACCTATGCTGAGAATGAATTTTACTTTTCTGTTCGAAATAAGGAGAGGGACCACAGAAAGAGCTACTCGCCTCGAGTGTGAAGCCGTCACCTCGAATGGGTGAAGAAGGCTGCCTCCAATGAAAGGGGTAGTGTGAAAGCTACCTGTGGGGTAAAAGCTGAAAATAAAATTGCAAAACTTTTCTTCTCAATAAAAAAAAAAATCGCAAGAAATGTGATAGTTACCCAAGTGTGAAGTTTGATAAATAAATTCCCTCAGTGGTTTGAAGTGCCCAAATCTAAACACTCTTTATATTGAAGACATATTTGATATAAAACACCTGCTATGCCCTTTTTTTTTTCTTTGCAGTGCTAACAGTTGATGATTTTTGGTGAACTGAGTAATTTTTAGGATCCATGGGAATCATTGTAAAATACGAGTGGGATCACGAGAGATGAAAGGAAATATTTGACCATTTCGGGTCAGGATTTGGATAGAACATCGTAAGCTTTCATTTGGTTCCAGTTAGTGATGGGATGATAACCTTAATTGCACACACTCACAAGCCATTGTGTATTTGAGAAGAAGTGAAATTTTCATGGTTCGGGAGAATGTTGATTAAGCAAGTCACTATCTGTAGAAGGATTTCAATGTTTAAAGTTGTTTATCTCATGTAAAATCATTGTGTTGTTTTGTGTCGTATGGTTGTTGTTCGAGGGCGAACAACAGTCTAAGTGTGGGGGAGTTTGATAACTGCTAGAAAAGCACTTAAATAACTCTTCTGTTTTATGTATTTGTGTGTTTTATTAGTGTTATATGTTCCGTTTTATGTGTTTTTCCTTTATTGTGGTGTTTAGGGTCACAAAGAATCAAAAGGAGTCAAAATGGATGAAAATCGGATGAAAATGGAAACTCGGGACCAAAAAGGCAAGCGAATCAAAGATGGAGGACCTCCGATGCAATTTTATGAAAAGTTGTTTTTACAATTTTTCTTGTGCCAAAGTCGAAGAACATCAAAAGAGGATTCCCAAACTTTTTCCGGATCTCAAATCGGAGTTTCCTAGTGAAAGTTATGGCCATTTGAAGAAAAAGGACTAAAAGCGTCAAAGCCAAAACTGTTGGGGACCAAAGTGCAACTTTTCAAAAGTATGGGGACCAAAGTGAATCTTTTCAAAAAGTTGGAGGACCAAAATGCAATTTGTCAAGGACCAAAATGAACAACATTCAAAAGTTGAGGGACTTGGTGTGCAATTTATGGGTGACTCGGTGACTCGAGTCACCGCCAAGACGTGATCGAAGTCGCCGCTAGTGACTCGAGTCACGTCCGATCATGCTTTCGATCAGCGCCGCCAAGCGATCGAAAGTCACGCCGCAACCGTCCCTGGTCCTCGTTCGCTGCGGTGACTAAGCGAGAATCGCGCTGACTCGAGTCGGGTACATGACTCAGTCACGCAGCGTGACACCACCGCAGATTTTGACCATGACTCCACCTACCATAAAAGCGTGTTTTTGTATTTTCTTGACTTCTTAGAGATAAAACAACCAGAGCACACCACAATAGACTCATGAAGGAAGACTTTTATGATTTTTTAATATTTTTTTGGTGTAATATTTTGCCTATAAATAGAGGCATTTCCAAGCTTGAAAAACACAACTTGTAGAGAGAATTAGCTTGTGATTCGCTCCAACTTTCTCCTCAATAAATTTCTCTTCATCATTTGTTCTTAGTTTTAGCTTGAAAGCTCTTAGTTTTTCATATTCGGGCGGAAGTAAGAACCTAAATATAGGTTCGAAAAATCAATCGACGATACTTCGGGCGTGAATATGATTAGCGGAGCATTTCTTCACTAATTTCTCTTCTTCTTTTATTTTTCATGTTTGAGAAAGATAATTTCTCATATATTGCAGTAGGTGATACACGTTACTGCTATAAGTATTTAACCCGCATATATGAGTAGTTAGACTTCTCTATTTAATTCTTAGCATTATTTACGTGATTTCTATAGTTTTTATATATTACTTGAGATAGTGAAGTATAATCTATCATATAGCAGTGGTGATACCCGCTAATATGAGTAGTTAGACTTCTCTATCTAGTTCGAGGGGGACGTTGTGTTCAATTATCATGTTGTTATCTTTTCTAACTCTTTGCTAACGATTTATCTATTCCTCTACTTCAATTTGTTGATTTGTTATGCTTTTAAACCCGTTTTGAATTTATGTGATTATTGCATTCACTTTGGCCAATTGAATCGATTAATCTTTAAGTTCAAGTTATGTGCTAGGATTGGAACTTTTGATCCGTAATTATCACTAGATTCCAATCCACAGTAGCAAACAAATGTCGTGCATATTTATTAATAAATCAACTTAGATGTATTAATTCAAGTTTGTGAAATTGATCATCTAATTCAACTCATTCTTCTTGTTCATTTCACACTAGCATTGCATTAAATCCTAAGAACTTGTTTAGGATTATCCAATAGCTAGATGTTAAGTTAAAGAACTCACTTTAATTTAATACACTTAAGGAAGAATTCGTTAATCAGAGCTTCTTGGTTAATTGAGAGTTGATAAATTGAAAAAGGGATAGTACACGTTGCATGGGAAAGATAAACACAAGATGTTGACACAACCGAACCCGAGAACTAGATATATCTTCAATTGTTTCATTTTCATCTCTTTTATTTTGTCATTTTATTTTCGAATTTCATCCAACTTCACAAAACCCCCATTTCTAGATTAATTGATAAGAACAACTAGATCAAACACCGTTCCTCTTGGGTTCGACCCTTACTTACCACTTCTACATTAATTTGTAGTTTTGAAATCGAGTAAGGAAATAAAATAAATTTTGGCGTACTGCGACAACACGCCCATGCATAAAGTAAAACCCCATCTTAAAGTCATAGTTCTTGTAAAATCCTCGAAACTAGGGTTGATGTGATGCTAATGCCTCTACGGACTTGTAACCTTCGTCTAGCAGAACATTTAAATAGAAATTTAGTACTTTATTCTTATACTTGAACTTTAATAATTTATTCAGGCCTTAAAGTGTTTAATTAAAAGTTTTAGGGCCAAATTGACAATTTTAAAAGTTACTTTGGGATTAATTGAAAGAAAAGGATTGATTTGAGGGTTAAAATTAAAGGTATTAGCCAATGAGTGCTAATTTGAAACTCAATCAAAACTTTAGGGGCTGAAATTCAACTTTTAAAACTTGACCGGGGCTTCATTGAGAGAAATCAATGATTTTAGGGACTGTTTTAACCTTAGGTCAGAACTTGGGGACTTGACTGCAAATTCTATAAAGTCAATTGGAGTTAATTGAAATACTTGATTGATTTTGGGAACAATTCTAGAAGTGAATAAAATTTGAGGATCAACCTAAATTTAAATCAGAAGTTGAGGGACCTGGGGACCAAATCTCTTAGATTAAGTGTCAAAATTAGACTTTGGGGTTAAAATTGAATTTGAAATTTTACTCCCCTTCGTACCTAGTTTAGCAGCGTGAGTCGAGGAAGATTTCGGCCATTGTCGTCGCCGCGACACCACGTCCGGTAGCCGCTATAGCCACCGGCGCAGCGAGTACCCTCCGGGTCTGGTGGGCACGTCGTGCAGCGAGGGAAAGGAGAAATGGCTATGGAAAGTTGTAGGGTCGAAATCAAATTTTGGCAAAATTGAAGCTTTTTCGGTCGAATTCTTGTTTGTTAGTGGTTGGTTAAGGGTGTTCTGCACTCGAGTATTGGTTTGGGAGTGAAACATGGAAGAAATTTCGCGGTTTGAGTACCAACAGCCATGGTCGATTCTCTGGCCTTCGTCCCTTATTCTATTTTTTAGAGTGATAATAGGGAAACGATGATGAAAAATACTGGGTTGTGCAATTTGTATGTTGGAAATTCGATCAGCCTATTTTTCAGCGAATGGAATGAGTGTAGAGTTCCGTTTCTTTTTTTCAATCCAATTCACAGTATTACACATAATAAAGATGTTAGGTAACCTGGGTATAGGTGTTGTGATTGCAGTGGTTCTACTTCAAAAGAATTTCTAGCAGTAGATGAAATAGAAGCTATCACAAGTGATAGGGATATTGAGTTTACCTGAAGGAATTGACTGTAATCATCTTTTCTGTGGATTGGTGTGATTTGGAAATTGTAGCTTGCTGTTGAATTTGTGATTACATTTCAGTTATGGAGAAAGCTTTGAGAGAGAAACGTAGAGTAATTGGAGAATTGCAACATGAGTATAAAGCTAGTCTATGAAACTGTGAGTCTGTCCAATTAAGGAAGTCTGGGTGTTAAGAAGAGAAAGTGCGGTCCTGATCTCCTGCCAACAAGTTGGCTGCCAACTCGCTGACATGGGGCTAATGTGGCTCCCCTCAATTCAGATCTGGGGACTAACTTGCAAGGTGGTCCATATTTATGGACCACCTTGCAATTTAAAAAAATTAAAAAATTAAAAATTGTGCTGAAGACGAGATCTGGAAGTCAACATTATAAAAAAAATAAAATAAAAACGAATTGGCCCCATTTCATCCCCATTTCTACAATGCTTCAAGAACCCTAATTCTCAGCTGAGAATCTTACTCCCCACCCAAATCGAAATTAAAAAAACACTCATCTGCTTTTTCCCTAAATCTCTAACCCCAATGTCTCATCTTCGTTCGTGGGGACCTTTTGCACACACCCGACTCTGAGCTCCAATAGCCTAGCATCCAATAGCCACCGAAAAATTGTGCAAGCGCCAACGAGTGACGCCGATGCCAAGCATCCAACAGCCGCCGAATTTGGTTTTTGCTTCACTCCTACAAGTTGGGGCATAGTAATTTCATCCAAAATCTTTCAATTTTTTTGGTGTCTTTCAGAATGTAAGGTTCGATAATTTGATGAACAATATTTGGCAGGTTTTTTAATTTTTGGATTTTTTGGTTCAAAAAATTTAAGCAAAATATATAGTAGTTGCAGAATATTGATGAAAAAATAGTTGTAGGATACTCTTGCAATCTTGAAAGGTTTTCAAAATTTTCATTTTTTATTTTGGGATTTTTTGGTTCGAAATATTGAAGCAAAATATGTGGTAGCTGCAGAATATTGATGAAAAAATAGTTATAGAATCTTGCAATCTTGCAAAGTTTTCAAAGTTTTCATTTTTTTCTTTTGAGAATTTCATAGTGGATAATACTTGTGCAGCATCAATTGGCTTGTATAAACGTAGAATTAGTTGAATGAAGGGTAAGCTAAGAGTATTTAAAACCACTACATTGCCTTCCATTTTCTTCATTTATACCATACGTTCCCTGTGCAGGCAGCTCACCCTTCATTCTGTTTATGAGAACTTGCTAATAATTGGTAAGTCATTCTGTTTCATGAGCAACTAATACAATGCCACAAACAAACAAGGGCATCTGCCTCAGTTGTAGGAAGGCAACTCACCCTACGTATCTATGTCCAAACAAGCGACCGTGCTTGCTCTCCAAGAACAATTATGTAAACATCTTTGCGCTGTGAATCTGGAATTGGAGACCTTCGGCCAATTGTTTTTCAAGTGTAACTTAGATTATTACAGATATTTCAAGTGGGATCGTGCACAATCCAGCCGGCTGCTTGATGAAGGTCAATCAAGTGGTGTTGTCATGAATGAATCTGGGGCCGCGGAGGTCAATGGAAAACTATATGGGTTCTTGAAAAATCTTGCAACTATTTCAAACGAGAAAGATGTGAAGATTAAGTTTGGGCTCAACATCACAATTTGCAAGGGGAAAGGAAAAGAAGCACATCGCTGACTGATAATTTGTGGTTTAATTTGTGTTGTACTTTGTAATCGAATTTAAGCTGGTATTTAATCTTGTGTCCTGTCCTAGCTCGGCTTTTGAACCATTCTCTACTTTAGTAATTTTATGTTGGTAGGTCCTCTTGTGTCCTACCAACATAAAATTACTAAAGTAGATCAAAATGAGCTATGGAGACATAAAATTACTTGTGTCCTCTTGTCTGCACTCAGTCCTTTTTTGTTTGCTATAGTTATGGATGAGCTTACGAGACATATTCAAAATGAGGTACCATGGTGTATGTTATTTGCCGACGATATAGTCTTAGTGGATGAAACCAGGGCAGGTATAAATGATCAGTTAGAACTATGGAGACATACTTTAGAGGCTCGTGGTTTTCGGTTAAGCAGATCAAAAACAGAATATATGGAGTGTTTGTTTAGTGGTAAGCTTAGAGTGGATCCTCTTGTGGTGAAATTAGGTAGTGAGGTAGTACCAGGCGAGATAGCTTTAGTTATTTAGGATCCGTGGTTCAAACCAATCTTTGACATAAAAGGTGATGTAAATCACGGGATTAATGTTGGATGGATGAAGTGGAGAGGTGCTTACGGGATTTTATGTGATCGTACTATGCCTTTAAAATTAAAAGGGAAAATTTATAGAAACAGATTGTGAGACCGGCATTACTATATGGCAAATGAAAGTGTTGGGCGATTAAGAAGGTAGATGAACACAAATTGAATGTTGCGTAAATGCGTATCGAGGTGGATGTGTGGTAAGACTAGGAAGGATAAAATTACCAATGAAGATATTCGTGGTAGATTAGGAGTCGCCCCGATTGAGGATAAGATGAGGGAGAACCGATTGAGATGGTTTGGACACATACTGCGGAGACCTGAGAATGCACCCGTGAGAAAGAGTGAGAGTATTAGGGTAGGACATATAAGGAAAGGTAGAGGAAGACCGTTACAAACGTGGATGCAAGTCATTCGTACAGATATGCTTATTAAACAGGTAGATGAGCAACTAGCTTTGGATAGGAAGGCGTGGTATAGCAAAACTCATACCTACGATCCGACGTAGTTCTCATATGGTTCCATACAGCCGACCCCTATCTGTAGGGAATAAGGCTTAGTTTGTTGTAGTTTGTTGTAGGTCCTCTTGTGTCCTGTTCTAATTTTCCTGTTGAACCGTTGTCTTATTTAGTAAATTTTGAATCTTTTGCCAATTGCGAAAACGTTGAATTTATGGGGTGTTGATGGGTTGGTTTTATTGGGAAAGAATGAATGAAGAAAGTACATTTTTTTGTGAGACTAATGAGAGGTTAAGAGCATGTTGGATAAACAGAATGAGTTGGTTTTATTGCGAGGTCAAGAGCATGTTAGATAAAATTATCTACAACCATATATGTGCATCAGTGAGATTGTTTACAGTCAACTGTTTTGATCATTTGTAGCAGACTAACTCATACAACCTGCTTCAAAATACAGTGGTCAGTCTCAAGAATATTACTTTTTTATATGGTTCTTGATCTCAACATTTACCATGTGTGATGTTTTCGAGATAGAAAATAATGTACAAAATAGAAAGCTAGATAACCAGTATAGAAGTCTAACAAACCACACACTTAAAGCTTGTTCTCTACACATTTATCTAACACAACTTTTTCTCTCTCATCATTTACAATAAATCATTTAATTTTTTAATATACTTTCCCCAACTTACAACCATACCTTTCATACGGAAATTGAGTAACATTTCTATAGAACAAGGCCTTAATGTATATAATTGTCAAATAAAAGAAAAATCCAACACCAACAATAGGTAATATCCAACTCCAAAATCAAATACCGACAATAGGTAATATCCAAGTGCTCAAAACAAACCAAGTTCGTAGCATCACACAATCTTCACAATAACATGACTACACCCACTATGTGTCTATGTGCTATCATAACTAAGATTATCCCCAAGTGTGTCACTATACTCACCCAATCTACCACTCTTGTAGAAATTTTCGTGAGAACTACTTATTATCCCGCCTTGCATGAACGAGAAATCTGGGAAAACAACATCATCATCATTGTTGTCTTGGTCTGTCGAATGGGAACTCTGCACAAAAAAAATAATTTAAGTTTAGTGTTGTAATTCGAATTAGATACGATGGTTCGACGAAATGAACAACAATTCATTATGATATGTGAAGCTAATGTTTACCTGGATTGCAACTGTGGACATGTCCTAACGGTGTGCCCCAGAGCGTGGCAATGACTACACGCCTAATAAGTGCTTGAAAAGCACTTTAATAACTCTCTAATAATGTTTGTTATTGTGTAATAATTATTTTATGAGTTTGCATTTATGCGTTTTTATTTATTTTCATGTCTAAGGGCCAAGAAGAGTTGAAACAAGCTTAAATGAATGAACAAAGCATGAAAAATGCAAATTAGCAACTTAGATTCACTAAGCAACCTTTAGTGTTTGGATCATAACTTGACCATGAGATATGTGATTGACCTGATTCTAGTGCTAAAAGAAAGATAACTTGATTATCGACCTGATTCTAGTGCCAAAAGAAAGATAACTTGATTATCTAGAAATGTAATCTTTGGTCTCTTAGGCAAAATGATATGATCCTGGATGGCCCATGCGCGAAAAAGGAAGCTTGGAGCGTTGTTATGGCAAAGGGGAATCAAGATCAAGCCAAAAGAAACAAATTCGGGTTGATTTCACGAAGATTTGAATGTTTGATCCGGGTTAGAAGCTGTATATCTTTGGAACGAGCGGGATTTTGAAGTTGAAATCTTCTAAAGAGTTGTAGACCATTGAGTCTAGTGCCCAACGCAATTTGAATCGGGTCAATCCGACGTCGGGATTAAAAGTTATGGCCAAAACTCTGAAAGCTACTGGTGCTGAAAACGCTAAAGGCATGCGGTCGCGCGTGCGACCGCATGAGGTAAAATTTCAGTTTTCCAGGTTTTTTGGCAGGGAGGTTGAAACGGCCGTAACACCCACTCCACACGGGCGTAAGTGTTTATGCATTCGGTCGCATGTGCGACCGCATGGGCTTAAATTTTGGCCGACCTACTTTTGATATTTTAGGATATTTGTAATATTTTAGTATTATTTCTACTTAACTTCTTGACCAACCTCGGTTCTTGTTGCTTGGTTTATATAACTTGTATCTTCATTTTGGAAAAGGGATTGGAAGCTTTAATTGAAGAGAGAAAGTTGAAGCTTCTTGCTTTTGGGTTGGGGTCTCTCCCCACCCTTGCCCCTTTTGTGTTTGGGCTTGTAAAACACGAACCCGAGCTTATTGAAGCGTTGATCATCCTTCGTGGCGCTCAAACCTGTTGTTTCTTCGTTGATGCACCGTAGGAGGTGGCCGAAGTACTACTGCCGGTTGTTGCCTGCGTCAGAGCCGGAGATCCATCAATTTCTCGATCGATTTTGCCGGGTTCTCGTTGGGGGACGATCTTGAGGGATCGATGCGCGACCGGCTCGGTCCGCGATCGTATCACAAAATCAATGGCAAAATGGACGAAAATTAGGTTTGAAACAGCATCATGAACATCCAACGCACCCAATGTTAACTTCAGTGCAAATGGCATAACTTGGCCTATAAGGATCCAATTATTTTCATTCCATTGCCAAATGAAAAAATAAATTGACGATGTACAATAGCTATTTCTGGTCCCAAAGGCAAAAATCAGCATTAAAGTGATCAAAAGCATGAAGAATTGGAGTGAAAGCGGAGGAAAAGCTAGTGGATGTATAATTAAAAGATTCCTTTGGTGCCTATAAAAGGGCAAGACCATTAATCTCTAAAAATCATCTCTCACTTGTAAAAACACTCTCTTATCCTTAATTTCTAATGTTATATTTCATTCTAGTAGTATCCATATTTTATATCTAGTTTTCTTTTATATCTTATTTTGAGTAAAAGTGTGAAGAGTTTAAGTGTGAATAAAACTTGAGGAGATTGCTTAAATAGCCTTTCATATTACGGCGGAATTATATTTGAAATATATATTTTGGCTGAGAATACGATTAGCTAGGCGTCTCGACCTAGTTCAAGGGGATGTCGCTGTTCAAAGCTTGCTATTCGATTAACTCATAGGTGACGTTGTTCTTATTCTCTTGTTCAAATTGGTTTGTTTTTATATTTTATTTTTGATAATTTGAACTTTAATTAGATTTGGCCAATTGAATTAAAATTCTATTACCAACTTGTTAGAATTAAAATTTCAATCCGTAGTTGTTGATTTCTCTAATTCACATGTAACAACTAATGATCACGTATCGTTGGGAATAACAAACCCTATTGTTAAACATTTCGAACTGTCTGAAATGTTACTCTAAGTTTAACTTGTTTTTCTAATTCTTAAAGATAGCTTTTGCATTAAATCTAGATATCACACTTCTAGGTTATCCAAAAGTCTAAGGACTAATTGAAAGTTGACCTTTAATTAGTTATACTTAAAGGAAAATGCAGGTAATAAAGATGCGTAATTTATTACCTCAAGGTTAAAAATTTGTAGAGAGTATGCTGATTCAGATAATTTCCATTAAGGTTGGTTGTCAAACTGTTTTGTAGAGAGTATGCTGATTCAGATAGTTTCCATGCGGATCAGACTTGATGGAATCATATCATTAATTTGATGTGAATACTACTGCAAGATGTTCAGAGGGTTGTCAACTCCCAAAGTCGCTTTGTATATATTTCTTTTCTTCATTAAAAAAAAAAAACAAAACAAAACAAAACAAAAAATAAAATAAAAAAATTCAGTTGTTGTTTTTCTTGTTCTGTAAATATGTTGATTGCAGGTCTCCTACTCTTGGATTGTTGACCTGTTCCTACGAAGTGCTACATTGTGCGACCACCATCCCCAGTCGGCACGACTCATGGCTTACCATATGGGAGTTTCCATTTCTTCTCTTTAACATGGTATTTATATTTCTACATTGGGGACAATGTAGAATTTAAGTGTGGGGGAATGGCATATTGTGATCTGCTTGTGTTTTTTTTTTGTGTCTACAATTTTGCATGAGATAGCAACTTTTGAATATGATTGAGCTTAATTTGCGTGATTTAGCTAAAACTGCAGGATCCCGAAAAAAAAAAATCAATTTGTTGTGTTCTGTTCTTCTCTACGCATAGCTGGCTAAATTACCTGAGCACGTTTATAAGGTAATTTACTATCATTCTCTGGAACACAAATTAAAGGTTGAAAATGTTGATTTTTTTTCTATCTTTCTAGACCATAGTAAACTAACTTTTTTCTTTTCTTTTTTTTCTATCCATTTGTCCTGCTCAAAGTAACTTGGAAACATAAATTGTTAGCAAGGTGGAGTTATAATCGCATGGTATCTGTTTTTTGTGAATGTGTCTTTTATTGACAAAGTTTAAAAAGTTTGGAAAAAGCATTGACCTATGCTGAGAATGAATTTTACTTTTATATTCGAAATAAGGAGACGGACCACAGGAAAGAGCTACCTGCCTCAGAGTGTGAAGCCGTCACCTCGAATGGGTGAAGAAGGCTGCCTCCAATGAAAGGGGTAGTGTGAAAGCTACATGTGGGGTAAAAGCTGAAAAGAAAATTGCAAAACTCTTCTTCTTCAAAAAAAATAATAATAAAAAAAAAATAAAAAAAAAAAAGAAAATCGCAAGAAATGTGATAGTTACCCAAGTGTGAAGTTTGATAAATAAATTCACTCCGTGGTTTGAAGTGCCCAAATCTAAACACTCTTTAAATTGAAGACATATTTGCGATAAAACACCTGCCATGCCCTTTTTTTCTTCTTTGCTAACGCTGATGATTTTTGGTGAATCGAGTAATTTTTAGAATCCATGGGAATCATTGTAGAATAAGAGTGGGATCACGAGAGATGAAAGGAAATATTTGACCACTTCGGGTCAGGATTTGGATAGAACATCGTAAGCTTTCATTTGGTTCCAGTTAGTGATGGGATGATAGCCTTAAATGCACACACTCACAAGCCATTGTGTATTTGAAAAGAAGTGAAATTTTCATGGTTCGGGAGAATGTTGATTAAGCAAGTCACTATCTGTAGAAGGATTTCAATGTTTAAAGTTGTTTATCTCATGTAAAATCATTGTGTTGTTTTGTGTCAGATGGTTGTTGTTCGAGGGCGAACAATTTCTAAGTGTGGGGAGTTTGATAAGTGCTAGAAAAGCACTTAAATAACTCTTCTATTTTATGTATTTGTGTGTTTTATTAGTGTTATATGTTCCGTTTTATGTGTTTTTCCTTTATTGTGGTGTTTAGGGTCACAAAGAATCGAAAGGAGTCAAAAAGGATGAAAATCGAATGAAAACAGGAAACTTCGACCAAAAAGGCAAGCGAATCAAAGATGGAGGACCTCCGATGTAATTTTATGAAAAGTTGTTTTTACAATTTTTCTTGTGCCAAAGTCGAAGAACGTCAAAAGAGGATTCCCAAACTTTTTCCGGATCTCAAATCGGAGTTTCCTAGCGAAACTTATGGCCATTTGAAGAAAAATGACTAAAAGAGTCAAAGCCAAAACTGGTGGGGACCAAAGTGCAACTTTTCAAAAGTCAGGGGACCAAAGTGAAACGTTTCACAAAGTTGGAGGACCACAATGCAATTTGTCAAGGACCAAAATGAACAATATTCAAAAGTTGAGGGACTTGGTGTGCAATTTCTGGGTGACTCAGGTGACTCAGTCGGCCAAGACGTGATCAGTCGGCCGCAAGTGACTCGAGTCACGCCCGATCATGCTCGATCAAGGCGCCGCAGTGACTCGAGTCACCGCCGCAAGTGATCGAAGTCACGCCGCAACCGTCCTGGCCTCCCTTCAGCAGCGGTGACTCTGTGAATCGCGTGACTCGAGTCGACGCGCGGCGACTGAGTCACGCCTGACACCATGCAGATTTTGACCAATGGACTCCACCTAGCATAAAGCGTGTTTTTTGGTATTTTCTTGACTTCTTAGAGATAAAACAACCCGAGCACACCACAATAGACTCATGAAGGAAGACTTTTATGATTTTTAATATTTTTTGGTGTAATATTTTGCCTATAAATAGAGGCATTTCCAAGCTTGAATCACACAACTTGTAGAGAGAATTAGCTTGTGATTCTCTCCAACTTTCTCCTCAATAAATTTCTCTTCATCATTTGTTCTTAGTTGTAGCTTGAAAGCTCCTAGTTTTTCATATTCATGAAGTAAAAACCTAAATATAGGTTCGAAAAATCAATCGACGATACTTCCCGTGAATATGATTAACGGAGTATTTCTTCTCTAGTTTCTTTCCTAATTTTATTTTTCATATTTGAGAAAGATAATTTCTCATATATTGCGTAGGTGATACACTGCTACTGTTATAAGTATTTAACCCGCATATATGAGTACTTAGACTTCTCTATTTAATTCTTAGCATTATTTACGTGATTTCTATAGTTTGTATATATTACTTGAGATAGTGAAGTATAATCTATCATATAGCAAAGAAGTGATACCCGCTAATATGAGTAGTTAGACTTCTCTATCTAGTTCGAGGGGGACGTTGTGTTCAATTATCATGTTGTTATCTTTTCTAACTCTTTGCTAACGTTTTATCTATTCCTCTACTTCAATTTGTTGATTTGTTATGCTTTTAAATCCGTTTTGAATTTATGTGATTATTGCATTCACTTTGGCCAATTGAATCAATTAATCTTTAAGTTCAAGTTAAGTGCTAGGATTGGAACTGTTGATCCGTAATTATCACTAGATTCCAATCCACAGTAGCAAACAAATGTCATGCATATTTGTTAATAAATCAACTTAGATGTATTAATTCAAGTTTGTGAAATTGATCATTTAATTCAACTCATTCTTCTTGTTCATTTCACACTAGCATTGCATTAAATCCTAAGAACTTGTTTAGGACTATCCAATAGCTAGATATTAAGTTAAAGAACTCACTTTAATTTAATACACTTAAGGAAGAATTCGTTAATCAGAGCTTCTTGGTTAATTGAGAGTTGATAAATTGAAAAAGGGATAGTACACGTTGCATGGGAAAGATAAACACAAGATGTTGACACAACCGAACCCGAGAACTAGATATATCTTCAATTGTTTCATTTTCATCTCTTTTATTTTGTCATATTATTTTCGAATTTCATCCAACTTCACAAAACCCCCATTTGTAGATTAATTGATAAGAACAACTAGATCAAACACCGTTCCTCTTGGGTTCGACCCTTACTTACCACTTCTACATTAATTTGTAGTTTTGAAACCGAGTAAGGAAATAAAATAAATTTTGGCGTACTGCGACAACACGCCCATATATATATAACATAATGATGCCATTTCATACGTAATGTGCACGAAAATATTAACATAATGGCCTGCCATTGGCCTCGTGCACGTCTTAACATTACACAGCGGACTTCAGGGCAACGTTACTATGCATAGCATATATGAAACCCTGAGTTCATAACTTTCTTTTCAAACTTTCTTACATATCAGAATAACTCTAAGGGTTTGGACTTACATTCAAGTGGATTGCGGATCGTTGGATTCCTTTTCCTGATCACACACCAATATCACATCATACGAGAAGACTCTTCGCCATCTCTCAAGTACATAACCTTCAAAAGACATGAACATACACATAATGAGTCATAAAAACTCAGTGGATAATAGATGCAATGCAACGTATGAAATGGACGTGTCACATTCTTTTCTTTCTTTCCACCTGTGGCCCTATTGCTAATTATGTGAATACACAGGCACCATGTTATATCTTTTCATCTTTGGGCCGACGTTCTTATCATACTTGGAGCTTGGATCCCCCATTCGGCCATCGCCAAGGGCTTAACTCACACAATAGGCCGCCACATAAGGCCATATAATCATATATGGGGCTTAGATCCCCATTGGGCCTACGCAACTTTCGTATTTGGTAAACACATGATAGACAACATCACATACATATACTTCGTGATATGATCGTGTAAACATTTACCTCTTGAAGCCTTGAATTCATTTGCTCATCATTATTCATACGTATCATATATGCAAAGCTTGAAAATCAAGTCCTAATCGCAAGCATAAGGCCGTACTTATTCAATACATAGTCCGTTTCATATATAATGTCTAGAAATGCCACATCATTTATCCATAACATATACATACATCAATTTATCAATGTTGGTTCACGTTAGCACATAAATCACAATTATACCCTCATCACATACATAAGGCATATAGCAACTTCATCGCATGAACCACACATTCCTCATGTCTTTCGTAACTCCTGTATAACTACATCATTCTCAAGAGTAAGCATGAAGGATCACATAGGGTACCTAAACAAATACATGTTATTAACATTGCATAACATAAACATAACGCAAGCCTGAAGGATCCTAGCCTGCTCTTTAACCATATAAACATCATAAACATGTCCAATTCTTGATTAATTCAATCATAAGCATGTATTTATCGTCTAACATATGAAAGACATCCATTACCCACCTTGTACTTAGAAGAAACCCATGCAAAAGAGATGTCCCAAGCTTCCCCCATCACCCTCATCCTTTTCCTTTCTTCTCTTCTTAGCAACTCAAACGTGGCTCAAATATGGATTTGAGGGGCTTAGACATGTCAAAGAGGGGTCTTGGGAGTGTTTGGAGAGCAGTGGAACCGAGTTTGGATGATTAGAACTCAAGAAATGGCGAGAAAGGTCTAGAAATGCCATTTCTGCTGACTTAAAATTACTGCTGTATCCTTCAAAATTACGGTCCTAACTCGACATTTACGGCTATATCACATTTTCCTTATGGCCGTATCCTGGCCTCTGTAACCTCATTCATTTCCCTTCTTCTGAACTTACGGCCGTATCCTTATAATTTACGGCCGTAACACCCATCATACGGCCGTGTCCTATAATCATACGGCCGTATAAAACTCTCTGAAAATTTTGGCGATTCTTCTCTTTAAACACTGACGGTCATATCCGTATACATTTACGGCCGTAACCTGACTTTTACGGCTGTGACTTAAATTTACGGCCGTAATTCTGCATCTACTGAAATTTTCCATTTCTCATGAATTCCAAGGCCGTTTCGGATCCCGGGGCATCATATATACTTGTAAACATAACATAGATATATTCATCATATCAAGACATCTTCATTGTATGTCACATCGTATACGAAATCGCATACGGTTCACATATGAAATCATGTACGGTTTTGGGATGAACTTGTCCGGGGCATTACACCCCCAACAATTCGACAACAAGCAAAGTGTGAAAAAAACATGGATGATGCGGACAAATGGGCCATGTATTTTTGGGACAGTGGAAATTTTTATTGAAGAAATCTTCAATGCATGGCAACCCATGATGTAGGTGAAAAGCTTCTCTCCAACTTGAATAAAAACGGATGGGAATTAATGCAAGCAGGTGGGAACTTTTCCTATAATTGAGGCTTTTCTCTCTGTATTCTAAACACCAAAAAAATAAATAAATAAATAAATGAGAGCAATCCCATACAGAGAGAGAAAAGAAAGAGACGGAGATAAAGGTTAGAGATAAAAATTATGAGATTTTTCCTAACACTTCTGGTCTTTCTTTTATTTCGCAAGAGAGTATATTTTCCTATTATAAGAGAAAGTTAGTAAATATTGTACTCTCCTTATATTAGAGAAAAATTGTTATAATCGTTTTATCACCTTCTACAGCTTGCCCGTGGTTTTTATCCGGAAGTAATTTGGGGGTTTTCCACGTAAAATTCGGTGTTTCTCACTTTTCTCATTTCAACTTCAGTTGTAATTGCATGCCCAATTCCACAACCAATCCTAACAAGTGGTATCAGAGCACCAGGTCTGTGGCCGGTTTTCTTGCTAAGATTAGATCAAGTAAGTGGAAATATAGAGAAGTTCAATGGGAAGAATTTCTCACTGTGGAAAATGAGAATAAAAGCAATATTAAGAAAAGATAACTGCTTGGCGGAAATTGGTGTAGGCCCACAACTATCACTGACGATGCCAAATGGACCAAGATGGATGGAAATGCTACTGCATATTTGTATCTCGTAGTAGCCGATGGAGTATTGTCAAGTGTGGCGGAGAAAAAGACCGCAAAAGAGATTTGGGATACTCTCACAAAGTTGTACGAGGCCAAATCACTACACAACAAATTCTTTTTGAAGAGAAAGCTATACACCTTTCAGCTGATGGAGTCAACTTTCGTGACAGACCACATAAACACTCTTAACACTATTTTCACAAGTCACAACAATGGGGTATAAAATAGAGGCGGGTGAACGTGTTGAAATTCTGCTTCAAAGTTTACCTGATTTGTTTGATCAACTCATCATCAACTTGACCAACAACGTGGTGGAACTAGTCTTTAATAATATTACACCTACGATTCTTGAAGAAGAAAGTCGACGCAAAAATAATAAAGGCATGCTTGGGAGCTCACAGCAAGCCGAAGCTTTAATGGTGACGAGAGGTAGATCAACGGAACGTGGCCCCAGTGGAAGCCAAAATCAGTTTAGATCAAAGTCAAAAGGTAAGAAGAATGTCAAATATCATCACTGCAAGAAGAAAGGGCACTACAAAGGATTGTTGGCATTTCAAGATGATTGAGGAAGCGAAAAAGAACATTCTGAGACATCAAATGCTCAGGGTTGTGTAGCAAGTACCTCAGACGATGGTGAAATATTATACAATGAGACAAAAGTAGTTGAAGGCAGACGGAGGTTCACTAATGTTTGGCTTATAGACTCAGGAGCCACATGGCATATGACCACAAGGAAAGAGTGGTTCCACGAATATGAACCTATTTGAGGAGGATCTGTGTTTATGGGAGACGATCATGCCTTGGAAATTTCTGGCATTGGTACTGTCAAATTGAAGATGTATGATGGTATAGTTCGCACCATCCAGGAGGTATGACACGTGAAAGGACGAAGGAAAAATCTATTGTCTCTTGGACAATTAGATAGCATTGGGTGTACAACTCATGTTCATGATGGGATCATGAAAATTGTTAAAGGAGCACTCGTAGTAATGAAAGCTGAAAAGATAGAGGAAAAAATGTACATGCTTAAAAGAGAAACACAACAAAAAAGAAAAGCGTCAACTACGATGACTAGTTTGGGAGAGGACTCAACGATGATATGGCACCTCAAATTTGGCCACACATGTTGGAACAAGGTTTGAAAATTCTCTCAGGACGAAAGCTTCTTCCAGGGCTCAAAACGGTATCATTACCATTTTGTGAGCATTATGTCCCTAGTAAGCAACACATATTGAAGTTTGGCAATTCTACTGCTAAAACCAATACTATCCTTGAACTGGTTCATTCTGATGTTTGGCAAGCACCAGTCTTATCCCTAGGAGGAGCAGGACACTTCATATCATTTATTTACGATTACTCCAGGAGATGTTGAGTGTATCCAATCAAAAAGAAATTAGGTATGTTTGAAGTTTTCAAAATCTTCAAAGCGCGAGTTGAACTTGAATATGAGAAAAGGATCAAGTGTTTGAGGGCAGACAATGGAGGAAAATATACTAGCGATGAATTTGATAACTTCTACAAACAAGAAGGTATCAAAAGGCGATTCACGGTGGCAGACACTCCACAACAAAATGGAGTGGCAAAGCGGATGAATAGAACCTTAATAGAAAAGACAAGAGCGATGGTAAGAACTGTAGGATTGGCAAAATCAGTTTGGGCTGAAGTAGTCAAAAGCACCTGTTATGTGATCAATCAATCACCATCAACCTCAATTGATCTAAAGACTCCCATGGAGATGTGGATGAGCAAGCCAGCTGATTATTCTTGCTTACACAGATTTGGAAGTCCTGCATATGCTATGGACAACGGCCAAGAAACATCGAGATGGATTCAAAATCCAGGAAATGCATTTTCTTGGGGTATGCTAATGGTATAAAGGAGTATCGCATGTGGGATCTCACTGCCCACAACGTAATAATTAGTAGAGACATTGTATTTGCAGAAGAGAATGTACAAAGTGATGATAGCACTTTGAAAGAGAAATCAGAGACTTACTGTAGTTCAAGTTGAAGATCAAGAAGAACAAAAAGTTTGAGATTCTTCTGAAGCAGCACTAGAGCACGAAGAGCAAGAGCAAGCTGAGTTTGAGAATCCACAAGTTAGACAAACAACTCGAAAGAGAAAAGAACTAGATTGGCACTCAGATTATAGAGGGAAATGTGGCCATGTTGTCTACTAACGAAGGATGGAGAACCATCAAATTTTCATAAAGCTACAAAGAGCCAAGAAGCCTTTTTGTGGATGACAGCAATGCAAAAAGAAATGGAAGCTCTTCGTAAAAAAAGACATGGGATCTTGTTCCACTACCACATGGAAGGAAGGCCATCGGCAACAAATGGGTCTACAAGATCAAACGAGATGGACATGACCAAGTGGAGCGGTGTTGTGCTAGATTGGTGGTGAAAGGATTTTCTCAAAAAGAAAGTGTTGACTTCAATGAAATATTTTCCCCTGTTGTTCGACTGACGACAGTTCTAGTGATCCTGGCGATGTGTGCTATATTTGATTTGTACTTGGAATAGTTAGATGTGAAAACAACATTTCTTCATGGAGAACCAGGAGAAGAAATTTATATGCTCCGACCACACGCCTTCGAAGAAAAAAGGAAAAGAGAACTTGGTTTGTAGGTTGAACAAATCTCTATACGGTCTCAAACAGGCGCCGAGATGTTAGTTTAAGAGATTTGATTCCGTTATCATAAGCCTTAGATACAACAGATTGAGTGCAGATCCTTGTTCTTACAACAATAGATTTGGTGATGGTGATTTCATTATTCTGTTGTTGTATGTTGATGACATGTTGGTAGTAGGCCCCAACAAAGCTCTTATTATAGACTTGAAGGCACAATTGGCTAGGGAGTTCAAAATGAAAGATTTGGGACCAGCAAACAAGATTCTAGGGATGCAAATCTACCGAGAGAAAAATAATACGAATATTTAGCTTTCTTAAAAGAATTACTTGAAGAAAGTCTTGCAGCGCTTCAACATGCAAGATTGTAAGCCAATCTCTACCCTTCTTACGATTAATTTCAAGTTATCCTCAAGTATGAGTCCTAGCAACGAAGTGGAGAGGATGGAGATGTCTCGAGTACCGTATGCATCAGCAGCGGGTAGTCTAAGTTTCTCCATGATTTGTACAAGACCCAGTGTCGTACCTTAGATTTTAGGGCCCTGAGTCGAGATATAAAAAATGGGCGCCAAACCATAATGTACTTAACAAAATTATCGAATACATATAACATATCAAATATTATAGTAAACATCATATTAAATGATTACTTCATCATATTAAGTGATTACTTGAAAGCGATACTCCTCACAGCCTTCAAAATTTTGAATCGTAATGGAGATCAATGGTTATGCTGCTCACAGTACTATCATTTTTTCATCTTGGTCTTTCTTAACCTTAAGCAATGAAGAAAAAAGAAAACAAAAATAGAAGAACAAAAGAGGAATGCTAAAGGGATAGCCATCTACGGTCTTGAGTAGCAATCTCAATACTAAATTACTAATTGAAAATTAGAACTGGGTAAAAATCTCAACTCTAATCATAATTAGGTTTGTAAGCACTTCACTGCATCAGCTTATTAACATTATTGTTGAAAAAAAACTATAAAAAAAATTGAAAAGGGGAATGAATGTGCTAATAGAAAAAAAAAAAGAAAAACAATTTTAAAAGAGGGAATGATTGCGATAGTAGAAGATTCAAACCTTTGCATAAAGTTGACCAACAAAAGCCCGAACCACTGCACCACCACCCAATTTACTATTACATTGTACACAGAATTGTATATATAAGAAATATTTGTCAATTTTGGGCCTTTATAAAGATCCACAATTTTGGGCCCTGAGGCGGAGGCCTCGTCGAAGGTCCAGCCTTAACAAGACCAGACACTGCACGAGCAATGGGAGCGATTAGTTAGTACATGGCGAATCCTGGTAAAGAGCATTAGAGTGCTATGAAGAGGATCCTGAGATATGTCAAAGATACCTCAGATGCTGCATTATGTTGTTGAAGATCAGATTTTACTGCCAGTGGATATGTTGATTCGGATGATGCAGGTGATCTTGATAAAAGCAAGTCCACCACAAGTTATGTGTTTACTCTTGCTGGAGGAGCAGTGAGTTGGGTATCGAAACTGCAGTCTATCATGGCTACATCAACGACGAAGGTAGAATACGTTGTAGCTACACAAGCTAGCAAAGAGGCAATATAGTTGCAAATATTACTGGCGGAGCTCGAACACAAATATGAGAAGATTGCTATATTTTGTGATAATCTGAGCACTTTTCATTTGGCAAAGAATCCAGTGTCAGTTTTTTAGAAATCCAGCTAGGTGACCATCCTTCAAGAAGAACTTGGCATCTGTAAGTATGCTTCTTCATTGATAAAATGCTTTGATGATTAACCTATTTAGCTTTTGACTTCTCCATCTTGACTGCACTTGAAGCATTAGTGCCATGTTGAAGGAACAACTCCAGTCTCATGCAACCAAACACGTCCAATGAGCAGTTGGTAAGATGTTTTGGCATCAATGACGTGCAAGAGGGTTGAGGAAACCAACTCTCTAATTTGCAACTTCAATCAGATTGTGCCAATAGTTTGTCGACTATTCTGGTTGAATCCCTTGATCATGGTATTGTTCTTGGCAAGCTTACGGGTGCTCAACCAAATCCTCTTCATTGTATGGATAGGCATTATATTGATTGCAAGATCGCAGTTGATCATAATGCACTAGATCAATGAGGTTGTGATCATCCCAGCTGCAAGTTAGCATCACTTAAATTGGTGGTAGCCGTGCAGTCTTGGCGAGTAGTCGACTTGATTGATTTGAAGATCTTCCCTTTGTACTCTTCTAGATCAATCATGGCCTATCATTTTGCTTCAAACTTTGTTTAGGCTTGTTAGCTTCTTTTGACATTGGTGATGTATTAAGGAATGAATTCATCATTGAAGTAACCTTTAGGAAATTAATTTCCCAAGGTTACTGATTTGGAAAGAGTCAGAGCAACTCTTTCTTCTGCGACTGCCATCTTTAACATCCCTTTAATTGCTTTGGACTTCTTCATTTGATTGTTTGTTGGCAATTTCTTTTGCTTTGGCTATTCATCATGGTCATCAAAGCGTTGAATTTGTGGGGTTCTTCGTTGGTGTCGCCTTTTCATGATGGTCCATGCCCCCTAACCATTATTTGGCATTACTTCTTCAATAGATCAGCTTTTTCATTTCGTGCCCATGGTGTTTGACCTGTAGAAATTGTCAAAAATGGTGCTTAACCTCTTTTACCTAACCTTCGGTGGTCCTTCAGCGCGAAGCACCTTTCTACTTGATGGCTTACGATCTGTTAGTATCTGCAGTACTTCGGATGATCAGCTCGACTGTAATGCCCCGCTCAAAGTCGACCCGACATAATGTATACGTGTATGATGTGTTTATGAAATATTTGGGAATGTATGAGACATGTCGGGAATCGAAACGGCCGTCGAAATGATGAAAACGGGAAATTTCAGCAGAACTGGAGTTACGGCCGTAAATGTAAGGATTACGGCCGTAAATGTCATATTACGGCCGTAAGGGTCAGGTGTTACGGCCGTAAAAGTATGGTTACGGCCGTAAGGTATAATAGTTACGGCCGTAATTTTATGTCGGCAGAAGTGTTATTTTAGAAGATTCTAGTCATTCCTTGGTCATTTCTCCACCAAGCTCGACTCTAACTCTCCCAAAACCCTTCCAAGTCCCTCATGAAGCTATGTGATCATCCCAAACACTCTCTATGATCTATGTAATACTTGTGTAAGCTATGATTACAAGGAAGAAAGCAAAGAAAGTAAAGAAGAGGAAGAAAATGAAAAGGAAGAGGAGGAAGGGGAAGAGCTTGGGTTCTCTTGTGCTTGGTTTGGTTAGTCTAAAAGGTAGGTAACAGATGTTTTATATGCTATATGACACGATTACATGCTTAATTACGGAAGAAACAAGTTGTGAATCCGTTTTTGTTACGTATGAACTTGATGAGCATGATATATGAATTTGGCTTGGATCTATGATTATGTGATGTTGTGATAAGGATATGAACATGTCTATGTGACCTATGTGCTTCTGTGTATATGTTGTTCGGCTATTATGAGCTAGGGATAATGTTATGTGGAGGAAACGAGCCAAATGTTATACGTGCCTAATTGCCTTGTGTGATGAGTATGCTTTCGGGTTTGTATGTGTATATGGTGTGATTGCACAACGTGGGCATTACGTGAAGTTATATGCCTTGTACGTCCACGTTGGCATTCCGATTTCGTATAGGATATGAATGTGAATTGCCGTATATGTATGAAAGAAACACGAGCGGCATGAGACGAGGAAATGGCCAAAAGAGGTAATGTGTACGCACAATTATGTCATAAGCATGCATATTTGACGTTGCGTATCAAGTGTTTACATATATGATATGTTTGGCCTAAATGGGAGCTAAGTGCTATATGGGGCAAAGTGCTACACAAGTATGTGGGAGACACCTCTTGAGCCCGTAGGAGCCACCTCTAGAGTCCCGGCCTATACGAGCCTCGGCCGAAATGGGAGCAAAGTGCTACACAAAGATGTGGGAGCCACCTCTTGAGTCCCGGCCTATGTGAAATGAGGCTATGTGTGATACGTTCGATATGGCGCCATGTAAACACATTGATTCGCAACGGGGCCCATATGAAATGACACACGTGCATCATTCGCATTGCATTGCACCTATTGCTTCATCGAGTCTTTATGACTCATTCCGTGTGTATATGAATGTTTTGTAGGCATGATTCGTGTTGATTATGTGGAGTTGGGCGAAAGGTCCTCGAGACGTGTTTGATGACGTGTTTGGGAAAGGGAAACGGAAGATCCGACGAACCATGTATATGTTTCTCGAAACCCCCTTTGAATTCCGTATTTGTGTGATAAGTTTGACAGATTTTACAACTGAGGGTTTCATTTACGGTGTGTACACGTGTAATGTTCCCTCCCTATCCGCTGCTTTATGTTTAAGATGGTGCACGAGGCCGTATTTGTGGCCATACGATTATGAGGTCGTGCACATTTCGTTTGTTCTGTACGTGTATGTATGTATATTTGGGGAGGGCCATTACAGGTGGTATCAAAGACGGTTTCCCTTGTTTCCCACACGTCAGGGACTCTTTTCGCCACTCCAGTTAAGATACATGATATGTTCGTGTGCGAGGTTCTGTATGATATGAATCCGATGTGTATGTCTGAGAACTTCCACCTTATGTTATACGTGGCATATATGAACGAGGCAAACTTAGGTATGTGAAAGTATGACGTGGATGTGTGTGATGCCTCGTGTTATGCCGAGATATGATACGTCCCCCGTTATGTGACTATGTTATGTATGAATGGATGTATTCCGGGGACATGTGATAGGATATGATGAGGAGTACGTTCTGTAGTGACCTGGGTAGGAATGTGAATTCGGATGTCTCCTTTTCCCCGTTGTCTCCTTCCTCTCTGTATATAATGATTCGATGTTTGAACGGATCCGAATGTGGGAAAGAAATGTGAGACTGTGATGAGCAACCAGTTGCCAAGGTGCTATATGATCCGTTTTGGGCTTTGATGTATCTGTCTATGTATGTATGGCTATGTTCTGTCACAAATCCAGAAAAGAAAGATTGGCTATTTGATCCTGCGCCCAGGCACCCGCGTGATGAAATATATACGAATGTGTACCTACGCCGAGATTATGATACGGTATGTTTGATTGTTGCCACCGGGTTCCATGAGGGCTAAATGTTGGCATGTTTGCTTATGTTTACATTCCGAATTTTGAGCAGCAAGAATATGGTATGTTTGACTATGACTCTTCCGGTTATGTTAGAGTGAATGCGAAGTCATGATAGTTTGAGCCAAGTATGTTTCGATGTTATAAGTCATCAGTCAAACGGCTCGATCGGTTATATGAACGGCCTTGTCGAGTTGCAACATTAGATATGATTCTCCGATATTGAATGAACTTGAAATATGCGCAGTTAGTATGTGTTGCATTGTAACTGATACAGTGATTGCAACGAGACAAGATCGAATGTCAATGTTTAAGCCGATGTGACCATTGATGACGTATGTTTATGCTATGTATGTTCAGTAGAACTCGGCCAATATGATGATTCGTTTATTCCGAACTTAGATGATATGATTATTTGCCTATTTCGAATCTGGCCGAGATGAATGTTTGTTTATTTCGACCGCAGACCATGTACTGTGAAGGGCTTCTGTTATGAGTATCACCACTCCGATGTGTGTTATGTTATGCCATATGAACGAAAAACGAGAGGCTTTTGTAATCACGCAGGATGGTAACACGGGGCCAATGTTATGCATATGAAGAACCGATGTTCGCCCCGATTGAAGGCCGCCGGAAATTTTATGTATATCGTCTGTATTCCGGTATACTTCGAACGATCTTTTACCTACGCATATTTGATGTGAATGTTATGATACGAAGTTTCTTGGCCTCTTTATGTTTGCATATTGCTATGTATATGATTATGATGCTGGTGGTCTCTCGGAATGGTAAGGTATGCGAAGAGAGAGCGAACGTAATGATTTTCAGATTATATGTTCTCCCATTTGTTATGTGCCAAGTATGTCAGGATTTCAGCTGTCTCTATATGCAATGTGTTGTGTCGTTCAGTGCTCGGCCGAAGTTTTGGAAGTTTTGGAAGTTCTGGAAGTTCTTGAAGGGCCGATGATATGTTAGGTATCGTTTATTTCGATATATGACCTGCATATGTTTATATGATGTTATATGATGCAAGAAGCCATGTATTCTTTTCCCTCTTGTATGTATGTAGATATGTTCGGCTTTTCTCCGGCATGTTATGTTATGTTAACGTGGCTTTCTTTGTATGGACGAGTTTCATATGCTATCGCCATCAGTTATGCTTCAAGTTATGTTCATGTGATATATATGTCTTCGGCCTCAAGCTACCAGTTGGTTGGTTGCTTTTCGATGTATATGCGAACGGGATACTCGAGATGAAACGAATGGAAGAAGTTATATGATCCAAATGCATGAACTGAGTATTGTGTTCTTTATGGCCATGTTGAAATGTGATTTGTTTGATATGGTTCGTGGTGATATGATATATGAAAGCAGTTCGTTAAGTCACTTCTCAACGCACTTCTCGAAGATATGCTAGGTGCTCTTGGTATTTTCTATCTCGGGGAAATTATGTCGGGGAGTTCGTAAAGGTATGTTGAAGCTCACTTATGTATGTTACGGTTCTTTTTCGTCCCGACCCTTATTCGTTGAGCGCCAATGATCAGTGAATCAGTGATGTTCTTATGTTATGTGATATGTATGCCGGCATATGCGTGAAACCCATATGGCTATGTCTATGTTACGAATGCTATGTTACAGTTATGTATGCTGGGAAATGCATGCCCTTCTCTTTATGTGATATGAGTTACGTTATTCCGGAGAATGATACGGAGAATATGTTTCTGTGTGCCTTGATCGTGGATCAAGAAAGGATATGCTATATGATCTGAATCTGAAATTCTATGAGTCGTATGAACTTGCTATGTTATATGTTATGCTATATGTTCCGGCTATATATGTGAAATTCTGGTAGAAGCACGAATGGCTTAGATATGTATGACTTCGTCTTCGGACGAGTGTTTTGACTTTATCGATGTCGTGAACCGTATTTGCTTGGGACACGGGACACTATACGCTCTATATGAATTGAAATACGAGACTTCCGTGTGTTGCTGACTTCGAGAATTGCAATACGAAATGTGTTCAAATATGCCTAAACCCGAGTCTTCGTATGAAATGTGATGAGCTCGGGATCAGCTATGTTGTCGTCGTATGTTGTCTTCTTATGTGAAAGCAGATCATGGTAGCGTAAAGTGAGATACGATACGATATGATATGAAACCGTGTGTGAACCGTTTATGAAAAAAAGAAGCTATTGGTTCTGTATGATTCCTTGGGTTCTATGTTTGATATGTATTACGTTCGATCTGTGATTTGTTACGCATGTGTCTCATCTCCGAAATGCAATATGTATCCGATGAAAACGAATTAGCAATTCTGTGTGGCGGTCACCGTATGTGAATGATGTGAATCTCGTTGACTGCTATTTGATTATGGTTCGATATGGAAAATTCGTACCGAATTCCGATATAAATAGATGTTGATAGGAAAGGATCGTACGGAAGTATTTGTGTGTATTCCCTGTGTACGTGCTCGAATGCTCTATCAGATGTTTGTCGGATCCGTTATATGCCAATAGAATCGTATATGATATGTAAATGAGGTACGTTTAACCGCCGGTATACGTAGGTGTTTGAATATGAATTCGGTTCGGAGGAGACATGAGGAAGGGAAAGGGATAAGAGACATCGAGATTCCGGTCACTTTAAGCAAATTTCGGGGACGAAATTTATTTAAGGGGGGAAGATTGTAATGCCCCGCTCAAAGTCGACCCGACATAATGTATACGTGTATGATGTGTTTATGAAATATTTGGGAATGTATGAGACATGTCGGGAATCGAAACGGCCGTCGAAATGATGAAAACAGGAAATTTCAGCAGAACTGGAGTTACGGCCGTAAATGTAAGGATTACGGCCGTAAATGTCATATTACGGCCGTAAGGGTCAGGTGTTACGGCCGTAAAAGTATGGTTACGGCCGTAAGGTATAATAGTTACGGCCGTAATTTTATGTCGGCAGAAGTGTTATTTTAGAAGATTCTAGCCATTCCTTGGTCATTTCTCCACCAAGCTCGACTCTAACTCTCCCAAAACCCTTCCAAGTCCCTCATGAAGCTATGTGATCATCCCAAACACTCTCTATGATCTATGTAATACTTGTGTAAGCTATGATTACAAGGAAGAAAGCAAAGAAAGTAAAGAAGAGGAAGAAAATGAAAAGGAAGAGGAGGAAGGGGAAGAGCTTGGGTTCTCTTGTGCTTGGTTTGGTTGGTCTAAAAGGTAGGTAACAGATGTTTTATATGCTCTATGACACGATTACATGCTTAATTACGGAAGAAACAAGTTGTGAATCCGTTTTTGTTACGTATGAACTTGATGAGCATGATATATGAATTTGGCTTGGATCTATGATTATGTGATGTTGTGATAAGGATATGAACATGTCTATGTGACCTATGTGCTTCTGTGTATATGTTGTTCGGCTATTATGAGCTAGGGACAATGTTATGTGGAGGAAACGAGCCAAATGTTATACGTGCCTAAGTGCCTTGTGTGATGAGTATGCTTTCGGGTTTGTATGTGTATATGGTGTGATTGCACAACGTGGGCATTACGTGAAGTTATATGCCTTGTACGTCCACGTTGGCATTCCGATTTCGTATAGGATATGAATGTGAATTGCCGTATATGTATGAAAGAAACACGAACGGCATGAGACGAGGAAATGGCCAAAAGAGGTAATGTGTACGCACAATTATGTCATAAGCATGCATATTTGACGTTGCGTATCAAGTGTTTACATATATGATATGTTTGGCCTAAATGGGAGCTAAGTGCTATATGGGGCAAAGTGCTACACAAGTATGTGGGAGACACCTCTTGAGCCCGTAGGAGCCACCTCTAGAGTCCCGGCCTATACGAGCCTCGGCCGAAATGGGAGCAAAGTGCTACACAAAGATGTGGGAGCCACCTCTTGAGTCCCGGCCTATGTGAAATGAGGCTATGTGTGATACGTTCGATATGGCGCCATGTAAACACATTGATTCGCAACAGGGCCCATATGAAATGACACGTGCATCATTCGCATTGCATTGCACCTATTGCCTACTGAGTCTTTATGACTCATTCCGTGTGTATATGAATGTTTTGTAGGCATGATTCGTGTTGATTATGTGGAGTTGGGCGAAAGGTCCTCGAGACGTGTTTGATGACGTGTTTGGGAAAGGGAAACGGAAGATCCGACGAACCACGTATATGTTTCTCGAAACCCCCTTTGAATTCCGTATTTGTGTGATAAGTTTGACAGATTTTACAACTGAGGGTTTCATTTACGGTGTGTACATGTGTAATGTTCCCTCCCTATCCGCTGCTTTATGTTTAAGATGGTGCACGAGGCCGTATTTGTGGCCATACGATTATGAGGTCGTGCACATTTCGTTTGTTCTGTACGTGTATGTATGTATATTTGGGGAGGGCCATTACATCGACTAACCTCTTCCCTTTTCAGTATTGGAAGATCAATTACCTTTTACTCCAGTAAGGGATCCAAAATTTCACAAATTTCATCACCTGATTGGGTACCCCTTTTCTTCTACTGCCTTTAAGCTTGGGAGGCCCTTCCTTTGGACTTGAGCATTTTTAGGCTTGCATTCTTACTTTGACTTTGAGCCTTGATTTGGACTTGATTTTTCAAAGGTGGCTTAGGTTGGAGTTGTGGAAATGGCCATTGTTTCTTTTGACCTATCAGGCCTACTATTTGTTTTCAACTTACTTCTTAAGCTATTTTTTGCACTACCATTCAGTCATGCATGTCCCGCTTTAGCACGTTTTCATGAACTTCGGGTCCTTTACTTCTGAAAGAGCATTCACCGACTCATCTGCAAGACTGCAACGAATGGATGATGGTGGAATTTTGAGCGTCACTTTCTTCTAAAAACTTTTTCAAATTTTCGATTGGGAAAGACATTTTTTTGGACTTTGTCATCCGAGCTAGGACCCGGCATGGTGACCAGCACATTCTCAGGCAGCCTCAGATGATGTGTTATCTCACCATTTCCACGGGGAGGCAGCTTTGAATGATCCGGCTTCTGATCCTTTGCTGGTGGCAGAGCTGGATCGAGGGTTCTCTTGAAAGAGATGATTCTTTTGGAAGAGTTTAGCTTTTCCTAGCAAACGAGAACCCGTTTTCTTGAGGTTAATGATTTTCACTTATCCCTCTTGAAGAATTTTCTCAATGGTGACACCAGTCGAGATCTCCCAGCTCTTATCTTCCCTTTGGTAGCGTAAAGGAGTTCAACAACGTCTCTTCAAAGTTTGTCGTGGTTTGCTTCACTTTTCTATCAGTCATTGTGATGTTGAATTTGGGGATTGACACTTTGTAGATCGAGAGATGAGAGGTAAGAGCGTCCCACAAGGCGTGCCAAAAATATGTAAACAAAAGTTTCTTTTGTATTAATAAAAATAATACAAAATAAAATTGTTACAAATTGAGAACTTGGGAATTTAAACGTGGATTGGATCTCTTGACTCGAAGTTGCAAAATCCTCTGATTAACAATCTACTAGCTGGAGAAAAGGGGTCACATGGCTTGATCCTACGCTGCAAAAAGATTTAATTGTTGATAGTTCGGATTTATTGAAGTGATCTTTGGCTCGACTCTTCGTTCTTGAATTTGATTTGACTTTGTAGGCAAGCTTTATCTCCCGGATTTGAGTTGTCTTTAAACTTGGATTTGAATTTGGATTTGAACTTTGATCTTGAAGAGGTTTTGATCTTCAAGACTTCAATGTGATTTGAACTTGAAGAAAGCTTCAATCTTCGGGGTTTTAATTTGACACACACTTGAGCTTGAAGAAGAATCTGATCTTCGAGAGTCATATTTTATTTTGTCTTGAAGGCTTTGATCTTCAAGACATCTATTTGGCTTCTACTTGAAGGGTTTGATCTTCAAGGCTTGACTTTGAAGATGACTTCGATCTTCATTGCTTAATTTGATTTAGAGATTTGGTTTGCATTTGAAGCTGACTTTGATCTAATAAGTATATTTTTACTACACATTTTGATATTCACTTTTATTTTGTTAGTTCATTTTTTTGTATATTTGTTTAATTAATATTTATTTATTTATTGTTTTGTTTTATTAGTTTAAAAAAAAAAAAGAAAAAAATAGGCTAAACTAAGCTTAATGGGCCAAAGGCCCATTAAGCATCAATTTAATTAAAAGGAGACAACTCGGCTGGAAATTGTGGGAGCCAGGAGGAATTCGGCCGAAAAAGAAAAAGAGACGATCCGAGGAAAAACGCCGAGAGAACAGGCTGGAAGGAAATTGAAGGAAGAAACTCGCGAGAATTCAACGGGTTTTCGCGCCACTAATTCAATCTTGATTTATGGTCGGTTCTATCTCTTGTAGTAATTTTAATTTTATTATGTTATTCTAAATTTCTTAGACCAAAGGTTAAGATGAAACTCTATTTGACTATGTGATTTTCTATTCACAATTCAATTCTTTTTATGCGCGATTGACGTTTACGGTTCGTTCTTCGTAGATTAATTAAATTTAATTTCTTTCATCACTTCTATCATGTATTGGTGATTATTGGACAATAGTTTAATTAATCCATGCTCTGTGCTTGAAGTATATAATGATTATCTTTGATTTTTTGTGAGATTACAATTGGATTTGATACGTAGAACACTTGAGCTATATGATTTTTAGATTCTTTGTTTTCTTTAATCCAATTGCTACAATAAATGCTTGGTGAGTCAATTGGAAGAGGTGAAGAGGGACCAACAATAGATTTTATTAATTGGGTTTCATTGATAAATTTATGGGTAGACAATAGATTGATTTCGATTTGTCACTCGAACTTGTGAGTTGAATGTGATCGGAGAATTGCTTGGTTAAATAGTGGTGGATTCCGAAACTTTGGTTGTTTTAATCATCTTGATATTTATTTTAATTGTTTATTTTAGTTTCTTTACTAGTCTTTTAGATAATTCAAAACATAAAAATCAAATCTTTTTAACTAGTTTTGTGCACAGTTAATTTGGGTTAAATTATACTTTTTTAAATTCGTAGTCCCTGTGGGTTCGACCTCGTTGCTCATTAAATCTATATTTCAATAGATTCGTGCACTTGCGAGTTATTTAAAATTTGACAACATGATCTTCAATGCATGATATGGATTGGAGATTTAGCTTGCACTTGCACTTGAAGATGAATTTGATCTTCAATGGTTGATCTGGATTTAATATTTGGTTGGAAGTTGAAGATGACTTTGATCTTCAATGATTCTATTTGGATTTGAGATTTTGGTTGAATTTGAAGACGACTTTGATCTTAAGGCTCCACTTGGACTTGAATCTGGCTTCAATCTCCAAGGCCAGCTTTACATTTGATCTGAAGAACTGAAGAGAGTTTTGATCTCTTCTTCTTCCTTTCATCTTTAATTTGTTTTGAAGAACTGAAGAGATTTTAATCACTTCTTCTTCCTTTCTCCTTGGCTTTAGCTTGATCGGAGAACTAATGAGATTTTGAATCTCTTCTTCTCCCTTCCTCCTTGGCTTTGGCTTGGTTGGAGAATTGAAGAGATTTTAGTCTCTTCGTCTCCCTTCCTCCTTGGCCCTTCCTCCTTGGCTTTGGCTTGATCGGAGAACTGAAGAGATTTTTAATCTCTTCTTCTCCCTTCCTCCTTGGCTTTGGCTTGGTTGGAGAATTGAAGAGATTTTAATCTCTTCTTCTCCCTTCCTCCTTGGCTTTGGCTTGATCGGAGAATTGAAGAGATTTTTAATCTCTTCGTCTCGTTTTCTTCATTGCGGGGATTCTTCTGCAGATCTCTTCGTCTCGTTTTCTTCATTGCTGGGATTCTTCTGCAGCCTTTCTCCTCTCCACCCTTGTTAGTTTTCTGTAGTGGACCTAATTCCTAGTCATAGACATTTTTTGGATAGCCTTATAACCAATCAACACTTATCCAATTGATTTGAATAAGTCTTAAGAACCCCACTAATTCTCTTAACTTAATTTAAATGAATATTTAAATATAATATATTTCAATTATATTTAATAAATAAAATAAATATAAGTTAAGAAAAATAGGATGGACCTCATGGGCTTTTAAACTGGAATTGGATTTTATTAGACATTTGAGTTTTTTAAAAAGCTTAATGGATTAATTAAAATTAACTCGACCCAAAAGAATTTATTTATTTAAAGATTTTAATGTCTACAAATATGTTAACAAAGCCCGTCAACAATGTCAAGTTTGTATTTTTCTGATCTTCTATAGGACTAGCGAAGACGCAAGCAACATGGGCATGGCAAGCGTAGAAGGGATTAGTGGATTACTGGTACACCCCACATTGTCTCCAAGTGGGAGATTGTGCAAAAAGTATAGGTGATGGAGACAAGTGGGACATGTATTTTTGGGACGGTGGAAATTTTGACTGAAGAATCTTCAATGCATGCATGGGCCAGCATGGCAACCCATGATGTAGGTGAAAAGCTTGTCTCCAACTTGAATAAAAACATATGGGAACTAATGCAAGCAGGTGGGAACTTTTCCAATAAATTGAGGCTTTTCTCTTCGTATTCTGAACAAAAAAAATGAAAAAGAAAGAGAGCAATCCCAGAGAGAGAGAGAGAGAGAGCTAACGTATATATTTTCCTATATTTCTCAAGAGTATATATTTCCCTATTATTATAAGAGAGAGTTAGTAAATATTGTACACTCCTTATATTAGAGAAAAATTGTAATCCTTTTGTCAATAGTAAAATTCTTCTACAGCTCGCCCGTGATTTTTACCACGAAGTAATTTGGGGGGTTTCCACGTGAAATCCGATGTCCCTCATGTTTCTCTTTTCAACTTCAATTGTAATTGCATGCCCAATTCCACAGCCAATCCTTACGTAAAGGAACTCTATGAACAATGATTTCAAAATCTGGCCAACTCCAAAGACGAGAGCAAAGAGTATTTGGAGTTTGATTTTGGAGATGAGATCGTCCAACGAATGTGGAAGGAAATTTGGAGCCAAATGCGTGAACAAGGACGAAAGAGAAGAAAACAAAACATCCAAGACTAAAGAAGTCCGAGGTGGGTCAAGTCCGCATATAGTAAACGGGTCAAAACATGGCAACGGAAGTGTCTCTTATTAATAGTAGTGATATAGTAGATGTAGATAGATTGTAGATAGATAAGGTTAAACTACAATTAAGTCTTCTAGTGCATAACATGAATCAAATTACATTCTAATTTGCAAAAAATCTTTCATGACGATCAACTATGGGCTGTCATCTCTTTTCCTCCGCAAACTTCACATTGAAAGGTATGGCCATCTTCACATCGGAGATGCCACATCACGGATCACTTTGAAATAGACAAAATCCTAGCTCATCCACATCGAAGAAGATACAACGACCTTCAATGCGAGTCACGTTATAACCTACATGGATGAGTCCAAAAGGAAGAAAATTAGCCTGCACTTGTGCATTTTGAAAGATCAATTGTCAAATAGAAAAACACTTCAGCCTGATGGTCATTACAACTAGATAACTTCACACCTGAACAATATAGAACATGATTTCCAAGTGTTTCACTTATCTAAAGAATAAACTACAATAAAAAATGAAGCACCTAAGACAAATGTTTAGGAGCAAATGACCAGCACTCATCTCAATCTAAGATCTAGGTAATAAAATGAAAAAAGGTTCTACAGTGTTAAAAGAAGCTAAAGTGGATTACAAGCACACAAAGTTTAGCTTCATGAAAGATATCAAACAAGTTACCAAAGACGTTGCCAACTATACAATGCCAACTCCCTCCATACTTCTTCTCAAAGTGCCTCTGTATGTACGATGCAATCTCCTTTAGCTTTAGCACAGTATATTTCTCAAGTGCCTTACAATATCACAAATTAACAAGCCCATTAATTTAAAAGGAAAAATAATAATATAAAAAAATATGATTTAAAAGAAGCAATAAAGTAAAATTTTGTTCGTACTTCAATTGCAAGGCTAATGACTTCGTCCTTCATCGCCTCCTTCATGTCAAGCACTCGTATCTTTATTTCCCAATTCATACCATTGCTAACATCAGTTTTCTTACTCAAAGACTCCGATGAAAATTTACGGTCAACAAACCACGAGGACAATGCTGGCACTCCAATTTGAGATAGGGATGTAAAGCACTGTGCTCCAAGTCCCCCGCCACTTGTCTTTGTCCTCCCTCTCAACAATGGTCCAAATTGGCCTTCAAGTCTGCGTTCCCTTGCCTTATCCATTTTCATATCGTCCTAATTCCTCGCACGTTTTATCATTGAAGTACATAAAATATCTACTATGAGAATGAATTAGTGAAGAGAGGGGAAAAAAAAAAATCTGAGGCCGGTAAAAATATGCTTACAATAGAAACGAAACAAGAAGCTTCCACAACACATGTAAAGGTCTAAAAAAGAGGAAATCACGTGAAATACTAAAAATATGAATTTATATCAATAAATACTTGGAGCCCCTTTTAATTTCAGAAAATACAGTCTTCAGTCAAACAAACGCTACTCTCCACTGTTCCAACAACCACCACCCTCTCTCTTAGCCAGATCGTCGGCAAGACAACACCCCACCACGCCATTGGTGACATGCTGCCCCTACACGTCACCGTCGACAATCTGGCCATTCATTGATGGATATAGCAAGATTTGTTTTCTCTTTCCTCTCACGACCTGTATCTCTCCCTTTCTTCTCTTTGGAACTCTCTCTCTCTCTCTCTCGCTCAACATTCAAACATTGCCACCGATTGCTGGTGGTCGCGCAACCACCAGATTGTGTTCGCCGGCCATTCACTGACAAACCAGAGGGTGAGGCAACAGTGTGGTGGCAGTGGCGGTGGCGGCGGCGGCAGCGGTGCTGCCCTAATTTTGCCTTAATTTGTTTGTCCCAATCTTGCCCGAGTTTGTTAATTTGATTCTGAAATTGTTAATCCAATTTTGTGAAATTGTTAAGTTGTTACTTGAGCATAGGTTGAGACGCACTGTTCAAATTTCAGAAAATCAATTTGGGTTTATGCCGGGCCGATCGACTACAGAAGCAATTCATCTACTGAGACAATTAATGGAGAAATATAGGGCTGGAAGAAAGGATTTACATATGGTTTTTATTGACCTCGAGAAAGCCTATGACAGAGTACCCAGAGATGTGCTCTGGTGGGTTTTGATGAAGAAAAATGTACCTCTTAAATACATAAATATTATCAAGGATATATATGAGGGGGTTGCTACAAATGTTAGAGCATGTGGTGGAATAACAGATAGCTTCCCGATCACGATAGGGTTACACCAAGGCTCTGCACTTAGCCCTTTTTTGTTTGCTGTAGTAATGGATGAGCTTACGAGGCATATCCAAAATGAGGTACCATGGTGCATGCTATTTGCAGATGATATAGTTTTAGTGGACGAAACTAGGGCAAGGATAAATGATAAGTTAGAACTTTGGAGGCATACTTTAGAGACCCGCGGTTTTCTGTTAAGCAAATCAAAAACAGAGTACATGGAGTGTTTATTTAGTGGTAGGAGTAGGATGGATCCTCTCATGGTTGAGTTAGGTGGTGAGGTGGTTCCAAAGAGTGATAGTTTTCGTTATTTAGGATCAGTGGTTCAAACCAGTGCTGACATAAAGGGTGATGTTAATCACAGGATAAATGCTGGGTGGATGAAGTGGAGAGGTGCCTCTGGGGTGTTGTGTGACCGTAAGATGCCTTTGAGATTAAAAGGAAAGATTTATAGGACAGCTGTACGACCAGCATTATTATATGGTAGCGAGTGTTGGGCAGTTAAGAAGGCAGAAGAACAAAAATTGAGTGTAGCAGAGATGCGTATGCTGAGGTGGATGTGTGGCAAGACTAGAAAAGATAAAATTCCAAATGAAGAGATTCGCGGTAGATTAGGAGTGACCCCTATTGAGGATAAGATGAGAGAGGCTCGACTAAGATTGTATGGACATATACTGCGGAGACCCGAGGGTGCACCTGTTCGGAAGAGTGAAAGTATTAGGGTAGGAAGTGTAAGGAGAGGTAGAGGAAGACCGTTAATAACGTGGACGCAAGTTGTTCGTAAGGATATGTGTGTTATGCAGGTAGATGAGCGAATAGCCTTAGATAGGAATGCATGGCGTAGCAAAATTAATATTGGCGATCCGACGTAATTTTCTCGTATGGTTCCATGCAGCCGACCCCTACTTGTAGGGAATAAGGCTAAGTTTTTTGTTGTTGTTGTTAAGTTGTTACTTGAATTGATAAGTGAATTCTTAACAGGGTCTTTTTTTTTTTTAAATAATTAAAGGGAATAAGTAAATATGGGATTAGTGCTTTTTTTTTTCTTGGTACCCTGTAAAAAATAGCCCCTATAAAAACACCAGTAATCAATCTACATTTGGATAATAATCGATATCTAACTCAATCACAACGTTCGAAAAAATTAGCCAAAAGTGAGTACCTCAAAAATATGCAGCCTCAAAAGTCTGCAAGGAGCAATTCCCACTCAACAAAAACAACCATCGATGACCAACATGAAGAACAAAACAAACAAGGAAAGATGACAGATAGAAAGGAACGAATTTCACTATCAACAAAGGATAAATTTAATGGAAAACAACAATTAAATAGAAAAGTAAAAAACAGTAACAAGCTAAGACAGACAAAAGGAGGCAAAGAACACTAAATTCAAGAAAATAAAGGAAAAAATATTTAAGCAACAAAATTCTGCCACAAACAATAAAGCTGAAAACCAATGAGACAAGAACAACACTAAAATGGTGTCCTTCGAGGGAAATCAGAAGTTCCGGATTCTGAAAGCCGTAACCCGAAAAAATAAAAATAAATAATAAAAATTATCTTTATATATTAGAACAAAAGCAAGGGGCCTCAATGAACAAGAGAAAAATTTCCCAACAATGCAAGAACAGTATTGATTGATTAGTTTAAGTACTTTAGCAAAAGAAAACTTCCAAAGAAAACAAAAAGAAAAGCAATCACAAAAAAATAAAAAATAAAATAAAATAAAAAATCTGCTATTCACCATAACTAAGTGTACGTCCGGTGGCAATTATATAAGCTAGTAGCAATCAGGAGAACTGGAGTTTTTGGCAGCTAACTGCCATTATAAACATCATCAAACCTGTGCGGTTCACACTACCATTATGTACTTGAAATACTTAAAAGTTTTTTAACCCATTAGCATGTTAAAAGGTCAAAATAATGAGAGGCATAACAAAAATTCAAACAAAGGCAGGCAACATTTTTCATCAACTTTCCTTTTCATTGGATTTCAGTAATTTCATTTTTTAACAAAGCCCAACCTGCATTTGGAGACAAAGTTGCATCCCCAAAGGAAGAAGACTATCGAAGCTCAAACTGGAGTCTCCGATATCTGAATCTACCTCAAATGGGTGTCGCACTAGAATGCTCCCCCAAAATTCTTCCACTATGAAATCGATCTCAAACATGTAGTAGAACTTGATAATCCTGTGACATAGACAGCCAAGCTAGACTCCAAGGGAATTGCTTTTATGCAGAACAGGTGCTCCAAGGAAATTGCTTATATGTAGAACAGGTGCTCTGAATTAATTGCCAATCTTGTTCCCTCTTGCTCACTTCAATAACCATAGTATAGAAATATTAAGAGATGTGTCTTATGTTCAGTTAATTAATTGTCAATCTTGTTCCCTCTTGTTCTCTTAATTTTTATGTATGTAAAGTACAACTGTTCCCTTTACTTTAACTAAGAAGTCAATTAAGGCTCTTGAACATGCTGAGCCAGCTTTAGCCTCAAAAGCAAACCTAAACCAGAAATAAAAGGTTAACTGCATCAAAAAGGACAAAAACAACCACAAAGGGGAAAAGAAAATGTATGATGAAGGCTCCTGAATCTCCCAAGAACCTACAGAAATTACCCTTTGTTCTGAAGAAAGAGACAGATTTTGTTGACGAAATTGATGAAGAGGAGGAATCAGGAAATGGAGATTATTAATGAGAAATCAAACGACTTTGCAATGCACAAGGCTGCCGAGTGCTTCTTCAAACCGTGGAAGATATCCAACGGTGGAAAATCACAGAAATCCTTATCCCAAAGCTCAACAAATGAACGCAAATCCTTAAATAGGTGGTGCAAGTATCATTTCAAAATATGGTTGAAACTTTAGGAAGTTGAATGGTGAAATAATAGAACTATTTACCTAGAAATAGCAGCTGTATAATAGCAACTTAGTAGCAAACAATTCCAAACCTGTAGTGGAGGTGAAATCGTTGGGGGAAAAAAATGAGAGAAGCCATAAATTTGCAGAAAAAAGATAAGCCACACAACCATAGTTTTACGAACAAAATTAATCGAAAATTTAGGACTTCCAAAATTAAAAATGTTAAAGCAGCATCAACAAATTTCCAATGCAACAAATTTGAAATTGTTTAAATATCCAACTGGGCGTGTAGCAGATGAAAAGAATAAAAGGAAAATGTTTAGAAATAAATAGAAGCATGCAAACTAAAAAGGAAAAAAAAATGTAAATCAGAAGAACCGCAACCAGACACTTCCACTATACGCCAAACACGCGAAATAACAATGAAGCTAAGTAAGGTAAATGGAAACCCAAGCCCAAATCCCTAAATAGAGAAGAGGAAAAACAAAAGGAATCGATTGCCAGATGCACAAACACAAACACAAAACAAAAGAAAACCCAAAAAAAAAAAAAAAAGAGAGTGCAAAATGGCATCGACAAAAGTGGAACAAACAGAGAGAGAAAGTATGAGTGAACAACCACTGGTTCAATAACGCCGAAGAGGGCAAGAGTGACCAACTTAGAGAGAACCAACTAGGGAAGATGGAAATTCTGTTAATATTTTCTCTAGTTTTGGTCAATTTTCTTTTCTTTTTCTGTTTAAACTAAGTAATTTTATTTGTATGCTTTGTTACTCATTGAATAACCGTAGAGCATTTATTGCCGAATTATACTCAAAATACAGAAGGCCTTAGGCGCGGTGTATGGACCCGAAAGACTCCTTGACATATAAAAGAAGACTTTTTGTATGACAGTAGAATATCAAAATTGCGAGAAAAGAGTACCTAATGCGAGGCTCTCGTGCATACCTTGGAAATGAATTTAAATGGGTGGGTCCTGTTTCCTATCGTTCAATGTTTCATTCTTCTGTTTAATGTCAGAACCTGACGAACCTAAGATGAAGGGATTGTTTGGAGATTTCAGAGTATGTAAATGGGAAATAGGTGAAGTGTCTCCAATGTAATTTCTAATGGGATAGCTATTTAAAATTCAAAGTTATTTTTGGTAATTTAGCTTGTAAATGGTGACAGTTAGTTAAAGCTCTTAGCTTTTCTTGTATCTGTGTTGTTCATATGGGAAAATTAATCAAGTTATCTTAATGAACTCATTCAGTAAACTTGGAGTGTTATATCATTTCTATCTCAATCTATTATTTATTGTTTTCTTTTCTATTTTATGCCACTAACAAGTAACAAAGCATATTACCACAAGCATACTATTGATGCGGCTCAAGGTGCTTTTGTCAAAGGACGACAAATTTTGGACTTGGTACTGATAGCAAATGAGATAGTAGAGGAGTACAGAACGAAGAAGAAAGAAGGAGTGGTTTTTAAGATTGACTTCGAGAAAGCCTATGACCATGTGAATTGGGAATTTCTAGACTTTGTTCTAGAAAAGAAAGGATTTGGAGATAGGTGGAGAAAATGGATTAGGGGTTGCCTAGCATCTACAAATTTCTCTGTCATGATTAATGGTAAACCAAGAGGCAAGTTTGGTGCTTCAAGAGGACTGAGACAAGGGGATCCTCTATCACCGTTTCTATTCATCTTAGTGGGGGATGCATTGAGTAGGTTGATTAAGAAGGTGTGTTATGACGAGCTTATAAAAGGCTTTAAGATTGGTAGAAATAAGGTGAGAATTTCTCATCTTCAATTTGCGGATGATAGCATCTTCTTCTTGGAAAATGAGGATGACAGTATCAGAAACCTCATGGGAATCTTGGACATATACTCGAAAACTGCAGGATTGAAACTAAATATGAATAAGAGCATAGTAGCGGGTATCAACATAACGGGGGAAAGAATCGAAAATGTTGCTAGAACAGTGGGTTGTGACAAGGGTGTGTGGCCACTTAACTACCTCGATGTACCTCTAGGGGGGAATCCTAGAAATCTCTCTTTCTGGGACCCGGTAGTCGAAAGAATTGCGAGGAGATTGGAAGGATGGCACAAAGGATGCTTATCTAGAGGGGGGAGACTAGTGCTTCTGCAGGCAGTTCTAGGGTCTATTCCAACATACGTCATGTCTATCTTCAAGATGCCGATGAAAGTAACTAAGGTGATTGAGAAAATGATGAGGGATTTCCTCTGGGAAGGGAAAGGGGAGAGACATAGTGACGACTTGGTCAAATGGGAAATTGTAACACAACCAAAACCGGCATGGGGATTGGGGATTGGTAATCTCAACTTGAAGAACTTGGCTCTTTTAGGCAAATGGCTTTGGCATTTCCCTATAGAATCGGATTCACTTTGGCACTCTATTATCACCAGTAGGTACGGCTTACAATCTAATGATTGGGATGCAAATATTGATGTTAATTCCACTCTTCGGGCACCGTGGAGATCCATTGTAAAAATCTGGGATAAATTTATAGTGTACCAAATTAGTAGTTCGTAAGGGTGATAAAATCCGATTTTGGCTAGACAAATGGGTGGGTAATCGTACTCTTCAAAACTTGTTTCCCCGTCTATTCAGGTTGTCGACCAGTAAAAACTCGTTGATTTGTGATATTACCTCTTTTCCATCCCCCTCTTACCCGAGCTGGGATATTGAATTTATTAGGAACTTCAGTGACAGAGACGCCGAGGATTTCACCTCACTCTTAAACATACTTGAAACCACAAAAATTGACCCTTTGGTACCAGATAAAAGAATTTGGATTGTTCATCCCTCGGGTTATTTCTCATGTAAATCTTTCTTCAAGGTCCTTTGTCAAAGTTCATGTGATTCATACTTCCCACAATTCAAATTCATTTGGAACGGTGTGATGCCTTCAAAAGTGAAAGTTTTTGCTTGGTTAGTGTCTTTGGGAAAGGTTAATACTTGTGATTTGCTGCAATTGAGAAGACCTTTTCTATGCATTTCTCCATCTTTTTGCATTATGTGTAGAAAGGATAATGAAACCATTGATCATGTCCTTATTCATTGCGAGTTAGCCACAATGATTGCGAGTTAGCCACAATGATCTGGAGTAGAATTTTGAATCTATTTGAAGTAGCGAGTGCTTTACCAAGAAAATGGGCTGACTTGATTCTCATTAAGTGGTCATTTGGGGGCAATCGGAAACAAAAAAAGGAGATTTGGAAACTAATTGTGATGGCGGCAGCTTGATTATTATGGAAGGAAAGGAATAGAAGGATTTTTTATGATATGGAATGCTCGGTAAATGATATCTGGGATAGCATTTTATTTCATTCAGGACTTTGGGCTAAAACAGCTGGATTATTTTGTAATATTGATAAATTCCTATTTTGTCTAGACCCCGCGGGCTATTTTTGTACCATTGTATAGTGCAGTATCTAGTTTTTATTATAGTCCTCTTCTTGTTGTTCCTAGTGGATGGCTTGTCCACTTGACTTGTAATTTCTGAGCCTTTTGGCAATAATATAATTTGTTTCTTATCAAAAAAAAAAAAAACCGTAAACAGTCAAATATTACCGGTGTTTAATAGGGATGGCTCGTCTTGCAAAAATTGAAAGATTGATGATAAATAAAACAAGAACTGCAATCAGAAAAGCAGAAAATAAAAATTAAGAAGCGAAAATGATTGTCTGGCTGGTAAAATGGGGAATGTAATTCCTCTTACCCACTATCAGCTTACAACTACAATTCAAGTATACAATAGTGGATTAGAAGCAAACCAAACACACAAGATTGGCTTACGCTCAAGCAACCAATTGAGTGACCGCTAATGTAAATAATAGAGGCCCATAAACAGTGCCTGAGGTGAGGTTTTAAAAAGGGCCCTCAAAGACTGAAGTAATACTATACAGTGATGTAACCAGGTTTCCAAGTCAGTGCAGTCATAAATTCTTAGCAACAGAAAATGAAATATACTTTAATAATAAAAATAAATACACTTTAATAATAAAAATAAATACAAATATCGTACCTTACAATCATTCTTTATGAGTTATCATATTCTAAAACCATTTCGCAATTACTTCATTCTCAATTTTCGAAAACATCTCCCTCATTCATCCATTCATAACCCATTTGATTGTGCAATTTGTCCTTCACAAAATCATTACAGAAAACACTATTTCAATAGTAACAGTGGCAACCAGTAGAATCAAAGCCAAAGTCAAAAGTTTATAAATCAAATGATATACCGATTTTTCCTTGTCTCGACCAACCATATTTGAGCTCTCCTAACTCTATTTGTGCTATCCTCAATCCTATTTGAGTTATCCCAAACTCTATTTGAGCTATGCACTTAAGCAACTACTTTTTTAAAATATTTCTCCAAAATGTCCAAGAAAGATAATTTGTCATATTCAACATTATCCTACTTAACAAAGCAATTAATCATATTAAACTAATTTGTTATTTAGTTTGTTTTAAGACTAATAAGTAATTCCCAATCCACATCTTAGCCAGTAATAACTAATATGTAATTAAGTAATTTCAAATGCAAAAATTAAAATTCCTATTTTCTATTTTCTCAATCCCCAGCTTAAGTTCACTATAAATGAGCAATAGTCCATAGTGCAAATATGAAATTTCAACTTTCAGTTGCATAAATAAAACCTAATTTTCGATTGCACATCTAGTTTCAAACATTATTTAAAGTGAATATCCAATTTCAACAAATAGTAAATAAAGTGAATATCCAATTTCAACAAATAGTAAATACACCAGAAATTAGGGCTAAGGGAGCAAACGACTTACTGCTGAGAATCGTGTTGGCGTCTGGAAAGTGGACTCTGGCCAGGCAGCCGGCAGGCGAACAGGAGTTAAGGACTGGACTGAGAAGTGAGAACCGAGCGTAAGGGACTAACGGTGGCGAGGGATTTCGGATTTTAGAGACAAGACGAGAGAAATAGCGGAGAGCCCATGACACTGACTTGCTGGGTCAATTATCCTGAATTGGGCATTTGGGCGTCCGTTTTTGGTTATGAGATTAGATCATTAGATAAGTTGTTCACGTTGATCAAAAAAACAGATAAGTTGTTCACGTCGGGGTGGACAAAATAACCGGAAGCAAACCACCCGAACTGAAAAAGTCAAAATTGTTCAATTATTTTAAAAATTTTGACAACCAAAACCAAACTGAAAATCGAATGGTTTTTTTTCAATATCCGAAAACCAAACCAAAAACCGTATACCCTCTATCGAAAAATTAACTCTATAGATTTTTTCTATTAAATTAATTATTCTAGAAACACTTTAATACACTAATATGAATTTCGCAATAAGCTACAATAGTGTCTGATTTATAGAAAATGAATTTGTATCGCTCATTACTTTCTTCATTATATTTTACGAAAACAATATCGTCAAAACCGAACAAGAATCAAAATATAACCAGAACCGAACCGTAACCGAAACTGTTTGGTTCTTGTGGACGAATGAAACCGAACCGAAGTTTGTCTACCCCTAAGTTGTTGGACCTGGGTGATCAATAGGCCAAAAGAAATTTCAAAACCAGTGCGGTGGCCATATGCTATGTCAAAAATACAATAGTTTGTTTGTGTGAAAATAAATATAGTATGTTATATGAAATATTTAAATTGTAATAAGATAAAAATATGAAAAAATTTGTTCCAAAAGATAACTATTATAAAATCAAATAAAAATGTAAAAATAATAATCAAAATTTTGACATTGTCTGTTTTTTTATTATTTCTATATCATTCTTTAGCTTGTATTGTTATCTCACTTGCATTTTGACTTCTTTTATAGTTTACTTCATTCATAGCAATAATAAATTTAACTTTTTGTACTATTCAAGAAATGATTAAGACCTGTAAAATGTTCATTCTTCGTGATCAAGAAATTATTAGAAATTATACTTTTGATTTTTTTCTTAATAATTCAAGACAAATGGATTTGATTTTTATAATATATTGAAAAGATATATATGAGAAACTTATTCAATAAATTGACTTGAAAATAAGTTATATACTATGATATTATTGGAATAAACTTGGTTTGACCTAAAAATAAATAATTAGGCTCAGATACTTGATAGATAGAATTTAGCAGTTAAAAGTCTAGTAGCCCAATTTCGAGAAACTTATTCAAGGCAAAGCCATAGAAAATATCATTATAGTTTGAATATATTTTTAAGATATGTTTCTAGATATTTTAGAACCTATTTTATTAAAAAAATCTAAAAGATAGTAATTATATTATGGTAATTATGGTAATTGACTACTAATTATTATTTGTAGAGAATTTTTTTTTTTAATTGAGTATTTTTAGATAGTCTATTTTTTCTTATAAGTGGTTTCTTGCGTTCTAACTACTAATTAATTATATAGATTAAATATTTTCTTACTTAACGTTATTTTTAAAAAAAAAAAATTGAACGGGATATAATATAAAATTTATGGTAAGTTAGTTATTGTTATTTTACTTAAAGTTATTCAAATGTATAATTTTTCATTGGATTTATTTTAAAATAAAAAATTTCTTTGTTATTATTATTTTTAATAAGAAAAAAACCAATAATCTATATCTTATATATATATAGAAAAGCAGGGAAATTTCGGCCTTTTTTTAATTAGACTAATTAGTTTTTCCACTTAAAATAAAACCCTTTTTTGTCTTTTATTTTTTCCTTTTCTAGTAATTAATAATTAATGCCCAACAATCAAATTAACTAATCATTATCTATATTAAATCTTATCCTCACCAAAAAAAAAAAGAAAATGTGTATAGTCAAAATTAGATTTTTTCAAATATCCACTGATTTGAATTTATCTTCTGTAAGTTTTTTGTCTTTTGATTTTTTCTTTTTTTATTAATTTATATCAACCCTAACAAACAAATTAATAAATATTATTTATATTAAATGCTAAATATTAAATCTAAATTTTGTTTCCTTGCATAAGTATTGATAGTTATTATTTTATTATATTTTTTAATCTAAATCTAAAGATTTATATCTATATATAGAATAAGAGACTTTTTATAAGTAATTAACTACGAAACGAAAATTAATTCTTAAGAAAATAAAATTAATTAAAATTAACAATTTCATTAATACTAGTATTTTTTACCCGTGCGTTGCACGGGGTGATATGTTTAAAATATTAGTAAATTCTACTAATATTAATATTATAAAATCAAAAGATTAATATTTTTTACCGTGCTCTTACCCAACATTTACACCCTTGCATTTTATGTAATTAGGTTTTTAACAAATAATAATTTTGATAAGTATTAATGGAATAATTAATTTATGATTAGTTATCAATTTGTACCGTACTCTTACCTAGCATTTACACCCGTGCATCATATGAGATGATAATTAGTGATAGAGATTATGTTAATATATCACATTTTACTTATGGTAAAATTAAATCTATTAAATATGTATAAACATAAAATTAAATTAATAAAATTAAATACTATAGTTATCAAAATAAATATAATAAAAAAACTCTATCAATTTTCTTAAAGCCTATGGTTTTTTAAAAAAAATTATTCTATATTCTATTATATCCAACTCCAAATTTCGAGAGATATTAATTACATACTCGTGTGATGTACGGTATTGACAATGAATATATGAATAATAAAATTTTGGAATTTAATTATGAAATATAACCAATATATATATTTATATTATAGAAATTATAATATAGCGGGTACTGACCCCAACACCCTATTTCTACCACCACTAGGAAACACTTATTATCGCCCCCACCCACTTTCATTTAATCGAATCTGAGCGAGGATATTATAAGAATTGCAACATGATGAAGACTCTCATTCCCCGTCCACATTCTGCTAAAAAATGCTCATCCCCGTCCATATCCTATCATGATCGTTTAATCAAAGATTTTTATTTATATTGTTTAAACGTGTATTAATGACATCTATTTCAATAAATACCTTCTAAACATAGTAAACATGTATATTAATATATTCGACATAAACTCACCAATTTAATCTATTCAGCAGATTAATATCATTTTTTTAAACTCATCAATTTAGATGTTTATTTAAATAATTTAAATTATATAGGTTTCTTAATGTGGTCGATAAAAAAATAATTGATATTTAATCATATTTTTTACCATATTTAATGCTATAATCAAATTTAAATTAATTTGAATGAGATAAATAAATTTGAATGAGAAAAATGAGTTGAAATATATATTATTCATAATTAAAAAGAAGAGTTAATCGATGATCTTTAAAAATTGAATAAAATCTAAACAGATAAAAATCGTTATAAAGTGAATAATTTGAAGTAGTTGGGATTCTTAATATTTATTTAAAAAATAGAATCCTAAATAGATATTTAATATAGTCGAGAGACAATTAAGAAATTCCAATTGAATCGCATAATTTGAATCTTTGATTGGGTTGATAGCCAATTATTTATTAAATATGTAATTTTTAAAATAAGCAATTTAGGTATTTATTTACTTGTCAACTTATTTAATCTTTATTCATTAAATGTGTAATTGAAATATTTATTTACTTATCATTAAAATTAGACCATTAAATTAAAATTTCTAACATTCGTCAATTTAATTAATACAACTCAATTAATGTAAGTATGATGTGCACAATTAATTGTAATAATAGAGTCAAGAATAAATAAAAATATTGCAATTATAATGTCTCATGGCATTCATGAAAACAAATATTTCACACCAATATACTTGATAGAATCATTGCACTTAATTGAGTAATAAAGAAAAAATATATTTTTTCCTCAAAGTCTGATTTTCCATCATACTTGACCAACTATTTGTTTACTTTCACAAAAAAAAAAGAAATAAAATGTTTGTTCCCGATTCTTATAATACTACTTAGAGAGGCGATAAATCAATCCCGTTAAAAATTATTCAAATGTATAACATTACAGAAATATTAATTTATTTTTAATGTTTCATAAATAATTTTTATTCAATGAATAAGAAAATGTCAAGTATTATAGTACACGATATTTAGTAATATTTTGCAACTCAGTTTTTTTCCTTTTTTAATTTTTTAATTTACATATTTATCTCTTTAAAAAGGAAAACCTCAAAATTAAGTGAAATTATTTCTTATGAAAATTGCAATTGATTGCAGTAGCGGTGGTAGAACTGATCACAACAATGAGGAAGACGATTCCTTATTTTCAATTTACTTATCATATTCTATATATATATAATATATAGTTAACTTGAAAAAATGTTTTAGAATAAATGTAAGAAAAAAATATTTTTCATAAAATAAGTTTTAATTAATATTTTGAAGAATAATGATATGTAAAGTGTTACATACTAAAATATACGTGGTGTAATTTATCAGTCTCGAAAATGGGTAATTTCATTTTAGTAAGTAATTTTTTTCCAATTTTTGTTCAACATATGATGTGTTTTAATGAAATGCACTGTGTAAATATAATAATATCTTAAAACATGTTAGGTAAATTGTAAATACACTAAAACACAAGGTGTATTTAATAAATGTTCCTTAAATAAAAATACTTCTTTGGCTCTTATTGATTATCATGATATAAGATACTATCAAGAAAAATTATCTTATTTGGAACTAAAAAATAATAACTGAGTATTGTAATAATTTGAACCTTATTATAATTGATATACAATCTTATAATAATTAAGTACGATTAATCAAGTCGTGTGTAAGTAGCATACTTATGTTATATACTCTAAGATAAAAAAAATTGCTGAATAACTCGAATAAGACTAATTATATTCACGCTATAAAATATATTGAGTACACCATAATTTAATTGTTTGAAAAGGTCTTAATTTTGTTTATGATAACAATTATGTCCTCAAAATGCATGATTAATAATTTTTAGTAATTAACTTACTTTGTACGTAAATATTAATTTATATTTTGATATTTTATTAGAGATATTTAAATTAAAAGAAATATTCACATTTTACGTCCATTATATTTCACAATATTTAAAAGTATAATGAATAAATAAGTAATTTGACGTTTGAATAAATAAAATTTTTTGATAAAAACGATCTTGATAGAAAAAAGTTATAATTAGTTAAAGATTAAAAATAATCAATATTGATTGGAAAGTTTTTAGACAAAAACGATTATTATAGCTCAAATTTATAATTAGCTAAAGATTAAAAATAATCAGTATTGATGGGAAAAAAATTAAGGTTGTAATTACATTAAGATGTAAATATTGAGAATATTTAAAATAAATATAATGTAAATTATCAATAAAAATGTGTTGTGGCAATATAATTACCCATCGGATTATTTAAAAATTTTCAAAAAAACTATTTTATAAAATCAAACGATTAAATTTTCATACATTAATGTGAAGTTCCAATTGTCAAGTCTTGAATGTTTCTTAGAAATTTCATTTTAATGATCAATATAAATTAAAATATTTACATAATTGTAATATTGATAACTATCTAAAATAGGCAAATATGAAGAACATTAATTATATCTCATTGTATTAGAAATGCTAATTATATGGACTAAAGCGATAGTATATTAAGGGGCAAAAAAATTATAAAGGACATGGGTGGAAACTATAATTAACTGATTAAATAACTAATTTAAAAAATAAATGAATTATTAAAATATATATATATAATATTAGGTCAAATTCATAGGGGAAAAATGATCTGGAATAAAAAAGTGAGTAAAAGTTAGAGAAAATAATGTGTTTAAGTGGAAAAAAAAGACTGCTTATATATATATATATATATATATTTTTTCAAAACTTTTTTATCTTATTAATCTATATTAATATCAATTTATATTTATATAGGAAACTAATTTTATATATTTGCGTTAAATTTTAAATTTTTAAAAGTAAAAATTTATATATTAATACTATACTCATTTTAAAGCTCTTGTTAAGTCAAATAAAATAAAGTAATAATTTTTATTTTTTAATTTAAATTTATTGTTAGGAAATGGAAAAAAAGAGAGGGAGAGAGAGAATATTTAGATAGAATGGGATTGGTAAAGCAAGTCGTAGAAATCCCATTAAATATGGAAACTCTATTATTTTAGGAGATTTTCATGTGTAAAATTTTAGAAGATTTAAAATTTTGTTTTGGTAATAATAATATTAAAAACGAAAAAAGAAAAAGACCAAAAAACCTTGATTTTAGGCGGGAAAATATTAAAAAATGAATTAAAAAATAGAGTGAAATACTCTGGTATTATATATATATATATAGATTTGATTATTGTTTGAGAAAAAATTAGCATTCATTAATTTTTACACAAAATTAAAAGACAAGTATAACATCAAAATTTAAAACTTCGATTTGATCCACTAATTAGTCTTTTAAATAATTAATTATTTTTATAAATAATTAGCTAAGGAATGAAAATTAATTTAAATTAGCAATTTCGCTAAGATTTAATTTTTGTGTGATATAAAATTAAAAGTCATTAAAATTTTACATAAAAATTAAAAGGAACTTATAACATGATTAGATCGGTTCCTTTACTTAATTTTAGAAATAATTAATTATTTTAAAAACTAAAATTAGCTAAAAAATAAAAATTAATTAAAATTAGCAAGTTTTTACGATTTCATTATGGTGTGATAAAAAATTACAATTCATCAAATTTATACAAAAAAACTAAAAGAAACATGTAACATTAGTTTTTTAATTAATCATTTAGCTCTAACATTAATCCAATATTTTTAATTAATTTAATCTATAATATCTTTTAAATTGCAGATATCCTTTAGTGGAAATAATTAATGAAAAACGGGTTTTAATATTGTATTTCAATAGTTTATATCTTTTAAACGGATTTGTGATTAGTTTAGATGGTTTTGTTATCGGATTTAATTAATAGTCAATCAGCTTTGAGAACGTGTTTCATTATTGCATTTCAACAGTTTATATCGAATTTGAGTTATAGTTCTCATCAATTTTCATGGTTTTTGTTATTTGGATTTGATTAAAAGAATTGATAGTCTTCATTTCTCGAATATTTCTTCTTGATTGATTAAGTTTTTTCTAGAAAGCAAACACAAGTTAAGCCTTTTGTTAGACTATGTTTCTTCTTGATATTGAATATTTAGCTCTTGACCAATATGAAAAAGATAAACTACAATGGAGATTGTCAATAAGAGCATTTTACTGATTAAAATAATAACAAGATATCGGAAGAGTCATTTTTCAAAACAATGAACAACTATTACATAAGTGTCGTTAAGGGCATTTTTAAAATTGTTAAAGTAAATCCGTGGATTCATAGAACTTTCTTGATACTCTTAAATTTATTTTCCGAGCATTTAGTTTAGTTGCCAATATAATATGTTCATTGTGAAAATTAATTATATTTCTTTTGTGTGGTCGATTAATATTTTTAGTTCACATAATTGGTTGCAAATGCAAAAGTCCAATAAACTTTATAATATTTTACAAAGCTGATTAATTTGCTATGCAACTATTACTGTTCAGAAGTATAAAATAAATTAAAATATGAATTGACCCAATTCGATGGATTATTTGCAGTAAATTGTTGAAATAATTATTCTTTCTCTACTCTGATAAATTGCTTTCTCTTTTTTTTCATTAATTTTTTTATACTAGTGGATTGAGACGATACAATTTTTTAAATACTAAAGGTAACTTCGTGGATTGATCGTACTTTTTCGCACTATTAATTTTTCTTGTCTTGTCTTTAAATCATTTGATTTTTATGCCAATTTGTTCATTGCGAATTATACTTCTTTTATACGGTTGATTAATATTTTTAGTTCACATAATTCGTTGCAGCTGTAAAAGTCCAATATATTTTATAATTTTTTCCAATAGATTAATTTGTAATGCAACTATTACTGTTTACAAGTATAAAATAAATTAAAATATTAATCAACCAAATTCGATGGATTGTTTTCAGCAAATTGTTGGAATGGTCGTTGAAACAATTATTTCTTTCTTCACATTGGTAAATTGTTTTTTCTTTTTTGTTTAATTAATTTTTATACCAGTAGGATGAGACAACATGATTTTTTAAATAATAAAGGTAAATCTGTGGATTGATCGTACTTTCTTCGCATTATTAAATTTTTTTTTTGGATCATTTATTTTCTGTGCCTATATGGAAAATGCTTTTTAGCAGTGGAAGAGAGTCACAATCAAAAGAGTGCCGAACTCACTTCGTGTGAAGAAAAATTATAGTTTCTTCACAATAATAATTTTTTTCCTTTTTTGTATTATCAATTTTTTAAACCATTAGTATGAGTCAACACAATATTTTAAACTGTTAAGATAAATCAATAGATTGATCGTACTTTCTTCACACTATTAATTTTTTTTACCTTAGATCATTTAGTTTTTATGCCAATATGTTCATTGTGAAAATTAATTATACTTATTTTGTATGATTGATTAAAATTTTTAATTCACGTAATTCATCACAATTGCAAAAGTCCAATAAACTTTCTTTTTTTTTTTTTTACAGTAGATTAATTTGTAATGAAATTATTACTATTTACAAGTATAAAATAAATTAAAATATGAATTTACCCACTTTGATGGATTATTTGAGGTAAATTGTTAAAATAATTATTATTTCTTCATACTAATATTTTTTTTGTATCATTAATTTTTTATGCCTTTTGGTTGAGTCGACACAATTTTTTAAATTGTAAAGATGAATTCGTTGATTGATTGTACTTTCTTCGGACTTTGAAATTTTTTTTTTGTGGAACGTTTATTTTTTGTGCCAAAATGTTTACATGTTAACTTAGTAAATTAGTGCCTCATTGGTCTAATTGACACCTCAATCATGAATCAATATTATTAGTTACCCAACATTGAAGTAAAAAAGTTTTTTTTTTTAATAGGAAGTAGAAAAGTTAAGAGTATGAATTGTGTTCTTATTCTAATTGTATCATAATGAATTGTTGAATGAATATATATGGAAAAAAAGAAAGAAAGGAAAGATTTAAAACTAAAAGCACATATTTATTGAGTTAAATTATCAAAGATTAGGTTTAAAATTGTAATTATCTTATGAGTACTTACACCATCATCTTTGTAATGGAACGATTTGGAATAAGATAAATTACATTATACTTTATTATTTTTATTTTTATAATTCACGTAGAGTTATTACAATTTTAAAGTATGAATCAAACCATAAGGTAGAGAAATAGGCTTTTAGGTGATTATTAGTTGTTCTCATATTCTAATTGTTCTCATATTCTAATTCTTATGATAATACAATATTGAATCCATATATATCGAAAAAAAATAAATGTTGAAAAATTTGTCCCATGTACAATGCACGGGTGAAACAGCAAGGGTTTGAATAGGAAAAGTATGTTGCAGTCTCGATGGTGACGTATAGGAACGGTTTAAAGTTTGTGATAAATGACCACAAATGTCGTCCAATTACCACGACCACAAATGTTGTCTATAAAGAAGTTTTTAAACTTATAGTTTCATACTTATTAATTGCATCAGGTATGTTGTTCACTTTATTTGGTTTTTTATATAGACCCTTTATGTCAGTCGTGGTTTGATATGTGAAATGAATGATTGTATTTATATATTATTGTATTTGTGCTCTTATATTTATCCAGGTATAATGTTGCCGTTACAAATTTGGTGGAGTTATACAAATTGATTATATGTAGTATTTATGCATTAGTGGCACTATGCTTAAAAAAGGTAATATGCTTAAAAAGGTAACTCAACGTACTTAGTAGTCGAAAATTACACTTTTAGTGAGCTTCATTGATCATATCTGAAATATGATGCTATTTCTAATATTTTTGTAAGCTTCTTATGCTAAAGCACCAGTGTTTGTGTAAAAATAATGTTAGAGATGTTCCGCTCATCTAAGAATTTATTTATTGCCGTAGTACAATTCAATTGTATAATAACACAAAATTTTATATTTTATGTGACAATTATGGATGTGACTTATATTTGAGTGCATTTATCCTCTTTGTCAAAACACGAAGATGTTTCTATTTTTTGTCTCATGTATTGTTGTTGACTATTATTGATAGTGTTATGTTTGAATTGCTTTAATTGTTGATGTCTTTAAGAGTGTTGTAAATTAAGTTTGTGTTTTTTGGTGAGTTTTCCCCCAGTTATTTGCAGAATGCATTGGTAAAAAATAGAGGGAAACTCTATCGAAATTTTCGAAGAATTATTTCATTAGTTATATTAATTAAGTTTATTGTTGCGACTCATTATTTATTTTCTTTTTTTCGAGGTCTTATGTTAATATGACTAACACCTATTAATACTGTTATTAGCTAAAAATTATGCCTGCGTGCATCGCACGGGTGAAACAGCTAGTAAATAAAAAAGTTAATGTAAATCATTGTTAATACTTATTAATTTATCTAATTATTCACTTAGTGTTATATTTTAATATAAATTATTTTATTTTACTATTGTCAAATTATGAAGTATGGGTGATGCAAATATTTTATTATTCCGATTTCTTCAATGTATTTAATTTTTTATTCCAATACAAGATAACGATTTCGATAAAAAAATTCTTAGAACATTATTGAAATCCATTTTATTATTAAATATGCTTTTCTATTTTTATCATTAATTCATAAATAATAAATTTTTTATAATATTATTTTATGTAAATAAACCATCTTAATTATCTTCATGCATCGCACGGGTGATACACAAGTTGGATTAAATAGACGGTGGAAAAATCTTAACCATTCGTTAAAGATATGCAACTACTATAAATAGGGATCATGTGGTTTATTTTATATCAAGCTGTCAAAAATTAAATAAAAGGGTTCATATGTACAACAACTCTTCACTTCTACTAACTTTGTGTTTCCTAGCCTTTTATTTAAATCTTCCTAACATTTTTTAACTTTTTATATGCCAACAGATATTTATTTTGATTAAAAATTTTAATATTTAGTTGATAATTTAAAATTTGAAGGTCAATTATAAAGAAAAATAAATAAAAAAGGGCCTTTTTTTACTTTGGGCCTAAGGCGCTTGCCTTACTTGGTAATAGTAGAACCGACCCTACCCGTAAATCTCCCGATAACCACCTCAGAAAAACTGACCTGATAATCACCCCAACACAGAGAGAGGAGGGGGGAATCCTCTGTCTACGTGTTACGAAGGCGGTCAGAGGTCAAGGCACAATTGGGGGAGAAAGAAGGTGCGTAGCCAAAGGATGAGGAACTGATGCGGCAACAGCTGAGTTCAAGAAATAAAGAGAAGGCGAGGTCATTCACGAGCAATGAAATCGAACTAGGGATTTGCCTTCAATTTGAGAATTTTCTATTCTTTTAACCCCATGGCTTCGATGTGCACAGTGTACTAAGTGCATGTTAGACACCAAGTTTTTATAAATTTTTACACATTTTATATATTTTTTTCAAATTTATATTTAATCAAACTAATCACATTCATATATCTTATGGGACTTATATGTACTATATAAATTTTCACCATTCAACTCTACTCATTCTCTTCTACTAGTATTTTCACCCGTGCGTGGCACGGGAGTGAATTTTCGAACTTATATTAATTTTGGTGATAAATTAATTGTCACCAAAGTTATGTTCCGTTGTGATTCATTTTGTTAAGTCTCAATCAAAAATTCATTCTGGTTGAGTGACCAAATCGACGGTCTAAAAACAACGAAATGTGTCTATAGAAATTTCGACATAGTTTCTATTTAATTGTTACATGCCAATCCTATAAATATCCAAGTAAAAAGCAAACCGAATTCCACAACACAATAACCAATACACCTAAACACAAACCCCATTGATGCTTTCAAATCGCGGATATTAAAGTACTCTCAATGGAGAAATAAATTATACTAAGGCAATCACTTGAGATACTACATAAGTTGAACTTCTATACCATTGAACTTGTCCATGAACTTGCACCTTATGTCTTTCAACACTGTAAAAAATGCATTGCACAGGAAGCTAATTTTCAAATAAACGGTGGTTTTGATTATTGATTACTAGTAAGAAAAGTAGCACCTAGAAAAAATAAAGTCAGTAGTGATTAAAGTACTAAGCTTGATTAATTTAAATAATGAAAAAATCTATAAAAATTTTGATAGAGTTTGCTTTGTATTTCACACAATGATGATTTGTGAAAAAGATTGTAATAATATGAATGCAAATAGAATAACATTAAATTAAATGCTACAGTTACCAAAATAGCCACACTAAAGAATTTTACTAACTTTTATAGAGCTGATAGAGTTCTTTGTTTAAAATTATTCTACATTGTGTTATATTCAATCACAAATTCGGGAGATATTAACTATACACTTGTGCAACGCAAGGTATTGACAATGAATGTATTAATAATGATCTTTAAAATTTTATTGTGAAATATAATCAATATATATAAATATATTTTATATAAATGACAATATAAGTGGTACAATTCGAAGACCCAACACCCCATTCCTATCCCGTTAGGAAACATTTAACCTCGTCCCGACCATATTCTCATTTAATTGAGGTCAAGCAAAGATGATATAAGAATTGTAATAAGATGGGGACTCCCAATTCCCCGTCTGCACCCTAGCTAGAAACTTTTCATCCATGTCCACGCCCAATGGGAACCTTTGAATATGTATTAATGACATTTAATTTTTTTACAATAAACACCTTCTAAATATGCTAAATACGTACACATATTCAGTATAAACTTACTTATTTAACAAATTAGGCATTTTAACGTATTTTTTTAAACTTATAAATTTCAATCTTTATTTTAAATAATTTAAATTATATAGGATTTTTAATGTGAAAATTTAGAAATTTTATGTTATCTTGATCAAATATTGTATGATTTTGAGATCAGATTCAAATTAATTTTGATAAGATAAATAAATTGAAATATATATGATTAATAATTAAATGACTTAATCGGTGATCCTTAAAAATTAAATAATATATATATATATATATATATATATTAAAACCCAGTGTCCATTTATTTATTATAAAACCTATTGTCGATATATATATATATATATATATATATATAACAAATAAAATAAAATCTTAAGATCTTATTAGAGGATTTGTAAAAAAATAAAAGATAAAAATTAAGCCAACTATGTCGAATTTTGATAAATTTATATAAACATTATATTTGTAGTTTATTTAGTTTTTTGTCTTTATTGTAAATCATAATTTTCAATATGATGTGATTTGTAACATTTGAAATTGTAACATGTAATTATATATCATCTAAATTTTATTTTTAAGGAAAATGTTAATATGTGCAAATGATTGTCAAACTCTAATATCCCTAACTATAGGTCAAATTGCCATCACCAACAACTCAAAATAAATATTATAGAAAATATAAAAACATTTGAGAACAAAGATAAAATATGTTTTGAAAAGAGAATGTCAGTGAAAAAGTAAATAAAGTTAATTAAGTACTAATAATAGTTAATCGACTCACTCGATAATAAGATATAACACCCCAATTGTAGAAATCCAAAAACTTATCGGTGCTGATATCAATTTATTTTAAAATGCAGAAAAATTAAGATAACTTAATTTCGGAAAGACATTTTTCTTCCTTATAGCAATTTAATAAATTCCATTGTTTTTCACTTTTTAAATTAATTATATTTCTCATTTTGTCCAATTTAATTAATTTTGATTAATTATTCGTCCAATTACCGTGTCAATTTTTGTCCAATGAAAATGTATCCAATTAAATCTTAGAAATATAATTAATATTTTGTTTTTAGCTAGTTGTATGAATCTAATTTAAAAGTTATCTTATGATTTAAAAGATAACTTTCATTTTTAGGAAAATCTTGCCAAGACATAATAATCTAATTAATTATAATTGTTGTTTATTTTTTAATAGGGATATGTCCAAAATCGTGTCGCGTGAAATCAAACTTGCCAAAATTTTCTTCTACATGAATCTAATTTAAAAGATATTTTGTAACTTAAAAGATATCTTTCAATTTAAAAGATATTTTTCAATTCAGAAGATATTTTTCATTTTTTAGGGAAAATCTTGTCAACCTATAGCAGTCTAATTTTAATTACTGTTTGCATGTTTTAAAAAAATTAACGATATGTTTCCCTCTTAGCAATACAATATTTAATTTTGATTAACTTTTGTTCAATGAAGCCGTGTCATTTTTTGTACAATGATTATCTTAATAGGCACAATTCTAAGTATTGTATGATTAAAGATATTGTAAGAATCTAAGTTTAAAGATATCTTATAATGTAGAAGATATCTTCATAGTTAAAAGATATCTTTAATTTCGTATTAAAAAATTAAGAAATTCAAAAGATTTCTTTTCTTTTTAGAGGAGATCTTGCCAAGCATAGTAATCTAATGAATTTTAATTATTTTTTTAGTTAGTTATATTTTTCACCCTTTAAAAATATAGATCATTAATTTTGATTAATTTTTTTTTAAAAAATATTTTTTCTTAATTTTTTTTTAAAAAAATATCTCGGCTTGAAAGTAATTTTGCTCAATTGTTTCCACTAAAACCGTGTCAAATTAAATATAAAAAGAATTAATTATTTCCATAATAATTAGCTTAATATTCACAATTTTAAGAATTGTATGAATCTAATTTTAAATATATCTTATAATTTAAAAGATGTGGATGTATGTTCGTTGTGAAATGTGTCAAATAAATGCCGCAAGTGTACGGGTCGAACAAGTAGTAAAATAGATTTTGAGTCCAAATATCGATCCCACAAGGACTTGATTTAATTACCAAAATTATCAATTTTATACTTGATAAGTGCTAGAAAAGCACTTAAATAACTCTTCTATTTTACGTGTTTGTGTGTTTTATTAGTATTATATGTTCCGTTTTATGTGTTTTTCCTTTATTGTGGTGTTTAGGGTCACAAAGAATCAAAAGGAGTCAAAAAAGATGAAAATCGAATGAAAACGGAAACTCGGGACCAAAAAGGCAAGCGAATCAAAGATGGAGGACCTCCGATGCAATTTTATGAAAAGTTGTTTTTACAATTTTTCTTGTGCTAAAGTCGAAGAACATCAAAAGAGGATTCCCAAACTTTTTCCGGATCGCAAATCGGAGTTTCCTAGTGAAAGTTATGGCCGTTTGAAGAAAAAGGACTAAAAGCGTCAAAGCCAAAACTGTTGGGGACCAAACTGCAACTTTTCAAAAGTCTGGGGACCAAAGTGAAACTTTTCAAACGGTTGGAGGACCAAAATGCAATTTATCAAGGACCAAAATGAACAACATTCAAAAGTTGAGGGACTTGGTGTGCAATTTCTGGGTGACTCGGGTGACTCGAGTCGGCCGACGTGATCGAAGTCGGTTGCCAAGTGACTCGAGTCACCGCCGCAGTGATCGAAGTCACGCCGCAACCGTCCCCCTGGCCTCCCGTTCACGCTGCCATGACTAAGCGAGAATCGCGGCGTGACTCGAGTCGGCCGGCGACTGAAGTCACGCCCGACGCCGCCGCGCAGATTTTGACCAATGGACTCCACCTACCATAAAGCGTGTTTTTGGTATTTTCTTGACTTCTTAGAGATAAAACAATCAGCACACCACAATAGACTCATGAAGGAAGACTTTATGATTTTTAATATTTTTGGTGTAATATTTTGCCTATAAATAGAGGCATTTCCAAACTTGAATTACACAACTTGTAGAGAGAATTAGCTTGTGATTCTCTCCAACTTTCTCCTCAATAAAATTCTCTTCATCATTTGTTCTTAGTTCTAGCTTGAAAGCTCTTAGTTTTTCATATTCGGGCTGAAGTAAGAACCTAAATATAGGTTCGAAAAATCAATCGACGATACTTCGGCCGTGAATATGATTAGCGGAGCATTTCTTCACTAATTTCTCTTCTTATTTTATTTTTCATGTTTGAGAAAGATAATTTCTCATATATTGCAGAGGTGATACACGGCGTTACGCCGTTATAAGTATTTAACCCGCATATATGAGTAGTTAGACTTCTCTATTTAAATCTTAGCATTATTTACGTGATTTCTATAGTTTTTATATATTACTTGAGATAGTGAAGTATAATCTATCATATAGCACTGGTGATACCCGCTAATATGAGTAGTTAGACTTCTCTATCTAGTTCGAGGGGGACGTTGTGTTCAATTATCATGTTGTTATCTTTTCTAACTCTTTGCTAACGTTTTCTCTATTCCTCTACTTCAATTTGTTGATTTGTTATGCTTTTAAACCCGTTTTGAATTTATGTGATTATTGCATTCACTTTGGCCAATTGAATCAATTAATCTTTAAGTTCAAGTTATGTGCTAGGATTGGAACTTTTGATCCGTAATTGTCACTAGATTCCAATCCACAGTAGCAAACGAATGTCGTGCATATTTGTTAATAAATCAACTTAGATGTATTAATTCAAGTTTGTGAGATTAATCATCTAATTCAACTCATTCTTCTTGTTCATTTCACACTAGCATTGCATTAAATCCTAAGAACTTGTTTAGGATTATCCAATAGCTAGATGTTAAGTTAAAGAACTCACTTTAATTTAATACACTTAAGGAAGAATTCGTTAATCAGAGCTTTTTGGTTAATTGAGAGTTGATAAATTGAAGAAGGAATAGTAACACGTTGCATGGGAAAGATAAACACAAGATGTTGACACAACCGAACCCGAGAACTAGATATATCTTCAATTGTTGCATTTTCATCTCTTTTATTTTGTCATTTTATTTTCCAATTGCATTCAACTTCACAAAACCCCCCTTTTCTATATTAATTGATAAAAACAACTAGATCAAACACCGTTCCTCTTGGGTTCGACCCTTACTTACCACTTCTACATTAATTTGTAGTTTTAAAACCGAGTAAGGAAATAAACTAAACTTTGGCGCGCCGCGACAAGCGCGCCCAATACTCTATTTGAAAAGGCAATTCGAATGTTGTTTTGTTTTTTTAATGAAAATAAAGTCTTACAAATTAAATATAAACACTAAATGACATCTAAATAACAAGAAGTAATATTTGCTAAATATAAATAAACAATGATGGGGATTATAAGACTTGGGACTTACAATTTCACCGACTTTGATCTCTCTAGTATACGTAATTGGATTCAATTAGTGATCTAATTTTCGTCAACGATCGAATTTACAAAAATAACTATTTACCTCTCTCGAGGATAAATAATTCTATTCTATTAGGCCAATTTATTTATCTCTAAATAAATTCGTTATCAACCTTTTAGAACGCATTCACATGCTAAATTCACTTAGGTTACGTCGAAACTTTACCTAAAGATCACACTAACCACAAGTTTATCTCTAAACCTTGTCTAAATTAGTGTTCTATGTTGTTTATTCTAATTTGTATTTTCATTTCTCAAATCCAACACAAACCAATTCATAATTTATCAATTGATCAGAAAGATAAATTTATAAGTCCAACAACATAAAATTAATGACAAACCAGTCACATACTATTAAATCCAATAACAAAATACTAGAGTTCACAAAGAGGATTCATTGTTCGTCCCAAGTATAAAATTTAGCTACACATGAATTTTAGTACGAGAATTTCACTAGATAAAATATAGAAATACATAACCAGATGTTAACGAGTTGGTGTCTTTCTTTGGGTATTTCTCCTTTCTGTTCTTCTTCAACTGTCTCCAATTGCACCTCCTCCTTGAAAGCTATGTATTTCTATAAATTCTCTATAGTATGGGTTTTGTTTTCACTCTTGTAATGCATATGTAAATTTCAGTATATGAGTGTAAATCCCTCTGCATGTGCTCTCTCTATTCTCGTATTTCTTTCTGTAGGAATTTTCATGCATTCTCTCCACTCCGAATCACCTCTCTCGTAACATGGCCTTGCATTCTTTTATAAGAGCTCCACTTTCAATTCTTCCACATGCCCAATTGTTAGTCAACAAAGGAAAAAGGAAGTGATGATTGTGTTCTTACATGATGGGCAATTATGATGTTCCCATTTTCTTTTCTCTTTTGTTCCCACTAACATTTGCCTCCATCATTATCTCCACTCCAATATATTCCCACTAACAACTCTCAAATGATTATCCGGAGATGCCAATACGAGGAGAAATTTCGTAACATTGCCATGCGATCTTTCATCTTCAAGAAATACGATTTTTCATCCGTTTTTATCGTTTTTCCCTCTTTGTAACTCCTAACATAAAAAGTAAATAATAACCAGTAAAAATATACAAAAATATAATAAAACATTATAGAAATATGATAATTAAAACACTAAAAATATAACTTAACAATGTAGATTCAATTAATTCAAAAATCAAATTAAGGATTAATAGTAGAATTAAATGATTACTTAAAAAATTGATGTTACACGGGTTTTTTGGTTTTTGTATAAAAATTTTACGAATTGTAATTTTTTATCACACCAATATATTAATGAATTTTTAGCCAAGGGTGCGGCTATGTACACCCCCAAAACTTACTTCTACACCCCCTTTACTCCAAAAACCCCCTTGACCCATTTGACCTCATCCCAATTACTCTACACACCCCCCCAATTCCCTCATTACCCTCAACTTAAAAATAAAAATAAAAAAATCACCCTCTTCATACACCGCCTCTTCTTCTTCCTGTTTTTTTTTCTTCTTCTTCTTCATATTGAATGCCCACCATTGTTGATACCAAGCTTCATCTTCTTCTCCTCTTTTTTGTTTCTTTTTTTCTGTCCAAATCTTTACCAAAAAAAAAAAAATTGGTGTTCGAAAAATTTGGGTGTTGGACGAAAATGGTGGGTCGTGGTTTCATCCACCATTGTTGGCCATGCACAACTTCATCTTCTTCGTCATTACAATTTCAGGAAAAAAAAAAAAGGTGTTTCGACCCTTATGAGTCGAAACACCAAAGAGTGGTTCGACCATTATGGGTCGAAACACCCAACGGTGTTTCGACCATTGCAGGTCGAAACACCTTTGGGGGTTTCGACCTATAATGGTCGAACCACCCTTTGGTGTTTCGACCGTGATGGGTCAAAACACCCATTTTTAATTTTTTTTTTTTTTTTTTTTTTTGCGTTTTCCTACTCTTCATTCGACATTCACATTAATGGAGAAGAAAGCGAAGGAAGAATGAAAAGCTTTTTGGAAGCTATTAATGGCGGCCAAAGCTTAAAAAAAAAAAATTCGAGGCTTCGTTCATGTGAATTATTTTTTTTGTCAGTTGGGGACTGTGAGGAGTAGAAAGAATTAAAAAAAAAAGAGAGAAGAAGGAGAAGGAGAGGGTAAATTGGTAGTTGGATGATTGTTTAAAAAAGGGGGTGTGATGAGTGGATTATGGGGGTGCATTTAGCCGCACCCTTTAGCCAATTAAAAAAAACACTGCTTTTCTTTCTTATATATAGGAAAATTCCTGACCATTAATAATGATTGTTAATTAAGAAATTGAATATGGATTACAAAAGAAAAAGACAAAAAAGCACTTGATTTTAGGCCAGAGATCCCCATCGCCCAATAATTATAAATCAAAATGTGTTAAAAATCTTATAGATTTGAGGGTACTTGAAAAAAAATACAATATTTAACTAAATCTTATAGATATGTTAAAAAAAAAGCTAAATCTTATAAACTTCATTTATGTAACGCCCCGCCCTCGTTACACAAACATATACATACATAAATACATTGCAGCGGATGGAGGGAGCGCTACTCGTGTACATAAAAACTAAATCTTTCGCGTGGCTCTTTGGATCGCTCGATTCCTCTTCCCATTCACACACCAACAACACATTCTCTAGGACCCTTCGCCGACTCCCATGCACATAACCTACAAAACATAAACATATAAACACAGAATGAGTCATAATGACCCAGTGAACAATGGATGCGATACAATGCATGTTCACATTGTTTTCTTTCATTCATTGGGCCCTGTTGCGAATCATGTGAATACGTCATCATCATCATCATATCATAGGCCGTCCCCCAAAGGCTGTTCTCACTCTTTGGGGCGCCCTGGGCCGTCATCTAAAGGCTGTTCTCACTCTTTAAACCGCCACATACATCATAGGCCGTCACCCAAAGGCTGTTCTCACTCTTTGGGCCGCCATATCATCATTAAGCCCATGTAAACACATGATAGGCAACGTCATCGTACATACATGCTCGTGTCGTGACATGATCATCATTCATCATTCATTCATACATGCACACATACATCATAGGCCATCACCTAAAGAGTTCTTTTACTCTTAGGCCGCCTCATCATCATCCTCATCATCATTGTCATACATACATACTTACGTGCATCATCATCATACTTACGTTCAATGTTTCCTTTTCATACATTAGGCATAACATAGCATCACATTATGCTCAATTCATTACGTAGGACTTCTACGATCATTCTACTCACATACATAGACATAGAGGTTCACCTAGGCCATAGCATCATATTCCTAGCATAATCATGTTCCCGTGAATCATCTAAGCATATATCCCAATCACGTAAGTCATATTAACTCATTCATATCATTCAAATCATCATCATTGCCATACATCATCATAGCACAAGGGCAAGGAGTCATAACATGTTCATAACTTGATATTCATCATCATAAACATCTATATCACGTAATTCAATCATGTATAAGCATGCATATACCTCATAATCATATAATACATCAATTACTCACTATGTACTTGCAAGAACATCAAGCATAGACCATCCCAAGCTTCTCCTTCTTCTTCCCCCTTTCTTCCTTTCCTTGATTTCTTCCTTCTTTCTTTACTTTCTTTCTTTCTTCATGCTCTTCATGGACCAATCATGGATTCCATAGGGTTTGGTGAGGTAAATCTTGATCTTGAGGGCTTTAGGGAGTGTTTTGGGGTTGTAAGGTTCGAGCAAAATGGATAAATCCCCAAGAAATAGCTTCAAAAGGCTTCTAGACCATTCCTGCCGACTTACTTTTACGGCCGTAACTTTACTCCTTACGGCCGTAATTCCCAAATTTACTGCCGTAATCTTAACCTTTACGGCCGTAACCATCCTCATACGGTCGTACCTTATGGCCATACGGCCGTATCCAACTCTCTGTAAATTTTCATCTCCTTCTGTGGACACTTACGGCCGTAACACATCCATTTACGGCCGTAATCTTACATTTACGGCCGTAACTACCGAATTTACGGCCGTAACTTCACTTATGCTGAATTTTTCCATTTTCTTCGTTTTCTTCGGCCGTTTCGGATCCCGAGGCATTACACGAACTTCGAGTCATATCATAAACATCTCCTACATATATTCTCCATATCGAAATCTCATCATATCGTTTCGGGACGATTTTGGTCGGGACATTACAATTTATCTCAATAAATTTGAAGCAATATTTTTTTGTAGTACAAATCCTATTGCAATTAGAACATTATTTATGGAAAAAATATATGTGGTTAAAATCGAAAATTGAAAATTATTAAATTAATTAAGTAACTAAGAAATAATTAAAAAATTATACGAAACACAATTAATCACAAAAAAATCAGAGTTTTTGAATTCAAATCAGATTAGATTATGACATAATTCAAATCATATTTTTTTAATTCAAAAAAATAAAAAATAAAATTGTAAGATTTCGTATGGGAAGAATTTTGAATTGTATAGGTAGATTGTAAGTGATCTAATAATTTAGATTATAGATATTGTTATATCTTGTTCTTAGATTTGCCTATGCGATTTTTAATATATGTAAAATCTTTATTTTTCCTCTATTTTTTTAAATTCTGATTGGTAGATTTACTTTGAGCGGGAAATAGAATTTTCAGAATAAACAAATTAAAAAAATATTCTTTTTCTATTATAGATGCATCAAAGTTTTGGAACGAAAGTCTTATCAGATCAATAGAAGGCCTCTAAGGATTCCATAGAAGTCACTAAAAAGCATTTGTGATGCTTTTATTGTAACAACATTTATTTTTGCTATTATTTTTTAATAGCATTTTTTATGGTCATAATCTCATAAAACTCTTTGCCTAATTTTTTCATAGCTATAATATCTACAAAGATTTTATGGTGCCCACCAGGGTACACACTATGGTACATCCTAGCTGATATAGCACATGATATGTCATCACAATTGATGTGCCACATCAGCTCTGGGTGCACCATACTGGACACTGTAAAATTTTTGATAATATCTAATAACATTATATAATTATAAACTAAGGCTACGATATAAAAAACATTAACAATAAAAATTCACCCCAATGGCAACAATCTTAAAATTATTCACAAAATTTTTAATCGAAAACTTGTTATAAGATAAAAATAAAATAGTATCTACTTCATCTACCTTTTATTTCATCACAATATCGTAATACCAACATATTCCCTCAATTATATTTCCTTTTTCTCGGTCAAACCATTAGCAATAAAGGGTTGTTCACATTAAAAAAAAAAAAAACATCTCCCAATGTAATGCCCCAACCGAAATCGTCCCGGATATATGTGTGCTTTCGTATGTGGTTTCGGATACGGTATGATATGATACGATGATGTCGCAATATGATAAACTCGGATATATTATGTTATTGATGTGCCTCGAAGTCCGTGTAATGCATCGGGATCCGAAACGGCCAAAGAAAATGAAGAAAATGGGAAATTCAGCAAAATATGGGTTACGACCGTAAATTTGATGGTTACGGCCGTAAATGTGGTTTTACGGCCGTAATAAATGTGATTACGGCCGTAAATATGTGACTTGGATGGGGCACAAGTCTCGGTAGGCCGCAGGACTCGAGTTGCGGCCGCAATGGAAGGGTTACGGCCGTAAGTCCTAATAGTTACGGCCGTAATTGTGGAGGTTACGGCCGTAAAGATGAAAGTTACGGCCGTAATTTTATGTCGGCAGAACTGTTCAGGATCAGCTTTTTAAGGGCTTTTCGACCATTCTTCCACTCCACTCGAGTTTGGCTCTCTCCCAACACCCTCCAAGACACTCAAGATCCTATTTTACCTCATCAAATCCTATGTACTCCATGTTTGACCCTTGTGGAGCATAAAGAAAGGAAAGAATCAAAGGAAGAAGGAAAGGGGAAGAAAAATAGGAAGAAGAGGAAAAGAAGAAGAAGCTTGGGTTTCACTTGTGCTTGGTTTCCTCGACTCATAATGTGGGTAACATGATATTTTACTTATATGCAAGTTGAATACATGCTTATTCTTGACTTGAATTGAGTTATGAACGAGTTTGCAAGGGGTGTGGAATCTAGAAGCATGTTAGGGGCCTTTAGCTTTGATTCGTGACCATGGCATGACGTACTGATGATATGTCTATGTTTATATGACCTATGTGCCCCTTATGTCTTGCTCTATATGTTACCCGGCTATTGGAAAGTACTTATTCCGTTTATGATATATAGGAGACGCGCATGTTATGTGAACCTTGTGTGCTTATGTGTTCGTGTTGCTTGGCTTATTGATGGTTGGGATGTGTATATATGAATGTGCTGAGTTGTGTGCCCGGCCTTTACGTGTTGGTGATGTGTATCTATGTAATTGTTCGACCAACGGGCTAAGTGTAGGCCGATTATGTTAATGTTGGTGTTTCGAATCCCGTATTCGATATGGATGGGAAGCCATTGTATGGCATGAAACGGGATTGAGCTTTCGTGAGGTATGCTAGGCATATATACATCATGAGCATGCATATATTCGTCATTAGCATGCATATATGTTGCTGCGTATCCTGTATTCACGTATATGATACGATTGGCCAAAATGGGAGCAAAGTGCTACACAGAAATGTGGGAGCCACCTCTTGAGTCCCGGCCTATATGTGAGCCTCGGCCAAAAGGGGAGCAACGTGCTACACAGAAATGTGGGAGCCACCTCTTGAGTCCCGGCCTATGTGAAATGAGGCTATTATATGATATATACGCTACGGCGCCACATGAACACAGTGATTCGCAACAGGGCCCATATGCAATAAGAAAAAGATATGACACGTGCATCATTCACTGTCCATCGTATCTGTTATCCACTGAGTCTTTATGACTCACTCTGTGTATATGTGTATGTTTTGAAGGTATGATACGTGTGTTCGACTCGTGGAGGTTGGCGAAGGGTCCTCAAACCGTTATGTGTGATGACGTGATTGGGAAAAAGGGAATCTGAAGATTCGACGAGCCACGCAAAGACCTTTCGAAACCCTTTGTCTATGTAAGTATACGATATGTTTGAAAGAAATTTACGAACCTAGGGTTTCGAATGTGTAAGTACACGTGTAGCGCTCCCTCTATTCTGCTGTGTTTATGTATATGACGTGCACGGGACCACCACGTGGCCCTTATGATTACGTATTCGTGCACATTCCATATGTGATGTTCGTATATGTATGTGTAAGTGAGGGAGGGGCGTTACACCCAATGTCATCACAAGTGTTGTTCAATATATAGCCTTTTCTTGGACTTGTTTGAGCAACTCTTTTAACCCTTACATATCAATGATATTGAACAACTCATCCGGTATAATGACATTCAAAAAAGTAAAACTCATCCTGTGGAAAGAAAAATATATGGTATGAAATTAGAACAGCCAATCAAATGATTATTCATGAGTTTCACATGAAAATGGATTGATGTTTTTGCATGTACATCATCATCCACTTCGGCCGTGGGTCTTCCTTGTTAGTCTGATTTTCAATCATCTAGAATGTTTGCCACAGTTCACTATAAGAACAAATTAAATCAACAACCATAATGCTGCATTCGTTAGATCAAATTGCCACATATTAGTACATGGAGTTTATTTATCAAAATCCATAGAAAATGGAGAAGATTTGACTATGTTTAGGTATTAAATTAAGCTCACATAATAAAGCTAAAAGAATTGATTGAGAAAGGGTAAGTCATACATCATATTAACTTATAGGTAAAAAATTCCAGGCAAAGAGATTAAAGATGAATGGAAAATAGTGTGATTTTTTTTGACTTACTTTGGTGTCGAAATAAAAGAATATTTGAAAAGGTAGCTATATAATCTTTTAAAGATAGCATGATAATTGACTCATTTATAATAGATAGCCACTTCATTTACATTATCGCTGATTCAAAAACTCAATTTAAAGGCTATGATATAATGAAATTGATTTAAAAGTTCATTTTCAATATGACACACATGATATTAACTATTCTTCAATAAGGTTGCTAGTAACTTCTATAGAGATATTTGATGCAAACTGTCGCCTCTTAATTAGACCAAAAGCATAGTACCCTATCACCAGCATTCAATTGAAGAATAGCTTCACGATCTTCTCCTTTAGATCACGAAAGATTACTTTGGATGTACAATATTATAGCAAAAAATTATGCATTCAAATTACTCTTTTTTTAATGCACATATAAAGGTTGAAATAAGCACTACTTTACTTCACAAATAGCGATGAAATGAGAGAAACTCTCAACATTTTTATCATATCAAATCTGACGATAGCCTTTGAAATGCATTTTTGGTGAGCCTCAAGTGCGGTAGGGGATGTAGGAACTTCCAAATCATCTATTGCAAACAATTCAAATAATCACCAAAAATCCCCAAAAAATACTAAAGATATAAAATTAATAAAACAAATAACCGTTCAAAATATCAATCCCATATTTTTGCAGTTCACGCAGAGAATGGAGAAGAAAACCAAAGACCATTCAAAATAAACAAACAAATAAATAAATAAATAGTAAAAGAAAGCCAAGATGGAGACTCATATATAGAGATAGAAGGATAGAGGAAAAAAAAGAACAACGCAGATTTTTGCGGATCCTTATTCACGATGGGAATTTGAAAATGAGATTAGAATGAATCAATGAACGAGCAAATTGTGGAATAGAGTGATCGACAATGATTTGCTGAGATATAGGTCAGTTATTGTAAATTATTAATTTAATTAAATGACTATAATAAAAAAAATTAAGAGAACAGAGAAAAGAAAAATGGAACCACATTGCAATATGTGGTTAAATTGGAATCTCAATTGATTAATAAAAAACAAAAAAGAAAAGGAAGCAGCGGGTATATATTGGAGAAGAAGACTCATATGCAAACATATTTTTGTAGTAGGCAGTTAATCAAGAAACACAATTAAATAATAAATAAATAAATAAAGAAAAGGGAGGTAGGGATTCTTAGGCCTGAATAATTATTTTTAAAAAAATAATAAAATAAAAGTGGAATTTGTACATACATACAATATAGAATACAATGGCAAATAAAAATCAATTCCAAAAATACGTTGTGATAGAGATGGTAGATGGATATATATCAATTGCAAAAATAGATTGTGATATAGATGGCAATTGGATATATATCAATTCCAAAAATAGATTCCAAAAATAGATTCCAAAAATAAATTCCAAAAATTACAAAAATTGGATATATATCAATTCCAAAAATAGATTCCAAAAATAAACTTTATAATATTCTTTTTCTATATTATAGATTTCCTAATTTCTGATTTATGGATGCGGTTTGAGCGGGAAAGCGATTTTTGGTAATTAAAAAAAATATTTTAAATTTTTTTATGACATTCTTTTTCTCTATTATAGATTTCACATCAAAATCCATAAAAAATTAAATTTTAACACAAAGTAATATCATGATAGGATTGAATTTTTTATGAATTTTTATGTGAAATAAGAGAGAGAATGAGTGAAGTTGAAGTGTGGAGATTTGTATAGTAAATATAGATCCCACAAGATATGTGGAAGTCATTGATTTGGCCAAATTTAAATTTAGAAAAAAAAAGAATTGATAAAAATATACAAAGATGAGTAAAAAATTGAATCCTATCATGGGCTGAGTGTGAAACACGATCTTAAGATTATTTAGACCAGAGCGAGGGGAGAGAATGGCAAATTTTGGAAATTGAGGCCAGTATCGTTCTCCAACCCCAATTTTATTCAAATTCTCATATAACCTCTTTTTCTTGTAATTTCGAGTATATACCTGACATGCCCCGCACCAAATTATCTCTAATAACTTGATACGTGGCGTGCGCCAACGACAGCTAAGTGTCGAATCCACTGCTAAGGCAAACTGCAACTGCCATGTAACTGTGTGGTTTTAATTTAATTTAAATAAAAAATAATAATTTGCAGAAAATTTGACAGAGTTTCCTCTATATATTGGACATAACCACCTTGTAAGGATTCATTTCAAACTCAAGTAATCAACCCAACAGTTCACAAGTACCCTTTCAATAAAAAGAATATCAAAACCTTTGAAACAATCACAACCACCATAATCCAACATCAAGGTGATTTCCCAAAACTTAAATGAGAACAACATTTGGAAAGAATTTAACGAATAAACTAATAAATGAAATAATGAATAAACGCTAAAAAGTCATATTCTATTCTCAAAATGAATGTAAAATCCCAACTAACTGCTAATGAATGAATAAATTAATGAATTGTACTAGCTAAATGAAAAAAAAATGCTGATGGTGGTGCTCAATAGGCGATCCAGACTCAAGCTCAACTGCTTCCTGATAAGAAAAACATTAGGGGCATACGTGAGTTTTGTAACCCGGTGAGTGGATAAGTTCGCAAACATATGTAGTTTTTAATCTAAAATACCTTCATGAAATTTATTTATAATCAAGCATATAAATACAATAAATAATTGAAAATCATTGAGATAATCCTCATAGCTAAATTTGATTTAGTTGAACAACACTGATTATATTATTTCCAATGGATTTTACTTTCTAAAACTGAATTCTGTAACTAAAAATGATCTACTGAAAAATAACATTAAAAGTATCAATGAGCAACAACACACTTGTGCAGAGTATTCTCAATGCACATGACGTGTTACTCAAAGTCTGATCTGTCATCTGAATATCTGATCATACGCGCGCAGAGCAAGCCCCAAAGGCTAAGCACCCCCGTACACGCCCAAAGCCTACATGTGTACGAAAGTGGGCCCCAAAGACCTCTGTAATTTGGATCATACACCCTGAAACACATCACAACAGTGCATAGTGGGTAAATCTAACAAGGCACTTTATGATGGTTTTGAAAATATTCACATAATCTCTTAGAAAGGAAACCCTACTTAATAAAATCCATGATTTTCTGAGATATTTATTGTAACAATATCTCATGATAATCTTTAAAAGCATATTGGAATTTAAAACGTGTTACTTTATGAAAAATATAGATTTTCCACTTACAAAACTCCGAATTGCTTTTAGTTCGGCTGGTACGCTTCCCCAATCGTCTCGTCACCACCTGAAATAATAACAATATTCTAATTACAATCTACGCACTTGAATTCCCAATCAATGGCCTAACCACATTCAATACTAAACTTTAACTTTTATAACATTTTCTAATTTCTCTATTCCACTGCTTTATTCCTCTTTTTCCATTGATGTCGCAATATTCTATATTATTGGAATCACCCAATTGAACCATAAAATAAAGCTTTAAATTTCCAGCATCTAAATATGATGAATTCCAATCCACTTCAAATTAATGAATTATGGCAAGATAACATCATAATAACATCTAATTTACCAAAATCAATGATAAATTTCGAATCTCCAATGTCTATTGGTAAAACCCTAAAATTAATTTTACTATTTATCTCGAATTCAATAGGGGAAAATTGGAGAAATATACTTACCACGCGAAACAACGACGAATCCAAGCTTTCCCTTCCTTTTTTTCCCTTTTCTTTTTCCCTTCTTTTTCTCTTTTTCTTTTCCCCTTTTCGCGATTGGCTTCCTTTTCTTTGGTTTTGGCATAATCATGTAAACGGGCTGTATTGTTTGTTTATATTTATATATTAGTATTTGCAACTCAGGCCCTCTGCTTATTTGGCTGATATAAGTTGGTCCCTTGGCTTTTAATTGCATCTATAACCCATAAACTTCTAGTTAAATCAATTAAGTCTAGTAGTAGTTAAATTCCTTTAAGACTTTTACTTTGACCCATAATTAGCGGCTTTGACAAAGTAGTAGTTAAAATTAAAATATGCGAAAATTCGGGTCGTAACAATTCCAGCTGAATTGTTAAGAGTGCAGTCCCTATTAATCAATATATTTCTAATTGCTGTTCAAATTACGATTCATTCCTTAATTGTTTGAATTTCGATTCATTATCATATACTAAAGATCCAATGCCCACATATGTGCATTTTAAATGTCCACATGTGAACCAATAACACTGCGAATGAAAGAAAAAGAAAGGACAAAGTAAAAAGAAAGGAAACCATAACCAACTAGCCAGAGTGTACGAGCAACAGAGGAATAGCCAAATAGAAGTTCACCAAACGGCAAGGAAAAGATCGAAGAAGCACAAAATAAACAGTGAAGGCGAAGGAATAGGTCTGGTGAAAAGTTATTTCTATAGGGGTTTCTCTTTTCTTTTAGTATGACTTTGGAAAAATTTGGTTAATACAAATAGTTACGTTTCGTAGTTATATAATGACAAGTGGAACCAAATTTTCGAAAACCAGGTGATAAATAGAAAAAATCAATTTAACTAGTATACAGTTGTAACGGTATTTCCAATCAAATGATTGGTGGAGATTTTGAAGAGCAGATGTAAGATAATGTGGAAGAAGAAGCGGATGTAAAGATGGAATGACTGACATACAAGACATATATCGGTCTTTTTGGAGAAAAACTTACGTATGCCCGCCCTACCATCCCATGTGGTAGTGCATGCTAATAGATGAGTGACACATAAGTTTTTTCCTAATTCACATTCTCTCTCTCTCTATCTCTCTCTCTCTCGCGGTAACACATACTTCTTTTTTTTTCTCTTCTTTATCTTTTTAATTTTTTTAACTATAAATAAAAAAAATTCTTGATTTCATTTTATTTGGCATAATGAGAGCTTTAAAATAAGTATAGTATCAATTTATAAATTTTTTCTTTTTAATAATTTGAAATTTATCGCAAATATATAAAATTGGTCTAATTTATAAATAAATAAATTATAACTAATATGTTTTCTTAATTAATTTACGACTAATGTATGAATGGTTGAAAAGATGAGAGAGAAAAATAAAATTTAAATTGATGAAGTTTAATGTGAATAGAACAAGCACAAAAAATTAAATTAAAAATTTATTATAAAGCTTTATTGATGTTTAATTTGTGTGTAGAAATTCAAAAATATAAAATGAGATTTATTTAATGTGACTAGTTTTAGCTTACTTGGTTCTATTCCATTCTTTGATTATCTTAAACAATAATGAAATGAAAAATCAGCCATAAATTTGAGTCTTTTGTTTAATTACTGGAGAGTTTCAATTTAAATACCATATTAATATATAAATTACTATTTTTCAAAACTAAGTATTTATTTTAAAAAATATTTTGCTCCCTTTTAAGCATAAGTTAAAGTTAACTTTAACATAGATTAACAAGATAAATAATTTAAACCTATTACCTATACTTTCATGGCATTTTTTTAAGGTAATCGAACATTATAATAGAACTAATTAAGTTAAAATTACTTATATGAATTAAATCTCATTTTACATCTTTGACCTTTAAATACAAACATCAATTAAGTTTCATGACAAATTCTTAATTTAATTTTTTACCTCATTAGTATATGTTAATATTAGTTGTAATTTATTTATATACAAATTAAACTAACTTTATATATTTATAATACATATTAAATTTTTAAAAAATAAAAAATTTTATATATTAATATTATACTTATTTTAAAGCTCTCATTGAATTGAATAAAATGGAATTAATTTTTTTTTTTGGGTTTGCAGTAAAAAAATTAAAAAGAAGAATGGGAGGAAAAAAATTATGTGGTGAAATATTTGTTGTGCGTGTGCGCGTCCGTGTGCATGAGAGAGAGAGAGAGTATGTGGGTGGGTGGGGAGAGAGGCAACACATTATTGGACCCATACATGTGTCAGTCATTTATTGGTACATCCTACCACATGGGATGGTAGGGCGGGCATATGTAAGTTTTTCTCGTCTTTTGGCTAATTTCTACTAACAAGTTCATCCTTATCCATCCACCTTCATCACACTGTGGTCACATTAAGTCACAAAGGTCACAAATTCTCTCAAGGAATTGTTCACACAACCATCACTAGCAGTCACACAATCACCATCGGTAGTTACACAACTACCGTCGGCAATCACAATTTGTTACCCGCAGTGATGGAGGTAGACCGGAAAATTTGGGTATGCACAGAAGAAAATTTTCAAACAAGGGCCGAGAATACAAGACATTCACACTAACTCTTTTGATATTCACACCACATTTTATTTGGAAACATAATCCGTAATTTTAGGTCATTGTTACTAAAATTATTTTTAAATTTTTTCATCTCATTCTTTTTATATATTAACTGTCAATTAATTAATATAATCAGTCTAAAAATTTTGTTATCAAGTGAAGAAAAATTATTATATTTTCCCTTCGTATAGAAAAATAGGTTTAAAAACATAATAAATGCAAAATTTAAATCAATATTTTTCTCCAATTGAAAGTAAATTCCTATAATATTTAAATAGGAATCATCTTAGAGATCAAATATATTGATTCCAAAGACATTAAAACTAGAAATGTAAAGAAAAAAAATTAATAATATAATTAAAAAACTAAATAAAGATTAAGGAGTGTTGATAAAATAAAATAAGTGATGCATATATAAAAAATGACATGTATATATAATCACCCATAATTAAAACCAATTTAACTACAAATTAAAAATAAATATAAATAAATAAATAAATAAAAATAAAAATAAAATTCCACGAAAACGGGGTATTCTCGGGAATACCCCTCCCTCCGTCCCTGGTTACCCGCGCTACAAACACAATCACACAACAACCATGACTACACAAACGCGACTACCAACACTAGTCACACAACCACCCACCACTGACCTCTAACCCAACCACCCACATCAAAGATCTCCACCTACCGCATCGATGGTCACAGTTCGTCATATCGGTCACATAGTTTCCAACACCGCCTTGCCATCGTCACACCATCACTCATGTAACGTCACACTCAACACAAAACACAACCACCACGGTCACACAACAATAGCAACCGCCACCAACTGGCCACAAGACCACTATTGGCGATCCCAAGTCACAACAAACCATCGTCGCTGATTGTAAGAACAATCACATAGTCATCAATTATAGATTGATGAATTACTCCAACAAGAAGATGAGTGGAGATATCACGGAGAAATAGATTACTAATATATGAACAACTCATGGTGAAATTTTACACAATTTGGACGTAACCAAATCTTGTGATTGATTAAAAAAAAAGAAGAGATATATGGGTAAAATGAAATTATATAAATAACAGTAAATATATAATCCAAATGCATCATATATATATATACACATATATGTAGTTTCGACCTAATTTATCAATAAAAACACAACAAAATTGATTTTTTCAAATCTATGGCACAAGTGACATGATTTAGCTAATTTTCTTTATGACTTTCTTCACCCCCCTTTGCACGGGGGTTATCTCAACCCCGTTAAAAGGGGTTACGTTGGTAATTAATCAATACTTGATATTCCTTCACCCCAAAAAATAACTAAAAGCTTGATATATACACTAGTATTCAACCTGTGCATTGCACGGAATGAAAATACTCTAAAGAGCACGTCTTGTAGATACAAAACGTAATATATACAAATATAATTGTGATGATAAATATAAAGATACATTGCTGAGCAATTAGGGCGTGTTTGATTGGGGGTGGAAAATGTTTTCCAAATTTTCCATTTTTCAATCAAACACCTTTTATTTTCTGTGAAATTTATTTTCCATGTTAAGCAAAAATGTGGTGATTTCCTTGAAATCAAGGAATTGGAATTCCCATGGGGAGGGGTGGGAAAATGAATTCCATGGAATTGAAATTCTATGTACTTTTCCACCCTCCAATCAAACACACTTTAATGTAAAATATTTAAGATGTTTCTCACGTTAGATATAAATATATCAGTGAACAATATTGTGATACAATCGAAGTAAAACAATTATAATATAACACGCATTCGATGGAAGTGCATTTAAATCGGTGATCATGGTTTGTTAGATGATGTGGTGGTATGCATCTGAACCAAATAAATATTATAGATAAAATTTGAAACACTTTTTAAACACCACATTGTTTGTTGAGTTTTTCAATTGACTATCCTCCACAAATCAAAATTTTTAATCCGCTACTGGTCGTGACTCTGGAGACAGCACAATACAATTGTCCACGGGTGAATACGACCATCCTCATATAAATGCCAACATTAGAAAGCAATTGTCCCCAACTCTTGCTAATTGTCATCGCTTGTGAGTTTTTCTATTCTTAATTTTTTAATCAAGTGTTACCTTTTCCATCCACCTTTTTAAATTAAGAAATAAATAAAAAGCAAACATATAATATAATTATTATGAACAAAGTAAATTCTGCCTTGGTTAAGAATAAAAAACATTTTAAAAGGAAAAAAATAAAAGCTTTTGTAGGATGAAAAATCTTAAAAATGATATTTAAAAAACACGGCATAAAAATATATACGCCGATAATCCACTAGCAAAATTTTGACATCTACCCTTAGGCATAGATCATTTGTCATTCCAAACATAATAAAATACACCACCCAATTCAATTAAATAAGTCAAACACACATTTTCAATTAAATGAGAGTCAAACACATATTTCTTATGCAAAACACTAATTAATAGCCCACTTAACTTAGCCAAAATATATTTCACTTATACTCACTAAAATAACTTTCATATATTTATCCAATTCAATTAAATGTGATTTCTTAAAAAGCAATAATTCCTATTAAAAAAAAGCAGTAATTCGATTTTTTTTTAATTTTTGTATTCATATTGTCTTAGATTAAAAATTAATATCTATTCTAAAAAAATTGATATTTGGTGTATTGTATTTTTATTTTTAATATCTTAGAAGTTTTTTTATATTGTACAAGCTTTTGTAGGAAAAATATAGTCAATAATCTTGTTCATGGCTTAAAACCATAAAAGCGTAATTTAATCCCACTTTAGGTGCGCATTATGGGGCCAATATATTAATTTCATTTATTATTACTAGCACTAACCTCTGTGCGTTTCACGAGAAGACATACCTAATAAGTAATTCCTATAAATATAAATAGAATAGCATTAACAGTACTGAAAATAATTTTTAAAATAATTCACTATAATCAAGAACATCACATGATTTAAGTAACGCATATTCAAATTTTATAAGAATTTTGATAGAGTTTCGCTTGTATTTCAGACAATTCCATCGTATAAATATCTTGTAGTTTAGATATTTATTTACTTGTTAACAACTTTTATCTTTATTGATTAAATATGTAATTTAGATATTTATTTACATATCACTAAAATTAGACCATTAAGTTAATATGAAATTAGCTTAGACAATATTTTCGTACGTAGATATTTTTTTTTCCTCTAAAACTCTCTACCAATTTGGTAGATGCTATATTTTTTTCTCTAAAATTATTCTACATTCTGTTAAATGAAAGTACAAATCTAGGGAGATATTAATTATACATCCAGGAAATGCACGGTATTGACAACGAATATGTAAATAATGATTTTTAAAATTTGATTGTAAAATTAATCAACATATAGATATATTATAAAAATGACAATGTATCATGCGTAGTTTGATATATCCCAACACCTTGTAGCCACATTTTAAGAATTAATTAGTTTTTGAAATAAGGGTCACCATAACTCTGATTTTTTCAAGGTGAACGATTATATCTAGAGGGACTTAATTAGTTCTAAAATGATTAATGTTAGAGTTTTTCTAACTAATATTTTCTAATTAAAGTTGATTGATATTACACGTCTAAACTATTTTATTTTTTAATTTTTAATTTTAATGTTACATGTTTGTTTTCAATAGATTTGACTAATTTTTTATCACACAAAAATTAAATTCTAGCCGAAATTTGTAATTTTAATTACTTTTCTTGTTTTTAATTAATTTACTTTCAAAATAATTTATTGTATCTAAAATTAATTAAATGGTCCAATCTAATTTTTTTACCTTTTAATGTTACACGTTTCTTTCAATTTTTATGCAAAAATTCAAAGAATTTTAATTTTTCATCATACAAAAATTTAATCCTAATGAAATTGCTAATTTTAATTAATTTTCATTTATTAGCTAATTATTTTTAAAATAAATAATTATGTCTAAAATTACTTAATGATCCAACTTAGTTTTTTTTTTAAATTTTAATTGAACACGTTTCTTTTAGTTTTTGGGTAAAATTTAATCGATAGTAATTTTGTATCACACCAAAATTAAATCTTATTGAAATTGTTAATTTTAAGCAATTTTCATTTCTCAGATAATCATTTATGAAAGTAATTTATTATTTTTAGAATAATTAATTGGTCGAATCTACCTTTTTAATTTTAAATCAAAAAATAATATTATTAAAAAAACTAAAACGAAATCTCCTACATTTAGGCGGAAAAATCAATTATGTTAATAAAAAAATTAAAAAAAACTCTCTTTATATATATAGAGAGAGATAGTTGTTGTTGTTGTTGTTGTTATTATTATTATTATTATTATTATTATTATTATTATTATTATTATTATTATTATTATTATTGTATAGATAGATTTAGGAAGATTTTTGCCAATAATGATAATTTTTGAGGAATTTAATATGGATTAGGAAAAAAATAGAAAATAAAATTTTAATAAAAAAAATCAATCAATAGAGGGAAACTCTCATAGGTAGAACAACCAGATCTTAATTAAAAAAATCAATCAATAGAGAGAAAGTCTCATAAGTGGGAAAAACCCCGCAAAATGTATATTTCGAAAATAGAAAAAATTGCCACTCTTTATGTATAATATAATACAATAAATTAATTGTTAATTAATTATTAATCTAAGATGTAATTGATGTGTCATGAGTTGGAAAAAGAAGCTCCAAAGATTCATATATTTATATAGATTTAAAAAGGTTGGAAAATGAGTGGGGTAAACATATTCAAAAAGACTAAAAAATAAGTGAGAAAATTTCCTCCAAAAGCGGCATCTCTTTATTAATATATAGATTATTATTATTATTAATTAAAAAATAAACTAAAAATGATTAAATTAAAAAATTATTATTAACCTAAAGCGAAATCAGTTACCAATTTCCCCAAGTAGCCATTGGCTACAACTTCTAAATGCCTAATGAGTAGTACTTTATAGAGTAATATACGTACTCTTTTCTCATAACTATCAAATGTAGGATATTTGTTTTTTTTGAATTGTCACGATTTTAAACTGTGACTCCAATTTTTTTTAGTGAGTCACAGTCTTAAACTATGACAATTGGCGCATAGAGGGGTCACAGTTTAATTAATTAAGGGTGTGTTTGATTGTAAAATTGGAAAATTGTTGGAAGCAAAGCGTTTTTCGGGTAAATGAATTCTGGGAAAAATTTTTTAAGAGAAAATGATAGTTGTAAGTGTTTAATTGCATTAATTTGTAAGTTAAAAAATAGTACTGGCAAAAAAACAGACTTCTAGAAAAGTTGGAAAGCATAGGCGGACTCTCCCAACTTGGACGCACGACAAAAAACACTAATCACTTCGCAAAACCTTCGATCTCCTCTCCTTGGATTTCCAGAAATCTCCACCATCGTACTCGTGACACCACCGGTAGCTTGAACAGAAACCAACTCTTCACGCCCACACCGGTGGCCGCGGTCTCATCTCGCCAGTTGCAAACCCCTGGTAGCTGTGCTCTCGCATGATTTCCAATTTCGAGTATTCAATTTCTCTGTCTACTGCTCTTGTTGGAGAATTTCCTCCCTGAATTGGTTGTGATCTTTTGCGCATTTGATTGAATTGTCATTCAATTCGATGCCGGATCTAGTTTCGCTCCCTTGGGCAAATTCGTTGCAGGTTAATTAGGGTAAATTAAGGATCCTTTTTTGATTATTTGCAATAAAAAATTGGGAATGATTGACTTTTGAATTGTTGGTTTTACTTGGTCTCTGAATTGGGGCATTGGATTAAAAAAATTAAAATAGATTGTTGAACTTTAGACTTGCTTGGTTTGATAACTGATGATGAGATTGGGAAAAGATAGATTTTTCACCAGTGAATTGGGAAAAAAAATTTGTTTTACGACTTCCTCATTTAGAGCTTGTTTGGGAAAGCTATTTTGTGTAGAAAAGTGATTCATTTTGGAGAAATGTAGAAAGTACTTTTCCATTGTAGGGTGTGTCATTATAAACATGATTCTTAGAACACAGTCACACAAGATCCTAATAAATTTTAAGAAAGTAAAAGTTGGATGTAAGGGATTTCGTGAACCATTATCCAAAAATGAGTTATTCTTTAGCAGTTATGGATGATTTGGTTATTTGTTCCACCGAGCCTTCCTCACACCTAGCTCCCCAACTTCCTAGGACCAAGGTCTAAATAAAATCTTTTTAAGTCATATATTTGTCAGTAAAATGTGTATATAGATGAAGTAATTCAAGAAAATGTGCAAGTAGAATGCTAAACTAATATTGATGGTTTGAAATAGAGGTCGAAATGCATATAATACATACATTATGCCTGGAAAACTAATATTGTTGGTATCTTGATATTAATCTGTTGTCTTGGCTGGGAGCTTGGCGGAGAAGCTAGTATATTCAAAGTATATTGTAAATATGAAATAACATGTGGAATGGTTTTTATGACTTGTGAATTCGGGGTTGTTTGATTCAATAAAACCCATGACTGTTATTGAGCGAGCATCTCTTGGGAGTTTGATTTATCTTCTTCGATTACCAAATTTCAGAGAGATATTTTAAGAATTTGGTTCACCTTCTTCTGTTACAAATTTTCATACGGAGATAACTTGATTTAGTTACATGTTTCAATTGATTTTTCTTCCAAAGTCTTTGTCCATTTTTGTTGAATCTCTTTGCCCCTTTTTGTTGAATCTTTTGGTCGGCAGTTTGGCTTCATTTGAACTTTGAATTTAATGACTTTCTTGAAAGAAAGCTCAAACTATTTTCTTTGTATTCGAAAACCACATATCAAGAAAATTGTGCGAATAGAGTTTCATATGGGAAGCTCGTAGTATTTTCAGTCTCTAGTGTATTGAGGTTCATTTGGTATACAACTGGTTTGAATATAGAGCTTCTAGTAATCATGCTTAAGTATGACTTTTTAGTAATAGAAGCGAGCCTAAAATTTAATTTTTGTCTTCTCATGGAAGCAATTAACGTTGTTCAATAAAAGAAGATATATCGTATAGAATCCTCTCTCTCTCTTAATGTATTGAATGAAGAAAAAACCTTGGACTCATTAAGAAAAATAACCTCTATTTGTAACAATTTATATGGATGTGGGAGGGATAACGAATGTGGTAAACATGGGAATTGCAGTGCAAACTGATTGGGAAAATCGAGAGTTCATTTCCAATCCCTCTCTCAATGTTCGTCGCCTCTTTGACTTCCTCATCCAATTTGGTAACCATTTTGTATAAACCCCTTTTCCCCTTCTTACATCTGATTTGCATTTGATTATTAGTTTGTGAAGCTTACTTCCTTCATTTTCAATTGCAGAGGCAACTGCAAAAAATAATTTGGCTAAGTTGAATGAGAAGCTTGAAAATCGGTTGAAAACCATGACCCCTGGCGGAGTCATGCTAGAACTCGTGACTTCAAAAACCGTGATTTCAAAAACCGTGACTCACCCTTGAAGTCACGGTTTTTGACCGTGACAATTAGCGAATTTTGGTATAGTGAAAAACTCTTGTTGTACTGCTTTTTTTATAAATGCTTATTAAAGAAATACGTGTTTCCTTAATTTTATAAACGTGTTTCTTTTTTTATAAATGCGTGTTTCTTTAATTGATTAATTTTTAAATCTTGTTGCTAACAAAAAAAAAATAGTAAAAAATAAAAAATAGTCTTTTGGCGGGAAAATCACCTTTTGGTGGAAGAGCTTTTATTATATTATAGATTATAGACTAGTGTTTTCACCTGTGCGTTGCACGGGGAGACGTATGCTTAAGACATAATTTAGGAATTGTGTAAGAGACAAAAAGCGCAAAAGATCTTTTAATATTTTTGGCAGAGTTTCTTTTATATTTGTACAAATCCATCATGTTAACACTCATCCCCATCCATTATTGGAGATTTTTTATCTTTTAATATATACAAATGACATTTATTTTTTTCAATAAACACCTTCTAAATATATTAAGCATGCATATGCATAGTAACGTATTCGGTACAAATGACAATTTGTGAGATAAATAGTGATAATATGTCACATTTTGTTCATTCTAAGATTAAATTTATTAAATAAACACGTAGAATGTAGAATAATATTAAATTAAACGCTATAGTTATCAAAATAACGACACTAAAATTTTTTTTACTAACTTTCATCGAGCCTTTTTTCGTTGAAGTTATCTAGCATTCTACTAACTTGCATCTCACTCACTTGATTCCCATTCATACTACTCTTTCAGTGACCTACCTTTTCTTTTCTTTTTTTTTTTTTTTTATTAGAATGAACCGTACATCCAAAGATTTTTATCCCCTTATTTCGAACAAGAATTCTTTTCACTTGGACATATAGCCAACAAACTTAAAAGACAATAGTTGTGCAGATGAACTATACGTTTCTTTAAATTGAGCTTTTACTAAACAACTCTATGGTTCATATTTGACGGTCCTTGGAAACATCGAGCTTATAATAGAACATGACAGTGCACAAATATGAAATTGCGACGTCTATTAAGGACAAATATTCGATTCAAATAACAAAAGATACATGAATCCAACCGTAAACATAACTACATAAATACTTCATGTAGGGCGTGAATCCTCCAATTAGTAAGAAAACATTCAGTGAAGGCAACTCCTCAAAATTGCTCGGATCAAGGAGACTGCTGTACTTGCACCTTGTAAAGGGAAGAGGAACACTTGAGTTAATATCAAGGTTTACAGAATCGTATTTTTGGATCGAATCGGTCATCCGAATCGGATCGATGGATCGAATCGTGAATCGTAAGATTCATTTAAATAATAGCTAATAATTTAGAATAGATATAAAGTCAAAATTTTAGTAACAAATCAACAAATAATGGTAAATTCTTAGCAATAAATCAGTAATAAATAGTTGGAAAATAAGTTTTAAATAATTTTTAATTACATTAAAACCATCTCAGCAAGAGAGATACAATTCAAATACAACAATCAAGCTCAAATATGAACTCATTCATCGAAACAATTGTTTTCATCATAAAAAAGAAGCTAATTATTGATCAAGATAAAAATAAACCATTTTACACATGGAGACTAAAAAGGCAAAGAGTAGAGCTAGGGTATGTACAAAGAAAATGTAGAAACTATAAACCAAAAAAAAAAAAGAAAAGAAAAGGAACAACTCTCGCGAAATCTCTTTTTTTTTTTTACGATTTGAATCTCGATTTTTTTACGATTTTTTACGATTCAAATACGATTCAATACGATTCAAACAGCATCCGATTTTTCAAGCGATTCAGATCGTTTGGGCACTTTTGAATCGTAAAATCGCATTGAATCGCGATTTGAATCGCGATTTTAATAACCATGGTTAATATGTAAATGCATGTGCTTAACGCAAACGTAATTATGGATTATTAAACTGAAGGAAATAGTTGTCCATTTACTTTCCATGAATAAGGCCAGATAAATAAAATAATTTGGCACCGCCATAAATCTCAGTCCAAATCTATGCTTGAACTGTTGCTTTGTTTTCTAGAGTTTCTTAACATCCTTAAACTTGTCGAGGTGTGCGAGAACACCTATTACTTTAGGGAATCCACATATAGTACAAAGGAAAATTAATAAAAAAAAAATTAACAAACTATGCTGCCAAATGCACACAACTCATGCTTTTGTGCAATGAACTTGGAACAAAAATGATAGTTCCCATGAAAAAATAATATGATGAATAGACTAAAGAGTTTCTTATATGTTAAATGTAAATATCCACATTCTTGATCATAGACTAATATGATGAATAGACTAAAGAGTTTCTTATATGTTAAATGTTAACATCCACATTCTTGATCACAGTCGAAACTAAAAAAAGAACATAGTTACAAAAATGAAGAAATTAATACCAACCTAAATATTCAATACACTCAATATATACAACAAAAGCCCTTTAATCAATACGATAAATTGTTTAAAAAAAAAAACTGTCAAAGGTAATTTCAAACTGTCAAAATGCTCTCTCAATACTTCTTGTCTGCATTAATTTGATCACTCATACATATGATCATTGTGTCAAAAAATGCAGGATACTAAATACTGATATCTGGTCTCACAAAGCAATCTTTTCTCTTTAAAAAAAAAGGTAAAAAAAAGGTAATTTTTTGGTCGAATCTTATTCTACAAGTAAAAAACTTAATTACGTGGGGCAGATGCATCTACCCATGCACAACACTATATTCCCCATTATTCCAAGAAGCAAAAAAGAAAGGGAAAGGAGGCAAAAAAAAAAAAAAAAAAGAAGAAAAGGAAACGATGTGCTAATAACATAGAATTTTAGAAATCCAAGAAATTTTAAGCAGAATCCTCAAGATGTGAACCAAATCTGTTACCCCTTTGGTCGGCTTCTATCTTCCTCAAAATCCATCACTCCCCCATGTTCAGAAAAGATCTCCTCATGCTCTCGGAGCTCGGCGCCAACCGGCTTACAGTTTGTATCTTCTGCCGTATTGTAAGACACATTGGCTAACAATCCTGAGAGTGAATATAAACTAATCTTTCATTATTACCATTTACACATGAAACTATAGGTAAAGGAAGACCAAGCAAGTGACCCTAAAATTAAGAACGCTATATTCTACTAAGGTTTAATAGGAAATGGAACCATCTGATGAGTCCCACCACTATGGTAAAAACCATCCATATCGAGGTTGCAATTTCTAAACACTTCATCACACTCAAGGTTATCAGCTAGTCCAAGCAATTCATCCTTCAACATCTCAATCACAAAATATCATAATAAAATAGATAAATTGGTGCCAGGTGGTTGATAAAAAATAAATTATCAAGGACTTTATATTTTAGCAAGTGACAATTCTTATTGGCATGGAATTTGAAAATGTAGTATATTATGTGAATTAGATTTTTTTTTAAAAAAGGTTAATGCTACAAAGAAAGTAAAATTAATTCTATGCTAAGGATCATGATTTTTAAATGAATTCTCTGCTAAGGATCATGATTTTTAAATGTCCCTTTAAAAAGTAAAGAAACCAATTGAATTCTATGCTAAGGATCATGGTTTTTTAATGCCAATTTCTTCTACTTGAACATTAATTAGATGGTGTAACTGAATCTATAGAAATAAACACTCCAAAATCACTAATCTCCATCAACCACAACCTATAAAAAATACGAATTTAGGCTATGTACGATAGCCGCAGATGATAATGACTTCAACTTTTAACAAAATCAATAGAGTAAAAACCACACCCTGGGCAACCTTAAAACTTGTTAAGATCTTTCTTGATTGCGTAAAGAACCTTAACCCAAACACCTTGCTTCTGAAAACCTCCTCCCATAAACAAAAAGCGAAAAAAGAGACAATAGAGTATTATGATAAGCGATAAGGCGAAAGGACAGGTAGAAAAATGTTTCAAGTTAAAACCACATAACAGCTTCAGGAAGAGAGGTTCTCATTTCTAGCAATATTTCTTAAGTTATGGTAAAAACAGAAAATAAATTTCACCATTGCCAAAACAGCTACAAAAGTGGAAATGTATAATTTAAACCATGATTCTTGTAATTGTAAACCCATCAAATTGTAAAACCTTCAAAATAAATATTCCTCAAAATAAATTCATTTCATGCTTTTGAATTCCCACAAAATAAATAGAAACATATTCATAAGAGAACAAAAAACATGACCAAAAAGAAAAATTCAGCATGAATTAAAATGGGGAAATATGCTTTATTCATAAAAGAACAAAAAAGATAACCAAAAGAAAAATTCAACGTGAATCAAAATGGAAAAAATGAAAATGGGGAAAAAAGAGGCATACCTTATTCACAAGAAAACGAATCACATGACCAAAAAGAAAATTTTGGCGTGAATCAAAATGGGAAAAAAAAAGGCATACCTTAGATTCGGCTGGAGGAAGCCGCTCTCCATTGTGTCATCAAAAGAGATAAGTGAAAAAAATTGTATAGCAATACGACTCCTAAACACACACCAAATAAAACAAAAAAACAAAAAAAAAAAAACAAAAAAAAAAACAAAACAAAAAAAAAAACAAAAAAACAAAACAAAAAAAAGAACCATGTAATGTAAACGAATGAAATTATCAAGAAGTAATATGTGAAATAGAGGGAGGTCTGAAATTACTCACATGAAGTGCAACTCTACTCAGTTGATCGGACAGTTCTGAGAAAGAGATATAGTTCTTCTGAGAAATAAAATAAAAAGTTAAAAAAACAGAACACAACAAAAGTTAAAAAAATGCAGAAAATTTTTTTAAAAAAAATCAGTCTACAAACAAAAAAAAAAAGATGGGCAGAGTGATGCAAAATTCATTTCCCAATCAACATTAACAAAAGACGTCAATTAAAATATCAATTTCACAGAACTTACACTAAAACCCTCAAAATATTAACTACCAAAATGAAAACCGAAAAACTATAATCCATATATTAGCATTGGAAAAAAAGATAAAATCAAGCATTGAAAGGTCAATGAGAGTGAGAAACAAGAGAGCACAATCAAAACAGAAATTACAGAGATATTGGGGAGGGAATAGCTACCGAACCAGGGATTGATAAATAGATTCACGGTATTTAGGAGATTTGAGAGATTATGTTGAAGCCCGAACGCGGAGAGAAGATTTTCCATTCCCCAATTTGCACGATGAAGATGGAAACAGGATTTCTTGATCTGGAATCAAAACTGATGATGGAAACGGGTTTGAGCGTGAAGTGAAAATTAGGGCTGAAGATGAGGAATCCGTAACTGAAGCTTATCAAGATGCTGAAGGCGTATGATGTTGGAAATATGTGATGCTGGAAATCTATTTGAGATGTGCTATTCACACCCACCATTTTACGCTTTGCACCCACATTTTCTCGGGCGGACAAATATAACCTTACAAGTCGGTTATAGGTGGACGAGGGCTTATTCTGAATGCTCGGCCAATAATGGCCGAGCTTGCAAAGCCATGCTCGGCCAAGGATGGCCGAGCATGCACCAAGCTTGCAAAGCCATGCTCGGCCAAGGATGGCCGAGCATGCATGGGCATGCTCGGCGCCATCCTTGGCCGAGCATGGCTTTGCAAGCTCGGCCCCTAGTGGCCGAGCATGCCATTCTTCTCTCTCTCTTTTTTTTAAAAAAAATATATATATTAATTTAAATTCATAATGTGATTTGATTAATAATATTCATGTGTTAAAAACTACTAACAAATAAGGAAAATTAATTATAACTACGTTAAATCACCCTAATTGATAAATTAATTAAAAACCAATAACAAATAAGAAAAACTAATTCTAACCAAGTTAAATCACTAATTCTAACCATGTTAAATCACCCTACGCATACCGGGTGATAAAATAAAATAAAAAATAAATAAACAAAAAACTAAAATTACTCGGAACATAGAAAAATGCTGATTTCGCTGCCTAAACATGCTTGGATGCCCCAAATCCATTATATGTCATTGCAAAGCAATGAGTTTGACTCGTGGCATCGAGCTACCCCAAATCGATATATTATTCATCCAAAACATAGTTCGAACGCTAAAACTGTAAGGTGCGGTTTCTTAAACAAATAATTATCATAAACAAATATTAAATATTATTAACAAGTGATTATTATTAAATATAAATTAACTACATCAGAAATTTAATTTATAAAATAAAAAAATAAAAAAAAAATTAAAAAAGATAAAAAGGAAGCTCGGCCAGCCTTGGCCGAGCTTCCAATATACCTGTTGGTCATCCTTGGCCGACAATCTGTTTTCATGCTCGGCAGAGAGGGTATATTTGGTATCGGTAAAATGTGGGTGTATGATATTAAAAAGGTGGGTGTGAATAGCAATTCTCATCTATTTTCCCAACTCAGCTCGTGATTTCCCAATTGATGATGGAAACCGTGTATATGATTGTTAAAGATTCGTAATTATCTTAAAATAGATTAATTAATTAACACTTAATAAAATAATAATTAAAATTGATGTAACAATTAAATAATATTTAATTAATTCAAAAAATTGATAATTTGAGCGGGAAAGTGACCTCATTTTATTAATATATAGATATAGATTATAGATTATAAATTATAGATTAGTTCAAAAAACTTGATATAATAATTAATGAATTGGAAGCCCACTTTTTGTCTCTCTCCCATTAACGTTGACAAACGAGTCCAGCTGCCGCATCCTTAGTTGATTAAGGAAACTAGTGCTTCACGTATCTTAATTTTTGCCGGGAAGAACAGTCAATACAATATTTACTTTGGAAATTTGAATAATAGAGATTGAAATACAATATTTACATTTAATTTTAAATTTCAAATGTGGATTCAATCTTTATTTATTGATGAAAAGATAAAAGTAGTTGTTAAATTATTAAATTATCCTTATGTAGATTCAAATGTGGAGCTAGTTTTTGAAAGGTTGGGGCTGTATTTTAAGAAAAAAAGGTTGGGGACCAAAGTACAAAAATAGTGAAAGATTGGAGACCATTGGAGTAATTTATCTAATTTTTATTAACTATAAGTAATAGTAATTATATTTATTATGATTATCTTTAGTGTAAATTATAATGATAATTATTATAAATAAATAAAAATCACAATCATAGTCGTGCTGACTAAAATAACTATAATTATTAGTATTACAATTTGTTATGAATAATTGAGAATAATTTGGTGGTTATGAATTATGAGGAATAATTTGGTGGAGGAATAATTTGGTGGAGGAATAATTTGGTAAAAGATGTAATTATTATATGTGAATGACTATTATACCCTTGATGAAATTATGTAATTACGGTTGTACCATTCGAAGTTTTCCTATAAATAGGGCTTCAGTTATTAATGAAATTCATTCCTGAGAATTCCTTAGAATTCATTCTCTCTAAATTCTCTCTATTGTTTCTATACTTTTATAACACGTTATCAGCACGAGTCTCTAGCCATTTGAGTAATATGAAGGGAGTATGCTCTACAGTTGCATCTATTGATGAACCTCTCAGATCGTAAACCTTAATATTAGTCGATTAATTGTCTCTAAAACTATGCTCACGAACAATTCTACGGATCAAGATTCTCTCCTCTCAAAATCATCTTCATTCGAGAGATCTCCTTTATTCTTCTTCCTATTCTCTCACGATCTCCGTTCTCTTTCTTGACGCATAACATTTATAACTTTTCTCTCATCTCTGGTGTTTAATTATAGTTTAATAATATTATATTTTGGCTTAATGATGATTATTGCATTATGGGCAATTCAAGAATTGGCAAATGGAGGAAATACGTGCATGTTCAATTGCTTCTACCAAAGAAAAAGGAAAAGGTATATATAAATTATATTACTTTATAATATAATAATATATTAAACTATAATATTCGTTTTCTCGAGATATAAGGAGTATACGTTATCAAAATCAAATTTTCTCGACTCCATTATACTCGATTTAACGAGAGCTTGATTTGACACTAATATTGATAAGGTAAACTTTCAAAATTTGCAAAAGCAAGACCCCAATTTTTGAAAAAGTTACAAAATAGTCCTTGAACATTTTGATATTGATAAATTGAAGTAGAAAGGAGATAATTTTCAATCGTAAAACATTGATAAAATATTTTTGACAATTTTACCTTTGCGAATTGGAATGGACAATTTTACCTTTAGGTAAAACCGACCTAATTTTAACGACAAGTGAAAAATGGATAGAATATTCATGAAGAAATTCTAAATCCATTGATTATATAAAATGGCTTGAAGTCCATTTGAGTTAAAAGATCGAAATATTAATGTAACTCCCAAGAGTTCAATTACATAATGTACTTATTCTAGAAGGATAAGTGTGCGCTTGTAGAAGTAATGAGTATTTGTTCTAGAAGAACAAATCTGCTCCCGTAGAAGCAGTTCAATATTTAATTCTCGCACTTTATTTACTGCAATTTAATTACTGCAATACCTCCTACTTGATGATGGGTTCAACCGTCACTAAACGGAAGGTTTTATATATTTACGCACTTTATATGCTAAGTGATGGGTAATACCTTCTACTAAGCAGATCCTACTCTGAAGAAGTAGTTAAACATTATGCAATTTAATTCTTGCTATTTAAATTACTCAGAATTTATATTTATTGCAATAATTGCCATAAGGTAGGTTCGACCACCTATTGGAGGAAATTTAATTTCTGCAATTTAAATTTACGCACTTTAGATTTATATATTTCCAATGTGGTGGGTAATACTACACGATTGGTTATAACTAATCATACTCGAGGAAGAAGTAGTTGATCAAATATTCTAATCCTACTCTTGAAGAAGTAGACGATGAGAATAAAATTACTTCTCCATATATACCAAATATTAATGGAGAAAATTGAGCAAGTGGTACTTGAAGTTACCATTGGATAAATAGATAAAAGTAAAATGCTCAATAGGTCCCATGTTGATAAATCAAAGAAAATATATCGCATGGAGAGATTATATGAAGTAATCTCATCGATGATATGAGATTGTATTAATATGAGAATAAAATGCTCTTGAAGAAGCATAATCACTAGATTTACGTATTTGAATAAAGCCAATATGATATTATTATTACTCCGGAAGAAGTACAAACAAATGAAGTGGAACATATTGAGAATATCAAAGATGACAATAAACACTCGAAAATATAGAAAATCTAAAAGAAAATATATATTGAACCCATAAATGAGGATGCGTCGAGAGTATAAATACTCAGTAACTCTGCCACCCAGAACATTCGGGTTCATAATGAAAGATCCAAAGGATCTCTTTTCGCTTGACACCGATGATCTGTGACCGATGGGTTTTAGCTTCCATGATTTTTGAACATATGATTGAATCTTGATGAGTAGATCGGCAAGCTGTATTAAGCGAGAAACAAGTATATTTCTCATTGACGAGAAATAAATTTATGTTCTACACCCTGATCTAGAAATGCTAGCAAACCATCGAAAAAATAATTAATATTTAATAAACCTATGGGTTTGGTATGAAAATTCCACTGTGCAAATGACGCTATATTGAATATTTCCTCCAGCGTGTTATAGCCGCCTGGAAGAACAATAAAAGCTTCACTATTGCTCATCATGTACATCAGGCAGTCATGGATGGATTGTGTTTGTAGCATCAATCCAGTTGGACTAATGACATTTCTAACTCCAATTCGATTACTGCCTCCAATTCGATGAAAAGGTATTATACTTGACACTCTTATCCCCCATAATTGTGCGGCCATCGTAAGACTCCTTAATAGTTTGTTATTAGTCCCTCCATATAGTATATTGATATTTTGTTTCCCTAACTCCCTTACAAGTTGGTCTGCCATATCCACATATTGGATATGACCTACTAGTCTGGAGCCACCAAGAACACATATAGTTTTTACCTGGCGAGGTAAAGATTGACTTACATGAGATGATTCTGATATCTCCATCTCCATCTCCACCTCTATCTTTCTCTTTCAACGAATGAATGATAGATATATGAATCCCTCTATTTAAAGAAAAATTTTCAAACCAATAATTGAGTGCACTATTTACTTTTTGACAAATATGAAAGAGAAAAATGCAGAAAAAATTTAAGTGAAAATGACATATATCTGTCGGTGATAGAAAATAAACGAAAAAAAAATCGAAAATCGAAAAGCGATATTTACAAATAAAAGAAAAATATTGATATTCTATATTACATAAATTTGTCTTACATAAATATGGGAAAATCATTATACTAAGTTATTCTACTAAATTTACAAACTGGATCTTTTAAAGTAAGTATTTCAAGACTATAAAGTGCTTGTTGATCTTTGAATTTGGCCCATAAGGCCATTAGCTCACCTTGCACGTGTCCACTAGGATGTGTCTCAAGAGCCTGTTGAATATCATCCAAAGGCTCCTTACTCAATCCATCCTTAATGAATGCTATTTTATCTTCTCGGTTTCTGGACAAGTACCCCAGATTTACATCGAGTGTCACATGTCCACCGAGCACACTTGTAGCATCCTCCTAATCTTTTTGCTCTCCGTTTCTTTGAAAAACTACTTTTACCCATACCAGGCATGTATTTAGAAGGAATTGAAACCTCACCAGATAATCGAACCTTTGCTTCAATCAAGCATCGGATATCTTGTGGGATACCCTTATTCATTAGCATCCTTAATCTTTCCAGCCTACATCGATAAATCCTTTTTAGGATTTTGGTCGGTAGTGATGGATAGTATTTTCGAAGATTTGAGAGCATATGATCCATTATAATGTATAGACCCTTGTTAGGATGAATTTTGCAATAATTTTGATGATTTATTTATAGAATAATACGACGCGTATGAAATAAGACTCCGATTTTAAATAAAGCGTAAGAGCTACGATTTCGGAATTAAATAATAGCCGGATGTGATGCGTATGAGCTGTAACTCCGTGTTTGAACAAAGAGTAGACAATAATGTCACCAAAAGATGATGGAATATGTCGGTGAATTGTTTCTATGATAAATCATGTTGAGCACTATACAGATACTAGTGAAATCGATATAAGAATTTACTGAACTAGAAGTTCAATAATACTCGTTTGCAAAACCGGATTGACCATCCCGGTTTAAATAATTATTGAAATCAATATTTCAAGTGAAGAATTAAAGGAATTCTTCAATGATTGTTCTCGATAAATGATGAAATCATTACTAGCTAATATTGGAAATAAATCCCAAATATATCTGGAATAAAGGATGAGAAATATGGGCCCACTCATCCTCCATGTGGACTACTAGATATTATGATATGGATCCACTAGATAGTCACATGTGTATATGATTCGTAATTTGAAATTTACGAAATATTTGCTCACGGTATGAGCATGATTTCCAGATTTAATGATAAAGCTAGTAAATGTATATCCCAATACTTGAATAAATCCCTGAAGGATTGAGTATGCGCATACAAGTGGGATATTATATGGCAAATTATTTAAAGTCCTCAAATAAATTGCCGATATCGAGAATAGAATGCAAACGGTCTAAATTCCCATATTAAGGCTGAATGATGAGAACATATATGATTAAAATCATACCAACTGTATGAGTTTTGGTGTTCTAAATTTTCTCAGCATGAGGGGGAGTATTAAAGGTTAAAAATGACATGTGAAATGCATCATGTTATATCCTCACAATTAAAATATGAACTTGAAGTTCAAAGATGCATAAAAGATGCTATGAACAATCACATATATCGCTTAAGATGCTTTGATAAGTTAGCACGCCAGAAGCGTTGATATTATGAGATTTCCCCAAACCTATATATCAAAGCAAATTATAAAAGATGGTCTTAATAACGGAGGCATATGCTCTTGAAGAGTATATAGACATAACTATATTGTGTAATCCTACAAGAGGATTAATAATGAGATATCTCGATAAGTTATGTCGATATGGGGAAAGAAATGAAATTGAAAAGTGTCGACACGATATGAAAATGTAGCGCTACATATGATCAATGATAATGAAAATATTGAGATATATTGAAGATGATAAGTGGTGAATGTGAAATCCTTGATTTATGAGATGATGAGATGATGATGACTGGTGCTCAAGTTTAAAGATAAACATGGTGGTCATTATATGTTGCATGCTCATGAAAGTTAAATTACCGATCGTGTATGTAGTAATGCAGAAAAGAAAATTAAAGGATCGGGTGAGCTAAGCTCGTGTTTATAAGTACCCTAAAGGGGGAGCTAAGCCCCTGGGAATGAAATAACCTATTAAATGAGTATTAAATGTTAAATGATATATTTTAAGTGTTAGTTAGTTATGAAGGTTTACTTATATGTTTACATGTTTTTATGATGAATTTATATGCTTTAAATTGTGTGTTTTGAGACATGTGTTCATGGTGAATGTTTTGTAGTTGTGTAAGAAAATTGATGCACTCTAAATGAACAAAGAGTATAAAACCAATGTATATGATACTCATACAAATGTATGAAAGATTTTGAAATGCTTGCAGCATACTTGTATAAAATACGCATTGCACTCTTTTTCCTTGACTGAGGTTTTATCCCATTGGGTTTTCCTAGCAAGGTTTTTAATGAGGCAACTTTAAAGGCGTATTCACATGAATAATGTACTCTTTTCCTTCATTAGGTTTTTCCCAGGGTTTTTCCTAATAAGGTTTTAACGAGGCATATTCATGGTATATTGAAACGATAGGAGAAATTGATACAAGGTATCTATTGGATCAAGTTATAATGGAGCTAATGCTTTAGATCCAAACGATGATGATATTGAAATCATTTACCAGAAGTAAAGATATCAGTTCTCAAGATATGAAATCAAACGGAGCAGCTGTACTCTTTTTCCTTCGATCAAGTTTTTTCCCACTGGGTTTTCTTGACAAGGTTTTAACGAGGCAGCACATGAATACTCCTATACCGCTGGAAGACATCAGGGGGAGCAATGTTTTGATGAAGCAGTATATAACCACTCCAAGCTATCCTGCAATCGGTTTGGAAGTTTTTTTCCCACTGGGTTTTTCTCCAAACAAGTCCAGAAGACATTTGTATTAATAGTCATTCAAGGGGGAGTGTTATGAATAATTGAGAATAATTTGGTGGTTATGAATTATGAGGAATAATTTGGTGGAGGAATAATTTGGTAAAAGATGTAATTATTATATGTGAATGACTATTATACCCTTGATGAAATTATGTAATTACGGTTGTACCATTCGAAGTTTTCCTATAAATAGGGCTTCAGTTATTAATGAAATTCATTCCTGAGAATTCCTTAGAATTCATTCTCTCTAAATTCTCTCTATTGTTTCTATACTTTTATAACACAATTATAATTGTACACACACCCCACCATTATGATTATAATATTAAATATCATGTACAATTTTGTGTCCACAAAATAATAAGTTTGGACATTGCTTCAAGCATGTTAACATTGCACATCAAAGTCAATCATGTTATGTTGAAGATATTTTTTAAAAAATTAAATCATCATTTACCGATTAATTAATTTATTATTGTTAAATAACAAAATCATAATAAATTTTGAAAAAGATTGCTCATTAGAAATGCAAAAAATCAAAATGAAGGAGAACAAAAAAAATAAAATGCAAAAATTTAAGAACTAATTAGTCACATTAACGTTTTAATAACAAACTTGGACATCACTCCAACATTTAAAGCGGTTTACATCGGATCCATCAAATTAATTAAACTAGCATATCGAAATAAATGAAGGAAGACTGAAAAAAATGAAATAACACATAATAATTAAAAAAAATAACACGTCAAAGTCAATCTCATGTCATATGGAAGATATTTCAGAAAAACTAAAATCCATTTACCATTTAATTAATTTATTGTTGTTAAATAAAAAATCATAATAAATTTCGAAAAAGATTACTTGTTAAAAAATACAAAAATTAAAAACTTAACATTGTCGAAATAATTTATAATTTATGGAAATCAAGCATTACTTTCCAAACAAATACAAAAAAAAAAAAATCAACTCTAAAAATATAAAACAATAGAAAAATAAAAAAGCATGCAATTATAGGCTAATTAGTCAAATCAACTAGGCTAGCCCCCCTTGCAACGACAACTCTTTATTTTATTCTTTGTAATGTTGTTTTCTTTGGTCAGTACTAAATTGATTCGAGTGCTCTTTCTTCGCAAATCATTTGTTAATGGATTTACGTAAATATACTATTCTGGCATCACTCCCCCTGAGCATTTTAGGGATGCCTTGCCGTCTCGGGCTCAAACACGCACGAGGGTGCATTCCGTATCCCAGGGTACACAGGCCCCTTTACCCAGAAGACGGATGTGTTGACTATTACAAAAGTCTGGCAAACGAACGATCTTCAAAACTTCTATTCCTTTACTACTTGTAATATGCTCTTGAATCTTCAATATTCACCAACTTCTTGGATAAACTAATCTTCTATCTTCTTTTCCTGCCGAAAAAACGAACTTTCGACTTATACCACGTATAATAATACGCTATCTTAAAAGCTATATTTGCGCTCTCTCGTTTAGAGATGCCTTAGAGCCTACTAATGCAAATAGCTTTAGTGGAGCCTCTACCGGTCCTTCTATGGCGCAAAGAAGAAACCGGAAAAAAGGAACTGAAAGTTTAAGAAATTTAAGAATAAATGAAAACACACTTTTTCTTTTTTTTTTTTTCATTTTTTGTAAAAGGTTTTTTTTTGGAGATAATGAAATCACATATTTATAGGCTTTTTGGTGTCTCAAACCAAGAGACATATCTTATACATTGAAGAGATGTGTCTAAAAGGAAAAAGACACACCCTTTCATAAAGAGACATGACTTGTACGTGAAGGGATGTGTCTAAAAAAAAAAAAGAAACACACCCTTTCATGTATGAAACTAACAAAAAACCACCTTAAATTTTTTTTTTGTTTTTATTTTTTTATTTTGATATTTGAACAAATCCCAACAATCCCCCACTTGTTCAAATATCTACAACACTTAGATTTCTTAACTGTGTTATGCATAGTATAAGGTATCTTTCGATTTAAACCTTATGTTAGTGTTAACGTTGCAAAGTATTGTCGAATTCCTGGGTAGCCTTGGCTTTGAACCCATTAATCCTTGTGACAACACCGGCTGCATCACACACATAACACGTCATTCTCAATGTTCCATATTGTTTCGCTTTGGCGCGTTAATGGCCTTGCGCCCATCCGATTCGTGAACTTTTCAGAAAGGAACTCCTTACTTTCTTTGAAGCCGCACCACTTCTAAGTTCATATAGGTGACATTCTTACAGTGCTTTAGTTACAATTAAAAGCATTTGTACCCGGTACTGAATCTCAACCCTCGTGTACGTAACCCCAACACTTAGTGTCATTAGGATAGGTCTTAAATAAGGTAAGTGTTGAAGACAATCTGCATATCAAATGATTTGTTGTTACCCTTTAAACCTGTGAATTACTCATTTTGTAATGACGGGTAGGGTTGCTGTAACGCCCTACCTAAAATACCTTATATAATATGTATATAATATGGCAGTGGAGCATGTATTGGCGTTACAAAACCGTATCTAATTATCCAGCACCCGAGATTCGTTTTTCATTTCCAAAACACAATTTCCAATAACCATCTGTACGCATAATACATTACAAAAGTTGGGTATATACAAAGTCATATCTACAGGATACCGAGCTTCTTTCTCTTTCCCCCACGTCACGCCTCTCACCCTAGGCCCTCGAGGAGTCTCCACCTTCTCTCGAGCTCCTATCGTGACCGGCACCACCTAAAACATGTAAATAAAACATCGTGAGTCACATTGACTAAGTGGGAAATTGATACATATACAATGCATATCACACACATAGCATGGGCCCGTTGAGAATCATGTGTTTACGTAGGCGTAATTTCGTAATAAACATAACTGAATGGCCCGGTCTCAATCCTCTTGCAGAGCCGTTTTCCCGTGAGACCTCCATTTAGGCCATTGGTCCAAATCCTCTTGCGGGGCCTTTTCCCCGTGGGACCGAAATTCATTATACATATACGCAAACACATGATAAACAACACACACTCATATGATTTCACGGCATAATAGGTAAATTATTGGTTCATCTTCACATTTATCATCATCCTAGCTTCACACATCATATATGCAAGTATCATAACTCAATCATCTATACAAGCATAGGAAACATGCCATCTAACCGAACTAACGAGACAACTTGCATCTATCATATTAAACATCAACCAATTCACATAATCCCAACAACTTACCTTCCTAAACAACATTTATAGCTATTACCCACATTGATTGGAGTAAGAAAAAAGCCTCAAGTTGCCCAATCAACTCACTCCACTTCCTTCCTCCTTCTTCTAGTTTGCAATTTCACCTCCAATGGTTACTTCAATGATCAAACAAGTTAGGGAGCTTAGGAAATTGATTGGGATGTTCTTAGGGATGATTTAGGGTGCCTTGGACCAAGTGAAATGAATTAAAACCAAAGAAATGACCGGCATTAACTAAAAATACCATCCAACTGACTTAAAATTACGGCCGTAAATCTCTATGTTACGGCCGTGAATCTGCAAATTACGGCCGTAAATCTATACCTTACGGCCGTAAATCCCCACCTGTGGTCGCACCCTCTTGCGTGCGGCCTGCAGAGACTTGGTCCCTTTTACACTTCCTCAACTCGGATAATTACAGCCGTAAATACAGACTTACGACCGTAAATCTCAAACTTACGGCCGTAAATACAAAAGTTACGACCGTAAATCACCAATTTTTCTGCATTGTCCCTTTCGACTCACGTTTTCCAACCGTACCTATTTCAAACATGTCCCAAGCATTTCAAACCACGTCATACCCCTATCAAACCCATCGTCATCATCTCACATCACATTCATATCATCTCATAGCATATACGAAACACATACGAAATGCGTATAACATACGTACGAAATACATACAACATATCGGCGTATTTGGAGCGGGGCGTTACAGTTGCCATCATTGGCAGATTTTTCTTTAGGAGTTTCAAACCCATCCTACTCGACATGGATCTTGCTACCTCTCGACCAAGAGGTTTAGTGAAAGAATCGGCCAAATTCTCACTAGATCTTACGTATGTAAGTGAAACTATTCCTCTTTTGATTAAGTTTCTTACATAGTTGTGTCTTAAGCTCATGTGTCTAGATTTACCGTTATAGACATCGTTATATGCCCTAGCTAAGGTGGCTTGACTATCACATAGAATTGATATAGAAGATTCATTCTTAGCATCTAAAGGAATCTCATAAAGAAGATCCTTAAGCCACTCTGCCTCCTTCCCTGCTTCTGCTAAAGCAACAAACTTGGATTCCATGGTTGAGTGTGTTATGCATGTCTGTTTCTTTGATCTCCAAGAGACAGCTGCACCTCCAAGAGTGAATACCCAACCTGACGTAGACTTGTTTTCACCCGCACTTGATATCCAACTAGCATCCGTATATCCTTCCAATATTGAAGGAAACTTTGAATATTGAAGTCCTAGGTTCTTGGTTTTCTTGAGATAACCAAAAACTCTACCTATGGCCTTCCAATGTTCAACACTTGGGCTACTAGTGAATCTACTTCGTTTACTCACTGCAAATGCTATATCCGGTCTAGTGCATAGTACCGCGTACATGAGACTACCGATGGCACTTGCATATTCAAGTTGGGCAACAACTCTTCCGTTATTCTTTTCGAGTCTGATATTTGAGTCAAACGAGGTGTTTGCTTCTTTGATATTTAAATGCATAAACTTTTCAATTACATTTTCTATGTAATATGATTGTGTCAACCCCCACTATTCTTGATAACTTTTATGCTTGACCAAGATTTTTCATCTTGAACGTAGAAGACAGAAACTCTTTTGTTTCTTTAATCCCGATCATGTGATTGCTAATGATTAGCATATCATCAACATATAAACAAACAAACACCACATATCTATCACACCTTTTTGTATACAAGCATTTATCAACTGTGTTGTGTACAAAACCATAGGATATGATGGCTTTGTCAAACTTATCGTGCCATTTCTTAGGCGCTTGTTTCAATCCGTATAGGGATTTTATAAGTTTACATACCTTATTCTCATTTCCGGGTAGCACGTAACCCTCCGGTTGTTCCATGTAGACTTCTTCGTCCAAATCTCCATTCAAGAATGCAGTCTTGACATCCATTTGATGTATATGCAAGTCATAGATTGATTCAAATGCAAACAAAATCCTAATTGAACTAATCCTAGCGACTGGAGCATACGTATCAAAATAATCAATTCCTTCTCTTTGCCTATATCCTTTTGCTACCAATCTTTCCTTGTAGGTTTGGATAGAGCCATCGGTATTATATTTCCTAAGAAACACCCATTTACAACCGATTGGCTTTGATCCTTCGGGAAAGTCAACTATTTTCCAAGTATTGTTGGAAACAATAGAATCCATCTCATCATTTATGGCGTCTTTCCAAAAAATGCTATCTCGAGAGGTCATCGCTTCTTTGAAAGTTTTAGGATCTGCTTCAACTTGAAGCACATAAGGAATAGTTCTTACAACGTCTTCCCTAGTTGCTTTGGTTAGGCACAAAATTATTCGTTGTGAGTCAATCTCATCTGATCCTAAAACCTTTTCCTTTCGAACCCTTTTACTTCGTCGAGGTTCATTAGATTCATTAATACCATTTGATGGTATTTCTGGTGATTTTCTCATTGTAGAAGCTTCCTTGGGAACCTTTACAAGTCTTTCTTGAATCTCATCCATACTTAACAAATTTTCAAAGAACTCCACATCTCGAGATTCAAAAATGACATTAGATTCTAAGTTTAGTAGCCTATATGCTTTACTATTTACGGCATACCCTACGAAGACACTCTTCATGCCTCTTGGACCTAACTTGGTGCGTTTAGGATCGATATTCTTGTAATAAGCAAGACATCCCCATACTTTAAAGTAACCAATGTTAGGTTTTCTATGTTTCCATAGTTCATAGGGTGATACTTTCAATTTCTTCGAAGGAATTCTATTAGTTATATGACATGACGTTAGCAAAGCTTCACCCCCAAAGGTTATAAGGTAACTTAGCGTGCATGATCATGGCGTTAACCATTTCAACCAAGGTTCTATTTTTTCTCTCTGCTAAGCCATTTTGCTCAGGAGTCTTTGGTGTACTACATTGGTGAATAATATCAAATTCTTCACAAAACTCATTGAAGTCATTTGAGAAATATTCCACCCCGATCGCTTCTAATTACTTTAATGCATTTATTTAATTGATTTTCGACTTCTGTTTTATATCTCTTAAACATATTTAATGCTTCGTCTTTATGTTTCATTAAGTAAACATAACAAAATCTAGAATGATCATCTATAAAGGTTATAAAATATTTGTTTCCACCTCTAGTAGTCATGCCATTTAATTCACAAATATCGGAATGTATTAAGTCCAAAAGATTAGATGATCTTTCAACGCCATTGAAAGGTTTCTTAATCATTTTAGACTTAACACATAACTCACATTTGTTATATTCAATATTATTACATGAAATCAAACCAATTTTAATCATTCTTTTCAAAGTAGTGTGACCAATATGACCTAATCTATCATGCCATAATGAAATAGAGTCGATCACATAGTTCAAATGCATAGTATTATTATCATCATTGTCGTTAGTATATAGTTTGGTCATTCAATCGCAGGAGTAACCTTTACCTATAAAGGAACAATTACAGGATAATACAAGTTTGCCGAATTGCTGGATTCATAGACGGCTTTTATTCAGGGTTTCCTAGTGGATTTCCACTAACAAGATTTCTATTCATATCTGGAACATTTAACACATTTGATAAAGTAATTTTCTTTCCGGATGTGACGTTTAGATCCACACTTCCCTTCCCGACTACTTTGTATTGATTCTCGTTTCCCATTTGTATGTATTCATCATCCACTTCTTGGTAGTTTTTGAACAAGGATTTCTCATAGCAAACATGGATGGTGGCGCAAGTGTCATACCACCATCCTTTCACCTTTCCTTTGATGGCATTGACATAGTTGACAACCGCAATTATTTTTTCATTGTCAACTGCGTTTACTGAGCCTGTTTCTTTCTTTTTTCGGTATCTACAATCTCAAGTGAGATGTCCGAGTTTTCGACACACGAAACATCCTCCTTTTGCCTTCTTATTGCTTTCGGCTTTATGAAAGGATTTTTGCTTTTTAGAATCTTTGTTTGGCCTTTTGGAGTGATCTACGGCATGTGCTTTTGAAGTTCCCTCATTGAACTTACCATCATGAGCCCTTGATTCTTCCTCAATGCGAAGGTGCTTTAATACACCCTCCACAGAAAATTCCTCCGAACTATGAAGGAGTTTCTTTCTAAAGTTTTTCCAAGATGATGGCAATTTAGCAACGATTGCACCAACTTGGAAAGCCTCGGGAAGATCAATGTTTACGGCATTCATTTTGTTTACAATGATTTGCAACTCATGTACTTGAGACAAGAGAGATATGTTGTCCAAGAATTTAAAGTCAAAATACTTGGATATAAAGAATTTTTTCGTACTTTCTTCTTCGGCAACATACTTTTCTTCTAGAGTCTCCCAAATTTCTTTAGCTGACGTGACATTGACGTAAAGATCATACAAACGATCCGAGAGGGCATTTAGGATGTGTCCTCGACATATTAGCTCGTCTTCCTTTCGTTTCTTTCTTTCGGCCTTGACTTCATCTGAATCGGCATCAGTTGGATCCGCCAAAGGTGGTAGGTCTTGATCTAGTACGTAGAAATTCTTTAGTGTCGTAAGGAGAAATATTAACTTGTCCCTCCAACGGGTGTAGTTCATTCCGTCGAAACGATCGAGCCTAACGAAATCTTGGTTCATCATCTTTATGGTTGCCATTGAAGTCTCGCTTCCGGTTGCCATATAAATATAGCTTTTAGATTGTTGACAATATTACAAAAGTCTGGCAAACGAACGATCTTCAAAACTTCTATTCCTTTACTACTTGTAATATGCTCTTAAATCTTAAATATTCACCAACTTCTTGGATAAACTAATCTTCTATCTTCTTTTACTGCCGAAAAAATGAACTTTCGACTTATATCACGTATAATAATATGCTGTCCTAAAACCTATATTTGCGCTCTCTCGTTTAGAGATGCCTTAGAGCCTACTAATGCAAATAGTTTTAGCGGATTTACAAGCCTCGACCGGTCCTTCTATGGCACGAAGAAGAAACCGGAAAAAGGAACTGAAAGTTTAAGAAATCTAAGAATAAATGAAAACACACTTTTTCATTTTTTTTCCTTTTTTGGAAAAGGTTTTTTTTTGGAGATAATGAAATCACATATTTATAGGCTTTTTGGTGTCTCAAACCAAGAGACATGTCTTATACATTGAAGAGATGTGTCTAAAAGGAAAAAAGACACACCCTTTCATAAAGAGACATGACTTGTACTTGAAGGAATGTATCTAAAAAGAAAAGAGACACACCCTTTCATGTATGAAACTAACAAAAAACCACCCTAATTTTTTTTTTGTTTTTATTTTTTTATTTTGATATTTGAACAAATCCCAACAGGATGACCCACCTAAAGGCAGTGGATGGACATGCCTTCGCATCCTGATCCTGCTCATATGCCTTAAAAAATCTAATAGTATGGAAAAAACATGGCGCCAAGGCATGCTCCGAGGGCAAAGGCAAGTAGACCCCTTCGCCCGATCGACGGATTGCCCATCAAATGCAGTGGAGGGACAGTCCCTAACGGGTTGATCCCACTAGTACGTTTGATAAACTCAAAAATTGCTGACGGAACACGAAAGACATCCCTTACCAACAGCAAGCGGAATGCTTCCCCGGTCGGCGAGATGTGCAGCCCAAACAATTGCTAAGGGTACCTACACCCATGTTTGAAGGTCGTCTCGGGTAGATACATCGGCAAAAAAAAAATAAAAATAGTAGTTCAAGAAACAAAACAAGTAATGCATAAAGAAACACATAAAAAAAGTTTTGTTAATTGAATTGGGCTTGTCACCTCTTTGGGTCAACACAAAACGGCCCCAAAGAGAAAATAGAAAATTGGAAAGTCACTGACGACGGAGAGGTCGAGCTGATGGGGAACCTTCCCCAGGCCCCTCTTCCCCTCTTTGCTTCCTGACAAAAAGATCCCTAACTTCACGATACGCTTCCCTGGCCTCGTCCTACTCCTTGATGAGCTCCTGGGTAAAGGCCTCCCTCTTTGCATTATGCTTATCAAACTCTCAAGCGGCATGTGCATAAGATTCTTCCACGTCACGGGTTCGAGCCTCATGGTGATCATCCTCTCTCTCTTGCTAGGGGCCCTTCTTCATCTTGTCGAATTCATATTGCAGTTTGTAAATGTGAAGTTCATGTTCCTTCAAGGCATGAACGCGGTCTTGCAATGTCATGTCTTCACGTGACAACCTAGCCTGTTTCGCCTTAGCCTGGTCTGTCTCAACGCTGGCCATGGACCACCCTAGGTCTGCTCGATGGGCCTCAGGGGTTTCCAGCGATTCCACATGTCTAGCAGTCGCTAGGTCAGAAGGTCAGTTGTCCATTTCCTTTTCCAACTCTGTGCAAACCTCAACGAATTTCCTGTACAAATCTCGGACATAGCTGTCTAGAAGCCCGGCTCGAATCGACATGACTTCGATGAATTGAAGCATACTAAGGGGTTACAATCCTCGAGCCTTAGTGCAATGCAAAGATGACCCTGTGTAGGCTTTGGCCGCCAACCTAGTGACATGATTATGGAGCTGGAGAAGAACTTTGCAGATGAGCTGCTCTTCATTTCTCTTCCACTTAATCTCGAGACCCCGGATGGGGTCCCAAGAATCCAACTCATCTTTATAAATTACAGCCATAGGTTTGGCTCGTTAAGCCTCAGACCTTCGTTATATGATCCGACCCAGGTAAGATTCGAATCGTTGTTGGAAGTTTCAAGTAATTGTAAGATCTACTAACTCACGATCATCAATTTGGGATTTGTATTGATCAAATGAGAGATTGGACCAGTAAACGAACCCAAATCTTGTTCATGCCACAAGAGATTGATCAAAACTCTTGATAAGTGAATAACGATTAATTTATTGATAAAGAAATAATCACGAGAATTAAATTCCTCAACAACCCATTAAGGGAAAAAGAAGAGAAAACTCTTTCAATTTTATTCAATAACCAAAACTTATGTACTTATAATGAAATAGGGTGGGTATTTATAGTACTAGATACCTACAAGACATACACATCACAAAAATACCTAGAAATGCAAAAATAATAAGTAAATATGGTAAAAATCATGTTTTAAATGGAAAAGAAACAAAACAATGTGGAGGACATAATTTGGCTAATGCGGGCCCGCATGCAATCTCCTGCATGTATTACTTAAGGCCGTGAATCCCTTAGTTACGGCCGTAATGGAGCCTCAGGTGAAAATTTGCCCAATTTTATTTTTTGTACCATCCGGTCGCGCGTGCTGTTGCTTGCATTTATCTGCACGGCCTAGTGCGCGTTGTCAATGTTTTTACCATATCTTTTGATCCCGAATCCAATGGAGCTAATTCCAAGTGTGTTGGAACCTAGATGAAGAGGGCTTCGATTCTTCAAGAAATAGATATTTTCAAATTCTACTTTTATTTTCACCAAATTAGCCCTCAAATATTGATTCTTTTGCAATTTGATTGTATCATTCCCTCCCTGTTTAGGTAGATCCATCCTCGAATCTTTAAAAGTGTTTGGAGGGTCTTTTTGATTTTTCTCCTTCACTCCATGCCCTTTTTCTCCACAATAGAATTCTTCAACTTCGTCTTCTCACTAAACACATCATTCGGTGTCAACAGAGTAAGCATGAACTTTCTACTCCCTTTGGGTGTCTCGTTGTAGGCAGTCCTAATTCTTCGACAAGAGTGGCACTAACATGATTAGCACAACTCCCGCTATCAATAACAACATCACAAGATTTGTTTTCTATCATGCACTTGGTGTGGAATACATTGGCACGTTTATTTTCAACCACCATATCCTTGACCTGTTCTTCAATGACCTTATGTGCGACCAAGGACTCCACAATAGGCATCTTATTATTATTTTTTGTTCGAAGGCAACAGATCTTCACTTTTTACTACAACCACCTAACGATTCTGATATTGACAAGCTAAGTGGCCAAAACCCTGACATTTAAAACATTTAAGGTCACGACTCCTCGGTAGGTTAGTAACTAGCCCCTCTTTCTTTTTCTCACTCCCGTTCTCTTCCTTCTCTTTCCTTTCTCATTCTCTTCTAGCTTGCCTTAAGCATTTATTATAACCCCAATCGTATTTTTTGTAGTATTTTCTAGCTACAAATTTATCTTCAATACGGTCCATCTAATTGAGTGTTTTCTTTAATTTATCCACTATCTGTTGTTCACTAATTTCTCCAGTAGTAGATTTAATCCTTGGCATCTTTTCGATTGAATCAACTAATAATAACACAATTTACCAACAAATTACCCAACGAAAAATCTAAATTTAATGAACTCCTCAAAAATCCAAAACTAAATCTGACCCAATGCTAAAACTAACAAAAGGAAAGATAAAACTAGATTTACCCCATTGAAGCTGTGCTCTAATACCAGATGATACGATCCAACCCGGCTAAGATTCGAATCTTTGTGCGGAAGCGTCAAGCAATTATTAGATCTAACCCACAATCGTCAACTCTTGATAAAGTGAATAACAATTAATTTTCTGATAAAGAAATAATCACGAGAATTAAATTCTCCAACAACCCATTAAGGGCAAAATAAGAGAACTCCTTCAATTTTATTCAATAACCAAAACTTATGTTCTTACAATAAAATAGGGTGGGTATTTATAGTACTAGATATCGACAAGACTCACACATCACGAAAACACCTAAAAATGTGAAAATAATAAGTAAATATGGTAAAAGGCTTGGAGCATCCTATCATTTCCTGTTGCTTTTAGTGGTGAAAAGGTACCTTGAGTTTTTTTTTTTTTAGTTTGCGACACTCCACAACTACTACTGCCCCATAAATTTGGAGCTTCTTTTAGCTAAAGGTTGTGATGATGAATTGTTTAGCTTTGCAATTTTTTATTGCCTGGTGTTGATTGTAGATCCTAATCATTCAACCCATATCAAACAGGTGGACAGAGGTTGAAGGAAATGATCTACAACATACCCAATCTAGATATAAATTTCCAGATATTGATAATAATATTGAATCAAAATGATATTCAGAAACCGTTCCACAAAAAAATGATATTCAGAAAAATCTTAACTAAATAAGCTTTTGACTTGAAATTTCTTTTATTTAAGGGTCATTATCTATAGGATACTATTACAATTAAATGCACTAATTAAACCTAGGATTATTAATATGTACACTACTTAAAACCAATATTTCAGAAATGTACTACAATTATTTTATAAATATAGACCCGTCATTAAAGATCTTTATGCGACCATTTATAACATTGTTATAAACTCTTAGCAGTTGGAAAGTCTTACAAGCTTTAGTGATAAATATTAAAATTAACTCACAAATTTATCACAAAATAATTTATGGATCAAGCTAATTGTACAATTTTATTTATAATTAGTTGTATAATTAAATGACGTGAATTACAATTACATCAAGGTACATGTCACCACCGTTCTACCATTTTTTTAATTTTTGAAGCACTATCACAACTCAACATATCGCCAATTTTATAACTAATTGTAAACAAAGTTATAGAGCTGAAATCATTAATATAGTTATCTACAAAATTGTTAATATTGTATCAAAGTAAGGCGACCAATGTTACTACAATATCTTAAATATATCTTAAAAGATTTGTTAGTTGCTCGATTAGGTTTAGTGTTTTGGCAGGTATTTTATTCATTTTATTGTTCCTTTATTATTATATTTTTCATTAGTAATATCAGTTGGTCAGCTTTTATGATTAAAGAAAAGTACATGTATTTAAAATTGACATAATATCATTGAAATAATATTCAACCCCTCTTTTAACTCCACACATCAATACATGTTCAATTTATAGAGCTATGTAGAGTCGACTAGAATACACTGTATGAATAGAACCAATGATATATGAATATGTTGTTATATTTGCATTTTATGTTTTGTTTGAATGGTGTTATGTTTAGATTCGTCATCCAAATTATGTTGATGATTTTGATTTTCATAACGTCTTTGATTTTATAGCAATTTTAATTTTAAGTAACTTCTAATGATCTTTTTTCATAATAAGTAATATATTTCAGTTAAACCTAAGTTTATCGATTTGTTGTATTAGTAAACTGCATGGTGAAAATGATCTGCTTGAAGTTTAATCAATCTATATTTCATTTTGATAATAGTTTACTTCCAAAATTAGATCTTTAAAATACACTTCTTATTTGAACTAAAAGATTTTGTTTTGGATATATATATATATATATATATATATATATATATATATAGATGCCACGATTCCATCTCCTTTATTATTTAATTTCATAATAAATTAATGGTCTTATTTTAGTGATAACTAAATAAATAAGTATTTATTTATCCATAATCGTTATTGATTAAACAAGCTGGCAAGTAAATAAATACCAAAACTACGTCTTTCATAAATTATGTTTTTAATAAACAGGCTATTGACTTAATCAACGATTGAAATCATACGAATCAATCATAATTTTTTAATTGGCTCTCAATTACGAGAAATATTTATTTAGGATTCTATCTCCTAAATAAATAATAAGAATCATAGCTACTTTAAATTATTTATTTTATACTGATTTTAGTTAGTTTAGATTTTATTTAATTTTTAAAGATCATCGATTTAGTGGTCTATTTTAATTATATATATATATATATCATATATATTTCAATTTATTTATCTTATCCAAGTTAATTTAAATTTGATATCAAGATATTTAATATTTGATCAAGATAAAATAAAATCTATGAGATTTTTTATCAATCAAATCAAGAATCCTATATAATTTAAATTATTTATAATAAACATCTAAATTGATAAGTTTAAATAAATATGTAAATATTCCGAATATGTTAGATGGGTAAATTTGAATTGAATATATTAATATACATATTTAGTATGTCCAGAAAGTGTATATTGAAAATAGTAGATGTCATTAATAAATGTTAAAAAGGTACAAATAAAAGTCTTTGCTTAAAGGATTACAATGGGGCGTCGACGAGGATGACCGCTTTCTAGTGGGGCCGGGAAGGTGAATGGGAGTACCCATCCTTTTGCAATTCGCATGTCATCCTTATTCGGCCTTGATTAAAATTAGGATATAGCGGGGACGAGGATAAGTGTTTTCTAGAGGCAATTGTCATAAATTGATGATTTTTAATGTCTATTTTGGCCTTAGTGTGTAAAATGATTTATTGGACAAAAAAAAAGAAAAAGAGACGAGGCAGATTTAGTAGGTGAAATTTCTTCTCTCAAGTGTATAGAGAGAGAAAGTAAGAGACAAGGGATATGAGAACATGAATGATAATCTAGATTATCGAGGGTGGTAATCTAGAGAGAGAAAGTCTGTAGATAGAGAAAGTTGAAGACGAGGGACATGGAAAGGATGAATGGTAACCTAGATTATTGGGTGTTGAGAAATAAATTATTTTATCTCCACATTTATCTCTCTTATATTGTTGTATATATCCTGTGTACTTATCTTTTTGTATCTCTTATCCCTTAGTGTTTTTAGGGTGAGTCCATGTCTAATGTAACTCTTGGTAGGGTTTCTTTGTAGCTTATGTATACATTGTACAAGTCTTGAGTTAATGTAATGTAAATTAAATCCTTCATCACGTCTCCTGTAAACTCTATATGGTATCAGAGCTATTGGAGCTCCTCAATAGACTCCCAACTTGATCCTATGGCATCCAACGACAGTAAATCAACCACCGGTGACACCGGCAAAACTTTGGCGGTGACCACCAACATTTCCTCGATGCCATCACCGCCGATTGTCATCAATGTACAAACCCAAGTCCCCATCAAACTCACCCCCACCAATTTCGCGTCTTGGTTCATACAACTAAATAGCATACTTCTTGGTTTCAGCTTGATTGGATTCGTCGATGGCACCACACCATGCTCGCCACAATTCATCACTGATCCCTCGCAGCCCGGCTCTTCGTCCTCCAACCCAGAATATACAAAGTGGATCCGGCAAGTCCAGTTACTTCTAAATGCGATTGGAGTTCACTATCGCCAAATCTGATGGCCTTCATCGCCACCGCCAAGACCTCATGAGAAGCATGGATAACAATTCAAAACACATACGCTAGGCCATCGAGGAAGTGTATTCTCCATCTCAAGAATAGCCTCGATCAGCTTCACAAAGGGGACAGTAACATAACTGAGTATATGCACAAAATCAAGTGTATTGTCGACACGTTAACACTCATGAATTCCCCTCCCAAGAAAGATGAATTGGTTATTCACATCTTGAAGGTTTGGGAACAAACTACGATGGACCTGCCGATGCCATCTGAGCATGAGACTCCTCCATCGCCTTTGACGAGTTGCACGAGAAACTGGTAACTCGTGAAACCTAGCTTTTAGCTGCTGCAAACCAGTCTCTATCTAGCCCCATAACTGCCAATGCAACCAGCCGCATTTATACCCAGTTTCTGCCCAATCAGTCACGGCCCAATCAGTCCAACAACCACAGCTCCTCACCCAACCAAGCCCAATAGCAACCGTAATCAGCAAAGCTAGAGCAGATCCTCTCCATCTTCCAATGGTCCCTGTCCGTACCTCGGCACCTGCCAGCTTTGCAATCAACAAGGCCACCGTGCTAACAAATCCAAATTTCCGAACCATGCCTTGGCAACCAGTGCCCACAACCTATCCTCAGCAGCCGCGGTCCTCCAACTTACAACCGACTGCTCATTTTTCTCATCAAAGTCCTATCTCTCCCGATGATTGGCTGCTCGACTCCGGCACATCGCACCACATCACAAGCGATCTCTACAACCTATCCCTTCACTCTGGTCACAATGGTCTCGACGAGGTCTCTATTGATGATGGTAAATGATTGCCAATCTCTCACACTGGCCAAAGGACACTTCGTTCGGACACCACTACTTTTACTCTCTCTAATGTCCTTTGTGTGCCTACTATCAAACGAAATTTAATTTCTATTTAGTGATTTTGCAAACAAAACAATGCCACTATTGAATTCTCACCTAATTCTTTTGTTATTAAATGTTTGCAGACCGGAGTGCCCATTCTACGTGGTCCAGTTAAAGATGGAGTGTACGCACTCAAGCCACAGTCTCCAACATCTCCTGCTGCCTTTATCATCGTTCAGTCTACCTTTAATTTATGGCATCGTAGATTAGGACCACCCTCCCCCAAAATTTTAAATTATCTTGCTGCCAATAAACATGTGTCATTGTCACCCTCTGAGTCCTCCATTTCGTTCTATAATGCTTGTCAATGTAATAAAAGCCATCAATTACCATTTTATTACTGGTCTCTCTTTAGCACTGCTCCTCTCCAAAAAATATACTCTGATGTGTGGTCATCTCCCATATTATCTGTTGATGGACAAAAATATTATGTTATTTTTGTGGATCACTATAGCAGATATATATGGCTCTACCCTTTAAAATAGAAGTCTGATGTCGACGACGTCTTTATTACATTTAAATCTTTCGTAGAGGCTCAATTTCACAATAAAATCCTCACTCTCTTCACCGATAATGGTGGTGAATACGTTGCTACGGTTTTTAGCCTCCAATGGAATACCGCATCTCACCTCTCCACCCCATACCCCATAGCGAAATGGATTCTTTGAATGGCGACATCGGCACATCGTCGAAACTGGACTGAGCCTTCTGCACCATGCGTTCATTTTCCTTCAATACTAGCACTACGCTTCTCCGCTACTGTATACCTGATAAACCGCATGCCTAAAGTGAACCTTCGTTTTGTCTCCTCCCTTGAAATCCTCTTCCATCGCAAGCCAAACCTCACTAAGCTTCGAGTATTCGGTTACCTTTGCTACCCTTGGCTCCGGCCCTATACAAGTCATAAACTTGATCAAAGCCATGTGTGTTTTTAGGCTACAACACATCTCAAGATGCGTATACTTGCCTAGACTTCACCACCTGACGAGCCTATACAAGTCGCCATGTCCAATTCATTGAGAATCAATTTCCCTTTGCCGACCGTACCGCTAATGGATCCAACCCGCCTCCGACCGATACTACCTTTCCTCACCCCTGAGTCTTTATCTACATGAATGGCGGTCAGGAGCTGATGCGGCGAACACCGGCTCTCGTGCAGTGTAGCCCTCACCGTCTTCAACTGCTTCGCCATGAGTGGAACACTTCGCTATGCAGACTCCACCTACCACGGGTACTTTCCCATCCCCCTCTCCATTATGTTCATCAAACTCTTCTCCTCTTCCCTTACCAATCCCCCCATCGGCTTCCACGCCGCCCTATGCTTCCTTGACCTCCCAGTCACGACCTACCTGCAGCACCAAACGTCTCGCTGAGCTCTACCTGCAAACCACCCTACTTTTCCCACCACCACCCCAACGCATGTGGTGCGTTGTCGCAGTACACCAAACTTTATTTTATTTCATTACTCGGTTTCAAAACTCCAAATTAATGTAGAAGTGGTAAGTAAGAGTCGAACCCAAAAGGAACCGGGTTTAATCTAGTTGTTTTTATCAATTACTATATAAAAGGGGGATTTGTGAAATTTAAATGAAATTCAAAAATAAAATGACAAAATAAAAGAGATAAAATGAAATAATTGAAGATATATCTAGTTCTCGGGTCCGGTTGTGTTAATAACTTATGTCAATCTTTTCCATGAAACGTGTTACTATTCCTTCTTCAATTTATTAACTCCAATTAATCAAGAAGATCTGATTAATGAATTCTTCCTTAAGTGTATTAAATTAAAGTGAGTTCTTTAACTTAACATCTAGCTATTGGATAATTCTAAATAAGATCTTAGGATTCAATGCAATGCTAGTTTAAATGAACGAGAAGAATGAGTTGAATTAGATGATTAATTTCATAAACTTGAATTAATGCATCCAAGTTGATTTGTTAATAAATATGCACGATATTTATTTGCTACTTTGGATTAGAATCTAATGATGATTACGAATCAAAAGTTTCAATCCTAGCATGTAACTTAAATTTAAAGATTAATTGATTCAATTGGTGAAAGTGAATGCAATAATCATATAAACTCAAAAACGGGTTTAAAAGCATAACACATCAACAAATTGAAGTAGAGGAATAGATAAAGTGTCACTAAAGGAATTAGAAAAGTTAATAACATGTTAATTGGACACAACGTCCCTCGAACTAGATAGAAGTTTAACTATTCATATTAGCGGTTTAAATACTTTTTAGTAGCGTAATCACCATGTATCACCTTTGTTATATGATAGATTATACTTCACTATCACAAGTAATATACAAAAATATAGAAAATAAGTAAATAAATGCTAAGAAATAAATAGAAGTTTAATTACTCATACATGCGAGTTAAATACTTTTAGCGAATTAGTCTTGTATTACCTCTGCAATATATGGAAATTATCTTTCTCATACATCAAAAATAAAATAAAGAGAGAACCTAGCGAAGAAATGCTCGCTAGTCATATTCACGGCCAGTATAAATCGATCGATTATTAGTTACTTAATTTGGGTTTTCATTTCATTTGGAATATGACAAACTAAGAGCTTTCAAGTTAGAACTAAGAATAAATAAAGAAGAGAATTTTATTGAAGAGAAAGTTGGAGAGAATCACTAGCTAATTCTCTCTACTGAGTTGTGCGTTCCTTCTTTATTTTTGCCTCTATTTATAGGCAAAATTTTACAAGAAAATATAATAAAATATTATACATGTGCACCATCATGAACCTATTAAATTATATCAATCAAGACTTCATAATGAAATTGCATCATGGTGTAGGTAAGCATCTTTGCTTCATTTTTCAATTGGAATGGCCTCATTTGGATATTTCAATAGATCATTATGAATTTTCTACCAAAAATATGGCCCAAGGAATCCTCCATGCAGAACACTCACGATGTTACCCATTTTTGACCATCATATTATCTGAATCATTTGCAGTAATGAACATCAAAGTTGTAGCTCTTTGAGCCTTCTTTCCATGGGAACAAGAGTCAGGTCAATTCGATTTTCTTAGCTCAAGTTATGGTCAAATTACTGCAATGTGCCAGTAAATCCGAGTTGCTGATTTTTTTTACCATTATCCACATAAATTTTGAGCAAACGAAAAATGATCCCATTTCAAAGGTAGAAGTTATTTTTCGCTCTCTTTTCACCAAGTTTGACTCTTTTCGATTCTTTGTAACCCTAAACACAATAATAAAAGAAAAAACACAAAAATGAACATATAAAACCAATAAAAATACGAAAATATACGAAATAGAAGAATTATTTAAGTGCTTTTCTAGCACATATCAGCATGTCCACCATGCCCACCTCATTGCTACCAAGTTCCCCACCTTTAGTCATAAATCATCATCCTATGGTCACACGCGCCAAAGCCCTGTCTCAACCTCCAGCTGTCAATGTCTGCCTTCCTAGCGGCATCTCCACAAATCTCAAAGAACCCTCCATTGCAAACAAGCCCTTAGTGACTTTTACTGGCGGTAAGCTATGTTCATCGAATATGATGCTTTAATTCAGACTGAAACTTGGGTTCTCGTTCCCAAATCTGGTGATCAGATGTTATTCGGTGTAAGTGGGTTTTCAGGGTTAAACGGAAAGTCTGATGGCTCTCTCGATAAGTTCAAGGCCCGCTTGGTTGCTAAGGGGTTTCATCAACGACCGGGTCTTGACTATACTGACAGTTTCAGCCCCGTGGTTAAGCCTACTACAATTCGTATCATTTTGTCCTTTGTTGTGGTTCACGGTTGGCCGCTTCGCCAGCTTGATACAATGCCTTTCTTCACGGCTCATTATTTGACAATGTCTACATGGAACAGGCCCCCGGAATTGTGAGTTCTGATTTTCTAGATCACGTGTGTTACTTACATAAATCTCTTTATGGGCTGAAGCAGACTCCTCGTGTGTGGTACACAGCCTTGAAGGCCTTTTGCCTATAGTTTGGGTTTGTTAATTCTCAGGCTAACTCCTCTCTCTTTTTCTATCGACGGGCGTCTACAATGCTTTTTCTCCTTGTGTATGTTAACGACATTGTAGTCACTGGGAACGACACATCCTTTTTGCATCAGTTCATACGGGACTTTTCTCAGGCATTTTATGTTAAGGATCTTGGCAGCTTGTCTTATTTTCTGGGTCTTGAAGTCTTATCCAACAGCGACGACTTGTTTCTGTCTCAACGAAAATATATTTATGATCTTCTCAGTAAGGCTCGCATGACAACTACCAAACCACTGTCCATACCGATGAGTATATCTCATATTCCATCCGCTGACGAGGGTGAGCCTCTCTCGAACCATGCTTACTATCGCTCTGTTCTTGGTTCTCTCCAATATTTATTCTTCACGCGATCGGATATCGCATACTCCGTCAACAAGCTATCGCAGTTCATGCATCGTACGACTACCGTACATTGGAGTGCTACCAAACGGCTCCTTAGATATCTCAATGGCACAGCGGAAATGGGTATCTTTATTATCCGTCAGTCTCCTCTCATGTTACATGCATTTTGTGACGCTGACTGGGGTGGCAATATCATTGATCGAACCTCAATTGGAGACGACGTTGTCTTTTTTGGAGCCATCTCGATTGCTTGGAGCTCCAAGAAGCAAAAGTCTATTGCCCGTTCATTCACAGAAGCACAGTATAGAGCCGTTGTTGCCTCCACAGTTGAAATCTCTTGGATCCAATCGTTGCTTTGTGAGCTCGACGTCCCATTTGCCAACACCACGGTGGCCTATTGTGATAATATAGGCACTGCGTCCCTTTGCGCCAACCCCCTTTTTCACTCACGGATGAAACATATAGTGATTGACTTCCATTTCGTTCGTGAGAAAGTGCAAGCCGGTCTTCTTCGCGTGTCTTATTCTTTTGTCCTCTGATCAACTTGTAGATGCGCTCACCAAGCCACTCACAGGACCTGCCTTGGCTTCTATTTGGGACAAGATTGGCGTTCGCTCGGCCGCCATCTTGAGGGGGCGTGTTGAGAAATAAATTATTTTATTTCCACCTTTATCTCTCTTATATTGTTGTATATATCCTATGTACTTATCTCTTTTGTATCTGTTATCCCTTAGTGTTTTTAGGTTGAGTCCATGTCTAATGTAACTCTTGGTAAGGCTTCTTTGTAGCTTATATATACATTGTACAAGTCTTGAGTTAATGTAACATAAATTATATCCTTCATCACGGCTCCTGTAAACTCTATATTGGGGGTAGTAACCTATAGAGAGAAAGTTGAGATGAGGGCGATCAAGAAGATGAATGGTAATTTAAAGTACCGAGAGTGGTAATATAGGGAGAGAAAGTGTGTAGAGTGAAAGTCGAAGACGAGGAAATCGAGAAGATGAGTTGTAATCGAGATTAGAGGGTTGATAATCTAGAGAGAGATAATGGGAAAAGGGGAAAAGTAAGAAGATGAATGGTAATCTAGATTACCGTGGGCAGTAATCTAGAGAGAGAAAGTTGTAGTTGAGCGAAAGCGAGAAGATGAATGGTAATCTTAGATTATCGGGTAGTTGGTAATCTAGAGAGAAAGTATGGAGATTGAGAAAGTTGGAGACGAGGAAAGCTAGAAGATTAATGGTAATCTCTATTACATGGGTCGTAATCCAAACAGAGAAGTGTGTAGAGCGAGAAAGTCGGAGAAGAGGGAGAGCGAGAATTTGAACACAACCTGTTTATTTTTTTTAGAGTGTTTATTGTCATAAATTGGTATTCTTAATGTTTATTTTGGTCTTAATGTGTAACAAATGAGTTATTGGATAAAAAAAAAAAAACAGATAGGATTGATGTATTAGGCAAAAAGTCTTCCCAATTGTATTGATTGGTCATTCTCTCTCTCTCTGAATAAAATTTCTATCATTATTAAACATCGATAAACTTGCAATTTTATAATATTAACTAATATAATTATGTAATTTTTTTAAAAGAAATTAAAAGTTGTACTGCATGAATTGTAACATAGTCCAGCATTCCTTCCAACATTATACAATGTAGCTTTTGATTCGTTTTAACTATCAATTGAATTTAGATTCTAATTAACCAAGATAAATAATATTTATAGGATAATTAATTGAAATAAACTTAGTCATTTTTTTATTACCAAACTAATATTTTATTGACTTTCAAAAAACACAAAAAAAAACTTACATTTTCTTAAGTTTATTTTAGTTTGGTCAAAATCTTTAGATTTAAAAAAAGCCATATTTGTATACTTTGAATTGTTGATGCCTTGGATCAATCCTTTGAGTACTCAACATTTTTTTTAACTGAAGAAATCAAATTGAAGCAATCCTAAAAAAAGAATGGTATTGTTCAAGTGCCACTGGGGCATTTTCTAGTCTTATCCGATCTCCATTTTGAAATTCGAGACCAGATCTAGAACCAGCATGGCGAGGGGGAATTCCAGGAATTTGAAAAATTTTCCAGCGACACCGTGGTAGCCGGTCAAAGTTTTGCTATGCTTTGAGCCAAATTTTGACCGGCCGCCACGTTATTGCTGGAAAATTTTCCAAATTGCTGAAGCACCCCCTCGTCGTGCTTATTCTAGATCTGGTCTCGAATTTCAAAATGGAGATCGGATGGAGCCAGAATATTAACATAATATTGGGTAAGTTGTTTCACCATTCAAAATTTTCTAAGGCAATTTTTTTCTGGTGATTACTCTTCTAGGTTTTCGGCGTATTCCTAGCTATTAATCAAGCTCCAACCATTGCATAGTTAGGAGAGACGTCTTCTCTATTTTTCTAAGTATTTACATGTTTTCACGAAGGTTTTTTCTCCTTCGTTCTACAAGTATTTTCTGCCATTTGTGTTTGTAGTTTCTAGCGGCGGTTTTACGCCTTTTGATAATCCGATGAGCTCCACCACCGGTTCTAGTGGTTGTGGTTGGGATTTCCGTATTATCGGAAATGCCCTTTTCACTTCTTTGAGAGATGTGTGTATTGACCGGGCATGTTTCCAATTTGCAGCCATAGCTGAGTCTTCTTCTTATTTTTCATCTCTTGAGGTATTGTGGGATTCTGGCATTGATGGTGTATTTAATATCTTTCAGGGCAGCCTTCATAGCAAGGAATGAGGAAGAAGAAGTACATTACGAAGTTGCTAGCAAACCAAAGGGTAAGAAGCTCGTTATACCTAAAATGCCTAATTCCATAGAGAGCATCACTACATTCCCATCACCACGTTCCCATCACCAGCGAACTCGCCTGAGGAAGAACCAATGAACCCAAGTCCTAACATGCTCATGGTGTGAAGCGATGTATCTGAGGCAGATATTGACTGGGCCCGCCGTCGGAGGAGAATTTCTACCAGGATCACATTACATATCACAGAGGTTGGCTGCATGTATGCATACGATTCTCCAAGTCGGGATGACAGGCATTTAAATCGATGTAGTCGGTTAGGGTCTAAGGCTCCTTCTATATACCGCTGTTCGCCCTATTCTAGCAATGTGGACCTTGTCCATGGCAACTGACGCTGAACTCCTAAGGCCAACGTATTTCTACCATCACAAGTTGCTCGTCATGATATACAAGATGCTAGGTTGGAAGGGTTGGTATGCCCATCATGACGCGAATGGAAAGCGAATTTTGGGCCGTTATCTAATGTTCGAACAAAGTTCCCGCCTGGATGGCAAAGTGGGTTTTCGAGGACGAGGAGTGGGAGTTGTGGCTATAGGATCCCCAGATGGATGTTAGGGTCCACCAATCGTTTGCCAGATCACATGAATGGTCTTCTCTGATTATTATGGCCTCAAAAATGTTGCTGATCTAACTTCTCCTTTGTATTCTCAAGTTCAACTTGATAAATTCTTTTATAGCACATGTTTAATCTTCTAAGTCTCATGTTTTATTCGTTTTATTTAGTTGCTAAAGTGTCTTTTAAATATGTTTTTGTGTTTCGTGTCGTTAATGATCAAGCAGAGTGGAACGAAGTGAAAAAGGACCAAAAAGTACAAAACAAAAAAGAGGAAATTCGAGGACCAAAATGGACAAAAGTGAAAGTTTGACCACCTATTTGTAAATATGTTGTGGCCGCAACCTTTAGTAATTACAGCTGCATCTTTGTTGTGAAGAAGTAGTGAGATAGGCTAGAGTCCAAGTTACAGCAGTAAGTGCATGAGTTAGGACCATAACTCTCTTCAGCAGCCGAAAGTAACTTTTGACAGAATAGCAATTACGACCATAACTGGCATATGTTACGGCCATAACTCTACGCGGCAAGATTTTTCTAATTTAATCAGAACTGCATTTTCAGTAATCTTTTGGGGACTTATTGGGCATGAAATTGAAGGTGTTTAGAGACCTACTGAAGACTATACGAAGAAAAAAAACCACAGCAAATAGATCTGAGCTTTTGGAGACCTTGGAGAACAATTCAAGAGCAAAATTCCTACAAGAACAATTCACGAAGGTGGATTTGAGATCTAAAATCCATTCTTCGACCATGAACATGATTGGCTAAGCTTCTCCTTCTAGGCCGAGGGGGATGTTGTGTCTATCCGCTTTATTTACGTTTTTCCTTTAAACAAGTAACGTTGTATCTTCTCTCTTTTATTTAACTTGTTGGATGTATGGGATTTAAACAGGAATATTGGTTAATTTTATGAGCAATTAAATTTGGCCAGTTAAATTGTTCATTCTTTTAACTCATTATTTATGCTAGGATTATAGTTATTGATCCATAATTGTCATTAATCTTTAATTTGCAGCAACAACTACAATTCATGCAATTCTAGCATAAACCCAACATAGATCTATTAATTTGAGCTTTTGAAATTGGTAATCTAGTTCAACCTATTCTTCTCGTTTATTACATTAGCATTGCATTAAACTCAAAGAGCTTGTTTTGGATTATCCATTAACTAGAATTAAATCAAAGCGCTAGTTTTGATATATGACACTTAAGGAAGAATTTGAGTAATCAAAGCTTGTTGATTATTTAAGGATGATAAATTGATAGAGAGAGATAGAATTTCGTTACAAGGAAAATGATAACATCTATTGAAGATACAACCAAACTTGAGAATTGGACTGTGCATTTAATTGAATTCTCTAAATCTCCAATTCGTTTATTGACGTCGTTTAATTATAATTTTGTCATTACAATCCAAACCCCCACATTCTCCTCTACTTAACGAAAGCTCGAAATAGTTTACCGTTCTCTGTAGGTTCGACCCTTGTTCCCGCTACTACATTCTTACGAATTATTGATGGTCAAGCATTTTATTGTAATGTTGGTGTATTGCGGCAATCATCAAATTTTTGGCATCGTTGCCGGGGATCGGCTAAACTAATTTGGTTGTTTCGTTAGTTAAATTTTACTTTTCTACATTTATTTTATTTTTCTTTAGTTTTTAAGGAGAATTGCTTGCTTGCTCCTTATTCTTTCCTTATATACACAATACTCGATCATTTAATCCGGAACTTTTTGTTTTTGATCCAGAAATTGAGAGAACCTTTCGCCAGTGAAGAAAAGAAACGAGACAACCAATGCCTGCTGCTAACAACATCAGGACCTTGAAGTAGTTGGCTGGGGCCGATGTTGCTCAGCAACAACTATGCATCACATTTTCGGCATTAGAAGCAGACGCTAAATTTGAGCTGAAATCTAGACTGATCCACCTTTTACCCAATTTCTATAGCAAGGCAGGCAAAGATCTACATCAACTCCTGAACGAATTTCACGTAGTTTGTGATAGCATGGAACCTCAGGGTATTACTGAAGAGAAAATAAAGATTAGAACTTTCCCTTTTACACTAAAGGATGCTGCTGCCGACTGGTTATATGGTTTGCCATCCTGAACGGTTACCACATGAAATGACATGAAGAGACTATTTCTTAAGAAGTACTTTCCTGAATCGGGAGCTGGAAATATTAGGAAGGAAATTTATGGTGTACACCAAAGCCATGGAGAAAACCTATACGAATATTGGGAGCGCTTCAAGAAACTTGTTGCTAGTTGTCAGTACTACCTAATCAGCGAACAACTCTTGGTGCAGTATTTCTATTAGGGACTGTTGCCAATGAACAGGGGCATGATCGATGCCGCTAGTTGAGGTGTTTTGATTGATCAGACATCCACAGAAGCAAGAACCTTGATTGGTAACATGGCTAACAACTCTCAGCAATTCAATTCGGCCCGCGACATACCAGTTCGGAGTGCAAATGAGGTTTACGGTTATAATATTGAAAGTCTACCATCTGAACGAACGAATCTTGTCAAACAACTTGCTGTAGGGAACTTAGAACAGGTTAAATCATGTAGGATATGCACAAACCTAGGGCATCCAACAGACGGGTGTCCTATGTTGCAAGAGGTTAACAGTGAACAGGTAAACGCCACTGGAGGTTTTCCATTTCAGAAGCAAGAATGCAACCTGTTCTCTAACACCTACAACAAATGATGGAAAGATCATCCCAACTTGAGCTATGGAACCAACAAGCCCCCGCGTTTCTTCCCTAACAAGCCTCAAGGCCAATTTCATTTGCAAGGGAATTTCCAACCCCGGGGCCAATTCTAGCCAAAAACCTCAATCCTTAGGTATGCCACTTGAAGATATGGTAAAAGCCTTGACATATAACACTTTGCAATTCTAGCGGGACACCAAGTCAAGCATTTAAAACTTGGAAAACCAAATGAGCCAAGTGGCTATTTGCCATCGATCGGATGGAAGCAGAATTTGGAGGTAAGCTACTATCACAACCTGAGGTAAATCTAGAAAATGTGAGTGCAATGACCTTGAGGAGTGGGAAAGAGGTTGAAAATCCCACAAAATAAGCTTCGAATGCCTAACGATGATGAAGAGAAAGAGAAATCGAAAAGGAGGCAATCACACCAAGCCCAATGGTAAACTTTGACCCTAATTTTGTTCCTAAGTCCACCCCTCATCCTTTTCCTAGCAGATTTGCTAAGGCAAGTAAAGAAGACAAGGAGAAGGAGATCAAGGACACGTTTAGAAAGGTGGTGTTGAATATTCCACTATTGGACACAATAAGGCAAATCCCACGCTGTGCAAAATTTTTGAAGATTTGTTTAGCAACAAGAGGAAAGGTGAAGGAGAATGAAAAGGTTAGAAATGGAGAGACCGTTTCTGCTTTTCCAAAAGAAGATGCCTTTCACATGTAAGGATCCAGGTATGTTTATTATCCCGTGCTAGATAGGTAACACTAGGATAGGTCGGGCTTTGATATACCCAGGAGCTTCCATTAATTTAATGCCTAGGTCTACATATGCTATGTTGAAACTTGCTAAAATGAGCGAAGTCAATGTTATAATTCAATAGGCGAATTGTTCTAATGCTTATCAGGGTAGGGTGGTAGAGGATATTCTAGTGCAAGTAGCAGGTTTAGTATTTTTTGTAGATTTTATGTGTTAGATGTGAATGATGATCACTCCCCTAACCCCATGCCCTTTTGTTAGTGAGACATTTTTATAGACTTTTAAACCATTATAGATGTAAGAAAAGAAGTTTTTACCATGGAGTTTGATGGGGAGGTTGTGCAGTTTAATATCTTTGACGCGATGCAACGTCCGAATGATAAATGTACTGTTTATGCTATTGATATTGTTTGATCCTGTTGTAGAGAAAAGTCTTGAGTTGAGTTGTTGGGATGAACTGAAGATAGCTCTTGTCGAGTCTATCGAGCAAGGAGAAAGTGGCGAGTCGGAGATGAGTGAGGATTTGCAAGATGTTGTGCCTATTTTGAATTCACTAGAGATTGTCCCGAGCAGGTATAATGTCAAAACTATTCAATTGATGGATCCTCTTAATAAGTTGTTACTTATGTTGTACAGACATCTATTTTGGAAATGAAGCCATTGCCCAATCATTTGAAGTATGCATTCTTAGGCGATGGAGAGACAATTCCCATCACAATTGCTGCCAAACTAACAGCAATGGAAGAAGCAGGTTTGTTTGTTCCTACACGATCATAAAGAAGCTTTCGGCTAGACTATTGTAGACATCAAGGAGTATTAGCCCCTCCATTTGCATGTACAGAATTCTACTGGAGGATTGTCCCAACCCTCGAGACAACCGCAAAGGAGATTGAATCCTCCAATGATGGAGGTTGGGAAGAAAAAGATCCTAAAGCTGCTGCCAGCAAGGGTCATTTACTCCATATCAGGCAGTAAATGGGTAAGTCTTGTGCAAGTAGTGCTAAAGAAGTCAGGCGTGACAGTTGTAAAGAACAACGAAGGTCAACTAGTGCCAACCAGAGTCCAAATCGGGTATCGAGTATGCATTGACAACAGGAAGGTAAACACTAGAACTCGTAAGGACCACTTCCCATTTCCTTCATTAATCAAATGTTAGAAAAGTTAGTTGGTCATTCTCATTATTGCTTTTTAGATGGTTTTTCTGAGTATTTTCAAATTTCTATAGCCAAGGGATAAGGAAAAAAACCACTTTTACATGTCCATTTGGTACTTTTCCATATAGGCACATGCCCTTTGGGTTGTGTAATGCCCCAGGAACTTTTCAAAGATGCGTGATGAGTATATTTTCAAACTACGTAGATGATATTATGGAAGTGTTTATGGATGACTTTAGTGTTTGGAGGGGATGCTTTTGATGCATGCTTGGCTAACTTGACTTTGATTGTGCAAAGATGCATTGACACTAACATAGTTTTGAATTGGGAAAAATGCCACTTTTTGGTAGAATAGGGAATTGTGGTAGGTCATTTAGTCTCATTGAAAGGGATAGAAATAGATAAATCCAAGGTCGATCTTATATGTGCATTACCGTACTCTTCCAATGTGCAGGATGTGCACTCCTTTCTTGGACATGCAAGATTTTATCACTGGTTTATCAAAGACTTTTCGAAGATTGCATGACCACTATGCAATTTGCTGTAAAAAGATTTGCCTTTGAGGTCAATGACTAATGCAAGAAGGCCTTTGACCAGCTTAAGGAGCGGATGACTGCCCCTCCAGTCATTAAATCACTAGACTGGAACCTCCCGTTTGAGACCATGCACAATGCAAGTGACTACACGTTTAGGGTGGTTCTAGGACAAAGAGTTGGAAGAGTGGCCCATGTGATGCACTATGCCTCACGGACTTTGAACATGGGTCAAGTAAACTACACCACTACCGAAAAAGAACTTTTATATGCATTTTTTGCTTTAGAAAAATTTAGATCATATTTGTTGGGTTCTAAAGTTATTATTTTTATAGATCATAAGGCTTTAAGTTATTGTTTTCACAGGTCACAAAGAAGGAGGCAAAACGGAGACTTATCCGATGGAACCTCCTATTCGAAGAATTTGATATGGAGATCAAGGATAAAACAGGCATTGAAAATGTTGGGTTGTGAAGGCAGAAATGACATACCATTGCAAGACGCCTTCTCGGATGAGAGTTTCTTTGTCACTTGTGGCAATCCCCCATGGTATGTTGATATAGCTAACTATTTTGCATCTAAGCTAATTCCCATAGGTCTATCAAAAGAAAAAATGGACACGCTGAAGAGTGACGTAAAGTACTACATATAGAATGACCCACATTTGGGAAAGATATGCCCGGACCAAATTATCAGAAGATGTGTACTAGAGTCAGAACACCAGTCCATCCCCATATTCAACCATTTTTACTCTTGTGGAAGGCACTTCGAACCTCGAAGGACTAGTCAAAGAAATCTTTGAAGCGGGTTACATTGGCCAACTTTGTTTAAAGGCGATTATTTCTTTTGCAAATCTTGTGACAAGTGTCAGGTAACTTGTCCCAAAAAGCTCAAATGCCTCAAAACCCTATTATTGTGTGCAAAATTTTTTTATGTTTGGGGCATTGATTTCATGAGACCATTCCTAACTTTATTTGATTGTGCTTATATTTTGCAGTGGGTGGAATCAAAAGCCACCTGAACTAAAGATGCTAAAGTTGTTGTAGAATTTGTAAAATCTAACATATTTAGCAGGTTCGGAGTGCCTCGAGTAATAATTAGTGAGTGGGGACTACTTTTTCAATCGGGCTATTGAAGCTCTATTGAAAAAACATAGAATGTTCCATCGGGTGTCCACCGCATAACAGCCCCAGACTAGTAGGCAGGCCAAGTAATCAAACCAAGAAGTGAAGTCAAAGTTGGAAAAGTTAGTCCAGCCAGACTTGAAGGATTGGAGCATTAGGCTAGACGATGCACTTTGGGCATACAGGATAGCCTATAAAACACCAATCAGGATGTCTCTGTACCTATTAGTATTCGGTAAACTATGCTATCTGCCAATTGACTTGGAATACAAAGCCTATTGGGCTATTAGGCAGCGTAACATGGTATGGGGAGTAATAGGAGATCACAGAAAGCTTCAATTGCAAGACTTGGAAGATATCCGAAATGAAGCTTACGAATGCAATGATATACAAAGACCGGATGAAAGTATTCCATGACCAACGCAATTCACAAAAAAGCTTCAGCGTGGGGCAGAAAGTGTTTCTGTTCTAGTCCAGTGAAACTATTTTTGGGTAAGCTTCGTTCTCATTAGGTTGGTCCATTTGTTGTTACTGACGTCTCTCCCCATGGTACAGTAATAATCAAGAGCTTAACAACTGATAAAGTCTTAAAAGTGAATTGCCACCGCCTCAAGTCATACTACGAAGGGTTTCAAACAAGCGACATGAAAGTTGTGACATTGGAGAACTTGAAGGAAAAGAAATGATTTTCAATGGACAACATCGAGCCAACGACGGTAAACAAAGACGCTTCTTGGGAGGCAACCCAAGCAAGGAAAGTATTGCTACTCTCTCGTTTTCATGTTTCACCATTTTATCATTTTTGATTTAGTTACATTTTGCATTAGGTATTTAGGATAGATACACATCTCATTTCTCATATTTCACACTAGGGACAATGAAAAGATGGCTAAAAAATAAGTGTGGGAAATTTTCATTTTTTTCAAAAAAAAAAAAAAAGTTACAGTCATAACTCAAAAACTTACGGCCGTAAGTCGTCACACAAACAAAACATGGATTTTTGCCAAACATGAGTTATGATCGTAACTTACAAACTTACTGATGTGACCATGTAACATCAGAATTTCACCCATAGACTTGTTACGACCCTATTGGGAGTGACTTATGGCTGTAACCTGGTCGATTTTAAACTCCCCGATCTGAAAATGAAATTCGAAGAAGAACACTCCCAAATAAATTTTATTCGAACCCTCACGCAAAAATACTCCAAAATATCTTTGAAATCGGACGAAAACTACGAATTCAAGTACATCAATCTCTTCATTCACCACGAAATTGAAGCTATATGGTTCATACGCCACCTTTTCTTTCAATTATTTGCTATACTTTGACGGTATGTTACTTCCCCTCTCTTCTATGTACGAATTTCTTGAGGTTTTGAGGTAGATGATCTTTTCTTGCGCTTCTTGATGTTGTTTGATGTGTGATTAATAAACATATATTTTGTATCATTTTCCCCTTGTGTTTTAAGATTTTTGTGTTTATTGTATTAAAAGATCATCATATATTTACTTATGTGATTTAATTGTAAAAATACATATCTTGGAGTAAAAAGATAAGAAATAACAAAATAAGATATGCACACATTTTGTATGAGCCCTTATATGATGTATGTTTCGCATTTTAGGATAAAGCCAGTGACTCGGATTTATTGACATGCTTGTGGTATTTTGACCATAACTTGAGCTCTGGCTATTAGAATAACCTGATTCAAGAACGTCTGTAAAGAAAACTTGATTCTCTACGAATGTTATTTCCAGGCTTAAAGTCTAATTCAGTGTCAAAATAGACCAAAATTGGGCTTGAAGTTAACATTTTTGGTATCTAAGGCATCCAATGGTACCTTTAGGTGCAAAGGCCATAACTTGTCTTGCAAATATCCAATTTAGGTTATTCACAACGCACTTAAGAGATAAAGCAATGTGCTATAGCTTGGTGGAGGATCCAAAAGCATATTCAGTGGACAAATTGGTCAAAAGTCATGTGAAAGTGAAGTTAGTGCTTAGAGAATACAATAGTGGATATGCTTTTGGTGCTTATAAAAGGGCAAGGCCACTGGCCTTTTCAACACACCACTCTCACTCAAGAATACTCTTTTAGCACTACATCTTATTATGCAATACATAATATTTTTTTCCTAGAAGTTAAATAGCTTGGAAAGGAAGCCATTTTTCAACTACGTCGGTGATCATTTAAGAAGGCTCATCTTTCACTCCTATGCACTTCTCTTCTGTTTATGTTATTGATGTTATTCTGCAATATGTCTAGCTAATTTAATAGTTGATTGAGGAATTATGTTGAAGCTTGATAAGTTTTTGTTTCTTATGTTTAATTCGCTTAAAATCGTGTTTTAATGTGTGTTTGTTGATGTTTGGAGTTGTATTTACGTTTGTTCCGTTTCATTTTGTGTTAGGTCTCAAGAAAGGATGAAAATGTGCCATTTAAGACACCTTGGGGCTTAATTTGAATTTCGAGGACCAAAACGGAAGATTGTGCAAAGAAAAAAATAAAATAAAATAAATCTAGAAAAATTGAAAAACCTGTGTGGGCGCACAGGGTACCTGTGTGGGTGCATGGGGGCATCTGAATGACCTCTGTGGGTGCACGCCTATCACATACGGGTGCACGCTGTGCGATTCTAGATTTCCTTATTTGATTTGAGTTATCATATACGCCAAATGCTCTTTCCGTTGCAGGCATAAGGGTAGTAGGCTACCAAGCTACTTAAGCTCTTTTCGCAAGAAAAGATAGTTCCGTCACTTCAGTGATTAAATTAAGGTGGTTCCCTTGAGAGAAAGACAGTCAATAGGATTTCTGTCTATTTGTTAACCCCTCGTGCCCCCAAGACAGAGGATCTCCTATTCTAACAAATTGTAGAATGTGTGCTATTAGTTGGTGAGTTGGTTAGTCGACTTCGTCTGTTCATCAGCGGGAAGGAAAGATGATTTCGAAGAGGGCGGTCAATCTAAACATCATAGTAGCTTTCAAATAGCCTGGCTGGTCCACTGACGACTTACTTTACTGAAAAAATTGGAGTGATTAGTTTTTCAAAACCTTTAATGCTTCACATTTGTTGTCAAATTTTAAATAACTCGCAAGCGCACGAATCTATTGAAATATAGACTTAATGAGCAACGATGTCGAACCCACAAGAACTATGAATTTAAAAAGTATAATTTAACCCAAATTAACTCCTACACACAACTAATTAAAAAGATTTGATTTTTATGTTTTGAATTATCTAAAAAGACTATTAGAGAAACTAAAATAAACAATTAAAATAAATATCAAGATGATTAAAATAACCAAGGTTTTGGAATTCACCACTATTTAACCAACCAATTCTCCAATCACATTCAATTCACAAGTTCGAGTGAGAAATCGAAATCAATCTATTGTCTACCCATAAATTTATCAATGAAGCCCAATTAATAAAATCTAATGTTGGTCCCTCTTCACCTCTTCTGATTGACTCACCAAACATTTATCATCGCAATTGGATTAAAGAAAACAAAGAATCTAAAAATCATATAGCTCAAGTATTCTACGTATCCAATCCAATTGTAGTCTCACAAAAGAAATCAAAGATAATCATAATACACTTCAAGCACAAGGTATAGATTAATTAAACTATTATGTAACAATCACCAATATATGATAGAAGTGATGAAAGAAATTAAATTTAATTAATCTACGAAGAACGAATCGTAAACGTCAATTGCGCATACAAAGAATCAAATAATAAATAGAAAATCACATGGTCAAATAGGGTTTCATCTTAACCCTTGGTCTAAGAAATTTAGAACATCATAGTAAAGTAAATATAACTAGAAGAGATAGAACTGGCCATTGGAGAAATCACACGAGAAAGATCGGGATTGCTTCTTTTTTTTTTCCTAGCTCATAGCCGAGTCCTTTTTTTTCCTGCAATTTCCCGCAGCAAGTCGTCTTTTTCTCTCCTTCAATTTTCCAGCCGCCAATTGGTATCATGCTTCTTGGTTTTATTCCATTACAGCCGAGTTCCCTTTTTGATTAGGCAAATGGGCCAAGCCCATTAAACTTCAATGTTTATACATTTGTTTGTTTGTTTTTTTTCCTTTCCTTTGTCTTTTTTTTCCCTAATAAAACAAAACAAAAATAAATAAATAAATATTAATTAAACAAAAATACAAAAAAATGAACTAATAAAATAAAAGTGAATATCAAAATGTGTAGTAAAAATATACTCATCAAATTGCCCCAAACCTAAATTTTGCTAGTCATCGAGCAAAACGATCTAAAAATAATCCCACAAACATCAAGTATCTATAATAACAATGACACTTAAACAATAGCCAAAGCGATTGCCTTATCGACCTCATATTTGAAAATAGCCATGATCGATGAAAAGAATGCAATATTGCCCACATATTAACCTTTGACTCTAACCACGCCAACTTTTCAAATCAAAATACCAATCAATTTCCATCACATGTATTAAGTTGATTCATTCCCGACCCATGATAGTCAATTCTTTTTCCTTACTCTTTCGCTGGATTCACACACCCATTGTTAACATTAGTGTTCTAAAAAGCGTAAAGCGTGGCGAAGCGGCGACCTCAAGCTTCAAGCTTTATAGGCTTAGGTGCGCTTAAGCGAGGCTTAAGCGTCAAAAAGCGTTTTTCAATTTATTTATTTATTAAATTTCTAATTAATCTAGAATCGTGAAATAAATAAAATAATTAATGTCTACCAAATACATATAAAATTTTAAATATTATATTTACTTTTAATTAATGTCTAATTATATTTACTTATATTGTGAATTGTTTAATTAACAGTTCACACCTATACTGGGTTTGTGAATTGTTTACTTTTCAATTTGATTAGATTTTTTAGTTTTTAGTTTTCTTTTACTTTTAGTTTTTACTTTTTACTTTTTATTTTTCACTCAATTCCCGAGCAAGTATAGGTGTACTTGTGTACAACCAACAGCCTTTTTTTTTAAATAATAAAGTCCTGAACCAACAGCCTTTAGTCAAATAGTCATTGAGAAGTTTTTTATTTTTCTTTTCTAAAAGAAATAATTAAGCGCGCTTAATCGCGCTTAAGCCCCGCTTAATCGGTCAACGTGGGCGTTTGACCGCTTTTTCCACGCTTTCCGACAAAGCGAAGGGTGATAGGGACGCCTTGCACTTAGGCGCCTAAGTGCGCTTTTTAGAACATTGGTTAACATAGTCACTCATGCCCAAGGTGACAACTATAGGTTACACTCCATAAGCTCATCCTTTCCCACTCAAGTCCGGTTGAGTTGAACCAATGATAGTGGCCTTCAAGATTTGCAGTTTATTCTCCTTTTTTTGTTTTTGTTTTTTTTTTTTTTTTCCTCAAGTGCCTCAACCTTCAAGTCTCTACCAGGAACTCAAACCGACTAGCTAATCCCCGAATGAATTTTTTTCCTTTTTTTTTTTTTAATTTTTCATCATTTTTTTTCACTTTTGCTTTTTTTTTTTTTATATTTTATGTGCAAGACCTCTCTCCCTTAAAATTTCTAGATGACTCTTGTAGCGAGCTTTAGGTCGATGACTCCCATGCCAGATGACCTTAGGGCAATGGGTTTTAAGATACCCCTTCGGACTTAATTACTCGAGTAAAAAAGGCTACGACGCGAGGTATAAGATATTCAGCTCAATGAGTAATATTAGTGCACGGGGATTAGATTGCTAGCATTGGTCATTCCCTAGCTTATACTTTCAAGCCAAGAGCACTTCACACAATTTCAACATGTATGCACGGAATAAAAGCATTCCCATCTAGCCACTCTCACGGCTCAACCACCCCTAAACTATCCTCTCTTCAGGTATGGTTCAAAAGATGTGATTTATTTAGGCTCATACCTAATGACAAGTCATAAATTCAACCAACTGATACAGTTTCAAAAATCTTTTAGTATTTCAACCCAAAAAGCTAACATAACCAAAATCATTCTGTTAACATGTTGCATCATTGCAGTCAAGTCATATATCACAATAATTTCCAATAGTTATATCATCAGCCAGCAATACTATCCAACCAAAACAAACACACAAGCACACAAATATATATATATATATATATATATATATATTTTGAAAGCACATATAGCTGAAATGTAAAAGAAATAATGCACAGCACACAATAACAAACAAGCAAAAATGCAATTCACACATCCCCAAACCTATCCTAAACATTGTCCGCAATGTTTCCAACTGTAGAGATCAAAAAGGAAGAGAAAAATAGAGGGCGAATAGTTGGAAGGAGTACACCTGGATGGCCGATTTCATGATGACAGGTTCCACACAATCCTAAAAAGTAAAGAAAAACGAAAAGACGAAATTACTGTCCCAAAGAAACGACAAACAGACAAAAAAATAAAAAATAAAAAAAAGAGAAAAATAGAAAAGTATAGAAAACTAGAATCAAGTTGGGTGGATTGGCCCACTCAATTCCACCTCTTCCTCCCAATCTCGAGGTTGAAACTCCAAATATGGTTTTAATCTTTGACCATTCACTTTAAAAATATCACCATTTTTGGGATTTTGAACTTCAATGGCCCCATAAGGATAGACAGTATGAACAATGAAAGGGCCAAACCACTTAGAACGTAACTTACCTGGAAAGAGATGCAACCAAGAATTGTATAAAAGTACTTTCTGACCTGGTTCAAAATATTTTCTCAAAATATGCTTGTCATGAAAAATGTAACGCCCCTTCTAGTTCCGTACATACATATACGTAATCATAACATCATGTTCTACATTATATGCACGAATACATAAACATATGGGCCTCCTATTAGCCATCGTGCACGTCATATTCATAATACAGCGGAAAGAGGGCACGTTACCCGTGTGTAAAATAAACGAAACCCTGAGATTGTAATATCTTTTGACTTTTCATACATTTATATATAAACACGTCACTAGGGTTTCGGGTTTCCTTTCACGTGGTTCGTAGGATCCTGGAATTCCTTTTCCCCAATCACACATCAATATCACGTTCTACACTGGGACTCTTCGCCATCTGCCAATCACATAACCTACGAACACATGAACATAAACACATAATGAGTCATAAAGACCCAGTGAATAATAGATGCAATGTAATGCATGTCACTCCCTTCGTATTGGGCCCTATTGCAAATCATGTGAATACATTGGCGCCATCCTTTTTTATTTCGTATTTCGGCAGTCGCCTATGGTCGAAAATACCACTAGGCCGCCATGTGCAGATTTCATCTTTTGGCCGTCGCCCATAGGTTTAACTCACCCAAGGCTGCCTCATCGTTTGGCCGTTGCTTATGGGCTTAACTCACCCAAAGCCGTCGTATTCGTATGTTGTAAACACATGATAGGCAACTTCATTATATTCATATGCTCTCGTGTTATGCTCGTGACATGACATGATTATGAAATGTTTACCTCGTAAAGCCTTGTTTTCATTTCATATCATCATCATCATCACACATATACATACAAGGCTTCACTTTTCATGACATACATACAAGTATCATGTTCCTTTCTCATATTTTTAAAACATTACTTACGAGCATACAAGGCTCTCATATTCTTACACATTCATGTCGTAGAACATTTCATAATTCCATAATGGCCAAACATATCATATACGGCCAAAGACTTGTTGACATTAGTTCACGTACGCATATACATCACATTCATAGCTTTAACATATACATAATACACATAACCCGTACATTCCCTTGACTCGTGATACATATGTGAACATCGCATAAGCACCTTTTAATTACACGCATTGAGTTACATTCTTCACGTATAACATGCATTAATGCCCAACTTTCTACATAAGCCCTTTCTTCCCTTGTTCATTACATATGCATTACAATAACTAGGTTTCTTTCATTTCATAGGTCCTTATAACCAATTCATCCATGGAACTTAACATAAAGGTCACCTAGGTCACATGAGCAATTGCATATCCTTAACTTATCATAACATATCTATAAACCAAGCTAAGGATCTTAGCATACATTCTAGCTTCACCAACATCATAGATATCACTATTTCTTGGTAAATTCATTCATAATCACGTATTCACTTCATAAAACGAATAAAACATCTATTACTCACCTTAATCATGAAGATGATCAAGCCAAGCAATAAACCAAGCTTCCTCCTCCTCTTCTTCTTCTTCTTCTTCTTCTTCTTCTTCTTCTTCTTCTTCTTCTTCTTCTTCTTCTTCTTCTTCTTCTTCTTCTTCTTCTTCCCTTTCTTCTTTCCTTCTTGAAATTAAGGATGATACATGGATCACATACATGCTATGGAGAGATTATGGATGTTACATATGTTCTTGAGGGTGTTTAGGGAGGTTGGGAACTCTTCGAACCGAGTTTAGGTGGTGAATGTTCGAGAAATGGCGAGAATAGCTTAAAATATCAATTCTGCCGACATAGATTTACGGGCGTAATTCCCATATTTACGGCCGTAATTCCAACTTTTACGGCCGTAACACTTCATCTTACGGCCGTAACCACGCCTCTCTAAGTCTTCATTTTTTCTCTGTGAACATTTACGGTCGTAACATGTATAATTACGGTCGTAACCTGACTTTTACGGGCGTAACTCCAAAATTTACGGCCGTAACTCAACTTTGCTGAATTTTCCATTTTTCATACTTTCGATGGCCGTTTCGATTCTCGGGGTATTTCACGTACTTCGAGACACTTCATGGACAGAACATATACATGTTGGGACATCATCATATCATATCATATCGTATCCGCAGCCACATACGGAGACACGTACGTATTTATCTACGTATTCGGGACGATCTACGTCGGGGTGTTACAAAAAACCTTCATACGACTCTTGTAGATCTTTGCATTCTCATAAGCATCATTCCTAAGTTCCTCGAGTTCTGCCAACTGCAGCTTTCTATTCAACCCAGCATTGTGCATATCAAAATTAAATTTCTTGATAGCCCAATATGTACGATGCTCCAACTCTACTGGTAAGTGACAAGCTTTCCCATATATGAGCCTATAAGGTGACTTCCCAATCGGTGTTTTGAAAGCTGTTCTGTATGCCCATAATGCATCAGTGAGTCTTAATGACCAATCTTTTCTATCAGGTCGAACTGTGTTTTCCAAAATATGCTTAATCTCCCGATTTGAAATTTCCGCCTGCCCACTAGTTTGTGGATGATATGGAGTAGCAACCTTGTGTGTGATTGAGTACTTTGCCAAAAGAGAATTAAATGGTCTATTGCAGAAGTGAGACCCTCCATCACTAATTATAGCCCATGGAGTACCAAAACTAGAGGAAATATTATTCTTTAAGAATGCCACCACAACCTTGTGATCATTGGTCCTACATGGGTTTGCTTCAACCCATTTTGATACGTATTCCACTCCAACCAATATATATAAATAGGCAAATGAGGGTGGAAAAGGTCCCATAAAATCAATGCCCTATACGTCAAATACCTCAACAACAAGAATAGGATTTAGAGGCATCATGTTTCTCCTGGAAATACTTTCCCTACGTTGGCTCTATGACATGAAAGAACAATATGAATAAGTATCACGAAAAATAGTAGGCCAATAAAAACCACATTGTAAATTTTTTGTCGTAGTCTTCTTAGCACTAAAATGACTTCCACAAGCCTGATCATGAAAAAAAGATATCACACTTTGAATTTCATTTTCTGGGATACATCTCCTTATAATTTGATCAGCACAGTACTTAAATAAATAAGGATCATCCCAAAAGTAGTTTTTCACTTCAACTAAGAATTTATTCCTATCTTGTTTGCTCCAGTGCTCAGGCATTTTACCTATAACTAAATAATTGACAATGTCAGCATACCAAGGCACAACATCAATACTCATAAGCTGCTCATCAGGAAAAAACTCATTTACAGGAAAATTCTTTTCTATAGGTTCAAGGACAATGCGAGACAAATGATCAGCAACAACATTTTCACTTCCCTTTCTATCCTTAAACTCTATGTCAAATTCTTGTAACAACAACATCCACCTAATCAGCCTAGGTTTTGCATCCTTTTTAGTTAACAAATATTTCAAGGCAGCATGATCAGAGAAAACAATCACTTTACTCCCTATAAGATAAGATCGAAATTTATCGAGTGCAAAAACAACTGCTAGCATCTCTTTTTCAGTAGTAGAATAGTTCAATTGTGCATCATTCAATGTCCAACTAGCATAATAAGTTTCATAAGGCAAACGATCTACTCTCTGTCCTAATACTGCTCCTACAGCATAATCCGATGCATCACACATGAGTTCAAATGGCAGTTTCCAATCAGGTGGTCGAATGATGGGTTAAGTAGTCAACAAACTTTTCAACTTTTCAAAAGCCTCTAATCAAGAGTCATCAAAGACAAATCGAACATCCTTAACAAGTAAATTGCATAAGGGTCTTGAAATTTTACTGAAATCTTTAATGAATCTCCTATAAAAACCAGCGTGTCCAAGGAAAGATCATACTTCTTTTACAGATTTTGGAGGGGGAAGATTGGAAATAAGATCAAATTTTGCTTTGTCAACCTCAATACCCCTGCTAGAGATTATGTGACCAAGAACAATACCTTGTTTCACCATGAAGTGACATTTCTCCCAGTTTAAAACTAAACTCTTCTCAATACATCTCTGTAAAACTAAAGTTAGATGGTGCAAACATTTATCAAAAGAATCTCCATAAACAGAAAAATCATCCATAAACACTTCAATAAACCTCTCAACCATGTCAGAGAAAATACTAAGCATGCATCGTTGAAAAGTAGCAGGTGCATTACATGAACCAAATGGCATTCTCCTATAAGCAAAGATTCCAAAAGGACAAGTAAAAGTAGTTTCCTCTTGATCTTCTGGAGCAATGGGGATTTGATTATACCCTGAATAGCCATCTAGAAAGCAATAAAAATCATGTCCTGCTAGTCAATCAAGCATTTGATCAATAAATGGGAGAGGAAAGTGATCTTTTCTAGTTACAAGATTCAATTTTCTATAATCAATGCACACACGCCACCCTGTAGTTATTCTAGTTGGAATTAATTCATTGTTAGCATTAGCAACTATAGTAATACCTGACTTCTTTGGAGCTAGATGCACCGGACTTACCCAACTACTATCAGAAATAGGATAAATAATCCCAGCATCTAACAATTTAAGCACCTCATTTCCAACAACCTCTTTCATGTTGGGATTTAACCTACGTTGCATCTCTCTAGTGGGTCTAACATTTTCCTCAAGATGAATTCGATGCATGCAATCAGCAGGATTTATACCTTAATATCAGCAATGGTCCACCCTAATGCTTCTTTATGCTCAAACAAAACATTTAACAACTTACCTTTTTGCGCACCATTAAGGGAGGAAGATATTATTACTGGTAAAGTTTCTGACTCTCCCAAGAATGCATATTCTAAGTTGTCTGGTAATGCCTTGAGCTCCAATTTTGGTGGGCTTTCAGTTGATGGGGTACTCTTCTTCTCCTCACTAGGTGGAAGTGGCTCAATTTTTGCTCTCCAATTACTTGTATCCATGATAGGCGTTGAGTCAAGCAATGCATTCACTTCATCAATTGAGCTGTCAATATCAAAAGAATAACCAAAATGAGTTAAACACATTTCTAGCACATCATCACAATTATTAGAAATAAAGGAATCGTCGACTAATGACTCTATCATATCAACATCAACAACTTCCCCATCATCTATTGGTTGCTTGTTGATATTAAAAACATTCAACGCCAGAGTCATATTGCCAAAGGAAAGCTGCATTACCCCATTCCTGCAATTGATAATGGCATTAGACGTGGCTAGAAAAGGACGACCAAAATATGAGGAATGTGTTTTGTAGAATCTTGCACTGGTTGAGTGTCAAGTACAATAAAATCAACAGGAAAATAAAACTTGTCAACCTATATAAAAACATCTTCTACAATACCACGAGGAACCTTAACAGATCTATCAGCAAGTTGTAAAATGACAGAAGTGGGTTTCAACTCGCCTAACCCAAGTTGCAATTATACAGAATAAGGTAAGAGATTAACACTAGCTCCTAAATCCAACAAAGCTTTCTCAATTTTATGGTTTCCTAGAACACATGAAATTGTAGGACAACCTGGATCTTTAAATTTCGGAGGAGTTTTGCTTTGAATGATAGAGCTTACCTGTTCAGTTAAGAATGCCTTTTTGTGCATGTGCAACTGCCTCTTCTTAGTGCATAGATCTTTTAAAAATTTTGCATAGGCCAGTACTTGCTTTATAGCATCAAGTAAAGGGATGTTTATACTTACCTGCTTGAAGATGTCCATCATCTCATTGATTGTGTTACCTTTCTTTCCTTTAGTTAACCTTTGTGGAAAAGGAGCTTTTGGAATGTACGGTGGTGGAATGTCTTCACCTGAACTCTCCTTCGATGGATCTTGATTTGGCACTTCCTCAGAGGAAACTTCTTTAGAGTTCTTTCTAGCTGGGGTCTCTACTTGATTGTCAAACAATTTACCACGTCTCAGTGTCATGATAGCCTTAGCATCCTCTTGTTGATTCTTAGACGTAGCTCCAACATTGTGCATCCCCTTTGGATTAGGAAGTGGTTGACTAGGGAATTTTTCTTTTTCAATGGTTGTCGCCAAGTGTTGGACAGAGGACCCTAACTGTCCAATCATTTTCTCCATATTAGACATAGAGTTTGTTTGAGAACTCTGAAATTCTGCAATTGTTTGGTTTTGTTGATCAAGTGCTGCTTGTGTGGACTTAGCTAACTTCTCAAATGCCTCTTCCCACGGTTTTGGTTGTGAAAAGTTCTGATTGAATTGTCTCATATTTTGCTGAGGAACTTGACTTGGGATACCATTTTGTTGAGAACCTTGTGACCATGAGAAATTGAGGTGGTCTCTCCATCCTGGTTAATATGTGTTAGAATAAAGATTGTAGGATGGTTTTCTCATCATATTAAGGGCATTAGCTTGATCACAATACTCATCTGGCCCAGAATGATTACCGACAAGTGGCTCATTCACGGGTGTTTTCGTTAAAGAAGCTAGTTGGTGAGAAATTCCTTTAATCATACCTTTGACTTCTCTCATCTCTGAACTTGATTCATTACTTCGGATTTCATATATTCCTCGTTTCTTTCCTTCAGTTCGAGAAGAACAACTCCGCTGTTGAGAATTATCTGCTTGTTTCTGAAAGAAATCCCAAATTTCAGTTGCATTTTTAAACATTAGCTCTCCACCACTTGTAGCCATCAACCATTCTTGAATGTGTGGTAGCAATCCCTCCAAGAAATATTGGCAAAGATGCCATTTTTCATAACCATGGTATGGACACTTCAGTAGCAACCCATTGAATCTCTCCCATACTTCATAGAATGGCTCATCATCTCTTTGCATAAATTCTAAAATTTCCCTGCAAAGAGCATTTGTTTTATGAACAGGAAAATATTTATTCAAAAATTTAGCAACCATTTGTTCCCAAGAAGTAATACTATTAGCAGGTAAAGTATTAAACCATGATCGAGCTTTATCCTTTAAAGAAAATGGGAACAATCTCAATTTAACATTATCAGGAGTTACATTCTCATATTTAAAAGTTTCACATATAGCATAAAAATCAGTCAAATGATTATAAGGCTCTTCCTTTTCAAAACCATAAAATGATGGAAGACAATTAAGTATACTAGGTTTGAGTTCAAAGGTTCTAGCAGCAACTTGAGGATATTGAATGCATGACGTGCTCAAATTAGATAAAGGACTAAAATAATCTTTAAAAGGTTTCTCTTCAATTTCATCAGCCATCTCAATTTTTAGTATGTTATCCTCAATTTTATCCGTGGTTGCAACTTGTTTTCTTTGATGAAAGGTCTTTTCAATTTCACTATCAAATGGTTCTAACTCAAGATTGAGAGATCTACGACCATGCATGCAAATTTTTTTATTTATTATTTTTTTAATTAATAATTTTTTTAACTGCAATCACTAAAATAAAAACAATAAAAATAAAAATAAAAATAAAAATAAAAATAAAAATCGCAAACTAACTACTCTACTAATAAAAAAAATTCAAAATAAAAAATAATAATAATAATAAAATACAAAGGAACAAGAACACCTGATTTTCTGTCACTGTAGAAATTTTTATTGATCACAACCAAGTACTTCTATGACAAAGCTATTCTGCAAAAAACAAAAAAGAAAATAGCCAAGATTAAGTAATAATTATTAAAAAAGTAGACTAAGATTCTAAACTAATTAAAAATAAATAAATAAATCAATAAATAAATAAATAAAATAAAATAAAATAAAATGAACGAAATTAACTAAGGCTAAATTAACTTTCTAATGCAGTCCCCGGCAACGGCGGTAAAAACTTGTTGTCAAATTTTAAATAACTCGCAAGCACAGGAATCTATTAAAATATAAACTTAATGAGCAATGAGGTTGAACCCACAAGGACTGCGAATTTAAAAAGTATAATTTAACCCAAATTAACTCCTACACACAACTAATTAAAAAGATGTGATTTTTATGTTTTGAATTATCTAAAAAGACTAGTAGAGAAACTAAAATAAACAATTAAAATAAATATCAAGATGATTAAAATAACCAAGGTTTCGGAATTCACCACTATTTAACCAAGCAATTCTCCAATCACATTCAATTCACAAGTTCGAGTGAGAAATCGAAATCAATCTATTGTCTACCCATAAATTTATCAATGAAGCCCAATTAATAAAATCTAATGTTGGTCCCTCTTCACCTCTTCTGATTGACTCACCAAGCATTTATCGTAGTAATTGGATTAGAAAAAACAAAGAATCTAAAAATCATATAGCTCAAGTATTCTACGTAGCCAATCCAATTGTAGTCTCACAAAAAAAAATCAAAGATAATCATAATACACTTCAAGCACAAGGTATGGATTAATTAAACTATTATCTAACAATCACCAATACATGATAGAAGTGATGAAAGAAATTAAATTTAGTTAATCTACGAAGAACGAACCGCAAACATCAATCGCGCATACAAAGAATCAAATAATAAATAGAGAATCACATGATCAAATAGGGTTTCATCTTAACCCTTGGTCTAAGAAATTTAGAACATCATAGTAGCGTAAAAATAACTAGAAGAGATAGAACCGGCCATTGGAGAAATCACACGAGAAAGATCGGGATTGCTTCTTGTTTTTTTTTTCTTAGCTCACAGCCGAGTCCTTTTTTTTTCCTGCAATTTCCTGCAGCAAGTCGTCTTTTTCTCTCCTTCAATTTTCCAGTTGCCAATTGGTCTCATGTTTCTCAGTTTTATTCCATTCCAGCCGAGTTCCCTTTTTGATTAGGCAAATGGGCCAAGCCCATTAAACTTCAATGTTTATACATTTGTTTGTTTGTTTGTTTGTTTTTTTTCCTTTTCTGTCTTTTTTTTCCTAATAAAACAAAAGAAAAATAAATAAAGAAATATTAATTAAACAAAAATACAAAAAAATGAACTAATAAAATAAAAGTGAATATCAAAATGTGTAGTAAAAATATACTCATTAACATTCAACGAAAGAAGGCTTCTATTTTTCTTTTTTTACCTAGGGATCTAGCTTTGGACGGGGGTTACGTCTTTCCTTGCGAGAGCATGTATCTCGGCATCCCCTTCTTTAGCTTGAACATTTTGTTCCTTTTCTTCATTCTATTTCAGGTGGTTTCTTGTTCACGAATTTTGGGATTTTTGGAGACCTATTTAAAGGGCAGTTGAACCTCAATTGGAACACCTTTTGAAAAGAAAAAAAATAGAGAGAAACACCAAGGAGCATTTCAAGAAATTAATTTGAAGATTAAGATTTGAAGGTTCGGGGTGGAGATCTTGGTACAAGGCCTCATCTTTCAAATTAATCTTTACAATCCAGTGATGAACTCTTTTATTCTTGTACTCTGCTTTATTTTTAATATGCATAACTAATTTTCTTGTTGGGATGAACAACGTAATATAGTTTGAATATTTGATTGCAATTCTCAAATTTTAGCCTTTTAATTCTCATGTGTTGATTTTACATCTCTTTTTAATGCATGAATTACTTGATCACTAGTTCATTGATTTCTAAATAATAACAAACCGAGAGGTGAGTTATTTATTTAGACCTTCTTGTAAAATCCGACAATTTACATGGAAGGTAGAGATATTCTTTTATAATTATTGCTATCATTTATAAATTGCTATGAACGTAATTCATCTAATTAAGACTTATTTAGACTATACATAAAAATATGGTAGTTGACTTGATTAGATAGGATTAATTTGAACTCGAGCGAGGTAAATTAACTCACTTTTGCGAATTTGATCTAATATAACTATAGCATAAAATTTGAGAGGCGAAATCAAATAGGATAACTATAGATAAATCGAGATTCCGAACTTCATTCTTCATTAATTAGACCCATCTTCTCAATTTAGTGATTTATTATTTCTTGTTTGTTTTAATTTTCTAGTTAATAGTTACAATCAACATTCTTGTGATTACTCATTTGTTCTAGTTGAGATTAATTTAGACCAATTTAGATAAAATAGCCATCGTGGGTACAATAACCCAGACTCAAAAAGTCTATTTACTTCTTGTTTTAAGATATAGTGCACTTGCCATTTATTTTTTCATAACAAGTTTTTGGCGCCGCTGCCGGAGACTATTTTTATTTAATATCTGTTTATATTGATCTTAGTTTCTAATTTTAACTGAATTTTAATTTTTTTAATTATAAAAGAATTTTGATACTTGTTCTTTTAATTTTTCAGAAAAGGTGTTCGTTGTGTGACCTGCTCGTAAGGCAGCAATCTAGGGCAATTTGATCCTGAGATTGAACGCACGTTTAGACGTCGAAGCAAGGAACATACCCAAAAAAAGAAAGATTTGCAGTAACTGATAATGGAACGCCCAGAAGGAGATGATTGCAAGAATAGTAGCATTAGAAGCAGAACGAATAAAAAGAGCTGCTTAGAACGAAGGCATAATCCATTGTATGAAGAGGACAAAGAAGACGCTGAGGATGACGATGGTGGCAATCTACCCATGGCTCAATTCTTGACTTCGTCGGCAACTCCAACCAAATCGAGCATTGTATACCCTCCGTTTAGGATGAATGAATTGCAATTGAGAGCTGATTTGATCAACTTGTTTAGCAATAGCCTCCAGTTCAACGGCCTCACCCATAAGAACCCACATGCTAGCCTCGCCAAATTTTTGAGTATGTGCCAAAATTTTAAATTTGACGAAGTCAATGAAGATGGTATAAGGCTCAGACTTTTCCCTTATACATTAAGAGATAGTGCATTGGAATGGCTTGACTTTGAACCAGATGCGAGTATCACTGCATAGGATGGTTTGGCCTAGAAGTTTTGCAATAAGTAATTTTCATTGGCTAAAGTGGCAAAAATGAAGCTGGACATCTCAACTTTCCAACAATTCGACGATGAAAGCTTCCATGAAGCTTGGGATAGATTTAAGTGCATGCTTAGAAATGTCCTAATCATGGAATTGACAAGGGAACTCAGGTGCAATATTTCTACTCGGCATTATCTCTTCAATTCAAATCCATTGTGAATTCTTTTATCTAATGGGTCCATCACTAACAAGAGAGTGAATCAAGCATGGGACTTGTTGGAGTTGATTACTAGACACATACCATGTTCTCATTTGATCAAGTGGTCTTAAAGAAAGGACCTATGGCGCATGAGAGTGATTCACTTGCATCCACCAATGCTCAAATAACTGCGTTGACCAAACAAGTGGAATTACTTGTTAGAGCACAAACTCAAGGGGTGCACTCAATTCAAGCGAATCCAATATGTGAAAACTATGGAGTGAACCATTCTATCTCAGGTTGCATGTTGTTGGCAGCTCAAAGTGATCAAGTGAATTTTTTTAGTAACAACAACGGACAGTAGTTTAATCCCTATTCGCAGACATACAATCCTTGCTGGAGGCTACACCCAAATCTTAAATATGGAGACAAGTCAAACATTTCTCCACCAGAGAAACAACCAATTTTGGGGGAGATGTTTCAGCACTATATGCAAAAGACAGATAAAATCCTAGAACAAATTGATACAAACAATCAAAATCAGCAAGTCTCAATAAAGAAATTGAAGACTCAGATTGGATAGATGACTTTACAACTTGCAGAAAAACCTCGAGGTACATTTCCTAGCAACACTAAAACAAATCCAAGAGAGCAAGTGAATGCCATTTACAGTGCTAACAATGAGGAGATCCAAGTGCCACCACTTGGAGCAGATACCTTGTCATATACTCCAATAAAAGCCCATGTTTCTCCAATTCCATTCCCTCAAAGGCTGAAACACATTCGGAAAAAGTTGATGCGCAAGCCATACCAACAAGGAGTGGAGCGGAATTGACAGAAATTCATGTGGAAAAGATGGGAAAGCAAGATGAAAGTGCAATAAATGAGGAACCGAATATAGAAGAAAAAACAACTAAGCCTTCAGTTGAGAAGTAGACTGAGAGTAAAATAGAAGCAACTGAGAAAAATGCTACAACTCTAGTGAAATGATATGTGCCGCTGATTCCCTTTCCAAAAAGACTTCAAACCACAAGTTTGACAAGTAATTTTTAAGAAGCTGCACATTAACATCCCATTTGCAGATGCTTTGGCACAAATGACATTGTACTTGAAATTCATGAAAGAAATGCTATCAAAGAAAAGACGGCTAGAGGAATTTGAGACAGTGGCATTGATAGAAGAATATAGTGCAATTTTGCAGAATATGCTACCACCAAAACTAAAATATCTAGGGAGTTTTCTATCCCTTGCAATATTGGTAAAGTAACTTTTGATAGATCTTTATGTGATTAAGGTGTCAGTGTTAATTTAATGCCACTCCCTGTTTAGGAAACTTGGGTTGGACAGCCAAAACAGACCACAGTGACACTACAGCCAGCTAATTAGTTGACCAAGCATCCTCATAGAGTAATTGAAGATGTTCTAATAAAAGTAAGAAAATTTATTTTTCGAGTAGATTTTATAATAATGGACATTGAAGAAGACAATATAATGCCGCTTATTATTGGTCAACCATTCCTAGTCACACAAGCCATAATAGATGTAGACAAAGGAGATGTGATTTTAAAGGTTGATGAGGAAAAAGTAACATTCAACATTCTCCACCAAGAACGTAATGTTTCTGAACCTGAAAGTTGTTTTGAACTGAAGGCATCTAAACAAGATGGTGTTGAGCCTCTGGAGCTAGATAGAGAAGCTCATAATGAAAATCGAGTAAATGAAATGGGGATGATTAAAAGAAATAAGTTGGAGATGTGTAAGGCAGACAACTTCAAACAATGCAAGGCTTCCAAAGCCAGTTTCGAACCGCCATGACAATTATCACAAAAGTCAAGCTCTAGACTATAATCGTGCACTTAATGGGAGGCAACCCATTTTTCTTTCGCTTCATTTTATTTTGTCTTGCATCTCATATAGTTTTAGGATTTGCATCACAATTTATAGGCATGCTTAATTTTATTCATTTTTTTGTCTTTTCAGTTGTCTTTCCAATTTTTAACCTAAAAATTGGAAAAAGTCGTTATCACGACATCCAGCAAAGAAGGCGGCCTGACAGATAGACTATGCCTGCCACTACTTTGATCCAATGTTCCAATCAAATCCCCGGGGGGGTTTCTGATCCCTTCTCTTTTTATTGCTTTACTTTCACATTGGTGGCAATGTCGAATCTAAGTGTGTGTGTATGGGGCGGGGGTTTTGAATATGATGTTTTTATTTATTTTCTTAGTTTAGTGTCTGGTTGTGTGTCATGTGGCTTGTTAGGAGATTGGTTTAGTTTAGTTTCATCCTTTTTCTCTGTGTTTTAGTGCTTGTGTCTTGGTTATCCATAGATGGAAACTTATTCTAAAAAAAGAGAATAATGATAAAGAAAATTTTGAGTTGAGAAATTGCTTAGCCGCAATTAGAATCCCAAGTAATGAAAATGTTGAAAATTTGCTCTTCTGTGCATAATTGGCTATTTCTAGAGCACTTTAATGGCGTGATTTTCAATTGTCTTTCTGGGGATAACAATTTGGGCTTTGTTGAACATATTTTTTCCTTAGTAAACATGTTTCATTGCTAATTTCATGACCATTTGATTGTTCTATCTATAGTAACCTAGAAGTGGTAGTTGTTTCATGAGATCGGTTTAGTTTAGTTTTGTCCTTTTTCTTCGTGTTTTGGTGCTTGTGCCTTGGTTATCCATGGGCAGGCAACTCATTCTAAAAAAAAAAGGAATAATAATAAAACAAATTTGAGTTCAGAAATTGCTTAGCTAGTATTAGAATCCCAAGTAATGAAAATGTTGAAAATTTGCTCTTCCATGCATAATTAGCTATTTCTAGAGCACTTTAATGAGGTGATTTTCTATTGTCTTCTAGGGATAACTGAAAATTTGGGCTTTGTTGAACATATTTTGCCTTGGTAAACATGTTTCATTGCTAATTTCACGACCGTTTGATTGTTCTGCCCGTAGTAACCTGGAAGTGCTAGTTGTTTCTTGAGATCGGTTTAGTTTAGTTTTATCCTTTTTCTCTGTGTTTTAGTGGTTGTCTCTTAATTATCCATGGGATGGCAACTCATTCTAAAGAAAAGAGAATAATAATAAATAAAAAATTGAGTTGAGAAATTGCTTAGCCGGAATTAGAATCCCAAGTAATGAAAATGTTGAAAATTTGCTCTTCCATGAATAATGGCTATTTCTAGAGCATTTTAATGAGGTGATTTTCCATTGTTTTCTGGAGATAACTGAAAATTTGGGCTTTGTTGAACATATTTTTGCCTTAGTAAACATGTTCATTGCTAATTTCACAACCATTTGATTGTTCTGCCCATAGTATCTGGAAGTGCTAGTTGTCTTCCATTGCCGGAGTTAGGTTTTAGAGTTTGGATTGAGCACTGACCTATGCTAAAAATAATGAGTGGGATTCACACGTGTACTATAATTTGTGAGCTTCTGAGCCTTTAGAGCATTTACATCACTTCGTGCTCCTATTCTTTGATTATGTGAATGTTGTGAATAGTTGAATTCTTCTAGAATTTGCTTTGTTGTACATGTTGTGACACCTCTTGGATCAGATGCAATATATATATAGTAAGGCCAAGAGGTGAAACCAAGTTTAGCCAGCTAAGAGAGCTTATCATTGATGCATACACTCTAGAAGCTCATGTTGAGCCTTGGCCTTTTTGTTGAAGTTTAAGCAACGCTATAAGCCAATGAATATCCCTTCTTTGATATTGACCTTGATTTGAACCTTGAAATAGAACGGATTCACAAGCTTATTTCAAAAACTTTTGAGGAAATTGAAGCATGCGTGGTGAAATGAGTTGTTTTTCGAAATTTTCATCCTTTTGTTACGAAGTTGAAAGTTGGGAAGGGAAATTCCGATGGAAGTTCCTCGTATTTAAAAAAACAAAAATCAACCAAGCAAGAATGAAGTGAGTAGATTAGTTAAAAGAAAGGAAGAGGAAGGATTCAATTGGAAATAAGGGCTTGAAGGAGATATTGTGAATAGTGAAGGAGAAAGTGTGTGAGTTGAAACTCTTGAATTCTGAAATTCCTTCGCTAAATGAGACAAAAAGAATCCTTTTTATCCTACCTTAACCCGAAGCCCCATTACAACCCATTGAAGTCCCTTACTTTGTATTCGTGTCATTATGGTTCCAACGTGACATATTATCAAGCTTATGGTAAGATTCTTAGATGCACTAACCCGAAAGTATAAATTTTGACACCCCTAAACACTTTGAGCTTAATGAGTGAATCCTTTGTGAAGGTGTTGTATCCCACTACATATGGAACGCAAGAGGTTTGAAGCGCTCAATCTAAACTTTAGATCCAAACTTTCTGAGACTTGGGAGATATTCACGATAGAAAACCTACCATGCTTTGTTTAACTTTATAGTGCTAACAATTGGTTGTTTTTGGTATACCGGGTATACCCTCTAGGATCCTTGGGAATATTCAAAATATAAGTGGATTCTCGAGCGGTGTAAGGACACGATTGACCATATGGAAATGGGTTCGATTTGAGACAATGTAAGATTTTCCTTTGTGCCTAGACAAGAATGGAATGTTTACCCGAGTTGCACGCACTCACAAGCCAGCTATGTACTGGAAGAGTTAATGTTTTGTCAAGAAAAACATTGCGTGGGGGACTTTTTATTAGGCGAGTTACTTTGAGATTTTATTAGGTGAAAGGCGGGTTGTTTCCGTGTGGGTAGCCAAATATTTGGGAATTAGTGTCTTGCATGTTTGTTATCCTTTACTTTCCTTTATTTTGTTTTGTTCATTGTTCGGGGATGAACAACTATTTAAGTGCGAGGGAGTTTGATAAATGTTTATTTCTTGTGTTTAATTCGGTTAAAATTGTATTTTAATGTGTGTTTGTCGATGCTTAGAGTTGTATTTACATTTGTTACGTTTAATTTTGTGTTGGGTCTCAAGAAAGGATGAAAACGTTCCATTTAGGACCACTTTGAGGCTTAATTTGACGTTCGGAGCCAAAACGGAAGATTGTTCAAAGAAAAAAATAAAATAAAATATCTAAAAAAATTGAAAAGCCAATGCGGGCCCATAGGGTACCTGTGTGGGACGAGGGGAATCTAAATGACCTGTGCAGGCGCATGCCTATCGCATGCAGGTACACGCTGCGCGATTCCAGATTTCCTTATTTGATTAGAACTCTATTTTAGGTGATTTCTTGTGCACGAATTTAGGGCTTTTTAGAGACCTATTTAAAGGGGAGTTGAGCCTCAATTGGAACACCTTTTGACAATAGAAAAATAGAGAGAAACACCAAGGAGAATTTCAAGAGATTAATTTGAAGATTCAAGATTTGAAGATTCAGGGTGGAGATCTTGGCGCAAGGCTTCATCTTTCAAATTAATCTTTATAATCCGGTGATGAACTCTTTTATTCTTGTACTTTGCTTTATTTTTAATATGCATAACTAATTTTCTTGTTGGGTTGAACGACGTAATATAGTTTGAATCTTTGATTGCAATTCTCCAATTTTGGGGTTTTAATTATATCATGTGTTGATTTTACATCTATTCTTAATGCATGAATTACTTGATCACTGGTTCATTGATTTGTGAATAATAACAAACCGAGAGGTAAGTTATTTATTTAGACATTGTTTTAAAATCCGGCAATTTACATAGAAGATAGAGATATTCTTTTGTAATTGTTGAGATCATTTATGAATTCCTACGAACATAATGCATCTAATTAAAGCTTATTCAGACTATACATAGTGATATAGTAGTTTACTTGATTACGTAGGATCAATTTGACTCAAGAGAGGTAAATTAACTCACTTTTTTGAATTCGATCTAACACATTGATAGGATAAAATTTGAGAGGCGAAATCAAATAGGATAATTATAGATAAATCGGGATTCCCAACTTTGTTCTTCATTAATTAAACCAATCTTTTCAATTTCGTGGTTTGTTTCTTGTTCGTTTTAATTTTCTAGTTAATATTTAAAATCAACATTCTTGTTATTACTAATTTGTTCTAGTTGAGATTAATTTAAACCGATTTAGATAAAATAGTCCTCATAGATACGATAACAAGGACTCAAAAAGTCTATTTTACTACGTGTTTTGCGATATCGTGCACTTGGGATTTATGTTCTCTCAAAAAAGCTCTAGACATGGATAGTTGAATTTCAAATAAAAGTTCATTTAGTGTATCTAACTTAATTGTGTCTAAATTTCAATGATTCAATTCCATATTGTTCTCTCTTTGCTACTTAAATGACCTAATAAGTAATAGAGTTAGAATGATTAATGCTGCATTTGGAGTCTTAATATGCAATCGTTAAGTTTCCTAAATGATTAGTAAAAAATGCCATTTAACCCTTGCATATTAAATGTGACATAGGTTCAACAAATCGAGCTTATGAGTTTGTTACTTTAAGTGACCTATTGTTAAAATTCTATCATCCACTAATAAAATTTAGAGAGCTTATTCTAGTTTGTTAATTGGATAGAGATTGAGTAAAGAGCTTGTTTTATCCGACGACAAAATAAGAACAATTACCGCTTAGCCAAGCTTGTGTGCTTTTCGACGGTTATTGCAATCGAGTTTGATAAAGTAAATTATTTTGTTTATAAATTGTTATCATTGATTAGAGTGGATGCAAATGCCTTAATCATCTTTTATTAATCTGTATTCTTCAAATTTTCATTTTGTATGCTTCATCAAACAAAACATACCCTCCAAATCTATTTTAAGCAACTAAATAGACAATCTCAATCCCCGTGGAAGAATAACAGTTACTTGTCATTATATATTGCAATGAAAAAATATTTATACGTATAACGAGTTTGGATTTGATCTTGATGCACTTAACCATATCGGATAAATTCATTAGTTTATTAGTTTCCTTATATATTTGTATTTTTTATTTGTTTATTTATTTTTATGTTGCAGATTCTTAATGAGCAAAAGGCATGTTGAATTCTATTACAACTCAAGACATAGAGAAAAGAAAGAAGAATCTAACAAGCAAGTCTTTACCAGTCAACATGTAACATCTAGAAGTGAATTCAAGAACGATCTCAAGGATCCCAAATTAAAAGTTCTCCTATGAGAGATTTTTGAAAAAGAAATAGCAAATCCAAATCGTACACTCAAAGAGCTCGCTGGACGTCTGCACCATTGTTACAACAACAACCTTTGTGCATTGAACACCCCACAATAGATGCAGTTCTCGAGCTAAAATCAGGAATGATACATTTGCTACCCAAATTCCATGGACTCCTTGGGGAAGTTCCCAACAAACATTTAAAAGAGTTTCATGCGGTTTGGTCAAGCATGAAATCATCTAGGATCACTGAAGAACAAATAAAACTGCGAGCTTTCCATTCTCACTAGATACTAGTACAAAAGAATGCCTATACTACTTGCCTTCAGGATCTATCACCCCTTGGGATGGCATGTAGAAAAATTTTCTTGAAAAATATGTTTCTACATCTATGGTAAAAAATATCATAAAAGAAATATGTGGCATCCAATAGCGCTAAGGAGAAAGTATCTATGAATATTGGGAAATGTTTAAAAAGTTATATGCCAGCTATTCGCAGCATCAGATCAGTGAGCAATTACTTCTCCAATGCTTTTATGAAGGATTACTTCCAATGTAGAGAAGTATGCTTCATGCAACTAGCGGAGGTGCCTTAGTAGATAAGACTCCAAATGCTTCCCGGACTCTTATATAAACTATGGCTGCCAACTCACAAAAATTTAGCAATCGGGAAGCACTAGTAAAGAAGGTAAATGAGACCGACACAACAAAAGTCAAACAACAGTTGTCTAGTTTGACCGTACTTGTGCATCAGATGGCACTTGGCACAGTTCAACAAGTAAAAATGTGTGGAATTTGATCAACTCTTGGGCATTCCACGGATGCATGTCCTTCATTACAAGAAAGGGTGCCAGAACAAGCAAATGCCATTGGCTGATTCCCAAATCAACAAACACAAAGCTATGATCCCTATTCCAACACTTACAATCTAGGACGGAGAGATCATCTTAATTTCAGTTATGGAAGGAATCAACAAATCCCAGATGCAAATCTAACAATGAACCACCCTCCGGGATTCAATCAATAAAGACAACTGCAATAGTTTCAACCCCGCCAGCAATCTAGCCAGAGTTATTTCTTGAAGACATGGCCAAGTCCTTGACATCAAGTTCTATGCAATTTCAAAAGAAAATAAGGACATCCAACAAAAGTTTAGAGACACAAGTGAGCCAATTAGCTAACTCTATGGGGAGGTTAGAAGCTCAAAGATCGGGAAAGCATCCCTCTCAACCAATTAATCCAATGGAAAAGGCAAGTGTTGTGATGTTGAGAAGTGGAGCACAATTCGAAGAGAATACTGGGAAGCCCAAAGAAACTGAGAAAAGTCCAAAAGAAGCCATACCCACGAAAAATGAGGATACAACTACACCAGTGCATTGGAATTTGACTCCAAAAGTAAAGTCGAAACCGCCTACTCCTACCTGTATACTTTCCATCACATTTCCTAGTAGGTTTGCTAGATCAAAGAAGGAGGAACATGAGAAGGAAATTCTCGAAACCTTCAGAAACGTTCAAGTCAACATACCACTTACAAGGAAATGGAGTGATAAGTGTGGGGGAATGTATATCAGCAGTCCTCCAAAGAAAACTTCCCCCAAAATGCAAAGATCTAAGTAGTTTTACTATTTTGTGCACAATTGGAAACCCCAGATTTGAAATAGTTATGGGATAGTGAAAATCCGTAAGTATACGGTGTCGTTGTACTCACGGGTCGTCTCACAGGGAGGTCAAAGTTGTCTATTTTTCTTTCGCCAACTAATTAGCTAAATCGACTGTTTATATGGTGGAATCAATGTAGGCTACTCCTGCAATACTAGCTAAGTAAAAGAATAATGCAACAAATTAATATAAATTTCAATGATTAAAGCGGGAATTAGGAAGTCATCCACGCTAATTGACAATGAACACCTTATCTAGGGATAAATATAGACGTGGATAGTGAAACTAGGACTAAGAAACTAACTCCTAACTTTTCTCAAAGCTTAGGAGGTCTTCATGACTGTCTAGGTCATTGTCATGATCAAAGACTAATCATGTCTATGCTAGGGGGTCCACAAGGAGAAATCAACGTGTTGGTGCTTGACTCATTGTACAATGAATTAGGGTTGGATGAACATTATACCAACATCAATCGTTAAATATCCTAACATAAAAATCCTATTTCAATTTCCCACGCCAACAACAATATTGAATCACATAGTGTTCATTTCAATTAGGTCAATGAACCCTAATTCTCGAAAAGGGGATGACTCTTCCATTTTAAGATTTGATACAATTAAAGCAATTAACCCACAAGAATTCATGTAGAAATAGATAAAGACCTAATTAGATGAATTGAATCAAATAATAAAAGAGGTACCAATTACGAATACCAATCCATAATAGCTTGAGATGGTCGAGGAGTTGTAATCTTCAATTCTTGAACAGTAATCCCAAAAATAAGTTGTAATCTAATAAAAAATTGATGTTTTTGATGTAGGAAGAAGAGAGAATATGTAAGCTAGGTAGAACTATCCCAAAATAAGTCTAGCCGCCAACTATTGGCTATGGAATGCCTTTTATATGGGCTCCAATGGCTAATTAAGCCCTAAAACACATGCTGTACAAAAATCCCGTCGCATAGGCCATGCCAGACTGCACAGGGGGTCATGTTGATTCTGCATGGCCTATGTCAAACTACACAGGGGGCCATGTAGTGATTTGTATTTTTTCTGCTTCTCTGCTATAATGGTGTGCGTGGCTAGTGCTTATCAACACGGGGGTTGTCCGACCTTCCAATTTAGGCCCATTTTTTTGTATGTTCTTCACTCCAAAGCACGACTCCATGCTTTCATTGTCTCACCTCCAATCCTTGCCACTTGAACTTATCTCGTTGTGTGGTAATTCACCAAATTTTAGCTCTCAAGATACCTACACCCGTTCAAAGTAACAAAAAGCTACAATTACGCATAGACGGGCTACATTCAAAACGAAATGGAGAACAAAATGGAGGAAAAATCCCTATAAAATACATGCATATCAAACTCCCCCAAGCTAAGAACTTTGCTTGTCCCCAAGCAAACTCACCAAGAAAGAATATATGAAATTGGTCCCAATAAATCGAACTATGAACCCAAGGACCTCAAGGGAACAAAAGTCAATCAAAATGGACTCGTAGGAACATCGTTCAAACAAAACATCATCCAATAGATGCAGCATCGTAAACATTTCTCACTACCCCACGAAGACACCTTTAAAAACAAGTTCCAAAATCGACAAGTTGATCCCAGGCTATCAATAAGAGAATGCTAGCGTATCAAAACTTTACCATACAAAGAAGAACTCACCTGTGTACATCAAAAGTTTAGTGTGAAATGCTTGCACGTTGAATCGAGAGCAACGAAATAGACCCTTACCAAAACTCACCATTTTCGCTCAGTCCCTCAAGTGTTTGGTATAGGTATTGTTCGCTCAGGTTCAATCTATTATCGTTCCCTACCATAGGTTTGCAAGAGTTCTCAATCTCCACTACTTGCGATTACAAATACATCATGAATCAAGAGGTCTTTTCCGGGTTATAGTAGAGGCTAAGGTAATAGGTGTGGAAATTTGTGGAATATGTGGTGCTTAAAGAAAGGAAAAGTAAAGCATAAATCAACACACCAAATCAAAGTTCATATAACTCAAGTAAGAACAACCTTAATGCATCAAAATGAAGAGCTTTTCCTTCTCATTATTATAAAAACTTCTCTCTTTCCCTCAGTGAAAAACCATGTATTCTTGCTTTTTCCCCCGCTTTTTTTTATTATTTTCTCTTTTTTATTTTGTTTGTTCTTTGTTCTTTTTCTTTTTTTTTTTTATTTTTACTGTTGTTGTTGGTTGTTTGTTTTTTTGTTTTTTTGTTTTTTTTTTGTCTTTTCTTGCAAGAAGGAAATAAGGAACAAGAAGGAGGGAAAGCGAGAGTGAGAATTCAAACAATCTCAAGAAGGGAAAGAACCCTTAACCATTTACATACCCGATCATGACTCCTTTATGCTTCACAATTCTCTTTTAGGCCAAAGGGGATAACAAAGGGTATGGGGTTATTATATGGGTGACACAAAGAAAATAGGCTTATAGGCTCCACGGAGCTATTAAATAGGGCAATTATGCATAGGAGGCTATCTGGCTATGTGGTTGTTTCAAATGAATGCCTCTATCATGTTCACAAATGCATATGCATCAATGCAGTCTCAAAAAAGAACGCAAACAAGTTCTAGAGGGTAATAGTAAACATAGAATACACTCATGAAAGGAATATGCATCAATGCAGCCTCAAAAAAGAACGCAAGCAAGTTCTAAAGGGTAACAGTAAACAGAGAACACTCATGAAAGGGAGTAAAGGACCGGTCACATGATGTCTGTCGCAAAGGCTTAAAATTCCTTACCGTGTTATGCCTATCGTTGCTCAAGAGTCAAAATGATGCATATTCGACTTAACTAATGCCTGCACAAACAAGAACTCATCGACACAACGAAAAATTTCTCTACATTCACAAACTCCATATATCAAGCACAAGAATCCAAAACATTTCAAAACATTGACATATTGTTCCATGGGGTCTATAAGAGATGATGCAAAGATCAGTACAATGCAAAGATAGAGGTGTGGGATGATGGCATGGTCTGCACGGCCCATGCGGAATGGCATAGGGGCCATGTAGTGGTCTGCCCATTTTTTTTTTGAAAGCAAGAGAAATAAAACAAGAAAGAAACGAAAATCAAAGAGAAAGGAAATGAAAGCAAGACAAGGTTGATTACCTACCTCCTAAAAATACTTCAAATACCGCCTAAGAGGACCCTAAACTAGAACTATCCTATGTACATCTAAACTGACCACCTCCCCCACACTTAAACGAAGCATTGTCCTCAATACGGAGGGCGGAGGTAATACGGACCAGGATAGGGTAGGCTATTAGGGTTGATGTGACCTTGGCGGACATGTCAATCATACATCGAATTGACGGGCTGATCTACATGGTCTAGGCAGGTGCTCATCTAGTCTTGGGTGGCTCACATGTCATGTACATCAGTGTGGAGGCCTGTGAAACTATCAGTGAGAGAGTCAAGTGAGTTTTAGAAGCTGTGGAAGTTGAAAGTAGGCGGTGGGGTTGGATAGGACGGGGATGGCCTAGGATGAGAAGGTCCAGGCGCGGCCGTGCTACTAGGCGTAGGGTGGTTGTAGTGCCAGTTGTTTTCATTTAGGATCGTGTTGCGCTCGGGGTCGGGGAGAAAGAAGCAGGGTTGGTCATTATCGACCCACCGGTATTGACCCCCTCAGGCCTTGGCCAACCCATCTCTAGCTCGACTAGGTCGAATCCTAAGGCCAAGGCAAGAAGAGTGATGAGACCGCCGATGACGATCGGTCTTTCTTTGTCAGATTTTCCTACGGAGTGGAAATGGTGAGCAACGAAGCTGTGAGTCCATAGGTGAAAATTCGGTAAAAGCATGGCCTCTATCATGGCCAATTCCCATTCCCGAATAAAACCCGTGCTCTCGTTCCTACCGAAAATGGTATACCCCATAAGTCTCTATAGGCATCGAATGCAGGGGTTGTAGATCTTAGAACCCTTAGCGGATTGGGGTTTAAACTCTGGAAGACCAGTAAGGGATCGCCACAAAAGGCCGGCATTGTACATAGGGTAGTGACGGGGCAAGTCTAACCGACCACCAGGGGGTGAGCTAAAGAAAGCACCGAAGTGATCTAAGTTAAAAGCAAATTCTTTGTTAAACAATCGAAATGATACCCCAGTGTCTTGGCCGTGCGGAACCTTAATGGTGTTATGATCGAAAGAGCTAAGGAACTTAAAGGTTATATACTTGTAGGTCAAATTAGGGTTTGTCATCAGTTTCGTCCATCCTACCTGATCAAACAAGAACAACAAATCATCGTTAATACCTAATGAAGTTATTGCCCCAGCATCTATAAACCTAGTGGGCCTGATGACATGTGTTTTTAAATGGCGAAATCTACTGTATTGGGCAGCATCCCTAAATGTCATATGAGGAAAATCCTCATCATAAAAAGCCTCGAGTTGGGGGGTACCTGGGGTAACGTGTGGTTTCGAGTTGCTTCTTGGAGGTTGACCCAACCATTGTTGGTGTAGTGTGTTGTCCTTGTACAAAGAACAAATGACAAACGATAGATTAAGCACAGGTATTGAGCACAATATAAAAAATAAAGTAAAAGAAAGCAAGAAAACCCCATTTTTCGGTTTTTTTTTTTATTTTGTTGAGTAACAAACGGGAAATAAAGAAAGAGGAAGAAGGAGAGATGTGGTGTTGGCCGGCGGTGGAGATCTACGGCGGCCGCGGCGAGGGTGGAGATCCGACGGTGTGGGCGTGTGGTTGGGAAAGAGAGAGCGGGAGAAGAGGGAGAAAACGAAAAAGAAAGAGGAAAAGAAAGAAAGAGGGAGAAAAAGAGATGGAGGGTGGTCTTTGCGGTACATCGCCGACTGGTGGGACTGGTGGTGGACGGCCCGGTGAGGGAGAGGAAGAAAGAGGAAGAAACAAGGAAGAAGAAAGAGAGAGAAAAGAAAGAAAAGGAAAAGGAAGCGAAGATAGATGGGGTGGCGACGATGGGGCGTGGCGTCGCCGCCGGTGGGTGGTGGTGGCGGCGGTGAAAGAGAGGAACAAATAAGAGAAAGAAACGAGAGAGATGGTAGGGAGAAAGAGGGAGCAACAGAGAGAGAGAGAGAAAGGAAGAGGGAAGTGAGAGAAAAGAAAAAGACAGGAAAGGAATGTATTAGGTGTCTTAGGGTTGACCTCCTTTTTTTGTGCAGATTGCAGAGATTTGTTTTCGAAATTTTTTGAAATTTCCCTTTTTTTTTTACATGGCCGGTGCAATGTGACATAGGGGGCGGTGCTGTGATCTAGTCTTATTTTCACTCTTTTGGCACTTTTTCTTCCAAGGTCTGTGCAATGTTGCATGACCCATCATGCCCATCCACATGGCCTGTGGAATTTGCACGGGGGGTCATGCAATGATCTGTTTTTCTTTGCAACTCATAAGTGCTTGATTGGACTATTCATCTTTCAACCACCTGCAAATTACCGTCCAACTCTAACCAAGTGACATTTATCATGGAAGCAGAAAACAAAAGGAAACAAAGAAAAGAAAAACTAGACTGAGGCAAAGAAACGAGATAAAGGAACACGAGTTGCCTCTCACGGAGCACTGGTTTGATGTCCCGCACAACAGTAGTAGATCTAATTATCAGAATCCACTCCCCGAGGGGATATCACATAAAATAACAGTCTCAGACGTACCTGTACGTTTTCCATCCAAGTAGAGCTTGAGCCTTTGGCCATTTACCTTGAAAGTGCGTCCCGTTTCACTATGGACCTCCAAGCCCCATAGGGAAAGACCTTGACTACCTGGAATGGATCGGACAATCTGGATTTCAACTTTCCCAAAAAACGTTTCAAGCGGAATTGAAGAGAAACACCAGATCGCCTTCACGGAACTATCGGTGGAGGATGCGCTTGTCATGCCACCGCTTAGTGTGTTCCTTATATAGCCGGGCATTCTCATAGGCCTTTAGTCTAAGCTCTTCTAGCTCATGCAGTTGTAAGAGCCGCTTCTCGCCCGCAGCATCATAGTCCATGTTAAGCTGCTTGACAGCCCAAAAGGCCTTGTGCTCGAGTTCTACCAGTAGGTGACTTGCCTTTCCATATATAAGCCTATGCGGGGTAGTGCCAATTGAAATTTTGAACGCCATTCAATATGCCCAAAGTGTATCATCTAGCTTAAGGGCCCAATCCTTTCGAGATTTCGAAACGACCCTCTCCAAAATTGATTTGATTTCTCGATTTGACACTTCTACTTGTTCGTTAGACTGCGGATGATAAGTTAAGCCTTGCTTGTGTATAACCCGATATTTCCTCAAGAGGGCATCAAAACTTCGGTTGGAGAAATGAGATCCCCCGTCATTTATCACTGCTTTTGAGACTCCAAATCTCGGGAAAATAATCTTCTTGAAGAGCTTGAGAACCACTCGGGAGTCATTGGTCGGTCACGCCACGGCTTCCACCCATTTCGACACGTAGTCGACTGCTACATGGATGTAGCAATTGCCATTTGAAGATGGAAGTGGCCCCATGAAATCTATACCCTAACAGTAAAAAATTTTAACCTCCAAAATATTGTTGAGTGGCATCTCATGTGTAATATCCCGTCCGTTTATGCATGTGATTTATGATGTTATGTATGATCGTGAGGTGGTGAATGTGTTTGGACCCTTGGTGACTTCGTTGTGATGCTATGTACGGTATTAAGTGTCGAAATGGCCTCCCGAGCGGCTAACGAGGCCGCTACAAAATTCTGCAGGATCGAGTTTTACGGCCGTAAGTTTATGGGTTACGGCCGTAATTATCGGGTTACGGCCGTAAGTATGATAGTTACGGCCGTAATTTGTGGAATGAAGAAATGTGCCAAAATTTACAGAGAGGTAATTACGGCCGTATGACTTGGAGATACGGCCGTATTATATGGGTTATGGCCGTAAGATTCATGAGTTACGGCCGTAAATTTGGGAGTTACGGCCGTAAACGATAAAGTTACGGCCGTAATTTTAAGTCGGCAGAAACTGTTGGATTGGGTTTTAACACGTTGGCTTGGGGTTTTTCCATCATTTTCGACCCCCAACTCCCCAAAACCCTAGAGAACAAGTTCAAGGGTGATTTTAAGACTTTGGCTTGTGGATCATTGCTCCAATCCTAGTTACTACCTTGGGAACAAGAGGAAGGAAGGAAGAGAAGAGGGAAGGGAGAAGAGGAATCATCCAACCAATCTCCTAGCTTGGTTTCTTGTCTTTTGAGGTAGGTTTGAGATAGAATATCTATGTAGGAGGTAAGTGGAGACATGAATGATCCTTAGATAGCTATGTATGCAAGTTTCTTTGGCTACTTTCCTAGTTTTGGTGAAGTATGATATGGTTAGCTTGTTATGGTGATTTTCTAGGGTTAGGTGCTTCCTAAACTTGGTCCATGATATGCTTATGTTGTTGCTAAATGCTATGCTATGAATGTCTCGTCCATGTGTACTCATATGTCATGCGTGATTGGATTGGATTGCCTATCATGTGTTGCGTTAATGTTATGTTTTCGGCCAAATATGGGGGACCTACGCCCCAACGAATGATACGTCGGTCGAATGGGGGATCTACGCCCCAATAACCGATAGTATGGCCTCACGGGGGACCCACGCCCCGATGATGTTACGAGGCCGGCCAAATGTTTAAAATGGCGCCAATGCTAACACATGATTCGCAATGGGCGGAAGTGATATGTGATGTTCATGTGCATTGTGTCTCTTCCTCTGAAGTCTTTATGACTCACGTGTGTTCTTTCTTATGTTTTAGATGATCTTTGCGAGTAGGAGGCAAATGGAGGTGGCGCCGATCCTCTCACGCGTGAGCTCGTCGATGTGTAGAAGCGGGGAAGGAAAAAGATTTTGGGGTCATGTCTATATAAAACCACTCTTTTGCAATCTCTTTTGTAATATAACTTTTGGAGCTATCACGTTAGATATATATATGCAAATTATCATTTTGGGGTTTTCGTAAAACTCTTGTAAATGTGTTAGCTCGGTGACGTCACGCAGGTAACGCCCTTCCTAGTATGATGCATTTGGGCGATCTTTGGGGTGTGTTCTGGCGATGGTATCGAGCAATTACTTCCCTAATTTCCGCACGTTGAAGGATTTCTATGCCCCTCCAAGGTATTGTATATGTTATATGAGTTTGCATGTGATTGAGTTGCTTTGCGTTCTGCCTGGGATACGATGTTATGGGAGTTATATGTTAGGGTTGGATAATCGATGCGGTATTTTTCATTTTGTCTTCTGGATGATAGATGGCAGATGATCAGGCAGCTACTATAGAGAGGCTTACACGATTGGTCGAAAGCAATCGCAGATGATGCAACAGATGATGCACGGTCGAATAACCACGGTGTTGGTGGTAGCAATACGATGGCTACTTCCTGAGGATAAGGCGAAGGAAGATCGAGATAGGGAGATGGCTACTGGTCGGTTCCGACGGTTGAACCCTCCATCTTTGAGGATGCTAGGGACCCAATTGATGTCGAGAAGCGCTACTGCAGCGATTGAGAGGATGTTTGAGTATGCACATATTCCCGATTCGAGCGGTGAAGCGTGCTACTTTTATGCTTAGGGGTTCGGCCGGGTTTTGGTGGGACTTGATCAAGAGGGAAGAGACGGCGGATGGTGCGATATGGGTAGTGACTTGGGCGACTTTTGTGCGCGTTTCGTGCCAAGTATTTCTCGAGGTCGCGAAGAATGAGAAATCGAATGAGTTTATTCTGGCCAGCAGGGGAATATGACGGTGATGGCTTATGGGAAGAAGTTTGAGGAGTTGGCTCGTTTTGCTACTTATATGGCGATCGCCTAGCAGGAAGATAGCTCGGTTTGTTATGGATCAAACCTGAGTTGGCTCGTGATGTGCGGTTGGCGAGTGTTTCGACCACGAGTTATGCGGAGACATTGAACGAGCTTATGTAGCCGAGAAGGCGGAAGCTAGAATTGTGCAAGCTCGTTTAGGTCGAGGCCAACGATTCAGGGCTCAATCGACCCAAGGCTCGGCTCAATCGGCTCAAGGTTCTTGGTGGTACCGGGACGAGGTTCAAACTTTCGGGGCGGCGGGGGTTCAGTCTGATCCGAACTATAAGAGGCTGCGGATACTACTTCTTCGTCTCAATCTTCGGCGAAGAAGGGACCAGGCTCTTCGTCCCCAACGCAGTGCCCGACATGTGGGAAGGTTCATACGGGGCGATGTTATTTCGGTACGGACCGATGTTACGGGTGTGGGAAGGAAGGGCACATTGTTCGGAATTGCCCCGAGGCGAAGAATCAAGCACCACAGTCTCAAGCGCGACCGGCAGGACGGGTATTTGCTATAGCTCAATCCGATGTTCCGGAGAGAACTGATGTGATTGCAGGTACCGTTTATATTTCTACTACTCCCGCATATGCATTGTTTGATTCTGGAGCTACGCATTCATTTATATCCATGTCGTATGCCCGTCGGTTAGTAATGAGTCCGATACCTTTACGGTCTCCTATGGATGTCATTGGACCTACGGGGTTGAATCAGTGTGCGGTGTGGTATTATCCGTCTGTTATGGTGCAAGTTAGGGAGTGTGAGACGTTAGCTAATCTCATTGCCTTGGAAGTTAAAGATTTTGATGTTATTTTCGGAATGGATTGGCTAACGCAACATGGCATATTTTTGGATTGTTCTAAGCGTGCTCTTAAGTTTCCAGATGGTGAGGTTGTTTCATTCCCTAGGTTGGAACGGTCGACTAGGGTTGTTATCTCCTCGATGAAGGCTCGGAAACTCATTGAGCATGGGTGTAGTGCATACGTGGTGAGGATGTATAGTATGGATACGAAGGAAGTTAAGACACCATCATCGGTTCCGGTGGTATGTGAGTTTCTTGATGTCTTTCCCGACGATCTTGAAGGATTACCACCAACCTGAGAAGTAGAGTTCCCTATTGAAGTTGTACCGGGAACACTTCCGATCTCTAAGACTCCGTATCGTATGGCTCCAGTTGAGTTGAAAGAACTCCAAACGCAATTGGATGATTTGATGCAGAAAGGATTCATTCGCCCGAGTACTTCGCCTTGGGGTGCTCCGGTCTTGTTTGTTAAGAAAAAGGACGGCTCGATGCGGCTTTGTATGGATTACCGGGAGTTGAACAAGGTGACGATCAAGAATAAGTACCCGTTACCCCGTATTGATGAGTTATTGGATCAACTTCGGGATTCGGCGGTTTACTCGAAGATTGACTTACGGTCCGGGTATCACCAGGTGAAGGTTAAGGAAGATGACGTTTCAAAGTCGGCGTTTAGTACCCGATATGGACACTTTGAGTTTCTCGTTATGCCCTTTGGAGTGACGAATGCCCCGGCAGTTTTCATGGATCTCATGAATCGGGTCTTCAAGCCGTACTTAGACAAGTTTGTGATTGTCTTCATTGACGATATCTTGATCTACTCCAAGACTCGAGAGGAGCACGAGCAGCATCTTCGGATTGTTTTACAAACACTTCGGGAAGAGAAGCTGTATGCGAAGTTTTCGAAGTGTGATTTTTGGGTGGAACAAGTGGTGTTTCTTGGTCATGTTGTGAGAAAGGAAGGCATTTCTGTAGACCCTAGTAAGATTGATGCGGTGCTCCAGTGGCCGCAACCGACTACTCCCACTGAAGTACGTAGTTTTGTGGGTTTAGCAGGATACTACCGTCGTTTTGTGAAGGATTTTGCTAAGCTTGCGGTGCCTCTTACACACCTAACCCGAAAGAATGTACCTTTCCGGTGGACGGACGAGTGTGAACGTAGTTTTCAGGAGTTGAAGACTCGTCTCACAACGGCACCGGTGTTAGCAATCCCGGATGGCGTTAGTGTGTTTACTCTTTACAGTGATGCTTCTTATCAAGGACTCGGTTCTGTATTGATGCAGAATGAGAAAGTGATTGCATATGCTTCCCGCCAATTGAAGAGTTATGAGCGAAATTATCCTACGCATGATTTGGAGCTAGCGGCGATTGTGTTTGCGTTGAAGATTTGGCGACATTATCTTTATGGGGTGAAATGTGAGATTTATACGGATCACAAGAGTTTGAAGTACTTCTTCACCCAGAAAGATCTCAACATGCGCCAACGTCGTTGGTTAGAGTTGGTAAAGGATTATGATTGTTCGATTCAATACCATCCCGGGAAAGCCAATGTGGTAGCCGATGCTTTAAGTCGGAAAGAGCCGAAACGACGACCTCGAGAGTTGCAACGAGAGATGGAGAAGTTAGATTTAGAGATCTTGGAACAAGAAGAAGCCCGATTGGCGGCCATGACTCTTCGATCGACGTTGTTGGATCGGATTAAGGATGGGCAGGAGACTGATGATTGGGCAATCAAAAGGAAGAAACGACTCATTGAGAAGCTAAGACCAGAATATCAAGTGCTGAATGGATTCCTGAAATACAAAGACCGGTATTATGTCCCGATAACCGAAAGCCTCCGACGAGAGATTTGTGACGAGGCACATATGACGCCATATACGCTTCATCCCGGCTCCACCAAGATGTATAGGGAGATTCAGATGCTTTATTGGTGGCCCGGAATGAAACGAAACATCGGAACATTTGTGGCAAAGTGTTTGATTTGCCAACAAGTGAAAGCCGAACATCAGAGACCAGCAGGAACTCTCCAACCACTTCCAATTCCCGAATGGAAATGGAATGACATCACGATGGACTTCGTGAGTGGGTTTCCACGGACAAGTAAAGGATTTGATGCTATATGGGTTATCGTTGATCGACTCACAAAGTCTGCTCATTTCTTGCCTATCAATATGACGTTTAAGATGGAGCAGTTAGCTCGACTCTATGTGCAAGAGATTGTTCGGTTACATGGCGTGCCAGCTACAGTTACTTCGGATCGTGACCCGAGGTACTTGTCTCATTTCTGGAAGGAGTTACAGTTGGTGTTAAGGACGAAACTTCAATTCAGTACGGCATTTCATCCCCAAACGGATGGACAATCGGAGAGGACGATCCAAACGTTAGAAGATATGCTGCGTTCTTGTGCTTTGGAATTTTCGCAAATTTGGGATCGTTACCTTCCGTTGATCGAATTTGCGTACAACAACAGTCACCACACTTCCATTGGGATGCCCCCGTATGAAGCGTTGTATGGACGAAAGTGTAGGTCACCGTTACATTGGTACGAGATCGGCGAGATGAAGGATATGCGGCCCGAAATGATCCAAGATATGATTTCGGCGGTCGAAAAGATTAAAGGCCGAATGAAAGCTTCACAGGATCGCCAGAAAAGTTATGCTGATACTCGTCGCCGCCCGCTTGAATTCGAAATCGGTGAAAAGGTCTTTATTCGAATTTCCCCTATTAAACGGCTTCTTCGATTTGGTAAACGAGGGAAATTGACGCCCCGATATATTGGCCCGTATGAGATTCTTGAGAAAATCGGGGAGGTTGCTTATCGGTTGCAGTTGCCCACGCATATGGATCGTATCCATAATGTATTCCATGTCTCGACTCTGAGGAAGTATCTGTCAGATCCATCTCATGTGTTACCGGATCCTCCACTTGACATTCAACCGGATTTGTCATTTGAGAAGAAACCAGTGCAAATTATTGCTCGAAGCGAAAAACAGTTGCGAAGCAAACAGATACCGTTGGTTCGTGTCCTATGGAGGAGCGCAACCGTGGAAGAAGAAACGTGGGAACGAGAAGATGATATGAGAAATCATTATCCAGAACTCTTTACAGGTAACAATTTCGGGGACGAAATTTATTTAAGGGGGGTAGATTGTAATATCCCGTCCGTTTATGCATGTGATTTATGATGTTATGTATGATCGTGAGGTGGTGAATGTGTTTGGACCCTTGGTGACTTCGTTGTGATGCTATGTACGGTATTAAGTGTCGAAATGGCCTCCCGAGCGGCTAACGAGGCCGCTACAAAATTCTGCAGGATCGAGTTTTACGGCCGTAAGTTTATGGGTTACGGCCGTAATTATCGGGTTACGGCCGTAAGTATCATAGTTACGGCCGTAATTTGTGGAATGAAGAAATGTGCCAAAATTTACAGAGAGGTAATTACGGCCGTATGACTTGGAGATACGGCCGTATTATATGGGTTATGGCCGTAAGATTGATGAGTTACGGCCGTAAATTTGGGAGTTACGGCCGTAAACGATAAAGTTACGGCCGTAATTTTAAGTCGGCAGAAACTGTTGGATTGGGTTTTAACACGTTGGCTTGGGGTTTTTCCATCATTTTCGACCCCCAACTCCCCAAAACCCTAGAGAACAAGTTCAAGGGTGATTTTAAGACTTTGGCTTGTGGATCATTGCTCCAATCCTAGTTACTACCTTGGGAACAAGAGGAAGGAAGGAAGAGAAGAGGGAAGGGAGAAGAGGAATCATCCAACCAATCTCCTAGCTTGGTTTCTTGTCTTTTGAGGTAGGTTTGAGATAGAATATCTATGTGGGAGGTAAGTGGAGACATGAATGATCCTTAGATAGCTATGTATGCAAGTTTCTTTGGCTACTTTCCTAGTTTTGGTGAAGTATGATATGGTTAGCTTGTTATGGTGATTTTCTAGGGTTAGGTGCTTCCTAAACTTGGTCCATGATATGCTTATGTTGTTGCTAAATGCTATGCTATGAATGTCTCGTCCATGTGTACTCATATGTCATGCGTGATTGGATTGGATTGCCTATCATGTGTTGCGTTAATGTTATGTTTTCGGCCAAATATGGGGGACCTACGCCCCAACGAATGATACGTCGGTCGAATGGGGGATCTACGCCCCAATAACCGATAGTATGGCCTCACGGGGGACCTACGCCCCGATGATGTTACGAGGCCGGCCAAATGTTTAAAATGGCGCCAATGCTAACACATGATTCGCAATGGGCCCGGAAGTGATATGTGATGTTCATGTGCATTGTGTCTCTTCCTACTGAGTCTTTATGACTCACGTGTGTTCTTTCTTATGTTTTAGATGATGCTGCGAGTAGGAGGCAGGCTGGAGGTGGCGCTGGATCCTCTCACGCGTGAGCTCATCGATGTGTAGAAACGGGAAGGAAAAAGATTTTGGGGTCATGTCTATATAAAACCACTCTTTTGCAATCTCTTTTGTAATATAACTTTTGGAGCTATCACGTTAGATATATATATGCAAATTATCGTTTTGGGGTTTTCGTAAAACTCTTGTAAATGTGTTAGCTCGGTGACGTCACGCAGGTAACGCCCTTCCTAGTACGATGCCGCTGGACGTACTGGGGCTGGTGTTACATCATGTTTCCGTGATATATTACCACTTCTTTGACATGCGTCACAAGAAGTCACAAACTTCCTTGCATCTTTAAAACGCATGGGCCAGGAAGAAACCACATTGGAGGACTTTTGCCACTGTTTTTGCTGTACCAGCGTGGCCACCACAGGGGAGAGAGTGGCAATGAGTCAAGACACTTTCTACCTCTTCTGCCGGAATACACTAGCATGGAGAGTTTTGTTCTTTTTCTGACAAAGGGCAGCATCAACTACGAAGTCACTAGCATCGCACATTACTTCAAATGGGAGCTCCCAATCTGGTGATTGGATGATGGGAGCCGAGATCAGTGCTTGCTTAAGCCTGCAAAATGCTACATGAAAATCATCAATAAACACAAATGGGGAATCCTTGACAAGCAATTTGGTGAGCGGTCTGGCAATTTTAGAAAAATCCTTGATAAAATGGCGATAAAATCCCGCTTGACCAAGGAAGCTTCTGACACCCTTAACATTTGTTATGGATGGTAACTGCTCAATGACTTCCACTTTTGCTTTTTCAACCTCTATTCCCCCAGAAGACACAATATGACCCAAAACTAACCCCTCATGTACCATGAAATTACATTTTTCCCAGTTAAGCATAAGATTGACCTTTTCACATCTCGTAAGGACTTTAAAGAGGTTAGCCAAACACTCATTGAAAGAAGATCTATAGACACTGAAATCATCCATAAAAACTTCCATAATATTTTCAATAAACTTGGAAAATATGGCCATCATGCATCTCTGAAATGTGGCTGGGGCATTGCACAGTCCGGTATTTTGCGGTATGCAAAGGTGCCATAGGGACACGTGAATGTCGTTTTTTCTTGATCCTCAGGGTGGATGAGGATTTGGAAAAATCCAGAATATCTATCCAAATAGCAGAAATATGAGTGATTGGCGAGTCTCTCTAACATTTGGTCAATAAAAGGTAGTGGGAATGGTCTTTGCAGCGGCATTGTTAAGTTTACGGTAATCAATACACATACACCACCCAGTGACAACCCGGGTTGGAATCAACTCGTTGTTGGAATTAAGAGCAACGGTTGTTCCATCCTTTTATGGAACTACTTGTAGTGGGTTCACCCACTTGCTATTTGAGATAGGGTAGATAATCCCCGCATCAAGCAGTTTCATGATTTCTTTCCTCACCACTTCCTTCATATTGGGATTCAAATGACGTTGATTCTCAATTGAAGGCTTGTGTCCTTCCTCTAGTGAGATGCGATGCATGTAAAAATCAAGACTTATGCCCTTGAGATCATCAATGCTATATCCGATGGCTTTTTTGTGTTCTTTCAAAACATTGAGCAACTTAAAAAGTTGTTCATCATCTAGGCTAGCATTGACAATCCACAGACATAGCTCATCTTCATCTCAAAATGCATATTTCAAGGAAGGAGGAAGGGGTTTTAATTCAAGCTTTTGTACCTCATGGCCAAGAGTCGAATCATTGGCCTTACTAGTCAAATTGTCCTTCTCGAGTACTTGGGCAAGTTCCTCTTCATCCACCTCCACAACACAAGCATAAGTGAGGTCCGTAGGGGAATGCTCCCTAAATATACTTTCGATTGCATCAATCAAATAACAAGAGCTTTCGAGCATAGGATTTTTCAAAACATTGGTCAGCATAAACTCAACCTTATCTTCCCGCACAGTCATACTTAGTAGCTTCCCATTCTTAACATCTATGATCACCCCTGCCGTGGCCAAAAATGGTCTTCCTAGGATGATGGGTATTTGAGAATCTTCGTCCATCTCTAAGACTACAAAGTCTACAGGGATGAAGAATTTTCCTACTTTAACGGATACGTCTTTGAGAATTCCCATGGGGTACTTAAGTGAACGGTCAGCCATTTGGAGTGTCATGTGTGTGTTTTTCAACTCCCCATGTTAGGCTTTTGACTAATGGAAAGGGGCATCACACTAACACTGGCGCCTAGGTCGCACATGGCTTTTTCAATTGTCATTTGGCCCATGGTGTATGGGATTGAGAAGCTCCCGGGGTCGTTGAGTTTAGGAGGGGACCTATTTTGAAGAAGCGCACTACACTCTTCTGTAAAAGCAACGGTCTCCACCTCATCAAGACTCCTCTTCCTAGTCAATATATCCTCTAAAAATTTAGCATATGATAGCATTTGTGTCATTAAATCAGTAAAAAGAATATTGACATAGAGTTTTTAAAAATTTCGAGGAACTTACCGAACTGCTAATCCAGCGTTGCCTTGGCAAACCTTTGTGGGTAGGGAAGTCTTGGCTTGTAGGTGGTGGGAGTGACATTGTTGTCTAGGGCTTTTCTTTTTTCTTCCTCACTCTCACTAAGCTCTTCATCTTTCTTTTCCTTTTTACCCTTGTGTTCGGTAGTGGGGATTTTTGGTTCACTCTCAACAGTCTCATTTACATGATCACCCTTAGCCTTCCCCTCACTCCTCTTAGGCTCTTCTAGCTCTTTCCCACTTCTCAAGGTAACGGCATTGCATTGGTCCAGAGGATTCACTAGTTGACTTGGTAAAGCACCGGGAGTCCTGGTGGAAGAGCTAGTAAGTTGGGCCAACTGGTTCTCTAGCATCCTGTTATGGGTGGCTAGGGAGTCAATCTTTGTGTTCAATTGTTGGATGGGGTTATGGATGGTTTCGTTTGTCTTAGATTGGGTGGCAATGAAAGTTTCCATCAAACTTTCCAAGTTAGACTTCTGTGGTGGGGGCTGCTGTTGGTTAGGCCTAGGTTGGAAACCAAGAGGGTTGTAGGGTTATGGAGGAGTGTTGGGGTCTTCCAAGAGAAATTGGGATGATTTCTCCATCCGGGGTTGTATGTCACTACACCAGAACTCGCTGATTGTCACTGTGCAAAACCGTGACAATATTAAGGGTGACTAACCCCATTGCCACAGTCATTGACCGTGACAATAACACTAAGTTAGTTTAAAATTCGAGTTCGTAAATACCCTTTTCTCGCGGATTGTCACGGTTATTAACCGTGACAAAATTTAAAATTGTCACGGTTATTACCCGTGACTTGTCAGTCACGATCATCGACCATGACTAAGTTGTCACGGTCATTAACCATGGCCATACGTCGTTCAATTGTCACGGTCAACAACCGTGGCAATGCTTTCTTTTTTTGAAATTTTGAAATTTCAGTGGTGTTCCCTGGAAACTAGCGGTAGCTGCATATCTACTACAAAAACCCATAGGACACCCAATCAGTACTACAAACAATCCATACAATTCATGTAACCAATCCATCCACCACAAACAATCCATACTCTACAACAAATTCATGTAACCAATCCATCCACCGCAAACAATCCATACAACTCTGCAACCAATTCATCCACACACTACAAATACAATAAGAAACTTGATCTCTAATTACAATCATCCACACATACATTGCAAAGTAGTTCACATACTAACTCTCCACACTACACAATAAGAAACTTGATCACTAATTACAATCATCCACACACACATTACAATCCCATTCACACACCAACTCTCCACACTACACAACTAAGCCATGTTGACCCACAATGAGAAGTTGATGTTTACAATCCCTCCACACTACACATCCAAGCCATATTGACCCACTATACAACAACACTAACTAAATCGTAAATTACAATCCATCCACAATACAACCAACCCATCCACAATACAACCAATCTATGTTTACCCACACTACAAACAATCCATCCACACTCTAATCATCCAAAAACATACAACCAACACTAACAAAATACAATACAATCCGCACAAATTACACAATACATTCAAAATAACCATTTGTAAGAAATCCATACAATCCCATACAATCCACATTCATTAAACAATACATCCAAACTTAGTACATATAAAATCCATGCTAAGTTCCAAATCTAGCTAACTAATCACGTCCAAATCTATATATTAAGTCCATACAATCATTCATAACAGTTAATTTAAAATTCATAAGGAAACATCAAAGAGATAAAGGAACTATCAACGTACCTTTTCCAATAGATATAAACGCCACGCGATAAATGAGCCATCGTCAAAATCTCCCAACGTGGTGGGACACCCTTGCTGACCAAGATACACCAGCTCATTCTCCATATCCGGGTAAGTGGACAATATTATTACTTTCGCCTCAGGATGACGCAATGCCCACGAGTGAACAATTGTGCCTGGCTCAATCGTCTCAAGCTTTACCAATTTAATATTCTTTTGGTTCTTCAAATTTCGCAGCTGATAGTAATCGTTGTTTACAATTGTGCCAGAGTTGTTGCTACTCACCACGGGATGCGATGAGGCTTCTTCTGCAGCCAGAAAACCTTTGATCGAGGCACCACCGCTAACACTAGGGGATGGAATGTCTATATCGGGGCCACCTTGGCCTTGCAAATTGAAGAAGTTGAGAAGCTTGTCGAGTTTGGAATTAGTGGAGGCTACCTTATTTTGCATTTGCTCCATCAAAGAAACACATGGTCAAGTGGCCTTGTATGTAACATAATAAGATATAACATACTTTCACATCATAAGGGACTTATGGTCATCCTTTCACATTGGACGTACATATCATACATTCATATATAGATCCATGTTATATGGAGCTTATCATGCACTCATATCATTTTATTTCAATTTGATCCCAAAACCATTGCATGTGGATCATAACATAGCATGCATTCATAACATACTTTCTCCTTGTTCATAACATGTCAAAGCATCATAACATCATCATACCTTCACATAGAGTGGCGAAAAGAGTCCATTGATGTGTGGGGAATAAGGAATCCTACTCTGATACCACCTGTAACGCCCCTCCCTCATAACACATACATATACGTGATAATGACATCATATTATACGTCATATGCACGAACACATGAACATAATGGCCTCCTATTGGGCCTCGTGCACGTCATATACATAATACATCGGATTCGAGGGTACGTTACACGTGAATAAAAGATATACGAAACCCTGAGTTTGTAATTACATTTAAACTTTTCATACATAACGTATCTGTAAGGGTTTCAGTTTTACTTTCACGTGGTTTGTAGGATCGTCGGATTTCCTTTCCCGATCACACATCGACGTCACATCACACAAGAGGACTCTTCACCATCTCCCAATCACGTAACCTACAAACACATAAACATACACGTAATGAGTTATAAAGACTCAGTGGATAATAGAATGCAACGCAATGAAATGCACGTGACACCATTTTGTTCCTATCGTTGAGTCCTGTTGCTACCGTATGCTTACAAAAGCGCCATAACATAACATATTGGCCAGGTCTCAATCCTCATGCGGGGTTTAGATCCCCTGTGAGACCACCATTCGGGCCAAAGCCTCTATAAACATACGGGGCTTAGATCCCCCGAGAGACTATACATATTTGTAAGTATCGGAAGTCAACATCACATACATATGCTTATGACATGATTGTGCATACATTTACCTCACGAAACCTTGATTTCGTTTCATATCATCGTCGTTCATACTTAACATACATACATGGCCTCACAATCATGTATTTACTTCGTACATAAGGGCACCATCTTCCTTTCATAACACACGGCATTACGCATTCATTTCATATAACATATCATACATCAAAGTCATTACATAAGGCATACATTCGATACATTGGACAATTCACATATAACATCACGTAACGCCACGTTACCTAAACAAAATATATACATACATCATGTAGTGACCGAGACCGAAAATTTTCTTATATAAAAATAATATTTAATTAAATAAAATCTCGAACGTGTCACTGCGACTCTACCTATAGATTTTAATAGCGTACGCTCGTCTAGCCGAAATACATATTATTGAATATTATTTAAGAAATAATTTATAAAATTTATTTATTTTCAAAATTTGCAATTAAGGACAAAACCTTAGAAATTGTTCATTTTAATCCCAAAAGTTTATTTTTGTTCAATTAAGGCCCAATATTTTCTTTAAACTCAATTACAGACTCATCTTCATATTTGGCCAAAAGAGAGCCCATTTGAAATTGTAACCTTACTTTCTCCTTTGAAACATCTTTGTATAGGATTTGTAAACCCTAGCCTCTACTCATTCAAACCCACCATATCCACTTTCATCGCAACACATCAAACAAGTTTCAAGTGGTAAGATTTCTTATCATTTTTATTTACATCTCCATTCCAATTCGGTTTTTTTTTTATTTAGTATTACACTCTTTTGATTAGTTGTTAGCCTATTATCCTTGGCTTTACACCCACATGCACAAATTCGGCCACCACCGCACCACCACATCACCACCACCATCTCCACGCGGATAGCAGTAACTACAATCAACAGCAACTCAAACACAAGGATAACACACACAGTCGCATATATATACATACATATACGTTCACGCCATAACCCACGGCCAAGGAACAATCCTCTACACCCAAACTCGACTCCACGACATAAAAATTATACCTACACCTTCCCCTATCTCCCTAGAACATCATAGGACCATTTAATTTCGAAAATATTAAGAGATTAAATCGAATTTTGAAAATACCCAAATTTCTTCCTCAACTTTCAACCTTCAATTTCACACCCTATCTTCACCATTTCTTTCAATTGAAACCACCGTAGCACCACCACCTCAACCTCCACCTTCGCCGATGAACTCGCCACCAATCACCGCCGGAAAACCGCCGCCAAATCTTCCTTTTTCTCCATTTTTCGGCCGAGAAGAACGAGAGAGAAAGATGCAGCCTGAGAACCGAGCTGTCATTTGACCCAAATCCATGTTCTAATTTCGTAATTGCAAGTCAAGTCCCTCAACTTCTTTAATTAGTTTAAGTTCATCCCTCTAGTTTATTTAATTTTCAATCCTCAACCTTTAATTATTATAATTTAGTCCCTATATTATCTTTACAAATTAAGTCCCTCAAGTTATTTATTTTATTTAAGTAAGCCCTTAAAGTTTATTTAAATTCTAGTCCTTAACTTTCAATTATTGCAATTTGACCCCTAAATTTTTATTTCACTTTTAATCCTCTAATTTCTTATTCATATTTTAGTTAGCCCCAAACTTTAATTGCATCTAAGCCCTCCATGTTTTAAAAATCTTATAATTGAGTTCAAAATACTTTTAGTCCAATTTTATTGCATTTAGGTCCTTCACGCACACAATACACTACTTGGTCACAAACATCTCAAGTCCAGGCGATTCATCCCACCAACAAAAGAGACCACACAAACGCAGAATTTATCCATCACCTTTATTCTCTAATTGTGCTTGTATTGTAAAAAAGAAGGAAAAATATTGAGGGGAGCGATAGGCAAAGAACTCATATAGGTGTCAGCTATGGCTACCAGATTCTCAACCTCAAAATTTCTTCCATAATTTGACTTTGAATCGAAAACTCTACATGGTACAACCCAGAACCTGAGTTTAATTGTTGAATCTCAATCAATAAAAGCATCAATTTTTCGATTTTTTTTCACAAAAAAAACCTACAATAAAATGTCCCATTTCCTTTCATTGCATAGAACCCACACAACATAACCAACAGGGGCCAGGTACTATCGCCCACTGCCATATTTTCCAATAGTGGCTTCGCTTCTTTCTCTCTTCATTCCAACTCTCGCTAAGCTCTTTATTTTTGCTGATCATGCATAAGCATAATAGAACATCAAGCATCTGCTTACCCAAAAAAAAAAAGAGAAAAAAAGAAACTTCATACTTTCTCTTACACTTTAGATTCAAATTTGCTCAAACAAATCAAATCCACATATCTTCCAGCACCCAAATGTACTAATAAATCTACACCACTCGAGTTCGCGCATTCTAACTCTTCTCTACACCACTCAAGTCCACGTATTCTCTCTCTTCTTACTACTGAAAATATATTTTTATAATGACCAATAAAATTGATCTTGACTTTTATTAAGGATTATTCAATCCCTATGCCTATGCCCTTGAGTTCTAATTTTCATTTAAGTTAGTCCCTTGAATTTTTCAATCATTTTTTAAAACGGCCCAAAATCTTTTAATTTCATCGATTGTGTTCAATTAAGGTTTTGAGAACTCAATTTTAACTTCTATATTGCTACTTATCTTTCAATTGGTCCCTAAAAATCTTTTAATTTTATTACTTTGGCCCCAAACATTTTAATTGAATATTTTAGACTTGAATAAATTATTAGATTCTAATTTTAGAAGTTAATATACTAAAGTATGTTTATTGGTTCTGCTAGATGAAGGTACAAGTCCTATTGAGGCACGTTTTCATAACATTTTCCTAAAACTCGAGAATTTTCCAAGTTACATTGACTTTTCAAGGTGGGGCTTACTTTAAGCAACACAATATTTATTTTTCCATGTCTTTTCGTTATGTGTGATTTCGATTGTGGTTTAACTACTAGTTAATTAAAAATTGATGGTGTGAATGTCCATCTGAGGGTGAGAATGTCCCTCTCATCAATTTTAGATGGTGTGAATGTCTATATGAGGGCGAGAATGTCCCTCATTATTTGGACTTTCAATTATCTAGTACGTTTATCTATATTGTGTCACGTATTTGGAATTGCTATGAAATTTCCCATGCCCAATTGAGTATAACTGTGTTATACTGACCCCAATATTTGTTCTTTTCCTTTCACATTAAGAAGCTCAGTAAAGCATGTGTTGAACAGGGCACAGTCGGGGATATAAGTTCATTTTCCTAATTTATCTTCAATGAACAATTTAATTTTCAATGGGTTGTCAAATTTTAAATTCTGCAACAGTTAGGGATTTTTTTATTCTATTTAGTAAGAAAATTTTTGTTTATATTATTATTACTGGAATTATTCATTTAAAAAACTTATTTTCAAATTTTCCTATTTAAGATAATGTCACGAAACTTTAGTAGCACTTCAATGTCTCAATATTGGAGTGTTACACTATTGCTCTATCTTTTTCCCTTTAAGACCCAAACTCGGCTAACTATAATCTATCCTTTACTCCTATATCAACTCCGACACTTATCCTCTCTACTTTATCTCCATCCAACACAATCTCTTTACCATCACCATACTTATCTCCTCCTATGTATAGCCTAAAATCTCATTCCTCCACATCTTGGCTCACCAGGAGATTATCCAAACTATACATGATCACAAGTCCCCTATACCCTTTACTAGTACAAAGAATGATTCCTTAATCCATGGATCTTCCTAGTGATTTCAGCTAACCCCCCTTATCTCACGTGCTCGAACCACCCACATGTACTCTCTCTCAACAATCCATCTCATTCCCTTGCAACCTTATTTCTCATAATACCCAACAAAATCATAAAACTCGTACCTCACCCACTAATCAATAGTTTGACCTAAAGATCAGGGATGAACTCTATATCAAACAAGTTGAGTAACTGCTGTATAAATTAAGTCTGTGAGATTCTTAACGTGAATAAGTAAAATTAGCATTTAGAGATAGAATTCTCCTTGTCTGCTCCCCCTCAAATGAAGCCATCCTTTCATATTTATATTATATGAGGGGTGAGACGACTTATTAAAACCTAATTTTGAACATGAGCTCAACTTAACTAGCTAAAAATCCACTTGCGAACTCGACTCAAGCCTATTACAAGTGACTTTGCGAAAGTACAAAAAAAAGTACAGCTAAAGTACAAGGTAGTTGAGTATAAGAATAACTAATTACCTTGGTTGGACTGAATTGCATTATCTGATGGTTTCCTCCGAAGGGATGACCTTACTTCAAGTCACATGGGCGTTTGGCCTAGTTCAGGGCGAGATGAGCAACCTAATTCTAATGCAAAAGAGTTCATCATCTTGTTGACCTGGCTGCCAGATTGATCGTGAACCCGTTTGATATGCCATTTTAATTGGAAGTCTAGGTCATGCGCTTTGATCCAAAACCAATGCTCCAGCCCATCTTCAAGCAGATGCTCTAGCTTAGCTTGGAACGTACGCAACAAAATGCCCTGGTGGCTGGTCTAATTTGTGCTTGACCTAACAGATACACGAGACGGCTGTTTTTCTTCTTGATGGTAATTGACTACCAGAACAACAATAATTCAAGCTAGACATTCCCCGGGACGACCTTACTTGTATAAATTAAGAGAAATGCACAAATAATGAATCAAATAAGGAAAATACAATGTTAGATGTCTAAACAGCCTCAAGTGGCTAAAACGCGAAGGCTCTAACCATACAAGGTCTCTGGTGAATCTCGTCGAGACTTTTATATGCGTCACTTCTTATCTCTATTTATTCATTATTTTTGTTGATCTCCCTGTCTCTCTTCCTTTTTTTCTCATTTTTTTCAAGTGATAACGTAATCTGTCTTTTTATTTGTATGACACCGACCTTTTAGTTTTCTCCTTTAGTTGTTGATCATACTTTACCCCTTTAAATAGAGTGTTAGGCTCGTTTGTCACACTCCCACTTTACACTTTCTCTCTAAAAATTCTCTCTTACCCATTTGTGTGACTTGGATTTCGAATCTTACGTTCGACATTTATCCACACAAGAGGTGGTGATTGCCATCCTTTGCGGTGAGAATTTTCCTTTTTCTTGAATGAGTGTGTCTTTCGAGTTGAGTCAGGCATATTCTTGGGAAAAAGGAGTGAATGACAAGGAGATTGTAACCCTTTTATTCGCAAACTTTTCACATGGTCTTGAGACCCTAGCTTAGCCTATAGAGGGGGTCGAGTGCTAGTCGAAAGGTACAAATCTAAGCCATGTTCGTATGGACAGGAATAAAACTGTAGATCTTGCTAGCAATGAAATAGCTCACAAGGCCCATTTGTGTGGCACAGAGGCATGGTCACGAGGTCATGCCAAATATATATAGTGTTGGGATGGATTGTGAGCACAAGCTAGTATACGTGGCATTAGTGACTTTGGCACATGGAACGGTATTGCATGACATGGTTTGTGCGAGGTCGCCGATGGCATTGCAACCGAGTCCTCAGATCTAGCCAGTGGTGTTGATTCAAAGATAGAGGGCGAAGTTGGTAATGAAAGCAAGTCAAACTTGGATGACGACGGTAAATATGGGCATTCCGATTTAGATCTGGGTAATGAGGATGACTCGAACGCTGATTCTTTCAAGCCAGTTATGTAGATGTAGGACTGACCCCGGTGGAGTTTGTACTAAGCTAATCAATGTAGACATGGGAATAATGGATGGAAAAAGTAAAATTGGTTTGTGCCGGCCCAAAGTAGTAGGTTTGCCTATATCTCAGGCCTGTAATTTTAGCTCAGCTGATAGAATGAAATAAACACTAAGGTTGTCTGACCAAAGTCTTTGACTCAGTCCATATTATCACAGTCCAGACGGCCGAATCGATTCGGCGTCGGTGATTCAACCGTTGAGGTAAGAAGCACCTAACACTTACTAAGGTTGATTTGGATGTTAATAAAGGTGATGAATTAGATGGGGCTAATTCAGACCGGTACAAGAGTATTAACTTGGGCTCGAATCTGCTCGTTCGTTCCAAAATTGGCCTTTGTGCATCATCTGGAAAGGGTTTTGCATTATAGTTTGGCCGATTGGTATTGCATCTTTTGTGTGCCTTTTTTGAGTTATGTTTTTACTGCCCCAGCCTAATGATCATCCTGACGAAACGAAGAGCTGGTGTGCGCCCATAAATTGCTATATGCTTAAGGTGGGTTTGAGATTCTCTCTTCCCCGATCATCGCTAACTTTCTTTGTGGGTTGGGTATTGCGCCATCCAAACTGTCCCCAACAGCTAGAAGACTATAACTGGGTTTGTAAGTATATAGCATCAGTTATGATTCGGTACTCAACTATTGACGAGTTCAATTCCGTCTATTGGTTTTGTCATACAGCCCAAATGTCGGGCTGGTATTATACAATGACTCATCCCGACATTGGCGATGCCATCGTCTTGGGCTTACCTTATTAACTGAGGGCTTGGAAGGCAAATGTTTCTGGGTGTCCTGGAGATAGATATGTGCAGATAATTTTAGCGTGGAGAATAGAATCGTCTCGACTAGTTATCTTACCTTCAGTAAGTTTAATTTTGTTCTGATTAATTTATTGATCTACGATTCTCATACTTGTTCCTTTTTTAGAGAAGATCGATCTGAAGGCTATAGTGATGGCAACGGGTCGGGTTCGGGTCGGGTCGGCCATACCCGAACCCGAACCGCAATGCCGAACCCGAATCCATACCCGAACCGAACCGTGGATAATTCGGGTCGGTTCGGTTCAGATCCGCTCGGGTCGGCTTTTATATGCACCGGCAATTGCTTTACCAATTTTTTTTTTTTTTTTGTAAATAGAACTTTAACCAACATGTTCACAATTCACAAATATAGTTAATACTTAAGTCTCATTGGTAGAATTTAGAATGCACACTAACACAACACTTGAAAATTAATTTTTCATTTTATTAATTTTATTTTTTTTTAGGAAAAATATATATATTCGGGTATTCGGTTCGGGTTCGGGTATGACGCTAAAATCCATATCCGAACCATATCCGTCTCGGGTTTTACTATCAAAAACCATATCCGACCCACCGATCCGTCGGTTCGGGTTTTTTCGACCCGTTCGGTTCGGGTACCCGCGGTTTTCGGGTTTTTCGGGTTGTTTTGCCATCCCTAGAAGGCTATTGAGGGCATGTATTGCAATGTCAAGGTAGCTCAAGAGTACAACAAGGACAAGAGACACTATAGGGCACTCATTACAGATGTGAATTTGCACAAAGTTTGTCTGGACCTTTGTTTGCCTACCTTCAACAAGTGATTCGAGTCCTAGTAAGTACTTATGTTTTAATTTCCAAGTCCTTATTTTTTAGCTTTCACCATATCTTTGGTTCTAACTTTTGTGTTGTTCTTTCAGGTCCTTAAAAGAAGATAAAAATAGAGCTTTGAATTGATTTGATGGAGAGAAATGATTTTTTGCAGCAGAAGTATCCCACTACCGATTGCAACAAACTTTTGAAAAATATGCATCCACAACAATCTTCCGGGGGCACCAAGAGGGCTTTATCTTGGTTGGTTGCTCCTTCATCGAAGAATTAGCTTATCTTGGTTTGCTCCTTCATCGAAGAATTGGCTTGCCTTGGTGACCTACGCATGTTCACTATGTTCCCACATGATCTGCCTCCCGTTTAAGCAATGTTGGCTGAACTCGGGCCATCGTTCCTTGGACTAGATTAGAATAGGGTTACCGAGACAGAGAAGCTAAAAGGAATGGTCCCTAAAGGACTGAGCTATGTGAGATCTTATCTTCCTTGGATCCAAATGTGTTTCATAGGCTTCGAAGTCTATGTGTATCGCATTTGACCAATTTGCCAGAGACAGACTATTAAGCATGAAGCAGTGGAAACTAGCCTTGATGGGCAAAATAACCTAGCTATGCCGGCGATGTTGGCTACTCAGGTTAAGGGCTACATCCCACATTTAAGCTAGAAGGTTAGTGATTATATGCGCCACTATGATGACGTGCTCAGCTAGTCCATCTCTAATAGGGATCATAAGCTTGAGCTGCTCAAGCTGAATGAGAAGTTGATGAAGAAGGCATCTAAATAGGAAAACGATATACAGGCCTTGGAAGATAGCCTTTTAGGGGAGGAAAAAAACCAGGGTACGTGGTTGAGAGGAGGCGGTGCTAGGCAGAAAAGGGGCCAGTTCGGCCCTAATTGTAGCACTAGAGAAGTACAAGGCCTTTTAGTAATATAAGATTGACCATATTGATACTTACCTTATTGCCTTCAGCACCGGGCTAAAGAAAGTTCAAGAGAATGTGCCAGACATGGATGTCGATTTTTTGTGGGAATAGATTGATACTACCACAGCCAAACAAGAGGTTGCAATCAAATTGCCTAGGCGCCCAAAAGGACTTGAGCATAGGGATCAAGATTCTAATGAGACAAAGCAAGTTGATGATTAGGACACCTAACGATAACTTGCCTCTTTAGTTATGTAGTTGGAGTCCAATCGATCATTGTAGTTCATTTTGCTGTTTGTCATGTCTGAGTATTTTGTACTTTTTCTTTGAGCTAGCACTTCGGTTATGTGAGATCTTATTTGCAGTACACTCTCTATCGTTGTGTTATTGTTGGCTTGCTTTTCTATGATTTGTGACCATGGTACTTCTCTTTTTCATTCTATTTAAGTACTCAGCTCTTATTATATGTGCATGAACTGGACCCTTCATTTTCATTGTGAAAATTGTATGGTATCATTTATTATATACCAATCCAACTGGCATGCAGATCATGTGAATTTCAAGCATATCTTGTATGTTAAACCTAAGCAAAATCAGTTTTTATCTACGCCAAATTCTTTTGGTTTCATTATTTCCAAGTTGATTGCCCTGGGTTGGCACAACCTTGATCACATTCTGCCGTGATAGGGATGATCTAATCATGCAGACCTAGTAATATGATTCACAGTAGCTAAGCTAAGTTAATGCCGAAGGATTCACCTCGAGCACTGATTGAACCGATCACGACATTTCAAGTAAACAAGTTGGAGATTGAAAATGCAGGATTGATTGAAGAAATGTGGCAAAACGCTTCAAAAGAATCAACTTATAGCTTGGATCAAGGAATAGAAGCAATTGGGTAGAAAGAAATCAACATATTATGCATTAGAACCCATTCTCCTCAGGAAACTAAGACTGGGGATCAAAACACCAAAAAGGAAGCGCCTGTTGGCTGGGATCAAAACAGCAAAAAAGAAGAGCTTGTGGACCAAAAGTAGAACTTTGAAGAAAATGGTTGAGCCATCCGATAGCACGGCTATTTTTGGAGCCAGCCCCAAAAACTAATTGAGCATTGGCTGCAGCCATAGCTTTCGTCCTTATGGCTGTAGGTTGTAGATGCATACGGTCGCGCATGCGATCGCACGGCACAAAATTTTGCATAGGCATGCATTCGCGTGTGCGACCGTATGGTTCAAAAATCAGCCCCAAGATACGTTAGATATGTTGGGATATTTATGTTATTATATTGTGTTATATTCTTAGCTTAGCAAGGAAGTTTCTTCTATTTGTGGCTCGTATAAGCATGTATTCGTGCTTCATTTGTAAGAACTTTGAGTAAATATGTTTGAGAGCTTTCGAGCTTGTGAGTTGAGAATTTCTCCTCCAAAATTCTTACAACTTCGGATACAATTGTTGAGTCGAGCTTTTCTCCTCCTTTGTTTCTTTGTTCTTGGAACAATCCGAACTTATCAAGAGTTTGATTGTCTTTTGTATCATTCACAACTGTTGGTTGTCTACTTCGCATCGCTGGAGGTGATTAATTTAGGCCTTGTTCTATCCAGTGTAAATTATATCAACTTTTTCTCTCTGTTCATTTCTAACCACTCATTCAATTATTTAATATATTTTCCCAAATTTCAACCACACATTCAACGAGTAAATCAAAAAAATAAAATTTATATCCCAAAGAATAAGGCCTTAATATACAAGTTGTTGCCACGTCAAGAGCCAAAGGTTGACGGTTTACGGCGTGATGGTCGCAGTACACCAAATTTTTTTTTATTTCCTTACTTGGTTTCAAAATTACATATTATTGTAGAAGTGGCAAGTAAGGGTCGAACCCAAAAGGAACGGTATCCCATCTAGTTGTTTTTATCAATTCATATAGAAAGAGTTTTTTTTATGAAATTTAAATGAAATTTGAAAACAAAATGACAAAATAAATGAGATGAAATGAAACAACTGAAGATATGTCTAGTTCTCTGGTTCAGTTGTGTCAATAACTCGTGTTGATCTTTCCCATGCAACGTGTTACTATTCCTTCTCCAATTTATCAACTCCAATTAATCAATACAACTTGATTAATGAATTCTTCCTTAAGTATTATTAAATTAAAATGAGTTCTTTAACTTAACATCTAGTCATTGGATAACCCTAAACATGTTCTTAGAATTTAATGCAATGCTAGTGTGAAATGAACGAGAACAATTAATTGAATTAGATGAATAATTTCACCAACTCAAATTAATACATCTAAGTTGATTTGTTAAAAAATATGCACGATATTTATTTGCTACTTTGGAGTAGAAGCTAATGATAATTACGGATCAAAAGTTCCAATCCTAGCATATAACTTGAATTTAAAGATTAATTGATTCAATTGGCCAAAATGAATGCAATAATCATATAAACTCAAAAACATGTTTAAAAGCATAGCAAATCAATAAATTGAAGTAAAGGAATAGATAAAACGTCACTAAGAAGTTAGAAAAGATAACAACATGTTAATTGCACACAACGTACGCCTCGAACTAGATAGAGAAGTCTAACTACTAATATTCGCGGGTTAAATACTCTTTAGTGATGTAACCGCCGTGTATCACCACTGCTATATAATATATTATACTTCACTATCACAAGTAATATACAAAAATATAGAAAACAAGTAAATAAATGTTAAGAAATAAATAGAGAAGTTTAATCACTCATATACACGAGTTAAATACTTTCAACGGCGTAATCGCCGTATATCACCATTGCAATACACGAGAAATTATCATTCTCAAATATGAAAAATAAAAGGAAGAGAGAAACTAGCAAAGAAATGCTCCGCTAATCATATTCATGGCCGAAGTATCGTAGATCGATTAATAGTTACTTAAATTAGGTTTTTATTTCCGCCGAAATATGAGAAACTCAGAGCTTTCAAGCTAGACCTAAGAACAAATGAAGAAGAGAATTTTGTTGAAGAGAAAGTTGGAGAGAATCACTAACTAATTCTCTCTATAAATTTGTGCATTTTGAGCTTAGAAATGCCTCTATTTATAGGCAGAATATTGCAACAAAAAAATATTAACAAATTATAAAAGTGACCTCCAATGAGTCTATTATGGTGTGCTCAAGTTGTATTATCTCAAAGGAGTCAAAATTGGCTAAAATGCTCACCAAACTCCAAGTTGTATAAGTGTAGATGCAAATTGGTGCAATCTGCCAAAGTTTCAGCAACATACAGTTTGGTCCTCAACAATTTTGAAAATTCTTTTAGTCCTTTTTTGTGAAACGGTCATAATATTCACTAGGAAACTCCGATTTGGAATCCGAAAAAAGTGTGAGAATCCTATTTTGATGTTCTTTCGTATTAGGACAAGAAAAATTGCAAAAAAAACTTTTTATAAAATTACATCGGAGGCGCTTCATCTTCGCTTCGCTTGCATTTTGGTCCCGAGTTTCCGTTTTGCTCTCTTTTAATCCATTTTGGCTCTTTTTAATTCTTTGTGATTCTAAACACACAATAAATCAAAAACACATAAAAATGAACATATAATGCTATTAAAATGCGGGAATACATAAAATAGAAAATTTATTTAAGTACTTTTCTAGTACTTATCAGACTCCCCACACTTAGACTGTTGTTCGCCCTCGTGCAACAACTTTATGACACAAAACAACACACTAATTTTATATGAGATAAACAACTTTAAACGCTAAAATCCAGCTGCAGATAGTGACTTGCATAGTAAACATTCTCCCGAACAATGAAAATTTCACTTCTTTTAATACACAATGGCTTGTGAGTGTGTGCGACTAAGGTTATCATCCCATCACTATTTGGAAACAAATGAAAGCTTACGATGTTCTATCCGAATCCTGACCCGAAATGGTCAAATATATTATTTCATCTCCTGTGATCCCACTCTTGTTTAACAATATTTCCCATAGATCCTAAAAATCACTTTGTTCACTAAGAATCACCAACTGTTAGCACTGCGAAGTTAAACAAAGCATGGTAGGTGTTTTATCGCCAATATGTCCTTGATTTTAAGAGTGTTTGATTTAGCACTTCAAACCACTAAGTAAATTTATTTATCCCCCTTCACACTTGATTTGAACTTTTTTTTTTTTGAAAAGAAGATAGAAGAATTTTGCAATTTTCTTTTCAGCTTTTACCCCTGGTCCTTTTCAACGGAGGTAGCCTTCTTCACCCATTCGAGGTGACGATCTTCACATTCTAGGACAGATAGCTCTTTCTCGTGGTCCCTCTCATTATTTTAAGCATAAAAGTAAAATTTATTCTCAGTATAGGCCACTGCTTCTTCCAAACTTTTAAAACTCTGTTAACAAAAGAAAAATTAAAAAAAACAGAGACCATGCAATCTTAACTCCACCTTGTCAACAACTGAAGTTTTCAGTTGCTTTTGAGCAGGACAAATGGATAGAAAAAGAGTTGGTTTACTATGGTCCAAAAAGAAAACCAAAAAAAAAAAAAATTATCAACATTTTCAACGTTCAATTCTATTTCCAATAAATGATAGTAAATTGCCTGATAAATGTGTCTGGATAAATTAGCTCGTTGTGTATGCAAACGAATAGAACACAACAAATTTTTTTTTTCTCGAGATCCTGTAGTTTCAGCTAAGTCACGCAAATTAAACTCAACCATATTTAAAAGTTTCTAGCTCATGCAAAACTATAGACATAACAAGGGGAAAAAATTCACAAATATTTCACTCTCACTCCCTCACACTTAATTTCTACATTTTCCCAATGTAGAATTATAAAAAACATGAAAGAGATAAGAAAAAGAAACTCCATTTGGGTACATAACGAGGCTAGGAGGTAGTTGGTGGATGTTCTTCAAATTTAGCATCCTGTATGACTAGTCCATCAAATGAAGAGCGAGAAACCCTGAAATCAACATATGTATAGGACAAGGAAAATAACAGTGGATTTTTTTAAAAAAAATATTATATTAGGAATTCAAGCCAACAAATATATAAAATAACTTTCAAAACAACAACATTAGAAAATAAGTATAAAATTAAAGTGGAATCCAGGAGCACTCTGGGCCCCATAGGTAGTTCCTTCAACTTTAATTTTGTAAGTTATAACTATCACTTATTAAAACAGAAACAGAAAATAGTGAACCTGATGCCATAGCCTGTTTGACCCCATTTTCCATTTAAGTCACCGAGGAAGAGATGGTGCAGGTTGGTCTTGTCCTCAGAGCAATCCCTCATTACCCCGGCTATGTCACAGCTTAGTTGTTGGCGAGACAACAAAGGCCATTATGTGATCCTACATATAGGTTTGATTCATCGACTAAGTGAATCTTGTTATAGTCAATCCCCTACCACCGGGGATGGTTTTAGTCCAACCTCCAACTTAAGCACCATAATTTCAAGTTTTGAAAACAAGAGATTTGCTACTCAATTTAGATTTAGGCTAAAGAGTTCTTAAGGAACGAATCTCAGACCGGAGTTTGGAAGGCTACACTCCAAGCCAAGGTATGTTAACCATTCAATAAAGAACAACCCATAAGAACCGACAAATGGGAGAACGTTTATAGCAGAACGTCCAACTCAGACACTTCTCAAATGAATGAGACGTAGTTTTACATCTTCGGATGGGTGCTAGAGATCACGCTCAAAAAGTTGTTGCTCAATGGTTAGGCCACCGAGTTTGGTTTCCAATAGACGTTGCCATTGGTTCAACAAATTATCAAACTCTTTCACACTTATTGCGAGCTGGCTATTTCTCCTGATAGACTTTTCGGCCCTGCACCTAATCGGTCCATCCTTGAAGAAAACAACATATTCATGTTGTGAATAAGTTTGATTTCTAGTGCAATGAGCCCCTTCAACAGCTTTCCACATTTGAAGCAACATTTAAGGCGCTTAGCACATCGTTTGCGATCAGAATGCGATGATCCGACCCCAAAAGTGATGACATTCCAAAGAGAGCATTCATACTTATCAACAAGTTGAACAATATGCATCCTGATCTCGGTAGGTATAGAAAAAGAGCCGAGCACTTGTAGAAGATCAACAATACGTAGAGGAGATACCATTGAGAAAAGTTAAAATTCAGTCTTTAATGTGTATCTGAAAAAGACAAGAGAGAAGAATGAGAAAGAAAAGAAAACAATTCTTTAAGGTCTACTGAAAAAGAATAATTTAACGCCTTTGGGCGGGATACAGAAACTAGTATCCAGGGCTTTTTTATTTATTTATTACAAAGCATAACACAGATGTGTTTCCAGAGTTAAAATCCATATTCTACCATTTGAAGTTAGCTATTCCACATTCATAACCTTAACTCTAATCCAATTCATTCGGATCTCTTCTCCTTTTGCGTAATTCCTCTGGCCAATTGATGATAGGCAATTCTACATTCATTTGTGGTAGATAAGCTTATAATTTCTCCAATAATTACTAAATTGATGGTGCAATAAAATCATTTTTTGTACATTAGGAGAAATTAGTTTTTGTTGAATTAAAAATGCGAGAAATGTCAATAAACCATTGAAATGGTTTTGAACGTTTAAAAGGCCAATTGGCTTCGAGTGTAGATTCAACGTGGCCCCAGAAATTATGCAAAAGATCTGTTTCCAGTGTTTCAAAACCCCCTGGTAATACGATAAAAGCATCTGAATGCATTACCATTAGTGTTAAGCATTCAAACAATGATCTAGCCTTTACCTCAAGGCCAATGGTTTTACTATACGCCTATTTTAAAGGTAGCACAGTAACACCAATCACTGTTGATCCTCGAACGTACGCAGAATGAACGGCACACCCTATCAGTCCATGGTAACCTCCTCCGTATATTATCTTACCTTTTGGATCTTCAAGTACCGTTTCAGCTTTTATTACGGTGCTAGAATCCGTCGGTTGTCCCAGATTGATTCCACCAAAGAGACTTATGACTCTCAATTTCTTCTTTGAACTCCCAGTTCCGACAGAAGTTGTATCTTCCACAGGTTGTCTTCTTTGCACACTAAAAACTGACACAAGAACACAAAAAGAGTTAAAAATAATAATATATACACGTAGTTGTGATTGTTGTTCACATCTTTCTCTGATTTTACGTCCAGAAACGGCTTAAATGCCTTCTATGAGTCGGGGATAGGCTTCCTACCCAGTTTTCTTATAGACTGGCAAATGGGGTCTTTTAAAGTCAGATTCCCGAGACTATCATTCCACAAATTGAGAAGTTCGATTTGCACCATTCCACTAGGATGCATCTCAAGAGTTTGATGGATATCATTAAAACCCTCCTTACTGATGCCATCCTTAATGAAACATATTTTATCTTCTCGATTTGTGGACACAAATCCAATGGAATGGTTACCTGAGTTGCAGGTCCATCGAGTGCATTTATAAAGCAATCTAGTACATTTATAGCACACATTCATTTTTTTTTGCTCTTCATTTCTTGGAAAAATTACTTTTGCCTTACCCTGGTGCATATTTAGTACTAAAAGTTAGCATTTTCACCTACTCATCGGACCTTTGCTTCAATCAACCAACAGATATCCTCAGGCATTTTTTTTCCATCAACATTTTTAACCGTCCTACTCTAGAATAATAAATCTCTTTCAAAGCATTCAAAGGTAATGACAGGTAATATTTGTGGATTTTGAAAAATTTGTTATCCATTGAAAATTCAAGTGTTTTGGAGAAGCAAAAGAAAAGAGAGTGCTTAGGTTGCCTCCTAAGTAGCGCCTTTGTTTATAGTCGTTAGCTTGACTAAATTTTTTTTTTAAACATAACAAATCAAAGAAAAAGAAAAACTGAAGTAATAAGATTAAAACCATCGAAATCACTAAGTATAATAGACTATCACACTCTTCCGTATTTTCAGATAAAATAACGAAGAAGAAGAAAAAACCAAATTTCAATTACATAATCAATTAAAATGAGGAGAAGACATATATATACAAAAATATCACCCGCGTCCATACTCTGATAAAAAGAAAAAGAAATATGAAGAAGAAGAAGAAAGTTACCTAATCACTGCTAGAAAGAAGTACTCACATAGTGATTTGAGATTGTGGTTGTGGTTTTAAGTGAAGAAGGATCCCAATTTATAATCAAGTGAGCACTTGTTTCAACCAACAACTATGCATGTAGACTGTGCTGTAAAGAGTACGTTGGGAGGAGTATCCGAGAAAACGCGTTGACAAATTGTCTATTATCAGTAATTAACCCCCACACGTTATCAGTAACTATTGCTAATCACCGATTTGTGCGCCATCATGTCCCTTCCCAAATAATTGCATCCCAAGATATCTTCATTCTATAGTTACAAAACAATAGCTTCCTCAATACGTTAGATAAAAGGCTGAGAAATAAAAATAAAAATAATGAAAATATCATAAGAGAAAAAAATAAAAGTGAGAAGAAAAAAAATGTTTGGGTTGCCTCCCAAGAGCGCTTTTGTTTAAAGTCATTAGCTCGACTCAGTGATGGCATGATTAGCTCTGGCTCTCTAATGTAATTACTTCCATGTTGGTTATATTGAATCCTTCATAGTATGGTTTGAGACGGTGCCCATTCACTTTGAATATCTTATTAGTTTTCATGCTTTTAATTTCAACTGCACTATGTGGAAAAATTTCAGTAACAACAAATGGCCCAACCCACCTAGAGCAAGCTTACCCAGGAAAAGTTTTAGTCTAGAATGGAAAAGTAGCACTTTTCGTCCAATGCTAAACTCTTTTCTGGAGATTCGTTGGCCATGGAATGCCTTTGTCTTATTCTTGTAGATCGTTGCATTTTCATAAGCGTCGTTCTGAATTTCTTCCAATTCTTGCAGTTAAAGCTTCTTGTGATCTCCTACTGTTCCCCAATCTATATTGCATTGTTTGATTGCCCAATAAACTTTGTCCTCTATGTCAACTGGTAGAGGGCATGGCTTTCCAAACACTAATCGGTATGGTAACATTCCAATCGGTGTTTTGCAAGCTGTCCGATATGCCTAAAGAGCATCATCCAGTTGGATGCTCCAAGTCCTTCGATTAGGATTGATAGTCTTCTCAAGAATTGACTTTACTTCCCTGTTTGAGAGCTTTGCTTGTCCATTCGTCTGGGGATGATATGCAGTTGATACTTGGTGTAGAACTCCGTCCTTTCTTAACAAAGACTCAATGCTTCGGTTGCAAAAGTGAGTATCTCTGTCACTAATCACAGCTCTTGGAATCCTGAACATGCTAAAGATGTTAGATTTAACAAATTCTGCAACAATTTTAGTATCATTTGTTCGTGTGGCTTTCATTTCTACCCATTTAGAAACATAGTCAACTGCCAGTAAGATATAAGAGTGGCCAAATGAATTTGGAAAGGGTCCCTTGAAATCAATGCCCCGTATATCAAAAAATTCACAAACTATGATAGGAGTTTGAGGTATTTGGTTTCGTTGGGACAAGTTACCCAATCGCTGACACTTTTCATAGGATTTGCAGAAGCTATAAGCATCTTTGAATAGTATTGGCCAGTAGAATCCACTTTCCAGTATCTTCTGAGCCGTTTTTTGTGGTGCGAAATGTCCTCCACAAGCATATGAATGGAAAAATCTGAGAATGGACTGAAATTCTGACTCTGGCACACATCTCCGAATGATTTGATCCGAGCACCTTTTCCACAAACATAGGTCATTCCATATGTAGTATTTGGCATCACTCTTTAACTTATCTCGTTTCGCCTTGGATAAGCCTGTAGAGATTAACCTAGATGCGAGATAGTTAACCAAATCAGCAAACCAATGAGAGTTTACCTCAGCAACAAATAGACTTTCGTCCGAAAAGGCTTCTTGCAATGGTGTTTCATTTTCTATTCTTACAATCCTGCTAAGATGGTCTGCCACAACATTCGCTTCCCCTAATTTATCTTTGATTTCGAAATTGAATTCTTGAGGTAGGAGGATCCAACGAATGAGTCTAGGTTTTGCATCCTTCTTTGTGAGTGAGTATCGTACAGCTGTATGATCTATGAAAACAATTACTTTAGTTCTTAAGAGATATGATCGAAACTTCTCTAAAGCAAAAACTATAGATAAAAATTCTTTCTCAGTTGTGGTGCAGTTTGCTTGGGATTGATTCAATGTTCATGAAGCGTAGTAGATCACATGTGCAGCTTTTCCAACTCTTTGCCCTAGAATTGCTCCCACAGCATAATCACTAGCATCGCACATTATTTCACATGGAAGGTTCCAGTCGGGTGGTTGAATGATTGGCGGTGTTGTGATTCGTTCCTTAAGTTCATCAAATGCCTTCTTGCATCTATCATTGAATTCAAATGGTGCATTCTTTTGCAAGAGATTGCATAGTGGTGATGCAATCTTTGAGAAGTCTTTTATAAACCTACTATAGAATCTTGCATATCCAAGAAAAGATCGAATTTCCCACACACTGGTGGGGTAAGGTAATGCAGAAATAATATCTACCTTAGCTTTATCAACTTCTATTCCTCTTTCTAACACTACATGACCCAATACTATCCCTCGTTCAACCATGAAATGATATTTTTCCCAATTAAGAACGGGGTTAGTGTCAATGCATCATTTTAAAATTAGTGTCAAATTGTCCAAGCATCCATCAAAAGTGTCTCCCCATATACTGAAGTCATCCATGAATACTTCAATGATTTTGTCAATGTAATCTGAGAAAATACACATCATATAACGTTGAAAAGTTGTAGGGTATTACGAAATCCAAAAGGCATACGCCTATAAGAAAATGTTCCAAATGGACAAGTAAATATGGTTTTCTCTTGATCTTCGGGGGCTATTGTAATTTGAAAGTACCCTGAAAAACCATCAAGAGAAGCAGTAATATTATGTCCAGCCAACTTTTCAAGTATTTGATCAATAAGAGGAAGGGGGAGATGATCTTTTCGAGTTTTAGCATTTACCTTCCGATAATCAATACATACCCGGTATCCAGTTTGTATTCTTGTCGGTACAAGTTCTCTTTCCTAATTTTCGATCACAGTAATTTCGAATTTCTTTGATACTACTTGAACTGGACTAATCCAATTACTATATGAAATGGGATAGATCATACCCACTCCTAATTGCTTCAGAATCTCCTTCTTCACAACTTCCATCATTGGTGGATTTAATCTCCTTTGGGCTTGTCTCGACGGTTGTGCTCCTTCTTCAAGTAATATTCTGTGTATGGAGACTGATGGACTTATATCCTTGATATTTGCAATCGTCCATCCAATTGCTTTTTTGTGATCGTGCAAGACTCGAACCAGTTTTTCCTCCTCCACCGCAGTTAACTTCGACGAAACTGTCACAGGGAGTGTTTCACCATCTCCAAGATAAGTGTACTCTAAGTGGCTTGGTAGAGGTTTCATTTCCAATTCTAGTGCCTGCATGATTGAAGGTAACAATTTGTTAGGAGATTCCTCCAACTGAATGGTTTTTATATTATACCTCTGTGGATTGGATATCAATGAATTCAATGCTGCGACTGTGTTTTTCAATTTTGCGCTCAGCTCTATCTCTTTGTCTTCAACATATTCTAGTGATTCACAAAGTGCTGTCTCTAACTCATCTCTGCAATTAAGCTCAAAAACTTTTTCTATAATAGGAGTAATGGTGTTAATAGCATAAACAGTACAAATGTCACTAGGATGTTTCATTGAATCATAGATGTTAAATTGCACCTTTTCCTTATCAAATTCCATTGTTAGAATCCCATTTCTCGCATCAATAATCGTTTGGGAAGTCCACAAAAATGGTCTTCCTAGCAATATAGGTGTAGAGTTAGGGGAGTGATCATCATTCATGTCTAAAACATAGAAATCGGCTGGGAATACTAGATCACCTACTTGTACTAATACGTGTTCAACTACTCCGTCTGGATAAGCATTAGATCGATCAGCAAGTTGGATGATAACATTTGTTTCAGTTAGCTTAGCTAATTTTAAGGAAGCATAGATTGATAGTGGCATAACGTTAATCGATGCTCCTGAGCCTATTAAAGTGCAGTCTAACCTAGTGTTTCCAATTGTGGATGGAATTGTGAACATACCTGGATCTTTGCACTTTGGAGGTAGTTTTCTTTGAAACAAAGCTGAAGCCATCTCTCCAATTCTTACTTTTTCATTTCTCCTCAATTTCTTCTTTTTAGTGCAAAGTTCTTTCAAGAATTTGGCATAATGTGGTACCTATTTGATTGCATCTAACAAGGGAATGTTGATTTCTACCCTCCTAAATGTGTTCAAAATTTCTTGTTCCTTGTCTTCTTTGTTAGCTTTTGCTAATCTTCTAAGAAAAGGGGGACGGATCATTTTAGTAATGACAGAAGGGTTAGGACTTACCTCATTTTCCAACTTTTCTTCTTCATCTTCGTGCGTGGGAACTTCTTTGTGTGGGCTTTCTATCTCTTTTCCACTCTTTAAAGTAATAACACTGACATTCTTTGGATTTACCTTAGGTTGGGATGGTAGCTTTTCTCCAGATTGTGCTTCTAGGCAATTGATGGCAGTTGCCAACTGACTCATTTGATTTTCTAAGTTTTGAATGCTCGATCTGGAATCTTGTTGGAATTTCACAGTGTTAGTTGCTAATGTTTTCACCATATCCTCGAGAGACATACCTGATGATTGAGGTTTTTGTTGAAATTGCCCTTGGGGTTGGAAATTTCTTTGCCGTTGGAACTGCCCTTGAGGCTTGTTAGCGAAGAAACTTGGGGCTTGTTGGTTCCATAACTCAGATTGGGGTGATCTCGCCATCCTGGATTATAGGTGTTTGAGTATGGATTGTACTGTTGCCTTGGAAATGGAAAATTGCTTGCTGAATTCACTTGTTCATTATTATCCATTTGTAGAACAGGACAAACATCTGTAGGATGTCCTAGATTTGTGCATATGTGACATGCCTTGACTTGTGGATTATTTCTTACAACAATTTGTTTGAGAAGATGGGTTAGTTCAGAAAGTTAGTTTTCAACATTGGAATTACTTACCTCATTTACTCTTCGAATGTTCGTTTCCCGCTCTATACTGAATTGTTGAGTGTTTTCAGCCAAGTTTGAAATCAATGTTCGTGCTTCAGTAGGTGCTCTATTCATCAGAGCTCCTCCACTAGCAGCATCAACTATGTTTCTATCTGGTTGACACAACCCTTCGTAGAAATATTGCACTAGGAGATTTTCACTGATTTGGTGATGCAGACGACTTCCAATGAGCTTTTTGAAATGCTCCCAATACTTATAAGGAATGTCTCCATTCTTTTGGCGCACTCCAGAGATATCTTTCCTAATATTTGAGGTATTTGAAGCGGGGAAGTATTTTTCGAGGAAAAGTTGCTTCATTTGATTCCATGTTGTGACTGATCCTAGTGGTAAAGTATATAACCAATCGGCGGCGGCATCTTTTAGTGAAAATGGAAAAGCTCTAAGCTTGATTTGCTCTTCATTGATGCCTGGGGGTTTCATACTATAACACACCACATGAAACTCCTTCAAGTATCAATACGGATCTTCGCTGGATCGTCCATGAAAAGATGGTAGAAGATGTATCAAACCGGATTTTAGTTCAAAAGCTTTCCCTTCTTCTACGGTTGGAAAGGATATACACAATGGTTTTTGAGTAACTTCAGAAGTTGCCATTTCCTTAAGAGTTCTTTCGTTGTTTTTTTCCTAAATTTTTGTTCAATTTGTTTTGCTTGTCTTATTCGTCTTTGAATGGATTTCTCAATTTCTGGATCGAAACTTTTAAGAATTCGATTAGTGGATCGAGCATTATGCAAACCAGTGATTTTTTTAAAAAAAATTAATTAATAAAAGAAACTAAATTGGTTAATCATTCCCCGGCAACGGTGCCAAAAACTTGGCGTGATTGTCGCAGTACACCCAAATTTATTTTATTTCCTTGCCCGGTTTCAAAACTATAGATTAATGTAGAAGTGACAAGCAAGGATCGAACCCAAAAGGAACGGTATTTAATCTAATTGTTTTTATCAATTAATATAGAAAGGGGTATTTTTTGTGAAGCCTAAATGAAATTTGAAAACAAAATGACAAAATAAATGAGATGAAATGAAGCAATTGAAGATATATCTTGTTCTCGGGTTCGGTTGTATCAATAACTCGTGTTGATCTTTCCCATGCAATGTGTTACTATTCCTTCTCCAATTTATCAAATCCAATTAATCAATACGATATGATTATCGAATTCTTCCGTAAGTGTATTAAATTAAAGTGAGTTCTTTAACTTAACATCTAGCTATTGGATAACCCTAAACAAGTTCTTAGAATTTAATGCAATGCTAGTGTGAAATGAACGAGAACAATGAATAATTTTACAAACTCAAATTAATACATATATAGTTGATTTGTTAACAAATATGCCCGATATTCATTTGCTACTTTGGGTTAGAAGCTAATGATAATTATGGATCAAAAGTTCCAATCCTAGCATGTAACTTGAATTTAAAGATTAATTGATTCAATCGGCCAAAATGAATGCAGTGATCATATAAACTCAAAAACGGTTTTAAAAGCATAACAAATCAACAAATCAAAGTAAATGAATAGATAAAACGTCACTAAGAAGTTAGAAAAGATAACAATATGTTAACTGCACACAACGTGCCCCTCGAACTAGATAGAGAAGTCTAACTACTCATATTAGCGGGCTAAATACTCTTTAGCGATGTAATCGCCGTCTATCACCACTGCTATATGATCGATTATACTTCACTATCACAAGTAATATACAAAAATACAGAAAACAAGTAAATAAATCCCAGGAAATAAATAGAGAAGTTTAATCACTCATATACACGGGTTAAATACTTTTAACGGCGTAATCGTCGTGTATCACCACTGTAATATAGGAGAAATTATCTTTCTCAAACATGAAAAATAAAAGGAAGAGAGAAACTAGTAAAAAAATGCTCCGCTAATCATATTCGCGCCCGAAGTATCGTCAATCGATTATTAGTTACTTAAATTAGGTTTTTACTTCCGCCGGAATATGAGAAACTAAAAGCTTTCAAGCTAGAACTAAGAACAAATGAAGAAGAGAATTTTATTGAAGAGAAAGTTGGAGAGAATAACTAGCTAATTCCCTCTACAAAGTTGTGCATTTTGAGCTTGGAAATGCCTCTATTTATAGGCAAATATTGCTTAAAAAAATATTAAAAAATTATAAAAGTGACCTCCAATGAGTCTATTATGGTGTGCTCAAGTTGTATTACCTCGAAGGAGTCAAAATTGGCGAAAATCCTCACCAAACTCCAAGTTGTATAAGTGTAGATGCAAATGGGTGCAATCTGCCAAAGTTTCAGCAACATACAGTTTGGTCCTCAACAGTTTTGGAAATTGACGCTTTTAGTCATTTTCTTCAAACGGTCATAACTTTCACTAGGAAACTCCGATTTGGAATCCGAAAAAAGTGTGAGAATCCTATTTTGATGTTCTTTCATATTAGGATAATAAAAATTGTAAAAAATAACTTTTCATAAAATTACATCGAACGCCCTCCATCTTCGGCTCGCTTACATTTTGGTCCCGAGTTTCCGTTTGCTCTCTTTCGTCCACTTTGGATCTTTTTAATTCTTTGTGACTCTAAACACACAATAAAGGAAAAACACATAAAAACGAACATATAATACTAATAAAATGCGCGAATACAAAAAATAGAAGAGTTATTTAAGTACTTTTCTAGTACTTATCAGTTTACCGATCGACATTGCCAAATTTTTAGCTTTTCTGGATTAGTTCTAATCTCGTAAGGTTTGCGATAGCATAGTTCTAACGTAGTTAGCATCAGTTGGTATCAAAGCTCAGATTCTGACTATTCGGTAATCTCTCTTTTATTTTATCAGTTATTCTTTTAAGTATTGATTTTTATAAGTAGATTTGGGTTTATACTTGAATATAGTGTTCTTAGATTGGCTTTGTACTTCTAGTTGTTGTTGTGTTTGCGATTGTGTTTTGTTATTGTTGTTCGATAAAGAATTTTAAAAAAAAGGAGAGAAATTTCAAAAATATCAAAAGAAAAAAAAGTGTATTTCAAAAGAAAGAATGAGATCCCCCAACGTTGTTTGAACGAGTGTTAGTCGAATTTTGGCTACACTTAGTTTTTTTTTTCACCATTTGCACTGTTATAATTGAGTTGTAAAGTTGTGTTAGTGCTTCAATTGGCATTGAAGTTTGTTGTGTGAGTGTTATCATTGCTTCACCTTCGTTTCTACATGGCATTTTCATCAACCGTGGTTGAATTGATCAAGAGTTGTTCTTACTTGGATTTAGTTCGTTTAGTTCCTTGTGTTCAAAGAGTTGTAGGAGAACAAGTAGTTAAAGATCATTGGAGTGTTAAAAACGAGTGATATAAACACGTGAGGACACTATCACACACTTGAGCACACACTGCCCGACGCTAATTCTACTATGGGTTGAGATCACAATCCGATGTCAGCGGATGAATTTAGAAGAATCTTGCTTGAGAATAATAACCATCTAGCGGAGTCTATTGCAGGATTGGGAGAGAGATTAAATCGAATGGAGGTCTGACAAGGGGGATGAGTCAATAAGGTTGATAGTGATGATGATGAAGATGAATATGAGGAAGAGTATAGAAGAGAATGAAGGGGAGACAGAGGAAGAAGGGAACATTGGTGCCGAAATGAAGAACAAAGTGATATTAAGAATATGAAGATTGAAGTGCCTACATTTCAAGGCAAAGTAGATCCGGATGCCTATCTCGATTAGGAGAGTTGAATAGAGATTATGTTCCAATTTCACATATTCCAGAGACACGAAAGGTACATTTGGTTCTCAAAGAATTCAAGGGATATGCTTTAAGTTGGTGGAAACAGTTGATCACCATTAGGCGCCGAAATTCGGAAGACCCCGTGGACACTTGGGAATTGTTAAAGGCTACAATGAGGAAGAGGTTTATCCCAACACACTATTATAGAGAATTCTATCAAAGATTACAAGCTTGTAGTCAAGAGGGATGATCCGTAGAAGGCCATTTCAAAGAAATGGAAACTCTTATGGATAGAGTTGGCATAGTTGAAGATGAAGAAGCCACAATGGCTAGGTTTTTAAGAGGCTTCAATAGAGAAATTGCCAAATTTACCGAGCTTCAAGATTATCCCAATCTTCAAGAGTTAGTACATAAGGTCGTGAAAGTTGAGAAGCAAGTCAAGAGAAAGAGTACAAGTAAGCTTCAAGCCGTGGGTGCTAGCAATAACTTTGTTAAGCCAAAGTGGGCTAAGAATAAGAATGAACCACCAAAGATGACTCCGGTGGTTGAAGATAAAGCAAGGGAAAGATAGGGACTCCACCTATCCGAAATCAAGAGATTAAATGCATCAAATACCAAGGAATAGATCACATTGCGTTCAAGTACCCTAATCGAAGAACTATGTTTGCACGAGATAATGGGAAAGAAGTAACCAATGAAGAAAAAGAAGAAATCCCATACATTGACGAAGAAGAAGATATAGAGTCGGTTGAGCAATTCATAAATCCAATTCCCGAATTCTTATTGATGAGGTGAACTCTAAGTACTCAAGCAAAGGTTGATGAGACAGCACCCCAAGCAGAGAACATCTTTTATACCCGATGCTTGGTGAATGGTAACCCTTGTAATGTTATAATTGATGCGAGAAGTTGCTAGTGCTTCTATCCTTTGGCCCGTATACCATTGAGATCATTTGTGGTGTGGTTCCAATGTAAGCTACCCACGTCTTGTTGGGAAGGTCGTGGCTATACAATCATAGGGTATTTGCATAAATACTTTGAAATCGCTATAGTTTCAAAGTGAATGGAAAACAGGCCATACTTACTTCTTTTATCTCCAAAAATTATTTATAAGGGCTAAATGAAGCTAAAGAGTGTGTTTGACGAGCGAGCAAAGAGGGAAATGGAAAAAAAAGGAGAATTAAGTGGAAACACGAGAGGTAAAGCAAAAGGAGAGGCAAGTGAGAAGAAAAGAGAGGGTAAAAAGGCAGAGTGTTTCTTTACCACAAAAAAAGGAGACATTTCGAGAGCCTTTTGGGAAAATTAAACACTTGATTCTAACCGTGGTTGCTTCTCTAGTTTGGTTATTTCTCTATTGCAGGACATTGAAGACAAGTAACCTAAGGAGTTGCCCAAGTTGCTACTATCCAATATGGGCATCGAACACCCACAGAGTATGAGCCTTTGTGTGGCAAAATATAATCATCCTATTCGTCAACTATATGATATGCTGGATGAACTATATTGTTCTATTGATTTAGCATAATTGATTTAAAGAATGGTTATCATCGCCGTTGAATGAAAAAAGGGGGCTGGATGGAAAATGGCAATCAAAGACAAATATAGGCTATATGAATGGTTGGTTATGCCGTTTGAATTGATAAATGCATCGAGCACATTTATAAGACTAATGAAGCATGTTTTATATGCTTTCATTGATAATTTCGTTGAGGTGTATTTAGGTGACATATTGATCTCTAATAGGGAATTAAAAGAACATTTTGATCATCGTGCTTGGTGAATGGTAACCCTTGTAATGTTATAATTGATGCGAGAAGTTGCTAGTGCTTCTATCCTTTGGCCCGTATACCATTGAGATCATTTGTGATGTGGTTCCAATGTAAGCTACCCATGTCTTGTTGGGAAGGTCGTGTCTATACAATCATAGGGTATTGCATAAATACTTTGAAATCGCTATAATTTCAAAGTGAATGGAAAACAGGCCATACTTACTTCTTTTATCTCCAAAACAAGTTTATAAGGGCTAAATGAAGCTAAAGAGTGTGTTTGACGAGAGAGCAAAGAGGGAAATGGAAAAAAAAGGAGAATTAAGTGGAAACACGAGAGGTAAAGCAAAAGGAGAGGCAAGTGAGAAGAAAAGAGAGGGTAAAAAGGCAGAGTGTTTCTTTACCACAAAAAAGGAGACATTTCGAGAGCCTTTTGGGAAAATTAAGCAGTTGATTCTAACCGTGGTTGCTTCTCTAGTTTGGTTATTTCTCTATTGCAGGACATTGAAGACAAGTAACCTAAGGAGTTGCCCAAGTTGCTACTATGCAATATGGGCATCGAACACCCACAGAGTATGAGCCTTTGTGTGGCAAAATATCATCATCCTATTCGTCAACTATATGATATGCTGGATGAACTATATTGTTCTATTGATTTAGCATAATTGATTTAAAGAATGGTTATCATCGCCGTTGAATGAAAAAAGGGGGCTGGATGGAAAATGGCAATCAAAGACAAATATAGGCTATATGAATGGTTGGTTATGCCGTTTGAATTGATAAATGCATCGAGCACATTTATAAGACTAATGAAGCATGTTTTATATGCTTTCATTGATAATTTCGTTGAGGTGTATTTAGGTGACATATTGATCTCTAATAGGGAATTAAAAGAACATGTTGATCATCGTGCTTGGTGAATGGTAACCCTTGTAATGTTATAATTGATGCGAGAAGTTGCTAGTGCTTCTATCCTTTGGCCCGTATACCATTGAGATCATTTGTGATGTGGTTCCAATGTAAGCTACCCACGTCTTGTTGGGAAGGTCGTGGCTATACAATCATAGGGTATTGCATAAATACTTTGAAATCGCTATAGTTTCAAAGTGAATGGAAAACAGGCCATACTTACTTCTTTTATCTCCAAAACAAGTTTATAAGGGCTAAATGAAGCTAAAGAGTGTGTTTGACGAGAGAGAAAAGAGGGAAATGAAAAAAAAAGGAGAATTAATTGGAAACACGAGAGGTAAAGCAAAAGGAGAGTCAAGTGAGAAGAAAAGAGAGAGTAAAAAGGCAGAGTGTTTCTTTACCACAAAAAAGGAGACATTTCGAGAGCCTTTTGGGAAAATTAAACACTTGATTCTAACCGTGGTTGCTTCTCTAGTTTGGTTATTTCTCTATTGCAGGACATTGAAGACAAGTAACCTAAGGAGTTGCCCAAGTTGCTACTATCCAATATGGGCATCGAACACCCACAGAGTATGAGCCTTTGTGTGGCAAAATATCATCATCCTATTCGTCAACTATATGATATGCTGGATGAACTATATTGTTCTATTGATTTAGCATAATTGATTTAAAGAATGGTTATCATCGCCGTTGAATGAAAAAAGGGGGCTGGATGGAAAATGGCAATCAAAGACAAATATAGGCTATATGAATGGTTGGTTATGCCGTTTAAATTGATAAATGCATCGAGCACATTTATAAGACTAATGAAGCATGTTTTATATGCTTTCATTGATAATTTCGTTGAGGTGTGTTTAGGTGACATATTGATCTCTAATAGGGAATTAAAAGAACATGTTGATCATCGTGCGGGTGTTTTAAAAACCCTAAGGAGAGAAAATTTATTTGCTAACCCTGTCAGGAGTCAATTTGTCTTGAGCAGATTGTATGTGATTTTTCTTCGTTGACTCTGTTGATTTAGATTTCTTGACCTATTGACGAAAGGAATAACTTAGGCAGAAAAAGAAAAGCCAAGCTTGTTGGAGATTTGCATGAGAAGCAAAAGATGCAAATTGAGAAATGAAATGAAGAAGTTTCAAATCAAGTCAACAGCGAAAGCAAGAGGGTCAACTTCGAGCCGAGGGATCTAGTTTGTTTTCAATTGAGAGGAGAAAGAATTCCCCAACAACGGTGGTCAAAGTTGCAACCCCGAGGAGAAAATCCTTTGCAAGTCACCAAGGAAGTGACTGACAATGCTTCTAAGTTGGACCTTCGAGGTGAGTACAACATTTTTGTACCTTTAATGTATCTTATGTCATTCCATTTGATGCACGAAATGATTCATGGATGAATCTGCTTGAAGTTGGAGGGGACAAAATGATTCATGGTAGCATATCTGAGTCAACACCGAACGATTCACCCAAAGCATTGATTGAACGATCACGGGATTTAAAGGAAACATGTTGGAGATTGAAAAGACGAGATTGATTGAAGAAATGTGCGAAAACTCTTCAAAAGAATTAACTTATAGCTTTGATCAAAGAATGGAAGCAAGTGGATCGAAAGAAATCGACATATTATTCATTAGGACCCATTTGACTAAAGAAACCAAGACTAGGGAACAAAACATCAAAAAGGAAGAGCTTCGGAACCAAAAGTACAATTTTGAAGAAAATGGTTGAACCTGTGCGATTGCATGACTATTTTTGGAGCTAAGTCCAAAAAGTTATAGAGGGTTGGCTATGGCCGTAGCTTTCGTCCTTACGAGTATAGTTTTTCGACACACGCGGTCACGCATACGACTGGACGGTACAAAATTTTGCATAGGAATACGATCGTGCACCTGCCGCGTGGGCGACTGCATGGTTCAAAAATCAGCCTTGAGATAAGTTGGATATTTTGGGATATTTATGTTATTATATTGTATTATATGCTTAGCTTAGCACGGAAGTTTTTTCTATTTGTGGTTTGTATAAGTATGTATTCATGCTTCATTTGTAAGAGCTTTGAGTAACTATATTTGAGAACTTTAAAGCTTGTGAGTTGAGAATTTGTCCTCCAAAATTCTTGGAACTTTGAATACAATTGTTGAGTCGAGTTTGTCTCCTCATTTGTTTCTTTCTTTTTGGAACAATCCGAACTTATCAAGTGTTTGATTATCTCACGTGGTGTTCACCACCATTGGTTATCTACTTCGTATCATTGGAGTTGATTGGTTTAATATACCAGCTGCTGCCACGTTGTGAGTCGAAGGTTGATAGTTTACTAATTGACATCGCTGGAGCTAATCTTGTATAGGTTGCGTTAGCACAGTTCGAACGTGGTTTACATCACCTAGCCATGGGATTTGACTTGAGATTTTTCGATGGTCTTTGGCTCTCAGGACTAGATGGTGAGTCTGGCCCATTTTGGAATGATCCTTTTGTCAAGTTCTATCTTGACGGGTATAATCAGATCGAGCAGAGCTGGTCAGGGAACTTCGCTTGAGATTTTTTGGAAGCCTTTGGCACTTGGACCATATCGTGAATTTGCCTCAGATTTGAATGATCCTTGGTCAAGTTCTATCCTCATAGGCATGACCCGATCGTGAAGTCTTGGCCAGAGAACTTGCCTTGGCAATTTTCAGAGGTTTTGAGAATAAAATATTTTTGAAACTGTTAAACTTCATTCATTATACAGAGACACACATATAATATTTACAATTGAAATATTTGGCAAAACCTACTCTAAACCTTAACTATTATAGTACACTCTAACACACTCTCTCAAACAGGAGCATACAAATTGTATGTTCCAAGCCCTTACAAATGTAACTGACTCGAGGACCCTCGAGTGACTTAGCAAATATATCGATTAGTTGATCATTTGAATTGACATGACTAGTGGCGATATCCCCTGAAAGAATCTTCTCCCAAATAAAATGACAATCAATCTCAGTGTGCTTGCTCCTATCCTGAAACACAAGATTGGAATTAATGTGAGAGCTGCTTGGTCACAACATATAAACTTCACAAACCTCAGCTATCGAAGTAACTATTTCAACGGTCCAAACTCACAAGTTGCCTTAGCCATAGCTCGATATTCTGTTTCAACTGTGGATAAAGCAACCACTAACTGTTTTTTGCTATTCCATGACACTAAATTTCCCCCAACAAAGATGCAATATCCAATGGTTGAGTGTCTATCACGTCGACTACTTACCAATCAGCATCTGAATATCCAACCACTTCGGTGTGTCCTTTATCTTTATAAAGCAAACCCTTACCTAGCACTTTCTTGATGTACCTCGAAAAAAGAATGGTAGCATCCCATAACTATCATATGAAGCATTTAGGAACTGATTCATGGCAAATGAAATGTCTAGACCAGTCAAAGTGAGGTAATTGAGTTTCCCAATAAGCCTCTGTTGTCACATGTCAAATAACTTGCAAGCGCACGAACCTATTGAAATATAGATTTAATGAACAATGAGGTCGAACCCACAAGGACTGTTAATTTAAAAATTATAATTTAACCCAAATGAACTCGTAACTAAACCAATTGAAAAGGTTTGAATTTTATATTTTTAATTAACTAAAAAGACTGGTAGAGAAACTAAGACTGATGATTCGAGTAAATATCAAGATGATAAAAATAACAAAGGTTTCGGAATCCACCACTAGTTAACCGAGCAATTCTCTAATCACCATTTAATTCACATTCGAGTGACAAATCGAAATTAATCTATTGTCTACCCATAAATTTATCAACGAATCCCAATTAATAAAATATAATGTTGGTCCCCCTCCATTTCTTCTAACAGACTCACCAAGCAATTATCATAGTAATAGGATTAAAGAAAACAAAGAATCTAAAACTCATATGTTTCAAGCATTCCAAGTATCCAATCACCATTGTAATCTCACGATAACTCAAAGATAATCATTATATACTTCAAGCACTAAGTATGTATTAATTAAACTATTATCCAACAATCACCAATACATAATAGAAGTGATGAAAGAAATTAACTTTAATTAATCTATGAAGAACGAACCGTAAACTTTAAACGTGCATATGAAGAGTCAAATAATAAATACAGAATCACATGGCCAAATTGGGCTTCATCCTATCCCGTGGTTGAAGAAAATTAGAAGAACATAGTCAAATAAGAATTAATAGAAGAGATAGAGCCAGCCATCAAGTGAATCACTCAAGATAATCTTTAAAGAGCTCTTGATTCTCCAATTTTTCGCTCACCGTTTTTCCTCCTTTCTATTCTTCCCAAGAGTCCCCTAGTACACGATATTCTTGCCCTCAAAATCGTGAATCAGGCCCAAGTGTAATGGGTCTCCAAGTCCTAATCGTATTAGATTTCCGCATGCAAACTGGGTAACCTGGCAGTGTTGATTGTTTCGGCCATAACTTCCTTGTCCGATGTCCGATTGAGGTGATTAAAAATCCTGTAGAAACTAGAAAAAATTATCTACAATTTATCCAAAAATAGCCTTTACCCGAATTCCACCTTTGCTAGGTTAAAATTCGTCCTCAATCTTTAGCACACTTTTGTTCTCATCCCAGCACTTGGAAACTTTCCTTGTCTTGATATTTCTTTCCTTCTTTGGCTCTTTGTACTCCAATTTTTCCCAACTTTGTTCCAAATCTGATTTTTCTCCTATGATAATAATAAGTTGCAAAACTTAGGCACGAAATAAATAGGAAACACAATTAATTGGAGTTTAACAATCCTAAATAAGCGCGTAAAATGCACTTATCAACACCCCAAACTTAATCTCTTATTCGCCCTCGAACAAGGAAATCGAAGAAGACATAGTAACAATCATGCACTTAACACTAACCACAGGCAAGACTAAAAACAAGTCAAACATTGTACCATTCGCCTCAGGTCAATAAAATACTTATAGAACTCTAACCGGACAGAATAAATATTCACCAAGTTATTCACTTACCGTGCACACGACGTTCGGTATGTGTGCTAGTCATTGCTCAACTTAAATCCATGTCAAAATTTAATCAAAGAATGTTCAACACAAAACCATGCCCATATCCCCATGTGATAAGATTTTTTCTAAACCCACTCATAGGATTCACTCCTTATGCTTTTCTCTCAATTCCCGGGGTATTCTATCAATGCAGTGTTCTAAAAAGATTTCAATGCATTTTTTTCACACTAGATGTTAAGTGCAAATGACTTGATGCTAAAGGAAGTACTGCTATCCATCCATCCATTTCTGCTCAAAGTTTTCGAACCTCTAGCCTTTGAGTCTTTTTTTGGCACTTCAAACCCCCATCGATCTTTGTTTCCCAATTTTTCTCTTTCTTTTTTTTCCTTTTTGTTAGATTTTTTTATTTTTATTTTTTTGAATATGAAAAGAAAAATGCAGTACAATGCCCCAACACTAATGCTTTTTCAAAGACTCATGTAGCGAGCTTTAGGTCGATGACTCCCGAGCTCTTCGCTCAAGACACCAGGTCAAATACCCCTTGGACTTAATCACTCAAGTCAGTGAGACAAGAAAATGGGGCACAAATCAAATGAATGCAAATGATGTCTCTTTCTTTTATTTTATTTTCACGGCAGAACGATAGCATTGGTCAGTGCCGGTACAACTCGCCACCTAGAAATCCTTTAGCTCAAAACAAAAACAGCAAGACATCAAGCTGTAGTTCCCCCTGATATAAAATCACTAATCCTACCACCCCCAAAGTTGGCTTTTAAGCTAATTTGGTCCTATAATTCAGTTTGGGGAAAATTGTCTATTTCTAAAGGTCAAATAGTTCATTTTAGGCACTAAAAGGGACAAGTCATCATGATCAAATTCAACTTAAATCCAACAAACAATGACCATGTGCTCATCTAAGATCAATCGTACACCAATAAGTGACATAAAAAAAAATTTTTTGGCCCAAAAGAAACAATCATCGGCAATACGCTACTCGACACACATACACAAGAATTTTTTTTTCTTTTTGTAATAATAAAAGCGAACCAAATATTACGACTCACAAGTAAACACACATGCAAAAATTAAATTCACACAAAGACAAAACGATGCATAACCACAAAAATGACCGCCCCCAAACCTATCCTAAACATTGTCTGCAATATTTGCAACTATGGAAACATAAAAGAAGAGAAAAATAGGGGCAAGTAGTTGGAAGGCGCACACTTCGATGACTGGATTCACAATGATAGGTTCCCTGCAATCCTAGAGAGCAAAGAAAAATAAAAAGACAAAATTACTGACGTAAAGAAATGACAAACAAAATAAAAAAAAACTAAAGATAAAAATAGAAAAATAGATAAAATTAGAATCAAGCTGGGTGGACTGACCCACTCAACTCTACCTCTTCCTCCCCATCTAGATGTTGAAACTCCAAATATGGTTTTAATAGTTGGCCATTCACTTTTAAAATATCACCATTTTTGGGATTCTGAACTTCAATGGTCCCATAAGGATAGACATTATAAACAATGAAAGTGTCAGACCACTTAGAACGTAACTTACCTGGGAAGAGATGCAACCGAGAATTGTATAAAAGCACTTTCTGACCCGGTTCAAAAGATCTTCTCAAAATGTGTTTTTCATGAAAAAACCTTCATATGACTCTTGTAGATCTTTGCATTCTCATAGACATCATTCCTAAGTTCCTCGAGTGCTGCCAACTACAACTTCCTGTTCGACCCAGCATTATGCATATCAAAATTAAACTTCTTGATAGCCCAATATGCACGATGCTCCAACTCTACCAGTAAGTGACAAGCTTTTCCATACACGAGTCTATAAGGAGACATCCTAATCGGTGTCTTAAAAGCTGTTCGATATGCCCATAATGCATCAGTGAGTCGTAATGACCAATCTTTTCTATGAGGTTGAACTATCTTTTCTAAAATCTGCTTAATCTCCCCATTTGAAATTTCCACTTGTCCACTTGTTTGAGGATGATATGCAATAGCAACCTTGTGTGTGATTGAATAATTTGCCAAAAGAGAGTTAAATGGCCTATTGCAGAAGTGAGAACCTCCATTACTAATTATAGCCCGTGGAGTACCAAAGCACGAGAAAATATTATTCTTCAAGAATGTCACCACAACCTTGTGATCATTGGTGCTACATGGGATTGCGTCGACCCATTTTGACACATAATCTACTCCAACCAATATGTATAAATAGCCAAATGAGAGAGGAAAATGTCCCATGAAATCGATACCCCACACTTCGAATATCTCAAGAATAAGAATAGGATTTAGAGGCATCATGTTTCTCCTTAAAATGCTTCCCCTACGTTGGCATCTATCACATGAAGAACAATATGAATAAGTGTCACGAAAAAAAGTAGGTCAATAAAAACCACATTGTAGAATCTTTGTCGTAGTCTTTTTAGCGCTAAAATGGCCTCCACAAGCCTGGTCATGGCAAAAAGATATCACACTTGAAATTTCATTTTCTGGGACACATCTCTTTATAATCTGATCAACACAGTACTTAAACAAATAAGGATCATTCCAAAAGAAATTTTTTGCTTCAACTAAGAACTTATTTTTATCGTGTTTGCTCCAATGCTAAGGCATTTTATCTGTAACTAGATAATTGACAATGTCAGCATACCAAGGTACAATATTAAGGCTCATAAGCTGCTCATCAGGAAAAAATTCATTTACAGGCAAACTATTCTCAATAGGTTCAAGAACAATGCGGGACAAATGATCAGCAACAATATTTTCACATCCCTTTCTATCCTTAAACTCTATATCAAATTCTTACAACGAAAAAATCCACCTAATTAGCCGAGGTTTTGCATCCTTTTTAGTTAACAAGTATTTCAAGGCAGCATGATCAGAGAAAACAATCACTTTACTCCCTATAAGATAAGATCGAAATTTATCAAGTGCAAAACCAGCTGCTATCATAACTTTTTCAATGGTAGAATAGTTCAATAGTGCATCATTCAGTGTTCTACTAGCATAATAAATCACATAAGGCACACGATCTACTCTCTGTCCTAAAATTACTCCTACAGCTTAATCAGATGCATCACACATAAGTTCAAATGGCAATTTCCAATCGGATGGTCGAATAATGGGCGAAGTAGTCAACAAACTTTTCAATCTTTCAAAGGCTTCTAAACAAGAGTCATCAAAGACAAGATGAACATCCTTAACAAGTAAATTGCATAAGGGGCTAGAAATTTTACTAAAGTCTTTAATGAATCTCCTATAAAAACCAGCGCGCCGAAGGAAAGATCTTACTTCTTTTATAGATTTTGGAGGTGGAAGATTGGAAATAAGATCAACCTTTACCTTGCCAACCTCAATACCCCTGCTAGAGATTATGTGACCAGAAACAATACCTTGTTTCACCATGAAGTGACATTTTTCCCAGTTTAGAACTAAGTTTCCCTCAATGCATCTATGCAAAACTAGAGTTAGATGGTGCAAATATTCATCAAAAGAATCTCCATAAATAGAAAAATCATCCATAAACACTTCAATAAACCTTTCAACCATATCAGAGAAAATACTAAGCATGCATTGTTGAAAAGTAGCAGGCGCATTACATAAACCAAATGGCATTCTCCTATATGCAAAAATTTCAAAAGGACAAGTAAAAGTAGTTTTCTCTTGATCTTCTGGGGCAATTTGAATTTGATTATAGCCTAAATAGCCATCTAGAAAGCAATAAAAATCATGTCCTGCTAGCCTATCAAGCATTCGATCAATAAATGGGAGAGGAAAGTGATCTTTTCTAGTTACAAGGTTCAATTTTCTATAATCAATACACACACGCCATCCTATAGTTATTCTAGTTGGAATCAATTCATTATTAGGATTAGCAACTGCAATTATGCTCAAGTTTTTTGAAACTACATGCACCGGACTTACCCAACTACTATCAAAAATAGGATAAATAATCCCAGCATCTAACAATTTAAGCACTTCATTTCTCACAACATCCTTCATGCTGGTATTTAACCTATGTTGCATCTCTCTAGTGGGTCTAGCATTTTCCTCAAGATGAATGCGATGCATGCAATCAATAGGATTTATACCTTTAATGTCAGCAATGGTCCATCCTAATGCTTCTTTATGCTCAGACAAAACATTTAATAACTTACCTTTTTACTCACCATCAAGGAAGATATTATTACTTGTAAAGTTTCTGACTCTCCCAAGAATGCATATTCCAAGTTGTCTGGTAATGCTTTAAACTCCAGTTTTGATGGTTTTTTAGTTGATGGGATATTCTTCTTGTCCTCATTAGGTGGAAGTGGCTCAATTTTTTCTCTCCAGTTACTTGTATCCATGATAGGCATAGAATCAAGCAATATGTTTACTTCATTAATTGCACTATCAACATCGAAAGAACAACCAAAATGAGTTAAACACATTTCTAGCACATTATCACAATTATTAAAAATGAGGGAATTATCAACTAATGACTCTATCACATCAATATCAACAACTTCCCCATCATCAGATGGTTGCTTGTTCATGTTAAAAACGTTCAGTTCCAGTGTCATATTTCCAAAAGAAAGCAGCATCACCCCATTCCTGTAATTGATAATAGCATTAGATGTTGCCAGAAAAGGACGACCTAAAATAATAAGAATGTGTTTTGTAGAATCTTTCACAGGTTGAGTGTCAAGTACAATAAAATCAATAGGAAAATAAAACTTGTCAACCTGTATCAAAACATTCTCTACAATACCACAAGGAACTTTGAAAGATCTATCAATAAGTTGTAAAACAACAGTGTTTCAATTCACCTAACCCAAGTAGCACACATACAGAATAAGGTAAAAGATTAACACTAGCTTCTAAATCTAATAAAGCCTTCTCAATTTTATGGCTACCTAGAATACATGAAATTGTAGGACAACCCGGATCTTTAAATTTAGGAGGAGTTTTGCTTTGAATGATAGAGCTTACCTGTTCAATTAAGAATTCCTTTTTGTGCACATGGAATTGCCTCTTCTTAGTACACAGATCTTTTAAAAAATTGGCATAGGCTGGTACTTGCTTTATAGCATCAAGTAAAGGGATGTTCATACTTACCTGCTTGAAGATTTCCATAATTTCATTGATCGTGTTACCTTTCTTCTCTTTAGCTAACCTCTGTGCAAACGGAGCTTCTGGAATGTACGGTGGTTGAATGTCTTCACTTGAATTCTCCTTCGATGGATCTTGATTTGACACTTCCTCAGTGGAAACTTCCTTAGATTCTTTCTAGTTAGGGTCTCCACTTGATTGTCAAACAATTTACCACGTCTCAATGTCATAATAGCCTTAGCATCCTCTTATTGATTCTTAGACGTAGCTTCAGCATTGTGCATTACCGTTGGATTAGGAAGTGGTTGACTAGGAAATTTTCCTTTTTCAATGGTTGATGCCAAGTGTTGGACAGAGGAAGCTAACTGTCCAATCATTTTCTCCATATTAGACATAGAATTAGTCTGAGAGTTCTGAAATTCTGCAATTGTCTAGTTTTTTTTTATCCAGTGCTGCATGTGTGGACTTAGCTAATTTCTCCAGCACCTCTTCCCATGGTTTTGGTTGTGAAAACTTCTGATTGAATTTTCTCATATTTTGCCGAGGAACTTGACTTGGCATACCATTTTGTTGAGAACCCTGTGACCATGAGAAATTTGGGTGGTCTCTCCATCCTAGGTTATATATGTTAGAGTAAGGATTGTAGGATGGTTTTCTCATCATGTTTAGGGCATTAGCTTGATCAGAGTATTGATCTGGCCCAGACTGATTATAGACAAGTGGCTCATTTGTAGGTGTCACTGTCAAAGAAGCTAGTTGGCGAGAGATGCTTTCAATCACACCTTTGACTTCTCTAATCTCCGAACTAGAATCATTACTTCGGATCTCATATATTCCTCGTTTCTTTCCTTCAGTTCGAGAAGAACGACTTCGCTGTTGAGAATTTTCCGCTTGTTTTTGAAAGAAATCCCAAATTTCAGTTCATTTTTAGACATAAGCTCTCCACCACTTGTAGCCATCAACCATTCTTGAATGTGTGGTAGCAATCCCTCCAAGAAATATTGGCAAAGGTGCCATTTTTCATAGCCATGATGTGGACACTTGAGTAGCAAGCCATTGAATCTTTCCCAAACTTCATAGAATGGCTCATCGTCTCTTTGAACAAATTCTGAAATTTCCCTGCGAAGAGCATTTGTTTTATAAACAGGAAAACACTTATTCAAAAATTTTGCAACCATTTGTTCCCAAGAAGTAATACTATTAGACGGCAAACTATTAAACCATGACCGAGCTTTATCTTTTAAAGAAAATGGGAACAATTGCAATTTAACATTATCAAGAGTAACATTCTCATACTTAAAAGTCTTACATATAGCATAAAAATTAGTTAAATGATTAAAAGGCTCCTCTTTTTCCAAACCATAAAATGATGGGAGACAATTTAGTATACTAGGTTTGAGTTCAAAACTTTTAGCAGCTACTTGAGGATATTAAATGCACGACGTGCTCAAATTAGATAAAGGGTTAAAATAATCCTTGAAAGGCTTCTCTTTAGTTTCATCAGCCATCTCAATTTTTAATATGTTATCCTCAATGTTATCCGTGGTTATAACTTGTTTTCTTTATTGAAATGTTCTTTCAATCTGACTATCAAATGGTTCTAACGCAAGATTGCGAGATCTACGACCATGCATGCAGCAAATTTTTGTTCTTTTTAAAAATTTTCAATAATTTTTTTTTAATAGCAATCAACTAAAATAAAAATAAAGATAAAAATCGCAAACTAACTACTCTACTAACAAAAATTAAAAATAAAAGAATAAAACAAATGAGCAAAAACACCTGATTTTCTACTTTTGTAGAAATTCTTACTGTCCACGACCAAGTGCTCCTACGATAAAGCTATTCTGCAAAAAGAAAAAAAATAAAATAGTCAAGACTAAATAATAATAATAAATATATAGAATAAAATTCTAAACTAATTAACAAAATAAAAATAAAATGAACGAAATTAACTCAGGTTAAATCAACTTTCTAACGCAGTCCCCGGCAACGGAGCCAAAAACTTGTTATCAAATGTTCAATAACTCACAAGTGCACAAATCTATTGAAATATAGATTTAATGAGCAACGAGGTCGAACCCAGAAGGACTGCGAATTTAAAAAGTATAATTTAACCCAAATGAACTCGTAACTAAACTAATTGAAAAGGTTTGATTTTTATAATTTTAATTAACTAAAAAGACTGGTAGAGAAACTAAGATAGTCGATTCGAGTAAATATCAAGATGATTAAAATAACCAAGGTTTCGGAATCCACCACTAGTTAACCGAGCAATTCTCTAATCACCATTTAATTCACATTCGAGTGACAAATCGAAATTAACCTATTGTCTACCCATAAATTTATCAACGAATCCCAATTAATAAAATATAATGTTGGTCCCCCTCCATTTCTTCTAATAGACTCACCAAGCAATTATCATAGTAATAGGATCAAAGAAAACAAAGAATCTAAAACTCATATGTTTCAAGCATTCCAAGTATCCAATCACCATTGTAATCTCACGATAACTCAAAGATAATTATTATATACTTCAAGCACCAAGTATGGATTAATTAAACTATTATCCAACAATCACCAATACATAATAGAAGTGATGAAAGAAATTAACTTTAATTAATCTATGAAGAACGAACCGTAAACTTCAAATGTGCATATGAAGAATCAAATAATAAATAGAGAATCACATGGTCAAATAGGGCTTCATCCTATCCCGTGGTTGAAGAAAATTAGAAGAACATAGTCAAATAAGAATTAATAGAAGAGATAGAGCCAACCATCAAGTAAATCACTAAAGAAAATCTTTAAAGTGCTCTTGATTCTCCAATTTTTCGCTCATCATTTTTCCTCTTTTCTGTTCTTCCCAAGAGTCCCCTAATATAGGGTATTCTTGCCCTCAAAATCGTGACTCAAGCCCAAACGTAATGGGTCTCCAAGTCCTAATCGTATTAGATTTCCCCGCGCAAACTGGATAACCTCACAGTGTTGATTGTTTGGGTCATAACTTTCTTGTCCGATGTCCAGTTGAATTGATTCAAAATCCTATGGAAACTAGACAAAATTTTCTACAATTCATTAAGAAATAGTCTTTCCTGAATTCCACCTTTTGCTAGGTTAAAATTCATCTTCAATCTTTAGCACACTTTTGTTCTCGTCCCAGCACTTGGAAACTTTCCTTGTCATGATATTTCTTTCCTTCTTTTGGCTCTTTTTACTCTAATTTTTCTCAATTTTGTCTGAAATCTTATTTTTCTCCTAAAATAATAATAAATTACAGAACTTATGCATGAAATAAATAGGAAACACAATTAATTGGAGTTTAGCGATCCTAAATAAGCGCGTAAAATGCACTTATCAGCCTCCAGTATATACCAGGGGCCGTTAAGGGCTCCCCCTAATAAGGAACAAGTTTTAAATTCGCATCCATAAGGGTTTCTATGGGTTTGGAGTTTAAGATAGCTCTCTCATCCAAGATACCAAGGGCATACTTCCTCTAAGAGATAGTAACACTCTATTGGGACTGAGCAACTTCTATTCCCAATAGGTATTTGAGTTTGCCCATATCTTTGGTCTGAAAATGATGAAGTAGATGCTATTTTAGCCTTTGCATGCCTTCTTGATCATTACCGGTAATAATAATTTCATCCACATAAACAACCAAATAGATGCAATAGTATGAAAAAGAATGATAGTAAAATACCGAATGGTCAACTTCACTACGAACCATGCCAAAATGTTAGACAATTGAGCTACAACGACCAAACCAAGCCCACAGCGATTGTTTTAGTCTACAGCAGGAACGATAAAGGCGACATACCAGTCCAAACTCCCTCTTGAGCAAGTGTTCGATTCACATAAGCATGGGTGTTTCTCACTGAAAGCTATGTTATTGTGGGAAAATCAAGAATTGGCACCATGTGGGACTTTATATGGTTGCAATGTTCATGGTTACATTGGATGCCCTATCTATGGCAAGGCGACAATATCTGATTAGTTCCCGGGTAGTCATAAAATTTGCTGTCACACTCAACGATCACAAGTTTAGGTGGGACAAGAGCAATTTTATTCCCGTTGGTGTGGAAGAAAGGTTTGCTCCAAAGAGGCTATCGGGATTAGAAATTGAAAGGAAGGCTGGAAGCACTGGGCATAATTTGATGGGGAAATATCCATAAGTATTGGCCTTAAAGCGAAAAAGTGAAGGTGATCCCAAAGATCCAAATAAAATGAAGCCATGGTCGAAAAGGTCATTATTGTATAACTTGCTACACTATAGTGATCATTTGGTAACACATGTCATAGATGGCATACATGTACAAAAAATATTCAGAGAGCCCACTGTAGGAACATGCCTATAGGAAGCATAATCAAAAGATGGTAAGAAGGCATAAGAGGATCTTTCGTTGATGAAAATTAAAAAGAGCTTGCAGTTGCAAAATTTACGCAAGGTTGTCAACTTCTGTATGCATGATTTGAAACAATGTAAGCCTCATGATTGGCATGTTATTATGCAGTTGGTCCAATTATTGTTTAGGCATTGCCTTTCCAAACACAAAGAGCTTTGAAGAGCTATTATACAGATAAACCTATGCTTCAGCCTTTTGTATGCCCAGGCAACTCTTCATGAGACAGCATATGTGTTAGAGAAGTATTTTCCACCACCATTTTTTGACATTAGCATCCAGTTCTTGGTACATTTATGCGATGAAGCCCTTATGTGTGGCCCTATTAGATATCGGTGGATATTCCCTTTTGAGAAACTTATGAAATTCCTTAATGATTACGTGAAGAATACTAAGTACATTGCTGGGTCAAATGCGAAGGAGTATATTACAAATGAAGCTTCTGTGTTTGCGAGAGAGTACATGCCGAATCCCGGTATTGGAAGTTTTAATCCTCATCATGAACGCTTCATTTATGAATTTGGCCAGTTTGATAAGTAAGAATCCTTGGGAAAGGCGAACAAAGTAAAACTTTTAGATCTTCAACATGAGCAGGTGACCCATTATGTTTTTGAAAGACACTAAGATATAGATGAATGGCAAGAGTATGTTTTTGCAATTATAGTACTTTCAACGAAGGAATACATATATTACAATTACATGATATTTACATTTTTCCCTACTTTGAAAATTATAGGAAGTACAATTCCTCTCAACAATCCAAAAGAAAAAAAGGAGTTTCAAATTTGAATTCATATTTTAGGCTTCGGGTATCGCAATTATTTCGTTTGCACTTTCAGTAGTACCTTAGTTATATCGAAGCGAAACTTTCATTGTATCTTAGTAATATCTTGTTTTTGTCACTCAGTTGTTAAGAATAGGCAATGTCACATCAAGGCTCACGCGACTCACAGAAAACGCTAGTTTTGTTGCCCAAGAGTTTGGAAGATATCGAGTGAAGGGTTACATATTCTCCGAATATAGTGGCGAGCAACGTCATGATCGAAAGCAAAATACTAGCATTGCAATTAAAGCCTTTGCGACTTGTGGATTCAGTTCTAAGGACAAAAATCTAAAGGAGGTGGAGATGATACATTATGGAGTTGTTCAACATAGATGAACTAGATTATACAAGCTTCGTAGACACAGTATTTGATTGTGATTGGGTAAGAGTGGAGGAAAAAATGCCTTTCACGATGGACACTGCCACGAATATGGTTATGGTCAGCTTGACCAAACTGAAGGGCAAGAGAAGTATTCAAGATGAGCCATTTGTTTGTGCATTTCAAAACATAAGGCAAGTCTTTTATTCAAAGTGAATCAACAATGGTCAATGGTCAATTGTTCTTCACGCACCAAAGTGGTTAACTGTAGAAGTACACATATTGGAGGCACATATTGATTTCCAATCTGCTTTAGATTACAATCCAAACTTGCGTGATTTCTCAGACTATCTAGATGAATAGATCTAATTATATGTATTATAATTTTTGGTTTGTTGTTTTGCTTATTTGTGGTAAGGCATTTTGCGAATAGAAGTAGTTTCAGCTGTCAACTTATAGTTCTATATGTCTTTGTATAAAGCCATTCTATTTTTCCATAGATGTTGAATGTGAATGAAATCTCTATTGCCTATTGCTATTTCTCGATTAACTCCATTTATACTTAGGGAAGTAGCTATGTGTTAAGATGGAACTGGTGTTACATATTCATTTGTCATCAATTTGTACTACTAATTTTGCATTTTGGAGTTTGTGCTAAAATTATGAGCTCCAAGCAACAGTATCTCTTCTTTCTGTTGTTGCTTTACCAGCTTCTTGATTTGAGGTTGGGTTCCAAGTTTGTAACCTTTTTTTTAATATGTTATAGATAATGGCAAGTTCCTCGATTTGAATATGTAAGATAGAGATTTCCTTTGATGCACGCTGGACTCCTATTGGGACTAATAAACATTATCGAAACCAAATATGGGGCTTCACCATGAGGACTGGAGGCTAGTGTCTAATGACTTGAAAAATGGCTGTGGAATTCTATATTGATAGATTTTGATACCAATCCTATCACTAAGGATAATAAGTAGTCTCAGGTAAACTATCGTATCTAAGATTTTTTTGAGTTTTTATTTATCGAAGTAAGATGTTTTCAAGTTGTATTGAATTATCCAATGGTTTGATTTCAAAATTTTTGTTGCTTGGTTAGGCAGCAAAGAAGTGGAGGATGTGGAAGAAGAACGTTCACAATACCACTTTCGAGGATGGTGCAACCAGTACAGAAATCCTACGATTTAAAGATAACCCTCTAGAGGTTGAGACAATTCCTCGTGCTAAATGGAATGTGTTCGTAGAACTTGAGGCTAGTCCGAATAAGCTTTAGTAGAGGGCTCTAAACCAAGCGAGCAGAGCTAAAAAGACTGATAATGATTTGCTTGACGCTAAGTCCTATGCCCAAGTATCTACAGAATGGACGGTATGTCATAGATCGTAGAATTAGACATTCTTTATCATAATTTCAGTTTTATACATGTGAACTAATGTCATTTCTAATGTCTTGTTCTCATACACTTGTAGTTATGTTTTTTAGTTTACCACTAAATCTTTTATAATTTGTAGGAAAGAACGAAAGGTTTAGATGATGAGGATCCGTCTCCCAATTGCACTAACTTGTACCTACATGCTCGTAAAACGAAGTCCAAAGAATATTTACTGAGTTTTATTGAAACTGTATTGAGTAAATACTGTAAATATACATATGCAAATACTGTCCACACAATTAATACTTGATGACATATATTACATTTCTGATGGGCGAAAATTTCAAAGATACAAGAAACTCAGTGGACATTCAAGTTCAACAGATGTCGACACCGATCCTTTGACTTCGGTTTTCGAGATGGATGAAAGTGGCCATACTCATGGAGTGGGAAGCAAAGTTTCGAAAACTGGGTACAAAGCAACTCAACCTGTTGTTTCTGAGATTGATCAAATTGAGTGTAAAATGAAGGACAACTATTCCAAGATAGATACCATCCTCAGTATCTTACAGGACCGACCCACTCAAGATTCCGATCTTCCATCATTGGGGTACGGTCAAAGTGTTTCCAAGAAAGCCCCTAAGATTAGAGAAAGAAGATCCCCCTATAACAGAAATAATCGAACTTATAGAGTGAGCAAGTGTGACCGCACTTCTGGAAACGTCTCCCACTCCTAATGGCTCTGCTTTCTGTGCTTTTTTTCATTGATGAGCTGCTGAAAAGGTTTCTACTTCTACGCAACTAATGAGTATTGACATAGAAGGGTTATTTCTAGCTTAGAGATTTAAAGAATGAATAGAACATTTCAATGGTAATAGTTGACATTATCCAGCCAAGTACTGTTGTTCAGTCTCATCATTTAAATGTCCAGAAGCAAAAGTAACTATCTTTTCTATCTATCCAAATATGGGGAATGAGCCAGTATATCTTGGTAAACAAAGGGGTACGACTTGTTTGGAAGATTTTAGTGAAGGCTTGTTTATTGCGTGGCCCATCTACTTGTTAAAGGAGATGCCGTAGTTCTCTCATTTTGGTATACAAATACATGCATTATTAAAAATTTTGAGATAAGAAAGACAGTGGGTCTTCTTTTGATAGGAAGGATAGTGACGTATGCTTTTAGTATTTTGCTTGAACATGGTGACATTTCATATGCTTTGAAGAATGGTGATGTAGGAAAGCTATTGTAATGTATGGTTTAACATATTAGTTCTGTTGCTTGGGAGATTTTGTATGAATATTAGTATGCAAAACAGGTTGCTCTGAAGATTTAAATAGTCTGGAAATGGTAGATTAAACAAGCAGAATTGCAATTTTACTTTGATTATGGGTCGCGGTATAAAACCGTGACTCGAAGATGTAAGGTCATGGTTCCAGACCCTAACCGACATCAACATGGGTCACGGTCAATCTTCAAAATGGGTCACGGTCATACACAGCGAGCTGTTGGTCACGGTCATTAACCGTGGCCCAACCGTGTCCCATAGGGCACGAAAGAATCCCTGACCTGGGCTGTTTGTCACAATTTAGAACTGCAACCATCGCTTGGGTACCGCTCAAAATTGTCACGGTTATAAATCGTGACGGCCGGCTTGTCACAATTAAAAATTGTGACATTCTGTGAATTTTGTTGTAGTGGACATAAACAGCCAAGTAGATGTAACAGTCAGATGAAGAGTGATAATAAAATACTAAATGGTTAACTTCACTACGAACCATGCCAAACTATTGGACAATTGCACTAAAACATAAAAATCAGGCCACGGTGATTATTTTAGTCCATAAAGGGAACGACGAAGGCGGCATACTATTCCAGACTCCCTAAGCAATAAACCCAAGTGGTTGTTCCATATAATCCTCTTCACGAAGATCACCATGAAGAAAGACGTTCTCAACATGCACTTGATAGAGAGGCCAATAATGCATGGCAGCAATAGATAGTAGAAGAGAAACTGAGGACATCTTAGCAACCGGGGAAAATGTATCACCATAATCAAATCCATAAATATGGGTATACCGTTTTGCAACAAGGATTGCACTCGAATGATCAACACTGCCACCTGGGCCAACTTTAACGGTGTAAGCCCAATGACAATCTACTATAGATTTTTCGAGAGAAAGAGGTACCGAATCCCAAGTGACAATAGTATATAGTGCAGACATCTCATCAACCACGACCTGTACCGAATCCCAACTACTTCCACTTTGATTGATCTTTAGTAGGAATATCCTTCAATTGCTTCACCGGACGATCCTCAACGCCTTAACCAATGAACCACAACTGAACAGTTGAAACTAACTCATATAATTGACTAATCCAATCAATATATTCGGACATATTCTAAGAGTAGATGAAAAAAGTAAGAAGCCTAGAGATATCTTTGAATGATCAGATTAAGTTGCCATAAGAGTAAACAAACCAAAAGCAAACTAAGAATGCCAAACAATATATAAACCACCAAAAACAGAGACAAAACTGAGATAACATCACAAACAAAAGCAGATATGGGCCAAACAACACCAGTCGAAGGTTCTGTAGGCCAAAATGAGCCAACCGATGGTAGCCGATGTATCTCTAATGACACAAGCCACCGGAAGACTCTAGGATCAGATCAAATGAGACATATATGTAGGTGTATGGAACGATGACTACCAAAGAAATTCCACTTGTGGGTCGGTGCTGAGGAGGCGAGTCGACTCGTAAGGTTGGTTGGCTGATTGTAAACTTGGTGGACGGTGGATTAAGAAACAAAGGCAGCGGCTAGGTTTTTTTTAAGGATAGATAGCTTCAAGGATACACAACCAACAAAAAAAAACCTAGGTATTATTTTTCCTCACTATTGCTCTGATACTATGTGAGAATAAAAGATTTGTGAAAAAGTTAAATTTCATTCCTTATACAGAGACGTATAAATAATATTTACAGTTAATGTATTAGGCTAGGCCCACTCTAAACTTTAACTACTATAATACACTCTAACAGAGGTCTTTGGCATTCCAAATTGGATCTTGAGTTCAAATCATTTCTGAATTATCCCTTAGTAAAATTCCATCATGCGGCCATGATGCGATTATGTGGATCTAGTTAGGGAACTTGACTCGTGAATTTTTTTAAGGTCCTTTAGCACTCCAGACTGGATCGTGAGTCCAACTTAATTCTGAATGATCCTTTGGTCAAGTTTCGTCCTAACGGGCATCATCTGATCGCGCAGACTTAGTAATGGAACTTGACTTAGAAATTTGCGCAGGCCTCTGGCATTCAGCACTGGATCGTGAGTCCGACTCATTTTTAAACACGAAAATATTGGGAGCTTCAATTTTATTCACGTCTTGGTAGTTAAATCACCCGGATCATGACTACTAATTGATCGAGCCTACCACGTCATCATTATTTGAACTACCAAATGACTAAACATATTATACCAGTCTGACTAATGAATTATTTGTAACACTTCTTCAGATGTTCGGCATTCCATGGGCGTTGAAGTGGTTTTCCATCTATTGTCTCTATTTTCTACACTCTATTAGTTAGGGCCCTACATACTCAGTGTGGTCCATCCCAGTTTAGTGATAGACTGCTAGTCGCAGGGTCTGTGTTTGATAGAAACTTCTTTTGAAGGAGACAATCTCTTGCTATGAGCTTGCGTCCCATCACTTTCTTTTGTTGTAATGGGCACTCATTTACTTATAGATAATATTTTTAAGGTCTGCACCTACCTTTTGCCTCTAGTAGGTCAAACATAGAGAGCATTGCTGGTTTGTTGGCTTTTTCATTATAATGTCCTACCCAAAACCTGGGCAAGCCAATCTTCACGAGTATGACAGTTTCAGCCCCGAAAGCAAGGGAAAATGGTGTTTCACCTATGGAATTCATACAAGTTGTTTTATATATCCCTTAGTACTTCCTGTAGTTCATCAGCCAAACCCTTTTTTAGTTTTTCAAGTCAAGTCTTAATGTTGTGCTTGATGATTTTGTTCACCACCTTAACTTGACCATTGGCCTGTAGGTGATTTGGGTGGCATACACATTTTTTATCCTCAATTCCTCATAGAATCACATAAGTCGAGCATTATTTAATGGTTTTCCATTGTCGGTTATGATTAAATAGGGGGTCCCAGACCAGCACATGATGGACTTTCGAATGAAATGGGTGCTTTTCGGTTTGATTATCTTAGCGAGGGCTCTACTTCTGCCAACTTAGTGAAATAATCCATTACGACGATGGCATACTTAGTTGATCCTCTTCCAATTGGGAATGGGCAGATCAAATCAGTCTCCCACTTGACAAATACCCATTGGGCCATTATTGATATCAATTCTTCTAGCGGGGACTTGATCATTAGGGAAAACCTTTAACACTTTACATTTTTTGACAAAGTCTATCGTATCTTTCTTAAAGTTTGGCAGAAAGTAGCCGTTCCTTAAGATCTTGAGGCTAAGGGCATGTATAGAAGTCATGTTGAGCGTCAGTCCTTAGCCTATCAAATCCCTATTGCCCTACCATCCATAGGCCAGCCAAAAGTGCCTCATACTCATCTTCATTGTTTGTCAAGGGAAAGGAGAAGTGGAGGGATTGACAATGGTAATTTTCAGGGTTGACAAGTATGATGTTTGTCCTAGAACACACAATTGTAGGGGAACCATTGATAAATAATGACCAAGTCTGTGGCTCAAGCCCTTTTTATGTCACATGAACGGGGCAAAACTCAGCTATGACATCGGTGAGACTCAAAAGCCTGTCTTTCAATTGCCAACCTCGGTTAAACTCTATGTCTAGCTGCCCCAATTCGATGGACCACTTCAACAACATGCCTGATGTATCTAGTTTTTGTGAAGACTATCGAAGTGGGAAGTTAGTCAAAACCTCGATTTTGTGAGCTAAGAAGTAGGGGCAAAGCTATCAGGAAGACATGATTAAGGTGTATGCTAGTTTTTCCATCGTGGGACACCTCAGTACCACATCTTTCAATGACTAGGTCACACAATAGACTGGCCATTGGATCTTGGTATTCTATCTTACAAGTATTGAACTAACTGTCGATTCAAAGATGGACAGATACAAGCTAGCACATCACCACTAAAAGGTTTGGATAGGACTCATGGTGAGGCCAACTAGACCTTGAGATCATCGAAAACTTTTTGGCATTATTGAGTCCACTTGAAGTTCTTCCCATCCTGGAATGCATCAAAGAAAGCCTTGCACTTGTCTATAGACATGCAAACAAATCTGTTAAGTGTAGATGTATGTCCCGTGAGACATTGTACTTCTTTAATCTTTGTCGGGGCCTTCATGTTGGGCAAGGCCCAAATGATTGCGAGATTCACCTCTATCTGATGCTGATTGACTATATACCCCAGAAATTTTCCAAAACCAACGCCGAATGAGCACGTCTTCAAGCTAAGCTTCATGATATACTTTCTGAGTGCGCCAAACTTGTCAAATATGTGCTTGACGCGATTAGAGTTGACCAAGCTCTTGACCAACATGTTATCCACATACATCTCTATCGTCTTTCCAATTCGGTCTATGAACATCAAGTTTACCAAATCTTATAGGAATGCAAACCATGGTCTGTTATGAAAGAGTTATGCTCTTTATCAGGCTAAAACATGGGGATCTGATTATAACTAGAGTAAGCATCCCCGAAACTAAGCAGTGCATGGCCGGCCATGAGGTCTACCATCTGATCTATTCGGGGAAGTGGCAGGCTATCCTTCAGACAAGCTTTGTTCAGATCCGTAATGTCAATATAAATCATCCAATTCTCATTACTCTTCTTTATTAGCATCAGGTTAGCTACCCAATGTGTCTACTTGGCTTCACTGATGAACCCATTTCCAAGAAATTTGATGACCTATGCACCCAGAGTTTCATGCTACTCTGGATCTAATGGTTATTGCTTCTATGTTGAAGGCTTGTCGGTCAGTTAACATTGAGTCAATAACAAGCCAAGTCTGATGGGATACCCTCCATGTTGGCATGAGTCCGACGTATGATACAAGTCCATTCATGGAATAATTGAAATAGTATTCTCTAAAAGCTAATTGGTCTCCACTTACCACCCTAGTTCCATGAGAGGTGGGGAATTTCATCATGTAGCGATAAATTGAAACAACTCCCTCTAGTTCCCACATGATTGGTATGCCCAAGATGGCATTCTAATTACCTGGGATATCCATGATAACAAAGTCCGCTATAGTCTATCGATTACAAGTTGGCTCACCTAGTTCTATTGATGCAAACCATGCTAGAACTGGGCCAATGCAACCCACGCGAGATTAGATTAAAGCCTAGAAAAGCTAAACTCTAGTCGATGATCTGTACGAGCCTACTAACCTTTGACTCACAACGTGGGAACAATAGGCATATTAAACCTATCATCTCCAGCGGTGTAGAGTAGACAGCCAATGGGTTTTGAAAGCCATGAGAGTTGATCAAATTCTCGGTAAGTTCTGCTGTGCCCAATGAAGAATGAGAATGAGAAAACTTGATTAAAAGCTAAAAGCTCTCACATATCTTGAAAGTTCTCTTACAAATGAAAAGGAAAAGCTTATAACGCCAAGAATGGAAATTTAACTTGGTCCCTAAGCTAGAAATGGAAAATACTATTAAAATATCTCAAAATATCCAAAAAGTTACAAAATTTGCCCTGAGCCGTAAATATCAGGAGTTACGGCCCTAACTCCTTCTTGGTCAAAAGGGCCAAATCTAGATTTTAGTACATTAAGACCATAAAGTCCTTAGTTACCAATATAAGTGGCTGGTGACGGCCATAAGTTGCCTCAGTTACATCCATAAGCTGGTCTCGGTCCATTTTCTACCTTTCGGGCAGTTGCGGCCGTAATTTCCATTAGTTGCGGTTGTAATTGCTTCTCTACAATGGTTTAGCCCCCATTTGTCAATACAACAAACTCTTTCTTATTCTAAGTTCCTCATCTTTGTCCCACACCTTGAGATGGCTCTTTAGGATGGTTTTTCCATGCTTCTCCGATCAAGCTCGTCATTGCCATCTTTAGCTTGTTTGCTTCAGCTCGTGTGATTGGCCCCATTGAAGCATGAAGTAAATCAGCTGATGTTGAACTAACCTGAACCATATCATTTATAATGAGGAAAATTTTCCTTTTTGGAATTAGTCTCCTGTGAAACCATGTAACCTAGTTAGGGATGGGCGAAGATGCATTGAGTCTAGGCCCACCCTAATAAATGTCTTCCATTACCGGAGATTAGCACAACTTCCATTATCTACCAAGGTTTAATGTATTTTTGCTCCATTAGCAGGCATCGTGATCACTACAACATCAATGTGGGGCCGTAACACCCTGTGGCATCGTCCTTCGTGAAATCTAAAGGCCTCAGAATCTTCTTGCAGTGTTAAGGATCGCACGGAGCATTCCTGGTAACTATTGCAAACCTCCCATGCTAGATTTTTCTTCTGTCTTTTTTAGCATTGCATGCACTAGCAACCACTTATCACTTGGAGTTTATGCGATGGCTAAACTGGTACTTTAGCTTGCCTATTTGGTGCTAGTTGAGTCAAAGGTTCTGGATTGTTGGCCACATGTTATCGTAAATTGCCCCTGTTGATCAATTTTTGTATGTCCCACTTAAAATCTAGGTAATCATTTGTATCATGCTCAACAGAAGAACGACACCAACAATAGCGGGATTGGTTGAATTGGGTAGAGTTATTTTTCATTAGTCGTGGCTTTGGCAAAAGATTCTGACCTTTGATATTCAAAAAGATTACCTTAGGCCAAGCGTTTAGTGCATGTATACGCTGCGGGTGAGATGGCTGTGAAGCTGGAAACATCTAAACCAATCTGAGCCCCCGCGATCATTTTCATGATATGGAAGTGGGTTTCTATTATGCTTTTTCAGCCTAGCATCCGTTCATTTGGGTGAGTGCTAGCTTCTTCGGCATCCTCAATAGATATGAAATGCTCAATCCTGGTCCAAAATTCGTGGTATATGTTTTGGGGATTGATGTCTAAGGACCACCAGAACATAGTGTACTTGACTAGTCCCCTCTAGATAGCCATGCAAATCTCTTCATCTCCTACCTTCTCTATCTTCTAAGTTGCACGGAAGCCGAAACGGGAACAGGGAAACGGGATTTTCAAAAAGTAGGAAACGTGGAAATGTTGTATAATAATTATAAGTTTTATAATATAATTTCAATGTCCAACATCAAAAGACCATTTAATATGAATTAGATAACAAAAATATCATAATAAATCCAATTTTTGACAAAATTTGAACTATCCATGACCAATAATAATCGAATCTACTAAAAAATATAAAAGATTGATATTAGAAATTAAATTCATTAACAGTCCAAGTCTTTAAAAAATGATATGAAAACAGAGAATTTAAATCTTGAACTAACCATCACCCATTTCAATATTAAAAAACTAAAAATTGAAACTAATTAATCTCTGGTTTCAATAGTAAAAACCCAACTAACATCAAACTCAAAGTATAAGTGATCCTTATTTCAAATTAGAGAGAATATGAGGACTAACTATTGAGGAATGAGTGATACAAAACCATTTTCCTCTCTAGATCAGGAACACAGTTCGCGAACGTCAAAGATAAAGATTGAAATTTGAAACCAAGATATAGTTTTACTTTTTGTCTTTCAGCTTTAAGCTAATTATTATTTGTTTGACATCTTTAATTATTTCTAAGTTGTAATCTATTAAAGTTAGTTTGTATGATTATATTTTAATTAAGTTAATTAACTTTTAACTGTAAATTATAATTATTTTGCGTATTTTGGTTTTTAAAATTCTAATTTTTTTGAAACAAAGTTTCCTAAAAGTTACCTTGGAGTTTCTGAATTTTATTAAAATTAGGAAACTTTCTAAGATTTTTTGAGACATTTCCATGGAGTTTCCCTTGAGTTTTGATTTCTGAAACGATTCCAAGATGAAACGTAACGCTTTTAGGAGTTTCCATGCTTCACAATCTATCTTCATAAGATCCTTATTTAACCATCCAGATAGCTCTTGAGTGATTCATTTTTTCCTTGTCCAAAATTGCATAAGTTATAGAGAGATAGCTTCCATTTGTAAGACCTCATAAAGGTCATGACAAAGAAAAAAGAGAATTCTACCGAGTTCCCGATTGAGTGTTCTAGGAATTGATGAAGCAGTTCTTATGGCTCATTGCCCAATGTGAAGTGCGGAAAGCCTTACACATGATAGCATTACTCGCCTCTTGGAGTTCTATCTACCATGTATACCTATCCATATGAGAAAATCGGGGTAGGTGTATCCGTCATAGCTGAGGATTTGAGGCATCTTCAACACTTTGGGTAGAGGCACGACATACACGAAAAGGGTGAACGCAGAATGCCTTGTTGTACCCAAATCAATTTTTCCAGACTCCTTTGTCTTCAAGTCTGCTACACGCTTCAAAATTATCTCCAGCTCAGGGTTGTTCAAGGTCATACCCATAGACTTAGGAGTTGGTCCTAGAGTCGGCTGATGGGCAGAGAGACGATTTGAAGCCTCAGTGAGATTTTGGGAGGACTTCAAGTCAAGCTATCCCTCCACTCCAGGAGGTACTTGTTCGTTGATCAAAACACATAATGGACTTCGTGACCCCTCCTCCACTCTTTCCAGGCTAGGTGAACAAATCTATCCTGGCGCCTTGTCACATGTATGATCTGCTTCTTTACCACTCTTTGAGTGTTTTAGTGAGGTCCATTTGAGAGGCATGTGCTCTGAAATCTCTATTCTACATGGTTGGGTGTGTGGCTTCTTCACTTTAGTGATTCGTAGTTCACATGGGCTGGGCATATCAAGGGCGTAAGTTGATGAGGGACATCATGTGGCCTTATACAATTAGAGATAGCTGTGGGACCTCGCCTTCAGACTCTGGGTTCTTACTTTCTCTAGACGATGAGCTGACGATGTGGCTATCCTAGAGACTAAGCTTTCGACAAGCCTAGGGGCATCGAAAGGTTGGGATTGTACCTAGTCATCCAAGTTGTCATCGCGCACAATCCTGGTCATGCAGATGGTTTGGCTACCTTGTTGCAACTTCTCTATGCCCTAGGTGAGCTGATCAAGCCTTTCAAATAGAACACCAAGCACCTGGTCATTTAAAAGGACCTCAGTGCCAGGCTAAGTTGGAGCTGATATGATCAATGCATAAGTATTAGTAGGTCCACTTCCTTTAGAAATCATTATTTGTAGCGAATGATGTGGATGTAAGATTTGGAATGTGAGTGTTACTAGACGGACTTTCACAAGGTTGTCCTTTAGTGCCCAATTATTAAAGTTGGGTTTTGCGGATCATAGTCAATCAATAATTTGACCTAAAGATTTGGGGTGAACTCCAGATCAAACAAGTTAACTAATTGCAATATGACCTAAGTGTGTCGGATGCTTAAAGTAAATTAGTAAAGTTGCTCTTTACAGAGAAAATTATCCTTCTTAGAGAGAAAAGCTCATCTCCTTCAAATGTAGTCATCCCCTCTTATTTATAGACTATGAAGGTGAACTGGTTTATTACTATCTGAATTCAGACATAAACTGAACTCAACGAATTGAAAGTACACTTGTAGACCTAACTCAACTATGTTACAGGTGACTTTGACAAAGTACAATGAAAGTACAACTAAAGTACAAGGTAGTTAACTGTCTGAATAACAAATTTAATTGCCGTGGTTAGATTGACTCGTATGATTTGACGTGGCTTCCTCAGAGGGGATGACTTGACTTCAAGTCACACGGGTGCTTGGCCTAGTTCAGTTGTGAGATTAAAGATTTGACCAGGATGGGAAAGAATCCACCCCCTTGCCAAACCAGTCGCAAATTTGTTTGATCTGTCACCTCAATGGGCAGTCTAGGTCATGCTCTTTGATCTAAACGTGATACTCTAGCCCAACTTCAAGTGGACACTTGGACCCAGCTTGGAGCATACGCAACAATCTTGAAGTTAGTAATGTGTTCCCCCATAGAACATTGTTTGAGGATGTTTATATAGTTCAGCCGCTAGAGTATCTTGATTCTAATTATCTAAATTATGCATGCCACTTGCAAAACTCATTATATGGCCTCAAATAAGCACTAAGGTCCAGGTACTCAGCCTTAAAATCCTTCTTCACTCAATCTGGTTTTATAAACTCTAAATCTAATCCCTCATTGTTTATTCTGTGACAATCTGAGTTATTCTTTTTATGTTAGTTTATGTTGACAGCATAATTTGCATAGGAAATGTTTCTGCTGCACGTGATCAGTTTCTCTCGTGCTAGTTTAGAAATTATCTACTAAGGATCTTGGCACCCTCTCTTACTTCCTTGGCATTGAGGTGGTTTACCACTCGGATGGGATGTTCCTTTTCTTAATGAAAATATGTTGTTGATCTTCTTGCCAAGGTAAAAATACATGATGCCAACTCCATTACCTCTCCTGTGTGCTCACCCTCCAGTAATGTATTAAAGATGAGCCTTTCTCAAACCCGACTGAGTATCGCCATAGTATTCATCATCCATTTGATTGGATATCTCCTTTGTTGTGAACAATCTCTCCCAACACATGCATTTTCCATCTACTGATCAGTGGTCCCAAGTGAAACGAGTTCTTTGTTATTTGAAAGGGACAATTAATCATAGATTGTTTCTAAACAAGCACTGTCCCCAGTACTTCATGCATTCTTTGATAAAAATTAGGGTAGTGACATTCTTGATCGCACTTCCACGGGAGCCTGTTGTTGTCTTTTTTAGAAATAATCCTATTTTGTGATACTTAAAAGAACAGGGATCCATTGCCAAGCCATCTATGAAGTAGAGTATTGTGTAGTCGCTAATAAGGTAACACAACTCATTTGGCTAATTGCCCGGTCATCTACGAAGTAGAGTATTGTGCAGTTGCTAATACAGCAACACAACTCATGTGGCTACAATCCTTACTCGAAGAAATACGTTATCTGTCATACTCTACACCAATTGTGTATTGTGATAATATAGGGGCAACTTATCTTTGCTTTAACAGGGTATTCATTTACGAATGAAGCATGTTGCGCTTGGTTATGACTTCACTCATTTGCAAGTGCAAAATGTGAGGCTTCGTATTGCTTATGTGTCTTCACAAGACCAGCTAGTGGACGCCTTGACTAAACCCTCATCAAGACCACAAGTTGCTATTCTCAAAAAACAAGTTTGGTATCCTACTAGTCTCAGTCTCAAAGGTGGTGCATTGGGACAAATTAAAATAATTTGAATTTATTTTTTTGTATTTAATTATATTTTTAGCCACCTTGTAGTACACATGGTAATAGTATAGTTTGCATGAGTAATCTTTAGTTTTGTTCTATTTATCCCTTAGAGATCATGTTTATCTTGTAGATAGGTTAGCTACTGTGTTTAGAATATCTTCTTGGCATATTATAGATGTATGTTAACTTATTTTGTAAAAATTTACTAATTGTCATTTCTATTTTTTTTCATCCATGTGATAATTTGATTCTATGTGAAATTAGTTTCTGAACATGCATGTATAATTAATCTAATTTTTTAATTAGGCTAGTTTCAAATTTTAGTAACTTATTAATCATATGTAAACTTTCGTAGTGTTTTAACTTGATTAAAATACATGTGGCATAATTAATCAGTTGAATTGTGGTTGGAAAAGGACTTTAGAAGTCCACATGTGTGTACCACGCCATCGGATGCATTTTCGGACTTTCTTGGACATCAAGATAATTTCTTGTCCTCCAATTGCTTGCCATATTGTGCTAGAACTCTTGATAAAGATGGTAAGTAAATAAAAGAATTTAATGAAGTTTTACACAAAGAAGTGTCTTTTGTGACAAGACAACAACTTGTATAAAAGTTGAAAGAACTCACAAAGAATGCGTACCCCTTAGAGATACACGCCTAAGCATACGTCCAAGCCATAAGAAAATTATTCTTGTGCTATTGACTTCTCCATATATATCCAATATTAGATCTGAGTTGACCTTCATTGTTTAAGTGATGTACAAGCGCTTTTAAAGTCCACAACTGATCTTTTGATTGGAACGTGCTCCCCGGAGGAGCCTTCTCACTGGAAGAAAGGTGCCTCATCATTTCAAGATTTCGAGGAATGAAGATCTACTAGAAGATTGTTGTAGTCACAAAGAGGACTACTAATGAGTAGTGGGATGCCCGGTCGTATTACACACCAATAGCAGAATCAAAGAGCACTTCATTATTTCCTTGGGTGATAGTTAAATATTGTGATATCTGTCCTTTAGTTTCTCTTGTACTAAACTGACACTTTTTCTTTCTAGTGGATAGGTTATGTCTGCGAGTAAAGGGCACATGGTTTTTTACCCTGCAGGATTTTCCAATTTTCCACATTAAAATCGCGTTTTCTTTGTTCATTTACTTTCGACAATATGTTAGGTTCATCTAGGATCACACTACATTTGATACATCTGTTTACAGTTTCACAATTTAACCAAGATACATCGTACTATACTTAAAACAGTAACTAAACCTAGCTCCTTAATTTCCGCTGCATTTAGAACACGTCCCATATACATACACGTTATTTGTAATTGGACAACTTCGAACTTTCAATATGTATTATCCTACATCAATGAGAAGTGAAGTGTAGGTGGTGATACTTCTGGGCCTTATCATCTGATCAATTGTTTGTTGGGCCCAATATCTACTAGACCGTTACGTTAGGCGAGCTCTTACCTAATAACTAGGAAGATCCGCGAAGTTGGACACATTAGATGTTCACCATCCATCTAATCTGACTCATTACAACCTTTGGAAAAAGGGTATTTAAGGTAGAGGGTTCCAAGTCTTCAGACTCACTTGTCTCTTCCTCTCTCGCAAGCCCTAATTCTCTCTCTTTTCTCTTGGTCTCAAATCATTCCTTTGTGTAATTCTTTGCCATTTTTTGATTGTTAAAACTTCGTGTTAGTATATGGTCAATCTCTGACTATCTAGTAGGTTCTAGTTTTGCAGCGATTTGAGGGATTTCTAGTCTACAATTTCTTGGGTGTTTGATGTAATCTGGGCAAAACTTCATAATCTTTTTCTTGGTGGCTCTCAGTGGACTTTGAGGCAAAATCTACTTTAATGGAGTCTCAACGTAGAGTAGGCTTTGCAAAACTACGGGTCCAACGGGACCAAACAAATCTCCTATTTTTCATTGTTTCTTTAGTGTGTTTATTACGGTATGCTTTAAACCTTACATAAAGCCTTTTGCATAATTCTCCTTTCTTGTATTTTCTCTATACACTAGTACAAAAGTGGTTTTAGAAGCGGTTAAAAAGGGCTTTAGGAAGTAGTTTGCATGTGCCTCTTATTAGGGCGTTGCAAGAAGTGATGTGCATTTAGGCAGCGGTTTTTAATCGCCATATAAGGGAAGATTAAGCAACAGTGCTTGCAATTGTTGCTTAAAGATATAATAGGCGGCAATTACTATTATAATACGATTTTTTTTACATTATATATATGGATGATTTAGGTGGCGGCATCCTTAACCGCCACCTGACGTTAATCTTTTTTAATTATTTTTTTATCTTCACGGCTAGTCTGTATTGTTCACTAGCAATTACGTACGTCATTTTCTATATAAACCTATTGTCTACTGAACGCATCTAATTTGAAGAATAACTTCTGATGATCATAAGAAAACCGACTCAATTCCATAGACTATAGACTAAAGACAAAGTCACAACAAAACAGCTAACGAGGATAACTACATTCCAAAGCTAGCAACAACATCAAAAAACACCACCTTCGAATAGTTAGAAACGATATATTTTTGGTTAATTTAACACATAAACCACGACGGATCGATTCATCAACAACAAGAAGCTCGGCACTTAATATATACAATATACTCCTTCCGTTCCACTAAGATAGGCACCCACTATTTTTCACACATATTAAGGAAACATCTTAAATATTGTTGGAATTACAAAATATTTCTATATTTTTCCTATTTTACCCTTGCATTAATTGACAAAAAAGTAGTGTGAACATTATTAATATCTTTGGGAGGTGAATGACTAGTTGATTTTTAGCATTCTAATAATATTAAGTAGGAGCACTTTAGTCAACTAAAAAATAAACCATATTCTCAATGAGGAAAGTGGACTATAATTTGGGGCAAACAAAAGTGGAATACAAGCCTATCTTAGTGGGACGGAGGGAGTATAAGAGTAGGACTGCATTGCATAAGCATCTAACAACCATTTTGCCCATAGATTTCTAACCCCTTCTAGCTCATCTTGTGAGTACTCCATCCAACCAAATGTGGCCTGCAAAAACAATACGACAATATATTAATGATTATCTTGGCAAAGTTAAGCAAAAAAACACCCAAAAAACCAAAAAATTATCTCCCTAAAATCTATAGACATCTGTGAGTGAATTTTCATGTTCATGGTATCGCACAATGCCAAGCAGGAATTTCATAATGTAATACGCCCATTTGTTGCCACCAGGCTGACGTGGGTCCTAATTTGAGAACAACGCAATCAGTAAACTCTTATTCAAAACCTGTGTACATAAATGGTAACTTGTAAAAGATGAAGAAATCATACCTCAATTTTGACCCAAGTTAATGGTTTTCTGGTCCGGATGCCTATACATTGGTGGTACATGTTAAATACCCTGGTACATGAATGGTAAGCAATAAGTATTAACCAGACCTAGTAAACATGAGAATTAGTGATACGAGATTCAAGATAGCAAGTTTTCGATAAATACTTATGCTCTCATCACCAACGTAAGATTGTCATCAATCTTCCCCTCATTGTTAGTCCCATTGGGATATGAGTAGCAATGGAGAATTTGAAAATTGGATTATGAGTTGCCGGCTAGTTCTCATATTAGTTATTACACCTTCAGTGGCTATGCTTTTAGATTGGATTATAAGTGCAGGACCTTTGTTTTCTTGGAGTTATATTCTTCTTGGATCTTTTTAAAGCTTATCATTGAATTGTTTGATTGAACAATGGAAGTAGAACTTTTTATTAGCTTCTAGTTATCTGTGTTTAAGCATTGGACAGCTTGCCCTATATCCAGTGGTTGGTTGCTTGTTTGGTTGGATTTAATATTCTTCTTGAATCATTTTAGAGCTTAGCACTGTCACTAAATTGTGTGAGTGTATAAAAAGTTTTAACAAAGGTCATGCACTTATAATCCAATCTACAATGACTGTTTTGTCTTTTAATATTAATGAGAGTATAGTTTTCCTCTATACTCTTTAGCCTTGTTTTGAGTACATGACTATAGATATATGAGATTAATAAGCTGAAAAAATTGTGACTAATTAGCTTAGGCTCGATGAAAGAGTTTGGAGCTCAAACTTATAATAGATAATTTTGAGATTATTAGGATATTAATGAGTTTTTTCAACAATAAACATTTATTTGGTTTATTATTATAATGGATAATGGATGCTATTGGCAAGATTTGTAAACATCTCTTTCATTTAACCTATTGTAATGTCTCCATTTATAGGTAAGCAGTGTGTCACGCCCCGCGAGTTTGACTAGCAATGGATCGAGTCATTTGCGCAAGGATGGGTGTGAAGGTGAACAAGGCGTGCAAGGAAGGCATGGACGGAGTCATGTTCGGGGCACGACGCCTAAGTCACGTAGGGACGAAGGCAAGGGATCATGCATGAAGGGCCGATCATGGACGCGGGCGAGATCATCCGAGGAGGCATTGAGGCTAATGGAAGATTCCGGAAGGTTACGGGACTTGGTCGAGCGAGTACGTTCCGGAAGGATCCATGGTCGAGCACTCAAGGAAGCTTCTAGAATGTTGCGGGAAGTGACGAGACAAGTCGGCATTCTAGAGACTTCCAAGAGGTAGGCTTTCGTAGACAAGTCTAGAACATTCATGTACATACTTGATATAGTGGAGAAAGGTATGGAAATGTATAGAAGTTCATAGAATGGTCTAGAAGGTCTAGGATGTTCTAGAGGCTCGATCATAGCCGTTGATTAGGATTGATCTCCACCGTCCATTCCTAAGGAGGTGATGGTGGTTGCCTATAAATAGATGTTAGGCCTTCATTTGTAGCCATCCAAGGGAAGAGTGATTCAAGAGTGAGAGCTTGAGTGAGCATTGTTGTAAGTGATCTCTAGAGGTAGAGATTGTGAGGAACACTTGTACGAGAGCTCGAGGGGTCGAGTAGTTACAAGTTGTTGTAATCATCTTTGGAGTTAATACAAAGGGTTGTATTACTCTACTACTTGTGTATTTGTCGGTTTTCCCTTAAGTTAGCACTTTAGTAGTGCATCGAGGGGTCGAAGGCTGCTTCACTAGCAATCACAGTGGTGGTTCGAGGGGTGAAGGCCGCACGGAGTTAGCGAAAACTCTAAGTCCGTGACAAGTGGCTTCCCTTTACTCATTTAATAAGTTATTGAAACTGGTCTGGCCTTGTCGGCTTTTGTATGATCTTGTAACAAGTTAATTAACAATTAGTGGCCTGTTAAGGGAAAAAAAGGCTTCATTGCACGTAACCATGGGCCATGGTGCTTAATTGATATGTCGCCCCAAGCTCTAAAAACTATAGGATCGGCACTAGCATTTTTTGGAGCTGTACTGAACTAGCATTTTTAAAAGTTGTACTGGTAAGGGTCCAAACCCATTCGCTGTTGACATATGAATCGGACATGGTGGTGTATCAAATCATGTTATGTACAACGTTCTAACCATCTATAAAATTTGGCAGCATCTTCCCTAATTCCCCTAAGTGTGTAAGCTATGCTACAAGTGGCACGCACCCGACGAATGATAGGGAGACGCAAACAAACTTTTACACATGAGGTTATAACATTGTATGTAACATATTTTGATAGCACATCGCTTAATATACAAGCCAATGACAAACTGTCCAAAACATGGGACAATTAGAAGTTAAGAGTGTAAATTACAAACAATGTAAATACTCGGACGTGTGTAACTTACAAACCTATCTTCAAATTGGGTGTTCTAAACTTGGTGAAAAGTGCAATAACATGTAGCACAACACAAATATATAATCACGAAACAAATTGAGAAGCGAAAACTACTCATAGCAGTATATGTCACCTCGAAGCTATTGAAGTATGAAGAATATATCTCTATAAAATGGAAATGGCATAAATTATAATGTAATAATTAATTCCCATTTAATTTCCAATTTTTTACTAATTTATCCATTTAATTTCTAAATTTTTACATTCAATGAATCATGAAGAATGTATTTGTAATTTTTTAGTTTGCATCTAATAAATGTGAAAAGTATGTCTCTTTACTAAAGTTTCCATTTAATTTTTAATTTTTAAGTTTTTTACACGCACTAAAACTAAATTTATCGTTTTCGAAATATTTAGTACCTCAAATCTAATTATCATCTAGTTCTCTTTCTTTTTTCCTTCTCTTTTGTTTTTCTTTTCCTTTTTTTCCCCATTATGCTTCCTTGCCGCTGCTAATATCTATTTTCAATACAAATTAAAAATTTTTCCTTAATTATATGCTACATTTTAACAACCATTTACTAATATCACGTTTTCTAGCCATCGAATAATAATTCATAACTAGTTTTTGGCATTTACAAATACAACTTTATATTCATATACTAATTAAAAAATATATTCATATACTAATAAAAAATTCACGTTCACTAGTGTCATTATTTTTTTGCTATATGTTTTTACTAACAAATTTTTCCTTCTCTTTAGTTTTTCCTCTCTCTCTCTCTCTCTCTCTTTTCTTTTTTTTTCTTTTTTTTTTAATGCTTGCTTAGCTGTAGTTATATCCATTTTCAATACAAATTAAAGTTCCCTAGCCTTTATGCATACTTGGAGAAGGGCCAACACCTTAGAAGATTTCCTTCCCAATCAAGGGTATCAGGAGAGACAATTCGCATTTTGTCGTTCACTTGAGCTTCATAGTCAGGGTAGGAGTTTAGCATATTTTAATAAGATTGCGTTAGCTAATGTCCGTTTAGTTTCAAGCTTTGAGTAGCTATTGTTTTAGCTATTGGACTGTACTTGCTTTGTTTGTTATTTTGGAAGGTAAGGTATTAAGTCCTCTTCACCTTTGTAATTCTCTTTATTATTTATAAAATGTTATATCACACTTGGATTTTGGGGGTGGGGTAGTTCCAGTTAAAAAAATTCAAATTAAAGTTCCCTACTTAATTATATGCCAAATTTTAGCAACCATTTACTAATATCACGTTTTTCTAACCACCGAATAACAATTCGTCACTAGTTTTTAGCATCTAGAAATATAACTTTATATTCATATACTAATTAAAAAATATATTCATAAAAAAAATAACGCTTGCCAGTTTCACTTTTTTTTTTTTTTTTGGAGAAGCAGTTTCACTATTTTTTTGCTATATATTTTTACTAAATATAACCCTTTTGTTTTACTATATGTTTTCATTGAAGTGGAAGATGACCCCAAAAAAAATCCAAGACAAAAGGAGGAAAGAGATCGTGCCAAAAATGAAGGAGCGAAAATATGAAAAAAGGCCATTAAAAATGGGAAAGTACAAAATAACCCTTTTTCAACCAAATCAAGCACTAAAATCACATACATTGCAATGTCCTTGCTTTAGAGTGTATATTTATACACATAAATCAACAACATGAATTAACAAGATCCACACACTTACCACCCTAAAATTAAATAAAAAAAAGGTAAGAAAGTGTGAAAGTAATAGAAATTATACCTTGTTTTGAGGTCGATAATGATAACCAAATCGCTTTTCTGCCTTAAAGTGAAGCTAATTCGTCAACGGAGAAGTGAAATCGCCTAAGGATGAAGACTACTTGTTGCTGGTTTCGCGAAAATGGAGTTTGTTGGTGAAAAGCTGGATATAAACTTAGAAAACCACATTACACGGCAATTAATACAATCACCGCATAGAGGCCTTTTAAGCAGCGATTTTACTAGCCGCCACCTAATATATGTTTAAAACACCCATTTCTTTACTAAAATACCACCGCTTACACTTTATACACCATCTGATCATGTAACTGCCTTATAAAATGCATTTCCTAAAGCCTTTTGTGTAGCAGTGATATTAACCATGACTATTGGTTTTTGTTGAAAGTGAGTGACCATTACCCGTAATATATGTTGTCGTTGCTATGAGATTAATAATGATGATTTTGTTGGTTGAATTTGGCAAGACCTTGTTTTTTCTATTTGCGAAGACCTTGTCGATGCTCTTGAGCTCATCAACTGAGATTACCTATAATATGTTGAAGTCGTTTTTATTATGCATTCTATAATTTTTGTGTGTACTCCTACCACACTCTATCGGGTAATGCTATAGGTACACATAATTTTTGTGTGTACATCTACGACACTCTAATTGCTGTAACCACTGCCCCCCCTCCCCCCAAAAAAAATCAAGGCGGCAACATGATTATTTTTCACCACACCCTATTAGAGCGTGGTCGTGTTCACACAAGTGTGTAGACACCTCGTATTATCCCAATATATCTATGTTAAAATTTTGTAGAAATGTCAGTAAATATAAATAATAGTAATAATAATACGAACAATGAATGAACATGTTATAAAAGTATAGAAATAATAGAGAGAGTTTAGAGAGAATGAATTCTAAGGAATTCACAGGAATGAATTTCATTAATAACTGAAGCCCTATTTATAGGAAAACTTCGAATGGTACAATCGTAATTACATAATTTCATCAGGGGCATAATAGTCATTCACATAAATTAAAATATAATAATTTACTCCCTCGAGGAGCTCATGCACAATATTATAACACTCCCCCTTGAATGACTATTAATACAAATGTCTTCTAAATTTGTTTGGACAAAAACCCAGTGGGAAAAAACTTCCAAATCGATTGCAGGATAGCTTGGAATGGTTATATACTGCTTCATCAAAACATTGCTCCCCCTGATGTCTATCAGCGGTATAGGAGTATTTACGTGCTGCCTCGTTAAAACCTTCTCAAGAAAACCCAGTGGGAAAAAACTTGATCGAAGGAAAAAGAGTACAGCTACTCCATCTGATTTCATATCTTGAGGACGGATATCCTTACTTCTGGTAAAGGATTTCATTATCATCATTATTTGGATCTAAATCATTGTCTTTATTATAACTTGATCCAATAGATATACTGTGCCGATTTCTCTTGTCGTCCTCAATATACCATGAATATGCCTCGTTAAAACCTTATTAGGAAAAACCCAATGGGAAAAATCCTAATGAAGGAAAAAGAGTACATTATTCATGTGAATACGCATTTAATGTTGCCTCATTAAAAACCTTGCTAGGAAAATCCAATGGGATAAAACCTCAGTCAAGGGAAAAAGAGTGCAACGCGTATTTTATACAAGTATGCTGCAAGCATTTCAAAATATTTCATAGATTTGTATGAGTATCATATATATTGGTTCATACTCTTCATTCATTTCCACGTGAATGAAATTTTAGATGTTATACAATATCATGTTATATTTAGTGTATATATGCAATCAACAGCTTCGATCTCATTTTCTCACTATATCGAGATATATACCTAAATCTCTTCTGGAGATTTCATAGTAGTTGAGATTGGTCCTCATTAAAAACCTTGTTTGAGAAAAACCCAGCTTTTGGGACAAAAACATCAATCAAGGAAAAGAGTACAAGATATGAATTTCTCAACAATATCAATATAGATATTTTGAGCCGTTGCATGCAATCTGATACAATAATACATTTGAAACCTCTTCAAGAGTTTCATTCTCATTTCTCATTAAACCCGCATGAACACTTTAATCATAAGGGCATATATTTCAAAGATCGGCATTTTCGATGGATTTTAATATCCTCACTATTATTGATAGTATGTAGCGCTATCTTTTCATAGTGTGTCGACACTTTCAATTTTATTTCTTTCCCCATATCGACATAACTTATCGAGATATCTCATTATCAATCCTCTTGTAGGATTACACAATATAGTTATGTCTATATACTCTTCAAGAGTATATGCCTCATTATTAAGACCATCCTTAATAATTTGCTTCGATATATATGATTGGGAAATCTCATAATATCAACGCTTCAAGCGTGCTAACTTATCAAAGCATCTTAACTGATATATGTGATTGTTCATAGCATCTTTTATACATCTTTGAACTTCAAGTTCATATTTTTAATTGTGAGGATATAGTATGATGCATTTCACATATCATTTTCAGCCTTTAATACTCCCCTCATGCTAAGAAAATTTAGAACACTAAAACTCATATATGTTCTCATCATTCAGCCTTAATATGAGAATTTATATAGTTTGCATTCTATTCTCGATATTGGCAATTTATTGGAGGACTTTAAATAATTTTCCACATAATATCCCACTTGTATGCGCATACTCAATCCTTCAGGGATTTATTCAAGTATTGGGATATACATTTACTAGCTTTATCATTAAATGAAATCATGCTCATACTAGTGAGCAAATATTTCAGTAAATTTCAAATTACTTAATCATATACACATGTGACTATCTAGTGGATCCATATCATAATATCTAGTAGTCCACATGGAGGATGAGTGGGCTCATATTTCTCATCCTTTATTCCAGATATATTTGGAATTTATTTCCAATATTGGCTAGTAATGATTTCATCATTTATCGAGAACAATCATTGAAGAATTCTTTTAATTCTTCACTTGAAATATTGATTTCAATAATTATTTAAACCGGGATGGTCAGTCCGGTTCTGCAAACGAATATTATTGAACTTTTAGTTCAGTAAATTCTTATATCGATTTCACTAGTATCTGTATAGTGCTCAACATGATTTATTACTTTCATCATATGTATAGCTCACCGACATATTCCATCATGTTTGGTAGCATTATTACACATCACTTTGTTCAAGCGTGGAATCTTAGCACATACGCTTCATGTTTAAATCTTGTTCCAACGCGAGCCCTACCTCATACTGGCGTTTATAAATTATCCTGCACTTACGATTATTCACCATAATAATGGTCCATATATAATAATGGATAATTTGCTCTCAAATCTTGAAAATACTATCCATCACTACCGATCAAAATCCTAAAAAGGATTTATCGAAGTAGGCTTGAAAGGTTGAGGATGCTAATGAATAAGGGTATCCCACAAGATATCCGATGGTTGATTGAAGCAAAGGTTCGATTCTCTGGTGAGGTTTCAATTCCTTCTAAATACATGCCTGGTATGGGTAAAAGTAGTTTTTCAAAGAAACGGAGAGCAAAAAGATTAGGAGGATGCTACAAGTGTGCTCGGTGGACATGTGACACTCGATGTAAATCTGTGGGGTACTTGTCCAGAAACCGAGAAGATAAAATAGCATTCATTAAAGATGGATTGAGTAAGGAGCCTTTGGATGATATTCAACAGGCTCTTGAGACACATCCTAGTGGACACGTACAAGGTGAGCTAATGGTCTTATGGGCCAAATTCAAAGATCAACAAATGCGTTACAGTCTTGAAAAACTTACTTTAGAAGATCCTGTTTGTAAATTTAGTAGAAAAATTTAGTATAATGATTTTCCCATATTTATGTAAGAAAACTTGGTGTAATAACAAAGATCAATATATTTCTTTTATTTGTAAATATCTTTTTTCAATTTTAATTTATATATATGTATATATATATTATTTTTCAATCACCGACAGGTATATGTCATTTCACTAAAATTTTTCTGCCTTTTCCTCTTTCATATTTGTCAAAAAGTAAATAGTAGAATCAATTATTGGTTTGAAAATTTTTCTTTAAATAGAGGGATTCATATATCTCTCATGTTCATACATTAAAAGTATAGTGCAAAAAGAGAGATAGGAGTGGAGATGGATATGGAGATTTTAGAATCATCTCATACAAGTCAGCCTTTACCTCGCCAGATTAAAACCGTATGTATTCTTGGTGGATCTAAATTGGTAGGTCATATCCAATATGTGGATATGGCAAACCGACTCGTAAAAGAGTTAGGGATACAAGAAATCAATATACTATATGGAGGAACCAACAACAAACTTTTAGCTAGACTTATAATGGCCGCACCATCATGGGGAATAAGAGTTTCGAGTGTAATACCTTTCCATTTAGTTGGATCTAATACTCGAATTGGAGCCAGTTCTACCATGGGTCCAGCAGGGTTGGTGTTACAAGCGCAATCCATCCACAACTGCATGATGTATATGATGAATAATAGTGATGCTTTCATTGTCCTTCCAGGCGGCTACAACACACTGGAGGAAATATTCAATATAGCCTCGTTGGCACAGTGGAACTTTCATGTCAAACCAATAGGTTTGTTGAATATTAACAATTTCTTTGATGGCTTACTAGCGTTCCTAGATCAGAGTGTAGATAATAAGTTTATCTCTCATTTAGCGAGAAAAATACTTATTTCTGCTAGTGCTGTTGATGAACTACTTATCAAATTTCATGCATATGTTCAAGAATCTGTGGAAGCCCAGGTCCGTCGATCACAGACCACTGGTGTCAAGCGAAAAAGAAATTCGGATCCTTTAAATATCTCATTATGAACCTTGATGTTGAGGGTGGCAGAATTACGGAGTATTTATACTCTCGAAACGCACCCTTCATTTATGGGTTCAATATGTATTTTCTTTTCGCATTTCTATATTTTCGAGTGTTTATTGCCATATTTGATATTCTCAATATGTTCCACTTCGGCTGTTTTGTACTTCTTCTGGAGTAATAATAATAATATCATATTGGCTTTAGTCAAATACAGAAATCTAGTGATTATACTTCTTCAAGAGCATTTTATTCTCATATTAATATAATCTCATATCATCGATGAGATTACTTCATATAATCTCTCCATGCGATATATTTTCTTTGATTTATCAACATGGGATCTATTGAGCATTTTATTTATCCAATGGTAACTTCAGGTACCACTTACTCAATTTTCTCCATCAATATTCAATAGACGTGGAAAGTGAACATTCCTTTATTAAATGCTTCTTTAAGAGCATTTCTCATCATATCACAATATACTAATCTCATAATGAGATTTTTCACCACGGTATATTTTCTTTCTGTTTTATCACAATGGGATTCTTTGAGCAATTTCACTTCATCAATACATACAACGGTAAATTTCGGCATCACTTGCTCAAATCTCTTCTTTAATATCAATAGAATATTCATATCGAACATATATAAATCAGTTATCCTATTGTGGGGTTTAATCCAACCACATTTGTAATAAGAATTCGTAACGTGTGGTATAACCCACCACATTGAAAATATGCATACCAATCGTGTGATATAACTCACCACATTGGAAATATATGCGAAATTTAAAGTGCGTAAATTTAAATTGCAGAAATTAAATTTCCTCCAATAGGTGGTCGAACCTACCTTATGGGAATTATTGCAATAAATATAAATTTATGCGAATTTAAATTGCCAGAATTAAAATGCATAATGATTAACTACTTCTTCGGGAGTAGGGTCTACTTAGTAGAAGGTATTACCCTTCACTTAGCATATAAATTGCATAAATATATAAAATCTTCCGTTTAGTGATGGTTGAACCTATCATTAGGTAGGAGGTATTGCAGTATTTAAATTGCAATAAATAAAGTGCGAGACTTAAATATCTATAGAAGAAAATTTGTTCTAACTATTTCTTCAAAATATAATTATCGTCAAAATAAACGGTCGTAAATCGAAATATTACGCCATCACAACCGCTACCGCTTGTCGGCGATGTCGCCTGGCAAAAGTGACGCTACACATATTTCTTTATATAACATTAATACATACTCGGCTGCTGCCAACCGCTACCAGTTGCCGGCGGCAGTGCCGCCTGGCAAGTGCGTGGCGCTGCACATGTCTCTTTATAAAGTTTTGACATTATAAGCACTAATACGTAAATATTCACAAGTCCAAGGACCATTTTGTAACTTTTTCAAAAGTTGGGGTACTGATTTGTAAATTTTTGAAAATTTACCTTATCAATATTGGTGTCAAATCGAAGATCTCGTTGAATCGAGTATAATGGAGTCGAGAAAATTTGATTTTGATAATATATGCTCCTTATATCTCGAGAAAACGAATGTTATAGTTTTATATATTATTATATTATAAAATAATAATATAATATATATAATATATACCTCTCCGTGCTTTTGCTTCCATTTTGTCACTTAATTTTTGAAACCCGTATTCGTCGTGTTTGGCTTGGAAAATTCCACTAATTGACATTGGTATTGTGGCGCTCTGTAGGAATAGGTATTTTATAACGGAGGTGTGGTGTGCTTTGTCGCTTTAGAGAGAGAGTGTGTGAGAGAGATTTTATAGAAAATTGAGTATTTCAAATTGTAATAATCAGGTTTACGATCTGAGAAGATCATCTATAAGATGCAATTGTAGAGCATACTTCTTTCATATTACTCAAAGGGTTAGAGACTCGTGCTGATAACGTGTTATAAAAGTATAGAAATAATAGAGAGAGTTTAGAGAGAATGAATTCTAAGGAATTCACAGGAATGAATTTCATTAATAACTGAAGCCCTATTTATAGGAAAACTTCGAATGGTACAATCGTAATTACATAATTTCATCAGGGGCATAATAGTCATTCACATAAATTAAAATATAATAATTTACTCCCTCGAGGAGCTCATGCACAATATTATAACAGAACACAACTTTTTTGAAAATAAATCGGTTATTCATGGAGAAAACATTTGTTACATCCTCATATGCGAGAAGTGCATTTAAAAATATAAGATATAAATAAAATAAAATAAGATAAGTTATTCTCTTCCAAAAATATCCATCCTACTTGCTATTTTTAAAATAAGATAAGTTATTCTCTTCCAAAAATATCCATCCTACTTGCTATTTTTAAGACCGCATCTCCGGAGGAGCTCTCACTTTCATAAGCTACGTGTGTGCTAGCATATACTTTGGCTGTTTTTATGTCATGTTATGATTGGATTCTGAAAAAATACTAAACACTATGCTTTGCTGTCCTGATTTATGAGGCTCACCTTTTCTTTACTCATTTTTCTTTTCTGGGACCAACAACTTTATCTTCGATCAATACCGGGTTTAATCAACTAAAGGCATGCCCATGAAGAATACTCGCGCCGGTAGAATATGTAATAAAAGAGAAAAATATGTTGAAGTGAAAGCAGGTGATTTGGCCTGTATAACTTTGTTGGATTTGGGTAGGTAAAACGTCACGCTTCATGCACAACTCATAGTCTATCAATCATGAATCTGTCAAAAGGTAATTGAAGCATTACGTACGGATTCAAACCAATTTCGCCATAAAGTTTGTAGTACATATATAATAAGTCATTGTGTCAAAATGGCCATTTAAAAACAATTTACTAAATTATTCAAAAAAAAAAAAAAATCAATTTACTAAACTAAGCCAATAATCTATCATCTCGTGGCATGTTTGCTTTTGTTGCAGAGTACAAATGGTTCAATTAGAAATCAGAAAATTATAAAATTAATAAAAGTGTAATGAAAAACGTAGTAGAGGAAAAGAATCATCTAATAGTTTGGGTCAAAGAATAAACTCCGACGAATTCCCCCTTCTATGTTAGTTGATTATTTCGTATTTTTTTATGTACGATTTATCTCTTAAAATGTCCCGTAAGATAGTGGCTCGTGGGAGTATACCGATCTTAAATCCGTGTGCTCATTTTCTAATTTTAATTAGATCAATTGTTCATTGGAATTAAATGGGTTCTGTTGCCATATCAAAGGTTAGGTTTGATCTTAAAAGATCAACCTGTTAGGAGTAGTGTTCAATTTCTTATATGTAACTTTATTATTTTTGAATCTTTCTAACCCAAAAAATTCATAAAAACAGTAGAAAACAATTTAGCAGATGTAAATTGCAACTTCCTTCCAACACTACAAAAATTACCAAAATGATTTATCTTCGAGCTTAACCCTAGAACATCAATCACGATCCCAGAAACCCAAAGAGAAAAACATGAAGTGTTATAGGTAGAGTGATGACAAGAACAATTGGATGTGCCAACTTCTTGGAGTTCAAAGTTGCGGTTTAGGGCAACTACAAACGAACTCAATAACTACCAAATCAAGGACTAAGATTTTAACATATGTTAGCATTAGAGAGAATTGCTTCTCTATTTTAAAGAATGCGAATATTTTTCAGTAAGGAAATTTTATAAGTGATATAAAAATCTATCTCCACATTACATTAGTCGCTTCATGAAATGCTTGAACGCACAAAAGTAAGTTATGTACTTCCAATAAATAAATTAAACAAAAAACAAAGAGAGTGTGAGGGAAGGAAAAAAAACGAAATGAAAAAATAAATAAATAAATAAAGTAAGTTATGCTATGATCCGCAATCTACAATGCCAGCTAGCCTTGGATCAAGGACCGATAATTAGGCTGTGAACGCATTTGAATGTTATTATTACACGTTATCATTTGGAAAAAATAATCTTTGGCTAGAGTGGCTTCCAAGTTCCAACATAAAACATTTCGACTTGTGTACGAAAAGGCAGGTTAATGCACCTTTACCAGCCGCCTTTTTGGCTCTCAGAGATCATCATATACACATAAGAATGTTGAAGAATATAAATAAAACAACCATATACTTTCTAGTTTCAACCATAATTTTTATTTTACTGATCAAGATTAATTGTTTAAGTTAAAAGGTGATGGGATCACAAGCTGTGTATAATAAGAAATTGATTAGCGATTTGATATATCAACTTAACATTGAAGTTAACTTTAATTGAGTAGTACAAGGTAATTTTTATTTTAATTTGTACCAATTTTAACTTTTTATTCTCAAAAGTTAACTTCTACTACTTAGCAAAAATTAAACTTCAATATACTTCAAACATTGAAATGATCATTGCTATCTATATATTTCATGAATCCAAGAATATATGTTGTAACACCAAAATTTTTTCACTTTCATATTTTGACTTAATGCATGTTTTCTTCATTGTTTTCAAATTGTTTTAAGTTAAAAAATTAAAAGATTTCAATTTTATTTTTCCAAAAATATTATCAAAAATGAGGACTTTTTTTTGAAAGAAAACTCAAAATAATCTTTAATTTTGCTAGTCTGAGCGTTGTCGAACACACACAAAACAATGAAAACGGACTTATTTTTAATTTGTCTCTCAAGTCTCTATACATATAGATTTTTTTATTTTTTCGAAAACTCTATACGTATATGTTATAAAAAAATCATTTTATATATTTTATGATATTTATACATTATACAAGCAATATTATATTCATATTTATATTTAATACGTAACTATAATACACTTAATATTTATTTATATTTTAATTTTTAAATAAATAAAAAAAATTATTATAGATATATATCAAACAAAATAATATATAAACATATATATTAATTAATAAAAAAATTTTAAAATAAGTTAAAAACTTAAAATACATAATTGCAAATTTATTTCTCACTCGACCAGAATATTTTTGTCCTCTCCGTGACTCTCTAAAACAACGTGTTGCTTTCTTCGTTTCCATCGGCGATTCTTCTTTTTATTAAGTCATTTCCGACCGCCAAACTGTACAATGATCTTCTAATTCATCATACCTCTGTTATTCAATAGCAAAAAAAAAAGGTATTAATTTTAGTTATTCTATTTCTTTGTTTTTCTGAATCACTTTATTTTTATTATATCTTTTCATTCGTAAAAACTAGAGAAAAGTTGTCTAATTCACAAAATTTTAAATGTAAATATTAATTAATATTCTCGTCGCATTAAGTAGGTTTAATTTGCTTCATAATAAAATTTTTCGTATAAAATGCCATAAATTATTATTATTAAAATCGACAAGCAAACTTGTTTTTCGAGTTATCTATTTTGAGAAATAGTTTTTGAAAATGACAAACTAGGCATGTGTTCAAAATTTAAAAATAGACTACAAATCTATATATTATATAAAATAAGGTTTAATTAGAAGTTAGTAATTGGAAAACGATTATTAGGACCAAAAGGTAGTTATTGCTTTGTTGTTATAATTAAATGCTGCCACATGTATAATTAGTTATTTTTGTCAATAGTAATAACTAATAATTAATTAATATAATAATAAGATTATTAGCATATGATTTGTTACTTAATTAATTAATTAATCCTAATTTTTTCACACACTTTGAAAATGGTTTATTCTACTTTTCATAGACATTTTAGCAGTTGAGATTAAATTAATTTATTTTTTCTTCGCCATAACAATAACAATATTATAATATTACTATGATTTTATCTTACTCTTAAAGATTTAATCACATAATCACAAGACATGTCAAATGTATAATTTAGTATATAACATGTTAATTATTTTGATATGTTATAAATTTATAAATACATGATGAGTATTTTAAGTGCATTTATTTTATAGTTTTTATAAGTATTTTAGAGTGTTTATTAGGTTTAATTTTGTCTATTTTTAGGTAAAAGACCAATACGAATGGACAGCATTGAAAAGAAGTGAAAAGAGGCAAAAATGACGAAAAAGTGCAAAAAAGCTGACAATGGGGACCAAAACAAACAAGCTTGAAACATGGAGGACCTGAACAGCAAATTCCATTTGGCCGTATCCATGAGCTTATACGGCCGCATCATAATCGAGCTAAAAGCCAGAAATCCTGACAGAAATTGTCATACGGCCGTAAGAGTGAACAACCTTTGAATGAGCAAAAGGACCCGAGAGCTCGATACAGCCGTACGGCCTGGGAGATACAGTCGTAACCCATGAAACACGAACTTTCCTAGTTTAGTTAGAATTCTATTTTTTCGTTGGTTTAGGCTAATTCTTGTACACGAAGTTAAGACCTATTTTGAGCCTATAAATAGGGAAGTAAGCCATAATATTAAGGAGTTTTGGAGGAAGCTTTTGAAGAGCCCTTTGTGGGAATTTTGGAGAGAAAAACACACCATCTCTTGGAGACTTCCATGGTTTTGGGAGGAGATTAAAGACGGAGTTGATACTTGGTGGAAGATCTACTCTTTACTTTCGATTTTTCTCCTAGATCCGGTGATGAACTCCTTTATCTATTTTATTTCTTTATTATTTAGCATGAACAACTAATCTCCTTAGTTGGGATGAACGATGTAATTTAGATTTATGATTTGATTTTAACTCTCAATTTCTTAGGTTTATATGATTATGTGTTGATTTTACTACTACGTTTAATGCATGATTTACTTGATCACTAAGTCATTGATTTGTGAATTCTAATCAACTGAGAGGTGAATTAGATATTTAGACCACGTAGTAAAATCCGGCAATTTACATAAGAGCTAGAGATAGACTTTTATAATTGTTGTGATCCCACGTGATAGGTGGATATATGTGAATTCCTATGCACGTTAATGCGTTTAATTAAGGCTTATTCAAACTATACATAGAGATATGGTAGTTGACTTAATTAAATAGGATTGATTTGAACTCGAGAGAGCTAAATTAAATTAATTTCATGAATTCGATCTAACACAACTTTACTGTAGGAATTGAGAGGAGAAATCAAATAGGATAACTAAAGATAAATCGGGATTCCCAACTTCGCTCTCCATTGTTTCAACAACTTTCTATTATTTTGCAAATTTATTTCCGTATTATTTACAATTTCAGCTAAATTACCAATCTTTGATCTTTACATTTTTATTTGCTTTTGTTAAGATTAGTTTAAACTGATATTGAGTAAATTAGTCCTCGTGGGAACGATAATCCGGACTCTAAAAAAGTCAACTTTACTACTTTTGTGGCGATATCATGTACTTGCGATAATTTTCACAACAAGTTTTTTGCGCCGTTGCCGGGGAGTATTTTTATTTAATATCAGTTTTTATTAATCGTAGTTTTTTTTATTTCAGTTTTAGTTTAATTTTAATTTTACTTATAAAAGACGTTTGATACTTGTTTTTATTTAAATTTTTGCAGAAATTTTGCATCCGATGCATGACCCACTCACAAAGGGGCATTTTAGACGAATTTGACCCAGAAATTGAATGCACATTAAGAGCCAGACTCAAATTAGTCATGGAACGCACTGCAGATGAGGAAGCTAGGCGAAGAGCTAAGGCAGAAGAAGATGCACGCAGAAGAATCGTTTTGATTAATGGGAGGAATGCAGAACAAGGAGATGAAGAAGATGGGGGTGAGGACGACGATGGTGGAAACTTACCTATGGCGCAATTCTTGACCCCACCAGCGGCCACATCCCGATCAAGCATTATATACCCTCCATTTGGGAGGAATGAGTTTCAACTGAGAGCCGATCTTATCAACTTGTTCAGCAATAGCCTTCAGTTTTATGGCCACGCCCATGTGAACCCGCACACTCATTTGGCAACATTTTTAAGAATGTTGGGCGTGTTGTCGCAGTACGCCAAAATTTATTTTATTTCCTTACTCGGTTTCAAAACTACAAATTAATGTAAAAGTGGTAAGTAAGGGTCGAACCCAAGAGGAACGGTGTTTAATCTAGTTGTTCTTATCAATTAATCTAGAAATGGGGGTTTTGTGAAGTTTGATGAAATTCGAAAATAAAATGACAAAATAAAAGAGATGAAAATGAAACAATTGAAGATATATCTAGTTCTCGGGTTCGGTTGTGTCAACATCTTGTGTTTATCTTTCCCATGCAACGTGTACTATCCCTTCTCCAATTTATCAACTCTCAATTAACCAAGAAGCTCTGATTAACGAATTCTTCCTTAAGTGTACTAAATTAAAGTGAGTTCTTTAACTTAACATCTAGCTATTGGATAATCCTAAACAAGTTCTTAGGATTTAATGCAATGCTAGTGTGAAATGAACAAGAAGAATGAGTTGAATTAGATGATCAATTTCACAAACTTGAATTAATACATCTAAGTTGATTTATTAACAAATATGCACGACATTCGTTTGCTACTGTGGATTGGAATCTAGTGACAATTACGGATCAAAAGTTCCAATCCTAGCACATAACTTGAACTTAAAGATTAATTGATTCAATTGGTCAAAGTGAATGCAATAATCACATAAATTCAAAACGGGTTTAAAAGCATAACAAATCAACAAATTGAAGTAAAGGAATAGATAAAACGTTAGCAAAGAGTTAGAAAAGATAACAACATGATAATTGAACACAACGTCCCCTCGAACTAGATAGAGAAGTCTAACTACTCATATTAGCGGGTATCACCACTGCTATATGATAGATTATACTTCACTATCTCAAGTAATATATACAAACTATAGAAATCACGTAAATAATGCTAAGAATTAAATAGAGAAGTCTAACTACTCATATATGCGGGTTAAATACTTATAACGGCGTAACGCCGTGTATCACCTCTGCAATATATGAGAAATTATCTTTCTCAAACATGAAAAATAAAAGAAGAAGAGAAATTAGTGAAGAAATGCTCCGCTAATCATATTCACGGCCGAAGTATCGTCGATTGATTAATCGAACCTAAATTTAGGTTTTTACTTCCGCCGGAATATGAAAAACTAAGAGCTTTCAAGCTAGAACTAAGAACAAATGATGAAAAGAATTTTATTGAGGAGAAAGTTGGAGAGAATCACAAGCTAATTCTCTCTACAAGTTGTGTGATTCAAACTTGGAAATGCCTCTATTTATAGGCAAAATATTACACCAAAAATATTAAAAATCATAAAAGTCTTCCTTCATGAGTCTATTGTGGTGTGCTCAGGTTGTTTTATCTCTAAGAAGTCAAGAAAATACCAAAAATACGTTTTATGGTAGGTGGAGTCCGCTGGTCAAAATCACTGGTGTCAGGCGTGACTCGAGTCGCCGCCACTGACTCGAGTCACGCGATTCTCGCTTAGTCACCGCTACGAATCCGGGAGGCCAGGGACGGTTGCAGGCATGACTCGGACGGTTCTGGCGCTGATCGAGGATGCTCGGGCGTGACTCGAGTCACTTGCGTGACTTCGATCACATCTGGCGGTGACTCGAGTCACCCGAGTCACCCAGAATTGCACACCAAGTCCCTAAACTTTTGAATGTTGTTCATTTGGGTCCTTAAAAATTGCATTTTGGCCTTTAACTTTCTGGAAAGTTTCACTTTGGTCCTCAGACTTCTAAAAAGTTGCACTTTGGTCCCCAACAGTTTTGGCTTTGACGCTTTTAGTCCTTTTTCTTCAAATGGCCATAACTTTCGCTAGGAAACTCCGATTTGAGATCCGGAAAAAGTTTGGGAATCCTCTTTTGACGTTGTTCGACTTTGGCACCAGAAAAATTGTAAAAACAACTTTTCATAAAATTGCATCGGAGGTCCTCCATCTTTGATTCGCTTGCCTTTTTGGTCCCCGAGTTTCCGTTTTCATTCGATTTTCATCCTTTTTGACTCCTTTCGATTCTTTGTGACCCTAAACACCACAATAAAGGAAAAACACATAAAACGGAACATATAACACTAATAAAACACACAAATATATAAAATAGAAGAGTTATTTAAGTGCTTTTCTAGCACTTATCAAACTCCCCCACACTTAGACTTTTGTTCGCCCTCGAACAACAACCATACGACACAAAATAACACAATGATTTTACATGAGATAAACAACTTTAAACATTGAAATCCTTCTACAGATAGTGACTTGCTTAATCAACATTCTCCTAACCATGAAAATTTCACTTCTTCTCAAATACACAATGGCTTGTGAGTGTGTGCATTTAAGGTTATCATCCCATCACTAACTGGAACCAAATGAAAGCTTACGATGTTCTATCCAAATCCTGACCCGAAGTAGTCAAATATTTCCTTTCATCTCTCGTGATCCCACCGTTATTTTACAATGATTCCCATGGATCCTAAAAATTACTCAGTTCACCAAAAATCATCAACCGTTAGCACTGCAAAGAAAAAAAAGGGCATGGCAGGTGTTTTATCGCAAATATGTCTTCAATTTAAAGAGTGTTTAGATTTGGGCACTTCAAACCACTGAGAGAATTTATTTATCAAACTTCACACTTGGGTAACTATCACATTTCTTGCGATTTTCTTTTTTTTCTTTTTTTTTATTTTTTATTTTTTGATGAAGAGAAAGAAAAAGAAGAAGAGTTTTGCAATTTTCTTTTCAACTTTTACCCCACAGGTAGCTTTCACACTACCCCTTTCATTGGAGGCAGCCTTCTTCACCCATTCGAGGTGACGGCTTCACACTCTGAGGTAGGTAGCTCTTTCCTGTGGTCCCTCTCCTTATTTCGAACATAAAAGTAAAATTCATTCTCAAAGATAGGTCAAGGTTTTTTCCAAACTTTTTAAACTCTGACAATAAAAGACACATTCACAAAAAACAGATACCATGCGATTATAACTCCGCCTTGCTAACAATTGATGTTTCCAGGTTACTTTGAGCAGGACGAATGGATAGAAAAACAGTTAGTTTACTATGGTCTAAAAAAACTAAAAAAAAGAAAAGTCAACATTTTCAACCTTCAATTTGTGTTCCAGAAAATGATAGTAAATTACCTTATAAACGTGCTCAGGTAATTTAGCCAGCTATGCGTAGAGAAGAACAGAACACAACACAACAAATTGATTTTTTTTTTTTGGGGGATCCTGCAGTTTTAGCTAAATCACGCAAATTAAGCTCAATCATATTCAAAAGTTGCTAGCTCATGCAAAATTGTAGACACAAAAAAAAAAAATCACAAGCAGATCACAATATGCCACTCCCCCACACTTAAATTCTACATTGTCCCCAATGTAGAAATATAAATACCATGTAAAAGAGAAGAGATGGAAACTCCCCTATGGTAAGCCATGAGTGGTGCCGAGTGGGGATGGTGGTTGCACAATGTAGCGCTTCGTAGGAACAGGTCAACAATCCAAGAGTAACAGACCCTCTGAACATCTTGCAGTAGTATTCACATCAAATTAATGATATGATTCCATCAAGTCTGATCCGCATGGAAACTATCTGAATCAGCATACTCTCTACAAAACAGTTTGACAACCAACCTTAATGAAAAGGTCCTCCATATCGCTACATGACACACAGGTATGTTTACCATTCAATAAAGAACAGCCCCACAAGAACCAACAAATGGGAGAACGTTTAGAAGCGAGCGTCCAACTCGTGACACTTCTCAAATGAATGAGACGTAGTTTTACATCTTCGGATGGGTGGTAATGATCACGCTCAAAAAGTTGCTGCTCAATGGTTAGGCCATCGAGTTTGGTTTCCAGCAGACGTTGTCGGTGTTCCAACAAATTATCAAACTCTCTCACACCGACATGAGCCGGTGGCTTTCTCCTGATAGACTTTTCGGCCCTGCACCTAATCGGTCCATCCTTGAAGAAAACAACAAGTCTATATTGTGAATAAGTTTGATTTCGAGTACAATGAGGTCCCTCTAATAGCTTTCCACATTTAAAGCAACTTTTAAGGCGCTTAGCACGTCGTTTGCGAGCAGATCGGGATGACCCTGCCCCAAAAGCGATAACATTCCAAAGGGCACGCTCATACTTGTCAACAAGTCGAACAATATGAATCTTGATATCAAGAGGCATAGAGAAAGAGTCGAGTACTTGTAGAAGAGCAACAATACGTAGAGGGGATGCCATAGAAAGAAATGAAAATTCGATTGCACTTTGAGGTGTCTCGCAAAGACTTGAAAGAAGAAGGTTAATAGAAAAGAATACAGTTCTTTAAGGTCTCTTGAAAAACACGGTTAACGCCTTTGGCGGGATACATAAACCAGATTATCCAAGGTGTTTTTTTCTTCTTTTTTTTCTTTTTCTTTTTTTTTTTTTTTTGTTTTGTTTTTTTTGTTTATTCCAGAGCGTAACACGGATGTGTTTCCAGTTAAACTCAGTATTCTACCATCCGAAGTTAGCTATTCCACATTCATAACCTTAACTCTAAATCCAATCCATTCGGATCTCTGTTCCTTTGCTTAATTCCTCGGCCAATTGATGATGAGCACTTCTACATGCATTTGTGGTACATAAGATTCTAATTTCTCCAATAATTCCTCAATTGATGGTGTAATAAAAATCATTTTCAAAGTATTAGGAGAAATCGACTTTTGATGAGCTAAAAATCAGAAATGCCAATAAACCGTCAAAATGGTTGTCAATGTTTAAAAGACCAATTGGTTTAGAGTGTAGTCTCATCTCGGCCCAGAAATTATGCAAAAGATTTGTTCCAGAGTTTGAAACCCCACAGTATTGCAATGAAAGCATCCGAATACATTATCATTAGTGTTAAGCTGTTCAAACAATGATCTAGCATGTACCTCAAAACTAATGGTATTACCATACGCTGTTTTAAAGGTGGTACAAGAACGCCAACTCTTTGAGACCCTCGTACATATCTTTGACCGAATTGCACATCCTATCATTACGATAACCTCCTCCGTAGACTAGCTTATACTTTTGATTTCCAAGGAATGTTCCAAATTGTGACTAATGTTGAGAGAAGTGTCGATTTTCCCATATTGATTCCACCGAAAAGACTTATGGTTGTCAATTTCCTCTTTGAACTCCCAGTTCCGGTAGAAGTAGTAGCCGCCATAGGTTGTCAACTTTGCACACTAAAAACTGACACAAGAACACAAAAAACAATTAAAAATAACAATATGTACACGTAGTTGTGATTGTGGCTCACATCTTCCTCTGGTTTTACGTCCAGAAACGGCTTAAACGCCTTCTATGAGTCGGGGATAGGCTTCCCATCCAGTTTTCTTATAGACTGGCAAACAGGGTCTTTTAAAGTCAGATTCCCAAGACTATATCGTTCTCGTTCCTTTTTGAATTCACTCCACAAATTGAGAAGTTCGATTTGCACCATTCCACTAGGATGCGTCTCAAGAGTTTGATGGATATCATCCAAAGACTCCTTACTCATGCCATCCTTAATGAAATGTATTTTATCTTCTCAATTTGTGGACACAAATCCAATGGAACGGTTACCTGAGTTGCAGGTCCATCGAGTGCATTTATAAGGCCATCTAGCACATTTATAGCACACATTCATTCTTTTTGCCCTTTGTTTCTTGGCAAAATTACTTTTTCCTAATCCTGGTGCATATTTAGTACTTAAAGCTGGCATTTCACCTCCTAATCGAACCTTTGCTTCAATCAACCAACGAATGTCCTCAGGCATTTCCTTTTCCATCAAAATTTTTAACCGTCCTACTCTAGAATAATAAATCTCTTTCAAAGCATTCAAAGGCAGTGACGGATAATACTTGTGGATTTTGGAAAGTTTGGTATCCATTGAAAATGTAAGAGTTTTGAAGAAGTAGAAGAAAAGAGAATGCTTAGGTTGCCTCCTAAGTAGCGCCTTTGTTTATAGTCGTTGGCTCGACTATAATTTTTTTTTAGTTACGTAACACACACGAAAGAAAAAGAAACATCAAGTAATAAGATTAAAACCATCAAAATCAATAAGCATAGTAGATTATCACACTCTTCCATATTTTCAAAGATCTTTGAAGAAGGAAAAAATAAGAAAATTTGAATTACATAATCAATTAATATTAAGAAAAGACATATATATACAAAAATATCACACACGTCCATACTAAAAAAAAAAAAAACAAATAAGAAGAAGAAGAAAGGAAGAACAAGAGAAAAAATCAAGAGGAAGAAGAAAAATTATCTAATCACTTTGCTAGAAAGAAATACTCACAGAAAATGAAGATTGTGGTTGTGGTTTCGAGTGGAGAATGATCTCGATTTATAGTCAAAGTGGGCAATTGTTTCAACCGAGCAATCGTGCATGCAGAGTGTCTTTGTAAAGTACGTTGGAGTGGGCATCCGAGAAAACGCGTTTGACGGATTTGTCCGTTATCAATAATTAACCCCACTCTTTTCGTGAATTGCCGCTAATCACCGAATTATGGGCTATCACGTCTCTTCTCAAATAATTGAGTCTCCTTTACTGGGTTGTAAAATACTATCTTTCTCAGTACGCTAGATAAAAAATTGAGAAATAAAAACAAAAACACGAAAATCCAAAAGAAAAATAAAAATGTGAGAAAATGCTTGGGTTGCCTCCCAAGAAGCGCTTTTGTTTAAAGTCGTTAGCTCGACTTAGTGAGGGCATGATTAGCTCGGACTTTCCAATGTAATTTCTTCCATATTTGTTGTAGAGAATCCTTCATAGTATGGTTTGAGTCGATGTCCATTCACTTTGAATATCTTATTCGTCTTCAAACTTTTGATTTCAACTGCACCATGTGGAAAAATGTCAGTAACAACAAATGGCCCAACCCATCTAGAACGAAGCTTACCCGGGAAGAGTTTTAGTCTGGAATGGAAAAGTAACACTTTTTGTCCAATAGTAAACTCTTTTCTGGAGATTCGTTGATCATGGAATGCCTTCGTCTTATTCTTGTAGATCATTGCATTTTCATAAGCTTCGTTCCGAATTTCTTCCAATTCTTGCAGTTGAAGCTTCCTGTGGTCACCTGCTGTTCCCCAATCCATATTGCATTGTTTGATTGCCCAGTAAGCCTTGTGCTCTATTTCAACTGGTAGATGACATGGCTTTCCAAACACTAATCGGTATGGTGACATCCCAATCGGTGTTTTGTAAGCTGTCCGATATGCCCAAAGTGCATCATCCAGTCGGTTGCTCCAGTCCTTTCGATTAGGATTGATTGTCTTTTCAAGAATTGACTTCACTTCCTTGTTTGAGAGCTCGCTTGTCAATTAAATGCAGGGGTGATATGCGCTGATACTCGATGTAGAACTCCATATTTTCTTAGCAAAGACTCAATGCTCGATTGCAAAGTGAGTACCTCTGTCACTAATCATGGCCCTTGGAATCCCAAACCCGCTAAAGATGTTAGATTTGACGAATTCTCGCAACTACTTTAGCATCGTTAGTTCGTGTGGCTTTGCTTCTATCCATTTAGAAACATAGTCAAGCGCTAGTAAGATATAAGAGTGGCCAAATGAATTTGGAAAGGGTCCCATGAAATCAATACCCCATACATCAAAAATTTATGAAACTATGATAGGAGTTTGAGGCATTTAGTTTCGTTGGGACAAGTTACCCGATCACGACACTTGTCACGAGATTTGCGTAAGATATAAGCATCTTTGAACAGTGTTGGCGGTAGAATCCACTTTCTAATATCTTCTCGAGCCGTTCTCCGTGGTCCAAAATGTCCTCCACAAGCATATGAATGGCAAAATGTGAGAATGGACTGAATTCGACTGCACACACCTCGAACGATTTGATCTGAACACCTTTTCCACAAATAAGGGTCATCCCATATGTAGTATTTGGCATCACTCTTTAACTTATCTCGTTTCGCCTTGGATAAGCCTGCAGGGATTAACCTAGATGCGAGATAGTTAACCAAATCAGCAAACCAGGGAGAATTTACCTCAGCAACAAATAGACTTTCATCTGGAAAGGCTTCTTGCAATGGTGTTTCATTTTTACATTCTTACGATCCTGCTAAGATGAGTGCCACAACATTATTTGCTCCTGATTTATCTTTGATTTCTAAATTGAATTCTTGAAGTAGAAGGATCCAACGAATGAGCCTAGGTTTTGCATCCTTCTTTGTTAGCAAATATCGTAGAGCTGCATGATCTGTAAAAACAATTACTTTAGTTCCTAAGAGATATGATCGAAACTTCTCTAAAGCAAAAACTACAGATAAAAGTTCTTTCTCAGTTGTGGTGTAGTTTGCTTGGGCTTGATTCAATGTTCGTGAAGCGTAGTAGATCACATGTGCAGCTCTTCCAACTCTTTGCCCTAGAATTGCTCCCACAAAGATAGTCACTAGCATCACACATGATTTCAAATGGAAGGTTCGGTCATGGGCGGTTGAATGATTGGTGGTGTTGTGAGTCGTTCCTTGAGTTCATCGAATGCCTTCTTGCATCTATCATTAAATTCAAATGGTATATCCTTTTGCAAGAGATTGCATAGTGGTGATGCAAGCTTTGAGAAGTCCTTTATAAACCTACGATAGAATCCTGCATGTCCAAGAAAAGATCGAATTTCACGCTGCTGGTGGGGTAAGGTAATGCGTAAATAATATCTACCTTAGCTTTATCAACTTCTATTCCTCTTTACGACACTACATGACCTAACACTATCCCTTGTTCAACCATGAAATGATATTTTTCCCAATTAAGAACGAGGTTAGTGTCGATTGCATCGCTTTAAAATCGGTGTCAAATTGTCCAAGCATGCATCAAAAGTGTCTCCCCATACACTGAAGTCATCCATGAATACTTCAATGATTTTGTCAATGTAATCTGAGAAAATACTCATCATACAACGTTGAAAAGTTGCAGGGGCATTACATAATCCAAAAGGCATACGCCTGTAGGCATATGTTCCAAATGGACATGTAAATGTGGTTTCTCTTGATCTTACGGGGCTATTGCAATTTGAAAGTATCCGAAAACCCATCAAGAAAGCGAATGAGTATGTCCACCAACTTCTCGAGCATTTGATCAATAAAAAGGAAGGGAAAATGATCTTTTCGAAGTTTTAGCATTTACCTTCCGATAATCAATACATACCCGGTATCCAGTTTGCACTCTTGTTGGTACAAGTTCTCCCTCTTTATTTTCGATTACAGTAATTCCGGATTTCTTTGGTACTACTTGAACTGGACTAATCCAATTATGCGAAATGGGATAGATCATACCGCTCCTAATAGTTTCGAATCTCTTTCTTCACAACTTCCATCATTGGTGGGTTCAATCTCCTTTGGGCCTGTCTTGATGGTTGAGCTCCTTCTTCAAGTAATATTACGTGCATGCGGTGATGGACTTATACCTTTGATATCCGCAATCGCCCACCCAATTGCTTCTTTGCGATCGCGCCAAGACTCGAGCGTTTTCCTCCTCCACACTGCAGCTTAACTTTGATGACACTATCACAGGGAGTGTTTAACCATCTCCAAGATAGGTGTATTTTAAGTTGCTCGGCAGAGGTTTCATTTCCAATTCAGGTGCCTGCACAATTGAAGGTAACAATTTGTTAGGGAGTTCTTCTAACTGAATGGTGTTGACATTATACCTCTGTGGATTGGTCATCAATGAATTCAATGCTGCAACTGTGTTTTTCAATTCTGCGGTCAGCTCTATCTCTTTGTCTTCAATGTATTCCAGTGATTCACAAAGTGCGGTCTCTAACTCAGCTCTGCAATTTAGCTCAAAAACTCTTTCTACAATAGGAGTCATGGTGTTAATGGCATGAACTGTACAAATGTCACTAGGATGTCTTATTGCATCATAGATGTTAAATTGCACCCTTTCCTTGTCAAATTCCATTGTTACAATCCCATTTCTCACATCAATAATTGCTTGGGAAGTCCACAAAAATGGTCTTCCTAACAATATAGGTGTAGAGTTGGGGGAGTGATCATCATTCATGTCCAAAACATAGAAATCGGCTGGGAATACGAGACCACCTACTTGTACTAATACGTCCTCAACTACTCCATCTGGATAAGCATTAGATCGATCAGCAAGTTGAATGATAACACGTGTTTTAGTTAGTTTAGCCAATTTTAAGGAAGCATAGGTTGATCGTGGCATAACATTAATCGATGCTCCCAAGTCTATTAAAGCTCGATCTAACTTAGTGTTACCAATTGTGCATGGAATTGTGAACATACCTGGGTCTTTGCATTTTGGAGGCAACTTCTTTTGGAGTACCGCTGAAACGGTTTCTCCCATTTTGATCATTTCATTTCCCTTCAATTTCCTCTTATTAGTGCAAAGATCTTTCAAAAACTTAGCATAGCGTGGAATTTGTTTGATTGCATCTAACAATGGAATGTTGATTTCTACTCTCCTTAATGTGTCCAAAATTTCTTTTTCCTTGTCATCTTTGTTTGTTTTCACTAATCTACTAGGGAAAGGGGGAGGAGTTGTTTTAACAATGATATGAGAGTTAGTACTTGCCTCTTTTTCAAACTTTTCTTCTTTATCTTCATGTGTGGGAACGTCTTTGTGAGGGTTTTCGATCTCTTTTCCACTCCTTAAGGTTATGGCACTAACATTCTTTGGATTTACCTCAGGTTGAGATGGTAACTTTCCTCCAGATTGTGCTTCCAGTTGATTGATGGCAGTTGCCAATTGACTCATCTGGTTTTCCAAGTTTTGAATGCTTGATTTGGAATCCTGTTGAAATTTCACAGTGTTAGTTGCTAATGTTTTCACCATATCCTCAAGAGACATACCTGATTGTTGAGGTTTTTGTTGAAATTGCCCTTGAGGTTGGAAATTCCCTTGTTGCTGGAATTGGCCTTGAGGTTTGTTAGGGAAGAATCCTGGGGGTTTGTTGGTTCCATAACTCAGATTGGGGTGATCTCGCCATCCTGGATTATAGGTGTTTGAGTATGGATTGTACTGTGGCCTTGGGAATGGAAAATTGCTTGCTGAATTCACTTGTTCATTGTTATCCACTTGCAGAACAGGACAAGCATCTATAGGATGTCCTAGGTTTGTGCATATGCCACATGCTTTGACTTGTGGATTGTTTCCTACAACAATTTGTTTGAGAAGATAGGTTAGTTCAGAGAGTTGGTTTTCAACATTGGAGTTACTTACCTCATTTACTCTTCGAATGTTCGTTTCCCGGTCTGTACTGAATTGTTGAGTGTTCTCAGCCATGTTTGAAATCAATGTTCTTGCTTCAGCAGGGGTTTTGTTCATCAGAGCTCCTCCACTAGCAAAGATCAACCATGTTTACATCGATTGACATAAGCCTTCATAGAAGTATTGCACTAGGAGGTTTTCACCGATTTGGTGATGCGGGCGACTTGCAATGAGCTTTTTGAAAGCGCTCCCAATACTCATAAAGAGTTTCTCCATTGTTTTGGCGTACTCCAGGAGATATCTTTCCGACATTTCTTTGTCTTTGAAGTAGGAAGTACTTTTCTAGGAAAAGTTGCTTCATTTGATTCCATGTTGTGGCGAACCTGGTAGTAAAGTGTACAACCAATCTGGCGGCATCTTTTAGTGAAAATGGAAAAGCTCTGAGCTTGATTTGCTCTTCAAATGATGCCAGGGTTTCATGCTATCACACACCACATGAAACTCCTTCAAGTGTCGATATGGATCTTCATGGATCGTCCATGAAAAGAAGGTAGAAGATGTATCAATCCAGATTTTAGCTCGAAAGTTTTACCTTCTTCTACGGTTGGAAAAGTTATACACAATGGTTGTTGAGTAACTTCAGGAGTTGCCATTTGTTTAAGAGTTCTTTCATTGTTGTTATCAGCCATTTCTCGTTCGGTTTGTTTTGCTTGTCTTATTCTTCTTCGAATGAATTTCTCGATTTCTGGATAGAAACTTTCAAGAATTCGATTAGTAGATCGGGTATTATGCATACAAGTGAAGAAGAATTTTTTTAAAAAATTAATTAATAAAAGCAACTAAATTTGTTAACCGTTCCCCGGCAACGGCGCCAAAAACTTGGGCGTGTTGTCGCAGTACGCCAAAATTTATTTTATTTCCTTACTCGGTTTCAAAACTACAAATTAATGTAGAAGTGGTAAGTAAGGGTCGAACCCAAGAGGAACGGTGTTTAATCTAGTTTTCTTATCAATTAATCTAGAAATGGGGGTTTTGTGAAGTTGGATGAAATTCGAAAATAAAATGACAAAATAAAAGAGATGAAAATGAAACAATTGAAGATATATCTAGTTCTCGGGTTCGGTTGTGTCAACATCTTGTGTTTATCTTTCCCATGCAATGTGTACTATCCCTTCTTCAATTTATCAACTCTCAATTAACCAAGAAGCTCTGATTAACGAATTCTTCCTTAAGTGTATTAAATTAAAGTGAGTTCTTTAACTTAACATCTAGCTATTGGATAATCCTAAACAAGTTCTTAGGATTTAATGCAATGCTAGTGTGAAATGAACAAGAAGAATGAGTTGAATTAGATGATCAATTTCACAAACTTGAATTAATACATCTAAGTTGATTTATTAACAAATATGCACGACATTCGTTTGCTCATGTGGTTGGAATCTAGTGACAATTACGGATCAAAAGTTCCAATCCTAGCACATAACTTGAACTTAAAGATTAATTGATTCAATTGGCCAAAGTGAATGCAATAATCACATAAATTCAAAGCGGGTTTAAAAGCATAACAAATCAACAAATTGAAGTAGAGGAATAGATAAAACGTTAGCAAAGAGTTAGAAAAGATAACAACATGATAATTGAACACAACGTCCCCTCGAACTAGATAGAGAAGTCTAACTACTCATATTAGCGGGTATCACCACTGCTATATGATAGATTATACTTCACTATCTCAAGTAATATATACAAACTATAGAAATCACGTAAATAATGCTAAGAATTAAATAGAGAAGTCTAACTACTCATATATGCGAGTTAAATACTTATAAGCGTAACGCCAGTATCACCTCTGCAATATATGAGAAATTATCTTTCTCAAACATGAAAAATAAAAGAAGAAGAGAAATTAGTGAAGAAATGCTCAGCTAATCATATTCACGGTCAAGTATCGCCGATTGATTAATCGAACCTAAATTTAGGTTTTTACTTCACGAATATGAAAAACTAAGAGCTTTCAAGCTAGAACTAAGAACAAATGATGAAGCAATTTTATTGAGGAGAAAGTTGGAGAGAATCACAAGCTAATTCTCTCTACAAGTTGTGTGATTCAAGCTTGGAAATGCCTCTATTTATAGGCAAAATATTACACCAAAAAATATTAAAAATCATAAAAGTCTTCCTTCATGAGTCTATTGTGGTGTGCTCAAGGTTGTTTTATCTCTAAGAAGTCAAGAAAATACCAAAAACACGTTTTATGGTAGGTGGAGTCCGCTGGTCAAAATCTGCGTGGTGTCAGCGTGACTCGAGTCGTGTGACTCGAGTCACGCCGCGATTCTGCCTTAGTCACCGCACACGAATCCGGGAGGCCAGGGACGGTTCGCGAGGCATGACTCGGACGGTTCTTGGCGCCGATCGAGGATGCTCGGGCGTGACTCGAGTCACTTGCGGCGCCGACTGATCACATGCGCGGTGACTCGAGTCACCCGAGTCACCCAGAATTGCACACCAAGTCCCTAAACTTTTGAATGTTGTTCATTTGGGTCCTTAAAAATTGCATTTTGGTCCTTTAACTTTCTGGAAAGTTTCACTTTGGTCCTCAGACTTCTAAAAAGTTGCACTTTGGTCCCCAACAGTTTTGGCTTTGATGCTTTTAGTCATTTTTCTTCAAATGGCCATAACTTTCGCTAGGAAACTCTGATTTGAGATTCGGAAAAAGTTTGGGAATCCCCTTTTGACGTTCTTCGACTTTGGCACAAGAAAAATTGTAAAAACAACTTTTCATAAAATTGCATCGGAGGTCCTCCATCTTTGATTCGCTTGCCTTTTTAGTCTCGAGTTTCCGTTTTCATTCGATTTTCATCCTTTTTGACTCCTTTCGATTCTTTGTGACCCTAAACACCACAATAAAGGAAAAACACATAAAACGGAACATATAACACTAATAAAACACACAAATATATAAAATAGAAGAGTTATTTAAGTGCTTTTCTAGCACTTATCAAATGTGCCAAAATTTTAAATTTGATGGAGTCAATGAAGATGCAATCAGGCTTAGACTTTTCTCGTATACATTAAGAGACAGTGCCTTGGAGTGGCTAGATTCGGAGCCAGATGCTAGTATCACAACGTGGGATGACTTGGCCAGAAAGTTTTGTAATAAGTACTTCTCACCGGCCAAAGTTGCAAAAATGAAACTCGACATCTCGACTTTCCAACAATTCGATGGTGAAACTTTCCATGAAGCTTGGGAGAGATTTAAAAGGATGCTAAGAAAATGTCCTAATCACAGGATCGATAAAGGAACTCAAGTGCAATATTTCTACTCAGGATTATCTCCATAGTTCAAGTCCATTGTGGACTCGTCATCCAATGGGTCCATCACCAACAAAAGAGTGAATCAAGCATGGGATTTATTCGAGTTAATTGTCAAAACACAGACCATGTTCCCATATGATCGAGTGGTCTTAAAGAAAGGACCCATGATGCATGAGAGTGATTCACTAGCATCCACCAATGCTCAAATTGCTGCTTTAACAAAACAAGTGGAATTGTTAGTGAGAGCGCAAACTCAAGGTGCCCATTCTATTCAGTCAAGTCCGGTATGCGGGCATTGTAGAGCGCCACATCACATCTCTGAAGGCATGCTATTGGGAGCTCAAAATGAGCAAGTGAACTATGTGGGGAACAACAATAGGCAGCAGTTCAACCCCTATTCTACGACCTACAATCCGGGGTGGAAATTTCACCCAAATCTCAGATATGGGGAGAGTTCTAATAACTACCCTCCACCTGAAAACAAGCCAAATTTGGCGGATATGTTCCAACAGTACATGCAGAAGACTGATAAGGTGTTGGAACGAATTGAAGTGAACACTAATAATCAATAGGCCTCCATAAAAAATTTAGAGGTGCAAATTGGGCAAATGACATTACAACTGGCAGAAAGACCCGCAGAACATTCCCGAGTAACACTGATAAGAATCCGAGAGAGCAAGCTAATGCCATCTCTATTGTGAAGGAAGAGCCTACAGTTCAGTCCGTTGAAGAAGAAATCGTGCCATATATTCCCCCAAAGGCCTATGTACCCCCAATCCCATTCCCTCAACAGCTAAGAAGACTTGCTAAACAAGTCGAGGTGCAAACAATAACAACACAGAGCGGGGTACAGTTGCCTGAGATTCACGTTAAGAGGCCGGAGAAAGGGCCCTGTGATTTAGTGATTGAGGAAGAAAATGAGGATCAATAGGAAACTGAACCATTGGTTGAAGTCAGTGCTGAGAAGAAAGTTGAAGACGTTGAGAAGAAGGGTGCAACCCTAGTAAAAGCTTATGCGCTACCCATTCCATTTCCACAGAGGCTACAAAAGATCAAGCTAGACAAGTAGTTTGCTAAATTTTTGGAAATTTTCAAGAAGCTGCATATCAGCATTCCATTCGCAGATGTTCTAGCTCAAATGCCACTGTACCTGAAGTTTATAAAGGAGACGCTTACAAAGAAAGAAAACTTGAAGAGTTCGAAACCGTGGCATTGACGGAAGAGTGCAGCGCGATTCTGCAGAATAAGCTGCCACCTAAATTGAAAGACCCAGGGAGTTTCTCCAGCCCTTGTAATATCGGTACTTTAAATTTTGATAAATATTTATGTGATTTAGGTTGATGCCACTATCTGTTTACAAAAAACTTGGATTAGGCGAGCCGAAACAGACGACAGTGACATTGCAGCTAGCTGATCGAACAATCAAACGTCCATATGGCATAGTAGAGGATGTCTTAGTAAAAGTGGGAAAATTTATTTTCCCGGCAGATTTTATGATAATGGACATTGAAGAAGATATCAAAATGCCGCTCATTATTGGACGACCATTCCTAGACACTGCGCGAGCTCTAATAGATGTGGACAAAGGAGAGCTAATTCTAAGGGTTGATGAGGAGAATGTCATATTCAATATTCATATAGGAGAAAAGAAAGAAGTTCAAAGTGAAAGTTGTTTCGAACTCGAGGCAGCTAGAAAAAGGGATGTTGAATCAGACAAGCACGATAAGAACGCTCAGAGCAACCTGCATGAACTGTGGATGCCAAAATGGAAGAAGAAAAAGGTGGAAAAGAATAGGGAAGACGTTGTCAATCAATTTAAGACTTCCCAAGTGCGTTTCAAACCACCATGACTATTGACACCAAGAGTCGAGCTCTAGACTATAACTGAAGCGCTTATTGGGAGGCAACCCAATGTTTCTTTCCTTTTATTTATTTCTCTCTACGTGTACTGTGTGTGCTTAACTTTATTTTTCTTATCTTTTTCTTAGTGTGAGTGCACGTTTATTGTTAATAAAATAATTGCGTCTCTTGATGTGTGTGATTTGCAGAATAGATTAAGGAGATCAAACCCACGTTGCACAAGGACCCAACGGCCCCTGATGCCACAACTAATCCGCTGGGACGTTCAGTAATTTTTCTCTTCTTTTACCCTAATTTTTACATTGAGGACAATGTTGGTTTTAAGTTTGGGGGTATGATCTTTATTTTTGCATGTGTGTTTTAAAAAATTTATTCATGTTTGTCAAGTAGTGTATTGCCAATGATTGGTATTGTGGGCATAGTTGCATAGGTGGGCGTGTTGTCGCAGTACGCCAAAATTTATTTTATTTCCTTACTCGGTTTCAAAACTACAAATTAATGTAGAAGTGGTAAGTAAGGGTCGAACCCAAGAGGAACGGTGTTTAATCTAGTTGTTCTTATCAATTAATCTAGAAATGGGGGTTTTGTGAAGTTGGATGAAATTTGAAAATAAAATGACAAAATAAAAGAGATGAAAATGCAACAATTGAAGATATATCTAGTTCTCGGGTTCGGTTGTGTCAACATCTTGTGTTTATCTTTCCCATGCAACGTGTACTATCCCTTCTTCAATTTATCAACTCCCAATTAACCAAGAAGCTCTGATTAACGAATTCTTCCTTAAGTGTATTAAATTAAAGTGAGTTCTTTAACTTAACATCTAGCTATTGGATAATCCTAAACAAGTTCTTAGGATTTAATGCAATGCTAGTGTGAAATGAACAAGAAGAATGAGTTGAATTAGATGATCAATTTCACAAACTTGAATTAATACATCTAAGTTGATTTATTAACAAATATGCACGACATTCGTTTGCTCTTTGTGGATTGGAATCTAGTGACAATTACGGATCAAAAGTTCCAATCCAAGCACATAACTTGAACTTAAAGATTAATTGATTCAATTGGCCAAAGTGAATGCAATAATCACATAAATTCAAAACGGGTTTAAAAGCATAACAAATCAACAAATTGAAGTAGAGGAATAGATAAAGCGTTAGCAAAGAGTTAGAAAAGATAACAACATGATAATTGAACACAACTTCCCTCGAACTAGATAGAGAAGTCTAACTACTCATATTAGCGGGTATCACCACCGCTATATGATAGATTATACTTCACTATCTCAAGTAATATATAAAAACTATAGAAATCACGTAAATAATGCTAAGATTTAAATAGAGAAGTCTAACTACTCATATATGCGGGTTAAATACTTATAAGCAGTAGCAGCAGTGTATCACCTACGCATATATGAGAAATTATCTTTCTCAAACATGAAAAATAAAAGAAGAAGAGAAATTAGTGAAGAAATGCTCCGCTAATCATATTCACGGTCAAGTATCGTCGATTGATTTTTCGAACCTATATTTAGGTTCTTACTTCACTTAGAATATGAAAAACTAAGAGCTTTCAAGTTAGAACTAAGAACAAATGATGAAGAGAATTTTATTGAGGAGAAAGTTGGAGAGAATCACAAGCTAATTCTCTCTACAAGTTGTATGATTCAAGCTTGGAAATGCCTCTATTTATAGGCAAAATATTACACCAAAAAATATTAAAAAATCATAAAGTCTTCCTTCATGAGTCTATTGTGGTGTGCTCAGATTGTTTTATCTCTAAGAAGTCAAGAAAATACCAAAAACACGTTTTATAGTAGGTGGAGTCATTGGTCAAAATCTGCGGGCGTCGGGCGTGACTTCAGTCGCCTGGCGTTGACTCGAGTCACGCCGCGATTCTCGCTTAGTCACCGCCAGCGAGCAGGAGGCCAGGGGGCGGTTGCGGCGTGACTCGATCACTTGCGGCGGTGACTCGAGTCACTTGCGGCTGATCGAAAGCATGATCGGGCGTGACTCGAGTCACGTCTTGTGACTTCGATCACGTCTGGCGGTGACTCGAGTCACCCGAGTCACCCGAAATTGCACACCAAGTCCCTCAACTTTTTGAATGTTGTTCATTTGGGTCCTTCAAAAATTGCATTTTGGTCCTCCCACGTTCGAAAAGTTTCACTTTGGTCCCTGACTTTTGAAACGTTGCACTTTGGTCCCCAACAGTTTTGGAAGTGACGCTTTTAGTCCTTTTTCTTCAAACGGCCATAACTTTCACTAGGAAACTCCGATTTGAGATCCGGAAAAAGTTTGGGAATCCTCTTTTGACGTTCTTCGACTTTGGCACAAGAAAAATTGTAAAAACAACTTTTCATAAAATTGCATCGGAGGTCCTCCATCTTTGATTCGCTTGCCTTTTTGGTCCCGAGTTTCCGTTTTCATTCGATTTTCATCCTTTTTGACTCCTTTCGATTCTTTGTGACCCTAAACACCACAATAAAGGAAAAACACATAAAACGGAACATATAACATTAATAAAACACACAAATACGTAAAATAGAAGAGTTATTTAAATGTTTTTCTAGCACTTATCAATAGGATGACAGTTGGGCTTTTAAACATTCCGTGATCTTTTAAAAATTTCCTGTCACTTATTGGTACACGATTAACCTTATATGAGCACATGGTCATTGTTTGACTTAGATTTATGTTTGGGTGTAATCTAGATGTTGTGCTCCCTATTATTACATATAATAACTTGTTTAAAACCCTTAGAAGTAGGTAATTTCTCCCCAAACTGAACTTTAGGACCAAACTAGCTAAAAGGCTAGGTTTGGGGGTGGTAATGCTAGTGACTCTATGTTGGGGGAACTGCAGTTTGATGTTTTGAAGTCCTTGCTTTGAGTTGAAGGAATTTTGGTTGGCGAGTCTATACCGGCACTGACCTATGCTAATAATCTCCCGACTCTTTGCTAAAAAAAAAAGCAGCATGATTGCATTTATCTCATATATGCCCTATTCTCTTGCCTCATTGACTCGGGTGATTAAGTCTGAGGGGTATTCTACCTGATGCCTTGAGTGACGAGCTCGGGAGTCATCGACCTAAAGCTCGCTACATGGGTCAGTGAGAAAGCATTATTGTTGGGGTATTACGTTTCATCTGCATAAAAAAAAAGAAAAAAAGAAAAAAAGAAAAACCGAAAAAGAGAAAAATTGGGAAATAGAGATTGATAGGGGTTTGAAGTGCCGGGGAAAGACTCAAAGGCTAGAGGTTTGGAAACTTAGAGTTAAGATGGATAGATGGATGACGGTAGTTCCTGTAACATCTTGTCACTTTTACTTAACATCTTGTATGGAAAAATGAAGTGAAATATATAGAATACCACATTGATTAAATACGCCGGGATTTAAGAGAAAAGCATAAGGAGTGAATCCTATAAGCGGGGTGAGATAAAACTTACCACAAGGGAATATTGGCATGGTTTTGTATTGAGCATTCGTTGGTTAGATCTTTACATGGATTTAAGTTGGGCAATGACTAGCACACACACCCAAATGTCGTGTACATGGTAAATGAATAGTTTTGCGATGGTTTATTTGGTCCAGCTGGAGTTCTGTAAGTATTTTATTGACATGAGGCGAATAGTGCGATGCTTGATGTGTTTTGAGTCTAGTTATGATTTGTGGGTAAGTGTATAGTGCGTGATTGATTTCTATATGTTGTTTGAGTTTCTTGCTCGAGGGCGAGCAAGAGTTAAGTTTGGGGGTATTTAATGAGCATTTTAAGTGCATTTATTTTATAGTTTTTATAAGTATTTTAGAGTATTTATTATGTTTAATTTTGTCTATTTTTAGGTAAAAGACCAACCCGAATGGACGGCATTGAAAAGAAGTGAAAAGAGGCAAAAAGGAGGAAAAAGTGCAAAAAAGCTGAAAATAGGGACAAAAAAAAACAAGCTTGAAACATGGAGGACCTGAACTGCAAATTCCATCCGGCCGTATCCATGATTTTATACGGCCGCATCATCATTGAGCTAAAAGCCAGAAATCCTGACAGAAATTATCATACGGCCGTATGGGAAAATAGATACGGCCATAAGAGTGAACAACCTTTGAAGGACCAAAAGGACCCGAGAGCTAGATACGGCCGTACGGCCTGGGAGATGCGGCCGTAACCCATGAAACGCGAACTTTCCTAGTTTAGTTAGAATTCTATTTTTTGGTTGGTTTAGGCTAATTCTTGTACACGAAGTTAAGACCTATTTTGAGCATATAAATAGGGAAGTAAGCCATAATATTAAGGAGTTTTGGTGGAAGCTTTTGAAGAGCCCTTTGTGGGAATTTTGGAGAGAAAAACACACCATCTCTTAAAGATTTCCATGGTTTTGGGAGGAGATTCGAGACGGAGTTGATACTTGGTGCAAGATCTACTCTTTACTTTCGATTTTTCTCCTAGATCCGGTGATGAACTCCTTTATCTATTTTATTTCTTTATTACTTAGCATGAACAACTAATCTCTTTAGTTGGGATGAACGATGTAATTTAGATTTATGATTTGATTTTAACTCTCAATTTCTTAGGTTTATGTGATTACGTGTTGATTTTACTACTACGTTTAATGCATGATTTACTTGATCACTAAATCATTGATTTGTGAATTCTAATCAACCGAGAGGTGAGTTAGATATTTAGACCACGTAGTAAAATCCGGCAATTTACGTAAGAGCTAGAGATGGACTTTTATAATTGTTGTGATCCCACGTGATAGGTGGATATATGTGAATTCCTATACACGCTAATGCGTTTAATTAAGGCTTATTCAAACTATACATAGAGATATGGTAGTTGACTTAATTAAATAGGATTGATTTGAACTCGAGAGAGCTAAATTAAATTAATTTCATGAATTCGATCTAACACAACTTTAGTGTAGGAATTGATAGGAGAAATCAAATAGGATAACTAAAGATAAATCGGGATTCCCAACTTCACTCTCCATTGTTTAAACAACTTTCTATTATTTTGCAAATTTATTTCCGTATTATTTACAATTTCAGCTAAATTACCAATCTTTGATCTTTACATTTTTATTTGCTTTTGTTAAGATTAGTTTAAACTGATATTGAGTAAATTAGTCATCGTGGTAACGATAATCCGGACTCTAAAAAAGTCCACTTTACTACTTTTGTGGCGATATCGTGCACTTGCGATAATTTTCACATCAATATACAATGACATAATTAATTAATGAATTGTAGATATTGAATATATAACTTTAAAATTTAATATTTGTACTTCTATGTAAAGCCCTCCCTAGTACGTCGCGCAAGATCATGTAAATAACGATACTAGAGACGGAATTACACATACAAAAACTTTCCCAAGTATTAGTTCATTTCAAAAGATAGCCATTCCATTGAAGTACGTGTAGTTTTAATATTCAATATACTAAAGTAGCTTTGTTACAAACTATTTACAAAAGGAGGGTTACAATCATATTTCCTAAAATCTCTGATTTTCCCTTCTCCCGCACATCGACAGAGCTCAAGCACGAGAGGATTCCCCACCATCTAACGACAGCCTCCTACTACGAGCATCATCTAAAACATAGAAACGAACACAAAATGAGCTACAAAGACTCGGTACGATATAGATGCATATGCAATGCCTATCACATTCTCAATTAGGGCCCGCTGCAAATCATGTGTTTGCATTGGTGCCGTCATATAATATTTGGCCGGGCCTATTATCGTAGTTGGGGTTTAGACCCCTCATTAGGCAAACACATCATAAATAGGGCTTAGATCCCCCATATTAGCCATTCGAAACTTTCACATACATACAACACATGATAGACAACCCTCAATCACGCACATATGTCATAGATATGCAAGCTATATCTCATAAGCCTTAAGCCAAATAATGTTCGTGGCATATCAAATTGGCATCACAACCACGTCACATATGGCATATTATGATGTTAAAAGACACACAACACCATATATATCATGTTATGATGGTAAAAGTTACATAACCTACCATAAGCTCTCTTGACATCAATACAAGTCAAGAAAACTGGGAATTCATGCATAAATCATATATTTAAGGCCTACCCAAGCATGTTCTTACCTTTTATATAATAAATACATCTAAAACGTACCTCAAAATCGAAGTAACCATCTTAAGAAATGGATGGTTAGCTCCCTTCTTTCCTTCCCTTCTTCCTTCGGTAGCCAATTGTGGGTATTACGGTGATATAAATGATTTCTATCTCGCAAATACTTCAAGAACCCTTAGGGAGGTGTTTTGGAGGCCAACCCTTAAGATTGAATATAATGAAGTACTTTGTTGCAAAGTATGTTCACAAATTAAATAGCTACTATAATTAACAAATCTTATATCATGATGCAAATTTTCGTAAACAACTCATTTTTATTAAAACACGTATTCAATTATATATGATTTCATTTAATCATTTCAATCATGTGGAATAACACATTTCACACAATGAATAGCGACGAAGGGAGAGAAGAAGAAGAACCAGAGTTTTAGTAAAACTAAGACTAAAGTATCTTTAACAACAAAAAAGTTTGAGAATTTCTAGGACAATGCTCAGAAACCAAACATGATAAAGAGAAGTCAACATATGACAAAGAAACAAGTTTTTTTCTTAACGGAACCAAGGTAAGAACAGTTAAAAAGGACCCAATGAATTCCTCCCAGTGCACCTCAATCAGATCCATAATTACTTTTGAATGAGACTTAAGTTAATAAGATTGTTCGTGGTAAGAAAATGGTGGGGATTCTAGAAAGAAGAAAATACTTTTTGATGATTCTAATTATCTTTCGCAATCAAAATTATTACAGCTAAGAAAGTTTTTGCACTTACACAAACAAGACTTGATTTATTATCGATGAAGTTTCATAATCTGTTGCTTTACTTCTGTACACGTTGGAAAAGCTCAGCTGATTTCATTGGGCAACTTAATGAAATCACATTAGATAAACAATAGGCACAAATTGTGTAGTTTAAATTGCAAAAGACAAAAAGATAGCATTGGTTAAGTATTTACATAGAAACATAGTTCCCAAAAATTATCAAGATTTAGTTTGCCGAGGACAAGCCAATCCACATTCTCCTCATATCAAGTAAAGATTGCTTTTTTTTTGCCATCCCAGTGTTTTTTCAACAAAGTTGATGCAAAGAAAACTATGAACCACCAATAGTGGCGGAGCCAAAAGTTTTATTTAGTGTGGGCACTACTATTTTATATAACCATCAATATTTTCTTCTAACGTATGTTTCCTTCTACCGAATCTATCTGATGTAGTGACTATTCCACACTTAAATGAACAAATGATTTAATGACAATTAAAAAAAAATTATAGGTTTTTCATTTAATATTTCAAAAATTCACAAGGTTTATAAGGTATTGCATTTTATAATGTTTTATAATTTTATATTAGACAAGTTAAAAATTTATAGCATTGAATTTAATTGAAGAATTTATGAGTGAGGAGACAAATAGGATTTCTTCGATTTTAAAAAATTACAGATTTAAAATTTGTATCTATCCCTTCGTCTTATGCTTATATATATATATATATATATATATATATTTATATATCTGTGTGTGTGTCGTTTACTCATTTTATTTGGAATGTCCAATTAGTTGCATATAAAACTCAAGATTTCCTCATGCACATGAGTCCCAATTAGAACTTATTAATTGAACTTCCAAATCTCAGTGTGTTGTGGTCCAGTGACCATACTGAGCCTATTGTGGCTCCGCCAGTGACCACCAACCTAAGTTTAGTGACCATTTGTGGTAATTATCCAAATGAAGCAAAAGTAGTTAGTAGACATACGCAGGTAATTGAACGTACCATCCTTTGAACCACATGGGTGCCTAGTAATAGATCCCAGTTTCATCGTTAATCAATTTTTGCATCCAAATCTGGATAGTTTCAACCAAAGTTTATTCCATTTCGACAAAAGTGTGTTCCAATTTTTTGCACATAATCATGTTGGATGGTGCCTTTTTCAAACACTTGGAATATCTGAACCGCAACCTTCTATTCGCCTTCTCTAGCACGTTCAAATATTTGGCAAATTAGAGTCTTTGAGGTAGATAACCATATATCGTTTACCTCTTGTTCCGTTTCTGCTAACCAAATGCATCGATTCTGAAATAAAACCAATGGTTGAATGAGAAAACATAAGACAATAGTCAAGTTTTTTATAAGAAAACATGAAATCAATTGACCAGTTAACTATTTGATGTCAGTTATCTTCAATGCATTATATTCAAAAAAATGCATAATGTCTTATTCAATGGATATTACTTATGGTTGATCCGCTAAGTATCATATTTTGAATGCATTACATTCAATGGATGTAACGCCCAATCTAAACCCCACGAAATTAGAGTTCCGGAACTAGACTCGACGCTACAATTACATTTCACAAAGCAACACGGGTGGTGATTCACATTTTCAAATTGTTTATCATTTACAAAACACCATCAAAACATTGCCGTGTTCATTTCAAAATCATAAGTACAGGATCTTCATCATCTTTGTTCTTCCCCACCCACAATCTCTCACGCGTCAATCCCGTGAGGTTTCCCTTCCGTCACCCGAACTGCGTGTCTGCCCTGACGTACCTATAGTGAAATCATAAAAGAAAACCTGATGAGTCCCAAAGACTCAGTGGGCATACAGTTAAATGCAATGCATGTCACACTTATGTATTGGGCCCAGTTGCTTCTCAAGTGGATACACCGGCGCCAACATAACATAACATAACATATATGGCCTAATTGTCTCAATCCTCATGCGGGCTTCGCCCGTGAGACGGCCAATAGTCTCAATCCTCTTGCGGGGCCTTTTCCCGTGAGACTAAACATGACTTTACATAGGTGTACCCCTTGGTAAGTAACGATACATTCACACTTTACGACCATGTTTACCAACATAACAAGTACAAGAAGCTAACCTTTCCGATACCTCTACTTCCGGTAATGCTACACAGGTGATAGCCACATATAAACATACATCAAACATCAACATCATATATCACCTCAAGCATCATATAAACCCTAGGCTCTCGGACATGAGTAAGAAGGGTAACACTTAAATCATGCTATACACAGCTACTCAAGTCATAACTATACATCTCAAGAGGTATATGTGTACATCTAGGACTTTCTAACTACATAGGGAACTTTCTACCTCTACTTACCATGAGTATAATTAATATAGCAATACCCACCTTACTAGAATGGAAAAGAACCAAGGAGGTGATCACTACTTCACTTCAATCTTCACCAATCACCCAACTCAACAAGACCACAAGCTAGCCCTTGCTTATACCCAAGTTGAAGACCTTGGAAATGATAAAAATGGCTTTTTGGGGGTTTAGGGTCGAGCTCATGAAGAAAATACCCCAAAAATGGCTTCTGTTGACCTAAATACCATTCTGCCGACTTACCAGGGTACGACCGTAACTTTCTACCTTACGGCCGTAAACTCCAAAATTACGGCCGTAACATACCTTTATACGGCCGTAACCCAGTCTCTGTAAATATGGCGCATTTTCCACTTTTGACACTTACGGCCGTAAATACCCTTCTTACGGCCGTAACTCCTGAGATACGGCCGCATCTATACTTCATACGGCCGTAATTAACTCTCTGCATCTTGACGCACCTTGCACTGTGCAGACTTACGGCCGTAACATTCGGCCCTTACGGCCGTAACGACCACCTTACGGCCGTAAATACAAACCTTACGGCCGTAATTTTCCATTTTTCTGCGTGTTTGCACCCGACGTACGCTTAACGACCCGAAACCATACATACCCTCATATACACTTGGGAACACACCCAAACACACATAACAACATATGACAACACTGCACATGCAAGCCACACCCAAAATGACGTCATCAACATCACATATTCGTACGAAAAACGAACGGGGCGTCACAATCGTCCCCCCTTAAATAAATTTCGTCCTCGAAATTTACCTTTAAAGAGTTCGGGGTAGCTTTGCTTCATAGTTTCTTCTCGTTCCCACGTTTCCTCTTCCATAGTTGCGCTTTGCCAGAGTACACGAACGAGAGGAATGTGCTTTCCACGTAACTGTTTGACACTTCGGCCGATAATTTGAACGGGTCTTTCCTCGTAAGACAAATCGGGTTGCAAATCCAACGGAGGGTCTGGCAGGATATGATTCGGATCTGGCACATATTTCCGTAACATGGAAACATGAAATACATTGTGGATCCGATCCATGTCCGTCGGTAACTTCAACCGATAAGCAACCTCCCCAACTCGGTCAAGGATTTCGTAAGGGCCAATATAACGTGGTGTAAGTTTGTCGCGTTTGCCAAACCGGAACAACCTTTTTATTGGTGAGATGCGAACGAACACTTTTCACCAATAGCAAATTCCAGTGGTCGACGTCGATTATCCGCATAACTCTTCTGTCGATCCTGAGCAACCTTCATGCGTTGCTTAATCTTTTCCAGTGCGGCAAGCATCTCTTGTATCATCTCCGTTCGTAACACTTTCATCTCCCCAACATCATCCCAATGTAGAGGAGACCTACACTTTCGTCCGTACAACGCTTCATATGGCGGCATGCCCATCGAGGAATGGTAACTATTGTTATATGCAAACTCGACCAGAGGAAGATGACGATCCCAACTTTGGGGAAACTCCAAAACACAAGCACGTAGCATATCTTCAAGTGTTTGGATCGTCCGCTCCGTCTGCCCATCGGTTTGCGGATGAAAAGCAGTACTAAACTGAAGTTTTGTCCCCAAAACTGACTGTAACTCCTTCCAGAAATGAGATAAGTACCGAGGGTCACGATCAGATGTAATTGTGACTGGTACGCCGTGTAGCCGAACAATTTCCTGAACATATAACTGAGCTAATTGTTCCATACGGTACGTCATCTTCACAGGCAGGAAATGCGCTGACTTAGTAAGCCGATCAACAATAACCCAAATACCGTCCGCTCCTTTACTTGTCCGTGGTAAACCGCTTACAAAATCCATTGTTACTTCATCCCATTTCCATTCCGGTATTGGGAGTGGTTGTAACGGTCCTGCCGGCCTTTGATGTTCAGCTTTCACTTGTTGGCACACTAAACACCTCGCCACAAACTCGGCTATATCCCGCTTCATGCCAGGCCACCAATAAAGTACCTTCACTGCTTTATACATCTTAGTCGAACCCGGAAGAATCGTATAGGGTGTCATATGAGCTTCTTGACAGATTTCTTGCCGTAATTCCTTTGCCACTAGAACATAATAGCGGTCTTTATACTTGAGAAGCCCTTGTTGTATTTGAAAATCTGGATTTGGTTTCTCATCCAATTTCCTCTTCACCTTACAAGCCCAAGCATCGGTTTCCTGCTCTTCTTTGATACGCTCAATCAAAGTCGATTGAATGGACATAACTGCCAATCGGGCCTCGTCCGGCGCTAAAATCTCCAAATCGAAAGTTTCCATTTCCTCTTGCAACTCCTTTGACCTTTGCTTTGGCGCTTTTCGACTCAATGCATCTGCAACCACATTTGCCTTTCCCGGATGGTAGTGAATAGAACAATCATAGTCTTTCACCAGCTCTAACCAACGACGTTGACGCATGTTAAGGTCTTTCTGTGAAAAGAAATACTTCAAACTCTTGTGATCTGTATAAATCTCGCATCGTACGACATAAAGATAATGACGCCAGATCTTTAAAGCAAACACTATCGCTGCCAATTCCAAATCATGCGTGGGATACTTTTGTTCATAGCTCTTTAGTTGGCGTGAAGCATAGGCGATCACTTTCTCCTTCTGCATTAGGACACACCCAAGCCCTTGATGTGATGCGTCACTGAAAATGGTGAAGGCCCCTGAGCTATCGGGAATGGCCAAGATAGGCGCTGTGGTGAGGCGAGTCTTCAATTCTTGGAAGCTCTTCTCACACTCCTCCGTCCACCTGAAAGGGACATTCTTCCGTGTCAAATGCGTCAATGGAGAAGCAAGTTTGGCGAAGTCCTCAACAAACCGACGATAGTACCCGGCCAATCCTACAAAACTCCGTACATCGGTGGGTGTTGTCGACTGTGGCCACTCCAATACTGCTTCTATCTTACTAGGATCAACAGCAATACCTTCTTTCATGATAACATGTCCCAAGAACATCACATGTTCGACCCAAAACTCACACTTCGAGAATTTGGCATATAACTTCTCGTCTCGAAGGGTTTGCAAGGCAAGACGGAGGTGCTTCTCATGTTCTTCCCGGGTCTTGGAGTAAATCGAAATATCATCGATGAATACAATCACGAACTGGTCAAGATGCGGCTTGAACACACGATTCATCAAATCCATAAAGGCCGCCGGCGCATTAGTAAGTCCAAAGGGCATGACCAGGAATTCAAAATGACCATATCGAGTACTAAAGGCCGACTTTGAAATATCCTCCTCTCTAATCCGCAACTGATGATATCCTGAACGTAAATCAATCTTCGAATAGATTGCTGAACCCTGCAGTTGATCCAAAAGCTCATCAATACGCGGTAGTGGATACTTGTTCTTCACCGTCACCTTATTCAACTCTCGATAGTCAATACACAACCGCATCGCGCCATCCTTCTTCTTAACAAATAAAACTGGCGCACCCCAAGGTGAAGTGCTTGGTTTTATAAATCCTTTCTGGAGCAAATCATCCAACTGGACACGAAGCTCTTTCAGTTCTGAAGGCGCCATACGATAAGGAGTTTTGGAGATAGGTAAGGTACCCGGTACAAGCTCAATCACAAACTCAATCTCCCGAGATGGAGGCAATCCGGGGAGATCTTCGGGAAACACATCTAAAAATTCCCGAACAATCGGAACTGAGGACGGCGTCACCGGTTCTTCGATCTTCATGTGATACAATGTGACTACATACGCTTGACATCCTTGACTAATTAACTTTCTTGCTTTCATTGCTGAGATAATGACCCTTCGTGAGCTTTCCAACCTTGGAAATACAATCGGTTCACCCGTGGGGAATTTCAATGCTCGTTTAGGGCAGTCCAATATCACCCCAAAACAGGTTAACCAATCCATGCCGAGAATTACGTCAAAATCTCGAAGATCCAAGGCAATCAAATCAATAACGGTTTCATAACCCTGAACATGGATAGTAACAGCCGGAAAATAGTGCAAGGCACATTGATTTTGTCCCGAAGGCACCATAACATCAATAGAAGGCCACAAGGACTCCGAATGCATACAATTCCGTTGAGCATACGAAGTAGAGATAAAAGAATGCGTAGCACCGGAATCAAACAAAGCATAAGAGGTAACGTCGAGACATAAACGATACCTGCAATAACATCAGCCCTCTCTGACCCCTCCGAATGTCCTAAGGCAAAGACACGTCCGGCCGGTCGGGATGGAGGAGGTTGTGAAGCCACTTGATCTCGAACCTCTGGACATTCTCGGCTCATGTGTCCCTCCTTACCACAACGATAGCATCGGTTCGTACTGAAGTAACACTGCCCCCAATGTGTCTTCCCACAAGTTTGGCACGTCGGAGTAGGCGTCGTAAAATTCGAACCTTTCTTTGCCGGTGGACGAGATGAAGGGGCATTATTGGCCGGTCTCTTGTTGTTTCTCCCTCGTCCACGATAATTTGTACCTCAGCCACGATTACTAGCCGAGGAACTCTGTGAGGAATACGACTGCCCTTGAGTCGATTGCATGGCTTGACTTGAGTGACTCACAACTGAACGGGCTTGCACTATCCGAGCCTCTGCCCGTTCCGCCACATATGCGCGCTCGACGATATCCCCATAACTTGCCGTGGCAACACTCGCCAATTGAACATCTCGAGCCAATTCGGGCTTCAACCCCGAGATGAACCGCGCAATCTTCCTCGCCGGAACATCCACCATATGTGTGGCAAACCGAGCATATTCATCAAATTTCTTACTGTACTCATTCACTGACATGTTACCTCGGTAATCAATAAACTCATTAAGCTTCTCATTCTTAGCAGCGTCAGAGAAATACTTATTTCGAAACCGTGTACAAAAATCCGTCCAAACGGCAACGGGGACTGTTTCTCCTTGCCTAACGGTGTCCCACCAAAAGCCAGCCGATCCCCGCAACATAAACGTAGCACAGTTCACTTGCTCGGACTCGGGAATATGAGCATACTCAAACATACGCTCCATTGTTTGAATCCAATTCTCCCCATCGACTGGATCCTTGGCATCCTCAAAGATTGGAGGGTTCAAACGCCGAAAGCGATCCGTGGCTAACTCCTTGTCCCTATCCTCTTTTGCGCCACCAACCCCCGATCCACTAACTGCATTACTTGCATTTGCATTACTTCCACTTCCACTATTCGATTCGTCATCATCTGTGCATCATCACGAGATCATGTTCCACCAACCGAAGTCAACCGTTCAATAACGGCAGCCTGATCATTATCCGCCATCTAAAGACACAATAATATCCATAACTCATAAACTCACCCTCATCACAAAAGTGCTTGTACACTTCACATGAAAACACACACAACCAATAGCTATATCAAAGCACATAAACAAGCCGACTCACAACTCGGGGTAGCGGAGAAATCCTCACGTGGTTAGGGAAGAGAGGAAAGCATGCTGCTCTGATACCATCCTGTAACGCCCAATCTAAACCCCACGAAATTAGAGTTGCGGAACTAGACTCGACGCTACAATTACATTTCACAAAACAACACGGGTGGTGATTCACATTTTCAAATTGTTTATCATTTACAAAACACCATCAAAACATTGCCCGTGTTCATTTCAAAATCATAAGTACAGGATCTTCAGCATCTTTGTTCTTCTCCACCCACAATCTCTCACGCGTCAATCCCGTGAGGTTTCCCTTCCGTCACCCGAACTGCGTGTCTGCCCTGACGTACCTATAGTGAAATCATAAAAGAAAACCTGATGAGTCCCAAAGACTCAGTGGGCATACAGTTAAATGCAATGCATGTCACACTTATGTATTGGGCCCAGTTGCTTCTCAAGTGGATACACCGGCGCCAACATAACATAACATAACATATATGGCCTAATTGTCTCAATCCTCATGCGGGCTTCGCCCGTGAGACGGCCAATAGTCTCAATCCTCTTGCGGGGCCTTTTCCCGTGAGACTAAACATGACTTTACATAGGTGTACCCCTTGGTAAGTAACGATACATTCACACTTTACGACCATGTTTACCAACATAACAAGTACAAGAAGCTAACCTTTCCGATACCTCTACTTCCGGTAATGCTACACAGGTGATAGCCACATATAAACATACATCAAACATCAACATCATATATCACCTCAAGCATCATATAAACCCTAGGCTCTAGGACATGAGTAAGAAGGGTAACACTTAAATCATGCTATACACAGCTACTCAAGTCATAACTATACATCTCAAGAGGTATATGTGTACATCTAGGACTTTCTAACTACATAGGGAACTTTCTACCTCTACTTACCATGAGTATAATTAATATAGCAATACCCACCTTACTAGAATGGAAAAGAACCAAGGAGGTGATCACTACTTCACTTCAATCTTCACCAATCACCCAACTCAACAAGACCACAAGCTAGCCCTTGCTTATACCCAAGTTGAAGACCTTGGAAATGATAAAAATGGCTTTTTGGGGGGTTTAGGGTCGAGCTCATAAAGAAAATACCCCAAAAATGGCTTCTGTTGACCTAAATACCATTCTGCCGACTTACCAGGTATGACCGTAACTTTCTACCTTACGGCCGTAAACTCCAAAATTACGGCCGTAACATACCTTTATACGGCCGTAACCCAGTCTCTGTAAATATGGCGCATTTTCCACTTTTGACACTTACGGCCGTAAATACCCTTCTTACGGCCGTAACTCCTGAGATACGGCCGCATCTATACTTCATACGGCCATAATTAACTCTCTGCATCTTGACGCACCTTGCACTGTGCAGACTTACGGCGTAACATTCGGCCCCTACGGCCGTAATTTTCCATTTTTCTGCGTGTTTGCACCCGACATACCCTTAACGACCCGAAACCATACATACCCTCATATACACTTGGGAACACACCCAAACACACATAACAACATATGACAACACTGCACATGCAAGCCACACCCAAAATGACGTCATCAACATCACATATTCATACGGAAAACGAACGGGGCGTCACAATGGATACATATATTGAAACCGCATCTGTCCTCCGACTTGAGCTTTGTAAGCTAAGTGGATGGGTATATAGATGCTCCATTAAATAAAAAAATGAAGGGAAAATCTTCTCGAGATTGCATAATGTCACTATAATGTTTTGCTCAAGTTGTTCCATATATTTCATCTTCAAAACAGTAGAGCATATATCTCTAAAGAAATGACTTACTTTTGTTACAACTTCCCAAATCAGCTTAGCCAAATAGATCTTTCAGTATAATTAGGAGCAATCGTTGTATAAAGATATGACACTCATGACTCTTCATTCCATGCATTTCAAAATCACCTTTGACACATTTTGCAATATCTGATGCGTACCCATCTAGCATTATTAAATTTTTAATCCAATTGCATACTTATTGTTTTTGGTCTTTAGTTAAGCTATAAGCAGCCTTTTGCATATATAGCTTTCCTCTTTGATCTTCCTATATATGACTTTAAGGACGATCACAATAAAGTTCCAAATCCTTTCTAGACTTGAAGTTATCTCTTGTTCTTCATTTCACATCCATCATTGTGTCAGATATATTGTCAAATGCATTCGTCTCAATGTGTATCACATCCAAATTGTGTCAAATATAATTTGTGTGCCAATTATGACTGCGACCAAAACCCTCTATCTCTAGCATTTTTCCTAATTCCTATTGGGATGTTCGGAAGGTTATCAACTTCACGCCTTAACGCATCCCCGGCTATCCGTTTTATTGGCTCATCCTTCTCAACTCTCCTAGTGTAAAACATATCGCATTGTCTTCTAAAAGCATGCTTTGAAGGTAAAAATCTATGATGGCAATAAAAAAAGGAACTCTTCGCCCAGTCTTAAGTGTAAATGATTTAGATTGGGCCATGCAATACCGAAAACATTTATCCGTGTGTACTACATCGAGAAAACATGTCGTACCATGAAAAATCACTAATAGTCCACATCAAAGCAGCTCTCATTTGAAAATTTTGTTTCATATGCATGTCATAGGTTTCAACACCTTCGTGCCATAGTGTTTGTAATTCATCTATGAGAGGGTGCTAATAAACATGAAGGTCTTTCCTTGGACTCCTAGGTCCTCGGATAACCATACTAAAAAACATGTTGCCCTATTTTAGGCACATCCAAGGTGGAAGGTTATACACAGTAATGATAACTAGCCAACACGAGTAGACCTTAAACATGTAGAGCGATTTTGAAGCCATTCGTACATAAACCAAGACGAATGCCATGTGGATCAAGGCAAAATAGAGGATAAGTTCTATCAAAGTGCTTCCATACTTCACTATGTACAGGATGCGACATCTCACCACGTGTGACTTGATTCTTTCAATGCTATATCATGTATTCTGTTGTATATCTCGACGTATAGATGATAAGTGCTTTAATAGCACATACTGAATCCTCTTAGTATCATGTTTTTATTCATTTTGTTGGTTTATAAAATTGACATTTGATGTATCATGTTTATTGTGTTTGTTAAAGGATCAAGAAAAGTCAAAATAAGTGGAAAAAAGGACCAAAAAGTGCAAAAAATGGAAGTTTGGGAACCAAAACGAATAAGTTTGAAAGATGGAAGATCAAACATTCAAATATCTTATGGTTGTAACCTACATCAGTTACGATCGTACCCATCATTGGCGAAGGAAGGAAAAACTTCCAAAAAATTAGTTATGGCCATGAGCATCATCCATCATGGCCGTAACTCATTCAAACAGTCGGCGAGTAAAATTTTCAGAATCTAAATCACGGTTGTCACTACCGTTACTTACGGCCATAACAGCGAGGGGCAAACATTTTCTATTTTTGATAGAACTATAATTTTGGTAATCTTTATGCGACTTGTTGGGCAAGAAATTCAAGGCTTTTAGAAACCTATTGAAGAATATCTAAAGCGGAGAAAGCCATAAGAAACTAGATTTGAACTTGGAGATAGTAGAGATCAATTCAAAAGTGAAATTCTAGCGAGAAGAACTCGAGAAGGTGGATTCGAGATTCAATACATCTGCTTCCACTATAAACATGATTGGCTGAGCTTCTTCGTCTAGTTCAAGGGAGATGTTGTGACTATGCATTTATTTTAGCCTTTTCCTTTAAACAAGTAACGCTGTGTTTTCTCTCTTCTTTTAATTTGTTGGATTTGTGAGATTCAAACCCGAGTATTAATTAATTTTATGATCAATTAGATTTGTCCCAAGTATTTGTTAATTCCATTAATTCATGTTTTATGCTAGAGTTAGAATTATTGATTCTTAATTGTCATTAATCCCTAATTCGAAGTAGCAACTATAATTCTTGCAATTGTAGCATTAATCCAACCAAGTTTATCAATCCAATCTTGTTAGATTATTTGCTTGGTGTAGCCTATTCTTCTTGTTCTTCATACTAGCACGTATATGAAATCATAAGTGCTTATTTAAGATTGTTTGAGTTCTTGAAATAAATCAAAGATCTTATTTTGATTTAGTATGCGTAAGGAAGAATTTCGGTAGTTAGAGCTTGTTAACAACTTAGGGTTAGTAAATTGAAAAGGCGATAGAACTTCGTTACGGAAAAATAGTTTAATATCAATTGATGACACAACCGAACCTGAGACCTAGATTGTGCATTGAATTGAATTTCTCTACATCTTTGATTATTTATTTACATTGCTTGTTTTTAATTTGGATTACAGATTGACCCTAGCTCCCGCTATTGCCTTCTTAGGAATCAATAGTGGCCAAGGTATTTTAATTATATTTTGCTGTATCATGGCATGCATCGATACAACCTCTACAACCTAGGAGTTAAAGATAACTATCGTAATACCTTCTGTGGTACTTTATGCTTCGATCGAGATACAAAGATACACCTAATTTGACTTTCACAAGGACTAAGAAAAATATAATTAATATTATTGGAAAGTAAAGTTTAGTTGTATTTTTTCAAATATGCCACCAAAATAAATGATGATAATGCATTTTCATTAATAACAATGCATATTAAACAATCACTAGTACACAATTGCCTTTAGGGGACGCCAATTAGGTGGCATTTTTATTGAAAACGCCACTTGTAGTATGGGTACTGAAGAAAGGGTGCCAGTTACAGCTATAATCCGCCACCCTAATTTATTTTATTATTATTTTTTTAAATGTTAAGCTAAAGGGTGGCAGTTGTGATGTAAAACTGCCACCCTAAGTGCTATATCGGGTGGCGGTTGTGTATTAACAACCACCACCTTATATCAATTTAGGGTGGAAGTTCTATGTACAATCACCACTGTAACTTCAATTTTTTAAAAAAACCCCCAAAATCCCCAATTCATCAGCGTGCACCAGAAACTAGCCCCAATTCACGCGAAACTCAACCAGCTAGTTGGCAAATACCAAGCAAAAATAGCTAGATTTCCATCATTGACGCAGATTTTGCTGCAAATTCTTCATGGGTTGGAGCTACATTTGAAGTAAGATTCTTTTTCTTGATGTATTTCTTCCAATTTCGGGTATAGGTTGGAATTTAACATCCCAAATTGTAGGTATTTTCTTGAAATCAGATTTGGGGCAATTTTTGTTGGTTGTTGAAGCCTAATTTGAAGAAAGCTCGTCCTCACGCTATCAATTGTTGACATATTTTCGTATTTTGAAGGTTAGAAAATACCATCCCCAAATTCTATTGTTTGTTGTTATTAGATTGTTATTAGATGTGTTTTTTGTCCAAATTTCCGTATATTATTTGTTGCAATGAATATATACTTGGGATTTATATGCATTATTGTTGAATTAGTGTATTATGATAGTTAGATTGGTTAGTATTATTTAGTGAAGTATTTTTTTCGAATAGTTTTAGAGGAATTATAAATAACTCATAAGACAAATTGAAAAATGAATTGTTAATATAGTTATTAAAATTGATATTTTATGAAATAATATTAACTTTAATTTTTTGATATGTCCCTAATTTAATTAGTATTCTACGCATGATAAAATAATGCATGCAATATTTATAAATTATGTTGAACTACATTTTAATACATAATAATTAAAATAATATTAATTTTATATACATATAATTTATTAAATGTAGTGACCGGAGATTAAAATATTTAATTAAATGAAATCTCAAGCATATCGCTACAACTTCACCTATAAAATCTAATAGCGTACGCTCGTCTAGTTGAGGTTTATATTATTTATTGCTATAATTAATTATTATAAGAAAATAATTTATAAAATTTATTTATTTACAAATTTAGTTTTGAGGGCCAAACTTTTAAAATTTATTTATTTCAGTCCCTAAAGATTTTTATTTTTCTAAAGCTCAATGTGTAGTCCAACCTGAGTGTAGAGTTTGTTTAACCCAATTAGTAGCCCATTCACGGCCCGATTTGTTCTAGCCTAATAAGAATATCCTTTAAATACTAATGGGTGGGATTTTCTCAAACCCTAACCCCATTACACTCGCATTGTTCCTCCATTAACACCTTGTGGGAGAAATCAAGTTAATCTCCATCCTTATTCCATTCTCATTCAACAAATCAAGCTAGTTTCAAGTGGTAAGATTCTTAACTTTTCATCTTCATTTCTATTTCTATTTTCTCTCTCTTTTATTTTATTATTTCTTTCACACAAATCCTTAATCGGTAAACTACCAGATTGGTATTTAAAATACCACCATCTTGCCAGATTGGCATTTAAAATACCACCGGCGACACTAAAGCATTTAAAATGGCACTTTCGCGCACATCAGCCCCCACTCCACGCTGCCGACCAAAATAATGATTAAAATAATATTTTTTTGAATTTCTTAATTCCCTTTCTTTTCCCATTACCGGTGCCCCCAAATTAAACCCGTAATTAACCTAACCCCATACCCGTCTCGCTCTCTTCCTCTCGAAACACGCACACACACACTGCAATTCTTTGGCTAGGGCTCACGATTCTTGGTTGAAAATTCGTTGCTCAAGAACATCCGAAAAAGGTAATTGTTTAGTTTTCCGATCTCTCTTTCTCTTTGGTCATCTACTTTTTCCTTTTGATTTTGTAAAATGTATATAAAATTGGCATTGTGATTGTTATAATATTGGCATTGTGATTGTTGATTATGTTGAATGTGAAACTTATATTCATGATTCTCTGGCTAATTAATTTAAATATTACTAACCAATTTTTATATATTTCAAGGCAATTGAATATTGCAAGTAGCTAGGTTAAGAGTTTATTAGGCGTAGTGTGGTTCTATAATTTTTAATACAAGGCTTTTTCTCTATAATTTCGGATGGAACATTACATGATTTGGCGAAACTTTGTTGCAGATTTTTTGCAATGAATATTGACGATCTATATGAAAATATCAATGGAAGCCATAATGTTGATCTGCTTGGAAGTCCAGAGGTGCATTTAATTGCTCAATCCGATTCTTTGATTGAACCATTAGCTATCCAGAAAACACCAAGAACTAGTCCAAGAAACAAAACACTTACTCCTAGAAGAAAAAAGGGTACTTCGAGAAGGCGGAGTCCTACGTCTAAGAAGGGTTTTCGAGAGGAAGAGAGCGAGACGGATTTGGGGTTAGGTTAATTACGGGTTTAATTTGGGGGCACCAGTAATAATGGGAAAAGAAAGGAAATTAAGAAATTCAAAAAAAATTATTTTAATCGTTATTTTAGTCGGTGGCATGGAGTAGGGGCTGATGTGCGCGAAAGTGCCATTTTAAATGCTTTAGTGTCGCCGGTGGTATGTTAAATACCAATCTGGTAAGATGGTGGTATTTTAAATACCAATCTGGTAGTTTACCGAATCCTTAATAGATTGCTAAATTTCATTTACTTTTAGGGTGTGTTTGATTGCAAAGCCGGAAAATGGTTAGAAGGAAAATGTTTTCCGGGTAAATGAATTCCGGGAAAAGGTTTTCCAGGGAAATTGTAATTGTAGGTGTTTGATTGGGTTAATTTGAAAGTTGGAAAATGATGTTATTTTCCTTATTTTTGAGGTTTTTTTTAATAAAATTTGATCATTTTCCTTATCTTTATGGTTAAAATAAATTATCTATTAAAAAAAAAAAGAAAAAAAAATGCCAAACTTTTCCCGGAAAACAAAAACCACCTCCACCCCAAGGAAAACGTTTTCCTCCAAAACAAGGAAAAGAACGGAAATCGAGAAAAAGCTGGAAAACGTTTTCCAGGAAAAAAAGTGCAATCAAACAGCCAAGGATGGAAAAAAAAGCCGGAAAATGAGTTTTCCTGGAAAAATTTGGTTGAATCAAACACACCCTTAAAGTTTATACTAGCCTACACACACACACTCACGCAGTTCTCGCACACACACAAATCCGGCCACCACCACCTCCACGGGCATCTCCACCAACAGCCTTCACCGTCATCACCATCATCAACATACACACGCCGTCATCACCTCCATAAACACACACAGAACACGCACACAGTCGCATATATACATACATATACATTCACACCATTGCACCCTCGGCCAAGAAGCATCGTCCACGCCCAAACACCACTTCACAACACAAAAATTATACCTACACCTTCCCCTATCTCCCTAGAACACCATGTAACCATTTGATTTCAGAAATGGTTAGAGATTTGATCGAATTTTGAAAATACCCAATTTTTCCTCAACCTTCAACCATCGATTTCGAGCTGTATAAGCAACCTCCCCTCAATTGAAAATCACCAAGAGGACCACCACACCCCCCTCCACCTTCGCCGGCCAAAACACCGGCAAAAAACTGCCGGAAAATATCGTCCCATACACTGAGTTCGGCCGAGAGCGAGAGAGGAAATGGAGAAAAGAGCCGAAGGATTTTTCTGGTTTTCTTTTTGATTTATTAGAATATTTTCAATCCAAGTCCCTCGATTTATTTACTTATTTTAAGTTTGTCCCTAAGTTTTATTTAATTTATAAATCCTAACTTTTAGTTATTATAATTTAACCCCTAAACAATCTTTGAAAATCTAGTCCCCAGCTTTATTTATCTTATTTAAGTGAGCCCTCAAAGTTTATTTAAATTCTAGTCCTTAACCTTCAATTGTTGCAATTTGACCCATAAACTTTTATTTCACTTTTAATCCTTCAATTTCTTATTCCTATTTAAATTAACCCCCAAATTTTAATTGCATCTTAGTCCCCCATGTTTTAAAAAAATCTTATAATTGAGTCCAAAGTATTTTTAGTTCAATTTTATTTCATATTAGACCCTCAAACTATTCAATTCTTTAAAGTTGACCCCCAAAGTTTTATATTCTTTCTATTTTGGTCCATAAACTTCTATATTATTTATAAATAGTTAATAATAAAGAATATTAACATAAATTAAAGTCCTCATTGACTAGACGGGGCGTATGAACAGCTAGAGGACTCATTCTCACCACTTAGTAGGCTCAAAACTCGAGAGAGACTTGAGGTAGGCTCAAAAACCCACTTTTACTTATCGCGCATTTATAGTTAATAATCTGTACTATATGACTATCTTTAGTATGTAATAGACTTGCCTTCGGGCTCATATTTGCCTTCGGGCCTAGACTTGCCTTCAGGCCGAGAGTTGCCTTCGGGCCCAGAGTTACCTTCGGGTATTATATTCCAGAAGTTACATATCTATTTTGCCTTATATACTCGTATCGATTGATTAACTTGTGGAGAGCCTACTGAGTATTATTAAAATACTCACGCCTTTCATTTTTAATTAATTACAGATTGAGGAGATCGGAGGAGTGGCTAGTTGTCGGAGCTCTCTAGGGTTTATTAAATAAGAAATTTCATTTCCGTTGTTATTTTGGGTAAACTGGTATATTGAACTATGTCGTCTCAAACGTTTGAACTATTTAGCATCTTTTGTTAAATGTTTTGAATTTCTAGAGATTGAACAAGTATGAGATACTCTAAGTGGTTGTCATTTTAAATGAAATTCTGCATCTTATTAATTGTTATCTTTCCGCATTGATTAATATCATTATTATTATAAAAAAATTAAAATTTAAATAGCTAAGAAAATGAACTAGCGTTCTGAGCTTATAAAACTCGGGGCGTTACAGCTTGGTATCAGAGCGGGTCTACGTTTCTGTAGACTTGCAAATTATTTGAAGAATTTTTCAAAAGTTTTGAACATTTTGAGAGTTTTAAGTCCTAAAAGCTATCACGATCATTGTCTCTCCGCCGACTCTGAGGTAAAGAACTTATTATTTTATATTTTATGGTTTATGTTCCGGATACATGAAATGAAATATTTTATATAAGATAGAATGCTTTATGTGAAATAGAGATGAAGTACTTGTATCCGGATAGAGAGAAAAGAAACCGAGTTTGAGTCTAAGCGTGAAATCTCCAAGTGATGAATAAAGCATGAATTAAAGTATATTTTGTGATATTTCTAGTCCTCAAAATTGACTTCATGATTTGAAACACCTATTGACTATTATGTGAGCATATTGCTATCCCTATTGCCTATATGAATGGTGATTGTGACTTTAGTTTGATGTAATGCATTGAGATGGCAATATAACATGGTGTTATATTGTGTGGTTTATTTGTCTAGAGGAAGATGGTTCGACCACGTCGGGCTGCCACATATAGGGCTGATCCTAATCAGATTGACCCGGCTGCTTTCATGAGGAATTTTATGCAGTTTGTTCAGAATATGGCACAAGCTCCTCCCCAGCTTGCTCCAATTGCCCCCACCGTTTCACCGATTGTGCAGTTTAGGAAGTACAGTCCACCCACATTCGACGATGAGAGCGATCCTCCAACTGTTGAGGAGTGGATTCAGGATATTGAGAGGATTTTCAGACACATCTCATGCCCTGACGATCAGAAGGTGTTATGTGCTGAGCTTATGTTGAAGGGCAATGCTAGCTATTGGTGGGCATCGGATACCCGGACTAGGAGTGCCGACCAACAAAGGGCCTTCACTTGGGAGCAATTTAAGGAGGGATTGAGGAAGAGGTACTTCCCACGGGCACTTCATGACAAGAAGGAGAGGGAATTCTTGGATCTAAAGCAGGGCGATATGGATATCATTGACTATGAGAGGAAGTTCGAGGAGTTACCTCGATTTGCGGATCAGTTTGTTGATTCAGATGAGAAGAAAGCACGCCGCTTTGAGATGGGCCTACGCCTCGAGATTCGACAGATTGTGAGCGTTCTTGAGCTCCCCACTTATGGGGAAGTGGTTAGCAAAGCTCTGACTGTGGCCTATGTTATGGAGGAAGCAAATGATAAGGGAATCAAGGTGGCCAAAGGTACCAAGGAAAGAGGAAATGGCAACGCCCAAGTCAGAGTCAGAACAAGAGCAAGAATCAAATGCCAAACAAGAAGCCCAATTATGGATCGACTAAGGGTTAGACTTCGGGAGACGTCCCTTAGTGCCCCAAGTGCAAGAAGCATCATAGAAGGGAATGTCTTTGGGCCTCAGGAGTTTGCTATAGATGTGGTCAGCCGGGCCATATGGCACCAGATTGTCGCTCGAAGTCAACCAAGAATGATGGGCTGTCAAAGAAGCATGAGCAAGCAAGGAAGGGAAAGGCTAGAGTTTTCGCTATTGATGCCCTGAGAGATGTTGATGTGATTGCAAGTATATCACTTACTCTAGTGCCCTCTAATATGTCATAGTTTTTATGGTCAAATTGCTAAATATTCAGCCAAATAGTACAAATCTTGTTTTTTTCTCCCGATTTTAAGAAATTGAAATAATTTGATTTAGAATTTTTTTTAACTAAAAGTGGCTTGCATTAGGTATTGATATTTAGGCATTGTTTGATTTGATTTGGTAAGTTTCTAATAAATTTAAGACATTTCTCTTACTTTTCAATCGTATATCCAAAAATCATTTTCCCCAAAAATCTCTATCAAACACACCCTTGATGATGAGCAACTTAAAATGGAACCAAACCCTTTTCTCCAAGTAGAAATAATAATTATATAGATTGAATTGCTGGTATGGTACTATGGGAATTTAGTTGGAGTAATTTTTTTTTTTATATTGGACTCAAAAGACAAAAAAATTAGTTTCCCGCACATACGTTTAAATGGCATTGGAAATTTATACCCTACCGAAAATTTTCTTTCTGTTATAAACAAGAGAGTTTTCATTTCAATTCTAGTTACCAAATTCATTACAAATGACCCCTATTTATAGAAAAATATTGGGGCATATCGTACTACAAATATTGATCCGGTACATAATAATCATTCACACAATGGGTTGGTGGCAGACAATTTACCACCAACACCATCATGACCTATTATTACATAACATGCTTTTCTTTTCTTTTATTTTCTCTCCTTTCGGTGCATTTCTTATCTCTTTTACAACACTCCTCCTTGAATGACTATTTAAACAATTGTCTTTTAAACTTGTTTGGCAAAAAATCCAGCGGGAGAAAAAACTTCCAAACTGATTGTAGTAGAGATTGAGATGATTATATATTATTTATTTATAGTATTTCCAGGAAAACCTCGTGGGACACAACCTTAGCAATAAGAAAAAGAGCTTGCTCCCCCTGATGTCGACTATTCCTATAGGAGTATCCATGCACTGTCTCATTAAAACCTTGTCAAGAAAACTCGGTGGGAAAAAACTTGATCGAAGGAAAAAGAGTACAACTACTCCATTTGATTTCACATCTCGGGAACTGATATATTCATTTCTAGAGAAAGACTTCAATAGCATCATCATCTAGATTTGAATTAATGTCTCCATTTTAATTTGGTCCAATAGATATATTGTGTTGATTTCTCCTGTAGTCCTCATGAATATGCCTTATTAAAAACTTATTATGAGAAAACCCAGTGGGAAAATCCTAATGAAGGAAAAAGAATACATTATTCATGCAAATACGCCATAAAATTGCCCTTATTACTTTAGTATTATTTCATATCGCAACCGGCGATCTCAAACGTATATCCTCATTATAGCGAGATATATACCCGGATCTCTTTTAGAAATTTCAAATTAGTTGTGATTAGGCTGCCTTATTAAAAACCTTATTTGGGAAAAACCCTTTGGGATAAAAACCCCAATCAATGAAAAGAGTACATCGTACACAGTTTTCTTCACAATAATATCATTGTTTTGAACTGTTGCATACACTGTTATCTGGAATCTCTTCAACAGTTCCAGTTTCATTATTTCTCATCAAGCCCGTATATTAATACTTTTATTATAAGAGCATATATTTCAACATTGGTATTCTTTGATATATTTCAATATCCTTATTATCATTGATTGTATGTAACGCCACATTTTTATAGTATGTTGACACTTTTCAATTTCATTTATTTCCCCATAACTTATCGAGATATCTCATTATCAATCCTCTTTTAGGATTACACAATATAGTTAAGTCTATATACTCTTCAAGAGTGTACGCCTCTTTTATTAAGAACATCTTTTATCATTTGCTTTGATATATACATATTTGCGGAATTCTTATTTAAATAATATCAACGCTTCGAGTTTGCTAATTTACCAAAGCATATGTAACTGGCATATCAGATCATTATAGTCTTTCATGCATCTTTGAATTTCAAATTCATATTTCAATTTTGAGGATGTAACATGATGCATTTCATATATCGTTTTCAACTATTAATACTAATGAGTGTATTTTTACACACGCATTTGATACCCTAAATATGTTAAAAGTTGAGTAAATGGATTGATCTCTACTCACAAATGTATAAAATTCATCTTTGTAGGTCAAAAACCATGTTTAAGAAGGAAATAATGCAAAAAGAGAGAAAAATGACCAAAATAGTCAGAAAGCTTGAAGATTGGGACCAAAGTGTAACTTTTTAAAAGATGAAGGACATCAAGTGCAATTATTTTGGGACCTTTTTGAAAGGAAGTTCAAAAGTTGGGACCAAAATGTACAAGTTTCATAGTTGGAGGACCTCAGATGCAATTTCCATATTTTTGAGCTTGAATTGTGGTTGTTGCCTGAAGCTGAGTTATGGGTGTAACTATCATGAGTTACACTCGTAACTACTAGTTTACGGCCGTAATCCCCCTTGGGTTACGGCCGTAACACCCGCCTCAGGTGCAGCCTGTTTTTGACTGGGCTTGAGTTATGGCCGTAAACCCTGTAAATCAGCATTGGCTGATTTTGCACGCCAAATCCTTTTTTTTAACCTATTTTACCCTTTACCTTGAGGATATTTTGGGATTTCTTCTCCTACAAAGTTGAGAAACATCCTAGGGCAATTCATTCTTAGATTAGAGAGGAAAAAAGGGAGAAGCAGAGAGAAGATGCTAGAGTTCCTTATTATTCTTGAAGAGGAATTGAAGAAGAAGAAGAAGATCATCCATTAAAGCTTTATATCTTCATCTTAAGGGAGTTTCCACTTCATTATTCTTGTATTTCCAATTCTTTTATCTCTTGTAATGTATCATTTTCATCTTCTCTTTGTTTCTTTTGCATCTATAGGCTAAATACTTTAGTGTTGTGATTCTTGATGTAGGTTATTTCACTTAATCAATTCCAATGTTTCTCTACTAGATTTTGTGTCATTTATCTCTTGTGTGTTTGTATTTGAGCTACATTGCCTTTTATTTGCTGAGCTACAAAATGATTGTTTGAGAATTGTGTGATCATTGAGAGATGTAATACAATTTGAAAACTACTTACAAACACCCCAGGTCTCATAATTGTAAGATATAGAGATATTCAATTCCCCAGGTGATCCTTTGGGTATTTTCACAATGGTTAATGCGATTAGTTGGTTCCAATCGGTGTAGAGATATTGTTGATTAATCAATTAGCTAGAATTTGTTTAACACTCGAGAGAGGTAACTAGTAAATATTGGAAAATCGGATCTAACTTGAGGATAAGTGATTCACGCTAGTGCAAATTGCGGAATTGATATAGTGAAGTTAAGTGAAATCTTGAATCCCGACACTCTCTTCTCTAAATTATTTTCAAAGTATTTTCGACTCCTTTAAACTTGCTTTAGTTGTGTTTTGATTGAATAGAATATTAATTACAAATCTCCAATATTTCGATCGAGATAAGATTGGTAATTTAGACACTTTTAATTCAATTCTCGTGGGAACGAAAACCGTCTTACTCTTTCCTACTTTAACTCGACATCATATACTTGCGATACGTTATTGAGCGAACAAATAGTCTCCCTCATGCTTAAGAACCAAACTCATACAATTGGTATGATTTCAATCATATAGGTTCTCGATATTTAGCCTTAATGAGGAATTTTATTTAGCTTGCATTTTGTTCTCCATATTGGCAAATTGATTGGACGACTCCAAATAATTTGCCTATTATATCCCATTCATATGCGTATATCCAATCCTTCAGGGATTTATTCAAATTATTGGGATAGACATTTACTAGCTTTATCATTAGATGTGGAAATCATATATCGTGAGCAAATCATCTCGTAAACTTCCAGTTACGATACACACATGTGACTACCTAGTGGATCTATATCATAATATCTAGTAGTCCACATGACGGTGAGTGGGCTCCTATAGCTCATCCCTTAAGAATTCTTCGGTTCTTGATTTCAATAAATTATTTACGTCAATCGAATGGGATTTATATAATGATCAACATGATTTATTACTTTCATCATATGCATAGCTCATCGACATATCCTATCATCTTTCGGCAACATTATTATACGCTACTATTTAAACGTCGAATCTTAGCCTTTACGTTTCATTTTACGGCACCGTTCAATCACGGAGTTGTACCTCATACGGATTATAAATCATTCGGACATTTGCAATGTTCACCCTAACAAGGGTCCATGCATTATAATGGATCATGCACTCTCAAATCTTCGTAAATACTATCCATTACTACCGATCAATACCTTAAAAAGAATTTATCAGGGTAGACTTGACAGGTTGAGAATGATAATTAATAAGGGCATCCCACAAGATATCCGATGGTTGATTGAAGCACGTGTTCGATTATCCGGTGAGTTTTCAATTCCTTCTAAACACATGCTAGGTATGAGTACATGTAATTTTGCAAAGAAACGGAGAGCAAAAAGGTTAGGAGGATGCTACAAATGTGCTTGGTGGGTATGTAACACTTGATGTAAATCTATGGGATACTTGTCCAGAAATCGAGAACATAAAACATCATTCATTAAGGATAGATTGAGTAAGGAGTTTTTGAATGATATTCAATTGGCTCTTGAGACACTTCCTAGTGGACACGTGCAAGGTGAACTTATGGCTTTATGGGGCAAATTCAAAGATGAACAAGCAAGTTATAGTCTTTAAAAACTTACTTTAAAAGATTTAGTACGAAAACTTAGTATTGTAACTTCCCCACATTGATACAAAGCAGCTCGGCTAAATAGCGTAAACCAATGGGTCACTAGTATTTTGTAAATATAGTTCTTCGATTTTTGAACTTTTTAAAGCACCAATCAATGCATGTCATTTCATTTAAATTTTTCCATCATTACCTTTTTTCATATTGTCAAAAAGTAAATAGTGAAATCACTTATTTGCTTGGAAATTTATCTTTGAATAGAGAGCTTCATGTATCTCTCATTCATACGTTGGAAGTTTTGTGCAAAGAGAGGGAGAGATCGAAATTTTAGAATCCTCACATACAGTGGAACTTTCATACCAAACCTATAGGTTTGTTGAATATTAACAATTTCTTTCATGGTTTGCTAGCGTTTCTAGATCAGGGTGTAGATAACAAGTTTATTTCTCATTCAACTAGAAAAATATTTATTTCTACTAGTACAGTTGCTAAGCTACTCATAAAGTTTTAAGCATATGTTCAAGAATCCGTGGAAGCCTAGGTCCGTCGGTCACAGACCATTGGTGTCAAGCGAAAAAGAAATTCGGATAATTTAAATATCTCATTATGAACCCTGATGCTAGTTACTGGTGGTAGAGTTACATAGTATTTATACTCTCGGCACACATCCCTCTTTTGTGGGTTCAATATATATTTTCTTTATTTTCAAGTATTAATTGCCACTTTTGATATTCTTAATATGTTCCACTTTAACTATTTTGTTATGCTTCTGGACAATAATAGTGAAATCATGTTGGCTTTATTCGAATACAAGAGTCTAGCTCCATCAGTATAACATCTGTGACATGTGCTTCTTCAATAACATTTTCTTATTATGTCGATACGATCTCATAGTACCAATGGGACTATGTTATTTTAGTATTAATATGATTCTTCCATACTATTTATTTCTTTAATTCATCAGTATGGAATTTATCGACCAATTTTCTTTCATTGAACTATCCGGTGGTAGCTTCTAATACCGCTTGCTTGATTTCTCCAGTGATTTTCAATAAACGTGGAGAACGAACTTTTCCATACCAACTGCTTCTTTGAAAGCATTTCTCATCATATTGATATATCGCAATATACTAATCTCAAAATAAGATTTTTCATTATGGTATATTATCTTTCTCATTTATCACCATGGGATTCCTTAAGAAATTTTATTTTATCAATATATATAGTGGTAAATTCCGATGTCACTTGCTCAAACCCCTTTATTAATATCAATATGGCATTCTTATCGAATATATATAAATTGCTTACCTTTATGTAGTACCAATCATGGGCTTTAATCCAATCACATTGAAAATTTAAAACTCATAAACTTTAAATTACAGAAATTAAATTCTCTCAAATAGGTGGTAGAACCGACCGTATGGAAATTATATAAATTTAAATTGCATATTAATTAACTACCTCTTTGAGAGTACACTTGTCCTTTACAGTCCTCAATGGTAGAATTGTCCATTCCAGTTTGCAAGGGTAAAATCGTCAATTCCAATTTGAAAAGGTAAAATTGTCCAACCATTTACGATACTTTGATTATCATGACCATAAAGTCATATTACCCAAAATATAATCATCATATTTCTCCTTGCCGATGATTTATTTCTATTTTTGGGATAATATGATCATAATCCTGATCCATTATTAATTATTAATTGGTTTTTAATTGCACAAACTATATAAGGAATAATATGTGAAGTATTAATCCACGGAACAAATTTCTTTACAAAGTTGAAACATCATTGAAACAACAAAGAAACGAAATACAAACATAGCAGTATATTTTATATTTCAATTTGGTAGACATGGCAATTTTATTCTTGACTTAATCCTCTGTTTTTCTATTTTAATTAAATAATAAACAATATATTTATCTTTCTTGTGCCTAATCTTCTAACTTTCCCATCTTTAACAGTTTATTGTTGGAATCCTTTCCCCAATAATGTACCTTTTAATCTAAAGTATTTAATGAATTATAATACTTAACATAAAAAATGAAAAGCCTTTTTGCCTTTGCCTATGACTTTGGGCAGTTTCCATGTGAAGTTTTTTTTTCTTCACAACTTTGGATTCTCTACAACTACTTCCTTAAGACTTCATCCCCATCTAAGTCCTTTGGTCTCGCTTTCAAGGTCGTGTCGCCGATGTTGATTTTTGAAGAAGGTAGAGTTGAGGGAGATGTTCAAGTTTGTGTTCGTTTGGTTGCTGTTTTGCTATAATTATTCATTCATCATGAGGCTGTCTATGTTAATATACAAGCATGGATGTTTATGAAATTATGAAACTGAATTCTCCTCTCTGTTTTGTAGAAATAAAGCTTTGTTCAGAGAGAGAGAAGCAAAGAGGAAATTTGGATATAAGATCTATCGAATAAAGATGATGAAGAAATTAAAAAGAGAATTGTTCTTTGAGCATAGTTTTAGAGACAATTCGTACGGATAACGTGTTGTGAACGAGAGAGTTTTCATTTTAATTCTCGTTATCAAATTCATTATAAATAACCCATATTTATAGAAAAATATTGAGGTGCATCATATTACAAATATTGATTCGGTACATAATAGTTATTCACACAATGGGTTGGTGGCCGATAGTTTACCACCAACACCATCATGACCTATTATTACATAACATGTTTTATTTTCTTTTCTTTTCTTTTCTCTCCTTTCTGTGCCTTTCTTATCTCTTTTACAACACTTTCCTTTTTTTTTTCTTTTTTGTGTCACTATCCTAAAAATTAAAAACAATGATACAAATTTCAATGTAAGGTCACGTATGGGATCAAGAGTAATGTCCGAATGATTAGGTGATAACCCGTAATTGGAAAATTCGAAGTTTCGAATCCCTCTGCCCTCTCTCTTTCACATTTAATAAAAAAAGGGGGGAAAAAAGGAAAAGAATTTATAAAGCTAAATATACACTGCGTTCATTTTATAGTGCATTTTGAATGAACATCGTCCATTTGCAAAATCTTTTAGTTAATAAAAGAGAATTCAAAAAATACACATTACGTTATTTTTTATTCAAGAAGTGTTAAAGAAAGTGATCAATCCCTAAATTTTAAGTTTTTAACGTTTGGAAACGTTCAATTTTATCGAGGAAATATTTAAAATAATAAATTATTTTTGTCCGTTAATGAACTCCACAGTTTCGGACAATGTGGCGAAGAAATAGACGATGTTGCATACTTGCATTTAGCCCATTGATTGAATTTTTTATGGATTTTCATGTGAAATAGGAGAGAGAATGAGTGACTTCACTAGTATCTAATAGACATTGGGTGTCGCCAATTGAGTGACGTTTTTATAGAAAAACGCTACCCAAAATTGTCAGTGGCAATACAGTAATTAGACAACCGATATCGGGTGGCAATTGTTAAAAATAAGCTATTTTTAATTTCAGAAGTATATTTAAGACAACGGGTGGTGGTTTTTATTATACAATCACCACCCAATATCAAATCTATTTGTTCACAAGTTACATTATTAGCATATATCTATACTCTCTTCTCTCTCTCTCTCTTACTTTTTCTCGAGACTTCTGCAGTTCGGCCATGTATTATACAAAAGCAAACCATTCACTTCACACACAGATATTATGTCTACATGGTTCCCAAATTCCCATCCCTCATCTTCTCTTAACATCTCTTCTTTCAACCACCATCGATCCACATGCGAGTTGCAACCAATCTTGCGGCGGCAAAAATGTTCTTTTTTCCATTTGGATTTTGATCTGACGACAAGCTGCAACGAAGAATTTTGAGTGGAAATCGAGGAATGGATTTACAAATCTGCAAGTGGGTCAGCGAATTTGGCTAGAATCAACAAGTTTATAAGTTTTTTTCCTTTTCTGATTTGTATTTATTGTTGTTATACAGATTTGCAAGATTATGTTCTTACAATATTTTTAATGTATAGATCTTCATTTTTACACATTCATATGCATTTTTTTGCTTCATCTTCTTTGGTATTTTTTAATTTGCAAGTTCTTTAACATTTTTGCTTTGCTTTGGTTTTTCCTTCATCTCAGATCTACAAGTTCTTTGTATTTTTTTAATTGAGCGTTTACCATATACAAGTTGCTTTGGTTTTATTTTTGAAATGAAACTTGTATTGCTTATGTTTGTTTACGAATTGACCTTTGGATCTGCATTTCGAGAACCCCCGATATGATATGATGGTAATTCAAGTTTTTGTGCTGCACAAAAAAAAAAACACAAACACACACTCTTTAGGAGGCAGTTCTTACTATTTGAACCGCCACTCAAAGTTTATGAAAAAAATAAAAGAATGGAGAATAGGTGGCGGTTCTTTGATTAAGAACCGCCACTCGTTGTTTTATAAAATTTAAAAATATATATAAATTAATTATTTTGGGTGGCGTTTTTTCTACCGCCATCCTTTCTCTGGGCATTATTGGGTGTCACCTGTTTGGTTGGTGCTTTTATAATCACCACCTGTCCCCCGTTAACAACCGCCACCCATTCACTTTTTTGAGTGATGGAGGTTTGTGTTTTATATATAAGTCTTATGAGATATGTGAATATGATCGATTTTATCAAATTTAAATTTATAAAGAATGAATAAAAATGTGTAAGATTTCAATCCTAACATGGGTTGACACTATAGATTAATTAGGCTATGTTAGGAAAGAAATTTTTATGTATTTTTATGAATTTTTATGTGAAATATGAGAGCGTACGGTTAAATGGTGGAAATTTATATAGTATATATCAGTCCCATGAGATATGTGGATGTAATTGGTTTGACCAAATTCAAATTTGAAAGCGAGTGAATTAAAATTGATAAAAATTCATATCCTAACACATGGTAAATCGATAGTGTATGATCTGATATTGTATGCTCCCAACAAATTCCGTTCACAATTTAATATTGCCTCCGTCAATAAAAGTAGTGCATTTTTTTGTTTCAACGTTTAATAAATGTTACTAGAAAAGTAAAATATAGAAATTTTTTCTATTACTCACTACAAGAAACTGGGCTTTTAGGGGTGGCCTGGCGCAGAGCCGGTTCTATTATTGAGGCCAGTGAGACCGTCGCCTCAGGCGCAAAACCGAAGGGGGTGACTTTTTTTTTTTCCATACAGAACACTTTACATTATATACCGAAATGATGCCTATATTGCCGAAGATTGCATGTGCCGCAGCGGGTGGATGCAAAGTTAAGAGCTCTGTATTGCCAGCCAACCAAGTTCGAATCCTGTAGTGGCACTTTTCATATTATTTATTATTTATATTTATTTGTTTGTCATTTATTATTATTACGTTTTTTACTTAAAATTTTATAAAGCTAATATTAATTCTTTATTATTTTGCAAAAATTAATTATTATAAATAGAATTTGAAATAGTTCGTTTAGTTTTATACATATGTGTGTGTATATATATATATATATAATATTTTTAAATTTCATATTATCAATAAAATATATGCCAAATAACCGAATTGTGTTGGTTTAGGATATAAATAAATTATAAAATGTTTTAAAAATGACATACTAAGGTGCTTTTTTTTTTGAGAAATACTAAGGTGCATTTTCTAATGGTAAAAATACTCCTTTATCAATATATATAATCGATCTCAATTCGATTTGTCATCTTCATTTTCACCTTTTACTAAAATGAAGAATGAAAAACATTCAAAATAGATTGTATAAATTTCATGACAATTATTTAACAATAAAAATATAAGTTTTACACATATCAATAATATTATATATGAACAAAATGTGATAAACTATAGAGATTAAACTATATTTTGTGAATTTTAAAATTTTATTTTAGAATTATGAGTTGTAAGGTAAAGATGCTAAAATTATTGAAAAATTTTGATTAATATTTTTTCTTCTTTATCAAAATAACAAATATTAAAATTTGAAATTGTTATTAAATTATAATGTAAAATATGGCATGATAAAGATTTTTTCTATTATTGTACTATTTTTAGTTAATATTAATTTTTGTAAAGCACTTATAAATTTTAGTAATTATTGTTATTATTATATTTTAAGGGGGCGCATTTTATAACTTTCGCCTCAGGCTCCGAAAATCGCAGGACCGGCACTGGCCTGGCGTTCCTATGCCTTCGTGCATGTATACCTTTAGGGGTGACATACTGTTATTTCATAGATAAAAGTCTATAGCACAAGACTATTGGGATGACTAGTTGCCTCTAAAGGTCTTTTCTAGTAGTGACTCACCCTATCCCATAAAGATATGTCCATTTTTATTTTTCATCCATCCCAAAATATAGATCACTTTCTATTTATGTCTATTAAATTTTTTCATTTTTGCTATTATATCATTCACTAGTACAAAAAGGGTTTAGGGTGACGGTTATTTTGTGGCGGTACATTGGATGCCACCCAAAATGGCGACACTCAATATCAGCATAAGGGTGACGGTTCCAAAAACGCCACCTAAAAAAGAAAGGGTGGCAGTTGTTTTCTAAAAAAACCACCACCCTTTCTTTTTGTTTTTTAAAAATTCGTGGACTTAGGGTGGTGGTGGTTAATAACAACCGCCACCCTAAGTTTACTTCGGGTGGCGATTGTTATAACAACCGCCACCCTAAGTATTATTATTTTTTAAAATTACTTAGGGTGGCGGTTGTGTTCAACAACCGCCACCCGTTGATCACTTTTTTAAAAAAAATTTAATAATTGTTTGGGTGGTAGTTCTTATTGACAACCGCCACCTCATATCAAAATTTTTTTGGCTACCTAATACCCACTGCGTGTATTGACAAATGTACATGTTAAATCACCTAACCCCAACAAAACAACCTGCAATTGCACTAACGGCAATACCATTCACGGCTATATGCCTCAACTTAGGCCTAATTAAATAAGTAGAAGCAACTCCAACACAAAGGATGCAAATTATTAGCTGCAACAACAACTAACAAATGAAGTAAAGACAACCTAATGAAACAAGTAGAAGCAACTCCAACACAACTGTACAAGTACACAACTCCCGCACAAGTCCATGACTATATAAATGTACATATGACCACAATGCACGAGAACATAATAAAATTAGAAGGAAAATGAATTTAAACCTATAAATGATCATTTCATAACTTCTCGAAAGAATTCAACCCAAAGTTCTCGTACCAAATCGATGTTTTTCTGAGAATACTCTTCGGCTCCATACACTTATAAGTGAACTGAAAGATAATCAGTTTTATACATACCTAATAAAGTACGGAATGCTTAAATAATTAACCAATCTACATTCTACAGTGACACACCTGTTGTAGATCATCGCCTTGACCATATCGTATCATTATGCCATTCATTATTTTCATGACAGAGTAACCACACTCATCACCTCCTGGTTGTTGTGCATACTATAATTTGTACGTAACAACAAAATAAAAATAGTCATTAACAAAAAATATATATGTATTGAAAGAAATCCATATATCTTCCAAACAAAAATGAACAAAAGTATTAAAAAATAACTTTTATTGTTAAAAGTTATATATCTACATACCGGAAGTACTTTCCATTGAACACTACTTCGTCGTACACCCATTTTATCCCACATCACTTTGAAAGCTCTTAAAGTTTAAATTATATGAATAATATTAATATATAAGAAGCGATCTAAACTCCAACTTATCATAAACCAATAAATGAAATGAAAGTCATTGGATATTCTCTTACACGCTTATGAGCGACTTGATAACCAAATTTCTCTTCTGATTAGCCAATGAATGCATTACATATACCACATTGGTTGAGGGCTCAATGACAAACAATAACCAGTGATGACTAACAAATGTGACAGATAGCTTTTTAATAACATATGTATGAACTCTTAACTTATAACATTAGATGTATTAAAGTGTGACTGATCTTACTCTTGGTGGTACAACGCCAAAATATATTTCTTATGACTTCAATTACAGAACGCATCATTAGTGTAGCGTGAATCCTCCATATGTTGAGATCTAGTCATAACTGCAGCTATTAGCGACGGATTCATGAAACCAAATGGTATTCCATATAGCTGGCAATTCCAATGAATGTACCTATTACATAAAATCTGAATTTAGAGGTTTATTGAAAACCGAATAGTAAAAGAGTCACGTAATTTCAAACTGGAATTGAAGTCTCATAATTGAAATACTTCCAAAATAGGAGCACTTAACCATTTCATCGCCATGAATTCGGCGACATCAGTAGCAGTAACAAAGATTTCGTTGTCAGATGATCTAGGAAACAAGTCATTGAGCGAGACCTCCAGCGTATCATTACCAGTAGGCACCATATTGATCAAATCGACCAATAGCTTGCAAGAGTTAGGAAGGCCCTGGTACGTTGCTTCATCAACGAGATTGCGTTGTGTAGTTGCTGACATAGAAAAACTTTGAGGTTTCTTCTGTTTGTCGGCTCGATTCTTCTTCTTACGCACAGTAGTATCCTACAATGGTAAAGTAGTCATTATAACGTGACATTAAAGGATTCTAAAGTATTAACTACTATAAATGCTATTACATAATTTTCAAGCAAATAAATTAGTAAAAAGCTATTAGAAACCGTCTATTAACTTACATTTCACAAGTGAACCTGTCTTTTAGGCCACTGAACAAAACTTCCCATGGCATCCCCTAACACTACTATGTCATCTCGAACTGGCACGGGAAGAGGCAACTCTCGATATTGTTCAGGAAACATATCAATCCGTACCTTGACATTTCCTTCTATGAGTTGGCAACCATGCACAACCGTGTCTTCTGTAATAGGGTAGCAAATCCCTTGTGCGACCTGTTGTATCTGGCGTTCATGTAGTATGGACAGTATATAATCAGTAATTTCCTATGGTCCCAAAAATTATCAAGCAACAACTATTGTTAGCTCCTACAACGATTGTGAAGCTGATTATCTATAGTATTTTAAAAATAAGTAAAATTAGCTCATTATTTATAGTTTTGTAAAAATAAATAATTTTTTTTAAAAATACAGTAATGGCGATGAATGGATCTGGCCCACTCGAGACATGACAAATACTGCTATTACTCACAGGTCTAGTATTGGCCATCGTTGCTCCCATCCCAGCAGGTACTTGGATACTTAGTTGAATGAGGGTATCAACAACTCTCTGCTGAACTCATTATCAAATTCGGCATTCAGTTGACTTTGAACCTCCCGTGCAACCCGGGTCTCTAAATTATCCCGATCCAAATTGTATTTCTTCGATTGTTTAGACGGTTTTCCAAAAACTGCCCTCACACCACCTATATATCCATCGAACGTCCTCGGCCGGCCCGGATGATCCTCTTTCCCTAGAGCCTCAACTTCTTTAGATTTATCCACCTGTTCCGATCAAATGAAAATTAAGTGTTAGTGGTTACCATTAGTTAAATTATCAATTATATGCACAATTGGAAAGAAATATTTACAATCTTGTCATAAACATCTATAATACCATGGGGATATATCAAAGTTCCGTCTGGGTGAACTTGTAATCTTGCCCGTAAGTAATCCCAGGAATGATCACTGTGGAAAATGGAATCGCTAACAGACCCGCAAGAGGATAGGTGCCCTAAAAGGTCATTCTGTACCCCACATTTCCTTCATCCCTCGTAGCTTGCAGATCCCATGTGATGGGGATACTTATTATCTAGCTGTCTCCCCTTTGCCTTCTGACTTGTATCCTTCGAGAAATTAATATACCATTATTGATCAATATGGTGGACACGACTCTCACGATCCCCGTATCCAAATTTTATTTTAGAGAAAAAAGGAAAAGAGTGATTGCATAGTTAATTGTAATAACTAGAGAAGTATACTTGAAATTTTTTACTCATCACTGTTTCTTTGAATTGCTCCCTATCTTCAGAGGTAATGAAGTTATAAACATCCATTGGGGTGTCATTTCTTTTATCCTTTTCGCGAATTCACTTGTTCACAAGCTTATTCTTAAAATTTCTCATTCGTATTCCAATTTGTGTAATAACTTTCTTCTGAAGTTTGTCATCTTTTAAATTGCATGTTGTCTGTAATGTTAGAAAAATTCAACTCTAAACCTTACTAATAACAAAATAAGTGTTAACCAGAGCACACAATTGTAATTTGCATCTTATTACCTTAATGTATTCCCAAATGGTATCCTTTAGGCCACCTTCCACAAGTCTCCAATCACCATAATTTATATTTACCTTTGAGCACGCAACTGCACCAATATAATGTCGGAATCCCATGCCATGTCTCCCCCTCGGCTGATCTAGGTCATGAAAATATCATCTGTCAAATGAATACTCTTTCTCTTCCACTTCGATATGGTTGTCAGTCCTCTACACTGTCTGGTGCTGCTGTCAGCACATGATTCTCCTGATGTTGATGATGAAGATCTAAAATCCGAGATATTTGCGTCCTATTAGCATGTGCGTGCACATTGAAAAATATTAATAATCACGACAATAATAAATAAGAAGCTACAATGAATAGGAATGAAAAATATTGCAACCGTTGTAATTGGAAATAATATATGGCATGCAAATACATTTAAGTTGTAAATAAATAGTAATGGAATAAAATTTAAATTACCAATAAATAGTAACACCATCCGATCATTCCACGTACTCTTCCTCCTGATGGTCCGAACGGTGGTAATTTGTTCCAGTGTTGTGTCCCTGAGGATCTAATATAGGCAATTCAGTTGAAAATGGAGGTGTTTTATCCCAGTGGTCATATTCATCTTCATCAACCACATCACCGATCCCAACAACGCGCCTCTTCCCTTGGAGGACAACTGACCACTTCGCATCGCCCGGATCACTAATGTAAAACACTTGCTTAGCTTGTGATCCAAGTATAAATGGATCATTCCGACTTCCAACCCAAGAAAAATCTACCCTGCTAAAACCCAATTTGTCAATCGATACACCCCATGCGTTGTCCACCCACTTGCATCGAAATACGCACATCTGAAACTTCGTGTAATCAAGTTCCCAAATTTCTTCAATGACACTGTAGTATGTATCGGCCCTATTATCAGTCGATACTGCCACCTGTGACACTCCACTGTTTTGCATAATGCTTTTATCATCTTGACCTTTTGTATAACATGTATACTCGTTAATCTCATATCCCTGATAAGATGTCACACGCAATGCGTGTTCGTAAGCCAACCACTTTACCGCCTCTTCAATCATTTCCGGCGTATGCTTCAACTGGTTCATTACTTTATTTTTAAACTATTTTGGAAAACAACGATTATGTTCACTAACCAACCACCTTTCCTCTTCCAAAGGATTCTCCGCCTTTAAAACTGTCATGTCCTCATCGAAGTATGGTTGAACCACAGTAAGATGATGCAAGATGAGAAGATGAGCTTTGCCTAGGTCTTCAGCAGTGGGAGCGATCGGCTTACGTCCAACAATGCCCTTACCGTTAAGCCTTCCCTCATGTCGAGATATAGGAATACAAATAGGTTCAAATTTTGCTAGGTAATCAGTGCAAAATTCAATGACTTCTTCAACAACATAACCTTCTACAATACTGCCCTCTGGTCTAAATCAATTTCTCACATATCCCTTCAGGACACCTATGAACCATTCAAATGGATACATATTGTGCAAGAATATCAGACCTAACTACTTAATTTGTCGAACCAAGTGAATAGCCAAGTGCACCATGACATCGAAAAAAGATGGTGGAAAATACATTTCAAGTTGACAGATGGTGACAACAATGTTTGACTACAGTCTATCTAACTCATCCGGATCAATAACCTTACTGAATATTGCATTGAAGAAAAAGCAAAGTTGTGTAATTACGCGCATGACATTTTCAGGCAGTATACCGCGAATAGCAATCGGCAATAGCTGCTGCATCATAATATGATAATCATGAGACTTCAATCCAACAAACTTCAAGTCCTTCATCGACACAAACTGTCTTATGTTTGATGAATAACTTGGTGGAACTTTCCCCTCTTAGACATTTACCAAAAAATTGTTTTTCTTTGTTAGATAGAGTGTAGCAAGCTGCTAGGAGGAATGGGCGCTTCCCTGTCTCTTCAATAGGTGCTAACTCCAACTGTATTCCGAAATCCACCATGTCCTTTTTAGCAGTGACAGAATCTTTCGTCTTGCCTGGAATGTTTAGCAACGTCTCGATGATATTTTCGCAAACATTCTTCTCTACGTGCATGAAATCGATACAATATCTCACCTCTAAATACTTCCAATAAGGTAAATCCCAAAAAATCGATCTCTTCTTCCATATATTCTTTTTAGTCTGCTTAAAAGCCTTACCGAACTCAACTGAAATATCTTTAACTCATTCGAAAACCTCTTCCCTAGACAGCAGCAATCGTATGAACCAGTTCTCAGTTTTCCCATTGAAAACCTCTTTATTCTTTTGATATCTATAATTTTTCGGAAGAAAAGCCCGATGATCCATGTACACATTTTTCTTGCAATTATTCAAATCTAGGCAATAAGTGGCATTTTCACACATGGGACATGCCTTACCACCTTTGATTGTGTAACCCGACAAGTTACCAAAAGCTGGAAGATCATTTATGGTGCAAAATAGCATTGCACGTAAATTAAAATTCTCCCGACGATTAGCATCAAACACCTGCACACCCTCATTCCACAACCTCCTTAGATCATCAATTAGAGGTGCTAAATACACGTCGATGTCATTGCCCAGTTATTTCGGCCCTGAGATTAGCAATGACATCATCATGCACTTGCGTTTCATAGATAGCCAGGGAGGGAGATTATAGATCACCAAAACTACTGGCCAAGTGCTATGCCGACTGATCATGTCACCGTGTGGATTCATTCCATCTGTACATAATCCGAGACGGAGATTCCTATCTTCATCCCCGAAATCTCGAAATCACCTATTGAAATTGCACAATTCGGGGGAATCAGCCGGATGCCTTAGTTTTCCATCTTTTATCCTCCCTTTTGCATTCGATAACAATTTGGCTGCATCTTCTGCATTTGCAAACAATTGCTTAAACCTTGGAATGACGTGTAAATACCATAACACCTTTGCTGGAGGACCATTCTTACCCGCGCAATTATCATTGCGGTTCTTTCTCTTATACCTTGGTACCCCACACTTCGGACACACATGCAAATCTCTGTACTCATTTCGATACAATACACAATCATTTGGACAAGCGCCTATCTTTTCAATCTCCATACCCAACGGGCATAACATCTTCTTTGTATTGCACGTTGAGTAAGGCAACTCATTATGATCCGGAAACATATCTACCAAAAGCTCCAATAACACCGTGAAACTCCGATCACTCCACGCACTTTTCACTTTCAAGTTTAACAATTTGAACACAACTGATAACTTGTTGTATTTTACACAACCAGGATACAAAGGTTTTTCGGAATCGACAAACAATTTATTGAACTCATGGGGCCTGTCAATGAAGTCATCTTGCACATCACGCAACATTTCATCCAAACGATCATGCTCCACATTCATATCTATATTTTCCTCATGACCGTCATTGTCACTACCCAACTTATTTTCATTATGTCCACCACCGTTGCCACCACTGCTCGTATCAGACACTATTTGCTCACCATTCCAAAACCAACACGTGTAATCGATCTTAAACCATTTTCAAACAAATGGTTTCTCACTTCCCCTGGGGTGTCATAACCAACAGTATTATTGCATACTAACAAGGACAAACAATCTTATCCTTCTTTTACTTCTTTCTATCATCCTCAGTGCATTTCAAAAACCCCATAACTCTGTTTATGTATTCAAGAGAAGTAGGATTTTCATACATTCAATTCCGATCCATTTCGAATGACCTATATAGTTATTTTTCCATAATTAACCATGTAACAATATCATTACGTATAGTCATCTCGCTATTTTTCTCTTATTAAACGTGTAATGCAAATGTTCTAAATCTGCCTTATAACTCCATATCTAATCGAAAGGGTAGGGACCTTAACCATTCGTCATCTATGCACGTAATATCAAACTGTGATTTTTTGTGTAGAACCAGTATAGTATTTTACTGTAAATTTCGACAGCATCTCCCGTTAGTTCTCCTAAGTGTGCAATTAACGTAAAACGTAATTCACACCCGGAGAACAAAGGAGGATACTACTGAAATTAACGTAAATACATAACCGTCTACACAAAATATTAAATTTACCACAGTTCGATTTACGCAAATAGATGACAAACTCTCCAATGGGAGAATTCAAAGATAATCTTGTGCATCTTAAATTGAGCAACAATGCGTGCACAGTTAATGACATACAAGATTATCTTCAAACGGTTTTCTAAGCTCAATGCAGGTGAAGTGCGGTGTAATACAATAAATAAAATCAATTGTAACAAAAAGATGGAAAAGTAATTCCTCAATTTGATTTATTTACACCACAAAACTATTAGAATAACTATATTAATTAAAATGATAATGATATTAAATAGTTCTATTCTTAAGCTAATCGCTATAATTGTAATAAATTATAGTAATTCTAATACACCACTTGTTCGATCTCTAGAAATTCAAAACATTTAACAAAAGATGCTAAATAGTTCAAACGTTTGAGGCGACATAGTTCAATACACCAGTTTACCCAAAATAACAACGGAAATGAAATTTCTTATTTGATAAACCCTAGAGAGCTCCAACAACTCGCCACGCCTCCAATCTCCTCCATCTGTAATTAATTAAAAATGAAAGGCGTGAGTATTTAATAATACTCAGTAGGCTCTGCGCAAGTTAATCAATCGATACAAGTATATAAGGAAAAATAGATATGTAAACTCTGGAATATAATACCCCGAAGGTAACTCTGGGCCCGAAGGCAGCTCTAGCCCTGAATGCAAGTAATTTGCCCGAAGGCAACTCTGGACTCGAAGGCAAGTCTAGGCCCGAAGGAAAATATCGACCCGAAAGCAAGTCTGACCCCGAAGGCAAGTCTATTACATACTAAATGCACTCATATAGTACAGATTATTAACTATAAATGCGCGATAAGTAAAAGTGGGTCTTTTAAGCCTACCTCAAGTCTCTCTCGAGTTTTGAGCCTACTAAGTGGTGAGAATCAGTCCTCTAGCTGTTCGTACGCCCCGTCTAGTCAATGAGGACTTTAATTTATGTTAATACTCTTTATTATTAACTATTTATAAATAATATAGAAGTTTATGGACCAAAATAGAAAGAATATAAAACTTTGGGGGTCAATTTGAAAGAATTGAATAGTTTGAGGATCTAATATGAAATAAAATTGAACTAAAAATATTTTGGACTCAATTATAAGATTTTTTTAACACATGGGCGACTAAGATGCAATTAAAGTTTGGGGGTTAATTTAAATAGGAATAAGAAATTGAAGGATTAAAAGTGAAATAAAAGTTCAGGGGTCAAATTGCAACAATTGAAGGTTAAGGACCAGAATTTAAATAAACTTTGAGGGCTCACTTAAATAAGATAAATAAAGCGGGGGACTAGATTTTCAAAGATTGTTTATGAGTTAAATTATGATAACTAAAAGTTGAGGATTTATAAATTAAATAAAACATAGGGACCAACTTAAACTAAGTAAATAAATTGAGGGACTTGGATTGCAAATATTCTAATAAATCAAAAAGAAAACCAGAAAAATCCCTCAACTCTCGTCTCCATTTCCTCTCTCGCTCTCGGCCGAACTCGGTGTATATGGGAGGATATTTTCCGACGATTTTTTGCCGATGTTTTTGGTCGGTGAAAGTGGATGGGGTGTGGTGGTCCTCTTGGTGGTTTTCAATTGAGGGGAGGTTGCTTATAGAGCTCGAAATCGATGGTTGAAGGTTGAGGAAAAATTTGGGTATTTTCAAAATTCGATCAAATCTCTAACCATTTCTGAAATCAAATGGTTCCATGGTGTTCTAGGGAGATAGGGGAAGATGTAGGTATAATTTTTGTGTTGTGAAGTGGAGTTTGGGCGTGGACGATGCTTCTTGGCCGAGGGTGCAATGGTGTGAATTTATATATATGTATATATGCGACTGTGTCGTGGTTCTGTGTGTGTTTATGGAGGTAATGACAGCGTGTTTGTATATTGATGATGGTGATGACGGTGAAGGCTATTGGTGGAGATGCCGGTGGAGGTGGTGGTGACCGGATTTGTGTGTGTGCGAGAACTGCGTGAGTGTGTGTGTAGACTAGTATAAACTTTAAAAGTGAAATGCAATTTAGCAATCTATTAAGGATTTGTGTGAAAGAAATTATAAAATAAAAGAGTGAGAAAATAGAAATAGAAACGAAGATGAAAAGTTAAGAATCTTACCACTTGAAACTAGCCTGATTTGTTTAATGAGAATGGAATGAGGACGGAGATGAACTTGATTTCTCCCACAAGGTGTTAATGGAGGAACAATGAGAGTGTAATAGGGCTAGGGTTTGACAAAATCTCACTCGTTAGTATTTAAAGGATATTCTTATTGGACTGCACATTGGGCTTTAGAAAAATAAAAATCTTTAGGGACTAAAATAAATAAATTTTAAAAGTTTAGCCCTCAAAAGTAAATTTGTAAATAAATAAATTTTATAAATTATTTTCTTATAATAATTAATTATAGCAATAAATAATATAGGCCTCAACTAGACGAGCGTACGCTATTAGATTTTATAGGTGAAGTTGTAGCGACACGCCATAGATTTCATTTAATTAAATATTTTAATCTAAGAATTTCAGGTCACTATAACCTTTCCCTCTTAAAATAATTTTTTCCTCGAAATTTAAACTTACTTGATCTATGCGGCTCGGGTATTTGGATAGAATTTCTTCTTCTTTCTCTAATGTTGCCTCATCCTTGTCATGGTTATTCCACTGGATCTTGACGAGAGGAACTCTTCTATTTCTCAAAACATGAACCTTTCGATCTATGATGGTTATGGGTGTCTCTTGATATGACAAATCTTTCTGAATATCCAAAGATTGAAAGTTCACCACATGACTTGGATCATGGACATACTTCCTCAATTGTGAGATATGAAATACATTATGCACAGATGAAAGCTCAGGTGGTAAAGCCAAACGATAAGCTAATGTCCCAACTGGTCCGATGAACCGTGCTCTCAACTTTCCTGTCTTCCCAAAGTGTATGGTGCCCTTCATTGGAGACACTTTAAGAAACACTTTCTCTCCCACGTCAAATTTCAAGTCCTTTCTCCTCTGATCGGCGTAGCTCTTCTGTCTATCTTGTGCAGCCTTAATCCTCACTCTGAACTTTTCTATAGTCTCAACAGTTTTCTCTACCCTTTCCGGTCCCAACATCTTCCTCTCTCCAACTTCATCCCAATAGATTGGCGACTGACACCGTCGCCCACACAATGCCTCATAAGGCACTATCCCAATCGTAGCCTGGAAGCTGTTGTTATAGGCAAACTCTACAAGTGGCAAATGAGTTTCCCAACTCCCAGCCAGGTCTAAAACACATGCTCTCAATATATCCTCCAATATCTGAATGGTACGCTCAGATTGACCATCTGTCTGGAGGTGATAGTCGGTACTGAATTTGAGCTTCGTGCCCATAGCCATCTGCAAGCTCCCCCTGAATCTCGAGATGAACCTCGGATCTCGATCCAAAATAATGGACACAGGTACCCCATGGAGTCGAACAATTTCTCTAACATACAACTGTGCCAACTGGTCGACACTAAGAGTCATCCTAAGTGGTAGAAAGTGTGCAGATTTCGTAAGTCGGTCGACGATCACCCATACAGCATCATGTCCTCTCGGGGATCTCGGTAGACCCGTCACAAAATCCATAGTAATCTTCTCCTACTTCCACTCTGGTATCTCCAAGGGATTCAACAATCATGATGGCCTTTGATGTTACGCTTAAACTTGTTGGGAAACTAAGAATCTAGCCACAAATCTTGCAATGCAACCTTTCATATTCCTCCACCAAAATGTATCCCGTAGGTCACGGTACATCTTCGTTCCACCAGGGTGTGCTACATACGAAGTTGAGTGAGCCTCTGTCATAATCTCATCCCTCATCTGCTCATCTTTCGGCACACATAGGCGCCCTCTAAACAAAAGTGCTTCATCTGAAGCAATCTCAAAGCCTATCCTCTTACCAGTCCCAACCTCCGATCTTATCTTTTCAAGGAACTTATCCTTCTTTTGGGCCATTACAATTCGACTTCTCAAGTCTGGTTGGACGGTTAAACTTGCTAACTTGCTCGGTCGCCAACTCGACGGAGCTTGTACTTCAATCTTAAAATTCTGCAAATCCCGAATGATTTGATCTTGCATAGTACCCAATGCAGATAATTGTCCAATACTTTTTCTACTCAATACATCTGCCACTTTATTGGCCTTAGCTGGATGATAGAGAATGGTACAATCATACTCTTTCACAAGCCTAGCCAACGGCGCTGCTTCATATTCAACTCTTTCTGAGTGAAGAAGTACGTGAGACTCTTGTGATCGGTATAAATCTCACACTTACTCCCATACAAGTAATGGCGCCAAGTCTTCAAGGCGTGCACTACCGCCACTAGTTCCAAATCAGGCGTCGGGTAATTCTGTTCATACGGCTTCAATTGTCTCGAAGCATAGGCAACCATTTTCCCTTTCTGCATCAATACACATCCCAATCCATACTTAGAAGCATCACTATAAATGACAAGCTTTCAGTACCGTCGGGAATAGTCAACACTGGTGCCGAAACCAATTGACTCTTTACCTCCTCAAAACTCTTCTCACATTGGTCGATCCAATGGAACTTAACACCCTTCCTCGTCAACTGAGTCATGGAACCCGCAATCTTGGAGAAACCTTCAATGAATCGTCGATAATATCCGGCTAATCCGAGAAAACTCCTTAATTCTCCAACATTGGTAGGAGTTGACCAATTCATCACGGCTTCAACTTTGGAGGGGTCAACTTCAATGTCCTTAGCCATTACAATATGACCCAAAAATCCAACTTTCTCGAGCCAAAATTCACACTCCTCGAACTTCGCATATAGCCTCTCTCTCCTCAATACATGAAGCACAATCCTCAAATGTTCTCCATGTCGATCGGAATCCCTTGAATAGATCAAGATGTCATCGATAAACATAATGACGAATTTATCCAAATACTGATGAAAGACTCGATTCATCAAATCCATGAACACCGCCGGTGCATTCGTGAGACTGAAGGGCATCACTGTAAACTCATAGTGCCCATATCGCGTCTTGAATGCTGCCTTTGATATATCTGTCGGCTTGATCTTAAACTGGTGATATCTTTATTTCAAATCAATCTTCAAGAAAACCGAAGCACCCTTCAACTGATCAAACAAATCTTCAATTATGGGTAGAGGGTACTTATTCTTTATCGTCAACTTGTTGAGCTCTCTATAGTTAATGCACATCCTCATACTGCCATCCTTCTTCTTAACAAATAAAACAGGTGCTCCCCACGGAGACACACTTAGCCGGATAAAACTTTCTCAAGCAATTCTTCCAACTGAACTTTCAACTCTTGCAACTCCTTCAGTGCCATTCGATAAGGAGCCTTAGACACGGGGGCAGCTCCTGGTACTAAATCGATTGCAAATTCCACTTGCCTATCGGGTGGGACACTTGGCAAATCAAAGGGAAAGACATCTTTATACTCACACACCACAGGCACAGACTCCAACACAACTTTCTCTATAGATTCGCCTTGAAGGCTAACAAGATATCTCATAGTATGTCCATTCGCCAAAAGTTTCTCCGCTCGTATAGAGCAACTCTAAACGAAACATCAATCAAACAAACGTTGGTGACATGATTAAGTAGCATCCATGTTTTTAGGTATCTATTATGGTCACACAAAAACAGTTGTGGTATCCATGATTCAGTAGAAAGCAGGTGTGGGCAGACCCCTCAAATGCTTTCATTTAGGTATTAAAATTCAAATACTCGAATTTTTTAATGCATATTTTATTTTTATCAGAGAGAGCTCCAGTTTCTTTTGACCCCCATTTTGAACATCTCAGACCACTTTGAGTCACTCACCTTGGCACCCAGTATTTCAGGCTTCAGTTTAATGTCAACCTTATTACACCCAAGAGTCGGCCAGCCAAGAAATGTGGGGTTTTGTTGCATAAACTAGAAATTTAAGCCTTCTCAGGTTTGTCAAGGTCATTACAAAACATCAATCAAACAAAAGTTGGTGACATGATTCAGTAGCATCCATGTTTTTGTATGATGGAATTTTTTGATAACGTGACATAGTGCATAGCGGCTATATGAAAATCAAAGACCATTTCACGTATAGATACACACATTATTGAACAACTGGTACTGAATCGGGATATCAATCATTGCAAATTAGCGTGCTCACCAAAGATACTCCTTCTTTGGAGAATTGCTCTAGGGCTTCGCGATCAAAAGTTTTGCCATCCCGTGGTGACTCGTCTATCTGTCAAATGTAAAAATCTTGTGAATATCATAGACAAATGAAACTACAGAATAGAAAAACAATAAGAAATAAATACATGAATAAATACCTTCCAGTCCCTAGTATGAAGAATAGTACCATCAGCACAGCGAAAAACCAACCCAGAACAATCAGGAATAGAATGTGTGACTGTAATTGCTTCAATTTCAAATGGCCCAGCAACAAATTTACTCCTCATCCTAAATACTTTAAGTCTAGATGGAACAAAGATCCCATAATCCTTTAATCGTCTCTTGATAAGCTGCTTATAAATGAGGGAGAAAAAGGAAAAACGAAAAGAAAAAGGTTATGTACCTATTTTAACAGGCAGCAACATGTTAGATTTTTTCCATGATCAGAACATATCAATCTACCAAAAATTAAGTAGGATTTGTGCATCAAAAGAGATGGTTAATTTGGGCTTACTTCACTAAGATAATTAAGCCCCTCGGTAAGTTAATTTTCTACAACTTTGCCAACATTGTTTCAATTTCCAAAATTACATGTCTTCTCCAGTAATGGTTATTTGCTTTACTCATATTTCAACTGTAATTGTTGAGTAAGAGACAGGACCTTCTCTGAAATTTTATATTTTAATGTATTAATCATGTCAGTACAAGAATGTGTCAAATGGAAGGAAAATATTCAAGTAACTGGTCGAACCATGATCACCAACCTCCATCTTAAAGGATGATGAAAAAATTGGTGTCTGAGGATCCAATGCCTGAATAATATGTTTAAATGGGGGTTAAACTCTAACGCCCCGTCCAGTTCCACATACATATACGTCATAAATGACGTCATATCAGAGAGCGCCGTGCACGTATCCTAAACTTTGGCCACCTTCGGGCCCGTGCACGTCATTCTTTTTCATTTGTTTCGTTTCATAACATTATGGAACTAGACGTGCATCCGTCATTCATTTATACACGAAACCCTAAATTCCTTTCTTTCAAACATAGAACGTAAAGCTAGCGTTTCGGTTTCATTACGTACCGCAAGATCTTTTAATTCCATTTCCCCATCACTCACCACATCATAGCATCTAGCGACCTTTCGCCAACTCTCCACGCATAGCACCTTCAAAACATAGCACGTATACACATAATGAGTCATAAAGACTCAGTGGATAATAGATGCAATGCAATGCATGTCACACGTTTACTTTGGGCCCCAATTACAAATCATGTGAATACTTGGCGTCGTTCATCCATTAGCTAGGCCTTATCTTTCATACGGGCTTAGATCCCCCGAAGGCCAGCTTTTCTTTACATACGGGGCGTAGATCCCCCGACTGACCACGTCATATTGGGGCTTAGATCCCCCATATGGCCAGTTTCCATTCATATGTAAACACATGATTGGTAACTGTATTCACATATGCTCATGATACGTTTACATAAACATTACCTATTTACGCCTTGGTCCTTTCACATCATCATCATTCACACGTATCATAGAACAAGGCCTCACACGCGTAGTGAAGCAGAAACACTCCGTACATTTCATAACAAACCAATACATATTCGTGCAGTGAACGTTAACACATTACTTCACATAATGCGACGACCTTCGAACATATGATATCCATACACAAAGTGTTCACGTTGGTTCATATAAGCACACGCCACATATCTTCGTCACATAACATGCATAATACTTCATATTGAACCACGTAACCATACATGAATGCCAAGCTTATCATCCTATTTGTTCATTACATATATCATCCAATAACTAGGTTTCTTCTACTTATGGCCAAACAATGTTTAGCCACGGCATGGAGGGTCATATAAGTCACATAAACACATACATATCATCAACATATCAAGCCCTCAACATAACACAAGGCCAAGAGATCCTAGCATGCTTCTAAGTCCCATAATCATCATAATCATTCCATTTCTTGTTTAATTCATGTATAATCATGTACATACATCATGAAACATGGAAAGCAACCATTACCCACCATCAATGAAGCATACACAAGCATGGAGCTCATCTTCTTCCTTCCTCCCTTTCTTTCCCTCTTCTTCCTCTTTCCTTCTTTCGTTCTTCCTCCTTGTAATCATAGATTACATATGCATTACATAAATCATAGGGAGTGTTTGGGATGATCACATGGGTGTTTGGGGGTCTTGGAAGGGTTTTGGGAGTCTTAGAACCGAGCTCAGGTGAATAGTACCCAAGAAATGGCAAGAATCTTCTAAAATACAATTTCTGCCGACTTAAAATTGCGGCCGTAACTTTACCATTTACGGCCGTAACGCTTGACTTACGGCCGTAACCCCAAATACTTACGGCCGTAACTCTGCCTCTGCAATTCCATCTCTTCCCCTGTTCTGAACTTACGGCCGTATCTCTGAATGATACTACCGTAATTTGCTCTCTGAAACTTTTGGAGTTTTTCCACATTTTTCCACATTTTTCCACATTTACGGTCGTAACTCCACCATTTACGGCCGTAACCTGAGTCATACGGCCGTATCATACCATCATACGGCCGTACTAAACTCTCTGCATAATCTTCACTTTTCTTCTGTTTGCCACTTACGGCCGTATCACATACATTTACGGCCGTAACCTTACATTTACGGCCGTAACCATGACATTTACGGCCGTAATTCTCGTTCTGTAGAATTTCCCCATTTTCATCATTTCGAAGGCCGTTTCGCATTCCGGGGCATATCCTACACTGCAAAGCATATCGTGAACATATTATATACACGTGCAGCATGCCGAAACATCATCATGTCATTTCATATCAAATACGGGGACACATACGGACTTATATACGAAATCACTTATATACGAAATCATATACGTTTCCGGGACGAATTCGGGCAGGTCATTACATAAACTACTGAGCGTGTAATATATAATGTGAGATCAATAAAGGAGATTTGTGAATTGTAAAATAAACCATTACGAAATAAGTAAAGTTTCACAAGTTCTTGTGGCAAATAGAATATATACTGGCAAATAATAACAGAAAAATAATGAAAGAAAACTTATATGTCCGCATGCAACGTAAACATGTTTGATTTTCTAATTGTCAATGTGTGAGAATGTGCTTGCGTGTGTCCGTGTAATTCCTCTTTTTATTTATAGAGATTGCACATCAACACCAAGCAAGATTTATGCCTTGAATTGTCAAGTCCTTAATTTATTTGAATCTTCAATAATATCTAATTGGTACTGCATTATAGGGTAAGACCAGTTAGTTTACCGCTTTACACACTTCTGTTTATCGTATATTATGATAAATTCAAAATGTGAGAATGAACATTTGCAGGTACACCTGAATTGAAAGCAATAGAAATAAAAATATATTTGGAAAATACGCAATTGCCACAACAAATAGCAAATGTTATAGCTTTAGTAGATATACATGTATGTAGATATCTCATATGAAATAGTTGCAGTCTGCATCCTATAACAGCGTGTGGGAAAGGAGTACGCTTGTTGTTATGATTTAAGAAATTCAAATGGAATTTCGAACCAAAAAATTCCTCACGATGGAAATTCAGTACTTCAATCATTGCTTATTCAGAAATGATTCAGCGTTTAGACTTCAGCTTTCGGATTCAATACTAGCAAATTCCCCAATTTTGATAGCTAAATGAAAAAGAGATCTAGTCAAGGTAAACTGGGAAAAAGAATTGGATAGTAGCAGCAAATACTGAATTCTAATCTCCACAATAAAATGTTTTCATACCAATATATTCTCATGTTTCATTTTGTCTTATTCTTTATAACAACATCTAGTATGTATCCGCATATTGCCATAAACTAACTCCAACTATGATAGCTGAAAACTGGACCAACCTCCTCCCCAACCAAGCTAGAGGGGCAACGATAAATGCTGAGAAGCTTTTGAAGACAAATTTCGATTTGTTTTGTTTGTTCAATATGATAGATTTTGTTCTAAACATATTGCTCTTATGATGACTAATAAATGGTGTCAAAAGTCAAATAGAACGTTTCCTAATTTAAAAACTAAATATAATGTAGGACCACTTAAACATAACTGGTAAGACAAAACAGTAGTAAAAAGGTATGTGATGCACAGAGAAAATTCCAATTCCCCTATTTGCACAGCACATTCAAACATCTTCAGTGTCTATAAGAAACTAGGTTCACAAAATGAGTATGTAACATAATCTATAGTGTCATTACGTCACTATCATGAATGACTTTGCCAGCAACAGATAGAAACTTTACCCAAGGCAACGCACCAATGTGATCTTCATGACCATGGGTAATCACAACAGCTTCAATTTTGTGGCTCCATTTTTTGATAAAAGTGGTATCAGGTATAATCTTCTACACACCAAGCTCTTCACAAATGAAGTGGGTGAAGAACAAAATAGGGACAAGAGAACTAAATTAACAAAAATTATAGAGGCAGCAAATAAAGTATACAAGACAATGGGAGGAAACAGCATAACTCGGTGTGTCTCCAAGCACAAAACTTTAGTTTTGAAGTCTTTAACAGTTAACACAATTAATTATATCGGGATTGGTAATTTATTCACACCGACAAGTTTTCGTTATTGACAAGTAACATCACAACATTCGAATGATTTAAGTACACATGACTTACTCTGGAAACATCATACCAGCATGAATCAAAATGTAACGATCATAATTCCCAACTAACATGCAATTCATCCCGATTTCTCCTAGACCACCAATTGGTAATATGCGTAGTGGGGGGCCATTGGACCCTTCATAAAACTGCTCCATTTTGCGTTTAACTGAATCTTCCATGCTCTTTCCAGGTCCTTCTGTTCTACCAGACCTTTGAAGAGGTACACTGGAGCCACTTAAACCTGCACCAAGCCATAATCAACTATCATATGGAAAAGGGGGCGGAAAATACTTGAACAAAACTTAATGTCTTCTCAATTAATTATCATTCTCAGTTTAATTTCTTCAAAAATGTGTGCATAATTTGAGAAGAAAATGAACTCCTTCTTTTCCATCTAGCAAACTAAAAAGAAAACGCAATTAATGGTACTAGACAGGTCATCAATGAATAAATTTTGAATTTTTTTCCTTTCCCACTACTGTCCAAATTCCAATCTCTAATCCATTTTAACAAACTATACCATACTCTTTAGGGATGCCGAAGGTGTCCAGCATGAAATGGAGTTTCTTCTAGGTTTTGGTTGACACCATAAAAGCTTGTGGGTGCACAGCGAATTCGCACCCAAAGCAGCCATCTTAATATATATATATATATATATATATATATATATATAAACTAGTCCCAGAAGATAATCTAGTGTGTGCTTGTGCGTGTGTTTTGTAGAGGTGTTTTAAGAGAGGGAAGCAAATAATAGTGGAGAAGTGTTTTTTTTTTTTTTTTTGAAGAGAGTGAACTTATTTATTCATCAAATCAGAAAGAAGTACATGGGAAATGAAATAAGGCGGAAGATAAGACCAATCACAATAAAAATGTAGTATCCTAGCGGCCTGGGCTGTGAGCAACTTTGTTCGCCGATCTCCTCGCCCTAGAGAAAGTGATACCCGGGATATCCTTTGCAAGAGAGCGGCACTCGTCAGCAAGTAGCCCAAAATAAGAGTAATCATCTCTGTTGTTGTATAGGTAGTTGAAGACAAGCTGGGCATCCATCTCAATGCTGCGAACTGCTGGAAATTTAGTCTTTATCCAAGAGAGGGCCTCACGTACCCCCAACACCTCGGCAATGAGTGGATTCACACTTCCATGAACTGGGATGATTCTAGCTGGAACAAAGGACCCCAAATCGTCTCGAATCACAAGCCCAAGTCCACACTTATCCTGATCCGCAAAGACAGTCGCATCAATATTGAGTTTAAACTCTCCATTTGCAGGTGGATTCCAGCGAGTAACATCAGGGGCAGCAGTCGAGAGATTAGAAGGTGAAGGCTGGTTAGCTAGGTGCCATTGTTCGAAGAGGTTTTTAGCGATTTCCAACGTCTTAGAGACTGCATAATAATGACCTCTCCACACAATTGCATTGCGATTCTTCCATAACGCCCAACAAATCAAAACAATAAGCTCCTGCTGGTGGCGGTGAACGTCAAGAGTGGATGCTATCCAATCGGTAAAATTATCAGCTGAAGGAAGAGGCCCAGTAATACCTACGGCATCCCAGATTTGCTGTGCAAAAACACAAAGCACGAAGCTATGGAGAGCCGATTCGTCCTGCTCGCGATAGACCGGGCAATGACGATCGATTTCCACCCTTTTGGCTCTCAAGTTATTAGCAATTGGAAACACATTCAATGAAGCTCGCCAGACAAGATTGCACATTTTAGCCGGGCACTTTAATCGCCACAACATGCTCCAAAATCGGTGTGCTATAGTGTGGTTATGCAAAAAGGAATTCGCCTCCTCTTTCTTGTATCTGCTTTTAACAGTGTAAACACCTTTAGAGCCATGGAGCCAGAACCATTGATCGACTCGTCAAGATGTAGCAAGAGGGAGTTTTAAGATTCTCCGGCGATCTTCTTCGTTAAAAAGTTCGGCGAGCAGGTTATGATCCCACCAATTTGTAACTGGGTTGATGAGTTGATTGACAGTAAAATTTTCACTTCCCGGGATCAACTCCGAGGAAACAAAGCCGTGATGAGGGTCAGGGATCCAAGTATCAAACCACACATTAGTAGAGGTACCAATTCCTATTCGAACTCGGCAGCCACCCCTAAGGAGAGCTTGAGCTGCAAGTATGCTACGCCAATATAGCTCGGTCTATACCCAACTTTAGCATCCAGGAAAGAGGTCGAGGGAAAATACCGTGCTTTGTATACCCGAGCAACCAAGGAAGAAGGTTGAGTTAGAAACTTCCAACCAAGTTTGCCAAGGAGGGAGATATTAAAGTCATGCAATCTTTTGAACCCCATTCCACCTCTGGACTTCGGCAAACACAGCTTGTCCCACGTAGTCCAATTAATGCCTCTATTATTTCCTTGGTTGGATTGCCACTAATACCTATTCAAAATCCCTTCGATGTCTTCGCAAATTTTGGTGGGAATAAGGAACATGCTCATAACAAAGTTCGGGACTGCTTGAGCAACAGTCTTGATAAGAACTTCTTTCTCTGCTCTAGATAGGCATTTCTCCCTCCATCCTTGCACCCGTTGCCAAACTCGATCCTTTACAAAAGAAAAAACATCACGTTTCTTCCTCCCAATAATTGACGGCAGACCAAGGTATTTCTCGTGAGCTTGGAGGTCTTGGATACCAAAGAACGAGCGAATGACAGCTTGTCTCTCGGGAGTGACATTGCTGCTAAAAAATAGCTAGGATTTCTGGAAATTTATAGCTTGACCTGAAGCCACTTCGTAATTATGTAATAGCCCCTTAATTTCTTTGCACTCCCCAGTATTTGCCCGGAAGAAAAGCAAGCTACCGTCAGCGAAGAAGAGATGGGTAAGCGGTGGAGCAGACCTAGCAATTTTGCAACCATGCACAACTTGAGAGTGCACCTTGAAACGAATGAGGGACGACAAGCTGTCCACGCAAAGAATGAACAAATATAGTGACAAGGGGCAGCATTGGCAGAGACCTCGCTTAGGAATGATGGGACCAATGTCAACTCCATTGTGAGTAACTCGATACCATACCGTAGATACACAAAGAGAGATTAAGTCAATCCACGAGAGGGGAAATCCCATACGACTCATGACTTGTCTCAAGAAGTTCCATTCAAGGCGATCATACGCCTTACTAATATCCATTTTAAGAGCGACCAAGCCTTGTTTACCGAGTTTCTTCTTTTTCATATAATGAAGTGCCTCAAAAGCCAACATGACATTGTTGTAGATAGATCGGCCGGGGACAAAGGCGCATTGAGTTTCTGAGATAATATCAGGAAGGATCGACTTGAGACGATTAGCAAGTGTTTTCGACACCACTTTATACAATACGTTACATAGGGAAATCGGCCTCAAGTCATGCATACACTCGAGATTGCTCGTCTTGGGGATAAGTATAATCGAGGTGTCATTAAAACCGGCAGGAAAGGTACAAATGTTCAAGCAATTCAAGCATAAAGAAGTCACGTCATTACCAACAACATCCCAGAAATTCTGATAGAATGCCAGATTCATGTCGTCCGGTCCCGGGGCTTTATTGGGATGCATGCCAAAAAGGGCCATACGGATTTCACTAGCTGAGAACGGGGCTACCAAACTTTCAACATAAGAAACGGAGAGATGAGCACTCAAGCTGTCAACAACCACACCCGCATCTAGTCCACAAGGTGAGGATTTGAATAGATTCTGGAAATAATCAATAACAATATCATGGATGGCCGATGGTTCTGATTGCCATGTTCCACTACTGTCTCTAAGGTGTAGGAAATTATTTGCTTTCCTACGAGAGGAGGCTGCCATGTGGAAGTACTTAGTATTGGAGTCCCCCTCTTCGAGCCAAAGATTCCTAGATCTTTGCTTCCAGTAAGGTCTCTTTTGATGAAGAGCTTTAAAGTATTCTGACCGGACTTTGTAGAACTTTTGTACACCATCAACATCAGTCCGTTGTTGCAATCAGCTCATGGCAGCTCTATTCTGGCCAACTTTGCGGTTAAGATTTCGGAGACCAGAACCACCCCATCGGAGGAGATCTGCACCACACCGATTAATGTGTTCAAGCAAAGGTTCGCTTTCAGAATTGGCCCAACTAGACTTCACAACTTCTTTGCAATCGGCTTCATGTAGCCACATATTCTCAAACCTAAATTTACCATGTCGGGAGTGCACCACCGAGCCCACTGGTTTCAACAAAATAGGGGCCTGATCTGATGAGAATTAGCCCAAGTTGTGCACTCGAGCATTTAGAAAAATATCGGTCCATGAAGAAGATGCAAAGGCCCGATCCAGCTTTTCTTCAACCCAACCAATAGACCCTCTACTCTTAAACCACGTGAATTGGTAACCTTCTGGCCCAAGGTCATGGAGTTGTCAGTCTTCGATGGCCTCCTTAAATCCGTTGAAAAGCCACATCGGGTGTTCATGCTAGCCCATCTTCTCATGTTGAAAGTGTAAGTCGTTAAAATAGCCGAGGTAAGCTCATGGAAGAGTGAAAGATGCCGCCAGCACTGTGAGTTGATCCCAACTCTCGTGGCATCGATTATGGTCTGGGTTGCCATAGTAACCTGTAAGGCGCCACTTTGGATGTCCTGGCATATTAACTTCTACATCAATGTGATGGCGGGATAAGCTACTAAGTGATGCCATTTGTTGTTGTTTCCATAACAAAGCAAGTCCCCCACTATGACCAATACAATCAACAACGACACAACACTCGTAATTTAATTTATTTTTTATAGATAACAATTTATTATTACAAGCCAACGTCTCAATAAGAAAAATAAAATTGGGCTAATTGAAGTTAACAAGGTCCACAAGGACTTGAACTACCCGTGGGTTGCCCAGCCCACGATAGTTCTAACTAAGGACACTCATGATGACCGGTGGGCCTGCAATGCAGAGCCCACCACAATAGCCTTTTTTGGATCCTCAATCATTATGTCAGGCTCTGTAGCTGGGTTTTTTAACTTAACTTCAGCATCATTATCCAATCTACGCCTTTTCTGGTCCAACACAGTAAGGCTTGGCCCATCATTGACTTTGTTAGGGCCTAAATCATCAATTGGATCTCCTGTAAACAAAGGGTTCTCCTTCATGTTAGGCAAAGGAGGTGGCAAAAAGGTAGGGATGAGATCATCTGGATTGGAGCCACTGATCACGTTCTTTCCTTTTTTAACCAAGGCATAATTTTCATTCTCATGCAAGGAAAGTTCCCCATCGACGTCGTAAGTCTTGGTCTTTCCTAAATTAGCAAATGGAATCTCCGATGACGATCCTCGAAGCCACCTATCTCCAGCCTGACCAGCATTGTTTCGCGTGGGAGCCCGGAGGAAGGCTCCATACGGGCGCACAACTTCCAAACCCAAAACTTCATAGAGAGACTCACAATTCGAATCAGAGTGCCCGATCTTGCCGCAAATAAAACAAAACATCGGAACTCGTTCATATTTGAAATTCACCCAGATCCAATCTCCTCATGGTTTCTTGAGCTTCATTCTTCTTTTCAAAGGAAGTCGCACTTCCATGAGAACCCGAATAAGAAGGAAGTTTTTCCAGCCGCAAGAGAAGTTGTTTGGATCGGATGAGATGAACGAGCCAACGAAGTTACCAATTTGCACTAGGACTCACTTCGAACGAAATCCAGCAGGGATGTCATAGACTTGTGCCTATAGGCTAGTGTAAAACAGCTCGATCTTCATCTGATTTTCATCATCCTGGAGGTGATTTAAAAGGAGAAGTGGTTATTGAAAATCCATGGGCCATTATCGAGGACACATAGACTCCACCCCCAAAATCCTTGATGCAAACCCCATTTTTCGGCCGCCATAACGATGCCATGGTGCTTCTCATAGAGACAAAATGTATAGTACTATCAGTGAGGAAACGTCCAACCAAGCAATAACGGTATTCATCGCTTTCTTGGGCCACATCATCACCGCCCAATTCAACACCTTGATCTTCATCGTCAATAACCAGTTTAGCATATAAATCCTCGAGAGCCATGGGTTAGATGAAAAGATAGAAAAAAATAGCTTGCCATAGGGCAAGAAAGAAGAGCACTCCAAAGGGAGAGAAAAAAAATACTGGGAGTGATTCTACGTATTCGACTAGTGGATAGCGAAAAAGTGTTATGTTGAAGCAAAAGGGGGAAATATCCTTCTTATCAACACAACGGACTATTGAACCAAGGGTGTTAGCAAACAAATCTAAATGCATTTTCATGCATTTTTTTCAAATTTCAAATTTGGTCAAACAAATCACATCCACATATCTCTTCACTCATTAAATCTCCACCATCCAACTCCACTCATTCTCTCTCTTCCTATTCATAAAAATACATTAAAACTTATCTGCTAAAAAATGAAATATCATCTGTCATTACTTGAGGTGAAATGCGAGCCGTGTTCGGGTTGAACTACACAGCAATATTTTCATTTTATTCTTTTTGATTTTTTGTATACAAGTAAAAATTGATGGTAATATTTTTTTCAGATTTACAAAAAGTAAATTACCCATCTCCATATGATCAAGGTTCAAAACACACCTCGTCTCTGTATTTCCTTTAAAAAAAAAACTCCATCATTGAGTATCACTATCCATAGAATCTAATTTTATCTATTTTTCCAAAGGAAAAAAAATTTCTTAAACTTTTTTTTAAAACTACTAGTCTTTTTCACCCGTGCGTTGCACGGGAGGCTAATGTGCCAATAATTATTTGTTCCGATATATATTAATTTTATATCAACAGCTCTACGAAGATAATAAATCAAGTATTCGTGATTGAACTAAACTAAATAATTAAGATAAGTAATGAAAGAATCCGATAAAAATTTCGGTAGAGTTTTTCCGGTATATCGTACAAATCTTTTCTATAAAATATTGAAGGAACGTCTCACCAAAATTGGCATAATTTAATTTACAGTTTTCGTGAAAATCTCATAACTTAATTTACAATTCTCCTAAAAATCTAAAAAACAATAACAATTCAAAAATAGCACCATCAACTATTGCCAACAACATGAACATAAAATGAATAATACAAACGACTCATATTTTTCTAAGAAACAATGAAGGGACTTAAATATAAATCTCAGCCCTAATTTTCTCCAAGAATAGCAAATTCCTATTTAATCTACTAATGAATCGTAATAAAACAACAACTTGTGTTTTTACATAAGGGGAACATCTTGAACTTCGAATTCCATTTATATGAAAAGCGTTTAGAAATATAAAATATAATACCAAAGTTTAGATAGAATAAATATAACTTACTCAAAGTGTAATCTTCGACAATAAAGCAAGTTGAGCTACCTTAATTCGAGCACAATGCTACTTATGGATAAGAGTTGCATATCATCAATTTGTATAATTCAAGCAATTATCTCAACTGGGCATTATCTTCAAACAAATATAATAGCAGAGAACCAATAATATACAAGTAGAATGATTCATTTCTTATATCAACGCAAATGACATAGAGGTTTGTGTAAAAAGTCAAATAAAGTAAGCAACGTACCTCACATGATTAATAAGTGTCAGACTATAAATTACTGAAAACTTCTTTATACACGACATTCGTAGTAACATTGGTTGGATGACCATCGTTATCACAAAGCGAAAACTTCAAACCCTACCTATTTGTGGCTTTGGAGACTGCAACATATAGTTTGACAATGAACATGTAAACAATGATTTTTAAGATTTGATTGTGAAATATAACTAATATACAAATATATTATAGAAATAACAATATAGTGGATATAGTTCAACATACTCCAACACCCTTTGTTTGTTCCGCTAGGAAATATTTATCATCGTCACCACTCGCATCCTCATTTAATCGAAGGCGAGCGAGTATAATATAAGGATTGCAATTGGATGGGATTCCCATTGACCTGACATGCTCCGTTAGAAAATTCACATCCCTTCCGTTGCCCATTGTGATTATATTGTTGAATCAGCAGCTTGTATTTGTATTTTTTTAATATATGTGATAATGACATCTAATTTTTTATATAAATATTTTCTAAACATACTAAACACGTATAACATAGTCGGTATAAACTCGGCAATTTAATATATTCAGTATATTAATATTTTGTTTAAACTCATCAATTTAGATTTTTACTTTAAATAATTTAAATTGTATAGTATTTTTAATGTGATTGATAAAAAAATCTTAGAGATTTTAGATTTTCTTGATCAAATATTGAACCATTCCATATACAATTTAAATTATTTTGGATAAAACAAATAAATTGAAATATATGTGATCAACAATTAAAAAAACAACTTGATCTATGATTTTAAAAAATTAAATAAAATCTAAATTAAAAAAATTAGTATAAAATAAATAATTCAAAGTAATCAGAATTCTCAATATTTATTTAAAAGATAGAATTATAAATAAAAATGTTTACCATAGTGGAGAGAAAATTTCTGATCGAGTGGCATAATTTCAATCATTAACTGAGTCAATAGCCAATTCTTTATTAAATACCTACTTTACAAAATAGATAGTTTAGATATTTACTTTTATGCTTATTAAACCATTATTGACAAATATGTAATTTAGATATTTAGTAATTTATCACTAAAATTAGACTTTTAAGCTAATAAGAAACTAAACAATATAGGAGATGGAATCATTCAATCTATATATATTTGAAATCAAACTTTTTAGTTAAAATAAGGATTGTATTTTTAAAATATAATTTTGGAAGTAAATATTATCAAAATTAAATATAGATTGATTAAATTCAAGCTGATAATCATCACCATATAGTTGAATAATACAATAAGTCGATAAACTTATTTTTAATAAAAATAAACTATTTATTTAGAAAAATATTATTAGAAAGCAAAGAATTCAAATTTATATGAAATTGATATGCTATAAAAATCAAAATCATAAATATGACTTGGCCAATGTAATCGGAATATAATTACTTTTCGGAATATAATTACTTTTCATTTTTAATTGGATTTTTTTTGCATTTTTAGAAGATTATCTTATCGTAGTTAGTTATTCAGTGATCGGTTCTGGGTATTGCATGTAGATGTTATAAAAATTTCATTTCTTCTACTGTTTTCAATAAAAAGTTTTAAGCGAGTGTTAATATATGTGTAAAAATAGATTTTTATGGATTTTAATGTAATGTAGGAGAAAAAATGAGTGGAGTTGAATAGTGAAAATATTTGTATAGTATAGGTAGGTCCCAAAAGATATGTAAATGTGAAATATGAGAGAGAATATGTGAAGTTGAAAAGAATATATAAAAATATGCATAAATATGTAAAAATGAGTAGAAAGATGACTTCCTTTTATTATAAACATGACTTTCTAACACAAAATTTTTTTCAAAAATATAAGTAGTTAACATAAAAACTAAATGAAGAAGACATTTTATTTTTTAAAACAAATTAAGGTATTACGTTAACTGATTTTTAATATCTACTAATTAATTTATATGAATAAAAAATAAATTTTTATTTGTGTAGAAAAATATTTTTGAAATCCAATATTCTTATTTTATTGGTTAAGCAATAAAAATAAATTTTTTTGCTTTGTTTTTGTATTTTTTAAAGCATAAACTATAGAGTATGCTTACACATGAAACATATGCATACGTCTTAATGTATATTTTTTTTATAAAAATTTCAACTCTTGAGATTCCCTACAAATGCGGACCAACAGGGTAGGAATGAGGTTAGTATTTCAACCTCTGAGATTCCTTATATTCTTTACTTTGATAATCAAGTCTTGGTTAGACAAATATAAAAAAAAATCATAAAAAGAGTTATTTTGTAGTAAATAAAAAAATGGAAATTATTAAAAAGCATACATTTACTTTCAATTTGCTAAAATCAAGTGCATTGTTTAGAATTTTAAAAATCACGCTTTCCAAAAACATAATTTTACAAATATAACTTCTTCTTCTTCTTATTATTATTATTATTATTATTATTATTATTATTATTATTATTATTTATACACATATATTTAACATTTTTTTTAAAAACCATCAATCAGAATGTTCACTAAAACCATCAAACGACCTGAGAAAATAAAAAATTCAATGGAAAAAAAGTAGCTATCGAATATAAGAACTTAGGCTTATATTTTGAAATAATATGTCGACTCAACCCAATGATATTTAAAAAATCATAATAAAAAATTTATCAATACAAAAAAGTAAACGCGTTTGTTCACCATAAGTGATTCAAACGAATATAAATCAAATGGATGTAAAATATCTTCCCTGTTGTATAGGAATATCTCATTAATTAGATGGAGATGCTAGCAATGTGTCGTCCAATGCATGAGAATTATTTGGCTATTGAGGAAAGAAAGTAAAATCAATCCACAAAATAACCTTCGCAATTTAAAAAAAAAAAAGTGGAGTCAGTTTAGTGGTATAAAAAGTTAATGATAGTAATGACTAAATAAAAGAGGAAGAAAAAAATTTATCGATAATAGGGAACAATTGTTTCAACGATTTATAGCAAACAATCCATTGAATTCTTTGGAGTCATACTTTAATTTATTTCATATAATTATAAACAAAAATAACTGACCTCTTTTTAACCTAATGATCAACATAAGAAGAAGAAGAAAATGACTATTCTAAAAAATAATTGTATTATATATAATTGTAAAAAAATAATAAATTTTATTAGAAATTGTTGGAATAAATACTTCGATGATAGAAATGAAAAAATTACTAATAGTTTGAAGAAAGTAAAATCCATCAATGAATTTGCCTTATAGATTAATCATAGCCAAAAAAATAAGGAAAAAGATGAAGACGAAATTTTTTAGTGTAAAGAAAGAATAATTATTTAAACAATTTATAATAGACAATTCGTTGAATTCTTTCTAGTCATATTTTAATTTATTATCTATAATTGGCAAAAATAATTGCATTGGAGATTAGATTAGGTAAAAAATAAAAAAATAATTAAATTACGAAGAATATTAATACTCAATATAATGATGGTCTATATAATAAAAATAATATCATTAAAAAGGATAACGTCTATTTAAGGCAAAGATAATGCCTATTTTAGGAAAAATGCATTGGGAGAAAAAATATAATGATGTAGAATTAAAAATTAATTAAAAAATCAGAAAATGGATGTTTTGGAGAGAAAAATATTGTTTATATATATATATATATATATATATAAATTAATCATAGCCAAAAAAATGAAGAAAAAGATGAAGATGAAATTTTTTAGAGTAAAGAAAGAACAATTGTTTCAACAATTTATCGAAGGCAAATTCGTTGAATTCTTTGAAGTCATATTTTAATTTATTATCTATAATTGTTAGAAAAAATACTTGCATTGGAGATTAGGCTAGGTACCAAATAAAAAATATAATAAAATTAAAAAGAATATTAATGCTCAATATAACGATGGTCTATATAATAAAAAGAATGTCATTAAAAAGGATAATGTCTATTTAAGATAAGGATAATGTCTATTTTAGGAAAAATACATTGGGAGGGAAAATATAATGAAGTGGAATTAAAAATCAATTAAAAAATTCAGAAAAAGGATGCTCTGAAGGAAAAAAGGCTGCTTATATATATATATATATATATAGATTTTCATACGGAAAAGACCTTTTTATTTTTTTATTTTTCAATATTTTATTCTACTTTTTCAATACACATTCAAAGTCACAATCAAACAATTTATATCAAGCAAGAACTCAGCATTGTTTGGCCTTGTTTGACCCACCACTTTATATATTTACTTGAATTAGGTGCTGAATGTGTAATTGAAATTGAGAAAAGTGTATTAAAATAATGTAAAATAATTTTATGAGTAATTAAAAATAATGAAAGAGAAAAAATTAATGGAAGTTAATGAAAATTTATTGTGAAGAGAACAAGCCCTAAGTATAGATTCACAAACAACCTCCTTTTTTTCCTTTTTTCTTTTTTTTCTCTTTTTTATAGTATTTTCATTCCATTTTCTGCTCTTTCAGTTTGAAGACATAAATTAAAAATAGATTCAAAACTCAAGAAGGAAAATTAAAACATAATAATAAAGATAATGTGCTTCTTTAACAATTTTTTTTGAAAGAATACACAACACACACAAAAGTTATGAAGTCATTATGTGCTATTTTTGTTCTCTCTTTTCAAAATCTATACAACTTGCAAATAATTAATTGACATTTATACCCCAAACAAGAAAAAAGGAAACAAACAATTACAAGCATTCAAAATCTTTGTTGTCCATCTACAGTTGCTTGAACTTGTTTTGCATATTGCAAGTTCCAAATAACGTCTTCAAAAGATGGACAAGTCGGGGATTCCGGTGATATACATTTGTTTGCAATAGATACAACAATCGACAAAGGCTCTTGCGAGGATGACGCAAGTATAGTCGGGTCGACTAGTCTCCTTTGGCCTTCAGGAGTACCTAAAGAAACCTGGTAAAACATAGAAATTAATATGTCAAGACCATGTTTGGCAAACCTTAGAAAAAGTAATAGCTTCACATAAAATAAGCTTTTAAGTGCCATCTCATTAAGCAAAAGTGTTTCATCTCTCTTTGAGAACGATGGACCGATAAGAGAATGGATTAATATCAATCCAAAGCTATAGACATCATCATCTATGCTCTTCATTTGCTTGCAAACATATCACCAAAATACAGAAAGATAATATTGTTTTCAGTGTGTGGTTATAATCTACTCTAGTTAAAATGATAAATTGATATGAGGGAACTTGTACCACGATTTAAGGCCTCCTTCTGCCTATAACAACCAAGAAAACAAGAAATAATAGTTAGCCATCCATAATATCAAAATGTCCATAATAGTTGGGCCCCTTTAGGAGGGGTGATTGTAACATCCACAATCCCACATCGCTTGGGCATGAGATGGCGGTTCAGTTTATAAGTTAAGAGACCCATCCAACTAGGCATGAGGCCTTTTGGGGTGAGCCCAAGAGCAAAACCGTGCGGGTTAGGCCCAAAGCGGACAATATCATGTCAAAGTGGATCGGGAACAGGGATACTAGATTTACATCTAAATTCTGGAAGAGCCTACAGACAGCTATGGGTACCAGGTTGAATTTTAGCATTGCTTATCATCCTCAGACGGATGGTCAGTCGGAGAGAACTATCCAGATTTTGGAGGACATGTTAAGAGCGGGTGTGCTAGACCTTGGTGGGGCTGGGAGACACATTTACCATTGGTTGAGTTCGCCTACAACAATAGCTTCCAGGCTACCATTGGAATGGCACCATATGAAGCGCTATATGGCAGGAAGTGTAGATCACCAGTCAACTGGGACGAAGTCGGTGAAAAGAGGATTTTGGGGCCAGAAATCGTGGAGCGAACTGTTGGAGTTGTGGATAAGATCAGAGAACGAATAAAGGTCGCTCAGGATAGACAAAAATCCTATGCCGACAAGAGAAGAAATGACTTACATTTCCAGATTGGGGAGAAAGTTTTCCTTAAGGTAGCACCTATGAAAGGAATTGTACGATTTGGAAAGAAAGGAAAACTCAGGCCCAGGTTTATCGGACCTTTCGAAATTCTTGAAAAGATTAGTGATTTGGCCTATCGTTTAGCCCTACCGCCAAAACTTTCAACAGTTCACAACATGTTCCATATTTCAATGTTGAGGAAGTACGTCTATGATCCTAGCCACATTATCAACTACGCTTCGCCGGACGTCAACAAAGATTTAACCTACGAGGAAACCCCGGTGGTGATCCTCGAGAGGAAAGTTCAAAAGCTGAGAAATAGAGAGATTTCACTTGTTAAAGTCCAGTGGAACAGACATGGAGTAGAGGAGGCCACTTGGGAAAGGGAAGACGAGATTTTGGCCAAGTACCCGGATATTCTAAATTAGGTAAGTCTAAATTTCAAGGACGAAATTTATTTTAAGTGGGGGAGATTGTAACGACCACAATCGAAAAATTTTAAATGTTCAACGTTTTACGACGTCGTTGCAACCTCTCGCTTAAAATGAGAATTTCAATTAATATATATATAGCTTAGCAAAACAAAATAAAATGAAATTTAATAATTTAATCGGGTCGAAATTTTTATTACGGGCCAAAGTTCTTAATTGGGCTTCAGGCCCACCGCTAAATTAAAAGCACATCATATTTTCTTCCGAGCCAAGCCATTTTAAGTCCACTCTTTGAGGAATTCTGAAACGTGAATTTTTGACTGATAAGGACTCCTCTCTCTACTGAATTTCCACAACTCACGTCTCTCTCTCCATCTGATATACCCCTCTTCACAAACTCCCTTAGAGTAAACACCAAACCCCATTGCAACCTACAACTTCTGGAACACGAGGAGACCGATCACAACTCCGAAAGAGTACGCACCAAAACCAAGTGATCCGCTTGACTCCTTGTGCTTGCCAATAGTGTTGTTTCTATAACATTTACTGTCACGGATTCATGAATACGCACGCACACAGCCTGCACATGCACAAGACATACAACCTATGCACTACTCCATACATAAGCTCATTACAGAAAATCAACTAGTCGATTTCAATACACCAACAACAACCACGCACACATACACCCACGAACCCCTTCATCCACAGCTTCAGCCGATCAAAATTTCAACACCAACACATTAACCCCCTGCCATCATCATCTTGATGCTACCAATTCGAAAAAAAAAAAAGAAAGCGGAAGAGGGACAAAAATTTCAGAAATTGGCCGAGAAATGATTAGCCATGGCTGCCCCAAATTTAATTCCAATTTCCTTCGGCATTTTTGCTCCGAAATCAATAGCCGAACCTAAGGGAGAACTTTATACTTGAATCTTGTTGTCGATCTTGGCCGAAGGAAGCTCCACCGCGCCGGCGTTTTGGCTCGATAGCAGCTGACGGCGGACCCATCGCGGCCTAGCCCAACCGCCGCTGCTCCTGCCTTGGAGCCGCCGCACCCTGGCGGTCGACGGTGGCTGCTGATGGCGGTGACGGGCAGTGGCGTCCGGCAGTGGCTCCACCGGATACCCTTTCCCCCCTTCTGTGTATCGTGTATGTATGTATGCCTGGGTGAAGGAGATGAAGCCAGACCAAGCCCAAACCCAATTCTTATAGCCCAATTCAAGAAATTACAACCTAAGTCCCTTAACTCCCAACTTTTATTCAATTTAGTCCCTTAGTTTATTATATATTTTCAAATAAGTTCAAAATGATCCCCAAAATTATTATATTACTTCAATTGACTCCAATTGAATTTATGTAAATTGCAATTGAAGTCCCCATGTGCCTTTTTAGCTTCAAAACAGTCCCTAAATCACTGATTTCTTTCAATCAGGCCCAAATCAAGTTTTAAAAGTTCAATTTCAACCCTTATAGTTTCGATTGAGTTTCGAATTAACCCGAGTAGACTAATTACTTCATTCTCCACCTTCAAATCAATACTTCTGTTTGAATTAAGCTCAAAGAAATTTTCAGAGTTACCTTGTAGGCCCTAAACTTCTAAATAATTATTTAATGACCCGAATAAATTATTAAAGTGCAAATTTTAAGAATAAAATATTAAATTATGTTAATTGTTTTTCTAGGCGCGATTTACGAGGCACGTTAAGCGCAAGCTATCACATCAGCTCTAGCTCAAGGATTTCTACAAATACTGCTAATTGAGGTGGGGATTACTTTGCAAAGTGTTATTTTTAGTTGACAATGTTATATGTTCTACGTGCCTTTATAATTGCGAAATGCATGCTAGTTGTATTTTTACGGATTGTCGTGAGGGGCAATCACCTACGGTATGTCGTTGGGGGCATCCAAACTATGTGATGGACCCAAGTTTCCATCTTCTACGGGATGTCGTTGGGGGCATCCAATCTATGTGATGGACGCCAGTTTCCATCTTCTACGGGGTGTCGTTAGTTGCATCCACCTTTACTTCTCGCTATGCACACGATTGTAACTGCGTGTATGTCATGTGATATGGTTGGCTGATTTTTGGCTGTTTTCCCCACTGAGTATGACTTCGTTTTACTCACCCCCTTTATTTTAAAACATTTTTCAGATTGAGGAGCTCGATGTGGCGGCGGCGGCAAGCGTGGCATTATCAAGACTTCTAATTTATTTTATTCAAACTGTTTAGCATTTGAACATTTTAAACTGACAGTGATCGTTGGATCTTTATTTTCCGCATTGTAGGGATTTCGAATATCGAATTGTTTATTTTCCAAGAAACGAATTTATCTATTTAGGAATAATTAACCCTTTTTATTTATTTTAAAGAAAATAAAAAAAACTTATCGAAATCTCGTGTTCAAAGAGATTGTGAGCGTACTTTGTCGATCCAACCCTCATCTCCCTATGTACAAAATAATGTTCTTTCGAAAATAAATCTCTTTCTTTACCTTTTCGGAGTCGACGTAGCGTGGCAAAGCGGGCATTCAACTCAAGTAGTTCCTTTAAGTTCTCTCTTTTTTTTTTTGCGGGTCTACAGAAAGGTAAACCTACGCTCTGATACCAAACTGTAACGCCCCAACTTCGAGAAAGCCGGTGCGCTACAAAATGTTCTAAAATTTTAACTTCACGCGAGATTTCGATAAGTTTTTTTTTTAATAAAATAAAAAGAATTAATTATTCCCACATAGATAAATACGTTTCTTGAAAAAATAAACAATTCGATATTCGAAATCCCTACAATGCGGAAAATAAAGATCCAACGATCACTGGCAGTTTAAAATGTTCAAAAGCTAAACAGGTTGAGTAAAATAAATTAGAAGTCTTGATAATGCCACGCTTGCCGCCGCAGCCCCATCGAGCTCCTCAATCTGAAAGATGTTTTAAAGTAAAGGGGTGAGTACAACGAAGTCGTACTCAGTGGGGAAAACATCCAAAAATCAGCCAACCATATCACATGACATACACGCAGTTACAATCGTGTGCATAGCGAGAAGTAAAGGTGGATGCAACTAACGGCACCCCATAGAAGATGGAAACTGGCGTCCATCACATAGTTTGGATTCCCCCAACGACATCCCGTAGAAGATGGAAACTGGCGTCCATCACATAGATTGGATGCCCCCAACGACATCCCGTAAAAGTACAACTAGCATGCATTTCGTAATTATAAAAGCACGTAGAACGTATAACATGGTCAACTAAGAATAACACTTTGCAAAGTAATCCCCACCTCAATTAGCCGTACTTGTAGAAATCCTTGAGCTAGAGCTGATGTGATAACTTATGCTTAATGCGCCTCGTAAATCGCGCCTAGCAGAACAATTAACACAATTTAATATTTTATTCTTAAAATTTGCCCTTTAATAATTTATTCGGGTCATTAAATAATTATTTAGAAGTTTTAGGGCCTACAAGGTAACTTTGAAAATTTCTTTGAGCTTAATTCAAATAGAAGTATTGATTTGAAGGTGGAAAATGAAGTAATTAGTCTACTCGGGTTAATTCGAAACTCAATCGAAACTATAAGGGTTGAAATTGAACTTTTAAAACTTGATTTGGGCCTGATTGAAAGAAATCAGTGATTTAGGGACTGTTTTGAAGCTAAAAAGGCACATGGGGACTTCAATTGCAATTTACATAAATTCAATTGGAGTCAATTGAAGTAATATAATAATTTTGGGGATCATTTTGAACTTATTTGAAAATATATAATAAACTAAGGGACTAAATTGAATAAAAGTTGGGAGTTAAGGGACTTAGGTTGTAATTTCTTGAATTGGGCTATAAGAATTGGGTTTGGGCTTGGTCTGGCTTCATTTCCTTTACCCAGGCATACATACATACATGATACACGGGGGGGGAAAGGGAATCCGGTGGAGCCACTGCCGGACGCCACCGCCCGTCACCGCCATTAGCAGCCATCGTCGACCGCCAGGGTGCGGCGGCTCCAAGGCAGCAGCAGCGGCGGTTGGGCTCGGCCGCGATGGGTCCGTCGTCGGCTGCTATCGAGCCAAAACGCCGGCACGGTGGAGCTTCCTCCGGCCAAGATCGACAACAAGATTCAAGTATAAGGTTCTCCCTTAGGTTCGGCTATTGATTTGGGAGCAAAAATGTGGAAGAAAATTGGAGTTAAATTTGGGGCAGCCATGGCCGATCATTTCTCGGCCAATTTCTGAAATTTTTGTCCCTCTTCCGCTTTCTTTTTTTTTCCGAATTGGTAGCATCAAGATGATGATGGCAGGGGGTTAATGTGTTGGTGTTGAAATTTTGATCGGCTGAAGCTGTGGATGAAGGGGTTCGTGGGTGTATGTGTGCGTGGTTGTTGTTGGTGTATTGAAATCGACTAGTTGATTTTCTGTAATGAGCTTATGAATGGAGTAGTGCATAGGTTGTATGTCTTGTGCGTGTGCAGGCTGTGTGCGTGCGCATTCATGAATCCGTGACAGTAAATGTTATAGAAACAACACTATTGGCAAGCACAAGGAGTCAAGCAGATTACCTGGTTTTGGTGCGTACTCGTTCGGAGTTGTGAGCGGTCTCCTCGTGTTCCAAAAGCTGTAGGTTGCAATGGGGGTTTGGTGTTCACTTTAAGGGAGTTTGTGAAGAGGGGTATATCAGATGGAGAGAGAGACGTGAGTTGTGGAAATTCAGCAGAGAGAGGAGTCCTTATCAGCCAAAAATTCACGTTTCAGAATTCCTCACAGAGTGGACTTAAAATGGCTTGGCTCGGAAGAAAATATGATGTGCTTTTAATTTAGCGGTGGGCCTGAAGCCCAATTAAGAACTTTGGCCCGTAATAAAAATTTCGACCCGATTAAATTATTAAATTTCATTTTATTTTGTTCTGCTAAGCTATATATATATTAATTGAAATTCTCATTTTAAGCGAGAGGTTGCAACGACGTCGTAAAACGTTGAACTTTTAAAATTTTTCGATTGTGGTCGTTACAATCTCCCCCACTTAAAATAAATTTCGTCCTCGAAATTTAGACTTACTTAATTTAGAATATCCGGATACTTGGCCAAAATCTCGTCTTCCCTTTCCCAAGTGGCCTCATCTACTCCATGTCTGTTCCACTGGACTTTTACAAGTGAAATCTATCTATTTCTCAGCTTTTGAACTTTCCTCTCGAGGATCACCATTGGGGTTTCCTCGTATGTTAAATCTTTGTTGACGTCCAGCGAAGCATAGTTAACAATGTGGCTAGGATCATAGACATACTTCCTCAGCATCGAAATATGGAACATGTTATGAACTGCTTAAAGTTCTGGCGGTTGGGCTAAACGATAGGCCAAATCACCAATCCTTTCAAGAATCTCGAAAGCTCCGATAAACCTAGGCCTGAGTTTCCCTTTTTTCCAAATCTTACAATTCCTTTCATAGGCCTACTTTAAGGAAAATCCTCTCTCCAATCTGGAAGTGTAAGTCCTTTCTTCTCTTATCGGCATAGGATTTTTGTCTATCCTGAGCGATTTTTATTCGTTCTCTGATCTTATCCACAGCTCCAACAGTTCGTTCCACGATTTCTGGCCCCAAAATCCTCTTTTCACCGAGCTTCGCCCCAAAGGATCGGGTGATCTACACTTCCTGCCATATAGCGCTTCATATGGTGCCATTCCAATGGTAGCCTGGAAGCTATTGTTGTAGGCGAACTCAACCAATGGTAAATGTGTCTCCCAGCTGCCACCAAGGTCTAGCACACACGCTCTTAACATGTCCTCCAAAATCTGGATAGTTCTCTACGACTGACCATAAGTCTGAGGATGATAAGCAGTGCTAAAATTCAACCTGGTACCCATAGCTGTCTGTAGGCTCTTCCAGAATTTAGATGTAAATCTAGTATCCCTTTCGGATACAATAGAGACTGGTACCCCATGAAGTCTCACAATCTCTTTGAAAAGATTGGTGATTTGGCCTATCGTTTAGCCCTACCGCCAGAACTTTCAGCAGTTCACAACGTGATCCATATTTCGATGCTGAGGAAGTATGTCTATGATCCTAGCCACATTATCAACTACGCTTCGCTGGACGTCAACAAAGATTTAACCTACGAGGAAACCCCGGTGGTGATCCTCGAGATGAAAGTTCAAAAGCTGAGAAATAGAGAGATTTCACTTGTTAAAGTCCAGTGGAACAGACATGGAGTAAAGGAGGCCACTTGGGAAAGGGAAGACGAGATTTTGGCCAAGTACCCGGATATTCTAAATTAGGTAAGTCTAAATTTCGATGAGGAAATTTATTTTAAGTGGGGGAGATTGTAACGACCACAATCGAAAAATTTTAAATGTTCAACGTTTTACGACGTCGTTGCAACCTCTCGCTGAAAATGAGAATTTCAATTAATATATATATATATAGCTTAGCAGAACAAAATAAAATGAAATTTAATAATTTAATCGGGTCGAAATTTTTATTACGGGCCAAAGTTCTTAATTGGGCTTCAGGCCCACCGCTAAATTAAAAGCACATCATATTTTCTTCCGAGCCAAGCCATTTTAAGTCCACCCTGTGAGGAATTCTGAAACGTGAATTTTTGACTGATAAGGACTCCTCTCTCTGCTGAATTTCCACAACTCACGTCTCTCTCTCCATCTGATATACCCCTCTTCACAAACTCCCTTAGAGTAAACACCAAACCCCCATTGCAACCTACAGCTTTTGGAACACGAGAGGACCGCTCACAACTCCGAACGAGTACGCACCAAAACCAGGTAATCCTCTTGACTCCTTGTGCTTGCCAATAGTGTTGTTTCTATAACATTTACTATCACGGATTCATGAATACGCACGCACACAGCCTGCACACGCACAAGACATACAACCTATGCACTACTCCATTCATAAGCTCATTACAGAAAATCAACTAGTCGATTTCAATACACCAACAACAACCACGCACACATACACCCACGAACCCCTTCATCCACAGCTTCGGCCGATGAAAATTTCAACACCAACACATTAACCCCCTGCCATCATCATCTTGATGCTACCAATTCGAAAAAAAAAAGAAAGCGGAAGAGGGACAAAAATTTCAGAAATTGGCCGAGAAATGATCGGCCATGGCTGCCCCAAATTTAACTCCAATTTTCTTGCACATTTTTGCTCCCAAATCAATAGCCGAACCTACGGGAGAACCTCATACTTGAATCTTGTTGTCGATCTTGGCCTGAGGAAGCTCCACCGCGCCGGCATTTTGGCTCGATAGCAGCCGACGGCGGACCCATCGCGGCCTAGCCCAACCGGCCGTGCTATTGCCTTGGAGCCGCCGTACTCTGGCGGTCGACGGTGGCTGCTAATGGCGGTGACGGGCGGTGGCGTCCGGCAGTGGCTCCACCGGATTCCCTTTCCCCCCCTTCTGTGTATCGTGTATGTATGTATGCCTGGGTAAAGGAGATGAAGCAAGACCAAGCCCAAACCCAATTCTTATAGCCCAATTCAAGAAATTACAACCTAAGTCCCTTAACTCCCAACTTTTATTCAATTTAGTCCCTTAGTTTATTATATATTTTCAAATAAGTTCAAAATGATCCCCAAAATTATTATATTACTTCAATTGACTCCAATTGAATTTATGTAAATTGCAATTGAAGTCCCCATGTGCCTTTTTAGCTCAAATCAAGTTTTAAAAGTTCAATTTCAACCCTCATAGTTTCGATTTAGTTTCGAATTAACCCGAGTAGACTAATTACTTCATTTTCCACCTTCAAATCAATACTTCTATTTGAATTAAGCTCAAAGAAATTTTCAAAGTTACCTTGTAGGCCCTAAAACTTCTAAATAATTATTTAATGACCCGAATAAATTATTAAAGTGCAAATTTTAAGAATAAAATATTAAATTATGTTAATTGTTCTGCTAGGCGCGATTTATGAGGCACGTTAAGCGCAAGCTATCAGATCAGCTCTAGCTCAAGGATTTCTACTGATAAGTGCTAGAAAAGCACTTAAATAATTTTTCTATTTTATGTATTTGTGTGTTTTATTAGTGTTATATGTTCCGTTTTATGTGTTTTTCCTTTATTGTAGTGTTTAGGGTCACAAAGAATCAAAATGAGTCAAAAAGGATGAAAATCGAATGAAAACGGAAACTCGGGACCAAAATGCAAGTAAATCAAAGATGGAGGACTTCCGATGCAAATTTATGAAAAGTTATTTTTACAATTTTTCTTGTGCCAAAGTCGAAGAACATCAAAAGGGGATTCCCAAACTTTTTTCGGATCTCAAATCGGAGTTTCCTAGCGAAAGTTATGGCCATTTGAAGAAAAAGGACTAAAAGCGTCAAAGCCAAAACTGTTGGGGACCAAAGTGCAACTTTTCACAAGTTAGGGGACCAAAGTGAAACTTTTCAAACAGTTGGAGGACCAAAATGCAATTTATCAAGGACCAAAATGAACAACATTCAAAAGTTGAGGGACTTGGTGTGCAATTTCTGGGTGAATCGGGTGACTCGAGTCACCGCCGCGACGCGGATCGAAGTCGTCGCCGCAGTGACTCGAGTCACGCCCGATCATGCTCGATCAGCGCAAGTGACTCGAGTCACCGCCGCAAGTGATCGAAGTCACGCCGCAACCGCCCCCTGGCCTCCCCTCGCTGAGCGGTGACTAAGGCGTAATCGCGCGTGACTCAGTCAACAGCGCGACTGAAGTCACGCCCGACGCCGCAGATTTTGACCAGCGGACTCCACCTACCATAAAACGTGTTTTTGGTATTTTCTTGACTTCTTAGAGATAAAACAATCTGAGACACCACAATAGACTCATGAAGGAAGACTTTATGATTTTTTAATATTTTTTTGGTGTAATATTTTGCCTATAAATAGAGGCATTTCCAAGCTTGAATCACACAACTTGTAGAGAGAATTAGCTTGTGATTCTCTCCAACTTTCTCCTCAATAAAATTCTCTTCATCATTTGTTCTTAGTTCTAGTTTGAAAGCTCTTAGTTTTTCATATTCCGGCGGAAGTAAAAACCTAAATTTAGGTTCGATTAATCAATCGACGATACTTCGGCCGTGAATATGATTAGCGGAGCATTTCTTCACTAATTTCTCTTCTTGTTTTATTTTTCATGTTTGAGAAAGATAATTTCTCATATATTGCAGATGTGATACACGGCGTTACGCCGTTATAAGTATTTAACCCGCATATATGAGTAGTTAGACTTCTCTATTTAATTCTTAGCATTATTTACGTGATTTCTATAGTTTGTATATATTACTTGAGATAGTGAAGTATAATCTATCATATAGCAGTGGTGATACCCGCTAATATGAGTAGTTAGACTTCTCTATCTAGTTCGAGACGTTGTGTTCAATTATCATGTTGTTATCTTTTCTAACTCTTTGCTAACGCTTTCTCTATTCCTCTACTTCAATTTGTTGATTTGTTATGCTTTTAAACCCGTTTTGAATTTATGTGATTATTGCATTCACTTTGGCCAATTGAATCAATTAATCTTTAAGTTCAAGTTATGTGCTAGGATTGGAACTTTTGATCCGTAATTGTCATTAGATTCCAATCCACAGTAGCAAACGAATGTCGTGCATATTTGTTAATAAACCAACTTAGATGTATTAATTCAAGTTTGTGAAATTGATCATCTAATTCAACTCATTCTTCTTGTTCATTTCACACTAGCATTGCATTAAATCCTAAGAACTTGTTTAGGGTTATCCAATAGCTAGATGTTAAGTTAAAGAACTCACTTTAATTTAATACACTTAAGGAAGAATTCGTTAATCAGAGCTTCTTGGTTAATTGAGAGTTGATAAATTGAAGAAGGAATAGTAACACGTTGCATGGGAAAGATAAACACGAGATGTTGACACAACCGAACCCGAGAACTAGATATATCTTCAATTGTTTCATTTTCATATCTTTTATTTTGTCATTTTATTTTCGAATTCCATCTAACTTCACAAAACCCCCCTTTTCTATATTAATTGATAAAAACAACTAGATCAAACACCGTTCCTCTTGGGTTCGACCCTTACTTACCACTTCTACATTAATTTGTAGTTTTGAAACCGAGTAAGGAAATAAAATAAATTTTGGCGTACTGCGACAACACGCCCATCTACAAGTACTGCTAATTGAGGTGGGGATTACTTTGCAAAGTGTTATTTTTAGTTGACCATGTTATATGTTCTACGTGCCTTTATAATTGCGAAATGCATGCTAGTTGTATTTTTACGGATTGTCGTGAGGGGCAATCACCTACGGTATGTCGTTGGGGGCATCCAAACTATGTGATGGACCCAAGTTTCCATCTTCTACGGGATGTCGTTGGGGGGCATCCAATCTATGTGATGGACGCCAGTTTCCATCTTCTACGGGGTGTCGTTAGTTGCATCCACCTTTACTTCTCGCTATGCACACGATTGTAACTGCGTGTATGTCATGTGATATGGTTGGCTGATTTTTGGCTGTTTTCCCCACTGAGTATGACTTCGTTTTACTCACCCCCTTTATTTTAAAACATTTTTCAGATTGAGGAGCTCGATGTGGCGGCGGCGGCAAGCGTGGCATTATCAAGACTTCTAATTTATTTTATTCAAACTGTTTAGCATTTGAACATTTTAAACTGCCAGTGATCGTTGGATCTTTATTTTCCGCATTGTAGGGATTTCGAATATCGAATTGTTTATTTTCCAAGAAACGTATTTATCTATTTAGGAATAATTAACTCTTTTTATTTATTTTAAAGAAAATAAAAAAAGCTTATCGAAATCTCGTGTTCAAGTCCAAGCTTTAGATCATTTAGTAGCGCTTCGGCTTTCTCGAAGTTGGGGTGTTACAGTTTGGTATCAGAGCGCAGGTTTACCTTTCTGTAGACCCGCAAAAAAAACAAAAGAGAACTTAAAGGAACTACTTGAGTTGAATGCCCGCTTTGCCACGCTACGTCGACTCCGAAAAGGTAAAGAAAGAGATTTATTTTCGAAAGAACATTATTTTGTACATAGGAGATGAGGGTTGGATACGACAAGAAGAGTTAAGCTATGAAACTTTGCTGCACACAAATATTATGAAATGTCAAAAGTTGTTTAGCCTTGTGCATTACATGAATGTATATATATTTTTCTATAGTTGTATCCATGGTACCTTATCTCTTTCTACGTTAACTGAGCTCGAGCATGTGATGTTAGCTTATGTACCCTTTAGAAAATTTTTAAACTTAGTCCTCGAATTTAGATTAAAATGAATTAGAAACGTCACCTAACTGGCCTTTCTCCATAATTGGTACGACAGACATGGCTGCTGGTCAACGGACAGCTAGGAAGTCTGTTCGCCGAAGACCCCTTGCGCAGGAATGTCGTGATTACGAGAAGTATGTATGGCCAATGAACTATACCCTGAGACAGCATATCCTGGAGATGCCGAGATTGTGGGTTGCGGCAAAGAAGAAGGGTCATCCGATTACGCCATTTAACGCTATCATTCGTCTCATTGGGACGGTGCCTAATGACTGGGACGAGATTGCTGGTGACGTCTTCACAGAGATGTATGAAACCTTAGGGGCTCCGCCCCTACCCTTTTCCTACAGGGGTTTCACCAAGAGATTGCTCGAGAGGCTCGATGATGAGCAGGCGTTGGCGAAGGACGACCCCATGGGAGCTGCTCGGCCTACAGAGCGGAGCCCAACCGGAAGTGTGGCCAACGAGGACGTTGGACCCCTTTAGGAGGGGTGATTGTAACATCCACAATCCCACATCGCTTGGGCATGAGATGGCAGTTCAGTTTATAAGTTAAGAGACCCATCCAACTAGGCATGAGGCCTTTTGGGGTGAGCCCAAGAGCAAAACCGTGCGGGTTAGGGCCAAAGCGGACAATATCATGTCAAAGTGGATCGGGTCGGTAGCGGACCGCACTCCAACCGTATGGTCCTCGCCAGGCGTAGCAGTCAATCCCTGGACCATGACGGGGGTCGGGTCGTTACAGATGGTATCAGAGCGAAGCCCAACCGGAAGTGTGGCCAACGAGGACGTTGGGCCCCTTTAGGAGGGGTGATTGTAACATCCACAATCCCACATCGCTTGGGCATGAGATGGCGGTTCAATTTATAAGTTAAGAGACCCATCCAACTAGGCATGAGGCCTTTTGGGGTGAGCCCAAGAGCAAAACCGTGCGAGTTAGGCCCAAAGCGGACAATATCCTGTCAAAGTGGATCGGGTCGGTAGCGGACCGTACCCAAATCCGTATGGTCCTCGTCGGGGCATAGCAGGCCGAATCCGGGTGGACCATGACGGGGGTCGGGTCGTTACATTAGGTATAAAAATTTACACAATGTGAGCGTGTTGGGCACAATTTTTTCAAGCATTATTTTTTTTTCCAAAATCATTTTCAATTACCTATTTCATTGATCTGACAGCTTTTCAATTTCTTAGAACTTTTCCTTAGCTATCAACCGCAAAATAAAAAATCTCTTCAAACATACACGCAATAATTTAGAGAGTTAAGCAATAACTTACTAGCATTTGTCACAAGCTCAGAGGTCAAAGAAGTAACCGAGTTATCTTGCACCGACTTGTGCAATAAATGTTGCTCCGATGGTCCTTGAGGACAATATCGTCTACAAAAAACAAGAAATCCATAGGCCAAAACCCCCATTATCACAACAACTCCAGCAATGGCACCAATTAATATCCCTAAATATCTCCCTTGAGTTTTTTCCTTCCTATTGTGGGGTTCTTCGCAATATGAAATTGAATGTTGATGACTTATGTCGATCGACAAGCAATTCCCACCATACTTTACACCCCTCATTTTTACCAAAGAGCTCAAACAAGAAGGCAAGAGGCCCATGAATTTATTGTTAGAGATGTCAACTGAGCCAAGCTTAGCCCCACAACTCAAGCTCGTTTGAAGAGATCCACTCAATATATTTGATGCTAAGTTCAATGAAACGAGACTAGGCAATGAAAAAATTCCTCTAGGAGGTGCCCCTTTAAGGGCATTGAAAGAAAGGTCAATTTGCTCAAGCTTATTCAACTGACTACATTGCTGAGGTATTACACCAGAGAAGGAGTTGTTCTTTAGCAAAATTGCTCTAACCCCTCTCGGCATATTGGGAAGTTGTGAGTCAAATTTGTTTTTCCTCAAATCAAGCCATTGTACGCTAGACAAGGTAGAAAGATCAGGCAAGTTACCTGACATCTCATTGTTCGAAAAAAGGAGGACCGTTAAAGTAGTACTCGTCTTATCGAAGATGGCAACGAGCCACTCAAAAGATTGTTCCTCATACTCAAACTCGTCAAATTCGAAAACGAGTTAAACCAATCCGGAAAGGTTCCATTCAAGAAATTCCAATCCAAGTTAAGAATTTGAAGGTTACTGATTCTTGAAAGTGTTGGAGGAATAGAGCCATAAAGAAAATTCCAACCCAAATCCAAGTACTCAAGTGATTGCAATCTATGGATTTTATCAGGAATTGGACCTCAAATTCCTAATGATACTAAACTAAGCAACTTCAATCCATATAGCCTAGATAGAGTAGCCACAAGAGAATCCATTGAGAAATTTTGTGATAGAGTTAGATCGGAAACTCGAAAATTGTCAAAACTACTAACCCTTTTTGGCTTATAACCATAGACTATGATCCCAGTAACTAGATTGTCTTAACAAGTTATGTTTACCTGAGGAGTTGACAAATAACATAAATCAGTGCTAGTATTGAGCCATAAATATAACAGTTTTGGGTGCTCCAATTGCTTCCTTAGTTGCAAAAGTACTTGGGTTTGAGAGGATTGTAATTGGCAAGTTCCCAAAATCAAGAAACTCAATGGAAAATAGAGAAATGTAATGAACCTTAAACATTCCATGGATTTATAATTTCATAAAAGGAAAGTCCCCAAAAACCCCCCACAAAAAGTAAACAAATTACAGTCTGGGCTTGTTCAGAAAGCTGAATAAAGATCCATTTCTGTGTTTCTTGAATCCCATAACGATGGAAACCAGCTTAAGCATTCCATGGACTTATATATTCATTGAAGATGACACATTCTGAGAAATGCACAAAATCAAAGCGTAACAATAGAAACAAATTCTAGTCAGAGGTTGTCCAAAAAGCTGGTTGATGGCTACAGAAGATCAAGAAAAGTACAAGCTTTGGCGAAAATGAAAAATTGCAAAAGAGGGCTCTAGAAAAGCTGATTCAAGTTTCAGAAGAACATCAACAGATGGTAGAACAAGAGCAAAGCTGAAAAAAATAAAGGAAAAAGAAGACACGAAAGATGAGCAATTGCAGAGTGGGAAAGGTTGCTTGTTGGTTTCTGGGTACGTGAAGAATTTAATATTATTGGGGTCTGCAACATTTTTTCTTAAAGTTTGCGAGATAATTGGTGCAAGTATGGAGTACAGAGTAGGATCATCAGAGGACAAGTTGGACGTAGATAGTAAATTACAATATACTGTCGTTGCCATGTTTGCTGTTGCAGTGAGGACTAAGGAGTGGTTCATTGAAGAGTGAATACAGAAATGCTAGAATCTATGTCAATTGAGAAAGTGTTAGTATTCGTATAAAAATAAGTTTTTATGTATTTTTATGTGATATAGGAGAGAGGATGAGTGAAATTGAATGGTGGAGATTCATGTAATGCAGGTAGGTAGGTAGGTCTCACAAGATATGTGGATGTGAAATAGGATAGAGAATAACTAAAGTTGAAAAAAGTGTATAAAAATATACAAAAATATATAGGAGAACACCCACTGAGATGGCGACATGTGCTAGAATCCCAATAACTGGTCATTACCACAAAAGCAATTGGACCAATTGGCCCTAAACCTAAAGAATGTGGATTCGTAAAATTTTAGCATTACTATTTTCTTTGTGGTAGAATTTGACCATGAGATATAATTTTTATAAGAATTTAAGAATAACATCATTCTGAAACAATTTGATGAGAGATGGGCGATGCAAGAGTGGAATGGTGAAATTAGGCTACAAAACTTGCAAAGGAGCATTTTGATGTATTGTGACGTGTGCTTAAAATATATATCAAACGGTTTTAGATTAAACTGCGGCGAAAATTAAATGGTGTTTTGTTAATAATGGAATTCGATACTCGAGGATACTACTTTCAATGAAGAGTGTCATCTTGTGCCATTGTCAAAAATAAAAAATTCACTACATTTCAAGTCTCATGTAACATCTTTTATGGCAATATATTATAATAATTTGATTTGATTAGGGGTATCTATAAATTCAAATTAGTAGAATATATGTTTGATGACACAATTCTAAGTTTTATAAAATTATTTTTAAAATCAAACGATCACCGCACGTAAATTGGTGATTAAATTAGTTTTATGTGGTGTAGGATCATTAAAGAAGACAGATGCATTATTTGTAGATTTGTTGAATTCTTCATGACCTGGGCACAAGGATGGCGGTGATGACAAAAGAAACAGTGTCTATCATAAATCATACAGATATGCGTAGACCAACTGGGTAGACCATGTTGACGTAGGACGTATATGACGTCATCGTTCAATAATTTGCAATTTTTGTCAAAGTTGATGTTCTATAATTATTATATAAATCTTTGGGAATACGAAGTGATTTCATAGCTTAAAAAGACGTGTGTTACTTCTCCTTGGCCTGAGTTTGTTCTAACTTTTCCCATTTAAAAGTTAATTTCAGTAGTTAATTGAGGTTGGCATTACAGACACCTAATGTAATCAGGGGTGGACGTCGGTCGGCTGGTTCGATTTTCCACTCAAACCAAAACTAAATCACCATTGGCGAGTTGAGAATTTTTCAAACCAAACCGAATAAAGTTAGTTTTTTAGTTGGACCGAAACTGACCAAACCAACTCGGTTTTTGGCGTTTTTTTTTCCTTTTTTTTAACCAACCCATTGGTTTTTCGGTTTTTTCGGTTTAGGAGAAACCAAACCAAAAACGTACCCACCGTTGTAAAAAAAACCTAATCAAACCGAACTGAGTTGGTCGATTCAGTCGGTTTTGCTGGTTAGGCAGTTTTTTTGGCCACCCGTAAATGTGATGCTGACTTTTGTTGACTATGTGAAATTAATAGACAGACGGTTTTTATTAATCTTCAAGTTAGTGCTTCTCTCAATGTCGTAGACTCTCAACTATAATTTTTGGATGAAATTATGACTCGATATTTACAGAGATAGGTCATATGAACATGTTTAGATGATGAAATACAGTATGAGATAGAATAAAATTGGATACGCACATAGTTTGCTTTGGCGGATAGGGGGTTCAACTCAAGCAAATTGCATCACACGCTAGTACAGACACTCAAGTAATTCGGAGTTCGATTCTTGTCTTATCCATACCGTGATCATAAGCAAAGAAATGATTTTGATTTTTTTAATTAGAAAAAAAATCGTGGTAACATACTGAAAACGCAATTTTTAGATATATAACTGAAAATAAGAGAATGTATTGAAAACTAGAAATCAAAATGAGTTGTTGAATATGATCAAAGAAAAAAAAGTTTTTGGTTAAACTTGTGCCAAACAAGCCTTACATAACGTATACACTAATACACCTGCGTGCAGCAGATCCGAACCCTCTTACAATTGCGGATTGCCCATCCACCCCGCCCCCGCCTCCCCTGGTACAAACACCATATAAGGAAAAACCCTAAAACCTAAACATATCCCACTCTCGCCTCATACACCACCACATATATAGAATACCAAAGAGAGACCCATCGGTTTTTCGATTTTTTCTGTTTTCGAAAACCTACCCACCATGGTAAAAAAAAATCGAATCAAACAGAACTGAGTTGGTCGATTCCGTCGGTTTTGGTGGTTAGGCGTTTTTTTGTCCACAGATTTTTTTGTCCACTCCTAAATGTGGTGGTGACTCTTGTTGACTACGTGAAATTAATAGACAGACGGTTTTTATTTATCTTCAAGTTAGTGCTTCTCTCAATGTTGTAGACTCTCAACTATAATTTTTTGGATGAAATTATGACTCGATATTTACAGAGATAGGCAATATGAACATGTTTAGATGATGAAATACTGTTGTGAGAAAATAATCGCAAGTGTACGATATCGCCACAAAAGTAGTAAAATGGACCTTTTTAGAGTCCGGATTATCGTTCCCATGAGGACTAGTTTATTCTATATCGGTTCAAACTAATCATAAAAGCAGTTAGGGATATATAAAGAATAAAGATTGGATTTTTAGCGAAATTTTAAATTATGCGAACTAAATATGCAAAATAATAGAAAGTTGTTGAGGCAATGGAGAGTGAAGTTGGGAATCCCGATTTATCTTTAGTTGTCCTACTTGATTTCTCCTCTCAATTTCTACACTAAAGTTGTGTTAGATCGAATTCACGAAGTTAATTTAATTTACCTCTCTCGAGGTCAAATCAATCCTATTTAATTAAGTCAACTACAATATCTCTATGTATAGTCTAAATCTCAATTAAATGCATTAACGCACTTAGGAATTCATAAACATCCACCTGTCACGTGGGATCTCAACAATTATAAAAGTCTATCTCTAACTTTTATGTAAATTGTTGGATTTTACTACGTGGTCTAAATATTTAACTTACCTCTCAGTTTGTTAAAATTCACAAATCATTGATTTATTGGCCAAGTAAATCGTTCATTAAACATAGTAGTAAAATCAACACATAAAATAAAAGCACAAGAAATTGAAAGTTAAAATCAAATCATAGATCTAAATTACATCGTTCATCCCAACTAATAAATTTAGTTGTTCTTGTTAGATAATAAAACAACAAAAGAATTAAAGAAGTTCATCACCGGATCTAGAAGAGTAGAAAATAATGCGTTGAACTTCAATCTCCTTTGAATCCTTGCAATTCTCCTCAAACTTCTTCTCTCCAAGAACCCCTTTCAACCTCTTTCCAAGCTCTCTCAATTTGGTGCCTTAGATCTCTATTTATAGGCCTCAATGGATCCCCATAAGCCCACAATTTTGTATGCAATAAGTAACCCAAAATCAAAAAAAAAATAGGATTCCTAGTTAAACTAGGAAATTTGGGTTCTTCAGGATACGGCCGTATCGTCCAGGGCTTACGGCCGTATCGATGTTTCTGCTAATTTTTCTACTCACTGCATTCCCATGATACGGCCGTATGTCTCAAAGAGTGACGGTCGTACGTGCTCTCGTAACTTTTGCTCTTTCTTTAGTCGATGGGGTTACGGCCAGATGCTAGGCATGATACGGCCGTATCATATTTATAGTCCAGGTCCCTCATCTTCCATTCTTGTTTGTTTTGGTCCCCGTTTTCCATTTTTTTACCACTTTTGGTCCTTTTTGCTTCTTTTCACTTCTTTTTCATGTCGTCTATTCATGTTGGTTTTTTACCTAAAAAGAGACAAAATTAAGTGTAATAAACACTCTAAATTACTTATAAAAACTATAAAATAAACATCAATAAAATACTTATCAAACACCCCCAAACTTAACGCTTGTTCGCCCTCGAACAAGAAATGGAAATAACATATAAAACAATCATGCACTAAACACCAACCACAAAACATAAACAAAACTCATACATGTCAAGTATTGTACTATTTGCTTCAGGTTAATAAAATACTAGTAGAACTCCAGCTGGACCAAATAAACAATCACAAAACTATTCACTTATCCTGTACACGACATTTGGTGTGTGTGCTAGTCATTGCTCAACCCAAATCCATGTCAAGATCTAATCACGAATGCTCACTACAAAACCATGCCCATATTCCCTTGTGGTAAGTTTTATCTCTCCCCGCTCGTAGGATTCACTCCTTATGCTTTTCTCTCAATTCCCCGGGGTATTTAATCAATGTGGTGTTCTATAAATATTTCCATGCATTTTTCCACACAAGATGTTAAGTAAAAGTGACTAGATGTTAAGGAAACTACCGCTATCAATCCATCCATCTCTAGTCCAAGTTTCCAAACCTCTAACCTTTGAGTCTTTTCCCGACGCTTTTCAATTTTATTCGCTAGAATTTCCTTTCATTTGTTCCTTCACTAATATCGGTTCTCTTTTCTCACTCTTTTTTTCGTTTTTATTTTTATTTTTTTGCAATTTTTCTTTTCAGCTTTTACCCCGCAGGTAGCTTTCGCTCTATTTTTCCCTAGAGGTAGCCTTCTTCACTGGTAGATCGTCCTCTAAACATTGGTTATGAAAAGCACCAGATTACTCAGTGACGACCTTTCACTCTCTAGGGTAGGCAAGTTTTTCCTGCGGTCCCTCTCGTTCGGCTAAACCATCAACTAAATTAATAATTCTATTCTTAACATATGATAGTGCCAGTATAGACTCGCCAGCCAAAAGTCCTTCAACTTAAAGCAAAGACTTCAACACATCAAACTGCAGTTTCCCCAACATAGAGTCACTAGTCTTACCACCCCCAAACTTAGCCTTTTAGCTAGTTTGGTCCTATAGTTCGGTTCGGGGGAAATTACTTACTTCAATGGGTTTAAACAGTTCATTACAGGTAATATGAGTGAAAATAGCATCAAGATTACACCCCAACATAAATCCAAGTCTAACAATGACCATGTGCTCAGAATAAAGTTAATCGTGCACCAGTAAGTGACAAGAATTTTTTTTTTAAAACAGATCAAGTGATGTCAAAAGTCCAACTGTCATCCTATGCAATTATGCTCAAAAGAAACAATCATTGGCGATACACTACTTGACAAACAGACATAAAAAAAATTGTTTTCTTCTTTTTTTTTTTTTGCAATTTTGTTTTTTTTTTTTTTTTGAAAACACGACACAAATATTACAAAACACACATGGAAAACTAAAAACCACATTCACACCCCCAAACTTAAAACCAACATTGTCCTCAATGTAAAAATTAGGATAAAAGAATAGAAAAGTTACTGAACGTCCCAACGGATCAGTTTTGGCCTCAGAGGGTGTTGGGTCCTTGTGCAACATGGGTTTGAGCCCTTGATATTAGTTCTGCAAAACACACACTGCACGAGAAGCAATTATTATTATTATTTTTTTTTAACAATAAACATGCAAGCACATTAAGAAAAAGATAAGAAAAATAAAGCCAAGCACACAAAGCATACATAGAGATAAAATAAAGAAAAGGGAAGAAACATTGGGTTGCCTCCCAATAAGTGATTTATTTATAGTCTAGAGGTCGACTTTTGTGACGATGATCATGGAGGTTTGAAACGGAATTGGGAAGTAGTGAATTGAGTGAAGAAGTCATCCAGATTCTTTTCAAGCTGTTTCTTTTCAAGCTTTTTCCTCTTCCATTTTGGCATCCAGAGTTCATGCAGGCTGCTTTGAGCTTTCTTATCAGGCTTGTCTGGCATAACATCCTCTTATTGTACTGTTCGGAGCTCAGAATAATTTTATTTTTGGACAGTTTCACATTCTTTTTTATGGATGTTGAATGTTACTTTGTCCTCATCAACCCGTAAAATTAGCTCTCCTTTTTCTACCTCGATTAGAGCTCGTGCAGTTGCTAGGAATGGACATCCAAGAATGAGAGGCGTTCTGATGTCCTCTTCTATGTCCAAGATCATGAAATCAGCTGGGAAAAAACATTTTCCCACTTTTACCAGAACATCCTCAATTATGCCATATGGACGTTTGATTGTGCGATCAGCTAGCTGCAATGTCACTGTCGTCTGTTTCGGCTCGCCTAATCCAAGTTTTCTGTAAATAGACAGCGGCATCAAATTTATACTGGCACCTAAATCACATAAAGATCTATCAAAGTTTAAAGTACCGATATGACAAAGGATAGAAAAACTCCCTGGATCTTTTAGTTTTGGTGGCAGCTTGTTCTATAGGATTGCGCTGCATTCTTCCGTCAATGCCACTGTTTCAAATTCCTCCAATTTTCATTTCTTGAAAGCATCTCCTTTTATGAATTTCAAATATAATGGCATTTGAGCGAGAGCATCTGCAAATGGGATGTTTATATACAACTTCTTGAAGATTTCCAGAAATTTAGCGAACTGCTTGTCAAGTTTGCTCTTTTGTAGTCTCTGTGGAAACGGAATAGGCGGAACATAGGCTTTAATCGGAGTTGGAACCTCCTGCTAAACTTCTTCACTTTTTTTCTCAATTTTGACTTCAACCGATGGTTCAGTTTCCTTTTTATCCCTTTTGTGTTCCTCAATCACTGAACTTTGGGGCGCTTTTCCCGACCTCTTTACGTGAATTTTTGGCAATTGAACCCCGCTTCGTGTTGTTATTGCTTGCACCTCGGCTTGTTTAGCAGGTCCTCTTAGCCTCTGAGGAAATGGGATTGGGGGTACGTAAGCTTTTGGGGGAACATATGTTTCTTCTTCAATAGGCTGAACCTTAGGCTCTTCCTTCACAATAGAAATGGCATTAGCTTGCTCTCTTGGATTCGTATCAGTGTTACTCGGGAATGTTCCACGAGGCCTTTCTGCCAGTTGTAATGCCATCTGCCCAATCTGAACCTCTAAATTTTTTATGGAGGCCTGTTGGTTCTTACCATTCACTTCAATTCGTTCTAATATTTTGTCTGTCTTTTGCATGTATTGTTGGAATATATCCCCCAAACTTGGCTTGTTCTCAGGTGGAGGATTGTTTGAGCTATCCCCATATCTGAGATTTGGGTGAAATGTCCACCCCGGATTGTAGGTCTGAGAATAGGGGTTGAACCGTTGCTTGTTGTCTCCCACATAATTCACCTGCTCATTTTCAGCTCCCAATAGCATGCATTCAGAGATATGATGTTTCGCCCCGCAATGCCCGCACAGTGGATTTGATTGAATAGAGTGGGCACCTTGAGTTTGCGTCCTCACTAGCAATTCCACTTGTTTCGTCAGTGCGGCAATCTGGGCATTAGTGGTTGCTAGTGAGTCACTCTCATGCGTCATGGGTCCTTTCTTTAAGACCACGCGATCAGATGGGAACATAGTCTGTGTTTTGGCAATTAACTCCAATAGATCCCAAGCTTGGTTCACTCGTTTGTTAGTGATAGATCCACTTGAAGATGAATCCACTATGGATTTGAACTGTGGGGATAACCCGGAATAAAAGTACTGCACCTGAGTCCCTTTGTCAATTCCATGATTGGGGCATTTTCTTAGCATGCTTTTAAATCTATCCCAAGCTTCATGGAAAGTTTCACCATCGAATTGTTGGAAAGTTGAGATGTCAAGTTCATTTTTGTAACTCTGGCCGGTGAGAAGTATTTATGACAAAACTTTCTAGCCAAGTCATCCCACGTCATGATACTAGCATCTGGCTCCGCATCTAGCCACTCCAAGGCATTGTCTCTCAAAGTGAAAGGAAAAAGTCGCAGCCTTATAGCATCTTCATTAACCCCATCGAACTTAAAATTTTGGCACATTCTTAAGAATCGTGCTAAGTGAGTGTACGGGTTCTCGTACCGTGCCCATAAAAACTGCAAGCTATTGGTGAACAAGTTGATTAGATCAGCTCTTAACTGAAATTCATTCCTCCCAAACGGTGGGTACACAATGCTTGATCGAGATGGCGCCGCCGGTGGAGTCAAGAATTGCGCCATAGGTAGATTTCCACCGTCGTCGTCCTCACCCTCATCTTCTTCATGTTCCTCATTTCGCCTATTAATCCACACGATTCTTCTGCGTGCCTCTTCCTCTGTCTCAGCTCGGCGTCTCGCTTCCTTCTCAGTCGTGCGTTCCATGACTAATTTAAGTCTGGCTCTTAATGTACATTAAATTTCTGGGTCGAATTCCTCTAAAATGCTCCCTTGTGAGTGGGTCATGCACCGAGCGCAAATTTCTGCAAAAATTTAAATAAAACCAAGTATCAAAGTTCTTTTATAACTAAAATTAAAATTAAACTAAAACTGAAATTAAAAACTATGACTAATATAAACCGATATTAAATAAAAATAGTCCCCGGCAACGGCGCCAAAAACTTGTTGTGAGAAAATAATCGCAAGTGTACGATATCGCCACAAAAGTAGTAAAGTGGACCTTTTTAAAGTCCGGATTATCATTCCCATGAGGACTAGTTTATTCTATATCGGTTCAAACTAATCACAAAAGCAGTTAGGGATATATAAAGAATAAAGATTGGATTTTTAGCGAAATTTTAAATTATGCGAAATAAATATGCAAACTAATAGAAAGTTGTTGAAGCAATGGAGAGTGAAGTTGGGAATCCCGATTTATCTTTAGTTGTCCTACTTGATTTCTCCTCTCAATTTCTACACTAAAGTTGTGTTAGATCGAATTCACGAAGTTGATTTAATTTACCTCTCTCGAGTTCAAATAAATCCTATTTAATTAAATCAACTACCATATCTCTATGTATAGTCTAAATCTCAATTAAATGCATTAACGCACTTAGGAATTCATAAACATCCACCTGTCACGTGGGATCTCAACAATTATAAAAGTCTATCTCTAACTTTTATGTAAATTGCTGGATTTTACTACGTGGTCTAAATATTTAACTTCCCTTTGGGTTTGTTAAAATTCACAAATCATTGATTCATTGGCCAAGTAAATCATGCATTAAACATAGTAGTAAAATCAACACATAAAATAAAAGCACAAGAAATTAAGAGTTAAAATCAAATCATAGATCTTAATTACATCATTCATCCCAACTAATAAATTTAGTTGTTCATGTTAGATAATAAAACAACAAAAGAATTAAAGAAGTTCATCACCGGATCTAGAAGAGTAGAAAATAATGCGTTGAACTTCAATCTCCTTTGAATCCTTGCAATTCTCCTCAAACTTCTTCTCTCCAAGAACCCCTTTCATCTTCTTTCCAAGCTCCCTCAATTTTGTGGCTTAGATCTCTATTTATAGGCCTCAATGGATCCCCATAAGCCCACAATTTCGTATGCAATAAGTAACCCAAAATCAACCAAAAATAGGATTCCTAGTTAAACTAGGAAATTCGGGTTCTTCAGGATACGGCCATATCGTCCAGGGCTTACGGCCGTATCGATGTTTCTGTTAATTTTTCTACTCGCTGCATTCCCATGATACGGCTGTATGTCTCAGCAGGTGACGGCCGTATCGTGCTCTCGGGTAACTTTTACTCTTTCTTTAGCTGATGGGGTTACGGCTGTACGCTAGGCATGATACGGTCGTATCATATTTACAGTCCAGGTCCCTTATCTTCCATTCTTGTTTGTTTTGGTCCCCGTTTTCCATTTTTTTTACCACTTTTGGGCCTTTTTGCTTCTTTTCACTTCTTTTTCATGTCGTCTATTCATGTTGGTTTTTTTTATCTAAAAAGAGACAAAATTAAGTGTAATAAACACTTTAAATTACTTATAAAAACTATAAAATAAACATCAATAAAATACTTATCAAATACCGTAGGAGATAGAATAAAATTGGATACGCACATAGTTTGCTCTGCCGGATAGGGGGTTCAATTCAAGCAAATTGCATCATACGCTAGTAAAAACACTCAAGTAATTCGGAGTTCGATTCTTATCTTATCCATACCGTGATCATGAGTAAAGAAATGATTTTTTTTTTTTGAATTAAGAAAAAAAAACCATGGCAACATACTGAAAACACAATTTTAAATAAAATAACTGAGAAATAAGAGAATGTATTGAAAACTAGAAATCAAAATGAGTTGTCGAATATGATCAAAGAAAAGAAATTTTTTTGGTTAAACTTGTGCCAAACAAGCCTTACATAACGTATAAACTAATACAACTACGTGCAGCCGATCCAAACCCTCTTACAATTGCGATTGCCCAACCACCCCGCCCACAACGTCCCCCGGTACAATCACCATATAAGGAAAAACCCGAAACCCTAAACATATCCCACTCTCGCCTCATACACCACCACATATACAGAATACCAAAGAGACACCCATTGGTTTTTCGGTTTTTTCGGTTTAGGAGAAACCAAACCGAAAACTTACCCACCATGGTAAAGAAAAACGAATCAAATTGAACTGAGTTGGTCGATTCAGTCGGTTTTCGTGGTTAGGCGGTTTTTTGTCCACTCCTAAATGTGATGGCGACTCTTGTTGACTACGTCGAACTTATAGACAGACGGTTTTTATTGATCTTCAAGTTAGTTCATCTCTCAATGTCGTAGACTCCCAACTATAATTTTTGGATGAAATTATGACTCGATATTTACAGAGATAGGTCATATGAACATGTTTAGATGATGAAATACCGAAGGAGATAGAATAAAATTGGATACGCACATAGTTTTCTTTGCCGGATAGGGGGTTCAACTTAAGCAAATTGAATCATACGCTAGTACAGACACTCAAGTAATTCGGAGCTCGATTCTTGTCTTATCCATACCGTGATCATAAGTAAAGAAATGATTTTTTTTTTTTTGAATTAGAAAAAAAACCATGGTAACATACTGAAAACACAATTTTTAAATAATACAACTGAGAAATAAGAGAATGTATTGAAAACTAGATGTCAAAATGAGTTGTCGAATATGATTAAAGAAAAAAAAATTTGTTTAAACTTGGGCCAAAAAAAACCTTACATAACGTGTACATTAATACACATGCGGGCAGCAGATCCGAAACCTTTTACAATTGCAGATTGCCCATCCACCCCCCCCCCCCACGCCTCCCCCCGGTACAAACACCATACAAGGAAAAACCCTAAACCCTAAACATATCCCACTCTCGCCTCATACACCGCCACATATATAGAATACCAAAGAGAGACCCTTCGGTTTTTTCAGTTTAGGAGAAACCAAACCAAAAACCTGCCCACCATGGTAAAAAAAACCAGATCAAATCGAACTGAGTTGGTCGATTCAATCTGTTTTGGTGGTGAGGCGGCTTTTTTGCCCACTCCTAAATGTGATGGCGACACTTGTTGCCTACATGAAATTGATAGGCAGACGGTTTTTATTGATCTTCAAGTTAGTGCTTCTCTCAATGGCGTAGACTCTCAACTGTAATTTTTGGAGGAAATGATGACTCGATATTTACAGAAATAGGTCATCTCTCGTGATCCCACTCTTATTTTACAATGATTCTCATGGATCCTAAAAATTACTCAGTTTACCAAAAATCATCAACCGTTAGCACTGCAAAGAAAAAAAAGGGCATGGCAGGTGTTTTATCACAAATATGTCTTCAATTTAAAGAGTGTTAGATTGAGTACTTCAAACCACTGAGGGAATTTATTTATCTAACTTCACACTTGGGTAGCGATCACATTTCTTGTTTTTTTTATGTTTTTTTTTCTTTTTTTTATGAAGAAGAAGAAGAAGAGTTTTGCAATTTTCTTTTCAGCTTTTACCCCACAAGTAGCTTTCACACTAACCCCTTTCATTGGAGGTAGCCTTCTTCACCCATTCGAGGTGACGATCTTTCACTCTCCGAGGCAGGTAGCTCTTTCCTGTGGTCCCTCTCCTTATTTCGAATATAAAAGTAAAATTCATTCTCAGCATAGGTCAGTGCTTTTTCCAAACTTTTTAAACTCACTATAAAAGACATATTCACAAAAACAGATACCATGCGATTATAACTCCACCTTGCTAACAATTGATGTTTCCAGGTTACTTTGAAGCAGACGAATGGATAGAAAAAAGAAAAGAAAAAGTTAGTTTACTATGGTCTAGAAAAAAAATCAACATTTTCAACCTTCAATTTGTGTTCCAGAGAATGATAGTAAATTACCTATAAATGTGCTCAGATAAATTTGGCAGTTGTGCTTGGAGAAGAACAGAACACATTTTTTTTTCAAGATCTTGTAGTTTCAGCTAAGTCATGCAAATTAAGCTCAATCATATTCAAAAGTTGCTATCTCATGCAAAATCGTCGACACAAATAAAAAAAATCACACGCAGACCACAATATGCCACTCCCCCACACTTAAATTCTACATTGTCCCAAATGTAGAAATATAGAAAGCATTAAAAAGAGTAGAAATAGAAACTCCCCTGTGGTAAGTAATGAGTCGTGTCAATCAGGGATGGTGGTTGCACAATGGAGCACTTCTTAGGAACACTTCGACAATCCAAGAGCAAGAGACCCTCTGAACATCTTGCAGTAGTATTCGCATCAAATTAATGACATGATTCCATCAAGTCTGATCCGCATGGAAACTATCTAAATCAGCATACTCTTTACAAAACAGTTTGACAACCAACCTTAATGAAAAGGTCCTCCATATCGCCACATGTCACATAGGTATGTTTACCATTCAATAAAGAACAGATTTCACAAGAACCAACAAATGGGAGAACGTTTAGAGCGAACGTCCAACTCAGACACTTCTCAAATGAATGAAACGTAGTTTTACATCTTCGGATGGGTGCTAGTGATCACGCTCAAAAAGTTGCTGCTCAATGGTTAGGCCATCGAGTTTGGTTTCCAACAGACGTTGTCATTGTTCTAACAAATTATCAAACTCTCTCACACTGAATTCGAGCTGGTTGTTTCTCCTGATAAACTTTTTGGCCCTGCACCTAATCGGTCCATCCTCGAAGTAAACAACATGTCTATATTGTGAATAAGTTTGATTTCTAGTACAATGAGCTCCATCTAATAGCTTTCCACATTTAAAGCAACATTTAGGGCGCTTAGCACGTCGTTTGCGAGCAGATTGGGATGATCCCGCCCCAAAAGCGATAACATTCCAAAGGGAACGCTCATACTTGTCAACAAGTCGAACAATGTGAATCTTGATATCAATAGGTATAGAGAATGAGTCAAGTACTTGTAGAAGAGCAACAATACGTAGAGGAGATGCCATGAGAGAAGTGAGAATTCAATTCTTAAAGCTGTATCTACAAAAGAAAAACTTGTGAGAGTGGAAGGAGAAAGAAGACAGTTCTTTAAGGTCTACTGAAAAAAGACCAGTTTAACGCCTTTGGGCGGGATACAAGAACCAGTATCCAAGGTTTTTTTTTGTTTATTCCAGAGCGTAACACAGATGTGTTTCCGTGAGTTAACTCCGTATTCTACCATCCGGGTTAGCTATTCCACATTCATAACCTTAACTCTAAATCCAATTCATTTGGATCTCTTTTTCTTTTGCATAATTCTTCTGACCAATTGATGACAGGCACTTCTACATGCATTTGTGGTACATAAGCTTCTAATTTCTCCAATAATTCCTCAATTGATGGTGTAATAAAAATCATTTTTAAAGTATTAGGAGAAATCAGCTTTTGATGAACTAAAAATTCGAGAAATGCCAATAAACCATTGAAATGGTTTTGAATGTTTAAAAGACCAATTGGCTTAGAATGTAGATTCAACGTGGCCCAAGAAATTATGCAAAAGATCTGTTCCAAAGTTTCAAAGCCCCCTGGTAATACAATAAAAGCATCCGAATGCATTATCATCAGTGTTAAGCGTTCAAACAACAATTTAGCCTTTACCTCAAAGCCGATGGTTTTACCACACACCTGTTTTAAAGGTGGCGCAGTAATACCAATCACTGTTGATCCTCGTACGTACACAGATTGAACGGCACACCCTATCAGCCCACGGTAACCTCCTCCGTATATTATCTTGCCCTTTCGATCTCCAAAATCTTTGTTCCGACTTCTCTGCTTTGTTGCTAAAAGCGTTGGTTGTCCCAGATTGATTCCACCAAAGACACTTATGACCCTCAATGTCCTCTTTGAACTCCCAGTTCCAGCAGAAGTAGTAGCCTCCATAGGTTGTCGATTTTGCACACTAAAAACTGACACAAGAACACAAAAAAATTAAAAATAACAATATGGACACGTAGTTGTGATTGTGGCTCACATCTTCCTCTGGTTTTACGTCCAGAAACGGCTTAAACGCCTTCTATGAGTCGGGGATAGGCTTCCCATCCAGTTTTCTTATAGACTGGCAAACAGGGTCTTTTAAAGTCAGATTCCCAAGACTATATCGTTCTTATTCCTTTTTAAATTCACTCCACAAATTGAGAAGTTCGATTTGCACCATTCCACTATGATGCGTCTCAAGAATTTGATGGATATCATCCAAAGACTCCTTACTCATGTCATTCTTAATGAAACATATTTTATCTTCTTGATTTGTGGACACAAATCCAATGGAACGATTACCTGAGTTGCAGGTCCATCGAGTGCATTTATAACGCCATCTAGCACATTTATAGCACACATTCATTCTTTTTGCTCTTCGTTTCTTGGAAAAATTACTTTTGCCTAACCCTGGTGCATATTTAGTGCTCAAAGCTGGCATTTCACCTCCTAATCGGACCTTTGCTTCAATCAACCAGCGGATATCCTCGGGCAATTTCTTTTCCATCAACATTTTTAACCGTCCTACTCTAGAATAATAAATCACTTTCAAAGCATTCAAAGGTAGTGACGGGTAATATTTGTGGATTTTGGAAATTTTGTTATCCATTGAAAATTCAAGTGTTTTAGTGAAAATAGAAGAAAAGAGAGTGCTTAGGTTGCCTCCTAAGTAGCGCCTTTGTTTATAGTCGTTGGCTCGGCTATATTTTTTTTTAAAGTTACGTAACACACGAAAGAAAAAGAAATAGTGAAGAAATAAGATTAAAACCATCAAAATCAATAAGCATAGTAGATTATCACACTCTCCCATATTTTCAAAGATATTGAAGAAGGAAAAAAATTAAGAAAATTTGAATTACATAATCAATTAATATGAGGAAAAGACATATATATACAAAAATATCACACACATCCATGCTATAAGAAAAACAAATAAGAAGAAGAGAGGAAGAATAAGAAAAAAAATCAAGGAGAGAAGAAAATTACCTAATCACTGCTAGAAAGGAACACTTACAGAGTAATTGAAATCGTGGTTGTGGTTTCAAGTGGAGAATGATCTGGATTTATAGTCAAATGAGCACTATTTCAACCGACAACCATGCATGTAGAGTGTGCTGAAAAGAGTACGATGGGAGGAGTATCCGAGAAGACGCGTTGACAAATTGTCCATTATCAATAATTAATCCCCACACGTTATCAATAACTATTGCTAATCACCGATTTGTGCGCCATCATGTCTCTTCCCAAATAATTGAATCTCTGGATATCTTCCTTCTACAGTTGCAAGGCAACATCTTCCTTAGTACGTTAGATAAAAAAGTAAAAAAAATAAAACTAAATAAATTATCAAAAAGAGAAAAATAAAAATGAAAGAAACTCTTGGGTTGCCTCCCAAGAAGCGCTTTTGGTTAATGTCGTTGGCTCGACAAAGTTCCCATTGGTCAAGTAGGGTTCCTCAGATCCATCGCAGCTCCATTTTGTCCCTCATAGACATCAATTTTAGTGCGCGAAGTGTAAAGAAATGGACGTCCCAATATGATAGGTGTGAGGTGAGGTGAATGTTCATATGCCATTTCGTCGTTGTCTTGATTTGTTCTCACTGATTCTCTTAACCTGTTTAAAGTTCTTATCCTGCTTAAAGTTCTTTCAATTTCTAAATCAAACCGCAAAGAAGATTGATTAGAAGATCGAGTGTTGTACATAAACAGCTAAGAAAGAAAGAAAGAAAATAAAATAAAATAAAATAAAATAAAATGAAATGTTAGCACAAATAAACTTAATCAACACCGTTCCCCGACAACGGCGCCAAAAACTTGGTGCGTGTCGTGATACACCAAATATTAATTACCTTTCTCAATTTTGAAAACTACAAATTAATGTAGCGGTGGTGAGTAAGGGTCGATTCCACAGGGAACAGTTCGTCAATTTGGTATACTTATGCTAACTAATATGATTGGGGGTTTTAGTAAATGAGGAATAAATATTGAATACAAAATAAAATAACAATTAAGAAAGTTTCACCAATGAGAGAAATCTTCTAGTTCTTGGTTCAGTCGAGCCTCCACTTGCATATCCAATTTACTCATAACGTGTTCTATTCTCTATTCAAATCTTTAACTTTAGATAATAAATTACACATCTTTATTATCTCTATTTTCCCTTAAGCGTAACTAATTGAAGGTCAGCTTTCCAATTAGTCCTTAGACTTTTGGATAACCTAGAAGTCCGATCTCTAGATTTAATGCAAAAGCTAGCATTAAGAATTAGGAAAACAGGTTAAACTTATAGTAACATTTCAGTCCGCTCGAAATGTTTAACAATAGGGTTTGTTATTCCCAACGATATGTGATCGCCAGTTGTTACATATAAATTAAAGAAATCAACAATTACGGATTGAAACTTTAATTCTAACAAGTTGATAATAGAATTTAACTCAATTGGCCAAATCTAATTAAAGTTCATATTATCAAAAATAAAATAGAAAAACAAACCAATATGAATAAGAGTATAAGAACAACGTCACTTGTGAGTTAATCGGATAGCAAGCTTAGAACAACAACATCCCCTTGAACTAGATCGAGACGCCTAGCCAATCATATTCTCGGCTAAAATGTACATTTCAAATATACTTCCGCCGGAATATGAAAAGCTATTTAAGCAATCTCTAAAACTTTATTCACACTTCTACCCAAAATAAGAAAAGAAAGCTAAACAAAAGATGGATACTATTAGAATGAAATATAACACTAAGAATTTGAGGATGAGAGAGTGTTTTTACAAGTTTCTACATGTTCCAAATGGCTTAATGACCTTGCCCTTTTATAGGCACTAAAGGAATCTTTCAATAATGCATTAGGTGAGCTACTCCTCCACTATTATTCCACTTCCTCATGCTTTTTGGCTATCATAATATCCATAATTGCTTTTGGGACCAGAAATAGCTGTTGTAGGCCATCAAATTACCTTTCTTTTGGTAGTGGAATCACCATAATTGGATCTTTGTAGGCCAAGTTATGGCATTTGCACTAAACGTTGACATTGGACATGTTGGATGCTCATGATGCTGTCTTCCAACTCAATTTTCGTCTATGTTCCCACGGATTTTGCCTTTGAGACCAGAAATAACAATTGTATATAATTGCGTTATCTTTATTTTGGCACTAGAATTAGGTCAATCTGATATTTCTAGCTCAAGTTATGATTCAAACACTGAAAGCTGCCCTGTAAATCCGAGTTGCTGATTTGCACTTTCCATGCCTTGTTTATACATTTAAACTTGTTTCAACTCTTCTTGGTCATCAAACATGAAAATAAATAAAAACAAATAAATACACACTTATAAAACAATTATCACACAATAATAAACATTGTTAGAGAGTTATTAAAGTGCTTTTCAAGCACTTATCAATACACCACCACGTATATAGAATACCAAAGAGAGACCCATCGGTTTTTCAGTTTTTTCGGTTTAGGAGAAACCAAACCAAAAACCTTCGCAGCATGGTAAAAAACGGGGACCAAATCGAAAAGAGTTGGTCGATTCAGTCAGTTTTAGTGGTAAGGCGGCTTTTTTGCCCACTCCTAAATGTGATGGCGACTCTTGTTGCCTACGTGAAATTAATAGACTGACGGTTTTTATTGATCTTCAAGTAAGTGCTTCTCTCAATGTCGTAGACTCTCAACTATAATTTTTGGATGAAATTATGACTCGATATTTGGTATTTACAGAGATAGGTCGTACGAACATGTTTAAATGATGAAATACCGTAGGAGACGGAATAAAATTGGATACGCACATAGTTTGCTTTGCCGGATAGGGGGTTCCACTCAAGCAAATTGCACCATACACTAATACAGACACTCAAGTAATTCGGAGTTCGATTTTTGTCTTATCCATAACGTGATCATAAGTAAAGAAATGATTTTTTTTTTGAATTAGAAAAAAATTTGTGGTAACATACTGAAAACACAATTTTTAGATACATAACTGAGAAATAAGAGAATGTATTGAAAACTACAAATCAAAATGAGTTGTCGAATATGGTCAAAGAAAAAAAATTATTTTGGTTAAACTTGTGCCAATCAAACCTTACATAACGTATACACTAATACACCTGAGGGCAGCAGATCCAAACCCTCTTACAATTGCGGATTGCACATCCACCCCGCCAACGCCTCCCCCCGGTACAAACACCATATAAGGAAAAACCCTAAACCCTAAACGTATCCCACTCTCGCCTCAAACACCACCACATATATAGAATACCAAGGAGAGACCCATCGGTTTTTTGGTTTTTTCGATTTAGGAGAAACCAAACCAAAAACCTGCCCACCATGGAAAAAAAACGGTATCAAATGGAACTGAGTTGGTCGATTCAGTCGGTTAAGCTGGTTAGGTGTTTTTTTGCCCACTCCTAAATGTGATGGCGACTCTTGTTACCTACGTGAAATTAATAGACAGACGGTTTTTATTGATCTTCAAGTTAGTGCTTCTATCAATGTCGTAGACTCTCAACTATAATTTTTGGATGAAATTATGACTCGATATTTATAGAGATAGGTCATATGAGCATGTTTAGATGATGAAATAACGTAGGAGATGGAATAAAATCGGATACGCACATAGTTTACTTTGCCGGATATGGGGTTCAACTCAAGCAAATTACACAATACGCTAGTACAGACACTCAAGTAATTCGGAGTTCAATTTTTGTCTTATCCATACCGTGATCATAACTGAAGAAATGATTTTTTTTTTTGAATTAGAAAAAAAATCGTGGTAACATACTGAAAACACAATTTTTAGATATATAACTGAGAAATAAGAGAATGTATTGAAAACTACAAATCAAAATCAGTTGTCGAATATGACCAAAGAAAAAAAATTATTTTGTTTAAACTTGTGCCAATCAAGCCTTACATAACGTATACACTAATACACCTGAGGGCAGCAGATCCAAACCCTCTTACAATTGCGGATTGCCCATCCACCCCGCCCACGCCTCCCACCGGTACAAACACCATATAAGGAACAACCTTCAACCCTAAACGTATCCCACTCTCGCCTCATACACCACCGTATATATAGAATACTAAAGAGAGACCCATCGGTTTTTTGGTTTTTTCGGTTTAGCAGAAAGCAAAACAAAAACCTGCCCAGCTTGGTAAAAAAAACCGGATCAGATCGAACTGAGTTGGTCGATTAAGTTGGTTTTGGTGGTTAGGCGGTTTTTTTGCCCACTCCTAAATGTGATGGCGACTCTTGTTGCCTACGTGAAATTAATAGATAGACGGTTTTTATTCATCTTCAAGTTCGTGCTTCTCTCAATGTCGTAGACTCTCAACTATAATTTTTGGATGAAATTATGACTCGATATTTATAGAGATAGGTCATATGAACATGTTTAGATGATTAAATACCGTAGGAGATAGAATAAAATTTGATACGCACACATTTTGCTTTGCCGGATAGGGGGTTCAACGCAAGCACATTGCACCATATGCTAGTTCAGACACTCAAGTAATTCAGAGTTCGATTCTTGTCTTATCCATACCGTGATCATAAGTAAGGAAATGATTTTTTTTTTGAATTAGAAAAAAAATCGTGGTAACATACTAAAAACACAATTTTTAGATATATAACTGAGAAATAAGAGAATGTATTGAAAACTAAAAATCAAAATGAATTGTCAAATATGATCAAAGAAAAAAAATTATTTTGGTTAAACTTGTGCCAAACAAGCCTTACATAACGTATACACTAATACACCTGAGGGCAGCAGATCCAAACCCTCTTACAATTGCGGATTGCCCATCCATCCCGCCCACGCCTCCCCCCGGATACAAAGACCATATAAGGAAAAACCATAAACCCTAAACGTATCCCACTCTTGCCTCATACACCACCACATATATAGAATACCAAAGAGAGACCCATCGGTTTTTTGGTTTTTTCGATTTAGGAGAAACCGAACCAAAAACCTGCCCACCATGGAAAAAAAAGGAGCAAATCGAACTGAGTTGGTCGATTCAGTCGATTTTGGTGGTTAGGTGGTTTTTTTGCCCATTCCTAAATGTGATGGCGACTCTTGTTGCCTACGTGAAATTGATAGACATACGGTTTTTATTGATCTTCAAGTTAGCGCTTCTCTCAATGTCATAGACTCTCAACTATAATTTTGGATGAAATTATGACTCGGTATTTACAAAAATAGGTCATATGAACATGTTTAGATGATGAAATACCGTATGAGACAAGAATAAAATTGAATCGCACATGGTTTTCTTTGCCGGGATAGGGGTTCAACTCAAGCAAATTGCACCATACGCTAGCACAGACACTCAAGTAATTCGGAGTTCGATTCTTGTGTTATCCATACCGTGATCATAAGTAAAGAAACGATTTTTTTTTTTGAATTAGAAAAAAAAACCGTGGTAACATACTGAAATTACAATTTTTAGATATATAACTGAGAAATAAGAGAATGTATTGAAAACTAGAAATCAAAATGAGTTGTCGAATATGATCAAAGAAAAAAATTTGGTTAAACTTGTTGCTGAAGAAGCCTTACATAACGTATACACTAATACACCTACGTGCAGCAGATCCAAACCCTGTTACAATTACGGAATGCCCATCCACCCCGCCCACGCCTTCCCCTGATACAAACACCATATAAGGAAAAACCCTAAACCCTAAAACTATCCCACTCTCACCTCATATACCACCACATATATAGAATACCAAAGAGAGACCCACCGGTTTTTCGGTTTTTTCAGTTTAGGAGAAACCAAACCGAAAACCTACCCACAATCGTAAAAAAAAGGGAATCAAATCGAACTGAGTTGGTCGATTCAGTCAGTTTTGGTGGTTAGGCGGTTTTTTTGTCCACTCTTAAATGTGATTGTGACTCTTGTTGACTACGTGAAATTAATAGATAGACGGTTTTTATTAATCTTCAAGTTAGTGCTTCTCTCAATGTCGTAGACTCTCAACTATAATTTTTGCATGAAATTATGACTTGATATTTACAAAGATAGGTCATATTAACATGCTTAGATGATGAAATACCGTAGCATATAGAATAAAATTGGATACGCACATAGTTTGCTTTGCCGGGTAGGGGGTTCAACTCAAGCAAATTGCATCATACGCTAATACAGACATTCAAGTAATTCACAATTCGATTCTTGTCTTACCCATACCGTGATCATAAGTAAAGAAATGATTTTTTTTAAATGGAAAAAAAACCGTGGTAACATATTGAAAACACAATTTTTAGATATATAACTGAGAAATAAGAATTGAAAACTAGAAATCAAAATGAGTTGTTGAATGTGATCAATGAAAAAAAAATTTTTTGGTTAAACTTGTGCCAAACAAACCTTACATAACGTATACATTAATACACATGCGTGTAGCAAATCTGAACCCTCTTACAATTGCGGATTGCCCATCCACCCCGCCCGCGTCTTCTCCCGGTACAAACACCATATAAGGAAAAACCCTCAACCCTAAACATATCCCACTCTCGCCTCATACACCACCACATATATAGAATACCAAAGAGAGACCCATCGGTTTTTCGATTTTCTCGGTTTAGGAGAAACCAAACCGAAAACCTACCCACCATGGTAAAAAAAAAGGGGATCAAACCGAACTGAGTTGGTCGATTCAGTCGGTTTTTGTGGTAAGGCGGTTTTTTGTCCACTCCTAAATGTGATGGCAACTCTTGTTATGTACGTGAAATTAATAGACAGACAGTTTTTATTGATCTTCAAGTTAGTGCTTATCTTAATGTCGCAGACTCTCAACTATAATTTTTGGATGAAATTATGACTCGATATTTACAGATATAGGTCATATGAACATGTTTAGATGATGAAATACCATAGGAGATGGAATAAAATTGGATACGCACATGGTTTGCTTTGCCGGATAGGGGGTTCAACTCAAGCAAATTGCATCATACGCTAGTACAAACACTTAAGTAATTCGGAGTTCAATTCTTGTCTTATCCATACTGTGACCACAAGTAAAGAAATGATTTTTTTAATTAGAAAAACAACCATGGTAACATACTGAAAACACAGTTTTTAGATTATATAACTGAGAAATAAGAGAATTTATTGAAAACTAGAAATCAAGATGAGTTCTCGAATATGATCAAAGAAAAGAAATTTTTTTGGTAAAACTTGTGCCAAGCAAGCCTTACATAACGTATACACTAATACATTTACGTACAGCAGATCCAAACCCTCTTACAATTGCGGATTGCCCATCCACCCCGCCCACGACTCCCCCCGGTGCAAACACCATATAAGGAAAAACCCTAATCCCTAAACATATCCCACTCTCGCCTCATACACCACCACATGTATAGAATACCAAAGAGAGACCCATCGGTTTTTCAGTTTTTTTGGGTTTAGGAGAAACCAAACAAAAAACCTACCCACCTTGGTAAAAAAAAAAGGGATCAAAAGGAACTGAGTTGGTCGATTCAGTCAGTTTTGGTGGTTAGGCAGTTATTTTATCCACTCCTAAATGTGATAGCGACTCTTGTTGACTACGTAAAATTAATAGACAGACTGTTTTTATTGATCTTCATGTTAGTGCTTCTCTCAATGTCGTAGACTCTCAACTATAATTTTTGGATGAAATTATGACTCGATATTTACAGAGATATGTCATATGAACATGTTAAGATGATGAAATACCGTAGGAGATAGAATAAAATTGGATACGCACATAGTTTGCTTTGCCGGATAAGGGGTTAAACACAAGCAAATTGCATCATACTCTAGTACAAACACTCAAGTATTTCGGAGTTCGATTCTTGTCTTATCCATACCGTGATCATAAGTAAAGAAATCATTTTTTTTTTAGAATTAGAAAAAAAACCGTGGTAACATACTGAAAACACAATTTTGGATATATAACTGAGAAATAAGAGAATGTATTGAAAACTAGAAATCAAAATGAGTTGTCGAATATGATCAAAGAAAAAACATTAGTTTTGTTAAACTTGTGCCAAACAAGCATTACATAACGTATACACTAATACACCTGCGTTCAGCAGATCTAAACCCTCTTACAATTGCGGATTGCCCATCTACCCCGCCCACCCCTTCGCCCGGCAAAAACACCATATAAGGAAAAACCCTAGACCCTAAACATATCCACTCTTGCCTCATACACCACCACATATATAGAATACCAAAGAGAGGCCCATCGGTTTTTCGATTTTTTCGGTTTAGGAGAAACCAAACTGAAAACCTACCCACCAAGGTAAAAAAAATCGAATCAAACCGAATGGAGTTGGTCGATTTAGTCGGTTTTGGTGGTTAGGCGGTTTTTTTGTCCACCCCTAAATGTGATGGGGACTCTTGTTGACTACGTGAAATTAATAGACAGACGGTTTTTTATTGAACTTCAAATTAGTGCTTCTGTCAATGTCGTAAACTCTCAACTATAATTTTTGGGTGAGATTACGACTCAATATTTACAAAGATAGGTCATATGAACATGTTTAGATGATGAAATACCGTAGGAGATAGAATAAAATTGGATACGCACGTAGAATAAAATGATGATGGTAAGTATATGACTTACCACCAGTTCCGCTTACTTAAACTGACAAGCTACTGAAACTGCTGAAGCGATCAAAATGTTATTTTCAATCGAATTATCTGTTACTTGTAGAATGTCTGGCCAGGTGGAATTGGACGATAGAGTCTTAACCTTGCATCTATGTTTATAGAACTTGTACATATCGGGTTGTTGTAATGGTAGATGATAGAGTTGCAATTGTAAGGGTGATGAAATAGTTAGGGAAATAGCTAGAGACGCCCAGTCTCTTGTTGTGGAATCAAGCTATCTTGACCTCGAAAATTATGGTAAAAGTAGATTGATTGTGCATGTCGGTTTAAGACCTTTGCAGGATGCTACATTGTACGTGCTTGGTAGTCTACCTAATTCTAAAGCTTCAGTATCCGATCTGATAACGATTGTTATCAATATTGCAGCGGGTATCCAATTCCATTATGTAAATGATTTTATCGCCCATAGCTACTTTTAATGAAATACAAATATAACTGGAGAAATCAGGGATTTGATGAATGATTGGGAGGCTGTCTCTAGAGCATTGATGGAGTTTCCTGCTGCACGAGATCCTCATGAAGTTATCCAAGGAGGAAAGGTCATAAGGAATTTGGGATCTACACGAACCTATGTTACTGTTTTGTTAAACGTGCTCGACTGGCTTAGGGAGCAGGTATTAGATTTCTCTGTTTCCCCTTATCACCTTTTTTTAAAAATTATTCCATACCTGTTATGTTGCTTCCCAAATTATCGGTTGTTTTCCCCCTTTTTTCTGACGCCTTTCAAAAGATTTAGAGCTTGTTTTTCGAATTTGGTATATACGTGAAAAATGACACTCGATATTATATTCGGTCGGAGCATAATGTAACCCAATTTAAAATTTAAAATTGCCTTATATTACCGATAGCAAGGGTCTCCCATTTTTCTCTCAATCTCACTGCTGGCCATCACCGGTTGCCGTGTTCCTACCCCAGATCTACCCTTTCTAAACCACAATGCCTCCTGAAATTCGATGCAGACTCTTCTTCGATATTGCAAACTTTGAGCCGACGATATACTCTTACTTCGTGTCTGGCATTCGCGATTTCTTATCGTTGAAAAATGATCATGGTGGTGAGTATGTGACTCACCATCAGTTCCGCTTACTCAAACCGACAAGCTACTGAAACCGCTGAAGTTATCAAAATGTTGTTTTTAATCGAATTATCTATTACTTGTAGAATGCCTGGGCCAATGGAATTGGGCGATAGAGTCTTAACCTTGCATCTACGTATGGAGAACATGTATATATTAGGTTGTAGTAATGGAAGATAGAGTTACCATTGTAAGGGTGATGAAATAGTTAAGGGAAGAGTTAGAGATGCCCAGTCTCTTGTTGTGGAATCAAACTCTCTTGACCTTGAAAATTATGGTAAAATTAGGTTTAGTGTGCGTGTCGGTTTAAGACCTTTGCAGGATGCTACGTTGTACTTGCTTGGTAGTCTACCTAATTCTAAAGCTTTTGGTCTGATAATGATTGTTATCAATATTGCAACAGGTATCCGATTCCATTATGTAATTGATATTATCGCCCATAGCTATTTTTAATGAAATAGGAATATAATAAGAGAAATCAGGGATTTGCTGAATGACTGGGAGGCTGTCTCTAGAGCATTGATGGAGTTTCATTCTGCACGAGATCCTCATGAAGTTATCCAAGGAGGAAAGGTCATAAGGAATTTGGAATCTGCACGAAACTATATTACTGGTTTGTTAAACGTGCTCGGGTTGCTTGAGTAGCAGGTATTAGATTTCTCTGTTTCCCCCTATCATCTTTTTGTTAAAATTATTCCATACCTGTTATGTTGCTTCCCAAATTATCGGTTGTTTTTCCCTTTTTTTTTTTCGAATGCCTTTCAAAAGATTTAGAGCTTGTTTTTCGAATTCGGTATATACGTGAAAAATGACAGTCGATATCATATTCGGTCGGAGCGTAATGTAACCCAATTTAAAAGTTTAAATTTCCTTATATTACCAAGAGCAAAGGTCTCCCGTTTTTTTCTCAATCTCACTGCCGGCCATAACCGGTTGTCGTGTTCCCACCTCAGATCTACCCTTTCTAAATGATAATGCCTCCCGAAATTCGATGTAGACTCTTCTTCAATATTGCAAACTCCGACCCGACGATATACTCTAACTTCGTGTCTGGCATTCGTGATTTCGTATCCTTGAAAAAATGATGATGGTGAGTATATGACTCACTATCAGTTCCGCTTACTTAAATCAACAAGCTACTGCAGCCGCCGAAGCAATCAAAATATTGTTTTCAAAGTAAGAGAATGTATTGAAAAATAGAAAAATTGTCAAATCAAAATGAGTGTCGAACATGATCAAAGAAAAATATAATTTTTTGGTTAAAGTTATGCCAAACAAGCCTTACATAACGTCTACACTTGTTGCAGCAAATCCGAACCCCCTTACAATTGACTATCCACAGTCCACACCGCCGTCCCTCTCCTGGGTACAAACACCATATAAAGAAAAACCCTAAACCCTAAATAGATGCCCCACTCTCCTCAGACTCAACCACATATATAGAGAGAGGGGGTGGGGGGGGGGGAGAGGAAGGAATCGCTGTCAATGGCAGGGACGAATCCTGGATTTGCATTGAGCTAGGGCAGTTATTGACCGCCAATCACCAATATTTAATTAAATGATATTAAAGATTTATTGTAAATACATAAATGCACAAATATATATGAATATCATATAATATATAATATAAAGAATATAATCTAGTACAACTCAAAATAACAAAAATAAAAAAATATACCTAATCCAATTACAATTTCTAGCTGTAAGTTTAAACAACTACATCCTTGAGGTTCTTGTATTAAATTGTGTAAATCACAATTCACAATCACAATGTTATTAACAAAAATTGAATCGTCAGTCCTAATTCAAAAACTAACCAGCAAATAATCACAATAGTAACTAGTAATTAAGCTCGTTCAATTTTAATATTATACTACATTAATGAACCGAACTCTAAAATTGAATCAAATAATTAAATTATACTAATTGACAAAAAACACTCCACGGATATTTCCTAAATTTAATTTTTAAAAAATTCCCTAAATCTAAAAATTAACTTAGATCCAAGAATAAATAAATTCAAACCGTAGTGAAACTTAAACTAAAAATTCCATATCCAATTTCAATTTCACTGAAAATGTGTAATCAACAGACAAGACAAGACTACATCTATAGACCATACATAAAGAAAAATGTACTCAAGGATTTGGCTGTAACGAATCGAGTCTGAACGGAAGGGGTACTGGCGATTGGGGCATTAATTGGGTCAAGTGAGTAATTGGATTAATGGGTAATGGCTTTATGAGTTTGAGTTTCTAATAGTAGTTAGGCCCAAACAGAAAGGCTCAAATTTATAAAACCCCAAAAAAATGCCCTACATTCAGTCCTCTACTCGTCTTCTTCACCGTTCACGCAGTCACGTCCCCCGGCGGTTCAAGCGAGTTCAGAACCCGCGGTCGCCCTAGCTCGCCATCCCCTGGATCCGTCTCTGGGCAATGGCTCTCTACATATTATATGAGTCCGCATCGGGATACGGCTTGCTGTTAGCTCACGGGCTTGATGAAATCGGGCAGAATACGGAGGCGGTTCGGAGCTCCGTAACGGACCTGAATCGGTTCGGCAAAGTGGTGAACCTGGTTGCTTTTATCCCATTTGACTCTGCTCTTGATGCTCTCAATCAATGCAATGCCGTCTCTGAAGGTAAAATATTACGCGGATTAATTGTTGTTAATTTTGAGTATAGTGATATTACTCTTTTTCAAAGTATTTGGTTTTTGAGATGAACTGCAGTTTTGTTTAATTTTGAGAAGAACTTCAATTTTGTTTAATTATTTGGGAAAAAAAAAATTGAGCTAAGTTAAAGATGAAAAAATTTGGAATTGAAGGTTGATTGGAAAATGGAAAACTAAACAGTGTCAGGGGGATTTGACTGAGAATATCTAATGAAATGCTGTTTTTATTGTGACAGAGCTATGTTGGAAGCATATTTGTTAGCTGATATTCGACTATTGAGGTCGGTTTTTTATAATGTAAAGCAGGATCATTAAACCATAAATTACTGTCAAATGGTGAAATAAAAAAGAGCAGACTGAAACAAATGATAAGAATAACACAAGGAAAGAGAGAGAGAGAGAGAGAGAAAACCGACTAAGCCTATTGCAGTTCGCATTTTGAGAAATAATTGGGGTTTTGTGCGTTAGAAGCGGTTTTATTTTGTATCAAGTCTCGAATTTAATAAGCAAAGGAAGAAAAGTCTTTCTGGAGATATAAATATGACCAGAGGAGAGAGATTAAACCTCAGTTGACTTCATAATTGTATTTTCTAAGCGTTTCACATGGTTATCTGTTACAGTGCGAACTGGCGTTGAATTTATTATCCTTCTGTTGGCTTTGATTTGATTTGATCTTTATGAATTGAATAAAAGGACATTTTTCCCAACAATGTGGATTTCAGGTCAAATGACTGACGAGCTAAGAAACTTTTTAGAGCTTACTCTACCGAAAGTGAAGGAAGGTAAGAAGTCTAAGTTTAGTTTAGGGGTGTCAGAGCCAAAGCTTGGCTCACACATTTATGAAGTGACTAAGATTCAGTGCCAAAGCAATGAGTTTGTCCTTGAGCTTCTTCGAGGTGTGCGCTTGCATTTCGACAAGTTCATCGAAAATTTGAAGGTTGACATTTCTCACTTATCTGTTTCCTGTTCCAATTATATTTTGAATGTTGTGACTTAAATGGTCCTAATCATATATTGTGCTTCTCTTTATTCTTTTGGAATATTGGTAGCCAGGGGATTTGGAAAAGGCACAACTTGGTCTGGGACACAGTTACAGCAGAGCTAAGGTCAAGTTCAATGTGAACCGTGTGGACAATATGGTTATTCAGGCCATCTTTCTGCTGGACACTCTTGATAAAGATGTCAATTCCTTTGCCATGAGAGTCAGGTCGTGTATTTCTTCCTCACTAGAGACACTTGAGTTGCATGCGATGATATGCCTGTTATGGTGGTTTAAACTTTAATCCCTGTCATCAATGTTCTATATATTTCCTGCAGAGAATGGTACTCTTGGCATTTCCCTGAACTAGCCAAGATTGTTAATGACAACTATCTCTATGCCAAAGTCGCAAAATATGTGGAGGATAAATCTCAGTTGTCCGAAGAGAACTTAGATGGTCTGACAGATGTAGTGGGCGATGAAGACAAAGCAAAGGAGATCATAGAAGCTGCCAAAGCTTCCATGGGTGCAATTTCTGATCTCTGCTAGTCTTAGGGCTTGTTCGGGATTATCTTTATTAGCATTTCCATTCATAAATATTCTGTAGTTCTGTAGAAATAATTTTTTATCCGCATGTTTCATTCGACACTCAAGTATTTCCGGTTTCAGACTTTCCCATCTGTTTACAAACGCTTCCTGAGCTAGCTTGATCTCACATTTTTTCTGCTCATAGGACAAGATTTGTCTCCCATAGACTTGATTAACGTAAAGCAGTTCGCACAAAGAGTGATGGACCTTGCGGAGTACAGGAAGAAGCTCTATGATTATCTCGTTGCCAAAATGAATGATATAGCACCTAATCTGGCTGCATTGATTGGTGAAGTGGTTGGTGCTCGTCTGATTTCTCATGCTGGTAGTCTCACAAACTTGGCTAAGTACCCTTCGTCAACCCTTCAGATTCTTGGTGCTGAAAAGGCTCTATTTAGGTATTTTACTTCTTTGGCATTCTGCTAATTGGCCATACTGGGTACTGTGGCTCATAATGGTAATCATGCTCTTATCGTCGTCTTGCTGATTTTCATGTAATTACTTGTCTTTCAGAGCACTGAAGACACGGGGAAATACTCCAAAATATGGTCTAATATTTCACTCCTCTTTCATTGGCCGAGCATCCACTCGAAACAAAGGTCGGATGGCCCGTTATCTTGCAAATAAGTGCTCCATTGCTTCTCGAATTGACTGTTTCTTAGGTAAGAGACTTATTCATGGAGAGATTGGTTAATCTTTTATTCTGCATGGAAACAATTTGTTAACGTATCAAGATATCTTTTTGTTGCAGAGAAAAGTACCACTAGTTTTGGGGAGAAACTGCGTGAACAAGTTGAAGAACGACTCGACTTCTATGACAAAGGGATTGCTCCTCGTAAAAACATAGAAGTGATGAAATCTGCTATTGAAACCGTTCAGAGCAAAGGTGCACTTTGTGTAACATCATTTTTGAAATACATATTCAAACCCCCAATTTTGTGTTTAATCTTTCACATTTTTTGTAGACACGGAAATGGAAGTGGATGAACCTTCAACGAAGAAGAGCAAGAAAAAGAAATCAACCCACAAGCCAGAAGATGAGCCCACAGCTACTGTGAATGGAGATGCTCCAGAGGAACCTAAAACCGAAAAGAAGAAGAAAAAGAAGGAAAAGCGAAAACTTGAGGAGGCAGCTGAACAAGAAAAGAACGAGCCTGCAGAAAATGCCAACGGTGCAGAGGGAGAAGATGGAACAGCCAAAAAGAAGAAAAAGAAGAAGAGCAAGGATGAGAGAGCGGAAGATGTTCCAGTTCCCAGTGAAGGTAAAAAGAAGAAAAAGAAGTCCAGAACTAAAGATGATGACTAGTAATGAACTTTGGTAGGATGCTGCGAAGAAATTGAACTTTCTGCTTGTATGCATTAGCCTGTCATCTTTCTGGCTTGTTAGATAACCTTCTTTCTTGTTGGCTGTCAATTTAACTGAATTTTTAAGTTGTTATTATTAAGAATGCTGCTTTTTGAACATGGTTTTAGCATCTTTGGTAGTAAGGCTGCTAAATGAAATTATGGCGTTGCGCATTCAGCCACATTTGTTATAATGCATTGGCTTCATTTTCTTTGAACCGTTTTCGTAAATGAGCTATTTCTCACATCGGTATATGTGTGCTTTATACTAATTATTATTGTAATCATAAAACATTAAGGTGAAATATTGCAGATTTGCAGGATCGTTTAAAATTTTCAATTATTGATTGCACCCCTTAAATTGTAGTCCCATATTCAGTTAAATATATAGTCTTCTCACATATGGTGGGAGTGGGTAACAATTTGAAGCCTGCAACATAAGACCAACCTGGAAAGTACGAAGATGATAAAATTGAGAATGAAAATAAAGAAGTAACTGACGTAGGAGATTGATAAAATTTTAAACAAGATCAATTTATGCTGTCGATTGTAAGATAAAATATAACGGCTCAATCAACCTCTTATTTGTAGAGATTGGATTAAGTCCAAAAGAGTTTACAAACTTGTTCTCTCCGAATAAAAAGAAAAAGTATAATATACCACTGGCACTCATATTGGAGGCTAAAATGTATTAACCTTTATTCTGTATTGAATAGTGGTGGAAAAATTTTGAAATAGTTCAATTATATTATTTTTAAGTGAAAATGTTTCTCCAATTAACATAAACTAGTTAGTTAGTGAAAAATACCAATAGTAAACTTTTGACAAAAATGTTAATTCTGAAAATGTAAATTCAAGGATGAAGAATTATGTTTGTGGGTTGCGTTTAGAACTTTGGATTAGAGGTCATTTTGAGTGGTTTATTTTCGAAATTGAGGAAATTAGAGATCTAAAATTCAACGTAGGTTACTTGCCGAGGCCCACCACCAGAATGGACTACAATTGTGCCATGCCCATCCAACTCAACTCAAGGCCCGTTATAAGTCTTCTTAGGGCTAGTAACGGCGAAATGTCTAGGTTGACGGAGAGGGAAAGCGGGGTACGAATTCGCATCCATCACCCACTAGCACCAATTTTGTCTGTCACAATTGCTGCAGGTGATTTTTTGCTCGACCTTCTTCTTCATCCCCAGACTTGGAACAAGGTAGTATCGAATTTATTACTATAAAGTAGGGCTTTACTTGCTCTGTAGAAATCACACACTGATTGATTTGAATGACTCAATTTCTTAGGGTTTATTTCATTTCCGGAGTTGTGGGCTGTTATTGATAATCAATGCTGACAAATTATTTCTATCTGGTTCTTGTGGTTTTATCATTGTGTCAAGTTTGATTAGTGATTGTAGATATTGTGGAGACATTCGAACTCTACGCTAAGTTCTGCTCTCTAAGAAGGCACTAGTTATTGAATAGCTGAATTGGGCCTGGCGAGTGTTTTCACAGATGTTCAGCAGAAGAGCAACACTTCTTAGCTTTACCTCTCTTAGAAATTTATTGAAAGTATGTAGAACAAGGTCTCCCTGTGTGGAGGATGTGAAAGTCATTTCTTTTGCTAGAAACTTCAAAACTGCCACTGAAAGATCAGATTTTTACAACGATAATTATGTGAACAGCGATGAAAATGACTATGCCAATAGGTTAAGTGGTGGCACATTGGATGGATTTAATAGGGAGAGTTTTGGAAGCCCACACAATGTGAAATTCATACCTTTCGCTACTGAAAGATCAGTTTTTTACAATGGTAATTATGTGAATGGTGATGAACATGGATATGCCACTCGGTTCAGTGGTGACACGTCGGATGGATTTAATACTGAGAGTTCTGGAAGCTCACAGCAACATCAAATTGGTGGGAAGTTTCCACAAGGTTCAACTTACACAATGCTAGGTGGTGTTTCGGATTCCATCAAGAGAGAATATTGGCAGAACCCAAATGGTTTATATGGAAATCAATATCAAAAGCCTAAGCAAAATGAAGGCTTTAGTTACCCTAATGCAAGGAATTGGAATGAGATCCCGAACAAAGTAATGGATGTTACTCAAGTATCAAGTGATTTCAAACAGGATGAGATATTGGTTGAGAGACCTACACTTGAAATGCTTGATGAATTCTGCAAAACTGGGAAACTAAATGAAGCAGTAACATTTAAAATTGCTAGAGCGGCATCATGTCCTAGTTGATTTGCCTCGATATGTAAGTTTGGTGGAGGCATGTGGTGAGAATAAAGCTTTACATGAGGCCAGATCTGTTCACGAGCACCTCATAAGATCAATGCCGCATATTGAAGTTAGAATATACAATAGAATTGTGGAGATGTATTGCAAGTGTGGTTCCATGCATGATGCCTTTGTAGTCTTCGACAAAATGCCTCAACGTAACCTATCTTCTTGGGAAACGATGATATCTTGGCTTGCGAAAAATGGTCTTGGAGAAGCTTCGCTTGAACTGTTTACAGAATTTAAAAGAACGGGACTACAACCTGATGCCCAAATGTTCATTGAGGTGTTTCATGTGTGTGGTATTGTGGGTGACATTGTCGAAGGGATGTTGCACTTCGAATCAATGAGCAAGGACTACGGAATTTCTCCCTTAATGGAGCATTATCTCAGTGTGGCCATGTTTGGAAGTGCAGGATGCTTGGAAGAAGCTTTAGAGTTCATTCAACAGATGCCCATTGAGCCAGGTGTAGAAATTTGCGAGACTTTAATGAAATTCTGTAGAATTCATGGTGATTCCATGCTTGGAGACCATTGTGCTGAGAGTGTTGATCGTCTTGATCCATCTAGATTGAACGAGCAATTGAAGGCAGGCCTGATAGGCCTGATACCAATAAAACCTTCTGCCCATGTTCCCGAGGTAAAGAAATCTATTGGTCAAAATCCTCTAGAAGTTAAGGGTGCAATGAGCTGCCGCTACAAAGCTGGTGACCGATCAACACCTTATCATGAAAGTATATACGCATTGCTTTCAGGGTAGCAGGAACAAACGAAAGATCTAGGTTATATTGCAGATACTAGATTTGTGCTCCATGATGTTGACCCAGAAGCCAAGGAGGAAGCTCTTATGGCTCACAGTGAGAGACTTGCTGCTGCCCATGCTCTCCTGACTACTCCAGCACGATTCTCAGTTAGAATAATAAAAAATCTTTGCGTTTGTGTTGATTGCAATGTGGCACTGAAGCTCATCTCAAAAATAGCTGGCAGGCAAATCATTGCTCGAGATGCCAAGAGATTTCACCATTTTGAAAATGGTGTTTGTAGTTGTAAGGATTATTGGTGAAGTACGCAATTCCAAGGTACTCTTTTCTTCCCTCTCCAACAATGAGAAATGTGGGAATATCTGTTTTGATGTACAATTAGATGAGATATTCTGCTGATTATGATTTGATATCAGAGTTTATTTTTGTAAAAACGTGATGAAACAAAGTATTGAACATTTTTTTCCCGAAAATCAGTTTGCCGAAATGGAATGGAATCGAATCGGGTTATTAAGAACCTAGCATTTATTTAAAGTGCTTTACATACTTGTTCTGGAACAATGAACCATCTTTTTTAGAAAATGGGATCTCAAATCTTTGGCGCTGTAGATTTTATAGTTCGAGATATTTGAATGTTTTAACCCCTTAGAATGTAATTCATCTTGAGCCTTCATTTTTAATTTTCTTTTGAGCTTCGGTGATGTTGGGCTATGAACTTTTTGGGATAATGCAAGAAAGGTGTCAACGTGATGGATCCAAGCTTTATTGAAGTTAACTGTTAGTTTAGTTTTAGTTCTTGGTGGATATCACGAGTTTTCTTGATTTGTAATGGATTTATTATGTAGAATGTGTTGTTATGTTGACACATACAATGGATCCAAATAGGCAAGCAACAAATCTTGGAGAGTCGACATATATGTATTTATCTATTTAGCCCAATGAATATATGCTCATTGTTATAGTGGAAGTAATATGATCCCTTTCTGTGGAATTAAGAATGATCTTAAAGGAAGGCTTCATAGCATAGCAATAAATAGTCGATGGAGTGATGGATACTTAAGTGATATAAGGTTTGTGATTTATAACTGCATAATTCTAGTTGACCATAGAACTCGTGTAAGGTTAGATGCATCCATATATCTATGATTAATTGCTATTATCTCACTCCATATTATCAATGTCTGTATTAATCTTTGTGTTCGATTGGCATAATTACTCTTGAACCTATGTTTGTTAGTGAGATCCAAATGTGGATTACGACTTTGACGCTCTCTGTGATCTGACGTTTTGTGGTGCCTCCCTCTTTTGTGTTCTCGTTCTTGATTGGGCTGTTATAAATCACGTTGTCAGTAATATTAATATTAATCTTAGAACAAGAAAGAATTCTGCTTTAATTAATTGAAATAAAATCACGTCACCATCAAATCAAATTATAATAATACTATTAAAAACAGAATTTTTAGGGACGATATTCGTTCTTATAGCCTCGTATGTGTAGAGTAATAGCAGTAGCATACTCGTACCATAGAACAATTACAACGACGGCGCTCTTATTACTTTACGGGCACAAGAATCTAAAGATGATTGAGTCATTCCAAAATTAAAAGTCCAGTCTCTTATAGTATAAAAATTATTTAATCCTCCAAATTGTCTTCTTATGCTTATAATAATAATATTATTATAATATCTATAAATATACACGGATGCGTCCACGTAATTGCTTAAATCATAACTCGACTTCCAATCCCTAACACAATTAGCGGAAATTATATTAGCTGTTATTTTTTTCCCCTTCCTAATTGACTTTTCGTAGGTCAGCTGATATCTACATGATATGTATACACATGACTGATATATTGATATTTGATCTAATATGGAAAATTTATTTCTTCTTCATCATCCTCCATCGACAAAAACACTTCATCAAGATATGAGAGCTCATCTCCACCGTTGTCGCTTTCTAGGAAACCCATCCCTTTATAATTATTCATATTTGCTTCATGAACTCGGCATAGAACCCATTCATCGAAATCCTATATACATCGAGAGCGACAAAATTGATATTAGTTATTTCGAAGTCCAAATAATAATAATAATAATAATAATAACATGCACCCTACAATAGTCATGAGTTTGAATAATCTATCGGCAGCCCATCTGACAACACGTCATTATAGAGCAATTAAGATCATTTCAGCTACTTCCAAAATGAAAAATTCAAAAAAATCAAGATCACTTCAAGCACCTCACTTATTAGTTGCTACACATGGAGTAAACACGTTAAATCATACCCTCTGTTGACGTTAGAATGGGGCTAACAATTAATTCTCTTTTATGTTTAAAAAGCCAATTAAAAAGTTTGCTTTAAAATCTTTCCAGACAGCCATTCCACGACCAAACAACTCAAAAATGACTTTTTCCTACCAAGTTGTCAAAATTAAAATTTCTTCTAGTGAGCGAAAAAGTACTGGGCTTACTCAGCTCATACCTGATTTTCTCCTCTAGGTGACATAGGGAGATGATATTCTTCCATTATCCAATTAGTTTGGCTCTGCAAAAAGCTAACATCATCAGTACTGTAAAACACCATATATTTCTTTATTCCCACTCTGTCTCCGGTGTGTGTAACTATGGGCTCATCAACACCCATCTCCTTCCAAAACCCTCCTTTTTCAGCAGCTCGATTGTCCATCCTTCTGCTGAAGTAGTACCAGTTCCCTCGACTCAGAAATGCCTTATCTATCGATCAACAAACATATATGGAATCAAACATAATATAAATCAGAAATATAATATAATCTTATGAATGAAAGAACCCACAAATCAACCCTAGTTTGGTTAATTATAACTAGTACTTTAAAAAGTATAAAACGTTACTGAGCAAGAAAATCAAGCTTCGCATTTAAGCAGGCGTAAGCATATATATAGTTTGTCAACTAAAAGCGTGCAAAGCAGTAAGGTCAAACTTTAAACAAAATTAAAGCGAACTTTTTACAACAGAGGCTATAACAGCAGTGAAATTAAAGTTTGGAGGAATTTTGTACCGTTTAACTCCCATGGATGTGGCGAATAAAGAAGATCAAGATCGGGGATGACGTCGGAGTAGCACGGCAAGCTAGCTGCCTTTGGATACAGAAAGTAAAGAATAAGCTCTTCATCTGTTGGATCAAAACACAAACCAGGAGGCAAAGTCAATCTTTTATCAGCTTCCATGTCTAAATTGCAGTAGGAAATTCAAGAGAAGTTATATGTGTTATATATAGATAGATAAACATGGAGAGAAAGAAGCTAAGTATGATTAAAGATTGGTGCGCATCATAATCTGAGCGTTCAATGGCGGCTGGTAATAGGAGAATACTATATTAAACGGTCTTTTAGCAGTAAGTGGATTTGTTTTATGTTTGAAGTAACTTATGTATGTGGTGTCTAAGTTTTGTCAAACGATAATTTTTTATAGCAATTTTGACATAGACATTTCGCGATTTGTTGCAATAATAACATTAGAATGCATGCTTAATTTGTATTACCTAGATCATAAGCATTAAGCAAGCTGACTTTGTAGTTGATCAGTAGATTGTGGAATGTGGATAAAGGAAACGACTAGAAGATAACGAAAACAAATCTGGTAAGTAATATAAACATTGGATGTGTGCAATTATATATATATATATATATATATATATATATATATATATATATGATTATCGATTCCTTGAACTATGATTCTTTGTAAATAAATCATTTCTTAAATTGTTTGTTTGTAATTGTTGCTTTCTATATATCTCTATGAAATGTGATGTTTTATTAAAAAAAAACACATTTCTTAAATTGTTCACGATCGAGCATATATATTTCTTATAATTTGCACACGAGGAACTCTAGCTAGGAACCGTTTTAAATGCCCAACGAAGGAAGTAAAGGTTTCCTAAATTTTCTTAATTTTTTTAACAAACTATATAAATTTTATCTTAAAAAGAAAAAGGGTGGAACCTTAAGTATATTTTGCAATGATTTTAACTTAAGAGCCGTAGTAGGGCAAATTTGGTATCATTTTCAATGCATTATCCTCTCGACGACTTGTGAGATACATATTCGTTACGCCCTTTGTTAAATTAAGAATGCTCATGATTAGGGTTTTCTTATGACCTCTCAACTTTGAGCTGAATGCAAATGCATGAAAAGTTTAACGAGAGATTGCACCAAGTGTACGTGCACCTATAGAAAAAAAAAAGTAAAAGTTACCTTGTCTAAAGTAGATTAGAGTGTGTCTAGATATATATTGTAAATGATGTAGATAGGTGGCCTGATAATTACCTGGCTTGAATGATGAAGTTAATTGTATGTTAACTTAACCATAATATGACTTATTTTTCACTGGCATTAGAAAAAATTCTCTCTTCAAAATTATCTTTACTTTTTAAGTACACCTCTGTCGCGAAAATTAGTCTTTTAATAATTAAAAAAAATTAGTGTTATACAAGCAATACTTTCGATGTGCTCGTTCAGTTTGTATATATGCATATGTTGGCCCTATGTATAGTCTAGGACCATCAACTGTACGTCCTTCATAAGCACCATCATATTTCAAGAACCTTTCTAGACTCTAACACCTAACTAGTCATTTGTCAACTTTGCATACAGTGAACTCTAATAAAGGAGCCAGAAATTTTGGTTTACGGCCGCAAAATCTATAATATATATAAAGCAGAGGAGTCTGGTTTTCCCTTTTCTGGAAGTTGTTTTTGGACACCAATAACTAATTCAAAAACAGCTGTGGTGGAAAAAAAGAAGCCACGTGTCCATTAATTGAATTGTGGAAGTGATTTTTGGACACAAAAAACTAATTAAATACCAGCTGTTTTGGACAAACATCAGCCACGTCACATTCCTTTACAAATATTTAAAAATATTTTCTACGAATTTTCTTTACCTTTCGAAATATTTTATTATTCATTTCTTTGTCAAATGGAAATTGCGTGATGTCAAACTTTATCCGTTTCCTAATACGAATGGTCACGCTCCAAGAAACTCATTTGCTCTCAACAGTCCATAAATACTTTTCCAATTTCCATTATAAATAGGATAAGATCAGCATAAAATAGAACATCTAATAACATTAAAATGGAATGGAAAAAAAATGTCACTAATGCAAAGAAACCAGCAGCTTCATAGGAATAGTTAACTTCCACGTATGATTCACAACTCCCTCCTCCACTATCTTTTCAACTCCCTCCTCCACTAAGACCACTACCAAATGATCCATAAACATGTTCCTAATCTGAAATAATAAATAAGTTAGGATTTTCTGAGCAACAAATATAACATAAAATAGAATGATATTCAATGGAAATAACAGATTAAAAAAGTCTAAAAATGGAAAGAAACCACCGACTAGGAGCGGTTTTACTAACTGGCACTAACTCCATCCACCAACACATCAGTTTCTGACCACTACAAACTGTATGTTCTGACAATGGCTTATAATAATTAATCTTTGATCACAGCACCACGTTTCACCAACTTGTGCATTCTACATCCTACTCTAAGAACAAAACAATAATAAAATGGGTAAACAATCAGAACTTGTGGGAGAGATCAACTCAAGAAGAATGGACTGGAAAATTAGAGTTTTCTGCGTCCGAAAGTGGCGTGTACCAGGAAGAAGCTTGGAGTTCGTGTTTTGCGACAGAGAGGTAACAATCAGATCGAACATGTTACTTCTCGGCTCATTAGTAATAAACACAAAAACATATTCGATACCTGATTTTTTTTTCTTTGCTTATATGGCAGGGTACAAGAATCCAAGCTTCGCTTGGAGATGCCCGTCCAATAAAACAAGATAAGAAAGATGAAATCAACAAGAAAATTAATGAGGGAGGCGTTTACATAATGATCAACTTTTCTGTTGTTGAGAACAAGGGAAAATACAGACCCACGGACCACAAATTCAAGCTTTTTTTCGTATCTACTACTTTAGTAGCAAAGTCAAATGATCCAAATTTTCCCAAAACAGTTTACAACTTCAAGAGAATTCCTGATATACAAAGCGGGGAACTTGGAGAAAATTCTGCACTTTTTGGTCAGACAATTTTTTCTTTTACACCTACTGCACTCTCTAAGGCACATTTTTATATTTTTTAAAGTACATTTAAACATCTATCAACGCATGATATAGATTTTTTGGGAGAGGTTGCAAGAACAAGGGAGAAAGACCCTAATGACAAGAGAACACAAAAGTTCTTTGACTTCATCTTCAAAGATTTACAGTAAGACATCTATTTTCTAACCAATGTACATTTGACAGATTATGTAAGTCAATGTCATAACAACGGATTGGCTCTGTTCCCCACAGTGGGGAATATAAGCCAATCCCCACGCTGACGTGGCGCCACGTCAGCACGCAAATTTTTTTTTTTAATTTTTTTTAAAATTTTTTTTGGAATCTACGTTAAGTTAGATGAATAATACATAACTGCCCCCTGATGGCGGGGGGTCTCACCCGACCTCCAAAATTTTTTTTTCCCCGACTGGTCATAACAATATGTTTGGGCTTAGGAAAAACGAGATTGAATGTACACTTTGGGATGATTATGCTGAGATGGTAGAAGAATATGTTAAAAAACACGAGAATGAACATGTCATAATTTTGATGCAAATGTGCCCGCACAAAGAGCTACAAAGGTACCTCAACACCTATTGTACATGATCTCGGTTACTAAGTTACCATCTAATAAACTATTTCATATCACACAACTAGGAATATACGGTGTCTCAAATTCCTACAATGTAACTAGAATTATGGTGAACGATGGCTCAATTCCAGAAATTCTAGATTACAGAAACAGGTAACATACATCGACTTTTATTTCGTGTGTTTACCTAACATGTATGCCACACGAAGTGACCATATTTTATGTTTTACAGATTGAACTATCAAGATGACTCGCCTATGCATCGGATTACTCATGTGTGTGATTCAATTGAACCACCCATTGAACAAGAACTCTGCAGTCCAAGGGCCTCAATCCTCACAATAAAGAAATTGTTTGCACTTACAGAGATCCCCAAGGTAAATGCTACATCTAAACTGCCAAATGATGCACACACTTTCATTGCTCACCTAACCACATTCATTTTTCAAGGGAAAGACATCTGGATCAGTGGAAATATAGCATGTATTTTATCGGAAATAGATTGGTCCTACCTTGCCTGCAGGACGTGTGCAAAAAAGCTCACAAGAGATGAAGACAAGTTTTGGTGTGAAAAAGATCAAAAGCATGAGAAATCTCCCCTTCCTAGGTTTAGAGTAAGAGTTAGGGTTGTTGATGGTTCTGAGGAAGCAACTTTATTGCTTTGGGATCAACATATCAGGGGTATGATAAATAAAAGCGCAACAGATCTAGGAGCAAAGATAGTCATGGTAGGCTACACATATTTAACAATTCTTTAAATTTTCCGGTTGTTCTCATATGTCATTGTAATCACATTCCTCCCCCACATACCGCAGGATAATGATAGTGATGCCACTAAAAAAAGAAAATTTCTAAATATGGGAGTCTGCTGCCCAGAAGAACTACAAAATCTGGTTGGAAAAGTGGCGATTTTCAAACTGAAGCTACGGGAGGAAAACGTGAATGGTTTAGACACTACATACTCCGTGGCTAGAATATCGGAAGACAAGAAATTAATTAGCAAATATAAAGTTGCAGATCATGCAGTTTACACTGAGGCCAGAAATTGAGAAATAAACCTACGTACTACAAGATGAATTTTTTACTTATCTACATTCTTTTTAACAGGATTTGGTCGACCCTGAAATTCTAGATCTCATTGTACTCGAGACAGATAGTGATGGAGCAGAAAACACACTTCCTACATCGACTGTATGTGATGAATCCACTGCAGATGTTGTTTCATCAGGCCAAATGTCTTCAAACAAAGGAAAGAAGATAAAAGTCGAGGAGGAATAGAATGTACTTCTTTTCAGATATCCAATGGTGCCTAGGAAACTTTAGTCTTGATTATCATTACTGCTTTCTATGTAGGATGTTACTTTTATGCTTTTGACAATGTAAATATTTCCATTTTGCCAATGCAATTTCTCAATGTCAACTTTATTATTAACCTATACTGTAAGTTATTACCATGATACACTTAATCTACAACATATACAGCTTCAGTCATTTTGAAAAGGGTTATTTACGCAAAACCCCCCCAAACTATCGGTTTTGTAACAAATCCAACCCCATTCTTTTTTTCCCCCTTACAGGACCCCAAACTTTAAATCTGTTTCACTACACCCTCCTTGGACGGAAATCATCCATTTTCACAGTTAAATTGCCATTTTTTGTCTTTTAGTGCAAGGTTAAAATAGTCCTAAATGTTAACTGAAAGATTGGGGGGGGGGGTAATGTGAAACTAATAGTTTGGGGTTCTGTTGCGTAAATGCCAATAATGAATCAATAGTTTGGAGTCCTATTGCGAAAATACCAATAATTAGCCGATAGTTTGGGGTCCTATTGTGAAAATATCAATAATTAATCGATAGTTTGGGGTACTATTGCGAAAATACCAATAATTAACCGATAGTTTGTGATTTTGTTACGAAAATACAAATAAATCCTAAATGTAAAAAGTACCATATAAGTATTTTTTATTGGGTACTATTGCCACTTAGGTATTAAAATTTTTTTCGGCGACACTTAAGTCATTTTTTGAATTTTTTTGACTATTTAAGTATTTTCTAGTTGCCAGAGATGAGAAATTGAATAAAATATTAATTTACTATTTGACTTTGATTAAAATATAAATTTATGGTTTTTAATCATTTTGCTTTTTTTTTCTTTTCTAATTCATTAACTTATTATTATTACACAAATTTTAATAATATTGACGTGCACATTTTAATTTTAATCAGAAGCTAATAATAAACGTAAGAATTATTGTACATACATAAAATTTTATTACGACTATATTGAATTAATTTGATATTAATTAAATATTTTTCACTAAAATTTTTTTATATGGTAGCATTTGTTCGCACTAATATCGTAATTTTTTACGATATAAAGATGCACACATTTTGATATTAATCAACACTTAATAATACATGTAATTATTATATCTACATAAAATTATATTAGGAATTTATTGCTGTAAAAATATACTAAATGTAAAAAAATAATAAAATTAAAAAATTAAAAAAAGTAAAAAAAAAAAAAGGAAAAAACCCTCACCCTCCCCACCAATCCCGCCCCAGCCCCGCCCCAACCCCAAATCGCGATTACTATACAAGGGGGTTCCCTGGGGAAATTAAAGCCACCGGCGAGGTCCCCGGTTACCGGCGGGGACCTCGCTGGTGGCTTTAATTTCCCGTAACCGGGGACCTCGTCGGTGGCTTTAATTTCCCCATGGAACCCCCAAGTATAGTAATCGCGATTTGGGGTTACCGGGGACCTCGCCGGTGGCTTTAGGCCTTGTTTGATTGGGGGTTTAGTTGTTCCCTGCGGTATTCCGTGTAAAAATGTGTGGTTAATATTATTTTGGGAAATGTGTGTGTGGTTGAAAATGGGTATGAGGTATACGGAATTGCGTGCAAATTTGGTTAACACGAAATAGAACGAGGCCTTAATTTCCCCAGGGAACCCCCCAGTATAGTAATCGCGATTTGGGATGGGGGCGGGGCTGGGGTGGGATTGGTGGGGAGGGTGAGGGTTTTTTCCTTTTTTTTATTACTTTTTTTACTTTTTTAATTTTCATTATTTTTTTACATTTAGTATATTTTTTTACAGCAATAAATTCCTAATATAATTTTATGTAGATATAATAATTACATGTATTATTAAGTGTTGATTAATATCAAAATGTGTGCATCTTTATATCGTAAAAAATTACGATATTAGTGCGAACAAATGCTACCATATAAAAAGATTTTAGTGAAAAATATTGAATTCATGTCAAATTAATTCAATATATTCGTAATAAAATTTTATGTATGTACAATAATTCTTTCGTTTATTATTAGCTTCTGATTGAAATTAAAATGTGCACGTCAATATTATTAAAATTTGTGTAATAATAATAAGTTAATTAATTGGAAAATAAAAAAAAAAGCAAAATGATTAAAAACCAGAAATTTATATTTTAATCAAAGTCAAATAGTAAATTAATATTTTATTCAATTTCTCATCTCTGACAACTAGAAAATACTTAAATAGTCAAAAAAATTCAAAAAATGACTTAAGTGTCGCCGAAAAAAAATTTAATACCTAAGTGGCAATAGTACCCAATAAAAAATACCTATATGGTACTTTTGCCATTTAGGATTTATTTGTATTTTCGTAACAAAATCATAAACTATCGGTTAATTATTGGTATTTTCGCAATAGGACCCCAAACTATCGATTAATTATTGATATTTTCGCAATAGGACCCAAAACTATCGGTTAATTATTGGTATTTTCGCAATAGGACCCCAAACTATTGATTCATTATTGGCATTTACGCAACAGAACCCCAAACTATTAGTTTCACATTACCCCCAAATCTTTCAGTTAACATTTAGGACTATTTTAACCTTGCACTAAAAGACAAAAAATGGCCATTTAACTGTGCAAATGGATGATTTCAGTCCAAGAGGGGTGTAGTGAAGCAGATTTAAAGTTTGGGGTCCTGCAAGGGCGAAAAAAAAGAATGGGGTTGGATTTGTTACAAAACCAATAGTTTTTTTTGGGGGGGGGGGGGGGGGAGGGGTTTGCGTAAATAACCCTTTTGAAAAATAAGTTATACATGTGACTAAATTAATAGTGCAGTTAAAAGGCTTTTCAAATTGACAAGAGTACTAAAAACAGTGGTTAACTTTCACATTCACAATTAAATGAGTAATTTCAAGTAAGTTTACCTATATTACCATTAATGCATCTATCACATGTCAATATTAAAAGGGTAAGTGTTACGGTAAACATACATTACCTATATAAAATACAACATCTCTCTATACATTCAACCCTAAAATTACGTGCATAACATACATGTGGAACCACGTGCACGCCCACTTCAAAACCAATTCAATAATGTATTTCCAATGCCTTAATCTCCCCAGATTCCATTTCCCCCTTGGAGAAATGGACAAAGGAAGAATTAAGGATTGAATTTCCCTATCACGAAATGAGTGAAAAATAGTTTAAAATCAAGTCTACACAATTCAATAATGTGTTTCCAATGCCTTAATCTCGTCAGATTCCATTTCCCTCTTGGAGAAATGGACAAAGGAAGATTTAAGGATTAAATTTCCTATCACAAAATGGGTAAAAAATAGATAAAAATCAATTCAACTATGACACTACTATATACAAACACTGAAATTATCTTCTAAATATACATTTGCATGCGTATGCATGCCCATTTGATAAAAGGGGGGAACAGTATAGAAAAATACCACATCATCCACATCACATCATTTAACATCCAATAATTTAATATAGAGCACAAAGCCTTTAACTGATAATGCTATGTAGTGGCAGACAAATGGTAACTGCCACACTTCATAGAAATGAGCAGAACAGAACCATCAGAACAGAACCATTTATTAACTCCCAGCTTTATGCACTAAAGAAATGCTAGATTTCATATCAACACAATCAAAAGAAATATACTTACCTACGCACTTTTTCCAGCACATACACCAAACACATAAAAATTGAAAAACTGCACCCAAAATTAAGCTCTAAATAAGTATTTAAGTATCCTAACAACCACGACTGTGAATAACACAACCATTGAAGGATTCACAGCGTAATAGGGCAGATCAAGGATGGATAAGGAAAATATCAATCCAAGAAAGCGAGGTTCCATACAGCCTTTATCAGATTCCGGTAAAATTTTGTAGAAATTTTAATTTGCTATGAATATGAGATGATGTAATTTCATGTTTTAACCATACCCAATGTCAATTCCAGACCTCAATAAACTTATGCAAAGTAGCAGAAAATGAAGAATGGCTTCCCAGATGCGGAATGCATCTGGAGAAGGTTCCTCTTCACGTTCAAGTGCAATAAGCACAAAAGATGTAATGTCTGGTATGCATACTTACTCTCTTATAACTCAATATTTAGTCTTAATTTCTCAACATTAATAATTGTGATCAACAGAAGAGCAACTCTGTGTACAAACCAGCAAACATCAAAGGCGGAATTCACAAAGGCAGACAAGGAGGCGACAGATTCAATCGAACAATAACAGAACTAACACAGCAGACGAGGGGAGCTCAGGTGTGTTTAATACTGTCACGTGTTAACTATGGTCTGTTATAACTCCTATTTTCCTATGTTATTTCTTCCCTATTTATGCATCGTACATCACTGCATGTTGGCCTGTAATATATAAATACTGATCAATAACATACAAGAACCATACATACTTTTAGGATAGCATATGAGTCACTACGGCAGTGATAACAAATAAACTTTGCAGACCTATATGTTTTCAACAATGGATAACAATTGATTACTTCTACTTAGGAGGAAAAAGAAAGGAATTTACCTGTGCTCACTTTGATTAAAGTGAGGTAAAATTTGAACGTACCATGTTTGCGATTCAAAAAGCTGTAGGCTACACATACCAAAACACAAAAAAAAAATACAGTATAAGTGGCGGTACTAATTTTTGTTCATGGATAATAGAAAACATCTATTACAACAACTGCTGCTACTAAGGACGTATCTTATACCTTTTTCTGAAGGTGGAATTGGGACATTTTTCGAGGAAGATATCGCCTCTTCTTGATTTCTTCTTCAGTGTTTCATATTCCAAAATTACAAGCGACTCAAAATAAACAAATTTAATTTACAATCACCTCAAGGAAATTACACACCACTTAATTACATAATTTAACAAATACAAATAACAAATAGATTACAAATTACTTGAAATCATATACATTTTCATTATATGAATATTCCATATAGCTGCAGTGTTTGGCCTCATTCCAATATCCTGCAACCCAAAAAATATTGTAGTTTTCAAAAGTTTGAGATTTAATTATGCCTGATTAAATATAAGTTGAGAAGCATGTAGTCAAACTCATCTTAACACAGCACGTGTTTGTCTGAGTATGCAATGCGTGGATGGTAAGGTTCTTCTCTGAAGAAAAAAAATTAATCAAATCATTGAGAAATATATGAACAGGCGATGTCTAATAACCTATAAAATATCAGTAAAAGTTATTATTAGAAAATACATTCATATTCACACAGATAGAAGGAGAATGTTCTAGGTAAAATAGCTTTGAGTTATGATTATTGAAAAATTGTCGAACACACGAACAAAATGAACAAAAAAATACTTACACCTAACTCAAAGACAATCTGGAAATACACCTATATGTGTGCATAAATGAAATAAAAGAAAAAAAGTAGACTTCTGTATAAGCCGTTCACCTCCGATTGGCAGAGTCTCCTTCAACTCTAAATCAATTGTGTCATCCTCTGCGCACACTTCTACATTTCCAAATCTGAAATTATTCTGTAAAAGCAAGATCGAACATTAAATCGGTCGTACGAAAATAAATCCAACATGTAAAATGAAAAAGCACAAAATATACTTATCTTTACTTCCAGATCTGGCGGATATTGGCTATTAGATGAAATTTCAATAACAAAATCGGATAACTCGGGGATAGAGTCGAAGAGAGTATTGCAGGGACGGGGATAGCACGGCTAGACGAAGATGATGGCATGAGCTTTAGTGTGGAAAAGGATGTAAGCTGAAATCCGATCTGATCTGTTGAAAAATGGGAAGAACTAGGATGAAATCGGCTGAGAACAAAGAGGAGAGGAAAAGCGAGCAGCAGCGTGAACAAAATGAATTAGGGTTAGGACACGGCCGAGCTGAAGTCGGTATATATAGTGGAGTCTGGAAGCTTCTGTTTTTTCTACCAATCCGATCACGTGTTCGTATTTCTTTTCTTTTTTTTTTCATTTCCTTTTATGGGCTGCCTAATGAATGGCCCTTCACTATTTTAACTGTATTGGATCGGGTACATATAAAAATGTATGTTTGCTTCAACATGTAGGCTTTCAGTTTTTCGGCCTAATTCTAATACAATTACTAATGTACTGCCCGTGTTTATGAGTCTTAATACATTTTTTACAAGAATTTTTGCTTAAGTGGATAAAATAAAACCTTATATTAATAGAAATTAAGATATGCTTTCACAAAAGAAAGAAAAATTTGTCGTCTTTTGGCTTGAAACTATAATTAAACACGAAAAACAAAATTATACTTTCACAAAAGAAACAAGACTTTCTAAGCTCGACCAACCATGGCCTTTCCACAAGCCCATGTTTGGATAGTTAGCCATTAATAAATATGCATATTTTAATATTGTAAAATATTTTAATATCGATAATATATATATAGTAGAGGTGATTCTACTTTTGTAAATGAAATAGTGATTTTAGCAAAGAAAAACTATTTTTATAGTAGTGTTTATTATATGATGTCATGTGCCTTGGTGGTGTTTAGTGTCAATATTTTGACAATCAAGGGAAGAAATTTTAAAAGATGCACTAATTTTTCTCTATCTGTTTGAATTCAACAAGAATTTTTCATTTTTTTAAATTGAGCAAGTTAAATAGAATATTACTTAATTACAATGTTGGTTAATAAGTATTATTTAATATACGAGCTTCGCGGATAAATTTTACAAAATATCTACCAGGTTTATGCATAAATTTGAAATGATTAGGAAAATAATGAAAACATAGTAACTAAAATAATTACAATGATTTATCTGTTAAAAAAATAATAATGTGATACTTATATCTTTATTAATGTTTTGAAAATACAGAGTACCTAGATTTTCGAGACGCATCCCACAAATGTTCATTTTGTAATGCAATATTTTGGTATCACGAAAGAATAGGGAAGCGGTATAACACTTCAAATCCGATTTACTCTATGTGCTGCTTAAAAGGAAAAGTTAAGCTTCCACCAATTGAGGACCCTCCTTCTCTGTTACGGGAGCTATTATATGGCAATGTGAAAAAAGGAAACATTTTGCGAAGAATATTCGATCATACAATATGATGTTTTCCTTTACTTCGATGGGAGGTGAGATACAAAAACGCTCGAATGCTGGAAGAAGTCCTCCTGTATTTACCATACATGGTCAGAATTATCATTTACTTGGAAGTTTATTGCCTACAGTGGGAAATGACCCAAAGTTTGCTCAGTTGTACATCTACGACACTGAGAACGAAATATCTAATAGGATGATAGCTATTCGGTATGATTATCACATATATTTCAATGTATTTTCGTTCTTCCGATTACATTGCACGATTATTTTGAACGTCTGTTATCTTTTAAAATACAGGGGATCTTCAAATCCATGCGATTTGGATGAAGAAATTGTTTCAAACATCAAAGTTATGTTAGATGAGCACAATGCATTAATCCAGACATTTCGAATGGTGAGAGATACAGTTCGCGGACGGTCAAGTTGTAATGTAAGATTACGCTTAATTGGTAGCCGCAGTCGTGATGCTCGAGAATATAATATGCCAGAAAAGAATGAGGTTGCAGCTTTAATTGTTAATGATTTTGATGAGTTGCAAGGTAAACGAGATATTATTGTCGAGATTCAGTGTGGCCAGTTAAAGCGCATACATGAATTTCATGTATCTTACTTACCGCTGCAATATCCATTACTATTTGTTTACGGTCAAGATGGATATAGAGATGACATTCCTTACAGGGGAACAACATTGAGCAGTGGCCGTGGACGACAGAGGGTTAGTATGAGAGAATAGTTTGCCTATCGACTTCAGGAGAGAGATTCCGAATCCTCAAATATTTTATTCTCCAGAAAGTTGTTCCAACAATTTGTGGTAGATGCTTATAGCATGGTTGAATCCGAACGATTATCTTATATACGTTTCAATCAACAGAAATTGAGATGTCACATGTTCAAAGGCCTGACAGATGCATTATTTAGAGGTGAAAGGGATCCTTCTTCTACAGGTAAAAGAGTGGTTATACCAGCAACCTTCATAGGTGGCCCGCGATATATGATTCAAAATTATCATGATGCAATGGCCATTTGTAGATGGGCTGGATATCCAGATCTTTTTATTACTTTCACGTGCAATCCAAAGTGGTCTGAAATCATGAGGTTCTTAGGACCCAGGGGATTACGTCCAGAAGATCGCCCTGATATTGTTTGTAGAATGTTCAAAATGAAATTAGATCAAATGATACGAGATATAAAGGATGACGGTTTATTTGGTGACATCCGAGCAGGTTAGTTGCTCATTTTGCATTTTTGTTTTCTGTGTTGCTTATTAGAACGAATTTACATCTATAATAATTTATATCTTCTCTTTCAGTTATTTATACAATAGAGTTTCAGAAGCGAGGTTTACCGCATGCCCACATCCTGGTGTGGATGTGCAAAGGAGCTAAATTTCCTACACCGGATAGCATCGATAACATAATATCTGCTGAGATACCTGATCAATCAACTGATGTGGAATACTATGATGCTGTTCGTGATTTCATGATTCATGGCCCATGTGGACATTTGAGGTCTGATTCACCTTGCATGTCTGACAATAGATGCACGAAAAAGTTTCCTAAACGATTTGTTCCATTTACTGCGATGGACGATGATGGGTTTGCTACTTATAAGCGTCCAGACAATGGGAGGACGGTGAACAAGAACGGAATTGATCTTGATAATAGATTTGTTGTTCCTCATAATCGCAAGCTACTTCTGAGGTATCGTGCTCACATTAATGTTGAATGGTGCAATCAGTCTAGGTCAATTAAGTATTTATTCAAATATGTGACCAAGGGAAACGATCGTATTACTGCTAGCTTTTATAAGTCAGCGAATTAAGCAGGATCTGAGGATAATGTAGATGAAATCAAAATGTACTATGATTGTCGTTATCTCTCTCCATGTGAATCTATCTGGAGATTATTCCCCTATGATATTCATTATCGACATCCGTCAGTCGAACGGTTATTCTTCCACCTTCCAGATGAGCAACAAGTAATGTATTCTTAGAATGATCATTTAGAAAATGTTGTTAATCGGTATACGGTGAAGCAAACAATGTTCACAGCTTGGATGGATGCAAACAAAAAGTACCAAGCTACAAGATCACTTACCTATGTAGAATTCCCGAATAAGTTCGTCTGGGATGCTGAAAAGAGAGAATGGCGTCCACGACAGTTGGGTTTTAGTGTTGGTAGACTAGGATTTGTCAATCCTGGCAGTGGGGAGTTGTATTACCTACGCACTCTGTTGACTAAAGTTCGTGGCCCTACGTGTTACGAGCATATTAGAACATATAATGGGGTGACGTGTGCTACTTTCAGAGAAGCTTGCTATGCAAGGGGTTTGTTAGACGATGATAGAGAGTACGTGGATGGAATTATAGAGGCAAGTCAATGGCGTTCTGGAGCTTCTATTATAGGTTTGTTTGCTACGTTACTAATGTCGGAGTCAATGTCTCGACCAGAATCAGTGTGGGAACGATGTTGGGAGTACATGTCTGATGATATAGTACAGAGGCATAGATCCAATATGGGAAATGCAGGTACTGTGTTATTTCAGTAAAGCATAATCATTAGTAGGTTATTGTAAATTGTTTATTTGTCAAGGCTCATTTTGATTCGATTTTGTTACCGTGCTATGCATTTAGGTTTAGCATTATCTGAGGAAGAAATTAAGAATGCTTTACTGTTGGACATTGAAAGAATTTTGAACAGAAGAGGTAAAAGTCTTCAGGATTTTCCGTCTATGCCGTTTCCTCAGGATGTTGACGCAACAGCGGGAGAAAATAAATTCATACGAGAAGAAATGGCATATAACAGGAGCGAATTGGCTAATGAGTACAAAAAATCCGTAGATTTGATGACAGGGGAACAAAGAAATGTGTATGATACAATCATGGAAGCGGTTGACAGTGATGTTGGCGGTGTGTTCTTCGTTTATGGATATGGAGGGACAGGTAAGACTTTTATTTGGAACACACTATCTGCCACTATAAGGTCTAGAGGAGACATCGTTTTGAATGTTGCGTCCAGTGGCATAGCCTCGCTTCTTCTGCCGGGTGGTCGCACTGCACATTCTAGATTCTTGATTCCTTTGAATCCTACTGAAGAATCTACTTGCAATATAAGTCAGGGCAGTCATCTTGCAGAGTTGATTTGCAAAGCAAAACTCATTATATGGGATGAAGCACCTATGATGCACCGCTATTGCGTAGAAGCGCTGGATAGAATGATGAAGGATTTGTTGCGTTTTACGAATCCGTCCAGTATGGAGCAACCATTTGGAGGTAAACCTATTGTATTTGGAGGTGACTTTCGCCAAATATTACCGGTGATTCCAGCAGGCAGCAGACAGGACATTGTACACACGGCATTGAATTCGTCACAATTATGGAATCATTGTAAAGTGATGAAGCTCACAAAAAATATGCGACTTCGCAATGCTGCCAATGAATCTGATGCTTTTGAGTTGGAGGCTTTCTCGGATTGGATGTGTAGTATTGGAGATGGTACAATTGGGGGTGACAATGATGGTGATGCAACTATAGATATACCGGATGACATGCTGGTAGATGTATCTGGTGATTACGTCCAAGCGATTGTTGAAAGTACATATCCGTCCTTCGCTAATAAGTTTGGAGATGCTTCGTACTTGCAACGAAGAGCTATTCTGGCTCCGACGCTTAGCGAAGTTCAGATAATCAACGAATACATGGTTTCCAAAAATGAATCCAAAGAGAATGTTTATTTGAGTGCTGATTCAGTTTGTGATTCAGACGGCCAGGGAAGTTTATTAGCAGACGTTCATTCACCAGAATTTTTAAATGGAATACAATGTTCCGGTGTGCCGAATCATTAGTTAAAACTAAAAGTTGGAATTCCGGTGATGTTGTTGAGGAATATAGATCATACTATGGGATTGTGTAATGGAACGAGATTAATTATTACACGACTTGGACGTCATGTTTTGGAAGCATCGATTCTTTCTGGAAGTAACGCTGGGGAAAAGGATTTCATCCCAAGAATGTCGCTGATTCCATCAGATATGAGGTTGCCCTTTCGATTTCAAAGAAGACAATTTCCAATCATTGTATCGTATGCCATGACCATTAATAAAAGCCAAGGACAATCACTTTCATATGTAGGCCTCTTTTTGAGAAAGCCTTGTGTTCATCATGGGCAGTTATATGTTACTATTTCTCGAGTTACTAACCATTCAGGATTGAAAGTACTTCTTTGTGACAAAGAAGAGAAGCCGACCAGTGTGACTACCAATGTTGTATATAAAGAAGTTTTTCGAAATATATAATGTTGTTTAGTAATAATTACAGACTATGTAATTGTTCTAAGTAATATTATTAGAACAATATGATACTTTATTATTGTATTTATATTACTTTTTCTATTTAATTTTCTGAGCTGTTCATACTTCATATTACATAAATATAATCCCCGTGCAACGCACGGGTGTAAAAACTAGTAGATATTCAAAACAAAGCATAAAAAACATATTATTGATCAGAAATTTTGTGGCCGCCAAGGACGGTTTTTGCATTAGACGGGTGTGTCGACCGACTTAGACCTGATCTTTCGGGGCCCATTTAAGTCCAGAGCCCCAATTTTTTAAATTTTATTAAAAAGCCCAAATTTAAATTCATTACAAATTTGTAGGAAGTAAATGAAGCCGATTTTTTTATTTGTTTGACAAAAGAATTTGTTTAATTCAGTTGATGCCGATTTTTAATCATTTTTCTTGGTATTTATAGTAAAGTAATTATACATCATGCCTCCTAAGTATCCTTTCGGAGCTCAAAAGAGAAAAAAAAAGCAAAGGAAGTCGCTTTAATACAAAGTCAAATTGGAGACCTTGACAAGTACTTTAATTTCAAGAATAGAAAAATGAGCGAAAAGAATATGGAAAATGTAGTTAATGAGTCAGCTGATGTAAATGTGAATGTGAATATGGTGATTGAAAATGTCAAAACTAACCAAAATGAGTTGGGAGGGAAAGATGAAGAGGAAGAGGAAAGGAAAGATGAGTCGCGTTGAACACTCTTTTTGAGCTTTTTAGCTTAATATCTTGCATTTGACTAAAAAAATTTTTTTTTGGGGTGCTGCCCTCGAACTCTTGAACCCCCCGCCCCCCAACCTCAGGTTGTGCGGTTCAAGGGTCCTTTTTAATAAATTCGACTCAAGCCTCACGAATCACATAACCGTCCTTGGTGGGGGCAACAAATGGAGCCACACGTGATGTTAGGGTGACAACCGCCATCCTCACCCTCCCCCCATCTCTACCAATTGTCAACCTTTCAATATCAAAGATCATGTGTAAAACTTGATATCGGAAGGAGATTTTTCTTTTATAATTATATTCTTGAGTGCTCTTTTTGTGTAATAAATAAATGAATTCAAAATTGAGAGTTTCTAGCTGCATAATCTGTGCAACATTATTATATGCATTAATCTTGAAAGACAATGGTTTTCTATATTACCACTTATTGTAAAACGGTTTTTGCTCTTGCCCTTCTTTGAAAAAAATAAAAATAAAAATAAAAACCTTCTTTTTTTTTTTTAATTTATCCAAAAACTCTGCAATCTTCTTTATTTTGCCATAAAAATGACTTGAGTGTATGTGAACAATTGGTCATAGTAATTACATATAAGTTCCCCCACTGTACCCATTCCGATTGCGAAGAGTTAAAGTCATTTCAATGTCAGGTCTTATCCCAGATAAAGACGGTAGAATTCATAATTAACGGACTGAGTTGTGCGTCGACGTCAAATTTTTACTTTGGAATTCTTGGATTGTGTAGAACATGTGCATAAAGATAAAAAACATTTTAATACTTGTTTCACGTCCCTTTTGGCTTTTGCCAACATATATTATCGGGTTTGATCAGACGCCCACGTGGGCATGTACCCACGCCCACGTGGGCGCGCCTGGTGACGCCACGTCACCAGGCAAAAAATTTTTTTATTTTTTTTTATTTTTTTAATTTTTTTTTGGAATCTATATTAAGTTAGATGAATAATACATAACTGCCCCCTGATGGCGGGGGGTCTCACCCGACCCCCATATTTTTTTTTTCCCCGACTGTGGGTACCGTAAGGTACCCACAGTGGGTACCTGATCTTAACTGCATATATTATTTTTCCAACCAAAATGGAAAGGCCCAATTTGCTTTATGCATGTGTCTTCCATTGGTTGAATTATATATATTACCTAGGTAGGTTGATAAGGTGAATCACACACAAACAGCTAGAAGAAAGCCTCAGGTTTTTGGACAGCAAAGCACATATGTTTAGCCTTTTTCAGAATCCACTGACTACATAAATGCAGCTAATTCATCAAAAGATCGAGACAAATGTAAACATATATTGCTTTGAAAATGATAGATATGTATCTTTTGGCTTGCGGAACTATAAAGAAAAAGGTCTCTCGGGCGATTCATATCGGTCCTTTTGTTTTATTTAAATCTTTCTTTTCTTTTATCTTTTTCCTTTTAATCTTCAAACCAAAAGAAAAACAGTACCTCCAAACGATTTTTTTGTTTTGATTTATGAACGCAATTAACAAATCAGATCCAGAATTTTTTTTTTAATCTACTCTGTAGAGAATCTAACACAACAAAAAATTTGAAATAAGTTGGACAGAATTGGTCTCATGAAATAAAAGATAATCATTGTCATTATGTGAAAACAAAATATCAAAGATTTTGAAACAGTTCCTTATACACAACATTTTTCATTGTGTTCATACGCTTTCTATTCTTATCACATATCAATATATATTTTTAATCACTCACAACTTGTAATCCTTGATATTGTGAAATACAATTATCCACGAAAAAAAATACCGGTTTCTTAAATAATACTAACTTGAGAGAGTGATTGACCTTGACTTTTATTAATTGTCATAACATATGATACCATTGAAGGAAATTGTCTTCTTTGAAACCTAAATGGTAGTCTCGCATCGAACATATTAAAACAACAAATATTTTTTATTCAATGATAAATACTCATTCAACTTCATTTAAGGCACACTAAAATAATAAATATTTTGAATATGATTTTATTTTTTAATTATATATATTTATAATATATACACACACAAAAAATAAACAATATTATACAATTTAGGCCTTGTTCTTTGGAGTATTTTGTAAATTTACTCGAATTGCGTGTTAGATGTGTTGTTGAAAATTAAGGAAGATATATTAAAAAAATATAAAGTAATTAAATGAATTGTTGAAAATGATGAGAGAGAAAAAATTCGTTGGAGTTAGTGGATATGGTGGGGAGAACAAGGCCTTAATGCTCATGCAAGAATAACACAATGAAAAAAAATTAAGATTTTATTATTGAACACAATTGTAAAAAATAAAAAATGATGCAAATATTCTTAATTTTCAAAAATTTCTATAAAAATAACATTGTAGCTTATTTGGCTTGATGTCTTTATCGCAAATCATGATCTTCAACCTCATATAATTTGTAACATTTCAAATTGTAATTGTCAAAGATTAATATTAATTTTTTTTTAAAAAAAGCCAACATATCAACGTAATTGCTCGGGATTTGTTCATAGACATTGCATACGACACAAAGTCTTTAAATTTTTAATCTCGATAATTAAATTTCTTATATTGCAACAAAAGAACAACATAAAATACAACAAATTTCAAGCTGTTTAATAGATCATGAAAATGAGTAAACGAAATATTATCAATATTAAAAATATTTGGTGTAAACATTATTATATTTATTGAATTAAAAAATAAAAAAATGTGAGATTCAAATTTAAAATTGTCCCATAATAATTATAGCTGTTATAATAAATTTGAACACAAATTAAAATAATAACTCTTATAAATAAATCAAAATCACAATTATAGTCATGTTAACTAAAATAGTTATAAAATCATAATCACCATTTACCGATTAATTTATCTATTATTATTAAATTACAAAATCATAACTTTTCAAAATAAATTTACGAAATTGCAATAAATTTTGAAAAAGATTACTTGCAAAAAATAGAAAAATCAAAATTGTATGTAACACCCTGTCCGATTTTTTATATGAAATTTGATATGACGATGTCACATTTTGATATGATGATGACGACGTGTGTAATATGGTAAAATATGTTTATCAATGTATGTGATGGATTTGGTAATGTCACGACCATTAGATTCAAGACGGGAAGAAAAATTCAGGAAAATTATATTTACACCGTAAATGCCAGAATTATGCCTGTAATTGTGCTATTACTGCCATAAGACAGTAAGATACGACCATAAATTTGAGGCAGGAGAAGTGTGAAAAATTTGCAAAAACTTTGGTACGGCCGTACACAATATGATACGGCCGTATGTTGTGACTTACGGGCATAAAATGCAAGGATTACGGCTGTAAGTTTAAGAATGGTGGAGTGTGGAAGTGTTCAGGGCCTTTGCTACGGCTGTATGAGTTGCGAGACGGCCGTATGACTGTAGCTTACGACCATAAAACGTACGGTTATGGCTGTAAATGTATTAGTTACGGTCGTTGTTTTAAGTTGGCAGAAACTGGTTCTCGACTTTTCTTGCCATTGGGGGATATATTTTCCATATATACTCAACCCTAACCCCCCAAACCCATCCCCAAAGACATTCTTACCAATCCTCCTAGTTTCCAACCCTTGTATACCACTTGATCCTCAACCTTTATCATTAATCATTCATTGTTGATGTTACAAGCAAGGTAAAGGAAGAAGGAGGATGTTGAAGAAAGCTGCTAAGCGCCTTGTTGATTGTTTCATCTCCAATAAGGTGGATAATATATGTTGTAGGTGTCCAAGTAGGTAAGTGTTACTGGTCAAAATAAATATTAGATTTTCATAATCGGATAAAGGGTTATTGGGCCTTGACCAAGCCCAATCCGCATCTCGGCCCACCACGGCCCACTTCAACTCCTATATAATAGGTGAGCCTCATTTGTTAAGGTATGCATATCCTACACCCACAAATAAAACCCGACTTCCCCTACATTTCTTGCATTTCCTGCCGTTGACTTGGCCGTCGGAGTCCCCGCTGCTGCTGCCGCCGCGGTGGCCTGGGGCTCTAACGGGTTGTTATGGTACAGGGACGCAGAGTCGTCATCGGGATTTTGATTGGCGTTCATCTTTGGAGGTCAGTTTCGGTGCGACATTCGTGTCCGCAGGTCGCGCTCGCACATGAATTCCAAAGCTCGTGAAGAAATCGCCCCAAGATTTGCACCCCCCTACGGGCCCACGCAGTGTGTAGAGCATTCTACATGTAACACTTAGTCACATCTTACAAATGGGCATTCACTTATAAATTGGTCCATTTCACTTTAATTTTCCTATGTGGGATAGCCTCCACTACACCACTTCATTTCCATTCACATCTCCCAAATCTTCCTACTTCGATCTGCCCACTTCGCCGAATTACTGCGATACATCCAGAGGGAATTAAATTATGAGCCATACACCGTTGGAAAGGTGAAGATGTTAACTTTCCATAGAATTTTACGGATCTCAATTCGAAGTTTCGAAGAGAAAGATATCGCGTTCCGTTTGAGGGCACTGCTGAATTTCTGCTCGAAAATGCTGTTAACAGTCTATTTTGCTGTATTGCTGCCCAAAATTCCAAGGGAATTAGCTGATGAGCCCTCCATCATTGGAAAGGCATGGGTGTTAACTTCGCATAGAATTTTATGTATCACAATTCGGAGTTTTGTGGACAAAGATATTGCATTTTGTTTGCAAGCTAGTCACTGCTTAATTTTTACTCGAGGACACTGTAGACAGTCAACTTCGCTGAAATATTGTGACCAATCCTCAAAATATTGGCTCATGAGGCATATACCGTTGGAAAAACAAAAATGTTAGCTTTCCCTAGAATTTCATGGATCATGATTCGGAGTTTCCTAGGCAAAGAAATAACGGTTTGTTTGCTGGCGATGTCCCGCTTCGACAAGGTAGATTACTTCGGTTTGGCTCTCCCACTTTATCATTTGAGGCACGCAAGAAGCCCTCTCCACCGAGGCCATTCGTAAGCCCTCATTGTTCAGCTCTTCGCCGAGGTAATCTCCAATCCCTCATGAGTTAATATTATTCAAGTTAAATAATAAAGTTTTATATAACACGATAATTGTCTTGCTTCAGCCCTATCTCACTTTATGTGATCTATATTACGCTCCGGCGATGCCTCATATTCACGAGAAGTCTCTATTGCGCTTCGGCGATGCCTCGTTTTCATGAGAAGTCTATATTTTGCTCCGGCGATGCCTCGTCTTCACGAGAAGTCATATATTCCGCTTCGGCGATGCCTCGTATTCACGAGAAGTCCTATTCTTCCATTATCTTTGGGCGTGAAGGCCCACGCATGAAGGGCGCGCAATCGAGCCCCTTCATTGCGCATTCTCTTACTATTGGGCGTGCAAGCCCACGCATGAAGGCGCGGCCATCGTGCCCCTTCACTGTATTCTCTTATTATTGGGCGTGCAGGCCCACGCATGAAGGCGCAGCCATCGAGCCCCTTCACTGCGCATTCTCTTACTATTGTGCGTGCAGGCCCACGCATGAAGGCGCGGCCATCGAGCCCCTTCACTGCATTCTCTTATTATTGGGCGTGCAGGCCCACGCATGAAGGTGTGGCCATCGAGCCCCTTCACTGCATTCTCTTATTATTGGGCGTGCAGGCCCACGCATGAAGGCGTGGCCATCGAGCCCCTTCACTGCGCATTCTCTTACTATTGGGCATGCAGGCCCACGCATAAAGGCGCGGCCATCGAGCCCCATCACTGTATTCTCTTATTATTGGGCGAGTAGGCCCACGCATGAAGGCGCGGCCATCGAGCCCCTCCACTGCGAATTCTCTTATTATTGGGCGTGCAGGCCCACGCATCAAAGCGCAGCCATCAAGCCCCTTCACTGCATTCTCTTATTATTGGGCGTGCAGGCCCACGCATGAAGGCGCGGCCATCGAGCCCCTTCACTGCGCATTCTCTTACTATTGTGCGTACAGGCCCACGCATGAAGGCGCGGCCATCGAGCCCCTGCACTGCATTCTCTTATTATTGGGCGTGCAGGCCCACGCATTAAGGTGCGGCCATCGTGCCCTTTCGCTGCGCATTCTCTTACTATTGGGCATGCAGGCCCACGCATGAAAGCGCGGCCATCGAGCCCCTTCACTGCATTCTCTTATTATTGGGCGTGAAGGCCCACGCATGAAGGTGCGGCCATCGAACCCCTTCACTGTGCATTCTCTTACTATTGGGCATGCAGGCCCACGCATGAAGGCACGGCCATCGAGCCCCTTCACTGCATTCTCTTATTATTGGGCGTGCAGGCCCACGCATGAAGATGCGGCCATCGAGCCCCTTCACTGTATTCTCTTATTATTGGGCGTGAAGGCCCACGCATGAAGGCGCGGCCATCGAACCCCTTCACTGCGCATTCTCTTACTATTGGGCATGCAGGCCCACGCATGAAGGCACGGCCATCGAGCCCCTTCACTGCATTCTCTTATTATTGGGCGAGTGGGCCCACGCATGAAGGCACGGCCATCGAGCCCCTCCACTGCGCATTCTCTTATTATTGGGCATGCAGGCCCACGCATCAAGGCGCGGCCATCGAGCCCCTTCACTGCATTCTCTTATTATTTGGTGTGCAGGCCCACGCATGAAAGTGTGGCGATCGAGCCCCTTCATTGCGCATTCTCTTATTATTGGGCGTGCATGCCGACGCATGAAGGCGCGGCCATCGAGCCCCTTCACTGCATCATTATTATCTATGGGCGAGCAGGCCCACGTGTGAAGGCGCGGCACACTTGCCCCTTCACTGCATGTTTATTATCTCCGGGTGAGCAGACCCACGCACGAAAGCACAACACATTTGCCCCTTCACTGTATTCTCGTCGAATTTATTTTTCCGAGGCCATTACGTAAGTCCTCGTCAACTCGATTTCTCCGAGGCCATTACGTAAGTCCTCGTCGACCCGATTTCTCAGAGGCCATTACGTAAGTCCTCGTCGACCGGATTTCTCCGAGGCCATTACGTAAGTCCTCGTCGACCTGCTTTCTCCGAGGCCATTACGTAAGTCCTCGTCGACCAGATTTATCCGAGGCCATTACCTAAGTCCTCGTCGACCTGATTTCCCCGAGGCCATTACGTAAGTCCTCGTCGACTTGATCTCTCAGAGGCCATTACGTAAGTCCTCATCCACCGGATTTCCCCGAGGCCATTACATAAGTCCTCGTCAACACCATTTATCCGAGGCCATTACGTAGGTCCTCGTCGACCTGATTTCTCCGAAGCCATTACGTAAGTCATCGTCGACCCAATTTTTCCTAGGCCATTACGTAAGTCCTCGTCGACCGGATTTCCCCGAGGCCATTACGTAAGTCCTTATCGACAGGATTTCTTCGAGGCCATTACGTAAGTCCTCGTCGACCGGATTTCTCCGAGGTCATTACGTAAGTCCTCGTCGACCGGATTTCTCCCAGGCCATTACGTAAGTCCTCGTCGACCGGATTTCTCCGAGGCCATTACGTAAGTCCTCGTCGACCCGATTTATCCGAGGCCATTACGTAAGTCCTCGTCGATGTGATTTCCCCGAGGCCATTACGTAAGTCCTCGTCGACTTGATCTCTCAGAGGCCATTACGTAAGTCCTCATCCACCGGATTTCTCCGAGGCCATTACATAAGTCCTCGTCGACACCATTTATCCGAGGCCATTACGTAGGTCCTCGTCGACCCGATTTCTCCGAAGCCATTACGTAAGTCATCGTCGACCCGATTTCTCCTAGGCCATTACGTAAGTCCTCGTCGACCGGATTTCCCCGAGGCCATTACGTAAGTCCTCATCGACAGGATTTCTTCGAGGCCATTACGTAAGTCCTCGTCGACCGGATTTCTCAGAGGCCATTATGTAAGTCCTCATCGACCCGATTTCTCTGAGGCCATTATGTAAGTCCTCGTCGACCCGAAGTCGCCGAGGGCATTACGTAAGTCCTCATCGACCCGATTTCTTCGAGGCCATTACGTAAGCTCTCGTTGCCATCCTTGGCAAGCAACGCTTTTGCCTCGGCCTACAATGGACTACTCGTCCAACGCGCCTCATCGGCCGGTATTTCGTTGCTCAATTTATTTTCCGCCTTGGCAAGTGATTAACTCTCCTGCCTACTTATCAATCCCAAAACTCGTATAAATATCAAAGTCTTGGGCTTGGGGGACTCCTACAGCGGCCACTTTGCTCTCACTTATTTATCGTTGATGGTGAGAGCCCTCATCGAGCTTATTCACCAGCTTCGGCACAAGCCTCGCCCTCTTCGGCTTTGGCTTCGGCTCCGAAAAACACGATTTCTCGACTGACTAGCCTCGCTCGATTCGACTTCGGTAAACACGATTTTTCAACCGACATGCCTCTCCCACTTCGGCTTCGCCTCATCGGCTTCAGCTTCGGCAAACACGGTTCTTCAACTGACATGCCTCGCCCACTTTGGCTTCGCCTCATCGGCTTCAGCTTTGGCAAACATGGTTCTTCAACCGACATGCTTCGCCTGCTTCAGCTTCGCCTCATCGGCTTCAGTTTCTGCAAAATACAGTTCTTCAACCGACTTGCCTCACCGAGTTCGGCTTCGGCAAATACGGTTTTTCAACCGACCACTGCCTCGGCAGGCCATTTGAAAGGCGTTCAAGGCCAAGTGCAAGTTTGCATCATGATACCGGAGGCCATTCGTAAGTCCTCGATTCATCGGAAGTTGGATAATATTCTCTGAGGCCATTCACGAGCCTCGTCGATTATATCTGGATCATACCGTCCGAGAACTAATACTTTCAACTTCGACGCATACATAAATGAACAAATCAGACTTGGGGGACTTATGTTACTGGTCAAAATAAATATTGGATTTTCATAATCGGATAAAGGGTTATTGGGCCTCGACCAAGCCAAATCCTCATCTCGGCCCACTTCAACTCCGATATATAATAGGTGAGCCTCATTTGTTAAGGTATGCATATCCTACCCGAGTTCCAACAACTCTGAATGCCACGTCATTTTTCTAACTCACTGTTGAAAAAAGTCAAGCAACGGTAATAAATAGAATTAAATTGTGCGGAATATTATTTAAACCTTAAAATCAAACAATCACAGTTTTAAATGTGATATTTTAAAATGGTAAGACTAAACATAAATAATATGAGTCTCAAACTAATTGAATAAAATAATTTTAAAATAACGATCCATCGCCACTCGCCACACCAGCAACCCCTCAGTCTGCAAATATTTGGTTAAAGGAAAATATGAGTATTTCATAGAAATACTCAGTAGATCTTGCGCAAGATAACAATTCAATATTACATATAATACACGTGATCATATAATCCAAGTAAATCTCATGAACAAGTAATAAATACATGTTCAAGTCTAGTCTCATGTATTAAAGCAAGAAATTTTCTTCATTTGACTGCATTAAAGCAACAATAATCTCATGTCTGGCCTTGATCAAGCAATTCTCTGAATCATGTGCTAAAAATAGCAAATAGTATCATGGAAATACACACCACATGTAAACACATAATAAGAATTTAATTATCTATGCACATTTTGAAAATGAAAATATTTGTAGATAGAGATCTACCTTAAATCTGCGAGTTTTGAGCCTTAGTACTACAAATCTCTAGGGTAGTCGCGTCTCGTCTAGTCCTAAAAATAGTTAAATAAACTATAATTAGTTCGTAGATGAATTAAGGTCACTAAATAAAAGAGAAAGTAATTAAATAGAGTTTAAATTGGCAAAGTAAAATGTTTAGGGATTGAAATCTCTAAATTTGAAGAGTTGAGGCTAAAATGCAAAATTAGGGAAAATTTGGGGACTAATTTGTAAGTCAAACGATAGTTGAGTTGTCAAATCTGCAATTGACTGCTTTTGAAAACTAGGGGACTCGATTGGAAATAATTTAAAACTTCAGGACTTGTGAAATAAATAAAATACAAGGACTAAGTTGCAAGTCAACTGAAAGTCACGGGTTTTGACTGTGGTTGACCGGATCTGGAAATCATTGGACTCAATTGAAAATGAATCAAAACTTCGGGATCTCTAAAATAAATAAAATATAAGGACTAAAACGGAAGTCAACTAAAAGTCACGGGGTTTGACTGCAGTTGGCCAGACTTTCAAAATTATAGGACAAAGTTACATAGGAAATAAGGTTGTGGACCTATCAAATAAATAAAATAAGAGGACCAACTTAAATAATAAAAGGAAAGCTAGGGGCTTGGGTTGTAAATAGATAAATAAAACCAGATTTCATCTTCTTTCCTCATTCTCACGTGAAATCACCTAGAAAAACTGGAAAAAGAGGTATCGGCTCCTCTCGGCCATTGATCGACTCCGACCAAGGTTCGCCGGCGATTTGCCGGCGTGGGTGGCGCCGCTGCCGGCTACCACCACCGCCAAGAGAGAAACCAAATAGCGAAGAGAGGGAGACGAGCGAGATGGGCGAGAACTCGGGAGAGAAGATTTGGGTGAAGAAAAATTACCTAGTGAGTTTTGTTATTGATAATGTGTGTGTAGAGGTGTTTATATAGGAGTTTTAGGGTCGTAAATTAGGAAGATAAAATAATTTAATTATGGAAGATGAATAATAATTAATTTGGTAAGTCTTGGGAGGCAAGATTAGGCTTAGGGTTCTTCTTGAATTTTGGGCGCTGAAATTCGAAAATTAGGGTTTAGGAATTGGGGGAAAGATTAAAATTAGGGTTTATGATTCTAGGGCTAGACGAGAATTTGGGGGGGAAAGTTAGTTTAAACGAACTCTTCACGCTGAAATTTTTGGATCGCTACAACCTCCCATACTTAAAATAATTTCGTCCTCGAAATTTAACTTACTTGATTAACGAGGTCTGGGTACTTCTCTAGAATATCTATTTCTTTCTCCCAGGTGGCATCTTCTGAACTGTGTTTACCCCACTGGACCTTAACTGGTGGAATTTCTTTATTCCTAAGAACTTGAATCTTTCTCTCTAAGATGCGCAAAGGGGTCTCCTCATATGATAAGTTTGGTCGAACGCCAACTGATTGAACGTTCACTACATGGCTCGGGTCGTGAATATACTTTCTGAGTATGGAAATGTGAAAGACATTATGCACCGCTGAAAGTTCTGGTGGCAAGGCCAAGCGATAAGCCACATTCCCAACTCTCTCCAATATCTCGAATGGGCCAATGAATCTAGACTTCAACTTTCCTTTCTTTTCGAAACGAAAAACTCCTTCCATTGGCGTGACTTTAAGAAACACCTTGTCACCAGGTGAAACTCTAAATTCTTTTCTCCTTCCATCAGCGTAGCTTTTCTGCCTGTCTTGAGCAGCTTTGATTCTTGATCGGATACGATCTATTACTTCTACCGTCTTCTCGATCAATTCTGGTCCCAACATTTTTCTCTCTCCAACCTCGTCCCAATAGACGGGCGATCGGCATCGACGACCGTACAGTGCTTCATAGGGAGCCATACCAATGGTAGCCTGGAAGCTATTGTTGTATGCGAACTCCACCAATGGCAAAATGGGTTTCCCAACTGCCACCCAAGTCAAGCACACATGACCTTAACATATCCTCTAAGGTCTGAATAGTTCGCTCAGACTGTCCGTCGGTCTGAGGATGATAGGTTGTACTAAACATCAACTTAGTACCCATTGCTGTCTGAAGGCTCTTCCAAAACTTTGATGTATATCTTAGATCTCTGTCAGTTACTATGGTCGCCGGTATTCCGTGGAGTCGAACGATCTCTCTGATATATAATTGTGCCAACTGATCCATGCTAAAAGTCGTACGGATTGGCAGAAAATGTGCGGATTTCGTGAGTCGATCAATGATGACCCAAATAGCATCATATCCCTTGCTCGTTTTTGGAAGACTTATGATGAACTCCATAGCGATCTTCTCCCACTTCCATTCGGGTATCTCCAATGGATTCAAAAGCCCTGATGGCCTTTGATGCTTTGCCTTTACCTGCTGGCAAACCATACACTTGGCGACAAATCTAGCGATGCTCCCTTTCATATTTCTCCACCAAAACGTGCTACGCAAATCTCTGTAAATTTTGGTTTCGCCAGGATGAGCTGCATAAGGGGCAGAATGGGCCTCAGTCATTATCTTATCTGTGATCTGATTGTCCTTCGGCACACAAAGGTGACCTTTGAACATGAGTGCTTCGTTCGTTGAAACCTCAAAATCAATCCTCTTCCCAGTACCAACTTCAGATCCAATCTTCTCTAGGAATGGATCGCTCTTCTGTGCCGAAATAATTCGATTCCTCAGGTCTTCCTTAACTGTCAAGGTTGCTAGTCTAGCCCATGCTCTTTCCGCTCAACGCCTCTGCAACCACATTAGCGTTACCCGGATGGTAGAGTATAGTGCAGTCGTAATCCTTTACCAGCTCTAACTACCATCATTGCCTCATGTTTAGCTCCTTCTGGGTGAAGAAGTATTTGAGGCTCTTGTAGTCGGTGTAGATCTCACACTTACTTCCGTACAAATAGCGATGCCAAATCTTTAGAGCGTGCACTACTGCTGCGAGCTCTCAATCGTGGGTCGGGTAATTCTGCTCGTACTGCTTCAATTGCCTGGATGCATAAGCCACAAATTTCCTTTTTTGCATGAGTACACAACCTAATCCGTGTTTCGATGCATCACAGTAGATGACAAACCCATCTTAGCTGTCATGGATGGTCATAACCGAGGCAGTCACTAGCATATTCTTCAATTCCTCGACGCTTTGCTCACACTTCTCCATCCAATTGAACTTCACACCCTTCGTGGTTAATTGTGTTAAGGGTCCTGCTATCTTTGAGAAACCTTCTATGAATCGCCGGTAGTATCCAGCCAATCCTGGAAAACTTCTCACTTCACCAGCATCAGTAGGCCTAGTCCAAGTAGCCACAATCTCGACTTTGGAAGAGTCCACTTCGATAACCTTGGCGGTCACAATGTGGCCTAGGAAACCAACTCGTTCAAGCAAAAATTCACACTTTTTGAATTTGGCGTAAAGCTTCTCCCTCCTCAGGGTACTCAATGTGTCCTTAAATGTTCTTCGTGTTTTTGTGGGTCCCTCGAGTAGATTAGTATGTCATCAATGAAAGCCATGACGAACTTATCCAAGAACTCGTGAAAGACTCTATTCATCAAGTCCATGAATACTGCTGGGGCATTGGTTAAACCGAAGGGCATTATCGTGAATTCATAATGCCCATATCGTGTTCGAAACGCCATTTTCGATATGTCCATAGGTTTAATCTTCAACTAGTGATAGCCTGACCTCAAGTCTATCTTCGAGAAAATAGCTGCCCCCTTTAGCTGATCGAATAGGTCTTCAATCCTCGGGAGAGGGTACTTGTTCTTTATCGTCAACTTGTTTAGTTCACGGTAGTCTATACACATCCTCATGCTCCCATCTTTCTTCTTCACGAATAGTACTGGGGCTCCCGACGGAGATACGGTCGGTTGAATGAATCCCTTCTCAAGAAGCTCTTCCAGTTGGACTTTCAACTCTTGCAATTCTTTAGGTGCCATCCGATATGGAGCTTTGGAGACAGGAGTTGCCCTAAGCACCAGGTCAATGCTAAATTCCACCTGCCTCTCTGGTTGAAGTCATGATAGGTCCTCCGGGAACACATCAAGGTACTCTCGCACAGCATGCACAAGATCCGGGTTTAGTCCCTCCGTCGGTTGCCCCTGGAGATTGACCAAGAATCCCTGGTAACCTTCCTTGGATAGCAACTTCTCTGCCTTGATAGCTGAGATAAGACGGGGGATCGCCCTGATCCTAGATCCGTAGAATTTGAATTCTTCCTCTCCATTCCTACAGAAGATGACCTGCTTCTCATGCCACACGATGGTCGCATGATTACCACTTAACCAATCCATCCCTAATATAATATCAAAGTCCCTCATCTTAATCATATATAGGTCTGCTCCCAAAACTAACCCATCAAAGTCTATCTAGACAGCTCTAATTATCATATTAGTATCAATTGTTCCTCCTGATGGTAGACTAACTTCAAGGACAGTATCAGTTTTCTCTTTTCCTAACCCCAGTCTAGTTACACAGGCATCAGATATAAAGGAATGCGGAGCTCCAGAATCAATTAGAACATACACAGGAATGCCAGAGATGGATAGCATACCTGTAATCACGTCATTTTCCTGGCTAGCATCTTCACGGGTGATGGCAAACATCCTAGCCTTTCCTTTCTTGGCTTGCTCTGCTGGCTTGGCCGGGGTATTGCTCCGGCTCGAAGCGGAGCGACATTCTGATATCATATGGCCCGGCTGTAGCACACTCCCTTGCCCAGAGACATTCTCCACGATGGTTCTTTCCGCACTTAGGACAGTGTGGGGTGGTTCCTAAAGCCGGTCCTCCAGTTGATCGACCATTGGGCTTCTTGTTGGGAGCATTATTCTTATTCTACTTGCTGTCTTGCCACTTCCTTTTCCCTTGGTCCTTCTGGTAACTCTGCTCCTCAGGCTCATCGTCAGCAAAGCATATGGCCTGAGCCTTCTTCACTATCTCCCGACAGGTCGGCAACTCATGCCCAGTTACGATCCTACGGATGTCCTTCCGCAAACCGTGCTCGAAACATTGAGCCTTCTTGTTTTTAGTGTCCTCTAGGTGTGGGGCATACTGAGAGAGTTCCTCAAATTTTCTCTCGTATTCCACGATCTCCATATTACCCTAGACAAGGCGCAAAAACTCCGCCTCCTTCTTGTCGCGTAACACTTGAGGAAAGAACGTTTCTCTGATCTGTTTTTTAAAATCGACCCAGGTTACAGCTGCCCGTTGAGCTTCGGTTTTAGACTGCATGGCCGAGGCCTACCACTGAGCAGCTGGACCGAGCAGCATAAACTTAGCACATGCTACCTTCTTATTCTCTAGGCATTCGATGTGCTAAAAAATGTTCTTGATCTGTCGCACCCACTCCTCAACTGCGAGCGGATCCTTGCCGTCGTTGAAGGTCGGAGGGTTGTACCTTCGGAATTGCTCTACAGTTGATATAGCTGGTGCTGGCGGTGCTTGCCGTATCGCTTGCACAATTGCCAATAGTTCTCTGATAATATCGGATTGTCGTGCCATCACCTTGACAAGACAGAAGTCGGTTTATTGCATTTGAATAGTAAGCATTTAATATGAGGTGGAGGGAATCATCAAAATCAGGAAGCATAGGATAGCATCGATGTGTAGTGACCGGAAAATTCTTCTTAAATACATATATTTAATTAAATAAAATTTCGAACGTGTCGCTACGACCTTACTTATAAAATTTATATCGTGTACACTCGTCTAGTCGAAATTTATATTATTTATTGTATATTTAATTATTTATAAAAAAAATTTATTTATTTTCAAAAATTTACAATTGGGGACCAAACTTTAGAAATTATTCGTTTTAGTTCATAAAGTTTAGTTTTATTCAATAACGATCCAATACTTACCCTAAGCCCAATTATAGGCCCATCTAAAGTCCACTTTTAATGCTTGTCCAATATGAAAGCCCATTTGGAATGGTAACCCTAATTTTGTCCTCTTTATATAAGCATAGGGTTGATTTTAGAACCCAAGCCTCATTACTTCCTCATCTCTCTCCCTTTTTCCTCTCTTGTGATGACCTCTATTTGGTTCTAATAAGGTAATCTTTCTCCACTCTTATCCTTTTCTATCCTAATATAGGTTGTTTGAGGATAAGTAATTGAAGTTTTATGAATTTATTGAGACTTTGGTGGTTGGGGAAAAGTAATTTACTTGATACTTTGAGTTGGGTATGAGGTCTTGTTATGGGATGAGATTAAGATGACTTGGTATCTACCAAGCCCCCATAGTGTTTGATGAATTGCTTGAAAGAAAAACCAATGTATTTTGCACCTGTGATTTTTTCCAGCTTCTGCACTCAACTTTGAAAGGCCATAACTTTTAGTATAGATGGAATTTCTAGGTGATTCAAATTGGAAAATGATCCCCCATGAGTTACCTATCATTTAGAATTGGTTTGACATCATTTGGAGCCTCGTAGGATATTTTATGATACGTTTTGTGAAACTGGGCAGATTCCACCCGAGAACAAGGTATTGTCCGTTTAAAAATAGTTTTGATGCCTTAACGCGATTTATATGACACAATTTTTTTATATGATGAATATGTACAAGCTTTCTATCTTTTGTAAAAATTTTAAAATTTTCTGATGTCTTTTAATATTTTAAATAATTTGACAAACGCATACCGCCATAGAAGGGTATTTTCCACAGTTTCTGTACTTAGAGTTGAAAACTTGTGTTGGCTCATATAATTGGAGTTTAGATGTGATTGTAATGTAAGACATTATCCAATGAGTTAGTTATCCTAGGAATTAGAATTTCATGATCCTACGCTTTGATTTGGGAGTTATTCCCATTCTTGCCGAGAAGAGAGTCGGGAGAGGACCGAGAAACCAGTTGCAATTCCATCCTTCAATTTCTTTTTCCTATTTAATTTAACCCCCAAAATTTAATTTCATATTAGTCCCTCATATTTTAAAAATCTTCTAATTGAGCCCAAAATATTTTTAGTTCACTTTTATTGCATAATAGGTCCTCAAACTATTAAATTCTTTCAAATTGACTCCCAAGGTTTTATATTCTTTCTATTTTGGTCCACGAACTTCTATATTACCTATAGATACTTAATATTTAAGAGTATTAACAGAAATTAAACTCATTATTGACTAGACGAGGCGTACGGACAGCTAGAGGACCGATTTCTCACCGTTAGTAAGCTCAATACTCGGCTAAAGGTTAAGGTAGATCCCCTTTCTAAAACGTTTCTTTTAAATGTGCGCAATTGCAATTAATATTATTATAAATGCGGCATGTAAATGTTATGTGATGATAGGCTTTTTAGCCTACTTTTGACGTGCTTCCTCGGCACTATGACGATAGGCTCTTTGCCTAATTACGACGTGATTTAATAGCATTATGACGATAGGTCTTTGGCCTAATATATTATAATGACGTGCTATTAATCACTATGATGACGTGCACGATTAAGAGGGATGATGAACGAACTTGTATTTTATACCTGTTCGTATTTTATGAAGATGATGATTATGTGCATTTAATTTGTAATATATATTAATTGTGGTGCGCGGGATCTACTGAGTATTTAAAATACTCACGATTTTCTCTATCAAATGAACAATTTGCAGATTAAGGAGCCGGAGGCTTGGCGAGGCGTGGGAATCTCTTAGGGACCTTCAAATCAATTAGTTTTAATTACATTAACAATTGAGTACTTTTAACTGTCAAAGTAATGACTTTTTAAATGTTTTGAACTTACTAGTACTTTAATTGGATGTTTTGAGGACTGTGTTGAAACTATCGTGAGACACTCTTTCGATTTTATTAATTTAAATAAATTTTCGCATTTTAGCTATTTGATTATTTTTCCGCATTTATTAATATTACTATGTTTCAAATATATATATATATATATATATATATATATAAAATGTGTTTTCAAGAAAGAACTAGCGTTCCGAGTTCTTCGAATTCGGAGCGTTACACGATGTATCAAAAATAAATACTTTTATTGAAATTTTTTTTTTAAATTCCTCGATGAGGGTACATAGATAAGCTAGTAGAATAATCTTAAATTGAAAAGGAATAACCAACTATAACAAAACTTTTCTACTAATTCTTCTATCTAGTCCCTCATTCATCATTCGTAATACAAGACTCTACTTCTGAGACTTACCCTTGTTCTTCCTCTTCATTCTCTTCTTGGTCCTCTTCAAGTTCCATTTCAATATCCTCTCCTTGGGGTTTTACTAGTGGTTCCCCTTGAGGTTCATACTCGGGTTCCTCTTGGGGCTCGTACTCGGGCTCCTCTTGAGGCTCGTACTCCGGCTCTTCTTGGGGTTCATACTCCGGTTCCTCTTGTGGATCCTCCTCTAGGTCCTCTTCTAGCTCTTGTTGGGGTTCAGGCTGAGGCTGAGCTACCACTTGATTTCGGTACACTGGCCAGAAGTGTACGAGGGTCTCACAGAACATGTCGTAGTTAACCGCTCCCCCCGTGGTACGCCAAGTGTCGTAGAGGATCTTGTTAGCAACTTCTTGATTAATGGGGCTTAGCATGCCAATCACGTGGTTGAGAGATTGTACATCATTCGTCTCAAGTCCCCATCTGATAGCACACTACTGAGCCTCGCGCACTTGCTCCACCCACTCATAAGTGTTCCGATACAATGGGGCTTTGAGGGTTTGGTAATCCAAAAGGGCGTCACGGCCAAAGTCGGCAATGGTTCTATTATGTCCAGCCATGTCCTAGTCCAATAACGTCCAATTAGTTGGGGTTTATAATATTTCTCTTAGTTAAATTCGAGGACGTAAGGAAAAATATTTATTAAAATTATGCTCAAACTCGTTCTTCTCTAATCGGATACAAAATCTTCTCAAAGTTCTCGTAAAGTTTCTAATTCCCAAGTATCCGAAAATAATAAGTAAATAACTTTGAATTTCTTCTGTTACCTTGGAGTTGGCGGAGCGAGCGATGGCAGGTGGAATCTCTTTATTCTAAAATGTCGCTAAAACCCTTATTATTTTTTTTTTTTGAAAATAATTTTACAAGTCTACAGAAACGTAGACCCACTCTGATACCAAACTGTAGCGCCCCGAGTTCCAGCAACTCGGAATGCCACGTTATTTTTCTAACTAACTTTTGAAAAAAGTCAAGCAACGGTAATAAATAGAATTAAACTGTGCGAAATATTATTTAAACCTTAAAATCAAACAATCACGGTTTCAAACATGATATTTTAAAATGATAAGACTAAAGATAAATAAATTGAGTCTCAAACTAATTGAATAAAATAAATTTAAAATAACGATCCATTGTCACTCGCCACGCCAGCAACCCCTTAGTCTGCAAATATTTGGTTAAAGGAAAACATGAGTATTTCATAGAAATACTCAGTAGATCTTGCGCAAGATAACAATTCAATATTACATATAATACACGTGATCATGTAATCCAAGTAAATCTCATGAACAAGTAATAAATACATGTTCAGGTCTAGTCTCATGCATTAAAGCAAGAAATTCTCTTCATTTGATTGCATTAAAGCAACAATAATCTCATGTCTGGCTTGATCAAGCAATTCTCTAAATCATGTGCTAAAAATAGCAAATAGTCTCATGGAAATACGCACCACATGTAAACACATAATAAGAATTTAATTATCTATGTGCATTTTGAAAATGAAAATATTTGTAGATAGAAATCTACTTTAAATCTGCGAGTTTTGAGCCTTAGTACTACAAATCTCTAGGGTTGTCTCGTTTTGTCTAATCCTAAAAATAGTTAAATAAACTATAATTAGTTCGTGGATGAATTAAGGTTGCTAAATAAAGGAGAAAGTAATTAAATAGGGTTTAAATCGGCAAAGTAAAAAGTTTAGGGATTGAAATCGCTAAATTTGAAGAGTTGAGGCTAAAATGCAAAATTAGGGAAAATTTGGGGACTAATTTGTAAGTCAAACGATAGTTGAGTGGTCAAATCTACAATTGGCCGCTTTTGAAAACTAGGGGACTCGATTGGAAATAATTTAAAACTTCAGGACTTGTGAAATAAATAAAATACAAGGACTAAGTTGCAAGTCAACTGAATGTCACGGGTTTTGACTGCAGTTGACCGGATCTGGAAATCATTGGACTCAATAGAAAATGAATCAAAACTTCGGGATCTCTAAAATAAATAAAATATAAGGGCTAAAACGGAAGTCAACTGAAAGGCACGGAGTTTGACTACAGTTGACCAGACTTTCAAAATTATAGGACCAAGTTAAATAGGAAATAAGGTCGTGGACCTAGGAAATCAATAAAATAAGAGGACCAACTTAAATAATAAAAGGAAAGCTAGGAACTTGGGTTGTAAATAGATAAATAAAACCAGATTTCATTTTCTTTCCTCATTCTCACGTGAAATCACCGAGAAAAACTGGAAAAAGAGGTATTGGCTCCTCTGCGCCATTGCTTGACTCCGACCAAGGTTCGCCGGCGATTTGCCGGCGTAGGTGGCGCCGCTGCCGACTACCACCACCGCCAAGAGAGAAAGCAAACAGCGAAGAGAGGGAGACGAGCGAGATGGGTGAGAACTCGGGAGAGAAGATTTGAGTTTTGTGATTGATAATGTGTGTGTAAAGGTGTTTATATAGGAGTTTTAGGGTCGTAAATTAGGAAGATAAAATGATTTAATTATGGAAGATGAATAATAATTAATTTGGTAAGTCTTGGGAGGCAAGATTAGGGTTAGGGTTTTTCTTGATTTTTTTAAGCAAAGCACCAACTAGACTCGTACGTTGGTTTTACGCGTTCGCCGAGCCTAGCCGGTGGGGGTTTGGAATCCCCCAACCTTTTTATTATCATAAAAAAGGAAAGTATACAAGGAGGGGGGCATAAACCTGACCTCCGAACAATGAAAAACAACGAGTATACGAAAAGATGCAAATGAGGAGATACTATCTCCCTGACAATAAAGAATAAATGAATAACAAAATAATAAATAAGGAGGTACTACCTCCCTGTACAAGAATGAATAAATGGTCAAAAATTCAATAAATAAATAAGGCAACAAAGTATACCGTCACGAAATCCCGCGAACCGAGAGGAATCCATGACGATACATCTGAAGGAGAGCTCCAGCCGGCACCGGCAACTGGTGCGACTCATACTCGGTATACCACTGCTGCAGTAAGCCCACTGATGCAAGGGCGTCGGCAACCTGGTTGCCCTCATGAAAGATATGCGTAACCAAGTCTTGATCTGTACGGAGGAGCTGGCGAATACATCGAATAAGAACCTGTAGGAACCACGGGCCACCTCCTCGAACAGTACAATGAACAGCGACATAGGAGTCGGCCTCCACCCAAACTGCACTGACACCCAGAGAACGTGCAAGCAACAGTCCATCGAGAATAGCACGGAGCTCGGACTCCAAAATATCCCAATCGCCGTAGAAGGAAGAGAAAGCCCGAAAACACTGTCCAGCATGGTCCCAAATCACACCACCCCCGCCAGCTCTACCATCAACCACACAACCGTCGGTGTTGATCTTAAAAGATCCGACAGACGGTCGACACCAGAACACCAAAACTGGAAAAGGAGGAGGTGGAGTAACAATAGTGACGCCAAAAAGGGGGGCCAAGTCGTGATCAGCCCGCCAATGAGAGGGACTAAACAACCCAGCGACGTGCATGAGGGAGATAGCCTGATAGACAAGCCAAGTGATCTGTCGAGAGTCAACGAGGATGCCCCGAGACTTCGCATCATTACGTGCTGTCCATAGGTGCCAAAGGATGAAAAGGCATGATGATGCGAATGTGACCCCACCTGACAAACTGACCTGAATATCGCCAGTGCAGAACTCGGGTGCCGATACTGTCAGAGGCGGGAGACGGGATATGAAAAATGGACGAGAAGTGCTGCCAAACTTGGGTTCGTCTTGAATTTTGGGAAATTCGAAAATTAGGGTTTAGGAATTGGGTGAAAGATTAAAATTAGGGTTTATGATTCTACGGCTAGACAAGAATTTGGGGGGGGGGGGGGGGAGAAGTTAGTTTAAACGAACTCTTCACGCTGAAATTTTGGATCGCTACATCCTACACCCACAAACAAAACACGACTTCCCCTTTACTGTCTTACATTTCCGGCCGTTGACTTGGCCGTCGGAGTCCCCGCTGCCGCTGCCGCCGCGGTCTAACTGGTTGTTACTTGTGCAGGGACGCGGGGTCATCATCGGGATTCTGATTGGCGTTCATCTTTGGAGGCCGGTCGTCTCGACTCGGCCTGCCGATCGGCGTTCATTTTTGGAGGTGAACAGTAAGTATAAGTATATGTAGGAGTTATTTCAAGTATTTGCTTATAAAACTTGAGTTCTCCATATGCTCAATCTTGATCTAGATGCTTTGAGGTATTTGCTTACATGACATGTTTAGAAGGTCATATGATGACATGTATGAGGAATTTATGGGAACAATGTGACATTTACATGTTTATGGCCCTTTGATGTGGTACCAAGGCTTGAAAAGAAAGGTTTGCACTGCATCAATTTGCAACTAGGCCCAAAGTATGTGTGTGACATGCATTGCACCGCATCTATTCCTTACTGAGTCCGTATGACTCACTATGTTTTCCTTATCTATGTTTCGGCGGTGTTGTACGTGGTAAGGACGCGGGAGATGGCGGGGAGTTCTTTATAACTTGATGTGTGAGGATACATGTGGGGAAAAAGAAAAGAAGCTGTAGATCCTGTATAAAATGTTTTGTACTTGAAACCGAGGCCACTTGAGTTACTTTGTATATGTTAAATGTTGCAAGTAATGACATAGTTTCTTAGGTTCAAATGTGTTTTTGAAAATGACCTCGCGGTTTTGGGTAACATTATAAAGTGTGATGCCGACTGTAGCTCCGTTGCCCTAATATAATTTCAGATAGGATGAGGCACTAGAGAGGGCGCTACAGGATGGTATCAGAGCAGGCTTCCTTTCCTATTTTCCCCACGCATTAGAGGATTCTCCCCACCACTCCAACACACGAGCTATTCGTATGATGTGCCTCTATATGTTTTGTTTGTGTGATTTTATGTGAGGAGAATGTGTAGGCTTGGAATGACACTATGAACCTTGGGATATCTTCCATTTTCTCTTTATGGTCTCCTTTTATATGATGAATAGATGGTTGATGATCAGGCTTCTATTATCAAAGATTGACCCAACTTGTTGAGCAATAGTTGCAACAAATGCAACAACAGACTCAAATGATGCAGCAATTGATGAATAACGCTAATGCAAACCATAATACAAACGGTAGTAAATCAGTAAGTGCTTCGGGGGTTGATAAAGAAAAAGAGGAAAAAGACAGAGTTCGCAACTAATCGTTGTGGTGTTTGAATCAGCCAATTTCGAAGATGCTAAGCTCCGATTGATGCTGAGAATTGGATTCAAAAACGATGGAGAGAAGGTTTGAATATGCTCACATTTCCAAATCCAACAAGTGAACTATTCTACCTTTATGCTTCGTGGCTCGGAAGGCTTTTGGTGGGATACAGTGTGAGATCACCGCTTGACTGACTTTTGTTACCAGATTTCGAACTAAGTATTTATACGAAGCAGCCCAAAGCGAGAAGCTTAATTAATTTATTCAGTTGCAGCAAGGAAATATGTTTGTGAATAAGTACAATAAAAAGTTCGATGAACTTGCCCGATTTGCTACGCATATGGTAGATATCCCCGCACAAAAGACTGCACATTTCTTTGCGAGGTTAAGGCCCGAATTGACCCGGGATGTTCAGTTGGCAAGTATTGCAACTACAAGTTATGTTGAGGTTATGGAATGAGCATATGTCGCAAAATGATCCGAAGCAAGAATTTCTCAAGCTCGTCAAGTCACCGACCAATCAATTCAGTCCCCTCCGATTCTGCCTCCTCAGCCGGCTAAAGGACAATCTTATTCCTCACAAGGTTCCTCGAATAGCAACTGGGGATGAGGTTCGAATTATCGTGGCCAAAGAAGAAATAACAAGAGACCGTTCGGTAATGTTCCTTCTTCACCTGCAAAGAAAAGGACAGAGTTCGTCTTCTCCTCCGATTTGCCAATCTTGTGGGAAGAAGTATTGGGGTCAATGTTACTTCGGCACCAATCGATGCCATAAATGTAGTAAGGAGGGGCATATGAGTAAAGAGTGTCCGAATGCGAGGAATCAAGTACTGCCACCACTACTTCCACCTTGCCAAACCGGACGTGTATTCGCCTTCGTCCAACCCGAAGTACCCGAGAACGCTTATGTTATCGTATGTACTGTTTATGTTTATACTTTACCTGCATACGCATTATTTGATTCTAGAGCTACGCATTCTTTTATATCCACTTCGTATGCTCAACATATGAACATGACTCCGTAGCCCCTATGGTCTTTTATTGATGTTATTGTACCTTCGGGACGAAATCAGTGTGCTATGGATTATTTCTCAACTGTTCCCATTAAAGTTCACGGTTGTGCGATGTTAGCCGATCTTATTGCTTTGGAGATTTGAGATTTTGATGTGATCCTTGGTATGGATTGGTTAGTATGACATGAAGTAGGTTTGGATTGCCCTAGTCGAGCTTTGAAATTCCTGGCAAGTGAACCTATTGTGTTTTCCAAAGTTAGAGCATTCGAATCGGATGATTATTTCGGCTATCAAACCTAAGAAGTTAATTGGTCAAGGATGTCACGCATTTGTGATCACCTTGTCCAATATGAAAGCCTAAGAATCATTGACGCCATTTTTAGTTTGAACAGTACATGAATTTTTGGATGTGTTTCCCCATGATCTCCCCAGATTACCTCCGTCCCCGGGAGATCGATTTTGTTATTGAGGTTATGCCGGGTACACTGCCGATATCAAAGATTCCGTATCGTATAGCGCCTTCTGAACTCAAGGAGCTTCGAACTCAGCTGGATGATTTGATAATGAAAGGGTTTATTAGACCGAGCACTTCTAAATGGGCTGCGCCGATTTTGTTTGTAAAGAAGAAAGATGGATCTATGCGATTGTGCATTGATTACCGGGAATTGAATAGGGTTACCATCAAGAATAAGTATCCATTGCCCCGTATTGATGAGCTATTGGGCCAACTTCAGGGCTCGGCGATCTATTCAAAAATTGATCTACGCTTTGGTTATCATCAACTGAGGATAAGAGAAGAGGATATACCGAAGTTGGCCTTTAGGACTCGATATGATCACTTTGAGTTTCTTGTCATGCCTTTTGGATTCACGAATGCTCCGGTGGCTTTTATGGATATTATGAATCGAATTTTCGAGCTATATCTTGATAAGTTTGTGATTGTGTTCATTGATGATATCTTGATTTATTCCATGTCCGGGGATGAGCACGAAGAACATCTTAGTATTGCCTTGCAAGCGCTTCGAGATGAATAAGTTATATGCGAAGTTTTCGAAATGTGAATTCTGGGCGAAGCAAGTGATATTTATGGGACTTGTTGTAACGAAAGATGGTATTGCAGCTGATCCCAGTAAGGTAGAAGTCGTCCTTAAGTGGTCCTAGCCAACTACGCCGAACCGAAGTACAAGTTTGGTAGGTTTGGCTGTGTATTATCACTGCTTTGTGAAGGATTTTGCTAAGATCGCACCTCTACTGAAACATTTGATGAGAAAGAATGTGCCATTCTGGTGGACCGATGAGTATGAGCTGAGTTTTCAAGAGTTGAAGACTCGGCTCACCACAACTCATATTTTGGCGATTCCCGATGATTCAAGTGCGTTTTTTATTTATAGTGACACATCCAATCGAGGTCTCGGATGTGTTTTGATGCAAAACGTGTACGATAAGGTTATCACATATGCTTCACGCCAATTAAAGAGTTATGAGCAAAAGTATCTGACCATGATTTGTAGCTTGCGGCTATAGTGTTTTCTTTAAAAATTTGGCAACACTATCTTTACAGGGTACGATGTGAGATTTATATGGATCACAAAAGTTTGAAGTATTTTTTCTCTCAAAAAGAGCTCAATATGCGTCAACATCATTGGTTGGAGCTCGTGAAAGATTATGATTCTTCGATCCACTATCACCCCGACAAGCCAAATGTAGTTGCGGATGCATTGAGCCGAAAGATACCAAAGCAAAAGGACAAGTGAGTTGCAATGTGAGATGGAGAAGTTCGATCTTGAAATTTTAGAACCAGATGAAGCTTGGTTGGCGGTTATGTCTATTCAGTCGACGCTTATTGATCGTATCAAGGAAGAACAAAAAACTGATGATTGGTTATGTAAGATTAAGACGCACTTAAATGACAGACCAAATCTTGATTTTCAGATACTGCAAGGGATCCTTGTGTACAAAGGTCGGTATTATGTTCTGGGAACGAAGGACTTATGGCAAGATATCTTTCATGAAGCCCATGTGACACCATATACTCTCCATCCTGGTTCAACCAAGATGTATAAGGAGATTAAAACGCTTTATTGGTAGCCCGATATAAAATGGAATGTAGCAGAATACGTGGCAAGGTGTCTAGTTTGTCAACAAGTAAAAGCCAAACATCAAAGGCCATCGGGACCGTTGCGACCCTTTCCAATTCCTGAGTAGAAGTGGAATGATATTACTATGGATTTCGTAAATAGGTTGCCTAGGACGAGCAAAGGATTCGATGCTATTTGGGTCGTTGTCGATCGACTCACCAAATCTGCCGACTCTCTCCCAATTAAAATTACCTATCGAATGGAGCAATTGGCCCAACTCTATGTAAAAGAGATTGTTCGTTTGCATGGAGTACCTATTAGGATTACCTCCGATCGTGATCCTAGGTATTTGTCTCACTTTTGGAAAGAATTACATACGGCTTTGGGGACGAAACTTCAGTTTAGTACAATATTCCATCATCAAACAGACGAACAAACCGAGTGAACGATCCAAACACTCGAAGATATGTTACGAGCATGTGTTTTGGAGTTTCCTCAAAACTGGGATCGTCATCTTCCCTTGATGGAGTTCGCATACAATAATAGTTGTCATTCCTCGATTGGAATGCCTCCCTACAAAGCTTTGTACGGACAGAAATGTAGATCACCTCTGCATTGGGATGAAGTCGGGGAAATGAAGGTGACGCGAACAGAAATGATACAAGACACGCTTTTGGCGGTCGAGAAGACTAAGCAACGTATGAAAGCTGCAGAAGATAGATAGAAAAGTTATGCTGATAATCGACGTCGACAACTTGAATTTGAAATTGGCGACAGAAAGTGTTTATCCGTATTTCGCCAATTAAAAGGCTTCTTCGATTTGGGAAGCATGACAAACTAACTCCCCGATATATCGACACGTATGAGATTCTTGATAGAGTTGGCGAAGTTGCCTGATCCTCCATTAGATATTCAACCTGATCTATCTTACGAGAAGAGGCCCGTACGGATTGTTCCACAGATTATGAAGCAACTGAGAGGAAAACAAATACCACTTGTTAGCGTGTTATGGCAAAGTACAACTATTGAGGATGAAACATGGGAAAGAGAAGAGACTATGAGACAACAATATCCCAAACTATTTTAAGGTAAATTTCAAGGAAGAAATTCATTTAAGGGGAGAATTTTGTAATACCCTGTTCGTTTTTTTATATGAAATTTGATATGATGATGACATGTTTTGACATAATGATGTCGTATGTAATATGGTAAAACATGTTTATCAGTGTATGTGATGGATTTGATAATGTCGCGGCCATTAGATTCAAGACATGAAGAAAAATTCAGGAAAATTATATTCACGGCCGTAATTGTGGTGTTACAGTCATAAGACAATAAGATACGGCCATAAATTTGAGGCAAGGGAAGTGTGAAAAATATGCAGAGACTTTAGTCCGGTCGTATCTTGTGAGTTACGGCCGTATTAGTTGCGAGATGGCAGTATGACTGTAGCTTATGGCCGTAAAAAGTATGGTTACGGCCATAAGTTTGCAAGCTACGGCCGTAAACGCATTAGTTACGGTCGTAATTTTAAGTTAGTATAAACTTGTTATCGACTTTTCTTGCCATTGGAGGATATATTTTCCTGATATACTCCACCCTAAAACCCCAAAACAACCCCCAAAGTCATTCTTACCCACCCTCTAAGTTCTTTGTATACCACTTGATCCTCAACCTTTATCATTAATCATCCATTGTTGGTGTCACAAGCAAGGTGAAGGAAGGAGAAAGTTGAAGGAAGCTAGTAAGCACCTTGTTGATTGTTTCATCTCCTATAAGGTGGGTAATAGATGTAGTAGGTGTCCAAGTAGGTAAGTATAAGTATAAGTATATGTAGGAATTATTTCAAGTATTTGCTTATAAAATTTTAGTTCTCCATATATGCAATCTTGTGTTAGTAATTGATCCATAAAACATGCGCAGCGGAAATAAACTGATCAATTCCAACACCGGATCCTCTCGACTCTTAGATGAGAATTGTGATTAAGAGATTACCAATAAAATGGATTTTACGGTGCAATTCTCTTTTGATCTCTCGCCTCCACAACTGTCCAAACGCACGGCCTCCAACATTGATCCACACGTCAAGACTCGTCCCGAACAACGAACGACTTCGTAGTAGGATGATCTCTCTAGATGTTAGTGCTATCTAATTTAGAGAGAGTTTGGAGACAATGTATGAATGATAGCTTGTGTATTATGGGGCTACATTGAGTTATTTATAGGTTTACAATAATCCTATTGGGCTTGGGGTTTCTTTAGCCACAAGATAACTCAACCCGGTCCAACTATTGGGCCTTGTACACACCATAACTAACATTCTCCTACTTGGACAAGGTCCATTTCAAGATACGAGTACTTGACTTTGTGTGTGACCCATTGGGCTCCCACTCACGAAGGCAAACGTCATGGTGTCACTATCTGATCTTATCAAGATAGGATAAAGTAAAATCCCCATTTCAATTTATCATCGATTCACCCAGATCGATTGACCCACGCCGCCGTCCATGATTGACATTTAGCAATGTGTCATCGCAATCCATGTGACGGGATAAATCGTGTGGAAATGACGAAACCTTTACATGTACGGTTACCGTGGAACTATAATCCCTTCATCAATATGAACCCAATTGGTTCAGAGATATGGATTCACGTCAATCTCATTCAACCAACCATATTATTCGCTCTCAACTCAACGTTGATTAAATAAGTGATTGTGATTGAAAACTCCATTCAATCCTACAATCCCATCTTGGGCAAGGAATTTATATCAACTTGATTGGGCGAAATGCAGGTTATAATCTCCTGCTATCCAAGAGTGATGAATTCTCTATTGAATACTCACAACCTTCACGCATATCTCACTATACCCATACGGCATTTCCAGTCAACCCCAGTTAGAGTATCCTTCAATGTCTGCCAAAGTAAAGCAATCCGTGCATAAGATTCTATGGTATTCTCAAGTCTAAGGACCAATTCCACCATCGCACATTAGAGATCAATTGCTGACGTGAGGATAACTATCCATGCAGTATCTCTAAGCGGGTCATCCAGATGATTGTTCCACCAACAAAGCATCCACGTGTTCATCTGAATGTCTCCACATTCTAACTTGTGAGATCAGTTACTTCTTCTTTAAGAAGGAGATGCAACACACGCCAGTCTATCCGCAATAACAATATCCGTGTTTTGTTATTACTACGACCAGGGACAATTTAAGAATAAATGCTAAAACTTTTATCCCACTATCACAACACCTTGTGATTAACAAGTTTTTCCACTTTTATTCTACGGACTCTATTATTTTAATTGTTATAATAGAACAACGAATATATATAATAGATCTGCCATAATAAAGTGCATATAAATAATTAACCATACTCAAAATGTCTTACATGAGAGTACTGACATCCAAACTAAATCCATTCACTCATGTATCTTATACCAATGGACAAGACATGACTATCATGCTTATTCTGCGATAACGCTTTGGTCAAAGGATCACCCACGTTATCATCAGTATGGACTCGCTCTATCTTTATATCATTCCTCTGAACTATCTCTCTGATGAGATGGTATCGCCTCAATACATGTTTGGATCGTTGATGAGACCTCGGTTCCTTCGCTTGCGCGCGGCTCCATTGTTGTCACAATACAATGGTATCGGATCAACAATGCTAGGAACAACTCCAAGTTCGGTGACAGACTTCTTGATCCAGACGGCTTCTTTTGCTGCTTCTGAAGCAGCTATGTATTCGGCTTCCGTTGTTGAATCGGCTGTAGTTTCTTGCTTGGAACTTTTCCAACTTACGGCACCCCCATTGAAGGTAAAGACGTCGCCAGATTGGGATTTGCAGTCGCCTTTATCTGTCTGAAAAATAGCATTTGTGTATCCCTGAACTCTTAGTTCTTTTCCTCCATCCACTAAGAACATGTCCTTAGTTCTTCTCAAGTACTTAAGGATGTTCTTAACCGCAACCCAATGTTTTTCTCCAAGGTTTGCTTGGAACCTGCTCGTGACACTCAGAGCATATGAGACATCCGGTCTCGTACATAGCATCGCATACATGATGGATCCTATTGCCGATGCATAAGGTATCCTATCCATGCGATCTCTCTCAACTTGTGTCTGTGGACACATATCCTTTGAGAGATTAATCCCATGTCCTATGGGACAGAGTCCTCTCTTCGACTCTTGCATGTTAAATCTTCTCAAGATTTTGTCTATGTACATTGATTGGGATAGGCCAAGCAATCTTCTAGATCTATCTCTATAGATCTTAATCCCAAGTACGTATGTGGCCTCTCCCAAATCCTTCATGGAGAAATTTATAGACAACCAGGATTTCACTGATTTTAACATTGGAATGTCGTTTCCTAATACCAGTATATCATCCACAAATAGGATTAAGAAAACGATCTTACTCCCACTGCCCTTTTGGTATACACACGGTTCGTCCTCATTTTGAATGAAATCAAACTTTTTGATTGTCTCATCAAAATGAAGATTCCAACTCCGAGATGCTTGCTTAAGTCCATATATGGATCTTTGCAGTTTGCATACCCTATGTGGCTTACTTGACTCAAAACCTCTCGGTTGTGTCATGTACACATCCTCACTGAGATTCCCATTTAGGAACGCGGTTTTGACATCCATTTGCCAAATCTGATAGTCATAGTATGCTGCAATCGAAAGTAGAATCCGAATTGATTTAGACATGGCTACAGGTGAAAAGGTCTCGTCAAAGTCAACGCCTTGTCTTTGATTATAGCCTTTAGCTACTAGCCTTGCCTTATAAGTTTGAACCTTACCATCCATGTCGATCTTTTTCTTGTAAACCCATTTACAACCTATTGGTTTTACCCCTTTAGGCAGATCTACCAAGGTCCACACCTTGTTCTCATACATGGAGTTCATTTCGGATTCCATGGCCTCTTGCCATTTTCTCGAGTCAATGCTTGACTTCGCTTCTTCATAAGTGGTAGCTCGTCTTCCTCTGTTAGTAATGTTTCATTAGTAATCATGAGATCTAATCTCTGAGGAGGACGTATCATCCTACTAGACTTACGAAGAGCTGGTGCGTCCTTGGGAGCTGTTATCTCCCTTTCAGTACTTTCAACTTCATCCAATGATGTCTCAACTACTGTTTCATCTAATCGGTTGTCAAGTTCCATGGTTTCTTGAACCTCTTCAAGATCTACTTTGCTCCCACTGTTCTCTTTTCGAATAAACTCTTTTTCCAAGAAAACAGCGTGTCTTGACACGATGACTTTCAAGTCATTAGGATTGTAGAAGTAATATCCAACTGTTTCTGCTGGATATCCTACAAAGTAGCATTTATCGGACTTAACACCTAATTTATCCGAGTTTGTGTGCTTCACATAAGCTTCACAACCTCAAACCTTCATGTATGAAAGATTTGGTCTCTTACCAGTCCATAACTCGTACGGTGTTTTATCAACCGATTTAGATGGGGCACGATTTAGTCAGAATGTGCGGTTTAATTTCATGTCCCCAGAATGACTTTGGAAGGTTTGTTTGACTCATCATTGAGCGCACCATATCCAATAGGGTGCGGTTTCTCCTCTCAGATACACCATTGTGCTGTGGTGTATATGGTGGAGTCCACTGCGAGAGAATGCCATTCTCTTTGAGGTAATTCATAAACTCATTAAGGTATTCTCCACCTCGATTAGATCTTAGTGTTAGAATACTCTTTCCAGTTTGTTTTTCCACTTCTTGCTTGAATTCCTTAAACTTTTCTAGTGCTTCGTGCTTGAACTTCATCAAGTATACATACCCATATCTAGTATGGTCATCTGTAAATGTGATAAAGTAGGAAAAACCTCCTCGAGCTTCTGTTGTCATTGGTCCACATACATCGGTATGTACGAGTTCCAATTTTTCTGCAGCTCTCTCTCCCTTTCCACTGAAGGGGAATTTGGCCATCTTCCCTAAAAGGCACGATTCGCATCTTTCGAAGGATTCGTAATCCCCCTTCCCAAAGTATCCATCCTTATGTAACTTGTTGCTACGTTTTTCGTTGATGTGCCCGAGCCTGCAGTGCCACAGGTGCGAGTTGTTGATACTATTATCAACTTTTCACCTCTTATTTTCTATACTCATTATAGAATGTTCGAGATTTAGAATATAGATGCCATTATCTAGGTTCCCATAACCATAAAACACATTATCACGATAAATAGAACAACGTTTATTCTTAATATCAATGATAAAACCATTCATGTCCAAACAAGAAATAGAAATAATGTTTTTGGTAATAGTGGGAACATAATAACACTCTTTTAATTCTAAAATAAGGCCTGAAGGCAACGATAAAAAGTAACTTCCTACAGCTAAAGTAGCAACTCTTGCTCCATTTCCAACCCGTAGGTTTACTTCTCCCTTCCGCAATGGTCTACTGTTCTATAGTTCTTGCATATTTATACAAATATGAGATCCACATCCGGTATCTAATATCCAAGAGACTGAAGATGCAGTCATATTAAACTCAATGAAGTGTATACCTGAAGCAGAAGTTTCAGAAGACTTCTTTCCCTTCAAGCTAGCAAGGTAGAGCTTGCAATTCCTCTTCCAATGTCCTTTGCCTTTACAATAAAAGCACTCGGCATCAGCTTGGGACTTGTTCTTGTTCGTTTTCTCTGTTTTGGCAACTTTTGCCTTTGCTTTACCCTTCTTTGACCCTTTCACAAAGGATCCTTTTGCCTTCCTCTTAGTCCCTCTAGAGGATTCAATGGCCAACACTTGCACATTGGTTTTGACGATATTGGGCTCAACAGTTTTCAACATATTGAACAGTTTCGGGAGTGTCGCCTCAATTTTATTCATGTTGAAATTCATGATAAATTGAGAATAGCTATCCGGGAGTGATTGTAGAACTAAGTCAACACTTAGCTCATGGTCCATGGCAAAACCTAATTGCTCCAATTTTTCAATGAAGCCAATCATCTGTAGTACGTGAGCACTTACTGAAGATCCTTCTGCCATCACAGCCCTGAAAAAGCTTTTTCGATATCTCATATCTTTCTGTGCGGGATTGTTCATCATACAACTCCTTGAGATGAGCAATCATTGTATGGGCATTCATATCCTCATGTTGCTTTTGCAACTCGGGAGACATAACTGCAAGCATCACACATGCTGCAGTGTTATCATCATCCACATGTTGATTATATGCCTCCACTACTTCCGCCGCTGCATCCGCTGCAGGGGCTTCCGGTAACTGTTTTTCAAGAACATATGCAATTTTCTCGTGTTTGAGAACAATTCTCATATTGCGGTGCCAGTCATTGAAGTTCGACCCATTAAGTTTGTTAGCATCAAGTATGCCCCTCAAACTCATGTGACCAGCCATAATTCAATAAACTGTAATGATAAAGATAGAGTAATTACTATATGCTAAAATTAATAAAATATGAACTTTTATAATATTAACTATACTCCCACTGAATCAATGATCCCCAACATTGATAAAAATAAATTTCTCAAATTTGTCAGTGGGCCAGGATCCCAATTGTTCGATCGGTGCCTTGAGTCACTCAACAAGCCCTAACCGACGTTCAGGTAGATATTTCTATCAATCACATCTCCACATGACTCCGGGATCATCAAGCAGATAACTCATTATCCCATACATCTTATGTATTAACTTGACATGCCTCTAAAATCCTATTTCCTTGAGTTACTCAACAAGAAATGGATTTTAGTTAAATTCGACCCAATATTCAGAAACATCACATGTCTCACAGCGAAGAAAACATTCCTTACGATCGAGTAGTCTTGAGTCACTCAACAAACTTACTACGATTGTGAGAATCCAATTTTTTTCACCGTAGCATTGGAAGGCATTGATTAACATTTAATCGCGAATTTAATATTATTTTAAGGGGGATCGGTCTCATCAAACATTATGCAAAATATCATACATCAATCATGCACACATTTAAAGCACAATTAAACTGGGTGGATGATTATGGACGTGTTTCTATCCAGTTTTCCCGAGCCACCAGGAAAAACTGGTTGGTCAAATCCTAGGGGGCGAAGCTTCGTCTTCCATTGGCGACTCCATTGATCTCCATCTTCTTCTTCAACTTGCATCTAATACTAGTTGGCACACGCGCCATATCATATGGACTCCCAGGTCCGGAATAAAACCAAAAATTAAATGGCACGCAGGCCCCAAATTATCAACAGGCACGCAGGCCCACACCACCAATAAGAATTTAAACCATACATTGATCCAATCACATTAGTCTGGTCCATAATCATCCACAATATCTAATATTGATAAACAATTTAGTTTCTAAATTTATTGTGGCGATGCATATTGTTTAAACAATTTAAACAAATGAGGAAAAAGAAAAATTTGTAAATTAATCTAATTAATTACATGCAATAATAACTAACTAATCTAATAAATTAAATATTATTGGAGACGGGTTAGACAAAATAACACTTTATTTGTCTTCTATATCAAAGTCACACTTTAATAAAATTTTACAAAAACACTACGGAAGAACAAACTAAAATTACAATTTTCAAAAATTCAACTTTTGCCAAAATAAGAATTTTTTAAATTGAAAATAAATATTTAAAGTTGAATATTTGCAAGAAAATTGGAAAATACAATTTATTATTAATTTTAGAAATTTTATTTCATTCCCTATGACGTTTCTATCAGAAAAAAACAAAAGTGGGGACCAATTCGTAAGTTTCTTAAACTTTCCGGGAAGTCAAACTCCCTTTAAATGAGATGGGGGGCTCCGTGTGCAATTTCCAAAATGGCACACAACCCCCCCCGTCTTCACGCGTCCCTCTGTTGAAACCCTAGCGGCTAGGGTTTCGTCCCCCAGCCGCCGACGAGCAGCGGCGACCATCGCCGCTGCCACCACATCGCCACTGCCAGATTGGCAGCGACTTCGCCGCTGCAAGAACGCAGCTGTTGCTACTGCGTTGGCAGCGGCCACTCGCCGCCGTACTGCAGCGGCAACTGCTGCCGCCGCTGCAGGCGGCAGCGGCGACCTTCGCCACTGCTGCCGCGGGCATCGATTGTGATCGGCGATTGACCAGAAAATTCTCCTTTCCTTCTTCTTTTTTTTTCTTTCTTTTTTTTTTGCCTTTTGCATGCAATTAATAATTAATTATTAGATCTAATCTAAAATTAATTTTAATGCAATTACATCGTCACAAATAAATCAAACTAAGTTGTTTTATAAAACAGTAAATCAAATCTCAATCAAGAGATCGAGTTGGCTCTGATACCACTATTAGTAATTGATCCATAAAACATGCACAGCGGAAATAAACTGATCAATTCCAACACCGGATCCTCTCGACTCTTAGATGAGAATTGTGATTAAGAGATTACCAATAAAACGAATTTTACGGTGCAATTCTCTTTTGATCTCTCGCCTCCACAACCGTCCAAACGCACGGCCTCCAACGTTGATCCACACGTCAAGACTCGTCCCGAACAACGAACGACTTCTTAGTAGGATGATCTCTCTAGATTTTAGTGCTAGCTAATTTAGAGAGAGTTTGGAGACAATGTATGAATGATAGCTTGTGTATTATGGGGCTACATTGAGTTATTTATAGGTTTACAATACTCCTATTGGGCTTGGGGTTTCTTTAGCCACAAGATAACTCAACCCGGTCCAACTATTGGGCCTTGTACACACCATAACTAACATCTTGATCTAGATGGCTTGAGGTAATTGTTTAGATGACATGTTTAGAAGGCATATGATTATATGTATGAAGAATTTATGGGAACAATGTGATATTTACATGTTTATACCCTTTTGATATGGTACCAAGGCTTGAAAGGAAAGGTTTGCACATTTGTGATATGAATGTATATGTAAATGCTAGCACGATTATATCATGAAAGCATGTGGATAGGATGTTGCCTATCATGTGTTTATATACATGTAAAGGAAACGATAGTCTCATGGGGGACACCCCGTATGAGGATTGAGACCTTTGCCCCGAATGGTGGTCTCATGTGGGAAACTCCGTAAGATGATTGAGCCCTGGCTAAATGCGATACATTATGTGAGGTGCCATTGTAATCACATGATTCGTAACTGGGCCCAAAGTATATGTGTGACATGCATAGCACCGTATCTATTACCTACTGAGTCCCTATGACTTACTATGTTTTCCTTTTCTTTGTTGAGGCGGTGCCGTACATGGTAAGGACGTGGGAGATGGCGGGGATTCCTCCAGAGCTTGATGTGTAAGGATACACGTGGGGGAAAAGAAAAGAAGTTGTAGATCCCATATAAAATGTTTTACACTTGAACCGAGACCACTTGAGTTGCTTTGTATATGTTAAATGTTGCAAGTAATGACATAGTTTTTTATGTTCAAATGTGTTTTTGAAAATGAGCTTGTGGTTTTGGGTAACGTTATAAAGTGTGACGCCAACTCTAACTCCGTTGGCCTAATATAATATTGGATAGGATGAGGCACTAGAGTGGGCGTTATAGTGCAGCTTTGTCAAAATAATTTATAATTATTTATAGAAATCAAACATCACTTTCTTAAAAAATACAAACTTAAGACATTTCAAAAACAAAAAAAAAACCCAAAAATCTAATTATAATCGTGCAAACTAAAATAATTATAATTACAATTGTAATCATAATTGTACACACAATGCAGTTATTTATAATTATAACATCAAATATTATGCACATTTTGAAAATTACTGATACGAATCCGGTTAGCTCGACACCCTCAACATGCGTGAGAAAGCCGGTCGAGATGAAGACGAGCTTGAACGGAAGTATTAGAAGGTGAAGATGTCAAGAAAAGCTAGATATGCATAGAAGAGCCTTTGCTTTTGGATCATCTCGAGACGTGAAATGAAGACGTGAAGTCGAGAATGGGGTCGAGCTTGAGGAAACAAGTTGAAGAATCTGCAGAAGCAAAATTACGGCCGTAACCTTTTGGTCATACGGCCGTAACCCGACACTTACGGCAGTAACCCAAGTTACGTCGTAACCCCCGGGACGCTTTTGGGCGAAATCTTGAGAGAGCAAATTACGGCCAGAACCAGAATATACGGCCGTACTACAGATATACGGCCGTAACGTTGGTCGATGTACCAGTATCATGAAGATCCAAATTTTGGCCAATTGGAAGCAGAAGGTTTTATACGGCCGTATATTTCCTTCATACGGCCGTATCATCGGATTTACGGCCGTAAATCCAAGACTTACGGCCGTAATTTTTGACCGACTTTAACTTTTTGTGTCTACTTTTTAGATATTTCATTATTTTAATAATATTTCTTGGTCATGGATGTATATGAACGAATTTAGGCCTATTGTAAAAAAAAACTTTTGTTCAAAGAAGCTTTTAGCTTTGGAGTTGTAGCCTTTGCTCCTCTTTGGGTTGTAGCCTTGCTCCCCACCTTTATTTCCTTGATCTTGATTGCAATTTGTTGAGTTGTAGCCGTGCTCCTCCGTTGCCATCTCGTCTAAGGAACCCCCGAACTTATCAAAGGCGTGATCATCCTTCGTGGCGTTCACCCCCGTGATTTGAAGGCGCAGTTGAGTCGAGTCGAGGGATCCTCCTCCTCGCCAGAGAGTTTCGGGTTGTTCTCGATCATACCGGATCCAATCTAGGGGTTCTCGACCTTGGGGTCGTATCATTTGGTATCAGAGCTAGCCTCTAAGGATTTGGTAATTATTTTATCTGATTAATAGTAGTTGTTGTTGTTATTTGATCTTTGTCTTGTGCGGGAGCTTGATCAAGGCCATTTAGTGTTGTTTGTGAGTTTATACTTTGTAGGGATTTAGTGTGTGTTCTTGGTGTTCTTGGTGCAAAGTGATTATTGTGCTTAGAATTCATCAACTTGTTTAGTATTGTGTAGTAGTAGTGTTATTGTGTTGTTTGTGTTGTTGTTGTTAAAAAAAACAAACGAGTGGAAGAAAAAAAAAAAGAAGAATGAAATCAATGTTGAACGAGTGTGAGTCATTGACTACACTTAGTTTTATCTTTTATGTTTGAGTTGTGAAGTGTATTGTCCATTGTCTATGTGTTTGAGTTGTTGTGTTGTTTGAGATTGTCATAGTGTTGTAGTAGTTAGGTGTGAGTTTGTGATTAGATTGTATTGCTTGGTGAAGGGATTGAGCTTTTGTGTGAATCAAACACGAGTGAGAAACACGTGAGGACATTAGCACACACTTAAGCACAAAATGGCGAGTCTTCGTTCTACTACTGTGAAGGTCGAGATTCAAAGGATGGATAAATTGAGAACTTTATTATAAGAAAGCAATCAGGATATACAAGCTTCAGTTGATCGCTCTATCGCCGCACTTGGTAGACGAATTGATAGACTAGAACTTGGGCAACGACGGCCTAGAGGAGGAAATGGAAGTGAAGAAAGTCGGGATAGTGAATTCGAAGGGGAAGAAGAAGAGTCTCGGATAAATGTGAGAAGAGATAGGGGAAGAGATCGACGAGGGCGAAATGAGGACGAAGGGGAAATGAAAAATGTGAAGATTGAAATTCCTCCGTTCCATGGAAAGTCGGATCCGGATGCCTATCTAGATTGGGAAGGACGAGTTGACATTTTGTTCCAATGTCATAGAATTCCGGAAGCTAGGAAGGTTCTATTGTTCGCTAGGGAGTTCACGGGTTATGCGTTAAGTTGGTGGCAACAACTTACGACGGCTAGAAGAAGAAATAATGATGACCCTATTGAGTCTTGGGAAGAATTGAGGTTCTTAATGAGGAAGAGGTTTGTTCCTTCACATTATAACCGGAGTTTACATCAACGATTACAAGCTCTAAATCAAGGAGGAAGAACCGTGGAGGAATATTACCAAGAGATGGAGTCATTAATGACACGGGCCGATATTGTGGAGGAAGACGAAGCTACCATGGCTAGGTTCCTTGGAGGGTTGAACCGAGAGATTGCCAACCTCACCGAACTACAAGAGTACATGAACCTTGAGGAGTTGTTACACAAAGCCGAAAAGGTAGAGGTGCAACAAAAAAGGAGAATATCCAACAAGCCTCATCCCGGAAGTGGTAGCAACTATGAAAAGGCGAAGTGGGGTGACATTCGGGGAGACCAAGGACCGTGGAAAGGAAGAAATGAACTGCCTAAAGAAACACCGAAAGCAAGCCCTAGCATGGAAGACAAAGGCAAGGGCAAAATGGGAGCACCACCCACCCGAACCCGAGACATCAAATGTTTCAAGTGCCAAGGAATAGGTCACTATGCGTCCGAGTGTCCGAATCGAAGGACCATTTCAGTGAAGACGAATGGGGAGGTAGAAAGTGAGTCCGAAACGGAAGAAGCCCAATTCGTGGATGAAGAGGACAAAAGTGACGATGATCGATTTGTTGTCAAAGTGCCCGAATCCCTACTTGCAAGGAAAATTCCAACACATGCTCGGAGTGACAATGATATGTCACAACGTGAGAATCTATCTCATATCCGATGTTCTATAAGAGGTAATCCTTGCACTTTGATTATTGATGGAGGTAGTTGCTCAAATTTAGCTAGCACATTGCTTGTGGAGAAATTGGAATTACTTAGATTCCCACACCCGAACCCCTATGAATTGCATTGGTTGCAGAAGTCGAAAAAAATTAGGGTGGATACACAAGTGCTAGTTCCCTTGCATGTTGAGCAATACATGGATATGGTGGCGTATGATGTGGTGCCAATGGAAGTTGCGCACGTGGTGTTAGGAAGGCCTTGGCAGTTTGATCTCAAAGTAACACATGATTGTTATAAAAACTGCTATAACTTCACATGGAAAGGCGAGACGATAGTGCTAGCTCCTTTGGCTCCGGAGCAAGTATTTCGTGACCGATTGAAGCTAGAAAAGGAGGCCAAAGAGTGGAGAAGGAAGGAAAGAAAGAAAGTGGAAGTTGAACTTGAAGAAGAAATGGAGAGTCAAGTTGATGGGGAAGCGGATGAGGAAACAATTCGACTTGAGTACGAGGATCCATTCCTTGTGGCTCGAACCCCTAACAACCCCGGCCCTAATTTTCTTGTTTTCTTCTTGCAGGTTAACGTCCAGAATTGGATGGCCACGTACACAGCTTCAGTTCTTGTGATAGCCACTCCAATTCTCGAGAGAGGTTTCATACCAATCCCGGGGCTTCATATTTTCGTGATCAGGATTGATGAAACAACATTTCCATTCGACCCGGGTGGAGTTATAGTTACAATGAAGAATCCTACGATTCGGGTCGAATCCTTTTGAAGAGGGGGAGGATGATACGATCCGGGTTAGCTCGACACCCTCAACACGCGTGAGAAAGCCGGTCGAGATGAAGACGAGCTTGAACGGAAGTATTAGAAGGTGAAGATGTCAAGAAAAGCTAGATATGCATGGAAGAGCCTTTGCTTTTGGATCATCTCGAGACGTGAAATGAAGACGTGAAGTCGAGAACGGGGTCGAGCTTGAGGAAACAAGCTGAAGAATCTGCAGAAGCAAAATTACGGCCGTAACCTTTTGTTCATACGGCCGTAACCCGACACTTACGGCAGTAACCCAAGTTACGTACGGCCGTAACCCCTGGGACAGTTTTGGGCAGAAATCTTCAGAGAGCAAATTACGGCCGTAACTTCAGAATATACGGCCGTACTACAGGATATACGGCCGTAACGTTGGTCATACGGCCGTATCATGAAGATCCAGCTTTGGCCAATTTGAAGGTAAGGTTTTATACTACGAGATATTTCCTTCATACGGTCAGATTATCGCCATTTACGACCAGAATCCAAGACTTACGGCCGTAATTTTTGACCGACTTTAACTTTTTGTGTCTACTTTTTAGATATTTCATTATTTTAATAATATTTCTTGGTCATGGATGTATATGAACGAGTTTAGGCCTATTGTAAAAAAAAACTTTTGTTCAAAGAAGCTTTTAGCTTTGGAGTTGTAGCCTTTGCTCCTCTTTGGGTTGTAGCCTTGCTCCCCACCTTTATTTCCTTGATCTTGATTGCAATTTGTTGAGTTGTAGCTGTGCTCCTCCGTTGCCATCTCGTCTAAGGAACCCCCGAACTTATCGAAGGCGTGATCATCCTTCGTGGCGTTCACCCCCGTGATTTGAAGGGGCAGTTGAGTCGAGTCGAGGGATCCTCCTCCTCGCCGGAGAGTTTCGGGTTGTTCTCGATCATACCGGATCCAGTCTAGGGGTTCTCGACCTTGGGGTCGTATCAATTACAATTGCCAATTACTGATTAATATAATTAATCTATTGCTGTTAAATTACAAAATCATAAATTTTCAAAAAAATATCGTAAAAATTTTAAAAAACGATTACTTGCTAAAAATACAAAAATTCAAAAATCAAGAATTGTCAAAATAATTTATACAACAACAATAACAAAAAAATTAGCCTTATTCCCTACTAGTAGAGTGGAACCATACGAGAAATCACGTCGGATCGTCAGTATGAATTTTACTACGCCACGCATTGCTTCAAAATAATTTATAATTTATCAAAATTAAACATCACTTTCTTAAACAATACAAATAAAAAACTTAAAAAATAAAAAAAAATCGATTCAAAAAATGATAATTATAATCATGTCAACAAAAGTAATTATAATTACATTACAATTATAATTATAACTGTACACACACCACCGCCATTTATAATTATAACATTAAATATTATGCACATTTTACAAATTAAAACCACCATTTACTGAGTGATTAATTCATCTATTGTTGTTAAATTACATAATCATAACTTTTCAAAAAAAGAATTAAAAAATCGTAAAGAATTTTGAAAAATTAGACTACGTTCTGTTTGTGTTTCTATTTTATGTTTTCATTGTCGAAAATCTTTTCTGTTTTCCAACTTTCGGTTGCTATTTTCAAAATTCTGAAAACGTGTTTGGTTTGTCATTTTGGAAAACTGTTGTTGGAAATGGAAAATTAGAAAATGTGTTTGGTTTATTATTTTGAGAAATCTATTTTGATTATTTGTAATGAGTTTGTCTATGACTTAAATTATAAGTACCATTAGAGTATCTTTGCTACAACTTTAAAAAATAAATAAATAATTTTCTCAATTACTATTTTTAGCCACCAACGTAATTAATTTTACACTTTTCAACATTCTTTATTGTGGGGATATGAAAATCGTTTAATATTGAATCATTGTTTTCTGTTGAAACAATGAAATACAAATATGTGCAAATATAACCACATAAAAAATAGAGAAAATTCCAATAGGTATAGGTCAAGGTCCATTATCGCCCACTAAATCTGGACATCTTATTTTTTAACCATTAACTACAACTTTTTGAAAGTTATTTACCGGTTACTATTTTTAGAGATTTTTTTGGACACTTTTGCCCCTCCCTTTAGCTGTTGTGGTCATTAGGTGTTTAGGAAGAGAGAGAGAGAATCCGATTTGCTCATCTTTCTAGTCTGATCTGGCCTTGATTTTTCTGTGATTGATTTTGATGGATGAAAACCTATCATCGTGATCTAGTGATGTTGTACTTGGGTTATATTTCCTTTTTATTCTTTTCTCGTTTTGTATCGTCTTTTTTGAGTTTTCTGCGTTTTTTGAGACGTTGATTTGTTGTTCTTCGATTTTTAGTGAAGGAACGAGGATGCTTGTGACATTTTAGTAACAGCTGCTAATGCTCACCTTCTTCTTTCTTATTATCTTCTAATTATTCATCGGATCTATCAAGGAAAATTGAAGGAAGAGAATAAATGAGGAGAATATGTATAATATATATACATACCTCTTATAGTTCCAGATTGTAAAAGTGTGCCAAACTCTTAGACATCTTCTCTTTCTCTGTGGGATTGGGAAAAAAATTCAAAAAAAATCGAAAATCTTTGACTGTTGTGCTTTTTAATTTGGTTTGTGTAAGTTATATCTCTATCTGTTGTTTCTAAGACTGTTGTTTGTCTCGCTTTCTATTGTTCTCCATCTATCATATTTACCTTTGTTTCTCTCTCTCGATTTCTCATAGCAGTGAGACTGATGTGAATTGTTTGGGCTAAATACATCAATGGTGTATCTTTTCACGAGTACATAAAGCTATAATGAATTATTATTGTTCTTTTGAACAATCCCTCAATTGCATGTGTAGAGCCCCCTCCCCTCGTTGCAGAAACGAGAGGACCTTTGGTAAAGAGGAAAGATCTTGTTTCTTCATCTGTTAGTTTTTTTCTTTTCTTCACGCCCAAGCTTTGTCTTTAGTGACATAAATGTAAAATCCACAAATAGCTAATGAAAGATTTGGTGATAGTTATTGAATATTATTATCATGGCTTCAATTATATAGTTGACCTCAGTTGAAATTATATTGGTAATAGTTGTGGATGGGGTTAAAGTGGTGTTTTAATGTTTTGGTTATAATTATCAAGGTAGGTAATATTATTATCGGGATATATAATAATTTTATTGGTGTCGGTATTATTCATCTAAAGGTTGATTTTTAGTGGGCAAAAATTTTTATTGGGATATGTAATAATATTATCACGCTGTGGATCTCAATGCTCCTATTTGGCTTTGTACATCAATTTTAGAAGCAAAATGATGATGGGAATTTTGTAATGAGTGAGAACGATGCCTCTAGTAATGGGAAGTTTCATTTTCCTATAGAATGGCCTTTGTGGATAAAAAAAGGTGCGTAGAGAAATAAAATTGGGAAAGATAAGAGCGAGATGCTAAATGTTGGTTGAGATTACTCCGTCTGGTAATTTAGGCAGAGAAAATGCGTACAGAGATAAACTAGGAAAAGATGAAAGCGAGAAGTTGAATGTTGGTCGAGATTACCGGCCATGGTAATCTAGAGAGAGAAAGTACATAGAGAGAGAGAAAATCGGGGAAGATAAAAGCGAGAAGTTAAATATTGCTCGAGATTATCGGCGGTGGTAGTCCAGAGAGAGAAAGTGCGCAGAAAGAGAAAGTCGAGGAAGATGAATGTGAGAAGTTAAATATTAGTCGATATTACCGGGGGTGATAATCTAGAAAGAAAAAGTGCATAGAGAGAGTGAGATAAAGTCGAGAATAGGGGAAGCAAGAAGTTGAATGTTGGTTGAGATTACATGGGTGATAATCTAGAGAGAGAAAGTACATAAGGAAAAGTAATAATATTATTGGGATAGGTAATTTTAGAGAGAGTGTGTGTGTATAGAGATAGAATGGAGACAAAGAAGCGTAAGAACATTAATGGATGTGGTAATCTCAAAAGAGAAATTAGGATTTAAGTAGTATTATTATCGGGGTTGGTAATCTAGATTACAGGGGTATATAATAGTATGATCAAATTGAATAATATTATTATAGAGGCGTGTAATAGTATTACGGGGCATGTAATGTTCTTCTTGTGGTTTGATTTTCTTTCCTTTTTGTTTTTTGACCATTGTAAGATTGTAATAGAGATTACTATGGTAATCCAGATTACTCGTGGGTGAAAATTTAGAGATAGAAAGTTGGTTAGAGAGAGAAGGTCATAGATGAGGGAGAGTGAGAAGATGAACGTGGTATTCTAGATTATGGGAGATGAAGGAAATGAGAAGTTGAATGTTGCTCAAGGTTACCGTGAGTGGTAATTTAGAGACGAAAATTGCATAGAGAAACAGTGACAGATGAGGGTAGTGACAATGTGAAGTTCTATCGAGATTACCGTACGTGGCAATCTAGAGAGAGAAAGTGGGAGAATAAAGTAGCGAGAAGTTGAATGGTGATCGAAATTACGGAGGGTGGTAATTTGGTGTTCTAATATGATTATCGGGGAGGTAATATTATTATTGAGGTAGGTATTTTCAATTGCACACGTGGTAATATTGTGATGTTTTTATGTTCTGGTTATGATAATTGTGATGGGTAAAATTATTACTAAAATAGGTAATATTATCAGTAGGTATGTGATATATTGTTACAAAGGAAAGTAATATGATTACCAGGGCATGTAATAATTTCGACAATAATATTATTGGGATAGGTAACACTCTTTATCAGTGTAAGTATGGTGGTGGTGGTTTGGTAGCGGCGGCGATGGTGGTTTGGTAGTGGTGACGGAGGGTGGTGGTGGGGACAGGTGGTGGTGGGGTGGTGGCAAAGAAATGGCGGTGGTGGTGGGGGCAATGGCTTGGTGGTGGAATGGTAGTTGTGGTGGTTGTGGTGCAATGGTGTTGGTGGTGGTTTCATGGATGAGGTGGAATGGTGGTCTTTGGTGGAAAAGGAATAGTGGTGGTGGGGTGGTTTGGTTGTGGTTGTGGTTGTGGTTGTGGAGTGGATGTTGGGGTGCAATGGTGGTGGTGGTAGTGGTGGTGGTGGGGGTGGGTGGGTGGGGATGGTGGTGGTAGAGGCGGATTTGGTGGTGGAATGATGGCGGTGGTGGTTGGGGTTGTGGAGCGGAGGAGGCGATGGTTTGGTGGTGGTGGCCGAGGGGGTTGTGTTGGCGATGGTGTGGTGGTGGTGGGGTTTGTTGGTGGTAGGGATCTGGGTGGGGATAGGGGTGGGGTAATGGTGGTGGTGGTTTGGTGGCAATGGTTTGGTGGTGGTGGTGGTCGTGGAATGGTAGTGGTGGGGGTTTGGGGATGGTGGTGATGGAATGGTGGTCGTAGTTTGGTGGTGGTGGTGGTGGTGAATAGTGGTGTCGGCGGGTGGTTGTGGTGGCGGTGGTGGGTGGTGGGTGGCGTGGCGTGAAGGGCTCGTGGTGGCGAAGTGATGGTGGTGGTAGATGAATTGTGTGGTGGTGGGGATGGCGGTGGCTTGGTGGTGGAATGGTAGTGGCGGTGTAGTAGCATGGTGGGATGGTGGTGGTAGATGAATGGTGTTTGGGGATGGTGGTGATGGAATGGTGGTCAGTAGTTTGGTGGTGGTGAATAGTGGTGTCGGCGACGGTGGTTGTCTTTGGCGGTGGTGGGTGGCCGTGGTGGCGAAGGGCTCGTGGTGGCGAAGTGATGGTGGTGGTAGAATGGTGGAAGCGGTCTGCGATGCGATGGTGGGATGGTGGTGGTAGATGAATGGTGTGGTGGTGGGGGTGGCGATGGCTTGGTGGTGGAATGGTGGTGGCGGTGTAGTAGTGTTGGTGGGGTGGTGGTAGATGAATGGTGTGGTGGTAGGGACGGCGGTGGCTTGGCGGTTGAATACTAGTGGTGGTGGTTGTGGTGTAATGGTGGTAGTTGGTATAGGGTGGGGTGGAAGTGGTGGGTAGGGTGGGATGGAAGTGGTGGTGGGGTGTGGCTTGGTGGTGGAATGGTGTTGGTGGTTGTGGGGGTGGTGGTGGTGGTTTCATGGTGTTTGGAGAATTGTGGTGGTTTGGTGGTAGATTGGAGAATTGTAATGGAGGTGGTGGCGATAGGGTGGTGGTGGAATGGTGGTAGGTGGTGGTGCAACGGTGTTGGAATCGTGGTGGTGGTGTTGTTGGTTTTGGTTGTGGGGTGATGGTTGCGGTGCAATTGTGGTGATAGTTGCGAGGGGTCGGGTGGGGTGGGGGTTGGGGTGGTAGCATCTTGGTTGTGGAATGGTGGTGGTGGCGGCGGGATGGTGGTGGTGGTGGTGATGGTGGGGTGGGGTTAGGTGGGGATGGGGATGGGGAATGCGTGGTGCAATGAGGGGTGGGGGTGGTGGTTGTGGGGTGGGGATGGGGGTGTTCTTTGTTAGTGGTGGAATGGTGGTGGCGCTAGTGGTTTGGTGGTGGTGAAGGGGATGGTGGCGGCGGCGGTTTGGTGGTTGTGGTAGTGATGGCTGCGGCGGTATTGGAATGATGGTGTTTAAGAGTTGAGAACTAAAGTGCAAGCTTTGAAAGCTGCAGGATATTTTATACAATTTAAAAGATAGAGGACCTCTTGTGTAATTTGAAAGTGTGTTTATTTTATTTTTGATGAATTTTTTATTGTAGTGGCATTTATTGTAAATATGTGACTTTTGAGATCTTTTTTGTCTTACTATATAAAATATAAGTTAATGGTCAAAAAATAAGATGTTTTGACTTAGTGGTCAATTTTTCCTTACAAGTGCATTTATTGGGTATTTCCCCTAAAAATAAAGATCATATGCATAATAAAAAAATTAAGGGCGTGTTTGATTGGTGTTTTTTTTTCAAAAAAACCTTCCATCCACCCATTTTTTTCCACTTTTGGCTATTTGATTGACTTTTTTTCAAGGAATCGATTTTCCAACTTTTCTCAAAATCTGTTCTTTCCCTAATTTTGAAGGAAAATGTTTTCCTAGGGGGAGGAGGTTTTTTGTTTCGCGTAAAAGTTTGCTTCTTTTTCTTGAATGAACAATTTGCTTTAGCCATAAAGACAAGAAAATGATCAAATTTCATTAAAAAAAACCACAAAAAGGAGAAAAATAATACTATTTTTCAACTTGCAAATTAATGCATTCAAACAACTACAATTGCCACTTTCCTTAGAAAACCTATTCCCGAAATTCATTTACTTGGAAGTCATTTTCTTTCCAACCAAATTCCTAGTTTGCAAGTTGATTAGAGAGTCATCTAGACAAATAGGAGTTTTGTTCAATAAAACAATAAACAACAAAAGTTTAGTTCAACAACGAAATCGGAAAAATCATGTAGCCCTCCTTTAGGAATCATTCAACATTTGGGTAGCAATTTGATCTCACACTTATCCCATATGTGCTGTTTGATCGTGGTTGAACTATACGAGCTCTAGTGCCTGACTTGATTCTGGCACATTAACACTCCAATGCTACATTCAATTATGTTACAACATAAAGAGTATCTGTAGTAGAACAACTTTTCTTTTCCCCGCGGTCTTCCTCTTCCAACATAATCACTCATATGACATCGACATCCTTGATACAGGGTAAGAAAGCCAAGTATTAGGTGCCATTCATTTACAAAAATATAAATGAATATGACTTAAATTAAATGTTAAACATATGTCTCTATAATACATAAAAGTAATATAATATACCTCCACATGGCATTGGAAATCCGTTTGAACTTTCTGTAATGGCATGAATACAAACTCGAGAATCATTAGTTGTACCTTCCCATCCAACATATACAATTGCAAACTTCATGTCAAAGTCACATGCTACCATTACATTTTGTGTCACATCTATTTTCCTTGCCCGAAAAGAGGTTTGTCTGGATGAGTTCCATTAATTGAACCAATGCAATTCTTAAAGGATATTTTCGCAATATGCGCTCAGGTACAGCTCCATGGTTTGTCGAACTTATTAGCTCAATACCCAATGTACAAACAACATATAAGACTCTTAAACCAAACGAAGATTGTATGATTTCCAATGTTGGAATCTATCGCTCACAGGCATGCATCGAGTAGAATGTCCTAGTCACTTCATTATCATCAATACCTGCAAATGGTTTCTGTTACATTTGTGCAAGCTTCTCCTTTAAGTAAAACTGGCAAACATCGCTTTCATCATCTCTTTTGGTCAATGAAGATGATCACTGCGCCATACAGGTCTAAAACAGATTTTAGTTACTCTTCTTAGGTCATTATGACGACGAACATGTTTTACAGTTTCTTCATCATCCGAGAGATTTACGGCCTCTACATGCTTGCCCTTGGTTAGAAAATCATCTTTGACCTCTGGTTCTTTATCTGACGTAGGAGAAAGCTAAGTGGAGGCAATGCTTAGTCCATCACTAGTTCTAGTCCCTCCAAATAGATTTCCAAGTAGTTCGAAGTGAGGACATCCCTTATTTTTTGTGATATCATGCTGGCGTTTGTTTATCTATAATAATGAAAACAATTTACGTCAAATATGATGTATATTGATAAGTGCTAGAAAAGCATTTAAATAACTCTTCTATTTTACGTATTTGTGTGTTTTATTAATGTTATATGTTCCGTTTTATGTGTTTTTCCTTTATTGTGGTGTTTAGGGTCACAAAGAATCGAAAGGAGTCAAAAAGGATGAAAATCGAATGAAAACGGAAACTCGGGACCAAAAAGGCAAGCGAATCAAAGATGGAGGACCTCCGATGCAATTTTATGAAAAGTTGTTTTTACAATTTTTCTTGTGCCAAAGTCGAAGAACGTCAAAAGAGGATTCCCAAAATTTTTCCGGATCTCAAATCGGAGTTTCCTAGTGAAAGTTATGGCCGTTTGAAGAAAAAGGACTAAAAGCGTCACTTCCAAAACTGTTGGGGACCAAAGTGCAACTTTTCAAACGTTAGGGGACCAAAGTGAAACTTTTCAGAAAGTTGGAGGACCAAAATGCAATTTTGGAAGGACCCAAATGAACAACATTCAAACGTTGAGGGACTTCGTGTGCAATTTCTGGGTGACTCGGGTGACTCGAGTCACCGCCAGACGTGATCGAAGTCGGCCGCAGTGACTCGAGTCACGCCCGATCATGCGTCGATCAGCGCAAGTGACTCGAGTCACCGCCGCAAGTGATCGAGTCACGCCGCAACCGCCCTGGCCTCCCGTTCGCGTGCGGCGATGACTAAGCGAATCGCGTGACTCGAGTCACACGGCGACTGAAGTCACGCCGACGCCACGCAGATTTTGACCGGCTGGACTCCACCTACCATAAAACGTGTTTTTGGTATTTTCTTGACTTCTTAGAGATAAAACAATCTGAGCACGCCACAATAGACTCATGAAGGAAGACTTTTATGATTTTTTAATATTTTTTGGTGTAATATTTTGCCTATAAATAGAGGCATTTCCAAGCTTGAATCACACAACTTGTAGAGAGAATTAGCTTGTGATTCTCTCCAACTTTCTCCTCAATAAATTTCTCTTCATCATTTGTTCTTAGTTGTAGCTTGAAAGCTCTTAGTTTTTCATATTCGGGCGGAAGTAAGAACCTAAATATAGGTTCGAAAATCAATCGACGATACTTCGGCCGTGAATATGATTAGCGGAGCATTTCTTCACTAATTTCTCTTCTTCTTTTATTTTTCATGTTTGAGAAAGATAATTTCTCATATATTGCGTAGGTGATACACGCTGCATACTGCTATAAGTATTTAACCCGCATATATGAGTAGTTAGATTTCTCTATTTAATTCTTAGCATTATTTACGTAATTTCTATAGTTTTTATATATTACTCGAGATAGTGAAGTATAATCTATCATATAGCAGTGGTGATACCCGCTAATATGAATAGTTAGACTTCTCTATCTAGTTCGAGGACGTTGTGTTCAATTATCATGTTGTTATCTTTTCTAACTCTTTGCTAACGTTTTATCTATTCCTCTACTTCAATTTGTTGATTTGTTATGCTTTTAAACCCGTTTTGAATTTATGTGATTATTGCATTCATTTTGGCCAATTGAATCAATTAATCTTTAAGTTCAAGTTATGTGCTAGGATTGGAACTTTTGATCCGTAATTGTCACTAGATTCCAATCCACAGTAGCAAACGAATGTCGTGCATATTTGTTAATAAATCAACTTAGATGTATTAATTCAAGTTTGTGAAATTGATCATCTAATTCAACTCATTCTTCTTGTTCATTTCACACTAGCATTGCATTAAATCCTAAGAACTTGTTTAGGATTATCCAATAGCTAGATGTTAAGTTAAAGAACTCACTTTAATTTAATACACTTAAGGAAGAATTCGTTAATCAGAGCTTCTTGGTTAATTGAGAGTTGATAAATTGAAGAAGGGATAGTACACGTTGCATGGGAAAGATAAACACAAGATGTTGACACAACCGAACCCGAGAACTAGATATATCTTCAATTGTTTCATTTTCATCTCTTTTATTTTATAATTTTATTTTCGAATTGCATTCAACTCCACAAAACCCCCCTTTTCTATATTAATTGATAAAAACAACTAGATTAAACACCGTTCCTCTTGGGTTCGACCCTTACTTACCACTTCTACATTAATTTGTAGTTTTGAAACCGAGTAAGGAAATAAAATAAATTTTGGCGTACTGCGACAACACGCCCAAGTTTTTGGCGCCGTTGCCGGGGAACGGTTAACCAATTTAGTTGTTTTTATTAGTTAACTTAAAAAAAAAAAAAATTAGTCGAGCTAACGACTTTAAACAAAAGCGCTTCTTGGGAGGCAACCCAAGCATTTTCTCTTATTTTTTTTATTTTTATTTTGAATTTTTGTTGTTTTTGTTTTTATTTCCCAACTTTTTATCTATCGTACTGAGGAAGATATTACTTTGAAACTGTAGGAAGAAGATATCTTGGGATTCAATTAATTGGGACGAGACATGATGACACACAAATCGGCAATTAGCAATAGTTACTGATAACGTGTGAGGATTAATTATTGATAATGAACAATTTGTCAACGCGTTTTCTTGGATACTCCTCCCAACGTACTCTTTACAGCACACTCTGCATGCACGATTGTCGGTTGAAACAGTGCCCACTTTGACTATAAATTAGAGATCATTCTCCACTCGAAACTACAACCACAATCTTCATTTTCAGTGAGTACTTCTTTCTAGCAGTGATTAGGTAATTTCTTTCTTCTTCACCGTCTTCTTCTTCCTTCTATTTATTTTGTTTTTTTTATAGTATGTACGTGTGTGATATTTTTGTATATATATGTCTGTTCTTAATATTAATTGATTATGTAATTCAAATTTTCTTATTTTTTTTCCTTCTTCAGTATCTTTGAAAATATGAAAGAGTGTGATAATCTACTATGCTTATTGATTGTGATGGTTTTAATTTTATTACTTCAGTGTTTCTTTTTCTTTCGTGTGTTACGTAACTAAAAAAAAAAACAAAAAATAAACAAAAAATAAAACAAAAAATAAAAAAATAAAAAAAAACACCTTGGATACTGGTTTATGTATCCCGCCCAAAGGCGTTAAACTGGTCTTTTTCAGTAGACCTTAAAGAACTGTATTCTCTTCTATTAATCTTCTTCTTTCAAGTCTTTTGCAGATACCTCAAAGTGCACTGAATTTTCATTTCTTTCTATGGCATCCCCTCTACGTATTGTTGCTCTTCTACAAGTACTCGACTCTTTCTCTATGCCTCTTGATATCAAGATTCACATTGTTCGACTTGTTGACAAGTATGAGCCTCGCCCTTTGAACGTTATCGCTTTTGGCGTGATCATCCCGATCCGCTGCATAACGACGTGCTAAGCGCCTTAAGAGTTGCTTTAAATGTGGAAAGCTATTAGATGGACCTCATTGTACTAAATCAAACTTATTCACAATATAGACATGTTGTTTTCTTCAAGGATGGACCGATTAGGTGCGAAAAGTCTATCGGGAGAAACAACAGCAATTTCAATCGGTGTGAGAGAGTTTGATAATTTGTTGGAACAACGACAACGTCTGTTGGAAACCAAACTCGATGGTCTAACCATTGAGCAGCAACTTTTTCAGCGTGATCATTAACACACATCCGAAGATGTCAAACTACGTCTCATTCGTTTGAGAAGTGTCTGAGTTGAACGCTCGCCTAAACGCTTCTCCCATTTGTTGGTTCTTGTGGGGCTGTTCTTTATTGAATGGTAAACATACCTATGTGTCATGTGGCGATATGGAGGACCTTTTCATTAAGGTTGGTTGTCAAACTGTTTTGTAGAGAGTATGCTGATTCAGATAGTTTCCATGCGGATCAGACTTGATGGAATCATATCATTAATTTGATGTGAATACTACTGCAAGATGTTCAGAGGGTTGTCAACTCCCAAAGTCGCTTTGTATATATTTCTCTTCTTCATTAAAAAATAAAAAAAAAACAAACAAACAAAAAAAAAAAATAAAAATAAAAAAATAAAAAAATTCAGTTGTTGTTTTTCTTGTTCTATAAATATGTTGATTGCAGGTCTCTTACTCTTGGATTGTTGACCTGTTCTTACGAAGCGCTACATTGTGCAACCACCATCCCCACTCGGCACGACTCATGGCTTACCATAGGGGAGTTTCCATTTCTTCTCTTTTACATGGTATTTATATTTCTACATTGGGGACAATGTAGAATTTAAGTGTGGGGGAGTGGCATATTGTGATCTCGCTTGTGATTTTTTTGTGTCTACAATTTTGCATGAGATAGCAACTTTTGAATATGATTGAGCTTAATTTGCGTGATTTAGCTAAAACTGCAGGATCCCGAAAAAAAAATCAATTTGTTGTGTTATGTTCTTCTCTACGCATAGCTGGCTAAATTACCTGAGCACGTTTATAAGGTAATTTACTATCATTCTCTGGAACACAAATTGAAGGTTGAAAATGTTGATTTTTTTTTTATAACTTTCTAGACCATAGTAAACTAACTTTTTTCTTTTCTTTTTTCTATCCATTCGTCCTGCTCAAAGTAACTTGGAAACATCAATTGTTAGCAAGGTGGAGTTATAATCGCATAGTATCTGTTTTTTGTGAATGTGTCTTTTATTGACAGAGTTTAAAAAGTTTGGAAAAAGCATTGACCTATGCTGAGAATGAATTTTACTTTTATGTTCGAAATCGAGAGGGACCACAGAAAGAGCTACCTACCTCAGTGTGAAGCCGTCACCTCGAATGGGTGAAGAAGGTCGCCTTCCAATGAAAGGGGTAGTGTGAAAGCTACCCGTGGGGTAAAAGCTGAAAAGAAAATTGCAAAACCTTTCTTCTTCTTCATCAAAAAAAAAAAGAGAAAAAAAAAGAAAATCGCAAGAAATGTGATAGTTACCCAAGTGTGAAGTAAGATAAATAAATTCCTCAAGAGTTTGAAGTGCCTAATCTAAACACTCTTTAAATTGAAGACATATTTATATAAAACACCACTATGCCCCTTTTTTCTTTGCAAGCAATAGCTGATGATTTTTGGTGAATCGAGTAATTTTTAGGATCCATGGGAATCATTGTAAAATAAGAGTGGGATCACGAGAGATGAAAGGAAATATTTGACCATTTCGGTTAGGATTTGGATAGAACATCGTAGCTTTCATTTGATTCCAGATTAGTGATGGGATGATAACCTTAATTGCACACACTCACAAGCCATTGTGTATTTGAGAAGAAGTGAAATTTTCATGGTTCGGAGAATGTTTATTAAGCAAGTCACTATCTCAGAGTTGGATTTCAATGTTTAAAGTTGTTTATCTCATGTAAAATCACTGTGTTGTTTTGTGTCGTATGGTTGTTGTTCGAGGGCGAACAACAGTCTAAGTGTGGGGGAGTTTGATAAGTGCTAGAAAAGCATTTAAATAACTCTTCTATTTTACGTATTTGTGTGTTTTATTAATGTTATATGTTCCGTTTTATGTGTTTTTCCTTTATTGTGGTGTTTAGGGTCACAAAGAATCGAAAGGAGTCAAAAAGGATGAAAATCGAATGAAAACGGAAACTCGGGACCAAAAAGGCAAGCGAATCAAAGATGGAGGACCTCCGATGCAATTTTATGAAAAGTTGTTTTTACAATTTTTCTTGTGCCAAAGTCGAAGAACGTCAAAAGAGGATTCCCAAAATTTTTCCGGATCTCAAATCGGAGTTTCCTAGTGAAAGTTATGGCCGTTTGAAGAAAAAGGACTAAAAGCGTCACTTCCAAAACTGTTGGGGACCAAAGTGCAACTTTTCAAACGTTAGGGGACCAAAGTGAAACTTTTCAGAAAGTTGGAGGACCAAAATGCAATTTTGGAAGGACCCAAATGAACAACATTCAAAAGTTGAGGGACTTGGTGTGCAATTTCTGGGTGACTCGGGTGACTCGAGTCACTGCCGCACGTGATCGAGTCAGCGCCGCAGGTGACTCGAGTCACGCCCGATCATGCTCGATCAGCGCCGCAAGTGACTCGAGTCACCGCCGCAAGTGATCGAGTCATGCCTGCAACCGTCCCTGGCCTCCCCGTTCCGCGTGCGCGGTGACTAGGCAGAATCGCGCGTGACTCGAGTCAGCGCGCGGCGACTCGAGTCACGCCTGACGCCGCTGCAGATTTTGACCAGCGGACTCCACCTACCATAAAACGTGTTTTTTGGTATTTTCTTGACTTCTTAGAGATAAAACAATCTGAGCACGCCACAATAGACTCATGAAGGAAGACTTTTATGATTTTTTAATATTTTTTGGTGTAATATTTTGCCTATAAATAGAGGCATTTCCAAGCTTGAATCACACAACTTGTAGAGAGAATTAGCTTGTGATTCTCTCCAACTTTCTCCTCAATAAATTTCTCTTCATCATTTGTTCTTAGTTGTAGCTTGAAAGCTCTTAGTTTTTCATATTCGGGCGGAAGTAAGAACCTAAATATAGGTTCGAAAAATCAATCGACGATACTTCGGCCGTGAATATGATTAGCGGAGCATTTCTTCACTAATTTCTCTTCTTCTTTTATTTTTCATGTTTGAGAAAGATAATTTCTCATATATTGCAGAGGTGATACACGCAGTTACTGCTATAAGTATTTAACCGCATATATGAGTAGTTAGATTTCTCTATTTAATTCTTAGCATTATTTACGTAATTTCTATAGTTTTTATATATTACTCGAGATAGTGAAGTATAATCTATCATATAGCAGTGGTGATACCCGCTAATATGAGTAGTTAGACTTCTCTATCTAGTTCGAGGGGGACGTTGTGTTCAATTATCATGTTGTTATCTTTTCTAACTCTTTGCTAACGTTTTATCTATTCCTCTACTTCAATTTGTTGATTTGTTATGCTTTTAAACCCGTTTTGAATTTATGTGATTATTGCATTCATTTTGGCCAATTGAATCAATTAATCTTTAAGTTCAAGTTATGTGCTAGGATTGGAACTTTTGATCCGTAATTGTCACTAGATTCCAATCCACAGTAGCAAACGAATATCGTGCATATTTGTTAATAAATCAACTTAGATGTATTAATTCAAGTTTGTGAAATTGATCATCTAATTCAACTCATTCTTCTTGTTCATTTCACACTAGCATTGCATTAAATCCTAAGAACTTGTTTAGGATTATCCAATAGCTAGATGTTAAGTTAAAGAACTCGCTTTAATTTAATACACTTAAGGAAGAATTCGTTAATCAGAGCTTCTTGGTTAATTGAGAGTTGATAAATTGAAGAAGGGATAGTACACGTTGCATGGGAAAGATAAACACAAGATGTTGACACAACCGAACCCGAGAACTAGATATATCTTCAATTGTTGCATTTTCATCTCTTTTATTTTGTCATTTTATTTTCAAATTTCATCCAACTTCACAAAACCCCCATTTCTAGATTAATTGATAAAAACAACTAGATTAAACACCGTTCCTCTTGGGTTCGACCCTTACTTACCACTTCTACATTAATTTGTAGTTTTGAAACCGAGTAAGGAAATAAAATAAATTTTGGCGTACTGCGACAACACGCCCATATATATGCCGAAACATCACAATAATAGATAATGTTCTATTATGTTAGCAACATTTATCGTGCCGAAGTGTTGCCAAACTTCATATGGAGCATCTATTTTTTTCCTGTGTTTGGATCCCATGTCACACTTATGTGCTCTCTAGTTGCTAAAACAAAGGGGTAATATTAATTTGCGCAAATGGTTCCATTTTCCCTTCAATCATTCGACCCCATAATATGTATTTATGGTGCGAATCATTTCTTCATTGATTTTAGCCAAAATATCGAATCATTTCTTCATTGATTTTATCCAAAATATCATTCTTAAATATCGTGCACTATATCGTTCCTGCTTTCACGTATTCATCACATATCTCGATGAAGGCAGTCTCATTTGCGTCGAGGCACGATATTGATAACAAAGAAGAACATCTATGTCCACCCATGTTCTCTATACGAAATAAAATAATATGAAGTATAGTAATAACACCATATTATTGAGTCTGAGCAACTCTTCCAATAAACGGATGAACACATTAAAATGTTAAAGTGGTAACTCTCATTGATCATTTTTCATTAATCTCTATAAAACAAACACCATTGCTCTTTATGGCTCAAAATAAACTTGGGAAACTCAACATCAGTGTATAGACAAGCTAATTCAAGAAGATCATTAGCATAGAGAAAGTTGATATAGTGTTTTTTCGGTCCACCTATTTTTAATTATGCCCCATTTTTTCGCCAAACTCATTTGCTATAGATACTATCAAACGAGAAATATTCACACTTGCCAAGTACTTTTTCCAACAATAATTTTCCCAAAATATTCAACTCAGACCACTAATAGATGAACAAGAAAAGCTCTTAATACATTATTTACTTAAAAGTAGAAAAGTCTAATTTAGTTTCTGGTAATTACGATTAAAAATCAATAATCAATATGTTAATATACGCTTTTTAATGGTGAAAAGGATATGAACCCTTTCATTGTAGTAGTGAGTTGAGTGATTTGGCACCTGATGTTATCCTAAAGGACTTTAACCTCATTTCCATTTTAAGTGTTTAGAGCTGAAACGTCTATTATAAAAATAGAACTTTATAAATTCTTCAGGTCGATGGAAGTTGACGTTTCACATAGTTAAACAAGAAGATATAAGGTCTAATAACAAAGAAACTGGTGAAGGAAAAGGCTTCAGATGAAATTGGTAAAGAGTAGTACATATAAATAGTTACAAACGAGACAGCTGCCCAATAAAGCTAGATAAGTCCTAGACTAGAAGATTAAACAACAAGCATTTGACTTCTACACAAACACCTCTTCAGCGTGTATTGCATGCATGCAAATACAAAACCAAATTAAAGGAAATAATTAGAAACTATAATTACAAAATTATGACTAAATCTTTTTCCAAATTGAACATACAAGTTTTATTTTCTCAAAATGTAAATAGACATACATATCATATCCTCAATAGAATAAATCATGATATTATGATAATTGTCGCATAGATCCCATAAAAAGTGGCATGAAAGTCTTGTATATATTAATTTAGAGATTGTTCAACAAGCTTTTTGATGATAAAAAGTGATTAAGTAAAAGTTATATGCAACACATTATTTTTCCTGTTCTTTTGTTTAATGGATATGTGGTTGAAAATTACTAAAAAAATAGTAATTATCTCTTAGGCTTTGTCAAACAAGCTCTAAATAGTAAGCCAGGAATTAATTCCAGGTAAACATAAACCACAATTAGATCTAAATGAAGAATATAGCTTCTTTAATCTGAAGTTGTGCTTCCAGAAAAATAGGAACTTTTATTGCAATTCGTACAAAAATGTCAATCCTTTAAATAAAGGAATGAATCACAAACAAAGCCACTATCGTTTTTAGTGGGAAAAAACCAATCCTTTGTCCACTATCCTTTATTGTACATTTTGAGAAAATGTTAGTTATGGTATACAAGGCCTAATAGTTGGATCAGGTTATACGGGTTCACGGCCTAATTAATTAATAACCCACGTTGTCTCATAACTGATTGATTGAGTGTCTCTCTTAATTCTCCCTACATACTTAGCTACTACTAAGGTTTCGAGATGGTATCCAACTACAAAGGTGCTCGTTGTTCAACAAGAGTATTTCATGTGAATCACCGTTAAAGGCCGAACGATTGAATGGCTGTGGGGATGAAACAGCGAACAAGAGATTTCTCGCAAAATCTGCTTCTATATCAGTAATCTTGACCCACATATCTCATCTAAGAAACGAGAAGATCAAGTTTTCAATTGTCTATTTTTGTATTCCGTTGTGCATGCGTTATTGGAAAATTCTTAACAGTGGTATCAGAGCCAATTCGTTTTCTTACTGAGATTTGTTAGATCTTGGTTCTATTAACAATTGTTGTTATATATCAATTTGATTTGGGTTAATTAATAATAATTATTATTTATGATATAATATTTTGGAAATTAATTGGAAGATTGGAAATTTTGAATCTAATTCAAATTCTTTAAGTCAAACAAATGGATCGATTGATAACTGGTTTAAGGCACTTTTGAAGCACTGCTGAAGAAGCTGTGAAGAAGCAGTGTCAGTCACCGAAGTTTGCTATCTCCTAGAAGCAACGGTGAATAATTCTCCGCTGCAACAAGGGACAACAATAGCAGTAGCAACTGCTCTGCTATTGTTGGCAATTGTCGCTGCGGCACACTACAATAGTAGCAACAACCGCCGCTGCTACAAATAGAGACCAAAAGTCACAACTTCAACTAGCAACCAAAAGTCACAAAATAGCAACGGTAATGCTGGTTGTCAGAGCTAGGATTTTCCCTAGCAGTAATTTCCCAACGAGGTTGTCATTTTGGGGATAGGGGCTTGATGTGTAATTTTAGAAATTGCACATCAAGCCCCAAATTGTTTTAAAATGTTTAAAAGATCCATGCAGTATATATTCGCCCCCCTCCCCGTTTCAAATATTTATAGATTGATCCCAACATTTATGAAATTGTAAGGGCTAGTCACAAATTTGAAAGTTTTGCAAATTAGCCGTTGGAGTTTTAATTGAAGTTCGAAAATTTTACAAACTTTTGAGAATTTTAACGTAGGTTAAAATTTCAACTTTGAAATTTTGTTTTCACCAAATTTTATTTTAACGTAGATTAATTATATAGTTTTATTAAAGAATAATTTTGTTTTTAACAATATTAAGAATAATTAGTTGGTCAGCATGATTGACCAATTAAAGTTTAATGGAGTTAATAAAATAAAGAGTGATTTTGTAAATTCCATTCTTGTGATACAATTAAATAATTAATTATATAATTTTATTGCTATTTATTTATTAGTTAATGCTATTAACCAATTAATATTTGTTTGGTTCATTTGTTTATTGGTCTAAAATATTTAGACAAATAATATTATAACCAAATCTAGAAATTTGATGTGCCTATTAATATTAGATATTGTAGATGATTATGAACTAGAGCAATGTGATTGGATGAATGCATGATTTTATTCCTTATTTTATATTGCGGGTTTGCGTACCTATTATTGATTTGGGCCTGCATGCCAATTAATATTTAATTTAATTCCAGACCTAGGAGTCTATTATTTGTGGAGCATATGCCCACTAGTATGGGATATAAATTGGAGCAGAAGATGGAGATCACTGGAGTTAACCAATGAAGGATAAAAAAATTGTCCCTCGGGATTGACCAGCTAGTTTTCCTCTTGGCTTGGGAAAACTTTATAGAAATACATTCATAATCATCCACTAGTTTTATTATGCTTGATGATGTATGATTGATGTTGGTTGTTATGCACGATAAAAAATTGGATTTTCACTATCGTAGTCAGTTTGTTGAGCACTGTGAGATGTGAACTCTTTGAACATTGGATAGAATGAGTACACTAAAGGAAATAGAATTTTTAGAGGCACGTCAAGTTTAATACATAAGATGTATAAGATAAAGAGTTATGTGATTGACGATCGAGGAATCACATGGAGATGTGATTGATAGATGTATCTACCTGAATGTCAATTAGAGCTTGTTGAGTAACTCAAGGTTCTAATTGAACAAATGAGGATCCTCACCCATTGATAGCTGAGAAAATTGTTTTTAATCAGTGTTGGGGATAATTGATTCAGTGGGAGCATAGTTAATTTAATAAATGTGCATGTTTTATTAATTTATCACATTTATTACTTGTTATTCTATTATCGCTTCCATTAATTGTATTATAGATAATGGTCTGAGTTTTAGAAGTATACTTGATGCCTATAAACTACCAGAACCACTTGAGCATTATACTCTAATATGAAAGAAGAATTGAATGCCAGCAAACCTCGTGGATTGATTTTAAATGAACATAATAAAATGTGAGAATTGTTCTCGCATATAAATTAAAATATGTCATAAAACATATTATCAAAAAAATCCTATCAAGAAAGTCTTTCTAGGATAGTACAGATTTACAAAGATCATATGACAGCCATAATGCAGCATGTATGATATCTGCCATTATGAGCTGTAAATGTTGAATGTGGGTATGGATTTTTATATTCTTATTGATCATCCCAAGGAGTTGATTCATGTACTGAATAGTACGAAATCCGAAATGCTTTTGGGAAGCTTTATGGACAACAAGTTAAATGTTTACTTAGTTTTATAATCATTGCTAGATAGATTTTCACAATTCGTTGTGCATCAAGATGTGAATAAGATTCATAATACCCACTGATCAATTTGGTTTGCTAAAACTGTTGAACCTATTATCAGTGTGATACGAAGATAAATCTTGATCCTAACACCCACCTGATAGGACTTAGATGAAGGTTCCAAATGGAATTTTAAGAAAGATTCCAGAAAGTCATACCAATAGTTAAAGCATATAAAGACATATTCAAAGCTAATAACACTTCGTATAGACAAAGAACATTGGCATAGAACTGTAAGGCAACAATAACCATTTTGAAGAAAAAAAAGTCTTCGATAAGATTCTACTTCAAATTAGGGTTATTAAAACCATATTTAAGTCTCTTAGGTATTAGATACCTGATAAAGATGTCATATGGAATACGATTGAAACTTAATAGAGAAATTCACTGCGAAGAAAAATAATATGACCTATAGTAGAAATTAGTAAACATTGCTTCACTCAAGACTTGTTGTTTGTCGTTGTCCCCTTCGTTTTGTTTTGGAATGAACATTATGATCTTGTTTTTAAGAAAAGCATTTGATAGGTGTGTTTTTACGCATTTTGCAGGTACGTCTAACATGTTGTAAATAGATAAAATGATCAAATCTCTACTCATATTTTGTCTTTTGGTCCATGTAGGTTAACAACTTACATAGGGACAGGAAATGGGAAAAACCGGCTAAAAAAGATGAGTCGAGAGCAAAAAGCTGCATGAAATGGAGGCAGGGCAAAAGTACGGCTGTAACATATTTCAGTACAGCTGTAACTGACCGGTACGGTCATACACATGATTCTTACGGCCGTACAATGGGATCCTGGAGTGCCAAACTGATGCAGAGAGTTGGATACGGCCGTACATTTGAAAAATACGGTCGTAAATCTATACTTACAGCCGTATAATTGAAAGATATGGTCCTAACGAAACAGACCTTGGGAACTCAGAAGAGAAGCAGAATGTTGGTTACGGCCGTACATTTTGAAGATACAGCCGTAACCTGGGAAATACAGCCATATCAAGACAAGATACGGCCGTAACTCTATTAGATCACAAAATTTCGAGCTAGCTGGTTTTACTGTTTCAGTTATTTTCTTCCTTTTTTCTCCTTTAGCTTAGGGACCTTTTGGACAGTTTTTGGCTTCCTTCAAAAAAGAGAATAGTTTGGGTTAGGGGGGATATCTAAGAAGGAAGGAGAGAGCTTGGAAGAGAAGAGAAGAAATCAAGAGAAACTAGGGGAGTTTCTTTCCTTTCTTGTATTTTGACTTAGAATTTGATCTTATAAGATATATACATCTGATTCCATGATTTCTCCACTTTCCTTTATGGGGTAAAGCTTTTAGTTGAGATTATTGGTCAAGTTTGATCATGTTATTGATGCTAAGCTAGTTGTATCATTGATGAATTGTTGTTGTGTGTATATTCCATTGCCTTTAATGTTCTTCACTTATTTAGCCAATAAGTGTTTGTTTTACTTGTAAGTTAAATGGAATTTGAGAAAAGGATGTTTAACTTAGACACCATGGTTTATCACTCCAAGTTCTTTGTGAGGAAAGAAATATAGCTCACCCCTTGGATGGTCTTTGAAAGTGTTGACAAAGGGTTTATGCTTTTGATCTATAGTCAATCGACATAGAAATATAGTAGGTTGATTTGATCAAAAAGGGGTGATTTGACATTCGAAAGAGGAATCACCTAATTAAGGAAAACCGGGCCTGACATATACAACAAGAAATTCAAGTAACAACTAGCAGAGCACCAATTACATAAAGATCAAATGAAGCCAATAATCTCAACTGTATTTTATTGATTAAGATAGTATCTTGTTGTTTGATTTTACATCGATAACCACATGTTTAACGCTTTCACATTTATTACTCAACAATTTCTAGTCTCAAAATGTGTTTATATAAAAATATATATATTTCATAACTATTTACTGTAACATCGCTTTAGTCCTTGAGGAACGATATCCGGACTTTTTAGTCCAAATCTTTACTACTTGTACGGCTCATACACTTGCGGTGTAAATTGGCGCATGTGTATAAACGTCTGTCAAGTTTTTGGCGCCGTCGCCGGGGACTAAGTGTTTAGTTACAATAACTAGTTGTATTTACTTATAGTTCTATACTTGTCTTCTATTATAAACCCAAACAACTAATTGTGTGTGTTTTGTGCAGGTTGCTTCTAGTGCATGCCAAGAGCTCGGAATCTAGAGATTGTTGCTTTTGATCCCGAGATTGAAGGCACATTTAGAAGAGGAAGAAGAAGACAGAGAGCAAGAAAGAAAGAGGAGAAAAGAGAAATGGTAGAAGAACATCGTCCTCCGTCTCCTCCACGTCAGCTTGAGGGTCCGGGAGTCATCAATGAGGATGATATACTTTTTGGAGACTTTATAAACCCTCCCACATTGAATCTTGAACCACTTTATGAACCCTCCCACGTTGAATCTTGAACCAAGTGTTATTTACCCGCCATTTGGAGTAGCCAATTTTCAAATTCGGCCGGAGGTGATTAACGTGTTCTCAAATAACCTTTCATTCTATGGGCGAATAGATGAGAATCCTTATCAACATCTCAATCGATTCTTGGAAGCCGTTGGGAATTTCAAGTATGATGGGGTAAGTGATGAGGCGATCAAGATGAGGTTGTTTGTGTATACTTTAAAGGATAAAGCAAGAGAGTGGTTAGATAGCTTGCCTTCAAGGAGTATTACAGCCTGGCCTAAATTTGTCCAGAAATTTACAAAAAAGTATTTTCCTCTGAGCAAGATTGCTAAGCTCAAGTATGAGATTTCTATGTTTAGGAAAAAAGAATCCGAGTCCTTTCATGAGGCTTGGGAGAGATACAAAGAGATGCTCCGTACTTGTCCTAATCATGGGTTTAACTTGCCAGCTCAAGTAAATTACTTCTACTATGGTCTACTTCCTTCTAGTAGGTCAAATGTCGACTCTTCATCCAATGGATCATTGGGTAACAAGACTATGCGTCAAGCGTATGATTTGTTTGAGTTGATGAGTGAACAGAGTGCAAGATGGCCAGATAGAAATGCTCAGAAAAAAGTGAGTGGAATGTTTGAGGTCGAGACCATAAATTTGATGTTAGCTAAGATGGAAGCATTAACCAAGACGGTGAATGATCTATCTTTAGGTAATCCCCAAAGAGTTAATGTGGTGCATTCACAACCTCTAACACACTCCCCGGACCCATGTGAAATATGTGGAGCTAATCATCAAAGCTCTACATGCCCATTAGTCCAACAAGGAACTTCTTCTTCACCCGAACAAGTAGCCTATGCTCAGAACTTCTCACGTCCAAGTTATAATCCATACGGACCAACATATAACCCGGGCTACAGGAATCATCCGAACTTTTCATATGCAAATCAGAATGTACTCAATCCACCACCTCCGAGACAAGAGAAGAAGCCGGGATGGGAAGAAGCCATTGAAAAGCTAGCTAACCAACAATTGAAATATCAAGAGAGAAATGATAAGGCAATAAAAAACCTGTCAAATCAAATTGGTTAGTTAGCCAAAACTATTTCGGCAAGGCATCAAGGAGCTTTGCCAAGTGACACAGTTGTAAATCCACGGGAAAATGTCAAAGCCATTTCTACTAGAAGTGGAGTGGAACTCCCAGAAATCACCGTGGAAGAATATTTGGAGAAGAGGGAGAAGGCAAAGAAACAAACTCAAGAACCGGAGGTAGTTGAAGAAGGGAAACAACAAGATCAAGCTACTACGTCAACTCCAAACCATCTACCTCAAGGCAAGACTTATGTGCGTCTGATTCCCTTTCCTCAAAGGCTTAGGAAGAAGACATTGGATGCTCAATTTGCCGAATTCCTTGAAATATTCAAGAAGCTTCACATCAACATACCTTTCGTCGATGATCTTGCACAAATGCCAAGTTATACAAAGTTCATGAAAGACATTCTTTCTAACAAGAGGAAGCTTGAGGAGCACGACGCTGTTATGTTTACTGAAGAATGTAGTGCAATTCTACAAAAGAAGCTACCCCCGAAAATCAAAGATCCAGGGAGTTTTACTTTACCTTGTACCATTGGTGAATTAAATATAGGTAAAGCTCTTTGTAACTTGGGAGCAAGTGTTAATCTCATGCCTTTGTCTATTTTTAGGAAACTGGATGTGGGCGAAGCAAAAGCCACTACAATTGCACTTCAATTGGCAAATAGATCTATTAAACATCCACGTGGGGGTGTTGAAGATGTCTTAGTTAAAGTGGATAAATTTATCTTCCCTGCTGATTTTATTATCCTGGATATGGACGAAGATGAAGACATTCCTATAATTTTGGGAAGACCATTTCTAGCAACGGGACGAGCTCTAATTGATGTACAAGAGGGTCAACTCATTTTAAGGGTCCAAGATGAACAAGTGACATTCAATGTCCTAAAAACATTGAAGTATCCCACCGAAGCTAACTCTTGTTTGAGGATTGACACCATTGATCAGATGGTCGTCCGAACCAACTCCAATCGATTTTCTCGTGATCCTTTAGAGGTTTACATTTCTCAATCTATTCCAAAGGAAGAAGAAGATAGTGAAAGGCAGGAAGTGATTCAATATTTGGAGGCTTTACCATTATTTCGTCCAAGAAAGTCATCCTTTGAAGAGTTAGGAACGAGTTCGTCTCCTCCACTTCCCTCTCTTCAACAAGCCCCAACTCTAGAGCTCAAACCCTTCCCATCTCATTTTAAGGTACGCTTTCTTGGGAGATACTTCAACACTCCCCGTGATTATTTCGAATTCATTAAATGAGTTAGAAGAGGATAAATTGCCTAGAGTTTTGAGGCATCATAAAAAGGCCATCGCTTGGACAATCTCTGATATTAGAGGCATATCTCCTTCACTTTGCATGCATAAAATCTTGATGGAGGATGATTACAAGCCCTCTATTGAACATCAACGCCGACTCAACCCAAATATGAAAGAAGTGGTGAAATCCGAGGTACTCAAATTGCTTGATACGGGTATCATTTACCCTATTTCGGATAGTGGTTGGGTGAGTCCGATACAAGTAGTGCCTAAAAAGGGCGAAGTGACTATTGTAGAAAATGAGAACAATGAATTGATACCTACTCGACCTATAACAGGATGGAGAGTATGTATTGATTACAAAAAGCTCAACAAGGCCACTCGGAAAGATCATTTTCCTCTTCCCTTATTAGATCAAATGCTAGAACGATTGGCAGGCCATTCCTATTATTGTTTTCTGGATGGGTATAATCAAATTGCAATTACTGCCGAAGATCAAGAAAAGACTACATTTACATGCCCATACGGTACATTTGCTCATAGAAGGATGCCTTTCGAGCTATTCAATGCTACCGCAACATTCCAAAGATGTATGATGGCCATTTTTTCCGATATGATCGAGAGATTTATAGAGGTTTTCATGGATGACTTCTCCGTGTTTGGTCACTCCTTTGATGATTTCCTAGATAATCTAGAAAAGGTGTTAACCCAATGTGAGGAAACTAACCTTGTACTCAATTGGGAAAAGTGTCACTTCATGGTAAGTGAAGGTATTGGACTTGGTCACCGGGTCTCCAACAACGGAATTGAGGTTGACAAAGCCAAGATACAAATCATTGAAAAGTTACCACCTCCAAGTTCAGTAAAGGAGATTCGAAGTTTTCTTGGCCACGCAGGGTTTTATCGGCGATTTATCAAGGATTTCTCGAAGATTACAAAACCCTTGTGTTCTTTGCTTGAGAAGAACACGCCTTTTATTTTCTCACAAGAGTGTTTGACGGCATTCACCACTCTTAAGGAGAAGCTTGTTTCAGCCCCAATTATTGTGGCGCCAGACTAGTCCATTCCTTTTGAACTTATGTATGATGCCAGTGATTACGCCATAGGGGCAATGTTAGGCCAACGTAGGGAGAAAGTCATTCATGTCATCTATTATGCAAGTCGGACGTTGACAGAAGCTCAAGTGAATTATGCTACCACTGAAAAAGAGTTACTTGTAGTAGTATTTGCATTTGATAAGTTTCGGTCCTATTTGATTGGCTCGAAGGTAATAGTATATACCGATCATGTTGCATTGAAGTATCTCTTAGCCAAAAAGGATTCTAAGCCCAGCTTGTTGAGATGGATCTTATTGCTCCAAGAATTTGATCTTGAAATTAGAGACAAAAAGGGAACAGAAACTGTGGTAGTTGATCATCTTTCAAGATTGGAACAAGAGGAAGAAGTGGGAGATCTCGAGATCAATGAACTATTTCCTGATGAACAACTTCTGCAGTTATCTCATCTCCTAGTGGCATCTCCAGCACCATGGTACGCCGACTTTGTCAATTATTTGGCTAGTGGTGTGATGCCCTCTGATTTTTCCTATTCTCAAAAGAAGAAATTTTTTCATGATCTTAAGTTCCTTTATTGGGATGATCCATTATTATTTCGGAGAGGAGCAGATCAAGTGATTCGCAGGTGTGTACCCGAGTAAGAAATGGAACCAATTCTTGATGCATGTCATTCTTCCCAATATGTGGATCACTTTGGTGCACAAAAAACAAGAGCAAAGATGCTCCAAGCTGGTTTCTATTGGCCTACGTTGTTTCGGGATGCTCACACGTTTGTGTCCAAATGTGACCGGTGCCAACGCCATGGGAATATCTCCAAGAGGTATGAGATGCCTTTGAACTCCATCCTCGAAGTGGAATTATTTGATGTGTGGGGGATAGATTTTATGGGACCCTTCCCCTCATCCTTCTCAAATCAATATATCTTGGTGGGAGTTGATTATGTGTCCAAGTAGGTCGAGGCGGTAGCATTACCCACTAATGATGCTCGGGTGGTGATCAATTTTCTCAAAAAGAATATTTTTACAAGATTTGGGACCCCCCGTGTAATATCCCGTTCGTTTATGCATGTGGTTTATGATGTTATGTATGATCGTGAGGTGGTGAATATGTGTTTGGACCCTTGGTGACTTCGTGGTGATGCTATGTATGGTATTAAGTGTCGAAACGGCCTCCCGAGCGGCTAACGAGGCCGCTACAAAATTATGCAGGATCGAGTTTTACGGCCGTAAGTGTAGGGTTTACGGCCGTAATTGTAGGGTTACGGCCGTAAGTAAGATAGTTACGGCCGTAATTTGTGGAATGAGGAAATGTGCCAAAATTTACAGAGAGGTAATTACGACCGTATGACTTGGAGATACGGTCGTATTATATGGGTTACGGCCGTAAGGGTTATGGATTACGGCCGTAATTCTTGAAGGGTGAGATGCATGGATTTACAGAGACCTTATTACGGTCGTATGTTCTTTAAATACGGCCGTATCGTATCGTAAGGTTACGGCCGTAAATTTGGGAGTTACGGCCGTAAAAGATCGAGTTACGGCCGTAATTTTAAGTCGGCAGAAACTGTTGGATTGGGTTTTAACACGTTGGCTTGGGGTTTTTCCATCATTTTCGACCCCCAACTCCCCAAAACCCTAGAGAACAAGTTTAGGGGTGATTTTAAGACTTTAGCTTGGTATTTGGCTTGTGGATCATTGCTCCAATCCTAGTTACAATCTTGGAAGCAAGAGGAAGGAAGGAAGAGAAGAGGGAAGGGAGAAGAGGAATCATCCAACCAATCTCCTAGCTTGGTTTCTTGTCTTTTGAGGTAGGTTTGAGATAGAACATCTATGTAGGAGGTAAGTGGAAACATGAATGATCCTTAGATAGCTATGTATGCAAGTTTCTTTGGCTAATTTCCTAGTTTTGGAAAAGTAGGACATGGTTAGCTTGTTATGGTGATTTTCTAGGGTTAGGTGCTTCCTAACCTTGGTTCATGATATGCTTTTGTTGTTGCCAAATGCTATGCTATGAATGTCTCGTCCATGTGTACTCGTATGTCATGCGTGATTGGATTGGATTGCCTATCATGTGTTGCGTTAATGTTATGTTTTCGCCAAATATGGGGACCCACGCCTAACGAATGATACGTCGGTCGAATGGGGGACCTACGCCCCAATAACCGATAGTATGGCCTCACGGGGGACCTACGCCCCGATGATGTTACGAGGCCGGCCAAATGTTTAAAATGGCGCCAATGCTAACACATGATTCGCAATGGGCCCGTAAGTGATATGTGATGTTCATGTGCCTTGTGTCTCTTCCTACTGAGTCTTTATGACTCACGTGTGTTCTTTTCTATGTTTTAGATGATGCTGCGAGTAGGAGGCAGGCTGGAGGTGGCGCTGGGTCCTCTCACGTGTGAGCTCGTCGACGTGTAGAAACGGGAAGGAAAAAGATTTTGGGGTCATGTGTATATAAAAGCACTCTTTTGCAATCTCTTTTGTAATATAACTTTTGGAGCTATCACGTTAGATATATATATGCAAATTATCGTTTTGGGGTTTTCGTAAAACGTTTGTGAATGTGTTAGCTCGGTGACGTCACGCAGGTAACGCCCTTCCTAGTACGATGCCGCTGGACGTACTGGGGCGGGTGTTACACCCCGAGCTATCATTAGTGATGGCGGTAAACACTTTTGTAATCGCCAATTCGACTCCTTATTGACACGATATGGCGTTACACATAGGGTGGCAACACCCTATCATCCTCAAACTAGTGGCCAAGTGGAACTATCCAATCGAGAACTTAAAAGACTCTTGGAGTTAACTGTTAATGCATCAAGAAAAGATTGGTCAAAGAATCTTGATGATGCATTATGGGCGTATAGGACTGCATATAAAACTCCAATTGGAATGTCTCCGTATCGGTTGGTCTTCGGGAAAGCATGCCATTTACTGGTTGAATTGGAACATCGGGCTCTTTAGGCTATTAGAACGTTGAATTTTAATGCCAAAGCCACCGGTGAGAAAAGACTTCTTCAGTTGAATGAGCTTGATGAAATGAGACTTCAAGCTTATGAAAATGCTAAGATTTATAAGGAGAAAACGAAGAAGTGGCATGATAGTCGGATTTTCAGAAGAGATTTGACAGTAGGTAATCCAATGCTCCTTTACAGTTCTCGTCTCCGACTTTTTCCTGGAAAGTTGAGATCAAGGTGGACAGGGCCGTACATGATCACTGAAATCTTCCCTCACGGAGCAATCGAGATTTCCAATGAGAAGAAAGAAAAATTCAAAGTGAATGGGCAACGGTTGAAGAGATACTTAGGAGGAGAGTTCTCTAAAGAGAAACTCTCATTGTCCCTTGCCAATCCGGAGTAATTCCTTGATAAGTCCAGCTAAGACTATAAAAGAGCACTTGTCGGGAGGCACCCCGACATTTCTCCCTTTTATTTACGTGCTTTCAACATGTTATGTCATATAATTTTCTTTGATTTCGTATCGTTTTAGTGCTTATTAGGTGTGAGCCATTTGTATAGTTTTGACAAGTATGGATGTGGAGTATAGATGTGGAGTATGGATTAGTAGAAGATCACTAAACAAATTTTTGACAAATTTCTGCAAATGCTGTTTTACGGCCGTAACTATTATGTTTTACGGCCGTATTTTTGTTTTACAACCGTATCTATGTATTTTACGGCCGTAAGTCCTAGGGAGCAACATCCATGTAAACTCTCAAAAAGTTATTTATGGCCGTGCTTTTAAGTGTTACGGCCGTATTGTTGAATTTTACGGCCGTATCTATATATTTTACGGCCGTAAGTCTGGTTATCCCTCGAGATCATTTTTGGGAAGAATGTTTTGTACAGCCGTATTTTTGGTTGTTACGGCCGTATTGTTTGCAGTTTACGGCCGTAACATTGGGTTACGGCCGTAACTGCGAGTATGGCTTTAAAAACACCAGAATCCTAAACCATTTCATCTCCTTCTTCCTCCCAATTGTTCGACTCCTCTCCCTATAAACCACCCATTGAGCATTTGTTTCGTCTTCAATCACTCCTACACAAGACCACCACAATCCCCCCTTCTCGATCCATTCTCGTCCCATCTTCAAGTAAGTGTCCATTCTTTCTTTACAATTTTCTATTTTTAGACTCGAAATTGATGCACCCAATTGATGTTTACATGATTACTCTTCTTTGTATCAAATATTTCGTATGTTATGATCACACCTTCATCATTTTGTTATTTTACTTGATTACTACCTTGTATAGGCATGAAGGTTTTTTTTTTATTTTCATGTTAATCTTTGATGGAGGAAGGGATTAGAGTAGTCATGGATCATGCTTGAGTGTTGAGGATCAATTTTGGGATCCTACATGTGTAGAATTCTACTTACTTTTGGAACTCATTGGACATGACCATAAAGTGTTTGTTGAAATGCCTCAATGACTGTTTTCACATCTTTTCTGGTCTTTTGAGCGGCATTGCTTCTCTCAATCTTGTTTGTGCCTCATTGTAGTGTGCCTATGCCATGCTTACTTATGTTGCACCTCTATACCGTCCACTTATATGCGTTGCCACTATTTGTAGGTACCTATGGCTAGAAAAGGGAAATCGAAGGCAGTTGAAACTCCTCCAGAAGCACCTCCGCCTCAAGAAGAGGATAAGCAAAACACCGGAGTTATCCCGGAAAGACTGTTTAAGATGGACGATTTCATGGGATGTCCAATGCTCGCCATTGATCCCGAACCATTCAAGGCTCGCTTCATTCAGTACCAGTGGGAGATGTTCGTCTCCGACCTACCCTATGGAAATCCATCACTTGTGCTCAACTTCTACCAGAAGTTCAACAAAGATAACGGAGTTGAAGGTTCGTCTACTTATCATACTACTACTGTTCTCGGGAAAAAGATTAAGTTCTCCCAGGCCATCATTGAGAAATATTTGGGGATCAACCGTGACGAAGTGACACAGATTTCCATAACCTCTTATGAACTGTTTCCGGATACCGACGTCCTCCAATGGGCTCTTAAGCCGGAATTTCATGATATGACCATGGCGAGTACTCCACGCTACAATCAGGCTTTCCTCACAGACGAAGCATGGTACTTGCAATTGTGGGCAGCTGGCAGCCTTTATCAGACTACGACTCATACTTCCATCTCCGTTATTCATCTTCGTGGCATTTATGCAATCTATATGGGACGAAAACTGGATTTAGGCCAGCATATTTATGATACCATATGCCTCTATGCTCGTTCCATGCCCTCCAAGAAAATGTCCCTATTCCCCCTGGTGGTGATACAGAACGACATGGCAATCGGCTCACCCGCCGAAGTATCGAGAGCCGTCGCACTCAACTGAAAACCAAACGGCCGCGGGTTGAGCCACAGCTTGAAGAACAACATGCCGTCGAAGAAGATATGGCTCCTGGCTCCGGGGATGATACCCCGGCCTTTGACTCATTTCAGACTTCTACCCTCGACCTGATGTGTGATATGACTATTCGTCTCGATCATACGGATTCCCGTCACTATCAAATCGAGGATGTTCAGCGCTCCATTCAGGACACACAGCGTACAATTCTCAACGGCCAACAAGAAGAACTAGAGGATCGGGAGCGAATGTGGGCTGCGATGCGAGATTGGTTCGGCGGTAAGGGACCGTCAGGCGCTGGTCCTTCCGGATGATTCCTTTTCAGGAAGTCATTTTTTCCCTTTTTCACTGCTTTACCTATACACATTGAGGACACTGTGTTCTTTAAGTTTGGGTGAGTGTCATATTTTGTCTTATTTTGGACACCTCCTTAGTTGGGTCCTTGTCTTATTTTATCATTTCTCATTCCATATTTTGTCAATGACTTCTTTTGCCATTAGTAGTATTATGCCCTAGTATTTTGCTGCATTTGACTTGGAAATCGGTTTGTTTTATGGTGTAAAACTAGTTTTGGCCGACCAATAGGGTAGTATTGTCGTTGCTTCACGTGCGAAACCCGGAGTGCCACTTTTGAATGCTTTTGATTTGATTTCGTTCACCTATGTAGTTACGATCGATGTCGTTGGATTAAATGATGGTCACACATGTTACTGTTGACACGTTTATTCCATGCACCCTCATCCACATGTCCCATTCAGTTTGGGGGTCACTACATGCAAGAAGCACACTAACGTATGCCGACTTTTGTTAAGTGAATTGGTTGCTCTACATGAGATAAGCATGACAATGACAAAGCTAAACATCTAGTCCATTTTTGGTCATTAGTATTGCAGTCATAGGAAATGTTGAGACCTTATTCTCTTGCCTCGCCGATTCGAGTTAGTAAGTTCGTTGGGGTATTCTATACCTGGTGCCTTGAGTGACAAGCTCAGGAGTCACCGACCTAAACCTCGTTACAGGGATCGACGATAAAGCATTATTGTTGGGGGTTCTCTACCTCCATGAAAAAAAAAACAAACATGTGTCAAGGACTTAGACTGACAGTAGGTTTGAATTGTCTCGTCTAACTTGTTTAGACGACCGTTCGTTTCCACAAGAGTTGACTTGCTTTTAGTGGTTGAACTCGACTGAAATACCCAATTGTAGGAGCTCGGGATGAATTAGTGGGACTGTGAAGTACTTGTGTGTGCTAAGTCTATTATGTAACGACGTCGTGATTAACTTTGTTCATAGGCCTATTTTGCTTGGGTGAATGTATTTGTTTATAATATTTGTTTTGTTAAGCACTTCAGGAATTACTCATGAAAAGATGATGTAGCACCACCCTCATGAGCTGGGGAAGTGAAATGCTTGCATGGTAACGTTTTGTTTGACCTATGTTTAGAGATTACCTTGCTCGGGACGAGCAAGGATTTAAGCTTGGGGGTATTTGATAGGTGTGTTTTTACGCATTTTGCAAGTACGTCTAACATGTTGTAAATAGATAAAATGATCAAATCTCTACTCATATTTTGTCTTTTGGTTCATGCAGGTTAACAACTTACATAGGGACAGGAAATGGGAAAAACCGGCTAAAAATGATGAGTCGAGAACAAAAAGCTGCATGAAATGGAGGCAGGGCAAAAGTACGGCCGTAACGCATTTTGGTACAGCCGTACACATGATTCTTACGGGCGTACAATGGGACGCTGGAGTGCCAAACTGATGCAGAGAGTTGGATACGGCCGTACATTTGAAAAATATGGCCGTAAATCTGTACTTACGACCGTAACGAAGCAGACCTTGGGAACTCAGAAGAGAAGTAGAATGTTGGTTACGGCTGTACATTTTGAAGATACGGTCGTAACCTGGGAAATACGACCGTATCAAGACAAGATACGGCAGTAACTCTATCAGATCACAAAATTTCGAGCTAGCTGGTTTTTACTGTTTCAGTTATTTTCTTCCTTTTCTCTCCTTTAGCTTGGGGGCCTTTTGGACAGTTTTTGGCTTCCTTAAAAAGAGAGAACAGTTAGGGTTAGGGGGATATCTAAGAAGGAAGGAGAGAGCTTGGAAGAGAAGAGAAGAAATCAAGAGAAGCTAGGGGAGTTTCTTTCCTTTCTTGTATTTTGACTTAGAATTTGATCTTATAAGATATATACATCTACTTCCATGATTTCTTCACTTTCATTTATGGGGTAAAGCTTTTAGTTGAGATTATTGGTAAAGTTTGATCATGTTATTGATGCTAAGCTAGTTGTATCATTGATGAATTGTTGTTGTGTGTTATTCCATTGCCTTTAATGTTCTTCACTTATTTGGCCAATAAGTGTTTGTTTTACTTGTAAGTTAAATGGAATTTGAGAAAATGATGTTTAACTTAGACACCATGGTTTATCACTCCAAGTTCTTTGTGAGGATAGAAATATACCTCACCCCTTGGATGGTCTTTGAAAGTTTTCACAAAGGGTTTATGCTTTTGATCAATTGTCAATCAACATAGAAATATAGTAGGTTGATTTGATCAAAAAGGGGTGATTTGACATTCGAAAGAGGAATCACCTAATTAAGGAAAACCGGGCCTGACATATACAACAAGAAATTCAAGTAACAACTAGCAGAGCACCAATTACATAAAGATCAAATGAAGCCAATAATCTCAACTGTATTTTATTGGCTAAGATAGTATCTTGTTATTTGATTTTACATCGATAACCACATGTTTAACGCTTTCACGTTTATTACTCAACAATTTCCAGTCTCAAAATGTGTTTATATAAAAATATATATATTTCATAACTATTTACTGTAACATCGCTTAGTCCTTGAGGAACGATATCCGGACTTTTTAGTCAAAATCTTTACTACTTGTACGGCTCGTACGCTTGTGATGTAAATTGGCGCGTGTGTATAAACACCTATCAGCATTATTTCTAGTTCATGTTCTGACATGAATAGTTGTTCCACTAAGATTGAAAACAATAGTCATTCATAATGGAAACAACTAAAGAAATAAGATCTGAATCCAAATGGCCTATTGTTAGAATAGAGACAAGAAGAATAACTAAATCATCTTATTTTGACATTAGAACATGTTAGCCTAAGACATATCTATGTAATTGGGAAAATGTGTACAAATTTCAAATAATGGCCTTTCCTACATAACGAAGCTCACGAGTGACTATATACTAGATATAGTATCTTTATAGACTTAAAGCGTGAAATTGTTGAAATGTTCAAAAGGGTCAAGCAAGAGTGAAAGGCTAATAGGAAAAATATTCTCACGATGAAATGATCAAAGTGGAGAACATTTAGGGATATAATTAGTTATTTAAGAATGAGATTCTCCAGCAATGAACTTAGACGAATGCACTCCAATGATGTATAATGAAAGAAATTGATAATATTAATATGATGTAATTTAATCGTTACACCTAATAGTTCATCCCAAATTTGTTTTGGGGAAATGCAATAGAGATGGAAGAAACACACTAAATAGTCTTCAATCTTGGTTGGCATATGAAGCTCAAAATAGTTTTGAGTAATAACTTTTATGAGAAGCGTAGGTGGCATCTCTTGATTGATATCCAAAAGGAAAAATTGTTGGGCATCACTATTATCACTTTTAAGATGAGAGTCCTCTTATCGAAGTATAATCTATTCATGGAGAAATTATTGTTCCTAAAAGGACAGTGGTAGTAAAATAGATCTTAAAAGAGTTCGAAAAACTACGAAAGAGATTAATCGACTAAGTGAACTAGTTAACAAACTTCATTTGACGAGGTGTAAAATAGTAAAGAGGAATGGTTCCTACGAACAAATTAGCCCCGTGTACATGTGTTAGGTCATTCATCTACATGAAGATATGATCTTATGGCTATCAATATGGTATTGCTAGTCAAAGATAAAAAGCTTGCCGATACAAAATAAAAGTGAAAGTGTTGACTTGAAAAGTATAGTTTGATACACCAGAATTCAAAGTGAGCTCCATGTACGAAGTCTAAAGTATGGATTTTAGTTGATTGATAAAATGGGTTGGACCCAGAGTTTGTAAATTAACTTACAAACAATAAATTAATATGGATGGTAACGCTCATGATAACAAGACAAGATTGATAGAGAATATTGCAATCAAAGACAAATCTTGGCTTTGAGAACAACATTCCTATCTATAATTGTATCTTTGATAATTTGAATTCTAATTACCGTAGGAGCACATGTTTGATAACTGGATTTAAAACTTGATCTTGATCAGGTTGTATCTGATACAGCCTAAAATTTTTGGAATCCATAATGTCAAAACTAAGCGTGATTGAACTTTAAAGGAGCTGGAAACTTCATTTTGATCACACAATCAGATAGTTTGATTTTATCAAAAATGAAGATGAATACTATGTTCAATAAATCAGTGGGAGTGTAATTGTGCTTCTAATATTACATGGGGATACGTGTTATTAGAAGATGATAACACCCAAAAGGTCCAGTGTTACTCCATTATGGGTTTAGAAAAGGTTGCATATATTTTTGTGATAAAGATCTATAAAGATAGATCTTGAAAAATGTTTAGCCTATCTGAACCTAAGTACATAGATGAAATCTTCAGAAGATTTTTCATAAAAGAGTCCAAGAGAGAACTCTGTCCTATGGGGACGGGGCTACTCATTCAAAAGTAGTGTTGGAGAACACGGCTACATTAGCAAAAGAATCTATCTCACATGCAATGCTATGTAATAGACTAAATGTTTCACATGTTTAGGAGAGGGAAATGAAGTTCACAAGAAACAATGTACGAAACATGAACTAATGGTCAAAGAACATTATTAGATGCCGAAGAAGCACTGAATATACGTTGTCATAGAGAAAATGAACTAAGAATTCAAAGATTTACAAGCGTCGATTCTCAGTCTTAAAAGACTATAGATTAATCCCAATCTAGATAAGTATTTACTCATAAAAGTAGTACAATCAACTGGAAAAAGTTCCACATGGATATAACTATCGAATCAAAGATAAATACAGTTACTTTGGAAGTAGTAAGAGAAGCGGCTTAGATCATTAAGTTCACATCATTGAACTTGAATATTGTCCTACTATTGTTGATCCAATATAGATTGTGATAACAATGGAGCCATCACACAAGCGAAGGAAAACCATGTCTCATCGAGGATCTAATCGTGTATCAAGGAAATATATCTCTCTAGAAGAGATGATACAAAGAAATGATATAAAGATTGAATGAATCCAAAAGATCCTTTGACATAGTAGATGTCATAGTATATACATGATGGTCATGCTAACACTATAGGTATTTGATATGATGGCAGATGGATATTTTTATATGCAATTCTAGTGTTGCAATACTTGTTAGACATTGATGTGCACAAACACCTAATTAATTAATGCATTGAAATGGTAGATCTGTGATTTCAGATATACATTGTTTTATCGCAAGAATTAAAATAATATAGTCCACAGAATAAATGCTGAAAAACCTGTTAATCACAAGTTGCTATTATTATGAGATACATGTTTTTAGCACTTATTCTTAAATTGTCCATGGTCATAGCAAGGAAAGACACAGATATTGTTATCGCAGATAGACTGACATGCACCACATGTCTTTCTTAAGAAGAAAGTAACTGATCTCACAACTTAGAATGTGGAGACATTTGGATGGATGCATCAATGCTTTGTTAGTGAAACAAGCATCTGGATCGCCTACTTAGAGATACCACTTGGATAGTTATGCTTGCGTCATTGGTTGATCTCTAATGTACAGTGGCAGAATTGGTCCTTTGACTTGAGAATACCATAGAACCTTATGTAAGGATTAGATTACTTTAGCAAACATTGAAGAATACTCTAACTATGGGATGATCGGAAAAGCCACACGGGAACAATGAGAGACACATGAAGGTCGTGAGTATTTAGTAGAGGGTTCATCACTCTTGGATAACGGGAGATCATAACCTGCATTTCACCTAATCAAGTTGATATAAAATCCTTGGCCAAGGTGGGATTGTGATGTTGAAAATAGTTTTCAATTACAATTGCTATTTTAATCAACATTGAGTTGAGAGTGAATAACATGATTGATTGAATGAGATTGACACGGAGCCATATCTCTGAACCAATCAAGTTATATTGATGACGGGATGTTAGTTCTATGGTAATCGCATATGTGAAGGCTTCATCGTTACAACATGACATATCCTAGCACATGGATTTCCATGACATATTGCTAGATGTCAATCATGGATGGAGACCTGGATCGATTCATCTGGGTAAATCGATGATAAACTGAAATAAGGATTTCACTTTATCTTATCCTAATCAAATTAGAATAATGATACCGTGATGTTTGTCATTGTGAATGGGAGCTCAATAGCTCACACACAAAGTAAGGTACTCGTATCTTGAATTGGACTTTGTTGAAATGGGAGAATACTAGTTATGGTATACAAGGCTCAATAGCTGGATCGAGCTATAAGGGTTATGGCCTAATTAATTAATTAGATTAATTAAAGGCTTTAGATGGCTCGGGGTTTAAGAAACTCACTAGCCAATTAGTCTTATTAGAAACCTATAAATAACCCACTATTGTCTTGTAATTGATCGATTGATTGTCTCTCTTAATTCTCTCTGCATACTTAGTTAGCACGAGTGTTTAGATAGGGCATCTCACTATGAAAATGTTCGTGGTTCAAGAGGAATTTTGGCGTGTGTCAATCACTGTTGAGGTCGGGCGGTTGTGGAGATGAAACAACAAATGAGATATTCCCTATGAAATCCGCTTCTGTATCGATAATCTCATATCTCATTTAAGAAGCGAGCAAATCTAGTTTTGAATTTTCTATTTTTGTATTCCATTGAGCATGTGTTATTGGACTATTCCTAATAGAAAATGCCAATCTTTTAATTCATGTAATTGCATCAAACTGAATGCACATATGAATCTCAAAGTAGTCCACTTATAAACAACAAATGACATTAAATCAAGTAACAAGCACATAGAAACACAAAGCCAAGGATGAGGTGGAGATAATTTAGAAAAAGAAAGAAAAAATAAGTAGAGGTGACACGTGTTGCACTAGAAAAACATATGAGACTTACATGCTGTTGATGGTGTGTACTCTTTGCTCGTTTTCTTCTGCCTTTTGTGCCTTCGATGGTGGACACTCGCTGCCAAATTAAAGTGTGATGATAAAATTGGTGAGAAATCATATAGAGCAAGAGAGATAGATTAGGAGATGAGAGAGATTACCGACAAGAAGGTCAGAATAGGTGAAGTAAGGTGCAAAGATCCCTAATTCCTAGAGAGGGAAAATCGTTCTGGTCTGGAACCTACCACTTGCATTGCTTTCTATTTATTTATATTTTAATTTGACAAAGGCAATTAAAATGGAAAGCAGAGTGTTTTCCGTGTTTTCCAAGTTGCAAAAATAACAAAGAAAATGCAAAAAAATTGATTTTCACATTTTCGATTTTCTAAACAAAAATTGGGGACTATTTTCAAAAACAACGTAGAACGCATTTTCGGTGTTTTCGAAAATAGAAAATGAAAAATACCTAGAAAACATCTAATAGAACGGGCCCAACTTGCTAAAAATAAAAAAAAATTCAAAAATCCACCAAGATTAAAATAATTTATAATTTATCGAAGTCAAACATCATTTTATTGAAAAATACAAATTAAAAAAATTTAAAAAGAAACATCTGCTAAAAAATCATAATTATAGTTATGTTAACTAAAATAATTATAATTGTACACACAACACTATTATTTACAATTATGTTATCTGTGGATTTCCACCCTCTAAGTGGTATCCAAGTAACCCATAATTGGTGGTGTGATGCCTAGGAGGTACCCACAAAATCGGTGACATAGCACGCTAGCTAGCCTGATCACTCAGCACATCGCATCGACCGGTTTCTATGACCCGCGAAATGCCCTTCCCAGTACTGCCCGCTTTCCTTAATTAAGTCGTGCTCAATTTGCTATTATGGAAAGGATCCGAACTAGTAAAGGAATTTTGCAGTCACCAAATCCTAAGGGATCAAGTTACAACCTTCAAGGAAATCTAGAAGGATTCGGAGGCTTGACATGGAAAGGATTCCTCTGCTATACGTTTCCTTATACTGCTCAAACCATAGATCATGGCACTCTTCGTATAAGGAAGGTGGCTCAAGGGTGAATAATATGCAAGTATTATCTCTCTAACTCATGCACTTATTATTACCCAAGTGCCACGACTCTTGATATTTTCAATTCCTTCCCCATCACCTCACAAAGCACTGTCCATACGAGCAACGTACATTGCGTGGGAAGTATCGTGAAGGCCGCAAGCATGTGGTATAAGGGGACCGTCCTATCAATTCAAAGAGAAAGAGACTTTCCGGTGGTTGCCCTTTCGGTAGCGGCCTATCAGACTTGTGGAGAGGCCAGAATGATAAAGGAAATTCGAGCCACAGGAACAATGGTGATTGCTCGGAGGACCGTGAGAGCTCTGTCAAGACTACGAGCTTAACGACGATGATGACAATTTTCCCTTCTCAAAGGACTTGAGAATGACAAAATTCCATCACAAGTTTAAGATGCCTCATATGGAACCCTGCAAAGGAAAAAGCGTTCCCATGGACCACTTCAATGTTTACAAGGCCAAGCTATAGGGAAAATCACGTACTGATAAGTGTAGAAACTTCCACTTGACTGTTGAGGGTGATGCAAAGAGATGGTACAACATCCTCACCCTGGAAGAATTCGCAGCTGCCCCACTTCCCCCCTCCCCCGAAAAAACTAAAATAGAAGTTTCTTGATGCTTTCGTTGGCAACAAGGCCACTGCTGCGAAAGTGACCCAGCTCCATAACATCCACCAGAGTCCGCTAAGAGCTTGAAAAGCTACTTCAACCGATTAAGCAAGTTACTTCACAAAATTGAAAACTGCTATTGTGAGAAAACCATGGATCCTTTAATGAACGGGTAGAACTGGTACACCAATTTTTGGCAAGATGTGCAAGACAAGGAGCCCAAAAACTATACCGCACTCGCTAATCTGGACCTGAAGGAAATAAAGCTAGAAAACTTCATCAAGAATCGTATTTTTTATTTGTGTTGATTCTTTGTATTCGGTAAAGAGAAATAATTTGTCTACTAATAGTTGAAAATTTAAATATCTGCTTCCTAATCCCAAGTGCAGGAGTCGCGTAGTAGTATAACTCGGAGTATGAGTGTCGTTCCACCAGCGGCAATGAGAAAGTTTGCAAAATTATTATAAACTAAGGAAAATAAAATAATTAAAACGATTCAACTGAGAATATAAAAATGAGATAAATGAACTCGATATGTAGTAAACTAAGAAGAGAGAAACACTAAGGCGTCAAGGTTTCACCGTCAATTATCAATGCAGTATTATTGATTCAATTATTTTCTTAAAACTTACTTAAGATGTGGCATTGAAAAGATAAATTTAGTTAACGGTTGTTCACACAATAAGCACAAATATTCTCTTATGGAATTAATCTCAAGCATAAACTGTACCTACGGCAGCAATCTATCAAGAAGTAATTCCGTTGAGTCTATAATAAATAAATTGGGTCTTCAAAACTTCAAAAGAATTGTTGTTTTATTAAACAATAAGAAAAACCTGATTGAACCTATGAATTAAATTATATAACTACCATCAATCATCTCAATAAACAAACCCAATGCTAAATTAACAATCCAATAACTAAAATTGCATAAAAGTGCTTGTCTACAGCAAATCAATACTACCACATGAATAATTTAGGTTTCTCCCCTAACCCTAGTTGGGAGATTAGTTCTCCATAGAAAAGAAAGAATAAACCATTATTTGAGAGGAAGACTCAACAAAGAAACGCCGACTAGCAATTTTCATCCGCTTTTCCACCTCTGGTTCGTGACTTTTTCTCTCTTTTTCGTGTATTTTTTCTCCCTTCCAGTCGCCTTCTTTGACTCGTTTCTCTCCCCTTTTCTCCTTCAGCCGTGTGTGTATATTCCCTCATAGAATAGGCCCAATAGTTGTATTAGTTAAGGCCCATCTACCAGTTTTTAAGGACCCTGGCTTGTCTCCTTACGTATTTGCATATATCAATGTTTCATTGGCCATTTTTTTGTCTATCTTCACACATGTGTTGTGTGTTTATATATGTATAAAAGAATGAGCCCATCAACTAGTATCAAAATGAACATCAATTGTTTCCTTTTTACTCAAAGCTCCTTCTCTTGCAAAAGTAGTTAACCTAAGGAAATAGTGTAAAAATCATTTAGTTAGTTATTATTATTGAGATCAATTGCTCAAAATATATAAATTAATACAAAATAAATGTCACTTTTGAGTACTAATCACACCCCCCAATTAGTTTATTGCTAGTCTCTAGCAATTGAAGCGACTCAAAAAAATATCGAACTCAATCTACGAAACCGAAAACAACCTCTAACTAATTTGCTTCCCATAACAAGCTCAGAGAGAACCAAAACCACGTAGCAGAGAGTCACAATCTCAAAAAGGTGACAACAAGAGTGAGCAAGACTTCTAAATATTTGTCACCACAAAGTTTAGTTCATAAACATCAATAATAACTTAGTCAATATTAGTAACTCCCTTGCCCTGGTTTCTACACAAGCCAATAACCACAAATAAGCCTCAACTTCAAGTCTCGCCATGAATATGTCACTCAAAATAAAATCACACTTAGCTAGGGTTAGTGTTTCACTCAATTGATCTCATTGAAGGTTCCGCCATATGCTTGCTTGCTTACCGAGCATCAATTATCAATATGATAATATCACTTGAATCAAGAGGTCTTTATATAGGGTTGTAATGGGGCTTAAGGTTAAGGTTGAGAGGAGGAAAGGGTATGGGATAAACGAATGATTCTAGGAACTAGTAGAGCACATAGAGATGTAAAAGATATGAATCACATGAAATTTCCATCCACCTCTTACCGAGCTTTGTATCAATCATTTTTTTTTTTTTTGCTCGTACTTCATTATCATGTCACTAGTACCACAAAGAATCAAACTCAATTTTCTCTCCTTTTTTTCTTTTTTTTTTTTTGAACTTTTTTCACTTTTTCACAACTCTTCTTTTTTTTCTTTTTTTCTTTTTTTTTTTTTGAACTTTTTCTCTTTTTCACAACTCCTCTCTCTCTTTTTTTTCTTTTTGACTCTATTCAACTAAACACACCCAACTTGAATTATTCAATCATATAACCATCAATAACAAGTAACCATCAACACCAAGATCTCATCAATGCTCTACCAATTCCATAGAATAGGGTAGGATATAGTGTTTGAAGTTCTAGGATAAGAATGCATAGTTCAATGAAAGAATACTCTTATTTTGGCTCAAAGGGGTTAACTAGGGGGTAAAAATTAAAGGATATGGGATAATTTGGCAATGGGGATATATCCTAAGTGCATCTGTCATCTACAAGTCATTGCCAAGTTGACGTATGTTACAACTGGTTCACAGCAAGTTCTAGAGTATACACACAAAAATGAGATCATACGCACATGAATAAGTGTGATTGATGCATAATGTTTCAATCATAAGGCTCAAAAGCTCACAAGGGTTTATACAAGTCTACACCTATTCATGACTTCTCAACTCAAGCAAATTCCAAGACAGTGAAACACACCAATGTGGTTGCAATATTATAAATGGCATGAAAAAAACTTTGTGGGGAAAAATATAAAGAATTAGTGCTCACAACTCATAGCAACCCACTGAATTCGTAACATCAAATATCATCCTTTTTTATGCCACCTTGTAAATACACCAACACATCTTATCATTGATGGGAAGTAAAAATCATATACCTCCGAAAAAAATAAAATAAAATAAAGAATAGACTATCAGATTTTCAAATTTTCTTCAATTTTTTTTTCAATTTTTTTTTTTTTTTTTTGAAAGAACTAAACTAACGAATTGCTAAGAAAATACTAAACAAATTTCTACTTCCTTCCCCCCAACTTAAAATTAGCATTGTCCCCAATATGTGAGATCAAGAAAGATGGAAAACAATTGAACTGAAGTAGAAGAAAACAGTAAGAAATATAGCACCTGATAATAAAGAATTCTCCAAGCAATTTCTCTGCAATTTGTTAGTTTCTAAAATAGCAAAATAATAGGGAAAAAAAGAACAGAGCAATACCAAAATAAATAAATAAAATATTGACAAAAAATGTGGACGACAAGTCCAACGCATCAATCCTGATAGACCAGATTTTCTAGAGAGATGGTATCATCCTCTAGAGCAATATTTTCTAAGAATAGTTTAAGACGTTGTCCATCGACCTTAAACACATTACCATTCTTGGGATCTCAACCTCAATAGCACCAAAAGGAAAAATTCGCTAACCAACAAAAGACCATGTCCACCTAAAACGAAGCTTACCAGGAAACAAATGCAGTCTAGAATTATACAAGAGAACTTTTTGACCAAGCTCAAAATTTTTCCTTAGAATTTTCTTGTCATGAAAAACTTTCATTCGTTCCTTATATATCCTAGAATTTTCATATGCCTCATTCCTTAGTTCTTCCAATTTATTCAACTGCAATTTCCTAAGAGAGCCTGCATCACTCAAACTAAAATTGAATGCCTTTATAGCCCAATAAGCTTTGTGTTCCAACTCTACAGGCAAGTGACAAGCTTTTCCATAGACTGATCTATATGGAGACATACCAATCGGGGTTTTAAAAGCTGTACGATAAGCCCAAAGAGCATCAGGCAGTCGTAAAGACCAATCCTTGTGGTTTGGATTCACCGTTTTTTCTAAAATCTATTTTATCTCCCGATTGGCTAGTTCAACTTGACCACTAGTATGTGGGTGATAAGAGGTAGCAACTTTGTGAGTAACACCGTATTTTTTCATCAAAGCTTCAAACGGTTTATTGCAAAAATGCTTACCCCCATCACTGATAATGGCTCGAGGCGTTCCATGTCTAGAGAAAATATTTTCCTTCAAGAATTTTAAAATAGTTTTATGATCGTTTTTCCGACATGGAATAGCCTCTATCCATTTTGACACATAGTCAACACCCACCAATATATAAAGATATCCAAAAGATGAAGGGAACGGACCCATAAAATCAATGCCCAAACAATCAAATATTTCAATGACTAAAATGGGATTCAAAGGCATCATGTTTCTACGAGTTATCGCCCCTAATTTCTGGACAACGCCACATGCTCTATAATATGCATTAGTGTCTTTGAAAAGAGTAGGGCAATAAAGTCCACATTGCAAAATTTTAGTGGTCGCTTTCTTAACAGAAAAATGACCACCGCATGCTTCATTATGGCAAAAAGAAATCACGTCATGCACTTCATCATTAGGAACATATCTTCTATAAATTTGATCACCACAGTACTTAAACAAATACGGGTCATACCAAAAGAAACTGTGTACCTCAACCATGAACTTCTTTCCATCCTGTGCGTTCCAATCCCTTGGAGTTTCTCCTGTAACAAGATAGTTCACAATATGAGCAAACAAAGGCAATTCCTTAATAGCAAAAAGTTGCTCATCAGGGAAATAATCATTAATGGCACGAATATCAAGGATGTTCGCAAAAACCAATCTGTATAGATGATCTGCCACCACAATCTCTACTCCTTTCTTATCCTTGATGGTGATGTCAAACTCTTGGAGTAAGAGGATCCACCTAATTAGCCGAGCCTTAGCATCCTTCTTACTACGAAGGTACGTCAGTTTTGTATGGTCAGTATAAAAAACAATAGGCGATCCAACAAGATAGGCACGAAATTTGTCTAAAGCAAAGACTATTGCAAGAAGTTCTTTCTCAGTTGTAGAATAATTCATTTGAGCACTATTCAAAGTTCTACTTGCATAGTAAATGACATAAGGTTTCTTATCTTGTCTTTGCCCTAGAACAGCCCCAATTGCATAATCACTAGCGTTACACATAATTTCAAAAGGTAAATTCCAATCAGGTGATTGCATAATAGGCGCAGAAGTGAGCAATGCAATTAATTTATCAAATGCAATTTGACAATCATTAGACCATTCAAATGGAGTGTCTTTAGATAAAAGATTACACAAAGGTCTAGATATGGCACTAAAATCCTTAATAAATCTCTTGTAAAATCCAGTATGTCCTAGAAAGGATCTAACATCTTTTACTCTCTTTGGAATGGGCAATTTGGCAATCAATTCAATTTTAGCTTATCTACTTCAATCCCTCTAGAAGAAACAATATGACCAAGAACAATTCCAGAGGATACCATAAAATGGCATTTCTCCCAATTCAAAACAAGATTTTTCTCTTGGCATCTTATTAAAACTCTTTCTAGATTAGACAGATTATCATCAAACGAATTACCAAACACAGATATATCATCCATAAACACTTCAAAAATATGCTCCACCATATCACTAAAAATAATAGTCATGCACCTTTGAAAAGTGGCAGGAGCATTATACAACCCAAATGGCATCCTACAGAAAGCAAAAGTAGGGTAAAAGAAAATGATCCTTCTGAGTTGCAGATTTAGTTTCCCTGCAATCAATGCACATTCGCCAATTAGAAACAACTCTAGTGGGAACTAACTCATTTTTATCATTTTTTATTACAGTTACTCCAGATTTCTTCGGCACGACCTGTGTTGGACTAACGCACTTACTATCAGATATAGGATATATAATTCCCGCATTACACAATTTTAAAACCTAAGTTTTAACAACTTCTCTCATGTGGGGGTTAAGTCTATGTTGTGCCTCCCTAGAAGGTTTAACATCATCCTCTAAAAGAATTTTATGAGTGCAAACAAGAGGGCTAATTCCCTTAATATCAACAAGGGTCATGCCAATAGCAGATTTATGAGCATTCAAAACATTGATTAATTTACCCTCCTGTTCAAAATTAAGTTCAGAAGATATTACCACGGGAAAAGTGTCATTTGGCCCCAAAAATACATGTTTTAGACCTGATATGAGAGGTTTCAGCTCTGAGATTGGCACTTCTATGCTTGAAGACTTGTTTTCAATACGTGGTGGGATTTTCTCGAACTTGGGGGTCCATCTTTCTTTGCCTTGCACCTGAAAAGCATAAAAAAGTGCACTAATTTCAAAAATTTCAACAACTTGACCAATTTCAGATTGTGTAGAATCATATGAATTCACGAGAAAATTTTCTAAAGGATCAACAACAGTGCTTTTAGCAAATTGATCATGAGCTAAAGTCCCAATAAAATCAAAAAATTCATATTCGTCGTCCCCTTGTGGTTGCTTGAACACATTGAAGATGTTCACTTCTATAATCATGTTTCCAAAACTGAGCTTCATCACTCCACTCCTGCAACTAATATTAGCATCACAAGTGGCTAAAAATGGACGACCTAAAGTCACAAGAATTTGATGTTTAGCATCAGAAATAGGTTCAGTATCTAAAATAAAGAAATCAACATGGTAATAAAATTTATCCACATGAACCAACACATCCTCAATTATTCCCCATGGAATTTTTACAGAACGATCGGCTAGTTGCAATTTAAGCTTTGCAGGCTTAATCTCACCCAGGCCTAGCTCCAAGTACACTGAATAAGGAATTAAATTCACACTAGCACCTATATCAAGTAAAGCACGATCAACCAAATGATCTCCAATAACACAAGATAAAGTAGAGCTTCCAGGATTTTTGTACTTCGGAGGAATTTTATTCTGAAGCACAGAACTCACATGAGCAAATAAAAATGCGATTTTCTTTACATTATGCTTTCTTTTAACACTACATATATCTTTCAAAAATTTAGCATATGATGGAACCTGTTTAATAGCATCTAACAATGGGATGTTGATTTTTACTTGCCTAAAAAAATCTAAAATATCAGCTTGATTATTCACTTTCTTTAACGGTTGTAAAGCTTTAAGAAAAGGTGCAGGCAATGGACAATTTTCACTTACATCGCCCTCTCGAGATTCAATAGCAGCATCATTTCTCTTAGATTTCTCTACATCCTTAACTGAGGGAGTATTATCAATGACTTTACCATTTCTAAGAGTAATAGAATCAACAGGCTCATAGAGTTCGCAAGAATTTATTCCCTTAGGATTGGATTGAGTATTGGAAGGAAATTTCCCCTTTTCATTCACAGCAAGAGCATTAGTCAATTTAGAAATTTGATTCTTAATATCCTTATTTTCCTCAACTAATTGACCAATCATAGAATCATACTTAGAAAACAAAGCATCGTACCTTTGATTTTGCTTTTGTTGATCTTGCATGAATGCTTGAAGAGTATCTACCAACGAAGGTTTAGAGTTGAATGAATTTGGTGTTGAGAATTGTTGGTTAGGAGCACTCACCTGTTGTTGTGGTTCAGTCCTCCAATGAAAATTAGGGTGGAACCTCGTTGCTGGATTGTATGTCTTTGAATAAGGGGAATAAGGCTTTTGAAAATTCCCAACAGCAGCAACTTGGGGGTCTTGTGACACCTTCAAAGAAGGGCAAGTTTAACTAGAATAACCAATATCCCAACAATATTCACAAACTTGAGTTGTATTGGCTTGAAAAATAGGTTGAGACACAGAACAATTATTCAATTTAGCCACCAAAGTCTCGTATTTCATTTTCCAATTATCTTCCTCTTTTAATTGAAAATTCCTTCAGAAGAAGGTGTAGAAGAAGACTTTGAACGATTTGTGCTATCAAGTGGGTTAGGGGTGGACCACTGATAAGCTTTTTCAGCAATTTTGTTCAAAAACTCTATGGCTTCATCGGGATCTTTTTGCATAAAATTTCCATTACACATAGACTCAACAAATTGACGATCTCTAGGGAGAAGTCCCTCATAAAAGTAACTAGCTTGACGCCAAGATTCAAAACCATGATGTGGACACAAACTTAACAATTCTTTAAACCTTTTCCATACATGATATAATGACTCATTCTCAGATTGATAAAAATTAGAGATCTTTTTCTTCAAAGCCATTGTTTTGTGATTAGGAAAATATTCATTAAAGAATGCGTCACACATCTCATCCAATGAACCTATAGATCGAGCTCCCAATGAATACAACCAACTTTTTGCCTTATCTTTAAGAGAGAAGGGGAAAAATTTAAGTTTCACAAAATTTAGGCCATCACCTTGATTATAGAATGCACAAACAATGCCTCAAATGCCCTAACATGCAAGTATGGATTTTCATTTTCTAGACCATGAAATGAAGGAAGTAGTTGGACCATACCAGGTTTGAAATCATAGTTGGGCATATTATGTGGTAGCATGATGCATGAAGGTGCAGTCTTACGTGTAGGATGCAAATACGTTTGTAAAGTTCTCACTGGCGGTGGAGGGTTATTATGTAATGCAAAATCATTATTAAAATCTTCCATATTACGAGATGCAGCAGATGAACTAGAAGCAAATATATTTCCTAGAGAAATGTCAGATTCAAACTCAGAGTCGCGTTCAGATTCTGTTTTAGGCTTCCTAGCAAACCTACCTAAATGATCTCTATGACGCATGTGAACGAAACAAAAACAACAGAAAAAAATAAAAATAATTAAATAAAAATAATAAAAATAATAGTAATATTAATAAATCAAATAATATAAAAAAGAAAATAATAATAAATATAATAATATAGATATAGATAATATAATAAAATAAAATAAATGAAAATAAAAAAAAAAGAAAAAAACTAATTTAAAAAGAGTAAAGATGGAACGAGTGTACCAAATATGCGAAAATTTTGCGTTCTTTCCTAAGCTGCTCCCCGGCAACGGCGCCAAAAATTGCTTGCTAATCCCAAGTGCAAGAGCCGCGTAGTAGTATAACTCGGAGTACGAGTGTCGTTCCACCATGGGCAATGAGAAAGTTCGCAAAATTATTATAAATGAAGGAAAATAAAATAATTAAAACGATTCAACTAAGAATATAAAAATGAGATAAATGAACTCGAGCTGTAGTAAACTCAATGTTCTAAAAAGTGCGCCTAGGCGTGAAGCGTGACATAAACGCGTCGTTTAGGTTAAAAGAGTGGAAAAAGTGGTCAATGCAACTTTTGACTGTCTAGGCGTGATTAAGCGGCGCTTAAGCGTCGACTAGGCGTGCCTAGGCTCGACTAAGCGTCGCCTAGGCGTGCCTAGGCGCGCTTTTTTTTTTTTTACCATATCTATCTTTTACTTTTTAAACTTAAGCCGAATTCAAAGTTAGAAAATAATAAATTAAATAAAAATAAAAGAAATTATACATCTCATACCATAAATATACAATTGAAACCCTCAATTTAATTTTAAATTTTAAACATCTGGGATTTTCAATCTGACCATGTGAACACTGTGACAAGAGTATGCAATCCCTATAAATCTATTAAATAAGAATTGTCCATTTTTTGATTTTTTCCATTTGAAAATATTAAAATTATATTGTAAGTTTGTTAAAATTATAAAGTAGATATAATATTTATGAATTTAGATGTATTTTTTAATGTAGTATATACTATTTTAATTATTTAATACCTTAGACTCATAAAAAATTTAAAAAAATTAAAAAATTTGAAAAACGCTTTTTAACGCCTAGGCGCCGCCTATGCGCGCTTAAGCTTCCAATGCTTGAAGTTTCGGGTCGACGCTTTTCCGCGCTTCACGCTTTTTAGAACACTGAGTAAACTAATAAGAGAGAAACACTAAGGCGTGGGGTTTCACCGTTAATTATCAATGTAGTATTATTGATTCAATTATTTTCTTGAAACTTACTTAAGAAGTGACATTGAAAAGATAAATTTAGTTAACGGTTGTTCACACAATAAGCACAAATATTTTGTTATGGAATTAATCTCAAACATAAACTGTACCTACGGCAACAATCTATCAGAAGTAATTTCGTTGAGTCTATAATAAATCAATTGGGTCTTCAAAACTTCAAACGAATGGTTGTTTTTATTAAACAATAGGAAAAACTTGATTGAACCTATGAATTAAATTATATAACTACCATCAATCATCTCAATAAACAAACCCAATGCTAAATTAACAATCCAATTACTAAAATTGCATAATAGTGTTTGTCTAAAGCAAATCAATACTACCACATGAATAATTTAGGTTTCTCCCCTAACCCTGGTTGGGAAATTAGTTCTCCATAGAAAAGGCTAAAGTGCCATATGGGTATTTTTCTTAGGGGGTGATTGCCATATTGGTATTTTTTTTAGCTCCGGCGCCAAATTGGTATTTTAAGTAACTCCGATGCGCATATAGACCCAAATCGTCGCCGGAATGAATTTTCAGTAATAAAAAATTAATTTTCTAATTTAAAATACAAAAAAAAAAATCATTTATTCAAAAATAATAATAATATCTTAATTAATAATAATAATAATAATATAATACCCTAATTAATATCTTAATCATATTAATCAAATCAAATAAAAAAAAAAAAAAAAGGACCCACCCCACCCACACGCCACCTACCCCCAAAACCTCCACCACCCATTTGGTGGTTTAGACCACCAACCACAGATCACAGTTCTTTGGTGGTCGAAACCACTGCATCGTGGTTTCACCACCAAAGAACCGGATCTGTGGTTCTTTGGTGGTCGACCACCAAGCTTTATTGGTGGTTTCGGCCACCGGCCACCACCACCAGCGTGGTGGTGGTGGTTTGGGGGTAGGTGGTAATGAAATAGTGAAATCCACCTTTTGATTTGATTAATTTTTAATATTCGGTATGTTTTTTACAATGATATATTCCTTATAAAAGTTACGATATTAATGTAAGCAAATATTCTTTGTATTGAAAGTTTTTATAAACACTATTTAATCGATATCAAATTAATTCAATAAAATTAATTATGGACCAAATAAGTATTTATAGAAAAAATAAAAATTTAAATTGTGCAATTTATTAAAATTTGAGACTGAAGAAATAAAATTTAGGTATAATAATTATATTTATTATTAATTATCTGTTAAAATTAAAATGTGCGCCTTTTTAGTACTACTTTTTTTCCTAAGATTCTGTAATCTTGAAGAAATTTTCAAAAAGTTATCATATTTTTGGATTATTTTCTCTATTTTTATAATAATAATAATAATAATAATAATAATAATTTTGAATGTCACTGAGTTTCACTGAGTTGTGGCTGTACAAGTGGCATGGTGGTGGAGAAGGTGGAGATATAATTAAGTTTTGTTTGTTTATTTATATTATTATTATATTATTATTATTAATAATTAAGATATGAAAATGAATAAAAAAATATAAAAAGATTTTTATTGTATTTTAAATTATGAAATTAATTTTTTATTCCAGAAAATTCAATCCGGCAACGATTTGGGTCGATATGTTCGTCGGAGTTACTTAAAATACTAATCTGGCACCGGAGCTAAAAAAAATACCAATATGGCAATCACCCCCTAGAAAAAATACCTATATGGCACTTTAGCCCCATAGAAAAGAAAGAATAAACCATGATTTGAGAGGAAGACTCAACAAAGAAACGCCGAGTAGCAATTTTCGTCCGCTTTTCCACCTCTGGTTCGTGACTTTTTGTCTCTTTTTCTGTGTATTTTTTTCTCCCTTCCAACCGCCTTCTTTGACTCGTTTCTCTCCCCTTTTCTCCTTCAGCCGTGTGTGTATATTCCCTCAAAGAATAGGCCCAATAGTTGTATTAGTTAAGGCCCATCTACCAGTTTTTAAGGACCTTGGCTTGTCTCCTTACGTGTTTGCATATATCAATGTTTCATTGGCCATTTTTTTGTCTATCTTCACACATGTGTGGTGTGTTTATATATGTATAAAAGAATGAGCCCATCAACTAGTATCAAAATGAACATCAATTGTTTCTTTTTTACTTAAAGCTCCTTCTCTTGTAAAAGTGGTTAACCTGAGGAATAGTGTAAAAATCATTTAGTTAGTTATTATTATTGAGATCAATTGCTCAAAATATATAAATTAATACAAAATAAATGTCACTTTTGAGCACTAATCAATATCTTTTTGCTTCACACGGGCATGGTTTTACTATTCACTGGTAAATTTAGCTCCCTTAGTTTTGCTTCTTTACGAAGAACTTGCACAAGTTACATGCAGATGTGAAAGACACATTGCCTGAGCGAGATGTTGTTTTGTGCAATAATAGATTGAGTGGTACTTTTGTTGAGATGATTTTGGTTGAAGTAAAGAAGCTTGGAGCAAAATTGGAGCTTTATCAGAGCATGTGACTTCTGGATGGGGTAATGCAGGCCGAATGTTGGGTCAGCTAGAAGCAAGTGCTTGCAAGAAAAATGCATGAGCTAGCATATGGAAGGACGCTGCGGGTTTGAATGAGGCAAGGATATGATCTGGGGCAACATTAAGAAGGATGGTTTTACATAAAAAGGAAGGGGAAAACAAGGCATTGATTGAGAAAATTGCTATTTTACAATGTCAAAAGAAGTTGTGGCTTCATCTTGGTATTGTAGAGACAAAAGATATCTTTTTGGGGGAGCGTAAAAATCATAGGAAATATTTCCTTGTAGAAATCATTAAAAATTAGTCCTTTTATTTTTCAAATATTACCGTTCCTTTATTTTCTCGATTTTATTTTGGGATGTTTTATTCCTTGTTAAGATCATGGAATGTGATTATAATCTTGTACATTTACATTGAATAAAACACTACAACCAGTTCATTGAAAGATACCTTTTTGCAAAAAAGGGATGATTGCTCTTGATTTTGTTGAGTTTTGCCGTGAGTGTTTACAAGATGGATTTGTTTGAAATACAGAAAAAATTCTGTCAAAATTTTTATAAAAGTCTATTCATTTTATTCTTCCTTTATTGTTACTTCCCCCGTCCCACAAAGATAAGCTTATTCTCTTTTTTCATCTGTTCCAAAATATAGATCATTTTCTATTTATATTTATTTAATTTTTTTACTTTTCCTATTACAACCTTATTTAATAAGCATTGTTATTAGTAAAAGTATGTTATTATCATTTAATATAGGGGTATATATAAAAAAAATACAACTAAAATTTACTTTTCCGATAATATTAATTACAACTTCTTAATCCTTGTGACAGTCAAGCCAACCCTATCTTTATGGAACATAAGGAGTATTATACAATTTATTATTATTAAATATTATTAAAATTATTATTTGTTGAACATATTTAAGCGCGCAATGCATGGGTAACTTTGCTAGTTTTATTAAATAGAAATGAAATTGGCCTAATAACCTACTATTGTCGGTTAACAAGCTCAGTTTGGACCAATAACGTTAATTCTTGAAATGTTGGAGGCTATGCTGTGATTTAAAAAAAACAATTGGAGGCCAACGTACAAAAAGAATATCTCGGGACCACTGAAGTAATTTACAATAAATTAAAAACTAACTACACCCCACCAACCCCGCGGTCTCCCGTCCCCTCATATTCAAAAGAAATTGAGAAATGTGAGGCCATTTGCAACCTCAAAATTGTAAAGTGTAAACCTCCCCGGGCGGGATTTTAAAATTTTAAGAAAATGATTGTACTAACCTTTGCCAAAGAAAAGCCAAAACATTTAGGGGGCGTTCTGTTTGTTTTCTATTTTCTGTTTTCATTTTCGAAAATGTTTTGGTGTTTTCTATTTTCAGTTCTTGTTTTGAGAAAATTGAAAATGCGTTTGGTTTGTTATTTTGAAAAATTATTTTTGAGAAGAGAAAATGGAAAACGTGTTTGGATTATACTTTTAAAAAAATACAATTTCATATAATAAAAATTACAAAACGGTCCTTAAACTTTTCAAGATCTGCAAACAAACCCTCATCTTCACCAACCTACCCCCCACCCTACCCCCCGACCCAACCCATCTCTCTCTCTCTCTCTCTACAGTCGCCGGCGACTGAAGGTGGTGCGAACCACCTCTGAGGTGGCTCGCACCACCAGGAGGTGGTCGCGACCACCTCGGAGGTGGTTCGCGACCACCTCGGAGGTGGTTCGACCACTCGGAGGTGGTTCGAACCACCTCGGGTGGTTCGACCGCCATTAATGGCGGTCGAACCACCTGCAGTGGTCGCAAACCACCTTTGGTGGTTCGCGACCACCTGCGAGGTGGTTCGAACCACCTCCGAGGTGGTTCGACCACCATTAATGGTGGTCGAACCACCTCTGCAGGTGGTTTGACCACCTGCTGGTGGTCGGACCACCTTCATATGGTGGTCCGACCACCACTTTCCGATGGATCTGGTGGTCAAACCACCAGATCTGGTGGTTTGACCCCCAGATCTGGTGGTTTGACTTTTCCGGCGGTGGTCGGCGGTGGTCGGCGGTGGTCGGGGATTGAAACGTACGAAAAATAAAATTTGGGACTGAAATATAATAAATGTAAAGTTTAAAATCCGAAAACGCGTTTTCCTTGTTTTCAACATTTAACACTAAAAACGCCGAAAACGTTAAAAAGACGTTTTCGTGTTTCCTATATAAATGTTGAAAACGTTTTCGAAAATGGATTTTCGAAAACAATAAACAGAACGCGTTTTCAATATTTTCGAAAACAGAAAAACAGAAAACGGGCTGAAAACGGCAAACAGACTAAATGGTAGAAATGGTAGAAAACTTAGCCTGTAAATTTTTTTTTTTTTCTTGGTTGCTGGCCGACTAGCATTCGAGCTTTTCGGCGTCCAACAGCCAAAAAAAGTTACAGGCTAAGTTTGTTGTCATTTCTAGCAATTATTTTCGAAAATGGTAGCAAAAAAAGCCAATGATCTTTCGATTTGTTTTTTTTTTTAAGCAAAGGTAACTAGGGTCATTTTGCTTGAGATTTTAAATTGGGGTGTGTTTAGAAATTTTGGGGGTGCAAATAGCCACACCCAATTGAGAAAGAGATCTCTCTCTTTTCTATTGGCAATATTGTCGGTAGAATATGACCGATAGAAATTAGGGGCATCTCTCTCGTGTTTTCTCCCCCACGAGTTCCGTGGTTTTAAAAATTGATGGTCGATAAAATTAATATTTTACTATATTCGATACTAGAAGAAATTTTCAGAAATATATATATATATATATATATATATATATATTGATTTTAACACACTTGCTAATATTTTATAAAAAAATTTTTCCAATTTACTTGGAGAAAATATACTAATTTCTGTAATTACGAGCCATCTCACTCACACACAAAAATCTATATAAACACGAAAATTAAAGTCAAATTCATAAAATTTACGAAAAGTTTCGCATCTATTGGTATAAGAAGTACATTTTTATCTTTTTCACTTTGAAGTCCTCATTATGTAATGAATGTAAGAATATAGACCAAAGTGCCTCAATTTTAAAAAAACAAGCCCTAAAGGTGCAGTGCCCTAAAATATAGGTCTTGATTGCACCGATCACCTAGTTGCTACCTATTAAATTTAGATTTCTTCTGGTTCTTGATTATTTCACATCCTTTCTTCTCGTTTACAAGAAAATTTAAATTGTAACTTTTGGAAACTATAATGATTATTTATATTCCATCCATTTACAATATTTGCGAAGTAATTGAATTTGATCCTAAGGTGCCTGCGAAAATTTTTAAAGTTTGTTGGATAGATTACTTCAAAACTTAGAGAGAATTTGGATGTTTGATTGAAGTTGTTTACTATCAGATTCAATAGTTTGCTTGATTGGGTAATTCGCGTAAAGAGGACTTAATTTTTATGGTCAATGCGGACTAATGATCTTTTTCAAAATTTTGGCATTTTGGTTCAACTTGTATAATATTGCCAATTTGTTCAATTGAATAAATTATGTGACAAATGCAATTCAATATAAAGCTTTTCAACATATACAAATTAGTCCAACATTTCCTTAAAACGGTAAAATTTAAACTTTAACTTTCATCCAGAAAAGGGCCCCCCCCCCCCCCCCCCCCCCCCAAATTCTTAGCAGTTAAGAAAGAACACATTTCCTCAATTAGCCGTACCTTCAGGAAACAGAGATAAACTTTGCGAACAAATTCAAATGACATTTTATCATTTTGAGAGCTTCAGGTATAGATACTCCTAAAACTCATAAAAAAAAAACTTCAGGTATGTTTGATTCACTCTTTTTTTTCTAGGAAAAGTCATTTTCTAATTTTTTTTTTCCACTCTTAACTGTTTGATTGTAATTTTTTCCTGGAAAACGTTTTCCAACTTTTTTTCAATTTCCGTTCTTTTCCTTATTTTGAAGGAAAATATTTTCTCTTGGGGGAAGGTGGTTTTTGTTTTTCGGAAAAAGTTTAGCACTTTTTTTTAAAATTTTTTTTAATGGACAATTTACTTTAACCATAAAGATAAGGAAAATGATCAAATTTCATTAAAAAACTCAAAAATAAGGAAAATAATATCATTTTCCAACTTTCAAATTAATCCAATCAAACATGTAACTCTACCATTTCCCTGGAAAACCTTTTCCGGCAATTCATTTACCCGAAAAATATTTTCCTTCCAACAATTTTCCGGCTTTGCAATCAAACACACCCTTCAAGAATTTCTTCTTTTCTCCACCAGTCACCTTAGTTGCTCATGTACATACTTAATGTATATGAGTTAAAAATTTATATCTATATATATAAACCATCAACAAATCCATAGTGCCAAAACCTAATATCTTGGTCCTCTTCCCCTTTTTTTTTTTTTCAAATTTTTATATTTCTTTCCAGCAGACAATAAGTCAATAAGTCTAAGGGCACTGCCTTGCAGGGACCCGGATGTATACAAGTTACATGTTAAGGATGGCAATCATACACAACAAATTCAATTACTTTCTATTTCCAATGCAAATTATAAAACAAATAAATTAAAAATAAAAACCTACTTCCCTCTATAAGTGGAACCTTTCCCCCACTGATTGCTGACAATTGACCACTTTCTGCATATTTTCATCCTTCAGATATCAAGTATAATACACTCATTCTTCATGAGAATAGTATTTTCTATGTATGTAAAGAATAATAAATCAAATGTAAAAGCCGTCGGCTGAAATTAAACGAAGTGTCATAGTTGTGCATAAAGCAGTTCATTCCACGTATCAGGTATACCCGGAAGACACCAATGCAAACAATCATTTATACCTTCTGATGCTTTTATGCTGTACCGAGATATATGCCCTTCGTCCCTCAGTTGAGAAATTGCAGTTATATCCAAAAGCTTCACTTTTGTGGCCCTAACGGCACCTTCAATAACAGGGTCACTCGATTCATCCTGAGAAACTTCACCGCCCCTAGAGAGTGGGACAGTATTGTCACAGCGACCTCCTGTGTTCCAATCACCGTGCAAAAAATGACGGGGTGAAATTGTACGGAAAAAAACTTTCAGCCCCGGATGTAACAGGATTTGTGAATCGAGCCATCTTGCAATACTATAGATAGTGTAATTCTTAGCATTACCAATTTCTGCTAGCTTCCTGTCAGTTACGGGCTTTCCATTTGCATGCATAACCCAACGGTTTGCTCTGAGCTTCCCACGGTTCCAGTGGTGGCCCGTGTTGAGTATCACGACATGGAACCGAGGAAGAAAGCGGGCCAAAAATGCTGGTGGTTGATCCAAATGCATGGCGAATTCTGTCACCGGATCTGTCATATTAATGGGCTGGATTCCACACAGACTGGCTGACCAGTAGTATAGAATTGTAGTGTTTGTGTTTGGGAAACGGTAAGCCCATCCATCAGGACGAATAGCGCCTCGTGGCTTTAGGAGTCCATATTTCCATCCAACATCTTCAACTTCGGGTTTTTCCATCCCACCAGTGACCATACACATGAGAGATTGAAATTGCTGTCTTCCCAGTGAATCTCCTATAAACGCAATGGTCTTGTCCTGCATTCTGAAATATAGTTACATTTTTTAGAGCTTAAATGAAACATTTTTTTTTTTCGCTTTTTGCTTAAATGAAACGTTTTTTTTTTTTTTTCCTTTTTCTTTCTCTTTTAGGGCTCTATCCAATTTGCTGCTCGAATGATGTACTGTGGACTAACAAAGCAATTTTAGACTAACGTTTATGAAACGGTTTAAATTATAGACAAATGAAAATGAATTATGGATAAGTGGACAATACTTGTGGATCCCACACAATTTGTAGAGGAAACTGGTTTGGTTGTTTAACAATTAGCATGAGTCAAACAGCAGAAAGGACATATACCTTTTCAAGAATTCGGATCTCTCAAAATCTCTCATCTCACAATTATCTGGTTGCCATCGATAACCTTCATAAGAAAAATCAGTTCGCTGGGTTAGTCTACATGCCCACATATCAGATAGCCACTGCTTACAGCCAAATCCAGAATACAATGGTCTCCGACCGTCTGCAACCCATCTGCCTTTAGCATAATTACAAGCTGTCGAAGCAACCAATAACAGGTGTTATCGCCTTAAACTTTAAATCTGTTGCATATAAATTTTAACGAGTTATAATTGGCAAACTATGTTACTGCTTTGTCTCAAATCTAAATACATGTTGATGCTTAAAACTAAAACAGCCAACTCGAACTATAATATAGTTGTCTGAAATATAATGAACAGCATGCAGATGCGCAAAATATGTTCATAATAACTCATGAACCGTGTTTTCATTATAAAAATCAATTAAGAAGCCCAACATGCCAAATATTTATAGTAAATACTAGATCTCAAATTAGTACAAGAAAAATAGTATCCACAGCTAATGGGACCTTTAAGATAATAATTGGAATATTTGATCTTCATTTCATTATCCTCTGTTTGGAAGGTGCTCAATCTTTTGAAAGAATGCAGGAATCTGTTGCAGATCCAAGATATAACAATAGTGATATGAAGACTGTTTGAACAGAATATCGCGAACTACATTAACATTGAAACTTCTATACTCCGCATAGTAGTTGAAACTGGATGTGATTGAGAAATTGGAATACAGAAAATTGGGTTCTTCTCAGAATTCTTGCCAAAAAAATGCCTAAAAAAAAAATGCCTGCCTCAATGGTAATTCAAATCCTTAAGCCCATCATAAATTGGTACCCAGTAAAAATTCATTACCACCTACACAGCATTATTATATGTGCTGCATCCTAGAGAAAATTCTGTCGCTGAATATCAAGTACTTAAGTTCCATAATCAATAGCCATATTCATAAAAGTGGATACCCAGGATTCATGGACGCAGAATTTCTTATCAAATCAAATTCGGGGTAGGAAGAAGGATGCAGTGGTGAACAAGATTGAGGGCTTGTTCTATTCACATTAAATTTCCTAAAATTAAACTTACTTTTTCTCGCTCCTCCCTCTTCAACCACTCATATATTGATTTGACAATTACTTCATATTTTTTAATACATGTGCAATTCTCAACCATACATTCAAACTCAAATTTTTTATCAAATTTAATATGGGCAGAACAAGCTCTGAGTAGCATACCTTGCTTTCTAACAGAGGAACCTAAGCCCATACTTTCATCTTTTCTTTCAGGAGAAGGGAGGATAGGTATGTCATTCACTGCGCTACCAGAATGCTCCGTTGACACATCATCTTCTTTATCTTCCACTACTTGCGAATGTGAATATTCCTCCACATGCTGTTCTTTGGAATTCAGTAGCACTGGAGATTCAAAATCGGCCACCGAAAGATCTGGTGCCAATCAAGAGAAAATTGAAATAAATGTGTCATTACGCTATTTACCTGTTATTGAAAATATATACATTTATCCAGACACTTTCACTATGAAGGTTATCCGTCACACAAAATAACTTGTGTGGACTGCACTTATGTAGGGAAGGGAACTCAAAAGGGAAAGTGAAGCCAGAAATGGGAAAGAAGGAAAAGTTTAAAACCTCAAAACATAACTTACGAATTAAGCACCCCATTAAGAAAATAAATAAATAGAGAAAAATAACATTTCAAAATTAATTTCAGTTCAATAGAGGATGAGATAATCAGTAACCACGCCATTGAAAATTGACCAGGCAGGCTGGTTTGAAATGGTTGAACAAAGCCAAAAGTAATTTAGAAGCGGAGAGAAGTGTAGCTTTCGCGTGTGTCTGTGTGTGTGATTGTGTGTGCACGCGTCGGTGGGTGGGCCCCCCCGGGGGGGTGGGGGGTAACACTTAATGACAAAGGCATAGCACAGCATTTAGTGCCACTGAGTTCACACAAACTCTATAACGTGCACATAATACTAGTAGGACACAGATTGACAAGGTTGATCAAATCAGAGTTTGGTGAGCACGGTGGATTTCACAATAGAGGTTGATGTAAACACAACATGATGTAGAAAGCAGTATTAGCTTCACAGTTGAATGTCAACGGTATGGTAAAAATATGCTGGTAAACTTTTGTGGTAGCTACAATAATGCATACAGCTTCAAAGCCAAGTACTATTACTACACCTAGCAATCTCAGTTGTAGAATTTTTTCACCCTTTCACATTGAGGCAAACTGCAAATATTTAACCATAAAACTCCTCTTTAATTCCTAAGTCAATAAAGTATATTCCTTGACGAAAACGAAAAGTTTCCTTTTAGTTACTTCTGACCTCAACTGAATGCTTGATTAGAACCTGGCTGATGCAAATGCAGCAGTTTGTGAGTTGATCACATTCAAGATAGCTTAATTTGTATTAGTTCTTGGTTCCCAGTGCCACTGTAGCTTTGTCAACAACCAAAAAACTACCAATATCAATTTATCAAGTTGATACCTGGGGTATACATCCTTAGCTGCTCTTCTGACGATAATAGACTGATAAGAAGCGGGTTTTTCTCGCCAGCCCAAAGAAAAAGAGTTGTAAGAAAGATAGCAGCCACAGTACATGAATGCCGTCCAAATAATCTATTTCCAGCCTTCATGGTTGTATCAAAACTCCAAAAGCAACATAGACTCGTAGTCAAACCTCAGTAGCACCTATCTTTTAGGGACTTGCACATATATACAGCACAAGATTCTGTACAAAACGTCCAGGTGACCACTGATGCAGCTATATGTTATGCAGCTGGCAGAGAGACAAATAGGCAAGATCCATAAATTTGAATTTGAGTGACAATCCGTAAGTGTGAAAACATGAAGATTCAGCTCCATTTTCATTACAGAGTACACAGTGAACCAAATGTATCTATCTATACCCAAGTGAGGTGATGGGGGTGGGGGTGGGGGTGGGGATGATGATGTTGGGGTTTGATTACACAAGTAGTCTTCAAATGATTTCAGATAATCAACACTTTTTGCTCCATGGAAACCCATACACTGCCAAGAATTTAAAAAATTTAGCATACCATTTAAGTAACCGCTCATTTTATTTCTTTACACCATCACTACATCTTCAGGTTCGAAATGTAATAGAAGGAACAGTTTAATTTTAAAATTTAAACTAAATTAGAGATAATGAGGATCAATTGCACTCGTATAAATAATGGGCTTGAGTGGTAAGTTGTGTTTAAACAAAAATACTTTTAAAAAAATTCTACTAGCCATTTTTTTCACTACTATTTCAAAGGACCACATATGCTAACCAGTTTTACATAATTCATTTTATATGTTTTTAAAGAAAATGTTTGTGAACACTTATTAAATAAGGCCCCAAGTAAGCAATGTCTGGATAAATGGAATCAGAGATTTAATACAAAGAGGAAGAGAGCATTGAGTTTCATTGCAGAAAATCTTACAAGAAATTCAAGATACTGACCACAAAGTATTAGCTGGTGAGACTATGAGGACAGCCATCTACTGAAATTAGAACAATGCAAGAGTACGTTTTAACTAAAGGATTAATTTAAGTCAAACTGAGACATGACTCCAGGATACTTTAAATCATAGTGGTAAATAAGTATAGCAGTGGAGTAACCACATGGAATGTGCAGTCCCAAGAAATGACTGATTTGACACTGAAGTTTCATCATCAATAAATATTGACTTGATTATGTTTTGATAGTCAATATTATAGTAGACTCATGGAATAGAAAAATGGTAAGAATTGATGTGTTTCAATGAAACCACTAAAGTAATTGTCTTAAATTTCGGAGAAATGTTATGAATCTGATATTTTTAGGTTTCGAAGTGTTGATTATTAAAGGCGTGCAGGAGATGGATGCAACAGCGCTAATGTCATTAAGATGATCGTATAGACCACGCCCGATTGTACAAAATAAAAACGAGTGTGCACTAACAACTTACGAAAAGAAAACTAAACTAGGAATTTCATTTTCAAAAAGAAATAGAAAAAGAATAGCCTTCGGTTGGTTAACTCATTTCCCAGCATCACAGTCTACTGGATCAAACTTCCTCTATGTCATTCTTTAGGCAAGTAAAATTATTACAATTACATACATATGTCAACTTCTAGCAAATAATCCAATTATACATATGAAGTCAACATGTGTCTTCCATTTTCTCGCAGATAATGGATAATTATTACATCAAATGCACCCCAAAATAGTATGCAATCATGAAACCACCATAACTAGCATCATTTGTTACTTTACATAGATACAGGAGAAAAAAATGTTGAGGAAATGAAAGAGGAAAATCTGACAGCGCAAGCAATGTTGCAACAAAAACGAAAAGGGAAAAATGTAGACATTTTGAAGCACGCACAACCGTCGATTCACATAATGACAATATGAAAAAAATTAAATGTCGATAATGGCAGCCCACATTGTAAAATCACCGGAAAGACACAAAATTCATTTATAACAACCTTGTTTTCTGAGTGCTGGAGATCTGTTGGATCCTTTCACTTTTTAGCGACGAATATGGATAGATCTGTATATCATAGAATATAAGCCTGGGTAGGAATGTGGATTGTTATCAATTTATTTCTTTTTTATTTGGCGAGATATGTGATGCAGAGGATGTGTAATACGATGTGTCGATCCCCTGCGAGTGTCTCCAGATCAATGCTAGGTGGGAATTGGGAGATAGAGAGGAGAGGAGTCGACGAGGACATCTAATCACGTTTCACCGCGAATCGCGATAACGAGGGATGGAGACCGACTTTTTGTTTTTTAACTCCCTGTCCCACAAGTCTCATCTTCATTTTCATAAACATTAAAAAATTTCAATTAATAATCTTTAAAAATTAATATTTTAAAGGGTGAGGCTAAATGCATCCACCCCTTTACTAAATACACCCATTAATACCCATATTCTCATTTTACCATCGCTCCTTTTCTTTTTTTTTTTTTTTTTTGGCATGTTCGCCCCCTTGGGGGCTAACAACCAAAGGGTTGTTCGCCCTCTTGGGGGCGAAGAGTCATAAGACTGTTCGCCCCAAGAGGGCGAACAGCCAAAGAGCTGTTCGCCCCCAAGGGGGCGAACATGCCAAAAAAAAAATTATTTTTTGAAATTTAAAGTTTTTTTAATAATTATATTTAATAATTTATTGGATACAATTACTGCATTATCCAAAAAATTTCGAAATTCATTATCATTAAAGTGATTGTTAAAAATTTAAAAGAAATTTCAAAATTACTCGTGAATGGTTTAAAAATTTTGAATTTCTTAATGATTATATTTAACACTAATAGGATAAGGTCAATTAGTATATCATCAAAAAGATTTCCAAATTAATCGTCTAATCGTCAAAATGGTTGTAAAAAACTTAAAAATAAATTTTAAAATTATTCATGAAAGTGATTGTAAAAAATTTGAATAAAAAATCTGCAATTAGGCCGGTGCAATTAATAAGGGTAACATAAAAAATTTTTTAAAAATTAATCATTTTTAGTTTAATTTTTTTTTTTAAATACTTGTTCGCTCTGAACACAGCGAACAGCGAATAAGCTCTGATCACAAAAAAAAACTAGTTCACATACAAATATGAAAAAAAAAAAGAGAAGAGAGATGAGAGAGGAGAGAGGAGAGAGAGAGAGGGAAGAGAGGGAGAGAGAGCGGGAGACAGAGGGGAGAGGAGAGAAAGGGAGGGAAGAGAGAGGGAGAGGGAGGGAAAAGGGAGGGTGTATTGGTAATTTTTCTTTTTTTTTCTTTTTAATTTTTGAAAATGGGTGTATTTAGTAAGGGGGTGGGTGCACTTAGCACCCTATTTTAAAACATAACTTCTAATATACCATTTTATTTATTCATTACACAATAACATGTGTGCGTTGCACAGAAATCGTGTATATTAATATATGATTCCTATAAATATAAATAGGACATCATTATCAAGAACTAAAAATAATTATAAAAATACGGTATAATATTGTACATCACATGATTTAAATAATACATGTTCAAAATTTTCTAAAATTTTCTATAGAGTTTCACGAGTACTTCAGTCAATTCGGTTCACACCATGTTCATGCCCCGCTCAGAAACGCTTATCCTCATTCCCGCCGCATTCTCATTTAATCAAGGCCAATTCAGGATGATATAATAATTGCAACAAATATGGACTACCCATTCTATATCTTCACCCCGATAAAAAATTCTCATTCCCGTCCACGTCTCATCTTAATCATTTAATCGAAGACTTTTATGTGTATTTATTAAATACTAATGACATCTAATTTTTTCAGTAAATACCTTCTACACATACTAAACACGTATATTAACCACATATTCAATACAAACTCACCAATTTAAAATATTCGGTATATTAATATTTTTTTAAAACATCATTTTAGATGTTTATTTAAAATAATTTAAATTATATAGAATTCTTAATATGGATGATAAAAAATCTCATAAATTTTATACTATCTTGATCAAATATCAAATGATTGGATACCAAATTTAAATTAACTTGAATAAGATAAATAAATTAATATATATATATATATGATTAATAATTAAAATACCCAACTTAATCAATAATAATTGTTGAAAAGAAAAAAAAATCTTAAGATGCTATTAGAAGAATAGTAGAAATTGAAAATAAAAAATAAATTCAACTATGATGAATTTTGATAAATTTGTGTAACCACCATATTTGTAGTTTATTTTGTTTCCTATCTTTATTGCAAATTATGATTTTTAATATGATGTGATTTCTAATATTTGAAACTATAACATGTAAATATATGTCATAAAAAATGATTTTCAAAAATATGTCAGCATAGAAAAATGATTTCCTAACTCTAAAATAATCAATTTAATATCCATACTTTTTAGAATTGTACGAGTCTAATTTTAAAGATATCTTGTAATTTAAAAGATATCTTGTAATTAAAAGATTTTTTTTTTTAATTTTCAAGGAAAATCTTGTCAGCCCATAGCAATCCAATTAATTTTAGTTATTTTTCATTTTTTAATTAATTATATTTTTCATCTTCTAGCAATATAGTTAATTTTAATTAATCTTTGTCCAGTGAAATCACATCCAATTAAATATTAGAAATCTAAGTAATTTTGATTAATTACAATATAAATAATTTTCATTTTTTAGCTAATTATTTCAAAATAATTAGCTTAGTTGCCTTAGTTTTAAAAATTGTATGAATCCAATTTTAAAGATATATGTTATAATTTAAAAGATATAAATATAGACACATATTTAATTAATTGAAAATTTTGGATTAATGTTACAATTGAACAATTAATTAAACAATTAATTAATACTAGAGTTTTTTATTAATATTTTTAATTAAAATTTATTGACATGTAAAATAATATAGACATATTATTATTATTATTATTATTATTATTATTATTATTATTATTATTATTATTATTATTATAAAGATGAATGAAACGGGATGATATCATGGCCGAACCTGATTTTTGAGATGGGTTCTTTACAGTTTTATCAAATCTTAAGTTTTATATTTCAAAAATAAGGTAAAATTGAAAAACTTACAAAAATCTTGCTTTCACAGTTTGGACTAGTTGGGGCGATCATGATGTGCGATCGCACACACAATCACGCAACATACATCTGGAAAAGAAAAAAAATTGGTGTCGTGCGATCGCATGGTATAAAAAAAAATTGTTTAAAAAATCGAAAAATGGTTGATAACTCACAAATGGAATATAATTTTTCAAAAAAAAAAGATATAAGCATCGGTAAAGTTGGTTGTTGGAATGGGCTCGTCGAGAGCTGCGAAAAACATATATTAGTCATCCAAAATAGATAGCGTATGCAAATTCTATGCCCCAAAATAATTTAAACTATTACACAAGCATTACATAATTATTACAAAATCATTACACAAATATTACACGGCCATTGCACAGTCATTGCACACTTATTACAAATTAACTTTGTATTATATTATGCACATATTACACAACCATCGTACATTCTTTGTCATGGATTGACAATTAAATCCAAGCATCGCCTAGATTTTGTGGAATGTGATCACACGGGTTTTTGCCATGCAATCGCATGGCATAAAATTTGGGCATTGATTTCGCAAAATATTCGCGCGACTGCACATACCAGATGTTTCTTAAAAAGGCTAGTTTCAATGTAGGATTTTTGTAAATAAGTTTATTTTACCAGATTTTTGAAATACTAAACCTAACAACCATATTTCATGTAATTGCCTCTGTAGACATTAAAATTTTAAAATGAATAAATTATTTAGACTGGATCGATTTTAGTTAGCCCACCAAATGCATTGGGTCATGTTAATTTTAATCTATTAATCCATTAAGCTTTTAAAGTCCAAATGTCTATAAAAGCCCAAATTCAATTTAAAAGCCCATGTGGCCCATCCTACTTTTCTTAATCTTTACTTGATTTTAGTTAAATATAATCAAAATATTATATTTATATAAATCATTTAAATAGGTTAAGATAATCAGTAGACTTTTCAAAAGAATTATTCAAATTAATCGGATAATTCTTAAGTGGTTAAAAGGCTATCCAAATTTGCCTATAAATAGGCCACTAACCCTAATGCAGAGACCCCCCACAAGGGGAGGAGAGCAAGGAGTCAAGAGGCGAAGAGCTGCAGAAGTTCAGAGCCAAACACAAGAAAAAGAAAGGAGAAGAAGAGCACAAACACTCTTCAGTTCTCCAAAACCAAGCTAAAGTCAAGAAGGAAGGAAGAAGAAGAGATATAAACATCTCTTCAGTTCTTCGAATCCACGACAAAGCCGGCCGCATCAAGCTAAAGCCAAAATCAACGCGTCGGAGATAAAGCTCCTCCACGAAGACAAATTCAAAGTCGAAGAACCAAAACAAAGCTCTTCAACGAATCCACACCGTCCAAGAATCAAGTCCTTTTGGAGCGTAGGATCAAGCCACGTGGCCTCGTCTCCAACCTGCAGATCGTTAATCGCAGGATCGCTCAAATCAAGGAGTCAATCCACTACAAAATATCAAACTCAATTTGTAACAACTCTTAATTGTATTATTTTGATACGATAGAGAAATTTGTTCGTTACAAATTTCTGGCACGCCCAGTGGGACCCTCTTGCCTCTCATCTCTCGATCTACAACAAATCTCAAGTTCCAAATTCAACAAACATGATGACTGACGGAAAAGTGAAGCAAACCAGGGCGAACTTCGAGGAGACGCTGGCTGAATTCCTCCATGCCACCAGAGCAAAGACAAGGGCTGGGAGATCTCGATTGGTATCGCCATTGAGAAAGTTCTCCAAGAGAGGTAAAGGAAAAATCCTCAACCTCAAGAAAGCTGCCTCCCGTTCTCCGGGAAAAGCAAAACTCTTCCAAGAGAACCCTTTTTTCCGAAAAACACCTGGATCCGACTCGCCTCGGATGAAGGGTCTGCCGATCGACCAAAGCCGCTCTTCTCGAAAATGGGGAGATTACACATCTTCTGAGAAGTCGCTCGAAGACGTGCTAGTCACTGAAGCGGGTCCTAGTTCGGATGAAAAGCTCCAACAAATGGCATTGGCAATCGAAAAGCTGTCAAAGTCTCTCGAAGAGAAAGACGCCCAAATTGCCGCTCTCATGAACAAATTGGAGACGCATGAGTCGAAAAAGAAGATAGCCACAAAGATGAAGGCTCCTTCAGGGCAAGCGTCCGAAACTCATGAGGATGAGCAAAAACAAGACATGCATGATCGGACCGTGCTAAAAAATGTGTTCCGTGATGCTACACATGTCTCTGTTGGTTCTTCATCGGTCCAGCAACTTCAACACATGATTGCTGATACCATCCGTGCTCAATACGGTGGTTCATCGCAATCATCACTGCGTGGTACGCATAAACCCTACGGCAATCGGATTGACGAATTGAAGATGCCCCTTGGCTATCAACCTCCAAAGTTCCGAGGCCGATGGTAAAGGCAACCCGGCAAAGACATTGCTCATTTCATTGAAACTTGCAACAACGCAGGTACATACAATGACATGATGGTAAAGCAGTTCGTCCGCTCTCTCAAAGGCACAGCATTCGAATGGTACACTGACCTCTCAGCTGGATCGATCGACAGTTGGGATCAATTGGAACGCGAGTTTCTCACTCGCTTTTACAGCACCAGGCGCACGGTCAGCCTTCCAGAACTTGCCAGGACAAAACAAGGCAAGGAGGAGCCGGTGGTCGAATACATCGAACGATGGAGAAATCTCGTGCTCAGCTGCAAGGAGCGCATAAGCGAGGCCTCGTCCATCGATATGTGCGTCCAAGGTATGCACTGGGGATTGTTATACAATCTCCAAGCCAATATGCCACATTCTTTTGAGGAGTTGGCTACTCGAGTGCACGATCTCGAAATCCAGATCGCAAGGCATGGAAGCTATCTGCCAAGTGATCCGAGAAAGCAAAAAGAGTTAAAGAAAGAAGTCAAAAAAGACAGCAGGCCAATGAAATCAAAGGAAGCAATGGTCGTTTCCACGACTCCAGCGAAAATCACCTTCAAGAAACCAAATTCAAATCAGGCCCCAAGACCAAAGCAAGAATTCAAGCCTAACAAGGCGCCAACCCAAAAGAAGAGTCTCCCAAGCCTAAAGGAGCTCGAAGAAAAAGAGTACCCCTTCGCAGATTCTGAAGTCTCCGGAATCCTAGATCAATTATTGGAGCAAAATATAATTGAACTTCCGGCGCCAAAAAGGCCGGATGAGGTTGGTCGGGTTGACCATCCAAAATACTGCAGGTACCACCGGATCATCAGCCACCCCGTGGAAAAGTGCTTCGTGCTGAAGGATCTCATTGTCCGCTTGGGCAATGAAAATAAAATCACGCTCGAAACCGGCGAAAGCTCTACTGCAAACTGCTCAATGGTTTCGTTCGGGTCGTTTGACCCAATCTCTATCCCAAATCACAGGAAAAATTGTCATTCCATCCAAAATGCAGGGACGCCTTCTCTGAAACTAGTTGAGTTTGGACCTCAACTGCCGGAGGGAGCGAGATTGGTAGAGTTTTGGGCCAACGGAGAAGTAACCGCCGAATACATCTACCCAGAGATGGACAAACCTCGTGCTCCCAATCGTCCTTCATTCTATGAAGTCATGACGGATGACTTGGGACGCCTGGGAATCGATCTGGAAACCGAAGATGAAGTTGGCGATGGCTGGTCCACCTTTATGAACAAGAAGAAGAAATGTCAAAAATCATGTAGAAAAGGTAAAGCCTCATTTCTTAAACCTGTTGCAGGGCAAACACTAGGGGCGCCAAATAAAGAAGTCCAACCCGTCGAAGAAACAACAGTGGACGATGGGCAGGGGGCATGGACCCTCGTTACAAGACGGCGCCGAAAGATCCCAAGGACGCCACGCTCCAGCAGTCGCAAAGAACCACAAGGGAAAAGGAAGTGGTCGAGCGATCGAAGAAAGAAGCCCGCCACAAATAGAGTGGCATCAAAGAAAGCGACTTTAGGAGTTGCAGCTGCGTCAACTCTTCCCAAACCGATAACCTTAGGAGATTATTTTCCTAAAGGTTATTTCAAAGATCAACCCGTGACTTCATATGTCACGAATGTCAAAGATAGCAGGAAGCTCAAGGCCAAGGAGAATGAAAAGGTCGAGGAAAGTTCAAAGCAAAGCGACAAGTTGGAAAAAACCGTTGCTCGTCTCAACAAAATTTCTCCTGACATGAGTCTCGTGGGGATACTCCAGCTTCCATTCGATGATCGTATGGCTCTGATTGCAGCTCTGATCGATCCTGAAGAGTACGAAGAGAAAATCTTCAGGCCCACCAAGCTAGCTACTCAAAGAGATTGCATGGCTGCTATAACATTCAGTGATGAGGATCTACAATTGGGTTCTCGACTACACAATCGTCCATTGTACGTCAGTGGCTACATTCGAGAATGTAAAATGCGGCGCATCATGATCGATTGCGGCTCGGCTATCAACATAATGCCCATCCAAACCATGAAGAGGATTGGGATAAGTGCTCAGGATCTTGCGAAGAACAATATCATGATCCAAGGGTTTAACCAGAAAGGTCAAAGAGCCATGGGTACTATCCGGCTAAGGTTGAAAATCAGGGAGTTGATTTCATCAGCTCTCTTCCATGTCATCGACGCCAAAACATCATACGAGCTGCTCCTGGGGCGTGTTTGGTTGCACGAAACTGGAGTGGTCCCTTCAACTTGGCATCAATGCTTCAAGTATAGCCAAGACGGAGAAGTTAAGTGTGTTGCAGCCGAAACAAAACCATTTCTCAGCGAGGAGTCCTTCTTTGCTGACGCAAAGTTCTACCTTGAGGACAATCACAAAGCTGAAGTTCCCAACGCTGATGCTGATGGCAAAGGTACAGTCAAAGTTGTAATCCCACCTCATCAACTACCGGTTGGCAAGTCAAACCTACACCCGGAAGGATCCTCGAAAGGAAAGCAACATAAAGCAACCTCCCAGAAGGAGTTAACTTTCCCGATCCCTAGCATCCCAAAGTTGTTGCTGCCTCATGAGCTAGTGAAGGAGTTCATGAAGGGCTCTAAAATTTCAAAGGGCCCAACAGCTACATCAACCAGTTCGAAACATGGCTTAGGTCCATCAAAACAAATCCCGCAATCTGTTGAAAGCGGTGGTGAACCAAAGAAGATCTTCAAGGGTCAAGTATAACCCTCGGGCCAAGAAGTCGCTGGAGAATGCCGGATTTGGAACAGGAGAACCCCGAAAATTGGGCGATCTTGATGCAATTCTTTCCAGTGGACGTCCAGCCGCAGAAGGAAGGTATGGGTTGGGGTATAATCCGAATCCCCCGAAACCCATCAAAATCAAGAAGGCTTCTTCAAATCCCATCATGATCCAGATCTGCGAAGTCCCTGAAGAAGAATATGAGGAGCCAAGGCGACCATCAGTATTCGATAGAATCCAGAACGAGGACGTGAGGGTCTCAGTGTTTCAGAGATTGCAGGGACAGCCATCAGCAATAGGCGAGCCCAAAGAAAAGGTATCCGTGTTTCAAAGGTTGGATGGTGAAGCTACGACCACTGCTCCCACCGGTGAACGAGCACGAGACTCAGCTGAGTCAACTCATAGACAGTCAGCCTTCTCCCGGCTTGGAGTCAAAACCTCCAATCCACGCTCCAAGTCTCAGAAATCTAGGAGGAGATAGAGGAATAAGAGGCATCCACGACTTCAAAACGATGAGACTGATGACGAGGTAGTAGCCGTCAATCACATCACGTTCGAAGAAGCTTCTGGGTCAGAGTCTGAATCCGATAATTCTCCCACGGATTTAAGAGCCTCAACCCGCTCCGCCAACATTCAAGAAGGAGGACAAAGCATCAGAGATGATTTGAAGCAGCTAAACTTAGGAACGGAGGAAGATCTAAAGCCAGTCTTTGTGAGTGCTCTCCTGAACAAAGAAGAAGAATCCAAATACTTCTACTTGCTTCAAGAATATAAGGATGTGTTTGCATGGTCCTACAAAGAAATGTCAGGCCTCGACCCTAAAGTGGCCGTGCACCATCTCGCAGTTAAGCATGGAGTACGCCCGATCAAGCAACCTCAAAGAAAGTTTCGTCCGGAGCTTATCCCTCAAATTGAAACAGAGGTTGACAAATTGATTGAAGCAGGATTTATACGCGAAGTCAAGTACCCGATGTGGATCGCCAATGTCGTTCCGGTCCGCAAGAAGAATGGTCGATTCTATGCATCTGTGTTGACTTTAGAGACTTGAACAAAGCTTGCCCGAAGGATGACTTTCCACTCCCAATAACAGAGTTGATGGTGGACGCAACAACTGGATATGCAGTCCTTTCCTTCATGGATGGCTTCTCTGGCTACAACCAAATTCGGATGAATCCAAAAGATGAAGAACTTACAGCATTCCGAACCCCAAAAGGCATATACTGTTATAAGGTGATGCCGTTCGGATTGAAGAATGCGGGAGCAACTTACCAGCGAGCGATGCAGAAAATCTTCGGTGATATGATGCATAGACAGGTCGAGTGCTATGTGGATGATCTTGTTGTCAAGACAAAGAAACGGGACGACCATTTGCAAGACCTTAGGGACGTCTTCAACAAACTTCGGCGCTATCAGCTGAAGATGAACCCACTAAAGTGTGCTTTCGGAGTCACTTCCGGGAAGTTCCTTGGCTTCATTGTTCGACATCGTGGCATTGAGATAGATTAATCAAAGATAGACGCTATAGTCAACATGCCAGAACCGAGTAATTTGCACGAATTGAAAAGCCTCCAAGGAAAGCTCGCCTACATTCGAAGGTTCATTTCCAATTTGGCGGGGCGCTGCCATCCATTCCATAAATTGGTAAAGAAGAACACACCCTTCGAATGGGACGATTAAATGCGATAAAGCTTTCGAGAACATTAAACAGTATCTATTACATCCGCCAGTACTTACAGCTCCAATTCCTGGAAAGCCATTGACTCTCTATGTTGCTGCACAAGAATACTCACTGGGGGCATTGCTCGTACAACTCAACGACGATGGGAAAGAGAGTGCGCTCTACTACCTCGCCGAACACCGTGGGAGCCGAACTAAGATACTCCCCAGTTGAAAAAATCTGCTTGGCCCTGATCTTCGCAGTAAAGAAGTTGAGGCATTACGTGTTGGCACACACGGTCCACCTCGTTTCAAAGATTGATCCCTTGAAATATATCATATCAAGGCCAATTCTTTCTGGAAGGATTGGGAAATGGGCTCTTCTACTGTCGGAGTTCGACATAGTGTTCGTTCCACAAAAGGTGGTAAAAGGACAAGCCTTAGCAGATTTCCTTGCCGATCATCCAATCCCGGCGGATTGGGAGCTCCCTGAAGATTTTCCAGATGAAGAAGTAATATTCACCGGGTTGTGCCTGCATGGAGGTTGTTCTTCGATGGAGCAATAGGAAGTACGTGCAAGGGGCGTGGAGTTGTATTCATCACGCCTGATAATCAAGTGATGCCTCATGCTTTCTCCTTGACTGAGACGTGCTCAAACAATGTAGCCGAGTATCAAGCCTTACTCATCGGTTTGGAGACAGCGTTGGATATGGAAATTCAACACTTGGAGGTCTATGGGGACTCTCTATTGATAATAAACCAACTTCGCCTCACGAATACAATGCAGAACAATGACTTGAAGCCATATCACCGGTATGCACAAGCACTCATGGAACGATTCGAGTCATTAAAGATCAAATTCGTTCCAAGGAGTGAAAATCGCGGCGACGCCTTTAGCAAACCTAGTCTGCCCTCGCTCTATCGGAATGAAGACTTGTCGCATCCGGTGTCAATGGTTCAAAGATGGGTGATTCCTTTGCTATCTCCTGAAGATCTGCAAAGAACAACAGTGTAGAAACTAACGGTGAACAAAAAGATGATTGGAGACGGCCACTCATCGATTACCTCCAACACCAGAAATTGCCGGACGATCCTCGACGAAAGACTGAAGTCCGAAGGCGTGCGCCCCGCTTCATCTTATACAAAGACGTTATCTACAGACGGTCATTTGATGGAGTCTTCCTTCGATGCTTAAACAATGAAGAAGCGGCACGCGTGTTGGAAGAAGCTCACTCCGGAATATGTGGCGCTCATCAATCGGGGCCGAAACTTCACTTCCGTGTGAAAAGGATGGGGTACTATTGGCCGACCATGGTACAAGACTCCATGGATTTTGCGAAAAAGTGTGAAGCTTGCCAAATCCATGCAAATTTCATCCACCAACCGCCAGAACCATTGCATCCAACGATGCATCTTGGCCTTTTGATGCCTGGGGACTTGACGATATGGGCCTATAACGCCAAAATCTTCACCGGCACTCCTACATCCTTGCAAAGAATCGATTATTTCTCCAAGTGGGTCAAGTCGTACCACTCAGAGAGGTGAAGAAGGAAAATGTAGCAGATTTCATCCGGGTGCAAATCATTTACCGCTATGGAGTCCCCCGGTGTATCATCACTGACAATGCAAAACCATTCTGCAATAGCCACATAAACAACTTATGTGCAAAGTTCGGCAGCATAACTCTTCCATGTACCACGCGCCAGCTAATGGATTGGCAGAAGCTTTCAACAAGACCCTATGCAGCCTGTTGAAGAAGGTTGTATCAAAGTCTAAGAGAGATTGGCATGAAAGGATTGGCGAGGCACTATGGGCCTATCGCACGACTTTTCGGACTCCGACTCAAGCTACGCCGTATGCTTTGGTATATGGAGTTGAAGCCGTACTTCCCTTGGAGTGTCAGATTTCATCGCTACGAGTTGCCATTCAGGAAGGGTTGACCACAGAGGAAAATACTCGTCTTCGACTTCAAGAACTAGAAGCTTTGGACGAGAAAAGGTTAGAAGCTCAAACTCAGCCGGAATGCTACCAAGCACGAATGGCCAAATCATTCAATAAAAAAGTACGGTTGAGGTCCTTTCAAGTTGGTGACCTAGTGCTCTCAGTACGAAGGCCGATCGTGATCACAAGGAAAACAGGGGGCAAGTTCCAATCAAAGTGGGATGGCCCGTATGTTGTTAGTCAAGTCTTTAGCAATGGGGCGTATATGATCGTGGACAAAGACGGATTGCATATCGGACCAATCAACGGCAAATTCCTCAAGCGCTTCTACGCGTAGAATCTGTTGGGGTTCCTTGTTCTGCTTTCTAAAAAATTCTTTGTACCATTCCTGGCCCGCAAGAGGATAAACTGTGAACGGCAAAACAAATCCAAAAAAAAAAACAAACAAACAAATCCAAAAGAAACCATTTGTCATGAACTACGTTAGACTTGATCCCTTTCAAGGGTACGTAGGCAACTTGGATGGAAAAATATAAATCCAAGTTCAGTCAAAATCATTAAACATTTTCATTTGTTCTTCCTGACAAAATGGGAGGTACCATCAGAAAGCCAAAGGAAAAGAACCCATAGTGGTAATGTCCACAAGACCGAATTGACACATTTGCTCAAGTTGTAATCAAGAAGCTACTAGAAACTATCATTAAACTTCTTCAATCTTGGCCAATGGATTTTACATCAGCAACATCTCTTGCTGGTGCTTACTCTGACATAGTTTTTGTGGTGCACTCGAAGCTGTCCGTGAAGGTCGTTAGTCTTTAGAGATAATTGATTGATCTAATCTTCTAAGGCTCAGCATGCAGTCTTTTTAGTTTTGATCTCAACTTGCAAAATCTTCAACTGCTTGACCTTCTCTTCCTTAATTGGCCACTATAAGCGTTCCTCTGATGCATCAAGGGTGATGGATCTTCATGAAATGAGCTGACGATCAGAAGCTGGATGATTAAGCTGTTTCCATTCCATTGGGAAAATTGTCACCGCAGCAAAAGGTCCAAGAATAGAAGATCTGGCTACAACTACTATGTTGGAGAGTAACTCTAAAGCAAAAACAGCATAAGAAATCTTTGAAGGAAAATGATCAAGGTGAGTTAATCAGCTTTCGGATCATTGGTGGCCATACTCTCTAAAATAATGGAAGAAGGAGGATGTGTCATCGCTCTATGGGTGTGAAATTTCGATTCACCTCTCGCCTACAAGAGTCATGGTATTTCATGTCCATGTCTTCAACATGAAGGGTTCGACATCCCCGTGTTGTAACTTAGGCAATTTTGTGGTCGTCCAAGTTCACCACTTGATTGAGGATTGACTGCATTATTCCTACAAATTCGAAACACAAAATCAAAACGTTTCTTGAAAAGAAAAGAGAGAAGCAAAAAAAAAAAAAAAAAAGGAAAAGGAAAAAGAAAGCTCAAGCAAAACCCCAATGCCCTGGGAAAATTCAAATCTTCGAGATGACCATATGGCTCAAATCCTCTAGATGTCCAGATGGTCCCCACTTCAAATCCAACGAAGCATCAATTCTCAAATCCTAAACAACAAATATTTTGGGAATTTCGGTACTTGGTCTTGAAACGAGACGGATTGGCCTCAAGTGCGTGGAGCTCCATTTTATCACACAAGTGTATGCAAACACTTATGAGGATGGAAGCACTCCAAACGTTGAAATCTTCAAACCTTTTGATGCCTTGTACAGCTCGAGAAGTCCTGCAATAAACGAGATGGCTTGATTGGCGGCTGCATCGATCTTCAATTAGCGCACAAGCACATAAAATGCTTGTGAGGATTGACACGTCAAATCTTCAACTCGGTCTTCATTTATCACACAAGCATATAAAAATGCTTGTGAGGATAGGCACGTCAGATCTTCAAGCCTCTTAAACTTCGCCGGTCTTTAATTATCACACAAGCATATAAAATACTTGTAAGGATGGGCACGTCAAATCTTCAAGCCTCCTAAGCTTTGCCGATCCTCATTTATCACACAAGCATAAATGCTTGCGAGAATGGGAATGCCAAATTCTGAAATTTCCAATCATCTTGATGCTTCGGCGATCTTCAATTTATCACACAAGTGTGCAAAAACACTTGTGAGGAGGGATTTACATAAAAAAACTTGAAATCTACAAACCTTTAACTCTTTGTGCTTCTTGAAAAATCCTACAACACAAAGGGAAAAAAACACGCAACCAGGTCAAAAGATTTCAAAAAAAAAAAAAAGCCTCTTCCACCGATTGAAATAAAGAGTGCGGAAGTTAGAGCCTTCTGTTGGAATTCTCAATTGTTCGGGGGCTGGCAGCAAGGCTGATGAAAAGTGAGAGCAAAGCCGCTACTACATCGATTGATGTTTAGATTCCTATACCGAATTAGCTTGAAGAAAATGAAAGCGAAGCTTGGATTTGTCTTGAACTCTTTGCAAATTCGGTGTACGAGATGAATTACATGGACACCATCTTGAAGCAAATACTGTTTCAAAAACCCGACGGAGAAAGATGGCCAGGGAAAAACGCAAATCCATTTCGAGTTTTTGCCTTTTGTAGTTCTGCACAATCTCGACTATTGAAGAAAATGGAGAATTCAATTCCTTGGTTAAGTTCTCGACACACTAACGGCTCGACTTTGGTGGCTGACTTTGAGAATGAACATATCAACCTAAGCAAATAAGGCCACCGATTGAGTTGATCTTTGCCGTCTTCGAAATTTATCTCTCACTTCATATTTCAAAATCGGCTTTCGTCTGTCTTTTTCAAAATCAAGTGGTGTCTATTGGTGGTTGGGTGGTCCATTGCCTTTGATCCTTTTGCTCTGCACATGCTTAAAAAAAAAAGAAAAAAAAAAAAAGGAAATAAACAATGGAAAATCAGCAAAAAACACAATACATGGGATTCATTATCAATGAGATTTGTCATCATCACCATGTCTCTATAGCTGTGCCTTTTTCAAATTTCTGGCTAGAAAGCCTGTAAAGGCAAGGTGGCAAAATCCGATGGTGAAGGACTATAAATGTGAGAACTCTCGACGGATCGAAAGTTGATGATCGGGATGGTTGGAGGTAGGAGTAAAATCCTCAAATGTCGACGAGAAGACGGTGGACTTAACTCAACTTTAGCGGCTAACTTTTAAAATGAACCTATCAACCTAAGCGAAGTGGTCTTCAAAGTCTTTAAAAGCAATCGAGAATGGAATGCCGAATATCCCATTGCATGTGGTCATTGACGATTGGGTAGTCCATGCATTTGCTTTGTTTGCTCTCCATATACTCCAGTAAAAAAAAAAAAAAAAACATTGGAAGTCAACAAATGGGAGTCATCATCCAAAGACGATATATATATGATATAACTCTCGACAAGGATGTATGTGATCCAGTGCCGCTAACCTCGTCGTAAAAGCGAGATTAAAACCTGCAAATCCAATTCCGATTGAAGCGATGAAGGAAATAGAGCAAAACATGGCTTCGTCTCGAATTCTCGATAAACTTAGGGTGCAGAATGAGTTGCAAACGTGGCCCAGACAAGCTTCGATTCAAAGCCTCAACATGGTCATCATCGGGAAAGTACTACAACTTTGGCAGTTGGCTTCAAGAAAAGACATCCGTTGATCAGGCGAATGGATAGCGTAACGTCGGAAGCCAGTTTCAAGAAACTAGCAAAAAACATGCGTCCAATGCTTTGACAAAGAAATCGCAATGAAGTCTTCAAAACTGTGCATTATCCGTGAGGAGGGAGAGATCTCAAATTGATGCTGCCACTCGGTTATTGGAGAACACAAATAAGTTGAGATGAAAATTTGAAGGGATTCTAAACAAGAGCCCGAAACCACTATGAGGAAGGTCTCTAAATCTGCCACTTCACATGATCTTTTCCAGGATTAATACTCCATTGAGTTTTATAGCTTTGGAGAAAATCCAAGACACATTGGTCTCTGCAAAATTCAGCCAAAGTCCCAAAAAAAAAAGAAAGAAAGAAACAAGAAAAACAAGTCAACAGCAAAAAAAAAAACAACAAAAAAAAGAGAGAGAAACAAAGAGACAAAATTGAGAGGGAGGACGAGTCAACAGCGAACAAGAAAACATGGAGTTACCATCATCATTGTATCACCTTCTTCTTTAAAGTTCATGCACCGAGATTGAGTCCTCGAATAGGGATCAAGTTTACAAATAACCAAACAAGAATCTGGATTCAGAAGTAGAGTCGGATTTGCTTGATCAAGACAAAAGCAAAACGCCGAGTTGTTTCGAGTTCTCGATAAACTTTGAACGTGAGACGACTTGCCAAAGCAATTGAGACGGACTAAAACTCAAAGCATCAATCAGGTCATAGTTTTCGAAAATCGCCGAGATGAAGTCGATGGATGTATAATATGACTCTTGCAGCCGACTTGGAGAGAAAACGGATATTCAAGCTAACAGGGTTACCCTTCTGGTTTGGCGGTGAATTGCGTCACGGCGTCTCGCATTTAAGTCCTTTAATGTTATCTATAAGACAAGTTAGCAGTAAACTGATGATGTTCGCAAGCAGGAGTCTTAACTCCTTATCTATGTTAACCTCCAGACTAGATGGCATGCAGTAAACCCAAGTTGTTTGCATATTAAATTTTGAGGGATCCACCGTCCACGTAGCCTTAAAGCTAAGTTTGAATTGAGGATTGTTATGATTATTAAGTTGAGTTCCCAATGTTTGAAGTTCTAATTCCAATGGACTGTAGTATGCCAAGATTTTTGTCTTTATCCTTGCACTACAAGTCCAAAATGTGTTGGAAACTTCTGCTAGTTATACATCGGGATAAGAACGACTTAGACTAAGTTCAGCTAAGCATTGGCTTTGGTCACATTGATTGAGATAAGAATGATCTCTATTAAGGTAAACACTTGCTTCTATCTCATAATTTAGAGTCTTCATTTTCACATGAATCCTGCCTCTAGTCGAGTTTATGTGTTGAATCTTAACTCCAAACTTCAAATTGAAACCAAATTCAAGATTCCTAAAAAAAAAAAAAAAAAAAAAAACCTTTATGATCTTGAGCAAAGGTCAAGATTGAGCAAAAAATTTTATACGTTACACCTTGAGCAAAATTCTAGGTTACAAAAAAGGGGGGGTGTTTTATCTTGAGGAAAAAAATTCAAGATAAAAAAAAAAAAATTCTTTTATCTTGAGAAAAATTCAAGATTAAAAAAAAAATCTTTAAATGAAAAAATATTTTATCTTGAGAAAAATTCAAGATTAAAAAAAAATCTTTAAAAGAAAAAATCTTTTATCTTGAGAAAAATTCAAGATTAAAAAAATCATTAAAAAAAATCTTTTGTCTTGAGCTAAATTCAAGATTGAAAAAATTCTTTTCTATCTTGAGCAAAATTCAAGATTAAATCAAATTTAAATCAAAATTTTAAAATCAAAATTCAAGATTTACCAATTTATTTATTTAATATATAATAAATTGATAAATCTTGAGGGGGCATTTGTAGACATTAAAATTTTAAAATGAATAAATTATTTAGACCGGATCGATTTTAATTAGCCCACCAAATGCATTGGGTCATGTTAATTTTAATCTATTAATCCATTAAGCTTTTAAAGTCCAAATGTCTATAAAAGCCCAAATTCAATTTAAAAGCCCATGTGGCCCATCCTACTTTTCTTAATCTTTACTTGATTTTAGTTAAATATAATCAAAATATTATATTTATATAAATCATTTAAATAGGTTAAGATAATCAGTAGACTTTTCAAAAGAATTATTCAAATTAATCGGATAATTCTTAAGTGGTTAAAAGGCTATCCAAATTTGCCTATAAATAGGCCACTAACCCTAATGCAGAGACCCCCCACAAGGGGAGGAGAGCAAGGAGTCAAGAGGCGAAGAGCTGCAGAAGTTCAGAGCCAAACACAAGAAAAAGAAAGGAGAAGAAGAGCACAAACACTCTTCAGTTCTCCAAAACCAAGCTAAAGTCAAGAAGGAAGGAAGAAGAAGAGATATAAACATCTCTTCAGTTCTTCGAATCCACGACAAAGCCGGCCGCATCAAGCTAAAGCCAAAATCAACGTCGGGAGATAAAGCTCCTCCACGAAGACAAATTCAAAGTCGAAGAACCAAAACAAAGCTCTTCAACGAATCCACACCGTCAGCAATCAAGTCCTTTTGGAGCGTAGGATCAAGCCACGTGGCCCCTCGTCTCCAACTGCAGATCGTTAATCAGAGGATCGCTCAAATCAAGGGAGTCAATCCACTACAAAATATCAAACTCAATTTGTAACAACTCTTAATTGTATTATTTTGATACGATAGAGAAATTTGTTCGTTACAGCCTCTTTTGAGATTTCTTTGGTTAGGTCAAATTATTAGGCTTTCTTGTATCCTTAAAAGTGAAGCTCATCTATTAACTAGGGGTGGACAAAGTACAATTCGTTTTGAGTATTGAAGGAACCAGAGCCAAACCAAAATTTTTGGTTCGGTTCTATTTCATCACAAGAATCAAAGGGTCCGGTTTATATTCGATTCCATCTCTGATGCGGTTCTTGATTCAGATTTGGAGGCTTTGTATTTATAAAACTAGTGATGCACCCGTACGATGCACGGAGACAATTAAGATGGTGTATTTATATAAAATAATGATATAAAAAATTTATTATTTATGAATTAATGAAAAAAATAGACAAATATATCTAATAAGAAAATGGATTTCAATAATGTTCTAAAATTTTTTTTATCGAAATCATTATCTTGTATTGGAATAAAAAATTAAGTACATTAAAGAAATCACAATCATAAAATATTTACAGCACCCGTACTTCATAATTTGACAATAGTAAAATAAAATAATTTATATTAAAATGTAACACAACATGAATGATTAGATGAACTAATAAGTTTTAAAAACGATTAACATTAACTTTCTTAGTTATTATTAGTTTTTTCTTATTAAAACACTAATAATAGCTAAGAAAATTTTTATTTTAAAATAAACCCAACGAAAAATTAGTCATTTAAATAACGTGAAGTAACTTACCATAAATTTTATGTTATATCCCATTCAAAAAATTTTAATAAAAAATAACGTTAAGTAAAATAACATTTAATCTACATAATTAATTAGTAGTTAGAACGCAAGAAACACCTTATAAGAAAAAAATAGACTATCTAAAAATACTCAATTTAAAAGAAAAATTATTCTGCACAAATAATAATAATAATTATTATTATTATTACTATTATTATTAAGTTAAATATAATAATTACAATAATTACCCTAATATAATTACCATAATACAATTACCAAAATTACCATAATACAATTACCAAATTTACCATAATACAATTACCATAATTATTATAAAACACTTTTTGACGGGAAAATATTTGCAGAGTCGCTTCTTATATATATATATATATTGAAGAAAGTAATGAGGCAAAAGGAAATAATTCTCCTTAAATAAAATTAGCTTATTGCAAAATTCGATGAAGTTATTGTGTTTTCTATAAAAAATATTTTATGACTAACTAATTTTCTACAAAAACATGTGGAGTTAATTTTTAAATCAAGATTATTCAGTTTTCAATTCGGGTTTCAGTTATTGATAAGAACCCATCGATTTTTCAATTTTCTAATTTTCGGTTTTGTTCTAAAATTTTTTATAAGAACTAGACGATTTTGGTTTCTTCGATTAGTACCAATTTAATTGGTTCAATTCTAGTCATTTTGTCCACCCCCTAGAGTATTAGCGGAGGGAGTTGTGACCTAGGGCCAAAATTGCAATTAATCGAAAACAAGAGATCAGTTCTTCATCATTGAAGATTTCATTTCAATTTTTGGATTCACTTTAACATTCTTGGCGATGTAAATTGGGCAAAATCCGTAAAAATCTTCGTTAATTTCTATAAATTTTCATTACACTTTTATTAATTTCCTTTTGGTGTATAGTGGTAAAGGCATGTAAGGCTTTACACTATGGCCGGTATCACTGTTTCACTTCTTGGAGGCATCATTAATCTATCAATTTTAATAGACTTCCCAGACTCAGATTTTTATTTTGTAAATTTCTCACAAATCTTGGTCTTATGGTGAACATTGTCCTTTTATATAGTAGATTTCCTATGACGACTCCTAAAAGAGCATCAAAGGGATCATGTAACATCATATTATTCATCACATATAATTGTTTGGGATACCCATTCCTTATCTAAAGTATCTTTTGATTATTTTTCAATTCCTTCCATTACTATATATTTTTAGTTTACCTCGAGTACGATCTCTATTAACTCATTCTTGAGGTACGAGGGGTATAGTGATGTTTCTTTTCTTTTATTTATTTATTTATTTATTTACATTTTCAATGTTAATAGCTCCTCCATCATAGTTTGCAATGTATATAGTTTATCTTAATCGTGGTACTGTAACAAATGCATCTTTATCCTGTAGGGGTATTTATTTCCTTTTTATGGCTTTGCACCTATCTTCATCAAATAATATTGTCTATGAAGTTCGTTCTTCATTATCTAGGGAGCTTTCTATGGTTTCTATTATTTCTTGGTTCATATAAACTTCTTCGTACTCTTGTTCCTCGATTTCTTCTAGACTCAATTCATATATAGAAACAGGTTCAAATAGTTCACATGATTATAAAGTTAGAATCAGATTTTACTTCTTCCGCTATTCTGATAGAGCATATTAATTCCATATAATTTTCATGTTCCTTATCTTTTATTATTACAAATTGTTTAAGTCCTTGATTTTAATTGTGTTTTGTGTTTTACGAACTAGGTGAAAGAGTAAGATAAAATTGGAGTCGATTTACAAGTTTTGAAGAAAGAATAAAGCTCAAGAGGAAACTATGCATAAGATCACCAAGCCTAAGGCGTGGTCACGCCTTCAACTTGAGCTACCCAAAAAAAAAAAAAATATCCTAGGTATAAAACTCAACAAAGTGAAGAGTTGTAAGACTGCTAGAAGACCATATTTAATTGTTCATACCCCCAAAAAGAATATGAATATTTTTTAGGGACATTTGATGTAATTTTAAAGTTTTTATATTTAAGGAAGGATTAGATTTTTATTAGAATTAGGAAATTAGAATTCTTCCCTTTATTTTTTCCTAGATTACTTTTTAGAATTAGATTTGGTCTAAGATAGAAAATAACACACGTTATTTTCAAAGCCAGACTACACGTTTATTTCTACACATACCATAACACATTTTTCCCTCTTGTTCTCGACACTAGAATTTTCTTTATCTTCTACATGGATTGCCAAGTTCTTTTTTCTAGTTGAAGGATAATCAAAGATTGATTTCCCAACAATTGTGAGATCTAATGTGTTGGCACCCTGATGACGTGGCACGAGCCCAGCTTGGGTCCACCATGGTGTGAGCCCTCCTTGCTGACGTGTCCAGGGCCTCAGGTCGGATTGACGCTGGGAGTCACCTTACTGGACGATCGGGCTGAGCCCAGTTCAGCTCGGCAGGACTTACCTAACTAGGCCAAAGTGCCCAGGTCGGCAAAACAATGGGAGCTGTTCCCACGTCACAGTTTCTGACAGTTGATCTGAGGTCAGCTCGGCTAGAGTGTACGGCTAGCCCCGACCGCTATAGTGACCGACAATAAGGACAATCCACCTGTCATCTAGCACTTTGACACCACCTGCAATTGACAGGACATCACCCCCATAAATGCAAAGGCAGCCGCACGCAAGTTCCGAGGTCATCACCATTAATACTAACAGCTGCGCAAGTGCCACAGAAGCAATCATCACACCTATTCTGGAGATGGTACAGCCGCCTCAATGATGACCTATCACCCCTACCATATTTTGCAGTATAAATAGAACACTTAGTGACCATTTAGACGACACGAAAAATCCTCTGTAATCAAGGCCTAGCTCGAGCTCGGCTATAAATACATATTCACATTTTTACTGCTCTAGTTACTACTAACCAGCCCCTAACATTCACTAAAGTTGATACTTAAGTAGTCATTACTATTTTCGGCATCAACAATTGGCGCTAGAAGGAGGGCCTCCCCCTTTCATTTCAACCATAGTTATCAGACTCAATCCAGGGTTCGACCTGGATAGAGAGCTGGGTCATTGGGTTGCTGGTTCAACCAAGATTCGATAGTTGAACCGGCGGATTAACTCTCATCAAACCGGTAGATTGAAATAAAATAATTATACTATCATTGAAATTTTTTTAATATTATAACTAACAATTATTATAACCATTATATTGAGTAAGCGTAATTAAAATATTATTACATCCACAAACAAGAATGCTCATCTAATTCATAATTGATTTTATTTTAATGAATATCACTAACTTTTTGTTGAATATTGAAAGGTGACAAGTAGCGCTAATCAATTTTGATTTTGTTTCAAGCCTATAATCGATAATATGAATATGAGCTTAAGAATACGCACTGTAGTTTACAATAGTACTATAAAACTTAAAACTAAAATCTTTTAATCACTCATGCTAGTCACGCACTTATCAATAACTTTGGATATTCGATTATTTATTTTCAAAAAATTTATTCACCGTAAATATTTAGTTGTGAAAAAGGTTTACTTTTTTTTTTATTTTTTATTTTGGTAAGAAATGATTTGATTTATTTTTTCAACCTTAAACATTCAAGGAAATAATTTTTTTTACAATTTAAAAATATAATAATTTAAATAAGTAATGACCCGGATGAGTTATTACTTTTTGGGTCACCGGGTTGCCTATTAACCGGCGGTTCAACTGAGTTTATATTGGGTCAATTGCGATGTGGTCGAATTAGATGAATCGGACCGGTCGAGGCACCGGGTCACCGGTTCACCGGTCCAACTGTCCGGTTCGGGTCGGGTTTAATAACTATGATTTCAACAACACGTCCCAGCTCTACCACAGGTATTCCTCCCTCGCGACATGAGCCACAGTCGCACATTGCTCCTCTCTGCGGACGGAAGCACTTCCGATCCTAGTACAGAATGCGTCCCCCGGCCGAGCCGAGAACCCCCCTCAGGCGCAGGGCAGCACACCGCCGGGGAGGTCACCCCGGCGCAGATCCTGAAGCGACTCGAGGACCTAACCCAGGCAGTAGCCACACTCCAGCGCAACCTGCAACCCCGGGAAGCGCACTACCGAGTGCAGCGTCATATCACCCGCGGAAGGGCGCTCAGCTCAGCGCCGTGCCCGACGTCGCTTGAACTTCAGTCGCTCTCCCAGCTCTGACACGAACCACAGTACCGCTGCGTGCCCCAACCTTGTCAGAGGCGAGGTCATCCGGAAGGACTCATAGCATCTTCGACAGGCTCGGCCCCCGTAATAAACAGAAGCGGCTCGCCGAAGGACAAGGTGAAAACGTGGACGACCCTCCCCCACAGTCCGAGCTTGAGCTCCTGCGGAAAAGGGTCACCGAACTAGAGGAGTGGGAGATGGCCCCTAGCCCCTTAGTCAAGGTAGGGAAGGCCTCCCCGCTGAGCCTGAAGATCCAGGCCGAGCCCATGCCTACCAAGCTCAAGCTACCACAGCAAGGGAATTATGACGGAGTCAGTGACCTAACCGGTCACGTCGATAGGTATGCAGCCTTCATGGAGCTGCAGGGGGTCAGTGACGAGCTCATGTGCAAGGCCTTCCCACTGACGCTAGGGGACAAGGCCATGAAGTGGTTCAAGAAACTCCCACCACATTCCATAAGGACGTGGGATGACCTCTCGACCAAGTTCCAAGCAGCCTTTATGGGGTCCCGACTGTGGTCGACCCCAAAACAAAGGCTCGTAGACATCAAATAGGGGAGAGATGAGTCGTTGAAAAGCTATGTGGAGCGGTTCAACAACCGATATATAGAAATCGGCAGTGTGTCAGACGAGACAGCCCTGGTAGCCGCCCTTGCTGGCCTCAGGTACAGATCCCGGTTCTGGTGGTCGGTCCACGAGAGCAGCCCGGAGACATATCATGAATTCCTCGGCCGGGCTGAGTGCAACATTGGAGCCGAGGAGGCCTCCGGAGACCCAAGAGCAAAACCACCAGGACCCGCGACCCGACAAAGGCAAGGAGAGGGACATCGGCTCGAGCCAAGCACCACGCACTCAGCATCAGCCAGGGCGCGGACGGGAGATAGCTCGACCACCTCCACAGAGATTCCAGACCTTCCACGTCCTCAACACCAGCCTGGAAGGTGTACTGATGCATGTGAAAGATAGAGGGATATTAGCACCCCCAGCCCCGATAAGGACCCCCTCCTCGAGCCAGAACCAAGAGAAGTACTGCATGTATCACAGGTTAACTGGGCATAATACCGATGACTGCCGCGACCTGAAGAATAAGGTTAAGGGCCTGATCAGGCGCGGACAGCTGCGCGAGTTCGTTGCCCCAACACCCGACCACAGCCGACCTCAGCCTGGAGTTCCTAACCGGCCTCAACCCCCTCCAGGAGCACGGAACGAGGTCCACACGCTGGTCATGGATAACTAGCACTTCGTCGAGTCACGAAACCAGCATAAGAGGTTGGCCAGGGAGGCCCGCACTGACTACCAGTACTCCATGCAGAGGCCGAAGACTGGCTCGACCGTCCCCGAACCTCAGGAGGAGGTCACCTTTTCCGAAGCCGATGCAGCCCACGCCCGCCATCCTCACCACGACGCCCTGGTTATCAGCATGGTCCTCAATGGTACGCACGTCCACCGGACACTCATTGACAATAGGAGTTGGGCTAACTTGCTATACCTCCGGACTTTCATCCACATGGGCCTGAACGAGCAGCACCTGAGCCCATGCCCCCTTTGCCCTATGGTGGGAGTGACCGGTCATGCAACCGAGCCGGTCGGACAAATATCAATGATGGTCGAGCTAAGGGAGAAGCCGTGCCTACGGCCCGTCATGGCCACCTTCATAGTGGTGGACTTCCCGAGTAATTACAACGCACTGCTGGGCCGGCCTCTCTGTATGAGCTGAGAGCCTCAACTTCCGTGTACCACGCTGGGGTGGCGATAGTCCGGGGAGATCAGTCCGCAGTACGCCGGTGCGACGTCACCCTTCCCGCTGTCCACGAACGGTTGGGAGAGCTGACCGTCGACATGGCCGAGCTCGACGATCCACATAGCCCACCTGAGGACCGGAGTGCACAGCCGATGGAAGAACTGGAGGCCGTCGAGGTCAACTCCGAGCACCTGGAAAGGGTCCTGAAGATCCGGAAAGACCTGGCTGAGTCCACGCGCTCTGCGTTGGTCGAGTTCCTCCGCGGCAGCTCCGACGTCTTTGCCTGTGAGCCCTCGCACATGGTTGGCATACCTGCGTCCATAGCTTGTCACCGGCTGAACATCGACCCCACAGTAAGACCTCGGCAACAACGACGACGGCCGCTGAACCAGGAGCGCTACAAGGCCCTAGCAAAGGAGGTCAATAGGTTTCTTCAGATCGGTTTCATCAAGGAAGGCAAGTACCCCACCTGGGTTGCCAACCCAGTCCTCGTGAAGAAGAACAACGGTAGCTGGATAGTCTGCATAGATTTCACCGACCTCAACAAGCCCAGCCCAAAGGACTCATTCCCCTTGCCCCCAATAGATCAGATAGTAGACGCCACGGCTGGGCACGAGCTTCTCAGTATGATGGACGCCTACTCAGGCTACAACCAGATTCCCATGTACCCCCTAGATCAAGAGCACACAGCCTTCATAACGGATCGAGGCCTCTATTGTTACCAGGTCATGCCCTTCGGGCTGAAGAACGATGGGGCAACCTACAAGCGCCTGGTCAATAAGATGTTCACCTCTCAGATCGGAATTACTATGGAAGTATACGTTGACAACATGCTGGTCAAGAGTGTGAGGGCGAGTGACCACGTCCAGCACCTGGGGAGGATGTTCCAAGTCCTGAGGGAGTATCGGATGAAGCTGAACCCGGCAAAATGTGCTTTCGAGGTTGAGTTCGGAAAATTCCTCGGCTATGTGGTGAGCTCCAGAGGCATTGAAGCGAACCCCGAGAAAATTCGAGCCGTTCTAGACATGCGACTGCCCACCAGGGTTAAAGAGGTCCAAAGTCTCACCGGCCGGATCGCGACCCTGAACCGATTTGTGTCCAAAGCCACGGACACGTGCCCCCCTTTCTCGAGGCCCTGAAGATAGGGAATGATGTTGGATGGACCCCCGAGTGCCAGGAGGCTTTCGAGGAGCTCAAGAGACACCTGGCGCAACCCCTTCTCCTGTCGAAGCCCAAACCGGAGGATGTCCTCTACATTTACCTCGCCGTCTCCAAACATACCGCTAGTTAAGTCCTTACTCGTGTCAATGGGGACGTCCAGTACCCGGTCTATTACACGAGCCAGTCCTTCGTCGACCCTCAGAAGCGTTACACGCCGATGGAGAAGTTGGCCCTAGCACTTATCTCCAGTTCCAGGAAGCTTCGACCTTACTTCCTCGAGCATCCCATCGAGGTGGTGACCAACTACCCCTTGTGGCAGGTGGTCCAAAAGCCGGACTCATCAGGTCGGTTGGTCAAGTGGGCAATGGAGCCCGGACAGTTTGATATCTCCTACCGACCCTGGCTAGCAGTCAAAGGTCAAGCCCTAGCAGATTTCATAGCCGAGTTCAGCCCCCCGTTGATGAGTCCCAGTACCAAAGTTGAGCCCTGGAAGCTCTATGTAGACGGCTCCTCGACGGACGTGCATTATGGAGCTGGGCTCGTGCTTCTCAGTCCCGCCTTGGAATCTTTTTGTCAGTCCCTGCGGTTCTCGTTCCCGGCCTTCAACAACAAAGGTGAATATGAGGCGCTGATCGCTGGCCTTAGCTACGCCCGGGCAATGGGTGTAACCCACCTCCGAGTCTGGAGCGATTCTCAGCTCGTCGTCAACCAACTCAATGGAACCTACCTCTCCAAGGATGAGCGAATGACCAGTACGCCGACCTCGCTACCTCTGAAGTGAAGAATTTCGAGGAGGTCGCCCTTTGATAGATCCCCCGGACTCAGACCAGCCTAGCTGATGCCCTGGCGTGCCTCACTACCAATGAAGGGATAGAGGAGCTGGAGTTTGTACCGATCAACCGACTGACGAGGTTGGCCATAGCCCAGCACTCCCTCGTCGCGACCGTCAACTTAGGCCCCCTTCATGGAAGGATGAAATTTTCTCCTTTTTAAAGGATGGTATGGCCCCGGAGGACCCCAGGCTGGCCAGACAGTTGCGGATTAGAGTCACTCGCTACACTATCATTGACGGGACGCTCTACAACCGTAGTTTCTCGGGCCCCCTACTACGGTGCTTGACCGAAAGAGGGGCGGCCTTCCTACTAGACGAGGTCCACTCCGGAACATGCAAAAACCACTCTGGCGGCCAGGCCCTGGCATACAAGGTCCTGCGGCGTGGCTACTTCTGGCCGACTCTCAAGAAAGATTCGATAGCCTATGTCAAGCGCTGCGACAAATGCCAGCGTCACGCCCAGGTCGGCAGGGCCCCTCCTGCATAGCTAACCCACGTACTCAGTCCATGGCCCTTTTGCAAAATGGGGAATTGATCTCACCGGACCTATGCCAACTGGTCGGGGAGGAGTAAAGTATGCGATCGTGGTCGTGGACTACTTTACCAAATAGGTCCACCACGGTGGACCCACCCCCCAATATAGCAGACCAACGAGGTACGGGCTACGGAAAAATCCATCAAGGTGGCACCTAATCAAATAATAAAATCAAAAAGTCCATCTATTAAGATCGGACCCTAGGTCCGACCTGGGGACAGATCCACCAGGGTGGCACCTAGTACTTGTCAAATTATTGTCAATTATCAGTTCTTATTCCTAAAAACCCAGCGTGGGTACGACCTAATGTGACGTCCGGACTTCGAGTACGGGTAGAATAAAGCAAAGCGCACGTTATACAAGACGAGCTAAACACTTGAATAATAAGAAACAACGAATCAACTAAAAGCAAACAGAACTAGAACTCATTCGAATTTTAAATAAAGTTAAACCCAGCCCGGTATGGCCGGACTGGGCAATATCCATAGAATAAAAGAGATAAATTACAAGGCCCAACCCGGAGTAACCGAGCTGGGCAATATTCGTACATTACATAAAATAGAGGGACATATCCCCCACTTATCTCGTCAGCGGCCACCCTCAGCCCCATCTCCGGGCATCCCGTACTCCGCCCTAAGCCGCTTGACCTCATCCGCCAGGAACCCGATGTCCCAATCAGGCTGCTTCTCAGAGATATCACCCATGACGTCCTCTGCAGGACTGACAAAAGCGGAGTTGAGCTCGGAGTTATACTCCTCCGACCTCTTGAACTCTTCAATCATCTCGTCTCGCGATGGGCCGGCCTGACTGGACTGGGCCTCCTTCAGGCTCGCGATCTCAGCGCGGTGGGACTCGACCTCGGCGGTGTGGGCCTTCTTGGCGTCCTCAACCTCTTGGGCCCTCTCCCTTGACTTCCTCTGCGCCTCCTTCAGCCTGCCCTGGGCCTCCCCAAGGCTCGATCTGGCCTCCGCGAGAGCGACGTCGCTTTCGTTCAGGCTCGACCTCAGCTCCTGGATCACCGCCCTAGACTGCTCCCCACTTCCGAGCATGTGCACCATTGCCTGGCTGAGTGGGCCACGGCGGTCAGCGCGTTGTCCTGTGGGCTGAGCACGCCCAGGTAATGCTCCTGGGCCGGGGTCCAGGACCTTCCCAACGCGACGGTGGCGTTGTCCACCTAGACCGGCAGGGCGGACGGGCCCCTGTGGTGCAGAGGGGAGTTAGCCTGGAAAAAGTCCCTCAGCAGCTTCGGCGCCGTCCCCTTCGTAGCGACGAACTCAGCCTCCTTTGCGGGAGTTGCGCCCAGGTACGGCAGGTCTGCACAAGTTATGCCTGCGTCCGTTCTACCAGGCTGGGTCGGCTTGGGGTCGGTCATGAGGCCCTTGCCAACCCCGTGCTTGGGAGGAAGCCCGGATGCAGTGGCAGAGCCCGAAGGGCGAGGCTCGGATGGCCTTGAGCTCGGTGACGCCTCAGTGCGCACCTTCTTCGTGGGGGGCTGAGATGTTTGCCGACCTCGCATCGTGAAATGTGAGGATGATTAAGCTGCAAGATTGAGAGAAGTCAATGACGATGTAAAGCATGAGTGAGGTCGGGTAAGCACAGTTCTGGCAATTTACCTGATGTAGAAGAGGACCTCTAAGGATGAGCTTGCAAAAGGCGGGCGTTGAACAGGTTCTCCTCGGTGAGCAGTGCGCGCCAGTCACGGTCTTGTATCGACCTCGCTATCACAGCACGCTCAGTCCAGCCCTCGAGCGGTCTAACCTCCTTGTAGTTTGCACAAAAACAGTGTTGGTTCAGTTCGAAATAAAATAGCAACTCAGGTCGGAAGACACTTACCCAGGTCGTGATAATTCACGGGGATCGCGATCTCCCCGTCCCTGTCGTCTGGGCTCACCAGGCAGCCCTCCGCCCAAAACCAATTTTGCTTCCAACCCTTGACTGAGTCCGAAAGCCCGACGACGAAGGCACCCCCCGAGTTCGGCCGGACCGAGCAATAGTACCAGCCCGAGTGTTGCCCATCCGACTTAAATGAGTAGAGAGGGTTGAACTCCCACACCGTCAACCCCCCGAGGCCGGCCTTGTGCCACAGTACCAGCATCCCCACGACGGTCTTCTAAGTATTGGTGATGAGCTGGGTAGGTGCCACACCCCACACATTCAGGAATTCCTTGACCGCCCCTACTCGGACTCGAGCATGGCCTGGTTCACGGCCACACGCCCCGTCTGTGGGTAGTCAGCCAGCTCATTGGCCTCGGGACAATGAATCTCACCCGAGGTGAGACCTTGTACTGGGAGTACCATGAGTCCAGCAGCTCCTCGATCACTACTGACTGGACCTGAGAGCAGCCCCACAGCTTCGAGACATTGCGTCTGGCAGCCTTCTTCTTCCTCCTCCTGATGAAGGTCGGTGGGGACGAGACCGGCCCGAACTGAAAGGAGGTGCCCACCCCGGATCCCAAGTCGACGAACTCCGTTGTAGCCCTGAGAGTTTGCAGCGGCTCGACCTCCAAGATTTCCTCAACACTTAGGGAGTTCTCTCTGTGCGGAGATGGGAAGGGTTCTGGAGATCGGTTCCCGTGGTCGTAGTCATACACTTCTTCTGAACCCGACGACATTGTAGAAATTTCTAAGTTTTGAGTTCGGTAATATACCTGAAGATGAGGTCGGTAACGAACTTAAGATCAATACGATTGCGATCTAGCCTTCAGCTCGAGAGGAAAAATTTCACAAGTGTAGAGGGCAGAAAAGTGGAAATCGAAGAAATGAGGGGGTATCTATAGGCAATGACGGCAGAAGTTGAAAAGATGCGTCTTCCCCCAACGGTCAGCCAACACGTGTGCTAGGTTCCCACCTACGTGCCACACGCATGCCAGCCCAGGTCGGCAAGAGTGTCAACCCCGATCGAGGTCGGCGTTCACGCTGGGGACAATTGTTGGCACCCTGATGATGTGGCACGAGCCCAGCCTGGGTCCACCATGGTGTGGGCCCTCCTTGCTGACGTGTCTAGGGCCTCAGGTCGGATTGACGCTGGAAGTCACCTTACTGGAGGATAGGGCTGAGGCCAGTTCAGCTCGACAGGACTTACCTAACTAGTGCCCAGGTCGGAAAAACAATGGGAGTTGTTCCCACGTCACAGTTTCTAACAGTTGGTCTGAAGTCAGCTCGGCCAGAGTGTACGGCTAGCCCCGACCGCTACAGTGACCGACAACAAGGACAATCCACCTGTCATCTGACACTCTAACACCACCTACAACTGACAGGACATCACCCCCATAAATGCAAAGGCGGCTGCACGCAAGTTCCGAGGTCATCGCCATTTATACTGACAGCTGCGCAGGTGCCACAGAAGCAATAATCACACCTATTCTGGAGCTGGTACAGCCACCTCAATGATGACCTATCACCCCCTACCATATTTTACACTATAAATAGAACACTTAGTGACCATTTAGACGATACGAAAAATCCTCTGTAATCAAGGCCGAGCTCGAGCTCGGCTATAAATACATATTCACATTTTTGCTGCTTCAATTACTGCTAACCAGCCCCTAACATTCATTAAAGTTGATACTTAAGTGGTCATTACTATTTTCGGCATCAACATAATGCATTCTTTTTTTATTCTTTCATTTCATTTCTCTATTTATATATTTTCTGGGAAATGTAAGAAAAGTGGACTGATCATACTTCTGTGAAAATATATGATCTAGATTAAACAAATCACCACGTGAACTTGTTGGTTAGAATTGGTCGTCTCTGTAGAGTTTAATGCTATTGGTAAATTAAATCCTACGGTCATACCTAGGGTTATTTATTGATTAGGGAAATAATGAATGGTCGTACCTTCATTATCGAATAAGTAAAGAGGGATAGGTTGTTAAATCGTATCAATGACCATAACCAACTTAGAGAAATTGTAAAGGATATTACTATTATTGCATCCATGGTCAATCTTTAAAACCTATCATTTTTATTTTATTTAGTTTAGTTTTTAAAAGAATAAATCTATCAAATCTCTTTGGATAAGACATTGCTCACCTCTTCTACAATTCATTTTATTTTAGGGCAAGCATATTTATTATTTGTTGAATTCGAGACACCCATCAAATTTTTGGCACCAATATGGACGAGGGGTGTCAATTAAATTTATTCTTTTTTTCACTGATGTTTCGTTATTCTCGTGAAGGTGAACTTCAATACGATCCTGAGATTAAGAATACAGCTCCAAGATTCAAGAAGGAAGCTAAACTCAGAAAACAAGCAACTTCGTCCCCTCAAATCGAATACAAAAGTGGACTGATCATACTTATCTTCTAGTGCTTCTAAACCAGAGCTAGAAATGGTTGATGCAGAAAGAACTATAAGGGAATCAACTGTACTGAATGTGGACCAACAATCCCTTTGCATTACATACCTAGCTTTGGAAGCGGACTTTGAGTTGAAATCCAAGTATAATTCACTTACTTCATTAATGTCATGGCCTAGAGAATGAAGATCCCCACAAGCATCTTAAAGAGTTCCGCGTTGGGTGCTCAATGATAAAACCACAAGGAGTAACCGACGAACAAATCAAGTTGCATGCTTTTCGATTTTCCCTGGCCGTTAAAGCAAAAGATTGGTTGTCCTATTTACTGTGAGGCTTTATAACCACATCGACAAGGATGGTGAAGTTATTTCTTGATAATTTTTTTCCAGCTTTACGTGTTAGAAGCATTAGAAAGGATATCTATGAGTCAAACAGAAGGATACTGAGACGCTTCATGAGTATTGGGAAAGATTCAAACAGCTTTGTGCAAACTGTCCTCAAGATGGGATATCCGATCAACTTCTCGTCCAATATTTTTATGAAGGATTGCTACCCATGGAGAGTAAGATGGTGGATGATCTATAGTGAACAAAACGCACACTGATGTTAGGGAATTGATTTTTACTATGGCAACCAATTCACAATAATTTGGGTTCAGACAATACATCCAAAGGGTGAATAAGGTAAGTGCATCTTCCCTTGAATCTCAAATAGCTAATCTAACGTCTATTGTTCAACAATTGGTTGTAGGGAATGAACAAAAAGTAAAGGCTTGCGGGATTTGTGCAAGTATCAATTATCCAATGGATGCATGCCCTACCTTTCAAGAAGATCCTTTTGAGTAGGCCAAGGCAGTTGGAAGATTTCCAGGTCCACCACAAAGGAAATATGATCCTTATTAAAACACATACAATTCAGAATGGAGGGATCATCCTAACCTTAGCTATGGGCCAAAATCATAGTACCAGCAATGCCACCCTAATCCTCCACCACAGCCTTCTGCGAATTCAGGCATGTCTCTAGAAAACATTGTTAAATCACTTACAACTAATACACAACAATTTCAATAGGAGACAAGAACCAATATAAAGAACTTGGAGACCTAAGTGAGTCAGCTGGCATCCAACATGAATAAGCTGGAATCTCAAGGTAAATTGCCCTTGCAGATGATTGTCAATCCAAAGCAGAATGGTAGCACAATTACTTTTGAGAAGTAGAAAGGAGTTGAAGGAATCGAACAAGGGTAAGAAAAGCAACAAAAATGGAGAAACTAAAAAGGAAGCTACCCCTTACCAATAAGAAGAGCTCCATAGAAATCGACCAAAGGCATTGGTGATCATTCCCCATTTTCCTACAAGATTGAATAAATCCAAGAAAGAAGAGGAAAAGAAGGAAATTTTAGATACCTTTCTCAAAATTGAGGTAAATATCACTTTACTTGATGCAATTAAACAAGTACCTCGCTATGCTAAGTTTCTTACGGAGTTGTGCACCAATAAGAGGAAGTTAAAAGGAAATGAAAAGGTAAATGTAGGGGAAATTTTCGGCAGTTCTACAAAAGAAAATTACCTCCTAAATGCAAGGATCCAAGTATGTTTACTATCCCTTGCAACGTATATAATAGTAGGATTGAGAAAGCCATGTTAGATCTTGGGGCTTCCATAATTGTCATGCCTTTATTAATTTATTCATCATTGAATGTTGATCTATTAAAAGGAACCGGTGTGATAATACAACTAGCTGATAGGTCTTATGTGTGTTCCTAATGAGTTCTTGAAGATGCCTTAGTACAAGTTAATGAATTGGTCTTCCCCGCTAATTTTTATGTGCTTAATACGAAAGAAGATGATTCATCTAATAAAGCGCCAATCTTGTTAGGCAGACTATTTTTAAAGACATCTAGGACTAAAATTGATGTGCATGCTGGAAATTTTCCTATGTGTTGAAATGTAGAATTAATATATAGGGACTAAAATAGACATTTGAGGATAGCTAGGGATTAGTTAGTAATTTATGTTATTTAGTTTTCTATATACTGGGCTTTGTAACCAGTTCATTATAATTGAATGCAATACAACATATTTTCTTCTCCACTTTTCTACATGGCATCAGAGTTAAAGCCGATCTTGACGTAAATCTTGAAATATTCCAACCTTCGGCGAGCGGCCTCGTGCCGCTCGTCCGGCCACTATTTTTTCATCTAATTCTTTTTCATCTTTTTCTGTGCTTTCGAGATTGGCCCTAAATAGCTAAACAAAACCCTAAAAATTGATTTAAAAAAAAATTGTCATTGTTAGAACCTTACCCACTTACTTCCGGCGAGGTTTCCAGCAAGCCCAGTCTACAACGACCACTGCCTTACATTTTAGGGTTTAATGTTTTGTTTTGGGCTATATCTTTTATGGGCTTTTAGGTATTTTGGGCTGAGTGGAGTTAGTGATTGGTCTTTCTATTTGCAACTTACAATTAAAGATAAGTTGTTTGGCCGTTCTTTTACAAGTTATCTAGCCTATAAAGTCTCTAGTCTCTAAACCTTCAAATTTTCATTTTCTATCCCTGATCTCTTTCAAATTTATATTTTAGTCCTCTATCTTTTAGAAATCGTATTTTGACCCCTAACCTGTCAGCTTCATTTTATATTCGTCTGTTTGTCTTGAGTGTTGCATGTTATTATTCCTAAATCCGGTTTCCCTTTTCGACCTTATGATTGAGCACTTTCTTCTATGTACTAGATTTGCGTCTCTTTGTTTGGCTATGTTCTTTGGTGTCTTGAGTAAGGGTTCCATGTGTTGCGGGTTGCAGACAGTGTCTTATTGATCCTTTGTGGTGGACATCAACTCAAGAAGACTATTGAAATTGGAAGAAAGGGGAGCACTTGGCAAGCTACTTAGAATTAGAATTGAGTTTCTTTGCATCATTTCCAAGTTGATGCTATGTGGATGCATCAACTTGAGGGGGAGTGTTGAAATGTAGAATTAATGTATAGGGACTAAAATAGACATTTGAGAATAGCTAGGGATTAGTTAGTAATTTATGTTATTTAGTTTTCTGTATACAGGGCTTTGTAACCAGTTCATTATAATTGAATGAAATACAACATATTTTCTTCTCCACTTTTCTACACTATGGAATTCGATGGTGATGTGACAAAGTTCAATATTTATGAAGGCATAGGATATCCTAGTGATGTGCCCCCATTTATGTTTTAGATGTTAATGACCCTTTGGCACAAGAATAACTTGATGATGATAAACTGAGAGTTGCACTTTGCAGGAATTTAACTCTTCAAGAGTTGAAGAATTTTGAGTTTGATACTGACTTGCGCGACGCCATCTTTGAATTGGGATCTTTTCAACCAATATGGTACAATGTGTCTCAGGTTGATTTACCACTCTTTGACACAAAACTTCTTCTTATGCATGCACCAACATTGGAGTTGAAACCTCTACAAAAGCACCTGAAGTATGCATTCTTAGGAGAAAGAGAAACCCTTATAGTGATCATATCCAAAAAGCTCTCTACATTGGAAGAAGAGAAGCTAATTCGGGTGCTTAGGGACTACAAAGAAGCAGTGGGACATACTATAGCTGACATAAAGGGATTAAGCCCTGCCACATGTATGCATAAGATCATACTGGAAGAATATTGCAAGCCTTCTACGTAGGGTCAACGACGGTCAATTGATGATGGAAGTGTAAAGAATGAAATTTTGAAACTTCTCGATGCAAGCAAGTCGGGTTCAAGTTGTCCCTAAGAAAATGGGTATAAAAATACTTAGAAATTCTGAAGGTAAGATGGCTTCTCACCCATGTTCAAAATGGGTGGAGGATTTGTATTAATTATAGGAAAGTGAATGTCGCAACTAGGAAAGATCACTTCCCCTCCCCTTTATTGGTCAAATGCTTAAATGCTTGGCAAGTTATACTCACTACTGTTGTCTCAATGGTTATTCAGGTTTCCACTAGATTCCAGTTGTACCTGAGGACCAAGAGAAAACCGCTTTCACCGGTTCATTTGGCACTTTCACTTATTGATAGATACCATTCGAACTTTGCAACGGTCCCGCCACATTCCCTAGGTATATTGTTAGTATATTTTCAAATTACATAGAGAACATCATAGAGGTTTTTCTGGAGGATTTTAGGGTCTATGGTGATTCTTTACATCGAGCCGAACCTAGTTTTGGACTATGAAAAATTTCATTTTATGGTTGATCAAGGCATTATTCTAGGTCATATTGTATCCTCTAGGGGGTTGAAGTTGATAGGGCTCAAATAGTGTTATTGAAACATTGCCTTACCCCACAAATGCCCGGGAAGTTTGATCTTTTCTTGGACATACAGGGTTCTATAAGCATTTTATTTAAGATTTTTCTTAGATAACTCAACCCCTATTTAAATTGTTGCAAAAGGATGTGGCGTTTGAATTTGATGAGTCATGGAAGGACGAATTTGATAAATTGAAGGATATGTTCACTTTAGCACTAATTATCCAACCATTGGATTGGAATCTTCCATTCGAGATAATGTGATGCAAACAATCACGCAGTTGGTGCTGTGCTTAGACAAAAAGTTTGAAGAGCCCATCACACCATTTACTATGCCTTTCGGACACTTGACAATGCACAAAGAAACTATTCTACAGTAGAAAATGAGCTTTTAGCTATTGCTTTTGCCTTAGAAAAATTCTTTCGTATTTGCTTGGAACTAAAGTGATTGTCTATTCTAACCATACAACTCTCAGGTACCTGTTCTCAAAGAAGGAAACCAAACCTTGACTCATTCAATGGATTCTCTTGCTACAAGAGTTCGACCTAGAGATACGTGACAAGAAAGGTGCAGAAAACTTAGTTGTTGATCACCTGATCCGACTTGCCACGAGTGAGGTACCATCATCATTGAAGGACAACTTTCCATATAAATATCTCTTTTTTATTCAAGAGTCAGTTCCCTGGTACGCTGATATAGTTGACTATTTAGTTGCTAGAACACTACCAAGTAACTTGATTAGAGCTAAAAGAAAAAAAGATAAAAAGTAAAGCTAAATGCTATGTTTGGGACAACCATATTTATGGAAATATTGTTGTGATCAAATCATTCGTAGGTGTGTAACCCGACAAGAACTCTTTCTACTTTGAAATTCGTTCACTCATATGCATGTGGATGTCATTTTGGTCATAAAGAGTAGCCCGTAAGGTACGAGAGTATGGATTGTTTTGACTGACTTTTGTTGTATGATTCATATTTGTTTTGTAAGTCATGTGAACGATGTTAGAGAGCTGGATCAAACGCCACCTACCCTTCTTCTTCTAAAGTTGTTATAGATTTCGTCAAACCTCACATTTTTGTTAGATTCAAGACGCCAACAAGTATAATTAGTGATCACAAGACTCATTTTTGCAATAAAGTGGTTGAAGCCTTATCGAAGAAATACAATGTCGTATTGAAGAAATACAATGTCATATAGCAAATGAGTGAACAAACAGAGGTGTCGAACATAGAAATCAAAGAATATTCTATAAGACGGTCAATCCGAACTGGAAGGTTTAACGATGCACTTTGGGCTTATCGAACAACTTACAAAACTCCTATAGGTATATCCCCTTACCGTTTAGTATTTGGAAAACCTTGTCATCTTCTCGTCGAACTAGAGCACAAGGCATATTGGGTTATCAAGAACTGCAGTATGAGCATGGACGAATCGGGTGAACAAAGGAAGTTGCAACTATAAGCATTGGAAGAAATTCGTAATGATGCCGATAAGAACTCATGGATGTACAAGGAGAACACGAAGGCTCTCCATGATCAAATGATTTCTAGGAAAAATTTGTCTATTAGTTAGAAAGTTTTACTTTATCATTCGATGGCCTTGCTCTTTTGAAGGGTTCGCACATTTCCGTGTAAAATGTGTGATTAGTATTGTATTGAAAAATATGTGTATGATTGAAAATATGTGTAAGTTGTATGGAAATACGAAACTCATGAAAAGAACAAGGCCTAAGTTGAAATTATTTCTTAGTAAATTGTGTTCTAGATGGGTAGGGGCTAATGTTGTTACTAACGTGTTTTCGCATGGTGCAGTTGAGATATAAAACCCAGACACTGGTAAATCTTTTAAAGTCAATGTTCAATGTTTGAAACCTTTTTACAAAGGTTTTCAAATGAGTAACATTGATTATATTAGCTTGATATGTCACTGAGTGAAGGGTAACAACATCTAGCGAAAGACAATAAGAAAGGCGCTCTCGAGGGGGCAACCCAAGCTTTATCGTTTCTGTCTTTTTTTTTTTTAAATTCATTTTATATTTTTTTTATTATGACTTTATTTTAACCTAGAAGTACAACTAATTTGGTGTTACTTTTCTTAGGTAGGAGGCAGGTTTTTCTTAGTCGTAGGCATGGCGAGAATAAGTTGAAGATTCACTTATATAAGGCATGCCCATGCTTTACTGTTAGAGATTTTCAGATGGAAATTAAGTAGAAATCCACTATATAAACGTGCCCACGCCTTATTCTTAAATCTCTTTGGATGAAAATTGGTGGGACCTTCCACTATATTGGGGATGCCTACGCCCTATTCTTAGAGCTCTTTGGATGAAAATTGATTGAAAGTTCTATTGAATAGGACCTGCCCATGCGACGTGCCCACATCTTACTCTTGGAGCTTTTCAGGTGAAAATCTATTGAAAACCCATTCAAAGTCCCCTTTATTCAAAGTCCCGTCCAAGTTAAAGTCCCATTCCTACTCTAATCCTATAACATTCCAAAATTCCATAAAATTTTTAATTCCAATTCCAAGTCAAAATCAAAATTTCCAAATCCCATCACACTTTTACCAAAAACAATTCCCAAATCAATTTTAAAGTCCTAATCCACTTCAAAAGCTACCCATCCGAGGTTGAAAGTCCTAATACCTACGCATCCCTACCTCACCCACGCACCACCCTAATTCATAACTTACCAATTTCAAATGCAAAAGTCAAAACCCAATTTACCCCATCCCTCCATCAAACAACTCAACAATGTCATCTTCCTTCGTCCCAACTGCAACTCATGATTTCCCCATCGGCCACCTTCTAGAAACTACTCGACAACCCGCAAGGACTTTGCAACAGCCACAGCTACTTTTCTCTGCCTCAAGAAAACTCCTTCCACTATATCTCTTCTCTTAATCTTCATTGCTCAACCATATATCTCTCGTATTTCTCTTTCCCACAACCTTCAAGAAATAATCAAGCACCGCCATAATGGCTGGCGACCACTTTCATCGGCGCCCCTCCAAATTACATTCGAACTGACATCTACTTTTCCATCTGCAATAGAAAATCGGTGGTGACCACCATAACCACCGACTGCTACCTTTTAACCGATGTCCCTCAACACTACATCTGACCATCCATATGCTTTTCATTCTCTCAACACAAGAAACACAATAGCCATCATGTGCGTGGATAGCCCCTAATCTCTTAACTCTAATTTACTAACCATCGACAACCCTGACAAGCTCCCATGACCACCATAACTTTTGCATTCAATTTCTCTGGTCACACTACAATATGGTACGCACTACATCAACTCCAAACAGTGGATACAGCCCCGACCAATTCTACCGCTCTGTTTCAACCTACTCCCGACGATGACATTGTTCCGGCACAAAAGATGGCTCGAATTGGTATGCATATTTTACCTCCCTCCGAGACTGATTTGAATGGGAATCTCACTCAAAGTGTCATTCCATGTAACTATATTCACGAACCCATTTTGGAGATTTTCAATTTAGCAACTAATGTATGCGAATTGATTGAGATTATCGAATGGGAATCTTATTTTTCAATTCAATGTCTAGCTTATATTGAACTTGTTCGGGAATTTTACAACACTTTTGAGTTTAAAAAATTGGAAAAATTCATGCTAAATAGCCCATGGGTGGTTCAATTGATTGCTCTTAATAGTGGATGGAATGTAGAATGTGTGGGATTTGATGCAGGATAACCCTACGTCCATAAGCTTTTGAGCATATGAGCATTTACATTTTCTATATCATGCTCAATTCTTTGATTACATAAGTCCTTGATTTTAATTGTGTTTTGCATTTTATGGATTAGGTGAAAAAGTGAGATCAAATTGGAGTCAATTTACAAGTTTTGAAGAAAGAATATAGCTCAAGGGAAAGCGTGGTCAGACCTCATCAACCTGAGGAAAAAAAAACAAAAACATAGGGGTGAGACTCCATAAAGTGATGAGTCATAGGATTGCTAGAAGACCATATTTAATTGTTCCTACCCCAAAAAGAATATGAATATTTTATAGGGACTTTTGATGTAATTTTAGAGTTTTTATATTTCAGGAAGGATTATATTTTCATTAGAATTAGGAAATTAGAATACTTCCTTTTATTTTTTCCTAATTACTTTTTAGAACCAAATTTGGCCCAAGACAGAAAATAACATGCATTATTTCGAAAGGCAGACTACACGTTTATTTCTACACACGCCGACACCATCATACATGTTTTTCTCTCTTGTTCTCAACACTAGAATTTTCTTCATCTTCTACATGGATTGCTAAGTTCATTTTTTCCAGTTCAAGGATAATCAAAGATTAATTCTACAACAATTGTAAGATTGAATTCATTCTTTTTTTATTCTTCTATTTAATTTCTCTATTTATATATGTTCAGTGATTGTGTTGATATTATTGTTTTGATTAGTTATACAAAGTACATGTTGTGTGATTGTCAAAACGATAGATTGCCAATTAGGATTCTGAATCCGTAATTGTTTAGGTTTTCTAATGTTTGTTGCAAACAAAATAATTGAATAGGTCAAATTTTTCAATTTATGATTGTGAAAATATATGATCCAGCTTAAACAAATCACCGTATGAACTTGTTGGTTAGAATTGGCCGTCTTTCTAAAGTTTAATACTACTGGTAAATTAAATCCTACGGTCATACCTAGGGTTGTTTATTGATTAGGGAAATAATCAATGGTCGTACCTTGATTATCGAATAACTATGGAGGGATAGGTTGTTAGATCGTATCAATGACCATAACCAATATATATATATATATATATATATATATATATATATAAAAGCAGCCCTTTTTCCCTCCAAAACACATTCCTAATTTTTCTCGCCTATTGAATTTACCTAATATAAACTTCTATCTATATATAGAATAATTTATATATATAGAAAATGAAAATTTTTTCTTATTATATTTTTTATTGTCGTAAATCCGTTTTCCCGCTTAAAATAGACTCTTTTTTTATTTTTTCTTTCCTAATCCATATCCAACTCTCTTTTATTTTTTTCCATAATATATTAATATTAATGTATAAAGATTTTATTTAATTATTTCTACCCTACTTTACCCCATCTCATAATATCTAAATATTCTCTCTATCATTTCTTCTCTTTTTTTTTCTACATATAAAACATAATAACTTGTGATTCTATTTTGCTCGACTTGATGAGAGCTTTAAAACAAGTATACTATCAATATATAAATTTTTATTTTTTAAAAAAATTAAAATTTACTCCAAATATATAAATTAGCACCCAACTTAAATATAAATTGATATTAATATAGATTAATGACTACTGATGTAATAAGATTAAAAAATTTTGATAATTTGTTACGACACTTAATTGATATTTGTGCGTAAAATTCAAATATAATAAGATATTTCATTATTTTGCACTTTAACATCCAAACTTCAATAACAAAAAACAAATTTAATTTGTTAATTACCTCATTGGCTTCTGTTATTATTAGTTGTAATTTAGTTTATTGGGAAAAGTATTATATATTTTTCTTTCAAATATTACAAATTTCAATTTTTTTTCTATTTTCTATCAAATCTTCAATTAATATATATTTATGTGTCGAACAATATAAGGGTGTTCCGAGAATTGGAATGAATTTTTAACTGATTGTTCTTTCATAATTTCGGTATTTAAAAAATAAAATTATATAATTTTAACAGTTTTTACTAAGATTTAATTTTTAAGCCATTAAAAATTACCATTTATTAAATTTTTGCATAAAAATTAGAATAAAGGTTTAGCATTAAAATTAAAAAATAAGATCAGAAATAATTAATTATTTTTGTAAGTAATTAACTAATAAACAAAAAATAATTAAAATTAACAATCCTACTAAGATTAAATTTTTTTTACACAAAAAAATTACGATTTATTAAAGTTTTACACAAAACTTTAAAAAAAAACTTACCAGCAGCTGGCTCAAGTTTGAGACAAAATTCACTACTATGATCCCCAATGGGTACTAAAAAATTTAAAAATTAGGTTGGACCCAATAATCAATTTTAGAAACAATCAATTATTTTTATAAATAATAAGCTAAAGAATAAAAGTTAATTAAAATTAGCGATTTCTATAAAATTTAATTTTTTGGGTGATGAAAAATTACAATTTATTAAATTTTTACATAAAAATTAAAATAAATATGTAACATGAAAATTAAAAACTTAGCTTGGACGTTTTATTAATTTTAGAAAGAATTTATTATTTTTAAAAATAATAATTAGCTAATGAATGAAAATTAATTAAAATTAGTGATTTCACTAAAATTTAATTTTGATGGGATAAAAAAATACAATTTTTTTAATTTTTAAATAAAATATTAAAATAAATGTATAAGATCAATTTATTGAATATATATTTATATCTTTTTAGGGTATTACATCTTATTGTAAAGCAAGTCGGCCGATATTAAAATGATTATCACAGAAATAATGAATTCTTTTCATAAATAATTAGCTAAAAATAAAAATTAATTAAAAATAATTATATTACGATTAATTAAATTAATAATATTGTTATAATTTAATTGGATTTGGTTTCAATTGGCAAAAATTGACACAATTTCGTCAGGAAAAAATTAACCAAAATTAATTATATTGCTAAAACAGAAATATAACATCAATGAAAAGATAAATAATAATTATAATTAGTCACATTTCCATGGTTGGCTAGATTTTCCCTAAAAAATGAAAGATATCTTTTTACATGCAAGATATCTTTTTAATTGTAAAGTATCTTTAAAATTATATTCATACAATTCTAAAATTTCGGTTAAAATACTAATTATTTAGAAATAATAAATTATTTCTATAAAGAATTAGCAAAAAACAAGATTTTATTAGAATTAATTATATTACAATTAATTATATTTCTCAGATTTTACTGGATATATTTTCATTGGATAAAAATTGAGATAGTTTTATTAGATGAAAATTAATCAAAATTAATTTAATTGCTAGAAATGGGGAAACATAATTATTTCAAAAAATTAAAAATAATTAAAATTAATTAGATTGTTACCGGAAATAAAAATGTGGTTACGAAATTAATTTACCTTTTTATTCATTTTAAAATAAAGTTAAGTTAACGCCAATAAGATTTTGGATTCTTACAATTGGGGTATTATATCTTATTGTAATGTAATTCGAGTGATCATTAGTCCCTAATTAACTTTATTTACTTTTTTAGTATCATTTTTTTTTTGAAAATATGCTTTTTTTTAATTCTCATATGTTTTTGTATTTTCTATGATATTTCTTTTGAGTTACAGTTGACGACCAAATACTACTATTTTTTGTATAATTACGGGTGTTTCAAAGGATCTGCTCCATTTTTTTTCTTTTTTTATGTAACAAGCTCGAAAAATAGGTATTCAAATAGTAATGATTTTTTATTTTGATACTACTCGAACCAACAATTATATAATAATTTTTGGTTCAATATATCACTTTCGCTGGGGAATAAATCTAAGAATTCTTATTAAACAATTGGCTATCACCTCAATCAATTATTGAAATTATAAGACTCAATTAGAATATTTTAATTGGCTTTCAACTATATTAAATATTTATCTAAATTTATGTCTCCTAAATAAATATTAAGAATCCTATTTACTTTAATTATTTATTTTATACTGAATTTTCCCTGTTTATGTTTTATTTTATTTTTAAGTATAATCAGTTAGATTGTATATTTTAAGTATTAATCACATATATTTCAATTTATTTGTCTTATCCAAATTAATTTAAATGTTATATCAAATCATTCAATATTTAATATGTCGAATATGTTAAGGGGTTGTTTGATTGGGTATAAAGTAAATGTGCACGGTATTCCGTGTAAAAATGTGTGGTTAATATTATTTTGGAAAATGTGCTTGTGGTTGAAAATGAGTATGAGGTATACAGAATTGCCTGCAGATAAAGTTAATACCAACAAGAACAAGGCCCAAATTAGTAATTTTATACCTAATATGTTAATATATGTGTTTAATATATTTAGAATGTATTTATTAAAGAAATAAAATGTTGAAACAAAAGTTTTGGATTAAACTATCACGATGGCGCATTGACACGGATGAGAATTTTCTAGCGGGGCGGGGACGGGGACGGGGCATGGAAGTTTGTAATTCTTATATCATCTGCGTTCAGCCCAGAGTAAATGAGGATGGGTCGGAACGAGGATAAGTGTTTCCCAGCGTGACAAGAACAATTTAGCGTATATCGGACTGTACTGACTATATTGTTGTTTTTATAATATATCTTTATACTGATTATATTTCATAATTAAAATTTAAAAATCATTATTTACATATTAATTATTAATAACATACATCATACTAATGTATAATAATTAATATCTCTCGAAATTTATAATTGCATATAATAAAATATAAAATAATTTTAAAGAAAAAATTATGAGCTCTACGAATGTTAGTAGAATTATTTTAGTATGGTTATTTTAACAACTATAATAACATTTAATGTCATTTTATTTTGGGTTTACATAAGTAGATTAATCTTACAATGAGCAAAATGTAATCTATTATGACAATTGCTGCCACGACTTATCATCCCATGCAAAGCACGGGTGTAGATGCTAATTAAGTTACTATTCGATGGAGAATAGTAAATTAAGTTGTCTGGATTTTCGTGAGTTGCTCCTTGTATATTTGTACGATGGATTAGTATGAAATATGTGGGAAATTCTATCGAAATTTTTATAGAATTGTTTCAAGTTAAATTCTTTAAGTTTATTGTTGTAACTCATTTTTTATTTTAATTATTTTTTTAGATTTTATGTTAATATTATTAACATCTATCAATAACGTCATTAGTTAAAAATTTTATCCTCCGTGCAACGCACGGGTGAAACAGCTAGTTTAGAGAAATTGTAAAGGATAATATTATTGCATCCATGATCAATTTTTGTGAATCAATTTCAGATTTTGCCTTGGACTGAATATTTTTATTAATTGATAACCTTTCATTTCTATTTTTTGTTAGTACTTTATTTTAATTCTTTGAATTTGAATCTTTAAAATCCCCATTTTTATTTTATTTAGTTTAGTTTTTAAAATAATAAATCTAATCGATATCTGTGGATATGACATTGCTCACTACTTCTACAATTCATTTTATTTTAGATCAAGTATATTTATTATTTGTTGGATTCGACACCCATCAAATTTTCTAGATTGGACAATAGAATTTAGGCAACAACATGTTCAAGATTACGCAACAGCATTTTCCAGATTATGCAACAGAATTTAAGTGCGAAAACACTTCAATTCACTATTTATTTTTTATATATCTACTAGTATTTGCACCCTGTGTGTTGCACAGAGAGAAAATTTTGATAATTATGTAATTAAAATGATTAATTAAATAAAACGTATACAAGATGTACCAAAAAAAACTTACAACAAAACTAAAACATAATTGTATTGAACAATATTATTACAAAACTAATTTAAATTTGAAAAACTTCTTAGAAGACAAAATTTGATATGGAATTTGTATATTTACCATCTTTGTCATAGATCATCATCTTTAGGCGTACTTGTCACTCTAGAAGCTATAAAAAGAAGTGAAAACTAGTTTTTTAAAACTATATACGAACATTAATAATTATTAATAAATGAAATAAATATGACAAATAATACGACAATAATACACAAAACAAAGAACTTAAAAATTGATATTACGTTTGAACTAAACTAATATATATTTACAATTATTCCAATATATATATATATATATAGATTGACAAACTATACAATGGAGTATAATATCAAACTAAGTTAACAATTCAAAAGCCTTCTATAAAGACAATGTTTGTAATGTATGTCCTAGAACTATGAACAAAAAGTTAGCAAAAACAAAACTCAATTGGAATTTTATCAACAAAATTTATTTACCGTATAAACCAATGAAATATAATGTAAAATTTTGACTATATTTTTCACAAATATTGCTAACTACCTAATTTTACTCTTACCAAAATTTTGAAATATTTCTTTTCAATTGATATAATTAATTGAAAAATAAAACTATTGTACAAATAATAAAGCTTTTAACTTAATTATAAAGTGACGTACAGTGACCTAATTACTTCCATCAAGTTAAATTTAATATATTTTATATGAAATACAAGTAAATATATTATAATCAACTATCCTTTTTTCTTCGATGAAAAATGCATTTAGTTAACCAAGAATTGTTGAATTAAACGTTACATTCTTCTAAACTATTTTCTATCTCTTTGTTTATCAATAAAACTATTTTCTTTCTTATTGAAATTATTTTTTCAATATTTAGTCGAAATCAAATAATAATATCAACCACACATTTCACATAATTATTCATAATTATACAGACATCTAGCGAACACAACATAAAATAAGAATAGTGATTTATATTCTTGAGCTATTTGATTATCAATACTGCATTTATTATTTATTATTTGATAATCATTAGAAAGAAAAAAATCTAGGCTTAATAGAGTTCAAATCTAAAATACAATTGCCACATTATTTTGGTTCTATCTTCTTAGAAAAAATCGGCTTTATTATTAAGTTTTTATATTATGGTTAGTAATAAAAAAATCTACATTTGCTAGAGTCCATATTTTTGCCACATTATTTTGGTATTATCTTTCTAGAAAAAATCAGCTTTAATATTAATTTTTTGATAAACTCCAAATCATTATTATTATTATTAATTTTTTTGATGCAGCCAATTATTTAGTTAAAGTTGTCATTATTGTAAAAGTAAGATGCACCGAAAGCCACCGAAAAGAGAAAGGGATAAGCTCGGAAAATATATTAAATATAATGATTATTTTTTATTGTGTGAATGACTATTGTATACCGAATCAATATTTATAATACGATGTGCCCCAATATTTTTTTATAAATAGGGGGTCATTTATAATGAATTGGATAACGAGAATTGAAATGAAAACTCTCTCGATAACAACACGTTATCAGCACGATAACTCTACTTTCTCCAACTTATGCTCTAGCCATCTTTCATTATCACAGATGCAATTCTTCATAATTCAATTCGGATCATACTCCGTCCCGTTAAATGTTCTTCATAATTCTCCTTTAATCCGTATCAAGCTTCATCTTCTCCATAACATATTCAACGCCTCTTTTGTGTTTCTGTTAATGATGTTTCATCATTTAAATCTTAATACCTTTGGATATGAAATATATATATATATATATATATATATATGGCCATTGCTACTACACTGTTGCCTTGTTCTCTTTTTTCCCTTTTTTTCTCTCTTTCTAGATACACAAAGAATTCATCAACGAAAAAAGAAGGAGAAATGCGTGAGCCTTCTCTACCGTTCCCCAAACACTTAATCTAATGGGAAAAAGTCACTAATCTCTGGCTATCGATCCTCATCGTAGCAACAAATCGCAACCAGAAGGAAAATAATCTAAAGTAATCTTTATCCGAGCATACGATTTTGGCTACCTGGTTAAGCTACTTACGCGCTGCCTGTTGCCGACAGAATTGGACGACTTTTTGGAAGTTTCATATGGACAAAGGTGTAGTCGCACATGATGAAAGCTATTGAAGAAGATGAAAAGGATTTTGACAGCCATAACAGTTTAATCTTTCTATTTCTCTCTCTTTCTCTCTCTCTCAGACACATACAAACCCAATATATTATTTATGAATTGTCAATTATTATGTGATATGATTAATGACTAGTTTTTCACTATTAATTGTTTGACTATTGTCTTATTGGTATAATTGACCAAGTTAATTTGATGACTCAATTACCATCACTCCTGAATTGAAGATATGGAAATAGTGAGAATGCACAAAGCTACAAAACTGCATCAAAGGTGTAGATCGAATATTTCTCTACACGACTCAAATGTCATGTAATTCTCTCTTCTGAATTGATTGTTTAATTCTTTTAATTATTAAATACTAAAGTTATAATGGACGCATAAAATAATTTCCAATTGTTCAGTAGTTTGTGCAATTAAAAATAAATTAATAATTAACAATCAATGGAGATTAAAATGATATTGTTTTAATCCTAAAAAATTGAAGTAAATTATTGGAAAATGAAAAGGACAAATATAATTATTATATTTTGGCAATGAGTATGTCAAAGTATCATAAATGGTTGGACAATTTTACCTTTGCGGGTTGGAATGGACAATTTTATCTCTGCAGACTGGAATGGACAGTTTTACCTTTGCGGATTAGAACGGATAATTTTTATATGCCAAGGTTCGCCACCTATTGGAATTTAAATTTATATTTATTGCGATAATTCCCATATAGTAGGTTGTACCACCTATTGGGGATAACTTAGTTTCTGAAATATAAGTTTATGCACGTTACATTTTCAATGTGGTGGGTTATATCACATGATTGAAGTGAATATTTTCAATGTGGTGGGTTATACCACACGATTGGAATGCATATCCGTGTTGTTGTGGTTGTAGCTGAGATCTTGTGTCGTTTGAGAATCTTAGCGACCAGTTCGTCTATGTTGGTTATTCTTCGTTTGAGGTGTTTGTATAGCTTTTTGTTGTCAATGATGTTGTATACCTACTTAGTACTCTCCTTGAGCAATTCAATCCTTAGCTAGGTTCTCATAATCCCCAAAGATATAAAACTTTTTTTTTAACCTTAAATACGTATTTCTATGTATTTACGCATAGCGAAGGGTTATGCTAATACGCTTAGTTAAAAAGTTTTGAGACTCTAAAATTAACATCAAAGGTTTTGAAAATCGTAAAACTTGAAAACAATTTTCAAAGCTTTGCTTACTATTTTATCATCTGAGATATAGTAACTAGTATCTACCCCATCTTTTACCAAGGCACCTGAGGCACTCCTTGAGTAAAAATACCTATGTCAACTCATATACGACCCAACACCACTGCCCTTCCAACGGCTCACTCCGGCCTACAACGGGACTTACACTTGGGCCTTTATGACATAAATACAGGTTAACGGCTTTCACCTATAGGGTAAATAATATTTTTATACTATACTCAGTATGTAGTAAAATAGCGTATGACCATGCTAAAAATTTATTTTAACAAACGTTCATTACAAAAGAGTTTTTATACAAGAAATGTGGAATCATAGATACAAAACAAGAATTTACAAAAACATTCTTACCGAAAATAGAGGGGATTACGCCATAGCTAAAGGAAAGAAGCTAAAGGATTTCCCTTTCGGGAATCCCACAAACTAACTAAAACTAATTACAATTTGGATTGAGAATTTGGTCTATAAGGAAAGCTATTTTAGAATTTTGTTCAACACATGAACTCCATTCTATATTGATCTATTGAGTTGTGTATCTGAGCTTTCTCTTCTTCGATCTCTTGTTCTTCTCTCTGTCTCTCTATTCAATATTTTTTCATTCATTCATTCATTCATTCGTTCATTCATTCATTCATTCATTCATTCATTCATTCATTCATTCATTCATTCATATCTTCTGTTTGAAAGAGTGCCTTCCTTTTATAGGCGAAATTCAAGAGCTCGAGGGTCTGAATAATTGGTGCTACTTTCCAAGCGTCTTTACTTCGTCGGCTGAAGAATTAATAATTGTAAGGAATCTTCACTATGTTTGTCTGTACCTTCAATTGTCAAAAGATGAATAGGATTTGCACAGTGTCTTGTCGGCAATTATTGAATCTGGGTGCGCAAAAGTCTTAAAGTGAACAGTGCTGCACAGTGTCTAAACAGTGAAAGTGCACAGTAAGATTCCGTCTGTCTTTTAACACGTGTCTTACGTCATTCTTGCATCATCGTGATGTCATGGCTGATGTAATTCTGGCGTAAGTCTGTCGTCACTGCTGACGTTATGCTTGCGTAAGTGCTTACGTTACTATGACGTTGGGTTGATGTCTTTGCTGACGAGGGTCTGATCTCATGCTTCTGTCATCTAGTTTGTCGTCTAGTCTATTGTGTCCAAATTATGTCTCATGATGGAATCTTCTGAATAATGTCCAAGTGAACCATCATCGGATTGAGGTGTGTGTGTACTTGTTGTCTTCATCGAAGTGTTCATTGCCATTTCATTGGAATTGGTCTTTGGTAAATCTATAGCAATATCTTTGGTTTGTTCTGAATTTGTTGGTATAATTGGTAATTTGTCAACCAATTGTTTAAATGCTAATTGGACTTTTTCTTGTATTATGGTAGAGAAATCGGGTATTATAGGTGTTTCTTGAAGCTTTTTGAGTTGGGCTAACAATTCTTTTGGTGAGATTTCATCTGCGTAAGGATCCTGACTGTCTTGGTATTGTGTTTCTATTACAGGTCTTTTTCCTTCTGCTTTTGAAATGGGTTTTTCTGGTGTGATGGGAGCTTTTGGCTTATGAGCTGGTTCATTTATGTGAATTCCTTTAGTGGGAAATCTGGTCTTGTCTGGAATGAAATTGGTTGGTGTGTATGTTACAAGGTAATCAAATTTTCCACTGGGCTGGCCAAGAGTATCCCAGCATTCTGGATTATTAGTCTGTTGGGCCTGTCTGGTAGGGAAATCATCAATTCCCTGAGTCTGATGAGTTTTTGGTAAACTCACAACCACTTCCGGATTTGGAGTGTCTTTGCCAGCTACCAGTTGGGCTGGACTAGCTGTTGATTTTTTGGGATCAACAGTTCCCTTTTTGACATTACTTTGGGAATGTCTACCTTGCTCCATATTAGTTTGGGCTAGAGGTGTACCCATTCTAGCGAGTTTCAATTCGAACAGTTCTTTTTCTAAAAGAGAGATCGGTTTTCTGAGGGAATAATGTGTTTTTTCGAGGTGAGTATTCTCAGTTTGTAGTCTTTGAAGGGTATTTTGTGTAGTATCACAATGATCACAAAATATAAGTCTATCTCTGGCAACTGAAAAGTCTACTGGTTCTTCTACATAATATCTCAATGAAGGAGAGATATAGAAATTTGGTCCAAGGTTGGTTCTTGCTACAGAGAGAGCTTCTCTGTAATCATTAAAGCCTTTGTAGATTGGATCATGTGTATCTTTAATGGCTTCTGCAAGTTCTAACCATGTATGAAAGAATCCTGTTTTTTGTGCTCTGAGAGCGACATAAAATTTGAATCTTTTGCTATCTTGACTGAAGTGTTCAGATAGGGCATTCATACATGCTAAAAAGTATCGTTGGTCTATAGGATCTTTATTATAGGCGATCTATAAATTATCTAATAGGCATTTTTCAGTTTTACTTAAAGAAATACCTTCATGTGGTCTGAAAACTTGTCTGTTTGTCGATGGAAACACTAGTAGTTCTATAGTGCCAAAACGCATTCTCTCTTGTTGTCTTGAGGTACCAATTGGTGCTGTTGATGCGAACGAATTACTTGTTGGTACAGCTATTGTTGGCGGTCTCATCTTTACTTCTTGATCTGATATCCTCAAAAGAAAGAAATATAAGAGTTAAGAACTGCTGTTAACTCATCTTTGCCAATACAATTTCTTTTTAAACAAAGAGATATATGCTTAATAGTTTTATATATAATCTCGCTTCATTTTCTAATCTTAATCTTGGCTCATAATATTCTAATTTAAGTCTTATATCATCAACATCCTGTTCTAATTCTTGAGTTAATTCTTCTTCTTGTAATAACTTTTCTTCTCTATTTAGAAGATCATGGATCTGAGATTTGATGGTTACAACTGCATTTTCTAAAAAGTATTTTCTATCAAGCAATTGTCTAATAATAGCTATATTATTTGGAAATAGAGTAATTTTAGGAAAATTATTCCATAAAGAAAAGAAGTTGGGTTTTCTTTGAGTCTTACCAGTTGAGCTGGAAGGATTGAGGTTTACCTTGTCGAAGGCTTTCTTTTTACTGTAAGAGGTTGAGGCTTCTTCCATTGCTCTTGATAGAGGGTGTAATAATCTGATGATGATAAAAAGTTTGTTCTAAGAGCCGTTTTGATGATCTGAATTTTTTGTCTTTTTTCATCTATAATCTTTACATAAGAATGTATTGAGCTTGTAAGGTCTGATTTCCAGTCTGATCTAAAGATCTGTAAATCTTGTTCTAAGACTTGACAGAATCTGTGTAAGAAACTGTAGTCTCGTAACAGGTCTAGTTCTAGTGCCTGTTTTTTGTTCTCAAGATTAAGTCTTGCAGGGGGAGATATTCCCGTTTCTTTGTCTGAGTCTGAGTCTGAGTTTGAGAAGTCTTTTTCTTTTTCTGTCTGAGAGCTTCTCATTGCTTCATATGATCTTTTCATGCTGAAGCTGAATAAATATCATTAAGATCTGTCTTAGTAATAGTTCTAGAAGCTAATGCTTTATTGATTAGGCTTATCAATTCTACACTTCTTTTTGTGTATTCATAATTTTTTGCAATACACTTGTGAATCTTTTTATTCTGCTGTTCTTGCTCTAGATTGTCATGATTCCATTTATTACAATCTGTATATATCTGATACTGTATACTAAATTTAGTTCTTATCCAGGTTAATCTTGCTTCAAGTTCTTCATCTATAACTACTTCATCTTCTACTTCAAACTTGTCTTCTATATCTATATCTTGTCTTATATTTTGACTTGAACTAGGCAGATCTTTATTCATTTTAATTAATGAGTCTACTAAGGATATCTGCTGCTCTATTATCCGTACCTTTTATATGTTCTATATGAATAGTCAAACCTTTCTGTGAGAGTCGGTCATGGAATGTAAGCCACCGTCTTCTGGTTGATCGTTTGCCTTCAGATCTGATATTGTGGTAAAATTCTACTATTGCCTCGCAGTCTGTTCTTAAAGTGATTTCTTTTCTTGAAATGATAAATAGTTCAAAGGCATCTAGGGCATAGGTGATAGCTAAAAGTTCTGAATCTAAGGAAGAGATTTTTCCTTTCTCCTTGAAAGTTCCGCTTGCATATCTACAAATTCTTTCTTCAGAAGGTTCAGAGTATTTGTGGGGTTTACATAATAGTATTGCTCCCCAGCCGTTCTGGCATCCATCTGTTTCTATAATTAAATAGTCTGTGTCTAATGGCATTGCTAATTCAGGTAAGGTTTTGATGAGTGATTTAACAGTTTGGACTATTTTAATGTCTTCTGTATTAAAGAATCTTTGTCCAGTTGGAGAAGTCTTAGAGTATAAAGGTCCTACATGTTTTCCTAGGTCCTTGAGAAAAGGTCGAGCATAGTTTACTTTTTTGGAGCTGTTTAAGGTCTTCAATTTTATCTGGAAAGTCTAAAGCCTTTTGGGCAATATGGGGCTGAAGTTTGAGTTTCCCTTCGCCTATTTTTACTCCAAGAAATTCAATAAAAGGTCTAAACAACTGCATCTTTTTCTTACTTATTATCAATCCATGGTTGATAAATTCTAAAAAGACAATTTGTAAATGTCCTTTATGGTCTCTAGCATTTTTACTAAATACTAAAATATCATCAAAATATACTACGGTAAATAAACTGTGTTTATTAAAAATGGTATCCATTTTTCTCTGAAATATGCTAGGAGCATTTTTTAGTCCGAAAGGCATTACTAACAATTCGAAATGTCCTTCCGGGCAAGTAAAAGCTGTCCAGATAATGCTGTATGGGTGCATTTTGATCTGCCAAAATCCTGATTTCAAATCGAATTTACTAAAAATCTTGCAACCTTGACTCTTGTTGATCAATACTGTTTTGTCTGGTATATTATAAGAATCGTCTATAGTATTATCATTGAGTCTCTTATAATTGATTACCATCCTACTTTTTCCTCTAACAATTTCGGCATGGTTTCTCACTATGAAGGCTGCTGATCTATGTGGACTGTTTGATCTTCGAATAACTCCCAAATTTAAGAGTTCGGAAATATGCATCTTGAAATCCTTTTGGTCTTGATTGGTAGCATTGATTGCTTTTGTCTTAATAACATATTCTGGATTTTTGATCTTAAGTTCACAAAATATCTTGTCTTTTTCCCAGTATTTCAAAACATTTTCTCCGATTATTTCTAATTTTTCTAATTTTGATATTAATTGATCTATGTCTTGAGTGACTAGTGTCTCATATGCAGCATCTATGGAGCTTAAATTATAATCTATCTCATAATCTAAGTCTTGATAAAGTAAATCTTGTGTTAGATCAATAGAGTTACTGTCTGAATCTGTATCTGTCAGGTCTTGGTCGAGTAACTGACATTCAAACTCGTTTTTATAGGGACAAGGTTTCGAGGGGTGGACAGAGTTGTGGAAAAGGGGGTCAAGTTCGGTGCTATTAGTCACACCACGCTTCTCGACGCGAAAAGTTTGGATAAAAGGGGAAGTGAGACTATGTCGGGAGAGTTGAAAATAGTCTTTAGTTAATGTGAAAGTGCCATTATCCTTTAATAAAAAGGATAATCCAAGAATCATATCTGTATTAAGGTTCTTTAATGGTCTAACCCAGGTACTATCGGCGGGTAAAGAGAAATCTGGACTCATTCCACAATGAGTATCAAAGCTGATCTTACTCCCTGGTAATAGTAAAGTGGTGTATGTATAAGTTTGTCCATCCATTTGTTGAGCTTCAGCTATTTCTTTTGTTTGGGTTGTATATTCTTCAGGAATAAGGTTCTGATCTATTATAGAACTGGTATTGCCTGAGTCTATAACTGCTATGCATTGTAAGGAAAAATTCTTAATTTTAACTGCACATTTTACTTTTAGGGTGTTATAATGTTTTGGATTACAAACAATATGGGCTAAATTAATTTCAACGTCTGATTCATAATTAGTCTCAATCTTAGTCTTACCCTTAGTATATTCTCTCAACAAATCTATTTGATTTTGTAGTAACTTAATAGAGTCTTCGACTATTTCGATTCTTCGTCGTAAAATTTTTATCTCTTGCTTATCATACTGGTCTAATTGCCGGTCTAATGTATCTAGTTCTGTGTATAATTGTTCTTTCTGTAAACAAATAATACATGCTTCTTTGAACCATATCATACATCTAGCACGTTTATATCTAGAAGGATGATTAGTGCAAATAAAACATGGTATGTTATCTGATCCTACCTTAGTCTACCAATCATGTGTGCAATCTCTGGTCATTTCAGCATTCATGAGTGTAAATTCAAAATTCTGATTGTAAAAATCTTTTTTCTGAAATTCATTAACAAATTCTATTTCTTCTTCACTATCTGATTCTGGTTTTTCCCATGAATTTGGATAGTCTATAGAAATAATGCTATGTATTGATTCTGTGTCTGAAATCTATTCATCTACTTCGATTAGGTCTTCATTAACACATTCTATAAGAGTACTGTTCCTATCATGTGTGTTTTGTTTTTTGGGGCATGTTCTAGCAAGATGGTCACTACTATTGCAAATATAGCAGTTTAATTTATTTTTATAAGTTCTTTCAGGTTTGAATTTACGCACGTGTTTTTTCTCATTTAAATATGGTTTTTTCTTATTGGATTTGTCTTATTGGATTTTCGAAGAAAATATTTCTTATGTTTTGGAGATCTTTGAAACTTTTTCTTATCTTTTCTTGATTTTGATGTTTCTTCATTCTTACCATAGTCTTGGGCAGTAAATATGTCTTGACAAAATTTATAATCTGCACTTTTTAGGTCTTTCTGGATCTGGAGTTCTACACATTTTTCTTCTAAGCATTGAACAACAAATGCAATCTTATGTCCTATTGGCCATTTATGATTGGGATTTTCTTTTATCACGGGTAATTGATTTCATTTGTAATGCCCCGCTCAAAGTCGACCCGACATAATGTATATGTGTATGATGTGTTCATGAAATGTTTGGGAATGTATGAGACATGTCGGGAGTCGAAACGGCCGTCGAAATGATGAAAATGGGAAAATTCTGCAGAGGCAGAATTACGGCCGTAAATGTAAGGATTACGGCCGTAAATGTCAGGTTACGGCCGTAAGGGTCGAAGGTTACGGCCGTAAATGTGTAACAGTGGAAAAGTGCCAAAAGTTTCAGAGAGCAAATTACGGTAGTATTATTCATAGATACGGCCGTATTATGGGAGTTACGACCGTCAGGCACGAAGATACGGCCGTAAGTTCAGAACAGAGGAAGAAATGGAATTGCAGAGGCAGGGTTACGGCCGTAAGTATTTGGGGTTACGGCCGTAAGTAAAGGGTTACGGCCGTAAATGTCAAAGTTACGGCCGTAATTTTAAGTCGGCAGAAATGGTATTTCTAGACCTTTCTCGCCATTTCTTGGTCAAATTCACCCAAATTCGATCCCTAAGCCCCTCAAACATCCAAGAACACCCCCAAAGCTCCCAAGTCATGATAGGGGTTGAGATGCTACATATTTACCTTCAAATCCATGTAAAGAAGAAGAAGAAGAAGAAGAAGAGAGGAAGAAGAGAAAGAGATGAGATGAAGAAGAAGGAGGGTTATCTATGGTTCTTGAGCTTGATTTCTTCTACATGAGGTGAGGAGTAGATGTATTTCATGTTAATGTATAGAGATAGCATGTTTTCTATGAGTTTATGTATAGGAAATGAGATGATATGCATGTTATGGCCTTGATATGCTTGATATGTGAACTATGTGAAAGGGTTTGGGATTATGTGAATGTATATGATGTTAGAATGTGAATTTAGCATGTTAAATGTTATTATGTGATAGATATGAAGTAGTACATGAGATATGTGATGATTAAGACCATGTAATGATGCTAGAATGATATGAAAGCTAGGAAATGTGAACGAATTCCAAGTGAATGACTACGTGACGTGTTATGATGATGAATGTAATGTTATATGCAATGACATGATGAAGTTATGTGATATGTAATGATAAGACGAAGTTCATGAGAAGGTATGCTATGTAATGTTATGAGTATGATTACAAGGTGAAGCATGAATGATGTATGACACGAAGCATGACGTATGTGAAAGAATGTAGTTGCGTATCATGTGTTATGAAGAATGTAGCGCCCCAAGAGTAAAAGAACCCTTGGGGGACGACTTATGATGTTACGGGCGGTCTAAAGCGTAAAAGAACCTTTAGACGACGGCCCACGGCGCCCCAAAGCGTAAAAGAACCTTTGGGGGACGGCCAATGTTATGATATGACGATGTATTCACATGATTCGCAACTAGGGCCCAAAGTAAGGAAGAAAAGAATGCATTCACGCATTGCATTGCATCTATTGCTCACTGAGTCCCCGTGACTCATTATGTGTACGTTTATGTGTTTATGATGCAGTTACGTGGAGAGTGGAGAATCCGACCGAGAATGATGTGTGCGGATGTGTGTGGGAAATGGAAGAATCACGGTCCTGTAGCCCGATTCCGGACGGGTCATTACATCATTTGTTCGTGATTTCTTCACCTAAGGCTCCAGGTAATTTATGAAATAGTTTATTACCTAGTTCTGTATTATAGGTATTGCCTGATTTAGAAATGTAAAAAGTAAATTCTTTCAAATAGTCTTTGACTTCTTTTCCATTACTCCAATCTTTTAGACTTAGTTGTTCTAAATCTCTAAGTGCTTTTCTCTGAACATTCATTTGTCCCGAATTTGGATCTGATCCAGTGGTGAGTCTTTGAATACAATTTACAAAATTGTAGGGATTATTTCCTATATCAATAAGATTCTGATATTTGTCAGGAAATTCTACCTTATATGCCTCCCACATTGCCTTAACTGTTTCTCCTAAATAGGTCTCTAAATAGCGATACATCTCTTTTGCAGTCATTTCTGTAAATGATCTATAATAATCTTGTAATACTAAGCTTTTCCAAACTTCGACTATATTGGATCAAAGTTGGGGATCGTGTGCTGTGAGATTGAATATTTTACCTTTTGTAGTATCTTGAAATTTAATGGGTTGTTCTAAAGGTCTTTTAGCTCCTCTGGGTTTATATTGAAATCCAGCAGGGGGTTCTTTGTAGTCTGTGTAAACAGCTCTTGATGGAAAGGATTTAAAAGTCGTATTGAAAAGAGGAGAGGTTCTTTCAAATGGTGTTTCTTCAAATGTTCTCCATACTCTAGTATCTTCCATAAGGTTTTTCTGATAACTAAATTCTGATACCAGGCTTTCTTTGTCATCTTCTAGATTCTCTAGATTTTCTAAATCCTTTTTAATTCTAATATTGAAGTCTTCATCATAATATAAGGATTCATCTTCTTCTAGCTGTTTTTGTAAGAATAGTCGGTCTTCCAGTTCTAAAAGTTCGTCTTTAGTGAGGATCATCTGAAGTTCTTTTGGAAAAAGAATTTTATCGGTGTTTGGTTGCAATTCTATGTTAACAAAATTGCTTTCTGTTTCATCATCTAGTTCTTGATTAGGAACAGTAGTATATTCTGTGAATCGTAAACTAGTTCTATTTAACCGATCTGTGTAGGTAATGGCTTCTGCTGGGGCTACTGTAGTCGTAGTTGTTTGAATAAACTTGCTAATAGGCCAGTCTAATCCAGCTAGTTCTTCAGAAGAAAATTCTTTTGGTTTAACCATCTTAATACCTTTACTACTTAATAAATTTAATACCTTATCAGTATAGAGTCTGTATTTAATGTCTGAGTTCTTAGCACATCTTCCTAAAACTCCTACATTTAATAGTAAATTTTTTCCCGTAACAACATCTTCGTATCCTTTAGTCTGAATGCCTAATTTTATGTGATTAACAAAGTCTGAAATTGTTAACATGAGTTCTGGACTATAATAAAATATACCAATATTATTATTCATGTCTACTTCTGTACTTGCGATCATGGCTTTATTAATATCTGAACTCCTGCTATCAAAATAGTGATTAAAAGGCCGAATGGATACAACTTTTATCAAATTTTATCACTTTTTACCACTTTTTTTCACTTTTTTCTCTCTCCTAAATCAATCACATCCACATATCTCATCACATCCATAAATCTCAACCACTCACCTCCACTCATTCTCTCTCTTCTTTCACATTAAAATCCATTAAAAATCATTAAAAGTTACTCCCATTCACCCTTTAAAACTTTGGAGCCTAAATTTCGTCTCATTAGTCCTTTAATTCCTATAGCAATTAAGCCTATATGAATAACTTCAAAGTTCTATTTAAGTAAACCAGTACCACTTTGTTTTGAAATTAAGTCTAAAATCTTAGTTTGATCTTTAATACATTGAAAAATAATCTCTTGATGATTTTTATAAAACTGTGTAGAGGTTTCAAATCTTCCTTTTTGATATAAAATCTGTGGATTTAATAATTGTAAACCTTGAGTCTTAAACAGTTCATAATCTTGTTCAGGATCTATAAGTTCTTTTAACTTAACTTCCGCTTGTTCTCGTTGAGAACCAAATAATTTATCTAACAATAATCTAGGTCTAGAGGTACTCACAGAAAGTCTTCGTTCCTCATTAGTGGTTCTAGAAGGTCCTGAAAATGGTGTTAAATTCATTCTTCTAATGATTTAAAATGTATAAACTGTAATGGTCCTTGAAGAGGTCGTCTAGTGATTTTTTCTTTTCCAGAGAGTTTTAGAGATAAAGCTGAAACATGATGTGAAAGCTGATTGATCTCGTCATTAGGAAGAGAACTACCTTCTTCTTGTTTCTGCTTTTCTAGAGTGGTTTGGACCAAAGAGAGTTTTTTAAGCAAATCTGAAGATTCTGTAGTGGTCAGTTGAGGTTTGGCTTTATCTAGGAGAGATTTTAATTGGTCTTGACAATAGTCTATCTTTGTTTCTAATGTTTCTACTGTCTTACTTATCTTATGTAGTAGAAGTTCTGTAGCTAAGTGTCTAATTTGTACCGTTTCGCCCAAGTTAATTAAAATATCTATAATAGTATTTATCGTCTGATCTGTAGAGATAAAGCTATGTTTATGATATTTTTCAAAATTACAGCGTAATTTTAGTGTATCTAAAATCGTGACAGGTCTTTGCGATTGAATTCGCAACTCTAATCCTAACCAGTCTAATTTTTTATAAGAATCCAGTATAAACAATAATAATAATGAAGTAAAATACGTAGGAAAGAACACTTGCTTTGATACCAAAAAGGAGGGGGGGTTACCTGATATCCGTGTTGTTGTTGTTGTAGCTGAGATCTTGTGTCGTTTGAGAATCTTAGCGACCAGTTCGTCGATGTTGGTTATTCTTCATTTGAGGTGTTTGTATAGCTTTTTGTTGTCAATGATGTTGTATACCTACTCAGTACTCTCCTTGAGCAATTCAATCCTTAGCTAGGTTCTCATAATCCCCAGAGATATAAAACTTTTTTTTTAACCTTAAATACGTATTTACGTACTACATAAAAGTAACTGAGTTATATATATTCGAGAAGAAAGTCATATTGATATTAACGAAGGGCTTTGAGCAAGTGAGGCCAGAATTTACCACTATATGTATTGATAAAATAAAATTACTCAAAGAATCCCATAGTGATGAATGAGAAAGAAAATATACCATGGCGAAAAATCTCATTATGAGATATATATATAGAAGCGATGAGAAATGCTCTAAAAGAAGCAGTTGATAAAGAAAAGTTTGTTCTCCAGATTTATTGAATATTACTGGAGATATCGAGCAAGTGGTACTAGAAGCTACCACCAGATAGTTCAGTGAAAGAAAATAGCTCAATAAATTTCATGCTGATAAATTAAAGAAATAAATAGCATGGACGAATCGTATTAATACTAAAATAATCTCATTGGTACTATGAGATCGTATCGACATGATAAGAAAATGATATTAAAGAAGCACATGTCACATATATTATGCTAATGGTACAATAGACTTCTATATTTGAATAATGCCAACATGATTTCAGTATTGGTGCCTCAGAAGAAGCACAAAACAGTTGAAGTGGAACATATTGAGAATATCAAAGGTGGCAATAAACACTTGAAAATATAGAAATACGAAAAGGAAGATACATATTGGACCCATAAAGAAGGGATGTGTCTCGAGAGTATAAATACTCTGTAACTTTGCCACCCTTAGCATCAGGGTTCATGAAGAGAGATCTAAAGGATCCGAATTTCTTTTTTGCTGGACACCGATGGTCTGTGACCAACGAGTTTGGGCTTCCACAGACTCTTGAACATATGATTGAATCTTTATGAGTAGCTCAGTAACTGTACGGGCAGAAATAAGTATTTTTCTCACAGAATAAGAAATAAACTTATTATCGACACCCTGATCTAGAAATGCTAATAAGCCATCAAAGAAATAATTAATATTCAACAAACCTATTGGTTTAGTATGAAGGTTCCACTATGCCCATGACGCTATAATGAATATTTCGTCCAGCGTGTTATGGCAGCCTAGAAGAACAATAAAAACATCACTATTATTCATCACGTACATCATGCAGTCTTGAATAGATTGCATTTGTAGCATCAGTCCAGTTAAACCCGTGACAGTACTGGCATCCAATTCGATTACTGACTCCAATTCGATGCAAAGGTATTACATTTGACACTCTTATCCCCTATAATTGTGCGGCCATTGTAAGACTCCTTAAAAGTTTGTTCTTGGTCCCTCTATATAGTATATTGATGTTTTGTCTCCCTAACTCTCTTACAAGTTGGCTTGCCATATCCATATATTGGATATGACCTACCAGTCTAGACCTACCCAGAACACATATGGTTTTAATCTGGCAAGGTGAAGATTGACTTACGTGAAATGATTCTAAAATCTCCATCACCATCTCCATCTCTCTCTTTATAGTAAACTTTCAATTTATGAATGAAAGATACATGAATCTCTCTATTTAAAGCCAAACCAATAAGTGATTTCACTATTTACTTTTTGATAATATGAAAAAAAGAAAGAGAACGGTAGAAAAAATTAAGTGAAATGACATACACCTGCCAGTGATTGAAATACACACACACACACACACATATATATATATATATATATATATATTTCAAAAATTGAAAAATGATATTTACAACTACAAAAAACACATTGATCTACACCGATTTGCCTTACATCAAAGTGGGAAAGTCATAATACTAGGTTTTTCTACTAAATTTACAAACATGATCTTTTAAAGTAAGTTTTTCGAGACTATAACGTGCTTGTTCATCTTTGAATTTGGCCCATAAAGCTATAAGCTCACCTTGCACATGCATGTTGAATATCATCTAAAAACTCCTTACTCAATCCATCCTTAATGAATGCTATTTTATCTTTTCGATTTCTGGACAAGTACCCCACATATTTACATCGAGTGTCACATGTCCACCAAGAACATTTGTAGCATCCTCCTAACCTTTTTGCTCTTTGTTTCTTTGAAAAACTACTTTTACCTATACTGGGCATGTATTTAGAAGGAATTGAAACCTCACCAGATAATCGAACCCATGCTTCAATCAACCATCAGATATTTTGCGGGATACTCTTATTCATTAGCATTCTCAACCTTTCGAGTCTACCTCAATAATTTTTTTTTAGAATTTTGATCGGTAGTGATGGGTAGTATTTTCGAAGATTTGAGAGCACATGATCCATTGTAATGTATGAACCCTTGTTAGGATGAATATTATGAGTGCCCGGGTGATTTATAAATGCGTATGAGGTACGACTTCGCATCCGTAACATGAAACATATGGGCTAAGATTCCACGTTGAACAGTAATGGGTAATAATGCCGTCGAAAGATGATGTGATATGTCGGTGAGCTATGCATATGATGAACGTAATAAATAATATTGAAAGTAATAAATCCCGATTCGATTGATGTAATAATTTATTGAAATCAAGAATCGGAAGGATTCTTCAAATGATTATTCTCGATAAAAGATGAAATCATTACTAGTCAATATTGGGGATAAATTTCAAATATATTTGGAACATATATAAGGGATGAGATATATGAGCACACTCACCCTTCATGTAAACTGCTAGATAATATGATATGGACCCACTATGTAGTTATATGTGTATATCGCAACTAGAAATTTACAAAATGATTTGTTCACGATATGAGCATGAGTTTCAGACCTAATAATAAAGCTAGTAAATATATATCACAATAATTTGAATAAGGCCGTAAATGATTGGATGTGCGCATACGAGTGGATATAATTGGCAAAATATTTAAAGTCCTCCAATTGATTTGCCAATATCAAGAAAAAAATACAGACTGCATAAATTCCCCCATTATGGCTAAATACTAAGAATATATATGATGAAAATCATACAAATTGTATTGAGTTTGGTTCTTAGTATGAGGGGGAGTATTAATAGCTAGAAATGATATATGAAATGATTGAAATATGAATTTGAAATTCAAGGATGCACGAAAGACTATAACTATCTCATATACCAACTACATATGCTTTGACAAATTAGCAAGCCGAAGCATTGATATTATTTAAATAAAAGTTCCCCAAATATGTATATTAAAGCAAATGATAAAATATTTTCTTAATAAAGGAGGCATACACTCTTAAAGAGTATGTAGACTCAAGTATATTGTGTAATCCTAAAAGATGATCGATAATGAGATATCTCGATAAGTTATATCATTATGGGGAAAGAAATGAAATTGAAAAGTGTCCACAAACTATGAAAATGTAGCGCTACATACGATCAATGATAATGAGGATATTGAGATATGTCAAAGAATAACATTGAAATATACACTCTTATAATAAATGTATTAATATGCGGACTTGATAAGAAAAATAAGGATAGAACTCTTGAAAAGATTATAGATAACAGTGCTTGTAATAGCTCAAAGCCATGATATTGTTGTGAAGAAAAATTTGTACGTTGTACTATTTTCCTTGTTTGAGATTTTTATCTCAAAAGGTTTTTCCTAAACAATGTTTTTAATAAGGCAACTTAATCATAATTAATAGAAAATCTCGAGAGGAAATTCGGGTATATATATCTTAATACAGTGAGAATGTGAAATCGAGATTGTCGATTGCAAATAAGCACTAAATATGACATAGTGATAAATATAATGCTTATATGAATACCTGGAGAATTTTGATGTGCTTGAAGCATATTTGTACAAAACACGTGTTGCACTCTTTTTCCCTTGGCTAAGGTTTTATCCCATTGGGTTTTCCTAGCAAGGTTTTTAACGAGGCAACCTTTATGGCGTATTCACATGAATAATGTACTCTTTTTCTTTCATTAGGATTTTTCTCACTGGGTTTTTCCTAATAAGGTTTTAACGAGGCATATTTATGATATATTGAGGACTACAGGAGAAATCGATTCAATGAATCTATTGGATCAGTTTATAATAAAGACATTACTTGAAGTAAGATGATGACCTTAAAATCTTTCACGGGAAGTGAATGTATCAGTCCTCAAGATACGAAATCAAATGGAGTAGCTGTACTCTTTTTCTTTTGATCAAGTTTCGTCCCATTAGGTCTTCTTGACAAGATTTTAACGAGGCAGTACATGAATACTCCAATAAGAATGGTCGTCATCAGGGAGAGCAACTTACCTTTTTCTCTTCGCTCAGGTTTTGTCCTACGAGGTTTTCCTGAAACGATATATGATCACTCAAGCTCTCCTACAATTAGTTTTGGAAGATTTTGTCCCACTGGTTTTTTCTCCAGACAAGTTTAAAAGATAGTTGTATAAATAGTCATTCAAGGAGGAGTGTTATAAAAGTAAGATGTACCGAAAGCCACCAAAAAAAGGGAAAAGCGTGGAAAATATATTAAATGTAATGATTATGTTTTATTGTGTGAATAACTATTGTATACCGGATCAATATTTGTAATATGATGTGCTCCAATATTTTTCTATAAATAGGGGGTCATTTGTAATGAATTGGATAACGAGAATTGAAACGAAAACTCTATCGTTCACAATAGTTATTAATTTCACACCAAACTTTAGGTGGGAACTACTTTTAGGCATTATTCCCTTTTAAGATATTTATTATTTATAGATCAATATATAAATAAATTAGGGACATTTTATTGCGCAAATTTTTATTTTCAAAATTAAAAACTTATTATTTTATTCACATTTCTCACTTATTCTTTTATTCGCAATAATTATTATTTCATTCCTTTCAAAATTGATTCGTCATCCCCAAAACCACTCCAAATCTTTATCTCTCAAAATCCATCCATATATGCCATCCCCTTTCTTTCTCCATCTCTCTCTTGCTCTCTTTCCCTCATCCGCTCAGATTTTTTACTTTTTTATTAATTGACTTATATAAAATATTTGGTTTTATTCTTCGATTTCCTATTCGGATGAAGTTTGTTATGAAATTTTATTGGAGCCTAACTCAGTTGCAACTTATAAATATTTTTCATTTGAGGGATATCCATTTTCCAAAATGATAAGCATTGTATATGCTTCTATATTCTTTGATGGAAACTTACTGTTGATTGATATAATATTATTATGTTAGGTACTTATGTATTCGGAAATGAAATATTTTTCTATCCACTAACTAACAGAGTATATGTGTTGAAATCTATAAACCTCAATGCTTGAATTAACCCATTATATTGATGGAGAAAATAGACTTTATTAATTAGCAATTAAAATATCGATTTAACAATTTATTAATTTATTTTGACAATAATAAATTAATTGAATGGCGACTGACTATTTTCATTTTATTTCGCCATTTAATAGCAAAATTTGAAAATTGAGTTGAACCAATTCGCAATAAAACTATTAAAAACTAGATTCAGAGATCAATTTAAAGATGGTCTAATACCTGATAAGTATTATTTATTATTTTAAAAATTAGAATTGTTATTGTTAATGTCATAAAAATTACAAAATTTAGGTTGATTTTCCAATTTCATAAACATATAGAGATAAAAGAATTTAATAAGCATTATTTTATTTAAGTTTCTTTAATAATAATCAATAATAAGAAATTAGTTAATATATAAGACAAGAAATTGATTAATTTACAAGACCTGCCCCTAGACCCATGAGCTATAGAGTTGCCCTGACCCGCGTGTTCTATGGGTAGGTCAAGAGGGGGTCGGGTTAGATTTTAGACCCCACGAGTTGAAGTCCGTAATTAATTATGAACCAAATTAATTCACCCACAAAATTCATTTTCAAATGTCCAAATATTTTTACTTGTATTAAATTTTTTAATTTTAAAAATATTATTATATTCATGATTAATCGGGTTGAATACATGCCAACCCAAACCTGTCTCAAAAAAATTTATAGGTTGCAAAATTCGTCATCGTGTTCTAAATTATATATTGGATATATGTCTCTTCATGGAACGCACGAAAAGCAATAAGTCTTGGCTTTGGGTTCTAAATGCTAGTTATTATAGATAGATTGTGAATATATCTTCTCATTAAAGGCAATAAGGCTTTTACAGCTGTAGCATGACTAAATATGTCAACGGATATGTAACTAAAGTTATATTCTCTTTTCCAAATATGATAAAATATCTATAACGAATCTCTAGATATATATACTAAAAGAGAAGCAAAGTTTTATTTTCCTTCCAAAATAACATTTATGACATGCAATTAATTTTTTTACTTTTATTTTTAATGTATATCACACACATTGTATTGCAATGCAGAGAACATGCAATTGCATTGCACAATTTGCAATGCATTGAGATTCTTTTCTTTTTTCAGTTCGGAAATTGGTGCAAACGGTTCAAAAAAATTGTTTGAGTCCAAGTTTGGTCTGATTAAAAAAAGATAGTACATTTGGTCAAAAAAATTGGCATGCGTTTGGTCCATTTGGATATAATCCATCTATTAAACCGTTAATCAAAGTCAACTTTTCAAAATTTTGTACGTGCTTGGTGCATTTGAGTTGAGATAAATTGCACAAAAGTACTTAACCTATAGGTATTGTTATAATCAAATCTCAAAATTTGAAAAATATATACTTTAGTCAAAAATTGAATTAAATTATACAATTTTATATTTTATTATTTCCGTGGGTGCTTATTTGGTTCATAATTAATTTTGTTGAATTAATTTGATACCGATTAAATATTTTTTTATCAAAAATTTTCAACACAACAACATTTGTCCGTATTAATAAAATAACACAACCTTCAAAAATTTTCTTTAGCATTAGAGATGCGTATATTTTGATTTTAATTAACAGTTAATAGTAAATATTACTATTGTACCCACATAAAATTTTATTAGGAATATATTACTGAAAAAATATATTGAACATAAAAATTAATCAAATAAAAAAATTCAAAAGAAAAAGAAAATCAAAAATAAAAAACCCTCCCTCACCCCTGTCGCACCCCCAAAAAACCACTACTAGGCTGGTGGCGGTTATGGTGGTGGCGGCTTTGAAACCACCACTACTGTTTGTAGTCTTCCAAAAATTTTATTTAGCATTAGATACACACACATTTTGATTTTAAAAATAGATAATAGTAAATGTAATTGTTGTACCTAAATAAAATTTTATAACGAATATATCATTGTATAAAATATACCGAATATAAAGAATTAATAAAAAAAAATTAAAAATAAAATGAAATAACAAAAAATAAAAAACCCTCCCAACCCCATCCCACCCTCAAAAAACACCACCACCACCAACAACTTGGTGGTGCTGTTTTTTGGGGTGGGTGGGAGAGTTTTATTTTTTTTCCTTTTTTATTTTATTTTATTATTTTTGGTTTGATAAAATTTATTTGATTTCATTAATTCTTTGCATTAAAAATATTTTTTGCAGTAATGTATTCCTAATAAAATTTTATGTGGGTATATTAATTATATTTACTATTAACTACCGTTTAAAATCAAAATGTGCACGTTTCGAATACCAAATAAAATTTTTAGAAGTTATGTTATTATATTAATATGGAAAAAGGCTACTATATTGAAATTTTTTTATAAAAACTATTTAATCGCTATCAAATTAATTCAATAAAATAAATTACAGACCAAGTAAACACTCATAGAAAAAATAAAACGGAAAATTGTACAATTTAACTAAATTTGAAACTAAAGCACAAATGTTTTAGATTTTTAGACTTGATTATAATAACAGCTAAAGGTTAAGACCTTTTGAGCAATGTATCTCAAGTCAAATGGACCAAATGCGTAGCAAATTTTTCAAAAGTTGACTTTGACGAACTGTTTAATAGATTGATTTCATCCAAATAGACTAAACGTGTAACCAATTTTTTTGGGGCAAATGTGCCACCGTTTTAAATCGTACAAAACTCACACTCAAACAATTTTGGACCATTTGCACCAATTTTCCTTTTTAATTTTTTAATTTTTCGAGCTACAATTCCTTTTTTTTTTTTTACTTATGTTGGGTTTTCTTGTCCAATTTTTAAATTGATCAAATTGATTATGTCAAACTAAATATTACTAAATTTCAATTAAATTAATTATTAATTAATTAATTAATTAATTTGATAACAATAAGCTAATTAATCGGTAGATAACAATATTAATTTTATTATTTTATTTTAATCTCAAAACTTGAAATTGGTTGATTGAATTGATTCACGGTATATTTACGCAAACACACAATTCAAAGATTGGTTATTTGAGAAAATGATTTAGCAATTGATGACTACTAAATTTTTTTTATTAAAATTATTATGTCACGAAAGTGACAAAATACAGATATATGTATAAATTTGATTAACACATACAGTTAACAAATATAGGAAAATTTTAAATAAACCCAATATTTGGAACCGGTTGACGGAATAATTGTTGGTTATAAAAAAATTGTTTTATAATAAGTTAAGGTCTATTTATTTTTCTTATTAACATTAATCCATTTACATCATTTATTAATTTTTATTATTATAATTATAATTTTGATTTATATTTTTGTGCAATTGAATACTTTCTAATTAACACTAATATGTGAGTTGCTAATAAATATCAAAAAGGATAGTTAAAAATTTTGATGCATGACCATAAACTATGTATTTATTTATATAAGAAATACTCTAAATTAATGAAGAGATTATAAATTAATATAATTTCCATAATAAATACGAATGTTAAAGTACAATCTTTTTTTATATCTTCTATTGAATTCTAGTTTTTTTTAATGTCCAACCATAATTTTATTGTCATTATCTAATTTATATTTTATTTTACATTAATCCTATTATAAAATATTTGTTTATTTTTTTGTATATCATATACATATATACATATAAGTATATTTTAGTTTTTATTTAAGTAGATAACAATATATTCTTAATTTATAATAATTCAATATTAAATTCATTAAAATAATTTTTTGTTATAATTTCAGCTAACTATAGATATAGTTGGTCATGCTACGATCTAAGAAAATTTGGTTGGTTAAAGTAACATATGCCATTTCTTTAAAAATAAATGTGTAGATAAAATTGAAATTATATTGTTTTTTATCAAATTTTTAATTTTTAAGTAAATTTATGAACTTAAAATTTAGAAATTGGAAAATATTTGACTAACGATTTTCATCACGATAAATATTTTCAATAATAAAACAATGCATGCATCGCACGTACTGCATTATTTTTTATGTTGGGTGTTAGCTGTTAGCATTTTCCTAGTCTATAACAAATTACGGGCTTGTTTTTTGGAGCAACTTTTTTGAAAATGTAGATTTACTCGAAAAACGAGTTAGATGTGTGGTTAAAAATTGGGAAAAATATATTTAAAATATAAAATAGTTATATGAATGATTAAAAATGATGAAAGAGAAAAAATTAGTGGAAGATAGTGAAAAAATATAGTGTAAAGAACAAGCCCTACAACTATTTTTATTTATACATTTCTTAATTATTTATTAAATAAACTAAAATCTCGATTTGATTTCATTATAAATTAACATAATTATCATTTACAAATATTTAGTTATTATTTGAAGTTTTTATTCAATGTCATAAGTATTTTTTTTGTTATTTTGAAATCAGCCCGGCCTCACTGGTCAGATTGGAAAACCCACGATTCGGCCAAGAAACCAGGTTCGGTGACGCCTAAAACCCGAATTTTTGAAACTCGGCTAGAGGCTTGGGTTTAAGTAGAAAACTTGATCAACTTGTCCAACCTGAGTTTGACACGGGTTTGACACAAGTTTTTATATTTTCTTTTATTTTTTGAAATTTTATAATATTTTGGAATTTTATTTATTTATTTAATATTATTTTAATCACTTGGCCGATCTCGAATCGACTTGAGATAAACCCCTTGACCCCTTACCAGTCCCCATATGCCAGGTCGACGATCTGGTTGAGTTTTAAAATATTGGTTTTTTTACATGGTATTAACTCTCCATTTTTTTATATGGATTTAGTGAATGCTATTTTGATAATTTAACTATCCAACATGACTTTTTGTTATTTTTTGTGTTAACATTGAGGATTTTCATGTGATGCACGTGAGTATAAACATAAACATACTTAAATTTTGTAATACTAAATAAAAACATATCATAAGATTGAAATTCATGATCTCTGATGTTAATAATGCACAAATCAATTCAAATACAGTTGTCGTGCTGTAAGATTTTCTAACGTCAGTAATTTTCATATGCCAATCGCTCTCGCATAACATGTTGGTGTTTTCATAAAGAGACCAGTATTCAGTCATGTATAATTATATGTTGCAGCATCACGGTTCACAAGTCACGATGGGTTGAAAATATTAATATATGGCAAGGATGAGAACCTAACAATTATAACTATGATTGTTGGACATAAGAAAGTGTTTTAAAATTTGTTAAATTTTTATAATTGAAAATAATTATATTATATTTTTTATTCCAGACTATTAATTTTATCACGAATTTTCTGCCCCTGTCTGATAAATATAATCTTGTTTTGCTTTTTGGAATGTCTCAAATATATAGTCTTGTTTCTATATTGAGAAATTCTTTTTGTTAATTTATCAAAATAACATTATTTAATTTGCCTAGTTATAACCATTATTTTTTAATATTGTTCAGTAAATAAGGGTAAATTACGAAATTAGTTATAAAATTTACTTTTCCGATAACTTTTCTTAATCTTTACGAAAAAATCAATAAGTCTATATAATTGGGACAAAGTGAGTATTATTGTTAATAAAATAAAAAATTATGTTTTCCAGTGGGAGATATTCGTGCTACACATAGGTACAATTACTAGTATTTTTGTTAACCCAATTGGCACAAGACGATGACTCCAGTGGTAACAATGTCATTTTGCTTTTAAAAGATGCATTTGCTAAGCTTAAGAAAATGTAAAGATCAAAGGGAACAATATTTTATTTAAGTAAATAAAACCAACAGGGAGTTTGTCCAGCTTGCGTGATTTAAAGCTAATTTTCAACTTCATTAGATGATAATCTTTTTAGCATAAAATTCATACCAAGCAAGAACAAATACTGCAAGATGTACAATCAATTATTACAATCCTCTAATCGAGCGTCATAAAACATATCATTTTATCCTCTTTGTATTGGTAGGTCTACTCCTCGATTAGAAGGTTGTATAAATTTATTGTATATCTAGCATCGCTCAACAAGCACTTAATCAATCAATCAAGCATAGTCAAAAGATAAGTTAATAAAAACACCACGTACAAATGCAATAGTTCATCATAAAGCAAACATTAACCCTCAAGAATGCTATGTACAGACAAATAGACATGCTTGTTTGCACGAGCTTTGCTTTTTAATTATGTACACATGGTCTACAAACAGGAAAACAAGAATTCGAGATTATGCAAGATCGCACACATCAAACACATTTTACATAACACTCATCACAACACAATAGATAAATATAACATGTCCAAATTTCTCCCTCAAAATTGCTTGCTGCTCGATATGATCGCTTGCATGCATTCGCGCGCGAAAGATCAAGGTAGATAGAGAGAAAAGTTGCTAAAACAGCTGTATGCCTGCTATTAGGACTTACACACCATTTATAGTAATACAAACAAACACATTCAAATTCACAGGGACTTCATTGTTAATTTTGATCCATCTTACCATGTTGACTTTGTGGGTTCATTGACTTTGGCTGTTCAGCATTATCAACTAGTGCATCTGCCGTTGCAATTGAACCCTAATAGAGAAATGAAAGAAATTAGCTTTAATTTAAGTTTAAGAGACACATTTACTTCAAAAAATAAGCAAAATATATAGACTAAAGAGAGTACCTCCAAGCATGGCGTTGCTACTGATGTCGACGTAATCTCTTTAGTAACCTCATCAACTTCCATATCCTCCTGAATAAGTTATTAACAGAAACCATTTATGTAACTAAAACATTTACTCAATCAAATCCATAACTGCTAACAAAAGTAACCAATCTACAAAGGTGTAAATTAAACAGAGATCCATTTATATATCTTTCTACACACTACAAGATTTTTTATCTTTCCCCACAAAATACTTTTGTAGCGAAAGATCTTTATTTGTGGCGAAGTGACAAAGGAGACAAAAAATATTTGTAGCCAGGTTTGTGGGCTAAACCTCGAAAGGAAAGGTAATAGGCCACAAATTGTGCAAATTTCGAAGGCTAATATCTGACGCTACAAATCTTTTGGAGACAAATAGAGTTTGTAAGAAAATATTAGAGGTAACAAAACTTTAAAAATGTGAGGTGAATTTTGTCCCTACAAGCCTTGTGGAGACAAATACAATTCGTTGGGAAAGGGGTAGATGCCACATATATGGTTTGTCTCCTAATGTCTCTCCTCACAAATTATATATTTCAAAAATAAATAAAAATTAATTTTTTACCCAGCCAACTAGCCATCTATTTAACTTAACTCAACCCAACCCAACGTACTAGTTAGTTAATTAGCTTCAAGAATTAGTTAATTAGCTTCAAGAATATGCAGTACGTAGGAATTGAACTTTGGACCTCATGGTTGAGAAACTAAGATATCAACCACTCAGCTATTATAATTTCTTGTTACTCATTCTCATTAATATAATATGTAAGTTATGAGCGTAAATATTACAATTAGTTAACTACAAAGTTCAATTTGTCTGCAAAAAAATTTGCACACAAAATCACATGGCTACAGTTCTTTTTTCTGGAAAATGCAACATTTGTGTACAAATGCCGAACCATTATAGAAAAAAATCACATGCTTGCAAAACCTTTTTGGGGGTGTTGAGAGACCTTTTGCTACAAATTACAATTTATTTGTGGAAAATTTGTACTAAAAATCACATGTCTGCAACATCTTTTTTTTTTTGGGAAAAGGTAACCTTTTGCTACAAATTTTAATTCGTTAGAAAAATTAGATACCTATGAAATCTATTTTTTACGGGAAAAGATATCATTTAGCTACAAATTATAATCTGTATAGGAAAAATTGCATTCCTACAAAATCGTAATTTTTGTAGGCAAAGGTAATCTTTGGTTACAAATTTTAATTTTTAGGAAAAATTATATGCTTACGAAATTTATTTTTTGTGGGGAAAAATATTTTTTGGCTACAAGTTTTACTTTTTCTACGAAAAATTTGCAGCAAAAATTATATGCCTACAAAATCATTTTGTTTGTGGGGAAAGGTAATCCTTGGTTCTAAATTAATTTTAATTTGTATGAAAAATTATATGCCTATCAAATTCATTTTTTGTGAGAAAAGATATTTTTTTGCTACAAATTTTAATTTGTTTGCGAAAAATTTGTAGCCAAAATCATATGTCTACAAATTAGTTTTCTTTGTAGGGAAAGGTAGTTTTTGGTTACAAATTTTAACTTGTTTGCAGAAAGTTTGTAACGAAATATCAAAATTCTTGTGGTGACATTTGCCATACGGTCATTTGAAAAGGAACTAACCTACCACTACAAATCAAAATCTAAAACATGCCTTTTTGTGGGCTCCACGTGCAATGGTCTCCATCTTAACCGACTTCATCTTTTCTTCACGTTCAATAGTTTCCATCTCAGTTTGACATTCAACGGCTTCCTTCGTAACTTCAGGCACCCAATGGCTACAAGGGCATAATAACCAATCTTGTATGATTATATATAATGAGAATCGATGTGATAAACCAAAAAAATGTGTACCTTTCAGTTTTAACGCTATAACCAACAACAATGTCAACATCGATCAGGATGTTTTTCATCAATCTTATTATTATCATCTTCGTCTTCATGCACCTGTGTATGAAACATCAATGAGAACTTACTTTATCACATTTTATTTTATGCTCGATCTCCCTATGCTTACATAACTGATCACTAGCCAACAATTTTGAAAACCAATCAGTTATCAATAGAGAATATTTCTTGTAATGAATGCAAGTAAATTGTTCAAACTTGAAATTACGAGCCTCTGGGAGTTGAGTGTCAGAAGGTCGCTCTTGAAACTGCACACTAGGTGCATGTTGAAGTCTGGAGAGATTTTCAAGGATCTTTTCTCTTATTGAATCCAAGTATCGAAGACAATTTTTGTTTACCATGTTACGTGTTGGAGCATGGAGTGTGTAATCTGGCCCAAAGTATTCAATATATTCATGAGGTGGAAACCTATTATCAAGCTCAGTCCCAAGCGCCACTGATGTCTATTCGCAACATAATGAAATCGTATCAATAAAACATATAACATCATGTCACTGCTATATCTTTGCAGGCACAATACTATTGAGAAATTTGTTGGTCCTATTTCTGTCAGTGAAATGTATACTCACCTCATAACACCAGCAACGAGCAACTTGACGTAATGTGCACCACCACCTACGAGAAGAAGTGGCACATTAAAGGTCTTCATGAACCTGACACATTTAGTATGTTCTCTAACTCAGAGATTGAAGCAACCTAATCGATCGCCAGATAGGGAGTGGGCACCACATTGTAAGACCACTGCCCCAGGCCTATACACTTCCATCGTCAATCCCAGCATCTAACGGGACATTGACGGTGTAATATTTCCCTTTGCCAAATCCAATATCACATATGTCCCCTGTTCCGGGGAAATACATTCCAAATTTATGAAATGATACAGTCATTACTCTATCGGTGATGTAAAAAGCTTCCTTAACGTCATTTCCGTGATGCACATCAATATCTACATATAATACACGCTACAAGTAAAGGAAACAAATCAAATTTGCGAGTAAACCATTATGCACAATGAAGTTAGAAATGCTAAATAAAGTAAGAAATCATGATAGCAAGATTGAGTTACTTATGAGATTCATTATTTTTTTTCAAGATTTGAGCTTGAGACTTTAAATCCTTGGTGAGAAACAATGCTGATATAAGAAACGAAAATTGAGTAAACTAACATCATGAGTTTTGAGGAGTTCCAAAATGGCAAGCACAATGTCATTGACATAGCAAAAACCAGAAGCCTCGCATTTCTTAGCGTGGTGCAATCCACCAGCCCAATTTATAGCAATGTCACACTGTCCATGGTTTAATTTAACAGCTCCACCAATGGAACCACCAGCATAGGATCTACAAAAGCTGAAAAGGCCATCAAAAACAGGGCAGTCTTCACCAACATTGAATCTCCTCAACTGCACCAAGTTATCCTGCTGATTTTCTGGGGTCACTGTTTTCAAGAACTTCACATAATCGTCTGCATGGAACCTGCAAAGATCTTTCTCCCGCGCAGGATGTGGCTTCAAAACATTCATCTGTTGGAGTAGCCCATAATGGGTGAGGAGCGAATGAGTCATACGCATCCTGTGCGGCTTAATTGGATGACCTTGACCATAATAGTAATTTCCAACCTCCGGGTCGTAGTAGTAGAACACTCTTCTCTTCGTTCCGTCCACTCCTGATGGTAAGGAATTTCTCCCGGTTTCCATTTATACCCTGCAGTTTTATCAAAAATCTTCTTAGAATTGCTTAATAGGAAATAAAGTCAGCTAGCAAATTGAGATTGATATTGAATAAGTTCAAAACAGTAAGTGGAATGAATTGAGAAATATTCACGAGTGAAAAGCTTAAATCTTTAAAACTCCTAGCTTATAAGTACAAAGTGAAAGAGGGGTGTAATGAAAGAAACAAAAGTAGCATTGAAGAATCTATTTGAACACATGAAGCTATCATACATTCATTACAACTATATAGTCGAAAGTTTTACGCATTTATTTCATACACGCTAACCCTTACTTGGTGGTGTATTCGAATTTTAGATAGGATTAACACCACTGGTTAAACATATAAAGTCAAGTTTAGCGGAAAAAATCTCCTAAACGACTATATTTAGCCCAAATAGGAATTTGTCTGGAAAATGAAATCAGTTTCAATATAACGATTAACGAATGGTGAACGTGTGATATAGGATCAAACATGAAGACACATTCATACTAAGCATTTCATCAAAAGCATAGTTTGTGACACAAATGAAAAGTAAAAGATGAAAAAGAGAAGGAGCAAGATGTTAACACTGAGACTTGCCTGTGGTTAAAATAAGGCAAGAGAAGCAAGTTTGAGATGACTATGGCAAAATGAGAAACAGTACATTAGTATGAAACCACGGTTTAAAGCAATCACTATCACTTAACAAATTGCAACAATGAACTAATCAGGCAAGAAAATAAAATGATCAAGACATCATAAGAAATTGGAAGAAAATGTTTATCTATATATGTATATATATATATCTATATCAGTTCTTCTATTATCAAATAAGGTTATCAATACTTTACGGCCTAAATTCTTTCTCATTAATCCTTTAACACCTATAACTATTAATCCCATATGTATAAACTTATGGTCTCTTTTAAGCAATTGTTTCTCGATTTCTTTAGAAACTATATCTAAAGCTTTCGTTTGTTCTTTAATACATTGCATATATATATATATATATATATATATATATATATATATATATATATATAAAAGACATCAATCCAAACTCAATGCATCAAAACATAGTTAAAAAGGCAAAGAGAAATACAAGAAAGATAGAATTATCCCACTGTTATCAACGATAAAAGAAACAAGGAGCAATTATATCAACGTTACCGAATCACTAAAATATATTACACATACTTCAAAAAAATATATGTATATTACACATACATACACGTGAAAGAACATTTGTAGTTTATTTTGTACAAATTTAATTAAGTACTTAAAGAGTAGACTCGAGACATGTTGGATAAGCAAATGTAATTCAGATCAACATAAATAAATCAAATGAGCAAAATTAACGCTACTCAAATAAAATGTAAATAATCACTAAAGTATGACACAAGATTAACAATTAAAGTGATTGTCTTATAACCTATGGACTCTTCTACCGCCCCTTCTGAATTACTTTAAACATGGATGGTGAAATTTTACCAAAATCTTATTTTGAAATACATAATTTTGTTAGAAACACTGTCAAATAGATCCGTAATCAAAATTGCATAAATAAGATGGATTTTATGCAAAAAGATCAAGTACTAATTTTCCAATTTCGTGATTCGAAATAAAAAATAAGAATAGATTTGATGAAATACAAGAATGAAATAAAATTCGTTCACATTTTAAGGATATCAAATTTCAGCATTATATTTTTGGAATAGTTCCAAAATTGAGATCAAGTAAAACTGGAGCAGAAAGCCAAATCTATAATTGCAGAAACTAGGCTGCATTTTAGAAAGAGAAAAGGGAAAAAAATAAGAAGGAAATATTGTGGAAAATTAACACTGAATTAAAGCATGTAGAAATAGATGGTGGTACAGCGTACATGCAACTGAAAAAGTCGTACCTTCTTTTTTTTTTTTCTTCTTCTTCTTTTTGATAATTAATTTATTTGCTGATGATATAAAGCTCTTAAAGAATTCAAGATTTCGTTTTATGGGCTTGGATTGTATAGAATGGGGTTCTTCCGAGACGGCATTTGGTTTTAATTCAAGTATGAAATGAGAATAAATTAATTAATTAATTTTACACTAGCTATAAATATGATCTTAGAATTTTAACTATATAAAGATTTTGGGGGGCGGGGGGGGGGCGGGGGTGTGGTTAAGGAAATTAATTAAAGGGGTACCTGGAAGGAACTGTGAGGTGCCATCAATGGCGATGGCGACGGAGGGTTTCCATTCTAAATGAGTGCGTGAATGAATGAAGATTACATTACATTACATGTGTTCGGGGGTATTTATAGGTGGTGTGGGTGATGACTTTGATGTTGTCTCAACCGCAATTGTTTTAGCACTATATTCAAAATTTTGTTCCTTTTTTTCAATTTTTTTTTCTCTTTAGTTTTTTTTATTTTCTTTTTTCCATTTTATTTACTCCATTTATTACTTTATATATTTATTAATTTGGGAGATCCCACTAACATTTTTTTAATAAAAAACTTCATTAATGATTAGAATCCATACACATCAACTCAGCCACAACAATAATACAATTCAGGCTAAAATGAAAGACACCAGAGCGAGCATGTAAATGCACCTCTCTGGCTAACACATGAGCGCCTGCATTTGCGTGTCTCTTGATATGGCAGGCCGAATACCCCTGCTCTAAATGGAGAAAGTGCCTGCACCAATCAATGACGACTGAACTAAACTCAATAATCTCCACGGAGATTGAAGAAATAGCATCAACAACTTGTTTAGCACCCATTTCAAAGATGACTCGTCGGAAACCTATGGATCGAACCAGTTAATTGCATACATCAATCCTCTCGCTTCTACCTCCTTAATCCTCAGCCACCATGCATCATAGGCAATCTTAGGGTTTTTTCTATACAAATTAAATTTGGCGAGATAGAATTTGGTGTAGGATATGTGGCTTAAAATTGGAGATGGGGTATTAAAAAATATATAGTAAGTATCAAATCAATGAATGAATGATTGAAATGGATGAGAGAGAAAAAGTATATTTAATTTTGAGAGATTTAATCTTTATAGAACAAGCTCTTATAGGCAATCACAGAACCATAAGCATCTCGAGCAACCACGCCAAAGCCCACACCATTAGCAGAAGTACACAGAGAAGTTTCCACACAACATGAGAGAAATTAAAACCGGCTGGTGGATGATGCCATAGGGAACAGCTACGTGAAATCTGAAGTTGTGGACACTAGTAATGTACTAGATTCCTTGCTTGAATCCACTCAAACAACACCTGCATAGCATAGTAGCAAATATGTGTTGAAGAGTGATTCAACTTCTTCCACAATTTATCATTTCAAGCTCGCCAAATGGTCCACATAATCATAGCAAATTTACCTTTCTCCTCCATCTCTGTTCGGTCTAGAACTTCAAAAAACCAGTCTATTAAACAGCTAGCATTAGCAGCACAAGTTTTAATTAGCGAGAGAAGTCCAGCTCCAGTCCAACGGTGTTTGGCCAAGTCATAATCATAAAACAAGTGCCAACAAGTTTCATCTTGGTGAGAACATACCACACATGATAATGGACCTGGATTCCTCTCGTCTGGAGATTGCACCTAATACCTATCAGGTAGTACTCCCAACACACACTCCACAAAAATTCTTTGACTTTAGGGGGCACCATCAGCTTCCAAAGCTCACTCCAATTACCTGCAACACACAATGGTTTAAAATCCAAATCCATTCCAGTTGCCACACGATATGCCGACTCCACCACTGGCGGAGCTACTTGAGGGCCAGTGCGGTCATTGGACCGCACTGAAATCTAGAAATTTTTTTTTTCCAAAATTTGAAGTTGGTTTCATTACAAAGAGTGGAGGAAGTGCTGAATACGGTACTCTAAAAGCAAAGTCTAAAATATGTAGGTCTTTGTAAAAAAGATAGGAATGCAGTTGATTTGACATTAGGTGGAGCCCATATGTTAGAGGAGAACAGATATTAATGTTAGAGCATCTCCATTGCATGTGGAGGTGGGGAGATTGTTAATGGATGATATGGAGGAGAGAGATAGAGAGAAGATTATTATTTTAATTGAAAAAAGAATAGAGGATGTGTAGTGAAAAAGTAGGAGAGATGTAGAAATAAATTCAAAAATAATGATAAAATAATAGTGGAGGGTGTGGGGTTGGCTTTTTAGATGTAGAGGGGGTACGGGAGTTCATGGTGAAAAAGTGGGGAAAAGTAGGGAAAGTGCGAAAAAGAGAAAAAAATGTGGGATCCGCAAATTTTTTGTGTGTCTTTCTCTCTCTTCCACGTAGGGCAAAAATAGAGGACGTGGAGAAGTTTAGCAATGGAGATGCTCTATAAAATGACAAAAATCTAATTCGATAATTCCACATTTTTTATATCAGAACTCATGGGCGAACTGCATTCTTTTCAAATCAGAACTTCTTGTCAAACTCTTCGTATTAATTTATGTAAAAATATTTTTTGACAAAGGGTATGTTTGGTAGAATTAATTGATAAGTTAGTTTATAATTGATAAGTTAGTTTATAGTTAATAAGCTAATTGAAAGCTGATAGTTGATAAGCTAGCTGATATAAATGAAAAGATTTGACAAAATAACTGATAAGTTGACTCATAAATAGAAAATTACATAAAATATTTAAAATATATTTCTATAAAATTATAGGGGTAAAAAATAGAATAAAAAGTGAAAAACTCATGAGTTCATTTGAAAAGCTAGTAAAAGAAGCTTTTTAAATAAGCTAAAACTTTTCAAATAAACTCCTCTAACCAAATGAAGTTTATTTAATTAGTAGAAGCTTATAAGCTCCTGAATAAATTATAAACTAATTTATTTGGCTTACTAAATATACCCAAAGTAAATTATATTAGTTAAATTAAAAGCTACATCTCACTCACTACTAAGCCATGTTAGGATGAAATTTTTTATCCATTTTTTTAAAATTTTAATTTGGTCAAACTAATCGCATCGACATATTTCGTGGGACCTATATATATTACACAAATATCCACAATTCAATTTCACTCATTCTATCTCCTATTTCACATAAAAACACATAAAAATTCAGGGAAAAATCAATCCTAACATAAGTCGTCTTTAAAAAAGCGGAGTCATTATCTTTTTTATGATTTTTCTTTTTCTTTTTTAATTAATTGGACCGCACTGGATAACATTCTTGGCTACGCAACTGGACTGCACCTATACATTCCATTGTAGCTAAATTGCTAAATACGAGTATCCTCATCAATTTTCGACATAAGTGGAATTTTTAGAATAGCCTCAATATCTCAGTCATTAGAAATATCTGTCAAAGATCCCACATCCGATTCTCTACAGTCGTGAAGCATGAGATCCTCAACCTTCAAGCCCTCAAATATGGTGGCATATCAGTCTGCATTCTAGGATTAGTTGTATCTCGAAGCCAAGGCTCACACCAAATATCAATAGATCTACTTGACCCAACCTTCCAACGGAGTACATTCTCGATCAATATACTTCACCATGTGAAACTAGGATTGTGTCCCAATGGAGCACAAAGAAAATCCCCATTTGGATAGTATCTACGTTTGAAGATTCGGCGTATCAGGGTTGGTGAAGATGTTCCAACCTTGTTTCCCTAACATAGTGATAAGTGCTTTAATAGCGCATATCTAACTCTCTTAGTATCGTGTTTTTATTCATTTTGTTGAGTTATAAAAGTGACATTTGATGTGTTGTTAAAGGATCAAGAAAAGTTATTAAAAAAAAAAAAGGAAAGTGAAAGAGGACAAAAAAATGCAAAAAATGGAAGTTTGGGACCAAAATGAATAAGTTTGAAAGTTGAAGGGCCTAGCATGCAAATAAGTTATGGCCATGACCCTTGAGAGACATAGTCATGTCCGTAATGTGAAGAAACAGCAAAAAAATGCTCGAGACCAGGTTACAGTCGTGAATCACGTTACGGTCGTAACCCGCAAATCAGCCAGGTGAAATTTTAACTGAAGTTGATTCATGGCAATAAGAGCAGACGATTACGACCGTAAGTCCTACGTGCAAAAATTTCCTATTCGGACTAGAATTCTAATTTCAGTAATCGTTTTGGGACTTATTGAGCACGAAATTGGAGGCTTTTAAAGACATATTGAAGACTATATAAAGAGGAGAAAGCCACAAGAAATTTGATCTAAACTTTGGATACATTAGAGAGCAATTCAAGTGAAAAATTCCGACGAGAAGAACTCCAGAAGGTTGATTCTAGATTCATTTCATCTACTTCCACCATGAACATGATCGACTAATCTTCTGCGTCTAGTTTAAGGGGGGACATTGTGTCTATGCGTTTAATTTAACTTTTTTCCTTTAAACAAGTAACGGTGTATCTTCTCTCTCTCCCTCTCTCTCTCTTCTTTGATTTGTTGGATTTGGGATATTCAAACCCGAGTATTGATTAATTTTATGAACAATTAGATTTGGCCAATTAATTTGTTCATTCCATTAATTCATGTTTCATGCGAGAGTTAGAATTGTTGATCCGTAGTTGTCATTAATCTATAATTTGAAGTAGCAACTATAGTTCTTGCAATTGTAGCACAAATCCAAACTTGATTTATTGATTTGACCTTGTGAAATTGGTGATCTAATTCAACCTATTCTTCTTGATTCTCACACTAGCATTGCTCTAAATTCTAAGAGCTTATTTAGGATTGTCCATTAGATAGAATTAAATCAAAGAGCTTATTTTAATTTATATACTTAGGGAAGAGTTTGAATAATCAGAGCTTGTTAATTATTTAGGGTTGATAAATTGACAAAGAGAGATAGAGCTTCGTTACAAGGAAATTGATGACACAACTGAACATGAGAATTAGATTGTGCATTTGACTGAATTTTCTACGTCTCCAATTCATTTATTTACATTGTTTGATTTTAATTCCATCATTACAATCTAAACTCCCCCCCATCACCTCTATTTAACGAAGCATCAAAATAGTTTACTGTTATTTGTTGTTCTCGCTACTAGATTCTTAGGAATTAATAGTGGTCAAGGTATTTTAATTATATTTTGGTGTATTATGACACGCATCACATAGCAAGACTAAACCCCATGTAGCCAAGTCCCCTACACAACATCTTCCAACTCAACCAATTAATACACCTATATCTCCGTTTTTCTTTGTACCCCACCAAAATAAATTTATCATTCTCGCCAATCCTTCTGCCAAAGTCAAAGGGAGTAAGAACGTACTCATGATATATGTTGGGATGGCCTGCACAACCTTAATAAGGATTTCCTGACCCGCCTTTGATAAGGATTTACTACACCAAGAAACAATTCGTTTCCAAAGGCAGTCCTTGAGGAATCCAAAAATAGCATTTTTCTTCCAACCAATAAGCAAGGGCATTCCTAAATATCGTCCCGTGTCAAGAGGTGACAAAACTTCCAATATCGCCGAAAGTGATCTCTCAACATTTGTTTTAATCCGTGAGATCTCACTAAGATGCTATACTTTGATTTTTACATAGATTAAGAACTTATAACTCTTAAAAAAATAAACTTATAATATAGAGTTAAATTTTGTTTATATATTTCTAAATATACTTCTACATTCAAGATGATATATAATGCCTTAATTAATTAATTTATTTCTCTTAATCTCAATCTTAATTCTTAATTAAATTCTAAATATACACATATCTATATATATAAACAAACATCCACTTATCTAAATATAAATAAACTCCTATCTTTATCTCCCAAAATCCATCCACATCTGCCTCTCCATCACTCTCTCTCTATCTCATCCGCTCAATGAGAAAAAACACATGCCAAATAATGTGTGATTTTCTAAACTCACAAATTTAGGCCTTGTTTGATTGATTGGGGGTTTAGTTGTTCCGCGCGGTATTTCGTGTAAAAATGTGTGGTTAATATTATTTTGGAAAATGTGTGTGGAGGTTGAAAATGAGTATGAGGTATACGGAATTGCGTGCGAATATAGTTAACACCAAATAGAACAAGGCCTTAATTGGTATTTGTAACGCCCCATCTAGTCCCGCATTACTATGCATAACTTATCGTCTTGATACATATTGCATATATGGAACTAGAGGCAACGCTACTCATGTACATTTAAAACTACAAAATCCCGAGTTCATTAAACTTTCTTTCACGTATACAAAGCATTCAGGGGATTTCAGTCTTCCTTTTCGAGCATACCATAGGATCGTTGAGTTTCCTATACCTCACACATCAACACTTGGATGGCTTCTCGCCAACTCCGAGTACATAACATGATCTGTATCTCAAAAACGCATAAAAAAACGCGGATGAGTCATAAAGACTTAGTGGAGAATAGATGCAAGCTATGCGTATAATGCACGTATCACCATTTTCTTACTATCATCGGGCCATGTTGCTATCCATGTACTTACAAAGGTGTCATAACATAATATAACATAACATATTGGCCAAGTCTCAATCCTCTTGCGGGCTTCGCCCGTGAGGCTGTCCGTTCGGGCCAAAGGTCTCTATCCTCTTGCGGGATTTTTCCCCGAGAGACCGTACGTATTTGTAAGCACAGGATAGTCAACGTCACATGCATATGCGTTTATGACATGATCGTGCAATTGGCTTACCATCAAGCCTTGATGACATTCATATAAGTTCATCATCATCATACATTCCTTTCATATATTCAAGGCTTCCCTTGCATATCCTCATCACATATCCATTCATATATTCAAATATCCAAAACATCTAAATAGGAGGTGCAAACACGTGTAAACATGAAATACAATCACGTATTATCCCAAATGGATAATGAGCTTGTAAGCATAAGAACGAAATCGAACTACATCTAAGCGTTTGCTTGCCATCGTGTTCTTATAACCCATTCTTACCCTTTTTGTTATGCCGAACACATCACATATGCGTACTCGAATGCCAAACTCACCTAGCCACACTCCCACTTTAATTACCCCAATTTGGTCGCAAAGGTTATACTAACGCATAAGTCATCACTTCCTCTACCTATGACTTGGTCGATGATCCTTAAAAATTAAATAAAAACTAAATTGACAAAAATCTGTATAAAGTAATATTGATGGTTATGGATGCAAGCTGACGGATGCAATTAATTTTTCTGATTGGAGAAATTGTTTTATGGCTAAATAATGTAAGATAATAATGTTAGCTTTATCGACAAACAACTTTGATTATTGATTTTACTGGTAAAGCTTATAATGTTGGCCTTCCTTTTGTTTTTCTATTTCCCTGATAAGTTTAACAATGAATAGATGATGATAAAAAAATCGTCAAGTAGTGTGCATTATTTATATCAAATCATCTGACTCTTTTTTGTAATAAAGGGAAGGGTTGAAGCCATATTTACCAAGAATGTGTAAAGAGAGCAAACATCATGCAATAATATCATAAATTGAAGTAAAAAAAAAAAGAAGATAATGATGAAGCTTCTCTTTGTAATGAAGGGAAGGTGGATGAAGTAAAAGAAAAGCAAGAAGTAGAATGACATATGGATGAAGAAAAAGAATGAGAAGAATTAAAAGAATGAGAGGAAAAATTCATGAGTAATGGACGAGGATAAGGGGGAGGAAGGAAGAGGAGGAAGGAGGGGAGGAGGAGAAAGGAGGAGGAAGGTAAGGACGAGAAAGAAGGAGGAAGGTAAGGAGGAGAACAAGAAGGAAGATGAGGAGAAGGAGCAGAAGGAGGAGGAGGAGGAGAAGAAGAATGAGGACGTAGGAGAAGAAGGAGAATGAGAAGGAGAATGAGAAGGAGAAGAAGGGGGAGAAGAAGAAAGAGAAAAAGAAGGAGAAGGAGAGAAAGAGGAAGAGGAGGAGGAGGAGAAGGAGAAGCGGAAGGAGGAGAAAATGGAGTAGGCAAAGAAGAAGGAGAATGAGAAGCAGAAGGAGAAGCAGAAACAGAAGGAGAAAAAGAAGATGAAGAAGAATGAACTGAATACTGTCAGAATACTAAACGTAATTAATATAAATAATAAAAGAATTTTATAAAAATGTTCATAGAGTTTTTCCAGTATTTTATACAAATCCATCTTGTAAATATCCAAAGAATAACTTACAAAAATCCACATAACTTAATTTACTATTTTCATGAAAACCTCAATAATAAAAGCACGATATTGACAATAAATATGTGAATAATGATTTTTAAAATTTTATTGTGAAATATATTTTACATACAAATATACTATAGAAAAGGCAATGCAGCAGGTGCAGTTCGATAGATTCAAACACCCCATTCCTGCTCCGCTACAAAATACTTATCATCATCCCCATCCTATACTCATTTTATCTAGCTATATATATGCCCAACATTTAGCAATTTTGATAACTTTAAAAAATATAACGCATAAGGAACGATAAAAAGAATAACATACTCGAGTAAAATATTAAGGGTGTGTTTGATTGGAGAGTGGAAAAAGATTGAAATTCCACTAACGAAATTTCTATTCCCACCACCGCCATTGGAATTCAAATTCCTTGATTGCAAGGAAAATCACCCCAAATTTGGCCTAAAGTGGAATTCAAACTCCATGAAATTCAAACATTTAGGTGAAAATTTGAAATTTTCTATGGAAAATATCAGCAATCAAACACACCCTAAGGGATAAATGATTTTTATTGGCTATGGTAGATAAATATAGAAGGAGTTAACATTCATGTATTGCCTTAATTAAGGGAGAAAAGAGTTTCTTTTGCAGCTATATCTCAAGTAAAATATTACACAGAATATTAATAATGTCCCTTACTAATCACCAATCATACTCTTAAAATCAAATTTAAAAGAAAATATGACAGCAACATCTAGGCCGATCACAGTTTTACACCTATGCGATGAATTTCATAAATAAAATTTTAATTTATACAAATAGGTATCAAAATAGCAAAATTATTTATATTGATAAAATAATTATTTTATATCAATTGGTGCAGAAATTTTTGTATAATAACTTATTATTTTTACATATTAAATTAAGTAAAATTTAAATATTTATTAATTCAAAAATTTATCTGAGTTACAATTTTGATTTATAATGGTATCATTATTTAATTATACTAATTAGATCTTACATCAATACCATAATTATTTTTTATCAAAAGTCTTACTAATTTATATCAAGTAATGCAAAAACTCATAAGTTGAGAAGACATTATATTCTTAAAATAATTCATAAGTTAAATTAATAACTTTTAAATTTATATTAATTATATTAAATTATTCCTTTATAAAAATTGAGCCACAAAGTTAGAACCAATACTCTCATTTATTAGAAGAATTCTCTAAAATAAAGAAATAATAAGTTAAAGCCAAACTTAAAGATTCAATGTAACCTCAAAGGTGCGGATGACAACGCATCAAATATAATTTAATAGCATACTAATAACATATACATTTAAAAAAAGTGGGACTTCTAAAAAATAATCATAATCATAATCACAAAATTGTTCCTACAACGAACACAATAAAGTATATGAAATAGTTCACAATTGAGGATAAATTAGACAATGCAAATATTAAAAAAGTCAACACACAATTTAAAAACAAACTGATCCATGCCACAGCATGGCATTATCTAATTAGAAAGATTGTGCAATATACATTGACTAAAACATGGTATCTTGCTATTTTAACTGTCACATCAATAGTGTTACTGAAGTTGCATCACAATTTTTACAAATTTTCATCTGATATCAATACTACATTTGTTATGATTGAATTGTTTTCAGTGCATTGCATCAACTCACATCTTCTATAGCCAATGTCTCATAGACCTTTAATCCTTAAGGCTTAGCAACTTTTGATTGTCATCAGGTCGAAGATGATCACTCCTCAGTAATACCCACTAGCAATGTCCAAATCAACTTCAATAGCCATGTCTCTGATCTTGCTCATATGTATTCTGCATTCAGAAAGATGAATATAGTAACCTATAATGCTCTTCTTATTCCGTTGAAAGTATTTCAGAGAAAATTGTATGATACCTTTATTACTTTAGATAGATTTGGATTTGCGTCTATATTATAGGCACAAACACCCACCAAGCATTTTGACGACTTGGTATTAATAGTGAGTAGTGACCATATTATTGGAGACAATTTCGAAAGAAACGAACTCCTTGTTTGAAAGGATTATACAATCACACAACCGAAAGATGTTATGGCTCTGGAGAGATAAACAGAGCTGAAACTTTGACAGTGAGATTGCTAAGACTAATAAAACGGTGTGAAAAAAAGAAAAGAAAAATAAACTACCTGCAATGCGAAAGTAACTGCTATTTCAATGTTACATTTCGTAGTTTGTCTTCTCGTGATTGTCCAAGATTGTCAATTCCCTACAATTTGAAACCTGATGTATAAGATTGGGTAATGCCATATTGTGCACTCTTTTTTGCTATGAAATCTTATTGGTGAAGGTTTATTTTCTATCTTGATATCGTGTTAAAAAAACAATACGGTGGATAAAAAATAAAAAAGAAACCTTATCGACATAGGTGCGGCAAACGAGCCGAGCCGAGCAGCTTGACTCGTTCAGATCATGTTCGAGCTCGGCTCGTGAACCATGCACGCGGCTTGGGTTTGCCTCGAGCTCATGTAGCTCACAAGCCGAACCTGAGTCGAGCCGAGCTGCTCGTGGGCTTCCCTTTTTTTTTTTCCTTCTCTTTTTGAGGCTTCCTCAAAAGAATAAAAGTAGACATTGATTAATTGGATGTTAAAGTTAGAAAAGAGTCGGAATGAAGATAGGTTTTCAATTAAAAAAATTAAAATTGCAGCGCATTAAAATTTAACAAGCTCACGAGCCGGTCCACGACTTTACGAGCCAAATACAAACTATCCATTTCCCAATTTTTCGGCTCGGTCCAAGTCCAATTGTACGTGTTTTGACGAGCCGAACCTGAACTTTTGACGAGCCGAACCTGAACTTTTGACGAGCCGAATACACAAGCTCACGAACTGACCAGCTCGTTTGCCACCCCTATATCGGCACTACGCGTCTAGAAACATAGGCCCACATCAAAGAAGAACATGTTGTGAATTTTACTATTGATGTTGTGGGAGAGCTTGAATTGTGTCCACTTATGGTGGTCTCTACGCCTTTGACAATGCATTAGCCACAAGATCAACTCTCACCTATTTTGAAATGCATTATCTCAAGAAAGAAATTAATAAGAAGCTTGAGGTGTTCAACCATTAGAGTTTTATCCTTAAGAGAGTCATACCAATTTATCATATATCATTCTAAATTGCTACTCTGAATTTCAGTTCCAAGTTCTCTGACAACAATGGTCAACATAATTTCCAAACCTCTAACACAAATTAAATCTCAATCCTTAACAAAAATCATCAAAACAATGATAGAAATATTTTATTTTACACATTTTTAAATAAAAGGCAGTAAAGAATTAACTAAGGCATTTTTTATTCCCAGATTGATATATTAAGTTATTAACCATCAACACATGTTGGAACCATTCCTAAATTCATTCCCATTTCCCACGTCTTAATTTCAGTCTCTAAAATTGATTGCCATTTTCAATTGGTACAGTTTAATTATTATTATTTCAAGCAGAATGCCAAATTTTAGGAGTATCTTTCTAAGACATTTTTTCACAAAACCAAGTTTAGAAAACAATGTCCTTATAAGTCTACCAAACACTTTTCACACTCAAATCTATGCAAAGCATTCATAGAATTTTATCTGGAATACATAAGTAGAATGGTCGAAAGATGAAAATCCAGGCAAGTATCAATTGATCGAATTTAATTTTCTCAGATGGAAATCTGTAATCCAATAATTCAAAGCATGAACTAAAAAATTCAGTGTTAAACTAAAAATCAAAATCAGAAATTCATAATAACCCAAATTTAATAACGAAATAGATATTCGTGGGATCATTGGAGAAGAGAACATACGTAAACGTGCAACATAAAATGCTAAAATTCAAAGCTTTTTTTTTTCCTTCGGTTTATTTCAAAAGAAATTTCCAACCCACTATAATGAGATCTTACATGCTTTACCTCTCCCTAAGTACATCAATCCAGTGGCTGGCCTTCTAAACTTGGCTGCTAAGTTACCCAATGAATTGAAGAAGATTGATTTAGGTCCTTGCATATATATATATATTTCATATGGAGGTCCAGAGGAACTAACGTAGGCAAATTTTTTAACAAAACTATGTAATGAATCACATTATCCACTATGATTTTATTTCATTTCTTTTTTGACTTTCTGAACTTTTCATTTTGACTCCACTAGATAAAGAAGGCTTAACATTTGGGAGATACTAAAATTAATTCTGTTTTTTTTTTTTTTTAAATTCTGGTTAATATTGTGCGTATAGTATAGCCTACAGAAATTACAATCTCCCAAGAAAGTGGGACTTCTAAAAGGTAATCTTAATATGTTTCTTTATCATCGATTAAAAAAATCTTTCAAAAACCTCAATAATAGGGGGAAAAAAGAACCAAAAGAGATAAACCCACAAACAAAAGAGAACCAAAATGTATCTGCAGCTAACGATTACGCAATGACAAAATGAAATTTAATCATAACACATTTTAAGAGAACCAAAAGAGATAAACAAAAAGAAAAAGTACATGTAGCCAATGACTAAATATAAGTGTAGTTTTCAAATACAAAAGTGAAGCTCTTTCCTTGGAAAGAGTAAAAAAAAAAAAAACAAACAATGAGCTAACGATCAAAAACCCCATCACTTACAAAAAAAAAAAAAAAAAACTCACACACACACACACACTTGTGAGACACATTAACTTCCTCGGTTGTGACAAGAACCCCTTAGTTACTATAGAATAACATAATTGCATATTGTCCACTTACTAATATGAAGGAAATAAATATAAATTGACATTTAACCAAGAGTATTTCCTTGCAATGAGGACCAACTTCTTCAATTTCTCCGGTAAGGGAATCATACATTGAATCAAGGATCATTCAAGAGCACTTTAAATACCTGCGTTTTCACAAGAAAATAAGTTGTGGATATTATAATTTAAATACTAAGTTGAGAAAAAATGACAAAATTGAAGTTAGAAAGAGGCAAGAATATATACCTCAAATGCATGGCCGTGTTTCCTGTATACAGCTCAGCCGATGTGAATAAAAAGATCCTACCGTAAAAAATTCCAAAATAAAAAACCTAAGCAATCACCAACGCACCTACAAACATTGTCAAATGCTCAGTGGAAGTAGGAGTACTTGTTAATCAGTTGGGCATACGAAGAAGAGGTTTTAGGCTCTCGTTAATCCACCGCCCATAAAACACCAATTGGTGCCTAATCTCATCATAGATCAATTAACGGGAAAAAAAAAAAGCACATTTGAGTTCAAAAATTTGGAATAATTTGGAATAGATGTAATTAAATTGAAAGGCTTCAATGTGTGTAACAATCAGATCATTGATTTAAAAAGTCTCAATGAAATCTGCGAAGATAATGTATCATCATAAGCCAAATAAATCATGCGCTTATGAGTTCAGTGAATTCTTCATTTAGCCATAGGAACCACTAAATGATCATAATAATGTATTCATTTAAAAATATCGAATACGCTAAATTTTGTAGTGCCAACCACACCACTAACTTGCAGCACCAATATATAGTTATTGTCTAATTTTCCCAACTTTTTACTTCTCTAGCTCGAATTTGGCATGAATTTCAGTATCACTAATTCTAATGTTAAAAAAAGTACTAATTAAAACAAAAATATAAAAATTTACACGAAAACAAAAACAGGAGCGACATTATCATCAGCCAATAACTATAGCTAAATTTAACAAAATCAAGAATCAATATCATGAAATTTCAAAACCAAAAATTCTAAAAGGTGTCATACATTAAGTAAGAAATGAAAGTGCGAGAAGCATTAGAAAAGTAGTGCCACATGTATATCAGATATGTGACTTCCCTTCTTCCCAAACTCTAAAAAAAATAAGATAAAATAAAATATGTCTTTATCATTTCTATGAATATAAGGTCTTAACTGCAAGATAGTAAGTAAACTAAGCTAGGTAGATAAAAACCATCGATGGGAGATATGATGAAATTGGCAATGGAAAGTAGGTAACATGCAAAGATACACACTTATTTTCGGCATGAAAATGAGGGAAGGAAAAGGCTTGATTTGTATATTTCTTATGTTCATCTCATATTTATGTCAAAGCTTGAAATATTCCATAATTTTCTTTTCATTTTATGAATCTGATGTGACACAGTTGCTATTTTGATCTATAGCTTTAAACTTTGTGCACTATAAGCCTTTTCTAATAAGAAATAAGACAATAGTAAAGCATTACGAATTTCTATTTTACGAATCTGATGAACTTACAGCAAATACAAAGATCGTATATCAAGCTCAGAAAAATGTAAATCAAACACTTAAATACCAACAAAACCAGATGAACTTATAACAATATACGAATTTTGAAACCTGTGGAAAAATAATCAAGAATGGAACGTAAACACTATTGAATAAACATCCATAGAAAAATAATCGAGAATGGAATACAAACATAGCTGAAGAAACCTAAGCACTACACATTTTAATTTTTTTATAAAAATTAAGTTAAAATAAAAATTCAACTTCTTACCACTTTTATTTTTGGGGGAGAAGTCACATCTGCAAAATCTTCATTCTAAAATTTACAGACATAAATCCACACGCCTCCATAAAAGAAGAGTCATAAACAGTCGGAAAACCACTCATTCATGCCCTGTTCCTCCACAAAAGAACATTCATCCGACCCTCGGAGACGTCGACTGACCTAGATAAACATAAAAGAATACTGTAAACAGAATTATAGAATGTGTAGATTGTGATGAATGGTTGTTTTTAACGTGGTGAATAATGAAGTTTGACTGAATAATGGAATTCCATTTCATTTTATAATTTAACAGAGTAAAGAAGAAATGTGTACATACTTTATGCTCCAAAAAAGAACCATGAAAAGGAATTGCCACCCTTTGCTTTAGATATTTGAGTCTTTCTCTCTATTAACAAACAAATTCAAGAATCAGAAATGAGTACTGTTAAGCATTTAAGTTATTAATAGCACTATACTATAGAGAGAGTGGGGAAGGGAGGCAGGGAGAAAGAAGCTGGATGTTCGTGATAATAAATGCCATAGAAAATATATTGTACTCTAGAAGCTTAACTCAATATTCCCAAACCTAAATGAGTAATTACTTAAATTATTTTAAGTAGATGGCCATGAGTGAACCAGAAGGTCATATCAGAGGGCTTCAACTTTTCAATCTCACTCCACAAATCATTTTGAATCCATGCCACTAAGAAAACAAAAGTTGTCAAACCAAGAGCACATACCACACAAAAAAATTCGGTAATGGAAGAGTAAATGTCATATTATATCAACTTGTCAAATCATACAACAAATTATAATAATAATAATAATAATAATAATAATAATAATAATAATAATAATAATAATAATAAAAAAAAATTATACCTAATTGTTTAAGGGGAGTTAGTGTTGTTTTGTTAATCTGAACAATATCAAACTATAAATCTGCTTCTAGTCCAGTCCAGCTCCACAACCTACCTGCAATTTCAAGGCAACCAATTAAGAGATGTCTGGTAAAGCTTAAAAATAAAATTATTTCCTCCAAAGTAAGTAGTTATAGAAGATTGAAAAAGAAAACGCAAAAGATGATTTGAAGAACAGATATTTATAGTAATATATCTATGGCACATTTTTTCGAACACCATAGCTACAAAATTGTGTCAGCATATCATTGATTTGAAAAGAAGAAAAAATCCATAGTCACCTCTAGAAGAACTTTGGTCGAGACATCGTTGTCCATGTACGAAAATATTTGCACCAATCCTTCTCCAAGTAATGCCAGAAATTAGCTTCAATATAGGCTAGAAAATTAAGAAAAAAACCTTGCTCGGATGGCACTTGTAGAAGCTGTCCCAGAAATTAACTGACTTCCTGTAGAAATAGTGTTCATCGGCATAAAAAATTTGAATGAAATCGTTAATTAGTTAGAGTAATTGGGTACGAAGGAAAAAAAAAAGATGGAAGAGATATCGAGTTTCACGCCTTGGGCGAAGGACTTCAGAACATTAATAATCGTGTAGGACTGAAACTTAATCAGAAGAAATTTGAAATTACCAGCAATAGATCGTCTGAGAGCGACTATACCGGCTCCAGTCAAAGTGGCCAGATCAACCATCTGTATACCAAGGCAAAAAAATGATTTGTGGAGTCTGAAATAATTTTTTCAACCACTTTGACGAGTAATTTTGAAATTTCTTTTTAAGTTTTTTGCAATCACTTTGATTATGAATTTTAAAATTTTTTTATGATACAGTAATTAGTTTTATCCAATTAGTATAGTTTTTTACAATCACTTTAATGATGAATTTTGAAATTTATTTGACAAATTTTATTCAGTTAATGTTGGATACAATTATTAAAAAAAATTGAACAAAAAATAATAGTAAAAAATTTTGAAATTTTCAATTCTTCCGCTCTTTCTTTTTATTTTTTTAATAATTTTTACCTGTTCGCCCCCAATGGGGTGAACAGTAACACTGGCTCTTCGCCCCTGTGAGGGCGAACATAAAATTAAAAAAATTAAAAAAATAAAAGAAAATGAAAGGAAAGGGTGCGAGGGTAGAATAGGGAAAATGTGAAAAATGGGTGTATTTAGGAAATGGGGCAGGTGTATTTAGCCATATCCAATCTGAAATTGAAAAAAGAAGATTTAGGTATGCAGGATTCTTTTCTCTCTCTCTCTTTTTTGGCCTTTTTCAAAACACGGTTTTGCAGCTGGTTTTTTCCTCTCTTTTTTTTGTCCAAAATTCTGATTGGCTATAGCGGTTTGAGTGGGAAAAGAATAAAAAAATGATTAAAATTTTTTTTTGTAACATTCCTTTTTTGTATTATAGATATAGATATAGATTTAATACTCGAATATAAAGTTGTGGCAAGATAAACTATTTGTTTTATTTGAAAACTAGCTTTTTTCACCCGTGCGTTGCACGGGAAGACACGTTCATGAAATAATTACATTGCTGTTTAATTTTAAAAAAAGGTTAAACACAATCTATATAGTTCTTTTGCAAAATTGATAGAATTTCCTCGATTCTTTAATACATTCAACAGAGTTTCCACTATTTTCAGGAAACATTCATTGTAAAAAAATACTTAATAACTCGGATTCCAACAATTCCAATTTGAGCTTACTATATATTGGCCACAACCTTAAGAATAACAGCAACAATCAAAATACAATGCTATGCAGTGCTATCCATAACATAAACAACACATAAAATTCATGAACGAAATCATTTTTGTAATAATCATTGAAACACCGAAAGAAGCAAACCAACTAATTTAGGCTTCGTCCCGCTCGTTCATCACATACACCATCTCGAAAACCTTCATTACTTCCCAGAACCATCGATATTCTCCCCACGCAACCAATCTATATAGAAGGAAATGGGCCGGTTAGAAAATTAATGTCGTAAATTACGAGTTGGTGCAAATATGAGACAGAATTACAATCATAAAACAAAGAGACTAAAATTTTAACTATAGCAAATATAATACTTTTGAGAGACAACAACATACCTGATGGAATTGATATGTCGCAAACTATAAGTTATTAAATATTTCTTTGTAAACAACATTGGTAGTGAATTTCGTTGGCCGCCCATCATCATCGCCATAAGCCACAAATTTCAGCCCCTTCCTATTAGTGACCCTTGAAACCGCCACGTCTGAGTTGCAGTGTGTAAAGACCGGTCTCCTAAGAAACACACCAACATCAGTCAGAGTCTGCCCCTGACTCTTGTTGATAGTCATCGCATAGCAAACAGTTAAAGGAAATTGTCTCCTCTGAAAAGTAAAAGCGACCTTATATCGGATGGAGTAAGGCTCAATCTAGGAATCGAAATTCCTTCCCAAAGATTCATCCCAGTCAAAACCCTTGCCTCTACGATATGCTCACCAAGTCGAGTGATTATAAGACGAGTACCATTACAGAGGCCAGATGAATGGTCAATATTGCGCATTAACATCACCGGTACACCGACCTTCAATTTCAAAACATGACTCGGCACGCCAGAACAGGAAATGCTATTCAAAAATTCTGGAGTATGAATCTCACGGAGCAGATCATTATCAGAATCATCAGATTTGCAAGTGGAATCTGAGCTGTAATACGTCTTCAACTCGGAGCAATTCATACCAATCATATAATCATTAACCATCCCGACATCCTCAAGCGTGGGTGCAAGTATTGCTCTTCCATTCAGGTAGGCGGGAGAGCGTCCTCTATTCAAAAAATCTGGATATGTGCTATCCACAATGGATTTAACAGGATTGGTCGAATGACTACGCACCAGAAGGTCATCGGGTATTTCGATGTTTGCCTCACCATCATTTGGCCATCCAATTTCTCCATCGCCAATGCTCAAAATCCATTCAGAAAATTTGCGAAGGTGATCGGTATCTTCGTCTCCTGGAAGATTGCGTAATCTCATGTTTCTTGTAAGCTTCAACACCTGTATAAAAAAGAAAAACAAATTATCATCAAACTCTGTAAAAAGTAAGAGCAAGAAAGATATAGGGGCATAGAAAAACTAAGAAACGTTTTGTTTCAATACTTTACAATCATCCCATAAATAGGAAGAGTTGAGAGAAGCGTGCACTATTTGTTGCCTAGTTCCTTTCGGTATAACAGGAAGAATTTGTCTAAAATCTCCTCCAAAGACAATAGTCTTGCCACCAAATGGCAAATCCATGCCTCGTGGGTTATTGAACCTTAAAATATCCTGCATAGTGCGATCCAATGCTTCGAAACAGTGCTTATTCATCATAGGAGCTTCATCCCATATTATCAATTGTGTTCTTTCAATGAGTTCAGCAAGATGACTCCCCTGTTTGATATTGCAGGTTGAACCCTCCTCGGCATTCAACGGGATAGCAAACCTTGAATGAGCAGTCCTCCCACCAGGAAGAAGAAGCGAAGCTATAGCACTGGAAGCCACATTGAGAACTATTTCTCCACGAGACCTTATAGCAGCTGATAGGGTCCTCCAGAGAAATGTTTTCCCGGTACCTCCATGACCATACAAGAAGAACACACCCCCATGATCATTGTCAACGGCACCCAGGATGGTGTCATACACACCGCGCTGCTCATCTGTCAAATTGGAAACCAACTTGGCATGTTCTTCGGCCAATGCGACTGTATCATAGTTTAGTTCATCACTTATCAAGATATTATCCAAACTGGCGAAATAAGAAATGTCTGGATATGGCATAGAATCATAATCCCGAAGACTTCTTCCCCGTTGTCTGAGCATCCTCTCAATCTCAACCAGAGCATAATTCTTGATTTGATCTTCGTTTAGTTGAATATCTACAATAAAATATCAAACAATCAGTATTCAGAGTGAAAAATATAAAATATCATTAGAAATACAAAAACATCTAAAAAACTCCAGTATGCAGAACAAAATGAAATAATCAGATACAATAACCCAAAACCACTGATCAAAATTTTATACCTTCATTGTTAACGCTTCTCTTGTGATTCCTCTCAATATCGTGAGACAAGTATTCCCAACATTTTTCCCACAAAACCTCAGGCCTATCCAAACAATCCGATATAAGCAGAGTAACAAAGAGATTGCGCAGCGAGTGTTCGGACGCCCAATTACTTGCTTCTACTATTCCATCCACGTACTCTTTGTCATCGTCTACGATCCCGAGCATAGCATGCATCTCTAAAAGTGTCGTATACCACCCCATCAAGCGTTCTTATGTCCTCGTAACACGTAGGCCCACGAACATGATTTAACAACATTCGTAGATAGTATCTCTCCCCCGTCCCCGGCCGAACAAAATACATCCTGGCAACACACTTGCCTTGCTGTCTGGGAACCCACTCACGTGTTTTTTGCTTCCACACGAAATAATTAGGAAATTGTGTGTATGTTAATAACTTTGCCTCTGGATATTTCTCGTTTGCCTTCATCCACGCAATGAATTTGCTAGATTTCACTGAGCACCGCTCCACGACTTGCCCAACTTCGTCCGACTCATGGTATACAACGACCTGCTGACCAGGGAGATGAAAGCTTAGACGCTCCACTGAGACATCTCTATAATGGATTTTAAATTGAACATTCTCCAAGCCGCTTCAAGCGAGACATACTGAAACAATCATAGTCTTGATTAATTTCATCCACAACAACATTGGAATCTGCATCTACATTTCGCCAAATGCAACGTTGATCCGATCGTGGCCTTTGTTTATGTATTTGAACAGATACTTGATTGACCTACTCTGGTTACACCACTCAACATTAATGTGTGCTCCGTACTTCAAGAGCAAATAACGATTGTGGGGGATTACATATCTATTATCAAGAAGTATACCGCCTTTATCGACCTTCCTCCCGTCGTTCCTGCGTCGGTATACGGCATATCCAGATTTATCAATGTTGGTGCTCTCAACAAATCTCTTTGGGAAATGTTTTGTACACTTTCCTTTATCCATACACGGGGAATGCTTGTTTGTATCACCGCACGGACCATGCACCATAAGATCTCTCACAAGATTATAATATATAGGATCATTCTCCTCGTTTGGAATTTCGGCAGATATAATCTGGTCAATTTTTTCCGAAGTTGGGTTCTTGTCTTTTCGAGCCATGAACAATAATATATGTGCATGAGGCAATCCCCGCTTCTGAAATTCAATCGTATATATAACTGGCAAAAAAAAAGAAAAAATAAATAAATTTTTTACAATATGCTGTAGATGTAATATTGACTATGAACAAATTAGAAGAAACAACAAATACACAAATTAGTCTACCTGCTTTAGTCTCGCCAAATATCTGGTTTTCTTTATATCATTGATAAGCATATCTAACTTCATCTTGAACACCCTACGATGATATCGGTCGGTCCACGGAGACAATCCTCTACGCTCACAAAAGCGGGTAATCTCGGGCCACTTAGGATTACGGTGAAAGTAATGAACAACTTCGGGATATCCGGCCCACCTACAAATAGCCATCGCGTCCTGATAATTCTGCATCATGTGACGTGCACTACCAGTAAAAGATTCGGGCAACACCACGAGCTTTCCCAACTTGGCCGGATCCATCGCTCCTCGGCCATATGCATCCCTAAGTCCAGAGTATAACTCACATCTTAACTCAGGTGATGCGTTACGATATCGTGGTGAAATTTGTCTCAATCATTGTGTAACCGTCAACCAAGAACTATTGAAATAACCTTCGACATCGTAAAATATACGATGACTCTATAGCTCTTTCCTGTATCCTATAAGCAAAAATCTTTGTCTTATCTTTGACATTCTTTACGCCCCTTGAACGATGACTGCGAGGCACGTGTAAGCTGAACATCCTCCCTGTAACCATCCTGTCCAAAAGGAAAGAGCAACGGATACTGAAGGCCAAGAAATGAAGGGTTTAGATGATTCATGCGTTGAAGGCGACCACATTTCGTTTGAACAATCACGTCCCGCTCAAGTCGATCCAAGACTATGTCACCCCTTATTAGTGCTGCAACCTCATTATGTTGTGGGAGGTTGTATTGCCTACCATCTGATCTTCTCTTTCCTATAAGCCTCATTTTGATATCGATACAGTCACCTTCATTTAACCTTTCCCTAGCCATTCGAAACGATTTAGCCAACACATTATGTTCATCGAGCATATCCCTCAAATCAGACACAATCCCCTCGTGCAAGTTCTGTACACCTTCGGACCTGTTATATAAATAAAGAGACAAATTACATCTGAACGAATGATTTCTAATTAAGCACAACAAAATGGAAACACAAACCGAACACGAAGGAGGATAAATTTAAGTTTTCGAATGCAATGATATAACTAACCTGACAGCGTCCATTCTATTAACAATTTCCGTGTGAGGATCCTGTATATACATTTGCAAAAACTTTGCTTTTTCACCATCGCGAGGAAGCAATGATCCAATGCTATGGTGATTCTGGCCATTCAACCTAAATATAGGCGGCCCCCTTCCCTTATTTATCCCTTTATCAATTTTTCCACCCATAGAAGTGAATGAGAACATCGAGTTATAGGAACGAATGTTGTCAACAAAGTGCAAACTTCGTTGATGATCGCCGTAAATCAAATCCCTCAAGACTTGGGGTGGGTCCTTCATTATTGGAAGTACAACATTTCCTTGATTGCAACACAAGGTGAACTTTGGGCTATTTTTTCTCGATAGGCTTTTGCTTTTCTCCGCACTCCAAAAAATAGCCCCACAGTACTCGCACGAATAATCAGGATCTCCCATATCATAATACTCTAGAATTCATCAAACCGCACATCAATAAAATAAATTATAGGCACCTAGCTTGAGAAAAATTTAAAAATAATAACAAATCAAATATAATATTAACCTGTCATTGAGAAATCCGAACACTCGATATCATCATCTATAATCAAGGCAAAAAAATGAAAAATAATAATAAGCCAACTATATAGAAATTGAACTCACAATATGAAAGAGCTTGTATGGTACACTTTACATACCATCTGACATGTCGATATTCGTCTCATCCCCCGACGAATGTTCTGAATGTTGGTTAACTTCATCATATTCTAAATTCATAGAATGAAAAAAAAATAGTGTGGTGAGATCAAAACGAACTTCTCTAGAAGGAATAAAATTAAACTGTACGAATCTTAAGAAGGATGAACATTGGGACAATGAAAAGTTAAGTACACAATCACTTTTTGCATTCCTCCGTATTTTGTACCATCAATTTTTTTTCATAAATCGTTCTATGACAGATAATTTTTCGAACCAATGTAACGAACTGAATTGTGAAGATAGAACTTACTCATATTAGCTGCAGTGCTTTGATTTTCTACATGAAATCCATTACTTGCAACAGCGCTACCATTTCCACGGCCAAATATATTCGAATGAAGGAGTGTTTGAGACATTGGTCGATACATAGCATCGTTGAAAACAGGAACAGGATTTTTACAGAGCCATTCTTTGATTGGAATGCCATCAACATGAGTAATTGATTTTAACGGCATTGATGGGTTTGAAGATATCCAAGCTTCATATACATCGTCAATATTTGAAGTACTCTTCATTGACCCAATCCCAGCTGCCAAAATTTTGTTTCAAAACAACATAAACGGTATACAAAGTAGCACAAAGTAAGTGAAACTAAAATCGAAGAATATAATACTGCTACTATAAGCAAGAGATCAGCGAATCAAGCATATTTCAAGATAACACATACGTTGATAATGAAGCAATGTTTTCATTATCAACGCTGCACACATCACTTGGACGTGTGCCATTATGTTTGCCAATGGTTAACATAGCTTCAAGAGAATTCCTAAGTAACCTCTGATTCATGGTGTTTGATGAGTTAAGAACTACATTTTTTGAAGAAGCAACTCCTTGAATCATATAACGATCTCTTGATCCACTTACACCACCAACTTCCACTACTCAGGAAACTATTTCTCCCACAATTTATCATATACGAACAACCATATATATATAAATATATATATATATATATATACAATAAAGGGATAGGTATTAATCGATGAAAGAAACATAATTAAAAATATTCCCAAATAGAAATATATAGTATTACCATTAGTAATATCACCAAGCGTTGTTCTAGCACTCACTGTTGAAGATCCACCGAATAATCCACTGATTTGGGTAACATTAGAAGTAGTTTGGTTCTCAGACACACGTTGTTAGGAATACGAACGATAACTGGCAACAAGATTATAGAACAAAAGAAAGAACACGCAGATTTGTTTTACGTGGGAAACCCAAGATCTGGGTGAAAAACCCACGGGCAGAGACCAGAGAAAATTTCACTATATCAGAGATGGTTACAAGAGGAGATAATTTTCTAACTCTTACTATCCAATGCCATGAGCTCTATGGCATGGTATATATAGGAGAAAAACAAACCTATTATTACTAGGATAAGAATACTAATCCTCGTAGAATGAGGAATATAAATCCTAATGGAATAGATAAGCACCAATATCAGGATAATAGGGATAAAATCTTAATCCCAATAGAATTCTTCAACTTCTCCAAATTTGATTGAAATAGAATTGGTCACAATCCCAACAATCTCCACCTTGACACGAATTACATTGAATGAATGCAAAACCAATCTTTGACAAAAATAATTCTCTGTCTCTTCCACAAAAGCCCCTGAGGGCTAAACTTAATGGCCAACACCAACCAAATCCAAGCAATGCTCAAACTTGGTAATAGGAAGTGTCTTGGTCATCATATCAGCAGGATTATCATGAGTGCTGATCTTGCTTACAACAATATCACCTGAAGCTATAACTTCTCTCACAAAATGGTATCGGACATCAATATGCTTTGTCCTTTCATGAAACATCTGATCTTTTGCAAGAAAGATAGCACTTTGGCTATCACAAAATACTTTGGTGATTTGCAAGTCTTCACCGAAGTTCTCCAAATAATCCTTTCAACCAAATAGCTTCCTTACAAGCCTCTGTAATAGCCATATATTCTACTTCAGTAGTAGATAAAGCAACTGTAGCCTGTAAGGTCGCTTTCCAACTGATAGCACAACCACCAACGGTGAACACATACCCTGTAAGTGATCTTCTTTTATCAAGATCTCCAGCAAAATCAGAATCAACATATCCAATTACTCCATCATTCGATCTCCCAAATTGTAAACAAACATTAGTTGATCCACGCAGGTATCTAAAAATCCACTGAACTGCTTTCCAATGTTCTTTACCAGATTTGCCATGTATCTACTAAGCACCTTGATGCATATGATAAATGCGGGCGTGAACAAACCATGGCATACATGAGAGATCCTACTGCACTAGAATATGGAACCCGAGACATGTATTCAATTTCTTCATCTGACTGTGGAGATAATGAAGATGATAATTTAAAGTGTCTTTGCTAACGAATCTTGACATGCTTGGCTTTCTCGCATATTAAATCAAAGGACTTTCTCAATATACCCTTTCGACTTAGGTACAATTTGCTCGCCTTTCTCTCTCTGAATTTCCATTCCAAGTATCTTCTTTGCGGCTCCCAAGTCTTTCATCTCAAACTCCTTCTTGAGTTGTGCTTTTACCTTATTTAATTACGTCTTGTGTTTGGTCGCTATCGACATATCATCAACATAAAGAAGTAAATATACAAGCGACCGTCCGTCGTCTTTTTGAAGTAAACACAACTATCATAATTACTTCTTCAAATCATGAGTGGTCATAAAAGAATCAAACCTTTTATACCACTGTCTTGAAAGTTTAAGGCCATAAAGAGACTTCTTCAACAAACATACGTAGTCTTCCTTTCGAGACTTCAAAACCTTCTGCTTTGCATATAAATGTCCTCTTCAAGTTCTCCATGCAGAATGCGGTTTTACATCTAACTGCTCTAACTCAAGATCATGCATGGCCACAATACCGAGTAAGGCCCGAATCGAACTGTGCTTGACAACTGGAGAGAACACATCTGTAAAGTCAACACCTGGAACTTGACTGTAACCTTTAGCGACCAATCTAGCTTTATATCTAGCATCTTCAACTCCTGGTGTTCCTTCTTTCCTTTTAAATACCCATTTGCAGCGAACTATTTTCTTATCTTTCGGCAGTTTCACTAAGTCCCAAGTGCCATTTTTACGAAGAGATTCCATCTCTTCTTGCATAGCAATCATCCATTTATGAGAATCTTCTCGACGGACTGCCTCTGAATATGAAGAAGGTTCTTTGCTAAAGTCAATATCCTCGGCTATATTTAAAGCATAAGCAACCAAATCGACTTGACATACCTCTTTGGAGGTCTAATATCTCTTCTAGGCCTATCTTTAGCAATAGAATATTGCAATGCTGGTGGTGGAATAAAAGTAGTAGCATCCTTTACCTCCGGATTTGATGGTGGTGTTGATTGAGATTGCGGTTGTATATTTTCTGACCCGGTCGAAAACTCCACCTGAGTGCTTATTTTCCTTGTCGGAAAATTCTCCGTAAGAGTGAACTTGAAGCATTGCAGATTCATCAAATATAACATCTCTGCTAATTATCACCTTTTTGGTTTGAAACACCACAATTTATAACCTTTGACCCCAAATTTATAGCCAAGGAAAATACACTTTAAGGATCTAGGTTCGAGCTTACCATTATTCATGTGAGCGTAGCGAGGACATCCAAATATTTTCAAATTTGAATAGTTACCTGGACTACGGACCATATTTCTTACGGAGTTTTCTTGTTTATGGCAATCGAAGGAGATCGATTAACAATAAAGCAAGTCAGTAGAAAGCAACTTGACCCAAACGATTTGGAAGAGCGGCATTGGAAAGCATACATCGCACTTTTTCAATCAAAGTCCTATTCATTCGTTCAGCTACCCCATTTCTTTGTGGAGTATGGGAAGCGTGTAGTGCCTTAATATTCCTTCCGATTTACTGAAAGCATCAAACTCACGTAACAAAACTCCAAACCATTATCTGACGTAAGACGTTTTATATGTTTACCAGTCTGTTTCTCAATAAGGGTTTTCCATTCTTTAAATGTTTGAAACACTTCACTCTTTTGTTTCAAAAAGAACACCCAAACTTTTCTAGAGAAATCATCAATCATAGTCGGCATATACTTTGCACCTCCCCGTAGAAGGCACCTTAGATGGTCCCCAAAGATCCGAGTGTATATAATCAAGTGTTTCCTTCGTGTTGTGAATACACAGAGAATCTAACTCTCTTACCTTTCCAAAAATACAATGCTCATAAAATTCCAAATTAGTAATACGCTGCCCATCAAGAAGTCCTCGTTTGCTTAGTTCTGCCAGTCCTTTCTCACTCATATGCCCAAGGCGCATATGCCACAATCTGGTAGTATCAACGTCTGATAGTGTAGGAGAAGTTACAACGCTTCACTAGAATCAGAACCTTGAAGGACATATAATTTGGCACTTTTAAAACCTTTCATTGCAACCAATGCTCCTTTGGTGATCTTCAAAACTCCACCTTCACCAAATGAACTTGTACCCTTTTTCATCAAGAGTACCCAAAGAGATGAGATTTCTCTTTAGATCTGGTACAAATCGACATCACTCAATGTCCAGAACAACTCCATCAAACATCTTAATTTTGATTGTGCCAATTCGACAATCTTACAAGGTGCATTATTTCCAACCAACACAACACCCTTAGAAAAGCAGTTTCATATGTTGAAAACCAATCCCAATTGGAACACACATGAAACGTGCAAGTCGAGTCCAAAATCCATTCTTCAGAAGGATTGGAGACACCATCAGAAGTACACAAGGAGTTTAGGATCAAGATTCAATTGTACGCAATCCTCAGGTTCGCTGTTGCAAAAAATTAGAAGTTCTCCATCATTTTTATCATATGTTGCAATGCTAGCTTCACCGAATTATCTAGTCGCTTTCCATTCGATTAGCGACTTCTCTCTTAATTTTATTACGCAACTTGTAACATTCTGGACTTGATATGACCTTTCTTCTTGCAATAATTGCATACTTATCTTTATTTCGTGATTTTGACCTACTTCTATTGTTATAACCTCCGAATTCTTATCATGAGTCCTTCCTCGAACAACAAGGTTCTCTGCTTGAGCCTCAGATCCAGCGAAATCTCTTTCATCTTCTCCTTAGAGAACGAAAGGCATCATACACCTCATCCAAAGTAAGAGTATCGTGACTATATAGAATAGTATCTCTAAAAGATACATAAGAAGAGGGCAACGAGCACAATAAAATCAAAGCCAAATCTTCCTCATCATACTTTACCTCTAAAGCCTCCAGTCGAAACAACTTCTTTAAAGGTAGTAAGGTGATCTTCTAGAGACGTACCTTCAACCATACGATGGGAATACAAAGCGTTGCTTGAGATGCAACTTACTAGTTAGACTTTTGTCATACATAGTCGCTCCAATTTTAACCATAACGCAGCAGCCAGCTTTCTCCTTCAAGGCGTCTGTAAAATTTGGTTTGAAAGATGAAGATGAATCTGAGATAAGGCTTTTCGATCCTACGTTGTTTTCATCTGAGTCCATGAAGCGGCATCTTATCAAACCCCAACAAAGGTCGTCATCCAAATCCATCTGTGCAAGCACCGCTCGCATCTTAACTTTTGCCATAGCGAAAATCTAGTGTTGCGATCTAAAAGCGAATTTCATACTTCATGGTTGCCATTATTGTAATCAAACCTTAGCTCGATACCGGTTTGTTAGGAATACGAGCGATAAGCGGCAACAAGATTATAGAACAAAAGAAAGAACACGCAGATTTGTTTCATTGGGAAACCCAAGATCTGGGTGAAAAACCCACGGGCAGAGACCAGAGAAAATTTCACTATATCAGAGATGGTTACAAGAGGAGATAATTTTCTAACTCTTACTATCCAATGCCATGAGCTCTATGGCATGGTATATATAGGAGAAAAACAAACCTATTATTACTAGGATAAGAATACTAATCCTCGTAGAATGAGGAATATAAATCCTAATGGAATAGATAAGCACCAATATCAGGATAATAGGGATAAAATCTTAATCCCAATAGAATTCTTCAACTTCTCCAAATTTGATTCGAAATAGAATTCGGGTCACAATCCCAACACACGTGATCTCTTTGAATGAGGTCCATTATTTTGAGCTGCGCAAACATGTATTTGAATAAAGTACGATAACGATGTCCCTAATATAAGTACAAAAGATAGGGCGCTTGTTGTACCATTCTCATCTTGGGTTTGTTTCCTTCCATTGGAGATAATAACGGACTTTGTCAATTTTCTCATCCTTAGTCAGCTCTGAAAAAATTCAATAGTAGCTTGATTGTAATAAAATTTTCAACCGATAAAAAAATAAAAATCGCAATCGGCCAGAGAATTGAGGAATTCAGGTTGACATTCTGGACAATTAAGATAAATAAAAAACAATACACCAACAAACTACCATACAAATTAAGATAAAAGCCAAAAACAATCTATAGTGCAATGGTCTTTCCTTCTCCACATACGTAGAAGAATGGTCATACATAGACGACAAATACAATGAAACTACAGCAACGCAAACTAAGTAAATGCAAGCAGCAGTGACTGCTGCCTTATAACTGCAGCTGCTGTTTGCTCCATTAAAGTCCAAGCTAGCATCACAACAGTCCAACAGTAACAAAAACAGAGCAGTTATAGCAAACTTTGTCCAATATACGCGAAAACCAGCAGCAAGACAATAGCATCCGAGTAGCAAAACAACACCAGAAGCAGAACATCAGCAACAGAGTAAGGAAATAATATAATTAGATTCCAAAAATGTGCATGCACTATCAAGATTTAGAAATATCAAAATAGGAGAAACAGAGCAGCGTAATAAGAAATATAAATCAACGGGAGTGGAAAAAGAAATTGAATGAACCATTCGAGGAATTTTGTATGGTCAATTAAATTTCATATTGGCTAGCGTTGGATTTCTGTGTGGAAAAACATTTATTATACTCATGAATATCACCATAAAGCACCTTAATCCGATGGTTTGTATATAGCTGGATGAACGAAATAACGACGAATACTAAATCAAAGAATTTCACAGACAAATAACCGATATGAACTCATGAAAATAGAAGAAAGGAACACGGAAAGAAGTAAATTAAAAGAAAACAAAAGTTAAAACAAACCTTTATGGAGTTTCTTAATGTATCAGAAGAGGAAGACAGTGACTAACAAGATATGTGTTTCTCGCACGGATTGCATATGGATCTTCGATGCCAGAAAGAAGAATACCCTGTTTACTTTCATGCCAGAGGTAACACGTTATTAATTTTGTTGCTCTTCCATGAGAGAGTCATATCAGTCTAAATCTCTTATTATATGGATATTTCCATATATAATATTAATCCAATTATTCTATATGCCTGTTTTTCTGTGAAGGAAATTTTGTCTTGTATCATTATTTATATATCAAAATTGCATAATTTGATATTTCCATATATATTAATTTAGACTAAAATATGAATGCTCAATAGACAACCAGGCCAACCGTAGTTTGTCAACTGACCCATTTGAGAAAGTTCGATGGTGATCACAATATCCAATTTTTGTTTTTCAAAAAACATATATTTATTTACTACAATAACATTAGTTACTAAATGATTACAGTATCATGAAAAAAATGTAACCCATCGGTCAATTAATAGTGAACAATTAATTGAAAACATGATTACCACAGGGAAAAAAATTAATGGAGCTTTCGAAGAAAAACATAATAAGTGTCGAAAGTAGTAGGATATTAATCTTGATTCATATGTTAATATATATATATATATATATCTATATATCTATATATATAAGAATAGCAACAATAAGATTACAAATTAATATTCTGAACAAAACTCAAAAAAACCAAGTAAAAAATTTGCAATTGTGCGATCCATAAGAAGAGTTGCAATGAAATGAATATAGCCCGGGCTAAAATTAAGGATGAAAAATTGATCGTCAATCTCAACAATTAATGCAAAAAATTAATTACCATATTTGCGAAAATTAATGGACCACTCAAAATTGATTACCATATAAGGCACGTGATTGTAATATCATTTTTAAGCAATAAAATTTCTAATTGAAATTTGGATTTTTTAAGTTGACATAGTTTTTTAAAACATATATATATGTGCTTAAGTGATGATCGACCATTTGACACTCAGCCACTATCATTGTTCTATATAAATCACTTATAGAGAATTCATTAATTTTTCAAACTGAGGCTTAAGAATCCAGTGCATCGTTGATTTAGTTTACTACTACATGTGTTATTACCTTTGACTTTTAGTTTCAATTCACCTATCAACTAATGAGGTGACGTACATATAATTATTATTAATGACTTAAGCATGCATCCCATAATACACAATATTATGTTCCGTAAGGTGTCGGGATATTGTAGAAAGTATAAAGTATAAAGTAGATTGTGGATAAAATATTGTAGTAAAATTTTAATGTTAATATTGTACTTGCATCAGTAGCTTCAAGATTTGCAAACTGCTGATGCTTGAAACATTATGAAGTACCAAATAGTAGCTGATATAAGGATGATGCTTGATTCAACAATTCCAGCTGCTTGCCAGTCTCTTGGCCAAAACAAATAAAAAAGAGCAGTATCACAGTACATAAATTCCATTCGATTAACAAACGTATTAATGCCAAATAGCAAGCAGCAGCTGCTCTAAGGCTGATACCTGATGCAGCAACAACTACTGCATAATGTTTGAATGAGCAAGCAGGAACCTGCTGCTTGATGTTTCAAGCAGCAAACAGCTGCTTGCTGCAAGAGACAGCAGGTTGCTTGATGCAACAGATACAACTGTTTGCCAGTCCCTTGGCCAAGACAAATAAAACAACGCACTACCGCAGCATAGGAATTCCCATCAATTAACAAAAGTATTAATGCCAAATCAAATATTTTATTACCAAAAACCACAAATAAATGATGGGAATTATATCCATTATTAGTCTCAATAACAAAAAACGAATAAGAATCAAATCTAAACGGAGCAAGCAACCTTAGAATGCCAAAAGAGAGTAACACGACATCACAAAAAATATATCCCTCCACGAGTAATAAAACACGATCACTTTTCCACCTTCACGTTCTTGAGTTTTTTATTGCTTGAGCTTTGGGTGTTTGGAGCACCATCAGATTCATCATCATCCTCATCAGAACGGCGCTTGGAAGAAGGTGTGATAGCAGGCTCTTCATCAACTTCAATAGCCGATTCAACAGGCTGCAAACATGAATAAATACCATATCAACATACAGCAATATAACAACATCATTAAGGATCAATATATGCAGCTGCCTGTTGTTCCATGAAGCAAGCAGCTAATTGTACTTGAAGGCAGCAGCTGAAACTGTTTTTTTGGGACCAGTTGCTTCAAGGTTGGAATAAAATGATCGTCCACCACAGATTCGAAACATACCACGTTTGAGTCAGATTGTTTCCTCTTGGGAATCATCATACCAAGATCATCATCAGAATCACTCTCCTATTTAACAACAACATTGGAGTGAGAACGAATTAATCAAGTGAATTTATAACAAAAAAAGAACGAAATAATAGATTGATTTTGTTAAAGGCATTACATCCGAACTCGATTCATCGTGTGTTGGCTTGTGTTCATTGACAACATCAGGGTCACTGCACAACATGGAAATGTTGTACACCCTTCCACTTCCGCTGCCCTGATAACCCGACACCTTAAAGAGGTATGACTTTCCTTGGCAAGACAATATTTCTTTAGGCATGTTGGATAATCCCCCCTCCTCATAAAAAGTAACCAAAAAAGGGAAAATAAAGCATAAGTTAATATATGTGTCCGACAAATTACAATAGGATGCAATAAGTCAATGGAATTGAATTGTATAACCTCATTAGATTGGCGATGTAATTCATCAGCCGACTTCCCAAAAAGACCACGGCACATCTCATCCCACAACAGTGCAACCAAGCTCGCGGTATTATCCTTAACATCAACCTTTACCCTATACCTCATTGAAGGCTTTGGCGTTTTCTTATTACAATTGGTGCATCGATACTCATCATTAGCCATCTCTAACTTCTTAGAACATTTGGCATCAGGACACGCCTGGTAGCACCAGCCTTCCTTAGGAAGTACATGCGATAGGATCCCATAAAACCAATATCCTTTAGCCTGTAGGGAATATTTAAGTATAGTAACAAATAGCCAAAAGAAGTCAATAAGCTCGGGGAACAATAAAGCAAAAAGAGTGAGATTATGGAATAAAAAAAACATTAACACAAAAATACCTCTTTCGCACACAACAACTTTGAAATATCCGGAATAACTGGACCAATTGAGCCTGAGCATCCGGATACAGTGGATATTGGGCCACTATATTGCGAAGAAGGCTCATACTCAGCCATGAATCTAAAACCAAACAAAAATTTAGCATGCAATAGAGGTATAACAATCACTTGACATGAACCATATATTTGAAAAAACTACTTCAATACCGATAGCGAAACTCCTCCACCTCAGGAATGTGCTCATCTATAATGACCTTCGTCACATGGAAAGAGGTAGCCAACCCAAGACTATTATCTATGTTAATTAAAAAAATTAAGCCAAAACAGTTATGATTATGAACGTGTCTTACCAAAATAGAAATGTCATGAGACAAAGGACATAAGTATGTAACGAAATACCTTTCTTCCTAGATATACGACAAAGCTGCAACAATACGACAACAGTAGCATTCCTTCTCCGATGCAAAGCACTTCTTGCTCGGTCACCATACTCACCCCACAAGGTAACACTAATACGCTCATTCCTAACAAAAACAATATTAAATGTCAAGTGTGATAAAATTTAATTTTATCAATATAGAAATAAGATAGAACAATATGTAAATAGTGAAGCACGAACATAAATAATGTTACAAGTGTAATCAATAACATAGACAAAAAATACCCCAAGTCCCTCAGATGAAAAGAAAGGAAGGTAGATCCAATAGCGTCGCCAGGATATACGTTTTCAGTTTGCACCAGTGCACCGATAAAATCTAGAATATAAATACAAAGAAATAATTTGAGTTCGCAATTTGAAATATTTCAAAACACATCTAATGGTAAAAACATGGCTAACTAACTATATGTACCAATTAAATCAGGCTGTTCGTTGGTTGGAGGTGTTTGAAGCACATCATTCACAGTCTTAAAATTGTATAGATCCATGGGAAAATCAAGACAATCCCCAGCAACATTGTCACTAACAACTGTTGTATCAGTGAAATAGAACCGGAAAGCGTGTGCAGTTGCTCTCCAACCACCACCGTTCGGATTCACACTAAAATTTTTTACCAAGTATACTCCATGCTCGTCAATAGCATCCTTGAATCCGTTAATGAGCTCAATCCGATCAGCTGTAGCCTGAATACGTGTCCCCTACACATTAAAATTAAACCTATTTAGAAAGGAATAGACGTCTCTACAAACGTCCATCAAAAACCTAAAAAAAAAAAAAAGAATAAGATAAAATTGAAAAACTGCCAAGTATAGAGTATTTCATACATCGGCATCTTGCAAAACCATTTCCAATGTTCGTGTTACTTCAGGCTGATTCCATTTAGGAACTCTCCAAAGACGAACAATACGGACGGTAAAACCCGCCTTCTTCGAAAGCCTTCCAACAACGTTAGATAGCTTCGTGTCTTGTGGAGCCATTGAACTACTAACAAAGTGTATGAAACGTCAAGAAAAAGGAAACAATACGAACTTATCATAGCAAAAGAAAATCCTAAGACAAGGCAGCAACTGCTAACTTAGCATAGAAAATCCCGCTGCTGCTTCAAGTGAGCAACAATACTCACGAAAGAACAGTAGAGTTGGGAATCAAAACCCAAGACAAGGCAGCAACAACCAACTTAGCATAGCAAAAGAACATCCCAGAACAATGGATGAAGAAAATAGCCTTTAAGAAATTAAGGATATGTATAAAAAAGCATATACACATGATTGAACTTAGACACACTTGCTCACTCTCATACTAACTGCTCAATCAACAGAAGGATTTGGTCATTTAATCTCCAAACAGACGAGACAAATATACAAATATAATAATAAATTAAAGAGTTTGATGAGATAATATATACATACCAATGATGAATTCGACAAAGTGATCTGAAGTAGCGAAGCAAGGAGCTATTCTACAATTACAAATTCAAGATCATGAGTTGCTTAAAAAAAAAAAAAGAAAGAAACCAACAGAAATCCAAGTGCTCTGAAATAGCAGGGTAAGGAGCTACACCGAAATTCACAAATTAAAAATCATAAGTTGCTGTTAAAAAAAAAAAGAACTAACAGATACTCAAGCTACAGTGCAATCGAGCAGATATTCAAATCGAGCAAGGCGCTAACAAATAAGGATTGTTTTTTTACCTCAGAGATGCAGAGAGTATAATAATGTGAAGAATGGAGGTAGACAAACATATGTACATATAGGAATCCAAGCTTTTGGTAAGGAAAACAATTTCAAGGAAGGAACAACCGGTTGCCATAATTGGGATAGGTTTTAATTGCCCAAAATCAAGAATTTGCGATCGTTGATAGTGAATCCGGTTCAATTACTGTAAATATTTGGCGACGATTAAGGGAAAGAATGGCCGATTGATTGTGATATGGGTGGAAGAACAATTTGGGGATCGACTTGGGCGATCAATGAGATTGAACCCGATTCAATTACCTTAATTATTTGGCTAAGATTAAGGCAAAGAATGGTGGATCTGGCTGAAAAGGGACGGTGCAAAGAGCGTGAGATGTAAAGAGTCAAGGAAGAAAAGGGACCGTGTAACTGAGAAAAATTAGGAAAAAAAAAAGGAGAATAAGCGCGTGTGATGTAAAGAGCTAAATTAAAAAAAAAAAACAAAAAACATAAAAGCAAAAGAGGGAATGGGCGGGAAAACAATTAAAAAATTAATTAAAAATGTGTGAAATACTCTAGTATTATATATATATAGATGATATATTACCACTGTTGGGATAATTAATTTTTATTGTCCCAACGCTAATGTGGCACGCCACCCAGCAAGCCATGTGGCGCACAACGACAGTACTAGGACAATAAAATTATCCCAATGCTGGTAATATACTAATTCTGTTGTTTTATTAGTAATTTGACATTTTTACTGTCCAAATTATTAAATATAAAAATTTTATGTTATGTCATTAACAATTCCCTTTATATAATGCAAGAGACTAAAGAAAAAGAAATTTTATAAAAAGCATTTAAAAACAAGTAGGAAATCACACGATAAAAATGATCAAACTTTAAGGTAGTATCTTTATATTTTTCTCAAAGGTGAGAATCAACTTATTATATATGTTTTTTTTTCCAATTATTATTTTTCCATTTATGGAGAAATTTTAAATTTAGTACAGTACAATATTGTATGTTTGCAGATTCAGCACAACTAATAGAATTAAGATGGTTGCAAGACATAATTGTTAATTAACCCTTATATACTTGAGAAGCACATATATTTTGACCTAAGTAAGTATTCCAATAACATATACTTTAATATATGTTTTGTATTTAAGAGATTTTTAATGTTACATATGTTTTTACTTTTAATGTAGGATAGAAAGTAGGCTGTGCTGATCAAGTTAGTAAACAATGATTACTTCAGACAATGAAAAGTTATGAATTATACCTTCTGTGATATTTCATCGTCATTATCATTTGCGTTGTTTATGTGATTGTTATGAATTGCATTTGCTTTTTAGTTGCACATTGTCATGATTTTGTTTTTAAATTAATACAATTTTCCTATTAGTATATTGTATATTAATTATGCTAAACGAGTTATTCATGACTAATAATTATTCTTTTATCATTTAATAAATTAATAACAATCATTTAATGTAAATTTATGTGCAAGATTTTTATTGGTGAGGTCTATGATTTAAGCAAACATTTAAGCAAATATTTAAGCAAATTCTTTAAGATTTGTTCATATTTAAATAAATATTTCATCTTGTATGTGCTTTGTGAGGTCTATGATGTGACGAAAAGTATGAAAGGTCTTGGAAAAGGCATCATATTTTAATTTTAAATTGTAATAATATGATTGCTCATTTAAGACTCATATCGACAATAGTTGATTTACTTAAAATATACCTCAATTTTAAATAAGTTTGTAATGTGATATGCTATAAAATCTTTACTTTTAATATACGTCATGTTACCATCAATTAAGTATAATTATAAATGATGTATCAAATAATTTGTTTCCAATTTTATTTAACACAAAATTCAACTGACACAATTTTATTCCCATACAACGCACACGGTGAAAACTAGTATCTACAAATAAACACCTATCTAGACTTATTGAATTAATATATTATTATTATTATTTTTAAATTTATTTCTAAATTTTCCATACCATTCACCTTTTTCTACACTTATTTCCATTCTTTTTCAATTTATATAATCATAGTCAGTCTATCTTTCTTTTCCAATCAACCTCCACAATCTATTCCCGTGTTAAGTGCTCTAAAATGGATTTTGGAATCCAATCCAATTGATGTGGCACAACTATTAATGTGCCACATCACCCATGCACCATACCAGGCTTGATCAAGTGTATTCGGGTATGTCATAGTTATGATATTTTTGGGATTTTTCCGATCGACTTCAAAAATCGAGACCAGATTCAAAATTAACACGACGATGTGAAACTTTAGCAATTCAAAAAATTTTTCGACAATGCCATTGTTCGCTAGAAAATTTTTCGAATTCCTAGAACTTCGCCCCGCCGTACTAATTCTAAATCTGATCTTGATTTTCTCAACGAAAATTATATAAGACCCCCCAAAAGAATCATAACTATGATACATCCGGATGCATTTGATCAATTCCATACACCATATTGTGTTACCGTGTCGGATCAATTTTGGTGTACACAGTGGTGCATCCAATCTACAGTTGATATGGCAGGACAGTTGATGTGCCTCGCTATCTGGGTGGGCCATATTGGTGTATACGGATCGTATACAGCAGGGTATTTTGTTCTTATTTGACTCAATGCAGTTATCGAAGCGTTCTCTACTTTGCTGCATAATGCTGAATGAAATCGAAAGGCGGCCTTGGACCCTTCGACTTCTCTAGTCCCCAGGAAAAAACCCACAATGAAAAATCATGACAAATGAATCTCTGTGAAATCTATGGTTTATCATCTTCGTTTATCTAATTGCAGTGAAGTTACAGATTTTCTGACGACATGGCGCTGCCTGCAAAAGGTGAATTTTTTGTGTGTTTGTGTACTAATTCATGGTAACTTGTGATATATCTGTGTGAATTTACTTTGTTTATGCACGATGCAGAAATATAAAAGGCGATTTTTTTTCCTTATATATTTTGCCAATTTCTATCGACCTATTTTGCGACCTGAATTTGCTGCGGCAATCCACATTTTGGGAGAGTCACAATAGGATTTTTGGTATAAATTGTTATCCTAGTCTTCGTTCTATTAATTTTCTGTTTTATGAAATCGGGTATTCAATTGTCTCATAGTAATGAAGTCTCAAAGAATTCCTACCAGTGCAGTTTCAGTATCTTTTCACATTTTTGTAGGAATTTGATGGGAATGCATAGAATGATTATTGAGATCGGCATAAGCTTCATAAAGAAAACAGAGGATCGAACTTCATTTTCTTGATCTGTGTTTTCAGCTTCTATAGTAATACCTACAATTGCCATGAAATGGCTCCTTTCCATGAGTCCATATGAATATGTGAACATCTATTTCATTCTTTTCACTAGCTAGCAGGTATTCCCCCAAGCGGTAATATGTACCTTGTCGTTACTTGTGAATTTTTTACCGCAATAAAATATAGAAATCCAATAACTAACATCAGTAAAAACCATTTTAAATCGTGTAAACCATAGAACAAAAGTGGGTCTTGCATCATGCCCTGACTGGCTTACCATATATGAAAGGCATCAAGAGTAATTTGATGTGAATAAAACATAGATAGAAAGTAATTATGTTCACTAATTCGAGGTAAACCTTACGATAAATGCTAATGACGAAATAAGGTCATTAATACCACTTAGGTAATCATATATTCCTATATATAGATAACCATGAAGGATATCTGAATTTGTGAACAGTCCTACAAAGATATGTCTAAATTTTTCACTTTCCAGGCAATTGATTAGTTTGGCAATGTGATAAATATTATGACTTGTAACGATTGTCGGTAGTAAATGTTAAAACATGCCTAAAAGGTGATTTTATTTTCATTTTAAACAGATTTCAGATTTTAAGGGTATGATTTTCTTTGCTTTTCTAAATAACTAACAAAGTGCTAAGCTGCAGATGTGTATCATATCTTGTCCATAGTTACAACTTACAACAGATATTAATAATTTGTTCTCTTCCTTCAGTTTTGCGAAAGAAAGCAGAGAAGTTTGAGTTGAAGAGATTAAAGGGTCATGCGGTGATAGGGCAATGTGTATCTGCTCTTGAATCCCCTCTTCAAGATGTTTATGCCATTCAGCGCCCAAAACAGAGCGACTATGAATCTCGAAGAGAATTAATCATGGTGTTTAATGAAATTGCAAAGGAAATCTATGGTAATACCTTATGCTGAACTAAAAGCACTCTTTCAACTGATAACGGAGTTAACTTTGCCATATTTGCTCCTTTTAATTCAACAATAATGTTCAAATAATAATTTTACTCAAAAACCTTATTCTCAATTCTTTGCACTTCATATTTTTAAGATGTTGATCTTCGAAAGGTGCACATTCTCATCACAATTCTTTGATTGTTTTCATTTCAGGACATTCAAAAGTTACTCCCGTCGTGGTGGAATTTGGTTCTTTCCTAATGGATCTCTTTAATGCAACGAGTGATTTAGATCTCTCTGTGAATTTTGGCACTAATGAAGTTGAATGTCCACGGGACAAGAAGATTCAAACTCTGAGGAAGTTTGCAAAAAAGCTATATGCTCTACAAAGTAAAATTTTAGCTTGCATGTTTTTCCTGGTCTTTGTTGATTTAGTATCAATTATGTTTATGAAATATGAGTATATTGAACTTAGTCATAACTGCACATATCCGAAGGAAATTTAGGTATTACAGGTTTAACTTATCTTCTAGAAAAATGTTTGTGTACTTGGCCATTACTATCGTTAGGTGGTGTGTGTTCATTTAAACAACACCTGCAGTGAGTTCATTCTGGAAAAAGTAAGCTAACCATTGTGAAGGCTAGATCCACAAAATTCCTATCCTCTTTTTTGGGACCCCTTCACAGTGGAAAAAGTTGAAGGTCATGCATCAAAAACAACAGTGATATGATTATAATCTGAACTTTAAAAGGGGTTCCGACTATAAATGACCGAGGACATTAGTAATTTAATTAACTAACAGGAAAGAACGAGGAGCTAAGGATCTTACCTTCCTGTGGTCTTTCTCTGTATATCATGTTGTCCATTACATTTCTTGTAGTTGTTTTTCTTTTTATATGATCTTCTAACTTGGCTACTTTTTTCAAGTTCTACTCTTGTAAGTCAAGAGCCTTATGTTCTAGGCTTCTTGGGCATCACAAGATGTGAAACAGAAGCAGTGATCATTTGAGATAATGTCATTTCTTTGTTATTCGCTATGCAAACAACCATAAGATGGAAAAATTTGAAAATTGAAAATTTAGTATCTACTAGGTGAGAACATAAAAGGGAGGTGCTGGTGAGATTTATAACAGTATACATGGTGCATTTTGGCTGTCTCAGTTGGGAATATTTCAGGCCTAATCTCATTCATTTTGTGTGAGAAAGGATGTTTTGCTTGGCTGTTCATTTCTATGGTTCATTTACAAGATAGTTCCTGATGTTATTTATTTATTGTTCATTTTTCTTTACCAAACTTCTGTACTCAAGATTTGTGTCCTCCTTTATTTCTTGCTATTTATGTTCCGCAACCATTTGTAATTTATCAAAGAAAACATTCCTCGTCAAAAGATATGGCGGATGCAGAGTCATGTTGATGAGAAGTTCCTTCAAGAAGTAATTTATGTTCTATTTTGCTTGGTTATGTTGATTAGTAGATTGTGTTCACTAGAATTACAACTGTAGTTGTAAGAAAACCAATGTGGACTTAATGTTTCTACGCTTTTTGCTTTCCCTTTTGACTATATGAAAAATTAAAAATAAAATGCTACTTAGATCCATCTCATATATGCATTCATATGTTCTAGGTTTAGGGCATGTTACTGGTGTTCTTCCAATCACGACAGCAAAGGTGCCTATTCTGAAAGTTGTTGATTGCGGAACTGGAGTGGAATGTGATGTATCAGTTGAAAATAGGGATGGAATCTTGAAATCCAAGATTATCCACCTTATTTCCTCAATTGATGAAAGGTTTAAAAAGCTAAGCTTCTTGGTAAACTTTGTTGCTCTTCATTACTTTATACATCTATATTTTGTCATTCAACGTTTCAGCTTCTTCAGTTGTCCAGATTCCTTCTCATCCTCCTTGGTCCAACATAGACATAGTAAAGTGTGCTGGTGCTTTTATTTGTTGTTACGTATGGGCCATTTGATAATCTGAATTGAGTGCTCATATGGGCGTGCTTTCAATGTAGTTGCTATTTAATAGCCTTTGCATTTGTTGTGTAAACGCTTAGATGTCTGTTGGTATTGCTCCCCTCTTTTCTTACATAATCAGTGAGACTGGCCTCACGCTTCCTTAAAGCTCATGGCTGATTGAATTGTAAGTGAGCTTCCATACATGGAACATGGGTAGATCAAGAAGCTGAAAAAGTGGGGGTGTCAATCGTGTCCATATGATATAAAGTTGTTAATTTGATGGCTTCTGGAAAGCTTCAATTAAATGGTTGTTGGAGTTTAGACGAAGAGATACAATGAGGAAGGAGTGGCTCTGAGGAAATAATATCGAGTTTACGGGATATGCTATTATTGTTTCAAATGTGTTTTTGTTGGGTACCTTAAGGAGTTCAACTCCAGCATACTTAACAATTATATAACTATTAAATCTGACAGTAGTTTACTGCAATACAGTAGACCCCGTGGGTTGCATTAAAGCATATTTTCGCTTTAGAGAGTTGCTGTGATCTTGCAATTTAGAACCACTCTGGTTACTTTACCAACTGGCCAGCTGGGCCATGTATTAGGTATCCTAGGGATCTCATATTGGGTTCTTAGCATCCACAAATAGGACTCTGCACCATAATATAAATTGAGTTTGGTGCTCCGTGAATCTCAGTGTGGTGCTCTATTGAGGAGAACACAATCGAATATTTTGTTTTGGGAACCACAGGAAAGACTGCGCATCTGAACTGCCTTGAGCTATAAGCCTTGACAACTTACAATTGAATCTAGTTGCAATCTTTAAGCAATGCATGGAGGAATGTGCCTCAATGTATAAGCATTGGGCACCTTCGAAAGTGTGAGCTGATGTTTGGGCAAGGGGATCCCATCAGAAGATATGCGATCAGCTAAGTCTCTGTAGGTAGCTCCGAAGGGAGTTCACACTGTACATGTGATACCCTAGCCGTCTCATCTACTCACCCGGGGGTTTATTTAAATTATCTCTTCTGTGAATATTTGAGCGCATCATGTTTCTTTTGTGGATTTCCTGGTGTACTAGATTATATTTGCTTATAGTCTCTTCACCTCACAAAACGTGACATGCAGTCTTTAGAGCTCATATTTACAGCACGCAGGCACTTGTTTTCCTTTTCCCATTTCACCAAATCAATCACTACCCGCCCTTCCACCAGTCTGTAAGGGAATGTATTGCAATGTACTGCATCTTTTGGGTTTGTGTTTAAGAATTCAGGATCACGAACGGTAGACAAGAAGATATACTGTTGTTGCATGATTGGCAACTTAATGTAACACTGTGGAAGTAATGCAAATATCTTTTGGTGAATTCTTTTTTTGATAAGACCTGAATTCTCTTTTACCCAGATGGAAGCGCTATGTATAGGAGAAAGTCTCCCGAAATCATAAGATTAGAAAAAGATCAGGTATAGGCACTAGATGGCTAATTACTTTATAACTCATTCTAAAGGATTCCGGAAAATGCTACTGGAGATGCTGCACAATTAGTTAAATTTAGCCTAGTAAACATTTCAGGAACATACATCTTTAGTGAATTAGTTAAATGGAGCCCAATAAACAGTTGAATTCAAAAGTATGAAAGAATAGAAAAGAAAAAAATATGAACAAGAAAAGAGATCGCGCAACTTAGCCGATCTCATCTATATATAATAAGGTTATAACCCTGGTAATACACCATAAGCCGTCACAACAAATAGAAGAACAAAAAAACCCTACACACTCAACCTAGCATGGGCCGATGAGATAAGCCCACGAGAAGCCCACGGCTCTCTTAACACTCCCCCTCAAGCTGGAGCATACAAATCAAACATGCCCAGCTTGAAACACAAAGTAAAAAAACTATAACGAGCCAGAGGCTTGGTGAAGATATCACCCAACTGATCTTCAGACTTCACATATGGAGTAACAATCTGCTTTGACATCATCAAATCATGAATAAAGTGACAGTCAACCTCGATATGCTTGGTGCGGTCGTGAAACACTGGGTTGCTTGCTATAAATATTGCCGCTTTGTTATCACAATACATCGGCATAGGAGAGGTTATCATAATACCCATCTCAGACAAAAGTGAACGAACCCATATCATCTCAGCTGCTGTATGTGCCATAGCTCGATATTCAGCTTCAGCACTTGATCGAGCCACAACATTTTGCTTCTTACTTCGCCAGGTAACAAGATTACCACCAACTAAAGTACAATACCCAGACGTTGATCGACGATCGATGGAATCACCTGCCCAATCAGCATCCGAGAATCCACTGATATCGATATGCTGTGAAGGCCGATAAAGAAGTCCCTTGCCAGGAGAACCCTTCAAGTATCGTAGAATCCGAATCACAGCATTCCAATGAGGAACACGCGGACTGTGCATAAACTTACTAACAATACTAACAGCATAAGTAATATCAGGGCGAGTCACAGTTAGATAGATGAGACGACCAACAAGGCGTCGATATCGACCCGAATCAGGAAACACCTCCCCCTATTCGGCATCCAGCTTCATTGTAGGATCCATAGGAGTATTTATAGGTTTTGAACCGGGAAGCCCAGTCTCAGTAAGTAGATCCAACACATACTTACGCTGAGAAAGATTAAGAACATTACCTGAACGAGCAACCTCTATCCCAAGGAAGTAACGAAGGAGGCCTAAATCTTTCGTATGGAACTGCGCCGCTAAGTATTTCTTCAAAGCGGAAATACCGACAACATCACTTTCAGAAATTATAATATCGTCCATATAGACAATGAGAATAATGGTACCAGAAGGGGAATGCCGAACAAACAACGAATGATCACATACCGAACGGCAAAGGCCAAACTAGAGAACCACAGAACTAAACCGATCAAACCACGCACGGGGCGACTGTTTCAACCCGTAAATCGCCTTCTTCAACTTACACACCATATGTTATTGGCCTGGAACAACAAACCCAGGGGGTTGGTCCATATAAACCTCTTCATGTAACACTCCATGCAAAAAAGCATTTTTAATGTCCAATTGATATAGAGGCACATCTTACAAACAGCAACAGAGAGCAAGATTCGGACTGAATTGAGCCGAGCAACTGGAGAAAAGGTCTCCATATAATCCACCCCATAAGTCTGAGTATACCCTTTGGCAACCAAATGAGCCCTCAAGCGCTCTACAGAGCCATCTGGTAAATACTTAACCGTATATACCCATCGACATCCTACCGTTGTTTTTCCATGGGGAAGCGGGGTCAAATCCAAAGTCTTATTCTCATGAAGAGCAGATATTTCCTCCTTCATGGCTGATTTCCAACCAGGGGAAGCTAGTGCCTGAGTAAGAGAAGATGGGACCGAGACAGAAGATATGGACAATGCAAATGTACGAAAAGCAGGAGCAACACGGTGAAATGAAACAAACTGAGATATAGGATGGGCTGTTTTGGACCTGGTTCTTGTAGCAATGGGTTCTACATCACCACTCTCAGTACGAACGACAGGAGCCTCTGTAGAGGATGATGATTGGTTCAAAGGCAAATCACTTGTAGTGTCTTTTCTCATAGTGCGACGATGATACTGAGCATAAATGGGCAAATCACGCAAAGTAGTAATTGGAACACGACCTGACACTTCCTTATCAGCATCACAAGGGACAACTGGGACAGGAACGACTGGAGGAGATGGACTAAGAAGCTCCCCCTCACGACAAGATACTAACTCTGAATCAAATTGCTGCCCAGAAGAGGAAAAATAGGATGTAGACTCAAAGAATGTGACATCAGCACTAACATAATACCGATGGGTAACAGGATTATAACAACGGTACCCTTTCTGCGTGCGGGAATAACCAACGAATACACACTTGACAGACCGAGGGTCCAACTTGTCATGACCAGGGCTGAGAACATGGACAAATGCGACACAACCAAACACTCTAGGTGGAACATGATAGGTCGTTTGACCAGGGTACAACAACTGGAAAGGCGACTGTTTAGCAAGGACAGAAGATGGCATACGATTAACAAGGTAATTAGCAGTAAGAACAGCGTCAGCCCAATATGGCTTAGGTACTCCCATAGCAAACATCATAGTACAAGTAACATCTAGTAAATGACGCAGTTTACGTTCAGCAACTCCATTCTGTTGCGAGGTATATGGGCAAATGGTTTGATGAATAATCCCTCGATCTTCACAAAAGGATTTGACATAGGATTGGGTATACTCTAAAGCATTATCAGACCGAAATATTTTAAGTTTTGTATGGAATTGGGTCTCAATTTCATTGTAGAAATTAGAAAGAATACGGGGTAACTCAATGCGATCTTTTAACAAATACAGCCATGTCATTCGTGAATAATCATCGACAAATACCACAAAGTAAATAAAACCAGACAAACTTATATTTCTTGCAGGACCCCAAATGTCGGTATGGACTACATCAAATGGACGCAACGACCATTTATCAATCCTATTGGGAAATGTACTACGATGATGTTTTCCCAATTGACACGCTTCACACTCTAAAACAGACATAGGACTCAAATTAGGAATTAACTGGCGTAATTTAACAAGAGATGGATGACCAAGACGACAATGCCATTGAAGTGGCGACACAGAGGCACTCAGTGCAGACGCATAACTAGACTCCTCAACATTCAACACATATAATCCATTGCACTCATATCCCGAACCAATCATCATCTTCGTCTGGAGGTCATGAAAAACACAACCAGTAGCGGTGAAGGTTATGGAGCAGTTTAGAGCTTTAGTAGGAGCACTAACAGAAACAAGGTTAAATGAAAGATTTGGTACATAGAGACCCGATTTCAACTCTAAAGATTGAGTTGGATGGAGGGTTCCACTACCAAGAACTGGACGCGAAGAACCATCAGCTAAACTCAAACTAGATTTAGTAGACACAAAGTTGGAAAGAGGAGAGGAATTACCAGTCATATGGGCACTAGCTCCTGAATCAATGATCCACGATGAAGAAGGCATTGCCAAATTAGCAGACTTACCAGAACTAGCAACGGTAGCAGTGGGCATGCCAAAAGATGTAGACAAGGAGTTTAGACGAGTCAGAATTTGATCCAAAATAACTGGAGTCGAGTTATCAGAAGGTGTGGGTTGTGCCACATCAGATGCCTCCAAAGATTGATCGACAACATGATTGGCATAAGTTGGCTTCCCATATTTATCCTAACAAAATGGTTCAGTATGTCCTCCCAGACCACAATGTGTGCATTTTCTTTCGTCAGTACCATCATTCCTTCCACCACGACCACGATTACCTCTACCACCACGTGAGCTCCTACCATTAGAATTTCCACGACCTCCACGACCATAAGAACCTCCACCACCACTCAATCCTCCTCGTCCACCAGTACCAGAAGCAGACAGATAATTATTTCCATTCAGACGAATGTTGGTAATTGGCTTGCCAAGGTCGTCATTAACATAATACAAAGATGGCTTGCTGCCAGACGCAGCGGTTGATGTGGGTTTCACAGTCTCCTCTCCCATTGATCACCGGATCAAACTAGACAACCGACCAAACTGAATTTCAACTTTTCACACCAGAACGAACCCAGAACAAAACCTATGAACAATAATCACTATGGAAAACAAATACTACTGTAGCGCGATTACTGTAGTGGCGTCACTGTAGCGACGTTACTGTAGCAACCGAAAATTGCACAAATTGGACACACTGTAGCGATTACTGTAGTGGCGTCACTGTAGCACGCGATTACTGTAGCGGAATCACTGTAGCGAGATTACTGTAGCACGATTACTGTAGCAACAGAAACTGCGCAAATTGGACAGCAACAAACCCAGATTTGATCGATGTAGACTTGATTTCAACAACTTACAACACACGCACCAGTAACACTATGAAGCCCACACCGATCGAAACACAGCACAAACCCACGACTTCACCAACTTTAATACATCAGAGATTGAACACACTTGACACAGAGGGTTTAAAAAACCCCCAAGAGCACTTCGATTATGGGAAAAAGGAGAAAAAAAAGGGAAAAGGAAAGGTGTTTGAAAGGGAAAAAGAGAAGGATTATGCTCTGATACCAAGTTGAATTCAAAAGTATGAACGAATAGAAAAGAAAAAAATATGAACAAGAAAAGAGATCGCGCAACTAGAGCTTAGCCGATCTCATCTATATATAATAAGGTTATAACCCTGGTAATACACCATAAGCCGTCACAACAAATAGAAGAACAAAAAAACCCTACACACTTAACCTAGCATGGGCCGAGGAGATAAGCCCACGAGAAGCCCACGGCTCTCTTAACATAAACATTTGAGGAACATACGTCTACGCTGGGATCATTTTTCTGGAACATCCTGCCTGATACACAAAATGACTTCTTACATGCCAATCCTCTGTAAAATCATTTGTGTTGAAACATTATTTGCCGGCAGTAAAGCACTCGAGGCTTCACCACCAATGCCCTGAGAATACTAATTGCCATTTTCTTTCTGATGTTGAGTTAGAATTTGAATTTTCATTCGTGGGATATCAACTGGATTGCTGAAGAATCTCTATATTGGATGATTTTTATTGGAATACAATGATTACGGCTATGATGTCTAATTAACATGGTGCTTTCCGTCAGATGAAAACATGGGCAAAAGTGCAGAATATTAACAGTTCAAAAGACAAAACCTTGAATTCTCTCTCCATAATACTGTTGGTTGCTTTTCACTTGCAGGTACGTTTTTGTGTATCTTTTTTTTCTAACCATTATTTCTACTTAACATATTTTTAGTTGTCTGTGTTTTAAATATCAGGTTATGTTGCAATTTTGTTTGAATGTAGCTTAAGAAGTTCAGAGGAACCTTGATATGTTTTCTTTCTTTGCGGTTTGCAGTTGGGGGTGGTAAACGCATGTTAAAGATTTATGAATTTAATGCTTAGCGTGATGCTTTTTTTGAATTTAGCATAATTATTTTTCTTTTTTTCAATTTAGCATAATTATTTTTTCTTTTTTTCAATTTAGCATAATTATTTTGCAAGTTAAATTTTGCGAGTCTTTTTAAATCCATGATTACTGTGCTGCCGGACGAATCATATTTATGTTCTGCTGAGTGGTGAATTGTATTTAATCTTTGATTAGTTGGTGATCGGAACTTTCTAGTCACTATAAGGGTGATAGGGAATAGATTATAATGGTTTTTAAAGGTTTTTAATGTAAAAGAGGAGAGAGAATGAGTGGAGTTGAGTGGTTGAGATTTGTGGATGTGATGAGATATGTGGATGTGATTGATTTAGGGTAAAGAAAGAATGGATAAAAAAGTTGTAAAAAGTGGTAAAAAGTGGAAAAAGTGGTTGGCTAACGGGGGCTATATCATTTATTTGAACCTATAACTGAATCTGAGTGTTGCCGCCGGACTAATCATATTTATGTTTTGTACCAACTTCCACTTTATGCATCTCTCTTTTCATGCTAATGTTGCAAAATTACACACCTTGAAACATTTTCACCTTGTTGAATTGGGATGGAGAGAGAGAGACAGGAAATTTGATATCTTGTGTTTGTTAGAATAATATTCCTATTAAGTAGGAATAATTCATTGTTCCTTTTATGAACATACATTTTATAATTGTATAGATAAGGTTATTTCTATTTCTTTAGGATTAGATCAATTCCTTTATTTTCTCCCTAGGATCTTTACTGAATCTGTAATTGATTGTGTATGTTGATGTTATGATTCTAGTGCTGATTTGTAGAGATTAGGTGCTGATTTTTAGTGATTCGGTCCTAGATTTAAGGGATTTTATCCTCACTTTATTGTGGCATCAGAGCCCAAATTTGAATTCCTATATGTCCCGATTTCTCTTCTTTCTTGGTGCTGGTGGTCCTTAAAATCTGTCTCCAAGTTTTGTCCTTTATTGCTCTTGGCCATAGAAAGATCTGAATCCTTTCACTTCCAATTCACAAGAATTATTCCACATGGACATGTCAATTCCAGATTTTTGTTAAGGGAAAAGAATTATGGGATACCTGGCAACGAGAAGTAGATTGGAAAATATGTGAAATAGGCAGTAAAGGATGCTCAGATGATCTCTTGGATTTTTGGATATATATAATCTTTTATTCTCAATCTCTGGCCTTATAAGACCTTCAAAGTAATATGGAGTTACTTGAAGAAAGTTCACCGTCAGAACAACGCAACTCGACGTTTTTCGTAGGAGCTTGAGTTAGGCGTCCTTGTACATGGTAGCATGTTTATTCAAGAATTGTATTCCTCATTTGAGAACATCTGGGCACACTATGCACTGCCCACTGCACTGACATTGTATACACTAGTGCACATGAGAGCAAGACCAATTTTTAGTGAAGCAGCGCCCCCCCCCGGTTTGGGTTTGAAGGCATCAGATCTGATGGATGTTTTTTCTCGGCGAGCTATTTAGAGATGAACAATGGCTCATTATTCAGGCAGTCATCAAATAGAAAGCTCAAAATTCTTGCTCAATTCCAATTGCTAATGTTGCTCAAGGAAAGCCTAAAGGAAGTCAAGATATGTCAAATGTCCAATTCTATAGTTGCAAACGATTTGGACACAGCCACTAATCGCGCAAAGAAAATCTAGAACTATTGTAAGAAATCGTTACACCAGGGCATATCCTCGAGGATTGCCCGGTTTGACTTTCAAAGAAGTCTGAAACTGCCTATGGTGGTGCTACTGGATCCATAATTGCTTCTGATTCCGCATCCAGAGCTCTTGCTCCTTTTATTTCTGGCCAGTCATCCATTACTCTTTACACGGTCGAGCAAATGATTGTTTCTGCCCTATCTGCCTTAGGAATTTCAGGTAACAAAAATTCTCTCTGAACCTTGGGTTTTTTATTGTAGTGCTTCAAATCTAATGACCAACACTGTGATGCTTTTTACTAATATCCAAAAATATAAAGGAAATGTTCAGATACATATTGCCAATGGTAATTGCTTGCCTATAATGGCTATTAGTGATCTTTCAACCTTTTTAAAATTCTGTATTTATGTTTGCTAAACTGTCAAATGGGAGATTGTCGCGAAACCAAAAGAACACGGGGGTTTGGGGATAGGTAATCTTTATTTGAGAATTTTGGCTTTGCTTGGAAAATGGTTGTGACAATTTCCCATTGAATTGGATTCACTTTGGCACTGGCACTCCATTATCCTTAGTCGATATGGCCTTCATTCAAACAGATGGGATGCAAATCTTGACTTTAATTCTTCGCTACGGGCACCTTGGAAATTTATTGCAAGACTTTGGGATATTTTTGTGAAAAACACCAAATTTGTTGTAGGTAAGGGTGATAAATTCCGTTTTTGGCAAGACAAGTGGGTGGGTGAACAACCTTTCAAAGAGATGTTTCCTCGCCTATTTCGGTTATCCAACAATAAAGACTCGGTTGGTTTTTATGTTGTTGCTTTTCCATCTTCTTCTAGGCCAATTTGGAACCTTGAATTCACTAGAAATTTTAGTGATACAGATTTTGATGGCTTCACATCCCTTTACATATTCTTGAATCCATCAATATTGATCCTCTTTCACCGGACAGTAGAATCTAGAATTGCCACCCATTAGGCTGTTTCTCTTGTAAGCCTTTCTTGTATGCGCTTCTTCACTCTCGTAGAGTCGTAGTGATTGCAACTTCCCACAATTTAACTTCATCTGGAAAAGTGTGGTGCCCTCTAAAACCAGAGTCTCTGCTTGGTTGGTATCTTTGGGTAAGGTTAATACTTATGATTTGTTACAATTGAGAAGACCGTTTTTGTGTATATCTCCCTCCTTTTGCATTATGTGTAGGAAGGCAAGTGAAAGCATTGACCATATCTCTAGTCATTGTGAGTTCGCTAGAGGCATTTGGAACATAATGTTATATTTGTTTGGTGTTTCGTGTGCACCCTAGTAGATGGGCCGATTTGATAGTCATCAAGTGGTCTTTCGGGGGTGATAAAATGCAAAAAAGGGACTTTGGAAGTTGGTCGTGATGGCAGCAACTTGGGTACTTTGACTAGAAAGGAATCGGAGAATTTTCAATAAGTTGGACTGGTCACTAGATGATATTTGGGATAGCATCACTTTCTTTACGGGCCCATGGGCAAGAGCAGCTGGGATCTTCTGTGAATTACAGACTTTCTTGTTTCGACTTGACCCCATTAGTGCGTTATGTAATATTCTTTCAGGCACCCCTTAGTCCCCATGTTTGCCTTGTGTCTTTTTCATTTTTCTTGTAGTCCCCATGTTTGTCTTGTGTCTTTTTCATTTTTCTTGTTTTTCTCTTAATTGGATGGCTCGTCCACTTTTTGTTTTGCATCTCTTGCAATTTTCATTTTAATAAAATCCATGGTTTCTTAAAAAAAAAAAAAGGGTGTAATGAAGCAATCTTATCTATGTTTATTGTGCAGTACCTGATATTCAATCTTTGTTTAGTTGGCGTGCATAATTTCTAGTCACATGTGGTACTGTCTCATTTAAACTGGCATCTATGTTACTGTTCCAGAAAAGTACGGCCACTTTAACAAACAACATATTGGTGGGTTGGTTTGTTGTGAACTTGCACCAACATTACATTTAGATGCTACATTATGTGCTGCATTCTCCCCGTCAGCACACTTTTATTTGATCACTCACCCATCGTTTGTTTTTTCAGACTCGAAAGCCACCTATATTACCTCCGTTTTCTGCCATATTTACAGGTAATACTGTGTGCTTTTTAGTTAATTGATTTTGACAATATTCCTTGCATCATTCCTAGTATAAATAGCATCCTTAACTTTACATTCAAATGCAATAGTTTTGTGTGGACTCTATTATTTGATTTTGGTGACTCAAATAACACTACACATGTACCTCACAAGCTCTTTTTTTTGGGTCATCTTCGTCATGTTGATTGGCTTTATATGCTGCAGATGGTGCTGATCCTGAAACAGTGAAAAAGTCACTAGTTAAATTTGTGAACTACGGAAAAAATAACAAAGAATCTTTAGCTGAGCTTTTTGTCACCCTACTGATCAAGGTAGTGCTTAGACCATCAGTGACGATTAAGTTATCTATTTTAGAGGTGCTGGTTCTGCAACCAAATTAACCTTTATTTACTTAATTTTTAAATTTTTTTTCTCCATTTGCAGTTATCTTCTGTTGAAAATCTTTGGCCTAAAGGTCTTTGCGCAAGCACATATGATGCATCTTGGACGTCGAAAGCATGGAACTCTAAAGTTGCTTGTATCAGTGTAATTATGCATCACTTGTTGTACTTAAATTGTTATGCTCTTGGATATTTTAAACACACAGTAATCATCAGCCTTCACAGGTTGAGGATTTTAGCGATCGGTCTCAGAATGTTGCTAGGGCAGTGGGACAAATGCAAATTAAACAGATTTATGAATGTATTAATCGTGCTACGCGGTATGTTTTCTCCTTCTTGGATGGTCAGATTGGAGGAGTTCAATTGAAGGAATTGTTGTTCGGCCGTGATGGCCACCAAAATGCATCATTGCTTAGCATTCCCTCTCATCCAAACCAGAGGAAAAGAATTAGGGACTGGGAGGTTCAAGAAGAAAGAGAACAAGCTATGCCTCTTGACCCTGTCCCTACAAAAAGAATGGCCCACATGCAAGGTTGGGGTGGAATGTCTGCAGGGAGTTGGGGTTTCGAAACTGGTTGGACGGAGAATATTCGTACCACTGAAGGCTGGAGAGAGAGGCCCGACGATAATTGGGCCAGAAACGGGCAGCAGCCCATGGGAGGTTGGGGTGGAACTCATCACTCTGTTGAAGGCTGGGGTCGAACCCGAGAACCCATTTCAAGAGGATGGGGTGGGCCCCATGGAGAAGGGTGGAGGAGGAATGAGGAACCCTTTCAGCAGGTTGGGGTGGGGCCCATGCTGAAGGCTGGGGAAGGAGGACTTGGGAACCAATTGCAGGAGGTTGGGACGAGGTACGTGAAGATGAGTGGCGAAGAGCTCGAGAACCCATTTCAAGAGGTTGGGATGTGGCCCATGCTGAAGGCTGGGGAAGGATGCAAGAACCCGTAGGGGGTGGTTGGGGTCGGGTGCATAATGAAGACTGGGATGCAAGTCAGCGACATATTGCACAAGGATGGGGTGAAAGGCACTACAGGGGATTTTAGCCTTAAGGGAAATGCACTATAGTTGCAATGTCAATTCCACTCTCAATCCTAATCCTCTCCCTTGTTTCTTGCTGCTGTCGTATGAGTAAATCCCCCATTAGGTGTCTAGGTGTAAACTGTTTTACTATTAGTTTCATGCCCTGATAGGAAATTCATTAGTCTGTAAATTCTTGAAGAATATACTGGGAAGCGGGACGAAGGTGAAAAAACGAAAAATAGATTGATGGATGATTAAATGCTCAGAATGGGCACACCTGCAATTGATGTATGTGTAGAAATTTGTAGGTTTTAAACTTATCCTTGTTCCTTTGACTATATCATTAGGGCCATATAGTTGTTCATACTTCTTCATTGTCTCATAATATTCTTGTGTATGGCCACTAATGTTTTAGAAATTTTGATCTTGGGATGGTATTGCTGCATTGAGGAACATGGTCTCACACACTGCGAGACCTTTATAGTGTGTTATATTTAACTTGACGTTCAATTTTTACGTATGATTACTAGCTTGTTTTGGTCATACAAAAATTGCAAAGATTAAGCACTGATGAAGGTGTGTAGTTTATGTTGATATTCTACCTGGCTGTGAATGAAAGGTGGGACTATTCACACCCCACCAATTTTTAAACACACTCCAAAAATACCCACCTTTCCCAAAATATCTTTCCAATTTATTTAAAAAAATCTTGTCTAGCTGAACAAAAGGAGAAAAAATAAAAAATAAAAAATTCTCGGCCAGCTTTTGCTGCCCTTTTTGCAGTTATTGTTGTCGGAAATTGCAGCAAAAAAAAGGAGTTCTAACCCCGCCCCAAAACCAAAAAAATTGCTACAATTTTGGGCAACATTTTCTGCCGAAAATGGCACCTGATTCTTTGTTCTTTTTTTTTTAAAAGGAAATTGGGACAGTATTTTGGGAAATATGGATATTTTTGGAGTATGTTTAGAAATTAGTGGGGTGTAAATGGTCCCACCCATGAATGAAATAGTTGGTGAGAGAAGCCATGGTGTTTGATAGGACTCTTGAGTCTTGCCCCTTTCGGAGGGTTAATTGCACTAGTGGTCACTAAAATTTTAGTAAAATTACAAAATGGTCACTAAAGTTCAAAATTTTCAGTGTTGGTTATTGAAGTTTTCTTACGGAGTTACTAGTAGACACTCATAATTCTAAAGTATTTGGATATTTTGTCAATGTTAGTTAGATACATGAGTGAGCAGTCACATACATTACATTTGCAACGATTTTGATGAGTTTGTCATGTGGACTCAAAAAATTATTTTGAATAAAATCGAACCTTACTTTTCTCACTTTAAATTCATATTTTGCATAAAAATTAAAGTCTAATTTGATTTTAAATTGTTTTTAAGTCCACATGATAAAATTCTATCTTAAAAAGCATGGCATTCACATGTACAATTAGTAGTAAAATATCATTCAGATATTTTAAAAATTTTAAAATTAAAATGATCATTAGAGAAAGCATTAGTAAACTTAAATGACTATTATTGAAATTTTTAAATTTCAACGGTTGTTTTGTAATTTTGTTGAAACTTTAGTGATCATTAATGAAATTTATCCAATTTAAAATGGGTTCTCCATATGCTTCGATGAAGGTTGAATTCTATACCAATTAATAATTTTGGACCACTTGCATATCGGAAAAGTTTAGGATGCAGTTATAAGTTTTCTTTATTTCATCTGAGCAATAGTCACACAAAAAAGTCTTGATTTGCATACACACTAAGGAGGGTGTTTTCAACATAGAATTTCATGGAATTCAGAAATCCATATAATTCCAGGAGTTCTCAATTTAGAATTCTGTGGATTCTATACAAATCCAGTGTTCTGAATTTGGAATTCTATGAATTCCATAAAAATCCGGGGTTCTCAATTGCTCATGGAATCCTATGAATTTCATTAAATTGTGGAATTCTATAGATTTTTATGGATTTTTAAGTTAAAAATACACTAACCAAATTCTTCCCAAAATCCCACCTCCCACCCTCGGATTCTCATGGAATTCATGAATTTTCGTTTTTTCTTTAAAAAGTCTTTTAGACCTACATAATCAACTAAATTATAATCATAAATTGAAAAAATATGTTTTGCATTACCATTATAATTTCAAAACAGTTGCATCATAATTATCTTCTGCAAATATACAAATATATATATATAATAACAATAACACATATTTATTTATTGTTCATTGCTCTAATTTTTGAAAAATTATATAATATCCAATCCATAAAAATGAAATTTAATGGATGAGATGCAATATAATTAATATTGATAATTTCATAATTGTTAGTAAATAAAATTATTAGTAAGTCTAAATAAACTGAAACTTGGACTTTTTCATACGTCGCTCAACTTTTAATGGCCTTTTTTTTAACTTTTTTTTTGTTTTTCTTTTGTTTTTTATTTTTATGATCTAGTAACAACCATCCAAATGAACTTTCCAGCCCCTTGATTATTCTACTCTAATGGCGAAAAAAATATATAACAAATTCCACTAAAATCCATGAAAATCTAAATTCAGTGACATAGAATTCCATAAGAATGTAAAGGATTCTATAGAATTCTATTAAAATCCATGAAATTCTATAAATCCAAAAAAATCCATATAATTCCATGTTGAGAACACCCTCCTAAATATATATATATATATATATATATATATATATAAAAAGAAAAGAAAAAGAACAAAACGAAAAAGTGAAAACAAGAGTCAAAATGCCAAATTCAGAACAATAAGCCCCAAGTCAGCAGGAACACAAACATTGAGGTCCTTCTTGTGTAAACTAACCTAAAAAATGTAGAAGAGCAATCTGGACAGGCAGGACAGCTCCCTCCATATTCATTCCGTCAATGCATTTTAGTACAGCCACCAACTGTTTCATTTTCTAGCTGCGGTTATAAAAGATCCAACACGCGCCGAAAATCAAGCACAAATGTAACCCTCTTTCGAGCCATTAATCAGACTAATCAAACAGTTAAACTATATTCTTCAATTTCATCAATACGATCTTGAATTACCTGGATTCTAAGCATGAGACTACCGAGAACGTATGCTTGCTTGAAGAAACTCAGCCCATCATTTTCTTCAACAGAAAGTTTCCCTAACAAAGCAATATCAGCGCTTGGGTTGAGTTTTAGGAGGTGGGTTTCGGTAAAATTCGGGAATGAAGTACAACAACAATTGGGAGAATTGAACAAAGGCAAGAAATTCGTGGCTTTATGGGGAAACGGTGATTATGGGAGGCTGGGGCTGGGGAATTTACAGTCTCAATGGAGGCCTAAGCCTATTTTTCCCTCTGCTTTTGATAATCGGTCTCTTAAGGAGATAGCTTGTGGTGGTGCTCACACTCTTTTGCTCACTGGTGAAATCTACGTTCTGGTTTTTTTTTTTTTTTTCGGCGATACATGATTCTGTGGAAATTCTAACTCTTCTTTTTGACAGGATTTTGTTGGTTTATGAGTATTCCTAATGTGAGAGTAGGCCCATTGTTTGCGTTTTCTAGATATCAAAATTAAGTTGAATTGGATGAAAATTTGTTGCTCTCTCTCTCTAATCATTACATGTCCAGTTCTCCTTAAGTACATATATTCCCTTTTTGTAAGGCTTGGTGTGGGATGAGGCTTGATTGAGACATTTAAGGAATTTGGGAACCTTCAACGTCTGAGTTTTGTACTCAAAATAATTTTGGGAAGGCGAGTCTTGTGGAATATTTTCCAAATAAGGTATTTGATTAATGATAATTCGGAAATTTGCATAAATGAATTCTTTTCTGCTTTTACTTCAATCATGTTGAGTTTTTTCTTTGACCTAGTAGGTTTCATTGAATGTTGTTCAATACTTGTATGCCTCTTGTTTATCACATATGGAGCAAGTGTCAAAGGCACAATTCTAGAAGCTAGTAGACTCGTTATGTGAGCAAGTAACACAATATCTTGTACAATATCTCGAAAAGGATGTGTTTGTGTTATTCTTCAATAAATAAAATTGCTGTGGAAGTATTTTATGACAGCACATGTAGTTCAATGCTTTATATAATTGTTGAGTTATGATTCTCTGTGCTGTGGCTTAGCTTAGCATATAAATTGATCAATCCTTTGTGGCAGAAAATGGCGATGTCTATGCCACTGGTCTCAATGATTTTGGACAACTAGGAATATCAGATTATAAAAGTTATACTACCGTACGCTACCTGAAACCTTTTTCAATGTCGTTCCTCTTATTATTTGTGAACTGGTTGTTGATAGTCAAACGTATTTGATATTTTACTCGTTTGCTTCTGATGCCTTCGATGGATTGAGAAGAAAACGCTGCTCATTGCTTGATTCATATTTAAATGTTCCAACTTTAATGTCTATCCAATGCGTACAACTGGTTTATTGTGCTTTTTGTGAAGTGGTTGTTTCTTAGAATAAGATGCATTCACGCTTTGAAGGCTGCAGTCATTTGCTGATACTTCTGTTTTCTTTTTCGACCATATATTTTATTTTGAAAGTGTGTTGATTTATTCTCTAGCAATCCCTGAGATTGGTGTAACAAATGCTTTGCGCTCAGCTAAAACTCGCCGCGCATTAGAATCAATATTGAGGAACATTCTTGTATGTTATAGCTTATTGAGGAACATTCTTTTTAACATAGTTATTTAAATTGTTCTTAAGTTTTACTTTTCTTGGCTTAGAGGAGCTCAGGCATCTGATCAACTTTTGGCTTGTCTTAACCCTTAACCTACAAGCTGCACATTCTGGGTATTCCATTCACTTTGAGTAATTACTGCAGGAGCCTTTCAGAGTTTCAGGGGTTCCTAAAGAAGTAGTGAAGATTTCTGCTGGCTACCATCATTCTGCCGCAATCACAGGTTTCTCGCTATGAACCATGTTCAAGTTTTATGGTTGCTAGTGCCATTTCTTTATTTAGTTTTTGCATCTGTTCAATCATGTAGTCACTATATAATCCTTCTGTGGAATCATGAACCAGAAAATAAATCTCCTAGAAACATAGAAAAATAATATGACTGTCAATATTACAAACATATAATACGACTCTCAATATATCCACTGTGACAGCATAGAAAAATAAATGTCCGACCTTGGATTGTATCCACTACAATCCACTAACGTCAAAATTGAGTGGCATCACACCCCGTGTTAAAATAGAAGTATCCTGTTCTCTCATTATTTTAGGTTAGGATTATGCAATCTACCAAATCTATCACTTAGTGTAATATGCCCAATATCTGGAAATGAAATAAATCTATCACTCAGTGTAATATGCTCAATATCCATGGTTTTCTTGTTTCTCCACGGACAAATTTTATGTTTTCTTCTACACCATTTTCTAGTTCTTTCTGCCTCTGGATACAAGCCTGGAGAGATTAATAATCTATGACGAAAAGGAATACAAAGTGAAAATTTTGTGCATCTCCAGAATCTTTTACTGTCTAAGTATTGTTGGGACACTTTCATGAAAAACACCAAACTTGTAGTGGTTAAGGGTGATAAAATCAGATTCTGGCTAGACAAATGGATGGGTGATAATACTCTTCAAGAGTAGTACCCTCGTCTTTTCCGAATATCTAGCAATAAAAATTCAATCATAAACAATGTGGTTTTGTACCCATCCCCTTCGAACCCGATTTGGAACCTTCAATTCATTAGAAACCTTAGTGATAGAGACATCAATGAACTCACCTCGTTATTGAATACACTTGAAAACACTAAAATTGACCCACTCACCCCGGACAAAAGAATTTGGTGCTTCCACCCTTCGGGCGCCTTCTCATGTAATCCATTCTTGGAAATCCTTTCTCAACCATTCTATGACTCCTATTTTCCTCAATTCCAATTCATTTGGAAAGGTGTGGTACCTTTGAAGGTAAAAGCTTTTGCGGGCTGGTTTCTTTGGAAAAGGTTAACACTTGTGACTGATTGCAATCGAAGAGGCCTTTTTATCCATTTCGCCATCTTATTGTATTATGTGCAAGAAGGAGGATGAAAACATTGATCACATTTTAATCCATTGCAAGTTTGCTAGCGGGATTGGGAGCAAAATCCTGTACATGTTTGGGGTATGGAGTCCGTTACCTTATAGATGGGCAGACTTAATCCTCATGAAATGGTCTTTTGGGGGTAATGGGAAAGAAGGAGCTGTGGAAGCCGATTGTTATGGCAACAACATGGGTAATTTGGATAGAGAGCAATCGGAGGATTTTTGATAACTTGGAGCGGTCATTGGAAGACATTTGGGGCAACATCATCTTCTTCACTGGCCTGTGGGCCAAAGCTGCGGGGACTTTTACCAACCTGGAGAGCTATTTGTTTCGACTCGACCCATGTAGTTCTCTTTGTGATATTAATTCTAGCAGTTAGGAGTTTTTGTTCCCTTGGCGCGTGGTCCTGTTTAGAGGCTTTTTGGTTTTTTGGGTGGATGGCTTATCCACTCTATTAGTTGTAACATCTCTTTAGCTTTGTAAGAACTGAAGGAAATTCTCTATTGATTGATGAAACTTATGTGTACAATGCATACATATATAATGTATAAGAAATCTAAATTAGGAAACTCTATACAAGGTAAGTGTCTAACCTAGAAACGCTAATACATATATACACTATAATACTCCCCCTCAAGCTGGAGCATAAATGTTAATCATGCCCAGCTTGTTACACAAGTAATCAACCCGAGCCCCATTAAGTGCTTTCGTGAAAATATCTCCCAACTGTTCTCCACTCTTCACATGTTCTGCAGAGATTATTTTCTTCTAAACTTTCTCACGGATGAAATGACAGTCGACCTCTACATGTTTAGTTCGTTCATGGAATACTGCATTACTGGAAATATGAACAGCTCCCTCATTGTCGCACCACAACTTAGCCGGTGACGGTGCTTCGAGACCGATTTCAGTTAGGAGATGACGAATCCACATAATTTCACAACGTCAAACTGTGACCTAAGACCGGCCAAGAAACTCATAACTGCTAGTTTCTCGCGTTGCTCCTTTTGCACCTTCACATCAGCACTAAATGGTAACAACTCATTCAACTCCTCATAAGTCTTCTTAAAACTCATAAAATAGGTTTGAAGTGGCTGATCCTGCTGTTCAGCTCGATAAAATCCCTTGCACACATCATAAATACGGGAAATATTTCCCTTTCCTGAGTACAAGAATTCCAAGTATTCCATCAATTCCTTAACATACTCACAATGATTAATCAGGCTTACAACTTCTGTATCAATGGAATTCCTAATTTGTAGAAATAAACGAGCATCGTCTCTCAGCCCGCTCTGACGAGTCTTATCTGTGGGAGGTGGGGGATCGTCAGTAAGATGATCATCCTTTGACAAACTGCGCAAGTAGATTCTGACGGTCTTACACCAATCAAGATAGTTCGACCCAGTCAATTTATGTTCCGTAATCTTAGACATCATAGGAATAACGTCCGTGACAACGGTACTCCTTGAATCTTCAGCCGTCGTAATTGAAAGTAAAGCGAAAAGACTACACAACCAACTTTAGACCAAATAAAAGGCTCGAATACTCACAGACCAAAGCACACGTACTTGTCAGCACCCAAATACCAAAGCCAGATTCAACAGATGGCCACAAAACACAAGGAAGTCCCGAATGAACAGTAATACAAATGCTGAAAATCGATCTGGACTCACACAAAGAGAGTAATCATGAAACAAAGAGTGGATTCACCTTGAGAACTGACCGGCGATTTCAAGCATGAAAATCGCGACTCCAGCCGAGGAGCCACGCGCTCCCACGCGCCGTCAACAGTCGCGGGCCCCGAAGCTTTCCAGCGGCGCGTGTGGCTCACGCGCAAGGTTTCCGGCGGCCGGATTTCACCAGTCACCTGATCGGCGGACGGCGCTCCTGATCCAAGCGGTGGAGGGACTTAATCGTGAACCTAAACGGATCAAACCCAAAGCCCTAGAGAACAGCAGCTGCGCTAGGTGCTGAACTCGAACCCTAGGCTCTGATACCATGTAAGAACTGAAGGAAATTCTCTATTGATTGATGAAACTTATGTGTACAATGCATACATATATAATGTATAAGAAATCTAAATTAGGAAACTCTATACAAGGTAAGTGTCTAACCTAGAAACCCTAATACATATATACACTATAACAAGCTTTTATCATTAATAAAAGTTCTGTTTCTTGTATAAAAAAAAAGGTATTGTTGATGAAACAACAATTATTTCACTTTCTTCAATTCTTCCTTTTGACTTGTTATCAAGATGTTACTCTTTCCATTGTTGTTGTCTTCTTTACTTGATATGAATGATTTTCATTTTTGGCTTCTTGACTCTGATAGTTCTGAGATTACTTTTTTCCTGTGTATTTTTTATTTTATTGTACTTTGTCTGCCCTTTTGTAGTGGATGGAGAACTCTATATGTGGGGGAAAAATGCCAATGGACAACTTGGCCTTGGAAAAAGTAATTCTTAATCCCGGGATCTATATTGTTCTGTCATTAGTCATTTTCTGTTTTTGTTATCATAAATCACACTTGTAACTCGCTTTTTAACTGTTGCTGTGTGATCCATGTGACAATGATCTCGTTTATGCAGTCAATTTATATATCCAGTCTTGTCATCATTGTTTTTACCGGAAAGTTTTTGGATGAGGATGAGGATGAGGATTTTAATTTGGTTAACTGCCCCTCCTTAAATAAATTGTCCAATAAAAACTCTTGTTTTGAAAGTGTTTTAACATGGTTTTGTTCAAAACCATACAAAAATGACTCATGAAAAAGTGAGTAGTACATGTTGGTCCTACGAAATTATAGATGGACAAAGCAACAGTGCAAAGTGTTTGGAAACATCTTTTCAAGAAAACCCTTAAGTTTTGTATGACATTAATTTATCATAACATTTAGCTGTAGAAACACCAATATGGTTGTACAGGAAGGATTTTTAATGCATTAGCACATCATGTGACTAAGTCATAGTTGTTATTTTTCCTGAAGTACGTATTTTAGAATTTTGCATCTACGGCCCTGAAATATAACACTCATTATCTTCATAGCTCAATTTCAATACCAAAATCTACAGAGGCTGAAAAGGCCGTTCCTGTACCCAATAAAGTTGAATGCTTGAACGGAGTTAGAATTTCAGCAGCGTCGCTAGGATTCGAACACTCAATTGCTGTTACAGGTTTAAAACTTTATCAGGACTTGCATTCTCTGATTCGGAACGCTCAATCTCAACATCACTTAGAATTGCTTTTGAACTGATTCATTGTTTTCCACTGCTGTTTTATATACCACACCCAGATGGAGGTGAACCCTTGAGTTGGGGAGGAGGAGAATCAGGAAGACTTGGTCATGGACATGATTCAAGTGTTTTTGGATTTCTGAAAAGTAGCAGGTTCACTTTTATATTGGTTTACTGTTTCCAACATTCTTCTAAAACAGATTATTGTTTCAGTATTATTGAGTTACCATTTACACTATTTATCATTCACTTCACTTTCCCACCCCATTACTTCCTTCTTTGATGTGCAATTCATAAGCATGTGTGATCGCTTTCTCCAACATATGTGCTTCTTAGTTCTTAGTAGCATGAAATGATCAGTGACTTCCCTGATACTCAATAACCATCTCATTTTAAAATTCAAGCTTAAAAAATTAAGATGAGTGAATGGATCCGTATTTACGGCTAATAAGGTGCCTGACATTTCTTGCATATTTTTTATTCTCGATGCGTAGCTGAAAACATTGACAAAACTTTCCTCCAATCTTTATTATGTTTCTGAAAATCAAAGCAACAGGACATAGGTGATGTTTTACCATGCTTTGGGAACAAGAGAAATGTGAATCTATGGTGTCCTTCAATTAATCATCTTGGACTAGGCTGCTGTGACTCCAGTCTATATTCTAGCATAGGTTACACGGCTTTGTAATTGGCTGACCTAACCTCGAGCTTAGTACAATATCCAACAATGTCAATTGTTTGCCCAATATGAAGTTGTATTAAAATGTACGAATCGTGGTAGTTCCCTATTGCCCAACCTCAAGCCTAATATGTTTGGTCAAAAGGAACTCTTCCTGATTAAGGCCTTGTTTGATTGGGGATAAAATTGATACGCGCGGTATTCCGTGTAAAATGTGTGGTTAATATTGTATTGAAAAGTGTGTATGTGGTTGAAAAGAGGAGAGAGAAAGGTGTAGGATAAAAATTATTCCCAATCAAACAAGGCCTAAGGCTCTGGTTGAGCTATTCTAATAGCCAGTATACTGCCCCTTTTTCTTTTTTTTTTTTTTTTTTTTTCTGTTGCAGTGAATGGTAAAATGCAAAAACCAGCCAGTGTATTTCTTGCCTAAGATTATTTCTTTGTTTTATTTTTGTATTGTTAGCATGAATGGTTAGTGATTTATTTACTAACGAGTCAAATGTTAGTGTGTTAGATTGCATGGAATTGGGTGGAAATGGAAAATGTTTTCCATAAAAATTTTCCCACGTTGTGTTTGATGCAAAGATGGAAATGGAATTCAAATTCCATTATGCAACCACTTAAAGCTATATTTTGTCCAATTCCATGGAAAATGAATTCCTAGGGGGGAAGGTGGATTTTGTTTTCCACCTTACATCAAATTCAATTCTTTTCCAACTTTTGCAGTCAAGCACACTCTTAGTTGATTAGTTGCTTTACCGAGTCCTTAGCTGTTTATTAGTGAGTCCTTAATTGTTTCTTAGATTTCCAAGTTTGTTGTCCTTATCTTTAGTGGTGGAGTTAGTGGGAGAGAACAAGGCAACGTAGTCTTCCTTTGTATGCCTATGTAAGGCATGTAGTCCTACCGAATGAATTATCCCCATAAAAGGCATTTTCTTTCTTCTTCTCTCACCAAGTGTGCTCTCGTTTTCTTGTGTTTTGTAAGGTTCTTTCAAGAGTGCAACTATTTCTTCTCTTCAGCTATATTATCATTTTCTCTTCTGTTTTCTACATTTTGGATTATAGAGGTTGGTCGTGGGCATCATATTTGGTTTGCTTCATCTTTTATTTTATTATTATTGTTGTTATTACTTGTTTGCAAGATGAGTGATCTTCTAAGTCGTTGGTAGAACCAAAAAGTTAAACAAAACTACAATACTTGGTCTACATGTATGATGTCATACATGCTAGGCCAGGGTTTGTGGGGATATTGTCAATAGAAGTGAAGTTATGTGACCCGAGGCACACGATGCAAATGGCACATTACGAAAAAGTGGATAAGAAAACCGGGCAAGACAATGTTCTTTAAAAACTATGGTTGAACTGTTAGCATAGATGGTTAGTGGTTTAGACCGAGTGAAATGTTAGTTGGTTAGTTGCTTTTCTGAGTCTATAGCTGTTTATTATCTAGTCCTGAGTTGTGTCTTAGATTGCTAAGTAGTTGCCCGACTCTTTAGCGGTGGAGTCAGTTGAAGAGAACAAGGCAATGGTCTTCCTCTGTATGCCTATAAGGCAGAGTAATCCCACCGCTTGAAGTATCCCAATACAAAAGCATTTTGTTTCTATCGTTTTTTCGCTCCGCCAAGTGTGATTTTCTTCTACTTCAGTGAAGGTCATTTATTGGATTTTAAAGCTTGTAAGTCCTATTCAAAAGATCTTCTAAATTATTTCCGCGGCTTGAGTGAACGAAGTTGGAGATTTGAATTACAAACCCAAACGAATTCAGCTCCTCACTGAAAATTTGCTCGTATTTCTTCATTTGCATAAGTAAAACGCTGGATGTCCTTCTAATGGATTGTTTCTGTCGATCTCCCTTGAACAAGATTATGCACGTGTTCTTCTACACATTTTTACACACTTTTTTCAACTCCACTCATTCTCTCTCCTATTTAACATCCACATATTTCGTGGGACCTATCTGTACTACACAAATCTCCACCATTCAATTCTACTCATTCTCTCTCATATATCACATCAAAACACATAAAAACTTATTTTTACACACATTCTAACACCCGTATTGATGCCCCGCCGTTGAATCATGCAGAAGTTAAGCCTCCTGTGTCGATTATACTGTCGCAGATGCATGCTTCTGAAGTTTACTGCAATTTGTCTCTCTTCTTATCTACTGAAATTTTCCGTAATGCTCTCTAATGCAGTGAATATACACCCCGGCTCATCAAAGAACTTGAGGGAGTGAAGGTATTTCATGTGTAGAAACATCATTATCATCATTTCGAGCTTTTCTGACAAAGCTATGTGGGAAAAAAAATGATTTTATGGGAGAACATGTGTGGTTTAAAGGAAGTCTGCGGAGAAACATGCAAAAGAGTATCTCTTTTATTGTTGGAATAGTTTTGTCAAAGAAGCACTTACGCCAATTTCAATTCCAAGGAAACTCTCAAATTCAGATATATGCTAATTGTTTTTCAGTCTTGTTCATATCTGTTTATGAAATATAGGTCAAAAGTATTTCTGCTGGGATGCTGCATTCCGCCTGCATTTCTGGTATATCAATCGCTGTTTTCCAGCTGACTACTCGATATACCTGCACTCTATTATTAATTCCCTGCATTCTGTATATTTAAATTCTACAGAAAATGGTGCTGTTTATTATTTTGGCGAAAGAGCATTGGAGAAAATGGTAATTATATGTTAAAATTTCAAGTTTCAGCAATGAGTGAAGCTCTGTTTTGTAAGTATTGTGAGTCGTTGTCTGACAGGCTGATGTTTGACTTTGTTTTTTGTGTAAGCATACAGGTTTTTGGCAAAGCAAACAATGCGACAACACCATCTATGATCAGCTCATTACCAACTTCAAAAGAGGTTGCTTGTGGTGGTTATCATACCTGTGTTGTTACAAGTAATCTTTTATCTTGTTTGAAATGATATCATGATCTATTGTTATCATAAGAATATGTGAATCTCATATGATATGGTTATGGTTTGAAATGCTATCATAATCTTTTTTCTCCCCATTGAATTAGATGGAGGAGGACTGTACACATGGGGCTCCAATGAGAATGGTTGTCTTGGAATTGGGTATACACCTTTTGCATATACACAAACTTAATAAATGAAGATGACACATAAATTAGTGTGTTTTCACCGTGGTTTTTGGTACATTGTTTGACACATTTCTTAATCTCAGTTACACAGATGTTGCTCATTCGCCTGAAAGAGTCGAAGGTCCATTTTTGAGAGAACCTGTTAGTGAGGTTGGTTTTCACTAGCGCTGTAGAGGAACGAAAAAGTTCTCAAAGCTTTGAAATTGACTACATTTTAGAAATTTGCTTAATTGTTCTCTTTCTTATTTGTTACACATTATGATCTTAACAGGTGGCCTGTGGTTGGAAGCATACTGCAGCTGTTTCTGGTAACTTTTTTGCATGGTTTTTACTTTAAATTCACATCTTATTGTTCTCTGTCTGCAACTCTGCATAACAATCGTATGATTTTTGACATTTCTGAATTATATTCTTTGATGATAATCTGCTGTCATGAACATAAATCTGACTTACAGTGCATTTTGTACCACTTTTACGGTTCATTTCGACTTGATTTACTTGCTGACTAGGGGGCAAGATTTATACGTGGGGTTGGGGTGGTTCTCATGGAACGTTTTCAGATGATGGACACTCTCCAGGTGGACAATTGGTTTGTTTTGCAATCCTTTTACTTTGTGTTTCTTAAATTGTTTAATAAATTGATAAATTGCTGTCCCTTGTGAATCTTTGAATTGGCAATGTGTATCTTTAACTGAATTCAATTGAACTTTTTATTCAGGGTCAAGGCGATGATGTTGACTACGTGGAACCTACTTTGCTCGACTTTCAAAAGAATGTAAAAGCATTACAAGTATCATGTGGATTTAATCACACAGGTGGCCTATTCGAATATGTAGAATAAAGGCTGGGACATTGACTGCGTGTGGTTTGAGCAAGATGTCTGCAGTACAGTATTTGTTCATTCTTTTTAAGTTGAAGATTGAAGATATATCGAAATCCGCAAAGCAAATTGCCAAGACAACTTTTGGGCGAGGCAAAGTACGTAGAGAGTCACGACACAAACATTTTATACCTACAATTCAGACTAAAACTTCAGTTCAAGAGATAAAGATGTGTTTGTATCATAGGATCTTAAATGTTTGTTATGTGTATTGTTCAGAATGTAAATTTCTGTGTGATGGATTTGGTTCACATTGCAGATGTTTGATTTCTACGATGACCCGCGTCTCGCTCCTTCTTGCACAATTAGGGCAGCTCTATTGTAGTTGTGGTTTGGGGGGAAAAAAAGCTGCCACCTCGGCCCGACTTGAATTTTTTACACAATTTATCTCCAATGCACAGTTAAATGGACAACTTTTAGTTGAACTGGCAACAAATTTAGAGCATCTCCAATGCAACAAGATGTTGTAGTATAATCAGTGTTCTAAAAAGTGGCAAAAGGCGCCGCTTAGGAGCGAGACAGCGAGAAAATGCTTCGCATTGTAAATAGGCATGGAGAAAGGCGGTCAACTTTTAAGCTGTGCGAGCCTTTGAGTTAGATATGTTTCTTCTTTCTTATATATATATATACATATATATATATATATATATATATATATATATATATATATATACATACTAGGGCGGAAAGCACTTGCGATGCACGTTAGGCCAGATGTGTACGAGCTAGCGTAGAATAAACTTTAACAGTCAAATATTTAATTGCCCAAGCATGCTTGGATTTAAACAAAATATTACATATGAGGAAAATTTGAACAATAATATAAACAAAGTAGCTGCTTGTAGAGTTATTAAGTGTTGTTCTTACAATGTATATATATCATTTAAAAGAAATAGAGAGATAACATGATGGTCTATATATATTAAAACCAATGCTATAAGTGAAATAAGAATTACACTCATTCCATCAAGTACCATACATGTGCATCTATTGCTGCAATCCGTCGACTCCCTTTCGCCACTCCAATTGATACTTACCAATCTTTCAATCGAATTGTTCACTTTGATTTGCACAGGACCACAACAAGAAGAACTGCTTGGGCACATGTATGGATCAGAAATAATCTTCTTCCCAATTCCATTATGTTAACCACCTGAGTGTGATTATATTGAATCAGCTCCGGAAACAAGAATGCAAACCCACTTAAACCAACCCGCAACAATTCCTCGTGTGATGAGTTTCATGAACACTATATATAACAGTTAAACCAATTTTCAGCAATCTCGTTAAAGTGGTGAAACCTTGAACATAAAATACCTACTAAAACATGTTTCTAGTTGGCATAAAAGTCTATAGCTATGATATTAAGTCATTAATTAAATAAATAAATAAAATAAAATGAAAAAATTGGAACTTCCTGTTGTGTGCTTCCTTATTTATCATTGAAACATGCAGAAATAAATAGCACATCAAGAAATATTCAAACCTTGTCAAAGAAAGAATCAGCTATTTTTGTTTGTAAATTCCAAATTCCGAGACAAAAGAGGTAATGCTCTTCACTTATTTGCCGCTACAAACGAATATTTCTAAGTGAGTTACATTCTTACCTCCATAATTTCTAAAAAGCACATCATTTGTATCATACCCCTACTCACCTTCAAGGGTCAAGAGTACACAACAAAAACATGGAAAGAATAGAATCCTATCCAGACGAAGGAAAAGACCAGGTGAATTAATGAGCATAAAATTCAAGGAGCATAAGGTTAGGCAAGCAGGGAACATCCTTCAATAGAATCCAAAGAGATCATGTCACAAATATAGAATGAACAAGAAATGCCAAAGTAAAAGAAGATGAAAATTATACAAATCACAAACTTCAAAAATTAATGGTCCAAATCCAAGAACAAAAGCAGATAATCTCAATGACATTCCTTTGTAGAGGCTGTTTTCCAAAATCCACTATTTTTATTATTAAAAAATATTTGTCTTACCATGCATGAGACCAAGAGCAGCATTGTAGAAACAATTTAAATGCAATCAAAGTAATCTGGAGGCGGAAGACTAAGAGAAACTTTCTTGAAACAATTGAAATTCAATAAAATTAATCGGAAAGAGGAAGCATTGATGCCATCTAGTAGGCAAATTTTGGAATCTTGATTGCCAGATGTGTAATGTAATTAATAGTTATTAGAGTGAAAGCATGAAAGAAGTAGCCACTTACTTTGTCTGAGCAATTCCCGTCAGGCGTCAGCTACATGACAATTCTCGTCTAAATCCTCATTCTATCAAAACCTTAAAAACAACACAGTTAGTGGACCATGATCTATATTAGTACATACACAAAGAGTTATTTTACATCACCATAACCTGCAATCCTAATTAAAAAAAAAAAAAAGGCAGATCTATACTGATATACGGCAGGAAAAAATATAAAGATACTAGAAAAAAGAATGAAAAAATTGGAAAAGAGAAAACAAATATTTTAATTACACATAGATAATTCGGAAAAATATAAAGATACTTGCAATCATGAAACAACAGGATTAAAATTGACCACATAATTTTGTATGCATTTAGTGTGAAGAAATACTATTTGACCTCTCTAGTAAATAATATAAAAAAAAATATGTGTGTTAGTTGAATAAACTTAACGGCATAGATGTCAAATTTGTTGTTTCGATAGATAATGGACACAAAATCATATGGGACCCAATACGGACGATAGTCGAAATGAATCGTGCATGCAAGAAGAAAATATCGAGGGAACATTTAGAGTCTTTTCCTTCTTTCATGGAAAGGAAGAATTTTGGTATCATTGATGGGTTTGCTCGCATAAATTTATTGTTCGTACCTAAGGAAAACCTTACAAATTTAATAAAATTGTCACTAAATGTTTCTTAATCTTGTGCGGCATAAGTTTTTGCTCTTTGTCGATGCACAAACAAACCTATGTTTTAAAAGATTTAAAAAAAAAAAAAAAAGGTCGGAGTAGAAGATGTGAAACCGAAAGACAAGGAAAAAATCTGAAGACAAACCTTCATCTTGTCGTGACAGTTTTCATTTCTCATATGCAGTGTTTGACATATCCAAACAATGTTGTCCTAAAAGATAAAGAATAGTAAGAAATGCAAAAGTGAGATGTTACAAAGCAAAAAATGTGAGAGCAATGAATTAAAATATACATTTCAATTTTCACAACTTGTTATTAAAGCCATGATCTAACAAATCTCACTGGAATTCAATCTTAGACATGATCTACCGAATTCAATCAGAGACATGAAATGGAGTTGGATAATTATTTGCGAAAAAAAGGGAATACTGTTGTAAATAAAAAACGCAAGATAAAGAATAGTTATAGAAAAGAATTTTTAAAAAAACCTTTAAAAATGTAAAATCCATGAATAATATAAAACGTATATCTTCACTTCCAATAGTCTTTCTTTTCTTTTGAATATATAAAGTTCACTTCTAAGTTGGTTCTATGCATCTTGCTTTCTAGTTTTAGGCAGGGTAGTCATAGTGTCATTCATACCTACAAAACTATAATGGAAAAGAAAGAGAAAATAAACTCAATATAGCACCATACAAATTAATCAAAAAATTTGAAATAGACGACCTTTCGAAGAAAAAACAATTAGAAGAAATTGATAGATACTTTGAAAGAACACATACATTTTTTGTCTATTCACATAGGATTCTACAGACAAAGATATGAAAAATAGTATGCAGTTAACTATAAACTCCCAATTTAAGGCCCAAGAACACTAAGCAAGACAACACGAGACAAATATTTTAGACAAGTGGTAGGGGTGATATGATCATTCTTCGAATGGAAATTAAAAAGTAACTTTGAAAAGTCAGTAGCACTTATTAGAGACAGCGACGAATAGCACATAAGAATCAATTTATATAAACATATAAGATCTGGGAAAAAGAAAAGTAGGCAATAGAAGAACAAACCGTAATCACTATTCAGTGGGGAGCGAGAACAACTGCAGTCGTAACCAACAGCAATTGCAATGTACCATATGTAATACCTAGCAAAAAAGGGAAGCACAAACCTAAGTCACCTTGTGGAAAAAGAAAAATGATTAAAACAACAGAAAACTCGACTAAAACGAACACTAAGAGAACGAATTGAACGCTGCAAAACCTTCAAAATAGTGGTATTCTCCACCCCAATTAAAGTTCCAGAACACACACGAGCTCCCTGCAAAAATTAAAACTTTCAAAACATCAATGAGATGAAAATTAGGGAAATCCTTCAGAGGAACTAAAATACTTCTACTGTATTAAAATCTAAGTAAATAGCATGGAAAGCAAACGAAACTACGATTTTTTTACTGTACTGTATTAAAATCTAAGTAAATAACATGGAGGTTAAAGGGCAAACGAAATTAAATAAACCCAGAAGCAAAACCAGCAAAATTTTACATTGGTAGATGAAGAGAAATCGTTATAAAAGAACAAAAACAGCTAATGGAAAAAAATTGATCGAAAACCCTAATTATAATCACAAGCTTACTGAGAGAGGGAGAACAAAGACCTGGGTAATTACCAGCTGGCACAAATGAGGAAGATGAAGATCTAGGTCACCGATTGGATGAAATTATTTCAATTACCCATGAAGACGAGCAGTAAGAACTAAATTTGTTGGCGTAAAAGAGGAAAGCTATGATTCTGGGAGAACAATAAAGCAAATTGGCCAAAAAAAAAAAATTATTACAAGTGTGACGGATTCGATTGCCGGGGTATTGTGTTTTTTTTTTTTTTTTTTTTCAAAGCCGCTGGTGAACAAATGTAGAACGAACAACATCACCAGAAAGAGAGAAAGAAGAGCGAGAGAGAGTGTGTCGGCTGAACTAAGAAAAGGAAAGGGAGAAGGAATGATGGAGAAAGGAGATTCGTGGGCCGGGCAAAGATCCGCGAGAAAGGCAACGGGCGGAATTTTAAAACGTGGCCCAAAACGACGTCGTTTTGGAATGATCGTAATAAACAGTGAAAAAGAACTCGATCTTATAAGATAATAAGGAAAGGATAAGGATATATATATATATATATATATAGGGCTGGACATTTCAACCGTCAAACCGCCAAATCGATCGAAACCGACCGCATCGGGTCGGTTCGGTTCGATTTTTTGGGGTGGTCGGTTCGGTTGGTGGTTTGGTTTTCACCAAACCGAAAAACCGATTGGTTTAAAAAAAAAAGAAAAAAAAAACCGAAAAAAAATCGGAAAAAATCGACAAAACCGACAAAACCGACCGAACCGACTCAGTTCGGTCGGTTTCGGTTTACCGAACCGAGGCGGTCGGTTCGATTCGATTTAAAAAATCGACCATGATCGAGGTTATGGTTCGGTGGAAAAAGCGACGCCACTATATATATATATATATATATATATATATATATATATAAAAGCTAAAAACAAATTAAAAACACACAACAAATCTAGCAAACATATAAACAGCAACAGCAACAAGGTAAACAAAGTGTTTTAAAGAAAACTTACTATTATACAGCGGAGGTATGGGCTGCAATTTGTACAGGGCCCCGAACTGAAGCTACCCTTTTTTTTTTTTTTTTTTTTTTTTTATCAAGAACTACTATAAGGATCAAGAAAATAAAGGCTTGTAACTGGAAGGGAATTGCTAGGTTAGGGAAAAGGAAATTTAGAAAGCCATAATATTGGAAAATACAAATTTGTATTGAGTATTTGGTCGATCGATGATTTACAATGAATTGCTAACCCCTTTATATACAAGTTTTGAGGGGAAGCGATGGTAAAAGAACAAAGACACGTCTAAGGCGGTTAAGCCTTAAATTATTACAAAACTTTAAATAAAAGGTGACACGTATGTACTTTTTGAAGGGACACCTAAGGGACACCTATCACTACTTATAATTACAAAACCAACAAAATAGGAAGACACATGTTTAAAAACAAGAATTGAGGGACACGTATTGACACATTTACTTAGCCGACGTAGAGTAAAAATCAAACTAGACACCTATATATAATTAGCAGAAATTACACAACCAGAAGAAAACTTTATTATAAAACAACCTATAACAACTTTAATAACATTACAATGTCGATTATGGTTTACAAATAATGATTATAAGGATTTAACAGCAATTTTAGATACAGGAAGTACGAAAAGCTTAATTAGTTATAAATTAGTACCTCTTAAATATCATAAACCATTACCTTATAAAATAATAACAAAAACAGTAGAAAATAGAACAATGGCTTTAACACACTGTTTAGACTCTTTAGGCATCCAATTCTTAGATTTTTCAGGTAATTTTAGTAGTAAATATATGCTTCCCCAAGTTAATATTGCTCCACAACAAACACAGTCTGAAGAATTTTTATTAGGATTAAATTTTATATGTAATTTAAATGGTAGTATTACTATTTCTAAAAACTCTATAACCATAAATAAGCATGTCCATAATTTCCCTACAAATAATTATATCAAGAAATCAGAGTTACTGCAGAAGCGTGGTGCAACAGGTAATTTAGATTTTTTCAAAACTTTGAATAATCATACTAACAGTCTACATATAGAAAATGAAGCTCTCAAACTCTTAGGACAATATTTAGCTTTAGATTTAGAAAAAGGAATTGATATAACGCAAAGCATAAATTATCCTATCATTCAGAAATTAGAAAAATTAGGATTTATAGGAGATGATATAACAAAGAATAAAGTAGATTATCTGACAAAAATGAAAATTAAAAACCCGAGAATTAAAAATAGTAATGACTAATATGGACTATGATCCTTTAGATAAAGAGGAATTTAAAAAACAAATTGATGAAATGTTAAAACAAGAATTAATAAGAAAATCGAGAGTCCACATAGAGCATGACTTTTATAGTAAGAAATCATGCAGAAATTGCTAGAGGAAAAGCTAGAATAGTCTATAATTATAAAAGATTAAATGATAATACAGAAGATGATGCATATAATATTCCAAATAAAGATAGTTTAATTAGATTAATCCAAGATAAAAAGATTTTTAGCAAATTTGATTTAAAGTCTGGATATCATCAGTTAAAGTTAGAAGAATGGTTTAAACCTTGGACAGCTTTTACCTGCCCCGAAGGACATTTTGAATGGAATGTTCTTAGTTTTGGATTAAAGAATGCACCAGCAGTATTTCAAAGATTTATGGATTCTATATTTTTGAAATATGATTTTTGTTTGGTATATATAGATGATATTTTAATAGCAAGTAATAGTATAAAAGAACATGAAAAACATCTACAGATAATATTTAGAGAAATAGAAAAGAATGGTATAGTCATTAGTAGAAGAAAAATGGAATTATTTAAGAAGAAAATATCCTTTTTAGGATTAGAAATAGGAAATGGCGAAATTATTTTACAACCTCATATATCAGAAAAAATTCTACAATTTTCAGATAAATTAGAAGGATTAAAACAGATACAAGCCTTCTTAGGATTACTAAATTATGCTAGGAAATTTATCCCTAATATGAGTAAATTAGTAGGACCTTTATATAGCAAAACAACAAAAAATGGTCAAAGAAATTTTAATAAAGAAGATATAGAATTAGTTCGAAAAATTAAGGAAGAGGTTAAAAAGATTAAACCATTGGAATTGCCTTTAGTAACAGATTATATTATTATAGAAACAGATGGATGTAAAGATGGTTAGGGAGCAGTAATGCTTTGTAAACCAAATAAGTATTCACCAAAGTCAACAGAAAAAATAGCAGCCTATACAAGTGGTAACTTTAAGAAAACGGGATCCAATTGGAGTAGTTTAGATTATGAAATTCAAGCTTTAATCAATGCTTTGGATAAATTTAAAATTTATCTGAATAAAGAATTTACAGTAAGAACAGATTGTGAGGCAATAGTTAAATTTCTACAAAATGCTAATAGTAAAAAGATAAATAGAACTAGATGGTTAAATTTACAAAATTTAATACAAGGACATGGCTATATTATTAATTTTGAGCATATAAAAGGGAAAGATAATAGTTTAGCTGATTTATTATCTAGACAAATTAACAAACTTTTCTATGCAGACTATGAAAAGAAATAAGATTATAAAGCCAAAAGAGGATACAGCCTCTACAGCAGCTTCTACAGCCACAGCTACAGTTTCTATAGAAAAGGGGAAAGAAGAAATAGAATATGTACAGCAACAACCATTATCTCCTCAAATTTCTTTACAGACTTCAACAGCTACAGCTATAGTAAAAAATACAGAAACCTTTGGCACTATAACCCTCCAAAGGTGTACCATTCCACAGAAAAAGTTTAAACCTTTGGCAGGAATTAAAGTGGATGAACGACAGTCCTGCTTATTAGATAATCTATGGCATTTACAGACGCCAGGCATACAATCTAAAGTACAGGTGCTAAATGCTCTATCTTTTTATTTCTGAGAACAAACTTGATATATAGAAGGCCTTTTTCTCACTATGTTATATACTGAGGCCTACAGACGAGGAGTTTTTCATAATTTTGATACGCTGACTGCCTAACTATGTGTCCACAAATTAATCTGGGAAAGGGTATTATACTTTTTCAGATGCTATTGAGGCAGCCAGAAAAGATTTGGGCTTAAATTTTTATATAGAACCCGAAACAGTCAAACCATATTCTCAAATAGCCCAAACAGACCAAACCCAACTCATACAACAACAACAAGACAGAATAACCCAACTTGAAGCCCAAATAGCCCAGCTACAACAGAATATAGTCCAACAAACAACCCAATTAAATATAGCCCACCAACAAACCCAAAAAGCTCAAACGGACGTACAGTATAAAGACCAGACTATTGGTTTATTAGAAAGACATGTACAACGTTTAAATTTCAAAGTCCAACAGCCTATAAACAGATCCTTTGAACAGTTATGGGCTCGATTAGTTGATTTACCAGCCCATGAAGTATTACAGCCTTTAACAGAACAATTTAAAGACAGCTTTGATATTATTAAACAAAAGCGGATGATGGGCATATACGATTGTTATACTGGCCCAAAAGGAATTACTACATTTCTGATTTGGAGAAATACAAGATTATCTGAGAATAAGAGTTATACAGAGAGGCGATTGGAGGCCACAACCTCTAAAGCTTCAAGTTGATCTCAATAGAATAGATATGCCTACAGAAAAGATACTACAACTGTTTCACTATGGAATGGTTGATAGAATAAAATTTTATTTAGATACAGACGACAGAATAGAGAAAATATTAGAAAAAATGGGAGAAAAAATATTATTGATAGCAGGAAATATAGCTTCATTCGAAGGAGAAGTATATATGTATATAGAAAGTACATTGCCAAAAATGAGAAATACAGTGTTAATCCCAGCAAGAAAGAGGATCTACATTGACACCAAAGATCCTAGACCAAGTTCAACGAATGAGCCGTACAGCTACCAGTTCATAGAAGATCCAGCCGTATATAGAAGATTTCAAGATACCCAGTTAATAGCAGATTTTGCGATATTTTCAAGCTTCAAAAGATGGCGCCTACTTGGAGAAGGACATTATGTTCAAGTGTGGGCAACCCATAATTGGCATATGTGTCTTCCTTTCAGTGGTGAAGGTCATAAATTAGATCCACAGTACATACACAATGAAGATACAGAAAGCAGTACATACGAAGCGGTAGCCATGGACAGTGTAGACGAAAATACAAATTCAATTCCCGATACACACAGAGATTTCTAGAGCTTCTAGAAAAAGGACAGCACGCCCAATACTGTATATATTTTGAGTCATTTGTCTAGATATATAGGTGTCTAGTTTGATTTTTACTCTACGTCGGCTAAGTAAATGTGTCAATACGTGTCCCTCAATTCTTGTTTTTAAACATGTGTCTTCCTATTTTGTTGGTTTTGTAATTATAAGTAGTGATAGGTGTCCCTTAGGTGTCCCTTCAAAAAGTACATACGTGTCACCTTTTATTTAAAGTTTTGTAATAATTTAAGGCTTAACCGCCTTAGACGTGTCTTTGTTCTTTTACCATCGCTACCCCTCAAAACTTGTATATAAAAGGGTTAGCAATTCATTGTAAATCATCGATCGACCAAATACTCAATACAAATTTGCATTTTCCAATATTATGGCTTTCTAAATTTCCTTTTCCCTAACCTAGCAATTCCCTTCCAGTTACAAGCCTTTATTTTCTTGATCCTTATAGTAGTTCTTGATAAAAAAAAAAAGGGTAGCTTCAGTTCGGGGCCCTGTACAAATTGCAGCCCATACCTCCGCTGTATAATAGTAAGTTTTCTTTAAAACACTTTGTTTACCTTGTTGCTGTTGCTGTTTATATGTTTGCTAGATTTGTTGTGTGTTTTTAATTTGTTTTTAGCCTTAAAAACAAACCCCCAAACCCGCAAAAACTTTGGTACCATATATATATATATATATATATATATATAGTGTTTGATCCTTTGTACTTGTTGTTTTTGAAATTTGACTAAATTATTAAAAAAATAATTTTCACTTGTGTTCATTTTGTAATCTAATCGTAGGAATTGATAGAATTTTGCTAACTATTCGTAGTTTTTAATTCTTTAAATAATATATTTTTATTAGAAAATTATAAAATATATTGAAGTTTGTATAAAATATGCCAAATATGAATTTTTTTACTTATTTATCACTCTAGAATAATTTTTTTAAAAAAATTTGAAAACGCATTTCTACGCCTATACTTCGCCTAGGCTTTCAAAGCTTGTAGCTTCGTCTCACTGCCTTATTCCGCTTCGTGCCTTTTAGAACTTTGGGTATAATAGTGTGTGAGAGAGTCATGCATAAAAAAATAGTGGATCCGAATTCTTCTTATCACTTTACTTTCTATTTGCTCACTTTTCTTTTATCGCTTTTTCTTGTCATATCCAAAATTACACATTCATCTATATCTTCTGCTATTATTTTATTATTATTTTTGAAATCATTTTCATCTCTTGCAGCCCGGAAGAAGACCAAATGCTACTGGCTTCTCTTCCCAGTTCGAACCAAGGAAAAAGAAAAGCTGCAACGGCGATGACGTCGCCGGCCATCTCGCTGGCGTCATGCCTAGGTCCGAGAGAAGGAAGGAATTTTGGACAGATTTAGGAGCAGTAAGAGTTTCAATCGATTAATGAAATCCAACATTCGACCCCCTTTTCCTTCTCCTTTCTTCTCTCTTTTTCTCGAAATCTGCAGTTTGTGCATGTTTAAGGTGGGCGACGGTGGTGCTTGGTGGCTGGTGAGTTGTGTTCGCTATGTGTCATTGTGGTGGTTGGGCAGAGATTGTTACGTAGCTTGCATAATAAGACTGGGTCAAAATATTTTCTGTTATTTTTCAATTCCTTTTTTGTTTTTCTCCTAATTATTTGGGATATCATTGTTAGTGGTTTCATATCTCATTTAGGTGGTTCCTATTTTGTTGGAAGATTTTGCTGTATTTAAACTATTGAAATCAGTGAATAAAGGGGTGGACAAAATTAGCTTATTGCTCAACTTTGAGCTTGGGAGGACGTTGAACCCTTGAGTTCCATTGCCCCCGGGAGTTCCATAACTACGGAATTCTCGGGCCATTTTCTGGCCCTATATGACCTCTGTTGGGAAATTCCAAACCAAATTTAGAATTAGCACAGCGAGGGGGAGTTCCAGTAATTTTTGAAAAAAATTTTGCGACACCGTGGCGGCTAGTCAAAGTTTTTGGGTATAATCAAAAAAATTTCAAAAATTGCTGGAGCTCCCCCTCGTCGTGCTAATTCCAAATCTGATTTCGGATTTCCCAATGGAGGTCATATGGGGCCAGAAAATGGCCCGGGAGCAATGGAACATTCTCTATGATCCAAGATAGCTCAACATCGGTCGACTCACTTCGATTGCCGGTCGTGCTGGTCACACGAACTCGAGCGAACAAGGTAAAGATGACGATGGCGAGTTTGGTTGAAGAGGAGTGGAGAAATCATTCTAAAGAGTCATCTAGAAGTTTGGGACGAAGATTGGATATCAAACACGAGAGACATATCAACTTAATGTGCATCGGGATCCATTCTACTCAAGAAAGGATGATCGAGGATCAAAATACTGCGAAGGAAGAGCCTTGGGACGAAAAATACAATTTTTGGTCAAAGCATCAAGGCATGCGATCACGTGCCTGTAAGACAAGTTGATAGGCAAAAGTGGTCTGCAGGCCGTAGGGTCACTTTTGCGGCAGTAGATTTTCCTTGCATGTGATTGCGTGCGCGATCTCATGGTTCAATTTTTTTGGCCGACCTATTATTAGATATTTTAGATAGTTGTATATTTCAATGTATTTTCACCCTAGCTTCTTGGACAAGCTTGTTTCTTAGTAGTTAGTATATATAGGCTCATTCATGACATTGTAAAACAACTTGGATAAATTTTACGAAGCTTAAGCTTTTGAGTTGAGCTTTCTCCTCATTTTGTTCATCATTGGACATCGAACTTATCGAGAACGTGATCAATTCTCGTGGCGTTCAAAACCTGTCGAATTGACGTCTTCACAACCATTGGAAGTTATTGCCATATCGTAAGACGAAGATAGGAAGGATCACGTGGATCACCTACCAGAGTTAGCTTTTCTGGGATTGATATAATCTCGTATGGGTTGTGATTGATATAATCTCGCGTGGGTTGTGTTGGACAAGTCCTAACATGGTTCCCATCACTTTTTCTTTCTTATTTCTTTAAAGTTCATATTTAGCTATAACATTATTTGGTATTAGAGCAAACCAGGTTATGAATCTTCAGGATAAAGTATTGAAGATAGAAGAGAGATTGGAAGACTTGGAGAGGAGCCAGGAGGAATTGGTGTGTCAAGTTTCAGAAATGCTTGACAAACTCAGTAAACAATTTACAGGAAAAGGGGCAGTTGAGACTGGCGACAATTCAGCTAACAAGGGGACAATAACTCATACTTAGAAAGAATTAGCAATTTCATCCCTCGTACCGTGAAGCTCCATTTTCCTCGATATGACGGGAAGAAGAACCAACACTGTAGCTATGCAGAGTTGATCTTCATGAAATAACAGAACCCCACAAAGTCACATTGGTGTCTTTCTACATGGAAGGTGATGCCCAACTTTGGCTGCAAATGATAGAGTAAGAACTTCACTATGTTACTTGGGAAGAATTTAAAAGTGGGTTGCTCTCTCGCTTTGGTCTTCGTAAATTTGAGGATCCATTTGGGGAGTTAATCAAACTTTGGCAAACTGGAACGGTGGTAGATTATCAAGGCCGATTCAAAAGGCAACTAGCAAAGATTAGCTCTCTCTCTCTCTCTCTCTCTCTCAAGAAAATAAGGTTAGTTGTTTCGTTGCTGGGTTAAAAAATAGCATCTGCGTAGATGTACAAGCTAACAAGCTAATTGGCCAACCTCATTAACTATGGCGATTGGTTTGGCACGACTATTTGCTGCTCGAGACAACACATATAAACAAACAGCCACAACCATTAATGTTTGACCAAACTCTACTATTTTGGGCCGCCATCAAGCCACTTCCAATGTCATTAAGACATGACGACTGAAGAATTATCGGAACGAAGGAGGAAGGGTCTTTGTTTTCACTGCAACGACAGATATTCTCCTGGGCATAATTGCAAGAGGCTTTTTATGATTGAGGAAATCTGGGAGGCTGATGAAGATGATGATGTAGTAATGGACATTGAGGATGAGACACGAGAAGCATCTCTTCAAATTTCATTGCATGCTATGGCCGGGATGCAAGCTCCAGAGACAATGCGAATTTGGGGAAGTATTTCTAGACAACCAATAACGGTGCCTGTTGACTCTGGTAGCATGAAAAATTTCATATGTGAAAGGGCAGCCAAAAGGATCAATATTTAACCAGACTCAAAAGATACGTTGGAGATACTAGTGGCATCAGGTGAATGACTGGTATGGGCAAGTGCTCACATATTAAACTTAGGCTATAAAAGGTACCATTCCTTATTGATCTTTTCATATTACCGCTGGAAGGATATGATGTAGTTCTTGGAGCTCAATGGTTGAGAACACTAGGCCCCATTTAGTGGGATTTTAAGAACCTGCAAATGAAATTCCTCAAGGAGACAAGGGAGATAACATTGCATGGAATATCCAGATCATGTAATCATGTTGCTGGCAATAAGGCTATATCTAAAATTACACAGTCTCAGCCTGGAATCATTCTTCATTTCTTGGACACTACAACTACGATAGAGTTTATTTCTCCTCAAGTTGGACAACTCGTCGAATATCAAGATGTCTTTACAGAACCTCAAGGGCTTCCTCCTACAAGGAAGCATGACCACCACATCCCTTTTGTGCCGGGAAGTGACCGTAGCAACAAGGCCATACTGCTACCAACATTTTCAGAAAAATGAAATAGAGAAACTTGTTAAGGAGATGCCTGTTGCTAGAATAATTCGGCCGAGTAATAGCCCTTTCTCATCTCCAGTCTTGCTCACGAAGAAACGCGATGGATCATGGAGGATGTGTATCGACTACCCGCACACGGAATAAAATTACCATGAAAGATAAGTTCCCTATACCAGTAATTGATGAGTTATTGGATGCGTTGGCAGGTGCTCAAATTTTCTCCAAACTAGACTTGCGATCTGGATACCACCAAGTGAGAATGCATCCTAGTGACATTGAAAAACAGCCTTTAGGACACACCAAGGACACTATGAGTTCTTGGTGATTTCTTGGTGATGCCTTTCGGATTGACAAACGCTCCATCAACCTTCGAAGCACTAATGAATGAGGTATTCAACGATCTTTTGCGTAAATTTGTATTGTTATTTTTCGATGACATATTAATTTACAACAAATATTAGAATACTCATTTGGAGCATTTGCGGGTTGTTTTTGACTTATTGAAGGCTAACAAGTTACGAGTGAAATTAGAAAAATGCCAATTTGGAAGAAAGGAAGTACAATATCTCGGGCACGTGATCTCGAGTGAAGGGGTGGTTGTTGATCTGACCAAAATTGAAGCAATGGTAACATGGCCTATGCGAGGATTTTTGGGATTGACAGGTTACCACCGACAATTCATTCAAAATTATGGAACAATTCCTACTCCCCTTGCAAATATGTAAAGGAAAGATTCTTTCCAATGGAGCGAAGAGGTAGATGATGCATTTAAGAAGCTTAAATAAGAAATGACGAAAGCTCCGGTACTATCCCTTCCTGATGTTTTTAAAACATTTATTGTCGAATGTGATGCTTCTGGGTCGGGTGTAGGGGCTGTTTTGTTACAAAAAGGGCCAATTGCTTATTTCAGCCAAGCACTTCGTGGAACATATCTGCTTCTTTCCACATATGAGAAGGAAATCCTTGCATTAGTTTCAGTAGTTCAAAAGTGGCAGCTATACTTATTGGGACGAAAGTTCATTGTGCGGAGTGATCATCAAAGCCTTAGACATCTTTGGTCTCAGAAAATTACAACAACAGCACAACATCGGTGACTCTATAAGTTGATAGGATTTGATTTCAAAATAGAGTACAAAAAGGGTGGTGAAAACGTAGTGGCCGATGCCTTATTGCATCGTTATGAAACACAAGCTGAGGGCAACAATGTACTAGCCATGTCACCACCACACGAAGTTACACCTGTGAGCAGTACCGTGTTTACATTTTCTCAGGGAAATTCCTCATTGGTTAGATGCTATCAAAGTAGAACCCACCGCAGAATCAACATTTCAAACATCAAGGGAAAATATACAACGATGAGAGGCAGTTGCTCCTTGGAAGGAGGTAGATGAAATTATTTTCTTCGAAGTCCTTATATTTCTTTCTCCAACCTCTCAATTGTCTATACCGATTATCAACAAATTCCATGGGAGCACACATGAAGGTTATGCAAAGACTCTTCAAAGAATAAAAGAAAATTTTTACTGGAAAGGGATGAGGAAGCAGATAAAAGAGTTCATTCGAAGTTGTGACATTTGCCAATGCCACAAGGTTGAACACACGGTGCCAGCGGGGCTTTTACAGCCACTCCCCATACCATCACAAATATGGGAAGACGTCTCAATGGATTTCGTTGACAGATTACGTCCATCCTTTGGCAAGACAACTATTTTTGTAATTGTTGACAGAGTGTCAACATATGCCTATTTTATTCCATTATCTCATCCTTATACAGCAGCTGGTATAGCAAAGACTTTCTTTGATAATGTGTTCAGGCTCCATGGACTTCCCCGATCTATAGTTTGCGACCGAGACCCAACATTCACAAGTGGATTTTGGAGGGAGTTGTTCCGTTTGAATCACACTTTTTTCAACTTTAGTTGAAGTTACCATCCTCAAAATAGATGGACAAACCGAAGTTGTTAATAAAACATTTGAGATGTATCTTCGTTGTCTTAATAGTTCATGTCCAAATGAATGGGTAAACTGGTTGTCGTGGGTTGAATACAGTTACAACACTAGTTGGAGTCCAGCTACCCGTAAAACTCCATTCGAAATAGTCTATGAAATGTTACCTCCGAGATTGTTGAATTATATTCCTGGAACAGCAAGGGTTGAAGCTGTCTAAATGGAGTTGCTATCACGAGATTAGATTTTGAAGAAAGCCAAGGACTGTATCAGTGAAGCCTAGAATCAGATGAAGAAAACTTATGATTCAAAAAGGAAAGAAAGAGAATTCCAAGTTGGTGATTGGGTTTATCTAAAGCTACAACCTTACAGGCAAATGTCTGTTGCTGCACGAAAAAGTTGCGAACTTTCATGAAGGTATTATGGGCCTTTTGAGGTCATAGCAAGGGTGGACAGTGTTGCATATCGGTCAAAGCTTCCCACATCATCTAAACTTCATCCAATGTTTCATGTCTCGGTGTTGAAGAAGGTTGGGGAGGGAAAACCTGTGCTGCCAACATTTCCAGAAATCAGTGAAGAGGATAATATGAGACCTATCCCACGTGTAGCTGTGATTGATCATCTAGTTCATAAAGGAAGGGAAGAGGTTCTGATCCATTGGCAAGGGTTGTCGCCAGCTGAAGCTACTTGGGAAGCACTTGATAGTATCCAGGAACGATTTCTTGATTTTAACATCAATGACGATGTCGAGTCTTAAGGGGGAATGAGCTGTTATGTGACTTGCATAATTAAGACTGGGTCAAAATATTTTCGGTTATTTTTCAATGCCTTTTTTTGTTTTTCTCCTGCTTATTTGGGACATCATTGTTAGTGGTTTCATATCTCAGATAGGTGGTTCTTATTTTGTTGGAAGATTTTGCTGCATTTAAACTATTGAAATCATTGAATAAAGGGGCGGACAAAATTAGCTTATTGCTCAACTTTGAGCTTCGGAGGATGTACCCTCGAAGCGATAACAGCGATTTTGTGTTTGTGTATGCGTTGTGCCTTTATTAAAGGTGAAGGTGACGGAGGACACGATGGTCAATGGTGGAGGAGATGGAATTTGTTGTGATGTGCCGAGTCAACAGTGGTCGATGGTGGAGGAGATTTAATATGTTGTGATGTCCTGAATGAACTCTGTTTATGGCCGATGGATTCATGTATGGATGTTTACTTGGCAGGCTGTTGCAAAGTTTGGCTGAGCACGTCTGGAGTCGAGTTCTAGACTCGACAACTCGACTTTCTTGTCAAATTTTGGAGGCTGACTACTGAGAAGGGGGAGTTTTCTACTGGGATTGCTACTACTTGATGATGTGCGTCGTGAATTGATGAAGAAGATGTGAGAATGAAGTGCGACTTATAGGACTATTTGGGGAGTTTGAACGAGAATGAATTTTGTTTGAAATTTGAAAAGAGATTTCATTTGTTAATTCAAATGAGGATGCGATTGTGATTGATTGAAATGATGATGGTAAATCCCACGTTTGCGAATTGAGAGGGATGATTGTAGTTCCTTTCAAATCAGAGATTAAGATGGATAAGCTTGTTCCACTTGAAAACACTAATTTAAATTATTAAAGGATGTGTTTGGTTGATACGATAATAAATTTAGATCTTCCACCTCTTTCCAAAAACCAAGGATAGAATGCGGAGGATAAATTTAGTTTTAAGATAAAATAATATTGAGGATAAGAACTTAGTCATAAAAATAGTTAATTCCTCATAATATATTTCAGATAAATATTTAAAATAAGAATTTGGAAAGTACGAATAATAATAAGTTAAGATGACTTATTTAATAAGTATATTTAATTGTAGACAGACGGCGGGTTCTTAATAAATTGGGTAATGGTGCAACGATGCCCTATAGGTGTTAAAATTTATTTAGCTAAAAGTTGCGGTCACTACAACCTTACCCTCTTAAATTAATTCCGTTCTTGAAAGTATACTTACTTGAAATGATTAGGTGCTTAGCTAAAATATCTTATTCTTTTCCACATAACATCCTCTTTCTAATATGTACATGATTGGACTTCGACCAGATGTGACCTTTTACTTTCTCTAGGATGGACTTTCTACTCAAAGATTAATATGAAGCCTCTTCTAGATGTTTATCCTTTTAGGTCCTCAATGAACGATATCATACATGTCATGACATAGATGACAATACGCAATAGTGTATCACATAGTCAATCTTCAATAGTCGATAAGACCTTACTTCACTCAATTTTTTTTTAATTATAAAATCATACAACCCAAGATAACTTGAATGTATCATCACAATTATAAAACTTCTCTTTTGTTTTCCACCCTCTTTAATCTCAGAATTGAAACCAATACTACGTCATTCTCAGTTTCTGGAAATTCTTCCTACTTCTTGAGTCATACAGCATACCATTATATATCAAATCGGCTTTAAAATTTTGAATATCACCCAATGAAGTAATTTATTCTCGAGAGGAATAGAAAATAATCAAACATTCATTTAATTTGAAATCAAAAGTTTCACTTTGAGATTCTTTCCAAAAAAAAATAAAAAATTATTGGACATCAAAATTTTGGCTAAATGAATAACCTCTCAAAAGAATGTTACTAAAGTGCCAAAACATGTAGAGAGCTTTTTACGGCCGTAAGTTCAATTTATACGGTCGTACACGGTTTTATATGGCCGTAAAATTGGTTAAACAGATTTCGGATAAAAACTTTTAGAGAGGAAATTACGAATGTACTGTTGGGAAAATTGATTTAAATAATTAAATTGTTTCAAGAATTGTTACTGGGCTTGGCCCATTAATGTGATTAATGTAAAACTTGAGGCAAAAGACATTAATTAGAGTATATATATACGGCTGGAGTCCTAGAAAAGGGTGTGAAATTGAGTTGGAAAAAACAGAGGCGTGTGTACGGCTGTGTGAAGAAAAATAGAGAAAGTGAGACGCAAAAAATTAGAGATAGAAAAGAAAAAGTTTGTAATTCTTTTTATTGTCTAATTTTTATGTGGAGAAGTTGAGTGGGTGAAGAAAAATTGTAGAGTGTTTTTCTTTATCAATAAAGGTGATCTTCTCTCGTGGTTGCCGGTGGTCAGTTGAGCCTTCTTTATTTTTGTCCTATTTGTGTTGGTTATTTTTGCTGCACAAATTCGGGAGGGGGGAATCTGTTTTATTTCCCTACATGTACTTCTATTTATACGGTTGTAACACACGGTTATACAGCCGTAACCCGTTTTATACGGCCGTCACTGAAGATCCTAGGTTTTGGCAGAAAACAAGCAGAAGAATTTGTACATCCGTACATATTTTGATTATGGCAGTAACTTAGGATTTTATGGCCGTACCCGTAGTACTTTTTGCCGACTTAAGCCTTTTTGTAACTACTTTTATGATATTTTAGAATTTTATTATATTTTTCATCTTTTTGTTTTGTAGATGTATTGAACAAGCCATTTGTAACCTCACAACTTTGAAGATTAATGAAAGCTTTTAGCTTTGAGTCGTCTTTTACTCCTCCTTCCGTCTTCTTTGGACAATCGAACTTATCGAGATCTTGATCAAATCTTATGGCATTCAACTTTCTTTGTTTGTTGGTATTGTTGAGTTGAGTCGATGGATCCTCCTCCTCACCGAGAAGTGACGGGTTGTTACCGATCATCACTGGTGATTAGCTTTTGTGGGATTATACTAATCTCATTTTGGTTGCGTTAGCTCAGTTCTAGCGTGATTCACATCAGTTGGTATCAGAACGAAGGCTCTAATCATCCGGTATCTATCTTTATTTTATCTGTTTATGTTATTTTCGATTTTTTAGAATTTTGATTTGAGTTAATTGTTGAATCTAGTTTCTTAAATCAATTTCTTGTGTTTTATGTTCTTGAGTAGAGACTTGGGATTCTTGAGGTGCTCTTGATGAACTTAAGTTGTTCTTGAATGATTCTTGAAGTAACTATGAGTTTCTTGTAGCAGTCTTAAGAACTTGTGATTGTGTGTGTTTTGTTGTTATTAGATAAAAAAAAGTGTAGACATTAGTGTGTGTTCTTGGTGTTCTAGGTGTAAATTTAGTTTATTCTTAGAATCCATCTACCTTCTAGTATTGCGTTGTAGTGGTATTGTTTGTGTCATTGTTATTGTTATAAGAAAAAAAAAGAAGAAAAAAAAGAAAGGTGGGGGGGCGAAAATTAATTTTTAAAAAAAGTTGAAATGGGCCCAAAAACAAACAATGGAATCCACAACAATGTTGAATGAGTGTTAGTCCATTGATTGGCTACACTTGGTCTTTGTTTTGATATTGAACATCCTAGTTACTTGAGTGTTATAAGCGTGAGTTGTATTTGTGAATTGTAATACGAACCTCGTTAGCAGTATAGCCAACGCAACCCGCACAGGATGGCTCCAAACTAGGAAAGCCAAGAATCCGGTAGAAAATGATCGATATACTCGAAAGCCTTCGACTCACTCGAGGAAACGATCGGTATATTAAACCGAACACCGCCGTCGATAGGAGTAGACAACCAACGAGGGATGAACGCCACGTGAAATGATCAGCTTCACGATAAGTTCGGGTTTGTTCTTGAAGAACAACAAGAGAAGATGGATCATCAACTCTCAACAAGCTTAAAGCTTTTCTTTTATTGAACCAAGTTGTTCTTACAAATGAGCTTTGTGGCAATATATATCCAAAACAAGCTAAGAAATCAAGCTTACCCAAGAAGCTAAAAGGTAGGAAATAATATAATAGTCAAAATATCTAAAAATGGCCAAAAAAATGCGCAGGGGGAAAATGTGCGGCCGCAGCCCCCCGTCGTGCGCCCTACAGTCCCCTCGGCAGAAAATTCAGCATGTGCAGTCTTCAGTGTTTTGACCATAACTTTTGTTCCCGACATCCGATTGAGCCGATTCAAATTGCGTTGGACACTAGACTCAATGGCCTACAAATCTTTAGAAGACATCAACTTCAAAATCCCACTCATGAAAAAGATGTATAGATTTGAACTTTAATAGACCTTCAAATCTTGATCTTTCTTGTCTGTAACAATTAGGTAGGTGATGTCTTTCACTTCATGAGCTTCCAAGGGATGATTCAAGCCATGCGGAGACTCATTGGAAGAACATTGACATATGTCTTCAACCAAGGTTGTCATGGTTCGACCCAACTTCTTGGCTCGGCTTCGGGTAATCGGCCCGATTGGTAAGGAAGATGTCCCGGTCATCGTCGGGCCACTTAGATTCATATCATCCCCTCCCTCTTCAGGTTGATTCGTCCATGAATCAGTTCCTGCATCAAATGGAGTAAGATCAGAAACGTTAAATGTAGCAGATACATTATACTCACCGGGCAAGTCGAGCTTGTAGGCGTTGTTGTTGATCCTTTCAATAACTTGGAATGGCCCATCGCCTCTTGGGAGTAATTTCGACTGCCGGAGTTGGGGAAACCTTTCTTTCCTTAGGTGTAACCACACCCAATCCCCCGGTTCAAAGATGACTTCTTTTCGCCCTTTGTTCATGCGCGTCGAAACTTGTTGGTTCCTCTTTTCAATTTGCTTCCTCACCTTTTCATGCATTGATCGAACAAGTTCGGCTTTTGCATTGCCATCCACACTACCCCTTTCACTCACAGGTAAAGGCATTAAATCCAACGGGGTCAAAGGATTAAAACCATAAACAATTTCAAAAGGCGAAAAATTAGTAGAAGAATGTATGGTACGATTATAAGCGAATTCGGCATATGGCAAACATTCTTCCCACTCTTTCAAGTTCTTACTAATGATAATGCGTAACAATTGTGATAATGTCCTATTAACTACTTCAGTTTGTCCATCCGTTTGGGGGTGACTTGCTGTAGAAAATAATAGTCTCGTTCCTAGTTTACCCCAAAGAGTTTTCCAAAAGTAGCTAACAAATTTGACATCTCTATCGGATACAATTGTTCGAGGCACTCCATGTAAGCGTACAATTTCTTTAAAGAACAAGTTGGCAATGTGTTTGGCATCATCGGTCTTGTGGCAAGGTATAAAGTGAGCCATTTTACTAAACCTATCGACCACGACAAAGACCGAATCTCTTCCATTTCGAGTTCTAGGTAACCCCAATATGAAATCCATTGAAATGTCTTCCCAAGGTGCTTGTGGCACAGGTAAGGGAGTGTATAAGCCTTGGGGTGAAACCTTAGATTTGGCCTTTTGACAAGTAACACAATTGGCACAAATTTTCTCAACATCATGTTTCATTTTTGGCCAAAAGAAGTGTTCTTGTAGAACTTCCAAAGTCTTCACAATGCCAAAGTGTCCCATTAAGCCCCCACCATGGGCTTCCCTAGCAAGCAATTCTCGTATAGAACTAGAAGGTATACACAATTTGTTTTCACGGAAAAGATATCCTTCTAGCCTATAAAACTTGTCACATCCACTATGTTCACAAGCAACATAGATACTAGCAAAGTTCGGGTCATTTATATATAATTCTTTAATTAGTTCAAACCCTAACAATTTAGCATCTAAAGTGGTTAATAGGGCATACCTGCGTGACAAAGCATCAGCAACAATGTTTTCTTTTCCTTGCTTGTACTTGATCATGTAAGGAAAGGTCTCTATGAATTCCATCCACTTGGCATGTCGCTTATTCAATTTTCCTTGGCCTTTGAGGTGTTTCAAGGATTCATGATCGGTGTGGATCACAAATTCCTTTGGCCATAAGTAGTGCTGCCAATTCTCTAAAGCTCGAACCGTACAGTTCTTTATCATATGTCGGATAGTTGAGCGTAGCTCCACTCAACTTCTCACTGAAATACGCAATTGGCTTTCGATCCTGCATTAAAACAGCACCAATACCTACTCCCGACGCATCACATTCAATTTCAAAGGCTTTATTAAAATCAGGTAGAACAAGTACGGGCGAGGAACACAATTTGTCTTTTAGCATCTGAAAAGCACGTTCTTGCTCTTCACCCCAATGAAATCCTACAGCTTTCTTGATTACTTCCGTCAATGGTGCAGCTAGTGTACTAAAATTTGGTACAAAGCGTCGATAGAAACTAGCTAAACCATGGAAGCTTCGAACATCCGCTAGGCTAGTTGGAGTAGGCCATTCTTTGATTGCTTTTACCTTTTCTTCATCCATCTCTACTCCTCTAGCACTAACTACATATCCAAGAAAGACAATTCTTTCAAGACAAAAATGACTTTTAGAAGGGTTAGCAAATAACTTCTCCTCCCTTAGGGTTTCTAGAACGCTCCTAAGGTGGTTGACATGGTCTTCTAAACCCTTACTATAAATCAAAATGTCATCGAAATACACCACAACGAATTTTCCAATAAAATCACGTAAAACATGATTCATTAAGCGCATGAACGTGCTCGGTGCATTTGTCAATCCAAACGGCATGACCATCCACTCATATAAGCCTTGCTTTGTTTTAAATGCCGTCTTCCATTCATCCCCTTCCCTCATTCTAACTTGATGATAGCCACTTTTCAAATCTATCTTACTAAATAAAGTAGCACCATGCAAGTCATCCAACATGTCATCTAAACGAGGAATAGGATGTCGATATTTTACAGGAATGTGGTTGATAGCTCGGCAATCAACACACATCCTCCATGACCCATCCTTCTTCGGTACTAATAACACAGGGACCGCACATGGGCTCAAGCTTTCTCGAATGTAGCCTTTGCTCATTAGATCCTCCACTTGTCGTTGCAATTCCTTTGTTTCTTCAGGATTGCTTCGATAGGCGGGTCTATTTGGAATAGCAGCTCCGAGCACCAAGTCTATTTGATGTTCAATGCCTCGAATGGGCGGTAAGCCACTTGGTAAATCCTCGGCCAATACATCTTGGAATTCCTGCAAAAGAAAGATAACCAAATTGGGGAGGGATTCTTGGTTAGAGTGGAGCCCAAGGGAAGGCTCTCTATACACCAACAAAATCAACTGTGGACTCTCCACAAGAGCTCTCGAAATTTCTTTCTTTTTGGCAAAGAAACATTCGTTTTTCTTTCCCTCTTGTTTTCTTTCACTCTTCTCTTTTTTTCCCACTCCTCTTATGTTCACACTCGCCTCTCCCTTTGTTTTTTCACTCGATTTTTCCCTCAACTCTCCTACCTCACGCATAAGCTTCACTTGATCTTCATGTACTTGCCGTGGAGATAATGGAGCAAGTATAACGGGAATTCCATTCATCTTGAAGCTATAACGATTTCGGTAGCCATCATGTAACACCCTTCTATCATATTGCCAGGGCCTCCCTAATAATATGTGTGTAGCTTCCATGGGAACTACATCACACCTAATCTCATCCGTATACTGGCCAATAGATAGAGAAACAAGTACTTCCTTGTTTACCTTCACTTCCCCTGAGTCATTGAACCATTGCAAACGGTAGGGCTTCGGGTGCTTCAACATGGGCAATCCCAATTTTTCAACAAAGAGGGTGCTAGCCATGTTAGTACAACTTCCCCCATCAATGATGATACTACAAGGCTTCCCACTCACCAAGGCTCGGGTGTGGAAAATATTCTCTCTTTGTGGAGCCGTTTCATCAACCTTAGCTTGAGTATTAAGTGATCGCCTTGTCACTAAAGATTCGGGTACCGTTGCTACATATTTCTCATTGGCTTCATCTTCTTTCTCTTCAACAAAGAGCAATTCTTCTTCTTCTTCACTTTCCGTCTCTAACTCACCATCATCTCGAACTATCATGGTTCGCCGATTGGGACATTCCGAAGCAATGTGTCCTCGATCTTGACATTTAAAACATTGAATGTCTCGGGTCCGGGTTGGGGGTGCTCCCATCGGGCTTTTACCTTTGTCTATTGTAACCGGAGATGATTTGGATGTTTCTCCTCTTCCTTTCCAAGCCGGTTTTTCATTCTTAGCCTCCATCCATTTAGGCTTCCCAAAACTACTTCCTCCGGTTTGTGGTTTGGTATAACTTTTCCTTTTGAGTTGCTTTTCGACCTTAGCCGCTTTATGTGCCAATTCTTGTACGTCGGCATAATCATGTAACTCAACAAGATTGGCAATCTCCCTATTCAATCCACTTAAGAACCTAGCCATGGTAGCCTCCTCTTCCTCGACTATATCGGCTCTTGTCATAAGCGACTCCATCTCTTGGTAATACTCCTCAACACTCCGTCCTCCTTGATTTAAAGTTTGCAACTTGTTATACAAACTCCGATAGTAATGTGAAGGTACGAATCGTTTCCTCATCAAGGTCTTCAATAGATCCCAAGTATCCACGGGATCTTCTAAGTTCCTTCTTCTCGCGGTAGACATTTGCTTCCACCAACTAAGTGCATACCCCGTAAACTCTTTCACCAATAGAGGAACTTTCTTGCCTTCCGGAATTCGATGAAATTAAAAGATCAATTCTACCCGACTTTCCCAATCCAAGTACAAATCCGGATCGGGTTTTCCTTGGAAAGACGGTACCTCTATTTTCACATTCTTTACATCACTTTCTTCTTCTCGGGGTCTTCCATTTCCTCGACCTCCTCGGCCACCTCGACCACCTCTACCACCTCTATACTCCTCCTCAAATTCCTCCGCATAATCCTCACTTCCTTCCCTAGCACCTCTAATGTTCAATCGAGCAACCGTTTCTTCGACATCATTTCTCAACTGTTGACTCAACCGACGCTCCATTGCAACCATAGATGCTTGGAAATCCTCTAGGGTGATAGTTCTATGACCATGGTCTCCCGTTGAACCTTGTTCCGACATAATGTGTAAAAAGTGTGTGAATGTGTCCTTACGTGTATATCTCTCGTGTATATCACACAATAGGCCTTTTCTCGATACTTAGCTCACACACTTGGCCTTTTACCACTCTCAATCACTCAATCTCTAATCTCAAAGAACCAACACGAACTAACCCAAGCTAGAACAACTCACGCTTAGCTCAATCCCGATTGGTTGTCAATGAGTTTCCAAAAATACAAACACTTACAACTCAATACACACTAATACAATATGATACCTAGCTACCACTCACTTACTAAACTTGTAAGCCTAAGATCACACAATACAAGTTACATGAACAACTCAACTCAATAACAACACCAACACGTAAAACTAAGTGTAGCCTTTGTGATCGACTAGCACTCGTTCAACATATAACTTGGAGCCAATATATTTTTTTTTTTGATAAATTTCGGCCCTCTTCTTTCTTTTTTTCTTTTTTTTTTTTTTTAACATACACTCACAATCACAACAACAATTCAATACTAGAAGATTAGTGGATTCTAAGCACAAAATCAATTTGCACCAAGAACACCAAGAACACACACTAAATCCTACAATTCTAAAAACTGAAAATTGACAATCTAAACTGATAGAAACAACAAAAACAACGATATAAGAACTATTACTAAAGGATAGATACCAGATAATTGGATTCTAGCTCTGATACCAGATGATGCGAACCTCGTTAGCAGTATAGCCAACGCAACCCGCACAGGATGGCTCCAAACCAAGAAAGCCAAGAATCCGGTAGAAAATGATCGATATACTCGAAAGCCTTCGACTCACTCGAGGAAACGATCAGTATATTAAACCGAACACCGCCGTCGATAGGAGTAGACAACCAACGAGGGATGAACGCCACGTGAAATGATCAGCTTCACGATAAGTTCGGGTTTGTTCTTGAAGAACAACAAGAGAAGATGGATCATCAACTCTCAACAAGCTTAAAGGTTTTCTTTTATTGAACCAAGTTGTTCTTACAAATGAGCTTTGTGGCAATATATATCCAAAACAAGCTAAGACATCAAGCTTACCCAAGAAGCTAAAAGGTAGGAAATAATATAATAGTCAAAATATCTAAAAATGGTCAAAAAAATGCGCAGGGGGAAAATGTGCGGCCTCCCCTCGGCAGAAAATTCAGCATGTGCAGTTTTCAGTGTTTTGACCATAACTTTTGTTCCCGACGTCCGATTGAGCCGATTCAAATTGCGTTGGACACTAGACTCAATGGCCTAAAAATCTTTAGAAGACATCAACTTCAAAATCCCACTCATGAAAAAGATGTGTAGATTTGAACTTTAATAGACCTTCAAATCTTGATCTTTCTTGTCTGTAACAATTAGGTAGGTGATGTCTTTCACTTCATGAGCTTCCAAGGGATGATTCAAGCCATGCGGAGACTCATTGGAAGAACATTGACATATGTCTTCAACCAAGGTTGTCATGGTTCGACCCAACTTCTTGGCTCGGCTTCGGGTAATCGGCCCGATTGGTAAGGAAGATGTCCCGGTCATCGTGGGGCCACTTAGATTCATATCACATTGTCAAGTGTGAACGTGGAACTTATTGTCACTTGAGTTACATTCGTTTCATCTTGGCAACTTGGCATTCTACTTAGGATTGGATCAAGCGAGATTGTCCTATCTTGTTTGAGTTCGTTAGTCCTTTGAAGATTGAGCTATGACGAGAAAACAGGAGGTAAAAGGCCGAGTGGTGAGAGTATTATCAGGCAAAAGGCCTATTGAGTGACAAACACGAGAGAAAGAATTCTCGGGAGGACACATTCACACACTTGCACCTCATTATACCTGACATTCATTCTACTGCAGGTGAAGGAGGCCATTCAACAGTGGATACCAAAATGAGGAGAATGTTGGAGGAAAGTTTGCGGGAAGCTAGAGCTACTAGGAAGTCGGTAGCCACCTTGAGCACAGGGATAGATATGTTGGAGGTTAGACAAAGACGACCTAGAGGTGGAAACGGTAGTGAAGATACCCGGGATAGTGACCTAGAAGATGAAGATAAGCCTAGGAGAAATGTGAGGCGAGATAGGGTACAACGGGATCGATGTGGAAAAAACGAGAATGAAGGAAAAATGAAAAATGTAAAGATCGAGATTCCATCATTCCAAGGGAAGTCGGATCCAGATGCCTATCTAGATGTGGAAGGACGAGTTGATGTCTTGTTCCAATGTCATCGAATTCTGCAAACTAGGAAGGTGCTTCTATTGGCCAAGGAATACACGAGATATGGGCTAAGTTGGTGGAAGCAAGTTACCACTGCTGGGAGAAGAAATGATGAAGACCCCATTGAGGCTTGGGATGAGTTGAGGTTCTTATTATGGAAGAGATTTGTTCCGTCACATTAATACTGCAGTTTGTTTCAAAGATTGCAAGCTTTGAACCAAGGGAGACGATCCGTTGATGCCTATTACCAAGAGATGGAATCATTGATGATATGGGCCGATGTTGTAGAAGAAGAGAAAACTCCCATGGCTAGGTTCCTTGGTGGATTGAATAGAGAGATTGCCAACTACACCAACCTACAAGAATATACCAATCTGGAGGATTTGCTACAGAAAGCCATGAAAGTGGAGGCTCAACAAAAAAGGAGATTACCTAGCAAGCCTCATGCCGGGAGTAGTAGCAACTTTGTCAAGCCGAAGTGGGTTGACATGTGTAGAGATAAAGGAACTTTGGAAAGGTAGGAGTGAACCACCCAAAGAGACATCGAAAGCAAGCCCTAGTTCAGAAGATAAAGGCAAGAGACCGATAGTAAGGATACTAGAGCGAAATTTAGATGTCAAGTGTTTCAAATGCCAAGGGTTTGGCCATGATGAGTCCGAGTGCCCTAATAGACAGTTTGTGTTGGTGTATGAGAGTGGTGAGGTGGTCACCGAGGATGAAGAAGAGGAGACTCACTTCATTGAAGAAGAAGACGAGTTGGAAGAGAATGATGAAAGTATACCAATTATTCCCAAATCATTGGTGATGAAGCGAGCTTTGAGCACCCAAGCTAAGGTGGATGAGACCGCTGCTCAACGGGAGAACATCTTTCATACTCAATGCACAATGAACGGTAAGCCTTATGGGGTTATTATTGATGGGGACAGTTGCACCAATGTAGCTAGTACACTTCATGTGGAAAATGTGGGTTTGCCACTTATTCCACACCCTAAACCCTACCGATTATAAGGGTTTAGTGATTCGGGAGAGGTTAAGGTGAACAAACAAGTAAAAGTACCTATAGCTATTGGTTTTTATGAGGATGAAGTGATATGTGATGTGGTGCCAATGCAAGCAAGTCACATTTTATTGGGACGTCCATGGCAATATGATAGGAAGGTGATGCATAATGGTTATAGAAATCGATATACCTTTAAGATGAATGGGAAGCCGGTTACTCTTCCTCCATTATCTCCAAGAGAGGTCTATGAGGACCAAATGAAATTGAAGAGTGAGCTTGAGGAAAGAGGAAAGAGAGAAAGTGAAAAAGGAGAGGTAACTGGAAAAAGGAATTAGGGAGTAAAAGGAAAGATGAGAGAAAAGATTCGAGAGGGGAAAAAGAAAGAAAGTTTCTTGACAACAAAAAAGGAAATATCCAGTGCCCTTTCGGAAAACCAATCGATGATCTTCTTGATGTACAAAAGATCGTCATATATCCTTAACTCTAATCAATCCCTCCTCAATATTGTTAACTCTCTTTTATAAGAGTTCGAGGATGCGTTACCCGAGGAATTGCCAAGTAGATTGCCTCTCCTTGGAGGCATTGAGCATTAAATTGATCTTGTACCCAGAGTTGCAATTCCAAATCGTCCTGGTTATCGTAGTAACCTAGAGGAAACAAAGGAGTTACAACGCCGAGTGGAAGATTTGTTGAACAAGGGGTACGTGAAGGAAAGCTTGAGTCCATGTGTCATACCGGTGCTTTTGGTTCCAAACAAGGATGGAATGTGGAGAATGTGTATTGATTGTCAAACAATCAATAACATAACAGTAAAGCATCGCCACCCTATTCCTAGACTCGATAATATGCTAGATGAATTACAGGGTTCAAATGTATTTAGTAAAATTGATTTGAAAAGTAGCTATCATCAAATTCGCATGCAGGAAGGGGATGAGTGGAAGACGGCTTTCAAAACTAAGCATGGCTTGTATGAATGGTTAGTGATGCCATTCAGATTGACAAATGCACCGATCACTTTTATGAGACTTATGAATCACGTTTTACATGCTTTCATAGGTAAATTTGTCATGGTGTATTTTGATGACATATTGATCTATAGTAGCGGCTTGAGTGATCACGTTGAACACCTTAGGAGTGTGTTAGAAACCCTAATACGTGAACAATTATACGCTAACCCCGCTAATAGTCAATTTTGTCTTGAGAAGATAGTATTTCTTGGTTATGTGATGAGTTCACATGGAGTGGAGGTAGATGATGAGAAAGTAGAAGTAATTAAGAATTGGCCTCCACCTACAAATGTGTCAAAAGTAAGGAGCTTTTATGGGTGGCTAGTTTTTATAGACGTTTTGTGCCTAATTTTAGCTCTTTAGCTGCACCACTAATTGAAGTAGTCAAGAAATTTGTTGGTTTCAAGTGGGGGGTCAAGCAAGAACATGCATTTCAAAACATTAAAAATAAGCTATGTTCGTCACCCGTACTTGCCTTGCCTGATTTTCATAAAACTTTTGAGATTGAATGTAATGCCTCGGGGATAGGTATTGGTGTTGTATTGTTGCAGGAACGGAAGCCGATTGTCCACTTAGCCAGAAATTAAGTGGAGCTGCACTTCATTACCTGACGTATGACAAGAAGTTGTATGCATTGGTCCGGTCATTGGAGAATTGGAAACATTACCTGTGGCTGAAAGAATTTGTAATTTATACGGATCATCAATCTCTCAAGCACTTAAAGGGGCAAGGAAAATTGAGCAAGTTGCACGCAAAGTGGATGGAATTCATCGAGACATTTCCGGACGTGATAAAGTATAAGCAAGGTAAGGAGAACATTGTGGCCGATGCTTTGTCACGGAGGTATACCTTACCTTCGGCTTTAAGTACTAAGTTGTTAGGGTTTGAGATGTTGAAGGAATTATATGGCAATGATCTTGACTTCTCTAGGACTTATGTTGCTTGTGAAAATGGTTATGTTGATAAGTTTTATAGGCTAGAGGGATACTTGTTTACGGAGAACCAATTATGTGTTCCCGCTAGTTTTATACTTGAGTTGTTAGTGAGAGAAGCACATTGTGGGGGACTTATGGGACACTTTGGAGTTTACAAAACATTAGATGTCCTTCACGAGCATTTCTTTTGGCAAAAAATGAAACGTGACGTTGAAAGAATTTGTTCCAACTGTATCACATGTCGAAAAGCCAAGTCTAGAGTCTTGCCTCAAGGATTGTATATGCCTTTACTGTGCCACAAGCTCCGTGGGAGGATATTTCTATGGATTTTGTGTTGGGGTTACCTAGAACTAGGAATGGTCGGGATTATATCTTTGTAGTTGTTGATAGGTTTAGCAAAATGACACATATCATACCCTGTCACAAAACTGATAACGCGACCTTTTCTTTAGGAAGATAGTGCGCTTGCATGGTATTCCCAAGACAATTGTGTTAGATATGGATGCCAAATTCTTAAGCTACTTTTGGAAAATGTTGCGGGGTAAACTATGAACTAAGTTGTTGTTCTCTACCACGAGTCACCCCCAAACCGACGGTCGGACCGAAATAGTCCATAGGACTCTATCACAGTTGTGATGAGTTTTAATTTCAAAGAATTTGAAAACTTCGAAAGAATGTTTGCCTTTTGCAAAGTTTGCATATAATCGAGCCATGCATGTTGCTACTAACTTTTCTCCATTTGAAATTGTGTACAGATTTAATCCTTTGACTCCGTTAGATTTAATTCATCTACCTTTGAGTGAAAGGATTAATCTAGATGGCAAGAAGAAAGCCGACTTTGTTCGTGGGATGCATGAAAAGGTGAAGATGCGAATCGAGAAAAGAAATGAACAAGTGGCGAAGCAAGTAAATAAAGGGAGAAAGAAGATCCTATTTGAACCGGGTGATTGGGTATGACTTTATCTGGAGGAAAGAACGTTTCCCCTACAACGCCGATCGAAACTACAACCACGAGGCGATGGTCCATTTCAAATTGTTGAAAAAGTGAATGACAATGCCTACAAGTTGGATCTTCCATGTGAGTAGTAGGGTTCTGCGACTTTCACCATATCTAATCTCATTCTGTTTCATATAGGTTCTAATTCATGGATGAATCATCTCGAAGAGGGAGGGGATGATGTGATCCAGGAGTCGTCAAGCTCACGAGACGAGCTCCATGTTCCAATTAGGCCGATCACGAGGGCTAGAGCATCCAAATTGAAGATGGCATTGGCAGTGCTGATTGAACAAACTTGTCGCCAATGCCTAAAGATGTCTTGTGGAGGCCCGGGAAGTGAATTGGAGTCGAACGGGAAGAAAGAGATCAACTGGTTGAGCGTAGGAGACGAGCAGGAACAAAGCTGAGGAAACAGACTACATTTACGGCCATACTTTTCAGCCTTATGGCCATATATGTGGAGAGCTTTTTATGGCCGTACGTTCAATTTATATGGCAGTACATTTGGTTATATGGCCGTACATGGTTTTAAACGGCCGTAAAATGGGTTTCACAAATTTTGGGCAAAAAATTTCAGAGAATTAATTACCGCCGTACTTTTGTTTATACGGCTGTAACACAGGATTATATGGCCGTAACCCATTTTATATGGGTGTCACTGAAGATCCTAGGTTTTGGCAAAAAATAAGTAGAAGAATTTGTACGGCCGTACATATTTTGATTACGGATGTAACTTAGGATTTTACGGCCGTACCCGTAAATTTTATGGCCATACTTTTTGCCGACTTAAGCGTTTTTGTGACTACTTTTACGATATTTTAGTATTTTTATTATATTTTTCATCTCCTTTCTTTGTATATGTATTGAACATGCCATTTGTAACCTCACAACTTTGAAAATTAATGAGAGTTTTAGCTTTGAGTCGAGTTTTACTCCTCCTCCCGTCTTCATTGGACAATTGAACTTATCGAGATCTTGATCAAATCTCGTGGCATTCAACCGTCGTTGTTTATTGGTGTTATTGAATTGAGTCAAGGGATCCTCCTCACTGAGAAGTGACGGGTTGTTACCGATCATCGTCGGTGATTAGCTTTTCTGGGATTATACTAATTTCATCTGGGTTCCGTTAGCTTAGTGCTAGCATGGTTCACATCAATTTGACCACACTCTCCTTCAATGTAGCAAAGCATACATAAAACCTTTGAAATGTGCCATGTTGGTTTGGTTTACGCTCAATCGTCTTCAAAACACATGTAGTTCCTAGGTTGGAGTTAACCAGTTCCAACAAGTATGGCCTCAATATGCCATACTGTTTTTTTTCCACTGCATTCAATGCTTTGTCCTTTGCCCTCTCACATTTTCTTATATTTATGTTCATTTCATATCTTCTTCTTATGTCTTGGATTTCCTTTGGCCTCAATTCTAGATTTCTGAGAATTCTGTCCATGTACTGCCTTGACAACCAGTTATCATCCACCAGTCTGTTCTTGAAAGATCTAACACATCTATGCACAGGTCGAATTCTTTTTATCTGGCACCTACCAACTTGTTCTAGGTCATGACCTGCAGTCATCTCCCAATGGCACCCTGAACATCCAATGTGAATTTTTTTCTTGTCATTCTTCATGTAGAGTAAATCTTTGTGATTCTAAATTGAATACTAGAAGATAGCTTCTTTCAGAATTTTTTGACTACCAAATTTTTGCCCCACTTCAAACTTCACTGATTTCACTAATTTTTCCCTCCTTTTGATGACACTATCCTCATCTTCATCATTCTCAGTCTCAACTAATGGACCCTCATCATCAGAATCCCTAGGCTCAGATCCATATCCTCCTTCATAAGTAGTTAGTTCAGGTATCCATTTGTCCTTATGACTAGAACTTCCAAGGTTAGGAGCTGCCTTCCCCAACATCCACATTGGTCTCAGGTCCTACATTCTTGGAAGTAGTGGCTCCCAAAGGATTGCTCGATACCCTAGGTTGTTCAGGCTCACCTGTTGATGAACTCCTCTTTTTTACTTTCTTCTTGCTTCTTCCTCCTAGCAGTATTCCCAGTCTCCTGCATTTCCTCATCATCATATTGTAACTCACTAGTTGTTACATCATCACCATCAAATGAATCATCTGACTCTTCCATACCTTCATTACATAACTCCTCTTTTTTACTTTCTTCTTGCTTCTTCCTCCTAGCAGTATTCCCAGTCTCCTGCATTTCCTCATCATCATATTGTAACTCACTAGTTGTTACATCATCACCATCAAATGAATCATCTGAGTCTTCCATACCTTCATTACATAACTCAAAGGGATCACGGATAGGCTTATATTGAGTCTCAACACCATTATCTTGTTCAGTAGGTGGAACATTCTCAGTACGCCGATAAATTGTTATATCTTCAATGCCAATGTCTTCATCTTCCCTACCTATTCCAAATTGTTCATCATCTTCAACATCATGTTGTATTGGTTCATCTCTAGCATTAGCATCACCAACTCTAGTCTTTCTTCGTGTTCTACCAATTTTTTTCCGTCTCTTAACCTTAAATATAGGTAAAGTCTCCACAGGTTTCTCCTTCCCCTGATTATGATCACCTATCGTGTGCTCCAGTTCAAGCCTCATTGTCATCCTTCTCCACTATCTAGTATCAGGCAATATATCACCATGACTAATCTCATCCCAATCTAGTGTCATGTTATTAGGATCAATCTTATATGTCTCATTTTCTACTGCATCATCATTAGAAGAGGTTAATAGTCCTTCATAATCACCAGGATCCTCACATTGTGCATCCATAGCAACTTGAGTAGACTCGGCTACGGTTCCGGTTCCGAACCGAAATCGGAGGTTCGGAACCTCTCAAACCCGGAACCGGCCGGTTCCGGTTCGGTTCTTTTTTTCTTGGAACCGGAACCGCCGAAACCGGAGGTTTGGAACCTCTCAAACCCGGAACCGGCCGGTTCCGATTCGGTTCTTTTTTTCTTGGAACCGGAACCGGACGGTTCCAGTTCCAAACCGGAACCGGTTATATTAATTAAAAAAAAAAGAAGAATGGAATAAACGGTCACTTGACCGTTTGAATTCAAACGGTCAAGTGACCGTTGGGGGTGGGGGTGACCCACCCCACCCCCAAAACTTTAAATTTTTTTTTTATTCTTTTACCTTTTTATTTTTTAATATTTTTTATTCATTACCTAATATCTATAAATACCCCATATTCTTTCTATTTTTTCAACACTACAATTCTCAATCTCTCATTTTCTAATTCTCTCATTCTCAATCTCTCAAATTCTCAATTCTCAAATCTTAATTATCTTCATTCTTATTAATTATTATCATTTTTTCAAATTTCAAGTTTCAAGTTTCAATTCAAATTTCTACTTACTAATTATAATCTACATTCTACAATTCTACATTTATTCTATTCTACGACTACATACAATACTTATATTTTTAATTCTTTATTTCTCATCATTATACTTTCTAAATTCTAAGTTTCTATAGTCTACTCTATACTATATTTTTATTTTATATTTTTATTGTACTAAAATGTCCGGCTTTAGTGAAGATGCATCAAACCACAACTTTGGTTTTGGTGATTTTTTAATGGAAGAAAGCAGACATAATAAAAATCCACAAATTGATAGTGCGGACCCGGAACCCGAACATGAAGGAGTAGATAGGAAGAATAAGAGAATTTCCAGTTCCGATATTTTCAATACCCATTTCAAAAAAGTACCAATAGCCGGGAAGGAATTTCAAGTATTATGCAACTATTGCGAAAAGAAGTTCAAATTCGTATCTGGATGGGGCTACGGCACTTTCAATAAACATTTGGAAAGATATTATAGTAACGTGCTCGTTGGACTCCAATCGACACAAACTCAAATTACCGGGTATGGAAATTCTTCTGGTACTTCTTAATTATTTAAATACTCCGACGAAAGAAATAAAACGGAATTAGCAAAAATGATTAGTATGGAACACTTATCTTTTAGTTTTGGTGAAACAGTTGGTTTTATTAATTATTGCCAAAAAGCTTTAAATCCTAGTGCAAAACGTGTACCTAGAAATACTCTAAAACATACACTTTTGAAAATGTTTAAAGAACGAAAAAAAGAATTGACACAAATTTTTTCAAAATTAGATAATTAAGTTTCTATTTATAGTGATATTTGGAGTGATCATTGGGAAACACATTCATACATGGGCATAACATGTCAATGGATTGATAACGAATGGTATATGCAAAAAAGAATTATTTCATTGAGATGTTTTGATGATCGACATAATGCCAATAATATTTTTAGAATAATTCAAAATATTTTGGAAGAATATGGTCTAATTAGGAAAATTTTTTCTATTTCTTTTGATAATGCGGCAGCAAATACTGCTTCAATTAGTGAGTTACAAAGTATTTTTGCCAACCTAATATTGGCGGTAAATTTTTTCATATTCGATGTGCATGTCATGTTTTAAACTTATGTGTACAAGATGGGTTGAAATGTTTAAATGTTGCACTTACACCAATTAAACAAGCAATTTCTTATTTATGGTCACATAGCACAGTAATGAAAAATTGGCAGAAGTATTGTAAAGATAATGGTAAGAGACCAAAAAGATTTCCTAAAGATATTCCGATTCGTTGGAATTCAACTTATAAGTTATTAAACGGCTCATTTGCATACAAAGACTTGTTATGCACTTTTATTTCACAAAATGTACCTCAAGTTACTTTATATCCACAGAATTGGGATGTTTGCACTAATCTTTTGGATTTTTTGAAAGTTTTTTATGATGCGACACATGTTTTAAGTGGTGTTTATTATCCTACATCACATTTACTTTTAGTTGAATGTATTAATGTGGCCGGTGCATTTGATGAATATCATGATGATATGGTTTTAGGAGAACAAGTAGTATTTATGAAAAGTAAATGGTTAAAGTATTTTGCGGAAATTCCTTTAATTAATCTTGTTGCATGTGTTTTTTATCCTAGGACTAAAATAGAAGGTTTAAGTGTTTATTTAACTTATTATTACAATTGTTTGGATATTAATTTTGATGTTGATATGCAATTGTATCACGTTAAAACAGTAGTTAGAGAATTATTTGATGAATATTTAAATCGTTATGGATCACCTTCTTGTTCTACCGCTTCTAGTTCTAGTCAAGTTCGGGAAGATTTAACTAAACTTGGGGCTGGTGATCGATTATTGAGGCAACGACATAAAAGACCTAAAGATTCATCCGATGGATCTCCCGAACTTGACATTTATCTAACAACTTTTGAGTTTGGTGATAGCAAAGTAGGTAAAGATTTTCCGGTCTTTGAATGGTGGAAACGTCATCAAAATACTTATCCTATACTATCACGAATTGCAAAAGATATATTTCCAAGCCCAGTGTCAACCGTTTCCGTAGAACAAGCTTTTAGTATAGGAGGACTTATTTTGGATCCGAAACGATCAACCTTGCACCCCGATTCATTAGAAGCGCAAACATGTGTTGACGATTGGTGCAAAGCAGATGAAAGAGCCCAACAATGTGAGAATGATTCTGATGACGACTATGATCTAACTACCGAAGGAAGTGGAACCACAACTTCCGGCCCAGGAAGTGACTAAATTAAAGAGGTAAGAGAACTACGTAGGCTTTGGTTCCTCACGAAAGGATACGTAGGTAGCTTAATTTTTGGTAAAAAATTAAGTTCAAGCCTTATATATTTATATTATTTAAATTTTTTTTACAAATTTTGGTTCGGGTTAACTGGTCAAGGCGTCAACCTCTTTAAACAAAAAAAAAAAATCGGGAACCGACGGTTCCGAAACCGGAACCGCCGGTTCCAAAATCGAACCGGAACCGTACTGAACACGGTTCCGGTGTTTTCGGAACCGCGAACCGGCGGTTCCGGAACCGTGGCTGGGTCTAAACTTGAGGTGTAATTTTCCTAGTGCTTCTCCTTTGGTGTGAAGTTTCTTCCTTTTCTGTGATGTTTGATGTGTGGTTGTATCTTTAAGCCCTGGGTTGTTGTAGCAAGCTGAAGGTGGATTAACCACTTGGGATGCCATCCTCCTAATTGCAGCTCACCTAAAACAATAAAATTTAACAGCTAACTTTATCACCTGACCTAAAAATAAAGTAAAATTTAGTAGTCAACTTTATCACCTGACCTAATTGGAGCATTTTATCTGTAGAAAATCAGAGTATACAGTAGGAAATACTAATCAAATGTTAAAAAAAAAAAAAAAAACAAAACAAAAAGCACCCAGACAATTAACGATGTAAGATTCATTTTTAATAGTTTATTTCTCAATCTTAAAGTACAAAGAAAACCCCCACCAAATGTGTTATATAAATTAGAAACAACATCAATGCCCAAGCGATTAAAAAAAATCGATGTTGGGGAGAAGGAAAAAAACCCAGAATGTACAACACAACATATGAAAGAGAGGGAAATACCTGGAACGAGATACAAACTTCACGAGAGTGCAAAAATGGATGGCCTTTATCTGGTAATCTTCACGCAGGAACCCTAGGTTTGCAAAGAAAGACGAAACAAAGTGCCAAAATATGGTGTTGTTTTACACATTTCAAATAATAAAGAGGAATTGTGGAATTAGAAAACAAGAAAAAAGGGAAAATTGATTAAAAAAAATTAGGAAATTAATATTTTAATGTGTACCTCACCGCAGTGAAGTTTATAGACCAATGTGCACTAATTTATTACAAAATGGACCTAAGTGTCACCGAGATACTTTTAATACTCAAGTGGCACTTTTGCGAAATAAAAAATACCTATTTGGCAGTTTTACCTTTTCTGGAGAATGAGCTGGAGATTTCATTTAATTGGAAATCAAAAGTTAAATTTTAAAATCGAATTCAATTTCTTTAAGAATCTTTTGTTTATTTTAAAACAAAGACTTTGATTAGAGATAATGAGTTATGTTAACAAGGTTAATAATTTTCGAAAATATGTAACTCAAATAAAAATTTCGAGTTCATTTAAAACATGGTCACTGTTTCTTTTGTGTAGTAAATCAAACGTTGAAAAGAAGAGTAATTTAAAATTCAATTTTCCTTTTCTTTTTTTTTTTTTGACAAGAGCATTTGAGCAAAAGGAAAATATAGGTGAACTCTCAAAATTTGTTGTAAATGAGCAACTGAAATAAAATTTTAGACTCTTAACACAAATGGTCTTTTCATAACAAACCAAATGTTGGGAAGATGCTTCTTCTTCATTTTTTTTAAAAGCATTGCTCGTTTATTTTTTGATAATGAAAATCTAACTAAAATATGAGTCAAAATCGTAAGGCCGATTTCTAAAATTGTGTGAGTAAAAATTTTCAACTATTGAACACATGGTTATTACCACTATTTTATAGATAGTTTGCAAAATTCAAAATTTTCAAAATTCAAATTCTATTCCTTTCACAATAAGAAATATAATTTAAATCAAAATACAACTCTAAAAATTTTGGAAAATAAATCATTAATCGAACTAAAAAATATGGTGGAAGTTAATTGAATACTTTGTAAATAAATTCATGACTTTCAAAATGTTATCGTACGGCTCGAATTCCTCAAAATCAACGCCCCCAACTTTTCAACAAATTAATCTATAAAAAATATTCTCATAAATAAATCATTTTTTCCCTTAGTTTTCCAGCCACATACATTTCCAAGACCACAGTTTATGAAAATTTGTTATGTAACAATTCAACCTTTGCACCTTTCAAAACATCAAATCCTTAAATCTAAATGCATCATAAATCATTTTACTTCCTCAAAATCTAGGTCACACGTCTCATATCATGTTTAAGATAATTAAACCTCAAAATCAAAATCATATAGCCTCAATATATGTACTAGTATCCAACTCGTGTGTTGTACGGGATGAAAACATTCTAGAGGGCAGGTCTTATCGATAGAAAAAAAATCTTCTTAAGTTCGTGATCATGCTTAATGGACTCCTCACATAAATATTTGGAGAATAAAAAATGGGTTGCTTCATTTGCATAGATGCACTATTGAAAGTGTGTGTTGAATAGTTCAAGGGACATGACTTTGGAGATTCAACATTCTCTGCATCAGAATAATTCAACAATAAAATTGATTTAATTTTATAAAGATTTTTTTATACATAAAATACATTTAACAATAGGTTAGTAGAAGTCAAAATTTGAACTCATAGTGGAAGTACCATTGTTTGTCAAATTTATCATAGGTTATCATATCTAACAGTTTCAAATCTTGGATTGCTTCTAGGCAAAAACATTACCACCATATCCACCAAAAATAAAAGTTTTCAAACCACTGTTTGATTGAAGTCTTGTAAGAAATAACATCACGCTTGTAAATAAGCGATGAAAATACTTAAATAAATTAGTTTTTATTTCATAAGAGAGTACAATACTATTAGTTATTGTACTTAGGCCATCTCCAATGCATTGCTAATTGCATCTGTGGGCACAGTAGAGAGAAGTTAGAGAAAGATAAGAAGAAGAATGTCATTTTATTTAAAAGTGAATGGAAAGAAGTGCAGGGAAAAACAGAGAGGAAAAAGTGAAAACGATGGGAGAGGCAGAGATAAATTAAAAATAATAATAAAACAAAAGTGGAAAATTCTGGACGAGCGTCGATATCTAGACAAGGGATTTTTATGTACGAAAAGTGGAGAAAAGTGGGATAATTGATAGAAAAGTGATAAAGAAAAAGGAAAAGAAAATCCACATGTGAAAAGGTACGGGACCCACCTATACCTCTTCTTCTTATCTCTTTCTAACTTCTCTATACTGTGCCCACTGGTGCAATTAACAATCCATTGGAGATGGCCTTAATGGGATCGGAAACGAAAGATATTCGCTTTTGGACATAGGTTAACTTTTCGAAGGTGTGCTCTCATTTATTTCTATAGGAGAGATTGAGGAACACATTCGTTGAGATCCAAAATCCTCCGCATCAAATTCTATCAATTCACATAGTTGTCTTAAGATTAAAACAAACAGTAAAAGCGTTATGTAATAGTTACAATAAATATTTAGATATTAGTAAAAACTATTTCAAACAATTAATCATTTTATTTCATAATGATTAAATAGGATTTGGTATTCAAAGTGTACCTTTGGTAATCAAATTTAGGATCAATGTGTATATTAAAAAAATATTTAATATTATATACATAACTAATTTCGGTAAGTCGGGCATATTTTTTAGTCAGAACACCGCATGGGAGCTTCAAGAGGCAGTCATGGCCATATTAGGTGTTTCTTCTTCCCTCGACACTGGGAGATATTTGAGAATGCCCTCGCTAGTTGGACGCAAAAAGATTGCCCTATTTGGGTTTCTAAAGGATCGGCTTTGGAAAAGGATTCAATCATGGAGGAATAAACCACTTTCAAAAGCGGGACGAGAAATCTTGATCAAAGCAGTTGCGCAGGCCATCCCTACATACATTATGAGCTCCTTTCTTCTAGCTACTAGCCTCACAGATGAGATTCAAAGACTAATGAAATCATTTTGGTAGGATACGAAAAAAGAAAGGCGATAGATGCATTCATTGGTTAAACTGGGAGAGATTATGCATTCGGAAAGAAAATAATGGATTAGGTTTCTGTGATCTTCGGGGTTTCAACGTCGCCATGCTTGGGAAACAAGATTGGAGCTTGCTTACCAACCCTGATACTCTAGTGGGTTGTATCTTCAAAGCTAAATATTATCCGAAAGGGGATTTTCTTAGTGCTCAATTGGGGCACAATTCGAGTTACCCGTGGAGGAGTATCTGGAGTTCCCGGGTTTTGATTTTGGCTGGATTTTGGTGGAAAGTTGGAGACGGTAAATCCATCAACGTTTGGTCTGAACCGTTGTTACGAAATTCAGATTGTACTAGAATCCAAACTCCTATGCCTATTTATTTAAGAGATTTAAAGGTCAGCGAGCTTATGATTTTGGGACAAAGTGCTTGGGATATTAACTTTTTGGAGGAAATCTTTGATGACAGAGATGTTGCTGCTATTAAACATATCCCTATCCTGCAGGGTCTTAGTGGGGATACAAGAATCTAGAGGTTTAGCTCCAATGGGCAATATTCGGTTAAGTCGGCATGTCGGGTGGCCATGAATTTATCTACTAATCCGAATGGATTGCATTTACCTAGCTCGTGGGAATATATTTGGAGCCCGTTGGTACGCCCGAAGCTAAAATCATTTTTATGGCGTGCTTGTGGAGAATGCTTGCCTAATAGAAGCAACTTCCAATCTCGTGGCATAGAGGTACCCTCATTTTGTGTTCTTTGCTCCCATCAGTTTGAAAATTCTTGGCATCTTTTTCATTCCTGCGACTTTGCGAAATGATGTTGGGAAGATGTGGGCCTTTTTGATTTGGTTGATGATTGCACGCCAAATGCCGAAGGCTTCCGTGAATGGACTTTCTAATCGCTCAAACGAATGGACAATAGTAAGCATAGCTTGTTTGCTATGATTCTTTGTCACATCTAGTGAGGAAGAAATGACAAATTATGGAGTAACTTGACCCATGCACTTGCTCAGATTTGCTTCACAGCTAAAGAGGCCACCTACGAGTGGATCCAAGCCAGGAATGCTGCCCATGGAATGAGTATAGTTAGTAATAGCTTATTTCCTTGCTTTCTTTGGCATTTACCTCCTTCGAATGTCTTCTCCTGCTGCATTGACGCCTTAATCTCTTCGAATGCTACTGGTTTGGGGTTAGGCATGATTATACATAACAATTCGGGTATGGTTGTTGCTAGCCAAATGATCTTCAGGCCATGGTAAGTTTCTGTGAAAGAAGCCAAAGCTTGGGGTTTGTTCTATGGCATTATATGGGCTCGATCACTGGACTTCGAGAATGTGTGCTTTGAATTGGATGATAAATTGGTGGTAAATGCTATAAATGATCAACCATCAGACACTATGGAATTTGGATCTATTGTGAGACATTGCACGGAGTTTCTTCATGAAAAGTCAAATTACTTGGTTTGCTATATTAGGAGGCAAGCTAGTGCAGTCGCTCATGCTCTTGCCAGAGAGGCTCACATTCATGCTCGCTTCGCCACTTTTTATGATGTTCAGAATTTATTTTAAGTTCACGTTCAATGATTTGTAATGCTCCCGATCATTAATAAAGTTGGCCATTCACAAAAAAAAAATAAAAATACATAACTAATTAAGATGTTGAACATGCATTGGTACTACAAAAATATTGAAAAAAACACAGATCTTTTAACCTTTTTTTTTAATTAAACGTCAACTTTTTTATCTACGGCTTTTTTAAATTGTGATTTGTCAATTTGATTTATAAATAGTCACAAATAAATATCATATGCAATTTAAACATAAAATAAACGAATATATTACCATTTCTTTGTGATCGTTCGTACAAGTTTATAATGTGCAACCCGATTTAAAAGTGCAAATGCATAAAAAAATTAAAAAGAAAAAAGGAAAAGTATATCTTTTTAATTTTTTTTTTTGGAAATGGAAAACTTTTAGAAACAAAGAAATGACAAAAATGCAATTTAATCACTAAGAAGGAAATTTCCAAAGAATTTTATATATAATAAAAAAATTTTAAAAATAAAAGACTTTATCTTTTAAAAAAGATTAAATAAAAAATTAATAGAAAAAACAATATAAAAATCTATACAGGAAAAAATTAATTAAATGAGCCCACTAACAATTTTTAGATACATTATCTTTATAATACAATACACGTCCTTCGGTCCAAACACTGTTAAATACACGACCCACTCTACGAACCTGAGCCCAACAAACCACTATTATACTTATTGGGTCAAATAAGCCATATCCCCGAACCGAGGCACAATTCAACGGGTAAAACACTCATATGAAAAGAAATCCCATTTCGAGCCTACCATGTTTAGAACAGTTTGGAATCACTCTCCCCAAACCCTAGGCTATTGATCGCGGTGCTTCATCTTTGTGGCAGTGAACCACTATTAACAAATTATGCCTATGACTGCTATTTAGTGTTTACACGACCTCTAGTCTCTATCCAATTTGAACAAATTTGAAGTTCTCATACAACTTTTACATCAATACTTACTATGTTCAACCTAATACTCATGTGAATGATTAATCCCTTTAGCAAAACTTCCTTCTCATCAGTATAAGGGTGATATCGAAGTATCCCAATAGATCGATCATCACTTTACTATAGCCTGATTTCAAGCATCAATATATTAGGATTTCATCTTTAATTGCAGCCAAAAAAGGGTCATCCCTATGCTCTATTATTCAGTATATCAATATCTACTAAGTAACATCTTGCTTCAATTTCTAGCCTAGGGTTGCTATTACGTGCAAATTCAACTCGTTTCCTTGAACATCTGTGAAGTACAAAATGTTTAAAAGATTTGTATACAACCAATTGAAGGTATTCTTCCCCATAGTTCAAATTATCTTCACTTACTTTTTCTATTTCCAAAACTCTATTTTTATTCAGGGTTCTTACGCTTGATGATTATTCTTCACATATAGATGCGAATAACTTAAGGTAAAGGTATAAATCTCTAAATCCAACATAAAATTTACTACCGTGTTCTTTATTTTATTGTATTACCATAACTCACATCTTCATATGTGGTGCAGAATTGGCTCGACATCAATTTTGTTGAAGGACTTCAATCAAAGTTTCAGAAGACAATTTTTTTTTTGGTTTAAAGTTAAAAAAAAATGCTACTGCTATGTATCAATCTTAATTAGTGAGATAAACATACCTTTATCTAGCTGAGCACTCCTACTACGCATGTTGTCGATAGCGGTTGATTTGTGATCTTCTCCATTTTACTATAATATAAAAAAAAAATGAATACCTAATTTTCTGTAAAAGATCAAACTTCTTTAAACATAAAATGCAATGAACCAACTCTCTTTATGAATAGACCTCACTGCTGAAATTCTATTGAATTTGCATACCTAATATAGATTTTAAGAAATGTGGGAAAACAATAAACTAAAGATTCATTTCTTTAAGTTCATCTCTTGTAAGCAAGATTAGTACCATGTGATGTATTTCAGTATTGCCCATTGATTTGATCACCAAGTGTCATTCATTGAACAGCAAGTTCCATCTTACTCCAGCTTGTAATTTTGCTCTGTTTGTAGCTAAGAGTTATCTTGATCTGTTTGAAAGCTTGTATTTTGAATCATAGAATTTAATAATGATAAATTCATAAGTATAGGTTTGAAGGGTTAGCACATAATGCCGACATCTTTTTTTATTGTTGTTTCTTATCTTAATAGTGATTCTAACTGAAAACGTAACTATACATTGTACTTCCAGGAAAATTAGCTAAATCTCATTTTATTCAAAGTTGGGAATATTTGAGTTCCGCAAGCAAGGTCAAATTTACTAAAATTTTTCCAATGTTCAATAGTTGGACTTAAAGTTTTGTGTGCTTGGTTGTCTTGTAGCATTTAAGTTTCACTAAATTTTTTCTCTTGTTTGATAGTTGGACTTAAGTTTTGTGTGCTTGTTTGTGCTGTTCAGATTTACAACATTTTTTTTTGCTTGTAGTATTTGATGGATTGACACTGAACTTTTGATTTTTAATTATATTATGAGTGTAAACTGATAATACCCCATATCCCCTTTTTTCACTCTATAAGTGAACTATAAAAATTTGATTTTTTTCCCCTTTCAACACAAGACAATGACTAAAAATAAGAAATATGGATATTAAAAACCAAGAACTAAAACATCGGCCTACTTGAAAATAATGGCAATTAATATTCAAAGATAAAGCTAACACATAGAAATGGTTTAATTAATGGCCTAATGGCATTAGGCCACATTATTTAATAAATTGAAAAACAAAAATCAAGTACTCAATGACAAACAAAAATCTTAAAATAAAAAAATCTTACGAAAGGAATGGTAAAATCAACAAATGTCCAGTCTCATTTTCAATCTTCACAACCTTTTAGTCTTGTTGGTGGACATTGTGCCTGAAGATCATCATCAATACTATCTTTGCTAAACATCTTCTCCGTTTCATCCATTCCATCATGAATTTCGTTACCATTCACCGAAATATTGAACTCATCGACCATGTCAACGCATTCACCAGCTGTAAACGAATATTTCTACAATAAACTAAAAAAAATAAAAAAGAAAAATCATTGAGATCTATAGATATCAAAAATAGAGAATTAATGTTAAACACAACCAAAAATAAATTACGTGAAATAGTAAAACTACTCACTCAAAATCTTGGATTTCTAAATGAATCAATTTCTTTATGGTGCAAGAAGAATTCAAATATTATAAGTCATTAGAAAAGTTTAAAAAATAAAATCCCCACCTCACGACCTTGCAACACCAATTCAATTGAATGCACCTCTTTTTTGTTTGTAAAATTTGGAACTTCATACTTCCTCACCATGCGGTTCCTAAATCCCCAATCGACAAGGGTTGGATTGATGTGTGAAAGTGGTTCAAACATTGAACACATTTTGTCAAATGATATTCCGTGAATAGGCTTGGGAAAATAGGTTTGTTGTTTGTAGATAATCGCTTGCCTTTGTGATTTGATGAAGTGGGTTTTGAAATCCTATCAATGTCTTAAATACTGATGTTCCAAGCCTCTTGTTATGGAAAGATACTAATATCTTTTTCGAATTCCCTTTTTTTTTTTTGGTATGTATAATCAATAAAAATCAAGGAAAAATGCATCGTGCATTGATGCAGCTAAGAGAAAATGTTGTAATTCTCATTTAGGCGATTTCGTAATTGCTGGGCTACTCAAAAAAGTACGTTACCTACCTTTTAGTGCCTCTGATTGATGCGCAGTCTTAGCAGATAAATTGCTGGAATTGTTGAAATATTGATTTAGTCATATATGTTATTGCTCGGCTTTTGTAATGACCTCATTAGTTTCCTTTAATTTTATGCGTTTCAATTGGTTGACTGTTTCAATAGCTTCCTGTACAACAATTATCTCTAATTGGCTTTTGCCATGTTATTCAAGCTTCCTTATGTAATTACATTGTTTTCCTTGTGCCAAAAAATCAATATATGTTTACTTTCATAAAACAAAAGGTGCTACCACACGTTCGCTGACTAAGCGAAAATAATGGCCAGATTGTTGTACGCGTCTGATTTCCAAGACTTAAAAAAATAATAAGATAAAAAATTCCTTGGGTGGGAAAGTGCGTGAATGTTATATATGTACACTCAAAAATCACTAAACCCCATCTTCGCTGCTCAACTTTTCCAAATTCGATAGTGAAGTTTAAATCAAGGGCCTTAACATTCATTGGTGTGGACATGGATCGGGATAAACAGATGGAGTCTTGCCCAGAATTCTCGCAAGATCCTTAGCAGGTTAAAGTAAGTAATCTTTCTCCACTTACGCAAACGATACTTCAAAATGGAATTCGTTGGTCATAAAATTTTGTAATTCCTCTATAAAATACTTTGTAGAATTGCTTACTTTCACTCTCATAGAATCATTCATCGAGATCTGAAGCCCAGAAACATGCTTATTGGATGTAGTAGTAATACATTATTGAGGCCTTGTTCTATTTGGTATTAACCAAATCCGCACGCAATTCCGTATACCTCATACTCATTTTCAACCACACACACATTTCACAAAATAATATTAACCACACATTTTTACACGGAATACCGCGCGGAACAATTAAACCCCCAATCAAATAAGGCCTGAAGCAATTTATGTATAGTTGAAGACTGGTGAAGCAAACTTATCATCAACTCAATTTGCAGAGGTGGCAGGGGCACCAACTACAATAGCCTATGTGTTATTGGTGGCATTGAAAAACGGCCACGTGGTAGCATCGGGGCCCACGGGTGGACCCACGTCACACGTAGCACCCAAAACTACCACGATGCCAAGACGTTCACCCCCAGGCCGAGGCGTTTACCCCACGGCAAGGAGGCACCTCGCCTTTAGAAGGCGCTCCACCCCTAAGGTCAAAATTACCCACGTGCCAGGATAAGCTATCTACGACTGATGTGACATAAAATCATTTGCAGGTCTCCAAAATACACAGGTCAGTGCATAGTCACATCCGGCCCTCAAGCTACCGCCCCTATGATGGGATCAAAGAACCAATGGCTACTGGGTACGTGGTATGTCATCATGATGAGTCCAACCACCACCTTTATGAGGAGCATAAATAGAAGCCTATGGTAAACGAGAAAGAAAATGCTGAATCATTCACTACACACATACTTCCATTAATTCATTCTCGAGAGCTCCCAACTCTACCGAGTGGATCTCCATAACACCTTGTTTCAGGCTTTACAACTCCACCCACGTCGAATATTATCCAACTTTCTATAAGATGGCTAACTTGACTATTGGAGCGCGTGCGATCGCCGTCTCCTCTGCTGTCTGAGTGGTGGCTATTGGTGGTCAACGCTCCTACTGGTCAGTCTTAGCGTGCAGGTGGAAGGAGGAATAAGATAGAGGTGAGGAGCTACTGTGGACCCCATTTCCAAAGGTCAACAATTTGGCACCATCTATGGGAAATCACACTTAACCACGAGGATACCGCGTAAGCAAAAGCCCTTACCGCTAGCCACATGCACAGGCAAGTGAGGGAAATGGCCGCCAGTATGGTGTAGATGATCGAAAACAGTCGCGCCATTCAGGAGATCCTGGCAAACCTCCAAAATCAGCAAAATAAGACGAATGGTCGACAAGTGAATGAGAGGAACCCTTCCCCGGCGTACTGCGAGGTCCCTGAGGACACAGCGAACCGTAATGCCTGACCTAGTGTCCCTGAGCTATCCCAACACTCAATGACTCTGCATGACGAAGATCCGTCCCATAGCGTCTTCAGCACGCTAGGTCCCATCCCCGACAGGCTCCCCCGTCCTTATCACCAGGTGAATACCACCCCTCCCGGCCCTGTAAACGTACCAGAGTGGATAACCCCAGTAGATTAGGATGAGGCGTCTGTAGATGAGACCCCATTATGGCAGCCTCGCCGTCGAGCCGCCTTTCCTCATTACTCTTACAATGATGAGTCGCAGAGAGCGCCCTCTCCACAGCGCTCCTACGAGAGAGACGATGACGATGAGATCTCATCCCCTCTCCGCCAGGTTGCTGGGGGCCCCCATCGCTCCCAATTTCATTATGCAAAAGATAGCGCATTACGGCGGCCGAGGTGACCCCAACCTGCATGTCACCAACTACCGCACCACCATTGATCTTAGGGGAGCTAACCCCACACTTAAGGCAAGAACATTCCATCTCACCATCACCGGGGTAGCTAAGACGTGGTATTCACACTTCCCCCGCAGAAGAATCAGTAGCTGACCCGACCTAAAGAAATGCTTTTTGAACTATTTACTACAGCAAGGCCACCGCCTATGCCGGTCCAGTCCCTTTACGACATCAGGCAGCAAAAGGGTAAGACCTTATAGAGCAACCTCAACATATTCAATGAGGCTATGCTAACCTGTGATAGTGTCGCGAACTTCGAGGAGCTCGCCTCTTTGAAGGGTGGAGTGGATATCAACACCCCTTTCTTTAGGGATATAAGGAACAGAAAGCCCACCACTTTTGACCAACTGATAGATATGTTCGAAGAGGAAATTGCATCCGATCAAGTTATGATAAGCAGAAATAGAAACATGCCTGTCCACCAGGCGGAGCCGAGGCGACCTGCAAGCCAGAGGTTGGGGAATCAACCCCAGAGAGATCAAAGGAGCAATAGGCTGGGAAACTCATTCTCTAGGTTTCCCAATGTGGCCTCGGCCATCAGCATGGTCTTACCTACCGGGCCTATCTTGCCCCCAGCCGCTGGCCCCGGTCGATTTCGACTAGCCCCTCGGCACAATGGCCTATTTCGAGGGGGGACCAAGCTCCGCCGCCCCTGGGGACTCGCGACGCTACTGTCGCTTCCATCGGTCCCGCACTTATAGCACCGAGGATTGCGAATACCTCGCTGAACTTTTCAAGCACAGGAACGACAACAGGCAATCCAGTGGAAGGAATAGTCGACGCAAGTCGGATCGGACCCCAGGGAGACAGAGCACTGCCAACTAGACCCCTAGGGACAGGAGGGTCGAGCTATAGAGATCTGAAGAGAAAAGGGAGAGAAGGAAAAATCCACAACCTCTGCAGGGTAGAGAGCCGAGGACAAATGCCGAGCCAACCGCAGAGAGAAGTAGTAGGAACACGGATCGCGCTCCGATCATGAAGGAGATCGCCACCATCATAGGCTGCCCCTACATCGGGGGGCGGTCCAAGAACGCCCAGAAGTCCTACATCCGCGAGTTAGAAAATAAGACTGACATACGTTGGCTCATTCAGAATCCCCAAAGGTAAGGTGTCCGGCAGGTTGAGGCCATCACCTTCACCGAGGCCTCGCGCGCATGTTGGTAGACAATGGCAGCTCAGTAAACATTATCTTCGCAAGCACCTACGAGCAGATGGACGTGGCGATGCCCCTGGCTCCGTTTCCGGACCCGCTCTATGGATTCACTGGTGACTGTCTCACTCCCAAGGGAAGCATCATCCTCTCCACGACCATGGGCAAGGTGCCAAGGTCAACAACGACATTCATGGAGTATCTGATTACAGACAGACGATCAGCATATCATGGGGTTCTGGGGCGACCTGCCCCGAAGGACCTGTGTGCCGCCACCTCTATCCACCATCAGTGCTTAAAATTCCCAATTGAATATGGTGTGGCAATGGTCCGGGGCGACCAGCCCGAAGAGCAGAGATGCTATCGCAATGCCCTGAGAAAGGCCGAAAGGCTAGAGATGGACATGGTCTTCCTAGATACGGAGATGACCGAGACCGAACCCGCCAATCCAATAGAAGGGAACGGCCCGGAAGAGGAATCATCGGGAGTTAAGGATATCCTGATGGAGGAAGCCAACGTCCTTGAGGATCTCGATCCAAAGGTCACTGAAGTTGACTCGCCCTCCGCCTCGATCCAGTCAAAGTGCTGCAAGTCGGGCCTTGCCTTTCCCTCTCGGATAATGAAAAATTGATAAGCTTCCTGAGAAGCAACCTGGATGTATTCGCATGGAAACATAAGGACATGGTCGGGATGAATTTGGAGATAAGTTGCGACAGACTCAACGTAGACCCCTTGCACCCGGGGCACTGGCAGAGGCGTCGAGCCCTCAACGCCGCCAAATATGAGGCGTTGTTCGAGGAGATGGGCAAACTACTGAAGAATGACTTCATCCGAGAATCCCTATACACAAAGTGGGTCGATAATCCAGTCTTGGTGAAGAAACCCAATGGGAAGATGAGAACATGTATAGACATCACCGACCTCAACCGGGCTTGCCCGAAGGATAGTTCCCCACTTCCCCGGATCGACCAGCTGGTCGATGCTATTGCAGGCCACGAATTACTCAGTTTCATGGATGCTTACTAGGGCTATAACCAGATACCCATAAACCTAGACGACGAAGAGCACACCTCTTTCACCACCGAACGGGGCCTATACTGCTACAAAGTCATGCGCTTCGGGCTAAAGAATGCTGGGGCCATATATCAAAGGTTAGTTAACAGGATGTTTGCGAAACTAGTAGGCCGTACTGTGGAGGTTTACGTCGATGACATGCTAGTGAAAAGTGCCGAAGCCCAAGACCACGTCGCCCACCTCAAGCAAATTTTGGAATACTGCGACAATACTGAACGAGGCTGAACCCCTTAAAGTACAGCTTTGGAGTCGTCTCTGAGAAATTCTTTGGCTTCATGGTCAATCAGTGAGGAACAGAGGCCGACCTCGAGAAGATCCAGGCCCTTTTAGCCATGCAATCCCTCGAAAACCCAAGGAGGTCCAGTGTTTAACCGGCCGGATTGCCGCCCTAACAGGCTTCGTCTCTAAATTAATAGACAAGTGCCTCCCTTTCTTCAAAGTTCGCAAGGGAGGCAAGAGGTTTGACTGGACCCTCGGATGCGAGGAGGCCTTCCAAGCATTGAAAGAATACCCAGGGAAGGCACCCCTACTGTCCAAACCGAAGAAGGGAGTGACGCTGCAAATCTACCGGCGGTGTCTAGCTAGGCGGTTAGTTCTGTCCTAATCAGAGAAGAAGGCGGGGCGCAACTTCCTATCTACTATATAAGAAAAGTGCCTTTCGACACTGAGACCAGATATCCGGATATGGAAAAACTGGTTGTCCTTTATTGCCGCCTCCAGGAGCCTCCGTCCATACTTCCAGGCACACTCAATTGAGGTTTTGACGAACTATTCATTGAGGGAGGTCCTCCAAAAGACCTAGACCCCCGGAAGAATGCTTAAATGGGCCGTTGCGTTGAGCCAGTTTGACATCAAGTTCACATCACGATCCACCATAAAGGGCCAGGCACTGGCCGACTTCATAGCTGAATTCACACATCCCCCACCTCAGCCGATGGAGGCCGAAGCTAGTTTGGTTAACCCCTGGTGCCTGCAAGTAGACGAGTCGTCCAGCGAGGACCGCTCTGGGGCCAGAGTAGTCTTGACTAGCCCGAAGGGTCACAAATTGAGCTGCGCCATCAGATTCTCATTCCGAGCCTCCAACAATCTTGCCGAATATGAGGCCCTTTTGGCCAGTTTGCGCCTCGCCAAAGAAATACAAGTAAGGAGGCTCTCAATCAGCAATGACTCGCAGCTAGTGGTCAACCAAGTAAATGGCCAGTTTGCCGCAAGAGAAAAGATGATGGCCTTATACTTAAATGCGGTTACCGAACTCCCCCCCCCCCAAATTCAAAAGCTTCGAATTGTCCAAGTCGCGCAAACCGAGAACGCCAACGTCGATGCCCTTTCTCAATTGGTAAGCGGCAAAAACTCCGAGCTGCTCTGGACCGTTCCATCGAACAGCTGATCCGGTCGTCCATCAAGAGGATCGAGCAAATACTCAGCATAGTAGACAGGATAGAGAATGAGGAGCCCACCGGGATGGCGCCCCTACATTGTCTACCTGAAGGATGGGGTATTGCCTGAGAACGAAGATCCCCTAAAATTCAAAAAGAGGGTGGCCCACTTTGTTCTTCAAGACGAGACACTTTACAAAAGAGGTTACTCGATGCCCCTGCTCTAGTGCATTGCTCTGTCCAGGGCTCATTACGTAATGAGAGAAATCCATGAAGGCATGTGGGGGAACCACTTCGGCAGACAATCCTTAGCCCAAAAAATCATAAGGTAGGGATACTTCTGGCCAGCTCTAAAGAAAAATACCGCCGATTTTGCAAGGAAATGCGCAGAATGTCAAAGGCATGGCCCCATGCCAAGATGACCTCACCAGGCGCTCACTCCCATAACCAGCCCTTGGTCATTCACCAAATGTGGGGTTGACCTGATCGGACCCCTCCCCAAGGGAAGAGGCGGAGCGGCCCACGTGATTTTAGCCATTGACAACTTCACTAAATTGGTCGATGCCGAGCCCCTGTCATCTGTAACCGAGGCCAAAACCTCGCAGTTCCTGTGGAAGCACATAATCCGTCGCTTCGGAATTCCCCACTCATTGGCCACGAACAATGGGCGCCAGTTTGACAATCGGAAAGTGAGGTTTCTCTGCGAAGAGTTAGGCATCGCGAAACACTTGTCCGCACCTCACTACCCACAATCTAATGGTCAAGTCAAAGATGTCAACAAAACCATTAAGCATCTCCTTAGAAGGAAATTGGAGAATGCCAAAAGTGCATGGGTTGACGAGCTTCCTTATGTGCTATGGGCGATCCGGACTATCCCCCACTCCGCCACTGGGGAAACGCCCTTTGCCATGACCTATAGAACCGAAGCAAGGAGTCCGATCGAGGCCGTCCTGCCATCCCCAAGGAAAATACTCTACAATGAATACTCTAACGACAAGGCACAACGAACCGCCTTAGATCTGCTTCAAGAGAGATGAGACTCTTCCCAAATAAAGCTTTTGTCCTACCAAGAGAAGATGTCTAACTACTTCAACAAGAAAGTCAAGGTGAAGCCCCTCAGTGAAGGAGACCTAGTTCTCAAGCGAAACTTCACCCCCGCTGATCAAGGCTTATTCGCCCCCAACTGGGAGGGCCCAACCGCCTTGCAAAAGAGCTTCGACCTGGCACATTTGATTAGTGCTCAAAGTGATGAGTGAAACACTAAGCCTAGCTAGTTATGAGTGATTTTATTCTGAGTGACATATCCACTTGCGAGACTTGAAGTTGAGGCTTATTTGTGACTATTGGTTTATGTGGAAACCGGGGCAAGGGAGTTTACTAATATTGACTGAGCTATTATCGATGTTTATGAACTAAACTTTGTGGTGACAATTATTTGGAACTCTTGCTCACTCTTGTGGTTACCTTTTTGAAATTGTGACTCTCTGCCATGCGGTTTTGGTTATCTCTAAGCTAGTCATGGGAAGCAAATGAGTTAGATTGAGCTTGATATTTCTTGAGTCGCTTTAATTGCTAGAGACTAGCAATAAGCTAGTTGGGGGGGGGGTGTGATTAGTGCTCAAAAGTAATGTTTATTTTGCATTAATTTATATTTTTTGGGCAACTAATCTTAATAATAATAATGAACTAGTAATAATTTTTGCAATGTGTTTTCAGGTTGATATACTTATGCAAAAGAAGGAATGAGATAGTCAACCATCTTTTAGAAGGAAGAAAAAAAGAAGGCAGCAGGAATGAATTCAAGAAAGAGACAAAATTTGATGGTCCATGTTTGCATATGTACACCATATAAATGAGATAGTGGGCTTTGTTAATTATGAGTTGGGCCTTGAACCCAATACAACCAGTGGGATTCATTCTTTGAGGGATATATGCATACACACAGAGACGAGATGGAAAAAAGAAACGGGAGAAGGGGCTGGACATGTTACAGAAGAAAAGCCGAGAACGGGAAGGGACAAACGGAAATTGCTATGGACTCGGCAACTCATCTTCAAAACTCTCTCTAAATTATGGTTTTGTCTTTCTTCTCTATGGGGAACTAATCTCCCAAATAAAGTTAGAGGAGAAACCTAGATTATCTATGTGGTGTTAATTGATTTAATTTAGACAAGTACTTTGTATGCAATTTTTGTTTTTGGAATGTTAATCCAGCATTGGGATTGTTTATTTAGATGATTGATGGTTGTTATATAATCCAATTCATAGGTTCAATCAAGTTTTTCCTATTGTTTAGTAGAAACAACCATACTTTTGAAATTTTGAAGACCCAATTGATTGATTAAAAATCTCAACCGGATTATTTCTTGATAGATTGTTGTCGTAGGTACAATTTATACTTGAGATTAATTTCATAAGAGATTATTTGTACCGATTGTGTAAACAACCATTAATTAAATTTATCTTTTCAATGTTGATTCTTAAGTAAGTTTTAAGAAAATAATTGAATAAGTAATATTGCATTGATAATCGACAGTGGAACCCCGACACGTTAGTGTTTCTCTCTTATTAGTTTACTACAACTCAAGTTCATTTATTTCACTATTACAATATCAATTGAAGCATTTTAATTATTTTATTTTTCTTAGTTTATAATAGTTTTGCGATCTTTCTCATTGCTCCTGGTGGAACGACACTACTCTGAGTTAAACTACTACGCAACTTCTGCACTTCGGATTAGCAAGCAACATTCCTTGTGTAAGAGCTGGGAGGCAGGCCGCTCTCCCACCCCTGGAACGCTGAGCACCTCAAGAAATATTATCAGTAGGGCATCGCCCCATGTAACCCTCTAGGGGAGTAAATTTACCTGCAAACATTCAGTGAAGCGCTCATAGAACCATTGCCGGGGGTTTAGCAAGCAATTTTTGGCGCCGTTGCCGGGGAGCAGTTTCGCAAAGAACACAGAATTTCCGCATATTTGGTACACTCGTTCCATCTTTACTCTTTTTAAATTAATTTTTTCCTTTCTTTTTTTTTTATTTTCATTATTTATTTATTATTTTTTTTATTTTATTAGTTTATTTATTAATTTATTTTGTTTCGTTCATATGCGCCATAGAGATCATTTAGGTAGATTTGCTAGGAAGCCTAAAACTGAATCTGAACACGACTCTGAGTTTGAATCTAAAATTTTTATAGGAGATATATTTGCTTCTAGTTCATCTGCAGAATCTCGTAACATGGAAGATTTTAATAATGATTTTGCATTAGATAATAACCCTCCACCGCATTGAGAACTTTACAAACGTATTTGCATCCAACACGTAACACCGCACCTTCATGTATCATGCTACACATAATATGCCTAACTATGATTTCAAACCTGGCATGGTCCAACTTCTTCCTTCATTTCATGGTCTAGAGAATGAAAATCCATATTTGCATGTTAAAGCATTTGAGGACGTTGTTTGTGCATTTTATAATCAAGGTGATGGCCTAAATTTTGTGAAGCTGAAAATTTTCCCATTCTCTCTTAAGGATAAGGCAAAAAGTTGGTTGTATTCTTTGGGGGCTCGGTCTATAGGTTCATGGGATGAGATGTGTGAGGCATTCTTTAATGAATATTTTCCTAATCACAAAACAATGGCTTTGAAGAAAAGGATTTCTAATTTCTCTCAATCTGAGAATGAGTCATTATATCATGCATGGAAAAGGTTTAAAGAATTGTTAAGTTTGTGTCCACATCATGGTTTTCAATCTTGGCGTCAGGCTAGTTACTTTTATTAGGGACTTCTCCCTGTAGATCGTCAATTTGTTGAGTCTATGTGTAATGGAAATTTTATGCAAAAAGATCCTGATGAAGCCATAGAGTTTTTGAACGAAATTGCTGAAAAAGTTCATCAATGGTCCACCCCTAGCCCACTTGATAGCACAGATCGTTCCAAGTCTTCTTCTACACCTTCTTCGAAAGGAATTTTTCAATTAAAGGAGGAAGCTAATTGGAAAATGAAATATGAGACTTTGATGGCTAAATTGAATAGCTGTTCTGTGTCTCAACTTGTTTATCAGGCCAATACGGCTTAAGTTTGTGAATATTGTTGTGATATTGGTCATTCTAGTCAAAATCTCCCTTCTTTGCAGGTGTCACAAGGCCCTCAGGTTGATGCTGTTGGAAATTTTCAAAAGCCATATTCTCCTTATTTAGAGACATATAATCCAGTAACGCGGTTCCACCTTAATTTTCGTTGGAGGATTGAACCACAACAACAGGTAAGTGCTCCTAACCAACAATTTTCAACACCAAATTCATTCAATTCTAAACCTTCTCTGGTGGATACTCTTCAAGCATTCATGCAGGATCAACAAAAACAAAGCCAAAGGTACGATGCCATGTTTACTAAATATGATTTGTCAGTTAGTTGAGGAGAATATGGATATTAAGAATCAAATTTCGACATTGAATAATTCTCTTGCTGTGAATGAAAAGGGAAAGTTTCCTTCCAATACGCAACCCAATCCTCGGGGAGTCAATTCTTGCGAAATCTATGAGCCTGTTGATTCTATTACTCTGAGAAATGGTAAAGTTATTGATAATACTCCATTGGTTAAGGATGTAGAGAAATCTAATAGTAATTATATGCTCATTGAATCTAAAGAGGGTGACGTGAATGTGAATTGTCCATTGCCTGCACCTTTCCCTAAAGCTTTACAACCTTTAAAGAAAGTGAATAATTATGCCGATATTTTAGATCTTTTTAGGCAAGTAAAAATCAACATCTCATTGTTAGATGCTATTAAGAAAGTTCCATCATGTGCCAAATTTTCGAAAGACATGTGCAGTGTTAAAAGAAAGCATAATGTGAAGAAAACTTCATTTTTGGCTGCTCATGTGAGTTATGTGCTTCAGAATAAAATTCCTCCAAAGTACAAAGATCCTAGAAGCTCTACTTTATCTTGTGTTATCGGAGATCATTTGGTTGATCGTGCTTTACTTGATTTAGGTGCCAGTGTGAATTTAATTCCTTATTCAGTGTACTTGCAGCGAGGTCTTTGTGAGATTAAGCCCAGAAAGCTTAAATTGCAACTGGCTGATCGTTCCGTAAAAATTCCATGAGGAATAATTGAGGATGTATTGGTTCAAGTGGATAAATTTTATTACCCTGTTGATTTCTTTATTTTAGATACTAAACCTGTTTCTGATGCTGAACATCAGATTCCTGTGATTTTAGATCGTCCATTCTTAGCTACATGTGATGCTAATATTAGCTGCAAGAGTGGAGTGATGAGGCTCAATTTTGGAAACATGACCACAGAAGTGAACATCTTCAATGTGTTCAAGCAACCACAAGGGAACGATGAATATGAATTTGTTGATTTTATTGGGACTCTAGCTCATGATCAATTTGCTAAAAGCACCGTTGCCGATTCTTTAGAAAATTTTCTTGTGAATTCATATGATTCTACCCAATCTGAAATTGCTCAAGTTGCTGAAATTTCTGAAATTAGTGCACTTTTTTATGCTTTTCAGGTGCAAGACAAAGAAAAATGGACCCCCAAGTTCGAGAAAACCCCACCACATATTGAGAACAGGCCTTCAAGTGTAAAGGTGCCAATCTTGGAGCTGAGACCTCTCCCATCAGGTCTAAAACATGCATTCTTGGGCCCAAATGACACCTTTCCTGTGGTAATATCTTTTGAACTTAATTTTGAACAAGAGGGTATATTAATCAATGTTTTAAATGCTCATAAATCTGCCATTGACTGGACTCTTGATGATATTAAGGGTATTTGTCCTCTTGTTTGCACTCATAAAATTCTTTTAGAGGATGATGCTAAACCTTCTAGGGAGGCACAACGTAGACTTAACCCCAACATGAGAGAAGTTGTTAAAACTGAGGTTTTGAAATTGTGTAATGCTGGAATTATATATCCTATATCTGATAGTAAGTAGGTTAGTCCAACACAGGTTGTGCCTAAAATCTGGAGTAACTGTAGTAAAAAATGAGAAAAGAGAGTTAGTCCCTACTAGAGTTATTTCTAGTTGGTGCAGGTGCATGGATTACAGGAAACTAAATGCTGCAACTCGGAATGATCATTTTCCTTTACCCTTTATTGATCAAATTTTAGAAAGGGTTGCTGGCCATGAGTTTTATTATTTTCTAGATGGATATTCAGGTTATTATCAAATTGAAATTGCTATGGCTGATCAAGAAAAAACTATTTTTACATGCCCTTTTGGTATTTTTGCGTTCTGTAGGATGTCATTTGGGCTGTGTAATGCTCCTGTGATGCCTAGTATTTTTAGTGATATGGTGGAGCATATTCTTGAAGTATTTATGGATGATATCTGTAATTGGTAATTCATTTGATGATTGTTTATCTAACGTAGAAAGAGTCTTAATAAGGTGCTAAGAGAAAAATCTTGTTCTGAATTGGGAAAAATGCCATTTTATGGTGTCTTCTGGAATTGTTCTTGGCCACATTGTTTCTTCTAGAGGGATAGAAGTAGACAAGGCTAAAGTTGAATTGATCGCTAAATTGCCCATTCCTAAGAGCGTAAAAGATGTTAGATCCTTTCTAGGATATGTTGGATTTTACAGGAGATTTATTAAGGATTTTAGTACCATATCTAGACCTTCGTGTAATCTTTTATCTAAAGACACTCCATGTAAATGGCCTAATGATTGTCAAGTTGTAAATTAATTGCATTGCTTACTTCTGCACCTATTATGCAGTCACCTTATTGGAATTTGCCTTTTGAAATTATGTGTGATGCTAGTGATTATGCAATTGGGGCTGTTCTAGGGAAAAGAAAGGATAAGAAGCCTTATATCATTTACTATGCAAGTAGAACTTTGAATAGTGCTCAAATGAATTATTCTACAACTGAGAAAGAGCTCTTTGCAGTAGTTTTTGCTTTAGACAAATTTCGTGCTTATCTTGTTGGATCGCCTATTGTTATTTACACTGACCATGCAGCACTGAAGTACCTTCTTAGTAAGAAGGATGCTAAGGCTCGGCTAATTAGGTAGATCCTCTTACTCCAAGAGTTTACCATCACCATCAAGGATAAGAAAGGAGTAGAGAACGTGGTGGCAGATCATCTATCCAGTTGGTTTTTTAACGAACATCCTGATATTCATCCCATTAATGATTCTTCCCTGATGAACAACTTTTTGCTATTAAAGAATTACCTTGGTTTGCTCATATTGTGAATTATCGTGTTACAGGTGAAACTCCAAGGGATTGGAATGGACAGGATCGGAAGAAGTTCATGGTGGAGGTACGTAATTTCTTTTGGGATGACCCTTATCTATTTAAGTATTATGGTGACCACATTTATAGAAGATGTGTTCCTGATAATGAAGTGCATTATGTGATTTCTTTTTGCTATAACGAAGCATGCGGTGGTCATTTTTCTGTTAGGAAAACCGCCGCTAAAATTTTGCAATGTGGATTTTATTGGCCTACTCTTTTCAAAGACACTAATGCATTTTGTAGAGCATGTGAGCGTTGTCAGAAATTAGGACGATAACTCGGTAGAAACATAATGCCTTTGAATCCCATTTTAGTAATTGAAATATTTGATCACTACACCAAAACTCGCTGATTGTCACTGTCTAAAACCATGACATTTATGGATTGTCACGGTCATTAACCGTGACAATATTAGGGGTGACTAACCCGATTGTCATAATCCTTGACCGTGACAATAACCCCTAGTCACGGTTAAAATTCGAGAACCTAAGTGTCCTTTTTTCGCCGATTGTCACAGTTAATAACCGTGACAATTTTAAAATTGTCACGGTTACTAACCGTGACTAAATTGCCACGGTCGTTGACTGTGACAATGTAGTCACGGTCAACGACCGTGACAATTTAATTGTTAGATTGTCACGGTCGTTGACCGTGACAATTTCTCTCCTTTTTTTTCCTTTTCTGTTTGTTTTTGTTAATAGGAAACTTTCAAATTTCCTAAAAGCTGGTTGTAGCTGCTTATCTAATACCAAAAAAAAAAAAAACCTAATCAATTTATTACAAACAATCTATACATTAAATCAATCCATCCACCACAAATAATCCATACAACTCCACAACCAATTTATCCACACATTGTAAATACAATAAGAAACTTGATCTCTAATTACAATCATCCACACACACGGCAAAGTAATTCACATACTAACTCTCCACACTACACAATAAGAAATTTGGTCTCTAATTACGATCATCCACACACACATGGCAAAGTAATTCACATACTAACTCTCCACACCACACAATAAGAAATTTGGTCACTAATTACAATCATCCACACACACATTACAATCCCATTCACACACCAACTCTCCACACTACGCAACTAAGCCATGTTGACTCCACAATGAGAAGGTTGATGTTTTACTAACCTTCCTTACACACTTTACAATCCCATTCACACACTAACCCTCCACACTACACAACCACACTAACTAAATCATTAATTACAATCCATCCACACACATATATTACAATCTCATCCACAATACAACCAACTCATCCACAATCTAACCAATCTATGTTTACCCACACTACAAACAATCCATCCACACACTAACTCTCCAAAAATATACAACCAACACTAATAAAATACAATACAATCCGCACAAACTACAAAATAAATTCGAAATAACCATTTGTAAGAAATCCATACTAATCCCACACAATCCACATTCATTAAACAACACAACCAAACTAAGTACATACAAAATTCACGCTAAGTTCCGAATCTAGCCAACTAATTACGTCCAAATCCGTACATTAAGTCCATACAATCATTCATAACAGTTAATTTAAAATTCATAAAGAAAAATTAAAGAGATAAAGGAACTATCTACGTACCTTTTCCAACAAATATAAAGGCCATGCAATAAACGAGCCCTCGCCAAAATCTCCCAATGTGGTGGCACACCCTTGCTGACCAAGGTACATCGGCTCATTCTCCATATTCGGGTAAATGGACAATATTATTACTTTTGCCTCGGGAGGACGCAGTGCCCGCGAGTGAACAATTGTGCCTGGCTCAACCGTCTCAAGCTTTACCAATCCAATATTCTTTTGGTTCTTCAAATCTCGTAGCTGATAGTAATTGTTGTTTGCAATCGTCCCAGAGTTGTTGCTACTCATCACCGGATGCGATGAGGCTTCTTCTGCAGTGGGAAAACCTTTGACCGAGGCGCTACCACCAACACCAGGGGATGGAATGTCCATATCGGGGGCACCTTGGCCTTGCAAATTGAAGAAATTGAGAAGCTTGTCGCGTTTGGAATTAGTAGAGGCTATTTTATTTTGCATTTGCTCCATCAGAGATACACATGGTCGAGTGGCCTTGTACTTCATCTTGGAGACTCCGCTTCCAACCCCACGAGTTCGGCCAGATTTGTCTTTGCCAAGAACTTGAGTTAAAGGACCGGTATCGAGATCCGTAGAACTCGAATCTCCTCCCTGGCTCGTTTGTATCTCACTAATTCTAGCCTGTCACAAAGATAATTGAATGTAAGAAAATACATGCATATATATATATATGTGTATATATATATATATATATATGTATATACATATGTAAACTCACCGCAGTCTCCACAAAATTCGGGTGATACTCTCCTGATTCTTTGTTCTTCCGGGCAAGCAAGTATAAGTTTGTACGAGTTGGGGTGAGGCCCTCGTCATCCGTGCCTTTTGTTCGATCCTACAAAATCAACATGATTTAGTTATAAGCATTATGAGATGCAACAAATGAGATCCTAGTTTTAGCAAAAAAAAAAAAAAATCTAGTCGGTACTCAACCAGCGTTGATATTAAGAGTATATTAAATTTTATCATAATTATTTATCGTACAAAAACACAAATAAAAAAATACCGTCCATTCATCAGCAAATTTGGGCGTCGATTTGGCCCCAAGCAAATGAACATCTGTCTTCTTTGCTCTATTTGCTTTATTTTTTTAATCTTTGTTCAATCTTGACAGCCCTAGCCTCGCATTCAACAAACCCGTCCCAATGGCTTGCTGGGATATATTCATTCTCCGGAGCTTTACCCTTGTACTCCAAGATTTCTCTCTCACTACTAGATTCACCAAATGTGCGTCTGCGCACGTTTTTTTTCCAACCCTTCAATTGTGTTCCTATCTGAGAGAGAACACTTTCCTTGTGCACAGGATTGAGATCAAACTCATTGGTGACCGAATTCCAAAGGTCATTCTTCATACCTTCATCGACAGTTCTCCAATCTTTGTAATCAATACCCACTGCTGTTTTAGCCAACTCCAATGAACGGGTCCTGAATGTCTTTTTATTAGAGCCAATGGGATTGCCTAATACGTCAAAATTGACATGCACCTTCGGCTTCGGGGTATATCTATGCATCTGCAAGATATAAACATCAATACACGATATTATACTTAAGAGCATTAATAATAGCACATGTAGATAATTACAGAAGGTAGTGAACCCTATCAAAGTTTGTAATTAACGATAAAACAAAAAGTGCATATAATCCATAAACTACATGTAGACAGCTAGAACGACGTCTACTAAGATATACTTTAAAGTTCATTGACCGTGAGCAAATGATTACAATATTAAAAAAGAGAAAGAAAAGATGTATTGGAATAGGACCACACATTACAATAGAAAGAAAAGACCTAATCATCCAAGTAGTCTAAGAAGGCGCACGAATTTGGATTGTCGTCCAACACAGATTGGAACTCAATTGGGGCTTGCAATGCATCAACTTGTGTAGTCAACCGCTTAGATGAATGTAGTGCAACAGACCAGTGACCATTGTTGATATACTTCGAATAGAAGACCTGCTTTATATTTTGAAAGGCACAAACAAACGGCTCATCTTTGACGTTGCCCTTACTCTTCAGTTTGGTCAAGTCAACCATAACCATATTTGTAGCAGGATCCACCGTAGAAGCGTTTTTGTCCTCAACTCACACCCAATCGCAGTCAAAAACTGTCTCCACGAAATCTATGTAATCTAGTTCATATATATGTTGAACAATCCCATAATACGTCAATTCAACCTCCTTCGAATTTTTATCTTTTGAACTAGATACACAATTCTTTAAGGCTTTAATTATAATACCGCTATTTTGCCTCCCATTAGGTTGTTGCTCACGATTATGTTCAGAGAAGGCAAAACCCTTGACTTGATATCTTCCAAACTGTTGGGCATGAAAGCTATGGCCTTTCGCCAACCGTGCGAGCCTCGACGTTACATCGCCCATTTTGAGCAACTGAATTATACAAATAAAATATTTATACGACGTTCCTAATGTTAGTCGAACATAAAATTAATATATTACAAAAGCAAGGTTAAATGTATTAACTACCTCATTTGATACCCATTGCCTGAAGTCGTAATGTGGATTTGAAAGCCCTTTTTTCCGCTTTTTACACTGCTGAGATGCATTATATTTCCTAGATTTTACAATTAGTAGCATTTCGTTAATATAACATATTCGAAAAATGTAAATACGGACGTATGGAAGCTTATGGAGACTTACAGTCGCCATTCATCAATGTCCTCGTGCGTTTCATAAACATAACGAGACACCTGCTCATACTGCAGAGTTGATAGACGTACTTTCTTCCCCTTTCCGAATGCCTTTTCATCGTCAAACTCACCAGTTTCGTTAACGAATCGCTCACGGCAAGGATTAAAACTTCCAATACCGGGATTAGGCATGTACTCCCTAGCAAATAAAGAACCCTCATTTGTGATATACTCCTCCGCAATTGATCCCCCAATGTACCGAGTATTCTTCACGTAATCCTTAAAGAATTTCATTAGCCGTTCAAATGGGTACATCCACCGATATCTCACAGGGCCACACATAAGGGCCTCATCGCACAAGTGCACCAATAGAGGGATGCTGATGTCAAAGAATGAAGGCAGAAAATACTTTTCTAACACACATGTTGCCTCAGCAAGAGTTGATCTGGCCGCGACTATATGCTTCCGATTAACCACTTTTTCACACAATAGGGTAAAACACAAACTTATCTGCATAATAGCTCGACGTAGCTCCTTGTGTTTTGAAAAATAGTGCTTGAACAATAAGGGCACTAGTTGCATGATGACATGCCAATCGTGAGACTTGCATTGTTTCAAATCACGTGCAGTGAAGTTGACAACCCTACGTAAATTGGAGGAGTAATCTGTTGGAAGTTTCAAATCATGCCAGGTTCTGAGGAACACATCTTTCTCGTCTTTAGACAGTGTGAAGGCTCCATCGGGCATGACACTTTTTTCGGTTTCGCGGTCACTTTGCATCTATAAGCTCTTCTTAATTTTCATCAATTGGAGGCCCTCTCGTGCCTTGTCACCATCCTTCGAATGTGTTCCCTGTAGGCATGTACCTACTATATGTTCTATGATGTTTTTCTCTGCATGCATGACGTCTACCATATGTCGGACTGAATGATTTTTCCAATATGGCAAGTCATAGAGCAATGATTTTCTTGACCATGGCTTTGTTTTACTAGGATCGTTGGGATCGCCTCTACTCTTGCGTTTCTTTGCCAAAGTTTTAGGATGTTTACTTGTCAATTTATGTCCTCCATCTGAAGCCTTCCTTTCAATTTCTGATCCCGATAGCCTCCTAGGAGCTGTCCTCATTTCAACACCGCTAGGAAGAAAGTTACTTTTGTCTTGCCTGAAGTTGTGATCCCGAGGAAGAAATCTACGATGTGCATGATAACAAATCTTATGACTCGCTGGCAACCATTCAGACTGAGTATCTTAAGCACATATAGGGCATCCAAAATAGCCATGACCATTGCAACCAGATAATGTGCCATATGCTGGCAAATCGTGAATTGCCCACAACAGCATAACCTTGAGTGTGAAACTCTCTTGTTTATGTAAATCAAACGCTTGCACGCCTTCAACCCACAAAGCATTAAATTCTTCTATTAATGGAGCTAGAATAAGTCAATATCATCGCTAGGAGCTTTTGGACCAGGAATCAAGAGAGATAACATGCAGAACTCTTTCCTCATGCACAACAAAGGTGGGAGATTATATGGAACGAGGATCACTAGCCAAACACTTTGATTAGTGCTTAAATTACCAAATGGATTAAAACCATCGGTTGCTAATCCAAGATTAACATTGCGAGCTTCTTTAGCAAATTCTGGGTATGCAACATTTGCTGATTTCCAAATAGTGGAGTCGATATGATGCCTCATAAGATTACCCTCCTCCTCAGCTCTCGCATGCCAAGTCATAGCTTCCGATATCCACGGTACAGTGTACAGTCGTTTCAACCTTGGCCCCAAGGGAAAATATTTCAAAACTTTTTGCGGTACTTTGTGCATTCGAAAACCCTCTTATCCTGTATCCTTCTTTAAGAGAAATCGTGGTTCGCTGCATACCGGACATTTGTCGCTCGACTCATATTCGTTGCGGTACAAAATGCAATCATATTTGCATGCATGGATAGACTTGTATTTCATCACCAATCCTTTCAAGGTACTCTTCATCGTTGGATAGCTTGTCGGCAATGAGTTATCAATAGGGAGCAAATCCTTCGCACACAAAAGTAACACAGTCACACTAAGTCCGGATAAACCAAATTGGCTTTTCAGGTTTTGCAACCCTATCATCGCGTACAGTGTGGTGTGATCCTTGTTACAGTTGGGATATAAAGGTTTTGAAGCGAATTGTTTCAAACGAAGGTACTCCTCATCCTGAGTAACATCTGCATCAGCTTGTTCACATCTCTCATGGCTCATACTTTCATCGGCTAAAAAGTTATTAACTCCGTAGGCGTCATCGATAAGGTCATTCATCATGGGGCGTGCCGCCGAGCGATCATTCACTTGCACATTTACTCCTGTCGGTCGTTGTTCTGGGACAAACGCAGAAGACCGTTCACCATGCCAGCACCAGAACGTATATGTAATATCCATACCCCACTTTACTAAGTGTTGCGATACATCCTCATCGAGAAGGCGTTTACCGTTCTGACAACGAGTACATGGACATGGCATGATTTTATCGTTGAGATTTCTTTTCGCGAATTTAAGGAATTCCCTAACCCCTTGTACATACACCGGGCTTGTTCTCGTAACCTCACCCATCCATTCTTTATAAAGTGGAAACTCCATTGGAAAAGCTTCAGTGTTTAAAAGCCAAGTTCATCAAGTTTTGGAACATTCAATACGATATTGTTCAAAAAGTAACACAACATCAAGTATTGTTGATACGTTTTTTGAACATAATACTAACAGATATAGTATGAGAGAAAAAAATATAGTGTTAATGCCCTAATATGCCTTATCTCTCAAAGACTAAAAGGTAGGGCCCTAACCCATTCGTCATTGATTTGTGATCTATGCGATCTCTGCTATCAAAATATATTGCGTAGTCATCTCTAACCGTACGTGTAATTTTCGGTAGCATCTCCTCATATTCTCCTAAGTGTACGATCTACTGTGGTTGTAGTGTACACCTGAAGAATATCAAGGAAAACTATCGAATCATAATACACTGGATTAAAGAGACTGCATAATATATTTTGATAGCATATCGCATAATTCACAAATCAATGACAAACTGTCCAAAAATGGGACAATTCAAAGATTACTTTATAAATTTGAAACATTCCAAATACATGGAAGTTTGTAATTTATAAAATAATCTTCAAACGGGTGCTCTAAGCTTGATGATAAGTGAGTATCATGACATGTATGGTTATCCAACAATTATGAGTGACGTGGCATGTAAATAACACAAAGATTAAACAAACTAAAAGACGAAATAAATTAATAGAGGGATAAAAGAAAGAATGTAGGGTTACCTTAGGAAATTGGGTCCTCAATCACTTCTCAAAGAATAGAGATTCAAATGTGAAATCGTGAATCTTCAAAGGCTGAGGAAATTAGGAAAAATGAAACATCATTGTCAGGAAGATTACCTAATTTCATTATTAGGAAGTCATGTGATACTATAACAAATTATACGTCCAAAATTAGTTATTGAAACTTAGTTCATATTAAACCGTGACTTGATATCTTTAATTTGACATCCATATTATATTATACATTTTTTGAACTAAATGCAATGACATAAAGTTATAAGTTTTCTTTCTTATACGTATTAATTGGAAAACAAAGAGACTGCTTGCTTGTTCAATTTTTAATTAATTAATTAATTAAAAAAAACCTAATAAATAATGAATAAGGATAAATTGGGATTTAAAATTAAGTATGAGGACAAAATTATAAATCACAAGATTTTCTTTTATCCACACTTTTTAATATAGCAAGTATATATACGACTTTTTTATTTTTCTCTAGATTTTTTTGGGGTGTTATATATCTTACGAGAACTCAAATATTAGATTTACCTAGATGTAAAATATATTGACTTCTTTCGTGGTATTTTTTAATTTTTGACACCACGTTGTTTCAATCACAATGACTTGAATCCAGCATTAAGACAAGGTTGTTGATATGTATAAGGTCTTATTTTCTTGTGATGTCACATGCATCCCTTATCATCAAGCATTCATATAATAACCAAGCGAAATGTAAGAGTATATCTTACTTTTCTTCATTGACATTAAGAAAATGATTTGTATTAGCATTTATCAATGACTTAAGAAAAGATTTTATCAACTTTAATTTTAAAAAGGTACTCTTGGTAGAAACAATTGTAATCTTATGTCTCTTACTTATATCAATAACTCACACTATGCATCTAAATGTATTCATCTTTGTTACACGAGCTTCTTCATGACTATTTGGACTAATTAAGCATGACTGCCTCAATTTTTTTGGAGGCCTAGGTGTCACCTAGACCGCCTATGCTCATGGCCACCCCAGATGGAGTGTGGATTTTTGTAAAACCTACTTCTAATGCAAGAATGAACTAGTCTAGGTGATACTTTTCGAAAATACCAAGCAGTACCTATTTTTCTAAATACTTAAAAACTTTCATGTTTTTGAAAACACATTTTTGTAAATAGAAGAAAAATTGTGCATGAAAACATACCGAGATGATGAAAACAGCAGCTTAAGCTGCTGCAACATTTTGCAGCAGCAGTAGCTCGCAGCTTCATTTTTATGCAGCAGCAAGGCAGCTTGCTGCTGCAAAAAAATGCAGCAGCAAGGAATTTTTTTTTTTAAATTACAAAAAATTAAAATGGCAAACAAAGAGAATGGCCAAAAAAATTACAAAAAAAAGCATGAACCTATAGTAACCATTTAAAACAACAAAAATTACAACAATAAACATGAAAACATTATCATAAATGGCACAATAACTACCTAAAACAATCAACACAAACATGCATTGAAGTAAAATGGAGAAAAAGGATAATTTAGGTATCTATATTGTTGAATTTCACAAGTGTTGAGCAATGGGTAGAAAGTGTGAGCTTCAATTACTTGATTTTCGGAGCCAATCTCATCACCATTTGTTGAAATTAGGGTTGAAAATGGAGAATTTTCGGTGCCTTTGAGGTTGGTTCTCCATTCTTTTCGTATACCTAGATCCCCAATTCTGATTTGGGGATTTTAAACCCTTTTATTTATTTTTTTTTATGGGTCACGGTTCTGGACCGTTACCCGGTCATTCCCCGATTGTCACAGTTGTGAACCGTGACAATCAACTCCGATTGTCACGGTTCATGACCTTGACAATACCCGACTAAATTGTCACGGTCTATGACCATGACAATGATTAAAAAAATAAAATAAAAAACTCGAGTTGGTCACGATTTTTTGGCGTGACAATTAGCGAAAATTGGAGTCACGCCTAATTGCCGTGACCCCTCTTATTTTCTTTGTGTGACAATTTGTAAATTATGGTGTAGTGGATTGTTGGAGCATTGATTTTCTGGGTCCATTTCCTTCATCTTTTGGATACCTTTATATATTGGTGGGTGTTGACTATATGGCAAAATGGATAGAGGCCGTTCCATGTAAGAAAAATGATCATAAAACTGTCTTGAAATTCTTGAAAGAAAATATTTTCTCTCCACATGGTACGCCTCGACCCATTATCAGTGATGGGGGTAAGCATTTTTACAATAAACCTTTTGAAGCTTTGATTAAAAAGTATGGTATCAATCATAAAGTTGCTACCCCTTATCACCCACAAACTAGTGGTCAGGTTGAACTAGCTAATCGGGAAATAAAATATATTTTAGAAAAAACGGTGAATCCAAACTGTAAAAATTGGTCTTTACGATTGTCTGATGCTCTTTGGGCCTCATCGTACAACTTTTAAAACCCCGATTGGCATGTCTCCATACAGATTAGTCTATGGAAAAGCTTGTCACTTCACTAGTACAAAAAGAGCTTAGGGTGGCAGTTGTTTTGCATTTAGGGTGGCGGTTGTTTGAATGCCACCAGAAATGGCGACACCCAATGTCAATATTTAGGGTGGCGATTCCAAAAAGACCACCCTATCGTTTTTTTTTAAAAAAAATTTCGTATACTTAGGGTGGCGGTTGTGATTCACAACCGCCACCCTAAATATACTTAGGGTGGCGGTTGTGATTCACAACCGCCACCCTAAGTTTATCATTTTTTTTTCAAATTAGTTAGGGTAGCGGTTGTGCAACCGCCACCCTAACTTTGATTTTTATTTTTATTTTTAATTTTTTTTGTAATTACTTTGGGTGGCGGTTGTTGGTCAACAACTGCCACCCCAAGTATATTTATTTATTTATTTTTTTTAAATTTGTAAAATTTTGGGTGGCGGTTTTCGTTGACAACCGCCACCCAAAATCAATTTTTTTTTTTGGGATCCTATTATACCTATTGCATGTAGAAGTACTACATGCGAAAATTGTCACCTAAATCCAACAACACAACCTGCAATTGAACCAATAGTATGCAAAACCATTCGCAACTACGTGCCTGAACTTAAGCCGAATGAAACAAGTAGAAAGGAACTCCAGATCACCAACTAATTAAGTATATATTTAGCCACAGCACCAACTAATTAACGAATAAAGCAAATACAACCTAATGAATCAATTAAAAGCAGCTCAATCGCACATCCATATATACCCAAGTTCACAACCACATAAAGATATAGATGGCCACAATGCACGAGAAAATAAGTAAAAGTAGAAGCTAGGAAAATTAATCGAAATCTATAAATTAAATGATCATTTCATAACTTCTCAAAAGAATTCAACCCACAGTTGTCGTACCACATTGATGTTTTCCTGAGAATACACTTCGGCTCCATACACCTATAAGTGAAATAATGAAAGATAATCAATTTTATACATACCAAATAAAGTACGGAATGCTTAAATAATTAACCGATCTACATTAATCAATAACACACCATTTGTAGATCTCCGCCTTGACCATATCGTAGCATTATGCCATTCATATTTTTCATGACGCAGTAACCACACTCATCACCTCCTGGTTGTTGTGGACACTATAATTTGTATGTATCAACAAAATAAAAATAGTCATTAACAAAAAAATCTATTTTGAAAGAAATTCATATATCTTCCAAACAGAAATGAAAAAAAGTTACAAAAAAATAACTTTTGCAGTTGAAAATTATATATGTACATACCCGAAGTAATTTCCATTGAACGCTGCTTCGTCGTACACCCTTTTTATCCCACATCACTCTGAAAGCTCTAAATATTTAAAGTATATACATAATATTAATATATAAGAAGCGATCTAAACTCCAACTTATCATATAACCAATAAATGAAATGAAAATCATTGGATATTCTCTTACATGCTTATGAGCGACTTGATAAGCAAATTTCTCTTCTGATTGGCCAATGAATCCATTACGTATACCGTATTGGTTGAGGGCTCAATGACAAGCAATAACCAATGCTGACTAACAAATGTGACAATTAGCATTTTAGTAACATATATATGTATGAATTTCAAACTTATAAAATTCACAAATTAAAGTGAGAGTGATCTTACTCTTGGTGGTATGGCGCCAAAATATATTTCGGATCACTTAAGTTGCACAATGCATCATTGATGTAGCGTGAAGCATCCGTATGTTGAGTTCTAATCATAACTCCAGCTATTAGCGACGGATTCAAGAAACCAAATGGTATTCCATACAACTGGCAGTTCCGATGAATGTACCTATTACATAAAAGACGAATTTAGAAGTTTATTACACGACTGAAAAGTAAAAGAGTCATGTAAATTCAAATGGGAATTGAAATCTCACAATTGAAATACTTCCAAAATAGGAGCACTCAACCATTTCATCGCCATGAATTCGGCGATATCAGTAGCAGTAACAAAGATATCGGTGTCATGTGATCCAGGAAATAAGTCATCGAGAGGGACCTCCAATATATCATTACCAGTAGGCATCATATTGATCAAATCGACCAATAGCTTGCAAGAGTTAGGAAGACCCTGGTACGTTGCGTCATCAACGAGATTGCGCGGTGCAGTTGCGCTCTGGGCAAAACTAGGAGGCTTCTTCTGTTTGCCGGCTCGATCCTTCTTCTTACGTACAGCAGGATCCTACAACGGTAAAGTAGTCATTATAACATTACATTAAAGGATTTCAAAGTATTAACTACTATAAATGCTATTACATAATATTCAATCAAATAAAATAGTAAAAAACTATTAGAAACCGTCTATTAACTTACATTTTCCAACTGAGCTTGGCTTTTAGGCGATTGAACAAAACTTCCCATGGCATCCCCTAATACCACTAAGTCATCTCGAACTGGAATGGGAAGAGGCAACTCACGATATTGTTCAGGAACCATATCAATCCGCACCTTCACGTTTCCTTCTATAAGTTGGCAACCATGCACAACCGTATCTTCGGTAATAGGATAGCAAATCCCCTGTGCGACCTGTTGTATCTGGCCTTCATGTGATAGGCACAGTATACAATTAGTAATTTCCTGTTGTTCCAAAAAATTAACAACCAACAATTACTGTTACTTGCTACAATTATTGTGAAGCTAATCGATTATCTATACTATTTTAAAAATAAGTAAAATTAATTCATTTAGTATTGTAAAGGAAAATAACTTCAACAAAATACCGTAATGGCGATGAATGGATCTGGCGCTCCCGAGGCATGACAAACACTGCTATTACTCGCATGTCTAGTGCTGGCCATCATTGCTCCCATCCCAGTAGGTACTTGGATACCTAGTTGAATGAGGGTCTCAACAATTCTCTGCTGAACCCTACTATCAAATTCGGCATTCAATTGACTTTGTACCTCCCGTGCAACCCGGCTGTCTAAATCTTCTCGATCGAAGTTGTATTTCTTCGATTGTTCAGACGGCTTTCCAAAAACTGCCCTCACACCACCTGCGTATCCACCGAATGTTCTCGGCCGGCCCGGATGATCCTCTTTCCCTAGAGCTACTGAAAGTATGTCGTGCTGTCTCGTCGGGACAAAAGTTCCCTCCTCAACTTCTTTAGATTTATCCACCTGTTCCAATCAAAGGTAAATTAAGTATTAACAGTTATCATTGGTTAAATAATCAATTATATGTACAATTGGAAAGAAATACTTACAATCTTGTCGTAAATATCCATAATACCATGGGGGTATATCAAAGTTCCATCGGGGTGAACGTGCAATCTTGCCCGTAAGTAGTCCCATGAACGATCACTGTGTAAAATGGAATCGCTAACAGACCCGGAGGAGGATAGGTGCCCTAAGGGGTCATTCTGTGCCCACACCTCCTTCATTCCTGCGTAGCCTGCGGACCCCATGTGATGGGGATACTTATTATATGATTGGCTCTCCCTTGCCTTCTCACTTGTGGTCTTCAAGAAATTAAAATACCATTATTGATCAATATGGTGGACAAGACTCTTAGAGAAAAAATATAAAGATGAATTGCATAGTTAATTGTAATAACTAGAGAAGTATACCTCAAATTCTTTACTAATCGCCCTCTCTTTGAATTGCTCCCAATCTTCAGGGGTAATGAAATTATACACATCAATTGGGGAGTCAGTTCTTTTTTCCTTATTGCGAATCCACTTCTGCACGAGTTTATTCTTAAAATTTCTCATTCTGTGCCCAGCTTGTGAAATAACTTTCTTCTTCAATTTGTCATCTTTCAAATTACACGTTATCTGTAATGTTAAAAACATTCAACTCTTACCCTTACTAATACGAAAATAAGTGTTAATCAGAGCTTCAAATTGTAATTTGCATCTTATTACCTTAATATCTTCCCAAATGGTATTCTTTAGGCCGGTTTCCACCTGTCTCCAATCAGTATAATTTATATTTACCTTTGAGCGTGCAACTACACCAATATAATGTCGGAATCCCGTGCCACGTGCCCCCATCGGCCGATCTAAGTCATCAAAATCATCATCTGTCAAATGAATACTCTTTCTCTTCCACTTCGACATAGTCGTCAATCCTCTCGACCGTCTGGTGCTCCTTTCAGCACACGGTTCTCCTAATGTAGATGAAGATCTGGAATCTGACATATTTCTGACCTATCAGCACGCGCCTGTACATTAACAAAAATATTAATAATCACGATAATAATAAATAAGATGCTGCAATGAATACGACTGAAAAATAATACAACCGTTATAGTTAGAAATAACATATGGCGTACACCCATAAATTTAAATTGTAAATAATAGCAACGGAATAGATTTTAAATATTACCAATAAATAATAACACCGGTTGATCATCACGCGTACTCTCCCTCCTGATGGTCCTGATGGAGGTGTTTCATCCCAGTGATCATATTCATCTTCATCAACCACATCACCGATCCCAACAATACGTCGCTTCCCTTGGAGGACAACTAACCACTTTGTATCGCTCGGATCAGTAATGTAAAACACTTGCTTAGCTTGTGATGCAAGTATAAATGGATCATTCCGACTTCCAACCCGAGAAAAATCTACCCTACTGAAACCCAATTTGTCAATCGATACACCCCGGGTGTTGTCCACCTACTTGCATCGAAATACGCACATCTGAAACTTCGTGTAATCAAGTTCCCAAATTTCTTCAATGATACCGTAGTACGTATCGACCCTATTATCAGTCGATACTGCCACCTGTGACACTCCACTATTTTGCATCATACTTTTATCATCTTGACCTTTTGTATAAAATGTATACCCGTTAATCTCATATCCCTGGTAAGATATCACACGAGATGCGTGTCCGTAAGCCAACCACTTCACCGTCTCTTCAATCATTTCTGGCGCATACATCAACCGATTCATAACTTTATTTTTAAACCATACTGGGAAACAACGATTATGTTCACTAACCAACCACCGTTCGCCTTTCAAAGGATTATCCGCCCTTAAAACTGCCATGTGCTCATCGAAGTATGGTTGAACCACTGCAAGATGATGCAAAACGACAAGATGAGCTTTGGCTAGGTCTTCAGCTGTGGGATCGATCGGCTTGCGTCCAACAATGCCCTTACAGTCAAGCCTTCCCTCATGTCGAGATATAGGAATACTAATAGGTTCAACTTTTGCTAGATAATCAATACAAAATTCAATGACTTCTTCAGCAACATAACCTTCAACGATACTGCCCTCTGGTCTAAATCGATTTCTCACGTATCCCTTCAGAACACCCATAAACCGTTCAAATGGATACATATTGTGCAAGAATATTGGACCTAACTGCTTAATTTGTTGAACCAAGTGAATAACCAAGTGCACCATGACATCGAAAAAGGATGGCGGGAAAAACATTTCTAGTTGACAGATTGTGACAACAACGTTTGCCTGCAGTATATCTAACTCATCTGGATCAATAACCTTACTGAATATTGTATTGAAGAAAAGGCAAAGTTGTGCAATTACACGCCTGACATTTTCAGGCAATATATCGCAAATAACAATCGGCAAAAGCTGCTGCATCATAATATGGCAATCATGAGACTTCAATCCAACCAACTTCAAGTCCTTCATCGACACAAACCTCCGGATATTTGATGAATAACCTGATGGAACTTTCACCCCTCTCAAACATTCACAAAAAATTTGTTTTTCTTTCTTAGATAGAGTGTAGCAAGCCGCCGGTAAGAATGGACGCTTCCCCGTCTCTTCAGTAGGTGCTAACTCTGGCCTTATTCCCAAATCCACCATGTCCTTCCTAGCATTGACAGAGTCTTTCGTCTTTCCCGGGATGTTTAGCAACGTCCCGATGATATTTTCGCAAACATTCTTCTCTACGTGCATGAAATCGATACAATGTCTCACCTCTAAATACTTCCAATAAGGTAATTCCCAAAAAATTGATCTCTTCTTCCAAATATTTTTTTAGTCTGCTTAAAAGTCTTACCGAACTGAACTGAAATATCTTTAACTCGATCGAAAACCTCTTCCCCGGATAACGGCAAGCATGCGACCCGATTCTCGGTTTTCGATACCTATGATTTTTTGGAAGAAAAATCCGATGATCCATGTAGACATTTTTCTTGCAATTGTTCAAATATAGGCTACATGTGGCATCTTCGCACACGGGACATGCCTTACCACCTTTAATTGTGTAACCCGACAGGTTACCAAAAGCTGGAAGATCATTTATTGTACAAAATAGCATTGCACGTAAATTAAAATTCTCCCGACGATTAGCATCAAACACCTCCACACCCTCCTCCCACAACCTCCTTAGATCATCAATTAGGGGTGCTAAATACACGTCGATATCATTACCCGGTTGTTTCGGACCTGAGATTAGCAATGACATCATCATGTATTTGCGCTTCATAGATAGCCAGGGAGGAAGATTATAGATCACCAAAAGTACCGGCCAAGTGCTATGCCGACTGCTCATATCGCCGCGTGGATTCATTCCGTCTGTACATAATCCGAGACGAAGATTCCTATCTTCATCCCCAAAATCTCGAAATCTCCTATTGAAATTGCACCATTCAGGGGAATCAGCCGGATGTCTTAGTTTTCCATCCTTTTTCCTCCCTTCTGCATGCCACAACAATTTGGTTGCATCATCTGCATTTGCAAACAAGCGCTTAAACCTTGGAATGATAGGTAAATACCATAATACCTTTGCTGGAGGGCCGTTCTTGCCCGGGCAACCATCATTGCTGTTCTTTCTCTTATACCTTGATACCCCACACTTCGGACATATATTCAAATCTCTGTACTCATTCCGATACAATATACAATCATTTGCACAAGCGTCTATCTTCTCAATCTCCATACCCAATGGGCATAACATCTTCTTAGCCTTGTACGTTGAGTTGGAAAACTCATTATGATCTGGAAGCATATCTACTAAAAGCTCCAATAACGCCGTGAAACTCCGATCACTCCACGCACTTTTCGCTTTCAAACTTAACAACTTGAACACAGCTGATAACTTGTTGTATTTTACACAACCAGGGTATAAAGGTTTTTCGGAATCGGCAAACAATTTGTCGAACTCATAGGGCCTATCAATGAAATCATCTTGCACGTCACGCAACATTTCATCCAAACGATCGTACTCCACATTCATATCTATATTTTTCTCATGACCGTCGGTGCCACTGCCCAACTTATTTTTATTAATATGCCCACCACCATTGCCACCACCAACATTGCCACCACTGCTGGTACCAGCCACTATTTGCTCACCATGCCAAAACCAACACGTGTAACCCATCTTAAACCCGTTTTTAAACAAATGGTTTCTCACTTCCGCAGGAGTGTCATAACCAATAGTATTATTACACACTGAACAAGGACAAACAATCTTATCTTTCTTATATTTCTTTCTGCCATCCTCAGCGCATTTCAAAAACTCAATAACTCCATTTACATATTAAAGAGAAGTATGATCTCCATACATCCAACTCCGATCCATTTCGAACGACCTATAGAGTTATTTTTCCACAATTAACCATGTAATAATATCATTACGTATAGTCTCGTTATTTTTCGCTTATTAAGCGTGTAATGTCAAATGTTCTAAATCTGCTTTATAACTCCATATCTAATCGAAAGGGTAGGGACCTAAACCATTCGTCATCTATCTGCATAATATCGAACTGTGATTTTTTGTGTAAAACCGGTACCGTATTGTACAGTAAATTTCGGCAGCACCTCCCCTTAGTTCTCCTAAGTGTGCAATTCACGTAAAACGTAATTCACACCCGGAGAACAAAGGAGGATACTACTGAAATTAACGTAAATACATAACCGTCTACACAAAATATTAAATTTGTCACAGTTCGATTTACGCAGATAGATGACAAACTCTCCACTGGGAGAATTCAAAGATAATCTTGTGCGTCTTAAACTGAGCAACAATGCGTGCACAGTTAATGACATACAAGATTATCTTCAAACGGTTTTCTAAGCTATATGCAGGCATGTGAAGTGCGGTGTAATACAATAAATAAAATCAACCAGGGTAACAAAAAGATGAAAAGGTAATTCGACAATTTGATTTATTAATTTACTCCACAAAACTAATAGAATGACTATATTAATTAAAATGATATTAAATAGTTCTACTCTTAATCCAATTGCTATATATAATTGTAATAAATTATAGTCATTCTAATTATATAAATATAATGAATCCGAAATTATTATTACTTGTATTGAAATAATATTATTCTCATGATCATTTCTAATAAATTATATTTATATAAAATTATTTTTAATATATTTATTACATATTAAAATATAGTTCAACATATATAATTTATAAATATTACATGCATTATTTTATCATACGTACATAGAATACTAATTACTCTAAATTTAATAAATTATAATCATTATACTTATTATAAATATAATAAATACGAAAATATTAGTACCTTAATTTATTGAAATATATTATAATAAATTATTCACATGCTCTTTTTTAAAAATTTATATCTATATAAATTTAATATTAATTTATTTATTACGTATTAAAATGTAATTCAAGATAATTTATAAATATTGCATGCATTATTTTGTCATGCGTAAAATATACTAACTAAATTAGGAACGTATCAATAAATTAAAAATAATATTATTTCATAAAATATCAATTTTAATAACCATATTAATAATTCCTTTTTGAAATTCTCTTATGAGTTATTTATAATTCCTCCAAAACTATTCAATAAAATTACTTCACTAAAGAATACTAACCAATCTACCTATCACACACTAATTAACTCAATAATAATATATATAAAATCCCAAGTATATGTCCATTTGCAACAAATAATATAGGGAAATTTGAACAAAAAACATATCTAATAGCACCAAATACTAACTAAATTAGGAACGTATCAAAAAATTAAAAATAATATTATTTCATAAAATAATATCAATTTTAATAACCATAATAATAATTTATTTTTTAAATTTTCTTATGAGTTATTTATAATTCCTCCAAAATTATTCAATCAAATTACTTAACTAAAAAATACTAACCAATCTACCTATCACACACTAATTAACTCAATAATAATATATATAAAATCCGAAGTATATGTCCATTTGCAACAAATAATATAGGAAAATTTGAACAAAAAACATATCTAATAGCACCAAATACTAACTAAATTAGGAACGTATCAAAAAATTAAAAATAATATTATTTCATAAAATAATATCAATTTTAATAACCATATTAATAATTTATTTTTTAAATTTTCTTATGAGTTATTTATAATTCCTCAAAAATTATTCAATCAAATTACTTAACTAAAAAATACTAACCAATCTACCTATCACACACTAATTAACTCAATAATAATATATATAAAATCCGAAGTATATGTCCATTTGCAACAAATAATATAGGAAAATTTGAACAAAAAACATATCTAATAGCACCAAATACTAACTAAATTAGGAACGTATCAAAAAATTAAAAATAATATTATTTCATAAAATAATATCAATTTTAATAACCATATTAATAATTTATTTTTTAAATTTTCTTATGAGTTATTTATAATTCCTCCAAAATTATTCAATAAAATTACTTAACTAAAAAATACTAACCAATCTACCTATCACACACTAATTAACTCAATAATAATATATATAAAATCCGAAGTATATGTCCATTTGCAACAAATAATATAGGAAAATTTGAACAAAAAACATATCTAATAGCACCAAATACTAACTAAATTAGGAACGTATCAAAAAATTAAAAATAATATTATTTCATAAAATAATATCAATTTTAATAACCATATTAATAATTTATTTTTTAAATTTTCTTATGAGTAATTTATAATTCCTCCAAAATTATTCAATAAAATTACTTAACTAAAAAATACTAACCAATCTACCTATCACACACTAATTAACTCAATAATAATATATATAAAATCCGAAGTATATGTCCATTTGCAACAAATAATATAGGAAAATTTGAACAAAAAACATATCTAATAGCACCAAATACTAACTAAATTAGGAACGTATCAAAAAATTAAAAATAATATTATTTCATAAAATAATATCAATTTTAATAACCAATAATTTATTTTTTAAATTTTTTTATGAGTAATTTATAATTCCTCCAAAATTATTCAATAAAATTACTTAACTAAAAAATACTAACCAATCTACCTATCACACACTAATTAACTCAAAAATAATATATATAAAATCCCAAGTATATGTCCATTGTAACAAATAATATAGGGAAATTTGAACAAAAAGCACATCTAATAGCAACAAATTAACAATAGAATTTGGGGATGATATTTTCTAACCTTAAAAATACGAAAATATATGACCAATTGATAGGGAGGAGACAAGTTTTCTTCAAATGTGGCTTCAACAACAACCAAAATTGCTCCAAATCCGATTTCAACAAAATACCTACAATTTCACATGTTAAATTCCTCAAAATACTCGAAATTTGGACAAAATCTTCAAGAGGAGGATTCTTACTTCAAATATAGCTCCAACCCATGACCAATTTGCAGCCAAATGCGTCTAAATGATGGAATTGTGGTCGAATTTCCCCATTTTGGAAGAATTTTCTCGCTGAGCTTCTGGTTTTCGTTTCGTGTGAATTGGGGATCTTGGGTGCATCTGGTTTTTTTTTTAATTTAAATTTAGCTTAGGGTGGCGGTTGTAGCACAACCGCCACCCTAAGTGATCATACGGTGGCGGTTGTGTATTTACAACCGCCACCAAATCAATTTTTTTTTTTAACTTTGACTACGGGTGGCGGTTGTGCGTACAACCACCACCCTAAGTTTTTAATTTTTTTTTAAAATTTTTTATTGTTTAGGGTGGCGGTTGTTTGAACAACCGCCACCCTAAATATTTTATTTTATTTTATTTTTTTTTTCAGTTTGGTGATTTCGGGTGGCGGTTGTGTTTCACAACCGCCACCCTAAGTATTATAAATTTTTTTTTTTATTTTCATTACTGTTTATGGTGGCGGTTGTTTGAACAACCGCCACCCGTTCTACATCTTAGGGTGGCGCATTTATCAACAACCGCCACCCTTTATTCCACAGATGAACCACTGGTGGCGTTTTCATTAAAAACGCCACCAAATGGGCGTCTCCTAAAACCAATTGTGTACTAGTGCTTGCCTGTAGAATTGGAACACAAAGCTTATTGGGCTATAAAGGCATTCAATTTTAGTTTGAATGATGCAGGCTCTCTTAGGAAATTACAGTTGAATGAATTGGAAGAACTCAGGAATGAGGCATATGAGAATTCTAGGATTTACAAGGAACGGATGAAAGTTTTTCATGATAAGAAAATTCTAAGGAAAAATTTTGAGCTTGGTCAAAAAGTTCTCTTGTATAATTCTAGATTGCATTTGTTTCCTAGTAAGCTTCGTTCTAGGTGGACAAGGCCTTTTGTGGTTAAAAGAATTTTTCCTTTTGGTGCTATTGAGGTTGAGGACCCTAAGAATGGCAATGTGTTTAAGGTCAATGGACAATGTCTTAAACCATTCTTAGAAAATATTGTTCTAGAGGATGAGACCATCTCTCTAGAAACTCCGGTCTACCAGGATTGATAAGTTGGACCTGTCGTCCACATTTGTTGTAAATGTTTCATTTTATTAATTTTGTTTTGTTCTGTTTCATTTTTTTCCCCTATTATTTTGCTGTTTTAGAAACTAACAAGTTGCAGCGAAATCGCTTGGAGAACTCTTCACTAGCAGATGCCCTCTTTCCTACTCTTCCCTTTTACTTCAATCCAATTGTTTTCCCTCTTTTACTCAATCTCTCACATTGAGGACAATACTAATTTTAAGTTGGGGTGGGGGGGAGGAAGTAGTAATCTATTTAGCATTTTCTTATGCAATTCGTTAGAATTCTTATCTTATTTTATTTTCTTCCTTTAAAAAAAAAGACCAATTTTTTTTTTTTTTTTGAAAATATGGTAGTTTATTCTTTATTTGATTTGATTTGATTCTTTTAGTTTTCTTTTGGGTGATGTGTGGGTGTATGTATTTGATGGCATGAAAAAGATAATATTTGATGTTACGAATTCAGTGGGTTTGCTATGAGTTGTGAGCATTAATTCTTTATATTTTTCCCCGCAAAGCATTTTTCATGCCACTTATAATTGCGCAGCCATGTTGGTGTGTTTCACTATCTTCGAATTTGCATGAGTTGAGAAATCACGAATAGGTGTAGATTTGTATAAACCCTTGTGAGCTTTTGAGCCTTATGATTGAAACATTACGCATTAATCACACTTATTCATGTGCATATGATCTTATTTTTGCGTGTATACTCTAGAACTTGTTGTAAACCAGTTGAAACATGTATCAATTTGGCAATGATTTGTAGATGACCGAGGCACTTAGGACGTACCCCCATTGCCAAATCATCCTATGTCCTTTAATTTTTACCCCTAACTAACCCCTTTGAGCCATAAATAAGTGTATTCTTTCATGAAATCGTGCATTCTTACCCCGAAACTTCAAACACTATATCCTACCCTATTCTATGGAATTGGTGGAGCATTGAAGATATCTTGGTGTTGAAGGTCAATTGTTATTGATGGTTACATGATTGAATGATTGAAGTTGGGGGGCGTTTGTGAAAAAAAAATAAAAAGAATAAAAAAAGAAAGGGGGAAAAATGAGAAAGAAGAAAAAACAAAGGTTAAAAAAAAAGTCGTGAAAAGAAAAAAGAAAAAAAAAGAAAGAAAGTTGAGTTTGATTCTTTGTGGTGCTAGTGACGTTGTTTACGAAGTACGAGCCAAAAGAAAAATGACTGATACAAGGCTCTAGTAAGAAGAGGATGGGAGTTTCATGTGATTCATATCTTTTACATCTATATGTGCTCTACTAGTTCCTAGAATCCGTTGTTTATCACATACACTTCCCTTCTTTTAGCCTTAACCTTTAGCCTCATTACAACCCTATATAAAGACCTCTTGATTCAAGTGATATTGTCATATTGATAGTTCAGACTCAGTAAGAAAGCAAGCATATGGCGGCACCTCTAATGAGATCAATTGAGTGAAACACTAAGCCTAGCTAGTTATGAGTGATTTTATTCTGAGTGACATATCCACTGGCGAGACTTGAAGTTGAGGCTTATTTGTGATTATTGGTTTATGTGGAAACCGAGGCAAGGGAGTTCACTAATATTGACTGAGCTATTATCGATGTTTATGAACTAAACTTTGTGGTGACAAATATTTGCAAGTCTTGCTCACTCTTGTGGTCACCTTTTTGAAATTGTGACTCTCTGCTATGCGGTTTTGGTTATCTCTGAGCTAGTCATGGGAAGCAAATAAGTTAGATTAGCTTGATATTTCTTGAGTCGTTTTAATTGCTAGAGACTAGCAATAAGCTAGTTGGGGGGTGTGTGATTAGTGCTCAAAAGTGATATTTATTTTGCATTAATTTATATATTTTGGGCAACTAATCTTAATAATAATAATGAACTAGTAATAATTTTTGCATTGTGTTTTCAGGTTGATATACTGATGCAAAAGAAGGAATGAGATAGTCAACTATCTTTTAGAAGGAAGAAAAAAAGAAGGCAGCAGGAATGAATTCAAGAAAGAGAGACAAAATATGATGGGCCATGTTTGCATATGTACACTATGTAAATGACATAGTGGGATTGGTTAATTATGAGTTGGGCCTTGAACCCAATACAACTAGTGGGATTCATTCTTTGGGGGATATATGCATACATACAGAGACGGGATAGAAAAAAGAAACGGGAGAAGGGGCTGGACACATTACAGAGGAAAAGCCGAGAACGGGAAGGGACGAACAGAAATTGTTGTAGACTCGGCAACTCATCTTCAAAACTCTCTCTAAATTATGGTTTTATCTTTCTTCTCTCTGGGGAACTAATCTCCCAACTAAGGTTAGGGGAGAAACCTAGATTATCTATGTGGTGTTAGTTGATTTAATTTAGACAAGTACTTTGTATGCAATTTTGGTTTTGGAATGTTAATCTAGCATTGCGATTGTTTATTTAGATGATTGATGGTTGTTATATAATCTAATTCATAGGTTTAATCAAGTTTTTCCTATTATTTATTAGAAACAACCATACTTTTGAAATTTTCAAGACCCAATTGATTGATTAAAAATCTCAATCGGATTATTTCTTGATAGATTGTTGCCGTAGGTACAATTTATCCTTGAGATTAATTTCATAAGAGATTATTTGTGCTGATTGTGTAAACAACCATTAATTAAATTTATCTTTTCAATGTTGATTCTTAAGTAAGTTTTAAGAAAATAATTGAATTAGTAATATTGCATTGATAATCGACGGTGGAACCCTGACATCTTAGTGTTTCTGTCTTATTAGTTTACTACAACTCAAGTTCATTTATTTCACTATTACAATCTCAATTGAAGCATTTTAATTATTTTATTTTTCTTAGTTTATAATAGTTTTGCGATCTTTCTCATTGCTCCTGCTGGAACGACACTCATACTCTGAGTTAAACTACTAGCGACTCTTGCACTTGGGATTAGCAAGCAACATTCCTTGTGTAAGACCTTGGAGGCAGGGCGCTCTCCCACCGATGGAGCGCCGAACACCTCAAGAAATATTATCAGTAGGGCATCGCCCCATGTAGCATGCTAGGGGAGTAAATTCACCTGCAAACATTCAATGTAGTGCTTATAGAGCCATTTCCTTACTTCCAAGGCACCAATTATCTTTGGGCAAGCAGGCCCATACATGAAGGCGCATCGTTCGAGCCCCTTTACTACATTTCTACTATCTTTGGGAAAGCAGGCCGATGCATGAAGGCGCGGCGTTCGAGCCCCTTCACTGCACATCTATTATCTTTGGGCAAGCATGCCCACACATGAAGGCACGACGTTCGAGCCCCTTCACTGCACTTCTACTATCTTTGGGCAAGCAGGCCCACGTACGAAGGTTCATCGTTCGAGCCGCTTCACTAGATTTCTATTATATTTGGGCAAGCAGGCGCACGCATGAAGACGCGGCGTTCGAGCCCCTTCACTGCACCTTTCGTTACTTTCACTGTACTCCAGTTATTCTTGGGTGACCCAGCCCTTCACTATATTCTAGCCAAATAATGGGCGAGTTAGTCCACCAGGGACGGGGCAAAGCTACTCGCTCAATCCCAGTGGAACTATATTCGACACTTAGCAAGAAATATATCAATCATACGACAAATGCGAGGAATGCAAGAAAACAAATAAGATTGAGTCGCACCAACACAACAAAATCACGCCACATTGGCAAAAGTCATTTTTATTAATGAAGCTCCGGAAACTGAGCCATCCTTATTTACATTACATGAAAATTAAAGAAAAGCAACTACAAGTATTTACAAACTACTCATCGCCGTCGTCGTGCTCAGCCTCATCCTCGTCCTCCTCCGCTCCAAGATCTCTCCGAATGGAGGACAAGTTGAGTCCGGGGAAGGCTCTTACACGGCTCGGAGGGCCAGCTTCACTCCCTCCGATGCCCCACGGTCCAAGAGCGAATGGTAGTACTCGGAGGTGTGAAAGGTCTCCATGAAGGCTCTCTCCCACTCCGCCCGGTCCGACCCTTGATCCGCCGGGGAACTGGGTGAGGGCTGGTCCGCCTTAGCCTTCTTTACCTCCTCGAGCTTGGCCTTCAGGCGAGCGACCTCATCGGCCATTTACTTATTCTCCTCTATCAACTGCTGTGCATATGGGTACAGTGTGTTAAACTTGGATTTAAACTCCAACTATTCAAGCTTAAAAGTGAATTGTTGGGAACGTACCTCGCTCAGGTCACATCGGAGGTCGTCCACGGCCTCCCCGATATTCGGTCAATTCCATATCAAGGGCGACGGTTGTCCATTGAAGCTCGTCGTGGTCGGCCCGGAGGTTTGTAATGGTGGTGTCCTTGGCGGGCAACACTTGGTTGAATTTAACTTTCAGCTGGTCGGTCACCTTTTTGGCCTTGCCGACCTCTACCTCCCGCGACTTCCTCTCCCACTGCAACCGCCTCAACTCGGTGGCCCCATCAACTTGCCTCGCCTCCTGAGACTGGAGCAATGCCCCCCACTCAGCATGGGCATGAACAAGGAGGGCGTGCTTCTAAAGAGACCTCCGAGTCGGACTCGGTTAGCTCGTCCTTTGTCTTCCTCAACTCCTCCTCGCGCAAGGCGACTCTAGCCTTCTCCATCTCCAGAAGATCGGTCATCTCGGAAAGCGAGCCACACCTATCCTTATAGGACTCAAAGTCCTTCGTCATTTCCGCCATCGCCCGCCTTGCCTCCGAGATGAAGAAGAGTGCCCGACTACTCTCCGCCTCGGCCACATGAACCAGCTGATCCACCGTCATCCTTGTCGCAAGGGCCGAGGTCTCCTACGGCACGTACCTCACTAGTAAATTACCTCCGATGGGAGCAAGCGGACGCTGGGTACGAAGGAGCTTGTCACTCAATTTCTTCCTAGAGGGTCCCACCAGCCTCTTATACTCCTCCATCAGTTGTCTTGGCCCCGAAGCAAGCAGGGCTGGACCAACAGCCTCCGACCGAGGAGACCCCGAAGACTATAGTTCCACGATGGGACTCTTCTCCCGACACCGGATGACCAAGGGGTCCACCTCTCCCCTTGGCTCTTCATCCCCGGCGAGGGACATGGCGAAGGGCATGACCGACGGCATCCTCTCTGACGCCTTGACTAGCCTTCTCCTCCCACTCGATGACGCGGCCACTACGACTATAGCGGGCTGTTGGGGGGAAGCGGTGCACTCGAACCCATAACCCTCCATGAAAAGATTGTCAATGTGCGACGCCGCCTAACGCTCGTCCGCCGCCAGTACCGTCCCTTCCACCAGCACCACCTCCACCACAGGCCTCGCCTCCTTCGTCGGCCGCCCGGGTACAAGGGCCTTCTTCGTCTTGGCGGCCATCAGCTGCTCCATGGGAACGACTGGGATCGATATCACCTTCCTCTTCTTTGACACCTCTGCCGGCGGAGCTAAGGGGACCGACCCGCCGGCCACCGTTGTTTGAACAACCAACCAAGTCGCAACGACCGCCTTGCACTCCCGGGCTATCAGGTTGTTCGTCGCCTCGCCCGCTAACCCAATTGGCATTGGCAGACAGGACACCCCGCCTCGACCACAATCTTGGCCTGAGCCAGACCCTCGACCTCTTCACCTACAAGGCACAAAGCCAGCCGATGTCACACACAATAAGCATCGCGCAAGAAATAGAACGGTGCATTTATGAGTTGTGGGAACCAAGCGGGCACGTCCAGCCTTTTTTTTTTCGAAAAGTCTGACATACAACTGGTCCTCCTCTGGCCTTCGGAGGATCGCCGCCAGAATCTTAATGTCTCTATCATACAATTCGAACGTTCGAGAGCCGCATTTGAAAAACAACTACCGATCAACATCAACAAGGAAGATGAAGAAAATAAATGCATGCGCAACCCTTACTTGGTGAGCTGAACTCTGTGGGGACAGCGGGCCCCTGCCCCATCTCCCACGTGCACTTCTGAAACTCCCTTCCAACCGGAAGTCAGGGCTCTTTCCACTTCTTCACATTCGAGGCTGTCTTCACCAACAGTGGAAAATTACTCATCAGCGACAGATAGTAGAAGCCGGCGTCCACCGTCTTCTTCAAGGAATGGTACGTCTCGAACACGTACGTAGGCATTTCATGACCCCTAGTCAGCTTGGCCTATAGCACCAACGAACCCATAATATGAGCGAAGTTGTTGGCCGTTACTTGCATCAATGCCATGTTAAAGAGCGACGGCACTTTCCGCATGAACAGATGCAGCGGAAACCTCAGCCCCCCAAAATTCAATGTGGGTGCTGAGAAAGCCACGACATCCAGCCTCCCTACCGGAGATCGACAAGCACGCTTCTCCGGCGTTGGAATCCAAAGCTTCACCCAGGGGGAAGTTATAACTCCCCCACATCACGAATGGATCCTTGTTGGTCCACTAGCTCGGATGGCTTTCCGCCGCCCAAATAACAGTCCCCGCCCCTCAGCCACCAGCTACAATCTCTTTATCGTCGCCATCTTCTCCCTCAGCCTCCTTTGCGGCCACCACCATCGAATGGTCACCGTACGGCACAATGGCTTGCCCACAAGTGACACCAATACCGCCACTGTGGACAGCCCCACTACTCGCCATCGACGCAAAGAATTCCTCACTGTCGGAATCTAATAAGTAGATGGGAATCCCGCCTCTGTCATCATGGCTAACGGAGCCACACTGCGTTTGGGTTAACACCGGTGGAAACCATTGTCGCGAATCTTTGAAGGAAAGTAGAAGAAACAAGGTGAAAGAACACTAGAGAAACAAAGAGCTCACAGAAACCGGTATTCTCGAGAAGTTCTTACAAAAACAGAGCTTTCACAATGGCAACGAAGGTGAAAAATGAAAATTTTACTAAAGGAGAGTATATATAGGCAAAGGTGATGGATCTGGACCATCCAAATTGGACACGTGTCCACATCTGGAGAGGTGACGTATTGCGAAACGTTTCTACCTTTTTAAATCACAGCAGACACTGCAACAAACGCGCCTCCGTGATTGGTCGTGCCTCACACGTGCCCTCAAATCTCACAAATTTATAGCTGCAATGATGAGCCACATTCAATGCATGTAACCATTACAATATGGCCCGATTCAACTTCCATGACACGCAATAAATTGCTTGAAGGTCCTAGCCCACGCAGCCCCTCCTGAGTACACCGCCTCACCATATGCTCACACTACCTTGACTGCTAAGGCATCGCCTTCCCATATGCTCACACCGCCTCCACCGTTATGGCTTCGCCTCGCCACATAAGGCTTCAGCTCACCTTACAGGCCTTGCAGCTCGGCATTTTTACACTCTGCCCCACCCTGACACCTATCTATCTTCTTCCAAGTCAGCAACCATGCAACAACTCTTCTAAACCCAAACACCCCATAAAAATATTAGAGAATTGGACTTGGGGAACTTATGTTACTGGTGGCATCGAGAAACAGCCACGTGGCAGCATCGGGGCCCACAGGTGGACCCACGTCACACGTGGCACCCAAAACTACCATGATGCCGAGGCGTTGACCCACGTGCCAGGACAAGCTATCTGTGACTGATGTGACATAAAATCACTTGCAGGATCTCCAAAGTACACAGGCCAGTGCATAGTCACATCCGGCCCCCGAGCTACCCCTTATGATGGGATCGAAGAACCAATGACTACTGGGCACGTGGTATATCATTATGATGAGTCCAACCACCACCTTTATGACAAGGAGTATAAATAGAAGCCTATGGTAAACGAGAAAGAAAATGCTGAATCATTCACTACACACATACTTCCATTAATTCATTCTCGAGAGCTCCCAACTCTACCGAGTGGATCTCCATAACACGTTATTTCAGGCTTCACAGCTCCACCCACGTCAAATATTATCCAACTTTCTATAAAATGGCTGACTTGCCCGTCAGAGCCTGTGCGACCGCCGTTCCCTCCGCCGTCTGAGTGGTGGCTGCCCGTGATCAACGCTCCTAACGATTTGTCTTAGCGTACAGGTGGAAAGACAAAAAAGATAGAAGTGAGGAGTAACTGTGGACCCCATTGCCAGAGGTCAACACTATGCATTGCATTCGAAGGCAAGCCGATGAATTTTGCTGGAAGGCGAGCTAAATCCAAGATAGTTACTGTTGTGTAGATTGTATCTTTCTTCAGTAATGTTGGCGTTATGATAGTCAAAATTATGTTGACAACATTTAACAATACTTTCACTGGGACTTAATTACAAAATTACTATTAAACTGAAAATGGTGCTCAAATAACTGAAATGGGGATATCTGATCCTTGTGAACGTTGCATTCACATCTGGTTCTTTATTATGGTACGCTCCGGCCTTGTGCCTTTGATTGGGTACCAATAGGACTTTCGATGTTTACGCTCTGAAACTGAGTAATGATAATACACTAAGGTTCGTGATCTTGACTTAGTATTTCTCGCTCTTAGCTTGGCATTATTTAATCGGGGACATATTCTAATTTGTAATCAACTTGAAAATTTACTTTTACATATTTGCCGTAAACCAAGACGTGTGGAAAATAACATGCAGTGCACAAAGGCAAATAACATCTATTGTAACTGTTATTTTCTGTACATCTCGACTATAATTCAATATTTGACAGTTCTAGACTCAAATTGCATTTCAAGATATGTAATTTAACCACTTATTCTACTTCACATTTCAATCATTTTTTGACAATCTAAATTATCAAAATAACTTAAGCAATTCCATTTAGAGTTTCGTGCTAGTGAAACTCAAAACTACTAAATTTAACTTGTAAGTTAATTAATTTGTGTTTTACACTTTTACTTTATTAGTTTATCTTTAATAAGCTTGCTATTAGTTCATTAAGCTTCTTGCCAACCTAACCTAAGCTGAATTAGTTTTCTTTAGTTTAGGTTGAGACTAAGGGTGAATTTGATACAGATGATCAATATAAAACTCAATTGCGGTTGAGCAAATATAATATGATTAAAGTGAAAATTAAAACCCGATCATGATTGAGAAAATATACAGTGGCAAAAATTTACACCTGACCACAATCGAGGAAATGGAAATATATAATGGTTAAGGCCAATGTCAAGCCCAATTCAAGTCGACAAACTGTACAATGACTAAGGTCCAAACTGAAGCTCGACTACCGTCAAAAAAATAAAAACTAAAAAATCAAAAAATAAAAATTGAAGCTGCACTACGGTTGATGATATATAAAATTGCAAAAGCTAAGGATGCGTTCTATTTGCTTCTTTCGTTGATTAGGATAACTCCCATTAAAATTTTTCCTTAATTTGTGCACTTAGCCCCTATACGTTGCATCAATCTAGCTCAAAATTTTAGTTTTGATGGGTTCTTCCACTTCAACATGTTAGCTTAAAAGAATAGAGATTAGTGTATTGGTACATTAAATACACAGAAAACGATACAATTTTACAAATTTTCACATTAGATTAATATCGGATAAATAAAAATTATTCAAACATATTGGTGTATATGATTCAAGAATAGGTGGGATTAGATAATAATAATAAACAGGTGGGATTAGATGATGATGATGATGATGATGATGATGATGATGATGATGATGATAATAATAATAATAATAATAATAATAATAATAACAAATAAACAAATAAATTAATTAATTAAATTAAATAAAAAATAGGAATAGCTATGAATATTTATAGGATGGATTTGTCCAAAATTGAGGGAAAAATCTAGAGAAATTTTTTTAAAAAGAAATTTTTTTTAAAAAGTCATATACATTTTGCTCTTCTTTTTTTGTTATATTTTACATAAATAACAAAGTAACTGGATGTTGAACAAATTTTCCCGTGTAACACAACGACGAAATAGCTAGTTTTTTTTTATTTTTTTATTTTAGATGAAAAACAATAAAAGGAAAAAAATAATAAATAAAAAGGATGATTCCAAATAATGGCAAGAACAAGAAAAAAGTTGTCCGCAAAGATACACCTATCTCACACAACAAGCACACCACTGTTGCAAGTTCAATACAAATTCGTGATTGCCAAAATCTACAAACATCTCAATTTAATTTGTTAATGAAAATTTTAAGTTGTCTAAACAATCTGAATAAAGTGATTCAGATGCAACTGGATGGTGTTTTGCTGCCTAGATGCGTCTAGCATTGTGTTACAATTTTATACTCAGACAGCCTGTAAATTAATGTTAGCCAGATTAATCTATGAACTTTAAATAACGCTAGATGCTTCTAGATAAAGCGGCAGAAACTGTAAAACAGAAATTAAGAGACAAAACACCGAAATTAACGTGGAAAACCCCGCATGGTGAAAAATCATGTGCCCGTCGCCTACTAGCAAAATTAATCCACTAAATCCAATCTTTACAACAAAGCTAAAGGGTAATTTACGCATAAATCAACCAACATCAAGGATAATAACGAGAAACACTCTCTGTTACTCTCTCATAGCATGTAATGCCACCGAACTTCCTGTTGCTCTTCAATAGCATGTTGTAACCGCGATCCCGCAACAGATCTGCACATCCCATGTTGATCTCCTCGCGTTGTGAGCTGATCTATTAGTGATTGGACTCCTCCTAGAGATTTGACCAATGATTTAATCAAAGGTTGTTGTGCACAAACAAGATCAAGCTTTTCTTGATGGTTTAATGCACAGAGTGAAGCACGGCGTGTTCTTGTGTTTCATGTTCGATGGAAGGCGTGAATTCGAATGCTATGCTCTTCGAAGTTTTCTGGTCCAAGAACGTGTACAATAATTACATGAATTAGGAGGTCTTAAATTTGTCTTTTTCCTCTAGTTCTTCACGTGACTTGGTTGACAAGAAGTCATAATTCCATTCAATCAGTAAGTCCTACATGGAAAAGAATACCTTGACTAATAGTCAAATAATTAATATAAGGTAAGAATAATAATGTGAAATAAAGTACTTACCAATTATTATAGAGTAAGAATTCTTACCAAATACCCAAGTTGACAAAATCTTGGAGTCCAAGAAAGTTCCAAACGTGTATTCTTTCAAAGTCTTACCAATTGAACTCTTTCAAACATATCTCCAAGATTCCCCAAGATTTTATCACACGTGCAAAATCAATAATTATCCTAACATAATTCTAAAATAAAATCATGTGATAAATCCAATAAAACAAAATTAACCAACTTCAAAATGCAAGTAATTTAATTTTATTCACTTGGAAAAATAAAAATGTCAATAAATAAATTTAACTTTAAAAATTTAAAGTTAACAATCTCCCCCTTAGGCTTTTTATATTTTTCCAAAAAACTCGTCATTGATAAATATAGTATTAAAGTCCATTGACAAACTACTCTCCTCCTAAGTGTGTTAACCTCTCCCGCAAATGAAGCACAAATAAATAATCGATCAAGAAAGAAATAATACACAAGCAAATCAACCAACGAACACCAAATTTCAAATGTGAGATTTGCTTACCACTCCACTTACCACGAGAAAGATGGCATATACACTACTCCCACTTTTTGGTAAAATAGGAAAGTCAAATTTTGTCGAAATTCAATCATCGGTTAGAAAAGAACAAAAATTCATGAAAATTCGAACAATTTCCTGAAATGTAAGACCGAGATGCATCTAGTACCTGGAAGACTCATCTAGGTACTGTTGGCTTCTACAGCGACGGATGCATCTGGGAAGTGTACAGTCCACAATGCATGAAATTTTGTGTGTGTGAATCAAACAACTGTTGGTCAATCATACATAACTGTCAAATACCTTATGGTTGCCCTGACTTATTGGCTTTTCACTATAGCGCACTAGCAGACCGATCAAAATCTGTATAAGTGCGAATTCTCAAGTCCGGCTTGCCGACTTTTTTAACAAAATGGCATTGTCTTCTAGATGTAAAAATAGCTACGCTCAATTCCCGAAGTTATTCTTTTCCAATCTCCCCATTTTTCTTTCAATTTATGCTCATTTTCTTCTTTTTTTTTGTTTTGAGAAAAGGGGTATAAACTTGGCTTTGATTGACAGCCTTCTTTTCCACTGACACTGCCCTTAGACTTTCAAATCACGTGTAATGCTAATAGTAAGATTTTGATTGTAGGTCTACAGTCAAATATATAAAGCCTCAATTAGAAACAAAACCTTATAGCATTGACGGTAGTGACTTATTCCATCGGATTGTCCGACTGAAGTGCTGTCAGATTAGTCTAGAGCCATGTTGACTATATGCCAGATACGTCTGCCTCAGTGTTAGGTCCCGGCACTCAGATTCTGCCTGCAGTAGCCAAACGATCTACAACGAGTAAACCCCTCAAAGATGAGAAGATCTACCTATATGCATGTATTAAACAAATACAGAAACAAAATTGCAAAATAAAAGCAAAATTTTGTTGTTTTTCTTTTTTTTTTCTTTTTTTTTTTGAAACATGAAATTAAAGCACACAAACAAAAATAAAAGGAATCTCATCTTGAGAACGAGGTATGATCAACGAGGTAAACAACCTAAATAGGTATAGCCCTATCTTCATAAACTTTCAAATCATATTTTCTAATCCATGCTTGTTTCCCTCTCAAATTGGTCGTGGTTGTGGACTCTTTTCGACTTAAAGGCTTGCTTTGCATGCTTTTAAACAATTTGGGACAATTAGATTTCTTTTGTCCTCTAATCCCATAATGATAACACTTAGGCACAAACATGCATTGACCACTATTCCCATTTTTACCTTTACCCTTTACCATTTTAATATATTTTGCATTATTACGAGTCGTAAAGGACATAAAAGTGGTTGTAAATCTATGAGAATTATGCCTATCATGATAAGACTTAGTCATGCTTAAAGAATGTGAAGTAAAAAATTTATCACCGCAAGATTTACCATAATGAAAGCATTCATAAGTGGAAGAATACTTACCTGGAGCTGCGGCACTCATACGAGTTTGAGTGAAGTTCTTCTTCCCACTAGGACCTCTCAGTTTTTGAGAATTGATAGATTGCCCTTGCTACTGATTCTGGATCTTGGTCTGTGCAGATGTGTTTGCTCTGATTCTTGATGTGCCAGATGTATCTAGAGTAGGTTCCTACAGACTTGTCCTGGATACAGTTCTGTTAGGTAGCACCTGAGTATGATGGACAACTCCACTATTATTTGCAGTAGCATGAGTCAGTTTGATCCTTCCTTCAGTTTAAGTTTGTTTGGGACTAAGCATCGTCTGATTTGTTCCAGTTTGGATGTATCTGATTTCAAGAGGTGCAAATGTAGTAAGCTTACTACAGGTGGCGTCAGATGCTGTAACGCCCCTCCCCAAATACGCGTACACATATATACATATCATACGAATTGTGCACGAATACGTAATCATAAAGCCACGTAGTGGCCTCGTGCACCTCATATACATACTACAGCGGAAATAGAGGGGACGCCACACGTGCACATAAACATATGAAACCCTAGGTTTGAACTTTAGATTTAAAAGTTTTCCTTTCATATACACAAGTACAAAGGGTTTCGTTTACTTTCGCGTGGTTCGTAGGATCTTCGGATTCCCTTTCCCGATCACACACGAGACGTCGTATCACAGAGGGGACTCTTCGCCAACTCCCAATCCCATAACCTACACGTACATAATCATACACATAATGAGTCATAAAGACTCAGCAGGAAATAGATGAGATGCAATGCAAATGATGCACGTTTCATATCCTTTTTGTATTTCATTTGGGCCCTGTTGCGAATCAATGTGTTTACACGGCGTCATTCATTCTTATCACATATACCTCATTTCACATATTGGGGCTCAGATCCCCCATTGAGGTTCATTTAGGCCGGGACTCTAGAGGTGGCTCCTATGGGCTCAAGAGGTGGCTCCCACATTTCGTGTAGCACTTTTTCCCTGTATAGCACTTAGCTCCCATTCTGGCCAATCATATCATATATGCAAACACACGATACGCAACATCACCTATGCATGCTTATGACATAATTATGCATACGATTACCTCACGAAGCCTGAATCCCATTTCCTACCGCACATATGGCTTCACATTCGTATCACATACAAAATTCGTAATGCCAATGCTAACATACACGTCATACACTTAGCGCATTGGACGATTGACATATAACACCACATAATGCCACGTTGCTTGAACAAGTCATGTATATACACATTACATTCACATCCCCAATGTCATAGCCTTCCACATTAAACAATTGGGCATGGACATTGATCGGTTTGTTTCATGAGCGTATAATATCCCCTATACTTCTTAATAGCCGAACAACATGAACACATAAGCACAAAGATCATATATGTCACATAAGCCCATGCATATCCTTAACATACCATCCACAATCATAAAACAAGGCCACTTAACCCTAACATGTTCCCGAGTCTCAATCATGCCATAAACGGATTTATAACTTAGTTCTTTCGTAATCAAACATATAATCATATCATAGAGCATATAAAACATCCATTACCTACCTTGAAATACAAAAGAACCGAGCTTAAGGGACGACCCAAACTTCTTCTTCCTTTCCTCTTATTCTTCCCCTTTTTCCTCTTTTTCTCCTTCTTCCTTTCTCCCGCATATCTCGGATTTCATACGGATTGCGTGCACGATTTGGGAGCTTTGGGATGTTTCCATATGTTCTATGGAGCCTTAGGGAGGTTTTGGGGGAGTTAGGACAAAATGCAATGGAGGAATACCCAAAAAATCCTTTAAAAGCTGATCCTGAACAGTTCTGCAGACTTATATTTAGGGCCGTAATTCTTCAATTTACGGCCGTAATTCATGACTTACGGCCGTAACCAATTTTCTTACGGTCATAACTAACTCTCTACTTACTTTCTGTTTTTCCTTCACAAACATATTACGGCCGTAACCACTTAATTTACGGCCGTAACCCAGGTCTTACGACCGTATCGAAGACATCATACGGCCGTATCCAACTCTCTGTATATTCTGGCTTCCTTCTTCTGGAAATTTACGATCGTATCTTACTTATTTACGGCCGTAACTTGATATTTACGGCCGTAATCACCCCATTTACGGTCGTAATCACAGTCTGCTGAAATTTCTCATTTCTCGATTTTGATGGCCGTTTCGAATCCCGAGGCATTTCATATACTTGTAAACATGTCGTGGCCGTATCGTACGCATATACATCACATCAAAATATATTCACGATGTGTCACATCGAATACACAATCACATACGGAGCTATATACGGACACACACACATAATTGGGGACGAGTTCGTGCCAGGCATTACAGATGCATCCTGTCTACTACTGGAGTCTACAGATGCAACTGGAGCCAGAATACATTTACTACTGCCTCTTGGTGATCATTTCCTTTACCACTTTATTTCACAAAGACAACATGATCACTTGTTATATGTTTTCCTTTTCCTTCGTCACCAAAGCCTGATTTATCATCAGATGGTCTTCCATAGCTGAGATTTTCATCTAGTTTGGCTGTGCCAAGAACAAGCTACTTGATCTTCTCATTAGCTTTAGCTAGCTCATCTCTGAGTTTGGCAATTTCACAATTCTTCTCCATTTGAGACTGCTTGTTCTTCTCTTGAGTTGTAGTAAGCTTGTCTCCTAGTCTAGCAATCTCATCATCTTTTTCTTTTTGAGATTGTGCAAAAGATTGTCTGTTAAACTCCAGCATGGTCTGCAATGGATCTATATGTTCCTCTACCTTTTGAAACTTTTCTTTCAGCTCCTTAGGTCTCGGGCTAGATGCATCTGCGTTAACACTTACAGAAGGCACATTTACAGAATCAGTACCATATGAATCTAGAGTAGTAAGAGTAATTGCCTGATTTTCAGATCTGTCTGAGCCCAAGTCAGATACATCTGTCTCTTCATCGCTCCACGTGATATTCTTGGTCCTTTTAAAAGTGTTTGAACATTTTGAGGTTGTATGCCCATAGCCTTCACACTCTTCACACTTTATGCGTTTCCTACTCTTTCTTTTGGAGGAGTTTGAATTGTTTTTGAGGTACTTTTTGAACTCGTTTATTAGGATAACCATTGTCTCATTATCTACAATATTCCCAGATTCATCTGGATCCTTAATGTTATTGTCAGATTCATCTGGATCCACACTGTTTGCCTTAAACGCAATTCCCGGCTCTTTGCCAATTTTCCATCGGATCAAATTCAACTCATAGGTCATTAGGAAACCTACAAGTTCGTTAACTTTCGTGGTTGCAAGATCTTTACTTTCTTCAATAGCGGTCACCTTTTCAAGAAAACGGTTCGGTAGAGATCTAAGGATCTTCTTCACGATCTCTTCATCGGAGTATGTTTTACCAAAAGATTCGGCCGAGTTGGTGAGATCACTTAACCTTGCATAGAAGTTTTTGAAGTCTTGTCGCTCATCCATGATGGGTTGACCGAATTCTTGAATGATTATCTGCAATCTAGATGATTTAATCACACTAGTGCCTTCATTTGCAACATGTAATGCATCCTATGCTTCCTTAGTCATCTTCAATTAGGAGATCAATCTGAATTGACTTGTATCCTCCTGTGAAACAATAGCATTAAGAGCTTTAAAATTATAAGAAGCAGCAATACGTTGTGGATTAGTAAAAGTGCTTCTGGGTTTAACAGACACAACTCCATTAATAGTGACAGTGGGTGTAGTGTAACCATCAAGAATAGTAGCCTAACAGCGTTCATCTATAGATTGGATATAAATCTCCATTCTAATTTTCCAATATGCATAATCAGATCCATTTAACAAAGGGGGTCTAAGGGGGACTGGTGCATCCATATTAGACAACTGGATCTCACTTACTAGAAGTGAACCCTCTCTGATACCAATTGAAAATTTTAAGTTGTCTAAACAATCAGAATAAAGTGATTCAGATGCAACTGGACCGTGTTTTGGTGCATAGATGCGTCTAGCGTTGTGTTACAGTTTTATACTCAGACAATCTGTAAGTTAATGTTAGCCAGATTAATCTGTGAACTTTAAATAATGTTATGATGAAATTGGATATGCAAGTGGAGGCTCGACTGAACAAAAAACTCGATGATTTCTCTCATTGGTAAAACCCTCTTAATTGTTATTTTTGTTTGTATTCAATATCTACTCCTCATCTACTAAAGCCCCCCAATCATACTAGTCAGCATAAATCTCCTAAATTGACAAACTGTTCTCTGTGGGATCGACCATTACTCACCACTGCTACATTAATTTGTTGTTTTCAAAACCGAGTAAGGTAATTTATATTTGGTGCATCATGGCACGCATTAAGTTTTTGGTGCCGTTGCCGCGGAACGGTGTTGATTTAGTTTATTTGTGCTAATATTTTATTTTATTTCTCTCTTACCTGTTTACGTACAACACTCGATCTTCTAATCAATCTCCTTTGCGGTTTGACTTAGAAATTGAAAGAACTTTAAGCAGGTTAAGAACTTTAAACAGGTTAAGAAAATCAGTTGGAACAAATAAAGACGACGAAAGAGATGGTGATAACAATCAAACAATGAGACAATTGGTAGCTCTCAATTTAACCAATCAATCTCTTTGCATTGCTTTTCCTACTTTACCAAACAATGTCATATTTGAACTTAAATCAGGACTAATTCATCAGTTACCTCATTTCATGGTCTTGCAGGTGAGGACCCACACAAACACCTCAATAAATTTGATGTAGTTTTTACAACCAGGAAAGCACCAAGTGTGACCGACGAACAAATCAAAATGAGAGCCTTTCCGCTCTCATTAAAGGATTTAGCAAATGATTGATTTTACTATATACCTTCGGGCACCATCACCGCATGGAACGAAATGGAAAGGCGATTCTTGAAAAGTATTTTCCTGCTTCAAAGACTGGAAGTATTAGGAAAAAAAATATGTAGCATAAGGCAACAATCAGGAGAATCTCTCTATAAATATTGGGCACGGTTCAAAAAGCTGTGCGCTAGCTACCCACATCACCAAATCATTGATCAACTCCTGATCTAATACTTCTACGAAGGATTATCACCAATGGATAGAAGCATGGTTGATGCAGCAAACAGAGGAACATTTGTTGAAGAAACACCTCGCGCAGCAAGGGCTTTAATTGAAAACATGGCCGAGAACTCCCAACAATTCAATTCAACCAGAGCCACGCAAGTTCGGCGTGTGAATGAGGTAAGTAGTTCCAGTATTGAAAATCAACTCTCTGAACTAACAACTCTTGTGAAATAAATCACTATAGGGTATTCACAACAAGTAAAAACATGCGGAATTTGAGCAAACGTGGGACATCCAACAGATTCCTGTCCAATATTGCAAGATGATAATGTGGAATAGGTAAATGCGTTGGGCAACTTTCCACTCCCAAAACAACCATACAATCCATACTGGAACACCTACAATCCGGGATAGAGAGATCACCCCAATCTGAGATATGATCCAACAAACCCCCGGCTTTTTTCCTGATCAACCACAAGGACAATTCCAATCGAAAGGAAATTTCCAACCTCAGGGATAATATCAGCAATAACCACAATCTTCAAGTATGTCTCTTGAAGATAGGATAAAGACATTGGCCTCTAAAACATTACAATTCCAACAGGATACAAAATCAAGCAATCAAAACTTGGAAAACTAAGTGGGCCAAATGGCCACTGTTATCAATCAATTGGAACCCCAATTTGGAGGGAATCTACCCTCGCAGCTAGAGGTAAATCCTAAAAATGTGAGCGCGATAACCCTGAGAAGTTGGAAAGAGATTGAAAACCCGCTTAAAGAATCTTCCATACCTGAAGATGAAGAGGAAAAGGAGATAAGTCCTAACCCTCTTGTCATTGTTAAATCAGTCCCTCCCCAATTTCCTAGTAGATTAGCAAAGTCTAACAAAAGGGATAAGAAAAAAGAAATTTTGGTCACGTTTAGGAAAGTAGAAATCAACATTCCCTTGTTAGATGCAATCAAACAAATCCCGCGCTATGCTAAGTTTTTGAAAGATCTTTGTACCAACAAGAGAAAGTTGAGTGGGAATGAAATAATAAAAGTGGGAGAAACCGTTTCGGCGGTATTTCAGATGAAGCTGTCTCCAAAGTGCAAAGACCTAGGTATGTTCACTGTCCCTTGCACTATAGGCAATCACCATATTGACAAAGCAATGATCCGTTTAGGAGCATCCATAAACGTCATGCCTAGATCCTTGTATGCTTCATTAAATCTAGAAAAACAAAAAGAAACTCTTGTAATTGTACAACTAGTTGATCATACTAATGCATACCCGGATGGAGTGTTAGAAGATGTGCTAGTACAAATAAATGGCTTAGTTTTCCCTACTGATTTTTACATACTAGACATGGTTGATGACAATTCCCCTCACCCCACACCCATCTTATTGTAACGTCCATTTCTTTACACTTCTCGCATTAAAATTGATGTCTATGAGGGTACATTGTCTATGGAATTTGTTGAGGAAATAGCAAACTTTAGTATTTTCGATGGCTCATTGCGCCCTAACAACACTTTTTCTGCCTTTGCAATTAATTCAACTAATCGTTTTGTGCAAAAAGCATACCATATAAGATTGAGCCAAAGTTCAATGACATCATTCTAAAAAAGGAAGCTGTAGGAATTCAAAGCCGAAAGTTGGGGAAAGAATTCAAGGTGGATTGCCAAGAAATCAAGTCATTCAAAGGAAGCTATCAAAGACAAAATGGAGTTGCGATGGATTTAAGGAACCCCACTCGACAAATGGGAACTGTGTCAAGCTAAGAACTTTAAACAAAAGCGCTCTTGGGAAGCAACTCAAGCAATTTCTCATTTTTATTTTTCTTATAGTGTTTTCGTTATTTTTGTTTTCTATTTCTTAGCTTTTTATCTAACGTACTGAGAAAGACATTGGTTTGTAACTATAGAAGGAAGATATCTCAGGGTTCAATTATTTGGGAAGAGACATGATGGTACATAAGTCGGTGATTAACATTAATTTAATATTAATTATTGATAAAGCGTGGGGGGCAAATTACTGATAAAGGGACAATTCGTTAATGCATTTTCTCGGATACTCCTTCCAATGTACTCTTTCCAGCATGCTCTACACCGCACTCTACATACATAATTGTCGGTTGGAACCGTGCTAATTTGGTTATAAATCGAGATCATTCTTGATCAAAAATGACAACAAAAATCTCGACCCCTTTGTGAGTATTTCTTTCTAACAGAGATTATTTAACCTTCATTTTCTTCTTCTTATTTGTTTTTCTTTTTATTATTGCATGGACGTGAGTGATATTTTTGTATATATATGTCTTTTGCTCATATGAATTGATTATATAGTTCAAATTGTGATATTTTTTTCTTCTTCTGTATTTTGTGTATGGAAGAGTGTGATTTACTACTACACTTAGTAATTTTCATGGTTTTAATTTTATTACTTCAATATTTCTATTTCTTTCGTGTCCTACGTTAAAAAAAACTTGAATTTTCAATGGATAACAAATTTTCCAAAATCCACAAATATTACCCATCACTACCCTTGAATGCTTTGAAAGAGATTTATTATTTTAGGGACGGTTAAAAATATTGATGAAAAAGGAAATGCTTAAGGATATCCGTTGGTTGATTGAAGCAAGGGTCCTAATAGGTATTGAAATGCCGGCTGTTTGTACTAAATATGCACCAGGGTTAGGAAAAAGTAATTTTGCCAAGAAATGAAGTGAAAAAAGAATGAATGTGTGCTATAAATGTGTTAGATGGCCTTATGACTGCACTCGATAGACCTGTAACTCAAGTAACCGTTCCGTTGGATTTTTGTCTACAAATTGAGAAGATAAAATAAGTTTCATTAAGGATGGCATGAGTAAGGAATCTTTGGATGATATTCATCAAACTCTTGAGATGCATCATAGTAGAACGGTGCAAATAGAACTTCTCAATTTATGGACTGAATTTAAAAAGGAACGAGAGCATTATAGTCTTGGAAATCTGACTTTAAAAGACCTATTTGCCAGTCTATAAAAAAAACTGGATGGAAAGCTTATCCCCGACTCATATAAGGCGTTTAAACCGTTTCTGGACGTAAAACCAGAGGGAGATGTGAGCCACAATCACAACTACGTGTACATATTGTTATTTTTAACTATTTTTGTGTTCTTATGTCAGTTTTTAGCGTGCAAAGTCGACAACCACCACTGCAACTGGGAGTTTAAGTAAGAAATTGACAGCCATAAGTCTCTCTGGTGGAATCAATCTGGGACAACCAGTGCTTCTAGGGCCGATAGTCAAAGTTGGAACGACACTTAGATAACGAAAGTATAATGTAATATACGGAGGAGGCCTACGTGGACTGATAGGATATGCTGTTCAATCTCCGTATCTGAGAGGATCAATAGTAGTTGGCATTACTGTACCACTTTTAAAACAAGCGTAGGGTAAAACCATCGGCACTGAGGTACACACTAGATCATTGTTTGAATGCTTAACACTAATGATAATGTATTTGGATGCTTTCATCGCATTGCCAGGGTGTTTTGAAACTCTAAAACAGATCTTTTGCATAATATCCTGGGCCGTGTCGAACCTACACTCTAAACCAATTGGTCTTTTAAACGTTCAAAACCATTTCGATAGTTTATTGGCATTTCTCGAATTTTTGGTTCATCAAAAACTGATTTCTCCTAATGCATAAAAAATAATTTTAATTACACCATCAATTGAGGAATTATTGGAGAAATTAGAAGCTTATGTAGCATAAATAAATGTAGAAATGCCTATCATCAATTGGCCAGAGGAATTACGCAAAAGGAAAAGAGATCCAAATGAATTGGATTTAGATTTAAGGTTATGAATGTGGAATAGTTAACTTCAGATGGCAGAATACAGAGTTTACTCTAGAAACACATCTGTGTTATGATTTGTAATAAACAAAAAAAGAAACCTTGGATCCTGGTTTATGTATCCCGCCCAAAGGCATTAAACTGGTCTTTTACAGTAGACTTAAAGAATTATTTTATTTTCTCTTCTTTTCTTTTTTCATCTGGCCTCTGGTCTTTTTTAGATAAACTTTTGACAATTGAATTTTAACTTTTCTCCATGGCATCTCCTCCACGTATTGTTACTCTTCTGCAAGTGCTCGACTCTTTTTCTATACCTACTTAAATTAGGATGCAAGTTGTTCAACTTGTTGGTAAGTATGAGCGTTCTCTTTGGAATGTCATCGCTTTTGGGGCAGGATCATCGCGTTCCGTTCACAAACGACGTGTTAAGCGCCTCAAATGTTGCTTCAAATGTGGAAAGTTATTGGGGGGACCTCATTGTACTAGAAATCAGACTTAGTCATAATATGAATATGTTGTTTTCTTCAAAGATGGACCGATTAGGTGCAGGGCCTAAAAGCCTATCAAAAGAAACAGCCCGCTCACAATAAGTGTTAGAGAGTTTGATAATTTGTCGGACCAACGGCAACGATGTTGGAAACCAAACTCGATGGCCTAACCATTGAGCAGCAACTTTTTGAGCGTGATCACTAAGCACCCATCCGAAGATGTAAAATTATGTCTCATTTAATTGAGAAGTGTCTGAATTGGGCGTTCTTCTATAAACATTCTCCCATTTGTTGGTTCTTGTGGGGTTGTTCTTTATTGAATGGTTAAAATACCTTGCTTTAGGTGTTGCCTTCCAAACCTACAATAAACAATTTGAGTAGTTTCATTTTAAAGATTCTTGATGACCAAGGCATTCTTCTTTTTACATCCGGCCAGGACATGGAGGGCCTTTTCATTAAGGTTGGTTGTCAACTGTTTTGTAGAGAGTAAGCTAATTCATTGATAGTTTCCATACAGGCCAGCCTTGGTGGAATCATGTCATTCATTTGATGTAAATACTTTAGAGGGTTTCCAACTCCCACAGTCCTTTGTTCTTATTTTAGACCAAAAAAAACAACAAAAAACAAAACAAAACAAAAAAAATTAAAAAAAAAATTTCAACTGTCGTTTTTCTTGTTTTGTGCATATGTAGGGTTTCTCGCTCCTGGTTTGTTAGACTGGTCACACAAGGTACTGAATTTGAACAACCACCGCCGTGCACGACTCGACTCATTGCCTACCCAAGGGGAGTTCCTAATTCTTATCATTTTCATGCTTTATATATCTCTACATTGAGGATAATGTAGAAGTTAAGTGTTGGGGGGGGGGGATTATCTGTTATATGCTTGTGAATTTTTGTTATTGTTATTTTTACGGTTTTGCATGAGATAGAAACTTGTAAAAATAATTGAGCTCAAATTGCGTGACTCGGCTTAAATCAGGATCTCGAGTTAAAAAAAAAAAAAAGAAAAAATCATTCATAACAGGCTTATCTATTTGAGCACCTTTTTAAGTTGGTTTTCCTTGATTTTCTGAAACAAAATAGAATGTTGAAAATGCTGATAAAATTTTCTCTTCTTTTTTTTTGGACCATAGTAAACCAAATGTTTTTCTATCTGTTTGTCCTGTTCAAAGTAACCTAAAAATATCATTTGTTTGCAAGGTGGAATTAAGATTGCATGGTCCCTATTTTCTATGAATGTGTCTTTTGTTGAAAAAGATTAAAAAGTTTGGAAGGAGCACTGACCTATGCGAAGAATAAATTTTACTTTTCTATTTGAAATAATAAGAGGGGCCATGGGAAAGAGCTACTTGCCTTAGAGAGTGAAAGATCGTCGCCTCGAATGGGTAAAGAAGGATGCCTCTAATTGAAAAGGATCAGTGTGAAAGCTACCTGTGGGATAAAAGCTGAAAAGAAAATTGCAAAACTCTATTCATTTCTTCTTTTAAAAAAAAAAGAAAAAAAAAAGAAGAGTGTGAGAATAGATAAATAATAGAACTCAGTGGTTTGAAGTACTCAATCGAACACTCTTAAAATCATAGGACATATTGCCGACAAAACACCTACCATGCTTTGTTTAACTTTGCAGTGCTAACAGTTGATGATTTTTGGTGAACAGAGTAATTTTTGGATCCATGGGTGTTATTGTAAAATAAGAGTGGAATCACGAGAGACGAAAAGATATATTTGACTATTTCGGATTAGGATCCGTATAGAACATCATAAACTTTCATTTGTGTCCGGACAGTGATGGAATGTTATCCTTAATGCACACACTCACAAGCCATTGTATACATAAAAAAAATAGAGAGAATGTTTACTAAGCAAGTCATTGTGTGGAGCTGGATTTCAAACATTCAAGTCGCTTACCTCATGTAAAACCAGTGTTTTGTTTTGTGATTTTAGATTGATTGTCATTCGAGGACGCATAAAAGTTTAAGTGTGGGAGAGTTTGATAAGTGCTTGGAAAGTACTTTAATAACTCTCTAATAACGTTTTTTATTGTGTGATAATTGTTTTATAAGTTTGTATTTATGCGTTTTTCTTTATTTTCATGTCTAAGGGCCAATAAGAGTTCAAACAAGCTTAAATGGATGAACAAAGCATGAAAAATGCAAATCACCAACTTCACTAAGCAGCTTTCAGTGTTTGGATAATAACTTGAGCATGTGATATGTGATTCACCTAATTCAAGTGATAAAAAGAAAGATAACTTGATTATCTACAAATGTTATCTCTAGTCTCGTAGGCAAAATTGGTGGCGAAATGGACGAAAGTTGGGTTTGAAGATAGCATCATGAACATCCAACGCATCCAATGTTAACTTTCGGTACAAATCCAATAACTTGGCCTACAAAGATCCAATTAGTGTCATTCGATTGCCAAATGAAAGATAACTTGATGATGTACAACATCTATTTCTGGTCCCAAAGGCAAAAATAAGCATTAAAGTGGTCAAAAGGCATGAGGAAATGGAGTGAAAGTGGGGGAAAAGCTAGTGGATGTTTAATTAAAAGATTCCTTTGGTGCCTATAAAAGGGAAATGCCATTAATCTCTAAAAATCATCTTTTACTTGTAAAAACACTCTCTTATCCTCAATTCCTAGTGTTTTATTTCATTTTAGTAGTATCTATCTTTTATATCTAGTTTTCTTTGGTATTTTATTTTGAGTAAAAGTGTGAAGAGTTTAAGTGTGAATAAAGCTTAGGAGATTGCTTAAATAGCCTTTCATATTTTGGCGGAAATATATTTGAAATATATATTTTGGCCAAGAATATAACTGGCTAGACGTCTCGATCTAGTTCAAGGGGATGTCGCTGTTCAAAGCTTGCTATCCGATTAACTCATAAGTGACATTGTTCTTATTCTCTTATTCAAATTGGTTTGTTTTTCTATTCTATTTTTTATAATTTGAACTTTAATTAGATTTTGCCCATTGAATTAAAATTCTATTATCAGCTTGTTAGAATTAAAGTTACAATCCGTAGTCGTTGATTTCTCTAATTCACATGTAAAAACTAATGATCACGTATCGTTGGGAATAATAGACCCTGTTGTTAAACATTTCGATCTGATTGAAATGTTACTCTAAGTTTAACCTGTTTCCTAATTCTTAAAGCTAGCTTTTGCATTAAATCTAGAGATCAGATTTATAGGTTATCCAAAAGTCTTAGGTCTAATTGAAAAGCTGACCTTCAATTAGTTATACTTAAGGGAAAATGCGGGTAACAGAGATGCATAATTTATTATCTCAAGGTTAAAGATTTGAAAAGAAAATTGAACACGTTACAATTAAATGGATACACAAGTGGAGGCTCGACTGAACCAAGCACTAGATGATTTCTCTCATTGATAAAACCTCTTTATTGTTATTTTATTTTGTATTTAATATCTACTCCTCATCTACTAAAGCCCCTAATCATACTAGTTAGCACAAATCTACTAAATTGACGAGCTGTTCTCTGTGGGATCGACCTTAGTCACCACTGCTATATTAATTTGTAGTTTTCAAAACCGAGTAAGGTAATTAATATTTGGTGCATCACGACACGCATCAACGCCCTTTTTTCCCCTCTCCATTGCATTTTCCTTAGATGACTTCAATCACTTTGAACTGCCTTTGGTTCACATAGTAATTGGATCTACCACATTTAATGAGTCTACACTACTAATCATGATAGGGGGAATGTCTACTGGCCCTGCTTCAATACGATCTTTAATCTTTCTCCCCAATACGAGCATCTCTATAAGGGTGAAATTACTAATGTCTTGTGTGAAGCAAGCTCTGTCAACCAACTCTATGGCGACCCTCGCCAAAGTGCTACGCTTCGAAACTATCGTTTGCTCCGATCCAATCTCCCTAGTTTGCTTAAAAATCGACTGTGACTTCGCCTACTGAGTCCACCTCTCTAAAATGTATTGTTCTGACAGGTATATAACATCCTTCTTTTGCAATAGCCGCAAAATGTAACGCCATGGATATCCATTGAATTCAAAAAGTTTGCAGCTGCACGTCACGAAATCAGAATCTGTACAACAAATACGGTAAAAAACATGACAACCAAACAAGAATGCATGACCTCATAATTAAAGGACAGAAAATACATCAATCAAAAAAATTGTCCCAAGAAGTAAGAGTATGAAAATGATCTGATAGAGAGCCCCCAATGTTTCTGCGAACCTCGTACAACTTTCAATGCTCTGTGACCGACGACTTCTTCAGCTTGTACTAGTGACTTAGTTGTAATTCCCCTTGCAATAGCAAAAAAATTGTCTTCGTCTATATTCTAGCCATTTGATTCTCCATGGGAAACGATGTCACACAACGTGGGACTTCATTCCAGCCAATGTAACTGGCTGCCATTTCTTCATTCCTGTGGTGCTCGATTTCCATCCAATATCTTACTATGAAATTCGATTGTGAGTTTCGGCTAATCACAAACCTCTTGAAGAACGCACGATTTGCTTCAACCCTCTGGCTACTCGACATTCTTGCAGGAAAAATATGCTTCGCAGAAGCTGGAACCACTAGTAGAAAATGGACAAAGGGTGGCGGTTGTTTTGGATTTAGGGTGGCGGTTTTTGTAATGCTACCCAAAATGGTGACACCCAAAGTGTACATAACAGGTGGCGGTTCTAAAAATGCCACCCCAAAAACAATGGGTGGCGGTTGTTTTTGAAGAACAACCGCCACCCGTTGTTATTATTATTATTTTTAAAAAAATTTAGGGTGGCGGTTCTTGGTTAAGAACCGCCACCATTTCTTTTTCCTTTTTTTTTTTTAATATTTCCCCTTTTGGTTCCTTTTTTTTGTTTGTATTATAATTGCTCTATATGCCTAAGAGATAAAAACAAGAGCCAATCGAGATCTAGATTGAGGATCCTTCTCAAATCGATGGAGAAATTGCTATCGCCGCCATCCAGAGTTTTCTTCTTGCAGAAACCCGACACAAGAAGCAAGCTTGACAGAGGAGAAATGCATAAAGAAGAATCGGCGTGGCAATCGAGAATACCAACCCGGTTAGATCTGGTCGAAGTCGAAATGACCAGATCTGACTTCTTCTCTTACTTAATCGCCGATGAGTTCTGCAACCGCACCGTTACATTGGTCAACGCTTCACCGCGTTTCAAAATTTTGACCTCTCCGATGATAAGTTTTTTGCTTTCATTGTTCGGCGGTGATTTGGATGAATTCCTTCTAGTAGCAGGACTCCTTTTCCCTCAAGTGTATTTCGCCAGAAGAACATAGATTTTCAAACCATTGTTAGGGTTAGCAATAAATAAAATTTTTGGAGCTTTTCTATGATATCTTGTGGATGGAGAATTGCAATTTCTCCCATGGAATATTAAACTATGGGAGCCAAAAGATCAAGAGAATTGAAAATGACAGAAAAGAGATGAGATTGGATTGATGAAGAAAGAGTTTTGCTGGGTTTGGACCTATTATATTTTTTAAAGAATTAAAATGACGTACAGATGGGTGGCCGTTCATTTGAGAAGCCGCCACCCGTTTGTATAATATATAAATATGTATATGTTTTAATTTTTCAAAACAATTAGGTGGCGGTTGTATTAGAGAACCGCCACCCGTTTTTTAATAAAAGGTGGCGGTTTTTTAATACAAACGCCACCTTTTCTTTTATTTCTTTTTTTTAATTTTATATTTGTTTTGGGTGGCGGATTTCGTTTACAACCGCCAACCTTTGTATACAAATAAATTCAGGTGGCGTTATTAAATAAAAACGACACCTAATTGGCGACTCCTTATGTCTATTGTGTACTAGTGAACCTACCTAAAACCAACGATGCAAGAGTTTTGAAGTACAAAGAAATTTTGAACTATAGACTTCAAAAGTGGTTTTAACGACAAACAATTGTTTGGTAAAGAAACTGAAGAATTATTACATCCATCGAATTGAAAGGAAAGTGAGAGTATAAATCCCATAGCCATTCAACCTACATCACCATTGCTTTGCGTGGGCAACATTTTCCATAGATAAACAACAAATTCATATTCAACTTTGTTGCTAAAAATGATAAATAAGCACATAACTTTTTTGTATTTTAAAAATTAAATTTTATCATTGAATTAAAATCAAATTTTAATATTAAATTTACATGCTATTCCATTTGAATTTAACATAAAGACTACGACTAACCTATCCCGTATCTCGTACATTCTCCTCAACCAATCGTTTGCTCCTAACTGTGTGTGTAATGCCCCCTCTAGTTTAATCCCGTTTTTCATATTGTATCGTCTTCCTATACGTTGCCTGGCAGTTTATCATATCGTAGTGGGCTCATGCTTCATAAGTGGAATACTTTTTCCAAAATGACGGAACTACAGATGGTGTTACACATACATTACATTACTTATCCAAAATCTCGAGTCTATGCCTTGGAAATCATTAAAATAAATTTTCATTACCATGTTGAACTTTCATGCATTCATATAATGACTCCAGAGATTTTGGTTCAATACATAACGTGAGTCAGGATCATGAGCCTTCCATTTCCTCACACATTCGCACACATCAGATCTTGGAGGATTCTGCACCATCTCCCATTCATTCATGGCATACTGCATCAGGGAAAAACATAAACAACCCAACGCGAGTCATAAAGACTCAGTGAGCAACAGTTGCGGTGCAATGCATGTCACATCTGTTCTTTGGACCCTGTTACGAATCATGTGAATACACTAGCGCCATCTTATTTCATTTCAACTTTGGCCCGATCTTTCATTACATTTGGGGCTTAGATTTCCCATTCAGCCGTCGCCCAAGGGCTTAGCTCACCCATTAGGCGGCCACATAAGGCCATATAATCATATATGGGGTGTAGATCCCCCATTGGGCCATCTTAACTTTTATATTTGGTAAACACATGATAGGCAACTTCACATTCACATGCGTTCGTGTTATGCGTATGCAAGCATCTTACCTTCGATCGTCTTGTTAAACATAGTTCATATCGCTTCATGCTCATGTAACATCATTGTAGTGAAAGCATTACATCTCATATCCTTTAACATGACATCGTCAAGCATAGCTAACATTAAGCTTTTGCGTAGGGGAAACTGGCACTTCCAATCATAAGCATCATATGAGCATACGTATTACTTCTTCTTCTCACACATAGCTTCACATACATCACATAATAATTCCAAAACATTGAATTCATAGCACAACATCAAATACCTTCAATTGATTCATATCAAGCTTTCAAACAATGATAGTTCATAGATTTTTAAGCATAACTTCAAGCAAACCATATGAATCACATATAATTATATCATGGTATGGATTGACATCTATTACTCACCTTAACATGAAGAAAATCCATTAACAAGATGAGATAAAGCTTCTTTCGTCTCCTTTTCCTTTTCTCCTCCTCTTCTTCATTCATTTTACGGTAGAGTTTAGGAAATATATGAACATAAATGAATCCATATCGTGGTTTGAAAGGTTGGGAGCATTTAGACATGTCCTTGGGTGAATTATGAAGTGCAAGAACCGAGTTTGGGTATTTATATATCAAGCCATCAGTTAGAAAGTGCTAGAAACTTCAATCTGCCGACTTAGAATTACAGCCGTAATTATTACATTTGCGGTCATAAATCCCCTCTTACGGCCGTATCAATATTACATACGGCTGTATTAAAGTTTCTAAAAGTTTTTCTTATCTTTCTATCTTTTGAATTGCGGCCGTATCGCACCAATTTACGGCCGTAAACATTATGGCTATATCTCACATACATACTGACGTAACAAACTTTCTGAAAATTTTCATCTTTCTTCTGTTCACATAGTTACGGCCGTATGCTATAACCTTACAGCCATAAACATACAATTACGGTCGTAACCATAATATTTACGGCCGTAAATATCTATTTTTGGCTGAAATGCTCCTTTCGTCATGAACTTGAAGGTCGTAACAATTTCAAACACATTAACCACTTATATCATGCCATACAGATATCATAAACGTATTCATATCGTACATGTAATCATACGGGATGAAATCATGCGGGGTGTTACAGTGTGGTACTCATCAATTATGCCAGCGATGTTCAAATTCCTCAATAGTCTCAGAACCCTTAACAATGCTATAAAGAGTTCTCTTGTGCTCGTTATACGCCGCCGAACCCAGTTTCTCAGAAAATTTATTTTCGATATGCCACAAGCACAAATGATGCATTGTACTAGGTTATAACTTAAATATTGCCCTTCCAATTGCCTGGCCCTGGTCAGTATAATAATTTTCAGTATAATGCAATCCGGCATGCAGTAGAGGAATTCCTTGAATAACCGCCTAAATGAGCTTGTGGTCTCGTCACTCAACAAACTAGATCCAAACACAACCGTTTGACAATGCTGGTTCACATCCCCAAAGGTCTCAAGGGTCATGACACAAAAACATCTCCAAAGTACGCAAACGCATTCCGTGACTCTCAATCTGCCCAAAAGCATCTCTTAAACACCTTTTCCTGCTTTCCGTTTGCATTTTCAACGAGCTCTGTGTCATACATATAGTAACAATTGGGATTGCAACTCTTCTCCCACTTGAAGAAGTGGATGAGGGACTCGGCATAATGTCCTAGAAGTTCACGATGCAAGTCACAATTGTAATTTCTTACGTCTCTCTCATGAAAACCAACAGCTGATGGACCACCAACGTCAATCACAAAAGACCGAATTTGCTGACATATCAGACTATTTGCATGCGAGAATTGGTCGACAAGTTTCTTCTTCGAATTCGACATCTTCATGTGTGAATTAAGGAATGGCACTTTCCTACGGGTGGCCAGAGGATGCGTATGGTTCTCCATGAACTTGCTAACAAACCAACCGCTCCCATTCACCATTTTCCTAATAGTCATAGCAGCTTCACACTTACAATGCGTATGCCCCTGATTTCTTTCACCCGACCGAGGTTGACTTTGTTTTTGCTTCTCTTGATAAGTCTCATTTGCCACCCCCTCTCTTGAGCATGAAAAGGTCCTAAAACGGTGCTCCCCGGTCTTTTTTTCTTTAATATAATTCCTTTTGCATACACTGAAGCCCGCCACCTTTTCATTTTGATTGTAGGCTAAGAATACTGCATCCTCCGTTTCGAATGTCATGCCAACAGTTGGAACTTTTGCAACTAGAACTTGGGGTACGAAAATTTCGATGTTTGTATTAGATTCCATACCTGTGAGAAGCATCATAATCATCATCATCATCATCATCATTACCACCATCATCATCTTTAATAAATTCCTATCCTTAGCTACAAAAACAAATTCTAAAATTTAAAAATTGAAAGAAGAAGAATGTGGCAATGTGCATCCATCTAGCTCAGGTAAATTCGTGCATTGGTAATTTCAATCACCAAGGCATTGACAGTTTTCATCATTTGACCACCTTGAAGACATTAATAGTTCAATTTACAATCGGTCTACATACCAACAAGAAACCAAATTAAAATTTATTTGCACTAAAGCAAAGTAACCTTAGTGAATTATAGTAGGCCAAATTTACACCTAGAATATGCAAGCATGCTTTATTTCGTAGTACCAATTTAGCCTCAATGTAACTCCAATTTCTTCAAACAATAGATCACAACAATATATAAAGAAAAATTAATTAAATTAAATAGAAAAAACAATGCATAACAAGGTAAAAACATAATTTCAGTCACAAAATGATCTGCATCATACGCATCTATCAATTTATGCATCTAGTGTCAAACAAAATTGAATTGCTAAGAAAGAACAAAATCAACGTAGATGAATTGTTTAGATGTAAATTTTTGAAGAAATGTTGAAGAATGTGACCGAGGAATTTACGAACGTAGGTGAATTGGTTGGAAGTCATGTTTAAAATTATCCATATACTTATTAAATTCGTTTTAATGAGAATCAAAAAGAGCAATTCAGATCTTGAATAAGCGACAAAAAGACAGAGACTATGTTACTGTAATTTGGTCGAAAATTACAAACATACCAGCTACTTCGTCAGCGTCCGGAGGAGGTATTGTGGTCGTCGGCATCTACTCCATTTTCCGGCGAGTAGGCTGAAACTCGGCGAGTGAGCTGAAAGTCAAGTGGGCAGGACATCGAGTGTCTTCTTTAGAGAGTAAGCATTAAGTTAGGGTTCTTCATGGTTGGATAAGGCATTTTCGATTTCGATTTGGGCGGGGAGTAAGATTCTCAGGTGAGAATTAGGGTTCTTGAAGCATTGTAGAAATGGGGATGAAATAGGGGCAACTCATTTTTGGTTTTTTTGATTTTTCTTATAATGTTGACTTCCAGATCTCGTCTTCAGCAAAATTTTTAAATTTTTAATTTTTTTTAAAAATTGCAAGGTGGTCCATAAATATGGACCACCTTGCAAGTTAGTCCCCAGATCTGAATTGAGAAGCCATGTTGGCGCCATGTCAACGAGTTGGCAACACGTTGGCAGGAGATTAGGAGCGAGACAAAGAGAGACGTGAGAAAGTGGGAGTGAAGTTGAGGATGGACTCTCAATAACAAATCCCACGTTTCTATTTTCTCAGCTAAATTAAAAAAAAAAAAGCTTGAGTTGAGATAGAATATGTGGGCCCATTAGAAGTTGGATTGGATCCACAAGTCATAGTTGGGCTTGATAATCAATAGTGTTGAATTACAATAGGCTAATTGGCCCGTTAGGGACTAAAGTGGACTTGTGACTCGATACATGGGCTTAAAGCCCAAAGGATACTTTTATTGGCCCTTAATAAAATTTTGACCCGATTAAATCATTAAATTAAAATTTTATTCTCTTAGACAAAGGCTTAAACGTAAATTCTCAATTTAATGGGTTAAGTCGTAACGACGACGTTTTACTTTCAAAGTGTAAAATTTTGGGTGTGGTCGTTACACAACCCAAGTCTTTAAAACGTCGTTGGTTGGAAGTCAAACTTCTTGATGCGTAACAGTTTGTTTATTGCCTTCCTAATATAAACATTGGCCTGCACAACAAATTTAAACAAACTTGGGTGGGATTTGTTAGATTCATGAGGTACAAGATGTGGATCCTTGTACTCATGGAAAATTGCTTCAATCCCTTTCATCACATATTGAAATTCCTTACTTCCCGCCTCTCGTTCTGCATCCTTCAATTCCTCTTCCGTCTCAATAATTGTTCCATCTCCTTGAACCATACCATCTCCATTAGTAGAACCTATATTTTCTTCTTCTCTTTTGATTTCATTGGTAAGCTCAATGATCTCTTCGTCCTTCAAATCATCTTCATGGACTTCTAAAATTTCCCTTTGTTGTTTACCCACTACTTCAATCTTCTCTTCATAAAGCACCTCACTTTTCACTACAAGCTCATTCTTTTTCTTAAACTCAATTATCTCTTTTTCTCTTTTCTCAATCCTTTTTTCTAGTGCTTCTAAAATTTCCAATTTCAACTGTTTAAACCCCAATATGATTGATTCTTTCACATGGATTCTTTAAGTTGTTTAATCAAGTCGCTCTGTACCCTAACCTTCCTTTGATCCACAAGCGCTTCCTTCAGTGACAAGGAATCAAGAATGACCTTTTTCCCAATTTTGAACGAATCTATATCTATTCTCAACCCTCTCATAAACTGCATTAATAAAGTATTTCCATTGCTCCCCCAGTAAAATATGATATGATTTAATAGGAACAACATCACACAATACATCATCATTATACATACCAATGGAAAAGTTTACATACACTTGCTCGGTCACCTACACCCTTCCACATTCATCTAACTTTAAATAATAGGGTTTAGGATGTTTGAAAAAAAGTAAATTTAGTCTTTTGACAAATGTAGTGCTAGCCAAGTCAATGGAATAATTTTCATCAATAATCACACTGCATGGCCTATTATTCACCAAGCATCTTGTTTGAAACTTATAGCCACAAATTTCATTCATCACCAAACAATCATAATATATATCTCCATCAATTTTTATTTTTTATTTTTTATTTTTTGGCGTAGAATATAAACAAAGTCTTGTTTTTAGGACTCTTTTTTTTTTAATTTTATTTTCCTTTTTTTAAAATTCTTTTTGTAGAACACGAATAGATACTTCTCCTTTTTTTTTTTTTTTATAACTCTGACACAAAAACTAAATAGTAACAAGACTCATGACGATAATAGACGAGATCTAAGATCTCACAATCGACGTGAAGAATAACCAAAACTTAAAGGATAGTTACCAAAATTAGAGTCTCAGCTCTAATACCAACTGATGCGAACCACGTTGGAATGGTGCCAACGCAACCCACACTAGATTAGATCTAACCCAGAAAAGCTAATAATCTTGCAAATTGATCAGTTGAACCATTAACCTTTAATTCACGACTTGGCAATAATTGGTATATGAAACTAATCGCCTCCGATGATGTGAAATTGACAACCAATAGGAGTGAACACCACAAGAGTAGATCAGGCTCTTGATAAGTTCGGGTTGTTCGTAAAGAACAAAGAATTTGAGAGAAAATAATTTCACAAACACTAAATATATTGAATAAAGAAAAAAATTTTATGCTCATAATGCAAGAGGTTTATTTATACAATAAGTTAAAAGTAAACTCAAAGAAAGAATTAGAGTAAGCTCCAAGAAAGATTTGGAGTAGGTTCCAAGAAACAATCTTGGAGTGTCATCCAAGCATACTTGGACTCCAAGTAAATAAATCCTACCAAAATAAGAAAAATTAAGAAATTAAAATTCTAATAGAAAAATCTTATTTTGTCTACATCAGAAATTGCACCTTGGTCATAGACTTTTCCCTTGTGCCGTTTTGTCTTTCAAACTCTAAACTTACGCAGATTTTGACCAAATTCTTGGCAAATTAATATCTTTTGGCTCCTTTGCTTCTAATCCTTTCTCCAAACGAAAAGATGACTCTTTTAGTAAATTTTTTTATATTTCTTGAATTAGTCCTGCCATTGACAACTTTATTTTGTTCTCCTTGCTCTTGTGATTAGTCCGATGGACACGTGGAGCCGGTCTTTCGGCGTTAACCTTCCTTGGATCGTATCAAAAGGTGTGTCTACCGATGACAATAAAATAGAGCAATGAAGCTTTGGTCAACTCCTTCAAATGTCAAACAATTGACGGGATTCTTGGGACTCACCGGGTGCTATAGGAGATTTGTTAAGGGTTATGGGACTTTGGCTAAGCCACTCACTGAGTTTACTTAAAAAAGACAGATTCAAATAGGGAACTGAGGCAGATATAGCATTTAAGTTGAAGGAGACAATGTGCCATACGCCTGTGTTGGCATTCCCTAATTTTAGCCTGCCATTTGCTGTGGAGACTGATGCATGATATAGTGCCTTGGGACCTATGTTACTCCAAAATTATAGGAAGCCAACAACTTACTTGAGTAAAGTAATTTAGAGTTCAAAACTTGCGCTATCTATCTATCTATGAAAATGAGTTATTAGCTTTGGTGACTGCAATTAGCAAATGGAGGCATTACTTCGAAGGTCACCACTTCATCATCAAGGCTGATCACCAGTTTCTTAAATACTTGATGGAATAACCATTCCTTTGTAGCAAAAGTGGTTGACTAAGTTGTTGCGACATGATTATGAAATTTAATATAAAAGTTTGGTGGAAAATAGAGTGGCTGATGTATTCTCTAGAAGGGATGAAGAGAATGCAGAATGCATGCCAATTTCAGTTGTTATTCCTCTATGGATGTAAGGGGTAATTGTTAGTTATGTATCTGATGCTGAGGCAATGCAATTGATCTTTCAAGATATCAATGAACTTTCTTCCAATGCTGACTATGGCTATAAGAATGGGATGCTTAAATATGAAGGAAAAATCTACATTTGCTCCAATGGGACCATTAAGCAGAAAGTTATTAGGGCAATTAATGATTCTCAAGAAGGGGGCACTCAGGTGTTTTGGCTAGCCTACATAGATCCCAACAACACTTCTATTGGCCTAATATGACAAGGGATATTAAAAAGCAAATCGTGTAGTGTGATGTATGTTAGAGATGGGAAAATGAATTGAGTTTCTTATCTATGTCTGTTATATCCGTTCCTTGAGCTAAAATCTTGTTGGACTCACATAACCACGGACTTCATAGAGGGTTTCCTAAAGTCTGGAGCCTATAATAGCATACTGGTTGGGGTAGACAGACTCACCATGTATGGGGATTTTATGCCCTTCAGCTATCCATATCAAGCTAAGACAGCAGCAAGGGTGTTCCTTGACAATGTCCATAAACTACATGAGATGCCCCAATGCACAGTAAGTGACAGTGATAAGGTATTTCTTAGTAACTTGTGGCAGGAACTATTTAAGTTTATGGGGCCACAGTTACAAATGAGCTCAGGTTGCCATCCACAAACAGATGGCCAAGCAGAGTGATTGAACTAGTGTCTTGAGATGTAGTTAAGGTGTTTAACTCATAACACTCTGAGGCATTGGTTTAAATAGATTAGCTTGGCTGAATGGTGGTCCAATACCACCATACGCACTAAACCTCTCCATCTAGCTTTAGGCCTTTATCAGCAAGCCAATGTGGTTGTTGTGAAAGAACTTTTGAAAGAAAATCACCAAATGGATCATTGTTTGAAGAAGAAGATTGCATAAGCAAGAGCAAGAATTAAAGAAAGAGAATGTGAGGTAGGAGATTGGGTTTACCTCGAGCTACACCTCTATGAACAACATATAGTCATACACAGAACCATCTAGAAGCTTTTGACTTAATATTATGGGCCCTATCAAATCATTGTTAAGAATAGTGTGGTGTCTTATAAGCTGGCTTTATTAGAGGCTTCAAAGATTCCACCTTGTGTTTCATGCGTCACTGCTGAAGAAGAAGGTTGGGAGCAATATCAGTCCAGATAATGCTCCAGGTGCAGAGTTAGAGCAATTGGATGATGGTAAATGGTCTTGGCATATTTTATCCTGAAGGGGAGTTAAGTGTGATCAATAGACCATTACTCAGTGGCTCATTCTCGGGAAAAATTTACTTGTAGATGAACCAACTTGGGAGGATGAAGACTAGGTTCGTACATACTTTCCAACTCTTGACTCTTGGGGAGAAGTGTCGTCTACGGAGGAGGGCTGTTATGATAGTGATCAGTGGACCAATAATAATTAGGAAATTCGACAAGAAGAAATCAAAATAAAAGAGAAGTTATGAAGGCGGCAATTGATCAAATTTGATTTCCGTCCAATACGAAATTGTTTGCAGTTCAAATAAGTAAACTAGGGATTTAGCCTTTTAATTTAGGAATTTTGCTGCTGTGTCAATACGCCATCATTTCCCGACGTGCAACTTGTAAGAAGTGTTGGACACTATTTTGATTCCTTTTACAATTTTAAATTTTGTTGCAAGTGTCAGAAGTGTGAGAGAGCAAATCAGATCTGGATATTCTTAGAAGTTTACCGTCTTCTTCAACCTCATTTCTAAAATTGTCTCCTCCAACCTCCATTTCTTCTTGTAATTCAACTGTAATTCAATCGAATTCGACCCTTATTAATAGAATTTGATGTATATTTTGATCCACTTAGCTCGGTTATTCTCTTTATATGTGATTGTTGTTCGAACCCACGACATTCTTCCAAATGAGCACAGCCTTAGCCTAATAAGAGATGTGACTTTTGCTTACCCAATGATCCCTTTTATTAACCATTGTCTATCCTTTTTTCTAACCGTTATTAGATAGATACATCACAAAATTTGTAATGCCCCGAGTTCCAAGAACTCAAAACATTAATTCTTTCTTTAAAAAAATTTTTTTTTAAAAAAAATAATGAATGCGAAAAAATAACAAATATCTAAAATGCGGAAATTTATTTGAAATAGTAAATACGTTAGAGTGTCTTACGACTATTTAATCTCCAACAACTCAAAACATCAAAAATAGCAAACGTCATAGTTCAAAACATAACTCAAAACAACAAATGAAAGTAAATCTTATTCCTAAATAAAGCCTAGGTAAGCCACCACGCCTTGCTACACCACCGAATCCTCAATCTGCGAATTATTAATTAAATAGAGAAAATATGAGTATTTTGAATACTTAGTGGACGCCGCGCATAGCAGCCGACATATATTACAAATTAAATACACATAATCATCATAAAAATATGAACAAGTATATAATACAGGTTCGTTCATCATTATTTATAAATCGAGCATATCATCATAGTGTTTAAAACTACGTCGTTATTATTTATTAGGGTAAATGCTTATCATCATAGTGATAATAAACACGTCGTAAGTAGGCTTGAAGCCTATTGTCATAGTGCCGAGGAAGCACGTCGTAAGTAGGCTTGAAGCTTATCGTCATATTGCCGAGGAAGCACTTATATAACATTTATGTGCAAATAATTATAACAAATACCAATTGTAAATGTCCACATTTTAAAAGAGATTTTTTTGAAAGTGAGTCTACCTTAAACTTTTTCCGAGTTTTAAGCTTAAAGAATAGTGAAGAAGTCGATCATCCAGTTTGCTCGTACGCTTCGTCTAGTGAATGAGAATTTTAATTTACATTAATAAACTTAAACACTCAGTATTTATAAATAATATTGAAGCTAGTGGACTAAAATTTAAAGAATATAAAAGTTTGGGGATTGGTTTGAAAGAATTGAATTAGTTTGACGGCTTAGTGTGCAATAAAATTGAATTGAAAATATTTTGGACTAAATTATAAGATTTTTACAACTTGGGACTTAGGTGCAAATGAACTTTAGGGGTTAATTTAAATAAGGATGAAAAATTGAAGTACTTAAGTTCAAATAATAGTTTGGTGGTTAAATCGTAAGAATTAAAAGTTAAAGACCTAAAATTAAATAAACTGCAAGGGCTTACTTAAATAAAATAAATAAATTGGGGGAATTAGTTTGCAAACAAAGCTTAGGGGTTAAATTGTTAGAACAGAAAGGTGAGGATATAGGATTGAATAAACTTTAAAGGGAAACTTATTTAAATGGCATAAATAAATTTGGGGACTTAAATGAGAATTATAACTTAAGCGTTTAATTGTATTAATTGAAAGTAAGAGATCTAATAATTAAAAATGCTTTAGGGAGAAAGAAAATAAGGGACTTTATTGTAATAATCCTAATTAAAATATGAATTTGGGTATAAAATCCCTAAATTCAATAAATCCGCACAACCGCCGGCTAGCAGAGAAGCTACCCACTAGGGTGGCGACTGTAACACCCTCCCTAGTACGGCGTGTTAAACCACGTAAACACGGTACTCGAGACGGGATTACACTAACACCCTTTGAAGATTCTTCTTTAGTTCACCACAACTTTTAGCAAACGGAAGAGTTTGGCTTAATGATCTTAGACCATGTGATTTCGAACTGCTTGATGTAGCTGTTGTAGCCTTCGAAACTTCAGAACTCCTCATAAATTCCTTAATGAACTCATGAGGTGGCAATAACTTTGGGATGCTAGGGATTGGGAAAGTCAGCTCCTTTGGTGAGATTCCTTTAGGTTGCTTTCCTTTCGAGAATTCTCCTCGGTGAAAGTTTGACTTGCCAATCGGTAGTTGATGAGGCGGGACTACAACTTTGACTATGCCTTTGCCATCAGCATCAACTTTGGGCATTCCAACTTGTTGATCGCCATCCAAGTAGAGCTTTGCGTCAGCAAAGTAGGACTCCTCGCTAAGGAATGGCTTTGTTTCGGCCGCAACACACTTAACTTCACCGTCTTGGCTGTACTTGACGCATTGATGCCGAGTTGAAGGGACAACTCCAATCTCGTGCAGCCAAACACGTCCAAGGTGTAGCTCGTAAGATGTTTTGGCATCAATGACATGGAAGAAAGCTGATGAATCCAACTCCCCTATTTGCGACATCAGTCGAATCATGCCCATAGCTCGTTGGCCTTTCTGGTTGAACCCTTGGATCATGATGTTGTTCTTCGCAAGGTCCCGAGCACTTATCCCAATCCTCTTCATGGTGTGGATGGGCATTCTGTAGATGGTCGAACTGCAATCAATCATGATACATCGGATTTTGTATTCCCGAATGTAGCCACTAATGTACAATGGACGGTTGTGTAGACGAGAACCCAATTGCAAATCATCATCACTGAAGGTGATGGCAGCCCTGCAATCTTTTTGAGTAGCCAGCTTGGTGGGTTTGAAGATCTTCTCTTCGTATTCTTCATGATCGATCAGAGCTGCAATCAAAGCCATACGATCATCGAACGGAAGAAGAACCATCCCCGAAAGACTTGTTTCTGGAGAAATATTGTTGAGGCGGGCAACAGTCTTTTCTACCTTGTCGCTCTGCTTTGAACCTTCTTTGGCTTTTTCGTTCTTCTTGACTTTGAGCTCACGGTCCTCTCCGACATTTGTGACGTATGAAGCCACGGGTTGATCCCTGAAGTAACCTTTGGGAAAATAATCTCCCAAGGTATCGATTTGGGCAGAGTTGGTGTAACTGCAACTCCTGGAGTCGCCTTCTTCAATGCCATTTCGTTTGCTTTAGAGTTCTTCCTTTGGTTACTCAACCACTTCGTTTTCCTTTGTTATTCTTTATGACTGCTAGAGCGTGGAGTCCTTGGAGCCTTTTGGCTCCGTCTTGTAATGAAGGTCCATGCCCCTAACCATCGTCTACTATTGTTTCTTCAATGCGCTGGAATTCCTCACTAGGCGTCTCCGGTGTTTGCCCTGCAACAAGTTTAGGGAGTGATATTTTACCTTTTTTTTACGTGATTCCGGTACTTCTTTTTCTTACTTATGAAGGTGGACTAGCCATCATCGATTTCATCTTCGGTTATAGCATCAGATTCTCGGACATCTAAGTCACCCATCATGACTTTGTAGAATGAAGGACGGTTGGGGGCACGTGGTTTGTGCATCTCTGGGTAGATATATTTAGCAGTTACCTCTCCGTTTGCCCAGAACTCCACCAGTCTCCCTCCCTCTGGCAGTTGAGGTCCGAACTCAGCTGGTCTCAGTGAAGACACCCCTGCATTATGGATCGAATGACTCTTTTTTCCAATACCTGGAATAGGGATTTGGTCAAATGACCTAAATGAAACCATCGAGCAATTTGCAGCGGAGCTTTCGCTGGTTTCAAGTGTGATTTAGTCTTTGTTGCCCAAGCGGACAATGAGATCTTTAAGAACGAAGAACTTTTCCACTGGATGGCTGATGATCCCGTAGTACTTGTAGGATTTCGGATGATCGACTAGACCATCCTCGTCCAACCCTTTTGGCACTAGAAGTCCAATCACCTTTTGCTCAATAATTGGTTTAGGATTCTGGAGACTTCAAAATCTGCAAAAGGGTACTCATTTTCTTCGAGCTACTTCAGACTTAAGAGACCCTTCTTTTGGATCGGAGCTTTGTTAGGTTTGAATTCTTGTTTTGGCCTTGGGGCCTGATTTGAATTCACCTTTTTTAAGGTGATTTTCTCTAGAATTATGGAACGGTCATTGCTTCCTTTGATTTAGCTGGCTTGCTGTCTTTTTTGACTTCTCTCTTTAACTCCTTTTTTTTCGGATCACTTGGCAGATAACTTCCATGCCTCGAAATCTGAATTTCAAGATCAGGGGCTCGGGTAGCCAATTCTTCGAATGAGTAGGGCATGTTGACCTGGAGATTGTACAGTAGTCCCCAGTGGATGCCTTGGAGGCACATGTTGATAGATGAGGCTTCACTTATGCGCTCTTTGCAGCTGAGCAAGAGATTTCTCCATTGCTCAATGTATTCCACCACAGGCTCCTCCTTCCCTTGTTTTGTCTTGGCAAGTTTTGGAAGGCTGACCGTGAGCCTGGTGCTGTACAAGCGAGTGAGAAACTCGAGTTCAAGTTGATCCCAACTGTCAATCGATCCAGCTGGGAGATTAGTGTATCATTCGAAAGCTACGCCTTTGAGGGAGCGAACGAACTGCTTCACCATCATGTCATTATATGTACCCGCATTATTACAAGTCTCAATGAAATGAGCGACGTGCTGGTTTGGGTTGCCCTTTCCATCAAAACACTGGAACTTGGGAGGTTGATAGCCAAGGGGCATCCTCAATTCGTCGATCCGACGGCTATAGGGTTTGGCATATATGAGTGAAGATTGTGATGAACCACCATACTGGGCATGGATGGTATCAGTAATCATGTGTTGCAGCTGCTTCACTGATAGAGAACCAAATGAGATTTGTCTGAAATCCGGAAATGTACTTTTTAGTATCATCCGGTCGTGCATGTTCTTCTTCTACTCGTCTTCATGAGCTTCAGGACCTTTACCTCTAGAGGAGCCTTCTTCAGGACTCTACTTCTGGAAGTGCCTTCATTATCCTTGTGGCCATCTTCCTTGGCCAACTCCTTCATCTCCAACTTGTTTATAAGGGTGGCGATTTGAGCGTCTTTCTCCTCTAGAGACTTTGACAACTTTTTGATTGCCAAAGCCATTTGTTGGTTCTGTCATCCAAGTTAGGACCCACTTCGATGACAAACATATTCTCGAGTGAATCCTCTGAGCTTGTATAATCTCTCCATTTCAGCGGAGAGATAGCTTTGACTGATTCGGCTTCAGGCCCTTCATTTGAGGCAGAGCTGGATAGATGATTTTCTTGAAAAAGAGGGTTCTCTTGGAAGAGTTTAGCTTTTCCTGGAGAACGGGAGCCGACTTTCTTGAGGTTAAGGATTTTTCCTTTACCCCTCTTGGAGAATTTCCTCACTGGTGACACCAGCCGAGATCTCCCAGCTTTGGTCTTCACTCTGGTGGCATGGTGGAATTCCGCAAGCGTCTCCTCGAAGTTTGCCATCGTTTGCTTCACTTTTCCGTCAGTCCTTTTGTTGCTGAATTTGAGATTTGAAATTTGCTACAGATCGAGAAATGAGAGGCAAGCGTGTCCCACTGGGCGTGCTAGAAATTTGTAACGACAAAGTTCTCTTATTTTAATAAAATAATATAATAAAAATTGTTACAAATTGAGTTTGGAAATTTGTAGTGGATTTGACTCTTGAGACTGCCTTGATCCTTGGATTAATGATCTACGATAGAAGGCGATGGGCCATGTGGCTTGATCCTATACTTCAAAAGACTTGATTGCTGAAGTGCAGATTTGTTGAAGAGCTTTGTCTTGACTCTTCAAATTTTGAATTTGTCTCGACTTTGTAGGGGGGGTTTGTCTCCCAAATTTGATTTAGCTTCGAGCTTGAATTGAATATGGATTTGACTTTGATTTGAGGTTGCCGGTTCGTCATGGATTCGAAGAACTGAGGAGAATTTTTATTCTTTTCTTCTTCCTTTCTCCTTTGCTTGAGCTTGAATCGAAGAACTGAAGAGATGTTTATATCTCTTCTTTTTCCTTCCTTCTTGATTTTCTTCTTCCTTCCTTCTTGATTTTGGCTTGGTTTTGAAGAATTGAAGAGTGTTTATTCTCTTCTCATTTCTTCTTCTTGTACTTGGGATTTGCCTGAAATGTGCCGCTTCTCTTTTCTTCTTGACCCTTGTTAGGGTTTTTTGCAATGAAGTTAGTGACGTATATATGGGCACAGGTGGACTATTTGGAAACCCTAATGAGCTATTTTGTAGCCCTAATGGGCTTATTCAATTTATTTGAATAAGTCCACAAATCAAATCCTAATTATCCAACAAATCAAATAAGAAGAGAATGATGAGTTGTGGGCTTTAAAATTGAATTTGTGCTTTAAATAGACTTTAGGATTTAAAAAGCCTAACGGACTGATCAATTAAAACCAACCAGGTCCAATAAACTTAATGGGCTAATTAAAATCAAATTGGCCCAAAGGAATTTTGTATAAAATTTTCTTAACGTCTAAAATACATATTTCAATGTCTAAAATACGTATTTTAACAGATGTGACAATTGGCCAAGAGGTGTTTTATACGCATTTCAAATAAGTATATTGCACTCATTGTGATTATAAAATATCTTATACATTGCTTGCTATATGTCATCACATGTATTGACATTCTATCTCATTCTAAACGACATATTAAAACGCAATTCTTGAATTTTTCTTCTTTAGTTTTTTAAGTATTATTTGTTTCAAAGCATATCCCAATTCTTGAATTAGAACTAAAGAAACGAATCTCTGATTCGCTTTTGATCATCCATTTGACATAAAGAGAAGATATCAAAAGTGAGAGTCGAGTTAAAAAACCAAATTCACCAATTTAAATGTTGTATCTTTTAAATTAACATCCTTAGAACACAAGATACTAGGGGAATGTGGGAGTTACGAACTATATAGTATATTGAAGATGAAGCACAAAAGTTGAATGATTGACAATTTGAAATTCTCAGTTCATATACCGATAAAAGCACACAAGAAATAAACTATATTATGAATGAAATAAAATACTTATACCTTGTTGAATGTTGTTTTACATTTCTTTCAAAATAGGCATCTAATCGAGTGGCTACAAGTTTGATCTTTGAGCTGAACATGAGTGTAACAAATCAGCTACAACTGTTTTATTGACAAAGTATACTTGACATGCAATTCAAAGAATTACTTCTGCTTGGAAGGATAGCTAAGAAACAATAACATCCAACCTTAAGCTTATCCTTAGCCGAAGTCAAGAACGAACATATAAGCACTGAACTATAGTTTAAGACAATTCTTTATCTTCTAATATCTGGAAGAGAGAGATACATAAATATTAAACCATATAAACTAGTGCAGAACTTTTTCCTCCATTTCATATAGGGTCGTATTTCAATGAAAATGAAAATGATGAAAGTAGTTAAGGTACATTAAATCTATGCAAATTATAGCATCCCAACTACAGAGACCGTAAAATCCATTGTTTTGCTCCATATCTAAAGTCCAAGATCTCCCTCTCTCTCTCTCTCTCTTACACATCTTTTTTTTCTACAGTATGAAGAAATAGAAAGGAATGGACAAAATGGTATGAATAAACTATCACTTGTGTTCTTGTTCACTATTTACAATCACTTAATTAAGACCCTTTCGACAAATAACAATATGCAATAGTTCACTTGAACACTCCTCATACCCTTTAAACTGTCTACAGTAACTTTGGTCACTTATCAAATGAATGAGTATGCAAGATTTAATTTACATTCCCACAATTTTCATATAAATTTTTTTATTTTCTAACTAGCTATTATAGGATGAACACTTGCTCCATTTGCGATATATTTAGTGAGTTATCACCCAAACAACCTCAACCACAGGAAGATGTTAAAGTCACTAATCTAAAATATTTAGGTTGTTTGACCATACAACTAACAATTTCGACATCATATTTGACCATACCATAACAACTAACAATTTTAAATTCATTACAACTTGATATATAAAAAAAAAAGTGTAATATTATTGGTCTCCGGTTAGGATTATTTAATTTAAAGGTAGAAAAAGAGAGTTTTTAGGTGACAACTAATATTTTTACATCTCATTCTGTACGAGTTTCATGACCTCACAAAAGTTCACAGGTGAAGATAGCAGTCAAAGTTAGAACTCCAATCTACATGGTAATGTAATTTGCAGTGGAACAGCTGACAGGCTAAATAATTGTTCCTTTTCAAGAAATCAACATGTAGTTCACTTGGTAGATCAATGTGTATACAGTTAAAAGGACTAAAAGAATAAAGAACAGTAAATATCATAACTATTTCCGCATTTGTCAAAGCAATGTGCTAAAAAATCAAAAGAATGCAATTATGTGAAGTTATATAAATGAGTGTATTGTAGATAATGAAATAATCAACATCAAAAGGGTAACAAATAGGATATCTTATTTTCATTGTGTGGTGACACTTTTTCCTAATTGACATCAATTGGGAACCAAGCTCAATTGAGGATTCTTAATATTAAAGTAATTTGACGTTGCTCAATCGTAATCAAAACAATAAAAAATGAAAAAGGTTTACCATATTAAAACTCAACATTTTTCTTGTACCAAAATTTGACTAAAATCTACCACTGTCTCACTAAAATCTCTTATTTCTACTTCCATAATCTTGTAAAGATGAACTCTCATAGGAATTTTGTTTGGTATTGCAATGAAAATTCAGGAACAGTTTAGGGAGATATTAGGGAAGATTGGATTTTTTGCTTGGTATTTGCAATGAAAATCTGGAACAATTCAGGGAGAGATTAGGGAAGACTTGTTCATCACATTAGCAAAGGGTGGCAAGTCAACTATAATTTATGCCTGCTTTAAGCCTTACCAATAATAGTAAAGCTAAAAAGGGGGAACAAAAATCTGGCTTATTGGCATTACCTTCACTGATGCTACAAGTCTATAATAAGTTTTTAACATTTTAAGTAGCAAGGTAATACACACATATCTAAAGATATTGTATGTTTTGGTTTTGCTTTATTAATTGTAAATGTTGCATTTTATTGAGCTTACTTTGTTGTTTTTATATGCATGTAGAATGCTTGACATTTTGCAAATTTATAGGAGGAAATTGCATAAAATTGTATTTAACTTTTAAAATTCAACAACCCCTGCCAAATAGACTTATCTCAAAAATCACATGCAAGTAAAAGTCCAATTCCTCATCTTATTTTCAGAACATAGACTTCAAAATTGACAAAAGTTAACCGATTATGTCAGATCCAATGAGATCTTTTGCAGATAAGTCGTTAGTTTTCTTCCTAACAACCACTTCCATCATGTCGTGGCCGTCGTCCACATTATCGCCGCCAGTACTAAGTTGAATTGCCATCGTCAATGACAGTCAAATTGATGGCAGTGAAATTGTCTGGTTGTCGACGCAGCCTATAGTGCGCCAACATATGATAACTGGCTTACAATTTTGGTTGCGTGATATACATTGAGTGAATGCCTAACAGCTATGCTTTCTCGTGGCTCTAACCTTCATGTGAAATGGCTAATTAATAATTTATATCCTATCATCTTGAAGGAAATGGGGATTCTAGAAGCTAGATACAAGGATGTAAATTGTAACGACCACGGCCAAATTTTAAAAATTTGTAAGTAAAACGTCGTTGTTACGACTTAACCTATTAAATTGAGAATTATGCTAAACGCTAGTCTAATAGGGAAGGAAATGATCATTTAATGATTTAATCGGGTCGAAAATTATTTAGGGCCAACAAAATCGTCCTGTGGGCTTTAGGCCCGATTATTAAATCAAATGCCCAGTTAAACTCCTATTGGGCCAACTTACCTGATTATAACTCAACACTATTATTTATCACGCTCAATCATCAATTTAAGGATCCACTTCGACTTTTATGGGCCTATATACCAACCCAATTCAAATTCTCTCTCTCACAAAATACAAACGTGGGAATTGTTGAAAGACCTTCCTCAAATCTGCTTCTCCATCCACACAACTCTATTCTTCCCAATATCCCCCAACTTCATCATACTTTCCCTTCATTCACGATTGAAACTTTCCACAGCAAAAAACTCGCAAACTCTCTGTAAACTTCCGGGGCAAAGCTTCCATAGCAACATTCAATCTCAAGCATATTTCACAATCATCAACTCATGCAAGGTAATTGGCTAACTGATACGATCCTGCATAGCTCCATGTCGGCCGAGCCACCCCATATGCCGCTTGGGCCCATTACCCGAAGCCGTGCCAAGAAAATGGGTCGAGTCATGATGTCGTGGGTTGAGAAAGAGTGTCAAAATATCCGAAAGGAACCCTCACAACCTTTTGGTCATCCAAACGGAGCCTACGAGACAACCATGATCACCTACTTGCGTTGTAGAGACGAGCTAGAATCGGGAGAAAGAAGCCAGATAAATTTACGGCCGTAACACAAATTCATATGGCCGTAACATTTGGCGTGTGAGTAACAGTTTTGTCCAGGGAGCACGATACGGGCGTATCACTCTTCCATACGGCCGTATTGTAATAATTACGGCCGTATTTTTGTTTTATTACGGCGTAACTTGCCAACAACAAGTTTGGCCCAAAAACCTACCGAGAGGAGCATACGGGCGTACGCGTTGGTCATCCGGCCGTATCGATGGATTTACGGCCGTAAATCCGAAATTTACGGCCTTAATTTTTGACTGACTTAGGTCATTTTTTTCCATTTTTTGGATAAACTTGTATTTTATTATTCTTTTATTTGTTGGGCATGTATATAGGCACGAAAATACATTGTAAGCCACAATTTTTAGATGTGTTGGTATCGAGACCAACGAGGTCCGTATCACTAACCCTGCTTTACTACCGCTAGTTTTTCTTAAACTCTACTATTGCAAACTATGGAATATATGCACATACACTCACAGTTATCATATAAACACAAAACATTCTATTGATTGCTAAATAGACAGAGCATCAATATTTCATCGCCATCCTCATAGTATATAAAATAAAAGTGATGAAGAAACTTCATCCACTCGAATTCGTCTGACATTCAACCCAATTGCATACACAAACTCACATGAAAACAACACCTATCTATTCATCATCATCCTCATATTATGTTCAGAAAAAAAATAGAAAAAAAAAAGAAAGACAGAATGAATAGTAACCCTTGAATAGTGTCGGCCATGGCTTCTTGTATTCGAACTTTGAAATTTCTTCGATAATTCGTTCCCAAGATGATGGTGGAGTGTTATAGAACCCCGAACTCAAACTTATTCAACCAATTTTGGCCGGAAAACTCCCAATTTTGCCGGATTCTAGCACCAAACTCGGCCATATTACAACTCCTTTCTCCCTTCCCTTGCTGCCCGACGTGACCACAGGACCCCGGAGGGTACTCGCCCTTGCTGGCGGCGACAACGGCTGCCGGAGGTGGTGTCGCAGCGGTGTTCATGGCTGAGACTAACTCTCGGCTTCTCTCCCTCTTCTTCTCTGAGTTTGCATCGTGTATTTGTGAAGGAGGAAGACCTGATCTTTCAATTAGGGAAATTTGCATCTCAGGTCCCCCAAATTCAGGTTTTCATTTAAATAAATCCCCTACTTTACTTCCCATGTTAATTGTCCCCCAAAATCATGTCTTTAACTCAATTGACTCCAATTGACTTAATGATTTTTGAGTCAAACACCCCAGGTTCTACATAAAGTTTAAATCAGTCTTCGAATTTGCTTAATCCTCTCAATTAAGCCCCATCAAGTTACAAAGAATTCAACTTTAACCCCCAAAGTTCTGAATGAGCTTCAAATAGGTCCTAGTTGACTAATACCTTCAATTTCCACCCTCAAATCAATACCTCTCTTCCAATTGAACCCAAAGTAACTTTTAAAGTTGTCTATTAGGCCCTAAAACTTTTAAATTCAATACTTTAAGACCCGAATAAATTATTAAAGTCAATTTTAAGTTTAAATTACTAAGATTATGTTTAATTTCTTCTATTAGACGACGTGCAAAAGCCGTAGAGGTGCTAGTATCACATCAGCCTTAATCGCGAGGAATTTACGAGAATTACGAATTTGAGGTGGGGTTTTACTTTATGCAAATGGTTTATTTCTTGCAAAATATTTTTATTTTAAAAGCAATTGTTTACTTTAAACCATGTCATGTTCCTCTACCTATGATTATAATTGTGGTATATTTGCTATTTGACATGCATGTGATGGTGTTAAGTACCATCTCCTACGGAATGGTGCTAAGGACCATTCGGATAGTCATAGCGACTTTCCCCCATATTGGATGGGAGTTTCCAACACTCAACTTTTCTATAGTCTAATTGCCTATAATTGTAACTTCATGTGTGGATATGCGATATGGTGAAATATTTTTCTACTGTGCCCCACTGAGTATAGCAACGTTATACTCACCCTAATTATTTCAAACTTTTTTCAAATTAAAGAGTCCGGTGAAGCGGCGTCAAGCAGGGTGACGTCACCCACTTAATTACCATGTTAATTTAGTTTTCTTTTATTTAGAGAATCATTCAAAACTTAGTAGTATATTATTCTTGAACTACCGCATTTGTTTAGAAGATTTAATTTGTTTATTCAGAAAATGAATATTGGTTATCAAATTGATGATTATTATTTCATTTAAGTACGTGGATCTTAAACCTTATTATTATTATTATTATTATTATTATTATTATTATTATTATTATTATTATTATTATTATTGCTGTTATTGAAAATGTTATTTAAACAAAATTTTATCAAAAAATTTCCACGTCTCAATTTAGTCAGAGCCATTTTAGTAACACTTCGATTATTCCAAATCGGGGCGTTACAGTGTAGTATTAGAGCGAGGCTTACTTTTCTGTAGACTCTCAAAAAAAATAGTATTTAGAAACTTTTGAAAAGTTTAAAAGTTATAAGTGTTGGAAGTCCGCCTCCGCCACGCTATGCCGACTCCGGAAAGGTAAACAAAATTATCACTTTCAAGAATACCTATTTTAAAACACTCTTGTGGAATTTCATTGGATGCTGAATTTGAAACAAAATTTTATTAGATTGTTGTATCTATATGCCATACGTACTACGAAATTTATAAATTGATTTGATGGTGCAGCACATGACTTCTAAAGTTATCAGCGCCCATTATTTGAAATTCATTTGTGCTTACCTATATAGGCCCTTTGGGCTAGTGATGCTAGACTATTGCGATAATTGGAAAATGTTTTACTTAGTCCTCGAATTTAGATTCAAATGAATTAGAAACGTCACCTAATTGGCCATTTTTTCGATAATTGGTACGACAGACATGGCTACTGGTCAGAGGACTGGTAGGAAGTCTGTTCGCCGAAGACCATTTGTGTAGGAATGCCGTGACTGTGGCAGGTATGTGTGGCCGATGAATTACACCCTGAGGCAGCACATCCTGGAGATGGAGAGACTCTGGGTTGCCGCCAATTTCCCATTAATTAATTTGATACTATTTTTATTTGGTATGTGATTAATTTTATTGAATTTTTTGACATCAATTAAATAATTTTTGTTCACAATTTTCGACACAATAATGTTTCTTCACATTAATATCATAATTTCCCAAAATTTTCCTGCATTAGAGATACACACATTTCGATTTTTACTAATAGTTAGTAATAAATGTAATTATTTTGTCTCAATAAATTTTTGGTAGAAATATATCATCGTAAAAACAATATTGAATGTAAAGAAATAATAAAATAAAATACAAAAAATTAAAAACCTGAAACATGACAGTGACTTTGCTGCCCGGCAACTAGGTGAAACCCCCCGGGGCTTGAGATTGCTGGTTATACTAGTTGATGGTACAATTAGCAGATTATCGCCAACCTGCGATTTCACCCATAGGGGACAAAACCGAGGGGATAGCCCTTGGTTGTCGCTGGTGGGATGGGTGTTGCTGGGTTAGGTTAGAGGTGCGATTTGGTGTGGGGGTTGGGTTTTGTTTATTTTTTATTCTTTTTTTAAGGTTTTTTTTTAATTTAATTTTATTATTTTTCTACGTTAGGGATTTTTCATAGTGATATTTTTACTAAAATTTTGTATATTACATTTATTACTAACTGTTGCTTGAAATCAAAATATGCGTGTGTTTAATTCTAAATAATTTTTTTTGAAAAATTATGATATTAATACTACCAAATTCTACTATATTGAAAATATTCAATAAAAATTATTTAATCGATGTTAAATAAATTTGATAAAATTAATTATAAACCAAATAAAATTATTATCAAATTAATGAATTCGATGAAATTAATATTATGCTACCTTTTTTTATTTCGTACCAATTTTGCAGCAGCCACAAAATTTACGGACAATTTCTGCCCATTTTCCAGAAATAATGTTGAATTTGTGAAATTAAAAAATTTGGGCCTAAATTTTAAAAAATTAAAGTTAAAATTGTGAAGTTTAAAAAGATTTAAGATTAAATTGCACATTATTAAAATTTGTAAAGTTTAAAAAGATTTAAAATTGTGAAATAAAATATTTCAAGTTTTACTTTCAAACTTTAGCGCACAAAACGATAAAAAAATAATTTAATGGTTGACTTGGATTGAATTCATTTGGGGTCAAGTGACGCCTAATTTAAAGGGGTGTTTCATGTTTAAAAAAATAAAAAATAAAAAAGAATGGGGTTAGAATTGTTACAAACTTGAAAGATTGAGGGTTTTTGTGAAAATAATCCAAAATGTAACTATCCCCAAATACGGGAGGGTAAAATAGTCAATTAAACTTCAGGCTTCATCGCTCATCAAATACGGGAGGCGGTGCTTTTCGACCGTAGCTCTGCATCTTCAATTTCCGATTCAACGATTCCAATTGACGCCTCTCGGATCTTTAACTAAAACATTCTTTCTTGAATTCAAATCGACGAGGTCAGTTTTATGGCTTCAATTTTCTTTTCTTTTTCTTTTGTTTATGATCTTTTCCATCGTCGCTGCGTGAAGGATTTGCCGTGAAGCGTGTCTCCAGGCCAAAAATTGGGTGAAAATCTAGACACGCCTCGTGGCTTTCTACACACGTGTCGAGAGCAGTGTTGTATTGGTGCATCATAGAGCCTTCACGCGTCGCCTGCCCTCGCCTCACACGCAAAAACAGCTTGCATTATAACAGATGCAATTACAATTCTAAGGTAGTACTTGATTGATTAATCAGGTTCTAAAGCTCGAAAATCTTGTTCCTGGCCAAAATAATAATAATAATAATAATAATGATCAATAAATAAATAAAATAAAATAATACTATTGCATTATGTCCTCATTGTGTTTGTAATTTCCACTTGAAATTTTTGTTTTTGAATATATCGTGACTTGTGTATGCAACTGATGTATGTTATTGCTCTCCTTTTTATGTAATTGATACGTCCAAAAGAATTGGTCTAAGATTGTTTAGAGATTTAGAGAATAAATCAAGATTAGTTTAGATATTTTGTTAGTCATGTTATCCTTAGTTTATTTTGTTATCTTTCTTTTCTAGCCACCTTAGCCCTTATCTACGATAGCTGTTAAATTGTACTCCTATAAATATATGGGGTTAAGCATGGAATAATTCACTGATTAATAATATAATATTAAATATTAATTTCTCTAGTCTTCCATATTCCTGGCAAATATTCTCTCTTATTCTACTTCTGCAACCATCTCTAATTCTTTAGATACGAGATTATTGTATCAGTAATTTCCAGTTGAAGTAATTGTATTTTGTTTTCCACACAACAAACCCCAGGTATATCTCATTAACGAGAACTATGGGTAGTGGGTTTGTACGTGAATCACTTTACTCATGCTTATCCGAAATTGGATTGGGAGCACGCCAGGAAACGGATCTCACAAATGGCATTAGAAATAAAATAAAGATAATAGATGTTGACATGAAGGAGGAGATGAAGCAAGATGCCATTGATATTGCAATTGAAGTGCGTTTCTTAAGCTCCAAAATTTTACTTAACTGTTTCTTGTGAATCATATTCTTGATGTTATATGACCTTCTAATTTAATTGGTTTGCTAAGTTGTGCATTTGTGATATTATCAGGCATTTGACAAATATATTGTACAAGGGGATATTGCAGAGCACATAAGGACGTGCTTTGAGGAGAAGTATGGAAACCCTTGGCATTGTATTGTTGGCCACAGCATTGGTAATATCTGTGCTACCTTTCGTGAGTCTATACTTTTGATCGTGCTTTCTATGTAAAAAATTAAAATGATGAGAACTCTTGGGGAATTTTCTTTTTGCTCAGCTTATTTTGAAGATACACAGCTAGGAGACGTGAGAAATAAATATGCATGAGTAAATTGTTACTTTATTCCATTTTTCTGGTTTCTAATTTTATACGATGATATTAGTCTCGTTTGATATTTTTTTGACATAATTTTTCCATTTGTATATGATCCATTGTAAAGTCTCTTGACTAAAATATATAAGATACGAGTGAAAGTAGACTCAAATTAACCTTTGACACAGAGGTAGATAATATAGGGAGGCCCACCGATGTGGTATTAAGAGATGATTGGATGAACACTTGAAAGGTCTAGGTAGAAGATAGTGTCGTTAAATGCATGTTTTTAATAGGTAGAACAGTCTAAATAATGGAAGATCTTCTGGTCACTCATAATGCAGAACTGGAAAATTGCCTCTTTGGGATGATGAAGACACTTGTTCTAGATGTATGAACCAACTATTTGTGGTGCAAACAAATGTTTTGAAAGAAGATTCTTTAACTTGATAACCAGATTCTGTAGAGTTTAGTCAAACGGACATCTTTTTCAATAAAAAAAATTATACAACCTAATCATCAAGCAAGCAAAGATGGTTAATTGTAGTGATTTCTGCTTTAAGCAATGACATTGCTTTACTAGGAGATCGTGAGGTGGTAAAATGTTGATTTATATAACTAAGAGGCTGTATTTTGTACGTGATGGGAGTTAGCAGTGTGAGAATGAGTACAACTGGTAGCACAGGGCTCCAATTATGGCAAGGGGTTCTTTTGGAGGATAGTTTTGAAAGTAATTAAAGATTTTAAATTGAGATGAGTAGTCGTCATTCACTCCTAAACATTAATTGTTTTAGGGACTTCATTTTTTATTTTTATTTATTCGATGACCGAAACACTTCTATCACTAGTTTTGATGATTATCAGTTTAAAGTGTTCTTTTCTTTAATAATCCTTCTTTCCAAATGCACAAGAGTAGGCTAATTTTCTTGCTTTTTTCACTCATTCATGTAGGTATTTCCATACATATGGAATCTGGTCATGTTATCTGCTTTGAGGTTGATGCGCAGACAGTTGTGCTGTTTAAATATGGACTCCCGAGATGTGACATCTCTGATGAAGAATAATGTTAGATATTCAGAATGGTGGAACTTTTGGTAACTAGAACTATTGCAATGTGTTTGTTTCTAATCGCAATCAATATTTTACATGAATGGATGATTCCTAATTGGGTAAAAGTCAGATGCTATCTTTATATTATTAGAGAGCTGTATTTATTAGTCATGGAATGGAAACCTTAGTTTACTTTACTGGTCACTTAAAAGGGTTTGCATGCCTTGAATTCATTAAAACTAAATTTTCCTTGTCTCAAGAGTTGTTAATATTATTAACATGGCATAGCATGTTAGTATTATGACATTGATTTTTAAACATCACATTTACCTCCTGAATCCTCGATGCTAATTTCCTCATAATATTTATAATGTTATTTCCATTTTATAGCCATGAGAAATGGACTAGCACAGGCATGTATTCTTGTAATATCAAGTAGCCTTAAACAATGTTGTATTATTATGTACTCATCAGCTGGATCCTTATATATAGGATGAAATTTAGATGCATTGAAAATGGTTCTTGAAACAGATTTCCAGTTTTCCACTACCTGGATCACTGTAAACAGTTGAGATGTGGCTATGGTCACGTAAAAGATATGTTGTGGTTAATTAAACTAGTGTTCCGCACTTCCACAGTTTGATGCACGGACAATGACAAGAAGGAAAAAAAAATGTAATAGCAACTTGTGTTAGTATTGAAAAAAAAAAAAAAGAAAAAGAAAAAGAATACATAAATAATGAATTACAAAGTGTGAGACAATTGTGGTAACTACAAATGATGGAACACATCTTTAAACACAGTGTTTGTTGTTGCGTTATTTGACTTTTTTTTTTTTTTTTTGAATAATTATTTGACTTGTTTTATTCATCACAAACAAGAATTTTAGACCACATTGACTTGTGACACTAGAAATTTTAACATACAACTTACGTTATGTGACAATTTTATTATTATTATTATTATTATTATTATTATTATTATTATTATTATTATTATTATTATTATAAACCAAGGATATTTTTTTCACTCAATTTTGTACTTTTTAGAATTTAAAATTATTATTTTATTCATTTCAAAATTGATTCACCGTCCCTAATATCACTTCTATTTTCATCTCACAAAATCCATCCACATCAGCCTCTCTCTTTCTCATCCGCTCAATGAGGAAAAATACATGCCAAATAATTTGTGGTTTTCTAACTAAACTCACAAATTTAATTGGCATTCCCATAGAAATTTACCTGTCCGGGATTTTGAAATTTATAAATATATATTTTCAATTTTTTAATTTTTTAAAATTAATTGACTTATAATATAAAATATTTGGCCGTATTCTTCCATTTCCTGCTTTTGGATGAAGTTTGTTATGAAATTTCAGTGGAGCATAACTCAATTCTAACTCTAAGATATTTGTCGGTTAAGGCATATCTATTTTCCAAAGTGAGAAGCATAATATATGCTTCTGTATTCTTAGTTGGAAGCTTGTTTCTGATTGATATAAGATTATTGTGTTAGGTACTTATGTACTCGGAAGTGAAATATTTTTCTACTCGACTGACTAACTAACATAGGTATTGAAATCTATAAACCTCAATGCTTGAATCAACCCATTATATTGTTGCCAATAATAGACTTTATTAATTATCAATTAAAATCTATATTTAACGATTTATTAATTTATTTTGACAACAACAAATTAATTGAATGATGACCGACAATTTTAATTTTATTTCTCCATTTGCAAAAATCGAAAATTGAGTTGAATTAATTTGCAATACAACTATTAAAGCACTAGATCTATAGTTTAATAGCTAATCGATATTACTTATTATTTTAAAAATTAAAATTCTTATTGTTAATGTCATAAAAATTACAAAATTGAGGTTGATTTTCCAATTTTATAAACATATATATGTTGTGAAAATTATTATAAAGGTGGAATGAAGACAAAATTATTAAGACAATCAAATAGGCTCACGAGCAGCGCAAGGGAGGAATGTTATAATAATTTATTAATGTGAATGACTATTATGTCCCTGATGAAATTATGTAATTACGATAGTACCACTTAAAGTTTTTCTATAAATAGGGCTTCAGCTATTAATGAAAATGATTTCAGAAAATTCATTCTCTCTAAACTCTCTCTATTATTTCTCTAGTTTTATAATACGTTATCAGCACGAATCTCTACCATAAAGCTCAATCTTGTATAGTTCTTTTCTCTACATTTCACTTTCTTTGAAATCCTAAAGATCTTCTTTCCTCAAATAATAGTGCAGAGCTTAATGGCTATGGCGATTTCAGCCCACTGCACAACTTAGGATTGATTAGAGTGTGAATGACGAATCTCCAAACTCTCTCTCTCTCTTTTTCCTCTAAGTCTTCTCTATGCACCAGCCCAAAGAAAATAAAAAAAAAAAAGAAGGAAAGAGAAGCGATTTTTGAGCTCCTTCATCTTCTCAAGAAAACTCAATTCTCCATCACCTTTATTTTGAATCTTGATATCTCTTGTCTCTTACACTGCCACCCCCAATCAATCCCTTTGTTCCTTCTCCAAAGGGAAAAAAAAAATTTGGAAGTTATCCTTACGGGACAAAAGCCCATAAATTAGGCACTAAAGGTCAAGATTTCACATATTTTATAATTATTTCAACTTTCCAGATCTTGATTCCCTAAATATCATCCTTTCAAGATTTTCTTGATTTCTTGATTTTGAAGAACAGATAAACACAAAAATATTGGCAATATTATATTCATTGGCCTATGTCCCAATAACCCACATCGGTTCCAATATTATATTTGTCGGCTATGTGTCATAAACTGAAAAAAAAAAAAAAAATAACTAAATAATTGTCTCTGGGTTGTGTTGGATATATGACAACGGTGAAAATATTCCCGAAGAAACAGCGGGACATTTTTTTTGTTACCTTTTATTTATTACCATAATTTCCAAATAGTGGATTAAACTACCTATTCAGAGAATTTTCGTAATTTAATTATTACAACACCTCCTACCTGATGATGGGCTCAACCGTCACTAATCGGAAGGTTTTATATATTTCTGCACTTTATATGCTAAGTGATGGGTAATACCTTCTACTAAGCAGATCCTGCTCCTAAAGAAGTAGTTTATCTTTATGTAATTTAATTCTCGCAATTTAAATTTATATTTATTGTGATAATTCCCATATGGTAGGTTCTACCACCTATTGGGGAGAATTTAATTTCTGCAATTTAAGTTTATGTACTTTATATTTCCAATGTGGTGGGCTATACCACACGATTGGAGTATGTATGACTTATGTGGTTGGATTAAACCCCACGATTGGTACTGTATAAAAGTAACCGATTTATATATATTCGATAAGAATGTCATATTGATATTAATGAAAGAATTTGAGCAAGTGACACCGGAATTTACCGCTATATGTATTGAAAAAATAAAATTGCTCAAGGAATCCCATGGGGATAAATGAAAATATATCATGGTGAAAAATCTCATTATGAGATTAATATATTGTGATATATCGATACGATAAAAAAATGTTCTTAAAGAAGAAATTGATAAAGAAAAGTTTGTTCTCTACATCTATTGAATATTATTGCAGATATCGAGCAAGTGGTACTAGAAGCTACCACCAGATAGTTCAATGAAAATTACTCAATGAATTCCATGATGATCAATTAACGAAATAAATTGCATGGACGAATCATATTAATAATCTCATTGGCACTATGAGATCGTATCGATATCAAAAGAAAATGCTACTGAAAAAGCATATATCACTGATATTATATTGGTGGAACAGTAGACTTTGTGCCAACATGATTTCACTATTGGTACCTCAAAAGAAACACAAAACAGTTGAAGTGAAACATATTGAGAATATCAAAGATGGCAATAAATACTAGAAAATATAGAAATGCGAAAAAAAATATATAAATTGAACCCATAAAGGAAGGGTGCGTCTCGAGAGTATAAATACTCCGTAACTCTGCCACCGCTAACCAGCATTAGGGTTCATAATGAAAGATCTAAAGGATTTGAATTTCTTTTTCGCTTGACACCGATGGTCTGTGACCGACGGGCCTGGACTTCCACAGACTCTTGAACATATGATTGAATCTTTATGAGTAGCTCAGCAACCGTACTAGCGGAAATAAGTATTTTTCTTGCTGAATGAGAAATAAATTTATGTTCTACACCTTGATCTAGAAAAGTTAACAAGCCATCAAAGAAATTGTTAATATTCAACAAACCTATTGGTTTGGTATAAAAGTTCCATTGTGCCCATGACGCTATATTGAATATTTCCTCTAGTGTGTTGTAGCCACCTGGAAGGATAATGAAGGCGTCACTATTATTCATCATGTACATCATGCAATCGTGAATAGATTGCGTTTGTAGCATTAGTCCAGTTGAACCCGTGATGGTACTGGTTCCGATTCGATTACTAGCTCCAACTCGATGAAAAGGTATTACACTTGACACTCTTATCCCCCGTAATTGTGCGGCCATTGTAAGACTCTTTAAAAGTTTATTGTTGGTCCCTCCATACAGTATATTGATATTTTGTTTCCCTAACTCTTTTACTAGTTGGTTTGTCATATCCATATTTGGATATGACCTACCAGTCTAGACCGACCAAGAACACATACAGTTTTAATCTGGCGAGGTAAAGATTGACTTGCATGAGATGATTCTAAAATCTCCATCTCCACCTCCATGTCTCTCTCTTTCAACGTATGAATGAGAGATACGTGAATCCCTCTATTTAAAGATAAAATTTTCAAACCAATAAGTGATTTCACTATTTACTTTTTGACAATATGAAAAAAAGGATGACAGAAAATTTTAAGTGAAATGACATACACCTGTCAGTGATTTAAAATATATATGTATATATATATATATAATATAAAGTTCAAAAATCAAATAACAATATTTGCAAAATACTCGTGACATATTGGTTTACGCTATTTAACCGAACTTCCTTGTATTAACATGAGAAAGTTATACAACTAATTTTTTTCACTAAATTTACAAACAGGATCATCTGAAGTAAGTTTTTCGAGACTATAACGTGCTTGTTCAACTTTGAATTTTGCCCATAAGGCCATAAGCTCACCTTGTACGTGTCCACTAGGATGTGCCTCAAGAGCCTGTTGAATATCATCCAAAGACTCCTTACTCAATCCATCCTTAATGAATGCTATTTTATCTTCTCGATTTTTGGACAAGTACCCCACAGATTTACATCGAGTGTCACATGTCCACCGAGCACATTTGTAGCATCCTCCTAATCTTTTTGCTCTCCGTTTCTTTGAAAAACTACTTTTACCCATACCAGGCATGTATTTAGAAGGAATTGGAACCTCACCAGATAATCGAACCCGTGCTTCAATCAACCATCGAATATCTTGTGGGATGCCCTTATTCATTAGCATCCTCAACCTTCCGAGTCTACCTCGATAAATTCTTTTTAGAATTTTGATCAGTAGCGATGGATAGTATTTTCGAAGATTTGAGAGCGTATGATCCATTATAATGTATAGACCCTTGTTATGGTGAATATTGCAAATATCCGGGTGATTTATAAATGCGTATGAGGTACGACTCCGCGTTTAAATAGTACTGTAAGATGAAGCGTATGGGCTAAGATTCCACGGTTGAACAGTAATGCATAATGATGTCGCCGAAAGATGATGGGATATGTCGGTGAATTATGCATATGATGGAATTAATAAATTATATTGAGTACTATATAGATCCTGGTTCGATTGATGTAAATAATTTATTGAAATCAAGAACCGGAAGAATTCTTCAAATGATTATTCTCGATAAATGATGAAATCATTACTAGCCAATGATTGAGAATAAATTCCAAATATATCTGGAACATATAAGGGATGAGATATATGGGCCCCCTCATCCTCCATGTGGACTACTAGATAGTCACATGTGTATATAATTCGTAATTGGAAGTTTACGAAATAATATGCTCACGGTATGAGTATGATTTCAAGATTTAATGATAAAGCTAGTAAATGTATATCCCAATAACTTGAATAAATCCCTGAAGGATTGAGTATGCGCATACAAGTGGGATATTATGTGGAAAATTATTTAAAGTCCTCCAATAAATTACCGATATCGAGAATAGAATACAAACTATATAAATTCCCATATTAAAACTAAATGATAAGAATATATATGATTAAAATCATACCAACTGTATGAGTTTTAATGTTCTAAATTTTCTCAGTATGAGGGGGAGTATTAAAGGCTGAAAATGATATGTGAAATGCATCATATTATATCCTCGCAATTTAAATATGAACTTGAAATTCAAAGAAGCATGAAGGATTATGAATAAATCACATACATCAGCTATGATGCTTTGATAAGTTAACACGCCGGAAGCGTTGATATTATAAGAGTTCCCCGATCATATATATCAAAGCAAAATACAAAAGATGGTCTTAATGACGGAGACATATACTCTTGAAGAATATATAGACATAACTATATTGTGTAATCCTACAAGAGGATTGATAATGAGATATCTCGATAAGTTATGTCGATATGGAGAAAGAAATAAAATTAAAAGTGTCGACACACTATGAAAAGATAGCGCTACATACTATCAATGATAGTGAGGATATTGAAATCCATCGAAAAATACCGATGCTGAAATATATGCCCTTGTGATTAAAGTATTTATGCACGGGCTTGATGAGAAATGAGAATGAAACTCTTGAAGAAGTTTCAAATGTATTGTATCAGTGCATGCAACAGTATAAAATATCTACATTGATATTGTTGAGAAATTCATATGCTGTACTCTTTTCCTTGATTGATGTTTTTGTCCCAAAATGGTTTTTCTCAAACAAGGTTTTTAACGAGGCAGCCCAATCTCAACTAATATGAAATCTCCAGAAGAGATTTAGATATATACCTCGATATAATGAGAAAATGAGATTGAGATTATTGATTGCATATAAGCACTGAATATTAATATGATACTTATATAAATTCATGAAAGATTTTGAAATGCTTGAAGCATACTTGTATAAAATACGCGTTGCACTCTTTTTCCCTTGACTGAGGCTTTATCCCACTGGGTTTTCCTAACAAGGTTTTTAATGAAGCAACTTTAATGGCGTATTCACATGAATAATGTACTCTTTTTCTTTCATTAGGGTTTTACCCATTGGGTTTTTCCTAATAAGGTTTTAGCGAGGCATATTCATGGTATATTGAGGACTACATGAGAAATCGACACAATATATCTATTGCACCAAGTTATAATAAAGACTATGTTTCAGATTTAAACGATGATGATATTGAAATATTTTACCAGAAGTAAAAGATATCAGTCCTCAAGATATGAAATCAAACTGAGGAGCTGTACTCTTTTTCCTTCGATCAAGCTTTTTCCCACTGGGTTTTCTTGATAAGGTTTTAACGAGGCAGCACGTGAATACTCCTATAACGTTGATCGACATCAGGGGGAGCAATGTTTTGATGAAGAACTATATGACCACTCCAAACTTTCCTACAATCAGTTTGGAACTTTTTTCCGTTGGGTTTTTCTCCAAACAAGTCTAGAAGACAATCAAATAGTCATTCAAGGGGGAGTGTTGTGAAAATTATTATAAAGGTGGAATGAAGACAAAATTATTAAGACAATCAAATAGGCTCACGAGCAGTGCAAGGGAGAAATGTTATAATAATTTATTAATGTGAATGACTATTATGTCCATGATGAAATTATGTAATTACGATTGTACCACTTAAAGTTTTTCTATAAATAGGGCTTCAGTTATTAATGAAAATGATTCCAGAGAATTCATTCTCTCTAAACTCTCTCTATTATTTCTCTAGTTTTATAACAATATAGATAATGTTATAAAACTATAGAAGTAATAGAGAGAATTTAGAGAGAATGAATTCTTTGGAATGAATTTCATTAATAACTGAAGCCTTATTTATAGGAAAATTTCGAATTGCACAAATGCACAATCGTAATTACATAATTTCACCAAGGTTATAATAGTTATTCACATAATATAATTATTAACAATTGCGTCATCGCATGCGTCATCATTAATTATTCATAACACTCCCCCTTGAATGACTATTAGTACAAACATCTTCTATACTTGTTTGGAGAAAAATCCAATGGGAAAAAAACTTCCAAACTGATTGTAGGAGAGTTTGGAGTGGTCATATAGTACTTCCTCAAAATATTTCTCCCCCTGATGTCGATCAATTGTATAGAAGTATTTACGTGCTACCTCGTCAAAACCTTGTCAAGAAAACCCAGAGGGGAAAAACTTGATAGAAGGAAAAAGAGTACAGCTACTCCGTCTGATTTCATATGTTGAGGACTGATATCTGTACTTCTGGCAAAAGATTTCGATATCATTATTGTTTGGATCTTAAGTATGGTCTCTATTATAACTTGGTCCAATAGATACACTGTGCATATTTCTTTTGCAGTCCTCAACATATCATGAATATGCATCGTTAAAACCTTATTAGGAAAAACCCAGTGGGAAAAACCCTAATCAAGAAAAAAGAATACATTATTCATGTGAATACGCCTTTAAAGTTGTCTTATTAAAAACCTTGCTCGGAAAACCCAGTGGGATAAAACCTTAGTCAGGGGAAAAACAGTGCAACGCGTATTTCATACAAGTATGCTTCAATCATCTCAAAAATCCTTCATGGATTTGTATGAGTATCATATACATTGGTTGATACTCTTCATTCATTTCCATGTGAATGAAATTTTAGATGTTATATAATATTATGTTATATTCAGTGCTTATATACAATCAATAACCTCGATCTCATTTTCTGACTATAGGCATGAATGGATCCTCTTTTTCTCACTTTTTACCACTTTTTTCAACTTTTTTCTCTCTCCTAAATCAATCACATCCACATATCTCATCACATCCACAAATCTCAACCACTCACCTCCACTCATTCTCTCTCTTCTTTCACATTAAAATCCATTAAAAATCATTAAAAGTTACACCCATTCACCCTTTATATCGAGGTATATACCTAAATCTCTTCTGGAGATTTCATATCAGTTGAGATTGGGTTGCCTCGTTAAAAACCCTGTTTGAGAAAAATCCTTTTGGGACAAAAACATCAATCAAGGAAAAGAGTACAACATATAAAATTTTCAACTATATCAATGTAGACATTTCGAGCCGTTGCATGTACTGATACAATAATACATTTGGAACTTCTTCAAGAGTTCCATTCTCATCTTTCATCAAACCCGTGCATGAATACTTTAATCATAAGGGCATATATTTCAGCATTAGCATTTTCCAATGGATTTTAATATCATCACTATCATTGATAGTAAGTAGCGCTATCTTTTCATGGTGTGTCGACACTTTCAATTTCATTTCTTTGCCCATATCGACATAACTTATCGAAATATCTCATTATCAATCCTCTTCTAGGATTACACAATATAGTTATGTTTATATACTCTTCAAGAGTATATGCCTTTGTTATTAAGACCATCTTTTGTAATTTGCTTTGATATATATGATTGGGAAACTCTTATAGTATCAATGCATCTGGCGTGCTAACTTATCAAAGCATCGTAGCTGATACATGTGATTGTCCATAGCCTTTCATGCATCTTTGAACTTCAAGTTCATATTTCAATTGTGAGGATATAATATAATGCATTTCACATATCACTTTCAGCCTTTAATACTCCCCCTCATGCTGAGAAAACTTAGAACACTAAAACTCATACAATTGATATGATTTCAATCATATATGGTCTCATCATTCAGCCTTAATATGGGAATTTATACAGTTTGTATTCTATTGTCGATATCGGCAATATATTGGAGGACTTTAAATAATTTTCCACATAATATGCCACTTGGATGCGCATACTTAATCCATCAGGGATTTATTCAAGTCATTGGGATATACATTTACTAGCTTTATCATTAAATCTAGAAATCATGCTCATACCGTGAGCAAATCATTTCGTAAACTTCCAATCACAAGTCATATACACATGTGATTATCTAGTGGATCCATATCATAATATCTAGTAGTCTACATGGAGGATGAGTGGGCCCATATTTCTCATCCTTTATATATTCTAGATATCTTTGGGATTTATTCTCAATATTGGCGAGTAATGATTTCATCATTTATCGAGAACAATCATTTCAAGAATTCTTCTGGTTCTTCACTTGAAATATTGATTTCAATAATTACTTGAACCAGGATGGTCAGTCCGGTTATACAAACAAGTATTATTGAACTTCTGATTCAGTAAATTCTTATATCGATTTCACTAGTATCTGTATAGTGCTCAACATGATTTATTTCTTCCATCACAGGACTAGTTCTTCGATATATCCCATCATCGTTTGATGATAATATTGGTCACTACTATTCAAACACGGAGTTACAGCTCATATGCGTCACATCTGGCTATTGTTCAATTCCGGAGTCGTAGCTCTTACGCTTCATGTTACTTGTTTAAACACGGAGTCGTACCTTATACGCTTCATGTTACTGTTTAAACGCGGAGTCGTATCTTATACGCGTTGTATTATTCTATAAATAGATCATCAAAATTATCTCAAAGTTCATCCTAACAAGGGTCCATATCTTATAATGGATCATGTGCCCTCAAATCTTCGTAAATACTACCCATCACTACCGATCAATATCTTAAAAAGAATTTATCAAGGTGGGCTTGAAAGATTGAGGATGCTAATGAAGAAGGGCATCCCAGAAGATGTTCGATCGTTGATCGAAGCACAGGTTCGATTATCCGGTGAATTTTCAAATTCTTTTAAATACATGCCAGGTACGGGTAAAAGTAGTTTTGCAAAGAAACGGAGAGCAAAAAGATTAGGAGGGTGCTACAAATGTGCTAGGTGGATATGTGACACTCGATGTAAATCTGTGGTGCGTGTGTCCAGTAACCGAGAAGATAAAATAGCATTCATTAAGGATGGATTGAGTAAGGAGTCATTGGATGATATTCAACTGACTCTTGAGACACGTCCTAGTGGATACATGCATCGTGAGCTTATGGCCTTATGGGCCTAATTCAAAGATGAACGAGCACGCAATAGTTTAGAAAAACTTATTTCAAAAGATCCTGTTTGTAAATTTAGTAGGAAAACTTAGTATCAAGTTTTTCCCACATTTATACAAGGCAGCTTGGCGTAATACCGACGATCAGTATGTTTCTTGTATTTGTAAATATCGTTTTTCGATTTTGAACCCCCTTTTTTTTTTCAATCACCAACAGGTGTATGTCATTTCACTTAAATTTTTCTGCCCTTATCTTTTTCATGTTGTCAAAAGGTAAACAGTGAAATCACTTATTAGTTCCAAAATTTTTATCTTTAAATAGAGAGCTTTCATATATTTCTTATTCATACGTTGAAAACTCAGTGTAAAGAGAGAGATGGAGGTAGAGATGGATATGGAGATTTTAGAATCATCTCATGCAAGTCAGTCTTCACCTCGTCAGATTAAAACCATATGTGTTCTTGGTGGATCTAGACTGGTAGGTCATATCCAATATATGGATATGGAAAACCAACTTGTAAGAGAGTTATGGAGATAAAATATCAATATACTATATGGAGGGACCAACAACAAACTTTTAACGAGTCTTACAATGGCCGCACAATTATGGAGGATAAGAGTGTTAAGTGTAATACATTTTCATCGAATTGGAGCCATTAATCGAATTGGAGCTAGTACCGTCATGGGTTCAACTGGACTGATACTACAAACACAATCTATTCATGACTGCATGATGTCACTAGTACACTATTGATTTTAGGGGACGCCCATTGGGTGGCGTTTTTAACGAAAACGTCACCAAAGGTCGTGGTACTGTAGAAAGGGTGGCGATTATGGAGAAAAAGCCGCCACTCTAAGTTTAATTTTTTTTTTTAAAAAAAAGATAACGTAAAGGGTGGCAGTTGTTGATATTACAACCGCCACCATATATCCATTTCGGGTGGCGGTTGTTCACACAACCGCCACCGTAAACTATTTTTTTTTTTTAAATATTTACTATAAAGGGTGGCGGTTGTGGATGGACAACCGCCACCCTAAGTTAATTTTAAAACCCCCATATTAAACAAACCCAATTAGGCCATTAACACCAGATCGAGAAAACCAGCATGCGCAGTAACCATATCGATCTCCAAGCGAAAACTAGGCCGAATTTCTTCATTGATTCCATCATTGACGTGGATTTTGGTGCAAATTCTTCATGGGTTCGACCTACATTTGAAGTAAGGTTCTATCCCTTGATGTATTTCTTCCAATTTTGTGTATTCTATGGTTGGAATTTAACATCCCAAATTGTAGGTATTTTCTTGAAATCGGATTTAGGGCCATTTTGTTGATTGTTGAAGCCACATCTGAAGAAAGCTCATCTTCCTCCTATCAATTGCGGACATATTTTCGTATTTTCAAAGTTAGAAAATACCGTCCCCAAATTCTATTATTTGTTGCCATTAGATGTGTTTTTTCCAAATTTTTCGTATATTATTTGTTGCCATGTGTAATGACTACGATTGAATTTGTAAAATTTTGGATTAAAACGTCGTCATTATGACTCAACCTGTTAAATTCCAATGCTCGTCTAAAAAAAATAAATAAATAAAATGGTTATTTAATAATTTAATCGGGTCAAACCAGTTAGGGCCAACAAAATTATTCGTTGGGCTTTAGACCCAATTATTAAACAAAATATCCATCTAAATTCTTATCGGGCCAACCCGATTCAAAACCAACCTCTCAGAAGATTTTTGAGGCGTGAGTTCATGATATCCTTCCTCAACCCATTCCTCAACCCAACCTCTACACACCCCACGTCTCCCTTGCTTGGCTTCATAACTCTCCAAGACCCCCCATACTTCCTCCCACACACGTTATAACACTCTCCCAAATTCACAGAGTTTCTCCAACGCATACAAACCCACCAGGGGAAACATCACCACAAGCTCATCTCACACTTTCCCCAGCAAAAATCAAAGCAAGAGACAGGTAATTCATCAAACCTTCCTATTGATTCTACTAGCATCGTTTGTTCCCTCTGCAATTCATGATATGAAACATACAAACACCATTCGGTTCACACAATTGGTATAGAATACTCAATCATTCATAAAACACAATATCAATTCATCGCCACCATCTTCACCCTCTTCGTGTAGAATTCTTGATGGAAAAAAAAATTTAGAAAAACGGGCGAGGACTCGGATGAACAGTGAACGGCCATGGTCGCTCACCTTCAACTCGAAAAAGTCCTCCATAATCTCCTCCCAAACCGGTAACCGAGCTCACCAGATCCTATAACCTGATTAATTTGACATATTATAGCCGAATTCGATTGGAAATCCACCATATTCTTATGATCGAGTCGACTCGAATGGGGGGGTGGGTCTCGCTGACTGGCCCCCACGTCTGTCACGGTGTCACTGCCGCCGACCGGCGGCGGCGCCAGTTGCAACGACGGCACCGACCCCCGACGAGACCTCAGCTGCACCTCGCTCGAGTCACCTTCCTCTTCCCTGTGGCTGTGTCGTGCTATAATGCTGGAGAAGAGAGGGCCGAATGCTGATTTTAATTTCCAAATTAAGGGATTTTCCGACCCTAGTCCCTATAAACTTCAACCCCTTGCAAGTTAGTCCCTAAAGTCAACTATGGAGTCCATTCAGGCCTTAAAAGTTCATTTTATGTCACCAATGTTGTGTATGTGTATCTAATTCAATTGAGTCCAATTGAATTCATATAAATTGCAACCAAAGTCCCCGAGCTCTGATCTAAAACTAAATCAATCCCTAAACCATTGTTTTCCTTCAGTCAAATCCGAAATTAAGTTCTAAAAGTTTAGTTTAAACCCCTAGGGTTTCAACCGAGTTTCAATCTAGTCCTAGTTGACTAATAACTTCAATTTCCACCCTCAAATCAATATTTCTCTTTCATTTAAGCTCGAAGTAACTTTTAAAATTTTCAATTAGGCCCTAAAACTTTAAATTCAACACTTTAAGACCCGAATAAATTATTAAAGTCAAATTTTAAGTTTAAATGACTAAGAATATGGTAAATTTCTTTTATTAGACGATGTGCAAAGTTCATTAAGGCGCTAGCATCACACCAGCCCTGATTTCGAGGAAATTACAAGAACTACGAACTTGAGTTGGGGTTTACTTATTGCAAAATAGTTTTAATTCTTGCAAAGGATTTTTATTTTAAAAAGCAATTGTTTATTTTAAAACCATAGCATGTCCCTTACATGTGATTGTAATTTGTGGTATATTTGCTATGTGACATGCATGTGATGGTGTTAAGTACCATCTTCTACGGGATGGTGTTAATGGCCATTCGGATAGTCATAGCGACTTTCCCCCACGTTGGACGGAAGTTTTCAACATTCGACTTTCTATAGTTTAATTGCCTCTAATTGTAATTCATGTGTGGATACGTGATATGGTGTAATATTTTCAACTGTGCCCCACTGAGTATAACAATGTTATACTCACCGCAATTATTTCAAACTTTTTTTTTTCAGATTAAGGAGTCCGGCGGAGCGGCGTCAAGCGGGGCGGCATCACCCATTACTTATTATGTTAAACTAGTTTTCTTTTATTAGAAAATCATTCAAACTTAGCAGCTTATATTCTTTAATTTCCACATTTAATTTTAGAAGATTCCTTCGTTTATTTAGAAAATGAATATTGGTTATCAAATTGACGAATATTATTTCATTTAAGTACGTGGAATTTAAACCTTCGAGTTGTTGTTATTATTATTATTATTTTTAGTATTATTATTGAAAATGTTATTTTCAAAAAAAAAATTTCCTCAAATTTTCACGTTTCAATTAAGTCAAGGCTAATTTAGTAACACTTCGATATTTCTAAATCGGGGCGTTACAGTGTGGTATCAGAGCAAAGGTTTACTTTTCTGTAGACTCGCAAAAAAAATTATTTATTATTTAGAAACCTTTGAAAAGTTTAAAAGCTATAAGTGATGGATGGATGCCCGCTCCCGCTACGCTACACCGACTCCGAAAAGGTAAACAAAAATCTATTCTGTTGAGAATATCGATTTTAGCACTTTTGGGAAATTTCATTGGATGCTGAACTTGAAATGAAAATTTTATTAAATTGCTGTGTCTATATGTCATGCGAACTACGAAAATTTAGAAATTGATTTGAGGGTGCAGCACATGACTTCTATAGTTATCAATGTCCATAATTTGAAATTCACTTGTGCTTACCTATATAGACGTTTGGGCTAGTGATGCTAGACTATTGCGATAATTGGAAAATATTTTTACCTAGTCCTCGAATTTAGACCAAAATGAACTAGAAACGTCACCTAACTGGCCCTTTTTCCATAATTGGTACGACAGACATGGCTGCCGGTCAGAGGACTGCTAGGAAGTCTGTTCGCCGGAGACCACATGCGCAGGAATACTGTGATTATGATAAGTATGTGTGGCCGATGAACTATTCCCTGAGGCAGCACATCATGGAGATGGAGAGACTCTGGCTTGCTGCAAAGAAGAAGGGTCATCCAATTACGTCGCTTGACGCTATCTTCCGTCTCATTGAGACGATGCCTGATGATTGGGACGAGATTGCTCATGACGTCTTCATGGAGATGCATGGAACCTTTGGGGATCATCCCCTAGCCGTTTGCCACAAGGAGTTCACGAAGAGATCGCTGGAGAGGCTGGACGATGAGCAAGCATTGGCAGAGGACGACCCAATGGGGGCTGCTCGGCCCACGGAGTGGACCATACGTTTTGACGCAACTCGGGCCGACTCGGACTCAGATGATGACTTTTATAAAGAACTTTGGAAGGATTAGAGTCTCTATTGGCAGTAGCTAGTAGGATTTCATTTATAGGATGGTTCAGACAATTGTTCAGTAGGATTTAGTTTCATTCGATTAGTAAGGATTATTTCATTCGTTGGGGACGTTGTTCCTCAAGATTTTGAACTTTTAATGGGTTTGTTATTTTGTTTCTGAAATGAAACTCGAGTTAATAACAGAGTAGTCATTATGTTCATAGTGATTTTCTTGTGTTCCGTTTCTTTGAGATAGTGTTCTTTTAAATGACATTGCATTGAAATGAATGCTAAATCAACTATTGTTTTGTTGATTGAAGGAAATGGCACGTAGTAACACACAAGCCAGACTTCTAAGAGATCTTATTAGGGCTGCGCGAAAGATCAACACGCAGAACAACAATAACTAGAACCAGCAGCGTAATGACCGGAACGACAACCATCCGAACTAACAGGGTGACGCTCGGAATACTAGCCAGATCATTGGAGAATTCCGCCGCTACAAACCCCCAACCCTCAATGGGAAGGCTGGACCCCAAGTAGCAGAGGAGTGGCAACGGGACCTGGAACGCATCTTCGAGCACATGGAGCTCGGAGATGCCCATAAAATCTCATGTGCTGAATTCATGATGGTCGAGGATGCTGGTCACTGGTGGGAATCCTACCAGCGCACATTGCTCGCAGCCTAACTACGAACAATGACTTGGGCTCAGTTCAAGGAAGCGGTACTCGAAAAGTATTACCCCCAGGATCTCCGTGATGAGAAGGAGATAGAGTTTACCAATCTCAAGCAGGGAAGCCTGTCGCTGGTTGAGTATGAGAGGAAGTTTGAGCAGATGTCGCGCTGGGCACCTCATCTGGTAGATACGGACGCTAAGAAGGCGAGAAGGTTCGAAAGGGGGCTTCGGCCAGAAATAGGTGGTATATTAGTGGCCCATGGCTTTACCTCCTACTCACAGGTCCTTAAACAGGCGCATGTCATATCTGCGCGGCTAAAGTTGGATGAGACTGCTCCGAAGGCGGGAGAGTCCTCAGGGAAACGAAAGTGGAACGGGCAGGATAAAGGCAAGGGTAAGTTCCAGAACAAGAAGGGGAAGACAGGAGGAAATCAGAGGAAAGGCAATGCTAACACTGCTAACAACAAGCCTCTGTGCCAGAATTGTGGGAAGAGCCACCACGGGGAATGCTTGGTAGGCAAAGGAGTATGCTACCGATGTAAGAAGGCCGGTCACTTCGCTGGGGAATGCCCCGAGTATAAGGGTAGGGAAGCCGCTAAGAAAGGAAAAGCTCGAGTGTTTGCACTGACATAGAATGAAGCGCAACAGGATCCAGACGTGATCACGGGTATGCTATCAATCTTTAAATACCTTCTCTCGTACTATTTGATTCGGGTGCCACAAATTCTTTCATATCAGTTAGCTTCCGTACTAAGATTGGGAACTTATGTGAAAACGTGTATGAGGCCTTAGAGGTTAGCATTCCCTCAGGAAAGACTGTTAGTGTTGAACAGAAAATTAGAGCTGTTAGGTGTGAAATTGACAGAAGGAATTTAGAGGCTGACCTATACATGCTAGAAATGAATGATTTTGATATTATTTTGGGAATGGACTGGCTCAGTAGTAACCATGCTACTATTAAGTGTCGGGAAAGGGAGATACTTTTCCAAAAGCCTGGAGAGGATGAATTTTCCTTTTTCAGGGTGAAAGTCAGAACCTTACCCCGGATTGTCTCGGCGATGAAAGTGGAGAAGATATTGAAGAAAGGTACTGGCCAGGGATACCTGGTGAGCATGATTAGTTCACCGTCGAATGAGCTAACCCCGAAGGATGTACTGATCGTACGAGATTTTGTGGATGTGGTCCCAGACGATTTATCCGGAGTCCCTCCAGACAGACACGTGGAGTTCGCCATTGATTTGGCACCTGGAGTAGCACCGTGTCCAAGGCACCGTACCGTATGGCACCGAAGGAACTTCAAGAACTAAAAGTGCAGCTACAAGAATTGCTTGACAAGGGATTCATCCGACCTATTGTCTCACCGTGGGGAGCACCAGTGCTCTTTGTGAAGAAGAAAGACGGGTCGATGAGGATGTGCATCAACAACAGAGAATTGAATCGCCTCACGGTCAAGAACAAATATCCACTGCCAAGGATAGAGGATCTATTCGATCAGTTGAGAGGTGCTAGTGTATTCTCTAAGATTGATCTGAGGTCAGGCTACCATCAACTCAAGATCAAGGACGGCGATATACCTAAAACGGCGTTCAGGACTCGCTACGACCATTACGAGTTCACTGTAATGCCTTTTGGGTTGACCAACGCGCCAGCTGTCTTTATGGACTTAATGAATCGCGTTTTCCATCCGTATCTCAACCGGTTCGTTATAGTCTTCATTGATGACATACCGGGTGTAGTCGAGGATAGGAAACAACATGAGGAACATCTCAGTATGGCATTACAAACTCTTCGCAAGGAGAAGTTATATGCTAAGTTTAAGAAGTGTGAATTCTGGCTTGATCGTATTGGCTTTTTGGGTCATGTGGTAACTGCCAATGGCATTGAGGTCGACCCGATCAAAGTCGAAGCTGTTTCAAATTGGAGTGCGCCGACAAATGTTGGTGAAATTCGTAGCTTCTTGGGTTTGGCCGGTTACTATTTAAGATTTGTTGAAGGATTTTCGAAAATAGCTGGACCATTGACTTAGTTGACCAAAAAGGGGGTAGAGTTCCGATGAACAGATAAATTTGAGAAGAGCTTCTAGACTTTAAAGCAGAAATTGATATCAGCTCCAGTGTTGGTTATTCCGGACGGATCAGAAGGATTTGTTATCTACAGTGATGCGTCCAAACAGGGTTTGGGATGCGTGTTGATGCAACATGGGAAGGTGATCGCCTATGCCTCTAGACAACAGAAACCCCATGAGCAGAACTACCCGACACACGATTTAGAGTTGGCGGCCGTAGTTCACGCTCTAAAGATATGGCGACACTACTTGTACGGTAGTAAGTGTGAAATATACACGAACCATAAGCGTCTCAAGTATTTCTACACACAGAAGGAATTGAATATGAAACAAAGAAGATGGTTAGAGTTAGTTAAAGACTACAATTGTACGATCCTTTACCATTCGGGTAAAGCTAATGTCGTGGCTGATGCACTGAGCAGAAGGACGAAGGGTCAGCTAGCAGCTATGCCGACTAGTCAAGAGCAGTTGATTAGGGATTTCGCCAACATGAAAATCGAAGTTGCCACTCCCCCGTCTCACACCAATGCGATCATTACCATACTTGTGGTGCGACCTACACTCAGGGACCGGGTTAAGGAAGCTCAGAAAAATGATAAGTTCCTATCATCACGCCATTTGGGTAATTGTTGATCGTTTAACAAAATCGGCTCACTTCCTACCGGTGAGGATGAACTTCAGTCTTGATCAGTTCGCCCATATTTATGTGAAGGCGATCGTAAGATTACATGGGGTACCAGTTTCCATTGTATCCGACAGGGATACCAGATTCATGTCCAATTTCTAGAGAAGCTTACAAGATGCTATGAGGACCAAATTGAAGTTTAGCACCGCCTATCACCCGCAGGCAGATGGACAATCTGAAAGGACCATATGGATTCTGGAGGATATGCTAAGGACGTGTGTGCTTGACCTTGGTGGTAATTGGGAAACGCACCTACCATTGGTTGAGTTTGTGTACAACAACAGTTACCAGGCTACTATTGGGATGGCACCATACGAAGCTCTTTATGGGAGGAAGTGTAGATCGCCCGTGCATTGGGATGAGGTTGGTGAAAGGAGAATTTTGGGTCAAGAAATAGTTGAGCGGACTGTTGAAGCCGTGGAAGAGATTAGAACAAGGATTAAAGCCGCTCAAGATAGACAGAAATCCTATGCTGATAAGAGACGTAAGGACTTACATTTCAAAGTGGGCGAGAAATTTTTTCTCAAAGTAGCTCCAATGAAGGGAGTGATAAGATTCGGAAGGATGGGGAAGTTAAGACCTAGATTCATCGGACCTTTTGAGATTCTTGAAGAGGTCGGTGATGTGGCTTATCGGTTGGCTTTACCGCCAGAACTATCTACAGTACACAACGTTTTCCACGTTCGATGTTGAGAAAGTACGTCCACGATCCAAGCCATATCGTCAATTATGCCTCGCTGGACGTGAATAAAGATTTGACATACGAGGAAACCCCTACATTGATTCTCAAAAGGAAAGTTCAGATTTTAAGGAACAGAGAGACTCAATTAGTTAAAGTCCAATGGAGTAGGCATGGAAAGGAGGAGGCCACTTGGAAAAGGGAAGACGAAATTCTAACCTAGTACACCGAAGTTCTAAATTAAGTAATTTTAAATTTTGAGGACGAAATTTCTTTGAGTGGGGGAGGTTGTAACGACTACGATTGAATTTGTAAAATTTTGGATTAAAACGTCGTTGTTACGACTCAACCTATTAAATTCCAATGCTCGTAAAAAAATAATAATAATAAAATGGTTATTTAATAATTTAATCGGGTCAAACCAGTTAGGGCCAAAAAAATTGTTCGTTGGGCTTTAGACCCAATTATTAAACCAAATATACATCTAAATTCTTATCGGGCCAACCCAATTCAAAACCAACCTTTGAGAAGATTGTTGAGGCATGAGTTCATGAAATCCTTCCTCAACCCAACCTCTACACACCCCACGTCTCTCTTGCTCGGCTTCATAACTCTCCAAGATCCCCCATACTTCCTCCCACACACGTTATAACACTCTCCCAAATTCACAGAGTTTCTCCAACGCATACAAACCCACCAGGGGCAACATCACCGCAAGCTCATCTCACACTTTCCCCAGCAGAAATCAAAGCAAGAGACAGGTAATTCATCAAACCTTCCTATTGATTCTACTAGCATCGTTTGTTCCCTCTGCAATTCATGATATGAAACATACAAACACCATTCGGTTCACACAATTGGTATAGAATACTCAATCATTCATAAAACACAACATCAATTCATCGCCATCATCTTCACCCTCCTGTGTAGAATTCTTGATGGAAAAAAAATTTAGAAAAAGGGCCGAGGACTCGGATGAACAGTGAGCGCCAGGGTTGCTCACCTTTAACTCGAAAAGTCCTCCATATTCTCCTCCCAAACCGGTAACCGAGCTCACCAGATCCTATAACCTGATTAATTTGACATATTATAGCCGAATTCGATTGGAAATGCACCATATTCTTATGACCGAGTCGACTCGAATGGGGGGGTGGGTCTCGCCGACTGGTCCCCATGCCTGTGACGGCGGCGGCACCAGCTGCAACGGCGGCGTCGATCCCCGACGAGACCTCGGCTACACCTTGTTCGAGTCACCTTCCTCTTCCCTGTGGCTGTGTCGTGCGATTATGCTGGAGAAGAGAGGGCCGAATGCTGATTTTAATTTCCAAATTAAGGGATTTTTGGACCCTAGTCCCTATAAACTTCAACCCCTTGCAAGTTAGTCCCTAAAGTCAACTATGGAGCCCATTCAGCCCTTAAAAAGTTCATTTTATGTCACCAATGTTGTGTATGTGTATCTAATTCAATTGAGTCCAATTGAATTCATATAAATTGCAACCAAAGTCCCCGAGCTCTGATCTAAAACTAAATCAATCCCTAAACCATTGTTTTCCTTCAGGCAAATCCGAAATTAAGTTCCAAAAGTTTAGTTTAAACCCCTAGGGTTTCAACCGAGTTTCAATCTAGTCCTAGTTGACTAATAACTTCAATTTCCACCCTCAAATCAATATTTCTCTTTCATTTAAACTTGAAGTAACTTTTAAAATTTTCAATTAGGCCCTAAAACTTTAAATTCAACACTTTAAGACCCGAATAAATTATTAAAGTCAAATTTTAAGTTTAAATCACTAAGAATATGTTTAATTTCTTTTATTAGACGACGTGCAAAGTTCATTGAGGCGCTAGCATCACACCATCCCTGATTTCGAGGAAATTACAAGAACTACGAACTTGAGTTGGGGTCCAAAATAGTTTTAATTCTTGCAAAGGATTTTTATTTTAAAAAGCAATTGTTTATTTTAAAACCATAGCATGTCCCTTACATGTGATTGTAATTTGTGGTATATTTGCTATGTGACATGCATGTGATGGTGTTAAGTACCATCTTCTACGGGATGGTGTTAATGGCAATTCGGATAGTCATAGCGACTTTCCCCCACGTTGGACGGAAGTTTTCAACATTCGACTTTCTATAGTTTAATTGCCTCTAATTGTAATTCATGTGTGGATACGTGATATGGTGTAATATTTTCAACTGTGCCCCACTGAGTATAACAACGTTATACTCACCGCAATTATTTCAAACTTTTTTTTTTCAGATTAAGGAGTCCGGCGGAGCGGCGTCAAGCGGGGCGGCATCACCCATTACTTATTATGTTAAACTAGTTTTCTTTTATTAGAAAATCATTCAAACTTAGTAGCTTATATTCTTTAATTTCCGCATTTAATTTTAGAAGATTCCTTCGTTTATTTAGAAAATGCATATTGGTTATGAAATTGACGAATATTATTTCATTTAAGTACGTGGAATTAAAACCTTCGAGTTGTTGTTATTACTATTATTATTTTTATAATTATTATTTAAAATGTTATTTTCAAAAAAAAAATTTCCTCAAATTTCCACGTTTCAATTAAGTCAAGACTAATTTAGTAACACTTCGATATTTCTAAATTGGGGTGTTACACCATGGATATATAGTTTGAGATTTATATACATTATTGTTGAATTAGTGTATTATGATAGTTAGATTGGTTAGTATTATTTAGTTATGTAATTTTTAAAAACAACATATAATTTTAGATGCATTATAAATAATTTTTAAGACAAATTAAAAACATGAATTGTTAATATAGTTATTAAAATTGATATTTTAAGAAATAATATTAACTATAATTTTTTGATATGTCCCTAATTTAATTTGTCTTTCTACGTACGATAAAATAATGCATGCAATTTTTATAAATTATGTTGAACTATATTTTAATATGTAATAAATCAATTAATATTAATTTTATATAAATAAAGTTTAATAAAAAAAATGAGTGTGGGAATAATATTATTTCAATAAAAGTAATAACAAAATGAGTGTGGGAATAATTCTTTGGTTGGAATTTAACATCCCAAATTGTAGGTATTTCTTGAAATCGGATTTTGGGCCATTTTGTTGGTTGTTGAAGCCACATTTGAAGAAAGCTCGTCCTCCTCCTACCAATTAGTGACATATTTCATATTTTGAAGGTTAGAAAATACCATCCCCAAATTCTATTATTTGTTGCCATTAGATCTGTTTTTCCCCAATTTTCCATATATTATTTGTTGCCGTGGATATATATATACTTGGGATTTATATACATTAGTGTTGAATTAGTGTATTATGATAGTTAGATTGGTTAGTCATATTTAGTTAAGTAATTTTTTTTCAATAAAGCATATAATTTTAGATGAATTATAAATAATTTATAAGACAAATTTAAAAAATGAATTATTAATATAGTTATTAAAATTGATATTTTAAGAAATAATATTAACTTTAATTTTTTGATATGTCCCTAATGGATTAGTCTTTCTACGTACGATAAAATAATGCATGCAATATTTATAAATTATGTTGAACTACATTTTAATATGTAATAAATCAATTAATATTAATTTGATATAAATAAAATTTAATAAAAAAATGAGTGTGAGAATAATATTGTTGTCAATAAAAGTAATAACAATTTCGTAGTCATTATATTTATATAATTAGAATGACTATAATTTATTACAATTATAGCAATTAGCTTGAGAATAGAATTATTTAATATCATTTTAATTAATATAGTCATTCTAATAGTTTTGTGGTGTAAATAAATCAAATTGTGAAATTACTTCTCCATTCTTTTGTTAATTACAATTGATTTTATTTATTGTATTACACCGCACTTCACCTGCATTGAGCTTAGAAAACCTTTTGAAGATAATCCTGTATGTCATTAACTGTGCACGCATTGTTGTGCAGTTTTTGTTGCACAAGATTATCTTTGAATTCTCCCAATGGAGAGTTTGTCATCGATCTGCGTAAATCGAATTGTGTTAAATTTAATATTTTGTGTAGATGGTTATGTATTTACGTTAATTTCAGCAGTATCCTCCTTTGTTCTCTGGGTGTGGATTACGTTTTACGTGAATTGCACACTTAGGAGAACTAAGGGGAGATGCTGCCGAAATTTACAGAAAAATACTATGCCGGTTCTACACAAAAAAATCACAGTTTGATATTACGTACATAGATGGCGAATGGTTTAGGTCCCTATCCTTTCGATTAGATACGGAATTATAAGGCAGATTTAGAACATTTGCATTACACTTAATAAGAGAAAAATAGCGAGACGACTATCTTTAATGATATTATTACATGGTTAATCATGGAAAAATAACTATATAGTCATTCGAAATGGATCGGAGTTGGATGTATGGGAATCCTACTTCTCTTGAATTTGTAAACGGAGTTTTCAGTTTTTGAAATGCGCTAAGGACGATAGAAACATGTATAAGAAGGATAAGATTGTATGTCCTTGTTCAGTATGCAATAATACTGTTGGTTATGCCACCGCTGCAGAAGTGAAAAACCATTTGTTTAAAAATGGGTTTAAGATCGGTTACACTTGTTGGTTTTGGCATCGTGAGCAAATAGTATCTAGTATGAGCAGTGGTGGCAACGGTAGTGGGCATAATGAAAATCAGTTGGGCAGTGACAACGACGGTCATGCGAAAAATATAGATATGAATGTGGAGCATGATCGTTTGGATGAAATGTTGCGTGATGTGCAAGATGACTTTGTTGACAGGCCCCATGAGTTCGATAAATTGTTCGCCGATTATGAAAAACCTTTGTATCCTGGTTGCGTAAAATACAACAAGTTATCAGCTGTGTTCAAATTGTTAAGCTTGAAAGCGAAGAGTGCGTGGAGTGATTGGAGTTTCACGGCGTTATTGGAGCTTTTAGTAGATATGCTTTCGGATCATAATGAGTTGCCTAACTCAACGTACAAGGCAAAGAAGATGTTATGCCCGTTGGGTATAGAGATTGAGAAGATAGATGCTTGTCCGAATGATTGTATATTGTATCGGAATGAGTACCAAGATTTCCATGTGTGTTCGAAGTGTGGGGTATCAAGGTCTAAGAGAAAGAACCGCAATGATAATTGCGAGGGTAAGAATGGTCCTCCAGCAAAGGTATTATGGTATTTGCCCGTGATTCCAAGGTTTAAGCGATTGTTTGCAAATGCAGATGATGCAGCCAAATTGTTGTGGCATGCAGACGGGAGGAAAAAAGATGGAAAACTAAGGCATCCGGCTGATTCCCCTAAATGGTGCAATTTCAACAGGAGCTTTCGAGATTTTGGGGATGAAGATAGGAATCTCCGTCTCAGATTGTGTACAGATGGAATGAATCCACACGACGACATGAGCAGTCGGCATAGCACTTGGCCGGAACTTTTGGCGATCTATAATCTCCCTCCATGGCTGTCTATGAAGCGTAAATACATGATGATGTCGTTGCCAATCTCAGGTCCGAAACAACCGGGCAATGACATCGACGTGTATTTAGCACCGCTAATTGATGATCTAAGGCGGTTGTGAGACGAGAGTGTGGAGGTGTTTGATGCTAATTGTCGGGAGAATTTCAATTTAAGCAATGCTATTTTGCACCATAAATGATCTCCCAGCTTTTGGTAACTTGTCGGGTTACACGGTCAAAGGTGACAAGGCATGTCTCGTATGCGAAGATGCCACTTATAGCCTATATTTGAATAATTGTAAGAAAAATGTGTACATGGATCATCGGGCTTTTCTTCCCAAAAATCATCGTTATCGTAAAAATAAAGAGGATTTCAATGGAAAAACCGAGAACCGGGTTGCACGGTTGCCGTTATCTGGGAAAGTGGTTTTTGAACGAGTTAAAGATATTTCAATTGAGTTTGGTAAGGCTTTTAAGCAGACTAAAAAGAGTATATGGAAGAAGAGATCGATTTTTTGGGATTTACCTTATTGGAAGTATTTAGAGGTGAGACATTGTATCGATTTCATGCACGTAGAGAAGAATATTTGCGAAAATATCATCGGGACGTTGTTAAACATTCCAGGAAAGACAAAAGATTCTGTCAACGCTAGAAAGGACATGGTGAATTTTTGAATACGGCCGGAGTTAGAACCTACTTGAAGAGCGGGGAAGCGCCAATTCCTACCAGCGGCTTACTACACTCTGTTTAAGAAAGAAAAACCAGATTTTTGTGATTGTCTAAGAGGGGCGAAGGTTCCATCAAGTTATTCATCAAACATCAGATGGTTTGTGTCGATGAAGGACTTGAAGTTGGTTGGGATGAAGTCTCATAATTGTCATATTATGATGCAGCAGCTATTGCCGATTGCTATTCGTGGTATACTGCTTGAAAATGTCAGGCGTGTAATTACACAACTTTACTTTTTCTTCAATGCAATATTCAGCAAGGTTATTGATCCGAATGAGTTAGATAGACTGCAGGCAAATGTTGTTGTCAGCATCTGTCAGCTTGAAATGTATTTTCCACCATCTTTTTTCGATGTCATGGTGCACTTGGTTATTCACTTGGTTCAACAAATTAAGCAGTTAGGTCCGGTATTCTTGCACAATATGTATCCATTTGAACGGTTCATGGGCATCCTTAAGGGATATGTGAGAAATCGATTTAGACCAGAGGGCAGTATCGTAGAAGGTTATGTCGCAAAAGAAGTCATTGAATTTTGTACTGATTACCTAACAAAAGTCGAACCTATTGGTATTCCTACATCTTGACACGAGGGAAGGCTCGACGGTAAGGGCATTGTTGGATGCAAGCCTATCGATCCAACTGCTGCAGACCTAGCCAAAGCTCATCTTCTCGTCTTGCATCATCTTGTCGTGGGTCAACCATACTTCGATGAGCACAGGGTAGTTTTAAGGGGGAGAATCCTTCAAAAGAGGAACGGTGGTTGGTTAGTGAACATAATCGTTGTTTCCCGAAATGGTTCAAAAATAAAGTAATGAACCAGTTGATGCATGCGCTGGAAATGGTTGAAGAGACGGTGAAGTGGTTGGCTTATGGACATGCATCGCGTGTGACCTCTTACCAGGGATACGAGATTAACGGGTACACATTTTATACAAAAGGTCAAGACGATAAAAGCATGATGCAGAACAGTGGAGTGTCACAGGTGGCAGTATCGACTGATAATAGTAGCGATACATACTATGGTGTCATTGAAGAAATTTGGGAACTTGATTGCACGAAGTTTCAGATGTGCGTATTTCGATGCAAGTGGGTGGACAACGCGCGGGGTGTATCGAATGACAAATTGGGTTTCGGTAGTGTAGATTTTTCTCGGGTTGGAAGTCGGAATGCTCCGTTTATACTTGCATCACAGGCTAAGCAAGTGTTTTACGTTACAGATCCGGGCGATGCAAAGTGGTCAGTTGTCCTCCAAGGAAAGAGACACATTGTTGGGATCGGTGATGTGGTTGATGAAGATGAATATGGCCGCTTGGATGAAACACCTCCATTTTCAACTTAATTGCCTATATTAGATCCTCAGGAACACAACACTGGAACAAATTACCTGCGTTCGAACCATCAGGAGGGAGAGTACGTAGAATGATCGGTCAGTGTTACTATTTATTGGCAATTTCAATTTTATTCCATTACTATTTTTTTTACAATTTAAATTTATAGAAAAAGTTAGGGTGTCATAATTAAAGTGAAATATTGACCATAATAAGAGTAAAAGACTAGTTTTTCATTAATAAAATTAAAATATCTAATTGTGTAAGTAGGGATATAAATGTCAGATTTTTCCTCAGGGCAATTATGGGTAGCCAGATTATGACTATGTAGCATGATTCTAAATTTATGTGCACGCCATATCTTATCTTCAGCCACAACGGTTGCAATATTTTTCATTCTTATTCATTGTAGGTTCTTATTTATTATTGTCGTGATTATTAATATTTTTAAATGTGCAGGCACGTGTTTCTAGGACACAAATATGGTCTCGGTTTCTGGATCTTCATCAACATTAGGAGAACCGTGTATTGACAGCAGTACCAGACGGTCTAGAGGGCTGACGACCATGTCGAAGTGGAAGGGAAAGAGTATTCATTGGATACATGATGATTTTGATGACCTATATCGGCCGAAGGGGAGACATGGCACTGGCTTCCGACATTCTATTGGTGTAGTTGCGCACTCGAAGGTAAATATAAATTATGATGATTGGAGACTTGTGGAGCGCGGCCTAAAGGATACCATTTGGGAAGACATTAAGGTAATAAAATACAAATTACAATTGTGTGCTCTGGTTAACACCTGTTTTCTTATTAGTAAGGTTAATGGTCGAATTTGTTTAATATTGCAGACATCATGCAATTTGAAGGATGACACACTCAAGAAGAAAGTTATTTCACAAGCTGGATTACGAATGAGAAATTTTAAGACTAAGCTCGTGACCAAGTGGATTCGCGAAAAGGAAAAAAGAACTGACACCCCAATGGATGTCTATAACTTTATTACCGTTGAAGATTGGGAGCAATTCAAAGAAACAGTGATGAGTAAAAAATTTCAGGTATACTTCTCTAGTTATTACAATTAACTATGCAATCATTCTTTTCCTTTTTTCTCAATTGGATACAGGGCTTGTGAGATTCATGTCCGCCATATTGATAGACAATGGTATATTTATTTCTCAAAGGATATAAGTGAGAAGGCGAAGGAGAGTTAGTCACATAATAAGTATCCCCATCACATGGGATCCGCAGGCTACGTAGGGATGCGGGAGGTGTGGGCACAGAATGACCCTTTAGGGCACCTATCCTCTTGCGGGTCAGTTAGCGATGAGATTTTGCACAGTGATTGTTCCTGGGATTACTTACGGGCAAGAGTAAAAGTTCGGCAGGATGGAAATTTTGTATATCCCCATGGTATTGAAGATGTTTATGATAAGATTGTCAGTATTTCTTTCCAACTATGCATACTTCCTATAATTGTATCCAATGGCAACTACTAACACTTGATTTTCATTTGATTGGAATAGGTGGATATATCTAGAGAAGTTGAGGTGGAAACATTTGTCCCGACCAGATAGCATGACATACTTTCAGCATCTCTAGGGAAAGACGATCATCCGGGCCGGCCAAGGACGTTCGGGGGATACGTAGGTGGCGTGAGGGCTGTTTCTAGAAAACCGTCTGAACAATCGAAGAGACGCCGTTTGGACCGGGATGATTTAGACAGTCGGGTTGCACGGGAGGTCCAAAGTCAAGTGAACACCAAATTTGATAATCGAGTTTAGCAGAGAGTTGTTGATACTCTCATTCAACTAGGTATCCAAGTACCTGCTGGGATGGGAGCAATGGTGGCAAATGCTAGACCTGCGAGTAATAGCAGTGTTTGTCATGTCTCGGGTGGGCCAGATCCATTCATCGCCCTTACGGTATTTAAATTTTTTTTTTACTTTTACCATACTATTAATAATCAGCTAATTTCATTTATTTTTAAAATATTATAGATAATCAACTTCACAATCATTGTAGGAGCTAATACTTAGTTGTTGCTTGATAATTTTTGGGATTGACAGGAAATTACTGATTGTATACTGTCCATACTACATGAAGGCCAGATACAACAGGTGGCATAAGGGATTTGCTACCCTATTACAGAAGACATTGTTGTGCATGGTTGCCAACTTATACAAGGAAATGTCAAGTTACGGATTGATATGGTTCCTGAACAATATCGCGAGTTGCCTCTTCCCACGCCAGTTCGAGACGACTTAGTGGTGTTAGGGGATGCCATGGGAAGTTTTGTTCAGTGGCCTAAAAACCAGGTTCGCTTGGAAAATGTAAGTTAATAGACGGTTTCTAATAGCTTTTTACGAATTTATTTTTTTGAAAATTATGTAATAGCATTTATAGTAGTTTATACTTTAGAATCCTTTAATGTCACGTTGTAATGGCTGCTTTACCATTGTAGGATACAACTCTACGAAAGAAGAAGAATCGAGCCGACAAACAGAAGAAGCCTCAAAGTTTTGCTATGTCAGCAACTGCACAACGCAATCTCGTTGACAAAGCAACGTACCAGGGTCTTCCGAACTCTTGCAAGCTATTGGTCGATTTGATCAATATGATGCCTACTGGTAATGATACGTTGGGGGTCCCGCTTGACGACTTGTTTCCTGGATCATCTAAGTCCGAAGTTTTTGTTACTGCTATTGATGTTGCCGAATTCATGGCGATGAAATGGTTGAGTGCTCCTATTTTGGAAGTATTTCAATTGTGAGACTTCAATTCCAGTTTGAAATTACAAGATTTTTTACTTTTCAGTTTTCAATACATTTCTTAATTTGTATTTTATGTAACAGGTACATTCATCGGAATTGCCAGCTGTATGGAATACCATTGGGTTTCATGAATCCGTCGCTAATATCTGCAGTTAACATTAGATCTCAACATATGGAGGCTTCACGGTACATTAATGATGCGTTATGCGATTTACATGACAAGAAATACATTTTGGCCCCGTACCACCAAGAGTAAGATCACCCACACTTTAATACATCCAATGTTATAAGTTCGAAATTCATCTATATGTTATTAAAAAGCTAACTGTCACGTTTGTTAGTCATCACTGGTTATTGCTTGTCATCGAGCCCTTAGCCAATACGGTATACGTAATGGATTCATTAGCTAATTAGAAGAGAAATTTGGTTATCAAGTCGCTCATAAGCGAATATCCTATGACTTCCATTTCATTATTGGTTTGTCTGATAAGTTGGAGTTTAGATCGCTTCTTATATACTAATATTGTTCATATAATTTAAATTTTTAGGGCTTTCAGAGTGATGTGGGACAGAATGGGTATACGACGAAGTAGTGTTCAATGGAAAGTACTTCCGGTATGTATATCTAAAACTTTTGACAATAAAAGTTTCTTTTTTTCATATTTTGGTTCATTTCTGATTGGAAGATATATGCACTTATTTCAATATAGATTTTTTTTATATGCATTTATTTCAATATAGATTTTTTTTATTTATGTTAATGACTATTTTTATTTTGTTGTTACCTACAAATTTTAGTGTAAACAGCAACCAAGAGGTGATGAGTGTGGTTACTGCGTTATGAAAAATATGAATGACACAATCATACGATGTGGCCAAGGCGATGATCTACAAACGGTGTGTCATTGTAGAATGTTGATTGGTTAATTTTTTAAACATTCAAGACTTTATTGGGTATGTATATAACTGATTATGTTTCATTTCATTTATAGGTGTGTGGAGCCGAAGAGTATTCTCAGGAAAATATCGATCTGGTACGAGAACTTTGGGTTGAGTTCTTTCGAGAAGTTAAGAAATGATCATTTATAGGTTTAAATTCATTTTCCTTCTAGTTTTATTATGTTCTCATGCATTGTGGTCACATGTACATTTACATAGTCATGGACTTGTGTCGGAGTTGTGTACTTGTACAGTTGTGTTAGAGTTGCTTCTACTTGTTTCATTAGGTCGTCTGTACTTCGTTTGTTTGTTGGAGTTGCGGTTAATAATTTGCATTAATGTACATATCTTAGTTCTGCAGTTCAATTCATGTTATGTAATATTTGCAATAGTTGCTGTGGGTCTAAGTTGAGGCATGTAGTCGTGAATGGTATTGTTGTTGGTTGGTGTAATTACAGGTTCTTGTGTTGAGGTTAAATAATTTAACATGTACATTTATTAGTCCATGCAACAGAATTGAAGCAAAAAAAAAAAAATTTGATAAAAGGTGGCGGTTGTGCCATACAAACCGCCACCCAAAACATTATTAAAATAATAATAAAAAAAAAAGAATGTACAAAGGGTGGCGGTTGTTTACCAAACAACTGCCACCTTAGGTTATATTTAAAAAAAAAAAAGACTTAGGGTGGCGGTTGTTGACGAACAACCGCCACCCGAAGTCAACTTAGGGTGGCAATTTGTTAATCAACAACCGCCACCCTAAGTTTAAGTAAAAAAAAAAAAAAATTAAAGGTGGCAGTTGTTCTTAAAAAACAACCGCCACCCTTTCTATTTTGGGGGGCGTTTTAACAACCGCCACCCTTATACCGACATTGGGTGTCGCCATGTTGGGTGGCATCCAATAAACCGCCACCATTTTATCAAAACAACCGCCACCCTAAACCCTATTTGTACTAGTGTGTACATGATAAACAATAGTGATGCTTTTATTGTCCTTCCATCAGGGTATAACATGCTGGAGGAAACATTCAATATAGAGTCATGGGCACAGTTGAACTTTCATACCAAACAGTAGGTTTGTTGAATATTAACAATTTCTTCGATGACTTGTTAGCTTTTCTAGATCATGGTATAGAGCATAAGTTTATCTCTCATTCAGCGAGAAAAATACTTATTTCTGCCAACATAGTTGATAAGCTAATCATAAAGCTTCAAACATATGTTCTAGTCCATGATTCTATGGAAGCCAAGGTCCGTCGATCACAGATTATTGGTGTCAAGCGAAAAAGAAGTTCGGATCCTTTAGATCTTTTATTATGAACCCTGATAGTAATTAGGGGTGGCAGAATTACGGAGTATTTATACTCTCAAGGCGCACCCTTCTTTTATAGGTTCAATATGTATTTTCTTTTCGTATTTCTATATTTTCAAGTGTTTATTGCCACTTTGACTATTTTGTTCTTCTTCTGGAGCAATAATAATGATATCATGTTGGCTTTATTCAAATACAGAAATCTAGTGATTATGCTCCTTCAAGAGCATTTTATTCTCATATCAATACAATCTTATATCATCAATGAGATTACTTCATATGATCTCTCCATGCGATATATTTCCTTTGATTTATCAATATGGGATCTATTGAGTATTTTACTTTTATCTATTTATCCAATGGTAACTTCAGGTACCACTTGCTCAATTTTTTCCATTAATAATAAATGTGAAGAATGAATTGTATTCTTATCATCTACTTTTTCGAGATTAGGATTAGAATATTTGATGAACTACTTCTTCTAGAGTAGGAGTAGTTATAACCAATCGTGTAGTATAACCCACCACATTGGAAATATGCACACCACGTAGGAAATATGTATACCAATCGTGTGGTATAACCCACCACATTGGAAATGTGCGCTCATTTTAAAGTGCATAAATTTAAATTGCATCAATTAAATTTTCTTCAATAGGTGGTCGAACCTGTCATATGGAAATTATCTCAATAAATATAAATTACGAGAATTTAAATGTATAATGATTAACTACTTCTTCAGGAGTAGGATCTGCTTAGTAGAAGGTATTACCCATCACTTAGTATATAAAGTGCAAAAATATATAAAACTATCCGTACTGTGATAGTTGAATCCATCACTAAGGAGGTGTTGCAGTATTTAAATTGCTGAAATTAAATTTCAAAAATATATAAAACCTTCCGATTAGTGATTGTTGAACTTATCATTACGTAGGAGGTATTGCAATATTTAAATTGCAATAAATAAAGTCCGAGAATTAAATATTGAACTGTTTCTACGGGAACATATTTGTTCTTCTAGAATAAATATTTATTGCTTCTACAAGAGCACACTTGTCCTTCTGGAACAAGTACATTATGTAATTGAACTCTTCGGGAGTTACACTAATATTTTGATATTTTAACTCAAATGGATTTCAAGCCATTTCATACAATCAATGGATTTAGAATTTCTTCGAGAATATTCTATCCATTTTTCACCATCGTCAAAATTAGGTCGATTCTTCCTTTTACAGTTCGCAAGGGTAAAATTATCTATTCCAGTCCACAAAGGTAAAATTATCCATTCTAGTCCGTAAAGGTAAAATTGTCAAATGTGTTGTATCAATGTTATATGATCGGGAATCGCCTCATTTCCACTTCAATTTGTAAATATCAAGATGTTCAAGGACTATTTTGTAACTTTTCAATGTTGGGGTACTAATTTACAAATTTTTTAAAAAGTTTAATAATAAAATATTTCAAAACGAGTTATTATCTTATCAATATTGGTGTCAAATCGAAGTTCTCGTTAAATCAAGTATAATGGAGTCGAAAAAAATTGACTTTGATAATGTATGCTCCTTATATCTCGAGAAAACGAATGTTATAGTTTAATATATTATTATATTATAAAATAATATATATATATATACCTTTGTCCATTTCTGCTTCCTTTTCCATTCTTTCAAGTTTTTTTTTCCAGCTCAAAGTAGGCGCTCCAACAGTCACAACATTCATCCCCATCCTCAATCTTCGAACAACAATTTGCGAGTTCAGCTATTGATTTCTCGATGACCGTCGGTTCCTTAAGAGCTCTATCAAGCCTGCTTCTACTAAACGGCTCCAGCTTCGGAATATTAGCATTGCTTCTTGAAGAACAATGAAAAAGGAGAATCAAACGATTTCTCGAACTCGATCTCGAACGATTTACGAAGTCATTGACTTCGAGAGGACCGAGCAAAGATGAAGAATTCAAACGAATTGTTTGGATCATCCTTTTGTTTTTGTTTTAGATAAGAGTTTTAAGATGATTATTTAGATAAGAGAGGCAATTCACTAATTGGGAAGTGTTTAATCCGGTTTCTAACATAGGGGATCATCGTTAGATGCAATTGTAGAGCATACTTCCTTCATATTACTCAAATGGCTAGAGACTCGTACTGATAGCGTGTTATAAAGCTATAGAAATAATAGAGAGAATTTAGAGAGAATGAATTCTCTGGAATGAATTTCATTAATAATTGAAACCATATTTATAGGAAAACTTCGAATGGCACAATCGTAATTACATAATTTGATCAAGGGTATAGTAGTCATTCACATAATATAATTATTAACAATTGCGTCATCGCATGCGTCATCATTAATTATTCATAACAGATAAAAGAACTTAATAAGAATTATTCTATTTAATTTCCTTTAATAATAATTAATAAGAAGAAACTAATTAATGTATAAAACCCACCACTAGACCAATGAGCTATAGAGTTGCCCCAACCTGCGAGTTATAGGGGTAGGTCAAGAGGCCGGCCGGGTCAGACTTTAGATCTGCGAGTTGATCCAAGAAATAATTTTTTCTCACACCAAATGTTTTCTTTAGTAAATGGTGAATGAGATCATGATAAGACACTTCATCGTGGACTTATAATTTATAGGTTCAAATATTTTTTATTTTCAAATGTCCAAATACTTTTATTTATATTAAAGTTTTTAATTTTGAAAATATAATTATATTCGTGGTTAATAGGGGCAGATACATGCCAACCTGGGCCCGTTCCAAAAAAATTTGCTCGTTGCGAAATCTGCCCTCGAGTTTTAAATTGTATGTTAGATACATGTCTCTCCGTACAATGCACGAGAGAAAATACTAATTATTATTATTATATAAAGGGGTACGTGACACTTATTATTATATATTAATATAATTATGCATAAAGATATTTGTCTTAATGATGAAATTCTATTCTACTGTCATTAGTAATCTTCTACCCTCCTAAAATGGGATAACACTTGAAAAACATCTTTCACCAGAAATACCCTCTTTATACAATGAGGAAATGGGGGTAAATGACCTCTTTTTAGTGAGAAATATTTTTGGAGGCCTTTTGGGGGCCTTTGACCAGAATTTCGTATTTAAAAAAAAATGATGAATAATAAATTGTTGTGTTCCCTAGAATGTCCTTGTGTTAAACTTCCCAATTTGGTCCACTGCATCTCTGCAACAGTGCAACACCAACCAGTTCCCGTCGTTCAGTCCTTAAGCTATTGTTCAGAAACCATTGCAATCTCGTCTGATAAGTGCTTGAAAAGCACTTTAATAACTTTCTAATAACGTTTATTATTGTGTGATAATTGTTTTTATAAGTTCGTATTCATGGGTTTTGATTTATTTTCATGTCTACGGGCCAAGAAGAGTTGAAACAAGCATAAATGGATGAACAAAGCATAAAAAATGCAAATCAGCAACTCGGATTCACTGGCAGCCTTCAGTGTTTTGATCATAACTTGAGCTAGAGATATGGGATAGACCTGATTCTAGTGCCAAAAGAAAGATAACTTGATTATCTACAAATGTTATTTTGGTCTCTTAGGCAAAATTGGTGGAAAAATGATTGAAAATTGGGTTTGAAGACAGCATCATGAACATCCAATGTATCCAATGTCAACTTTCGGTGCACATGCCATAACTTGGCCTACAAAGATCGAATTAGTGTCATTCTACTGCCAAAAGAAAGATAACTTGAAGCTCTACAATAGCTATTTCTAGTCTCAAAGGCAAAAATTAACATTAAAGTGGTTAAAAGGCATGAGGAAGTGGAGTGAAAATGGAGAAACAGCTAGCACATGCATAATTGAAAGATTCCTTTGGTGCCTCTAAAAGGGCAATGCCATTCATCTCTAAAAATCATATCTCACTTGTAAAAACACTCTCCTATCCTCAATTCCTAGTCTTATATTTCATTCTAGTTGTATCCATCTTTTATATCTTGTTTTCTTTTGTAACTTAGTTTAAGTAAAAGTGTGAAGAGTTTAAGCGTGAATAAAGTTTGGGAGATTGTTTAAATAGCCTTTCATATTCCGGCAGAATTATATTTGAAATATATATTTTGGCCGAGAATATGATTGGCTAGGCGTCTCGATCTAGTTCAAGGGGATGTCGTTGTTCAAAGCTTGTTATCTGATTAACTCATAAGTGACATTGCTCTTATTCTCTTATTCAAATTGGTTTGTTTTTTAATTTAATTTTTTGATAATATGAACTTTAATTAGATTTGGTCAATTAAGTTAAAATTCTATTATCAACTTGTTAGAATTAAAATTTCAATCCGTAGTTGTTGATTTCTTTAATTCATACGTAACAACTAATGATCACGTATCGTTGGGAATAACAAACCTTATTGTTAAACATTTCAACGTTACTGAAATGTTACTCTAAGTTTAACCTGTTTTCCTAATTCTTAAAGCTAGCTTTTGCATTTAATCCAGATATCAGACTCCTAGGTTATCCGAAAGTGTAAGAACTAATTGAAAAGCCGACCTTCAATTAGTTATACTTAAGGGAAAATATGGGTAATAAAGATATGTAATTTATTATCTTAGGGTTAAAAATTTGAATAGAAAATAGAACATGCTATTATTAAATTGGATATGGAAGTGGAGACTCGACTGAACCAAGAACTAGATGATTTCTCTTGTTAGTAAAACCCTCTTAATTGTTATTTTATTTTGTATTCAATATCTACTCCCCATCTACTAAAACCCCCCAATCATACTAGTTAGCATAAATCTACTAAACTGACAAACCGTTCTCTGTGGGATCGATCCTTACTCACCACTGCTACATTAATTTGTAATTTTCAAAGCTTAGAACCCACAGAGAACAGTTCGTCAATTTCGTAGATTTATGCTAATTAGTATGATTGGGGGGTTTTAGTAGATGGGGAATAGATATTGAATATAAAATAAAATAACAATTAAGAGGGTTTTACCAACGAGAGAAATCATCTAGTTCTTAGTTCAGTCGAGTCTCTACTTGCATATCCAATTTAATCATAACGTGTTCTATTTTCTATTCAAATCTTTAACCCTGAGATAATAAATTACACATCTTTATTACCCACATTTTCCCTTAAGTATAACTAATTGAAGGTCGGCTTTTCAATTGGTTCTTAGACTTTTGCATAACCTCGAAGTCCGATATCTAGATTAAATGCAAAAGCTAGCTTTAAGAATTAGGAAAACAGGTTAAACTTAGAGTAACATTTCAGTACGCTCGAAATGTTTAACAATAGGGTTTGTTATTCCCAACGATACGTGATCATTAGTTGTTACGTATGAATTAAAGAAATCAACAACTATGGATTGAAACTTTAATTCTAATAAGTTGATAATAGAATTTTAACTCAATTGGCTAAATCTAATTAAGGCTTATATTATCAAAAAATAAAATAGCAAAACAAACCAATTTGAATAAGAGAATAAGAACAACGTTACCTATGAGTTAATCAGATAGCAAGCTTTGAACAGAAACATCCCCATGAAATAGATCGAGACGCCTAGCCAACCATATTCTCGGCCAAAATATACATTTCAAATATAATTCCGCCGGAATATGAAAGGCTATTTAAACAATCTCCCAAACTTTATTCACACTCAAACCCTTCACACTTCTACTCAAAATAAGTTACAAAAGAAAACTGGATATAAAAGATGGATACAACTAGTATGAAATATAAGACTAGGAATTGAGGATAGGAGAGTCCTTTTACAAGTGAGATATGATTTTTAGAGATGAATGGCCTTGCCCTTTTATAGGTACCAAAGGAATCTTTCAATTACGCATGTGCTAGTTGTTCCTCCACTTTCACTCCATTTCCTCATGCCTGTTGACCACTTTAATTCTATTTTTTTTCCTTTGGGACCAGAAATAGCTATTGTAGACCATCACGTTATCTGTCTTTTGGCGGTGAAATGATACTAATTGGATCTTTGTAGGCCAAGTTATGGCATGTGCACCGAAAGTTGACATTGGATGTGTTGGATGTTCATGATGCTGTCTTCAAACCCAAATTTCGTCCATTTTTCCACCGATTTTGCCTAAGAGACCAGGAATAACATTTGTAGATAATCAAGTTATCTTTCTTTTGGCACTAGAATCAGGTCAATCCTGTATCTCTAGATCAAGTTATGATCAAAACACTGAAAGCTACCAGTGAATCCGAGTTGCTGATTTGCATTTTTCATGCTTTGTTCATCCATTTATACTTGTTTCGACTCTTCTTGGCCTTTAGACATGAAAATAAATAAAAATGCATGAATACAAACTTATAAAAATAACTATCACATAATAATAAACGTTATTAGAAAGTTATTAAAGTGCTTTTCAAGTACTTATCAAACTCCCCTACACTTAGATTGTTATGCGTCCTCGAATAACAACCAATCTAAAAATACAAAACAACACATTGGTTTTACACGAGGTAAGCGACTTGAATGCTTAAAATCTAGCTACAGATAGTGACTTGCTTAATAAGCATTCTCTCGAAGTTTTTTTTTTTTTTTGCTTTTGTTTTTTTTACAATGGTTTGTGAGTTTGTGCATTTAAGGTTAACATTCCATCACTGTCTGGATACAAATGAAAGCTTACGATGTTCTATCCGAACCCTGATCCGAAATAGTCAAATATATCTTTTTCGTCTCCCATGATTCGATTCTTATTTTACAATAACACCCATGGATCCTAAAATTACTCTGTTCACAAAAAATCATCAACTGTTAGCACTGCAAAGTTAAACAAAGTATGGTAGGTGTTTTATCGCCAATGAGTCTACAATTTTAAGAGTATTCGATTGAGCACTTCAAACCACCGAGTTCTATTATTTATCTATTCGCACACACCCTTTTTTTTAAATTTTTTTCTAAAAAAGAAAAATTAAATAGAGTTTTGCAATTTTCTTTTCAGCTTTTACCCAATGGGTAACTTTCACACTGATCCTTTTCAATTAGAGGTAGCCTTCTTCACCCATTCGAGGTGATGATCTTTCACTCTCTAGGACAGGTAGCTTTTTCCCGTGATCCCTCTCCTTATTTAAACCATCAAAGTAAAATTTATTCTCAACATAGGTTGTCAGTGCTCCTTCCAAACTTTTTAAACTCTGTCAATAAAAGACACATTCACAGAAAATAGGGACCATGCGAAACTTTACCTTACTAACAAATGATGTTTTCAGGTTACTTTGAGCTGGACAAATGGATAGAAAAAAATAGTTCGTTTACTATGGTCTAAAAAAAAAATCAAAAATTTAATCAGCATTTGCAATCTTTAATTTTGTTCCAGAAAATGATGGAAAATCACCTTAAAAAGGTCCTCGGATAGATAAGCCTGTTATGAATGAATTTTTTTTTTTTTACTCGAGATCTTGATTTCAGCTAAGTCATGCAATTTGAGCTTAATTATTATTATTATTTTTTTTACAAGTTGCGACCTCATGCAAAACTGTAAAAATAATAATCACAAAAAAAATATTCACAAACATATCACAAATATTCACCTCCCTCACACTTAATGTCTACATTGTCCTCAATGTAGATATATAAAGTATGAAAAGGATAAGAATTAGGAACTCCCCTTAGGTAGGAAATGAGTCAAGTTGTGCATGGTGTTTGTTCTTCAAATTTAGTACCTTGTATGACCAGTCCAACAAACGAAGAACGAGAAGCCCTGCAATCAAAATATGTAGAAAACAAGAAAAATGACAGATGATTTTTTTTGTTTTTTTTTTTGGAATAAAATAAGAACAAAGGACTGTGGGAGTTGGCAACCCTCTAAACATCTTACAGTAGTACTCACATCAAATGAATGACATGATTCCACCAAGGTTGACCAGGATGGAAACTATCAATGAATCAACTTACTCTCCACAAGACAGTTTGACAACCAACCTTAATGAAAGGGTCCTCCATATCCTGGCCAAATGGATAAAGAAGAATAGTTCGACCATCAAAAATCTATATAGAGGAATTTTCCCAACAAGTTAATGTCAGGTGTGGGAACCAAATACCACCGAGAGTTTATGTCAATATTCACAACCCAAAATCACAATTCAAATTAATGAACTCATAGTTTTATGCCTTCAGACAAACAAGATATTCTCCTTCAAAACTGAAGGGCTATACCATCTCTGGTACTCTTCATACAATCCTTAAGAAGGATCATCACTAATGATCAAGCTGGAAAAGTCGTTGTTGTAATGTGTAACCATCAAGTTGGGAACCCAAAAAGCGTTCTCTTTGATCCAATAAGTTATCAAACCGCATAGCAGCCAGTTCAAGTATACTATCTTTGTGAATGAAATTTTTGGCACTACACCTAATCGGTCCATCCCTACACAAGATAGCGTATTCATATTGTGAACGAGTTTGATTCCCTGTATAATGAGGTCTGTTTGAATGTTTACCACACTTCTAGCAACATTTCAATTGTTTGGCTCTACGCTTTGTAGCAGATCGTGATGAGCCTGCTGCAAATGAACGAGTCGTTTACTTTCCCTCCATAAAGGCATCGCTCTGAAGTCAGAGGGACGGGAATGGAGCAAGTTTGCAAGTACCTAAATTGAAAAAAAAACCCTTAAACCCAGAGTTGGCCTCACCGATTTTTCGAGGTATAAAATTAGTCTATAATAGAATTTTATCTAACCTCATTATATATTCCAAGTGGAGGGAAATGGAGATGGGGGGAAATGTGAAAAGAAGTGGGAAAAGCAACTTGAAAGATATAGTAAAAATAAGGTGCAAAATGGTGGACGTGGAGAATCGAACACGAAACCCAAAGAAAATAATTACTACCTTCTTCCAGTGAGCTACAATCTATTTGTCATTACATATTGTGTTCTGTAAATCATGTAGTATTTCCAAAATGTATATTGAAATAATGGGACTAATTTGGGGGTTGGACTGGGCTACAGCTGAGTCCAGCCCCCTATCTACACCCCTTGTCGCACCGCCGGAAGCGCACATGCAAGTCTTTCATATTAATCTTTGTTTATTTATTTATTTGGTTAATAGGCGAGCATTAATACATAATTTCGAAAAACCAAACGCCCATCGAATTAGGAATTTGAATCGAATACAGTGGTTTTCTTTCATCTTTATGGTCGTTTTAGAGCGTAAATGCAATCGTTTGAATAGCTGGAGTCGTCAACATGACTAAATTGTAGAAGAATGATAATGGAGTCATTTGTTTGGGTCGTAGTCATTTAGTAAATTGGCATCGTTTCGTAACAACTGATATCGTTTATGAATGACTGGATTTTGTCGGAAACGACTACATTGTTTGAGGACAATTTGAGAACTCGATTCTGTGCATACATTCATTGGTTGCACAATCTGGCTCGGCAAGATCTAAAATTTAGGGCCACCCGAGAGAGTAGATACTAAGGCAAAGATGAGAAAAATGGCACATGAAAGTTATGGACTTTGTGCTCACAAGGCTTTCAAAGGAGGAACACAAGCATCAACTTAAGAATTCTTGCTTTGGCCAGCTTTTCAGGTTGAAAAGCAAACTTATGTACTCTATTAAGTTGGCACATCAGCTGAATTTGAGGATTTTGCATACCAAGAAGATCAAGGAGCTATGGTTTGGCATTTGTGGGAAGGCTGCTAGTTTGGGCTATGAGAATTTGCCCTGCTCATAGATCTGAGATGTAGCGCAATGCCTGAACTGAGTGATGATGTGTCGAATAGGCAACGCTTGATTGAGAACTATTTTAGCGGAAAAAAAAATTTGTTTATGATTTGGAGACTGTATTAGATTGAAGAAATATACCAAGTGCAGATAACTTGAAGCTGGGTTTCGTATACATCCTGTACGGACTATTGGTTTGCCACAGCTACTAAATGAGAGCGGATCCGGAACACTTATTATTGGTCGAAAGTTTAGAAGAGTTCAACGCATCTCCGTTGGGGAAAATTGTCTGCGAAACCACCATACCAATGCCTGTGGACCATCATGGTTATTTCAAAAAAAGCACCACCGTTATGTCGTTCATGGATTTCCATTGCCATTGCTGGTAACGTTTCTTTCCAAGTTAGTCCATGTGGTTGAAATGATTTTTTCGTTCCAAGATCAGTAAAATATCATAATTACCGAGGCAGCTGTGGGCATTCGAAGCCATCCCGACGCTGGGAGAAAGACTTGGACATCGTGATGACCTTGAAACAATCCCAAGGATATGTTGCTGGGGCGAAATGGAGGAAAGAAAGGAGAGCGCCTCCTTCGTCCCCGTACTGGAGGATGAAAACGTAAGCACTTACTCATTGGAGTCAAATTATGTGAACCCCAAAAACAAATATTGGACCACCATTATATGTCGCCGAGCACTTTATTTATATGCCGCAGTTTATGTTTTTTCCGTGCAGTTGCTAGTTCAATACACCCTCCAACCAACATAGTTGGAAAGTAGCCAGTAGTATTGGACCACCGTTGCACTTGAGGAGGGCGTTGTAGTACTTTCAATGTGATACGACCCGAAGGTCGAGAACCCCTAGACTGGATCCGGTATGATCGAGAACAACCCGAAACTCTCCGGCGAGGAGGAGGATCCCTCGACTCGACTCAACTGCGCCTTCAAATCACGGGGGTGAACGCCACGAAGGATGATCACGCCTTCGATAAGTTCGAGGGTTCCTTAGACGAGATGGCAACGGAGGAGCACGGCTACAAATCAACAAATTGCAATCAAGATCAAGGAATTAAAGGTGGGGAGCAAGGCTACAACCCAAAGAGGAGCAAAGGCTACAACTCAAGAGCTAAAAGCTTCTTTGAACCAAAGTTATGTTTACAATAGGCCTAAACTCGTTCATATACCTCTAAGACTAAGAAATAATATTAAAATAATGAAATATCTAAAAAGTAGACACAAAAAGTTAAAGTCGGTCTAAAATTACGGCCGTAATTTTTGGATTTACGGCCGGTAAATCTATGATACGGCCGTATGAAGGAAATATACGGCCGTATAAAACCTTCTGCTTCAAATTGGCCAAAGCTGGATCTTCATGATACGGCCGTATGACCAAAGTTACGGCCGTAATATCCTGGAGTACGGCCGTATAACCTGAAGGTACGGCCGTAATTTGCTCTCTGAAGATTTCTGCCCAAAACTGTCCCATGGGTTACGGCCGTACGTAACTGGGGTTACGGCCGTAAAGGTAGAGTTACGGCCGTATGAATAAAAGGGTTACGACCGTAAATTCGGTTCTGCAGATTCTTCAGCTTGTTTTCCCGAGCCCAACCCCGTTCTCGACTTCTTGTCTTCATTTCAAGTCCCGGGATGAGTCAAAAGTGAGGGTTCTTCCATGTATATCCGGCTTTTCTTGACATCTTCACCTTATATTACTTCCGTTCAAGCTTGTCTTCATCTCGACCGGCTTTCTCACGTGCGTTGATGATGTCGAGCTAACCCGGATCGTATCATCCTCTCCCTCTTCAAAAGGATTCGACCCGAATCATGGGATTTTTCATTGTAACTATAACTCCACCCGGGTCGAATGGAAATGATGTTTCATCAACCCCGACCACGAAAATATGAAGTCCCGGGATTGGTATGAAACCTCTCTCGAGAATTGGAGTGGCTATCACAAGAACTAAAGCTGTGTACGTGGCCATCCAATTCTGGACATTAACCTGCAAGAAGAAAATAAGAAAATTGGGGCGGGGGTTGTTAGGGGTTCGAGCCACAAGGAATGGATCCTCGTACTCAAGTCGAATTGTTTCCTCATCCACTTCCCCATCAACTTGACTCTCCATTTCTCCTTCAAGTTCAACTTCCACTTTCTTTCTTTCCTTCCTTCTCCACTCCTCGGCCTCCTTTTCTAGCTTCAATCGGTTATGAAATGCTTGCTCCGGAGACAAAGGAGCTAGCACTACCGTCTCGCCTTTCCATGTGAAGCTATAGCAGTTTTTATAACAATCATGTGTTACTTTGAGATCAAACTGCCAAGGCCTTCCTAACACCACGTGCGCAACTTCCATTGGCACCACATCACACGCCACCATATCCATGTATTGCCCAACATCCAAGGGAACTAGCACTTGCGTATCTACCCTAACCTTTCCCGACTCATGCAACCAATGCAATTCATAGGGGTTCGGGTGTGAGAATCTAAGCAATCCCAATTTCTCCACAAGCAATGTGCTAGCTAAATTTGAGCAACTACCTCCATCAATAATCAAAGTGCAAGGATTACCTCGTATAGAACATCGGATATGAGATAGATTCTCACGTTGTGACATATCATTGCCACTCTGAGCATGGGTTGGAATTTTCCTTGCAAGTAGGGATTCGGGCACTTTGACAACAAATCGATCATCGTCACTCTTGTCCTCTTCATCCACGAATTGGGCTTCTTCCGTTTCGGACTCACTTTCTACCTCCCCATTCGTCTTCACTAAAATGGTCCTTCGATTCGGACACTCGGACGCATAGTGACCTATCCCTTGGCACTTGAAACATTTGATGTCTCGGGTTCGGGTGGGTGGTGCTCCCATTTTGCCCTTGCCTTTGTCTTCCACGCTAGGGCTTGCTTTCGGTGTTTCTTTAGGCAGTTCATTTCTTCCTTTCCACGGTCCTTGGTCTCCCCGAATGTCACCCCACTTCGTCTTTTCATAGTTGCTACCACTTCCGGGATGAGGCTTGTTGGATATTCTCCTTTTTTGTTGCACCTCTACCTTTTCGGCTTTGTGTAACAACTCCTCAAGGTTAGTATACTCTTGTAGTTCGATGAGGTTGGCAATCTCCCGGTTCAATCCACCAAGGAACCTAGCCATGGTAGCTTCTTCTTCTTCCACGATATCGGCCCGTGTCATTAATGACTCCCTTTCTTGGTAATATTCCTCCACGGTTCTTCCCCCTTGATTTAGAGCTTGTAATCGTTGATGCAAACTCCGGTTATAATGTAAGGGCACAAACCTCTTCCTCATTAAGAACCTCAAATCTTCCCAAGACTCAACGGGGTAGTCATTATTTCTTCTTCTGGCCGTCGTAAGTTGTTGCCACCAACTTAACGCATAACCTGTGAACTCCCTAGCCAACAATAGCACCTTCCTAGCTTCCGGAATTCTATGACATTGGAACAAAATGTCAACTCGTCCTTCCCAATCAAGATAGGCATCCGGATCCGACTTTCCATGGAACGGAGGAATTTCAATCTTCACATTTTTCATTTCCCCTTCGTCCTCATTTTGCCCACGTCGGTCTCTTCCCCTATCTCTTCTCACATTTATCCGAGGCTCTTCTTCTTCGCCTTCAAATTCACTATCCCGACTTTCTTCACTTCCATTTCCTCCTCTAGGCATTCGTTGCCTAAGTTCTAATCCATCAATGCGTCTACCAAGTGCGGCAATAGAGCGATCAACTGAAGCTTGCATATCCCGAGTGTTTTCTTGCAGCAAGGTTCTCAATTGATCCACTGTCACTGAATCTCGACCTTCACCTGTAGTAGAACGAAGACTCGACATTTTGTGCTTAAGTGTGTGCTAATGTCCTCACGTGTTTATCACTCGTGTTTGATTCACACAAAAGCTCAATCCTTCACCAAGCAATCACAAACTCACACCTAACTACTACAACACTATAACAATCTCAAACAACACAACAACTCAAACACATGGACAATGGACAATACACTTCACAACTCAAACATAAACGATAAAACTAAGTATAGTCAATGACTAGCACTCGTTCAACATTGATTTCATGTTTTTTTTTTCTACTCGTTTTTTTTTCCAAAACAACAACAACACAATCAACACAATAACACTACTACTACACAATACTAAACAAGTTGATGAATTCTAAGCACAACAATCACTTTGCACCAAGAACACCAAGAACACACACTAAATCCCTACAAAGTATAAACTCACAAACAACACTAAATGACCTTGATCAAGCTCCCGCACAAGACAAAGATCAAATAACAACAACAACTACTACTAATCAGATAGAATAATACCAAATCCTTAGAGGCTAGCTCTAATACCAAATGATACGACCCCAAGGTCGAGAACCCCTAGACTGGATCCGGTATGATCGAGAACAACTCGAAACTGTCCGGCGAGGAGGAGGATCCCTCGACTCGACTCAACTGCGCCTTCAAATCACGGGGGTGAACGCCACGAAGGATGATCACGCCTTCGATAAGTTCGGGGGTTCCTTAGACGAGATGGCAACGGAGGAGCACGGCTACAACTCAACAAATTGCAATCAAGATCAAGGAATTAAAGGTGGGGAGCAAGGCTACAACCCAAAGAGGAGCAAAGGCTACAACTCAAGAGCTAAAAGCTTCTTGGAACCAAAGTTATGTTTACAATAGGCCTAAACTCGTTCAAATACCTCTAAGACTAAGAAATAATATTAAAATAATGAAATATCTAAAAAGTAGACACAAAAAGTTAAATTTGGTCTAAAATTACGGCCGTAATTTTTGGATTTACGGCCGTAAATCCTATGATACAGCCGTATGAAGGAAATATACGGCCGTATAAAACCTTCTGCTTCAAATTGGCCAAAGCTGGATCTTCATGATACGGCCGTATGACCAAAGTTAAGGCCGTAATATCCTGGAGTACGGCCGTATAATCTGAAGGTACGGCCGTAATTTGCTCTCTGAAGATTTCTGCCCAAAACTGTCCCATGGGTTACGGCCGTACGTAACTGGGGTTACGGCCGTAAAGGTAGAGTTACGGCCATATGAATAAAAGGGTTACGGCCGTAAATTCGGTTCTGCAGATTCTTCAGCTTGTTTTCCCGAGCCCGACCCCGTTCTTGACTTCTCGTCTTCATTTCAAGTCCCGGGATGAGTCAAAAGTGAGGGTTCTTCCATGTATATCCGGCTTTTCTTGACATCTTCACCTTATATTACTTCCGTTCAAGCTTGTCTTCGTCTCGATCGGCTTTCTCACGTGCGTTGATGATGTCGAGCTAACCCGGATCGTATCACAATGCTTTTGTACAGCAAATTCAAGAGGGTGCACAGTTCTCTCACATAGACGTTCATAGTGTTCCAACAGGATCTTCTGCTCCTCGACATGATCCAACCCTAGTCGCTAGGCCAACCTCTTCACCGACATGTTCGAACTATCCAATTAGGGTAGGGTTGCACCCTTTTCTAAGTGCCACTCTAAATAAGATGGAGGAGAGACTGAACAAAAGAATTGATGCCATTCGGGACTTGACGAACAATAGCTTTGCACGAAACGAAGAGAATTTAAAGAATTGGACTAGGAGAAGATTGGGAGACGGCGAAAAGAAGGATGTGGAGAGGGAAAACAAGGAGAAGAAAAGCAGTAAGGCTAGGATATTGGCAGACAACAATAGGATGATCAATGTGGAGGGGGAAAACAAGGAGATGGAAAGTAGCGAGGCTAGGATATTTGGAGATGGTGATAGGATGATGAATGTGGAGGAAGAAAAGAAGGAGATGAAAAGAGAGGTTCCAAGTGAAGGAGGAGCTTCCCCGAGGTCTAGGGCCCCACAAATGCAAACGGAGCATGAAAATGACGACCGGAGAAATAGAGCGAATTATGAGGATAAGGATGATGAAGGAAACAGTAATAAGCTGTCTCTAGTTCAATGGGTTTCGATGAGGACAAGAGCCTAAAAAAGGCGAAGGTTGGCTGGCTTCGACCCTTCAAGCTGGTGGATCCTATAAAGTTGAAACTTTTCAAATCATGGTCCAGAGACAAACGAAGGTAATACATCATAAGTAGTAAATATGTCACATGCATCCTCTGTCCATTGACCAATCCAATATGAGTAAACCCTATTCTTCCGGAATTGTTCAAATTTTATTTTTATTCATTGCAGCAACAGGATAAGATTTTCAATCACGGATAATTTCCCTGTGGACAGTTGATGTGAACTTTTCCTATATGGTTAAGTGCAACAAGATTAATTTCGAACTCGATATACTTGTAAATATATTTTCATTGCAAAGTACAATAGCGAGTAAGGGTCATTCTTCCACAGGAATTTAAATAGTATACTAATTGCTTGAAATAGTTTTTGTGGGTGGTGGGGGGGATTTGTTTTGTTTAATTGAAGCAAATAAATGAAGAACAATAATGAATAAAAGATTATTAAGGAATTAGTATCCACCTCTAGACATTGGATCATATTCTATAAACAAAGTCATTTCATTTGTGAAAATTATTTGTAATAACCCTTGAAAAGCACACAAGCTCGATTAATCGGTAATTTTTTTTATTTAGTCGTTGGATAAAATAAGCTTTTTATCTCTGTCCAATTAATAAACTAGAATAAGTTCTCTAGATTTAATGGAATTTTAACAATAGGTTATTCTAGGTAACAAACTGATAAACTTGATTTGTTGAACCTATGCTACATTTCACATACAAAGGTTAAACTGCATTTGTTACTAGCCATTTAGAAAACTTAACGATTACATTTAAAGCCTCCAAATGTAACATTAATCATTCTAACTCTATTATTTATTAGGCCATCTAAGTAGCAAGAGAGAATAATACGGAAGTAAATTAATGAAATATAGACACAATTAAGTTTGGTAAACAAAATGAACTTTTACTTGAAAATCAATGATCCATATCTAGAGCTTCAACATCATCCTTAATCAAAAGAAGATTAGCAAGACATATTGCAAATAAACTCAAAATAAAATACTAAAAATAAAACCATGAAACTTAAAGAGATGAAGAGAAAGTGTAGCGCCCCGAATTCGAAGAACTCGGAACACTAGTTCTTTTTTTAAAAAAAAAAAAACTAACCATTTTTTTTATAATACCAATAAATGCGGAAGGATAACAAATAGCTAAAATGCGGAAATTTATTTAAATTAATAAAATCGAAAGAGTGTCTCACGATAGTTCAACACAGTCCTCAAAAACATCCAATTAAAGTACTAGTAAGTTCAAAACATTCAAAAGTCATTACTTTAACAGTTAAAAGTACTCAATTGTCAATGTAATTAAAACTAATTTATTTGAAGGTCCCTAAGAGATTCCCACGCCTCGCCAAAGCCTTCGGCTCCTTAATGCAATTTGTTCATTTGATAGAGAAAATCGTGAGTATTTTAAATACTCGATGAGATCCAGCGCACCACAATTAATACATATTACAAATTAAATGCACATAATCATCATCTTCATAAAATACGACAATTATAAAATACAAGTTCGTTCATCAACCCTCTTAATCGTGCACGTCATCATAGTGATTAATAGCACGTCATTATAATATATTAGGCCAAAGACCTATCGTCATAATGCTATTAAATCACGTCGTAATTAGGCAAAGAGCCTATCGTCATAGTGCCGAGGAAGCACGTCAAAAGTAGGCTAAAAAGCCTATCATCACATAACATTTACATGCAGCATTTATAATAATATTAATTGCAATTGCGCACATTTAAAAGAAACTTTTTAGAAAGGGGATCTACCTTAACCTTTAGCCGAGTATTGAGCTTACTAATGGTGAGAAATCAGTCTTCTAGCTGTCCGTACGCCTCGTCCAGTCAATAACGAGTTTAATTTATGTTAACACTCTTAAATATTAAGTATCTACAAGTAATATAGAAGTTTGTGGACCAAAATAGAAAGAATATAAAACTTTGGGGGGTCAATTTGAAAGAATCGAATAGTTTGAGGGTCTATTATGCAATAAAGATGGACTAAAAATATTTTGGACTCAATTATAGGATTTTTAAAACATGAGAGACTAATATGCAATTAAATTTTAAGGGCTAACTCGAATGGGAATAAGAAATTAAATGATTAAAAGTGAAATAAAAGTTTAGGGGTCAAATTGCAACAATTGGAAGTTAGGGACTTGCATTTAAATAAACTTTGAGGGCTCACTTAAATAAAATAAATAAAATGGGCGATTAGATCTGTAAATAATATTTAGGGATTAAATCGTAACAATTAAAAGTTAAGTTTTGTAAATTAAATAAATTATAGGGACCAACTTAAACTAATCCAAGAACTTGAGGGACTAAGCTTGCAATTACTCAAATAAGTCAAAATTAAAACCAGAATTAAGCCGATTCTTTCTCTTCTCTCTCACGCTTCTCTTTCTCTCGGTCGACACACTCTCTGGCCGGACTTATCGGATGGAAAATCCGGGGATTTGTCCGGTTTCTTGGCCGACGAAGGTGGAGACAGTGGTGGTGAAGCTATTTGTGGTTTTAATTGAAAATTTCATTGAGTATAAGGGGAGAAATCGAAGATAGAACACTTAGGAAAAAAATTTGGGTATGTTTAAAATTCGATCAAACCCTCAAAGATTTTCGAAATTAAATGATCCTATGGCATTCTAGGAGGATAGGGGAAGGTGTGGATGTGATTTTTGTGTTGTGATGTTGAGTTTTGAATGTGAGTGTTGTTCCTTGGCCGAGCTTGCGCGTGAATGGACATGGTGTGTATGTATGTGTATGTAAATGCGTGCGTATGTGTGTTCTGGTGCGGGTATGGCGAACGTGACTGAGATGATGGTGGTGGCGCGGCGGTTGAGGTGGTGGTGGGGCGGTGGTGATGCCGTGTATATATGTATGCGTGTATATATATATATATTCTAACTACAATGGAAATCACTTGAAAAATGCACGTAGATGATTAAGATCTTGATTAAAAACTTAGACACAAAAATAAAAAATGGAGATTTAAATAAAAATATCAAGAAATCTTACCACTTGAAGCTGGTTTGATTTGTTGAATGAGAGTGAGTGGGATGAACTTGAAGATGGTTGTAGGATGAGAAATCTTGAGAATGAAGATAATACTTGTGTAATGGTGATGTAAAGAATGAAACTTGGGTTAGGGTTTGAGCACTTCAACAATAGGATACTTAAAGGTGAAAGATAGGATAAGCTTACAAATGGGCCTCTAAATGGGCTAAAAATGGAATTGGACTAAAATGGGGCTTTCTTATGTTATAAAAAAAATAGATTGGACCTTAAACGTCATATAATCGGGTTTAAAAATACATATGAAATGACGATTGAATAAGAAATTAGGTTTTTTTTTAGGGATTAAAATGAATAGTTTCTAAAGTTTGGTCCTCAAATGTAAATTTGGAAATAATATATGTTTTATAAATTATTATTTTTATTTTTATCTTAAATAATTTAATATAATAATAAATAATATAAAATCTTAACTAGACGAGCGTACGCTATTTAAATCCTATAGGTGAAGTTGTAGCGACACGTTCGAGATTTTACTTTTAATTAAATATTTTGATTTAAGAAATTCGCGGTCACTACAACCTTACCCTCTTAAAATAATTTCGTCCTCGAAATTTAAACTTACTTTAAATATATACTTACTTGATCTATAAGGTTTGGGTATTGGGATAGGATCTCTTCTTCTTTCTCCCATGTTGCCTCATCCTTACCATGACTATTCCATTGAATCTTAACTAGAGGAACACTTCGATTTCTCAAAACATGAACCTTTCGATCTATGATAGTCATGGGCGTCTCTTGATATGAAAAATCTTTCTGAATATCTAAAGATTGAAAATTTACCACATGACTTAGGTCGTGGACATACTTTCTCAACTGTGAGACATGAAAGACATCATGTACCGATGAAAGCTCGGGTGGTAGAGCCAAGCGATAAGCTACTGTCCCAACTTCTTCCAATATCTCGAATGGTCCAAAGAACCGTGGGCTCAACTTTCCCTTCTTTACAAAGCGTATGGTACCCTTCATTGGAGACACTTTGAGAAATATCTTCTCTCCAATCTCAAACTTCAAGTCTTTTCTCCTCTTATCGGCGTAGCTCTTCTGTCTATCTTGTGCAGCCTTGGTCCTCACTCTAATCTTCTCTATAGCCTCGACCATTTTCTCTACCATTTCTGGTCCCAACATCTTCCTCTTTCCAACTTCATCCCAATAGATCGGCGACTGACACTGTCGCCCAAACAATACTTCATAAGGTGCCATCCCGATCGTGGCCTGAAAACTGTTGTTGTAGGCAAGCTCTACAAGTGGCAAATGAGTTTCCCAACTCCAGGCTAAGTCTAAAGCACATGCTCTCAACCTATCCTCCAATATCCGAATGGTACGCTCATATTGACCATCCGTCTGGGGGTGGCAAGCAGTACTGAATTCAAACTTCGTGCCCATAGCCATCTGTAAACTCTCTCAAAAGCTCAAGGTAAACCTCGGATCTCGATCTGAAACAATGGACACAGGTATCCCATGGAGTCGAACAATCTCTCTAACATATAACTGTGCCAACTGGTCGACGCTGAGAGTCATCCTAACTGGCAGAAAGTGTGCGGATCTCATAAATCGGTCCAGAATAATCCATACAATATCATGTCCTTTTGGTGGTCTCGATAAACCAATCACGAAATCCATGGTCGTCTTCTCCTTTGAAAACAACTTTATCTTTATGATTTGTACCCCAACTGGCTATTTCTACTTAACTAAAAGTATCAACTTCCTTTTGATCATACCATATTGTGCTCCTCGTGGTAAAGCCATAATAATATCGCATATGTTATCACTTAGATAACAATAATCGAGTATGTACCTCATAGTTAGTCCGTAGTAACTGAAAGGACCTCGTTATCATCTATGTAAATTCGTTTGAATTACAAATAGTACAACCCAAAGAAATTTGGCAACAATATCATAATCGTAACCCTTTCTTTTTCTTCCAAAAATTTTCAAGTCTCGAATTCAAAACCATTACGACTCTGGTCATGTTCCAACTATATATGAGCCACAAATATTTTCCCTGAATATATCCTCCACTATAAAAATCCCTTAAAATGTGATCGTCACCCAATCCATTAGTTATCGCTCGATAGGAATGGAATTAATTTTGTTGAAAATAGATGGAACATTCATTAATTTAAACTCGGGAGTCTAAATAGAAAACGAAATTTTTGTCAAATCCTTTCTTCACAAGAATTGTTTGTTGAGTTTATAGAGATAGGTTGATTACAAATATAGGTCGAAATCCCAAAAAAAAAATCAACACTTTAACACATTTCCCTTGCATAACAAGCCAAATGTTGAAAAGGTAAAAGTTTTAAAATTTTCTTTCCATTCTTCTCGCAATGAGAAATATCATTTGAATATACTTGACATTAAAGAGGAACATTCCACCCTCAATCGAAGGCGAAAGAAAATTTCATAATGTTGCATTAACTTATGCTCAAAGCGTTCTTGCTTACCAAACAAGTAAGTCAAATAAAAGTATGATCTAGCACAACCTTATAATAATAATAATACTTCCAATGTTAACCATGTTTTCGAAATCGATTTCTATTTCTTTCGCAACAAGAAATGTATTTTGAATCAAATGCAACTTAAGAAAATTCAAAAATAACTGGTCAGTCAAATTGGAAAGGATTGTGAAAGTTGACTGAAAACTTGATAAGTAATTTCATGAGTTTGCATAAAAACAATATTTTCGTTTGGATCATGTATGGGTCGAATGTCCTCAAAACGACTCTCTCATCAATACATCAAGTACAATCCTCAAACGTTAAGATCCCCATGCCGATCAGAATCCCTTTAATATATCAATATGTCATCAATAAACACGATGACGAAATTGTCCAAATACTGATGAAAAGCTCGATTCATTAAATCCATGACACTATAGGTTCATTCATGAGACCAAAGGGAATCACTGTAAACACGTAGCCCCTATCGTGTCCTGAATACTGTCTTTGGTATATCTGTCGGCTTGACTTTCAACTGGTGTTACCCTGATTTCAAATCAATCTTCTAGAAAAACGAAGCACCCTTCAACTGATCAAACAAATCGTCAATCTTTGGGTAGAGGTACTTATTCTTTATTGTCAACTTGTAGAGTTCTCCATAATCAATGCACATACTCATATTGTCATCCTTCTCCTTTAACAAATACATGTGCTCCCCATGGAGACACACTTAGTTGGATGAAACCTTTCTCAGACAATTCCTCCAACCGTACAACCTTTGACCTCACATTTCAAATCCTCAAATCCCAAAAATCCAAATAGATTTTAAAATCAATCACACTCTCAAAATCGCGCTACATCCTTAAAATCAAAATCATCACACAATCACATTTTATATAGTTAATCCTCTAAATCCAAGTCTGTTATCGTCAAAACTCATTTCATAAAAATTATATATGAATTCTTCAAAATCTCTCCCAACCTCAATCTAGAAAAATTCGTCAAATTTTGTCATTAGAAGTTCCCAACATAATATATATATATATATATATATATATATATAAACATGCCACCCAAATTTCAGAATAAATACATCTTGTAGTCACCTATCGGTCAATAGATGCATCTAACTTCAATTCATACGATCTAAACTTCTTCACCACTAATCAACTTTTCAAATCTGATAATAAAATAAGTTTAAATCGAGAATCCTAACATTTATTGGTAATCCCGTAACAAGATAACCTCAGTACATAACCTTCACCACTTATCCTCAATTTATAACCTTTGATCTCAAATGATTTTCATTGAGGAGACTATAACATGCAAGTATAGAACTCACAAACTTCACTTGGAGTATAAAATAGCATATTCACGACCCAAAACATAGGCGATCAGATAAAATCTTCTATTACGTTAAAACTTCATAACAATGCAATCCAATAATCTCATCTCGAGTGCACAAAAATCTAATCAACAATATCCATGATCAATTAATATCACACACTAACTTGCATTCGTCAGTATCCTTACTCATCTTGTCCTTCATCCTTTACACTCAAGAATTTCGGAATATCTAGCATAGCACGGGTCTAATTCCATCTTAATCATATCCATCATTCCATTACAACCCTATTTTAACCAATGACATTGAATAAAAGCCCCATTAAAATCACAATCCATGATAACCTTATCTCAATGCATTACACTGACTTGGTGCCCCAATTACCACCAGCAATTACAAATCATCATTAGATATAGGCAAGAGAGAACAACAATACCCATACACAATAGTCAATGAATCCTTATAATCATGAATTCAATTTCGAGGACTAGAAATATTACAAAATATAATTTAATTCATGCTTTACTCACCAGATGAACGTTTCACCTTAAGCTCAAACTCGGTCTCTTATTCTCTATCAAAAAACGTACTTTACTCTTTCTTTTCTGGATATGAAATCCCTCAATTCAGATACAACTACTTGCAAAATATTCAAATGCCGTATCAACTTTTAATTCTCGTAAAATCCTTCAAAGAGGCTCTCTTGACTTTAAACAGATACAAACATTCACATAACTTTTAACATTGTATCTATCATAGACTTTTTCTTGAAGTGATTCCGGCATTCGTAAATAATCTTCCTCATTATATCTGAAAAATTTCTTGAAACTTTCTTCTTTCACTCTGTGTCAAAACATAGTTTCTCAAAAGAACTTCGAAACTCAATAAGTCAATCTTTGAAATCTAAAAACTTTCTTTCTTTACCTCGGAGTCGGCGGAGAGACGATGGTCGTGGTAGCTCTTAGGACATAAAACTTTTAAATCTTGAAAAGTTTCTTTCGAAAAAAATTCTTTAAACAATTTGCAAGTCTACAGAACCGTAGACCCGCTCTGATACCAAGCTGTAACGCCCCGAATTCGAAGAACTCGGAACACTAGTTCTTTTTTTTAAAAAAAAAAAAAAAAATAACCATTTTTTTTATAATACCAATAAATGCGGAAGGATAACAAATAGCTAAAATGCGGAAATTTATTTAAATTAATAAAATCGAAAGAGTGTCTCACGATAGTTCAACACAGTCCTCAAAAACATCCAATTAAAGTACTAGTAAGTTCAAAACATTCAAAATTCATTACTTTAACAGTTAAAAGTACTCAATTGTCAATGTAATTAAAACTAATTTATTTGAAGGTCCCTAAGAGATTCCCACGCCTCGCCAAGCCTTCGGCTCCTTAATCTGCAATTTGTTCATTTGATAGAGAAAATCGTGAGTATTTTAAATACTCAGTAGATCCCGCGCACCACAATTAATACATATTACAAATTAAATGCACATAATCATCATCTTCATAAAATACGAACAGGTATAAAATACAAGTTCGTTCATCAACCCTCTTAATCGTGCACGTCATCATAGTGATTAATAGCACGTCATTATAATATATTAGGCCAAAGACCTATCGTCATAATGCTATTAAATCACGTCGTAATTAGGCAAAGAGCCTATCGTCATAGTGCCGAGGAAGCACGTCAAAAGTAGGCTAAAAAGCCTATCATCACATAACATTTACATGCAGCATTTATAATAATATTAATTGCAATTGCGCACATTTAAAAGAAACTTTTTAGAAAGGGGATCTACCTTAACCTTTAGCCGAGTATTGAGCTTACTAATGGTGAGAAATCAGTCTTCTAGCTGTCCGTACGCCTCGTCCAGTCAATAACGAGTTTAATTTATGTTAACACTCTTAAATATTAAGTATCTACAAGTAATATAGAAGTTTGTGGACCAAAATAGAAAGAATATAAAACTTTGGGGGGTCAATTTGAAAGAATCGAATAGTTTGAGGGTCTATTATGCAATAAAGATGGACTAAAAATATTTTGGACTCAATTATAGGATTTTTAAAACATGAGAGACTAATATGCAATTAAATTTTAAGGGCTAACTCGAATGGGAATAAGAAATTAAATGATTAAAAGTGAAATAAAAGTTTAGGGGTCAAATTGCAACAATTGGAAGTTAGGGACTTGCATTTAAATAAACTTTGAGGGCTCACTTAAATAAAATAAATAAAATGGGCGATTAGATCTGTAAATAATATTTAGGGATTAAATCGTAACAATTAAAAGTTAAGTTTTGTAAATTAAATAAATTATAGGGACCAACTTAAACTAATCCAAGAACTTGAGGACTAAGCTTGCAATTACTCAAATAAGTCAAAATTAAAACCAGAATTAAGCCGATTCTTTCTCTTCTCTCTCACGCTTCTCTTTCTCTCGGTCGACACACTCTCTGGCCGGACTTATCGGATGGAAAATCCGGGGATTTGTCCGGTTTCTTGGCCGACGAAGGTGGAGACAGTGGTGGTGAAGCTATTTGTGGTTTTAATTGAAAATTTCATTGAGTATAAGGGAGAAATCGAAGATAGAACACTTAGGAAAAAATTTGGGTATGTTTAAAATTCGATCAAACCCTCAAAGATTTTGAAATTAAATGATCCTATGGCATTCTAGGAGGATAGGGAAGGTGTGGATGTGATTTTTGTGTTGTGATGTTGAGTTTTGAATGTGAGTGTTGTTCCTTGGCGAGCTTGGCGTGAATGGACATGGTGTGTATGTATGTGTATGTAAATGCGTGCGTATGTGTGTTAGTGCGGGTATGGCGAGCGTGGCGAGATGATGGTGGTGGCGCGGTTGAGGTGGTGGTGGGGCGGTGGTGATGCCGTATATATATGTATGCGTGTATATATATATATATTCTAACTACAATGGAAATCACTTGAAAAATGCACGTAGATGATTAAGATCTTGATTAAAAACTTAGACACAAAAATAAAAATGGAGATTTAAATAAAAATATCAAGAAATCTTACCACTTGAAGTTGGTTTGATTTGTTGAATGAGAGTGAGTGGGATGAACTTGAAGATGGTTGTAGGATGAGAAATCTTGAGAATGAAGATAATACTTGTGTAATGGTGATGTAAAGAATGAAACTTGGGTTAGGGTTTGAGCACTTCAACAATAGGATACTTAAAGGTGAAAGATAGGATAAGCTTACAAATGGGCCTCTAAATGGGCTAAAAATGGAATTGGACTAAAATGGGGCTTTCTTATGTTATAAAAAAAATAGATTGGACCTTAAACGTCATATAATCGGGTTTAAAAATACATATGAAATGACGATTGAATAAGAAATTAGGTTTTTTTTTTTAGGGATTAAAATGAATAGTTTCTAAAGTTTGGTCCTCAAATGTAAATTTGGAAATAATATATGTTTTATAAATTATTATTTTTATTTTTATCTTAAATAATTTAATATAATAATAAATAATATAAAATCTTAACTAGACGAGCGTACGCTATTTAAATCCTATAGGTGAAGTTGTAGCGACACGTTCGAGATTTTACTTTTAATTAAATATTTTGATTTAAGAAATTCGCGGTCACTACAGAAAGAAAAGCTTAGGGTTGTTGGTTGGAAGACAAGTTCCTCCAATGTTCTCCTATCCACTCTTCTACACTTTTTCAAACAAAACTTATAACTACGATGTAAAACATACAAGATAAGAAATGAAACTATTGAGAGTATTCTTAAGTGAGAAAGCTGTATTGAAGAAGCAATGGCCTTGCCCTTTTATAGGCATGAAAAGCATCTTCACTATTGTATTCCCCAAGCACTAAGTCCACTGTCACTCCACTTTGATATGCCTTTGACCAATTTATCCACAAAATATGCTCTTGGGTCCTCAACCAACCTAGCTAAAACACATTATTTTGTCTCTTAAATGCATCTTGAATGATCTAAATTGGATCTTTGTACGCCAAGTTATGACTTTTTAACCTAAAGGTGGTATTGGATGCCTTAGTTGCAGAATGTGTTTTCTTCAAACCAAATTTTCATCCATTTTCACACCAAATTTAACTTCAAGGCCAGAGACAACATTTGTAGAGAATTGAGTTAAATTTCAAACCCTTGCTAAATCAGGTCATTTTGATAGCCAGACCTCAAGTTATGGTCAAAATACCATGGTGCGTCAGTGAATCCGAGTTACTATTTTTTTTTGGCATTGTCCTAAAATGTGAGATGTACATCATATAAGTACTCATAAAAAATGTGTACATATCTTATTTATTATTTCTTATCTTTTTACTTCAAGATATGTATTTTATACGATTGAATCACATGAATAAATATACAATGAATTTTTATTACGCTAAACACAAAAATGTTAAAACATAAGGGGAAAAGAACACAAAATATATGTTAATTAATCACACATCAAATTCCCCACATTTAATTCTTTTCTATTCCTCGACCAAAACAAATCTTTTAATGTGATTGCAAACCAAAACATGAAGGATCCCTTTTCTATTGACTGGGCGAAGGCAAAATGAACTTTGATGAATCTGAGGATTACGATCAATCCAACAGACCAAGAGTACAAAATTACTGGACTAAGTGAAAAGTCTTGCAATCAACAATTATTTTCACTAGGTCAACCTTTTTTTTTTGCGTACAAAATACTAACATCAGTAATAAACAATGCTCCATTAGTGTTTAGGCTGGGTAAAGATTTTATTTATGACTTGAGGGCATGTATCGCGGGTTTATAACAAAAAAAATGTCAATAAGGCTCAACATGGCTAAACAAAGGGAACTTATTCACAAGGTAGGCTATTTGGTTGATTGGGCTAAAAGTAAAGAATAAAGATTGCATTAATCATGTTCGTGTTGCATGCATATATTAGTGTAACCTTGAAAAGAAACAAAGCAAGTTCTAGAGGTATGAATCCATGGAAGAATATCACACATAAAAGAAAATTGTGAGATTGAGATGTATGTGTCAGTCTAAAAGCTCAAAGAAATCTCACAGGCTAAAATATCTACCAAATTCAATCACATCACTTGGAAATTAAAGAAATAACAATACTAGATAATTTACAAGCAGTAAGGCCATTGTATTTTGAGTTTCTCAATTGTCATTTGATATATATATATATATATATATATATTTGTTTTTTTTTACGAAAAAGATCATGATGAGTATCGAGAGTTGAAAAATAACTCCGTATTTTGCCGTAAAAAAATAAAATAAAATAATGATATCTAATGATTTTACAAACCGCACAAATCCCTCACCCCCCGAACTGAAATTAACATTGTCCTCAATGTTATTAAAGGAGAAGAATGAGAGATATCACCTGATTGTCGAATAATTATGATCACACTAAAATTCTAAAATGCAGAATTAATCATAAAATCCAGTGAACAAAATCAAAAGATAACTATTCACAGTTGCAATCTAAACTTCAAATCTAACTCAGTTGATTTTGTTTTTAGCTTGGTACAATTCTATGACCAATTGGTTTGGGGTATTTGTGGATCGATCTATGGCACATAAGCTTGAAACTTCTCCGACAATTCCTCAAGTGAGGGTGCAGTTAAAAGCATTTTTCGTGAAACATGAGAAATTAACTTTTGTGCAACTGTAGAATCCAGAAATGCTAATAAACCATCAAAATAGTGTTGAACATTTAAAAGATGCAAATTCAACTAGGCCCAAGAGATTCCCTTAACGATTTTTTTTAGTGTTTCAAAACCTCCTGGTAATGCAATGAATACATCAGAACTCGTTATCATGAATTTCATGAGATTATGCATTCAGTTCGTTTGTACCTCAAGTCCTATTATTCCTCCATATGCTTATTTCAATGATAGCAAGGTCACACCTATCGTTCTGGTTCCTTGCGTGTGAGCATCTTGAGTTGGACATCCTACCAGTCCGCAGAGATCTCCTCCGTATACTAGGTTAATTTTTCGATCACTAAGTATACTTCCCAATTTGATTGCTTATGCTTCCCATCCAGTTTTCTTAAAAACTGACAAGCAGCATCCTTTAAAGTCAAATTCCAACGACTATAACGCTCTCATTTATTTTTGAATTGAGCCCATAAACCAAGAAGTACATATTGCACAAGTCCACAAGGATGCGTCTCAAGAGTCTGATGGATATCATCCAAAGACTCATCACTCAGCCCATCCTTAATCAAGGACATTTTATCTGCTCGATTGTTGGACCTAAATCCGAGTGAACGACAACGTGTGTTACAGGACCCTGACTTATTTCCAGAATTAGATTTCGACCAGCACATTTATAACATACATTAATTTGTTTTCCTCTTTTTTTGTTTACATAACTATTTTTACCTAACCCTCCTAAATGCTTTGCGTAGATGGCTGGACGTTTCCCTCCTAATCGCACATTTGCTTCATTTAACCAACGATTATCCTCAGGCATCCCTTTGCACATTAAAATTATCAATCGCCATAGCCTAGAGTGGTAAATCTTTTTTAAATCATTCAAGAGAAAAGATGGGTAATATTTGCGAAGTTTTAAGGTTGCAGTATCCATTTTTAAAATAAAATATTGAAGAAAAAAGGCAGAGCAGTAAGAGTATTTGGAAAACACTATCAATAAAAACAAGCAGAAGAAATATATACAAGACAGAGTCACAATCGTCCATATATGAGGAAAAATTGTCAGAATGATTGAAGAGGAAGAAGAATATGACTACCTCAATTATGAGAGAAAAGGCACGCACAGTAGGGAAGAAAAGAGAAATGTGGTTTGGAATCAACCAACACGAAGGTGTATTTAAAACAGAGTGGGGGAACTATTCCAACAAACAAACGCAGAGACTAGCTATTACTTGGTGCTCAAGATGAAGTGGTGTCGCATTTCTGTCCCTGATACGGTCCGGGGGCCCGTCGCCGGGTCGGATTCGATCCTCGCGGAATGAGAACGATGCCAGCAAAGCCCAACTATCCGGTAGGACGATCGGAGAGCCCGAAGATCCCTCGATCGACGACATAGCAACAAAGGGTATGTCGAACCCTTCGCCTCAAACGGTGCGCGAACGAAGAACGAGCGGGGTGGAGCGCCACGCGAGTCGATCACTCTCACGATAAGCTCGGGGTTGTGTTTAACGAGCCCAAACACGGGGGACCGGGTGGGGAGAAAGCTCGACCCGAACATTGGCTTTCAAGCTCAACATCTCATTCAAAGCTCAAAAGTTTTGGTTTACAATGAAGGTTTTGCCTACATATACATGCCCAACTCGAAAATAATGATAAAATAATGAAAATATCCGAAAATATCTACATTTGACTCTAAGTCGGTCTATAGTTACGACCGTAATTTTAGGATTTGCGGCCGTAAATTCTCGGGTACGGCCATATGATTCAAAAGTACGGCCGTAATAAGTTCTCTGCTTCAAAACCGTCCAGACTTGATTCTTGCGTTACGGCCGTATGGACAACGGTTACGGCCGTAAGTCTTGAATTACGGTCGTATGCTGATAAAGTACGGCCGTAATTTACTCTCTACATAAATTTGGCCCAAAAGCTGGAAATTGACGTTACGGCCGTAAGGACCAATGATACGGCCGTAAAAATACTGATACGGCCGTAAGACTTATAATTAGGCCGTAAATATTCTTTGCTGGAATTTTCCCCAGCTTCACTGCCTGGACAACCTTCATTGTTTTGGCTATAACTTTCGAACCCGATGTCCAAATGAGGTGATTCAAAGCTCCATGTAATCTAGACTCGACGAGCTTCAATTCTTCAAAAGACTCTGCCTTCAAATTCTCGGTCGTTCCGACGATGTACAGCTTTGAACCCGGTGGAGCATCCCAAGTTGTGTGAAATCTCTTCATTTCTGCTCCAATTGGCTTGAACTTGATTTCACCTAGCCTAAACAACGCTCCAAGCTTCCTTGTCTCGCATGGGGGCATCCAGGATCATATCATCCCCTCCCTCTTCAAGATGATTCGTCTCGAATCAACGTAGGCGTACTTAACAAAGTTACCCCGGGGTGATACGATACTTCGGCCTTTTTTTGCTTGAATGACCATTCGATTCCTCCCGGGTCGAATGGGAAAGAATGGTCATCACCACGTGTGAAACACGTGACCGGCTTGTGGAGTGAAGGGAATTCTTCAAGAAGTTGTTGACGCTCAAACTTCACAAAGATTAAGGAAAATAGAATTCCTTTCGTTCGGCTGGCATCAACCTGAAAAAGAAAGATAATAAAATTGGGGTGGGGTATGTTAGAGGTGTGAGATACAAGGAAGAGACCCTCATACTCAAGCTCGACATTCTCCTCGACCACCCTTTTCTCAAGTGGTATTTCATCTTCCATCACTTTTCTTGCAACTTCTATTCCTCCACTCTTCATTTCTTCTTCCTTTGGGTCAATGTTATGGATGTCAACAAGTTCATCCACAACTACAACCTCTAGCTCCTCTTCGACTTGCTCCATCGAGCACTCCACTCTTTTATCCTCCTCAAGATCAATTGGATGTTGAGGGTCAACAACCAATTTCATTTCTTCTCTATCAATGGATTCCCTAGCCTCCTTCTCAACTACATTGGCATTTGAACAATATGGACTAGGAGAATCAACACTCACTTCCGAAGGCTCTTTTCCAACTCCCTTTGGACAATGTTGTTCAAACGGCTCAACAACCACTTTAACACTTGCATTGTCCTTCTTCAATGCAATCGTCGCCTTCTTCAGTTCACCTCCTTTCTTTTTCTCATATCTTCTCACATCGGCCTCATCCTTTAGCTTCATTTGATCTATATGTACTTGTTCCGAAGATAACGGATCAAGTATAATAGTTTTTCCGTTCAACTTGAAACTAAAACGGTTTCTATAGCCATCATGCAATACCTTCTTATCATGTTGCCACGGTCTTCCCAACCAAATGTGGGTAATATGCATAGGTACTACATCACAAAGCAACTCATCCGTATAAGATCCGATCGAGAATGGCACTAGTACTTGCTTGTTAACCTTAACATTTCCCGAATCATTAAACCATTGCATGTGATATGGATTCGGGTGTTTAATCATATGCAATCCCAACTTCTCAACAAGCACAAGACTAGCTAAATTTCTACAACTTCCCCCATCAATAATAACACTAGTAGGCGTACCTTTCACCAAGCAACGAGTATAGAAAAGATTCTCTCGTTGTGAATTCGACTCATCCTCCTTTGCTTGAGTACCAATGGCGTGCCTTACTATCAACGCTTTGGGAATTGTCGTAGAGCTTTTGTCAACAACCATCAACTCCTCTTCGTCCTTGGTTGAAGACTTCTCTCCTTTCATTATCACCTTCTTGGGAACCATCTCTTCATCCTCCCGTATCACCTTTGGTTTAGGGCATTCGGACGAAATAGAATCAATCCCGTGACATTTAGAACATAGCTTGTCTCGGGTTCGACTTGTCTCTTTACCAACTCTTCCTTTACCCTTATCACTAAGCTCTTGTGATACTTGTGATGGTTCTCTCTCACTCTTCCAAGCCTTTCGATCAATCTCGGCGCCGGTCAATGTAGCTTGATCAAAGCCACTACGATTCTTGGTTTGGAATATATTTGAACTTCTTCCCTTAATTTGCTTCTCCACCTCCACCGCCTTGCAAACTAATTCCTCAAGATTCGAATAGTCGAGCAATTCAATGAAGTCGGCAATATCTCGGTTCAATCCCGCCAAAAACCTAACCATAATAGCTTCTTCATCTTCAACAATATCGGCACGAGTCATCAATCTTTCCATTTCTTGGAAGTACTTCTCCACGGTTCGTCCACCTTGAGTTAGGTTTTGTACACTCCGATACAAATCCCTATAGAAATGCGATGGGATGAATCTCTTTCTCATCAACCTTCTCAAGCAATCCCAAGTGTCAACGGGTTCCTCTAAATTTCTTCGCCTAGCAAGGGTGGTTTGCTTCCACCAACATAGGGCTTGATCCATGAACTCCTTGACCAACAATGGGACCTTCTTCGTCTCCCGGATTTTATGAGTTTGGAACATGAGATCCACTCGGCTTTCCCAATCTAGGTAAACATCCGGATTGGCTCTTCCTCGGAATGAAGGTACGTCAATGCCCGCATTCTTCGCATCCCCTTCATACTCACTTTGCCTCCGTTGTTCCCTCTTTCTAACCCGCCGAATCACTCTATCCTCAATCTCATTCTCATAAGCATCCTCATCACTATTACCTCGAAGACTCACATTCGCATTCAATCGAGCAATAGATGGTTCAACACTTCCCTTCAAATTTCGACTTAATCGATGCTCCATTGTAATCATAGAAGCCTTAAAGTCTTCCAAAGTCATAGCTTTTGGACGATGCCTATCATTGAATCTCACCTCCGGCATTGTGTTCTCAACTCAAAGAAATAACACAAACTAGAAATAACAACTCAAACACAATGACTACTACACAACAAACTAACACAACTCAACACACTACAAACTTGAAACCCTAACAATGTAAATCCAAGCAATAAAATTACGACTCACACTACTAGGATAACAACACAAGTAATTAAAGCTAAGTGTAGCCAAGAAACTCGACTAACACTCGTTCACACAACATTGGAGCCATAATTTTTTTTTCTCTTCTTTTTTTTTTCAATATTTTCGGCCCTCTTTTCTTTTTTTTTTCACAACATATATGGGCGTGTTGTCGCAGTACGCCAAAATTTATTTTATTTCCTTACTCGGTTTTAAAACTACAAATTAATGTAGAAGTGGTAAGTAAGGGTCGAACCCAAGAGGAACGGTGTTTGATCTAGTTGTTTTTATCAATTAATATAGAAAAGGGGGGTTTTGTGAAGTTGAATGCAATTGGAAAATAAAATGACAAAATAAAAGAGATGAAAATGCAACAATTGAAGATATATCTAGTTCTCGGGTTCGGTTGTGTCAACATCTTGTGTTTATCTTTCCCATGCAACGTGTTACTATTCCTTCTTCAATTTATCAACTCTCAATTAACCAAGAAGCTCTGATTAACGAATTCTTCCTTAAGTGTATTAAATTAAAGTGAGTTCTTTAACTTAACATCTAGCTATTGGATAATCCTAAACAAGTTCTTAGGATTTAATGCAATGCTAGTGTGAAATGAACAAGAAGAATGAGTTGAATTAGATGATTAATCTCACAAACTTGAATGAATACATCTAAGTTGATTTATTAACAAATATACACGACATTCGTTTGCTCTTTGTGGATTGGAATCTAGTGACAATTCACGGATCAAAGTTCCAATCCTAGCACATAACTTGAACTTAAAGATTAATTAATTCAATTGGCCAAAGTGAATGCAATAATCACATAAATTCAAAGCGGGTTTAAAAGCATAACAAATCAACAAATTGAAGTAGAGGAATAGAAAGCGTTAGCAAAGAGTTAGAAAAGATAACAACATGATAATTGAACACAACGTCCTCCTCGAACTAGATAGAAGTCTAACTACTCATATTAGCGGGTATCACCTGCTATATGATAGATTATACTTCACTATCTCAAGTAATATATACAAACTATAGAAACAAGAAAATAAATGCTAAGAAATAAATAGAGAAGTTTAATCACTCATATATATGGGTTAAATACTTTTTAGCGAGTGTTCGCCTTGTATTACCTCCACAATATATGAGAAATTAGACTTCTCAAACAAGAAAAATAAAAGAAAGAGAGAAACTAGCGAAGAAATGCCCCGCTAATCATATTCTCGGCCGAAGAATCGTCGATTGATTAATCGAACCTAAATTTAGGTTTTTTCTTCCCCCGGAATATGAGAAACTAAGAGCTTTCAAGCTAGAACTAAGAACTAATGATGAAGAGAATTTTATTGAGGAGAAAGTTAGAGAGAATCACAAGCTAATTCTCTCTACAAGTTGTATCATTCAAGCTTGGAAATGCCTCTATTTATAGGCAAAATATTACACCAAAAAATATTAAAAAATCATAAAAGTCTTCCTTCATGAGTCTATTGTGGTGTGCCAGTTGTTTTATCTCTAAGAAGTCAAGAAAATACCAAAAACACGTTTTATGGTAGGTGGAGTCCATTGGTCAAAATCTGCGGCGGTGTCGGCGTGACTTCAGTCGCGTGTGACTCGAGTCAGCGATTACCTAGTCACCTTGGCGGCGAGCAGGGAGGCCAGGGACCGTTGCCAGGCGTGACTCGATCACTTGCGGCGGTGACTCGAGTCACTTGCGGCGATCGAGCATGATCGGGCGTGACTCGAGTCACTTGCGGCGTGACTTCGATCACGCGTCTTGGTGGTGACTCGAGTCACCCGAGTCACCCAGAAATTGCACACCAAGTCCCTGAACTTTTGAATGTTGTTCATTTTGGTCCTTGCGAAATTGCATGTTGGTCCTCCAACTTGTTGAAAAGTTTCACTTTGGTCCCCTGACTTTTGAAAAGTTGCACTTTGGTCCCCAACAGTTTTGGAAGTGATGCTTTTAGTCTTTTTTCTTCAAACGGCCATAACTTTCACTAGGAAACTCCGAGTTGCGATCCGGAAAAATTTTGGGAATCCTCTTTTGATGTTCTTCGACTTTAGCACAAGAAAAATTGTAAAAACAACTTTTCATAAAATTGCATCGGAGGTCCTCCATCTTTGATTAAGCTTGCGTTTGGTCCCAGTTTCCATTTTCATTCAATTTTCATCCATTTTGACTCCTTTTGATTCTTTGTGACCCTAAACACCACAATAAAGGAAAAACACATAAAACGGAACATATAACACTAATAAAACACACAAATACATAAAATAGAAGAGTTATTTAAGTGCTTTTCTAGCACTTATCAAACTCCCCCACACTTAGACTGTTGTTCGCCCTCGAACAACAACCATACGACACAAAACAACACAATGATTTTACATGAGATAAACAACTTTAAACAGTGAAATCCTTCTACAGATAATGACTTGCTTAATCAACATTCTCCTTAACCATGAAAATTTCACTTCTTCTCAAATACACAATGGCTTGTGAGTGTGTGCATTTAAGGTTATCATCACATCACTAACTGGAATCAAATGAAAGCTTGCGATGTTCTATCCAAATCCTGACCCGAAGTGGTCAAATATTTCCTTTCATCTCTCGTGATCCCACTCTTATTTTACAATGATTCCCATGGATCCTAAAAATTACTCAGTTCACCAAAAATCATCAACCGTTAGCACTGCAAAGAAAAAAAAAAGGGCATGGCAGGTGTTTTATCGCAAATATGTCTTCAATTTAAAGAGTGTTTAGATTTGGACACTTCAAACCACTGAGGGAATTTATTTATCAAACTTCACACTTGGGTAGCTGTCACATTTCTTGCGTTTTTTTTTTTTTTTTTTTTGAAGAAGAAGAAGAGTTTTGCAATTTTCTTTTCAGCTTTTACCCCACAGGTAGCTTTCACACTACCCCTTTCATTGGAGGCAGCCTTCTTCACCCATTCGAGGTGACGGCTTCACACTCTGAGGTAGGTAGCTCTTTCCTGTGGTCCCTCTCCTTATTTTGAACATAAAAGTAAAATTCATTCTCAGCATAGGTCAATGCTATTTCCAAACTTTTTAAACTCTGTCAATAAAAGACACATTCACAAAAAACAGATACCATGCGATTATAACTCCACCTTACTAACAATTGATGTTTCCAAGTTACTTTGAGCAGGACGAATGGATAGAAAAAAAAAGAAAAAAATTAGTTTACTATGGTCTAGAAAGTTAAAAAAAAAAATCAACATTTTCAACCTTCAATTTATGTTCCAGAGAATGATAGTAAATTACCTTATAAATGTGCTCAGGTAATTTAGCCAGCTATGCATAGAGAAGAACAGAACACAATAAATTGATTTTTTTTTTCGGGATCCTGCAGTTTTAGCTAAATCACGCAAATTAAGCTCAATCATATTCAAAGTTGCTATCTCATGCAAAATTGTAGACAAAAAAATCACAAGCGAGATCACAATATGCCACTCCCCACACTTAAATTCTACATTGTCCCCAATGTAGAAATATAAATACCATGTAAAAGAGAAGAAATGGAAACTCCCTATGGTAAGCCATGAGTCGTGCCAGTGGGGATGGTGGTTGCACAATGGAGCACTTAGTAGGAGCAGGTCAATAATCCAAGAGTAAGAGACACGCAATCAACATATTTATAGAACAAGAAAAACAACAAGCTGAATTTTTATTTTTTATTTTTATTTTTTTGTTTTTGTTTGTTTGTTTGTTTTTTTTTAATGAAGAAGAGAAATATATACAAAGCGACTTTGGGAGTTGACAATCCTCTGAACATCTTGCAGAGTATTCACATCAAATTAATGATATGATTCCATCAAGTCGATCCGCATGGAAACTATCTGAATCGACATACTCTCTACAAAGCAGTTTGACAACCAACCTTAATGAAAAAGGTCCTCCATATCGCCACATGACACATAGGTATGTTTACCATTCAATAAAGAACAACCCCACAAGAACCAACAAATGGGAGAACGTTTAGAAGCGAGCGTCCAACTCGGACACTTCTCAAATGAATGAGGCGTAGTTTTACATCTTCGGATGTGTGCTAATGATCACGCTCAAAAGTTCTTTGCTCAATGATTAGGCCATCGAGTTTGGTTTCCAGAGACGTTGTCGTTGTTCCAACAAATTATCAAACTCTCTCACACTGATTGCGGTGTTTGTTTCTCCTGATAGACTTTTCGGCCCTGCACCTAATCGGTCCATCCTTGAAGAAAACAACATGTCTATATTGTGAATAAGTTTGATTTCGAGTACAATGAGGTCCTTCTAATATCTTTCCACATTTAAAGCAACTTTTAAGGCACATAGCACGTCGTTTGCGAGCAGATCGGGATGATCTTGTAGGAGAGCAACAATACGTAGAAAGGATGCCATAGAAAGAAATGAAAATTCAGTGCACTTTGAGGTATCTGCAAAAGACTTGAAAGAAGAAGGTTAATAGAAAAGAATACAGTTCTTTAAGGTCTACTAAAAAAGACCAGTTTAACGCCTTTGGGCGGGATACGTAAACCAGTATCCAAGGTGTTTTTTTTTTTTTCTTTTTTTTTTTTTTTGTTTTTTTGTTTTTATTCGGTATTAACACGGATGTGTTTCCAGAGTTAAACTCCAGTATTCTACCATCTGAAGTTAGCTATTCCACATTCATAACCTTAACTCTAAATCCAATCCATTCGGATCTCTGTTCCTTTTGCTTAATTTCTCTGGCCAATTGATGACAGGCACTTCTATATGCATTTGTGGTACATAAGATTCTAATTTCTCCAATAATTCCTCAATTGATGGTGTAATAAAAATCATTTTCAAAGTATTAGGAGAAATCGACTTTGATGAGCTAAAAATCAGAAATGCCAATAAACCGTCAAAATGGTTGTCAATGTTTAAAAGACCAATTGGTTTAGAGTGTAGTCTCATCTCGGCCCAAGAAATTATGCAAAGATTTGTTCGAGTTTGAAACCCCTGGTATTGCAATGAAAGCATCCGAATGCATTATCATTAGTGTTAAGCGTTCAAACAATGATCTAGCATGTACCTCAAAACCAATGGTCTTACCATACGCCTGTTTTAAAGGTGGTACAAGATGCGCCAACCATTTGTAGACCCTCGTACATATGCTTTGACCGAATCGCACAACCTATCGACCCACGACAACCTCCTCCGTAGACTAGCTTATACTTTTGATTTCCAAGGAATGTTCCAGCTGTGACTACTGGTGAGAGAAGTGTCGGTTTTCCCATATTGATTCCACCAAAAAGACTTATGGTTGTCAATTTCCTCTTTGAACTCCCAGTTCCAATAGAAGTAGTAGCCGCCATAAGTTGTCGACTTTGCACACTAAAAACTGACACAAGAACAAAAAAATAAAAATAATTAAAAATAACAATATGTACACGTAGTTGTGATTGTGGCTCACATCTTCCTCTGGTTTTACGTCCAGAAACGGCTTAAACGCCTTCTATGAGTCGGGGATAGGCTTCCCATCCAGTTTTCTTATAGACTGGCAAACAGGGTCTTTTAAAGTCAGATTCCCAAGACTGTATCGTTCTCGTTCCTTTTTGAATTCACTCCACAAATTGAGAAGTTCGATTTGCACCATTCCACTAGGATGCGTCTCAAGAGTTTGATGGATATCATCCAAAGACTCCTTACTCATGCCATCCTTAATGAAACATATTTTATCTTCTCGATTTGTAGACACAAATCCAATGGAGCAGTTACGAGTTGCGAGTCCATCGAGTGCATTTATAAGGCCATCTAGCACATTTATAGCATACATTCATTCTTTTTGCCCTTCGTTTCTTGGCAAAATTACTTTTGCCTAACCCTGGTGCATATTTAGTACTTAAACCTGGCATTTCACCTCCTAATCGGACCTTTGCTTCAATCAACCAACGAATATCCTCAGGCATTTCTTTTTCCATCAACATTTTTAACCGTCCCACTCTAGAATAGTAAATCTCTTTCAAAGCATTCAAAGGCAGTGACGGATAATACTTGTGGATTTTGGAAAGTTTGGTATCCATCGAAAATGTAAGAGTTTTGAAGAAGTAGAAGAAAAGAGAATGCTTAGGTTGCCTCCTAAGTAGCGCCTTTGTTTATAGTCGTTGGCTCGACTATAAAATTTTTTTTAGTTACGTAACACCACGAAAGAAAAGAAACAACAAGTAATAAGATTAAAACCATCAAAATCAATAAGCATAGTAGATTATCACACTCTTCCATATTTTCAAAGATACTGAAGAAGAAAAAAAATAAGAAAATTTGAATTACATAATCAATTAATATTAAGAAAAGACATATATATACAAAAATATCACACACGTCCATACTATAAAAAAACAAATAAGAAGAAGAAGAAAGGAAGAACAAGAAAAAATCAAGAGGAAGAAGAAAAATTACCTAATCACTGCTAGAAAGAAGTACTCACAGAAAATGAAGATTGTGGTTGTGGTTTCAGTGGAGAATGATCTCGATTTATAGTCAAAGTGGGCCTTTGTTTCAACCGACAATCGTGCATGCAGAGTGTCTTTGTAAAAGTGCAGTGGAGTAGGCATCCGAGAAAGCGCGTTTGTGGATTTGTCCGTTATCAATAATTAACCCCACTCTTTCCGTAATTGCTTTGCTAATCACCGAATTATGGGCTATCACGTCTCTTCTCAAATAATTGAGTCTCCTTTCTGCGGTTGTAAAATACTATCTTTCTCGATGCAGCTAGATAAAAATTGAGAGATAAAAATTGAGAAGTAAAAACAAAAACACGAAAATTCAAAAGAAAAATAAAAGTGCGAGAAAATGCTTGGGTTGCCTCCCAAGAAGCGCTTTTGTTTAAAGTCGTTAGCTCGACTAATTTTTTTTTAAGTTAACTAATAAAAACAACTAAATTGGTTAACCGTTCCCGACAGCAGCGCAAAAACTTAGGCGTGTTGTCGCAAAGACGCTAAAATTTATTTTATTTCCTTACTCGGTTTTAAAACTACAAATTAATGTAGAAGTGGTAAGTAAATTCGAACCCAAGAGGAACAGTGTTTGATCTAGTTGTTTTTATCAATTAATATAGAAAAGGGGGTTTTGTGAAGTTGAATGCAATTGGAAAATAAAATGACAAAATAAAAAGAGATGAAAATGCAACAATTGAAGATATATCTAGTTCTCGGGTTGGTTGTGTCAACATCTTGTGTTTATCTTTCCCATGCAACGTGTTACTATTCCTTCTTCAATTTATCAACTCTCAATTAACCAAGAAGCTACGATTAACGAATTCTTCCTTAAGTGTATTAAATTAAAGTGAGTTCTTTAACTTAACATCTAGCTATTGGATAATCCTAAACAAGTTCTTAGGATTTAATGCAATGCTAGTGTGAAATGAACAAGAAGAATGAGTTGAATTAGATGATTAATCTCACAAACTTGAATGAATACATCTAAGTTGATTTATTAACAAATATGCACGACATTCGTTTGCTCGTGGATTGGAATCTAGTGACAATTACGGATCAAAAGTTCCAATCCTAGCACATAACTTGAACTTAAAGATTAATTGATTCAATTGGTCAAAGTGAATGCAATAATCACATAAATTCAAAACGGGTTTAAAAGCATAACAAATCAACAAATTGAAGTAGAGGAATAGAGAAAACGTTAGCAAAGAGTTAGAAAAGATAACAACATGATAATTGAACACAACGTCCCCTCGAACTAGATAGAGAAGTCTAACTACTCATATTAGCGGGTATCACCACTTTGCTATATGATAGATTATACTTCACTATCTCAAGTAATATATACAAACTATAGAAACAAGAAAATAAATGCTAAGAAATAAATAGAAGTTTAATCACTCATATATATGGGTTAAATACTTTTAGCGAGTGTTAGCCTTGTATTACCTCCACAATATATGAGAAATTAGACTTCTCAAACAAGAAAATAAAAGAAAGAGAGAAACTAGTGAAGAAATGCCCTCTAATCATATTCTCGACAAGAATCGTCGATTGATTAATCGAACCTAAATTTAGGTTTTTCTTCCTTAGGAATATGAGAAACTAAGAGCTTTCAAGTTAGAACTAAGAACTAATGATGAAGAGAATTTTATTGAGGAGAAAGTTAGAGAGAATCACAAGCTAATTCTCTCTACAAGTTGTGTCATTCAAGCTTGGAAATGCCTCTATTTATAGGCAAAATATTACACCAAAAATATTAAAAAATCATAAAAGTCTTCCTTCATGAGTCTATTGTGGTGTCTTTCAGTTGTTTATCTCTAAGAAGTCAGAAAATACCAAAAACACGTTTTATGGTAGGTGGAGTCCATTGGTCAAAATCTGCGGCTGGTGTCGGCGTGACTCAGTCGCCGTGTGTGACTCGAGTCGCAGCGCGATTCTGCCTAGTCATCAGCGGAGCAGGAGGCCAGGGGCCGTTGTGGCGTGACTCGATCACTTGCGGTGACTCGAGTCACTTGCGCTGATCGAGCATGATCGGGCGTGACTCGAGTCACTTGCGTGACTTCGATCCGCGTCGGTGGTGACTCGAGTCACCCGAGTCACCCAGAAATTGCACACCAAGTCCCTGAACTTTTGAATGTTGTTCATTTTGGTCCTTGAGAAATTGCATGTTGGTCCTCCAACTTTTTGAAAAGTTTCACTTTGGTCCCCTGACTTTTGAAAAGTTGCACTTTGGTCCCCAACAGTTTTGGAAGTGATGCTTTTAGTCCTTTTTCTTCAAACGGCCATAACTTTCACTAGGAAACTCCGATTTGCGATCCGAAAAAATTTTGGGAATCCTCTTTTGATGTTCTTCGACTTTAGCACAAGAAAAATTGTAAAAACAACTTTTCATAAAATTGCATCGGAGGTCCTCCATCTTTGATTCGCTTGCGTTTTGGTCCCGAGTTTCCATTTTCATTCAATTTTCATCCATTTTGACTCCTTTTGATTCTTTGTGACCCTAAACACCACAATAAAGGAAAAACACATAAAACGGAACATATAACACTAATAAAACACACAAATACATAAAATAGAAGAGTTATTTAAGTGCTTTTCTAGCACTTATCAAACTCCCCACACTTAGGCATTGTTAAGCCCTCGAACAACAACCATACGACTCAAAACAACACAATGATTTTACATGAGATAAACAACTTTAAACAGTGAAATCCTTCTACAGATAATGACTTGCTTAATCAACATTCTCCTTAACCATGAAAATTTCACTTCTTCTCAAATATACAATGGCTTGTGAGTGTGTGCATTTAAGGTTATCATCACATCACTAACTGGAATCAAATGAAAGCTTACGATGTTCTATCCAAATCCTGACCCGAAGTGGTCAAATATTTCCTTTCATCTCTCGTGATCCCACTCTTATTTTACAATGATTCCCATGGATCCTAAAAATTACTCAGTTCACCAAAAATCATCAACCGTTAGCACTGCAAAGAAAAAAAAAAGGGCATGGCAGGTGTTTTATCGCAAATATGTCTTCAATTTAAAGAGTGTTTAGATTTGGACACTTCAAACCACTGAGGGAATTTATTTATCAAACTTCACACTTGGGTAGCTGTCACATTTCTTGCGTTTTTTTTTTTTTTTTTTGGAGAAGAAGAGTTTTGCAATTTTCTTTTCAGCTTTTACCCCACAGGTAGCTTTCACACTACCCCTTTCATTGGAGGCAGCCTTCTTCACCCATTCGAGGTGACGGCTTCACACTCTGAGGTAGGTAGCTCTTTCCTGTGGTCCCTCTCCTTATTTTGAACATAAAAGTAAAATTCATTCTCAGCATAGGTCAATGCTATTTCCAAACTTTTTAAACTCTGTCAATAAAAGACACATTCACAAAAAACAGATACCATGCGATTATAACTCCACCTTACTAACAATTGATGTTTCCAAGTTACTTTGAGCAGGACGAATGGATAGAAAAAAAAAAGAAAAAAAATTAGTTTACTATGGTCTAGAAAGTTAAAAAAAAAATCAACATTTTCAACCTTCAATTTATGTTCCAGAGAATGATAGTAAATTACCTTATAAATGTGCTCAGGTAATTTAGCCAGCTATGCATAGAGAAGAACAGAACACAATAAATTGATTTTTTTTTTCGGGATCCTGCAGTTTTAGCTAAATCACGCAAATTAAGCTCAATCATATTCAAAAGTTGCTATCTCATGCAAAATTGTAGACAAAAAAAAAATCACAAGCAGATCACAATATGCCACTCCCCCACACTTAAATTCTACATTGTCCCCAATGTAGAAATATAAATACCATGTAAAAGAGAAGAAATGGAAACTCCCCTATGGTAAGCCATGAGTCGTGCCGAGTGGGGATGGTGGTTGCACAATGGAGCACTTCGTAGGAACAGGTCAATAATCCAAGAGTAAGAGACCTGCAATCAACATATTTATAGAACAAGAAAAACAACAACTAAATTTTTTTATTTTTTATTTTTATTTTTTTTTTGGTTTTGTTTGTTTGTTTGTTTTTTTTTTTTTTAATGAAGAAGAGAAATATATACAAAGCGACTTTGGGAGTTGACAATCCTCTGAACATCTTGCAGTAGTATTCACATCAAATTAATGATATGATTCCATCAAGTCTGATCCGCATGGAAACTATCTGAATCAGCATACTCTCTACAAAACAGTTTGACAACCAACCTTAATGAAAAGGTCCTCCATATCGCCACATGACACATAGGTATGTTTACCATTCAATAAAGAACAACCCCACAAGAACCAACAAATGGGAGAACGTTTAGAGCAGAACGTCCAACTCAGACACTTCTCAAATGAATGAGACGTAGTTTTACATCTTCGGATGTGTGCTAATGATCACGCTCAAAAAGTTGCTGCTCAATGATTAGGCCATCGAGTTTGGTTTCCAGCAGACGTTGTCGTTGTTCCAACAAATTATCAAACTCTCTCACACTGATTGCGGGTCATTGTTTCTCTGATAGACTTTTCGGCCCTGCACCTAATCGGTCCATCCTTGAAGAAAACAACATGTCTATATTGTGAATAAGTTTGATTTCGAGTACAATGAGGTCCTTCTAATATCTTTCCACATTTAAAGCAACTTTTAAGGCACATAGCACGTCGTTTGCGAGCAGATCGGGATGATCTTGTAGGAGAGCAACAATACGTAGAAAGGATGCCATAGAAAGAAATGAAAATTCAGTGCACTTTGAGGTATCTGCAAAAGACTTGAAAGAAGAAGGTTAATAGAAAAGAATACAGTTCTTTAAGGTCTACTGAAAAAGACCAGTTTAACGCCTTTGGGCGGGATACGTAAACCAGTATCCAAGGTGTTTTTTCTTTTATTTTTTTGTTTTTTTTTGTTTTTTTTTTGTTGTTTTGTTTTTATTCCAGGGCGTAACACAGATGTGTTTCCAGAGTTAAACTCCGTATTCTACCATCTGAAGTTAGCTATTCCACATTCATAACCTTAACTCTAAATCCAATCCATTCGGATCTCTGTTCCTTTTGCTTAATTTCTCTGGCCAATTGATGACAGGCACTTCTATATGCATTTGTGGTACATAAGATTCTAATTTCTCCAATAATTCCTCAATTGATGGTGTAATAAAAATCATTTTCAAAGTATTAGGAGAAATCAGCTTTTGATGAGCTAAAAATCCGAGAAATGCCAATAAACCGTCAAAATGGTTGTCAATGTTTAAAAGACCAATTGGTTTAGAGTGTAGTCTCATCTCGCCCAAGAAATTATGCAAAAGATTTGTTCGAGTTTGAAACCCCTGGTATTGCAATGAAAGCATCCGAATGCATTATCATTAGTGTTAAGCGTTCAAACAATGATCTAGCATGTACCTCAAAACCAATGGTCTTACCATACGCCTGTTTTAAAGGTGGTACAGTAACGCCAACCACTGTAGACCCTCGTACATATGCTGACCGAATCGCACAACCTATCAGCCCACGACAACCTCCTCCGTAGACTAGCTTATACTTTTGATTTCCAAGGAATGTTCCAGCTGTGACTACTGGTGAGAGAAGTGTCGGTTTTCCCATATTGATTCCACCAAAAAGACTTATGGTTGTCAATTTCCTCTTTGAACTCCCAGTTCCAATAGAAGTAGTAGCCGCCATAAGTTGTCGACTTTGCACACTAAAAACTGACACAAGAACAAAAAAATAAAAAAATAATTAAAAATAACAATATGTACACGTAGTTGTGATTGTGGCTCACATCTTCCTCTGGTTTTACGTCCAGAAACGGCTTAAACGCCTTTCTATGAGTCGAGGATAGGCTTCCCATCCGCTTTTCTTATAGACTGCAAATGTGGTCTTTAAAGTCGATTCCCAAGATCGTATCATTCTCGTTCCTTTTTGAATTCACTCCACAAATTGAGAAGTTCGATTTGCACCATTCCACTAGGATGCGTCTCAAGAGTTTGATGGATATCATCCAAAGACTCCTTACTCATGCCATCCTTAATGAAACATATTTTATCTTCTCGATTTGTAGACACAAATCCAATGGAACGGTTACCTGAGTTGCAGGTCCATCGAGTGCATTTATAAGGCCATCTAGCACATTTATAGCATACATTCATTCTTTTTGCCCTTCGTTTCTTGGCAAAATTACTTTTGCCTAACCCTGGTGCATATTTAGTACTTAAACCTGGCATTTCACCTCCTAATCGGACCTTTGCTTCAATCAACCAACGAATATCCTCAGGCATTTCTTTTTCCATCAACATTTTTAACCGTCCCACTCTAGAATAGTAAATCTCTTTCAAAGCATTCAAAGGCAGTGACGGATAATACTTGTGGATTTTGGAAAGTTTGGTATCCATCGAAAATGTAAGAGTTTTGAAGAAGTAGAAGAAAAGAGAATGCTTAGGTTGCCTCCTAAGTAGCGCCTTTGTTTATAGTCGTTGGCTCGACTATAAAATTTTTTTTTTTTTTTTTAGTTACGTAACACACGAAAGAAAAAGAAACACTGAAGTAATAAGATTAAAACCATCAAAATCAATAAGCATAGTAGATTATCACACTCTTCCATATTTTCAAAGATACTGAAGAAGAAAAAAAATAAGAAAATTTGAATTACATAATCAATTAATATTAAGAAAAGACATATATATACAAAAATATCACACACGTCCATACTATAAAAAAAACAAATAAGAAGAAGAAGAAAGGAAGAACAAGAAAAATCAAGAGGAAGAAGAAAAATTACCTAATCAACAAGCTAGAAAGAAGTACTCACGAAAATGAAGATTGTGGTTGTGGTTTCGAGTGGAGAATGATCTCGATTTATAGTCAAAGTGGGCACTTGTTTCAACCGAGCAATCGTGCATGCAGAGTGTCTCAGAAAGAGTACAAGTGGAGTGGGCATCCGAGAAAACGCGTTTGACGGATTTGTCCGATTATCAATAATTAACCCCACTCTTTCCGTAATTGCTGCTAATCACCGAATTATGGGCTATCACGTCTCTTCTCAAATAATTGAGTCTCCTTTCTGCAGTTGTAAAATACTATCTTTCTCAGTACGCTAGATAAAAAATTGAGAGATAAAAAATTGAGAAGTAAAAACAAAAACACGAAAATTCAAAAGAAAAATAAAAGTGCGAGAAAATGCTTGGGTTGCCTCCCAAGAAGCGCTTTTGTTTAAAGTCGTTAGCTCGACTAATTTTTTTTTTTTTTTAAGTTAACTAATAAAAACAACTAAATTGGTTAACCGTTCCCCGGCAACGGCGCAAAAAACTTGGGCGTGTTGTCGCAGTACGCCAAAATTTATTTTATTTCCTTACTCGGTTTTAAAACTACAAATTAATGTAGAAGTGGTAAGTAAGGGTCGAACCCAAGAGGAACGGTGTTTGATCTAGTTGTTTTTATCAATTAATATAGAAAAGGGGGGTTTTGTGAAGTTGAATGCAATTGGAAAATAAAATGACAAAATAAAAGAGATGAAAATGCAACAATTGAAGATATATCTAGTTCTCGGGTTCGGTTGTGTCAACATCTTGTGTTTATCTTTCCCATGCAACGTGTTACTATTCCTTCTTCAATTTATCAACTCTCAATTAACCAAGAAGCTCTGATTAACGAATTCTTCCTTAAGTGTATTAAATTAAAGTGAGTTCTTTAACTTAACATCTAGCTATTGGATAATCCTAAACAAGTTCTTAGGATTTAATGCAATGCTAGTGTGAAATGAACAAGAAGAATGAGTTGAATTAGATGATTAATCTCACAAACTTGAATGAATACATCTAAGTTGATTTATTAACAAATATGCACGACATTCGTTTGCTACTGTGGATTGGAATCTAGTGACAATTACGGATCAAAAGTTCCAATCCTAGCACATAACTTGAACTTAAAGATTAATTGATTCAATTGGCCAAAGTGAATGCAATAATCACATAAATTCAAAACGGGTTTAAAAGCATAACAAATCAACAAATTGAAGTAGAGGAATAGAGAAAACGTTAGCAAAGAGTTAGAAAAGATAACAACATGATAATTGAACACAACGTCCCCCTCGAACTAGATAGAGAAGTCTAACTACTCATATTAGCGGGTATCACCACTGCTATATGATAGATTATACTTCACTATCTCAAGTAATATATACAAACTATAGAAACAAGAAAATAAATGCTAAGAAATAAATAGAGAAGTTTAATCACTCATATATATGGGTTAAATACTTTTTAGCGAGTGTTCGCCTTGTATTACCTCCACAATATATGAGAAATTAGACTTCTCAAACAAGAAAAATAAAAGAAAGAGAGAAACTAGTGAAGAAATGCCCCTCTAATCATATTCTCGTCAAGAATCGCCGATTGATTAATCGAACCTAAATTTAGGTTTTTCTTCCACGAATATGAGAAACTAAGAGCTTTCAAGCTAGAACTAAGAACTAATGATGAAGAGAATTTTATTGAGGAGAAAGTTAGAGAGAATCACAAGCTAATTCTCTCTACAAGTTGTGTCATTCAAGCTTGGAAATGCCTATTTATAGGCAAAATATTACACCAAAAATATTAAAAATCATAAAAGTCTTCCTTCATGAGTCTATTGTGGTGTGCTCAGATTGTTTTATCTCTAAGAAGTCAAGAAAATACCAAAAACACGTTTTATGGTAGGTGGAGTCCGCTGGTCAAAATCTGCAGTGTCGCGACTGACTCGCCGCCGGCCGACTCGAGTCACGCGCGATTCTCGCTTAGTCACCGCTGCCCGAACGGGAGGCCAGGGACCGTTCAGACGTGACTCGATCACTTGCGGCGGTGACTCGAGTCACTTGCGGCGCTGATCGAGCATGATCGGGCGTGACTCGAGTCACTTGCGGCGCTGACTCGATCACGTGCGGTGGTGACTCGAGTCACCCGAGTCACCCAGAAATTGCACACCAAGTCCCTGAACGTTTGAATGTTGTTCATTTTGGTCCTTGAGAAATTGCATGTTGGTCCTCCAACTTTTTGAAAAGTTTCACTTTGGTCCCCTGACTTTTGAAAAGTTGCACTTTGGTCCCCAACAGTTTTGGAAGTGATGCTTTTAGTCCTTTTTCTTCAAACGGCCATAACTTTCACTAGGAAACTCCGATTTGCGATCCGGAAAAATTTTGGGAATCCTCTTTTGATGTTCTTCGACTTTAGCACAAGAAAAATTGTAAAAACAACTTTTCATAAAATTGCATCGGAGGTCCTCCATCTTTGATTCGCTTGCGTTTTGGTCCCGAGTTTCCATTTTCATTCAATTTTCATCCATTTTGACTCCTTTTGATTCTTTGTGACCCTAAACACCACAATAAAGGAAAAACACATAAAACGGAACATATAACACTAATAAAACACACAAATACATAAAATAGAAGAGTTATTTAAGTGCTTTTCTAGCACTTATCAATATACTCACAAACACAACAACAACACAATACTAGAAAAGAAATGGATTCTAAGCACAAAATTAATTTGCACCAAGAACACCAAGAACACACACTAAATCCTACAATTCAAAAAACCGAAAATCGATAATCTAAACCGATAAAAACAACAACAACAACAACAACAACAATCTAAGAACTATTAATAAAGGATAGATACCCGATAATTGGGAACCAGCTCTGATACCAGATGATACGGTACGGGGGCCCGTCACCGGGTCAGATTCGATCCTCACGGAATGAGAACGATGCCAGCAAAGCCCAACTATCCGGTAGGACGGTCAGAGAGCCCGAAGATCCCTCGATCGACGACGTAGCAACAAAGGGTATGTCGAATCCTTCGCCTCAAACGGTGCGCGAAAGAAGAACGAGCGGGGTGGAGCGCCACGCGAGTCGATCACTCTCACGATAAGCTCGGGGTTGTGTTTAACGAGCCCAAACACGGGAGACCGGGTGGGGAGAAAGCTCGACCCGAACATTGGCTTTCAAGCTCAACATCTCATTCAAAGCTCAAAAGTTTTGGTTTACAATGAAGGTTTGTCTACATATACATGCCCAACTCGAAAATAATGATAAAATAATGAAAATATCCGAAAATATCTACATTTGACTCTAACTCGGTCTATAGTTACGGCCGTAAATCCTCGGGTACGGCCGTATGATTCAAAAGTACGGCCGTAATAAGCTCTCTGCTTCAAAACTGTCCAGACTTGATTCTTGCGTTACGGCCGTATGGACAACGGTTACGGCCGTAAGTCTTGAGTTATGGCCGTATGCTGATAAAGTACTGCCGTAATTTACTCGCTGCATAAATTTGGCCCAAAAGTTGGAAATTGACGTTACGGCCGTAAGGACCAATGATACGGCCGTAAAAATACTGATACGGCCGTAAGACTTATAATTACGGCCGTAAATATTCTCTGCTGGAATTTTCTCCGGCTTTACTGCCTGGACAACCTTCATTGTTTTGGCTATAACTTTCGAACTCGATGTCCAAATGAGGTGATTCAAAGCTCCATGTAATCTAGACTCGACGAGCTTCAATTCTTCAAAAGACTCTGCCTTCAATTTCTCGCTCGTTTCGACGATGTACAGCTTTGAACCCGGTCTAACATCCCATGTTGCGTGAAATCTCTTCATTTCTGCTCCAATTGGCTTGAACTTGATTTCACCAAGCCTAAACAACGCTCCAAGCTTCCTTGTCGCGCATGGGGGCATCCAGGATCATATCAGTCCCCCTCTTTCTTCTTCTTCTTCTTCTTCTTCTTATTATTATTATTATTATTATTATTATTATTATTATTATTATTATTATTATTATTATTATTATTATTATTATTATTATGTTTCACCGCCTTTTTAGAAGGTGACCGTTTAAGATAAAAATTTTAAGAAAAACTATAAAAGAAAAGAAAAATGTGAAAAAGGAAAAGAATTTGATGGGTTACCTTCCATCCAATGCTTGGTTTAATGTCCTCAGCCTAACATTCATCTCTGTTTTTTATCATACTCTGTTGGTTCATAAAGAGGCATCTCTTATAGATTTAGCAAATTAAATGATTCATAGTAGGGTTTTAACCTATGACCATTCATCTTGAATTCCTTGTTCGTTTTTCAAGCTTTTATTTCAATTGCACTATGAGGAAATACACTAGTAATAATAAATGGATCAATCCAACGAGAGCACAATATACCTGGAAACAGTTTAAGGGGTGAGTGGTATAACAAAACTTTTTCTCCAATAGTAAAGCCATTTCTTCTAATCATCTGATCATGAGCCTTAATTTTTTCCTTAAAAAATTTTAGAGCTTTCGTAAGTGTAGTACGACGTGTTAAACCACACAAACGCGGTACTGGAGACGGAATTACACTTTCAAATCGTTCAAAACACCAAGCGCAGTACAAAAACTTTCTTATATTAAAATACAGGTGTTTTTATCGTTATATACAACAGACGCCACAATACAAAATAAGATTTACAAACGCCCTTTTTCTCCCAAAATCTTTCCCACTTTCCACACGCCGATGATGGTCAAGTGTGAGAGGATCCCCCGCCGTCTCCCGTCAGCCTCCTACTATTGGCACCATCTAAAACATAGAAAGGGTCACAGTGTGAGTCATAACGACTCAGTAGGAATAGACGCAATGCGTATGTTTATCACATTCATAAGAAAGGGCTCGTTGCGAATCATGTGTTGACATTGGCGTCACTAAAAATATAGGGTCGGGCCTCACAATACATTTGGGGCTTAGATCCCCCAAAAGGCCAACATATCGGGGCTTAGGTCCCCCGTATGGCCAATCGAAACATTTACATGAATGTAACACATGATAGGCAATCCATTTACAACACTCTGAATGTCATGGTATGCAAACATTATTCTAAGGATCATAATGTCCAGCAAAACTTGTAAATAAACAATATGTTACATTACATATAGCACATAGGCCTATCCATCATCACACCTACACCTTATGATGCTAATTCCATATGATTCACCGTAAGTGTCTTAGACATTAATACAAGAAGGGCACATCCAAACAAGTAAAGTGAATCAATCATTCATTTATGAAATTCATGCTCAAGGTTCATTTCCTCCTATACTTACCCTTTTACACACTAAGTTACATCTATATCCTACCTTAGGAGTGAAGAATAAGGTGTGGAATGGATAATAGCCTTCACTTCTCCTTCCCCTTTGTCTTATGGTAATCGGCTATGGTTATCCTCGATGATATACTTGGTTCGTCAATTCTCCAAACTCTCAAAATCTTTTGGAATGATCTTTGGAAGTGTAACGCCCCGAATTCGAAGAACTCGGAACGCTAGATCTTTCTTTAAAACTAACTATTTTTTTTTCTAATATTAAATGCGGAAATATAATAAATATTTAAAAGCGGAAATTCTTTTGATATAACAATCATCTAAAGTGTTTTAAAAATTATTTAACACCAAACATCCAAAACATCCAAAACAAGTCACTAAGTAATTCAAGGGTTTAAAAACGACATAATCCCATACATCGGGTTATCAAAACAACAACGGAAGTAAAGTCATTTATTTAATAAGCCTAAATTGAGCTCCCACGACTCGCCACGCCACCGAACTCCTCATCTGTAAGAAGAATGAAAGGCGTGAGTATTTAAATAATACTCAGTAGGCTCTGCGCAAGTTAATCATCTATACAAGTATATAAGGCAAATAGTCATGTAAACTCTGTAATATAATACCCGAAGGTAACTCTGGGCCCGAAGGCAGCTCTAGGCCCGAAGGCAAGTAATTTGCCCGAAGGCAACTCTGGGCCCGAAGGTAACTCTGGGCCCGAAGGCAATTCTTTTACCCGAAGGTAACTCTGGGCCCGAAGGCAAGTCTAGGCCCGAAGGCAAGCAATCACATCAATTACATACATTTGCTCACTCATATAGTACAGACAATTAACAATAATTGCGCGATAAGTAAAAATGAGTCTTTTGAGCCTACCTGAAGTATCTCTCGAGTTTTGAGCCTACTAAGCGGTGAAAATCAGTCCTCTAGCTATTGGTACGCCTCGTCTAGTCAATAACGAGTTTAATTTATGTTAATATTCTTAAATATAAGTATCTATAAGTAATATAGACGTTTGTGGACCAAAATGGAAAGTATATAAAACTTTGGGGGTCAATTTGAAAGAATTTAATAGTTTGAGGACCTATTATGCAATAAAAGTGAACTAAAAATATTTTGGGCTCAATTATAAGATTTTTTTAAAACATGTGGGACTAATATGCAATTAAAGTTTAAGGGCTAAATTGAATATGAAAAAGAAATTGAAGGGTCAAAAGTGAAATAAAAGTTTAGGGGTCAAATTGCAACAATTGAAAGTTAGGGACTTGGAATTAAATAAAATTTGAGGGCTCATTTAAATAAAATAAATAAAATATGGGATTAAAGCTGTAAATAATATTTAGGGATTAAATTGTAACAATTGAAAGTTGGGGATTTGAAAATTAAATAAATTATAGGGACCAACTTAAACTAACTTAGAAACTTGAGGGACTGAAGTGCAAAATCCGGATTTAAACATGAATGGGCCGGTTTTGGGTCACCTTCTTCACCCGATACACTCACTCCTCTCGGCTCTCGCTCTCTCTCTCGGGTCTCCCTCTCTTCTCTCGACTTCCGGCTAGTTTTCGCCGGTAAACATGGCCATGAAGGTGGAGTCAAGTGTGATGAACTTAGTGATGGTCTTTGATTGAAGTAGTATTGAGTTTTGAGGGAGAAATCAAGGCTTGAACACTTAGGTAAAAATTTGGGTATTTCCAAAATTCGACCAAATCATTAACTATTTTCGAAATTAAACTATACTACGATGTTCTAGGAAGCTAGATGAAGGTGTGGGTACCATTTCTGTGGTTTGAAGTGAAGATTTTCGAGCATGGTAAAATTTGGCCGAGACTATATGCGTGTATGCGTGCGGTTTTTGTGTGTGTATTGTGTGTTTGTGTGTTGTTGTTGTGAAATGAGGATGATGGTAGCTTCATGGTGGTGTTGTGGTGGTGTTTTGGTGGTGTTTTGATGGTGGGTGATGGTGGTGTTGGTGGTGGCGCTGCGGTGATGGTGGCGGCGATGGTGGAGATGGTGGTTTTTGTGTGTAAACATCCGAGTGGGTACTACAAGTTGATGTTGAAGATCTTGTGTGATCAAAACTTAATACAATAAAATAAAATAAAATAAAATGGGGAATAGATCAAAAAAATCAAGAATCTTACCTTGGAACTTGGTTGTAGGTTGAGAGATCTTGTGAAGGGAGGTAACACTTGTGTAATGGTGGTGTGAAGAAATGGGACTTGAGTTAGGGTTTGAACACTTCAACAATAGGATACTTAAAGGTGAAAGATAGGATAAGCTTACAAATGGGCTAAAAATGGAATTGGACTAAAATGGGGCTTTCTTATGTTATAAGAAATAGATTGGACCTTAAACGTCATATAATCGGGTTTAAAAAATACATATGAAATGACGATTGAATAAGAAGTTACGTTTTTTTTTTTTAGGGATTAAAATGAATAGTTTCTAAAGTTTGGTCCTCAAATGTAAATTTGGAAATAATATATGTTTTATAAATTATTATTTATATTTTTATCTTAAATAATTTAATATAATAATAAATAATATAAAATCTTAACTAGGACGAATGCGCTATTTAAATCCTATAGGTGAAGTTGTAGCGACACGTTCGAGATTTTACTTTTAATTAAATACTTTGATTTAAGAAATTCGCGGTCACTACAACCTTACCCTCTTAAAATAATTTCGTCCTCGAAATTTAAACTTACTTTAAATATATACTTACTTGATCTATAAGGTTTGGGTATTGGGATAGGATCTCTTCTTCTTTCTCCCATGTTGCCTCATCCTTGCCATGACTATTCCATTGAATCTTAACTAGAGGAACTCTTCGATTTCTCAAAACATGAACCTTTCGATCTATGATAGTCATGGGCGTCTCTTGATATGACAAATCCTTCTGAATATCCCAAGATTGAAAATTCACCACATGACTTGGGTCATGGACATACTTCCTCAACTGTGAGACGTGAAATACATTATTCACCGATGAAAATTCGGATGGAAAAGCCAAGTGATAAGCTACTGTCCCAACTTCTTCTGGTATCTCGAATGGTCCAATGAACCGTGGTCTCAACTTCTCTTTCTTCCCAAAACGTATGGTGCCCTTCATTGGAGACACCTTGAGAAATACTTTTCTCTCCAGTCTCAAACTTCAAGTCCTTTCTCCTCTTATCGGCGTGGCTCTTCTGTCTATCTTGAGCGGCCTTGATCCTCACTCTGATCTTCTCTATAGCCTTGACAGTTTTCTCTACCATTTCTGATCCCAACGTCTTCCTCTAATATCCGCATGGTACGCTCAGATTGACCATCCGTCTGGGGGTGGTAAGCGGTACTGAATTCAAACTTCATGCCCATAGCCGTTTGTAAACTCTCTCAAAAGTTCGAGGTAAACCTCGGATCTCGATCTGAAACAATGGACACATGTACCCCATGGAGTCGAACAATCTCTCTAACATATAACTGTGCCAACTGGTCGACGCTGAGAGTCATCCTAACTTGTAGAAAGTGTGCGGATCTCATAAATCGGTCCAGAATAATCCATACAATATCATGTCCTTTCGGTGGTCTCGTTAAACCAATCACGAAATCCATGGTCGTCTTCTCCTTTGAAAACAACTTTATCTTTATGATTTGTACCCCAACTGACTATTTCTACTTAACTAAAAGTATCAATTTCCTTTTGATCATACCATATTGTGCTCCTCGTAGTAAAACCTTAATAATATCGCATATGTTATCACTTAGATAACAGTAATCGAGTATATACCTCATAATTATCCATAATAGTCAAAAGGACCTCGTTCTCATCTATGTAAATTCATTTGAATTACAAATAGTACCACCTAAAGGAATTTGGCAGCCACATCATAATCGTAACCCTCTCTTTTCTTCCAAAAATTTTCAAGTCTCGAATTCAAAACCATTACAACTCTGGTCATGCTCCAACTATATATGAGCCACAAATATTTTTCCCTGAATATATCTTCCACTATCAAAATCCCTTGAAATGTGATCGTCACCCAATCCAATAGTTATCACTCGATAGGAATGGAATTAATTTTGTTGAAAATAGATGGAACAATCATTAATTTGAGCTCAAGAGTCTAAATAGAAAATGAAATTTTGTCAAATTCTTTCTTCACAAGAATTGTTTGTTTGAGTTTATAGAGATAGGTTGATTAAAAATATAGGTCGAAATCCCGAAAAAATAAGCAATTTAACACATTTCCCTTACATAACAAGCCAAATGTTGAAAAAGTAAAAGTTTTAAAATTTTCTTTCCATTCTTCTCGTAATGCGAAATATCATTTGAATCGCAAAAGCATTTAAAAAAAAAAGAACATTCCATCTTCAATCGAAGGCTCAAGAAAATTTCATAATGTTGCATTAACTTATGCTCAAGGCGTTCTTGCTTACCAAACAAGTAAATCAAGTAAAAGTATGACCTAGTACAACCTTATAATAATAATAATACTTCCAATGTTAACCATGTTTTCGAAATTGATTTCTATTTTCTTCGCAACAAGAAATGTATTTTGAATCAAATGCAACTTAAGAAAATTCAAAAATAACTGGTCAATCAAACTAGAAAGGATGGTGAAAGTTGACTGAAAACTTGATAAGTAATTTCGTGAGTTTGCATAAAAACAATATTTTCATTTGGATCATGTATGGGTCGAATGTCCTCAAAGAACGACTTTCTCATCAATACATCAAGTACAATCCTCAAATGTTCCGATCCCCATGACGATCAGAATCCCTTTAATAGATCAATATGTCATCAATAAATACGATGACGAAATTGTCCAAAATACTGATGAAAAGCTCGATTCATTAAATCCATGAACACTGTAGGTTCATTCATGAGACCAAAGGGAATCACTGTAAACACGTAGCCCCTATCGTGTCCTGAATACTGCCTTTGGAATATCTGTCGGCTTGACCTTCAACTGGTGTTACCCTGATTTCAAATCAATCTTCCAGAAAACCGAAGCACCCTTCAACTGATCAAACAAATCGTCAATGCTGGGTAGGGGGTACTTATTCTTTATCGTCAACTTGTTGAGTTCTCTATAATCAATACACATTCTCATATTACCATCCTTCTTCTTAACAAATAAAATAGGTGCTCCCCACGGAGACACACTCGATGCGATAAACCCTTTCTCAAGCAATTCCTCCAATCGCATAATCTTTGTCCTCACATTTCAAATCCTCAAATTCCGAAATCAAATCAAATTACACACCCTCAAAATCAAAATCATGCCTCCTAAAATCACATTACATCCTTAAAATCAAATCATCATGCGGTCACCGTTTACATAATTGATCCTCTAAATCAAAATCCGATATCCGCAAACTCATTTCATAAAATTATATATAAATTCTTCAACATCTCACTCAACCTCATTATAGTATAACTCATCAAACTTTCTCATTAGAAGTTCCCCACATAATATATAAACATGCCACCAAATTTCATAATAAATACATCTTGTAGTCACCTATCGGTCAATAGATGCATCTAACTTCAATTCATATGATCTAAACTTCTTCACCACTAATCAGCTCTCCAAATTCAACATTAAAAACAATACAAATCAACCTTTAACATTTAATGCTCAGTATAAAATCCAAAAATCTAAAGTCATAGCTTCTACTAACTATCCTCAATCTATAATCTTTAATCTCAAATGATTTCCATTGAGGAGACTATAACATGCAAGTATAGAACTCACAAACTTCGCTTGGGGGATGAAATAGCATATTCACGACCCGAAACGTAGGCGATCAGATAAAATCTTCTATTACGTTTAAAACTTCATAACAATGCAATCCAATAATCTCATCTCGAGTGCACAAAAATCAAATCAACAATATCCATGATCAATTAATATCACACACTAACTTACATTCGTCAGTATCCTTACTCATCTTGTCCTTCATCCTTTACACTCAAGAATTTCGAAATATCTAGCACAACATAGGTCAATTCCATCTTAATCATATCCATCATTCCATTACAACCCTATTTTAACCAATAACATTGAATAAAAGTTCCATTACAATCAATCGCAAATCCATTACAATCTCCCATTTCAATACATAACACCAAACTAAAGTCCCAATCACCAGCAATACAAATCACCGTTCAATATAGGCAAGAGAGGACAACAATACCCATACGCAATAGTCAATACTTGAAAATCATTAAGTAAGTTTCGAGGACTAGAAATAACATGAAATTTATTTAAAGTTATGCTTGATTCATCACTTGAAATTTCACGCTTAGGCTCAAACTCGATTTCTTTCTCTCTCAAGAAAAAGTACTTTACTTTTCCCTTTCTGGATATAAAATCCATCAATTCAGATACAACTACTTGCAAAACATTCTGATGCCGTATCAACTTTTAATTCTCATAAATTCCTTCAAAGAGGCTCTCTTGACTTCAAATAGATACAAACATTCACATAATTTTTAAAATTGTATCTATCATAAACTTTTTCTAAAAGTGATTCCGGCATTCGTAAATACTCTTTCTTATTGTATCTGAAAAATTTCTTGAAACTTTCTTCTTTCACTCTATGTCAAAACATAGTTTCTCAAAAGAACTTCGAAACTCAATAAGTCAATCTTTGAAATCTAAAAAACTTTCTTTCCTTACCTCGGAGTCGGCGGAGAGACGATGGTCGTGGTAGCTCTTAGGACATAAAACTTTTAAATTTTGAAAAGTTTCTTTCGAAAAAATTCTTTAAACAATTTACAAGTCTACAGAACCGTAGACCCGCTCTGATACCAAGCTGTAACGCCCCGAATTCGAAGAACTCGGAACGCTAGATCTTTCTTTAAAACTAACTATTTTTTTTTCTAATATTAAATGCGGAAATATAATAAATATTTAAAAGCGGAAATTCTTTTGATATAACAATCATCTAAAGTGTTTTAAAAATTATTTAACACCAAACATCCAAAACATCCAAAACAAGTCACTAAGTAATTCAAGGGTTTAAAAACGACATAATCCCATACATCGGGTTATCAAAACAACAACGGAAGTAAAGTCATTTATTTAATAAGCCTAAATTGAGCTCCCACGACTCGCCACGCCACCGAACTCCTCATCTGTAAGAAGAATGAAAGGCGTGAGTATTTAAATAATACTCAGTAGGCTCTGCGCAAGTTAATCATCTATACAAGTATATAAGGCAAATAGTCATGTAAACTCTGTAATATAATACCCGAAGGTAACTCTGGGCCGAAGGCGACTCTAGGCCGAAGGCAAGTAATTTGCCGAAGGCAACTCGACCGAAGGCAATTCTCTTACCCGAAGGTAACTCTGGGCGAAGGCAATTCTTTTACCCGAAGGTAACTCGGCCGAAGGCAAGTCTAGGCCGAAGGCAAGCAATCACATCAATTACATACATTTGCTCACTCATATAGTACGTACAATTAACAATAATTGCGATAAGTAAAAATGAGTCTTTTGAGCCTACCTGAAGTATCTCTCGAGTTTTGAGCCTACTAAGCGGTGAAAATCAGTCCTCTAGCTATTGGTACGCCTCGTCTAGTCAATAACGAGTTTAATTTATGTTAATATTCTTAAATATAAGTATCTATAAGTAATATAGACGCGTTTGTGGACCAAAATGGAAAGTATATAAAACTTTGGGGGTCAATTTGAAAGAATTTAATAGTTTGAGGACCTATTATGCAATAAAAGTGAACTAAAAATATTTTGGGCTCAATTATAAGATTTTTTTAAAACATGTGGGACTAATATGCAATTAAAGTTTAAGGGCTAAATTGAATATGAAAAAGAAATTGAAGGGTCAAAAGTGAAATAAAAGTTTAGGGGTCAAATTGCAACAATTGAAAGTTAGGGACTTGGAATTAAATAAAATTTGAGGGCTCATTTAAATAAAATAAATAAAATATGGGATTAAAGCTGTAAATAATATTTAGGGATTAAATTGTAACAATTGAAAGTTGGGGATTTGAAAATTAAATAAATTATAGGGACCAACTTAAACTAACTTAGAAACTTGAGGGACTGAAGTGCAAAATCCGGATTTAAACATGAATGGGCCGGTTTTGGGTCACCTTCTTCACCCGATACACTCACTCCTCTCGGCTCTCGCTCTCTCTCTCGGGTCTCCCTCTCTTCTCTCGACTTCCGGCTAGTTTTCGCCGGTAAACATGGCCATGAAGGTGGAGTCAAGTGTGATGAACTTAGTGATGGTCTTTGATTGAAGTAGTATTGAGTTTTGAGGGAGAAATCAAGGCTTGAACACTTAGGTAAAAATTTGGGTATTTCCAAAATTCGACCAAATCATTAACTATTTTCGAAATTAAACTATACTACGATGTTCTAGGAAGCTAGATGAAGGTGTGGGTACCATTTCTGTGGTTTGAAGTGAAGATTTTCGAGCATGGTAAAATTTGGCCGAGACTATATGCGTGTATGCGTGCGGTTTTTGTGTGTGTATTGTGTGTTTGTGTGTTGTTGTTGTGAAATGAGGATGATGGTAGCTTCATGGTGGTGTTGTGGTGGTGTTTTGGTGGTGTTTTGATGGTGGGTGATGGTGGTGTTGGTGGTGGCGCGGTGATGGTGGCGGCGATGGTGGAGATGGCGGTTTTTGTGTGTAAACATCCAGTGGGTACTACAAGTTGATGTTGAAGATCTTGTGTGATCAAAACTTAATACAATAAAATAAAATAAAATAAAATGGGGAATAGATCAAAAAAAATCAAGAATCTTACCTTGGAACTTGGTTGTAGGTTGAGAGATCTTGTGAAGGGAGGTAACACTTGTGTAATGGTGGTGTGAAGAAATGGGACTTGAGTTAGGGTTTGAACACTTCAACAATAGGATACTTAAAGGTGAAAGATAGGATAAGCTTACAAATGGGCTAAAAATGGAATTGGACTAAAATGGGGCTTTCTTATGTTATAAGAAATAGATTGGACCTTAAACGTCATATAATCGGGTTTAAAAAATACATATGAAATGACGATTGAATAAGAAGTTAGGTTTTTTTTTTTTTAGGGATTAAAATGAATAGTTTCTAAAGTTTGGTCCTCAAATGTAAATTTGGAAATAATATATGTTTTATAAATTATTATTTATATTTTTATCTTAAATAATTTAATATAATAATAAATAATATAAAATCTTAACTAGACGAGCGTACGCTATTTAAATCCTATAGGTGAAGTTGTAGCGACACGTTCGAGATTTTACTTTTAATTAAATACTTTGATTTAAGAAATTCGCGGTCACTACAGGAAGGTCCTTGGGTACTCTAGGATCACTTGGCTCGAAAAATGGTGAAGAAACCAAGTCAAAAGGCTTAAAAACTTATCCCAACAGTTCAGCTGCCTCAAAATTACGGCCGTAACCCATAAATTTACGGCCGTAAATCCAACTTTTACGGTCGTAGCTTAACCATTTACGGCCGTAACCTTCAATCACGGCCATATCACACCAACATACGGCCGTACCAAACTCTCTGAAAATTTTACACCTTTCCTTCATTTTGAGCTACGGCCGTATCTACATAACTTACCGCCGTAAAGCCCTTCATACGGCCGTATCCTACCAATGTACGGCCATATCAAACTCTCTAAAAGTTTTGGCCATCTTTCTCAATTCATGCATTACGGCCGTATACTTATAAATTACGGCCGTAACCCTTAATTTTACGGCCGTAAGGAACTCTCTGTAAATTTTGGGATCCTTCACTTAACTGGTTACGGCTGTACCTAAAACCCATACGGCCGTAACTTGCACATTTACGGCCGTAAATACCATAATTACGGCCATAAATCCTGACCTGTAGAACTACACATTTTCCTCATTAATTTGAAAAACCGTAATGATATACAATACATCCCGAACCAAGCTACGCAAGTCACAAACACAGTAGGCACATCATATTCCAACGTAATCATACCATCAAAATAGCATACGAAAAGGGTCGGGGTATTACAGTAAGCGTCATTTCTTAGTTGTTCAAGTTCATTCAATTGTAGTTTTCTCTGTTCTTTTGTTGTATTCATTTCCTTATTGTATTGCTTGCTTGCCCAATAGGCTTTATGCTCAAGCTCAACTGGAAGACGACGTGGTTTTCCATATACAAGCCTGTATAGTGACATACAAATTGGTATTTTATATGCTATTCGATATGCCCATCGGGCACCATCAAGGTTCACACTCCGATATTTTCTGCTTGGATTAATAGTCTTTTCAAGAATTGCTTCGATTTCCCTATTGAATACTTCTGTTTGTCCATTTGTTTGTGGATAGTATGCTGTAGAAACCTTATGTATGACATTGTATCTTTTCAATAATACCTAAAAGGAGCGATTACAGACGTGTGTTACTCCATCACTGATAAGAACTCATGGTGTTCCAAATCTTGCAAAAATGTCAGTCATGACAAAATTCACTACAACTTTGGAATCACTAGTTCTAGTGGAAATTGCTTGCACCCACTTTGAAACATAATCAACCACAAAAGGTTTCATGAAATAACACTGGTAGACAAGAGACAATGGGTGGCGGTTGTTTTGGGGTTAGGGTGGCGGTTTTTGGAATGACTCCGAAATGGTGACACATAAAGTCACAGGAATGGGTGGCGGTTCAAAAAATGCTACCCAAACAACAACGGGTGGCGGTTGTATTTAAGAACAACCACCACCCATTGTTATTATTTTTTTTTTCAAAAAGCAGTTTAGGGTGGCAGTTGTGAACTAACAACCGCCACCCTTTCTTAATATATTTTTTTAAAAAAAAATTCAACTATCACTATTCTTCAATTTACATATTTACAGATGCAATAGATACAAGAATTATGACAAGCCTAGAAATTACTGGCACACACTCAAAATCCATGAACTCCAAATATAGATTTCACAAATTAGTTCAATTTACTTAGTTACATATGCAACAGATACAAGAATTACGACAAACCTAGAAATTATTGACACACACTCAAAATCCATGAACTCCAAATATAGATTTCACAAGTTAGTTCAGAAAATCATAAATATTTACAAGTTTGTTGTGCCTCAAGCTTGTTGTGGCAAAAAATGGCTAATCTTTCTTGAGCATCCTCAGTTGAAAGACCCTCTCTGGTACATCTCAGATTCTCAAACCCCTCCTCAATGGGAATGCTCTCCTGCAGAAGAACAACATGAAAATCCCACGAAAAAAAAATCAAAAAATTAACCAACAAAATAAAAATAACCCAAACCCGAGGCACTTTACTCTATCACAACTTAGTGCCTTCGTGATTTCGACTCAATCGATTCGACCGAAAACTCGTCCATGTTGAAACTCGCTCGCCCTGAATCGACTCGGTTACAGCGACCAGTAACACTATAGATGCATTCATCGTGAGTACTTTACAAAAAAAAAAATCTACAGATCTAAGATAGATCTGGGTTGAGAGAGGGAGATGTTTTGCAGAGAGAGACTTTTGTAGAGAGAGAGAGACGGTTCTTAATCGAAATGGTTGAATCTGGTCTGCTCTGGTGTTCTTAGTTAAGTGAAAAGGTGGCGGTTGTCACCCTAAACCGCCATCCAAAATAAAAAAAATTAATTTATTTTTTTAAACTTTAATTTTTATCAGACATTAGGTGGCAGTTGTAGTAAGGAACCGCCAATCTTTTTTTAACAAAAGGTGGCGATTCTTTGCTGTAACCGCCACCTTTTATTTTATTTAGTTTATATTTAATTTTATATTCACTTTAGGTGGCGGATTTTTGTTACAACCGCCACCCTTTGTGTACCAGAAAATAAAAAAAAATTCAGGTGCCGTTTTTAAATAGAAATGCCACCCAATGGGTGACTCCTAATATCTAATGTGTACTAGTGTGAATGCCTCAAACATAAAAAATTTATATAATAGGTATCGATATCTGTGGCATTTCATTACGAGCACCTAGATTACCCATCTTTTCACATCGATCACATTCCTTGACGAAAAGATAAGCATCGTTGAAGGGAGTTGGCTAATAGAAACTACTTTCCAACACTTTCAAAGCCGTCCAAAGTGTCATCCACGCGCGGAGGAATGACAGAAGGTTATAATAGAACGAATTTCAGATTCAGGTACACACCTTTTTATCAATTGAGCTGGACAATGCTTTCATAAGTATGGCTCGTCCCACACATAATACTTAGCCATTTTCTTGAGCTTGTACTGCTGATATGTGCTATAGTTCTTTAGAATTTGTTGGGCGGCCAAGTAGTTGATAATATCTGCAGACCAAGGAATCTCAATTTTGTCGCAAGCAATTGTTCATCCGGAAAATTTTATTGCAATGAAATTGATTCCTCATCTTGTATGAGTCGACTGAGATGGTCCGCTATAGAATTTTCACTTACTTTTTTTCTTTTATCTCCAAATCAAATTCTTGTAAAAGAAGAATCCACCATATCCATCTAGGCTTTGCATCTTTCTTCGTTAACAGCTACCTAAGAGCTGCAAGATCAGAATTAACAGTTACTTTGGTGCTAATTAAATATGAATAAAATTTCTCCAAGGGAAACGTAACTGCCAAAAGCTTTTTTTCAGTTGTTGAGAAGTTAAGTTGAGCATTGTTAAGAGTTCTCGAGGTATAATAAATAACATGAGGAGCTTTTCCAATTCTTTGTCCCAAGACTGCTCATGCTGCATAGTCACTTGCGTTACACATTAATTCAAAAGGATGGTCCTAATCTGGTGAATGATTGGGGCTGATGTCAGCTGTTCTTTAGGTTCTACATATGCCTTCTTGCACTCGTTATAAATGTGAAATGCGACATTTTTTTGTAACACATCGCAAAGAGGTCTTCCAATCTTCGACAAATCCTTGATAAATTGGTGGGTGTCGAATCCAACAAATAATAAATAAACTTGCTCAAAAATATAAATTGTGATAGTGGTGAGCAAAGTCGTATCCCAAGAGATTGGTTAGATTTATTCTTTCAAAAATAAAACAAATAAAAATAAAAATGGGGGGTTTTCAAATGATATGATTAAAACAATTTAAATAAAGAAACGAAAAATAGAAACGAGTTGTAGTCAATTAACAAAAGTATCCAGCCCAAGGTATAATCTCAGAATTGATTCACAAAAATTGATCATCAACGCAAAGATAAAATCCTCTATAATTTCTCTAAATTAGTTATGGTTATTTGTACGACCCAATAACTTATCTCTCCTTACTTGTTCGATAACCCAGGTACGACCGTTGACTATTCCTCTAATCAATAAACAACCCTAGGTACGACCGCAGGATTTAATTTATCAACAGCATTAATTTCTAGAGAGGCCAATTCTAACCAACAAATTCACACGGTGATTTGTTTAAGCTAGATTATATATTCTCACAATCATAAATTGAAAACTCTGACATAATCAATTATGTTGTTTGCCACAAACATTAGAAAATAAAACAATTACGGATTTAGATTTCTAATTGGCGATATATTATTTTGACAATCACACAACGTGCACTTTGTATAATCAATCAAAACAATAATTTCATGCAAACATAGAAAATATATAAATAGAGAATTATAGAAGAAATAAAAAGAATGAATTAGATCTCACAATATATTGAATCAATCTTCAATTATCCTTGAACTGGAAGAGAAGCTTAGAATTCCATGGAAGATGAAGAAAACCCTAGTCTATGATGAAGATGAAAAAAAACTTGTAGTATGATCTGGTCTAGGAAAATTAATAACGTGTATTTTTTTGATGTCTTGGGCCAGATCCAATTCCAAAATTACTTAGGAAAAAATAAGAGAGAAAATAATAACGGAAGGATTCTTGTTTCCTAATTCTAATAGAAGTATATAATTTTTTTTCCTACAAAACAAAAACTAATTGCATTAAAGGTCTCCATAAAATATTCCTGTTCCTTTTAGGAGTAGGAATAATTAAATAGGGTCTTCTATCATCCCATCAATTCTTCACTTGTAAGGAGTCTTGTTCCTATATTTTTATGGAAAAATCATATTGATAAGATGCGATCACGTTTTAAGCTTGAGGCTCTTCTAGTTGTTTTCCCATTGATCTTCAATATTTCTTCGAAACTTTTAAAATTAACTTCAACTTGATTTGACTCCTTCACCTGGTCCATAAAATATAAAACACAATTAAAATCAAGGACCTAAGCAATTTTAAATTAATAAAAGCATGGAAATATGATAATTAATGTGAACTTATACGCTCTATCAAATTCCCCCACACTTAAACGATGTTTGCCCTCAAGCATACAACAAATCGAGTCATCAACTACTCAAAGATTTAAATCCATCCTTCAACAACCCAAACCATTGTACCTCAAAGATTTAAATTTCAATACAATCAAGAACCAACACAAAATAGAGTAAATTCTCACTAACCAACACCAATAATCAATCACTTTAACAATTTCTCGAAAGCCAAATGTAGTGGGATTTAACACCCTCACATAGGATTCGCTCAATGCGCTCAAAGTGTTTAAGGTTATAGGAATATACTCTCAAGTCAATACATAGAAGATCCTTACCATAGGCTTGCTAATATATCACATCGGCACCACCGATGATTCAAATGGAAGTAAGGGTCTTAAATAGGGTTGTAATGGGGCTTGGGTAAGGTGGAATAAGAAGGATTTATATAGGCTATTTCATCGAAGGAATTGCACAACTTATCCACAAGAACTCAACTCAAAACGAAACTTCACAAACTTCATCAATCAAAATCACTTGAACCATTTATTCAACAGTCTCGATTCACACTTCTTTATGTCACTTGCATACTCTTCCTTTGTTTTTTTTCCTTTTCTCCTGTTTTTTTCCTTTCTTTCTCTTCTTCTTCTTCTTCTTCTTTTTTATTTTTTTTTCCATTCTCCTCCTTCTCTCTTGCAAAACCAAAGAATCATGTAGATCACACTTGAACACTTTATTCTCACTTCTAGAGAAGGGTGAGAATTGCACTATGAACCTTCTATTTTTCATTATATCTGAATATCTCCAAAAATAAGTTGAAGCTACATGTGAAAAAGTTTAAGCATTCCTTCAACTTAAGGTTCAAAAGAGGGGAAATTAACAAAGAAATGAATTCTCAAGGCTTGTAATGTGGTTAATCTCCAATAAAAAGGCTATAAGGCACATAGTTGGCTCTCTAAGGGTAATTTCAATGGTAGGCTCTTTACAAAAGCTAAATTTGGCTTTACTAAGGTGCCCTTACTTTTTAGATGCATCCAATTATCAACGGGGCATACCAACATGCATAACAAAGCAAGTTCTAGAAGAAAATCGACTATGCATGATAATCACACAATCAAAGAATGGAGGATGATATATAAAATATTGTAAATGCTTGTAGGCTCAAAAGCTCACAAAATTAGGGGTTATTGTGCATCAAATCCCACACATTCTTCATGCAATCCATCGCTACGAGCAATCAATCATAGTATAGTCATAAGAATTCATCTACCCATGCTAATCCCCTTTTGTTAAAAAGTTTTTTGCTATTTTTTTGTGTTTTTTTGTTATTTTTAAGCAAAGAATGAGAGAAAAAAAATGACACTAAGATGCAAAATGAAAATTGAAGCTAAAATGCAAAACTAAAATTGAAGTGCAACTAAAATGATATGAAACTAAACATTCCACTATTAAGCCACACGAAGAATCTCCCCCACACCTAAACCACACATTGTTCTCAATGTAACAAAAGAAAAATTCCAAAAAGAGTAGAAGAAAAAAAATAGAGACCTCCCCTGAAAATATGAATGAAATCGTCAGCGTTGTCGGCGTTCCTGGTGAAGAAGGTTGCTGGTGATTAGGAAATGTGTAGGGGTGATAGGGTAGGGGGTGGGGTGAGGCGGTTAGTGGGTGAATTTGGGTTTTGACTTTTTCATAGCTTTTCCCATGTTTGCATAATCTGCAAAACTTGTTTTTTTGAGAATAGAAGAATGCGGGTATTGGTTGGGATTAGAAAATTTGATTTTGTCTAGGAATGAGATTTGGAAATTTGAAAGAATTTAGGAATGTTATAGGATTTGGTTAGGAATAGGACTCTAACTTGAATGGAATTTTAGAACTTGTTGCCCTTGTTTTGAATTTTTTCTTTTTTAAAGACAATATGGAAGAAAACTTCTAATAGATTTTCATCTGAAAACCTCTAGGGGTAAAACGCGAGCACGTCCTATTCAATGGTTGTTTTGTAAAAAATTTACCTAAAAGCTCTAGGAATAAAGCGTGGGCACGTGCTCGTCCATGGTTGTTGTGTCAAAAATTTACCTAAAAGCTCTAAGAATAAAGCGTGGGTACGTTCTATTCAGTGGATTTTCCTCAATTTCCATTATGCCTCCAACCAAGAAAAATATGTCTCCTGCTCAAGAAATGTGACACCAAATTAATTGCACTTCTACATTAAAATAAAATCATAAAAAAATAAAATAAAATGAATTTGAAAAAAAAAAGACAAAAAGGATAAAACTTGGGCTGCCTCCCAAGAGCGCCTTTGTTTAATGTCTTTGGCTAGACCCTGTCGTCCCTCAATTGGTTTACGTTGGAAAATTTGAACTGATTTGGTCAACATAAGAAGCACGAAAATCCTGACACAAAGGTTTGAAATGATGACCATTGACCTTAGAAGTTTTCCCAACATCTAAAACATGTATTTCAACTGCACCATGAAGAAACATATTAGTGACAATAAAAGGTCCTACCCCTCTAAAACGCATTTTACTAGGAAACACCATCAATTCAGAGTGATAGAGTATAACTTCCTTACCAATAGAGAAATGTTTCTTGGAGCTCTTTTGAACATAAAAGATTTGTGCATTTTCTTTGTGAATGCTAAAACTCTCATGGGGACGGTAATTATTAAAATTACCAATTACATAGTCAAAGTCTGTCGTGAGAGTACCATCATGTACATTACCTTTCAACTTTTTCAGGTTGATGCACAATTCCTTGAGAAACTTTGCATATTGAGGTACTTCTTTAATTGCATGAAGTGATGGAATATTTACCTCAACTTTGAGAACCATTTCAAGGATTTCCATATCTTCCTCATCCTCCATGGATGTAGTCAATCTACTACAAAGAGGCGTATTTGTCACAAAAGCCTTTAGTTGTTCATTGTCAAGTTCTGTCGGCTGGTCAGTTTGAGTTTGAGGAGGAACTAGTTCTTCTTTAACTTCTTCGCCTACAGTACATTGATTTATTACGCCAGGCTCTTCCAACTCTTCACATTCAAGCTCATTTTTGGTGGTTCCCAGTTGACTCATCTGAGGCTCTAAGTTTTTTATACTTGTTCTCATTTCTTGTTGAAATTGTTGAACGTCCTGTCGAAATTGTTCTGTATTAGTTGCAATTGATTTAACAATTTCTTCTAGAGACATACCTGAGCTTGGTGAAGGTTGTTGTTGTGCGATATATGGCACAGATTGGAGGTGCTGAGATTGTGGGCTTGCATTATAACCAAAATTATAATGATCCATCCACTTTGGACAGTAGGTGTTCGAATAAGGATCATAACCCAATTGTAATTGGCATGGATATCCTCCATTTTCATTGGCGAAGTCATAAGAATAACCTCTATGTGTAGGGCACATGTCAGTTGGGTGACCAATTGCCGCACAAATCCCACAAACTTTTAATTGTTGCATCTTTCCTACAACCAATTGTTGAACAATAAACGTTAGATTAGCTATTTGGTTCTCAAGGGAAGATACACTTACCTCATTTCCCATTTTGAAAGATGTATCTTGGTAGAATCCAAACTGTTGTGGGTAGGTAGCCATGATGGAGATAAAAATAAAAAATTTAAAAAAAGCAAAAGAAATAAATCTATTTGATACCAATCCCTGGCAGCGGCGCCAAAAATTTTGTGGGTGTCGAATCCAACAAATAACAAATAAACTTGCTCAAAAATATAAATTGTGATAGTGGTGAGCAAGGTCGTATCCCAAGAGATTGGTTAGATTTATTCTTTCAAAAATAAAATAAATAAAAATAAAAATGGGGGGGGGGGTTTCAAATGATATGATTAAAAAAAATTAAATAAAGAAACGAAAAATAGAAACGAGTTGTAGTCAATTAACAAAAGTATCCAGCCCAAGGTATAATTTCAGAATTGATTCACACAAATTGATCATTGATGCAAAGATAAAATCCTCTATAATTTTTCTAAATTAGTTATGGTTATTGGTACGACCTAATAACCTATCTTTCCTTACTTGTTCGATAACCAAGGTACGACCGTTGATTATTCCTCTAATCAATAAACAACCCTAGGTACGACCGTAGGATTTAATTTATCAACAGTATTAATTTCTAGAGAAGCCAATTCTAACCAACAAATTCACGCGGTGATTGTTTAAGCTAGATTATATATTCTCACAATCATAAATTGAAAACTCTGACCTAATCAATTATGTTGTTTGCCACAAACATTAGAAAACAAAACAATTACGGATTTAGATTTCTAATTGGCGATATATTATTTTGACAATCACACAACGTGCACTTTGTATAATCAATCAAAACAATAATTTCATGCAAATATAGAAAATATATAAATAGAGAATTATAGAAGAAATAAAAAGAATGAATTAGATCTCACAATATATTGAATCAATATTCAATTATCCTTGAACTGGGAGAGAAGCTTAGAATTCCATGGAAGATGAAGAAAACCATAGTCTATGATGAAGATGAAAAAAAAAGTGTAGTATGATCTGGCCTAGGAAAGTTAATAACGTGTGTTTTTTTTATGTCTTGGGCCAGATCCAATTCCAAAATTATCTAGGAAAAAATAAGAGAGAAAATAATAATGGAAGGATTCTAGTTTCCTAATTCTAATAGAAGTATATAATTTTTTTCCTTACAAAACAAAAACTAATTACATTAAAGGTCCCCATAAAATATTCCTGTTCCTTTTAGGAGTAGGAATAATTAAATAGGGTCTTCTATCATCCCATCAATTCTTCACTTGCACGGAGTCTCGTTCCTATATTTTTATGGGAAAATCATATTGATAAGTCGCGATCACGGTTTAAGCTTGAGGCTCTTCTAGTTGTTTTTCCATTGATCTTCAATATTTCTTCAAAACTTGTAAAATTAACTGCAACTTGATTCGACTCCTTCACCTAGTCCATAAAATATAAAACACAATTAAAATCAAGGACATAAGCAATTTTAAATTAATAAAAGCATGGAAATATGATAATTAATGTGAACTTATATGCTCTATCATAAATCTTCGATAAAAACCTGCATGGCCAAGAAATGAACGAACCTCCCTCACACTTGTGGGACGTGGCAAAGAGCGGATTAAGTCTCTCTTAGATTTATCAACCTCTATACCTTTAGATGAAATAACATGACCTAGCACTATGCCATGATCCACCAAATGACATTTCTCCCAATTAAGGACTAGATTAGTTTCGACACATCTTTTTAGTATAAGAGTAAGATTGTTCAGGCAGTTGTCAAAAATGTTCCATATACACTGAAATCATCCATAAAGACGTGTACAACGCTTTTAATATAATCTAAAAATATACTTATCATGCATCTTTCGAATGACTTCTATAATGCTTTGAATGTAATCTAAAAATATACTTTTCATGCATCTGTCAAAAGACTTCTATAATGCTTTGAATGTAATCTGACTTCTATAACGCTTTGAATGTAATCTGAAAATATACTTATCATGCATTTTTCAAAAGTTGCAGGAGCATTGCATAGTCCAAATGGCATGTGCTCGTAAGCAAATATACCAAATGTGCAAGTGAATGTAGCCTTTTCTTGATCATCTGGTGCTATCACACTCTGGTTCTAACCTGAATAAGCATCAAAGAAACAATAGTGAGAATGTCTGTTGATCTTTCTAGCATTTGATCATTATAGGGCAAAGGAAAATAATCTTTTCGTGTTGCACTATTGAGTTTTCTGTAATCAATACAAACCGGCCAACCCATGTAGACCCGAGTTGGAACTCGTTTATTTTATTCATTCTTCACTACTGTAACTCCAGACTTTTTTAGGACAACCTGGACTGGACTTACCCATTTGCTATCAGAGATATGGTAACTGTCATCGACTTTGAGAAGTTTTAAAACTTTATTTTTCACAACTTCCATCATGGGTGGATTAAATCGGCGTTGAGAGTCCCGTGTTGGCTTAGCTCTATCTTCCAACAGAATTCGATGCATGCACATATAAGGGTCGATTTCTCTTATACAAGCTATTGTCGATCTAATCGCGGTTTTATGATCTTTCAATACTTGAATCAATTTTTCTTCCTGGATCTTTGTAAGTTTACTTGAGATGATGACAGGTAAGGTATCATCCTTTCCTATGTAAGCGTACTTTAAATGCTCTAGAAAAGGTTTGAGCTCTAAAGCAGAGGCCTGCACTACATTTTAAAAATTTCTCATCTATTACAGGTAAATCAAGATAGAAAGCATCATTAATTTCTATAACTTGGGATTGGACAGTGGGTCAAAATTTCTTTCACTGTTGATCATTTTGCAAATTGGGCTTAGTAGGCTTTAAGTTAACACTGTGTTGCATCACCAGTTCCAATTTATCATGACTAGAGGTCACAAATGTTTCCTGCACAAGTTGATCAATTAGATCAATAGAAAAACAAACATTTAAGCCATTTGGATACCTCATAGCTTCAAAAATGTTAAAGCATATAACTTTTCATTGAACTCCATGCTTAATATGCCATTATGTACATCTATCTGTGTTCTGGTAGCTTTCATAAATGGTATTCCCAATAGAAGTGGTATTGATTTCATAGTCATTTCTTCTTCCATGTCGATCACATAGAAATCGGAGGGAATAGAAGTTTGTTCAGTTGTACCACAACATCTTCGACAACTCCCTTTGGATGGGCAGTCGATCTATCAGCAAGTTGAATGATAACACCAGTTTCTTCGAGTGGCCCTACATTTAGTGAGTTGTATATAGAATATGGCATAACATTTATTGATGTTCCTAGATCTAGCATAATGATATGCATATATTTTATAGGGATTTTGCCTCCATTTTATTCTCCATTTCGTTTTGAATGTAGTTCGTCTATGCATAATTATAGCTTTTTGTTACTTTGAACGGGTATTACTCCTTTCTTCCTTGTTTGTGGTGTGTAGGTATCTTGGGAGCTAAAATTCGGTGAATCACTACACAACGAGATAAGTTCAAGTGGCAAGGATTGGAGGTGAGACAATGAAAGCATGGAGTCGTGCATTGGAGTGGGGAACCAACAAAAAAAGGAGCCTAAATTGGAAGGTTGGACGGTCCCTGTGTTGATAAGCACTGGCCAAGCACACCATTATAGCAGAGAAGCAGAAAAAATACAGATCACTGCATGGCTCCTTTGCAGTTTGACATGGGCCATGCAGGGTCATCATGACCCCCTGTGCAGTCTGGCATGGCCCATGTGACGAGATTTTTGTACAGCATGGGTTTTAGAATAAGCCATTGGAGCCCATATGAAAGACTTCCCATAGCCAATAGTTGGCGGCTAGACTTGTTTTGGGATAGTTCTACCTAACTTAGGTATTCTCTCTTCTTCCTACATCAAAAACATCAATTTTAGATTAGATTACAACTTATTTTTGGGATTATTCTTCAAGAATTAAAGATTACAGCTCCTCCACCATCTCAAGCTATTGTGGATTGGTCTTTGTGATTGGTGCCTCTTTTATTATTTGATTCAGTTAATCTAATTAGGTCTTTATCGGTTTCTACATGAATTCTTGTAGGTTAATTGCTTTAATTGTATCAAATCTTAATATGGAAGAGTAATCCCCGTTTCGGGAATTAGGGTTCATCTACCTAATTGAAATGAACACTATGTGATTCAATATTGTTGTTGGCGTGGGCAATTGAAATACGATTTTTATGTTAGGATATTTAACGATTGATGTTGTGTAACATGCATCCAACCCCAATTCATTGTACAACGAGTCAAGCACCGGCACATTGATTTCTCCTTGTGGACCCCCTAGTATAGATATGATTAGTCTTTGATCATGATAATGACCTAGACAATCATGAAGACCTCCTAAGCTTTGAGAAAAGTTAGGAACTAGTTTCTTAGTCCTAGTTCCACTATCCACGTTTGCATTTATCCCTAGGTAAGGTGTTCATTGTCAATTAGCGTAGATGACTTCCTAATTCCCGCTTTAATCATTGAAATTTATATTAATTTGTTGCATTATTCTTTTACTTAGCGAATATTGTCAGGAGTAGTCTACATTGATTCCACCACATAAATGGTCGATTTAGCTAATTAATAGGCGAAAGAGAAATAGACAACTTTGGCCTCCCTGTGAGATGACCCATGAGTACAACAACACCGTATGCTTGTGAATTTTCACTATCAAGTTTTTGGCGCTTGTTGCCAGGAGGCTACGGTTGATATTTTATGCTTTTGCCATAAGTTAGACTAAATCATTATTTTTATTTTTATTTTATTTTATTTATTCTCATTTTACGTTGTTCTTATTGTTGTTGGGCGTCGATTTTTATTATTGAGCAACTTAACATTTGTTTCCGAATAGCTGTTTTTGTGCATGCACATGAGATCTCAGGCTCACGACTTAGTACTGCTGGATCAAGATCTTGACATCACCTTGCATGAGCTAAGAAGGAAACTTCGAGATAGACGAGCTCATTTTCAAATGGCTAACAACAACAATGAGGCTATCAAGCCTTTTAAGGACTATGCCTCTCCCAACATGCAAGGTTTACAATCTAGCATTGCCCTACCTAATGCAGCAGCCAACAACTTTGAGCTTAAACGATCCCTTCTCTCCATGGTCCAGCAAAACCAATTTGGCGGACTTCCAACTAAGGACCCAAACCTTCATATTCAGGTATTTCTTGAATATTGTGACACTTTAAAAATTAACGGGGCCACTACTGATGCAATCCGCCTTAGACTATTCCCATTTTCCTTGAGAGACAAAGCAAGAGCTTCGCTCCATTCACTTGGGGCAGGCTCTATCACTACTTGGGCTCAACTTTCACAAGCCTTTTTATCGAAATACTTCCCACCTTCTAAAATAGCCCAATTGAGACACCAAATCACGACATTTGCTAAAAAGGAGGGAGAGTCCTTATATGAGGCTTAGGAAAAGTTTAAGGAGTCCTCCACCTTTGCCCACACCATGGGTTGGAGAAGTGGTTGATTGTGCATACCTTCTACAACGGGCTGACCTATAGATCGAGAAATTCCATAGATGCAGCCGCAGGCAGAGCGTTGATGAATAAAAGCCTTGAGGAGGCTTTCAAGCTTATTGAGAACATGGCCCTCAACCACTACCAATGGGCCCATGAGCGAAGCACGCCCAAGAAGGGAGGTGAGTATGATGTTAAGGTATTATCTCTTCTTGCTAATAAGGTTGATGCATTAGCTCAAAAGTCTGATCAATTGAATACATCTAATCATGTTGCTCATAATGCTTCAATGTTTTGTGAGCTTTGCGGTGTGCAGGGTCATCCAACCAACGAGTGCCAGTTAGCTTCGCCTATCACTCCTAATTCATCAATGGAGCAAGTAAACGCCTTCCAAGGTATGAGCCCTCGACCCCTTGGTAATCCATAGTCTAATACACACTGCACATATTTCACAAATTGTAACACTAAGAAAATAATAGAGGTCACGTTTATGAGGAGTGTAACGCCGCTCCTAGTTCTACATATATACACGTCATACTGACGTCATTTGATACGTAATGTGCAAAGAAACATTAACATAACGGCTTCCTCTGTGCCTCGTGCATGTTTTTCTTTAAACATAATTCGAGCTAGGGGCACGCTACTACGTTCATAACATACACGAAACCCTAAGTTCAAACTTTGCGTTTGGAAACTTTCTTTTTATAAACATGACTCTATGGGTTTCGGTTCTCATAACATTAAGCATGGGATCGTTCCATTCCTTTTCCCAATCACACATCCGCATCACATCAAGACTTGAAGGATTCTCCACCATTTCCCCTTTCATACGTCATACACCGCATCACGAAAACACAAAGGAAACCATTGTTAGTCATAAGGACTCAGTGGGTAATAGAATGCGTGAAATGCACGTGACACTCTTTTCTTCCTGTCATTGGGCCCTATTGCTATCCATGTACTTACAAAGGCGCCATCCCTTAACATAACATATTGGCCAAGTCTCAATCCTCTTGCGGGCTTCGCCCATGAGACCGTACATATTTGTGAACACCGGATAGTCAACAGTCACATACATATGCATTCATGACATGATTGTGCACATGTTTACCTTTGTCACTAACATCGTATCATCATGCCAATGTCTCAAGGTCATTAAACGTCATCATAGCGAAGACATTATGCTCTAACATCATACATGCTTCACAAATAACATCACAAGAAGCCATTGCAATCATAACATAGCACATAATCATATTCTTTAACATAATACCATCAAGTACGGCTAACATTTCACTTTTACATTTAACAAGGCGACATTTCATTCAAACGAGCATCACCATTGCAAACATCTCATTTCCTTCTCTCATACATAACAACACATATGTCACATAATGGTTGTATTACATTAAAATCATAATATATTCCTCATGCCTTCACTTGGTCCTTAACATGCATCCAATATAGAAAACTCATGGATTTCCAAGCATAACTTCAATACAAACATTTAAAACATATATACATGCTTCATGAGACATAATAGGAGCTATTACCCACCTTAGATTGAAGAATCCATGGATGACATGCTTCCCTAGTTCTCCCCGTTTCTTCCTCTTCCTTTCTCTTTCCTTTCCTCTTCTTCTTTATGAAATAACCTTGATGAACTCTCTTGATCCATGGATTCAATCAAGGTTGGAGGAGCTTGGACTTGCTTAGACATGACCTTGGATGGGTTTTGGGGCTTAGGGATCAAGTTTGTATGATAACACCTAAGTTTTGACCAAGAAAAGCTAAAATACAGTTTCTACAGACATACATTTACGGTCGTAATTCTCAGATTTACTGCCGTAATTCCTCAATTTACGGCCGTAACCTGTCCACTTGCGGCCGTAACAAAACCCAATACGGGCATACCCAACTCTCTGAAACTTTTCTTCAACTTCCATTTACGGGCGTATTTCATTATTAACGACCGTAACCTGATATTTACGGCCGTAATTCCATTTTTGCTGAAATCTTCTATTTTTCTTCATTTCGAAGGCCGTTTCGAATCCCGAGGCATCCTATATACTGATAAACACATCGTGAACATATCGTATATATATTCTTCATACTAAAACATCATCATACCACTTCGTGTCGCGTTCGAAATCACATACGGTGTACATACGAAATCAATTACTGTTTTGGGACCAACTCGGACGGGGTGTTACAAGAAGTGACACCAATTTTTGTTGATTATCATGCCCAACAACCGTGACCCACTTAATTTTTTTTTCTTATCACTGTCATGGTCATGGACCATGACAATGTGCTCGCCAATTGTCACGGTCATGGACTGTGACAAATTAAGAAGATTGTCACGGTTCATGACCGTGACAATCAGCGAGTCGATGGGTCACGGTCCTTGACCGTGACCCATCCATAAAAAAATGAAAGGGGTTAAAATCCCCAAATCAGCATTTGGGGATCCATACGAGAAACAACATATCCCAAACCGCAAAAACACCATGATTCCACCATTTTCAACAAAAAATTGAACATGTGGTGATGAAATTGGCCCCAAAATTCACGCAATTGAGACTCATATTCACGGAATGACGCCATATTTTCTACCCATTTCTCAGCACTTGTGAAATTCAACACTATAGGTACTTAATTATCTTCTTTCTCCATTTTAGGTCAATGCATGTTTGTGTTGATTGTTTTAAGTAGCCATTTTGCCATTTATGATAATGTTTTCATGTTTATTGTTGTAATTTGTGTTTTTTTTACTTTGTCATTATCTTCTTTCTTTTTAAAAAAAAAATTTTTGTGTAATTTTTTTTACAGTAGCTGCTTAACACTGCTATTGAAAAACAGCAGCGTTAAGCTACTGCTGTAAAACAGTGGCAGCTCTTAAGAGCTGAATAGCAGCAGCTCTTAGCAGCAACTTAAGAGCTGCTGCTTAACATGGTGCTGCTGCCAAGCAGCAGCTCTTAACATGCTCACGCAATTTTTGAGAGTATGAGTACTTGGTTATGTTACATGCTCTTAACATGCTCATGCTCTTCACTAATTACTTACGAGGATGAGTACTTGGTTATGTTACATTTATAAGAGGTGTTTTTCAGAGTTTGATTATAGGGGTTTAGGGTCTTACAATATGAGGACACTTAGACAAGATGACAACTCATGCAATTTTTTTTAACAAAATTAATCATCTTGCAATCTCACATTTGAACACATTCGAATTTAAAAGGTTAATATGCAATGTAACATTATTTAAAGATTATCTTTTTTTTTTTTGGTGAAGAGTACTCGTTTAGCACGATTAGTTCGACTCTTAAGTTGAGGTGATTAGGTATATAGTTTTCAATCAACTCAATATGAATTGTAGATTATTTGATTTGAAAAAGATATTTTGTTTTGTTATCTAATAATAAAGAATGACGAAATCGTATATAACAAAGTGAGAAAATAGAAAGGATGATTAGTAGCTTTTTTTATTCTTGAAAGATTGTAATTTTGTCGGGACGTTTGGTATTACGCCCCTCCTTAACTTTATTTTATTAATAAAAATTCTTCAATTTAGATTTTAGAGCCGAGATCACTTTACCAACAAAAACGGAGAAAATCATAAAAAAGTATAAAAAAGGTAGAGAAAAAATAAAAAAGTGGTATATATACTTACTTACTATATTAAAAAGTGTGGATAAAAAAATGTATAATATAATATGGATGTCAAATTAAAGATATCAAGTCACGGTTTAATATGAACTAAGTTTCAATAACTAATTTTGGACGTCTAGTTTGTTATAGATCTAGAAGTTACGCGTAGAACTTTTAATGGGCCCCGAAAAAGCTATTCAAAATCACCGAGGGACAATAATAATTCTATGTTTTTCTATAATTATATTGCAACAATTCTTGTATTATAGATATAGATGAATTTGGTCCCATTGGTTGTTGAGTATCACATGACTTCCTAACAATAAAATTATGTACTCTTCCTAACAATATGTCTTGTTTTTACTAATTTGTTCAGCCTTTTGAAGATTCACGATTTCACATTTGAATCTCTAGTCTTCACGAAGTGTTTGAGAACCCAGTTTCCTAAGGTAACCGTACATTCTTTCTTCTATCCATCTATTTGTTTCGTCTTTTATTTTGTTTAATCTTTATGTTATTTACATGTCACGTCACTCATAATTGTTGGATAATCATACATGTCACTATACTCAACTATCATCGAGTTTAGAGCACCTGTTTGAAGATTATTTTAGAAATTACAAACTTCCATGTATTTGGAGTGTTTCAAATTTATAAAATAATCTTTGAATTGTCCCATTTTTGGACAATTTGTCATTGATTTATGAATTATGCAGTCTCTTAAACCCAGTGTGTAATGATTCGATTGTGTTTCCTCGATATTCTTCGGGTGTATTCTACAACTACTGTAGATCGTACACTTTGGAGAATACGAGGAGATGCTGCCGAAACTCACATGTATAGTTAGAGAAGACTGCGCAATATGTTTTGATAGCAGAGATCGCATAGATCACAAATCAATGACGAATGGCTTAGGGCCCTACCTTTTAGTTTTGGAGAGATAAGGCGAATTAGGGCATTAACACGATACATGTTGTAACGCCCCGCACGAATTCGTCCCAATTATTTGTGTGTTTCCGTATATAGCTTCGTATGTGATTCCGTATATGATGTGATAGGTTATGACGATGTTCGATATGACGAATGTGGCTACGACGTGTTTACAAGTATATGAAATGCCTCGGGATTCGAAACGGCCGTTAAAACCAAGAAAATGGGAAAATTAGCAAAAAATGGGTTACGGCCGTAAAAGTGGGATTTACGGCCGTAAATGTTGGTTTACGGCCGTAAGAATGGTTATTACGGCCGTAAATATGTGATTTGGGTAGGCGCAAGGCTCGGTAGGCCGCATGACTCGAGTTGCGGCCGCAAAGGATGGTTTACGGCCGTAAGACATAAGAGTTACGGCCATAATTTGGGAAATTACGGCCGTAATTTGGGAATTTACGGCCGTAAATCTAAGTCGGCAGAACTGTTCATGATCAGTTTTTAAAAGGCTGCTCGACCATTATTCATTTCCATTTGGTTCCAACTTCCCCAAAACCTCTCTAAGACTTCCTAGATCATGGGGAAACATCCCAAAGCTCCCAAATTATGTACACAACCCGTATGAAATTCGAGATATAAGGGAGAAGAGAAGAAAGAGAAGAAGAGGGAAAGAAGAGGAAGAAGAAAGGGAAGCATGGTTTGATCTTTGGGACTCGGTTCTTTGTGTTTCGAGGTAGGTAATGGATGTTTTATATGCTTTATGATATGATTACATGTTTAATTACGAAAGAAGTAAGTTATGGATCCGTTTATGGCATGATTGGAATTAGGAAGCATGTTAGGGTTAAGTGGCCTTGTCTTGTGATTATGTGTTGTTTGTTAAGGATACGTGAAGGTTTATGTGACATATATGATCCTTATGTGACCCTATGCCTAGCCCCACGAACTGTTCGACTATTAGAAAGTGATGAATCCGATTATGACATGTATGAAACGAATGAGCATGTTAGGAGAAGTTAGCTCAATCCATGATTGCATTGTGATGTGATGGGACCTTGGCCGTGTTATGTGACCTTTGTGCCTATGTGGTTGTGTTGTTCGGCTATTAGGAAACATAGGTGATGATATGCTCATGAAATGAACCGAACAATGTGCATGCCTAATTGTCTTGTGTGATGGGCTATGGCATTAAAATGCGCTCGTGATGTGTGTATGGCGTGTGTGAGCAATGTGGCCTTATGTGCTCTTACATGTGAATCGTCCAACGTGTTAAGTGTATGCCGTATATGTTAACGTTCTTGTTACGAAGTTACTATGCGATGCGAATGGTAACCATGTATGTAAGTTAACGATGTGCGATGGTGGTATATATGGATCGAGATCAGGGCTTCGTGAGGTAATTGCATGCATAATTCGGTCATGAGCATGCATATACGATGTTGCCTATCGTGTGTTTACATATATGTGGCCAAAATGGGAGCAAAGTGCTATACGGGGCAAAGTGCTACACAAAATATGTGGGAGCCACCTCTTGAGCCCGTAGGAGCCACCTCTAGAGTCCCGGCCTATCTGAACCTCAATGGGGGATCTAGACCCCAAATATGTGAAAGAGGCATATGTGATAAGTATGAACGGCGCCATGTAAACACATCGATTAGCTACAGGGCCCAATGAGATATGAAAAGGATATGACACGTGCATCATGTGCATTGCATCACATCTATTTCCTACTGAGTCTTTGTGACTCATTATGTGTATGATCACTTATGTGTAGGTTACGTGATTGGGTGATGGCGAAGAGTCCCCTCTGTATTACGACGTCGGTGTGTGATCGGGAAAGGGAAACCGAAGATCCTACGACCCACGCGAAAGCAAACGAAACCCTCCTGTATTTATGTATATGTAAGGAAAAGTTCGAACCTAGGGTTTCGTGTTTATGTATACGTGTGGCGTCCCCTCAATTCCGCTGTATTATGTATGTGAGGTGCTTGAGGCCAAATAGGAGGCCGTATGTTTATGTATTCGTGCACCATTTCGTATGATATATATGTATATGTATGCGTATTTGGGGGGGGGGGGCGTTACACATGTTTTTCTCTCATACTATATCTGTTAGCATTATGTTGAAAAAACGTATCAACAATACTTGTTGTTGCATTACTTTCTGAACAATATCGTATTCAATGCTCCAAAACTTGATGAACTCGGCTTTTAAACACTGAAGCTTTTCCGATGGGGTTTCCACTTTATAAAGAATGGATGGGTGAGGTTATGAGAACAAGCCCGGTGTATGTACAAGGGGTTAGGGAATTTTTTAAGTTCGCGAAAAGAAATCTCAACAATAAGATCATGCCATGTTCGTGCACTCGTTTTCGGAACGGTAAACGCTTTCTCGATGAGGATGTATTGCTACATTTGGTAAAGTGGGGTATGGATACTACATATACGTTCTGGTGCTGGCATGGTGAACGGTCTTCTACTTTTGTCCCAGAACAACTGCTGACAAGAGTAAATGTACAAGTGGAGGATCGCTCGGTGGCACGTCCCATGATGAATGACCTTATCGATGACGCCTACGAAGTTAATAACTTCTTAGCCGATGAAAGTATGAGCCATGAGAGATGTGAACAAGCTAATGTAGATGTTAGTCAGGACGAGGACTACCTTCGCTTGAAAGAATTCGCTTCAAAACCTTTATATCCCATCTGTAACAAGGATCACACCACACTGTACGTGATGATAGGGTTGCAAAACCTGAAAAGCCAATTTGGAAGGTCCGGACTTAGTGTGACTGCGTTAGTTTTGTGGGCGAAGGATTTGCTCCCCATTGATAACTCCTTGCCGACAAGCTATCCAACGATGAAGAGTACTTTGAAAGGGTTGGGGATGAAGTACAAGTCTATCCATGCATGCAAATATGATTGCATTTTGTACCGCAATGAATATGAGTCGAGCGACAAATGTCCGATATACAGCGAACCGCGATTTCTTTTAAAGAAGGATACAGATAAGAGGGGTTTTCGAATGCACAAAGTACCGCAAAAAGTTTTGAAATATTTCCCCTTGGGACCGAGGTTGAAACGACTGTACACCATACCGTGGATATTGAAAGCTATGACTTGGCATGCGAGAGCTGAGGAGGGGGGTAATCTTATAAGGCATCCTATCGACTCCACTATTTGGAAATCGGCAAATGTTGCATACCCAGATTTTGCTGCAGAAGCTCGCAATGTTCGTCTTGGATTGGCAACCGATGGTTTCAATCCATTTGGTAATTTAAGCACTAATCAAAGTGTTTGGCCGGCGATCCTCATTCCATATAATCTCCCACCTTCGTTGTGCATGCGAAAAGAGTTCTGTATGTTATTCTCTTGATTCCTGGTCCAAAAGCTCCAAGCGATGATATTGACGTATTTCTAGCTCCATTAATAGAGGAATTGAATTCTTTGTGGGTTGAAGGCGTACAAGCGTTTGACTCACATGAGCGAGAGAGTTTCACACTCAAGGCTATGCTATTGCGGGCAATTCATGATTTGCCAGCGTATGGCACACTATCTGGTTGCAATGTTCATGGCTACTTTGGATGCCCTATATGTGCTGAAGATACTCAGTCTGAATGGTTGCCAGCGAGTCATAAGATTTGTTACCATGCCCATCGTAGATTTCTAGCACGGGATCACAACTTCAGGCAAGACAAAAGCAACTTTCTTCCTAGTGATGTTGAAATGAGGACAGCTCCGAGGAGGCTACCGGGATCAGAAATTGAAAGGAAGGCTTCAGCTGCAGGACATGATTTGACAGGTAAACATCCTAAAACTTTGGCAAAGAAACACAAGAGTAGAGGCGATCCCAACGATCCTAGTAAAACAAAGCCATGGTCTAGAAGGTCATTGCTCTATGACTTTCCATATTGGAAAGATCATTCAGTCCGATATGTGGTAGACGTCATGCATGTAGAGAAAAACATCATAGAACATATAGTAGGCACATGCCTACAGAGAACACATTCGAAGCATGGTGACATGGCACGAGAGGACCTTCGATTGATGAAACTTAAGAAGAGCTTATGGATGCAGAGTGACCGCGAAACCGAAAAAAGTGTCATGCCCGATGGAGCCTTCATACCGTCTAAAGACGAGAAAGATGTGTTTCTCAGAACGTTGTATGATTTGAAACTTCCAACAGATTACTCCTCCAGCTCACGTAGGGTTATCAACTTCACTGCAGCGGATTTGAAACAATGCAAGTCTCATGATTGGCATGTCATCATGCAACTAGTCCCCTTACAGTTCAGGCACCTGCTTTTGAAACACAAGGAGCTACGTTGAGCTATTATGCAAATAAGTTTGTGTTTCACCCTATTGTGTGAAAAAGTTGTTAATCGAAAGCATATGGTCGTGGCCAGATCAATTCTTGCTGAGGCAACATGCGTGTTCAAAAAGTATTTCCTGCCTTCATTCTTTGACATCAGCATCCATCTATTGGTGCACTTGTATGATGAGGCCCTTATGTGTGGCCCTATTAGATATCGGTGGAAGTACCCATTTGAACGACTAATGAAATTTTTTAAAGATTACGTGAAGAATACTCGGTACATTGGGGGATCAATTGCGGAAGAGTATATCACAAATGAGGGTTATTTGTTTGCAAGGGAGTACATGCCTAATCCCGGCATTGGAAGTTTTAATCCTTGCCGTGAGCAATTCGTTAATGAAACTGGTGAGTTTGAGGATGAAAAGGCATTCGGAAAGGGAAAGAAAGTACGTCTATCAACTCTGCAGTATGAGCAGGTATCCTGTTATGTTTATGAAACGCACTAGGATGTCGATGAATGGCGAATGTAAGTCTCCATAAGCTTCCGTATGTCCGTATTTACATTTTTCGAATATGTTATATTAACAAAATGCTATTAATTGCGAAATATAGGAAATATAATGCATCTCAGCAGTGTAAAAGACGGACAAAAGGGGTTTCAAATCCCCATTACGACTTTAGCCAATGGATATCAAATGAGGTAGTTACTACATTTTACCTTGCTTCTGTAATAGATTAATTTTATGTTCGACTAACATTAGGAACGTCGTATAAACATTTTATTTGTATAATTCAGTTGCTAAAAATTGGTGATGTAACGTCGAGGCTCGCACGGTTGGTGAAAGGCCCTACGTTTCATGCCCAACAGTTTGGAAGATATCGAGTCAAGGGTTTTGTTTTCTCTGAACATAGTAGCGAGCAACAACCTAGTGGGAGGCAAAATAGCGGCATTGCAATTAATGCCTTAACGAATTGTGTATCTAGGTCAAAATATAAACATCCGAAGGAGGTTGAGTTGACGTATTATGGGATTGTTCAACATATATATGAACTAGATTACATAGATTTCGTGGAGACAGTTTTTTAGTACGATTGGGTGCAAGTTGAGGACAAAAACGCTTGTACGGTGGATTCTGCTACAAATATGGTCATGGTTGACTTGACCAAACTGAAGAGCAAGGGCAACGTCAAAGACGAGCCGTTTGTTTGTGCCTTTAAAAATATAAAGTAGGTCTTCTATTCGAAGTATATCAACAATGGTCACTGGTCTATTGTACTACATTCACCTTAGCGGTTGACTGCACAAGTTGATGTATTCCAAGCCCCAACTGAGTTCCAATCTGTGTTGGATGACAATCCAAATTTTTACGCCTTCTTAGACTACTTGGATAATTAGGTCTTTTCTTTCTATTGTAATGTGTGGCCCTATTCCAATATATCTTTTCTTTCTCTTTTTCCATATTGTAATCATTTGCTATATGTATGAATTTTAAAGTATGTCTTAGTAGATGTCATTCTAGTTGTCTACATGTAGTTGTATGGATTATATGCACTTTTTTGCTTTATCGGAGTTTACAACCTTCAATAGGGTTCACTACCTTCTGTAGTTATCTACAAGTGATACTATTGCTCTTAAGTATAATATCGTGTCTTGATGTTTACATCTTGCAGATGCATAGATATACCCCGAAGCTGAAGGTGCAAGTCAATTTTGACGTATTAGGCAATCCCATTGGCTCTAATAAAAAGACATTCAGGACCCGTTCATTGGAGTTGGCTAAAACAGCAGTGGGTATTGACTACGAAGATTGGAGAACCGTAGAAAAAGGCGTGAAGAATGACATTTGAAACTTGCTCACCAATGAGTTTGATCTCGATCCTGTGCACAAGCCAAGTGTTCTCTCTCAGATAAGAACGCAATTGAAGGAAAAAAAAATTTGCGCAGACGCACATTTGGTGAATCTAGTAGTGAGAGAGAAATCTTGGAGTACAAGGGTAAAGCTCCGGAGAATGAATATATCCCAGCAAGCCATTGGGACGAGTTTGTTGAACGCGAGGATTGGGCTGTCAAGATTGAACAGAGATTAAAAAACAAAGAAAATTAAAAAAAAAAAGCAAATAGAGCAAAGAAGATAGATGTTCATTTGCTTCGGGCCAAACCGTATGCCCAAATTGCTGATGAATGGTCGGTACTTTTTTTTGTTTGTGTTTTTGTACATATTGAAGGTTATTTTTTTATTTTTTTATTTTTATTTTGAATAGAAGTATATTGAAGGTTAAATATTGATTATTGTACCATAATTGATTATGGAAAAGTTTAATATACTCTTAATATCAATGCCGGTTGAGTACAGACTTGATTTTCTTTGAGTCTAAAATTGGGATCTCATTTGTTGCATCTCATAATGCTTACAACTGAATCGTTTTGATTTTGTAGGATCGAACGAAATGCATGGATAACGAGGGCCTCACCCCAACTCGTACAAACCTATACTTGCTTGCCTGGAAGAACAAAGAATCAGGTGAGTATCACCCGAATTTTGTCGAGACTGCGGTGAGTTAACGTATGCATATATATATATATATATGTATGTATTTGCCTACATTCAATTATCTTTGTGACATGCTAGAATTAGTGAGATACGAACGAGTCAGGGAGGAGATTTGAGTTCTACGGATCTCGATACCGATCCTTTGACTCAAGTTCTTGGCAAAGACAAATCTGGCCGAACTCGTGGTGTTGGAAGCGGAGTCTCTAAGACCAAGTACAATGTAGCGCCCCGCATAAATTCGTCCCAAATACGTATGTGTTTCTATATCTGATATCGCATGAACTGCTATGAATATCGCTTGATGTGATGAAAATGTATATTATATATCTACACCATGTTTACAAGTATATAGATGCCTCGCGATCCGAAACGGTCGTCGAAATCAAGAAAAATGAAAAATTTCAGCAGAAGCATATTTACAGCCGTAAATTTATGGGTTGCGGCCGTAAATATGTATAATACGGCCGCAAATGTCTAGAAGAAGAAAAGTGAAGAAATTTTCAGAGAGTTTCATGCGGCCGTATGATTCAAGGATACAGCCGTAAATTATAGGAGTGCGGCCGTAAGTTCAGAATAATGGAAATGGCCGAAAATTTTAGAGAGCTGATTACGGCCGTAAAGGATTAAGTTACGGTTGTAAAAGTGGGATTTATGACCGTAAATTTAAGAATTACGGCCGTAATTTTAAGTCGGCAGAATGGTATTTTAAGTCAATTTCAACCATTTCCTTGGTCTCTATCCACTCGACTCGGTTCCTAAGGCCCCAAATCACTCTCAAGACCCCCAAGAATATATCCTACCTTCTCAACCTCCCCGTAATATTGAAGTAATCCGTATGTAACTCACGTTGCCAAGAAGAAAGGAAGAAGGCGAATATGAGGAAAGGAAGAAAAAGAATGAAGGAAGAAAGGAATGCTACCCAACCTCACTTGTGCATGATTCATGTGGGTAATAGATGTTTTATATATATCATGAAGTAATTAGATGCTTATGAATGAATTAATCAAGACATACCTATGTTTATGATGTATATGACATTAGAGAGCATGTTAGGATCGAGTAGCTTTAGTTTATGATTATGTCATGATATGATGAGGATATAGGTATGTTTGCATGATCCTTTATGCCTAATTCTATGAGTTGTTTGGCTACTAGGAAACATAGTTAATGTTACGTCCATAAAATGAACCGAATCGAACGACATACATGCTCAAATGATTCACGTGAGGGACTTTGGCATTAGGGTATGTTAAATATGAGAATTAGGATGGTTTACGTGATGAAGTTGTTATATGCATGATATATGTGATGAGGGTCTGATTATGATGTGTAACGCCCCGAGTTCTAAGAACCCGGAACGCTAGTTCTTTCTTTAAAATATTTCTATTTTTTTATAATAATATTTATAAATGTGGAAAAACAACAAGTAATTAAGATATGGAAATTCTTTTAAAATTTTAAATTGACAAACACATTTAGAGTATCTTGCATAGGTTCAATCTCTTATAACTCAAAACATGCGACATAAAATGCAATTTATTTCAAACAAACAAAATACATTCTTCAAATGTTTCATAGTACTCGAATTAACAACGAAAATAAAACTAGTTTATGTAAGAACCCTAAGGAGCTTCCACGCCTTGCCCCACCTCCAATTCCTCAATCTGCAATTTATTCATTTAATAGAGAAAACGTGAGTATTTAAAATACTCAGTAGACCCCGCGCACAACAATTAATATATATTATAAATTAATGCACATAAACATCATACATCATAAAATATGAACAAGTAAGTGATACAGGTTCGTTCATCATCCCTTTTTAATCTTGCACGTCATCATTGTGTTTAAAAGCACGTCGTCATTATTTATTAGCCTAAGGGCCTATCATCATAGTGCTATTAAACAAGTCGTAAGTAGGCTAAGAGTCTATCGTCATAGTGCCGAGGAGGCATGTCATAGGTAGGCTAGAAGCCTATCATCACATAACATTACATGCAGTATTTATAACAATATTAATTGTAAATGCGCACATTTGAAAAATAATTTTTAGAAAATGAGTCTACCTTAAACCTTTTTGCCGAGTATTGAGCTTTCTAACGGTGAGAAGTCAGTCCTCTAGCTGTCTGTACGCCTCGTCTAGTCAATAAGGAGTTAAATTTCTGTTAATATTCTTAAATATTACGTATCTATGGATAATATAGAATTTTTGGACCAAAATTGAATGAATATAAAAAGTTTGGGAGTCAATTTGAAAGAATTGAATAGTTTGAGGACCTAAATGCAATAAAATTGGACTAAAAGTATTTTGAACTCAATTATAAGATTTTTAAAACATGGAGGGCTTAGATGCAATTAAAGTTTGGGGGTAACTAAAATACGAATAAGAAATTAGAGGATTAAAAGTGAAATAAAAATTTAGGGGTCAAATTGCAATAATTGAAAGTTAAGGATTAGAATTTAAATAAACTTTAAGGGCTTACTTAAATAATATAAATAACTTGAGGGACTTAATTTGTAAAGATAATATAGGGACTAAATTATAATAATTAAAGGTTGAGGATTGAAAATTAAATAAACTAGAGGGACCAACTTAAACTAATTAAAGAACTTGAGGGACTTGACTTGCAATTACGAAATTAGAACATGGATTTGGGTCAAATAACAGCTCGGTTCTCAGGCTGCATCTTTCTCTCTCGTTCTTCTCGGTCGAAAAATGGAGAAAAAGGAAGATTTGGCGGCGGTTTTCCGGCGGTGATTGGCGGCGAGTTCATCGGCGAAGGTGGAGGTTGAGGTGGTGGTGCTACTGGTGGTTTCAATTGAAAGGAATGGTGAAGATAGGGTGTGAAATTGAAGGTTGAAAGTTGAGGAAGAAATTTGGGTATTTTCAAAATTCGATTTAATCTCTAACTATTTTCGAAATTAAATGGTCCTATGATGTTCTAGGGAGATAGGGGAAGGTGTAGGTATAATTTTTATGTCGTGGAGTCGAGTTTGGGTGTAGAGGATTGTTCCTTGGCCACGGGTTATGGCATGAACGTATATGTATGTATATATATGCGACTGTGTGTGTTATCCTTGTGTTTGAGTTGCTGTTGATTGTAGTTACTGCTATCCGCATGGAGATGGTGGTGGTGATGTGGTGGTGCGGTGGTGGCCGGATTTGTGCATGTGGGTGTAAAGCCAAGGATAATAGGCTAACAACTAATCAAAAGAGTGTAATACTAAATAAAAAAAAAAACCGAATTGGAATGGAGATGTAAATAAAAATGATAAGAAATCTTACCACTTGAAACTTGCTTGATGTGTTGTGATGAAAGTGGATATGGTGGGTTTGAATGAGTAGAGGCTAGGGTTTACAAATCCTATACAAAGATGTTTCAAGGGGGAAAGTAAGGTTACAATTTCAAATGGGCTCTCTTTTGGCCAAATATGAAGATGAGTCTATAATTGAGTTTAAAGAAAATATTGGGCCTTAATTGAACAAAAATAAACTTTTGGGATTAAAATGAACAATTTCTAAGGTTTTGTCCTCAATTGCAAATTTTGAAAATAAATAAATTTTATAAATTATTTCTTAAATAATATTCAATAATATGTATTTAATTTGAAACACGTCTGTTATTAAAATCTATAGGTAGAGTCGCAGTGACACGTTCGAGATTTTATTTAATTAAATATTATTTTTATATAAGAAAATTTTCGGTCTCGGTCACTACATGATGTATGTATATATTTTGTTTAGGTAACGTGGCATTACGTGATGTTATATGTGAATTGTCCAATGTATCGAATGTATGCCTTATGTAATGACTTTGATGTATGATATGTTATATGAAATGAATGCGTAATGCCGTGTGTTATGAAAGGAAGATGGTGCCCTTATGTACGAAGTAAATACATGATTGTGAGGCCATGTATGTATGTTAAGTATGAACGACGATGATATGAAACGAAATCAAGGTTTCGTGAGGTAAATGTATGCACAATCATGTCATAAGCATATGTATGTGATGTTGACTTTCGATACTTACAAATATGTATAGTCTCTTGGGGGATCTAAGCCCCGTATGTTTATAGAGGCTTTGGCCCGAATGGTGGTCTCACAGGGGATCTAAACCCCGCATGAGGATTGAGACCTGGCCAATATGTTATGTTATGGCGCTTTTGTAAGCATACGGTAGCAACAGGACCCAACGATAGGAAGAAAATGGTGTCACGTGCATTTCATTGCGTTGCATTCTATTATCCACTGAGTCTTTATAACTCATTACGTGTATGTTTATGTGTTTGTAGGTTACGTGATTAGGAGATGGTGAAGAGTCCTCTTGTGTGATGTGACGTCGATGTGTGATCGGGAAAGGAAATCCGACGATCCTACGAACCACGTGAAAGTAAAACTGAAACCCTTAGAGATACGTTATGTATGAAAAGTTTAAATGTAATTACAAACTCGGGTTTCGGTATATCTTTTATTCACGTGTAACGTACCCTCGAATCCGATGTATTATGTATATGACGTGCACGAGGCCCAATAGTGGGCCATTATGTTCATGTGTTCGTGCATATGACGTATAATATGATGTCATTTTGACGTATATGTATGTGTTATGAGGGAGGGGCGTTACAGGTGGTATCAGAGTAGGATTCCTTATTCCCCACACATCAATGGACTCTTTTCGCCACTCTATGTGAAGGTATGATGATGTTATGATGCTTTGACATGTTATGAACAAGGAGAAAGTATGTTATGAATGCATGCTATGTTATGATCCACATGCAATGGTTTTGGGATCAAATTGAAATAAAATGATATGAGTGCATGATAAGCTCCATATAACATGGATCTATATATGAATGTATGATATGTACGTCCAATGTGAAAGGATGACCATAAGTCCCTTATGATGTGAAAGTATGTTATATCTTATTATGTTACATACAAGGCCACTTGACCATGTGTTTCTTTGATGGAGCAAATGCAAAATAAGGTAGCCTCCACTAATTCCAAACTCGACAAGCTTCTCAACTTCTTCAATTTGCAAGGCCAAGGTGGCCCCGATATAGACATTCCATCCCCTAGTGTTGGCGGTAGTGCCTCGATCAAAGGTTTTCTGGCTGCAGAAGAAGCCTCATCGCATCCCGTGGTGAGTAGCAACAACTCTGGGACAATTGTAAACAACGATTACTATCAGCTGCGAAATTTGAAGAACCAAAAGAATATTAGATTGGTAAAGCTTGAGACGATTGAGCCAGGCACAATTGTTCACTCGCGAGCATTGCGTCATCCTGAGGTGAAAGTAATAATATTGTCCATTTACCCGGATATGGAGAATGAGCTGGTGTATCTTGGTCAGCAAGGGTGTCCCACCACGTTGGGAGATTTTGACGATGGCTCATTTATCGCGTGGCGTTTATATCTATTGGAAAAGGTACGTTGATAGTTCCTTTATCTCTTTGATGTTTCCTTATGAATTTTAAATTAACTGTTATGAATGATTGTATGGACTTAATATATAGATTTGGACGTGATTAGTTAGCTAGATTCAGAACTTAGCATGGATTTTATATGTACTAAGTTTGGATGTATTGTTTAATGAATGTGGATTATATGGGATTGTATGGATTTCTTACAAATGGTTATTTTGAATGTATTGTGTAATTTGTGCGGATTGTATTGTATTTTGTTAGTGTTGGTTGTATGTTTTTGGATGATTAGAGTGTGGATGGATTGTTTGTAGTGTGGGTAAACATAGATTGGTTGTATTGTGGATGGGTTGGTTGTATTGTGGATGGATTGTAATTACTGATTTAGTTCGTGTTGTTGTATAGTGGGTCAATATGGCTTGGATGTGTAGTGTGGAGGGATTGTAAAACATCAACTTCTCATTGTGGGTCAACATGGCTTAGTTGTGTAGTGTGGAGAGTTGGTGTGTGAATGGGATTGCAATGTGTGTGTGGATGATTGTAATTCGTGATCAAGTTTCTTATTGTGTAGTGTGGAGAGTTAGTATGTGAACTACTTTGCAATGTGTGTGTGGATGATTGTACTTAGAGATCAAGTTTCTTATTGTATTTGTAGTGTGTGGATGAATTGGTTGCAGAGTTGTATGGATTGTTTGTGGTGGATGGATTGGTTACATGAATTTGTTGTAGAGTATAGATTGTTTGTGGTGGATGGATTGGTTACATGAATTGTATGGATTGTTTGTAGTACTGATTGGGTGTCCTATGGGTTTTTGTAGTAGATATGCAGCTGCCGCTAGTTTCCAGGGAACACAACTGAAATTTCAAAGTTTCAAAAAAAGAAAGCATTGCCACGGTCGTTGACCGTGACAATTGAACGACGTATGGCCATGGTCAATGACCGTGACAACTTAGTCACGGTCGATGATCGTGACTGACAAGTCACGGGTAATAACCGTGACAATTTTAAATTTTGTCACGGTTAATAACCGTGACAATCCGCGAGAAAAGGGTATTTACGAACTCGAATTTTAAACTGACTTAGTGTTATTGTCACGGTCAATGACTGTGACAATGGGGTTAGTCACCCTTAATATTGTCACGGTTTTTTACAGTGACAATCAGCGAGTTCTGGTGTAGTGACATACAACCCCGGATGGAGAAATCGTCCCAATTTCTCTTGGAAGACCCCAACACTCCTCCATAACCCTACAACCCTCCTGGTTTCCAACCTAGGCCTAACCAACAGCAGCCCCCACCACAGAAGTCTAACTTGGAAAGTTTGATGGAAACTTTCATTGCCACCCAATCTAAGACAAACGAAACCATCCATAACCCCATCCAACAATTGAACACAAAGATTGACTCCCTAGCCACCTATAACAGGATGCTAGAAAACCAGTTGGCCCAACTTACTAGCTCTTCCACCAGGACTCCCGGTGCTTTACCAAGTCAACTAGTGAATCCTCCGGACCAATGCAATGCCGTTACCTTGAGAAGTGGGAAAGAGCTAGAAGAGCCTAAGAAGAGTGAGGGGAAGGCTAAGGGTGATCATGTAAATGAGACTGTTGAGAGTGAACCAAAAATCCCCACTACCGAACACAAGGGTAAAAAGGAAAAGAAAGATGAAGAGCTTAGTGAGAGTGAGGAAGAAAAAAGAAAAGCCCTAGACAACAATGTCACTCCCACCACCTACAAGCCAAGACTTCCCTACCCACAAAGGTTTGCCAAGGCAACGCTGGATCAGCAGTTCGGTAAGTTCCTCGAAATTTTTAAAAAACTCTATGTCAATATTCTTTTTACTGATTTAATGACACAAATGCTATCATATGCTAAATTTTTAGAGGATATATTGACTAGAAAGAGGAGTCTTGATGAGGTGGAGACCGTTGCTTTTACAGAAGAGTGTAGTGCGCTTCTTCAAAATAGGTCCCCTCCTAAACTCAACGACCCCGGGAGCTTCTCAATCCAATACACCATGGGCCAAATGACAATTGAAAAAGCCATGTGCGACCTAGGCGCCAGTGTTAGTGTGATGCCCTTTTCCATTAGTCAAAAGCTTAACATGGGGAGTTGAAAAACACACAGACCCGGCCACAGTTCCGGTTCCGAACCGAAACCGGAGGTTCGGAACCGGGTCAAACCCCCCACACCCACTCCCAAATTTTTATTTTTTTTTAATTTTTTTACTATTTTATTTTTATCTATAAATATCCCTTTTTTTTCATTTTTTCACACCAAAAATTCTCAATCTCCATTCTCTCATTCTCATTTCTCATTCTCAACAATTCTTCAATATCCAATTCTCCATTCTCTCATTCTCATTTACATACAATCTTTAATTCTTTATAAGTTTATATTTTCAATTCTTATTAGTTATCTATTATTACACATTTACAATTTCTATTTTCTAGTTTCTACTTTCTAATATCTAGTTTATAAGTTTCTTTCTAAATTTCTATACTATATTTTTATTTTATTTTACTAAAATGTCTGGCTTTAGTGAAGATGCATCAAACCACATATTTGGTTTTGGTGATTTTTCAACAGAAGAAAGCGGAAATAATAAAAATCCACAAATTGATTGTTCGGACCCACCTGAACATGAAGGCGAAGATAAGAAGAATAAGAGAATTTCCAATTCCGATATTTTCAATACCCATTTCAAAAAAGTACCAATAAGCGGTAAAGAATTTCAAGTATTATGCAACTATTGCGACAAGAAGTTCAAATTTATATCCGGATGGGGCTACGGCACTTTCAACAAACATTTGGAAAGAGATCATGGTAACGTGCTTGTTGGACTCCAGCCGACACAAACTCAAATTACCGGGTATGGAAATTCTTCTGGTACTTCTCAATTATTTAAATACTCAGATGAAAAAAATAAAATAGAATTAGCGAAAATGATTAGTATGGAACACTTATCTTTTAGTTTCGGTGAAAGGGTTGGTTTTAATAATTACTGCCAAAGAGCTTTAAATCCTAGTGCAAAACGTGTACCTAGAAATACTCTAAAACGTACACTTTTAAAAATATTTAGAGATCGAAAAAAAGAATTGACACAAATTTTTCAAAATTAGATAATTCAATTTCTATTTGTAGTGATATTTGGAGTGATCATTGGGAAACACATTCTTATATGGGCATAACATGTCAATGGATTGATAACGAATGGCAGATGCAAAAAAGAATTATTTCACTGAGATGTTTTGATGATCGACATAATGCCAATAACATTTTTAGAGTAATTCGAAATATTTTGGAAGAATATGGTCTAGTTAGAAAAATTTTTTCTATTTCTTTTGATAATGCGACAGCAAATACTGCTTCAATTAGTGAGTTACAAAATATTTGCCAACCTAATATTGGCGGTAAATTTTTTCATGTTCGATGTGCATGTCATGTTTTAAACTTATGTGTACAAGATGGGTTGAAATGTTTAAATGTTGCACTTACACCAATTAAACAAGCAATTTCTTATTTATGGTCACATAGCACAGTAATGAAAAATTGGCAGAAATATTGTAAAGAAAATGGTAGGAGACCAAAAAGATTTCCTAAAGATATTTCGATTCGTTGGAATTCAACTTATATGTTACTAAACAGTTCATTTGCATACAAAGACTTGTTATGCACTTTTATTTCACAAAATGTACCTCAAGTTACTTTATATCCACAAATGTGGGATGTTTGCACAAATCTTTTGGATTTTTTGAAAGTTTTTTATGATGCGACACATGTTTTAAGCGGTGTTTATTATCCTACATCACATTTACTTTCAGTTGAATGTATTAATGTGGCTGGTGCATTTGATGAATATTATGATGATACGGTTTTACAAGAACCAATAGTATTGATGAAAAGTAAATCGTTAAAGTATTATACGGAAATTCCTTTAATTAATCTTGTTGCATGTGTTTTTGATCCTAGGACTAAAATAGAAGGTTTAACTGTTTATTTAACTTTTTATTACAATTGTTTAAATATTAATTTTGATGTTGATATGCAATTGTATAACATTAAAAAAGTAGTTAGAGAATTATTTGATGAATATTTAAATCATTATGGAACACCTTCTTCATCTTCTACTGCTTCTAGTTCTTCTAGTCAAGTTCGGGAAGATTTAACTAAACTTGGAGCTGGTGATCGATTATTGAGGCAACGACATAAAAGACCTAAAGATTCATCCGATTCCGATGGATCTCCCGAATTTGACATTTATCTAACAACTACTTTTGAGTTTGGTGATAGTAAAGTAGGTAAAGATTTTCCCATCCTTGAGTGGTGGAAACGTCATCAAAATACTTATCCTATACTATCACGAATTGCAAAAGATATATTTGCAAGCCCAGTGTCAACTGTTTCTGTAGAACAAGCTTTTAGTACGGGAGGAGTTATTTTGGATCCGAAACGATCAACTTTGCACCCCGATTCATTAGAAGCACAAACATGTGTCGACGATTGGTGTAAAGCAGATGAAAGAGCCCAACAATGTGAGAATGAAACGGAAGACGATTATGATCTAACTACCGAAGGAAGTGAAACCACAACTTCCGGCCCAGGAAGTGACTAAATTAAAGAGGTAAGAGAACTACGTCGGCTTTGATTCCTCTCGAGAGGATACGTAGGTAGCTTAATTTTTGGTAAAAAATTAAGTTCAAGCCTTATATTATTTGAAATTTTTTAAAAAATTTTGATTGAAGTTAACTGGTCAAGGCGTCAAGCGGTCAACTGATGAAGGTTCCGAAAAAAAAAACCGGGAACCGGCGGTTCCGGAACCGGAACCGCCGGTTCCAAAACCGAACCGGAACCGGCCTTTGGCCGGTTCCGGTTCGGTTCCAACTTTTTGGAACCGTGAACCGACGGTTCCAAAACCGGAACCGCCGGTTCCGGAACCGTGGCCGGGTCTAAACACACACATGACACTCCAAATGGCTGACCGTTCACTTAAGTACCCCGTGGGAATTCTCAAAGACCTATCCGTTAAAGTAGGAAAATTCTTCATCCCTGTAGACTTTGTAGTCTTAGAGATGGATGAAGATTCTCAAATACCCATCATCCTAGGAAGACCATTTTTGGCCACGGCAGGGGTGATCATAGATGTTAAGAATGGGAAGCTACTAAGTCTGACTGTGCGGGAAGATAAGGTTGAGTTTATGCTGACCAATGTTTTGAAAAATCCTATGCTCGAAAGCTCTTGTTATTTGATTGATGCAATCGAAAGTATATCTAGGGAGCATTCCCCTACGGACCTCACTTATGCTCGTGTTGTGGAGGTGGATGAAGAGGAACTTGCCCAGGTACTCGAGAAGGACAATTTGACTGGTAAGGCCAATGATTCGACTCTTGGCCATGAGGTACAAAAGCTTGAATTAAAACCCCTTCCTCCTTCCTTGAAATATGCATTTTTAGATGAAGATGAGCTATGTCCTGTGATTGTCAATGCTAGCCTAGATGATGAACAACTTTTTAAGTTGCTCAATGTTTTGAAAGAACACAAAAAAGCCATCGGATATAGCATTGATGATCTCAAGGGCATAAGTCTTGATTTTTACATGCATCGCATCTCACTAGAGGAAGGACACAAGCCTTCAATTGAGAATCAACGTCGTTTGAATCCCAATATGAAGGAAGTGGTGAGGAAAGAAATCATGAAACTGCTTGACGCAGGGATTATCTACCCTATCTCCAATAGTAAGTGGGTGAACCCACTACAAGTAGTTCCAAAAAAGGATGGAACAACCGTTGCTCTTAATTCCAACAACGAGTTGATTCCAACCCGGGTTGTCACTGGGTGGTGTATGTGTATTGATTACCGTAAACTTAACAATGCCGCCGCAAAGACCACTCCCACTACCTTTTATTGACCAAATGTTAGAGAGACTCGCCAATCACTCATATTTCTGCTATTTGGATAGATATTCTGGATTTTTCCAAATCCTCATCCACCCTGAGGATCAAGAAAAAACGACATTCACGTGTCCCTATGGCACCTTTGCATACCGCAGAATGCCATTCGGACTGTGCAATGCCCCAGCCACATTTCAGAGATGCATGATGGCCATATTTTCCAAGTTTATTGAAAATATTATGAAAGTTTTTATGGATGATTTCAGTGTCTATAGATCTTCTTTCAATGAGTGTTTGGCTAGCCTCTTTAAAGTCCTTACGAGATGTGAAAAGGTCAATCTTGTGCTTAACTGGGAAAAATGTAATTTCATGGTACATGAGGGGTTAGTTTTGGGTCATATTGTGTCTTCTGGGGGAATTGAGGTTGACAAAGAAAAATTGGAAGTCATTGAGCAGTTACCATCCATAACAAATGTTAAGGGTGTCAGAAGCTTCCTTGGTCAAGCGGGATTTGATCGCCATTTTATCAAGGATTTTTCTAAAATCGCCAGACCGCTCACCAAATTGCTTGTCAAGGATTCCCCATTTGTGTTTATTGATGATTTTCATGTAGCATTTTGCAGGCTTAAGCAAGCACTGATCTCGGATCCCATCATCCAATCACCAGATTGGGAGCTCCCATTCGAAGTAATGTACGATGCTAGTGACTTCGTAGTTGGTGCTGCCCTTTGTCAGAAAAAGAACAAAACTCTCCATGCTAGTGTATTCCGGCAGAAGAGGTAGAAAGTGTCTTGACTCATTGCCACTCTCTCCCCTGTGGTGGCCACGCTGGTACAGCAAAAACAGTGGCAAAAGTCCTCCAATGTGGTTTCTTCCTGGCCCATGCGTTGTAAAGATGCAAGGAAGTTTGTGACTTCTTGTGACGCATGTCAAAGAAGTGGTAATATATCACGGAAACATGAGATGCCACTCAACAATATTTTGGAGGTTAAAATTTTTTACTATTAGGGTATAGATTTCATGGGGCCACTTCCATCTTCAAATGGCAATTGCTACATCCATGTAGCAGTCGACTACGTGTCGAAATGGGTGGAAGCCGTGGCGTCACCGACCAATGACTCCCGAGTGGTTCTCAAGCTCTTCAAGAAGATTATTTTCCCGAGATTTGGAGTCTCAAGAGTGGTGATAAGTGACGGGGGATCTCATTTCTCCAACCGAAGTTTTGATGCCCTCTTGAGGAAATATCGGGTTATACACAAGCAAGGCTTAACTTATCATCCGCAGTCTAACGAACAAGTAGAAGTGTCAAATCGAGAAATCAAATCAATTTTGGAGAAGGTCGTTTCGAAATCTCGAAAGGATTGGGCCCTTAAGCAAGATGATACACTTTGGGCATATTGAATGGCGTTCAAAATGTCAATTGGCACTACCCCGTATAGGCTTATATATGGAAAGACAAGTCACCTACTGGTAGAACTCGAGCACAAGGCCTTTTGGGCTGTCAAGCAGCTTAACATGGACTATGATGCTGCGGGCGAGAAGCGGCTCTTACAACTGCATGAGCTAGAAGAGCTTAGACTAAAGGCCTATGAGAATGCCCGGCTATATAAGGAACACACTAAGCGGTGGCATGACAAGCGCATCCTCCACCGACAGTTCCGTGAAGGCGATCTGGTGTTTCTCTTCAATTCCGCTTGAAACTTTTTTTGGGAAAGTTGAAATCCAGATTGTCCGATCCATTCCAGGTAGTCAAGGTCTTTCCCTATGGGGCTTGGAGGTCCGTAGTGAAACGGGACGTACTTTCAAGGTAAATGGCCAAAGGCTCAAGCTCTACTTGGATGGAAAACGTACAGGTACGTCTGAGACTGTTATTTTATGTGATATCCCCTCGGGGAGTGGATTCTGATAATTAGATCTACTACTGTTGTGCGGGACATCAAACCAGTGCTCCGTGAGAGGCAACTCATGTTCCTTTATCTCGTTTCTTTGCCTCAGTCTAGTTTTTCTTTTCTTTGTTTCCTTTTGTTTTCTGCTTCCATGATAAATGTCACTTGGTTAGAGTTAGACGGTAATTTGCAGGTGGTTGAAAGATGGATAATCCACTCAAGCACTTATGAGTTGCAAAGAAAAACAGATCATTGCATGACCCCCCGTGCAAATTCCACAGGCCATGTGGATGGGCATGGTGGCTCATTCAACATTGCACAGACCGTGGAAGAAAAAGTGCCAAAAGAGTGAAAATAAGACTAGATCACAGCACCGCCCCCTGTGTCACATTGCACCGGCCGTGTAAAAAAAAAAAAGGGAAATTTCAAAAAATTTCGAAAACAAATCTCTGCAATCTGCACAAAAAAGGGGGGTCAACCCTAATACACCTAATACATTCCTTTCCTGCCTTTTTCTTTGCTCTCACCTCCCTCTTCCTTTCTCTCTCTCTGCTGCTCCCTCTTTCTCCCTACCATCTCTCTCGTTTCTTTCTCTTATTTGTTCCTCTCTTTCACCGCCGCCACCACCACCCACCGGCGGCCACGCCACGCCCCATCGTCGCCACCCCATCTATCTTCGCTTCCTTTTCCCTTTTCTTTCTTTTCTCTCTCTTTCTTCTTCCTTGTTTCTTCCTCTTTCTTCCTCTCCCTCACACCGCCCTCCACCACCGCCCACGGCGATGTACCGCAAGACCACCCTCCATCTCTTTTTCTCCCTCTTTCTTTCTTTTCCTCTTTCTTTTCTTTTTCTCCCTCTTCTCCCGCTCTCTCTTTCCCAACCACATGCCCACACCGTCGGATCTCCACCCTCGTCGCGGCCGCCGTAGATCTCCACCGCCGGCCAACACCACCTCTCTCCTTCTTCCTCTTTCTTTATTTCCCGTTTGTTACTCAAAAAAATTAAAAAATAAAAAAAATAAACCAAAAAATGGGGTTTTCTTGCTTTCTTTTACTTTATTTTTTATATTGTGCTCAATACCTGTGCTTAATCTATCGTTTGTCATTTGTTCTTTGTACAAGGACAACACACTACACCAACAATGGTTGGGTCAACCTCCAAGAAGCAGCTCGAAAACCACACGTTACCCCAGGTAGCCCCCAACTCGAGGCTTTTTATGATGAGGATTTTCCTCATATGACATTTAGGGATGCTGCCCAATACAGTAGATTTCGCCATTTAAAAACACGTGTCATCAGGCCCACTAGGTTTATAGATGCTGGGGCAATAACTTCATTAGGTATTAATGATGATTTGTTGTTCTTGTTTGATCAGGTAGGATGGACGAAACTGATGACAACCCCTAATTTGACCTACAAGTATATAACCTTTAAGTTCCTTAGCTCTTTCGATCATAACACCATTAAGGTTCCGCACGGCCAGGACACTGGGTATCATTTCGATTGTTTAACAAAGAATTTTCTTTTAACTTAGATCACTTCGGTGCTTTCTTTAGCTCACCCCCTGGTGGTCGGTTAGACTTGCCCCGTCACTACCCTATGTACAATGCCGGCCTTTTGTGGCGATCCCTTACTGGTCTTCTAGAGTTTAAACCCCAATCCGCTAAGGGTTCTAAGATCTACAACCCCTGCATTCGATACCTATAGAGACTTATGGGGTATACCATTTTCGGTAGGAACGAGAGCACGGGTTCTATTCGGGAATGGGAATTGGCCATGATAGAGGCCATGCTTTTAGAAAATTTTCGCCTATGGACTCACAGCTTCATTGCTCACCATTTCCACTCCGTAGGAAAATCTGACAAAGAAAGACCGATCGTCATCGGCGGTCTCATCACTCTTTTTGCCTTGGCCTTAGGATTCGACCTAGTCGAGCTAGACCCAGTTGGCCCGATACAAACCTTTGATATGACCAAGATGCTAGAGATGGGTTGGCCAAGGCCTGAGGGGGTCAATACTGGTGGGTCGATAATGACCAACCCTGCTTCTTTCTCCCCGACCCCGAGCGCAACACGATCCTAAATGAAAACAACTGGCACTACAACCACCGTACGCCTAGTAGCACGGCCGCGCCTGGACCTTCTCATCCCAGGCCATCCTCGTTCTATCCAACCCCACCGCCTACTTTCAACTTCCACAGCTTCCAAAACTCACTTGACTCTCTCACTGATAGTTTCACAGGCCTCCACACTGATGTACATGACATGTGAGCCACCCAAGACTAGATGAGCACCTGCCTAGACCATGTGGATCAACCCGTCAATTTGATGTATGATTGACATGTCCGCCAAGGTCACATCAACCCTAATAGCTTACCCTATCCTGGTTCGTATTACCTCCGCCCTCCGTATTGAGGACAATGCTTCGTTTAAGTGTGGGGGAGGTGGTCAGTTTAGATGTACATAGGATAGTTCTAGTTTAGGGTCCTCTTAGGCGGTATTTGAAGTATTTTTAGGAGGTAGGTAATCAACCTTGTCTTGCTTTCATTTCCTTTCTCTTTGATTTTCATTTCTTTCTTGTTTTATTTCTCTTGCTTTCAAAAAAATGGGCAAGACCACTACATGGCCCCTATGCCATTCCGCATGGGCCGTGCAGACCATGCCATCATCCCACACCTCTATCTTTGCATTGTACTGATCTTTGCATCATCTCTTATAGACCCCATGGAACAATATGTCAATGTTTTGAAATGTTTTGGATTCTTGTGCTTGATATATGGAGTTTGTGAATGTAGAGAAATTTTTCGTTGTGTCGATGAGTTCTTGTTTGTGCAGGCATTAGTTAAGTCGAATATGGATCATTTTAACTCTTGAGCAACGATAGGCATAACACGGTAAGGAATTTTAAGCCTTTGCGACAGACATCATGTGACCGGTCCTTTACTCCCTTTCATGAGTGTTCTCTGTTTACTGTTACCCTTTAGAACTTGCTTGCGTTCTTTTTTGAGGCTGCATTGATGCATATTCCTTTCATGAGTGTATTCTATGTTTACTATTACCCTCTAGAACTTGTTTGCGTTCTTTTTTGAGACTGCATTGATGCATATGCATTTGTGAACATGATAGAGGCATTCATTTGAAACAACCACATAGCCAGATAGCCTCCTATGCATAATTGCCCAATTTAATAGCTCCATGGAGCCCATAAGCCTATTTTCTTTGTGTCACCCATATAATAACCCCATACCCTTTGTTATCCCCTTTGGCCTAAAAGAGAATTGTGAAGCATAAAGGAGTCATGATCGGGTATGTAAATGGTTAAGGGTTCTTTCCCTTCTTGAGATTGTTAGAATTCTCACTCTCGCTTTCCCTCCTTTTTGTTCCTTATTTCCTTCTTGCAAGAAAAGACAAAAAAACAAAAAAACAAAAAAACAAAAAAACAAAAAAAAAAACAACCAACAACAACAATAACAACAATAACAGTAAAAATAAAAAAAAAAAGAAAAAGAACAAAGAACAAACAAAAGAAAAAAAGAGAAAATATTAAAAAAAAGCGGGGGAAAAAGCAAGAATACATGGTTTTTACTGAGGGAAAGAGAGAAGTTTTTATAATAATGAGAAGTAAAAGCTCTTCATTTTGATGCATTAAGGTTGTTCTTACTTGAGTTATATGAACTTTGATTTGGTGTGTTGATTTATGCTTTACTTTTCCTTTCTTTAAGCACCACATATTCCACAAATTTCCACACCTATGACCTTAGCCTCTACTATAACCCGGAAAAGACCTCTTGATTCATGATGTATTTGTAATCGCAAGTAGTGGAGATTGAGAACTCTTGCAAACCTATGGTAGGGAACGATAATAGATTGAACCTGAGCGAACAGTACCTATACCAAACACATGAGAGACTGAGCGAAAATGGTGAGTTTTGGTAAGGGTCTATTTCGTTGCTCTCGATTCAACGTGCAAGCATTGCACACTTAACTTTTGATGTACACAGGTGAGTTCTTCTTTGTATGGTAAAGTTTTGATACGCTAGCATTCTCTTATTGATAGCCTGGGATCAACTTGTCGATTTTGGAACTTGTTTTTAAAGGTGTCTTCGTGGGGTAGTGAGAAATGTTTACGATGCTGCATCTATTGGAATATGTTTTGTTTGAACGATGTTCCTACGAGTCCATTTTGATTGACTTTTGTTCCCTTGAGGTCCTTGGGTTCATAGTTCGATTTATTGGGACCAATTTCATATATGCTTTCTTGGTGAGTTTGCTTGGGGACAAGCAAAGTTCTTAGCTTGGGGGAGTTTGATATGCATGTATTTTATAGGGATTTTTCCTCCATTTTGTTCTCCATTTCGTTTTGAATGTAGCCCGTCTATGCGTAATTGTAGCTTTTTGTTACTTTGAACGGGTATTGCTCCTCTCCTCCTTGTTTCCAGTGTGTAGGTATCTTGAGAGCAAAAATTTGGTGAATTACCACACAACGAGATAAGTTCAAGTGGCAAGGATTGGAGGTGAGACAATGAAAGCATGGAGTCGTGCTTTGGAGTGAAGAACAGACAAAAAAATGGGCCTAAATTGGAAGGTTGGACAACCCCCGTGTTGATAAGCACTAGCCACGCACACCATTATAGCAGAGAAGCAGAAAAAATACAAATCACTACATGGCCCCCTGTGTAGTTTGACATAGGCCATGCAGAATCAACATGACCCCCTGTGCAGTCTGGCATGGCCTATGTTACGGGATTTTTGTACAGCATGTGTTTTAGGGCTTAATTAGCCATTGGAGCCCATATAAAAGGCATTCCATAGCCAATAGTTGGCGGCTAGACTTATTTTGGGATAGTTCTACCTAGCTTACATATTCTCTCTTCTTCCTACATCAAAAACATCAATTTTTGATTAGATTACAACTTATTTTTGGGATTACTGTTCAAGAATTGAAGATTACAACTCCTCGACCATCTCAAGCTATTATGGATTGGTATTCGTAATTGGTACCTCTTTTATTATTTGATTCAATTCATCTAATTAGGTCTTTATCTATTTCTACATGAATTCTTGTGGGTTAATTGCTTTAATTGTATCAAATCTTAATATGGAAGAGTAATCCCCTTTTCGAGAATTAGGGTTCATTGACCTAATTGAAATGAACACTATGTGATTCAATATTGTTGTTGGCGTGGGAAATTGAAATAGGATTTTTATGTTAGGATATTTAACGATTGATGTTGGTATAATGTTCATCCAACCCTAATTCATCGTACAATGAGTCAAGCACCAACACGTTGATTTCTCCTTGTGGACCCCATAGCATAGACATGATTAGTCTTTGATCATGACAATGACCTAGACAATCATGAAGACCTCCTAAGCTTTGAGAAAAGTTAGGAGTTAGTTTCTTTGTCCTAGTTCCACTATCCACGTCTATATTTATCCCTAGATAAGGTGTTCATTGTCAATTAGCGTGGATGACTTCCTAATTCCCGCTTTAATCATTGAAATTTATATTAATTTGTTGCATTATTCTTTTACTTAGCTAATATTGCAGGAGTGGCCTACATTGATTCCACCACATAAACGGTCGATTTAGCTAATTAGTTAGCGAAAGAAAAATAGACAACTTTGACCTCCCTGTGAGACGACCCGTGAGTACAACGACACCGTATGCTTACGGATTTTCACTATCCCATAACTATTTCAAATCTGGGGTTTCCAATTGTGCACAAAATAGTAAAACTACTTAGATCTTTGCATTTTGGGGGAAGTTTTCTTTGGAGGACTGCTGATATACATTCCCCCACACTTATCACTCCATTTCCTTGTAAGTGGTATGTTGACTTGAACTTTTCTGAAGGTTTCAAGAGTTTCCTTCTCATGTTCCTCCTTCTTTGATCTAGCAAACCTACTAGGAAATGTGATGGGAAGTATACAGGTAGGAGTAGGCGGTTTCGACTTTACTTTTGGAGTCAAATTCGAATGCACTGGTGTAGTTGTATCCTCATTTTTCGTGGGTATGGCTTCTTTTGGACTTTTCTCAGTTTCTTTAGGCTTCCCAGTATTCTCTTCGAATTGTGCTCCACTTCTCAACATCACAATACTTGCCTTTTCCATTGGATTGATTGGTTGAGAGGGATGCTTTCCCGATCTTTGAGCTTCTAACCTTCCCATAGAGTTAGCTAATTGGCTCACTTGTGTCTCTAAACTTTTGTTGGATGTCCTTATTTTCTTTTGAAATTGCATAGAACTTGATGTCAAGGACTTGGCCATGTCTTCAAGAAATAACTCTGGCTAGATTGCTGGCGGGGCTGAAACTATTGCAGTTGTCTTTATTGATTGAATCCCGAAGGGTGGTTCATTGTTAGATTTGCATCTGGGATTTGTTGATTCCTTCCATAACTGAAATTAAGATGATCTCTCCGTCCTAGATTGTAAGTGTTGGAATAGGGATCATAGCTTTGTGTTTGTTGAGTTGGGAATCAGCCAATGGCATTTGCTTGTTCTGGCACCCTTTCTTGTAATGAAGGACATGCATCCGTGGAATGCCCAAGAGTTGATCAAATTCCACACATTTTTACTTGTTGAACTGTGCCAAGTGCCATCTGATGCACAAGTACGGTCAAACTAGACAACTGTTGTTTGACTTTTGTTGTGTCGGTCTCATTTGCCTTCTTTACTAGTGCTTCCCGATTGGTAAATTTTTGTGAGTTGGCAGCCATAGTTTATATAAGAGTCCGGGAAGCATTTGGAGTCTTATCTACTAAGGCACCTCCGCTAGTTGCATGAAGCATACTTCTCTACATTGGAAGTAATCCTTCATAAAAGCATTGGAGAAGTAATTGCTCACTGATCTGATGCTGCGAATAGTTGGCATATAACTTTTTAAACATTTCCCAATATTCATAGATACTTTCTCCTTAGCGCTATTGGATGCCACATATTTCTTTTATGATATTTTTTACCATAGATGTAGAAACATATTTTTCAAGAAAATTTTTCTACATGCCATCCCAAGGGGTGATAGATCCTGAAGGGAAGTAGTATAGGCATTCTTTTGTACTAGTATCTAGTGAGAATGGAAAGCTCGCAGTTTTATTTGTTCTTCAGTGATCCTACATGATTTCATGCTTGACCAAACCGCATGAAACTCTTTTAAATGTTTGTTGGGAACTTTCCCAAGGAGTCCATGGAATTTGGGTAGCAAATGTATCATTCCTGATTTTAGCTCGAGAACTGCATCTATTGTGGGGTGTTCAATGCACAAAGGTTGTTGTTGTAACAATGGTGCAGACGTCCAGCGAGCTCTTTGAGTGGACGATTTGGATTTGCTATTTCTTTTTCAAAAATCTCTCATAGGAGAACTTTTAATTTGGGATCCTTGCGATCGTTCTTGAATTCACTTCTAGATGTTACATGTTGACTGGTAAAGACTTGCTTGTTAGATTCTTCTTTCTTTTCTCTATGTCTTGAGTTGTAATAGAATTCAACATGCCTTTTGCTCATTAAGAATCTGCAACATAAAAATAAATAAACAAATAAAAAATACAAATATATAAGGAAACTAATAAACTAATGAATTTATCCGATATGGTTAAGTGCATCAAGATCAAATCCAAACTCGTTATACGTATAAATATTTTTTCATTGTAATGTATAATGACAAGTAACTGTTATTCTTCCACGGGGATTGAGATTGTCTATTTAGTTGCTTAAAATAGATTTGGAGGGTATGTTTTGTTTGATAAAGCATACAAAATGAAACTTTGAAGAATACAGATTAATAAAAGATGATTAAGGCATTTGCATCCACTCTAATCAATGATAACAATTTATAAACAAAATAATTTACTTTATCAAGCTCGATTGCAATAACCGTCGAAAAGCACACAAGCTTGGCTAAGCAGTAATTGTTCTTATTTTGTCGTCGAATAAAACAAGCTCTTTACTCAATCTCTATCCAATTAACAAACTAGAATAAGCTCTCTAAATTTTATTAGTGGACAATAGAATTTTAACAATAGGTCACTTCAAGTAACAAACTCATAAGCTCGATTTGTTGAACCTATGTCACATTTAATATGCAAGGGTTAAATGGCATTTTTTACTAATCATTTAGGAAACTTAACGATTGCATATGAAGACTCCAAATGCAGCATTAATCATTCTAACTCTATTACTTATTAGGTCATTTAAGTAGCAAAGAGAGAACAATATGGAATTGAATCATTGAAATTTAGACACAATTAAGTTAGATACACTAAATGAACTTTTATTTGAAATTCAACTATCAATGTCTAGAGCTTTTTTGAGAGAACATAAATCCCAAGTGCACGATATCGCAAAACACGTAGTAAAATAGACTTTTTGAGTCCTTGTTATCGTATCTACGAGGACTATTTTATCTAAATCGGTTTAAATTAATCTCAACTAGAACAAATTAGTAATAACAAGAATGTTGATTTTAAATATTAACTAGAAAATTAAAACGAACAAGAAACAAACCACGAAATTGAAAAGATTGGTTTAATTAATGAAGAACAAAGTTGGATCGAATTCAAAAAAGTGAGTTAATTTACCTCTCTTGAGTCAAATTGATCCTACGTAATCAAGTAAACTACTATATCACTATGTATAGTCTTAATAAGCTTTAATTAGATGCATTATGTTCGTAGGAATTCATAAATGATCTCAACAATTACAAAAGAATATCTCTATCTTCTATGTAAATTGCCGGATTTTTTCGGATTTTACAACAATGTCTAAATAAATAACTTACCTCTCGGTTTGTTATTATTCACAAATCAATGAACCAGTGATCAAGTAATTCATGCATTAAGAATAGATGTAAAATCAACACATGATATAATTAAAACCACAAAATTGGAGAATTGCAATCAAAGATTCAAACTATATTACGTCGTTCAACCCAACAAGAAAATTAGTTATGCATATTAAAAATAAAGCAAAGTACAAGAATAAAAGAGTTCATCACCGGATTATAAAGATTAATTTGAAAGATGAAGCCTTGCGCCAAGATCTCCACCCCGAATCTTCAAATCTTGAATCTTCAAATTAATCTCTTGAAATTCTCCTTGGTGTTTCTCTCTATTTTTCTATTGTCAAAAGGTGTTCCAATTGAGGCTCAACTCCCCTTTAAATAGGTCTCTAAAAAGCCCTAAATTCGTGCACAAGAAATCACCTAAAATAGAGTTCTAATCAAATAAGGAAATCTGGAATCGCGCAGCGTGTACCTGCATGCAATAGGCATGCGCCTGCACAGGTCATTTAGATGCCCCTCGTCCCACACAGGTACCCTATGGGCCCGCATTGGCTTTTCAATTTTTTCAGATATTTTATTTTATTTTTTTCTTTGAACAATCTTCCGTTGTGGTCCCGAACGTCAAATTAAGCCTCAAAGTGGTCCTAAATGGCATGTTTTCATCCTTTCTTGAGACCCAACACAAAATTAAACGTAACAAATGTAAATACAACTCTAAGCATCGACAAACACACATTAAAATACAATTTTAACCGAATTAAACACAAGAAATAAACATTTATCAAACTCCCTCGCACTTAAATAGTTGTTCATCCCCGAACAATGAACAAAACAAAATAAAGGAAAGTAAAGGATAACAAACATGCAAAACACTAATTCCCAAATATTTGGCTACCCACACGGAAACAACCCGCCTTTCACCTAATAAAATCTCAAAGTAACTCGCCTAATAAAAAGTCCCCCAAGCAATGGTTTTCTTGACAAAGCATTAACTCTTCCAGTACATAGCTGGCTTGTGAGTGCGTGCAACTCGGGTAAACATTCCATTCTTGTCTGGGCACAAAGGAAAATCTTACATTGTCTCAAATCGAACCCATTTCCATATGGTCAATCTTGTCCTTACACCGCTCGAGAATCCACTTATATTTTTAATATTCCCAAGGATCCTAGAGGGTATACCCGGTATACCAAAAACAACCAATTTTTAGCACTATAAAGTTAAAGAAAGCATGGTAGGTTTTCTATCGTGAATATCTCCCAAGTCTCAGAAAGTTTGGATCTAAAGTTTAGATTGAGCGCTTCAAACCTCTTGTGTTCCATATGTAGTGGGATACAACACCCTCACAAAGGATTCACTCATTAAGCTCAAAGTGTTTAGGGGTGTCAAAATTTATACTTTCGGGTTAGTGTAGTGACCGCGAATTTCCTTAAATCAAAATATTTAATTAAAGTAAAATCTCGAACGTGTCGCTACAACTTCACCTATAGAATTAAATAGCGTACGCTCGTCTAGTTGAATTTTATATTATGCCTTATTATATTAAATTATTTTGAGAAAATAATTTATAAAGCACTTATTTATTTCCAATTTACATTTGAGGACCAAATATTAGAAATTGTTTATTTTAGTCCCTAAAGTTTAGTTTCTTATTCAATATGACTCAATATCTATTTTAAACCCAATTATAGGCCCGTTTAAGGTCCAACTTTAATTCTTGCCCAACAAGAAAGCCCATTTGGAATGGTAACCCTAATTTTGTCCTCTTTATATAAGTTTAGGGTTGATTTTAGAACCCAAGCCTCATTACTTCCTCATCTCTCTCCCTTCTTCCTCTCTTGTGGTGACCTCTATTTGGTTCTAATAAGGTAATCTTTCTCTACTCTTATCTTTTTCTATCCTAATATAGGTTGCTTGAGGATAAATAATTGAAGTTTTATGGATTTATTGAGACTTTGGTGGTTGGGGAAAGTAACTTACTTGATACTTTGAGTTGGGTATGAGGTCTTGTTATGGGATGAGATTAAGACTACTTGATATCTACCAAGCCCCCACAGTGTTTGATGAATTGCTTGAAAGAAAAACCAATGTATTTTCCGCCTGTGACTTTTTCCAGCTTCTGCACTCAACTTTGAAAGGCCATAACTTTTAGTATAGATGGAATTTCTAGGTGATTCAAATTGGGAAATGATCCCCCATGAGTTACCTATCATTTAGAATTGGTTTGACATCATTTGGAGCCTCGTAGGATATTTTATGATACTTTTTGTGAAACTGGGCAGATTCCACCCGAGAACAAGGTATTGTCCGTTTAAAAATAGTTTTGATGCCGTAAACGCAATTTATATGAAACAATTTTTTTATATGATGAATAGGTACGAGTTTTATACCTTCTGTAAAAAGTTTAGAATTTTATGATGTCTTTTACTATTTTAAATAATTTGACAAACGCATACCGCCATAGCAGGGTATTTTCCACAGTTTCTGTACTTAGAGTTGAAAACTTGTTTTGGCTCATATAATTGGAGTTTAGATGTGATTTTAATGTAAGACATTATCCAATGAGTTAGTTATCCCAGGAATTAGAATTTCATGATCTTACGCTTTGATTTGAGAGTTATTCCCATTCTTGCCGAGAAGAGAGTCGGGAGATGACCGAGAAACCAGTTGCAATTCCATCCTTCAATTTCTCATTCCTATTTAAGTTAGCCCCTAAACTTTAATTGAATCTAAGCCCTCCATGTTTTAAAAATATTATAATTGAGTCCAAAATATTTTTAGTTCAATTTTATTGCATACTAGGTCCTCAACTATTAAATTCTTTCAAATTTGACCCCAAAGTTTTATATTTTTCTGCTTTGGTCCACAAATTTATATATTATCTATAAATACATAAAAATTAAGAGTATTAATATAAATTAAATTTTCTTATTGGCTAGATGAGGCGTACGGACAACTAGATGATCGATTTCCACCGCTTAGTAAGCTCAAAACTCGAGAGATATTTCAAGTAGGCTCAAAAGACTCATTTTTACTTATCGCGCAATTATTGTTAATTATCTGTACTATATGAGTGTGCAAATGTATGTAATTGATGTGATTGCTTGCCTTCAGGCCTAGACTTGCCTTCGGGCCCAGAGTTACCTTCGGGTAAAAGAATTGCCTTCGGGCCCAGAGTTACCTTCGGGTAAGAGAATTGCCTTCGGGCCCAGAGTTGCCTTCGGGCAAATTACTTACCTTCGGGCAAATTACTTGCTTTCGGGCCTAGAGCTGCCTTCGGGCCCAGAGTTACCTTCGGGTATTATATGACAGAGTTTACATGACTATTTGCCTTATATACTTGTATGGATGATTAACTTGCGCAAAGCCTACTGAGTATTGTTTAAATACTCACGCCTTTCATTCTTTTACAGATTGAGGAGTTCGGAGGCGTGACAAGATATGGGAGTTCTATTTAGGCTTATTAAATAAGAGATTTCACTTCTGTTGTTATTTTGGTAAACCGATGTATGGGATTATGTCGTTGTCAAACTTTTCAACTATTTAGTAACTTGTGTTAGATGTTTTGGACGTTTGGTGATCAAAAAATTTTAAAACACTTTAGATGGTTATTTTATCAAATGAATTTCCGCTTTTAATCATTTATTATACTTCCGCATTTAATATTAGAAAAGAAATGGTTAGTTTTAAAGAAAGAACTAACGTTTCGAGTTCTTCAAACTCGGGGCGTTACAGTTAGTGCATCTAACAATCTTACCATAAGCTTGATAATATGTCACGTTGGAACCATAATGACACGAACACAAAGTAAGGGACTTCAATGGGTTGTAATGGGGCTTCGGGTTAAGGTGGGATAAAAAGGATTCTTTTTGTCTCATTTAGCGAAGGAATTTCACAATTCAAGAGTTTCAACTCACACACTTTCTCCTTCACTATTCACAATATCTCCTTCAAGCCCTTATTTCCAATTGAATCCTTCCTCTTCCTTTCTTTTAACTAATCTACTCACTTCATTCTTGCTTGGTTGATTTTTGTTTTTTTAAATACGAGGAACTTCCATCGGAATTTCCCTTCCCAACTTTCAACTTCGTAACAAAAGGATGAAAATTTCGAAAAACAACTCATTTCACCACGCATGCTTCAATTTCCTCAAAAGTTGTTGAAATAAGCTTGTGAATCCGTTCTATTTCAAGGTTCAAATCAAGGTCAATATCAAAGAAGGGATATTCATTGGCTTATAGCGTGGCTTAAACTTCAACAAAAAGGTCAAGGCTCAACATGAGCTTCTAGAGTGTATGCATCAATGATAAGCTCTCTTAGCTGGCTAAACTTGGTTTCACCTCTTGGCCTTACTATATATATATTGCATCTGATCCAAGAGGTGTCACAACATGTACAACAAAGCAAATTCTAGAAGAATTCAACTATTCACAACATTCACATAATCAAAGAATAGGAGCATGAAGTGATGTAAATGCTCTAAAGGCTCAGAAGCTCACAAATTGTAGTACACGTGTGAATCCCACTCATTATTTTTAGCATAGGTCAGTGCTCAATCCAAACTCTAAAACCTAACTCCGGCAATGGAAGACAACCAGCACTTCCAGATTACTATGGGCAGAACAATCAAATGGTTGTGAAATTAGCAATGAACATGTTTACTAAGGCAAAAATATGTTCAACAAAGCCCAAATTTTCAGTTATCTCCAGAAAACAATGGAAAATCACCTCATTAAAATGCTCTAGAAATAGCCATTATTCATGGAAGAGAAAATTTTCAACATTTTCATTACTTGGGATTCTAATTCCGGCTAAGAAATTTCTCAACTCAATTTTTTATTTATTATTATTCTCTTTTCTTTAGAATGAGTTGCCATCCCATGGATAATCAAGAGACAACCACTAAAACACAGAGAAAAAGGATAAAACTAAACTAAACCGATCTCAAGAAACAACTAGCACTTCCAGGTTACTACGGGCAGAACAATCAAACGGTCGTGAAATTAGCAATGAAACATGTTTACTAAGGCAAAATATGTTCAACAAAGCCCAAATTTTCAGTTATCCCCAGAAGACAATAGAAAATCACCTCATTAAAGTGCTCTAGAAATAGCTAACTATGCATGGAAGAGCAAATTTTCAACATTTTCATTACTTGGGATTCTAATACTAGCTAAGCAATTTCTGAACTCAAATTTGTTTTATTATTACTCCTTTTTTTTTAGAATGAGTTGCCTGCCCATGGATAACCAAGGCACAAGCACCAAAACACGAAGAAAAAGGATAAAACTAAACTAAACCGATCTCATGAAACAACTACCACTTCTAGGTTACTATAGATAGAACAATCAAATGGTCATGAAATTAGCAATGAAACATGTTTACTAAGGAAAAAATATGTTCAACAAAGCCCAAATTTTCAGTTATCCCCAGAAGACAATAGAAAATCACCTCATTAAAGTGCTCTAGAAATAGCCAATTATGCACAGAAGAGCAAATTTTCAACATTTTCATTACTTGGGATTCTAATTGCGGCTAAGCAATTTCTCAACTCAAAATTTTCTTTATCATTATTCTCTTTTTTTAGAATAAGTTTCCATCTATGGATAACCAAGACACAAGCACTAAAACACAGAGAAAAAGGATGAAACTAAACTAAACCAATCTCCTAACAAGCCACATGACACAGAACCAGACACTAAACTAAGAAAATAAATAAAAACATCATATTCAAAACCCCCGCCCCATACACACACACTTAGATTCGACATTGCCACCAATGTGAAAGTAAAGCAATAAAAAGAGAAGGGATCAGAAACCCCCCCGGGGATTTGATTGGAACATTGGATCGAAGTAGTGGCAGTCACAGTCTATCTGTCAGGCCGCCTTCTCTGCTGGATGTCGTGATAACGACTTTTTCCAATTTTTAGGTTAAAAATTGGAAAGACAACTGAAAAGACAAAAAAATGAATAAAATTAAACATGCCTATAAATTGTGATGCAAATCCTAAAACTATATGAGATGCAAGACAAAATAAAATGAAGCGAAAGAAAAATGGGTTGCCTCCCATTAAGTGCACGATTATAGTCTAGAGCTTGACTTTTGTGATAATTGTCATGGCGGTTCGAAACTGGCTTTGGAAGCCTTGCATTGTTTGAAGTTGTCTGCCTTACACATCTCCAGCTTATTTCTTTTAATCATCCCCATTTCATTTACTCGATTTTCATTATGAGCTTCTCTATCTAGCTCCAGAGGCTTAACACCATCTTGTTTAGATGCCTTCAGTTCAAAACAACTTTCAGGTTCAGAAACATTACGTTCTTGGTGGAGAATGTTGAATGTTACTTTTTCCTCATCAACCTTTAAAATCACATCTCCTTTGTCTACATCTATTATGGCTTGTGTGACTAGGAATGGTTGACCAATAATAAACGGCATTATACTGTCTTCTTCAATGTCCATTATTATAAAATCTGCTTGAAAAATAAATTTTCTTACTTTTATTAGAACATCTTCAATTACTCTATGAGGATGCTTGATCAACTAATTAGCTGGCTGTAGTGTCACTGTGGTCTGTTTTGGCTGTCCAACCCAAGTTTCCTAAACAGGGAGTAACATTAAATTAACATTGACACCTAAATCACATAAAGATCTATCAAAAGTTACTTTACCAATATTGCAAGGGATAGAAAACTCCCTAGATATTTTAGTTTTGGTGGTAGCATATTCTGCAAAATTGCACTATATTCTTCTATCAATGCCACTGTCTCAAATTCCTCTAGCCGTCTTTTCTTTGCTAGCATTTCTTTCATGAATTTCAAGTACAATGTCATTTGTGCCAAAGCATCTGCAAATGGGATGTTAATGTGCAGCTTCTTAAAAATATCAAGGAATTTGAAAAATTACCTGTCAAACTTGTGGTTTGAAGTCTTTTTGGAAAGGGAATCAGCGGCACATATCATTTCACTAGAGTTGTAGCATTTTTCTCAGTTGCTTCTATTTTACTCTCAGTCTGCTTCTCAACTGAAGGCTTAGTTGTTTTTTCTTCTATATTCGGTTCCTCATTTATTGCACTTTCATCTTGCTTTCCCATCTTTTCCACATTAATTTCCGGCAATTCCGCTCCACTTCTTGTTGGTATGGCTTGCGCATCAACTTTTTCCGAATGTGTTTCAGCCTTTGAGGTAATGGAATTGGAGGAACATGGGCTTTTATTGGAGTATATGACACGGTATCTGCTCCAAGTGGTGGCACTTGGATCTCCTCATTGTTAACACTGTAAATGGCATTCACTTGCTCTCTTGGATTTGTTTTAGTGTTGCTAGGAAATGTACCTCGAGGTTTTTTCTGCAAGTTGTAAAGTCATCTATCCAATCTGAGTCTTCAATTTCTTTATTGAGACTTGCTGATTTTGATTGTTTGTATCAATTTGTTCTAGGATTTTATATGTCTTTTGCATATAGTGCTGAAACATCTCCCCCAAAATTGGTTGTTTCTCTGGTGGAGGAATGCTTGACTTGTCTCCATATTTGAGATTTGGGTGTAGCCTCCAGCAAGGATTGTATGTCTGCGAATAGGGATTAAACTACTGTCGGTTGTTGTTACTAAAAAAATTCACTTGATCACTTTGAGCTGCCAACAACATGCAACCTGAGATAGAATGGTTCGCTCCATAGTTTTCACATATTGGATTCGCTTGAATTGAGTACACCCTTTGAGTTTGTGCTCTAACAAATAATTCCACTTGTTTGGTCAACGCAGTTATTTGAGCATTGGTTGATGCAAGTGAATCACTCTCATGCGCCATAGGTCCTTTCTTTAAAACCACTTGATCAAATGGGAACATGGTATGTGTCTAGCAATCAACTCCAATAAGTCCCATGCTTGATTCGCTCTCTTGTTAGTGATGGACCCATTAGATGAAAGAGTTCACAATGGATTTGAATTGAAGAGATAATGCCGAGTAGAAATATTGCACCTGAGTTCCCTTGTCAATTCCATGATTAGGACATTTCTAAGCATGCACTTAAATCTATCCCAAGCTTCATGGAAGCTTTCATCGTCGAATTGTTGGAAAGTTGAGATGTCCAGCTTCATTTTTGCCACTTTAGCCAATGAAAATTACTTATTGCAAAACTTCTAGGCCAAACCATCCTATGTAGTGATACTCGCATCTGGTTCAAAGTCAAGCCATTCCAATGCACTATCTCTTAATGTATAAGGGAAAAGTCTGAGCCTTATAGCATCTTCATTGACTTCGTCAAATTTAAAATTTTGGCACATCCTCAAAAATTTGGCGAGGCTAGCATGTGGGTTCTTATGGGTGAGGCCGTTGAACTGGAGGCTATTGCTAAACAAGTTGATCAAATCTGCTCTCAATTGCAATTCATTCGTCCTAAACGGAGGGTATACAATGCTCGATCTGGTTGGAGTTGCCGACGAAGTCAAGAATTGAGCCATGGGTAGATTGCCACCATCGTCATCCTCAGCGTCTTCTTTGTCCTCTTCATACAATGGATTATGCCTTCGTTCTAAGTAGCTCTTGCTATTCGTTCTGCTTCTAATGCTACTATTCTTGCAATCATCTCCTTCTGGGCGTTCCATTATCAGTTACTGCAAATCTTTCTTTTTTTGGGTATGTTCCTTGCTTCGACGTCTAAACGTGCGTTCAATCTCAGGATCAAATTGCTCTAGATTGCTGCCTTGCGAGCAGGTCACGCAACGAACACCTTTTCTGAAAAATTAAAAGAACAAGTATCAAAATTCTTTTATAATTAAAAAAATTAAAATTTAGTTAAAATTAGAAACTAAGATCAATATAAACAGATATTAAATAAAAATAGTCTCCGGCAGCGGCGCCAAAAACTTGTTATGAAAAAATAAATGGCAAGTGCACGATATCTTAAAACAAGAAGTAAATAGACTTTTTGAGTCTGGGTTATTGTACCCACGATGGCTATTTTATCTAAATTGGTCTAAATTAATCTCAACTAGAACAAATGAGTAATCACAAGAATGTTGATTGTAACTATTAACTAGAAAATTAAAACAAACAAGAAATAATAAATCACTAAATTGAGAAGATGGGTCTAATTAATGAAGAATGAAGTTCGGAATCTCGATTTATCTATAGTTATCCTATTTGATTTCGCCTCTCAAATTTTATGCTATAGTTATATTAGATCAAATTCGCAAAAGTGAGTTAATTTACCTCGCTCGAGTTCAAATTAATCCTATCTAATCAAGTCAACTACCATATCTTTATGTATAGTCTAAATAAATCTTAATTAGATGAATTACGTTCATAGCAATTTATAAATGATCGCAATAATTATAAAAGAATATCTCTACCTTCCATGTAAATTGCCGGATTTTACAAGAAGGTCTAAATAAATAACTCACCTCTCGGTTTGTTATTATTTAGAAATCAATGAACTAGTGATCAAGTAATTCATGCATTAAAAAGAGATGTAAAATCAACACATGAGAATTAAAAGGCTAAAATTTGAGAATTGCAATCAAATATTCAAACTATATTACGTTGTTCATCCCAACAAGAAAATTAGTTATGCATATTAAAAATAAAGCAGAGTACAAGAATAAAAGAGTTCATCACTGGATTGTAAAGATTAATTTGAAAGATGAGGCCTTGTACCAAGATCTCCACCCCGAACCTTCAAATCTTAATCTTCAAATTAATTTCTTGAAATGCTCCTTGGTGTTTCTCTCTATTTTTTTTCTTGTCAAAAGGTGTTCCAATTGAGGTTCAACTGCCCTTTAAATAGGTCTCCAAAAATCCCAAAATTCGTGAACAAGAAACCACCTAAAGTAGAATGAAGAAAAGGAACAAAATGTTCAAGCTAAAGAAGGGGATGCCGAGATACATGCTCTCGCAAGGAAAGACGTAACCCCCGTCCAAAGCTAGATCCCTAGGTAAAAAAAGAAAAAATAGAAGCCTTCTTTCGTTGAATGTTAATGAGTATATTTTTACTACACATTTTGATATTCACTTTTATTTTATTAGTTCATTTTTTTGTATTTTTGTTTAATTAATATTTATTTATTTATTTTTCTTTTGTTTTATTAGGAAAAAAAGACAAAGAAAAGGAAAAAAAACAAACAAACAAACAAACAAATGTATAAACATTGAAGTTTAATGGGCTTGGCCCATTTGCCTAATCAAAAAGGGAACTCGGCTGGAATGGAATAAAACTGAGAAACATGAGACCAATTGGCGGCTGGAAAATTGAAGGAGAGAAAAAGACGACTTGCTGCAGGAAATTGCAGGAAAAAAAAAGGACTCGGCTGTGAGCTAGGAAAAAAAACAAGAAGCAATCCCGATCTTTCTCGTGTGATTTCTCCAATGGTCGGTTCTATCTCTTCTAGTTATTTTTACTTTACTATGATGTTCTAAATTTCTTAGACCAAGGGTTAAGATGAAACCCTATTTGATCATGTGATTCTCTATTTATTATTTGATTCTTTGTATGCGCGATTGATGTTTACGGTTCGTTCTTCGTAGATTAACTAAATTTAATTTCTTTCATCACTTCTATCATGTATTGGTGATTGTTAGATAATAGTTTAATTAATCCATACCTTGTGCTTGAAGTGTATTATGATTATCTTTGATTTTTTTTTGTGAGACTACAATTGGATTGGATACGTAGAATACTTGAGCTATATGATTTTTAGATTCATTGTTTTTTCTAATCCAATTACTACGATAAATGCTTGGTGAGTCAATCAGAAGAGGTGAAGAGGGACCAACATTAGATTTTATTAATTGGGCTTCATTGATAAATTTATGGGTAGACAATAGATTGATTTCGATTTCTCACTCGAATTTGTGAATTGAATGTGATTGGAGAATTGCTTGGTTAAATAGTGGTGAATTCCGAAACCTTGGTTATTTTAATCATCTTGATATTTATTTTAATTTTTTATTTTAGTTTCTCTACTAGTCTTTTTAGATAATTCAAAACATAAAAATCAAATCTTTTTAATTAGTTGTGTGTAGGAGTTAATTTGGGTTAAATTATACTTTTTAAATTCGCAGTCCTTGTGGGTTCGACCTCATTGCTCATTAAGTCTATATTTTAATAGATTCCTGCGCTTGCGAGTTATTTAAAATTCGACAACAAGTTTTTGCCGCCGTTGCCGGGGACTGCATTAGAAAGTTGATTTAACCTTAGTTAATTTCGTTCATTTTATTTTATTTTATTTATTTATTTATTTATTTATTTTTAATTAGTTTAGAATCTTATTCTACTTTTTTAATAATTATTACTTAATCTTGGCTATTTTCTTTTTTCATTTTTGCAGAATAGCTTTGTCATAGAAATACTTGGTTGTGATCAATAAAAATTTCTAGTGATAGAAAATCAGGTGTTCTTGTTCCTTTGTATTTTATTATTATTATTATTTTTTATTTTGAATTTTTTTTATTAGTAGAGCAGTTAGTTTGCGATATTTATTTTTATTTTTATTTTTATTTTTATTGTTTTTATTTTAGTGATTGCAGTTAAAAAAAATATTAATTAAAAAAATAATAAATAAAAAAAATTTGCATGCATGGTCGTAGATCTCTCAATCTTGAGTTAGAACCATTTGATAGTGAAATTGAAAAAACCTTTCATCAAAGAAAACAAGTTGCAACCACGGATAAAATTGAGGATAACATACTAAAAATTGAGATGGCAGATGAAATTGAAGAGAAACCTTTTAAAGATTATTTTAGTCCTTTATCTAATTTGAGCACGTCATGCATTCAATATCCTCAAGTTGCTGCTAGAACCTTTGAACTCAAACCTAGTATACTTAATTGTCTTCCATCATTTTATGGTTTTGAAAAGGAAGAGCCTTATAATCATTTGACTGATTTTTATGCTATATGTGAAACTTTTAAATATGAGAATGTAACTCCTGATAATGTTAAATTGAGATTGTTCCCATTTTCTTTAAAGGATAAAGCTCGATCATGGTTTAATACTTTACCTGCTAATAGTATTACTTCTTGGGAACAAATGGTTGCTAAATTTTTGAATAAATATTTTTCTGTTCATAAAACAAATGCTCTTTGAAGGGAAATTTTAGAATTTGTGCAAAGAGATGATGAGCCATTCTATGAAGTATGGGAGAGATTCAATGGGTTGCTACTGAAGTGTCCATACCATGGTTATGAAAAATGGCATCTTTGCCAATATTTCTTGGAGGGATTGCTACCACACATTCAAGAATGGTTGATGGCTACAAGTGGTGGAGAGCTAATGCCTAAAAATGCAACTGAAATTTGGGATTTCTTTCAGAAACAAGCAGATAATTCTCAACAGCGGAGTTGTTCTTCTCGAACTGAAGGAAAGAAACGAGGAATATATGAAATCCGAAGTAATGAATCAAGTTTAGAGATGAGAGAAGTCAAAGGTATGATTAAAGGAATTTCTCGCCAACTAGCTTCTTTAACGACGACACCCGTGAATGAGCCACTTGTCGGTAATCATTCTGGGCCAGATGAGTATTGTGATCAAGCTAATGCCCTTAATATGATGAGAAAACCATCCTACAACCCTTATTCTAACACATATTAACCAGGATGGAGAGACCACCCCAATTTCTCATGGTCATAAGGTTCTCAACAAAATGGTATCCCAAGTCAAGTTCCTCAGCAAAATATGAGACAATTCAATCAGAACTTTTCACAACCAAAACCGTGGGAAGAGGCATTTGAGAAGTTAGCTAAGTCCACACAAGCAGCACTTGATCAACAAAACCAAACAATTGCAGAATTTCAGAGTTCTCAAACAAACTCTATGTCTAATATGGAGAAAATGATTGGACAGTTAGCTTCCTCTGTCCAACACTTGGCGACAACCATTGAAAAAGAAAAATTCCCTAGTCAACCACTTCCTAATCCAAAGGGGATGCACAATGTTGGAGCTACGTCTAAGAATCAACAAGAGGATGCTAAGGCTATCATGACACTGAGACGTGGTAAATTGTTTGACAATCAAGTAGAGACCCCAGCTAGAAAGAACTCTAAAGAAGTTTCCTCTGAGGAAGTGCCAAATCAAGATCCATCGAAGGAGAGTTCAGGTGAAGACATTCCACCACCGTACATTCCAAAAGCTCATTTTCCACAGAGGTTAACTAAAGGAAAGAAAGGTAACACAATCAATGAGATGATGGAAATCTTCAAGCAGGTAAGTATAAACATCCCTTTACTTGATGCTATAAAGCAAGTACCGGCCTATGCAAAATTTTTAAAAGATCTATGCACTAAGAAGAGGCAGTTGCACGTGCACAAAAAGGCATTCTTAACTGAACATGTAAGCTCTATCATTCAAAGCAAAACTCCTCCGAAATTTAAAGATCCAAGTTGTCCTACAATTTCATGTGTTCTAGGAAACCATAAAATTGAGAAAGCTTTGTTGGATTTAGGAGCTAGTGTTAATCTCTTACCTTATTCTGTATAATTGCAACTTGGGTTAGGCGAGTTGAAACCCACTTCTGTCATTTTACAACTTGCTGATAGATCTGTTAAGGTTCCTCGTGGTATTGTAGAAGATGTTCTTATACAGGTTGACAAGTTTTATTTTCCTGTTGATTTTATTGTACTTGACACTCAACCAGTGCATGATTCTACAAAACACATTCCTCTTATTTTGGTCATCCTTTTCTAGCCACGTCTAATGCCATTATCAATTGCAGGAATGGGGTAATGCAGCTTTCCTTTGGCAATATGACTCTGGAGTTGAATGTTTTTAATATCAACAAGCAACCAATAGATGATGGGGAAGTTGTTGATGTTGATATGATAGAGTCATTAGTCGACGATTCCTTTATTTCTAATGATTGTGATGATGTGCTAGAAATGTGTTTAACTCATTTTGGTTATTCTTTTGATATTGACTGCTCAATTGATGAAGTGAATCCATTGCTTGACTCAACGCCTATCATGGATACAAGTAATTGGAGAGCAAAAATTGAGCCACTTCCACCTAGTGAGGAGAAGAAGAGTACCCCATCAACTGAAAGCCCACCAAAATTTGAGCTCAAGGCATTACCAGACAACTTGGAATATGCATTCTTGGGAGAGTCAGAAACTTTACCAGTAATAATATCTTCCTCCCTTAATGGTGCGCAAAAAGGTAAGTTGTTAAATGTTTTGTTTGAGCATAAAGAAGCATTAGGGTGGACCATTGCTGATATTAAGGTATAAATCCTGCTGATTGCATGCATCGCATTCATCTTGAGGAAAATGTTAGACCCACTAGAGAGATGCAACGTAGGTTAAATCCCAACATGAAAGAGGTTGTTAGAAATGAGGTGCTTAAATTGTTAGATGCTGGGATTATTTATCCTATTTCTGATAGTAGTTGGGTAAGTCCGGTGCATCTAGTTCCAAAGAAGTCAGGTATTACTATAGTTGCTAATGCTAACAATGAATTAATTCCAACTAGAATAACTACAGGGTGGCGTGTGTGCATTGATTATAGAAAATTGAATCTTGTAACTAGAAAAGATCACTTTCCTCTCCCATTTATTGATCAAATGCTTGATTGACTAGCAGGACATGATTTTTATTGCTTTCTAGATGGCTATTCCGGGTATAATCAAATCCCCATTGCTCCAGAAGATCAAGAGAAAACTACTTTTACTTGTCCTTTTGGAATTTTTGCTTATAGGAGAATGCCATTTGGTTCATGTAATGCACCTGCTACTTTTCAACGATGCATGCTTAGTATTTTCTCTGACATGGTTGAGAGGTTTATTGAAGTGTTTATGGATGATTTTTCTGTTTATGGAGATTCTTTTGATAAATGTTTGCACCACCTAACTTTAGTTTTACAGAGATGTATTGAGAAGAGTTTAGTTTTAAACTGGGAGAAATGTCACTTCATGGTGAAACAAGGTATTGTTCTTGGTCACATAATCTCTAGCAGGGGTATTGAGGTTGACAAAGCAAAATTTGATCTTATTTCCAATCTTCCCTCTCCAAAATCTGTAAAAGAAGTAAGATCTTTCCTTGGGCACGCTGGTTTTTATAGGAGATTCATTAAAGATTTCAGTAAAATTTCAAGACCCTTATGCAATTTACTTGTTAAGGATGTTCGATTTGTCTTTGATGACTCTTGATTAGAGGCTTTTGAAAAGTTGAAAAGTTTGTTGACTACTTAACCCATCATTCGACCACCTGATTGGAAATTGCCATTTGAACTCATGTGTGATGCATTGGATTATGCTATAGGAGCAGTATTAGGACAGAGAGTAGATCGTTTGCCTTATGAAACTTATTATGCTAGTTGGACATTGAATGATGCACAATTGAACTATTCTACTACTGAAAAAGAAATGCTAGCAGTTGTTTTTGCACTCGATAAATTTTGATCTTATCTTATAGAGAGTAAAGTGATTGTTTTCTCTGATCATGCTGCCTTGAAATACTTGTTAACTAAAAAGGATGCAAAACCTAGGCTGATTAGGTGGATGTTGTTGTTACAAGAATTTGACATAGAGTTTAAGGATAGAAAGGGATGTGAAAATGTTGTTGCTGATCATTTGTCTCGCATTGTCCTTGAACCTATAGAAAAGAATTTTCCCGTAAATGAGTTTTTTCCTGATGTGCAGCTTATGAGTATTGATGTTGTGCCTTGGTATGCTGACATTGTCAATTATTTAGTTATAGATAAAATGCCTGAGCACTGGAGCAAACAAGATAGGAATAAATTCTTAGTTGAAGTGAAAAACTACTTTTGGGATGATCCTTATTTATTTAAGTACTGTGCTGATCAAATTATAAGGAGATGTATCCCAGAAAATGAAATTCAAAGTGTGATATCTTTTTTTCATGATCATGCTTGTGGAAGTCATTTTAGTGCTAAGAAGATTACGGCAAAAAATTTACAATGTGGTTTTTATTGGCCTACTATTTTTCGTGATACTTATTCATATTGTTCTTCATGTCATAGAAGCCAACGTAGGGAAAGTATTTCCAGGAGAAACATGATGCCTCTAAATCCTATTCTTGTTGTTGAGGTATTTGACGTATGGGGCATTGATTTTATGGGACCTTTTCCACCCTCATTTGGCTATTTATATATATTGGTTGGAGTGGAATACGTATCAAAATGGGTTGAAGCAATCCCATGTAGGACCAATGATCACAAGGTTGTGGTGGCATTCTTAAAGAATAATATTTTCTCTAGTTTTGGTACTCCATGGGCTATAATTAGTGATGGAGGGTCTCACTTCTGCAATAGACCATTTAATTCTCTTTTGGCAAAGTACTCAATCACACACAAGGTTGCTACTCCATATCATCCACAAACTAGTGGGCAGGTGGAAATTTCAAATCGGGAGATTAAGCATATTTTGGAAAACACAGTTCGACCTAATAGAAAAGGTTGGTCATTAAGACTCACTGATGCATTATGGGCATACAGAACAGCTTTCAAAACACCGATTGGGAAGTCACCTTATAGGCTCGTATATGGGAAAGCTTGTCACTTACCAGTAGAGTTGGAGCATCGTACATATTGGGCTATCAAGAAATTTAATTTTGATATGCACAATGTTGGGTTGAATAGAAAGCTGCAGTTGGCAGAACTCGAGGAACTTCGGAATGATGCTTATGAGAATGCAAAGATCTACAAGAGCCGTATGAAGGTTTTTTGTAACACCCCGACGTAGATCGTCCCGAATACGTAGATAAATACGTATGTGTCTCCGTATGTGGCTGCGGATATGATATGATATGATATGATGATGTCCCAACATGTATATGTTCTGTCCACGAAGTGTCTCGAAGTACGTGAAATACCCCGAGAATCGAAACGGCCATCGAAAGTATGAAAAATGGAAAATTCAGCAAAGTTGAGTTACGGCCGTAAATTTTGGAGTTACGCCCGTAAAAGTCAGGTTACGACCGTAATTATACATGTTACGACCGTAAATGTTCACAGAGAAAAAATGAAGACTTAGAGAGGCGTGGTTACGGCCGTAAGATGAAGTGTTACGGCCGTAAAAGTTGGAATTACGGCTGTAAATATGGGAATTACGGCCGTAAATCTATCTCGGCAGAATTGATATTTTAAGCTATTCTCGCCATTTCTCGAACATTCACCACCTAAACTCGGTTCCAAGAGTTCCCAACCTCCCTAAACACCCTCAAGAACATATGTAACATCCATAATCTCTCCATAGCATGTATGTGATCCATGTATCATCCTTAATTTCAAGAAGGAAAGAAGAAGAAGAAGAAGAAGAAGAAGAAGAAGAAGAAGAAGAAGAAGAAGAAGAAGAGGAGGAAGCTTGGTTTATTGCTTGGCTTGATCATCTTCATGATTAAGGTGAGTAATAGATGTTTTATTCGTTTTATGAAGTGAATACGTGATTATGAATGAATTTACCAAGAAATAGTGATATCTATGATGTTGGTGAAGCTAGAATGTATGCTAAGATCCTTAGCTTGGTTTATGGATATGTTATGATAAGTTAAGGATATGCAATTGCTCATGTGACCTAGGTGACCTTTATGTTAAGTTCCATGGATGAATTGGTTATAAGGACCCATGAAATGAAAGAAACCTAGTTATTGTAATGCATATGTAATGAACAATGGAAGAAAGGGCTTATGTAGAAAGTTGGGCATTAATGCATGTTATACGTGAAGAATGTAACTCAATGCGTGTAATTAAAAGGTACTTATGCGATGTTCACATATGTATCACGAGTCAAGGGAATGTACGGGTTATGTGTATTATGTATATGTTAAAGCTATGAATGTGATGTATATGCGTACGTGAACTAATGTCAACAAGTCTTTGGCCGTATATGATATGTTTGGCCATTATGGAATTATGAAATGTTCTACGACATGAATGTGTAAGAATATGAGAGCCTTGTATGCTCGTAAGTAATGTTTTAAAAATATGAGAAAGGAACATGATACTTGTATGTATGTCATGAAAAGTGAAGCCTTGTATGTATTTGTGTGATGATGATGATGATGATGATGATATGAAATGAAAACAAGGCTTTACGAGGTAAACATTTCATAATCATGTCATGTCACGAGCATAACACGAGAGCATATGAATATGATGAAGTTGCCTATCATGTGTTTACAACATACGAATACGACAGCTTTGGGTGAGTTAAGCCCATAAGCAATGGCCAAACGATGAGGCGGCCTTGGGTGAGTTAAACCTATGGGCGACGGCCAAAAGATGAAATCTGCACATGGCGGCCTAGTGGTATTTTCGACCATAGGCGACTGCCGAAATACGAAATAAAAAAGGATGGCGCCAATGTATTCACATGATTTGCAACAGGGCCCAATACGAAGGGAGTGACATTCATTACATTGCATCTATTATTCACTGGGTCTTTATGACTCATTATGTGTTTATGTTCATGTGTTCGTAGGTTATGTGATTGGCAGATGGCGAAGAGACCCAGTGTAGAACGTGATATTGATGTGTGATTGGGGAAAAGGAATTCCAGGATCCTACGAACCACGCGAAAGGAAACCCGAAACCCTAGTGACGTGTTTATATATAAATGTATGAAAAGTCAAAAGATATTACAATCTCAGGGTTTTGTTTATTTTACACACGGGTAACGTGCCCTCTTTCCGCTGTATTATGAATATGACGTGCACGATGGCCAATAGGAGGCCCATATGTTTATGTATTCGTGCATATAATGTAGAACATGATGTTATGATTACGTATATGTATGTACGGAACTAGGAGGGGCGTTAAATTTTTCATGACAAGCATATTTTGAGAAAATATTTTGAACCAGGTCAGAAAGTACTTTTATACAATTCTCGGTTGCATCTCTTTCCAGGTAAGCTACGTTCTAAGTGGTTTGGCCCTTTCATTGTTCATACTGTCTATCCTTATGGGGCCATTGAAGTTCAAAATCCCAAAAATGGTGATATTTTTAAAGTGAATGGTCAAAGATTAAAACCATATTTGGAGTTTCAACCTCGAGATTGGGAGGAAGAGGTGGAATTGAGTGGGCCAATCCACCCAACTTGATTCTAGTTTTCTATACTTTTCTATTTTTCTCTTTTTTTTTTATTTTTTATTTTTTTGTCTGTTTGTCGTTTCTTTGGGACAGTAATTTCGTCTTTTCGTTTTTCTTTGCTTTTTAGGATTGTGTGGAACCTGTCATCATGAAATCGGCCATCCAGGTTTACTCCTTCCAACTATTCGCCCTCTATTTTTCTCTTTCTTTTTGATCTATACAGTTGGAAACATTGCGGACAATGTTTAGGATAGGTTTGGGGATGTGTGAATTGCATTTTTGCTTGTTTGTTATTGTGTGCTGTGCATTATTTCTTTTACATTTCAGCTATATGTGCTTTCAAAAAATATATATATATATTTGTGTGCTTGTGTGTTTGTTTTGGTTGGATAGTATTGCTGGCTGATGATATAACTATTGGAAATTATTGTGATATATGACTTGACTGCAATGATGAAACATGTTAACAGAATGATTTTGGTTATGTTAGCTTTCTGGGTTGAAATACTAAAAGATTTTTGAAACTGTATCAGTTGGTTGAATTTATGACTTGTCATTAAGTATGAGGCTAAACTAAATCACATCTTTTGAACCATACCTGAAGAGAGGATAGTTTAGGGGTGGTTGAGCCATGAGAGTGGCTAGATGGGAATGCTTTTATTCCGTGCATACATGTTGAAATTGTGTGAAGTGCTCTTGGCTTGAAAGTATAAGCTAGGGAATGACCAATGCTAGCAATCTAATCCCCGTGCACTAATATTACTCATTGAGCTGAATATCTTATACCTCTCGTCGTAGCCTTTTTGACTCGAGTAATTAAGTCCGAAGGGGTATCTTAAAACCCATTGCCCTAAGGTCATCTGGCATGGGAGTCATCGACCTAAAGCTCGCTACAAGAGTCATCTACAAAGTTTAAGGGAGAGAGGTCTTGCACATAAAATATAAAAAAAAGGAAGAAAAAAAACGCAAAAGTGAAAAAAATGATGAAAAAATAAAAAAAAAGGAAAAAAAATTCATTCGGGGGATTAGCTAGTCGGTTTGAGTTCCTGGTAGAGACTTGAAGGTTGAGGCACTTGAGGAAAAAAAACAAAAAAAAACAAAAACAAAAAAAGGGAGAATAACTGCAAATCTTGAAGGCCACGATCATTGGTTCAACTCAACCGGACTTGAGTGGGAAAGGATGAGCTTACGGAGTGTAACCTATAGTTGTAACCTTGGGCATGAGTGACTATGTTAACCAATGTTCTAAAAAGCGCGCTTAGGCGCCTAAGCGCGAGGCGTCCCTATCACGCTTCGCTTTGTCGGAAAGCGTGGAAAAAGCGGTCAAAGGCCCACGTTGACCGATTAAGCGGGGCTTAAGCGCGATTAAGCGCGCTTAATTATTTCTTTTAGAAAAGAAAAATAAAAAACTTCTCAATGACTATTTGACTAAAGGCTGTTGGTTCATGACTTTATTATTTAAAAAAAAAGGATGTTGGTTGTACACAAGTACACCTATACTTGCTCGGGAATTGAGTGAAAAATAAAAAGTAAAAAGTAAAAAGTAAAAGCAAAAGAAAACTAAAAACTAAAAAATCTAATCAAATTGAAAAGTAAACAATTCACAAACCCAGTATAGGTGTGAACTGTTAATTAAACAATTCACAATATAAGTAAATATAATTAGACATTAATTAAAAGTAAGTAAATATAATATTTAACATTTTATATGTATTTGGTAGACATTAATTATTTTATTTATTTCACGATTCTAGATTAATTAGAAATTTAATAAATAAATAAATTGAAAAACGCTTTTTGACGCTTAAGCCTCGCTTAAGCGCACCTAAGCCTATAAAGCTTGAAGCTTGAGGTCGCCGCTTCGCCACGCTTTACGCTTTTTAGAACACTGATGTTAACAATGGGTGTGTGAATCCCACGAGAGAGTAAGGAAAAAGAATTGACTATCATGGGTCAGGAATGAATCAACTTAGTACATGTGATGGAAATTGATTGGTATTTTGATTTGAAAAGTTGGCGTGGTTAGAGTCAAAGGTTAATATGTGGGCAATATTGCATTCTTTTCATCGATCATGGCTATTTTCAAATATGAGGTCGATAAGGCAATCGCTTTGGCTATTGTTTAAGTGTCATTGTCATTATATATACTTGATGTTTGTGGGATTATTTTTAGATCGTTTTGCTCGATGACTAGCAAAATTTAGGTGTGGGGAAATTTGATGAGTATATTTCTACTACACATTTTGATATTCACTTTTATTTTATTAGTTCATTTTTTTGATTTTTTTTTAATTAATATTTATTTATTTTTATTTTTTTTGTTTTATTAGGAAAAAAAAGACAAAGAAAAGGGAAAAAAAACAAACAAACAAATGTATAAACATTGAAGTTTAATGGGCTTGGCCCATTTGCCTAATCAAAAAGGGAACTCGGCTGGAATGGAATAAAACCGAGAAGCATGAGACCAATTGGCGGCTGGAAAATTGAAGGAGAGAAAAAGACGACTTGCTGCGGGAAATTGCAGGAAAAAAAAGGACTCGGCTATGAGCTAGGAAAAAAAAAAGAAGCAATCCCGATCTTTCTCGTGTGATTTCTCCAATGGCCAGTTCTATCTCTTCTAGTTATTTTTACTTTACTATGATGTTTTAAATTTCTTAGACCAAGGGTTAAGATGAAACCCTATTTGACCATGTGATTCTCTATTTATTATTTGATTCTTTGTATGCGCAATTGACGTTTACGATTCGTTCTTCGTAGATTAATTAAATTTAATTTCTTTCATAACTTCTATCATATATTGGTGATTGTTACATAATAGTTTAATTAATCTATACCTTGTGCTTGAAGTGTATTATGATTAGCTTTGATTTTTTTTGTGAGACTACAATTGGATTGGATACGTAGAATACTTGAGCTATATGATTTTTAGATTCTTTGTTTTCTTTAATCCAATTGCGATGATAAATGCTTGGTGAGTCAATCAGAAGAGGTGAAGAGGGACCAACATTAGATTTTATTAATTGGGCTTCATTGATAAATTTATGGGTAGACAATAGATTGATTTCGATTTCTCACTCGAACTTGTGAATTGAATGTGATTGGAGAATTGTTTGGTTAAATAGTGGTGAATTCCGAAACCTTGGTTATTTTAATCATCTTGATATTTATTTTAATTGTTTATTTTAGTTTCTCTAATGGTCTTTTTAGATAATTCAAAACATAAAAATCAAATCTTTTTAATTAGTTGTGTGTAGGAGTTAATTTGGGTTAAATTATACTTTTTAAATTCATAGTTCTTGTGGGTTCGACATCGTTGCTCATTAAGTCTATATTTCAATAGATTCGTGCGCTTGCGAGTTATTTAAAATTTGACAACAAATGTGAAGCATTGAAGGTTTTGAAAAACTAGTCACTCCAATTTTTTCAGTAAAGTAAGTCGTCAGTGGACCAGCCAGGCTTTTTGAAAGCTTCTATGATGTTTAGATTGACCGCCCTCTTCGAAATCATCTTTCCTTCCCGCTGATGAACAGACGAAGTCGACTAACCTACTCACCAACTAATAGCACACATTCTACAATTTGTTAGAATAGGAGATCCTCTGTCTTGGGGGCACGAGGGGTTAACAAATAGACAGAAATCCTATTGACTGTCTTTCTCTCAAGGGAACCACCTTAATTTAATCACTGAAGTGACGGAACTATCTTTTCTTGCGAAAAGAGCTTAAGTAGCCTGGTAGCCTACTACCCTTATGCCTGCAACGGAAAGAGCATTTGGCGTATATGATAACTCAAATCAAATAAGGAAATCTAGAATCGCACAGCGTGCACCCGTATGTGATAGGCGTGCACCCACAGAGGTCATTCAGATGCCCCCATGCACCCACACAGGTACCCTGTGCGCCCGCACAGGTTTTTCAATTTTTCCAGATTTATTTTATTTTATTTTTTTCTTTGCACAATCTTCCGTTTTGGTCCCCGAAATTCAAATTAAGCCCCAAGGTGTCTTAAATGGCACGTTTTCATCCTTTCTTGAGACCTAACACAAAATGAAACGGAACAAACGTAAATACAACTCCAAACATCAACAAACACACATTAAAACACGATTTTAAGCGAATTAAACATAAGAAACAAAAACTTATCAAGCTTCAACATAATTCCTCAATCAACTATTAAATTAGCTAGACATATTGCAAAATAACATCAATAACATAAACAGAAGAGAAGTGCATAGGAGTGAAAGATGAGCCTTCTTAAATGATCACCGACGTAGTTGAAAAATGGCTTCCTTTCCAAGCTATTTAACTTCTAGGAAAAAAATATTATGTATTGCATAATAAGATGTAGTGCTAAAAGAGTATTCTTGAGTGAGAGTGGTGTGTTGAAAAGGCCAATGGCCTTGCCCTTTTATAAGCACCAAAAGCATATCCACTATTGTATTCTCTAAGCACTAACTTCACTTTCACATGACTTTTGACCAATTTCTCCACTGAATATGCTTTTGGATCCTCCACCAAGCTATAGCACATTGCTTTATCTCTTAAGTGTGTCATGAATGACCTAAATTGGATATTTGCAGGACAAGTTATGGCCTTTGCACCTAAAGGTAGCATTGGATGCCTTAGATACCAAAAATGTTAACTTCAAGCCCAATTTTGGTCTATTTTGACACTGAATTAGACTTTAAGCCTGGAAATAACATTCGTAGAGAATCAAGTTTTCTTTACAGACGTTCTTGAATCAGGTTATTCTAATAGCCAGAGCTCAAGTTATGGTCAAAATACCACAAGCATTTCAATAAATCCGAGTCACTAGCTTTATCCTAAAATGCGAAACATACATCATATAAGTGCTCATACAAAATGTGTGCATATCTTATTTTGTTATTTCTTATCTTTTTACTCCAAAATATGTATTTTTACAATTAAATCACATAAGTAAATATATGATGATCTTTTAATACAATAAACACAAAAATGTTAAAACACAAGGGGAAAATGATACAAAATATATGTTTATTAATCACACATCAAACAACATCAAGAAGCGCAAGAAAAGATCATCTACCTCAAAACCTCAAGAAATTCGTACATAGAAGAGAGGGGAAGTAACATACCGTCAAAGTATAGCAAATAATTGAAAGAAAAGGTGGCGTATGAACCATATAGCTTCAATTTCGTGGTGAATGAAGAGATTGATGTACTTGAATTCGTGGTTTTCGTCCGATTTCAAAGATATTTTGGAGGATTTTTGCGTGAGGGTTCGAATAAAATTTATTTGGGAGTGTTCTTCTTCGAATTTCATTTTCAGATCGGGGAGTTTAAAATCGACCAGGTTACAGCCATAAGTCACTCCCAATAGGGTCGTAACAAGTCTATGGGTGAAATTCTGATGTTACATGGTCACATCCGTAAGTTTGTAAGTTACGATCATAACTCATGTTTGGCAAAAATTCATGTTTTGTTTGTGTGACGACTTACGGCCGTAAGTTTTTGAGCTATAACCGTAACTTTTTTTTTTTTTTTTTGAAAAAAAAGAAAATTTCCCACACTTATTTTTTAGCCATCTTTTCATTGTGCCTATTGTGAAATATGAGAAATGAGATGTGTATCTATCCTAAATACCTAATGCAAAATGTAACTAAATCAAAAATGATAAAATGGTGAAACATGAAAACGAGAGAGTAGCAATACTTTCCTTGCTTGGGTTGCCTCCCAAGAAGCGTCTTTGTTTACCATCGTTGGCTCGATGTTGTCCATTGAAAATCATTTCTTTTCGTTCAGGTTCTCCAATGTCACAACTTTCATGTCGCTTGTTTGAAACCCTTCGTAGTATGACTTGAGGCGGTGGCAATTCACTTTTACGACTTTATCAGTTGTTAAGCTCTTGATTATTACTGTACCGTGGGGAGAGACATCAGTAACAACAAATGGACCAACCTAACGAGAACAAAGCTTACCCAAAAATAGTTTCACTGGACTAGAACAGAAACACTTTCTGCCCCACGCTGAAGCTTTTTCGTGAATTGCGTTGGTCATGGAATACTTTCATCCGGTCTTTGTATATCATTGCATTCGTAAGCTTCATTTTGGATATCTTCCAAGACTTGCAATTGAAGCTTTCTGTGATCTCCTACTACTCCCCATACCATGTTACGCTGCCTAATAGCCCAATAGGCTTTGTATTCCAAGTCAATGGCAGATAGCATAGTTTACCGAATACTAATAGGTACAGAGACATCCTGATTGGTCTTTTATAGGCTATCATGTATGCCCAAAGTGCATCATCTAGCCTAATGCTCCAATCCTTCAAGTCTGGCTGGACTATCTTTTCCAACTTTGACTTCACTTCTTGGTTTGATTACTTGGCCTGCCTACTAGTCTGGGGGTGTTATGCGGTGGACACCCGATGGAACATTCCATGTTTTTTCAATAGAGCTTCAATAGCCCGATTGAAAAAGTGGTCCCCACTCACTAATTATTACTCGAGGCACTCCGAACCTGCTAAATATGTTAGATTTTACAAATTCTACAACAACTTTAGCATCTTTAGTTCAGGTGGCTTTTGATTCCACCCACTGCAAAATATAAGCACAATCAAATAAAGTTAGGAATGGTCTCATGAAATCAATGCCCCAAACATAAAAAAATTTTGCACACAATAATAGGGTTTTGAGGCATTTGAGCTTTTTGGGACAAGTTACCTGACACTTGTCACAAGATTTGCAAAAGAAATAATCGCCTTTGAACAAAGTTGGCCAACAGAACCCGCTTTCCAGTACTTTTGACTAGTCCTTCGAGGTTCGAAGTGCCTTCCACAAGAGTAAAAATGGTTGAATATGGGGATGGACTGGTGTTCTGACTCTAGTACACATCTTCTGATAATTTGGTCCGGGCATCTCTTTCCCAAATGTGGGTCATTCTATATGTAGTACTTTGCGTCACTCTTCAGCGTGTCCATTTTTTCTTTTGATAGACCTATGGGAATTAGCTTAGATGCAAAATAGTTAGCTAAATCAACATACCATGGGGGACTGGCCACAGTGACAAAGAAACTCTCATCCGAGAAGGCGTCTTGCAATGGTATGTCATTTCTGCCTTCACAACCCAACATTTTCAATGCCTGTTTTATCCTTGATCTCCATATCAAATTCTTCGAATAGGAGGTTCCATCGGATAAGTCTCCGTTTTGCCTCCTTCTTTGTGACCTGTGAAAACAATAACTTAAAGCCTTATGATCTATAAAAATAATAACTTTAGAACCCAACAAATATGATCTAAATTTTTCTAAAGCAAAAAATGCATATAAAAGTTCTTTTTCGGTAGTGGTGTAGTTTACTTGACCCAGGTTCAAAGTCCGTGAGGCATAGTACATCACATGGACCACTCTTCCAACTCTTTGTCCTCGGACCACCCTAAACGTGTAGTCACTTGCATTGTGCATGGTCTCAAGCGGGAGGTTCCAGTCTAGTGATTTAATGATTGGAGGGGCAGTCATCCGCTCCTTAAGTTGGTCAAAGGCCTTCTTACATTAGTCATTGAACTCAAAGGCAAATCTTTTTACAGCAAATTGCATAGTGGTCATGCAATCTTCGAAAAGTCTTTGATAAACAAGTGATAAAATCTTGCATGTCCAAGAAAGGAGTGCACATCCTGCACATTGGAAGAGTAAGGTAATGCACATATAAGATCGACCTTGGATTTATCTATTTCTATCCCTTTCAATGAGACTAAATGACCTACCACAATTCCCTATTCTACCAAAAAGTGGCATTTTTCCCAATTCAAAACTATGTTAGTGTCAATGCATCTTTGCACAATCAAAGTCAAGTTAGCCAAGCATGCATCAAAAGCATCCCCTCCAAACACTAAAGTCATCCATAAACACTTCAATAATATCATCTACGTAGTTTGAAAATATACTCATCACGCATCTTTGAAAAGTTCCTGGGGCATTACACAACCCAAAGGGCATGTGCCTATATGGAAAAGTGTCAAATGGACATGTAAAAGTGGTTTTTTTCCTTATCCCTTGGCTATAGAAATTTGAAAATACTCAGAAAAACCATCTAAAAAGCAATAATGAGAATGACCAACTAACTTTTCTAACATTTGATTAACGAAGGAAAGGGGAAGTGGTCCTTACGAGTTCTAGTGTTTACCTTCCTGTTGTCAATGCATACTCGATACCCGATTTGGACTCTGGTTGGCACTAGTTGACCTTCGTTGTTCTTTACAACTGTCACGCCTGACTTCTTTAGCACTACTTGCACAAGACTTACCCATTGACTACCTGATATGGAGTAAATGACCCTTGCTGGCAGCAGCTTTAGGATCTTTTTCTTCACAACCTCCATCATTGGAGGATTCAATCTCCTTTGCGGTTGTCTCGAGGGTTGGGCCCATCCTCCAGTAGAATTTTGTACATGCAAATGGAGGGGCTAATACTCCTTGATGTCTACAATAGTCTAGCCGAAAGCTTCTCTATGATCGTGTAGGAACAAACAAACCTGCTTCTTCCATTGCTGTTAGTTTGGCAGCAATTGTGATGGGAATTGTCTCTCCATCGCCTAAGAATGCATACTTCAAATGATTGGGCAATGGCTTCATTTCCAAAATAGATGTCTGCACAACATAAGTAACAACTTATTAAGAGGATCCATCAATTGAATAGTTTTGACATTATACCTGCTCGGGACAATCTCTAGTGAATTCACAATAGGCACAACATCTTGCAAATCCTCACTCATCTCCAACTCGACACTTTCTCCTTGCTCGATAGACTCGACAAGAGCTATCTTCAGTTCATCCCAACAACTCAACTCAAGACCTTTCTCTACAACAAGATCAAACAATATCAATAGCATAAACAGTACATTTATCATTCGGACGTTGCATCGCGTCAAAGATATTAAACTGCACAACCTCCCCATCAAAACTCCATGGTAAAAACTTCTTTTCTTACATCTATAATGGTTTAAAAGTCTATAAAAATGTCTCACTAACAAAAGGGCATGGGGTTAGGGGAGTGATCATCATTCAGATCTAACACATAAAATCTACAAAAAATACTAAACCTGCTACTTGCACTAGAATATCCTCTACCACCCTACCCTGATAAGCATTAGAACAATTCGCCTATTGAATTATAACATTGACTTCGCTCATTTTAGCAAGTTTAAACATAGCATATGTAGACCTAGGCATTAAATTAATGGAAGCTCCTGGGTATATCAAAGCCCGACCTATCCTAGTGTTACCTATCTGGCACGGGATAATAAACATACATGGATCCTTACATGTGAAAGGCATCTTCTTTTGGAAAAGCAGAGACATTCTCTCCATTTCTAACCTTTTCATTCTCCTTCACCTTTCCTCTTGTTGCTAAACAAATCTTCAAAAATTTTGCACAGCGTGGGATTTGCCTTATTGTGTCCAATAGTGGAATATTCAACACCACCTTTCTAAACGTGTCCTTGATCTCCTTCTCCTTGTCTTCTTTACTTGCCTTAGCAAATCTGCTAGGAAAAGGATGAGGGGTGGACTTAGGAACAAAATTAGGGTCAAAGTTTACCATTGGGCTTGGTGTGATTGCCTCCTTTTCAATTTCTCTTTCTCTTCATCATCGTTAGGCATTCGAAGCTTATTTTGTGGGATTTTCAACCTCTTTCCCACTCCTCAAGGTCATTGCACTCACATTTTCTAGATTTACCTCAGGTTGTGATAGTAGCTTACCTCCAAATTCTGCTTCCAGCCGATCGATGGCAAATAGCCACTTGGCTCATTTGGTTTTCCAAGTTTTAAATGCTTGACTTGGTGTCCCGCTAGAATTGCAAATTGTTAGATGTCAAGGCTTTTACCATATCTTCAAGTGGCATACCTAAGGATTGACGTTTTTGGCTAGAATTGGCCCGGGGTTGGAAATTCCCTTGCAAATGAAATTGGCCTTGAGGCTTGTTAGGGAAGAAACGCGGGGGCTTGTTGGTTCCATAGCTCAAGTTGGGATGATCTTTCCATCATTTGTTGTAGGTGTTAGAGAACAGGTTGCATTCTTGCTTCTGAAATGGAAAACCTCCAGTGGCGTTTACCTGTTCACTATTAACCTCTTGCAACATAGGACGCCCGTCTGTTGGATGCCCTAGGTTTGTGCATATCCTACATGATTTAACCTGTTCTAAGTTCTCTACAGCAAGTTGTTTAACAAGATTCGTTCGTTCAGATGGTAGACTTTCAATATTATAACCGTAAACCTCATTTGCACTCCGAACTGGTATGTCGCGGGCCGAATTGAATTGCTGAGAGTTGTTAGCCATGTTACCAATCAAGGTTCTTGCTTCTATGGATGTCTGATCAATCAAAACACCTCAACTAGCGGCATCGATCATGCCCCTGTTCATTGGCAACAGTCCCTAATAGAAATACTGCACCAAGAGTTGTTCGCTGATTAGGTAGTACTGACAACTAGCAACAAGTTTCTTGAAGCGCTCCCAATATTCGTATAGGTTTTCTCCATGGTTCTGCTGTACACCATAAATTTGCTTCCTAATATTTCCAGCTCCAGATTCAGGAAAGTACTTCTTAAGAAACAGTCTCTTCATGTCATTTCATGTGGTAACCGTTCAAGATGGCAAACCATATAACCAGTCGGCAGCAGCATCCTTTAGTGTAAAAGGGAAAGTTCTAATCTTTATTTTCTCTTCAGTAATACCCTGAGGTTCCATGCTATCACAAACTACGTGAAATTCGTTCTGGAGTTGATGTAGATCTTTGCCTGCCTTGCTATAGAAATTGGGTAAAAGGTGGATCAGTCTAGATTTCAGCTCAAATTTAGCGTCTGCTTCTAATGCCGAAAATGTGATGCATAGTTGTTGCTGAGCAACATCGGCCCCAGCCAACTACTTCAAGGTCCTGATGTTGTTAGCAGCAGGCATTGGTTGTCTCGTTTCTTTTCTTCACTGGCGAAAGGTTCTCTCAATTTCTGGATCAAAAACAAAAAGTTCCGGATTAGATGATCGAGTATTGTGTATATAAGGAAAGAATAAGGAGCAAGCAAGCAATTCTCCTTAAAAACTAAAGAAAAATAAAATAAATGTAGAAAAGTAAAATTTAATTAACGAAACAACTAAATTAGTTTAGCCGATCCCCGGCAACGATGCCAAAAATTTGATGATTGCCGCAATACACCAACATTACAATAAAATCCTTGACCATCAATAATTCGTAAGAATGTAGTAGCGGGAACAAGGGTCGAACCTACAGAGAACGGTAAACTATTTCGAGCTTTCGTTAAGTAGAGGAGATTGTGGGGGTTTGGATTGTAATTACAAAATTATAATTAAATGACGTCAATAAACGAATTGGAGATTTAGAGAATTCAATTAAATGCACAGTCCAATTCTCAAGTTTGGTTGTATCTTCAATAGATGTTATCATTTTCCTTGTAACGAAATTCTATCTCTCTCTATCAATTTATCATCCTTAAATAATCAACAAGCTTTGATTACCCAAATTCTTCCTTAAGTGTCATATATCAAAACTAGCGCTTTGATTTAATTCTAGTTAATGGATAATCCAAAACAAGCTCTTAGAGTTTAATGCAATGCTAATGTAATAAACGAGAAGAATAGGTTGAACTAGATTACCAATTTCACAAGCTCAAATTAATAGATCTAGGTTGGGTTTATGCTAGAATTGCGTGAATTGTAGTTGCTGCTGCAAATTAAAGATTAATGACAATTATGGATCAATAACTATAATCCTAGCATAAATAATGAGTTAAAAGAATGAACAATTTAACTGGCCAAATTTAATTGCTCATAAAATTAACCAATATTCCTGTTTAAATCCCATACATCCAACAAGTTAAATAAAAGAGAGAAGATACAACGTTACTTGTTTAAAGGAAAAATGTAAATAAAGCGGATAGACACAACATCCCCCTCGGCCTAGAAGGAGAAGCTTAGCCAATCATGTTCATGGTCGAAGAACGGATTTTAGATCTCAAATCCACCTTCGTGAATTGTTCTTGTAGGAATTTTGCTCTTGAATTGTTCTCCAAGGTCTCCAAAAGCTCAGATCTATTTGCTGTGGTTTTTTTCTTCGTATAGTCTTCAGTAGGTCTCTAAACACCTTCAATTTCATGCCCAAGAAGTCCCCAAAAGATTACTGAAAATGCAGTTCTGATTAAATTAGAAAAATCTTGCCGCGTAGAGTTATGGCCGTAACATATGCCAGTTATGGTCGTAATTGCTATTCTGTCAAAAGTTACTTTCGGCTGCTGAAGAGAGTTATGGTCCTAACTCGTGCACTTACTGCTGTAACTTGGACTCTAGCCTATCTCACTACTTCTTCACAACAAAGATGCAGCTGTAATTACTAAAGGTTGCGGCCACAACATATTTACAAATAGGTGGTCAAACTTTCACTTTTGTCCATTTTGGTCCTCGAATTTCCTCTTTTTGTTTTGCACTTTTTGGTCCTTTTTCACTTTTTCACTTTGTTCCACTCTGCTTGATCATTAACGACACGAAACACAAAAACATATTTAAAAGACACTTTAACAACTAAATAACACGAATAAAACATGAGACTTAGAAGATTAAACATCTGCTATAAAAGAACTTATCAAGTTGAACTTGAGAATACAAAGGAGAAGTTAGATCAGCAACATTTTTGAGGCCATAATAATCAGAGAAGACCATTCATGTGATCTGGCAAACGATTGGTGGACCCTAACATCCATCTGGGGATCCTATAGCCACAACTCCCACTCCTCGTCCTCAAAAACCCACTTTGCCATCCAGGCGGGCACTTTGTTCGAACATTAGATAACGGCCCAAAATTCGCTTTCCATTCACGTCATGATGGGCATACCAACCCTTCCAACCTAGCATCTTGTATATCATGACGAGCAACTTGTGATGGTAGAAATACGTTGGCCTTAGGAGTTCAGCGTCAGTTGCCATGGACAAGGTCCACATTGCTAGAATAGGGCGAACAGCGGTATATAGAAGGAGCCTTAGACCCTGACCGACTACATCGATTTAAATGCCTATCATCCCGACTTGGAGAATCGTATGCATACATGCAGCCAACCTCTGTGATATGTAATGTGATCCTGGTAGAAATTCTCCTCCGACGGCGGGCCCAGTCAATATCTGCCTCAGACACATCGCTTCACACCATGAGCATGTTAGGACTTGGGTTCATTGATTCTTCCTCAGGCGAGTTCACTGGTGATGGGAACGTAGTGATGCTCTCTATGGAATTAGGCATTTTAGGTATAACGAGCTTCTTACCCTTTGGTTTCCTAGCAACTTCGTAATGTACTTCTTCTTCCTCATTCCTTGCTATGAAGACTGCCCTGAAAGATATTAAATACACCATCAATGCCAGAATCCCAGAATACCTCAAGAGGTGAAAAATAAGAAGAAGATTCAGCTATGGCTGCAAATTGGAAACATGCCCGGTCAATACACACATCTCTCAAAGAAGTGAAAAGGGCATTTCCGATAATACGACGGAAATCCCAACCACAACCACTAGAACCGGTGGTGGAGCTCATCGGATTATCAAAAGGCGTAAAACCACCGCTAGAAACTACAAACACAAATGGCAGAAAATACTAGTTGAACGAAGGAGAAAAAACCTTCGTGAAAACATGTAAATACTTAGAAAAATAGAGAAGACGTCTCTCCTAACTATGCAATGGTTGGAGCTTGATTAATAGCTATGTATACGCTGAAAACCTAGACGAGTAATCACCAGAAAAAAATTGCCTTAGAAAATTTTGAATGGTGAAACAACTTACCCAATATTATGTTAATATTCTGGCTCCATCCGATCTTCGTTTTGAAATTCGAGACCAGATCTAGAATAAGCACGACGAGGGGGTGCTTCAGCAATTTGGAAAACTTTCCAGCGATAACGTGGCGGCCGGTCAAAATTTGGCCCAAAGCATAGCAAAACTTTGACCGGCTACCACGGTGTCGCTGGAAAATTTTTCAAATTCCTGGAATTCCCCCTCGCCGTGCTGGTTCTAGATCTGGTCTCGAATTTCAAAATGGAGATCGGACAAGACTAGAAAATGCCCCAGTGGCACTTGAACAATACCATTCTTTTTTTAGGATTGCTTCAATTTGATTTCTTCAGTTAAAAAAAATGTTGAGTACTCAAAGGATTGATCCAAGGCATCAACAAATCAAAGTATACAAATATGGCTTTTTTTAAATCTAAAGATTTTGACCAAACTAAAATAAACTTAAGAAAATGTAAGTTTTTTTTTGTGTTTTTTGAAAGTCAATAAAATATTAGTTTGGTAATAAGAAAATGACTAAGTTTATTTCAATTAATTATCCTATAAATATTATTTATCTTAGTTAATTAGAATCTAAATTCAATTGATAGTTAAAACGAATCAAAAGCTACATTGTATAATGTTAGAAGGAATGCTGGACTATGTTACAATTCATGCCGTACAACTTTTAATTTCTTTTAAAAAAATTACATAATTATATTAGTTAATATTATAAAATTGCAAGTTTATCGATGTTTAATAATGATAGAAATTTTATTCAGAGAAAGAGAGAATGACCAATCAATACAATTGGGAAGAATTTTTGCCTAATACATCAATCCTATCTGTTTTTTTTTTTTTTTATCCAATAACTCATTTGTTACACATTAAGACCAAAATAAACATTAAGAATACCAATTTATGAAAATAAACACTCTAAAAAAAATAAACAGGTTGTGTTCAAATTCTCGCTCTCCCTCTTCTCCGACTTTCTCGCTCTACACACTTCTCTGTTTGGATTACGACCCATGTAATAGAGATTACCATTAATCTTCTAGCTTTCCTCGTCTCCAACTTTTTCAATCTCCATACTTTCTCTCTAGATTACCAACTACCCGATAATCTAAGATTACCATTCATCTTCTCGCTTTCGCTCAACTACGACTTTCTCTCTCTGGATTACTGCCCACGGTAATCTAGATTACCATTCATCTTCTTACTTTTCCCCTTTTCCCATTATCTCTCTCTAGATTATCAACCCTCTAATCTCGATTACAACTCATCTTCTCGATTTCCTCGTCTTTGACTTTCACTCTACACACTTTCTCTCCCTATATTACCACTCTCGGTACTTTAAATTACCATTCATCTTCTTGATCGCCCTCATCTCAACTTTCTCTCTATAGATTACTACCCCCAATATAGAGTTTACAGGAGCCGTGATGAAGGATATAATTTACGTTACATTAACTCAAGACTTGTACAATGTATATATAAGCTACAAAGAAGCCTTACCAAGAGTTACATTAGACATGGACTCAACCTAAAAACACTAAGGGATAACAGATACAAAAGAGATAAGTACATAGGATATATACAACAATATAAGAGAGATAAAGGTGGAAATAAAATAATTTATTTCTCAACACGCCCCCTCAAGATGGCGGCCGAGCGAACGCCAATCTTGTCCCAAATAGAAGCCAAGGCAGGTCCTGTGAGTGGCTTGGTGAGCGCATCTACAAGTTGATCAGAGGACGAAAGAATAAGACACGCGAAGAAGACCGGCTTGCACTTTCTCACGAACGAAATGGAAGTCAATCACTATATGTTTCATCCGTGAGTGAAAAAGAGGGTTGGCGCAAAGGGACACAGTGCCTATATTATCACAATAGGCCACCGTGGTGTTGGCAAATGGGACGTCGAGCTCACGAAGCAACGATTGGATCCAAGTGATTTCAACTGTGGAGGCAACAACGGCTCTATACTGTGCTTCTGTGAATGAACCGGCAATAGACTTTTGCTTCTTGGAGCTCCAAGCAATCGAGATGGTTCCAAAAAAGACAACGTAGTCTCCAATTGAGGTTCGATCAATGATATTGCCACCCCAGTCAGCGTCACAAAATGCATGTAACATGAGAGGAGACTGACGGCTAATAAAGATACCCATTTCCGCTGTGCCATTGAGATATCTAAGGAGCCGTTTGGTAGCACTCCAATGTACGGTAGTCGGGCGATGCATGAACTGCGATAGCTTGTTGACGGAGTATGCGATATCCGATCGCGTGAAGAATAAATATTGGAGAGAACCAAGAACAGAGCGATAGTAAGCAGGGTTCGAGAGAGGCTCACCCTCGTCAGCGGATGGAATATGAGATATACTCATCGGTATGGACAGTGGTTTGGTAGTTGTCATGCGAGCCTTATTGAGAAGATCATAAATATATTTTCGTTGAGACAGAAACAAGTCGTCGCTGTTGGATAAAACTTCAAGACCCAGAAAATAAGACAAGCTGCCAAGATCCTTAACATAAAATGCCTGAGAAAAGTCCCGTATGAACTGATGCAAAAAGGATGTGTCGTTCCCAGTGACTACAATGTCGTTAACATACACAAGGAGAAAAAGCATTGTAGATGCCCGTCGATAGAAAAAGAGAGAGGAGTTAGCCTGAGAATTAACAAACCCAAACTATAGGCAAAAGGCCTTCAAGGCTATGTACCACACACGAGGAGTCTGCTTCAGCCCATAAAGAGATTTATGTAAGTAACACACGTGATCTAGAAAATCAGAACTCACAAATCCGGGGGCCTGTTCCATGTAGACATTGTCAAATAATGAGCCGTGAAGAAAGGCATTGTATCAAGCTGGCGAAGCGGCCAACCGTGAACCACAACAAAGGACAAAATGATACGAATTGTAGTAGGCTTAACCACGGGGCTGAAACTGTCAGTATAGTCAAGACCCGGTCGTTGATGAAACCCCTTAGCAACCAAGCGGGCCTTGAACTTATCGAGAGAGCCATCAGACATCCGTTTAACCCTGAAAACCCACTTACACCGAATAACATCTGATCACCAGATTTGGGAACGAGAACCCAAGTTTCAGTCTGAATTAAAGCATCATATTCGATGAACATAGCTTGCCGCCAGTGCAAGTCACTAAGGGCTTGTTTGCAATGGAGGGTTCTTTGAGATTTGTGGAGATGCCGCTAGGAAGGCAGACATTGACAGCTGGAGGTTGAGACAGGGCTTTGGCGCGTGTGACCATAGGATGATGATTTATGACTAAAGGTGGGGAACTTGGTGGCAATGAGGTGGGCATGGTGGACATGCTGATAAGTGCTAGAAAAGCACTTAAATAATTCTTCTATTTCGTGTATTTTCGTATTTTTATTGGTTTTATATGTTCATTTTTGTGTTTTTTCTTTTATTATTGTGTTTAGGGTTACAAAGAATCAAAAAGAGTCAAACTTGGAGAAAAGAGAGCGAAAAATAACTTCTACCTTTGAAATGGGATCATTTTTCGTTTGCTCAAAATTTATGTGGATAATGGTAAAAAAAATCAGCAACTCGGATTTACTGGCACACTGCAGTAATTTGACCATAACTTGAGCTAAGAAAATCGAATTGACCTGATTCTTGTTCCCATGGAAAGAAGGATCAAAGAGCTACAACTTTGATGTTCATTACTTCAAATGATTCAGATAATATGATGGTCAAAAATGGGTAACATCATGAGTGTTCTGCATGGAGGATTCCTTGGGCCATATTTTTGGTAGAAAATTCATAATGATCTATTGAAATATCCAAATGAGGCCATTCCAATTGAAAAATGAAGCAAAGATGCTTACCTACACCATGATGCAATTTCATTATGAAGTCTTGATTGATATAATTTAATAGGTTCATGATGGTGCACATGTATAATATTTTATTATATTTTCTTGTAAAATTTTGCCTATAAATAGAGGCAAAAATAAAGAAGGAACGCACAACTCAGTAGAGAGAATTAGCTAGTGATTCTCTCCAACTTTCTCTTCAATAAAATTCTCTTCTTTATTTATTCTTAGTTCTAACTTGAAAGCTCTTAGTTTGTCATATTCCAGCGGAAATGAAAACCCAAATTAAGTAACTAATAATCGATCGACGATACTTCGGCTGTGAATATGACTAGCAGAGCATTTCTTCGCTAGGTTCTCTCTTTATTTTATTTTTGATGTATGAGAAAGATAATTTCCCATATATTGCAGAGGTAATACAAGACGAATTTGCTAAAAAGTATTTAACTCGCATGTATGAGTAATTAAACTTCTCTATTTATTTCTTAGCATTTATTTACTTATTTTCTATATTTTTTGTATATTACTTGTGATAGTGAAGTATAATCTATCATATAACAGTGATGATACATGGTGATTACGTCACTAAAAAGTATTTAAACCGCGAATATGAATAGTTAAACTTCTCTATCTAGTTCGAGGGGGACGTTGTGTCCAATTAACATGTTATTATCTTTTCTAATTCCTTTAGTGACACTTTATCTATTCCTCTACTTCAATTTGTTGATGTGTTATGCTTTTAAACCCGTTTTTGAGTTTATATGATTATTGCATTCACTTTCACCAATTGAATCAATTAATCTTTAAATTTAAGTTACATGCTAGGATTGAAACTTTTGATTCGTAATCATCATTAGATTCTAATCCAAAGTAGCAAATAAATATCGTGCATATTTATTAACAAATCAACTTAGATGCATTAATTCAAGTTTGTGAAATTAATCATCTAATTCAACTCATTCTTCTCGTTCATTTAAACTAGCATTGCATTGAATCCTAAGATCTTATTTAGAATTATCCAATAGCTAGATGTTAAGTTAAAGAACTCACTTTAATTGAATACACTTAAGGAAGAATTCATTAATCAGATCTTCTTGATTAATTGGAGTTAATAAATTGAAGAAGGAATAGTAACACGTTGCATGGAAAAGATTGACATAAGTTATTAACACAACCGGACCCGAGAACTAGATATATCTTCAATTATTTCATTTTATCTCTTTTATTTTGTCATTTTATTTTTGAATTTCATTTAAATTTCACAAATCCCCCTTTTATATAGTAATTGATAAAAACAACTAGATTAAACCCGGTTTCTTTTGGGTTCGACCCTTACTTACCACTTCTATATTAATTTGGAGTTTTGAAACCGAGTAATGAAATAAAATAAATTTTGGTGTACTGCGACAACACACCACATGAGTTGGGGTGGTGGTGGGAAAAGTAGGGTGGTTTGCAGGTAGAGCTCAGCGAGACGTTTGGTGCTGCAGGTAGGTCGTGACTGGGAGGTCAAGGAAGCATAAGGCGGCGTGGAAGCCGATGGGGGGGTTGGTAAGGGAAGAGGAGAAGAGTTTGATGAACATAATGGAGAGGGGGATGGGAAAGTACCCGTGGTAGGTGGAGTCTGCATAGCGAAGTGTTCCACTCATGGCGAAGCAGTCGAAGACGGTGAGGGCTACACTGCACGAGAGCCGGTGTTCGCCGCATCAGCTCCTGACCGCCATTCATGTAGATAAAGACTCAGGGGTGAGGAAAGGTAGTATCGGTCGGAGGCGGGTTGGATCCATTAGCGGTACGGTCGGCAAAGGGAAATTGATTCTCAATGAATTGGACATGGCGACTTGTATAGGCTCGTCAGGTGGTGAAGTCTAGGCAAGTATACGCATCTTGAGATGTGTTATAGCCTAAAAACACACATGGCTTGGATCAAGTTTATGACTTGTATAGGGCCGGAGCCAAGGGTAGCAAAGGTAACCGAATACTCGAAGCTTAGTGAGGTTTGGCTTGCGATGGAAGAGGATTTCAAGGGAGGAGACAAAACGAAGGTTCACTTTAGGCATGCGGTTTATCAGGTATACAGTAGCGGAGAAGCGTAGTGCTAGTATTGAAGGAGAATGAACGCATGGTGCAGAAGGCTCAGTCCAGTTTCGACGATGTGCCGATGTCGCCATTCAGAGAATCCATTTCGTTATGGGGTATGGGGTGGAGAGGTGAGATGCGGTATTCCATTGGAGGCTAAAAAAACCGTAAAGCAACGTATTCACCACCATTATCGGTGAAGAGAGTGAGTATTTTATTGTGAAATTGAGCCTCTACGAAAGATTTAAATGTAATAAAGACGTCGTCGACATCAGACTTATATTTTAAAGGGTAGAGCCATATATATCTGCTATAGTGATCCACAAAAATAACATAATATTTTTCTCCATCAACAGATAATACGGGAGATGACCACACATCAGAGTATATTTTTTGGAGAGGAGCAGTGCTAAAGAGAGACCAGTCATAAAATGGTAATTGATGGCTTTTATTACATTGACAAGCATTATAGAGCGAAATGGAGGACTCAGAGGGCGACAATGACACATGTCTATTGGCAGCAAGATAATTTAAAATTTTGGGGGAGGGGTGTCCTAATCTACGATGCCATAAATTAAAGGTAGCCTGAACGATGATAAAGGCAGCAGGAGATGTTGGAGACTGTGGCTTGAGTGCGTACACTCCATCTTTAACTGGACCGCGTAGAATGGGCACTCCGGTCTGCAAACATTTAATAACAAAAGAATTAGGTGAGAATTCAATAGTGGCATTGTTTTGTTTGCAAAATCACTAAATAGAAATTAAATTTCGTTTGATAGTAGGCACACAAAGGACATTAGAGAGAGTAAAAGTAGTGGTGGCCGAACGAAGTGTCCTTTGGCCAATGTGAGAGATTGGCAATCATTTACCATCATCAATAGAGACCTCGTCGAGACCATTGTGACCAGAGTGAAGGGATAGGTTGTAGAGATCGCTTGTGATGTGGTGCAATGTGCCGGAGTCGAGCAGCCAATCATCGGGAGAGATAGGACTTTGATGAGAAAAATGAGCAATTGGTTGTAAGTTGGAGGACCGCGGCTGCTGAGGATAGGTTGTGGGCACTGGTTGCCAAGGCATGGTTCGGAAATTTGGATTTGTTAGCACGGTGGCCTTGTTGATTGCAAAGCTGGCAGGTGCCGAGGTACGGACAGGGACCATTGGAAGATGGAGAGGATCTGCTGTGGCTTTGCTGATTACGGTTGCTATTGGGCTTGGTTGGGTGAGGAGCTGTGGTTGTTGGACTGATTGGGCCGTGACTGATTGGGCGGAAACTGGGTATAAATGCGGCTGGTTGCATTGGCAGTTATGGGGCTAGATAGAGACTGGTTTGCAGCAGCTAAAAGCTAGGTTTCACGAGTTACCAGTTTCTCGTGCAACTCGTCAAAGCCGATGGAGGAGTCTCGCGCTCAGATGGCATCGGCAGGTCCATCGTAGTTTGTTCCCAAACCATGCAAGATGTGAAGAACCAATTCATCTTTGTTGGGAGGGGAATTCATGAGTATTAACGTGTCGACAATACACTTGATTTTGTGCATATATTCAGTTATGTTACTGTCCCCTTTGTGAAGCTGACCGAGGCTATTCTTGAGATGGAGAATACGCTTCCTCGATGGCCTAGCGTATGTGTTTTGAATTGTTATCCATGCTTCTCATGAGGTCTTGGCGGTGGCGATGAAGGCCATCAGATTTGGCGATAGTGAACTCCAATCGCATTTAGAAGTAACTGGACTTGCCGGATCCACTTTGTATATTCTGGGTTGGAGGACGAAGAGCCGGGCTGCGAGGGATCAGTGATGAATTGTGGCGAGCATGGTGTGGTGCCATCGACGAATCCAATCAAGCTGAAACCAAGAAGTATGCTATTTAGTTGTATGAACCAAGACGCGAAATTGGTGGGGGTGGGGGTGAGTTTGATGGGGACTTGGGTTTGTACGTTGATGACAATCGGCGGTGATGGGATCGAGGAAATGTTGGTGGTCACCGCCAAAGTTTTGCCGGTGTCACCGGTGGTTGATTTACTGTCGTCGAATGCCATAGGATCAAGTTGGGAGTCTATTGAGGAGCTCCAATAGCTCTGATACCATATAGAGTTTACAGGAGACGTGATGAAGGATATAATTTACATTACATTAACTCAAGACTTGTACAATGTATACATAAGCTACAAAGAAACCCTACCAAGAGTTACATTAGACATGGACTCACCCTAAAAACACTAAGGGATAAGAGATACAAAAAAGATAAGTACACAGGATATATACAACAATATAAGAGAGATAAATGTGGAGATAAAATAATTTATTTCTCAACACCCAGTAATCTAGGTTACCATTCATCCTTTCCATGTCCCCCGTCTTCGACTTTCTCTATCTACAGACTTTCTCTCTCTAGATTACCACCCTCGATAATCTAGATTATCATTCATGTTCTCATATCCCTTGTCTCTTACTTTCTCTCTATATACACTTGAGAGAAGAAATTTCACCTACTAAATCTGCCTCATCTCTTTTTCTTTTTTTTTTTGTCCAATAAATCATTTTACACACTAAGGCCAAAATAGACATTAAAAATCATCAATTTATGACAATTGCCTCTAGAAAACACTTATCCTCGTCCCCGCTATATCCTAATTTTAATCAAGGCCGAATAAGGATGACATGCGAATTGCAAAAGGATGGGTACTCCCATTCACCTTCCTGGCCCCACTAGAAAGCGGTCATCCTCGTCGACGCCCCATTGTAATCCTTTAAGCAAAGACTTTTATTTGTACCTTTTTAACATTTATTAATGACATCTACTATTTTCAATATACACTTTCTAGACATACTAAATATGTATGTTAATATATTCAATTCAAATTTACCTATCTAACATATTCAGAATATTTACATATTTATTTAAACTTATCAATTTAGATGTTTATTATAAATAATTTATATTATATAGGATTCTTGATTTGATTGATAAAAAATCTCATAGATTTTATTTTATCTTGATCAAATATTAAATATCTTGATATCAAATTTAAATTAACTTGGATAAGATAAATAAATTGAAATATATATGATATATATATATATATATAATTAAAATAGACCACTGAATCGATGATCTTTAAAAATTAAATAAAATCTAAACTAACTAAAATCAGTATAAAATAAATACTTTAAAATAGCTATGATTCTTCTTATTTATTTAGGAGATAGAATCCTAAATAAATATTTCTCGTGATTGAGAGCCAATTAAAAAATTATGATTGATTCGTATGATTTCAATCGTTGATTAAGTCAATAGCCTGTTTATTAAAAACATAATTTATGAAAGACGTAGTTTTGGTATTTATTTACTTGCTAGCTTGTTTAATCAATAACGATTATGGATAAATAAATATTTATTTATTTAGTTATCACTAAAATAAGACCATTAATTTATTATGAAATTAAATAATAAAGGAGATGGAATCGTGGCACCTATATATATATATATATATATATATATATACATATATATCCAAAACAAAATCTTTTAGTTCAAATAAGAAGTGTATTTTAAAGATCTAATTTTGGAAGTAAACTATTATCAAAATGAAATAAAGATTGATTAAACTTCAAGCAGATCATTTTCACCATGCAGTTTACTAATACAACAAATCGATAAACTTAGGTTTAACTGAAATATATTACTTATTATGAAAAAAAGATCATTAGAAGTTACGAAAATTAAAATTGCTATAAAATCAGCACGTTATGAAAATCAAAATCATCAACATAATTTGGATGACGTAATCGAAACATAACACCATTCAAACAAAACATAAAATGCAGTCATAACAACATATTCATATATCATTGGTTATATTCATACAGTGTATTCTAGTCGACTCTACATAGCTCTATAAATTGAACATGTATTGATGTGTCGAGTTAAAAGAGGGGTTGAATATTATTTCAATGATATTATGTCAATTTTAAATACATGTACTTTTCTTTAATCATAAAAGCTGACCAACTGATATTACTAATGAAAAATATAATAATAAAGGAACAATAAAATGAATAAAATACCTGCCAAAACACTAAACCTAATCGAGCAACTAACAAATCTTTTAAGATATATTTAAGATATTGTAGTAACATTGGTCGCCTTACTTTGATACAATATTAACAATTTTGTAGATAACTATATTAATGATTTCAGCTGTATAACTTTGTTTACAATTAGTTATAAAATTGGCGATATGTCGAGTTGTGATAGTGCTTCAAAAATTAAAAAAAATGGTAGAACGGTGGTGACATGTACCTTGATGTAATTGTAATTCACGTCATTTAATTATACAACTAATTATAAATAAAATTGTACAATTAGCTTGATCCATAAATTATTTTGTGATAAATTTGTGAGTTAATTTTAATATTTATCACTAAAGCTTGTAAGACTTTCCAACTGCTAAGAGTTTATAACAATGTTATAAATGGTCGCATAAAGATCTTTAATGACGGGTCTATATTTATAAAATAATTGTAGTACATTTCTGAAATATTGGTTTTAAGTAGTGTACATATTAATAATCCTAGGTTTAAGTAGTGCATTTAATTGTAATAGTATCCTATAGATAATGACCCTTAAATAAAAGAAATTTCAAGTCAAAAGCTTATTTAGTTAAGATTTTTCTGAATATCATTTTTTTGTGGAACGGTTTCTGAATATCATTTTGATTCAATATTATTATCAATATCTGGAGATTTATATCTAGATTGGGTATGTTGTAGATCATTTCCTTCAACCTCTGTCCACCTGTTTGATATGGGTTGAATGATTAGGATCTACAATCAACACCAGGCAATAAAAAATTGCAAAGCTAAACAATTCATCATCACAACCTTTAGCTAAAAGAAGCTCCAAATTTATGGGGCTGTAGTAGTTGTGGAGCGTCGCAAACTAAAAAAAAAAAATCGAGGTACCTTTTCACCACTAAAAGCAACAGGAAATGATAGGATGCTCAAAGCCTTTTACCATATTTACTTATTATTTTCACGTTTTTAGGTGTTTTCGTGATGTGTGAGTCTTGTCGATATCTAGTACTATAAATACCCACCCTATTTTATTGTAAGAACATAAGTTTTGGTTATTGAATAAAATTGAAGGAGTTCTCTTATTTTGCCCTTAATGGGTTGTTGGAGAATTTAATTCTCGTGATTATTTCTTTATCAGAAAATTAATTGTTATTCACTTTATCAAGAGTTGACGATTGTGGGTTAGATCTAATAATTGCTTGACGCTTCCGCACAAAGATTCGAATCTTAGCCGGGTTGGATCGTATCATCTGGTATTAGAGCACAGCTTCAATGGGGTAAATCTAGTTTTATCTTTCCTTTTGTTAGTTTTAGCATTGGGTTAGATTTAGTTTTGGATTTTTGAGGAGTTCATTAAATTTAGATTTTTCGTTGGGTAATTTGTTGGTAAATTGTGTTATTATTAGTTGATTCAATCGAAAAGATGCCAAGGATTAAATCTACTACTGGAGAAATTAGTGAACAACAGATAGTGGATAAATTAAAGCAAACACTCAATTAGATGGACCGTATTGAAGATAAATTTATAGCTAGAAAATACTACAAAAAATATGATTGGGATTATAATAAATGCTTAAGGCAAGCTAGAAGAGAATGAGAAAGGAAAGAGAAGGAAGAGAACGGGAGTGAGAAAAAGAAAGAGGAGCTAGTTACTAACCCACCTAGGAGTCGTGACCTTAAATGTTTTAAATGTCAGGGTTTTGGCCACTTAGCTTGTCAATATCAGAATCGTTAGGTGGTTGTAGTAAAAAGTGAAGATCTATTGCCTTCGAACAAAAAATAATAATAAGATGCCTATTGTGGAGTCCTTGGTCACACATAAGGTCGTTGAAGAACCGGTCAAGGATATGGTGGTTGAAAATAAACGTGCCAATGTATTCCACACCAAGTGCATGATAGAAAACAAATCTTGTGATGTTGTTATTGATAGCGGGAGTTGTGCTAATCATGTTAGTGCCACTATTGTCGAAGAATTAGGACTGCCTACAACGAGACACCAAAAGGGAGTAGAAAGTTCATGCTTACTCTGTTGACACCGAATGATGTGTTTAGTGAGAAGACGAAGTTGAAGAATTCTATTGTAGAGAAAAAGGGCATGGAGTGAAGGAGAAAAATCAAAAAGACCCTCCAAACACTTTTAAAGATTCGAGGATGCATCTACCTAAACAGGGAGGGAATGATACAATCAAATTGCAAAAGAATCAATATTTGAGGGCTAATTTGGTGAAAATAAAAGTAGAATTTGAAAATATCTATTTCTTGAAGAATCGAAGCCCTCTTCATCTAGGTTCCAACACACTTGGAATTAGCTCCATTGGATTCGGGATCAAAAGATATGCTAAAAACATTGACAACGCGCACTAGGCCGTGCAGATAAATGCAAGCAACCGCACGCGCGACTGGGCGGGTTGTCGTCGCGGCGCGCCAAAGTTTGTTTTTTATTTCCTTACTCGGTTTCAAAACTACAAATTAATGTAGTAGTGGTAAGTAAGGGTCGAACCCAAGAGGAACGGTGCTTGATCTAGTTGATTTTATCAATTAATATAGAAAGGGGGGTTTGTGAAGTTGAATGAAAATCAAATGACAAAAGATAAGATCAAATAAAACAATTGAAATAAATATCTAGTTCTCGGGTTCGGTTGTGTCAACAACTCGTTTTTATCTTTCCCATGCAACGTGTTACTATTCCTTCTTCAATTTATCAACTCTCAATTAACCGAGACGCTCTGATTAACGAATTCTTCCTTAAGTATATTAAGTTAAAAGTACGCTCTTTAACTTAACATCTAGCTATTGGATAACCCTAAACAAGCTCTTAGGATTTAATGCAAAGCTAGTATGAAATGAACGAGAAGAATGAGTTGAATTAGATGAATAATTTCACAAGCTCGAATTAATGCATCTAAGTTGATTTGTTAATAAATATGCACGATATTCATTTGCTACTTTGGATTGGAATCTAATGACAATTACGGATCAAAAGTTCCAATCCTAGCAAGTAACTTGAATTTAAAGATTAATTGATTCAATTGGCCAAAGTGAATGCAATAATCACATAAACTCAAAGACGGGTTTATAAGCATAACAAATCAACAAATTGAAGTAGAGGAATAGATAAAACGTTACTAACGAGTTAGAAAAGATAACAACATGTTATCGAAGAATCGATCCGCCGGAATATGAAAAGCTAAGAACTTCAAACTAAAACTAAGAACAAATGAAAAAGAGAATTTTATTGAAGAGAAAGTTGGAGAGAACTACTAGCTAATTCTCTTCTACTAAGTTGTGTCTTCCTTCCTTACAAATGCCTCTATTTATAGGCAAAATTTCACAAGAAAACATGATAAAAAATTATACAACTACTCCATTATAATTCCACTAATTGGTAACCACCAAATCATGACCTTAAATTGCTCCATTAGTTCAAATATTGTATCATGGTATAGGTAAGCATCTTGGCTGAATTGTGCAATTGGAATTTCCTCTTTTGGATATTTTAATAGAAAGTTATGATTTTTCTACCAAAACATGGCCAAAGAAATCCTCCACTCACATCACTCTCGGTTTTGCCCATTTTGTACCATGATATGATCCGAATCATTTGAAGCTGTCAACATCAAAGTTGTAGCCCTCTGAGTGTCCTTTCCAACAATATAAAGTTAAGGTCAATCCGAATTGTGTAGCAAAAGTTATGGTCAAATTACTGAACTATGGCAGTAGATTCGAGCTGCTGATTTTTTTACGCTTTGTCCTTTCTCTTCAAATGGCCATAACTTTCACTAGGAAACTCCGATTTGGGATCCGACAAAAATGTGGAAATCCTCTTTTGATATTCTTTGATATTGGCACAAGAAAAATTGTAAAAACAACTTTTCATAAAATTGCATCGGAGGCCCTCCATCTTTGAATTTGCTTGCATTTCGGTCCCAAGTTCCGTTTTCGCTCCATTTTTATCCATTTTGGCTCCTTTTGATTTCTTGTGACTCTAAACACACAATAAAAGGAAAACACATAAAAATAAACATATAATACTAATAAAACACACAAATACGTAAAATAGAAGAGTTATTTAAGTGCTTTTCTAGCACTTATCAGCGACCGCATGGTACAAACAATAAAATTGGGCAAATTTTCACCTGAGGCTCCATTACGGGCGTAACTAAGGGATTCACGGCCTTAAGTAATACATGCAGGAGATTGCATGCGGGCCCGCATTAGCCAAATTATGTCATCCACATTGTTTTGTTTCTTTTCCATTTAAAACATGATTTTTACCATATTTCCTTATTATTTTTGCATTTCTAGGTATTTTTGTGATGTGTATGTCTTGTAGGTATCTAGTACTATAAATACCCACCCTATTTCATTGTAAGTACATAAGTTTTGGTTATTGAATAAAATTGAAAGAGTTTTCTCTTCTTTTTCCCTTAATGGGTTGTTGAGGAATTTAATTCTCGTGATTATTTCTTTATCAATAAATTAATCGTTATTCACTTATCAAGAGTTGTGATCAATCTCTTGTGGCATGAACAAGATTTGGGTTCGTTTACTGGTCCAATCTCTCATTTGGTCAATACAAATCCCAAATTGATGATCGTGAGTTAGTAGATCTGACAATTACTTGAAACTTCCAACAACGATTCGAATCTTACCTGGGTCGGATCATATAACGAAGGTCCGAGGCTTACGAGCCAAACCTGTGGCTGTAATTTATAAAGATGAGTTGGATTCTTGGGACCCCATCCGGGGTCTCGAGATTAAGTGGAAGAGAAATGAAGAGCAGCTCATCTGCAAAGTTCTTCTCCAGCTCCATAATCATGTCACTAGGTTGGCAGCCAAAGCCTACACAGGGTCATCTTTGCATTGGACTAAGGCTCGAGGATTGTAACCCCTTAGTATGCTTCAATTCATCGAAGTCATGTCGATTCGAGCCGGGCTTCTAGACAGCTATGTCCGAGATTTGTGCAGGAAATTAGTTGAGGCTTGCACAGAGTTGGAAAAGGAAAGGGACAACTGACCTTCTGACCTAGCGACTGCTAGACATGTGGAATCGCTGGAAACCCCTGAGGCCCATCGAACAGACCTAGGGTGGTCCATGGCCAGCGTTGAGACAGACCAGGCTAAGGCGAAACAGGCTAGGTTGTCACGTGAGGACATGACATTGCAAGACCGCGGTCATGCCTTGAAGGAACATGAACTTCACATTTACAAACTGCAATATGAATTCGACAAGATAAAGAAGGGCCCCTAGCAAGAGAGAGAGGATGATCACCATGAGGCTCGAACCCGTGACGTGGAAGAATCTTATGCACATGCCGCTCGAGAGTTTGATATGCATAATGCAAAGAGGGAGGCCTTTACCCAGGAGCTCATCAAGGAGTAGGACGAGGCCAGGGAAGCGTATCGTGAAGTTAGGGATCTTGTTGTCAGGAAGCAAAGAGGGGAAGAGGGGCCTGGGGAAGGTTCCCCATCAGCTCGACCTCTCCGTCGTCAGCGACTTTCCAATTTTCTATTTTCTCTTTGGGGCCGTTTTGTGCTGACCCAAAGAGGTGACAAGCCCAATTCCGTTAACAAAACTTTTTTTATGTGTCTCTTTATGCATTACTTGTTTTGTTTCTTGAACTACTATTTTTATTTTGTTTTGCCGATGTATCTACCCGAGACGACCTTCAAACATGGGTGTAGGTACCCTTAGCAATTGTTTGGGCTGCACATCTCGCCGACCGGGGAAGCATTCCGCTTGCTGTTGGTAAGGGATGTCTTTCGTGTTCCGTCAGCGATTTTTGAGTTTATCAAACGTACTAGTCGGATCAACCCGTTAGGGACTGTCCCTCCACTGCCTTTGATGGGCAATCCGTCGGTCGGGCGAAGGGGTCTACTTGCCTTTTCCCTCGGAGCATGCCTTGGCGCCATGTTTGTTCCATACTATTAGATTTTTTAAGGCATATGAGCAGGATCAGGATGCGAAGGCATGTCCATCCACTGCCTTTAGGTGGGTCATCCTGTTGGGATTTGTTCAAATATCAAAATAAAAAAATAAAAACAAAAAAAAAAATTTAGGGTGGTTTTTTGTTAGTTTCATACATGAAAGGGTGTGTCTCTTTTCTTTTTAGATACATTCCTTCAAGTACAAGTCATGTCTCTTTATGAAAGGGTGTGTCGTTTTTCCTTTTAGACACATCTCTTCAATGTATAAGGCATGTCTCTTGGTTTGAGACACCAAAAAGCCTATAAATATGAGATTTCATTATCTCCAAAAAAAAACCTTTTCCAAAAAAGGAAAAAAAATGAAAAAGTGTGTTTTCATTTATTCTTAGATTTCTTAAACTTTCAGTTCCTTTTTCCGGTTTCTTCTTCGTGCCATAGAAGGACCGGTCGAGGCTTGTAAATCCGCTAAAACTATTTGCATTAGTAGGCTCTAAGGCACCTCTAAACGAGAGAGCGCAAATATAGGTTTTAGGACAGCATATTATTATACGTGATATAAGTCGAAAGTTCGTTTTTTCGGCAGTAAAAGAAGATAGAAGATTAGTTTATCCAAGAAGTTGGTGAATATTGAAGATTCAAGAGCATATTACAAGCAGTAAAGGAATAGAAGATTTGAAGATCGTTCGTTTGCCAGACTTTTGTAATATTGTCAACAATCTAAAAGCTATATTTATATGGCAACCGGAAGCGAGACTTCAATGGCAACCATAAAGATGATGAACCAAGATTTCGTTAGGCTCGATCGTTTCGACGGAATGAACTACACCCGTTGGAGGGACAAGTTAATATTTCTCCTTACGACACTAAAGAATTTCTACATACTAGATCAAGACCTACCACCTTTGGCGGATCCAACTGATGCCGATTCAGACGAAGTCAAGGCCGAAAGAAAGAAACGAAAGGAAGACGAACTAATATGTCGAGGACACATCCTAAATGCTCTCTCGAATCGTTTGTATGATCTTTACGTCAATGTCACGTCAGCTAAAGAAATTTGGGAGACTCTAGAAGAAAAGTATGTTGCCGAAGAAGAAAGTACGAAAAAATTCTTTATATCCAAGTATTTTGACTTTAAATTCTTGGACAACATATCTCTCTTGTCTCAAGTACATGAGTTGCAAATCATTGTAAACAAAATGAATGCTGTAAACATTGATCTTCCCGAGGCTTTCCAAGTTGGTGCAATCGTTGCTAAATTGCCATCATCTTGGAAAAAATTTAGAAAGAAACTCCTTCATAGTTCGGAGGAATTTTCTGTGGAGGGTGTATTAAAGCACCTTCGCATTGAGGAAGAATCAAGGGCTCGTGATGGTAAGTTCAATGAGGGAACTTCAAAAGCACATGCCGTAGATCACTCCAAAAGGCCAAACAAAGATTCTAAAAAGCAAAAATCCTTTCATAAAGCCGAAAGCAATAAGAAGGCAAAAGGAGGCTGTTTCGTGTGTGGAAAACTCGGACATCTCACTTGAGATTGTAGATACCGAAAAAAGAAAGAAACAGGCTCAGTAAACACAGTTGACAATGAAAAAATAATTGCGGTTGTCAAATATGTCAATGCCATCAAAGGAAAGGTGAAAGGATGGTGGTATGACACTTGCGCCACCATCCATGTTTGCTATGAGAAATCCTTGTTCAAAAACTACCAAGAAGTCGATGATGAATACATACAAATGGGAAACGAGAATCAATACAAAGTAGTCGGGAAGGGAAGTGTGGATCTAAACGTCACATCCGGAAAGAAAATTACTTTATCAAATGTGTTAAATGTTCCAGATATGAATAGAAATCTTGTTAGTGGAAATCTACTAGGAAACCCGGAATAAAAGCCGTCTATGAATCCAGCAATTCGGCAAACTTGTATTATCCTGTAATTGTTCCTTTATAGGTAAAGGTTACTCCTGCGATGGAATGACCAAACTATATACTAACGACAATGATGATAATAATACTATGCATTTGAACTATGTGATCGACTCTATTTCATTATGGCATGATAGATTAGGTCATATTGGTCACACTACTTTGAAAAGAATGATTAAAATTGGTTTGATTTCATGTAATAATATTGAATATAACAAATGTGAGTTATGTGTTAAGTCTAAAATGATTAAGAAACCTTTCAATGGCGTTGAAAGATCATCTAATCTTTTGGACTTAATACATTCCGATATTTGTGAATTAAATGGCATGACTACTAGAGGTGGAAACAAATATTTTATAACCTTTATAGATGATCATTCTAGATTTTGTTATGTTTACTTAATGAAACATAAAGACGAAGCATTAAATATGTTTAAGAGATATAAAAGAAGTCGAAAATCAATTAAATAAATGCATTAAAGTAATTAGAAGCGATCGGGGCGGAATATTTCTCAAATGACTTCAATGAGTTTTGTGAAGAATTTGGTATTATTCACCAATGTAGTACACCAAAGACTCCTGAGCAAAATGGCTTAGCAGAGAGAAAAAATAGAACCTTGGTTGAAATGGTTAACGCCATGATCATGCACGCTAAGTTACCTTATAACCTTTGGGGTGAAGCTTTGCTAACGTCATGTCATATAACTAACAGAATTCCTTCGAAGAAATTGAAAGTATCACCCTATGAACTATGTAAACATAGAAAACCTAACATTGGTTACTTTAAAGTATGGGGATGTCTTGCTTATTACAAGAATATCGATCCTAAACGCACCAAGTTAGGTCCAAGAGGCATGAAGAGTGCCTTCGTAGGGTATGCCGTAAATAGTAAAGCATATAGGCTACTAAACTTAGAATCTAATGTCATTGTTGAATCTCGAGATGTGGAGTTCTTTGAAAATTTGTTAAGTATGGATGAGATTCAAGAAAGACTTGTAAAGGTTCCCAAGGAAGCTTCTACAATGAGAAAATCCCCAGAAATACCATCAAATGGTATTAATGAATCTAATGAACCTCGACGAAGTAAAAGGGTTCGAAAGGAAAAGGTTTTAGGATCAGATGAGATTGACTCACAACGAATAATTTTGTGCCTAACCAAAGCAACTAGGGAAGACGTTGTAAGAACTATTCCTTATGTGCTTCAAGTTGAAGCAGATCCTAAAACTTTCAAAGAAGCGATGACCTCTCGAGATAGCATTTTTTGGAAAGACGCCATAAATGATGAGATGGATTCTATTGTTTCCAACAATACTTGGAAAATAGTTGACTTGCCCGAAGGATCAAAGCCAATCGGTTGCAAATGGGTGTTTCGTAGGAAATATAATACTGATGGCTCTATCCAAACCTACAAGGCAAGATTGGTAGCAAAAGGATATAGGCAAAGAGAAGGAATTGATTATTTTGATACGTATGCTCCAGTCGCTAGGATTAGTTCAATTAGGATTTTGTTTGCATTTGAATCAATCTATGACTTGCATATACATCAAATGGATGTCAAGACTGCATTCTTGAATGGAGATTTGGACGAAGAAGTCTACATGGAACAACCGGAGGGTTACGTGCTACCCGGAAATGAGAATAAGGTATGTAAACTTATAAAATCCCTATACAGATTGAAACAAGCGCCTAAGAAATGGCACGATAAGTTTGACAAAGCCATCATATCCTATGGTTTTGTACACAACACAGTTGATAAATGCTTGTATACAAAAAGGTGTGATAGATATGTGGTGTTTGTTTGTTTATATGTTGATGATATGCTAATCATTAGTAATCACATGATCGGGATTAAAGAAACAAAAGAGTTTCTGTCTTCTACGTTCAAGATGAAAAATCTTGGTCAAGCATAAAAGTTATCAAGAATAGTGGGGGTTGACACAATCATATTACATAGAAAATGTAATTGAAAAGTTTATGCATTTAAATATCAAAGAAGCAAACACCTCGTTTGACTCAAATATCAGACTCGAAAAGAATAACGGAAGAGTCGTTGCCCAACTTGAATATGCAAGTGCCATCGGTAGTCTCATGTACGCGGTACTATGCACTAGACCGGATATAGCATTTGCAGTGAGTAAACGAAGTAGATTCACTAGTAGCCCAAGTGTTGAACATTGGAAGGCCATAGGTAGAGTTTTTGGTTATCTCAAGAAAACCAAGAACCTAGGACTTCAATATTCAAAGTTTCCTTCAATATTGGAAGGATATACGAATGCTAGTTGGATATCAAGTGCGGGTGAAAACAAGTCTACGTCAGGTTGGGTATTCACTCTTGGAGGTGCAGTTGTCTCTTGGAGATCAAAGAAACAGACATGCATAACACACTCAACCATGGAATCCAAGTTTGTTGCTTTAGCAGAAGCAGGGAAGGAGGCAGAGTGGCTTAAGGATCTTCTTTATGAGATTCCTTTAGATACTAAGAATGAATCTTCTATATCAATTCTATGTGATAGTCAAGCCACCTTAGCTAGGGCATATAACGATGTCTATAACGGTAAATCTAGACACATGAGCTTAAGACACAACTATGTAAGAAACTTAATCAAAAGAGGAATAGTTTCACTTACATACGTAAGATCTAGTGAGAATTTGGCCGATTCTTTCACTAAACCTCTTGGTCGAGAGGTAGCAAGATCCATGTCAAGTAGGATGGGTTTTAAACTCCTAAAGAAAAATCTGCCAATGATGGCAACTGTAACGCCCCGCTCCAAATACGCTGATATGTTGTATGTATTTCGTACGTATGTTATACGCATTTTGTATGTGTTTTGTATATGCTATGAGATTATATGAATGTGATGTGAGATGATGACGATGGGTTTGATAGGGGTATGACGTGGTTTGAAATGCTTGGGACATGTTTGAAATAGGTACGGTTGGAAAACGTGAGTCGAAAGGGACAATGCAGAAAAATTGGTGATTTACGGCCGTAACTTTTGTATTTACGGCCGTAAGTTTGAGATTTACGGTCGTAAGTCTGTATTTACGGCTGTAATTATCCGAGTTGAGGAAGTGTAAAAGGGACCAAGTCTCTGCAGGTCGCACGCAAGAGGGTGCGACCGCAGGTGGGGATTTACGGCCGTAAGGTATAGATTTACGGCCGTAATTTGCAGATTTACGGCCGTAACATGGAGATTTACGGCCGTAATTTTAAGTCAGTTGGATGGTATTTTTAGTTAATGCCGGCCATTTCTTTGGGTTTAACTCATTTCACTTGGTCCAAGGCACCCTAAATCATCCCTAAGAACATCCCAAGCAATTTCCTAAGCTCCCTAACTTGTTTGATCATTGAAGTAACCATTGGAGGTGAAATTGCAAACTAGAAGGAGGAGGAAGGAAGTGGAGTGAGTTGATTGGGCAACTTGAGGCTTGTTCTTACTCCAATCAATGTGGGTAATAGCTATAAATGTTGTTTAGGAAGGTAAGTTGTTGGGATTATGTGAATTGGTGGATGTTTAATATGATAGATGCAAGTTGTCTCGTTAGTTCGGTTAGATGGCATGTTTCCTATGCTTGTATAGATGATTGAGTTATGATACTTGCATATATGATGTGCGAAGCTAGGATGATGATAAATGTGAAGATGAACCAATAATTTACCTATTATGCCGTGAAATCATATGAATGTGTGTTGATTATCATGTGTTTGCGTATATGTATAATGAATTTCGGTCCCACGGGGAAAAGGCCCCGCAAGAGGATTGGGACCAATGGCCTAAATGGAGGTCTCACGGGAAAACGGCCCCACAAGAGGATTGAGACCTGGCCATTCAGTTATGTTTATTACGAAATGGCGCCTACGTAAAGACATGATTCGCAACGAGCCCATGCTATGTGTGTGATATGCATTGTATATGTATCTATTTCCCACTTAATAAATGTGACTCGCGATGTTTTATTTACATGTTTTAGGTGCTGCCGGTCACGATAGGAGCTCGAGAGAAGGTGGAGACTCCTCGAGGGCCTAGGGTGAGAGGCGTGACGTGGGGGAAAGAGAAAGAAGCTCGGTATCCTATACATATGACTTTGTATATACCCAACTTTTGTAATGTATTATGCGTACGGATGTTTATTGGAAATTGTGTTTTGGAAATGACAAATGAATCTCGGGTGTTGGATAATTAGATACGGTTTTGTACCGCCAATACAAGCTCCACTGCCATATTATATAATGTATTTTAGGTAGGGCGTTACAGGATGGTATCAGAGCCGGCTTCTCTTCTATTTCCCCGCACCTCCGAGGATTGTCTTCGCCACTCCGAGCCATGATCGGTTTGTATGTGTTAACTTATGTAGGGTTTAGTTGTTTGATTTTATTGCATGATATTATGTAGAGTGGTTATGTGGGGATGTGACCTAGTGGTGGTTGTTTGTGATGAATAGATGGCTGACGATTAAGCTGCAGTTATTAAGAGGTTGACTCGATTAGTCGAGCAACAATCCTAGATGATGCAACAACTGATGTCGAACGCCAATGCCAACAATAATGCAAGCAGTGCTAGTGGCAGTAGTGGCAGTAACACGGTGAATGCCTCGGGAGTGGATAGCACGAGAGAGGAAAGGGATAAGGAGTTGGCGACGGATAGGTTTCGGCGTTTGAATTCACCAATCCTTGAGAACGCTAAGGATCCAATTGATGGGGAGAATTGGATCCAAACCATGGAGAGAATGTTTGAGTACACCCATATCCCCGCGTCCGAGCAAGTGAATTGCGCCACTTTCATGTTACGTGGCTCGCCGGGCTTTTGGTGGGATACGGTACGGCAAGGAAAGGCCGTCCCCATTACTGTTTGGGCCGACTTCTGTACGAGGTTCAGGAATAAGTATCTTTCTGAGGCGGCCAAGAATGAGAAGCTTGATGAGTTTCTCCGGTTGCAACAAGGCAATATGACGGTGAATGAGTATAGCAATCGGTTTGATGAGCTTTCCCACTTTGCTACACACATGGTTGATGTCCCCGGCCGAAAGATCGCGAGGTTCATTACGGGGTTGAAGCCCGAGTTGGCTCGGGATGTCCAACTGGCGAGTGTTTCCACGGCCAGTTATGTGGAGGTTATGGAACGGGCTTATGTAGTGGAACGAGCTGAAGCTAGGATTCTTCAAGCTCGTCAAGCTCCTTCCCTTTCCCAGTCAGTTAGGCCTTCTCAGTCCTCCTATGGTTCTTCAACTGGTAGTCGAGGACGAGGTTTTGCTTATCGCGGTCGAGGGAGAAATAACAAGAGACCGGCGGATAATACCTCATTTTCTCGAGCACCGGCAAAGAAAGGGCCGTGATCTTCCTCTTCCTCCTCTCCTCCTCTGACGTGCCCTACGTGCGGGAAGAATCACTGGGGGCAATGTTATTTTGGCACGAACCGGTGCTACCAATGTGGAAAGGAAGGGCATGTGAGCCGGGAGTGCCCCGAGCCGAGGAGTCAAGCTCAAGCACCTCCCCAACTTCCTCCGCCCCGATCGGCCGGACGTGTGTTCGCCTTGGCTCAACCGGAGGGGCCCGAGAAGGCGGATATGATTGCAGGTATCGTTTATGTTTCTACCTTGCCTGCTTATGCTTTGTTCGATTCCGGTGCTACACATTCTTTTATTTCCTCCTCATATGCACAACGGATGAATATGCTTCCGGAATCCTTATGGTCTCCTATTGATATTGTTGTGCCATCGGGACAAAACCAATGTGTTATACATTATTTTCCAACTGTCCTTATTCAAGTGGAAGGTTATGATACGTTGAGTGACCTCATTGCTTTGGAGATTCGGGACTTTGATATTATAATTGGTATGGACTGGCTGGCACGACACGGAGTGCTATTGGATTGTCCTAAACGAGCCTTGAAATTCCTAGTGAGCGACCCCATTGTGTTTTCCCGGTTAGAACGTCCCAAGAGGATAATTATCTCGGCTATGAAAGCGAGGAAACTAATTGGCCAAGGATGTGAAGCTTGGGTCGTTTCCTTGTACCATGTGAAGGTGGATGAGTCGGAAACACCAACTTCAATTCCGGTTGTTGGTGAATTCTTGGATGTGTTTCCCGAGGATCTTCCCGGTTTACCTCCGCATCGAGAGGTTGAGTTTGGAATTGAAGTTATACCGGGTACTCAACCGATCTCAAAGACCCCATACCGTATAGCGCCGTCCGAACTCAAGGACCTTGGGGTCCAATTGGATGACTTATTGCATAAAGGGTTCATTAGGCCAAGTACGTCTCCTTGGGGTGCGCCGGTGTTATTTGTAAAGAAAAAAGACGGTTCTATACGATTATGTATCAACTACCGGGAGTTAAATAAGGTGACCATCAAGAATAAGTATCCATTGCCCCGAATTGATGAACTATTGGATCAACTTCAGGGTTCAGTTGTTTATTCTAAGATTGATCTGCGTTCGGGATATCACCAAGTGAGGGTTAGAGAAGATGATGTGTCAAAATCGGCCTTTAGTACGAGATATGGCCATTTTGAGTTTCTTGTAATGCCTTTCGGTTTGACGAACGCACCGGCGACATTTATGGACTTGATGAATCAGGTTTTCAAACCCTATCTTGATGAGTTTGTGATTGTTTTCATTGATGACATCCTCATTTATTCCAAGTCCCCGGATGAACATGAAAAGCATCTTCGGATTGCCCTACAAACGCTACGGGAGGAGAAGTTGTATGCGAAATTCTCAAAGTGTGAGTTTTGGACAAAGCAAGTGATGTTTTTGGGACATGTCATAACCGAAGATGGTATTTCGGTTGATCCAAGCAAGATAGAGACGGTCATGAAATGGTCCCAACCAACCTCACCAACTGAAGTACGAAGTTTTGCCGGTTTGGCTGGCTATTATCGCCGTTTTGTACGGGATTTTGCCAAACTTGCCTTGCCACTGACTCATTTAACGAGGAAAAATGTTCCTTTTCGGTGGACTAAGGAGTGCGAGCGTAGTTTCCAAGAGTTAAAGACCCGACTTACTACGGCTCCTATCTTGACGATCCCCGATGATTCAAACACATTCACGATTTACAATGACGCGTCTCATCAAGGACTTGGATGTGTTTTGATACAGAGAGATAAGGTTATTGCATATGCTTCATGACAGTTGAAGAGTTATGAGCAAAAGTATCCGACGCATGACTTGGAGCTCGCTGTTATAGCGTTTTCTTTAAAGATTTGGCGACACTATTTGTATGGGGTACGGTGTGAGATATATACAGATCATAAAAGTTTGAAATACTTCTTCACTCAGAAAGAGCTCAACATGAGGCAACGACGGTGGTTAGAGCTCGTGAAGGATTATGACTGCTCGATACACTATCACCCTGGTAAGGCGAAAGTGGTCGTGGATTCCTTAAGTAGAAAATCTCCAAAACAAAGACCGCGGGAGTTACAACATGAGGTGGAGAAGTTCGACTTAGAGATCTTGGAACCGGATGAGGCTCGGTTAGCAGCTATGTCGATCCGGTCGACGATTATCGACCGTATCAAGGAAGCACAAGAAATGGACGAGTGGGCAGACAAGACGAAACAACGACTGGATGACACGCTAAATCCGGATATTCAAGTCCAACAGGGACTTTTAAAGTACAAGGGTCGATATTATATACCGGCAACGAAAGATTTACGACAAGAAATTTGTCACAAGGCTCATGCGACGCCGTATACCATCCACCCTGGCTCGACTAAGATATATAGAGAGGTCAAGACATTATTTTGGTGGCCCGGTATGAAACGTGATATAGCCCAATACATGGCCAAATGTCTGGTATGCCAACAAGTTAAAGCCGAGCACCAAATACCGGTGGGACCATGACAACCACTTCCGATCCCGGAGTGGAAATGGGATGAGATTACCATGGATTTCGTAAGCGGTTTGCCTAGGACGAGCAAGGGATTCGATGCCATTTGGGTTGTGGTCGATCGGCTTACCAAATCTGCTTATTTCCTTCCAATCAAAATGACCTATCGAGTGGAGCAGTTAGCTCAATTGTACGTCCATGAGATTGTTCGACTACATGGGGTTCCTGTTATAGTTACATCTGATCAGAACCCTAGATATCTATCTCACTTTTGGGCCGGAGCTACGACGGCTGTGGGAACGAAACTTCAGTTTAGTACAGCCTTCAATCCTCAAACTGACGAGCAAACGGAACGAACGATCCAAACACTTGAGGACATGTTGCGGGCTTGTGTTTTGGAATTCTCTCAAAGATAGGACCGCTATCTACCGTTGGTATAGCTATCATTCCTCGATTGGAATGCCTCCCTACGAAGCTCTTTACGGTCAAAATTGTAGGTCCCCTCTTCATTGGGATGACGTGGGGGAGATGAAAGTAATGTGGAATGACATGCTACAAGATATGTTGTTAGCGGTCGAGAAGATCAGGCAACGCATGAAAGTAGCTCAAGACCGACAGAAAAGTTATGCGGATAATCGTCGTCGGCCGCTTGAGTTCTAGGTTGGTGATAAAGTGTTCGTTCGTATTTCGCCAATCAAGAAGCTTTTTCGGTTTGGGAAGCGCGGTAAATTGACTCCAAGATATATTGGCCTGTATGAAATCCTCGATCGAATTGGAGAGGTTGCATATAGACTGAAGTTACCGACACACATCGACCGGATTCATAATGTATTTCACGTGTCGATGTTGAGGAAGTATGTTGCTGATCCCTCACATATCTTGCCAGACCCTCATTTGGATACTCAGCCAGATCTATCTTATGAAGAAAAGCCCGTAAAGATTGTGGGTCACAGCGTGAAGCAACTACGGGGGAAGCAAATACCTCTCATTCGCGTGTTATGGGAAAGCGCGACTATCGAAGAGGAAACGTGGGAACGAGAAGCGGCTATGAGGCAACATTACCCCGAGCTATTTCCAAGTAAATTTCGAGGACGAAATTCTTTTAAGGAGGGGAAATTGTAACGCCCCGCTCCAAATACGCCGATATGTTGTATGTATTTCGTACGTATGTTATACGTATTTCGTATGTGTTTCGCATATGCTATGAGATGATATGAATGTAATGTGAGATGATGACGATAGGTTTGATAGGAGTATGATGTGGTTTGAAATGCCTGGGACATGTTTGAAATAGGTACGGTTGGAAAACGTTAGTCGAGAGGGACAATGCAGAAAAATTGGTGATTTACGGCCGTAACTTTTGTATTTGTGGCCGTAGTTTGAGATTTACGGCCGTAAGTCTATATTTACGACTGTAATTATCCGAGTTGAGGAAGTGTAAAAGGGACCAAGTCTCTGCAGGCCGCAAGCAAGAGGGTGCGACCGCAGGTGAGGATTTACGGCCGTAAGGTATAGATTTACGGCCGTAATTTGCAGATTTACGGCCGTAACATGGAGATTTACGGCCGCAATTTTAAGTCGGTTGGATGGTATTTTTAGTTAATGCCGGCCATTTCTTTGGTTTTAACTCATTTCACTTGGTCCAAGGCACCCTAAATCATCCCTAAGAACATCCCAAGCAATTTCCTAAGCTCCCTAACTTGTTTGATCATTGAAGTAACCATTGGAGGTGAAATTGCAAACTAGAAGAAGGAGGAAGGAAGTGGAGTGAGTTGATTGGGCAACTTGAGGCTTGTTCTTACTCCAATCAAGGTGGGTAATAGCTATAAATGTTGTTTAGGAAGGTAAGTTGTTGGGATTATGTGAATTGGTTGATGTTTAATATGATAGATGCAAGTTGTCTCGTTAGTTCGGTTAGATGGCATGTTTCCTATGCTTGTATAGATGATTGAGTTATGATACTTGCATATATGATGTGTGAAGCTAGGATGATGATAAATGTGAAGATGAACCAATAATTTACCTATTATGTCGTGAAATCATATGAGTGTGTGTTGTTTATCATGTGTTTGTGTATATGTATAATGAATTTCGGTCCCATGGGGAAAAGGCCCCCCAAGAGGATTGGGACCAATGGCCTAAATGGAGGTCTCACGGGAAAACGGCCCTGCAAGAGGATTGAGACCGGGCCATTCAGTTATGTTTATTACGAAATGACGCCTACATAAACACATGATTCTCAACGGGCCCATGCTATGTGTGTGATATGCATTGTATATGTATCTATTTCCCACTTAGTCAATGTGACTCACGATGTTTTATTTACATGTTTTAGGTGGTGCCGGTCACGATAGGCGCTCGAGAGAAGGTGGAGACTCCTCGAGGGCCTAGGGTGAGAGGCGTGACGTGGGGGAAAGAGAAAGAAGCTCGGTATCCTGTAGATATGACTTTGTATATACCCAACTTTTGTAATGTATTATGCGTACAGATGTTTATTGGAAATTGTGTTTTGGAAATGAAAACCGAATCTCGGGTGCTGGATAATTAGATACGGTTTTGTAACGCCAATACATGCTCCACTGCCATATTATATACGTATTATATAAGGTATTTTAGGTAGGCCGTTACAGCAACCCTACCCGTCATTACAAAATGAGTAATTCGCAGGTTTAAAGGGAAACAACAAATCATTTGATATGCAGATTGTCTTCAACACTTACCTTATTTAAGACCTATCCTAATGACACTAAGTGTTGGGGTTCCGTACACGAGGGTTGAGATTCAGTACCGGGTACAAATGCTTTTAATTGTAACTAAAGCACTGTAAGAATGTCACCTATATGAACTTAGAAGTGGTGCGGCTTCAAAGAAAGTAAGGAGTTCCTTTCTGAAAAGTTCACGAATCGGATGGGCGCAAGGCCATTAACGCGCCAAAGCGAAACAATATGGAACATTGAGAATGACGTGTTATGTGTGTGACGCAGCCGATGTTGTCACAAGGATTAATGGGTTCAAAGCCAAGGCTACCCAGGAATTCGACAATACTTTGCAACGTTAACACTAACATGAGGTTTAAATCGAAAGATACCTTATACTATGCATAACACAATTAAGAAATCTAAGTGTTGTAGATATTTGAACAAGTGGGGGATTGTTGGGATTTGTTCAAATATCAAAATAAATAAATAAATAAATAAATAAATAAATAAATAAATTTAAGGTGGTTTTTTGTTAGTTTCATACATGAAAGGGTGTGTTTCTTTTTTTTTTTAGACACATCCCTTCACGTGCAAGTCATGTCTCTTTATGAAAGGGTGTGTCTTTTTCCTTTTAGACACATCTCTTCAATGTATAAGACATGTCTCTTGGTTTGAGACACCAAAAAGCTTATAAATATGTGATTTCATTATCTCCAAAAAAAAAGCCTTTTACAAAAAATGAAAAAAAAAAAAAAGAAAAAGTGTGTTTTCATTTATTCTTAAATTTCTTAAACTTTCAGTTCCTTTTTTCCGGTTTCTTCTTTGCGCCATAGAAGAACCGGTAGAGGCTCCACTAAAGCTATTTGCATTAGTAGGCTCTAAGGCATCTCTAAACGAGAGAGCGCAAATACAGCTTTTAAGACAGCGTATTATTATACGTGGTATAAGTCGAAAGTTCGTTTTTTCGGCAGGAAAAGAAGATAGAAGATTAGTTTATCGAAGAAGTTGGTGAATATTGAAGATTCAAGAGCATATTACAAGTAGTAAAGGAATAGAAGTTTTGAAGATCGTTCGTTTGCCAGACTTTTGTAATAGTCAACACATCCGTCTTCTGGGTAAAGGGGCCTGTGTACCCTGGGATACGGAATGCACCCTCGTGCGTGTTTGAGCCCGAGACGGCAAGGCATCCCTAAAATGCTCAGGGGTAGTGATGCCAGAATAGCATATTTACGTAAATCCATTAACAAATGATTTGCGAAGAAAGAGCACTCGAATCAATTTATTACTGATCAAAGAAAACAACATTACAAAGAATAAAATAAAGAGTTGTCCTTGCAAGGGGGGCTAGCCTAGTTGATTTGACTAATTAGCCTATAATTGCATGCTTTTTTATTTTTCTATTGTTTTATATTTTTAGAGTTGATTTTTTTTTTTTTGTATTTGTTTGGAAAGTAATGCTTGATTTCCATAAATTATAAATTATTTCGACAATGTTAAGTTTTTAATTTTTGTATTTTTTAACAAGTAATCTTTTTCGAAATTTATTATGATTTTTTATTTAACAACAATAAATTAATTAAATGGTAAATGGATTTTAGTTTTTCTGAAATATCTTCCATATGACATGAGATTGACTTTGACGTGTTATTTTTTTTAATTATTATGTGTTATTTCATTTTTTTCAGTCTTCCTTCATTTATTTCGATATGCTAGTTTAATTAATTTGATGGATCCGATGTAAACCGCTTTAAATGTTGGAGTGATGTCCAAGTTTGTTATTAAAACGTTAATGTGACTAATTAGTTCTTAAATTTTTGCATTTTATTTTTTTTGTTCTCCTTCATTTTGATTTTTTGCATTTCTAATGAGCAATCTTTTTCAAAATTTATTATGATTTTGTTATTTAACAATAATAAATTAATTAATCGGTAAATGATGATTTAATTTTTTTTAAAATATCTTCAACATAACATGATTGACTTTGATGTGCAATGTTAACATGCTTGAAGCAATGTCCAAACTTATTATTTTGTGGACACAAAATTGTACATGATATTTAATATTATAATCATAATGGTGGGGTGTGTGTACAATTATAATTGTAATACTAATAATTATAGTTATTTTAGTCAGCACGACTATGATTGTGATTTTTATTTATTTATAATAATTATCATTATAATTTACACTAAAGATAATCATAATAAATATAATTACTATTACTTATAGTTAATAAAAATTTGATAAATTACTCCAATGGTCTCCAACCTTTCACTATTTTTGTACTTTGGTCCCCAACCTTTTTTTCTTAAAATACAGCCCCAACCTTTCAAAAACTAGCTCCACATTTGAATCTACATAAGGATAATTTAATAATTTAACAACTACTTTTATCTTTTCATCAATAAATAAAGATTGAATCCACATTTGAAATTTAAAATTAAATGTAAATATTGTATTTCAATCTCTATTATTCAAATTTCCAAAGTAAATATTGTATTGACTGTTCTTCCCGGCAAAAATTAAGATACGTGAGGCACTAGTTTCCTTAATCAACTAAGGATGCAGCGGCTGGACTCGTTTGTCAACGTTAATGGGAGAGAGACAAAAAGTGGGCTTCCAATTCATTAATTATTATATCAAGTTTTTTGAACTAATCTATAATTTATAATCTATAATCTATATCTATCTATATATTAATAAAATGAGGTCACTTTCCCGCTCAAATTATCAATTTTTTGAATTAATTAAATATTATTTAATTGTTACATCAATTTTAATTATTATTTCATTAAGTGTTAATTAATTAATCTATTTTAAGATAATTACGAATCTTTAACAATCATATACACTGTTTCCATCATCAATTGGGAAATCACGAGCTCAATTGGGAAAATAGATGAGAATTGCTATTCACACCCACCTTTTTAATACCATACACCCACATTTTACCGATACCAAATATACCCTCTCTACCGAGCATGAAAACAGATTGTCGGCCAAGGATGACCAACAGGTATATTGGAAGCTCGGCCAAGGCTGGCCGAGCTTCCTTTTTTTATTTTTTTAAATTTTTTTAAATTTTTTTATTTTATAAATTAAATTTCTGATGTAGTTAATTTATATTTAATAATAATCACTTGTTAATAATATTTAATATTTGTTTATGATAATTATTTGTTTAAGAAACCGCACCTTACAGTTTTAGCGTTCGAACTATGTTTTGGATGAATAATATGTCGATTTGGGGTAGCTCGATGCCACGAGTCAAACTCATTGCTTTGCAATGACATATAATGGATTTGGGGCATCCAAGCATGTTTAGGCAGCGAAATCAGCATTTTTCTATGTTCCGAGTAATTTTAGTTTTTTGTTTATTTATTTTTTATTTTATTTTATCACCCGGTATGCGTAGGGTGATTTAACATGGTTAGAATTAGTGATTTAACTTTGTTAGAATTAGTTTTTCTTATTTGTTAGTGGTTTTTAATTAATTTATCAATTAGGGTGATTTAACGTAGTTATAATTAATTTTCCTTATTTGTTAGTAGTTTTTAACACATGAATATTATTAATCAAATCACATTATGAATTTAAATTAATATATATATTTAAAAAAAAAAAAGAGAAAAATGGCATGCTCGGCCACTAGGGGCCGAGCTTGCAAAGGCATGCTCGGCCAAGGATGGCCGAGCATGCATGGGCATGCTCGTCCATCCTTGGCCGAGCATGGCTTTGCAAGCTCGGCCATTATTGGCCGAGCATTCAGAATAAGCCCTCGTCCACCTATAACCGACTTGTAAGGCTATATTTGTCCACCCGATAAAATGTGGGTGTAAAGCGTAAAATGGTGGGTGTGAATAGCACCTCTCAAATAGATTTCCAGCATCACATATTTCCAACATCATGCGCCTTCAGCATCTTGTAAGCTTCAGTTACGGATTCCTCATCTTCAGCCCTAATTTTCACTTCACGCTCAAACCCGTTTCCATCATCAGTTTTGATTCCAGATCAAGAAATCCTGTTTCCATCTTCATCGTGCAAATTGGGGAATGGAAAATCTTCTCTCCGCGTTCGGGCTTCAACATAATCTCTCAAATCTCCTAAATACCGTGAATCTATTTATCAATCCCTGGTTCGGTAGCTATTCCCTCCCCAATATCTCTGTAATTTCTGTTTTGATTGTGCTCTCTTGTTTCTCACTCTCATTGACCTTTCAATGCTTGATTTTATCTTTTTTTCCAATGCTAATATATGGATTATAGTTTTTCGGTTTTCATTTTGGTAGTTAATATTTTGAGGGTTTTAGTGTAAGTTCTGTGAAATTGATATTTTAATTGACGTCTTTTGTTAATGTTGATTGGGAAATGAATTTTGCATCACTCTGCCCATCTTTTTTTTTTGTTTGTAGACTGATTTTTTTTAAAAATTTTCTGCATTTTTTTAACTTTTGTTGTGTTCTGTTTTTTTAACTTTTTATTTTATTTCTCAGAAGAACTATCTCTCTTTCTCAGAACTGTCCGATCAACTGAGTAGAGTTGCACTTCATGTGAGTAATTTCAGACCTCCCTCTATTTCACATATTACTTCTTGATAATTTCATTCGTTTACATTACATGGTTCTTTTTTTGTTTTGTTTTTTTGTTTTTTTTTTTTGTTTTTTTGTTTTATTTGGTGTGTGTTTAGGAGTCGTATTGCTATACAATTTTTTTCACTTATCTCTTTTGATGACACAATGGAGAGCGGCTTCCTCCAGCCGAATCTAAGGTATGCCTTTTTTTTCCCATTTTGATTCACGCCAAAATTTTCTTTTTGGTCATGTGATTCGTTTTCTTGTGAATAAGGTATGCCTCTTTTTTCCCCATTTTCATTTTTTCCATTTTGATTCACGTTGAATTTTTCTTTTTGGTTATCTTTTTTGTTCTTTTATGAATAAAGCATACATTTTTTCCCCATTTTAATTCATGCTGAATTTTTCTTTTTGGTCATGTTTTTTGTTCTCTTATGAATATGTTTCTATTTATTTTGTGGGAATTCAAAAGCATGAAATGAATTTATTTTGAGGAATATTTATTTTGAAGGTTTTACAATTTGATGGGTTTACAATTACAAGAATCATGGTTTAAATTATACATTTCCACTTTTGTAGCTGTTTTGGCAATGGTGAAATTTATTTTCTGTTTTTACCATAACTTGAGAAATATTGCTAGAAATGAGAACCTCTCTTCCTGAAGCTGTTATGTGGTTTTAACTTGAAACATTTTTCTACCTGTCCTTTCGCCTTATCGCTTATCATAATACTCTATTGTCTCTTTTTTCGCTTTTTGTTTATGGGAGGAGGTTTTCAGAAGCAAGGTGTTTGGGTTAAGGTTCTTTACGCAATCAAGAAAGATCTTAACAAGTTTTAAGGTTGCCCAGGGTGTGGTTTTTACTCTATTGATTTTGTTAAAAGTTGAAGTCATTATCATCTGCAGCTATCGTACATAGCCTAAATTCGTATTTTTTATAGGTTGTGGTTGATGGAGATTAGTGATTTTGGAGTGTTTATTTCTATAGATTCAGTTACACCATCTAATTAATGTTCAAGTAGAAGAAATTGGCATTAAAAAACCATGATCCTTAGCATAGAATTCAATTGGTTTCTTTACTTTTTAAAGGGACATTTAAAAATCATGATCCTTAGCATAGAATTAATTTTACTTTCTTTGTAGCATTAACCTTTTTTTTAAAAAAATCTAATTCACATAATATACTACATTTTCAAATTCCATGCCAATAAGAATTGTCACTTGCTAAAATATAAAGTCCTTGATAATTTATTTTTTATCAACCACCTGGCACCAATTTATCTATTTTATTATGATATTTTGTGATTGAGATGTTGAAGGATGAATTGCTTGGACTAGCTGATAACCTCGAGTGTGATGAAGTGTTTAGAAATTGCAACCTCGATATGGATGGTTTTTACCATAGTGGTGGGACTCATCAGATGGTTCCATTTCCTATTAAACCTTAGTAGAATATAGCGTTCTTAATTTTAGGGTCACTTGCTTGGTCTTCCTTTACCTATAGTTTCATGTGTAAATGGTGATAATGAAAGATTAGTTTATATTCACTCTCAGGATTGTTAGCCAATGTGTCTTACAATACGGCAGAAGATACAAACTGTAAGCCGGTTGGCGCCGAGCTCCGAGAGCATGAGGAGATCTTTTCTGAACATGGGGGAGTGATGGATTTTGAGGAAGATAGAAGCCGACCAAAGGGGTAACAGATTTGGTTCACATCTTGAGGATTCTGCTTAAAATTTCTTGGATTTCTAAAATTCTATGTTATTAGCACATCGTTTCCTTTCTTTTTTTTTTTTTTTTTTTTTTTTTTGGGTTTATAGTTTCTGCATTTTCTTTGTACATACCCTAACTCTACTCTTTGCCTTTTTAGTCTCCATGTGTAAAATGGTTTATTTTTATCTTGATCAATAATTAGCTTCTTTTTTATGATGAAAACAATTGTTTCGATGAATGAGTTCATATTTGAGCTTGATTGTTGTATTTGAATTGTATCTCTCTTGTTGAGATGGTTTTAATGTAATTAAAAATTATTTAAAACTTATTTTCCAACTATTTATTACTAATTTATTGCTAAGAATTGATCATTATTTGTTGATTTGTTACTAAAATTTTGACTTTATATCTATTCTAAATTATTAGCTATTATTTAAATGAATCTTACGATTCACGATTCGATCCATCGATCCGATTCGGATGAACCCTCCAACGATTCGATCCAAAAATATGTAAACCTTGATATTAACTCAAGTGTTCCTCTTCCCTTTACAAGGTGCAAGTACAGCAGTCTCCTTGATCCGAGCAATTTTGAGGAGTTGCCTTCACTGAATGTTTTCTTACTAATTGGAGGATTCACGCCCTACATGAAGTATTTATGTAGTTATGTTTACGGTTGGATTCATGTATCTTTTGTTATTTGAATCGAATATTTGTCCTTAATAGACGTCGCAATTTCATATTTGTGCACTGTCATGTTCTATTATAAGCTCGATGTTTCCAAGGACCGTCAAATATGAACCATAGAGTTGTTTAGTAAAAGCTCAATTTAAAGAAACGTATAGTTCATCTGCACAACTATTGTCTTTTAAGTTTGTTGGCTATATGTCCAAGTGAAAAGAATTCTTGTTCGAAATAAGGGGATAAAAATCTTTGGATGTACGGTTCATTCTAATAAAAAAAAAAAAAAAAAGAAAAGAAAAGGTAGGTCACTGAAAGAGTAGTATGAATGGGAATCAAGTGAGTGAGATGCAAGTTAGTAGAATGCTAGATAACTTCAACGAAAAAAGGCTCGATGAAAGTTAGTAAAAAAAATTTTAGTGTCGTTATTTTGATAACTATAGCGTTTAATTTAATATTATTCTACATTCTACGTGTTTATTTAATAAATTTAATCTTAGAATGAACAAAATGTGACATATTATCACTATTTATCTCACAAATTGTCAATTGTACCGAATACGTTACTATGCATATGCATGTTTAATATATTTAGAAGGTGTTTATTGAAAAAAATAAATATCATTTGTATATATTAAAAGATAAAGAAATCTCCAATAATGGATGGGGATGAGTATTAACATGATGGATTTGTACAAATATAAAAGAAACTCTGCCAAAAATATTAAAAGATCTTTTGCGCTTTTTGTCTCTTACACAATTCCTAAATTATGTCTTAAGCATACGTCTCCCCGTGCAACGCACAGGTGAAAATACTAGTCTATAATCTATAATATAATAAAAGCTCTTCCACCAAAAGGTGATTTTCCCGCCAAAAGACTATTTTTTATTTTTTACTATTTTTTTTTTTTTTGTTAGCAACAAGATTTAAAAATTAATCAATTAAAGAAACACGCATTTATAAAAAAAGAAACACGTTTATAAAATTAAGGAAACACGTATTTCTTTAATAAGCATTTATAAAAAGCGATAACAAGAGTTTTTCACTATACCAAAATTCGCTAATTGTCACGGTCAAAAACCGTGACTTCAAGGGTGAGTCACGGTTTTTGAAATCACGGTTTTTGAAGTCACGAGTTCTAGCATGACTCCGCCAGGGGTCATGGTTTTCAACCGATTTTCAAGCTTCTCATTCAACTTAGCCAAATTATTTTTTGCAGTTGCCTCTGCAATTGAAAATGAAGGAAGTAAGCTTCACAAACTAATAATCAAATGCAAATCAGATGTAAGAAGGGGAAAAGGGGTTTATACAAAATGGTTACCAAATTGGATGAGGAAGTCAAAGAGGCGACGAACATTGAGAGAGGGATTGGAAATGAACTCTCGATTTTCCCAGTCAGTTTGCACTGCAATTCCCATGTCTACCACATTCGTTATCCCTCCCACATCCATATAAATTGTTACAAATAGAGGTTATTTTTCTTAATGAGTCCAAGGTTTTTTCTTCATTCAATACATTAAGAGAGAGAGAGGATTCTATACGATATATCTTCTTTTATTGAACAACGTTAATTGCTTCCATGAGAAGACAAAAATTAAATTTTAGGCTCGCTTCTATTACTAAAAAGTCATACTTAAGCATGATTACTAGAAGCTCTATATTCAAACCAGTTGTATACCAAATGAACCTCAATACACTAGAGACTGAAAATACTACGAGCTTCCCATATGAAACTCTATTCGCACAATTTTCTTGATATGTGGTTTTCGAATACAAAGAAAATAGTTTGAGCTTTCTTTCAAGAAAGTCATTAAATTCAAAGTTCAAATGAAGCCAAACTGCCGACCAAAAGATTCAACAAAAAGGGGCAAAGAGATTCAACAAAAATGGACAAAGACTTTGGAAGAAAAATCAATTGAAACATGTAACTAAATCAAGTTATCTCCGTATGAAAATTTGTAACAGAAGAAGGTGAACCAAATTCTTAAAATATCTCTCTGAAATTTGGTAATCGAAGAAGATAAATCAAACTCCCAAGAGATGCTCGCTCTCAATAACAGTCGCGGGGTTTTATTGAATCAAACAACCCCTGAATTCACAAGTCATAAAAACCATTCCACATGTTATTTCATATTTACAATATACTTTGAATATACTAGCTTCTCCGCCAAGCTCCCAGCCAAGACAACAGATTAATATCAAGATACCAACAATATTAGTTTTCCAGGCATAATGTATGTATTATATGCATTTCGACCTCTATTTCAAGCCATCAATATTAGTTTAGCATTCTACTTGCACATTTTCTTGAATTACTTCATCTATATACACATTTTACTGACACATATATGACTTAAAAAGATTTTATTTAGACCTTGGTCCTAGGAAGTTGGGGAGCTAGGTGTGAGGAAGGCTCGGTGGAACAAATAACCAAATCATCCATAACTGCTAAAGAATAACTCATTTTTGGATAATGGTTCACGAAATCCCTTACATCCAACTTTTACTTTCTTAAAATTTATTAGGATCTTGTGTGACTGTGTTCTAAGAATCATGTTTATAATGACACACCCTACAATGGAAAAGTACTTTCTACATTTCTCCAAAATGAATCACTTTTCTACACAAAATAGCTTTCCCAAACAAGCTCTAAATGAGGAAGTCGTAAAACAAATTTTTTTTCCCAATTCACTGGTGAAAAATCTATCTTTTCCCAATCTCATCATCAGTTATCAAACCAAGCAAGTCTAAAGTTCAACAATCTATTTTAATTTTTTTAATCCAATGCCCCAATTCAGAGACCAAGTAAAACCAACAATTCAAAAGTCAATCATTCCCAATTTTTTATTGCAAATAATCAAAAAAGGATCCTTAATTTACCCTAATTAACCTGCAACGAATTTGCCCAAGGGAGCGAAACTAGATCCGGCATCGAATTGAATGACAATTCAATCAAATGCGCAAAAGATCACAACCAATTCAGGGAGGAAATTCTCCAACAAGAGCAGTAGACAGAGAAATTGAATACTCGAAATTGGAAATCATGCGAGAGCAAGCTACCAGGGGTTTGCAACTGGCGAGATGAGACCGCGGCCACCGGTGTGGGCGTGAAGAGTTGGTTGCTGTTCAAGCTACCGGTGGTGTCACGAGTACGATGGTGGAGATTTCTGGAAATCCAAGGAGAGGAGATCGAAGGTTTTGCGAAGTGATTCGTGTTTTTTGTCGTGCGTCCAAGTTGGGAGAGTCCGCCTATGCTTTCCAACTTTTCTAGAAGTCCGTTTTTTTCCAGTACTATTTTTCAACTTACAAATTAATGCAATCAAACACTTACAACTATCATTTTCCCTTAAAAACTTTTTCCCAGAATTCATTTACCCGAAAAACGCTTTGCTTCCAACAATTTTCCAGTTTTACAATCAAACACACCCTTAATTAATTAAACTATGACCCCTCTACGCGCCAATTGTCATAGTTCAAGACTGTGACTCACTAAAAAAAAATTGGAGTCACAGTTTAAAATCGTGACAATTCAAAAGAAACAAATATCCTACATTTGACAGTTATGAGAAAAGAGTACGTATATTGCTCTATAAAGTACTACTCATTAGGCATTTAGAAGTTGTAGCCAATGGCTACTTGGGGAAATTGGTAACTGATTTCGCTTTAGGTTAATAATAATTTTTAAATTTAATCATTTTTAGTTTATTTTTTAATTAATAATAATAATCTATATATTAATAAAGAGATATCGCTTTTGGAGGAAATTTTCTCTCTTATTTTTTAGTCTTTTTGAATATGTTTACCCCACTCATTTTCCAACCTTTTTAAATCTATATAAATATATGAATCTTTGGAGCTTCTTTTTCCAACTCATGACACATCAATTACATCTTAGATTAATAATTAATTAACAATTAATTTATTGTATTATATTATACATAAAGAGAGGCAATTTTTTCTATTTTCGAAATATACATTTTGCGGGGTTTTTCCCACTTATGAGACTTTCTCTCTATTGATTGATTTTTTTAATTAAGATCTGGCTGTTCTACCTATGAGAGTTTCCCTCTATTGATTGATTTTTTTATTAAAATTTGATTTTCTATTTTTTTTTTCCTAATCCATATTAAATTCCTAAAAAATTATCATTATTGGCAAAAATCTTCCTAAATCTATCTATACAATAATAATAATAATAATAATAATAATAATAATAATAACAACAACAACAACAACGATCTCTCTCTATATATATAAAGAGAGTTTTTTTTAATTTTTTTATTAACATAATTGATTTTCCGCCTAAATGTAGGAGATTTTGTTTTAGTTTTTTTAATAATATTATTTTTTGATTTAAAATTAAAAAGGTAGATTCGACCAATTAATTATTCTGAAAATAATAAATTACTTTTATAAATGATTATCTGAGAAATGAAAATTGCTTAAAATTAACAATTTCAATAAGATTTAATTTTGGTGTGATACAAAATTACTACCGATTAAATTTTACCCAAAAACTAAAAGAAACGTGTTCAATTAAAATTAAAAAAAAAAACTAAGTTGGATCATTAAGTAATTTTAGACATAATTATTTATTTTAAAAATAATTAGCTAATAAATGAAAATTAATTAAAATTAGCAATTTCATTAGGATTAAATTTTTGTATGATGAAAAATTAAAATTCTTTGAATTTTTGCATAAAAATTGAAAGAAACGTGTAACATTAAAAGGTAAAAAAATTAGATTGGACCATTTAATTAATTTTAGATACAATAAATTATTTTGAAAGTAAATTAATTAAAAACAAGAAAAGTAATTAAAATTACAAATTTCGGCTAGAATTTAATTTTTGTGTGATAAAAAATTAGTCAAATCTATTGAAAACAAACATGTAACATTAAAATTAAAAATTAAAAAATAAAATAGTTTAGACGTGTAATATCAATCAACTTTAATTAGAAAATATTAGTTAGAAAAACTCTAACATTAATCATTTTAGAACTAATTAAGTCCCTCTGGATATAATCGTTCACCTTGAAAAAATCAGAGTTATGGTGACCCTTATTTCAAAAACTAATTAATTCTTAAAATGTGGCTACAAGGTGTTGGGATATATCAAACTACGCATGATACATTGTCATTTCTATAATATATCTGTATGTTCATTAATTTTACAATCAAATTTTAAAAATCATTATTTACATATTCGTTGTCAATACCGTGCATTTCCTGGATGTATAATTAATATCTCCCTGGATTTGTACTTTCATTTAACAGAATGTAGAATAATTTTAGAGAAAAAAATATAGCATCTACCAAATTGGTAGAGCGTTTTAGAGGGAAAAAAAATATCTACGTACGAAAATATTGTCTAAGCCAATTTCATATTAACTTAATGGTCTAATTTTAGTGATATGTAAATAAATATCTAAATTACATATTTAATCAATAAAGATAAAAGTTGTTAAGAAGTAAATAAATATCTAAACTACAAGATATTTATACGATGGAATTGTCTGAAATACAAGCGAAACTCTATCAAAATTCTTATAAAATTTGAATATGCGTTACTTAAATCATGTGATGTTCTTGATTATAGTGAATTATTTTAAAAATTATTTTCAGTACTGTTAATGCTATTCTATTTATATTTATAGGAATTACTTATTAGATATGTCTTCTCGTGAAATGCACGGGGGTTAGTGCTAGTAATAATAAATGAAATTAATATATTGGCCCCATAATGCGCACCTAAAGTGGGATTAAATTACGCTTTTATGGTTTTAATCCATGAACAAGATTATTGACTATATTTTTCCTACAAAAGCTTGTACAATATGAAAAACCTTCTAAGATATTAAAAATAAAAATACAATACACCAAATATCAATTTTTTTAGAATAGATATTAATTTTTAATCTAAGACAATATGAATACAAAAATTTTTTTAAAAAAATCGAATTACTGCTTTTTTTTAATAGGAATTATTGCTTTTTAAGAAATCACATTTAATTGAATTGGATAAATATATGAAAGTTATTTTAGTGGGTATAAGTGAAATATATTTTGGGTAAGTTAAGTGGGCTATTAATTAGTGTTTTGCATAAGAAATATGTGTTTGACTCTCATTTAATTGAAAATGTGTGTTTGACTTATTTAATTGAATTGGGTGGTGTATTTTATTATGTTTGGAATGACAAATGATCTATGCCTAAGGGTAGATGTCAAAATTTTGCTAGTGGATTATCGGCGTATATATTTTTATGCCGTGTTTTTTAAATATCATTTTTAAGATTTTTCATCCTACAAAGGCTTTTATTTTTTTTCCTTCAAAAATGTTTTTTATTCTTAACCAAGGCAGAATTTACTTTGTTCATAATAATTATATTATATGTTTGCTTTTTATTTATTTCTTAATTTAAAAAGGTGGATGGAAAAGGTAACACTTGATTAAAAAATTAAGAATAGAAAAACTCACAAGCGATAACAATTAGCAAGAGTTGGGGACAATTGCTTTCTAATGTTGGCATTTATATGAGGATGGTCGTATTCAACCGTGGACAATTGTATTGTGCTTGTCTCAGAGTCACGACCAGTAGCGGATTAAAAATTTTGATTTGTGGAGGATAGTCAATCGAAAAACTGAACAAACAATGTGGTGTTTAAAAAGTGTTTCAAATTTTATCTATAATATTTATTTGGTTCAGATGCATACCACCACATCATCTAACAAACCATGATCACCGATTTAAATGCACTTCCATCGAATGCGTGTTATATTATAATTGTTTTACTTCGATTGTATCACAATATTGTTCACTGATATATTTATATCTAACGTGAGAAACATCTTAAATATTTTACATTAAGGGTGTGTTTGATTGGAGGTTGGAAAAGTACATAGAATTTCAATTCCATGGAATTCATTTTCCCACCCCTCCCCATGGGAATTCCAATTCCTTGATTTCAAGGAAATCACCACATTTTTGCTTAACATGGAAAATAAATTTCATAGAAAATAAAAGGTGTTTGATTGAAAAATGGAAAATTTGGAAAACATTTTCCACCCCCAATCAAACACGCCCTAATTGCTCAACAATGTATCTTTATATTTATCATCACAATTATATTTGTATATATTACGTTTTGTATCTACAAGACGTGCTCTTTAGAGTATTTTCATTCCGTGCAATGCACGGGTTGAATACTAGTGTATATATCAAGCTTTTAGTTATTTTTTGGGGTGAAGGAATATCAAGTATTGATTAATTACCAACGTAACCCCTTTTAACGGGGTTGAGATAACCCCCGTGCAAAGGGGGGTGAAGAAAGTCATAAAGAAAATTAGCTAAATCATGTCACTTGTGCCATAGATTTGAAAAAATCAATTTTGTTGTGTTTTTATTGATAAATTAGGTCGAAACTACATATATGTGTATATATATATGATGCATTTGGATTATATATTTACTGTTATTTATATAATTTCATTTTACCCATATATCTCTTCTTTTTTTTTTTAATCAATCACAAGATTTGGTTACGTCCAAATTGTGTAAAATTTCACCATGAGTTGTTCATATATTAGTAATCTATTTCTCCGTGATATCTCCACTCATCTTCTTGTTGGAGTAATTCATCAATCTATAATTGATGACTATGTGATTGTTCTCACAATCTAGCGACGATGGCTGTTGTGACTTGGGACTGCCAATAGTGGTCTTGTGACCGTTGGTGGCGGTTGCTATTGTTGTGTGACTGTGGTGGTTGTGTTTTGTGTTGAGTGTGACGTTACATGAGTGATGGTGTGACGATGGCAAGACTGGTGTTGGAAACTATGTGACTGATATGACGAACTGTGACCATCGATGCAGTAGGTGGAGATCTTTGATGTGGGTGGTTGGGTTAGAGGTCTGGTGGTGGGTGGTTGTGTGACTAGTGTTGGTAGTCGCGTTTGTGTAGTCATGGTTGTTGTGTGATTGTGTTTGTAGCGCGGGTAACCAGGGACGGAGGGAGGGGTATTCCCGGGAATACCCCGTTTTCGTGGAATTTTATTTTTATTTTTATTTATTTATTTATTTATTTATTTATTTATTTATATTTATTTTTAATTTGTAGTTAAATTGGTTTTAATTATGGGTGATTATATATACACGTCATTTTTTATATATGCATCACTTATTTTATTTTATCAACACTCCTTAATCTTTATTTAGTTTTTTAATTATACTATTAATTTTTTTTCTTTACATTTCTAGTTTTAATGTCTTTGGAATCAATATATTTGATCTCTAAGATGATACCTATTTAAATATTTTAGGAATTTACTTTCAATTGGAGAAAAATATTGATTTAAATTTTGCATTTATTATGTTTTTAAACCTATTTTTCTATACGAAGGGAAAATATAATAATTTTTCTTCACTTGATAACAAAATTTTTAGACTGATTATATTAATTAATTGACAGTTAATATATAAAAAGAATGAGATGAAAAAATTTAAAAATAATTATAGTAATAATAACCTAAAATTACGGATTATGTTTCCAAATAAAATGTGGTGTGAATATCAAAAGAGTTAGTGTGAATGTCTTGTATTCTCGGCCCTTGTTTGAAAATTTTCTTCTGTGCATACCCAAATTTTCCGGTCTAGCTCCGTCACTGCGGGTAACAAATTGTGATTGCCGACGGTAGTTGTGTAACTACCGATGGTGATTGTGTGACTGCTGGTGATGGTTGTGTGAACAATTCCTTGAGAGAATTTGTGACCTTTGTGACTTAATGTGACCACAATGTGATGAAGGTGGATGGATAAGGATGAACTTGTTAGTAGAAATGAGACGGACGTGTGAATTATAAAGAAAGTAATGGTCGCATGGATGAACAAGTACTTAGGAAGTGATTAGGGTGATTGTATCTCTATCTGATCAAGACCACGTTCCAAGGTACCAAATATATTAATTAGTAATAAATCAATTAACAATATATACTATTATTAGTAATACAATTTGTCCCGACCTAATGGAGGTTTTCTCCCCTACTGGCCCAAAAAGACGAGAAAAACTTACATATGCCCGCCCTACCATCCCATGTGGTAGGATGTACCAATAAATGACTGACACATGTATGGGTCCAATAATGTGTTGCCTCTCTCCCCACCCACCCACATACTCTCTCTCTCTCTCATGCACACGGACGCGCACACGCACACGCACACGCACAACAAATATTTCACCACATAATTTTTTTCCTCCCATTCTTCTTTTTAATTTTTTTACTGCAAACCCAAAAAAAAAAATTAATTCCATTTTATTCAATTCAACGAGAGCTTTAAAATAAGTATAATATTAATATATAAAATTTTTTATTTTTTAAAAATTTAATATGTATTATAAATATATAAAGTTAGTTTAATTTGTATATAAATAAATTACAACTAATATTAACATATACTAATGAGGTAAAAAATTAAATTAAGAATTTGTCATGAAACTTAATTGATGTTTGTATTTAAAGTTCAAAGATGTAAAATGAGATTTAATTCATATAAGTAATTTTAACTTAATTAGTTCTATTATAATGTTCGATTACCTTAAAAAAATGCAATGAAAGTATAGGTAATAGGTTTAAATTATTTATCTTGTTAATCTATGTTAAAGTTAACTTTAACTTATGCTTAAAAGTGAGCAAAATATTTTTTAAAATAAATACTTAGTTTTGAAAAATAGTAATTTATATATTAATATGGTATTTAAATTGAAACTCTCCAGTAATTAAACAAAAGACTCAAATTTATGGCTGATTTTTCATTTCATTATTGTTTAAGATAATCAAAGAATGGAATAGAACCAAGTAAGCTAAAACTAGTCACATTAAATAAATCTCATTTTATATTTTTGAATTTCTACACACAAATTAAACATCAATAAAGCTTTATAATAAATTTTTAATTTAATTTTTTGTGCTTGTTCTATTCACATTAAACTTCATCAATTTAAATTTTATTTTTCTCTCTCATCTTTTCAACCATTCATACATTAGTCGTAAATTAATTAAGAAAACATATTAGTTATAATTTATTTATTTATAAATTAGACCAATTTTATATATTTGCGATAAATTTCAAATTATTAAAAAGAAAAAATTTATAAATTGATACTATACTTATTTTAAAGCTCTCATTATGCCAAATAAAATGAAATCAAGAATTTTTTTTTATTTATAGTTAAAAAAATTAAAAAGATAGAGAAGAGAAAAAAAAAGAAGTATGTGTTACCGCGAGAGAGAGAGAGACAGAGAGAGAGAGAGAATGTGAATTAGGAAAAAATTTATGTGTCACTCATCTATTGGCATGCACTACCACATGGGATGGTAGGGCGGGGCCTACGTAAGTTTTTCTCCAAAAAGACTGATATATGTCTTGTATGTCAGTCATTCCATCTTTACATCCGCTTCTTCTTCCACATTATCTTACATCTGCTCTTCAAAATCTCCACCAACCCTTTGATTGGAAATACCGTTACAACTGTATACTAGTTAAATTGATTTTTTCTATTTATCACCTGGTTTTCGAAAATTTGGTTCCACTTGTCATTATATATCACTACGAAACGTAACTATTTGTATTAACCAAAATTTTCCAAAGTGATACTGAAAGAAAAGAGAAACCCCTACAGAAATAACTTTTCACCAGACCTATTCCTTCGCCTTCACTGTTTATTTTGTGCTTCTTCGATCTTTTCCTTGCCGTTTGGTGAACTTCTATTTGGCTATTCCTTTGTTGCTCGTACACTCTGGCTAGTTGGTTATGGTTTCCTTTCTTTTTACTTTGTCCTTTCTTTTTCTTTCATTCGCAGTGTTATTGGTTCACATATGGACATTTAAAATGCACATATGTGGGCATTGGATCTTTAGTATATGATAATGAATCGAAATTCAAACAATTAAGGAATGAATCGTAATTTGAACAGCAATTAGAAATATATTGATTAATAGGGACTGCACTCTTAACAATTCAGCTGGAATTGTTACGACCCGAATTTTCGCATATTTTAATTTTAACTACTACTTTGTCAAATCCGCTAATTATGGGTCAAAGTAAAAGTCTTAAAGGAATTTAATTTAGTCTATTAAGAGTTTATAGACTTAATTGATTTAACTAGAAGTTTATGGGTTATAGATGCAATTAAGAGCCAAGGGACCAACTTATATCACCAAATAAGGCAGAGGGCCTGAGTTGCAAATACTAATATATAAATATAAACAAACAATACCGCCCGTTTACATGATTATGCCAAAACCAAAGAAAAGGAAGCCAATCGCGAAAAGGGGAAAAGAAAAAGAGAAAAAGAAAGGAAAAAGAAAAGGGAAAAAAGGAAGGGAAAGCTTGAATTCGTCGTTGTTTCGCGTGGTAAGTATATTTCTCCAATTTTCCCCTATTGAATTCGAGATAAATAGTAAAATTAATTTTAGGGTTTTACCAATAGACATTGGGGATTCGAAATTTATCATTGATTTGGGTAAATTAGATGTTATTATGATGTTATCTTGCCATAATTCATTAATTTGAAGTGGATTGGAATTCATCATATTTAGATGCTGGAAATTTAAGGCTTTATTTTATGGTTCAATTGGGTGATTCCAATAATATAGAATATTGCGACATCAATGGAAAAAGAGGAATAAAGCAGTGGAATAGAGAAATTAGAAAATGTTATAAAAGTTAAAGTTTAGTATTGAATGTGGTTAGGCCATTGATTGGGAATTCAAGTGCGTAGATTGTAATTAGAAGATTGTTATTATTTCAGGTGGTGACGAGACGATTGGGGAAGCGTACCAGCCGAACTAAAAGCAATTCGGAGTTTTGTAAGTGGAAAATCTATATTTTTCATAAAGTAACACGTTTTAAATTCCAATATGCTTTTAAAGATTATCATGAGATATTGTTACAATAAATATCTCAGAAAATCATGGATTTTATTAAGTAGGGTTTCCTTTCTAAGAGATTATGTGAATATTTTCAAAACCATCATAAAGTGCCTTGTTAGATTTACCCACTCTGCACTGTTGTGATGTGTTTCAGGGTGTATGACCAGAATTACAGAGGTCTTTGGGGCCCACTTTCGTACACACGTAGGCTTTGGGCCATGTACGGGGGTGCTTAGCCTTTGGGGCTTGCTCTGGGCGCGTATGATCAGATATTCAGATGACAGATCAGACTTTGAGTAACACGTCATGTGCATTGAGAATACTCTGCACAAGTGTGTTGTTGCTCATTGACACTTTTAATGTTATTTTTCAGTAGATCATTTTTAGTTACAGAATTCAGTTTTAGAAAGTAAAATCCATTGGAAATAGTATAATCAGTGTTGTTCAGCTAAAACAAATGTAGCTATGAGGATTATCTCAATGATTTTCAATTATTTATTGTATTTATACGCTTGATTATAAATAAATTTCATGAAGGTATTTTAGATTAAAAACTACATATGTTTGCGAACTTATCCACTCACCGGGTTACAAACTCACGTATGCCCCTAATGTTTTTCTTATCAGGAAGCAATTGAGCTTGAGTCTGGATCGCCTATTGAGCACCACCATCAGCATTTTTTTTTCATTTAGCTAGTACAATTCATTAATTTATTCATTCATTAGCAGTTAGTTGGGATTTTACATTCATTTTGAGAATAGAATAGGACTTTTTAGACTTTATTCATTATTTCATTTATTAGTTTATTCGTTAAATTCTTTCCAAATGTTGTTCTCATTTAAGTTTTGGGAAATCACCTTGATGTTGGATTATGGTGGTTGTGATTGTTTTCAAAGGTTTTGATATTCTTTTTATTGAAAGGGTATTTGTGAACTGTTGGGTTGATTACTTGAGTTTGAAATGAATCCTTACAAGGTGGTTATGTCCAATATATAGAGGAAACTCTGTTAAATTTTCTACAAATTATTTTTTATTATTTAAATTAAATTAAAACCACACAGTTACATGGCAGTTGCAGTTTGCCTTAGTAGTGGATTCGACACTTAGCTGTCATCCATCGTTGGCGCACGCCACGTATCAAGTTATTAGAGATAATTTGGTGCGGGGCATGTCAGGTATATACTCGAAATTACAAGAAAAAGAGGTTATATGAGAATTTGAATAAAATTGGGGTTGGAGAACGATACTGGCCTCAATTTCCAAAATTTGCCATTCTCTCCCCTCGCTCTGGTCTAAATAATCTTAAGATCGTGTTTCACACTCAGCCCATGATAGGATTCAATTTTTTACTCATCTTTGTATATTTTTATCAATTCTTTTTTTTTCTAAATTTAAATTTTGCCAAATCAATGACTTCCACATATCTTGTGGGATCTATATTTACTATACAAATCTCCACACTTCAACTTCACTCATTCTCTCTCTTATTTCACATAAAAATTCATAAAAAATTCAATCCTATCATGATATTAGTTTGTGTTAAGATTTAATTTTTTATGGATTTTGATGTGAAATCTATAATAGAGAAAAAGAATGTTATAAAAAAAAGTTAAAATATTTTTTTTAATTACCAAAAATCGTTTTCTCGCTCAAACAGCATCCATAAATCAGAAATTAGGAAATCTATAATATAGAAAAAGAATATTATAAAGTTTATTTTTGGAATCTATTTTTGGAATTGATATATATCCAATTTTTGTAATTTTTGGAATTTATTTTTGGAATCTATTTTTGGAATTGACATATATCCAATTGCCATCTATATCACAATCTATTTTTGCAACTGATATATATCCATCTACCATCTCTATCACAACGTATTTTTGGAATTGATTTTTATTTGCCATTGTATTCTATATTGTATGTATGTACAAATTCCACTTTTATTTTATTATTTTTTTAAAAATAATTATTCAGGCCTAAGAATCCCTACCTCCCTTTTCTTTATTTATTTATTTATTATTTAATTGTGTTTCTTGATTAACCGCCTACTACAAAAATATGTTTGCATATGAGTCTTCTTCTCCAATATATACCCGCTGCTTCCTTTTCTTTTTGGTTTTTTATTAATCAATTGAGATTCCAATTTAACCACATATTGCAATGTGGTTCCATTTTTCTTTTCTCTGTTCTCTTAATTTTTTTTTATTATAGTTATTTAATTAAATTAATAATTTACAATAACTGACCTATATCTCAGCAAATCATTGTCGATCACTCTATTCGACAATTTGCTCGTTCATTGATTCATTCTAATCTCATTTTCAAATTCCCATCGTGAATAAGGATCCGCAAAAATCTGCGTTGTTCTTTTTTTTCCTCTATCCTTCTATCTCTATATATGAGTCTCCATCTTGGCATTCTTTTACTATTTATTTATTTATCTGTTTGTTTATTTTGAATGGTCTTTGGTTTTCTTCTCCATTCTCTGTGTGAACTGCAAAAATATGGGATTGATATTTTGAACGGTTATTTGTTTTATTAATTTTATATCTTTAGTATTTTTTGGGGATTTTTGGTGATTATTTGAATTGTTTGCAATAGATGATTTGGAAGTTCCTACATCCACTACCGCACTTGAGGCTCACCAAAAATGCATTTCAAAGGCTATCGTCAGATTTGATATGATAAAAATGTTGAGAGTTTCTCTCATTTCATCTCTATTTGTGAAGTAAAGTAGTGCTTATTTCAACCTTTATATGTGCATAACAAAAAAGAGTAATTTGAATGCATAATTTTTTGCTATAATATTGTACATCCAAAGTAATCTTTCGTGATCTAAAGGTGAAGATCGTGAAGCTATTCTTCAATTGAATGCTGGTGATAAGGTACTATGCTTTTGGTCTAATTAAGAGGTGACAGTTTGCATCAAATATCTCTATAGAAGTTACTAGCAACCTTATTGAAGAATAGTTAATATCATGTGTGTCATATTGAAAATGAACTTTTAAATCAATTTCGTTATATCATAGCCTTTAAATTGAGTTTTTGAATCAACGATAATGTAAATGAAGTGGCTATCTATTATAAATGAGTCAATTATCATGCTATCTTTAAAAGATTATATAGCTACCTTTTCAAATATTCTTTTATTTCGACACCGAAGTAATTCAAACAAAATCACACTATTTTCCATTCATATTTAATCTCTTTGCCTGGAATTTTTGACCTATAAGTTAATATGATGTATGACTTATCCTTTCTCAATCAATTCTTTTAGCTTTATTATGTGAGCTTAATTTAATACCTAAACATAGTCAAATCTTCTCCATTTTCTCTGGATTTTGATAAATAAACTCCATGTACTAATATGTGGCAATTTGATCTAACGAATGCAGCATTATGGTTGTTGATTTAATTTGTTCTTATAGTGAACTGTGGCAAACATTCTAGATGATTGAAAATCAGACTAACAAGGAAGACCCACGGCCGAAGTGGATGATGATGTACATGCAAAAACATCAATCCATTTTCATGTGAAACTCATGAATAATCATTTGATTGGCTGTTCTAATTTCATACCATATATTTTTCTTTCCACAGGATGAGTTTTACTTTTTTGAATGTCATTATACCGGATGAGTTGTTCAATATCATTGATATGTAAGGGTTAAAAGAGTTGCTCAAACAAGTCCAAGAAAAGGCTGCATATTGAACAACACTTGTGATGACATTGGGAGATTCTTTTTTTTTTTTTAATGTGAACAACCCTTTATTGCTAATGGTTTGACCGAGAAAAAGGAAATATAATTGAGGGAATATGTTGGTATTACGATATTGTGATGAAATAAAAGGTAGATGAAGTAGATACTATTTTATTTTTATCTTTTAACAAGTTTTCGGTGAAAAATTTCGTGAATAATTTTAAGATTGTTGCCATTGGGGTGAATTTTTATTGTTAATGTTTTTTATATCGTAGCCTTAGTTTATAATTATATAATGTTATTAGATATTATCAAAAATTTTATAGTGTCCAGTATGGTGCACCCAGAGCTGATGTGGCACATCAATTGTGATGACATATCATGTGCTATATCAGCTAGGAAGTACCATAGTGTGTACCCTGGTGGGCACCATAAAATCTTTGTAGATATTATAGCTATGAAAAAATTAGGCAAAGAGTTTTATGAGATTATGACCATAAAAAATGCTATTAAAAAATAATAGCAAAAAGAAATGTTGTTACAATAAAAGCATCACAAATGCTTTTTAGTGACTTCTATGGAATCCTTAGAGGCCTTCTATTGATCTGATAAGACTTTCGTTCCAAAACTTTGATGCATCTATAATAGAAAAAGAATATTTTTTTAATTTTTTTATTCTGAAAATTCTATTTCCCGCTCAAAGTAAATCTACCAATCAGAATTTAAAAAAATAGAGGAAAAATAAAGATTTTACATATATTAAAAATCGCATAGGCAAATCTAAGAACAAGATATAACAATATCTATAATCTAAATTATTAGATCTCTTACAATCTACCTATACAATTCAAAATTCTTCCCATACGAAATCTTACAATTTTATTTTTTATTTTTTTGAATTAAAAAAATATGATTTGAATTATGTCATAATCTAATCTGATTTGAATTCAAAAACTCTGATTTTTTTTTTGTGATTAATTGTGTTTCGTATAATTTTTTAATTATTTCTTAGTTACTTAATTAATTTAATAATTTTCAATTTTCGATTTTAACTACATATATTTTTTCCATAAATAATGTTCTAATTGCAGTAGGATTTGTACTACCAAAAAATATTGCTTCAAATTTATTGAGATAAATTGTAATGCCCCGACCGAAATCGTCCCGAAACGATATGATGAGATTTCGATATGGAGAATATATGTAGGAGATGTTTATGATATGCCTCGAAGTTCGTGTAATGCCTCGGGATCCGAAACGGCCGAAGAAAACGAAGAAAATGGAAAAATTCAGCATAAGTGAAGTTACGGCCGTAAATTCGGTAGTTACGGCCGTAAATGTAAGATTACGGCCGTAAATGGATGTGTTACGGCCGTAAGTGTCCACAGAAGGAGATGAAAATTTACAGAGAGTTGGATACGGCCGTATGGCCATAAGGTACGACCGTATGAGGATGGTTACGGCCGTAAAGGTTAAGATTACGGCCGTAAAAGTAAGTCAGCAGGAATGGTCTAGAAGCCTTTTGAAGCTATTTCTTGGGGATTTATCCATTTTGCTCGAACCTTACAACCCCAAAACACTCCCTAAAGCCCTCAAGATCAAGATTTACCTCACCAAACCCTATGGAATCCATGATTGGTCCATGAAGAGCATGAAGAAAGAAAGAAAGTAAAGAAAGAAGGAAGAAATCAAGGAAAGGAAGAAAGGAGGAAGAAGAAGGAGAAGCTTGGGATGGTCTATGCTTGATGTTCTTGCAAGTACATAGTGAGTAATTGATGTATTATATGATTATGAGGTATATGCATGCTTATACATGATTGAATTACGTGATATAGATGTTTATGATGATGAATATCAAGTTATGAACATGTTATGACTCCTTGCCCTTGTGCTATGATGATGTATGGCTATGATGATGATTTGAATGATATGAATGAGTCAATATGACTTACGTGATTGGGATATATGCTTAGATGATTCACGGGAACATGATTATGCTAGGAACATGATGCTATGGCCTAGGTGAACCTCTATGTCCATGTATGTGAGTAGAATGATCGTAGAAGTCCTATGTAATGAATTGAGCGTAATGTGATGCTATGTTATGCCTAATGTATGAAAACGAAACATTGAACGTAAGTATGATGATGATGCACGTAAGTATGTATGTATGACAATGATGATGAGGATGATGATGAGGCGGCCTAAGAGTAAAAGAACTCTTTAGGTGACGGCCTATGATGTATGTGTGCATGTATGAATGAATGATGAATGATGATCATGTCACGACACGAGCATGTATGTACGATGACATTGCCTATCATGTGTTTACATGGGCTTAATGATGATATGGCAGCCCAAAGAGTGAGAACAGCCTTTGGGTGACGGCCTATGATGTATGTGGCGGTCTAAAGAGTGAGAACAGCCTTTAGATGACGGCCCAGGGCGCCCCAAAGAGTGAGAACAGCCTTTGGGGGACGGCCTATGATATGATGATGATGATGACGTATTCACATGATTCGCAACAGGGCCCAATGAATGAAAGAAAAGAATGTGAACATGCATTGTATCGCATCCATTGTTCACTGGGTCATTATGACTCATTATGTGTTTATATGTTTATGTTTTGTAGGTTATGTGCATGGGAGTCGGCGAAGGGTCCTAGAGAATGTGTTGTTGGTGTGTGAATGGGAAGAGGAATCGAGCGATCCAAAGAGCCACGCGAAAGATTTAGTTTTTATGTACACGAATAGCGCTCCCTCCATCCGCTGCAATGTATTTATGTATGTATATGTTTGTGTAACGAGGGCGGGGCGTTACATAAATGAAGTTTATAAGATTTAGCTTTTTTTTTTTTAACATATCTATAAGATTTAGTTAAATATTGTATTTTTTTTCAAGTACCCTCAAATCTATAAGATTTTTAACACATTTTGATTTATAATTATTGGGCGATGGGGATCTCTGGCCTAAAATCAAGTGCTTTTTTGTCTTTTTCTTTTGTAATCCATATTCAATTTCTTAATTAACAATCATTATTAATGGTCAGGAATTTTCCTATATATAAGAAAGAAAAGCAGTGTTTTTTTTAATTGGCTAAAAATTCATTAATATATTGGTGTGATAAAAAATTACAATTCGTAAAATTTTTATACAAAAATCAAAAAACCCATGTAACATCAATTTTTTAAGTAATCATTTAATTCTACTATTAATCCTTAATTTGATTTTTGAATTAATTGAATCTACATCCATATCTTTTAAATTATAAGATATATTTAAAATTAGATTCATACAATTCTTAAAATTGTGAATATTAAGCTAATTATTATGGAAATAATTAATTCTTTTTATATTTAATTTGACACGGTTTTAGTGGAAACAATTGAGCAAAATTACTTTCAAGCCGAGATGTTTTTTTTAAAAAAAATTAAGAAAAATTATTTTTTAAAAAAAAATTAATCAAAATTAATGATCTATATTTTTAAAGGGTGAAAAATATAACTAACTAAAAAAATAATTAAAATTCATTAGATTACTATTCTTGGCAAGATCTCCTCTAAAAAGAAAAGAAATCTTTTGAATTTCTTAATTTTTTTAATACGAAATTAAAGATATCTTTTAACTATGAAGATATCTTCTACATTATAAGATATCTTTAAACTTAGATTCTTACAATATCTTTAATCATACAATACTTAAAATTGTGCCTATGAAGATAATCATTGTACAAAAAATGACACGGCTTCATTGAACAAAAGTTAATCAAAATTAAATATTGTATTGCTAAGAGGGAAACATATCGTTAATTTTTTTAAAACATGCAAACAGTAATTAAAATTAGACTGCTACAGGTTGACAAGATTTTCCCTAAAAAATGAAAAATATCTTCTAAATTGAAAAATATCTTTTAAATTGAAAGATATCTTTTAAGTTACAAAATATCTTTTAAATTAGATTCATGTAGAAGAAAATTTTGGCAAGTTTGATTTCACGCGACACGATTTTGGACATATCCCTATTAAAAAATAAACAACAATTATAATTAATTAGATTATTATGTCTTGGCAAGATTTTCCTAAAAATGAAAGTTATCTTTTAAATCATAAGATAACTTTTAAATTAGATTCATACAACTAGCTAAAAACAAAATATTAATTATATTTCTAAGATTTAATTGGATACATTTTCATTGGACAAAAATTGACACGGTAATTGGACGAATAATTAATCAAAATTAATTAAATTGGTCAAAATGAGAAATATAATTAATTTAAAAAGTGAAAAACAATGGAATTTATTAAATTGCTATAAGGAAGAAAAATGTCTTTCCGAAATTAAGTTATCTTAATTTTTCTGCATTTTAAAATAAATTGATATCAGCACCGATAAGTTTTTGGATTTCTACAATTGGGGTGTTATATCTTATTATCGAGTGAGTCGATTAATTATTATTAGTACTTAATTAACTTTATTTACTTTTTCACTGACATTCTCTTTTCAAAACATATTTTATCTTTGTTCTCAAATGTTTTTATATTTTCTATAATATTTATTTTGAGTTGTTGGTGATGGCAATTTGACCTATAGTTAGGGATATTAGAGTTTGACAATCATTTGCACATATTAACATTTTCCTTAAAAATAAAATTTAGATGATATATAATTACATGTTACAATTTCAAATGTTACAAATCACATCATATTGAAAATTATGATTTACAATAAAGACAAAAAACTAAATAAACTACAAATATAATGTTTATATAAATTTATCAAAATTCGACATAGTTGGCTTAATTTTTATCTTTTATTTTTTTACAAATCCTCTAATAAGATCTTAAGATTTTATTTTATTGGTTATATATATATATATATATATATATATATATATGGACAATAGGTTTTATAATAAATAAATGGACACTGGGTTTTAAAATATATATATATATATATATATATTATTTAATTTTTAAGGATCACCGATTAAGTCATTTAATTATTAATCATATATATTTCAATTTATTTATCTTATCAAAATTAATTTGAATGTGATCTCAAAATCATACAATATTTGATCAAGATAACATAAAATTTCTAAATTTTCACATTAAAAATCCTATATAATTTAAATTATTTAAAATAAAGATTGAAATTTATAAGTTTAAAAAAATACGTTAAAATGCCTAATTTTTTAAATAAGTAAGTTTATACTGAATATGTGTACGTATTTAGCATATTTAGAAGGTGTTTATTGTAAAAAAATTAAATGTCATTAATACATATTCAAAGGTTCCCATTGGGCGTGGACATGGATGAAACGTTTCTAGCCAGGGTGCAGACGGGGAATTGTGAGTCCCCATCTTATTACAATTCTTATATCATCTTTGCTTGACATCAATTAAATGAGAATATGGTCGGGACGAGGTTAAATGTTTCCTAACGGGATAGGAATGGGGTGTTGGGTCTTCGAATTGTACCACTTATATTGTCATTTATATAAAAATATATTTATATATATTGATTATATTTCACAATAAAATTTTAAAGATCATTATTAATACATTCATTGTCAATACCTTGTGTTGCACAAGTGTATAGTTAATATCTCCCGAATTTGTGATTGAATATAACACAATGTAGAATAATTTTAAACAAAGAACTCTATCAGCTCTATAAAAGTTAGTAAAATTCTTTAGTGTGGCTATTTTGGTAACTGTAGCATTTAATTTAATGTTATTCTATTTGCATTCATATTATTACAATCTTTTTCAGAAATCATCATTGTGTGAAATACAAAGCAAACTCTATCAAAATTTTTATAGATTTTTTCATTATTTAAATTAATCAAGCTTAGTACTTTAATCACTACTGACTTTATTTTTTCTAGGTGCTACTTTTCTTACTAGTAATCAATAATCAAAACCACCGTTTATTTGAAAATTAGCTTCCTGTGCAATGCATTTTTACAGTGTTGAAAGACATAAGGTGCAAGTTCATGGACAAGTTCAATGGTATAGAAGTTCAACTTATGTAGTATCTCAAGTGATTGCCTTAGTATAATTTATTTCTCCATTGAGAGTACTTTAATATCCACGATTTGAAAGCATCAATGGGGTTTGTGTTTAGGTGTATTGGTTATTGTGTTGTGGAATTCGGTTTGCTTTTTACTTGGATATTTATAGGATTGGCATGTAACAATTAAATAGAAACTACGTCGAAATTTCTATAGACACGTTTCGTTGTTTTTAGACCGTCGATTTGGTCACTCAACCAGAATGAATTTTGGATTGAGACTTAACAAAATGAATCACAACGGAACATAACTTTGGTGACAATTAATTTATCACCAAAATTAATATAAGTTCGAAAATTCACTCCCGTGCCACGCACGGGTGAAAATACGAGTAGAAGAGAATGAGTATAGTTGAATGGTGAAAATTTATATAGTACATATAAGTCCCATAAGATATGTGAATGTGATTAGTTTGATTAAATATAAATTTGAAAAAAATATATAAAAATGTGTAAAAATATATAAAAATTTGTAAAAATTTATAAAAACTTGGTGTCTAACATGCACTTAGTACACTTTGCACATCGAAGCCATGGGGTTAAAAGAATAGAAAATTCTCAAATTGAAGGCAAATCCCTAGTTCGATTTCATTGCTCGTGAATGACCTCGCCTTCTCTTTATTTCTTGAACTCAGCTGTTGCCGCATCAGTTCCTCATCCTTTGGCTACGCACCTTCTTTCTCCCCCAATTGTGCCTTGACCTCTGACCGCCTTCGTAACACGTAGACAGAGGATTCCCCCCTCCTCTCTCTGTGTTGGGGTGATTATCAGGTCAGTTTTTCTGAGGTGGTTATCGGGAGATTTACGGGTAGGGTCGGTTCTACTATTACCAAGTAAGGCAAGCGCCTTAGGCCCAAAGTAAAAAAAGGCCCTTTATTTATTTATTTTTCTTTATAATTGACCTTCAAATTTTAAATTATCAACTAAATATTAAAATTTTTAATCAAAATAAATATCTGTTCGCATATAAAAAGTTAAAAAATGTTAGGAAGATTTAAATAAAAGGCTAGGAAACACAAAGTTAGTAGAAGTGAAGAGTTGTTGTACATATGAACCCTTTTATTTTATTTTTGACAGCTTGATATAAAATAAACCACATGATCCCTATTTATAGTAGTTGCATATCTTTAACGAATGGTTAAGATTTTTCCACCGTCTATTTAATCCAACTTCTGTTTCACCCGTGCGATGCATGAAGATAATTAAGATGGTATATTTACATAAAATAATATTATAAAAAATTTATTATTTATGAATTAATGATAAAAATAGAAAAGCATATGTAATAATAAAATGGATTTCAATAATGTTCTAAGAATTTTTTTATCGAAATCGTTATCTTGTATTGGAATAAAAAATTAAATACATTGAAGAAATCGGAATAATAAAATATTTGCATCACCCATACTTCATAATTTGACAATAGTAAAATAAAATAATTTATATTAAAATATAACACTAAGTGACTAATTAGATAAATTAATAAGTGTTAAAAATGATTTACATTAACTTTCTTAGTTACTAGCTGTTTCACCCGTGCGATGCACGCAGACATAATTTTTAGCTAATAACAGTATTAATAGGTGTTAGTCATATTAACATAAGACCTCGAAAAAAAGAAAATAAATAATGAGTCGCAACAATAAACTTAATTAATATAACTAATGAAATAATTCTTCGAAAATTTCGATAGAGTTTCCCTCTATTTTTTACCAATGCATTCTGCAAATAACTGGGGGAAAACTCACCAAAAAACACAAACTTAATTTACAATACTCTTAAAGACATCAACAATTAAAGCAATTCAAACATAACACCATCAATAATAGTCAACAACAATACACAAGACAAAAAATAGAAACATCTTCGTGTTATGACAAAAAGGATAAATGCACTCAAATATAAGTCACATCCATAATTGTCACATAAAATATAAAATTTTGTGTTATTATAATTTTGTGTTATTATACAATTGAATTGTACTACGGCAATAAATAAATTCTTAGATGAGCGGAACATCTCTAACATTATTTGTACACAAACACTGGTGCTTTAGCATAAGAAGCTTACAAAAATATTAGAAATAGCATCATATTTCAGATATGATCAATGAAGCTCACTAAAAGTGTAATTTTCGACTACTAAGTACGTTGAGTTACCTTTTTAAGCATATTACCTTTTTTAAGCATAGTGCCACTAATGCATAAATACTACATATAATCAATTTGTATAACTCCACCAAATTTGTAACGGCAACATTATACCTGGATAAATATAAGAGCACAAATACAATAATATATAAATACAATCAGTCATTTCACATATCAAACCACGACTGACATAAAGGGTCTATATAAAAAACCAAATAAAGTGAACAACATACCTGATGCAATTAATAAGTATGAAACTATAAGTTTAAAAACTTCTTTATAGACAACATTTGTGGTCGTGGTAATTGGACGACATTTGTGGTCATTTATCACAAACTTTAAACCGTTCCTATACGTCACCATCGAGACTGCAACATACTCTTCCTATTCAAACCCTTGCTGTTTCACCCGTGCATTGTACATGGGACAAATTTTTCAACATTTATTTTTTTTCGATATATATGGATTCAATATTGTATTATCATAAGAATTAGAATATAAGAACAATTAGAATATGAGAACAACTAATAATCATCTAAAAGCCTATTTGCCTATTTCTCTACCTTATGGTTTGATTCATACTTTAAAATTGTAATAACTCTATGTGAATTATAAAAATAAAAATAATAAAGTATAATGTAATTTATCTTATTCCAAATCGTTCCATTACAAAGATGATGGTGTAAGTACTCATAAGATAATTACAATTTTAAACCTAATCTTTGATAATTTAACTCAATAAATATGTACTTTTAGTTTTAAATCTTTCCTTTCTTTCTTTTTTTCCATATATATTCATTCAACAATTCATTATGATACAATTAGAATAAGAACACAATTCATACTCTTAACTTTTCTACTTCCTATTAAAAAAAAAAAACTTTTTTACTTCAATGTTGGGTAGCTAATAATATTGATTCATGATTGAGGTGTCAATTAGACCAATGAGGCACTAATTTACTAAGTTAACATGTGAACATTTTGGCACAAAAAATAAACGTTCCACAAAAAAAAAAAATTTCAAAGTCCGAAGAAAATACAATCAATCAACGAATTCATCTTTACAATTTAAAAAATTGTGTCGACTCAACCAAAAGGTATAAAAAATTAATGATACAAAAAAAATATTAGTATGAAGAAATAATAATTATTTTAACAATTTACCTCAAATAATCCATCAAAGTGGGTAAATTCATATTTTAATTTAGTTTATACTTGTAAATAGTAATAATTTCATTACAAATTAATCTATTGTAAAAAAAAAAATTAGAAAGTTGATTGGGCTTTTGCAATTGTGATGAATTACCTGAATTAAAAATTTTAATCAATCATACAAAATAATTATAATTAATTTTCACAATGAACATATTGGCATAAAACCTAAATGATCTAAGGTAAAAATTAATAGTGTGAAGAAAGTACGATCAATCTATTGATTTATCTTAACAGTTTAAAATATTGTGTTGACTCATACTAATGGTTTAAAAAATTGATAATACAAAAAAAGAAAAAAAATTATTATTGTGAAGAAACTATAATTTTTCTTCACACGAAGTGAGTTCGACACTCTTTTGATTGGGACTCTCTTCCACTGCTGAAAAGCATTTTCCATATAGGCACAGAAAATAAATGATCCAAAAAAAAAAATTTAATAATGCAAAGAAAGTACGATGAATCCACAGATTTACCTTTATTATTTAAAAAATCATGTTGTCTCATCCTACTGGTATAAAAATTAATTAAACAAAAAAGAGAAAAAAATTTACCAATGTGAAGAAAGAAATAATTGTTTCAACAACCATTTCAACAATTTGCTGAAAACAATCCATCGAATTTGGTTGATTAATATTTTAATTTATTTTATACTTGTAAACAGTAATAGTTGCATTACAAATTAATCTATTGGAAAAAATTATAAAATATATTGGACTTTTACAGCTGCAACGAATTATGTGAACTAAAAATATTAATCAACCGTATAAAAGAAGTATAATTCGCAATGAACAAATTGGCATAAAAATCAAATGATTTAAAGACAAGACAAGAAAAATTAATAGTGCGAAAAAAGTACGATCAATCCACGAAGTTACCTTTAGTATTTAAAAAATTATATCGTCTCAACCCACTGGTATAAAAAAATTAATGAAAAAAAGAGAAAGCAATTTATCAGAGTAGAGAAAGAATAATTATTTCAACAATTTACTGCAAATAATCCATTGAATTGGGTCAATTCATATTTTAATTTATTTTATACTTTTGAACAGTAATAGTTGCATAGCAAATTAATCAACTTTGTAAAATATTATAAAGTTTATTGGACTTTTGCATTTGCAACCAATTTTGTGAACTAAATATATTAATCGACCACACAAAAGAAATATAATTAATTTTCACAATGAACATATTATATTGGCAACTAAACTAAATGCTCGGAAAATAAATTTAAGAGTATCAAGAAAGTTCTATGAATCCACGGATTTACTTTAACAATTTTAAAAATGCCCTTAACGACACTTATGTAATAGTTGTTCATTGTTTTGAAAAATGACTCTTCCGATATCTTGTTGTTATTTTAATCAAGAAATGCTCTTATTGACAATCTCCATTGTAGTTTATCTTTTACATATTGGTCAAGAGCTAAATATTCAATATCAAGAAGAAACATAGTCTAACAAAAGGCTTAACTTGTGTTTGCTTTCTAGAAAAAGCTTAATCAATCAAGAAGAAATATTCGAGAAATGAAGATTATCAATTCTTTTAATCAAATCCAAATAACAAAAACCATGAAAATTGATGAGAACTATAACTCAAATTCGATATAAACTGTTGAAATGCAATAATGAAACACGTTCTCAAAGCTGATTGACTATTAATCAAATCCGATAACAAAACCATCTAAACTAATCACAAATCCGTTTAAAAGATATAAACTATTGAAATGCAATATTAAAACCCGTTTTTCATTAATTATTTCCACTAAAGGATATCTGCAATTTAAAAGATATTATAGATTAAATTAATTAAAAATATTGGATTAATGTTAGAGCTAAATGATTAATTAAAAAACTAATGTTACATGTTTCTTTTAGTTTTTTTGTATAAATTTGATGAATTGTAATTTTTTATCACACCATAATGAAATCGTAAAAAGTTGCTAATTTTAATTAATTTTTATTTTTTTAGCTAATTTTAGTTTTTAAAATAATTAATTATTTCTAAAATTAAGTAAAGGAACCGATCTAATCATGTTATAAGTTCCTTTTAATTTTTATGTAAAATTTTAATGACTTTTAATTTTATATCACACAAAAATTAAATCTTAGCGAAATTGCTAATTTAAATTAATTTTCATTCCTTAGCTAATTATTTATAAAAATAATTAATTATTTAAAAGACTAATTAGTGGATCAAATCGAATTTTTAAATTTTGATGTTATACTTGTCTTTTAATTTTGTGTAAAAATTAATGAATGCTAATTTTTTCTCAAACAATAATCAAATATTAATGAAATTGTTAATTTTAATTAATTTTATTTTCTTAAGAATTAATTTTCGTTTTGTAGTTAATTACTTATAAAAAGTCTCTTATTCTATATATAGATATAAATCTTTAGATTTAGATTAAAAAATATAATAAAATAATAACTATCAATACTTATGCAAGGAAACAAAATTTAGATTTAATATTTAGTATTTAATATAAATAATATTTATTAATTTGTTTGTTAGGGTTGATATAAATTAATAAAAAAAGAAAAAATCAAAAAACAAAAAACTTACAGAAGATAAATTCAAATCAGTGGATATTTGAAAAAAATCTAATTTTGACTATACAAATTTTCTTTTTTTTTTTTTGGTGAGGATACGATTTAATATAGATAATGATTAGTTAATTTGATTGTTGGGCATTAATTATTAATTACTAAAAAAGGAAAAAATAAAAGACAAAAAGAGTTTTATTTTAAGTGGAAAAACTAATTAGTCTAATTAAAAAAAATAGGCCGAAATTTCCCTGCTTTTCTATATATAAGATATAGATTATTGGTTTTTTTCTTATTAAAAATAATAATAACTAAGAAATTTTTTATTTTAAAATAAATCCAATGAAAAATTATACATTTGAATAACTTTAAGTAAAATAACAATAACTAACTTACCATAAATTTTATATTATATCCCGTTCAAATTTTTTTTTTTAAAAATAACGTTAAGTAAGAAAATATTTAATCTATATAATTAATTAGTAGTTAGAACGCAAGAAACCACTTATAAGAAAAAAATAGACTATCTAAAAATACTCAATTAAAAAAAATTATTCTCTACAAATAATAATTAGTAGTTAATTACCATAATTACCATAATATAATTACTATCTTTTAGATTTTTTTAATAAAATAGGTTCTAAAATATCTAGAAACATATCTTAAAAATATATTCAAACTATAATGATATTTTCTATGGCTTTGTCTTGAATAAGTTTCTCGAAATTGGGCTACTAGACTTTTAATTGCTAAATTCTATCTATCAAGTATCTGAGCCTAATTATTTATTTTTAGGTCAAACCAAGTTTATTCCAATAATATCATAGTATATAACTTATTTTCAAGTCAATTTATTGAATAAGTTTCTCATATATATCTTTTCAATATATTATAAAAATCAAATCCATTTGTCTTGAATTATTAAGAAAAAAATCAAAAGTATAATTTCGAATAATTTCTTGATCACGAAGAATGAACATTTTACAGGTCTTAACCATTTCTTGAATAGTACAAAAAGTTAAATTTATTATTGCTATGAATGAAGTAAACTGTAAAAGAAATCAAAATGCAAGTGAGATAACAATACAAGCTAAAGAATGATATAGAAATAATAAAAAAACAGACAATGTCAACATTTTGATTATTATTTTTACATTTTTATTTGATTTTATAATAGTTATCTTTTGGAACAAATTTTTTCATATTTTTATCTTATTACAATTTAAATATTTCATATAACATACTATATTTATTTTCACACAAACAAACTATTGTATTTTTGACGTAGCATATGGCCACCGCACTGGTTTTGAAATTTCTTTTGGCCTATTGATCACCCAGGTCCAACAACTTAGGGGTAGACAAACTTCGGTTCGGTTTCATTCGTCCACAAGGACCAAACAGTTTCGGTTACGGTTCGGTTCTGGTTATATTTTGATTCTTGTTTGGTTTTGACGATATTGTTTTCGTAAAATATAATGAAGAAAGTAATGAGCGATACAAATTCATTTTCTATAAATCAGACACTATTGTAGCTTATTGCGAAATTCATATTAGTGTATTAAAGTGTTTCTAGAATAATTAATTTAATAGAAAAAATCTATAGAGTTAATTTTTCGATAGAGGGTATACGGTTTTTGGTTTGGTTTTCGGATATTGAAAAAAAACCATTCGATTTTCGGTTTGGTTTTGGTTGTCAAAAATTTTAAAATAATTGAACGATTTTGACTTTTTCAGTTCGGGTGGTTCGCTTCCGGTTATTTTGTCCACCCGGACGTGAACAACTTATCTGTTTTTTTGATCAAGGTGAACAACTTATCTAATGATCTAATCTCATAACCAAAAACGGACGCCCAAATGCCCAATTCAGGATAATTGACCCAGCAAGTCAGTGTCATGGGCTCTCCGCTATTTCTCTCGTCTTGTCTCTAAAATCCGAAATCCCTCGCCACCGTTAGTCCCTTACGCTCGGTTCTCGCTTCTCAGTCCACCTGTTCGCCTGCCGGCTGCCTCGCCAGTGTCCACTTTCCAGACGCCAACACGATTCTCAGCAGTAAGTCGTTTGCTCCCTTAGCCCTAATTTCTGGTGTATTTACTATTTGTTGAAATTGGATATTCACTTTATTTACTATTTGTTGAAATTGGATATTCACTTTAAATAATGTTTGAAACTAGATGTGCAATCGAAAATTAGGTTTTATTTATGCAACTGAAAGTTGAAATTTCATATTTGCACTATGGACTATTGCTCATTTACAGTGAACTTAAGCTGGGGATTGAGAAAATAGAAAATAGGAATTTTAATTTTTGCATTTGAAATTACTTAATTACATATTAGTTATTACTGGCTAAGATGTGGATTGGGAATTACTTATTAGTCTTAAAACAAACTAAATAACAAATTAGTTTAATATGATTAATTGCTTTGTTAAGTAGGATAATGTTGAATATGACAAATTATCTTTCTTGGACATTTTGGAGAAATATTTTAAAAAAGTAGTTGCTTAAGTGCATAGCTCAAATAGAGTTTGGGATAACTCAAATAGGATTGAGGATAGCACAAATAGAGTTAGGAGAGCTCAAATATGGTTGGTCGAGACAAGGAAAAATCGGGTATATCATTTGATTTATAAACTGTTGACTTTGGCTTTGATTCTACTGGTTGCCACTGTTAGTATTGAAATAGTGTTTTCTGTAATGATTTTGTGAAGGACAAATTGCACAATCAAATGGGTTATGAATGGATGAATGAGGGAGATATTTTCGAAAATTGATAATGAAGTCATTGTGAAATGGTTTTAGAATATGATAACTCATAAAGAATGATTGTAAGGTACGATATTTGTATTTATTTTTATTATTAAAGTGTATTTATTTTTATTATTAAAGTATATTTCATTTTCTGTTGCTAAGAATTTATGACTGCACTGACTTGGAAACCTGGTTACATCACTGTATAGTATTACTTCAGTCTTTGAGGGCCCTTTTTAAAACCTCACCTCAGGCACTGTTTATGGGCCTCTATTATTTACATTAGCGGTCACTCAATTGGTTGCTTGAGCGTAAGCCAATCTTGTGTGTTTGGTTTGCTTCTAATCCACTATTGTATACTTGAATTGTAGTTGTAAGCTGATAGTGGGTAAGAGGAATTACATTCCCCATTTTACCCGCCAGACAATCATTTTCGCTTCTTAATTTTTATTTTCTGCTTTTCTGATTGCAGTTCTTGTTTTATTTATCATCAATCTTTCAATTTTTGCAAGACGAGCCATCCCTATTAAACACCGGTAATATTTGACTGTTGTTTTTTTTTTTTTGATAAGAAACAAATTATATTATTGCCAAAAGGCTCAGAAATTACAAGTCAAGTGGACAGGCCATCCACTAGGAACAACAAGAAGAGGACTATAATAAAAACTAGATACTGCACTATACAATGGTACAAAAATAGCCCGCGGGGTCTAGACAAAATAGAAATTTATCAATATTACAAAATAATCCAGCTGCTTTAGCCCAAAGTCCCGAATGAAATAAAATGCTATCCCAGATATCATTTACCGGGCATTCCATATCATAAAAAATCCTTCTATTCCTTTCCTTCCATAATACTCAAGCTGCCGCCATCACAATTAGTTTCCAAATCTCCTTTTTTTGTTTCCGATTGCCCCCAAATGACCACTTAATGAGAATCAAGTCAGCCCATTTTCTTGGTAAAGCACTCGCTACTTCAAATAGATTCAAAATTCTACTCCAGATCATTGTGGCTAACTCGCAATGAATAAGGACATGGTCAATGGTTTCATTATCCTTTCTACACATAATGCAAAAAGATGGAGAAATGCATAGAAAAGGTCTTCTCAATTGCAGCAAATCACAAGTATTAACCTTTCCCAAAGACACTAACCAAGCAAAAACTTTCACTTTTGAAGGCATCACACCGTTTCAAATGAATTTGAATTGTGGGAAGTATGAATCACATGAACTTTGACGAAGGACCTTGAAGAAAGATTTACATGAGAAATAACCCGAGGGATGAACAATCCAAATTCTTTTATCTGGTACCAAAGGGTCAATTTTTGTGGTTTCAAGTATGTTTAAGAGTGAGGTGAAATCCTCGGCGTCTCTGTCACTGAAGTTCCTAATAAATTCAATATCCCAGCTCGGGTAAGAGGGGGATGGAAAAGAGGTAATATCACAAATCAACGAGTTTTTACTGGTCGACAACCTGAATAGACGGGGAAGCAAGTTTTGAAGAGTACGATTACCCACCCATTTGTCTAGCCAAAATTGGATTTTATCACCCTTACGAACTACTAATTTGGTACACTATAAATTTATCCCAGATTTTTACAATGGATCTCCACGGTGCCCGAAGAGTGGAATTAACATCAATATTTGCATCCCAATCATTAGATTGTAAGCCGTACCCTACGGTGATAATAGAGTGCCAAAGTGAATCCGATTCTATAGGGAAACGCCAAAGCCATTTGCCTAAAAGAGCCAAGTTCTTCAAGTTGAGATTACCAATCCCCAATCCCCCATGCTGTTTTGGTTGTGTTACAATTTCCCATTTGACCAAGTTGTCACTATGTCTCTCCCCTTTCCCTTCCCAGAGGAAATCCCTCATCATTTTCTCAATCACCTTAGTTACTTTCATCGGCATCTTGAAGATAGACATGAAGTATGTTGGAATAGACCCTAGAACTGCCTGCAGAAGCACTAGTCTCCCCCCTCTAGATAAGCATCCTTTGTGCCATCCTTCCAATCTCCTCGCAATTCTTTCGACTACCGGGTCCCAGAAAGAGAGATTTCTAGGATTCCCCCCTAGAGGTACATCGAGGTAGTTAAGTGGCCACACACCCTTGTCACAACCCACTGTTCTAGCAACATTTTCGATTCTTTCCCCCGTTATGTTGATACCCACTACTATGCTCTTATTCATATTTAGTTTCAATCCTGCAGTTTTCGAGTATATGTCCAAGATTCCCATGAGGTTTCTGATACTGTCATCCTCATTTTCCAACAAGAAGATGCTATCATCCGCAAATTGAAGATGAAAAATTCTCACCTTATTTCTACCAATCTTAAAGCCTTTTATAAGCTCGTCATAACACGCCTTCTTAATCAACCTACTCAATGCATCCCCCACTAAGATGAATAGAAACGGTGATAGAGGATCCCCTTGTCTCAGTCCTCTTGAAGCACCAAACTTGCCTCTTGGTTTACCATTAATCATGACAGAGAAATTTGTAGATGCTAGGCAACCCCTAATCCATTTTCTCCACCTATCTCCAAATCCTTTCTTTTCTAGAAGAAAGTCTAGAAATTCCCAATTCACATGGTCATAGGCTTTCTCGAAATCAATCTTAAAAACCACTCCTTCTTTCTTCTTCGTTCTGTACTCCTCTACTATCTCATTTGCTATCAGTACCAAGTCCAAAATTTGTCGTCCTTTGACAAAAGCACCTTGAGCCGCATCAATAGTATGCTTGTGGTAATATGCTTTGTTACTTGTTAGTGGCATAAAATAGAAAAGAAAACAATAAATAATAGATTGAGATAGAAATGATATAACACTCCAAGTTTACTGAATGAGTTCATTAAGATAACTTGATTAATTTTCCCATATGAACAACACAGATACAAGAAAAGCTAAGAGCTTAAACTAACTGTCACCATTTACAAGCTAAATTACCAAAAATAACTTTGAATTTTAAATAGCTATCCCATTAGAAATTACATTGGCACCTATTTCCCATTTACATACTCTGAAATCTCCAAACAATCCCTTCATCTTAGGTTCGTCAGGTTCTGACATTAAACAGAAAGATGAAACATTGAACGATAGGAAACAGGACCCACCCATTTAAATTCATTTCCAAGGTATGCACGAGAGCCTCGCATTAGGTGCTCTTTTCTCGCAATTTTGATATTCTACTGTCATACAAAAAGTCTTCTTTTATATGTCAAGGAGTCTTTCGGGTCCATACACCACGCCTAAGGCCTTCTGTATTTTGAGTATAATTCGGCAATAAATGCTCTACGGTTATTCAATGAGTAACAAAGCATACAAATAAAATTACTTAGTTTAAACAGAAAAAGAAAAAGAAAATTGACCAAAACTAGAGAAAATATTAACAGAATTTCCATCTTCCCTAGTTGGTTCTCTCTAAGTTGGTCACTCTTGCCCTCTTCGGCGTTATTGAACCAGTGGTTGTTCACTCATACTTTCTCTCTCTGTTTGTTCCACTTTTGTCGATGCCATTTTGCACTCTCTTTTTTTTTTTTTTTTGGGTTTTCTTTTGTTTTGTGTTTGTGTTTGTGCATCTGGCAATCGATTCCTTTTGTTTTTCCTCTTCTCTATTTAGGGATTTGGGCTTGGGTTTCCATTTACCTTACTTAGCTTCATTGTTATTTCGTGTGTTTGGCGTATAGTGGAAGTGTTTGGTTGCGGTTCTTCTGATTTACATTTTTTTTTCCTTTTTAGTTTGCATGCTTCTATTTATTTCTAAACATTTTCCTTTTATTCTTTTCATCTGCTACACGCCCAGTTGGATATTTAAACAATTTCAAATTTGTTGCATTGGAAATTTGTTGATGCTGCTTTAACATTTTTAATTTTGGAAGTCCTAAATTTTCGATTAATTTTGTTAGTAAAACTATGGTTGTGTGGCTTATCTTTTTTCTGCAAATTTATGGCTTCTCTCATTTTTTTCCCCCAACGATTTCACCTCCACTACAGGTTTGGAATTGTTTGCTACTAAGTTGCTATTATACAGCTGCTATTTCTAGGTAAATAGTTCTATTATTTCACCATTCAACTTCCTAAAGTTTCGACCATATTTTGAAATGATACTTGCACCACCTATTTAAGGATTTGCCTTCATTTGTTGAGCTTTGGGATAAGGATTTCTGTGATTTTCCACCGTTGGATATCTTCCACGGTTTGAAGAAGCACTCGGCAGCCTTGTGCATTGCAAAGTCGTTTGATTTCTCATTAATAATCTCCATTTCCTGATTCCTCCTCTTCATCAATTTCACAACAAAATCTGTCTCTTTCTTCAGAACAAAGGGTAATTTCTGTAGGTTCTTGGGAGATTCAGGAGCCTTCATCATACATTTTCTTTTCCCCTTTGTGGTTGTTTTTGTCCTTTTTGATGCAGTTAACCTTTTATTTCTGGTTTAGGTTTGCTTTTGAGGCTAAAGCTGGCTCAGCATGTTCAAGAGCCTTAATTGACTTCTTAGTTAAAGTAAAGGGAACAGTTGTACTTTACATACATAAAAATTAAGAGAACAAGAGGGAACAAGATTGACAATTAATTAACTGAACATAAGACACATCTCTTAATATTTCTATACTATGGTTATTGAAGTGAGCAAGAGGGAACAAGATTGGCAATTAATTCAGAGCACCTGTTCTACATATAAGCAATTTCCTTGGAGCACCTGTTCTGCGTAAAAGCAATTCCCTTGGAGTCTAGCCTGGCTGTCTATGTCACAGGATTATCAAGTTCTACTACATGTTTGAGATCGATTTCATAGTGGAAGAATTTTGGGGGAGCATTCTAGTGCGACACCCATTTGAGGTAGATTCAGATATCGGAGACTCCAGTTTGAGCTTCGATAGCCTTCTTCCTTTGGGGATGCAACTTTGTCTCCAAATGCAGGTTGGGCTTTGTTAAAAAATGAAATTACTGAAATCCAATGAAAAGGAAAGTTGATGAAAAATGTTGCCTGCCTTTGTTTGAATTTTTGTTATGCCTCTCATTATTTTGACCTTTTAACATGCTAATGGGTTAAAAAACTTTTAAGCATTTCAAGTACATAATGGTAGTGTGAACCGCACAGGTTTGATGATGTTTATAATGGCAGTTAGCTGCCAAAAACTCTAGTTCTCCTGATTGCTACTAGCTTATATAATTGCCACCGGATGTACACTTAGTTATGGTGAATAGCAGATTTTTTATTTTATTTTATTTTTTATTTTTTTGTGATTGCTTTTCTTTTTGTTTTCTTTGAAAGTTTTCTTTTGCTAAAGTACTTAAACTAATCAATCAATACTGTTCTTGCATTGTTGGGAAATTTTTCTCTTGTTCATTGAGGCCCCTTGCTTTTGTTCTAATATATAAAGATAATTTTTATTATTTATTTTTATTTTTTCGGGTTACGGCTTTCAGAATCAGAACTTCTGATTTCCCTCGAAGGACACCATTTTACTGTTGTTCTTGTCTCATTGGTTTTCAGCTTTATTGTTTGTGGCAGAATTTTGTTGCTTAAATATTTTTTCCTTTATTTTCTTGAATTTAGTGTTCTTTGCCTCCTTTTGTCTGTCTTAGCTTGTTACTGTTTTTTCCTTTTCTATTTAATTGTTGTTTTCCATTAAATTTATCCTTTGTTGATAGTGAAATTCATTCCTTTCTATCTGTCATCTTTCCTTGTTTGTTTTGTTCTTCATGTTGGTCATCGATGGTTGTTTTTGTTGAGTGGGAATTGCTCCTTGCAGACTTTTGAGGCTGCATATTTTTGAGGTACTCACTTTTGGCTAATTTTTTCGAACGTTGTGATTGAGTTAGATATCGATTATTATCCAAATGTAGATTGATTACTGGTGTTTTTATAGGGGCTATTTTTTACAGGGCACCAAGAAAAAAAAAAAGCACTAATCCCATATTTACTTATTCCCTTTAATTATTTAAAAAAAAAAGACCCTGTTAAGAATTCACTTATCAATTCAAGTAACAACTTAACAACAACAACAAAAAACGTAGCCTTATTCCCTACAAGTAGGGGTCGGCTGCATGGAACCATACGAGAAAATTACGTCGGATCGCCAATATTAATTTTGCTACGCCATGCATTCCTATCTAAGGCTATTCGCTCATCTACCTGCATAACACACATATCCTTACGAACAACTTGCGTCCACGTTATTAACGGTCTTCCTCTACCTCTCCTTACACTTCCTACCCTAATACTTTCACTCTTCCGAACAGGTGCACCCTCGGGTCTCCGCAGTATATGTCCATACAATCTTAGTCGAGCCTCTCTCATCTTATCCTCAATAGGGGCCACTCCTAATCTACCACGAATCTCTTCATTTGGAATTTTATCTTTTCTAGTCTTGCCACACATCCACCTCAGCATACGCATCTATGCTACACTCAATTTTTGTTCTTCTGCCTTCTTAACTGCCAAACACTCGCTACCATATAATAATGCTGGTCGTACAGCTGTCCTATAAATCTTTCCTTTTAATCTCAAAGGCATCTTACGGTCACACAACACCCCAGAGGCACCTCTCCACTTCATCCACCCAGCATTTATCCTGTGATTAACATCATCCTTTATGTCAGCACTGGTTTGAACCACTGATCCTAAATAACGAAAACTATCACTCTTTGGAACCACCTCACCACCTAACTCAACCACGAGAGGATCCATCCTACTCCTACCACTAAATAAACACTCCATGTACGCTGTTTTTGATCTGCTTAACCGAAAACCGCGGGTCTCTAAAGTATGCCTCCAAAGTTCTAACATATCATTTATCCCTGCCCTAGTTTCGTCCACTAAAACTATATCATCTGCAAATAGCATGCACCATGGTACCTCATTTTGGATATGCCTCGTAAGCTCATCCATTACTACAGCAAACAAAAAAGGGCTAAGTGCAGAGCCTTGGTGTAACCCTATCGTAATCGGGAAGCCATCTGTTATTCCACCGCATGCTCTAACATTTGTAGCAACCCCCTCATATATATCCTTGATAATATTTATGTATTTAAGAGGCACATTTTTCTTCATCAAAACCCACCAGAGCACATCTCTGGGTACTCTGTCATAGGCTTTCTCGAGGTCAATAAAAACCATATGTAAATCCTTTCTTCCAGCCCTATATTTCTCCATTAATTGTCTCAGTAGATGAATTGCTTCTGTAGTCGATCGGCCCCGGCATAAACCCAAATTGATTTTCTGAAATTTGAACAGTGCGTCTTAACCTATGCTCAAGTAACAACTTAACAATTTCACAAAATTGAATTAACAATTTCAGAATCAAATTAACAAACTCGGGCAAGATTGGGACAAACAAATTAAGGCAAAATTAGGGCAGCACCGCTGCCGCCACCGCCACTGCCACCACACTGTTGCCTCACCCTCTGGTTTGTCAGTGAATGGCCGGCGAACACAATCTGGTGGTTGCGCGACCACCAGCAATCGGTGGCGATGTTTGAATGTTGAGCGAGAGAGAGAGAGAGAGAGAGAGAGTTCCAAAGAGAAGAAAGGGAGAGATACAGGTCGTGAGAGGAAAGAGAAAACAAATCTTGCTATATCCATCAATGAATGGCCAGATTGTCGACGGTGACGTGTAGGGGCAGCGTGTCGCCAATGGCGTGGTGGGGTGTTGTCTTGCCGACGATCTGGCTAAGAGAGAGGGTGGTGGTTGTTGGAACAGTGGAGAGTAGCGTTTGTTTGAATGAAGACTGTATTTTCTGAAATTAAAAGGGGCTCCAAGTATTTATTGATATAAATTCATATTTTTAGTATTTCACGTGATTTCCTCTTTTTTAGATCTTTACATGTGTTGTGGAAGCTTCTTGTTTCGTTTCTATTGTAATCATATTTTTACCGGCCTCAGATTTTTTTTTTTCCCCTCTCTTCACTAATTCATTCTCATGGTAGATATTTTATGTACTTCAATGATAAAATGTGCGAGGAATTAGGATGATATGAAAATGGATAAGGCAAGGGAACACACACTTGAAGGCCAATTTGGACCATTGTTGAGAGGGAGGACAAAGACAAGTGGCGGGGGACTTGGAGCACAGTGCTTTACATCCCTATCTCAAATTGGAGTGCCAGCATTGTCCTCGTGGTTTGTTGACCGTAAATTTTCATCGGAGTCTTTGAGTAAGAAAACTGATGTTAGCAATGGTATGAATTGGGAAATAAAGATACGAGTGCTTGACATGAAGGAGGCGATGAAGGACGAAGTCATTAGCCTTGCAATTGAAGTACGAACAAAATTTTACTTTATTGCTTCTTTTAAATCATATTTTTTTATATTATTATTTTTCCTTTTAAATTAATGGGCTTGTTAATTTGTGATATTATAAGGCACTTGAGAAATATACTGTGCTAAAGCTAAAGGAGATTGCATCGTACATACAGAGGCACTTTGAGAAGAAGTATGGAGGGAGTTGGCATTGTATAGTTGGCAACGCCTTTGGTAACTTGTTTGATATCTTTCATGAAGCTAAACTTTGTGTGCTTGTAATCCACTTTAGCTTCTTTTAACACTGTAGAACCTTTTTTCATTTTATTAACTAGATCTTAGATTGAGATGAGTGCTGGTCATTTGCTCCTAAACATTTGTCTTAGGTGCTTCATTTTTTATTGTAGTTTATTCTTTAGATAAGTGAAACACTTGGAAATCATGTTCTATATTGTTCAGGTGTGAAGTTATCTAGTTGTAATGACCATCAGGCTGAAGTGTTTTTCTATTTGACAATTGATCTTTCAAAATGCACAAGTGCAGGCTAATTTTCTTCCTTTTGGACTCATCCATGTAGGTTATAACGTGACTTGCATTGAAGGTCGTTGTATCTTCTTCGATGTGGATGAGCTAGGATTTTATCTATTTCAAAGTGATCCGTGATGTGGCATCTCCGATGTGAAGATGGCCATACCTTTCAATGTGAAGTTTGCGGAGGAAAAGAGATAACAGCCCATAGTTGATCGTCATGAAAGATTTTTTGCAAATTAGAATGTAATTTGATTCATGTTATGCACTAGAAGACTTAATTGTAGTTTAACCTTATCTATCTACAATCTATCTACATCTACAATATCACTACTATTAATAAGAGACACTTCCGTTGCCATGTTTTGACCCGTTTACTGTATGCGGACTTGACCCACCTCGGACTTCTTTAGTCTTGGATGTTTTGTTTTCTTCTCTTTCGTCCTTGTTCACGCATTTGGCTCCAAATTTCCTTCCACATTCGTTGGACGATCTCATCTCCAAAATCAAACTCCAAAGACTCTTTGCTCTCGTCTTTGGAGTTGGCCAGATTTTGAAATCATTGTTCATAGAGTTCCTTTACGTAAGGATTGGCTGTGGAATTGGGCATGCAATTACAATTGAAGTTGAAAAGAGAAACATGAGAAACATCGGATTTCACGTGGAAACCCCCCAAATTACTTTGTGGTAAAAATCACGGGCGAGCTGTAGAAGAATTTTACTATTGACAAAAGGATTACAATTTTTCTCTAATATAGGGAGTGTACAATATTTACTAACTCTCTCTTATAATAATAGGGAAATATATACTCTTGCGAAATATAGGAAAATATATACGTTAGCTCTCTCTCTCTCTCTCTCTGGGATTGCTCTCTTTTTTTTTTTTTTCATTTTTTTTGTTCAGAATACGAAGAGAAGAGCCTCAATTTATTGGAAAAGTTCCCACCTGCTTGCATTAGTTCCCATATGTTTTTATTCAAGTTGGAGACAAGCTTTTCACCTACATCATGGGTTACCATGCTGGCCCATGCATGCATTGAAGATTCTTCAATCAAAATTTCCACCGTCCCAAAAATACATGTCCCACTTGTCTCCATCACCCATACTTTTTGCACAATCTCCCACTTGGAGACAATGTGGGGTGTACCAGTAATCCACTAATCCCTTCTACGCTTGCCATGCCCATGTTGCTTGCGTCTGCGCGAGGCCTATAGAAGATCAGAAAAATACAAACTTGACATTGTTGACGGGCTTTGTTAACATATTTGTAGACATTAAAATCTTTAAATAAATAAATTCTTTTGGGTCGAGTTAATTTTAATTAATCCATTAAGCTTTTAAAAAAACTCAAATGTCTAATAAAATCCAATTTCAGTTTAAAAGCCCATGAGGTCCATCCTATTTTTCTTAACTTATATTTATTTTATTTATTAAATATAATTGAAATATATTATATTTAAATAATCATTTAAATTAAGTTAAGAGAATTAGTGGGGTTCTTAAGACTTATTCAAATCAATTGGATAAGTGTTGATTGGTTATAAGGCTATCCAAAAAATGTCTATGACTAGGAATTAGGTCCACTACAGAAAACTAACAAGGGTGGAGAGGAGAAAGGCTGCAGAAGAATCCCAGCAATGAAGAAAACGAGACGAAGAGATTAAAAATCTCTTCAATTCTCCGATCAAGCCAAAGCCAAGGAGGAAGGGAGAAGAAGAGATTAAAATCTCTTCAATTCTCCAACCAAGCCAAAGCCAAGGACGAAGGGAGAAGAAGAGATTAAAAATCTCTTCAGTTCTCCGATCAAGCCAAAGCCAAGGAGGAAGGGCCAAGGAGGAAGGGAGACGAAGAGACTAAAATCTCTTCAATTTTCCAACCAAGCCAAAGCCAAAGCCAAGGAGGAAGGGAGAAGAAGAGATTCAAAATCTCATTAGTTCTCCGATCAAGCTAAAGCCAAGGAGAAAGGAAGAAGAAGTGATTAAAATCCCTTCAGTTCTTCAAAACAAATTAAAGATGAAAGGAAGAAGAAGAGATCAAAACTCTCTTCAGTTCTTCAGATCAAATGTAAAGCTGGCCTTGGAGATTGAAGCCAGATTCAAGTCCAAGTGGAGCCTTAAGATCAAAGTCGTCTTCAAATTCAACCAAAATCTCAAATCCAAATAGAATCATTGAAGATCAAAGTCATCTTCAACTTCCAACCAAATATTAAATCCAGATCAACCATTGAAGATCAAATTCATCTTCAAGTGCAAGTGCAAGCTAAATCTCCAATCCAGATCATGCATTGAAGATCATGTTGTCAAATTTTAAATAACTCGCAAGTGCACGAATCTATTGAAATATAGATTTAATGAGCAACGAGGTCGAACCCACAGGGACTACAAATTTAAAAAAGTATAATTTAACCCAAATTAACTGTGCACAAAACTAGTTAAAAAGATTTTATTTTTATGTTTTGAATTATCTAAAAGACTAGTAAAGAAACTAAAATAAACAATTAAAATAAATATCAAGATGATTAAAACAACCAAAGTTTCGGAATCCACCACTATTTAACCAAGCAATTCTCCGATCACATTCAATTCACAAGTTCGAGTGACAAATCGAAATCAATCTATTGTCTACCCGTAAATTTATCAATGAAACCCAATTAATAAAATCTATTGTTGGTCCCTCTTCACCTCTTCTAATTGACTCACCAAGCATTTATCGTAGCAATTGGATTAAAGAAAACAAAGAATCTAAAAATCATATAGCTCAAGTGTTCTACGTATCAAATCCAATTGTAATCTCACAAAAAATCAAAGATAATCACTATATACTTCAAGCACAGAGCATGGATTAATTAAACTATTGTCCAACAATCACCAATACATGATAGAAGTGATGAAAGAAATTAAATTTAATTAATCTACGAAGAACGAACTGTAAACGTCAATCGCGCATAAAAAGAATTGAATTGTGAATAGAAAATCACATAGTCAAATAGAGTTTCATCTTAACCTTTGGTCTAAGAAATTTAGAATAACATAATAAAATTAAAATTACTACAAGAGATAGAACCGACCATAAATCAAGATTGAATTAGTGGCGCGAAAACCCGTTGAATTCTCGCGAGTTTCTTCCTTCAATTTCCTTCCAGCCTGTTCTCTCGGCGTTTTTCCTCGGATCGTCTCTTTTTCTTTTTCGGCCGAATTCCTCCTGGCTTCCACAATTTCCAGCCGAGTTGTCTCCTTTTAATTAAATTGATGCTTAATGGGCCTTTAGCCCATTAAGCTTAGTTTAGCCTTTTTTTTCTTTTTTTTTAAAACTAATAAAACAAAACAATAAATAAATAAATATTAATTAAACAAATATACAAAAAAATGAACTAACAAAATAAAAGTGAATATCAAAATGTGTAGTAAAAATATACTTATTAGATCAAAGTCAGCTTCAAATGCAAACCAAATCTCTAAACCAAATTAAGCAATGAAGATCGAAGTCATCTTCAAAGTCAAGCCTTGAAGATCAAACCCTTCAAGTCGAAGCCAAATAGATGTCTTGAAGATCAAAGCCTTCAAGACAAAATAAAATATGACTCTCGAAGATCAGATTCTTCTTCAAGCTCAAGTGTGGGTCAAATTAAAACCCCGAAGATTGAAGCTTTCTTCAAGTTCAAATCACATTGAAGTCTTGAAGATCAAAACCTCTTCAAGATCAAAGTTCAAATCCAAATTCAAATCCAAGTTTAAAGACAACTCAAATCCGGGAGATAAAGCTTGCCTACAAAGTCAAATCAAATTCAAGAACGAAGAGTCGAGCCAAAGATCACTTCAATAAATCCGAACTATCAACAATTAAATCTTTTTGCAGCGTAGGATCAAGCCATGTGGCCCCTTTTCTCCAGCTAGTAGATTGTTAATCAGAGGATTTTGCAACTTGGAGTCAAGAGATCCAATCCACGTTTAAATTCCCAAGTTCTCAATTTGTAACAATTTTATTTTGTATTATTTTTATTAATACAAAAGAAATTTTTGTTTACATATTTTTGGCACGCCTTGTGGGACGCTCTTACCTCTCATCTCTCGATCTACAAAGTGTCAATCCCCAAATTCAACATCACAATGACTGATAGAAAAGTGAAGCAAACCACGACAAACTTTGAAGAGACGTTGTTGAACTCCTTTACGCTACCAAAGGGAAGATAAGAGCTGGGAGATCTCGACTGGTGTCACCATTGAGAAAATTCTTCAAGAGGGATAAGAGAAAATCGTTAACCTCAAGAAAACGGGTTCTCCTTTGCTAGGAAAAGCTAAACTCTTCCAAAAGAATCATCTCTTTCAAGAGAACCCTCGATCCAGCTCTACCACCAGCAAAGGATCAGAAGCCGGATCATTCAAAGCTGCCTCCCCATGGAAATGGTGAGATAACACATCATCTGAGGCTGCCTGAGAATGTGCTGGTCACCATGCCGGGTCCTAGCTCGGATGACAAAGTCCAAAAAAATGTCTTTCCCAATCGAAAATTTGAAAAAGTTTTTAGAAGAAAGTGACGCTCAAAATTCCACCATCATCCATTCGTTGCAGTCTTGCAGATGAGTCGGTGAATGCTCTTTCAGAAGTAAAGGACCCGAAGTTCATGAAAACGTGCTAAAGCGGGACATGCATGACTGAATGGTAGTGCAAAAAATAGCTTAAGAAGTAAGTTGAAAACAAATAGTAGGCCTGATAGGTCAAAAGAAACAATGGCCATTTCCACAACTCCAACCTAAGCCACCTTTGAAAAATCAAGTCCAAATCAAGGCTCAAATTCAAAGTAAGAATGCAAGCCTAAAAATGCTCAAGTCCAAAGGAAGGGCCTCCCAAGCTTAAAGGCAGTAGAAGAAAAGGGGTACCCAATCAGGTGATGAAATTTGTGAAATTTTGGATCCCTTATTGGAGTAAAAGGTAATTGATCTTCCAATACTGAAAAGGGATGAGGTTAGTCGAGCTGATGATCCGAAGTACTGCAGATACTAACAGATCATAAGCCATCAAGTAGAAAGGTGCTTCGTGCTGAAGGACCACCGAAGGTTAGGTAAAAGAGGTTAAGCACCATTTTTGACAATTTCTACAGGTCAAACACCAGGGGCACGAAATGAAAAAGCTGATCTATTGAAGAAGTAATGCCAAATAATGGTTAGGGGGCATGGACCATCATGAAAAGGCGACACCAGCGAAGAACCCCACAAATTCAACGCTTTGATGACCATGATGAATAGCCAAAGCAAAAGAAATTGCCAACAAACAATCAAATGAAGAAGTCCAAAGCAATTAAAGGGATGTTAAAGATGGCAGTCGCAGAAGAAAGAGTTGCTCTGACTCTTTCCAAATCAGTAACCTTGGGAAATTACTTTCCTAAAGGTTACTTCAATGATGAATTCATTCCTTAATACATCACCAATGTCAAAAGAGGCTAACAAGCCTAAACAAAGTTTGAAGCAAAATGATAGGCCATGATTGATCTAGAAGAGTACAAAGGGAAGATCTTCAAATCAATCAAGTCGACTACTCGCCAAGACTGCACGGCTACCACCAATTTAAGTGATGCTAACTTGCAGCTGGGATGATCACAACCTCATTGATCTAGTGCATTATGATCAATTGGGATCTTGCAATCAATATAATGCCTATCCATACAATGAAGAGGATTTGGTTGAGCACCCGTAAACTTGCCAAGAACAATACCATGATCAAGGGATTCAACCAGAATAGTCGACAAACTATTGGCACAATCTGATTGAAGTTGCAAATTAGAGAGTTGGTTTCCTCAACCCTCTTGCACGTCATTGATGCTAAAACATCTTACCAACTGCTCCTTGGACGTGTTTGGTTGCATGAGACTGGAGTTGTTCCTTCAACATGGCACTAATGCTTCAAGTGCAGTCAAGATGGAGAAGTCAAAAGCTAAATAGGTTAATCATCAAAGCATTTTATCAATGAAGAAGCATATTTACAGATGCCAAGTTCTTCTTGAAGGATGGTCACCTAGCTGGATTTCTAAAAAACTGACGCTGGATTCTTTGCCAAATGAAAAGTGCTCAGATTATCACAAAATATAGCAATCTTCTCATATTTGTGTTCGAGCTCCGCCAGTAATATTTGCAACTATATTGCCTCTTTGCTAGCTTGTGTAGCTACAACGTATTCTACCTTCGTCGTTGATGTAGCCACGATAGACTGCAGTTTCGATACCCAACTCACTGCTCCTCCAGCAAGAGTAAACACATAACTTGTGGTGGACTTGCTTTTATCAAGATCACCTGCATCATCCGAATCAACATATCCACTGGCAGTAAAATCTGATCTTCAATAACATAATGCAGCATCTGAGGTATCTTTGACATATCTCAGGATCCTCTTCATAGCACTCTAATGCTCTTTACCAGGATTCGCCATGTACTAACTAATCGCTCCCACTGCTCGTGCAGTGTCTGGTCTTGTTAAGGCTGGACCTTCCACGAGGCCTCCGCCTTAGGGCCCAAAATTGTGGATCATTATAAAGGCCCAAAATTGACAAATATTTCTTATATATACAGTTCTGTGTACAATGTAATAGTAAATTGGGTGGTGGTGCAGTGGTTCGGGCTTTTGTTGGTCAACTTTATGCAAAGGTTCGAATCTTCTACTATCGCAATCATTCCCTCTTTTAAAATTGTTTTTCTTTTTTTTTTTCTATTAGCACATTCATTCCCCTTTTCAATTTTTTTTTATAGTTTTTTTTCAACAATAATGTTAATAAGCTGACGCAGTGAAGTGCTTACAAACCTAATTATGATTAGAGTTGAGATTTTTACCCAGTTCTAATTTTCAATTAGTAATTTAGTATTGAGATTGCTACTCAAGACCGTAGATGGCTATCCCTTTAGCATTCCTCTTTTGTTCTTCTATTTTTGTTTTCTTTTTTCTTCATTGCTTAAGGTTAAGAAAGACCAAAGATGAAAAAATGATAGTACTGTGAGCAGCATAACCATTGATCTCCATTACGATTCAAAATTTTGAAGGCTGTGAGGAGTATCGCTTTCAAGTAATCACTTAATATGATGAAGTAATCATTTAATATGATGTTTACTATAATATTTGATATGTTATATGTATTCGATAATTTTGTTAAGTGCATTATGGTTTGGGGCCCATTTTTTATATCTCGACTCAGGGCCCTAAAATCTAAGGTACGACACTGGGTCTTGTACAAATCATGGCGAAACTTAGACTACCCGCTGCTGATGCATACGGTACTCGAGACATCTCCATCCTCTCCACTTCGTTGCTAGGACTCATACTTGAGGATAACTTGAAATTAATCGTAAGAAGGGTAGAGATTGGCTTACAATCTTGCATGTTGAAGCGCTGCAAGACTTTCTTCAAGTAATTCTTTTAAGAAAGCTAAATATTCGTATTATTTTTCTCTCGGTAGATTTGCATCCCTAGAATCTTGTTTGCTGGTCCCAAATCTTTCATTTTGAACTCCCTAGCCAATTGTGCCTTCAAGTCTATAATACGAGCTTTGTTGGGGCCTACTACCAACATGTCATCAACATACAACAGTAGAATAATGAAATCACCATCACCAAATCTATTGTTGTAAGAACAAGGATCTGCACTCAATCTGTTGTATCTAAGGTTTATGATAACGGAATCAAATCTCTTAAACTAACATCTCGGCGCCTGTTTGAGACCGTATAGAGATTTGTTCAACCTACAAACCAAGTTCTCTTTTCCTTTTTTCTTCGAAGCCGTGTGGTCGGAGCATATAAATTTCTTCTCCTGGTTCTCCATGAAGAAATGTTGTTTTCACATCTAACTGTTCCAAGTACAAATCAAATATAGCACACATCACCAGGATCACTAGAACTGTCGTCAGTCGAACAACAGGGGAAAATATTTCATTGAAGTCAACACTTTCTTTTTGAGCAAATCCTTTCACCACCAATCTAGCACAACACCGCTCCACTTGGTCATGTCCATCTTGTTTGATCTTGTAGACCCATTTGTTGCCGATGGCCTTCCTTCCATGTGGTAGTGGAACAAGATCCCATGTCTTTTTTTACGAAGAGCTTTCATTTCTTTTTGCATTGCTGTCATCCACAAAAAGGCTTCTTGGCTCTTTGTAGCTTTATGAAAATTTGATGGTTCTCCATCCTTCGTTAGTAGACAATATGGCCACATTTCCCTCTATAATATAATCTGAGTGCCAATCTAGTTCTTTTCTCTTTCGAGTTGTTTGTCTAACTTGTGGATTCTCAAACTCAGCTTGCTCTTGCTCTTCGTGCTCTAGTGCTGCTTCAGAAGAATCTCGAACTTTTTGTCTTCTTGATCTTCAACTTGAACTACAGTAGTCTCTGATTTCTCTTTCAAAGTGCTATCATCACTTTGTACCTTCTCTTCTGCAAATACAATGTCTCTACTAATTATTACGTTGTAGGCAGTGAGATCCCACATGCGATACTCCTTTATACCATTAGCATACCCCAAGAAAATGCATTTCCTGGATTTTGAATCCATCTCGATGTTTCTTGGCCGTTGTCCATAGCTTATGCAGGACTTCCAAATCTGTGTAAGCGAGAATAATCAGCTGGCTTGCTCATCCACATCTCCATGGGAGTCTTTAGATCAATTGAGGTTGATGGTGATTGATTGATCACATAACAGGTGGTTTTGACTACTTCAGTCCAAACTGATTTTGCCAATCCTACAGTTCTTACCATCGCTCTTGTCTTTTCTAATAAGGTTCTATTCATCCGCTCTGCCACTCCATTTTGTTGTGGAGTGTCTGCCACCGCGAATCGCCTTTTGATACCTTCTTGTTTGTATAAGTTATCAAATTCATCGCTAGTATATTTTCTTCCATTGTCTGCCCTCAAACACTTGATCCTTTTCTCATATTCAAGTTCAACTCGCGCTTTGAAGATTTTGAAAACTTCAAACATACCTAATTTCTTTTTGATTGGATACACTCAACATCTCCTGGAGTAATCGTAAATAAATGATATGAAGTGTCCTGCTCCTCCTAGGGATAAGACTGGTGCTTGCCAAACATCAGAATGAACCAGTTCAAGGATAGTATTGGTTTTAGCAGTAGAATTGCCAAACTTCAATATGTGTTGCTTACTAGGGACATAATGCTCACAAAATGGTAATGATACCGTTTTGAGCCCTGGAAGAAGCTTTCGTCCTGAGAGAATTTTCAAACCTTGTTCCAACATGTGTGGCCAAATTTGAGGTGCCATATCATCGTTGAGTCCTCTCCCAAACTAGTCATCGCAGTTGACGCTTTTCTTTTTTGTTGTGTTTCTCTTTTAAGCATGTACATTTTTTCCTCTATCTTTTCAGCTTTCATTACTACGAGTGCTCCTTTAACAATTTTCATGATCCCATCATGAACATGAGTTGTACACCCAATGCTATCTAATTGTCCAAGAGACAATAGATTTTTCCTTCGTCCTTTCACGTGTCATACCTCCTGGATGGTGCGAACTATACCATCATACATCTTCAATTTGACAGTACCAATGCCAGAAATTTCCAAGGCATGATTGTCTCCCATAAACACAGATCCTCCTCAAATAGGTTCATATTCGTGGAACCACTCTTTCCTTGTGGTCATATGCCATGTGGCTCCTGAGTCTATAAGCCAAACATCAGTGAACCTCTGTCTGCCTTCAACTACTTTTGTCTCATTGTATAATATTTCACCATCGTCTGAGGTACTTGCTACACAACCCTGAGCATTTGATGTCTCAAAATGTTCCTTTTCGCTTCCTCAATCATCTTGAAATGCCAACAATCCTTTGTAGTGCCCTTTCTTCTTGCAGTGATGATATTTGACATTCTTCTTACCTTTTGACTTTGATCTAAACTGATTTTGGCTTCCACTGGGGCCACGTTCCGTTGATCTACCTCTCGTCACCATTAAAGCTTCGGCTTGCTGTGAGCTTCCAAGCATGCCTTTATTATTTTTGCGTCGACTTTCTTCTTCAAGAGCCGTAGGTGTAATATTATTAAAGACTAGTTCCACCACGTTGTTGGTCAAGTTGATGATGAGTTGATCAAACAAATCAGGTAAACTTTGAAGCAGAATTTCAACACGTTCACCCGCCTCTATTTTATACCCCATTGTTGTGACTTGTGAAAATAGAGTGTTAAGAGTGTTTATGTGGTCTGTCACGAAAGTTGACTCCATCAGCTTAAAGGTGTATAGCTTTCTCTTCAAAAAGAATTTGTTGTGTAGTGATTTGGCCTCGTACAACTTTGTGAGAGTGTCCCAAATCTCTTTTGCGGTATTTTTCTCCGCCACACTTGACAATACTCCATCGGCTACTACGAGATACAAATATGCAGTAGCATTTCCATCCATCTTGGTCCATTTGGCATCGTCAGTGATAGTTGTGGGCCTACACCAATTTTCGCCAAGCAGTTATCTTTTCTTAATATTGCTTTTATTCTCATTTTCCACAGTGAGAAATTCTTCCCATTGAACTTCTCTATATTTCCACTTACTTGATCTAATCTTAGCAAGAAAACTGGCCATAGACCTGGTGCTCTGATACCACTTGTTAGGATTGGTTGTGGAATTGGGCACACAATTACAACTGAAGTTGAAATGAGAAAAGTGAGAAACACCGGATTTTACGTGGAAAACCCCCAAATTACTTCCGGATAAAAACCACGGGTAAGCTGTAGAAGGTGATAAAACGATTATAACAATTTTTCTCTAATATAAGGAGAGTACAATATTTACTAACTTTCTCTTATAATAGGAAAATATACTCTCTTGCGAAATAAAAGAAAGACCAGAAGTGTTAGGAAAATCTCATAATTTTTATCTCTAACCTTTATCTCTGTCTCTTTCTTTTCTCTCTCTGTATGGGATTGCTCTCATTTATTTATTTATTTATTTATTTGGTGTTCAGAATACAGAGAGAAAAGCCTCAATTATAGGAAAAGTTCCCACCTACTTGCATTAATTCCCATCCGTTTTTATTCAAGTTGGAGAGAAGCTTTTCACCTACATCATGGGTTGCCATGCATGCATTGAAGATTTCTTCAATAAAAATTTCCACTGTCCCAAAAATACATGGCCCATTTGTCCGCATCACCCATTTTTTTTTCACACTTTGCTTGTTGTAGAATTGTTGGGGGTGTAATGCCCCGGTCAAGTTCATCCCAAAACCGTACATGATTTCATATGTGAACCGTATGCGATTTCGTATACGATGTGACATACAATGAAGATGTCTTGATATGATGAATATATCTATGTTATGTTTACAAGTATATATGATGCCCCGGGATCCGAAACGGCCTTGGAATTCATGAGAAATGGAAAATTTCAGCAGATGCAGAATTACGGCCGTAAATTTAAGAGTCACATCCGTAAAAGTCAGGTTACGGCCGTAACTGTACATGGATACGACCGTCAGTGTTTAAAGAGAAGAAGTGCCAAAATTTTCAGAGAGTTTTATATGGCCGTATGATTATAGGACACGACCGTATGATGGGTGTTACGGTCGTAAATTATAAGGATACGACCGTAAGTTCAGAAGAAGGGAAATGAATGAGGTTACAGAGGCCAGGATATGGCCATAAGGAAAATGTGATATAGTCGTAAATGTCGAGTTAGGACCGTAATTTTGAAGGATACGGCAGTAATTTTAAGTTAGCAGAAATGGTATTTCTAGACCTTTCTCGCCATTTCTTGAGTTCTAATCATCCAAACTCGGTTCCACTGCTCTCCAAACACTCCCAAGACCCCTCTTTGACATGTCTAAGCCCCTCAAATCCATATTTGAGCCACGTTTGAGTTGCTAAGAAGAGAAGAAAGGAAAAGGAGGAGGAAAAGAATGAGGGTGATGGGGGAAGCTTGGGACATCTCTTTTGCATGGGTTTCTTCTAAGTACAAGGTGGGTAATTGATAAGTGCTAGAAAAGCACTTAAATAACTCTTCTATTTTACGTGTTTGTGTGTTTTATTAATGTTATATGTTCCGTTTTATGTGTTTTTCTTTTATTGTGGTGTTTAGGGTCACAAAGAATCAAAAGGAGTCAAAAAGGATGAAAATCGAATGAAAACGGAAACTCGAGACCAAAAAGGTAAGCGAATCAAAGATGGAGGACCTCCGATGCAATTTTATGAAAAGTTGTTTTTACAATTTTTCTTGTGCCAAAGTCGAAGAACATCAAAAGAGGATTCCCAAACTTTTTCCGGATCTCAAATCGGAGTTTCCTAGTGAAAGTTATGGCCATTTGAAGAAAAAGGACTAAAAGCGTCAAAGCCAAAACTGTTGGGGACCAAAGTGCAAGTTTTCAAAAGTATGGGGACCAAAGTGAATCTTTTCAAAAAGTTGGAGGACCAGAATGTAATTTGTCAAGGACCAAAATGAAGAACATTCAAAAGTTGAGGGACTTGGTGTGCAATTTCCGGGTGACTCGGGTGACTCGAGTCACCGCCGCACGTGATCGAGTCAGCGCCGCAAGTGACTCGAGTCACGCCCGATCATGCTCGATCAGCGCCGCAAGTGACTTGAGTCACCGCCGCAAGTGATCGAGTCACGCCTGCAACCGTCCCTGGCCTCCCCGTTCCGCGCGCACGGTGACTAGGCAGAATCGCGCGTGACTCGAGTCAGCGCGCGCGGCGACTCGAGTCACGCCTGACACCACTGCAGATTTTGACCAGCGGACTCCACCTACCATAAAACGTATTTTTGGTATTTTCTTGACTTCTTAGAGATAAAACAACTTGAGCACACCACAATAGACTCATGAAGGAAGACTTTTATGATTTTTTAATATTTTTTGGTGTAATATTTTGCCTATAAATAGAGGCATTTCCAAGCTTGAATCACATAACTTGTAGAGAGAATTAGCTTGTGATTCTCTCCAACTTTTTCCTCAATAAAATTCTCTTCATCATTAGTTCTTAGTTCTAGCTTGAAAGCTCTTAGTTTCTCATATTCCGGCGGAAGAAAAAACCTAAATTTAGGTTCGATTAATCAATCGACGATTCTTCGGCCGAGAATATGATTAGCGGGACATTTCTTCGCTAGTTTCTCTCTTTCTTTTATTTTTATTGTTTGAGAAGTCTAATTTCTCATATATTGTGGAGGTAATACAAGGCGAACACTCGCTAAAAAGTATTTAACCCATATATATGAGTGATTAAACTTCTCTATTTATTTCTTAGCATTTATTTTCTTGTTTCTATGTTTTGTGTATATTATTTGTGATAGTGAAGTATAATCTATCATATTGTGGGAGTAATACAAGGCGAACACTCGCTAAAAAGTATGAAACCCACAAATATGAGTAGTTAGACTTCTCTATCTAGTTCGAGGGGGACGTTGTGTTCAATTATCATGTTGTTATCTTTTCTAACTCTTTGCTAACGTTTTATCTATTCCTCTACTTCAATTTGTTGATTTGTTATGCTTTTAAACCCGCTTTGAATTTATGTGATTATTGCATTCACTTTGGCCAATTGAATCAATTAATCTTTAAGTTCAAGTTAAGTGCTAGGATTGGAACTTTTGATCCGTAATTATCACTAGATTCCAATCCACAAAGCAAACAAATGTCGTGCATATTTGTTAATAAATCAACTTAGATGTATTAATTCAAGTTTGTGAAATTGATCATCTAATTCAACTCATTCTTCTTGTTCATTTCACACTAGCATTGCATTAAATCCTAAGAACTTATTTAGGATTATCCAATAGCTAGATATTAAGTTAAAGAACTCACTTTAATTTAATACACTTAAGGAAGAATTCGTTAATCAGAGCTTCTTGGTTAATTGAGAGTTGATAAATTGAAGAAGGGATAGTATACGTTGTATGGGAAAGATAAACACAAGATGTTGACACAACCGAACCCGAGAACTAGATATATCTTCAATTGTTTCATTTTCATCTCTTTTATTTTATAATTTTATTTTCGAATTGCATTCAACTCCACAAAACCCCCTTTTCTGTATTAATTGATAAAAACAACTAGATCAAACACCGTTCCTCTTGGGTTCGACCCTTACTTACCACTTTTACATTAATTTGTAGTTTTGAAACCGAGTAAGGAAATAAAATAAATTTTGGCGTACTGCGACAACACGCCCAGTAATGGATGTCTTTCATATGTTAGACGATAAATACATGCTTATGATTGAATTAATCAAGAATTGGACATGTTTATGATGTTTATATGGTTAAAGAGCAGGCTAGGATCCTTTAGGCTTGCGTTATGTTTATGTTATGCAATGTTAATAACATGTATTTGTTTAGGTACCCTATGTGATCCTTCATGCTTACTCTTGAGAATGATGTAGTTATATAGGAGTTACGAAAGACATGAGGAATGTGTGGTTCATGCGACGAAGTTGCTATATGCCTTATGTATGTGATGAGGGTATAATTGTGATTTATGTGCTAACGTGAACCAACATTGATAAATTGATGTATGTATATGTTATGGATAAATGATGTGGCATTTCTAGACATTATATATGAAACGGACTATGTATTGAATAAGTACGGCCTTATGCTTGCGATTAGGACTTGATTTTCAAGCTTTGCATATATGATACGTATGAATAATGATGAGCAAATGAATTCAAGGCTTCAAGAGGTAAATGTTTACACGATCATGTCACGAAGTATATTTATGTGATGTTGTCTATCATGTGTTTACCAAATACGAAAGTTGCGTAGGCCCAATGGGGATCTAAGCCCCATATATGATTATATGGCCTTATGTGGTGGCCTATTGTGTGAGTTAAGCCCTTGGCGATGGCCGAATGGGGGATCCAAGCTCCAAGTATGATAAGAACGTCGGCCCAAAGATGAAAAGATATAACATGGTGCCTGTGTATTCACATAATTAGCAATAGGGCCACAGGTGGAAAGAAAGAAAAGAATGTGACACGTCCATTTCATACGTTGCATTGCATCTATTATCCACTGAGTTTTTATGACTCATTATGTGTATGTTCATGTCTTTTGAAGGTTATGTACTTGAGAGATGGCGAAGAGTCTTCTCGTATGATGTGATATTGGTGTGTGATCAGGATAAGGAATCCAACGATCCGCAATCCACGTGAATGTAAGTCCAAACCCTTAGAGTTATTCTGATATGTAAGAAAGTTTGAAAAGAAAGTTATGAACTCAGGGTTTCATATACGCTATGCACAGTAACGTTGCCCTGAAGTCCGCTGTGTAATGTTAAGACGTGCACGAGGCCAATAGCAGGCCATTATGTTATTATTTTCGTGCACATTACGTATGAAATGGCATCATTATGTTATATATATATATATATGTATATGGAACTAGATGGGGCGTTATAGTGGGTTTTGCACCTCTTTTGTTCGGGCGTATAAGCGTATGTTGCTTGTCTTATTAATTAGCGTATGTTTCTGATTCTTATCTATTAAATGGGTTTGGCGACCTCCGATTGTTTCTTGATATCTAGGTTCAGGTGAACCTTTGATTGTTAAGGGTAATAATATCTCCTTCACATCCGGTCATATGGTCAATGTTTTAGTGTTAACTGTTAACTTTAAGTTTTTAAAGTTAAATTTATTTATTGGCATTTTTTTTCCATGTGAATACAATTAAATTAATTGAATTTTTAATGTGGTTAATTTTGTTTTATTCGATTTATCACATGATTTTATTTTAGAATTATCTTAGGATAATTATTGATTTTGCACATGTGATAAAATCTTGGGGAATCTTGGAGATATGTTTGAAAGAGTCCAATTGGTAAGACTTTGAAAGAATACACGTTTGGAACTTTCTTGGCCTCCAAGATTTTGTCAACTTGGCTATTTGGTAAGAATTCTTACTCTACAATAATTGGTAAGTACTTTATTTCACATTATTATTCTTACCTTATATTAATTATTTTATTATTAGTCAAGGTATTCTTCACGGCCGTGTGTCACTCTGTGCATTAAACCATCAAGAAAAGCTTGATCTTGTTTGTGCACAACAACCTTTGATAAAATCATTGGTCAAATCTCTGGGAGGAGTCCAATCAGTAATAGATCAGCCCACAACGCGAGGAGATCAACACGGGAGGTGCAGATCTATTGCGGGATCGCGGTTACAACAAGCAATTGAAGAGCAAAGGGAAGTTAGTTCTCATTACATGCTATGAGAGAGTATTAGGGAGTGTTTCTCGTTATTATCCTTGATGTTGGTTGATTTATGTGTAAATTACCCTTCAGCTTTATTGTAAAGATTTAAAATGGTTATATTTGGTGGATTGGTTTTGCTTGTAGGCGATGGACACGTGGTTTTTCACCCTGCGAGGTTTTCCACGTTAATTTCTGTGTTTTGTCTCTTAATTTTTATTTTACAGTTTCTGCCGCTTTATCCAAACGCATCTGACGTGTTCCATTTTCTATTCAAATTTTTAACCTTGAGGTAATAAATTACGCATCTTTATTACCTGCATTTTCCTTTAAGTATAACTAATTAAAGGTCAACTTTTCAATTAGTCCTTAGACTTTTAGATAACCTAGAAGTGTTATATCTAGATTTAATGCAAAAGCTAGCTTTAAGAATTAGAAAAACAAGTTAAACTTAGAGTAACATTTCAGTCAGTTCGAAATGTTTAACAATAGGGTTTGTTATTCCCAACGATACGTGATCATTAGTTGTTACATGTGAATTAGAGAAATCAACAACTACGGATTGAAATTTTAATTCTAACAAGTTGGTAATAGAATTTTAATTCAATTGGCCAAATCTAATTAAAGTTCAAATTATCAAAAATAAAATATAAAAACAAACCAATTTGAACAAGAGAATAAGAACAACGTCACCTGTGAGTTAATCGAATAGTAAGCTTTGAACTGCGACATCCCCTTGAACTAGGTCGAGACGCCTAGCTAATCGTATTCTCGGCCAAAATATATATTTCAAATATAATTCCGTCGTAATATGAAAGGCTATTTAAGCAATCTCCTCAAGTTTTATTCACACTTAAACTCTTCACACTTTTACTCAAAATAAGATATAAAAGAAAACTAGATATAAAATATGGATACTACTAGAATGAAATATAACATTAGAAATGAAGGATAAGAGAGTGTTTTTACAAGTGAGAGATGATTTTTAGAGATTAATGGTCTTTCCCTTTTATAGGCACCAAAGGAATCTTTTAATTATACATCCACTAGCTTTTCCTCCGCTTTCACTCCAATTCTTCATGCTTTTGATCACTTTAATGTTGATTTTTGCCTTTGGGACCAGAAATAGCTGTTGTACATCGTCAATTTATTTTTTCATTTGGCAATGGAATGAAAATAATTGGATCCTTATAGGCCAAGTTATGCCATTTGCACCGAAGTTAACATTGGATGCGTTGGATGTTCATGATGCTGTTTTCAAACCCAATTTTCGTCCATTTTGCCATTGATTTTGTGATACGATCGCGGACCGGGCCGGTCGCGCATCGATCCCTCAAGATCGTCCCCCAACGAGAACCCGGCAAAATCGATCGAGAAACTGATGGATCTCCGGCTCTGACGCAGGCAACAACCGGTAGTAGTACTCCGGCCACCTCCTACGGTGCATCAACAAAGAAACAACAGGTTTGAGCACCACGAAGGATGATCAACTCTTCGATAAGCTCGGGTTCGTGTTTTACAAGCCCAAACACGAAAGGGGCGAGGGTGGGGAGAGACCCCAACCCAAAAGCAAGAAGCTTTAACTTTCTCTCTTCAATTAAAGCTTCCAATCCCTTTTCCAAAATGAAGATACAAGTTATATAAACCAAGCAACAAGAACCGAGCTTGGTCAAGAAGTTAAGTAGAAATAATACTAAAATATTACAAATATCCTAAAATATCAAAAGTAGGTCCGCCAAAATTTAAGCCCACACGGTCGCACATGCGACCGCATGCATAAACACTTACGCCCGTATGGAGTGGGTGTTACGGCCGTTTCAACCTCCCTGCCAAAAAACCTGGAAAACTGAAATGTTACCTCATGCGGTCGCACTCGCGACCGCATGCCTTTAGCGTTTTCAGCACCGGCAGCTTTCAGAGTTTTGGCCATAACTTTTAATCCCGACATCGGATTGACCCGATTCAAATTGCGTTGGGCACTAGACTCAATGGTCTACAACTCTTCAGAAGATTTCAACTTCAAAATCCCCCTCGTTCCAAAGATATACAGCTTCTAACCCGGGTCAAACATTCAAATCTTCGTGAAATCAACCCGAATTTGTTTCTTTTGGCTTGATCTTGATTCCCCTTTGCCATAACAACGCTCCAAGCTTCCTTTTTCGTGCATGGGCCATCCAGGATCATATCATTTTGCCTAAGAGACCAAAGATTACATTTGTAGATAATCAAGTTATCTTTCTTTTGGCACTAGAATCTGGTCGATAATCAAGTTATCTTTCTTTTAGCACTAGAATAAGGTCAATCACATATCTCATGGTCAAGTTATGATCCAAACACTAAAGGTTGCTTAGTGAATCTAAGTTGCTAATTTGCATTTTTCATGCTTTGTTCATTCATTTAAGCTTGTTTCAACTCTTCTTGGCCCTTAGACATGAAAATAAATAAAAATGCATAAATGCAAACTCATAAAATAATTATCACACAATAACAAACGTTATTAGAGAGTTATTAAAGTGCTTTTCAAGCACTTATTAGGCGTGTAGTCATTGCCACGCTCTGGGGCATACCGTTAGGACATGTCCACAGTTGCAATCCAGGTAAACATTAGCTTCACATATCATAATGAATTGTTGTTCATTTCGTCGAACCATCATATCTAATTCAAATTACAACACTAAACTTAAATTATTTTTTTGTGCAGAGTTCCCATTCGACAGACCAAGACAACAATGATGATGATGTTGTTTTCCCAGATTTCTCGTTCATGCAACGCGGGATAATGAGTAGTTCTCACGAAAATTTCTACAAGAGTGGTAGATTGGGTGAGTATAGTGGCACACTTGGGGATAATCTTAGTTATGATAGCACATAGACACATAGTGGGTGTAGTCATGTTATTGTGAAGATTGTGTGATGCTACGAACTTGGTTTGTTTTGAGCATTTGGATATTACCTATTGTCGGTATTTGATTTTGGAGTTGGATATTACCTATTGTTGGTGTTGGATTTTTCTTTTATTTGACAATTATATACATTAAGGCCTTGTTCTATAGAAATGTTACTCGATTTCCGTATGAAAGGTATGGTTGTAAGTTGGGGAAAGTATATTAAAAAATTAAATGATTTATTGTAAATGATGAGAGAGAAAAAGTTGTGTTAGATAAATGTGTAGAGAACAAGCTTTAAGTGTGTGGTTTGTTAGACTTCTATACTGGTTATCTAGCTTTCTATTTTGTACATTATTTTCTATCTCGAAAACATCACACATGGTAAATGTTGAGATCAAGAACCATCTAAAAAAGTAATATTCTTGAGATTGACCGCTGTATTTTGAAGCAGGTTGTATGAGTTAGTCTGCTACAAATGATCAAAACAGTTGACTGTAAACAATCTCACTGATGCACATATATGGTTGTAGATAATTTTTATCTAACATGCTCTTGACCTCGCAATAAAACCAACTCATTCTGTTTATCCAACATGCTCTTAACCTCTCATTAGTCTCACAAAAAAATTTACTTTCTTCATTCATTCCTTCCCAATAAAACCAACCCATCAACACCCCATAAATTCAACGTTTTCGCAATTGGCAAAAGATTCAAAATTTACTAAATAAGACAACGGTTCAACAGGAAAATTAGATCAGGACACAAGAGGACCTACCAACATAAAATTACTAAAGTAGAGAATGGTTCAAAAGCCGAGCTAGGACAGGACACAAGATTAAATACCAGCTTAAATTCGATTACAAAGTACAACACAAATTAAACCACAAATTATCAGTCAGCGATGCGCTTCTTTTCCTTTCCCCTTGCAAATTGTGATGTTGAGCCCAAACTTAATCTTCACATCTTTCTCGTTTGAAATAGTTGCAAAATTTTTCAAGAACCCATATAGTTTTCCATTGACCTCCGCGGCCACAGATTCAGTCATGACAACACCACTTGATTGACCTTCATCAAGCAGCCGGCTGGATTGTGCACGATCCCACTTGAAATATCTGTAATAATCTAAGTTACACTTGAAAAACAATTGGCCGAAGGTCTCCAATTCCAGATTCACAGCGCAAAGATGTTTAACATAATTGTTCTTGGAGAGCAAGCACGGTCGCTTGTTTGGACATAGATACGTAGGGTGAGTTGCCTTCCTACAACTGAGGCAGATGCCCTTGTTTGTCTGTGGCATTGTATTAGTTGCTCATGAAACAGAATGACTTACCAATTATTAGCAAGTTCTCATAAACAGAATGAAGGGTGAGCTGCCTGCACAGGGAACGTATGGTATAAATGAAGAAAATGGAAGCAATGTAGTGGTTTTAAATACTCTTAGCTTACCCTTCATTCAACTAATTCTACGTTTATACAAGCCAATTGATGTTGCACAAGTATTATCCACTGTGAAATTCTGAAAAGAAAAAAAATGAAAACTTTGAAAACTTTGCAAGATTGCAAGATTCTATAACTATTTTTTCATCAATATTCTGCAGCTACCACATATTTTGCTTCAATATTTTGAACAAAAAAATCCCAAAATAAAAAATGAAAATTTTGAAAGCCTTTCAAGATTGCAAGAGTATCCTACAACTATTTTTTCATCAATATTCCGCAACTACTATATATTTTGCTTAAATTTTTTGAACCAAAAAATCCAAAAAATAAAAAACTTGCCAAATATTGTTCATCAAATTATCGAACCTTACATTCTGAAAAATACCAAAAAAATTGAAAGATTTTGGATGAAATTACTATGCCCCAACTTGTAGGAGTGAAGCAAAAACCAAATTCGGCGGCTGTTGGATGCTTGGCATCGGCGTCACTCGTTGGCACTTGCACAATTTTTCGGTGGCTATTGGATGCTAGGCTATTGGAGCTCAGCGTCGGGTGTGTGCAAAAGGTCCCCACGAACGAAGATGAGACATTGGGGTTAGAGATTTAGGGAAAAAGGAGATGAGGGTTTTTTTTATTTTGATTTGGGTGGGGAGTAAGATTCTCAGCTGAGAATTAGGGTTCTTGAAGCATTGTAGAAATGGGGATGAAATGGGGCCAACTCATTTTTATTTTTTATTTTTATAATGTTGACTTCCAGATCTCGTCTTCAGCACAATTTTTAATTTTTTTATTTTTTTTAAATTGCAAGGTGGTCCATAAATATGGACCACCTTGCAAGTTAGTCCCCAGATCTAAATTGAGGGGAGCCACATTAGCCCCATGTCAGCGAGTTGGCAGCCAAGTTGTTGGCAGGAGATCAGGACCGCACTTTCTCTTCTTAACACCCAGACTTCCTTAATTGGACAGACTCACAGTTTCATAGACTAGCTTTATACTCATGTTGCAATTCTCCAATTTCTCTACGTTTCTCTCTCAAAGCTTTCTCCATAACTGAAATGTAATCACAAATTCAACAGCAACCTACAATTTCCAAATCACACCAATCCACAGAAAGACGATTACAGTCAATTCCTTCAGGTAAACTCAATATCCCTATCACTTGTGATAGCTTCTATTTCATCCACTGCTAGAAATTCTTTTTAAGTAGAACCACTGCAATCACAACACCTATACGCAGGTTACCTAACATCTTTATTATGTGTAATACTGTGAATTGGATTGAAAAAAAGAAACGGAATTCTGCACTCATTCCATTCATTGAAAAATAGGCTGATCGAATTTCCAACATACAAATTGCACAACCCAGTATTTTTCATCATCGTTTCCCTATTATCACTCTAAAAAATAGAATAAGGGACGAAGGCCAGAGAATCGACCATCGCTGTTGGTACTCAAACCTCGAAATTTCTTCCATGTTTCACTCCCAAACCAATACTCGAGTGTAGAACACCCTTAACCAACCGCTAACAAACAAGAATTCGACCGAAAAAGCTTCAATTTTGCCAAAATTTGATTTCGACCCTACACCTTTCCATAGCCATTTCTCCTTTCCCTCGCTGCACGACGTGACCACCTGACCCGGAGGGTACTCGCTGCCGGCGGTGGCTATATCGGCTACCGGACGTGGTGTCGCGGCGATGACAATGGCCGAAATCTTCCTCGACTCACGCTGCTAAACTAGGTACGAAGGGGAGCAAAATTTCAAATTCAATTTTAACCCCAAAGTCTAATTTTGACACTTAATCTAAGAGATTTGGTCCCCAGGTCCCTCAACTTCTGATTTAAATTTAGGTTGATCCTCAAATTTTATTCACTTCTAGAATTGTTCCCAAAATCAATCAAGTATTTCAATTAACTCCAATTGACTTTATAGAATTTGCAGTCAAGTCCCCAAGTTCTGACCTAAGGTTAAAACAGTCCCTAAAATCATTGATTTCTCTCAATTAAGCCCCGATCAAGTTTTAAAAGTTGAATTTCAACCCCTAAAGTTTTGATTGAGTTTAAAATTAGCACTCATTGGCTAATAACTTTAATTTTAACCCTCAAATCAATCCTTTTCTTTCAATTAATCCCAAAGTAACTTTTAAAATTGTCAATTTGGCCCTAAAACTTTTAATTAAACACTTTAAGACCTGAATAAATTATTAAAGTTCAAGTTTAAGAATAAAGTACTAAATTTCTATTTAAATGTTCTGCTAGACGAAGGTTACAAGTCCGTAGAGGCATTAGCATCACATCAACCCTAGTTTCGAGGATTTTACAAGAACTATGACTTTAAGATGGGGTTTTACTTTATGCAAAATATTTTTATTTTAAATGCGACTATTTACTTTAAATCCATGTCATGTCCTTTATACGTGATTATGATTTTGGTATAATTTCTATTTGACATGAATGTGATGATGTTAAGTACTATCTTTTATGGGATGGTGTAAGGGTCATTTGGAGGGTCATAGTGATCTTCCCCCATGTTGGGCGGGAGTTTCCAACACTTGATTTTTCTATAGTTTGATTGCTTATAGTTGTAACTCATGTACTGGTATGTGATATGGTGGAAAATTTTATAATGCGCCCCACTTAGTATACCAGGTTATACTCACCTCAACTGTTAATAACTTTTCTGTTAGATTAGAAAGCTTGGTAAAGCGGCGTCAAGCGGGGCATCCTCAGCCTCTTTAAGTTTCAATTATGCTTATTTAAAATTTACGTTGTTTGAACGAATGAATTCGTAGCAAGTTTTTAAATCATAATTTCCGCATTTTAATTATAAGATTTAATTTGTTTATTTAGAAAACGAATTTTGGTTATCCTATTGATGAGCAATGTTTCATTCAATTACATGGATCTTAAATCTTGGTGTTTTTATTATTATTATTATTGAAATTGTTATTTTAAAAAATTTATCTTCAAAATTTCCACGTTATACTAAAGTCAAGGCTATTTTAGTAACGCTTCAATATTCAAAAATCAGGGAGTTACAGGTTGCCACATAATTATTCTTGTCGATGATAGACAAATATTTCCATTTGACCAGGGTGGATTTATGTTGTCGTTTGAACGATGTAATGATTCATGGACGAATCTGCCTAATGAGTAAGGGGATGATATGATCCAATAAAGGTCAACGCCGAAAACCCTCTCCACGTGCCCATTGGACCAACCATAAGAGCAAGAGCGAACAAAATCAAGTTATTAATGGAGGGACTAATTCAAGAAATGTGGAAAAAATCACCAAAAGAGTCATCTTGGAGCTTGGAGAAAGGATTGGAAATAAAGGAGCCAAAAGATATAAATTTGCCAAGCATTTGGGCCAAATTTGCGGAAATTTTAGAGTTTGGGGGACAAAACAACACAAGGGAAAAGTTTGAGGACCAAGCTACAATTTCTGATGTAGAAAAATTAAGATTTCTCTATTAGAATTTTAATTTCTTTCTTTTTCTTATTTTGGTAGGATTTATTTATTTGGACTCCAAGTGTGCTTAGATGACACTCCAAGATTGTTTCTTGGAGCCTACTCTAGGTCTTTCTTGGAGTTTACTCCTAACTTATTGTATAAATAAACCCCTTGAATTATGAGGAGAAAAACTTTTAATTTATTTAAAATATTTAGTGTTTGTGAGATTATTTTCTCTCAATTTCTTTGTTCTTCACGAACAACCCGAATTTATAAAGAGGGTGATCTATTCTTATGGCATTCACCCCTATTGGTTGTCAATTCCGTATCTTCGAAGGTGATTGGCTTCATATATCAATTGTTTGCCAAGTTATGAATAGTTCAAGTGATCAATTAGCTCGATTATTAGCTTTTTTAGGTCAGATCTAATCTTGTGTGGGTTGTGTTGGCAACGTTCCAACGTGGTTTGCATCACCATTAGCATCAATAATGTGGCCAAGATATTCAGTTGTTGGTTGAAGCACTTCCTTCATTTTGCATAGAGTGGATGCTTCTACAATAGTGTTAGGGCCTTTGCCAAATTATCACAGTGTGTATCCAAGTCTGGGCTATATATCAGAATATTATCAAAAAAGACCAAAATAAATTTCCTCAAATATTCTTTAAAGACTTCATTCATGAGACATTGTAACGTTGTCGGGGCATTTCTAAGTCCAAAAGGCATAAGCTTGAATTCATACAATGCTTGGTGTGTTCTACATCAAGTCTTGTAGACATCAGATTCCTTCACCCTGATTTGATGATACCCAGACCTTAGATCGATCTTAGAGAACTACTTTGAACCATTCAGTTCGTTTAACAATTCATCTACAAGGAGCATTAGGTACTTGTTTTTCATTGTCAACTTGTTAAGTTGTTGATAATCAATGCAAAACCTCCATGTCCCATCTTTCTTTTTAACCAATAGCAGAGGGAAAGTAGATGGCCTACTACTAGGCTGGATAATTCTAGATTCTAACTTCTCCTTAATCATCTTTTCAATCTCACAATTTTATATATAGGGACATCTATTTGGCCTTGACTTAAAGGGTTGAGGCCTCTCCTTAAGTCCTTCATGATCATTGAACCTGTACGGAGCCGCGCCCTTAGGTTCCTCAAAGACCTTAGGATACTGTTGGAACACATTCTCAAGGGTAAAAGGTATATCCTTCACTAGTTCTGCTTCAATAGAGGACAAATAAGCCATTATTCCATAGCCTTAGTACTGAGCCCACTTATGAATTCCCTTGGCACTCATTAATTGCAATTTAGCCATCTTTCCCTGATTAGTCCCATTTAGTTCTATAGTGGTTCCTTTCCATTAGAATGATATGTCGTCCTTCTTGAAGTCAAACAGTATTGGATTAAACTGGTTGAGCCAAGCAACTTGTAAAACCATGTCACCCCACCTCAAACTAACTACTCTGAGTTGCAATTGAAATTCCAGGTCTCGCATTACCCACATAAGAGGATTACATTTTGAAGAGCTGATAAACTCTTCCCCATTGGCTATTGTCACCCTAACTGGGTTTGTGGCCTCTGTTTGACACTTAAGCAACTTGACCAGTGTAATGCCTCGCTCAAGTTCGTCCCAAAAGTGTATATAATACCGTATGTGAACCGTATATGAATTCGGGCATGATGTGACGTGTAATGAAGATGTCTTGATATGATGGATATGTCCATGTTATAGTTACGACATGTTTACAAGTGTATAAGATGCCTCGGGATCCGAAACGATTGTCGAAATCGAAAGAAATGGAAAAATCCAGTAGAAACGGATTTACGGCTGTAAATGTATGGCGTACGGCCGTAAATGTAATGTTACGGCCGTAAAATAATGGGTTACGGCCGTACATGTTGAAAGAGGCAAATGTGAAGAAATTTTTAGAGAGTTGGATACGGCCGTATGGTTCGAGGATATGGCCGTATGACGTAGGTTACGACCGTAAATTATGGGATTACGGCCGTAAGATTGAAATAAAAGAAATGGCCAAGAATTTCAGAGAGTTAGTTACGGCCGTAAAGGATTAAGTTATGGCCGTGAAAATGGGATTTACACGGGTAAATTAAGGAATTACGGCCGTAATTTTAAGTCGGCAGAATTGGTATTTTAGCTTTTCTCTCCATTTCTTGTGTAATGAGCTTGGCTTGGAAGCATGTTATTGTAATGAATGGAGTTCAATGTGAAATCTTAGGAACTTACATGTGATATGCCTATACATGAATTGCCCTTATGCTGAGTTATAAATGCAATGTTTTGTATGCTTAAGAATGGGAAGATGGTAATGCTATTGCTTTTGTAACGTGTCATGTGGTAAATGCCTAACGTTATGTCCGTAAAGCTTTGTATGCTTACATATATGTACAACGAAAAGGGTGAAGTTATATGAACGATCCCAATGCTTAAAAAGGTAAGATATTTACATGATCATGCCATGAACGTTGTGTGTATGAGATTACTTATCACGTATTTGCCAATGAAAATGTTTTGGCCGTACGGGGGATTTAAGCCCCACGGGGGACCTAAGCCCCGATATGTTAGCTTCTTGGGGGATCTAAACCCCAAATGCACTACGAGGCTAGGCCCTATGTTTTAAGTGGCGCCAATGTGAGTACGTGATTGGCAACAGGGCCCAATGAAAGGAATGTGACACGTGCATTCATGCATTGCATGCACCTATTATCCACTGAGTCATTATGACTCATTATGTGTTTACGTTTATGTTTTGAAGGTATGATGCGTGCTATGTGCGTGGAAGTTGGCGAAGGGTCCTCAAGTCAATGTGTGGTGATGTGTGAGGAACAAGGGAGTCAAGATTCGGCCACATGAAAAATGTAAAAGTTATAACCCTTGAGGCATGAGATTAGGGTTTATTTATGTATGCTTTGTCCACGAATAACGTCACCCCTAGGGTCCACTATGCCATGTTATGTTATGTATGTATGTGTACGAAGCCATGAGGCCATGTTATGTAAGGAAATATCCGTACACACCATGTAAAGTATGACGTATATATAAGGGTGAACTAGAGTGGGCGTTACAACTAGGTTCTCATCTATAAAGTTGTGGGTACTCCCACTGTCAATTAGGATAGATATTCTCCTCCTCTTAATTTAACTGAGCATCCTAACAATTTCCACCTTAGAATTCTAACCAATGCATTAATAGAGATCTGCATCACTGTTTCTTCCCCATCACATGATTTTTCCATCCCTTGCTCAACTTTATCTATCAAACGCCTCTCCATTTTCATCCAACAATTGGAAATTAATGGCCTTGTTCGTACAAACATGACCTGGGATAAACTTTTCGCCTTGCCTATAGCACAATCTTAGCTTTGTCTTTGCCTTGGCTAGGTGCTTGATGCTGGTGTGTAAGTATTCATGTAGTTTCTGTCAGGATTTTTATGAAAGTTAAAGAGTCTATTTGTTTTGGATAATTTTCAGTTGTGTTTGGTGTGGTTTTGCTCTATTTCCAAGAGCAAGGCCATCTCAAATGCATCATCAAGGGTAGGAGGCTTAAGGATAGTAATTAAAGTTTTGACCTCAAGTTTCAATCAAGTGGAAAAAATGTCACGGTAATAAGCTTCAGTATGGTGAGGGCAAATCTACATTACTTGTCATATGAAATCCTCAAACTGTTCAATATATTCAATCACACTCCTCCGTTGTTTGAGTTTACTTAGCAAAGCTGGCGGTCCATTCCCAACTTGTAAACAAAACTCCCACACACAGCCTGTGCCATTTTAGCCCAAGTAAACATAGGATTCATGGCCTTGTAATCGTTGAACCAGTTTTGAGCCTTACCTCTTAGGTAATATTGTTCATCCCAACCTTAAGTCTCTCATCTACTTGATAAACCTCAAAGTACCCTTCTGCTTGACTGACCCAATTTCATGGTTCGTCTCCATCAAAGAATGGAAAATCAACATTAGGCAGCCTAGTTTGGTTCTCCAATTCACACAGAACTACCTCATCACCATCTTCATCCTCATTGCCAATCAACTTTCCAGGTCCACTGTAATACCCCGTTCGTTTTGTACGTGATTATGATAATGTGACTAAGTGTTAAGCATGATTAATATGTGTTTAGCCTATTAGCTCGTCTATGCTTTTGTTGTTTGTGTTTCGGATGTTTTGGGATATGTTAAGAACCAATACGGCTTTAGGAATGAGTGAGGAAGTGATGGTGACGGGTAGCGTGAAGTGTATGGCATGTATATGGGATGTTTGGGAGTGTATTTGATGTATTGGAATACATGACGGCCTTTGAATTCGAGTCGGGATGAAAATGGGAAAAATCTGGAATTTACGGCCGTAAGTCAGGTTGTTACGGCCGTAATTTGGTATTTACGGCTGTAATTTGGTATTTACGGCCGTAAGTGCATTAGTTACCGCCGTAATTCTTGAAGAATGGATTTTCGGCTGAGGGTTCGATACGGCCGTATGAGATGGGGATATGGCCGTATGGTCTTGGTTACGGCCGTAAATTAGGGTGTTACGGCCGTAAGTTCATTCATGAAGATAGATGGACTCCAGGAGCCTCGATACGGCCGTATGACTCTTTGGATACGGCTGTATGGTTTTGGGGTTACGGCCGTAAGGATCATATTTACGGCCGTAAAGTTAGGATTTACGGCCGTAATTTGTCAGTTACGGCCGTAATTGTAAGTCGGTGGAAAGTTGTGGATAGGTTTAAATACCCTTTTCTTGGCCTTTTGACTTCATTTTCGGTACCCACCTTCCAAAAACACTAGAGAGCACTCTCCAACTCCCATCTAAGGATTTTGAAGTAGATTTCATCAAGGAGAAGGTATTTGCTTGTTATTTCCGGTATTTGAGGATCAAGGAAGTTTGGAAAAGTTGCAAGAAGCTCATCCTCCAATTTCTAAGCTTGCTCATTGGAATTGAGGTAGGGAATAGATGTAATTATGTGTATCTTGGTAAGCTTATGTTAAGATGGCCTTAAGTTAAAGATTAGCGGAAGAATTCTTCACCTTCCTCTTTGTGTGATGTATTGGGGATGCTTAGTGTGTTAGGAAGGTGTGTTGTGCAATTCTCTCTTTGGCATATGATTGGTGGGATGATATGCATACCTTAGTATATACATGGAACCAACATGACATCCCTTGCGCGTTATTGTATATGTATATGCGAATAATGTTACCTATCATGTGTTACACTTTCGGTATGATATGTTCGGCCAAAAATGGGAGCTAAGTGCTACACGAAATGTGGGAGACACCTCTTGAGCCCGTAGGAGTCACCTCTAGAGTCCCCGGTCGAAACACGTCTCGATAGGGAGTGCATACCCTAATATGTGAACGAGACTATATGTAATAAGTTCGTTTTGGCGCCGTGTAACACAATGATTCGTAACGGGCCCAATTATGAATGTGATAAGCATTATACATTACATCTGTTCCTACTGAGTCCATACGACTCATATTTGTTTATGTTCATGCGTGTAGACGACGCTAGGAGTCGGAGACCCCCGGGAGATGGCGGAGACTCTTCTCGCACTTAGGGCGAGTTGGTGTGTTGGAAGAAGGGGAGCCAAAGGTTTTGGGACGCCATGTATATAGTCCTGTCTTTTGAAATATTTTGTACTAAACTTCTTATGTTTCAAAACGCCGAAATTGTAACTATTGTCTTCTTGTAATAAAAACGTTATCTTTTGAAATGTAACTAAAAGTACCGGCGTTGATCCGTATGCGTAATGTCGTCTCTAATACGGCTTAAGGTATGATTAAAGAGGTCGTATTAGGGAGGGCGTTACATCCACTATACAAGACACTTTCACAACCGCCACTTTTTGTTTAATCTAATCATTTTCATCTGGGTTAATATTCCTAGATCTAGTTACAATAACCATGGCAAGAATCGCATCTTGAATACCAATGCTGTAGGTTAGAAAATTAATCATAGATAAAGGGAATCAGCGAGCTAATTGAATCAAAACAGATATCAAATTCTATTATTAAATTACAGCTGAATTACAAGAAGAAAATGAGGCTGGAGGAGACAATTTCATAAAGTAGATTGAAGAAGATGATGAACTAAAAATATCCAAATCCGATTTGCTCTCTTACACCTCTGACACTTAGAACAGAATTTAAAATTGCAAAAGGAATCAAAATAGCATCTAGCACTTATTACAAGTCTCATGTCGGGAGACGACGACATGTTGATGCAAAAGGAAAATTCCCAAATTAAAAGAAAAAATCTCTAATTTACTTATTCAAATTGCAAACGATGTTGCATTGGAATGAAATCAAATTTTATTAGTTGTTGTCTCATAAATTCTCTTTTCCCTCTAATTTCTTGTTCTCTTCTTTCCCCAATTGTTAATGGTCCAGTGATCACTATTTGTAACAAAGAAGTGGAAAATAAATGGTTTTTCACCATGAAAAAACTTAACAATATCACAATCAGCTAATTTTCAACCAAACAGTGCCAAAGTCACTCTAGGAAACAATACTTTGGAGAAGGCTCAACATAAAGAGGGTAGAAGGGTCAAAAAATTTCTGTTATGTCTTTGATTTGAAGTGATTTTATTTCATTATGTTTTGGGATAAGTTCTAGCCCTGTTCTTAATTTTCTCACTTTAGAAACTAAATGTGATCTTCTTATTTAAACTTATTCTTGTTTTATAGAAGATGACTTCTTCAACTTGTAATGATGACATTAAAAGTGTGCAATGCACATGTGGAAACTATATAATGCAAAAGATATCAAATTCCCCAATTAATCCAGGTAAAAAGTCTGGTAAGTGTTTTGCTAAAAACGTAATTGTGTACAACTTTCGCTTTCTTGTTTCTTTACTTGCATTCATATGTTAAATTTGATTTGCAAATGGGATGGTGATTTTTTATTTTGTTGTGTTGTAGTAGGATAATAAAAATATGTGGCTACTTCATTTGCCGTGAAGAGGTCCACCTTTGTTTTGGGATTCATATCGAGCACTATTGGGATACGAGTGATCGTCGTTCTAGGACCACCAGATTTGACCGAGATAAGGGAACAAGTGGAGTGATCCTGAATTGCTATGATAAGTGCGCCGTATTGCAAACAAACTCAGTTGATAGAGACATACTATGGATGACTGTGACCGTGCGTATTGTTTTATTCTATAGAAATTTGTCTGAGTGTAATGTAATGTGTATCAATTTGTTAATGTTTAAGTAAGATTCTAAAAAGTGTAAAGCATGACAAAACATCACGGGGATGCTTTGCACTTTTTCCCGCTTAAGCTCGCTTTTTCGCGCTTTTGCACGCTTTTGCCCGAAGCTTTTCACTCACACTTCTTGGTTTTTCACGCTTAAGCACGCTTTGTGCGCGCTTTTGCACACTTTTGAGAACACTATGTTTAAGTAGTCTGTCAAGAAATATGGGCCAAGTGTTGTTGTTAATGTTTAACTATTTGGTTGTGGTCAGTTAGGCTAAAACTTCATCGATGTGATGTTGGTTGGTTGAACCCTTACTACTTAGTGAAAATACTCATTACATGCCTTTTTTTTCCTTTTTTTTTTGAAATACCACTTTAGTGAAAATACTCATTACATGCTCAAGAAAGGAAATCTATAATTTTACTTCCTCTGTGTGGTTCACTAGCAGGTTTGATGGAAATCTATAACTATGCGTGTTTCTCGTGATGTACGTGAACAAGATTACATGTTTCTCATGATGTATGTAAATAAGGATTTGTAAAACTTGAAATTAAAATTTAGCTAAAAATTGCTGAGAAATGATTTTAGCTAGTGATAAAGATTATTTCACTTGAGGAAGCGACAAACCTGTTTGCAAACAATAGCACGACATAGTTCAAGAATTGTCTTAAATTTTGGTGTTACATCATCAATGATCCACGGTCCATGTACTCCAAAACAAGATACTCCTTGCTAAATTTCATGAGTCGCCAAGGATGTAAAGATACTCATGACATGAAAACAAACAGGGTATGGCAAAATGCAGTCATATTTCCTACTTTTCACACCCCTTTACTCACACACCCCCTTGACCTAATTGACCCAACCCCCATTTACTCAACACACCCCCTATTTCCAATATCACCCTCAACTTAAAAAAATAAAAATAAAAATAAAAATCCTTCTTCTTCCTTCTTGAGTGGTGGCCACCATTAATGGTGGTTTGGCCACCATTGTTGACCCAACCCATTTTAACCCTAACATAAAAAAAAAAAAAATTGAAAGAAACTCTGACTGCCATTCTGGCAGCCAATGCTTAAAGCTTTGGCTTAATAGTAGCCAAGGAAGAAGAAGAAAGAAAAAAAAAATAATGAAAAAAATTAGGCAAAAGCTTGGTTGCCAATGGCAACCAAAAAGAAGAAGAAAATAACGGAAAATAAAAAATAAAAATTGGACGTTAGACCCACAAGGGTCAAACATGAAGCTTCTTGTTTGACCCAATGGGGTTGAATGGTCAACCCCATTAGGTCGAACATGCCCATTGGGTCATACATGAAGCTTCATCTTCGATCCAATAAGGTCGAACATCATGCTTGATGTTCGACCCTATCGAATCGAACCTCCATGGCGACCTTTTTTTTTCCCCCTTAAACTCTTCTTCCTTGGCTACCATTAATGGCAGCCAAGCTCTCTTCTTCGCCTTTATTGGTTTTTTGTTTTTTTTTTTTTGTTTTTTCATTTCATTGTTAGGGGGTGTGAACTGTGAAGAGCATTAAAAAAAAAAAAAATCAAGAAGAAGGTAATTTGATAATAGTGGAGTGTTTTAAAAAAATTTTGAGGGGGGGGGTGTGTAATGAGCAAGTAAAGGGGGTGCATTTAGCGTACCCAAACAAAAACAATGCTAGAATAAAAAGAAATAGTTGTACTAGCACATATCCATTATCAAACAAATAAGCAATAAATAAGTCTACAAACCATCCATAGTCATAATCTAACTATTCCCCTTCTAGAAGGGGGTTGCCCGTGGAAAACCATTTTATGCCTAAGATATCTTCACATGTGCCATAGAATTACATTCGACTCTAAACTCTTAAGGGTGGGGCTAAATGCACCCCAAATTTTGCCCAATACACCCACTCAATAATCTTCATTCCAATTTTACATTTTCTTTTTTTTTTTAGTTGTAGTTGTGTTCGACCACTATTGGCCGAACAGCTAGGGAGCCAGGGCCGAACAAAAAAAATTAAAATTTTTTTTTTACCATTCTCGACAGTAATTGCTGCCGAAAATGGTAATAAATCCTTGGGGCTTCACCCACCTTAATTTCTACAATTTCCTGCGGCCAACAAATGAGGTAGCATTTGCTGTCGGAAATTACAGCAGTTTGCTGCAATTGAAATGGCAGCAAAAGAAGCTACCAGAGTTGGTAGCAACGTTGCTTCTTCTTCCTTTTTTTTTTTTTTTGGCTGAAAGGGTAAAATTAGAATAGAGATTGTTGGGTGGGTGTATTGATTATATGTCAGTGTAAACTTACTTTCACCTAAAAACTAGTTAAAAACTATTTTTTTGTATGAATTATGGTGGGGATCACAGGATGTGTGGCTAATAATAAATGGTGATTTAAAATGTGTGATTGATATTAATATTTAACTTTAAATTTTAATAATAAGTAATTTTTAGGTAGAAATAAGCTGTTATAAACACATGCTCAGCAAAATTGGGGTTGCATTTAGCCCCACGCAACACTTTATTGATTGTACATTTCATTATTCCGAGCATCGGTGTTCTAAAATTGAATTGGGCAAAGGAGAAATCGATACGATTCCGGGTAGCTCCACGCCGACCGAGACACCCCACCTCCCAATTGGACCAATTACACGAAGCCGAGCCAAGAAAATGGGTCGAGCAATGACGATATTGGTTCAAGAAGTATGCCAAAATGCTTCTAAGGGGTCATCTCAAAGCTTGACTCATCCATTGGGAGCTCATGAAGCAAAAGAAATCATCTACCTAAGTGTTAGAGACGAGAGAGATCAAGATTTGAAGGCTCGTTGAGGTTCAAATCTACACATCTTTGACATGAGTGGGATTTTGAAGTTGATGTCTTCTGAAGATTTGTAGCCCATTGAGTCTAGCATCCAGTGCAATTTTAATCAACTCAATCCGACATGGGGATAAAAAGTTATAGTCAAAATACTGAATACTACACATGCTGAATTTTAGCAGAATGCTGCGGGCGAACCTAGACCTGCTGCACGATTTTTGGCCAATTTTGGACAGTTTGGGATATTATTTTTATTATATTATATTTTAATTCCCAAGCTTAGCGTGTAAGCTTCTTCTTTTTGACCATGTATGTATATGAACAAGTTCATTTGTAATGCATTTATATGAACAAGTTCATTTGTAAACCAATCTTGGATCATAAATGAAAAAGTGAGAGCTTATGCTTCTTGTGAGAAAATTCATTTTCTCTTCTTATTCTTTTGAACAAATTGAACTTATCAAGAGTGTGATCAACTCTTGTGGTGTTCACCACTACCGGTTGTCTACTACGCACAGTCGAAGGTAATAAGTTTCAACCTATTGTTGTCCATTTCGTGAGTAGAAGATCGAGAGTTCACCGATCACTACTAGTGTTTAGTTTTTCTGGGTTCATATCCATTTGGATTGGGTTGCGTTGGCATCAAGCCCAACCAGGTCCATATCAGTTGGTGTCAGAGCACAGATTCTAATCATCTGGTATCTATCCTTTAATTTCTTTGTTGTATTACTATTGTGAGATATAGTTGTGTTGCTGGATCAAAAAATATATATATATATATATATATATAGAGAGAGAGAGAGAGAGAGGGAGAGAGAGATTAGTGTGTGTTCTTGGTGTTCTAGGTGCAAATTGAATTATTGTGCTTAGACTCATTCCATCTACTAGTATTGTGTGTTACGGTTGTATTGATATAAAAAAATAAAAAAGAAAAAAGGAGGGCCGACAATATAAAAAAAAGGCTCCATTTGATTGTTGAACGAGTGTTAGTTGACGTATTGGCTACACTTCGTATTATCGGCTAGTTTTATATTGTTGTTGGGTCATTAATTTGTAAGTTATATTTCCCTAGGGTTTTAATTTGGTTTTGTAAGTTGTCTTGAATTGTATCAAGTTTACAATTGGTTTGTTTGAGTTGTAATTTGGTGAACTAAACAAGATCAATCTTTCCTTGATCAAGTTCGTTGGGTTCAATTGAACAAGAGAGTGAGAGTACATTGTTGAGAGAGAGTGTTGAGTGACATACACGAGAGATATTATACGAGAGGACACTACATTTTTGCACACACTTGCACACAATGTCCGAGGCCGGTTTAGATGAAGGACAAGGTTCTAAAACTGTGACATTGGAAGACATCCAATCGGTTATACAAGCTGGTATTTGCCCTAGGGTTATACAAGGTTCTTCTGCGGATATCTCTCCTTCAACATATGTAATTTTTGGGTCGAACATTAGTCTCGGACATATCAACAACTAACTCCTCCTCATCAACTATTAATCTACCAGCATAAGAGTGACCCTCCAAGTATCGTGCACATGGATGATTATGATTATCGCATACAATCCGCAATGGCCACTGCTCGTAAACGGCTATTTGTCTGCCCTTTAATGCAAATGGACAGTCACACTTCTTCTATCCAGTAAGTTTCTTAGAATCCATATCCTTTCCATGATGCTTGCCATTTCACTCATATGAGAGTAACAGCCGAGGGCGCTAGCCACCCTCTCCGCTATTTGATCTCTTAACAACTATTACTATTCTGAGTCGCTTTGCTGTAGTACGTACCCAATGAATTAATTCATCAAGTGAGTTAAAAGAATCGCATATAGTAAACACTGATATATAATCCATCACCAATTCATTGTTACTAGGACCAACGACATTATCATCAATAGAACGTATGTTCGAATCCTATGAGAAGCAAGACAAAAAAAGTGTGATAAAAGCCTTAGCAAAAGTGCAGAAAAGGGTATGAAAACCTGGTATTTGCCCCCAACGGGGCGAAACACCAAGCCTGGGGTATGCGCCATTGGGGGCAAACATCAACCTATACATTTGCCCCTAATAAGGTGAACACGAGGCCTCGTTGGCGAACATCACACTTGGTGTTCCCCTTCTAAAGGCTGAACATCAAGAAAATTGGCCCGAACACCACGTCAGCAAACCTCCAAATGCAGTAATATTTTATGCCATAATAATGATAAATTGTACTTACATTGTTTATGCACCTCAAGTCCTGGTGGTCCATTGTGAGAGAATACACTTCTTCGAGAGAAAGAAATGTGGGAGAGATCTGGGAGTTGAGAGCTATGGAGTTTAACTCTGGCGAAGAGTTCAAACGAGAGTAGGGGAGAAGGGTTTTAAAAGCAGGGTGTCCTCAGGAAGTTGGTGGGAGGAGGGGGTGAAGTTAGTGAATGGTAATATATTTTCAAAATTTTAAATTAAAGGGCGGAATGGTAATTTTCATTGGCGGTATTTTTCAGAAAAAAATTTGGGGGATTAACAACAAGACAGCTAAGGAGGGCATATTCAATTGAAATTTTAAAGGAGTTTTAAAAAACTTTTAAGGAATTTGATGGATTTAGAAAAGTTTGGATGTATTCAATTGAGACTTTTAAAAGTCAATTAAAATATTTGGGTATTCAATATAGATTTTTATGAATTTTTTAAAAGTCCATTAAACTCATGCGGTATTAAATGAGCACGTTTAAAAATCCTATGAAATTATAAAGTCTTCAAAATTGTCTTGAAGAACCTTAATAGAATCGGTTAGGTACTCATCTTTTAGCACAAAGTACAGACATAATTTGTCATATGAAATCTATCACTCACCCCTAATATTTTGATGGACTTTTGTTTATCACCACCAACCGCCACTACTGTTGCCGCCGCATCTACCACCACCAAATCCCATCGTCGCACCATCGCCGCTACCATCACCTCCTCCCACCACTGCAGCCACGCCGCCACCACCACCATCTCTCATTACTTTTTCTGCTTTATTATTTTTTTTCTTCATTTCACAATAAGAATGATGTAAAAAAGTTCTTAAAATATTTTTATTTTCTTTTTCAACTTTTCATAAAAAAGATAATTATTTAGAGAAGTTTATAAAAGTTTTAAAATTTATAATTAAATATTATATATATTCCTTACTTTAATAACTTGATATATATTTTGATATACTGATTAAATATGAGATATTTTTTTATTTTTCTCATTAAATTACATCAAAATATTGTGAAATTTCCGTTTTGCAATAATTATGTATTTTTGCAATTAAAAAATTATTATCTTTTTAGAAAAATATTATATAGATAATAATTAATTATTGCCCCGTTCATAAAAAATAATTATTACTAATTTCTACTTTTGAAACGATGATAATAATTTAAAGAGAAAAGATAATAAAAGTCTAATCTCAATAAGTTTAATAATCTTTATTTTATAAAATAAAAATCTGTATTGTCAAATAAATTCTAAAGAAATCCAGTAAAAATTTTGAAATAAAAGTCCTTCCAAATTCAGTAAAGATTTTTATGACTTCTGTAAAAATATATAGAAATCTATAAAAATTAATAATAATCTATTAAATTCCATTAAAATTATTCAATTTAAAAGTCTCATAAAATAGCTTGCATACCTGGCTAGGCGTTTTCATCAACCCATTGACACCATTATTATCAGTGGTGATCGGGGTACCTACGTGGATACTGTATCCCCACCGGAAAAAAATTCATGTGGGCTCCATCGGCCCCCACCATCAGAAGAAAATTATGTATTAGAGTATCCACAATGGATATGTTAAATTATATGTTAATGGTATAAGTTAGGTAAATATTAGATTTTTTGTCTACAATGGATATATTAACATGTATACTAAAGGAATCTTTTTAACTCACATGTTAACTTACAAGATAAATTTAGCAAATATTTTAACGCATAATGTGTCATTATTATCTCTAGAAAAGTGGTTTTTTCATTATTATTTTCACTACTTACTTTTTTAGTTTAATGAAATGTCGACACATGACATTTAATAACTAAGTTTAACATATCCATTGCAGATTTCAAACACAAACTAAAATTAACATGTTTATGTAGCACTTAATAATTACTTTTTAGTCTATGTGGCTCTCTAAATTTAACATAATTATTGTAGATGCTCTTATTCATCTGACATATGTACAAAATTAAAAAATATATTTAAAAACAAAAAATTGGGTGACGTGGCGGCTCCACGTGGCGGGAGTACGATACTCACATGGCTAACCAAACAAAACCGCCATTATTATATCTATCCTTAAAGTGTTGCTGAGCTTTCTACCGAACCTTTCTTCCATCGAACTTTGAAGGTAGGTAATAATATCAGATTTTAGATTTATAATTGAATTTATTTATGTTTCAGAGTTGTTGTTTCTTGATGGTAATGAATCTTCCTATGGTCTCAGTCGGTGAAATGTCCAGACCACAGTCCGGTGCGGCAATTGCCCCCACCTGACCCCAGCTGTGCCTGTCCATGCTGTGTGTTTGTAAGCTATCTGCCTGTAGGCAGTGGAGTTTTGATAAATCTGGTCAGGAATTTAAAACTTCATAATTCTGTTCTTTTCCTTTTTTTTTTCCAAAGCGCCCAGTTTCCCCAGTGGTTTATCAAAATAAATTTCCCTTGCTTTTGATCAAATTTTTTCTGCTCGTAATTCAGCTTTTTTCCTTTTCTTTTTTTTGTGGTTATCTGAGTTTAATATTTTCCAATCAAATTTGTTTTTGTTGCTTTAAGTACATGAAGTTTTATCATGGCGCATGTAGAGTTACTGAGTTGATACAAGTCAACTGTCTTACCTTGCTTCAGTTACTTCGGGTTGTTGTTAAGTTTTATGGAAGAAATGTGCCCCTCTTTTAATCAAATTAGGGACACTTTTGACTGTATGATTTTCTTTGTTGGTCACTCCAAAATCTTTAATTTCAACAGGAACATCAGTTACTCCACAAGTATGACGTCCAATTCTGCCAATTAGAGATACACTTGATCAAACAAAGTGGTTTCTATATGCATGGAGAAAAAAGAAGGCGCATTTCTTTTTAGGGCTTGGTGAGGCTTACGCCTGTACTGCTTGAGGCCTCAATAATTTAGAGGCCTGCGCCTCCTTAAACACACTAGGGCTGTCATTTTTTTGAAATTAGAAGTCACAACAAATGAAATACTTGTTCTTGCTGCCTAGGTGGTGGATCTTTCAATACCATCTCTCCATCTTTCTTCAATTCTTCTCGCCTCTGGACTCCTAGTCTGCTACGCAAGTTCATTTTTTTCTTAAGCTGATTTGAGAGACTCAGAAACCAGGTCTGTTTATTGGGGCTGTCAATGACTTTGTCCCTTTTCTTTTGACTGATTTTGAAAAATCTCTCCACTTCTTATGGGTATTAATAGTTTAATAGTTTGTCTTGTCTTTTATTTACTGTAAACAGTAGACTGCAGCTTCTTTTACAGCTTTTCTGTATTATTATATTTGTACCGTTTTTGCTCTTCAGTTTACATGCTGCACTGGCACTGCCGACTGCTACGGCCCTTTTTTGACTGATTTTACATTTATCTACTCTACTTATTTTACAGTGGTGATTATTATAATACTTCTACATTTTTTAACGTCATGGCATGTTTAAATTTTATATGTTTACTAAATTTTTTGGTTCATGGTGATGCTTACTCCCCGCCTCATGACTAAAAATGCCTCAATACTCATTTCCTCCTTTTTAAACCATGTTGATATGCTAGTGGAAACCACATTATTTTGTGCTATAACCATAGGTTTAATATGCATGTTTCCAAATGTGTAAAAAGTTAATTGGGAATTATTTAAAGAAAATGTGCATTCCCCTTGTCTTTTGGGTGGACTGCGGAACTTCTTATGTTCTCCTTTGATATCTCTAGAAGGATAAACAAGTTTCTTTAACCTGTGGTTATAGTTTATAGTACTTTTATCACCTTTTTCATTTATTCCATCTTTTCCCCAATATAATGTAGGATCCACTAATAGGCCATGCAAGACTCTATGCCTCAGGAGGAGATTAAATTATTTAGCATGTAAGAATATGAATACTAGCCCTAACAGAAGGTCGCACAAGGATGGTGGCAATGGCAGTGGCAACGTTGGTAGTGGCAGTCATGGTCACTCTGCTGCTTTGAAATACCCACACGATGACCATGGCACACCTCCAGTGTTGGTGGGAACGTGGCAGCATCAGCCAGGAATGAGTACCGTGCACCGTATGGTATGGGTCAGGATTCTCGGATGCCTAAGATTATGCTGCGAAATGAGTCGAAAGATGTGGACAGGAGATCACCTTTGCTTCCAAATATGATGTTCAGGGTATCATCATCAAACAAGTCACATTCTGATGATATTGTTGGTTCAGAAAGCAGGCTGGAATGGAGATTGGAGGGATCCCAAGGACCTGGGCAAAACTGTTAAGATTGAGCACTGTGATGTTATAGCTGAACCGAGGGAGTCGCATCAGAATGGTAAAGGTGAGAAGATTGCGAAACATTAAAGCCGAGTTGATGACAATAAAGATGCAAAGCACATGACAGGGATTCTTTTCCCGAATTTAGGAGTGACCTTAAGCTTGATAAGGAGGGTTTTAATGGAGCAAATAGTCACTTGAACTGGAAAGATTCTAAAGAACACCATGGGAAACAACATCCTTATGCCTCTGGAGGAAATATAGATCCCTAGCATTTGCGTAGAAATGTGCATGGTCATTGGATACTGCAAAGGAAATCTCTAATTTTGAGAAGAGGGAGTTTTCTGAAGCTAGTGAAGCTGTAGGAGAAAACAAGGTTGATTTGAAAGGGGATGATAATTTTAGAGACAAAGATAGAGGAAAGAAGTGAAACACCGGGACTGGGGGAAATGGAAAAAGAAAGAGGTGATCGACAGAACAACTTGCAACTTGATAGTAGCTGTAATGAGAACAAAGAGTCAGTGAGGGAAGATAGAGATCCTGAGGAGTGGGGAAGTGATAACAAAGACCCTCTGAAAGACAGAAAAATTGAACGATAGGGCAAAGGATCATGTGAAGAGGGAAGCATGGAATGGAGCTGAGAAAGAGGCTTCCTATGGTGAGGAAGAACTGATGGACAACTCTGGAAGACCCATGGAGCAGGAAAATTTGACATTATAACAGAAGAAACTAAAAGATCATGATAGCTGGAAGAATATTAATAGGGGGACAAGAGACAGGAAGAAAGAAAGGGATGTGGACATGGAAGCAGAGATACCTGATAAGCGCAGTAGGTATTGTGAAAAAGAATCAGAGGCGGAGGTATTGATGATGAAGGGAGCACAGAAAGAGAAATAGAAGCTTTTAATGGTGGGATTCAGCAGCAAAAGCTGGTGCTTCATCCAAGAGGCAGCCCTCAAATGGGAAATCATGAACCTCATTCAGGCCTCGCACTCATGATATTGAAGGGTATGAATTCCCATTGTGTTGAGTAAAAAGTTAACTTTTAGAGCATTTAGTTACTATGTTAAGATCCTTTCATGCTTATCTTGTATCTACGTAAGTAGCTGTTAGTTATATTTGATGTGCACTTAAATGTAAAGATTTACCTTGTTTGAAATAATTGATGCTTCTGTTATAACAAAAGTATTTTGGAACTCTTTCAGATTGTACTAGTGACTCCTAGGGTTTTATCTTTTTATTTTTATTTTATTTTATTTGTCTGCTTTAGTAAACCATGAATATGTGCACTTTTTGCGTTGTTTTATGTCCATTTTATTCACAATGGGGACGGAGGGAGGGGGGCATATTGTATGAGGTGCATGTAAAACAGATTAGAAATATCAACCTGTGCTTTTGCAATTTTCCATGTGCTGTTAAGTTAAAATTGGGAACTTATATCTTGTCAACAGCTTCTGTCTTTGGAATGTAATATATTTCATTGCTATTCTATGAAACATGTTTTCATAAAATAGTAAATCAGGCGTGAATTGTTGTTTTCTTAATGCACCAAAACCTTCCAAAAAATCAATGATCTCATGTGCAACGGAGTTCCTTGAAGTCAGCATTCCTTCTGTATTTATTATTATTATTATTTTTTTTTGGTTTGTTTTGTTTTGTTTTGTTTTTTGTGGATAATGTCAGAATATGGTAATGCAAAAAGTTTCTCCTGGTTACTATGAAGAAGTTTTGGAGCATTGGCTCAAATGACTACAACAGTAACCCTTTACAACTTTTATAGTTTTATATGCTACATGCAGTTGAACAATTTAGAATATATTCATTACATCTGTCAGTTACATGGAGAGGTACCCTTAGTGTTTGGGAGCTAAATGCAGTCATTCAATATCTAGAGATGGAAACTCTAGTGTTGGGATCATCTGAACTTGCTGTAACTTATAAAGAAAAATTTGCACCCAGTCTGCTTGTAATTTGATACCACGTGTGGTTACTTCACATAAACGTAGCTGTGACTCCTAAATTTAATTATTCATGCTATGTAGTTGGATGTGGTCGATAGTCATCGGTTTTGTATCTCTGGGCTCGAACTTTCTTTGAACTCATTAAAAGCTAGAAGGAATTTAAAGCTGAAAATTAAGAAGGAAGAAAAAGAATCATTATAAGAGAACAAAAAAAACGATGCCTTCTACTGCTTGCATTGATGTATATTGTAACCAATGATGCATTCATGTCTTGGAAAAAAGAACAGATATAACACTTTTTGGTCAATATAATTAAGAATTAGATTTCCTTGTCTGTCACACACGTGTGCTTGGGAAATTGTGCTGTATGCATTAAATGACTTGATGTCCTCTGTTGCCTGATCATGAAAGATGCACCTTAGGTCAGTTGTTTGCGGAGCGACAGTTGTTGTAGTCGGGACCACTGAAAGGGGCTAGGGTTTTCTGCATATTGTGAGTACCATGACCTGTTCCTTTTAGCAACATTATGTTCTGGCAAATTCATTTACTCTACACCCTCAGATGTGTGGCTAATTGTGAATTTTGATGCTTTTCAAGTTATGCTCGGCATTGGTTGTTAGTTCTGGTCTTTAAATTTGTCACTAATTGATATGGCTTACACCTGGGAACATCTTGTTTACAATTATAATGATATCATCCATCCTTTGCGTATCACCTACTATAATGGAGGACCCTTATGGAACAAAAGAGATGTATACATTTGTCTGCTCAAACTTTTCTTCTACTTATTCTCTCAACATTCTCATCTTGTCTTCCAGAATTTACACTATTTCACTTAGTTTCTCATCCCAATTAGCACTAAGGGGCCTTGTGGCCGGGTCATTGTGAAAAAGTGGTATACTAGTTTTAGACAGATTTGTTTCTAAAGAATGGTCCTAGATTGAAGAAACTGGTTCATTCGACTTGTGGAGGGCGTGGGGGTTTTCCATCGGGGATGGACTTTTTATTTTATTTTATTTTTGTTTTGGAGTGGGTTTTTTTTGGGGGGGTTTTGGCGGGGTGGGTGGTTGAGTGGATAGTGGTTGTGGCAGTGATGCTTATCGTACATTATGGTGTTTTGTCTCTTAATGTTGTATTGTTTATGCCTATCACCTAACTTCAAGATTAACTAATGATTTTGCTTTTACTTCTTAAGTTCAATGGATGAGTTGGTTCTGCATATCTAAGAATTTCTAATCCAAATGAAGAAAATGTTAAATGTTCAATTTGAAGTTTATACATGTTTGATGCCTGGTAAGGCTCGACCACCTTTTTTGTTGTATCTTTTTTTGACTGTTTGTAGCAATAAAATTTGTTGTTTCTTATATAAAAAAAAATGTTTGATGCCTGGTAGCTTTGTAGTTTTCCTACATCTAATTCTAGCTTTCTCAAGATTTGGTGATATTCTTGAATATGTCTCTTTTCACAAAAGGAAGTCATGCAACCATTTGCCAGAGAAGAAATGGATATTCCATTTTTTAGCCTCTCCACGTCCACCCCAAATGGTTAGAACATGATAAGTCCTCATTACATACTTTCTTTAATTTCAAATTCTGTTGAGTAGCTTTATTAATGACTAACGTGTTGTTATAATCTGGATAGTTAACCCAAGGGGTTGGCGTAGCGGTAAAGGCATACTTGGAATTGTGTGGTTAGACGCACGGTCATAGGTCCAACGCACTAGGGCCTTGAGGGATTAATGGGGGCGGGTACCTTAGGTTAACCAAAAAAAAAAAAAACTGGATAGTTCTCCATCTCTTTAAATGTATACCCTGATATTTTGTCACCTAATAAGGTCACATGAATCTCGGGCAATCCATATTAATTGCTATGTTCTGTTAACATTCAGAAAATATGGTCATGCTATGTTTTCAGATTTTCTTCATCCCATCTGTGCCAAGTTGGATATATGATCTACTAGAAGAACTAAAGTTGGATGTATGATCTACTAGAAGAACCCCCATACTTGGTTGAAATGATGGGCTTAACTTTTTTATGTTTCAATTTTATGCAGATTGCAAGGTAAGCTGTCATTTCATGTCCACCAGTAACTCTTATTTGGTATGATTGTACAAGATGGTTCTTTCTCTTCAACTATTTGATGTTAACTGAAGTTCTCTTCAACTATTTGATGTTAACTGAAGTTACACTAACTCTACTTTATTCTTAAACTATACACATTATACTTGGTCTCTGTCAACCCAATATTTCTAATATAGGAAGAAGTTTGCTTTGTCAGACTGCCAGGCACATTATATTTGATGAAATTGTCATTGGCAATGTCACTGTGAAATAAGAATAGGACTGAATAAATCTGGAAGAGTGTAGGAACCCAAGGTTCTATATAAGTGCCTGTCTGATGTAGATTGCCTTAGAAGTGGTTTTGTAATGTGTGGTTGAAAAGTAGAGGAAAGTATAGAAGAAACTGTGAAAATTAATTTTTTCTTTGTGGGGTATGCAGTTAAAATCAGTGTAGGTTACTAAAAAACCTAGATTGTACAAGCTCTAAAATGCTCGTTAAAATGTAGTATCTGATGCATATATTGATCTTTATTTAATTCTGGGCAACTGGCTGTGGTTCCTGCTAATTGTTAAACATTATTCTCTTGCAAAAATGGTGCTTACTGCCTCATGGGTTGGTTGTGCAGAACATGCTATTTCACTTGCCCGGGGGATGTCTAATTGTTAATTCATTCTACATTGCCAATTTGTCTTGCAAAGTGCTCCTTGTTGCGTTTTGGATTAGTAATCTCAACATGCCTTTTTAGTTTGCTTTAGAGGTTGTGTATTCTTTTTTCATTCTACATTTACCTACTTGTGAATTTTTGCTATGTTCCAATAGCTTTGTCTTCATCAGTTCAAATCACTTTGAGTGTATGTTGAAGATAGTAATTAAATAATCTAAATTGGAACCGATCTATCAGCTTAAGCTTTTAGATCAGATGGTTCCATAACTTTAACATGGTATCAGAGCAGGCAAAGGTCCTGGGTTCGAATCTCACCGCCACCCATTTAAAATGAATTGTGCACGTGTTGTGCTTTGTCTGGGAAAAGTAAATCCCGCCTACACGTGAGGGGGCGTGTTGAAGATAGTAATTAAATAATCTAAATTGGAACCGATCTATCAGCTTAAGCTTTTAGATCAGATGGTTCCATAACTTTAACAGTGTATGTTTCGACTTTGTGAGTGATGATTGGTTCTTGTAGGGATAGAAGCCATTCACTGCCATGGTTATTTCTACTTGAGCCATTACTTTATATTGCTTTTCTCTGTAACCGGGGTCCACATTTCAATAGCTACGTGCTTGGCAGTAATTCTGATTTCATTGGCACGTTGAGCTGTCTACGATCACTTCATTGGATGTTGCATTTCTTTTTAATTGCACCTGCCTTTCGTTTGCTTTCTTTGAGCTTGTGTCTAGACTAATATCATTCATGTTACCATAAAATCTTAATTTGTGTGTTGAACAGTATTCCGAGGAAAGTACTATCCACTATAACACAATGAGTACACCTTCTGGTAAAACTTTCAATTTTGTTGCTTTAACCCAATCACGTGAAAATATGTAATGTCTTCTTGTTAGAACTGGTTAGCAGGTCTTAAAACATTTTAAAATGTTTTTCTATTTCCGTACTTTTAGATTTAGCGTGAGGCTATCATTTCAAGTATTAGACATTTTAATTTGTGTGTAAAACAGTCCACCTAGGAAAGTACTATTAGCTATACCATAATGAGTACGCCTTTTGGTAAAACTTTCAATTTTTGTTGGTTTATCCCGATCACATGAAAATACGTAATATCTTCCTGTTAGAACTGGTTAGCAGGTCTTAAAACATTTTAAAATGATTTCTAATTCCTTATTTTTAGATTAAGCGTGAGGTTATCATTTCATGTATTATTAAACCTTTTCACACGAGTTATTCATTATGTTGGACTATCATGATCACAGGAACTGCTGACTCCAGATGCTTTTAGTTTCACAAGTATTTAAAAGCCATCTAGACATGCCTGTTGGCTTATTTTTCCCATTTTCTGTTGTATGGCTTTCCCTTGCTATCCGTTGGGGACTTATTTAATTTAAGTGTCCAATTTGAGTAGTCAGCAGCTCCATTTAGTCTCTCTCTCTCTCTCTCTCTCAAATCAAACTTTACATTCTTATGCCAAAGGTATTGAGCTTCCCCGTTTGGATTAATCAGAGTAGGCTGCACTGTTCTAATATGACTCTAGGAAATATAATATCTGAGGTAGTTCCATTTGGATAGGACAGAAAATTCCAATCTGATTAAATACAGTGGCACGTTAGGCTATAGATTCACTTGTTTAATACTCAATACTTCAAGTCCCAAATGCCTAAGTGAATATCCAATGCTAAAGTGGATTGTGGGATGATGTGGAGGTGTGAGATAGAGAGAAGATGGTTATTTTAATTGTAGATGAATGGAAAGAAGTTTATAGAAAAAAGAGAGGGCCAAGTGAAAGGAAGAGAGATAGAAACAAATTTAAAAATAATAATAAAATAGTAGTGGGTGAGGTGTATTTGGATGTGGGAATGTAGACATGGCACGGGAAGCGATGAAGGAAAAGTGAGGAAAATGATAGAAAAGTGGAGAAAAAATAGAACATTAAAAAACTGCGGAGCCTACATAATTTTCGTGTCTTTCTCTCTACAATAAACATGGCAAATGAAAATGCTCTAAGAAGGTCATGATCCTATGATCATGTATCAACCAGGAAGCACCGACACGCCTCCGGCACCCGCAAGTTGGTGTCCGACACATATCGGACACACCGACACTGTGGAAATAATCGAAATAAATTGATATTGTAAATATTTAGTTTCCTTTTGTATTTAGAGTACTTATGGTATAGGATTCCTTATATTGTTGGTAGGTGTATTTTTGGTAGGTTTCTTATGCTCTTTAGGTTTCTTTGTACTCTATATATACACACTTGGTGTAGAAGAATAATATACAGAAAATTATTCCCTCTGTCTTATGTCTATGGTATCAGAGCTAGGGCTCATCTATCCTAGCCAACCATGACGGATGACAGGAAAAGGACAACTAGCATAGATGAAAAAGAAGCCGTGAATTCACACAGTCTTGATAGTTCTTCCTTTCAATTCGTAGTTGAAAAATTGAATGGAAATAATTTTCTAGAATGGGCACAGTCTGTAAAATTGATCATCGATGGCAAAGGAAGGCTGGGATATCTTACCGGCGAGACGAAGAGACCCTTGACCGACGGAGCACAACAACAGTGATGGAATTCCGAAAATTCATTGGTGATGGCGTGGTTAATCAACTCGATGGTTCCAGCTGTTGCAAAAACTTACATGTTTCTCCCAACGGCAAAGGATATATGGGACGCTGTGAAAGAGACGTACTCGGACCCTGAAAATGTTTCCCATATTTTTGAATTGAAGACCCGATTGTGGAATCTAAAGCAAGGTGATAGAGGAGTCAGTCAATATTACTTGGAGATGAAATCCTTATGGCAAGAATTAGACCTCAGCTACGAAGAAACTTGGGAGTGCGCACCCGATAGTGTCAAATTCAAGAAGAAACTTGAAAACGAGAGAGTGTTTGAGTTCTTGGCTGGCTTGAATCCACTACTCGACGATGTTAGAGGAAGGATTCTTGGAAAAAAACCCCTGCCGACGACTCGCAAAGCCTTTGCCGAGGTTAGATGTGAAGAAACTAGGCGATCTGTGATGATGAAGAACGAGGACAGAGAAGCGCATATGGGATCTGGGCTTATGACACAGCGTGAGAAGGGTATGGTTGGGCTTGGTAGTTATAAGGGCTATAATCAAAATGGGCCAACAATGAATTGGGCAAAAGGAAGTGGAAGTAATAACCCGGGCCCAAATCAACAACGAAAAAGGCCTTGGTGTGAATATTGTAAGAAACACGGACATAAAAAAGATAAGTGTTGGGAATTGCATGGAAAGCCAGCTTATTGGAAGTCCAGACAGTCCGGGAAAAATCGCAGCTACCTAGCTTCAGTTGACAATCAGAGCACCCACACTGAACAAACAAATTTTGTGTTTAATCAAGAACGGATGGAGCAGCTCTACAAAGTGTTTACTAGTTTTCAGAACTCCAGTAAACCTCCAAACGTCTCCTCAGGTACATTAGTACATAAAGGAAATATTGCTAAGGCCCTCCTCACTTCACAAACTGATCTTCCTTCGATATTTAACTCTAGTGCGTCAAATCACATGACCGGGTCACATAAAAATTTTGCCACATATTTCCCTTGTGCCAGTAACATGAAGGTGAATATTGTAGATGGGTCCCTCTCTTCCGTTGCTGGGAAAGGGAATATTTCCCTTTCCAATTCTATCACTTTAGAATCTGTACTTCATGTTCCCAATTTAACTTGCAATCTTCTATTTATTAGTCAATTGACCAAACACTCAAATTGCTCGGTTAATGTTTTTCCCTTCTTATTATGTTATTCAAGACCTATCATCAGGGAAGACGATTGGTTGTGCTAAGGAATATGAAGGGCTTTATTACTTTGATGACGTCTCCAAGAATAACATGCTACGAACTGCAATTTGTGATTCTGTTTTCCTTTCTAGTAATAGTGATATTATGTTATGGCATTTTCGAATGGGTCATCCTAGTTTTCAGTATTTACAACGATTGTTTCCTCATCTTTTTTCAAATAAAGATGTTTCTCAATTACATTGTGAAGTTTGTCAGTTAGCCAAACACCAACGTACATCGTATTAGAAGTCTAACTACCAACCTTCCAAACCCTTTGCCATAATCCACAGTGATGTGTGGGGCCCCTCACGTACTCTAGGCGTGTGTTAGCCTACGCATTTTTACACATTTTTATACATTCTTTTCAACTCCACTCATTTTCTCTCCTATTTCACATCCACATATCTCGTGGGACCTCCATGTACTACACAAATCTCCACCATTCAACTTCACTCACTCTCTCATATATTACATTAAAATCCATAAGAATTCATTTTTACACGTACACTAACACCTCTTAAATCGTAGCCACACAAAGTGGTTCGTCACCTTTATTGACGATCACACACGAGTCTGTTGGGTTTATCTGCTCAAAGAAAAAAAGGAAGTAAAAAACGTGTTTAAAAATTCTCATTCCATGATCCAAACACAGTTCAATGCCCAAATACGAATTCTACGAACTGATAATGGTACTGAATATTTTAATTCTATAATGGGGGATTACCTAACCAAAAATGGGATCATCCACCAAAACTCGTGTCAATACCGCCCAACAAAATGGGATAGCTGAACGAAAAAATCGACACTTACTTGAGATTGCCCGTGCCCTTATGTTCACCACTAGTTACTTGAGGTTGCCCGTGCCCTTATGTTCACCACTAGTGTGCCAAAAATTTTTTGGGGTGCCATTCTCACATCGGCCTACCTCATCAACCGAATGCCTAGCCAAGTCTTGTCTTTCAACGCCCTCTTAGAAACACTATCTAGTCTCTTTCCTCACTCTTGGTTGTATTCAAACCTCCCTCTAAAAATCTTTGGTTGTACAGCATTTGTCCGTGTACATACTAATGCTAGGAGCAAATTCGATCCCAGGGCAACCAAGTGCATATTCATTGGGTATTCCCAGATAGAGAAGGGATACAAATGCTACGACCTATCTACGAAACGGGTTCTCATATGTAATGATGTTACATTTTTCGAAGAAACCCCTTTCTTTCCAAAGGCCTCACCTCGGGGTTGGGGGGGTTTGGGGGGGGTGAATGATTGAAATTCCACCTTTGGAAGATTTACTGTTTACTGATTTTTTGTCTGTCCCAAACTCTGCAAGTGAAACAGCCTCTCCTACCTCTCCAGTACACCCTAACGTGTCACTTACACAAGATGATTTGAACTGAAGGGGATACAAACACAAATCGCGGGGAACTTATTGTTTATTCCAGGAGGCCGAAATCAAAGCCGATGATAGATCCTATATCTGAAGCACAAAAGGGGATACAAACACAAATCGCGGGGAACTTATTGTTTATTCCAGGAGGCCGAAATCAAAGCCGATGATAGATCCCGTATCTGAAGCACCAAGAGAGTCGGATCCGACGGTAGGTCCAATTGTCAATGAGCCAGCCTCTCAGTCAGGTATTCCTTCCTCTTCAGATATTGATCTACCTATTACACTTAGGAAAGCACCTAGGTCGTGTACTCTTCATCCCATCTCTAAGTTCATGTCATACAATCATCTTTCCTTTGCTTTTCGTGCCTTCACTTCTAACCTTGACAGTATAAAAATACCCAAGGACATTCACGAGGCTTTAGAAATTCCACAATGGAAACAAGCAGTAATGGAAGAAATGAGGGCATTGGAGGAGAACGGGACCTTGGAACTAGTAACACTACCTAGAGGGAAGAGAGCAGTTGGCTGTAAGTGGGTGTTCACCGTGAAGTTCAAAACATATGGATCAATAGAAAGATATAAAGCACGTCTAGTCACTAAAGGCTTTACACATACGTATGGAATTGATTACACAAAAACATTTTCCCCTGTAACAAAGCTAAACACAGTCCGAGTGCTTCTATCATTGACTGTGAATTTAGATTGGCCTCTCGAACAACTTGACATTAAGAACGCCTTTCTGAATGGTGATCTGGAGGAATAAGTTTATATGGAAACTCCACCAGGATTCAGTAAGGGAGGTAATAGAGTGTGTAAATTGAGAAAGTCACTTTATGGACTCAAGCAGTCGCCAAGGGCCTAGTTCAATAGCTTCTATAGAGAAATAAAGGGACAAGGTTATCAGCAAGGACAATCAGACCATACCATGTTCTTCAAACAGACAGATGGTGGAAAAAAAGCAATCCTAATTGTGTATGTAGACGATATCATATTGACCGGAGACGACATGGGTGAGATTAAAAGGTTGAAACACATATTGGCAACAGAATTTGTGATCAAAGATCTAGGTCAGATGAAATACTTTTTGGCAATGGAGGTTGCGCGATCTAAGAAAGGGATCATTGTCTCTCAAAAAAAGTATGTTGTCGATCTCTTGACAGAGACAGGTATGTTGGGGTGTAGGCCAAGCGATACACCTATTGACCCAAAGAAGAACGTGAAAGATGATGGACAGCATGTGGACAAAGGTACCAGAAGTTAGTTGGCAAACTAATCCACTTATCTCACACTAGGCTCGATATTGCATTCGCCGTCAGCGTAGTAAGTCAACACATGCATTTACCGAAGGAACCACATCTAGAAGCAGTGTATAAAATCCTCAGATATCTCAAAGGCTCTCCTGGGAAGGGCCTAATTTTTAAAAAAAACCTGCAGATCAATAGAGGTGTTTATAGATGCAGATTGGGCAGGATCAACTGAGGATAGAAAATCCACCACAGGTTATTGCACGACTGTATGTGGAAATTTGGTAACATGGAGAAGTAAGAAGCAAGATGTGGTGGCCTATAGTACAGCTGAGGCAGAATTTAGAGCTGTAGCACATGGGATGTGTGAAACTTTGTGGCTAAACAAGCTCCTGGATGAGCTGCAAGTTGAATTGACACTTCCGGTCAAATTCTACTGTGATAACAAAGCAGCAATAAGCATTTCACACAACCCAGTTCAACACGATGGAACCAAGCATGTAGAAGTGGATAGGCACTTCATCATGGAGAATGTGGAGACTGGTACAATCTGTATGATATATGTGCCGACCGAGGAACAGTTAGCAGATATCTTCACCAAAGGACTTCACAAGCAAGATTTCGATTACCTCGTCAGCAAGTTGGATATGATAAACATATACGATCCAACTTGAGGCGGGGGTGTGGAAATAATCGAAATAAATTGATATTGTAAATATTTAGTTTCCTTTTGTATTTAGAGTACTTATGGTATAGGATTCCTTATATTGTTGGTTGGTGTATTTTTGGTAGGTTTCTTATGCTCTTTAAGTTTCTTTGTACTCTATATATACACACTTGGTGTAGAAGAATAATATACAGAAAATTATTCCCTCTGTCTTATGTCTTTAGACACGCCATCGACACGTGTCGGATACTCCTTTTGGTGTGTCAGAAAATAACCTCTCGAGAAGTACGTGTCGTACACGAGCAAAGAGGGGAAAAAAGGGAAGAACTTGCCTAGTTGATGGGTCTTCTAATTTCATGGATGAATCTTCGAATATTTGTGGCCATCTGTGCAAATTTGGAGGTCACATAACAAACTGCAACTAGATTTGCAGCCAACAGTGAAGAAGCGATGGATTGCAGGCTGCAGACAATAGTGAAGAAGACGAGGAGAAGATGCCCTAATTTGTTGACTTTTTGTTGGGCCATGTTGTCTATAATAAGAAAGGAAAACTTGAGTAATTGAGGCCCACTAACAGTTTTCTATTTTTGTATCCACTAAATACAAGGCCCACTGATTGTTTTTTGTTGTGTCTATATAAAAGTCCACTTCTTGGAGGTACTTTACATAACCTATATTTGTTTATTTTTCCCTATTACAGTAATATACACAATTTTAATTGATAATTAATCAAAAAATTCAAAAATATAAAATATAAAATATTATTTGATTCAACGTGTCGGTGACGTGTCGTGTCGGCACTTTTTGGAAAAATCGTGTGTCGGCGTGTCCGTGTCATGTCCGACACACGTGTCCATGTCGGTGCATCGTTGTGTATCAATTTCAAGTAAGAAAAAAAAATGTATCAATTTTAAGTGAACATTTTTGCCGCATATGGTCTCAAATAAGCAACAGTGTCACTGCGTGTTTCTTTGATAATGATTCTAATATATTTTCAGTGGGATATATGTTCTGCTGAGGCTAGATGTAAATCTCATCTCATTGATTTAGGTGCTCCTGAGCTTCCAGTAGATGATTTATTGCCTTAATCCAAAGAACATAAAATTAAATATTAGATTTTCTCCCAGAACATGATAAAAGAAATGTATAAATTACATAAACCGGCTCGTTGAAGCTAAATCACAAATCATTCTCATGATATTGACGGAGGCTCTGTTATCAGGGATGAATTACTTACAACTTGGGCGATTGTCCTTGTACTAAGATTTTTGATGAAGCTTAGTGCTACTATACAGGCAAGGTTGATGTGTCCTATGTCGTTTATAAAATTGGCAGATGCATGCAAGAGCTGTTAAAGCTGTGGAAGGAATTTCAATCATCACAAGTAGATAAAACATGTGAAAGCTCTCAAATGATACTACCCTAGAAATCCTGATACCCGCGGAGCATGTGACTGCTATTAATCGTCAAGTAAGATCATGAATTCTTTTCTTCACTCAGTTAAGTTTCCAGGTAGTTTTGAGTTCCTCTTCATCTGGGAACTCTTGCATTGAACCAAAAGTAATTGAGTCTGTTGTCTTCAGTACTTCATTTATGCTAGTTCGGACCTTTTTGTCTTCTCCATTCTATAATAATCTATACCATTAAAATGGATTTGTGAATGTCCTGAATTGGTTATAAGGATGTTCAACAGGCTGAGATGGCTAGTTGAACTTATGGAATTACAGGAAGGACGATGCTCTGTTTAATTATTAAGTAAATTGATTGAGATTGTAAAAATTTTCCTGTGGAGGACTTCCCAAGAATGTATGCATATCTTAGGAAAACAAACACAATTTGTTTGAAGGTTGTAGGAAAATGTAGTCAGTGGCTTGATATGAAGTATGTTTGTTGTCTCGAGCCATCCGTGGTGTTTCCAAATGTGCACATGTATCCTTTACATTGTTCTTGTTCATGTTTCTATAGTCTGAATGATGCCAGTGATAGTATGTATGTCGATATCCTATAAGAGGGCAACGGGGCATAATCAGTTGGTTCCCTTGATGCATGCATTCAACAGAAGAACCTGTACATTTAACTCAACGGATCAATGTAATCTGTAAGAAGCTTCCATATCAGTAAGTGTTGAGTATCTTGATGACCATCTTGGTCTGCGTTTAAATTTATTCGTCGACATATGTTTATAACCAAAACTCTTTAACTTCATTTTCTGTCCGAGTCTCTCCACCTCTCTTCAACCCTCTCCTCCCTTTCTTTATTTCCTTTCATTTTAGTTCATAAATGCAGTTTGTTTCATCTGCTGCTGTACCCATCATGTTGAGTTATGAGATTGCTTCTTGTAGAGGTCAGGGGTGGACAACTATGGGGAACAGATATATACACTGTTGATTCTGAGCTGGTGGCTGGTATTACGTTTTTGGACACTATAACTAGTTGCTTACATAACCCAAAAATAGTTGTGGGATGTAATAGTTGCCCTGTTCAGGGCTTATGCATACAGGTTATTGCCGCCCAACTGCTTCCCCTCCATCTGCAGCTCAGGAGCTGCAGGGCTACCATCAGTGTTGAACTAGTAGGATTCGTGCGTGACTTCCCATCCTTGAATGAGTTAAGCTATCCAAAGTGCCATTTAAAAATTGCCGAGTTATATCTGCTTCTAAAGGCAGAATATCCGCTTTTTGCATTCTAGGGGAAAAAAACGAAAAAAAAAATCTCACGTGTTGGACACCATAACACCATTGCATATTTTGAATATAAATATTTGTTTTCTGCATCTTGTTTTAATTTGTATTTTATTGTCTTTTACCATTTAAGTTATGTTTATTCACTGAGAAATAATGTTTGCTCACGTACGTACACGGGGAGCTGCCATTGGTTGCAGTTATCATGTTGAGGGCTGTTGCATTCTGAAGGTAAGCAATATTTTCTATTTACCTTTCTTTTGCTTTGGTTGTTTTTCTGTTAAATGCTTCTAAATTTTGTGAGTTGGAATTCATCAGTACTTCATCTCTATAGAGGATGATTTGGTCTACCTTACAGTTCCTGACTCGTGGTTTATCATTAAGTATTATTTTCTGCATGCCTTGTTCTTTTCATTTTCCCTTTTACACTGGGATCTATTAGTGGTGTCTCTCGTTCTGATATGGCATCAATTTATGTTTACAGAAAGGGGTGGAATCATAGATCTTAAACCATGGCTGAAACATTCTTCTACATTGGACCCCACTCTCGCGCCAGTGGATGTGGAAAGCACAATGACTACAAGGGCGGCGGCAGCTTTGGTATTTTCATTATTGATGCTGAATATTAATTTTATTGCACGTAGACACTCTAGGTACCAGCACACATGCAAGCTCGATCATTCAGGATTCTCCCTCTAAATCATTCATAAAGTTTATATGCTCTACTTTTTGACATTAGGCTTATAATAAGATAAATAACCTAAATGTTATTGATATAGGGTCTTAAGAAGTTGATACTTTGCTTATGTGTCTGTTGCTTTATCACTCTCTCCTAAAAATTTGCCTCAGTCCTATGTTATTTCCAGGTTCATCACAGTAACTCAAATGATTCTTTGTCAATAAATGCGCATGAAATATGTTGTGAGAATGAGCGGTGGAAATGGGTCCAGGAACGTTTATGAATAAAGAGTGATTTGTGGTTAGTCGCATTTGTTGTACCACCCCAACATACTCTTATTTTCTCAGTTATTTTTTCCTACCATTTTATCATAATCTAATTTCTTAATTATGTAGCAACTAGCGTCTTGTCATCATATAGGGATCTTATTGTCCATTTAGCGAATTAGAAGCTTTCTATAAAATTGTAAATAAAACAAGCGTAAGCACGTGCATCGAATGTTTTAGGTAGATGATAAATGGTATGTATAATGTTTTTAACGTAGCAATACTATTTGAGAAATAGTTGAAGTAAGGATAATGAGAAAATGCTTGTCTAAATACATAAATCAATATTTGTATGAAGTTATGGATAGAAAAAACAAACAGAAGTGAATGTCCATCCTAGAAAAAAAATAAAATAAAATAAGCAATAGGTGATGTTATTTTTATTGAGGATGAATTTCTCGTAAGATAGTATTAAACAACTTACATTTCACTTTTGCACATATAATGTTGGAGTGGTAAAGTAGCAAATGATTTCATTTGTGATTTTCAGAAACACTAGAATATTTTGCATAGGGAAAATTATCTCTCTTGGTTGCCTACTACTTTTCGAGTATTTCTTTTGCATTATTTCTAGTTTCTTTTACTTGTTTAATTTAAATGTACGAAGTGGTATTTTTGAAGGAAATTTGATAAAGTGCTTTACACGATATCTTCATCTTAAGTATTTTTAATACTAATACATGGTACATTGTATCTAAAGGATGATACATAGATGTAATTTTGAAGCAGTAATACTATTTAGAAAGTGATTTAAATGATTGATATTGGTACACAGAAAACTAATGGTGCGTTCTCTTTACTGTTTTCGGACCGTTTTCTATTTTCGAAAATGCTGAAAACGCGTTCTGTTCATTATTTTCGAAAACACATTTTCAAAAACATTTTCAAGATTTGTATAGAAAACTCGAAAACGTCTTTTTAACGTTTTCGGCGTTTTCTATGTTAAATGTCGAAAACAAGGAAAACACGTTTTTAGATTTTAAACTTTACATTTATTACATTGGAGTCCCAAATTTTTGTTTTTGTACACTTTAGTCCTAAACACCAATGACCGCCACCGGCCGCCGCCACGGGAAAAAAGTCAAACCACCAGATCTGACGGTCAAACCACCTGATCTGGTGATTTGACCACCGGAACGACCAGATCTGGTGGTTTGGCCACGAGACGTGGTGGTCCAACCACCATTAATGGTGGTTGGACCACCATATGAAGGTGGTCCGACCACCTCAGCAGGTGGTCGAACCACCAGCAGGTGGTCGCGACCCACCAACCACCACCTGCTGGAGGTTTGCGACCACCTACAGGTGGTTCGACCACCATTAATGGTGGTCGAACCACCTCTGAGGTGGTCGCGACCCCTGCTGGTGGTGCGAACCACCAATTTCACGGTGGTTCGCACCACCCTCGGTCGCCGGCGACTGTAAGAGAGGGGGAGAGAGAGAGATAGGGTGGGTGGGGTTGGGGTGGGTGATGAAGATGGTAACCTTTTTGTTAAGTTGAAAAGTTTAGGGATCTTTTTATAATTTTTAATATACCAATTTATTGTATTTCTAAAAGTATAAACCAAACATGTTTTCTATTTTCTCTTTTCAGAAATAATTTTTCAAAACAACAAACCAAACGCAATTTCAATTTTCTCAAAACACCAATTGAAAACAGAAAACACCAAAATATTTTCGAAAATGAAAACAGAAAATACAAAACAAACAGAACGCCCCCTAAAGTGTCAAATATATATATATATGTGTGTGTGTGTGTGCACGCGCGCATAAATATTTACATGAAATTGTAGATATAACATAAAAATAAATAAATAAATAAAAGTTTGAAACCATCTTACAACATATTGATTTTGATTAATGTATTTCGAAGTTGTTTACACTGAAACTACATAAATTTTTTAATTTATTTATTTTGCAGGAATTATTGTTTATGGTATAGAACGAATGTTATTATTGACAATTGAGAAAAAATATGAGATTAAACTTTCCTTGATCTACACAATTTTTTATTTTTTATTTTAATTTTTACTAAAAGTGTCAACCAACTTTTACGTGGTTTTTAGGCCTTTGCTCAAGTTGGGTGATGGGATTTGGATTTCTCTACCTTTACATTAATGGAAAGATAGATACAAAAGGAGAGGGACGCAATACCAAGACCTCCCCAGAGTAAATACAAACTCACGATCAAAATATAAAGACCTATCTCTAGACAAGTTGGAGATGTTTTCTATGTATTGTAGATGTAGATGTTTTCACCGATATACCATTTTTCCGATTTTGATGTGCTATTCCTTCCATGGTGGGATTTTTGTTGAGAAACTGATTTTTTATGCTATGTTCAAGTTCACTTTGGAATATATTATCATTTACAGAACAGAATTTTAAGGTGATTGTGCTTTTCATGTTAGTGAAGCAGATGTTGAAATGTTAAAGTTATTTGTGTTCATTCTCCCTCTTCTGCAACTTGGTTAACTTTTCTTTGTAATATAGCTAAGATATTCATGGAGTCAATTTCAGGAGTTCAAATGTTACATATAATTGCTCCTGTTTCTTCGTTTTGCATTATTCATGATCCAATTTTGGAATAATGGACCCTTAATCTTACATTCTTTCTTTCTCTATAGAGTGCCTTGCGTCAACAAAGGTTTGTACGGGAAGTCACAATACAGTTCAAACCTCTGCGAACCTTGGTGTGTCTTGTAACCTTTTTTGGACTTTGTTTGTTACCTGCTGAAGTTGGTGGTAATTCTTGTTTTCCTGACAAACTAAAGCGTGTGGTTTGTTTCATTTGGTTCTATTAGGAGTGTAAAGAACATTGGAGATCATCAAACCCTTAGCAAAAAATTGATTGGGTGAATGAATCTTACTTAGTTACAATGTTGTTGACACCTCAGGTGGACACATCATCATTAACACGGCTAAAGTTAATGACCTTTAGTATCTTGCCTTGAATCTGATTACTGCGTTTCATCTTTGGGTTGAAAACTTGAAATGCAAGGTTCTTTGCGTTAGATTCACCACACACTGGTTCAACCATCCGAATATGACGGTAATTTATGGCTTTGATATTTTAATTGAACAAAATTTCAACTTAGCTTCTTTCTGCTGATTGGATTTCTTTCTTTTGTTTTCTTTTTTCCATGTTGAGATGTTTGTTTGTTGGTTAATGAATTCTATTTTTCTGGAAGTAGACTGATCACTCAATTTGATTCATGTCCTAATGTACGGACATAAATTTGCTATGACCGAAAATGTGATTTTAATCCATTGTTTCTTTTAAAGTTTAGCATTGTAATTATTATTACTAGTGTTTTCACCCGCGCATTGCACGGGGAGACTTATACCCCAGATATAATTTAGAATCTTTTTTACACGTGTGTTGCTTCATAATTGATATTTGAAAAAAAAATTGTGGTTCAAAGCATTTGGCAAGCTACAAACTATTTAAGTGAGAATTTATCAAACATTTATAAAATCTAATATTGCATCAAAATCAATTGAAAACTATCAAGTTTTGAGAATTTATCGAACTGACAAGTTTTGAGAATTTATCAAATATTTACAAGATCTAACACCAAACAAAGACAATGATCCTAAAGAACTTGATAGACACTAAAATCTTGAGTTTTGGATTGAATCTTTAATATAATGTGTTTCTCATCAAGTTTCACTCTCTCCTGGCGACCAAGCTTCCCACTGCATCAAAATCAATTAAAAAAGTCAATATTTAATAGCGAACTCTAAATGAAAGAATACTGAACCCAACAGGCAAATCAATAAAGTATTATACACCGTTACACACCTATGTCTTCACTGAATTGTCTTCCTTGTTTGCTTGTGATTACTTGGGACTTGGTAATATTTCTCATTGGACTTTTGAAAAATCGGAAAAAAGATCTACGCTCGATTGATATATTTATAGCATTCCACACTATGTTTTTTCCCAGTTGATTTCGCTTGTTCCAACGCTCATTGATGCACAATTCAGTTGACGAATAACACGAGGAAAAGAACAAATCAAGAATTGAAATCATGAGTTTCTCTTCTAGAGGCGCATTCATTGGTGTTAGTCATAAAGATGAGAAGGAAAGACGCGTATAAGATTTCTTTGATAAAAGATTTGGGCTTACCTCAAAATATACCATTTAATCTACAACAATGAATATATAGAGATTGGGTGGGAAATAAAATTTTTCAATTAATTTTTTAATCCTAAAAATTGATAATTTGAGCGGGAAAATGACCTCATTTTATTAATATATAGATATAGATTTTTAATTAAAATTTATTGATGTGTAATAATAATATAGATATCGATATAGATGATGATGATGATTATTATTATTATTATTAGATAGATAGAATATAGATAGATATATATATTTAAAAAGATTCTTAATCATTAATGATAATTATTAAAAAATTTAATATGGATTAGTAAAGAAAAAATAAAAAAATAGATCTTTATATGGTCTCTTTATATATATATATATAGACACGCGCACATATATTTATATTAATTTTTTAATTATTAATCTAAAATATAATTGATGTGTCATGAGTTGGGAAAAAAAGTTTCAAATATTTCTAGATCTATATAAATTTAAAAAGATTGAAAAATAAGTAGTATAAACAGATTAAAAAATGTTAAAAAAATAAGTAGAAAAATTTCCTCCAAAAGAGGCATCTCTTTATTAATAAATATATTAAATAAAATCCTATTTAATTAAACAGATAAGGAAAAGCTAAAATTAAATGATTAAATAAAATTCTATTTGATTAAATAATTAAGGAAAGTTTGAAATTTTGGAACAAATAGATAAGGAAGGTTTCAAAATAGATTGAGAAAATTAATTAAAAATAATATAATTTCTATGAGTGGGAAAATTAGATTCAAAAAGGTTAAAAAATGAGCGGGAAATTTCCCTCCCAAATCGGTTTCTCTTTATTAATATATAGATTATTATTATTATTATTATTATTATATTATATTATTATTATTATTATTATTATTATTATTATTATTATTATTATTATTATTATTCTCAGGGACTTTTCCTTTTACAAGAAGATGAATTCTTGATTTTGCACTCATCAAAATAGAATGCAATATCTTTCTTGTTGGGTTAAATAATTATTAGTTACTCCATACATCATACATGTTTACCAAGGTCATCATCACTGTGAGCATATCATTATCATCCTCAAAGCATAATGGATGAAAATTCGGGCTAGAAATCTTGTTAATGTATACTATTAGTTTTGTACTTGGATTCAGCTTTAGGTAGAACAACATGTGTAAATCATAAGCTGTACACGCACATTGGAAATTTTTTCTCTGGAAGTATAAATAATATATCAGTATGCTAAAACCCAGAATAATGTTTTAAAGATTGTGGACACTTAGATTGTTCAAACTAGTAGATTGTTTTTCCATGATATGGATCAACTGTAGGGGAGGAGCAAGGATGCAGCAGATGTAGGAGGCAGGTTGAAGATGGTAGAGTGATGCGTGGGGCATTTAGGTTTCTGTTCCATGGTTGTACAGGAGAGGAAAGAACATAGTGGAGGCAATGGTGCAGAAGAGAAGAAGGATGAAGTGGGAATGGAGGAGAAGACGTGTGTATTTTTTGTCCCCTCCCTCATCGCTTCTTCAGCTCCTCATCATCAACCTAAGAGAGGTTCCCTCTGCCAGTGTATCAAAATCAGATTTATGTCCTTCCTCTCGACATTTCACACTCAACTCTTGGTGTCTAAAATTCTTCCAAAACTCCACCTAAATTTGCCATTTTTTCAACCAAATTTTCCATTTCACGTTTCGTAATCTCCCAGCATTACAAAAATTCCATCTCTCACAGCAAAAATAAATAAATAAATAAATTTGATTTCCATCCATTTTGCCTCAAAAACCAAAAGAGGACAGAGATTCTTCTATCAGATTTCCTGCATAATCTTGCAATTTTTTTGTGATTTCTCTGCTCTAAGAGGATTGGGAATTCACGCCATCGAGGGCTGGTGATATTGATAATTGGGCTGCAATGAAGAAATCGTAGAAGATTCGTCTGGGTATCTTGCAAATTTTTGCTATTGCTTTGCTTTAATAGGGATACAGATCAATAAATTCACTCCATCAAGGGTCACTATTTATGGAAGAATTTTTTTTGTTTTGCTTACTAATTAGCATAAATTGATATTAGAAGAAAAGATAGAAAAAATTAAATCATTTGTCCAATTTTGCAGAAAAGGGACAAATTGGGTATTGCTTAAAAGTTTTCATGAGTTGCATGAAAAGAAAATGATAGCATTTAGACTCAACACTTTCACTCTCTTGCACACTCTTTTATGCACACACTCATGTACATTCCGGTAAAAAAATCGTGGGGGCCACGAACCTCCTACCATCAGGGGACAATTATGTATTATTCATCTCACCTAATGTAGATACTCAAAAAAATTTAAAAAAAAAATTTTGAATGACGTGGATGAAGTGACGACGCCACGTCATCCGTGTACATGGCTCTCCTGCACACGCCGTGTGCAGGAGAGAACTGACCTTAGACTCAATGTGTCAGTATAGATGGGATTGATAGTTAAATAATTGGTTGATTACAAACTCTCGAAAGCAGATATTTGAGTTTCAAGTTCAGTTAATGGTTTAAAAGAGTCTGTATTTGTGTAGATATGGCTGCTGAAAGTCGAATGACTATATTATCAAAGACCCCATCTGCTGCTAGCTCCTTTTTATTCTTGAAAAAATTAAATGATGGGCACTGTATGCAATGGTTAAAACAACTTAGTATTCTGCCCTAACTAATATTTGGCATTCTTAAATAGATGCTTGATTATATCATGTGATTTTTTAATAAAGCTGAGTATATTTTAAGCATGTTTTTGCCATGCTTACAGACTAGTTACTTATAAATTTGTTGAGATGAGTATTTTTTCTTAATTTATGTTTTTAAGAAACACAAGATTGCAAAGTGTAGTTGGGGTTCAAGCATAAAGACTATATTCTTACTTTTTCTAAGCCGATGTGCCCATAGACAATGTCTAGATGAAGTTTAGAAGTAAAAAAGCGTACCTATTTATAACAAGAGTTTAAGAAGTTAATCTACGATTTTCTTTGATGTATGATGTCACTTTTCTATTTATTTATTTATTTTATTTTTTCCTTCAGTTCCTTGTTCCAAATTATGATTACACGGGTTATTATTTTCTTGCCAAAATTTTAATGGTATGATCTTAGCTTATTTTATGTTTACTTAATTGGGCTTTGTTTTAGAATTTAGATACTTATCTATTTTGTTAGAATAATAATCTGAATGGTAGAAATTTGTTTAATGACTTAAATTCTATATTTAATGACTTTAAGAACAGTAGGTGGTGTTTTTCAAGAAGAAATTTCTAATTAGTAAATGTGATTTAGCTGCTTGTGATGGCATATGGTATTGTACATAATATTTTGTGCTAGGAGCATGCTGAATGGTGAGCTCTGAAGGGGTGTATGGGGATGTTTTTCTTATGACATTGTCAAAATGAGCACAACGTACCAAAGAGACGCGAGGGGTTCCCCTCGGTGGGCGATTTCACAACACACTTAAATCCCAAAATTATAGAAAGGGGTCGGGTCCTTACCGACTCCTTACCATTCTAAATACAAGGGCAGGTAAGTCGGTCACCATAAATAGCAAACAGACTTCATTTTCTCTTAGTGCACCTTCGCTATATTTCCGTCTGTAAGTGTTTTCTTTTGTGACTGAGTTTTACTTCAAATTCATACCTTCTAATCGATTTCACTTGTGTAGGTTTTTTTTCAAATGTCCGAGCAAAATCGCGTACAGTTTCAGTGTGTAAGTTTTTTATATTCACGTTATTTGGTGATTCCTTTCCGTAATCCCGTTTCGTTTAGAATTTCACTTGAGTTTTCGCTTGTTTAGGGTTTTTAAAAGTCCAGAATAAAACCGCCGCAGAGATTTTCATTCTGTAAGTCTTTTATTCGTGTTTCGTCTCATTTTTCTGTTTGTGTTTTATTTGCACGTTCGTCAACAGCTGAAGATTCCGAACATTCCTGAAGATCTCGAAATTGCTAGAGTAATATATTGCGAGCAAGGGTTGCATAATATATAATATATCTTGAAATGTCGACAACGATTAAAAAAAAGGAATAGTTGATTTCCTGAAATTCTGGATTAGATTTAGGTTTGACAGTTCTTCATGATTGTGCATTGCAGATTGATATTGTAGAAATAACATTGGCTGTAAGGTTCATAAAATGGAATAGCCAGAATTCTCCTGGTTAGATTTATCCAAGTCCACTCTAGGCTGGATTCATTTAGTTCAAGTAATCCTAATGGATTTCATATTCCTCACTGGCTGTAATGGCTTCCTTGGAGAGTTCATGTCGTGATTCGCCAATCTGAGTTTTCCCAAGTTGCATCCTCAGTTGGGCTCCCAACCCACTGAATAAACCATTGTGTTTGCTTAATCCCGTTTAGTGCTATGCTCTGGTCGATAATAGTTTATTGGGAAACGGAGTGAGGACCATTTTCCTGTACGTTACCATTTTCCCATTCACATCTCACCACATGTATAACATAACCAATCTTCTCTTGTTATCCAGTTTGTATTTCAATGGTGGTTTACTGTCTTGTGGGGGTAAGGCTCTTAGTGATTGTGGGTTATATATTGGGAGTGGTTCTGGTGGTCTAGAATGGGGGTGGTTCCATTTCTGTGGGGTGTTGTTTTTGGCATTCTTCGAGGGTGGGTTTATGATGAGAGAGGTGGATTCCATCAATTGGGGCAGGATGAAGCATCTGTCCAGGGTTTGGCGTTCAAAGGCAGTGATTTCTGGTTTCAGACCAGTAATGAAAGTGGCTATGTTCTGGTTATGTAGCATCACTTATGTCAATAGGGTAATTTGAAATTTTCTTTTCCCTTTTCATTTGACAGGGTAAAATGACTACTACAGCGTGGAGAGTTGTATTTGTCGTAGCAACAGCACTTTTTTCTGTATTTTCAGTGTATCAACTGAGCGAGGTGCCTTACCTCAAAAGGGCTTTGCCACCAATGGCTGCCCAACACCTCAAGCAATTGGCTGGAGTAGATAGTGGAAAGCTACAGGTGTTGAAGAAGGAATATAGGGAATCTAAATCAGTTGTAGCGGCTTTTGTTGTTCACCTACTGATCGTCTCATACATTGGGGCTCTCAAATGCCTGAGTGAGATAAAGTTTATGCAACTTAAATACCAACACGCCACACTTCACACTTTGGTATGCTCTGGGACTTGCGTACTATCTGCCTATTTGGGAGCTAACTTGACTGAAGGTGCCACTTGGGCTTTGCTCATCATCAATGCTGACATTTGGATGTGGGTGTGGCTCTGGCAGATTCACGAGGATCTAGGGCTGTTGGATACTTTCATGGGCGCACTCATCGGTCTATTTGATAAATCTCCCCAAGCATGTGTGGTACCTCGTCTTCATCATTCCCGTGCTAATGTCTGTTAGGCTAAAATGGAGTGTTCGAAATACTAGTTTGAAAACTGATTTTAAAGTTTGGTATGAAGACGGAGCTGCTGTTTCAAGTTGCAAAAATTTAACACGAAGACAAACGCACAGAGACCTACAAGCGGAAGCAAAAAATTAAACGAGAAATAGTAAAGGGAACACCGTAGATCTGTCACAAAGACATGAAGTTCACCAAGCCCACAAAGAACTTGACTACATCTCCCTTTGAGGCTCTACCAATGTAGATCGGCCTCCATTCCATTCACCAACATCATCAAAGGTACAGATCCAGTCCAGTACAAGCTAAGGTTAAATGATTACAACTAAATCGAAAAGCTAGCACTGAGCTATCATATGAACCCACTCGTATTTTGGCACTAGTAGTGGTTCCTTACTGGTTTTCCCTCACTAAGACTTACATGTTAATCACCAAGATCTAACAGTGCTGTAAGTGTACACGAAGAAGGAAAGAAAGGAACACAGACGAAAACGGCTGCCCAAAAGGCTGAGAGGGGTTAACCCTAAACAGTAACTACAGCAACCATATATACCACGGGTCAACGGCCAAGATTGCCTGAACAATCCAACGGTCACAAAAGGATGGTCACTAACATGTATGGATTGGGCCTCAGAAGAAACAACCCGAACAAAGTTGACTGCTGTTACTGGGTCATACGATTGGGCTGAAAAGCCCAATAGCTTCACAATCTCCACCTTGAGCCAGAAACAGCAACAGGGACATGGGTGAATGGAAATGGATGTGGACTCACATTGGTGTCCTAGCCTCTAACCTGCACAAAGCAGAATATCAGTATCTCCCTTTTTGGATTTTCAGATAAAAGAAGTAAACATAAACACCTAAGTTACTTTAACACTAAGAGAATAAATGAGATAGTGGAGAAGAACACTAAGTAAATAAACAGTCAGGAGTAACCTACCTACTGGATTCACAAAGTCAAAAAATTATCCTGCATCAATGTTCAACAAACTCAAGCAAGTCTTAAACTTACTCAAAGGCAGTACCTTAGTTCCCATGTCAGCTGGATTGAACTGTGAAGGAATTTTCTCAAGTACAATCTCACCCTTAGCAATAATATCCCTAATGAAATGCAACTTAACATCTATATGTTTAGTTCTATCATGAAAAACAGGGTTTTTACCAAGTTGAATTGCAGACATACTGTCACAGAACAGCAAAACATCACTTTCAAGCAGATTCAATTCAGACAAAAGACCCTTCAGCCACAAAGACTCTTTTACAGCTTCAGTTATGGCAACATATTTAGATTCAGTAGTAGATAATGCAACAATAGACTGCAATTGTGATTTCCAAGTTATGCAAGCATTACACAAAGTAAACACAAAGGAAGTAGTGGACTTCCTCTTATCTCTATCATTTGCAAAATTGGGATCAACATATCCTTTTAGCTTAACCCCCTCAGAGCAATGTCTAAAATACAAACCAACATGCAAAGTGGACTTAAGATATCTAAGCAGCCATTTAAGAGCAGTCCAATGCATTGGGCCAGGATTAGACATATATCTGCTAAGCAAACTCACAGGATAAGCTAAATCAGGTCTAGTGCATATCATAGCATACATAACTGAGCCTATAGCACTGGAATAGGGTACCTTTTCCATTTTCAGTTTGTCTTCAGCAGTAACAGGACAATCTTCTTTACTAAGTATGAAGTGGTTAGCTAATGGCACATTGACTCCATTACAATCATACATAGCAAACTTTTTCAGCACTTTACACAAGTAAGAGGATTGATTCACAAATAGAGTATGCTTGCCTCTATCTCTAACAATATTCATACCTAGAATCCTAGTGGCATCACCTAGGTCTTTCATATCAAACATAGATGATAAAGAAGATTTAACTTCAGAAATTTGATGCAAATTTGGACCAATTAGGAGCATATCATCCACGTAGATTAACAGATAAAGCATACCAGATTTGGTCACTTTGAGATACAAGCAATGGTCAAACTTACTTCTATTGAAGTTCAAAGACATCATGTAAGCATCGAATTTCTTATTCCACTGCCTAGGGGACTGCTTTAATCCATAAAGAGATTTCTTTAAGAGGAACACATGACCAGGCAGACTTTTATTAATAAAACCAGCAGCTTGGTTCATGTAGATTTTTTCTTCCAAATCACCATGTAAAAATGCAGTTTTAACATCCATTTGATGCATTTCTAAGTCAAACTGAGCAACTAATGCAAACATGACTCTTAGAGTAGCATATTTAACCACATGTGAAAAAATCTCATTATAATCAATGCCCTCTTTCTGTGTGAAGCCTCTAGCCACTAATCTAGCCTTGAATCTAACTGGTTCAGATGCTATTCCCTCTTTAACTTTATACACCACTTACAATCAACTATAGACTTCCCCTTAGGTCTAGCAACAAGATCCCAAGTACCATTCTTATGCAAAGAGGACATTTCTTCCTTCATTGCTACCCACCATTGGTCTGCATTTTTGGAAGCTACTGCCTCTTCAAAGGTCTTTGGTTCAGTCTCACACAGTTCATCAAAGGATTGAGTGGCAAAAACTGACGTTTGAAAATCAGAATACTTAGAAGGCACTCTCCTCTCTCTTCTAGCTCTATCCCTAACCAACTGATAGTCATTGGGATCAGGGGATTCATCTATATCACTCTCACTATCAACATAGTCATCTAATTGTTGATCTTGACCCTCATTTTGGTCAATATCATGGTCAAATTCAGATTCAGGGTTAGGGTCAGCAACAGGGATTTCATCAGTAGGTAACTCCACCTCACCAAGAGGCATCTGAGCCACAGCAGGAGTTTTAGCAGACTTAGGCTTATCAAAAGGGGCTGTAGGCTCAATACAAGGCATCTCATCCTCTCTAAATATCACATCCCTACTAGTAATGACTCTAACTCCACCTGGAGCTCTAACCCATAATCTGTAACCCTTAACACCTTCGGGGTAGCCTAGGAAGACACATTTAATAGACCTAGGACTTAACTTATCTTCCTTTTGATGCACATATGCAGAACAACCAAACAATCTTAAGTGATTGTAACTGACCCTCTTCCCAGTCCACAATTCCTCTGGAATCTTACCATTTAATGCAGAAGAAGGAGTCCTATTCACTAAGTATACAGCTGTGTTTAGTGCCTCACCCCAGAAAGGTTTGGAAATCCCAGAATCTGATAACATGCATCTAACTCTTTCTAAAAGAGTTCGATTCATTCTCTCAGCAACTCCATTTTGCTGAGGAGTATAGGGTACAGTTTTATGTCTCTTAATGTCATTTGAGTTGCAGAAATTATCAAATTCAGAGTTGCAAAACTCAAGACCATTATCAGTCCTTAAACACTTTAGTTTAAAACCACTTTGCTTTTCAATGAAGCCTTTCCAAGATTTAAACCTTTCAAAAGTGTCAGATTTTTTTTTCAATGGAAAGACCCAAAGTTTTCTTGAAAAATCATCAATAATAGATAAAAAAATATCTATTTCCTCCATGTGTAGCAACACTAGAGGGACCCCATAAATCAGAGTGAACATATTCTAGATTGCAACTGGCTCTATGAACACTATGGGGAAACTGAACCCTGTGTTGCTTACCCATCACACAGCTCTCACAAAAAGGTAAGTTAGATATATGATCAGATCCCAAAACTCCCTTCTTACTGAGGATTTCTAAACCCTTAATCCCTACATGAGCTAGTCTCCTATGCCAAAGAGATGTAGGATCCATTCTAACTGAATGAGAAGCATCAGAATGAACTATATCAGCACTAATAAGATATAATACATTCCTCTTGGATCCCTTAAATGCAAGTAAAGAACCCCTATAAACTCTCATCAAACCATCACCAAATCGACCACAAAAACCCTCATCTTCTAATGCAGCAACAGAAATGAGACTACTACCTAAATCAGGCACATGTCTAACATTCCTAAGAGTCAAAGTGTAACCAGAGTCAAATTTCAGCTTGATGTCCCCCATTCCAGCAACTTTACTGGTGACTTTGTTTGCAGATACAATTTGCCCACTAGTCACTGGGGTGTAAGATGCAAACCAGTGCTTGTGTGGGGTCATATGGAAGGTACAACCTGAATCTAAGAGCCACTGACAGTCTCTAATACCCCCAGAAGTCAAAAAAGACACAGACACATCATCATGGACTGCTACAAACACATCTTCTTGAACAATATTAGACCCAGAAGCCTGGTTGCTCTGGTCTTGATTTCTTTGGAAATTTTTTGGCTTGTTGCAGTCCTTGATGAAGTGAGAAGGACTCCCACAGTTATAACACACTCTCTTACCCTTAGACTTTGACTTAGACCTACCCTTACCTTTCCACTTCTTCTTAGGGTCTTTACTATGATGCTGACTAGGGTTCTGACTATGGTGGTGATTCTGGTTTGAGTGGTTTTGCCTATGTTGGGATCTGCCCCTAGTCATCAAGGCTTCCCCATTGGATTTGGGGTCCTCTTTAGACCTGAGTTCATGATCCTTGCTCTTTAAAGCATTGACAACAACATCTAGGGTCAACTCATCTCTACCATACTTAATGGCTGATTTCACATCTCTATATGCCTCGGGTATTGCATTCAATAAGACAACAGGAGAGTACTGATCTATAGTAGTGTCACCACTGAGCTTAATGTCTTGCAACAACTTGTTAAAACTGTCAAGACTCACATCTAGATCCTTACTAGGATCAATCTTAAAATTGAAAAACTTTTCCAGCAAGTATAGCTTGTTGGGTAAGGACTTTTGAAGATACAGCTCTTCAAGCTTTTTCCATAATGCCTCAGTGTCTTCTTGAGTCCCAACTTGTCTAATAGCAGAGTTAGACAAGTGTAGGATGATGGATGAGTATGCTAACTCATCCATATCCTTGATCTGGTCGTGATGGACTCAAGAAGAAAAGACTTGTCTATGGCCTTTGTCGCTTCTGCATATAAACTCTTCATCTTTTGCTGCCAGATGGGAAAGTCCCCTTTCCCATCAAAGCAGTCAAGATGAAAACCTGTGGAAGACATAGCAAATAAGAGCAAATAAAGAGCCTAAAAGTGACTAATAGTGACACACAGGATGCAACTAATGCAGAAGAATAGAGACCCACCAGATTCCTCGAGTCTCTAGGACCTTGGACAGGGGAATCTCTACCCACAACCTAAGAGCAAGGAATATGCAATGCAAGCACACAGAGTGCTCGTGTGTGCAAAACAGTCAGCAATCGACTCAAAGCAACACAGAAAATAGGCACTAAGAGTCCCAAAGAAATATACTAAATCACAAAGATATCCACTGGCAGAAAACAAGTCACAAGTTACCAAGAACTAACCACTAAGAAACTAATCCCAGCAGAATACAAGATCAAACTCAGCAATAAGCAAAAGGTAAAATCCCAGCAGAATACAAGGTTCAACCCAACACGAATAGCACTAAGCTGCAACACTTTAACAACAAAAAACCTTCGAAAACATCCATATTACCCAACACAAGCTCTGATACCACACGTTAGGCTAAAATGGAGTGTTCGAAATACTAGTTTGAAAACTGATTTTAAAGTTTGGTATAAAGACGGAGCTGCTGTTTCGAGTTGCAGAAATTTAACACGAAGATAAACGCACAGAGACCTACAAGCGGAAGCAAAAAATTAAACGAGAAATAGTAAAGGGAACACCGTAGATCTGTCACAAAGACAGGAAGTTCACCAAGCCCACAAAGAACTTGACTACATCTCCCTTTGAGGCTCTACCAATGTAGATCGGCCTCCATTCCATTCACCAACATCATCAAAGGTACAGATCCAGTCCAGTACAAGCTAAGGTTAAACGATTACAACCAAATCGAAAAGCTAGCACTAAGCTATCATATGAACCCACTCGTATTTTGGCACTAGTAGTGGTTCCTTACTGGTTTTCCCTCACTAAGACTTACATGTTAATCACCAAGATCTAACAGTGCTGTAAGTGTACACGAAGAAGGAAAGAAAGGAACACAGACGAAAACGGCTGCCCAAAAGGCTGAGAGGGGTTAACCCTAAACAGTAACTACAGCAACCATATATACCACGGGTCAACGGCCAAGATTGCCTGAACAATCCAACGGTCACAAAAGGGTGGTCACTAACATGTATGGACTGGGCCTCAGAAGAAACAACCCGAACAAAGTTGACTGCTGTTACTAGGTCATACGATTGGGCTGAAAAGCCCAATAGCTTCACAATGTCGATCCCTAAATATTGGGGAGAAATACTTAAAGATGAGTGCTGGCCATGGATCTTAGCGAAGGTGGGTGTACAAACTACTAGTATGAGAGGGGGAACTCCAGTGATCTCCACAGGAGCTGTTGAAGCCTCGGGATCTTCTCCAAGGTCACCAAGATCACCACAACCCACCAAAAGGGGACCCCACGGCAGCACTAAGAGAGGAGATGTTTAGTTTCCTGTTGAATTGCTGAATTGCTGACTTAGTGAACTCTTTTGCACCAAAGGATGACTTAGTAACCAAATGAGTGAATCTTTTACCTGACTGTCATGATATTTTCGATACTAGTCAATTTTTGTTGAGTCCGATATTTCATAGACTGCATATTTTGCTGTTGAAGGATATGACTACGATTTAGATTTTACTATGTTTGGATTTGACTATATTTTGGCTTTGTTATGTGTTGACGTGTTTTGGAGCGTTCTTAAAATTTTGCATGCAACGTTGTTTTGTTATGTGTTAGTGTATTGATTCAATGGTATGTGTTGTTTTAATTAGATAAAATAACTTAGGAGACGGAATTGAAGTAGACGTGGAGTCGGAAATTTCAATTGGAAAAATAATGTCTCTCTTATAAATACTTGGTCGCCCATGTGGCATCCACTCCATTATAAGGGTCTGTTAGATACAACTTTAACCAAATTAAATTTTTCGCACACGTCATTTTTAACCTATCACTCATTAATTTGCCCCTTTTTATTTTATTTTTATTTTTCAAATGCATTATTTAATTCTCAAGCACACATCTAATAATTATTTTTTCAACAATCTCTATCGAATATATTCTAAATTAGTATTCGCCCCGTGCATTGCACGGAAGAAAAGCCTAATAATTATTTAATTAATATCAAATTGATATAAATGGAAAAATGCTAAGTAAAAGTGAAATGTGATGGTATTTACATTATTACAAATAAGTTGAAAATTTATTTACTAAAAAAATTAATATAAAATTTGGAGAGCTTCTTTGAAGACAACATTTGACATCCACTATCTAATTATACATGGAGATGTATAATACAATGTCATTTTTACAATTGTATCTCATATTTGTTTCTAAATTTTTGCAAGAGATATTACTTTTTGAATCTTGAGAAACAAATGGTAAGACATAGAAAAAATACAATTTAGATCATGATTTTTAAAATTTTAACTTTATGAATTGACTAATTACATGTAATTTTATATGAAATTGGCATATACATGTATACTAAAAGAAAAAAAATGCAATTATCAAAATAAATTAATCGTATTATAAATTCACTGAATGCGAAATCTTTGTGATTACTTTATTTTAATTAAACAAAATTTGAATCGTCACATCATCAATTTTTTATCTGAAAAACAAGTTAATTAAAATTTTAGGTTATAATTGTTTAAAAAAACATGTATCATCCATCAACTTTAAATATTTATAAGAAAGATAAAAATTAGAAATAAAACAAACTTAATAAAAAAAATGAAGTTAATCATAATTAAGAAAGAAATTTATTAAAACTAAATAACTAATAATGTTTTTACATATCCATTTCAAAAAAGAATAAAGAAAAAAAAATCTTTTTACATTTCAAACAACTGCCCTCACTTGCGAGATCAATAAGTAGGACAATAAATCACATTTTATTGGAAAAAATAAAAATAAAAAGGCAGCCCAAAACTTATGGCAAACTGGCCCACTTACTCTTTCCTTACATTTTCTTCCAATACAAAAAAAAAAAAAGTTAAGGAAAAAAAAGAATAAAAAATATAGGGTAAAAAAATTAATAACTAAGCGCCCGTTCTCCTCCAACTTTAAACAAGTTTGTACACATTTTAACACATAAATATCAAAAGTCAAACCAATTACATCCATACATTTTCTGGGACCCACTGTACTATACAAATCTCCACCACTCAATTCCACTTTTTCTCTCTCCTATATCACATAAAAACACGCACACTAACGGGCGCTAAATGAGAATGAACCTTATTTATTGTGAGTTCAAAATAATAATAATAATAACCAAATGAGAGTGAACCATATGTATTAATGTTAGTACATAACCATACTTATTGGTTAACATATATATAACCACGCTTATCGGCAAAACTATGGCTAATTATATATAAAATATCAAGATTTTAAGATCAAGATTCACATAAGAGAAGTTGGTTCTGCATAAAATGATACAATACGTAATACATATAAAAGTAATTATTTCAATTCTTGTATTTTGTTTATCTCAATAAATTTAATATAAATACACATTAAATATTAACTTTTATGTTTCTCAACTCAAAGTAAATAGAAAACAAAATGCATAGACTATACAGAGCTTTAATTTGACTTTTTCAATAGTCAAACAATATATAGCAAAAATAACATTATATTTTCTTCTTTTTTTGTAAAAAAAAACACAATATTTTCAAAATTGTGCAAAAAAGCAAAAAACACAAAAAAAAAGATGAAAAAAAAGAACGATCAAAAGTCTACCTCTTGAAATTCTCAAAACAGGGGTATTATTTCCGCGTTTTTTATTGTTTGGTTCCTCTAATATAATTCTCACGCGACATTGCGTATTTCAACATTCACACTAACAATAGTAACACAAATTAGACCTACAAATTTATTATAAATTTATTATTTCATTGTTTTATAGATCCATAGCTGCTTTCATCGGAAACAACCAAAAACAAATCATATTCCAATTTCATTTACACCAAATCCGAAATCATACACAAAGAATGACGTTATCAAGCTTGTAATTTTATGTATCTGCTGTAAATAAATAAATAATCTATAATAATTGAGTGTATCTGTGTAATACTTAAAATACCACATACCTAATCTAAAAAGAAAAATACAGAAAAGGAGAAATATGGCATAGTTAATTCGTAGAGTTAAGTATATTTTACAAAATAAAAAATCGTAAAATTAAGTATTGATGATTAAAATATTATATAAAAAATGTATTGGTGGCCATGAAAAAACTATTTGGCCAACCAACTACATGCCACATGTACAAATAAAAAGCAAACACGTGTCCAAAACCACCATAACTAAATTGATGTCCAAATAACTACTTTCCAATTACAAGTTCCAATTGAAACCCAAAAATATATAATATATAGATTGTAAAAATCAACCTTTTAAATAGAGATATAACAATCACAAATTAATTGACATGATGAATCACACAACATTAATAGATCAATTCCCATGTTACTCACAAGCAAAGTCACAAATGCTTAGATCATTAAATGTGGGTGTAATGTTTAGTAGTTGTTTTGATGAATCTATAGTTAATTAAGAGTGATGTTTGGCTTTTAAGTCATAATAAAAGTTATGGAAGTGATGACTTATATAATTTGGGGGAAATGAATAAGGAAAAATAGACTTGATAAAACTAAATCAAGAGTTCTGAATATTTGTCTTTATAATGAAAATTTCTTGCAAATTGCTAACAATTTTCTAAAATTCATCTACCGATATAACGAAAATTTCTTGCAAATTGCTAACAATTTTCTAAAATTCATCTCACGATATACAAACAACGGCGTCCCAAAACAAGTACTCCAAATCATAAATCATTATACCTTTCCAATGCAACGATTCTAAACACTCTTGTATGAAAACCCTTACTAAAAATAAATAATATTTTGAATGTGAAATAATATTTGATTATATTATCATTAATTGTTGTAATTATATTATCAGCTGTTCTATATCCTAATTAATGATAATATAATTACAACAATTCTATTATTCCTATACAAATTAGAATTCCAATGCCAATTCAAAATAAACTCCAAGCTTACAAATGAATACTACGACAAACGAATTGAACCAATTCAAATACCTATCACGTATATGCAGTCAATATACAAATTAAACAAATTCAAATTCATATTTTACGTACATTGAGAACTTAACAGTATGCTCTTCTTTCAATGTGATATAATGTCTTCAATGGTGAATTACCCTTTGTGGCTATAAATATATCGTCTCTCTGTCATTCATCCTCACATCATCATTCTCATATCTTTGTCTGTTCTTCACGGTTTTCTTTTGGCACCCGAAGTACTCTCAAGATGTCTTCTGCATTTGCTTTGTTCAAGGATTTGAACAAGAATAGAAAGGACTGGCGCATTAAAGTGAGATCCTACGAAATGGCGTGTACCTACGCATAAAAAGAATCTTCCAAGTCTTGAGTTTCTGTTTGTTGATGTGGAGGTAGGTTATTTTTAATACATGGTTTCAATATTCACATCAGTATTGCAGCAAGTTCTTTATGATATCATCCGTTGTGTTTTTAGAGATTGTTTAGTAAGGCACTAAATTTCATATGTTACATCAGGGTACTCGAACTCAAGCATCCGCAAAGGGTCGTCGTTTGATCTCTCAATTTGAGGAAAAGATTGAAGAGAAATTTCATACCGCATCAAAATAATTTATCCCGTGATAACCATATTCGAAATTATCCCGTGACTGATTACAAGATTTTTGATTGTCTTTATAATAATTTGTCATTCACTTACTTTAATGAATTATAGACTATTTTGATAGCATTAAATGATTTTTTCTAAAGAATTATGAGTATAATGTGTAATTACAGGTTATCAAGAGGGTATTTTGACAGCATTAGATAACGTGTAATTAATTAATCATTCACTATTCTTCACTTAATTTAGGTTTATCTTCTTAATTGTTTACTTAATTAATTATTCTTTCCTTTAAAAACAAAAATTGCATCTTCCTATGACCTATTATTAACAGACTCTTCGTTGCCGTGAGGGTGTCATTATAAGGGGTCGTCTTGGATACTCCCTCCGTCCCACAAAGATAGGCTTGGTTACTATTTTCGTCTGTCCCAAAAAAATAGTCCACATTCCATATTGAGCATGCCTTTAATTTTTCATTTCCATAGATATCCCTTATTAATATACTTTGATATTATTCCACATCAATTACCTATACTTAACAATTAATGATATATAAGGGTATATATGGAAAAATAAGGTAAAAATTAATGTTTCAACTAAGTTAACCACCATTTTCTTAATCTGTGTGAAAATAACTATAGAACTATCTTTTTGGGATGGAGGGAGCATTTGCATATACGGCAAAAACGAAGCAGCCATATACAAGTACACATAAACCAACTGCACGTTTATCAACTACACATCAAAACATATACCAAGTATTCATCTATTCTAGGTATTCATCTAATTCGCTATACCATAAACATGGATCCTTTTAACAAGTTATTCACCAAACGCAACAGAGGTCAATCTCTAAATGAAAAAGGTAAGGTTTTTTTGTGGTAGTGGTTTTTTTTGTGTAAAAGCATGTATTCAGCAGAACTATTCAACATCCAAACATGTATTTAACATAAGCTTTTTTACTATATCAAATAGATGCATGGTATCAAAACATGTATTCAAAAGAATTTTTTTTGGTGTATCAAAAGGGGTGATAATGTGGTACCATCAAAACATGTATTCAACAGAAATCTTTTGTTTAGAGGACTCACCATTGAATTGAATTTATGGTTTTCTTGAATCAGGGGACTCTTCTCGAGTGTGTCAACGACGCTGCTCGAAAAAGAAAATGTATGGAAAATGTTAGTACCAACGTCAAATATACTGCTAATCTAATAGGATCATCAAGAACACCTTTAAGTGATATTACTAATGGTGAGTTTTATTTATTAAGTTACTGTTCTCTGGTATAAATTTAACGTTTATTAGTTCGTGAAATTGATGTTTATTGATTTTTTAAAGCAGCTTCTTATGTGCCCTTTAAAGTTCAACATGCACAACAGATGAATTCATCTATTGAACGTGGTGTGATGAGTACAGGAGTTAAAAGACTTGGTTCAGGTCATTTTACTATTACTAGGAATTCAAGAAATACAAATAGTGATGGCAATTATTTTGAATAATTATATGCATTAGAAGTTTACATTGTTTTTAATTGTTGAAAGCTAACCTATTAGTATGGGATTTGCCCTTTCTTGAATGCAGTTAACTTGCATTTTGATGAGTTACACTCTACATCACAAACAGAGGCAACAATTAGTACGGCCAACAATGCAAGATGTACATGTTCATCAATGACAGTTTAAACTAATGTTACAAATGGCGAGTTTTATCAAATAATAATTGTGCGTTTTCTGGTAAAAACCACAAATACTTTTCTTTTTCTAATATTGATAGTTATTTCTTTTTTACAATAATTTGACTTATACAATATAGTGTTCAATGTAGACACTATAAATTACTTACGAAAAAAATTTAGGCTCATTTTTCTGTATAAAATTTAGTCTTACAAAACAATTTAGGCTTATTTTTTTGTATAGACTGACCTTTGAACTCATATTTGACTTCTGTTGAATCCAGTTAACTTGGCTGATACTGTGGGAGAATCAAACTGTACACCACAAAGTCAGACAATTGTTAGTTCTATCGTGATCAATCCAATAAATGCACAAAGGACACCGTTAAGTAATAACGTGACTAATGGTGAGAATTATCCTTTTTTGTTATTTTCTGTTAGAAATTGAAATATTTATAAATTTCTTATCTAATATTGGCAATTTCTGAATTTCTTGCAGCTATATGTTCTACATCGTCTAATTTTCAGCATGCACAAGTGCAGTGCCAGTCCTGTGATTTTTGGGGCCTGAGGTTAATATAATCAAATGCGCCCCCTTGTAATAATTATTAAAATTTATAAGTGCTTTACAAAAATTAATATTTAAATAAAAGTTCAGCAATAATAGAAAAACGAAAAGAAAAAATCCCAATCATAACACATTTCACATTATAATGTAATAACAAATTTTAAATCTAATATTTCTAATTTTTCTAAAGAAGGAAAAATATTAATCAAATTTTCAATAATTTAATTTTTTTACTAATACAACTCAAAATTCTAAAATAAAATTTTTGAAATTCATAAAGAATTATTTGTTCTCCTAGTTTAGGACATTTTGTTCATATGTGATATTGTTTTTTTTCAAAATAGTTCATATATAATATTGTTGATACGTAGAAAACTCATATTTTTGTCGTTAATTGTCATGAAGCTTATATGGTTTATTTTGAATGTTTTTCATTATTTATTTTGGTGAAAGGCAAGGTTGAAGATGGCAAGTCAAATTGAGATCAATTATATTGATAAGAAAGTACTTTTATCATTAGAAGATGAGTCGTAATAAGCCAGTTTTAAAAATTTTATATAATTTATTTATGTTTTAAAATAATAAGATTCGGTTATTTGGAAGATATTTTGTTTGATATTATGAAATTTAAGAATATTAGAAATTATATATGCATAAAACTAAAGGTGGTATTGCAAATTTTATTCATAGGTGGTACAAACTTTTTATATGATTCTAAGTAGTAAAGAATTAATATAGTTTTTAAAAAAATTAAAGAGTCATACAAAATGTTATATGAAAAAAGTAATAAATATAAAATCAAAAAGCCAAAGGTTGGGGTTCGAACCATGCTGGGTCATGGATGATGAAAAATTAGCCTAAAACCACAATAACCGACTGCCAGGCCGCTGATCACATTTGGTGAACATAACATCATTTGTGATATTAATAATCTTTATGTTTGAAAAAAGAAAAAAAAAAGTCGCCCCCTCCAGTTTTGCGCCTGAGGCGATGGTCTCACTCGCCTCAAGCCAAAACCGGCTCTGCACAAGTGTTCCCTGATAATTTGGGAAATGATGGACTGAATACAGTAAAAAAGAAAAAAGTAAGGTCGGGACGTGGTCCTATTAGACAAACTTAAAGCACAGTGTTTTCTCAGCATATTATAGCACCAAACACTACTATATCTGCTAATGATGACTTATATCTTTTGAATGGAGGTATGTGATTGTATATACAACTTTTTTGCTAGCAATCTTATAACAAGTTGATACAGTCAAGATTCCATAGTCACCAATCTTTTATTTAGTTAATATATATTAAGAATGCGATCAAGTTTTATGTTACCTATTTTTATTTATTTATTTATTTTTTTTTATAACCGAGGGTATCGGGGGACCCGCTTTAATAGCCACCCCACTATTACCTATTGTGAGTTCATTTTCCTGTGAAAAAATGAATAATGATCAAACATTAACAATATTATAATTCAAAAAAAATAAACCCTATCAAATAGTCAAAATAATAATAATAATAATTTAACTCGACTTGAGCTCTTATACCAATCATGCATACTGCTTCTTTGAGATAGATTCCTCCTAAAACAGGGAAAAAATTATATAATTTCCGAAATTGAATAAATATATATACTCGGTAAATGAAAAAAGTAAAAAGATGCAAGTTGGAAGTGACGTAACTATATACTTTCCTAAATTGAAAAGAAAAAATAAATTTTTTGTGTAGATGGAAAAAAAGTTTCTGAAAAATGGAAAAATTTTCGATTTAGTGGGTTTTCGGAGATCAGTGACTTTCAAAACAAATCTTCTTCTATTATACGTGTATCTGCTTCGATTAACCATGCATCTAGCAAAACCCTCAAAGAAAAAGTTGTTAAAATATTTAGACCTGAGACCATCTGCAACGCGTCTGGTAAACCTGCAAATTTTGAAGGTTTGAAGTGGCTTGGCCTCCAATGCAAGCGCCAGACCTGTAAAAATTGGTGGATCTGCTACAGTGACGCTCCAAATTTGGAGTGTCACTGTAGCACACGGTAATTGTAGTGGATTTGTTTTCATTCCAATTTTAACCTTTGCATTGTATGAAAAATCTTTTTATTCCATTTGTATCCCTTTGTATTTGATTAGTATTATTATATTTAAATCAATTGGTGTATATATTATCTTATTTAATTTAATTATTTGTGTAATTTCTTAAATTGTTTTGAAACTAATATAGTTATATTTGCGAAATGGTATGATTGGTTGTCAAATATTTTTTTAAACAAATCAATGTGATGAAAAATAGCTTCATTTCATTTTACATGAAAATATTGTTCTTTGTTAAACGTTACAATAAATATGTAGTCGGGTTGATTAAATATAACGCTTGGGATTGAATTAATTATTCAATTGGATTGACAAAATTTTTACGAAAGCTAACCAATGCAATACATTAATTTTATTACTTGCGGAAGTGGTACAAAGAGAACATAAAGGATACGCGAACATCAACATTTAATAAAATGAAAATTACAATCAAATATCAACTCGTACAGAAGACGTACAAACATGTTAAGATAGACACGCAAACAACAACACTCGACGAAATGAAAACCAAAAACCACGAGCAACTCAATAGAAAAGAATGACCTTTAAAAGGAGGTAGGTCGGCCCCAGATCCTCCAAGATCAGTAATGAAATCTCTATAAGGATATGCGGGGTTTTGTTGTTCGTTCTCCCGTTGTTGGCGTCGTTTACGAAGAATTTTAAGTTGTTCCATGCGAAATTCTTCGCGCAATTCTTGATCTAAAATATTGTCCACGTCTCTTGCTAGAACTACGCTGTCCGACGCATATTCGTTTATCTTATGATTTTGTATCCTATCATCGTTCCCTTTAGTAATAGCTGCTGCAATCTCTTGTTGTCCCCGAACGAGATCAGCAATCACTTTTGAACGCTCTGCTTCACTTTTTCTTTTTGCCTTTGCCTTTTTAACCCCAATTGGTCTTTGGCTTGAGCTACCACTTGGGCTATCTTCATTAATGTCAATAGAAAATGAAGACAATCCAGCAATGGCTGACGCTTGAGAATCCGAAGAAGTGCCGTCTACATGTAATCCTTCAGACCGGATAGAATGTGTTTCGTACTTTGGAAAATCCACTTCAACATCTTTTCCAAATTTTTGACATTTCTTAAGAATCGGCCAAACATGGTCAAACCTAAAGCCTTTTTTGAAGGCCGCCTCTTGCATCATCATAATTTTAGCCTGGTCAAACTACAAAACAACAAAAAATTGTTAGCATTTGTCAACTACGATTTATAAAGTAGAACATACGGTAAACATTTTTACGATGTCTGTATCATTTGCTCCACTTGGATTTTGATCCTCCACTTGATCGATACAGGCCCGTAGTTTCATAGTAGCAGTTCTTATAACACCCCATCGACTTTCCAGTGATCTTAAAGGCCGTTTGCTCAAGTGTGCTGGTCGTGATGAGTTATATTCCTTCTCTATACGGCTCCAAAAGCGCTCATTTGATTGATCACGACCTATTATAGGGTTTTGGGAAATTTCAAGCCACACACGGCTTAGATGCATATCTTCTTCAGGAGAGAAGTTGGAACCTCGGTTGCTGGAACTCATGATGTATTTTAGAGATAGAGTTTTTCAGAGAGTGGTATTTGGTGAGAAAAGTGCGAGGGATGGGCATGAATTTATAAAAGATAGTAGCATAGGATGTGGTGAGTTTACGTAAAACGAAATGATATGATGAAAGGACTTGGTAATCTCATCCGACGCTTGTAAATTAAAGTGATTCGATTAACGTCTTTGATCATTTCACTCAAATCGAGATATGGTATCCGAAGATAAGATACGATATTATAATGTAACGATAAAAAAATAGGCATGACCTGTTGAAAGATAGTGGCCAGTTTACGTGAAACGAGGAGATTACAATATCACGTGGTAACAGTAAAAAAATAGGCCTGAGCTATTGAAAGTTGGTGGTTTATTGAAAACAAGTTAGTTCACGTAAAACGAGGAGATTACATTTTCATCCGACGCCTGTAAATTAAAGTGATTCGATTAACGGCTTTGATCATTTCACACAAAAAAATGAGATATTTACATTTTCACTTATATAAGGTAGGTAGTTATGTTGAGACAATCATTCATAGAACCAATTTTCAACTTCATATCCAATTAGATATTACCAGCAAGATTATTCATTGATAAAATGAATTCCAACAATGGTGGTCCTTCTAATAATTACAACTTTGATATCATCGAAATTCAAGCGCAGCTTGCGAATGAGCTTGACGATATTGAAGCCCTTCAAGATGCTGCCATTCACCTGTATAATAGCAATACCATCCTTTTAACACATTTGCTGGAACAACAAGGAGTCCCCCGTGCACCTGGGGGATCTCATACGCCGCGAGAAGTCGATAATCGTGATCGTGAGGGTGCTCATCTCCGGTTGTGGAACGACTACTTTTCCGAGAATGCACATTATAATGATGCGATGTTTCGTAGGCATTTTCGTATGTCAAGGCCATTATTTTTACGCATTGTGGAAGCTATGGAATCCCATGATAAATACTTTCAGCAAGAAAAAGATGCACTTGGCCGACTGGGGTTGTCTTCCATACAAAAGGTAACTGCTGCATTTCGAATGCTTGCATATGGTGTTCCTGCAGATGCCACAGACGAATATGTTAAAATAGGCGAGTCCACTGCAATTCAAGTTTGAAAAAGTTTTGTCGTGCAATTGTGGAGGTTTTTGGGGGTCGATATTTGAGATCACCAAATGATGACGATGTAGCACGACTTTTGCACATTGGTGAACAACGTGGATTCCCTGGAATGCTAGGCAGTTTGGATTGTATGCACTGGAGATGGAAAAATTGTCCAAAAGCTTGGGCAGGCCAATATTCAGGCAGAAGTGGAGCGCCGACAATTATCCTAGAGGTCGTCGCAGATTATGATCTTTGGATATGGCACACAAACTTCGGCATGCCGAGTTCAAGTAATGACATTAATGTCCTAGACAAATCTAAACTATTTCGAAACTTAGCTAAAGGTATTGCACCACCCGCTAATTTCGTTATACAAGGACGAGAATACAATATGGGATATTACCTAGCTGATGGCATATACCCGAAGTGGGCCACTCTCGTTCAAACAATCCATGAGCCACATCGAAAAAAAGAACAATATTTTGCAATGCGACAAGAGAGTTGTCGAAAAGATGTCGAACGAGCATTCGGAGTTTTGCAATCTCGATTTGCAATAGTCGCTGGTCCATCTCGATTTTGGGAAAAACATGTCTTGCACGATATCATGAGTGTGTGCATTATAATGCACAACATGATCATAGAGGATGAACGTGATATTGAAGCTCCAATTCGAGAATGGGTAGAAGCGCCTAGCCCTCAAGTTGAGTTAGTGACAGATGAAAATACTCGTTTCAATGAGTACATGGGTCGCTTCCGAAAGATCAAGGACAAAGAGGCTCATTTTGCACTCCGAAATGCCTTAATTGAACATTTGTGGGAAGAGTACTCCAATTCGAATAATTAAAGAACTATATCCAACCTATTCTAAGTATTGCTAGCAATCCAATGGTGTGTGGTTAATTAGTTCTCGGTTCTTTCTTTTATGTTCTCGTTTTTTAAAATTATGGTTGTATTTTATATTTTTGTGTGCTCGTGTGTTGCATTTCAATAAATGAAATATTTTGTACTTAATAGTGAATTTTACTCCAATAGCTAATTAATTAGTTAGTTAAGTTAGTGCCAAAATCTATTATTAAAATCATTTAGTAACTAAAATAATGAAAATAATAAATATTATTCATTTGATGTGACATATTTAGAGTTTTGGGTTGGAGAAGAAACTGTAAAATAGAGGGAAAAAACTGTATTTTAGAGTGTTAAAACTTTGTTTTAGAGGGATGTATTGCAGATGGTCTGATAACTTCAACTATGTAAAATGCAAGTTGGAAGCGTTGTAACTATTTAATTTACAGATTTTTCGATATTGCAGATTTTTCGCAGATCAATGCCTTTTCATAACAAATCTTCTTCGATAAAACATGCTTCTGCTTCGATTAACAATGGATCTAGCAAAACCCTCGAAGAGCAAGTATTAAAACAATTGGATTCGATAATTTCAACTATGTAAAACGCGAAAAAGATACTTATCCCTTGATTTTTGTTGATTAATTTGTTGAATCTTCAACAGATCGACGAGCATGTGAGATCTTCTCTAATAGTGGGGCAATTGTTTGATTAACCAGACATTTGAAGGACAAATCTGAGCCGAATGATGACTTGAAGGACGAAAAACTACACATTTAAAGGACAATTCTTTTCGTTCAATGGAAAGCAAATAGGATTTACAGGGTTGTTTATAGATAGAGAGAGACGCTTGTGTGTCTCCAGAAATAGAGAGTCAGATTTTTTGGATGTTTACACAGATGTGCTTGAATAATGCTGTTTTGACGGGTCGGGTTGGTCGTTATTTTCAGATGGTAATGTCCCTTTTGAGTTTTGAGGAATGGAGCGACTATTCACACCCCCCTTCTCCTAAACACACCCCAAAATTTCTCTCATTCCCCATAATACTCTTCCAACTTACATTACAAAAAATAATAAAATAAAATTAATTGCTCTCGGTCGGCAATGGTTGAACAACTTCAAAGCTATTTAGTTGGAGATGGCTGAATCGCTTCAACACTATTCGGCTGCCGAACAACGTTGAAGAGTTTCGACCAACCATGGACGAATAGCTTCACCCAAAAAAAAAAAAGGGGCTGCAAGTTTTTCTGCTATTTTCGACAGCAATTGTTACTGGAAATGGCAGCCAAAAATGGGGAGGAGACCACCCCCCCCCTCCTTTTTCGCTGCAAAATTGCAGCAAAAAGGGGAGGGGGGTTCTCCATCCTCAGTTGTTGCAATTTTTGGCAGCACTAAAGTTGCCAGAAATGGCAGCAACTAAAGCTGCCACAGTTGCCGCAGTTGGCAGCTTTAGTTGCTGCCATTTCCGACAACTTTGAAGCTGTCGGAAATGGCATCCGCCCACCGTTCCTTTGTGTATGTGTGTTTGGTTTTTTTTTTTTTTGAAAGGGTATTTTGGGGATATAAACATTTTTGAGGTGTTTCTAGAAGAAAAGGGGGTGTGGATAGTTCATCCATTTGAGGAAATTAGGTGCAGCACCTTGATTTTTTACTACTTTTGATATGTACCGGCTATTTCACCTGTGCGTTGCACGGAAGACAAATTTTGTTAACTAATAACGGTATTGATAGATATTAATAATATTAACATAATACCTAAAAAATAATTAAAATAAAGAATGAATTACAATAATAAATTTAATTAATTTGATTCGAAACAATTCTATTAAAATTTTGACGTACTAATCCATCATACAAATATGCAAAGAACAACCCACGAAAATTCGTACAACTTAATTTACCATTCTTCATAGAATAGTAACTTAATTGGCATTTACACCCGTATTTTACACGTGATGACAATTCATGGCAAAGATTGTGATAATATATCATATTTTGCGCATTGCAAGATTAATCTGCTACTGTAAATCCAAAATAAAATAACATTAAATGTTATAGTTATAAAAATAAGAATACTAAAATAATTCTATTAACATCCGTAGAGCTCATGATTTTTTCTTTAAAATTATTTTGCATTCCATTATGTGCAATTATAAATTTGAGGAGATATTAATTATACATCAATGTCATGTACAACATTAACAATTAATATGTAAATAATGATTTTTAAGTTTTAATTATGAAATATAATCAGTAGAGAGATATATTATAAAAATAACAATGTAGTGAGTACAGTCCGACAGACCCTAACATTCCATTCTTGACAGGCTGGAAAACACTTATCCTCGTTCTAACCCATCCTCATTGAATCTAGGCCGAGTGGGGATGATATAATAATTATAATATGATGGGAACTTCCATTCCCCGTCCTCGCCCCACTTTTTAATATATGTGTTACTGATACACGTATATTAACTTATAAGATATAAACTCAGTAATTTAACATATTCGGCATGTTAAATTATTCGATATAAATTTTAAATTAATTTAGATAAGATAAATAAATTGAAATATATATGATTAATGCTTAAAATATACAATCTAATTTATGATACTTAAAAATTAAATAAAATCTCAACGAGCAAAATTCGGTGTAAAATAAATAATTCAAAGTAGTTAGAATTCTTAATATTTATTTAGGATATAGAAACTTAGATAAATAGTTAACATAGTCGAAAACCAATTAAAATATTCTAATTAAGTCGCATAATTTTAATAACTGATTAAGTCGATAACCCATTATTTAGTAAGAATTTTTGGACTTATTCACTCGCAAAAGCGATAAATTAAACCAAAAAAATTATTATACAATTGTTGGTTCGAGTAGTGTCAAAATTAAAAAAAAAATTATTACTATTTGAAGACCTAGTTTTTGAGCTTGTTACTTAAAAAAAAAAAAGAGAGGAGAAAATCCTTTGAAACACCCTTAATTATACAAAAAGAAATATTAATATTTTGCCACCAATTATAACTCAAAAGAAATATTATAAAAACACAAAAACATATGAGAATCGAAAGAAAAGTATGTTATGAAAAAAGAATGATATTGAAAAAATAAATAAAGTTAATTAGGGACTACTGATCAACCGACTTACTCTACAATAAGATGTAACACCCAAATTCTATTTTTTGAAATAATTATGTTTCCCCCTTTTAGAAATTTAATTAATTTTGATTAATTTTTGTCTAATGAAACTATCTCAATTTTCGTCCAATGAAAATATATCCAATTAAATCTAAGAAACATAATTAATTGTAATTAATTTTAACATAATTAATTCTAATTAATTCTTGTTTTTCACTAATTATTTATAAAAATAATTTATTAATTCTAAAATAATTACTTTTTTAACCGCACTTTTATGAATTGTATGAATCTAATTCTAAAGATATTTTATAATTAAAAAAATATATTTCATGTCAAAAGATGTCTTTTATTTTTTATGAAAAATCTAGTCAATCATGGTAATATAATTAATTTTGATTAGTTTTCGTTCAATGAAACCATATCAATTTTCGTCCATTGAAACCAACTCCAATTAAATTGTAACAATATTATTAAATTTAATTAATTGTGATTTTAATTAATTTTTATTTTTAGCTAATTATTTATGAAAAGAATTAATTATTTCTGAAATAATCATTTAAACATCTGCACTGTTAAGAATTCTATGAATCTAATTTTGAAGAAATCTCGCAATTTAAAAGATATGTTGCAATTTTTTTTTTCATTTTTTGGGGAATAGCCTTTGTCCATTGAACTCATGTCCAACTAAATATTAGTAATAGAATATATTATTTGATTAATTATAGCATAAATAATTTCAAAAATAATTTGCTTGATAGCCATAATTTTAAAAATTATATGAATCCAATTTTAAGATATCTTATAATAGAAAAGATATCTTAGAATTAAAAAGATATAGATATAGATTCAATTAATTTGAAAATTGATTAATGCTACAATTGAATGATTAATTAAATAAAATTGATGTTAGAGTTTCTTTTAATTTTTATGTAAAAATTAAATAAATAGTATTTTATCACACCAAAATTAAATCTTAGAGAAATTGCTAATTGCCAATTTAATAAATTTTCATTTATTACCTAATTATTATTTTTAAAAACGATGAATTCTTTCTAAAATTAATGAAATGGTCCAATCTAGTTTTAGATTTTTGTCTCCAACCTAGTTTGAAATTTTTGTCTTACACATTTATTTGAATTTTTATGTAAAAATTTAATTAATTGTAATTTTTCATCACAGAAAAATTAAATCTTCGAGAAATTTCTAATTTTAATTAAGGTAAAAAAAAATTAAAATTAAAATTTGTCATTGATGTTTACATGTAAAAGTACAAGATTTATTTAATGTATCAGTTGATTTAGCTTAATTGATTTTATTCCTTGTTTAATTTACCTTAACAATAAATGAAATGAAAATTTTCGCTTAAAAAATTTATTTTTACATAAATCGAGTCTATTTTTTTTTATAATTACATGAGAGTTTTGATTTTATTTACCATATTAATATATCTCATCTTCTTCTTTATTCTTTATATTATTCATATAAATTTTAAATGAATTTGAGTCTATTTTGCGTAATTACACGAGAACTTGTACTTAAAGTACCATATCAATATATAAATTATTATTTTTGGAAATTAAATGTTTATTAGGAAAAAATTATTCAATTTTAAATATAAAATAAAGCTAGCTTTAGCATATATTTGCCAAATAAAAAAATTGAAGCATTGTTATTCATTTAATTTGTTCTTAAGATAAATCAAATGCGAAATAGAATTAAAAGGTAAAACAATTTATACATCTCATTATATTTGAATTTTACGCACAAATATCAATTAAATGCCGTAATAAATTATCAAATTTTTTAATCTGATTATGTCAGGGGACATTAATCTATAGGTAGAAAATGAAAAAAAGAGAGAGAAAATGATAGATAGAGTATTTGGATATTATGAGATTGGTAAAGTAGTGTGGAAATAATCAAATAAAATCTATATACATTAATATTAATATATTAGAAGATTAAAGAAAACAAAAGAGAGTTAAATATGGATTAGGAAAGAAAATATAAAAAATAAAAAGAGTTTGTTTTAAATGGGAAAGCTAGTTTAAGAAAATAAAAAAATATAATAAGAAAAGGTTCATTTTTTTTATATATGAATTATTCTGTATATAGATAAAAGATTATTTTAGTCAAATTTAATAGGTGGGAAAAATTGGTGATGTATTTTGGAGGGAAAAAATACTCTTTTTATTTATTTATAGATTTGATTTCCTTTTAAAAAAAATGGACGAGATGTATCTGAATATAATGCCATGTTTTTGAATTATGTTTTTACCTACTCTATTATTTTATTATTTTATTAATATTTTTGTGACCATTTGCAACCGCTGACAAAGATTATCGGTTCCTCATTTATAGGTCCTTTTTCAAAAATAAAATTAAAAGATCAGTTTCCACCAGATCAATTGTGTTCCTAGTTCCTAATTCCAGTAGAAGTCTTCTTCTGTTGAACTTGTCTTAAGACCTATTTCTTCTCAATTAAACTCTACGCGTGTACAAATTCCAAGTATACGTGAGTTCATCTCTTTCGATTTTGCCCTAATTGTTTTATTTGGCCTTGTTAGGTCATTGTTGTAATCACCGAAAATCAGTTCTCTTGGTTCCATTCTTTCTGCTATGTAGATTTTGGAGACTACTATGACACTCCCAAAAAGTGGACTGGTTGAACAAACAAGCGGGAGAAGTAGCCTCAGCCCAAGGAATCAGGGCAGAGCATAGCGCAACAAGGGTGGTCATCGGAATACTCCTCGGCCACAACATGCAAAAATCACGATTGAAGTTGAAGATGTTGCGGAGGTTTGTGAAAAAAATTTCGGCTGCATTTTGTCGTTGTTAAGAAATTGATTGGGTCTAAACATTAGTGGTGAACTTTTTTGTCCTGTTGCAATGATACTATCTTCCAATTTAGAGCCTAGAAGTTGATAACATATGAATTCGCCTGCTTGAGTCATTTATCTTGCTTCCTTATTGGATATATGACCATGAGTGTCATAAAATTTGACCAAAATTGACACCAACAAAAAATTGATCTATTTTGTGTATTGTGTAATCATACATATACTAAAGAGAAGAAGTAATGCTCTTCCCGCCAAGTGCATCACTTTTTTTTAATACTATACATTTTTATTTTTATTTTTATTTTTAACCGAGTCATTTTTTATATTATTCATTCAGATTTCATTACCAAGGCATTAAGAATGTGGCTAATCAATTCCATTTTACTTGGAAAAGTTAACACAGCCGCCTGCAGAACGTTGATAATCATTTCTATTTCACTTGGAAAAGTAAACACAGCCACTTATAATTATTAAAATTTTATTTCAGATTGCACGGTACTCAATGCATTCAGAACCAATATCCATGAGAAACCACTCTGAACATCAAAAACATAATAGTAGTAACAATAATTATGAAATCCAATTCACGCGTATAGTTAAACACGTCTGTAATTAACCAGTGTATTGAGAAACCAATAAACTTCCTCTTTGAATGTGTACTGCTCTTTTAATTCTTGAAATCTTCACTCTGGCTACAACTATTAAATAGTGGGCGTGTTCGTTCATTACCCCTCTCTTCAGGCATCACTACTCTCCTCTTCAGGCATTCAACCATGTCATCTGCTTTTACTTTGATTAAGGATTTGAACAATAAGCGGATGGATTGGCATATTCGTGTAACGTGCTGTCGCAAATGGCGTGTTCCCGCTCATAACAAGGCTCCACCGTGCCTTGAGTTTCTATTTGTTGATGTTGATGGAAGTCGAATCCAGGCCACTGTAAAAGGGCGATTGATCTCAAAATATGAAAAGCAGATTGAAGAAAAAGGCCTTTATTGCATTAAACAATTTTCAGTCATTGACAATGCAGTCAGAAATTATCCAGTAACCGATTACCCATATAAAATTAACTTTGATAATGATACTTATCTTTTTCCCACCACTTGGAGTCGTTTTCCAGAGACTATTTACAGGTTTCGTTCTTTTGGTGATATCAAGACAATTGGCCATTCTGAAGATAATGCTCTATTTGGTAACCTGTTTGTTACATAAAAAGAAATTTTATGTCTTATGTTCTTTGTATATAAATTTTTTAATTGATTTTATGTTCTTTGTTCACAGATGTGATTGGCCATGTTGTTCATGCAAATAAATCAAGGATGCAACCGCAACATACAGATAACTCTTGAGGATTTACAGTACAATCTATTTTCATCTTATTTAAATAATATTTTATTTATATTATTTTTTATTTTCCATTTATACTGCAATCTGATTTTATTAAAATCTTTTCCTAATAGAAAAAATCGCCTGAAGTGCACTTTGTGGGAACCGTATGCTATTGTGATGCTTGATCAGTATGAAAACAAAGGAAATGGATATTTGGAGTGGTGTAGGACCAAGGAATTCAAAGGTTTGACTCTTCTTATTTAGGAGTTCATTTTTAGTTTTCAAAAAATATTTTGATTAACTATAGGTCTTTTGCAGGTGAGGTAGGGCTGTCCAATATTTTTAATGCCACAAATTTGATTTTCAGTGGGGCGGTTGAAATTGATGAATTTAAAAACAGGTCAAATGTTAAGTAATCTTATTATATTTTTTTTTTATGTTATAAAACTAGAGAAATAATAGAGAGATTTTAGAGAGAATGAATTCTGATGAATGATTTTCATTAATAACTGAAGTCCTATTTATATGGAAACTTCTAATGGCACAATCGTAATTACATAATTTCATCAGGGACATAATAGTCATTCACAATAATATAATAATATATAATTTATCCTTGAGGCTCGCGCGCATGATTTTATAACACTCCCCCTTGAATGACTATTTGTGAAATTGTCTTCTAGACTTGTTTGGAGAAAAATCCAATGAAACTTTCAAACTGATTGTATGAGAGCTTGGAGTGGCCATATGCTACATCATCAAAACATTGCTCCCCCTGATGTCGATTAATTGTAGAGGAGTATTCACGTGCTGCCTCGTTAAAACCTTGTCAAGAAAACCCAGTGGGAAAAACTTGATCAAAGGAAAAAGAGTACAACTACTCCGTCTGATTTCATATCTTGAGGACTGATATCTTTACTTCTGGTAAAAGATTTCGATCTCATTATTGTTTGGATCTGAAGCATGGTCTCTATTACAACTTGGTCCAATAGATACACTGTATTGATTTCTCCTGTTGTCCTCAATATACCATGAATATGCACATAGAGATATGGCAGTTGACTTGATTAAATAGGATTGATTTGAACTCGAGAGAGGTAAATTATATTATTTTCGTGAATTCGATCTAACACAAGTTGAGAATAGAAATTGAGAGGAGAAATCGAATAGGATAACTATAGATAAATCGAGATTCCCAACTTCATTCTCCATTAATTCACACTATCTTTTTCAATTTCTTAGTTTTATTTTTTGAGCTTAATTTAGTTTTCTAGTTATAATTGAAATTCACACTCTTTGATATTTTTATTGATTCTAGTTGAGATTAGGTTAAGCCAATATTGAATAGAATAGTCCTCGTGGGTATGATAATCCGGACTCAAAAAGTCCACTTTACTACTTGTTGATGACATCGTACACTTGCGATTCGTAATTTGCACAACAAGTTTTTGGCATTATTGCCGGAGACTAATTTTATTTAATATTGGTTTATATTAATCGTAGTTTTTAATTTTAGTTTAATTTTTGTTTTTAGTTATAAAAGAATTTGATACTTGTTTTTGTTCTTAATTTTTCAGAAAAGTGTTCGTTGCACGACTCGTTCGCAAGGCGGCAATCTAGAACACTTTGATTCTGAGATTGAACGTACATTAAGAAAAAGAAGCAAAGAACACACCCAAAAATAGAAAGAATTGCAACTGTCAATAGAACACTTAGAAGGAGATGATGAGGCAAGGCGAAGAGCAGCTGCAGAGGAAGCAGCATGAAGAGTATCTCTGATTAATAGGGAGAATCGAGAATATGAGGATGATGGGGAGGAGGATGAAAATGAAGAAGCTAGAAATCTCCAATGGTTGGATTTTTTACTCCACCTCCAGCTCCCACCAAATCTAACATCGTATATCCTTCTTTTGGGAGGACTGACTTCCAACTGAGAGCTAATATAATCAACATGTTCAGCAATAGCCATCAATTCTATGGTCTAGTGCATGAGAATCCGTACACTCATCTCGCCGAATTTTTGAGACCATGCCAGAACTTTAAGTTTGAAGGAATCAATGTCGATTGTTTAAGGCTCTACCTTTTCCCCTGTACTTTGAGAGATGGTGCAATGGAATTGCTTGAGTCCGAGCCAGATGCTAGTATAACAACATGGGAAGATTTGGTCAAAAAATTTAGCAATAGGTGTTTTTCTCCAGCTGAATTTGCCAAAATGCAACTTGATATCTCTACTTTTCAGCAATACGATTGAGATAGCTTTCATAAGGCTTGCAAAGCTATAAGGGGATGCTAAGAAAGTGCCCAAATCATGGTTTTGAAAAAGGACCCCAAGTTCAATATTTCTATTTGGGTTTACCTCCGCAATTCAAATCTACAGTGGACTCCTTAGCTAATGGGTCTATCACAAATAAGAGGGTAAATGAAGCTTGGGAACTCATGGAGTTGATTGCAAAGACACAGACTATGTTCCCATCAGATAGAGTAGTGTTAAAGAAGAAACCCAACATATATGGAAGTGATTCACAAGTAGCCACAAATGCTCAGATAGCTGCATTGACTAAACATGTGGAGTTGCTAGTGAAAGCACAAACCCAAGGGGTACATTAGATTCAGTCAAGTTTGATATGTGGACATTATGGGGTGAAACATCATATTTCTGAGTGCATGCTACTGGGAGCTCAAAATGGTCCCCCACATGAGATAATTTTAATAATCCCCCACATGAGAACAAGCTAAGTTTGGGGGACATGTTTCAATAGTACATGCAGAAGACAGATAAGGTGTTGGAACGAATTGACTTAAACTATCAGAATCAACAAGCCTCCATAAAGAAATTAGAGGGTCGAATTGGACAGATGGTGTTACAACTTGCAGAAAGATATCGTGGAACATTCCCGAGTAACACTGAAATGAATCCAAGAGAACAAGCAAATGCCATCTATCGTGTGAGAGACTGGCTCAAAATTCAGCTAGTTGCAACATAAACCGCGCCATATATTCCACCAAAATCCTACGTTCCTCCAATTCCGTTCCCTCAAAGACTAAGGGCACTTTCGAGAAAAGTAGAGGCACAGGCCATAACCCTAAGAAGTGGAGTTCAATTGTCCGAAATTCATGTTAAGAGGCCACAGAAGGAGATGCAAGGTGTAGTGAATGAGGAAACAAATAAAGATGGAGAAAAGAATGAGCAACTGGTTGAGGAACAAATTGAGAACAAAATTGAAAAAGTTGAGAAAAAGGTTCCAACTCCAGTTAAAGCATATGTGCCACCTATTTCATTTCCCCAAAGGCTACAAAAGAGCAAGCTCGATAAACAATTTGCCAAATTTCTAGATATTTTTCAAAAAGCTGCACATCAACATCATATTTTGGAGATGCTCTAGCTCAAATACCATTGTATTTGAAGTTCATGAAGGAGATGCTTTCAAACAAAAGAAGATTGGAGGAGTTCGAACAAATGTTATCGATAGAAGAATGCAGTGCAATTTTGAAGAATAACCTGCCACCAAAACTAAAAGATCCAGGGAGTTTCTATCCCTTGCAATATTGGTAATATAAATTTTGATAGATCTTTATGTGATTTAGGTGCCAGTTTTAATTTAATGTCATTGTCTGTTTATAGAAACCTTGGGTTGGGCGAGCCAAAGCAGACGACAGTGACATTACAACTAGCTGATCGATCAATCAAGCGTCCATATGGGATAATTGAAGACGTTCTGATAAAAGTGGGAAAATTTATTTTTCCAGCAGATTTCAAGATAATGGACATTGAAGAGGATATTAGAATGCCACTCATTCTTGGATGTCCATTCCTAGCCACTGCACGAGCTCTAATTGATGTGGAAAAAGGAGAGGTAATTTTGAGGGTTGATGAGGAAAATGTGACGTTCAACATCCTTCAACGAGATAGTAAAACTGTTCAAGGAGAAAGTTTTTTTGAGCTCAAGTCAATTAAAAAAGAAGGTGTTGAGCCGGACAGGGAAGATGAACCTCAAGGCATCTGGAATGAAGTGTGGACGCCTAAATGGAAGAAAAAAGAGCTGGAGAAGTGTTGGGAAGGCAAATTCAATGAATTCAAGGTTTCCCAAATCCATGTCAAACCACCATGATAATTGTCTCAAAAGTCGAGCTCTAGACTATAAATCGAGCGCTTAATGGGAGGCAACCCATTTTTCTTTCCTTTCATTTTTTTTTTTTATTATTTTTCTTGCATCTCATATAGTTTTTATTTTTTATTTTTCTTATTTTTTAGGAATAAGTCGTCATCCCAACAACCAGCATAGAAGGCGCCCCGATAGATAGATTGTGCTTGCTACCACTTTGATCCGATGTTCCAATCTAATTTCCGAGGAGTACCTAATCTTTCTTCTCCTTTATTTCTGCTATTTTTTTTATATCCCCTTTCTACTTTTACATTGAGGACAATGTTGGTTTTAAGTTTGGGGGCGTGGTTTTAATTTTCGTACTGTGTTTAGTTTTTGATTTGCGTGTCGTAGCCATTTGTAAAAAAATTGGCCTTTTATTTGTTTGGTCAAGTAGAGTATCTGAGTATCGCCGATAATTGTTTCTTTTGGACATAACTGAATAGGATGACAGTTGGACTTTTGAGCATCACGTGATCTTTTAAAATTTTCTGGTCACTTATTGATGCATGATTAACTTTATTTGAGCACATGGTCATTTTGTGACTTAGATTTATGTTGGGTGTAATCTAGATGTTGTGTTCCCTATTATTACCCGAAATTAAGCATTTAACCCTTATAACTAGGTAATCTTCCTCAAACCGAATTATAGGATCAAGCTAGCTTAAAGGTTAAGTTCGGGGGTGGTAAGACTAGTGACTTTATTTTGGGGAACTACAGTTTGATGTTTTGATATTTTTGTTTTGAGTTGAAAAACTTTTTGTTGGCGAGTCTGTACCGGCACTGACCAATGCTATCATTTTCCCGTGAAAAAAAGAAAAAAAAACCGAGTAAAGTAAAAAAAAAAAAAAAGAAGAGAGAGACATCATTTGCATTCATTTCATTTGTGCCCCATTCTCTTGTCTCATTGACTTGAGTGATTAAGTTTGAGGGGTATTTTACCCGATGCCTTGAGTGACGAACTCCGGAGTTATTGACCTAAAGCTCGCTACATGAGTCATTGAGAAAGTAGTATTGTTGGGGCATTGTATTGCACTTCCATATCATTTTTTTTTTTAAATGCGGGAACTAATATTGATAGGGGTTTGAAGTGCCGGGATAAGACTCAAAGGCCAGAGGTTTGGAAACTTGGAGTAGAGATGGATGGATGGATATCGGTAGTTCCTTTAACATCTAGTCACTTTTTCTTGACATCTAGTGTGGAAAAATGCATCGAAAAATTTTTAGAACACCACATTGTAAGAACACCTCGAGATTTGAGAGAAAAAAAGTGAAATCTTGCAAAAATGGGATTTACAGCCATAGTTTTGGTATTTACGGCCGTCAATTTTAAAGTTATAACCGTAAGCGTCTAGGTACGACCGTAAGAAGATAAGTGGGGGATGCCAAAATTTTTAGGATGTTTAATATGGCCGTACATTTATGGGTTACGGCCGTAAAAGTTCTTTGGTTTTTGTGATTTTTCAACGGAAGAAAGCGGACATCATAAAAATCCACAAATTGATAGTTCGGACCTGAAACCCGAAGATGGAGGAGAAGATAAGAAGAATAAGAGAATTTCCAATTCTGATACTTTTAATACCGATTTCAAAAAAGCACCAATAGGCGGTAAGGAATTTCAACTATTATACAACTATTGCAACAAGAAGTTCCAATTCGTATCTGGATGAGGCTACGACACTTTCAACAAATATTTGGAAAGAGATCATAGTAACATGCTCGTTGGACTCTAGTCAACACAAACTCAAATTACTGGGTATGAAAATTTTTCTGGTACTTCTCAATTATTTAAATACTCAGACAAAAGAAATAAAATGGAATTAGCGAAAATGATTAGTATGGAACACTTATCTTTTAGTTTTGGTGAAATAATTAGTTTTAATAATTATTGCCAAAGAGCTTTAAGTGCTAGGGCAAAACGTGTACCTAGAAATACTCTAAAATATACACTTTTGAAAATGTTTAAAGATCGAAAAAAGAATTAACACAAATTTTTTCAAAATTAGATAATTCAGTTTCTATTTGTAATTATATTTGGAGTGGTCATTGGGAAACACAATCCTACATGGGCATAACATGTCAATGGGTTGATAACGAATGGTATATGCAAAAAGAATTATTTCATTGGGATGTTTTGATGATTGACATAATACCAATAATATTTTTAGAATAATTCAAAATATTTTGAAGGAATATGGTCTAGTTAGGAAAATTTTTTATATTTCTTTTGATAATGCAGCAGCAAATACTGCTTCAATTAGTGAGTTACAAATTATTTGTCAACCTAATATTGGTGGTAAATTTTTTCATATTCGATGTGCATGTCATTTTTTTAACTTATGTGCACAAGATGGATTGAAATGCTTAAATGTTGCACTTACACCAATTAAACAGACAATTTCTTATTTATGGTCATATAGCACCGTAATGAAAAGTTGGCAGAAGTATTGTAAAGAAAATGGTAGGAGACCAAAAAGATTTCCTAAAGATATTCCGATTTGTTGGAATTCAACTTATAAGTAACTAAATGGCTCCTTTCCATACAAAGACTTGTTATGCACTTTTATTTCACAAAATGTACCTCAAGTTACTTTTTATCCACAAAATTGGGATGTTGCACTAATTCCGATTCCGATTTGAATGTTTTTTATGATGCGATATATGTTTTAAGTGGTGTTTATTATCGTACGTCACATTTACTTTTAGTTGAATGTATTAATGTGGTTGGTGCATTTGATGAATATCATGATGATATGATTTTAGGAGAACTAATAGTACTGATGAAAAGTAAATGGTTAAAGTATTTTACGAAAATTCTTTTAATTAATCTTGTTGCATGTTTTTTATCCTAGGACTAAAATAGAAGGTTTAACTGTTTATTTAACTTATTATTACAATTGTTTGGATATTAGTGTTGATGTTGATATGCAATTGTATCAAGTTAAAAATGTAGTTAGTGTTGTGAACGAGAGAATTTTCATTTAAATTCTCGTTTATGAATTCATTACAAATGGCCTCTATTTATAGGAAAATATTAGGGCACATAATATTACAAATATTGATCCGATATACAATAGTCATTCACACAATAAAACATAATTATTACATCAACTTTCATTGCCTTTTACTTTTTCTTTTCGGTGCCTTTTACAACACTCCTCCCTGAATGACTATTTCGACAACTGTCTTTAACCTTGTTTGGAGAAAAACCCTGTAGGAGAAAAACTTCCAAACTGATTGTAGGAGAGCGTGAGTGATCATATACTGTTTCAGGAAAACCTTATAGGACAAAAAAACTAAGCAAAGAGAAAATAGTAAGTTGCTTCCCCGGATGACGATCATTCTTATAGGAGTATTCATGTGCTGCATCGTTAAAAATCTTGTCAAGAAAACCCAATGGGATAAAATTTGATGGAAGGAAAAAGAGTACATCCACTCCATCTGATTTCGTATCTTGAGGATTGATGCATTTACTTCTAGTGAAAGATTTTAAGATCATCATTTGACTTCAAGTAATATCTTCATTATAAACTGATCTAATAGATTCATTGAGTCGATTTCTCTTCTAGTCCTCAATATATCATGACTATGCCTTTTAAGATCGTCATCTGACTTCAAGTAATGTCTTCATTATAAACTGATCTGATAGATTAATTGAGTCGATTTCTCTTGCAGTCCTTAATATATCATGAATATGCCTCATTAAAACCTTATTATGAAAAATCGAGTGGGAAAAATCCTACTGAAGGAAAAAGAGTACATTATTCATGTTAATACGTCATAAATGTTGAATTTATTACTTTAGTATTATTTCATATCCTGTGCTTATCTGCAACCCGCAATCTCGAACGTATATCCTCATTGTATCGAGATATATACATGAATCTTTGCTAGTTGATAAGTGCTAGAAAAGCACTTAAATAACTCTTCTATTTTACGTATTTGTGTGTTTTATTAGTATTATATGTTTATTTTTATGTGTTTTCCTTTTATTGTGTGTTTAGGGTCACAAGAAATCAAAAGGAGCCAAAATAAATAAAAATGGAGCGAAAACGGAACTTGAGACCAAAATGCAAGCATATTCAAAGATGGAGGGCCTCCGATGCAATTTTATGAAAAGATTTTTTTACAATTTTTCTTGTGCCAATATAAAAGAATATCAAAAGAGGATTTCCACATTTTTGTCGGATCCCAAATCGGAGTTTTCTAGTGAAAGTTATGGCCATTTGAAGAGAAAGGACAAAGCGTAAAAAATCAGCAGCTCGAATTTATTGCCGCAGTTTAGTAATTGGACCATACATTTGCTACAAAATTCGGATTGACCTGCACTTTATATTTTTGGAAAGGACACTCAGAGGGCTACAACTTTGATGTTGACGTCTTCAAATGATTCGGATTATATCATGGTCAACAAATGGGAAAAACCGAGGGTGATGTGAATGGAGGATTTCTTGGGTCATGTTTTGGTAGAAAATTCATAACTTTCTATTAAAATATCAAAAAAAGGAAATTCCAATTGCACAATTCAGCCAAGATGCTTACCTATACCATGATACAATATTTGAACTAATGGAGCAATTTAAGATCATGATTTGGTGGTTACCAATTAGTGGAATCATAATGGAGTAGTTGTACAATTTTTTATCATGTTTTCTTGTGAAATTTTGCCTATAAATAGAGGCATTTGTAAGGAAGGAAAGGCACAACTTAGTAGGAGTGAATTAGCTAGTAGTTCTCTCCAACTTTCTCTCCAATAAAATTTTCTTTTTCATTTGTTCTTAGTTTTAGTTTGAAGCTCTTAGCTTTCCATATTCCGGCGGATCAATTCTTCGCTAAGTTTCTCTTTCCCTTTTATTTCTCTATTTATTTCTTAGCATTTATTTACTTGTTTTCTATATTTTGCGTAAATTACTTGTATAATCTATCATATTGTGGTGGTGATACAAGGCGAACACTCGCTAAAAAGTATGAAACCCCGCAAATATGAGTCGTTAGACTTTTCTATCTAGTCCGAGGGGGACGTTGTATTCAACTAACATGTGGTTATCTTTTCTAACTCTTTAGTAACGTTTTATCTATTTCTCTACTTCAATTTGTTGATTTGTTATGCTTTTAAACCCGTTTTGAATTTATGTGATTATTGCATTCACTTTGGCCAATTGAATCAATTAATCTTTAAATTCAAGTTATGTGCTAGGATTGGAACTTTTGATCCGTAATTGTCACTGGATTCCAATCCGCAGTAGCAAATGAATATCGTGCATATTTGTTAACAAATCAACTTAGATGTATTAATTCGAGCTTGTGAAATTATTCATCTAATTCAACTCATTCTTCTCGTTCATTTCATATTAGCTTTGCATTAAATCCTAAGAGCTTGTTTAGGGTTATCCAATAGCTAGATGTTAAGTTAAAGAGCTCACGTTAATTTAATACACTTATGGAAGAATTCGTTAATCAGAGCGTATTGATTAATTGGAGTTGATAAATTGGAGAAGGAATAGTAACACGTTGCATGGGAAAGATAAAAACGAGTTGTTGATACAACCGAACCCGAAAACTAGGTATTTATTTCAATTGTTATATTTGATCTTATCTTTTGTCATTTGATTTTTATTCAAAATTCTCAAAACCCCCACTTTTCTATATTAATTGATAAAGACAACTAGATTAAGCACTGTTCCTCTTGGGTTCGACCCTTACTTACCACTTCTACATTAATTTGTAGTTTTGAAACCGAGTAAGGAAATAAAACAAACTTTGGTGCGCCATGACAAACGCGCCCAAGTTTTTGGCGCCGTTGCCGGGGAACGGTTAACGAATTTAGTTGCTTTTATTAATTAATTTTTTTTAAAAAAAATTCTTCTTCACTTGTATGCATAATACCCGATCTACTAATCAAATTCTTGAAAGTTTCGATCCAGAAATCGAGAAATCCATTCGAAGACGAATAAGACAAGCAAAACAAACCGAACGAGAAATGGCAGAAAACAATAACGAAAGAACTCTCAAACAACTGGCAACTCCCGAAGTTACTCAACAACCTTTGTGTATCACCTTTCCAACCGTAGAAGAAGGTAAAACTTTCGAGCTGAAATCCGGTTTGATACATCTTCTACCTTCTTTTCATGGACAATCCGGCGAAGATCCATATCGACACTTGAAGGAGTTTCATGTGGTGTGCGATAGCATGAAACCCCCAAGCATCACTGAAGAGCAAATCAAGCTCAGAGCTTTTCCATTTTCACTAAAAGATGCCGCCACAGATTGGTTATACACTTTACCACCAGGTTCAGTCACAACATGGAATCAAATGAAGCAACTTTTCCTCGAAAAGTACTTCCCAGCTTCAAAGACAGCAAATATCAGGAAAGATATCTCTGGAGTAAGCCAAAACAATGGAGAAACTCTTTATGAGTATTGGGAGCGTTTCAAAAAGCTCATTGCAAGCTGCCCGCATCACCAAATCAGTGAAAACCTCCTAGTGCAATACTTCTATGAAGGCTTATGTTAATCAGACAGAAACATGGTTGATGCTGCTAGTGGAGGCGCATTGATGAACAAAACCCCTGCTGAAGCCAGAACACTGATTTCAAACATGGCCGAAAACACTCAACAATTCAGTACAGACCGGGAGATGAACATTTGAAGAGTCAACGAGGTAAGTAATTCCAATATTGAAAGCAAACTTTCTGAACTAACACATCTTCTCAAACAAATTGTTGTAGGAAACAATCCGCAAGTCAAAGCATGTGGCATATGCACAAATCTAGGACATCCTACAGATGCTTGTCCTGTTCTACAAGTGGATAACAACGAACAAGTGAACTCAGCAAATAATTTCCCATTCCCAAGACAAAAATACAATCCGTACTCAAACACCTATAATCCAGGATGGCGAGATCACCCCAATCTGAGCTATGGAAACAACAAGCCCCCAGGATTCTTCCTTAACAAGCCTCAAGGCCAATTCCAACAACATGGGAATTTTCAACCCCAAGAGCAATTTCAACAAAAACCTCAACAATCAGGTATGTTTCTCGAGGATATGGTGAAAACATTAGCAACTAACACTGTGAAATTTCAACAGGATTCCAAATTGAGCATTCAAAACTTGGAAAACCAAATGAGTCAATTGGCAACTGCCATCAATCGGCTGGAAGCACAATCTGGAGGGAAGTTACCATCCCAACCTGAGGTAAATCCAAAGAATGTTAGTGCCATAACCTTAAGGACTGGAAAAGAGATCGAAAACCCTCACAAACAAGTTCCCACACATGAAGACAAAGAAGAAGAGTTGGGAAAAGGGGTAAGTTCTCCTATCATTGTTAAATCAACCCCTCCCCCTTTTCCCAGTAGATTAGCAAAGGCCAATAATGAAATCAAAGAAAGGGAAATTTTGGACACACTTAGGAAAGTAGCGATCAATATTCCTTTGTTAGATGCAATCAAACAAATTCCACGCTATGCTAAGTTTTTGAAAGATCTTTGCACTAACAAAAGGAAATTGATGGGAAATGAAATGATAAAAATAGGAGAAACAGTTTCAGCAGTGTTCCAGAAAAAGCTACCTCCAAAATGCAAAGACCCGGGTATGTTCACTGTCCCTTGCACCATAGGCAATCATCACATTGACAAAACACTTATAGATTTAGGAGCATCCATAAATGTCATGCCTAGATCCTTGTATGCTTCACTAAATTTAAGAAAACTAAAAGAAACTCACGTAATTGTGCAACTAGCTGATAGTACCAATGCATACCCGGATGGAGTGATAGAAGATGTGCTAGTCAAAATAAATGGTTTAGTTTTCCCTGCTGATTTTTACGTGCTTGATATGGATGATAAACATTCAACTCACCCTACACCTATCATATTGGGACGTCAATTTCTTTACACTTTTCGCACTAAAATTGATGTCTATGAGGGTACACTATCCATGGAATTTGATGAGGAAAAAGCGAACTTTAATATTTTTGATGGTTCATTGCGCCCTAATAACGCTTGTTCTGTCTTTGCAATCAATTCAACTAATCCTTTTGTGCAAGAATTGTGTAAGTTGAATTGCAGAGCCAGCACAACACATAAGATTGAGCCAAAGCACAATTACCTCATCTCGAAGAAGGAAGCCATGGAAAGAAATGAGACCAAAAAAATTTGGAGAAGAATTCAAGAAGGACTGTTAAAAAATCAAGACACTCGAAAAAGCCATCGAAGACAAAGTGGAGCTGCAATGGATTTAAGGAATCCTACTTGACAAATGGGAACTGTGTCGAGCTAACGACCATAAACAAAAGCGCTTCTTGGGAGGCAACCCAAGCAATTTTTCTGTTAATATTTGTATTCTTTTTGTTTTTAATTTGTTTACTTTTCATCTAACGTATTAAGGAAGATATTGTCTTATTACTGTAGGAGGACGATATTTTGAGACTCAATTATTTGGGAAGAGACATGATGGCCCATAAATCGGTGATTAGCGAGAATTACGGATAATGGGCAGGTTAATTATTAATAAATGACAAATCCGTCAAATGCATTTTCTCGGATTCCCACTCCAACGTACTCTTTCCAGCACACTCTGCATGCACGATTGTCGGTTGAAACAGTGCCCAATTTGACTATAAATCAAGATCATTCTCCACTCGAAACCACAACTACAATCTTCAGTTTCTGTGAGTACTTCTTTCTAGCAGTTATTAGGTAATTTCTTTCTTCTCCTTCTTCTTCTTTTTATGGACGTATGTGATATTTTTGTATTTATATGTCTTTTTCTTATAATAGTAGATTATATAGTTCAAATTTTGTTATTTTTATTTCTTATTCAGTATTTATAATAAAAAAAAATGGAAGAGTGTGATAGTATATTTTACTTGGTAATTTTGATGATTTTAATTTTATTATTTCAATTTTTGTTTTTCTTTCGTGTGTTGTGTTAAAAAAAAAAGGTCTTTTTCAGTAGACCTTAAAGAACTGTATTCTTCTCTTCTCTTTCATCTTTCTAGTCTTTTGCAGCCATCTCCAAGTGCATTGAATTTTCTCTTCCCTCAATGGCATCTCCTCCCCGTATTGTTGCTCTTTTGCAAGTATTTAAATCTTTCTCTTTGCCTATTGACCTTCAAATGCACATTGTTCACCTAGTTGATAAGTATGAGCGTTCGCTTTGGAATGTCATTGTGTTTGGGGCAGGATCATCCCGTTCTGCTCGCAAACGACGTGCTAAACGCCTCAAATGTTGCTTCAAATGTGGAAAGCTACTGGATGAACCTCATTGTACTCGAAATCAAACTCGTTCACAACATGAATATGTTGTTTTCTTCAAAGATGGACCGATTAGGTGTAGGGCCGAAAAGTCTATCAGGAAAAACAGCCTGCTCGCATTAGATGTGAAGGAGTTTGATAATCTGTTGGAACAAAGACAACGTTTGCTTGACACCAAACTCGATGGCCTTGCCATTGAGCAGCAAATTTTTGAGCGTGATCACTAGCACCCATCCGAAGATGTAAAACTACGTCTCATTCATTTGAGAAGTGTTTGAGTTGGACGTTTTACTCTAAACGTTCTCCCATTTGTTGGTTCTTGTGGGGCTGTTCTTTATTGAATGGTAAACATACCTATGTGTCATGTGGCGATATGGAGAACCTTTTCATTAAGGTTGGTTGTCAAACTGTTTTGTAGAGAGTATGTTGATTCAGATAGTTTCCATGCGGATCAGACTTGATGGAATCATATCATTAATTTGATGTAAATACTACTGCAAGATGTTCAGAGGGTTGTCAACTCCCATAGTCACTTTGTATATATTTCTCTTCTTCATTAAAAAAAAAAACCAAAATATTTTCAGCTGTTGTTTTTCTTGTTCTGTAAATATGTTGATTGCAGGTCTCTTACTCTTGGATTGTCGAAGTATTTCTCAGAAGTACTAGCTTGTGCAACCACCATCCCCAAATCGGCACGACTCATTGCTTACCATAGGGGAGTTTCTATTTCTTCTATTTTTCATGCTTTCTATATTTCTACATTGGGGACAATGTAGAATTTAAGTGTGGGGGAGTGGCATATTGTGGTCTGCGTGTAATTTTTTTTATTTGTGTCGATGATTTTGCATGAGATAGCAACTTTTGAATATGATTGAGCTTAATTTGTGTGACTTAGCTGAAACTACAAGATCTCGAAAAAAAAATGTGTTCTGTTCTTCTCCAAGCACAGCTGCAAATTTATCTGAGCACATATATAGGTAATTTACTGTCATTCTCTGGAACACAAATTGAAGGTTGAAAATGTTGATTTTTTTTTCTAGACCATAGTAAACTAACTTTTTCTTTTTTTTTTTCTATCCATTCGTCCTGCTCAAAGTAACCTAGAAACATCGATTGTTAGTAAGGTGGAGTTATAATCGCATGGTATCTTTTTTTGTGAATGTGTCTTTTATTGACAGAGTTTAAAATGTTTTGAAAAAGCACTGACCTATGCTGAGAATGAATTTTACATTTATATTTGAAATAAAGGAGAGGGACCACAAGAAAGAGCTACCTACCTCAGAGTGTGAAGCCGTCACCTCGAATGGGTGAAGAAGGCTGCCTCCAATGAAAGGGGTTTAGTGTGAAAGCTACCTGTGGGATAAAAGCTGAAAAGAAAATTGCAAAACTCTTCTTCTTCTTCAAAAAATAAAAAAATAAAAAAAAGAAAAAAAAGAAAAAAAAATCGCGAGAAATATGATAGCTACCCAAGTGTGAAGTTAGATAAATAAATTTCCTCAGTGGTTTGAAGTGCTCAATCTAAACACTCTTTAAATTGAAGACAAATTTGCGATAAAACACCTGCCATGCCCTTTTTTTTTCTTTGCAGTGCTAACAGTTGATGATTTTTGGTGAACAGAGTAATTTTTAGGATCCATGGGAATCATTGTAAAATAAGAGTGGGATCACGAGAGATGAAAGGAAATATTTGACTATTTCGGATCAGGATTTGGATAGATCATTGTAAGCTTTCATTTGGTTCCAGTTAGTGATGGGATGATAACCTCAATTGCACACACTCACAAGCCATTGTGTATTTGAGAAAAAGTGAAATTTTCATGGTTCGGGAGAATGTCTATTAAGCAAGTCACTATCTGTAGTTGGATTTCACCGTTTAAAGTTGTTTATCTCATGTAAAATCAGTGTGTTGTTTGTGTCAAATGGTTGTTGTTCGAGGGCGAACAATAGTCTAAGTGTGGGGGAGTTTGATAAGTGCTAGAAAAGCACTTAAATAACTCTTCTATTTTACGTATTTGTGTGTTTTATTAGTATTATATGTTTATTTTTATGTGTTTTCCTTTTATTGTGTGTTTAGAGTCACAAGAAATCAAAAGGAGCCAAAATGGATAAAAACGGAGCGAAAACGGAACTTGGGACCAAAATGCAAGCATATTCAAAGATGGAGGGCCTCCGATGCAATTTTATGAAAAGTTATTTTTACAAATTTTCTTGTGCCAATATCAAAGAATATCAAAAGATGATTTCCACATTTTTGTCGGATCCCAAATCGGAGTTTTCTAGTGAAAGTTATGGCCATTTGAAGAGAAAGGACAAAGCGTAAAAAATCAGCAGCTCGAATTTACTGCCGCAGTTCAGTAATTTGACCATAACGTTTGCTACAAAATTCGGATTGACCTGCACTTTATATTGGTGGAAAGGACACTCAGAGGGCTACAACTTTGATGTTGACGTCTTCAAATGATTCGGATTATATCATGGTCAAAAAGGGGAAAAACCGAGAGTGATGTGAATGGAGGATTTCTTGTGTCATGTTTTGGTAACAAATTCATAACTTTCTATTAAAATATCCAAAAAAGGAAATTCCAATTGCACAATTCAGCCAAGATGCTTACCTATACCATGATACAATATTTGAACTAATGGAGCAATTTAAGATCATGATTTGGTGGTTACCAATTAGTGGAATCATAATGGAGTAGTTGTACAATTTTTTATCATGTTTTCTTGTGAAATTTTTGCCTATAAATAGAGGCATTTGTAAGGAAGGAAAGGCACAACTTAGTAGGAGTGAATTAGCTAGTAGTTCTCTCCAACTTTCTGTCCAATAAAATTTTCTTCTTCATTTGTTCTTAGTTTTAGTTTGAAGCTCTTAGCTTTCCATATTCCGGCGGATCAATTCTTCGCTAAGTTTCTCTTTCCCTTTTATTTCTCTATTTATTTCTTAGCATTTATTTACTTGTTTTCTATATTTTGCGTAAATTACTTGTATAATCTATCATATTGTGGTGGTGATACAAGGCGAACACTCGCTAAAAAGTATGAAACCCCGCAAATATGAGTAGTTAGACTTTTCTATCTAGTCCGAGGGGGACGTTGTATTCAACTAACATGTGGTTATCTTTTCTAACTCTTTAGTAACGTTTTATCTATTTCTCTACTTCAATTTGTTGATTTGTTATGCTTTTAAACCCGTTTTGAATTTATGTGATTATTGCATTCACTTTGACCAATTGAATCAATTAATCTTTAAATTCAAGTTATGTGCTAGGATTGGAACTTTTGATCCGTAATTGTCACTAGATTCCAATCCGCAGTAGCAAATGAATATCGTGCATATTTGTTAACAAATCAACTTAGATGTATTAATTCGAGCTTGTGAAATTATTCATCTAATTCAACTCATTCTTCTCGTTCATTTCATATTAACTTTGCATTAAATCCTAAGAGCTTGTTTAGAGTTATCCAATAGCTAGATGTTAAGTTAAAGAGCTCACTTTAATTTAATACACTTATGGAAGAATTCGTTAATCAGAGCGTATTGATTAATTGGAGTTGATAAATTGGAGAAGGAATAGTAACACGTTGCATGGGAAAGATAAAAACGAGTTGTTGACACAACCGAACCCGAAAACTAGATATTTATTTCAATTGTTTTATTTGATCTTATCTTTTGTCATCTGATTTTTATTCAAAATTCTCAAAACCCCCACTTTCCTATATTAATTGATAAAGACAACTAGATTAAGCACCGTTCCTCTTGGGTTCGACCCTTACTTACCACTTCTACATTAATTTGTAGTTTTGAAACCGAGTAAGGAAATAAAACAAACTTTGGCGCGCCGCGACAAACACGCCCACTAGTGATTTCAAATTAGTTGTGATTAGGCTGCCTCATTAAAAATCTTGTTTGAGAAAAATCTTTTGGGATAAAAACTTCAATCATGGAAAAGAGTACAGCGTACGGATTTTCTTTCACAACAATATCATTGGGTTGCTTCGTTGCATGCATTGTTATCTATAATCTTTTTAAGAGTTCTAGTTTTATTCTTTCTCATCAAGCCCGTATATTAATACTTTTATTATAATAGTATATATTTCAATGTTGGTATTCTTCGACCTATTTCAATATGTTTAGTATCTTTAATTGTATGTAACGCTATATTTTCATAGTGTGTCGACACTTTTCAATTTCATTTCTTTCCCCATAATGATATATCTTATCGAGATATCTCATTATCAATCCTCTTTTAGAATTATACAATATAGTTAAGTCTATATACTCTTCAAGAGTGTGTGCCTCCTCTATTAAGAGGTAAGACCATCCTTTATCAATTGCTTTGATATATACATTGTTGATGCCGAAAATAGTAATGACTATTTAAGTATCAACTTCAGTGAGTATTAGGGGCTGATTAGTAGTAACTAGAGCAATAAAAATGCAAACTTGTATTGATTTCCGAGCTCGAGCAGGTCGCCAATTACAGAGAGTTTCTTGTTGTTTTGAATGACCACTAAGTGTCCTATTTATAGTGCAAAAATATGGTAGGTGGTAGTAGGTCATCATTGGGGCGGCTGTCCTAGCCCCAGAATAGATGTGATGATTGCTTCTGTGGCACCTGCGCAGCCATCAGCATTAATGGCGATGACCTCGGAACTTGCGTGTAGCCGCCTCTGCATTTATGGGGGTGATGTCCTGTTAGTTGCAGGTGGTGTCAGAGTGTCAGGTGACGGGTGGATTGTCCTTGTTGTCGGCCACTGCAGCGGTCGGGGCTAGTAGTACACGCTGGGCCGAGCTGACCTCAGACTGCCCGTCAGAAACCCTGATGTGGGGACAGCTCTCATAGCTTTGCCGACCTGGGTACTCGAGCTGAGTTAGGTAAGTCCTGCCGAGCTAAACTGAGCCCCAATCCCTACATTCTGGTATTCTTACTTCCAGCGTCAGTCCGACCTGGGACCATGGCCACGTCAGCGAGGAGGGTCCATACGACGGTGGATCTGGACTGGCTGGTGCCACGCCATTAGGGTGCCAACAATTGTCCCCAGCGTGAATGCCGACCTCGGTCGGGGTTGACACTATTTCCATCCTAGGATGCTACACCACGTGCACGTGGCCTGACATTGCCTATATATACCCCATCACTTCCTCGATTTTCACTTTCCTGCTCTTTACACTTGTCAAAGTTTTACTCTCGAGCTTAAGCCCAGATCGAAGACGTACTGACCTTCAAGTTCATTCCGAACTCATCTCCGGGTATGTTCACGCCCTTAAAACTTGGAGATTTCCTAAATGTCGTCGTGTTCGGAAGAGGTATATGATTACGACCACGGGAACCGATCTCCAGAACCTTCCCTCTCCCCGCACAGAGAGAGCTCCCCGAGTGTCGAGGAAATCCTGGAGGCCGTGCCGCTGCAAACCGTCAAGGCTACTGCTGAATCCGCCGAGCTTGGATTCGGGGCGGGCTCCTCGCTTCAGTTCGATCGGTCGCCTCCCCGCCGAACTTCATCAGGAGGAGGAAGAAGTTAGCTAGGCGCGACGTCTCTAAGCCCTGGGAGTGCTCCCAGGTCCAGTCAGTGTTGACCGCGGAGGTGCTGGACTCATGGCACTCCCGGTACCAGATCTCACCTCGGGTGAAGTTCATTGTCCCCGAGGTCGACGAGCAGGCTGACCTTCCACAGGCATGGCGTGTAGCCGTGAACCACGCCATGCTTGAGTCGGGAGTAAGACTGCCATTTCCCAAGGTGGTCAAGGAATTCTTGAACGCGTGGGGCGTGGCACGTACCCAGCTCACTCCCAATACGTGGAAGACCGTCGTGGGAATGCTAGTGCTGTGGCACATGGCCGGTCTCGGGGGCTTGACGGTGTGGGAGTTCAGCCACCTATACTCATTCAAGTCGGATGGGCAGCATTCAGGCTGGTTCTACTGTTCGGTTAAGCCGAACTCGGGCGGTGCTTTCGTCTCCGGGCTCCCTGACTCAGTCAAGGGATGGAAGCAGAACTGGTTCTGGGCTGAGGGGTGCATGGTGAGCCCGGATGACAGAGAGGGGGAGGTCGCGGTCCCCGTGAATTATCACGACCTCGGTAGGTATCTTCCGATCTCAATTGCTACCTTATTTCGAACTGAACCAACACTCCTTTTGTGCAGAATACGACGAGGTCAGGCCGGTCGAGGGCTGGACTGAGTGTGCAGTGATAGCGAGGTCGATTCAAGACCGTGACTGGCGTACACTGCTCACCGAGGAGAACCTTTTCAGCGCCCGCCTCTCGCGAGCTCGTCCTCAGAGGTCTTCTTCAACATCAGGTGAGCACCGAGCTATACTTTTCATACCTTACTCGTGTCTTACGTACTAACTGACCCCTACCGTCCTTGCAACTCAATCGTCTTCACATTCGACCATGAAAGGTCGGCAGACTTCTCAGCCACCGGTAAAAAAGGCGCGCACTGAGGCGCCACCGAGCTCAAAACCCTCCGAGCCTCGCCCCTCGGGCTCGGTCACTGCGGCCGGGCTTCCTCCCAAGCACGGGGTCGGCAAGGGCCTCATGGCCGGCCCCAAGCCGTCCCAAACCGGTACGACAGACGCCAGCATGATTGGTGCCGACCTTCCGTACTTGGGCACCACCCTCTCGAAGGAGGCTGAGTTCGTCGCTACTAAGGGGTCGGCCCCGAAGCTGCTGACGGATTTCTTCCGGGCTAACTCACCTCCACATCACGCAGGCCTGCCTGCTTTACCGGTCTCGGTGGACAATGCCGCCGTCGCGCTGGGGAGGTCCTGGACCCCGGCTCAGGAGCACTACTTGGGCCTACTCAGCCCGAAGGACAACGCCCTTACCGCGGTGGCTCACTGCAGCCGTGCAATGGTGCACATGCTCCGGAGTGGGGAGCAGTCCAGGCGGCGATCCAGGAGCTGAAGTCAAGCCTGAACGAGAGCGACGCAGCCCTTGCCGAGGCCAGGTCGAGCCTAGGGGGGCTCAGGCCAAACTGAAGGAGGTGCTGAAGAGGTCACGGGAGAAGGCCCAGGAGGCTGAGGATGCTAAGAAGGCTCACACTACCGAGGTTGAGTCCCTCCGAGCTGAGATCGAGGCCTTGAAGGTTGCCCAGTCCGGTTCGGCCGGTCCGTCGCGGGACAAGGTAATCGAGGAGTTCAAGAGGTCGGAGGAGTATAACTCCGAACTCAACTCCGCCTTTGTCAATGCGGCGGAGGACGTCATAGGGGACATCACGGAAAAACGGTCGGACTGGGACATCGGGTTCCTGACTGATGAGGTCAAGCGGCTGAGGGCGGAGTACGGTCTACCGGACCCGGGACCAGAGGACGGCCAATGATCATGCCTTAACATTGTTATTTTTTTTTTGTTTTTTATTATTCTCGTACTTGTAATGACATCACCGGGCTCGGTTATGCCGGGCTCGGCTTAGATTTTAATTTAATCGATGCGATTTTAGTTCAGCACGTCTTCTCTTGTTTCCTCCTAATATGTGCAATTATTTTTCCAAGTGCTTAGCTCGTGATGTATGTGTGTTTGTACTCTTTGCTTTATCCTGATCGTACTCGGAGTCCGGTCACCTCATTAGGTCGTCCCCGCGCCGGGGTCGTAGGGTAATGATGTAACTTTTGGACGAGTTAGGTGCTACCCTGGTGGGTCTTGTCCCCAGACCATACCTCGTAGGCCGGCTATGTCGGGGGGCGGGCCTACCGCGATGAGCAGGTTAACGATCCAACGTCCTGGCTCTATTAATGTTTGAGTCCAAGTGGTCACCAAAAACTGGTAATCGTGACGCGCGACGTCATAGGTCGGTTAGGCTAAAACGATTCCAGCACGGCTGGTCGTAAGAACTTGACATGATTAATTTCGTTATTTAATTAGATGCCACATTAGTGGATCTGTCCCCAGCTCGCACCTATTAGGTCGGCTATGTTAGGGAGTGGGTCCACCGTGGGGACCTAGGTCCGATCTTAAGAGATGGACTTTGTTATTTAGTTCGATGCCACCTTAGTGGGTCTGTCAATGAGCTCGTACCTCGTAGGTCAGCTATGTTAGGGAGTGGGTCCACCGTGGTGGACCTAAGTCAAGCAGTTAGGTATTTGAACAAGGAGTTTAAATAATTCGAAGTTTCCATTTACATTACTGGAGTAGGTATAACAGTGGTTTTACAACAAATTCTCGAGGAGCTACTGGAAATATTTCCTTAAATGCTCGGCGTTCCAGGGGTGGGAGAGTTCGTCTCCCTCGGAAGTCCCGATATGGTAGGAGCCATTGCAGAGGGCCCTAAGGACCACGAAGGGTCCTTCCCATTTCTAAGCCAGGGCTCATGCGGCCTGGTCCCTGGTGGCGAGAAAGACCTTTCTGAGGACCAAGTCGCCGACCTGAAAGCTTCGCTTTTTGACCTTCTGGTTAAAGTATCGCGCACTGCGGCGCTTGTATAGCTCAGTGCGTAGGTCGGCATCCCTCCTTTTCTCCTCCAGTAAGTCGACCTCGAGCATCAGTTCTTGGCCATTCGTGTGCTCGGAGAAGTATCGAGTACGAAAAGAGGGGAGCTCGACCTCGGCGGGTATGACAGCGTCGACGCCGTACACGAACGCGAAGGGAGTTTCCCCGGTGCTAGTCCTACATGTTGTTCGGTAGGACCATAGGATGGCCGGGTGCTCATCTTCCCATCCTCCCTTCAGTTCTTCTAGTCAGGTCTTGAGTGTGTTCTTGATGATCTTCTTCACGGCTTCCACCTGACCGTTGGACTGGGGGTGGTTCGGCGTGGAATAGTGCTTCTTGATTCCCAGGTCCTAGCAGAAGGACCTCAACCGGCGGCTCTCGAATTGCCGGCCGTTGTCAGTTACGATGGACTCAGGTATTCCAAATCTGCATATGATTGCCCTTCAGATGAAGTCGGTTGTTTTCTGTTCCGTGATCCGAGCCAGGGCCTCGGCCTCTGCCCACTTGGTGAAGTAATCCACGGCCACAATCGCATATTTTACTCCTCCGCGAGCAGTTGGCATAGGTCCGATGAGATCAATTCCCCATTTGCAGAAGGGCCATGGACTGAGTACATGGGTTAGCTCGGCAGGAGGGGCTTTGCCGACCTGGGCGTTACGCTGGCATTTTTCGCAGCTCTTGACATGAGCTATTGAATCTTTCTTGAGAGTCGGCCAGAAGTAGCCTTGCCACAGGACCTTGTGAGCCAGGGCCTGGCCACCAGAGTGGTTTTCGCACGTTCCAGAGTGGACCTCGTCTAGCAGGAAGGCCGCTTCTCTTTTGGTCAGGCACCATAGCAGGGGGCCCGAGAAACTACGCTTGTAGAGTGTGTCGTCAATGATAGTGTAGCGAGCGGCTCTGATCCGCAGCTGTCTGGCCAGCCTGGGGTCCTCCGGGGGGCCCTACCGTCCTTCAAAAATGAGAAGATTTCATTCCTCCATGAAGGGGGGCCTAAGTAGATGGTCGCGGTGAGGGAGTGTAAGGCTATGGCCGACCTCGTCAGTCGGTTGATCGGTACAAATTCTAGCTCCTCTATCGCTTCGCTGGTAGCGAGGCGCGCCAGGGCGTCAGCCGGGCTGTTTTGAGTCCGCGGGATCTGTTGAAGGGTAACCTCCTTGAAATTCTTCATTTCAGAGGTGGCGAGGTCGGCGTGGCAGGTCATCCGCTCGTCCTTGGTGAGGTAGGCTCCGCTGAGTTGGTTCACGACGAGTTGAGAGTCGCTCCGAACTGAGAGGTGGGAGACGCCCATAGCCCGAGCATACCTGAGGCCGGCGATCAAGGCCTCGTATTCAGCCTCATTGTTAGAAGCTGGGAACGAGAACCATAGGGATTGGCAGAAGGACTCCAAGGCGGGACTCAGGAGCACGAGCTCGGCCCCCGAGTGCACATCCGTCGAGGAGCCGTCTACATACAACGTCCAGGGCTCAATTTTGGTACATGGACTCACCGATGGGGGGGTGAACTCGGATATGAAATCTGCCAGGGCCTAGCCTTTGATAGCTAGCCGGGGTCGATAAGAGATGTCGAATTGTTCGAGTTCCACGGCCCACTTCACCGGCCGACCTGAGGTGTCCGACTTCTGGAGGACCTGGCGCAAGGGGTAGTTTGTTACCACCTCGATGGGGTGCTCGAGGAAGTAGGGCCTGAGCTTCCTGGAACTCGTGACGAGTGAAAGGGCTAACTTCTCCATGGGCGCATACCGCTTCTGAGGGGCGACGAGGGACTGACTCGTGTAATAGACTGGGTAATGGATGTCCCCTTCAGTGCAGGTGAGGACCGAGCTGGCAGCATGTTCGGAGACGGAGAGGTAGATCCAGACGATATCCTCTGGTCTCGGCTTCGACAAGAGAGGGGGTTGGGCCAAATGTCTCTTAAGCTCGTCGAAAGCCTCCTGGCACTCAGAGGTCCAACCAAAATCCTTCCCTTTCTTCAGGGCCTCGAGCAAGGGGCGGCACCTGTCCGTCGCTTTGGACACAAACCGGTTCAGGGCTGCGATCCAGCCGGTGAGGCTCTGGACCTCCTTAACCCTGGTGGGAGGTCACAGATCTAGGACAGCTCGGATTTTCTTAGGGTTGGCCTCAATGCCTCTATAGTTCACCACGTAACCAAGGAATTTTCCGGACTCTACTCCGAAAGCACACTTCGCCGGATTGAGTTTCATGCGGTACTCTCTTAGGACCCCAAACATTTTCCCCAGGTGCTGGATGTGGTCTCTTGCCTTCACGCTTTTGACCAACATGTCATCAACATACACCTCCATTGTGCTCCCGATCTGGGCGGCGAACATCTTGTTGACCAGGCGCTGGTACGTTGCCCCGGCATTCTTCAGCCCGAAGGGCATGACCTGGTAGCAGTAAATGCCTCGCTCCGTTATGAAGGCTGTGTGCTCCTGGTCCGGGGGGTACATGGGGATCTGATTGTACCCTGAGTAGGCATCCATCATGCTGAGGAGCTCGTGTCCAGCCGTGGCGTCAACCATCTGATCTATCCGGGGCAATGGGAATGAGTCTTTGGGGCTAGCTTTGTTGAGGTCGGTAAAATCTATGCACACTCTCTAGCTACCGTTGCTCTTCTTCACGAGGACTGGGTTTGCAACCCAGGTAGGATGCGTGGCTTCCCTGATGAAGCCTATCCGGAGTAACTTGTCGACCTCCTGGGCCAGGGCCTCGTAGCGCTCCTGGTTCAGAGGGCGGCGCCGCTGTTGCCGAGGTCTTGCTGCTGGATCGATGTTCAGCCGATGGCAGGCTATTGAGGAAGGTATGCCGACCATGTGGGAGGGCTCCCATGCGAAGACATCAGAGCTCCCGCAGAGGAACTTGACTAGGGTGGAGAGGATGTGCTCAGCCAGTCCTTTTCCGATCTTCTGGACCCTTTCCGGGTACTCGGCATCGACCTCAACGGTGTCCAGTTCTTCTATCGGTTGTGCACTGCGGTCCTCAGGTCGGCTACGTGGGTCGTCGAGCTCGGCCATGGCGACGGTAAGCTCCCTCTGCCGTTCGTGGACAGCAGGGTGGGTGACGTCGCATCGGCGTGCTGCGGACTTATCCCCCCGTACTGTTGCCACCCCAGCGGGGGTGGGGAATTTCATGGCGTAGTGGTAGATGGAAGTTGAGGCTCTTAGCTCATACAGGAGAGGCCGGCCCAGTAATGCGTTGTAATTACTCGGGAGGTCCACCACTATGAAAGGTGGCCATGACGCCCATAGGCATGTCTTCTCCCCTAGCTCCACCATCATTGATATCTGTCCGACCGGCTCGGTTGCATGACCAGTCACTCCTACCACAGGGCCAAGGGGGCACGGGGTCAGGTGCCGCTCATCGAGGCCCATGTGGATCAAGGTCCGGAGGTATAGCAAATTAGCTCCACTCCCATTGTCGATGAGTGTCCGATGGACGTGAGTAGCATTGAGGACCATGCTGATAACAAGGGCATCGTGGTGAGGATGGCGGGCATGGGCAGCATCGGCTTCCGACAAGGTGACCTCTTCCTGAGGTTCGGGCGGGGTCGAACCAGTCTTAGCCCGCTGCGTGGAGTACTGGTAGTCAGTGCAGGCCTCCCTTGCCAACCTCTTCCGCTGGTTACGTGACCTGGCGAAGTGCTGGTTACCCATGACCAGCATGTGGACCTCGTTCCTAGCCCCTGAAGGGGGTTGAGGCCTATTAGGAACTCCAGGCTGAGGTCGGCTGTGGTCGGGTGGTGGGGCAACGAACTCGCGCAGCTGTCCGTGCTGGATCAGGCCTCGACCTCATTCTTCAAGTCTCGACAGTCATCGGTATTGTGCCCAGCTGATCTGTGATACCGGCAGTACTTCTCCTGATTCTGGCTTGAGGAGGGGGTCCTCATCGGTGCTGGGGATGATAGCACCCCCGATCTCTTACATTCATTAGTATGCCTTCTAGGCTGGTGTTGAGGACGTGGAAGGCCTGGAACCTCTGGGGGTGGCCGAGCTGCCTCCCGTCCACGACCTGGCTGTATCTGAGCGCGCGAGGCCTGGACCGAGCTGGTCTCTCTCTCCTTGCCTTTGTCGGGTTACGGGTCTTGAGGCTTCACTTTTGGGTCCCCAGATGCCTCCTCAGCCCTGATGTGGCACTCTGCCCCGCTGAGGAACTCATGGTATGTCTCCGGACTGTTCTCGTGGACCAACCACCAGGACCTGGACCTGTACCTGAGGCCAGCTAGGGCGGCCACCAGGGGCGGTTTCATCTGACACACTGCCGATTTCTATGTATCGGTTGTTGAACCGTTCCACGTAGCTTTTCAGCTACTCATCTCTCCCCTGTTTAACGTCTACAAGCCTCTGCTTTGGGGTCGACCGCAGTCGAGACCCCATAAAGGCCGTTTGGAACCTAGTCGAGAGGTCATCCCAAGTCCTTATGGAATGCGGTGGGAGCTTCTTGAACCACTTCATGGCCTTGTCCCCTAGTGCCAGTGGGAAGGCCTTGCACATGAGCTCGTCGCTGACACCCTGCAGCTCCATGAAGGCGGCATACCTATCGACGTGGCCGGTCGGGTCACTGACTCCGTCATAGTTCCCCTGCTATGGTAGCTTGAGCTTGGCAGGCATATGCTCAGCCTGGATCTTCAGGCTCAGCGGGGAGGCCTTCCCTACCCTGGCCGAGGGACCGGGGGCCATCTCCATTGCCTCTAGCTCGGTGACCCTTTTCCGTAGGAGCTCGAGCTCGGACTGCGGGGCAGGGCCGTCTGCACTTTCACCTTGTCCTTCGGCTGGCCGCTTCCGGTTGTCGCGGGGGCCGAGCCCGTCGAAGACGCTATGGGTCTTTTTTCGGATGACCTGGCCTCTGACGGGGCTGGGGTGTGCAGCGGCACTGTGGTTCATGTCGGAGCTGGGGAACGACTGAAGTTCAAGCGGCATCGGGCACGGCGCCGAGCTGAGTGCCCTCCCGCCGGTGATATGATGCTGGACTCAGCAGTGCGCTTACCGGGGTTGCATTGGAGCGTGGCTACGGCCTGGGTGAGGTCCTCAAGTCGCCTCAGGATCTGGGCCGGAGTGACCTCCCCGGCGGTGTGGTGCCCTACGTATGAGTGGGGTTCTCGGCTCGGCCGAGGGACGTATTCCGTACTGGGGTCGGAAGTACTCCCGTCCGTAGAGGCGAGGAATGTACTACTGTAGCTCATGTCGCGAGGGAGGAATGCCTGTGGTAAAGCTGGGACGTGTTGTTGGAATGAAAATGGGGAGGCCCTCCTTCTAGTGCCAATTGTTGATGCCGAAAATAGTAATGACTACTTAAGTATCAACTTCAGTGAGTATTAGGGGCTGATTAGTGCTAACTAGAGCAATAAAAATGCAAACTTGTATTGATTGTCGAGCTCGAGCAGGTCGCCAATTACAGAGAGTTTCTTGTTATTTTGAATGACCACTAAGTTTCCTATTTATAGTGCAAAAATATGGTAGGTGGTAGTAGGTCATCATTGGGGCCGCTGTCCTAGCCCCAGAATAGATATGATGATTGCTTCTGTGGCACCTGCGCAGCCATCAGCATTAATGGCGATGACCTCGGAACTTGCGTGTAGTCGCCTCTACATTTATGGGGGTGATGTCCTATCAGTTGCAGGTGGTGTCAGAGTGTCAGGTGACAGGTGGATTGTCCTTGTTGTCGGCCACTGTAGCAGTCGGGGCTAGTAGTATACGCTAGGCTGAGCTGACCTTAGACCGCCCGTCAGAAACCCTGATGTGGGGATAGCTCTCATAGCTTTGCCGACCTGGGTACTCGAGCTGAGTTAGGTAAGTCCTGCCGAGCTTAACTGAGCCCCAGCCCCTACATTCTGGTATTCTTATTTCCAGTGTCAGTCCGACCTGGGACCATGGCCACGTCAGCGAGGAGGGTCCACACGACGGTGGATCTGGACTGGCTGGTGCCACGCCATTAGGGTGCAACATACATATTTGGAGAACTCTTATTTAAATAATATCAATGTTTCGGGCTTGCTAATTTATCAAAGCATATGTAACTAGTATATGAGATCGTTATAGTCATTTATGCATCTTTGAGTTTCAAATTAATATTTCAATTTCGAAGATATAACATGATGCATTTCATATATCATTTCAAATTATTAACACTCCCCTTTATGCTAAGAACCAAACTCATACAGTTGGTATGATTTCCATCATATATATTCTCCGTATTTAGCCTTAACGGGGGAATTTATTAAGTTTACATTTTACTCTCGATATTGGCCAATCGATTGGAGGACTTTAAATAATTTACTAATTATATCCCACTGGTATGCGTATATCCAATCCTTCAGAGATTTATTCAAATTATTGGGATATACATTTACTAGCTTTATCTTATATCTAGAAATCATGCTCATATCGTGAGCAAATCATCTCGTAAACTTCCAGTTACGATATACACATGTGACTACTTAGTGGATCCATATCATATTATCTAGTAGTCCACATGAAGGGTGAGTGGGCCCATATATCTCATCCCTTATATATGTTCCAGATATATTTGGAATTTATTCCCAACATTGACTAGTAATGATTTCAGCATTTGTCGAGAACAATCATTTGAAGAATTCTTCAGGTTCCAGATTTTAATAAATTATTTACATCAATCGAACCGGGATCTATATAGTGCCCAACATGATTGATGACTTTCATCATACACATTGCTCACCGACATATCCCATCATCTTTCGGCGACATTATTATGCATCACTGTTCAAACGTGGAATCTTAGCCCTTACGTTTCATGTTACCCACTGTTTAAATGCGGAGTCGTACCTCATACACATTTATAAATCACCCAGACATTTGCAATATTTACCCTAACAAGGGTCCAAATATTATAATGGATCATATGCTCTCAAATCTTCGTAAATACCATCCATCATTACCCATCAAAATCCTAAAAAGAATTTATCGAGGTAGACTCGAAAGGTTGGGGATACTAATGAATTAGGGTATCCCACAAGATATTCGATGGTTGATTGAAGCAAGGGTTCGATTATCTGGTGAGGTTTCAATTCCTTCTAAATACATGCTTGGTATTGGCAAAAGTAGTTTTTCAAAGAAACAAAGAGCAAAAGGTTAGGAGGATTGCTGCAAATGTGCTCGGTGTTCATGTGATACTTGATGTAAATCTGTGGGGTACTTGTCCAGAAACCGAGAAGATAAAATAGCATTCACTAAGGATGGATTAAATTAGGAGTTTTTGGATGATATTCAATATGTTCTTGAGAGACATCCTAGTAGGCACGTACAAGGTGAGCTTATGGCCTTATGGGCCAAATTCAAAGTTGAATAAGCACGTTATAGTCTCGAAAAACTTACTTCAAATGATCCTGTTTCTAAATTTAGTAGGAGTTTTCTTACAATGATACAAGGCAAATCAGTGTAATAACGAAGGTCAATGTGTTTCTCGTAATTGTAAATATCGTTTTTCGATTTTTGAATTTTTTTTTTCAATCACCGGAAGGTGTATGTCATTTCACTTAAATTTTTCTATCGTTCCATTTTTTCGTATTGTCAAAAAGTAAATAGTAAAATCACTTATTGGTTTGAAAATTTACCTTTAAATAGAGAGATTCATGTATCTCTTATTCATACGTTGAAAGCTTAGTGCAAAAAGAGAGATGGAGGTGTAGATGGATATGGAGATTTTAGAATCATCTCATGCAAGTCAATCTTCACCTCGCCAGATTAAAACCATATGTGTTCTTGGTGGGTTTAGACTGGCAGGTCATATCCAATATATGGATATGGCAAACCAACTTATAAGAGAGTTAAGGAGACAAAACATCAATATACTGTATAGAGGGACCAACAACAAACTTTTAAGGAGTCTTACAATGACCGCACAATCATAGGGGATAAGAGTGTCAAGTGTAATACATTTTCATCAAACTGGGGCCAGTAATTGAATTGGAGCCAGTACTATCATGGGTTCAACTGGACTGATGCTATATACGCAATCTATTGACTGCATGATGTACATGATGAGCAATAGTGATGCTTTTATTGTCGTTCCAGGTGGCTATAACACTCTCGAGGAAATATTCAATATAGCGTCATGGGTACAATGGAACTTTCATACAAAGCCCATAGGTTTGTTGAATATTAACAATTTCTTTGATGGCTCACTGGCGTTTCCAGATTAGGGTGTAAATAATAAGTTTATTTCTCATTCTGCGAGAAAAATACTTATTTCTGCTAGTACCGTTGATGAGCTACTCTTAAAGTTTCAAGCATATGTCCAAGAATCTGTCGAAGCCCAAATCCGTCGATCACAGACCATCAGTGTCAAGCGAAAAAGAAATTCGAATCATTTAGATATTTCGTTATGAACCCTGATGTAACGTCCCTCCCTCGTAACACATACATATACGTAATCATGACGTCATGTTATACATCATATGCACGAATACATAAACATATGGGTCTCCTATTGGTCCTCGTGCACGTCAGATTCATAATACAGCGGAAAGAGGGCACGTTACACGTTTGCAAAATAACGAAACCCTGAGATTGTAATATCTTTTCAAATTTTCATACATTTATACATAATCATGTCTCTGGGGTTTCGGGTTTTCCTTTCGCGTGGTTCGTAGGATTCTTGAATTCCTTTTCCCCAATCACACATCAATGTCACGTCCCACACTGGGACTCTTTGCCATCTCCCAATCACATAACCTACGAACGCATGAACATAAACACATAATGAGTCATAAAGACCCAGTGAATAATAGATGCAATGCAATGCATGTCACTCCCTTCGTATTGGGCCTTGTTGCAAATCATGTGAATATAATGGTGCCATCCTTTTTCATTTCGTATTTCGGCCGTCGCCTATGGTCGGAAATACCACTAGGTCGCCATGTGCACATTTCATCTTTTGGCCGTCACTTATGGGCTTAACTCACCCAAAGCCGCCGTATTCGTATATTGTAACCACATGATAGGCAACCTCGTATACATGCACTCTCGTGATATGCTCGTGACATGACATGATTGTGAAACGTTTACTTTATAAGCCTTGTTTTCATTTCATATCCTAATCACCATCATCATCATCATCATCATCATCATCATCATACATATACATACAAGGCTTTCCAATCATGTCTCATTTCATACATAGGACATTACATTTCTTTTCAAACGCATAAGGCATTACACGTTCATGTCGTATAACATTTTATAATTCCATAATAGCCAAACATATCATATACGGCCAAAGACTTGTTGACATTAGTTCACGTACGCACATACATCACATTCATCGCTTTAACATATAGATAATACATACATTCCCTTGACTCGTGATATATACGTGAACATCACATAAGTACCTTTTATTACTCACATTGAGTTACATTCTTCATGTATAACATGCATTAATGCCCAACTTTCTACATAAGGCCTTTCTTCCCTTGTTCATTACATATGCATTACAATAACTAGGTTTCTTTCACTTCATGGGTCCTTATAACCAGTTCATGCATGGAAATTAACATAAAGGTCACCTAGGTCACATGAACATTTTCATATCCTTAACTTATCATAGCATATCCCTAAACCAAGCGAAGGATCTTAGCATACATTCTAGCTTCACCAACATCATAGATATAACCATTTCTTGGTAAATTCATTCATAAGCACGTATTCACTTCATAAAACGAGTAAAACATCTATTACTCACCTTAATCATGAAGAGGATCAAGCAAAGAACCAATCCAAGCTTCCTCCTTCTCTTCCTTTTCCTTTCTCCTCTTCTCTTCTTCTTTCCTTCTTGAAATCAAGGATGATACATGGATCACATACATGCCATGGAGAGATTAGGGAGGTTACATATGTTCTTGAGGGGCTTTATGGTGTTTTGGGACCTTTGGCATCAGGTTTGGGTGGTGAATGTTCGAGAAATGAAGAGAATAGCTTAAAATACCAGTTCTCCCGACATAGATTTACGGCGGTAACTTTCACATTTACGGCCGTAAATTCCAAATTTACGGCCCTAACCTCCCACATACGGCCGCATCTCAATCCATATACGGCCGTAACTAAATCTCTGTAAATATTCACTTCCCACTTCACAAATTTACGATCGTAACTAATACCTTTACGGCCGTAACCTGACATTTACAGCTGTAAAACCCAAATTTACAGCCGTAACATGCTTTTGCTGAAATTTTCCATTTTTCATACTTTCGATGGCCGTTTCGATTCCCGGAATATTTCACGTACTTCAAGACATATCGTGAACATATCATGTACTTATTTTTCATGTCGGGACATCATCATATCACGCTATATCATATCCGAGATCACATATGGAAAATATATACGTATTTGGGACGATCTACGTCGGGGCGTTACACTTGATGCTAGGGGCGGCAGAGTTACAGAGTATTTATACTCTCGAGATGTATCCCTTCTTTATGGGTTCAATATGTATTTCCTTCTCGTATTCCTATATTTTAAAGTGTTTATTGTCACCTTTGATATTCTTAATATGTTCTACTTCAACTATTTTGTACTTCTTCTGAGTCACCAATAGCGAAATCATGATGGTATTATTCAAATACAAAAGTCTATTGTTCCACCAATATAGCATATGTGACATGTGCCTTTTCAATAGCATTTTCTTGTTATGTGGATACGATCTCATAGTACCAGCGAGATTATTTTAGTGTTAATACAATTCGCCCATGCTATTTATTTCTTAAATTCATCAGCATGGAATTTATTGAGCAATTTTCTTTCATTGAACTATCTAGTGGTAGCTTCTAGTACCATCTGATGTCTCCAGTAATATACAATAAATGTGGAGAATAAACTTTTCTTTATCAACTGCTTTTGAGAGCATTTATCATCGTATCGATATATCACAATATACTAATCTCATAATGAGATTTTTTACCATGGTATATTTTCTTTCTCATTTAGCACCATGAGATTCTTTGAGCAATTTTATTTTATCAATATATATAACGGTAAATTCCAACGTCACTTGCTCAAATCCCTTCTTTCATATCAATATAACATTCTTATCGAATATATATAAATCGGTTACTTTTATTTAGTACCAATCGTGGGCTTTAATCCAGCCACGTTGGTAATATATATTCCAATCGTATGGTATAACCCACCACATTGAAAATATTTATTCCAATCGTATGGTATAATCCATCACATTAGAAATATAAAGTACATAAACTTAAATTTTAGAAATTAAATTTTCTCCAATATGTGGTAGAACCTACCATATGGAAATTATTGTAATATAAATTTAAATTGCGAGAATTAAATTGTATAATAATTAGCTACTTCTTTAGGAGTACGTTTATCCTTTACAGTCCGCGAGCGTAAAATTATCCATTCCTATCTGCAAAGGTAAAATTGTCTATATTACCACATAACTCCGGCCCATGATAGGGAATTGTCAAAAACGTTCTAAATTTGGGAAATGACTGTATCATGACAATCAAAGTGTCGTCCTCATGGATTCTAGAAACAGTATAGTCAACAAATATGACCATAATGCAATCATTAGAATAAAATACGTGGCCTACTTTGTCTCTATTATTGCATGTGATGTCCAACACCATAATTAGCAAATAGTATGAAATCATATAATTTAATAATGTGCGTGGCCTATTTACCTATCTCTATTGTTGCCTACAATGTTTCATTTGATCTTATCTTGATATATGTGAGGAAATTTATATATTACATTTCCTTAGTGAGCGTGGCCTATTCAGCACCTAAAGAACCATAAACATATAAAATAATGTCTATGTTATTGTGTGTGTGTGAGAGAGAGAGGATCAAAGAGAGCAAACCACTATGGCTGTAGTTACAGCTACAACGCTGTCGAACGAGAATCCATCGCGAGGGAAAATCCAATAGTCAAAACACCGCTACCACCACCACTCATAGCAGCAGCATATGGGAAAAAGAAGAAAATCTTGTAGTGCTAGTGTAAGTCCGATATGATCACTTTTAAAGATTATGCACACCATATAAATAGATTCTCCCTTCCTCCTTTTGTTTTGGTATGTAAGGTGCATAATTAGGGCTAATGGAATGATTAAGGAGAAGAAAATGAAGATTAGCTTTTGTTTATTGTATTCTAACTTAAGAAGTGCAGAAATCCATTTTGATGTAAATTTCTTTCTTCTAAGATATTGGTTTTTTAGTGGGAACTATGGAAGTAAGTAGGAAAGGATCTTTTCATGGTTGGCATGTGTTGGAGAGAGAGAAAAAGGAGATCGAAATTACAGTTGCACGTTTTACCGACTTTCTTCTTTGAGAAATGGGTTTGAGATTGAGATTGAAACTGATGATGACGAAGATGGAGATTAAGATTAATGGGATCATGATATGTAACTAATTTCTTGCATAGAATTATTCTGCAAACGAATTCTAGCTCAGAACGAGTAGAGACTCATGCCGATAACGTATTATGAACGAGAGAGTTTTCATTTCAATTCTCGTTAATGAATTCATTACAAATGGCCCTTATTTATAGGAAAATATTAGGGCACATAATATTACAAATATTGATCCGATATACAATAGTCATTCACACAAACATAATTATGACATCAACTTTCGTTGCCTTTTACTTTTTCGTTTCGGTGCCTTTTACAACAGTCAGAGAATTATTTGATGAATATTTAAATCGTTATGGATCACCTTCTTCATCTTCTACCGCTTCTGGTTCTAGTCAAGTTCGGGAACATTTAACTAAACTTGGGGCTGGTGATCGATTATTGAGGCAACGACATAAAAGGCCTAAAGATTCATCTGATGGATCTCCCGAACTTGACATTTGTCTGACAACTACTTTTGAGTTTGGTGATAGCAAAGTATGTAAAGATTTTCTGGTCCTTGAATGGTGGAAATGTCATCAAAATACTTATCATATATTATCACGAATTGCAAAAGATATACTTGCAAGCCCAGTGTCAACTGTTTCCGTAGAATAAGCTTTTAGTATAGGAGGATTTATTTTGGATCCGAAACGATTGACCTTGCACCCCGATTCATTAGAAGCGCAAACATGTGTCGGCAATTGGTGCAAAGCAGATGAAAGAGCCCAACAATGTGAGAATGATTCCGATGACGACTATGATCTAACTACCGAAGGAAGTGGAACCACAACTTTCGGCCAGGGAAGTGACTAAATTAAAGAGGTAAGAGAACTACGTCGGCTTTGATTCCTCGCGAAAGGATACGTAGGTAACTTAATGTTTGGTAAAAAATTAAGTTCAAGCGTTATATTATTTTAAATTTATTTTTTTAAAATTTTGGTTGTGGTTAACTGGTCAAGGCTAAAAAAAAAAAGGGGATTCAGTGGTTCCGGAACCGCAGGTTCCAGAACCGAACCAGAACCGTACTGTGCACGGTTCCGTTTTTCAGGAACCGTACTGCTACTCATTTTTTTCTCTCGTTCCTTCCCTAGCTCTTGCTCGAGAATGGAAAAGTCTATTCATTTTTCACAACGCGGGACTTTTTTTTTTTTTTTTGTAGAACTTGGAAAGCAAAGTCTATTTGTTTTTTCAAAAATACACCAAAGCTAGAAATTACAAAGATTAAGCTAGAAAAACGGGGGAAAAGAGAAGGAAAAATTGGACTAGAGTTGTGATTATCCAAAATATCAGAACTCTTTTCTGCTACGTAAATTGATAACACAAATTAGATGCCAAATAATTGTGTAACTCCGAATGCATCTAAAACTCTAGTAAATTCAACTATTCAACCACCAAAATGAGCAACGAGGAGGAAGCGGAAATGCTGTACAAAGAGGAATGCGAAAATCACTAAGAGGACGATGCAAAAGATGACGACCATGAATAAGATTGTGCTGCCACAGATTTGAAAATTGGTGTATGTCAAACGGGAATAGAGATCGAAGGAAGAGAGAGTAGATCTAATTTTTAGTTGTTACCACTTGATTAAATTCGAAGAGTTTGGTAGAATGTGATTGAAAATATTTTCACAAGTTTATGATTAAATTTGTCAGTTAAATGTTTCTATCTCGAATCAGAAGAGAAGATGAGGCGGAGAGAGAAGAGAGGGAGAGAGATCGGAGAGATCGAGGGAAAAGAGATAAAAGGGCAAAAAATCATAAAATTGTGTAATTAAGTAATTTTTAAAAGATTTATAAAATATTATAATTACTAGGTAAAGAAAGATGGTCAAAAATTAATGAGCAAGGACGGACTTTGAACTGTATTTATTGGTCATTTGCTCTTTCTATAATTTATAGTAGTAACATTTTTTATTTTTCTCATACAAGATAAGGTCTGTTCGTTAGTACATTTATTGTGCAAATTTGTGGGTAGTTTTTATTGATTAAGGAAGAAGGCCGGAACGTGGTTTTTAAATTTCAACGTGGACAATAAGAAATCTCCCAGATAATTAATCTCCTTTGTATACCGGGAACATAATAAAATTGGTATTTGATAGAATCCAAGATTGCAATTTCATCTCTCTCTCTCTCAAATCTATTGTCGAATTGTAATCGTCTTTGCATCGTGTTTTTAGATTGGAATCGGATTTCAGTTATAGTTTCTATTAAATTGTCGACGAGATCTCGATGCACTTGCATTTAGGTATTTTCTCAATGTTGATAATTTTTTATTTTTTATTTTTTGTATGCACAAAACAAGTTACTTCTATCAATTTGATAGCAGTTTTTAATATTTTTTTAATCAACTAATTTTAATTTCTGAGATCTACTGATGAAGATCTAAAAAACTTCATGAACTTGAAACCACTTTGAAGGCTGCCTTGAAAAAATATGCTGTCGTGGAACTAAGACATATTTAATGAGAGATACATCACCGGAAGACGTTTGTGTCCATATGCCAGGAGTGTCGGCAGGGTCTAATATTCAATATCGGATTGGCTCTGTTCCCCACTGTGGGGAACGGGAACATAAGGCCGTTCCGACGCTGACGTGGGATCGAGCAATTTTTTTTTTTTTTTGTATCTAATTAAATTAAATGAATAATACATAATTGCTCATTGATGGTGGGGGACCTCACCCGACCTCTACGAATTTTTTATCAACATTTTTTTTCATCTGTAAAATATCCGTAGCTTTTTTCTTTTGACCAAGAACAATCAAATTTCATTTCATATCATCAAGAAGAATGAAAAGGAAAATGAAATCGAGTGAACAACTCCAAATAAAAAAAGCCACAGTTCTCGAAAGAAAAATTTGCGAAATCATGAGCCACTTTTTTGGCGTTCCTACCAATGAGGTCACACTTGGCGATGGAGAGGTCCAACATTAACCCTTGAAACTGTTAATAATAATAATAATAATAATAATAATAATAATAATAATAATCTAGGGAAATAATCTATATATCTATATATATAATACTAGAGTATTTCATCCTATTTTTAAATTCATTTTTAATTTTTAATTGCTTTCCCGCTCAAACTTATGCCAGCTGTTTTCCAATTTTATATATTTTTTCCTTTGCAACACGTCATACGCTCTTTTCCTTCTACAATAAACTGGCACAATCTTCCCATCTCTATCCAATAAACAACAAATCTTTCAATCAATGATAGACACGGATGAAGAGCCTTCTGATCCTAATTTTGCTCCGTCGTAATCCCAAACTCCCGATTCAATAAGGTCACCAGATCTGCAAGCACAAATTGAGGAGTCGTATACAATTCTTCAATCGCACCATACTCGATTTACAAGAGAAAGCTTTACTTTTTGCCCCTCAAGCGTCATATTCAACCCTAAATTTCAGCATCAGGTGGCTAATGGACCGGCGAAGAGGCTTTAGTTCTATGCTTAGTCACACTTTTCAGAGAAAATAGCCATGGCGATCATCTCAAAATTAACAAAAAATCCTCAATTTCGCCGCCCAAAGCTTTGATCGAGCCTTCAATTCTCCTTAATACACCTGTGTTGCAGCCTCTCACAACGATTGATCAATAGGTAAGGTTCTGATTCCCTGCATCTGTACAGTCTCTTGCCAAAGTAGTGGCCAAAGTAGTGATTGTGCGAAGGTGTAGAGAGAGGATGCATAAACTATGTGAAAAAATAATTGTGATATAGATAGAGTACTTTGATTTACGATTGAATTTGTGCGATTATGTGGGTGTTTGGGAGTAGATTATAATGGTTTTTAAAGATTTTTAATGTAAAAGAGGAGAGAGAATGAGTGGAGTTGAGTGGTTGAGATTTGTAGATGTGATGAGATATGTGGATATGATTGATTTAAGGTAAAGAAGAATGGATAAAAAAGTTGTAAAAGGTGGTAAAAGTGATTGTGGAACGGGGGCTATATGTTTGCAATTTATGTTTCTACTCTCTGCTCTAGACATTAAGGAAGAGTTCTCTATTTTTTGGAAGATCGTTATTTACTTACTTCCAATGTTTTCTTTGTTTTGGGCATTTCATTTGTCATTGACTTTTCTCTGAACTTTTGCTGTTCAGGTAAGGTGACACAATTTATATGAAGAGGGAAAACATAGTCCTCAATCCTTACAGTTGCCTTCTCTGAGGTAAAGATGCAGGGAAAACATAGCCCTCGATCCTTACAATTGAAAAGGACATACCTTGAGCATGAAGAATTGAAAAAAAATAATCAAATTGTTCGACTTAGGAGAAGTATTGTTATCAGAATCTATTAAAAATTATTGGATCCTTAGATGATCGATCCATTAAAGCTACTGAAAACAATCATAAGACCAAAAAAAAAAAAACTCAACAAAGAAATCAGTCACCAAATCTTTAATACCCAAATCAAAGTTTTCATCCTGGTATGGATTCCTCTATCTTTAACTAAAATTTGGGTATGCTTGATCTTGTATGAGTTTTCTGAGACGTCTGCTTATTTGATTTGGTTTTGTGCTTTGGAAGATGAATTCTATGGAATTGTTGGGGTAAGGTAACACGCACTAATCTGAATCATTTTCTATAGTTTCTATGAAGTTTTTTGTCCACATTTTAAGTTCGAAATTTCCCTTTCTTTTGTAAATTTTGCAATTGGCATCTTCATAAATATTCATGGTAATGAGTTATATCATGACAAGAATGCCAATTATTCGAAAAACCAATGTTGGGTTTGAAATCTAAATATTTTCTATGGTGCAGGTGTTAATATCTACTTTTGGTTGTCTTTTATACCAGCCATTGTAAGTCCCTCTCAATTTCCATATAATTGTTGAACTAATTTCAAGTCCATTGTTCAATGTTTCTTATTTTCATCTTTAAATACGATGAAGCTTGTCATGTTGGTGGGACGAAACTCCAGCATGTTGTCTTGGTGTTAGTTCTGAAAATTGTTGACCCACAGAGGCCTTCAGTTGGAACCCAAGTAAAGCCTTTTGGATTGGAAAACCTAAAATCTTATTGAGATTGATACAGTTCATATCATACTAGGAAAACTTCAATTAACATTTTAATTATATAATTTTGCTTTCTCCAACAGCAACAAACCTCTTAAAATGTTTTGTGGCCTTGTACTGAATGAATGCTTATAGTCACTAACCTTTGATTCTAATATTATCGTTCTTCGCAATATGATCAGTTCGTTTGACATATGCTTTATTCATTTTCCTACAAACAAAATGCCTCAGGAATTTTCGTCAAAGTGCTTTCGTAGTTCTAGGCCCAGTAGAATCAACTTGGTAGATCTTGCTGGATTTGAGATAAATGTGGTTGATGGTGTTGCTGCAGAACTTGTGAAAGAAGACAAATACATGAAGAAGTCAATGTCACAACTTGGGTATGTGCAATGGAAATATGCATTCTTGCCCGTTAGCATACACATTAAAATACATTTTAATTCATTTTTTTTAAATTCAAATTTTGCCAAACAAATCACATCCATATATCTCTCCACTCATTAAATCTCCACCATCCAACTCCACTCATTATCTCTCTTCCTACTCATAAAAATACATTAAAATTCATTCACCATAAAAATAAATTAAAATTCATTCGCTAACACCCTCTAGTGGATTTGAGAGAAAAGTGCTTGATGGTGTTACTAGATAATGATACTGGATATTCTTTCTATTTGTAAGTTTTTTAATCTATCGCTTCCACATCATCATGGGTAGTCAACATATAGGTTCTCAATTGTCTTTCTCATTTTTCCTTTCCTACGAAGCAGCTGATCATACGTCACTATGTATGCAGTTTCTCATTATTTTTTCGCGCCTTTTTCATTATTTAAAATCTAGGTCCAATCGTCAAACCTTTAAGAACACTGAGATGTGAACATATGGTGAAGCTCATGAACAATGAGCCTATAATTAGTGAAATGACTGAAGATGATGTTAATCATTTGAGTGATCAAATGTACTAAGTTCAATCTCCTTAAATAGTAAATATTAGACACTCCTTATATATAAAAGTTCACAATTCATTGATCATATAGATATAAGAAAACACAGTTTATTAAATACTGTGACCCGTTATATATAGTTGACTACTATAAAATGGTCGAAATACTAAAAATTTTCTTTGTAATCCCATAAACACAACTCATGTCCCCATCAAGTCGTAGAACCTTGAGCATGTATAACATGAGTTGAAAATTTTCGATTATTATGTTAAATATATTTTCACTAAAATTTTCATGTCTTAAAATTACAAGAGATCAATATTTCAGTTGAATAATAGAAAAACAAATAGCCAAATCGATACAATACGTTAAATACTTAATAATTAACTCTTCTACATATATTGCTGACGTCAGATATTTTCATACAGAGATGCAAATATTAAATGATTTAACTTTTGTTAATATTGTACAAACCAATTCCAACACGAATGTAAATTTCATTTATATTATCCACCATCAGTAATTTTGTGATTGCCCGCATGATCAACCTATGTGAACATTATTCGTCTATTCTTTTCTTGTCAAGATGCTCTTCAGCGTGAGCTTGGATCGCCTATTCATCATCACCACCACCACTACACTTTGTATGATTCATTTGTCCATTTGCATTTAGTAAAAAATTCATATCTATGTTGGCAATTGGTTTTGAGAATTATTTTGTAAGGGTGTGTTTGATTGCTAAATATTTTCCAGGAAAATGTCAAATCAAGGAAATCATTTTCCAGCTTTGGTGTTTGATGGCAAATATTTTCCTGGAAATCATTTTCCAGATACAAGTGCTTAAAGAACAAACAAAAACAATGGTTTTCCTGGAGAAAACTCAATCCAAGAAAGGGGTGGAAATCCGTTTTCCCAAAATTCGTTTTAATGGAATTCCCTTTTGCTGGAATCCTATCAAACACACCCTAAGTTCATTCATTAATCATATATATGATTGAAATTAAAAAGAAAAGTGTATTAAAAAATATAAAAAATTATCAAATCAATAAATCAGTATTTAAATGAAGAGAGAGAACTATGAAATGGCCTTCTTTTTTTTTTTTTTTTGTAGAATGTGTACACGCTAAAAAATTAGATAAAGTTAAAACATATATTAAAAATTACTTATTTTAGTATCTGAAATCGTTTTAAAAATAAAATGTCTCTCCAACTTAGTTTTTTACATTAATTAACATAGTGATAGCTTGATGAAAATCTCATGCATTACATGGGCACAGTTGCGTCATTGCAAATACATTTTTGCGTCACCTGCAAATGCTAATTACAACGTGTATCTAACAAGACGTGGTCGACATAATTATAAACCGGGAGGATAGTATAATTGATTAGAAGAGTTAAAATTGAGCCAAAGGATGCCACAAATTGTACTACTTAAAAATACAAAAGGTTAAGTACGCGAAATGTTCCTAAACTTTTGGTTATTTTACACTTTCGTGCATCACAGCCGTCCCACTCTTTTTTAATCAGTACATTTAATTTTCAAAAAGTTAAAATTTTAAAATTTTATAATAATGGATTTTGCTTGTATCAATCCGTGAATCACACTCAAAGGGTCTTCATAGACCAAAACAAGTCTATTCATAGCAAAATGACAATGAGGTGGGGTGCGGTGGGGTCAAGGGGAAGAAAAATTTTGCTAACTATCTCGTATTAATTTTATTATTTTTTAATTTGTATTAATTTTTACGATGACAATAAAATTATTAGTTTCAAAAAAATAATTAAATAAAAATCGGATGAAAAAATGGGACGGCGATGAAAAATGAAGACAGATCTCCATTTCCACCCTGCTAGCAAGGCAAATATTAACTTCATTCCTGCCCGTTGGTCCACATTTGTGGGGAATCTCAAGGGTTAAAATTTCATAAATAATAATACATTAAGACTTGCACATATATGTTCCATAAACATACTTTGTGGTTTAAGGTTTACCAAAAAAACAAATAAAAGCGAAAAAATCTTATGTTAACCAATAAAATGACATCGGATCTCTAAAACATTTTTCTACACAAATAAAAATTAATTATTTGTTGATATGCATAAATTAATATATAATTAATGATATAATACTGGGCTATTTTTCCACCTTTGCACCGAAATTTTTAAATTAATTTTTGATTCCAACTTTACCTGTTTTCCTGCCCTTGCAATCCTTCATTTTTAATTTTTTTTTATTTTTTAAACTCTAACAAGTAATCATCCTTAATTAATGACCATAATAATATTCCAATTACAAGTCTATGCCTATTTTCCCCAATTCTACGATTTGCATAAATTTTGCTAGATCTTCTTAAATATAGATAGATTTTATTTTATTTTATTTTTGAAAAAAGTGCTTAACATAAAAATTAAAAGAAACGTGGAAAAATAATCAAATTATTAATAAAACAATATAAATGTAGGACGATTGTAACGTATTCAACCACAAAATTACTTAGTTTGTCGATGCTCTTGTGTCTTTCTTGATCTTGCCTTTTACCGAGTTTGATGGTAATTTTTTTCCCTTTTTTTATACAAGTATTGAAGTTTACGAGGAAAATAAGACTACGCAATCTTCCAAGAGACAAAGAAACCGATGAGCTTCGCAAATTTTTCTGAATGGATTTTGAGCATCAGGGATGGATGAATCGATGGGCCAACGATGGCGAGGCAAACACTGAAACACCCGATGATCTTGTGGTGAGCAGTCATTCGACGAACCCTATTAAATCAATTGTGGATAGCACGTACCCAAATTTTTTGATTGAAGGACAATCGCTAACTTACTTGAATGGAAGAGCAATACTTGCACCTGCGCTCGAGGATGTTGGGATGTTGAAAGATTATATGATTGGTATGAATCGCTCTGAGTTGGAGGCGATACCTCAGATTCCACATGTAGATCTAATGATTCTAATAATGATCTACTGCGTGAGATTCATACTCCAGAATTTTTGAATGGCATTTCGTGTTCTGGTGTGCCGACCCATGTATTGAAGTTGAAAGTCGGTGTACCAGTGATGTTAATGCGCAATATTGACCATTCGTCTGGTCTTTGTAATGGAACTAGCCTTATAATCACGCGGCTTGATAAGCACATTATAGAGGCAAGGGTTTTGACTGGGATCAATGCTTGGGAAGGAGTTTCGATTCCTAGATTGAGCCTCACTCCATCTAATATAAGGCTGCCTTTTACTTTATAGAGGAGACAGTTTCCTTTGACTGTTTGTTATGCGATGACTATCAACAAGAGTCATGGACCGACTCTCACTAATGTTGGTGTTTTTCTCAAGAGGTCAGTCTTTATCTATGTGCCATTGTATGTAGTGGTTTCAAGGGTGACCAATAGGAAGGGATTGAAGTTTGTGGTTTGTAATGAGGATGGATGGCCAACAAGAACTACTACAAATGTTGTTTACAAAGAAGTTTTTAGTAACTTGTAATATACTATATCTCAATTTCATCTGGTATACTACTATCTCTCAGAAGTATTATATTTGCTAAATTGAAAATTTTAGTGTCTCTATACCTATGATTGTAATTGTCTCGTATTTGCACTCACTCGAATTTTATGTTTTCTAATAATGCTTTTCCTTCTATGTAGAGTAGTCGTGTGGGAGACGAGATCGAAGGTGCGGGAGCCAATAAAGGTTTTCGAAGATGGAATAGTTGACCGATGAGAAATGTTAGGCATAGGTGAGTTGGACGGCTTCTTTAGCTGTTTTAATGATGTTAACAAAAATGATTTTGTTTATGTGTTTTAAGTTTTTTTTTTGTTTTTTTTTGTGTGGATACCAATGCACATAGTTGTATTGGTTGTGTTTTTGGTATTGGTGGGGTTGTCGTAATAAATATTGATGTTATGATGAAAATTTTGTGACTCTTGATATGAGTACTAATAAGGTGGATTTTTCAAAATACAAAGGAAATTCTGTCAATTTTGTTAAAGAATCGTATGGATTGTATTCTACCTTTTTTTAACAAAAAAACAATGTAATTATTTGGTGAACCGGTCTTCCCGTGCAACGCACGGGTGAAAAGGCTAGTAATAATAATAATAATAATGATGATGATGATGATGATGATGATGATGATGATGATAACACTATAATTTATGATCCACGTAATTAAATGAAACGTTATTCATCGATAAGATAACAAAAATTCGTTTTCTAAATAACAAATTAAATCTTATAATTTAAATGCGGAAATTAAGATTTAACAACTTGCTACGACTTTAATGGTTCAAACAACGTCAATTTTAAATAAGCATAATTGAAACTAAAAAATGAGGATGATGCCCCGCTTGATGCCGCTTCGCCGAGCTCCTTAATCTGACAGAAAATTTTTAAGCAGTTGGGGTGAGTATAACGTCGTTATACTTAGTGGGGCGTAGTATAAAATTTTTCACCATATCATATACCAGTACATGAGTTACAATTATAGGCAATCAAACTATAGAAAAGTTGAGTGTTGGGAACTTGACCCACCGAATGGCTGTTACACCATCCCGTAGAAGATGGTACTTAAGACCATCACATGCATGTCAAATAGAAAGTATACAAAAATCATAATCACACGTAAAGGATATGACATGGATTTAAAGTAAATAGTCACTTTTAGAATAAAAATATTTTGCATAAGGTAAAACCCCATCTCAAATTTGTAATTCCCGTAAAGTCCTTGAAATTTAGGGCTAATGTGATGCTAGTACCTCTACGGACTTGTAACCCTCGTCTGGCAGAACAATGGAACATAAATTTAGTAATTTAATCTTAAAATTGAACTTTAATAATTTATTCGGGCCTTAAAGTGTTTAATTAGAAGTGTTAGGGGCAAATGATGACTTTAAAAGTTTCCCGGGTGAACACTGAAAGGGAAGTATGGATTTGAGGGTTGAAATTGAAGTTTTAAAAAAGTTAATTAACGAATAATTTGAAGCTTTATCAAAACTTGGGGACTGAAATTGAACTTTTAAAACTCAATTCGGACTTGATCGAGAAGGTTGAACAATTTTGGGGACTGTTTTAAACTTAAATAAGAGTATGGGGACTTTGATTGAAAATTCTATAAACCAATTAAAGTCAATTGAAGTAAAACAATGGATTTGGGGACCAATTTACATGGAATTTAAAGATAGAGGTCTAACTAAATTGTTAGCCAGAACTCGAGGGGTTGAGATTGAAATTTCCTCATTTACGAGTCAAAACTGTATAAAAAATTCCCCATTTTCTTGCTTCATATATGAGTTTTATAGAGAGAGGGAGAAGAAGAAGGTGGCCGACATCCTCGGTTCAACGCTACCTCCAGCCACAGCCGTGAACGCTATCGTCGACGAAGTGGCGTCGGTGGTCAACCGACGACTAGTCGCCGATGGTGGGGACGAAGAACTACGGCTATTTGAGTTCCCTATCGTGCAAGGTCTCGGCCAACTAGTGCCTAATCGGCCCAAATTGCGACTTCTCCAACTAAAATTTGGTGAATTAAAATCAGATTATGGGTTCCGCCAAACTCAATTACCATTTTGGGTGGTGGTTTATGTAGGAAATTTTGGTGTTGACCCACCATGGCCGGCGAGTTCACTATGTTTCAGCAGCTCTCATTCCTTTTTTTTTTTTTTTTTTTAACAAATTGGCACAACAGAGTCTAAGGATGATGGATTGAACATCTACTTGATAGCTGTCGTAACCAACAAATATTAAATATAATTTTCCTCACTCGATTTTAAAATAAATATAGTAGCGGCAAGTGGGGGTCGAACCCAAGAGAACGGTGTAAAACTAGTTAAAGTGTGCTAACTAATGATTGGGGGGAAGTGGTTGGCAATTGACGTAAAAACTAGATTTAAAAATAAATAACAATGCAAAGAACAATTAATAGAGAGAATCAATAAAGAGAAAACCACCTAGCTCATCGGTTCAATCGAGTCTCCACTTGCACATCCAATTAATCATAACGCATTCCTACTCTCTAGTCAAATTAATAACCCTAGGCAATCAACAAGCTCTGATTACCCGAATTTTCCCTAATTTTATTAACTGAGACAAGCTCTTCAATTAATCCTAACCAATTAATAACCTAGATTAAGCTCTCTAAGTTTAAGACAATGGTTGCATTTATCACTAGGAAAATAGGCTAAACTAAGCAACAATCACACAAGCTCGAATTGTTTAACTTAGGGTTTGTTAATCCTAACGATGCGCGACCGTTAGCTGCTACGCATGAATTAGAAAATCAAAAATTACAGATTGAAAACTAATCATAGCAATAGATCTAATGAAATTCACATAAACTGGCCAGATCTAAATAAACTTCAATAAATCTTTAAAATTCAGATCCGAATAACAAACCAATTTAATAATAGAGAGCAGAAAACAACGTTACTGAACGATTAATTGAATAACAAGGTTCGACTACGACATCCCCTTTGAGCTAGATGAATGAATTTAGCCTCTCATGCTGTTGTGAAGATCCATGGTGATTGGTCTTGAATACGGCATCTAGATCTTCAACTTTTGTGGATTAGTTCTTCGGATCTCCTCTTCAATCTCTCCTTAGCTCTCCTTTTTTGATGGAATCCCTGTTTGCTACCTTCTTCTCCCTTTTTAAGGATCAATTTTCGTGCATCGGATCCAAGCCCAAGTGGGTTTCACAACCCTAGTCAAAGTAGAAGTCCGCGCGCGCACAAAACTGGACAGCCTGACAGTGTTCGGTATTTTGTGCATAACTTCTTCGTCCGATATCTGATTGAGTCCATTCAAAATTCTGTGGAAAATAGACAAAAATATCTATAACTTTTCCTCAAATAGTCACGTCCAAATTCCACTTTTATCTGGGTCAGAACTCGTCCTCAATTTTCACCATATGTACACTTTTTAGCCATTTTTCACTTCTTTTCACTTTTCTTGATCCTAAACACCATAAATAACAAAAGGAAATAAAACAACACTTTTATATAAATAAAAGGCGATAAAGACACGATACTTGGGGGATCTTTTAAGTGCATTTAAGCCCTTATCACTACTTTTGAAAAGTGTTCAAAATTCTCGATTGTATGCATTTTGGGAGTTGATAGAACAATCTATGGAATTTGTGTTTGAACATGAAACGTGTTTTGTGCGGTGTTCTCTTTATATATGTGTGATGGATGCTGTGGTTCTACTTGGAAAAGATATAACTCCTGATGAAATAAAATTGTCACAAGCCATAGAGAACTCGAGTTACCTGGAAGAGTTGTCTGTGTTGAGGGCTTAAATTGAAGGGAGAAAATTCGATTGTTGTTGAATGGAGATTGATTGCCTTGTAGAATTGCACGTGGTTCCTCTTAAGGGAAAGGGGACGTGTGTAGGGTGGTAGTCTAAGGGAAAAGGGACGTGTGTTGGATGGTAGTCTATGTAGTTGAAGAATTTGAGGAAGATGGAGGACGTGGGGTGAGGGAGTATAGTTGAGGAAGCATTCTCTGCAGACCCGGCCACGGTTCCGAAACCGCCTATTCGCGGTTCCAAAAAAACGGAACCGAACCGAAACCGTGCATAGCACGGTTCGGTTCCGGTTCTTGAACGGGGGGTTCCGATTCCGGAATCGCCAGTTCTGATTCCGGAGCCGCCGGTTCACGGTTTTGAATTTTCTTTTTTTTTTTTTACCACCTAGACCTTAATTGTGACCTTCCCCCCACTCTAGTTTATTAATTTTTTTTTTTTTGTATGAAGGCAGTTTGAAAAAAGAATCCACCCTTCTTGATCTTTTATCCTTTTACTTTTAGTGTCATTTGGAGAAGTTTGTCATGAAACTTTTTGTTGTGTATGATGAGAGATTCCCTTTTTTTCATCTTGGAGCTTGTCCGTCCCATAAAAAATAAAAAAAATAAAAAAAATTGCCGGTTCCAGTTTGGAACTGGAACCGATCAACTTGGTTTCGGTTCGAGTTTGACCGGTTCCAAACTGCTCGGTTTTGGTTAGGAACCGGAATCGTGGCCGGATCTAATTCTCAGTACAAACTAACCTACGTTTCTATTTTGCCAGTTAAATTCAAAAATGAGTTGGAGTTGAGATAGAATATATTGGTCCATTAAAAATTGGAATGGATCCACAAGTCAATAATTGGGCTTGATAATCAATAGTGTTGAATTACTATAGGATAAATTGGCCCATAACGAACTAAAATGGACTTTTGATTCAATAAATAGGCTTATAGCCCAATGGACAATTCTATTATACATGGTTTGAGAAGAGAGAAACACATTTAGTGACATATAGGAGTGGGACAAATGCTACTCAGATTGACTATTTCTTAACTCGGAATGAAGATCAAAACATTTGCAAGGACTGTAAAGTTATTCCGGGGGAGAGTGTTGCCACGCAACATAGGCTCTTAGTCTTAGATATTCGCATGAAGGATTGTCGAAAAAGGGTGGTGAAAGTAGATGAGCCAAGGATTAAGTGGTGGAAGTTAAAAGGGGATGAGATGTTAGCCTTTAAGGATAGGTTAGCAAAGGGGATCGATTGGGACGGTAACAAAGATGTTAATACAGCATGGGCGAGGATAACACATGGGGTAAAGATGGTGGCTAAGGAGGTCTTTGGGTGTCAAAAGGGTCGGGTGCCTCCGGGAAAGGAGTCTTGGTGGTGGACCGAGGAAGTGAAATTAGCAGTTAGGGCAAAAAGGGAGATATATAGAGAGCTTAAGAAATGCAGAGACAGTCAAGTATATGAGAGGTATAAAGACACCAAGAGGCAAGTTAAGAAAGTCATACGGGAGGCGAGGGTTCACGAGGAGTTGTATAGGAAATTGGATACGAAAAAGGGAGAAAATGAAATGTTTAAAATTGCGAAAATGAGGGAAATGAAGAGTCGAGATTTGAGTGGTATAAGGTGCATAAAGGACACGGAGGGTAAGGTGTTGGTGAAAGACGAGGACATTAAACGAAGGTAGCGGGACTATTTTGATAAACTTTTTAATGGAGATAGAACCAGCGACCTCGGTGATACTACAGTCCCCTTAGAGGATACCAATCGTGTGTTTGCCAGGAGGATTAGTGAAGGTGAGGTTAGAGAGGCTTTAAGAAGAATGAAAGTTAAGAAGGCGGTAAGTCCGGATGGTATCCCAATCGAGGTCTGGAAGTGTATGGGGGAGATAGGCATAAGATGGATAACTAAACTCTTTAACAAGATTTGGAGGAGTGGAAAAATGCCAGATGAATGGAGAAATAGTACTTTGATACCGTTATATAAGAATAAGGGTGATATACAAGATTGCTCAAATTATATAGGAATAAAACTGATGAGCCATACTATGAAATTATGGGAGAGAGTAATTGAGCATAGGTTGAGACGCATTGTTCAAATTTCAGAAAATCAATTTGGGTTTATGCCGGGCCGATCGACTACAGAAGCAATTCATCTACTGAGACAATTAATGGAGATTTATATAGGGCTGGAAGAAAGGATTTACATATGGTTTTTATTGACCTCGAGAAAGCCTATGACAGAGTACCCAGAGATGTGCTCTGGTGGGTTTTGATGAAGAAAAATGTGCCTCTTAAATGCATAAATATTATCAAGGGTATGTATGAGGGGGTTGCTACAAATGTTAGAGTATGCGGTGGAATGACAGATGGCTTCCCGATTACGATAGGGTTACACCAAGGCTCTACACTTAGCCCTTTGCTGTAGTAATGGATGAGCTTACGAGGCATATCCAAAATGAGGTACCATGGTGCATGTTATTTGCAGATGATATAGTTTTAGTGGATGAAACTAGGGTAGGTATAAATGATAAGTTAGAACTTTGGAGGCATACTTTAGAGACCCGCGGTTTTCGGTTAAGCAGATAAAAAACAGAGTGCATGGAGTGTTTATTTAGTGGTAGGAGTAGGATGGATCCTCTCGTGGTTGAGTTAGGTGGTGAGGTGGTTCCAAAGAGTGATAGTTTTCGTTATTTAGGATCAGTGGTTCAAACCATTGCTGACATAAAGGGTGATGTAAATCACAGGATAAATGCTTGGGTGGTGAAGTGGAGAGGTGCCTCTGGGATTTTGTGTGACCGTAAGATGCCTTTGAGATTAAAAGGAAATATCTATAGGATAGCTGTACGACCAGCATTATTATATGGTAGCGAGTGTTGGGCAGTTAAGAAGGCGGATGAACAAAAATTGAGTGTAGCAGAGATGCGTATGCTGAGATGGATGTGTGGCAAGACTAGAAAAGATAAAATTCCAAATGACGAGATTCGTGGTAGATTAGGAGTGGCCCCTATTGAGGATAAGATGAGAGAGGCTCGACTAAGATGGTATGGACATATATTGCGGAGACCCGAGGGTGCACCTGTTCGGAAGAGTGAAAGTATTAGGGTAGGAAGTGTAAGGAGAGGTCGAGAAAGACCGTTAATAATGTGGACGCAAGTGGTTCGTAAGGATATGTGTGTTATGCAGGTAGATGAGCGAATAGCTTTGGATAGGAATACATGGCGTAGCAAAATTCATATTGGCGATCCGACGTAATTTTCTCGTATGGTTCCATGCAGCCGACTCCTACTTGTAGGGAATAAGGCTAAGTTTGTTGTTGTTGTTGTTGTTTATTCTATTAGACGAGTGCTAAAATTTAATAGGTTAAGTCGTAACAACAATGTTTTACTTTGAATGTTTTCAATTTTGGTTGTGGTCGTTATACCATACGTTGCTTGTACTGAGTTAAACTTTATTGACTAGTGGATCAGTTTTTGTTCATAGGCTACGGGCACGTAGTTTTTTTTAGCCCTATGGGTTTTCCACGTTAAAAATCCTGTGTGTTCTCTTTGTGTTATATTTCTGTAATCCGCCAAATATATCTAGGCTCGCGTGGCTTAGTCACAACTATTTCTGCTGATTGATAACTCAAATACGTTCCACGTAAGTTAAACAGAAACTAACTGTGTGTTTTCATATTACTATTCAGATACATTTGAGTAATTTGTAATTAGGCAACTTAGTAAAATTTTCACTTGGTATCAAAGTGGGTTCACTTCTTGAAAGTGAGATCCGGTTGTCTAATAAACATGGATTCACTTGCATCACTTATGCCACCCATGTTAAATGGCAGTAACTATGCATATTGGAAGATTAGGGTGGAAATTTACATCCAATCTATTGATGAAAGCTGTTGGACCACTACCCTTGAAGGTTACACTACACCTACTGCCACTACTAATGGTGTTGTATCTAATGAAGGCATAAGTACAATAAAGACCTCTAAACTGCAAATGTTCACACAAGAGTTTGATCAACTCGCTATGGACGAATGTGAAGAGTTCAGAAGCTTCTTTGCAAGGCTAAGTGAGAACACTAACTCAGCCAAATCACTAGGGTTGACGTACACTGATGAGCAAATCATAAGGAAGATTCTCAGGTCATTGCCATATAGGTTCATTCCCAAGATAACAACAATTGAAGAAAGCAAAGACCTTACCACCATGAGAGTTGATGAACTGGTTGGTTCTCTAATGACCTTCGAGATCTATCTGAACAGTCGTAAGAAGGACAAGAAGCCTAGAATTACGTTCAAAGTAAATAGTGAAGAACAAGATGCATCTAGGGATTTTGACGAAGATGAGAACACTGCTCTTCTGACTAAACAATTCAAGAAATTTCTAAAGAACACACAGAAGGGGAAAAACTTCAAATCCCACGGTCAAAGCAAAAACCAACAAGGGAAGAGGAAATACAACTCCAATGGCAAAGGCAATTCAAATTCTTTCAAATGCAAGAAAGAGCATCGTATCCAAGGTAGATAATGTGAAGGATATGGGCACATCACAACTGAATATGCTAACACTTTGAGGAAGAAAAGAAAGAAAGCCATGAACATCACTTAGAGCGATGCAGAGTCAGATGTATTTGAATCTGATTCGAACGATAGCCAATTTGAAAATCAGGTAACCACTCTTACTGCCTTAGTTATACCTGGTGCTGATTCTGTGAACTCTCCTCATGTAGGTGTCAACTTAGATGCGTCTGGCTTAAGTACTGAAGATACGAGAAAATAGCTCCAGATGGCAGAAGAATGAATAAACGTGTTGCACACTGTGCTTGAAATCAAGAATGAGGACAGAAAAATTGTTTCCGTCCCCCAACAAGAAAAGCATGATGAAGTCGCCAGATTGAAATTTGAACCTGCGAAAGCTCAAGAAACAATCAAGCGTCTTGATGAAATTTTGAGTTTTGGTAGGCCAGCTAGGTTGAAAAGTGGTATGGGCTATGAAGGCGAGGATAAAGGTCCTGCAACTGAAAGCATTTTTGTGAAAGAATCAGGAGATAAGCTTGAGGAACAAAACATACCCAATCAGATGCATCTGCCTCAACAAGTCGTATGCACAAACCAGAAAACCAACTGTCAATAAACCTGCATAAGCACCTATTCAGAAAGCAAAGATAGTAGTCTAGAATCATCCGCAAAGAAAGCCTCAACAAACTCAGCCTAAGCAAGATGTATCTGCCTATTAGGCATTCTGTAATTTTTGTTCTAAATCCGATCATGATGTTTGCACTAGTTATGAGTAATTGAATATGATCAATGCCCATAAAAGAAAGCACACCTATATTCATGGCATGCCAAAGAAATCTTGGGTAAGAAAAACTAAGGCTAATGCTTTTGTTGTTCAATTCTCTTTCAGTGGTTTAGTTTCAAACACTTGGTATTTTGATAGTGGTTGTTCGAGAGATATGACAGGTGATTTGGCCTTATATCAAATTTTCAAAAAGGTGAAACAGGTGTTGTGACCTTTGGCGATGGCCAAAAAGGAAAAAATTGTTGGATATGGTATCATCAACATTGATGGTTTGCCTACTCTAGCCAATATTCTTTATGTTATCGGCCTTAAAGCTAATTTGATTAGTGTAGGTCAATTGTGTGATGACAATCTTATTGTGATGTTTCCTAAAGATTATTACAAGGTGTTACAATGTGATAAGAATTCCAATCCGATGGAAAGTGTTATCCTCAAGGGATCTGATCGAGAGATAGATGCTATACACTTGACCATCCAATCACTTGCAACTTAGTAACTATCAAAACTGAAAAGTTCTAGCACAATCGATTGGGTCACATAAATTACCATGATCTTGTGAAGTTGGCTAAGTGTCAAGCTGTACAAGGATTACCCAATCGATAGTGTTTGTGGTGATTGTCAAAAGCAAATCAGAAGCTAACACAAATTAAGTAAATTTCTCACCACTTCCCATGTTCTTGAGTTGATACAGAGGGATCTAATGGGTCCCATTCAAAAGGAAAGCATAGGAGATAAGAGATACATCTGCGTGAGTGTCAATGATTTCTCTAGCTATACATGGGTCATGTTTATTCGTAAAAAGTCTGATGCGTTTGATAGTTTTACCATTCTATTTCAGAAATTGAGCAATGAAAAGTCCAATGAAGAGGTAAGGATCAAGAGGATCAGAAGTAATCGTGGAAGGGAGTTTGAAAACTCAGACTTTGCATATTTTTGCGCTCAACACAGAATTAGCCATGAGTTCTCGGCTCCAAAGACTCCTAAACAAGATGGAGTTGTTGAAATGAGGAACAAAACCATGCAAGAGATGGCTTGTGTGATGCTAAACAGTAAACAACTGCCTTTAAGATTTTGGGCAGAAGCCAATAATACCGTATGCTATATTTGTAATCACGTTTTCCTTAGACCTTGATCTAAAAAAACTCCCTAAGGGTCGAAAATCTCGGGTTGATTACTTTGATGTTTTTTGGAGTAAATTCCATATTTTAAAAGATAGGGAACATTTAGGAAAATTCGATTCCAAGTCAGATGAAGGGGTATTTTAAGGCTTTTCAGAGAACGGCAAGGCTTATAGAGTGTTTAATAATCAAACTCAAATTGTTCTTAAATCTATCAATGTTAAAGTTGATGATACTAATGATGTGTCTCGTGATTTGCAGGATGATGAATCTGTCCTTTGGGAGATTCCACAAAAATAGACACAACAACTAGCCGATCAGTATATATCTGAGCAAGAACAATATTCCGCAGAAACCCAGATCAAACAGAAGCACCCAAGTTGGATGAATTTGAAATTGGACGGGAAAAAATAGATACATCTCAGCTGACAGAAATTGAATAGTATTAGACTCCCACAAGAAGACCCTCATCTAGGGTTCAAAAGGCCCATCCATTAGATAACATCCTCTTTGATCCTTCTAAAAGGATGGTGACCAGAAGAAAGTTCGCGGCCTGAAATGGGTAACATGTGCTACTTATCTCACATTAAGCTAAAAATGTCAAAGATGCATTGAAAAATGAAAATTGGGAATAAGCAATGCACGAAGAACTCAACCAATTTGAGGGGAATGATTGTAACGCCCCATCTCGTACCGTAAATAATATCCGCCATCTTATACATCCCATACACGAAAACATAAACATAATGGCCTTCCTTTGGGCCTTGTGTACGTCTTTAATACATTACACAATACACAGCGGACTCGAGGGGCGACGTTACTATACATTACATAAACCAAACCCTGAGTTCGTACACGCATTTAGATCTTTTCATCCTTACATATTACTCAAGGGTTTCGCGATGCTTTCGCGTGGTTCTTTGGATCGCTGGATTCCTTTTCCCCATTCACACACTGACGTCACATTCTGTAAGACTCATCGCCAACTCCCACGCCCGTAACCTACAAACACATACATACGTACACATAATGAGTCATAAAGACTCAGTGGATAATCGATACGATGCAATGCGATGCGTGAATGCCCGTGACACCATTTTCTTCCTGTCGTTGGGCCCGGTTGCTAACCGTGTGCTTACAAAAGCGCCATAACATATCATACATAACATATTGGCCAAGTCTCAATCCTCTTGCAGGGCCTTTTCCCCGTGAGATTGTCCATTCGGGCCAATGGTCCTAATCCTCATGTGGGCTTCGCCCGTAGGACCGTACATATTTGTAAGCACAGGCAGTCAACGCCACATACATATGCTCATGACATGACATGATTGTGCACATTTACTTTATAAAGCCTTGCTTTCCTTTCATTTCATCATTCATGCATATCATTCATACAAGGCTCCACAATCAAGTCTTCGTTCATACATATGAGCATTACATTTCCATTCGTATTCATGAAACATAACATAAGGCATTACATGTGCTTACATTATACATTAAGCCTATAACGTCCCAGCATGCCACGTTGATTCATATAAGCACATACATACATAAATGTACCAACATTTGACCACATAAACACATACATTACAATTCACATGGATACACGGCATATAACAATTTCTTTGCTCTCGTTTCTTTACTTTCATACTTTCCTAAATGCTCGTGGCATAAACCATTCATGAATGAAAGCATCAAAGGTCACATGAGTCACATATACACATACATACCATTCTTATATCACAACATATCCATTGAATCCACAACACATGACCCGTGAATATTAACATGCTTCCTAGGGCTCATAATCATCATAACATTAGCTATTTCATGTTTCATCCATTCATAAGCATGAATTAATGTAAAACATCAATTACCCACTTTAATCATGTAGATGATCAAGCAAAGCAACAACCAAGCTTCCTCATTCTCTTCCTCTTCTTTCCCTCTTCTTCCTTTTCTTCTTGAAATCAAGGTTAATACCATGATTACATACGTGCCATAAGGAGGTTGGGGAGCATCAATATGTTCTTGAGGGTGTTTTGGGACCTTTGCCATCGAGCTTAGGTGGTAAATGTTCGAGAAATGGCGAGAATGACCTTAAATACCAATTCTGCCGACATAGATTTACGGCCGTAAGTCCCATATTTACGGCCGTAATTCCAACATTTACGGCCGTAACACTTCATCTTACGGTCGTAACCCATGACATACGGTCGCATCCCTGGCCATATACGGCCTTAACTAGGCCTCTGTAACTCTCCAGTTCTAACTTCACATAATTACGGCCGTAACTTCCCTTTTTACGGTCGTAACTCTACATTTGCGGCCATAAAACACACATTTACGGCCGTAACTTACACATTGCTGAATTTTCCACTTTTCTTGATTTCTAAGGCCGCTTCGGATCCCCAAGCATTTCACGTACTTCGAGGCACTTTACGAACATAACATATACATGTTTTCTCGTATTGGGACATCATCGCATCATATCATACCGTATCCGAGCTCACATGCGGAAACACATACGTATTCATCTACGTATTCTTGACGATTTAGGTCGGGGCGTTACAATCTTCCCCCCTTAAATTAATTTCGTCCTCGAAATTCCCTTGGAATTGACCCGGGTATCAATGTCTCTTATCCTCTTTTCCCTTCCTATGTCTCTTCCTCATTCGTTTTACGTTCAATACATACATAAGGTCGGAGGTTATACTGGACCTCATATTCGTATATCACACACAGACATAACGTGAAATGGTTCCGTTTTCATATATCTGATCCGAGTAAACCTCTGACGCATCAACTTGAATCATACATAGAGAAATATCCGGACCATACTTTCAATACTTTTGAAGCATTCATATCCGAAACATACTTTCATAACGGAATCCGGCATTTAACTTCCCTTTTTCGAAGATCATTTCATACCACTCTGTATTTATGTCCGTTCAGAACTTCATACTGTGGCATTTCACTGAACAAATGAAAGCTAACACATGCGATTGAGGACACAGAAATTCCCCATTATACCATAAATACATAACACTCGTTGACATTTAAATCGTTCATTAAAGAAGAGAATGTCGTCTTGAGTTAACATTTCATCTTTCTCTATCTTATACTTCATTTTGAAGATGAGCCACATACGTATTGAAACATACCCTGGACATAAAAAGTTGAAGAATCATGCCGAATAGGGTATGAGACAAGGTGAGCGGCTTCTTTCATTTTAAAATATCACATAGCATCTCATTGGTCATACATAATCATGCCATTCCACATAGCATACATAATCATCTCGGCTCATTTCCCGTGCCACAGTCGTGGTCCGCTTTCACATAAATATAAAATCACGCTGAATAACATAGCTATCAATCAATCTCTGTCGAATTCAAACTGTTCAATGCAAGCTTGTCATCTCTTTTCCTTGTTTTCTATTGGGATGTCATCGCATCATATCATACCGTATCCGAGCTCACATACGGAAACACATACGTACTCATCTACGTATTCTGGACGATTTAGGTCGGGGCGTTACAATGATGTTTGGGAATTGGTTCGCCGGCCAAACAATGTGAATGTGATTGGAACAAAATGGATCTTTAGAAGTAAGTCTGATGAACAAGGCCATGTTGTGAGAACCAAAGCAAGACTTGTTGCTCAAGGATACACCCCGGTTGAAAGCGTTGATTTCAAGGAAACATTTGCTCTTGTGGCCAGATTGAAATCCATCAGGTTGTTGTTAGTAGTATCTTGCTACATTAACTTCAGGTTGTACCAGATGGATGTGAAAGCCGTTTTCTCGAATGGTGTGTTGGATGAATAAGTCTATGTGGAACAGCCACAAGGATTCATTGATCCATTTAATCCAGATCATGTGTACAGAGAGAAAAAGGCCTTGTAGGTTTAAAACAAGCTCCATGAGCCTGGTGCGAGAGGCTTATCACATTTTTGCTCAGCAAAGGATATAAAATGGGAGTAACTGATAAAACTCTTTTTATTAAGCATTTGAATTATGGACTAACCGTAGCCCAAATATATGTTGATGATATTGTATTTGGTTCTATCTCTGACTCGCAAATTACTGAATTTGTTAATTTGATGAAAAGAGAATTTGAAATGAGCATGGTCGGTGAGCTAACCTTCTTTCTTGGTTTACAGGTAGAGTAGGATACAACTGGAATCTTCATCTCTCAAATGAAGTATGAAAAAACCTGGTTAAGAAATTTGGTCTTGAAGACGCAAAGCTAATGAGCACTCCGATGGCCGCAATACTGAAACTTTCGAAGGATGATACAGGCAAAGAAGTAGATACATCCCTCTATAGGAGCACGATTTAAAGTTTACTGTATCCTTCATTGTTGGAATATGTGCGAGATATCAAGCTAAGGCAAAAGAGTCTCATCTTACTGCATATAAAAGGATAATCAGGTATGTAAGTGGTACATCCGATTCTGGTATTTAGTTTACAAGAAATTTCACTACCCATCTTGCAGGATATTCAGATGCTGATTGGGCCGGGAATGTTGATGACAGGAAGAGTACATCCAGCAGTTATTTCTATGTTGGAAACAATCTAGTGGCTTAGCTTAGTAAGAAACAGAATTCCGTATCCCTATCCACAGCTGAATCAGAATACATTGCAGCCGGTAGTTGCTGCACTTAACTTCTCTGGATGAAACTAATATTAGACGATTATGGGATAGCCACCGACCAACCCACAATGTTCTATGACAACACAAGTGCATTCAGCATATCAAAGAACCCAGTCCAATACTCCATAACGAAACACATTGACATCAGACACCACTTCATCTGAGAATTGGTGGAACAAAAAATTATCATTCTAGAGCACATGCGGATTGATCTACAGTTTGCAGATTTGTTTACGGAGGCCCTCGATACTACCAAATTTAAAAACCTTAGAAAACAAGTCGAAGTCTCACTCCTACCCAGATAGGATCATGCATATCATACACACACACACACACAAAATTGCATTGTCATGCATTTTTCCTCTATTGCATTTGCTTTTCGCATTTTCTACATGCATATAGGTTAGATATATCCTACTCTGTGTTTGAGAGTAAGTCTAATTGTAGGTCGTATCTGTACAAGATACATGCAAGTGCTTGAAGATAACTGCGAGAATGATAAATGAAAATTTTAAGCTGTCTAAAATCTGTTTAAAGAATTCAAATGTATCTGAACAGTGTTCTGTGAGTTAGATTTAACTCGTAACAGTTTGTTGTTAGCGAGATGCGTTTGTAAAGTAAAGTTGATTACATTCGTCTAGCGAAATCAAATGTTACATATGCAGCAAGTCGTGATGCAGAATGTAAAACAGTAAAATAGACAAGAACACGGGATTTTAACGTGGAAAACCCTGCAGGGTGAAAAACCATGTGCTCATCGCCTACGAGCAAACCCGATCCACTAAATCCAAAGCGTTTAAATCTTTACAAGAAATCCAAAGGCTAATATACACATATATTAAGCAACACCTAAGAAATTAAATGAAAAAACTCCATGTTCTTTCTTCCTTTCTGTGTAATCAAAGCTGACGTCCCGTCACTCATCATTGGCTTCTTGTAACCGCGATCCCGCAACAGATCTGTACTTCCCGTGTTAATCTCTGTGCGTTGCGGGCTCTTCTATTAGTGGTTGGACTCCTCCCAGAGATTTGCGACTCGATCTTCAAAGATCAAAGGTTGTTCAGGAAGTTGGATCAAGAAATTAACTTGAAGAAGCCATGGCCATTGGGAAGGGAGAAGGACACGATTTCTTGAGTAATGAGGGGGACGAATTTTGTTCTCCTTTTTCGTGTACTCCTTCTTGTCCCAAGTGTAGTGTTTTAATTCTATTTGGTTGTCTTGACATGCAAGTGGCCTAATTTCCTGAAAACACCTATTCTTATAAGGAAGATAAATAAAATAATTAGCGTAGGAATAATCAAATAAGGTAAACGATAAATAAGAATAATTTCATTACCTTATCTTGTATCAATATAATAAGAAAAGAATCTTACAAAATTATATGATACATTGAATGTGGACACGAAGGCCACCCTAGGCGTGTACTATGGTTTGTATCCATCTTGAACTCCCACTTGTTTAATTAATTAAATAAAAGAAGGGAACTATCACCCACATTAATTTATATCAAGATAAAATATAAATATAGTACGGTAACAAGTTCAATTAAAATAACATTCATGATCAAATTAATTAAATAATTAATTGAACTATAAATACGGAAAAATGAAAATGCCAATTATTAACTTTAATAAAAACTAAGTAAATAAAGTTAACAATAAATTTGGCAGTCGTCAGTCAACATGTCCTCTAAACAATTTGATGCACTTAGTCGGACAATCCGGAAGAATAAGTCACTACTGTCAATGGTATAAGGTTATTGCTTTTGATTGAGGTTCTATATTCTGAATGTAGATCTACAGTCTATATCTTGCTATTACCATTGCACGCAATTGATTATCCAAGGGAAGGGTGAGTGAAAAAGAAGACTGTCAATCCAAGCTAAGCTTATACCCTTTTGCAGGAGAAAAATAAAAATGAAGAAAAATGTGAAAAATGAGCAGCAATTGAAAAAAAAATGGGGGAGTTGAAAAGATAGCTTTTGGGGATTTTGCTAGCCGTTTCCACCTGCAAAAGATAATGCCGAATATAGAAAAAGTCGGCAAGCCAGACTTGAAAAATTGCATTTTCGCAGATTAAAATCAGTCTGCTTGTGCACTACAGTGAAAGCTAAGTCAAGGCAACCATAAGGTATTTAACAGTACGTAATTAACTTATTGTTGTTTGAATCACACACTGACCGTAACCAACTTAATTCATGTTGTGGTGGACTATACACTGCCCAGATGCATCTAATTGAATGAAAGCTGATGGCACTCAGATATATCTCTGTCGTCTCATATCATAAGGTACACTAGATGCATCTAGCCCCAATTTTCGTGAATATGCGTGACCTTTCCATTATTATTATTATTTTAATCACGGCAATCTGTGGTGGGCTTAAGTGGTGAATTTTATAGATCCAATCGGTTAGTTGTTGTGCCCAACAAATGTGATATTTCAATTGTTCTGTGATTCTTTTGATATTTATTTCCTAACTGATAACTATTTGTGAAACCCACCACCATCTACTCCAAGCAACATTATTCTTCATGTTGAAAAAGAGATTTCTAATGTTGATTTCGGGGATAAAAGAGATTTCTAATGTTGATTTTGGGGATATTTCTCAAAACCCTCGAAATTGTCATGGCTAATTCAACACTTTAGGTGGAATATGAAATAAATGAGGATGTTGGAGAAGAATATGAAGATGATGACAGTGATGACGAAGATGACAATGTTGATGAAGGAAGAAAAGAAAGCGTAAATCTGGTGTACATTTGGAGGATGAAAATATTGATGGAGACTCAGATGAATCTGAAGGTTGATCGATCTCTGGCAGGACAGTCAATTTTTTCTACCACTACTGGAAATAGTAGAAGAATTCAATTCTCTCTCTTTACGATTTTCATGTTTTGATTTTCGTGTTTTGATTGATACTTACTACGTTTATTGCTCTTAACTGAGGTCTGTAACCGAATATTTCCATCATTTTATCATTCCATTGTTTTCTTTGATATTTTGTTATAGAGATCTTTCACCTCCCTATTATCAAACAGGGGAGAGTTGTTATAAGTGTCTGCACAACTGAGGGGGAGAAATTTCATGTTGAGTGGGAGATCATATTTTTGAACTTCTTTGCAAAATTTTTAGATACAAGGTTTTGGAAAAATAGAAAAGCCAAATGGGGAGATTATTAACTTATTTTATAAGTTATTTATCTAATTGGCATTTCTATTTTTCCCGTGCATGTGATTTTCATGATTAATTATTTTTGTCATGCACGGAATAATTAATTTAATTGTTAATTCAGTTTTAATAGTTAATTAATTATGTTACAACTTGTTTGGTCACATGATATATTTAGAATGTCCTAGAACTAATTATATTGCATGTGATTAATTAATAAGTTGTGTTGGAATGAAGTTGGGGCTCCTACTGTTCTATTCATGTGTCTCAAGCGTGAAGAACAAGTTTGGCCACTTATCGCTTTTGTTTAGAACTCTAGTGTACTTTAGTTGGTAAGTAGTCAAACTCTCCAAGATAAGGTAAGATTTTAATAATATAACTACTTTCACTTATCTTGTATTTCATTTAATCCTATAACTAATATTTTATTATTTGTTTTGTAGGAGTATATGCGCAACAAGAGTCTTTTGTTGCAAGGCAACCTATTACACATATTTAAAATGAGTCAAAGTTGACAGAAATTTTGGGGAAAGATACACACGTTGGGAGTACACACATATTGACCACACGAGTTCTATGTTCTCGTTGATTCCTCCATGCACTTGTTACTATAGATCAGTTGGTGATTCAATGTTCAATTTAAGTGCAAAAGCTCTACAAGTCCACACCTTGATTTCATTCAAGTGTTGAAAAGGATCTCCGGGAGGAGTCCCATTCGCTACGAAAAGAAACCCCAACACGAAGAGATCTGCACGCGAGGTGAAGATCTGTTGGTGGCTCAGGCGAATACATGAAGTTGTGACAAGTGGTGGGATGCTGGCCCATACTACATGCTAGGAGAGAGTAACAGGGAGTGTTTCTCACTATTATCTTGGATGTTGTATTGTTTATGCATAAACATACCTTAACTTACTTATACTGGGTTAAACTTTATTGACCAGTGGATCGGTTTTTGTCCGTAGGCTAACGGGCACTTAGGTTTTTTACTCCGAGGGGTTTTCCACGTTAAAAATCTCGTGTGTTCTCTTTGTGTTACGTTTCTATAATCCGCTAGATATATCTAGGCTCGCGTGGCTTAATCAGAACTATTTCTGTTAAATTAAAACTCAAATACGTCTCACGTAAGTTGAATAGAAAATAAATATGTATTTTTAGATCACTATTCAGATACGTTTGAGTAATCTGTAATTAGACAACTTAGTGAAATTTTCAATTTGGTTTGTAGACAAAATACTAAAGTTCAATAAAGTCATATTGAGTGAACAAAAAGGGACACATTTTCTCAAGGATCAGCTAGTCCAAGTCAAAATTGCCACATGCACATTATAGAAGCCACATTTTCTTTCCTTGACCCAACGATAGAACTATTATTTGTTTGACATCACATTAAAAAGGTCCATAAAGTAAACGGACTTACAAACAATGTGTTTGCCTGCATTTTCTGTCCTTTTCGCTCAAATGATATTCCCACGTATGGCATACATTTCCAAGATAAGAACTTACTAGTCCACAAATGAGGACCATAAAGACATAACTCTAATATCAAAATCGATTCCAACAATTTCACAACCACTTTCCTAAAGAATTTTAACTTACTAGTAGCCCTTCTTTGAATGCAAGAAGCTTCCCCATTTCTATGGCTTTATCACTTGAAATCTAGAAAAAAAGCAGATGAAACCCAGTAAATAATATCAGTGCAAAACTATATGGCCTGAAAAATCTACAACTATAAGATCACTGCTTCAAGAACCAACACTTAGATATGACAAACGAATATATTACAACAAGAATAGAACTAGAAGCAGCTCTAGATCAGTTTCCTTGTTTCGTACTTTTGATGGCACCTTAGACACTATAGAGTGCGAGCGACACATCTGCGTCAAAGATTGAGACTAGGTGGAAGAATGTCAAACATCACCCTTCATGTAAACAATTTGATCTTGCTGGGTATACTAACTAAGCTCTGCAATATATATATATATATATATATATATATATTGTCGAGCTAGGCTCGTCAAAGAGGTGGGGGAAGTTCGCTAAAATTAGTTTTTATCCAAAATATCTATATCGGCTTTCCATTTGATATTTGTAGGAAGTCTGGTAATTGTCTTGATCGCATTTCAGTCCTGTATTTGCTCTTGTCATTGCCAACTACCTACCTTTGCTCATCAATGGTGGCAAAAATTCTAAGATGCGAAGACAGAAAAGTTACTCTCATTCATCATTGTCAAACATCCGTAATTAAAACACAAACTATCCTGCTGGTTCAACTACTAAAAATGGGATCATTACCATAATTACTGAATGAAAAGTGCACACATTGGCATCTATATACCTTGTAAATTCAATGTTGGATGGAATAACACTATTATCAATGGCTATTTCTTATTTCTATTTTAATTTCGCTCTCAAATAACTTGAATTTTGTAGCTAATTTCTTTTACAGATACAATAAAATATGCACATGAGCCAATAGTGGAGAATTAACATGGGATCCTGTGTTTGTGTTGGGTTTGCTTCATTCTTTGGGCCTGCTTTGATATTGGGCCTATCCTGTTTTATCAGATAAGGTTGGTTGGTATAGATTAACTCAGCCGACTTGTTCTCTAGCGGATCAATTTTGTTGAGGATATCTTGGCTGGTTTGTTGCTGAAGCCATTATAAAGGAAGGTCGATGATCACTCTCCTCATCAGATCATTTTTCTCGACTCTTCTTATATTCTCTTCTTCTCTTTCTCACTGTAAACCTAGAATACTCTTGTGTATTGATAGGATTGGTCACATATTGTTGGGGCTGTAGTAGTGGTAAAAAAGGAGGGTTGATTCGAGGAATTTGTATCTGTGATTCTTGATATTTCTAGTGGATTTCAGGGCGATTCCTTAGTGAATGCTCAACGGGAGGCGTACTCCAATTTTGGGGAACTTCTGGGCCAATTTTGCCAGAAACAAATTGCCGTGTTCTTGTGTTCTTGTTCGATTTCTTTTTCTTTACTGTATTATTGGGTGATTTGTGGGCTTAATAACCACAACAGTGGTATCAGAGCAATAGATTCGTGTTATTTTCAATCGTAAAGGTTTTCAGTTAGGGTTTCTTCGAAAATTCCCCTGGAGCCTAAAAATTTGGGACTCTCGGTGTTTTCTTGGCCACAGATCTAGTTGCCAGTGTAGGTCTGAGATCGAAGGTGGTACTTCGAGTTTTCGGGCGTGTCTTTGATTTTCGATGGAGTCCAGTGACCACCGGTGGCGCCTGGTGACCGCGCTGTTGGTACAGGAATTTCGGCTGGTTCTTCGAGTTTGGAGCAGTGTTTCTCGAGGGTTGTTGGTGCTGCTGCTCGAAGGATAATCTGTGTGTCTCTGAAAATTTTTTGGGATCGCTATTACTGGTTTCTTCGGTCTATTTTGGCCATTCAGTGAATCGCCGAACCTTGGTGGCAATTTGGCGTCGGGACAACAGACAAAAGGACCGAATGGAATTCTAGGTTTTTTCTTCTCGCATGGTATTTGGCATATTTGAAACATAGGGTTTCAATATTGGGTAACATCTATCCTGTTTACTCTCTTTATATATCTTAATGGGCCTATCTCTAAGGTGTTGACTAGTGGTTCTTCCTTGGCTGATCTCGTAAAAGGACGATAGTATCTGGGGGGTTCCCTGTCGTCAGTACCTCAAGAGATTACCTCTGAGTCTTGTTTTTTAGTATATATACGTTGTTTGTTTTAAATTTGTCAAAATTGGTAATCTGTTGATTATATTGTTGTGCTCTCTGTGTATTTGCCTGTTTGCATTCATCATGTCTTCCGTTAAGTTTGAGGTCGAGGTTTGGAATGGGGTTGGAGATTTTAGTTTATGGAAACAAAAAATGAGCGCTTTGTTACTTCAACAAAAATGTGCTATGGCTATTACTAGAGAATGGCGTGCTGAGCTTACTGCACATAAAAGGCAAGAACTTGATGAAACTGCTTGGAGTTCTATTTTCTTGCATTTATCTGATAATGTCATTAGAAAAGTAGGTGAAACAGCATTTGCACATGCATTGTGGTCTAAACTTTACACTTTATATCTCACCACTACCATGCCAAATAAATGTTTTCTCCTAAAGCAGTTGTATAATTTCAAATTGAACTCCTCTCTAAATCTTGAAGGAAATATTGATAGATTTAACAAAATCATCAATGATTTGGGAAATTGTGATGAAACTATTTCAGCTGATCAGCAAGTTATTGCTTTATTAAATGCTGTTGGTGAAAGATATAGAGAAGTTAAAAATGCTCTTGAATATGGCAAAGAAAGTGTTAACATTGACACTGTCATCACTTGCTTGAGAAACAAAGAACTTGAATTGAAAAATGATTTAAGAGATTCTAAGACTGCTGAAGGCCTGTTTGTTAAAGGTCAATCATCTCGGAAGTCTCAGAACTCTAAACATAAGAAAAACAAGAAAAGTGATGACAATAGTCAAAAGAAATACAAAAATCAAAATTTTTCAAAAGACAAGGGTAAGTCAAAAGAAAGAGAATGTTTCTACGTCCGTAAGAAAGGACATCTTATTGAAAATTGTTTCAAAAAGATGCTGATTTCAAAGAAGCAAAAATTTTTGAGTCCAATAATACAATTGCCTGTACTGCTAATGGAGAAACTAGTGGTGTTGTGCTTACTACTACATTATGTGATAACAATTCTGTTTGGATACTTGATTCTGGGTGTACATTTCATTTATGTCCCATTAAATCTTGGTTCACTGATCTTAAAGAAGTCTCTGATGGTCAAGTTGTTATGGGAAACAACCAGCCTTGTAAAATATGTGGCATTGGCACCATTTATCTTGCACTTGAGAATTCTAAAAGGTTAATACTTGAAAATACTAGATTTGTGCCTGACCTGCAAAGAAATCTCATTTCAATTGGTGAACTTGATGAGCATAGTTATGATCTATCTTTGAAATCTGGTGTGATGACAATTTCCAAAAATGGTCTTGATACTATTACATCATCAAAGAAAAATGGAAGTTTTCATGTATTTGCTATTCCTGAGTCCTTTCATGCTCAATCTTTGCTTCATTCTGCATGTGATATGACTATGTTGTGGCATAAAAGACTTGGTCACATTAGCAATAAAGGCTTGCAGTATTTAAACAAACTTGGTGTTTTTGGCAAAGATAAAATTGAAAATTTACAATTTTGTGAAGGATGCTTGACTGGAAAACAACATAGCTTGCCTTTTAAGAAAGGAACACACAAATCATCTGCTATACTTGAATACATTCATGCTGATCTTTGGGGACCAACTTCTATGACTACTTTTACTGGTTTCAGATTCTATTTGTTAATTGTTGATGATTTCTCTAGAAAAATATGGGTTTATTTATTGAAAAATAAATCAGATACTCTTTCTGTCTTCAAAAATTGGAAAACTTTGATTGAAAATCAAACTGATAAGAGGATTAAGGTCCTAAGAACTGACAATGGACTCGAATTTTGCAATTATGAATTTGACAATTTTTGTAAAAATTGTGGTGTATTAAGACACAAGACTGTGGCTTATACACCACAACAAAATGGTGTTGCAGAAAGGTTTAATAGAACTCTTTTGGAAAAAGTGAGATGTATGCTTTTGACTGCTAATCTTCCTAAACTTTTCTGGGTGAAGCTGTGAAAACAGCTGCCTATCTTTTAAATAGGAGTCCTAACAGTTCTAAGAACTTTAATACCCTTGAATCTTTTTGGACCAAACAGCCTGTTGATTATTCTAAACTCAAAGTATTTGGATGTGCTGCTTATGCACATCAGGATGAAGGAAAATTTGATTCGAGGTCTTTAAAATGTGTTTTTCTTGGTTACAGTGAAGAATCAAAAGGGTACACGCTGTGGGTAAAAGAAAACCCTGGTTTTAAAATTATTGTGAGCAAAAATGTTGTTTTTAATGAAAACTTGTTGCCTTGTGTTAAAATTTCTGAGACGGCTGAAAAGAGTATTTTGTTGCCTATCAACACTGATACTGATGGTAATACACGTATTGAGGTGGAGAATCTACAAGAGCCTGAAAGCTCTAGTTCAGAGTCTTTTTCAGATTCCGATGATGATTCTAATCCTACTACAGGTAATGGTACAGGTAGTAATGTTCATCCCTCTCAACTTGATGATTATATGCTTGCTAGGGATAGAGGAAGAAGGACTAGACTACCTTCTTCCAGATTAAATGATTTTGTTTCATTTAATGTTTTTTGTGATCTTGTTGGCAATGAACCCTCAACCTTTGAGGAAGCCATCACTTGTAGTGATGCTAAATCTTGGGTGGAGGCCATGAAAGATGAATTGAACTCGCTTTATAAAAACAAAACCTGGATTCTTGTTGAAAAACCAAAAGATAAAAAGATAATTGATTGCAAATGGATTTTCAAAATCAAAGATGAAGGTGAAAATAGAAAAAGGTTTAAAGCTAGACTAGTTGCTAAAGGCTTTTCACAAAAAGAAGGCATTGATTTTAATGAGATTTTTTCACCTGTTGCCAAATATACTACTATAAGGATCCTTTTATCTTTGGTGAATCAGTTTAACTGGGAACTTGAGCAAATGGATGTAAAAACTGCTTTTCTCTATGGTGAGTTAGAAGAAAAATCCTTTATGGCTCAACCCCCAGGTTTTGAGTCTTCTGATATTGGTAAAGTTTGTTTACTGCAGAAATCTCTATATGGGCTTAAACAAGCCCCAAGGCAATGGTATAAGAGATTTGACTCATATATCCAAAGCCTGGGGTTTGTCAAAAGCCATTTTGATAATTGTTTGTTCTTTAAAGACTGTAACACTGCTTGTTCTATATTTTTGTTATTATATGTTGATGATATGCTCATTACTAGTTCTAATAAGCATAAAGTAGATCACATTAAGCAGTGTTTGAGCTCTGAATTTGAGATGAAGGACTTAGGTGTAGCTAAAAGAATCCTTGGCATACAAATTGATAGAAATAGATCGATGGGCACTTTGTTTCTACATCAAACTGAGTATGTGAATAAGATATTGCATAAGTTTAATATGTCTGATGCTAAAACTGTTTCAATGGCTCTTGCTAATCACTTTAAGCTATCACTTGATTGTTGTCCTAAAAATGAAGATGAATTTATTAGAATGAGAGATGTTCTGTATGCTAATTGTATTGGATCTGTTATGTACTTAATGATTACCACTAGACATGATTTGGCTTATGGTATAAGTGTATTGAGCAAATATATGTCTAATCCTGGTAAAACTCATTGGCATGCTTTACAATGGATGCTTAGATATTTGGTTGGCACTTATAACTTTGGTATTCTCTATACTCAATGTTCTGAGGGTGTAAGTCTTAAGGGCTACACTGATTCTGACTTTGCTAGAGATCTTGATAAGCGCAGGTCTACTTCATCATATTATTACACTCTATGTAATGGGTGTGTTAGTTGGAAAGCTCAGCTACAAAAGATTGTAGCCTTGTCCTCAACTGAGGCAGAATATATAGCAGCTTGTGACGCTGTTAAAGAAGGGGTTTGGCTTAAAGGCCTATTGAATGAAATTGGTTATTCTATCCCTACTGTCTCTATCTCTTATGATAACCAATTTGCAATATACTTGAGTAGAAATCCTGTTTTTCACAATCGCACAAAACATGTTGATGTTAAATTCCATTATATTAGAGATATGGTGGAAAAGGGTGAAATTAAACTTGTTAAAATTTCTACTCAATATAATCCTACAGATTTGGGAACAAAAGTTCTACCTTTGAATAAATTTAAGGATTGTTTATCAATCCTACATATTGGCACTAACTGATTTTGTTCTCAGGTAGAGCAAAGGAAGCTAAGGATGCCAGTTTTGAAATCCACAAAGAAAATGAAAGATCACAGTCCTGCAAAGATTCAGCAAAGGTGGAGAATGTTGGGTTTGCTTCATTCTTTGGGCCTGCTTTGATATTGGGCCTATCCTATTTTATCATGTAAGGTTGGTTGGTATAGATTAACTCAGCCGACTTGTTCTCCAACGGATCAATTTTGTTGAGGATATCTTGGATGGTTTGTTGCTGAAGCCATTATAAAGGAAGGTCGATGGTCACTCTCCTCATCAGATCGTTTTGCTCGACTCTTCTTATATTCTCTTCTTCTCTTTCTCACTGTAAACCTAGAATTCTCTTGTGTATTGATAGGATTGGTCACATATTGTTGGGGCTGTAGTAGTGGTAAAGAAGGAGGGTTGATTCGAGGCATTTGTATCTGTGATTCTTGATATTTCTAGTGGATTTCAGAGCGATTCCTTAGTGGATGCTCAACGGGAGATGTACTCCAATTTTGGGGGAACTTTCGGGCCAATTTTGGCATAAACAAATCGCCGCGTTCTTATTTTCTTGTTCGATTTCTTTTTTCTTTACTGTATTATTGGGTGATTTGCGAGCTTAATAACCACAATAGTTTGTATAATTGTAACTAACCTGGGAGAAAGGATTAATGATGAATTCAGGTACTTACATAAACTCATCTGCGGAGATGAAACCACACCTATTTCCATTCAGCTGGCAAAACCTTTGGTACAATGAAACTATCTCCTGCTGAGAAACTTCACACCCCAAAACAGAAATAATTTGGCATAAACTTAAAATCCCAAATCTAGCAGAATTAGTAAAAGGACGGTTTGTTCATATTGCAGAAGATATGTGAAAATCAATAGTGAATTGGTTCAAATTTGAATAGAAGAAATCTGAATTGATACACAAATCACGAAGGAAAATTTAGGTGAGAAAGGAACGTGGAAAGATAAGGGAAACACGAAAGGAAATTAGGAGTGGAGAGAAGAACAAAGTTCATGAACAAGCTACAAAAGTGGAAATAAACACGTGAATAGGATGTGGAATTTGGGGATAGCCGAATTTAGGAGAAAAGAAGCTTGAGCCGGATTCTTAACAATAAAATAATAAAATGAAATAGTAATTTAATTAGGGGCCAAATTTAAAGATGATTCTGTTGGAGATAATTAACAATAAAATAATAATTTTTTTATTCAGAAAAATACTAAAATGAACGGGAAACTGACATTGGTTTTATTAATATATAGATTATTGCCAAACAACCTCTACTCGGGCAATGATGAGATCAACCGTGACTTCATAGGCAATGGCCGAGGATTGTAGAATAAGTTGAAGAAATATCACAGTGTTGAGGCCGAAAGATTAATCAAACAGCTTTGAAAGTTGGGCCTATTTAGAATGACATCCCTTGTGGTTCATCGCTCGTAGATGTAGGCCCAATTGGGTGGTCTATATTGTTGGTTATATGGAGGACCAAGAAGCCCATTTGTTGAGTCCATTAGGGTTGTAAGTGGTTCCCTAACTGTTTAGTATATATACCTCCCTCATCCTCATTTGTTGTTTTTTTGAAGTAAAGAGAAGAAGACTTGTAGGTTACTTTGTGCTCTCTTTTCTTTTTGATTATTTTCTTCTTGCTCTCCCATTGATTTCTTAGTGAGATCTCTTAGCAAGGTTAGGTAAGGTTTTTTATCCTAAGCCTAGAAGTGTATAATAATACATTGTACAGAAGTTTTTAGCTACATTATCTTAACAAATATGTTTACATTCTAACAAGTTTTTCAAAATGAGTAGGATATGTATCAACCCATGTTGATCTTCTTACAGCTACAGTCTTGTTCTAATCCACAAAAACAATCATCAGAATACGTACATCCTTAGCTCTACTGCAATGTCTGGTGGGAACATTCAACAAGAACTAAATCCCCTTCCATATCCATTTTCTTCATATTCCATCCACCAAACTACGGTCTATAATTCACATATCAAGTTACTATTTTTCTAATTTATATCGAATTATAAATTTTATAAGTACACACAAATCAATACCAAACACTTATTACACTCACTTAAATTACTGATTTTACACATCATTTAGTGATTTGAAATGAAAATAAGGGATAAAATTAGGAATTTTAATGCGTGATGAATGTGTGGCATTGAAAGCACTATGCTTCATTAAAATCCAATGAAAACTGTCTGAATATCTTGAAGAATTAGTGAGATATGAAGATGGATGAGGCTATGCAAGGGGGAATTAAACTTGGAACACTGCTTAACATTCCTATTTGGAATTGGATTGGGAGCATTCCCTTGTGTTTGGTTTACAACAAATTTTCATTTAGGTATGCAAATTTTCTTTGTGGTTGCCTCCATGTAGTTTGTTTATTATTATTATTATTATTATTATTATTATTATTATTGGGGGTGTAAAATTTGAAAATTTTGAAGTTTATAGTACCGAATAAGATCCATTTATTACAAATTAGTTAACATACCGATGTAGGCGCATCTACAATCCTCAACAATAAATCATGGATTGCAATAATATAAATGAAAACACAAGCGTTGTTCTTGTTCAAACGCAACCCAAATGAAAACCTTATATGCTGAACTATTAAATAAACAGAAATAAACTCTATTGGGCCAACAGACCCACATTGGGTTGGGCCTCATTAAAATAAACACGAAACGAACTAATAAGATATAAAACTACAATTTTGACCCCTAAACAGTCCCAAAACGCAAAAATAAATCCTTCTTGCACAATAATGTGGGACAACTACAACTTCTCGAGAGCTTTCTAGATTGGGGTCATGGGCCCAAAACATACATCGTATGCAAAAGTTGTGCCCATGTCTTTGAACACCGACCAATGAAGTGATGCATGAACCCATGTGATCGTGTTTCAGTTTCCTTCGACCCTTGACGTCCATAAGATTAGGTGGTTGAAATTCGAAGAAGATGTATTAAAAAATACAAATAAATTGTCAAATCAATATTTGGGTGATGGAAAATGATGAGAGAGAAAAAGTATATTTAGGTTTTTGAAATTTAATGTGTATGGAACAAAGTCTTAATAATCTTTCTAATGCCTCAACCTGAGGACAAAAAACAAAAAAGAAGAAAGAATTATTTAAAACTTCTGTCATGAAGTTCTTATTTATCTTCTGAATCTACGAGACTTTACTGGGCTTTTATGATATGATCCTTTATTTGGATACAAGGTAAGGTACTGTCTTCAAATGACATAGGCTAGAATTAACTTGGGTGTTAATTGATATTTCCTGATATGTTAGATTTCATAGTAGTCACTGCGGTTGCTATTATTATTATACAAGAAATTTTACTTGAGTTTTGTTAATTAGTTAGCTTCTTAAAGTTGACATAATATTTTGATAGGCTTGGGAAAGGAAACAACCTATAAACATCAAGGTGAAAATGGATGATGTTTTTCTTATGATGTTTTTTCAGACCTTTAGGAAGCAACACTATTTCCTTCTAATACCTTGTGCTTTGTGAGGATGGGAGTTAAAAATGGGATCTTATTTAAAGCTAAATGATGTTTAGATCTCTTGTACTAGCAATTTGGTCTGATACTGATACTTGTGCAAATGTGTTTTGCTTGAAATAATTGACAAGTAGAAGAGCAATAAGTTTTTTTTCCACATAATGGCGAAAAGTGTGTTTAACAGTAATCAAAGCCAAACATTCAAAAATCTATTTTACTTTTTTGGTCTTGTTGATGACAAGATACAAATAAATTGATCTCCCTGCTATATAAAAATTAGTTCAACGGACTACACTAGGTGTTGTTTTGTGTGCATATTACTTGCATAATTGCACTTGTGTTTTAGTTTTGAATAGACTATTAAATTGGGCTAATGCAAACATAGTATATTCATGGTTGTTTAAAGTAATGAATATAAATCATGAGATCCTATCCTCATAAGTAAGGACAGAATAGAACTCAATTTATCAAAGAATTGAAATTTCCATTTTATTCTCGTTTTTGGTTCTTCTCAAACTTACTGAGGCCCCTACTATGCTATTCCTGTATGTATAATCTTATCTTCTAATGGGAAATGTAATTATCTACCCATAAATGTGCATGGGAAGAACTAATGGCAGCACCTTGTAGTATCCGTGCTTTACCTCAATTAATATGTTTCATGCTTCTAAGGACTTGTTTCCATTAATTGCAACTCAAATATGATACGCCATAAGCCTCGAAAAATGACATACTTAACAAATTTTGCCATTTTCATTCTCTTTCCATATAGAACTGTGATACTAAAGAAATATATGTTTATCCTCTCTACAATGAGCATTCTTGTGGACATGTTCTTGGTTGCAACTACATGGATTGCATGATTTTTGGAAAGTTTTTCAAGATCTAGATCACTTATGCATGAGATTGTATTTCGATTTCAAGAATCACATTTGTTGTATTTGGTACAGTTCATTCCCCTTTTGCCGTCTTGAGTAATCATTATGGAAAGGAATAAATTTAAGAATCTTAATATCATTGCGACATATGGTATCATTATAGCCATCAAAACTCTCAACACTCTGGCCGTCTAGTATTGCTTGAGAAAAGGTAGCTTATAAGCCCAATTCGATAATATGCCCTCTTATAAGCACTTCATGATATTAGGCTTCCGTAGATGGTAGTTTTGATAGAAAGAAGACAAATTTCTCCTTAAAAGAGTTGGGGTGGTGAGGATGGAGGGAGAAAAAGAAGGGAATGCCTATATCCTTGAAACAATTTCCAATTAGCTATTTTACGTCTTTTAGCACGTATAGAACCCTAGATTAGGTCTCGGTGATAATCTCCACGTTCTGGAAAGATTATCTTGTTTATATCAATTGGTCCATCTGTCTCATCATCATCAGGCTATGTCTGACTCTGCTTCTGCTTCTCTTTTGTTAGAACTATTACATGTTTGGCATGAGGGTTGTATGCACTTGTAGTTTTTATCTCTAAGCGTATAGAGCGACAACAATTTAAGTTCTTATGGTGGCTAAATAAATAAATTAAAAAGTATTTTGAAGCAACTCACGAAAAAGTAGAATTATGTGATTGAACTACCTATGGAGTATGCTGTTAATCTAAGTAGACATTGCGCTGGACCAAATTGCTGAAATCAACCTTAATTGAGATAATCTAATTATTAAATTCAATGCCATGTATGGGTTCTGCAAATTATGAATAGTTTAATAGGGATAACTATTTAGGAGGATAAATTTGTCTAACCTCTATTTGATGTCAAGCTCCCTCCATTCAGGGATTGTATAGCTAATTTACAATTTGTACAACAAAATATCAGGAACACAATTTTAGCCATTAAAATCGACAGATTGTAGGTTTCTTATTATAGTTTATCTTACTGCTTAAGTTTAGGGATTAGAAACCTAACCCTGGAGATTTGTATTATTTCCTTATGTAAACCTCAAGTATATAATGGTGTATGAAAGTGAAACACATAGGCAACTTTGTAGAGAAATATATTCTTGTTCTATTCTTTTATATTTGACATGGTATCAGAGCCATGCTCAATTGAAAAAAAATTTGAGTAAAAATCGCGTTCACATCATGAAGAAGGTTTCTTAATTGTGGTGTTGAGTTGAGCTGCTTTTGTTTGCTCGGAATCAGACATCTCGAAGACGTTTTTTCGTTGTAAGTTTTTCATCATTCTATTGTACTCAGGATGACAGAAAAATCAGAAATTTTGGCAATTAAATTGAATGGGAAAAATTATTTCTCTTGGGAGTTTCAATTTTGTATGTTTGTGAGAGGAAAAGGTTTATTTGGGCACTTGGACGGTTCTCTTCTAAGGCTTGAGAAAGAAAGTGATGCCACCACAACAGCAAAATGGGATTCAGATGATGATCAAATAATAAGTTGGATTTTGAGTCCCATAGATGCTAGCATTGTTATGAATTTACGTTCTTATCAATATGCTAAAGATACGTGGGTACATTTGAAAACAATCTATAATAAGGAAAATTCTGCTAGAAGGTTTCAACTTGAACTTGAACTATCTGAGTATTGTTAAGGAAATTTGTCGATTCAGGACTATTATTCTGAATTTTTGAATTTATGGGCCAAATATAAAGAATTGATTTATGCAACTTTATCAACTGATTGGGTTATCAGCTTTGCAAAAAGTGCATGAAATTTCTCAAAGAGATAAATCTCTTATAAAGTTGAGACGTGAATTCGAACCAATTTGGGAAATTTGATGTCTCGAGAACCTGCCCTATCTCTGAATATATGTTTGGCTGAACTTCTTTATGAAGAACGACAGTTTTTGATCCAAAGAGTTACAAAGGAATTTTCGAGCTTCAACTGCTTCGCAGATAGCTTTTGCACCCCAACTAAAGGAAGAGACATGAGCAAAGTACAATGCTACAGCTGCAAAAAATATGGGCATATTGCCGGCCAATGCAAGAACAAGTTTTGCAACTATTGTAAGAAGGTTGGACACGTGATTAGTGAATGTCGACGCCGACCTCAGAATCGAACTCCTCAAGCCTTGCATACTTCTAATGTTGCTTTTAGTTCTACTTTAGACCCAATTTCTATGAATCTTACAGCTGAAAACTGTGCAACAGATGATTTTTTCAGCCTTGTCAACTCTTGGTATCTCAGGTAAAAATGCCAACTCGTCTTTATGTTACATTGACTCTGTAGCTTCAAATCACATGGTTCCTTCGACAAAGTTTCTTGTTAATGTAAAACCTTTCACTGGAACTTTGGAAATCCAAACTGGAAATGGAGATAAGCTTCCCATCAAGTCAATTGGTGATATTCAACATACTTTGCCTTTGAATAATGTCTTTGATATACCAAATTTGACCTCTAGCTTGATCTCTGTTGGCCAACTAGTTGATGACAATTGTAAAGTCTCATTTTCTAAAAATGGTGGTACTATGCAAGATCAGGAAACGGGGAAGGTGATCGGATAGGGACCTAAATGTGGAAGATTGTTTCCTCTTCAATTGCCTAGTTATCCCAAGAATAAACCTTTATTTTCTTTATTTTGTCCTAGTTCTATTCCTTCATATGAGATATGGCATAAACGTTTAGGACACCCAAATTCCAAAGCATTATTGCACTTGTTGAAGAGTGGAAATTTCACGGGAAATGACTGTGTTGCTTCAACTGAAGTATTTTTCAACTGTGAAAGTAGTAAACTTGCCAAAAGCAGAACTCTTCCATTTCCTATTCCTCAAAGTAAAGTTGAAAAATGTTTCGATTTGGTTCATACGGATGTGTAGGGGAAAACTCCTTTTCCTTCTCATCATACGTATTTTGTTTCCTTTATTGATGATTATAGTCGTCATACGTATTTTTTGCATTCTAAATCTGATGAGGGAGATGGCCGCTAACATGGCACTAATGACTGAGAACGACCGAGCCATTCAAGAAATGCTGGCAAACCTTCAGGACCAGCGGGCTAATGGGAACGACCAATACACCAACACGGAGAAACCATCCCCAGTATACCACGAAATCCCCGAGGACACGGCGAACCAAAACGACCAATCCCGACGCCCTCAGAGCCTTCTCACCATGCTGGCCCCTCGCACCGCAGAGAACCGTCCCCTAGCTTGTTCAGCCGATTAGGCCCCGTCCCCGATAGGGTCCCTTGCCCTTATCGCCAGGCCAATAATACCCAGCCTGGCCCGGTGAACGTACCAGAGTGGACCGCCCCGACATATCAGGACGAGGCGTCAGTGGATGAGATCCTGCTCCGGCAGCGCCGCCGTCGAGCCTCCTCTCCCCACCATTCTTATAATGGTGAGTCGCAGAGGGCGCCCTCTCCACTATAATTGTGAGTCGCAGAGGGCACCCTCTCCACAACGCTCCTACAAATGGGACAACGACGATGAAATTTCTCCACTCTCCTCCGGGCTATTGGGAGCCCCTATCACCCCCAACTTCACCATGCCGAAAATTGCACAATATGGCGGCCGGGGGGACCCCAACCTACATGTCACCAACTATCGCACTGCTATGGACCTCAGGGGAGCCAACCCGGCGCTTAAGGTAAGAGCTTTCCATCTCACCCTTGCCGGGGCAGCCAAGACGTGGTATTCATGCCTCCCCAGTGGAAGCATCAGCAGTTGACCTGATTTGAAAAAGAGCTTCCTGAACTATTTTACCACGGCAAGGCCACCATCCATGCCAGTCCAGGCCCTCTACGACATCAGGCGACAGACGGGTGAGACCCTATAGAGCTACCTCAACAGATTCAACGAGGCCATGCTCAAATGCGACAGCGTCACCGATCTAGCGGCGCTCGCCGCCCTCAAAGGCGACATAGATGTCAACACCCCGTTTTCCAGAGACATAAGGAACAGGACGCCCACTACTTTCGATCAACTAGCAAACATGTTTAAAGAGAAAATCACGTCCGAGCAAGTCATGATAAACAGGAACAGGAATATGCCCACCCAGCAGGCTTAACCAAGACGACATGTGAGCCAGAGGCTGGGGAACCAGACCCAGCGAGATCAAAGCGGTAATAGGAACGGGAACTTCTCCTCCAGGCTCCATGACGTGTCTTCGGCTGTCAGTAGGGGTCCGCCTGCCGGACCCATCCTGCCACAACCGCTCGCCCAGGTCTACTTCGACCAGCCACTTGGCACCATGGCGTATTTCGAGGCAAGACAAAGCTCCGCTGCCCCAGGGGACCCACGGCCCTTATACCATTTCCATCAATCCCGCACACATAGCACCGAGGACTGTCAGTACCTCGCAGAGCTCGCCGAGTGCCGAAACGACTGCAGAGGGTCGGACGGGAGGAACAGTTGACGCAGAACTAATCGAACTCCGGGGAGATAGGATACTCCCAACTGAACCACGCAAGGCCGGCGAGTCGAACCAAGAAGATCCGAGGAGCTGAGAGAAAGACGGGAAAACCAATAGCCACGACAAGGCAGATGGTCGAGGGAGCACGCGGAGCCGACCGAAGGGAAGGGCGCAAGGAATGCAGCACCTGTCCCAGTCATAAGAGAAATCTCCACCATCAATAGGTGGCCCCTACATCGGAGGGCGATCCCGAAATGCCCAAAAGTCCTACGCCCGAGAGTCAGAAAATAAGGCCGACGCGAGCTGGCTCATCCTAAACCCTCGAGGCCATAACGTCTGACAGACCGAGGCCATCACTTTCACCGAGGCCGACAGGCTGGCGTTCACTACCCCCACTGTGAACGCCAGCCTGTTGGCCCACTTTGCCCTTCTGGGGGAAACGCTCTATAAGAGAGGTTACTCAGTGCCTCTGCTCCGTTGCATCACCCCCTATCAGAAGCCCAGTACGTGATGAGGGAAATCCACGAAGGCATGTGTGGGAATCACTCCGGGGGTGGACCCCTTGCTCAAAAGATCCCGAGACAAGGCTACTTCTGGCCTTCTCTAAAAAAAATTCCTCTAGTTTCGCCAGAAAATGTGCAGAATGCAAAAGACACGCCCCGGTTCCTCGACATCCCCACCAGCACTCATCCCTGTGACCAGCCCTTGGCCGTTCGCCAAGTGGGGAGTCGACCTGATCTGGCCCCTCCCGAAGGGTAGGGGTGGGACGACCCATGTGATCGTGGCCATCGACTATTTCACCAAGTGGGTCGAGGCGGAGCCACTGTTGTCTATAACAGAGGCCAAAACTTCCCAATTCTTATGGAAGAACATAATCTGCCGCTTCAGAATCCCCCACTCACTGGTTACGGACAATGGGCGGTAGTTCGACAACCGGAAGGTACGGCTCCTATTTGAAGAACTAGGGATCGCGAAGCACTTTTCGGAGCCTCACCACCCTCAGGCGAATGGACAGGTCGAGGCCGTCAACAAAACCATTAAACGCTTGATCATGAAAAAGCTAGAAAATGCCAAGGGAGCATGGGTCGACGAGCTCCCATATGTGCTCTAGGCTATTCGGACCACCCCACACAGTGCCATGGGAGAGACACCCTTTGCCATGACCTACGGCTCTGAGGAAATGAGTCCAGTAGAAGCCGGGCTCCCGTCCCCCAGGAGGATTCTCTACAACGAGCATTCCAACGATGAAGCTCAAAGGACCGCCATCGATCTGCTCCAAGAGAAACGGGACACAGCCCAAGCAAAACTTTTTTCTTATCAGAGAAGGATGTCGAACTACTTCAATAAAAACTCCGGACGAAACCCCTTATGGAAGGAGATCTGGTCCTCAAGTGGACTTGTGTCCCAACGGGGCAAGGCCCGTTCAGCCCCAACTGGGAGGGTCCCTACCGTCTCGCAAAAGAGATGAGCCCTAGCACCTTCGCCGTACAAGACTTGGAGGGCAAGCAATTCCCCCATCCGTGGAACGCCGAGCATCTTAGAAAATATTATCAGTAAAATATCATGTACCCCCCAAGGGAATGCAGTCTTTTGTTATAGAAAAGCTCATAGAGCCATTTCCTTATTTCCAAAAGAACTACTCAATTATTGCTGGGCGAGCATGCCCACCCGTGAGGACGCGGCGATCCAGCCCCCTCACGGCGATGTCTAATTATTACTGGGCGCGCATGCCCACTCGCGAGGGCGCGGTGATCTAGCCCCCTCACGGTAATGTATAACTATTGATGGGCGAGCATGCCCACCCGTGAGGGCTCGGCGATCCAGCCCCTTACGGTGTTGTTTAATTATTACTGGGCGAGCATGCCCACCAGTGGAGACATATCTATGCATTTAGATATTCACACGACACATAATGCAAAGGCAAGCGAGGACGACGAAGTGCAATTACTATGAAACGACAACATCAAATATCGGCAAAAATCCCATTCATTAATAAGGCTCGGGAAACAGAGCAATCCCTATTACACAATATATATATATATATATATATATATATATATATATATATATATACATGAAATAATAATAGCAAAAATAGTATACACCGCCTATCTACAACTACTCTTCACCGCCACTACTCTTCACCGCCACTCCGGTCGGCTTCGTCCTCATCCTCGCCATCCTCCTCCGCCCCAATTTCCCTCAGGACGGACGACAGGTTAAGTCCCGGGAAGGCCTCCTCGACGGCTTGGAGAGCCAACTTCGCCCCCTCCGAGGCCCCATGGTCCAGGAGTGATTGGTAGTAATCGGTCGTGTGAAAGGTCGCCAAGAAAGCTCTCTCCCACTCCTCCCGATCCGGCGCTCCGCCAACGGGACACTTCGACGAGGGCCGATCCACGTTGGCCCTCTTCGCCTTCTCCAACTCGGCCTTCAGCCGGGAAACCTGGTCGGCCATCGCTCTCTTCTCCGCCGCCAGACGCTGCGCACACGGATACAGCGTGTTAAACTTGGATTTAAACTCCAACTGTTCCAATTCAAGAGAGAATTGTTTGGCACGTACCTCCCTCAGCTCATGCCGAAGCTCACCCACCACCTTCTGAGCTTTGCCTGCCCCCACCTCCCGAGCTCTTCTCTCCGCTTAAACCTCCTTTTGCAGACACCTCGCCGCGGCGACCTCCTCCATCCTACCCCTCTCCATGGACTAAAGCATCATGCCCCGCTCAGCATGGGCATCAACCAGGAAGGCATGCTCCTGTAGAGACGCCTCTAGCTTTTTCGTCAGGGTTGCCACGCGCGAGTCTGACTCCCCCAACTCCTCCTTCACATTTTTCAGTTCCTCCTCAAGCGAGGTGACCCTCCCCCTCTCGAACGCAAGTTGACCGGCCATGGCGGAAGGCGGGCCATACTTTTCCTTACATGACTCGTACTCTTTTATCAGACCAGTCATGGCTCACCTCGCCTCCGACATGAAAAAGAGTGCCCGGCTGCCCTATACCTCCGCCACATGGGCCAGCTGCTCCGCCCTCATCCTGGCCACCAAGGCCGCGGTCTCCTTCGACACGTACTTTACCATCAAACTACTCCCGAGACGAGCAACTTGGGGCAGGGTCTCCAGCAGCCTGTCGCCCAATTTCTTCCCGGACGGATCGACCAACTTCTTGTACTCCTCATCCGAAAGGGGGCCTGGAACCGACACGGGCAAGGACGGGCGGATAGTTACCGGTCCCGCGGCCTCCTGAACGTCGTCTGTAGCTCGCCTGCCCTTGCGACAAGTTATTAGAGGCCCTGCCTCCTCAGATGGCTCCCCTTCCTCTGCGGCCGCTGGAGGTGACGGCATGGCGAACGGCATATATGCGGGCATCCTCTCCGCCCCTTTAACCAGCCGCCTTCCCCTGGCCACCAATGCAGGGACCGTTGATACCGCCTCCGGCCGAGGCGGAGTACGGAGTTCGTACCCATGCCCCTCCCTAAAAAGCTGATCGGCATGCGACACCCCCTCAGTTGTCCCCTCGGCAGGCACCGCCCCTCCCCCGGCCGCCACTACCCTCTTCGATTTCCCGGCCGCCCGAGCTTTCTTCGCCTTTGCGGCCATCAACTGCTCCATTGGGACGGCTAGGATGGAAATCACCTTCCTCTTCTTCGTCACCTCTGCAGCTGGCAGCGGCGCAGCCGGGCTGCCCACCCCAATCTCCGAGGCGTCCGCCATAGCTGCCTTGCATTCGCGGGCTATAAGTTTGTTCATCGCCTCGGTCGCCGCGCCACTCAACACCGGCGGGATGGGACACCCCACCTCCACCACCACCTTCGCCTGACCGCGACCCCCTACCTCGTAACCTACAACGCACATAGTCAGCAAACGAAAAGCAATCCACACCGTACTACAGCGATTGGAACAAATACTTACGAGATGTCAGCAACAAGCCCGCCAACTCCAACCTCCTTCTCTCAAACACCTTGGCGAACGATTGTTCCTCTTCCGGTCTGCGAACGATCGCCGCCAATAGCTTTATGTCGCCCTCACAAAGCTCGAACGTCCGAGCCACGTCTGAAAAACCAACAACAATCAGATACAAAGTGCGAATGAATAAGAAGGCACACAAGGATCAATGTGGCTCACCTGGCGATCCGAACTGCATCGGAACGGCTAGTTCCTCCCTCCTCTCCCAGGAGCACCTCTAGTAGTCCCTGCCCACCCACAGCCACGACTCTTTCCACTTCTTCACATTAGAGGTGGTCTTCACAAACGGCGGAAAACCACTTCTTGGCAATATGTAGTAGAAGCCCTCATCCACCGTCTTCTTCACCGAATAGTACGTCTCAAATACGTGCATCAGCATCTCCTGACCCCCGGTCACTTCGGCCCACAGAACCAATGACCCCATTATGTGGGCGAAGCTGTTGGCCGTCACTTGCATCAAGGTCAAACTGAACCGCCCAAGCGCCTTCCTCACGAACTGGTGCAGAGGGAAACACAACCCCCCAAAATTAAGGGCAGGCGTTGAAAAGGCCACCGGCTTGGGCCTCCCTGGCACAGCCCGGAGAGCTCGCTCCTCAGCCGTAGGCACCCAAAACTTTACCCCGAGGGGAAGTTATACCCACTCAGCATGCCAAAGGGATCCTTCCCGATCCAGTAGCTCGGATATCCCTCCGTCGCCCACGCCCCGGCCCCTCCGCCACCAACCACTGACTCTCCACCATCTGTATCCCCTCCACCACCCGCCCCCGGGACAACCTCACCAACAAACCCACCATCATCACCACCACTAACCGTTGTACCACCTACCACGGACGCGATAAAATCGTCCTCAACATCCACTAGATACACGGCACCCCACCCGTTCCCCATCACAGCCAACGGCAAAGCATCCATTATCTCGCTCGCGTTGACACTGTTCGATACCATCTTTCTAATGAAAATTTGGAATGAAAATGATGGAAGAAAACACCGGAGCAAGACTCAGAAAAGATGGGAAACGGAAATCTCGCACTTGTAGAAAAGCTCTCTCACAGGCAACAATGGTAAAAGTAAAGCTTGTTACTCAAGCCACATATATATAGGCAAATCGATATGAATCTGGGCCGTCCGTTACGGACACATGGCACCATCTGACGATGCAGCCCCTCAGAAAACGTTTTCTACCGGAGTTGGGCTTGGGGGACTTATATTACTGGTGGTCCCCAGAAAAGGCCACGTGGCACCGCTGGGACCCACCACTGGGGACATGGCACCGCTAGGACCCACGGATGGACCCGCGTCACACTTGACACTCAACACCATCGCCTCACCGAGACACTCCCCCCGGACCGCACCGCCCGAGGCGAGCCTCCCCGAACCTGCATTGTCCTCGCTAGGGGTACGACTCCTCGCCGAGGAGATATCGCTCCTCGCCAAGGTGTGCCACTGTCAGGTCAAAATCACCCATGCGCAACAACAAGCTGATTGCGGCTGATGTGACGTAAAACTACTTACAGAATCCCCAGAACACGCTTGTCAACGCATAGTCACATCCAATCCCAAAGCGACACTCCTATGATTGGACTGATGGACCAATGATTGCAGGACACGTGGTGTGCAGTCATGATGGATCCAACCACTGTCAGCATAGAAACAGGTATAAATAGAGAACCCGGACAACGACACAGGGGATGCGAGAAAAAGAATTAGAAGAAGCAAATGCAGTACTTCCGTTAATCCACTCATAAGAGCACACAACTCTCCCGAGTGGATCTCTATAACACCTCGATTCAAGCTTCACGGATCTTCCCAAGCTAAACACTATCAGATTCCTCATGAGATGGCAGACTTGGCCGTCGGAGCTCGAGTAATCACCGCCTCCCTAGTTACCTAAAGGGTGGTCGTTTGCGGTCAACGCTCCCAATGGCTTGTCCTAGCGTGTAGGTGGACGGAGGAAGAAGACAGAGGTGGGGAGTAACTGTGGGCCCCATTTCCAGAGGTCAACATTATCTGTCTTTAAATTAATCATCCAACCGATCGTACATGGAGTAATTAACATGCCTAAAACTGCAACTTAGGATACAGTTAACATGATTGTGGCTAAAGTTGGATTCATACACATAAATGGAAATAAAATGTTAATGTCAGTCCACTTTACATGTGATTGTGGTTGTTTCCACTTTGCAAACACAACCTTGTTATTAAAAATTTAAGTTGACAATGTTTCTAAACAATTGCTGTGATTTCTATGGAGTTGCCGTTGTTTTTTTTTTTTTTTTGGCCTTCTTTGTTGTTAAATGGGCCATGTTACTAAACCCATGCTGCTTGAAGTCAAAGAAATTGTGATATTCGCAATGCACTAACAAGACATGTAGCTTTGTAATTTCATAGTAATAAGGCCTCTGGTAGGATTTTCTCAGTAATTTTTTTACAGTGACAAAAGGCATTGAGCACGATAGAATGACATAGTTTTGAGTGGTGTAGATGTAAGTACTGTAGGAGTAGTGGAGTTGTAATGCTATTTATTTGGATAGGAAACCTACTATTCTTCATTTTTGATACAATGGGAAATGTAATTCCGTATGTATAGAATACGAGCTTTCGTCTTAATAAAATGTTTGATTTAAAAGTATCTCGAACCGGTTTTTTAGAGAAAAAAAAAAAAGAAAAGAAAAAGGAAAATCATATATTGTTGTTCATCTCTTCTTGTAACTGTGTTAGCAATAATAACGTGTTACTGTGATGTAGGTATCTAGACGAAGAGGAATGCTTGACTTGGAAATCGAAGATAACATTGAACGAAATGGATGATCTTGGAAGCTGGGCAAAAATAAATTTTTTTCTTTAGTTTTTTTTTTAATGTTGAATAAAAGTTATTAGATGGTATGGATACGTTAAATTGTCACAACACTAGTGAAATGCAATTCTGAAGTCATTATTATGTTTTTGAAGAATTACTCCAGCTTGTGTTTAAAAGACTTGTAGTAGTTAAATTTGTGTAATTTTGCTTCCCTAATACTTTGGTTGTGGATTTCTTCTTAGTTGGGTGTGGGTAACTAATACCAATAACAAACGATTGTAGCAAGGCAATGGCTATAGCATTTTGCTACATCGCTAACGCATGTAGCTGCCAGCAGTAACAAGGCATGGTGACATGATCACTATTGATGTGCTTCGTCATTAAAAAGAAATATTATACCAGAACGAGAACACACAATCACATCTCACATCATGACCTAAATTTGACATGAGAAATTAAGAATTGAACATAATCACCTATCTGAGTTCAAGTAATTACTAATTGAGGATTGAACATAGAACCCATTGTAAAATAGCATGTACACTTCCTTGTGTATAACCTGGCTAATACTAGCACAAAACACTGTTATTTTGGCTTGCAACCAAATGTGGAAACATTGACCTTGTAACCACTAACCACACTGAGAAGCAGCCAAAATAATGTTACTAGAGAAAATTCAATTTTTTTCAATCGTTTGTTGAAGTGATTAAAAATGATATAAACATCCCATCTACTAAACATCCAAAGAAAATAACAGGGATTGAAAATGTTAAACACTAATCGTCCATCCTAAAGAACATAACAAATCTACATCTACTTTATAGACTAAGGAAAAGGTTGCTCGACAGCAAACTTGAACAATTGTACGGCCATATTCCAACGAGCGGTATAGATGTCGAAAGGGATCCGCATATGCTTTATCTTACCCTCGACAATGTATTCAACATACTTTATGATGAAAATCCCACAATCACCACTACGAAACGAAAACGTATGAAAAGTATAAGTGTGTGAAATCAAAAATTATGGTAAGACCCAATCTCCATTTTAACCAACACACAATAAAAATCCACACCCTTTTTCCTCCTACCTTAAAATCGGATCTTAGATTACAGCTACACTTTCAGACTACATAATTCTTAAATATTAAAACTACTAGTAATCATACCCGTGCGTTGAACGGGCATTGATTATTGCAAAAATACAACCACTTTTATATTAATAGGATCAAATTTTAAATTGGATTATTAACATAAAATAAAAGAAACAGAACTTCATTAATATTTTATTACAAAAATGTTATAGATTCTGGAATACTTCTTTATATACAACGTTTGTAGTTCTATTCGTTAGACTCCCATTTTTTTCACATGTCAATATTTTCAATCATTTTCTACTGATAACTCTTGAAATGGCAACATACAATTGTCCGTGACTAAATACCGATCTCTTTAAAAAAAGCCCAACATGAGACATTGATTGACCTTGGCTCTTGTTAATTGTCATGGCATGTGAAACAGTCAACGGGAGTTGCCTCCTTTGAAACCTAAAAGGTAGCCTTGCATCAGAAGGAGTCAATGTCAACCTTGGTATGAATACTCTTTGACCGGAATTTTTTCCCGACAAAATCTGCGGCTCAATCACATGAGCTCCTAATTTCGTTATTATCAATCTTGTCCCATTGCACAATCCAGCTACATGATCGATATTTGTCAATAACGTGACAGGCACACCAATTTTCAAATACAATTCGTGATTAGGTACGCCGGAACACTTTATGCTATTTAGGAATTCCATCGAATGCAATTCTTCAAAAAATCTAGCACCACTATCTCCTTTACATATTGAGTCCAAACTCAAATATGTTTTGCCTTCTGAATTGTTCATGGAAACATGTGTTCATTAATCACATCAACATCATCTAACATCGGTGCAAGAATTGCTCTTCCCTTCAAATAAGAAACATCACCAACATGTTCAGTAAACAATGGATATGTACTATCAACCATAGACCGAACAAAATCATTTGATTCAGTTATCAAAACATCATCTGGCATTTCTATTTCTGCATGGCCATCATTATCGCCACCATTGAGAGTGCCATCTCCAATATCCGACATCCACTTAGAGAATTCTTTTAACTCATCACCAAGCTCGTCATCTTGTAGGTTCTGCACCCTCATATTCTTTGTCAATCGCAATACCTTGGAATCTTTCCATAAAGGTGATGAATTAATCGTTGCATGAACTATATCCTGCCTCGTTCCCTTTGGAATCACGGGGGAGGATTTGACGAAAATCACCTCAAAATACAATCGCTTTACCACCAAATGGTTCGGTCATACTGTTAGCATTCGTAAGTCTCATTACATCATGTAAGTTCCTATCAAGAGCTTCGAAACAATACCTATCAAGAAATTCCACAATTAGAACAGCATGAATAATAGGTATCTTTCTCAAACAGTACTTCTTTAATAGCAGGAACGACCTAGATTTATCAAATTTAATGAAAAAACACTCATTAACAAATCCTAAACTCTAAAACATAGAAAGGTAAGCAATACCTAATCATCATTGGCGCTTCATCCCAAATTATGAGTTTTTCTCTAACCAATAAATCAGCTAGTGGGCTTCCATGCTTAATGTTGCAGGCTGATTCTTCAGTTGGATTCAAGGGTATAGCAAATCGAGAATGAGCCGTCCGACCACCAGGCAATAATAGAGAAGCAATACTACTAGATGCAATGTTCAAATGTTCAATACAATGTCCCCCTTTGAACGAACAACTGCTGAGAGTGTTTTCCACACAAATGTCTTTCCAATAGCACCATATCCGTATAATAAAAAAACACCCCCTCTACCAGCATCAACAACAGTCATGATTGTTTCGTATACATTACGTTGCTCTTATGTCAAAAGAGACACCAATCTTTCGTGCTCAATTGCCAAACTTGCACTGTCATATGCTAACTCATCAGATATAAGTTGGTTACCAAACATAAATTCATAAATTCATAAATATAATATACTAGTTTTCACCAACTGTGTGTTGTACGGGAGTAAAACTTTGTAAGTTGAATTTTGTGGTATTATACTTAATTGATGGTAATATGAGATACATAAAAAGTAAATATTTTGTAGCATATTACATTACAAATTTATTTAAAATTGAGGTACATTTTAAATGAATCAATAATTGTCAACATAAATCTTAAATGAGCAATCACTTTTATTGCCTGATTTCCGACTTATTTTTATTTTGTTTTTCTCTAATCACTTGCATTATATAAAGGGAATTGTTAATGACATAACATAAAATTTTTATATCTAATACTTTAGATGTAATTTTCTTGCCACAACTTTATATATGATTTTCTTGTCAAATAAATAATAAAACAAATAATTTTCTTGCCACAACTTTATATTGCAACATTAATATTTTGTTAATATTGATTTGTATTCAGCTTAATTGACTCTCGTTTATGTTTTCACGGCCTTAATTAGATGCATTCCATGTAAAAACCCCTTATTATATCAACAAAAACGATTTATAAACTTCCACAAACATTACAATTTAATCACGTAGTGACTTATCTCTTCTAGCTCTTAGATCCACATAGATAAACGTATAAGTTTTTACGTCCATATCCAAGAAATCTGCAAATTCGTAGAAAAAAAAAGCTATTCGTTTTTTGAACATACTCATCAATATCGTACTTCATTCTTTATATGCAAATATACGTCTGCATATTTATAATTTTATGGATCATTTTAAAGAGTTAATTTATCATCAAAAGATAAAAAAGAAACTAAAAAGGGAAAATATTTTGTTTGATGTCTATGCCAATAGATTGAATAAAGGCACATAAGAGAGCTATCCACGATTAGATTTCAGCAAGTAACAATGTCAATAATATAATAAGAGAATGACATTGGCAATTTATGAAATTCAAATATCATCATCAGGTAATATCTTTATCTAAAGACACATGAAATTCGCCATATCCAATATAACTACAAAGGTTTTCGAATGAGTGAATCTTCCATCAAATGTACAAAATAGGGGGAAAAAATACTAACGGGCCAATGGATATGACCGTTTAAAGCACTTTAATTAAGATTAAAAATTTATCATTCAAAATAAAAAATTTTTAAAAACTTAATGATGTAGAAAAGTTTTCATTTAAGACAATCAATACATAAGGTTTATCTATATTCATTTACAACATCCCTCACTTAGAATCCATCTAAACTTTACTAAATAGTTAAGGTGAATAACAAACTGTAAAGTGATGGGTTAATCCTCATTTCAACCATTTAAACACCGACTTTTGTTGATAATTATTGCACTATAAGAAAAATGTCTTTTCATAGATTAACAATCATCTAGAATTAAAATATTTCATTTCATTTTGGTAAAGAAATTCAATTGAATAAATTAATTCAACTTTAAAAAATTTATGTTTCTAAAGTTAGCAATAAAATAGTAGTAATATTTGTTAATATTATTATGTTGTTCATATAGTTTGGGCCGTTGGGCCATCTAGGATTTACTCATCTAAGGTTTTATTTTCTTGTAGCCTACTCCATGTACTGTATAAATATATTGACAACTCATTGTAAAATACAACAAACTCAATACAATTCATCTCTTGTCGTCTTTTCTTAACATGGTATCAGAGCCTCCATCCTAATATTCTAAACCACATCTTTAAGCCTTCCTTTATCATCTCCACCATTATCACCTCACGAAATCGCATCAGATCTGAAAAACAACGCAAACCTCTGGTTGCACACACAAGCTCACCTTCTGGGCCGTGGTTCGTCCTCCTACAGTACCTGAAACATACATATTACCATACCATCGTCACAGCCTCAACAAGACGATCACAACCCGTCGGATTTACCTCGATTGGAGTAACCACGCACGCGCACATGCCGACTGAAGCCAGCTGCCTTGCGAACTCCAGATCCACACGCCACCACCTACAAGTCATCAACCACGTCATCAACCATGTCACCTACACGCCATCATCCACGTCATCTGCCACGTCATCAGTTCCACGTCACCCGACACGTCAGGTGACACATCATCAATCATGTCATCAGTTGACTTCGACTTTAGTTGACTTTGACCGGTTCGAAGTTTGACTTCACCGGTTCACTTTCTTTTTGATCGATTTTTGACCAAGTTTGACCCGTTCCTAGGGTTTTTGACCATTCTGAATCTATTTCCGACCTCAATTTTATGAAATTCAGCCTCCATTTACTGTCAAGTGAAGCATGGATCGATCCGATGTTTCGCATCCCATCGCCATAATTCTTAATGGGCTCAACTACGTGCATTGGGCACAGGCTATGACTAGTTTCCTCAAAGCTAAAAGGCTTTGGCGCGTTGTTACTGGTGCTGTTACAGCTCCGGTTCAACTGCAAGATGTAAGTGACGAAAAGTTCACAGAACATGAGGAAGAACGGGATAGAAAAAATGGGGATATCATAACATGGTGTCGAAATACTTCGGTGCCTTCCATCAGTCAGCAGTTGGGGCATTTCGATACAGGTAAAGAAGTGTGGGACTTTCTCCAAGACCACTATACTACTAAGGATCTTGCTCATCAGTATCAGTTATTGACTGCACTTCACAGCAAAATCCAGCAACCAGATCAATCTATTGACGAGTTTGTGTCTCAAATGCATGTCATATGGGATCAGTTGACCCTTTCCGAGCCTACATGGAAAAACACTGATGATACAACTAGCTTTGCAACCTATCGAGATAAGCAACGCATTATCACACTTCTCATGGCTCTCAATGATTGTTTTGAACCTGTTCGAGCTTCTCTACTTCATCGCAGTCCTCTACCATCCCTTGCTGATGTTATCACTGAACTCATCTCTGAAGAAACTCAACTTGGTACAAAATCACAAGCATCTAATACTGTCCTGGCAACTCATTATTCCAAACCAGGTAAGTCATCCAATACCAGGTCTTCCACTACTTGCTCTTACTGCCACGAGATTAGTCATGCTCTGCTTCGTTGTCCTAAACGGGTTTGCAAGCATTGTGGTAAAAAGGGACCAAACCACTATATAGCAGACTACTACAAGAACCCTGCTAAAGGCACTCCTACACAGTCTATCACCGCTGCTGCTACTGATCAATCCTCAAGCTCTACATCAGCTATCAACAATGATGATCTTGCTGATCTTTTGAAACATGTTTTATATGGTCTTTCCAATGCTATGTCTGCCATCTCAGGTGCCTCTTGGTATTTTGATTCTGGTTGCTGCAATCATATAACTCATGATTCTTCTCTCTTTATATCTAAAATGCATGTTTCACACATCACACCAATTAAAACAGCAAATGGATCTCAATTTTCTGTTCGTCACGAAGGAGAAGTCTCAACCTCAAAACTCTCTCTTCCATCCACCTTTCATATACCTGAACTCACTATTTATCTTATATCAGTTGGTTAGTTATGTGATATGGGCCTAAATGCTATTTTTTCCTCTTTTGGTTGTCATGTGCAGGATCCAAGGACAGGGCAGATCATTGGGATAGGCCGTAAAGTAGGACGCATGTTCGAGCTCGTTCACCTGCGCAAAACATCACCCATAACCACCCCCACTATAACTGCCTCCACTCTTGCTACATCCTCTTTGGATCTTTGGCACTCAAGATTAGGTCATGTTTCTGTTGATCGACTACGGTCTTTTATTGCATCTGGTAGATTAGGAATAGTTAAATCCGAAAAGGTTTCTTGTTTATCTTGTCAACTTGGAAAACAACCTGCTTTACCATTTAATAACAGTGATTCTATTTCATCTGCACCCTTTGACTTGATTCATTCTGATGTATGGGGTCCCTCACCTAATAACACTATGGGTGGATCTAGGTATTTTGTTGTTTTTTTAGATGACTATACTCGAATTACCTGGATATATCTTATGAAAAATCTTTCTAAACTACCACAAATATACTATGACTTCGCTAAAATGGTGCAAACCCAATTTTCTCGTACAATCAAAGTAGTTCGTGCAAATAATGCTATGGAATACAAAGCAACCAACCTTCTACAGTTTTTGCTTCAGCAAGGCACCATTTCTCAATATTTGTGTTCTGGCACATCTCAACAAAATGGTCATGCTGAATGCAAACATTGTCATATTCTAGACACCGTTGGAACTCTTCTTATCTCTAATGGGTATCCTGAACGTTTTTGGGTGCAAGCAACTCTGACTACAGTCTATACCATTAATCAACATCCTATTCGAGCTTTTCAAAATCAATCTCCCTACGAAAGGTTATATGGTTCCTCACCTAACTATAATCTTTTGAAAGTTTTTGGGTGTGCGTGTTTTGTTGTACTCCAGCCACATGAACGCTCTAAACTCCAGTCTCGTTCACGTCTATGTTGTTTTTTGGGGTATGGAATAGAACACAAAGGCTACAGATGTTGGGATCTGATAAGTGCTAGAAAAGAACTTAAATAACTCTTCTATTTTACGTATTTGTGTGTTTTATCAGTATTATATGTTTATTTTTATGTGTTTTCCTTTTATTGTGTGTTTAGAGTCACAATAAATAAAAAGGAGCCAAAACGGATAAAAATGGAGCGAAAACGGAACTTGAGACCGAAATGCAAGCAAATTCAAAGATGGAGGGCCTCCGATGCAATTTTATGAAAAGTTGTTTTTACAATTTTTCTTGTGCCAATATCAAAGAATATCAAAAGAGGATTTCCACATTTTTGTCGGATCCCAAATTGGAGTTTCTTAGTGAAAGTTATGGCCATTTGAAGAGAAAGGACAAAGCGTAAAAAATCAGCAGCTCGAATTTACTGCCGCAGTTCAGTAATTTGACCATAACTTTTGCTACAAAATTTCGATTGACCTGCACTTTATATTGTTGGAAAGGGCACTCAGAGGGCTACAACTTTGATGTTGACGTCTTCAAATGATTCGGATTATATCATGGTCAAAAATTGGCAAAACCGAGAGTGATGTGAATGGAGGATTTCTTGGGTCATGTTTTGGTAGAAAATTCATAACTTTCTATTAAAATATCAAAAAGAGGAAATTCCAATTACACAATTCAGCCAAGATGCTTACCTACACCATGATACAATATTTGAACTAATGGAGCAATTTAAGATCATGATTTGATGGTTACCAATTAGTGGAATCATAATGGAGTAGTTGTACAATTTTTTATCATGTTTTCTTGTGAAATTTTGCCTATAAATAGAGGCATTTGTAAGGAAGGAAATGCACAACTTAGTAGAAGAGAATTAGCTAGTAGTTCTCTCCAACTTTCTCTCCAATAAAATTTTCTTCTTCATTTGTTCTTAGTTTTAGTTTGAAGCTCTTAGCTTTCCATATTCCGGCGGATCAATTCTTCGCTAAGTTTCTCTTTCCCTTTTATTTATCTATTTATTTCTTAGCATTTATTTACTTGTTTTCTATATTTTGCTTAAATTACTTGTATAATCTATCATATTGTAGTGGTGATACAAGGCGAACACTCGCTAAAAAGTATGAAACCCCGCAAATATGAGTAGTTAGACTTTTCTCTCTAGTTCGAGGGGGACGTTGTATTCAACTAACATGTGGTTATCTTTTCTAACTCTTTAGTAACGTTTTATCTATTCCTCTACTTCAATTTGTTGATTTGTTATGCTTTTAAACCCGTTTTGAATTTATGTGATTATTGCATTCACTTTGGCCAATTGAATCAATTAATCTTTAAATTCAAGTTATGTGCTAGGATTGGAACTTTTGATCCGTAATTGTCACTAGATTCCAATCCACAGTAGCAAATGAATATCGTGCATATTTGTTAACAAATCAACTTAGATGTATTAATTCGAGCTTGTGAAATTATTCATCTAATTCAACTCATTCTTCTCGTTCATTTCATACTAGCTTTGCATTAAATCCTAAGAGCTTGTTTAGGGTTATCAGATAGCTAGATGTTAAGTTAAAGAGCTCACTCTTTAATTTAATACACTTAAGGAAGAATTCGTTAATCAGAGCGTATTGATTAATTGGAGTTGATAAATTGGAGAAGGAATAGTAACACGTTGCATTGGAAAGATAAAAACGAGTTGTTGACACAACCGAACCCGAGAACTAGATATTTATTTCAATTGTTTTATTTGATCTTATCTTTTGTCATTTGATTTTTATTCAAAATTATCAAAACCCCCACTTTCCTATATTAATTGATAAAGACAACTAGATTAAGCACTGTTCCTCTTGGGTTCGACCCTTACTTACCACTTCTACATTAATTTGTAGTTTTGAAACCGAGTAAGGAAATAAAACAAACTTTGGCGCGCCGCGACAAACGCGTCCAAGTTTTTGGCGCCGTTGCCGGGGAACGGTTAACGAATGTAGTTGTTTTTATTAATTAATTTTTCAAAAAAAAAAAATTCTTCTTCACTTGTATGCATAATACCCGATCTACTAATAGAATTCTTGAAAGTTTCGATCCAGAAATCGAGAAATCCATCCGAAGACGAATAAGACAAGCAAAACACACCGAACAAGAAATGGCAGAAAACAATAACAAAAGAACTCTCAAACAACTGGCAACTCCCGAAGTTACTCAACAACCTTTGTGTATCACCTTTCCAACCGTAGAAGAAGGTAAGAATTTCGAACTAAAATCTGGATTGATACATCTTCTACCTTCTTTTCATGGACGATCCGGCGAAGATCCATATCGACACTTGAAGGAATTTCATGTGGTGTGCGATAGCATGAAACCCCCAGGCATCACTGAAGAGCAAATCAAGCTCAGAACCTTTCCATTTTCACTAAAAGATGTCGCCACAGATTGGTTATACACTTTACCACCAGGTTCAGTCACAACATGGAATCAAATGAAGCAACTTTTCCTCGAAAAGTACTTCCCAGCTTCAAAGACCGCAAATATCAGGAAATATATCTCTGGAGTACGCCAAAACAATGGAAAAACTCTTTATGAGTATTGGGAGCGTTTGCAAAAGCTCATTGCAAGCTGCCCCCTTAACAAAACCCCTGCTGAAGCCAGAACACTGATTTCAAACATGGCTGAAAACACTCAACAATTCAGTACAGACCGGGAGATGAACATTTGAAGAGTCAACGAGGTAAGTAATTCCAATATTGAAAGCCAACTTTCTGAACTAACACATCTTCTCAAACAAATTGTTGTAGGAAACAATCCGCAAGTCAAAGCATGTGGCATATGTACAAATCTAGGACATCCTACAGATGCTTGTCCTGTTCTACAAGTGGATAACAACGAACAAGTGAACTCAACAAATAATTTCCCATTCCCAAGACAAGAATACAATCCGTACTCAAACACCTATAATCCAGGATGGCAAGACCACCCCAATCTGAGCTATGGAAACAACAAGCCCCCAGGATTCTTCCCTAACAAGCCTCAAGGCCAATTCCAACAACATGGGAATTTTCAACCCCAATGGCAATTTCAACAAAAACCTCAACAATCAGGTATGTCTCTCGAGGATATGGTGAAAACATTAGCAACTAACACTTTGAAATTCCAACAGGAATCCAAATCAAGCATCCAAAACTTGGAAAATCAAATGAGTCAATTGGCAACTGCTATCAATCGTCTGGAAACACAATCTGGAGGGAAGTTACCATCCCAACCTGAGGTGAATCCAAAGAATGTCAGTGCCATAACTTTAAGGAGTGGAAAAGAGATTGTAAACCCTTACAAACAAATTCCCACACATGAAGACAAAGAAGAAGAGTTGGAAAAAGGGGTAAGTTCTCCTATCATTGTTAAATCAACCCCTCCCCCTTTTCCCAGTAGACTAGCAAAAGCCAATAATGAAATCAAAGAAAGGGAAATTTTGGACACACTTAGGAAAGTAGCGATCAATATTCCTTTGTTAGATGCAATCAAACAAATTCCACGCTATGCTAAGTTTTTGAAAGATCTTTGCACTAACAAAAGGAAATTGATGGGAAATGAAATGATAAAAATGGGAGAAAGCTTGATTTGTGATGTTCGAGGAAAAAGCTACCTCCAAAATGCAAAGACAGGGTATGTTCCTTTGTCCCTTGCACCATAGGCAATCACCACATTGACAAAGCACTTATAGATTTAGGAGCATTCATAAATGTCATGCCTAGATCCTTGTATGCTTCACTAAATTTAGGAAAACTGAAAGAAACTCACGTAATTGTGCAACTAGCTGATTGTACCAATGTATACCCGGATGGAGTGATAGAAGATGTGCTAGTCAAAATAAATGGTTTAGTTTTCCCTGCTGATTTTTACGTGCTTGATATGGATGATGAACATTCACCTCACCCTACACCTATCATATTGGGACGTCCATTTCTTTACACTTCTCGCACTAAAATTGATGTCTATGAGGGTACACTATCCATAGAATTTGATGAGGAAAAAGCGAACTTTAATATTTTTGATGGTTCATTGCGCCCTAATAACGCTTGTTCTGTCTTTGCAATCAATTCAACTAATCCTTTTGTGCAAGAACTGTGTAAGTTGAATTGCAGAGCCAGCACAACACATAAGATTGAGCCAAAGCACAATTACCTCATCTCGAAGAAAGAAGCCATGGAAAGAAATGAGACCAAAAAAATTTGGAGAAGAATTCAAGAAGGACTGTTAAGAAATCAAGACACTCGGAGAAACTATCGAAGACAAAGTGGAGCTGCAATGGATTTGAGGAATCCTACTTGACAATGGGAACTGTGTCGAGCTAACGACTTTAAACAAAAGCGCTTCTTGGGAGGCAACCCAAGCATTTTTCTGTTAATATTTGTGTTCTTTTGTTTTTATTTTTTTAACTTTTCATCTTCAAAAAAAATAAAAAAATAAATAAAAAAATAAAAGAAATAAAACCAGTTGTTGTTTTCCTACTTTGATTGCAGGTCGCTTGCTCATGGATTGTTGACTTAGTCCTAAGATGTGCTACATTCTGAAATCATCTTCCACATTGGCACGACTCATTGCTTACCATAGGGGAGTTTCTATTTCTTCTCTTTTTCGTACTTTCTATATTTCTACATTGAGGACAATGTAGAATTTAAGTGTGGGGGAGTGGCATATTGTGGTCTGCGTGTGATTTTTTTTTTTATTTGTGTCGACGATTTTGCATGAGATAGCAACTTTTGAATATGATTGAGCTTAATTTATGTGACTTAGCTGAAACTACAAGATCTCAAAAAAAATATGTGTTCTGTTCTTCTCCAAATACAGCTGGCAAATTTATCTGAGCACATTTATAGGTAATTTACTATCATTCTCTGGAACACAAATTGAAGGTTGAAAATGTTGATTTTTTTTTTCTAACTTTCTAGACCATAGTAAACTAACTTTTTCGTTTCTTTTTTTTCTATCCATTTGTCCTGCTCAAAGTAACCTGGAAACATCGATTGTTAGCAAGGTGAAGTTATAATCGCATGGTATCTGTTTTTTGTGAATGTGTTTTTTATTGACAGAGTTTAAAAAGTTTTGAAAAAGCACTGACCTATGCTGAGAATGAATTTTACTTTTATATTCGAAATAAGGAGAGGGACCACAGGAAAGAGCTACCTACCTCAGAGTGTGAAGCCGTCACCTCGAATGGGTGAAGAAGGCTGCCTCCAATGAAAGGGGTTTAGTGTGAAAGCTACCTATGGGGTAAAAGCTGAAAAGAAAATTGCAAAATTCTTCTTCTTCTTCTTTTTCTTCTTCATCAAAAAAAAAGAAAAAAAGAAAAAAAAAAGAAGAAAAAAAAAATCGCGAGAAATGTGATAGCTACCCAAGTGTGAAGTTAGATAAATAAATTTCCTCAGTGGTTTGAAGTGCTCAATCAAAACACTATTTAAATTGAAGACATATTTGCGATAAAACACCTGCCATGCCATTTTTTTTCTTTGCAGTGCTAACAGTTGATGATTTTTGGTGAATAGAGTAATTTTTAGGATCCATGGGAATCATTGTAAAATAAGAGTGAGATCACGAGAGATGAAAGGAAATATTTGACAATTTCAGGTTAGGATTTGGTTAGAACATCGTAAGCTTTCATGTGATTCCAGTTAGTGATGGGATGATAACCTCAATTGCACACACTCACAAGCCATTGTGTATTTGAGAAGAAGTGAAATTTTCATGGTTCGGGAGAATGTTTAATAAGCAAGTCACTATCTGTAGTTGGATTTCACCGTTTAAAGTCGTTTATCTCATGTAAAACCAATTTGTTGTTTTGTGTCATATGGTTGTTGTTCGAGGGCGAACAACAGTCTAAGTGTGGGGTAGTTTGATAAGTGCTAGAAAAACACTTAAATAACTCTTCTATTTTACGTATTTGTGTGTTTTATTAGTATTATATGTTTATTTTTATGTGTTTTCCTTTTATTATGTGTTTAGAGTCACAAGAAATCAAAAGGAGCCAAAATGGATAAAAATGGAGCGAAAACGGAACTTGGGACCGAAATGCAAGCAAATTCAAAGATGGAGGGCCTCCGATGCAATTTTATGAAAAGTTGTTTTTACAATTTTTCTTGTGCCAATATCAAAGAATATCAAAACAGGATTTCCACATTTTTGTCGGATCCCAAATTGGAGTTTCTTAGTGAAAGTTATGGCCATTTGAAGAGAAAGGACAAAGCGTAAAAAATCAGCAGCTCGAATTTACTGCCGCAGTTCAGTAATTTGACCATACCTTTTGCTACAAAATTCGGATTGACCTGGACTTTATATTGTTGGAAAGGACACTCAGAGGGCTACAACTTTTATGTTGACGTCTTCAAATGATTCGGATTATATCATGGTCAAATATTGGCAAAACCGAGAGTGATGTGAATGGAGGATTTCTTGGGTCATGTTTTGGTAGAAAATTCATAACTTTCTATTAAAATATCAAAAAGAGGAACTTCCAATTGCACAATTCAGCCAAGATGCTTACCTATACCATGATACAATACTTGAACTAATGGAGCAATTTAAGATCATGATTTGATGGTTACCAATTAGTGGAATCATAATGGAGTAGTTGTACAATTTTTTATCATGTTTTCTTGTGAAATTTTGCCTATAAATAGAGGCATTTGTAAGGAAGGAAATGCACAACTTAGTAGAAGAGAATTAGCTAGTAGTTCTCTCCAACTTTTTCTCCAATAAAATTTTCTTCTTCATTTGTTCTTAGTTTTAGTTTGAAGCTCTTAGCTTTCCATATTCCGGCGGATCAATTCTTCGCTAAGTTTCTCTTTCCCTTTTATTTCTCTATTTATTTCTTAGCATTTATTTACTTGTTTTCTATATTTTGCGTAAATTACTTGTATAATCTATCATATTGTGGTGGTGATACAAGGCGAACACTCGCTAAAAAGTATGAAACCCCGCAAATATGAGTAGTTAGACTTTTCTCTCTAGTTCGAGGGGGACGTTGTATTCAACTAACATGTGGTTATCTTTTCTAACTCTTTAGTAACGTTTTATCTATTCCTCTACTTCAATTTGTTGATTTGTTATGCTTTTAAACCCGTTCTGAATTTATGTGATTATTGCATTCACTTTGGCCAATTGAATCAATTAATCTTTAAATTCAAGTTATGTGCTAGGATTGGAACTTTTGATCCGTAATTGTCACTAGATTCCAATCCACAGTAGCAAATGAATATCGTGCATATTTGTTAAAAAATCAACTTAGATGTGTTAATTCGAGCTTGTGAAATTATTCATCTAATTCAACTCATTCTTCTCGTTCATTTCATACTAGCTTTGCATTAAATCCTAAGAGCTTGTTTAGGGTTATCAGATAGCTAGATGTTAAGTTAAAGAGCTCACTCTTTAATTTAATACACTTAAGGAAGAATTCGTTAATCAGAGCGTATTGATTGATTGGAGTTGATAAATTGGAGAAGGAATAGTAACACGTTGCATTGGAAAGATAAAAATGAGTTGTTGACACAACCGAACCCGAGAACTAGATATTTATTTCAATTGTTTTATTTGATCTTATCTTTTGTCATTTGATTTTTATTCAAAATTCTCAAAACCCCCACTTTCCTATATTAATTGATAAAGACAACTAGATTAAGCACCGTTCCTCTTGGGTTCGACCCTTACTTACCACTTCTACATTAATTTGTAGTTTTGAAATCGAGTAAAGAAATAAAACAAACTTTGGCGCGCCGCGACAAACGCGCCCAGGATCCTATTTCTAAGCGTCTTCGGGCCTCTCGACATGTCATCTTTTGGGAACACAAAATGTTGTCCTCTATCTCAAAGTTTCAGGTCACTTCTGATACTTCTATTCCCTTCTTCACTAGCTTCTCAATGGATACATATTCATCTCCACTACCCTCAATGTCTCCAGACCTCACCACACCATCCGCTGAAATCACTACCACCACTCCAACCACGCCATCAACAGATATCACCATACCATCTACTAATAACAATGCCACATCTTCCACTGAGACATTCACATCAGATGAATAATTCTTCTCATGAGATACCAATTACGGACTATTCTGATGAGCCTGCTTCGCCCGAAGATCCTGCTGATCATACCATCCCTCCTCGTCAGTCTACCAGGGTAAGAACTCTTCCTGATCATCTTCGTGACTGTCACTGTTACTCTACTATATTTTCCCACCATGAGCCATCTTCCTATAAAGAGGCTAGTTCTAACCCACTATGGCAGCAGGCTATGTCTGAGGAGTTAAAGGCTTTAGAAAAAGCCCATACCAGGAATTGGTTCTTCTTCCTCCAGGAAAGTCTGCAGTTGGTTGTAAATGGGTTTATAAGATCAAAACAAAATTCGATGGATCAGTGGATCGCTACAAAGCAAGACTTGTGGCTTGAGGTTTCACCCAAGAATATGGTATTGACTATGAAGAGACCTTTGCTCCAGTTGCTTGGATAATTTCTATTCGCAGTCTCATAGCTATTGCAGCAGCTAGAAAATGGCATACGTTTCAGCTGGATGTGAAAAATGCATTCCTAAATGGCGATCTCTCTGAGGAAGTATACATTAAACCTCCTCCTGGTGTTTCTCATTCTCCATCTCAAATATGTAGGCTATGTCGTTCACTATATGGTCTTAAGCAAGCCCCTCGTGTCTGGTTTGAGAAATTTAGCTCAATTATCCACACACTTGGGTTCACTTCCAGTGAACATGATTCTGCCCTCTTTGTTAAGAAGAATTCTGTCGGTTCTATTTTCTTGATTCTTTATGTGGACGATATGATTATTACTGGGGATGATGACATGGGCATTGTTTCATTGAAAGAATCTCTCAATAGCCACTTTGAGATGAACGACCTTGGTCGTCTCCATTACTTCTTGGGTCTTGAAGTACTATCTGATTCTGCTGGCTATTATCTCACACAGGCCAAGTATGCGTCAGATGTTCTCACCAAAGCTAGTCTTACTGATTGCAAAACCATTTCCACTCCACAGGAAACAAATTTGAGATTCACAGCTTATGATGGTAACCTCCTCAGTGATCCTACGTTATATCGACAACTTGTTGGAAGCCTCGCTTATCTCACAGTCACACGTCCAGATATTGCATATGCTATGCACATTGTTAGTCAGTTCATGGCATCGCCACGATCTACTTATTATACAGTTGTTCTTCGTATACTTCGATATGTCGAAGGGACTATGTTTCATGGACTTCACTTCCCATCTTCGTCATCATTTGAGCTTCATGCTTACTCAGACGCTGATTGGGCTGGTAATCCGACTGATAGATGCAGACCACTGGTTTTTTGTATTTTCCTCGGAAGCTCATTGATATCTTGGCGGAACAAGAAGCAGACCTTGGCTTCACGCTCCAGTGCAGAAGCAGAATATCGTGCTCTCGCCGATACCACCCAGGAACTCGTTTGGTTTCGCTGGCTCTTCTCGGATATGGGAGCTCCACAAACATCTCCAACAGTTATCTAGTGTGACAGTGATAGTGCCACCAAAATAGCTCAAAATGATGTTTTTCATGAACGTACCAAGCATATGGAGACTGATTGTCACTTTACTCGTCAACACGTGAAAAAAAATACAGTATATCTCGCTAGCATATCATCTGAAGAGCAAACGGCTGATCTCCTCACCAAAGTTCATCCACCATGCCGCTTTAAATATTTGTTATCCAAACTCAAGATGGTCTCTCATTGGGATGACGTAGGAGAAATGAGATTGATGCGGACAGAAATGCTACAAGACATGCTTTCAGCAGTTGGGAGGATTAAGCAACGATTGAGAGTAGCCCAAGATCGGCAGAAAAGTTACGCTGATAACCGACGTCGGCCACTAGAATTCGAGGTTGGCGAGAAAGTGTTCATTCGTATCTCGCCAATCAAGAAACTTTTCGGTTTGGGAAGCGTGGAAAATTGACCCCAAGGTATATCGGTCCATACGAAATTCTTGAAAGAATTGGAGAAGTAGCCTATAAGTTGAGGTTGCCAACTCATTTGGATCGAATGCATAACGTGTTTCATGTATCAATGTTGAGGAAGTATGTTGCAGATCCCTCCCACGTGTTACCAGACCCTCCGTTGGATCTTCAACCGGACTTATCTTACGAAGAAAAACCCGTACGAATCATGGATTGGAGGAAACGTGGGAAAGAGAAGAAGCTATGAGACAACACTACCCCGAACTATTTTCAGGTAAATTTCGAGGACGAAATTCTTTTAAGGAGGGGAAATTGTAACGCCCCGCCAAAATCTCGTTATGATTGTATATGTTTTCGTATGTATGTTGGTTGTGTTTTCGGGAATGGGTCGCGATGATATGAATCTATCGTGAGGTGGTGATGATGAGTATGACGTGTTTGAGATGTGTTTTAGGATGCCTCATATTAGTTGGGAATAGATACGAGTGTCAAGAATGGGCCGAAAGAAAAATATGCAAAAACTGGGATTTACGGCCGTAATTATTGTATTTACGGCCGTAAGAGTTAATTTACAGCCGTAATTTTACAAGTTGAGAAGAGGTGAGAATGGCCAAGTCTCGGTAGGCCGCATGCATGTTGTTGCGGCCGCAAGAATTCGGTTACGGCTGTAAGGTATATAGTTACGGCCGCAATTTTAAGTCGGCAAATGGGTATTTTTGGTCAAACAGTCACTTTTCTTGATGGCTACCCCCATTTTCGAACCAAGAACATTTCTAAGGCATTTTGAAGGTCCTCCACCCCTAGAAATCCATTCAATCATCATCCTTTGGTCAAGCTTGGTTGTGGAAAGTACTTCTAGTCTACAAGGGAACAAAGTGAGGAAAGAAGCAAGTGAATCAATTATTTAGCTTTTCATTGGTGGAACTATCATCTAAAGGTGGGTAATAGAGTGTTAAGAGTGCTTGGAGGTAAGTTTATGGCTACATGTGTGTTAGCTTGCAATAAGTAAGTATAAAAGCAAGTTTATAGTATGATTATTGGTGATGATGCCTTGGATGGGTATATGTGATTATATGGTTAAAATAGTAGGTGGAAATTCAATTGGGGGTTTCATAGTATCTTTATGTTTATTTGTTTATTCCATGATAATAGGCGTTTGATATTAGGTGTGATTATATATGTGCACACATCGAAGCATGATCATGCATGGAAAATAATAAATGTGGTTGCCTACCATGTTTTTTTATTCTTGTAAAGGAAATGTTCGTCTCACAAAGGTTTGAGACTATTGGCCCAAATGGAGGTCCCACAAAGGTTTGGGTCATGGCCAATTACATTATGAATGAATGTTACGGCGCCAATATAAACATATGGTTCGCAACGGGCCCATCGTCATGAATGTATCATGCATTGGTGGAAGGGTAGGGTGGTGGTGGGGATAGGGTGGGTGGGGGTTGTAATGGTGGTGCCGGCTTGGTGGTGGTGGTCCTAGTGGTTGTGGTTGAATGGCGGAATGATAGTGGTGGTGGTGGTGATGGTGGTGGTGGTTGAATGATGGTGGAGGTGGGGATGGTGGAATGGTGGTGGTGGTGGTAGAGGAACGGTGGTGGTGGGGTAAGGGGGTGGTGGTGGCGGCGGTTTGGTGGTGTGGTGGTTGTGGTGGAATTGTGATTGTGGTGGTGGTGGTTGAATGGTGCAATGATGTGGTGGTGGTATTGGTGGTTGTAATGGTAGAATGGTGGTGGCGGTGTTTTGGTGGTGGTGGTGGTGGAATAGTGGTGGCGGTGGTGGTCTTTGGTGGTGGGAGGAATGGTGGTGGGATGGTAGTGCAAGGTGGTGATAGAGGCGGATAAGGTGGGGGTGTGGGTGGTGGTGGTGGTGGCGGTGGCTTGGTAGCGGAATGGTGGTGGTGTGGTGTAATGGTGGTGGTGGTATGGGGGTATTTGGGGGTGGTGGTGGTATGGGGGTATTTGGGGTGGTGGTGGTTGGAGGCGGCTTGGTGATGGTTGTGGTTTGGTGGTGGTGGTGGTTGAATGGTGAATGATGGTGGTGGCCGCGGTGGTGGAATGGTGGTGGCCGTGGTTTGGTGGTGGTGGTGGTAGTGGTGGTGTGGCGGTGGTAGAGGAATGGTGGTGGTGGTTGTTGGGCGTTTACACATGCAATAATATACCGCAAGTGCACAAACCGTACAAGTAATATAGTAGGACTCGATTAGAGTCCGAATGTCATACCCATAGGGATTGGTATATGTAATGGAGTCTCTTATTCTAGCATAAAAAGGAAAGCAAGTAAAAACACACAATTAAAAGGTTTGAAGATTGTTTTACCTAAACTAAAAGGCAAAAGAAAATAAAGACATGAAATGCGGGATTGAACGGGAATTAATTAGGATTAAGAGTAGTTGCGATTCATGATTTCATTTAACCTGAGCCTAATCAATTTCAAAGTCTCACCTCTAGATAATACACATTCTCAATTGTTAGACCCGACTTTCCTATTTTAGCATGTTACCTCTCTCGAGCGTTGAACGAGCCCTTACAAATTAACCCAACTTACTATATCTCTATGTCGATTTTAAGTCAATTTGTAGCATTAGGATTTGTGAAAGTAGCTCAATAGATCGCCTAAGGTTAGGAGTATATCTCTATCCCCTACAAGAACCAAGGGTGATTGCTATGTGGTCTAATTAGCATACTCGCATCTCTAGGATCCTACACTAATCACAAATATACACACTTGGTGATCAATCAAGCACGTGGTTAAGGTTCAATAGCAAACACACAATGGAATGAATAATCAATTACAAAACTATAGGCATATTCATTAATTAATTAAGTTAAATTCTATCAATCATCCCAACTTATACAATATTTAGCTCATAATGAAGGAATCACAAGACATAAATAATAGAAATACAAGTAAAAGAAATAAGGAAACACAAGATTTAGGGATTAGATTCCCCCTTTTGAAGAATCCTACATCTTGATTTTTTTTCCCTTCTTCCAGTTTCTCTTCTTGATTCTTCCTTCTTCTACTCCAAGCTAAGATCCCCAATTCAAGCCCTAAACTAATTTGGAAGAAAATAAAAGGAAAAGGGAAAGAAAAGAAGAAAGAAAGAAAGAAGAAAAGAGAAGAGAAAAGGAGAGGAAGAAGAAGAAAATAAAACCTAATCTAAAACTAAGGATGAGAATTGAGAGTTGAAGAGTGTGTTATAAGCCCCAAAAGGCCCTTAAAAGTGGTGAAAGAAATGGCATTTCGGCCATTTTTGGTGCAGAAAAAATGACTGTACGGCCGTAAAATTGGACTGTACGGCCGTACAAAACAATCTCCTCCAAAATCGGCTCCCGGACTTCAAATGGCTATAACTTTTGATAGGAAACTCAGAATTGAGATCTGTAAAAAGTGTGGATTCCAATTTCAATGATCTTTCAGTTGAGGACAATAAATGTTTCCAAAAAGTTCTTCAAAAATTGCATCCAAAGTCCTCTATTGTTTGGCGTGTTTCGTTTTAGTCCTCAAACTTTCATTTTTGATCCTCTTTGCTTTTCTTTTGTCATGTTCTCTTCCACATTGAGGCTATAGACCTAAAAACACAATATATACATATAAATTAGTAGATATCCGTTCAATCAAATGATAATGAGTCCGTTTAGAAATATAAATAAGTGTATAAAATGCACACTTAGCAATGGTGGCGGCCGGGTGGTGGTAGTTGTGGGGTGGGGGTGGTGACGGCAGTGGCGGTGGAATGGTGGTGCTGGTGGAATGGTTGTAGCAGTGGAATGGTGGAATGATGGCTGTGGTGGTGGTACTAGTGGTTGTGGTGGTGGTGGCGATGGTGGAATGGTGGTGGTTGTGGTTTTGTGGTGGTGGTTGAATGGGTGAATGATGGTGGTGGTGGTGGGGGTGGTGGAATGGTGGTGGCGGTGGCTTGGTGGGGGTGGTGGAATGGTGGTGATGGTGGAAGAAGAATGGTGGCGGTAGCGATGGTGGAATGGTGGTGGTTGTGGTTTTGTGGTGGTGATTGAATGGTCAATGATGGTGGTGGTAGTGGGGGTGGTGGAATGGTGGTGGCGGTGGCTTGGTAGGGGTGGTGGAATGGTGGTGATGGTGGAAGAAGAATGGTGGTGGTGGTGGTGGCGACGAGGCGGGTGGTGGTGGTTGTAGGGTGAGGAGTGGTGGTGGTTGTTGCGGCTTGGTGGTGGAGGTGGCGGTGGAATGGTGGTGGTTGTCGTAGTGGTGGTGGTTGAATGGTGGAATGATGGTGGTGGTGGTAGTACTTGGTGGCGGTGGCAGGGGTGGTCCAGTGGTGGTGGTTGTGGTGGGGTAGGGATGGGGGTGGTGGGGTGGTTTGCGGGTTGTGGTGGGGGTGGCGTCAGGCATCGGGGTGGAGGTGTTGGAATGGTGGTGGTCAAAAATTGAGGACTAAAGTGCAAGCTTTGAAAGTTGTAGGACCTTTTCTATAATTTAAAAGATAGAGGATCTCTTGTGCAATTTGAAAATGTGTTTATTTTAATTTTTTATGAATTTTTTTAATTATAGTAGCATTTGTTGTGAATTTGTGACTTTCAATATCTTTTTTTATCTTAATATATAAAATATGAGTTAATGGTCAAAAAATAAGATGTTTTGATTTAGTGGTTAATTTTCCCTTACAAGTGTATTTATTGGGCATTCCCCCTTATAGAAAAGATAGAGAGAATATCTAACTATATATAAAAATAAAAGAGCCACTTAGGCAAAATGTTTAGGTGGCAGTGTCATATTTGGTATTTTTCAAGGATTAATTACTTTCATGATTTAATTTATTACACTTTCCTTATTTATTGTTGTTTTTCGTTATTTTACTTTTTATGTGTATTTTAACTTTTGAATTAATTTATATAATTTTTAATTCTTGTATATTTAGTATTGTATGCATTAATGAAAATGTGATAAGAGATCAAAGTTATAACTTATAATACATATTAAATTAATTCTTAAAATGAGAATGAACATTTTCTATATACATTTTAATTTTTGGATATTACATTTTAATTATTTATTTTCTATATATATCTTCTTATTAACAAAAGTTGAAGTGTCAACTTGGTACAGTGCCATGTAGGTAATTGTTTTCTGTTTTAGAAAAAAAAATCCTTTTGATATATTTAAACAATTCAAATAGTGAGTAGTTAAATAATTAAATTTTTAATGAATAATTAATTAATTAGAAAGAAATAGAAAACAATAACTTTTATATCTCATTTCATCATTTCGTAAGCCATTTAAAAAATAATTGTTAAAATTATCATTTAATCATCTCTTCATTTTTTGTTAAAAAAATTATAAGAATCAAAAATTAATTTTTTGAATTTTTTTTATTTGGTATTGGACGCATTAGTGTTTTTTTCTCAATTATTTTAAACAAATTTTTGTTATCGAAAAATCAATGTACAGATTTTCACATATAAATACTTTGTATAGAGATCTTATTATTTCATGCAATACACAATCCATATTACATAAATTCTCTAACATTTAATATTCAAAAATTCGTGTTGAAAAATATCGTAGTGACTTAGCTACATGAATGACGTTGATGATAAAAACTTTGGCAAAAATTTTAATAGGAGCATTTCTTTGTGTTAAAATAAGTATTATCTAAATTTTGATCCCAAATATTTTATTATTGCCTAAAATCGTCAATTACGATAACTAATATGACATTTTATTTTCTTACAAGATAATATCAAAATTTGTAAATCATGATTGAAATCAATATTATTATATATGTTTTGTTATTTTTGTTATTATTGTTTTATGTAAATAAACTATCTTATCATCTTGTGCATCGCACAGGGGAAATACTAGTGTATTATAGAAACGATAGAGATAATGAATTGTTTGGGATGGATTTCATTAACAAATGAAGCTCTTATTATAGAAATTTTCAATGGCATAATCGTAATCACATCAATGATATAATAGTCACTCATTCACACACAATAAATAATTACTGAATATGGCCAACTTGCGGTCCACTTGCGGTCCACTTGCCTTCCAATTATTCATAACACTCTCCCTTGAATCTATATATTAATAAAGAGAGACCAGTTTTGAAGGGAATTTTCCCTCTCATTTTTCAATCCTTTTAAACATAGACTTTGGAGAGCTTTTTCTCTCTTATGAAATGTTTCCTTTATTGAGTGATTTTTTTTATTAAGATCTGATTTTTTATTTTTTATTTTTCTTTCCTAATACATATTAAATTCTTTAATAATTATCATTAATGGCACGAATCTTATCAAATCTGTTTATCTATATTCTATTTATATTTATGGGAATCATATATTAATATACACAGCTTCCGTTCAACGCACGCGGGTTATTGCTAGTTACTATTAGTACAAATGTCTTTTAGACTTGTTCGCAAAAAAACTCAATGGGAGAAAAACTTCCAAACTAATTATAGAAGAGTCTAGAGTGAAAATCTACTGCTTTGTTAAAACACGGTCAGGAAAACCCCATGGACAAAACCTGAGCTGGGGGAAAAGACTAAAGTTTCTCCTAATTGAAGGGAAAACAAAGAGGGAATTGGGCCAAATAACCTTGGCAGTAAGTGGAATTGTCAAAATGACATTTGACTAGAAAATTCATTTAAAATTTAATATAAAGTAATATAAAATAGAAATTTACTACTACATCCTCATATATCTATACTGGATTTCACCACCTTCACTCTCAATTCACCACGATTAAAGCCCTACCTCTGTAAAAATTTGAAAGGAAGGAAATAGCGTCTCCCGCGTCTGGCTCGTCTTCTCGCGTCTTTTGGAGGCTTCATCTTGGGCTGCACTGCAACCGCGGGTGGTGGAGGAGGCGGCAAGTCGTGAGGAGCACAGTACGTCGGGTCGGAGAATGAGGATGGCATCAATCTTTTAGGGTTCGGGATAGAAGCTGAAAATGGTTCTCTCCATGTAAGTTAACTTCAGTAATTTTCTCTAGCACTAGGGTTTCAATCCATTTCTGGTTCCAGACAGAATTTTTTTATTTGATCTCCACTCCATCTAGGATTTTTTCTATGTTCTTATTTTCTTTGGAAACAGAGACTCTGCGAGATAATAGCTTGAGTTATTATGCACCTAAATGGCTTTGGAAGTCACGTTCTTTGCCGTGGGTTAGTACTTCACAGTTTCTTTTCTTTAGCAACTTGACATATCTTAATCATGCCAAGTGTAGCCACTTTTTTCCTTCAAGCTAACTCCATCAATTCATGGGGAATTGTATATCAGTTTCTCTTCTTTGTCAGAAATTTGAATTGGTTTGGGAAGTGTTCGTTGATTTTGAATTGACAATATGGTTCTTTGGAACAAAGGGAGATTCGTAAAATAGTAAAGAAGTTACTAGTGGCGTGCTACTGGCCGGAAACCTTTTCGAGAATGGACTTGCATAATTGCTGGCCGTTGCTATACCCATTGTCACTAAATCACACATATAAAAGACCCGAAATTGGGATAACGATAGTTGTTTGATGATAACGATAGCTGTCTCGTAATAACGAGAACCTCACAATGAACTAGTGAACTAGTTATATGGTATTTTGATATTGTATCACAACACAACGATCATTATCATGAAAGAACTGTCTTTATCCCCAAAAAACAACTATCGTTACATGAGAAAACAGTCGTTATAACGAAACAACTATCGTTATTACAAACCAACTATCATTTTTTCATATTGGAGTCCTTTAACTAATTGATAAATCAACTCATAATGTAACAAGTAGATTCTAAACATCTCATTATCACGAAACAAGTATCGTTATTATAAAATAACAATCATTTTGACTTCACGTCTAGTTACACAACCTGAGATTGCGATAACGATAGTTGTTTGGTGATAACGATAGTTGTTTTGGTGATAACAAGAACCTCACAATGAACTAGTGATATGGTATTTTGTTTTTGTATCACGACACAACAATCGTTATTACAAAACAATTATCGTTATTACCAAAAAACAACTATCTATCACAAGAAAACTGTCGTTATAACAAAACAATTATTGTTATTACAAACCAACTATCGTTTTTTATATTGGATTCGTTTAACTAATTGGTAAATCAACTCATCATGTAACTAGTAGATTCTAAACTTCTCGTTATCACGAAAAAAGTATCGTTATTATAAAATAACTATCGCTTTGACTTCACGTCTAGTTATACGACCTAACATTAGGATAACGATAGTTGTTTGGTGATAACGATAGTTGTTTTGTGATAACGAGAACCTCACAATGAACTAGTGACATGGTATTTTGATATTGTATGACGACAAAACTTTCGTTATCACCAAAAAACAACTATCGGTATCACCAAAAAACAACTATCGTTACACAAGAAAACTGTCGTTATAACGAAACAACTATCATTATTACAAACCAACTATCGTTTTTCATATTGGAGTCGTTTAACTAATTGGTAAATAAACTCATCATGTAAGTAGTAGATTCTAAACTTCTCGTTATCACAAAATAAGTATCGTTATCATAAAACAACTATCGTTCTGACTTCACGTCTAGTTATACAACCTGAGATTAGGATAACGATAGTTATTTTGTGATAACAATAGTTGTTTCGTGATAACGAGAACTTCACAATGAACTAGTGACACCGTATTTTGATATTGTATCACGACACAACTATCGTTATCACCAAATAATTACCAAAAAAAACTATCGTTATCACGAGAAAATGGTCGCTATAACGAAACAACTATCGTTATATCAAACCAACTATCGTTTTTCATAGTGGAGTCATTTAACTAATTGGTAAATCAACTAATCATGTAACTAGTAGATTATGAACTTCTCATTAACACGAAACAAGTATCGTTATTATAAAACAACTATCGTTTTGACTTCACGTCTAGTTATACGACTTGAGATTAGGATAACGATAGTTGTTTGGTGATAACGATAGTTTTTTCGTGATAACGAGAACCTCACAATAAACTAGTGACATGCTATTTTAATATTGTATCACGACACAACTATCGTTATCACCAAAAAACAACTATCGTTACACAAGAAAACTGTCGTTATAACGAAACAACTATCATTATTACAAACCAACTATCGTTTTTCATATTGGAGTCATTTAACTAATTGGTAAATAAACTCATCATGTAAGTAGTAGATTCTAAACTTCTCGTTATCACAAAATAAGTATCGTTATCATAAAACAACTATCGTTCTGACTTCACGTCTAGTTATACAACCTGAGATTAGGATAACGATAGTTATTTTGTGATAACAATAGTTGTTTCGTGATAACGAGAACTTCACAATGAACTAGTGACACCGTATTTTGATATTGTATCACGACACAACTATCGTTATCACCAAATAATTACCAAAAAAAACTATCGTTATCACGAGAAAATGGTCGCTATAACGAAACAACTATCGTTATATCAAACCAACTATCGTTTTTCATCGTGGAGTCATTTAACTAATTGGTAAATCAACTAATCATGTAACTAGTAGATTATGAACTTCTCATTAACACGAAACAAGTATCATTATTATAAAACAACTATCGTTTTGACTTCACGTCTAGTTATACGACTTGAGATTAGGATAACGATAGTTGTTTGGTGATAACGATAGTTTTTTCGTGATGACGAGAACCTCACAATAAACTAGTGACATGCTATTTTGATATTGTATCACGACACAACTATCGTTATCACCAAAAAACAACTATCGTTACACAAGAAAACTGTCGTTATAACGAAACAACTATCATTATTACAAACCAACTATCGTTTTTCATATTGGAGTCATTTAACTAATTGGTAAATAAACTCATCATGTAAGTAGTAGATTCTAAACTTCTCGTTATCACAAAATAAGTATCGTTATCATAAAACAACTATCGTTTTGACTTCACGTCTAGTTATACGACTTGAGATTAGGATAACGATAATTGTTTGGTGATAACGATAGTTGTTTCGTGATAACGAGAACCGCACAATGAACTAGTGACATGGTATTTTGATATTGTATCACGACACAACTATCGTTATCGCCAAAAAACAACTATCGTTATACGAGAAAACTGTTGTAACGCCCCGAATTCGAAGAACTCGGAACGCTAGTTCTTTCTTTCAAAACTAACCATTTTTTTTATAATATAAATAAATGCGGAAAGATAACGAATAGCTAAAATGCAGAAATTTATTTAAATTAATAAAATCAAAAGAGTGTCTCACGATAGTTTCAACACTGTCCTCAAAAACATCCAATTAAAGTACTAGTAAATTCAAAACATTCAATAGCCATTACTTCAACAGTTAAAAGTAGTCAATTGTCACTGTAGTTAAAACGAATTTATTTAAAGGTCCCTAAGAGATTCCCACGCCTTGCCAAGCCTCCGGCTCCTTAATCTGCAATTTGTTCATTTGATAGAGAAAATCGTGAGTATTTTAAATACTCAGTAGATCCCGCGCACCACAATTAATATATATTACAAAATAAATGCACATAATCATCATTTTCATAAAATACGAACAGGTATAAAATACAAGTTCGTTCATCATCCTTCTTAATCGTGCACGTCATCATAGTGATTAATAGCACGTGATTATAATATACTAGGCCAAAGACCTATCGTCATAATGCTATTAAATCACGTCGTAATTAGGCAAAGAGCCTATCGTCATAGTGCCGAGGAAGCACGTCAAAAGTAGGCTAAAACGCCTATCATCACATAAAATTTACATGCAGCATTTATAATAATATTAATTGCAATTGCGCACATTTAAAAGAAACTTTTTAGAAAATGCATCTACCTTAACCTTCAGCCGAGTATTGAGCATACTAACGGTGAGAAATCATCCTCTAGTATGCATGCACGCCTGCCTAGTCAATAACGAGTTTAATTTATGTTAATATTCTTAAAATATAAGTATCTATAAGTAATATAGAAGTTTGTGGACCAAAATGGAAAGAATATAAAACTTTGGGGGTCAATTTGAAAGAATTTAATAGTTTGAGGACCTATTATGCAATAAAAGTGAACTAAAAATATTTTGGGCTCAATTATAACATTTTTAAAACATGAGGGACTAATATACAATTAAAGTTTGGGGGTTAGATTAAAGAGGAAAAAGAAATTGAAGGATTAAAAGTGAAATAAAAGTTTAGGGGTCAAATTGCAACAATTGAAAGTTAGGGACTTGAAATTAAATAAAATTTGAGGGCTCATTGAAATAAAATAAATAAAATGGGGGGTTAAAGCTGTAAATAATATTTAGGGATTAAATTGTATCAATTAAAAGTTGTGGACTTGAAAATTAAATAATCTATAAGGTCCAACTTAAACTAATTATCAAAATATAGGGACTAAAGTGTAAATTCCGGAAAGTTTAAATGGACTTGGGCCTAAGAACTCGGATCTTCTCTTCTCTACCCGGCTCTCTCTCTCTCTCTCGGCTCGCACACACTTCTCGGTTTACACACACACACTCGATTCCGGCGACTTTTCGCTGGTAAAAATGGAGGTGAAGGTAGATTGAGATGTGGTGAATCTAGTGGTGATGTTGGATTGAGAAATGGTTGAGTATTGAGGGAGAAATCAAGGATTGAACACTTAGGTAGAAATTTGGGTATTTTCAAAATTGGTTCGATTCGTTGAAAATTTTTGAAATCAAACTATACTACCATGTTCTAGGGACAGAGAGGAAGGTGTAGGTGTGATTTTTGTGAATTAAGGTCGAGTTTTGGATGAGGCGATCGTTTGGGCCGAGGCATATGCGAGTTTGTGTATGTATAGTGTATGTATATGCGCGTGTGTATGTGTTTTTGGGTCGAGGTGAAGATGATGATGGTGTTCTCGGGGTGGTGTTGTGGTGGAGATGCCGGCGGTGGTGAGGTGGTGGCCGGCAGTTGGCATGTATATACGTGTATTGTGTATGTATATTGCTACTTTGTGTGAAAAATCAAGTGACAACACAAATAGATGATTAAAACTTAAAATAACAAAAGTACCAATAAAAATAAGAATTAAAACATCAATAAATCTTACCTCTAGTGGTGGTTGGTTCCTTGAATGGGATAGAGTGAGATGATCTAGAGTGTTCTATTGGGGGAGAGATGGGAGGATAGTGAGGTTAGGTCTTTGAAAAACAACTGTAAGTTGTATAAGTAGGGAAAGAACTAGGTTACACTCTAAATGGGCTTTCTTAGAGTGTAAGAAATAGAATTGGACTACAAATGGGCCTCTAATTGGATCTAAAATGAATAATTTCTAAAGTTTGGTCCTCAAACGTAAATTGAAAATAAATAAATAAATATATATATTATAAATTATTATTTTTTGTTTTCATTTTAAATAATTCAATATAATAGTAAATTTTATAAAATTTTAACTAGACGAGCGTACGCAGTTTAACTCTATAGGTGAAGTTGTAGCGACACGTTTGAGATTTTACTTTAATTAAATATTTTAATTTGAGGAAATTCGCGGTCACTACAACTGTCGTTATAATGAAACAACTATCATTATTACAAACCAACTATCGTTTTTCATATTGGAGTTGTTTAACTAATTGGTAAATAAAGTCATCATGTAACTAGTAGATTCTAAACTTCTCGTTATCACGAAAAAAGTATCGTTATTGTAAAACAACTATCGCTTTGACTTCACGTCTAGTTATACGACCTAACATTAGGATAACGATGGTTGTTTGGTGATACCGATAGTTGTTTCGTGATAACGAGAACCTCACAATGAACTAGTGACATGGTATTTTGATATTGTATGACGACACAACTTTCGTTATCACCAAAAAACAACTATCGTTATCACCAAAAAACAACTATCGTTACACAAGAAAACTGTCGTTATAACGAAACAACTATCATTATTACAAACCAACTATCGTTTTTCAAATTGGAGTCGTTTAACTAATTGGTAAATAAACTCATCATGTAAGTAGTAGATTCTAAACTTCTCGTTATCACAAAATAAGTATCGTTATCATAAAACAACTATCGTTTTGACTTCACGTCTAGTTATACGGCCCGAGATTAGGATAACGATAGTTGTTTGGTGATAACGATAGTTGTTTCGTGAACTAGTGACATGGTATTTTGATATTGTATCACGACACAACTATCGTTATCGCCAAAAAACAATTATCGTTATGCGAGAAAACTGTCGTTATAATGAAACAACTATCATTATTACAAACCAACTATCGTTTTTCATATTTGAGTTGTTTAACTAATTGGTAAATCAACTCATCATGTAATTAGTAGATTCTATACTTCTCGTTATCACGAAACAAGTATCGTTATTATAAAACAACTATCGCTTTGACTTCACGTCTAGTTATACGACCTAAGATTAGGATAACGATAGTTGTTTGGTGATAACGATAGTTGTTTCGTGATAACGAGAACCTCACAATGAACTAGTGACATGGTATTTTGATATTGTATGACGACACAACTATCGTTATCACCAAAAAACAACTATCGTTACACAAGAAAACTGTCGTTATAACGAAACAACTATAATTATTACAAACCAACTGTCATTTTTCATATTGGAATCGTTTAACTAATTGGTAAATAAACTCATCATGTAAGTAGTAGATTCTAAACTTCTCGTTATCACAAAATAAGTATCGTTATCATAAAACAACTATCATTTTTACTTTATGTTGGGCGCATTTGTCGCGGCGCACCAAAGTTTGTTTTTTATTTCCTTACTCGGTTTCAAAACTACAAATTAATGTAGAAGTGGTAAGTAAGGGTCGAACCTAAGAGGAACGGTGCTTAATCTAGTTGTCTTTATCAATTAATATAGGAAAGTGGGGGTTTTGAGAATTTTGAATGAAAATCAAATGACAAAAGATAAGATCAAATAAAACAATTCAAATAAATATCTAGTTCTCGGGTTCAGTTGTGTCAACCACTTTTGTTTATCTTTCCCATGCAACGTGTTACTATTCCTTCTTCAATTTATCAACTCTCAATTGACCAAGAAGCTCTGATTAACGAATTCTTCCTTAAGTGTATTAAGTAAAAAGTAAACTCTTTAACTTAACATCTAGCTATTGGATAACCCTAAACAAGCTCTTAGGATTTAATGCAAAGCTAGTATGAAATGAACGAGAAGAATGAGTTGAATTAGATGAATAATTTCACAAGCTCGAATTAATGCATCTAAGATGATTTGTTAATAAATATGCACGATATTCATTTGCTACTTTGGATTGGAATCTAATGACAATTACGAATCAAAAGTTCCAATCCTAGCAAGTAACTTGAATTTAAAGATTAATTGATTCAATTGGCCAATGTGAATACAATAATCAAATAAACTCAAAAACGGGTTTACAAGCATAACAAATCAACAAATTGAAGTAGAGGAATAGATAAAACGTTACTAAAGAGTTAGAAAAGATAACAACATGTTAGTTGAACAAACGTCCCCCTCGAACTAGATAGAAAAGTCTTAACTACTCATAATTGCGGGGTTTCATACTTTTTAGCGAGTGTTCGCCTTGTATCACCACCACTATATGATAGATTATGCAAAATATAGTAAACAAGTAAATAAATACTAAGAAATAAATAGAGAAATAAAAGGGAAAAGAGAACTTAGAGAAGAATTGATCCGCCGGAATATGAAGAGCTAAAATCTTCAAGCTAAAACTAAGAACAAATGAAGAAGAAAATTTTATTGGAGAGAACTACTGGCTAATTCTCTTCTACTAAGTTGTGTCTTTCCTTCCTTACAAATGCCTCTATTTATAGGCAAAATTTCACAAGAAAACATGATAAAAAATTGTACAACTACTCCATTATGATTCCACTAATTGGTAACTACCAAATCATGATCTTAAATTGATCAATTAGTTCAAATATTGTATCATGGTATAGGTAAGCATCTTGGCTGAATTGTGCAATTGGAATTTCCTTTTTTTGATTTTTTAATAGAAAGTTATGAATTTTCTACCAAAACATGACCCAAGAAATCCTCCATTCACATCACTCTCGGTTTTTCCCATTTTTGACCATGATATAATCCGAATCATTTGAAGACGTCAACATCAAAGTTGTAGCCCTCTGCGTGTCCTTTCCAACAATATAAAGGGCAGGTCAATCCGAATTTTGTACCAAACGTTATGGTCAAATTACTGAACTACGGCAGTAAATTCGAGCTGCTGATTTTTTACGCTTTGTCCTTTCTCTTCAAATGGCCATAACTTTCACTAGGAAACTCCGATTTGGGATCCGACAAAAATGTGGAAATCCTCTTTTGATATTCTTTGATATTGACACAAGAAAAATAGTAAAAACAACTTTTCATAACATTGCATCGGAGGCCCTCCATCTTTGAATTTGCTTGCATTTCGGTCCCAAGTTCTGTTTTCGCTCCGTTTTTATCCATTTTGGCTCCTTTTGATTTCTTGTGACTCTAAATGTAACGCCCCGAATTCGAAGAACTCGGAACGCTAGTTCTTTCTTTAAAACTAACCATTTCTTTTTTTTTATATAATATAAATAAATGCGGAAAGATAACAAATAGCTAAAATGCGGAAATTTATTTAAATTAATAAAATCAAAAGAGTGTCTCACGATAGTTTCAACGTTGTCCTCAAAAACATCCGATTAAAGTACTAGTAAATTCAAAACATTCAATAGCCATTACTTCAACAGTTAAAAGTGCTCAATTGTCAATGTATTTAAAACGAATTTATTTAAAAGTCCCCAAGAGATTCCCACGCCTCGCCAAGCCTCCGGCTCCTTAATCTGCAATTTGTTCATTTGATAGAGAAAATCGTGAGTATGTTAAATACTCGATAGATCCCAGCGCACCACAATTAATACATATTACAAAATAAATGCACATAATCATCATTTTCATAAAAATACGACAGTATAAAATACAAGTTCGCTCATCATCCCTCTTAATCGTGCACGTCATCATAGTGATTAATAGCACGTCATTATAATATATTAGGCCAAAGACCTATCGTCATAATGCTATTAAATCACGTCGTAATTAGGCAAAGAGCCTATCGTCATAGTGCCGAGGAAGCACGTCAAAAGTAGGCTAAAAAGCCTATCATCACATAACATTTACATGCATTTATAATAATATTAATTGCAATTACACATTTAAAAGAAACTTTTTAGAAAAGGGATCTACCTTAACCTTTAGCCGAGTATTGAGCTTACTAACGGTGAGAAATCAGTCCTCTATTGTCCGTGCGCCTCGTCTAGCCAATAACAAGTTTAATTTATTTTAATATTCTTAAATATTAAGTATCTATAAGTAATATAGAAGTTTGTGGACCAAAATGGATAGAATATAAAACTTTGGGGGTCAATTTGAAAGAATTTAATAGTTTGAGGACCTATTATGCAATAAAAGTGAACTAAAAATATTTTGGGCTCAATTATAACATTTTTAAAACATGAGGGACTAATATGCAATTAAATTTTGGGGGTTAGATTAAATATGAAAAAGAAATTGAAGGATTAAAAGTGAAATAAAAGTTTAGGGGTCAAATTGCAACAATTGAAAGTTAGGGACTTGAAATTAAATAAAATTTGAGGGCTCATTTAAATAAAATAAATAAAATTAAGGATTAGAGTTGCAAATAATGTTGAGGGACTAAATTGTAACAATTAAAAGTTGAGGATTGAAACTTTAAATAAATCTTAAGGACCAACTTAAACAAGAAAATAAATTAGAGGGACTTGGGCTGCAAATATCCGGATTAAATCACATGGGCCGGATACTTCTCTCTTTCACCCGACTACTCTCTCTCTCTCTCTCGGTTCGTCACTCTCGGCCTCGGGTTCTCTCTCTCGCGATTTCTGGCCGATTTCCGGCCGGTTTTCGGCCGGCGAAGGTGGATGAAGGTGTAGTGAACCTAGTGGTGGTCTTTGATTGAAAAATGGTTGAGTATTTAGGGAGAAATGAAGGATTGAAACTTAGGTAGAAATTTGGGTATTTTCAAAATTGGTTTGATTCGTTGAAAATTTTTGGAATTAAACTATACTACGATGTTCTAGGGATGGAGAGGAAGGTGTAGGTATGATTTTTGCGTTGTGAAGTTGAGTTTTTGGACATGGTGATGTTTTTGGGCCGAGCTTGATACGAGTATGTATGGCGTGAATGTATATTGTATCTATATGCGTGCGTGCGTGCGTGTTCTGGTTGTTTCTGTGTGTTTTTATGGGGATGATGGTGTTACTGGTGGTGGGTGACGGCGGTGCGGCGGTGGTGGCCGAGGTGGTGGTGTATACGTATGTATCTATGCGTGTATCATGTATGTACGTATATTGTGTATGTACATTGCTACTTTGTGTGAAAAATCAAGTGACAACACAAATAGATGATTAATACTTACAACAATAAAATTTAGAAATTGAAATATGAACAAAGTGGCAAGAAATATTACCTCTTGAAGTTTGATTAGTTGGATAAGAATGGATAGATTGATCTTGAGGTTGACAATGGAGGAGAATGTGGCTAGGGTTTAAGCACACTCAAAAAGTGTATATAAGGGTAAAATTTAGAATAGCATTTGCAAATGGGCCTCTAGACGGGTTTCAAATTGGATTGGACCGTATTGGACTACAAATGGGCCTCTAATTGGATCTAAAACGAATAATTTCTAAAATTTGGTCCTCAAACGTAAATTGAAAATAAATAAATAAATATATTTACTATAACTTATTATTTTTGTTTTCATTTTAAATAATTCAATATAATAGTAAATTTTATAAAATTTTAACTAGACGAGCGTACGCAGTTTAACTCTATAGGTGAAGTTGTAGCGACACGTTTGAGATTTTACTTTAATTAAATATTTTAATTTAAGGAAATTCGCGGTCACTACAACCTTACCTTCTTCAAATAATTTCGTCCTCGAAATTTAAACTTACTTAAAATATAAACTTACTTGATCCATAAGGTTTGGGTATTGGGATAGGATCTCTTCTTCTTTCTCCCATGTTGCCTCATCCTTGCCATGACTACCCCATTGAACCTTAACTAGGGGAACTCTTCGATTCCTCAAGGCATGGACCTTCCGATCTATGATCGTCATGGGTGTCTCTTGGTATGACAAATCCTTCTGAATATCCAAAGACTGAAAGCTCACCACGTGGCTTGGATCATGGACATACTTCCTCAACTGTGAGACGTGAAATACATTATGCACTGATGAAAGCTCGGGTGGCAAAGCCAAACGATAAGCTACTGCCCCAACTTCTTCTAGTATCTCGAATGGTCCAACGAACCGTGGTCTCAACTTCCCTTTCTTCCCAAAGCGTATGGTGCCCTTCATGGGAGACACCTTGAGAAATACTTTCTCTCCAATCTCAAACTTCAAGTCCTTTCTCCTCTTATCGGCGTAGCTCTTCTGTCTATCTTGAGCGGCCTTGATCCTCACTCTGATCTTCTCTATAGCTTCCACAGTTTTCTCCACCATTTCTGGTCCCAACATCTTCCTCTCTCCAACTTCATCCCAATAGATGGGCGATCGACACCGTCGCCCATACAATGCCTCATAAGGCGCCATCCCAATCGTGGCTTGGAAGCTGTTGTTGTAGGCAAACTCTACAAGTGGCAAATGAGTTTCCCAACTCCCCGACAGATCTAGAACACATGCTCTCAACATATCCTCCAATATCTGAATGGTACGCTCAGATTGACCATCCGTCTGGGGATGGTAAAGCGGTACTGAATCTTGAGCTTCGTCCCCATAGCCGTCTGTAAGCTCTCCCAAAATCGCGAGGTAAATCTCGGATCTCGATCTGAAACAATGGACACAGGTACCCCATGTAGTCGAACAATCTCTCTAACATATAACTGTGCCAACTAGTCGATGCTGAGAGTCATCCTAACTGGTAGAAAGTGTGCAGATTTCGTGAGTCGATCCACAATCACCCATACGGCATCATGTCCTCTCGAGGATCTCGGTAGAGCCGTCACGAAATCCATAGTAATCTTCTCCCACTTCCACTCTGGTATCTCCAAGGGATTCAACAATCCCGAAGGCCTCTGATGTTCAGCTTTAACTTGCTGACAGACTAAGCATCTAGCCACAAATCTCGCAATGCAACCTTTCATATTCCTCCACCAAAAGGTATCCTGTAGGTCACGGTACATCTTCGTTCCACCAGGATGTGCCACGTAAGGAGTCGAGTGAGCCTCTGTCATAATCTCATCTCTTATCTGCTCATCTTTCGGCACACACAAGCGCCCTCTAAATGCAAGTGCTCCATCTGAAGAAATCTCAAAGCCTATTCTCTTACCAGTCCCAACCTCCAATCTGATCTTTTCAAGGAACTTATCCTTCCGTTGGGCCATCACAATTCGACTTCTCAAGTCTGGTTGGACAATTAAGGTTGCTAGCTTGCTCGATTGCCAACTCGGCGGAGCTCGTACTTCGATCTTCAAATTCTGCAAATCCCGAATGATTTGATCTTGCATAGTACCCAATGCAGATAACTGTCCAACACTCTTCCTACTCAGTGCATCTGCCACCTTATTAGCCTTGCCGGGATGGTAGAGAATGGTACAATCATAGTCTTTCACAAGCTCTAGCCAACGGCGCTGCCTCATATTCAACTCTTTCTGAGTGACGAAGTACTTGAGGCTCTTGTGATCTGTGTAAATCTCACACTTACTCCCATACAAGTAATGACGCCAAATCTTCAAAGCATGTACTACTGCTGCAAGTTCCAAATCATGCGTCGGATAATTCTGTTCGTGTGGCTTCAACTGTTTCGACGCGTTGGCAACCACTTTCCCTTTCTGCATCAATACACATCCCAATCCTTGTTTCGAAGCATCACTATAAATGACAAAACCTTCAGTGCCATCGGGTATGGTCAACACTGGTGCCGTAACCAATCGACTCTTCAACTCCTCAAAACTCTTCTCACACCGATTGGTCCAATGGAACTTAACACCCTTCTTAGTCAACTGAGTCATGGGACCCGCAATCTTGGAGAAACCCTCAATGAATCGTCGATAGTATCCGGCTAACCCAAGAAAACTCCTTACTTCCCCAACATTTGTAGGAGTAGACCAATTCATCACAGCTTCAACTTTGGAAGGATCAACTTCAATGCCCTTGGCCGTTACAATATTATCCAAAAATCCAACTTTTTCGAGCCAAAATTCACATTTCTCGAACTTTGCATATAGCCTCTCTCCCCTCAACACATCAAGAACAATCCTCAAATGTTCTCCATGCCGATCAGAATCGCTAGAATAGATCAAAATGTCATCGATGAACACAATGACAAATTTATCCAAATACCGATGAAAGACTCGATTCATCAAATCCATAAACACCGCCGGTGCATTCGTGAGACCGAAAGGCATCATCAGAACTTCGTAATGCCCATATCGTGTCCTAAATGCTGTCTTTGGTATATCTGTCGACTTGATCTTCAACTGGTGGTATCCCGACTTCAAATCAATCTTCGAGAAAACCGAAGCACCCTTCAATTGATCAAACAAATCTTCAATTCTTGGTAGAGGGTACTTATTCCTTATCATCAACTTGTTGAGCTCTCTATAATCAATGCACATCCTCATACTCCCATCCTTCTTCTTGACGAACAAAATAGGTGCTCCCCATGGAGACACACTCGGCCGGATAAATCCTTTCTCAAGCAATTCCTCCAACTGAACTTTCAACTCCTGCAACTCCTTTGGTGCCATCCGATAAGGGGCTTTAGACACGGGGGCAGCTCCCGGTACTAGATCGATAGCAAATTCCACTTGCCTATCGGGTGGGATACTTGGCAAATCAGCGGGAAAAACATCTTTATACTCACTCACAATAGGCACCGAATCCAATGCAACTCCATCTATAGATTCGCCTTGAAGGCTAACAAGATATCCCGTGTTCTTTCCCTTTGCCAATAGCTTCTCCGCTTGTAGAGCCGAGACAAGGCGAGGAAGCGCCTTAATCTTCGACCCATAGAATCTAAACACTTCTTCCCCATCCTTTCGAAAAACAACTTCTTTCTCACGGCACATGATGGCGGCATGGTTGGCACTCAACCAATCCATACCCAAGATAACATCAAAATCTCTCATCGAAATAGCATTCAGATCCGCCTCTAGCACCATCCCATCAAAGTCTATCGGTACGGTCTTGGCTACTCTATCAGTCTCTATAGTCTTTCCTGATGGTAGGCTAACCTCAAGTATGCTATCATTTTTCTCCACTAACAAGTCCATTTTATCCAAGCACGCATCAGAAATAAACGAGTGCGTAGCACCCGAATCTATCAGTACATAAATGGGAATACCAAAAATAGATAGCACACCTGTGTTCATAATCAAACATGCATTTAGCGACATGTGGTTGGTACTTGACATGGCATACTAGAAAACATTAGAGTAAGTGGTATACCTGCAATCACATCCGCATCTCCTGCGGCATCCATAGCAAAAACTCTAGCCTTTCCCTTCTTTGCTTGCTCTATCTGCCTAGACGGTCCCTCACTGTTCCTAGCTTGCATGGGACGACAATCTGGTGCAATATGGCTCGGCTTCCCACACTTGAAGCAAACTCCGGTGCCCCATAGACACTCTCCTCTATGATACTTCTTGCACCTCGCACCTGGGGACGCGTCTCTCAAGTCCGCCCTTAGTCGGTCCATGGTTAGGCTTCTTGTTTGACATCTGATTCCTGTTCTTGTTCTGATTCTGACTTGGGCCTTGCCACTTCCTCTTTCCTTGGAACTTTTGGCCATTTTGATTCCCCTTGTCATTGGCCTCCTCCATAACATAGACTACGGTCTGAGCTTTGCTAACCACTTCCCCATAAGTGGGAAGCTCAAGAACACTCACAATCTGACGAATCTCGGGGCGCAGGCCCATCTCAAAGCGACGCGCCTTCTTCTCCTCCGAATCAACAAACTGAGCCGCAAATCGAGACAACTCCTCAAACTTCCTCTCATAGTCAATAATATCCATGTCGCCTTACTTCAGATCTAAGAACTCCCTCTCCTTCTTGTCACGAAGGGCCCGTGGAAAGTACCTCTTCCTCATTCCCTCCTTAAACTGCTCCCAAGTGAAGGCCCTTTGTTGCTCGACACTCCTAGTCCGAGTGTCCGATGCCCACCAATGGCCAGCATTGCCCTTCAACATAAACTCAGCACATAACACCTTCCGATCATCAGGGCATGAGATGTGTCTGAAAATCCTCTCAATCTCCTGAATCCACTCCTCAACAGCTAGAGGACCGCTCTCACCGTCGAATGTGGGTGGGCTGTACTTCCTAAACTGCATAAAATTCTGAACACACTGCATAAAATTCCTCATAAAAGTAGCCGGGTCAACCTGATTAGGATCACCCCCACGTGAGGCAGCACTACGGGGTCGAACCATCTTCCTAGGCAATCAAACCACACAATACAGCACCACGTTATATCCCCATCACAGCCAACCGCAAGTCATTATAATCCCATCTCAATGCATTACATCAAAGTAAAGTCACAAACACCATTAATATAGGCAATAGGGATAGCATTACCCTCACATGATAGTCAATAGGTGCTTCAAATCATGAAGTCAATCTCGAGGACTAGAAATGTTACAAAATACACTTTAATTCATGCTTTATTCATCATGTGATTATTTCACCTTAAGCTCAAACTCGGTTTCTTTCTCTCTATTCGGATACAAGCACTTCATTCATAAAACATTATATCTTACATAAAACATTTCATCTCATGTATCCGGAAAAAAAAATGAACAATAAAATCTTCATAAAATAACTTATTTACCTCGAAGTCGGCGGAGAGGCGATGGTCGTGGTAGCTCTAAGGATTTTAAAACTCTTTAAAATTTCAAAAATCCTTGAAAAATACTTTAAAAATTTGTAAGTCTACAGAATCGTAGACCCGCTCTGATACCAAGCTGTAACGCCCCGAATTCGAAGAACTCGGAACGCTAGTTCTTTCTTTAAAACTAACCATTTCTTTTTTTTATATATAATATAAATAAATGCGGAAAGATAACAAATAGCTAAAATGCGGAAATTTATTTAAATTAATAAAATCAAAAGAGTGTCTCACGATAGTTTCAACGCTGTCCTCAAAAACATCCGATTAAAGTACTAGTAAATTCAAAACATTCAATAGCCATTACTTCAACAGTTAAAAGTGCTCAATTGTCAATGTATTTAAAATGAATTTATTTAAAAGTCCCTAATAGATTCCCACGCCTCGCCAAGCCTCCGGCTCCTTAATCTGCAATTTGTTCATTTGATAGAGAAAATCGTGAGTATGTTAAATACTCAGTAGATCCCGCGCACCACAATTAATATATATTACAAAATAAATGCACATAATCATCATTTTCATAAAATACGAACAGGTATAAAATACAAGTTCGTTCATCATCCCTCTTAATCGTGCACGTCATCATAGTGATTAATAGCACGTCATTATAATATATTAGGCCAAAGACCTATCGTCATAATGCTATTAAATCACGTCGTAATTAGGCAAAGAGCCTATCGTCATAGTGCCGAGGAAGCACGTCAAAAGTAGGCTAAAAAGCCTATCATCACATAACATTTACATGCAGCATTTATAATAATATTAATTGCAATTGCGCACATTTAAAAGAAACGTTTTAGAAAAGGGATCTACCTTAACCTTTAGCCGAGTATTGAGCTTACTAACGGTGAGAAATCAGTCCTCTAGCTGTCCGTACGCCTTGTCTAGCCAATAACAAGTTTAATTTATTTTAATATTCTTAAATATTAAGTATCTATAAGTAATATAGAAGTTTGTGGACCAAAATGGAAAGAATATAAAACTTTGGGGGTCAATTTGAAAGAATTTAATAGTTTGAGGACCTATTATGCAATAAAAGTGAACTAAAAATATTTTGGGCTCAATTATAACATTTTTAAAACATGAGGGACTAATATGCAATTAAATTTTGGGGGTTAGATTAAATATGAAAAAGAAATTGAAGGATTAAAAGTGAAATAAAAGTTTAGGGGTCAAATTGCAACAATTGAAAGTTAGGGACTTGAAATTAAATAAAATTTGAGGGCTCATTTAAATAAAATAAATAAAATTAAGGATTAGAGTTGTAAATAATGTTGAGGGACTAAATTGTAACAATTAAAAGTTGAGGATTGAAACTTTAAATAAATCTTAAGGACCAACTTAAACAAGAAAATAAATTAGAGGGACTTGGGCTGCAAATATCCGGATTAAATCACATGGGCCGGATACTTCTCTCTTTCACCCGACTACTCTCTCTCTCTCTCTCTCTCTCTCTCGGTTCGTCACTCTCGGCCTCAGGTTCTCTCTCTCTCTCGATTTCTGGCCGATTTAAGGCCGGTTTTCGGCCGGCGAAGGTGGACGGAGGTGTAGTGAACCTAGTGGTGGTCTTTGATTGAAAAATGGTTGAGTATTTAGGGAGAAATGAAGGATTGAAACTTGGGTAGAAATTTGGGTATTTTCAAAATTGGTTTGATTCGTTGAAAATTTTTGGAATTAAACTATACTACGATGTTCTAGGGATGGAGAGGAAGGTGTAGGTATGATTTTTGCGTTGTGAAGTTGAGTTTTTGGACATGGTGATGTTTTTGGGCCGAGCTTGATACGAGTATGTATGGCGTGAATGTATATTGTATCTATATGCGTGCGTGCGTGCGTGTTCTGGTTGTTTCTGTGTGTTTGTATGGGGATGATGGTGTTCTTGGTGGTGGGTGGCCGGTCTTGGCGGTGGTGGGTGAGGTGGTGGTGTATACATTATGTATCTATGCGTGTATCATGTATGTACGTATATTGTGTATGTACATTGCTACTTTGTGTGAAAAATCAAGTGGCAACACAAATAGATGACTAATACTTACAACAATAAAATTTAGAAATTGAAATATGAACAAAGTGGCAAGAAATATTACCTCTTGAAGTTTGATTAGTTGGATAAGAATGGATAGATTGATCTTGAGGTTGACAATGGAGGAGAATGTGGCTAGGGTTTAAGCACACTCAAAAAGTGTATATAAGGGTAAAATTTAGAATAGCATTTGCAAATGGGCCTCTAGACGGGTTTCAAATTGGATTGGACCGTATTGGACTACAAATGGGCCTCTAATTGGATCTAAAACGAATAATTTCTAAAATTTGGTCCTCAAACGTAAATTGAAAATAAATAAATAAATATATATACTATAACTTATTATTTTTGTTTTCATTTTAAATAATTCAATATAATAGTAAATTTTATAAAATTTTAACTAGACGAGCGTACGCAGTTTAACTCTATAGGTGAAGTTGTAGCGACACGTTTGAGATTTTACTTTAATTAAATATTTTAATTTAAGGAAATTCGCGGTCACTACACTTAACACACAATAAAAGGAAAACACATAAAAATAAACATATAATACTAATAAAACACACAAATACGTAAAATAGAAGAGTTATTTAAGTGCTTTTCTAGCACTTATCAAACTCCCCCACACTTAGCCTGTTGTTCGCCCTCGAACAACAACCATATGACACAAACAACACACTGATTTTACATGAGATTAACAACTTTTAACAATGAAATTCTACTACAGATAGTGACTTGCTTAATAAATATTCTCCCGAATCATGAAGATTTCATTTCTTCTCAAATACACAACGGCCTGTGAGTGTGTGCAATTGAGGTTATCATTCCATCACTAGCTGGAACCAAATGAAAACTTAAGATGTTCTATCCAAGTCCTGACCCGAAATAGTAAAATATTTCCTTTCATCTCTCATGATCCCACTCTTATTTTACAATGATTCCCATGGATCCTAAAAATTACTCTGTTCACCAAAAATCATCAACTGTTAGCACTGCAAAGAAAAAAAAGGGCATGGCAGGTGTTTTATCACAAATACGTCTTCAATTTAAAGAGTGTTTAGATTGAGCACTTCAAACCACTGAGGAAATTTATTTATCTAACTTCACACTTGGGTAGCTATCACATTTCTCGCGATATTTTTTTTTTCTTTTTTTTTTTTATGAAGAAGAAAAAGAAGAAGAAGAAGAGTTTTGCAATGTTCTTTTCAGCTTTTACCCCACAGGTAGCTTTCACACTAAATCCCTTTCATTGGAGGCAACCTTTTTCACCCATTCGAGGTGACGGCTTCACACTCTGAGGTAGGTAGCTCTTTCCTGTGGTCCCTCTCCTTTATTTCAAATATAAAAGTAAAATTCATTCTCAGCATAGGTCAGTGCTTTTTCAAAACTTTTTAAACTCTGTCAATAAAAGACACATTCAAAAAAAAAAACAGATACCATGCGATTATAACTCCACCTTACTAACAATCGATATTTCCAGGTTACTTTGAGCAGGACGAATGGATAGAAAAAAAAAGTTAGTTTACTACGGTCTAGAAAGTTAGAAAAAAAATTCAACATTTTCAACCTTCAATTTGTGTTCCAGAGAATTATAGTAAATTACCTATAAATGTGTTCGTGTGGGTCCTCATCGGGTAGGCCATGGAATTGAACGGTTTGTTGAACTAATTGATTAGTTCCAGGTTTGATCTCAAAATTGTTTGCGGGAATAGCCGGAGGAACTAAGCAAGAGAAATTATCCCCAATTGTGGGAATAATATAATCCCTTAAAGGACGCTCTGCAACAATCATTCAATCCTCTGCTTCTTCGGCCATTTTTCTTTCTAACCCTATAGCTCGTAATCTATATCTAAAGGTTCGTTCAATTTCTGGATCGAAGGGAATTAATGGACTAAACTTCCTACTACGCATGCAAATCGCATCAAAATAAAATAAATAAAATAAAAACGAATAAAAATTTCAAATTAAAAAAAATTTGATTGGTATTGATATTAAATCTAAGTCCCCGGCAACGGCGCCAAAAACTTGTTCGGTGTGAAATGTGTCGAAATAAATGCCGCAAGTGTACGGGTCGAACAAGTAGTAAAATGGAATTTTGAGTCCAAGTATCGATCCTACAGAGACTTGATTTAATTACCAAAATTAGCAATTTTATACTTTATTTGAAAAGACGAGTCGAAAATTATTTTGTGTGTTTTTGAAAATAAAATCTTACAAATATAAACACTAAGGAGAATCTAAATAACAAGAATTTAATATATAATGTAACGACGATGAGAATTATAAGACTTGGGACTTACAATTTCACCAACTTTGATCCCTCTAGTATACGCAATTGGATTCAATAGTGATCTTGTTTTCGTCAACGATCGAATTTACCAAAATAACTATTTACCTCTCTCGAGGATAAATAATTCTATTCTATTAGGCCAATTTATTTATCTCTAAATAAATTCATTATCAACCCTCTAGAACGCATTTACACAATAAATTCAAATAGGTTCCGTCGAAACTTCACCTAAAGATCGCACTAACCACAAGTTTATCTCTAAATCTTGTCTAAATTAGTGTTCTATGTTGTTTATTCTAATTTGTGTTTTCATTTCTCAAATCCGACACAAACCAATTTATAATTTACCAATTGATCAAAAAGATAAATTAATATGCTCAACAACATAAAATTAACGACAAATCAATCACATACTATTAAATCCAATAACGAAATACTAGAGTTCACAAAGAGGATTCATTGCTCGTCCCAAGTATAGAAACTTAGTTACCCATAAATTTAAATACGAGAATTTCAATAGAGAAAGTAAAGAGATACATAACCGGATTACGACGAGTGGAAATGAATGTGTAGCTTCCGGTGTTGTCTCCCTTCCTTCGCTCCTCGAATATGTTTAGATCTTTCTTCACTCGTATTTTTCTCGACTAAATTCCTCTCTATCAAACTCTCTTATATGTTAAAACTAAAAGTTTCGAGCTAAAACTAAGAACAAACGAAAAAGAGAATTTTATTGAAGAGAAAGTTGGAGAGAATTACTAGCTAATTCTCTTCCACTAAGTTGTGTACTAAGTTGTGCACTAAGTTGTGTACTAAGTTGTGTCCTAAGTTGTGTCCTAAGTTGTGCACTAAGTTGTGTACTAAGTTGTGTCTTTCCTTCCTTACAAGTGCCTCTATTTATAGGCAAAATTTCACAAGAAAACATGATAAAAAATGCACAACTACTCCATCATGAGTCACCACCAAGTCATGATATTGACATGGCATCTTCATGAGTCATCAAATTGTAACCACCAAATCATATGATCTTGAAATTGCATCATGGTGTAGGTAAGCATCTTGGCTGAATTATGCAATTGGAGTTTCCTCTTTTTGATATTTTAATAGAAAGTTATGAATTTTCTACTAAAACATGGCCCAAGAAATCCTCAATTCACATCACTCTCGGTTTTGCCCCGTTTTGACCATGATATAATCCGAATCATTTGAAGTGGTCAACCTCAAAGTTGTCGCCCTCTGAGTTTCCTTTCCAACAATATAAAGTGCAGGTCAATCCGATTTTTGTAGCAAAATTTATGGTCAAATTACTGAACTGCGACAGTAAATTCGAGCTGCTGATTTTTTTACGCTTTATCATTTCTCTTCAAATGGTCATAACTTTCACTAGGAAACTCCGATTTGGGATCCGACAAAAATGTGGAAATCTTCTTTCAATATTCTTTGATATTGGCATAAGAAAAATTGTGAAAACAACTTTTCATAAAATTGCATCGGAGGCCCTCCATCTTTGAATTTGCTTGCATTTCGGTCCCAAGTTCCGTTTTCGCTCCGTTTTCATCCATTTTGGCTCCTTTTGATTTCTTGTGACTCTAAACACACAATAAAAGGAAAAACACATAAAAATAAACATATAATACTAATAAAACACGCAAATACGTATAATAAAAGAGTTATTTAAGTGCTTTTCTAGCACTTATCAAACTCTCCCACACTTAGACTGTTGTTCGCCCTCGAACAACAACCCATATGATACCAAACAACACACTGGTTTTACATGAGATAAACAACTTTAAACATTGAAATCCAACTACAGATAATGACTTGCTTAATAAATATTCTCCCGAACCATGAAAATTTCACTTCTTCTCAAACACACAATGGTTTGTGAGTGTGTGCAATTGAAGTTATCATCCCATCACTAACTGGAACCAAATGAAAGCTTACGATGTTCTATCCAAATCCTTACCCGAAATGGTCAAATATTTCCTTTCATCTCTCGTGATCCACTCTTATTTTACAATGATTCCCAGGGATCCCAAAAATTACTCTGTTCACCAAAAATCATCAACTGTTAGCACTGCAAAGAAAAAAAAGGCATGGCAGGTGTTTTATCGCAAATATGTCTTCAATTTAAAGAGTGTTTAGATTGAGCACTTCAAACCACTGAGGAAATTTATTTATCTAACTTCACACTTGGGTAGCTATCACATTTCTGGCGATTTTTTTTTCTTTTTTTTCTTTTTTCTTTTTTTTTTTGATGAAGAAGAAAAAGAAGAAGAAGAATATTTTTGCAATTTTATTTTCAGCTTTTACCCCACAGGTAGCTTTCACACTAAACCTCTTTCATTGGAGGCAGCCTTCTTCACCCATTCGAGGTGACGGCTTCACACTCTGAGGTAGGTAGCTCTTTCCTGTGGTCCCTCTCCTTTATTTCAATATAAAAGTAAAATTTATTCTCAGCATAGGTCAGTTCTTTTTCAAAACTTTTTAAACTCTGTCAATAAAAGACACATTCACAAAAAACAGATACCATGCGATTATAACTCCACCTTACTAACAATTGATGTTTCCAGGTTACTTTGAGCAGGAAGAATGGATACAAAAAAGAAAAGAAAAAGTTAGTTTACTATGGTCTAGAAAGTTAGCAAAAAAATCAACATTTTCAACCTTCAATTTGTGTTCCAGAGAATGATAGTAAATTACCTATAAATGTACTCAGATAAATTTGCCAGCTGTGTTTGGAGAAGAACAGAACACTTTTTTTTTTTTGAGATTTTATAGTTTCAGCTAAGTCACACAAATTAAGCTCAATCATATTCAAAAGTTGCTATCTCATGCAAAATCTTCGACACAAATAAAAAAAATCACACGCAGACCACAATATGTCACTCCCCCACACTTAAATTCTACATTGTCCCCAATGTAGAAATATAGAAAGCATGAAAAAGAGAAGAAAGAGAAACTCCCCTATGGTAAGTAATAAGTCGTGCCAACCGGAATGGTGGTTGCACAATGTAACACTTCTTAGGAACACTTCGACAATCCAAGAGTAAAAGACCTGCAATCAACATATGTACAAAACAAGAAAAATAACATTTGATTTTTTTTTTTATATTCCATAGCGTAACACAGATGTGTTTCCAGAGTTAACTCCGTATTCTACCATCTGAAGTTAGCTATTCCACATTCATAACCTTAACTCTAAATCCAATTCATTCTGATCTCCTTTTCTTTCGCTTAATTCCTCCGGCCAATTGATGACAGGCACTTCTACATGCATTTGTGGTACATAAGATTCTAATTTCTCCAATAATTCCTCAATTGATGGTGTAATAAAAATCATTTTTAAAGTATTAGGAGAAATCAGCTTTTGATGAGCTAAAAACTCGAGAAATGCCAATAAACCATTGAAATGGTTTTGAATGTTTAAAAGACCAATTGGCTTAGAGTGTAGATTCAATGTGGCCCAAGAAATTATGCAAAAGATCTGTTCCAAAGTTTCAAAACCCCCTGGTAATACGATAAAAGCATCCAAATGCATTATCATCAGTGTTAAGCGTTCAAACAACGATTTAGCCTTTACCCCAACGCCGATGGTTTTACCATACACCTGTTTTAAAGGTGGCACAGTAATACCAATCATCGTGATCCTCGTGCGTCGCACGCAGATTGAGCGGCACACCCTATCACCCACGGTAACCTCCTCCGTATATTATCTTGCCCTTCGATCTCCGTCGCTCCAACTTCGACTCATCGGTGCTAGAAGCGTTGGTTGTCGCAGATTGATTCCACCAAAGAGACTTATGACCCTCAATGTCCTCTTTGAACTCCCAGTTCCGGCAGAAGTAGTAGCCTCCATAGGTTGTCGATTTTTTTTTTTGCACACTAAAAACTGACATATGAACACAAAAACAATTAAAAATAACAATATGTACACGTAGTTGTGATTGTGGCTCACATCTTCCTCTGGTTTTACGTCCAGAAACGGCTTAAACGCCTTCTATGAGTCGGGGATAGGCTTCCCATCCAGTTTTCTTATAGACTGGCAAACAGGGTCTTTTAAAGTCAGATTCCCAAGACTATATCGTTCTCGTTCCTTTTTAAATTCACTCCACAAATTGAGAAGTTCGATTTGCACCATTCCACTAGGATGCGTCTCAAGAGTTTGATGGATATCATCCAAAGACTCCTTACTCATGCCATCCTTAATGAAACATATTTTATCTTCTCGATTTGTAGACACGAATCCAATAGAACAATTATCTGATCTGCAAGGCCATCGAGTGCATTTATTAGGCCATCTAGCACATTTATAGCACACATTCATTCTTTTTGCTCGTCGTTTCTTGGCAAAATTACTTTTGCCTAACCCTGGTGCATATTTAGTACTAAAAGCCGGCATTTCACCGCCTAATCGGACCTTTGGTTCAATCAACCACCGAATATCCTCAGGCATTTCTTTTTCCATCAACAATTTTAACCGTCCTACTCTAGAAGAATAAATCTCTTTCAAAGCATTCAAAGGTAGTGACGGGTAATACTTGTGGATTTTAGAAAGTTTGGTATCCATTGAAAATTTAAGATTTTTTTTTTTAACGCAACACGCGAAAGAAAAAGAAAAATTGAAATGATAAAATTAAAATCATCAAAACTACCAAGTAAAATATACTATCACACTCTTCCATTTTTTCCTTTTTTTAAAAAAAAATACTGAATAAGAAAGAACAATAACAGAATATGAACTATATAATCTACTATTATAAGAAAAAGGCATATAAATATAAAAATATCACATACGTCCATAAAAACAAAATAAGAAGAAGAAGAAGAAGAAGAAGAAGAAGAAGAAGAAGAAGAAGAAGAAGAAGAAGAAAGAAAGAAATTACCTAATCACTGCTAGAAAGAAGTACTCACAGAGACTGAAGATTGTGTTGTGGTTTCGAGTGGAGAATGATCTTGATTCTGATCAAATTAGGCCTTTGTTTCAACCGACAATCGTTCATGCATAGTGTCTTTGGAAAGAGTACGTTGGAGTAGGAATCCGAAAAGCGCGTTTGTGGATTTGTGCATTATCAATAATGTACCTGCCCATTATCCGTAATTATCGCTAATCACCGATTTATGGGCCATCATGTCTCTTCCTAAATAATTGAGTCTCGAGATGTCTTCGTTCTACAGTAATAAAGCAAGATCTTCCTTAATACGTTAGATGAAAAGTAAAAATTAAAAAATGCAAATATTAACAGAACAATGCTTGGGTTGCCTCCCAAGAAGCGCTTTTGTTTAAAGTCGTTTGCTCGACACAGTTCCCATTTGTCAAGTAGGATTCCTCAAATCCATTGCAGCTCCACTTTGTCTTCGATGGCTTCTCCGAGTGTCTTGATTTCTTGACAGTCCTTCTTGAATCCTTGGCAAGAATTTTTTCGAGGTTTCACCCAAAGGTTCGTAAATCCAGTTTCTTCTATAAGTCATGGTAGGTGATGCTTCCAAGTTATGAGCTATCTCAGCTCGCACTTCATTCCCCCGTGTCAGTACCTTCCAATTTGACAATACAAGTTTCAAGAGGTTCTACAGGTAGATTTTCTTCAAAAGTTTCTTTCACTGTTTGGTCAATGACATCGACTTGAAAACATGCATCACTGGAAGAAGAAGAAGAATGTTTTAATGCTTTTAAGACATTAAAAGTTACTTTTTCTTTATGCACCCTTAGCGTCAGTGTGCCTTCGTAGACATCGATTAAAGCTCTTCCAGTTCGCAAAAATGGCCTTCCAAAAATCAAAGAAATTTCCTTATCCTCCTCCATGTCTAGAATGATGAAATCCACCGGGTAAATGAATTTATCAACCTTGACTAACACATCCTCGATAATTCCTCTAGGGTAGGTAATAGATCGATCTGCCAATTGTAGAGTCACAGTGGTAGGCCTGCATTCTCCCAATCCAAGCTTCCTATAAACAGATAGGGGCATGAGATTGATACTCGCACCAAGGTCACATAGGGCAAATCCAGAGTAGAATGACCCAATGGTGCAGGGAATGTTGAAACTCCCTGGATCTTTCAATTTGGGAGGTAGTTTCTTTTGGAGAATGGCACTACACTCCTCAGTGAGCATCACTGTCTCATGTTCTTCCAGCTTTCTTTTGTTAGAAAGAATTTCTTTCATGAATTTTGCATAGCTGGGCATCTGTGCTAAAGCATCTGCAAAAGGGATGTTGATGTGTAATTTCTTGAAGATTTCAAGAAATTTTCCGAATTGTTTATCCAGTTTATTCTTTTGCAGCCTTTGAGGATATGGGATAGGAGGGACGTATGCTTTCACTGGTTTTGGAATCCCCTTTTCCTCTTCGAATTGAAATTTTTCAGAGGATATTTCACCTCCACTTGTTTCCTTTGCCTTTTCCTTTCTTTCGTCCATTTCTGTGGTCTCATTGTTCTCATTTCTCTTTACGTTTCTCTCCGGAAGTTGTAGACCACTTCTCGTTGTAATGTCATTAACTTGTCTAGGGTTGGTCTCAGTATCACTTGGCAATTTACCCGGCGCTCATCCTGCAACTGCCGATGCTAGTTGCCCCATTTTAGTCTCCAAATTTTTATCGCCAAGACTTTGATTTTGGAGAGCGTGTTCGGTTTTCTACATGAAATTGTTGTTAACCTCCATATACTTTGCGAACACATCTTCGAGCGAGGTTTTCTTTTCCTGCGGCTGGTCGAATCCAGGTGGTCTCACCGGTGCTTGATTATCTTTCCATGAAAAGTTTGGATGCTGTCACCACCCCGGATTGTACGTGGGAGCATAAGGCCCGAATTGTGGCCTTTGATTACTTCCAACAAACATTGCTTCAGTAGGCCCAGTTGAGTGCGTGACAGGGCACTCTGTAATGGCATGATTTGCGCAACAAATTTAGCACCCTCCAGATGATTGAACCATATTGACCGTTGGAACAGTCAACCCTTCAATTTTCTTTGACAAGGCTGCAACTTGAGCAGAGAGCGCAGTGATGGCGTCTACTCCATGAACTCCAGCATGTTTTTGCACTGCACGATCCGAATACCATTGATGGCTGTTTGCAGCCATTTTCTCCAAGATTGACGATGCTTCATTGAAAGTTTTGTCCATCAACGATCCTCATACCGCTGAGTCAGCATGCTTTTTGTTTTCGTTTCCCAGCCCGTTATAGAACGTTTGGACTATCAACCACTCAGGTATCCCATGATTTGGACAATGTCTCAATAGATCGTTAAATCGTTCCCATCCTTCAGAAATAGATTCCCCATGGCGTTGACCAAAAGAGGAAATTTCTGTCCTAATTTTCAGCATTCTACCCGGTGGAAAGAATTTTTCTAAAAATTTTTGGCACAAATTATCCCAACTGGTGACGGAGTTGGCAGGTAAAGCATAAAACCATGTTTTTGCTTTTCCTGTCAATGAAAATGAAAAAAGTTTCATTTTTATCGCATCTGACGGCACTCCGTTAATTTTGAACATGCCACAAATTTCTAAAAATTTTCTGATGTGTTCGTGTGGGTCCTCATCGGGTAGGTCATGGAATTGAACGGTTTGTTGAACTAATTGAATAGTTCCAGGTTTGATCTCAAAATTGTTTGCGAGAATAGCCGGAGGAACTAAGCAAGTGAAATTATCCCCAATTGTGGGAATAATATAATCCCTTAAAGGACGCTCTGCAACAATCATTCGATCCTCTGCTTCTTCGGCCATTTTTCTTTGTAACCCTATAGCTCGTAATCTATATCTAAAGTTTCGTTCAATTTCTGGGTCGAAGGGAATTAATGGACTAAACTTCCAACTACGCATGCAAATCGCATAAAAATAAAATAAATAAAATAAAAACGAATAAAAATTTCAAATTAAAGAAAAAATTGATTGGTATTGATATTAAATCTAAGTCCCCGGCAACGGTGCCAAAAACTTGTTCGGTGTGAAATGTGTCGAAATAAATGCCGCAAGTCTACGGGTCGAACAAGTAGTAAAATGGAATTTTGAGTCCAAGTATCGATCCCACAGAGACTTGATTTAATTACCAAAATTATCAATTTTATACTTTATTTGAAAAGACGAGTCGAAAATTGTTTTGTGTGTTTTTGAAAATAAAATCTTACAAATATAAACACTAAAGAGAATCTAAATAACAAGAATTTAATATATAATGTAACGACGATGAGAATTATAAGACTTGGGACTTACAATTTCACCAACTTTGATCCCTCTAGTATACGCAATTGGATTCAATAGTGATCTTGTTTTCGTCAACGATCGAATTTACCAAAATAACTATTTACCTCCCTCGAGGATAAATAATTCTATTCTATTAGGCCAATTTATTTATCTCTAAATAAATTCGTTATCAACCCTCTAGAACGCATTTACACAATAAATTCAAATAGGTTCCGTCGAAACTTCACCTAAAGATCGCACTAACCACAAGTTTATCTCTAAATCTTGTCTAAATTAGTGTTCTATGTTGTTTATTCTAATTTGTGTTTTCATTTCTCAAATCTGACACAAACCAATTTATAATTTACTAATTGATCAAAAAGATAAATTAATATGCTCAACAACATAAAATTAACGACAAATCAATCCCATACTATTAAATCCAATAACGAAATACTAGAGTTCACAAAGAGGATTCATTGCTCCTCCCAAGTATAGAAACTTAGTTACCCATAAATTTAAATACGAGAATTTCAATAGAGAAAGTAAAGAGATACATAACCGGATTACGACGAGTGGAAATGAATGTGTAGCTTCCGGTGTTGTCTCCCTTCCTTCGCTCCTCGAATGTGTTTAGATCTTTCTTCACTCGTATTTTTCTCGACTAAATTCCTCTCTATCAAACTCTCTTATATGTTAAAACTAAAAGTTTCGAGCTAAAACTAAGAACAAACGAAAAAGAGAATTTTATTGAAGAGAAAGTTGGAGAGAATTACTAGCTAATTCTGTTCCACTAAGTTGTGTACTAAGTTGTGCACTAAGTTGTGTACTAAGTTGTGTCCTAAGTTGTGTCCTAAGTTGTGCACTAAGTTGTGTACTAAGTTGTGTCTTTCCTTCCTTACAAGTGCCTCTATTTATAGGCAAAATTTCACAAGAAAACATGATAAAAAATGCACAACTACTCCATCATGAGTCACCACCAAGTCATGATATTGACATGGTATCTTCATGAGTCATCAAATTGTAACCACCAAATCATATGATCTTGAAATTGCATCATGGTGTAGGTAAGCATCTTGGCTGAATTATGCAATTGGAGTTTCCTCTTTTTGATATTTTAATAGAAAGTTATGAATTTTCTACTAACACATGGCCCAAGAAATCCTCAATTCACATCACTCTCGGTTTTGCCCATTTTTGACCATGATATAATCCGAATCATTTGAAGTGGTCAACATCAAAGTTGTAGCCCTCTGAGTTTCCTTTCCAACAATATAAAGTTTAGGGCAATCTGATTTTTGTAGCAAACATTATGGTCAAATTACTGAACTGCGACAGTAAATTCGAGCTGCTGATTTTTTTACGCTTTATCATTTCTCTTCAAATGGCCATAACTTTCACTAGGAAACTCCGATTTGGGATCCGACAAAAATGTGGAAATCCTGTTTCAATATTCTTTGATATTGGCATAATAAAAATTGTAAAAATAACTTTTCATAAAATTGCATCGGAGGCTCTCCATCTTTGAATTTGCTTGCATTTCGGTCCCAAGTTCCGTTTTCGCTCCGTTTCATCCATTTTGGCTCCTTTTGATTTCTTGTGACTCTAAACACACAATAAAAGGAAAAACATATAAAAAGAAACATATAATACTAATAAAACACGCAAATACGTAAAATAAAAGAGTTATTTAAGTGCTTTTCTAGCACTTATCACATAGGTTGTCGATTTTGCACACTAAAAACTGACACAAGAACACAAAAACAATTAAAAATAACAATATGTACACGTAGTTGTGATTGTGGCTCACATCTTCCTCTGGTTTTACGTCCAGAAACGGCTTAAACGCCTTCTATGAGTCGGGGATAGGCTTCCCATCCAGTTTTCTTATAGACTGGCAAACAGGGTCTTTTAAAGTCAGATTCCCAAGACTATATCGTTCTCGTTCCTTTTTAAATTCACTCCACAAATTGAGAAGTTCGATTTGCACCATTCCACTAGGATGCGTCTCAAGAGTTTTATGGATATCATCCAAAGACTCCTTACTCATGTCATCCTTAATGAAACATATTTTATCTTCTCGATTTGTGGACACAAATCCAATGGAACTATTAACCTGATTTGCATGTCCATTGAGTGCATTTATAAGGCCATCTAGCCCATTTATAGCACACATTCATTCTTTTTGCTCTTCGTTTCTTGGCAAAATTACTTTTGCCTAACCCTGGTGCATATTTAGTACTAAAAGCTGGCATTTCACCTCCTAATCGGACCTTTGCTTCAATCAACCAACGGATATCCTCAGGCATTTCCTTTTCCATCAACATTTTTAACCGTCCTACTCTAGAATAGTAAATCTCTTTCAACGCATTCAAAGGCAATGACGGATAATATTTGTGGATTTTGGAAATTTTGTTATCCATTGAAAATTCAAGTGTTTTGGAGAAGTAGAAGAAAAGAGAGTACTTAGGTTGCCTCCTAAGTAGCGCCTTTGTTTATAGTCGTTGGCTCGAAATTTTTTTTTTTTAGTTACGTAACACACGAGAGAAAAAGAAACACTGAAGTAATAAGATTAAAATCATCAAAATAAATAAGCAGAATAGATTATCACACTCTTCCATATTTTCAAACAAGATACTGAAGAAGGAAAAAAATAAGAAAATTTGAATTACATAATCGATTAGTATGAGGAAAAGACATATATATACAAAAATATCACACACATCCGTACTATAAGAAAAACAAATAAGAAGAAAAGATGAAGAATAAGAAAAAAAATCAAGAAGAGAAGAAAATTACCTAATCACTGCTAGAAAGGAGCACTCACAGAGTAATTGAAATTGTGGTTGTGGTTTCAAGTGGAGAATGATCTGGATTTATAGTCAAAGTGGGCACTGTTTCAACCGACAATCGTGCATGCAGAGTGTGCTGTAAAGAGTACATTGGAGTGGGCATCCGAGAAAACGCGTTTGACGGATTTGTCATTTATCAATAATTAACCTGCCCATTATCCGTAATTCTCGCTAATCACCGATTTATGGGCCATCATGTCTCTTCCCAAATAATTGAGTCTCGAAATATCGTCCTCCTACAGTAATAAAGCAATATCTTCCTTAGGCCTTGTTCTATTTGGTGTTAACCAAATCCGCACGCAATTCCGTATACCTCATACTCATTTTCAACCACACACACATTTCCCAAAATAATATTAACCACACATTTTTACACGGAATACCGCTCGGAACAACTAAACCCCCAATCAAACAAGGCCTTAATACGTTAGATGAAAAGTAAACAAATTAAAAACAAAAAAATACAAATATTAAAAGAAAAATGCTTGGGTTGCCTCCCAAGAAGCGCTTTTCTTTATGGTCGTTAGCTCGACACAATTCCCATTTGTCAAGTAGGATTCTTCAAATCCTTTGCAGCTCCACTTTGTCTTCGATGCCTTCTCCGAGTGTCTTGATTTCTTAACAGTCCTTCTTGAATTCTTCTCCAAATTTTTTTGGTCTCATTTCTTTCCATGGCTTCCTTCTTCGAGATGAGGTAATTGTGTTTTGGCTCAATCTTATGTGTTGTGCTGGCTCAGCAATTCAATTTACACAATTCTTGCACAAAAGGATTAGTTGAATTGATTGCAAAGACAGAACAAGCGTTATTAGGGCGCAATGAACCATCAAAAATATTAAAGTTCGATTTTTCCTCATCAAATTCCATGGATAGTGTACCCTCATAGACATCAATTTTAGTGCGAGAAGTGTAAAGAAATGGACTTCCCAATATGATAGGTGTAGGGTGAGGTGAATGTTCATCAGCCATATCAAGCACGTAAAAATCAGCAGGGAAAACTAAACCATTTATTTTGACTAGTATATCTTCTATCACTCCATCCGGGTATGCATTGGTACGATCAGCTAGTTGCACAATTTTCTTTCAGTTTTCCTAAATTTAGTAAAGCATACAAGGATCTAGGCATGACATTTATGGATGCTCCTAAATCTATAAGTGCTTTGTCAATGTGGTGATTGCCTATGGTACAAGGGACAGTGAACATACCCGGGTCTTTGCATTTTGGAGGCAACTTCTTTTGGAATACCGCTGAAACGGTTTCTCCCATTTTGATCATTTCATTTCCCTTCAATTTCCTCTTGTTAGTGCAAAGATCTTTCAAAAACTTAGCATAGCGTGGAATTTGTTTGATTGCATCTAACAATGGAATGTTGATTTCTATCCTCCTAAATGTGTCCAAAATTTCTGATTCCTTGTTTTCTTTGTTAGTTTTTGCTAATCTACTCGGAAAAGGGGGAGGGATCACTTTAGTAGTGACAGAGGGGTTAGGACATACCTCCTTTTCAAGCTTTTCTTCTTTATCTTCATGTGTGGGAACTTGTTTGTGAGGGCTTTCGATCTCTTTTCCAGTCCTTAAGGTTATGGCACTAACATTCTTTGGATTTACCTCAGGTTGGGATGGTAACTTCCCTCCAGATTGTGCTTCCAGTCGATTGATGGCAGTTGCCAATTGACTCATCCCAGTTTTCCAAGTTTTGAATGCTCAATTTGGAATCCTGTTGAAATTTCACAGTGTTAGTTGCTAATGTTTTCACCATATCCTCGACAGACATACCTGATTGTTGAGGTTTTTGTTGAAATTGCCCTTGGGGTTGAAAATTCCCATGTTGTTGGAATTGGCCTTGAGGCTTGGTAGGGAAGAATCCTGGGGGCTTGTTGTTTCCATAGCTCAGATTGGGGTGGTCTCGCCATCCTGGATTATAGGTGTTTGAGTACGGATTGTATTCTTGTCTTGGGAATGGGAAATTATTTGCTGAATTCACTTGTTCGTTGTTATCCACTTGTAGAACAGGACAAGCATCTGTAGGATGTCCTAGATTTGTGCATATGCCACATGCTTTGACTTGCGGATTGTTTCCTACAACAATTTGTTTGAGAAGATGTGTAAGTTCAGAAAGTTGGCATTCAATATTGGAATTACTTACCTCGTTAACTCTTCGAATGTTCATCTCCCGGTCTGTACTGAATTGTTGAGTGTTTTCAGCCATGTTTGAAATTAGTGTTCTGGCTTCAGCAGGGGTTTTGTTCATCAATGCGCCTCCACGAGCAGCATCAACCATGTTTCTGTCTGATTGACATAAGCCTTCATAGAAGTATTGCACTAGGAGGTTTTCACTGATTTGGTGATGCGGGAGCTTGCAATGAGCTGTTTGAAATGCTCCCAATACTCATAAAGAGTTTCTCCATTGTTTTGGCGTACTCCAGAGATATCTTTCACGATATTTCTTTGTCTTTGAAGTCGAAGTACTTTTCGAGGAAAAGTTGCTTCATTTGATTCCATGTTGTGACTGAACCTGGTGGTAAAGTGTATAACCAATCTGTGGCGGCATCTTTTAGTGAAAATGGAAAAGCTCTGAGCTTGATTTGCTCTTCAGTGATGCCCGGGGGTTTCATACTATCGCACACCACAAGAAACTCCTTCGAGTGTCGATATGGATCTTCGCTGGATCATCCATGAAAAGAAGGTAGAAGATGTATCAATCCAGATTTTAGTTCGAAAGTCTTACCTTCTTCTACAGTTGGAAAGGTGATACACAAAGGTTGTTGAGTAACTTCGGGAGTTGCCAGTTGTTCGAGAGTTCTTTCGTTATTGTTTTCTGCCATTTCTCGTTCGGTTTGTTTTGCTTGTCTTATTCGCCTTCAAATGGATTTCTCGATTTCTTGATCGACACTTTCAAGAATTCGATTAGTAGATCTGGTATTATGCATACAAGTGAAGAAGAATTTTTTTTTTAAAAAAAAATTAATTAATAAAAGCAACTAAATTCGTTAACCGTTCCCCAGCAACGGCGCCAAAAACTTGGGCGCGTTTGTCGCGGCGCACCAAAGTTTGTTTTTTATTTCCTTACTCGATTTCAAAACTACAAATTAATGTAGAAGTGGTAAGTAAGGGTCGAACCCAAGAGGAACGGTGCTTAATCTAGTTGTCTTTCTCAATTAATATAGGAAAGTGGGGGTTTTGAGAATTTTGAATGAAAATCAAATGACAAAAGATAAGATCAAATAAAACAATTCAAATAAATATCTAGTTCTCGGGTTCAGTTGTGTCAACCACTTGTGTTTATCTTTCCCATGCAACGTGTTACTATTCCTTCTTCAATTTATCAACTCTCAATTAACCAAGAAGCTCTGATTAACGAATTCTTCCTTAAGTGTATTAAGTAAAAAGTAAACTCTTTAACTTAACATCTAACTATTGGATAACCCTAAACAAGCTCTTAGGATTTAATGCAAAGCTAGTATGAAATGAACGAGAAGAATGAGTTGAATTAGATGAATCATTTCATAAGCTCGAATTAATGCATCTAAGATGATTTGTTAATAAATATGCACGATATTCATTTGCTACTTTGGATTGGAATCTAATGACAATTACGGATCAAAAGTTCCAATCCTAGCAAGTAACTTGAATTTAAAGATTAATTGATTCAATTGGCCAAGGTGAATACAATAATCAAATAAACTCAAAAACGGGTTTACAAGCATAACAAATCAACAAATTGAAGTAGAGGAATAGATAAAACGTTACTAAAGAGTTAGAAAAGATAACAACATGTTAGTTGAACACAACGTCCCCCTCGAACTATATAGAAAAGTATTTACTACTCATAATTGCGGGGTTTCATACTTTTTAGCGAGTGTTCGCCTTGTATCACCACCACTATATGATAAATTATGCAAAATATAGTAAACAAGTAAATAAATACTAAGAAATAAATAGAGAAATAAAAGGGAAAAGAGAACTTAGCGAATAATTGATCCGCCGAAATATGAAAAGCTAAAATCTTCAAGCTAAAACTAAGAACAAATGAAGAAGAAAATTTTATTGGAGAGAACTACTAGCTTATTCTCTTCTACTAAGTTGTGTCTTTCCTTCCTTACAAATGCCACTATTTATAGGCAAAATTTCACAAGAAAACATGATAAAAAATTGTACAACTACTCCATTATGATTCCACTAATTGGTAACCACCAAATCATGATCTTAAATTGCTCCATTAGTTCAAATATTGTATCATGGTATAGGTAAGCATCTTGGCTGAATTGTGCAATTGGAATTTCCTTTTTTTGATATTTTAATAGAAAGTTATGAATTTTCTGCCAAAACATGACCCAAGAAATCCTCCATTCACATCACTCTCGGTTTTTCCCATTTTTGACCATGATATAATCAGAATCATTTGAAGACGTCAACATCAAAGTTGTAGCCCTCTGATTTCCTTTCCAACAATATAAAGTGCAGTTCAATCCGAAGTTTGTAGCAACAGTTATGGTCAAATTACTGAACTACGGCAGTAAATTCAAGCTGCTGATTTTTTACGCTTTGTCCTTTCTCTTCAAATAGCCATAACTTTCACTAGGAAACTCCGATTTGGGATCCGACAAAAATGTGGAAATCCTCTTTTGATATTCTTTGATATTGGCACAAGAAAAGTTGTAAAAAAAACTTTTCATAAAATTGCATCGGAGGCCCTCCATCTTTTAATTTGCTTGCATTTCGGTCCCAAGTTCCGTTTTCGCTCCGTTTTTATCCATTTTGGCTCCTTTTGATTTCTTGTGACTCTAAACACACAATAAAAGGAAAACACATAAAAATAAACATATAATACTAATAAAACACACAAATACGTAAAATAGAAGAGTTATTTCAGTGCTTTTCTAGCACTTATCACACGTCTAGTTAAACGACCGGAGATTTGGATAACGATAGTTGTTTGGTAATAACGAGAGCCTCATAATGATTTAGTGACATGATATTTTGATATTGTATGACGACACAACTGTCGTTATCACCAAAAACAACTGTCGTTATAATGAAACAACTATCATTATTACAAACCAACTATCATTTTTCATATTGGAGTCGTTTAACTAATTGGTAAATCAACTCATCATGTAACTAGTAGATTCTAAACTTCTCGTTATCATAGAACAAGTATCGTTATTATAAAACAACTATCGTTTTGACTTCACGTCTAGTTAAACGGTCGGAGATTGGAATAACGATAGTTGTTTGGTCATAACGTAGTTGTTTTGTAATAACGAGAACCTCACAATGAACTAGTGACATGACATTTTGATATTGTATCATGACACAACTATGGTTATCACCAAAAAACAACTATCGTTATCACGAGAAAACTGTTGTTATAACGAAACAACTATTGTTATTACCAACCAACTACCGATATCACGAAACTAGTTATCATTATCCCCAATTCAACCCCAACCCCTAAACCACAAACCTCAATCCTAAATCCCAAACAAAAAACCCAAAACCCCAAAAATCATAACAAACACATAATGTCAATCGAATACATAACTTTGAACAATGATCAAGTCATGCCTAACTTAATATAACAAAACTGTCTCCGTTGTTTGAACATTGCATGAATTAAAATTTTTTTAGTTTATTATCAAACAATTTCCAGTCTCAAAATGTGTTTATGTTTAGTATTTATATTATATTAATCAATCAACTCGTTGTGAAGCCACTTCAGTCCTCGTGGAAACGATACCCGAACCTTTAAAGTCCAATCTTTATTACTTGTACGGCCCGTGCGCTTGCGGTAATATATTGCGTCATAAAACTAATCGGGAAACCAAAAAACCATGTCATTAGTTCATTGTGAATGTCTCATTATCACGAAACAACTGTCGATAGCATGAAACTAGTTATCTTTATCCCCAATTCAACCCCAACCCCTAAACCCCAAACCCCAATCCTAAACCCCAAACAAAAACCCCGAAACCCCAAAATCCTAACAAACACATAATGTCAATCGAATACATGACTTTGAACAACGAACACGTCATGCCTAACTTAATATAATAAAACGGTCTCTGTTGTTCGAACATTCCCGAAATTACAACTCGATGAATGTTTGGTCAGTGGTCACAACATGGAATTCACAAACCACTAATCACGTCGAGTTCGAAGACTAATTGATTTCCCGATTAGTCAAACAGTCCCCGACTAGTTAGAACGACACATGTTTCGTGATAACGAAAACTTCACAATCTTATAACAACTTTGTGTTTTGACTATCCAACCAGTGAAAGTCTCCCGATATGGATATGTTTCATGATAACGAGAACTTCACAATCTTATAATAACTTCGTGTTTGGACTTCCCGACCAGTGAAAGTCCCCCTGTTTAGTGATAACGATAGTTATTTCGTGATAACGACATGTGTTTCGTGATAAAGATAACTTCGCAATCTTATAATAACTTCTTGTTTGGACTTCCCGACCAGTGAAAGCCCCCCTGTTTCGTGATAACGATAGTTGTTTCGTGATAAGGACACATGTTTCGTGATAACGAGAACTTCACAATCTTATAATAACTTCGTGTTTGGACTTCCCGACCAGTGAAAATCCCCCTGTTTGGTGATAACGACAATTGTTTTGTGATAACGATACTTGTTTCATGATAATGAGAACTTCACAACCTTCCACTGACATTGTGTTTTGATTCTTGATTAGTTAAATAACCATTGTATGGAAAACGACAGTTGTTTCGTGATAACAATACTTGTTTCGTGATAACGACATTTGTTTCGTGATAACGACATTTGTCTCGTGATAACGACATTTATCTCGTGATAACGAGAACTTCACAATGGACTAATAACTTTGTGTTTTGATTTCCCGATTAGACAAATACTCTCACTATGGAAAACGCTCGTTGTTTCATAAGTGTCGTTATGATGAGAACTTCGCAATCATATAGTGACGTTGTGTTTTGATTTCACGAATTCTTAAACACCATCGAGATGGAAAACAATAGTTGATTCATGATAACAACACTTGATTAATGGTAACGAGAACTTTAGTGACATTGTGTTTGATTTCCCGATTAGTCAAGCACCCCCAATATGGAAAACGATAGTTGTTTCGTAATAACGATACTTGAGCAGTTTCAATACAACTAGAACGAAAACAATGCATGACTAATAAATCACTAACAATACCATAGTCGTTTCACTAACGAATTGTCGTGCAACTTTATGAGCTCTTGAACTACATTGTAAAGCTCCAAACACGAAATGTCGTTGGAAACATAAATTGGATTGATATTCTCTTCACTGTTTTCTACATATTTCCACATCCAGTTCCTTAATGACTTTTTTCAAGCTCAGTGAAGTGACATACTTATATCCACAGCATCTTCGCAGAATCCATGGCTGCAAACAATCGAAAAAAATCACAAATATTACTTCAATGAACAAGAACATACCTAAATCGTGTGAAATTTTAACTAAGCAATGAAAAACAAGATTATAACGGTAATGGATGACTGAACCACAAAAAATGACTGCAATGCCATTATGCATTATACAATAAACTAGTACAATCGTTATGCTTAACATATAATCACCGCATTTCATATATGTGATACTTAAGATATGAACCATGAAAAATATGTGGCATTTAGTTGAGAGTTTAAAAAACAGGCCGTTGAACAGATAACGAATGCAGTATCGTTATGCCTAACAGATCACGACTTCACAGTCGTTATGGTTAATATAAACTTACTGAAATAAAAATATAGCATACCGAGATAGAGAACATAGAAATATGACACCTTTGCATCGAGAATCATAAAATCAAAATAATGCTAACTGAGCATGAGATAACGAATGCAGTGTCGTTATGCATAACACATAACGACTGTACAGCCGTTCTCATTGGAATTTAATTTTTACACCATCATCATATAGAGATCGTGAAAATTATACAGAAATGAAGAAACTCAAGATGATTATCAAGTAGAAATAGTAAGAAAATCTACCAATTTGCTTGTTTTTTCAAATCTTTTCACTCTTCTTTCAAAGCATCAAAAGAGGATCTTTTATAGATCTTCACCCACGTATCCAACAATATGAATTTCAAGGTTCTACAAGCAAAATGATAGAGGAAGAAGATTTTTTGGAGCCATAGGAAATGGATCAAACAAATCGAAGAGAAGGGGAATGAATGAAATGAGCGTACGTACGTATCCATGAGGTCCTAGGAGTTATTCAAAAAACAATTTAAAAAAAATAAAGAAGGGTATTTTAGATATTTGCAAAATTTATTTTACCATTATTTAAATTGAAGGTCATTTACACAATAACTTATTTTGAGTAGATTTTTTAAATAATTTTGCTCTTTGACTAGCCCTATTACATAAAGACCTCGAAAATAAAAGACGCTAAACCTTGTGACTCAGAGCATCAAAATTGAAGATCCAAGAATCGAGACAAATGCGGTAAGAAGCAGGGGTTTACTTATTGACACAGACTCCCCACAGGCTAATTTGAAGTGAATCGCTAGAGTCAAACTTTATTTGCATTTGAGAATGGAGATGATAAGGAGGTGGCGCTTTATGATTAAGACGCAACTCAGGTTTGCGGGCTTCAAAATTGGACAAAAGAGCAAGAATGAGAAAGGGTTAGAGAAATTCCTAGAAATCAGGAGAGCAACTTATGATGGCGACCTTGGCGGGCAAAACTCACTGGGAAGGCATAAGTGACAACGGAAAAAGTAGTTTACCATGAAGACGACGATAGCTCTCTGCATGACGAAGCTGTAAGATAAAGCAACAATAAGGGAATACCATATCGAACTCTAAGTAACATGACATAAACGCATGAAGTTGATCACAAAGGATAAAGTTCTTTGGGAAGATGGTTTAATAATTGGTGAGGATTCGCGTAGGAAGATATTTTTAAAAGATGATAATTGCAGAGGCGCACTTGAACCAAGAGATGGTTACTTTCGGAGAAAGGAAAAGTGAGATTTGGAAATGGCATTGAGCTACTATAAAATGACAACTTCAACACCTGAACAGTGTTAATCATATAGACTTATATTATTTTGGTAAGGATATATATATTGATATAGATTGTTGCAAAAATAATTTTTAGAGACATGGTTTAAAATAAATATAAGAAGTTGTCATATCATATGGAGAAATAGTCACAACCGTAGGGTGGTTCTCTATGAGATCAAAATGGAAGATGTATGTCCATTTTCGACAAATCTCAGAGCCTAAAAATTCCTCTAAAATCTTCAAAATCCTTCCAAATTATGCTCCTATAATCTACCAAAATTCTTCATGTCTTATTCGTTTCCTTAATTTCCATCGATCCTATGGTAAAATTTACATTTACAAAGCAGTATACTAGGTTTTTTTTTTTGTGAAAACAGTATATCGGGCAACAAAAATGATATATGCAGGGAGTGAGTTAGAGAATAATTTAGGAAATGGGAGTATGTTTTACCAAATTACATGCTATATTTTAGATGAGTATTTAAAAACAGTAGCAGCCTTCTGGTGCGGCCTGATCGAATTTGGCCAAAGTTCGGCCTGTGAGAGAGGGCCGTTGGACCCCCTGCCCCCTGCATTCAGCGGCCTTGTGTCTTGTTTGGTAGATTAACAATCTACCAAAGGGGGCACCAGAAGTTTTCCCCGACCAGCAATTTCGTAAAAATATACTCATTTCTAAACCATTCTTTAATCCACTCCCTGCACATATCATTTTTGTTAATTAAATGAACGGTCATTAAACCTTTGAAGATGTAATTATTTACTTACTGAACTTTAAAATGCAATTAAATACTCACTGAACTTTACTTAATATCATTTATCGATCACTCGTTGACTTAATATTTAATTTTATTAACATATTGCACGAATTTGACTAATGATATTTTACATGAAACCAACTAGATCAATTGCTAGTACAAAAAATTCACTGAAATTGGACAAACAACTACATAGACGCTAAAAAATGCGACACAAGTATTGTTTGAGACAGTGCTGTTTCTGATAGTTTATTTAGTTTTTCTCTAACATAGTTCTGGTGGAAGAATTTATTTTACAAATAATCAATACTATGGGTTGTACGAAAAGTGTTATTAGTTATATGCACATAATTCATAAATAAATATATTTAAGTATTAAACTAAAAAGTGATTGATAGTTGACATTAAATAAAATTTAGTGAGTATTTAATGATATTTTAAAATATAGTAGGTAATTAATTACATCTTAGAAGTTTAGTGCAATTTAGAGTAAAATTAATGTGGGGCAAAAAACCCAAGGAGAAAAATGGTAAAGGGAAAATTAGGAGAAATAAATGACTGTCAAATAATGTATAGGTGGAAAAATTGAGAGGGAAATCTAAATTTGTGCACATGACGTTAAAGTATTTTTAATTATAAAGTATGTAGACTATTTGAGATGTGTTATTCTCTAAATTTGAGGTCAAATTTGACTCCAAATTTAGATTATTCCCCCCTCAAATTTGACTTTTTTGCTCTTAAATTAATCATAACCGAAGGGAGATTTTCTTCCCCGTTGAACCAAAAAAAGATTATATTCTGGTCCGTGTATCCGGATATGGTGAATGATCCGGTGCCAACTTGTTGGCACCGTATCGTGCCAACCTGACGTGGCGTCCTGTGAGGGTGCCACGTCAGCATCCAAAATTTTTTTTTTTTTTTAAAATTTTTTTTTTGGTATCTACGTCAAGTGAGATGAATAATACATAACTGTCCCCCTGATGGTGGGGGGCCCGTATGGGCCCCACGAATTGTTGGCATGGGTGTTAGCACCATAGCGTTGGCACCGGATCGGGAGTAGTATCCGTCATTCTATTTTCACTATGCTTCTTCTTCTCCTTTTCTTCTCCATACTCTTGTTCTTCAAAATCTTTACCAACCATTCGGTCGGAATCACTGCTATAATGGTATACTAATATTATTTGCCATGTTATGGGAAAAAAAACCCACATTAATTTTGATCTCATAAATTTACCCATAGGAACGAGAACGAGTAGAACAACAAAGTTGATCACGCTTTTCCATAATCGTGGACAGAGGCCAGAGCAGGTGTAACCGCAACAGCCACACAAGCACTATTCTAGTTTTTCAGTTCAACACTGTAACATAGAGAGATTTTACAGCACCAGAGGCCTAAGATTAAGAAATCTTGGACCTCTCTCACTGTAGCTGTGGGCCTCCCGCCCCTCCTGCATTAGGGGGGGCTGTGTGTATGGGGCTGCACCATAAAATTACCACTGTAACATAATAGTAATCATCAAATAATAAATCAAAGTATTACCTTCAAAATTTCTGTAATAATTCCTTTCCTGTGTCTCTGCGCGTAGAATTGAGACAGACGACTAGACGAGGGGTTGGGGCATGTTCATTTATTCCCTATCTCAATCAAAGCCCTAACCTCTCTATTTCATGAGGGAATTCGCGCAGGTGGCCTTCCCCAAACTTCAAATTGGCTACATGACCCTTGACTAAAAGACCCATTTAATATTTAATACAAAATAGAATAAAATACACAATTACAAATATATCCTTGACCCAATTCCCTGCAAATAAACAAATAAACGCATGATTCTTCCTCTCTACTCCACCCCCAAATTCACCCCGATGAAAACTCTCCTTGTCCTAACAGTAAAAATTTGAAAATCTTCAGTAACGTCTCTTACTCTCTGCTCCTACTCGTCTTCTGGTCTCTTGCGGTTATAGAGCTATAGAGAGCCGACGCCACAGAGCCGATCCTTTTGTTGAGGTGACTAAGGGCATTCCACAGGCGCCAGGGACGAAAATTGGGGCGAAAGTTGGCTGCCGAACATCAGCGATTCGCAAGAATTCTCTTCTTAGTTGCCCTTTTCCAATTGGTATGTTTTTTTCTCAATTCTCAGTTTTTCACTACTAAATTATTGATAGAAAATAGTATTACTCAAATAAGAAAAACTAGATGACATTCGGCTTTAATTGAGACTTGAATGTCCTTCACCAGTTGGTCCACGTCCACTCTTAACGGCAAGTAGATAATAATTGGGAAGAGGAGGAGAAAATTTAAACTTATTTGCATTGAAAAATCTAATGTAGAAAGAAACTGTACTTGTGCCAGTGACAAATAGGAAGAAGCTGAGAATGATTGATATGAACATTTTGGAAAATTTGGAGATAAGGCAGGATGCTAAGTGATGTGCACTTATGCCGTTGGGTGAGCTGAGCATGTGTGTTACAATTTAAAGAACAAAGCTTTTGTGGAGGAGAGATCCTAGTAAACTGTCGAACAACAATTGTGGATTTGTTTATTTGCTTCTTTTTTACACTTTTCCCTTTTTAGACAAATGGGTTATGGGCATATATGCATTGCTTCTTATTGGGGATTAGCACTTTAATCACAATATGTTATCTGAATCTTTAGTCTTTAAGAATGACTAATGTGGTTCTCGTCTACAGAAGCAACAATTTCCAGTTTTCATGAACCAACTAGTTTATTAATAATGGAGATTTCACTTTTTCCTTTATATTTTTATTAAATCATGAGTTATTAAATCATGAGTGGCTAATTAATTTGAACTTGTAGCCAAGAAAATTGTCTACAAGTAAACTTATAGCCAAGATCCATAATTAAACTTAAAAATTAGATTAGAACCCATTTCGAGAAATCAAATCTTAACTATAGGTAATTGTACATATTTTACATTCTTGTAAGTGTTAGAAGTTGTGAAAACCATGTTTGAAGATGTGATTTGATATGATATTGGAAGTTGGATGATACTCCATCGATTTGATATGATAATTACAGGTAGTTGTACATATATTTTGCAGGTAGATGTATATATTTGACATTCTTGCAATGGTTTTTTTGCTGTAGGGTCAAATATGGAGTATACATTCGACATAGGTGAGAGATTTTCAGGGACTATAAGCAATAGATGCCAAATCAAAGTTGTGGATGATGTATTTGACAATCTAGATGATAAACATCAAGATTTGTTTTTGAATTCTTGCTTTCGTCAACTAGTATTGATCAAAGATATAAAATTGGCATCACAAGTAATACACCAACTTGTTAGGAGGGCGAGTAAAAGCATACATACAAGGATGAGGTATGGTTCAAAATACAAGATAAGTTGATGAGATTTGGATTGCAAGAGTTCACTTTAGTAACCGGTTTAAAGCGCGATGAAGTTGGTGAGTTCAAGGGTTTAAGAGAAAGAGCACACTTCTAGAGAGATTCACGGATAAGAAAGGGCGGATACACGGAATGACTTGTTGTGAGTTTAATAGGTGTGATAAAGATAAGGAACCTGATGTAAAATATAAATTAGGGTTGCTTATCATTCTAGAATCGTTGTTTTGGCTTGAATGTGATACTCTTGTTAATGAAAGGTGGTTTTCTCTGGTTGAAGATCTAAAACAGTTTAATAGATATCCATGGGGAAATTTGTCATATGGACATACTATTAAGGTGTTCAAGCGCAATGCAATCAGTAAGAATCAAGAGACCAAGAAAGTTATATATTCTGTACATGGATTTCCCCTTGCAATCATGGTATTTTAGTTGAAAATACATTTTGAATTTTTTTTAATCTTTTTAATCTGTTACTCTTACAAGCTGTTTTGCTAAACAGATTTGGTTATTCTTATAAACTGTTTTGCTAAACAAATAGTGCGGGAAGTAGTGAAGGATGAATTGAGAGCATTTCATGCCGAAATGGAGATAAAGATGGCCACATTTTTAGAATCAATTAAAAGAGCCATCTTTCAATCCAATGTGAGCTCGGCGGGTGATGATACGGGTGATGATGCAAAAGTGAATGAAGGTAAAAGTTATCTAGAAATGGATGAGGAAAATATTTTTAGAGACACAGAAGTAGCCGCTGAAAAGGAAGATAGAGTCGAATGCAATACAGGTATATGCGGGGTCTTTGTTGTCATTTTTTGGAATGAATTGTTGTAATTAATCAACTAATCTTTCTTTTCTCATTTACAGACACGGTGACTATTTCGCCATCTACCACGAAGGTGTATAGAAGAAGGAAACGAGAATTCATTATGGGCAACTTGGAAAGTAAAATGCATACTATTCTTCACACGCCAGAGAAGCCTACGAGAGGTATACAATCGTTATCTGTGAAATAAGAATCCATAACTTTTGAATGTGAAGGCGTCTTTGTTGATATAAGATGGCGTAAAATTACTAATGCGGATGTGCAAGTAGTCGTGAAAAGAAAGTCGAGACGAAGATGAAGAAGATAGGGGCGTGAATCGTAAAGGTGATGATGTATTGGTTGAAGAATCGCCAATGGTCACCGGAAAGCATTCACACTGATGTTTATGAAGGTATGTCAAATGCATATATGTTTTTGACGTTATTGTAGCGAACCACTAATTAGTTTATGCGTACTAATTTATAGGCATTGTGACGAACCCATCATCTGCTATCGTTCCATATCAAAGATGGCAGCCGTAGAGTATGGAGATTAAAAAGAGCACATTGAATTTAGAAATTTTTGCTACTACTTCGGAGTTGAAGCTCGTGACTACTCCAGACAATATCACGGAGCAAGAAAAAGGTACACACATATTAGATCACTGCCTACATGATTCTATTACTTCATAATTATTTGGAATTAATTATTTTAACATCTAATTATGAAGACACTGCTATAGAGCCCATTGAGATCGGTAGTGATAAATCAGAGTCTGCTAAAGGCAAGGGGCATCGCACGAAGAGGAAGGCAGCTGTATTATGTTCCCCGTGGATAAATCCTAGAAAAAGAAGAAGGTTTCGAAATGTTACTTCCTACGATCCATTGAGACTAGTAGATCCAGCTAAGGTTGACGATCTCGAGAAGTGGTTGCCAGGGGCTCCAGATAGGTAAGTTACTATAAAGGCTTGTGTTTGTCTTATTAAGAGCATAACGTGTAGTACTTGTTACACATACTATCGAATTTATGTTTTTCTCTTCCTAGTGATGAAGTTGAGTTGCCTACCGGTGATAATGCAAACAAGGCGTGGTTCAAAGATCTTATTAGGGTTGATGGATGGCTCAGAGGCGAAGTATGTACTTGATATTAATTTTTAAGCCAATGTTGATCACTTATTTATCTAATTAGCGTTTTTTCTTGTAGCATGTGGATGCGGCACTTCACAATATAAGAGTCCGAGCTACAACTTTCCCAGGTCTCTTTAGACAAGATTGCGCAATCTTGGACTCCAACTTCGTCCCATATGTGAGGATCTACTTTGGGAAGAAGTCAAATTCCAAATCTTCTGAGCCCCCACAGTTGGACAAAGCCTTGGTGAACTACGTGCAAGGAAACGTACCAAGATTTAGCAGACCATGGAGTACATGTACTACTTTATATGTCCCATTCTGTAATGAAGGGAATGGCCACTGGCTTGCATTGGAGATCGATCTGACGGGTAGATACATCTGTGTATACGATAGTCTCCCGAGTGTTATATGGTAAGCACAACTTCAACGGGAAATGAAGCCTTTACAGGATGTCCTACCGCTGTTAATGAGATTTGTGCTTGGAGATGAGGGGTAAGGTACAAAAGAATAGTATGAAGCGGTTGAAAGCCCTAGTCCAAACAAACGGGTATAAATCATACATTTGGTTATTTTGTAAATTCATGTTTTGATGCACTTGCTAAACTTAAGGATGTGGTGTGTATTATTTTACAGTCAGATTGTGGGATATTTACAATTAAGTACATAGAATTTCTACAGGCCAGGTTGGATGTAGACGACGTGTCTGATAAACATATGCCTGATTGGAGGAAAAAAATAGCAGCTGAGATATTTGCTTCTCATTTTGATCCTTAGTACTCAATGTATGAAATAGGGGTCCGCATAGTGTTGGAGAAAATTGTCTAAATATGTAGAAGTAATGTTTTGTGCAGATGTGTATAAGTAATGTTTCCACACAATACGAACTTTTCTACGATGGCCTTATTTAGCTTTTGTTGTGGGATATTTAGCAGTTTTTGTTTTCACAATTGATTTATGGATGTTGAAGGAAAAGCTTGCATTGGAACTATAGTTGACAGGAAAAGGCATTGAGTGATAACAACAGATGTTTCGTTATCTTGATATTGACTCACGAAATAGGTATCGTTATCATGAGAAACAGGTATCGTTGTCATTAAACAACTACCATTTTCACCGTTATACCGAAACAGATATCATTATCACGGGAAACAACTATCGTTATCGTTAAACAACTACAATTTTCACCAGAACAACTGTCGTTATAACGACACAGGTATCGTTATCACGGGAAACGACTATCGTTATCGTTAAACAACTACAATTTTCACTGAACAAGCGCCGTTATAACGAACAGATATCGTTATCACGGGAAACGACTATCGTTATCGTTAAACAACTACAATTTTCACCAGAACAACTGTCGTTATAACGACACAGGTATCGTTATCACGGGAAACGACTATCGTTATCGTTAAACAACTACAATTTTCACCAGAACAACTGTCGTTATAACGACACAGGTATCGTTATCACGGGAAACGACTATCATTATCGTTAAACAACTACAATTTTCATCAGAACAACTGTCGTTATAACGACACAGGTATCGTTATCACGGGAAACGACTATCGTTATCGTTAAACAACTACAATTTTCACCAGACCAACTGTCATTATAACGACACAAGTATCGTTATCATGGGAAACGATTATCGTTATCGTTAAACAACTACAATTTTCACTAGAACAACTGTCGTTATAACGACACAGGTATCGTTATCACGGGAAACGACTATCGTTATCGTTAAACAACTACAATTTTCACCAGAACAACTGTCGTTATAACGACACAGGTATCGTTATCCCGGGAAACGACTATCGTTATCGTTAAACAACTACAATTTTCACCAGAACAACTGTCGTTATAACGACACAGGTATCGTTATCACGGGAAACGACTATCATTATCGTTAAACAACTACAATTTTCACCAGAACAATTGTCGTTGTAACGACACAGGTATCGGTATACCCTAAACCCCAAACCCCCTAAACCCCAAACCCTAAACCGCAAACCCCAAACAAAAAATCGAAAAAACCCAAAACACAAAATGTCAATCGAATACATGACTTTGAATAATGAATACGGCATGCGTTACCGTTAATATAATAAAACTGTCTCTGTTGTTCGAACATTCCCGAAATTACAAGTCGATGAATGTTTGGTCACGCCTAGCTCGAAAGATTAATTGAATTCCCTATTAGTGAAAGAGTCCCCGATAAGTTAGAACGATATATATTTCGTGATATAGTAAAACCAATCAAAAAGTAAATTTTACTTGTGCTATGTGAAAATTTAACTAAAGAATATAGTTTTTGTCTTAGTGAAATGATCATTCTTGTCTACACATTCCACTAAACCTCCATTCCCCTTTATAAGCTAGCTAAAAACTTTGCAATACCTTGAAGGTTAAATTGAAGTTATACTATAATTTTCACTAATGGAACAAGACAACTTTACAATCATATAGTAACTTGTTGTTTTGACTTCCCGACTAGTGAAACTTCCCCGGAATGGAAAACGACAGTGGTTTCTTAATAACGACAGAGGTTTCGTTATAACGAGACAACTTTAAAATCGAGATAGCAACTTGGTGTCTTCACTTTCCGGCCAGTGAAACTCTCCCATAATGGAATACGACCGCTGGGCGCATTTGTCGCGGCGTGCCAAAGTTTTTTTTTTATTTCCTTACTTGGTTTCAAAACTACAAATTAATGTAGAAGTGGTAAGTAAGGGTCGAACCCAAGAGGAACGGTGTTTAATCTAGTTGATTTTATCAATTAATATATAAAAGGGGGTTTTTGAGAAACTAGAATGAAAACCGAAAATCAAATGACAAAAGATAAGATCAAATAAAATAATTGAAATAAATATCTAGTTCTCGGGTTCGGTTGTGTCAACAACTCGTTTTTATCTTTCCCATGCAACGTGTTACTATTCCTTCTCCAATTTATCAACTCCAATTAATCAATACTGTAGCGCCCCGAGTTCCAACTACTCGGAATGCCACGTCATTTTTCTAACTAACTTTTGAAAATCAAGCAGCGGTAATAAATAGAATTTAATTGTGCGAAATATTATTTAAACTTTAAAATTAAACAATCACGGTTTTAAACATGATATTTTAAATGATAAGATTAATCATAAATAAATTGAGTCTCAAACTAAATAAATAAAATAAGTTTAAAATAACGATCCATCGCCACTTGCCACGCCAGCAACCCCTCAGTCTGCAAATAATTAGTTAAGGAAAATATGAGTATTTCGTAGAAATACTCAGTAGATCTCGCGCAAGATAACAATTCAATATTACATATAATACACGTGGTCATGTAATCCAAGTAATTCTCATGAACAAGTAATAAATACAGGTTCAAGTCTAGTCTCATGCAATTAAGCAAGAAATTCTCTTCATCTGATTGCATTAAAGCAATAATAATTCTCATGCAGGCTTGATCAAGCAAATAATATGCTATAAATAGCAAATAGTCTCATGGAAATACGCACCACATATAAACACATAATAAGAATAAATTATCTATGCGCATTTGAAAGTAAAAATGTTTGTAGATAGAGATCTACCTTAAATCTGGGAGTTGAGCTTTAATTCTGCAAATTGCTAGGTTGTCGCGTCTCGTCTAGTCCTAAAAATGGTTAAATGAACTATAATTAGTTCGTAGATGAATAAGGTCGCTAAATAAAAGAGAAAGTAATTAAATAGGGTTTAAATTGGCAAGGTAAAGGTTTAGGGATTGAAATCGCTAAATTTGAAAGGTTGGGGACTAATTTGAAGGTCAAATAAAAAGTTGGAGGGTCAAATCTGCAATTGACCGCTATTGAAAAGTATTGGACTAAATCGAAGTTAAATTAAAACTTCGGGGCTTGTGAAATAAATAAAATATAAGGACCAAAATGGAAGTCAACTGAAAGTCACGGGTTTGACTGCAGTTGACTAGTCTTTGAAAATTGAAGGACTCGATTGAAAGCAAATTGAAACTTCGGGATCTCTAAAATAAATAAAATATAAGGATTGAAATGGAAGTCAACTGAAAGTCACGGGGTTTGACTGCAGTTGACCGGATCTTAAAATCTAAGGACCCAATTGAACATAATTCGAAACTTGAATCTTAGAAATAAAGTAAAATAAAGGGACTAACTTAAATAAAAATACAAGACTTGGGGACTTGGGGTAAATAAAATAATACTAAAACCAGGTTTTCCTTCTTCCTCATTCATACGAGGATTCATGAACAAGCTGGAAGGAGAAGGTCTCACCAGTTTCGCCTCGACTTCTCCGGCCGTAATCCACGCCGGCGATTGTCGGCGGAGGTGGCGCCACGTCGACCCTCACTGCGAAGAGAGGCAGAGGGATCGAGGCAGAGAAAGAGAGGGATCGAGAGCTCGGGAGAGAAATTCAGAGGAAGAAGAGTTACCGGTGAGTATTGTGAGAAATAATGTGTGAGTAGAGGTGTTTATATAGGTGTTTTAGGGTCGTAAATTAGGAAGATAAAATAATTTATTTTAGGAAGATGAATAATCAAATTTTGGTAAGTCTTGGGGGGTAAGATTAGGGTTAGGGTTCACGAATTTGGGGCTGAAATTCGACGAATAGGGCTTTAGGAATTGGGGAAATTGATAAAGAAATTAGGGTTCATGATTTTTTTTTTTTTTTTGGGCTAGACGAGATTTGGGGAAAAATCCGTTAAAACGAACTTTTCCGATTCAAAATTTTTGTATCGTTACAACCTCTCCTACTTAAAATAATTTCGTCCTCGAAATTTAACTTACTTGATTACTGAGGTCTGGGTACTTTTCTAAAATATCCCTTTCTTTTTCCCAGGTGGCCTCTTCTGAAATGTGCTTACCCCACTGGACCTTAACTAATGGAACTTCTTTATTTTTGAGAATTTGGACTTTTCTCTCTAAGATGCGCACAGGCGCCTCCTCATATGTCAAGTCTGGTCGAACGTCAACTGACTTAACGTTCACCACATGGCTAGGATCATGTACATACTTTCTTAGTAAGGAAACATGGAATACATTATGTACTGCGAGAGTTCTGGAGGTAGGGCCAGACGATAAGCCACGTTCCCAACTCTTTCTAATATCTCGAATGGGCCTATGAATCTAGGCCTCAATTTTCCCTTCTTTCCAAAACGAAAAACTCCTCTCATTGGTGCGATCTTAAGGAATACTTTTTCGCCAGGCTGAAACTCTAAATCCTTTCTTCTTCTATCAGCATAGCTTTTCTGTCTGTCTTGAGCAGCTTTGATCTTGGATCTGATCCGTTCAATAGCTTCTACTGTCCTTTCAAGGAGTTCTGGTCCCAACATTTTCCTCTCTCCAACTTCGTCCCAATAGACGGGTGAACGACATCGACGACCGTACAGTCAGTGCTTCATAAGGAGCCATACCAATAGTAGCTTGAAAGCTGTTATTGTATGCGAACTCCACCAATGGCAAATAGGTTTCCCAATTGCCACCTAAGTCAAGCACGCATGCCCTCAACATATCTTCTAAGGTCTGAATAGTTCGCTCAGATTGTCCGTCGGTCTGGGGATGATAAGCTGTACTAAACGTCAGTTTAGTTCCCATAGCTGTCTGAAGGCTCTTCCAAAATCTAGATGTATACCTCGGATCTCTGTCAGTTACTATGGTCACTGGTACTCCATGAAGTCGGACGATTTCTCTGATGTATAATTGTGCCAGTTGATCCATACTAAGAGTCGTTCGAATAGGCAGAAAATGTGTGGACTTCGTAAGTCGATCAATGATGACCCAAATAGCGTCATGCCCCTTACTCGTTTTCGGCAGACTAACAACGAAATCCATAGCGATATTCTCCCATTTCCATTCTGGTATCTCTAACGGATTCAAAAGCCCTGATGGCCTTTGATGTTCTGCCTTCACCTGCTGGCAAACCATGCACTTGGTGACAAATCTGGCAATGCTTCCTTTCATATTTCTCCACCAAAATGTACTACGCAAATCTCTGTACATTTTGGTTCCGCCAGGATGAGCCGCATAAGGGGCTGAATGAGCTTCAGTCAATATCTCATCTCTGATCTGATCGTCCTTCGACACACAGAGGCGACCTCTGAACATAAGTGCCTCATTCGTTGAAACCTCAAAACCAATCCTTTTCCCAGTACCAACTTCAGCTCTAATCTTCTCTAGGAAAGGATCGTTCTTCTGTGCCGTAATAATTCGATTCCTCAGGTCTTGCTGAATTGTCAAGGTTGCTAGTCCGGTGGCATTGAGTCGGCGAACAATGACTTCAATCCTTAAATTCTCAAAATCTCGTACCGGTGATGCGGTATGGAGCTTAATCTTGACAAGCGTCGTGTTCTTTCTGCTCAAAGCATCTACAACTACATTAGCTTTACCCGGATGGTAAAGTATAGTGCAGTCGTAATCTTTTACCAGCTCTAACCACCGTCGTTGCCTCATGTTCAGCTCCTTCTGGGTGAAGAAGTATTTGAGGCTCTTGTGGTCGGTGTAGATCTCACACTTACTTCCATACAGATAGTGACGCCAAATCTTTAGAGCGTGCACTACGGCTGCGAGCTCCAAATCATGGGTGGATGATGCTGCTCATCTTTGCTTGATTGCCTGGAAGCATAAGCCACGACTTTTCCTTTCTGCATAAGTACACAACCCAATCCGTGTTTTGATGCATCACAATAGATGACAAACCCATCTGAGCCGTCGGGGATGGTCAGAACTGGGGCAGTCACTAGCCTGTTCTTCAATTCCTGGAAACTCTGTTCACATTTCTCCGTCCAATTGAATTTCACGCCCTTTCTGGTTAATTGTGTTAAAGGTCATGCTATCTTTGAGAAACCTTCTATGAATTGCCGGTAGTATCCAGCCAATCCTAGAAAACTTCTCACTTCACCAACGTCAGCAGGCCTAGTCCAATTAGCCACAGTCTCGACTTTGGAAGAGTCCACTTCGATTCCCTTGGCGGTTACAATGTGGCCTAGGAAACCAACTCGTTCAAGCCAAAATTCACACTTTTTGAATTTGGCGTAAAGCTTCTCCCTCCTCAGGGTATTCAATGCCATCCTCAGATGTTTTTCATGTTGTTGTGGGTTCCTCGAGTAGATTAGTATGTCATCAATGAAGACGATGACAAACTTATCCAAGAACTCGTGAAAGACTCTATTCATTAAGTCCATGAACACCGCTGGGGCATTGGTTAAGCCAAAGGGCATTACCGTAAATTCATAATGCCCATAGCGTGTTCGAAACGCCGTCTTCGATATATCCGTAGGTTTAATCTTCAACTGGTGATAGTCTGACCTTAAATCGATCTTTGAGAAAACAGCTGCTCCTTTCAACTGATCGAATAGGTCCTCAATCCTCGGAAGCGGATATTTGTTCTTTATCGTCAACTTGTTCAGTTCACGATAATCTATACACATCCTCATGCTCCCATCCTTCTTCTTTACGAATAGCACTGGGGCTCCCCATGGAGATACACTTGGTCGGATAAATTCCTGCTCGAGAAGTTCCTCTAGTTGAACCTTCAACTCTTGCAATTCTTTGGGTGCCATCCGGTATGGAGCTTTGGAGACAGGAGTGGCCCCAGGCACCAAGTCAATGCCGAATTCCACTTGCATCTCCGGTGGAATCCCTGGTAAGTCCTCCGGGAATACATCAATATACTCACGAACAACAGGTACAAGGTCTGGGGTTAGTCCCTCCGTCGATTGCCCTTGGAGATTGACCAAGAATCCTTGGTAACCTTCCTTGGATAACAACTTCCCTGCCTTGATGGCTGAGATGAGACGGGGAATCGCCCTAATCTTAGACCCGTAGAACTTGAATTCCTCTTCTCCATTCCTACGGAAAATGACCTCCTTCTCGTGGCATAAAATGGTAGCATGATTACTACTTAACCAGTCCATTCCTAATATGATATCGAAGTCTTTCATCTTTATGACATGTAGGTCTGCTTCCGAAACTAGACCATCAAAATCTATCTGTACCGCTCTAACTATCATATTAGTGTCAATAGTTCCTCCTTATGGTAAACAAACCTCAAGGATGTTCTTAGTTTTCTCTCCTACTAATTCCAATCTAGTCAAGCAGGCAGTAGACATAAAGGAATGCGTAGCCCCGGAATCGATTAAAACATATACGAGAATCTGGGAGATTGATAGCATACCAGAATCACGTCATTGTCTGGCTAGCATCCTCGCGGGTGATCGCAAATACCTAGCCTTTACTTTCTTGGCACCTTTCGGTGGCTTGGGCGTGTATTGCTCTGGTCGAAGCGAGCGGCATTACGATATCATATGGCCCGGTTGGCCGCACCTGTAACACACTCCCTTGCCCCAGAGACATTCTCCACGATGGTTCTTTCCACACTTAGGGCATGGTGGAATGGTTCCTGAAGCTTGTCCTCCAACTGATCCGCCATTGGGTTTTTTGTTGGGAGCGTTATTCTTGTTCTGCTTGTTGTCCTGCCACTTCCTTTTCCCCTGATCCTTTGGGTAACTTTTCTCCTCAGGCTCGTCATCCGCAAAGCATATGGCTTGAGCCTTCTTCACCACCTCTCGATAAGTGGGTAACTCATGGCCCGTCACGATCCTACGGATGTCCTTTCGCAGACCGCGTTCAAAACGTCGGGCCTTCTTGTATTCTGTATCCACCAGGTGTGGGGCATACTGTGAGAGTTCTTCAAACTTTCGCTCGTAGGCAACAATCTCCATGTCACCCTGGACGAGATGCAAGAATTCTGCTTCCTTCTTGTCTCGTAACCCTTGGGGAAAGAATGTTTCTCTGATTTGCTCCTTGAAATCAGCCCAAGTTACGGCTGTCCGTTGAGCTTCAGTTTTCGATTGCATGGCTGAAGCCCACCACTGTACTGCAGGACCAAGCAGCATGAACTTAGCACACGCCACTTTCTTATTCTCCGGGCATTCTATATGCTCGAAGATGTTCTCCATTTGACACAACCATTCCTCAACTGCGAGTGGGTCCTTGCCGCCGTTGAATGTAGGGGGATTGTACCTCCGAAATTGCTCAACGATCGACACAGCTGGTGCAGGTGGTGCTTGCCTCAGTGCTTGCACCGTTGCTAAGAGCTCTCCGATAACATCGGATTGTCGTGCCATTACCTTGACAAGACAAAAGTTGGTTTATTGCATTTGAATTATAAGTGTTCAATACAGAGGTAGAGGAAGTCATCTCAATTAGGAAACAGAGAATAGCATCGATGAATCAAAAATAGATAACTTTATTGAAATCTCAAATTCCCGATAAGGTACATAAATGAAGTTGCAAAATAAATAATGAATCATCTACTGACAAAATTTTTCTACTAGTCCATCTATCTAATCATCATCAGTGATACTGGACTCTGCTTCTGAGACCTCCCCTGGTTCTTCCTCTTCATTCTCTTCTTGTTCTTCTTCAAGCTCCACCTCAACCTCCTCTTCTTGAGGTTCTTCCTCAGCTTCCTCTTGAGGTTCCTCAGGTTCCTCCTCCGGGTCCTCCGGGTCCTCCAGGCTGCACCAATGCCTCACAGAATGCGTCGTAATTAACGGCTCCATTCGTGGCACGCCATGTCTCGTAGAGGATCTTATTAGCCACCTCTCGATTAGGAGGGCTTAGGGTGTCAATCAAGTGGTTAATGGATTGTACATCATTTGTCTCCAATCCCCACCTAATGGCGCATTGGCGAAACTCGCGCACACGCTCCACCCAGTCATGAGTATCCCCATCCCAATATAGTGGGGCCCTAAGGTTCTGGTAGTCCAAGATAGCATTTCGGGCGTAGTCAGCAATGGTCCTATTGTTCCCAGCCATTTCCTAGTCCAATTACACAAGGTCCAGTTAGTTGGGGTTATAATGATTCTCTTAGTTAAACTCGAGGACGTAAGGAAAATATATTTATTAAAATTTATGCTCAAACTCGTTCTTCTCTATTCGGATACAAAAATGTTCTCAAAGTTCTCATAAAATTTCTAAATCTCAAGTATCCGGAAGTAATAAATAAATAACTGTGAATCCTTTCAGTTACCTTGGAGTTGGCGGAGCGGGCGTTGGCGGGTGGAATCTCTTTAAAATATCGCTAAAACATTTTTTTTTTTTTGAAAGATTTTTTTTTTTTTGTTTTTTTTACAAGTCTATAGAAACGTAGACCTGCTCTGATACCAAAGCTGTAGCGCCCCGAGTTCCAACTACTCGGAATGCCACGTCATTTTTCTAACTAACTTTTGAAAATCAAGCAGCGGTAATAAATAGAATTTAATTGTGCGGAATATTATTTAAACTTTAAAATTAAACAATCACGGTTTTAAACATGATATTTTAAATGATAAGATTAATCATAAATAAATTGAGTCTCAAACTAAATAAATAAAATAAGTTTAAAATAACGATCCATCGCCACTTGCCACGCCAGCAACCCCTCAGTCTGCAAATAATTAGTTAAGGAAAATATGAGTATTTCGTAGAAATACTCAGTAGATCTCGCGCAAGATAACAATTCAATATTACATATAATACACGTGGTCATGTAATCCAAGTAATTCTCATGAACAAGTAATAAATACAGGTTCAAGTCTAGTCTCATGCAATTAAGCAAGAAATTCTCTTCATCTGATTGCATTAAAGCAATAATAATTCTCATGTCTGGGCTTGATCAAGCAAATAATATGCTATAAATAGCAAATAGTCTCATGGAAATACGCACCACATATAAACACATAATAAGAATAAATTATCTATGCGCATTTGAAAGTAAAAATGTTTGTAGATAGAGATCTACCTTAAATCTGGGAGTTGAGCTTTAATTCTGCAAATTGCTAGGTTGTCGCGTCTCGTCTAGTCCTAAAAATGGTTAAATGAACTATAATTAGTTCGTAGATGAATAAGGTCGCTAAATAAAAGAGAAAGTAATTAAATAGGGTTTAAATTGGCAAGGTAAAGGTTTAGGGATTGAAATCGCTAAATTTGAAAGGTTGGGGACTAATTTGAAGGTCAAATAAAAAGTTGGAGGGTCAAATCTGCAATTGACCGCTATTGAAAAGTATTGGACTAAATCGAAGTTAAATTAAAACTTCGGGGCTTGTGAAATAAATAAAATATAAGGACCAAAATGGAAGTCAACTGAAAGTCACGGGTTTGACTGCAGTTGACTAGTCTTTGAAAATTGAAGGACTCGATTGAAAGCAAATTGAAACTTCGGGATCTCTAAAATAAATAAAATATAAGGATTGAAATGGAAGTCAACTGAAAGTCACGGGATTTGACTGCAGTTGACCGGATCTTAAAATCTAAGGACCCAATTGAACATAATTCGAAACTTGAATCTTAGAAATAAAGTAAAATAAAGGGACTAACTTAAATAAAAATACAAGACTTGGGGACTTGGGGTAAATAAAATAATACTAAAACCAGGTTTTTCCTTCTTCCTCATTCATACGAGGATTCATCGGAACAACTGGAAGGGAGAAGGTCTCGCCGTTTCCCGTCTCGACTTCTCCGGCCAGAATCCACGCCGGCGATTGTCGGCGGAGGTGGCGCCCACTGTCAGCCCCTACCGTACGAAGAGAGACAGAGGGATCGAGACAGAGAAAGAGAGGGATCGAGAGCTCGGGAGAGAAATTCAGAGGAAGAAGAGTTACCGGTGAGTATTGTGAGAAATAATGTGTGAGTAGAGGTGTTTATATAGGTGTTTTAGGGTCGTAAATTAGGAAGATAAAATAATTTATTTTAGGAAGATGAATAATCAAATTTTGGTAAGTCTTGGGGGGTAAGATTAGGGTTAGGGTTCACGAATTTGGGGCTGAAATTCGACGAATAGGGCTTTAGGAATTGGGGAAATTGATAAAGAAATTAGGGTTCATGATTTTTTTTTTTTTTTTGGGCTAGACGAGATTTGGGGAAAAATCCGTTAAAACGAACTTTTCCGATTCAAAATTTTTGTATCGTTACAAATACACTCTGATTAACGAATTCTTCCTTAAGTGTATTAAATTAAAGTGAGCTCTTTAACTTAACATCTAGCTATTGGATAACCATAAACAAGCTCTTAGGATTTAATGCAAAGCTAGTATGAAATGAACGAGAAGAATGAGTTGAATTAGATGAATAATTTCACAAGCTCGAATTAATACATCTAAGTTGATTTGTTAACAAATATGCATGATATTCATTTGCTACTGTGGATTGGAATCTAATGACAATTACGGATCAAAAGTTCCAATCCTAGCAAGTAACTTGAATTTAAAGATTAATTGATTCAATTGGCCAAAGTGAATGCAATAATCACATAAATTCAAAACGGGTTTAAAAGCATAACAAATCAACAAATTGAAGTAGAGGAATAGATAAAACGTTAGCAAAGAGTTAGAAAAGATAACCACATGTTAGTTGAACACAACGTCCCCCTTGAACTAGATAGAAAAGTCTTAACTACTCATAATTGCGGGGTTTCATACTTTTTAGCGAGTGTTCGCCTTGTATCACCACCACTATATGATAGATTATGCAAAATATAGTAAACAAGTAAATAAATACTAAGAAATAAATAGAGAAATAAAAGGGAAAAGAGAACTTAGCGAAGAATTGATCCGCCGGAATATGAAAAGCTAAAATCTTCAAGCTAAAACTAAGAACAAATGAAGAAGAAAATTTTATTGGAGAGAAAGTTGGAGAGAACTACTAGCTAATTCACTCCTACTAAGTTGTGTATTCCTTCCTTACAAATGCCTCTATTTATAGGCAAAATTTCACAAGAAAACATGATAAAAAATTGTACAACTACTCCATTATAAATCCACTAATTGGTAACCATCAAATCATGATCTTAAATTGCTCCATTAGTTCAAATATTGTATCATGGTATAGCTAAGCATCTTGGCTGAATTGTGCAATTGGAATTTCCTCTTTTGGATATTTTAATAGAAAGTTATGAATTTTCTACCAAAACATGGCCCAAGAAATCCTCCATTCACATCACTCTCGATTTTTCCCATTTTTGACCATGATATAATCCGAATCATTTGAAGATGTCAACATCAAAGTTGTAGCCCTCGGAGTTTCCTTTCCCAAAATATAAAGTGGAGGTCAATCCGAAGTTTGTAGCAAAAGTTATGGTCAAATTACTGAACTGCGGTAGTAAATTCGAAGTGCTGATTTTTTACGCTTTGTCCTTTCTCTTCAAATGGCCATAACTTTCACTAGGAAACTCCGATTTGGGATCCGACAAAAATGTGGAAATCCTATTTTGATATTCTTTGATATTGGCACAAGAAAAATTGTAAAAACAACTTTTCATAAAATTGCATCGGAGGCCCTCCATCTTTGAATTTGCTTGCATTTCGGTCCCAAGTTCCATTTTCGCTCCATTTTTATCCATTTTGGCTCCTTTTGATTTCTTGTGACTCTAAACACACAATAAAAGGAAAACAAATAAAAGTAAACATATAATACTAATAAAACACACAAATACGTAAAATAAAAGAGTTATTTAAGTACTTTTCTAGCACTTATCAACCGCGGTTTCCTTATAACGACACATGTTTGGTTATAATGAGACAACTTTACAATCATATAGTAACTTGGTGTTTTGACTTCCTGACCTATGAAACTCCCTCGGAATGGAAAACGATAGAGGTTTCGTTATAACGAGACAACTTTAAAATCATATAGTACCTTGGTTTTTTGACTATCCGCGACTAGTGAAACTCCCCCGGAATGGAAAACGGCGGCGGTTTCGTTATAACGACACATGTTTGGTTATAACAAGACAACTTTACAATCATATAGTAACTTGGTGTTTTGACTTCATGACCTATGAAACTCCCCCGGAATGGAAAACGATAGAGGTTTCGTTATAACGAGACAACTTTAAAATCATATAGTACCTTGGTTTTTTGACTATCCGCGACTAGTGAAACTCCCGCGGAATGGAAAAGGGCGGCGGTTTCGTTATAACGACACATGTTTGGTTATAACGAGACAACTTTACAATCATATAGTAACTTGGGGTTTTGACTTCACGACCTATGAAACTCCCCCGGAATGGAAAACGATAGAGGTTTCGTTATAACAAGAAAACTTTAAAATCATATAGTACCTTGGTTTTTTGACTATCCGACTAGTGAAACTCCCCCGGAATGGAAAACGGCAGCGGTTTCGTTATAACGAGACAACTTTACAATCATATAGTAACTTGGTGTTTTGACTTCACGACCTATGAAACTCCCCCGGAATGGAAAACGATAGAGGTTTTGTTATAACGAGACAACTTTAAAATTGATATAGTAACTTGGTGTTTTGACTTTCCGACCAGTGAAACTCTCCCATAATGGAATACGACCGCGTTTCGTTATAACGACACCTGTTTTGTTATAACGAGACAACTTTACAATCATATAGTAACTTGGTGTTTTGACTTCCCGACCTATGAAACTCCCCCGAAATGGAAAATGAAAGCGGTTTTGTTATAACGACACAACTTAAAAATCATATAATAACTTCGTATGTTGACTTCAACCAGTAAAACTCCCTCGGAATGGAAAACTACAGCGATTTCTTTATAACGACACCTATTTCATTATAACGACACATGTTTCGTTATAACGAGACAACTCTACAACCATACAATACTCCCCCGGAATGGAAAAGGATAGTAGTTTCGTTATAACGATACTTGTGTTGTTATGATTAGAACTCACCAATTGTAGAGCGACACTGTGTTTTGATTTCTAGATTACTTAAACACCGTCGAGATGGAAAACATTAAATGTTTCGTAATAATGATACTTGACCAGTTTCAACACAACTAGGACGAAAATAATGCATGAATATTAAATCATTTCAACACAACTAGGACGAAAATAATGCATGAATATTAAATCATGCCTAGCATAACTATTCAAACTTGATGCTTTGTTCATGTTAATGTTACATGTGCATCCATACATTAAATACATGATCACCATTGCTCCAAATGTTTCAATGTCGACGCATTGGAAGCACAACAAAAGATGAGATTGCCAAAAAAATAGCGAAGTGGCAAGATACTTTAGTTCATTGTGGTATATCTTCTTTACACTTACTATGGGTATGGCCAGGTTTGGAACATTTACTACACTTCCGGATCTTGGAAGGCTCACCGACTGGTTTTTTTCGAGGCTCCCCAGCTGATTTTTTTCTTTCTTTTTCCGGTCGACCCCTTGAACGTCGTGACAATGGAGGCAACACGATCCTTGACTTGACGTCCTCTGGGATTATCCAATCGTTCTCACTTGGCAAAGGGTAAATAGGGTCTGAATATGCATCTTTCCAAGAAGAAATCGTATAAAATTTGGAACAAAACCTATACCCATTATCATTCAAAAATCTTATCGCAGCAATAGCATGTGCACATGGAAATTGGTCCATTTCAAATTTCTTGCACGTACATTTCCCTTCCTCCAAGTAAACTACATGATTCCTAATACTTCCAACAACCTGCAAAACAGTAGGGGATACATGACTCACCTCCATCCCATTTGATTCATCATACCGGGTGCGCATCTTCTCTTCCATAGGTGGGCTAAGGAAGCTACTGCAATTTTCTGCCCGAACTCGTCTTTCATAGAACCATCTCTGCAATGTCTCTCTGATGTGCTCAATCAAGCCAAGAACTGGAAAGTCTCGAGCATTCTTTAGCAAAGAGTTCATTGATTCGGCATTGTTTGTCGTCATTATATTGAAATGAGTAGCTTGGAAATGTGCTCTAGCCCAATGGTGTAAACCAGCCCTCTCTAGGTATCCTCTAATACCTTCATGCCTACTGCATAGTGCTGCCATATTAGTTTCAAAAACAGGCATGGAATAAGCTTCTGCTGTTGCCCAGAACAATCCATCCAATTCAAGCCTTGAAAACTCAGTTTTTAGGTTTCTTAACAAATGATAATTACAATAGCCATGATGTGCATGCTCAAACACTTCCTGAAAAGCACCTGGGATGCTTGTACCCCTATCAGAAACAATAACCAAATCTGAAGTATCACCTGTAATTTCTCTCAACTCTCTAAAGAAAAAAGTCCACGAATCACTATTCTCAGAGTCCACTATGGCAAACGCAAGCGGATAAATTTGAAAATTTGCATCTTGACTTGTTGCAATAAGTAAGGTGCCTCCGTATCTTGCTGTCAAGAATGTCCCATCAACTGAAATTACTCTTCTAATTGAAGAGCGAAATCCACGAATACATGGACCTAGAGCCATGAAAAAATACATGAAATGCTCGCCTATACTTGTTTCAATGAATGTCAATGTCCCGGGATTTTTTTCCTCCAACATATAACAATATTGAGGTAGTTTTGCATAACTTTCTTCAGGCCACCCTCGAATCAAACCATATCCATAGCGCTTCGCCATAAATGCCTTAGTATAGCTTATAGTTATCCCGAACTTCCGACGAATATCACTAACAATGTCTTTCTGATAAGTGCTAGAAAAGCACTTAAATAACTCTTCTATTTTACGTATTTGTGTGTTTTATTAGTATTATATGTTTATTTTTATGTGTTTTCCTTTCATTGTGTGTTTAGAGTCACAAGAAATCAAAAGGAGCCAAAATGGATAAAAACGGAGCGAAAACGAAACTTGGGACCGAAATGCAAGCAAATTCAAAGATGGAGGGCCTCCGATGCAATTTTATGAAAAGTTGTTTTTACAATTTTTCTTGTGCCAATATCAAAGAATATCAAAATAGGATTTCCACATTTTTGTCGGATCTCAAATCAGAGTTTCCTAGTGAAAGTTATTGCCATTTGAAGAGAAAGGACAAAGCGTAAAAAATCAGCAGCTCGAATTTACTGCCGCAGTTCAGTAATTTGACCATAACTTTTGCTACAAAATTCGGATTGACCTGCACTTTATATTGTTGGAACGGACACTCAGAGGGCCACAACTTTGATGTTGACATCTTCAAATGATTCGGATCATATCATGGTCAAAAATTGGCAAAACCGAGAGTGGTGTGAGTGGAGGATTTCTTGGGCCATGTTTTGGTAGAAAATTCATAACTTTCTATTAAAATATCAAAAAAAGGAAATTCCAATTGCACAATTCAGTCAAGATGCTTACCTATACCATGATACAATATTTGAACTAATGGAGCAATTTAAGATCATGATTTGGTGGTTACCAATTAGTGGAATCATAATAGAGTAGTTGTACAATTTTTTATCATGTTTTCTTGTGAAATTTTGCCTATAAATAGAGGCATTTGTAAGGAAGGAAATGCAAAACTTAGTAGAAGAGAATTAGCTAGTAGTTCTGTCCAATAAAATTTTCTTCTTCATTTGTTCTTAGTTTTAGCTTGAAGATTTTAGCTTTTCATATTCCCGCGGATCAATTCTTCGCTAAGTTCTCTTTTCCCTTTTATTTCTCTATTTATTTCTTAGTATTTATTTACTTGTTTACTATATTTTGCATAATCTATCATATAGTGGTGGTGATACAAGGCGAACACTCGCTAAAAAGTATGAAACCCCGCAATTATGAGTAGTTAAGACTTTTCTATCTAGTTCGAGGGGGACGTTGTGTTCAACTAACATGTTATTATCTTTTCTAACTCTTTAGTAACGTTTTATCTATTCCTCTACTTCAATTTGTTGATTTGTTATGCTTGTAAACCCATTTTTGAGTTTATTTGATTATTGCATTCACATTGGCCAATTGAATCAATTAATCTTTAAATTCAAGTTACTTGCTAGGATTGGAACTTTTGATCCGTAATTGTCATTAAATTCCAATCCAAAGTAGCAAATGAATATCGTGCATATTTATTAACAAATCATCTTAGATGCATTAATTCGAGCTTGTGAAATTATTCATCTAATTCAACTCATTCTTCTCGTTCATTTCATACTAGCTTTGCATTAAATCCTAAGAGCTTGTTTAGGGTTATCCAATAGCTAGATGTTAATTTAAAGAGTTTACTTTTTACTTAATACACTTAAGGAAGAATTCGTTAATCAGAGCTTCTTGGTTAATTGAGAGTTGATAAATTGAAGAAGGAATAGTAACACGTTGCATGGGAAAGATAAACACAAGTGGTTGACACAACCGAACCCGAGAACTAGATATTTATTTCAATTGTTTTATTTGATCTTATATTTTGTCATTTGATTTTCATTCAAAATTCTCAAAACCCCCACTTTCCTATATTAATTGATAAAGACAACTAGATTAAGCACCGTTCCTCTTGGGTTCGACCCTTACTTACCACTTCTACATTAATTTGTAGTTTTGAAACCGAGTAAGGAAATAAAACAAACTTTGGTGCTTGTAGCGACAACACGCCCAAGTTTTTGGCCATTCTTGAGAGCAGTTAGCAATTTAGTTGCTTTTATTAATTAATTTTTTTAAAAAAAAAAATTCTTCTTCACTTGTATGCATAATACCCGATCTACTAATCGAATTCTTGAAAGTTTCGATCCAGAAATCGAGAAATCCATTCGAAGACGAATAAGACAAGCAAAACAAACCCGAGCGAGAAATGGCGGAAAACAATAACGAAAGAACTCTCAAACAACTGGCAACTCCCGAAGTTACTCAACAACCTTTGTGTATCACATTTCCAACCGTAGAAGAAGGTAAGACTTTCGAACTAAAATTTGGATTGATACATCTTCTACCTTCTTTTCATGGACGATCCGGCGAAGATCCATATCGACACTTGAAGGAGTTTCATGTGGTGTGCGAGAGCATGAAACCCCAGGCATCATCAAGAGCAAATCAAGCTCGAGCTTTTCCATTTTCACTAAAGATGCCGCCCACAGTTGGTTATACACTTTACCACCAGGTTCAGTCACAACATGGAATCAAATGAAGCAACTTTTCCTCGAAAAGTACTTCCGACTTCAAAGACCGCAAATATCGTGAAAGATATCTGCAGATGCGCCAAAACAATGGAGAAACTCTTTATGAGTATTGGGAGCGTTTCAAAAAGCTCATTGCAAGCTGCCCGCATCACCAAATCAGTGAAAACCTCCTAGTGCAATACTTCTATGAAGGCTTATGTCAATTAGACAGAAACATGGTTGATGCTGCTAGTGGAGGAGCTCTGATGAACAAAACCCCTGCTGAAGCTAGAACACTGATTTCAAACATGGCTGAAAACACTCAACAATTCAGTACAGACCGGGAGTTGAACATTCGAAGAGTTAACGAGGTAAGTATTTCCAATATTGAAAGCCAACTTTCTGAACTAACACATCTTCTCAAACAAATTGTTGTAGGAAACAATCCGCAAGTCAAAGCATGTGGCATATGCACAAATTTAGGACATCCTACAGATGCTTGTCCTGTTCTACAAGTGGATAACAACGAACAAGTGAACTCAGCAAATAATTTCCCATTCCCAAGACAAGAATACAATCCGTACTCAAACACCTATAATCCAGGATGGCGAGACCACCCCAATCTGAGCTATGGAAACAACAAGGTCCCAGGATTCTTCCCTAACAAGCCTCAAGGCCAATTCCAACAACATAGGAATTTTCAACCCCAAGGGCAATTTCAACAAAAACCTCAACAATCAGGTATGTCTCTCAAGGATATGGTGAAAACATTAGCAACTAACACTGAAATTTCAACAGGATTCCAAATTGAGCATTCAAAACTTGGAAAACCAGATGAGTCAATTGGCAACTGCCATCAATCGACTGGAAGCACAATCTGGAGGGAAGTTACCATCCCAACTTGAGGTAAATCCAAAGAATGTTAGTGTCATAACATTAAGGACTGGAAAAGAGATCGAAAACCCTCACAAAGAAGTTCCCACACATGAAGATAAAGAAGAAAAGCTTGAAAAGGAGGTATGTCCGAACCCCTCTGTCACTACTAAAGTGATCCCTTCCCCTTTTCCGAGTAGATTAGCAAAAACTAACAAAGAAGACAAGGAGAAAGAAATTTTGGACACATTTAGGAGGATAGAAATCAACATTCCCTTGTTAGATGCAATCAAACAAATTCCACGCTATGCTAAGTTTTTGAAAGATCTCTGCACTAATAAGAGGAAATTGAAGGGAAATGAAATGATCAAAATAGGAGAAACCGTTTAAGCGGTATTCCAGAAGAAGTTGCCTCCACAATGTAAAGACCCTGGTATGTTCACTGTCCCTTGCACCATAGGCAATCACCACATTGACAAAGCACTTATAGATTTAGGAGCATCCATAAATGTCATGCCTAGATCCTTATATGCTTCACTAAATCTAGGAAAACCGAAAGAAACTCACGTAATTGTGCAACTAGCTGATCGTACCAATGCATACCCGGATGAAGTGGTCGAAGATGTGCTAGTCAAAATAAATGGTTTAGTTTTCCCTGGTGATTTTTACGTGCTTGATATGGCTGATGAACATTCACCTCACCCTACACCTATCATATTGGGACGTCATTTCTTTACACTTCTCGCACTAAAATTGATGTCTATGAGGGTACACTATCCATGGAATTTGATGAGGAAAAAGCGAACTTTAATATTTTTGATAGTTCATTGCGCCCTAATAACACTTGTTCTGTCTTTGCAATCAATTCAACTAATCCTTTTGTGCAAGAACTGTGTAAGTTGAATTGCACAGCCAACACAACACATAAGATTGAGCCAAAGAACAATTACCTCATCTCGAAGAAGGAAGCCATGGAAAGAAATGAGACCAAAAAAATTTGGAGAAGAATTCAAGAATGACTGTTAAGAAATCAAGACACTCGGAGAAGCCATCGAAGACAAAGTGGAGCTGCAATGGATTTGAGGAATCCTACTTGACAAATGGGAACTGTGTCGAGCTAACGACCATAAACAAAAGCGCTTCTTGGGAGGCAACCCAAGCATTTTCTCTTATTTTTCTCTTTATTTTGAAATTTTCGTTGTTTTTGTTTTTATTTCTCCGTTTTTTTTTATCTAACGTACTAAGGAAGATGTTGCTTTGTAACTGTAGAAGGAAAAGGCCTAACCATTGAGCAGCAACTTTTTGAGCGTGATCACTAGCACCCATCCGAAGATGTAAAACTACGTCTCATTGATTTGAGAAGTGTCTGAGTTGGACGTTCTGCTCTAAACGTTCTCCCATTTGTTGGTTCTTGTGGGGCTGTTCTTTATTGAATGGTAAACATACCTATGTGTCATGTGGCGATATGGAGGACCTTTTCATTAAGGTCTCTTGCTCTTGGATTGTCGAAGTATTCCTCAGAAGTGCTACATTGTGCAACCACCATCCCCAAATCGGCACGACTCATTGCTAACCATAGGGGAGTTTCTATTTCTTCTCTTTTTCATGCTTTCTATATTTCTACATTGGGGACAATGTAGAATTTAAGTATGGGGGAGTGGCATATTGTGGCCTGCGTGTGATTTTTTTTATTTGTGTCGACGATTTTGCATGAAATAGCAACTTTTGAATATGATTGAGCTTAATTTGTGTGACTTAGCTGAAACTACAGGATCCCGAAAAAAAAAAAACAAAAATTTTGTTGTGTTCTGTTCTTCTCCAAGCATAGCTGGCAAATTTACCTGAGCACATTTATAGGTAATTTACTATCATTCTCTGGAACACAAATTGAAGGTCGAAAATGTTGATTTTTTTTATTTTTCTAGACCTTAGTAAACTAACTGTATTTCTATCCATTCGTCCTACTCAAAGTAACCTGGAAACATCGATTGTTAGTAAGGTGGAGTTATAATTGCATGGTATCTGTTTTTTGTGAATGTGTCTTTTATTGATAGAGTTTAAAAAGTTTGGAAAAAGCATTGACCTATGCTGAGAATGAATTTTACTTTTATGTTCGAAATAATGAGAGGGACCACAGGAAAGAGCTACCTACCTTAGAGTGTGAAGCCGTCACCTCGAATGGGTGAAGAAGGCTGCCTCCAATGAAAGGGGTTTAGTGTGAAAGCTACCTGTGGGGTAAAAGTTGAAAAGAAAATTGCAAAACTCTTCTTCTTCTTCTTTTTCTTCTTCATCAAAAAGAAAAAAAAAGAAGAAAAAAAATCGCGAGAAATGTGATAGCTACCCAAGTGTGAAGTTTGATAAATAAATTTCCTCACTTGGGCGTGTTGTCGCGGCGCGCCAAAGTTTGTTTTTATTTCCTTACTCGGTTTCAAAACTACAAATTAATGTAGAAGTGGTAAGTAAGGGTCGAACCCAAGAAGAACGATGCTTAATCTAGTTGTCTTTATCAATTAATATAGGAAAGTGGGGGTTTTGAGAATTTTGAATGAAAATCAAATGACAAAAGATAAGATCAAATAAAACAATTGAAATAAATATCTAGTTCTCGGGTTCGGTTGTGTCAACCACTTGTGTTTATCTCTCCCATGCAACGTGTTACTATTCCTTCTTCAATTTATCAACTCTCAATTAACCAAGAAGCTCTGATTAACGAATTCTTCCTTAAGTGTATTAAGTAAAAAGTACACTCTTTAACTTAACATCTAGCTATTGGATAACCCTAAACAAGCTCTTAGGATTTAATGCAAAGTTAGTATGAAATGAACGAGAAGAATGAGTTGAATTAGATGAATAATTTCACAAGCTCGAATTAATGCATCTAAGATGATTTGTTAATAAATATACACGATATTCATTTGCTACTTTGGATTGGAATCTAATGACAATTACGGATCAAAAGTTCCAATCCTAGCAAGTAACTTGAATTTAAAGATTAATTGATTCAGTTGGCCAAGGTGAACGCAATAATCAAATAAACTCAAAAACGGGTTTACAAGCATAACAAATCAACAAATTGAAGTAGATGAATAGATAAAACGTTAATAAAGAGTTAGAAAAGATAACAACATGTTAGTTGAACACAACGTCCCCCTCGAACTAGATAGAAAAGTCTTAACTACTCATAATTGCGGGGTTCAATACTTTTTAGCTAGTGTTCGCCTTGTATCACCACCACTATATGATAGATTATGCAAAATATAGTAAACAAGTAAATAAATACTAAGAAATGAATAGAGAAACAAAAGGGAAAAGAGAACTTAGCGAAGAATTGATCCGCCGGAATATGAAAAGCTAAAATCTTCAAGTTAAAACTAAGAACAAATGAAGAAGAAAATTTTATTGGAGAGAACTACTAGCGAATTCTCTTCTACTAAGTTTTGCATTTCCTTCCTTACAAATGCCTCTATTTATAGGCAAAATTTCACGAGAAAACATGATAAAAAATTGTACAACTACTCCATTATGATTCCACTAATTGGTAACCACCAAATCATGATCTTAAATTGTTCCATTAGTTCAAATATTGTATCATGGTATAGGTAAGCATCTTGGCTGAATTGTGCAATTGGAATTTCCTTTTTTTGATATTTTAATAGAAAGTTATGAATTTTCTACCAAAACATGGCCCAAGAAATCCTCCATTCACATTACTCTCGGTTTTGCCCATTTTTGACTATGATATGATCCGAATCATTTGAAGATGTCAACATCAAAGTTGTAGCACTCTAAGTGTCCTTTCCAACAATATAAAGTGCAGGTCAATCCAAATTTTGTAGCAAAAGTTATGGTCAAATTACTGAACTGCGGCAGTAAATTGGAGCTGCTGATTTTTTACGCTTTGTCATTTCTCTTCAAATGGCCATAACTTTCACTAGGAAACTCCGATTTGGGATCCGACAAAAATGTGGAAATCCTCTTTTGATATTCTTTGATATTGGCACAAGAAAAATTGTAAAAACAACTTTTCATAAAATTGCATCGGAAGCCCTCCATCTTTGAATTTGCTTGCATTTCGGTCCCAAGTTCCGTTTTCCCTCCGTTTTTATCCATTTTGGCTCCTTTTGATTTCTTTGACTCTAAACACACAATAAAAGGAAAACACATAAAAATAAACATGTAATACTAATAAAACACACAAATACGTAAAATAGAAGAGTTATTTAAGTGCTTTTCTAACACTTATCACCACTTTCGGTTTATCGATCCTATTGGCATCTCTATAATTTTCATACTTTTTAGCGAGTGTTCGCCTTGTATCACCACCACTATATGATAGATTATGCAAAATATAGTAAACAAGTAAATAAATACTAAGAAATAAATAGAGAAATAAAAGGGAAAAGAGAACTTAGCGAAGAATTGATCCGCCGGAATATGAAAAGCTAAAATCTTCAAGCTAAAACTAAGAACAAATGAAGAAGAAAATTTTATTGGAGAGAACTACTAGCTAATTCTCTTCTACTAAGTTGTGCATTTCCTTCCTTACAAATGCCTCTATTTATAGGCAAAATTTCACAAGAAAACATGATAAAAAATTGTACAACTACTCCATTATGATTCCACTAATTGGTAACCACCAAATCATGATCTTAAATTGCTCCATTAGTTCAAATATTGTATCATGGTATAGGTAAGCATCTTGGCTGAATTGTGCAATTTGAATTTGCTTGCATTTCGGTTCCAAGTTCCGTTTTCCCTCCGTTTTTATCCATTTTGGCTCCTTTTGATTTCTTGTGACTCTAAACACACAATAAAAGGAAAACACATAAAAATAAACATATAATACAAATAAAACACACAAATACGTAAAATAGAAGAGTTATTTAAGTGCTTTTCTAACACTTATCACCACTTTCGGTCTATCGATCCTATTGGCATCTCTATAATTTTCAGAAATGTGCTTCCCAATTAGCGTATATGTTGCATGCCTATGATCTTTACGACGTACACTCATAGAGCAAGTGTGAATACCAAGATACTTCCGAACTTCAAAGATTTCAGCACCTTTTATCTTCACTGCCCTCAAACGCCAATTACAGTTATTCTCAATACATGCAACTACATACAAGGTTTTAGTTGATTTTACCACACTGAATTCAAAATGGCACGTCAATGCTACCTCCAACAGTTTTGCAATTAAATCTTTTTTGTTTGGAAATAGATTATTGCATTGGAAATCAATACTCTCTGGGATCTTCACTGAAGATGGACAAGGAAGCGCACTCATAGAACAACTTGCATTTTGAACCATAGGATCTTGCGTTGAAAAAGTCTCATGGTCCTCCCCTATCAAAGAAACTATTCCTCTTACATCTTCGTGCGCTAGACTTTCTTCAATCACATTCAACATATCCCAATCAACGAAATTTCCTTCTTCATATGCATTCCTGATGTTATCATCATTCTGCACAATATCTGCTACACTTTCCACATATTCAACTTCCACCATTTCCCTATTTGTAGATCCCTTGTCACTACATCCAACGACTTGTCCATCCATTGGTACATTCTCGCTAATTGTTCCAATCTTTTTCACAAGTGTCACACAAAGAGGATGTTCTTCGCAAATGGATAGATACCACTTCACTTTGTCATCGGAGTCAATCTTCACGGGGGGGACTGGAAATCTGGTCATCTTCGGGTTAAGAGACATGCACTCTATTAGATACGAATTGTCATCCAACTTTACGAGCTCTCGAACCACATTGTAAAGCTCCAAATACGAAATGTCGTTGGAAACATAAATTGGACTGATATTCTCTTCACTGTTTTCTACATATTTCCACGTCCATGTGCCGTCATTACTCTTTTCAAACTCAACAAAGTGACATATTTGTATCCACACCATCTTCATAGAATTCACGGCTATAAACAAGTAAAAAAAATCACAAATGTTACTTCAATGAACTAGAACATACCTCAATCATGTGACATTTTAACTAAGCAATTAAAAACAAGATTATAATGGTAAACGATGACCGAACCATAGAAAACGACTGCAGTGTCGTTATACATTACACAATAAACTAGTACAATCGTTATACCTAATGTATAATCAACACATTGCATATATGTGATACTCAAGATATAAATCGTGAAAATATGTGACATTTAGTTGGGAATTTAAGAAACATGCAGTTGAACAGATAACGAATGCATTATCGTTATGCCTAACAGATAACGACTTCACAGTCGTTATGGTTACTGTATACTTACTACAATAAAAATATATCATACTAAGATAGAGAACATGAAAATATGAGACATTTGCATTAAGAATCATGAAATCAAGCTAAAGCTAGCTAAACAAGAGATAACGATTGTAGTGTCGTTATGTATAATACATAACGACTGTACAGTTGTTATCACTGATATTTCATTTTTACAACCTCATCATATAGAGATCAAGAAATTTATACAGAAATCAAGAAACACAAGATGATTATCAATTAGAAATAGTTGGAAAACCTACCAATTTGTTTATTTCTTCAAATCTTTTTACTCTTCTTTCATAGCACCAAAAGAGAATCGTTTATAAATCTTCACCCACCAATCCAATAATATGAATTTCAAGGTTCTACATGTAAAATGGTAGAGGAAGAAGATTTTTTGGAGCCATAAAAATAGGATCAAACGAACTGAAGAGAAGAGCAAGAAGAAGAAAATGAAACATACGTGAGTGACGAGGGTTTTTCTCGTAGACAACAAAAGGAAAAAAATGAAAAAGAAATCAAGAAGGGTAGTTTAGACACTTGCAAAATATATTTTACCATTACTTAAATGGAAGGTCATTGGCACAATAACTAATCTTGAGTAGATTTTTTAAATAATTTTGACTTTTGACCAACCCTAATAAACAAAGCCCTCGCTCCTTGTCCTTGGTTGAGTTATTATCTTCCGACTTCCAAATCTAATCACCAATCTGAATCCATTTCACTCCTCTTAACCGCAGCCAATATATTGAAGGCAGCTCACTAAATTTTAGGCTTCCAAAATTATTTTCTCTGCTCACTGTTTTTGGTCTTCACTGCCGGCAATGGAAGACTTCCGGCCGGTCACTGTAGGGAAATTCATGCAGCCAAAATGTTGAAAATAATAATTGGTTAAAACCCCAAAAATAAGTAAGGATAATATGGTCCTTTTACCATATAGGGATATTATAGGTATTTATAATATTATTTTCACATTTATTTTAATAGAAGGTCATTTACCCAATTTTTCTTGTTGAGAAAGCCTTTTAAATAATTAAGGCCTTTGACTAGGTCTAATAAACAAAAACCCCGACAAGGAGCAAGTTCAGCGCAGAGGAAAAAAAAGGAAGACGATGAAGAAGACGGAACCTGCAGTCACCAAATTAGGGCCTTTTAGTTTGGGCCTTCCATGGATTGTCGCTTATCACAATGTTGGGCCCAAATTAAATTCCCATTACTTGACTGAAAAACTAAACCATATGATAGATTCATCAGAAGTATGCCATGTGTTTGCCGGAAAAAAAGTAAAAAAGAAAAACTAATTAATTTGATTTGTTAGTTATTTTTTTATTTAGAGTTCATTGGTATCACACGTTAGTTAATTAGTTTAGTTTAACAATTTTATTATAATGTTGAAATTGAATAAATAGTTGTGATTTTTTGTTGAAGAAATTTTTTTTAATCAAGAGCCAAGTTAATTTTATTAGCTTGGTATAGGGTTAAAATCGAAAAAAATTGTGATTTTTTGGTGGTTAATTTGTTAGTTAGCTTTACTTGCTTAGTCTAGTTTATGTCTTTAAAAAATAAAAAAATAAAAGTAAAAGAATTTAGTTTAGTATTTTTTCCTATAGTTCAGCATTGAGATTGAATAAAAAATTGTGAATAGTTGTTATTTCGAGTTGTTACTCAATCAACTTTCGTTATCACTCAATCAACTTTCGTTATCAATCAGTCAACTTTCGCTATTATTAAATCAACTTTCGTTATCATTCAATCAACTTTCATTATTACTAAATTAACTTTCGTTATCACTCAATCAACTTTCGTTATTACTAATTCAACTTTTGTTATCACTAAATCAACTTTCGTTATAGGGGTATCAACTTTCGTTATCACTAAATTAACTTTTGTTATAACTAAATCATCAATCGTTATCATTAAATCAACTATCGTTATCACTAAATCAATTCTTTTTTTTTGTGATAACGATAGTTGTGTCGTGATACAATATCAAAATACAATGTCACTAGTTCATTGTGAGGTTCTCATTATCACGAAACTACTATCGTTATCACCAAACAACTATCGTTATCCCAATCTCGGGTCATATAACTCGACGCGAAGTCAAAACAATAGTTGTTTTATACTAACGATACTTGTTTCTTGATAATGAGAAATTTAGAATTTGCTAATTACATGATGAGTTGATTACCAATTAGTTAAGGACTCCAATATGAAAAACGATAGTTGGTTGGTAATAATGATAGTTGTTTCGTTATAACGACAGTTTTCTCGTGATAATGATAGTTGTTTTTTAGTGATACGATAGTTGTGCCATCATACAACATCAAAATACCATGTCAGTAGTTCGTTGTGAGATTCTCGTTATCACGAAACAATTATCGGTATCCCCAATCTCGGGTCGTATAACTAGATGTCAAGTCAAAACGATAGTTATTTTGTAATAACGATATTTGTTTGAATTGTTTCGTAATAGTGAAAAGTTTAGAATCTACTAGTTACATAATGAGTTGATGTACCAATTAGTTGCACGACTCCAATATGAAAAACGATAGTTGGTTTGTAATAACGATAGTTGGTTTGTAATAACGATAGTTGTTTCGTTTAACGGCAGTTTTCTCGCGATAACGATAGTTTTTTTAGTGATAATGATAATTGGTTTTTGGGGATACGATAGTTGTGTCGTGATATAATATCAAAATACCATGTTACTAGTTCATTATAAGGTTCTCTTTATCACGAAACTACTATCATTATGACCAAACAACTATCGTTATCTCAATCTCAGGTCGTGTAACTAGACGTGAAATCAAAACGATAGTTGTTTTGTAATAACGATACTTTTTTCGTGATAACGAGAAGTTTAGAATCTACTAGTTACATGATAGACTTAATTTACCAATTAGTTAAACGACTCCAATATGAAAAATTATTGCTGATTTGTAATAACGATAGTTGTTTCATTATAACGAAAGTTTTCTCGTGATAACGATAGTTGTTTTCTCAGGGGACTTTCACTGGTTCGGAAGTCCAAACACAAAGTTATTATAAGATTGTGAATTTCTCGTTATCACGAAACAACTGTCGTTATCACCAAACATAGAGACTTTCACTGGTCGGGAAGTCCAAACGCAAAGTTATTATAAGATTGTGAAGTTCTCATTATCATAAAATAGGTGTCATTATCACGAAACAATTATCGTTATCACCAAATATGGGGACTTTCATTGGTCGGGAAGTCCAAACACGAAGTTATTAGAAGAATGTGAAGTTCTCGTTATCACGAAACAAGTATCGTTATCACAAAACAACTGTCGTTATCCATATCAGGGGGACTTTCACTGGTCGGATAGTCAAAACACAAAGTTGTTATAAGATTGTGAAGGTCTCGTTATCATGAAGCATGTGTCGTTCTAACTAGTCGGGGATTGTTTGACTAATCGGGAAATCAATTAGTCTTCGAACTCGACGTGATTAGTGGTTTGTGAATTCCGCATTGTGACCACTGGCCAAACATTCATCGAGTTGTAATTTCGGGAACGTTCTGTAACGCCCCGAATTCGAAGAACTCGGAACGCTAGTTCTTTCTCTAAAACTAACCATTTTTTTTTATAATACCAATAAGTGCGGAAAGATAACAAATAGCTAAAATGCGGAAATTTATTTAAATTAATAAAATCGAAAGAGTGTCTCACGATAGTTTCAACACAGACCTCAAAAACATCCAATAAAGTACTAGTAAGTTCAAAACATTCAAAAGTCATTACTTCAACAGTTAAAAGTACTCAATTGTCCATGTAATTAAAACTAATTTATTTGAAGGTCCCTAAGAGATTCCCACGCCTCGCCAAGCCTCCGGCTCCTTAATCTGCAAATTGATCATTTGATAGAGAAAATCGTGAGTATTTTAAATACTCAGTAGATCCCGCGCACCACAATTAATATATATTACAAATTAAATGCACATAATCATCATCTTCATAAAATACGAACAGGTATAAAATACAAGTTCGTTCATCATCCCTCTTAATCGTGCACGTCATCATAGTGATTAATAGCACGTCATTATATTATATTAGGCCAAAGACCTATCGTCATAATGCTATTAAATCACGTCGTAATTAGGCAAAGAGCCTATCGTCATAGTGCCGAGGAAGCACGTCAAAAGTAGGCTAAAAAGCCTATCATCACATAACATTTACATGCAGCATTTATAATAATATCAATTGCAATTGCGCACATTTAAAAGAAACTTTTTAGAAAGGGGATCTACCTTAACCTTTACCCGAGTATTGAGCTTACTAACGGTGAGAAATCAGTCCTCTAGCTGTCCGTACGCCTCGTCTAGCCACTAACGAGTTTAATTTATGTTAATATTCTTAAATATTAAGTATCTATAAGTAATATAGAAGTTTGTGGACCAAAATGGAAAGAATATAAAACTTTGGGGGTCAATTTGAAAGAATTTAATAGTTTGAGGACCTATTATTATGCAATAAAAGTGGACTAAAAATATTTTGGACTCAATTATAGGATTTTTAAAACATGAGGGACTAATATGTAATTAACGTTTAAGGGCTAACTCGAATGGGAATAAGAAATTAAGGATTTAAAAGTGAAATAAAAGTTTAGGAGTCAAATTGCAACAATTGAAAGTTAGGGACTTGTAAATTAAATAAATTATAGGGGCCAACTTGCAACAAGTATAGAACTTGAGGGATTTATTTTGCAAAAAAATCCGGTTTTAAGTGGATTTGGGCCAAGAACTCGGATCATCACCATCTTCCTCACCCGCTCTCTCTTCTCTCGCTACTCTCTCGGGTCAAGAATGGGAATAACTCCCAAATCAAAGTATAGGATCATGAAATTCCAATTTCTAGGATAACTAACTCATTGGATAATGTATTACTTTAAAATCGCATCTAAGCTTGAATTATATGAGCCAAAACAAGTTTTCAACTCTAAGTAAAAAAAAAAAAACCGTGGAAAATATCCTGCTATGGCGGTATGCGTTTGTCAAATTCTTTAAAATAGTAAACGACATCAGAAAATTCTAAAATTTTTACAGGAGGTAGGAAACTCATACATATTCATCATATTTAAAAATTGTTTCATATAAATTGCATTTAGGGCATCAAAACTATTTTTAAACGGACAATATCTTGTTCTCGGTGGAATCTGCCCAGTTTCACAAAAGTATCATAAAACATCCTACGAGACTCCGAATGATGTCAAACCAATTCTAAATGATAGGTAACTCATGTGGGATCATTTCCCAATTTGAATCACCTAGAAATTCCATCTATACTAAAAGTTACGGCCTTTCAAAGTTGAGTGCAGAAGCTGGAAAAAAGTCACATGTGCAAAATACATTGATTTTTCTTTCAAGCAATTCATCAAACACTATGGGGGCTTGGTAGATATCAAGTAGTTTTAATCTCATCCCATAACAAGACCTCATGCCCAACTCAAAGTATCAAGTAAATTACTTTTCCCCAACCACCAAAGTCTCAATAAATCCATAAAACTTCAATTATTTATCTTCAAACAACATATCTTATGATAGAAAAAGATAAGAGTAGAGAAGCATTACCTTTCTATGGAAATGAACACTTGAAATTGGTGGAGGAAGAAATTGAAATAGAGGAGATTGAGAAATCAACTTCGAAATCAAGACATCGATTGCCCCTTACAAGTGTTGGAGTAGAAGTTGAAGATGGTTGTTGAATGAGAAATCTTGAGAATGAAGATAATGCTTGTGTAATGGTGATGTAAAGAATGAAACTTGGGTTAGGGTTTGAGCACTTCCAACAATATTGTATTTAAGGGTGGAAAATAGGGTAAGACTTGCAAATGAGCCTCTAAATGGACTTTAAAATAGGATTGAATTGAAATTGGGCTTTCTTATAGTATAAGAGATAAAATTGGACTTTTAAACGGGCCTATAATTGGGTTTAAAACGAATAATTTCTAAAGTTTGGTCCTCAAACGTAAATTGAAAATAAATAAATAAATAGATATTTTATAAATTATTACTTTTTTTTTTAAATAATTCAATATAATAGTAAATATTATAAAATTTTAACTAGACGAGAGTACGCTGTTTAACTCTATAGGTGAAGTTGTAGCGACACGTTTGAGATTTTACTTTAATTAAATATTTTAATTTAAAGAAATTCGCGGTCACTACACGTTCGAACAACGGAGACAATTTGGTTATATTAAGTTAGGCGTGACGTGTTCGTTGTTCAAAGTCATGTATTCGATTGACATTATGTGTTTGTTAGGAGTTTGGGGTTTTGGATTTTTTGTTTGGGATTTAGGATTGGGGTTTGGGGTTGAATTGGGGATTACGATAAGTAGTTTCATGATATCGGTAGTTGTTTTATGATAATGAGAAATTCACAATGAACTAATGACATGGTTTTTTTATTTCCCGATTAATTTTATGACGCAATATATTACCGCAAGGGCCGTACAAGCAGACCCGGTTCTTCTTTGCGGCCATTGAGGCTACTGCCTCAGGCGCCCAGGGCGCCATCTGGGTAGCCCAACAAGCCTATTAGCATTTTAAATTTGAAAAAAAAAAATTGATTATTTGAAGCCCACAAGAACCAAGCATCTCTACGAAACTATTAAGTGCATCTATTCTATCGAGTGCCAATCGTAATCCTTGCTCTCCCTGTGTCCTCGCCGTCATCAACTCGTTTCCAGTCGACCACTAACGACCGACCACGAGGAAATAAGCACTTTTGCGGTTTGTAGTCTCAATGGCGCCAAATTGCGAATTTTATTTTTATTTCAGCTTTACTCTTTGGCTTTGGTATGTTGCCAATTCGATTGCAATTCTTTTAATTCTTAAATCTTAATTTGTTTTTGAGTTGTTTTGTTGTTGTAATTTGCATATTTGGGCTAAAAGAATCCAAATGATATTATTAATCCCGTATCGATGCCTTGACTTTTGAATTGTATTGAATTATTAATTTATTTATATAATTCTATTGACTATTGAATTGGAATCATGGAAGGATGGAATGGAGATGACTTGGTGTGGACTTTAGATTCAAAAATTACAGTTGAATTTTTCAGCTTATACATATAAGCATCTTGGCTATTAGATTGGAATCGTAGAGTGATGGAATGAACCGAATCTTTGAATTGGAAAATGTACTTTCTTTTCTTTGATTCAACTTCTATAATTGTTTTGAGGTCTCGCTTATTCTGCTTAAGTATGTATCCTTGAGAAGATTTTCATTTCTTTTGTATAGTTTTTAGGTTCACTTTGTTCTCTCAATTGGAGTAAGATAACATAACTATTGAGATATGTGATTAAGAATTAAAAATTTGTGACTTATTAACTTAGGTACGTTGAAGCTCAAACAAGAAAACGCCAACGAAAAGAAAATGCACTTAATGGAAAGTGAGGGAAGAAAATATCTCTACAGCAATGTCTCTATTTCGAGGTAAGCATTAGCTTACCATTACTCATTTAATAAGTTATTGAAAATGAAAGTCGCTTTGTCAATTTATATGAGTTTTTCTTTGTTCGCTTTTATAAATGTGGCATTGTCGGCTTATATGAAGGTGGTCTTGTCGGTTTATCTCAGTGTGTGGCCTTGTCGGCCTAATATATGCAATCTTTTTACAAGTTAATTAATAATTAAAAGTATGTTGAAAAAAACTTGTTGCATCGGGTGGCAACAGCCCAGGGCGCCAATTTATGTGTCGCCTCAGGCTATGAAAACCACAGGACCGGCGCTGCGTACAAGTAGTAAAGATTGGACTTTAAAGGTTCGGGTATCGTTTCCACGAGGGCTAAAGTGACTTCACAACTAGTTGATTGATTAATATAATATAAATACTAAACATAGACACATTTTGAGATTGGAAATTGTTTGGTTATAAACTAAAAGAAACTTTAATTCATGCAATATTCAAACAACGGAGATAGTTTTATTATATTAAGTTAGGCGTGACGTGTTCATTGTTCAAAGTCATGTATTCAATTGACATTATATTTGTTAGGATTTTGGGGTTTTGGGTTTTTTGTTTGGGGTTTAGGATTGGGCTTTGGGGTTTGGAATTGGGGTTTGGGGTTGAATTGGGGATAAAGATAACTAGTTTCATGATATCAGTAGTTGATTTACCCACTAGTTAAACGATTCCAATATGAAAAACGATGGTTGGTTGGTAATAACGATATTTGTTTCGTTATAATGATAGTTTTCTCGTGATAACGATAATTGTTTTTGGTGATAACGATAGTTGTGTCGTGATACAATATATAAATACCACGTCACTAGTTCATTCTAAGGTTCTCGTTATTAAGAAACAACTATCGTTATCACCGAACAACTATCATTATCCCAATCTCGGGTCATATAACTAGATGTGAAGTCAAAACGATAGTTGTTTTATAATAACGATACTTGTTTCGTGATAACGAGAAGTTTAGAATCTACTAGTTACATGATGAGTTGATTTACCAATTAGTAAAACGACTCTAATATGAAAAACGAGAGTTGGTTTGTAATAACGATAGTTGTTTTGTTATAACGATAGTTTTCTCGTGATAACAATAATTGTTTTTTGTTCATAACGATAGTTGTGTTGTGATACAATATCAAAATACCATGTCACTTGGTCATTGTGAGGTTCTCGTTATTATGAAGCAACTATTGTTATCACCAAACAACTATTGTTTTCCCAATCTCAGATCGTATAACTAGACGTGAAATCAAAACGATAATTGTTTTATAATAACGATACTTGTTTCGTGATAAGGAGAAGTTTAGAATCTACTAGTTACATGATGAATTGATTTACCAATTAGTTAAACGACTCCAACATGAAAAACAATAGTTGGTTTGTAATAACGATAGTTGCTTGGTAATAATGATATTTAATATGATTGATCAGCTGGGAGGTCAAACAACGGAGACTGGTTTATGATATTAAGTCATGCATGGCGTGTTCATTATTCAAAGTCAAGTATTCGATTGACATTTTGTGTTTTGGGTTTTTTCGGTTTTTTGTTTGGGGTTTGGGGTTTAGGGTATAACGATACCTGTTTCGTTATAACGACAGTTGTTCTATTAAAAACGGTAATTATTTAACGATAACGACAGTTGTTTCTCGTGATAACGATACCTATTTCGTTATAACGACAGTTGTTCTGTTAAAAACAATAGTTGTTTAACGATAACGATAGTTGTTTCCCGTAATAACGATACCTGTTTCGTTATAACGACTATTGTTCTATTAAAAACGGTAGTTGTTTAATGATAACGATAGTTGTTTCCCGTGATAACGATACCTCTTTCGTTATAACGACAGTTGTTCTGAGCTTTGTTTATTAGGGTCAGTCAAACATGGAAATTATTTAAAAAGCCCACTCAAAACTAGTTATTGTGCAAATGACCTTCAAAAGTTGATCGAATGATAACGATAGTTGAGTTAGTGATAACGAAAATTGATGTAGTCATAACGAAAGTGGATTTTGTGATAATGAAAGTTGATTTAGGCATTAATGTGAAACTGCCTATTTTGAAAAATAAAAAACATATTTGTTAACCAAAAAACTTTTGTGTAAATATGTTTCATGTCTAGTACCCAAACAGTTTTTCACACACATATAAATTGGTTTCATATGTATGAAACCATATTTCATACGTATGAAACACAGGTTTCATACGTATGAAACTTGTGTTTCATGTATGAAACGGATGTTTCATACGTATGAAACACAGGTTTCATACGTATGAAACTTGTGTTTCATGTATGAAACGGGTGTTTCATACGTATGAAACACAGATTTCATACATAATAATATATGGATTCTTTTTCCCAACTTTGCTACCATAGCATTCAATACAAGTAATTGATATATGCTTTATTTTGTGATAACGATACTTGTTAAGTGAACAATAGGCAACGAATACAGTATCGTTATGCATAATGGATAACGACTGTACAGTCGTTATCATTGATATACACTATTGTAGAATTAGAAGAGGAGATTACAAAATCAAATTTGATCAACGAAAGTTGATTTTGTGATAACAAAAGTTGATTATATGATAACGAAAGTTGTTTGGGTGATAACGAAAGTGGATTGAGTTATAACGAAAGTTGACTAGGTGATAACGAAACTTGATGTCGTCAACACGAAACCTGATTTCGTCAAAACTAACGTTGATGTAGTCATAATGAAAGTTGATGTGGTCATAATGAAAGTTGATGGACTGATAACGAAAATTGATTTAGTGATAACGATAGTTATTTCCCATGATAACGATACCTGTTTCGTTATAACGACTGTTGTTCTGTTGAAAACGGTAGTTGTTTAACGATAACGATAGTTGTTTCCCGCGATAACGATACCTGTTTCGTTATAACGACTGTTGTTCTGTTAAAAACGGTAGTTGTTTAACGATAACGATAGTTGTTTCCCGTAATAACGATACCTCTTTCGTTATAACAACAGTTGTTCTGGTGAAAACGGTAGTTGTTTAACGATAATGATAGTTGTTTCCCGTGATAACGATACCTGTTTCGTTATAACGACAGTTGTTCTGTTAAAAACAGTAGTTGTTTAACGATAACGTTAGTTGTTTCCCTGGATAACGATACCTGTTTCGTTATAACGACTGTTGTTCTATTAAAAAACGGTAGTTGTTTAACGATAACGATATATGTTTCCCTTCATAACGATAGCTGTTTCATTGTAACGACAGTTTTCTTGTGTAATGATAGTTGTTTTTTGGTAATAACGATAGTTGTTTTATGATAACGATAGTTGTATCATGATATGATATCAAAATACCATGTCACAGTTCATTGTGAGATTCTCGTTATCACCAAACAACTATCGTTATCACCAAACAACTATCGTTATCCCAATTTCGGGTAGTATAACTAGACGTGAAGTCAAAACGATAGCTGTTTTATAATAATGATACTTGTTTCGTGATAACAAGAAGATTAGAATCTACTAGTTACACGATGAGTTGATTTATCAATTAGTTAAACGACTCCAACATGGAAAACGATAGTTGGTTTGTAATAACGATAGTTGTTTCGTTATAACGATAGTTTTCTCGTGATAACGATAATTGTTTTTTGGTCATAACGATAGTTGTGTTGTGATACAATATCAAAATACCATGTTACTTGTTCATTATGAGGTTCTCGTTATTATGAAACTACTATCGTTATCACTAAACAACTATCGTTATCCCAATCTCGGGTTGTATAACTAGACATGAAATCAAAACGATAATTGTTTTATAATAACGATACTTGTTTTGTGATAAAGAGAAGTTTAGAATCTACTAGTTACATTATGAATTGATTTACCAATTAGTTAAATGACTCCAACATGAAAAACAATAATTGGTTTGTAATAACAGTAATAATCGTTTTGCCCTATTTGGGGTATCTTAAGCCATTTGGGAATCTCGTTGTCAAAAAAACAATTGTCGTTTTCATATATTGAGGTTGTGTCATGCATACGGAAGATGTAGTTGTCACAAAAATGCACGGATCGGATAGGTGTGAAGTTATCATTATAACGAATCAACTATCGTTATCACGAAACAACAATCGTTTTTCCCTACTTTGGGTATCTTAAGCCATTCGAGACTCTCGTTGTCAAAAAATAACTGTCGTTTTCATATATTGAAATTGTGTCATGCATACGGAACATGGAGTTGACACTAAAAGTGCACGGATCGAATAGATGTGAAGTTATCGTTATCACAAATCAACTATCGTTAGCGCGAAACAACAATCGTTTTCCCCACTTTTGGGTACCTTAAGCCATTCGAGACTCTCGTTGTCAAAAAAATAATTGTTAATTTTTTATATGGGTATGCACAAATTAATTTTTAATAAATAGAAGATTCGAACTACAAAATACCTATTAAATATACTCAAGTATCTTAATACAATTATACCCTATAGGAGTGAGCTTATAGCCTTACATCTCTAAGAAACTCAAAGCCCATAAATTCTACGTTTCACCTAGCAAACTCGTCTTGCATTAGATCTTCCACGCTTCGTACTTTATATCTTTTTGGTAAAACTCCGACCAAGTAACCGTCTAGGAAATGACCAGCTTCATGGTAGAAGAATTACAATTGGTGATGTGAAGAATGGGAGTAATCATGCAGAATAAAATGAAGAATACATATTATCAAGGACTTGGAGATTTCAAGTTTAAGTCAACCTTGGTTACTCAGAAAAAGCATCTTACCTGTATGCACATTTGATGATCTTCAAAGGGAGAATCATCTCCTTTCCTTTCATCCTTCATCAAATTTTCAGATTCCAGCAAAAGGCACATGCTAAATATTATTTGAGTTATAGAAAAGAAATAGACATGTAACAAAATAGTGCGATTCTTGTTCGTCAATTTGATCATGATGTTTTGTTCTCTTTAATTTTGCAGAAATCTCAAACTCTGTAATGTGATTTCACATTTTTACTCTCCACTATCTCCATCTGCGAAGTTCTTACTGTCACATATTCAATCACCATAGCAGTCGCCACAATTTCAATCACTAATCTTTCTCATATAACTTTCTTATTTATTCCTTACGAAAAATGTCATTCCTACAACTAACGATCAATTGCATTAATTCCGCGACAGTAGTTGCTTTAATTAGATGAAATAGGCAAATGGACAAAGGGACTGAGATTGAAACAGTAGTTAATAAACTATGAAGTTCTGCAATTGAAGAAAGGAGAAACGAGGACACACCACTTCTTCATCGTCTTCCTCCAACAATGCGAACTACAGGCTATATTTGATGGCACGAAGAATTGAATCGACTATCAATGGCAGTGAAGGTGTTTCTATCTTTCCATTGAAATTCGAAGATACCCAAAACCACGAAGACCACCTGGCTGACCCGATAATTGCTTCACGAGAGACGGAGCCGCCTTGTAATTCCCTATCCACTCTCCCTATACGCCATCGTATTGTCTACGGCTGCTTCAATTTCGCCCGTACAAACCACCTGGGCTTTACTTGTTTGCCTGTGTATTGATGGAGCAGAAATTTCTCTGATTGGCTTGTGAATTTTCATATCAATTATTTGGGGAGGATATAATTGTAAATATGTTTCTTAATTAATTTTACATTATTTTAAAAGCTATTTTTTGGGTCAAAGGTTATTTAGCCAATATGGAATATGGGGGAGGCCATTTGACCCAATTCCCTGCCTATTTCGGGCGTTTTATTTAAAAGGGACAGTCAACCCAGAAAATTATTTAAAAGACCTACCCAAAATTAGTTATTGTGTAAGTGACCTCCAATTTAACTAAAGGTCAAAAAATATGGCAAATAACTAAAATACCCTTTCTAATTTTTTAATTTTTATTTTTAATAACCAAATTCTCTATCCCTCTCACTGTATGTATCGTACGTACCTACGCTTTCATTCCCGTTCTTCGCTCGGCTGAATCCATTGTGTGCACTCCGAAAAACTTCTTCCTCTATCATTTAACTTGTAGAAACTTGAAAATCATGTTGTTGGAAGCCTGTATAGGTAGTTGAAGATCTACAAAAGATCATATTTTGGTGCTTGAAAGGAAGGGTGAAAAGATTTGAAGAAATAAGCAAATTGGTAGGTTTTCTTACTATTTTTACTTCATAACCATCTTAAACTTCATCACTTTGTATAATTTTTATGATCTCTACATGATGATACTGTAAAAATTAAATACCAATGATAACGAATGTACAGTCGGTATGTGTTATATATAACGACACTGCATTCGTTATCTCTTTCTTAACTAAAATTATTTTGATTTCATGATTCTCAATGCAAAGGTGTCATATTTTCATGTTCTCCAGCTCAGTTTGACATATTTTTATTGCAGTAAGTATATATTAACCATAACGATGGGGAAGTCGTGATCTTTTAGGCATAACGATACTGCATTCGTTATCTGTTCAACGGCTTGTTTTTTAAACTCTCAACTAAATGTCACATATTTTCATGATTTATACTGACATATATGTAATGAGTAATTATAGGTCAGGTATAATGATTGTACTCATTTATTGTGTAATGCATAACGAAACTGCATAAAGAAGGTTGATTTACTGATAATGAAAGTTGATTGAGTTGTAACGTAAGTTGATTAAGTGATAATAGAAATTGATTGAGTAAAAATGAAAGTTGGTTGAATGGTAACGAAAGTTGGTTGAATGATTATAATAGATGATTCGGTCATAACAAAAGTTGATTGAGTCATAACGATAGTTGAGTTAGTATGATAACGAAAGTTGATTCTCCTATAAAGAAAGTTGATTGAGTAATAACGAAAGTTGATTGAGTGGTAACGAAAGTTGATTGAGTGGTAACGAAAGTAGATTAGTCATAAACAAAGTTGGTTGAGTCATAATAAAAGTTGAATTTGCTATAAGTAAAGTTGATATAAAGGGTGAATTTGAGTAAATTAAAAGTGTTTTAAAGTGTTTTAAAGTAAAAGAGGAGAGAGAATGGGTGGAGGTGAGTGGTTGAGATTTATGGATGTGATGAGATGTGTGGATATAATTGATTTAGGAGAGAGAAAAAAGTTGGAAAAAGTTGAAAAAAGTGGGAAAATTGTGGAAAAAAGAGCACACATTCATGCTTATAGCCATAACAAAAGTGAATTAACCATAAGGAACGTTGATTGAGTCATAAAGGAAGTCGATTTAGCTATACCGAAAGTTGATGTAGTCATAACAAAACTTGATTCAGTTAAAACGAATGTCGATGTAGTCATTACGAAAGTTGATTTTTCTATGACGGAAGTTAATTGACTGATACCAAAAGTTGATATGGTCACAACGAAAGATGGTTAGGAATAACGAAAGTTGATTGAGCATAACGAAAGATGAATTATAACGAAAGTTCATTGATTGGTAACAAAAGTTAATTCAGCCATAACGGAATTGGATTAGCCATAACAAAAGTTGAGGGAGTTATAATGTGACATGATTCAGGTGTATTCTAATTCATTGAAGTAATATTTATGAATTTTTTTTGCTTGTATGCAGCCGTGGGTTCTATGAAGATGGTGTGGATACAAGTATGTCACTTCGTTGAGTTTGAAAAGAGTAATGAAGGCACGTGGACGTGGAAATATATGGAGAACAGTGAAGAGAATATCAATCCGATTTCTATTTCTGACAACATTTCTTTTTTGGAGCTTTACAAGCTGGTTGGGGACCTCGTAAAGTTGGAAAATAATTTGTTTCGATTAGAGTTAAGGTCCCTTAATCCGAAGATGTCTAGATTTCCAGTTCCCCTGGTGAAGATTGACTCCGATAACAAAGTGAAGTGGTATATGTCCATTTGTGAAGAACATCCTCTTTGCGTTACACTAGTGAAAAAGACGACCGAAGATGGAGCTGGAGATCATAGTTTAGAGAACATTGAAAAAAATACCGAGAATGTACCAACGGAAGTTCAGGTTTTTAATTGTAGTGACAAAGGGTCTATAAATCATGAAAGGGTGGAAGTTGAATATGTTGATAGTGTAACAGATTTTGTGCAGAATGTTGATGACATTACGAATGCTAATGTAGATGGCAATTTTGTTGAATGGGATGCATTGAAGGTGATTGAGGGAAACGCCGAATGTGAAGACGTAGGAGGAACAATTTCTGCAATAGATGAGGGCCATGAGAAATTTTCAACAGAAGATGTCACAGTTCGAAAGTCAAGTTCATCTTTGAGTGCTCCCCCCTGTCCATCCTCGGTAAGGATTCCAGAGAGTGAAGACTTGCAATGCAATGATATCTTTCCATCCAAAAAAGATTTAATTGCAAAACTGTTGGAGCTGGCATTGGCGTGCCATTTCGAATTCAGAGTGGTAAAATCAACTAAAAGCTTGTATGTGATTAAATGTATTGAAAATAACTGTAATTGGCATTTGAGGGCAGCGAAGATGAAAGGAGCAGAAATCTTTGAAATTCGGAAGTATGTTGGACATCACAGTTGCTCCATAAGTGTACGACGTAAAGATCACAGGCATGCAACATATCAACTAATTGGGAAGGACATTACCGAAAATTATAGAGATGCCAACAGGATTTATAGACCGAAAGACATTATTAGTGATATTCGTCGGAAATTCGGGATCACTATAAGCTATACTAAGGCATTTATGGCAAAGCGCCATGGATATGGTTTGATTCGAGGATGGCCAGAAGAAAGTTATGCAAAGCTCCCGGAATATTGTTACTTGTTGGAGGAAAAAAACCCTGGGACGTCGACATTCATTGAAACAAGTGAAGATGGGCATTTCAAGTATTGTTTCATTGCTTTAGGACCGTGCATTCGTGGATTTCGCTCTTCAATTAGAAAAGTAATATCTGTTGATGGAACATTCTTGACGGCCAGATACGGAGGTACCCTACTTATTGCAACAGGTCAAGATGCAAAGTTTCAAATTTATCCGCTTGCATGGGCTATAGTGGACTGGGAGAATAGTGCTTCTTGGACTTTTTTCTTTGAAAATTTGAAAGAAATTACAGGCGATACTTCAGATCTTGTTATTGTTTCTGACCGGGGTACAAGCATCCCAGGTGCTTTTCAGGAAGTGTTTCAGCATGCACATCATGGGTATTGCAATTATCATTTGTTAAGAAACCTAAAAACTGAGTTTCCAAGGCTCGAATTGGATGGATTGTTTTGGGCAGCAGCAGAAGCTTATTCAATGCCTCATTTCAAACTAACATGGCAAAGACTATGTAGTAGGCACGATGGTATTAGAGGATACTTAGAGAGAGCTGGTTTACACCATTGGGCTAGAGCACATTTCCAAGCAACTCGTTTCAACATAATGACGACAAACAATGCCGAATCAATGAACTCTACGCTAAAGAATGCACGGGACTTTCCAATTCTTGGTTTGATTGAGCATAGCAGAGAGACATTGCAGAGATGGTTCCATGAAAGGCATACTCGGGCAGAAAAATGTAGTAGCTTCCTCACCCCACCTTTAGAGGAGAAGTTGTGTGGTAGCTACAACGTATCAAATGGGATGGAGGTAAGTTATGTATCCTCGACTGTTTTACAAGTTGTTGGACATACCAGGAATCATATAGTTTATTTGGAGGAAGGGAAATGTACATGCAGAAAATTTGAAATGGACCAGTTTCCATGTGCACATGCTATTGCCGCGATAAGATTTATGAATGAGAATGGGTATAGTTTTTGCTCCAAATTTTATACGAGTTCTTGTTGGAGAGACTCATATTCAGAAGCTATTTATCCTTTGCCAAGTGAGGACGATTGGATAATTCCAGAGCATGTCAAGTCAAGAATTGTGTTGCCTCCATTATCCCGACGTTCATGGGGTCGTCCTGCAAGAGAAAGAAAGAAATCAGCTGGTGAGCCTCGAAAAAGTCTCTTGGTCGACCTCTGAGAAGGTGCGTAAGTGCAGTAAGTGTTCTAATCCCGGCCATAACCGTGGTAAGTGTAAAGAGGTTACACCACAGTGAAGTGAAACTATGTAGCCACTTAGTTATTTTTTTTTTTGGTTGATCTCATATTTTGTTTTACTTTTAATGTGTCGATCTTTAAAGACATTTGGATCAATCCATTTTACGTAATTGATGGTGTGGACAACTGTATAACTAACGTGGCTTGAACATCGCGAATGAGTAGTGCCTCCATCTGTATCGAAATTGTTCTTGTATCGTTATGTATAATTTTTTGGTTCTTGCAACTATTTGTGTTATAACCATGTCGAAGTAGGACATAAAAACAGGTACTCCAGCGCAAAACCAAGTTTCGTTATGGCTCAGTCCACTTTCGTTATACCTAGTCTAATGTCGTTATTGTTCAATCAACTTTCGTTATTGTTCAATCAACTTTTGTTATTATTCAATCAACTTTCGTTATTGTTCAATCAACTTTCGTTATTGTTCAACCAACTTTCGTTATGTTGATATCAACTTTTACTATCACTAAAATCAACTTTCGTTACGACTAAATTAACTTTCGTTATATTCGTTATAGAAGAATCAACATTTGATTACAGGGAAATCAACATTGGTTATAGGAGAATCAAATTTCATTATCAATAAATTAACAAACGTTATGGGCACATCAACTTTCGTTATTATTCAATCAACATTAGTTATAGGGGAATCAACTTTCGTTATTACTAAATCAACATTCATTATGTCCGCGTCAAGTTTCGTTATGGTAAATCAACTTTTGTTATGAGTAAATCATCTATCTTTATCTGTTAATCAACTTTCGTTATCGGCCAACCAACTTTCGTTATTACAATATCGACTTTCTTTGTAGGTAAATGAACATTTTTTATTACTCACTCAACTTTCGTTACACCTCGGTCAACTTTCCTAATTACTAGATAAATTTTCTTTATCTGTCAATCAACTTCCCTTGTTACTAAAACGACTTTCGTTATTACTAATATAACTTTCACTACGAAGAAATCATGTATCGTTATCACCCAATCAACTTTCGTTATCACCCAAATGGACTTTCGTTATCGCCTACACAACTTTCGTTATAACCCCGTATACTTTCGTTATCGCTCAGTCCACCTTCGTTATCAAATAAAAAACTTTCGTTATCGCCAGACAACTTTCGTTATCACCCCGCAAACTTTCGTTATTGCCCAGAGCATGTCAAGTTTTCACCAAGACAAATTTCGTTATCGCCCAGACAACTTTCGTTATCACCTCATAAACTTTTGTTATCGCCTAGATAACTTTCATTATCATCCCGTAAACTTTCCTTATCACCCCGTAAACTTTCGTTATCGCCCAGACAACTGTCGTTATCACTCCGTAAACTATCGTTATGACGAAATCGACTTTCTTTATCAGTAAATCAAATTTCGTTATCACTCACTCAACTTTCATTAACAATCGATCAACTTTCCTCATTGCTAGGTAAATTTTGGTTATATGCCAATTGTAGTGACCGCGAATTTCCTTAAATTAAAATATTTAATTAAAGTAAAATCTCAAACGTGTCGCTACAACTTCACCTATAGAGTTAAACTGCGTACGCTCGTCTAGTTAAAATTTTATAAAATTTACTATTATATTGAATTATTTAAAATGAAAACAAAAATAATAAGTTATAGTATATATATTTATTTATTTATTTTCAATTTACGTTTGAGGACCAAATTTTAGAAATTATTCGGTTTAGATCCAATTAGAGGCCCATTTGTAGTCCAATACGGTCCAATCCAATTTGAAACCCGTCTAGAGGCCCATTTGCAAATGCTATTCTAAATTTTACCCTTATATACACTTTTTGAGTGTGCTTAAACCCTAGCCACATTCTCCTCCATTGTCAACCTCAAGATCAATCTATCCATTCTTATCCAACTAATCAAACTTCAAGAGGTAATATTTCTTGCCACTTTGTTCATATTTCAATTTCTAAATTTTATTGTTGTAAGTATTAATCATCTATTTGTGTTGTCACTTGATTTTTCACACAAAGTAGCAATGTACATACACAATATAATGCATATACATGATACACGCATAGATACATACGTATACACCACCACCTCGGCCACCACCGCCGACCGCCACCCACCACCAGTAACACCATCATCCCCATACAAACACACAGAAACAACCAGAACACGCACGCACGCACGCATATAGATACAATATACATTCACGCCATACATACTCGTATCAAGCTCGGCCCAAAAACATCACCATGTCCAAAAACTCAACTTCACAACGCAAAAATCATACCTACACCTTCCTCTCCATCCCTAGAACATCGTAGTATAGTTTAATTCCAAAATTTTCAACGAATCAAACCAATTTTGAAAATACCCAAATTTCTACCTAAGTTTCAATCCTTCATTTCTCCCTAAATACTCAACCATTTTTCAATCAAAGACCACCACTAGGTTCACTACACCTCCGTCCACCTTCGCCAAAAAACCGCCAATCGCCGTAAATCGAGAGAGAGAGAACCCGAGGCCGAGAGTGACGAGCCGAGAGAGAGAGAGAGAGAGTAGTCGGGTGAAAGAGAGAAGTATCCGGCCCATGTGATTTAATCCGGATATTTGCAGCCCAAGTCCCTCTAATTTATTTTCTTGTTTAAGTTGGTCCTTAAGATTTATTTAAAGTTTCAATCCTCAACTTTTAATTTTTACAATTTAGTCCCTCAACATTATTTACAACTCTAATCCTTAATTTTATTTATTTTATTTAAATGAGCCCTCAAATTTTATTTAATTTCAAGTCCCTAACTTTCAATTGTTGCAATTTGACCCCTAAACTTTTATTTCACTTTTAATCCTTCAATTTCTTTTTCATATTTAATCTAACCCCCAAAATTTAATTGCATATTAGTCCCTCATGTTTTAAAAATGTTATAATTGAGCCCAAAATATTTTTAGTTCACTTTTATTGCATAATAGGTCCTCAAACTATTAAATTCTTTCAAATTGACCCCCAAAGTTTTATATTCTTTCCATTTTGGTCCACAAACTTCTATATTACTTATAGATACTTAATATTTAAGAATATTAACATAAATTAAACTCGTTATTGGCTAGACGAGGCGTACAGATAGCTAGAGGATTGATTTCTCACCGTTAGTAAGCTCAATACTCGGCTAAAGGTTAAGGTAGATCCCTTTTCTAAAAAGTTTCTTTTAAATGTGCGCAATTGCAATTAATATTATTATAAATCCGCATGTAAATGTTATGTGATGATAGGCTTTTTAGCCTACTTTTTGACGTGCTTCCTCGGCACTATGGCGATAGGCTCTTTGCCTAATTACGGCGTGATTTAATAGCATTATGACGATAGGTCTTTGACCTAATATATTATAATGACGTGCTATTAATCACTATGATGACGTGCTGCGATTAAGAGGGATGATGAACGAACTTGTATTTTATACTGTTAGTATTTTATGAAAATGATGATTATGTGCATTTATTTTGTAATATATATTAATTGTGGTGCGCGGGATCTACTGAGTATTTAACATACTCACGATTTTCTCTATCAAATGAACAAATTGCAGATTAAGGAGCCGGAGGCTTGGCGAGGCGTGGGAATCTCTTAGGGACTTTTAAATAAATTCGTTTTAAATACATTGACAATTGAGCACTTTTAACTGTTGAAGTAATGGCTATTGAATGTTTTGAATTTACTAGTACTTTAATCGGATGTTTTTGAGGACAGCGTTGAAACTATCGTGAGACACTCTTTTGATTTTATTAATTTAAATAAATTTCCGCATTTTAGCTATTTGTTATCTTTCCGCATTTATTTATATTATATAAAAAAAAGAAATGGTTAGTTTTAAAGAAAGAACTAGCGTTCTGAGTTCTTCGAATTCGGGGCGTTACACCAATACCTTTCGTTGTCACTAAAGCAACTTTGGTTATCACTAACGAAAGTTCCATTTTATCGTCACAGGTTCGCTATCACAAAAGAATTATCAACTGTCGTATACTACGGCTGTTTAACTAATGGGGAAATTCAAATTACCATATTAGTAGTAGAAATCCATCACCAAACAATAAAAACAAATTTCTAGTTGCATTGGAACTGCTCATGTATCATTATTACGAATCAAGTTTCGTAATTCATATCTGCTGTTTTTCATGCACTGTTCGAGTAGTGGATACTGTTTTATTATTATCAGTTAGGCAAGACATGTTCGTTGTTCAAAGTCATGTATTCTCGATTGACATTTTGTATTTTGGGTTTTTTGTTTGGGGTTTATTGTTTGGGGTTTGAGGTTTGGGGTTTGGGGCTTGGGGTTTGGGGTTCGGGGCTTGGGGCTTGGGGTTTAGATGTTTGGGGTTTGGGTTCAGGGCCTTGGGGATATCTATTTCGCTATAACGACAGTTGTTTCTTGGGATAACGGTACCAGAAGACCAATAACACTCGTTCATGCTGGTGATAACAGTAGTTGATTAAGTGACAACGAAAATTAAGCGATGAGTACCGAAAGTTGGTTTGGTGTAACGAAAGTTATTTGGCCGATAACGAAACTTGTCTGCGAGATAACGAAAGTTGAATGTTCGACAACGAAAGTTAATCGAACAGTAACGAAATGTTAGTCTGGTCATAACGATAGTTGATTTGATTATAACGAAAGTTGTCTGCACAAAAGCGAAAGTTGAATGTGCGATAACGAACGTTGATTGGTGATAACGAAACTTGTATGAGCAATAACGAACGTTGATTTTGCGATAACGAAAGTGAAATGGGTGATAACGGAAGCTGTCTTTGCGATAACGAAAGTTGAATGTGCGATAACGAACGTTGATTGGGTGATAACGAAACTTGTCCGAGCAATAACGAACGTTGATTTTGCTAATTATGCTACCACAGAAAAGGAATTGCTAGCAGTAGTGTTTGCTCTACAACTCCCGTTTGAAGCTATTCCCCGGTAAGCTCAGATCCATATGGTCGGAACCGTTCACAATCTCCAAGATGGCTCCATATCTCAAGCACGATTTTCAAACTGATTTTTCGAAAGAGAAGTCGGCTCGGGACTATAACCGAGCGCTAGGGGGAGGAACCCACCCGGTACACTCGTTCCAATTTTATTTCGATTTTTTGCTTTCTTTGCGTTCTTCTTTCTTATTTTCCTATTTTTAATAAGTAAATCCTAAAAGAAGTTTCCTGTTAATAATAATTATTAGTGTATATATATAAAAAAAAGGGACGAGGTCGCGCGGATCGCGCCTCAGGCCGATGCGCGATCGGCGCGCTCCTCGCGCGCGCTGCAGATCGCGCCCGGTCGCGCCCTGCAGCGACGCGCGACCAACGCGACCCGCAGGGGCGTAGGAGGGCGCGCGATGTCGCGCCCCATAATGGGGAGCGACCGGCGCGAGCCAAAAAAAAAAAAACAAAATTTATTGCTCCCCCTATTTTTTAATAATAAAAAAAAACCCCATGAAACTTAAAAGCGGGTTTCTCCTCTCTAATTCCCACCTAGTTCCATTTCCTCTCTTTCTTTAACTTCTTCTCTCTGTCTCTCTCTTCCCTAAACTTTCCCTCCCACAATCACTTACCATTACCAATTGCATGAATTTAGAAGTGTATTCCACAATTGCTACTTGTTTTCTCCTACTGTTTCCCCCCAAAATAATCAAACACATTCAAAGAGGTAAGTAACAAAATCATGTTTTACTTGCATAGGTTGATTGAACGCTGATTTGAGTTCTTTGTTTGTAATGGGATGCGATTATCAAGTATTTATGAAGACACTTGCTTAGGAATCCTACATAATTCAATGCTAAGGGTACTTACACCCTTCAAATATTATTGATTCATATCTTTTCTTACTATTGCATGCTAGGTGTTCGATAAATTGTCTAGACCAATGTCCGCTTGTTTTATCCCCATTGCATGCTAGGTGTTTGCTATATTGCTTGAACCAATTCCCTTTTTGTCACCACTTCACTATGAGTTTAGTAACCAATGAGTTTGGGGAAGCACTTTGATATATACAAACATCGTTTCCGTTTTGCTTGTCCTTGATATAACCTATCTATATGCAATCTCATGACATGTACTTGGTGATTCATAGGATCATGACGGACAGGACAAGAGACTTAGCTCGAGCAAAGAAAGGAAAGAGTGTTGCCACGAGCTCCACCACTTCCAAACGGTCTAGGAGTGACACTACAACATATGAGCCATTTATCTTTGAGGAAGCACAGGACCGCTTTGATACAATCCAAGGACAACGCTTTATCTATGAGCGTATGGTTGATTTGAAAGAAGTAGACTCTCTCGGAGTCAGTGAAATTATCCAACGGAAGAAGTGGGGTAAGTTGGTTGCTAAACCACATACCGTATACCATAACGTAGTATATGAGTTTTATGCCAATCTCAACCCCGACATCGAGGAGCCGACAGAAGAGCTTGCATATTAGACCTTTGTTCGTGATGTTTGGGTCCCCTTTAGCCCCGTCGTTATAGCTGAGTATTACTCTGTCTCTTCCACGCTCGGTACACCAGAACTACCACCAATCAATGCTGAGTGGGATGAGATCATTCAAGATTGCTTCCGGGATGACAGTTCAAAGAGGTGGGCAAAGCATAAAAAAGTGGGACATGGGCAGTTGAGCCTACGATACAAACTCTTTCATTATATCATATGCCACAATGTCGATCCCAGCTCTAACTTGACCGACATCTCGCACATTAAACGGGCAATGCTATACCACTTAGCAAATGGTGGCGATATTGATTTCGGTAAAATCATTTTCGACAAAATCATGGGTATCGGTAAAGATCCAATCGGGAAGCGTCTCATTTTTCCATCTTTGATCTCCGCTCTTTGCAAAAAAGCTAAGGTCCCGATAACCCCTACTGAAGGAGAAAAGACACGACCACCCATCATTAACCGGGGCACGCTTATGCAATCTAAATCACAAAGTCAATTGTTCAAGGCCCCATCCGGGCCCCCCGATGAAGAGAATGACCAAGGTGATGAAATACCTCCTCTGACAAATGAGCACCCAGTGGACTCCGACATGAGACTCGCCCTTCACCACATTGAAACACAATTGCAACAAGACCGAGCGTACAACGAACAACAGTGGCAATGGGTTCGTCATTCTCTACAAGCTCAAGAAGAGGATCGGGCCCGAGATCATCAGGAGGTTATGAAGATGTTCGAGTAGCTCCTACGGCATCAAGGGCCATCCGGCCCTTTCAATGGATGATTTTCTGGACTAACGAAAGTTGGTTGGGTGTAACGAAAGTTGTTTGGGCGATAACGAAAGTTGTCTAGCCGATAACGAAACTTGATTAAGTGACAACGGAAGTTAATCGAATAGTAACGAAAGTTGATGTGGTCATAACGACAGTTGATTTGATGATAACGAAAGTTGTCCGCACAATAACGAAAGTTGCTATTGCGATAACGAAAGCTGTCTGTGCGATAACGAAAGTTGACTGTGCGATAACGAAAGTTGATTGGGTGATAACGAATGTTCTTTGTAAACATAACGAATGTTGATTTCGTGATAATGAAAGTCGTTTCGTGATAACGAATGCTGACTGTGTGATAACGAAAATTGATTGCATGGCAATGAAATTCGATTTTACCATAATGAAATATGGTTAGTCGTAACGACAGTTAATATGGCCATAACGAAAGTGGGTTGAATGATCACAGAAGTTTCTTCAATCATAATCAATGTTGATTTCGGGATAGCGGAAGTTGGTTGCATCATAACGAAGGCTCATTCGTGATAACGAATGTTGACCTGGGATGATTAACTAAAGTTTTGTGGGTGATAACGAATGTTGATTTATTGATAACGAAAGTTGATTTAAACATTCATTTTGTTGATTCAGTCACAACGACGGTTGAATAAGTCAAATTTGAAATGAAATTGTCATAACGAAAGTTGTTATTGTGATAACGAAAGTTAGTGGGCTGACAACGGAAGTTGATTTACTGGTAACGAAAGTTGATTGAGCCATAACGAAGGATGATTCGTGATAACGGCTATTGACATGGGGTTCAATGAATTATATGTGTGTGCTAACAAACATTTGATTCATTCATAACGAAAGATGATTGCCGCATAAGCAAAGTTGATTCAATCATAACGAAGGATGGGTTAGTCATCACATTTATTGATATACTCTAACATTCATGATGGTTGAGTCATAACCAATGTTGAATTAACCATAACATAAGTGACTTCGTGATAACGAAAGTTGATTGTGTTGTACCGAAAGTTGATTTAACGAGTGCTTATTTACTGATAACGAAGGTTGATGATTACAACGAAAGTTGAACTAATGATAACGAAAGTTGAACTAATTGATAACGAAACTTAATTTTACAGCAAGGGAAGTGGCTTAGCCCCAAATATAGTGCAAAAATATTACTTATACACATTCTAACAAAAGACTACTTTCACATGTTTAGCCAAAATATATCCTACACTATATCCATAAGCACTAAGGATCAAAATGGAAAGCAAATAGCTCTCATTGCCATTTTTCCCGCCACCGAGGCATATGTTTATCTGACACGCCTTTTACATCCAATCTGGCCTGTAGAAAATCGATGAACTTGATTGTAAACATCCCACAATCTGACCTGCAAATAAATCATACCATATACATAAGTTTATGAGTTGTACCAATATATGAATTCACCAAATGTGCACTTTATACCCGTTTGATTGGCTCGGAACTTTCAAGCGCTTCATAGCAAACTCTTTTATACTATAATCCCCATCTTCATGCGCCATTCTCATTAATAACGGTAGGACATCCTGGAACGGCTTCATTTCCCGTTTAAGTTGTTCTTGACGAATAATGCTCGTGAGACTATCATATACATAGATGCATCTAGTAAGATCAATCTCTAATGCAATCCAATATTTTGCTCTCATTACAGAAAGGAACATACAATGTAGTACATGTACTCCATGGTCTGCTAACAGCTGGCACATTCCCTTTGACGTAGTTCACTAAGGCTTTGTCAAATAATGGGGGTTCAGAAGATTTGGTATTTGACTTTTGCCCAAAATAGATCCTCACGTATTGGACGAAGGTGGAGTCCAAGATTGCACAATCTTGTCTAAATAGACCTGGGAAAGTTCTAGCTCGGACTCTTATATTGTAAAGCGCTGCATCCATGTGCTACAGGTAAAACCTCATATTAGATAAATAAGTAAGCTATATTGGATTAAAAATTAATATCTTAACCAATCTCCATTAAGTACATACATCGTCTCTAAGCCATCCGTCAACCCTAATAAGCTCTTTGAAGAACGATTTGCTTGCGTCACCAGTAGGTAGTTCAACTTCATCCCTGGAAAGACAGGAAAAAAATGAATGTATATGTCCAATTACTACATGCTATGCTATTAAAAGGACAAACACAAGCCTTTATAAAAAAGTTACCCGTCTGCAGCGCCTGACAACCACCTCTCCAGATCATCAAGTTTAGCCGGATCTACTGCTCTGAATGGATCAGAGGCAGTCACATTTCGAAGTCTTCTTCTTTTTGTTAGATTTATCCACGGAGACCGTAATACAGCTGCCTTCCTCTTCATGCGACGACCTTTACCTTTAGCAGACTCTGGTGTATTACTACCGATCTCAATGGGCTCCTAGCGATGTCTTCATAATTAAATATGGTTAAACTAATGCATTCTTCAAATTTATTCCCTATTCAAATAAAATAGGCAGTCATCTTATTTGTGTACCTGGTTCATGCTCCTTGGACTTGTCTGGAGTAGTCATGAGCAAACTATCTGAAATATTACCAGCATGGTCTAAATTCAATGCATTCTTCTCGATATCCATACTCCACAACTGCTGCCTTTGATATGGAACAATAGCAGATAATGGGTTCGACACGATGCCTATAAAATAATACGCAATAACTAATTACTAATTTGCTAGTAGAACGCCGAGAATATATTTGAATAGTACATACCTTGATCAAGGTCAAGTGAATGCTTCTCAATAATCATTGGTGATTCTTCATCTTCGGAGACACAACCTTCAACCAATATATCAACTTTACCATCGAGGTTTACGTCTCCAGCTTCTCCTTTAGTGATGCCATCTCTCTTCTCTTCAATCGCTTCCCCAGCTGGAATAGCAATATCATTGTCTTTCGTTACATCAATGACTCATCTTCACGTTCTAAACTTACGAATTGTTACTTCACAGGTAAATATTGCACATGCATACCTTCCTTGGGCTTCTCTGGCATGTCAAGAACATTATCCCATTTGTTCGTGAAATTGCCTGCATTAAAATCATGATTCCTTCTTCGGTAAACAGTCGTGACAGATGGCAAACCAGTCACCGTGTCTACAAATTAGGAAAAAAAGGGAATGTTAATTGTTTATAAGCAACAATTTATTGCAAAAAGGACAAAAATACTATCATTCATGTACCTCTATTGCATTCGACTCCATCTGTCTCTTCATCAGCTACTTTTGTATCTCTAAAAGCAGTACATACCTTATTTTCTAGATAAGCTATATCATCATTTGCTTTCGTCCCATCACACGTAGCACGACAAATTGAGCTCTCATTTGATTGAAAGATGGCTGTTTTAAGAGACTCCAAAAACGTGTCCATCTTTCTCTCCATCTCAACATAAAATGCTCTCATCTCGTCCTTTACTACTTCCCTCACTAACTGTTCAATATTTCTTGCATCAAAAGGAGGTTGAGATTGAGGTGGAACGGATTGATCATCGCGAGGTGAAGGAAAAGGCACCTTCTCTTCCACCGATTTGTCTTTTTCGTCGTGCAATATAGTATTTGACATATTGTCGTCCTCATCACGGGGAACTATAAACTCTTTGAAGTAAGATGCCTCAAGTTCGTCTTCATTCGCCTCTAATGTTCGAAGAACTTCAACCTAAATTATGGTTGTCAATGAGTTATATTCTTAAAGATGGTGAATAAAAATAAAATATAGCACTAAAAAAAAAGCAGAAATGACAAAAACAATGTATGCAAGCATACTTACCTCTCCACTCTTCAAAAATAGGTCGATGGAATCAGCCCTGAGTTGCTTTTCCATCTTCCAAGCAATCATTCTGGGAAGTCAATATGAAGGACCAAATGTGGCAAACTTCCTACCAAACTCCGGCATTGATTCAAATGCCCAAATCTGCATACAAAATCAATTACCAACATTAATGGATTTTTTTTTTGTGTTTAAAAGACATTACAACATAGGGCATTTGAACTAAAGGTACCATGATGGCAATGGGAAATCCATGTAGGGAATAAGATACTTTCTTCGTGGCATGGTCAATCTTCAATGAGTCGCGGTTGAACACCTTAATAGTTTGTGTGTAGGATCTATTTCCCCATGGGTAGCTATTGAACTTATCTTCATCTTCAACCAAATCGAACCACCTCAAATTAACTTGAGTTCTACATTCTGAGGCTAAAACCACGTGCATTAGAATATTGAGAAGTCCTAACTTATATTTTGCATCCGCTTCCTTGTTCTTATCACACCTTTCAAATTCTACGCGCAAATCATCCCGAGTTATCCCACCTTTCCTAATTTGAAATCGTTCTAGAAGCGGAGATTCTTTTTTTAATGCATTATACATCTGCTCTTCGTCTCCGACCTTAAAACCGGTCACTAAACAAAACTCCTGTAGGCCAAATCTGGTCCTCTTCTCTCCAATTTGAAACCACACCTCATTCTTCTTGGATATTCTCAATTTCCTGCGCACGAGCTCATGTATAACTTGTGAGGCCAACTTTATTTCCCAGATCAATAATAGCGGTCGAAAGCAAGATTGTAGAAACTTATCTTGGCATTTAGAGTTTAGCTCGTGAAATACATTTCCTACAACCTTTTGTATGCATCTATTGGTTACAATCCCTAAATATGTATCATCTATATTAAATGCAAGCTCCATTTAGGTCCCTACAAAATAGAAACCATTGGCAGTAACATTAGTTAACTCTTAAATGCAAGGTTCTCAAAAGCATGTTTCCTCAAATGCAAAAACACATTCGCAATAACATGTTTCCATTTGAGTTGCTAACTTCAAACAAACATTTTACCACACACCTTATAAGCAGGCGCTAAATCTGTAGAAGAAATTGTGCAAATGATCTTTCAAATCTAGTTTTATCACCACAATAACATGCTTGCAAAAGCGGCGACTTAGCAAGGCTGGCTAAGTTCGGCGACAACTTGCTAAAATTTCTTGCAGAGGCGGCGTGACAACAAAACTCTTGCCTCGCGGCGACAAGCCTTGCCCAGGCGGACTTTCGGCGACAAGCATCTTCTTTGCCTGAAGCGGCGACAAGCAAAAGGCTCTTCTTCGCGGCGATTTAACTTCTTCTTTGATAGTCTTTGGCATGACATAGTTATTCTTTGTTTTTGAATAGCAGCAACTTAGTAACCTAATAAAATGCATACTCCTTGTAATGACACCATATCTGATTAATTCTCTATGATTCAACATTGCCTCAAATCAATTTACCGATATAGAATATAACATGAATTCATAAAGAAAAATAATTAAAAATAATGACTATTTCATTTTTTTTTTAAAGAAATGCACCTATAATTAACTCAGAAGCGACATAAACTCTGCAAATTGCAAAACTGTTCGAAAGAACCCAAATTCGAGATAAGATTGGGGAAAATTTTACTCACCTTCAACTCAAATTGGACCACATACGAAGGTGAAGCAGGCGCGCAGAGTTGGGCTTTTACTTTGAGGAGAAGAATGAAATTGGATGTCCACCGTTACAAGATGAAGCTATGGCCGGATGGAAGTAGACGTTAGATTCAAATTTTTTACGTTTCCGTGTTGTTTGCTTCCTAGGGTTCCAGAGAATTAGAGAGAAACACGAGACTAAGGAGAGGGATTTGAGGTAAGTAGTGTTTGGTTAGATGAAATAAGTGAGGATAGTTTAGTAATTGTGTATTTTTTGGTATTTTACATTAAAAGTTATATGGGTTTTTTGGGTCAAGGGTTATTTGCACAATAACCAGTATTGAGGGGTTTATTGCCAGTAATTCCCACGCCTTATTTCATTTGTCTACCTAAGAGCGAAAACCCAATTTCTTGTAATTATATAAAATATATATACTCGTCGATGCAATAATTGGTGGAAAGAATCCAAGGAAAATGAGTAGTCAAGTAGCTCCGAGAAGGAACAGTACGGCTCAAAGGCGGAATCCGTCCACCCTAAGGAAGGCTTCAGCCCCTTCTTCAGAGAACGGAGGTGCCTCCAATGGGCTCCAAACAAATCCCACTTCCCCTCCTCATTCGTGAGTTCCACGCATCAATATTTATATACAGGCTAAGGGGTGTATGCTTGCATTCCTTTTTTTGGTATAGGTGTTAGTGAATTTGTCAAGAATTGTGTGAAAAAGATAAAAACGGGACTTGATACACTGAGGTATAACATTTACTTAAGGTTCATCTTTGATTTGCAATTCTCGTTGTGAATATGGGTGCATGCAAGGTCGTATTTTTGTATTAGGACAGTGCGATATTTGGGAATTTGTTAAGATAAGTGAGAAAATTACTAGTTCTGACATGGAGGTGTAATATTTATTTACATGAAGGTTTGCTCTTTTGTGAAATTCTCTTTGTGAAGAGGTATACTTAGAAATGTGTGGACGGACCTGTGTATGTATGTATTTTATGGGCTGAGCGTTCTTGAATTGTTGAGAATTCAGTATGATAGAAAAGTGTAGATGCTGAACTAAGGTATACAATATTCAGTTGTCAAATCTTCCTATTGAATGTGCAGATGTACATGATATGTATGGATTGATTGTTTTTAGATTCAATTTACTGAGATCAACTAAACATCGAGTTCATAGAGGTACTATATTTACTTGAAGTCTCAATCTAATATATGCTCGTGTGTTTTTGTTTTCAGTTGTTAGTGAATTCATTAAGAGTTGAGTTGGGTCACGTTGAGCTGACAATTGTTCAATATTACTTGTAGGTCCTGTCAATATGAATGTATATGTTCCATGCGCGTGAGTCAACGGTTGTCTACGTGTGAAAAAGTATTTACTTGGAAGATTCAATCTTTGATATTTGTGAAAAAGTGTACTGTTTATATCTGTCTATGTAGGTAAATCTAGTTAATTAGTTTTCGCCGATCCTTTTATTACCCCTTTTGCCACTTCTGTGGAGGAATGAAGTGAAGAAGTATTTGAGGAATAATAACAGAGATATTACAAATTCTCACTGTGCTGTAAGATAGAAATTGGTATTGGATTCGGCATGCTTTTTCAAATACCATTGTTTCGTAGTATAAAAGACGTGGTCTTTTTCTAATTTGCTGAATCTGCTAGTCCATATGTTTGGCAAGGTATTTATAAACTTGTAATTTCTGAGTTTCTTCTCAATAATATATTTTGTTTCTTATCAAAAAAAAAAAAAAAAAGCTGGGGTAAATGAGTAGCAGAAGAGAGGTTGGTTGGGAAAATGTGTAAGAATAAAAAGTGGTTTGTGAGTTGTTTAGGTGTGAAAGAAACTCTTAGTCAAACATATGCGTTAGACTACGTTAGTTGTCAACTTATTTGAATTTAGATGTCACTTATCTTGTATATCCTGCCTCTGGTTGAGAGGCTACTAGATATATTGAACAAAATAATCTGTAGTTGATACTTGGTGATATTATTCGCAACTTGCAATGGAGTTGATTTGCATGTACACTTTTTTCATGGAACGGTGATTATCTGAAATCAGAAGTAACTGCAGCATGAGAAAAACCAAACGAAATGCTCCCACATAAATGGCTCTATTGAAAGAGTTTTCCTTTGATGTATTTGTGCTTCAATATCTTTACTTTTGAGACTAGGGTGTTGATTGATTTGATGTTTGTATATTTTGATACTACATATCAAATTACAAATATTAAGGTACAATGATTTAACCATTGCCCATTGGTCCTTGTGGATGTTTCCTTCTATTTTATTATGAACAGATGAAAACTGTTCAGGCAATTTCTGTTTTTTTGACATCTTCTATGTTGGTTATTTATGTGTAAAACTAGGTCCGTTGGTGGGGAGAGGACAGTGAAGAAACTTAGGTTGTCAAAGGCACTTACGATTCCTGAAGGGACCACTGTGTCCGATGCCTGTCGGAGGATGGCATCTAGACGTGTTGATGCTGTTCTGCTAACTGATGCTAATGCCTTGCTCTCAGGCATCGTCACTGACAAGGTATTTATCTAATTAGTGTAAAGTGCATAATTATGTGCAACATGGGTTCTTTTGGCTTTAGAGAGATGATTTGATGCGTACATTAAGGAAAAGACAGAGGACCTATTAGGCGATGTAGCTAAATATGCTAATGCATTGAGCATGGGATGACACAGTTACTCTCTATCCAAGTAATAATAGGTTCAGATACTGTGTGCTTTGTCTATGCTTTAGGAATGTTGATGTTTGAGTCTAGTGTTTTTATGTGTAGGACATTGCAACTAGGGTTATTGCTGAGGAGTTGAGGCCAGAGCAGACAATAATTTCCAAAGTGATGACAAGGAATCCGATTTTCGTGACATCAGATACTTTGGCCATTGAGGCCCTTCAGAAGATGGTCCAAGGTTGCTTGTTTCTGTGGCTTTTGTTTTGCCTTTATTTTTTTATCATTGGAGTCTGGAGAGGTACTTTTGAGAACTGACCATAATTTGTTGAAATTGTGCATGAAGCATCTTAATAATAACAGAAAAAGCATAATTATTATGAAATGAATGGGTAACATCTTCCGAAGAGTACGGTACTGAAATGGCAATGACACGCTAATAATAAATACTGCGTTAGCCTCAGAAGGTGAGTGGTAGTTAAAGCATTTGACAGTGGCAGCCGGCAAGAAGAGCAAATTGCTTAGTGTTTGTTTTGTGTAGATTTTGCAGAGGAGGATTGATTTTCTTGGGAGTGAGTAGAACCGAGAAAAAGTATGGGTTCATAGTCTGTGTGGTTGAAATAAGTTTTGTGAAAATGAGCTCGGAACGATTTGGACCAAACAAGCTCTTAAAATGATGATAATGATAATTTTAAATGTTCATCAAGAACACAAAAAAGAGATGGGAATATAGACATATGAACGATTTCACAGTGGATATGTAACGATTGTTATGTTGCTTTCAACTTGAATTTGCATGATTTTTCTATGCATAAATCCTCTAGTATTTCGAATTACGAGGTTGGGGGGGTGTTGCGGTGGAATGGAGATCTCTTACTACTTGTAAAATAATAAACTGGTTTTCTAAGTTATGAATTATGTATTTTCCACTTTCCATTACTAAGTTTCCCAACATATCATTCCTAGATTTATCATTTACCAAATTTTGATGCTCAACCTATTTCGTGATAAATTAACTTCTGAGCTGTCAACATTTTTCAATGTGATTGTAAACTTGTAATTAACACCAAACAGTTGTCCCACTTTTTTACTTTTCCTGGTTGCTCCTTTCAGGAAAATTTAGGCATCTTCCTGTTGTTGAAAATGGTGAAGTTGTGGCTCTGTTAGATGTTACGAAATGCCTTTATGATGCCATATTAAGAATGGAGAAGGCTGCAGAGCAAGGGAGCGCAATCGCAGCAGCAGTTGAAGGAGTGGAACGCCAATTTGGAAGCAATTTTTCTAGTTAGTTCATACTTGAATGATTATCACTTATGCACAAGCAATATTAGCTATACTGATGCTGAAGTGAAATTTTTTCTAACTTGCATCATTAATTTGGCCTTTGGGAAGTGAAGAAACACAAAGTTTAATATGCGTCACATTAGTCGTTCTATGAATATTAGTTTGCGTTGCCACAGTCCACTTTTTGTATAAAATAGAATGTGTGCTGAGGAAGCTCCGAAGCAAGGCTGATAGACAATGTACTACAAGCCCTCGGGCAAGCTGTGATTAAGTATCTTATGTGGTTAGATTACGTTACACATTTACCTTTATTTGGTTAATTAGGCAAACCTTGCATATTTCTTAAGTCATGAAGTGAAATATAAGAAAAAGATACAAGAAGTAGGAAGTTTCTTTCTTCTGTTGAGGACGTCCTAGGAAGCTTTTTGCCCATTTGATTAAGATTTTTGTCTTATTTTTGTTACATTTTATTTTCCTCTTCATGGATTGGAGGATGTGGTTTACCACTTTGAATCAAAATTGCTGAAGCCCTAATAAACTGCTCAAAGTCTGAACAGTTAACATTTTCACTAGTCAAAGGGGTACTTATTCTAATGCCTTCTAATGCCTTTATATACAATTTAAAGTCATGGCGTTTTCAGTCAAGGAACATAACCTCACCGCCTATCTATTATGGGCCTTCTGCCTAAAATTCGCAGTTCTCAGGAACTTGTTGATATGGAAGGACAGGACCCTTGTCCGAACTGTTGGCCTTAGCAAGTTGTTGAGTCAAAACCATTGACTGAATATCTGAAGAACATGTTTCCATTTTGTAGCTGTGTTGTCCTTATTACCACCTAACAGCCCTTAAATGTAGGATTGACACTTCAACAGTGTTTTATACATTGGGATTCTGCGTGCAGGATGTAACAAAGTGATCAAGATAGTCATTCTGCTGTTCATCTGTTACACTATGATGTTTATTTTCAAAATCTAATTTAATAGTGACTTAACTTTTTACATCTCTTGGCTGTCTTCTGTGTTTCAGCACCATCGGCTTTTATTGAAACACTTAGGGAGCGCATGTTCAAGCCTTCTTTGTCTACTATTATTTCCGAAAATTCGAGGTGCGCCTGACTTGGCCTAATAGTTGTTATCTTGTTGAAGTTGCAGTTTATTACTAACTTCATAATATTGAATGTTGCCAGGGTCGCAATAGTATCGCCTTCAGATCCCATTCACGTTGCTGCGAAAAGGATGCGTGAATTGCGGGTTAATTCAGTTCTTATTACGACAGGAAACAAGATCCTGGGAATACTTACGTATGGTTTTAACTAAGAAAGCTTCTTTCTCAAATTCACGAATCTTGTATAACATATAACTAATGTGTCTGTTGGAGGGTTTTGTTTGTCTGAATTATCCTATTTATGATAGCTCATTGTTGGCTATTGGGATTTCATTGCAGTTCAAAAGATATTCTTATGCGTGTTGTGGCTCAAAATCTCTCTCCTGAGCTGACTCTAGTTGATAAGGTTTTACATCTCCTTTGATTTAGGTGTTTGAGAAACTATTTTTCTTTTTGCTATGTTCGTCACTTGCATCAATTTAGATACCTTATTATGTAATATCTTTAGTGAACCTATTGTACATGTGGACATTTATTATGAAACTTAATTTGATCATTTTATTGTCAAAAAAATAATTAGAAGTAAAACACATGACATGATCGATGATTAATGGGCAATTTAATATGTTATTTTAGTTGTAGAAGTATGCTTTCTGTGGTTGTTTTGGACCATCTGGGATGCTCAATAACAAGGCAGCTATCTTATATCATGTTTGTCGAGGTGCTTATAGAGCAGGCTGTTTATGGACAACTGGAAATGAATGGGATGAGAGTGATTAATGGAAAAAAGTTGGAAAAAAGGTGGTGGAGGGAGAAGTCTTTTTTACTTTATAGGTGTTTAGAGCATATTGAAGAGACTCTAAATGCAGCAAGCTCTCCATACTAGAGTCATTGCATAAACTGAGCTCCAATTGGTTTTTAACTTTATTAAAATTGAGTTAGGTGGAGAGAGCCAAACCCACTCTCCATTCTTTCTTTACAATGAATAAATTAATATGATGCATACTTTCATTCTCTACTAAATTTATTTAAATCATGTTTGAATTGATTGATTCTTTATATATAATTGTGTAGAAATATATAATTATATATAAAATAGAAGACAGAGAAATTACTGATTGTTTCTTGAAGGGACCAAAATAAAGAGTAAAATTAAAAAGCATTGTTGGAGTATTAAAAATAAATAAATAAATAAATAAAATAAAATAAAATAAAAATCTATCTTACTTTAAAGCTACCTTTTATTTTGCATAAATGGTTGTACAGAAACAGTTAGCCAAATAGACTGTTGGGGTGTCTTAGATATAGATAATAGATACAATGATTTTTGGATGTATGGTTGAGAGGTAACGAAAATGGATTAAAAAATATAAAAAGTAACCTAATCAATGTAATGAATGGTTGAAAATGATAATAGAGGAAAATGATTTGTTGAAAAATCTCTACCAAACAAGCTCTTTGGCTGCTTTCACCTCTTTCCTGATGGTTAGTTATGCACGTGCAGAATCTTCTAATTTCATGCTGGAAAAATATGAGAAACTCATTGTACAATTCACATCTTTTTAATTCTCGTCTCTTTTTTCATGGTTTGAGTTTGAAGAAAAATGATTGCTATGATTTATAATTTATCTGTTCTCTTTCTCTAGGTAATGACACAGAACCCTGAGTGTGCCACATTAGAGACATCAATACTGGAAGCATTGCATATAATGCATGATGGGAAGTTTTTACATCTTCCCGTTGTTGACAAAGGTGACTACTGATTTTTGTTTTTTTGATAAGAAACTGAACAATTTTATTAAGATGAAAACTTTAAAACTACAACAAAAGAGTGGACGAGTCATCCACCAACAAAAGCAGCATTGACTTGTGCTAATACAAAGATCAACACCAGAACCTATGGGCTGCTCGGGTTAATATTACAAAGAGAACTCGTAGGATCTAAACGAAATAGGAAGTAGTCAACTTGTAATATTACAAGGTGACTACTGATTTTCAATTCAGTAATATGGATACCAAGCTCTCAAATCGTTAACGCTATTCTTTTGGGCAGATGGAAGTACTGCTGCCTGTTTAGATGTTTTGCAAATATCGCATGCTGCAATTTCTATGGTAAAGTTAGTTTCACTTTGAATATATAGAGCTTTTGCAGATACAATTTGTGGAGTTTTTTTCCTTCTTTCTTCTTTTGTTTGTTTTGAGCATCTGATCTATGAATTCCCTGTTGAAGTAGATGTTATCCCGCTCCCCCAACCCAAAAATCGTATTGAATAAATTAGAAAATGCAAGTAAAAAATGAGGAATCGAACCCATACTTGACACAATGCAGCTTGCATTTAACCACCACACCACGATCTCAACACGAGAAAATATGCAAGTAGATTATATGCTGTTTAGTTTTGTAGCATGTAAATTTTGTAGGAACCAGCTTATGTAGAATATATATATTAATTTATTTAGCACTATATTTCTCAGTTTTTTATCAGTGCATCTCCATTATATAATTACTCAGAACTATTTCTAGGACTAATTTGCACTTTTTGCATTCTCCACCTGTAAAAATCCACCTCCCTCCCCTCTCTTGCTTCCTTTTTATTTTCTTTATGAATCTTCTGCAAAATCTATCTCAAGGCAAATTTTTCACATGATTTAGCTGTTGACGTTTCCCCGGAAATGAATTTTCATTTTCTGAGGCCTGTCTGTAAAATTATAAGCATCTGCCTTCTTGTATTAAGTGGTGAATGTGCCTATGGGGTCAAAATAGTGTGAATGCTAGTTTGTACACATTTGATTCCTCAAGGATTTTTGGGGGAACTAAGTTTTTGTAATCTCTTTCTGAAGGTTGAAAGTAGCTCCGGTGCTGCCAATGATGTGGCAAATACAGTGATGCAAAAGTTCTGGGATTCAGCACTTAACTTAGAGACATCAGATGATTTTGACACTCACAGGTCAATTATAGTTCCCTTGTGAATTAAGTTATCGTAATGGCCTTGGTGTGTGACTATCCTTACGCATGCTGCGCCTGTTCTTTACAGTGATATATCAATGTCTCAATTCATGGCACCAGATGGGATGGAACCTGTAAAGTCTGCGTACCCATCCCTTGGCCTTGGAAATTCATTTGCTTACAAATTTAAGGACCATAAAGGACGTGTGCACCGGTTCAATTTTGGTGAGTGTATAGAGGTCATATGACATGCCGATCTTTGATCTTGCTTTATTTCGTTACTTTTCCCTGTTATGCATATCTTCAATATTTATAATACTTAAGGCTTGTTCTATACATAAGAATTTTCCACTAACTTCCACTAACTTTTTCTCTCTCATCATTTTCAACCACTCATACAATTACTTTACATTGTTTAATACATTTTTCCCAATTTTTAATCACATCTAACACATCATTCAAGTAAATCTATATTATTGTGTATAGAACAAGCCCTTAAATATAAGCCATTGAGTTTTAATACACTAGGCCCTACAATTTATGCCTTCTTGGGGAAGAAAATCTTGAATCAGGATCTGATAGTTATACTAAATATAATGCTAAATGTCGAAAAATGGAAGAAAATATTCTTCAATTTCATAATAAAAATGATTACAAAGACCACTATATATAGAACTAGAAACCCTGATAATATAATAACCTAACTAGTCCCCAACTATTCTCTAAAATCTATTTTAGTCCCTATACAATATTTCTACCTTTCAACACTGCCCCTTAAGTTGATGCATCCACACAGCATCAACTTGGAAATGATACAAAGAAGACCACTCTTCAATTACAATTCCAAGTAGTTAGCCGAGTGCTCCTCCTTTCTTCCAGCTCCAATAGTATTCTTGAGTTGATGTCCACCACGAAGGATCAATTGGACACTGTCCACAATTGGCAATAGCACAAAACCCTTACTCCGGACACCAAACACAACCAACCATAAAGAGATGCAAATCCAGCATAAAAGAAATTGCCTAATCATAATATTGACAAGAGAAACTGGATTTACGAATAAAAGACTGCAATGCCCAAGAAACATAGGCGACTACAAGAAGAAACTGAAAAACTCGGGGGTCAAATAGCACAAACTGAAGTAAAATAGAGGCCGAAATGTAATTTCAGAAGATATAGGACTAAAACTATAGGTTCAGGAAAAAAAAGGTCAAGGACTGAATATTCAAATTTTAAAAGTTTAGGAACTGGAATATAAATATTTGAAAGACAGAGGTCTTGAATGAGCTTTGTGGAAAGTTGAGGGACCATCTTGTAAATTTCAGAAACTTAAATGGTCAACTCAGACAAACATAAAACATTCAAGGCCTACTTGAACAAGCTCCAAACCACCGTGGACCAGATCTGCAAATAACACAGTTCTCCAAGACAAATCTGATTTTCATCTTCTTGCTTCATCGGTTCAGTAACCCTAGCCCAATAAAATCAGCTCAACAAAAGAGACCACAAGAAGTCCAAGAAAAGGCCCAACACAACAAATTGCACAGAAATCACAGCAGCACAGATTTGAACAAATCAAGAAGCGTCTTACAGATGCAGAGGAAAATTCGATCATGTTTCAACTTGGCCAACAAGAACTTCCAAAAAACTCGAATGGATCACTCATGAATGGGCACAAAAAATGTGCTGTATGAAGTTAGGCAACCCCAACTAACCTGAGTTGATCTTGTTTAAAGAGTTTAGATTCCGCTACTGCACCAGGTTTTTTTTTTTTTTTTTTTTTTTTTAAACAAAGCACCAACAAGACTCGTACGTCGGTTTTACGCGTCCGCCGAGCCTAGCTGGTGGGGGTTTGGAATCCCCCTACCTTTTTATTAATATCAAAAAAGATAACTACAGAAGGAGGGGGGCATAGACCTGACCTCCAAACAATGAAACATAAAGAGTGAGCAAAAAGCAGTAAAGGAGGAGATACTATCTCCCTAACAATAAAGAATAAAAGAATAACTGAATAATAAATAAGGAGGTACTACCTCCCTGTACAGAATAATAAGAGAATAGGAAAATAAGACAACGATGTGGTGCAAAGCAATGAAGTGTGCCATCGCTAAAGCCCACGGACAGACGGAAAGCCATGACGATCCATCTGAAGGAGAGCTCTAGCTGGGGTAGGCAATTGACGTGAATCATACTCTGCGTACCGCTGCTGTAGTAGCCCCACTGAAGCCAGTGCATCGGCAACCTGGTTGCCCTCACGAAAAATATGCGAGACCAAGTCCCGATCTGTGCAGAGTAGCTGGCGAATACGTCGGAGAAGAACTTGTAGGTACCAAGGGCCGCCTCCCCGAACAATACAATGAATAGCAACAGATGAGTCTGCCTCCATCCAAACTGTACCAACTCCCAGAGAACGTGCAAGCAGTAGTCCGTCTAGAATGGCACGGAGCTCGGCCTCTAAAATCGCGCAGTCGCCGTAGAATGAAGAGAAGGCCCGAACACAATGCCCAAGATGGTCCCGAATCACCCCACCCCCGCCAGCTCTGCCATCAACCACACAACCGTCAGTGTTGACCTTAAAAGATCCCACCGACGGCCTACGCCAGAACACCAACCTTGGAAGGGGGGGAGGTGGAGCAACAATGGTGACTCCAAATAAGGCAACCGAGTCACGATCACCCTGCCAATGAGAGGAACTAAACACCCCAACGACGTGCAGGAGGGAGATAGCCCGATAGACGTGCCAAATGATCCGCCGAGGATCCACGAGAACGTTTTGATACTTCGCGTCATTACGTGCCGTCCACAAGTGCCAAAAGACGAAGATGGGCACGGTGATGCGAATGTGACCCCGCCTGACAAACTGACCTGAATGTCGCCAGCGCTGACGCAAGTTCATTTTATTTAATAAGACAAGTAGTTACTCTTCTGATTTAAACGATTTCGTTAACAAAATCTAGAAAAAGGATACTCAGTGTAGTAGTTCCAATGAAGATGTCTAGTTTGTTCTTATGTACTCTTCTATTTCTATTGTCCCAATCCCAGGTGCAGAGAATTTGGATGAGCTTGTTTCTGCTGTTATGCAAAGGGTGGGTGATGTTGATGGGCACCGCCTGCAACTTTTGGTGGGTGCAGATGCATGTAGCAAACTTTATCTTCTATTTTTCTTTCTTTCATTTTTTCTTTTTCTTTTTCTTTTTTTTTTAAATCTGTTAATTAACTTAATTATTTATTTTTCCCTTCTTGATGTGACTTGTTAATGTTTTGTCCAAACTGTATTCCAGTACGAAGATGATGACGGTGATAAAGTTCTGCTTACAACAGATGGAGATCTTATAGGTGCAGTTAGCTATGCAAGATCAGCGGGATTAAAGGTGTGATAACCACTACTTGACTCCACATTTCATATTGGCAACAGTATTTTACAGCATATATATTTTCCGGGATGATGCATTTGTTTCTCATGCTTGGCCAAATATGAGGGGCATATTCATATTGTGGTGCGGTGGTGCCTAGGTTTTTAAAGGGCTTTATTGGGTATTGAGGCGTGTAATCTCCACGAGGCGAGGCATATTGAGGCACTAAGCTCAAAATAGAATAAGAAAAAGAAAAATAAAGTGCAAAAATGTTCTAGTAATATTTTTTGGACCATTTCGAAATATAATAAAGCTGATTAACAAAATTAAAGGTCTAACTTGCTAAAAACTTAAAACCCCAAGGGGTTGCTCAAGCGGTAAGGGCGGTGCTTGGGATCTCATCAATCCCCGGTTCGATTCCCCGCGAGAGCATAAAACTTCTTGGGGCCACTGGGGCAGTCTCCCGGTCGAGTCGCCAGGGCCTCGTGGGAATAGTGGGGTGACTGTTAAAACGGGTCCTTGACACCCACGGTTATCAAAAAACTTGCTAAAAACTTAAAATAGATGAATAAAATATGAAGCAAAATGTTCTGAGAATTGTAATGATTCAAAATGATGACTGCGTTGGAATTATTTATATTATCATTTGTAAATATCATTGTTAAGGAGTTGCTAACATCATCATCATCCTCATCCTCATCCTCATCATTATCCTATCAATGAAATGTTGAAGTCTCCTTCTCCTTTACTTCCCTGCAGGGAGGAAAAACTAAAAGAACCTGTAAAACATTTTAGGTTATATAGAATTGACTCAAGAGGCTAAGGCTAATATTAAATTAAATGTCTGAAAAATACAACCTGAGCTGGTAAACCCCTTATTTAGCTTGAGGTCAGGCCCCTCAGCTTCACCAAGGGTAGGTGTAAGTCTCAGATTATGAGGTGTTTATCGCAAAAGTGGAGAGTTTCTCTGCTGTGGAACAAAGAACACCGCATAAACGTCTGTATGTCCTGTTGTCCATCTAGACTCTGTCTTCTTTACAATGATACACTTTGTTCTCCTGCCACTGTAACTTTCCTCCTCCGACCCTGCCACCCTCTCCTTCATCACCTTTCTCCCTTCTCGTCTCTTCGTAGAGTTTGTGTGGTCTCAAAACAATCCTATGTCCCTATTTCTGCTATTTATTGTATTTAAAAATCAAACGTGCAGTAACTGTCCATTTGTCTCCCCCACTCTGCCTCAGTTTGCAAAATTGTCAGCAGTGCCCTGTAGTGATATCCACCAAGGAAAAGCAGCATACTAGTAATAGAGAGGTGTGATTACAGATGTAAGCCTCAAAAGGTTTTCCTAAAACCGTGGGGGTGTCTCATTCTTTTCCCTCCATCCTTACAGGAACATAATTATAACTGCCCTGGAATCGTTATCTTGTGGATTTTATTGTTGAATGTCAATCTGATGAAAATATCTCCTCCCGAATCTAGAAGATACGACTGTTCAGAACCCAATTTATTTTGTTTGTGGAGTTCAATAAGGTCACTAATGAGTAAGCTAACTTGATATAGAGGTCCATTAAAGGAGAAGAAAAGAAAATGTAAAGAAGGAATACGAAAAAGAAAATGGGCAATGTCCCTCTTCATGTTCACAACCTAAACCTTATCATCTGATCTTCAATCAAACTATGAATCTTTATCAGTGGTTCACTGAACGCTCTAAATGAGTGGCCCTAAGTATGGCAACAATTGATACCCATTTCATTGCGTGTTTAAAACCTGCAAAACGGCAACAAATATTGACAACTTAAAATGTTCGTATGGTGGTTACTGCCTAAATTATTCAATCTTCACAACCATCAGTTTATCATCACTAAGAATTAGTAGTACTTATTCTTTCCTTAAAAAATTTCAATTCATCTTTATGTATCAAAGAAAGCAAACCATGAATTTTTCCATTGTAGATGAAACAGTGTTGTTCAACAACCACCATGGAATCAGAAACCTCTCTCTTGTTAGTAGGGGAATTTATCCGAGGAGGGAATTTTAAAGAGCACCCACAAGATTCTGCTATGCATAGGTCGTAACTAATTATACCCATAATGCAATCCTCAGAGGAGTCGCATTTTACATGCATAGCTGCCTTCTATTTATAGAGGGGAACTGGGCACACCTGTCCATGTCATTTCTTCTTGGCACTCTGAAAATACTCTTTTTAAGGCTCATTAGAATTCTAACCTTTTATTGCAAGTGTTTTAAATTGTTCTTTAGTGACAAGGACATTGACATCAGCTGATCTAGGTTTACAACTGCTGATCTTATAAATAAACTGCCAAACCAAACCGAACCCTGAAAATGGTGGACGTAAGAAATCTCTTAAACCAAACTCAGCTGTTTTTTATACAAAATAATTTTAGCATCATGTCCCTGGACCCCACAATTTCCACCCATAACGGTAATGAATTAAACAATCACAATAAGCTTTGAGTGCTTTAATGTGTATTTTCATTGCAAATGATTAATAAGGTTGAGATTTGTGTTTGCCAAGGACTTTTTTTTTTTTTAACTCATCCATGTTTTATTCCCCATAAGTCAGACTATTAGCTGATTGTTTTCAAGATATCTATGTTGATAGTTTAAGAGCGATTGTAAACCAAATCAACCGGAAAAAATGAGCTCATTTCACAAAATTGTTTGGTTTGATTTGAAAATTTTCAATACTGTTTCAAATAGTTTGGTTTAACCAATTTTATTTTTATGTCCCATGTATACAAGGTTCTGAGATTGCACGTGGAGTACAATGACTCGACAGTAACTGAAAAGCCTCAGCTTGACACTGTCACTGCCACTGAGCTTAAGAGATCTGGAGGGATGGGTCTTGGCTCTGGGATTTTTGCAGGAGCAGTTGTGCTCACTAGCATCGGTGTATTGGCATACTTGAAGCGCTCTAAATCATGATCAAGTTAAGAGATAAACTGTGTAGATTTTGCCCGTGGAAGGTCTCCATATTATTATTCAAGAGAGCACTCTATCAACTGATGGGGTTTTCGACTAACATGGTGGAAGAAAGATATTGTAGATTGCACAGTTGTTCAGATATTGAAGTAATTTTTGAATGTGTGATTGTAAAGTATAGAAACGTATTATGAAAAATGAAAAAGATGTCAAATCAAATCAGGTGAATAGTTGAAAATAATGAAACTGATCACCTTGGTCGCACATTATGGTGCACTGAGGTGATACAACACGGTATTATTGTTTTAGATTGGAGCAAACAAGCTGTAAGTCTGTTTTTGTGCAGGGAAAGGTAAAAATGAATTCTAGTACTCACTGAAAATTAAATTTTAGTATTAACCATACATTATTATTCATATATCGTTATTATGCATCATTATTATCCATGCATCTTGAAATTTTCTCGATATAAAAGATTCATTCCAAATTTTCTATCCTCTATGCACAAATTTACACAGTACCAAAGTGCAATTATTTCGTGTACGTACAACATGAGAATACAAGTGAGCACTTATCAGAAAACACCATATATCTACAAGAATAGACACTGGTCAACGCTTTGTGAGAATCTCATATGTACTTACATCTGTCTACCCGATCCAATTTATGTCCAATTCTTCGAACTTCCTGAGCCATTTCTGTGTATCTTGTGGAACATATCTCATCTCCTTCCCATTTACATCATCGGATCCCAAATCATCATTATTCTCTTTAGCAAGTGTGGTTTGTCTGTTGGGGTGTCTCACCCTCAGTGACAAAAGGCGAGATACTTCGTGGAGCCCACCCCATTTCTCCAATGCACGCGCGATGTCATAGCGACCTGTAAGAACGAGCATTAAATAAAGGAATCTTTTTCTTTTTTATATTTTTATATTTTATGATATTATTTATATCAAGCAAATAGAGAATTTTCATACCAGCACGCTCGAAAGATTTTCTGCTGGGCATGAACGTTGGATCCATGCCCCAATTCCTTTGAAACCGACTTATCTGCAATACAAAGAGATCGCACATTTAACGTCTTTGAATTATATTTTTAGTACCCTGTAATATATGATAGGATTGGACCTAGGAATTTTAAGAACAGGGGCTATAATAAAGAAAAAATTTTAATTCGCCTAAAATTATGCATAAAATTTCACAAATTATGAAATCTTGGGAAACTAATAAGGCTTCGAGTTGGGGTAACTAACCTCTTCTTGCAAATTTTCGAGGCTGTCCCAGAAACCTTTTGGTTTACGATATTTGTAAGCTAATGAAAGATTCATCAATGTAGCAATTCTTCTAAATCCCCCCATGCGCGTAATAGCCTTCTCAATGTCCACTCTCCCATGCTTACGAAGTTGCTTTCTCATTGGCATAAATCCTTCTTGCCCATGTTCGGATATGAAATTCAAAAGTTCTGATTTTAGAACTTCAATATCCCTCTGCAAGCCTGGTACCCTGGGTCTGAAGCTAGAACAAGTTGAACTGCTGCTGCTGCTATCATAACCATCTTCTGCCGCACTGAAATCGTAGGAGATGTCATTACTTAATGAAGCTACATGTTCTTCTGCATGGTTGGAAGTCTCCTTAGAATTTTCGATTTCCCTTTTCTCAATGTGATCTCGAATAGCACACAAGTTTGAAGGAAGATCTTCATATATCACTTCTTCCATAATAGCTTCAGAAAGAAATGAATTCTTGCGCATCTTTGACTCGACTGAGTACTTTAAAAGTGCATGGTTACTCCCTAATTTCTCCAGGATCCATTTGCCTCGAAATGAATCGAAGTCACCTTCAACCTGTTCAAAGCTAATCTCTTGTTCAAGATTTTCACACAAATCCAGGACAACACGTGCGTGAAGAACCATATACAGTAGGCCCTTGCACCCTTCCTGAACAATCAAACATTTCAAATCATACAACTTCCTTCAAATTGAAAGTGGGTTTAAATATACTTTTCATGTTTGAACTGTATTTTTTCATTCATACATTATTATTCATGCATTTACAGAGTATATGTAGAGGATATGCATGCCAAACACCTTAAATCAAGTCTATACAAAAATCAATTAAGTCTTCTGATTACAGCAATTCAGTCACATATAATCACATACAATCAAGCATAAATTATCAAAGCATAATTACAAAAATTGAGCAGATAATTGCTTGGTGTCTCAACAAAGCATCAACTTGATATGCTTCATTGAAGTCTGTTGCGTTGCGTGCTTAATTATTTAGTCTAACGTCTGTAAGCATCCATACCAGTAGCTGTGTGCATCTACCACGCTAATAGATATGTGATTCCTGCATGGAAATAGCTATGTGCCAGAATGTGGAAAAATAGAGATTGAATCCTTGATGATGGTGAGTTAAAAGTAAGGGACTGTAAATATTTGTTTTGCTAAGTTCAGAAAGCTGATTGCAGAAAATCATGAATTCCCTTATGTAGAGCTTTTTCTGTTAGTTGCTATATTCTCTCCCTTCATGAACTGTATAGGCTCTTGTAAAATATACAAAGTTAATACTAACATTTTCCTCACGTTTTCTCACATGGTATCCGACTAGAGTAGACACAGATACTGAGTTCTAATCTCACACCACTTATTTAAATGAATTGTCCACACAAGAATCATGAAAAGCTTAGAGCATCTTCTTGTGAGTGTCTGTTGGTTTTTTTTCGAATAGAAAATGGCGAATTTCTTCATAACCCTATTAGGCAAAGAGTTCAAAATCGGGACATGTACCTGAAGAATACAAACTTTGTTGTTCTCTCGAGACAAAACCTTGCTGATAGCTAAATTTGGAACTATCCTACACAAGTATTAGAAAACATTGTCATAAATGAAAATCTTGAATCTAGTTACACATGACAATAGCTCAAACCTTTTTAAAAAACGTCCACGTATATAAAAATTGGAAGAAATTTATTCGAGTTAAAGAAGAAAAGCCTAAGTTACTTACTCGGGAAGACTCTCATAAGCCGTCAAAGTATTCCACACTTCCCGTACAGGAGCTTTTACTGTTATACTAGCAACTACACACCGATGAACACCTCCATCTTCCTTCAGCACAAAATGAATTCATCAGAAACCTGTTAAAAGTTAACTGATTTTTCACAAGCAAAGCAAAGTATATTGTAGAGTCAACCAGTTACCAATAAGCCATCAAATCTTCGAAGATGAACTTCATCCACCAAACAGGGCCTATGAAGCCGACAAGATTTACCAAAGATTCCCCAGCAACTATTTAGCTCGCCTTTAGAAGGGGACAATGGACCAAAAGTGCCTTTGGAGATTTTTTCCTCTGCATCTCCATTAATTTCTACACTTTGAAGAGGAAGAGAATCTAAAGATGACATACTTAAGGAACTTTGAGAGCTTAATGAATTCTGGTTTCCCTCAAAATCACTTTCGGATCTGCAAGCCAAGGCATGAAGATTCACGGGAAGATCTGATCTGATAATCCTCTCAAGAAAAATAGCAGGGAAGTTGAAACGTGGTATGACGTTAACTTCATAGCTCAATGTAGTTGTTGGACGCCTGCAGCGGAAATACACGTACCCTGTTTCATATCTCATAGGACCCACACATATTGTATAAATCTTCACCACTCATTTTGAAAAATTCACAAGCTATTTCAAATTCGAATTTGTTGCTAACGGGCATTATAATCATAAAGAAATGATTTGGATTAACTTTTCGTAAACTGCTGCTTTGTTGAAGTATGAATAAACTTTGCATGCAATGGGTATCTTCGTGATGTGGACTGTTCATGTCTAATAGACTAATACCCGCAATAGATATGACAAACATGCACAGAGTGCATCTAGTTCTCTTACCATTTTAATTGACCATACTTAATGCTACTTTAGAATCTTGACTCCATAATATTCCGTAAAGGCAGAACAATGTGGCTTAGAGAACCTAAACAAAAATGACCAAAGAACTTCAAATCTAATTGATAAAAGTATATCTAATTGATAAAAGTATACATTTTAACTTCCTTGGCACTAGGTCTTCTCCCATTCACTTTCTAGATCAACGAACTCCAAAGCTGATATACAATGACCTCATTACAAAAATAAAGCTCCATCTTTCTTGGAAGCACACAAATGGTGCTCCATTAGACCGTTTGTTCTAGCACATAGACAACAGCAAACAAGATCAAACCTTAAGAACTCGGGCGGGCCATGTGTACAGTTAAAGTCAGAAAAAATTAGCAGGGATAGAGAGAGAGAGAAAGAGAGAGGTACACAAACATACCCTTTGCTAGATTTAACAGACCATTTGCCCTCAAACTTCTTGAAATCTCCATCAACCATAGAAAAGTGGAGCTCCCGATCATTTTTCTATATCAAGAAAAAAAAGAATGAGGCTAGAGATATAATGTTGCATGCTAAACCTGACTATACACTTTGATCAAATTTTAGATTTCAGACGATGAACGTCATTAGGACGTGTATAATGATCACTTGCTACAATTCAAATGAATTTAATCTAAAAATGCTTACAGATTTTGCAAATTCTTGAAGATCCAACACAACACGAGCTTCTATGTGCCAGTACAGTGCCCTCTGCAAGCCTCTCTGCTCCAACCAAATCCTACCGGGATGCGGGCAAGGAATTCTCCCACTGACATAAAATAACACAACTAAAAAAAACCAACTCTTTCCAATTGCCATAAGAAAAGATGAAACAGTTATTTTTCATAATCTTATAATCTATATGACTTGTCTACAGCTCCAAAGTTACTACCTTTTGCAACTTCTCAACCTCATATTGTTTTACATTAGATGCAACTATGATTATCAAGGGTAAAATTCAAGGGTACAACATAATTTCCAGGTTGGCCATTCAAGATGCATACTCATAAGAGTTTCACTAGTTTTTGAACGTCCTCGTCTGATTCAATTTGGTATCATCACAATTTACACAATATGATCAAGTTTTGCTGCCATCTGTATCTCAAAATTGGTACCAAAATTTAGGAAAAATGAATCTAATCAGTAAATTATCCTCTCCAAATCTGCAATAATACAGAGAAATTCAATTACCTGCTAACAAGATTAGGAATGAAATCAGCAAGTCTTTCGTAGTCAGTTAGAGCGTTCCAAACAGACTCAACATCTGCATTAACAGATATCTCACCCTTAATTCTGCGCTCTCTCCACGAAACCACTTCCACTACACAGTGTACCTTTCGGTCTCCAAAAATCACCACTTCTTCTTCTCCCACATTTTCTTCTGCATTTTCTTCTTCATCGTTCTTGTTTTGGGCTCCGTTTTTACCCCGATTATCACAACAATACTGAACCTCGGAGTTCCAGTTTGCTCTTTCTGCACTTGATGAAGGCGAAGAGAAGGCAATGCCTGTGTGTCGTACAAAAGACTGGCATTGATGAAGAATAAGACACTGTTTATGGGCTGTTTTCAAAGAGAATCTGAGGCCGAGGGATGCATAGTGGGTTGAGGAATTGGTGCTGATCATGGAGCGAGTGTGTATCAGTGGGTGGTATCTGCGTGTGTAATCAGTTGAGGAGTGTGGAGTGAAGAAGGGGATACGGGCCATGCTATTTGGGGAGTTGGATTCTTGACCACGAGTTCAGGTTTGGCGTTTTATGCCCCGAGATGATATGAGTGGTTCAAATAAATACAGCAATTTTTTGGATTTTATTGACATTTAACTTATTGAGGAAAAATCTCACAGCGGTGCACCAGGTGATTATTATTATTATTATTATTATTATTTTTTTTTTTAACAATTAGGATTGTAGGGGAGGGGAATAAACCCTTGACCTAGGGAATATGAGATTGACCGGAATATTCACTTAGGGTGTGTTTGATTGGCCAAGGTGGAAAAGAAAATATTTTCCTTCTTGCAAGGAAAATATTTTCTTGGGGGAGCTAGAATTAATTTTCCATGGAAAATGTCCAATTTATGGCATAAAATGGTTATACATTGTTTTCCATGGAAAATGATGCAATCAAACAACCATATGGGAAAATATTTTCTTTGATTTGACATTTTCCATGGAAAATTTGGCCAATCAAACACACCCTTAGATCTTGGCAGCGGTGGAGAAGTTGTTAAAATCACAAATGAGTGAAATAGTTTATTGTCACTCATTTTGTTACAGGTCATTTAATGATTGATGTAGCCGTTGTCAATAAGCCACGAGTTTGAATTTTTATCGACATGAGAAGCCATAAATAAAAGTGCCTATTCTTGCTTTTGATTGTTTGCACGATTTGCTTGTTGTGGGGATTGTTGAGATGCTTGCCTTTGTTTGGAACGAAGGTGGAAATTTTCCTTTTTTCGTATGTTCCTCCTTTTCCCTTACTCTTTTGATCTTTGATTGCCTTCTGACCATCCTTTGTATTAGGTCTTTTTTCTTTATTTTTAGCATGAAAGGCACCGTCAACATGCTCATTACGGATTACATCCCTTTGCTCTTGAGCTTGCAATTTGCTGATTAACTCAGCTGTAAATAGAGTAGTCAAATCACAAGACTCCTCAATGGTTGAGATCTTTGCTTCAAATACGTCAGGGATACTAACCATTATTTTTCAACGACTCTTTGATCGGAGAAATCTTCACCAGCTAAACTGATTTGATTCACAATACTTGTTACTTTTGTAGTGTACTCCCTTACTGAGTCATAATCTTTCATCTTCAGTATCTCGAACTCCCTTTTGTGAGTAATTAGCTTAACGGCCTTCACCCTTTGATTTTGATTGAAGGTTGGATTTTTTGACAAACGTGTGGGATCATCATCACTCAAAATTGATTCCTAAGGGCCAAGAGCTTTGACATAGGACTCCATTTTGACAACCTAAAATTGGTAGTTTTCACCATTAAATTGTGGAGGAGAGGGCGCACCAAACATAGAAGACATTGTAAAATGGAAATTAGAATTCTCTTTTCTTAAGAACACAAAATCACAGCCCGTTAAATCTAAAGCTCTGATACCATTGTTGGAAAATGGAAATTATTGAAGAAGAAATAACCAAATGTGAAAAGAGAAAACTATAAAATTAATTCAAGGAGGATAAATTTCGTATTTATTGAAAGCTCAAAACTTGTAGGCTTTTTTATTACAATCGAAGAGAATAATGTCCTATTTATATAGGATCAATTAACATTAATAAACTAAAACTGAACAATTATAAATGAAACTTTTAAGGCAACATATCTTGCATTTCAGTTCCATAAATGAAACTTTAATTAAAGAAAACATCTCACGGCTCAACAAAAACAGAGAAGCATGACACTAAATGCATGTCCAAGTCCATTGATTTCTTCTAGTTGGTAGCCCTACTAATTAATCTTGCTACCTCTTAGAGCATCCACAATGGTTATGTTAAATTTAGAGAGCCACATAGACTAAAAAGTAAATGTTAAGTGCCACATCAATAAGTTAATTTTAATATGTATTTGAAATCTACAATGGATATGTTAAATTTAGCTATTAAATGCCATGTGTCGATACTTCATTAAACCAAAAAAGTGAATAGTAAACATAATAATAAAAAAATCACTTTCCTAGAGATAATAATAACACATCATGTGTTAAAATATTTGCTAAATTTATCTAGCAAGATAACATGTGAGCTAAAAAGATTCCTTTAGCATATACATATTAACATATCCATTGTAGACAAAAAATCTAATATTTACCTAACTGTTATAAAAGTATAGAAATAATAGAGAGAATTTAGAGAGAATGAATTCTAAGGAATTCTCAGGAATGAATTTCATTAATAACTGAAGCCCTATTTATAGGAAAACTTCGAATGGTACAACCGTAATTACATAATTTCATCAAGGGTATAATAGTCATTCACATATAATAATTACATCTTTTACCAAATTATTCCTCCACCAAATTATTCCTCCACCAAATTATTCCTCATAATTCATAACCACCAAATTATTCTCAATTATTCATAACACTCCCCCTTGAATGACTATTAATACAAATGTCTTCTGGACTTGTTTGGAGAAAAACCCAGTGGGAAAAAACTTCCAAACCGATTGCAGGATAGCTTGGAGTGGTTATATACTGCTTCATCAAAACATTGCTCCCCCTGATGTCTATCAGCGGCATATGAGTATTCACGTGCTGCCTCGTTAAAACCTTGTCAAGAAAACCCAGTGGGAAAAAACTTGATCGAAGGAAAAAGAGTCACAATTTGCTCCGTTTGATTTCATATCTTGAGAAGCTGATATCTTTACTTCTGGTAAATGATTTCAATATCATCATCGTTTGGATCTAAAGCATTAGCTCCATTATAACTTGATCCAATAGATACACTTTATCAATTTCTCCTATCGTTCTCAATATACCATGAATATGCCTCGTTAAAACCTTATTAGGAAAAACCCAGTGGGAAAAACCCTAATGAAGGAAAAAGAGTACATTATTCATATGAATACGCCTTTAAAGTTGTCTCATTAAAAACCTTGCTAGGAAAATCCAATGGGATAAAACCTCACTCGAGGAAAAAGAGTGCAACGCGTATTTTATACAAGTATCTTTTAAGCATTTCAAAATCTTTCATACATTTGTATGAGTATCATATACATTGGTTTTATACTCTTCGTTCATTTAGAGTGCATCAATTTTCTTACACAACTACAAAACATTCACCATGAACACATGTCTCCAAATACACAATTTAAAGCATATAAATTCATTGTAAAAACATGTAAACATATAAGTAAACATTCATAACTAACTAACATTTAAAATATATCATTTAACATTTAATACTCACTTAATAGGTTATTTCATTCCCAGGGCTTAGTTCACCCTTTAGGGTACTCATAAACACGGGTTTAGCTCATCCGATCCTTTAATTTCCTTTTCTTACTACACACACGATCGGTAATTTAACTTTCATGAGCATGCAACATATAATGACCACCATGCTTATCTTTAAACTTGAGCATTAGTCATCATCATCTCATCATCTCATAAGTTAAGGATTTCACATTCACCATTTATCATCTTCAATATATCTCAATATTTTCATTATCATTGATCATATGTAGCGCTACATTTTCATATCGTGTCGACACTTTTCAATTTCATTTCTTTCCCCATATCGACATAACTTATCGAGATATCTCATTATCAATCCTCTTGTAGGATTACACAATATAGTTATGTCTATATACTCTTCAAGAGCATATGCCTCCGTTATTAAGACCATCTTTTATAATTTGCTTTGATATATATGATTGGGGAAATATCAACGCTTCTAGCGTGCTAACTTATCAAAGCATCGTAGCTGATATATGTGATTGTTCATAGCCTTTCACGCATCTTTGAACTTCAAGTTCGTATTTCAATTTCGAGGATATAACATGATGCATTTCACATATTATTTTCAACCTTTAATACTCCCCCTCATGCTAAGAAAATTTAGAACACCAAAACTCATACAGTTGGTATGATTTTAATCATATATGTTCTCATCATTCAGCCTTAATATGGGAATTTAGACCGTTTGCATTCTATTCTCGATATCGGCAATTTATTTGAGGACTTTAAATAATTTGCCATATAATATCCCACTTGTATGCGCATACTCAATCCTTCAGGGATTTATTCAAGTATTGGGATATACATTTACTAGCTTTATCATTAAATCTAGAAATCATGCTTATACCGTGAGCAAATATTTCGTAAATTTCAAATTACGAATCATATACACATGTGACTATCTAGTGGATCCATATCATAATATCTAGTAGTCCACATGGAGGATGAGTGGGCCCATACTTCTCATCCTTTATTCGGATATATTTGGGATTTATTCCCAATATTGGCTAGTAATGATTTCATCATTTATCGAGAACAATCATTGAAGAATTCTTTTAATTCTTCACTTGAAATATTGATTTCAATAATTATTTAAACCGGGATGGTCAATCCGGTTTTGCAAGCAGTATTATTGAACTTCTAGTTCAAGAAATTCTTATATTGATTTCACTAGTATCGTATAGTGCTCAATATGATTTATCATAGAAACAATTCACCGACATATTCCATCATCTTTTGGTGACATTATTGTCTACTCTTTGTTCAAACACGAGTTCTGACTCATACGCATCACATCCGGCTATTATTTAATTCGAAATCGTAGCTCTTACGCTTTATTTAAAATCGAGTCTTATTTCATACGCGTCGTATTATTCTATAAATAAATCATCAAAATTATTGCAAAATTCATCCTAACAAGGGTCTATACATTATAATGGATCATATGCTCTCAAATCTTCGAAAATACTATCCATCACTACCGATCAAAATCCTAAAAAGGATTTATCGATGTAAATTTGGAAAGATTAAGGATGCTAATGAATAAGGGTATCCCACAAGATATCCGATGCTTGATTGAAGCAAAGGTTCGATTATCTAGTGAGGTTTCAATTCCTTCTAAATACATGCCTGGTATGGGTAAAAGTAGTTTTTCAAAGAAACGGAGAGCAAAAAGATTAGGAGGATGCTACAAGTGTGCTCGGTGGACATGTGACACTCGATGTAAATGCAGGGGTACTTGTCCGTAAATCGAGAAGATAAAATAGCATTCATTAAGGATGGATTGAGTAAGGAGCCTTTGGATGATATTCAACAGGCTCTTGAGACACATCCTAGTGGACACGTACAAGGTGAGCTAATGGCCTTATGGGCCAAATTCAAAGATCAACAAGCACTTTATAGTCTTGAAATACTTACTTTAAAAGATCCAGTTTGTAAATTTAGTAGAATAACGTAGTATAATGATTTTCCCATATTTATGTAAGACAAATTTATGTAATATAGAATATCAATATTTTTCTTTTATTTGTAAATATCGTTTTTCGATTTTCGATTTTTTTTCGTTTATTTTCTATCACCGACAGATATATGTCATTTTCACTTAAATTTTTTCTGCATTTTTCTCTTTCATATTTGTCAAAAAGTAAATAGTGCACTCAATTATTGGTTTGAAAATTTTTCTTTAAATAGATGGATTCATATATCTATCATTCATTCGTTGAAAGAGAAAGATAGAAGTGGAGATGGAGATGGAGATATCAGAATCATCTCATGTAAGTCAATCTTTACCTCGCCAGGTAAAAACTATATGTGTTCTCGGTGGCTCCAGACTAGTAGGTCATATCCAATATGTGGATATGGCAGACCAACTTGTAAGGGAGTTAGGGAAACAAAATATCAATATACTATATGGAGGGACTAATAACAAACTATTAAGGAGTCTTACGATGGCCGCACAATTATGGGGGATAAGAGTGTCAAGTATAATACCTTTTCATCGAATTGGAGGCAGTAATCAAATTGGAGTTAGAAATGTCATTAGTCCAACTGGATTGATGCTACAAACACAATCCATCCATGACTGCCTGATGTACATGATGAGCAATAGCGAAGCTTTTATTGTTCTTCCAGGCGGCTATAACACGCTAGAGGAAATATTCAATATAGCGTCATTTGCACAGTGGAATTTTCATACCAAACCCATAGGTTTGTTGAATATTAATTATTTCTTCGATGGTTTGCTAGCATTTCTAGATCAGGGTGTAGAACATAAATTTATTTCTCGTTTAGCAAGAAATATACTTGTTTACGCTAATACGATTCTTTGATCTACTCATCAAGATTCAATCATATGTTCAAAAATGCATGGAAAATTTGAAACCCATCGGTCACAGATCATCGGTGTCAAGCGAAAAAGAGATCCTTTGGATCTTTCATTATGAACCCGAATGTTCGGGGTGGCAGAGTTACGGAGTATTTATACTCTCGAGACGCATCCCTCATTTATGGGTTCAATATATATTTTCTTTTCATATTTCTATATTTTCGAGTGTTTATTGCCATCTTTGATATTCTTAATATGTTCCACTTCGACTGTTTTGTACTTCTTCTGGAGTAATAATAATAATATCATATTGGCTTTATTCAAATACAGATATCTAGTGATTTTGCTTCTTCAAGAGCATTTTATTCTCATATTAATACAATCTCATATCATCGATGAGATTACTTCATATAAGCTTTCCATGCGATATATTTTCTTTGATTTATCAACATGGGATCTATTGAATATTTTACTTTCATCTATTTATCCAATGGTAACTTCAAGTACCACTTGCTCAATTTTCTCCATTAATATTCGGTATATATGGAGAAGTAATTTTATTCTCATCGTCTACTGCTTCGAGAGTATGATTAGAATATTTGATCAACTACTTCTTCTGGAGTAGGATTCGTTATAACCAATCGTGTAGTATAACCCACCACATTGGAAATATACTCAAACTATAAAGTGCATAAATTTAAATTGCAGAAATTAAATTTCCTCCAATAGGTGGTCGAATCTACCTTATGGGAATTATTGCAATAAATATAAATTTACGTAATTTAAATAGCAAGAATTAAATTGCATAATGTTTAACTACTTCTTCAGAGTAGGATGCCTTTCGATGAAGGTATTACCCATCACTTCGCATATAAAGTGCAAAAATATATAAAACCTTCCGTTTAGTGACGGTTGAACCCATCATCAAGTAGGAGGTATTGCAGTAATTAAATTGCAGTAAATAAAGTGCGAGAATTAAATATTGAACTGCTTCTACGGGAGCAGATTTGTTCTTCTAGAACAAATACTCATTACTTCTACAAGCGCACACTTATCCTTCTAGAATAAGTACATTATGTAATTGAACTCTTCGGGAGTTAAAATAATATTCCGATGTTTTAACTCAAATGGACTTCAAGCCATTTTATATAATCAATGGATTTAGAATTTCTTCATGAATATTCTATCCCATTTTCACTGTTGTCAAAATTAGGTCGGTTTTACCTAAAGGTAAAATTGTCCATTCCACCGCAAAGGTAAAATTGTCAAAAATATTTTATCAATGTTTTACGATTGGAAAATTATCTCCTTTCTACTTCAATTTATCAATATCAAAATGTTCAAGGACTATTTTGTAACTTTTTCAAAAATTGGGGTACTGTATTTGCAAATTTTTGAAAGTTTACCTTATCAATATTAGTGTCAAATCGAAGCTCTCGTTAAATCGAGTATAATGGAGTCGAGAAAATTTGATTTTGATAACGTATACTCCTTATATCTCGAGAAAACGAATATTATAGTTTAATATATTATTATATTATAAAATCATATGATTTACCTTTTTCCCTTTCTCTAATTATTCCATGGATGAGATTTACTTGCAATCCATTTACGTGATCGGAAAATTCTTTGGACTCCATTCTTCCAATTTTGGGATTTCAGACATCTCCAAGCAGGTTGTGTAGAATGAGGAATTGTGGGAGAGGAATATGAACAAAAGAGAATTTTCAATGATGTATTTGCAAAGAGAGAGTTATTTAGGATTGATGAGGATGAATTAATTCATTGGTAATAATCCAGTTTCTGATACAGAAGATCATCTATAAGATGCAACTATAGAGCATACTTCTTTCATATTACTCAAAGGGTTAGAGACTCGTGCTAATAACGTGTTATAAAAGTATAGAAATAATAGAGAGAATTTAGAGAGAATGAATTCTAAGGAATTCTCAGGAATGAATTTCATTAATAACTGAAGCCCTATTTATAGGAAAACTTCGAATGGTACAACCGTAATTACATAATTTCATCAAGGGTATAATAGTCATTCACATATAATAATTACATCTTTTACCAAATTATTCCTCCACCAAATTATTCCTCAACCAAATTATTCCTCATAATTCATAACCACCAAATTATTCTCAATTATTCATAACACTAACTTATATCAATAACATATGGCTTAACCTATCCATTGTGGAGGCGCTTACCAATTGAATGGGACATTTCATCGACTTCCCGTGTTGTGATTGTCACTAAATAAATGGTGACTCCAATACCACTGACGATAACGGTGACGAACTCAAGGCAATACCAAAAAAAATCATTCTAAGCGGAGGCGAGTCGTCTCGCTTTCTTTTGTAGTTCACATTGGGCAGCTTGGCTTTTCATCTGGCTTTTATATTCGACACCTTGGTGGTACGAAAGTGAAGGTTGCAAAGTATGCTGACAAGCCTCGATGTTAAAGGAACGAAGATGATAACTCATTATTGATGCCGATCACGATATTATACTAAACGAGATTTTGAGTTTGGCATTTTTTCTAGGAATCGACGTGCACACTTTAAGCTCCAAATGTTCATTTCACCTATACTTAGGGTATGTTTGGTAGAATTAGCTGATAAGCTAGCTTATAGCTGATAGCTGATATAAATAAAAACGTTTGGCAAAATAACTAATAAACTGACTCATAAATAGAAAATTACACAAAAGAATATGTTTAAATATATTTTTAGAAAATTGTAGGGGTAAAAAATGGAATAAAAAACGAAAAGCTCATGAACTTATTTGAAAAGCTAGTAAAAAAAAACTTTTCAAATAAGCTCGAGCTTTTCAAATAAGCTCCTCCAACCAAACGGAGCCTATTTAAATAGTAGGAGCTTATAAGCTCCTAAATAAGCTATAAGCTAACTTATTTGGCTTACCAAACATACCCTTAGACTAGAGACTTCATTCAACAAATACAAGCATCGCATTAAGCAAGATGAGTGCTTTGTCAAGTCATTAGAAGAATCAAGAACTAAAGGCAACCACTATCAATAAACAAATTATGGTTGATAGCACGCTGGTCCCTTGCTGGTGCAGCCTTCAACCTCAAAAGAAACGCTTAACAAATTATGCGAATGTTTTTTCAGGCTCGTCGTTGGTCAAGAGAGAGATTTTCAGCTAGAGCTTCTTGTTGACCGAAAAAATGGATGACCACCTGGTGGTGAGCCCTCCTTCTAGCGCCAATTGTTGCCAAAAATTGTACCGACATAATTGTAGCGAATTGTAAAATAAATAGATTATGAGACGTGGTGCGGCCGAACACATTGTTTGACCTAAATATATTTTTTGTATTGTATATATATAATAAAGGTTTTGCATGAGAGAATGAGGGAGAGCTTCTTGGACATGTTCTCTCAGTTCTTCCCCTTTTTTTATAGAGAGATGTGTTCCCATATATGTATCGATATAGTTGGCTTCCTTAACCATGAAGCACAGGAAAAACATGACATGGTTGAGATAATAAATTTGTGTAAATGTGATGGCACTAGTACAGATAACGCTTTGGGTGGCGGTTGTTTTATAGAACGGGTGGTGGTTCTTTGACCGCCACCCAAAGTTGCGACACCCAATGTCTGCTTTTGGGTGGCGTTAGAAGAAACGCCACCAGATCAGTTTTGGGTGGCGGTTGTTTTTAAAAAACAACCGCCACCAGTTTACAAATTATTATAATTATTTTTTAAAAATATTTCGGGTGGCCGCCACCCGTTGTGCAATTTATTATTATTATTATTATTATTTTCAATTACTTAGGGTGGCGGTTTCTACTAGTAAAACCGCCACCCGTTTTACGGTTTAATTTTTTTTTTTAGATCTAGTGCCTTTGGATCGCGGTTTCCACCCAAAGAACCGCCACCCCACATGTATTTTTCATTTTTTCTTTTTTTTTTCAATTTTTTTGGGTACCTATTGTTAAAAACTGTAATACAATAAAAAAATAACCTGGAATACAATCAGCAACTACACTATATTTTTCCATAATTACACTTCATACAACTCAAATTAAAAACCGCCACAACTGATTGCCAACACCAACTAAAGCAAATAAATAACATTGACCTGCACAATTCCAACTACATACATCTCCAACTAATTGACAAAGATAAGTAAAACTACCTAACGAAGTCCATGGGTATATTTACATGACCACAAGCATAAGAGTTCACGTGAAGTTCGGTACAAGAAAACATAATAAAAGCAAAAGTAAAATGAATTTAAACTTGTAAATGAGCATTTCAATTCATAACCTCTCTAACGAATTGAACCCACAGTTCTAGTACCAAATCGATGTTGTCATGAGAATACTCCTCAACTTTATTCAACTACAAGTGAATTGAAAGATAATAAGTTATATACATTTTCAACAAAGTACTGACTGCTTAAATTAACAATTTACACTTTACAGTAATAAACACACCGTTTCTAGTTCATGGCCTTGACCATAGTCTATCATTATGTCATTCATATTCTTCATGACGCAGTAACCACACTCATTACCTCCTGATTGTTGCGTACATTAAAATTTGTACATAGAAAAAAACCAAAATAAGTAATACGAAAAAAATCAATTTTGAAGGAAAACCATATATCTTCCAATCAGAAATGAACCAAAAGACCAAAAAAAAGCTGTTATTGTTAAAATTTTTGTATTATACATACCGGAGGATATTTCCATTGAACACTGTTTTTTCTTACACCCATTTCCTTCCACATGCCTCTAAAAGCCCTAAAAATTTAAATTATATGAACAATATTAATATGTAAGTGGTCTAAACTCTAACATATCATACGAAAACCAATAAATTAAACGAAATGAAAGTCATTGGATGGAGGCTTACACGCATATGAGCGATTTGACCTCCAAAGTTCTCTCGTGACTAGCCAATGAATCCAATACGTATACTGTATTAGCTGAGGGCTCGATGACAATCAATAACCAGTGGTGACTAACAAATGGGATAGTTAGCTTTTTAATAACATATTCATAATTTTCGAACTAACATTGGATGTATATATTAAATTATAAATAATCTTACTCTTGATGGTACGGGGCGAAAATATATTTCTTGCACTTCAAATTGCGCAGTGCCCGGTTAATGTAGAGTGATGTCTGCCGATGTTCAGATCTAACCATGACTGCAGAGATTCGCGACGGATTCATAAAGCCAAATGGTATTTCATACAGCTTGCAATTCCGATGAATGTACCTATATTAAACAATATACGAACAAACTATCTTTGCAACACATTAATTGAAATAATCATGTAATTTCAAATTGGAATGGAATTGAAGTCTCACATTTGGACACAGCTGATAATTTGTTGTATTTTAGACAATCAGGATACAAAGGCTTTTCAGAATCGGCGAACAGTTTATCAAACTCATTTGGTCGGTCAACGAAGTCATCTTGAACATCACGCAACATTTTATCCAATCGATCATGTTCCACATTCATCTCTACATTTTCCGCATGACCGTCGCTGTCACTACCCAATCGATTTTCATTATACCCACCACCGTCGCCACCACTGCTTGTACTACACATTATTTTCTCACCATGCCAAAACCAACATGTGTAACCCATCTTAAACCCGTTTTTAAACAGATGGTTTCTCACTTCCGCAACGGTGTCAAAACCAATTGTATTATTACAAACTGAACACGGACATACAATCTTATCCTTGTTATACTTCATTTTATCCTCCTCAGCACATTTCAAAAACTCAATAACTCCTTTTATATATTCAAGAGAAGTAGGTTTCCAATACATCCAACTCCGATCCATTTCGAACAACCTATAGAGTTGTTTTTCCGTAATATTAACCGTCTAACTACATCATAAAAGATAATTATCTCCGTTATTTAATTTTTATGTAATGAAGTGTGTAATGCAAGTGTTCTAAATTTGACTCACAAATCCGTATCTAATCATAAGGGTAGGGTAGGAAACCATTCGTCATCTCTACGTAATATCAAACTGTGTTATTTTTTGTGTAGAACCGGCATTGTATTTTACTGCAAATTTTGGCAGCATCTCCCTTTAGTTCTGCTAAGTGTGCAATTCACATAAAACGTGATCCACACCCGGAGAACGAATGAGGATACTACTGAAATTCACATAAATACATAACCGTCCGCACAAAAAATTACATTTAATACAGTTCGATTTACGTAGATCGATGACAAACTCTCCACTGGGAGAATTCAAAGATAATCTTGTGCATCTCAAACTGCGCAACAATTTTATCACAGTTAATGATATACAAGATTATCTTCAAACGGTTTTCTAAGCTCAATACAAGCGAAGTGCAGTGTAGTACAATTAATAAAATCCGTTGTAACGAAAGGATTGAGAAATAATTTGACAATGTGATCTATTTACACCACAAAGCTATTAGAATGATATTAAATACTTTTATTCCCAAGCTATATTAGAATGATATTAAATACTTTTATTGCCAAGCTAATTATCATATGACTACGAAATAGTTATTAATTTTATTGAAATATTAAATATCCACAAACTACCTTTTTTAATAAATTATATATTTATAAAAAACTAATATTTATTTATTTAGTACATATTGAAATATAGTTCAACGTAATTTATAAATATTGTGTGCATTAAATTATTATATGTAGAATATTAAATTAGGAACATAACAAAAGGTAATATTTATTTGATAAATAAAATATATTTATATATTTTTATTTCCAAGCTACTTTCTTTTATTGAAATATTATTTACAAACTAACTTTTTAATAAATTATATTTATATAAAACCAATATTTATTTATTTACTACATATTGAAATATAGTTCAATATAATTTATAAATATTGTATGCATTAGTTTATCATAATATGTAGAAGACTAAATTACAAACATATCAAAAAATTTAAGTTAATACTATTCCGTAAAATATCAATTGTAAAAACTATATTACCTATCTTATTTTTAATTGGTCTTTAAATTATTTATACTTCATAGAAAATTATACATTTAATTCATCTAAAATTACTTATTGCTTATTTAACTAATACTAACTAATCTAACTAAATTAATTCAACAATAGTATATATTAATTTCCACATATATCTCCATTGCAACACATAATAGGGAATTTTGGGGGAAAAAAACACATGATATATATCCATGGCAACATATATATATATCCCACAAATTAAATCCCATATCACAATTGTAGCGCCCCGCCTAAGTTCCGTACCAATATATCGTATAATATCGTATCGAGTACGCCTAGTTCCGTACCAATATATCGTATAATAGCGTATAATATCGTATCGAGTACCGAAACTAGGGGTGCGTCGCCCTTATTTCCCATGTGTTGGCTTATAACTTTTTCTCATTCACGATATTTTGCCAACACGCGTGCTCCACATATACATATATCATAATTTGGCACGCATAATCTCATACAATACAATCCGACCGCCGAACAAGCTTTTAAACACATAAAAGGGTTTCATGTCCCTTGGGAACGTATCATATCTTTCATTATAAAGCATAATACAATTTTTACGTTCCCGTACATAAGTTTGGCGCAGGATCTATATCAGATCCCTCACACATCACGCATTCTCAATGTCCTCCGCCGGCTCGACAAGCTTCACACGACCCGAGCATCTATCAAACATAAACATATAATAACAACATGAGTCACGAGGACTCAGTGGATAACAGATATATGTATGCATCTCACACTTTCATATTGGGCCCTGTTGCGAATCATGTGAGTACTGGTGCCCGTATCACATCACATATTAGCTTCGTGCCCGTAGGTCTTTACACATATTGCCCGTAGGTCTTTCCACATATTTGGGGCTTACGTTCCCCTGAGGCTTCACAAACCGGCCGGGCATCTAGAGATGGCTCCTACGGCGTCTTAGAGCTTGTTCTATTGGGTATAATTTTTATCCGCACGCAATTCCGTATAACCACACACACATTTTCAACCACACACACATCTCCCAATCCAATATTAACCACACATTTTACACGGAATACCGTGCGGATAAAATTTCTACCCAAAAGAACAAGCTCTTAGAGGTGGCTCCCACCTTTCGGCGTAGCACTTTAAACCCGTAGAGCACTTAGTTCCCATCGTGGCCGTTTGTATTCTAACATATTTGTAAACACATGATAGGCACCATATCGCACACGTATGCTTTCGTGGCCACATTATGACATATACTTACCATCATGCCTTGATATCGTTTACTCTTGCCAATGATACACATCACATATACACAAGGCTCAACACATTGGCACCTCATCATCATTACATCCAACATTCCACATATATGCATCAGAACCAAATACGCGAATTCATGAACTTCACATTGAATGCACTTAAATCACATATAACCGTACATTCTCCCTTTACCCATTCTTATACCCGTCCTAATCATAAGTTACAATCACGAATCACATAAAGCATGGACCATTAACAACTCACACGACGATGTCCATATATCCATTCATTTAACATAACATGCCATTCAAACTCAACCCCCGATTATGCCAACTCTTGTGGTTATTCCACGCCTCTATGAGGATCTATACACTAGGGAGTAGTAAGGATCATATATGCATATCAATACATCACAATCACAATCCAACACATCACAAAATATCCACATACTACAAGGGCTAAGGGTTTTCATGTTCTTTACCTTCATCACATCCTAATCATGCAATATTCTTGCTCAATTCATTAACAAACATATATATATCGCAAGCAAGGATCGGTTACCCACCTTATTGAAGAATCAAACCTAAGAAACCAAGCAATAGAAGAATCCAAGCTTCCTTCCTTTCTCCTCCCTTTCCTTTCCTTTCTTCTTCTTCTTATTTTCTTCTTGAATCAAAGTCGAAACCATGATTACATACATGCCATGGAGGATTTGAGAGGATTACATATGTTCTTGAGGGTGTTTAGGATGCCTAGGAACCTTAGGAACCGAGTTTGGGAGTCAAATGGTCGAGCGATGGAAGAAAACTCTAGAAATAGCCAACTTGCCGACCTTAATTACGGCCGTAACTCTACCATTTACGGTCGTAAATTTAATATTTACGGCCGTAACCCTATAATTTACGGCCGTAACCCTGACCAATGCGACCGCAGCCAGCTCGCGCGCGACCTGCAGAACCTTTGAACCATTTCCTTTACCTAAGACTTACGGCCGTAATTTACTTACTTACGGCCGTAACTCTTTGATTTACGGCCGTAAATCACCTTTGGTGAATTTTCCATTTTTCTTGATTTTCAAAGCTGTTTCGGATTTCGGAGCATTTCACGTACTTCGAGGCACTTCATGAACATAACATACACACATACGAGTCATAAACATGTCACGTCACTTATCGTCATATTCTCGTCCGGTTCTTATCTCGTAATCGTTCGGATTTCTTGGCCAATTTGGTCGGGGCATTACAACAATGCATTGTACATATATTAAAATAATATGCCACAAAAAAAAATCAATAACTACACCAAAAAATTATAGAATTTCATTTAGGGATTGGAATTGTCTAACCTCAAAAAAATTGAGAATTTATCACCAATTGATAGGGGAAGACAAGCTTTCTTCAAATGTGGCCTCAACAAACCAAGAAATTGCCCAAATCCGAATCCAAAGCAAATACCTAGAATTTGGAATGCTAAATTCTAGCTTAAAAATACACGAAATTGGGACAAATTGATAGAGTAATAATACCTTACTTCAGTGGTGGCCCCAACTAACGAAGAATTTGCAGCAAAATAAGATTTTTTGACCAAATTTTGGCTGGTTTTCGTGTGGGTTTTCGGCCTCTAGCTCGCTGGTTTTCGTTTGCTGTCAAAAATGGTGGCTGCTATGTTTTGATTTGTCATTTGGGTAGATATGTGGATAAAGCATTGTGACGAGCTAATGGAGCATAAATATATGGAAAATGGTTTTACGACTCGTCGGTTGAAGAGATTTGCAGGCCAGGGTTTATGTAAATTATATTTTGAAGGCCTGAGTGTGAATAGTGATGGCAATGGATCGGGTTCGGATCGTATCGGCCTAATCCAAATCCAAATCCAAATCAATCACTCCGATCCAAATCCAAATCCAAATCCAAATTACTCGGATCGGATTCGGATCGGACTGGATTGGATCGGATCGGATCGAGAAAAAAGATCCAAATACGATCCATATTGGTAGATTTTTTTTTTCAAAATTTTAAACATTAATTGCATAATTAAACATCCGAGAATCCAATGTAACAAAAATTAAACATATCACATCCTTGTCAAGTTCCTTCCCATTAAACCTAATGCAAGTATATTTTATAAAAATAAAAATAAAATAAATCAATTCGGATCGGATCAGCCTTGATCCAATCCAAATCCAAATCCATCTCGGATCGGCCGATCCACGGATCGTCGGATCGATAAAAAATCGCTCCACTCGGATCGGATTTTTCTGCCATCACTAAGTGTGAAGTACAATGATGGTGGTTCATGGACGGATGAAGGTCCAAGTGTGACACAAGATGAGGGGTTCACAAACGTGTGAAGGCTGGACTGTCGTAACATGATGAGGTTCACATCTGCGCACTTGTTATATATTATTATGAGCTCATGCGATATACTATACAGAGGGATGTGGGTCCTTTCTGCTTGACGATGTACAAGAGCAGGATTACATTTAGACATCATGTGTTGATGCATAACGTTACTTGTTGAGCTTTTAGACACATATAGTTGAGCATTGTCGGTATAACATACACGTGTGATGGTTGGTGGTGACTTCAGGATGACCAAACGAATGTGTACTCGGTCCTTGACCGTGGTTCTTGGGTTGACCATAGTATATTATTATTTCATTCGGTTCAAAATGTATTTCCCAGCCATCTTTTGGTTTTGGATTCAATGTTTGATGTTGTAAAGTATTTCTTAAAAAAAATTGATTTTAAGACTGCTGAGTTAACATTATTTTATTCATTTAAAATTTATATTTGTAAAAAATAAAAAAAATATTAAAAATTATTTCTATATTTAAGAATTTTTGGAAAATCATAAAATATAAGAATACCGAGGAAGTCTTTATAGGAATACCCCACACCGACGGGGACCGAGCCTGAATGGGGCTTAGAATCCCCAATCAAATAGGTATGGGGATGGGGATAGGGCTAAGAGCTGAGGTGGGGACGTGGTCATAGTCTCAGACTTGATACCCAACTCGAGCCTGCATAATCTAAATTTTGAGTATTATTTTTTATGTTTATACTTTATTTTTCTTTCTTTTTTATAATAGCTTTATTAATAATATTTAATTATTTTGAACCTATATATAAGTCAAACTTGTTACAATAGGAAAAGTGTTATGAATATAGTATAGGAAGCAAGGACCCCGAGGGAATTATTTATAATATTTTATTGGTGTGAATGACTATTATACCCTTGATGAAATTATGTAATTACGATTGTGCCATTCGAAGTTTTCCTATAAATAGGGCTTCAGTTATTAATGAAATTCATTCCTGTGAATTCCTTATAATTCATTCTCTCTAAATTCTCTCTATTATTTCTATACTTTTATAACACGTTATCAACACGAGTCTCTAGCCCTTTGAGTAATATGAAAGAAGTATGCTCTACAGTTGCATCTTATAGATGATCTTCTGTATCAGAAACTGGATTATTACAATTTAAAACAATTAATTTTCTACAAAATTTTTCTCTCTCTCTCTCCATCACATGCAATAATGATACCCATTTTTGAATAAAATACGTCTTAAGCACACACCAAAAGGTCTCTCCTTTATTTCTATTTTCTCATTACACAGAGAGAGATTTCATTACATTCTTGAAGTTCTTTGCATTGCTAGCTGCATATACCTATAGATACAACCCTTGTGTGTATGTATATGGGAATCGTTTAAATTTGTTGCAACTTAAAATACAGATTACAGAAGTGGGCAAATGACTCTGTAATGTTCAAAAGTCAACGAGATTCATCCATTACAGTTGATTAATTTTTCCAAGGAAGCAAGCGGAGAAGATGATCAGAAGCCTGAAGATAACTGTAATGGAGAAGGTGTTGTTTTTGCAGAAGCTTTCATGGATGTAAGTGTTGAATTATAATATAATATTATATATATATATATATATATATATATATATATATTATATTACTTTATAATATAATAATATATTAAACTATAACATTCGTTTTCTCGAGATATAAGGAGCATACATTATCAAAATCAAATTTTCTCGACTCCATTATACTCGATTTAACGAGATCTTCGATTTGACACCAATATTGATAAGGTAAACTTTCAAAAATTTACAAATCAGTACCCCAACTTTTGAAAAAGTTACAAAAGGGTCCTTGGACTTGTGAATATTTATGTATTAATCCTTATACTATTAAAATTTTATAAAGAAATATGTGTAACGCCACGCACTTGCCAGGCGGCACTGCCGCCGGCAACTGGTAGCGGTTGGCAGCAGCTGAGTATGTATTAATATTTTATAAAGAAATGTGTAGCACCACGCACCTGCCAGACGGCACTGCCGCCGGCAACTGGTAGCGGTTGGCAGCAGACGATCGTTCGACCTCCGGTCGTTTACTTTGACGACAATAAACAAAAATGGATAGAATATTCCCGAAGAAATTCTAAATCCATTAATTACGACCTGAAGTCCATTTGAGTTAAAAGATCGGAATATTATTTTAACTCCCGAAGAGTTTAAATACATAATATACTTATTCTAAAAGGATAAGTGAGCTCTTGTAGAAGTAATGAGAATTTGTTCTAGAAGAACAAATCTGCTCCCGTAGAAGCATTTCAATATTTAATTCTCGTACTTTATTTACTGCAATTTAAATACTGCAATACCTCCTACCTGATGATGGGTTCAACCATCACTAAACAGAAGGTTTTATATATTTATACAATTTATATGCTAAGTGATGGGTGATACCTTCTACTAAAGCAGGTCCTACTCTTGAAGAAGTAGTTAATCATTATGCATTTTAATTCTCGCAATTTAAATTCCGTAAATTTATATTTATTGCAATAATTCCCATAAGGTAGGTTCGACCACCTATTTGAGGAAATTTAATTTCTGCAATTTAAATTTACGCACTTTAAATTTCTCGTGATATATTTCCAATGTGGTGAGTTATATCACACGATTGGTATGCATATTTTCAATGTGATGGGTTATACCACACGCGTTTAGAATACTTATTACAAATGTGGTTGGATTAAACCCCACAATTGGATAACTGATTTATATATGTTCGATATGAATATTCTATTGATATTAAAGAAGGGATTTGAGCAAGTGATGCCAGAATTGACCGTTGTATGTATTGATGAAATGAAATTGCTCAAAGAATCCCATTGTGATAAAAGAGAAAGAAAATATACCGTGGTGAAAAATCTCATTATGAGATTAGTATATTGTGATATGATGAGAAATGCTCTTAAAGAAGCATTTAATAAAGGAATATTCACTTTCCACGTCTATTGAATATTGATGGAGAAAATTGAGTAAGTGGTACCTGAAGTTACCATTGGATAAATAGATGAAAGTAAAATGGTCAATAGATCCCATGTTGATAAATCAAAGAAAATATATCGCATTGAGAGATTATATGAAGTAATCTCATCGATGATATGAGATTGTATTAATATGAGAATAAAATGCTCTTGAAGAAGCATAATCACTAAGATTTATGTATTTGAATAAAGCCAATATGATATTATTATTATTACTCCAGAAGAAGTACAAAACAACCGAAGTGGAACATATTGAGAATATCAAAGATGGCAATAAACATGCGAAAAGAAAATACATATTGAACCCATAAATGAGGGATGCGTCTCGAGAGTATAAATACTCCGTAACTCTGCCACCCCGAACATTCGGGTTCATAATGAAAGATCCAAAGGATCTCTTTTTCTCTTGACACCGATGGTCTGTGACCGATGGGTTTCAGCTTCCACAGATTTTTGAACATATGATTGAATCTTGATGAGTAGATCAAAGAAGCGTATTAGCGGAAACAAGTATATTTCTCATTGAGCGAGAAATAAATTTATGTTCTACACCCTGATCTAGAAATGCCAAAGAAACCATCAAAGAAATAATTAATATTCAACAAACCTATGGGTTTGTTATGAAAGTTCCACTGTGCAAATGACGCTATATTGAATATTTCCTCCAGCGTGTTATAGCGCTTTGGAAGAACAATAAAAGCATCACTATTGCTCATCATGTACATCGACGATCGTGGATGGATTGTGTTTGTAGCATCAATCCAACTGGACTAATGACATTTCTAACTCCAATTCGATTACTGCCTCCAATTCGATGAAAAGGTATTACACTTGACACTCTTATCCCCCATGATTGTGCGGCATCATAAGATTCCTTAATAGTTTGTTATTAGTCCCTCCATATAGTATATTCATATTTTGTTTCCCTAACTCCCTTACAAGTTGGTCGGCCATATCCACATATTGGATATGACCTACTAGTCTGGAGCCACCAAGAACACATATGGTTTTAATCTGGTGAGGTAAAGGCTGACTTGTATGAGATGATTCTAAAATCTCTATATCCATCTCTACTCCTATCTCTCTTTTTGCGCTATACTTTCAACGTATGAACATGAGAACACGAATCCTTTTATTTAAAGAAAAATTTCAAACTAATAATTGATTGCACTATTTACTTTTTGACAAATATGAAAGAGAAAAGGCAGAAAAATTTTAGTGAAATGACATATACCTGTCGGTGATTGAAAAATAATATTTACAATTACAAGAAAAACATTGATCTTCGTTATTACACCGAGCTTCCTTATATTAATATGAGAAAATTATTATACTAAGTTTTTCTACTAAATTTACAAACAGGATCTTCTAAAGTAAGTTTTTCAAGACTATAACATGATTGTTCATCTTTGAATTTGGCCCATAAGGACATCAGTTCACCTTGTACATGCCCACTAGGATGTGTCTCAAGAGCCTGTTGAATATCATCCAAAGGCTCCTTACTCAATCCATCCTTTATGAATGATATCTTATCTTCTCGGTTACTGGACACGTATCCCACAGATTTACATCGAGTGTCACACGTCCACCGTGCACATTTGTAGCACCCTCCTAATCTTTTTGCTCTCCGTTTCTTTGAAAAACTACTTTTACCCATACCAGGCATGTATTTAAAAGGAATCGAAATCTCACCAGATAATCGAACCTTTGCTTCAATCAAATATCGAACATCTCCTGGGATGCCGTTATTCATTAGCATCCTCAACCTTTCGAGTCTACCTCGATAAATTCTTTTTAGAATTTTGATCGGTAGTGATGGATAGTATTTTCGAAGATTTGAAAGCAAATTATCCATTATTATATCTGGACCATTATTATGGTGAATACTGTAAGTACCCGGATAATTTATAAACGCGTATGAGGTAAGGTTCCGCGTTGAAACAGTATCGAAACATGAAGCGTATGTGCTAAGATTCCACGCTTGAATAGTGATGTGTAATAATGCTACTGAAACATGATGGAATATGTCGGTGAGCTACACATATGATGAAAGTAATAAATCATGTTGAGTACTATACAGATACTAGTGAAATCGATATAAGAATTTACTGAACTAAAAGTTCAATAATACTCGTTTGTAGAACCGGACTGACCATCCCGGTTTAAATAATTATTGCAATCAATATTTCAAGTGAAGAATTAAAAGAATTCTTCAATGATTGTTCTCGATAAATAATGAAATCATTACTAGCTAATATTGGGAACAAATCCCAAATATATCTGGAATATATAAAGGATGAGAAATATGGGCCCACTCATCCTCCATGTGGACTACTAGATATTATGATATGGATCCACTAGATAGTCACATGTGTATATGATTCGTAATTTGAAATTTCTGAAATATTTGCTCACCAGTATGAGCATGATTTCCAGATTTAATGATAAAGCTAGTAAATGTATATCCCAATACTTGAATAAATCCCTGAAGGATTGAGTATGCGAATACAAGTGGGATATTATGTGGCAAATTATTTAAAATCCTCCAATAAATTGCCAATATCGAGAATAGTATGCAAACTATATAAATTCTCATATTAAGGTTGAATGATAAAAATATATATGAGTTTTAGTGTTCTAAATTTTCTTAGCATGAGGGGGAGTATTAAAGGCTGAAAATGATATGTGAAATGCATCATACTATATCCTCACAATTAAAATATGAACTTGAAGTTCAAAGATGCATAAAAGATGCTATGAACAATCACATATATCAGTTAAGATACTTTGATAAGTTAGCACGCCAGAAGCGTTGATATTATGAGATTTCCCCAATCATATATATATCAAAGCAAATTATAAAAGATGGTCTTAATAACGGAGGCATATGCTCTTGAAGAGTATATAGACATAACTATATTTTGTAATCCTACAAGAGGATTGATAATGAGATATCTCGATAAGTTATGTCGATATGGGGAAAGAAATAAAATTGAAAGTGTCGACACACTATGAAAAGATAGCGTTACATACTATCAATAATAGTGAGGATATTAAAATCCATCGAAAATGCAGATGATGAAATATATGCCCTTATAATTAAAGTGTTCATACACGGGTTTAATGAGAAATGAGAATGAAACTCTTGAAGAGGTTTCAAATGTATTATTGTATCAGTGCATGCAAAGGCTCAAAATATCTATATTGATATTGTTGAGAAATTCATATGCTGTACTCTTTTTCTTGATTGATGTTTTTGTCCCAAAAGGGTTTTTCTCAAATAAGGTTTTTAATGAGGCAGCCAAATCTCAACTAATATGAAATCTCCAGAAGAGATTTACGTATATACCTCGATATAATGAGAAAATGAGATCAAGATTGTTGATTACATATATGCACTGAATATAACATAATATTGTATAACATCTAAAAATTCATTCACGTGGAGATGAATGAAGAGTGTCAACCAATGTATATGATACTTATACAAATCTATGAAAGATTTTGAAATGCTTGCAGCATAATTGTATAAAATACGCGTTGCATTTTTTTTTCCCTTGACTGAGGTTTTATCCCATTGGGTTTTCCTAGCAAGGTTTTTTTAATGAGGCAACATTAAAGGCGTATTCACATGAATAATATACTCTTTTTCCTTCATTAGGGTTTTTCCCACTGGGTTTTTCCTAATAAGGTTTTAACGAGGCATATTCATGGTATATTGAGGACGACAAGAGAAATCGACACAATGTATCTATTGGATCAAGTTATAATAGAGACAATGATTTAGATCCAAATAATGATGATATTGAAATCCTTTACCAGAAGTAAGGATATCCGTCCTCAAGATATGAAATCAGATGGAGTAGCTGTACTCTTTTTCCTTCGATCAAGTTTTTTCCTACTGGATTTTCTTGACAATGTTTTAACGAGGCAGCACGTGAATACTCCTATACCACTGATAGACATCAGGGGGAGCAATGTTTTGATGAAGCAGTATATAACCACTCCAAGCTATCCTGCAATTGGTTTGGAAGTTTTTTCCCACTGGGTTTTTCTCCAAACAAGTCCAGAAGACGTTTATACTAATAGTCATTCAAGGGGGAGTGTTATGAATATAGTATAGGAAGCAAGGCACCCGAGGGAATTATTTATAATATTTTATTGGTGTGAATGACTATTATACCCTTGATGAAATTATGTAATTACGATTGTGCCATTCGAAGTTTTCCTATAAATAGGGCTTCAGTTATTAATGAAATTCATTCCTGTGAATTCCTTATAATTCATTCTCTCTAAATTCTCTCTATTATTTCTATACTTTTATAACAAAAAGAAAGTTTTGTTTAAAATTTTTATCGTGAATATTATTAATTTTGCGTACTTAAATTTTTTTTCCATAATGATGAGTTTGATAAATTTTTTCGGTGTCCATTGAAAACAACAAATATGATTTTTAGAAATTACATTTCACTAAAAAAGGGGGTTGACAACTTACATATTTTCTTTTATTATTTGCATCAACCAATATGTGCTTTTCATTTAAAATAATTTGTGATTGTGATATGCATATTACCAAAAATAGGGAAAAAATAAAAGTGAAAAACTAAAAATAATAAATGGAGATTTAAATGGGGATTACAATTATCCCCAACCCAACCTTGACTAATTGGGGATGGGGTGGGAATGGGGAATGGAAAACCTCAATGGAGCGGGGAGGGAGAACGAGGTCCCTAACGTGAAATTGCCCCGTTGCCATCGGTAATTATATATTTCTAGTACTATAGCCCCTATGTGATGCACAGATACAATTAAAATGGTAAATTTATATAAAACAATGTTATGAAGTAAGAAAATGAATCATTTATAAATGCACAATAAAAATAACGAAGTACAAATAATTTTTATTTTAATTTTTTTTGAATGAGAAGCATATGTAATATTAAAGAGTATTTCACTAATGTTTTACAAATTTTGATCCAAACCGTTATCTTGTAATATATATATATATATATATATATATATATCAATTGTCGTTTTAATTAGGATTTAAGTAATTTTATCTCTTTTTTATGGTATTTTAAATTTTAAAAAGATTGTGATATTGAGAAAAAGTAAAAAATATATATATAATTTCTACCTTTAATATAAATTTATTTTGAATGTGTTGGACATTTAATCTACACAGTTAGTTAGAACGCAGAAAATGTACTTATAAGAAAAAAAATACTATCCAAAAATGAAACAAAAACCGTTCTCTAGGAAAAATACTAAGTTAGAAATAAAAATATATGTCTCAAGTAGTTGCTTTGTATAAAGGAGACAGGAAAAAATAGATAATTTGTTTTATATATTAGTCAATTTTACTACCTTGAATTAGCTAAAAAAAAAGAAAGTAAAAGATAAAAGAAGATAATCATCTGTATAGTCGTGTTTAAATGGAAATCAATAAAAAAATAAAAAAATTTAGGGCACTGTGTTCCCACTTCCCATAATTGATATGGCTCATGGGAACTGTTTAAAAAAAGAGTAGGCTTTAATTATTAAAAAAAAAAAACTATGGCATTTGCGTGGCAAAATGTAGTGTTAATTATGGCAACATGCAATTTCGTCTTTTATATATGTAAAAATAATAGAAAAGTTATTGATGCCACATTCAAAGTCTACACTACATGCAAAAGGACTTATTTGCATTTAGGGTTTTTAGCTATTTTATTCAGATTATTATTCTTCGTATTTTTGTTAAAGAAGATCTCTAATTAAGTACTCCCTCCATCCTGTGAAAATAGTCTCATTTTTTTTGTTTATCCCAAATTATAGTCCCATTTTCTTAATTAATTTACTAGTTGTCCAATATGTTCGTATTTAATGTGCATCGTTATCAATATATAAAAATAATTAAAGTGGAATAATAAATATTTGAAAGGGTATATTATGTAAAATGCTCATAAATATTAGTTTTCCAATAGCATTAATTGATCTTTCTTAATCTTTGCGAAATTGAAAATGAGACTATCTTTACGAGACGGAGGGAGTATTTAGTTTAACATGGGCTTGATTAGCCTCTTGTTTGGTTCAACTAGGGTCTGTTTAGCCTCTTTGTAGTTTGTTTGAGATACTTTTCGACATTGAAATAAAACAGCTTTTCCCCTTTGGCCTCCAATTCTCTTATCTTCTCTGGAAAATCTTTTCTTCTTTTTGTGAGTTCTCAATTGATTGTGCCCTAATGTCGAGCTTAAGTGACTCTACATCAGTTATGTGTGTTTTATGCACACAGTTTCCTGCCAGCAAATGATAGATAGTTTTATTTTATTTTATTATAATCTTTGTTCTAAAAAGCCCGCTTAGGCGCTCGCTTAAGCACACCTAAGCTTGAAGCTTAGAGTCCAGGCTTCGTTACATCTCGCACTTTATTGCGTTTTTACCACACATCTCGTGCTTAAGTGTGCTTAGGCACAAGGCGTGACCTTAGCGCTTTTTCATGCTTTACGCTTTTTAGAATACTGATTTTAATACATATTATAATTAGGCTTATTAGCACAATTAGGACTCAACGTTCTCTCCCGCTGCGCACTAAAGACCTATCATTTTTTTCTTGGCAGTTTCGTTCTCGACCTAACGTTTTATTACGAGATAAAGACTTTTTGGGTCAAAAAGACAATATTACCCTTTTATTTACATTATTTTCATTAAATTAAATAAAAATGTTTATAATCGAGTCCATAACATTTTAATATGTACAAACTAGTCCCCATCTTGAACAAATTCTCCTCCACCACTACCACCACACCGGTACAACCACCACCGACTCCTGCGAGAACTTCAGCGACTCAGGCGAGTAGATTTGGTGGTCGAAAACTACTAGATATGGTGGTTTTCGAACAACCAACCGAAACCCACCAGCAACTAGTGGTTTTCGAACGACCCGCTGTTTTGGTGGTTGAAAACCACCAGATCTGGTGGTTTTTGACCACCAAATCCACTTTTCGGGCTCTCCGAAGTTGGCAGAGTTGGTGGTGGTGGACGAGAATTTGTTGAAGATGAGGACTAGTTTGTACGCATTGAAATATTATGGACTCGATTGTAAATATTTTTATTTAATTTAATAAAAATAATGTAAATAAAATGGTAATATTGTCTTTTTGTCCCCAAAAATACTTATCTCATAATAAAACATTAGGTTGGAGATGAAAATATCAAGAAAAAATGATAGGTCCGTAATACGCAGTGGGAGAGAACGTTGGGTCATGATTGTGCCAATAAGCCTTATAATTAAGATTAAGGTGTGGGATCAAATGGAGATACGTAATATATCAACAAAATAGTTGTACGTGAATTTTTTTCCAGATATCTGTCAAAAACCAGCACACTTATTTATTTATTTATTTTTATTTGTGCAGTAAATGCAAACATGTCTTGGTATTATGTTAAATATATGTAATATATCTTTATATTTTTATCTTTATTTTAATAATTTTCTGAAGCTTTATTTTAATGATTTTAATGTATAATCTCTCTTAATGTGTGGGTATAGGAGAAAAATTTATCCCATAATGTTTTTGGAAAAGAATATGATAGAGGACAATATGCATACAAAATGAAGCTATGGTACTAACGAAATGTAAGTACGGTCTTGCTACAGAGCCCTAAATTTATAATTCAAAAGCATTTTTCTTTTTTTAAAGGTTTTTGGTTGTTTTTAATTTGTTTGAATAAATTTTTTTTTTAAATCTCCATTTCCCGCTATCCATGAAATGCATGTAAGGCTCCAACCAAGAGTCACAAATGAAATGAACCCGAAGCACACCCAACACAGCAACACAATAGAATCAGTAAAAATTAAAGCAAGGCAAAAAAAAAATTAGATGAAAATAAAAGGGTTCAAAATCTAGTCAAGGGAAAAGTATCTAAGATGATGAATCTCACTTGCACTAGACTTTCATTTCGTATTTCTAAGAGAGGACATTCCTGCACATCAGGGGCGTAGCAAGAAATACGGTGGGGGGGGGGGGGGGGGAGGTTAAAGTGCAATAAATTTTACTTCCATAATAATAAATGGACTTATTAGAGTGGGCCCCGGTAATTTTTGCATAAGATTAAACTATAATAGAATCTATATCTAACCCTATTGCATATTCTCATTTGATAAATTAGTTTTTAAATTTTTCGAAAACTGACATCACCAACAACTATTGATGTAAAAAGAAATAATATTGATGCTATATAGGAAAATAATAAAAAAATGACAAATTTTCTCATGTGCCACCGAAACCAGTATATCAAGAATCAAGATTCTCATTCACAAATAGCAGAACAAAGAACCACTTGAAAATGAAATTCTCCATAAGTTCCCATAAAATAATTTTTTTTTGTTTGATATTACTTTTGTCTTTGTTGTCGGATGTGGATAACTTAATGAATGAAGTCATTGCAAACAAACAACAAACTAATCAAAAAATCAAATCAACAATGATAAAACAAGTATTCGAAATATATATGACACACAAATAGATTGAACCCAAAGAGTAAAGTGGGAATAATTACGACTCATAAACTAGCTTACCGAAATATTTTTATAAAATCCAAGTTGTTGATTTCAAAAGTTAGATAAACAAATTTACTGAAATATGGCAGTAGGTTTTTTCCTTAAAGAGAGAGAAAAATAATTGGCGTGTTCAATTTAATTAATATGAGTGAGAAAGTTAAGTGGTAATTTCATATTAACTAAAACTCATGTAATTACATAAAATAAAAGGCAAAAAAAAAAGGAAAAATACAAAAAATAATCAAATAATAAGTGACTAAAAAGGAGCGGGGCATGGGAATCGATCCCCTAACGGCTTAGAATGGAAACAAAATTTTTACACCGAACCACCACGAGTGAAGCACACTACTTGTTTTCATGAGTTGAACTTTTTATTTATATGTATTATAATTGCCTGGACATTCCTACAAGAGTAAGTTGGGGGTAGGACTGGACTACAGCCCAGTCCAATCCCCCAAAAAAACTACGCCCCTGCTGCACATCGAAGGTGCAAGGAGATAGATCTATAGATAGCCATGAACTCAAAAAAATTATTTTGCGTGTCTTTTATTTTATTTTTAACTAGATTGTCCTGGAGCATTTCTTCTATAGTGAATTAGTGATGCGATTGGAAGAAAAGTGAGACAAGATGTCTACAAGAACCTAAAAACCCTTTGATTGTATTTTCATAGAGAAGCGAGCAGTGAGATAGATTTGAAATTTCGAGTAGTAGGATTTTTTTACTTTTTTCTATAAGTCGGTGATGATTAATTAATATGATACGTAATCTCGATTTCATCCATATCTATTATGAACCACATAGGTGCATCATTCTAAATAAAAATAAGTTCAAAACAACACAAATAACTAAGACACTATTATTTCTCACCTCACACTCAAGTTGCTTATCTTGCTCACACAATATAATACATCATACTCAGCTCATACATTTTATGGGCACTCTTGAAATATTGGAGTTGATAGAACATCCTAGTATGGAGCAGGAGGATCATTCCAGTATGAAGGTGAAGTTGGTACAAGTCTCTCGCTTCTAGTCCTCTAAAAATGGTGGTATGAAATTTACTTGTATTTCTAGAGTTTTGTTCTTGCTAAAGGATAGCGACACAAACTTCGCAATTGCAAATTTTTTTACAAAAGTCAATTATGATTCTTCATATGTTAATTACCATATACATAATGAAACTTGAGGTATATGTAACATTATTCTAAAATAAAAGCAAATTCAAAACAAAAGGAGTAACAAGTATTAAAAATAAACCTGTTGAAATATAGCCTGGGGAAAATTCAATCACATGTCATCTCACTCTCAATTAAAATAAAACAATGCTTGATCAAATCAGGAAATAAAATAAAAAATACAATGCTCATGGCTACAACCTTTTAAAAATACTTTTTTGGTCATCATTTTCACTCATTTCATTAATCTAACTACGTTTCTTCTTTTTAAATTTTGTTTTCTGTTTTTCCACTACACACTAAACAATTATTTTTCCAAAAAAAAAAAAATCAACCAAACTAAAATGTTACATAGTGATACTTCAAATTAGTCGTTTCTGCTGTGTGAATGGCAATTTTTTCCTTCTCATTCAATTTCATAAGATAGTAAAACATAAAACTAATGAGGAACAAAGGAATATACACTCATGCTCTATCTAAAAGAGAAAAGAATAATTTAGTTAAAATGGGAAAATAAAATAAAAGAAATAAAGAATGAAGCATTGGAGACCATGAAGAATATCATCTCGCTAGAATAGGACCATTCTTGACAAAACTAGAATAGGACCATTCTTGACAAAATAATGGAGAGAGATTTCCCTTTTTATCACAAAAAAGTTTGAAAAATACAAATGGGGTGAGAGAGGCTCGAACTCTCGACCTCAGGATCACTCAACAAAGCTATGAGACCTACGCGCTAGCCAACTGCGCCACCACCCCAATTACTGAATTATTTTCAGTTCTCTAATACATGATGATAAATATATTGAATGGCGCCCCCCCCTCTCTCTTCCTTTTTTGGTTTTGTTTTGTTTCTTTATTTTTTATTTTTTTTAATTGAATTACAACTACAATAATAGTTACGATCATAATAACTGGAATTATACCGATACACTAATAATTAAACAACCTAAACAAACAAAAATAAAGCTAAACAAATTCTTACAATTTTATACGCTTGGTGGGACTTGAACTTGAAATCACAACATAAGAATTAATCATTTCGAGTATGCAAATCTTGCATCTATTTTCTTAAGTAATCAAGCTTATATCACTAATCCATTGTGAACTGGGTTGGAATTGGATTTGCGGTTTTGGGGCATATCCCAATCCAAACCAAATTTTGCTTTAAACTGATATCTAACAGTTATCCAACTGCTAGTATATCACTTTCTTTCCGTAAGACTGTGATAGTTTTTGATTGAAAAATGGAAGAGATTTTATAGAGTGTGGAAGACTGTGATGGTAGTTGGCTGAAAAATGGAAGAAATTTTATAGAATGTGGAAGAAAGCAAGATGAATTTGGTAGATTTTTAAAGATTTATTGCTTGTAAAATATATGGAAAACGGACAAGCATTTCATAATTCTTTCTTATGGAGAAACTCTATAAAAAAAAATCATAGGTAAAATCAAAAAGTTAAAAAATCCTATAATCTTCTATTTTTTGAAAGTACAAAGTACAATCTATATTGTAACAGTATATATGTGTGTATATATATGTTCTACTGTAGCATGATGCAAGAAATTTAGAAAATCTAGCAATGATGACCCCATATATACCGAGTAAAAATGTGGATCGGCATTATGCGAAGTAAAAGATCCCATACCGAGGAAAAAATCTCATAACGAAGAACAGAACCTAAAACTTCATTGCGCTTTGCCCAACGCTACCCATTCTAACCATTTGGGCTAAGCCTCATTGTGTGTATGTGTGTCTACATCATGGTGGTAGGCTCTATTACATCTTCAAGTGTGACATTTGATGAGGTACAATTGTCTTGTGCTATATTGGCTTCTTTAGTCCACCAGTTATCAAAATGATTACCTCAGCATCAAACTTCTTCTACAAATTAAATTCACTAAATTCATCAAATTCAGATCAAGTTCCTATCTACGTCCATAAATCTGCTTCACCAAGGTACATCACACAATTAGTCCTCATATTGAGAAAAGTTCACCACTACACTCTAATAGTAGATATCTGCAACGCCCCGCCCGAGTTCGTCCCAAAATAGTAAATGTTTTCGTATGTACATCGTATGTGATTCCGAATACGACATGAAGTGATACGATGATGTTTCAGTATGAAGAATACGTATATGATATGTTCACAACATGTTTATCAGTGTATGGGATGCCTCGGGATTCGAAACGGTCTTTGAAATCAAGAGAAATGGGAAATTCAGCAAAAGATGAATTACGGCCGTAAAAGTGAAATTACGGCCGTAAATAAGGGAGTTACGACCGTAAATTGGTGATGAAGGAAAACAACAGGAAGGTCCAGAGGTTGGGATACGGCCGTATTGGTTCTGGTTACGGCTGCATTGGTTGGGTTACGGCCGTAAAGGTTAAGGTTACGGCTGTAAATAAAGAAATTACGGCCGTAAATATGAGAATTACGGCTATAAATATAAGTCGGCAAAAACTATATTTTAGCTTCTGTTGGTCAATTCTTGGGTTAAACACACCACACTCGATCCCTAAACCCCAAAACTCATCCAATGCCATGGTTAAGCAATTCCAAGCTCCTCCAACCTTATGTGATGATCATGTATGGGATTATTGAAGCTAAGAAGAAGAAGAAGAAGAAGAGGAAAGGAAAGGAAAGGGAAAGAAAGGGGAAGAAAGAAGGAAGGCCAAGGAAGCATGTCAACCATAGATTCTTCTATCTAATGTGGGTAATAGATCCTTTTATGTTTCATGAAGTACATATATATGTTTAAATGTTGGTATTGAAGTTATGCTAGGAAACCCATGAGTTTTCTATGTTGGATGCATGTTAGGGATCAAGTGAAGGTATATGAAGCATGTTATGATTCTTATGTGATATCCTCATTATATGATGTTATGTTATGTTATGTATGGGGAAAAGGAACAGTATGCTGACTATGATAACGCTTGTTTAATTGATACGCCTGTTTGTTCTATGTAACGGTAAAGTGTTGCCCGTACTTGATGAGATTATGTTGAAGAATATGATTACGTCGTATGATATGATTGCAATGGCGTCTTGTGATGTTATATATGAAGGATGCACGATGCTAGAATGTAATGCCTTCTTTATAGGATGTTTTATGATTTTAGGGCATTGATATGATAAACGATGGTGGCAACAAAGGTGAACTTGTGCACAATCATGTCATGAATGCATATGTATGTTGATGTTGACTATCCTGTGCTTACGAAGATGTACGGTCTCACGAGCGAAGCCCGCATGAGGATTGAGACCATTGGCCCGAATGGACAGTCTCACGGGCGAAACCCGCAAGAGGATTGAGACTTGGCCAAAATGTTATGTTATGTATGGCGCCTTTGTAAGTACACGGATAGCAACAGGGCCCAATGACAGGAAGAAAATGGTGTCACGTGCATTTCATGCGTCCTATTATCCACTGAGTCTTTATGACTCATGTTGTTTTCCTTTATGTTTTCCGTGATACAGTGTATGACGAATGAATGAGAGATGGTGGAGAATCCTTCACGTCTTGAGGTGATGCGGATGTGTGATGGGAAAGGAAATGGAACGACCCCACACTCTATGTTATGAAAACCGAAACCCGTAGAGTCAGATTTATGCAAAGAAAGTAAACAAAAACGACGTTCGAACTTAGGGTTTCGTGTATGTTATGAATGTAGTAGCGTGCCTCTAATTCTAATTATGTTTCAAGAAAAACGTGCACAAGGCCAGAGGAAGCCATTATGTTAACGTTTCCGTGCACTTTACGTATATAATGACGTCAGTATGACGTGTATGTATGTAGAACTAGGAGGGGCGTTACAATATCCCAATCTCAAATTGTAGTTATCACTTTGAAACTTCAACCAGATAAAAAAATACCCCACTCATTCCATGCCATCAAAATCCAAATCTAGAATTCATAATGGTAGTGGGAAATATGTGATTTTTTATGGTAACATATCAACACGATGGTAAAATAGAAAGAAACGAGGTCCTCTAGTATGTTCCGATGAGATTTTGATAACTCTTACAAATAGAGATTAGGTTCTTCTGAATAATTAGTTTATTATCTGTACGAGATTAATTAAGGGCCGCAAGGTCATTTAATCTCATTATGTTACTCTTCATGTTGGCTATGGAACGGTAAAATGGTTGATCCATAATTATATGTTTTGAAAAACAAAAATATGCAAGAAAAACTCGACCTTCTTTGCCTCTAAACGAGGTGGACTCAATATCACACAAATACAAACAACAAAGCATTCTATCATACAATGATGTCAACTTATATCCTCATTCGTTTTTACATCCATTGGAAGCCTTCACAGCTTAACTAATAGTATCTGAAGTCCAGGAGCAGCAGCATATATTACTTAGCAAGCATATCATAGTAGACTTGTGGTCTTTTGTACTCTGAGGTGCATAGTCCCTATAAATTGGATGAAAATCAAACTCAGTACCAAAACTATTACTTAAGCTGAATCATTTTTTCATCAGAAGGCAAACGCGTGAAATTTTAGGCAACTTACTTGCATGGCAGAGGCAACGTGAATTAACAGCGATTCAGACCAAGGCTTCCCGATAAACTGAAGGCCGATTGGCATACCGAATTTGTCATATCCAACCTAGTAGTAAATAGTTTCAATTACCACATGTTATTGAAAGTAAAAAAATTCTTGGTTACCGTTAAAAAAATTGCACAAGGTAAAAATGAAAAAATGAGTAAGGCAATGCCTGAGAATTTACCGGGACAGTAACAGCAGGCAATCCTAAGAAGTTTCCTGCTATCTGGTACCGCACTAGGGCAGCTGTGACATACAAAAATTAGTCGACTTTCGATTTGAGTTTATAGACAGTAAACAGAGACATGATGCATTTTACCTCCGTTTATGTAGTCGAGTTCACCAGTTTTCAATGCATCATTCTTAATCACGTACGCAGTGACACTATTATGAACATTATAGAGTAATTATTAGGACTGTAACAAACTGGCTTAAGAAAATCAATGAATTATTAGATTAACTAGCAGGATTAAAGTTACCCTGTCGTTGGAGTAACGATAACATCTGCTTGAGAAAATATCTTGTTATGCAACTGGAGCTGGCGGTTCCTGTAGATGGTAACTCTCAATAAAAATGGCATACGAAAAGTATACAAGCTTGTAAAGGATAATGTGCTTATTATATACCGCATTCTCTGTGCATTTAGGTACTCCTTGCTGTCAAATGCCCCGTACACAGAAAGTCCTACTCTTACGTCCCACCCCATTTCTTCCAGGTTGCTGTTACATTTAGGGCGTTCTTGACGTCAAAATCCCATTTTCATTTAATCTTACAAATAAAATGAAACAGAATAGAAACTGCGATTCATACAGTGTTGATAGATGAGTGGTAACTTAACATGTTAGATTTGTTGGTATCACATAGCCAACCAAATTGTAGGTGTCATGCAACCACCGATCCAATCAAGAATGCTGATAAACAGCATTATTTAGAAAAAAAAAAGACGTACTTCTCCTGGTGGGCAGCGATTGAATTGCTACATTCTGATCCAATCGTTAGATAATGTGCCAAGCGCATGGCCTCGATATCGGGTATGGTCACCTCCACGGTCTATCCGTGCACATGAGAATATGAAGTTTATACACAATCAATACAAGATAATCAGAATCTTTGATGAAACATGAATGCAGTAAGTTCGAGTTTATTGTACCTTCCAACCATACTTATCAGATAGTTTTGAAATAGCATTGGAGCAACAAACTCTGATGTCATCCGTGCAGTCATCAAACCACTAATCAAGCAAATTAAAGGAAAATGTAAATATGACATATAGTTTGATATTTCTATGGCTCTCGGGTGAGTACGTACCTCTCGTGATCTTGCCATTTTGATGTTGAAAGACATGTAGTTTGGGGATTTCAGCAGAGGAAGACACACTTGAGGCTGGGTTTTTTTTTTTTTTAATCAACATGACAAGAATAAATTCGTTAGGTTTATCATACCAAATAAAAATCTTCCAACACAAATGTCCAGTTGAGAACGAAATGCACAAAAAAAAAAAAATGGAGTTTAAATAATACCATTGTCATGTTGGACGAATCTGATGAAAGGTTGCCACTGAGAGCTGCGTATCTGTAAATTAAAGGGGGGAACAAAAGAATAATATTAACTATCGTCCATTCTTGTGTACTGCCTGCCAAATATAGCGAAACAGTCAACATTAACTCGAAAATGTAGAAACTTACGCAATGAGTGAATCCTCGACTGTCGCTGCCAGTACTCCAATCATTCCGACGGTGAAGTTCAAGGGAAGAGTTCTGCGAAATCAAGATTTTGTGTTGTCATTACTTTCAAGCACTTTCCTTTTAAAGAAACGAGAAATTTTAGCATGTTCAACGAAATTTGGATCAATCGAACGATTTAAAAAAAAATGGTGTACCCGTTATGTGGAACACGTCCAAATGTTGGCTTCAAACCAACAACGCCACAGAGCGCTGCAGGCAGTCGAACAGATCCTAATGTAACAAAGGAAAAACAACCCAACTATAGTCACTTCAAGAGAACACGAACTTCAACATCGACCGATATGCAACTCCTAATGTAAAATGCTAAGAATTAAGTAAATCTTCGATTAACACCATGTAAAGCGATGAGGCTGAATTGTCTCATAAAGTGCGATCGATAAAAACGTAGCTATAAGAGTGCGACCAATAGAAATGTAGCTATAAGTTTACCTCCTCCATCAACACCAAGCGCAATAGGGCACAATCCGGCTGCTACTACAGCGGCAGATCCACTAGAGGATCCTCCCGTAATTCTTGTTGTATTATATGGATTCTTAGCGGCCCTTTAGCAACCAAAGAACAAAAATTTAGTATAATTATTATTTAACTAGCAAATTTTTATCATAAAAATGTACAAACCGATACCCGTAGTGAGGATTTATGCCGCTAATTCCAGCCCCAAGCTCATGCATATTTGTCTTTCCCACGATTATGGCTCCACATAGTCGCAGGCGCTTAACGCAACACGCATCCTCTCTGCATTGTCGTACTTTATGCAACCATTTTGTGCCTCCTAAAAAAGTAACAGATTCAATTTTTAGTAAAGACAAGATTTCAGAACAATAACACGAAGATCGTTTAAAAAAGGCCGTTGACCTGTAGTTGGATACGGCATACAGTCTATTTCGTCTTTAATGGCAATTGGAACTCCATCTAGTACTGATATTGGTTTTCCTTTGGAAAAGCACACCAAATTGATGATCAGTAACTTAAATGCACATAAAGCAGATATTGTTTACTGATCGATGAAAAAATTTAGAAACCTTGTTCATATCGAAGAGTGGATTCGTTAGCCTGCTTTATAATGTCTTTTGTATCGAAGTTGATAAAGAAAGACATCTGCAGAGAAGGACACGAAGATTCGCGAACAGCAGCAATAACTCTATCTACAACCTGTATCAAAACATAATCCTTACTCAAGTCAATAAAATGGAAGATAATGACTTGAGAAATGAAAATAAATTCTATACCATTCGAGGAGTTATCTCTCGAGACGTATAAGCCCTCGAGTAGTCCAATATTGTCCGGCGTTGGAAACTCGATTTCGGACTCTCAGACGCATCTTCTGCGGGTTGAAGACAATTAACTGCATGTTGAACTTTTACCGGTGGGGGTAAATCAGCCTCTACACTTTTTACTTCTGTTTCTTCACTGCCTGCTCAAAGTTATTTATTTATTTATTTTTTTGAACTTTACACATTCAATAATTTATCCATACAAAGTCGTCTAAAAGAACCATGGTAAAAAACGTGTTATATGACCTTTATATGGGTGCAGAGGTTCAAACAGAGGGGCCTCTTGCAACTCTGCAAATGAGACGAGCTGCGAAAACGAAAGCATTTGTAACGTCGGGGCGGATCTAGAATTATAGGTCAGTGGGGGCAAGATTAGAACGCAAGTGCGGGGGTTGGAGTCGGGGGTTCTGCCCCCGAAATTTTTTTTAGATATAATATTTATATTATAAATTTTATATTATTAGAAAATATCTACTAGTGTATTATATGTTAAAAAACTTTGAGATTTACGAAACGTGAATGAAGAAAAAAATTACAAAATACGAGATATTTATATAATTTTATTGCCTATGTTTCCTATACTTTGAAAATAATATATAATAGTTTCATTATTAATTTCTTTTAAGTTTTAATACATTTTTCTCAATATACACTATTCTACTGAGTCTCTACTGTTCGAATAGGCTTTAATTCAACTTCAACATCTAAATTTTACTAGGAAAAATTTATATTTTAAGAAAAATGAATTTTCTTTTTCTTTCTAAAAATCTGGATTTTTTTTTTTTTTGCAAAAAAAAAAAAAAAAATCTGGACTGCTGTGGGGGCAGGTGCCCCCACTTCCCCCCACTTTAGATCCGCCACTGTGTAACGTAATAAATTATTGAATTGACATTAATATATGACTTTGATTATAATTCTGTATCCAAAAAGAGGTAAAATTGTGTACCTTGTGGATAAGATTATTTCTCTTGAGAAAATATAATAGTATGCCTCCAAATATTGGTGACTCCAAAAGCCAAGCAAAAACTTTGACGAGAAGTCCGGCCATACGAGGAGCTATACAACAAACAAGAAATTCTCAGCAGCCCAACATTAAAATAATGGGTCAGGCTATTTGCACCCGACAGTTTGCTAAGTACAACCCAAGCTCAACATTAAAATAATGGGTGATGCTATTTGCACCCCATAGTTTGCTAAATACACCCTAAAAAAGCTTTGGACAAAAATAACCTCAAATAAAATCACCAAACTGCCATTTTTGATTTTTCCTCCATTCTCCTTCCATATCACTGCCAACTACCTACCCAACCACAGCCTGTTGCCGGCAAATGGATCGGAAAAAAATCCGGTGGTCAAACCACTAGACTTGGTAATTGGTTGACCACTAACAATAGGTGGGTTGGATCACCTACTGGTGGTCACCACTATTAATGGTGGTCGAAATCACCATTAATGGTGGATTTCGACCACCATTAATTGAGACTATGCTCTCTTTTCCTTTCTTTTTTATTTTTTTTATTTTTGTGGGGGTTGGGTTGAATGGGTGGAATTGGAATGTAGAGGTGTGCATTAAGTAAATTAGGTATGAGTTCAAGGGATTTGACCTAATAGTAAGGTATCTCCTTACCGATTTGTTCTGAGTTCGAGGCACGGCACCCCACCCCACCCCTATGATTCCCATTTTTGTATTAAAAAAACATAAATTGGGCTTGATGTAAAAATTGGGGTGGATGTATTTAGTAAGTTTGGTATATTTAGATAAAAGGGGTGCCTCCAGCCCCACCCTAAAATAGTACAATATATTCTTTATTTGCTAGTGGGCTAAGTCATGTACTATAGAGTCAATCAACACTATTTACCTTCAACAAATTGTTAAACCAATTTTTGACTTACAATCATCTTACTATTTAGAGAGTGTTAGCGGATGAGTTTTAATATATTTTTATGAGTAGGAAGAGAGAGAATGAGTGGAGTTGAATAGTGAAAATTTAATGAGTGAGGAGATATATGGATGTGATTTGTTTGACCAAATTTGAAATTTAAAAAAAATGCATTAAAATGTATTTTTTAATGCATGCTAACACCCTCTTAATTAATTTCAGACATCTATTACCTATGTATGAGTGATCAGTATTTAGTAGTCAGAATATCGAGAAATCAATTAGAATGGATAGAAAGTTTTCCTCTCATTCAAATTCACGAATAAAATATTTATTTTCTCTAGTGAGAAAAATTGGCCTTAATTTCACCAACCCTTTAACCACAAGTAAAATAATTCAAACTAGTCGTTCATTAACTTTATCACCTGTTAGGTAAGAGATTATCTTAACCACCCCAATTTACAGAGAATTCATGATCATATATGCGTGGAATAGAGAAGGACCAAAAAGAATTCAAAATCAAATAACGGAAATTTTTTCTCACCACGAAAAAGTAGTATACTAGTTCTCAGCAAATAACAAGAAGTGAACTCAAATCAAAATCATAAGTTTTCGTCAGACACAAACCTTTGACATTGGCTTGGAGATAAACTTCATCACTGTCGGGACCAAGATTTACACGATCAACATGCTTGTAGACGACGCCTTTAGATTTGAGAAAGCTCATTTTCAGACCAAACAAAGTGCTTTCAGACAGTTCCCCCCCCCAAAAAAAAGTGTTTGTATGTCACTATGTATGAAGCTATGGATAAGTAAATTTGGCACACTAGAACAGAGTCAAAGACTTGGTAATTATAGAGTAGGGGAGGCGGAGATGGCGAGGAAGAGTAATTATTTATTATGATTTTTTAATTGGTAGGAGTAATTTATATGGAATAAATAACAATTGGAAAAAATTTCAGTTATCGTTCTATAAATGAGGCTGTTGGGAAAAAAACACCACCAGTTATAGAGCAGAGAGGGAAGGAAAGAGTCATTTTCAAAACAAACGGATTGACAAGAACGAGAATTTAACGGGGTGTTAGCATAAAGTAAAAAATGTATTTTAATGTATTTTTTTTTAAATTTCAAATTTGGTCAAACAAATCACATCCATATATCTCTCTACTCATTAAATCTCCACCATTCAATTTCACTCATTCTCTCTCTTTTTACTCATAAAAATATATTAAAACTCATCCGCTAACACCCTGTAAAAGGCACAAACTGGCAGGATTTCCCTGTATTCAAGTAGAGTCTCTATGGAAAGTGAGTGACCAATGGAAATGTTGGGTGGTTGCCTACTACACACTCCACCATTTGCTTTAACAATAACAACGACCTTTCCACTCGTTATGTGTATGTTTCAACAAAACGGAAATAGTCCACTCTATATTTTCACATCAATTAAAAGACTCATTTAATATTCTTGGAAAAGTATCATTTAAAAATATTTTTCCTAATTTGCCCTACACTTAATTATTATTCCACTTTATTTCTTTTTATTTATTGATTATAAGATACATTAAATAGGAGCATATGAGAAAATAAAAAGTTAATTAAGAAAAGTGGACTACTCCCTCCATTTCGATTATCTAGTCCCCTTTTCTTTTTAGGGTGTCCCATTTATTTGGTTCACTTTTATATTCATTTACAATTATACACTCATGTTGTCTTTTTCAATACCACTTTTAATGCACACTGCTAATTAAATTAGAATATTTTAGGAAGTTTGTTTGCATTACTGCCATTTCCCATAATATATTATTAATTCGTGCGAAAAACTAAAGTGGACCATATAATTGGAACGTAGGGAGTATAATTTTGGGATGGATAAAAAATAAATAGTGGATTATCTTTGTGGGATGGAGGGAGTATAATAATGCATCCATCCTATAAATATAGCTCATTTCCTTTTTTTACAAAGATTAAGAAAAATACAATTAATAGCTTTGGAGAAGTAAAACTTAAAATTATTTTTCCTAATATACTCTTTCATTTATTAGATGTTTTATTTCAATTGATCTATTTTGATGATAAAATATACATTAAATGGGGGCTTATAAGACGACTAATATTTTAACTACATCTTTAAAACGAATGTGATCGATATTTGGGATGGATGAAAAACGAAAAGTGGAATATATATATTTTTGGGATGGAGGTAGTATTTATTTTCAACAATTAACATAAAAAAAATTAACATTTCTTCAATAAAAAACTTCTTTTTAATCTCACTGGCCATAAGCATAAAGCATGTGCATCGAACGTGATTTGATTTCGATTGAGCATCAAATAGTGTGAGTTTAGTATTTCTCCTCCCATCACACAAAGATAGACCCAATTTGACTTTTACATAGATTAAAAAAAGTGTAATTAGTATTATTGAAAAAGTAAAATTTAGTTGTGTTTTTTAAAATATGCTGCTACATTAAAATGATGATAATGCATTAACATTTTAATGTAGATTAAATAAGGGCATAACAGGAAAATTCCACTTTAATTTGCTCAGTTTATTTGTCTCATGGTGGGTTCTTAATCAAATTTTGCAGGAGAAAAAGGTTCTGAAAGTGATACACACTGAACATGGTTCTAACCCAATCTCTTCTCCATTCTCGAAAAATTACATAATTGGAATTTCAAGTATAAATTGGAATTGTGTTCTAATTAATCGGGTCTATTTCGTTTAAGTTTTGTGGACAGGGTCACCATTAGGGTACGGTCCCACAGTGCCTTTGCTAGGCAAAAAAGTAGTTGGTGTTTATTCTTGGTACTTGAAATATAAATGTGGGAAGGGCACTCATGGGGTATTCTTTGAGCCTCATCTATTTGTGTTGTTTCATTAATGAGTGTTTTTTTAACACACTTAGTTAATTTTTGAGGAGTATATATCTTTAATGGTTAAAATGTCAGGTGCCGCTTTGTTTGTTTTGTATTTTCTACTTTTATTTTTGAAAATGTTTTGGTGTTTTCTATTTTCAATTATTGTTTTGAGAAAATTGAAAATGTGTTTGGTTTGTTGTTTTGAAAAATTATTTTTGAGAAGAGAAAATGGAAAACGTATTTGGTTTATACTTTTACAAAAATACAATTTGGTATAGTTAAAATTATAAAAAGACCTTCAAACTTTTCAAAATTTGCAAACAAGCTCTCATCTACACCACCCCCACCCACCACCAACCCCACCCACCCTGCCGACCACTTGCCGACCATCGCAGGTGGTTCTCCACCGTGAAGAACCACCTTCGCAGGTGGTTCTCCGAGCCGAGAACCACCTGCGAAGGTGGTTCTCCACTTGCGCATGGTGATTCTCCACCTAAGAACCATCGTCGCGGTGGTTCTCAAGTGGAGAACCACCAGATTTGGTGGTCAAATCACCAGATCTGGTGGTCAAATCACCAGATCTGGTGGTCAAATCATCAGATTTGGTGGTTTGACTTTTCCGGCGGTGGTCGAGAACTAAAATGTACGAAAAATAAAATGTGGGACTCAAATGTAATAAATATAAAGTTTAAAATCCGAAAATGCGTTTTTCTTATTTTCGTTATTTAACATAGAAAACGCTGAAAGTGTTAAAAAGACGTTTTCGTATTTTCTATACAAATATTAAAAACGGTTTCGAAAATGTGTTTTCGAAAATAATGAATAGAATGAGTGTTCAACATTTTCAAAACAAGAAAACGGTAAACGGGTTGAAAACGGCAAACAGAACGCACCCTTATTTTTTCTTTGTACCTATGATGATTCTTCAATGTTAAAAGTCAAGAATTTCTATTTCTTATGTATACGTTTGAGCTTGACGGGTTTGATTGCTATTTATCTTTTATATAGATTGGGTGTCGGTTTTATTAATTATGTTGTGTTCACTATAAATTTAGTAGGTCATATTTGAAGTTCTTGATTCAAGATCTACACAGTGATGAGACTTGTGACGTAATCTTTAAAGAAAAATTTCAGTTTATACAGAAGAAAGTTGAAATCAAAACACAAAATTTTAATATGTGAAGTAGAACTTTCTAACCCTTCTCTTTTATATTTCTAGTCTTCAATTTTTAAGGTTGTTGGCATGGAAATGTATGCTTATGCAATTTCAAATCTAAAAGAAACGCAGAAATCAATGCCATTATGAATTGAAAATTTGCATGTGAAAAGGTTAGTTTACGCTTTCTTGATTTTCATTTGTTGTTTGTTCATAGTTAAAAGAAATAAGATGTTTCAAATTCATTTATAATAATTTCTTTCCTCTCTTTTGCCCTGAAGCACGGTGTCCCTGTTCATAGTACAATGTGAAAAGAAGAAACTTTGATCCATTTTTCTTATGCATTTATGTAAAATTTCCTTAATCCTATCAAGGGTTCTTGGCCATATGAGAATTAGCAAACTTGAAATGGATGTTTTGTTATTATTCTCTCTTTGTAATTTTGATCATTTGAGAAACTTTTGAGTTTTTGAGATCCTTGCGTTAAGATTGTAGAGCTATCTATGGGTTCACTTCATGACTTAGCTCTACCAGTTTAAGTACTACAAATTTCCCTCTTTTTGGCATTGTTTTGATTCCCAGATGAAGATCATATTTTAAATGTTGATTTCTATTTATTTATTTATTTGTTGGGATCTATGTATTTATAAGCATTTGACTATATGATCCAAGCAGCCCCAAAAATTAGGGCATCCATAGATTTTTTAAAAATGTTCTATTAAGCAATCATCCGGGATTTAAATATGGCTTGCTTCAATCTCATGCTCTCTTTCTTGAGAATCTCTGGATTAAGTGTGGCTGATTCTTTTTGTCGAATTAGTAAGTGTATTTTTAGTTATTTTATTAATCAAGCTTATGTAAATTAACTAATTTGATGGTAACCCTCACTAGATGATCAAACTAATTGATTTATTTTCTAATCTATTTAAAATGTGTAATTTGTTATGAATAATTGAGAATAATTTGGTGGTTATGAATTATGAGGAATAATTTGGTGGAGGAATAATTTGGTGGAGGAATAATTTGGTAAAAGATGTAATTATTATATGTGAATGACTATTATACCCTTGATGAAATTATGTAATTACGATTGTGCCATTCGAAGTTTTCCTATAAATAGGGCTTCAGTTATTAATGAAATTCCTTCCTGAGAATTCCTTAGAATTCATTCTCTCTAAATTCTCTCTATTGTTTCTATACTTTTATAACACGTTATCGACGAGTCTCTAGCCATTTGAGTAATATGAAAGAAGTATGCTTTCTGATTGCATCTTATAGATGATCTTCAGATCGTCGAAACGGATTATTACCAATGAATTAATTCATCCTCATCAATCCTAAATAACTCTCTCTTTGCAAATACATCATCGAAAATTCCCGTTTGTTCATATTCTTCTCCCACAATTCCTCATTCTACACAACCTGCTTCGAGATGTCTGAAATCCCAAAATTGGAAGAATGGAGTCCAAAGAATTTTCCGATCACGTAAATGGATTGCAAGTAAATCTCATCCATTGGAATAATTAGAGAAAGGGAAAAAGGTAAATCATATGATTTTATAATATAATAATATATTAAACTATAACATTCGTTTTATCGAGATATAAAGAGCATACATTATCAAAATCAAATTTTCTAGACTCCATTATACTCGATTTAACGAGTTTCGATTTGACACCAACATTGATAGGGTAATAACTCGTTTTGAAATATGTTATTATCAAACTTTCAAAATTTACAAATCAGTACACTAACTTTTGAAAAAGTTACAAAATAATCCTTGAATATTTTGATATTGATAAATTGAAGTAGAAAGGAGATAATTTTCCAATCGTAAAACATTGATAAAATATTTTTGATAATTTTACCTTTACGAATTGGAATGGACAATTTTACCCTTAGGGTAAAACCGACCTAATTTTGACGACAGTGAAAAATGGATAGAATATTTATGAAGAAATTCTAAATCCATTGATTATATAAAATGGCTTGAAGTCCATTTGAGTTAAAAGATCGGAATATTATTTTAACTCCCGAAGAGTTCAATTACATAATGTACTTATTCTAGAAGGATAAGTGTACTTTCTTGTAGAAGTAATGAGTATTTGTTCTAGAAGAACAAATTTGCTCCCGTAGAAGCAATTCAATATTTAATTCTCGCACTTTATTTACTTTGCAATTTAATTACTGCAATACCTCCTACTTGATGATGGGTTCAACCGTCACTAAACGGAAGGTTTTATATATTTCTACTTTATATGCTAAGTGATGGGTAATACCTTCTACTAAGCGAGAACCTACTCACTGAAGAAGTAGTTAAATATTATGCAATTTAATTCTTGCTATTTAAATTCCGTGAGATTTATATTTATTGCAATAATTCCCATAAGGTAGGTTCGACCACCTATTGGAGGAAATTTAATTTGCAATTTAAATTTATGCACTTTATAGTTTGAGTATATTTCCAATGTGGTGGGTAATACCACACGATTGGTGTGCATATTTCAATGTGGTGGGTTATACTACGATTGGTTATAATCTAATCCTACTCCGTAAGAAGTAGTTGATCAAATATTCTAATCATACTCTCAAGTAGTAGACGATGAGAATAAAATTACTTCCCATATATATCGAATATTAATGGAGAAAATTGAACAAGTGGTACTTGAAGTTACCATTGGATAAATAGACGAAAGTAAAATCTTTGAATAGATCCCATGTTGATAAATCAAAGAAAATATATCGCATGGAAAGCTTATATGAAGTAATCTCATCGATGATATGAGATTGTATTAATATGAGAATAAAATGCTCTTGAAGAAGCAAAATCACTAGATATCGTATTTGAATAAAGCCAATATGATATTATTATTATTACTCCGGAAGAAGTACAAAGCAGTAGAAGTGGAACATATTGAGAATATCAAAAGATGGCATTAAACACTCGAAAATATAGAAATGCAAAAGAATATACATCTTGAATCCATAAATGAGGATGCGTCTCGAGAGTATAAATACTCGTAACTCGCCACCATCAACATTAGGATTCATAATGAAATATTTAAAGGATCCGAATTTCTTTTTCGCTTGACACCAAGTGATGCGTGACCGACGGACTGGGCTTCCACAGATTCTTGAACATATGCATGAAATTTGATGAGTAGTTCATCAAGCGATTCTAGCGTAAAATAAGTATTTTTCTCATTTGAATGAGAGATAAACTTATTATTTACACATCGATCTAGAAACGCTAGTAAGCCATCAAAGAAATTATTAATATTCAACAAACCTATTGGTTTGACATGAAAATTCCACCGTGCTAACGAGGCTATATTGAATATTTCCTCCGGTGTGTTGTAGCGCTGGAAGGACAATGAAAGCATCACTATTATTCATCATATACATCATGCGGTTGTGGATGCATTGCGCTTGTAGCACCAACCTGCTGGACCCATGGTAGAAGCGGCTCTAATTCGAGTATTAGATCCAACTAGATGGAAAGGTATTACACTCGAAACTCTTATTCCCCATGATTGTGCGGCCATTATAAGTCTAGCTAAAAGTTTGTTGTTGGTTTCTCCAGTATAGTATATTGATTTCTTGTCTCCCTAACTCTTTTCTGAGTCGGTTTGCCATATCCACATATTGGATATGGCCTACCTTAGATCCACCAAGAATACATACGGTTTTAATATGGCGAGGTAAAAGTCGACTTGTATGAGATGATTCTAAAATCTCCATATCCATCTCTACTCCTATCTCTCTTTTGCACTATACTTTTAATGTATGAACATGAGAGATATATGAATCCTCTATTTAAAGAAAAATTTTCAAACCTATAATTGAGTGCACTATTTACTTTTTGACAAATATGAAAGAGAAAAAAATGCAGAAAATTTTTTAAGTGAAAATGACATATATCATCGGTGATTGAAAAATAATATATATATACATATATATATATATCTTAAAATCGAAAAACAATATTTACAATGACAAGAAAAACATTGATCTTCGTTATTACATCGAGCTTCCTTATATTAATATGAGAAAATTATTATACTAAAATTTTCTATTAAATTTACAAACAGGATCTTCTAAAGTAAGTTTTTCAAGACAGTAACGTTTGTTGATCTTTGAATTTGGCCCATAAGGCCATTAGCTCACCTTGTACGTGTCCACTAGGATGTGTCTCAAGAGCCTGTTGAATATCATCCAAAGGCTCCTTACTCAATCCATCCTTAATGAATGCTATTTTATCTTCTCGATTTACGGACAAGTACCCACTGATTTACATCGAGTGTCACATGTCCACCGAGCACACTTGTAGCATCCTCCTAATCTTTTGCTCTCCGTTTCTTTGAAAAACTACTTTTACCCATACCAGGCATGTATTTAGAAGGAATTGAAACCTCACCAGATAATCGAACATTTGCTTCAATCAAGCATCGGATATCTTGTGGGATACCCTTATTCATTAGCATCCTTAATCTTTCCGACCTACATCGATAAATCCTTTTAGGATTTTGACTCGATAGTGATGGATAGTATTTTCGAAGATTTGAGAGCATATGATCCATTATAATGTATAGACCCTTGTTAGGATGAATTTTGCAATAATTTTGATGATTTATTTATAGAATAATACAACGCGTATGAAATAAGACGCCGATTTTAAATAAATAATATGAAGCGTAAGAGCTACGATTTCGGAATTAAATAATAGCCGGATGTGATGCGTATGAGCTGTAACTCCGTGTTTGAACAGTAGTAGACAATAATGTCACCAAAAGATGATGGAATATGTCGGTGAATTATTTCTATGATAAATCATATTGAGCACTATACAGATACTAGTGAAATCGATATAAGAATTTACTGAACTAGAAGTTCAATAATACTCGTTTGCAAAACCGATGGCCATCCGGTTTAAATAATTATTGAAATCAATATTTCAAGTGAAGAATTAAAGGAATTCTTCAATGATTGTTCTCGATAAATGATGAAATCATTACTAGCCAATATTGGGAATAAATCCCAAATATATTTGGAATAAAGGATGAGAAGTATGGGCCCACTCATCCTACATGTGGACTACTAGATATTATGATATGGATCCACTAGATAGTCACATGTGTATATGATTCGTAATTTGAAATTTACGAAATATTTGCTCACGGGATGAGCATGATTTCCAGATTTAATGATAAAGCTAGTAAATGTATATCCCAATACTTGAATAAATCCCTGAAGGATTTGAGTATGCGCATACAAGTGGGATATTATATTGCAAATTATTTAAAGTCCTCAAATAAATTATCGATATCGAGAATAGAATGCAAACGGTCTAAATTCCCATATTAAGGCTGAATGATGAGAACATATATGATTAAAATCATACCAACTGTATAAGTTTTGGTGTTCTAAATTTTCTCAGCATGAGGGGGAGTATGAAAGATTGAAAATGATATGTGAAATGCATCATGTTATATCCTCACAATTAAAATATGAACTTGAAGTTCAAAGATGCATAAAAGATGCTATGAACAATCACATATATCAGCCACAATGCTTTGATAAGTTAGCGCGCCAGAAGCGTTGATATTTCCCCAAACATATATATCAAAGCAAATTATAAAAGATGGTCTTAATAACGGAGGCATATGCTCTTGAAGAGTATATAGACATAACTATATTGTGTAATCCTACAAGAGGATTGATAATGAGATATCTCGATAAGTTATGTCGATATGGGGAAAGAAATGAAATTGAAAAGTGTCGACACGATATGAAAATGTAGCGCTACATATGATCAATGATAATGAAAATATTGAGATATATTGAAGATGATAAATGGTGAATGTGAAATCCTTAACTTATGAGATGATGATGACTATTGCTCAAGTTTAAAGATAAGCATGGTGGTCATTATATGTTGCATGCTCATGAAAGTTAAATTACCGATCGTGTGTGTAAAAATTTAAAAGGAAATTAAAGGATCGGGTGAGCTAAGCTCGTGTTTATAAGTACCCTAAAGGGGGAGCTAAGCCCCTGGGAATGAAATAACCTATTAAGTGAGTATTAAATGTTAAATGATATATTTTAAGTGTTAGTTAGTTATGAAGGTTTACTTATATGTTTACATGTTTTTACGATGAATTATATGTTTTAAAATTGTGTATTTGGAGACATGTGTTCATGGTGAATGTTTTGTAGTTGTGTAAGAAAATTGATTCACTCTAAATGAACGAAGAGTATAAAATCAATGTATATGATACTCATACAAATGTATGAAAGATTTTGAAATGCTTATGACATACTTGTATAAAATACGCGTTGCACTCTTTTTCCCTTGAGTGAGGTTTTATCCCATTGGGTTTTCCTAGCAAGGTTTTTAATGAGGCAACTTTAAAGGCGTATTCACATGAATAATGTACTCTTTTTCCTTCATTAGGGTTTTTCCCCTTTGGGTTTTTCCTAATAAGGTTTTAACGAGGCATATTCATGGTATATTGAGAACGATAGGAGAAATTGATACGATGTATCTATTGGATCAAGTTATAATGGAGCTAATGCTTTAGATCCAAACGATGATGATATTGAAATCATTTACCGAGTAAATATATCAGTTCTCAAGATATGAAATCAAGCGGAGCAATTGTACTCTTTTCCTTCGATCAAGTTTTTTCCCACTGGTTTTCTTGACAAGGTTTTAACGAGGCGACACATGAATACTCCTATACCGAAGACATCAGGGGGAGCAATGTTTTGATGAAGCAAAGTATATAACCACTCCAAGCTATCCTGCAATCGGTTTGGAAGTTTTTTTTTCCCATCGGTTTTTCTCCAAACAAGTCCGTAAGACATTTGTATTAATAGTCATTCAAGGGGGAGTGTTATGAATAATTGAGAATAATTTGGTGGTTATGAATTATGAGGAATAATTTGGTGGAGGAATAATTTGGTGGAGGAATAATTTGGTAAAAGATGTAATTATTATATGTGAATGACTATTATACCCTTGATGAAATTATGTAATTACGATTGTGCCATTCGAAGTTTTCCTATAAATAGGGCTTCAGTTATTAATGAAATTCCTTCCTGAGAATTCCTTAGAATTCATTCTCTCTAAATTCTCTCTATTGTTTCTATACTTTTATAACATAATTAAAGACATGTTTGTGAAGAATAAATAATTCTACCTACCAATATGGAGTTATGTACCTAGCTAAAGAATTTAATTTTCAAAAATTGTATGGGCAAGGAGAGGTTCAAGGAAGGGGTTAGGAAAAGGAGACTATTTTACTAATTTTCCCTTGACTTTCAAGAGGAGTGATCTGAGGAAATATAAAGTCCAAAACACGCAGTGTGGATCCCTAGGCTGGTCAATTTTGTTCACCCTCCTAATGGGGAATGAAAAATAGAAATAACGGGCCAATTTTTTCGCTCCATATTATTCTATTCTATAAGAGGCTCAATTTAACTATAATATTGATTTATAAATTTTGACTATATTAAAAATTATTTATTTTACTAACAATCAACTTATTTATCAGTAAAATAAGTAACTTTCGTCAATACCACCACAAAATCAATTAACTTAGAAGAAGAATAATCAAAAGTTGAATAAGCAAAAGGAAGTGTTATGAATGAGGAAAAGAAAATGGGCACCGAAAGTTGATATAAAGTCATGATTATATTTTTTTTATTGTGTGAATGACTATTGTATATCAGATCAATATTTGTAATACGATGTACCTCAATATTTTTCTATAAATAGGAGCTATTTGTAATGAATTCGATAACTAGTAATGAAGTGAAAAACTCTCTTAGTCACAACACGTTATCAGCACGATAACTCTACTTTCCTTCGTAGTTAAATTAAATTTGCATCAAACTCCATCAACTGAATCAACCTTGTTCTTCTTTCATATCTCATATTCAAGAATCCTCTCTGATTTTCTCTCTCTCTCTCTCTCTCTCTCAAGTCAAGTTCTTGCCTTCCTCATTCTTTTCCCACATGGATAAGCAGAAATAAGAACACCATACCTGTTGAATTTCTTCAACAAATTAAACATTTCTTACTTTTTCAGCATGATAGGTTTTTCTTTTTGCTTTGTAATCAATCATTCACTTGAGAACAACGATCTCGTTGTCCTCACTCCAAGACCTCCTCTACCATGAAATCCTTTCTTCCGCAAATCACAGAATTTTTCATCCAGTAAAGCTCAAAGGCGATAGAGCCATGGAGGTCGAACAGTTTGTGAAGATCATGAAGCAGCAGTCAAAGTTGCTGGAGTTACTGATGTAACATGGAAATCTCCTGTACTGGAGCCCACTTAGCACTTTGCTTGCTCTAGTTGAATTTCGATAACCATGGCGTGGGCCATGCCGCATGATTTACCCACTCAAAGATAAATTGGCAGAGGAATATCTTGGGAATTAGTGGATCAGCTTACTCCACCGACAACAAGAGAGAATGAAGATAAGAAATTGAATATCGAGACTTTTGAGGATGATGATTGAGTTTTTGAGTTATTATGGACTTTTGAGACACCATCAATAATAGTGCTCAAAATTCCATTAACGGTGTAGATCGAATAATTCTCCACACGACTTAAATGCCAAGTAATTCTCCTTTTCAAATTGATTATTGAATTTATTTAATTATTTTAAACAAAGTGATATTTTTTGTCGCACAGTAAACAACATGATATTTAAGCAAATTGAGGTGGAAAGAAAGTCAATTGCAGTTGTCATGCATGGAGAACTTGTAGGGTCAACAAAAATATATAGCCTGTTATAAAAGTATAGAAATAATAGAGAGAGTTTAGAGAGAATGAATTCTAAGGAATTCACAGGAATCAATTTCATTAATAACTGAAGCCCTATTTATAGGAAAACTTCGAATGGTACAATCGTAATTACATAATTTCATCAGGGACATAATAGTCATTCACCTAAATAAAATATAATAAAGCAAAAGCCTCGGGTGCCATGCTTAATATATTATAACACTCCCCCTTGAATGACTATTAATACAAATGTCTTCTAAACTTGTTTGGAGAAAAACCCAGTGGGAAAAAAAAAACTTCCAAATCGATTGCATGATAGCTTTGAGTGGTTATATACTGCTTCATCAAAACATTGCTCCCCCTGATGTCTATGAGCGGTATAGGAGTATTCACGTGCTGCCTCGTTAAAACCTTGTTAAGAAAACCCAGTGGGAAAAAACTTGATTGAAGGAAAAAGAGTACAGCTACTCCATCTGATTTCATATCTTGAGGACCGATATCCTTACTTCTGGTAAAGGATTTCAATATCATCATTGTTTGGATCTAAAGCATTGTCTCTATTATAACTTGATCCAATAGATACACTGTGTCGATTTCTCTTGTTGTCCTCAATATACCATGAATATGCCTCGTTAAAACCTTATTAGGAAAAACCCAGTGGGAAAAATCCTCATGAAGGAAAAAGAGTACATTATTCATGTGAATACGCCTTTAATGTTGCCTCATTAAAAACCTCGCTAGGAAAACCCAATGGGATAAAACCTCAGTCAAGGGAAAAAGAGTGCAACGCGTATTTTATACAAGTATGCTGCAAGCATTTCAAAATCTTTCATAGATTTGTATGAGTATCATATACATTGGTTGATATTCTTCATTCATCTCCACGTGAATGAAATTTTAGATGTTATACAATATCATGTTATATTCAGTGCATATATGCAATCAACAGCTTCGATCTCATTTTCTCACTATATCGAGATATATACCTAAATCTCTTCTGGAGATTTCATATTAGTTGAGATTGGGCTGCCTCATTAAAAACCTTATTTGAGAAAAACCCTTTTGGGACAAAAATATCAATTAAGGAAAAGAGTACAGCATATGAATTTCTTAACAATATCAATGTAGATATTTTGAGCCGTTGCATGTACTGATACAATAATACGTTTGAAACCTCTTCAAGAGTTTCATTCTCATTTCTCATTAAACCCGTGCATGAACACTTTAATCATAAGGGCATATATTTCAGCATCGGCATTTTCGATGGATTTTAATATCCTCACTATTATTGATAGTATGTAGCGCTATCTTTTCATAGTGTGTCGACACTTTCAATTTTATTTCTTTCCCCATATCGACATAACTTATCGAGATATCTCATTATCAATCCTCTTGTAGGATTACACAATATAGTTATGTCTATATACTCTTCAAGAGTATATGCCTCCGTTATTAAGACCATCTTTAATAATTTGCTTCGATATATATGATTGGGGAAATCTCATAATATCAACGCTTCGCGTGCTAACTTATCAAAGCATCTTAAGCGATATATGTGATTATTCATAGCATCTTTTATACATCTTTGAACTTCAAGTTCATATTTTAATTGTGAGGATATAGTATGATGCATTTCACATATCATTTTCAGCCTTTAATACTCCCCCTCATGCTAAGAAAATTTAGAACACTAAAACTCATATATGTTCTTATCGTTCAGCCTTAATATGAGAATTTATATAGTTTGCATTCTATTCTCGATATTGACAATTTATTGGAGGACTTTAAATAATTTGCCACATAATATCCCACTTGTATGCGCATACTCAATCCTTCAGGATTTATTCAAGTATTGGGATATACATTTACTAGCTTTATCATTAAATCTGGAAATCATGCTCATACAGTGAGCAAATATTTAAATAAATTTCAAATTACGAATCATATACACATGTGACTATCTAGTGGATCCATATTATAATATCTAGTAGTCCACATGGAGGATGAGTGGGCCCATATTTCTCATCCTTTATTCCAGATATATTTGAGATTTATTCCCAATATTGGCTAGTAATGATTTCATCATTTATCGAGAATAATCATTGAAGAATTCTTTTAATTCTTCACTTGAAATATTGATTTCAATAATTATTTAAACCGGGATGGTCGGTCAGGTTACGCAAGCAGTATTATTGAACTTTTAGTTCAGTAAATTCTTATATCGATTTCACTAGTATCTGTATAGTGCTCAACATGATTTATTACTTTCATCATTTGTATAGCTCACCGACATATTCCATCATGTTTCGGTGGAATTATTGTCTACTACTGTCCAAACACGGATTTACAGTTCATACGCATCATATCTGGCTACTGTTCAACTGCGGAGTCTTAGCTCTTACGCTTTACAGAGTCGTACCTCATACGTTTCATGTTACTATTTTAACGCGGAGTCGTATCTCATACCCGTCGTATTATTCTATAAATAGATCATCAAAATTATTGCAAAATTCATCCTAATAAGAGTCCATATCTTATAATGGATCATATGCTCTCAAATCTTCGAAAATACTATCCATCATTACCGATCAAAATTCTAAAAAGAATTTATCGAGGTAGACTCGAAAGGTTGAGGATGCTAATGAATAAGGGCATCCCAGGAGATGTTCGATGTTTAATTGAAGCAAAGGTTCGATTATCTGGTGAGGTTTCGATTCTTTCTAAATACATGCCTGGTATGGGTAAAAGTAGTTTTTCAAAGAAACGGAGAGCAAAAAGATTAGGAGGATGCTACAAATGTGCTCGGTGGACATGTGACACTCGATGTAAATCTGTGGGGTACGTGTCTAGTAACCGAGAAGATAAGATAGCATTCATTAAGGATGGATTGAGTAAGGAGCCTTTGGATGATATTCAACAGGCTCTTGAGACACATCCTAGTGGACACGTACAATGTGAGTTGATGGCCTTATGGGCCAAATTTAAAGATCAACAAACACTTTATAGCCTTGAAATACTTACTTTAAAAGATCAAGTTTGTAAATTTAGTAGAAAAATTTAGTATAATAATTTTCTCATATTAATGTAATGAAGCTCGGTGTAATAACGAAGATCAATGTTTTTCTTGTAATTGTAAATATTGTTTTTCAATTTTTAAGATATATATATGTATATATATATTATTTTTCAATCACCGACAGGTATATGTCATTTCACTAAAATTTTTCTGCCTTTTTCTCTTTCATATTTGTCAAAAAGTAAATAGTACAATCAATTATTGGTTTGAAAATTTTTCTTTAAATAGAGAGATTCATATATCTCTCATGTTCATACATTAAAAGTATAGTGCAAAAAGAGAGATAGGAGTAGAGATGGATATGGAGATTTTAGAATCATCTCATACAAGTCAGCCTTTACCTCGCCAGATTAAAACCGTATGTATTCTTGGTGGATCTAAATTGGTAGGTCATATCCAATACGTGGATATGGCAAACCGACTCGTAAAAGAGTTAGGGAGACAAGAAATCAATATACTATACGGAGGAACCAACAACAAACTTTTAGCTAGACTTATAATGGCCGCACAATCATGGGGAATAAGAGTTTCGAGTGTAATACCTTTCCATCTAGTTGGATCTAATACTCGAATTAGAGCCAGTTCTACCATGGGTCCAGCAGGGTTGGTGTTACAAGCGCAATCCATCCACAACTGCATGATGTATATGATGAATAATAGTGATGCATTCATTGTCTTTCCAGCGCTACAACACCTTTGGAGGAAATATTCAATATAGCCTCGTTGGCACAGTGGAACTTTCATGTCAAACCAATAGGTTTGTTGAATATTAACCATTTCTTTGATGGCTTACTAGCGTTCCTAGATCAGAGTGTAGATAATAAGTTTATCTCTCATTCAGCGAGAAAAATACTTATTTCTGCTAGTACTGTTGATGAACTACTCATCAAATTTCATGCATATGTTCAAGAATCTGTGGAAGCCCAGATCCGTCGGTCACAGACCACTGGTGTCAAGCGAAAAAGAAATTCGGATCCTTTAAATATCTCATTATGAACCACGATGTTGAGGGTGGCGAGTGAGTATTTATACTCTCAACGCACCCTTCATTTATGGGTTCAATATGTATTTTCTTTTCGCATTTTTATATTTTCGAAGTGTTTATTGCCATCTTTGATATTCTCAATATGTTCCACTTCATTGTTTGTACTTCTTACGGAGTAATAATAATAATATCATGTTGGCTTTATTTAAATACGTAAATCTTAGTGATTATGCTTCTTCAAGAGCATTTTATTCTCATATTAATACAATCTCATATCATCGATGAGATTACTTCATATAATCTTTCCATGCGATATATTTTCTTTGATTTATCAACATGGGATCTATTGAGCATTTTACTTTCATCTATTTATCCAATGGTAACTTCAGGTACCACTTACTCAATTTTCTCCATCAATATTCATAGACGTGGAAAGTGAACATTCCTTTATTAAATGCTTCTTTAAGAGCATTTCTCATCATATCATAATATACTAATCTCATAATGAGATTTTTCACCACAGTATATTTTCTTTCTCTTTTATCACAATGGGATTCTTTGAGCAATTTCGTTTCATCAATACATACAACGGTAAATTCCGGCATCACTTGCTCAAATCCCTTCTTTAATATCAATAGAATATTCATATCGAATATATATAAATCAGTTATCCAATTGTGGGGTTTAATCCAACCACATTTGTAATAAGTATTCTAAACATGTGGTATAACCCACCACATTGAAAATATGCATACCAATCGTGTGATATAACTCACCACATTGGAAATATATGCGAAATTTAAAGTGCGTAAATTTAAATTGCAGAAATTAAATTTCCTCCAATAGGTGGTCGAACCTACCTTATGGGAATTATTGCAATAAATATAAATTTACGGAATTTAAATTGCCAGAATTAAAATGCATAATGATTAACTACTTCTTCGGGAGTAGGGTCTACTTAGTAGAAGGTATTACCCTTCACTTAGCATATAAATTGCATAAATATATAAAATCTTCCGTTTAGTGATGGTTGAACCCATCATCAGGTAGGAGGTATTGCAATATTTAAATTGCAATAAATAAAGTGCGAGACTTAAATATCTATAGAATCAAATTTGTTCTAACTATTTCTTCAAAATATAATTATTGTCAAAGTAAACGGCCGTAAATCGAAATATCTCACGCCAACCGCTATTCTTGGCAGTGCTTGGTAGGTGCGTAGTGCTACACATATTTCTTTATAAAACATTAATACATACTGCCATCGCTTACTACGATTCTTGCGGCGATCTTGCTTTGGCAAGTGCGTGGCGTTATACATATTTCTTTATAAAGTTTTGACATTATAAGCATTAATACGTAAATATTCACAAGTCCAAGGACCCTTTTGTAACTTTTTCAAAAGTTGGGGTCTTGATTTGTAAATTTTAAAAGTTTACCTTATCAATATTGGTGTCAAATCGAAGATCTCGTTAAATCGAGTATAATGGAGTCGAAAAATTTGATTTTGATAATGTATGCTCCTTATACCTCGATAAAGCGAATGTTATAGTTTAATATATTATTATATTATAAAATAATAATATAATATATATAATATATACCTCTCCAGTCTTTTTGCTTGCATTTTGTCACTTAATCTTTGAAACCAATTAAATGCGTGTTTGGCTTGGAAAATTCCACTAATTGACATTGGTATTGTGGACTGCTGTAGGAATAGATATTTTATAACGGATTTGTGGTGTGCTTGTCTACTTTAGAGAGAATGGGATGAGAGAGATTTTATAGAAAATTGAGTATTTCAAATTGTAATAATCCAGGTTTACGTCTGAGAAGATCATCTATAAGATGCAACTGTAGAGCATACTTCTTTCATATTACTCAAAGGGTTAGAGACTCGTGCTGATAACGTGTTATAAAAGTATAGAAATAATAGAGAGAGTTTAGAGAGAATGAATTCTAAGGAATTCACAGGAATCAATTTCATTAATAACTGAAGCCCTATTTATAGGAAAACTTCGAATGGTACAATCGTAATTACATAATTTCATCAGGGACATAATAGTCATTCACCTAAATAAAATATAATAAAGCAAAAGCCTCGGGTGCCATGCTTAATATATTATAACATAGCCATTATTATTATTCTTTTTGACAAATGGAAATTATGGAATCATTTCACAACTATAATTCCATGTTTCACGTTCATAAAGAAGTTATGGCCTAGAAATTTGCACTTTTAAGAATAATATCCTTTTCTCATCCTTCAAATGAAGTTTATACTATTTTAAAGAGGACTGGGGCTTGCACACGTACATTGCATGGAAAATATATTTAGCAATTGATTAGTTAATACTAATTAAATAAACAAATAAATTTATGATGGATGTTGGTATTGGGACCCAAAAACTTGAGAACTGCATAAGTGGAATTTTTAACTAATATATGGCCAAATGATAAGTTTGTGATTTATTTAAATTGTAATTATAAATAAATAAATTGAAGTGGAAAGGAAAAACATGATAATTATATTTTGGAAAAATGACTGAAATGGACAATTTTACCTTTGTAGACTGGAATGAACAATTTTTCCTTTATGGACTGGAATAGACAACATTATCTTTGCTGACTGGAATGGAGAATTTTACCTTTACGGATTGGAATGGATAATTTTCATATGGTAGGTTGTACCACCTATTGGAATTTAAATTTACATTTATTACTATAATTTCCATATGGACGGTTATGCCGCCGATTGGAATTTAAGCTTATATTTATTATGATAATTCTCATATGGTAGGTTCCATCACCTATTGGGGAGAATTTAATTTCGAAAATTTAAGTTTATGCACTTTATTCTTCTAATGTGGTGGGTTATACTATATGATTGGAGTGAATATTTTCAATGTGGTGGGTTATACTATACGTTTGGAATATATAGCACCAATATGGTTGGATTAAACCCCACGATTAGTACTAAATAAGAATAATCGATTTATATATATTCAATAAGAATGTTATATTGATATTAATGAAGGGATTTGAGCAAGTGACGCCGAAATTTACTGTTATATGTTATGATAAAATTACTCAAAGAATCCCATGGTGATAAAAGAGAAAGAAGATATACCATGATGAAAAATCTCATTATCAGATTAGTATATTGTGATACAATGAGAAATGCTCTTAAATAAGCATTTGATAAAGAAATGTTTATTCTCCACGTCTATTGAATTTTGATGGAGAAAATTGAGCAAGATGTACCAAAAGTTACAATTGAATAAATGGATGAAAGTAAAATGCTCAATAGATCCCAATTGACAAATCGAAGAAAATATATCCTATGGCGGGATCATATGAAATAATTGATGATATGAGATTGTATTGATATGAGAATAAAATGCTCATGAAGAAGTATAATCATTAGATTTCTGTATTTGAATAAAGCCAACATGATATCATTATTGCTTTAGAAGAAGTACAAAACAAGTTAAAGTGGAACATATTGAGAATATTAAAAGGTGGTAATAAACACTCGAGAATATAGAAATACGAAAAGAAAATACATATTGAACCCATAAATGAGGGATGTCTCTCGAGAGTATAAATACTCCGTAACTCTGCCACCCCTAACATCCGGGTTCATAATGAGAGATCCAAAGGATTTGAATCTCTTTTCCGCTTGACACCGATGGTTTGTGACCAACGAACCTGGGCTTCCACACACTCTTGAACATATGATTGAATCTTTATGAGTAGTTAAGCAACCGTACTAGAGAAAATAAGTATTTTTCTCGCAAAATGAGAAATAAACTTATTATCAACACCCTGATTTAGAAACGCTAATAAGCCATCAAAGAAATAATTGATATTCAACAAACCTGTTGGTTTGGTATGAAAGTTCCATTGTGCCCATGACGTTATATTCAATATTTCCTCCAGCATGTTATATCCGTCTGGAGGAACAATAAAAACATCACTATTGCTCATCATGTACATCATGCAGTCGTGAATGGATTGTGTTTGTAGCATCAATCCAGTTGGAATAATGACATTTCTAACTCCTATTCAATTACTGCCTCCAATCAATGAAAAGGTATTACACTTGACACACTTATCCCCCATGATTGTGCGGCCATCGAAAGACTCCTTAATAGTTTGTTATTAGTCCCTCCATATAGTATATTAATGTTTTGTTTTCCTAACTCTTTTACAAGTTGGTCTGCCATATCCATGTATTGGATATGGCCTACCTGTCTGGACCCACCAAGAATACATATAGTTTTTATCTGACAAGGTGAAGATTGACTTGCATGAGATGATTCTAATATCTCCATCTCCATCTCCACCTCCATCTTTCTCTTTCAACGAATGAATGAGAGATACATGAATCCCTCGATTTAAAGATAAGTTTTCAAACCAATAAGTAATTTCACTATTTATTTTTTGACAATATGAAAAAAAGGAAATAGGTGAAAAAAATTCAGTGAAATGACATATATTGTCGGTGATTAAAAACATAGAGAGAGATATATATATATATATATATATATATGCGTATGTATACTTATATATACACACACACATATATATATTTCAAAAATTGAAAAACGATATTTATAATTACGAGAAAAACATTGATCTTCGATATTATACCAATTTGCCTTGCACCAATATGGAAAAATCATTATACTAAGTTTTTCCACTAGCTTTACGAATAGGATCTTTTAAAGTAAATTTTTCGAGACTATAACGTTCTTGTTCATCTTTGAATTTGACTCATAAGGCCATAAGTTCAACTTGTACGTGTCCACTAGGATGTGTCTCAAGAGCTTGTTGAATATCATTCAAAGACTCCTTACTCAATCCATCCTTAATGAATGCTATTTTATCTTTTCGGTTTCTGGACAAGTACCCCACAGATTTGTATCGAGTGTCACATGTCCACCGAGCACATTTGTAGCATATTCCTAACATTTTTGCTCTTCGTTTCTTTCAAAAACTACTTTTACTCATACCAGACATGTATTTAGACGGAAAATAACCTCACAGATAATCGAAAATGTGCTTCAATCAACCATCAGATATCTTGTGGGATACCTTTATTCATTAGGATCCTCAACCTTTCAAACCTAATTCGATAAATTCTTTTTAGAATTTTAATCGGTAGGGATGGATAGTATTTTCGAAGATCTGAGAGTATATTATCCATTATAATATTTGGACCCTTATTAGGGTGAATATTATCTGTGCCCGGATAACTTATAAACGCGTATTAGGTAAGACTCCGCGTTGGAACAGTGTCGTAACATGAAACGTATGGACTAAGATTCAACGCTTGAATAGTAATGCGGGCAATAATGCCACTGAAAGATGATGGGATATATCGGTGAGCTGTGCATATGATGAAAGTTATAAATCATGTTGAGCACTATATAGATCCTGGTTCGATTGATGTAAATAATTTATTGAAATCAAGAACCGGAGGAATTCTTCAAATGATTGTTCTCGATAAATGATGAAATCATTACTAGTCAGTGTTGGGAATAAATCTCAAATATGTCTGGAATATATATAAGGGATGAGAGTTATGGGCCCACTTACCCTTTATGTGTACTACTAGATAATATAATATTGATCCACTATGTAGTCACATGTGTATATCGCAACTGAAAATTTACGAAATGATTTGCTCACAATATGAGTATGAGTTCCAGATCTAATAAAGCCAGTAAATGTATATCCCTATAATTTGAATAATGTTGTAAATGACTGGATATGCGCATAAGAGTGGGATATAATTGGCAAAATATTTAAAGTCCTCCAATCAATTTGCCAATATCGAGAACAAAATACGAACTGAATAAATTCCCCCGTTAAAACTAAATATTGCGAATATATATGATGAAAATTATACGAATTGTATTGAATTTGGTTCTTAGCATGAGGGGGAGTATCAATAGTTGAAAATTATATATATATATATATATATATATATATATATATATATATGAACTGCATCATGATTGACATATGCACGAAAGATTATAACGATCTCATATACTAGCTATATATATACTTTAACAAGCCCGAAGCATTGATAGTATTTAAATAAAAATTTCCCAAATATGTATATATCAAAGCAAATGATAAAAGATAATCTTGATAGATGAGACGTACATTCTTGAAAAATATATGGATTCAAGTATATTGTGTAATCCTAAAAGAGGATCGATAATGAGATATCTCGATAAGTTATGGGGAAAGAAATGAAATTGAAAAGTGTCGACATATTATGAAAATGTAGCGCTATATATGATCGATGATAATGAGGATATTGAGATATATCAAGAATAATATTGAAATATACACTCTTATAATAAAAATATTAATATACGGGCTTGATAAGAAAAATGAGAATAGAACTTTTGAAATAATTATAGACAACAATGCTTGTAATGACTCAAAGCAATGATATTATTGTGAAGGGAAATTCGTATGTTGTACTCTTTTCCTTGTTTGAGATTTTTATCCCAAAGGGTTTTTCCCAAATAAGGTTTTTAATGAGGTAAGCTTTATGACATATTAACATGAATAATGTACTCTTTTTCCTTTATTAGGATTTTCCCACTGGATTTTTCCTAATAAGGTTTTAAAGAGGCATATTCATGATATGTTAGGGACTACAAGAGAAATCGACTCAATGAATCTATTGGATTAGTTTATAATAAAGATATTACTTGAGTCAAGATGATAGCCTATAAATCTTTCACCAGAAGTGAATGTATCAGTCCTCGAGATATGAAACCAAATGGAGTAGTTGTACTCTTTTTCCTTCGATCAAGTTTTTTCTCATTGGGTTTTCTTGACAAGGTTTTAACGAGGCAGCATATGAATGCTCCTATAAGGATGATCGTTATCAGGGGGAGCAACTTACGTCTTCGCTCAGGTTTTGTCCTACGAAGTTTTCCTGAAGCAGTATATGATCACTCAAGTTCTCGTATAATCAGTTTGGAAATTTTTCTCCTACTGGGTTTTCCTCCAAGCAAGTTTAAGACAGTTGCATAAATAGTCATTCAAGGGGGAGTGTTATAAACGAGGAAAAGAATATGGGCACCGAAAGTTGATATAAAGTAATGACAGTTGCATAAATAGTCATTCAAGGGGGAGTGTTATAAACGAGGAAAAGAAAATGGGCACCGAGAGTTGATATAAAGTAATGATTATATTTTTTCATTGTGTGAATGACTATTGTATATCGGATCAATATTTGTAATACGATGTACCCCAATATTTTTCTATAAATAGAGGCTATTTGTAATGAATTTGATAACGAGTAATGAAGTGAAAAACTTTCTCGTTCACAGCAGGAAGTAAAATATGGGCTTTGTTTGAAAGCTTACAACAAGGGTACAGGGGATAGAGAAATGGGAATTGCATGAAGGAAAGGAAAAATCGGGGGTTAAAACTGTTAAAAAGGGTGTTAACAAGAGACAAAAATAAAAAAATGTATTTTTGCTTATTTAAAAAATTTTAAATCTATTTCAAAAAAAAAATGTTTCAAATTTAATTTTAGCGGCTTGACTTGTCTGCGTTTGGCCGTTTGGGTGAATTTTTTTTTAATACAAATTAGGGATCATAGGGTTGAGGTGTGGTGTCTCAAACCTGGGACAAACTCGTAGGGATATCTCACCATTAGATCAAACCCCTTGGACGTCGTTTGGATGAATTGTACTTTGTGATTTCTATGATTTTGAATCATTAAATTATTAACCTAATCGAGATTATTATAATATTTTTTTATTACATCATATATTTAATTTGGAGATGAATTTGTTGATTGGGGAGGGTGGACATTACCTTCCTACATGGAGCATGAAAATTAGAAATAACAAATCAATAAATATGTTAATTTTTTTGCTTTATATTATTTCATTCGGCAAGAGTTTTAATATTAGTATAATTTTGATATATAAATTTTAACTATATTAAAAATTACTTATTTTAATGATAAATAAGCTGAATGTTAGTAAAATAAATAATTTTTAATATAATCAAAATTTATGTATCAATATTATACTCAAACTGAGCCTCTTATCGAGTAGAATAATATGGAACAAAAAAATTTCATATTTATTGACCGGTTATTTCTATTTTCCATCCCCCATTAGGAGAGTGAATAACTTTGACCAGCGTTCGGATCCGCGTGGCAGGTTTTGGACCTCCCTTTTGCGCAAATCACTCTTTCAAAGTCAAGGGCAAAGTAGTAAAATGGTCTCCTATCCCTAAGCCCTTCCCTAAACCTCTCCGTGCGCCTACAATTTTTGTTTAATTTTATGGTCATAGACGGCAAAACAATTCTTGAGAAAGGCTTGAATCATAGAATGGATTGTTTTTATATGATTTAAATATTTCTCTTTGAGGGTCTTTCTATTTTTCTATTTACAAAGCCTTTTTCCGTGAAATTCAATACATTTTAGGCATCCATGAATGGCCAGGAAAGAAAATTCATAGTCACGACTATCGCATTCTAGAGCCTTTCCAAGATCAAGTATGTATATTATCAGGTACAATGTTTTTCTTCTGTGTTAGAAAGTTCACCTCAAATTTGAAGTGCAATTTCAAGAAAAATGTTTGTGGTTTTCTCATAATAATGTTTGATCATATGTTCCTTTCATAAAATTTGATATTTTACGTGATTTTATGTAGGTTGTGGTACTTTTGTACTACCTCTATCCCATAAATGTAGCATATTTCTATTTTCACAAAGATTAAGAAAAATATAATTAATAATATTGAAAAATTAAAATTCAAGATTATTTTTCTAATATACCCTCTCATTTGTTAGATGTTTTATTTTGATTACTTTATTTTGATGATAACAATATATATTAAATAAGGGTATAAAAGACAAATAATATTTTAAGTACATTTTTAAAAGGAATGTTGTCTATATTTTGGAATGGACAAAAAAGAAATAATAGACTATATTTTTGGGACAGAGGTAGTAGTTCTTTATATTTTTTGTTAGTAAAAAAAAAACAGTAAAAAAAAAAAAACCTCTTAACTGCTGCAAATTGGAAGAAATTTGAGTAATATTCCGTGTGGGTGTGAACACCCGACCAACTTTCCCTCGCTATTTCTTTGACTGATCATGTCTTTTGAATCTTTCTTTGTCGGGGTAAAATATGGAGAAAAAAATCGAACAAGCTACCAAGCGCTTCCTATATTCATTTTTCTTCAACATAGCAAAGAAATATGGTTAAATCCTTTCAATTTCGTATTTCACATTTTTTCAAATTTTTATATTTTTAATAATAATTTGGGATTGTTTTTCTTCCATTTTCCTTCCTCATTTTTTTATGTGCATCTATTTTGTTATCTATTTTTGTATAACGTTTATGTTTTTAGACTCAAATTTAGCCCTTTTTTGTTATCAGTTGGTGGTATATTTGATTTCAAAATTGTGGAAAGAAATGAGGCAAGTCTTAATTATAATGTTAGTGCAATGCTTGGTTGTTCTTGGTGTTGCATATGTCTCAAATCAAGTCTCATCATCATGAAGAAGTCATCTGCTCACCATCGTTCCAAAATCAAGTTTGCAAAAGCAGGGGTCTAAACTTTTTATTTGCGAAACTTGATATCTAAAGCTTTTGGATCAAATGTACACCACTATGGGTGCATTTAAGCATCTTAACCTTTTTTTTTCTTTTCCTTTTTGTAAGTTTATGAATCTGTAAATCACTTCACGCATTGCATGTCACTTTACATATCAAGGTTGCAAGATTCTTAAGAAATTACCCATCTTTCTTTTAGGAGTTTGAGGGTCCCCAAGTACAATTTGCCTTTGGTTTAGGCTGACTCGGAAATCCATTGACCTTGACAATGAGGAAATTATGGTGTATCCTTAAGCTGATATTAGAAAGAGGTTGAAGAAACAAACTTATAATGATGAGTGACAGCGAAAAGATGTTGCCTTTGAAGGTTATTAATCTTACAATAATTGTATTTACTATTTAGGCTTGCTCCGCTAATCTTAAAAAGACCCTTCAAATTTATGTTGTAATTATAATTTTTTTAGGATGGTAGAATTATCATGAATATCTTGCCTACAAAACAAAGGTTCGGCGAGTTGTGGACGATGCATTGTAACACCCCGTCTGATGTCGTACGAGATTTAAAATGATATGACTGTGTTTTTAGATGATATGAATGTGTGTTTAGATGATGATTATGAGTATGACATGTTTACAGCGTGTTTATAAGTGTATTTGATGTGTTTGGGAATGATACGGCCTTCAAATCTAGGATGCAAAGGAAATTTCTACAGAGTGGAAAAATACGACAATAAATTCCATAATACTGCTGTAAATGATGAGATACGGCTGTGCATTTATCCGATACGGTTGTCAAAGTAAAGAAGAAGATTTGAAATTTTCAGAGAGTAAAATACGGTTGTCTATGTTAAAACTACGGCCATAGGATAAGACATACAACCGTAAAATTCAAAAGATGAGGAGATGTGGAAAATGTTCATAACATAAAATACGGCCGTATGTATATAAGATACGACTGTAAAAGATATAGTTATGGTTATAATATTGAAGAAGGGAAAGATGTAAAAATTTTGAGAGACTATAGTATGGCCGTATGTCACATCGATACGGCCGTACTTCGTGAGTTACGGCTGTAATTTTAAAAGATACAGCCGTAAATGTAAGTCTGCAGAGTTTCTTTGCTAGACATTTCCAGTTATTTGGGTGAGGTATAAATACCAAATTTTGGTCCTAACTCAACCTAACACACCCAAGAACATTTTCTAACATTACCAAGTTTATACCAAATCCTTGTTTGGTATTTCTTGATCAATATTTTTGAATATACCCAAAGAAGAAGAGAAAGGAAGAGAAGAAGGAAAAGAAAGCTTCCAGACATTGTCTTGTTGGATTTTCTTCTAGAAAAAGGTGGATAATAGATGTATTACATAAGGAAAGAGGTAAGTATATTCATTTGTGAGAGTTAAAGGGTGAATGGGAGTAAATTTTAATGATTTTTAATGGATTTTAATGTGAAAGAAGAGAGAGAATGAGTGGAGGTAAGTGGTTGAGATTTATGGATGTGATGAGATATGTGGATGTGATTGATTTAGGAGAGAGAAAAAAGTTGAAAAAAGTGATAAAAAGTGGTAAAAAATGGTAAAAAGTGAGAAAAAGAGGATCCATTCATGCCTTTAGTTTGAATTTTATGAATGATAATATACATTTTTGTAGGTTGAAACCTTGATGTTAACTATCCTAAATGTTTTGTCAATGAGTTGTGTGCTCCTATGGTTGTGAATGTGTTTATATGATCTACATGACCCTCACCACCATAATAAGCGATATATATAAAATTTATGAAGAAAAAGCGATAACATCAAGTGCTAGTATGTTCTTTCATTATGTGGTCAAGGCTTGAAGGTAATATGTTTGCACAATTATGTCATGAAAGCATGTGTATATAAAATTATGTCATGAAAGCATGTGTATATAAAGTTGTCTATCATGTGTTTACACATATGTGAAAGATAAGATAGCCTTATGGGGGATTTAAGGCCTATATGTGATATTAGTGTCTGATGGAGGATCTAAGTCCCAAAATGTGATTCGAGGCCCGACCATATGTGATATGTGATTCTGTTGGCGCCAATATAAACACATGGTTAGCAACATGGCCCAATGTAAGAATCTGACATGCATTTGCACCCGCACCTATTCCCAATGAGTCTTTATGACTCATTTTGTTTTCATTTATGTTTTTAGACGATGCTGGACATGGAAAGAAAATGGGAGATGGCGGAGCGTTCTCCAAGTCTTGATGTGTGAGGGGTCCTCCTAGTCTTGATGTGTGAGGGAAAAATGAAATAGAAACTTGTGAACATGTTACGGTAAAATTACAATGTTTCACGCAACTTGTGAACATGTAGTTTGAAATCGAAATCAACTATGGATGATTGCCTTATCAATGGAATTACTACTGAAAATATGTGACACGATCTAATCTTTAGACTTATTTTACGATTTTGTTCAATGAAGCTTTTACTGATTTTTGGAAGAATGCTTACATGAATAGTCAGCCAAAAATAAACTTCTTTTGTGATTGAGAGTTGTGAAATTCTTGGGTGTGTACAAAGGATACATAATATAGGCGTATTTTTTTAATGAACGGTGTGTAAACTTTTATTTTGGTTTATGTATTGCAATTTATTGAAAGTATGATTAATTTAATAGTAATAATTTTGGGCATGTTCTTTACAAAATTTTTGGGATTTACTTGAACGACTTATTAGATATGTGGTTAAAAATTGGAAAAAATGTATTAAAAATGGAAAGTAATTGTATGAGTGGTTGAAAATGATGAAAGAGAAAAAGTTAGTAAAAAATTGTTGTATATAGAACAAGCCCTTTGTCTAATTAAAATTTTTGTTACGTGGATTTTATTTAATTCATACATAAATTTCCTCAAAGAAGTACGTCTATTATTATTTTGAAAAGCAGAATTTTTACAAATTTGAATACAATGATAAAATAATATTAAGTTCAAATACACTGTTGACGATTTAAGTAAGAGCCTTTACACAAGTTTGCAATACGATGATACATTATTGGATACTTCATATATAAATTTGCTAAAAGAAATATTTCTATGATTATTCTTATTCGACATATATTAAAATAAGTTTCACTTACATACCATGAGCTTCAAAATCTGTTCGTGGATGTCAATAGGTAGCTTTTTCGTGAAAAACAATTTTGAGTGTAAACTGTAATAGTTTTCATCAATTTATGTTTACTTATTTACAAACTGTGATCTAATATAATAATAACGATTATAAACAAACTCTACAAAAATATCGTGGAGCATAGTAATTATAAAGATTACTAATTTTGATCATTATCAATGTTGCAACAAATTTTGATGCCTTGGAGATGTGTCAATTTCTACTAATTTAGTTGTCATAATCTACAAAATTAAGACCAAACAACTTTAATGTCCCGGTGCATTCCACGGGTGTGATACTCTACTACACTTAGTATGATCCCTTTGTCTATTAGTAGGAATTTTATGTTCATGTCGACAATTGGTTTTGAGAATTATTTTGTAAGTTCATTCATTAATTCTTTGAAACTATGAGGTTATTTATATTATTTGATTTGTGTTGGTATTTTGGAGAAAATGTTATTATTTTTGAATTGCTTTTGACATTGCGATGTTGGAGGAGAATAAATTATGCTTGTGTTCATTTTTTTAGTTGCGTCGTGAATATTTACAGGATGGATTTGTCCAAAATATAGAAGAAACTTTGCTGAATTTTTTTATAAAATTCTTTCATTACGTAAACTAATTAAGTTTCGTGCTCTTACCAGTATTTTTTCCTTTTTTTAAACCATTAACATTTATTAAGACTACTACTTGTTAAATATATTTTCATGTGCAACGCATGGGTGAAATAGCTAGTTACTTATTATATGTTGATTAATTATTTTAAAAATATTTGATATGATATTTATCCCTTAACATGATCCTGCAAGATAGTGGCTTATTGAAGCAAGCAAATCTTGAAAATTCATGTTCTCATTTTGAGTCTCAATCGGATCAATTACTCGCTAAGCTTAATGACTCTTATCATACAAAGACTCAAGTTTTATCTTAAAAGGTCAACATTGCTATGAAACCACATACATATTCATCAATCATTTTTATAATCTTTCGGCGTCGGATTTAATTATCCTTTAACAACTAATGATTTAATGCTGCGAATAGACGCCGCCTGCCTCCACCATCATGGGACACATGTCGATCACCCATCCACCAACAGGTGGACAACATATTTTTTGCAATCCCTTAACAAATGTTGCATATTTTACAATTTAATTGTAATGACATAAAATTAATTTTTTCCCGATATAACACGCATTAATTAGTTGAAAAACTAAATTTCTTTTAGCAATATCTATCTCTTTTGTATTATTAATTAATGTAATGTAATATATTAGGGTAAATTAGGATTTACATGAAAAATGTAAAGGTAAATTTTAGAATCAAAAGTATCTATTTCATCCACCCTTTTAATGTATTTTAGATATTCTTCAAAACAATTAGTTTTCATTAAAAAAAAAAATTACTGCCAAACAAGCTCGTGTAATCAAACTTTAATTTTTAGTTTTATGGCACGTTAAATTATGTGGTCATTAATTAAAGATGTCAACTAACATTTTGGAAACAACAAAGCATATCTAACGCCTTGGGGAAGGGAGAGTTGTTTCTGGACTTGGATTTTGGTGGATTTTAGAAAAGGTGATTATATTATCATTGTAAAATTAATTTTTATTCCATAAATCTATATTTATTATTTATTATATAAATAAACCATGAATATTTTCCGGCTCAAATTTATATTTTTCAGAATTAAATATTTTATTTTTTATTCCCGTTTCCCAGGCTTTCTTGTTTCCTAAAATTTCTCAATTAAATTTCTACCAATCTTAAAATTTCTTACATAAACCTCTATCAATCTTAACACTACAAAACTAAGGCTGATTACCGATGCCATTTTTCCAACGGTAGTAAATCTATCGGAAATTTGCGACGAAAATTCAAAATCTGTCGGTAATTTTCGACGGCAAATCGTATTCGTCAGAAATTTCCGACGAACACTAGTGTTTGTTGGCAATGTCCGATGAGTAGCTTGAGTCGTCTGTAATTTCCGACCACATTTTGACTTCTGTCTGTAATTTTCGACGGGTAATAGTGTCGGTCTGTAATTTCCAACGAATAGATGCAGTCGTCGGAAATTCCCGACCATTATTGGTGTTCGGTCGGTAATTTTCGACGACAGGTAGAGCTTGTCGGAAATCGCCGACGCTTTAATAGTTTGTCAGCAATATTTGGAAATTTGCGATGCCTATGGCTTTTTCGTCACAAATGTTGGAAATTTTCATACTATCCAAGCTCTTTTTTCTTTTTTTCATCGGTTTTATTTTTGAAAATATATTGACTTTGTCATTTTTCCTTCATTTAAAGATGTTCGTGTGTATATTGAAATCCCCTACGTACTATATGGAGTGAAAGTACAAAATGAAAATACAAAGATAAACACGAGATGCAAAAAAGCCTAATTTTATTAATAGCGTGCATACCTAAAAATACAAATAAATACAAATTCTTATGTACGCACTATTTTAAAAAAAAAAAACTAAAGAAAAAGAAGACAAATGTGGAGAATGAACAATCACGCAAACAAACATGGTGAAGGGCTATTACTTTTTTATATGATTGACAAATGTTATGTATAATTTGTTACCATCATTCATTTGTGAAAAATAAAAAAATAAAAATGATGGAATATAATTAAACGCAAAAAAAAAAGTCACGTAGATATCAAATAACAGTTTATAAAACGTAAACATTTACTTCAGTGTAGGAATTGTTTTTAGTTAGCTTTGAAGTTATAACGTAAACATAGTCTTTCGATTTTTTAAATGTATTTTCACGTTGTCGATGGGTTTTGTTATCCTTTTTTAGTTACCGACGGAGTCCACAATTCCGTCGGTATGTACCGACGGATGGTGGACCTCCGTCGTTAATTACCGACGGCGGTAGGAGTCTATTAGTACTTACCGACAACACAAGTTTGGTGTCGGAAATAGTTGTTTGGCCATATTAAATAGTTTGCGATGAATATGAGTGGGGAAGGTGTAATTATAGCCAATACCGATGACGTGTGAATAGACGGTCAACAATTAACGACGGTTACAGTTTGTCGTCGGTGATTATCCTCGTACCGCATTTTTTTTGAAAAGTTCCTCGTACCGCATTAAATTGATATTAATGCGGTTGTTGTAGGAACAGAAGATATCGACGAAGTTTAAGAAAGTCGTCGGTGATTACCGACGATTTCTTAGGTGCCGTCGGTGATAACCAACTGCTTGTTAGTTGCCGTCAGTAATTACTGACAGTTTCTTACACTCCGTCGGTAATTATTCTTGTTCCGATGGTCTTCCTGTCGAAAATATATGTTTGTGCACTGAATAGTCGCATTTTCGTATCTCACCATTTTCTCCTCCAAGCTTTTTTCACCCACTTTCAATTATCCTCATCCTTCTACTTCTTTCACCCTTCTTTGGGAAGTAAGAAATTGATGTTCTAAGTGAGTGAAGTTGTCACCATAAAAATTTGAAGGTATGATTCTTGAATTTAAAATTTATATATATCTATATGTATACATGTGGTAATATGTTTTGTTTAGATTTAATATTATGTTGTCTTAGAGGAAGGTGTAAAACACGCACACACACGCGCACACACACACACACACACACATATATATATACACACACACACACAACAAAAAGATAAAAGCTATAGTGGTTGAAAATGGTGTTTCTTTTTGACAAAAAAAAAGTGTGGATAATTTCAACAATAATGAAGAAGAGATATATATTGAGTACAAATAACTCTATTATGCATTCATCTCGGTGATAATTGAAAAAATTATGGGTAAGATGTAGATGTTTTATAATTGTTTTGCTTAGTTTTAGTAATCTATCAAAATGCTCATATATATTTATTTTAACATAAATATTAAAATGAGAATGTTATTAATGTGTATATTTCTAAACAAAAAACAATGTAATATTAAATTTTCTTATAAGTGGCCAAGAACTCACGTTGTGTCATTTATTTTCTTGAAACTAATTTTCATTTTTATGATACAGTACATATGGCTTCTGATCGTTCATGGATGTATTTTTATAGACAAGATGGATTTGTGTCTGATAATTTCATTGCTGGCGTTGAAAGATTCGTCGAATTTGCACAATCCCAGGCAGATATTGTGGATCAGATTAAATGCCCATGTAGGGATTGTCGTAACACCGTCTACCTCGGGCCGAATGATGTTAGATTATCTATATAGACATAAATTTATGGATAGGTATACCTCTTGGACTGCCCATGGTGAGCCATGACCTGTTACAACACATGGTTTTGGCGAGTCATCACGTGGTCTAGGCGAGTTATCCTTGTCACGGGATACCATCAATTGCAACCTTCAGACAATGGTAGTAGATGCAATTGGCCCTCATATGTACAGTACATTTGGTAGGGAAGACTGTCATGAACCTGGCGAACATGAACCGAATGCAAGTGCTAAAAATTTTTTGACTATTACAAGAGGCCGACAAACCATTGTGGTCTGGTTGTGTGAAGCACACTAAGTTCTTAGCGATGTCACAGATTTTGAATTGCAAATCCGAGTACAACATACCTACAGGATGTTATGATCGTCCAATGTCTATCATCAAAGACATGTTGCCTAAAGATAACGTGTTGGAAACTACATTTTACAGAACAAAGCGAATGCTTTCTTCTCTTAGGCTTGGTTATGTGAAAATTGATGCATGTGCAAATGATTGCATGCTATACTACAAAGACACTGAAAACTTGACTCGATGCCCGACGTGCAATCACCCGCGTTATAAAGAGTCAAATTGTGAAAATTGTCGTAACAGCGCTCATAAGGTATTACGGTATCTACCTTTAACTCCTAGACTTCAAAGGTTGTACATGTCGACAAAAACAACACATAATATGGTGTGGTATGTGAACAATGCATTTACCCATGGTGGAGTAATGTCGCATCCAGTACATGGCGAGGTGTGGAAGTACTTTGATAGAACTTACCCTTAGTTTTCTCTTGAGCCTCGCAATGTACGTCTTGGGCTATGTACAGATGGTTTCAATCCTCTAAGCATGACAAGCTCACATTACTTTTGTTGGCCTGTTATCATCGCCGTCTTTAACCTCCCCCCTAGGTTATGTATGAAGCAAGATAGCTTATTTTTTAGCATGGTTATTCCTGGACCACATAGTCCCGGCAAAAACATTCACATTTATTTATGTCCTCTGGCAGATGAGTTGAAAATGTTGTGGGATGAAGGAGTTCAAACTTATGATGCACATAGAAAGAAAAATTTCCAGATGAAAGCAGTGTTGATGTGGACTATTAGTGACTTACCAGGATATGGAATGTTGTCAGGTTGGAGCACACATGGCTTACTTACTTGTCCGTACTGTATGGGCAGTTCAAAGTCTTTTAGATTAAAATTCGGACATAAGTGCTCATTTTTTGACTGCCACCGACAATTCTTGGCGCGCAACCATCCATTCAGGAAATAAAGAGATAAGTTTTTAAAAAGAAGAGTAGAAAAGAATGAGGTGGTACACGAGAGGCCTACAGGGGACTATTTGCGTTGTATTGTTGACAGGTTGCCGAGTTTTACACCTGGCAGGTTTGTTCAAAGGGCGCGGATTGCCGGTTTTGGGCATGAACATAATTGGGTTAGACGGAGTATATTCTGGGAACTACCTTACTAGCACACAAATCTCATTAGACACAATTTGGACGTTATGCACATAGAGAAGAATGTCTTTGATAATATATTCTACACAGTGATGGATATGAAGGAAAGAACAAAAGACAATTTTAAGGCAAGGAAGGATATCGAACTCTATTGTCACCGTCCAGAACTACATATAGTTGAGGAAGGAGGGCGATATTTTAAGCCAAAGGCTGCGTACAACTTGATGAAGGAGTAGAAACGTGTGGTATGCAATTGGATTAAAGAACTGAGAATGCCCGATGGCTATGCATCGAACATTGCAAATTGTGTGAAGGGCGATTTTGATTTTTATAGTATGAAAAGCCATGATTGGCACATTTTTATGCAAAGGTTGATTCCCATAGTATTTAAAGAATCACTTCCAAAGCTGATTTGAGAACCATTAACTGAGCTGATTCATTTTTTTAGAGAGACATGCTCTACTATTTTGAAGATTGAAGACATGGAACGTCTTCAAAAAATATTGCGGTGATAATTTGCAAACTCGAGAAAATATTTCCACATGCATTCTTCGACTCTATAGAACACTTGCCTATTCATTTGCCGTATGAAGCACTGTGGTTGGGGGTCCAACAATACAGATGGATGCATTCATTTGAAAGGTATTATTACTTTTTATTAATTAACTATTAGGTTAACCAGTATACACATGCTACGCTAAAATTTATTTGTTTGATGTCTTTCCCATGCTTAGGTTTCTGAACAACTTGAAACGAAAAGTGAAAAACCGTGCTTCTATTGAAGGATCTATAGTAGAGGCTTATCTGATTGAGGAAACGTCAACATTTTTCTTTTTATATTTTGAAGATAGAGTAGAAACTAGATTTAATCGGCCACCGAGGAATGATGACGGTGGGTTCGTTGACCTAGTAAGACGATTGTCGATTTTCACACATCCTGGTCGAGCTTTTGGCAAACAGACTAGAAATTCGAGAATGCTAACTAATGAAGAATATCTGGCAGCTTCAAGATACGTGCTTCTAAATTGCATGTAAGTTGCGCCATTCCTTGAGTAAGTTACAATAACGTTAGTGGTAGACAACTTCATCTCACATTTATACAAGTAATTTTAATCTTTTTTTTCCTGGAGAACCTAAGTAATATTTTGTACACCATTTCATTGCAGGGAATTAGAAAGACAGATGATAATGGCTAATACACGTACCTCTGATGCCGAGATGGATCGTTTGCGTGATGAACGTTTCGCCTTGTGGTTGAAAGAATGAGTAAGAGCAATTTATATGGTTGATTTATATACTTAATAAAGTTGAAGACTAACTATTGGCTTTTATATCTCAGGTAAAGCATGCTATGAATAATGAAACAAACTCATGTATAAAGCAGTTAGCGACGGGTCCGTCTCGTTGGGTCAAGTATTATGGGGGTTATTTTGTCAACGGTTTCAAGTTCCACACCTTAGAATATGGTCGATACAAAAAGACAATGAATAGCGGTGCCTGTGTAATGGGGAGTTCTTATAATGACTATGAGCGTGACTATTATGGAGAATTGGTTGAAGTATTAGAGTTGGAATATTTTGGTGATGGAAACAAAGTCACATTGTTCAAGTGTGACTGGATTGCCAATAGTCGTGGTGTTCGTGTGGATCCTCAATTTAACTTAGTGGAGATAAATCACAGGAGGAAACTAAACTCATCAGCCGTGTTCATACTTGCTTCACAAGCACAACAAGTGTACTTCACCAGCCTTCCATCAATGTCTAGAAGTCAGCGTGATTGGCGTGTAGTTGTGAAAACAAAAGCAAGACACTGCACCCATGTCAAGGCCGTGATCTCAGGAAATGATGACTGCAACATATGGGTAGAAGTTGCTTTTCAAGAGGATCAAGTGCTGAGCAATCCACATGGTGTTGGCCTATCTTCGGAGCTAGATTCGGGATCGATGCATCACAAAGATTTACAAGCCGAAGAGGAGGATACCGTTGAAGTGATGAAAAGTTTTAGTCTAAATGAAGAGGAGTTCATTGAAGATGAGCAGGAGGAGAATGAAAGCAATGAAGGGAGAAATAGAGACGATCACACCGAAGCCAACATGAATAATGAAGACACTGACATGGAAGAAGACGATATCTAGACAATGACACGTGAGTTAAAAATAATAGCTTTCAAGTTTAATTTAGTTTTTGAATTGAAATGGTATTTGAATGGTTTAGTTTAGTTTTTGACTTGAAATGGTGTTTAATGGTAGTGCAATTGACATTAATGTTATTGTAGGTTGTTAATTGAATATTCAACAAATGATGTGTTCTTTGAAAATGTGACAAGTTCAGCACAATAACATGATGCCATGTATTTTGATGTTAGTCAAACAGCTCAAGTGCTATAAATCAAATATCAAATTGCAACACAAATGTGAAGTGATTACTCAAGAGGTCGTGCACAAGTTCTTGACTTATTTTTATATTTATGTCTAACATGGCAATGTAAACATGTAATGGTATTTCACTTTCTATTTTACATATTTAAGAGCTTTGAAGATTGTGTAATCTATGTGCAAAGCGGGGCCTAGATATAGACGGATGAGGTTGTTGGTTCGAGCTCAAAAATTTTGACGGCCTACAACTAAAAATTACTGCTGTTGTTCCTGTAATATTGTTTTCTATCACTACTTTCCAAAGTTCTTGGTCACAGTGTGGTGGTAAAGCAATTATTCATTAGCTCCATTTTTTCCACCTTTTTGGGCTTAATTTCAATTTTCTCACCATTTATTTCCCTTATTAAAGAATTGTGTATCCATTTCAACTAATTTTTCGCGTCTTGAAAAATTCTTCAATATTTTTTTTTCTTGATCTATTCATTTTTTTATTTACTTTTCTGTATGCATAAAGATAACATTGTATTGTTATTTCCTAGTTTATTTTTATATTTTTAGTTTTTTTTTAAAAAAAATTGATCCATTTAATTTCAAATTTTCAGCATACTTATTATATTTTTTATAGAATTATATTTTATTATTATTAACTTCAAGATTTGCTAACTAGTGAGCCATTTCCTCTTTTATATTGATATCTTACGTAATTTCCTAATTTTTATTGTTAGTTCTGAATTCATGTTATCTCAGACCGTTAGTACTTAGTGAAGCCTACTAGTATTAAATTGGTGTTATTTTTAATGAAGATTATTCTTTTTAGGAAATTATATTTGTCTTTTATCGTCAGTAACATAAGTATACTTTGATTAGATATTATATGCAATTTATTAATAAATTTTCATAATTATAATCTGATAATATCAAATTAATCGAGTTCCCAATTTTATATTTTCAAAAGCAGATGAAAGAATGACAGAAAGAACACATTTTCATTCATCTATAAACCTTCACAGAAAACAGAAAATTGGAGATGATTTAACTGAGAAGGTGCATCATTATTTTTAAATTTTTTTGGACAAATCATGAATTTATTTATGAATTTTTGTTTAATGAGCCTAGTTATGAATTGCCAACTACCTTAATTGATTAATTATTTACTAATCAACTTAGTTATTAATGTTTTTTATCAACGTAATTCTTAATTATGAATTAATGTTTTTTTTAGAATTTACCTTTTAATTATTAACTAATGAAAATATGTTTTCCTCAAAAAATCAATTGATGTTTGGAAATGATATAAAAAAGAAAGTGCCGAGAACAAAACGCAGGCCTGGAAATTTTAGGGGGCGTTCTCTTTGCTGTTTTCGGGCCGTTTTCTGTTTTCTGTTTTCGAAAATGCTGAAAACGCGTTCTGTTTATTATTTTCGAAAACACATTTTCGAAAACAATATCAAGATTTGTATAGAAAACTCGAAAACGTCTTTTTAGCGTTTTCGGCGTTTTTTATGTTAAATATCGAAAACAAGGAAAACGCGTTTTTGGATTTTAAACTTTATATTTATTACATTTGAGTCTCAATTTTTCATTTTTGTGCATTTTAGTCCTAACTACCAACGACCACCGCGAGCAACCGCCAACCACGACCGGAAAAAAGTCAAACCACCAGATCTGACGGTCAAACCACTAGATTTGGTGGTTTGACCACCGGAAGCCACGAAAAGTGGTGGTCGACCACCATATGAAGGTGTTCGGACCACCATATGAAGGTAGTCCGACCACCAGCAGGTGGTCAAACCACCTGCAGAGGTGGTTCGTGGTGGTCGAACCACCTCGGAGGTTGTTCGAACCACTTCGGAGGTGGTCGCGACCACCTGCTGGTGGTGCGAGCCACCATTTCATGGTGGTTCGCACCACCTTCAGTCGTTGGCGGTTGTAGAGAGAGAAAGAGAGAGATGGGGTGGGTGGGGGTCGGTTGGGATGAAGAAGAGGACCTTTTTGTTAATTTAAAAAGTTTAGGGACTTTTTTGCAATTTTTATTATACCAACTTATTGTATTTCTAAAATTATAAACCAAACACGTTTTCTATTTTCTCTTTTCAAAAATAATTTTCCAAGATAATAAACCAAACGCATTTTCAGTTTTATCAAAACACCAATTGAAAATAGAAAATGCCAAAACATTTTCGAAAATGAAAACAGAAAATACAAAACAAACAGAACGCCCCCTTAGTGCTTTCATCTCCCGCTCAGTATCTCTCCTAAAAGCTGACCCTAATTTTACACAGCAGCTATTTCAATCTCATTTGAATGGGTAAACCATCCTCCCCATCAAAATATTTCTCTCTCGCTCAAGGTGACTTGCCGCCCACAACTATCTCCTCCGCCTTCCACCAAGCGACTACGTCACTCGCCTACAAACACTATCTCCTGCTCGAACGGGTTTAATCCTCTCTCAATAAGAATTAATTTTTCTGGAATTGATTGTCGTCCTCGAATGTCTGCCATCTATTTGCCGTGAAGTCACTCCAGTTGAGGGCCACCACCCACCGAAAATCAGTGATGACCCTGATTAACTGTTGCAAATTTTCGTTTGCGTGACGTTATTTTGCAGTGTAATCATATATAATTCAATTTTCCAATTTCTACTACCACTTTTATGATTTTATGATTATAGTGGACTAGTTTCTTGGACTATTCTGTGTTTCAATGTTTGCATATTGTTATAATAGGCAAGGATTGTTCTTCTATGAATGAAGAATTGTGATTGGGGTTTGTTTCTCAAATTTCCAATTTCCACTACCAATTTTGTAATTTATATTACAATAGACTACTTACTTTGAGTACTATGCCTTTGCCTCTTGCAATAATAAACAAGGTTTGTTCTTAGGGGTTGTGAATTGTGTTTGGGAATTTGAGATTTGGGATATCACTTATATGAGTAGTGTAAACTGACCGACCCATTAACATAATTTTGGGATAATACATGTAGCGCCCCGAGTTCCAATAACTCGGAATGCCACGTTATTTTTTCTAACTAACTTTTGAAAAAAAAAGGTCAAGCAACGGTAATAAATAGGATTTAATTGTGCGGAATATTATTTAAACTTTAAAATCAAACAATCACGGTTTTAAACATGATATTTTAAAATGATAAGACTAAACATAAATAGATTGAGTCTCAAACTAAATGAATAAAATAAATTTAAAATACCGGTCCATCGTCACTCGCCACGCAAGCAACCCCTCAGTCTACAAATATTTGGTTAAAGAAAAATGTGAGTATTTCATATAAATATTCAGTAGATCTCGCACAAGATAACAATTCAATATTACATATAATACACGTGATCATGTAATCCAAGTAATTCTCATGAACAAGTAATAAATACAAGTTTAAGTCTAGTCTCATGCATTAAAGCAAGAAATTCTCTTCATTTGATTGCATTAAAGCAACAATAATCTCATGCCTGGGTTTGATCAAGTAATTCTCTAAATTATATGCTAAAAATAGCAAATAGTCTCATGGAAATACGCACCACATGTAAACACATAATAAGAATTTAATTATCTATGCGCATTTTGAAAATGAAAATATTTGTAGATAGAGATCTACCTTAAATCTGGGAGTTTGAGCCTTAATTCTGCAAATTTCTAAGGTCGTCGGGTCTCGTCTAGTCCAAAAATAATTAAATAAACTCTAATTAGGCTCTTGATTGAATAAAGTTTCAAAATAAAGCAAATAAATAAAAGTGGGGTTTAAATCGAATAATATTTGAAGTTTAGGAATTAAAAAATGCTAAATTTGACGAGTTGGGGCTAAAATGCGAAATTAGAGAATTTTGGGGACTAATTTGGAAGTCAAACGATAGTTGACGATCAACTCTGCAATTGACCGCATTTGAAAACTATTGGACTAAATCGAAATTAAATTAAAACTTCGGGACTTGTGAAATAAATAAAATATAAGGACTAAATTGAAAGTCAACTGAAAGTCATGGGTTTGACTGAAGTTGACCAGTCTTGAAAATTGAAGGACTCAATTGAAAGCAAATTGAAACTTCGGGATCTCTAAAATAAATAAAATATAAGGACTAAAACGGAAGTCAACTAAAAGTCACAGGGTTTGACTGCAATTGACCGGATCTTAAAATCTAGGGACCTAATTGAAAGAAATGAAAACCTTTTGGGCTATGGGAATAAATAAACTAAATGGCTAACTTAAATAACTAAAGGAATATCAGGGACTTGGGGTGTAAAAATGAATTTAAAAACCAGATTCATCTCCCTCGTTCGTGAGTTTTTCATCGGGGAAAATCTGGAGAGAAAGGAGGTCTTGGCCGGTTCTCGTCTTGGCTTCTCCGGTCGGAATCTATGCCGGCGATCGTTGGCGCCGGAGAATGCGAAGAGAGAAAGAACTCGAGAGCGAGAGCTCGACGCTGGCGAGAGGAACATAGAAACGAGAGAGAGATGCCGAGAACTCGGGAGAGAAAATTCAAGGGAAGAAATTTACCGGTGAGTTTTGTGATTGATAATGTGTGTGTAGAGGTGTTTATATAGGCGTAGTAAAATTTAATTAAGGTATATCTTGGGGAGGAATTTCTTCCTAAAATACCAAACCCTAAGTTAATTATGGTAATTCTTGTGTAACAAGAACTAGGGTTGGCGTTCCAGAATTTTGGGGGCTAAAACTCGAAAATTAGGATTTGAGAAAATTGGGGATGAATTTAAATTAGGGTTAATTAAATAAGGGGTAGACGAGAATTGGGGAAAAATTAGTTAAAACGAACTTTTCGTGTCAAATTTTTCGTATCGCTACAATACAAATATTTTGTTTCATATAGTATTAGAGCATATCTCAATCTTGACTTAGATTTGTAATGAATTGCTTCTATCGACTCCAACAAGCTAGTAGAACTAGAGAATTTATTTGTCTTTTGCGCTCTTTAGATGAAAAAATTGGTTTGCAGCATACGTAGGTCAAATTTGATTCTTCCTTGTTTTGGTTGTTGAAACAAATTTGTCTTTTGCAAAGAATTCTTATGTTGTTACATTCTTTTTGTAAATTTTGTTATTATGTGCCTTGAAATTGATTTACAATTTGCATATTTGCGTTCGACTTTTGGTTCTAAATTTGATTAGAGTTCTTGGTTAATGCATTGATGACAATTATATGTTTGGATTTGCAGTCAGGCATTGTTAAGTTGGTTGAAAATTGTCAAGTTGAGTACATGGACATGTGATGCGTCTCAACTCTTTTATGGGAAGGGAATAATAATCCTGGTGATGAAATCAAACTTCTTCTTAATTGCTGCTAGCTACCATCTTCAATTCTTCATGACTTCATCTCATTAAGCCACTGTAATTCGGTAAAAACTAAGTCAATTGGCATTTAAAAGTATTTGATTTATGGTAGATGATAGGAAGATGATCCTTATTTAAGAGAGTTAAATCTTAATAGGAAATTTATAGATGATAGGCAATTTAGCTTTTTATAAACACAGTGTTTGTCTTCTCACACACTATTTGCATTTTATAATAATCAAATTTGATAGTTTTAGTTTCAAAGCTTTGGTTATTTTAGTTATCTATTTTTGCTAGTTACAGATCATTGTAATTGATTAACGATTAAAAAAATCATCTCAATGAAAATTTAGAAAGAAAGGAAGGGGAAATCCTCAATGAAAAGGGAAAGGATTCAATAGAAAATATCTATGGGAATGATCAATAATATATATTAGTGTTTGTTTTGCAGTATGATTTGCTTACTAATTAAAAAAATGGTTTTAATTTAACAGTCTATTACTTTTGCCTTTTTCTTATTTTGATGCTTTTTTTATATTCGTAACCTTTCTTTGTTTCTATTTGTTGGGCAGGATCGGATTGTAGAGAATTTTCATTAATTTGTTCTCTATTAAAAAGGTTTGAGGGCTTCTTGAATTGCTAATATATTCGATTCTTGGCTTTTTCCAGCTGCTCTAGTGGTATCAACAGCTGCTGACTGATGCTAGAGCACTCGGTAATTTAGTTCAATTTTATTTTCTTCATTTGTTAACTTAAACCATAGGAACTCGGGTTTTGTATTTGCTTGTAGGTTGCTCTAAATGATTGTAAATGAAGTCAATGAATGTCTATTTTGTTTACCAACTTCTTTAATAAAACTGATGAGTTTTTGAAAAGTTTGGAAATTGATGACCAAATCAGGCAGTAAGAAAATATATATCAAATAGATTGGTCAAACGTATAATAGATTTAGATTTTCTTGTATTTGGGTGAACTTCCTTTCTTTTAAAATGTACCTTTTAATTTAAATAGTGGCAAACGATTTCTTTATGCAAGTTGATCACTTAGTTTGTCTATGACTTTGTAATTGACTGGCTTATTTTGAGGGCAATGTAGTTCGAGCAGTTGATTGGTTTATTTGAGATTGATCACTTTTTATTCTAGAATTTTTACCAGTTGATGCTAGTAGTTGGTAGTTCGGAAATTGAAATGGCAATTGTGCTTTTCACTAGAGTTATTTCAGTAAAATAGTGGTGGTACAAGGAGTTAAAATAATTTTAAATTAGTTGGTTATTAGCTTACGAATGACTGACTATGGGGATTGTGAATTATCAAGTTATTAACTTAATCCTAAATAAGTTGGTTATTAACTTAAATCCTAACAATCTGGTTACTAACTAATTCAAAATTGACAATGATTATCCCAAAAAATCTCATAACCTTTCAACCTTCAATTTTTGGTCAGGGAAAGGCCTAAAAAGAGTGGTGTGGTTGAAGAATTATTTGAGATGTTAAATTTGACAAGTATATCCCTTTTGATACAGATTCTTTGGATGAGAAAGTGATTAGACGGATGCTTGGTTTGCATCAAATAGGTTTATATTTGGGCATACCTTAAACCTCATATGCACTATAAATTTTTTAGATGGTTGCTCTCTGTATCTTTTGATTTTATCTTTTTTCACATATTTGCTAGTTATGCAACATGTTGAAATTTATTTTTTTTTTGTAACCCAGGTGTCCAACCTTTGGCCGAATAATCCTGGGAGAGAGCGGTGTTCTCCCCTGGTTTGTTCACTTGGTAAATCCGAATGTGGATACAGCCTATACACACTTGGCCAGACATTCGGTATGTGGTTGTCCGCCATGTGGATCCCTTTCTGACCCCTAAGGGACATGGTGAAAGGACCCCCGGAGGGGCGACAAAGATAACCAAGTCTTGCCTCCACAAGGAATCGAACCCCGGTACTCCATATGAAACCCTCCTGCTTTACCGGTGCACCACTGCTCGGGGGGGAAACTTGTTGAAATTTTTGATTGGACAAAGTATTGGTTTTTGATAAAGTCTGTTTTTTTCTCTTTTCGCATATTTGCTAGTTATGCAACATGGTGGTTGCAAAGTACTCATAAGTTGGCTTATAGGTCACGTTGAGTTCATGGAACGTAATGGAATAGATGTTGCATTGTCTCGTTAGAAATGTCTTCTTTTGAGAATGTAATGAATCGAACTTTAAAGCCTTGTTGGATTGTGCATGCATTGTGCTTTCAGACTGTTAATTGAATTATATTACTTTCAATCTATCTTCGTAAATTTATGTACTAATCTTCTACATTTGCTTGGTTGGACAAAGTGTAAGTTATTAAAATAGACAAAGTGTAAGTTATTAAAATACTAACTTGTATGTTTTCTTATTGAAGAATGAGTAGTTATCGTTCTTCCACTAGAGGGGGGTGTGTTAAGAGACCTAGGGGTAGGGGGCCAAGTCCTCATGATGTGCATGAAGCTGCAGATAATCTTGTCTAAGGGAATATTTCAAATGATAGTATGAGAGGTAGGGGACCAAGTCCTCGTGATGTACCTGAAGTTGAAGATAATCTCGTCCAAGGGAATAGCTCAAATGGTAGTACTACGGGCCTTAGTGACTTCAATGCAATGATTGAGCCGGAAATGGATTCTCTTGAAGCAGACGATGCAAACCAGGGCACTGTTAGTAGGACTAAGGGTGGTAAAGCTCTTGAAATCATGAGGGATGCATCTGGACTTGAAATCCTACATATTGAGGGTGGCAGGTAGTTTTGAACCATGGAGTTCATGTTTTTATCTATTACAATTAGACGGATTGTATCAAAACTTTTATTAACTCGTATATACGGAATATGGAGTATAGTGTAGAACATCATAATATTCACAATTCATTTTTTATTGCCGTTTGTTATTTTCCTTTCAATATTGTCAGCTTCCTTGAAATTTCGGCACAAAAAGCTGTCACAGAGATCTTGGAAGGATTCTTGGGCCGTCCATTCATCTTGTCGTCACAATATCATCAACTACTACGATGACAAATATTGTTGCAATTGATGAAAAACCCCATTGCGACGATAGAATTTAATCATAGTAGAGCCATAGGCACGAGCCTATTACAACAATACATTGCAATTGTGTTGTATGCGTATTGTGGCTAGAAAAATTATCAAAGTAATTATACATTAGATATATCTTCCCGTACAATGCATGGGTGATATAGCGAGGAAAGGTAGGGAAAACTATATTGCAAAGTTTAGGAAACCTTTTACATTTCTTTCTCTTGGACAGGTTCTAAATTATATGTTGAACATATATCTTCCCATGCAACGCACTGGAGTGAAAGTACTAGTTTAAATAAATCTAATTGTATTAATATTACAATTTTTTTTAATATTAGCACAACATTTTAATTATTTTAGAGGGCCTCTATCTTTATTTATTTATAAAATATAAATCCAACATTTTGTGGGTCAACATTTCATATCTCACCTTTTATTAAACAATATGGGCGTATTTGATTGCTTTCCTAGAAAGCATTTTCCTTCATTTGGATTTCCTAGAAAATATTTTCCTACCTCTATCTTGGATTGGATTTCCTAGGAAATGGCTCCTTTTGTGCATAAAAGAGTTGTACATAGAAAATATTTTCCATGAAAAAATTTCCTATCAAACACTAAAGTAGTAAAAATTTTTCTTTGATTTGACGTTCTCTTAGAAAATTTTAGTGAATAAATGCACCCTACATTTAATATATAATAGTGATTTTTGTTCAATTTATGCTCTTGAAATTAAGATAAGATTTTCTTGGATTTATATGTTAATTACTATTTTTAGAAATAGATATAAAAATTTTGACTCAAAATAATTGAGACAAAAATTGATTAAATAAATAAAGTTTAGGATCTTTAGTGATGTTTAAATGTGGTGTGAATTATAAAATAGTGTGGTATGAATATAATTAGTCTTTAAAATGAATTTTGAATTACAAAAATAGACATAGTTAAAAGGATATCAATAACCCTTTTTTTTTAAAACCAACCTCTTAGTGGGAGATGTCGTACAATGCACGAGTATGATTACTAGTTCTTACCTACACCACAATCTTTCAAAAGGCACTAATGTCTTCTATCATCTCTTTATTCTTCTCTCTTTTTGAATCTAAATCGGCTTGTTGAATGAATGTTGGGAAAATAATTCCATAAAATCTTTTGGAATGTAATTTTCGTAGTCATTACCGGAAGTTGAACCTAAATAACTGACTGAGCTTTATTTTTTATAATATAGATGATTTTAGGGCAAACACAAATTTAAAGCATTGTACTTATACATTTAGAGATTGCAGATCTAATTCAACATCAATAATTACTATGAACAAACCTTAACTACGCTATTTTCCTGGGAAAAAAAAGAGAAAAAAATTCACGTCGCCTTTATCCTCCTCCGTTATGAGCAAGTTATGGATACAGGATTTGATCCGACTGATAAGGTCTCAAACTTCAAAATATGCCTATAAATGGGAAAACAAAGAGGCGGGGCTATCTTTCTATTTTACCTCCAGCGTTGCTGTTAGTTTTCAATGTATATAGAATAGGGAACTATCAAAATAGAAGAGCGAAATAAATATATGCTAACCTTTTCCTTTCTGAAAATGGTGTATTTAGAGGAGGGAGTAGAGTAACCGTTCTCAACCTCCACTCTACATGTTTTACATGTATTACCTTGGTAATTGTTACACGCAGATGAATTTCCCAAGTTTATATCTTTTTTAGGATTGTCATGTTGCTCATTTCGACCCGTGGTCTCAATACGAGTACCCTAATGCACACATCCTATTGAGTTCGATTAAGTACCATAATGCTCATATCCTATTGAGTTCCATTAAGACCATATTGCGGTCCCATAATGCACACGTCCTATTGAGTTCCATTAAGAGTACCATAATGCTCATATCCTATTGAGTTCCATTAAGACCATACTGCGGTCCCTCAACCCATGTAATACAAATATGATTGTCTATGTGGCATGACCTTTGTGCTCATACCATCAAATCACTCATGATCGTATTGTGGTCAAACTCTTATTTCCTTATGCGGTCATGTGTGCACTTCTCCTGGTAGACAATGCGGTTGTATTGCTCCATTAATATTAGTTGTGACCGTATCAGTGTAGTCTTTGTGTGTGATCGTATCCGTGTAGTCATTGGCATGCCTATATCCGCCCAGTCATTGGAGCGTCCATATTCTTGTAGTCAATGGCATGGTCATATTCTTGAAGTCAATAGCATGACCATATACGTATAGTCATTGGCATGGCCATATTTGCATAGTCATTTGTATGACCATATTCTTGTGGTCAGTGGCACCATCATATTAATGCAGTCATTGGCATGACCACATCTGTGTATTCATTGGCATGACCATATCCGCATAGTCATTGGCATGACCATATCCGTGTAGTCATTGGTATGGCCATATTTGTTCCATAATACGAGTAGACTATACTATATGGTATCATTTAGTCCCCCGATTAGTGCCACTCGAAGTGTTTGAAGATTTGAGAGGCAATAAGAAAACGCTTGAATTTCCATCAATCTTATCGTTTATTGCGCCAGAATAACTCGTAACCGAATAATATGATCGTGTTTGTGAAGTTCACAAGGTTCATGTGAGAATGGTCGTTCCTTAGTTGTTACACACAATCACGTCATAACTTCAAACCAATTCGACTTGTGATCATAAACACACTTGGAAGTACACGGTCGTACTCTGTTTGTGATCATGAATTCAAGAGGAAGTAAACGAACATACTCGGTTGTTGATACAACCACACTTCAGCATCTAATGCAGTTGATCTATGATTATACATATGATATGGATGACATGGCCGTATCTGTGGAGGAGGACGTTCGTGCCGTTGAGGCCTGCGTTGATGTTTCTTTGAAGAGGGTTGCTATGAAGAAGAGTTTTGAGCCTCTTCATAAAAGCTTTGCAGTTGACATGAAGAAAGTAAGAAAAAAATTATATATAGAATATGTTTATATTTCCTTTGTCCTTTATTCGCATTTTCTCTGACTCATTTTTTTACAAGCAATATCAGTTGAATCATCGATGTTGTCTCTATACAAGTCGGCTACTGGAGGAGATTAAGACCCTACAAAAATCTAACAAAGATTTTGAGAAGAATTTCAAGATGTAAGAGGCTGAGTTTAAAGCTACCAAAGATGAGCTCACTGTTTCAAAGGAAGAGTTGAAGAAAGCCAAGGAGCTCGAGGTTGACGAATACAAAAATTTAGGCGAGTAAAGGGGACCATGGGCTTATATGGCTCAAAGTCAATGGTTGTGGCCTACAAGAGACTCCATGAGTGGTTGATTGTGACCTACCCTGATGTAGACATCTCCAAGTTCAAAAGGCTTCAAGTACCTCGATCGAAATGAAGATGGAAAAGTTGAAGACAATGGTGAAGATGATGATGATGGAGAAGACGGTTGTACTTAAATGTAATCAATGCGGTCATATTCTAGAAAAAATTGTAGAATGCTGGATGTCTTCTACTTTTCTTAACTTTGAAACAAAAATCTTTTGACTTGCGCTATTGATGATCCATTGTGTTTTCATGCTTTCATCTCACATTTTCTCTGTGTCGCAATCTCCAGCTTCATTTGTATTCTTCCTTGCACTTCATCACCCCCTTCATAATGATCATACAATGCAATCATAGCTAACTCATTCTTTAGCCTAATTAACATTTTCCTCCTTAGTAGCTTCATAATAGCACTCACATTGATCATATGGCGCAATCACGGTCACACTTCATCGAGTAACAAATACGACCATAGGTTGTTGATATGACCATGTCTACTATAGCATCACTTAGTACGATCTCTCAATACGCTCATGTTCGAGGTCTTTGATATGCGTGTGTTTCATATGCTTTTTAATCCCATTTTGTCCCCCATTTTAGATTGAGTATAGCTTGTTTACGTGCTTTTGTACGATATTTGTTGTTTCGAATGGGTATTGCTCTTCTTTTCTTTGTTTGTGGTGTACAGGCATTTTAGACGTTAAAAGTTGAAGAATCGTCACCAACGAGGAGACCCCGAGATACAAGAGCATGAGAACGAAAAAATGGGAGAAAAAGTCATTTTTCATATCACCAGAAAGTGCACAAAACCAGATGACCGCATGACCCCTCTGTTCAATTGCGCATGGCCCCTATGCCAGTCTGCACGCCCCTATACCACTCTGTACGGCCTGTGTGACGGGATTTTTGACATGCGCATTTTTTAGGGTTTAATTAGTCATTGGAGCCCATATAAAAGGCTCCCCAAGGCCAATAGAAGACGGCTAGACTAGTTTAGGGATAGTTTTACCTAGTTTATGTATTCACTCTTCTTTTCATCATCAAAAAACATTAGTTTTAGATTAAATTATAACTTGCTTTTGGACTATTGTTCAAGAATTGAAGATTACAACTTCTCCATCATCTCAAGCTATTGTGGATTGATCTTTATAATTGGTATTTCTTACTTTATTCGTTTAAATTAATCTAATTAGGTTTTTATCTATTTCTAATGAATTCTTGCGGGTTAATTTCTTTAATTGTGTCAATTCTTATTATGGAGGAGTAATCCCCTTTTCGGGAATTAGGGTTCATCTACCTAATTGATATGAACATTATGTGATTAATATTGTTGTAAGCGTGGGCGATTGAAATAGGATTTTTATGCTAGAATATTTAACGATTGACATTGGTATAACGTTCATCCAATCTCAATTCTTCGTACAACGAGTTAAGCACCGACAGGTTGATTTCTCCTTGTGGACCCCCTAGCATAGGCATAATTAGTCTTTGATCATGACGATGACCTAGATAATTATGAAGACCTTCTAAACTTTGAGAAAAGTTAGAAACTAGTTTCTTAATCCTAGTTCCATTATCCACATCTACATCTAACCCCAGGTAATGTGTTCATTGTCAATTAGTGTAGATGACTCCCTAATCCCCTTTTTAATCACGGAAATTTATATTGATTATTTGGATTATTGCTTCATTTAGCTAATAGTGTGAGAAGTAATCTACATTAATTCCACCACATAAACGACCGATTTAGCTAGTTGATTGGTGAAAGAGGAATAGACAACTTTAACCTCCCTGTGAGACGACTCGTGAGTACAACGACACCGTATATTTGCGGATTCACACTATCAAGTTTTTGGCGCCGTTGCTGGGGAGGCATACGGTTGATATTTTATGCTTTTGCCATAAATTAGACTAAATCATTTTTTTCCTTATTTTATTTTACTTATTCTCGTTTTACTTTGCTTTTGTTGTTGATGGCCGTTGATTTCTTATTATTGAGCAACTTAACGTTTGTTTTTGAAGAGTTGTTTTTGTGCATGCACAGGAGATCTCAGGCTCACGACCTAGTACCACTGGATCAAGATCTTGATATCACCTTGCGTGAGCTAAAGAGGCAAATTCGGGAAAGACGAGCTCACTTCATAATGGCTGACAACAACAACGATGCTACCAAGCCTTTTAAGGACTATGCCTCTCCCAATGCGCAAGGGCTACAATCTAATATTTCCTGACCTGATGTAGCCGCCAACAATTTCGAGTTTAAACCGTCCCTTCTCTCCATGGTCCAACAAAATCAATTCGGTGGACTTCCCACCGAGGACCCAAACCTCCATATTCAGGTATTTCTCGAATACTGTGATACTTTAAAGATTAATGGGGCCACTACCGATGCAATCCGCCTTAAACTCTTCCCATTTTCCTTGAGAGACAAAGCAAGAGCTTGGCTCCAGTCACTTGGGCTAGGTTCTATCGCCACTTGGGCTCAACTTTCACAAGCATTTTTATCCAAATACTTCCCACCTTCTAAAACAGCCCAATTGAGACACCAAATCACAACCTTTGCGCAAAGGGAGGGAGAGTCCCTATATGAAACTTGGGAAAGGTTCAAAGAATTGCTTCGCCTTTGCCCATACCATGGGTTAGAAAAGTGACTAATTGTGCATACTTTCTACAACGGACTGAACTATAGCTTGAGAAACTCCGTAAATGCAGCCGCAGGCGGGGCATTGATGAATAAAGGCCTTGATGAGGCCTATGAAATCATTGAGAACATAGCCCTCAACCACTACCAATGGGCCAATGAGCGAAGCACGCCCAAGAAGGGAGGTAAGTATGACGTTGAGGTACTATCTCTTCTAGCTAACAAGGTTGATGCATTAGCTGAAAAATTTGATCAATTGCATACCTCTTCTAATCATGTTACTCCTAGTGCTTTAATGTTTTGTGAGCTTTGCCGTGTGCAGGGTCATCCAACCAACGAGTGCTAACTAGCTTTGCCCATCAATCCCAGCCCTTCGATGGAGCAGGTAAATACTTTCCAAGGTATGAACGCCTGTCCCCTTGGCAATCCGTACTCCAACACATATGACCCAAGATGGAGGAATCATCCCAATTTCTCTTGGAAGAACCCCAATGTTCCTCTACAACCCTATAACCCTCCTGGTTTCCAACCCAGACCCAACCCAGAGCAGCCCCCTCCGCAAAAGTCTAACTTGGAAAGTTTGATGGAAACTTTCATTGCCACCCAGTCTAAGACGAACGCAACCGTCCATAACTCTATCCAACAGTTGAATACAAAATTTGACTCCTTAGCCACCCATAACAAGATGTTCGAAAACCAGCTAGCCCAACTTGCTAGCTCTTCCACTAGGACTCCTGGTGCCTTACCAAGTCAACCAGTGCATCCTCGGGACCAATGCAATGCCATTACCTTGAGAAGTGGGAAAGAGCTAGAAGAGCCTAAAAGAAGCGAGGGGAGGGCCAAGAGTGATCAGGTAAATGAGACTGTTGAGAGTGAGCCCAAAACCCCCACTACCAAACATGAGGGAAAAAAGGGAGAAAAACATGAGAAGCTCGGTGAGAGTGAGGACGAAAAAAGAAAAACCCTAAACAGCAATATCATTCCCACCACCTACAAGCCAAGACTTCCCTATCCACAAAGGTTTGCCAGAGCAAAGCTCGATCAGCAGTTCAGTAAGTTCCTCGAAATCTTGAAAAAACTCCATGTCAATATTCTTTTTTCTGATTTAATGGCTCAAATGCCATCATATGCTAAATTTTTAAAGGAAATATTGACTAGGAAGAGGAGTCTTGACGAGGTTGAGACTGTTGCTTTTACAGAAGAGTGTAGTGCTCTTCTTCAAAATAAGTCCCCTCCTAAACTCAATGACCCCGGGAGTTTTTCAATCCCGTGCACCATACGCCAAATGACTATTCAAAAAGCCTTGTGTGACCTAGGTGCCAATGTTAGCGTGATGCCCCTTTCCATTAGCCAAAAACTTAACATGGGGGAGTTGAAAAACACACACATGACTATCCAAATGGCTGACCGTTCACTTAAGTACCCCGTAGGAATTCTCGAGGACGTACCCGTTAGAGTAGGGACATTCTTCATCCCTGTAGACTTTGTAGTCTTAGAAATGGACGAATATTCTCAAATACCCATCATCCTAGGGAGACCATTCTTGGCCACGGCAGGGGCAATCATAGATGTTAAGAATGGGAAGCTAAGTCTGAGTGTGGGGGAAGATAAGGTTGAGTTTATGCTAACCAATTTTTTGAAAAATCCTATGCTCGAAAGCCCCTGTTATTTGATTGATGCATTTGAAAGCATATCTAGGGAGCATTCCCCTAGAGACCTGACTCACGTTTGTGCTACCGAGGCGGATGAGGATGAACTTGATAGAGTACTTGAGAAGGACAATTTGACTGGTAAGGCCAATGATTTGACTCTTGGCCATGAGGTACAGAAGCTTGAATTGAAACCCCTTCCACCTTCCTTTAAATATGCATTTTCAGATGAAAATGAGCTATGTCCTATGATTGTCAATGCTAGCCTAGATGACAAACAACTTTTTAAGATGCTCTATGTTTTAAAAGCACATAAAAAAGCCATTGGATATAGTATCAATGTTCTTATGGGCATAAGTCCTGACCCTTGCATGCATCATGTTACATTAGAAGAGGTTTACAAAGACCGCACTAAGCAATGGCACGACCAGTGCATCCCCCACCGAGAGTTTCATGAAGTAGTCAAGGTCTTTCCTTATAGAGCCTTTGTGTGTTGTGAAAAGGGTGATAGTTTCAAGGAAAATGGCCAACGATTTAAGCTCTACTTCAATGGAAAACACACAGGTACATTTAAGACTATGTTTTTATGTGATATTCTCCCAGGGAGGGAAATCTGATCATTAATAGTAGCATGGTCGTGCGGGACGTTAAACCAGCTCTTTCGGGAGGCAACCCATGTTTTTCCATTTATTTTCCTTAGTTTTATTTTCATTTTTTGTTTTTGTGTCTTTTTACCATCCTCCGCATTGAGGACAATGCTCAGTCTAAACTTAGGGAAGGTGGCAGTTTCTACGATATATTTGTGTTTAGGTTAGTTATGTTTAGGGTATTTTTACGTGGTAGATGGTTTACTTTTAACATGATATTTCTTGCTTTCTAGTGTTATGTTTCCCCCTTTTGTGTTAGTTCATCTCATATTCCTTTCTTCAAAAAATTAAAAAAAAATATATATAATAATAAAAAAAATCAGCTCACTGCACGGGTCCTGTGTCACTCCGCATGGGCCGTGCAGACCATGTCATCATGCCACACTTCTATCCTTGCATTGCACTCATCTTAGCATCCTCTTTTAGACCACATGGAATAATATAGCAATGATTTGAAATGTTTTGGGTCCTTGTGCTTGATATACGGAGTTTGTGAACGTAGAGAAATTTTTCATTATGCCAAGGAGTTCTGGTTTGTGCACATAATAGTTAAGTCGAATGTGCATCATTTTGAATCTTGAGCAATGGTAGGCATAACCCGATAAGGAATTTTGAGATTTTGCGACCAACATCATGTTACCGGTCATTTACTTCCTTTCATGAGTGTGTTCTCTATTTATTATTACCCTCTAGAACTTGCTTGCGTTCTTTGTCGAGGCTACATTGATGCATATGCATTTGTGAACATGATAGAGGCATTCATTTGAAACAGCCACCTAGCCAAATGGCCACCCATACATAATTGACCTATTTGATAGCCCCGTTGAGCCTATAAGCTTATTTTCTTTATCTTACCCGCGTAGTAACCCCATACCCTTTGTTGTCCCCTTTGGCCTAGAAGAGAATTATGAGGCATGAAGGAGTCATAATCGAGTATATGGATGGTTAAGAGTTCTTCCCCTTTTTGAGATTGTTTGAGCTCTCACTCTCATTTTCCTTCCGTCTTACTCCTCATTTCCTTCTTTAAAAAAAAGGAAAAAAATAAAAAAAAAAGGAAGAAAGCAATGGAACAAAAAAAAAAGAGAGGAAAAAAAAGAAAAAAAAAGAATAATGAAACAAAAAGAGAAAAAGCAAGAATACATGGTTTTTTATTGAGGAAAGAGAGAAGTTTTTGGTAGTAATGAGAAGGGAAAACTCTTTACTTTGCTGCATTGAGGTCGTTTGTACTCGAATTATGTGGACTTTGACTTGGTTTGTTGATTTATCCCTCATTGTTCCCTTCTTTAAGCACCACATATCCCACATATTTCCACACCTATTACCTTAGCCTCCGTTACAACCCGGAAAAGACCTCTTGATTCATGATGCATTTTTGATCGCAAGTAGTGGAGATTGAGAACTCTTGCAAGCTTATGGTAGGGAGCGATAATAGATCGAACTTGAGCGAACGATACCTACACCAAACACATGAGAGACTGAGCGAAAACGATAACTTTTGGTGAGGGTCTATTTCGTTGCTCTCGATTCAACATGCATGCATTGCACACTAAACTTTTGATGTGCACAGGTGAGTTCTTCTTTGCGTGGTGAAGTTTTGATGCGCTAGCATTTTCTTATTGACAGCTTAGGATCAACTTGTTTACTTTGGAACTTGTTTTTAAAGTTGTTCTTGTGGGGTAGTGAGAAATGTTTATGATGCGGTGTGTATTGGATGGTATTTTGCTTGACTGACGTCCCCACAAGCCTGTTTTGACTGACTTTTGCTTCCTAGAGGTCCTTAGCTCTATAGTCCGATTCCTTGGGACCAACTTTCATTTATACTTTTTGATAAGTTTGCGTGAGGACAAGCAAAGTTCTAAGATTGGGGGAATTTGATATGCGTGTGTTTCATAAGCTTTTTAATCCCATTTTGTCCCCCCATTTTAGATTGAGTATGGCTTGTTTACTTGCTTTTGTACGATATTTGTTGTTTCGAATGGGTATTGCTCTTCTTTTCTTTGTTTGTGGTGTGCAGGCATTTTAGACGCTAAAAGTTGAAGAATCGCCACCAACGAGGAGACCCCGAGATACAAGAGCATGAGAACAAAAAAATGGGAGTAAAAGTCATTTTTCATATCACCAGAAAGTGCACAGAACCAGATGACCGCATGACCCCTCTGTGCCATTGCGCACGGCCCTTATGCCAGTCTGCACGTCCCTGTACCACTCTGCAAGGCCTGTGTGACGGGATTTTTGACCTGCACGTTTTTTAGGGTTTAATTAGTCATTGGAGCCCATATAAAAGGCTCCCCAAGGCCAATAGAAGACGGCTAGACTAGTTTAGGGATAGTTTTGCCTAGTTTATGTATTCTCTCTTCTTTTCATCATCAAAAAAAATTAGTTTTAGATTAAATTATAACTTGCTTTTGGACTATTGTTCAAGAATTGAAGATTACAACTTCTCCATCATCTCAAGCTATTATGGATTGATCTTTATAATTGGTATTTCTTACTTTATTCGTTTAAATTCATCTAATTAGGTTTTTATCTATTTCTACATGAATTCTTGCGGGTTAATTTCTTTAATTGTGTCAATTCTTATTATGGAGGAGTAATCCCCTTTTCGGGAATTAGGGTTCATCTACCTAATTGATATGAACATTATGTGATTAATATTGTTGTAAGCGTGGGCGATTGAAATAGGATTTTTATGCTAGAATATTTAACGATTGAAATTGGTATAACGTTCATCCAATCTCAATTCTTCGTACAACGAGTCAAGCACCGACAGGTTGATTTCTCCTTGTAGACCCCCTAGCATAGACATAATTAGTCTTTGATCATAACGATGACCTAGACAATTATGAAGACCTTCTAAGCTTTGAGAAAAGTTAGAAACTAGTTTCTTAATCCTAGTTCCATTATCCACATCTACATCTAACCCCGGGTAATGTGTTCATTGTCAATTAGCGTAGATGACTCCCTAATCCCCATTTTAATCACTGAAATTTATATTAATTATTTGCATTATTCCTTCATTTAGCTAATAGTATTAGAAGTAATCTACATTAATTCCACCACATAAACGACCGATTTAGCTAGTTGATTGGCGAAAGAGGAATAGACAACTTTAATCTCCCTATGACACGACCCGTGAGGACAACGACACCGTATACTTGCGGATTCACACTCAGTCTTCATCCATTCGTCAAGGTGTCCATATTTCGCTCGTTAACAAAAGCTTGAATATGGTGTCTGGCGTATTGGCTAAGGCCTCCAATGTGGGCCATTAGCAAAGATGTTAAGGCCTTCAATGCGAGCTACTAGTAAAAAGGCTAAGACCTTCAATGAGACCCTTTAGCAAAGAGGTTAAGGCATTTAATGCAAATCATTAGAAAAGAGGCTAAGGACTTCAATGCGTGCCGTTAGCGAAGAGGCTAAGGCTTGCAATACGACCCTTTAGCAAGGAGGTTAAGGGATTCAATGCCAGCTAGTAGCACAGAGGAGGCTAAGGCTTTCAAGGCGAGCCATTAGCAAAGAGGCTAAGGCATTCAATGCGGCCCTTTAGCAAAGAGGTTAAGGCATTCAATGCGAGCTATTAGGAAAGAGGCTACGGCCTTCAACGCTAGCCATTAGCAAAGATGCTAAGGCCTTAATTCGAGTGCTTCGCACGATGGTTAGGGCTTTAATTTGAGCACTTAGCACGATGGTTAAGTCTTTAAATGCGAGTGCTTTGTGTATCAACCAAGGCTTTAAATATAGACACATCCTCAATATTGCAAGTGGGATGTAGAATAGCTTGCCAATGGCTAAGCTTTTAAATTAATACAACCCATAATGTAATACAATACGATCGTATTGTATCATCCATATCAATTATAGCATATGACCATACGATTATGTGCATTTAATACGCACATTTCACATGTCTTGTCTTGCGGGAATAAGTCGAATTAATTCAAGCTCAATCGAATGCCGAAATTTTGTAAAATCATACCTTCAACAAGGGTCTTTAGACATGGTTGCAATCGAAGCCTTCCATTTGGACACGGGCTTGTACCTCATAGCGTCAACCTTTATTATGAGTGATGCATATCATCAAGAGCATGGACACAAATGTTTAGTGTATGACCTAAGGCTTTGTTACGATTGTCATGCATCAGCCAATGCATCGATGTGAATGCTTGGTGTATTGATAAATGTATTTTACGCACTTATTTAGCGCCTTTAAACTCTAATTAATTGAGTTTTATGTTTATTTCATGCCTAAGTTTTGTAACTTAATATTATTTTAGGAGAAAAATCAGATCTAGAAGAAATTGGAGCAAAATTGGAGTAAAAATAGCCAAAAGAAGGAAAAAACACCAAGACAAGGAAAGTTTCCAAATTCGGAGATGATATTAAAATTGTGCTAAAGATTTAGGACAAATTTTAACCTCGATAAAAGTGGAATTGGGCAAGGCTATTTCTAGATAAATTGTAGATCGTCTTGTCTAGTCATCATGAGATTTTTAATCACCTCAATTGGACATCAGATGAGGTAGTTATGACAAAAATAGTCAACATTGCCAGGTTGCCTTGATAGGGGTAGTTGATTAAATTAGGAAGATTCAATCGTTAACACGTGTTGATTGCTGTTGGATTCACAAGCATGAATTAGAGGGATCGGTTGGGTGAAATAGAGAATCGCAAGACCTTAAAAATCATTATTTTAACATCTACAAGCATTCATTCATTATTTCTTGCACTTTTAGTTTTCAATTTAGTATTAGTTTATTCAATTTTCTATTCAACCCCATTAGTTAGTTAAAACACAAAAAAATTGGTTTATTCAAATGAGGCGACAACTACTAATTTTGGTACTCAATTGGTCTCTGTGGGATCGACATCCGTATTTATATATCATTTTATTACTTGTTCGACACCTTACACTTGTGGTTCGCATTTTCTACTCATATTTAAGTGAACATGTATGAACCAAGGCTTCATTGGTAGTTATATGCATCAGCTAAAGCCTCGATGTGAATGCTTGGTGCATGAACCAAGGCTTCATTGAGATCGTCACACATCAGCCAAAGCGTAGATGTGCATGCTTGGTCTATGAATCAATGCTTCATTTGGAGTTATATGCATCAGCCAAAACGTCGATGGGAATGATTGGAGTATAAACCAAGTCTTTATTGTAAGCATCATACATCAGCCAAAGTGTCGATGCGGATGTGTGGTGTACAAACCAAGTCTTTATTGTGAGCGTCACGCATTAGGCAAAGCATTGGTGCGAATGCTTGGTGTATGAACCAAGGCTTTGTCCCTTTACACAAGTCATGGTCATTTTTCTTCGACGCTACATCAAGCCTTCAATCTATCGCCGTTAAACAATCAACTAAAAAATAGTTATATATATGCCATGATATATATAATGACTCACATTCTGGTTCCTAAGCACGTTTTGATGTTTTGACCATTCCTCTTTATCTCGTGAGTTATCAGATCCACCCTTACATTCTTTGTTCACTTCCTCATCTTGTTGTTTCTTCTATGTCGATTGTTCAATTAGGACTTATACTTGAGTTTGCAACCCCTTCAAACTGTCCTTGTAGGACAAATGAGGGCATTAGTTATATTGCTAGGGCCATCTGATTGTGGACGGCGAGTGCTCTAGAGTGGATTTCTCCGGGCTTGAGACATGTTTTGCAACATTGCAAATTAGAGGAAACTCATATAAAAAATGTTCCCAAAGATGACGCCAAATGCTCCACGGTTGATTTGAGAAGGTGCCGCAAAAGATGTCTTCGACTTCAAAACATGCTTGTAAATGGGAAAACAAAGAGGCAAGGTTGTCCCCCATTTTACCTTCGGCGTGACTGTCAGTTTTCAATGTATATAGAGTAGGAAATTATCAAAATAGAAGAGCAAACTAAATGTATGCTAACCTTTTCCTTTCTAAAAATGGTGTATTTATAGGAGTGAGTAGAGTAATCATTCTCAACCTCCACTCTATGTTTGACATGTGTTGCCTTGGTAATTGTTACACGTAGATGAATTTCCCAAGTTCATATCCTCTTTAGGATTGTCATGTTGCTCATTTCGACCCGTGGTCTCAATACGAGTACCATAATGCACACATCCTATTGAGTTCCATTAAGAGCACCATAATGCTCATATCCTATTGACTTCCATTTAGACCATATTGCGGTCCCTCAACCTACGTAATACAAATATGACCATCTATGTAGTATGGCCTTTGTGCTCATATCATCAGATCACTCATGATCGTGTTGTGGTCAAACTCTTATCGTCGTATGCGGCCATGCGTGAACTTCCCTTGGTAGACAATGCGGCTGTATTGCTCCATCAATATCGGTTGTGAACATATCAATGTAGTCATTAGTGTGACCGTATACTCATAGTCATTGGCATGACCATATCCGCATAGTCATTGGCGTGTCCATATTCTTGTAGTCATTCATATTCTTGTAGTCATTAGCATGACTATATCCACGTAGTCATTGGCAAGACCACATCCACGTAGTCATTGGTATGACCATATCTGTTCCATAATACGAGTAGGCTATATTATATGGTATCAGGATTAATATATCAATTCTAGAGATAAAGATGATTGCTTGCTTGCTTTCGTGTTTGTTTTTCTCTTTTCTTTTTCTATCTTTTTTGTCCCTCGATTCTCTTCATGACTTACCTCTTTTTTTTTTTTTTTTTTGGTTTCTGTGTTATTAGGTTTCTCGTTCTCAGTTAGATTCAATTTAGATTTCTATAGATAGATTCTATAAAAATTTTGCATCCTCAATATATATAATTAAATGAATTCTGTAGAATTTTGGTATTTATAAAAATACTTGTGTATTTTAATAGATTTCATAAATTGATAGATTTTTTTGTTGATTGATATGAATTTTGGGCAAAAACTATACTTTTACACCAAAACCCAAACTCTTACCGTTGGATTCTCATAGGTTTCATGATTTTTTTCTTTTAAAATGTCTATAGAATCAATGAAAATTTGCAACTATTAAAATTAAAATTGAGTACACACATTTTTTTTTCATTGATCAAAATTTTAAATAATCATATTATATTCATCTTGGGAAAATATAAATGGTCTATGCGGGCAATAATAGATTATCAGGTCATCATTACGTTATAAAAAAACTTTAAAAATTTATATTATTATTTTATAAATTTCATAGAAATTCAAAAAAAAAGAAACATATTATTATTTCTTTCCCTTCATCCTTTAAAAAAAAATATTATACGCACCACTGCAAAATAAATGATCAGTGATTGAAGTCACAAATTATATATCATGATATTAGTAAGTTCTAAAATATTTTTTATATAGGTTTTCGTAAATTAAATTCAAATTGACAACAACTCATGGTTTTTTCTTTGTCACTCATTTTGTTTTACAAATCATATCAGATTCTATTTGTGAAAATAAAAGAACATTTAAAAAAAAAAAAGGTATTATCAACTTATTAACGAGTTGTAAAAGAATTTTATTAAGTTACATTTGCACAAAAAGAAAAAATATATTTGATTATACTTGCGTTTCTTTTTCTTTTTTTTTATTTTGTAATAAAAACTCATTAAAATTTAATGAAATCAATTGAAATTCATTGAATATTAAAATTTGGAGAGATGCCTGAAGAGAATAGAGGTTGATTAAAACATTAGAAGTGTCTATCGATACGTAAGAATTAAGACGTATTCTACTTGTGCAAAAGAAAATAAAATAAAATGAAACAAAGAGGTTGTTTAATGTTTGAGTTGAACTATCGATACCTAAGAATTAAGACGTAAACAAAGTGTTTGTGAACTTGGATAACATTATATAATAAGATTAAAAAATAAGAAATGTGAATTGTCTATTTGTATCAAGTAATTTTTCCCTATGGCCATGTTTAATTAGGAAAAGTTAATTGTGTTGAAAGGGATATGAAAATAGATATAAAAAATGGAAAATCGTTTTGATTCAATACATTCTTAAGGTCAATAAAAAATGATAAAACCGATTACATTAATGATAATTAATGATATATTTGATAATATAAATAATGTGAAACATTTTGACAACTTCAACGTGTTCCCAAGCAAAAATTGTGTGGCTCGTACCACTGGTTGATCATATTTCCTTGTTAATTGAGTGTCTAGTTGTCCAGTTTAAGTTTGCTAGGATAAAGGAATAATTAAGTGGAAATTAGATCTACAGATCTTCTTAATATTTTTATTTTTTACTTTTTTTTTCTCTTCTTCTTCCTTTTTTTTTTTAAACATGTTGTGGAGAATAAGAGTAATATGCACTGTGTCTGAATTCTCTTAATTATTAATCAATTATGTTAATTGATATGAATTATACGTTGCTTATTGTTAACTCTATTTTAAAATGATGTCCGTTTTTAAAATATTTCCTTAATATGAGTACAAACTAATATTCTAAAAAGCGTGAAGCGCGGAAAAACGTGGATCTGAAACTTCGAGCATTATAAAACTTAAGTGTGCTTAAGCAGCGCCTAGGCGTTAAAAATCGTTTTTTAATTTTTTTAAAAATATTTATCAGTCTAAGCTATTAAATAATTAAAATAATATATACTAAGGGTGTGTTTAATTGGAAAATCGGAAAATGTTTGGAAGGAAAACGATTTCTGGGTGAATGAATTCCAGGAAAAGGTTTTCCAAGGAAAATGGTAGTTGTCGTTGTTTGACTGCATTAATTTGCAAGGTAAAAAATAATGGTATTTTCCTTGTTTTTGTGTATTTTTCCATGAAATTTAATCATTTTTCTTATCTTTATGATTAAAGTAAATTGTCCATTCAAGAAAAAGAGCAAACTTTTTCAGGAAACCAAAAGCCCCATTCCCCCCAAGGAAAGCGTTTTCCATTAAAATAAGGAAAAGAACGGATTTAAGGAAAAGTTGAAAAATATTTTACTCGAAAAAAAAAGATGCAATCAAATAGATCAAAAGCCAAAAAAAAAGTGGAAAATTTTGTTTTTCCAAGAAAAAAATACCCAATAAAACACACCCTAAATTAGAAAATATATCTAAATGCATAAATATTATATCTACTTTATAATTTCAACAAACTTACAATACAACTTTAATATTCTCAAATGGAAAAATCAAAAGATGGACAATTCTTACTTAATAGATTTATAAGGATTATACACTTGCTCTTGCCATAGTGCTCGCATGGTCGGATTCAGAATCCAAAATGTTTAAGATTTTAAAGTCAAATTGTGGTTTTTGATTATATATTTGTGATGTAAGATATATTCAATTTTTTTATTTTTATTTAATTTATTATTTTCTTACTTTGAACTCCGCTTACACTTAAAAAAAAAGGTATGGGTGGAAAAACCGTAAATAATAGCCTAGGATTAGGCACGGCCTAGTCGCGACTAGTGATGCCTACACGATCAACAATTTTCATTGACCATTTTTCACACTTCTGGCCTATGCGCGATTTTTACAACAATAATAAAAACAAGCGTTTTTTACTAAAGATTCCCACAAAAGTTATACAAAACTGAACCAATTTGTGAGGGTTAAAAGTCATTAGTTAACTACCAAATCCAAATTGATAATCAAAGACATAGTCATTGTATAATTTTAGAATCAAAGATTGACGCACTTATTTTGAAACTTGTTTAAATAGTTTTGATCTCAAATTGTTACAGTTTAAATTATTATATACGTTACAATTTGATCTTCTATAAAATTATTATTATATAGGTTACCTGTCTCAATGATCTCCTATCAATAAGTTGATACCTTACGGTGCCAACTTCTTCCACGTGTCACCCTCCCCTTAAATGGAGGGGGCTTCGCACCAACCTTAACCAATACCCGCGCTCCATATAACAGATCATTGGCTATAGTCATGCATTTCCGTTCCAATGCCAACATATTGGCGCCGTAAAGTACTAATATGCCATATGGAGTGTGGGTATTGGTTAAGGTTGGTATGGGCCCCCCTCCATTAAGGGAGAGGACGAACTTGTATCCAACAAGAAAATTTGATGCTATCAACTCGGATTATAGAAAACGTGTCACCAATAAAATAAAATTCAATTCATAGTAAGAGTCGTGATGTTGGTTTGAAAAATCAGATTGAGGACGTGTGTTTTTTTCTTTTTATTTTTTTATTGTTATTTTTTTAATATGATACTTCATAGATGGTAATTTTTTTTAATCAGAATAATTGCTAGTATTATATAAATTATTCATGCACACGGATTATTCTCATACGAGAATTTTTTACCCTTTTGTGATTTACATAAGTTGGTCCACCCTATCAAGTATCAATCATGCATGCTCATCTCTATTGATCTCCGATTTTCACTTCCGAAATCCTCATAAATAAAATGAATTAATACTACTATATACACATCCCATACTGTATGCGCATGTCATCATTTTGGAGTGATAATTGGAAACGTATAATTTGTTGTACCCACACACTTTAACGTTTGCTCAAAATAAAAAAAAAAATAAAAAGCACTTTTAACGTTTGGTATTGACTTTTGAACTTTCTAACTAATTTTAAGTGGCACTTAGTAGCCGCTTCATGGTGCAGGTATTTTGTTTGACCTTCTTTTAACACTAGCAAGTGTTAGTTGGAGCAAATGCAATCAAAGAATGCACCTTAGGAGAGCTTTTCCTGCCCGAGCATCTCCAATGCACAAAATTGAAACATTGTACATTTAGGAGAGAGATTGACAATATTCGACATGTAAAATAATGTGGGTCCATACTTTTTTCATTTTTCTTTGAATTTTATATTTTTTAATGCCAAATTACCACATTGGTATTTAAAAAAATACAGTTTTGACAATTTAGTATTTTAAAAAGCGTTGGCAATATATTGGTATTTAAAACTCAAATTTTGCACACTTAGGTCATTTTTCTTCACTGCTGACGGAATTTCGAATAAAATAATAATATTTTCAAAATTTTGATTATTTTATTATTTTTTCTATGGAATCTTATTAAAATAATAATATTTTCAATTTTACATTTCTTATTCATTTAATGATTTTTGCTTAGTATATGCTTCGATTTCCGTTCATTTCTTGGAAAATTGACGCAAATAATCCAAAAAAATAGAGTATTTTATGAGATCCATAAAAAAAAAGCACTTTTAATGTTTGGTATTGACATTTGAACTTTTTAACTAATTTTAAGTGGCACTTAGTAGCCACTTAATGGTGCAAGTATTTTGTCTGACCTTCTTTTAACACTAGCGAGTGTTAGTTGGAGCAAATGCAGTCAAAGAAAAAAAAATAGAGTATTGGCAATATTTGAACTTTTACAAGAAAATAGAGTATTGATGCAAATAATCCAAAAAAAAAAAGAGTATTTTACGAGATCAGAAAAAAAAAGCACTTTTAACATTTGGTATTGACATTTGAACTCTTTAACTAATTTTAAGCGGCACTTAGTAGCCACTTAATGGTGCAGGTATTTTGTCTGGCCTTCTTTTAACACTAGCGAGTGTTAGTTGGAGCCAATACAATCAAAGAAAAAAAATAGAGTATTGACGCAAATAATCCAAACAAATAGAGTATTTTATGAGATCGGTAAAAAAAAAGCACTTGTAACGTTTGGTATTGACATTTGAACTTTTTAACTAATTTTAAGTGGCACTTAGTTGCCACTTAATGGTGCAGGTATTTTGTCTGGCCTTCTTTTAACACTAGCGAGTGTTAGTTAATTGGAGCAAATGCAGTCAAAGAATGCACCTTAGGAGAGCTTTTCTTGCCCAAGCATCTCCAATGCACAAAATTGAAACATTGTACATTTAGGAGAGATATTGACAATATTTGACATGTAAAATAATGTGGGTCCATACTTTTTTCATTTTTCTTTGAATTTTATATTTTTTAAGGCCAAATTACCACATTGGTATTTAAAAAAAATACACTTTTGGCAATTTAGTATTTTAAAAAGCGCCGGCAACATATTGGTATTTAAAACTCAAATTTTGCACACTTAGGTCTGTTTTTTCACTGCCGACGGAATTTTGAATAAAATAATAATATTTTCAAAATTTTGATTATTTTATTATTTTTCTATAGAATCTTATTAAATAATAATATTTTCAATTTTATATATTTTTATTCATTTAAGATTTTTGTTTAGTATATTCTTCGATTTCCTTTTATTTCTTGGAAAATTGATATAAATAATCCAAAAGAATAGAGCATTTTATGATCGATCGGTACAAAAAAAAAAAAAAAAAAATTGGAGAGATTGGTAAAAGAAAAAAAAATTGTGAGCATTTCATCCATTTGGATGGAATCCATCCAATTTTACCATTGATCAAGTCAAACTTTGATGTTTGTCCACATTTTTGCAATTTAACTTGAGATAAATGTAATTGTTGTACCTGAATAGAATTTTGTATGAATATATCACTGTAAAAAAATACCGAACGTAAAGAATTATTAAAATTAAATCAAAATTAAAAACAAATGAAAAACCCACCCCTACCCAAAAACCACCACCAGATCTGGAGATGGTTTCATCACCTGACCACCACCAAAAACCACTACCACGATTGGTGGTGGTGGTTTTTGGGTGTGGGTGGGGGTGGGGGTGGGGGTGGGGGTTGGGGGAGGGGGTGTTTTTTTATTTTCCTTTTAAAAAAATTGACTTGATTTTATTAATTTGTTATGTTCGGTATATGTTTTACAGTGATATAATCGTACAAAATTTTGTTGAGATACAACAATTACATTTATCTCAAGTCAAATTACAAAAACGACGACAACTTGACTAATGGCAAAATTAGATGGATTCTGTCCAATTGGAAAAACACACACCAAAGTTTTTTTTACCTATCACGCTACATTGTTTTCACCAATCTTGTAAAATACTCTATTTTTTGGACTATTTACATCAATTTTCCAAGAAATGAAAGGAAATCGAAGAATATACTAAGCAAAAATCATAAATGAATAAAAAATACACAAATTTGAAAATATTATTATTTTAATAAGATTCCAGTGAAGAAATGAATAAAATAGTGAAAAAATTGAAAACATTATTATTTTATTCAAAATTCCGCCGGCGGTGAAAAAAAGGACCTAAGTGCACAAAAGTAGAGTTTTAAATATCAATATGCCGCCGGCGCTTTTTAAAATATCAAATCATCAAAGTGTTTTTTTTTAAATACCAATGTGGTAGTTTGACCTAGTTTTTAAAATCAATTTTTCACTCATTTATTCCACTTTTTCATTACTTTTTCATCACCATTTTCTGCACTTTCTTTCTACATTTGGATGTATATTTAGACATTCTCACCTATTATTTTATAATTGTTTTGAATTTATTTCTATCTCTCACCTCGTTTTCACTTTTCCCTCTCTTTTTTTTGAGTATTTCTTTATCTTTCTTTGACATAATAAAAAAAGGTAGCATATTACGTACAACCATTACGTCCAAAGCTAGATGGGCAACTAGCTTTGGATAGGAAGGCGTGGTATAGCAAAACTCATACCCACGATCCGACGTAGTTCTCATATGGTTCCATACAGCCGACCCCTATCTGTAGGGAATAAGGCTTAGTTTGTTGTTGTTGTTGTTATTACGTACAACCATTAGTTTGTTTTTCTGATATTAACTCATTAAGTCCATACAAAACATAGAGCATCTAGAATCATATATACTTAGATATAAAAGACTTCATAAGTAGCTTGATTTTATCCATGCTGCCACAGCTTGCTAATTCATCTTTAACATTGTCATTTAACGGATAGATTCTATGGAAAAATGATCCATATCATTAGCCTAAATAAAAGCTCAATTAAAGAAGCTCAGCTAGGAGATAAAATGGAGCCAGCATTTAAGGTTTCAGGCCTATTCTGACGATTAAAGATCCGCATCCACTATGGAAGCTAAAACTGAATACAGGTAATACCCACTCTATTGAAGAAACTTCTTCTGTCGAATACAGGTAACATCGTTTATTTGGTTTCTCATTAGAGATATCTTTTCTGCTTTCCTTTCTTCTCGTGGAAGCCAGTTCCCACAAGCCCATTTGTCTAGGATTTCATATGAGAACCCTAGAATATATGAGCCTGGGATTAAACACGGTTGAGTAAGGGGAAAGCCAGTTTTAGGGGGATCCTAAACTATACCTTTTAAGTTTCTGCGCATTTATTGATTCTATCATATCTTTGTGATATCTTGATAGTCTTTGTGAATACTGTCTACTCATTCTTCGTGAATTCAACTTGTTCTTCCTAAAGTTTCCTTTCTCTCTCTGTTATCATGGCTACTTCTAAAGTTGACATTGAAATTTGGACAGACTGGGGGTATTTTACCCTTTGAAGAAACAAGATGAAAGCTTTGTTGATGCAATTGAAATGTGATAAAGCTTTAGACAATTCTTGGTTTGATACTATTGAATGGCCTGAGTGAGAAGTATAAGGACATTAAGAATGCCTTAGAATATGGAGGTCAAACCCTTACAATTGATATCATTCATAAAGCTCTTAGAAACAGAGAATTAGAATTGAAATTAGAAAATAAAGTTGCCTTGAATGTTCATAAATTTAGCATAAAGGAAAGAACAAGAACCACAATAAAGGTCAGAAGAAGGACACCAGAATAATCAGTGCCCTCAGAATAGTAAAGATAAGAAACCTCAGGGTATGAATTATGATAAGTCCAACGATAAGACCACAAAAAAGAGTGTTAAGACCTTTCATTACTATAAAAAGTTTGGTTATTTCGTTAACGATTGTTTTAAAAGGCATAGGGATTTAGCCATTTCATCACAGACACAGGCTAGCACAGTCAATGCACCTGATAAGACTCCTACAAATAATGGTATGGTCTTTACAATTTTTGTGAATTCTGTTAATAATTGGATAATTAACTTTGGGTGTTCCTTCCACGTTTGCCCTGTGAAAGAATGGTTCTCTTATTTTACTTGCTTAAATGGCAGTCTTGTAATACTTGGTAATGGTGTTAGTTGTAATGTTCTTGGCATTGGAAAAATTGTGTTAAAGTTGAAAATTGTCAATTTGCTTTTTCTAAATAACACAAGATATATATATGCCTGAACTTAAAAGGAATCTGATTTCAACTGGCGCTTTGGATGGTGAAGGTTTTGACATTGCTACCAAAAAGGGTTTTACAAATGTCCTTAAAGGAAATTAGCTACTGTTTTCTATGCCTAAAGTTAATGAACTTTACACCTGCATGGTAAACTTGAATTGCTAGTGTCTTTAGCAGCTGAAAATTTAACACTTAGGGTGTGTTTGATTGCACAAAAGTTTTCCTGGAAAACGAGTTTTCCAGCCATTTTTTCCAACTTTGGGTGTTTGATTGGTTTTTTTTTCTAGGAAAACGTTTTCCAGGTACAAGCGTTTAAAGCACAAAAATCATAGTTTTCCTGGAAAACTCAATCCAAGGAAAAGGTAGGAATCCGTTTTCCAGGAAAACGTTTTCCCGGAATTCCCTTTCCCGGAATCCTATCAAACACACCCTTAGTGTATCCACTTTGTGGTATAAAAGGTTAGGGCATCTTAGTGAAAAAGGGTTTGCGTATGTTGGGTCAACAAGGTTTTCTTAACAAAGAATGCACTTTGTCGCTTCCTCTCTGCGAAAGCTGTGTGTTTGGAAAACAAACTTGAGCACCATTAAGCATAGGTACTGATAAATCAGAGGAAATTCTAGAACATCTTCATGCAGATTTCTGGGGACCAGTTTCTGTTTCTACACCTTTGAGTATAGGTATGTTTTGCTCATTCTTGATGACTTCTCAAGAAAATCTTGGGTCATACTTTTAAATACAAAAGATGGAGTCTTTGCTACTTTCAAAGAGTGGAAATGGTGGGTTGTCACAATACACCAATATTTATTTTATTTCTTTACTCGGTTTCAAAGTTACAAATTAATGTAAAAGTAGTAAGTAACGGTCGAACCCAATAGGAACGGATTTTAATGTAGTTGCTTTTATCAATTAATATAGAAAGGGGGGTTTTTATGAAATTTGAATGAAATTCGAAAACAAAATGACAAAATAAAAAAGATAAAATGAAACAATTGAAGATGTATCTAATTCTCGGGTTTGGTTGTGTCGATAACTTCTGTTAATCTTTTCCATGCAACGTGTTACTGTTCCTTCATCAATTTATCAATTCTAATTAATCAAAACAATTTGATTAATGAATTTTTCCTTAAGTGTGTTAAATTAAAGTGAGTTCTTTAACTTAACATGTAGCTATTGGATAACCCTAAATAAGTTCTTAGGATTTAATGTAATGCTAGTGTGAAATGAACGAAAAGAATGAGTTGAATTAGATGAATAATTTTACAAACTTGAATTAATGTATCTAAGTTGATTCGTTAATAAATATGCACTATATTCATTTGCTACTTTGGATTAGATTCTTATGATAATTACGGATCAAAAGTTCCAATTCTAGCATGTAACTTGAATTTAAAGATTACTTGACTCAATTGGCCAAAGTGAATGCAATAATTATATAAACTCAAAAAAGGGTTTAAAAGCATAAAAAATCAACAAATTGAAGTAGAAGAATAAATAAAATGCCACTAAAGAGTTAGAAAAGATAACAATATATTAATTGAACACAACACCCCACTCGAACTAGATAGAGAAGCCTAACTACTCATTCTTCCGGGGTTAAATACTTTTTAGCACCTTAATTGCCTTGTATCACTACTGCAAAATATGAGAGATTATACCTCTCGCACACAAATAATATACAAAAATATATAAAATAACTAAATAAATGCTATCAAATAAATAGAGATGTTTAATCACTCATATACGTGGTTAAATACTTTTTAACGACATAATTGTCTTATATCACCTCCACAATATATGAGAAATTATCTTTCTCAAACATAAAAAGTAAAAGGAAGAGAGAAACTAGCGAAAAAATGCTCCACTAATCATATTCAAAGCCGAAGTATCATCGATCGATCATTAGTTACTTAATTTAGGTTTTTTACTTCAGCCGGAATATGAGAAACTAAGAGCTTTCAAACTAGAATTAAGAATAAATGAAGAAGAGAACTTTATTGAAGAGATAGTTGGAGAGAATCACCAGCTAATTCTCTCTACAAAGTTGTTCATTTGGTCCTTAGAAATGCTTCTATTTATAGGCAAAATATTTAAAAATATTTATAGGCAAAATATTTATAGGCAAAAAATATTTAAAAATTATAAAAGTGACATTCTATGAGTCTATTATGTTGTGCTCACGTTGTAGTATCTCAAAGAGGTAAAAAAATTAGGTAAAAATCACATTAAAATCAAGTGGGAGCAATCTAGATGAAAATGCCTGTAATCTGCCAATGTTTCAGAGAGATTCAGTTTGGTCCCTAACAATTTGAGATTTGACGCTTTTAGTAATTTTCTTCAAATGACCATAACTTTCACTAGGAAACTCCGATTTGGGATCCGGAAAAACTATAGGAATCCTCTTTTGATGTTCTTTGACATTGGCACAATAAAAATTGCAAAAAAAAAAAAAATTTTCATAAAATTTCACCGTAGGCCCTCCATCTTTGACTCACTTGCATTTTGGTCCTGAGTTTCCATTTTCGTTGTCTTTTCATCCAATTTGGCTCTTTTTGATTCCTTGTGATCCTAAACACAATAATAAACGAAAACACATAAAAACAAATATATAACACTAATAAAATACAGAAATACATAAAATGGAAGATTTATTTAAGTGCTTTTCTAGCACTTATCACAAAAACTTTGATTGAAAATCTAAAAAGTTTAAAGACGAAGTGTCTTAGAATTGATAATGGATTACAGTTTTGTAATGCAAAATTTGATTCTTTTTGCACTGAACATGGATATATAGACACAAAACAGTCCCATATACACCACCGCAAAATGGGGTTGTTGAATGGTATAATAGGACATTTCTAGGAAGAACTAGGTGGATGCTTTCACATTCTGGACTTCAAAAAAAATTTTTGGGGAGAGGCAGTGAAAACTGTTTGTTTTTTTGTTAAACAGAAGTCCATCTAGTGCATTGAATATCAGGGTTCCTAAACATATTTGGAGTTAAAGGCTTGATCCTAGGTCTAAGAAATGCATCTTTATTGGGGATCCCGATGCGGTAAAAGGGTATAGATTGTGGGACTGGGAGTCAGGGGCTATAGGGTGATCATAGGCAGATATATGGTCTTTAAAGAATCTTGTTTTCCTTGTTGGCACAATAAAAGCATTGAGTCAGCCACTGCACATGATTTCCTGACAACTAGGTTGAGGTGGGGTGGTGAGAATCCCCCCAATACCCAATTTCGGGTGGATTAACCTTAACATAGTCCCTCAACTGATTATGAAACTGATAAAGATGAGCCAAATAATGACTCACCAATAGCACAACAGCATGACACTCCACCTCATGCAATTGCTAGAGATAGGCAAATTAGGGATATTGGGCAACCTGCAAGGTATCAAGATCCCAACGTTGAAACAACACTTCTTTTAGTTGATCCAAACTTATTTTAACCTTAAAGTTTTGATGAAGCTGTATTTTGGGAAGACAAACAACTCTGGCTTGTAGCAATGCAAGAGGAGATGTAGCCACTTTTGAAAAATGAAACTTGGACTTTGATAGACAGACCAAAAAAGAAAAATTGATTGACTGTAAATGGGTTTATAGAATCAATGAGGGAGAATCTAAAGAAGGTGATACTAGATATAAAGCAAGACTTGTGTTGCGCAAATATGAATCGCAAGTGTACGATGTCGTGAACAAGTAGTAAAAGTGAACCTTTTTAGAGTTCGCGTATCGTGCCCACGAGGACTAATTTACTCAATATTGGTTTGAACTAATCTTAACAAAAGCAAGTAAAAATATAAAGATTAAAGATCTGGATTTTTAACAAAAAGATTGTAAAACACATAGAAGTAAATTGCAAATTAAAAAGAGTTATTTGAATTAATTGAAAATGGAAGTTGGGAATCCCGATTTATCTTTAGATGCCCTATTTGATTTCTCCTCTCAATTTATATTCTAAAGTTGTGTTAAATCAAATTCACGAAAATAATATAATTACATCTCTCGAGTTCAAATCAACCCTATCTAATTAAGTCATCTATCATATCTCTATGTATAGCCAGAATAAGCCTTTATTAGGTGCATTAACGCGTAGGAATTCACAATTATCCCCGCCTGTCACGCAGGAGATCACGACAATTATAAAAGTTTATCTCTAACTTCTATGTAAATTGGCGGATTTTACTACGCGGTCTAAATGTCTAACTCACCTCTCGGTTTGGTAGAATTCACAAAACTATGAATTAGTGGTCAAGTAATTGATGCATTAAACTTAGAAGTAAAATCAACACATAATAATCAAAGCCCAAAAATTGAGAGCCAAAAATCAAATAATCAATCTAAATTACATCGTTCATCCCAACTAAAGGATTAGTTGTTCATGTTAAAAAGCAAACAGATAAAGGAAATAAAAGAGTTCATCACCGGATTTAGGCAAAGAATCGCGAATTAAGAATAGATCTTGCACCAAGTATCAACTCTCATCTTGACTCTCTTCCAAAATCATGTAAATCTCTCTCTGAATTGCTTGATTGTGGTGTGGTTTGCTCTCCAAGAATTCCTCACCAAAAAGCTCCCAATTTTCGTGGTTTTATCCTCCTTATATAGGCATCAATAGGTCTCTAAAATAGCACAAATTCATGTGCAACAAGTATCCAAAACTGACCAAAAATAGGAGTCCTACTCAAAATAGGAAAATTTTTGCGTGTTTGGGGATACTGCCTTACGCCATTACTCATATGGCCGTATGACTCTGTTAAATTTCTGCACGTGGTTTCGTCGTTGTTACGGCCGTATGGATCAATTGATACGGTGGTATGTCATCCCGATACGGCCGTAAGCAGCTCTCAGGTAAATTTTGCTCGTTTCCTCAATTCATGGGTTATGGCCGTATGTTCCCTTTGTTACGGTCGTATCATAATTGTAGCTAAGGTCCTTCAGCTTTCAGTTTCGCCCATTTTGATCCCCAGTCTTCATTTTTTTACACTTTTTCATCATTTTCACTTCTTTTCAATGCCGTCCATCCATGTTGGTCATTCACCTAAAATAGACAAAATTAAACGTGCTAAGGGCTCTAAAATACTTATAAAAACTACGAAATAAACACAATTAAAATGCTTATCAACTTGTAGCTAAAGACTATACTAGAAAACAGGGTGTAGATTACAGTGAAATCTTTACACAAGTTGTTAAATACACCTCAATTAGAATTTTGCTTGCTTTAGCTGCTCAATATGATATGTTCTTGGAACAATTAGATGTTAAAATAGCATTTTTGTATGGTAGTTTGGATGAAAAGGTTTATATAAAACAGCCTGTTGGTTTTGTGAAAAATTGTTGTGAATACAAAGTTTGATTCCTTAAACAATCATTGTATGGGCTAAAACAAGCCCTAGAAATGGTACAAAAGGTTTGACAGCTTTATTCTAACAATTAGCTTCAATCGAAGTGAATATGATCCTTGTTTTTATTTGAGAAAGCCCAAATCTTCTGATTTTATGTTTCTATTACTATAGGTAGATGATATGCTTGTTGCTGGCTTTAGTTTAAGTCATATTAATGATATGAAAAAGAAGCTAAGATCAGAATTTGAAATGAAAGATCTTGGGCATGCTAGAAAGATATTGGGGATGTATATTCATAGAGATCTTAAGAATCATAAGCTGTTCTTACATTAATAACCATACATACTAAAGCTGTTGGATAGATTCTCCATGGCTGATTGTAAACCTGTTTCTTTGCTGTTGGGTAATCATTTGAAATTATCAGTTGATCGGTTTCCAAAGACAAAGGAAGTAGATAGAATGTCAAGAGTACCATATGCTAATTGTATTGGTTGTGTTATGTATTTGATGGTCTCCACTAGGCCTGACATTGCCTAGTCTGTGAGTGTTCTATCAAGGTTTTTGAGCAATCCTCGGGAAACTATTAGGAAGCTCTAAAATAGTTGATGAAATACTGAAGGGGTACTCAGGAGTTGGAGCTTATGTTGAAATGCAGACAATAGAAAGTCTACCTCGGCGTATTTCTTCACACTAAATGAGACTTTTATTAGTTGGAAGTCTCAATTAAAAAAGGCAGTATAGCTTTATCCTCTACTGAATCTGAATATGTAGCTACTACTGATGCTATAAAAGAAGTTATTTGGTTGAAAGGGCTTTTATCTGAATTAGGCATAATAGAAAACTGTTTTGATCTTTATACTAACAGTCAACGTGTTTTGTTTTTGAGTATATCATAGTATATCAAAGCATATAAATATTAAGTTTCATTTTATCAGAGATGTGGTTGAATATGGTATTGTTAACTTACTGAAAATCCTAACTCAATTCAGCCCAGCTGATGCAGGAACTAAAGTAATTCCCGTCTGTTAACAAATTTAGGGATGCTTTGTGTTCTCTTAGCTTGAAAGAATTTGATGTTGTTGGGGGCTATGTGCTGGAATTAGTAGATAAAGCTGAAGATAAGGATCAAGGTGGAGTATGTGAGGAAGTAATCCATATCATCAGCTCAAATAAAAGCTCAATTAACGAATCCCGGGTGGGAGATAAACCCAGCCAGTATTAAAGGCTTTCGCCCCATTATGAAGATTAAAGATCCGAGGCCACTATGGAAGCTAAAGCCGTGTTTGTTGGATCAAGATTCTCAAGAAAATGCTTAATCAATCTTGACCATTGATCTGCAACAACCTAAAGTCAGGAGCGTCTTTAGCTAGCATAAAGAGGACTCTGACCTCCATTCTTGAGTTTTACGGATTGTTCAAACCCTAGCTCTCTCTAAGTCCTCTCTTCTTCTTCGTTCTTTTCATGAGAAATTTTGTAAAAATCTCTTAGTGAGATCTAGATAGGGATTTAGAGAAATTATTGTTTAAGTGTTTGATAAAACTTTCAGTGCTTGTTTAATTGTCGATTGGTATCTTTGTGAAACTAGAACAACTTTTCTGTAGTTTGATTCTTAGTGAAATATCAATAAAATGTTTTAGTTTCTTTTAGATCTATTCGGTCAATACTTTACAAATTCTTAATAAAGTAGCTTTCTTTGTTTTTCAGCACATAAAATCACTTCCACGGTGCTATTAGATTCATTAAGCATTTAATCTTCAACGATTCTATTCTCTGATGCTACCAATCTTTTGTCTACGCTTTTAGTCAGCATGACAGCATCTACTTTCTCAAAGCAAAGAGTTCTTCATCAATTAGACACAGTTTACTTATTGTTTGTAGCCAAATATGTCGATAATAAGATATTTTTCTTCTTTGCTTGACACAGTATTCAATAGTTGAAAATTTTCATTTAATTCCACTAGTACATTAACAATGTAAACAGCATTGTGCCTTGGTTTGTTTGTTCTTTAATCAGACTTACCAATTTTCAAATAAATGAAATGGACATGCATTCCATAAGTATTGAGTAGACCATCATTAATCGCAAGTTCTTGCCGTATCAAGATTAAAATGCACATTATCAATTTATTTTGGTAGAAAAACGTTAGAAAATGTAATAAATCATATAAATAAAATTTTACTATTATATTGTCTTGTATCAATTTTTTCAGGCTAAAATACCAAATTGGTATTTAAAAAAACACACTTTTGATGATTTGGTATTTTAAACAATTACGGTGACATATTGGCATTTAAAAATTGAATTTTGGACAATTAGGTACTTTTCTTTAGTCGGCGGCGAAATCTTGATTAAAATAATAATATTTTTAAATTTTCATTTTTTAATCATTTTCTCATTTTTTCTAAAATACCAAATTGGTATTTAAAAAAATACTTTTGACGATTTGGTATTTTAAAAAATTTCGGCGACACATTGGTATTTAAAAATTAAATTTTGGACAATTAAGTGCTTTTCCTTGGCCGGCGGTGAAATCTTGATTAAAATAATAATATTTTCAAATTTTTATATTTTTTTATTCATTTTCCAATTTTTGCTTAATATATTTTGTATTTCTTCCAACTCTTCTATTTCCCAAATTTTTCTATTTTACCCTATAATTTCCCTCATCTAAAGGCTTATTAAAAACCCAACCATGTTTGTGCTTCATCAATTTTGTCAAAGGTACTTCGAAACGGTACCTTTGACTTAGAAGCACCCCACGAAGAATAATAGAAAGAAGTTTTTAGGGAAAAAAAAAAAGAGTAGGGTCATCATCGTTGCCCCTTGATAGAAACCAAAAGCGACTTTTGGTGGTTTCTAACCCATCAATGAACAAGGTTCTCAACAGCATGATGAAGAGGTGATGCTAAATTTTGACAAAATTGATGAAGCACAAACATGGTTGGGTTTTCAATAAGCTTGTTAATTGGGGGAAATTCCATGGAAAAATAGAAAAATTGGGAAAATAGAAAAGTTGGAGGAAATACAAAATATACTAAGCAAAAATCGGAAAATGAATAAAAAAATACAAAAATTTGAGAATATTACAATTTTAATGAAGATTCCACCGTCGTCCAAGGAAAAACACTTGATTGTCCAAAATTCAATTTTTAAATACCAATGTGTCACCAAAATTTTTTAAAATATCAAATCATCGAAAATATTTTTTTAAATACCAATTTGGTATTTTATAAAAAAAATGGGAAAATGATTAAAAAATACGAAAATTTAAAAATATTATTATTTTAATCAAGATTCCACCGCCAAGGAAAAGTACCTAATTGCCCAAAATTCGATTTTTAAATACCAATATGTCGTCGGAATTTTTTGTATCGTCAAAAGTATGTTTTTTAAAATACTAATTTGATATTTTAGTCATTTTTCAACTAAAAGACATAAGTATTTTTTAGCTACATCACTAAACGGTGATGCAGCTATTGTATCACTATTAACCGCAATCTTAACATTACTATTTGTCTTGAAAATAAAAATTTGAAAAAGCTAAGTGCATATAATATAGCACAAAAGGTTGCCATAATGTTAAATCGACCACGTGGCAGACACTGATTGAAGGTGATGTAATCAGGAAAAAATAAACAATACTAATCCTAATAATAATAAATGATGCTACTGTTATAAAAGTATAGAAATAATAGAGAGAATTTAGAGAGAATGAATTATAAGGAATTCACAGGAATGAATTTCATTAATAACTGAAGCCCTATTTATAGGGAAACTTCGAATGGCACAATCGTAATTACATAATTTCATCAGGGACATAATAGTCATTCACATCATTAAAATATATATAAATTCTTTCCTCGTGGCTCGCGAGTTCACAACACTCCCCCTTGAATGACTATTAATACAAATGTCTTCTAAACTTGTTTGGAGAAAAACCCAATGGGAAAAAACTTCCAAATTGATTGTAGAAAAGCTTGGAGTGGTTGTATACTGCTTCATCAAAAACATTGCTCCCCCTGATGTCTATCAGCGGTATAGGAGTATTCACGTGCTGCCTCATTAAAACCTTGTCAAGAAAACCCAGTGGGAAAAAACTTGATCGAAGGAAAAAGAGTACAGCTACTCCATCTGATTTCATATCTTGAGGACGGATATCCTTACTTCTGGTAAAGGATTTCATTATCATCATTATTTGGATCTAAATCATTGTCTTTATTATAACTTGATCCAATAGATACACTGTGCCGATTTCTCTTGTCGTCCTCAATATACCATGAATATGCCTCGTTAAAACCTTATTAGGAAAAACCCGATTGGGAAAAATCCTAATGAAGGAAAAAGAGTACATTATTCATGTGAATACGCCTTTAATGTTGCCTCATTAAAAACCTTGCTAGGAAAACCCAATGGGATAAAACCTCACTAAGGGAAAAAGAGTGCAACGCGTATTTTATACAAGTATGTCAGCAAGCATTTCAAAATATTTCATAGATTTGCATGAGTATCATATACATTGGTTCATACTCTTCATTCATTTCCACGTGAATGAAATTTTAGATGTTATACAATATCATGTTATATTTAGTGTATATATGCAATCAACAACGATCTCATTTTTCTCACTATATCGAGATTTATACCTAAATCTCTTCTCGAGATTTCATAGTAGTTGAGATTGGGTCGCCTCATTAAAAACCTTGTTTGAGAAAAGCCCGCTTTGGGACAAAACATCAATCAAGGAAAAGAGTACAAGATATGAATTTCTCAACAATATCAATATAGATATTTTGAGCCGCTGCATGCACCGATACAATAATACATTTGAAACCTCTTCAAGAGTTTCATTCTCATTTCTCATTAAACCCGTGCATGAACACTTTAATCATAAGGGCATATATTTCAGCATCGGCATTTTCGATGGATTTTAATATCCTCACTATTATTGATAGTATGTAGCGCTATCTTTTCATAGTGTGTCGACACTTTCAATTTTATTTCTTTCCCCATATCGACATAACTTATCGAGATATCTCATTATCAATCCTCTTGTAGGATTACACAATATAATTATGTCTATATACTCTTCAAGAGTATATGCCTCCGTTATTAAGACCATCCTTAATAATTTGCTTCGATATATATGATTGGGGAAATCTCATAATATCAACGCTTCTGGCGTGCTAACTTATCAAAGCATCTTAACTGATATATGTGATTGTTCATAGCATCTTTTATACATCTTTGAACTTCAAGTTCATATTTTAATTGTGAGGATATAGTATGATGCATTTCACATATCATTTTCAGCCTTTAATACTCCCCCTCATGCTAAGAAAATTTAGAACACTAAAACTCATATATGTTCTCATCATTCAGCCTTAATATGAGAATTTATATAGTTTGCATTCTATTCTCGATATTGGCAATTTATTGGAGGACTTTAAATAATTTGCCACATAATATCCCACTTGTATGCGCATACTCAATCCTTCAGGGATTTATTCAAGTATTGGGATATACATTTACTAGCTTTATCATTAAATCTGGAAATCATGCTCATACCGTGAGCAAATATTTCGTAAATTTCAAATTACGAATCATATACACATGTGACTATCTAGTGGATCCATATCATAATATCTAGTAGTCCACATGGAGGATGAGTGGGCCCATATTTCTCATCCTTTATTCCAGATATATTTGGAATTTATTTCCAATATTGGCTAGTAATGATTTCATCATTTATCGAGAACAATCATTGAAGAATTCTTTTAATTCTTCACTTGAAATATTGATTTCAATAATTATTTAAACCGGGATGGTCAGTCCGGTTCTGCAAACGAATATTATTGAACTTTTAGTTCAGTAAATTCTTATATCGATTTCACTAGTATCTGTATAGTGCTCAACATGATTTATTACTTTCATCATATGTATAGCTCACCGACATATTCCATCATGTTTCGGTAGCATAATTACACATCACTGTTCAAGCGTGGAATCTTAGCACATACGCTTCATGTTTCGATACTGTTCCAACGCGGAGCCTTACCTCATACGCGTTTATAAATTATCCGGGCACTTACAGTATTCACCATAATAATGGTCCATATATAATAATGGATAATTTGCTCTCAAATCTTCGAAAATACTATCCATCACTACCGATCAAAATCCTAAAAAGGATTTATCGAAGTAGGCTTGAAAGGTTGAGGATACTAATGAATAAGGGTATCCCACAAGATATCCGATGGTTGATTGAAGCAAAGGTTCGATTATCTGGTGAGGTTTCAATTCCTTCTAAATACATGCCTGGTATGGGTAAAAGTAGTTCTTCAAAGAAACGGAGAGCAAAAAGATTAGGAGGATGCTACAAGTGTGCTCGGTGGACATGTGACACTCGATGTAAATCTGTGGGGTACTTGTCCAGAAACCGAGAAGATAAAATAGCATTCATTAAAGATGGATTAAGTAAGGAGCCTTTGGATGATATTCAACAGGCTCTTGAGACACATCCTAGTGGACACGTACAAGGTGAGCTAATGGCCTTATGGGCCAAATTCAAAGATCAACAAATGCGTTACAGTCTTGAAAAACTTACTTTAGAAGATCCTGTTTGTAAATTTAGTAGAAAAATTTAGTATAATGATTTTCCCATATTTATGTAAGAAAGCTTGGTGTAATAACAAAGATCAATATATTTCTTTTATTTGTAAATATCTTTTTTTTCAATTTTTATATATATATATATATATATATATATATATATATATGTATATATATATTATTTTTCAATCACCGACAGGTATATGTCATTTCACTAAAATTTTTCTGCCTTTTCCTCTTTCATATTTGTCAAAAAGTAAATAGTAGAATCAATTATTGGTTTGAAAATTTTTCTTTAAATAGAGGGATTCATATATCTCTCATGTTCATACATTAAAAGTATAGTGCAAAAAGAGAGATAGGAGTAGAGATGGATATGGAGATTTTAGAATCATCTCATACAAGTCAGCCTTTACCTCGCCAGATTAAAACCGTATGTATTCTTGGTGGATCTAAATTGGTAGGCCATATCCAATATGTGGATATGGCAAACCGACTCATAAAAGAGTTAGGGAGACAAGAAATCAATATACTATATGGAGGAACCAACAACAAACTTTTAGCTAGACTTATAATGGCCGCATCATCATGGGGAATAAGAGTTTCGAGTGTAATACCTTTCCATTTAGTTGGATCTAATACTCGAATTGGAGCCAGTTCTACCATGGGTCCAGCAGGGTTGGTGCTACAAGCGCAATCCATCCACAACTGCATGATGTATATGATGAATAATAGTGATGCTTTCATTGTCCTTTCAGGCGGCTACAACACACTGGAGGAAATATTCAATATAGCCTCGTTGGCACAGTGGAACTTTCATGTCAAACCAATAGGTTTGTTGAATATTAACCATTTCTTTGATGGCTTACTAGCGTTCCTAGATCAGAGTGTAGATAATAAGTTTATCTCTCATTCAGCGAGAAAAATACTTATTTCTGCTAGTACTGTTGATGAACTACTCATCAAATTTCATGCATATGTTCAAGAATCTGTGGAAGCCCAGATCCGTCGGTCACAGACCACTGGTGTCAAGCGAAAAAGAAATTCGGATCCTTTAAATATCTCATTATGAACCCTGATGTTGAGGGTGGCAGAATTACGGAGTATTTATACTCTCGAAACGCACCCTTCATTTATGGGTTCAATATGTATTTTCTTTTCGCATTTTTATATTTTCGAGTGTCTATTGCCATCTTTGATATTCTCAATATGTTCCACTTCGGCTGTTTTGTACTTCTTCTGGAGTAATAATAATAATATCATATTGGCTTTATTCAAATACAGAAATCTAGTGATTATGCTTCTTCAAGAGCATTTTATTCTCATATTAATACAATCTCATATCATCGATGAGATTACTTCATATAATCTTTCCATGCAATATATTTTCTTTGATTTATCAACATGGGATCTATTGAGCATTTTACTTTCATCTATTTATCCAATGGTAACTTCAGGTACCACTTACTCAATTTTCTCCATCAATATTCAATAAATGTGGAAAGTGAATATTCCTTTATTAAATGCTTCTTTAAGAGCATTTCTCATCATATCACAATATACTAATCTCATAATGAGATTTTTCACCACGGTATATTTTCTTTCTCTTTTATCACAATGGGATTCTTTGAGCAATTTCACTTCATCAATACATACAACGGTAAATTTTGGCATCACTTGCTCAAATCTCTTCTTTAATAGCAATAGAATACTCATATCAAATATATATAAATCACTTATCCAATCGTGGGGTTTAATCCAACCACATTTGTAATAAGCATTCGTAACGTGTGGTATAACCCACCACATTGAAAATATGCATACCAATCGTGTGATATAACTCACCACATTGGAAATATATGCGAAATTTAAAGTGCGTAAATTTAAATTGCAGAAATTAAATTTCCTCCAATAGGTGGTCGAACCTACCTTATGGGAATTATTGCAATAAATATAAATTTACGGAATTTAAATTGCCAGAATTAAAATGCATAATGATTAACTACTTCTTCGGGAGTAGGGTCTACTTAGTAGAAGGTATTACCCTTCACTTAGCATATAAATTGCATAAATATATAAAATCTTCCGTTTAGTGATGGTTGAACCCATCATCAGGTAGGAGGTATTGCAGTATTTAAATTGCAATAAATAAAGTGCGAGACTTAAATATCTATAGAATCAAATTTGTTCTAACTATTTCTTCAAAATATAATTATTGTCAAAGTAAACGGCCGTAAATCGAAATATCTGCTGCTGCCAACCGCTACCAGTTGCCGGCGGCAGTGCCGCCTGGCAGGGTGCGTGGTGCTACACATATTTCTTTATAAAGTTTTGACATTATAAGCATTAATACGTAAATATTCACAAGTCCAAGGACCATTTTGTAACTTTTTCAAAAGTTGGGGTACTGATTTGTAAATTTTTAAAAGTTTACCTTATCAATATTGGTGTCAAATCGAAGATCTCGTTAAATCGAGTATAATGGAGTCGAGAAAATTTGATTTTGATAATGTATGCTCCTTATATCTCGATAAAACGAATGTTATAGTTTAATATATTATTATATTATAAAATAATAATATAATATATATAATATATACCGCTCCGTCCTTTTGCTTCCATTTTGTCACTTAATTTTTGAAACCAGTATTCGTCGTGTTTGGCTTGGAAAATTCCACTAATTGACATTGGTATTGTGACTGCTCTGTAGGAATAGGTATTTTATAACGGAGGTTGTGGTGTGCTTGTCTGCTTTAGAGAGAGAATGTGACAGAGAGAGATTTTATAGAAAATTAAGTATTTCAAATTGTAATAATCCAGTTTCTGATACAGAAGATCATCTATAAGATGCAACTGTAGAGCATACTTCTTTCATATTACTCAAAGGGTTAGAGACTCGTGCTGATAACGTGTTATAAAAGTATAGAAATAATAGAGAGAATTTAGAGAGAATGAATTATAAGGAATTCACAGGAATGAATTTCATTAATAACTGAAGCCCCATTTATAGGGAAACTTCGAATGGCACAATCGTAATTACATAATTTCATCAGGGACATAATAGTCATTCACATCATTAAAATATATATAAATTCTTTCCTCGTGGCTCGCGAGTTCATAACAGCTACGAAGTGGTATCAGATGTAAACTTTTATGTCATCCATCCACTATTCTTCTCAACATAATTGTAAAATTTTATGAGTTATGATACAAATCCATAATAGAGTTTTTTTAATTTTTAATTAATATCAATGGTAATCACATAAGTCACACCAAATGTATCACCATTATGTTCCCTTATCATGTTTTATCCAAAGATAATCATCAATAGATTGTATCAATTAGAAATTCAAAAGCATATAATACAGCTATAATTTAGGTACATCTCCTAGGATTCAAATTTTAAGCATTTTAATGTGAAACGGGAGAGAGAAAGAGTAGAGTTGAATGATGAAAATTTCTGTAGTGCATGTAGATCTCACGAAATACGTGGATGTGATTAGTTTGACCAAATTCAAATTTGAAAGAGAACGAATTAAGATGAGATAAAATGAGAAAAATAACACCAAAATAATAAGGCTCCTTTTGGGTATTTATTGTTAGTGGTACAGTTACTGCTTTTTTAATTTTAGTAATTTAAAAAGGTGATTTTTTGAGGAAGTTATAGCATCCAATGGCGGATTTTGAGAAGCAACAGAGCCGCGACTTCTTCACTTCTACATTTGATTTCTCCAATTAAAAGAACTAAAATGAAAAAGTTAAAATAATGTAGTAGTAAAATTGTTAAATTTACCAAATGCTTAAAAACCCTTCTTGATTGTAAAAGAATTTTAGTACAAAAATTTACCAAATATTAAACAGATTTTCTTCGGGCTTTTTTTTTTTAAAATTAGCGCACAACAAAAGTTGCTTGTTTGACAAACTACAGTAATACCAAAATAAACCTAAGCAAGGACAACATCTTTATTTGGAGAAAAAATCTTGGAGTTGCTTATGGATTCTCATCTTAAAACTATTTTTCCATATTCACCGCAAACAACTTGAAAAAAAAATTTATTAAGCCTTTAGAATTAATTAAATTCTATTTATTTTCTTCTATTATTATTATTATTATCTCCCCACCCCGAGAAAAAATTAAATAAATAAATAAAAAGTTTACAAATGGCTGTTAGTTTAAATGGGAAACCATAACAAGTGAGGGTGAATTTGAATAAATTCACCCTATTCAAATTCACCCCCACTTACTCAAAATAATCATGTTTTTGAGTATTAGCGTACTGGATCTCTGTATCTTTTGTGTGTGTTGCGTGTAGTTTTTCAAAAAAACAAAAAAAAAGTCACCCCACTTTAATCTAATAAAAATATATATTTGAAAATACAGACTCACGACGTGTATATACACATGATACATATATGAAATAACAACGCTCTTGATTAAATTGTCACTTTGTACAAAATAAAAGGGGGAAAATGTATGAGAAGGCATTAAAAAGTCATAACAAAAATGAAATAGACAAATGAAGTCTCCCCTTCTACATCGTAGATAGGAGCAACATAGGGGTGGTTCTATAGAACCAGTACTTTTAACAAACATTTTGACAAATCATGACAAACTTCCATCTAATCTATTTAACATTTAAAAGGGTGATATAATTGATTTTTTAATTTTTTTTATGGATTTTGATGTGAAAGCGGAGAGAGGGTGGGTGGAGATTTATGTAGTACATATAGGTCTCACGAGATATGGGATGCATTGATTTAAGGAAAAGAAAGAATGAATAAAAATAGATGAAAAATTGAAAAAAAGTTGAATCTCTCATATTTTTTAGTAACTCATACATTGATTTGATAATTATTTTATATTTTTTAATGCCACATCTCTAATTCTCAATCACACATCTAAAATCAAATTTAAACAATGGTCCATATTCACTAGAACCCGCCCAATTAAAAATTTTACCGCAGCCAAACAGTCCAAATTTTCTCTAATTTACCCAAAGTTTAACCCATAGACACTTGTGAAAAGTCCACCACGTCTCTCGTCAATGCCAGCAATCGTAATCGCCACCGCCTCCACCTCTTCCACCACCAAAAACCACTAAATCAAACAAGCAATTTCACCTTGATGGCCACCTCTTCCGCCACCACAAACCACTAAATCCAACAAGCAATTTCACCTTGATGTCCACCAGACCCGGCCACGGTTCATGAACCGGCAGTTCCGGTTCATGAACCGCCAGTTCAACGGTTCACAAAAGTGTGAACCGGCACGGAACCGCCGGTCCGACGGTTCGGTTCTGGTTCGTGAACCGACGGTTAACGGTTCGTGAACCGCCGGTTTACGGTTCAAATACTAAAAAAATAAAAAAAAATAAAAAAGTGAACCGACGGTTCACCACGGTTCAAAGTGAACCGCCGGTTCAAAAAAAATTAAAACAAAACCTTTCTAATCCAACTTTTCAAACCCCAATTGGCCAATTCGAAACCAAAAAAAAAAAAAAATTTAAAAATTAAGGCTTGAACTTAATTTCTTACAAAAATTAAGCTACCCTACGTATCCTCTTACGAGGAATCAAAGCCGACGTAGTTCTGTTACCTTTTCAATTTAATCACTTCCTACGCCGGATGTTGCAGTTCCACTTCCTTCCGTAGTTAAGTCGTAAGCGTCCTCATCGGTTTCATTCTTCCATTCCTGATCTCTTTCATCGGCTTTGCACCAATCATCTACACATGTTTGTGCCTCTAATGACTCGGGAGCCAAGGTAGATCGTTTCGGATCCAAGATAAGTTCTCCCGTACTAAAGGCTTGTTCGACAAAAACGGTTGATACCAGGGATGCAAATATATCTCTTGCAATTTGTGATAGAATATGATAAGTGTTTTGGTGACGTTTCCACCATGGAAGGACCGGGAAATCTTTACCTACTTTACTATCACCAAACTCAAAAACAGTTGTTAGATAAATGTCAAGTTCGGGAATTGAACCGAATCCGGATGAATCCCTTGGTTTTCTTTGTCGAATTCTCAATAATTGATCACCGTGACCAAGTTTAGATGGTTCTTCTTCCCGAACTTGATTAGAACTAGAAGTAGTAGAATGCGAAGAAGATGATCCATAATGAGTTACATATTCTGTAAATAATTCTGTAATTATTCTTCTAACTTCAAAAATTTGCATTTGAACATCAAAATCTTCAAGACCTAATATTTCGTAATAATAAGTTAAATAATCAGTTAGACCATCTCATTTAGTTCGAGGATAAAAAACGCATGCAACAAGATTAAGTAGAGGAATTTATGTAAAATAATTTAACCATTTACTTTTCATCAATATTATCGATTGCGATAAAACCATATCATCTTCATATTCTTGAAAGGCACCGGCTACATTAATACATTCAACCAAAAGTAAATGTGCTGTAGGATAATAAACATCACTTAAAACATTTGTTGCATCATAAAAAACTTTTAAAAAATCCAAAAGATTAGTGTAAGCCTCCCAATTTTGTGGATATAAAGTAAGATGAGGGACGTTTTGTGAAATGAAGTTGCACAATAAATCTTTGTATGAAAATGAGCCGTTTAGCAATTTAAAAGTTGAATTCCAACGAGTCGGAATATCTTTAGGAAATCTTTTTGGTCTTCTACCATTTTCTTTACAAAATTTAGCCCAATTTCTCATTAAATTAGGATGCCCCCATAAATAACAATTACCGTTTTAATTGGAGTAAGTCCAACATTTAAACATTTTAAACCATCTTGTACACACAAGTTTAAAATATGACAAGCACATCGAATATGAAAAAATTTTCCGCCGATATTAAGTTGGCAAATACGTCGTAAGTCACTAATGGAAGCGGTATTTACCGATGCATTATCAAAAGAAATAGAAGAAATTTTTCTAACTAAACCATATTCTTCCAAACAATTTTGAATCATTCTAAAAATATTTTCGGCATTATGTGGTTCATCGAAAACTCTAAAGCTAATAATTCTTTTTTGTAAAAGCCATTCGTTATCAATCCAATGAACAGTTATACCCATGTAACCATGTTGTTGCCAATGATCACTCCAAATATCACTACAAATAGAAACTAAACTATTTAAATTTGAAAAATTTTGTGCCAATTCTTTTTTCCGCTCTGTATAGAATTTCAAAATTTGGTGTTTCAGAGTATTTCTAGGCACACGTTTCGCTTGTGGATTTAAAGCTCTGGTGCAATAATTATTGAAACCAGTTCTTTCACCAAAACTAAAAGTTAAGTATTCAATACAAATCATTTTCGCTAATTCAATTTTATTTTTTTATCAGTATATTTAAATAATTGAGACGTACCTGAGGTATTTCCGTACCCGGTGATTTGAGTTTGTGTTGGCGCAATTCCATCAAGGACATTAGCATGATGAACTTTCAAATGTCTTTTGAGGGTGCCATATCCCCATCTGGTTTTGTAGCTATACTTATGACCGCAATAATTGCAATATGCTTCAAACTTCTTTTCACCTGTGCATTCTTTTTTGAAATGGACGGTGAAAATGTCGGAACTAGAAACTCTCGTGCTCTTCTCTCTTCCTTCATCTATCGTTTCAAGAGCCGGATCTTGTTGATTTCCTATATTCTCGACATTTTGTTCACTTTCTTGCATTGATTCACCACCATGACCAACGAATTGGTTTGATACATCTTCACTAAAGTTCGACATTTTAATAGTGTAGAATGAAAATGTAAAATAGAAAATATAATAATAAGAATTGAGAATTGAGAATTGAGATTGTAGATTGTACGGGAAAAATTAGAAATTGTGCAATATAAAAGAGAGATTGAAAGTCGAGAAAGTTGAGATTTAATATTTTGAGCAAAGTAGAATGAGTCGATTAGATATTGAGAATTTGAGAATTGAGATGAGAGTTGAGAGAATGTAATTGTGGAGAAAATAAGGTGAAATGAAGGGTATTTATCGAGAATAAGAGAAAACTTAAAAAATTAAAAAAAAGTTTGGGGGTGGGTGGGGGGGGACGTTCACAATTGTGACCGTTACATTGTAACGGTCACAATTGTGTGGTACTGTTCCAGTGCACCCGGGTGTGCCATAACTACGGCACACCCGGGTGATTTGCGGGGCCATACGACATTCGTTTTGAAATTCGAGACTAGATCCAGATTCAATACGACGAGACGGAGTTCCGGTAATTTTTTCAAAATTTTTGCGACACTGTTGAATGCTGTGGGGCCGGTCAAACTTTTGGCCAAATTTAAAGCTAAAATTTGGCCAAAAAGTTTGACCGGTCCCACGGCATCCAACAGTGTCGCAAAATTTTTGAAAAAATTACCGGAGCTCCATCTCGTCGTGATGAATTTAGATCCAATCCTGAATTTCAAATCGGAGATCGGACGAGACTAGAAAACGACCCGGGTGTGCCGTAGTTACGGCACACCCGGGTGCACTGGAACAAGCCTGCACAATTGTGACCGTTGCAAACGGTCACATTGTAATGTGACCGTTTGCAACAGTGAACCGGCCAATTGTGACCGTTGCAAACGGTCACATTGTAATGTGACCGTTTGCAACAGTGAACCGGCGGGGCCGGTTCACTATTGAACCGGCCTGGCTGGTTCACGGGCCGGTTGAACCGGAACCGGCCTGTTCAACTGTGAACCGGCCGGTTCTAGTTTTTTTTAACATGAACCGGCACGAAATCGGGTCGAACCAGGTTCGGGCCGGTTCACAGCCCGGACCGACCAGTCCGGGTTTGACCGGGCCGGTTCCGGGCCTAAACCGGCCTGATGGCCGGGTTTAACTCCGACAAGCAATTTCACCTTGATGGAGACGGTTATATGAACAATATCTAGCACAACTTCACGGTATTGTAGACATTGTGTATCTAGCTTTTTGCTTTCATTATTAAAGATTTTCTCAAATTCATATCCATCATTGTAGATTTTTTTCCTCATTCTATTGGTGATATTACAAAAATAATATAGAAATATCGCAAAGGAAATGGATAAATAACCATAACCATTTAGGCTGATGCGCGGATATCCCGCTCTTTTTAAGGAGATTCAAGCCCTCTGCGGTGTTGGAATACATTAATCACCGCTGCAACAGAAAATTTGTGGCTTGTCCCCTCCAGGATACAACAGCCCAACTTGAAATATTGTGTGGTTAAATCCTTCTTTTGCACTAAAGGATTAACCCAAAGCTCTGACTACAAGAACACCCTTCTCTTGGCCAAATATATTAAAGTGTATGATTGAGCTTTTTTCATTAATTCACAATGGTTTCACTTATATTCTCTCCACGGGAGTCTCCTATTTATAGGAATTCAAAATGTAGGGATAAGATGTAAGTTACAGTTCAAAGTTAATGCATTAATAATTAATTAATGAAGTTAATAACTTCCACTTCCACTAATTCATGCAAAAGGATTATAAGGCTTCATAACCGTGTTCATAAATCCACTTCAATAAAAGCTAAATTAATATGAAACCATCATATATCCTCATGTAACTTGCATTTAATTCAGAATGTTTAATATTAAAAATGTCTGATATTTACAACACATTCTATTTTAACATCACATGAGTCCTCATTATTATACTATTATGACATAACATCAACGAGAAGTTGTGATCGTAATGTGATTAAAGCCAAACATGAAAAAATTCACAATTCCTCTTTCACCAGTTATTTATTTGGTTTTGATCTGATGCCCACGTGGGCATATACCCACGCCCACGTGGGCACGTCTGGTGACGCCACGTCACCAGACAAAATTTTTTTTTTTTATTTTTAAAAAAAAAAATTTTTGGTATCTATGTTAAGTTAGACGAATAATACATAACTGTCCCCTGGTGGTGGGGGGCTCACCCGACCCTCTACGAATTTTTTTCCCCACTTGTGGGTACCGTAACGTACCCACAAGTGGGTACCAGATCAAAACTGCTTATTTATTTCTTTTGGTGGGCGAGGGCGTTTTAAAATCCCCACCCTCCCCACCCCCAAAAACCCCAAACCCCAACAAAAAAGAAAGTAATAATAATAATAATAACAATAACAATAACAATAACAATAACAATATATATATATATATATATATATATATATATAGAAAGGTATGGAATTTCAGCCTATGTTTTAATTAGATTAATTAGTTTTCCCACCTAAAATAAAGTCCTTTTTTATCTTTTGATTTTTTTATTTTTTAATAATTAATAATTAATCTCCAATAATCAATTAACTAACCATTATCTATATTAAATCTTATCATCACCAAAATTATATTTTTTCAAATCTCCACTGATTAAAACTCATCTTCTCTATATTTTTTGTCTTTTCATTTTTCCTTTTTTATTAATTCCTAATCAATCCTGACAAAAAAATTAATAAATTATTATTTATATTAAATGATAAATATTTAATCTAATTTTTGTTTCATTGCATAAGTATTGATAATTATTATTTTATTATATCTTTTTAATCTGAATATAAAGATTTATATTTATATATAGAATAAGAGACGTTTCATAAATAATTAACTACGAAACGAAAATTAATTCTTAAGATAGTAAAATGAATTAAAATTAATAATTTCAGGGAAATTTTAGCCTATATTTTAATTAGATTAATTAGTTTTCCCACATAATAAAATAAAGTCCTTTTTTGTCTTTTGATTTTTTTATTTTTTAATAATTAATAATTAATCTCCAATAATCAATTAACTAATCATTATCTATATTAAATCTTATCCTCACCAAAATTAGATTTTTTCAAATTTCCACTTATTAAAACTTATCTTCTATATGTTTTTTGTCTTTTCATTTTTTCCTTTTTCATTAATTCCTACTCAATCCTAACAAAAAAATTAATAAATTATTATTTATATTAAATGCTAACTATTAAATATAATTGTTTTTCCTTGCATAAGTATTGATAATTATTATTTTACTATATCTTTTTAATCTGAATATAAAGATTTATAGTTATATATATATATATAAAATAAGAGACTTTTCATAAATAATTAACTACGAGACGAAAATTAATTCTTAAGACAATAAAATTAATAAAAATTAATAATTTCATTAATAATTGATTATTGTGTGATACAAAATTGGTATTAATTAAATTTTCACACAAAATTAAAAGAAAAGTATAACATTAAATTTAAAAATTTGATTGGATCCACTAATTAATTTTTTGTGTGATATAAAATTAAAAGTCATTAAAATTTTACATAAAAATTAAAAGGAACTTATAACATGATCAGATCGGTCCCTTTATTTAATTTTTGAAATAATTAATTATTTTCAAAAATAAAATTAGCTAAAAATGAAAATTAATTAAAATTGACAAGTTTTTACGATTTCATTTTGGCATGATAAAAAAATTACAATTCATCAAATTTGTACACAAAAACTAAAAAAAGCATGTGACATTAATTTTTTTAAGTAGTCATTCAATTGTAATATTAATCCAATATTTTTAATTAATTGAATCTATATCTAAATCTTTTAAATTGCATATATCCTTTAGTGGACATAACTAATGGAAACGTGTTTTAATATTGCATTTCAATAGTTATGTATTTTAAACGGATTTTAGATTAATTTGGATTGTTTTGTTATTAGATTTGGTTAGTAGTCAATCAGCTTTGAGAATGTGTTTTATTATTGTATTTCAACAGTTTATATCAAATTTGATTTATAGTTCTCATCAATTTTTATGATTTTTGTTATTTGGATTTGATTAGAAGAACTGATAGTCTTCATTTCTCGAATATTTCTTTTTTATTGATTAAGCTTTTTCTGGAAAGTAAATACAAGTTAAGTATTTTGTTAGGCTATGTTTCTTTTTGATATTGAATATGTAGCTTTTGATCAATATTAAAATCCCACCATAAACTACAATGAAATTGTCAATAAGGACATTTTACTGATTAATGTACCAACAAGATATCGAAACAGTCATTTTTCCAAACAATCAACAACAATTACATAAGTGTCGTTAACAGCATTTTCAAAATTGTTAAGGCAAATCCGTAGATTCATAAAACATTCTTCATACTCTTAATTTTATTTTCCCAGGGCCATTTAGTTTTTATGCCAATATGTTAATTTTGAAAATTAATTATACTTCTTTTGTATGGTTGATTAATGTTTTTAGTTTACATAATTGGTTACAGTTGCGAAAGTCCAATAAACTTTATAATTTTTTATAAAGTTGATTAATTTGCAATGCAACTATTACTATTCAGAAGTATAAACTAAATTAAAATATGAATTGACCCAATTCGATGGATTGTTTGCGGTAAATTGTTGAAATAATTATTCACTCTCTACACTGATAAATTGCTTTCTTTTTTTTCATTAATTTTTTTTATGCCATTGGGTTGAGATGACACAATTTTTTAAATATTAAAGGTAAATTCGTGGATTGATCGTACTTTTCTTCGCACTGTTAAATTTTCTTCTCTTGGATCGTTTACTTTTTTTACCCATATGGAAAATACTTTTCAACAGCAGAATAAAATTTCAATCAAAAGAGTGTTGGACTCACTTATTATAAAGAATCAATTGTAGTTTTTTCGCACTATAAAAGTTATACATATATATGTCTATATGATTAATTTTTTAAGTCATTAATATAGATCGACACAATATTTTAAATTATTAAGGTAAATCCATGGATTTATCGTACTTTTTTAACACCATTAATTTTTTTCCTTGGATCATTTAGTTTTTATGACAATATGTTCATTATGAAAATTAATTATACTTTTATACTTCTTTTGTATGGTTGATTATATTTTTAATTCATATAATTCGTTACAATTGGAAAGTCCAATATACTTTATAATTTTTTCCAGTAAATTAATTTGTAATGCAACTATTGTTGTTTACAAATATAAAATAAATTAGAATATGAATCAACCCAATTCGATGGAGCGCTTCCGGTAAGTTGTTGCAACAATTATTCTTTCTTCAACGTTATAACTTATTTTCTCAGTTTTTTTTCTCATGCATTTCTTATACCATTAGGTTTAAATGACACAATTTTAAAATAGTAAGGGTAAATTTATGGATTGATCATACTTTCTTTACATGATTAAATTTTCCTTTTAGAGCATTTATTTTTTGTGCCCACACGAAAAATGTTTTTCAATAGTGAAAGAGTTCCAATCAAAGGATGTTGGACTCACACTATTAAAGTTTTTTCTTTTTTTATTTTTTGCATGATTAATTTTTTTAAATCATTAATAGGAGCCGATATACTATTTTGAATTGTTAAGGTAAGTCGGTGGATTTATCATACTTTCCTCACACTATTAATTTTTTTCCTTGGATCATTTGATTTTTATGCCAATATTTTCATTGTGAATTATACTTCTTTTGTACGGTTGATTAATATTTTTAATTCACATAATTAGCTGCAATTGTAAAAGTTCAATATACTTTATAATTTTTTCCAATAGATTAAGTTGTAATGCAACTATTACTGTTTACAAGTATAAAATAAATTAAAATATTAAAGGTAAATTTCTGGATCGATCGTACTTTCTTTGCACTATTAAATTTTTTTCTTGGATCATTTATTTTATGTCCCTACATGGAAAATACTTTTCAACGGTGGAAGATAGTTCTAATCAAAAGAGTGCTGAATTTACTTCATGTTAAGAAACAATTATAGTTTCTTCGTAAAGTGACACAATATTTTAAACTGTTAAGATAAATCCGTGGATTAATCTACTTTCTTCACACAATTAGCTTTTTTGGTTTAGATCATTTAGTTTTTATGCCAATATGTTCATTATGAAAATTAATTATACTTTTTTGTATGGTTGATTAAAATTTTTAATTCACATAATTCGTCTCAATTGCGAAAGTCCAGTACACATTTTAATTTTTTTACAATAGATTAATTTGGAATACAATTATTACTATTTACAAGCATAAAACAGATTAAAATATGAATTGACCCACTTTGATGGGTTATTTGTGATAAATTGTTAAAAAAATTATTATTTCTTTTTACTGATAATTTTTTTTTGTATCATTAATTTTTATACCTTTTGGTTGAGTCGACAAAATTTTTTAAATTGTAAAGGTGAATTCGTTGATTAATTGTACTTTCTTCGCGCTTTTTTCCGTGGAACGTTTATTTTTTTTGCCAAAATATTCACATATTAACTTAGTAAATTAGTGTCCCATTGGTCCAAGTGGCACCTCAATCATGAATCAATGTTATTAGTTACTCAATATTGAAGTAGAAAAGTTAAGAGTAGGAATTGTGTTCTTATTCTAATTGCATCATAATGAATTGTTGAATGAATATATATGGAAAAAAAAGAAATGAGAGATTTAAAACTAAAAGTACATATTTATTGAGTTAAATTATCAAAGATTAGATTTAAAATTGTAATTATGTTATAAGTACTTACACCATTATCTTTGTAATGGATTAATTTGGAATGAGATAAATTACATTATATTTTATTATTTTTATTTTTGTAATTCATATAGAGTTATTACAAGTTTAAAGTATGAATCAAACCATAATAAAATAGAGAAATAGGCTTTTGGGTGATTATTAGTTGTTCTTATATTCTAATTCTTATGATAATATAATATTCAATCAATATATATGGGAAAAAATAGATGTTGAAAAATTTGTCCCCCTGCACAACACACGGGTGAAACAGTTAGGGTTTGAATAAGAAGGGTATGTTGCAATCTCGAGGGTGACGTATAGGAAGGGTTGAAAGTTTGTGATATATGATGGCGATGGTCGTCCAACTACCATGACCACAAATGTCATCTATAAAGAAGTGTTTAAACTTATAGTTTCATACTTATTAATCGCACCACGTACGTTGTTCACTTTATTATTTTTTTTATACAAATCCTTTACGTCATTCATGATTTGATATGTGAAATGATGGATTGTATTTATATATTATTGCGTTTGTGCACTTATATTTATCTAGGCATAATGTTCCCATCACAAATTTCGTGGAGTTATACAAATTGATTATATGTATTATTTATGCATTAGGAGATCCCGTACCCACGCCGAAAAAAACTTTTTGTGGGCCCCATCAGCTCCCACCATCGGGGGCAATTATGTATTATTTATCTAACCTAACATAAAAAATAAAAAAATAAAAAAATTGGGTGACATGAGGAACAGAGCATTGACGTATGCATTAGTGGCACTGTGTTTAAAAAAAGTAACTTAACGTACTTGGTGATCGAAAATTATACTTTTAGTAATTTTATTGATCATATATGAAATATGATGTTATTTCTAATAGTTTTATAGGTTCTTATGTTAAAGAGCCAGTGTTTGTATAAAAGTGATGTCAGAGATATTCCGCTCATCTAAAATTTATTTATCATTTTAGTGCAATTCAATTATATAATAACACAAATTTTTATATTCTATGTGACAATTATAGACGTAGCTTATATTTGAGTGCATTCATTCTTTTTGTTAAAACACAAAGATGTTTCTATTTTTTGTCTTGTATGTTGTTTATTATTATTAATGGTGTTATATTTGGATTGCTTTAATTGTTGATATTTTTAAAAGTATTGCAAATTAAATTTGTGTTTTTTGGGGGGTTTTCCCCAATTGTTTGTAGGATGAATTAGTACAAAATAGATGAAAAACTTTATCGAAATTTTCCAAGAATTACCTCATTAGTTATATTAATTAAGTTTATTGTTGCGACTCATTTATTTTATTTTTTTCGAGATCTTGTGTTAATACGATTAACATCTATTAATACTGCTATTAACTAAAAAATTATGCCCCCGTCCAGCGCACGGGTGAAATAGCTAATAATAAGAAGAAGAAGAAATAAAATAATAATACAATTTCACAATAAGTGGTTCAATCATAGTTAACAGTCCGAAAGGAGTGGTTTTTACAGCAGGGCAGAGTTTACGCTACAAAATTGAGTAATCGATGTTACAACTGAACAAATCCTCTAACGATGCCATATAATCTGTATTGCCTACGGAAACTAACACATATAAGTGGAATAAAAAATAAAAAAATGAATCTATGATCCCGAAAGAACTTTGGTTAAGGTATTCTGCAAGAAAGCAGCAGACTCTACCGCTGATTTAGTTAGCCAACTGATCCCTACTTTTACCCGGTGCTCGTCTGTTGGCAATCTGATTAAGTAGGCAACTTTCCTGGCTGCAAGTTAGCTCACACAACCAAACCATGCGGTAAAAATGCAAGCAGGGAACAAAATAAATAATAGAATGCAATGGTAGAGACAATAAGATGTGTGGATGGTAATGAATAGTGATAAGAGATGTGTGATTAATATTGAAGTTTGAGTTTCACTCACTAGTATATATATAAATTGGTTTACCTGTGTGACCAATGGGACCATCCAGAGTTAGCCCCTCGATGAAAGTAGGTGAAACAGCAGCATCAAATCTCCCAAGAGTCATCATCTCACCCAGATTCTGAAATCTGTTGCAAGAACACAATTCAATATGTTCCTCACAATGCAGAAAACAAATGGATGCATGATAGTAACTGAAACTTTTGAGGAAATAAAATAACTGAGCAAATGTGATTGATGTCTAACCTAAATGGCAACAACGGCTTGTTGTTTATTGCAGCCCACAGATTCCAACCAGCAAAATCGGCCTGCTGGAATGCCACCTGAGTAAAATACGAACAGAAAATTTAATGCATATGACCCGGGGGTGGGTTTGGGAAGGGGAAGAAAAGAAAAAGACAAAGATCTTGGGAGGAATATGACGGAAAATTTACAGCCTGTTCTTTTACAACTTTTAACAAATTTTTATACATTTTAACACATTCACATCAAAAGTCAAACCAATTACATCTACATATTTTCTGGGACCCACTGTACTACATAAATCTCCACCACTCAATCCTACTCATTCTATCTCGTATTTCACATAAAAACTCATAAATACTCATAAATACACATACACTAACGGGGGCTTAGTGTAAATGGATATAGTAAATGTTACCTGTGCAGTGCCAGGAAGCAATTTCCCCCCTTTGTCTCTTAGTGCAGAGGAATCACCCAAGGCAAATATACGAGGGTGACCCTTAATGCGAAGGGTTTCATCTGTTTCTGCTTGGCCCCTAGAATTTAAAGAAAGGTCAATTGGCTCATCATCAGTTTCCAGTTCAGGAAGTAGAGGTTTAGAGCCAACAGTCCATAGAACTAAGTCTGCTTCTACGGTTTCACTTTTTAAGCCTCTTCCAGCAGGCTGCAACTCCAGTACAAATCTCTCAAGATCATCATTATCAGCTCCAGCACTGGTGAGCTCGTGTGATGTTTTAATATCACCCTTTCTCCTTATGCTGCATACAAAGTAACCGAGCAAAAGTTGAACATTCCTCAACGAGAGAACCTGTTACAGATGATTTCTAAACTATAAGGTTGTACTCGGAAGAGGCAATGGTTTTAGTAAATTAAATTTGGTAATCAAGAAAATAATAATGTCTTACTTTTGTAGCAGTTTCCCTGTTGCCAGGTGGAGCATTTGGCAATATTGTTTTCTCAACATTAATTGCCTGTATAAGTCCCCGAGTTTGTAGTCTTTCTGATACAGTGGCAGCCAACTCAACTCCAGAGTATCCACATCCTACAACAGTTACACGAATCTGAGAGTCCTTACCGAAGTACTTGCGCTCCAAAGCAGTCAGCTTCTCGTTAACCCTCTATGAACAAGATAATAACATACAGAGTCAATTATCAAAATCTGCAATTAGTGAAGAATTCTGGTATTACTTTAAAGAATTTTGTCCTGATTCAGATACTAACAAGGGCATCCTCAAGGGTAGAAAACGGATATGCATATTCCAGCGATCCAGGTATGACGTCAAGTTTAGTTTCAGCTCCAAGTGCAATAACCAGCCTAGCTGTCCCAGATACGAGCAAAATCAGCATACATAACTTAATGCAACTAGAAAACTTTGAAAATCATTGAGACAGAGCAGAAAGTACAAAAGGACAATGTTTTCTTTCTTCCATTAGATTTAGCTTGCATTTGAAAAATTCAAAGAACGTATTAAAAAGTGCAAAAGAATCTGAAATGCACTCAGATATCTGGGAACATATATTTCCAGATAGACAATGTCCTATGCTTAATCAACAAGACCCATGAATTTTTTCATCAAACAAGACCAAAAATTTGTTAAAAAAAAAAAAAAAAAAAAAAAGAGAGAGGATTCACCAGCAAACCGTCATTCGCAGAATGAAGCGCAAACTATTTATGTTTTTGTGAAAACTTTTTTTAACCTAAAACTACTTTCTACTATTCAATGAGTCAAACATAAATGTTAATCACAGATCTCATATCATCACACATTAGTATCTATACATCTTGTGGTCCCACCACTATTAATCCAAAAATAAATAAAGAAAAATAAAGAAAAACTCTTAGCAAAACTAAAAGTTTACTGAATAGATGCTCTACATGAATCATACAAAAGTTGACCAGTCATATTCAAGAATGAGACCACTTTCCAGATGAACAAATCCAGCAGGGGCAGATACTGTGTCCCCATTTTTACCAAAATTATCGAGGGGATGTAAACTTTTCACCCTGTCTTTAAAGAACTGGACATGAGTATTTGCCAGCAAGTCTGAGAAACAAGGAGCTATCTCCCATTTGTCAACTTCTGTACTAGGAAAAATTATCGAGATAAAAGGAACTATTAGGATTAATATTCAGCAGAAAGGGCGAAAGAAGATGCCCTATTATATTTGAATCACAATATACCTCCAGAGAGGAGCTCATACAGTAATGGCTTGAAAACAAAGCGCTCGGATTGGTCAATGAGAACCACCTGTTGTATAACAGAAAATGCTTCAGTGTCTAGATAAATCTCATCAAGATGACAAGTATGTATGAGCAGTGGCGCTGATTGAGTCAGCAAAATTTATGTCCATGAATTTCCTTCTCCAAATAAATGGAAAAGGCTCAAAAGCCTGAGCACAATGTTTTTATAATTCTTTATTCATGAAAACCGCAAGATAATTGACTGGTTTGGTCCCGTGAACAACATCTAAAAGGATCAATGGCTGACCTTTTTATCTTTTGACTTGCAAGGACCAAATTAAAAACAATTCACTTTCAGAATATAAGGCATCTACTAGAAAGTGGGTTTTAATTTGATAAACAGAAACTATTTTTCTCTTTTTACATACAAAAATAATAAATTATTTTCAATTACCATGAAAACCCAGAAAACTTATCAGTAATGTTGAAATTATATGTCCTATTTCAATATGAAGTATATGATATATCATGATTATTCGGCCACAAACTGAACAAATTCATTTTGTTCATGTGCATGTATGTGCATCCATAAGACTTTCTGAAAGAGGATCATGGGGTATAGATAAAACTACTATTATAAATAGGTTACCTGGGGTTTCTTGTCGTCGGGCCAAGTAAGTGATTCCAATCTTAGTGCAGTGTACAGCCCTCCAAATCCACCACCTAGTATGCAGACCCTTGGTCTCTATAAGCATGAACAATGTTTTTGTTACAAACGCCTAATACTTTTATGTCACAAGTTACTTCAATTACCTTTACATTACAAAAATGTAACTACATTATGATATCTTTCAGTTTTGTCACAAACTTGTGCAGTCTGTCAATTCTTGCATGTATTATGAGTTGCAAGCTTTCTATTACAAGGAAGCAAAGTACCTAAAAGAAACGAGTAATCCGGTGAAGAATGAAAATAACTACAATTTAAACTTTCAAAAAAGCTAGTACATCATGGTATCTCAACATGAAAACATGAGTTTATGCCGTACTGACATTTGCTTATTACAATTGCGACTGTGAAAGAAGTTGATGTGAATTACTGAACACTGCCTACAAGGGAGGATCAAGGCAATGGACAGGGTAAGGTCAAGCCCACCCACCCTTCCAAGCCAAAATAAATTAGAGTGCAATTCACCAATTTTACATAATTGGTTTATTTGTCAATTTCAGATTAAAAATCTTGAGAAAGATAAAGGTTCTTGATATGTTGTGAAGTCCTCATAGCTCGCTTTCCAATATACCTTTGTGTTCCAGATAAAAATGGTTGCAAGAAATGAAATTAATAAATCAAATTCCTGACCAGTTTATGTTAGGGATACGTTTCTCAACCATCTGGTCAGTTATTGGTTTCATTTCGTCGAAGAATCTATGATCAACTATTCAACAACTGTATGGAAATGTAAAAACAGTTAAACAGTAGAGCTAGTCAAGTCGATGCATTTTATAATTCTATTTCATTCCCACTAGCTCCAACATCAACTTAAATAAATTCTTGACTTCAATTGACATTCTTGAGTTAAATAACAGTACTCGTATGTCAAATTCTCAAGATGGAGTCAAACCTTGTCGTTATCAGGCCAACAATAACTGGGAGGTTCAGAGTCCCTTGCAGAAACTTCCGTAACACCACCGTATTGTGTGGGTGTCGCCGAAGCACCAATGCGCCTTCTGGCCCCAACGGAAAACAGCCGCCCATTGGTCGAATTTTTGTGCGAGACTCCGTCGCGCAAGTTCCCCCATCGGAAATGCCCACCTGCAAAGTGCGAATTCTCCTTAAATCAGAGAGAACAAAAAACGAAGACTGGTAAAATTCAATTCAATACTATGATAAACACAACACACATTGCATTAGCATAAAAGACAGGACATTCCGGGAAGTAGAGTTGAAAAGTGATAGCGTCGCCAATGGGGTAATTGTGCTGGCCATATGAAGTTGCCAAATATATGTCGAATCCAATAGTATTCACGAATTTAAAGAGTGAAGCATTGCTGGATTTGCAAATCTGTGAAGAGTTAAGCGGCGGAGAGTGGTGGCGGTGTGTAGTTTTGGAGTGGATGCGTGGCTGTGTTAGTTCCACGAGTTTGAATTTGAGAGTGAAGGATTTCTAGCCACAATGAGGGGTGTCGCCAAATTGTCCCCACTCTTTCCCCGCACAAAATTAGAGGGTGTTAGCGGATAAATTTTAATATATTTTTATGAGTAAGAAGAGAAATAATGAGTGGAATTGGATGATAGTGATTTAATGAGTGGAGAGATATATGGATGTGATTTGTTTGATCAAATCTGAATTTTAAAAAGAATGAATTAAAATATATTTTAATATATATGCTAACATGCTCTTACTCTCGTCTATAAATTATCTATCTACTGTGTATCATTCTCCTTTAAACCTACAAATCTCCATCCTTCAAACCTACTATATACACCCATCGACTCCTACTCGAGCTCTCCAATAAATTCATCTGACAATGAACTACTCCCTCCGTCCGACAAAGATAGTCCCATTTTTATTTTTCATTCGTCCCAAAATATAGTTCACTTTCTATTTATGTATATTTGTTTTTTTCATTTTTCCTATTATACCCTTATTAAATATACATTATTATTAATGAAGATATATTAATATTATTAAATGTAGGGGCATATTTGAAAAACACAACAAAATTTTACCTTTTCAATAATATTAATTGCATTTTTCTTAAATTATGTGAAAGTCAAAGTGGGACTATCTTTGTGGGACAGAGGAAGTATTAAAGATCAATGTTCGTCAATAATATACGCGATTGTAATAATTAATATTGCATTATTAGTTACTTTTCATCACTTTTATTGGGAAAAATTGCAATATCGTGGAAACAATGAGATTGGTTAATCAGTCGAAGTGAAAAATGAATATTCGATAAGGAATAGTTGAGGGTGTAGTTAAATGGTCGGCCATGGATGAGCAAACATCCAAACTGATTCTCAGTCATACCAGGGCAACTGTCCATTGGATACTAGGCCACGGATGGCTAAGCACCACAAGGCCATGTTTGGCTAGATTTCTTTATTCTTTATTTTTTTAAATTATTATTAGTAATTTGTTAATCATAATATAATTAATTTATATTTAATAACAATCACATGTTAATAATATAAACTAGTATTTTCTCCCGTGCGTTGCACGGGGAGATATATATCCAAGATGATAAAATCAAGAGATTTGTAATGGCGTGAATTCAATTAGAATCCGCTTAAGATTTTTAAAGATTGAGTTCGAATTCTAGAAGAGGAAGGGAAGATTGAGTTGCAGATTTGTTATTATCCGAAACGTGATTTTAAAAATTTAGAAAAATGAAAATTTTGGCAAGAAAATAACCTCATATTGAGTTCGAATTCTAGAAGAGGAAGGGAAGATTGAGTTGCAGATTTGTGATTATCTCGAAGCGTGATTTTACAATTAAATTTTATTTTTTTAATTCAAAGAAATGAAATTTTTTACCGAAAAATGATCTCATATTATATATATATATAGATTATTTGTTTATAATAATAGTCACTTATATTTAATATAATAGTTATTTATCCATATTAATACTATTAAGGATTAGACATCTGACAGAACCTCTGATTGCTTGGAGGGTTGGATATGGGAGCATTTCTTTCTGGCATGATCAGTGGCTCCCATCTGGGATTCTTAGTAGGTTCGCCCCTTCTACTAATCTACTCCGTCACAATGTCAGCTTGTCCATGACTTCCAATCGCAGGATCAGTGGAACAAAGTCAAACTCTTGCAAGTTCTACCTCTACAAATGGTAAACATCATTCTGCAAATCCCTATCCTTACTGAACCTGACCAAATTATTTGGATTCTTGATTCCACATGTCAGTTTACTATCCCCAACTTGCGTTGATTTATTTAGATAGAGGCATGTGATCCAACTATCCTATAAATCCATCTGGTCCCCTCTCCTTCTCCCTAAAATTGCCTTATTTATTTGGAGGCTGTGGAATAAATGGACTCCTGTGGATTTAGTTCTCAAACAGAGGATTAATCTCCACATGGCATCTAAGTGTTTGTGTTGTAATGAGGAGGAATCTATTGAGCATGTATTTTTGCAAGGGAAAGTTGCTGGAGATGTTTGGTCATATTTCTTTCACAGATTGGAAATCCCAACTTGCCATTTTGGCTCTCTTTCCCAACTATATATATACTGGCTCCTCCATTGCCGTAGAGGTGATAAAGTGACGAAGATTATCCCCTTAGTGGTGTTCTTGTCTCTATGGATGGAACGGAATAGGATCAAGCATAACTAGGGCATTACGAGTGTCAACAGGGTCATTTGGGCCATTAAGGGATGCTAAAGCTGATACATCTCACTTTGATCCTCCCCAAAGTAGCCGAGGCGCCGTCAGTCATATCTATTTGCTGGATTAAACCTCCTGCTAATTTTGTAAAACTTAATACTGATGGCAATTCCAAAGAAGGTCGACTAGCGATTGGGCGAATTGCGCTCGATCATCATGAAAATTTAGTCTTCACTTTCAGTGAGAATATTGGGGATGTTGACGATGCTGTGGAGGCAGAAGTTAGTGCCCTCTGTACTAGTCTCAGAATTTGTGAACAATATAGCCTTAGAAAACTCCTCATTGAGCTTAATTGGCTGAGTACCATTAATCTTTTAAACAATACATGTGGTGGGCCTTGGAAACTACAATATCAGCTAGCTTACATTAGATCCCAACTTTATCAAACTACTTCCATCAGCCATTGTTGGCAAGAGGTTAACACAGCAGCAGATTGGTTTGTAGCAAAAGGTCATGAACATGCTGGGATAGTTATATATGACTCCATGACCCTACAAGGTCGAATCGCAAGCATTCTTAAAGCTGATTAGAGCTCTATCCCGTATCTTTGCCTAATATAATCTCGTTAAGATCCCTGCTTTATGTCTATTGTAACGAAGTAGTACTCCATGCATTCATGCATAATTCTTACTTCTAAACATGCTTGCATTAAGTTGGAGAGGTAAGGCTCACTGCGTCCTCCTCTCGTTGTGTAATATTTTTTTTCCATTAATAAAACTATACCTTGAGCCTGGAATTTCTAGTCGAGTTATTTCTAAAAAACAATTATCCATATTAATAGATTTTATATTTACATTTACTATAAAAATAATAATTGTAACTCTAAAAATTATTGTAATTAATATTAAGTAAATATAATTATTTTCATATAATTTTTGCTTCAATTGTTGGTTATGTAATTAATTGGCTATTATTTCATATTATAGTATTGACTTATTCACGCAAAAAACTAACAGCTTCTGAAAAAAGGCGCCATAGACGATTGATGTTCGATTCCATTATGCATTGATACGATTGAATATAAAACTTTGTAATATGTGCGAGTTGGTTCTAAATATTTTTAAAAAGTTTTCATTTGGGATTTCACTTTTGTTATATTGGTGTTTTGGTCCATTAGTTACTTGATAGATTGTATTTTTCATGTTTTAATTCCCAAATTTTTAGTGTGTTTTTATTATATTTTTATATTTTTATATTTTTACTGGTCTTTATTTACTTTTTGTATTAGGAGTTAAAGAGGTAAAATGGTTAAAATGACAAAATTTCACACTTGTTGAAGATGAATGATCTTGTGGAAATTCTGCAAACTTTCTCCTTGTATTGGTATTTTGCAAGTGGCCATTTTAATTGTGGAGATTAAGAGTGGAATCATTTTGCTGGGAGTGGAGATAATGCGTATTAACATTTTCTTAATCATAATGTTGATTGTGGAGCATTAAATGTTGATTATGGTGCATTAATTTTGATTGTGGAGCATTAATGTTGATTGCGGTGCATTAATTTTGATTGTGGAGCATTAATGTTGATTGTGGAGCATTATAAGAAAGAGTGCCACTTTGTTGGATTTGATTTGGAGAAGTTGAACGACATGTATATATATAGACACATGCAGAAGGAAATGGAGAAGAGAAATCCTAACACATGAGATACTGGAGTGAAAGTAGAATATATATTAGAGAGAATTCATAGAGATATATAGCTTTCAAGGAAGAGGTACAATTGGAGAATTGTGAAGAACAAAGGAAAGGAGAAAATACCGAAGGAAAAACACATCAACTCTTTGAAATCCGGTTATGTATTTCTATATTTTCTCTATTGTAATTCTCGTATTTAAATTCATGTGTAGCTAAGTTTTTATACTTGGGACGAACAATGGATCCTCTTTGTGAACTCTAGTATTACGTTATTGGGTTTTAATATTATATGAGTTAATTGTCATTAATTTTATGTTGTTGAATTCATAAATTTATCTTTTTGATCAATTGATAAATTATTAATTGGTTTGTGTCGGATTTGAGAAATGAAAACACAAATTAGAATAAACAACATAGAACACTAATTTAGACAAGATTTAGAGATAAACTTGTGATTAGTGCGATCTTAGGTGAAGTTTCAACGTAACCTATTTGAATTTATTGTTTGAATGCATTCTAGAGGGTTGATAACAAATTTATTTAGAGATAAATAAATTGGCCTAATAGAATAGATTTATTTATTATCGAGAGATGTAAATAATTGATTTAGTAAATTCGATCGTTAAAGACAATAAGATCACTATTGAATCCAATTACGTGTACTAGAGGGATCAAAGTTGGTGAAATTATAAGTCCCAAGTCTTATAATTCCCATCGTTGTTTATTTATATTTCGCAAATATTTACTTCTTGTCATTTAGATATTATTTAGTTTTTATATTTAATTTGTAAGACTTTATTTTCATTGAAAAACAAAACAACTTTCGAATTGTCTTTTCAAATAGAGTATAAAATTGATTATTTTGATAGTTAAATCAAGTCCCTGTGGGATCGATATTTGGACTGAAAATCCATTTTACTACTTGTTCGACCCGTACACTTGCGGCAATATTTTCAATACATTTTCAGATGAAGAAGTTTCTGGCACCGTTGCCGGGGACTAAATTTAATATCAATACCAATCAATTTTTAATTTAATTTGATTTTTTTTATTTTTTACTTTTATTATTTATTTGGATCATATTTGCATGCGTAATAGGAAGTTTAGTCCATTAATTCCCCTTGACCCAGAAATCGAACGAACTTTTACGTATAGATTATGTGCTGTAAAGTTGGAACGAAAAATGGCCGACGAAATAGATGATCGAAGGATCGTTGCGGAACGTCCTTTGAGGGATTATATTATTCCCACAATTGGGAATAATTTTACTTGTTTGGTTCCTCCGGCAATTCCTGCAAACAATTTTGAGATCAAACCAGGAACTATTCAATTAGTTCAACAAACCGTTCAATTCCATGGCCTGACGAAGACCGACATGAACATATCAGAAAATTTTTGGAAATTTGTGGCATGTTCAAAATTAACGGAGTACCATCTGATGCGATAAAAATGAAGCTTTTTTCATTTTCATTCACAGGAAAAGCAAAAACGTGGTTTTACGCTTTACCTGCAAACTCCGTGACTAGTTGGGATAGTTTGTGCCAAAAAATTTTTGAAAAATTCTTTCCACCAAGTAGAATGCTGAAAGTTAGGACAGAATTTTCTCTTTTAGCCAACGCCATGGGGAATCTATTTCTGAAGGATGGGAACATTTCAATCACTACACCAAAATGAGGAATTTGTCACGCAATAGATTTTCACGTAGTCACGATTTTTAACCATGACTAAAATTCTCGCTGATTGTCACGGTTAAAATCAGTGACAAATTCTATTTTTTTTAAAAAAATTTTAAACAAAAACATGTTTTGTCACGGTTATAAACCGTGACAAACATCTCGCGAGTTGTCACGGTTTATAACCATGACAACAATGAGACGTTGTCACGGTTATAAACCGTGACAACAAATCTCGCGATTTGTCACGGTTATAAACTGTGACAAACCGTGAAATCTTAAAAAAAAATAAAAAAATAAAAACCACGCAGCTGGAATGAAAACAAACCAGCAGCAACGTCTTCTCCCACATTTCGCGAGATCCCCAATTATAACCTAAAATCCAACCCTAAATCCACCATAAAAATGCCAAAAATCACTCTCAACAGTTGAATTCCAACTGAAAATCACGATTTTGGCTCAAGACTTGGATCAATTCTGTAATGACCCGCCCGAATTCGTCCCGGAAACGTATATGAATACGTATATGATTCCGTATATGTACCGTATATGATATGAAATGACGTGATGATGTTTCGGCAGGATATACGTATATATGTTATGTTCACAATCTGATTTGAAGTGTAGGATATGCCCCGGAATGCAAAACGGCCTTCGAAATGAGGAAAATGGGAAAATTCTGCAAAACCAGAATTACGGCCGTAAATGTCAATATTACGGCCGTAAACGTCAGATTACGGCCGTAAGGGTTTAGGTGTTACGGCTGTAAAAGGATGGTTACGGCTGTAAGGTATAATGGTTACGGCCGTAAATGGTGAACAGTGGAAAATGTCCAAAAGTTTCAGAGAGCAAATTACGGTCGTATGGTTCAGAGATACGGCCGTATGATCGAGTTAACGGCCGTAAGAAAGAAGGATACGGCCGTAAGTGAAAACAGGGCAAGAGATAGGATTTTCAGAGAGGTTATTACGGCCGTATGATGGTATGATATGGCCGTATGGGTCAGGTTACGGCCGTAAGGTTATGGGGTTACGGCCGTAAGTCAGGGTTTACGGCCGTAAATGAGAAAGTTACGGCCGTAATTTTAAGTCGGCAGAAACTGGTTTTAAGGTCTTCTAGGTCATTTCTTGAGGATTAAGCAACCAAACCCGACTCCCATGATCCCAAAACCCTTCCAAGTCCCTCATGAACCTATGTGATCATCTCCAACCTCATCTCTCATGTATGTGATCTATGTTTGATCATCGATTACAAGAAAAAGGAAAGAAAGGAAAGGAAGAAGAGGAAAGGAAGGAGGAAGGAAGAAGAGCTTCTCCATGCTTGTTGAGCTTCTTTTATGGTGGGTAATACTTGCTTTACATGCTTTATGATGCAATTGCATGCTTTATGCTTGAATTAAACAAGACACGGAATGTGTATGATGATTATGGAACTTAGAAGCATGCTAGGATCCCTTGGTTTGGTATTATGTGGTTAGCTTGAGATGTTGATGATATGTATGTGTTTATGTGCCTCGTATGACCCTCCATGCCATGTCTAAACGTTGTTTGGCCTTAAGTAGAAGAAACCTAGTTATTGGATGATATAGGCTATGAACAAAGAGGGTGATGAGCTTGACTTGATAGCATGCTTTGTGAGGGTGACGAGCTTTATATGATGTCAATCTCCCTATATGGTCTGTGTGAATGTTGTGGCGTTATATGAGTTATGTGTTAACGTCCACCTTATATTCATGTAATGTCCTTTGTTTATGAAACGTGTCAAGTGTTTACGTTACGATATGATCATCTAGCCTTGCTTATACGTTATGAATGGTGATGATGATGTGAAAAAGGAAACAAGGCTCAATGAGGTAATGTTGCATGATCATATCACGAGCATATGTGTGTGAACGGTTACCAATCATGTGTTTACATATGGGGGACCTACGCCCCATAATGATGTAAACTGGCTACATGGGGGATCTATGCCCCATAAAGACGTGGTCAGTCGGGGGATCTACGCCCCGTATGTAAAATAAAAACGGGTCTTCAGGGGATCTACGCCCTGTAAAGAAAAGGCCTAGCTAATGAATGAACGGCGCCACGTATTCACATGATTTGTAATTGGGGCCCAAAGTAAACGTGTGACATGCATTGCATTGCATCTATTGTCCACTGAGTCTTTATGACTCATTACGTGCGTATGTTGTATGTTTGATGAAGGTGCCGTGCGTGGAGGGTTGGCGAAAGGTCACTAGATGCTATGATGTGGTGCGTGGGTGGGGAATAAAGATCTTGCGGTACGTAACAAAAATCGAAACCCTAGCCTTACGTTATATGTTGGAAAGAAATGTATTTAGGGTTTCGTGTATAAACGAATGACGGACGCACGTCTAGTTCCACAATGTTATGTATGTTATGAAACGAAGAAAACGAAAAGAATGGCGTGCACGGGCCCGAAGGTGGCCAATGTTTATGTTACGTGCACGGCGCACTCTGATATGACGTCATTTATGACGTATATGTACGTGGAACTGGACGGGGCGTTACAGGTGGTATCAGAGCAAGATTCCTTATTCTCCCACACATCAACAGACTCTTTCGCCACTCCACGATGAGGTATGGTAATGTATGATGAATGATACGGATTGATGTTATGCAAACATGTTCTGTTATTATGGCATGCCTATAGGAGCAATCCTAAATGAATGAATTGGGAACCTATGTGATTGCTCCCTATGGCATGAATGTATGTATTATGTTATGTATGCCGCGAAAGCGTAAGGGACTTGAGACGTATGAAGAAGTGGATGTGATATGTATGACGTGGAGGTTATGACTGATGGTTATGGTATGACGTTATGCTATGGGGCACTTATATGTTGACCGGGATCAAGATGTGAACTGTAGAATGTCTCCTCTTTCCCTAAGTCTCCCTCCTCTATGTATGTGTATGACAATCCGATGGATATTGATCCGGGCATGAATGTGATATGCATATGATGACTTATGAAATGAATGTGATGATGTTACGAGCTCCAACTGAACCAAAGCTATATGATGTTAGCTTCGATGAATGAAAAGGGGTAGTGATCTCATAATACTACATATCCAAACTAAGAGATAGAAATTCGGCATGTGATGTTTGAATGTGTGATCAACGTAGTTCCCGGAATGAAACGGATATGCCTATGTGTTTATGTGTGCCAATGGTTTCGGGTTTCGAGCAAATACTGTATGATCCGTGATGTTTGAATATAGCTCAACCGGATGTATATAACGAATGATATGAAACGTAGAAGCAAGTACTGAAATGTGATGAATTGAACGTATTTCGGTTTGTTAGTATAAACAGCTCAGAATGTTATGTCTTTTTGACGTTAAATGTACTGGAAATATGTATTGCTACCGAATGATGATGTTTGTTTATGGCAAGTATGGCCGATGTGTTTGTTTAGTTCAGAATCGGGTCAAATGGATGTGGGCTGTTTATGTTGCTATAGGTTGCCAATGTCACGAGTATGTCATGTGCACGAGATATGCGATGTAATGAGCAAGAGACTCCAATGCAATAACGTTGTTAGTTATGGGTATGCAATGAATGGCCAACGAGCTCGTTCGTTTATTTCGAACATGGCTTGATTGTTCGTTATTTTGCACTTGGCCAATATGATAGTGTGTATCTGATATATATGAAATGACGTTACACGTGTTGCTCCTATGCTATTGATGTGATGTAATATGTTATGTATATAAAAAAGGGGGCTTCACCGTGTTACGTGACAATGTTAAGAGTTCGGCCTTCCTTCAGTGTTACGTCAACAATTATGTGTTTAATCGCGAAATGATAGGGTTTTCCGAAAGGCCTATGTTATGCGGTTTATGTTATGATGAAAAAGGTGCCGGTATTCTCCGTGACTCCCGGCCGATGTTATGTATGTATATGAAGAACGAAGAGGCAAATGTTATTCTTCAATCTGAAGTCATGAAACAGCTCAATGATATGACAGGTATCGTTTATTTCGATACACTTCCTGTATACCTTTTCTATATAATTGTGCCACAGATATGTATTCTATTCTCGTCGAATAGGATGTCGACATCTCTACGGCTTTCTTTATGGTAGCTCGGCCTTCTTTTGTTAGTTTGCTAAGTATATGTTCGTGCAATCAATGATATACTCAAATGAATACGCCGAAATTATATGCTATGTGAATGAATCGGCCGAGTATTATGTCTATGTGCTTGGTTATGTTATATGAAGGTTATGCGGTTCATTATGCCTCTTGCTATGGGTCATGCGATGTGATGTGAAAGATATGCAGTTCGTGTGTTCTTCTCATGTATGCTCCGATCATCTTCTTGGTATCATTTCTTTTGAGAAACTAGTGAATGGCTAACGATGAATGATACTAGAGCTCAATAATATATATAAAGAGAGACGCATGCCCAATTCTTATGTGTTGAGCTTCAATCATGTTAATTAAGTTCGTATGCCAGTAGATGACCCGAAGTCATGTGCTATGGAAAGGTCTCAGCCGAGTATTATGTTATGTTAGTTTTGTTTGACTGATAGTGTGAACAACGAACATGAAAGAACCGATATATCTCTCATTCGTTCTATAGCGTGAAAGCTGTACGATTGGTTGGAGAGATGAGTTCTCAATGTAGCTCCCAATTATTTTACCCTTATTCTTCATGTGGGACGTATGTAGGCTATGACGGGTTCGCTTTAGATATCACAGTAGTTTTGTTCGGTGGATGAGTGTGGCTTGATTTGATGACCGAAACTAGAATGAAGTATATGACTGAGGTTGCATATGTCAAAGAGCAAAGAGTGATTCACGTCCCGACTATGATATGAGTAAGGTGTGATATGTATATGCCGGGCGATTCACGCAATTCATACCCTTGCTTTTGCGGTATGGCTAGGTTAGAGATCATGTTACGTCCCGGGAAGATTTGCTTGATATGTTCTATGCCCGATGATGAATTTTTGTTTGCGTTATGTATGATATCGACGGTATGACCTTCTGAGCTACGTGCATGTGACATATTCTAGATTTGAAATGAGCCGTTCTATGCATGGGTGTTTATATGTGATGTTACGGATAGTGTGGTCGATGGATAGCTAGCACGTCCCGTTTGCTTTCCTTGATATGTAAGAAGCTTAAACCTATGCTATGTACGGGAAAAGTGAGAAATGGGCCGGAATGGGAAGTATCTATATAATTTGTGAGCTGAAGCGTGCAATGCTTGACGATATGTTGAGCTAGTACGTATATGAAATGAGATAGAAAAAGAGAGAAGAGCTCGAATTCGAATGTTCCGAATTCGATGGAATTCAATTGCTAGTTATGTTCTTTCGTTGCTTTCCTTCTTCTTGATATGTGAAAGAAGCCCAGGGTTATGTAGACGAAAGGTAGAAGAATGACACGTGTTGCTCAACTCGAACGGGATCTCGTATGATTCTTGGTTTTCTCTATGGTCACTATATACTTCATCAGGTATACGGCTCATATCCTACCTGTTTAATGTTATGTATGTATGTTATGTGATGAAATATCAGTTCTATACGGCATTCTATCTACCCGAATGATTCGAACGACGATGTGTAGAATGTATATATGATATGATATGCGATGGCATCTTTATTCTTTTTCGGTAGTTCTTATCCTTCGTTAGCGTGTGAATGCCACAGTATGATGTGCAAACTGATATATGTACAGATCTGCTGGGTATACGTGCCAGAAACGAGGAAATTCACTTATGTATGTTTATGATCAGAAAGTATCGTCCAGAATTCTTTGTGTATAGTGCCTAGCTATATATGTGATTGCATGATTTGTACAGCTTCTACATGGATCAGGTTAATGAAACGGAACCGTTATTCGTGTTGGTTGTCGTATATGTTACGTTCCGTGTATGGTATGTGAATGTTAGGAGGAGACATGGGAAAGGAAAGAGGATAGGAGACATTGACTCCCGAATCAGTTCCAAGCAACTTCGAGGACGAAATTTATTTAAGGGGGGAAGGATGTAATGACCCGCCCGAATTCGTCCCGGAAACGTATATGAATACGTATATGATTCCGTATATGATATGAAATGACGTGATGATGTTTCGGCAGGATATACGTGTATATGTTATGTTCACAATCTGATTTGAAGTGTAGGATTTGCCCCGGAATGCGAAACGGCCTTCGAAATGAGGAAAATGGGAAAATTCTGCAGAACCAGAATTACGGCAGTAAATGTCAATATTACGGCCGTAAACGTCAGATTACGGCCGTAAGGGTTCAGGTGTTACGGCTGTAAAAGGATGGTTACGGCTGTAAGGTATAATGGTTACGGCCGTAAATGGTGAACAGTTGAAAATGTCCAAAAGTTTCAGAGAGCAAATTACGGTCGTATGGTTCAGAGATACGGCCGTATGATCGAAGTTACGGCCGTAAGAAAGAAGGATACAGCCGTAAGTGAAAACAGGGCAAGAGATGGGATTTTCAGAGAGGTTATTACGGCCGTATGATGGTATGATATGACCGTATGGGTCAGGTTACGGCCGTAAGGTTATGGGGTTACGGCCGTAAGTCAGGGTTTACGGCCGTAAATGAGAAAGTTACGGCCATAATTTTAAGTCGGCAGAAACTGGTTTTAAGGTCTTCTAGGTCATTTCTTGAGGATTAAGCAACCAAACTCGACTCCCATGATCCCAAAACCCTTCCAAGTCCCTCATGAACCTATGTGATCATCTCCAACCTCATCTCTCATGTATGTGATCTATGTTTGATCATCGATTACAAGAAAAAGGAAAGGAAGGAAAGGAAGAAGAGGAAAGGAAAGAGGAAGGAAGAAGAGGAAAGGAAGGAGGAAGGAAGAAGAGCTTCTCCATGCTTGTTGAGCTTATTTTATGGTGGGTAATACTTGCTTTACATGCTTTATGATGCAATTGCATGCTTTATGCTTGAATTAAACAAGACACGGAATGTGTATGATGATTATGGAACTTAGAAGCATGCTAGGATCCCTTGGTTTGGTGTTATGTGGTTGGCTTGAGATGTTGATGATATGTATGTGTTTACGTGCCTCGTATGACCCTCCATGCCATGTCTAAACGTTGTTTGGCCTTAAGTAGAAGAAACCTAGTTATTGGATGATATAGGCTATGAACAAAGAGGGTGATGAGCTTGACTTGATAGCATGCTTTGTGAGGGTGACGAGCTTTATATGATGTCAATCTCCCTATATGGTCTGTGTGAATGTTGTGGCGTTAGATGAGTTATGTGTTAACGTCCACCTTATATTCATGTAATGTCCTTTGTTTATGAAACGTGTCAAGTGTTTACGTTACGATATGATCATCTAGCCTTGCTTATATGTTATGAATGGTGATGATGATGTGAAAAAGGAAACAAGGCTCAATGAGGTAATGTTGCATGATCATATCACGAGCATATGTGTGTGAACGGTTACCAATCATGTGTTTACATATGGGGGACCTACGCCCCATAATGATGTAAACTGGCTACATGGGGGATCTACGCCCCATAAAGACGTGGTCAGTCGGGGGATCTACGCCCCGTATGTAAAAGAAAAACGAGTCTTCAGGGGATCTACGCCCTGTAAAGAAAAGGCCTAGCTAATGAATGAACGGCGCCACGTATTCACATGATTTGTAATTGGGGCCCAAAGTAAACGTGTGACATGCATTGCGTTGCATCTATTATCCACTGAGTCTTTATGACTCATTACGTGCGTATGTTGTATGTTTGATGAAGGTGCTGTGCGTGGAGGGTTGGCGAAAGGTCACTAGATGCTATGATGTGGTGCGTGGGCGGGGAATAAAGATCTTGCGGTACGTAACGAAAACCGAAACCCTAGCTTTACGTTATATGTTGGAAAGAAATGTATTTAGGGTTTCGTGTATAAACGAATGACGGACGCACGTCCAGTTTCACAATGTTATGTATGTTATGAAACGAAGAAAACGAAAAGAATGGCGTGCACGGGCCCGAAGGTGGCCAATGTTTATGTTACGTGCACGGCGCACTCTGATATGACGTCATTTATGACGTATATGTACGTGGAGCTGGACGGGGCATTACAAATTCCGCCTTAATTTTGAGGTAATCACTTGTAGTGAACTTCATGGAGGAAGTTAAAATGAGTTCTTGATCATTAATTTGTTTATTGACATATTTATTTTGAATTCTCTTTTGCTTTAGCTTTGAATTCTCTTTTATTTTAGTTATGGAATGTAAATTTGGCACTAGGTATGGCTTTGTATGAATTTTTTGTGACGGTAATTCTCATTCCTTCCCAAAATAGACAAACGAAACGGGAGCCCTAACTCACTCGTGAAGAAAAGCCCCCAAATCACTCTCACAAATAATTTCTCGCCCTTAAGTTGCCCTATAATGTTCCCCGCAAATTATGATGTGATTGAAATTGAGCCTACTATTATTATGAGCGAGGTTTGAATGGCTAAATCACTCACTTTTTCAGCTCTTCTGTTGCTTTAAATCCTATGAATCCATGGATGGTAAATTGCTAATTATGTCGAACTTATTAATTGAAGAATCGATCTTAAAGATGTCTATGGTATCTTCAATGGTCACATTTGTAGAGATTTTAGGAGAAGAGCTGCTGTTGTTGTTATTGTTTGATGAGTTGACAGACGAGTTGTTTGTAGAGGCCATGGATCTCAAAGCAGTGATGCAGTAGGCTCTGATATCATGTAGAGATTTTAGGAGAAGAGATTGGCGAGGCCTTAATTCGCCGAGTATTGGGGACGAGGCATGCAAGCCTTTCTTATCCTCCTGATCAAAAGTTGATCATTGCACTTTCTTTTCCTTTTCCCCCAGCTACCCATGTATTCAACATGCTCTCCTGCATCTTTTATATACATACACACACATGTCATCGCCTATAACTTGACACAAAATATTATGATCTCTCAATGATCTTTACATGTGATTCTTTTTCCTTTTCTAATTTGTTCAGGCTTTTGAAGGTTTTTGATTTCACATTTGAATTTGTACTGTTCACCGACTAGTTGAAACTCGTTTTTCTAAGGTATGTTTTCCTTCTTTCTTTTTCCTCCCCATTTTTTTAAGTACGATATCATTGTAATTGATTTTTTCCAAGCAATTTGTGGAGTTTGACTACTGGTGTAGCCAATTGAAAAATGTGTTGTTCTTCAGATCTTGGGGTTGATTACTGGAAAAACAAGTGGTTGTCTTGTGCCCGAATCTGGTACGTTACTCGATGGAACAAAATTAAATGAATTGTTTTATTTTCTTTAATTAAGAGGGCCTCTAATCACTCTATCTCTGTAGGGCATTCTATCAGCTATTGTGTTGTCTCTTATGCCCATCATTCATCCATTTGACTGGTGATAATGGGGATTATAGGGTTCCATTTAGAAGTTAGCAAATCTAATTTAACAAGTACACATAGACCTTTCATAAGTACAATGTTTACATCATTACGTACCATTCAAATGATTCTTCTATTAGTATAATTTAAAATTCTAATGGTATGACATATCCGAATACTAGATGTTTAAGTGTAGTTTGTACTTCAGTTGTTAAGATAACGTCTTTAAATGATGTTTTAATATTTTTATTGCAGGTACTTAGAAGTAAATTGGTGTAGTGCAAAGAGTTTTCATAGAACTTCACAAGGTATATTTTTATATAATCACTTACCATTGAAATGTTTGCAGTGGTTTAATTTAGAATCCTATTGGTGTGAAATATCTGGATTCCTCAACACTTGAATAGAGATGATGATAAAAAATGTGAAATATTTGATATGGAATGAATTAGATTGTGACTAGCCTAATCCTCTTTATTGACTCGTTTGAATCAAATAGATGTCTAGAGGAGGGGATGAGGGTGTAACTACTAGGTGACAGTTGATAAACATGTGGTTGTCGTTAGTATTTTTGTAACTAGAAGACATTGCTGCTCACTATAAGATTTTTTTCCCTCCTGCATTTATCAAAATTGAGTCACTGGATCTCAAGCAATGCTCAATTTTCATACATTATATGCAAGCACGTGGGTTATTCTATGGGGATTCTGCTTTTGGGAGTATATTTTTTAGTTGCATGCATTTTTAGTCGTTAGCATTTTTCAATTTTCATGTAGCCTTTCTTTCTTTTCCATTTGTCCTTTCTATATATTGATCCCACTTAAACATAATAAGATTTCCAAACATGCACCAACTTATACAACTGACTTTGGAACTACTGGTCCAAGATATAACTTAACTAACTTTATTTAAGTTTGAATGGAAGTAGTAATAGTAGTAGCACCTCTATATATATATTATTGTAAGCTTTTCCCCATGTTTTCGGTTGTTTATTTTCTTTAACTGTGAGGAAAATGAGCAAATGAGTGGCTACTATTTCTTTTTTCTTTTTGGGCGTATTAGCTGGACAATGATGCTTTGACTGCTTAGGATTTGTATTTATCCATCCTTTGTCGATAAATTGAGAATTAACGTGAGTTTAGAATTCTGAATTGACGTCACTGAGGGCTGGGAATGGATTGAAATGTATTTATCCATCCTTCGTTAATTAATGTTTGAAATGCATCCATAAAATTCTTAATGCTAATAATTTTCATTAAAAAGTAGTAGACACGTATAATCCGACATAATTTGACGTTCAAGAAGTTTCTTCCATTTTGTTGGCGCTTATGTTCCTTTACTTCTACTGTTAATACTTCCATTGCAGGAAGTATCTTCCAGTTGTTTTTTTGAACTGCCGTTGCAAGAAGCTACTTTAGTTCATAATTGTAATTTTTATGTTATTCCAATTGTAATCTTTTAAGGTCATTACAATGCTTATTATGTTATGACATCAAATTTTAGTACACAATTGTAATTTTATTATGACTGCAGAAAAAGATATCAGATTCTTGTGAGGATCAAATCTGATTTGAGAATGTTATTTGAAATGATTTATGATTTTTTAATGAATTATTGTTAATAATTTATACCATGAACCAAATATGTTTGTCAATGTCAAAAAATTATATTATAATTTTTTTTTATTTTGTTCCAAATTTGTCACGGTTTAAAACCGTGACAAATTTGTCACGGTTTTAAACCGTGACAAACTGGTTGTCACGGTGTTTTTTGTCACGGTTTAAAACTGTGACAAATTTCAATTGTCACGGTTTTAACCGTGACAAATTCGTGTGTTATGGTGTAGTGAATGGTTTATTGAGACATTGCCCAAATCATGGGATACCGGAATGGCTTATAGTCCAAACATTTTATAATGGGTTGGGAAACGAAAACAAGAAGCACGCTAACTCAGCGGCAGGAGGATCACTAATGGACAAAACTTTCAATGAAACATCGTCAATCTTGGAGAAAATGGCTGCAAACAGTCATCAATGGTATTCTGATTGTACAATGCCTAAACATGCTGGAGTTTATGAAATAGATGCTATCACTGCTCTATTTGCTCAAGTGGCAGCTTTGTCAAAGAAAATTGAAGGGATTACTCTTCCAACAGCTAATATGGTTCAATCATCAGGAGGATGTGAAATTTACTGCGCAAATCACATCACTACAGAATGTCCTGTCATGCACTCAAATGGGCCACGAATGGGCAAGCAATGCTTGTTGGAAGTAGTCAAAGGCCACAATTTGGTCGTTACGCTCCCACCTATAATCCAGGGTGGCGACAACACCCAAATTTTTCATGGAAAGACAATCAAGCAACTGTGAGACCACCGGGATTCCACCAACCACAGGAAAAGAAGAACTCGCTAGAAGATGTGTTGGCGAAGTACTTGGAGGTCAATAGCAACTTTATGCAGAAAACTGAGCATACTCTCCAAAATCAAAATGCTGCAATAAAAAATTTGGAAACTCAAATGCGGGCAACTAGCATCAGCAGTTGCAGGGCGAGCGCCTGGAAAATTGCCAAGTGATACAGAGACAAATCCTAGACAAGTCAACGCCATTACAACAAGAAGTGGGCTACAACTTTCGGAGAGAGAAGTGAAGATAACAGAATACAATGTGACCAAAGAAATTGATGAAAAAGAGGAAAAAATGAAGGAGACAAGTACTGGTGAGACGTCTTCTGAAAAATCGAAATCTGAAAAAGAGGAAAATGGGATTCCAAAACCTGTGAAAGCATACATACCTCCTATTCCATTCCCTCGAAGGCTACAAAAAAACAAATTGGATAAACAATTTGGGAAATTTCTTGAAATCTTCAAGAAATTATACATCAACATTCCTTTTGCAGATGCTTTAGCACAAATGCCCAGCTATGCAAAATTCATGAAGGAGATTCTTTCTAATAAGAGAAAACTGGAAGAGCATGAGACAGTGATGCTCACTGAGGAGTGTAGTGCCATTCTTCAAAAGAACCTACCCCCCAAATTGAAAGATCCAGGGAGTTTCAACATTCCATGCACCATTGGGTCATTCTACTATGGATTTGCCTTTTGTGATCTTGGTGCCAGTATCAATCTCATGCCCCTATCTGTTTATAGAAAGCTTGGATTGGGAGAATGTAGGCCTACCATCGTGACTTTACAATTAGCAGATCGATCTATAACATATCCTAGAGGAATTATTGAGGATGTGCTAGTCAAGGTCGATAAATTCATTTACCCGGTGGATTTCATTATTTTGGATATGGAGGAGGATAAGGAAATTCCTTTGATTTTCGGAAGACCATTTTTACGAACTGGAAGAGCATTGATTGATGTCTACGAAGGCACATTGACACTAAGGGTGGATAAAGATGAGGTAACTTTTAATGTCCTAAAGGCATTAAAGCATCCATCTTCTTTTTCCACAGATGCATGTTTTCAAGTAGACGTCATTGATCAAGCAGTGAAAGAAATTTTTGAAGAAGATATTCCTATGGAGCCTCTTGAACCTTGTATTTTCAGATCAGAAGATACAGCAACAGAGAATAAAGAACGAGCTGATATAGCCCTGAACTTGGAAGCATCACCCACTATGACTTATAGAAGAAATTGGATTTATGAACCTTTGGGTGAAGTTCCCAAAAAGATCTTACCATCTATTGAATCTCCGCCAATTCTTGAATTGAAACCTCTTCCCACTCATCTTAGAGACACATTTTTGGGGGATTCTTCAACTTTCCCAGTGATTATCTCTAATCAATTGGCAGAGTTAGAAGAAGAAAAATTGCTTCGAGTTTTGAGAACACACAAGACTGCACTAGCATGGACAATTATTGACATAAAAGGGATTAGTCCCTCGATATGTATGCACAAGATCTTACTAGAAGAGGGTTCCAAAGCATCTATTGAAGGCCAACGAAGATTGAACCCTACACTGAAGGAAGTGGTAAGAGCTGAAATTGTCAAACTTTTAGATGCAGGGATGATTTACCCTATATCTGATAGTGCATGGATAAGTCCTATTCATGTGGTACCAAAGAAAGGGGGGATAACAGTGGTGAAAAATGAAAACAACGAGCTCATCTTAACCAGACCAGTCACTGGTTGGAGGGTTTGCATCGATTACAGAAAGCTCAACAATGCTACAAGGAAAGATCATTTTCCTCTCCCATTCATTGATCAGATATTGGAATGATTAGCAGGGTATTCACACTACTGTTTCCTTGATGGATATTCGGGATACAATCAAATCCCTATTGCACCCACTGATCAGGAAAAGACAACATTCACATGTCCTTATGGTACGTTTGCTTATAGAAGAATGCCATTTGGGTTGTGTAATGCACCGGCAACATTTCAACGATGCATGATGGCAATATTCTCAGATATGGTGGAGCGGTTTATAGAGATGTTCATGGATGACTTCTCAGTTTTTGGGTCATCTTTCGACGAATGTCTTTATCATTTGAGTTTAGTGTTACAACGATGTGAAGAGACAAACCTCGTACTTAATTGGGAGAAATGCCACTTCATGGTAAATGAAGGGATTGTCTTGGGCCATCGTATATCAGCAGTGGGGATTGAAGTGGACAGAGCTAAAGTGCAAGTAATTGAGAAGCTACCTCCACCCACATCCGTCAAAGGCATTCGTAGTTTTCTCGGCCATGCAGGATTCTATAGACGATTCATTAAGGATTTTTCAGCCATCACAAAACCATTGTGCAAGCTTTTGGAGAAGGATGTACCATTTCATTTCTCAAAAGAATGTCTTGTGGCTTTTAACACTAAAAGACAAGCTAATCACAGCACCTGTCATCATCGCACCGGATTGGAACTTACCTTTCAAAATTATGTGCGATGCCAGTGATTATGCAGTGGGGGCAGCTCTAGGGCAAAGGAAAGACAAAGTTTTCAGAGTGATTTACTATGCAAGAAAAACTCTTAACACAGCTCAAGTTAACTATGCCACTACGGAAAAGGAGCTACTGGCAGTTGTATATGCTTTTGACAAATTCCGAGCGTACCTCATTGGGTCGAAAGTGGTGGTTTACACAGATCATTCTGCATTAAAGTACTTGTTTGGAAAGAAAGATGCCAAGCCGAGGCTCATTCGATGGGTATTACTTCTACAAGAGTTTGACATTGAAATTAAGGATAAGAAGGGAACAGAAAATCAAGTGGCAGATCATTTGTCAAGACTTCAGCGGGATGTGGAGCCCACAGATGGTGAAATCAATGAGACCTTTCCCGACGAGCAATTGTTTCTAGTTGACAGCACTCATTGGTTCGCCGATTATGTCAACTACCTAGTTGGGGGCATTATTCTACCTGAATTTTCCTATCAACAGAAGAAAAAGTTCTTCCACGATGTTCGTCACTACTATTGGGAAGAACCATTTTTGTACAGGAGAGGATCCGATCAGATTATTAGAAGATGTGTGCCTAATGATGAAATGAGAGTTATTCTTGAACGTGTACATTCATCTCCTTATGGTGGCCATCCTGGGACCCACAAAAAAGTTGCTAAAGTGCTACAAAGCGGATTCTACTGGCCTACTTTATTCAAAGACGCATTTTCATTTGTGAAAGCGTGTGACCGTTGCCAACGCACTGGGAACATTTCTTCTCGATAGGAAATGCCTCTAAACAACATTTTGGTGGTCGAAATCTTCGATATTTGGGGCATCGATTTCATGGGACCATTCTCATCTTCCTACAATAATCACTACATCTTGGTAGCAGTTGATTACGTGTCAAAATGGGTTGAAACACGTGCTTTCCCAACTAATGATGCCAAGGTGGTGGTGGAGTTTGTCAGGAAGAACATCTTCATAAGGTTTGGAGCACCTCATGCTATCATTAGTGATGGTGGCACACACTTCAACAACAAACTTTTCAAATCTGTCCTAGCTAAGTATGGAGTTCACCATCGAATGGCCACACCTTATCATCCACAAACAAGTGGACAAGTGGAGATATCAAATCGACAGTTGAAAAGGATTTTGGAAACCACTGTTAACTCCTCACGCACTGATTGGTCAAAGAAATTGGATGATGCACTTTGGGCATACCTTCAAAACACCTATTGGTATGTCTCCATACCAACTAGTGTTTGGAAAATCATGCTATTTACCTGTTGAATTAGAACACAAGGCATACTGGGTAGTGAAACAATTGAGCATGGGCATGAAAGTTGCAGGAGAAAAGAGATGTTTGCAACTCAACGAATTGGATGAGTTTCGTTTAGGTGCATAGGAGAATGCAACACTCTACAAAGAACGAACAAAGAAATGGCATGATCGGCACCTCCAACAGCAAGAATTTAGGGTAGGGGACCAAGTTTTACTCTATAATTCTCATTTGAAACTATTCCCTGGAAAGCTCCGATCAAGATGGTCAGGGCCGTTCACGATTTCACAAGTGACCCCATATGGAGCTATCGAACTCTCTCACCCCACCAAAGGGACCTTCAAAGTTAATGGTCAATGTTTCAAGCACTATTTTGAAACTGACTTTTCAAAAGAAAAGTTAGTTCTTGCCATCACGGAAGTAGATTGATCATTATAGTCAGGCTCGTGACTATAAACAAGCGCTTTTTGGGAGGCAACCTAATCTTAGTTCAGTTGATGCGTGTTGTGTGTACTTTACATTATTTTATTTATTTGAGTGTGATTATGTCAATTTATTTGAGTTTAGTATTTTACTTAAAATTGTGATTTTTATTTTATTTTTATTTTTATTTTTATTTTTATTTTTATTTTTATTTTTATTCTATTTTTCTATTTCTATTTTTATTTATTATTATTATTATTTTTTTTATTATTTTTATTTTTATTCTTTTTTTCGGAGTACAGGTCTATTGATGCATATGCAAGATATTTCAGGTAGCCGATGCTAATAATTATATCGTGCAGTGGAAAAGTGTTCGTTGGTCAAAAATTAAAAAAAATAAAAAACAGAAAAAGCAACCGACAACAGTGGACAGCCTGGCCGACTCATTTCTCAACGACCACACGATCTACTTTTTCCTCGGATACCGCGGACACCCCAACTTGTCTGGTTAGTGGTTGCAACAGTGGTCTTACAGGATCCTTAAAGTCAGACGAGGTGAACCATTTCTACACACTGCACTCAGACTTAGACCCGGCCACGGTTCCGGAACCGGCGGTTCCGGTTTTGGAACTGCCGGTTCACGGTTCCAAAAAGTTGGAACGGAACCGGAACCGGCCAAGGCCGGTTCCGGTTCGGTATTGGAACCGGCGGTTCCGGTTCCCCCTTTTTTTTTTTGGAACCTTCATCAGTTGACCGCTTGACGCCTTGACCAGTTAACTTCAATCAATTTTTGTTTTAAAATTTCAAATAATATAAGGCTTGAACTTAATTTTTTACCAAAAATTAAGTTACCTACGTATCCTCTCGAGAGGAATCAAAGCCGACGTAGTTCTCTTACCTCTTTAATTTAGTCACTTCTTGGGCCGGAAGTTGTGGTTCCACTTCCTTCGGTAGTTAGATCATAATCGTCTTCCGTTTCATTCTCACATTGTTGGGCTCTTTCATCTGCTTTACACCAATCGTCGACACATGTTTGTGCTTCTAATGAATCGGGGTGCAAAGTTGATCGTTTCGGATCCAAAATAAGTCCTCCCGTACTAAAAGCTTGTTCTACAGAAACAGTTGACACTGGGCTTGCAAATATATCTTTTGCAATTCGTGATAGTATAGGATAAGTATTTTGATGACGTTTCCACCACTCAAGGACGGGAAAATCTTTACCTACTTTACTATCGCCAAACTCAAAAGTAGTTGTTAGATAAATGTCAAATTCGGGAGATCCATCGGAATCGGATGAATCTTTAGGTCTTTTATGTCGTTGCCTCAATAATCGATCACCAGCTCCAAGTTTACTTAAATCTTCCCGAACTTGACTAGAAGAACTAGAAGCAGTAGAAGATGAAGAAGGTGTTCCATAATGATTTAAATATTCATCAAATAATTCTCTAACTACTTTTTTAACGTTATACAATTGCATATCAACATCAAAATTAATATTTAAACAATTGTAATAAAAAGTTAAATAAACAGTTAAACCTTCTATTTTAGTCCTAGGATCAAAAACACATGCAACAAGATTAATTAAAGGAATTTCCGTATAATACTTTAACCATTTACTTTTCATCAATACTATTGGTTCTTGTAAAACTGTATCATCATAATATTCATCAAATGCACCAGCCACATTAATACATTCAACTAAAAGTAAATGTGATGTAGGATAATAAACATCGCTTAAAACATGTGTCGCATCATAAAAAACTTTCAAAAAATCCAAAAGATTTGTGCAAACATATCCACATTTGTGGATATAAAGTAACTTGAGGTACATTTTGTGAAATAAAAGTGCATAACAAGTCTTTGTATGCAAATGAACTGTTTAGTAACATATAAGTTGAATTCCAACGAATCGGAATATCTTTAGGAAATCTTTTTGGTCTCCTACCATTTTCTTTACAACATTTCTGCCAATTTTTCATTACTGTGCTATGTGACCATAAATAAGAAATTGCTTGTTTAATTGGTGTAAGTGCAACATTTAAACATTTCAACCCATCTTGTACACATAAGTTTAAAACATGACATGCACATCGAACATGAAAAAATTTACCGCCAATATTAGGCTGGCAAATATTTTGGAACTCACTAATTGAAGCAGTATTTGCTGCCGCATTATCAAAAGAAATAGAAAAAATTTTTCTAACTAGACCATATTCTTCCAAAATATTTTGAATTACTCTAAAAATGTTATTGGCATTATGCCGATCATCAAAACATCTCAGTGAAATAATTCTTTTTTGCATCTGCCATTCGTTATCAATCCATTGACATGTTATGCCCATATAAGAATGTGTTTCCCAATGATCACTCCAAATATCGCTACAAATAGAAACTGAATTATCTAATTTTGAAAAAATTTGTGTCAATTCTTTTTTTCGATCTCTAAATATTTTTAAAAGTGTACGTTTTAGAGTATTTCTAGGTACACGTTTTGCACTGGGATTTAAAGCTCTTTGGCAGTAATTATTAAAACCAACCATTTCACCAAAACTAAAAGATAAGTGTTCCATACTAATCATTTTCGCTAATTCTATTTTATTTTTTTCATCTGAGTATTTAAATAATTGAGAAGCACCAGAAGAATTTCCATACCCGGTAATTTGAGTTTGTGTCGGCTGGAGTCCAACAAGCACGTTACCATGATCTCTTTCCAAATGTTTGTTGAAAGTGCCGTAGCCCCATCCGGATATAAATTTGAACTTCTTGTCGCAATAGTTGCATAATACTTGAAATTCTATACCGCTTATTGGTACTTTTTTGAAATGGGTATTGAAAATATCGGAATTGGAAATTCTCTTATTCTACTTATCTTCGCCTTCATGTTCGGGTGGGTTTGAACAATCAATTTGTGGATTTTTATTATGTCCGCTTTCTTCCGTTGAAAAATTACCAAAACCAAACATGTGGTTTGATGCATCTTCACTAAAGCCAAACATTTTAGTAAAATAAAATAAAAATATAGTATAGAAACTTAGAAAGAAACTTATAAACTAGATATTAGAAAGTAGAAACTAGAAAATAGAAATTGTAAATGTGTAATAATAGATAACTAATAAGAATTGAAAATATCAACTTATAAAGAATTAAAGATTGTATGTAAATGAGAATGAGAGAATGGAGAATTGGATATTGAAGAATTGTTGAGAATGAGAAATGAGAATGTGAGAATGGAGATTGAGAATTGTTGATGTGAAAAAATGAAAAAAAAGGGGTATTTATAGATAAAAATAAAATAGTAAAACAAAATAAAAAAATAAAAATTTGGGGGTGGGGTGGGGGCCCCACTTCACCCCAAACGGTCAAGTGACTGCTTGAAGTTCAAACGGTCACTTGACCGTTTGAGCAACTGATCACTGGTGATCGCTTGAAACGGCCACCAGGTGACCGCTTAAATTTTATTTATTTATTATTATTTTTTAAATAATGCCGGTTCCGGTTTGAAACCGGAACCGGCTGGTTCAAACCTGAACCGGCCGGTTTCGGTTCCAAAATAAGGCGAATCGGTTTGGCCGGTTCCGGTTCGGTTCCGGAACCGGAACCGGTCAATGGTTTCGGTTCCGGGTTTGACCCGGTTCTGAACCTCCGGTTTCGGATCGGAACCGGAACCGTGGCCGGGTCTACTCAGACTTCACCTGCTCTTCTCTCTCAGTATTTACTCGATCACCGTTGTTTAGGTAAAACTCTTCTTTGCTCCGATTTTTTACCCGGTTACGGAAGCATGTTTGTATATATATCTTCTTCTTGTGATTGTTGAGTGTGTAATTCAAATCTTCATACTTCTTTTCTTTTATTTCTTCAATTTCATCCACTAAACATGGAATCTGCACTTGTAAAAATTTGAAAATACTACTCATCTTTTCCTTTGAATGATTTGAAAATAATCTACCGCTTTAGGATAGAGCGGTTGAGAATGTTGATGCATTATGGGATGCCTGCGGATATACATTGGTTAATTGAAGCCAAGGTTCGAATAGGGGGAGAAATTCCAACCCTTTATACCAAACATTTGTCAGGATTAGGCAAAAGCAGTTCTGCAAAGAAACGAAGAGCAAAAAGAATGAATGTTTGTTATAAGTGTGCTCGATGGACATGTAATACAGCTTGTCGTTCACTTGGATTTACGTCCAAAAATCGAGAAGATAAGATAACTTTCATTAAGGATGGCCTGAGTAAGGAGTCGCTAGATGATATCTTGCAGACTCTTGAGACGCATCCTTGTGGAACTGTGCAACATGAACTTCTCGGTTTATGGACTCAGTTCAAGAATGAACGAGAACGCAGTCTTGGGAATCTGACTTTAGAAGACCCTGTTTGCCAGTTTTTAAGAAAACTGGATGGGAAGCATATCCCCAACTCATAGAAGGTGTTGAAATCGTTTCTGGACGTAAAACCAGAGGAAGATGTGAGCCACAATCACAACTACTTGTTTATATTGTTGTTTTTTATTTTTTTTGTGTGTTTGTTTCAGTTATTAGCTTTCTTTGGCAAAGTTGAGTTCTTATGGTAGCCACTCCCAGTATAGAAGGACCTTCTCATGTACAATTGCAAACCATTGGAATCTTTGGAGGAGCACACATGGTGGCAAAGTTAGAGTACACTACTGCCGCAGTCGATGTGGGCAAGAAAATCTCGGTTCTTAAAATCAACATCATCTATGGAGGAGGACTCTGTGGGCTGCTAGGATGTGCTATTACAGCTGCTCGAGTGCGAGGATCCAGAGTTATAGGAGTCACCCTCGATCCTTTATCACAGATCTACGGATTCACAGTCGGCACTGAGGTAAAAGTTAAATCACTATATGAACGCCTGTCATTCATGATATCATATTCTAATGCCTTCATTGCACTTCCGGGAGGTTTCAAAACATTGGAACAAATTTTTAACGTTATCTCTTGGTACCAGTTGAACTTGGATAATAAACCCATTGGTCTGTTAAATGTGAACAATTTTTTCGATGGTTTATTAGCTTTTCTAGATTTTGCAACTACAAAACAGCTAATTTCTCCCATTTCAAGAAACATGATTTTAATTGTATCTTCCATTGATGAATTATTGGAGAAATTTCATGCTTATGTACCATAACTTGATCCATCGCAACCTCAAATCGACTGGAGATTGACCTCCAGCAAGCGCAAACGAGACCCAGATGAAATGGATTTATAATTGAGGTTATAGCTGTGGAATGTTATCTTTTGATTTTTTAATAGCATCTATGTGTGATTCTGTTTAGCTTTGTTTTTCAAGATTTTTATATGAGCCCCATTTGTGCCACACAGGTGATATCTCTCCTTCTCTTTATTGAACATTAAGGAAAATTTTAGTTTCAATTTGGGGGTGGGATTTTGTTGCTGTTATAAAATCATTTGATAACTATAATTTTTTTTTCCGAGATGGCAGAGTAAGGAGTAATAGGCTCTTGAGACGCATCTTATTTTCGTTTGTTTTATATTTTAGACTGTTTGTGTTAGTTTGCTTTAGAGAAAATAGTTGTTGATTGCATGGCCTTATTCAAAGATGTTTGTGTTATTTTGCTTTAGAGAAAACAATTGCTGATTGCATGGCTTCTCGTTGAGTCTTGTCACTTTGTACTTTTGATTTGTAGAATAAGTCGTAATTCTCTCGAGTGGGGGTTGCAAATTTTATTTTTTTACTTTTGATTTCGTTGTGTATATTTGGTGTGTTGGCCTGCATGCTTGTTCTTTATAAATTATTTATTACATGTCTAGTATTGTGTGTGTGTGTGTTAGTCATGTTAAAATTATGTGTGATTGTTTTGTGCAAAGTTTTTCAAAATTTTTGTTTCTCGAGTTGAAATTGTCTTTAACTCACAAAGTATACTACTCGAACTCATTTGACAATTGCTTGTCCATTGGAGGTCATGACTCATTGTTGTTGGATTTAAAAGTTTGTTGGTTAGAGTGAAAAAGTGTGCTCAAATTCATTTTACCTACTTTCATTTTGAATCACTTTACCATTGTGAGATGAGTCGTGAATTAGCCGGTAGAGGATGAGTTAAGTATCGTGATGATTCCGTACATGTTAATTTGTGTGGAGTTTCTTTGATTAGCAAGTAGAAACAAGGTAATGACCGTTTGCTAGAAATCCAATCCATGTATATATAAAAAAAAAATCAATCAAACTGCATTCATTTCATTGTGCTTCCATTCTCTTGCCTCATTGACTCGGGTGAATAAGTTCTTAGGGGTATTCAATACCTGGTGCCTTGAGTGACGAGCTCGGGAGTCGCCGACCTAAAGCCTGCTACATGGTTCATTGAGAAAGCATGATTGTTTGGGGCATTGCATTGCACGTTTACATTTTAATCGTTGTAAAAAAAAACAAAACAAAACAAAACAAAACAAAAGGTGAGAAATAAAAGTGGCATTATGGATATGGAACTCTGGTAGGTTTGAATTACTTTGGAGTAACTTGTTCGTTGGAGTACTCAAATTTAGGGAGAATCGTCACATTGCTTACTATTGATCCTACCGGTGAAATTTGCCTATATATAGAAAAAATAATAATAGAAAAAAGAGTGATTGAGAGCAACCTTTGAGGTGATCAATTGTGGATTGAGAGAAAATACGTTACGTGTGACCACGAGAGGGTAAGGATAAATTGGACCATTGAGGGTCGGGTTGCTAACTACTCAATTTTTGGATCTAAAAGGCAATGGGAAATGAAGATTACCAAGGGACGAGCCCAAAATTTTTCGTGTAGTATGAACCATGAGTTAATTACATTTTATACTCGTATTTGTGTATGTTAAGTTCATTGAGTCTTATAATGTTTGATGGTATTTTTATTTATTGCTTGCTTGTGAGTATTTTGAATCTGTTGTTGTTCGAGGGCGCAAACCAGTTTAAGTGTGGGGGTATTTGATAGATTGTATTTTTCATGTTTTAATTCCCAAATTTTTAGTGTGTTTTTATTATATTTTTATATTTTTACTGGTCTTTATTTACTTTTTGTATTAGGAGTTGCAAAGAGGTAAAATGGTTAAAATGATGAAATTTCACACTTGTTGAAGATGAAGGATCTTGCGAAAAATTCTGCAAACTTTCTCCTTGTATTGGTATTTTGCAAGTGGCCATTTTAATTGTGGAGATTAAGAGTGGAATCATTTTGCTGGGAGTGGAGATAATGCATATTAACATTTGCTTAATCATAATGTTGATTGTGGAGCATTAATGTTGATTATGGTGCATTAATTTTGATTGTGGAGCATTAATGTTGATTGTGGTGCATTAATTTTGATTGTGGAACATTAATGTTGCTTGTGGAGCATTATAAGAAAGAGTGCCACTTTGTTGGATTTGATTTGGAGAAGTTGAACGACATGTATATATATAGACACCTGCAGAAGGAAATGGAGAAGAGAAGTCCTAACACATGAGATACTAGAGTGAAAGTAGAATATATATTAGAGAGAATTCGTAGAGATATATAGCTTTCAAGGAAGAGGTACAATTGGAGAATTGTGAAGAGCAAAGGAAAGGAGAAAATACCGAAGCAAAAACACATCAACTCTTTGAAATCTTGTTATGTATTTCTATATTTTCTCTATTGTAATTCTCGTATTTAAATTCATGTGTAGCTAAGTTTTTATACTTGGGACGAACAATGGATCCTCTTTGTGAACTCTAGTATTACGTTATTGGGTTTTAATATTAAATGAGTTAATTGTCATTAATTTTATGTTGTTGAATTCATAAATTTATCTTTTTGATCAATTGATAAATTATTAATTGGTTTGTGTCGGATTTGAGAAATGAAAACACAAATTAGAATAAACAACATAGAACACTAATTTAGACAAGATTTAGAGATAAACTTGTGGTTAGTGCGATCTTAGGTGAAGTTTCGACGTAACCTATTTGAATTTATTGTTTGAATGCATTCTAGAGGGTTGATAACAAATTTATTTAGAGATAAATAAATTGCCCTAATAGAATATATTTATTTATTATCGAGAGATGTAAATAATTGATTTAGTAAATTCGATCGTTAAAGACAATAAGATCACTATTGAATCCAATTACGTGTACTAGAGGGATCAAAGTTGGTGAAATTATAAGTCTCAAGTCTTATAATTCCCATCGTTGTTTATTTATATTTCGCAAATATTTACTTCTTGTCATTTAGATATTATTTAGTTTTTATATTTAATTTGTAAGACTTTATTTTCATTGAAAAACAAAACAACTTTCGAATTGTCTTTTCAAGTAGAGTATAAAATTGATAATTTTGATAGTTAAATCAAGTCCCTGTGGGATTGATATTTGGACTCAAAATTCATTTTACTACTTGTTCGACCCGTGCACTTGTGGCAATATTTTCAACACATTCTCAGATGAACATTACTAAAAAATTTAATTTGATGTTTATATTTAGTATTTATTGAACTTTTCTGAAAAATAATAATATTTTAATTTAAAATAAAATAATTAGCCAATTGGAGAAGCAAATATATGAGGCTAAAATATTAGCATGCATTCATATTAATGTTTTATTTCTAATGATCATATATATTTTATTATAGTTAATAATTTTTGATACACCTAATAATAACATTAGTTTTAGATAATTGGTTAAAATCTAAAATGCTACTTTATCTAATATTCATATGAAACATAATAATTTCTAAAATAATGTACGCCATTATTGTCTGGTGTCTTTGTTCTTCATCGGGATCTCCTTGCTATCTTTATTCTCCATTGGAATCTCATCCACAACGCCTTCTTTCGGAAGCTGTTGGTCTTCAGCGTAAATAAGTCAATGCTACAATATGAAATAATAACCAATAATTGAAGCAAAAAATTATAAAAAAATTATTATATGTAATTAATATTGATTACAATCATTTTTGGAGTTACAATTATTATTTTTATATAGTAAAAATAAATATAAAATCTATTAATATGGATAAATAATTATTATAAATAATTATTACTATTAAATATATATAATTATGATCATAAATAAATAATTAATTTGATTAACATGTGACTGTTATTATTAAATATAAATTATTTTTTGCCTGAATAAAATTACTATAAAAAACGAAAAAGGGGAAAAAAAAGAAGCAAATTGGTCAAACATGTCCAAACATCCTTAATGGGCCTTCAAGCATGTATGGCTGAATCCCCATAATGGGGTCGGCCACAACACGCCAATCCCCATAATGGGGATCTCGGCCTTTAGTGGTTGAACCCCATTATGCGGGGTTTGACCTTCTTTGGTCGATCCCCTTTATTGCAATTCAGCGAGATGAAACCGAATTCCATATGTACGCTGCCGGCCAAGGGTGTATTTGTTTAAATGGGCTGCGAGGGTAAAGTTAGAAAGAAGGTGGGTGAAGAGAGTAAGTTTCCTATGGATTTTTTAAAAAGTTGGTGTGTGGTAGTAGGTCGGTGTAAGGATAGGAAAATGGGGTACGAGCAGTGATAAGTACTTGGAAAGCACTTAAACTATCCTCCATTTGTTATGTTTCAATTGCATTATATCTATGTAAATGTGAATTTTATGTGTTTTTGTTGTTGTCATCATTAAGGATCAAGAATAATGAAATGAAGTGGAAAAGAACCAGGAAAAGTGGAAAGGAGTAGAATCGGGGTGAAAATAGTGAAGAAACGAAGTTCGGAATTAATTTGATTCAATTTTTCATAAAGATAAGTGTTGAATTTCGAGGTCACTATTTCTTGAAGAATTGTAGTCCATTGAATCTAGTTTTCAATGAACCTTGAATCGGCTCACTCAGACACCGAGCAGAAAAGTTAAGCTCAAAATACTAAAGAGCTCGCCTGTGCGGGGGCACAAGTCAATCTGAAGAGCCTATGTAGGCGCAAAGAGATCTTGTGCGGGACGCACGCTGCGTGATCCCAATTTTCCTAATTTGATTAGAATTCTATTTTGGGAATGGCTTTTAGACTTCTTGTGCACGAAATTGAATCTATAAATAAGGATTTGAGTTGCACAACATGGGAAAAGCTTCATAACAAATTTTAGACAGAAGTGAGGCTATCAATTGGAGATTTCAACATCAAGAAGATGAATTCAAGATCTACAAATCGAGGATTCATCACCAACATGAGCGGCTAGACGTCTCCTCTAGTTCAAAGGGGGAAGTTGTATTGTTTCAATTCATCTTTTGATTTCCAAACATTCAAGTAACGTGTATTTTATTCTTATACATTTGATTTGTTGATTTGTTATGATTTTATTATGAATCTAAGTTCTGATGATTTTTGAAGTTAATCTAGCCAATTAATTTTGTGGATCTATTGCTTATTGATATATGCTAGATTAAGAGTATTAATCAGTAATTGCTAGTATCTAATTGGAGATTTCAACATCAAGAAGATGAATTCAAGATCTACAAATCAAGGATTCATCACCAACATGAGCGGCTAGACGTCTCCTCTAGTTCAAAGGGGGAAGTTGTATTGTTTCAATTCATCTTTTGATTTCCAAACATTCAAGTAACGTGAATTTTATTCTTATACATTTGATTTGTTGATTTGTTATGATTTTATTATGAATCTAAGTTCTGATGATTTTTGAAGTTAATCTGGCCAATTAATTTTGTGGATCTATTGCTTATTGATATATGCTAGATTAAGAGTATTAATCAGTAATTGCTAGTATCTAATTGGAGATTTCAACATCAAGAAGATGAATTCAAGATCTACAAATCGAGGATTCATCACCAACATAAGCGGCTAGACGTCTCCTCTAGTTCAAAGGGGAAAGTTGTATTGTTCCAATTTATGTTTTGATTTCCAAACATTCAAGTAATGTGTATTTTATTCTTATACATTTGATCTGCTAATTTGTTATGATTTATTATGAATCTAAGTTCTGATGATTTTTGAAGTTAATCTGGCCAATTAATTTTGTGGATCTATTGCTTATTGATATATGCTAGATTAAGAGCATTAATCAGTAATTGCTAGTATCTCTAGACCGTAGCAACAATCAATTCTCATGCAGAGTTACTAGTAAATCAACTTAAGTTAATCTAATCGAGCTTATGTGTTAGATAGCTTAATTCAACCGTTCTTCTTGTACCTTTTTACTAATTGGGCATTAAATCCTAAGAGCTTATTTAGGGTTTTTCTCGATTAGATATTAAATCAAAGAGTTTATTTTGGTTTGATACATTAGGAAGAATTAAAATTATCAGAGCTTTTTGATTGTTTATGTTGATGAGTCAAATTGGATTGAACATGTTACCTAGGAAATCATAACTTAAATTGTCGATACAACTGAACCCGTCGAATTTATTAGAATTTCTCTTTTATTTTTAAATCCAAACTATATTTGTTTTTCAATTATTTGTCAATAATTTATTTTAATTTTCCAATCACAAAATCCTCAACTTTAGTGTCTAATTAATTAAACAACTTGTTTGTATCGTTCCCTATGGGTTCGACCTTTACTCCACTACTACATTTGTTTCCAAATTTGAGGAAGTAAAAATAGATTTATTATTTGGTATGCTCGCAATAGCTACCAAATTTTTGGTGCCGTTGCGGGGGGACGAACTGATCAAATAAGTTGTTTTAGTAGTTAGCATTTTTTTATTTTTCACGTTTACTTTTTGTTTTTAATTTTATGTTAGTTTCATTAATTCTTGCCACTTTCTCTTGCCTTTGTTTTATGCGACAAACTCGATCCTCTAACACTACATTAATTTCTTTTGATTCAAAGATCAAGAAAACCTTGAGAGATCTAAGGAAAGCAAAAAAGAAAGAAGAAATGGCTACAGAACAAACCCTCGAGCAGTTGGCATCACCAGATGTGGCCCAACAACCTCTCTGCATCACTTTTTCGGCATTAGATAAAGGGAAAACGTTTGAGCTAAAGTCAAGCCTGATCCGCTATCTGCTAGAGTCCCATGGAATGGCTAGCGAGGACCCATTCAGACATTTGACCGCATTCCACATGGTTTGTGAAAGCATGTGACCTTCTAAAAGGTCACTGAGGACCAAGTCAAGTTGAGAGCCTTACCATTGTCACTAACGGACATCGCTGCTGCCGATTGGTTATACAGTCTACAACCAGGATCGATCACAACCTGGAATGCAATGAAGAGATTATTTTTAGAGAAATACTTTCCTGTATCAAAGGTCGGCATTATCAAGAAGGAAATTAGTGGTATTCGTTAGAGTGCTGGGAAGAACTTTTATGAGTATTGGGAGAGATTTAAGAAGTTAGTTGCAAGCCTGCCCGCACCATGGGACCCCAAATCAGCTATTGATGTAGACATTCTACGATGGAATGATCTCAGAGGACAAGAAACTTATTGTTGCATCTGCTGGAGGTTCACTAATGGACAAGACACCAACACAAGCACGCGATCTAATTGCAAAGATGGCCAACACCTCTCATTTCTTTACCCCTGTTCAGAGGGTAAATGAGGTAAGAGATTTTTCCCTTTCGTATCAAGTTTTTGAGCTAATGAACATTGTGAAATAGCTTGTTGTAGGTCCTATGCCTTAAGTGAAGGCATGTGGGATTTGTGCACATCCAAGGCTCCAATAGACACCTATTACACATTGCAAGAAGGGGTTATTGAAGGGGTGAGCACTGCAGAAGGTTTTCCTTTTCAAAGGAAACCATATAATGCATTTGCACCCACGTATAACCAAGGATGGAGAGATCATGCCAATCTCAGCTATGCAAATAAGTCACCGGGTTTCTTCCGAAATCGACCTCAACAGCAATATCAATAGCAACAAGGGAATTTTCAACCGCCGAGTCAATTTCAACAAAGACCTCAGTCCTCAGGTACATCTTTGGAAGATATGATGAAAGCTTTGACTGTTAAAATTTTGCAACTTCAACAGGATACGAAGGCTAACATTCGGAAACCTAGATAATCAAGTTGGCCAGTTGGCCACAGCTATTAATAGGCTTGAATCACAAGATGGAAATAAGTTACCATCCTAGCCAAAGATTGACCCGTGAAAGGAGAACATAAGTGCCATCACCTTGTGTAGTGGGAAGGAATTGGAGGTGGTCCAAAATAAACCAACCAATGAGTGAAGAAAAAGAAAAGGAGGTTGACAAAGAAAAAGTCATCCTAGCCAAAGATTGGCCCTTGAAAGGAGAACATAAGTGCCATCACATTGTGAAGTGGGAAGGAACTGGAGGAGGTCCAAAATACACCAACCAATGAGTGAAGAAAAAGAAAGTAGGTTGACAAAGAGAAAGTCACATCGGCGAATGCGGAGGTAAATTCTAACCCTCCTATTCAATCGTACACCACCCCACCCCTTTTCCTAGCAGGTTGGCTAGATCAGATAAGGAGGAGAAGGATATTTTGGAATGGTTTAGAAATGTGGAGGTTAACAATCCCCTACTGGACGTGATTAGGCAAATCCAACGCCATGCCATGTTTCTTAAGGTCCTGTGTACAAACAAGATGAGGCTCATGAAGAATCAAGCGGTAAAGATGAACAAGAACGTCTCAGCAATTTTCCAAAGTAAGATGTCCACAAAGAGCAAAGACCCCAGTATGTTTACTATCCCTTGCACAATAGGAAACACTAGGTTTAACTGGGGTTTAATGGATTTAGGTGCATCTATCAATGTCATGCCACATTCTGTGTATGAATCTCTTCACCTAAATAAACTCCAGGAAACTAGTGTGATTGTGCAACTTGCTGACCGAACGAATGCTTATCCGGATGGGATAGTCAAAGATGTTTTAGTGTAGGTGAATGGGCTCATGTTCGCTGCTGACTTTTATATCATAGATATGCGATACAAATACTTCCCTACTCACACGTCCCTCTTACTGGGACACCCTTTTCTTTTCATGGCTGAAACAAAGATAGAAGTATTTGAGGGTACACTTAGCACGGAATTTGAGGGGAAAAGAGTTCAATTTGACATTTATAAGGGTGCGAAGTGTGCTGAAAATGTTACAATGTATCTATGGTGGTTGCACTAACCCCTGTTTTGCAGTGATTAGAGAAATTGAAATGTAATGAAGGAATTGAGATGGCTGAGAATTAGAAGGCGACGAAAGAACAAAAAACTGAGAAGGGCTGAACTGCCTAACACACAGCCCAGTCGAGCCAACGACATTAAACAAAGGTGCTCCTTCGGAAGTAGCCTAAGAGGGGAATATCCACCATTATCTCATTTTCATTTTTATTTTTCTTTTTAGCACGTTTATTTTATTTGGATCTTGTAGTTGGAATTGATACACGTCTTGAATTAGGTAATTCATACGATATATAACAAAATGGAGAGGCGTCAGTGTAGCATAAATGGAGACATCTGATATGCGCACTCCATAAACCCCCAGGGGGTTCTTAATCCCCTCATTACTTTACTTTGTATAGTTCCACATTGAGGACACTGTGCAAATTCAGTGTGGGGGTGGAAGTCCTTTGTCTTTCATTGTGTTGTTAGTCTTGTTTTTGTGTTTATATGATGTGTTTCGTATGTGTTCTTCGTTTGTGTGATGTTAGTTACGGAAACAACCCCACTTTCACAATTTTGATCTTTTATACTTGTATGATTGGATATAATTAAGCACATAAAGATAATTTTTCCAGTAATTTCTGAACAGCTGTGAAAATTGGGTATGGTCGAAAATTTTGAGCCTTAGTTCACCCAAATTGAAACTGAAATCATAAAGATCCTTTCATAATCACCCGAAGTGGCCAAATTCTATTAGATGTTAGCAGGGTGGTATGAGTATTTATGGTTTGAACTTTCTAGTAGGATGTCCCTTGCTTATACGATGGGAGTTTGGAAATAGGATTGAGCAATGACCTATATTTCATAAATGAATGGGAAAAATACACATGGACCATAATTTGTGAGCTATTGAGCCTTATGAGCGTGTTTTATTTGTTATAGCTCTTATTTCTTTGATGTGTGTACATTCATGGTTAATATCTTCCTGAATTTTCTTTGTTGTGCATACTATTGTAGCTTCTTTACTCAAATGCAAAATGAAGTAAAGGCATTAGGTTAGCCAAGTTTACCTTTCTTAAAGGGTCCATCATAATAAATTTACCCATAGAAGCCCCTTTGCACCTTGGCCTTTTTGGTCAAATTTAAGCCACATGACATGCCGCATATACCCCTTCTTTAGTATTATCCATTGTTTGAACCTTTATGAAGGGATTCGCAAGCCTATTTGAATGATCTTTTGAGTAATTGAAGGATGTATAGTGATGTTCGTTATGTGAAAAGATCATCCTGTTGTATTGGGAATAAGATTGAAAGATAAAGAAGCGCATGTTAGAGTTGAAAAAAAACCAACAAAAAAATGGAAAAAAAGACTGAAAAAAAGAGAGAAGAAAAAAATGAAAAAGAAAAGAATGATAAAAAAAAAGAAAAAGAAAAGAAGTTTGAGAAAAAATGGATTGAAAAGGATGATGTAAAAGAGTGAAGGAAAGTGTAGTGTTGAATACTTTTTACTTGTGAATTCCTTCACCAATTAAGCCAAAATATTCCTTTTTTATCCTACGTAACCCGAAGCCCCATTACAACCTGATAAAGACCTTCACTTGCATTAGTGTACTTGTTTCCTCTAGTTTTTAGATATTGGCAGGTTATGGTAATGAATATTCCATGTAGTGAATCGAGTGAAAAATCATACCTTTATATACTTTTGAGTGAATTGAGCGAATACTTTGTGAGGGTATTCTCTCATACTATGCACTTATGAGCGCTTTGAATTGCTTGGTCTAGGGGTTGATCTTTTTGACTTGAGGCTAGGGATGTAATGCTAGTAAAGTGCTCACCATAGATATCTCACATTGCTTTGCTAACACTTGTTCGATTTTGGTGAAACTAACATCCTTGTAGAAGCCTCTGAATGAAGATGAAGAGAGAATCCGCAAGTGGTGAGAGGATACAAACCACATTGGGTAAGGGATAGAAACAGAGGGGTATAGATTTTCTTGTCTGTTCAGAGAGGATTGGAAACTGTATCTCTGACAAACTACACACTCTGGTTTGGCGCGTGCCGTGATACACCAAATATTAATTACCTTACTCGGTTTTAAAAAAATTACAAATTAATATAGGAGTAATGAGTAAGGGTCGATCCCACAGGGAACAGTTCGTTAATTTAGTATATTTATGCTGATTAATATGATTTTGGGGGGGGGGGGTTTCAGTAGATGATGAATAAATATTAAATACAAGATAAAATAACAAATATGAGAATTTTACCGATGAGAAAAATTATCTAGCTCTTGGTTCAGTCGAGCCTCCACTTGTGTATCCAATTTAGTCGTAACGTGTTCTATTTTCTATTCAAATCTGTAACCCGGAGATAATAAATTACGCATCTTTATTATCTCTATTTTCCCTTAAGTGTAACTAATTGAATGTCAGCTTTTCAATTAGTTTTTAGACTTTTGGATAACCTAGAAGTCTGATCTCTAGATTTAATGAAAAATCTAGTTTTAAGAATTAGGAAAACATATTAAACTTAGAGTAACATTTTACTCAGCTCGAAATGTTTAACAAAAGGGTTTGTTATTCCCAACGATATGTGATCGCTAGTTGTTACGTATAAATTAAAGAAATCAACAGCTATGGATTGAAACTTTATTTCTAACAAGTTGATAATAGAATTTTAACTCAACTGGCCAAATCTAATTAAAGTTCATATTATCAAAAATAAAATAGAAAAACAAACCAATTTGAATAAGAGAATAAGAACAACATCACTTGTGAATTAATCGGATAGCAAGCTTAGAACAACGGCATCCCCTTGAACTAGATCGAGACGCCTAGCCAATCATATTCTCGGCTAAAATATACATTTCAAATATACTTTCGCCGGAATATGAAAGGCTATTTAAGCAATCTCTATAACTTTATTCACACTTCAACTCAAAATAAGATACAAAAGAAAGCTAAACAAAAGATGGATGCTACTAGAATGAAATATAACACTAGGAATTGAGGATGAGAGAGTGTTTTACAAGTTGGAAATGGCTTAATGGCCTTGCCTTTTTACAGGCGCTAAAGGAGTCTTTCAATAATGCATTAGGTGAGCTGTTCTTCCATTATTATTCCACTTCCTCATGCCTTTTGACTACTTGAATGTTGATTTTTGTCTTTGGGACCAGAAAAAGCTATTGTAGGCCATCAAGTTACCTTTCTTTTGGCAGTGGAATCACAGTAATTGGATCTTTGTAGGCCAAGTTATGGCATTTTCACCGAAAGTTGACATTGGACACGTTGGATGTTCATGATGCTGTCTTCCAACTCAATTTTCATCTATTTTGCCATCGATTTTTGCCTAAGAAACTAGAAATAACATTTGTAGATAATCACGTTATCTTTCTTTTGGCTCTAAAATCAGGTCAATCCCATATTTCTAACTCAGGTTATGATCCAATCACTGAAAGCTGCCCTGTGAATTCGAGTTGCTGATTTGCACTTTCCATTCCTTGTTTATACATTTAAACTTGGTTCAACTCTTCTTGATCCTCAAACATGAAAATAAATAAAAAAAATAAACTTATAAAACAATTATCACACAATAACAAACATTATTATAGAGTTATTAAAGTACTTTTCAAGGCACTTATCATGGTTATACAGGGAAAATTTTCTGCTAAGGAAGGTGGGTTTTGACTTTAATGTTTGTGTGTTCTTTTGTTTTATTTGGGTTTTTTTTTTATTTCATGTCATTGTTCAAGGAGGAACAAAGGAACAATGGTTTAAGTGTGATGGGGATTTGATAAGTGCGTGAAAATCACTTAAATGATGTTCCATTTGTCATGTTTCAATTGCATTATATCTATGTAAAGGTGAATTTTATGTTTTTTTTTGGTTTTCATCATTAAGGATCAAGAATAATGAAAATAAACGGAAAAGAACCAAGAAAAGTGGAAAGGAGTGGAATCGGGTGAAAATAGTGAAGAAACGAAGTTTTGGAATCTGTTTGATTTAATTTTTCATAAAGATACAAGTCGAAGTTCGAGGTCACTATTTCTTGAAAAATTGTAGCCCATTGAATCTAGTTTCCAATGCAACTTGAATTGGCTCAATTAGACGCCGGATGGAAAAGTTACGCTCAAAATACTATAGAGCACGCGTGCTAAAAAAACTGAAAAACATGTGCGAGCGCAAGGCCTACTTGTTCAGGTGCACGAGTCAACCTAAAGAGCCTATGTAGGCGCATGGGAGATCTTGTGTGGGTGTATGCTACGTGGTCCCAATTTCCCAATTTGATTAGAATTCTAGTTTGGGAATGGTTTTTGGACTTCTTGTATACGAAATTGAACCTATAAATAAGGATTTGAGCTGCACAACAATGGGAGAAGTTTCATAACAAATTTTAGAGAGAAAGGAGGCTATCAATTGGGGATTTCAACAGAATGAAGACGAATTCAAGATCTACAAATATGAGCTGCTAGACGTCTCCTCTAGTTTAAAGGGGGAAGTTGTATCGTTCCAATTTATGTTTTGATTTCCAAACATTCAAACAACATGTATTTAATTCTTCTATATTTGATTTGCTATGATTTTATTATGAATCTTAGTTCTTATGATTTGTGAAGTTAATTTGGCCAATTAATTTTGTGGACCTATTGTTTATTGATATATGCTAGGTTAAGAGTATTAATCCGTAATTGTTAGTATCTCTAGACCATAGTAGTAATCAATTCTTGTGCAGAGTTGCTAGTAAATCAACTTAAGTTAATCTAACCGAGCATATGTGTTAGATAACTTAATTCAATTGCTCTTCTCGTACCTTTTTACTATTTGGGCATTAAATCCTAAGAGTTTATTTAGGATCGTCCTCAATTAGGTATTAAATCAAAGAGCTTAATTTGGTTTGATACATTGGGAAGAATTAAAATAATCAGACCTTGTTGATTGTTTATGCTGATGAGTCAAATTGGATTGAACACATTACCTAGGAAATCATAACTTGAACTGTCGATACAACTGAACCTGTTGAATTGACTAGAATTTCTCTTTTATTGTTAACTCCAAACTCTATTTGTTTTTCAATTATTTGTTAATAATTTCTTTCATTTTCCAATTACAAAACCCCCAACTTTAGTGTCTAATTAATTAAACAACATAATTGTATTATTCCCTGTGGGTGGGTTCAACCTTTACTCCATAGCTACATTTGTTTCTAAATTCAAGTAAGGAAAAATCGATTTATTATTTGGTGTGCTCATGATAGCTACCAAGTACCACCACACCAAAATAAATTCATGAGTTACCTGTCCATGGTAGGCCATTTCCAATGCATATCTTAATTTCCATTCTAGATTTTAGAGAGATAAAGGAACATGAATAGTACATAGGTCCCACTTTTTTCTAGTTTTCTCTTTTGTTTAATCACTTTTTTTTTTCTCATTTATCCTACTTTTTCTTTATAAATTCTCATACCATGTCTAAAATTAGATGCCCGTGTAGAATTCTTCCATTACAAGTTTACTATTATTTTTAAATTTATTTCTCTCTCTCCCCCCTCTTTTTCACTTTTCATTTTCTTTTTTTTTTTTCCTACACTTCTTCCCATTCATTTTAAATAAAATAATCATCTTCTCTTTATCTCTCTCATCCACATCATCCCAAATTCACAGCATCCATTAGAGATGGCCTCAAAGCTCATTTTCCCGGGATTCCTAAATACTGCTATATCCCAACTGGTAATGATCCAGCACACTCGAGTGTGCCATAGTTATAGCATTCCCGGGTTTTTTGTGGTCACATATGGCCTTCGTTAGGAAAATAGTGGCAAGATCTAGAACCAGCATGGTGAGACAAAGCTTCGGCAACCCTGAAAATTTTTGGCGACGCCGTTTGTTCAAAGTTAAAGTTTTTTGCAAAACACTTTGACTTTACTAAAAAACTTTGATTTTGAGCAAACAGTGTGGCCGAAAATTTTCTAAATTGCTAGAGCTTTGCCTCCCCATGCTAGTTCTAGATTTGGTATCGATTTTCTCAATGGAGATCGTATGTTACTGAAACACACCCGAGAGTGCCATAACTATAGCACCCCGGGTGTTTTGGAACATTCCTGATATCCCAACGCCTTAAAAGTTGGCACGTTATTTTCCTCCAAAGTATCCATTTGCGTCGGGGATGAATACATTCCAAGGAGCATGCCCAACAGAGAAAAAAGAAAGTATTTTTGAATAATACACATTAGATTCAATTATAGTCGAAATGACATCGAAATAATGTTGGACAATTAACGTCAAATATTTATGACTTGTCACATTATAAGATACAAAAATATAATTGAAAAATGTTGTATGAAAATTGAATTAAAACTGTTATAACGTATCGTGTACATGGAACTGAACTTGAATAGGTGGAATAACTTTGCGGTTGCATGCATCTAAACCAAATAAATATTATAAATCACAAAGACCACTCTAAATTTTCAAACACTTCTTTAAACACCATATTTGTTGTTCAATTTTTTTGCTTGACCATCCTTGTCACAAATTGAAATCTTCAATCCACTCCTATTTGTAACTGTGGAGATAGCAACATACAATGGTCCACCGGTAAATACCAGCCTCCTCAAATAAATGAGAACATTAGAAAGCAATTGGCCCCCACTCTTGTTGATCATCATCGCATACGAAACAATCAAAGGAAATTGTCTCTATTGGAATTTAAACAACAATCTTGGATCAAATAGAGTCGATGTTTGAAAATGCGAAAGTTGTCTAATTACAGAATACACGGATGTATTTGGAACATGTTCTAAATGCCGCCGAAATTATTGAGGTAGATTCGGTTACTGCTTAAGTACAATGCAATGTATCTAGGTCTAATTAATTGATAATAGATAAACCTAGATGTAACAACACGATCCAAGATGAACCTAGCATATTGCAGAGAGCAAATAGTAAAAGAAGACCCAAACTTAACGTGAAAAATCCCATAGGGTAAAACACCATGTGTCCATTGCCAATGGACAAAAACCAATCCACTAGTCAACGAAGAGTTTAAATCAATACAAAAATGATAAAGGATAGTATACACATAAACTAGTCAACATCTAAGAATTAAATGAAAAACTCACTGTTTTTCTTCTTAGCATATAACGCGAGCCGACATCCCACCACTCATTAGTAGCTTCTTATAACTCCATTGATCCTCCAACTTGATCTCCACTCTAGTGTGGATCTTCTACTATTGAAGCTCTTATCGTAGTGGTTTCAAACTCCTGTTGGCCATGTTCTAGTTGAAAGATCAAAGGTTGTTGACTTTAAAAGAACTTGTATACCACTTGAACAATAAAGCTCTGTTCAGATCCGATGTTAGATGTGCATGGAGAAGTCAAAAAGCACTCTAGAATTTTTATATTTCTTTGAACGTGTGCTAGGTGTGTATCTTCAAGGGTTGCACAATTTTTTACTCATCTTATTAATTTATACAAGCAGTTGTCTCCCCACAAAAAAACTACCTTTTGTAAACATTTCTACAGGAAAATAATTCCTTGTTAGTTGTAGGATTATTAAATAAGGTAAGATAATAAAAGATAAACTAAAATAAAATGTCATTCTTACCTTGTAAAGTTTTATTTACTTACCAACACAATCATAATAGAATCATTCTCAAATATGGTAAGTATTATGGCGGGCATTTACACATGCAATATAATACCGCAAGCGCATGGGTGGACAAGTAAAAAGGTTTCGGACTTAAAGGTCCAGTTATCGTTCCCACAAGAACGAGAGTAATTTTACACTAGTTAATTGATTAGTATAATACATATACCACACATAAACACATTTTGAGACTGGAAATTGTTTGGTTATAACTAAAAAGCTTTAAAAACATACAATGAAGTAAAGTAAAGCAAGTAAACACAATAATAACTTGAAACGAGAGATAAGTTGAGATTATCGATTTCACCATGTAATTAATGCTCAGCTTGTTCTCACATGGGCCACTTGTCGTTTATGTTAGACCCAATTTTCCTTAAATAGGTGTTTTATCTCTCGAATGTCGAATCACTCCTTTTTTTATCAACTCAACCTACTATATCTCTATATCGATTGAAGGTTGATCCAAAGCATAAAACTTCGTGAAAATTCTCAAGGGATCGTCCAAGATGAGATGTATATCTCTATCCTCACCAAGAACTTTGAATGAACACTATTTGGTCTAAGTTGAACATTCTTTTCTCAAAACCTATCCAAATCACAAATCAACGGTACTTGTTGGCTAAACAAGTGAAGAGCAACAAAGACAATGGAATCCACACACAACTACAAGCAACACAATGATTCAAACTAGCTTAACACCAATAACATGATCAAACTCACCAACAACCTCAACTTAGAAGGTTTATCCCATAAGAGCAAGTAAAGAAATTGTGAAAATGGAAATATTCATTATAATGTAAAATTCAACGATTAAAATACAAAGAAGATGATACAGGGACTCCCCTTAAGTCATGGACTTGAGGCAAATAGCCATGATCTTCTTCATCTACAAAGCAAGTAAAGTGTGACCTAGCTTCTCCCTTTTTTCTCTTATCTTGAGAGCTCAAGCAAGAGGGATCCAAAAGATAATATATAAGGGCCATAATATCTCTAATATAGAAAAACCAAAACTACCTAAAAAGCCCCAAAAGTGGAGGAGAAAATGGGAAGAAAATAAATGAAATAGCAAAAACTGTCCAAACTCACAGTTCTGGTTCTGATGCAGTTACGAATGTAAGTATCAGTGTTACTGCTTTTTTGTACGGTCGTATCAAACTCTTTGCTTCTTTTCTTCTATTTGATCAAGTACGGCCGTATATCTTCCATTCCAGCCATAAGTATCCATTGTACGGCCGTAATCGATCATGTACGGCCGTAAATAACTGTCTACATGAATTTGGCACCTTACCTTCATGAATTAAAGCCGTAAGACATATTTGTACGGCCGTAGGGTTTTTCTATGGCTGCAAGTCTGATTCTTACGGGCGTACAAATGCCTTGCCTCCTTTTTCTTCATCTTTTTGCTTCCAGCCTGCCTTTTTTCGCTCATTTTCTTTGTTTTCCTGCCCGTTCCACATTGTTAACCTACATAGATCAAATTAGTGAATTATGAGTAGAGATCTGCTCGATTTATCTATTTCCAAACTGTTAAAAGCACCTGAAGCGTATATAAAAACGCACCTATCATATTAAACAACTTGTAATCCAAGAAAAAAGTCTCCTAGGTATGTAGGACATGTGAGGCTTTTTTAAAAATCATTCTTTGCTACAACTCTACATCTTATTTAATCACATGTATTTTGATGTATATAAAACACTAAGAAATTCTACGTGCGATCAAATAAAATTAATCTAATCACATAATTAGTTAATATACGTACATGATTAAAAATTAATTAAAATTCATAAATTTACATGCATGCATTGGAAAAATAGAAATGACAACAAAAATAATTAACTTATATAAAAATAAGTTAACAGTCTCCCCATTTGGCTTTTCTATTTTTCCAAAACCAAGTCATCGAAATATATAGCACTAAAGTAGAAAATTATTATCTTTCCTTTAACATTATATCTCTCCCTCTCAATGAAACACATTAACACAAGTTAATAGAAGAGAAGCAAGCAATGGAATCTAAGCAACACAAATGATCAAAGCATTAAAGGAACATAAAAATTCCAAACAAAAGAAAATAGAGTTGCTTAATCCCCTACGATATGAGATGACGATGCTACTTTCCCTTTTTGGACAAATAGGCAAGTCAAATATCTATTGCTAATGGAGAATGGTAGCTCAGATGCATCTAGTAGAGGAGTGGCAGTGGTGTGGAGATGTCAATTAGCTGGTCAGTAAATAATTGGGAAAAAAATGAGGTACCACTTTTGTTAGGCCGCAACTAACTATTTTGATCTACAAAATTTGCCACTTAAGTCCACTGTATACTGCCACTTTTTCGATCAAAATATTAATAATGCATGAAAAGCAATGCATTTAGAGCTGGGTGCATCTGGGGTGCCTTAAAGTATGAGACGAATCATATACATCCGGGTACCATTAGCTTTCTTTGAGTTAGATGCACATGTGCAGCGTATAGTCCACCATGCTTTTACTTAAGTCTGTTATAGTGAGTGTGTGATCCGAACAACCATTAGCCAATCACGTACTGTCAAATGCCTTATGGTTCCCCTAACTTATTGTCTTTTCATTGTAGTGCATAAGCAGACCGATCTTTATCTGCATAAGATCCAATTTTCAGGTTCGGCGAATGGCATTGTCTTTTGGAGATGAAAACTCTATGGACAATACCTAGAAGTTATCTTATCAAATTTTCCCCTTCCTTTTTCGATTTTTGCTCATTTTTCACATTATTTTTCATTTTTCTTTTGCAAAGGATATGAACTTGGTTTAGATTGACAACTTTCTTTTCCATTGTCGCTACCATTGGAGAATCAATTGTGTGTAATGCTAAAAGAAAGATAAAGATCATGGATCTACACCTAGAAATATAGAACCCCAATCAGAAGTGATAACCTTATAGCATTGGCCACGGTGACTTATTCTTTCGGATTGTCCGACTAAGTGCTTTAGTCATGCTAGGAGGCTTGTTGACTAACGTTTGCTAGATGTATCCCCATCTTTGTTAGCTTCGAGCTCTGAGATGTATCTTTGATAGAGATGACCTATAGTCAGACTGAATCACATATATTGAATAGGAAATATCTAACCTATATGCATATAGAAAATGCAAAAACAAATGAAATAAAGATAAAATGCATGACAATGCATTTTTTTGGTGTATTGAATGCATGATCCTATTTAGGTGGAGTGGGACGTTGATTTTCTTTCTAAAGTGTTCAAATTTAGCAATATCAAGGGCTTTATTAAACAAATTAGTTTGTATGTGCTCTAGAGTGGTAATCTTTTGTTCTACCAATTCTTAAATGAAATGGTTTGTTGAAATCGATGTGTTTCATTTTGGAATGTTGGATAGGGTTCTTTGACACAGATTTGGACAAGAGTAAGTTTTGCTTATCATCATCGAATGCAGATGTCTCTAATTGTAGTTTTCCTATATTAGTCTAAACATCTACAATTTTTTGGCTATCCTTTGATCAATTATCTGACTCCTGGGTCGGCCCCTTTTTAGTTAGGTTCACCTATAGTGAAACCATGTTCAAGTCAGGAAAGATGTTTCCTGTAGTATCTGCTACTAATGCAGCTGAACCATGTTCTTCCAAGTATGTCTGTTTGTGCTTGCAACAGCTTCTTCCTTTCTTCCGCAATAATGATTTGACCAATTTGTCCTTTATCATCATGATAACATTCCTAGCACAATATAGAACTCACAACCCCAAGATCAAGCAGTAGTAATCATTAGAATCAAACTCGGGAAGAGAAACTAGGAATCAAACATGAGGAACGAAAGCAAGTTTTCACAAAATTCTAGTAGACAAGTCACAAGAACATAATCTAACCACAAGCATCAAATAAACGCAAACTAACAATCACAAGAAGTTCAATGAGATCCTAAATGCATGCGACAATGGAAAAAGTGCAAAACGCATGGAATTTCTTTTTTTTTGGTGTAAAATACAATTTAATAGCACAAAAAGTAACTGCTAAGTAAAAACTCTTATTTTTATAAGCATTAATTTTTTTTTCCTAATTCGTACTTGTTTCCCTTTCATGTTGGTCATGGTTGTGGAATCTCTCCTATTAGAAGACTTGCTTTGCATGCTTTTAAACAATTTAGAACAATTAGGATTCTTGTGACCTTTAATCCTACAATGGTAACGTATAGGCACAAACTTGAAATGACCATCATTCTTATATTTACTTTTGCCCATTACTATTTTAAAAGATCTTCCATCATCACTAGCAGTAAAGGACCTAATAGAAGGTGTACGTCTATGGAGATTACTCCTACTGATATGAATGAAGGAAGCTTCACATTGGTTGACTCACTTTGGATGCCGGTCAGGGCAATCACATAAGCTCAAGCGAACAAATTAAAGATGGCGATGACAAGCTTGGTTGGAGAAACATGGAAAGACCTCCCTAACACTTTATCTCAAGGCTTGGGACAAGGATTGGAAGTTGAAGATGTGAAAAAGATTAAATTCTTAAGCATTTGGACCCATTCTACACAAGAAACCATGATCAGGGGATAAAACAATGTAAGAGGAGAGCTCAGAGATCCAAATGGCAATTTTGGTACAAAAAATCAAGGCATGTGATTGCCCACGTGACCGAATACATATATTTGAAGATGGAGGCGAAAGTAAGGCTGTAGGCCGTAGCGTGTAGCCTTAGAATTTTCAAGCATGTGGTCACATGCAGAGCCACATTGGATAAACTTTTGGTGAAGCCATGCAGTCACGTACAGGACCGCATGGTCCAAAATTTTGATCCGAGGTAAGTTAGATATTTTGGGATATCTGTAATATTATAATGTATTTGTTTCCCAAACTTAGCCAATGAGTTTCTTTCCTTTTTGGTGACGTATAACTATCAAAATAGGCTCATTTTATAACCTTAATCTTGATGAATACATTTGAGAGCTTTTAGCTTGTTGAGTTGAGAGTGGCTCCTCACCCAAATTTTGAGAGCTTAGAGATCATTGTTGAGTCGAGTTTTTCTCCTCATTTGTTTCTTTGTTCTTGGAAAAAATTGGAACTTATCAATATTTTGTTCATCTCTTGGGGCGTTTACCATTGGTAGCTGTCTACTCCACATTGCTGGAGGTGATTGGTTTAATATAACAGTTGTTGCTACGTCGTGAGTCGAAGTTTGATAGTTTACTGATCGAAATCACAGGATTTTCAGATTTTCTGGATCCGTTCTAATCTCCTGTGGATTGAATTAGTACAATTCTAACGTGGTTTGCATCAATTGGTATCAGATCTTAGATTCTAACTATCCAGTATTCTATCTTTTATTTTTATATATTATTGTTCTAGTTTCAATTTCTAGGACTTAGATTTGGATTTATATTTTAATCTAGTGTTCTTTAGATAATCTTTGTGTTTCTAGTTGTTGTTGTGTTGTTGTATTATAATTGTGTATTGTTATTGTTGTTGGATCAAGGAAAAAAATGGAGAAAATCGGAAATTTATAAAAGAAAAAATTCATATAAAAAAGAAAGAAAAAATGGGATCCTCCAACATATTGTGAACAGTGGTTCGTCGAACTTTGGCTACACTTAAAGAATATTGTGATAGAGCTTCATTGATATAGAAGTTCATTGTTTGAGTGTTATCCTTGGATCACATTCATTTCTACGTGGCATTGACATCAACTGTGGATTGAATTGATCAAGAGTTGTTCTTATTCTGATTCAGTTCGTTTAGTTCCTTGTGATCAAAGAGTTGTGGGAGAACAAGTCGTAAAAGACCATTGAAGAGTTAAACACGAGTGATATAAACAAGTGAGGATACTATCTTACACTTGAGCACACAATGTACAATGCATATTCCACTATGGGTTGAGATCACAATCCAATGTTAGCAAATGAGTTTAGAAGAATATTGCAAGAGAATAATCAACATCTAAAGGAATCTATTGCCCGATTTGGAGATAGATTAACCGAATGGAGGCCTAACAAGGGAAATGACACAATATGGTTGATATTGATGAGTATAAAGATGAATATAAGGAGTATAGAAGAGAACAAAGGGGAGATAGAGAAAGATGAAAACATCACGGGCCGAAATGAGGAAGATAGTGATATTAAGAATGTGAAGATCGAAATGCCTATATTTCAAGGTAAAGTAGATCCGAATACCTATCTTGATTGGGAATGTTGAATAGACATTATGTTCCAATTTCACCAAATTCTGAAGGCATGAAAGGTACCTTTGATCGTAAAAGAATTCACGGGATATGCATTGAGTTGGTAGAAACAATTGACCACCACTAGGCGTCGAAACTTGGACGACCCCGTGGACCCTTCGGAATTGTTAAAGACTACAATAGGAAGAGGTTCGTCCCAACACAATATTAGAGAGAATTGTATCAAAGATTACAAGCTTGTAGCCAAAGGGAACGATTTGTGGAAGATTATTACCAAAAGATGGTGACTCTTCTCAATAGAGTTCGGATAGTTGAAAAAGAGGAAGCCACCATGGCTTGGTTCTTGAGTGGATTGAATAGAGAAATTGCTAACTATACCAAGCTACAAGATTGTGCCAATCTTCAAGAGTTAGTACATAAGGCCGTGAAAGTTGAGAAGCAAGTCAAAAGGAAGGTTACAAGTAAGCTTCAAACCATGGGTGCTAGTAGTAACTTTGTCAAATCAAATTGGGCCAAAAACAAGAATGATAAAGACCTTTGAAAGGTAGGAATGATCCACCAAAGGTGGCTCCGGTTGTTGAAGATAAGGACAAGGGAAAAATGGGGAGTCCATCTATTCGAAACTAAGATATTAAATGCTTCAAATGTCAAGGAATCGGTCACATTGCATCCAAATGCCCTAATAGACAAACTACGTTGGCACGGTATAATGGGAAAGTGGGAACCGATAAAGAGAATGAAGAAATCCCCTACATTGAAGAAAAAGAAGATATAGAGGAGGATGAACAATTCATTGCTCCAATTCTAGAATTCTTACTGAAAAAGAGAGCTCTTAGCATGCAAGCAAAGGTTGATCAGACGACACCACAAAGAGAGAACATCTTTCATACCCGATGCTTAGTGAATGGTAAGCCTTGTAGTGCTATCATTGATTGGGGAAGTTGTACCAATGAGGCTAGTACTTTATTTGGAGAGAAATTGGGATTACCATTGATAAAACACCTAAAACTATATAGATTGAAATGGTACTTGGGTGAGGTTAGGGTAAACAAACAAGTGCTAGTGATTCTATCTATTGGACCTTATGTTGATGAAATAATGTGTGATATGGTTCCCATGTAAGCTACTCATATTTTGTTGGGAAGATTGTGGCAATATGACTATAAGGTAATGCATGATGGATATCGAAATTGCTATAGCTTCAAAATGAATGGAAAACTGGTCCTTTATCTCCACAGCAAGTTTATGAGGACCAAATGAAGCAAAAGAGTGAGGTTGATGAGAGAGAAAAGAGGGAAATATAAAACTGAGAATCGATCAGAAATATGGGAGATAAAGCGAAAGGAGAGATAAGCGAGAATAAATAAGAGGGTAATAAGAAAGAGTATTTCTTTGTAAAAAAGAGAGAGATTTTGAAAACCTTGTCCGAAAATCAACCACTTGTGATGTTAATGTATAAGGAATCATGCTTTGTGCTTGATTCTAACCTTGATTCCCTCCCTAGTTTAGTTATTTATCTCTTATAGGAATTTGAAGACATGCTACTCTAGGAGTTGCCAACTGGATTACAACCCATTTGGGGGGATTGAATAGAAAATTGATTTGGTACCTGGAGCCGCAATGCCAAACCGCCCCACTGATCGGAATAATCTCAAAGAAACCAAGGAATTACAACGCCAAGTGGAGGAACTCTTGAGATAAGGTTGCATCCCAGAAAGCATGAGCCCTTGTGCGGTGCTGGTATTGCTCATGCCAAGGAAAGACAGATCTTGGAGGATGTGTGTTGATTGCCTAGTCATCAACAACATCACGGTAAAGTATCGTCACCCTTTTCGTCAATTAGATGATACGCTAGTTAAATTACATAGTTCTAATGTCTTTAGCAAAATTGATTTAAAGAGTGGCTATCATAAAATTCGAATGAAAGAGGGGGATAAATGGAAAACGGAATTCAAAACCAAATATGGATTATATGAATGGATGATTATGCTGTTTGGATTAACAAATACATCGAGCACTTTTATGAGACTAATAAATCATGTTTTAAATGTTTTCATTGGTTCATTGTGGTGTATTTTGATGATATCTTGATTTATAGTAAGGGTTTAGAAGCTCTTGTTGATCACCTTAGGTTTGGCTTAAAAGTTCTAAGGAAGAAAAGTTGTTTGCCAACTCTACTAAAAGTCAATTTTGTTTAGAAAAGATAGTTTTTTCTACCTATACAGTGAGTGCTAATGGGTAAAAGTTGATGAAGAAAAGATAAAAGCAATCAAGTAATGGCCTATGCCCAAGGCATAACCGAAGTTAGGAGTTTTCACGGTGCGGCTAGTTTCCATAGGAGACTTGTGCCTAATTTTAGTACTCTAGCCGCCCCATTAATTGAAGTCATCAAGAAAACTATAGGTTTCAAATGGGGTGTTGAGGAAAAACATACTTTTCAAACTATCAAGAATAAATTGTGTTCTTCACCCGTGTTTGCTTTGCCCAACTTTAATAGGGCTTTTGAAATTGAATGGGATGTCTTAGGAATATGTATTGGTGCTATTTTGATGCATGAAAGGAAACCGATTGCATATTTCAGCGAAATGTTGAGTGGAGCAGCACTCAACTGTCCAACTTATGACGAGTAGTTGTATACATTGCTTCGAGCCTTTGGCCTAAAGAGTTCGTAATTCACACCGATCACGAATCTCTAAAGCATGTCAAGGGACAAGGCAAGTTGAATAAATGAAATGCAAAGTGGATGGAGTTCATTGAGTCATTCTCCTATGTGATTAAGTACAAATACGATAAAAAGAATGTAGTTGCTAATGCTTTATCGTGCAGGTACGCTTTACTAACCACTTTAAATACTAGATTATTGGGGTTTGACTTGGTGAAAGAATTGTGCAAAAAGGATCCCGACTTTTCTAGCATTTTTGTTGCTTGTGAAAAAGGAGTTTTGACAAGTTTTTAGGCTAGAATGGTATTTGTTTAGAGAGAACAAGTTGTGTGTGCCTACTGGTTCTATTCGGGGAGTTGTTGGTGAGGGAATCCTATAGTGGAGGCTTGGTGGGATACTTTGGAATTCAAAAGACTTTGGAAGTTTTACAAGAACATTTCTATTGGCCGAAAATGCACAATGTAGAGAAAATTTGTGCCAACTCTATTACTTATAAAAAGGCCAAGTCTAGCAGTTTACCCCAAAGTTTATATACGCCTTTGCTGGTGCCACAAGCACTATGGGTAGATATCTCGATGGATTTTGTGTTGCGGCTACTGAGGTTTAAGTTCGATCTTTGTTGTGGTAGATAGGTTTAGAAAGATGGCTTATTTCATTTCTTTCCACAAAACCGACGAAGCCACACATATAGCTGACCTGTTCTTAAGAGAGATAGTGTGCATTGCATCGCACTCCCAAGGCAATTGTGCCAAATCGAGATTTTAAATTCCTTAGCTATTTTTGGAAAACGTTGGGGGGTAAGTTACGAATAAAACTTTTTTTTCTACCACTAGCAACCCCAAACCGATGGCCAAATCGAGGTAGTTAATTGAACTTTATCACAATTGTTACGTACTTTGATTGGTAAGAACTTGAAAAGTTGGGAAGAATGTTTGTCATTTGCTGAATTTTCTTGTAATGGTACTATTCATACTTTTACTGATTTTTTTCCCATTGAAATTGTTTATGGTTTTAATTTGCTAACCCCATTTGATTTGATTTGCCCATGAATGAAAGGGTTAGCTTAGATGGAAAGACAAAACTCGAGCTTGTTCAGGATTTGCATGAGAATGTAAAGATGCGAATTGAGAAACAAAACAAATAAGTTTCGAATCGGGTTAACAAGGGAAGAAAGAAGATCACATTTAAGCTGGGAGATTGGGTATGGTTGCATTTGAAGAATGAAAGGTCAACAAAGGCGGTCGAAATTTCTACGGTCCATTTCGAGTGACCAAACAAATCAATGACCGTGCTTGGTGGATCTCCCAAGTGGCAGCTGTATTTTTGCCCCTTTCACTGTTTCTGACCTTGTTACTTTTGATGTAGGTGGGGATTCGTGGACTAATCTACCTAAAGAGAGAGGGGGTGATATGCATCAAGGAAGCTCCACATCACTTGACTTATTTTGGATGCCGGTTGGGCCAATTACACGGGCTCGAACGAACAACTGAAAGATGGCGATGAAGAGCTTGGTTGGAGAAATATGGCGGGACTCTCCTAACACTTCATTCAAGGCTTGGGATGAGGATTGAAAGCTGAAGACATGGAAGAGATCAACTTTTTAAGCATTGCAGCCCATTCTACGAAAGAAACAACGACCGGAGGTTAAAACAATGCAAGAGGAGAGCTCGGGGATAAAAATGGAAATTTTGGTGCAAAAAGTCAAGGCATTCAATCGCGTTGAAGATGGGGGTAAAAGTGGACTATAGGCCGCATAGTGGAAATTGTGGTCATAGAATTTTCAAGCATGCCATCATGTACAAACTTTTGGTGAAGGCATGCGCATATGTACTACCGCATGGTTCAAAATTTGGACCCTAGATAAGTTCGATATTTTGGGATATTTGTAATATTATAATGTATTTCTTTTCCAAACTTAGCCAACAAGTTTCTTTCCTTTTTGGTGATGTATAAGTTAATAAGTATCAAAATAGGCTCATTTTGTAACCTTAACCTTGATGAATATATTTGAGAGCTTTTAGCTTCTTGAGTTGAGATTGTCTCCTCAACCAAATTCTTAGAGATCATTGTTGAGTCGAGATTTTCTCCTCCTTTATTTCTTTGTTCTTGGAACAATTCATACTTATTTTGGTGTTCACAACTGTTGGTTTTCTACTTGACATTGCTTGAGGTAATTTTTTTAATAAACCCATTATTGCCACACCGTGAGTCAAAGGTTGAGAGTTTATTGACATTGCCAAATTGTTTCTTTTCCAGATCAGTTCTAATCCTATATGGGTTGCATTAGCACAGTTTTAACATGATTTGCATCACTAACCATGATAAGTCTTAGTCATGTTCAAAGAATGTGAGGTTCTAAATTTCTCACGACGAATTTTGCGATAGTGAAATTACGTATGAGAAGAAGAATACTTATCTGGACCTTGGTATGCCTCAAAAGTTTGAGGTTTTCTTTCAAATTTTCCTTTGGCTATGTGATGGGTTCGACTAAAATTCTTCTTCTTAGAAGGTCCAACCTCATGCCTTCTTGTTGCGTATCTTCTTATACCAAACCAATCGACATTGTCAGGTTTACCTTTTTGCTCCAGAGATGAACCTTGATTCTGATTCTGGACCTTTGTCTATAAAGATGTATCTACTTTTGATTTTGTCCTAGCATCTGGAGTAGGTAACTACAAATAAGTCCTAGAAAGATTCTGTTAGTGAATACATATGTGTGATACACAACTCCAATGTTATCTACCAAATCAAGTGTCAACTCAGTCTTGTCTCTTGTTTGAGTTTGTTTAGGCCTAGATAGATCTAAGTTGTCGACAAATCCTTTTGCAGACTGATTTGAACCAGGCATGATGTATCTAATGCCATAAGAATCAGATGTAGTCAGCTTGCTACTAGAGGCAGCAGATGTATCTAGTATTGGACTAGCTTTATTATTTCTCTCCGATTACTTTTGGTGATCATCTCTTTTACCAGTTTCTTTCACAAAGACAACGCGATCACTTACTGTGCTTTTTCCTTTTCCTTCGTAACCAAGATCTCATTTTCCATAATTGAGAATTTCATTCAATCTTGCAACACTAATGGTAAGTTTCTTGACTCTTTCCTTTGAATTATTCAACTTCTCATTGACTTTGTTCAATTAACTCTCATTTACTTGCAATAGATTCTAAACGGTTAGGATTGTCTATGCATTAACAACTTTCTCATCTTTCATGGCCAAGATAAGAGCCTCGAGGTTTATATTTTTATCTTTCTTTGCTGGTAATTTTTCATCAATTGTGGTGTAGTCTAGACAACTTCAGTGTGTCTTTCAGTTCATGCTAGATATATAGGGGTGAACTCTCGTAGAACTGGCATCAGGAGTAGGACAGCTCACAGAATCAGTATCAGGCATATGTAGAGCAATAACAGCAATTACTTGATTTTCATATCTACTCTCGTTTGAGTCTGAGTTAGATGCAAATGTCTCTTCATCGCCCCATGTGATATTCATGGTACAAGGACCCGTGTCACCTTACGGGCCTGTTCTATACACATAAATTTCCACTAATTTTCACTAACTTTTTCTCTCTCATTATTTTTAACCACTCATATAATTACTTTACATTTTTAATATATTTTTCCCAATTTTCAATGACACATCTAACTCTTCATTCAAGTAAATCCAAAATATTTGGTATAGAACAAGCCCTACGTCCTTTTGATGAATTATGCACAATTTTATTGTTAATGTCATAATAAATGATTCAATTTATTTTTATTATTATTATTATTATTATTATTATTATTATTATTATTATTATTATTATTATTATTATTGTCAGCATCATCATCATCTATAATTCTACCTTATTTTACAGTGGAAGGACTTAGACACCTACGTGATCAATGTGCCAATTAGAATGTTTAAGTTTATGTAAATGAGTTTAACTACGATGTTCTTAGCTTTGTGTGTTTAAATATCTTATAGTTAAAGCCTATTATTGTCTACTTAGGATTTAACTTAAGTTAAAAAAAAAAAAGAGTTAAAAGCGGGCATGTTAATTTGGGCCCAATTTAAAGTAATGTCTTAAAATCACAAATCCTAAGCCTAATTTTGATTCATTAACAAGACTCGATGACCTTGGCCCAAAATCTATAACCTTAAAGTCTCGTTTATCCCTCTACCCTCTTTCACGTTTCATTCGTACCAATCAACTCTCGTCTGTCTCTCTCTGTCAACATCGACTTTAGTAGGAAAGCAGGTAAAATCCAACCATTATTCTTTGTTTTACGCGCTCACACACGCAAAATGAAGACTCAAAGAATGATCTTCCATGTTCTGTTAGTATTGTATCCTTTGATTTTGATTAGGGATTCTACAACAACAACAACAACAACAACAAACTAAGCCTTATTCCCTACAGATAGGGGTCGGCTGTATGGAACCATATGAGAACTACGTCGGATCGTGGGTATGAGTTTTGCTATACCACGCCTTCCTATCCAAAGCTAGTTGCCCATCTACCTGTTTAATAAGCATATCTGTACGAATGACTTGCATCCACGTTTGTAACGGTCTTCCTCTACCTTTCCTTATATTTCCTACCCTAATACTCTTACTCTTTCTCACGGGTGCATTCTCAGGTCTCCGCAGTATGTGTCCAAACCATCTCAATCGGTTCTCCCTCATCTTATCCTCAATCGGGGCGACTCCTAATCTACCACGAATATCTTCATTGGTAATTTTATCCTTCCTAGTCTTACCACACATCCACCTCAGCATACGCATTTCCGCAACATTCAATTTGTGTTCATCTACCTTCTTAACTGCCCAACACTCGCTACCATATAGTAATGCCGGTCTTACAACTGTTCTATAAATTAGGGATTCTATTAATGTAATATATATAATATAGATAGAGCTTTGAAATTGATCTTTTCGAATATTATAAAGCTTGAAGTATGTTTATGATTCAATTTTTTTGTATGAATGTAATTATGCGTGTTATGCTATTGGATGTTCTGAAAAAATGGGGGTTGAACCTGGTGGTGTGAAACTAGGATGGGTATTGTGATAATGATATTGAGGTTGAAAGTAATAAGTTTTAGTATGCACTTCAGGTGTTTGGTGAAATGCCTAGGTGAATTGTATGATATATGTGATTAACTAGGCTATTCTGTTCCCTAAATTTTGAAGGTCATAACTTTTAGTATATGTTGAATTTGGCATGGTTCATGGAAAATGACCTCCCATGAGTTATCTATCATTTAAATCTAGAATGGCGTCATTTGAAGGTCAGTTGAAGTTTTCATGATACTTTTCGTATACGCTCTAGTTTTACTCGAGAACAATTTTTAGACTGGTAACCCAAACGTGCTTATCATGAGCTAATTTTCAATTAAGTTAAAGTTATATGAGTGTTCCGCCTCTTGTATGAATTTCGTGATTTTACGACTTATTTACTATTTTAAAATGATTTTTTTTTAATAAATTGTACTACACTAGTAGAAACTTTTGTAGCTTCTGTACTTGGAGTTAAAGATGTGCAACGACATCTATAACTTGAATTTTGATGTCATTTACATGTATAATGTAGCCACATGAGTTATTTAGACAACCCAATTAGATTCACCTGATTTTGTACTTAAATTTGAAGTAAAGGATAATAGTTTAAGTTTGTAGATTGATGGTATTTTGATTGTGGGGGTCCTATTTAAAATGTTTCCTCTATATTTTCTTTATAACTAATTAGGGTTTTGGCACATTGGCGTTGTGGGAAACCAAGATACTATGCTTGCTAATCAAATAAATCAAACTTATTAAGGAATTCAGGTAAGTAAATTCCCCTTCTTGACTTTAAATGAAGTTGAACGTGTAAGGTGAAATTTATATGTTGGTTGCTTCTAAGTGGAGTTATTTATTTAAAATAATTTCTTCATTACACATGCACTTTGTCATTGCATCTGTGAAGCATGCACAGCCAATGGCTTTGGAAAAGTTTAGTATTTTAAATGTTAAAGTATGAAAGTGAAGTCCTTTTCGTGGAAAATGATATACATCCTAAATTTTTAATGAAAGAACGGTTGTATCTCTAGTGAATGGGAAATGGGGTGTGGGGAACTGGCATACCCTGCCTAGAATGTTTACCGCTTTGCGGTATTGAATGGATTGTTTAATGCCTTGCGGTATAGAATGAAATGTTTATTCCCTTTGAGGGATTCAACGGAATGTTTACTATAGATAGTTTTAAATCTGGTTCCAAATAATAACTGCCCACTGGTGAGCTTAATGGCTATAGACAATACACCAAGGTAGCTCACGATGGAAAGTAAATTTTTTTGAAAGGAAGTGAACATTTTGAACGAAGATTAATTGACTTTGAAATGTTTAAGTTCAAGAAAGTTGGCTACATATTTTGAAACACATATATGCATTGTATGTTATAAGCATGCATCACGTGCATGGAATTTGCTTACTAGGCTTTAGGTAACGTAATTATTTCCCTTTGTAGGTAATGAAAGTTCGATGGCAGTGGCAGTAGCTTGAAGGCACGCTCAACCAATACTTAATTTTCTAGCTTTTCGTTTTCATTTAAATTAAAGAATGTTCCATGCTTAGGCTATTTCTTTATTATTCATTTATTCGTTGGTTAAATTGTTTCCAATTACGAGATTTTTGGCATCTTATTTTGGGTTGATGGACATGTTGGAAACTTGTTCTTTTATTTGGAAATAGTCTTGAATATGGTTTATTTTAAGTTTTTTTTTTGGTAAAAGCTTTAGTATTTTTGTGCTAGTGCATAAAGGAATGTGTTAAAAATGAAATAGTGGTCATTGAATGCATGAATATTAAAACGATTGATTGATGGTCCTTTGACTAAAGGAATGCTATTATTGAAATTCAAAGGCCTTGTACACCACACGAGACTTCGTATTGGTTTGATTTCATTGTATATTACAATTATAATATTTTTGAATGCAATAGTCTGAGATTAGTTTTATGCGCATATTGTTGGAGAAATATAAATTAAGTTTGAAACTTGAATAAACATAGGTTTTTTCATCATGGGCATGAATTAGGAGACATAATACACTATAATAGGTAAAGAAAATAATGCTTGTTGCTTAGAGGATGTATCGGGATGATTCAGGTATTAGTTTCTTTATTTGGAAAATGATGAAATATACGAGTCAAGTGGGAGAATGTTAGTCTTAACTTCCTACATATTGTTGTGACCCAATATTCCATGATAGTGTACTATTTTGGTTGAGAATTGAATTATTATGGAACAATATTACATAACGATAGACCCATAAAAATCCAAGTAAGACTAGGATTGCATCAAGGGTTTTATGATATGCAAAACTTATATAGTAATGCTATTAGGATCCCTTGTTACGACCCGAATTTTCGCTTATTTAAATTTCAACTACTACTTGACCAAATCCGTTAATTATGGGTCAAAGTCAAAGTTTTAAAGGAATTTAATTTGATCTATTAAAAGTTTATGGATTTAATTGGAATTTTATGGGTTATGGATGCAATTAAGAGCCAAAGGACCAACTTAAATCAACCAAATAAGAGATGGGACCTAGGTTGCAAATTCTATATATATGTATATGTATGTGTGTATATATATATATATGTTACAACCAAGTAAATTGTGGACAACAACTGAGAATGAGAAACCGATTTATGCGAGAAGAAGAAAAGGAAAAAGTGAAAAAGAAAAGGAAAAAGAGAAGGGAAAAAGGAAGGGAAAGCTTGGGTTCGTCGTGGTTTCAGGTGGTAAGTGTGTTTCTTCAAATTTTCCCTATTGGATTCGAGGTAAATAGTGAATTTAATTTTAGGGTTTTACCAATTGACGTTGGGGATTCGAAATTTATCATTGGTTTGGGGCAATTAGGTGTTATTAAGATGTTATTTGGCCCTAATTAATTGTTTTAAAGTGGAATTAATGTTAATTGAGTAGTGGGTGATGAAGTGGATTGAAACTCACTTTACCTAGATGCTGAAAATTTAGAAATTTATTTTGGGATTCAATTGGGTGGCTACAATAGTGTAGAATATTGTTAAACCAATGAAAGAAAAGAAATAAAGCAATGGAATGGGGAAATTAGTGAATGTTAGAAAAGTTAAAGCTCAGTATTAAATGTGGTTAGACCATTGGTTGGGAATTCAAATGCATGGATTGTAATTAGAATGCTATTATTAAGCCTGATTGGGAATAAATTATTCTAAATTTTTTTCACTTTTTTCAAATTTTTCTCTCTCCTAAATCAATCACATCCACATATCTCATCACATCCACAAATCTCAACCACTCAATTCCACTCATTCTCTCTCCTCTTTTACATTAAAAATCTTTAAAAGCCATTATAATCTATTCCCAATCACCCTAATTATTTTAGGTGGTGAAGAGACGATTGGAGAAATCTACCAACCGAACTAGAAGTAGTTCATAGTTTTGTGAGTGGAAAAACTATATTTTACAAAGATAGCATGTTTTAAATTCCAATGTCCTTTTGCAGATTATTATGATATGTTATTATAAATAAATATTCCAAAAGATCGTTGATTTCATTAAGTGTAGTTTTCTTTTTTAAAAGATCATGTGAATATTCTTTTAAAGCCATCATAAAGTACCTCATTAGATTTCCCCGATCTGCACTGTTGTGATGTGTTCCACAGTGTATGACCAGAATCACAGAGGTCTTTGGGACCCACTTTCGTACACACATAGGCTTTGGGCCGTGTACGGGGGTGCTTAGCCTTTGGGGTTTGCTCTGCACGCGTATGACCAGATATTCAGATAAATCAGATTTTTGAGTGGCACACCACGTGTATTGAGAGTACTCTACACAAGTGTGTTGTTACTCGTTGGTACTTTTGATGCTATTTTCCAATAGATAATCTTTTGTTACAGAATTTAGTCTTCGAAAGCAAAGTCCATCTAAAACAGTGTGATAAGTGTTGTTCAGTTAAAACAATTTCAGTCATTAGTATTATCTTGATGATTTTCAATTATTTATGATATTTACGCATTTGGTTATAAAGAGATTTTATGAAGATATTTTAGATGGAAAACTACATATATTTGTGAACTTATCCACTAACTAGGTTACAAAACTCACATATTTCCCTAATGTTTTTCTTATCAGGAAGCAGTTGAGTGTGAGCTTGGATCGCCTGTTGACCACCACCACCCTTATTTTTTTTCCATTTAGCTAGTAGGTTCATTTATTTACTCATTCATTTATGAGCATTTAGTTGAGGCTTTGCATTTATTTGAAAATAGGTTTTTAAGAGTAGATTCATTGGTTTGTTCATTAGTTTATTCATTGATTCTTTTAAGTATTGTTCTCATTCAAGTTTTGGAAAATGACACTGATGTTAGATTACGGTGGTTGTGATTGTTTTTAAAGATTTCGACATTCTTTTATTTGAAAGGAGACTTGTGTTATGTTGGGTTGAATGCTTTAAGTTTCGAATAGATCCCTTACAGTATAGATATGGTCAAAATGCAGAGGAAACTTTGTCAAATTTTTTACAAAATGGCAATTAAATCATTTAAGTTGAGATAAAATCAAGCAGTTACAGTTTGCCTTAGCGGTGGACCCGACACTTAGTTGCGACCCATCATTGACGCACGCCACGTGTTAAGTTATTAGAGATAATTTGGTGTGGGGCGTATCATCCCTGGTCAATCATCTTCATAATGTAATGTACTCCATAACTACGAGACTGAAAGGCACTGGTAGTATCCTAATTTATTGTTTCAAGTATTGCGATAATGTTAATGGATGGATGTATGTTTTTGATCTGTCTAATTCTGCATCGATCTATATGCTCTTATTCATATTAAACTTGTATAGATCATTTAGTTTCTAATGCTCTAACATTACTTTCCCATATTGAACTTTGATATTTTTACATTGTTATATCAAGTGTTACAAATCGTAGAGAATTGATGATATTGATTTGTGATACATAGTACACTAAAAGAACTCTACTTTTGAGATTATTATAATACTGTTATGAAGTGAAGCACGAGGCACCCGAGGGAATAATATATATTATTCTATTAATGTGAATGACTATTATGTCCCTGATGAAATTATGTAATTACGATTGTGCCATTCGAAGTTTCCCTATAAATAGGGCTTCAGTTATTAATGAAAATAATTCAGAAAATTCTCTCTCTCTCTAAATTCTCTCTATTTTTAAGAAGTTTTATAACACGTTATCAGCACGAGCCTCTACTCGATCTGAGCCAGATTTCCTCTCACGTTACAGAAGAAAACAAAAAGGTATATAATATATATTATTATATATTACTTTATAATATAATAATTTAGTAAACGATAACATTTGTTTTCTTGACATATAAGAAGTATACATTATCAAAATCAAATTTTTCAACTTCATTATATTCTATTTAACGAGAACTCCAATTTGACACCAATATTGATAAGGTAATAACTCTTTTTAAGATATAAATTTTTAACTTGAACATCTATTTACAAATTAAAGTGAAAAGAAAACGATTTCTTAATCTTATAACATTGATATTATATTATATTTTATCTATGCGGATTGGACTGGACAAAGTTACCCATGCGGACCAAGGAAGAAACAGTTGGACTTTTTTTGTTACTTTTATTTATTGCAATTATTTCCAAGTGGTGGATTAAACTACCTATTTGGAGAATTTACTTTTCGCAATTTAATTACCGCAACACCTTCTACCTTATAATGGGTTCAACCGTCACAAACTGGAAGGTTTTATATATTTCTGCACTTTATATACTAAGTGATGGGTAATACCATCTACTAAGTAGATCCTACTCCTGAAGAAGTAGTTAATTACTATGCAATTTAATTTTCGCTATTTAAATTCTGCAATTTAAATTTATGTACTCTAAATATTATGTATATCTCCAATATGGTGGATTATACCACACGATTGGTTATAATTCAAATCTACTCTTGAAGAAGTAGTTAGTTTATATATTTTAGAAGAATATAATTTGCTCTTGAAGTAGCAAAATTTGAAAATATATTACTGTTCTATGGTAATAATCCCTGAAGGAAAATATATCATTCATATCCTGTAGATATTGATTAATTTTCTATTGTATATATGAAAATTAATCGGATTTAATTTTCTATTGTAGAACTACAAATGGAGAATATCACGAAACTTGATTTCATTTGCACTTGATATTTACGGAAAAATTATTTGTCATGGGTCCTTGATGCGTAAATCCATCCGATTTCAAAGGATCTAGGGACACTATTAAAGATGAAAATGAAGCATCGAAAAGAATCGCCAGTCAGATTTTCCTCCGTCACCATATCCATTGTGATCTTAAAGTTGAATATTGTGACAAGAAAAGACCCGAAGATCTTATGGAACAATTTGAAAGATAGATTTGACCATCGAGAACTGTGGTCCTTCCAAAAGCCCGCTACGAGTGGCTTCATCTTCGCTTACAGGATTTTAAGTCCGTAAGTGAATACAATTTGAGCTTTTAGAATCTGTTCTAAATTGAAGCTCAAGGGGAAGAGGTTAAAGAAGAAGATATGCTTGAAAAGACGTATTCAACGTTCCATGCCTCGAATGTCTTTGTTACAACAACGATGCAGAGCGAGGATTTAAAGTATTCTCAACTCATTTCATGCTTGCTTGTCGTGAACAAAATAATGAGTTGCTCATGAAAAATCATGGGATGCGTCCAAGCGGGTCCCTTTGCATTGCCGAAGCAAATGCTATCACCGCCAAGCTAATAATAAATCACGCCACGGACCTGGTTATAGACACGGACACGCAGGCGTGGGCGTGGGCGTGGGCGATGGGCGTGGATATGGACATGGACGTGGAAGTGGAAAACGTCATAGTCAGGACTACGGTTATAAAAAGCATAATGAAAATATCCCATCCAAAAGGGTACATGAGCAAGAATGTTTTCGCTGTGGAATGAGGGGGCATTGGTCACGTACCTGCCGTACAGCGAAACATTTGGTAGAACTGTACCAAAAATCTATCAAGGAAAAGGGAAAAGGAAAAGTGGAAACAAATTTCCTAGATTGTGACGATCCAATGGATATGACACACATGGATATTCCCGATCTGTATGCTGGTCCATCAGACAGTATTGAACATCTCATGGAAGAATAAATCTGTTTTACTCCATATAAAACTTTTATATTCTCAAAGTTTTATGATATATAAGACAACATGTTGTACAATGTTTGAATAAGTCGTTTTTCAATAAATGGGAGTTTTTGAAGTTTTTTCAAATATGTTTGTAGATTCTTAATGGATTGTCAAGATGTATGTCTAGCTGACAGTGCAACTACGCATACCATTCTCCGAGATAAAAAGTATTTTGTGGAATTAACATTAACAGAACATACTGTCATTACCATATCGGGCACGGCAAACATCATTGATGGCTCCGGAAGAGCTCGTATCATCTTGACAAATAATACGGTATTAAATATTGATGATGCCCTCTACTCTAGCAAATCTAGAAGAAATTTGCTAAGTTTTAAGGATATTCGCCGAAATGGATATCATATTGAGACAATGAAAGAAAATAATATAGAGTATCTATGTATCACTTCCTTTTTATCTGGCCAGAAGTTGATAAAAGAAAAACTCCCAACACTACCATCTGGGATGTATTATACATTCATAAAAACAATAGAGTCAAATAATGTTACTGAACCCGAAGTTATTTGACTCTAAAAGTTTCATGTTATGGCATGATAGATTTGGACACCCTGGAGGCGACTATGATCGCAGAATAATCAATAACTCACATGGACATTCCCTAAAGAACCAGGAGATTCTTTTAGCAAATGATTTTCCATGTGTTGCTTGTTCATAAGGCAAATTAATCGTAAGACCCTCCAAAATGAAGGTCGATGTTGAATCTCCAAATTTTCTGGAAAGAATTCAAGGGGATATATGCGGGCCTATACACCCAGCATGTGGACCATTTCGTTACTACATGGTCTTAATTGGCCTTCTTCTAGATGGTCCCATGTTTGCTTGCTTTCTACTAGAAATGCAGCTTTATGCAGGTCGCTTGCTCAAATTATAAGATTGCGAGCACATTTTCCCGATTATTCAATTAAGAAAATTCGTCTTGATAATCTTTGGCGAGTTTAGGTCTCGAGCATTTGATGAATATTGTATGTCCATTGGAGTTGATGTTGAACATTACATTTGCTCATGTCCATACACAAAATGGCTTAGCGTAATCGTTTATTAAACGACTTCAATTAATCGCCAGACCGCTACTTATGAGATCAAATCTCCCCACTTCGGCGGGGTCATGCCATTTTACATCTTTGCGGCATTGGTTAAGTATAAGACCAACGTCTTATCACCAATACTCTCCTTTGCAAGTTGCCTTGATTCGAGAACCTGATGTTTCTCACCTAAAAATTTTTGGTGTCTTTGTGCAAGTACCGATTTCACCCCCACAACGCGTACTCAAGATGGGTCCCCAATGAAGACTTGGAATTTATGTTGGGTATGATTCACCATCTATCATTCGATATCTTGAACCTTTAACGGGTGATTTACTTACGGCGAAATTTACAGATTGTCATTTTGATGAAATGACATTTCCAACTTTGGGAGGAACAAAACTACATCTAGAAAAGAAACATGATCTTTCGTGGAATGTGAAAACCCTTACTCACTTTGATTCTCGTAGTAATCAATGTGAACAAGAGGTCAAAAAGATCATTGATTTGCAAAGAATTGCTAGTCAAATCCCTGATGCATTTGTCGATACAATGAAAGTGACAAAATCTTATATACCAGCGGCAAATACTCCAGCGACAATTGATGTCCCTGAAGGACGACCTATACTAGCAAATGAATCTAAGACAACTCAGAAACGTGGTCGACCAATTGGTTCCAAAGATTCTACACCTCGAAAAAGAAGGGGGCAGGAAAAGAAACAAACAATTGAGAAAAAGGCTGGCCGACCAATTGAAAATGTTGTAGTTCCCAAAGAACTACAAGTGTCCGAAAATAATGAGATTTCAATAAATTATCTGTCATCTCATATATTGTGGGAACGTGAATGTGTTGACATGGATGACATTTTCGCCTTCAATATGGCTCTTGATATCATGAATGACGATCCTGAACCACGATCATTAGTGATTGTCAAAATAGATCCGATTGGCCAAAATGGAAAGAAGCCATGCGAGCGGAATTAAATTCCTTAGAAAAAGCGTAAAGTGTTTGGGCGATGGTTCCAACTCCCGCCAATATTATCCCGATTGGATATAAATGGGTCTTTGTAAGAAAGAGAAACGAAACAATGAAATTACGAGATATAAAGCAAGACTTGTAGCACAAGGTTTCTCTCAAAGACCAGGAATTGATTATGAGGAAACGTATTCTCCTGTAATGGACACTATCACATTTAGATTCTTAATAAGCTTGGTATCGTAAAAACTTGATATGCGCCTCATGGATGTAATAACGGCATATCTATATGGATCACTTGACAGTGATATATATATGAAAATCCCTGAAGGATTTACGATGCCAAGGGCGAATGATATTCGTCCCAAAGAAATGTACTCTATCAAATTGCAAAGGTCACTCTACGGATTGAAACAATGCAGGCGGATGTGGTACAACCGCCTTAGCGAATATCTGCTAAAAGAGGGATATAAAAATGATAATGTTTGCCCTTGTGTTTTCATAAAGAAATCAAGCAATGGATTTGCAATTGTGGCAGTTTATGTTGATGATTTGAATCTAATTGGGACTCTGAAGAGTTGAATAAAGCGCAAAATACTTGAAGAATGAGTTTGAGATGAAGGATTTGGGAAAGAAAAATTTTGTCTTGGTTTGCAAGTTGAACACTTCCCAGAAGGATTGTTCGCTCACCAATCTACATTATCTGAGAAAAAGTTTTGAAAAGGTTTTACATGGATAAAGCACATCCATTGACATCACCTATGGTCGTTAGATCACTTGATATGAATAAAGATCCTTTTCGTCCACATGAAGATGGAGAAAAGATACTTGGTCCCAGTACCATATCTTAGTGCAATTGGTGCGTTAATGTATCTTGCAAATTGCACACGACCAGGACATAGCTTTTTACGTGAATCTTCTTGCAAGATATAGCTCTGCACCCACTTTAAGGCATTGGAATGGTATTAAACACATTCTAAGATATTTAAGAGGTTCCATGATATGGGACTCTTTTATTCAAGAAGATCTGGGTCTTCTTTAGTGGGATATGCTTGATGCAGGATATCTTTCCGATCCACATAAAGCGGATCTCAAGCGAGGTTATGTGTTTACACGAGGAGGAACCGCTATATCCTGGAGATCTACAAAGCAAACCTTAGCGGCGACATCCTCAAATTATCTTTGAGCTCATTGCGATTGATGAAGCAAGTCGAGAATGTGTTTGGTTACTGGATATGACGCATCATATCCAAACATCACGTGGATTAGCCTCAATAAAAGATGACCCGACAATAATGTACTGCGAAGACAATGCTTTGCTTGTATTAAAGCGACTCAAAGCGAGGCTACATCAAAGGGGATAGGACAAAGCATATTTCACCAAAATTTTTCCATACACATGATCTTCAGAAAAGTGGCAACATTATAATTCAACAAATTCGCTCAAGTGACAATGTGGCCGACTTATTTACGAAGGCATTACCAACATGTACATTTAAGAAATTGGTACATCAGATTGGAATGCGTCGGCTCAAGGATATTGTGTGACCAACATCAGGAGGAGTAGCTGTACTCTTTTTCCTTCGACCAGGTTTTATCCCATTGGGTTTTACTGGCAAGGTTTTAACGAGGCAGCAAGTTAATACTCCTACAGTCACAATTAGGGGGAGCGATTGTACTCTTTTTCCTTCGATCAGGTTTTATCCCATTGGGTTTTACTGACAAAGGTTTTAACGAGGCAACACAATATACCCCACTATTGATTGTAAATGAGAGTCGATGAATAATGTGATAGTGAATAGTCATTCAAGGGGGAGTGTTATGAAGTGAAGCACGAGGCACCCGAGGGAATAATATATATTATTCTATTAATGTGAATGACTATTATGTCCCTGATGAAATTATGTAATTACGATTGTGCCATTCGAAGTTTCCCTATAAATAGGGCTTCAGTTATTAATGAAAATAATTCAGAAAATTCTCTCTCTCTAAATTCTCTCTATTTTTAAGAAGTTTTATAACAAATACAACATTTATTACATATATTAAAGTAGATGAGATTTTGGTGGAACCCACTGTAATTTTCCCACCAAAAGTGAAATGGTTCATTCATTCTTTTTTTTTTCTTTTCTTCTTTATTTATTTATTTATTTATTTATTTATTTATTTATTTATTTTTTATTATTATTATTATTATTATTATTATTATTATTATTATTTTGTGGTTGACTTAAATGAGTAAAAATTGTTTGCTTTGGGCTTTATGTATAAAATTATTACTCTTTTGTAATTTTTATCTAGTGGTAGTGCAAGATATTTCATTAAAGCTTCAGTTCTTTTCTTTCTTTTTTTTTGTGTGTTTTTGGAATTGAAAGAGTGCTCCCAATTTAATTGATGTATACATTTTTTAATATCAATTATACTCCAATATGTGTGTGTATATATATGTATATATATATATATATATATATATATATATTACTTTACTAGAAGATAACCAAACTTCTCTTGCAAGTTTAGTGTTTCCCGTCCCAATGCTTATATCTGGTGAAGATTATTTTTTTAATTTTTTTTAACATTTGTTAATATAACACGATAATGGTATTGCATTTGCACATTGTGCAATGCACTGCACAATGTGCCTATGTGCAATGCAAGTTCTTCTTTTTTTTGTGCTTTTTTTTTTTTTACTTTGATTGTGTTTTCTTTTTTAAGTTTTTAAATTGCTTAAATTGATTATGTCAAACTGAACATTACTAAATTCAAATTAAAACTTTTATTTACTAATTAATTAATTAATTTTTATAAAAATAAATTAATTAATCGGTAGATTATGATATAATCACTTGAGCACCCAATTCAAAGATTTGTTTTCTTCAAGAAAATGGTGTAAAAATTGATCACTGCTAATTTTTTGTTAAAAATTAATATTAAAATTATTATATCATAGAAAATGATAAATCATATATGTAGGGATTGCAATTTTTTTTAAAAAAATACTTAATTAAATAAAATTTCAAACGTGTCGCTACAACTTCACCCACAATAGCGCACGCTCGTCTAGTTCAGATTTATATTATTTATTGCTATATTTAATTATTATAAGAAAATAATTTATAAAAAATAATTTATTTTCAAAATTACTTTTGAGGACCAATTTTTTTAAAAAAATTTATTTATTTTAGTTCCCAAAGATTTTATTTTACTAAGGTTCAAATTTATAGTCCAATCTTAATGCAGAGTCTATCTAATCCAATTAGTAGCCCATTTGCGGCCCAGTTTGTTCTAGCCCAATAAGAATGCCCTAACCAAATGCTTACTTTCGAATACCCTTTAAATACTAATTATTGAAATTTTCTCAAACCCTAGCTCTATTAACATTCTCAATTTTTCCTCCATTAATAATTTGTAAGAGCAACCAAAAGTTTCATCTCCATCCTCATCCCACTCTCATTCAACTTCTAAGTTCTAACAAGTGTTTCAAGGGTAATTCTCTTTAGTTCTTAATTTCAACTTATCATTTGACTACATTTTCAATAGCACATCATTAATAGTATTATTCACTCCCTTCCTTCTTTTATTATCATACTTTGCCTCTCTTTATCGTAGTTAGGACCAGAAAGTGGCTGTAACTAACAATCACACAAACACAGCTGCTACAGTAACCTTGGCTTGTTTCAACACCATCACACACAAACGTAGTAGAATTTAAAACAGAGAAATAGTAGCAGCCGTAGCCTAATAGCAGCAGCCACTACAACTTCAACTCCACCATCTCAACTCACAGCAGCAGAAACACACACACATAGAGTCCCGCAAAACACACACAGTCGCACGAAACACGGCTCTTCGAGAATCCATCATACACACTCAACAACCATGAACCAAAATCCCTATCTCTACCTCATAATACCTTCATAAAATGCCTTAGAATCAAAGGAATGAGTAGAAGACAAGGATTAAACAAGAAATTTCAGTTTTTATCCTTGGTATTTAACCATCGGTTTCCCCCTAAAAATTCACTATTTCCTTCCATTCGACCCTCGCCACCAACTGGCGGTGGCAGCGCCGCCGGCGCCACCACCCTCACTCTTTTTTCCCTCAGCCTAAAATACCACAGAGAGAGGATAAGCCTGGTATATGCCCAGCCATTTTTCCCCTTTTCTTGATATTTTTAGGATATTTTCATAACTGGTCTCTGATTCTCAAAGCTTAATTTAAGTTAGTCCCTATGATTTATTTAATTAGTAAATACTTAACTTTTGATTCCTATAATCTAACCCCTAACTATATTTTCATTTTAGGTCCCCCAAGTTATTTATTTTATTTAAGAGAGCCTCAAAAGTTTATTTAAATTCTAGTCCCTAACTTTCAATTGTTGCAACTTGACCCCTAAACTTTTATTTCACTTTTAATCATTTAATTTCTTATTCCTATTTAAGTTAACCCCCAAACTTTAATTGCATCTTAGTTCTCCATGTTTTAAGAATCTTATAATTGAGTCTAAAATATTTTTAGTTCAATTTTATTGGATAATAGGTCCTCAAACTATTTGATTCTTTCAAATTGACCCCAAAACTTTTATATTCATTTAATTTTGGTCCAAAACTTATATATTATTTATAAATATTTAATATTTAAGAGTATTAAGATAAATTCAATTCCTTATTGACTAGATAGGGAGTACGATCAGCTAGAGGACTGATTTTCACCGCTTAGTAGGCTCAAAAGCCATCGTCAATTAAGCATAGCATAGGGTCTTAGCTTTCTATCTACCCTGTGGTAAGCTGTTGTATTTGGGGACGGGGCACCGTTCTTCTCCTCGGTAGGGGTAGCTTGAGTTAAGGGTGGCTCTCGGCTTATTCCAAAAACTCTTCAGCTCCGCTGCTGGCCTAACCGACTAGTTTTCATACCCAGTAATTGAGTGCTTTTAGTATGTAATAGACTTTTTTTTCGGGCCTAGACTTGCCTTGGGGCCCGGAGTTGCCTTCAGGCAAATTACTTACCTTCGGACTCAGAGTTGCCTTCAGGCCTAGAGCTACTTTCAGGGCTAGAGTTATCTTTGGGTATTATATTACAGAGTTTTCATATCTATTTGCCTTATATACTTGTATAGATTGATTAACTTGTCTAGAGCCTACTGAGTATTATTGAAATACTCGCCCCTTTCATTTTCAATAAATTATAGATTGAGGAGATCGGAGACGTGGCGAGTCGTGGGAGCTCTCTAGGGTTTATTAATAAGAAATTTGGTTTCGTTTGTTATTTTAAGCAAACTTGATGTATGGAAGTATGCTATTTTAAATGTTTTGAACTAATTAGTATTTTATGCCGAATGTTTTGGAATTATTAGAGATTGAACAATGTAAGATAATCTAATATGTTTAATTTCTGCATCTGAATTACTTGTTATGTTTCGGCATTTAATATTATTATTTCAAAAAAATTGAGATAGTTTTAAAGAAAGAACTAACGTTCTGGGTTCTTAGGATTCGGAGCATTGCAATATATTTCTTTTTTAACATCTATAGGCAACTTTTTAAATGTAATATCCAGAACCAGTGGACCAAATAATTGTTAGTTACAAAATAATTCTTACGCAATAATTTGAGTTCAATTTATTTTTCATATCCGCTTTAATAAATTTACATCATTTACTATGTTTTATTAATTTCATATTATTATAATTATAATTCTCATTTATATTTATTGCACATGAATACTTTTTAACTAATACTAATTTCTTGAAAAATGTAATTTTTTACATATTTATTAATGACTCTTATATTTTTATTAGTTTTTAAATATAATAAAATAATTGTAACGCTTTGAGTTCTAAGAACTTGGAGTGTTAGTTCTTTCTTTAAAATGTTTCAATTTTTTTAAAATTTTAATAATCATATTACTAAATGTAGAAAAATAACAAATAATTAAGATGTAGAAATTCATTTAAAATAATAAGTACATTAAAGTATCTTACATCTGTTCAATATCTAATAACTCAAAACGTCCATAGATAAGTACTAAGTAGTTTCAAACATTCAAAATACATACGCCAACATTTTAAAAGTACTCAGAATAACAATGAAAATAAAACTATTTTATTTAATGAACCCTGAGGAGCTCCCATGCCTCCAACTCCTCAATCTACAATTTGTTAAAATGAAAGGCGTTAGTAGGTTCTGCCCAACTTGTTCTTGCCTTCTTCACTTCCTAATACACACACCACCGTCAACCACCATCACCACCACCGTCAGCCACCGCATCACCACCACACGCCACTTCCACTGCCACCACCACCTTTTACAGCAGGACACCACCATGACCTCCACCATCTCCACCATCATCTCGGCCCAAACATACACACACGCAGGCATATACATACGAATACATACACGCCATTATACGCCATAGCTAAGAACTCGGCCAAGAACATCAACCACGCCCAAAACTCAACTTCAAAACACAAAAATCATACCGACACCTTCCTCTACCTCTATAGAACATCATATAACCGGTTAATTTTGAAATTGGTTGGAGAATAGATCGAATTTTTAAAATACCCAAATTTTGCCTCAACCTTCAATACCCAATTTCGAACTCAATCTTCACCATATCTTCAAATTGATTTCACAACTGAGTTCACCACCACCACCTGCACCTTCGCTGGCCAAATCGAGGATTTCTGCCAAGAGAGAGAGAGTGGCCGAGAGCGAGAGAGAGTAGTCGGGTGAGGAAGAGAGGGAGATCCGGGTGCTTTTCCTTTTTTTAAAAATTTATTTGGGAAATTGCAAGTCAAGTCCCTCTACTTTGTCATTTAATTTAAGTTGGTCCCCAAGTTTTATTTAATTTCAAATCCCAAGAATATTATTTGCAAGTCGAAATCCCCACTTCATTGATATTATTTAAGTTAGTCCCCAAATTTTATTTAAATTCTAATCCTCAACTTTCAATTGTTGCAATTTGACCCCTAAACTTTTATTTCACTTTTAATCTTTTAATTTCTTATTCCTATTTAAGTTAGCCCTTAAACTTTAATTGCATATTAGTCCCTCATGTTTTAAAAATCGTATAATTGAGTCCAAAATATTTTTAGTTCACCTTTATTGCATAATAGCCTCTCAATCTATTCGATTCTTTCAAATTGACCCCCAAAGTTTTATATTCTTCCTATTTTTGGTCCAAAAACTTCTATATTACTTATAAACACATAATATTTAAGTGTATTGACATAAATTAAATCTTTTATTGACTAGACGAGGCGTACAGACAGCTAGAGGACTGATTTCTCACCGTTAGTAAGCTCAATACTCGGCTAAGGGTTAAGGTAGATCCCATTTCTAAAAAGTTTCTTTCAAATGTGCGCATTTACAATTAATATTGTTATAAATACTGCATGTAAATGTTATGTGACGATAGGCTTTTTAGCCTACTTATGATGTGCTTCCTCGGCACTATGACAATAGGCTCTTAGCCTACTTACGACATGTTTTAATAGCATTATGATGATAGGCCTTTAGCCTAATATATTATAAGGATGTGCTATTAAATACTATGATGATGTGCACGATTAAGAGGGATGATGAACGAACTTGTGTTTCATTACCTGTTCGTATTTTATGTAAATGATGATTATGTGCATTTAATTTGTAATATATATTAATTGTTGTGCGCGGGATCTACTGAGTATTTTAAATGCTCACGTTTTCTCTATTTAATGAACAAATTGCAGATTAAGGAGCTGGAGGCTTGGCGAGGCATGGGAATCTCTTAGGCTTCTTAAAATAAATTAGTTTTAATTCTATTGACAATTGAGTACTTATAACTGTTGAAGTAATGACTTTTGAATGCTTTGAACTTGCTAGTACTTTAATTGGATGTTTTGAGGACTGTGTTGAAACTATCGTGAGACGCTCTATCGACTTTATTAATTTAAATAAATTTCCGCATTTTAGTTATTTGTTATTTTCCGCATTTACTGATATTATTATATTTCAAAAAATATATATATTTTCAAGAAAGAACTAACTTTCCGGGTTCTTACAACTCGGGGCGTTACAGAGGAGGAGAAGAAAATCTAACCTGCCGGTCGCCGTTGAAGCTCAGAGGCAGGTCGGCGAGTCCATTGGTGACAAGATGTGAAGGTTTTGGGTGTAAACATAGGCAAAAATCGATGTTTCTAGCCAATAAAAAAATTGAAACTTTTCATATTAATCCTCCTCTCCTACTCATTCTTTTGATTCTAAAGGGGTTTTAGAGGTTATTGTGAGGTAGAGATGGAGGTCTTGGCGTGTAATTGTTGAGTGTGAGTTGGACTGTATATGTACGTGTGTGAGTGTGTGTATGTACCAAGGTAATTGTGGCTGTCGTGGCCTGTGGGGGTGACGGTGGTGCTATGGTGGTTGTGGTGGAGATGTGAAGTTCATGTTGGAGATGGTAGTGGTGATGTGGTAGAGTTAAGCTAATTTGTGTGTTGTTGTGAATTGTGAAAGGTAGTGGGGTGGGAATAATGCTAGAGGGACACCTTGTTTGACACCCTTGTTGACCTTGACAAGTTGACCAGTTTAAAAAAATTCAAAAATTGCAAAAATGGGTAAAATTCGTCGGTGCTTTTCCCATGTAGATCCCCTTTCCTCTTGAATTCTTCCACACGAAAAACCCTCCATTTTCTTCCACACCACAAATTGAAATCCCTAAAAGATTAATCATCGAGAACCCATGGTCGATCTTTGTTCGCTATTTAGATTTTAGTCCATTTTACTCGGACTTCTGTTGAACTCGATTTATGGAAGTTACTGTATGTAGATAGCTTGTAAAGGTGTATGGTTATCTGGGAAATAATTTGCACTGTCCTTTTGATTGCAAATTCTTGCAAAGCCTAATTTTTCCTTTTTCTTTTTTGTTTTTTGGTAATTGATGTTAAAGATTGATGTTGGGCAGCTTATCTTTGATTCAATCCATTAAGCAAGTTTCATAGAGAAAAATTCTTGAAGAAAAGCCATCAAAACTTCAACAGCATGGATTCTTCACACTTCGTAGTGGCTTCGGCCCAAGCCACCGTAGGTGAAATTTCGTCAATGCCGGTGAGTAGTCGAGCATCCAACCACGAGTAGTCTAGCACACCCCATGTTGGCTTTGTCTCCGGGCACTGCAGCTGCAACTTCTTCTTAACCTCGTGTAACAGCTTGCCTCCGGCCACAGGCGCAATGTCCTTTGGATTTTGTTTTTTATACCATGATGTGTGGTACCAATAATTGTGTGCGCTTGTTATGTTGCAACCATATCGGATATTGGATCTATAATGTTATTGTGTATTTGATAATTAGTTTTGATGAATTAGGGTCGTAATTTTCACATTGGATGTATTCTGTTATTGAGTATTTGATAACTAGTTTTGAAGCTAACAAAACTGCTGAAGCATAGCAAACTGGTCAAGAAGTTAACAAACTACTGCTCACTGCTGTTGCTCAAGCAACACTTTTTTTTTCTCAAGCAAAGCACCAACTATACTCGAATGTCGGTTTTACGTGTCCGCCAAGCCTAGCTGGTGTGGGTTTGGAATCCCCCTACTTTTTTATTAATAAAAAAGGTTAAGTACAAAAAGGAGGGGGCATAAACCTGACCTCTAGACAATGAACAAAAAAGAATATGCGAAAAATAGTAAATGAGGAGATACTCTCTCCCTAACAATAAGGAATAAAAGAATAATAGAAGAATAAATAAGGAGGTACTACCTCCTTGTACATAAGAATGAAAAAATGAAAAAATGTACCTATGATCAAGCGCAAAATAGTGAACTGCAGACTCACTAAAGCCCACAAACTGACGGAAATCCATGACGATCCATCTGTAGGAGAGCTCTAGCCGGGGCAGGCAATTGATGTGAAGCATACTCTACGTACCGCTGGTGTAGTAACCCCTCTGAAGTGAGCGCGTCGGTAACCTAGTTGCTCTCACGAAAGATATGCAAGACTACGTCCCGGTTGGTGTGGAAGAGCTGAAAAATACGTCGGATGATTACCTATAAATACCACGGACCTCCTCCCTGAACAATACAGTGAACAGCGACTGACGAATCCCCCTCCACCCAGATTGTACCAACTCCCAAAGAGCGTGCAAGCATCAGTCCATCTAGAATGGCCGAAAGCTCAGCCTCCAAAATAGTTCAATCGCCGTAGGAGGAGGAAAAAGCTTGAATGTAGTACCCCAAATGGTCTCAGATCACCCCACCCCCGCCAGCTCTACCATCAACCACACAACCGCTAGTGTTGATCTTAAAAGATCCCACAGACGGTCTACGCCAGAATACCAAAATAGGAAGGGGGAGGTGTGGCAACAATGGTGACTCCAAATAGGGCAACCAAGTTGTGATCACCCCGCCAATGAGAGGGACGAAAAGACCCAGCGACGTGGATGAGGGAGATAGACCGATAGACACGCCAAATGATCTGCCTAGAATCCACAACAACACTCTGATACTTCGCATCATTACGTGCCGTCCACAAATGCCAAAAGACAAAAATGGGCACGATGATACGAATGTGACCCCGCCTAACAAAATGACCTGAATGTCGCCAACGCTGAACCCGGTGCGAAATACTGTAAGAGGTGGGATATGGGATATGAAAGATCGATAAGAAATGCTGCCAAACTCGAGACGCAGACCCATTGCTAATAAAGACATGCTGAAGCGTCTCCTTGTCCGAGCAACACTGGCATCGTGAGGGCATTTGCATATGAGTACGCTGCCTAATCATATAGCCAACGAGTATGAGGCCCTTCAACAACCGCCAATGAAAGAAGGATACAGTCACCGGTATGGCCGGGCACCAAAGGTCCCGAAATACCGGCCGGACCTCAACGTGCTGTTGAACCAAATCCCAAGCGGACCGAGCTGTGAACCGCCCATCTGGGGCATCACGCCACAACATCCTATTCGGGGACCCGATATCCAACGGGATGGAAGAGATCTGAAGGGCCAGGTCAGAAGGAACAACATGCAATAAACGCTCAATATCCCAGTCAGTGTCATCAAAAGAGTCCTGCACCCGAGCCGATGAGTGACTGCCAGCGGGAAACACATCGACAAGAGGAAGAACACCCATCCAAAAATCTTGCCAAACGAAAACCCTGCTCGAGCAGCGCTTGTTAACACATGGAGCACCTGTTAGGTCCCAAACATTGAACTCATTCAACCAATTGCTTAAGCAACTAACACAACCACATCGCTCTACAACACTAACTACTTAAAACATGACGATTTAGAACATTTAACTAATAATAAGGTCCCAAACATTTAACTAATAATATCTCATACTATTAAGTAATGGAACCAGCATTTCACCATATATCAATCAAACTAAGTAAGAAATAGGGGTGTCTCAGACAAAATGAAAATTCTCAAAAAAAAAAATGCAAAAATTTTGGAGGTTCTCCTCTTGTGACAGACTCAATAACAAACCTCTACTTAACAAAAAAATAGGCCTTTCAAAAACCCTACTAGACTTGGGACGGGTTCAACTCTCAGGCGGTCACTTTCTTTAGCTTTGCAAGCTCCTGCTTAAGAACGCCAGCTTTCTGCAGCATCAAAATAACAATTCAAGAAAATTTTCAACACCATCAGCAATCAAATAGTAAATGCAACCTAACAACAAGCAACATGATATCACTTCTGTGATGGAACTGTATTCCACAGAGGCTAGGAGGTATTTACATCTTATCCTTTCGTTTACAGGGGCAACTTAAATAGTTATTGTCTTATAAAGGCAAAGCTGACCTTGATTTTTGCCAACATAAGCTTGAACCTATCAAAATCATTTAGAGAGACCCTTTTCTTTTGCACAATCAACTTCCTACCCCAGGAACTGTTTTCCACTTCCCTTTGACATCTGCAAAAGGGAAATACATTTCAGTTTCATAAACACTACAACGAATGTGTGTTAAGGTTTTATGAATTCAACACCAACCAGCAGCTTCCATTGCAGCGATAACAGTCTTCTTCTTTGGAACCCTTTTATTATCAATCTTGATGGCAATAAGAGAAAGCCTCTGAAAGTTCATCCAGCTCCTCACCATGTCAGGTGCATCCACCAAAGCCTATAGTTAAGCAAAGGGTTCAAGACCAATATAGTCCAGCAAGATTCCTTTCACTGTTTAACAAACAATGAACTAAAATTAAATTTTAAAAACTTAAGAATATTACTTCTATCAAATTGATAAAACAAATAAATCCCTATGCGTCTAGTGATGATAAAACCAACTAAAAAATGAAGTTTACTTTATGGGTTGAATCAAAGATAAGCTGCCCAATATTAATCATTAACATCAATTACCAAAAAACAAAAAAGAAAAAGGAAAAATGAGGCTTTGCAAGAATTTACAAGCAAAAGGACAGTGCAAATAATTTCCTAGATACCCATACTCCTTTACGAGCTATCTACCTACATTTTACACAAGCAGATTATAAAGCAAACCCAAACAAGGCCCACAGTCAATGTACACCAATCATTTCTGTTTCAATCAGCATTTTATTCTAAATAAAATCATAAAAATTAAACAACCTATAAACCCACTACGAAAAAAAGATTTCTGAGCGAAATATTACACACATACAATAACTTCCATAAATCGAGTTCAACAGAAGTCCAATTAAAATGTACTAAAATCTAAATAACGATCAAACCAAATGATAAAACTTCATAGACATGCCCGGTTCTTGTCGATGACGTCAACGATCACGACAAGCTGGCCATATTCTTTGCTGTAGTTGACAAGGGCAACCCTTCTGATAGCGACGTACCTCTTGAACGGCTATAAGCAAGAAACAATTCAAAATACACAAATCATTTACATCATACAAGGCGGGTCAAGATGGCAGAAATTGAACGTAGTCGTTACTAGTTGAGTTTGTCAATCGTGAGCATTTTCTTCACAGATTTGGGTTGCGTGGGTTTCTCGCTTCGAGGAACAAAGATCGACCATGGGTTCTCGATGATTAATCTTCTAGGGATTTCAATTTGTGGTGTGGAGAAAAATGGAGGGCTTTTTGTGTGGAAGAAATTCAAGAAGAAATGGGATCTGCAGCTGGGAAAAGTACTGACGAATTTTACCCATTTTTGCAGTTTTTGAATTTTTTTAAACTGGTCAACTGGTCAAGGTGTCAACAAGGGTGTTGTTGTTGATCAATCCACACCGCAAGTGTACGGATCGTATAAGTAATAAAGTGGACTTTTAAAGTCCGGATGTCGTACCCACGAGGACTGATTTATTCCCACGTTTACTCTAACTAGCCTTAACCGAAATAAATAAATTGAGATCAATTAATTTCCTATTCTTGCAAAAATTAAATTGTTAAATTAAATTGCTAAATCTAAAATTGAAATTAAGAATTAAATTGGAACAAATTAAAAGAATGATTTTTTACGGTTTTAAATCAAATATGGGAAAACTAGCATTAAGGTTTCGAATCCACTTTTCATTTAGTTATCCTCCAGATTATCAATTTGACAATGAAAGTTAGTTTTGACGATTCAATTCACAAAATTTGTTGAATAATCTTTCTCAAGTAGAATTCAACCTATTTATATGACGTGTTAACTATATCTCTATGATAACAACGCCATAAAAATGCATTACAATGCAAGAATTGCATAAAAACATTGCACAAAGCATAGGGGTATTCTCATCCCCTATCGGACTTTGTGGTTTTCAACAAAAGTCTAATCTATTCACGATTTCTCAATACAATAAATAGATCACAGATCAACTTTGGCCGCAAGTTGTAAAAGAAAGCATAATTATATTGAAAACTCAAAACCGAACGTTCATCTTAGCATAAGAATTAACAAAACATCAAATTAACAATCCGGATTCAAACCAAAATCAAAGTTTCATCTCTACCCTAATGCTATGAAAAGTTTAGCCTATCATGTTATAAAAATCAGAAGAAAAACGAGAAGAGAACGCCATCACCGAATCAGGTTGTGTTCTTGAACTTGAATCTTCAATTGTGGCTTCTTCTCCAAGTTTCTCCAAGTTTTGTGCTCTAATTTTCGCGCTCTGCTCTTCTCTGATGTTCCCCCCGAAATAGGTCGAGTTCTGTATTAATAGATGCAAGAAAGCCCAAGAAAACCAGGTCCAATTCAGTTTCGGAAAGTTTTCCGAAAATCTGCCCGATATAACCATGCTATCGCGCGTGCGATCGCATGGTTATAAATTTCCAAAGGCATGCGGTCGCGCGTGAGACCGCATGGTTATAATAGATTTCAACTTCTGTCATCTCCCAATTTAGTCCCCAAAGTTTAATTGCAGGGCAAGTCCTGAACTTCCAACTTTGATCAATTGAGTCCACAAGCTTTTGATTTCTTCAATTTGGCTCCCATTTGATTTTTCTTCACCTCCCCCAACTTTTATTTCTTCCAATTGAGTCCTTCCAACTTTGATTTGTGTCCTTTGTCCAAAGTTGTAATATTTTCTTCAATTCCGGTTTTCCCTAAAATAGAACCAAATATCGCTAAATTAGATGCGAAATTAATTAAAAATGAGAAAAACATATAGTTTAAGAGGCCTAAATAAGTGCATAAATTTCACTTATCAAACACCCCCAAACTAGAACAATTGTTCGTCCTCGAACAATAAAACTAAACTTAAAGAAAGAAAACCAACAAAGTAGCTAATCACCAACTATGAACAGACTCGCGGTCAAAGCGTGGTACCATATGCCTCGAGCAAACGAAATGATAGTGAAAACTCAAGTTGGACAAACAAAACAATCACCAAAAAGAAATTCACTTACCCAAATGCTCGACTATCTAGTGTGTGTGTGCTAGTCATCGCCTAACTCAAGTGCTTGTTCAAGTATCACCACAGAATGTTCAACACAAAACCATGCCTGTACTCCCAAGTGGTTGAATATCCCCACCTCGCTCATGAATCACTCCTGATGCTTTTCTCTCAATTCCCGAGGTGTTTCTAGCTTGTGATTTCTACAAAATATATTATGCATTTTTTCCACACAAGACGTCAAGAAGAGTGACTAAATGTTGAAAAGTATTACAACTATCACCCATCCACTTCGACCTCAAGTTTCCAAATTCCCGACCTTTGAGTCCTTTCACGGCACCTTTATAATTTTATTCTGGATTTTCCTTTTACTTGCTCCTTCACCGATAATGGCTCTCTTCACTCACTTTGTTTTTTTTTCTTTTTTCTTTTTCTTTTCCCTTTTTTTTGTGCAATTTTTCTTTTCAGCTTTTACCCCGCAGGTAGCTCTCGCTCTATTTCCCTAGAGGTAGCCTTCTTCACTGGTAGATCGTCCTCTAAACATTGGTTATGAAAAGCACCAGATTACTCAGTGACGACTCTCACTCTCTAGGGTAGGCAGCTTTTTCCTGCGGTCCCTCTCATCTACTAAACCATCATCTAAATCCAAAATTCGATACTTAACATATGATAGTGCGGATAAACTACTTGACCGAAAATCCTTCAACTTAAAGCGGAAGTATCAAGACTTCCAGTAGCAATCCCCTCCAACATAGAGTCACTACATCTTACCACCCCCAAACTAGACCATTTGGGCTAGTTGGATACTAAAATAGTGGTTGTGAGAACTACCTGGTCCTAAGTGTAACATTGGGGCTCAAAGGTAGTCCTAAAGGAACACAGCATCTAGGTGATAAGTCAACAAGAACGAGAATTAAACAATGACTATGTGCTCTTTTTCAGTTAATCGGGCACAGATAAGTAAATAGAAAATTTAAAAATTTTCAAGTGTTGTTTCAAATCCAACTATGAGTTCATTAGAAAAATTTAGGCACCTTGTCATCATCGGCGGTACATAACTCGACCAAAACAAATAAAAGACAAAACAAAGAAAAAACAGATTTTTTTTTTCCTTTTTTTTTTTTTGGCAACTGTATACGAACAAAAACCAGGTGAAAGAGTGTTAAAATAAAGAGCAAACGGGCATCCAATATATATAAAGATTTGAAGTACAACTTCAATCTTTCCAACATAAGCATACAATACAAAAGTGTATACGAACAAACGGGCATCCAATATATATAAAGATTTGAAGTACAACTTCAATCTTTCCCACATAAGCATACAATACAAAAGTGCCCCCACCCAAGCAAAAGAGAGTACATTGCCCCCAATGTACGCAATTAAGATCAAAGAGAAAAGTACAATAAGAAGAAATAAGAAAAGACAAAAGAAGCAGAAACTCCCCTACTGGGTCCCGTGAGGTGGAGGGAACAACGGATCATGATGAATCCCGTATGCTGACTCTAAGCGGTCCATCCTCTGGCTAAGACTGGCCTGTCCCTCCTCAATGCGCGCCATAGAAGCCTGAAGTGCATCAAACCGCTGGTTGTGGCCCTCGAGCTGTGCGGTGATCTGCTGGAGGAGGCGGTGTGTCTCTGTGTCGGTCGGTTTGCCCCCTTTCTGCGGTTGGCAGCTCTGAAGTGTCCTGAGGTTGATCCGCCTGGCTCGGCTCGGGTACTCGAGAATGCACGGTGGTATCTGACTATTGAGGCAGATACTCGAGATAAGGCAGAGGAAGATGAGTTTGCGGCCACTGTCTGATCCAAAGTCAACCACAAGCCGATAAATGAGGCTCCCAAGATCAATCTTCCTCCTTCGGGCTAAGTGACACAACAGGCGAGCTCGATCCTCAGTAAGAGTAGTAAGATGGGTGGTCGGCTCGATGTTAGTGCAGATGAAGATATACAGCACCCTCAGAATATCGGGGAGATCAGCATAGGTAAAGCCGGTAGAGCGTGGCCATGCGTCATCTGATCCATATAAAAATCGGGCCACCTCAGCAATATCCTCATCAAGTGGCACTGGCTCAACATCAGCATGTGTGAGGCTGAGTGCTGTATCAATGATCCCCGGGCTGAATGCGACCCACTGGCCTCGTACCCACGTCTCCTGATAGTGGGGCGTCCCAAGAATGTCGATCCGGCCATTGAAATTGGCATAGAACTCGCAGACCAGATCATTATAGCACTGGGACGGTCCGGCTACTCGCTCCCATCCGGCTCTGGTGATGAGTCGCTCAATCACCGTATCCCGAAAGTCACCGAGGGTCACCTCTCGCTCGGCGATGTAGAAACCCTTCTTCTTGAGCGATTTTTCGGGTGCCTCTTCCTTCCTACCCGACTACGTGGAAACTTCGGCCGAGTACTATCTGTCTTTGGGCTCTCTCTAGCCACACCCTTGCGCTTGCGGGATGATCCATCTCCGTCATCTCCGTGCCCACTGGGGTTCTTGGTACGAGGCATTGTACCTGCAATGATAAAAGTTGACAATTAGTTTCCAAATATAATGATATAGCAAGGAACACCTAGAAAAGCACCCCCAAACTAAAGAAAATTGCATAAGATAAAAGAAGTTCACATAATTGACCAAATGAATGTGGGGCCTGCAAAAACAGTGCAAAATGATGCAAAGATGGAACGGACCCGACACTACATAAAGTACATGTTTCAAGTAACCACATGTCAAAAATTGATGCAATTCTATCAAGTTTGGAATAAAAATGAGGGTGGTGAAGTGAGAATGATGCAGCTCGAGCGGCGTCAGGCCATGACTCGAGTCACGTCGAGCGTTGACTTCGAGTGGCGTCGAGCCATGACTCGAGTCACGTCGAGCGTTGACTTCAGGTGGCGTCAGGCCATGACTCGAGTCACGTCAGGGCAGTGACTCAGGTGGCGTCAGGCCATGATTCGAGTCACGTCAGAAAGTGACTCAGGTGGCGTCAGGCCATGACTCGAGTCACGTCAGGGCAGTGACTCAGGTGGCGTCAGGCCATGACTCGAGTCACGTCAGGGCAGTGACTCAGGTGGCGTCAGGCCATGATTCGAGTCACGTCAGAAAGTGACTCAGGTGGCGTCGAGCCATGACTCGAGTCACGTCAGAGCGATGACTTCGTGGCGTCGAGCCATGATTTGAGTCACTGCACCAACTTTGCCTAGGCCAAACTCAATGTTTAGTTTGTGCAATCAACAACATTCGTGTACCAAGATCATCATGTAACAACATAGAGTCATGCCATAAAGTAGAAACATAGGAATAAGCTCAAAAATTCATTCAAACATTCTATCGAACACTGGGCGTGCATTGTAGTTTTTAAGAGATTTTCAACACATAACAAGCAATGTAGCTATCCATTTCACACACCAAGGCCTAAATTCATCCACTAATCATCCTAGAACCCATACTCCTAAAAAATTTCAACATAAAATCCGAAAAAATAACACCACAGTAAACAACCATAATCGTTCAATTTCGACAAAGCATCCTAATCTCGATTCACAGACTGAGTATGCACAGAAACGAGCCTAGATTCGATCATTAATATAGCATACGTATCAATTAAAGCATAAAATCAATCAAAATTTCGAATTAAACCCTAGGGGAATGCCTACTGTCGAAATCATGATCCATTATGCGTTAAAGCTTGAAATTGTCGTACCTGAGTCTTCAAATGACACGGAAATCACTAAATTTGATGATGAAAATGTTGGATTGAGTTCGAGCACAATGAACCCGACCCTAGATGTGAGAATATATGTCAAATCCTTGGAGTCTATGCGTGTTAACTAGGGTAGAGCATCAATGGTGACGTGAGATGATTGAAAACTGATTGAAGATGTGTTGATTATGGAGGGAATTCGCAGTTGAAGTTTTGGGGGAAGAAGAAATTAGGGTTGTTGTTCGAAAATTTGGGGAAAATTATGGCCGTTTCTGTGTTTTTAAAATCTGACTTTGGGGTCCCGTTTGTACCATGCGATCGCATGCGCGATCGCATGGTAGAATAGTTTGCTGGTAATGCATGCGGTCATCTTGCGCGACAATGCATCCTTTTTTTTTTTTTTGTTTCAAATGAAATGCTGGGACTACTCTAAAGTGGGAAATCAAGTGAAAATTTGTTTGATAAATTTCTGTGGAGTTTTGACCCGAAAGCGAGGAAAGAAACAACTAGGAATGTGAAAATACGAACTAGCATGCAAAACTTGATTCTAAACTCAACACTAGACTTATAACTGAAAGTAAAACTTAAGGAAACTACATGAACATGAACATCAACTAGAAATGTAAAAATGCAGCCTATATGCAAAGCTTGACTCTAATACTTAAAACGAAACTTAGAAATATCAAGAAAACTGGAATAAAGGATACGGGGGTGGGTTGCCTCCCACCAAGCGCTCCGTTTAGAGTCTCAAGCTCGACTTTGATTTGTAGCTCAAGGCGGTGTTGAAAGATAGGTAGCCGAGACTTCCTTTGGAAAGTCTCCGCCCCAATATGGCTTCAACCGCTGCCCATTTACTTTAAAAGTGCCCTTACTCGCGTGATGTACCTCTACAGCTCCATTTGGGAGTACTTTGGTTACGGTGAAGGGTCCCGACCACCTGGAGCGAAGTTTGCCCGGAAAAAGCTTGAGTCGAGAATTGAATAGGAGAACTTGCTGCCCTTCTACAAACTTTTTCATCTGAATATGCTGGTCATGCCATTTTTTGGTCTTTTCTTTATACAACTTAGCATTCTCATAGGCATCCAACCGAAACTCATCTAGTTCATTCAGTTGAAGGAGTCTTCTTTCACCCGCAGCTTTCAAATCAAAGTTGAGCTTCTTCACTGCCCAATATGCTTTGTGCTCCAACTCCACAGGCAAATGACATGCCTTCCCAAATACTAGGCGATATGGTGACATGCCTATAGGGGTCTTAAAAGCTGTTCTATAAGCCCAAAGTGCATCATCCAACTTTTTCGACCAATCTTTTCGAGAATGGCTCACTGTCACCTCAAGGATCCTCTTCAACTCTCGATTGGATATTTCCACCTGCCCACTCGTCTGAGGATGATATGGGGTAGCAATACGGTGTCTAACACCGTACTTAGCCAAAAGAGATTCGAACTGCTTGTTGCAAAAATGCTTACCCCCGTCACTTATAATAGCTCGTGGTGTACCATATCTAGTGAAAATATGCTTTTTGAGGAATTCTACCACCACGCGGCCATCATTGGTGGGCAGAGCAACTGCCTCCACCCATTTGGAGACATAGTCCACTGCAACCAAGATATATTGATTTGAAAATGAAGGGGGGAACGGACCCATGAAGTCGATTCCCCAAACATCGAAAAGCTCAACTTCAAGAATGCTCTTAAGTGGCATTTCATCCCTTCTCGAGATATTTCCTGTCCGCTGGCATCGATCACATGTCTTCACAAACTGATAAGCATCTCTAAAGAGAGTGGGCCAATAAAAGCCCGATTGTAGGATTTTAGCTGCGGTTTTAGTAGGACCAAAATGCCCTCCATAAGCGGATGAGTGGCAGGAGTCGAGAATATGTGGGATTTCTTCCTCTGGTACACACCGGCGAATGATCTGATCAGGACCACGTTGGTATAGAACTGGATCCTCCCAAAAATAATGCTTCAAGTCGGCAAAGAATTTCTTCTTTTGATGACTTGAAAACTCCGGTGGTAGAATCGATCCAGCCAAATAATTAACATAGTCGGCGTACCATGGTGTGGAATCAACAGCGAAGATTTGTTCATCTGGAAAAAACTCATTGATCCCCACTTCCTCTTCTTCCTTCTGTTTGCTCAAGCGAGATAAGTGGTCAGCCACCACATTTTCAGTCCCCTTTTTATCTCTAATCTCCAAATTGAACTCTTGAAGTAGAAGCACCCATCTAATCAACCTAGGTTTTGCATCCTTCTTTTCCATTAAATATTTTAATGCAGCGTGGTCAGTGTATACAATTACCTTCGATCCAATGAGATAGGATCGGAATTTATCAAATGCAAACACAACTGCCAAAAGCTCCTTCTCAGTTGTAGCATAATTCAATTGAGCATCTGTCAGAGTTCTACTAGCGTAATATATCACTTGGAAGATTTTATCCTTCCGTTGGCCCAAGACTGCTCCAACTGCATGGTCGCTAGCGTCACACATGAGCTCAAATGGGAAACTCCAATCTGGGGCTACAATCACTGGTGCTGAACTCAATTTCTCTTTTAAAGCATTGAAAGCCGATGCACTCTTCCGTGAAGACAAATGGGACATCTTTGACTAAAAGATTGCACAGGGGTTTGGTGATCTTAGAGAAATCCTTGATAAAGCGCCGGTAGAAACCCGCGTGACCTAGAAAGCTGCGAACCCCTTTGACTGAAGTTGGAGGTGGTAATTTCTCAATCACCTGAATTTTTGCCTTATCCACCTCAATACCATCAGCGAGATTCGATTGCCCCAAGACAATACCTTCTTGCACCATGAAGTGACACTTTTCCCAATTTAGCACCAAATTTGTTTCGTGGCATCGCTGTAGAACTAGCTCCAAGTGTTTTAAACAGTCATCGAACGAGGATCCGAATACAGAAAAGTCATCCATGAAAATCTCAATGAATTTCTCAACCATATCGGAGAAGATAGCCATCATGCAACGCTGAAATGTGGCAGGTGCATTGCAAAGGCCAAATGGCATCCTACGGTAGGCAAAGGTACCATAGGGACAAGTAAACGTGGTCTTCTCCTGATCCTCAGGGGCAATAGGTATTTGATTATAGCCAGAGTAACCGTCGAGAAAACAATAATGTGAATACCCGGCTAGCCTTTCCAACATTTGGTCGATGAATGGTAAGGGAAAGTGATCCTTTCTAGTAGCTGCGTTGAGTTTGCGGTAATCAATGCAAACTCTCCACCCTGTAACTGTTCGAATTGGGATGAGCTCATTATTCTCATTTTTCTCCACCGTAATACCCCCTTTCTTTGGCACAACTTGCACTGGGCTCACCCAAGCACTGTCTGAGATCGGTTAGATAATCCCTGCATCCAGGAGCTTCAACACTTCTTTTCTCACCACTTCTTTCATGTTCGGGTTCAAACGGCGTTGACCATCAACTATAGGCTTATAATTGTCTTCCATTAGGATCTTATGCATACAAATGGTGGGGCTGATTCCTTTAATGTCTGCTATAGTCCACCCGATGGCTGCTTTTTGCTCTCTAAGTACTCGTAGTAATTTTTCTTCCTCAAGCTGACTTAGAGAGGTAGAAATGATAACTGGCAGCGTAGATGAATCTCCAAGATAAGCGTACCGCAGGTGTGAAGGTAATGGCTTGAGCTCAAGCGTAGGCGGCTGCTCTATAGATGGTGGCGGTGGTGGAGGTCCAACTCCTAAACTCTCGCGGCGAAATCGATGTGTATACAGTTCTTGTGCTTCCAAGTACTTCTTGCATTCTTCAATCTCTTCCCTGTTGAGGGAGTTTATGGAATTGGAATGGACAAGAGATGCCTCCAAGGGATCTATAGGATAATCCAACTGAAATTTGCCACGAACTGCTTGATCAACCTCATCCACCATAAAGCATGAATCTGATTGAGTTGGGTACTTAATAGCCCGGAACACATTAAAGGTGATGTGTTCATCATTAACCCGGAGACGAAGTTGGCCTTTTGCCACATCAATAATCTCTCCGCCAGTTGCTAAGAATGGTCGGCCCAAGATAAGTGGCATATTCCCATCTTCCTCCATGTCAAGTACAACAAAATCTGCCGGGAAGATGAACTTCTCCACTTTCACTAGAATATCTTCAATAATTCCCCTTGGGTGCTTGATAGAGCGATCTGCAAGCTGTAAGGAGACTGAAGTTGGTTTCGGTTCTCCCAAACCTAACTTCCTGCAAACAGAAAAGGGCATTAAATTGATGCTTGCACCTAAATCACACAAAGCTTTATCAAAATATGAATCTCCAATAGTGCAAGGTATAGTAAAACTCCCTGGATCTTTTAGTTTGGGTGGGAGCTTATTCTGGAGGATAGCACTGCACTCTTCTGTTAGCATCACTGTTTCATTTTCTTCAAGTCTCCTCTTATTTGACAAAATCTCCTTCATAAACTTGGCGTAGCTAGGCATTTGGGCTAAAGCCTCCGCAAATGGAATGTTGATATGCAGTTTCTTAAAAACTTCCAGAAATCGGGCGAACTGCTTATCCAACTTATGCTTTTGAAGTCTTTGTGGAAACGGTATAGGAGGCACATAAGGTTTTAATGGTACCGCTGTCCTTTCCAATGAGTTGCCCCCATTTTCTTCGACTTGTGACTCAGCTGGCACCTTTTGATCTTCATTTGGCTGAACCTCCTCAATTACCTCATTTTCTTGTTCTTTTAAAGGCCTCTTGATATGAATCTCAGGAAGCTGCACCCCACTCCTAGTAGTGATAGCTTGTACTTGTTCTCTGGGGTTCACTTCAGTATTGCTGGGTAGAGTACCTTGTGGTCGGCCCGAGATACTGCTAGCCAGTTGCCCAACTTGCATTTCCAGATTACGAATAGAGGCTTGCTGATTCTGGAGTACAGTATCGGTCTTCTTCATAAACTGATCGGTGCGATCCATGTATTTCTCAGTTCTCTCCATAAATCTACCCAAAACTTCTTCAATTGAGCTTTTCTTCTCCGGTTGCTGGTAAGGAGGTCCTTGGAATCCTCCATTATTCTGATTATCTCGCCACCCAAAATTTGGGTGATTACGCCAACCTTGGTTATAAGTGTTGCTAAATGGGTTGCCAGGTTGCCGTTGACCTCCTTGAATATAGTAAATTTGAGCAGTGCGGTGAGCGATAATAGGGCACTCACTGGTACTGTGGTTAGCTCCACACTCATCGCAAGTGGGTGGTGTAGGTGCTTTTGAGCTACCTATCTTTACTATACTCTCCACCCTGTGAGCTAATGCATCAATTTTTGCGGTCAGAGCAGTGAAATTGTCAACTTCATATACTCCAGATGCTCTACCATGATTTCTTCTATCAGACGCCCACATCGCTGTACTATTTGCAATCCTTTCGAATAGCTCAAGTGCTTCAGCGATTGTTTTGGTACGAAGCGATCCATTTGACTATGAATCTACCAAACTCGTACATGAAGGAAGTAGTCCCGCATAAAAATACTGTACTTGCTGTCCATTGCTGATCCCATGATGCGGGCACTTCCTTAGCAAGCCTTTAAACCTCTGCCAAGCTTCGTCAAACGACTCCGAGTCATGTTGCTGAAAAATAGATATCTCGTGTTTCAACTTAGCAATCTTGACCGGAGGAAAGAACTTGGTACAGAATTTTTGAGCTAGGTCGTTCCATGTGGTGATGCTTGCGATTGGCTGAGAATCAAGCCATTCGAGAGCCCTATCACGCAAAAATGCAGAGGAACAACCTCGCCTAATCGCGTCATCCGATGTGCCACGATATTTGAAGTGTTCACACATCTCTAAGAACCGAGACATGCGTATAAGGATTCTCATCTCGCAATCCATAAAATTGGTGCCCATTCTGGAAGAGATGGATCACATCTGTCTTGAGCTGAAAATTGTTCTGCCCAAATGGAGGGTACACTATACTAGATTGGCTTTGGATGATCTGTGGCGTCATAAAGTCCCCAACTAGCATGTTATCCTCGTCCACAGCCTCTTGGATACGGGCTTCACCATTGTTGATACGTGCAATTTCATTATTAGCTGCCATCGCTTTCTTGCTTTGTTTTTTTGTTTTTTCTTTTTCTCTAGCTTCTCTACGCCTTTGATGAAAGGTACGCTCGATCTCGGGGTCAAGTTCGAGAGGTTGACCGAGTCGTGCACTTCGCATAAACCTGAGAGAGAATGAGAGAAATTGTGAACGAAAAATGCAACAAAATTAAATAAAAGCAAATAAAGTTCGAATTGGTGCTAGCTAATCTAAACGGTAAAATAAATACAGTCCCCGGCAACGGTGCCAAAAACATGTTGTTGATCAATCCACACCGCAAGTGTGCGGATCGTATAAGTAATAAAGTGGACTTTTAAAGTCCGGATGTCGTACCCACGAGGACTGATTTATTCCCACGTTTACTCTAACTAGCCTTAACCGAAATAAATAAATTGAGATCAATTAATTTCCTAATCTTGCAAAAATTAAATTATTAAATTAAATTGCTAAATCTAAAATTGAAATTAAGAATTAAATTGGAACAAATTAAAAGAATGATTTTTTACGGTTTTAAATCAAATATGGGAAAACTAGCATTAAGGTTTCGAATCCACTTTTCATTTAGTTATCCTTCAGATTATCAATTTGACAATGAAAGTTAGTTTTGACGATTCAATTCACAAAATTTGTTGAATAATCTTTCTCAAGTAGAATTCAACCTATTTATATGACGTGTTAACTATATCTCTATGATAACAACGCCATAAAAATGCATTACAACGCAAGAATTGCATAAAAACATCGCACAAAGCATAGGGGTATTCTCATCCCCTATCGGACTTTGTGGTTTTCAACAAAAGTCTAATCTATTCACGATTTCTCAATACAATAAATAGATCACAGATCAACTTTGGCCACAAGTTGTAAAAGAAAGCATAATTATATTGAAAACTCAAAACCGAACGTTCATCTTAGCATAAGAATTAACAAAACATCAAATTAACAATCCGGATTCAAACCAAAATCAAAGTTTCATCTCTACCCTAATGCTATGAAAAGTTTAGCCTATCATGTTATAAAAATCAGAAGAAAAACGAGAAGAGAACGCCATCACCGAATCAGGTTGTGTTCTTGAACTTGAATCTTCAATTGTGGCTTCTTCTCCAAGTTTCTCCAAGTTTTGTGCTCTAATTTTCGCGCTCTGCTCTTCTCTGATGTTCCCCCCGAAATAGGTCGAGTTCTGTATTAATAGATGCAAGAAAGCCCAAGAAAACCAGGTCCAATCAGGTTTGGAAAGTTTTAGAAATTCGCTTCGATATAACCATGCTATCGCGCGTGCGATCGCATGGTTATAAATTTCCAAAGGCATGCGGTCGCGCGTGAGACCGCATGGTTATAATAGATTTCAACTTCTGTCATCTCCCAATTTAGTCCCCAAAGTTTAATTGCAGGGCAAGTCCTGAACTTCCAACTTTGATCAATTGAGTCCACAAGCTTTTGATTTCTTCAATTTGGCTCCCATTTGATTTTTCTTCACCTCCCCCAACTTTTATTTCTTCCAATTGAGTCCTTCCAACTTTGATTTGTGTCCCTTTTTGTCCAAAGTTGTAATATTTTCTTCAATTCCCGGTTTTCCCTAAAATAGAACCAAATATCGCTAAATTAGATGCGAAATTAATTAAAAATGAGAAAAACATATAGTTTAAGAGGCCTAAATAAGTGCATAAATTGCACTTATCAGGTGTCAAACAAGGTGTCCCTCTAGCATTATTAAGTAGGGTGGTGTTTACTGCGAGAATACTACTGCGTTGAAAGGAGAAATTGGTAAATCTTAATGTAAGAAATGAAAGAGAAGAAATTACCTCTTGAATAACTTGTTTGATTGTTGAATGAGAATGGATGGAATGAGGTTAAGAATGATAATGGAGATGTTGAAAAAGATAAAGATTGAAAATGGAGGAGATGAGGTAAAGGGATAAAGTTGGGGCTAGGGTTTGAAATAATCAAAACTATAAGTATTTAAAGAGGACACAAGCGTAAAAAGCTAGGTTGAAGTATTCTTAGCAGGAAAGCACAAATGGGCCTTAAATAGGCTTCTAATTAGTTTGGGTCATTTCTATACTCAACTTGGAGTAAAGGAGTCATCTCAACACTCAGGTCATCCATTGAGAGATTATGAAGCCCAAGAAATCATCTACCTACGTGTTAGAGACGAGGGGAATCAAGAATAAGGAAGCAAGTCACATTTACGGCCGTAACTAAATACATACGGCCGTACATTTTGGTGGCTAAGGAACAGTTTTTTGCAGAGAGTTTCTTACGGATGTACACGTGACTTATACTGCTGTAACATGGAGATCACAGTTTTGCTGAAAACATGCAGAGAGTTTTGTACGGTCGTATCTTTATATCATACAGTCATATCTTGTAAGTTACGGTCGTAACAATAAAACTTGTAGCCATAAATCTGACTGACTTAGGCCATTTTGTGACTACTTTTTTGATATTTTCATTATTTTATATTATTTTACACTTCTTAGTTGTATATGTAAGGCAAGCAAGCTCATTTGGTAAGCATCTTGAATAACGAATGAAATTTGAGAGCTTTATGCTTCTTGTGGAGAATTGGATTTCTCTTGTTCTGTTGAACAGACCGAACTTATCAAGCGTGTGATCAACTTTTGTGGTGTTCACCACTACCGATTGTCTACTACGCACAGTCAAAGGTGATAGGTTTCAGCCCATTATTGTCCACGTCATGAGTAGAAGGTCTACAGTTTATCGATCACTACCAGTTGTTTAGCTTTCCTGGGCTCATATCCATTTGGATTGGGTTGCGTTGGCATCAAAATCAACGAGGTCTGCATCAATTGATAAAAATTGAGACTTTAGGGATTAAAAATGAACAAATTCAAAAGTTTGGTCCTCAATTGTAAATTTGAAAAATAAATAAATTTTTATAAATTATTTTCTTATAATAATTAATTATAATAATAAATAGTATAAAATATAACTAGATGGTCGTATGGAATTAAATTGTTTTAGGTAAAATTGTAGTGACACGTTCGGGAAATTTTATTTAATTAAATATTTTTATTTAAGAAAATTTGAGGTCACTGCAATTTTACTACTTTTGCAATGCATCCACTTGCAGTAGATTTTAATGCAATGCCAGCGGCCATTTCTAGTTAAAAATCTTGTCTGATTTTCTCTTTTTTCCCACATGCAGCTTGCTCCATCTCCGTCTCTATTGAGTGTTCAGAGAATGAAGGGGGTAAGAGATTGATTTTGACTTTAACTGAGGAAATTTAATGCCTAGGTCCTCAAAGTTTTAATTCCATTTAAGGTAGTCCCTGGGAGTTTTCATCTCATTCGAAGCCGCCCGAAGTCTTTTTCTTTTAAATGAGTAAATTTATTCAATCATTGAATCAATGAGAAGTACATTCGAAATAACACAAAGGAGGAAAGTAAAATAGTTCAGCAGCTTCATGTAAAGAATTAGGAGCCTTAGCTAGTGTATCGCTACTCTGTAAGCCGATCTTCTAGTATGTCCCTTACTAGGAACTAACATTTATAAATTCTCATCCCATATTAGAAATTGCCTAGTTCTTCTCGTTGAAGAGCATTGGCACATAGCAGGACAACAATCTCAATAGGTAGCTTCTAGGGGAAAGCACTATTTAGTCTAAGAAAAAGCCTTACGAACACCCAATGCTTTGGCAATAAGAGGATCTATGATGCCCCATACTGGCACCACTTTAGTAGCAACAAAAGGGCCCATATCATCATTAATCACAAGCCCAATTCCATCTTTACCTTCATTTTAGAAGATAGCCCTGCCTATGGTGAGCTTAAGAGAGCCGACAAACAGTTGGTGGAGACCAATGAGGATATTCTGAAGCATTCGAGGTCACATTTTCATCTATTTTTGGTTTGTGGACCTTACCTCATTGCTGAAGAAAAGAATTCGCAAGCGCCACAACTCTCAACACAGCATAAGATCTAGCTAGCCAAGCCACTTCGTTTCTATTCATCCTAATAGCCAAGCATTTCATACCAACAATCTCTTCACCCTCACCACTACAATGGAACATCAATGTCAACCAATCTTACCAATCTTCAAAACTGTGGCAGAAAGGTGAGAGACTGAAAGGCTAATGCCACCAATACTTTTTATGCAAAAACAAAATAAACCATTGTATGAAAGGTTGATTCAACTGCAAACAACAAAACAGGACAACAACTATTGATATCTATCTACTTCATTCTCTATTGGTCTGTTGTTGGGAGAGCATTTAATGAAGCTAGCCAAAGGATGCTATGTACCTTTGCAGGGATATTAAGATTCCACAATGTAGTCCAAAACTTGTCTTTCGTATGTTGAGAATGGAAGAATGATGACTCCATTAATCTCTTGTAGCCACTATGGACTGAATAGGCCCCCTTTCTATCATGGATCCAATCAGTACGATTTTCCCTTCTATGAGTGCTTGGTGGTATCTTTAGAATAGGTTGGCATTCTTCTTCGCTAAATAAATCATTGAGAAGGTCAGAATAGCATATGTTTTCCCTATCAATCATTAGTCGATTAACCGTTATATCTTTGCCATCAGGAATGGGCATAGAAGTCACAAAGGCATGGTCTGGATCGGAAAGCCATTGGTCATCCCAAACACAAATGGAATTAGCACGACCAACCTAAAATCTACATTCATCTTTGATAAGTGGTTGAGCTGCCAAATACTCCTCCAAATATAACTCAGGTTGTAGCCTACTTTAACTTCAAGAAAATTTGAGGATGGGAAGTATCGTGCTTTGTAAAGCTTGGACACCAAAGTATCAGGTTGTATGATGAGCTTCCAACACAGTCTACCCAAAAGACCAGTGTTTATCTCATGTAATCTCTTGAATCGCAAACCCCCTTTATTCTTGGGCAGACAAAGCTTATCCTGACAAAGTCAACTGATCCCTTTTTCCTTGACATGATTGGAATGCCACCAATATTTATCCATTAGCCTTTCCAGATCATCACAGAGTTGATTGGCAATAAAAAAACACACTTATAGCGTAGTTCGGTAATGCTTGTGTAATGGTCTTGAGTAGGATTTCTTTCCCCGCTCAAGATAAAAGTTTTTTTTCCAACCTTGGACTCGTTGTCAAACACGATCTTTATTGAATGCAAAGATCTCCATCTTCTTTCTTCAAATCATAGATGGCAACCCAAGGTATTTCTCGTGCCCTTCAAATGCTTGTATTCCTAAAGCAACCGGATCGAGAAATGGCATTCGGGATCAACATCACGACTAAAGAAAAGCGAGGCAACGTCAAGGACTTTATTTTCAATTTTTAATTTTCTATTTAGTGAACAATTAAATTTTTGATATGTTGTTTAGTTTTTAAAATTTTAGTCGGTTATGGATTTCATTTAATTCAATACTAAGATTCAGTTATACTGTATTATGATGACATATTTATTTTATTTCAAAAAAAATTATTGTCATATGTTCGTAAGTTAGCTAAAGTCATTGGATGTAAGTAGCACTTCAATTTCTTAAAATTGGGGTGTTACAAAAATTCATCACAGATATTAAATATGCACATTGTATGAAATGCTGTAATATATATATATATATATATATATAACATAAACAAAATACAAAATAATACTATAAATAACAGTAACACATACATATAATATATGATAACAACAATATATATATTAACAATACTAGCAATATATGAAAGAAGTTTAACTGAACATTGTCACCAATTCAAACACATTATTCATAAAATTCTTCGGTTGAGAATGTAATTTTTTTGCATTCAAATATGTTATAATATTTTAATATAATGCATTTAATCATTTATGTATATCTACCCATCACACGGGTGTGACATTAGTTATTTATTCCCCGTTCTTCTACAACTTTTAACAAGTTTTTACACATTTTAACACATTCACATCAAAAGTCAAACCAATTACATCCACATATTTTCTGGGACCCACTGTACTACATAAATCTCCACCACTCAATCCCACTCATTCTCTCTCCTATCTCACATCAAAACTCATAAATACTCATAAATACACATACACTAACAAGGTGTTATTTATGTTTAATGCTGTCAATGTAATATAGCATTATCTACATAGTCAATCTCAAGATCAAAAAATAAATAAATAAATAAAAATAAAAATAAAAATAAAGAATGATTATTTGTTCGATAATGTTTTAATTTTTCAATTAAATATAAAAAGAGAATAAAAAATCCCAGCCTGACTCGAGTCCGCCACGCCTAACTTAGGGGAGTCCAGATAAATGTCCCATTGATTGTCGTATCAAATGAAAATATGTCACATGTACAATTAAGTAAATTAATTCAACGATGTGGCCTGTTTTTACTACATATGACAACTAATTAGAAGAATATTAGACAGCAGATCTGAGTTGAACCTCATAGGGATATAACCATAAACAATTCAATCTACTTTCCAACTGAGGAAAAATTGCATCTTTAATCCAAAATTCTTAAGAAATCAAAAAAGACACTCCAAAAATAATAAAAAAGAAAGACACCAAAATATATTATATTGTAAAAGAATATATATTTATTCCATCATCATCAAACATCAATACACGCAAGAGTCATGCCCTTGCTTGTTTAGATCATAATGATGAAGGGGGAACAAGATGGGTACATTGAAAAAAGCAAACACAATAAGTTCCGCCAAACTGTCCGTCTACACAATCATCTTCAATAACATACAACCCAAATTTACTTTCACAAGCTTTTGCACATGAATTTATTACAGTTTTAGAGCATGGAGATTCAAAATAGTCTTTGCAAATATGAAATGGAAATATTCGAAGTTTTTTGAATCCTTGAAAAGGAAAACAACCTGCATTATATTAAAAAGAAGAACATGAGCATATTTCAAACAATAATGAATTACACAAAAAGATCTAATTTTGTTTTACCTGGAATGATAGCGGACATAAGTAAAACATATACCAAAAGCTTTGTCATCTTATCAACTGAGATTTTATTGTTTTGCACTAATTTAGTTGTAACATATCAATAAGGAAACCATACTTATATATATAAGCTTGTTTGGTGAGCCCGTTCCTCTCACACAATTTTTTCTAAACTTATTTTTAACCACAAATTTTGATACTCCTTCCATTCCACTATTATTATATGTACTTTGAATTTCCCCCAAATTAAAAAATTGCAATAAATATTGCTGAAAAAATAAAATTTTATTGTATATTTTTAAATATACACTTTTATTAAAACGGATAATTCACTTTTACTAGCAACAATGTGCATTAAATTATGGCATGTAAAGAAATAAATAAATTTGAATACATTTACTAAATGGGCAGTTGTCTATATATTGGGATGGTTGAAAAATGAAAACAAATCCATCTTGGTGGAATAAAGGGATTATAATTTATTGCATCACACACTTTTCAACCACAGATTTTATTATTTACCAAATCATATGCTAGTCGTAATGTTTCATTGGCTTGAAATGTGAAAATATTAAGTTGTTGAACCAGTGGATTGCTTGGATGAATTTGTGCAATATTCAGTGTTACAGTAACTTATTTAATGTTAGATTTATATTACTATATATGCAATGACATGAAATATCTATTACATATACTAAAGTTAAAGAGATTTTGGTTGACCACACTTGAATTTTCCAGCCAAAAGTGAAATGGTTTTTCTTATTTCTTTTTTTTTTTTTGCTGACTTAAATGATTCAAGAATGTATGCTTTGGCTTTTCTAATTTATATCTAGATGGTACTGCAATACACTTAATTAAACCATTATTTTCTTCTTTTTTTTCTCCTTTGGAATCGAAATAGTGCTACAATATATATATATATATATATATATATATATACACGACCTAAGGGACAGTCTCAAGTAGACATTTTTCGGAGGAATGCTACTCAAATCATTGTTCCATTGAGAATACTACATTCGGGAAGGATAAATGGCTCCCGAAAAGGAAAACCTCTTCTCAGGAGGATAGATGAGGTGAGTTGGGTGAGATCTGATGTAGATCCAACTTTCGATTCACTCGTGGGATCCGGGAGGACTACCCATGCTCCACTTGGCTCGCGGGGCATATGTTTGGGAATTATGAAATGCATTTCAAGTTTGTCAATTTATATCATGGAATTTGTGTTGCTCCATAAATTAAACCTTATAATATAATGATGCAATTATTTTAAATATAGTTGATAGCTTTCTATTTGTCGTTACTGTTATTAATGTCAAAATGTTGTTTTATATATATAATCATGCATGTAGTACAAAATAAAAAGATAATCATGTATAAGAGCTCTCTCTCTCTCTATATACACACAAACACGCACACATATAACATCCATATATTTAGATTTGGTGGATGTCAATTCCTTTTCCTACGTACATATCCGTATTTATTTATTTTTATTCTACATGAGTGAAAATATTAGTTTTTGGGATTCTACCTTTTGCCTTCACTCTCAATGGTACTAATTGATATGTTAAATTTTCAATATTAATTAATACTCTTTTATCTACTTCTATATGGTCCTTCACTTAATTAACATTAAATGCATTAAAGATACTATTCTATTGACTTTCCTATAAGCACTATTTACATCTTTTCTTTATGTTAAAAAAAACTGAAATGCCAACTAGGTACTGTGCCACGTTGGCAGTGCTAAGTTGGTATGCATTTATTTAAAAAAACTTTATTATTTTATTTTCCTTATTTAATTTATTTTACTTTCTTTATTTAGTACTTTTCATTATGTTTTTATGTAAATTTTAATTTTTGATATAAATTTTGATTTACGAATTATGAATATAATTTAAAGTGAACTATATGCAAGTATAATGAAAATGTGATATTTTATGGTCCAAGTTATGAATTACAATAGTACTTAAATTTTTTAAAAAAATAAAAATTAACTTTTTTCTATACATTTAAATTTTTTAATATTATGCTTTCAATTTTTATATATACAATTTAATTTTTGAAATATATATATATATAATTAATAAAAGTTGGAATGTCAACTTGGTACAGTGTTACCTTGGCAGTGATTTTTTTTAAAGATATTTTTTATTTAAAAAGTTAAATAAAAATCTTATTTATTTATTTTTACCATGTTAAAATGATAGTTTTAAATAACTTTTACGGATAATATACATTGGAGGTTCAATGATAGAAAAATGAGTTTTGACTTCAATTGGTGCTTGCATTTTGGACCTTAGGCTTTTTAAATATATTATTTTATAATACTTTATAATTTTTTCAAATATCCAATTTAGATAATATCTATTATTAACAAATTCAATATATATATGTGGTCTGTAAATAAGTTTTTCAAATTTTAAATTATTTGGGGATGTTTTTAAAATTTCAATTTTGAAATCCATACCTATTAATTAGATATTATGCATATTATTGTTTTACTTTTGGCCTGATTTTATTATTAAAAAACTTTTGCAAATTCTTTTCAAAATTATTTCTACGAATAAAACTCAGCTCCCCTGTATCAGAGGGGCCAATACTAGTTATTATATTAAAAATCTTGCAGTTGCTAACTAGGCACTGCGCCACGTTGGTAGTGCCTAGTTGGCATTGCATCTATAATATAAAAAATAATAATAATTATTATTATTATAGTACCAATTGAGGCAAAAACCCAGAAATTCTATTATATATTCATTACACGGTTTTCCTTATTAATGTGGAGGAACATGGTATTGTCTAAAAAAGGAAAAATTACAAGTCTAGTTTGAAAAAGGAAAAACACGTTAAGATTCTGATGTAATTTTATAATTTTCAATTACTAAAGCCTTTGATGAAGACTCATATATTACTGCGTCCATAATATAAAAAAATAATAATAATAATTATTATACTAATTGAGGCAAAAACCAAGCTTATCTGTTATGAATTCATTACGCGGCTTTCCTTATTTAAAAACATGTTAAGATTATTAATGTGGAGGAACATTGTATTGTCTAGAAAAGGAAAATTTGCAAGTCTATTCTGAAAAAAGGAAAAACAAGTTAAGATACTGATTTAGTTTTATCATTTTCAATTACCAAAGCCTTTGATACAGACTCATATATTTAATATGAGATGATATAATTGGGATTAATATACAATTTATGTAAACAATTTACTGCATAAAAAATGTGTCAATTGGAGAAAAAACCGAAATGGAAATATAATTATAGCAATGAATGTGGAGTGAAATGTATTCACTATTGAAAAAAAAATTCAACTCTAAATATTTGGTGATATTCAGCGATAATGACCACATAGCTCAAATAAAGTTGCTTACATGTATTCTTCACACACCATTTCATATACACAATCTCAATCTCCAACAAGAATGACAACTTGGTTGAACTATGTTGATCAAATCGACAACAGGCAATTAGAATAGGGAATTCAAGTTTGTATTGCATGAAAATATTCCTACAATTTACAAATTCTGATGGCAAACCAAGCAACTCAATGGAATTGCTTTTCATTGATGAGAAGGTAATTCAACAAACTTTTGCACGATACTCTTCATGAATTACTTAGCCAATGATTTAGTGTAACATTGTGATTATTTTCCTTTATAATTTCAGGCCACCACACGAATTCAAGCTACCATTACCAACAATCTTATTGATGACTTCAAAAATAAGATTGAAGAGCATGGATTTTATCGTATAATGCATTTCAGTGTAGTTCCGAACACACTTTCTTTTAAAGTAGCAAGCCATGAAATGTTTGGGCATAACCATACAAAACAATGCGTATCGAGGTTCTATTCATTTCAATTTATCACACTAAAAATTCATCTTATATTATTTTTTTTTGAGGAAAATTTTTATTAAGATGACTTTATGGGAAGATAATGCTAAAAGAGTCCACGATTGTCTAATACATGAAGGAAAAATGCCTGTTGTAATAATTATTCAACTGTGTAGAACTAAGATCTATCGAAGTAATCTCATATTAGTCTTATTTAAAGTTTATTTAGATATCTACCAACTTATTACACACTTATAACGCGCAAAATTGCTAAAAATTAAGAGGACACCTACTTGACTACCACGTATTCAAGTAAAGTCATACTAAATGAAGACATTCCTGAGATTCAGGAATTTAAAGATACGTTTATGTTCAACAATTTTTCACGCACTCATTTACAAGATTTATATTATATTGGAGATTTTGTTACTAGACATCATATACAACTTTCCAATGTTATGTAGGATGACAAATGACATAGATAGCAAGTGCTATGAAATTCACAATTTAGCCAATTCTTTTGCTACATAGGAGATAGAAAACTAGAGGACATTTTACCATTAAACAAGGTCACACGCTCATGACATGATTTACTTCTTTTTTAGTGCTTCATTATCTATACTACAAACTTTTTTCTCACCACTCTTTTAGACTGGAGAATTTTGGGTCGTTGCTACCATTGTGGATGTATTGCAAGGAGGCTGGAGTTCTTATGTACGCAAAACATGTTCCAAAAAACTAACTACCACAATAGATGGTTACAAATGTGTTCATTGTGAAACAAAGTGTTCACACGGGGACCACAAAATTTAGGCTTCGATTCCGAGTAGTTGATGGAACAAATGAGATTGTATTACTCCTTTGGTATTCTGATTCACATACATTGGTTGGAATGTCGGCTGAACAGGTCAACGAAAAGATTGGGAAGGTAAATATAACACTAATTATATGTTACTAGATATTAATCATATTTTCCATTTCATGGAAAAGTTGGTTTTTTGTTTTGATAGAGAAAAGAAGATGATATATCACTGCTAGATGAGATTGAAGATGTTGTTGGCAAAATGTGCCTATTTAAGTTTCCTGTAGAGGATGAAAACATCAAGGGCATGGATTGCATGTACTTAGTGAAGGCAATTAACCATGATACTGAGTTGGTAAAGAACTACAGAAAAACTATTCATTGGATTGAAAAGATCAGATAGTAGATGCAACATGATTTCAATGTTGTCTTAAAACAACTCAGGTGAACTAAATCTAATTGTATTTCTTTTTAATTATCATTTATGTTAGGACTTTGAAATGATCATACTTTCAGATGAGGAAAATGATAATTTGGATGAGAATGCTAATCCCAAGATCGATTTTGAAATAGTAAGACTTCATTATAAAATGTTGTTAAAGGCAATTCAATTTAAAATTATTCTAATTTCCTTAATGTTCTTGTTTCATTTTAGAATCATGGAGAGTTTGAGTCGGGATGTAGTTCTACGAGTACACTTTTAAAACAGGTCCTGAAGTGGAAGGGAATGAACATAACGAGTTGGACACCCGAATGTCTACAACAAAGAAGACCAAGACAGTGAAAGTGGAGAAGGAATAAATAATTTTATTGTAGTGGAATGATGTCTAAATTAGTTATTTAGATGAATAAATCACCTATCAAATAAATAGTATTTCATCATCTCTCTCAAATAAATAGTATTTCATCATCTCTCTCTTTTTCGATTCTGCCTATCTTTTAATCTCTATGTTTTTACTTGATTATTTGCAACTATTCAAAAAAGGCATCCTATAACATAATGCCAATGATTATTGGCTTGAAATAATCATTCAATATAACTATCACATTGCAATTCATGTTTTGACAAAGGCTAATACTATTCTAAAAAGGCGTTCTATAATCCCCACCAGTTACTGACCTTCATTTGAGGATTCACCCAAGGGTGGATTAAAGAATTTTATGCCTTAATGATAAAGTTGAATGCTATAACATCAATTCCAAACTCTTGCAAGCAGTATCCAATTTAATCAATGGTAGATCATTCATGCATTGACTAGAACTTCGTGATGAAATCGGGCAATCACATATTCATGCAACATAGTAATTAATTACAGTAAGTAATGGAATTAGTGATTTTGCATCAACTTATTCTATAGTACACAATCACATTCATTCACATCATTCTATTCATTAAAATCACAAGTGAAGTAATATATAATTCAAGCACTATTAAATAGCAAAAGTATGGGGATCTGAATACTAAAAACAACTTAAGCTATAAATTAACTTAACAAAATTCCTAAATTATGAAATTATTAAGCATCAATCATTGTAATTGATAGGGACAGTAATTATTAAGATACAAGTGAAGCCAAAATCAAAGGATTCCACAATAAAGCATGAGCTAGATATATTGGTGAGTAATAATAACAATAAATTTGCAAGACACAATATGTAATTAAGCACTAAGAAAACAAAAGTTGGGGGATAAGCACTGCTAATCACAACTTAAGCTACAAAGTAGCTTAGCTGTATCATAGATTACTTGTAATTAGTAAGTATCAATAATTGTAATCAACGATGCATTAATTATTAACATACAAAAGCAGCCTAAATCAAGGAGTTTCGCATGAATTCATTCATTAAGAAATCATCCTAGATAGTTTCAAAAATCTACTTAATAATAAATCTATCGTAGAAAAAAAGAAACTTTTAATATTATAATTCTCATGGATTCTCAATCATTTTCGATTTCTATATTCTATAATATTTTTTTCTCTGAGTATATCCTTATATTCATTTTTCTATAACTATTATCATCATTGGCATACAAACATGAAGGAAGGTTGTTCTAACCAATCTAGGTTTCCTTTTAGTGAAATCACAAATCAAGACACATAAAAAACAGTTAACTATAGCAACCCACATAGGCAATCAAGGAGATCTATATCTGTTACTCCCACACAAAGTAATCAAAGTTATATTGCATTACGCTCTACCTCTACTTGATTGGTACAAAATTTCGATAATTTCTGAAACAGAGGCAATTCCAGTATACATACTACTTTGTGCTCTTTGTGTGTCACTAATGAAATTGCTTTAAATGGATTTGTAGGCAAAACGAAGAGATCTAAGAATGGACAGCTTACTGTCGTGAGATCAGTTGACAGTTAAAGTAATGAAAACTTAAAATTTAAATGGTGAATCATTTGTTGGTTTAGGTTTGCATATTTAACAATTTACATTATTAATCTCTATGTATGTCAATTCTTTGTTGTCTAGGTAATAAATGGGAACTGGGTTATGTCTTAGAAACTGAGAGAAGAAAGAGATCTAAAATTGGACAGTCCTCTAATGTTTCATCAACTACCTCACAATGGAAGAAAACTTATAATTCTTTCAAATTAGCCATGGTTTACCAATAGGTAATAACTATACTTCTTTTATTCCTTTATGGTTTTGAAATTGTTATTATATACCAATGTGCTTTGTGTGCTTTGACTACCTAATATTAGCTCAAAAACTCAATCTCACAAACCAAACTAAATATATAAACATACAAATGATAAGGTAGCCCATATAGTCAAGCCCACAAACCTAATCATGCACCTATAGTAATTATGAGGCAGTCCATAAGCTAACCGTATATAAAAAGACAAGAACATAGAGTTAAATTATGGTTTTAGGTATACCTTTAGATTGAAGTCTGATGTGTAGACAACTTTGTTTGATCTCATTTTTCAATGGACCTACACATGAAGATGTAATTACCTTTGTAAAACACATACAAATTACTATAACTTAGACATATTTACCAAGAACCTTGACCTTAATTCCCTTATATTTGCAGACTATATGCTTCAAGTTTTCCATCTTTCGTGATTGTATAGCACCTTAGCGTTGAAGGAATACTATTTTCTACATGTTGGATGACATTTACAATGGCCTGCAAATAATAAATTACATCATCTTTTCCCCCTTTCTGTACATTAATAAACACCCTTACATACAAAAGGAAAAAAAAATATTACATGTAAAAAAATAGTTTCATGTTACAAATTTTTATGTACGATTCCTATGTTGCTTCCAGTTAATGGCAAGCAAAGCAATATCAGTTTCTCCATTAACAAGGCTTTTCATCTATTTTACCCTGCCCATTTACTATTGAATATGTTAGGTAGATGTTCTTTCTATATATTACTTATTGTATGAATCAAATTTGTGAGTTATAAAAATACAAAATTGTAGTTATCTTTGTTTCTTTGAATTGTATTATTTCTTTGGCATCTACATTGAAGAAAAATTAATTCTTCAAAATTATAAATATAAATTTTCACAAAAAATTTGACAATCAAATGTCAAACTCAAGAAAAACTATGGAAAGAACTTTTTCATCCATCAAGAAATTAGCTTAAAGGTTTGTTCATTTCGGCATATTTCAAATCTGAAGAAGTTATATTATTGTTGAAGGGTCCCACTTCTGCTGTAATTGCGTCTACACCGTTCTCAACGACAAAAACAAATATTCGGGCATCCCAATTCTACCCCTCTTCACATTTCAAGAAAAGAGACGCGCACACTAGTAACTCACACGAAATCCGGATCTGAGCTCCCCTCCTCCACCTCTCCGGCAACCAACTACCACAAGCGAGAACAGATCTGGCGGCAACCAAAACTGGCCTACACATCACCAAACACGGCTGGGCTCGTGCACATCTAGCTCTCAAAGGAATTCGATCTCCACCCCTCCGTTAAAAGCTGCTTGTATCAGTGACCACCGTTCCGACGGGGACTAAAGGAAGAAGGCCTTTGATGAAACGCCCCTACACCAAAGGTCGCCTGCGTCGCCGGAGATTGCATCGCCATCGGTACAATCTCTGGCGACGCATACCCTACAACCTTTGGCCACGGAAGGTAAAGGTTATCCACGCATAAGGTTAGGGCTTTCAGAAATTGGGGATTGTCTCTTCTTTTCCGTCAAGTTTCGAAGTATGTTGTGAGTTCAACACCATTGATTTGTTGTGATAGGTTGAATTTCTGAGATTTTTTTTTGAAGTTTTGTGGAGTTCAAATTGTTGCAATTGGGTCGGTTTGCCATTTCATATTTTATGTTTTGATAAAATATTTTGGATTTATTGGGTAAAACACTAACATTATTCTAACGGAATGGTAGGGAGGGATCTATAACAATATTCTTTCTTCGAATTAGCCATCTGGTTCAATGTATTTTTGTAAACATCCGAAAAAAAAGACATTTTTTTACTTACGGTATTTGATACTTGTATGCTTATCCCAATTTTTCCATTTCTAGCCTTAGGTAAAAATCTTCTTTTGCCTAATTTTTTATCTGTTTATGGTATTCAGTTCCCTACAATTTCTTTTGTTCTTCTTCATGTTCTACTAATGGATAGCTGATGCTATACCATTGGTGTAGTCCTAGAGTATGTCAAACAGAAACGGTTTTTGGTTTTGCTTTAAATCGAAGGTTGAGACAGAGAAGAAAGCACGTGATCTTCATATTTGAACATTTAGTACTTGAGTAGTCAGACACCCAGAAAATCCATACAAACTATGTTTGGATTACTTGCTATCAAATACCCAATCACACAGGATTGTTATATTATAACTTCAGGAACTTTCACTTTCAAATTATATTCTGTGCCTTTTTCTTTTTTCTTTTTCGTGAGTAATTTCGTGCACTTTGCTCTGTTTCATAGATGTTCGTACGTTTGCTTCGTTGTAATGGAATGTTGACGGGAATTATGCAACCTTTTTACCTGTTTTCCTTGCTATAAATGACAGTGGTGATAATCACCTTTCCCTATAAAATTGAAGCATTTATCTAAATTATTTGTTGCTTTAGAAACCAACATTGCAATTACATCGTAAGACGATGCGATATGTTTGCATTTTATCCCACTTCCATACCATCTTTCAACTTTTTACACTGCAAAATTACTGCTATGTCAACAAATGACCTTCATCTTGCCCTAATTTTGTTATCACGTTTTTTGGCCTTTCCTATAGCTTTATATGGATGCGCTGGGCGCATCTATGAAGAAGGGGAAAGGCAAAAGGGGTCAAACGCAGTGCAAATGGCCCGACAGCACCACAAACATATTACTCGACCTCTGTATTGAAAAGGTTAATCTCGGCGGAGGGACAAATAAGTCCTTGACCGAGGACTCGTGGAATTACATCGAGGCGAAATTTTAGCAGCTTACGGGTTTGCCTTATACCCAAGAACAGATGGACAATCATCTGAAGTAGATGCGCCAAGAATACAGCCAAGCATCGACACTTATGAACTGGACAGGGACCACTACGAACATGACGACGGGGATGATAGAACAGGATGACAATTGGTGGGCACTACGAGTTGCGGTAAGCCATCGCTTGATAGTTATTGAAAAAAGTGTGATGTGTTCTTTTAAAATCTGATTGAGCACGTAGAAACGTACTAGTTGATTACTTTTTTTGTACGATTCGATTGGAACATGTTTAGGAAATGTTATCCAATTCACTTACTGGAAAACATAGCATTTTACAATCACTTTTTAGTACGTAGAACCGTACTAATTAGATCATTAAAAGTACAATCACTTCAAATGTTTGTAATTTCTTTTGCACGACCAATTAAGGGATGGTGATGAATGATACATACATATACATTATGCCCCTATGAACTAGCGCTACATGAAAAACTGTTTTAGATGAATGGAGAAATGCCTGCGAATAACATACTACTTCCTTGAAAATACTGGGAAGATGCAATAGAGTTTCTCTGCTAGAATGATGTACCACTTAAATGGAATGATGTATTGCATCTGTTGTGGTTGATGCACCAATTTTCTCTGCCGGAATGATGTATTGCTGGAATTAACACGTTTCTCTGCTTTTTGTTCTACAATGTTCTAATACTTGGGACTTGAAAAGTTTAAATATTTGGGGGCCCTAGTAATTGGTTGTTTTTTCTCCCTTCGGTGGTTGTCTTTTACAACACAAAATGGCTTGTTTGGTATGGTGGACTCCCCCCATATTCGATGGCATTATGGTGTATTCCAATGAATGTGCCGGGTATTGTGTAACAAACATGCTTTTTATTACACGATCTCTCAAACAAGTGGCTGAATTTGGGGTGTTGATTCAAATTAATGTGCAGTTATATTTATGGCTCATCTATCTTCTACCATTTTTATGTTCCTTTTACATAGCCGTGATTGCAATCAATTTGTTTGCTGAGCTCATTTCATGTCCATTATTATGTCATGAAACATCGTATCAGATAATTTCTTGACTGTTAAAGAGGTGCAATTAATTTCAGCAGTTATTTTTTGAGAATTACCAGATGTTCTTTAACACTTGACATTCTGCTATAGGAAAAAGAAAGTTACGGCCGGTTCAGGTTTCCAGACATGAGAACGTACATGGGCAAGTGGAGGGAATTCTTTGGATCAAGTACAACACTGACACCTAATGTGCCACGCCGACCACGTTTTCCCTGCATAGAAACCAAGGCGAAGAAGCAAACAGTGATGGGCAAGGAACCCAAGTCCACGACAATTTCGGCACTCCCATTCGGGAGGGCCGAGGGGACACTTTCCCCATGCCGCAACGTTCCTCTGGCTCCGGGAAACGTAAGAGTGAGACATCCGGTAGTTGGGGCAAATGAGGTAAAAGCGATTGCCCTGAAATGTCGTACAATCAAAGCAAAATCCTGTCTATTGGAGAGCGAATGGTAGACGAGATGGCAAACCGGGGTTTGTTTGACGAAGCAAAAGCTACAGCCACAGCCGTGCCCAACTTGCGAGAGTGCATAAACGAGGTGCTTGCCTCAGGCGTCATTGATCGTGACTCTCAGCAATACCCCCGCGCTCTCAATTTCCTTCGGAGTGCAGAGAACAGAGACGCTTATAGCTTTGGGCCCGAGTTCACAGCCGGGTCGATTACCTTTTACATTGCCTTAATGATCCAAATCAAGGTTTGTGAAAGTAGTGAGCAGCCTATAGTAGTAAAAAAAAAATTGGAACCTCCCTATATGTATTCGTAAGTGACACTGTAGCTGCTTGTTCTGTAAGGACTATACCCAATCGACCATGGTTTTGTATGTATGTTTGCACCTATTTTCACATTTGCCAAGGACTATACCTAGTCGACTATATGTATAATGTATTGCTCACGTTCATGGATTTGTGAATAATGGGAGTTCTTTTGCAGGCTACAATTTTTCATGGTTCTATTTTGATGTTGCTGCCAATGTGCAAATTCGTCCTACCAATTTGAATGGGAATGACATGATACCCCACTGGTATAGCAAACAAACAACACACACAACTTTCACAATGATCAATTTGGTTTAAACATAGCGTTGGAAAGGATCCACAAGAGTTATAGCGAGAACACATGACAAGTTTTATTTTAGAAGCTCCTATATGGTATTCATGTTACCAATTTTTTTGTAGAAATAAAGACTTCATAGGGTACAGCCCAAACTCAAGCTACCACAACATATTTTTGTATTCCTTTTCTTAGACCTCCGCCCCCGCTCCCCCCCGCAAACTTCCAAATTCATTGCTCCTATATAGGTATGAAAATTAGGATCCTCACAGATCACAATTCACATTCATGGCAACGAGAACTCGAAACATAGTCGCCCTTAGTGGTTCATCATTCACACAGCAACGTTGCGTGAGTTCTCTAGTTGCGCTATTTTCTAAAGTCAATCAAATGTACCGTCCCGAAGAAATGAATTTGTTCACAAGACATATAAGAAATAAAAACTAAAAAATAGCATAGACAGGTCTGAATAGTTGTTTGTCATTCCTATATCAATTTTTTGTTATTTTTTATATTTCAAAGGATGTCGACAATTTATTCAACAAAACAAAAGTAAAATAGATTTGAAAGGACTTCATAATTTTTTTTTAATAAGTAGTAGCGCTATGTGGGAGTGATGATGTATTTTTTTCTGTTCTTTTTTTTTTTCTTAAATTCCAAAGGAAGTCGATATTTCCTTGAATTACAATTTTTTCTTCAGAGTAGTAGTATGTGGGAGTGAAGAAATTTAATTATTAAATTTTTTTTTTTTAATTTCAAAGGATGTCGATAATTTATTAAAGAAAAAGCGCCTACAGAGATAGAGCTGCCGACGAATCGTTGCAAAAAAATTTTAGAATCATTCACTAGTCTTCGTAGGAAAAATAGGTGACCTCATTATACATGTAGCTCTATGTTAGGCACATGTGACCTCAATTGTCAACACTTACATTTTGCGGCAAAATTATGAATTTTTTTAATAAGTAGTAGCGCTTTGTGGGAGTGATGATTTATTTTTTTCTTTTCTTTTTTTTTCTTAAATTCCAAAGGAAGACGATATTTTCTTGAATTACAATTTTTTCTTTGGAGTAGTAGTATGTGGGAGTGAAGAAATTTAATTATTAATTTTTTTTTTTAATTTCAAAGGACGTCGATAATTTATTAAAGAAAAAGAGCCTATAGAGATAGAGCTGCCGACGAATCGTTACAAAAAAATTTTAGAATTGTTCACTAGTGCTTCGTTGGAAAGTAGGTAACCTCATTTTACCTGCACCTCTGTGTATAATATTTGTCAACACCTACGTAGTTAGGCTAGAAAGAGAGAGGGACATGTGACCACAATTGTCAATACTAGTTGCCAACATTCCAAATGCTCATTATTATTAGGACACCCACTTTTCATGAAATGGGTTTATAGTACCCTAGGGGGTGGCCCACTCTAAAGGCATTAATACAATTTGGACCATATTGCTAAAAACATGACTCCATATATAGTGCATTGTGGTTCTTCGAAAGGAGGAAATAGCGCACCTACTATCCCCTTTGTCATGTAACACAAATCTTCAAGAACTTGCCTTCCCTAATATATTTTGGTACAGCAGAAATATGGAGTTGCACGATGTTGTTGATGAGACTCTAGATGACAGCGTCTCGTTCGACCACCTTGTCTGATGCAAAGTTGATGCGCATGCTAGACGCAGAGTACTGCTCGTGGCTAGCGATGGCACTCGAGTATGATCGTGAGAGTGAGCATTATTTTTCAAATTTCCTGAGACGCTCGAGGCGTCACCCATCGATACGGCATGGCCTATTGTACATGCAAGACGCATTAGGTTCGTCGTCCGGGAACGGAGACCGAGCACACTTCGATTTTCAAATGCGGCCGCAAATGTTCGTGCAGCTTGTATGCTACCTTCACAGCAACTTCGGCTTGCAAAACGGTAAAGAAGTAGACATGTATGAGTAGGTTGCAATGCTTTTATATGTGTTGGCGCATGGAATGAGGTTAAGGGAAGTGCAGTCGCAGTTTGGCCACTCATTATCCACGATATCAGGTTACTTTACTAACGTGCTACATGCAGTAGTCAGGCTAGCGGCAACAATAATCAAACCACACCCAGATTACAACGACGGCGTTTAGCATCATTGTCCAACCCGTCGCTCGCATAACGTGTTTAAGGTATTACAATTTCTATGTCAGGTGGCGTACAATTCAATGTATTCACTAAATCTTTCGCAGGATTGCATCGGAGCTATTGATGGAACGCATGTTAGAGCAGCAGTAAAAATTCTGAGGCAATAGAGTTGATTGGCCAAAAAGGGTTCCCCAGCCAAAACGTGCTCGCAGTATGTGACTTTAATTTATGTTTCACGTTCATCATGGCCGGGCACTGCGGTAGGGTGCATGATGCAAGACTTCTCGCGAAGGCAACAGCGGACCCGTGTTACCAGTTTTCGCACCCCGGTCCCGGTAAATACTACCTTGTGGACTCGGGTTTTGCAAATAAGACTGGATATTTGGCTCCGTACAAAGGAACTGACATTAGATATCATTTCTAAGAATTTAGGCGTACACAAAACGAGCGAGGATGAGCGTTTCGTAATGACAAAGAACGATTTAACTTCACGCATTCGTCATGTAGGAACATCATCGAACGACCTTTCGGAGTACTCAAACAACGATTAAGATTCTCGATCATATGGGAAGGTATAGATTGGGCAAACAAGTGGCGATCGTACTATGCACGATGGCATTGCACAAATACCTGCGTAGGTGTGGGTACGTGGACGAATACTTCAGAAAACATGATGACCCGGACGGTGAGGTTGATCCAAATAAACCCGACCCTAAAGAACTAATGACTGATGAAGCATCAAGCACTGAAGTACGTCCAGGCCATGAGTAGGCTTACTACCGAGACACCCTTAGTCATCAGCTAGCATCTCGGTGCAGAGGACAGTGAAACAACTATTCGATTAAACCGTTTGCAGGCCTTGGGAAACGGAAATTGTAATGTTAAGTTGTCGTTTGTGATCCGATGTTGTAAACAAGTGAACCAAAATAAGTGAATGTAGCATTCTGGTCAATGAAATTACATTTTTTCTACTGTATGATGGAACGTACGTATTTGACCGGCTTGTTTCTTGCAACACTGGACGTCAAATACAAGCAATTTTTAAGCAATAGGATTTGTCGCTTCATTTCAATTCGGCCTTGCAGCCGCTCTATTTTTTGGCTTAAAATATCTCGAATTTTGAACAATACAAACAAAACCAATTGGTTCGTACAAAGAATAGGAGTTTTGCATGTTTAAATGCTATTATTTACAAACATCAGGCCAATACGATGGGTACATAACAAATGAGGTCGACAAATTGGTATTTAAAATTCGAGATTCTTAGAAATTGGTATTTAAAAGTCGAGATGCCGACAATTAGGTAATTTTCTCTCGCCGACCATGGAATCTCGAATAAAGTCATAATATTTTCAAATTTTCGCATTTTTTAGTCATTTTCGTAATTTATGAATTTTTACATTCGATTTTTATTGTAGTACACTCATACATAAATTTTACGAACATACAATAATTGTATTTATTGTTAACTGTTGGTAAACATTAAAATGTGCGCGTATGTAATGAAAAATAAAATTATTGTAAGTAATAAATAAATAAATAAATAACAAAATCAAAAAAAAAATTCAAAAAAAAAAGTGAAATGTTCAATTGGTAGCATTTGTTCGCATTAATGTCGTGACTTTTTTACGATACATTAAAGACGTGCACATTTTATAGTTAACCAACATTTTATAAAAAATGTAATTAATAAAAAATAAAATAAAATAACTAGAAAATATAAATTAATAATAAAATAAAATCAAAAAATTTTTAAAAAACGCAAAAAAAACCATAAACCCACCCCACCCAACCCCCGGCCCATGCCAGCAAAATCTCGGTTGGACTACCGGGGTCCCCCCTCGGATTTTTGACAGCCGGAAAAGGTCGTTGCACTCACAAACCCCCTAGTAGGTCAATCGAGATTTTGCTGGCGTGGGGTGGGGGTTGGGTGGTGTGGGTTCACGGTTTTTTTTTTTTAGTTTATTTATTTTATTATTAAGGAAAAGTTTAATAGAGAATAAGAAAATAAAGAAAATGATTTATAAAAATATGAAAATTTGAAAATTTTCTTATTTTAATCCAGATTTCACCGCCGGCGAGAGAAAAATATGTAATCATTGAAATCTCGATTTGTGAATACCAATTTGTGGGAATCCCATTTTTTAAATACCCATATGTCCTCAGAATTTTTGAAAATACCAAATCGTCAAAAGTATTTTTTTTCCTATTCTAGCCGGCAGATAAGTGGTCACTATTGTTATTTGCTCCAACTCCATTTCGTTCCTTTGTTGTATCATTCAAACGAGCTTGATATTGTTGACTTTTCACCCAATGGAACCCATAACATTAATTGAAATGGAGAAATTGCCTTAAAAAGTATAGAGGAAAAATCTCAAAAACTTTACATGCGGGACACTTTTGAGCATGATATATTAGACTTCCTCAAACCCGTGGGTCCCGCTTGAAGAATTTATAAGTGGGGGTTATGCCACAGACAAAAGGGCAGAGATGTCTTTTGATTATTTGAAAGGACTTCACCAGCTGGGTAATCCTTAAATGGCGGCTGATATGTTTGCCTCGGAACAATGGTGGGACCCGCATGGACGTGGTGAAAAATTAGATAACACCGAAACGAACAAGGCCTAAATGTACTGTTAGATTTCAAGCTTTGAAAAAAATAAGTAAATAGATAAATATAAATAAAAAATTTTGAACCTCTTAAGTTTACATGCGAGATGAACATAATCGGTAGATATGTTAGTAAACTAGAAAATAACTAAAGAATTAAATAAATAAATAAAAATATAAAATTTATACTCTTTCAAGCCGTCATGTGAGTGAATGTATTGATTAGGTCCATCTTAAACTGCAAAAATAATAGATCTATTAATGAAATATCAATTTTGTGTAATTTATTTAAAAAAAATTGTTCATGTGAGGAGTCACTTATCTTTTTTCTAACGTCCATATCAAAATTAATTTGTAAACATATTCGAACAAAATTGTTAGAAAATTTTGAAAAAAAATACGGAATAATAAAATGGAGAAAACATGAAAACAGTGTTAAATTCGTTATTAAATAGGCCTTCAAATTGGTTGATTATTAGCAGATAGAGGGGGGAAAATTAATTGAACAAGCTTTGTGCCTACAAAGAGAACAAAGGGAGAAAATTTTAGATTCCAAAATTGAGATTAAACAACCGAAATCGTAGAGGAAACCACACGCTACAGATATGCAATCCGAAGGAAGTTGGCAGATCCGACGGAGATTAAGGTAGGATGAGTCGAAGGAAGATTATAGATGTGGCGAAGATTAAGCTGGGACGAGTCGGAGAAAATGAGGAAAGGGAATAGATCTAGCCTTGTGAATGAAATACTAATAAATGAATTGAGCCAACTAGGAATTGCCTTACGCAATATTAGTATCGAGAACCTTTTGGCAGCTATATCCTTTCTTTCGTTTTTCTTTTTGATGAAATATGTCTAAAAAACTTATGCAACATTAGTATCGAGAACCTTCTGCTAGCTATATCCCTTTCGTTCTTTTTGATGAGATATGTTTCAAATATTGCAATGATTTTGGGCCTGACAATTTAATGGGTCACTATTATATCTTATTGGTTATTTTTGTTATAAAAGTATAGAAATAATAGAGAGAATTTAGAGAGAATGAATTATAAGGAATTCACAGGAATAAATTTCATTAATAACTGAAGAAGCCCTATTTATAGGGAAACTTCGAATGGCACAATCGTAATTACATAATTTCATCAGGGACATAATAGTCATTCACATCATTAAAATATTATTTTCCTATCTCTCGAGGTGCACGTTCACAACACTCCCCCTTGAATGACTATTTGTGCAATTGTCTTCTGGATTTGTTTGAAGCAAAATCCAACGGAAAAACTTCCAAATTGATTGTAGGATAGCTTGGAGTGGTTATATACTGCTTCATCAAAACATTATCTCTATTATAACTTGATCCAATAGATACACTGTGTCGATTTCTCTTGTCGTCCTCAATATACCATGAATATGCCTCGTTAAAACCTTATTAGGAAAAACCCAGTGGGAAAAATCCTAATGAAGGAAAAAGAGAGTACATTATTCATGTGAATACGCCTTTAATGTTGCCTCATTAAAAACCTTGCTAGGAAAACCCAATGGGATAAAACCTCAGTCAAGGGAAAAAGAGTGCAACGCGTATTTTATACAAGTATGCTACAAGCATTTCAAAATCTTTCATAGATTTGTATGAGTATCATATACATTGGTTCATACTCTCCATTCATTTCCACATGAATGAAATTTTAGATGTTATACAATATCATGTTATATTTAGTGTATATATGCAATCAACAGCTTCGATCTCATTTTCTTACTATATCGAGATATATACCTAAATCTCTTCTGGAGATTTCATAGTAGTTGAGATTGGGCTGCCTCATTAAAAACCTTGTTTGAGAAAAACCCCGTTTTGGGACAAAAACATCAATCAAGGAAAAGAGTCAAAGATATGAATTTCTCAACAATATCAATGTAGATATTTTGAGCCGTTGCATCTGTGATACAATAATACATTTGAAACCTCTTCAAGAGTTTCATTCTCATTTCTCATTAAACCAGCATGAACACTTTAATCATAAGGGCATATATTTCAAAGATCGGCATTTTCGATGGATTTTAATATCCTCACTATTATTGATAGTATGTAGCGCTATCTTTTCATAGTGTGTCGACACTTTCAATTTTATTTCTTTCCCCATATCGACATAACTTATCGAGATATCTCATTATCAATCCTCTTGTAGGATTACACAATATAGTTATGTCTATATACTCTTCAAGAGTATATGCCTCCGTTATTAAGACCATCTTTAATAATTTGCTTGATATATATGATTGGGGAAATCTCATAATATCAACGCTTCTGGCGTGCTAACTTATCAAAGCATCTTAACTGATATATGTGATTGTTCATAGCATCTTTTATACATCTTTGAACTTCAAGTTCATATTTTAATTGTGAGGATATAGTATGATGCATTTCACATATCATTTTCACCTTTAATACTCCCTCATGCTAAGAAAATTAACACTAAAACTCATATATGTTCTCATCATTCAAATTTTAATATGAGATTTTATATAGTTTGCATTCTATTCTCGATATTGGCAATTTATTGGAGGACTTTAAATAATTTGCCACATAATATCCCACTTGTATGCATACTCAATCCTTCAGGATTTATTCAAGTATTGGGATATACATTTACTAGCTTTATCATTAAATCTGGAAATCATGCTCATACCGTGAGCAAATATTTCGTAAATTTCAAATTACGAATCATATACACATGTGACTATCTAGTGGATCCATATCATAATATCTAGTAGTCCACATGGAGGATGAGTGGGCCCATATTTCTCATCCTTTATTCCAGGATATATTTGGGATTTATTCCCAATATTGGCTAGTAATGATTTCATCATTTATCGAGAACAATCATTGAAGAATTCTTTTAATTCTTCACTTGAAATATTGATTTCAATAATTATTTAAACCGGGATGGTCATCCTGGCGCATAACGAGTATTATTGAACTTTTAGTTCAAGAAATTCTTATATCGATTTCACTAGTATCGTATAGTGCTCAACATGATTTATTACTTTCATCATATGTATAGCTCAAGACATATTCCATCATGTTTGGTAGCATTATTACACATCACTTTGTTCAAGCGTGGAATCTTAGCACATACGCTTCATGTTTCAATCTTTGTTCCAACGCGAGCCTTACCTCATCTGGCGTTTATAAATTATTCGGGCACTTTACAGTATTCACCATTAATAATGGTCCATATATAATAATGGATAATTTGCTCTCAAATCTTCGAAAATCCTATCCATCACTACCGATCAAAATCCTAAAAAGGATTTATCGAAGTAGGCTTGAAAGGTTGAGGATGCTAATGAATAAGGGCATCCCATGAGATGTTCGATGTTTAATTGAAGCAAAGGTTCGATTATCTGGTGAGGTTTCGATTCCTTCTAAATACATGCCTGGTATGGGTAAAAGTAGTTTTTCAAAGAAACGGAGAGCAAAAAGATTAGGAGGGTGTTACAAATGTGCTCGGTGGACATGTGACACTCGATGTAAATCTGTGGGGTACGTGTCTAGTAACCGAGAAGATAAGATAGCATTTATTAAGGATGGATTGAGTAAGGAGCCTTTGGATGATATTCAATGTGCTCTTGAGACACATCCTAGTGGACACGCATACAAGGTGGTGATGGCCTTATGGGCCAAATTCAAAGATGAACAATCACGTTATAGTCTTGAAAAACTTACTTTAGAAGATCCTGTTTGTAAATTTAGTAGAAAAATTTAGTATAATAATTTTCTCATATTAATGTAAGGAAGTTCGATTGTAATAACGAAGATCAATGTTTTTCTTGTAATTGTAAATATTATTTTTTTAATTTTTAAGATATATATGTATATATATATTATTTTTCAATCACCGATAGGTATATGTCATTTCACTAAAATTTTTACGCCTTTTTCTCTTTCATATTTGTCAAAAAGTAAATAGTACAATCAATTATTGGTTTGAAAATTTTTCTTTAAATAGAGGGATTCATATATCTCTCATGTTCATACATTAAAAGTATAGTGCAAAAAGAGAGATAGGAGTAGAGATGGATATGGAGATTTTAGAATCATCTCATACAAGTCAGCCTTTACCTCGCCAGATTAAAACCGTATGTGTTCTTGGTGGATCTAAATTGGTAGGCCATATCCAATATGTGGATATGGCAAACCGACTAAAAAAGAGTTAGGGAGACAAGAAATCAATATACTATATGGAGGAACCAACAACAAACTTTTAGCTAGACTTATAATGGCCGCATCATCATGGGGAATAAGAGTTTCGAGTGTAATACCTTTCCATTTAGTTGGATCTAATACTCGAATTGGAGCCAGTTCTACCATGGGTCCAGCAGGGTTGGTGCTACAAGCGCAATCCATCCACAAGCGCATGATGTATATGATGAATAATAGTGATGCTTCCATTGTCCTTCCAGTGGCTACAACACATGGAGGAAATATTCAATATAGCCTCGTTGTACGATTGGAACTTTCATGTCAAACCAATAGGTTTGTTGAATATTAACCATTTCTTTGATGGCTTACTAGCTTTCCTAGATCGAGTGTAGATAATAAGTTTATCTCTCATTCAATGAGAAAAATGCTTATTTACGCTGAATCGTTGATGAACTACTCATCAAATTTCATGCATATGTTCAAGAATCATGGAAGCCCGGATCCGTCAGTCACAGACCAGTGTCAGCGAAAAAGAAATTCGGATCCTTTAAATATCTCATTATGAACCACGATGTTGAGGGTGGCGAATTACGAAGTATTTATACTCTCGAAACGCACCCTTCATTTATGAGTTCAATATGTATTTTCTTTTCGCATTTTTATATTTTCGAGTGTCTATTGCCATCTTTGATATTCTCAATATGTTCCACTTCGACGCTTTGTACTTCTTACGGAGTAATAATAATAATATCATATTGGCTTTATTCAAATACAATCTAGTGATTATGCTTCTTCAAGAGCATTTTATTCTCATATTAATACAATCTCATATCATCGATGAGATTACTTCATATAATCTTTCCATGCGATATATTTTCTTTGATTTATCAACATGGGATCTATTGAGCATTTTACTTTCATCTATTTATCCAATGGTAACTTGTACCACTTACTCAATTTTCTCCATCAATATTCAATAGGCGTGGAAAGTGAACATTCCTTTATTAAATGCTTCTTTAAGAGCATTTCTCATCATATCACAATATACTAATCTCATAATGAGATTTTTCACCACAGTATATTTTCTTTCTCTTTTATCACAATGGGATTCTTTGAGCAATTTCACTTCATCAATACATACAACGGTAAATTTGGCATCACTTGCTCAAATCTCTTCTTTAATATCAATAGAATATTCATATCGAACATATATAAATCAGTTATCCAATTGTGGCGTTTAATCAAACCACATTTGTAATAAGCATTCGTAACGTGTGGTATAACCCACCACATTGAAAATATGCATACCAATCGTGTGATATAACTCACCACATTGGAAATATATGCTAAATTTAAAGTCGTAAATTTAAATTACAATTAAATTTCCTCCAATAGGTGGTCGAACCTACCTTATGGGAATTATTGCAATAAATATAAATTTACGAATTTAAATTGCCGAATTAAAATGCATAATGATTAACTACTTCTTCGGGAGTAGGGTCTACTTAGTAGAAGGTATTACCCTTCACTTAGCATATAAATTGCATAAATATATAAAATCTTCCGTTTAGTGATGGTTGAACCCATCATTAGGTAGGAGGTATTGCAGTATTTAAATTGCAATAAATAAAGTGCGAGACTTAAATATCTATAGAAGAAAATTTGTTCTAACTATTTCTTCAAAATATAATTATCGTCAAAATAAATGGTCGTAAATCGAAATATCTGCTGCTGTCAATCACATTCTTGTGGCGATCTTGCTAGCAGTTGCCGGCGGCAGTGCCGCCTGGCAGGTGCGTGGCGCTACACATATTTCTTTATATAACATTAATACATACTCATTGCTGCCAATCAGCTACCGATTCTTGCGTGCGCTGGCAAGTGCGTGGCGCTGCACATGTCTCTTTATAAAGTTTTGACATTATAAGCACTAATACGTAAATATTCACAAGTCCAAGGACCCTTTTGTAACTTTTTCAAAAGTTGGGGTACTGATTTGTAAATTTTTGAAAATTTACCTTATCAATATTGGTGTCAAATCGAAGATCTCATTGAATCGAGTATAATGGAGTCGAGAAAATTTGATTTTGATAATATATGCTCCTTATATCTCGAGAAAACGAATGTTATAGTTTTATATATTATTATATTATTATAAAATAATAATATAATATATATAATATATACCTCTCCGTCCTTTTGCTTCCATTTTGTCACTTAATTTTGAAACCCAGTATTAAATCGTGTTTGGCTTGGAAAATTCCACTAATTGACATTGGTATTGTGACTGCTCTGTAGGAATAGGTATTTTATAACGGAGGCTGTGGTGTGCTTGTCTGCTTTAGAGAGAGAGTGGGACAGAGAGAGATTTTATAGAAAATTGAGTATTTCAAATTGTAATAATCCAGTTTCTGATACAGAAGATCATCTATAAGATGCAACTGTAGAGCATACTTCTTTCATATTACTCAAAGGGTTAGAGACTCGTGCTGATAACGTGTTATAAAAGTATAGAAATAATAGAGAGAATTTAGAGAGAATGAATTATAAGGAATTCACAGGAATAAATTTCATTAATAACTGAAGCCCTATTTATAGGGAAACTTCGAATGGCACAATCGTAATTACATAATTTCATCAGGGACATAATAGTCATTCACATCATTAAAATATTATTTTCCTATCTCTCGAGGTGCACGTTCACAACAATTTTACACATTATAGTTTTCACATATCTTTTTGACTTCATATTCATACATTTTTATGGGCTTATTGATTAATTTATTGGTTCTATATAATGGATTATTTCTATCATCTATGATTCGGCTGCTGTAACAATTGAAATTTCCTTTTAATGTTACTCATTAAAGTGTTATCAATGATTCAAATTTTATAAGCTATTTTTTTTAACAAAATAAGCTCATTTTTTAACGTAACATTTATAATGAATATAAATTTAATGAAATAGAAATTTTCGTAATTTTTACTCAATTTACTTAAAATTGTACTCCTTAAAATGTTATCAATGATTCAAATTTTATAGGATCATTTTTTATCACGTAACATTTATAATGAATATAAATTTACTGAAATTGAAATTCGTTCTTTTTATCTTACTTTTATTTGTAGTCCTAATAAACTTAATGAGTATTAAAAGATTAATTTGTTTCTACTCACTATATTCTACATACTTCTAAAACATTAAGAGATATATGGGAACTAGAAAGATGTTAGCATTTTTTTAGATTAATTTACTTTTTTCTGCATTGAAATAATGTTTAATATTTTTTGGGAGTATTAAGTTGAAAAAAAATTTATTAGTGTATGTTTGATTATAGCAATACGAAGTTGTTATAATAAAAATTAGTGTCTGTAAATTGATTATTCTTCAAATTTGGAGAATATGTCAACATATTGATCACATCTTATACTTATTAGCCATTTAAACAAAAGTGTGAAAATAATAATATCCCTATTTATTATATTAGATGTTGTGTTCATTTTCATATGTCCCATAATTACTTTATTTTACATTAATTTATCTATTTTTAAATTTTTAGAATATAAGGATATCGCAGATGCATCTTGCATGTGTGAGCATTGTGGTGGAATATTTTGGTATGAAGAGAGACACTTGATATGCATCACAATACTCTTCAACCGAAAATCTCTCTATGTTGGTCAAAGGGAAAGGTGCACCTGCCCTTTATACAAGTTCCCCCTCCATTGTTATTTCATTGGCTTTGTGGCCAAGATGAGAGATCTAGAAACTGCTGGCAAAATATTTGAATGTATAATACGATGTTCTCATTTACATCGATGGGTGGAATAATAGACACTTCCACCAGTGTTCAGGTTGTGCGGCCAGAATTATCATAGAATTAGGAATTTGTTGCCGTCCCCAGGAGATGATCCTAAGGTTGCTCAGTTGTATATATATGACACTGATAATGAAGTGAGAAATCGGTTGTAAGCGTTTAGGTCTGTATTTAAATTCTTGTTTTTTTAAAAGAAAAAAATTGTTTCTATTTTATGTATGAATTTTTCATATCATAAATTCCTAATTTTACTACTGTTTGTTGTGAAATTCATCGATCGGGTCTGATGTTGATGGCGAGACATTTCATGAAGGAATTGTTGGTGATTTGAAGAAAATCTTGGATGATCATAGCTGGTTGTTGAGATCATTTAGATTTCATTCTAAAAGGGTTCATTCAGAGAGCTATGTATATTTGAAGTTGAGTTTAATTGGAAATAGGCCATTGGACAAAAGAACGTATAACTTGCCTACAGTCTATGAAGTTTCCATGTTATATGTTGGTGATTTTTAAACTGATCCTGGGATGGGGATATTATCGTCGAAATTCATTCCAGTGCATTAAATCAAATAAGCGAGCTTTTTCCCTCCTATCTTGCATTGCAGTACCCTTTAATTTTCGCCTATGGTCAGGATCGCTTTAGAGAGGGCATTCCTTATAGAGATAAGGATCTTTCTTTCGGATATGGAAGGAAAAAGTTAACTATGAGGGATTTTTCTCATTTTGCCTTGAAGAAAGAGCTTGCTAGTCTCCAAATATTTTGTTCTCCAGAAGGTTATTCCAACAGTTTTTAGTTGATGCTCACACTATGGTTGAAGCTGGACGGCTAACATATATACGCCAGCCAAAGTTATGGCGTGCAATGTTTAAGTGGTTGAATGATGCTCTCTCCAGAGGCGAGACAGACCCCTCAAATCAAGGCAGAGAATCTATCTACCATCATCTTTTATGGGAAGTCCAGGCTATGTGATTCAGAACTATCAGGATACAATGTCAATTTACAAGTGAGCTGGTTATCCAGAATTGTTTATTACTTTTACATACAATCCAAAGTGGCCTGAGGTTGTCTGGTATTTGGAAAGAAGAAATTTAAAGGCCGAAGACCGCCCCGATATATTGTGTAGGATATTCAAGGTGAAGTTGGAAATGCTTATGAGAGGTATTAAGAAAAATTAGATTTTTGGTGTAGTAAGAACATGAAATTTAAAATTACCTAAAGTGTTTAATGTGTGAAATTTTACACTATTTTATTTATTGATATAAAGGTTTTTTATTTTTTTTATTTTTTTTGTAAGGAGCTATGTATACCATGGAGTTCCAAAAATGTGGATTACTAGATGCACACATTTTAATATGATTGCTGTACAATTCAAAAAATTGTAACTGACATGATATTGATGCTATCATTTCAGCTGAGATTCCAGACAAGGAAATGGATCCTAAATACTATGCAGCTATAAGTGATTTGATGATATAGGGGCCATGTGGCAATGCAAGAAATGACTCTCCCTATATGGTTGATGGTCGATATAGTAAGCATTTCTCAAATAGTTTGTTGAGGAAACGACTGTAGACGAGGACGGATTCCCCATATATCGATGTTGAGACAATGGTTGAATAGTTACGAAAAATGTGTTGAATTGGATAACAGATATGTTGTACCTCACAATCGGTATCTTTTAATCAAATACCGTGCCCATGTGAATATGGAGTGGTGCAACCAGAGTCGAGCAATCAAGTATTTATTTAAATATGCCAACAAAGGTCAAGATCGTGTTACAGCTAAATTTTACCAGGCTGTGAATGAGGATCCTGATGGAAAGAAGCCCAATGATGAGATAGCGATGTAGTAAGACTATATGTATATCTCACCGTGTGAAGCTACTTGGAGAATCTTTTCTTATGATATTTACTATAGGGAGCCTTCAGTTGAGAAGTTGCACTTCCATCTACTTGATGAAAAGAACGTTGTATTAAAAGAAAATACCTTTATAGGAAGTTGTGAGTAGGTCGACTATTGAACAAAGTATGTTTACTGTATGGTTTGAAGCGAACAAGGAGTACGATCATGCTAGGACTTTGAAGTTTATTGAGTTTCCCATTGGTATTTACTTCGAAGCAGGATAGGAGATAATGGGCACCTAGACAATGTCAATTGGTTATTGGACGGCTTCGCTATGTATCCCCAGGTGCTGGGGAGTTGTACTATTTGCATTTGATGTTGAATGTTGTTCAGGGACCTATATGTTTTGAGGATATTAGAACTGTGAACGGTGCTTTGTATGATACGTATAAGGATGCTTGCTATGTACTGGCCCGTTAGATGATGATACAGAATGCATTGATGGTATTACAGAAGCTGCTGAATGGGGGTCCGGTAATATGTTGAGGAATTTGTTTGCAACTTTGCTTATGTCAAATTCTTTGGTCTGACCAAAACATGTTTGGCAGCAATGTTGGGAATATTTGTTGAATGCCATTTTAAACATATGTAGGAATACTTTGGGTTGTGAAGGTAAATCTAATAATTTCTCTGTTATTATTGCTTTCATGATATGTGAATTTTTAGCTGTTATGTTTGGTGTGTGTATGTATATATATATATATATATATATATATATATATATATATATTTATATATTTGTCCTTAAGGTTTGAGGTTGTCTGTCGAAGAACTCCAAAACTTTACGCTTTTGGAGATTGAGAATATATTGCGTAGCAGAGCAAGGAGTTTCCGAGATTTTCCAATGATGCCATTCCCTCAAGATGTTGATGCATCTTTAGCTCATAGCAGGCTAATATTTGACGAGCTTCATTACAAAAGGTCAAAGATGGCGCAGCAACACAGTTCTTATTTGAGGATGATGACGGATGAACAGGGAAATGTGCATGATACAATCATGTAGTCTGTTCGTGCTGGTAAGGTGGTTTATTCTTTTATATAGATACGGTGGGATAGGAAAGACTTTCATATGGAAGACATTATCTGTAGCGTTACCTTCTGAGAGAAAAATAGTGTTAAATGTTGCTTCGAGTGGCATTGCTTCATTGTTGTTGCCTGGTGGAAGAACAACCCACTCTCGATTTGCAATTCCTTTTAATCCAGTTGAAAACTCTACCTATAACATTAATTGGGATAGCCCACTCGCTGAATTGATTTCGAGGACTAAATTGATCATTTGGCATGAAGCACCAATGGTGCATAGGTACTATTTTGAAGCTTTAGATTGAATGATGAGAGATATTTTATGAGCTCATAACAATGATGCCGATGAACAACCATTTGGAGGCAAGACAATCGTGTTTGGAGGTGATTTCAGGCAGATCCTACTAGTAATTCCTCCGGGAAGTCGTCAAGATGTTGTGCATGCTACTATCAACTTATCTTATATATGGAAATATTCCAATGTTTCGAGATTAACAAAGAATATTAGACTTCAAAACCTCCCTGATGATGGCAGTGGTGATGAACTGGAGAGTTTTTTCAAACTAGATGTGTGGAATTGGTGATGGAACTCTTGGTGGGCTGAATGATAGACATGCATCCATAGACTTGCTAGAAGATGTTCTTATAAGAGGATCTGGTGATTCAATTAAGGCGATTATTGATACCACTTACCTAGATTTTCGAAGACACGTTGGCGATATATCTTTTTTGCAAGGATGGGAAATATTGGCACTGACCATTCAGGCAGTTGATGCAATAATGACAACATGATTTGACTGAATGACTTTGGAGGTAGAGTTTATTTTAGTTCTGATGTGACGTGCAAGGCTGATGGAACAGGTGATGTGGTAGATAATATTCATTCTCCAAATTTTTTGAATGGGATCAGGTGTTCTGGTGTTTCCAATCAGGAGTTGAAGTTAAAAGTCGGTGTTCCAGTGATGCTGTTGAGAAATATTGATTGTGCAGCTGGGTTGTGCAATGAAACTATGATTACTATCACCAGAATCAGAAGCCACGTTTTGGACGCTAAAATTTTGTCTGGCACGAATGTGGGTCTGAAAGGTCTTATCCCAAGAATATTCTTTACTCCATCAGGTATGAGATTACCTTACAAGTTTCAGAGATGTCAGTTGCCAACTATGGTGTCTTATACCATGACTATTAACCAGAGTCAGGGCCATTCACTTTCACATGTCGGACTTTTGTTGAAAAAATTGTTGTTCAGTAACGGTTAGTTGTATTTCGCAGTATCCAGGGTAACGAGTGAACATGTTTGAAAGTTCTTATACGCGACAAAGATGGAAAGACAACTAATTCAACAATTAATGTTGTGTATAAAGAAGTATTTCAAAATTTGTAATTTTTATATATATTTAAGGTTTGTCTTATAAACATCATCAAATTGAGTTTTATTTTAATTGGTATTTTTTAAGGTATTTAATTTAAAGTTTATCGTCTATATATTTTTACTTCTACACTGCATATTTAATTATTAGTTAAAAAATTTTATTACAATTAAATTTTACTGTCCCCTGCATCGCACGGGTGTAGTACTAGTAATAGATATTTATAATTCATAATAGATACTAAATATTTAGATATATGTAGTATCTCACAAAGATAATCCACTATTCTTTTTGGTTCATCACAAAATTATAGCCCACATTTCTTATTTATTTTTTTAATTTCCTTGCATACCCTATTTTATGTGCATCGCAATCAACAAATCAAAATGATTACGTGTAACGGAAAATTGGAAAAAATATTCCTAGATTAACTATTTCCAAATAATACAATATTATAATTTAACTTAATAATAATATTAATCTATTGCTTATAATACATGCATTGTGAAAATATATTCTTGCTCCTATTTTTACGCAGATTAAAAAATATCAATTAATGTTGTTCGAAAATCAAAATTTTACATGATATTAACAATACACCCTTGCAATCATTAAGTATTGTGAAGAAATGTAATGATATCAATGCATTAAATAAGTGCATGTCAGAAAATTAAAATTTTGATACTCCTTAAATAAAACTAGTGGACCACTATCTATCTATTACATATTGTTAGGAAAAGAGGACAAGAGATGAATTGGAATAAACTGTATTGAGTTGTATGTATTACAATGAGTATGCAATGTATTTATAGAGTACATGGAGTAGGCTACAAGAAAGTAAAACCCTAAGCGGCCCAAAGGCCCAAACTATACATAATAATATTAACACCCCCTTCAAACTTAAGGAGGTAAATGAGAGACCATCTTGAGTTTGGACAACAAATATTGAAAGCGACGTGGTGGATGGACTTTGGTGAGGAGATCGGCCGCTTGTTCATCAGATGATATGTAAGCGAGATATACTGTATTCCTTTTCACGTGTTGACGAGTAAAGTGACAATCAATCTCAATATGCTTGGTACGTTCGCGAAAGACATCATTTTGAGCTATTTTGGTGGCACTATCACTGTCACACCAAATAACTGTTGGGGATGTTTGAGGGGCTCCCATATCTGAGAGGAGCCAGCGAAGCCAAACAAGTTCCTGAGTGGTGTCGGCGAGAGCACGATATTCTGCTTCGGCACTGGAGCGTGAAGCCAAGGTTTGTTTTTTGCTCCGCCAGGATATCAATGAGATTCCAAGGAAAATACAAAAACCAGTGGTCAGCTGCTCAAAGAAGCTCCACCAATTGTCCTAAAAAAGCATAGATAATATGCTCGTTTGGAGAAAATGTGTCCAGACCATTGACATCAATTTCCCTTGAACTTAAGCCTTTATTGGCTAACTTATGATTCCAATATCTAGGTGAAGGATGCTGAGAAATTGTAAGACTACAATTGGTTGGACTATTGTAGAGATAGGATGCATTAGCCCATCGTTGTGTGTTGTGAAAATACATTGCAAGTGTACGATATCGCCAAACAAGTAGTAAAATGGACTTTTGGGTCCGGGTCATCGTACCCACGAGGATTATTTTATCCAAATTAGTCTAAATTAATTTAAACTAGAATAAATAAGTAGTAACAAGAATATGAATTTTAACTATTAACCTGGAAAACTCAAATGACCAGAAACAAATGACAAAATTGAAAAGATTGGCTTAATTAATGAAGAACGAAGTTGGCAATCCTGATTTATTTATAATTATCCTATTTGATTTCGCCTCTCAAATTTTACCCTATAATTGTGTTAGATCGAATTCGTAAAAGTGACTTAATTTACCTCTTTCGAGTTAAAATTAATCCTACCTAATCATGCCAACTACCATATCTCTATGCATAGTCTGAATAATCCTTAATTAGATACATTAAAGTACGTAGGAATTCATAAGAGATCTCAACACTTATAAAAGTATCTCTATCTTTTAGGTAAATTATCAGATTTTACAATATGGTCTAAATAAATAACTCACCCCTCTGTTTTTTATTATTCACAAATCAATGAATTAGTGGCCAAGTAATTCAAGCACTAAGCATGCATGTAAAATCAACACATAAGACTTAAACGCCCAAGTTTTGAAAATTGAAATCAAATATTTAAACTATATTACATCGTTTATCCCAACAAGAAAATTAGTTATACATATTAAAAATAAAGCTAACTACAAAAATAAAAGAGTTCATCACTGGATTTTGAAGAAAAATTAAGTAAAAGTTGCTAATCTTGCACCAAGAATCAACTTCGGGCTTCAATCCCCTCAACAACCATTGAATTGCTCTCAAGGGATCTCCTAATTATGATGTGTGTCAAACCTCCCTAATTCGTGTCTTAATATCCTTATTTATAGCCCCCATCAAGTCTTCAAAAGATGCCGAGAATGGTGAACAAAAATAAGATTGAGTCTAGTTAGGAAACAAATTCCGAAAGTTCGGGTATTGCTGAAAACAGAAAGTTGCGGTCGCAACTTTTGGACCTGTAGCCACAACTTTTTTTAATGCAACCGCACCGTTTAAACCTGTGGCCGCAACTTTGAATTTTATAGCCGCACCAAGGTAACAACTTTTTTCCTATGAGGCCTGCGGCGAGCTTGATGGGTCGTTTCTTCACTTTTTGTGGGTGCACCAAGCATGTTTGCGGGAGCAACTTTTTATACCATATAGGATTCTTTGTTTTTTGCAATTTTTAGTCCTCGATCTTCCATTCCTTTTGCAGTTTGATAAAAAACTTTTCATAATTGAGCAAATTCACTCCCTTTACATCCTTTTCCCGTGATGCCCTTGATCCATGTTAGTTTTTGTCTAACACAATCAAAATAAAACACACTTAAGCATAATAAAACAACTAGACACAAATAAGACTATAAAGTAAACGTAAATATAACACTTAACAAATACCCCCAAACTTAGACTCTTGTTTGTCCCTTAAAAAGAAAACCAAGACGAGACAAAAACTAAAATCACGCACTAAACACTGACCATGAACATGACTCAAAAATAGGTTAAGTATTGTACCATGCACCTCTGGTCAATAAAATAGTAATAGAACTCCAACTGGACCAAGAAGAACAACCATCAAACTATTCACTTACCATGTGCTTGACCATCCTCTGTGTGTGTGTGAGCGCTAATCATTGCCCAACGCAAATCCATGTCAGAATGTAATCAAAGAATACTCAATCAAAACCATGCACATATAATTCCCATCTGGTAAGATTTTTCTCACCCTGCTCGTAGGATTCACTCTTCATGCTTTTCTCTCAAATCCCGAGGCATTCTTTTAGTGTGGTGTTCCAAAAATATTTCAATACATTTTCCCACATTAGATGTTAAGAAAAAGTCACTAGATGTTAAAGGGATTACCGTTATCCATCATTCCATCTCTACTTCAAGTTCCCAAACTTCTAACCTTTGAGTCTTTTCCCAACACTTCAAAACCATCAATCTCAATTCCCCCGATTTTCCCGATTTTTCTCTTTTTTCTCCTTTTTTTTGTTTTTCAAAATGAAATGTAGTGCCCCAACAATCGTACTTTCTCCAGGACCGTTATAGCGAGCTTTAGGTCGATGACTCCCGTGTTCGTCACTCACGGCACTAGGTTTTAAAATACCTTTCGATGTTAATCACCCAAGTCAATGAGGCAGGAGAATGGATGGAGCAAAAATAAAATGAATGCAAGTGACACATTTTTTTTTACGGGAGAATGATAGCATTGGTCAGTGCCGGTATAGATTCGCCAACCAAAAATCCTTCAACCCAAAGCAAAAACATCAAGACGTCAAACTGAAATTCCCCAAACATAGAGTCACTAATCTTACCACCCCTAAACTTAACATTTTAGCTAGTTCGATCCTAAAATTCATTTTGGGGAAGATTACCTATTTCTAAGGGTCAAAAGGTTAATTACAGGTAATAACAGGGAACGCAGCATCTAGATTATAGCCCCGCATAAATCTAAGTCGCATGATGACCATGTGCTCAAATAAAGTTAGTCGTCAACCAATAAATGACAGTAAAAATTTTTAAAGTCAAGCGATTTTCAAAACTCCAGCTGTCATCCTATTGAGTTATGCCCAAAAAGAAAACAATCATCGACGATATACTACTTGACAAGACAAATAAAAGGCCAACAATTTTTTTCAGAGCATGGACATGAGGCCACATAATTACTACGAAATGCAAAGCAAATTGAAAATTAAAGCATAGTACGAAAATTAAAACCACACCCCAAACTTAAAACCAACATCGTACTAAATGTAAAAGTAAAATGATAAAGAGTCAAATAGAAGTTACTGAACGTCCCGAATGGTGAGTCAAGCATCAGATGGTGGTGGATGCCGTAATATGGAGGGAATGAGAAAGTAGCATGTCGTGCCATCAACTGTTCATGGTCTCTGCGTTAGGCTTGTGTCTCCTCCTCTCGCCACTGTCGTGCTGCTAAGGCTTTATCTTGTCTCCACTTTCTAGCCTCTAGTGCCTCAGCTCGTAGTGCGGCGATGTATGTTTGGATGGCCTGAAATTCTCCACTGTGATCGCACTGGGTTGGAGAAGAACTGGATTGTGACAGATTCCCAGTATTTAGATGCTCAATCAATGTCTGTCTTGGTTGCTCATCACTACTCTCATTCTTAGTAACTGCTTGTTGATTACGCGATACCCTTGTTTGAATGTTCATTTGAACGATAGTCAAGATGTTGATTGCGGTGGCATCATTCCTCCTCTTTTTATCTGTTGGCCACTATGGTACTCCCGCACGAGCATATAATCCCGATATCAAACTAGGAAAAATTAGGGAGCTCTTCTTCTCTTTCTTATTTGGCTCGAATGGTCACTATTTCTTTGACTGAAGCTTTAGTTTCCTTCACGACTGGTGATGCGCTTGTAAATAGATTCAAAAATGATGCTGCCAATATGAACTTTAACCTTCTTCACCATAGTGTATAATATAGCGGCCCACTCTTTGGAACGGTACTAAGGTGAGTGGTAGGTTTCAGGTTGGTGCTCATAAAGTTTGAAAAGAGACGGATTTCTAAGTTCAAAGAATCATTTTTCAATTCTCTCAGCCAAGTGATAGGTGATCCTTCTTCATGTGATATTAACGTCTATGCGGTCATGTCCCACTCATCATTGTGAATTCTATGAACCTCCACACCTTCATGTACTGTATAGTATTCTTGAATTGCCTTGGGACTAAATGGCACCCAACCCCCTCGCACATAACTGACATGTGAATATTGATCTTCTTTCTCTTCATATTCCTCAATGTCCATTAATAGATGCTCATTAAATTTATCATAAAATTCTCGCACCACGTCCTTCTTTACCTCATGAAAATTCTTACCAAGGCATACCCAACCATTTCGAGTGATTAAATTCATCAAAAGCCTATCGTTCAATGAATCCATATCGACCGCCCTTTTATAAGTGAAACCCCAAACGTCAATCAGTCCTTTTCGATGACGTGATCTCTGGGTGGGGTATCCCACTAATGTAGGCTCTCCATTGAGGGCCCGTTTACTTTGATTAGAAGTTAATTCTCCTTTTGGTCCCTTTCCTTTACATTGTGTCATAGTTCCCCAAATGTTGGTGGCATTGTAACTTGAGAGCCCCATAAGGTATTGAAAGAATTAAAGAATTACCTTAAAGAATAATGGAAATCAATAAATAAGAACTAGCTTGCTTACTCCCAAATATAATCCATCAAGAGGTTTTCTATTATGTTGAACAATGTCAAATTGCATAATGAAACATTAAAAAGAAACAAATAATCCTAACAAGCAATTGTAAAGGTTGCAATCTTCTCAAGCAATTCTCTTTACGCTAAATCTTACTCTATGGCGAGAACTTTAGTGTCTGGGAACATGGTTGAGCATCATAAAGTGGGTGCAATCAAATAGCAAGCACAAAGTGGGTATTATCAAAATCGAACTTCAATGAGACATTTTATCAAACACTTGGCATGCATAACTTGTGAAGCCCTAGAATGGCCACTAATGGTAGTTCATTCAGGCCCAATTTTCATACAGGAGCCTTCCCAGTTACACATGATAATATCAATTCATAAGACTCTACATACTTCATTCTAAATATGAGCTCAAAATTAAAACCCTTCTACTAGAATTCAACTTTCCATATGAGTGATCCCATTCACAATCACTATCTTGTTCACAATCATGTTAATCAACTACCAAAGGCATGCATCCACTCATTACATGAAAATTTTGTCCGTTCATGCTCAATTGAAATAAAAATGTGAACAAATATGTAAAACTTACCTTATGCGGGGTGAATAGAGGTTTGCCCTAAATTTGGATTGAAAACGCTTCAAAGTGGCGATTCAAGAGTAGAAATTGTAATAGAACTTGAAAAATTGGTTGGATATAAGGTGAATTTTGATGGATCTTTGAGTATTTTTGGAATAAATTTTCTATTTAGAGCTATATATTGTTTGAATAAGAGAGAAAAAATGGTAATCGGGCCTCAAAAATGGTTTTAATGGAGTGTGGTTGTCAGGGTGGGTCACGACCCGTGAGTGGCAGGTGGGTCACAACCCGCCTATAGGCGCACTAGCAAAGGGTGCACCATGCCTGTGGCCTGAAGAGAGTTGTCTTTCCAGGATGTGTCTTATGTTGCTGCCACACCTTTATAAGGTGCGATAGTACTTTTCACGGTTTTTTTTAAAATGTGAATGACCAACTAAGCAATTGCGATGATGATTTATTCCCAGTAAAAATTTCAAAATATCTTACTTATGAATTAAAAGTGCCTATCTACTCTAATGCAAATCCTAAAGTTAAATGAGATGCAAAACGAAGTAAAACGAAAGGGAAAGAAAAATGGGTTGCTTCCCATTAAGTGTTCTATTTATAGTATGGAGCTCAACTTTTTGTAGCTTTACTCTAGCACAACGATTTTCAATGGTCGACTTCGCAGTAGGGAACCTTTCAATGTAGTGTTTTACTCTTTGACCATTGAATTTGAAGCTCCTTAGGTCTGGATGATAGAGCTTAAATGTACTATAAGGGAAGACTTTTGAGATAGTGAATGGCCCCAACCACTTTGAGCACAATTTTCCCAGAAATAGCTTCAATGGAGAATTATACAAGAAGACTTGATCCCCTTCCTTGAAAATTCATTTTTGAATATGCTTATCGTGCCATTGTTTGGTTCTCTCTTTGTAAATCAATGAATTCTCGTATGTATCTGATAAGTGCTAGAAAAGCACTTAAATAACTCTTCTATTTTATGTATTTGTGTGTTTTATTAGTGTTATATGTTCTGTTTTATGTGTTTTTCCTTTATTGTGGTGTTTAGGGTCACAAAGAATCAAAAGGAGTCAAAAAATATGAAAATTGAATGAAAACGGAAACTCGGGACCAAAAAGGCAAGCGAATCAAAGATGGAGGACTTCCGATGCAAATTTATGAAAAGTTATGTTTACAATTTTTCTTGTGCTAAAGTTGAAGAACATCAAAAGAGGATTCCTACACTCTTTTCGGATCGCAAATCGGAGTTTCCTAGTGAAAGTTATGGCCGCTTGAAGAAAAAGGACTAAAAGCGTCAAAGCCAAAACTGTTGGGGACCAAAGTGCAACTCTTTAGAAGTCTGAGAACCAAAGTGAAACTTTTCAGAAAGTTAAAGGACCAAAATGCAATTTTTGAAGGACTAAAATGAACAACATTCAAAAGTTGAGGGACTTGGTGTGAAATTTCTGGGTGACTCGGGTGGCTCGAGTCACCGCCGCACGTGATCGAGTCAGCGCCGCAAGTGACTCGAGTCACGGCCGATCATCTTTCGATCAGCGCCGCCAAGTGACTCGAGTCACCGCCGCAAGTGATCGAAGTCACGCTACAGCGAATCCCTGGCCTCCCCGGTTCATGAGCGCGGTGACTAAGCGAGATCGCGCGTGACTCGGTCGGCCAGCGGCGACTCAGTCACGCTGACACCGCAGATTTTGACCAGCGGACTCCACCTACCATAAAACGTGTTTTTGGTATTTTCTTGACTTCTTAGAGATAAAACAACTGAGCACACCATAATAGACTCATGAAGGAAGACTTTTATGATTTTTTAATATTTTTTTGGTGTAATATTTTGCCTATAAATAGAGGCATTTCCAAGCTTGAATCACACAACTTGTAGAGAGAATTAGCTTGTGATTCTCTCCAATTTTCTCCTCAATAAAATTCTCTTCATCATTTGTTCTTAGTTCTAGCTTGAAAGCTCTTAGTTTTTCATATTCCGGCGGAAGTAAAAACCTAAATTTAGGTTCGATTAATCAATCGACGATACTTCGGCCGTGAATATGATTAGCGGAGCATTTCTTCACTAATTTCTCTTCTTCTTTTATTTTTCATGTTTGAGAAAGATAATTTCTCATATATTGCAGTAGGTGATACACTGCTACGCCGTTATAAGTATTTAACCCGCATATATGAGTAGTTAGACTTCTCTATTTAATTCTTAGCATTATTTACGTGATTTCTATAGTTTGTATATATTACTTGAGATAGTGAAGTATAATCTATCATATAGCAAAGTAGTGATACTCGCTAATATGAGTAGTTAGACTTCTCTATCTAGTTCGAGGAAGTTGTGTTCAATTATCATGTTGTTATATTTTCTAACTCTTTGCTAACGTTTTATCTATTCCTCTACTTCAATTTGTTGATTTGTTATGCTTTTAAACCCGTTTTGAATTTATGTGATTATTGCATTCACTTTGGCCAATTGAATCAATTAATCTTTAAGTTCAAGTTATATGCTAGGATTGGAACTTTTGATCCGTAATTGTCACTAGATTCCAATCCACAGTAGCAAACGAATGTCGTGCATATTTGTTAATAAATCAACTTAGATGTATTAATTCAAGTTTGTGAAATTGATCATCTAATTCAACTCATTCTTCTTGTTCATTTCACACTAGCGTTGCATTAAATCCTAACAACTTGTTTAGGATTATCCAATAGCTAGACGTTAAGTTAAAGAACTCACTTTAATTTAATACACTTAAGGAAGAATTTGTTAATTAGAGCTTCTTGGTTAATTGAGAGTTGATAAATTGAAGAAGGAATAGTAACACGTTGCATGGGAAAGATAAATATAAGTTGTTGACACAACCGAACCCGAGAACTAGATATTTTGTATAATTGTTTTATTTCAATCTTTTATTTTGACGTTCGATTTTCTATTTTCATTCAAATATCACAAAACCCCCCTTTTTCTAAATTAATTGATAAAAACAACTAGATCAAACACCGTTCCTCTTGGGTTCGACCCTTACTTACCACATCTACATTAATTTGTAGTTTTGAAACCGAGTAAGGAAATAAAATAAATTTTGGCGTACTGCGACAACACGCCCAGTATCCAATCTCAATTTATCGAGCTCATTCAATTGGAGCAAACAAGCTTCAATTGCCGTCTCCAAATCCATATTGAATTGTTTTAGCACCTAATAGGCCTTGTGTTCAAATTCAACTAGTTAATGATATGGTTTTCCGAACACCAACCTATACGGTGACATAACAATTGGCATCTTGTAAGCAATCCTGTAAGCCCAGTGTATCATCGAGCTTTTTAGGCCAATCTTTTCTCGTAGAATTTATAGTTAATTTGAAAATCCTCTTTAACTATCGATCGGACATCTCGACTTGCTCGCTAGTTTGGGGATCATAAGTTATAGCCACATTGTGTTGCACCCCATACTTTTGAAGAATGGCTTCGAACACACAATTGCAAAAGTGAGTACCACCATCACTAATTATAGCCCTATGTGCCCTATATCGGGTGAATATTTATTTCTTCACAAAGTTAACAACAACCCTTGCATCATTGGTTGGAAATGCCTTCGTTTTAACCCATTTAGACATATAATCCACTGCCACAATGATGTGCTTGTTGGAATATGACGTGGAAATGGCCCCATGAAGTCAATGGCCTATGCATCGAACAATTCTACCTCCAAAATGTTGTTCAAAGGCATTTCGTGGGGGCTGAGATATTACCAGCTCTTTGACATCGATTACACAATTGACAAAAGTTGTGTGCATCTTTGAAGAGGGTTGGCCAATAAAAATCACATTGAAGCACTTTAGCATATGTTTTGGTGGGACCGAAGTGACCACCGTATGCTGAAGTATGAACTTTTGCTAGAATTGACTTTCTCTCTTCTTCTGGGATATATCTTCTTATTATTTGATCGGGACCTTGCTTATAAATGTACGGTTCATCCCAATAATAGAACTTTACCTCATGAAGCAACTTCTTCTTTTGCTGATAGGTGAATTCCGGTGGAATAACTTGGCTCACGAGATAATTAACAATGTCTGCATCAGAAGGTGCCTACCTAATTTTTAAAAGTTGTTCATCATGAAATTCCTCATTGATTTCAATTCTATCCATCTCTTCGGATTGCTCTAATCTCGACAAATAGTCAACCACTTGAATTTCTATGCCTTTTTTGTCCTTAATTTCAATATCAAATTGCTGCAGTAAGAGAACCTATCTTATCAACCTTGATTTTGCACCTTTCTTCTCAAACAAATACTTTAAGGTTGAGTGGTCTGTGTAAACCGCTACTTTGACCTAATCAAATATGAGCGAAACATGTCAAAGGCGAAGACAACTGCTAGCATCTCATTCTCTATAGTGGCATAGTTGACATGAGCACATCATTCAAGGTTTTTCTAGCATAATACATCACCTAAAACACATTTTCCTTTCTTTACCCAAGTACTCCTCCCACTGCGTAATCACTTGCATCGCACATCAACTCAAGCTGGAGATTCGAATTGGGTGCCACTATAACTAATGCTGTAATCAATTTTTCCTTAAGAGTGGTAAAAGATTTGAAACACTCATTGGAAAAATTAAAGTGCACATCCCTCTCAAGCAGGTTACACAACAATTTTGTGATTTTAGAAAAATCTTTTATAAATTTTCTATAAAAATCCCCGTGTCTGAGAAAGCTTTTTATTCATTTAACAAAGGTAGGAGGTTTTAATTTCTCAACCATTTGTACCTTTTCCTTTAACAAAAATATTCCATGATTAACCATAAATTGGCATTTCTCCCAATTCAACACAAACTTAGTGTCTTGGCACCGTTTAAGCACTTGAGATATATTTTGCAAGCAATCATCAAAAGAATCACCAAATACTGAAAAATCATCCATAAATACCTCGATGAATCACTCCATCATATCCGAAAATATTGTTATCATTCATCTCTTAAAGGTGGCAGGGGCATTGCACAGTCCAAATGGCATTCTTCTAAAATCAAATACCCCATATGGACAAGTGAATGTCATTTTCTCCAGATCTATGGGGTCTGATTATACCCCAAATAGCCATCCAAGAACCAATAATAGGAGTGACCTATAAGTCTCTGCAACATTTGAGCAATAAAAGGTAGAGGAAAGTAATCTTTATATGCAGCACTATTCAATTTTTTTATAATCTATGCACATTCTCCATCCCGTCACAGGTCTAGTTAGAATCAATTCATTATTCTCATTCTTCTACATGGTGATTCCTTCCTTTTTTGGCACAACATGAACAGAACTAACCCGTGGGCTTTTTGAGATTGGGTATAAGATACATGTATCCAATAGTTTCAATACCTCAGCCCGAACAATCCCTTGTAGTGTAGCGTTCAATCTGCGTAGCCCTTCAATTAACGATTTGCTATCTTCTTCCATAAGAATTTTGTGCATGCAGAAAGATGACCTTATTTCTCTACTATCGGCAATAGTCCAACCGATTGCTATCTTGTGCTCATTTAGCACCTTTAACAATTTTTCTTCTTCCTCCTCTGTCATTTCATTAGCAATTATCACATGCAAAGTTTTTGAGTTATCTCGAGAAGCGTATCATAGGTGACCCACTAAAGGTTTAAGCTCAAGAAAAAGGGCTTTCTCAATCGATGGCAATGGCCTAGGTACACTTTCTCCAAATGGGCCATAATATCTGTGCTTCTTAACTATGACAAGCGGAGTTTTTTCTAGCAATTGGGCACATGATCTCATCATTGGGCTTTCGAATTTGGTAGCTTCTGATCTCATTAAACATGAGGCTAGATCATCTGTTGAGTCTCTATTTCCATAGTGTCTGTGGAAAAATTTATCGCCTACTCCCACCGATAGCATGAATCTGAGCTTGTTGGATACTTCATTTATTTGAATACATTGAAGATAACTTGCTCATTCTCTACCCTTATTATCATCTTGCCTTCATAAACATCAATTGGAGCCCTTCCCGTAGTCAAGAATGGTCTTCCCAAGATGATGAGAATATCACTATCCTCATCCATGTCTAGGATTATAAAGTCAATTGGAAAAATAAAATTCTCAACCTTTACGAAGATGTCCTCAATGATTTCTCTAGTGCATTTAATGGATCGATCAGCAAGCTAAAATGAGAGAAATGTTCGTTTTACTTCTCCTAATCCCAATTTCTTGTAAGCAGAAAGAGACATTAAATTAATACTTTACCTAAATCACATAAGGCATTATTAAAATTATTAGAACCAATTGTGCAAGGGATAGAAAAACTCCCTGGATCTTTAAGTTTAGGAGGCCATTTCTTTTGTAGGATTACACTACATTCTTCTGTTAGGCAAATGCTCTCATAATCTTCCAGCTTCCTCTTGTGAGATAGAATATCCTTTATAAATTTTGCATCGCTGGGCATCTGTGCTAAGGCGCCTGAAAATGGGATATTGATATGTAGGTTCTTGAAAACCTCTAGAAACTTCCCACAAGGGAATGGGATTGGTGGCACGTATGGTTTCATTGGAGTTGGAGCTCTTTTCTCAACTTCTTCAATTTCTCATTCATTTTGCTCCTCCACGGGTGAATCATTTTTTTCTTCCCCCTTTTTGGTTCCTTATTCACTGAACTTTGGATCTCTTTCCCCGGCCCCTTCACATGAATTTTTGGTAGTTGCACTCCACTTCTAGTCGTGATTGCCTGCACATGTTCCCTTGGGTTTGTCATTGTATTGCTTGGCAAAGTGTCGGGTGCTCTCTCTGAGAGTTGTAGGGCTAGTTGTCCCAATTGAGTTTTAAGCTTTTTAATTGATGCCTGTTGATTTCAGTAATTAGTCTCTTGTCTCTCAAGCATTTTTTCGGCTTTCTGTATATACTGTTGAAACATCTCCCCCAAGCTTGGCTTCTTAGCAGGTGCAGGATTATTTGAATTATCATCGTATCTCAAATTTGGGCGAAATTTCCACCCAGGATTGTACGTCTGCGAATAGGGATTGAACTACTATTAGTCGTTATTACTCACAAAATTCACCTGATCACATTGAGCTGCCAGCAACATACAATGGGAGATAGAATGATTTGCCCTACAGTTTTCACATATCAAATTTGCTTGAATTGAGTGCACCCCTTGAGTTTGTGCTCTAACAAGTAATTCCACTTGTATGGTCAACGCAGCTATTTGAGCATTGGTGGATGCAAGTAAATCACTCTCACACGACACATTTCCTTTCTTGAAGACCACTCGATCAGATGGGAACATGGTACGTGTCTTAGCAAGCAACTCCAATAAGTCCCACGCTTTATTTACTCTCTTATTCGCGCTGGACCCATTAGAGGAAGAATCCACAATAGATTTGAAATGAGGAGATAGTCTTGAGTAGAAATACTACACCTGATTCCCTTGGCAATCCCATCATTAGGACATTTTGAGCATGCCCTCAAATCTATTCCAAGCTTTATAGAAACTTTCACCATCGGATTGTTGGAAAGTTAAGATGCCTAGCTTTATTTTTTTCCACTTTGGCCTGTGAAAAATGCTTATTGCAAAACTTTTGGGCCAAATCATCCCATGTAGTGATACTCGCATCTGGTTTGGAGTCAAGCCATTCCAATGCACCATCTTCAATGATACAGAAATGCCCGAAGGCTGATAGCATCTTCACTATCTCGATCTATCAAATTTAAAATTTTGGCACATTCTCAAAAATATGGCGAGTTGGGTATGCGGGTTCTCATGGGCGAGGCTATAGAACTGGACGCTATTGCTACACAGGTTGATCAAATAAGCTTCCAATTGGAAATCAATCCTCCTAAACGAATGGTATACAATGGTCCATCAGGTAGGAGCTGCCGGTGGAGTCAAGAATTGGCCCATTGGTAGATTGCCACCATCATCCTCCTTACCCACTTCTTTGTCCTTTTCGTACATAGGATTACGCTTTCGTTCTAAAGCAACTCTTGCTATTTGTTTTGCTTCCATTGCATTTGCTCTTGTAGCATCATTTCCTTTTGGGCGTTTCATTGTCAGTTGCTGCAAATCTTCCTTCTTTTTTTAGGTATATTCCTTGTGTCAATGTCTAAACGTGCGTTCAATCTCACGATCAAACTGCTCTAAGTTGCTCCCTTGCGAGGGGATCACGCAACAAAAACCTTTTCTAAAAAATTAAAAGAAAAATTATAAAAATTATTTTGTAACTAAAAGTTAAAACGCAACTAAAATAAAAAAAATCCGAGCAATATAAACCAAGATTAAATAAAAATAGTTCCCCAGCAACGGTACAAAAAACTTCTTGTGAAAATACATTACAAGTGCACGATATCACCAAACTAGTAGTAAAATGGACTTTTTGAGCCCGAGTTATCGTACTCACTAGGACTATTTCATCTAAATTGGTCTAAATTAATCTCAACTCAAGCAAATGAGTAGTAGCAAGAATGTGGATTTTAAAACAAACAAGAAGCAAATCGCGAAATTGAAAATTTTGAGTTAATTAATAAAGAACAAAATTAGGAATTTAGATTTATCTATAGTTATCCTATTTGATTTTGCCTCTCAAATTTTATCCTATAGGTGTGTTAGATTGAATTCATAAAAGTGAATTAGTTTACCTCTCTCGAGTTCGAATTAATCCTACCTAATCAGGCCAACTACCATATTTCTATGTATAGTCTGAATAAGCCTTAATTAGATGCATTAAAGTGTGTAGGAATTCATAAGAGATTTCAACAATTATAAAAGAATATCATTATCTTCTATGTAAATTGTAGGATTTTACAATGTAATCCACATAAATAACTCACCTCTTGGTTTTTTATTATTCAAAAATCAATGAATTAGTGTCCAAGTAATTCAAGCAGTAAACATGGATGTAAAATCAACACATAAGACTTAAATGCCCAAAATTGGACAATTGAAATCAAATATTCAAACTATATTACATCGTTCATCCCAACAAGAAAATTAGTTGCACATATTAAAAATAAAGCTAATTGCAAAAATAAAAGTGTTCATCACCGAATTTTGAAAAAGAATTAAGTAGAAGTTGCTGATCTTGCACCAAGAATACACTTCGGGGCTTCAATCCCCTAAAAAACAGCTGAATTGCTCTCAAGGAATCTCCTAATGAAGATGTGCATCAAAGCTCTCTTAATATCCCTATTTATAGCCCCTATTAAGTCTTCAAAAGATGCCCAAAACCATGTACAAAAATAAAGTTGAGTCCAATTAGGAAACAAATTCCAAAAGTTCGACTATTGCTGAAAATAGGAAGTTGGGGCCGCAACTTTGAATTTTGCCGCCACACCTCGGCAGCAACCTTTTGCGGTGCGGCCTACAACGAGCTTGACAGGTCATTTCTTCACTTTTTGTGATCGCACCAGGCATTTTTCCAAGAGCAACTTTTTAAACCATATAGAATTCTTCCATTTTTTCAATTTTTAATCCTCAATCTTCCATCCCTTTTTGCATTTTCATCAAAAACTCTTCAAATTTGCGCAAATTTACTCCCTTTTCATCCTTTTCTTGTAATGCCCTTGATCCATATTTGTCTTTACCTAACACAATCAAAATAAAATACACTTAAACATAGTAAAACATACTTGACATGAATAAAACTATAAAATAAATGTAAATATAACACTTAACATTGTGCATGCACAAAATTCTCACAGAGGGCAACAGAAAACCACTTATAGCCAATGGAGATTAAATCCAACACTACAATAGGTTGTCCGAGCTAAGGTGTTGAAATTAGGTGATGCATGCATCATATGCTCAATATCAGACAACGTGCAAGGGGAATAAAAATGTAGAATGCAAACAATGAGTTTATTCTAACTAGACTTCTGGCGGATTGGAGAATGTACATCGACCATAGGAAGCTAAACAATGCTACACGCAAGCAACATTTTCCATTGCCATTTATTGATCAGATGTTGGAGAGACTTGCAGGGCATTCCCATTATTTTCTCTTGGATGTTTATTTTGGATACAATACTATCTCGATTACTCCCAAGGATCAAGAGAAAATGACATTCACTTGTCCGTATAGGACATTTTCCTTTCGAAGAATGTTGTTCAAACTTTGCAATGTCCTTGCAACATCTTAGCAATGCATAATAGTAATCTTTTCGGATAAGGTTGAATGATTCATAGAGGCATTTATGGACAACCTCTAAGTGTTGGGAGATTGCTTGAAGAATCTATCTGAGATGCTTAAGTGATGCCAAGAGATTAATCTTGTGCTAAATTGGCAGAAATGCCACTTTGTGGTCAAAGAAGAAATATTTTTGGAACACTGATTCTCTTCTAATGGGATTGAGGTCGATCAAGAAAAGGTACAAATTATTGAGAAACTACAGTGGCCACCTCTATTATAGGAATTAGAAGTTTCTTGGGACATGTAGGTTTCTAAAGAAGATTTATCAAGGATTTTCCTAAAATCACAAAACCATTGTGTAACCGGCTTGAGGAGAATGTTCACTTTAACTTTTCCACCAGTGTCCCAAAGCTTATAATACTCATAAGGAAATGTTAATCACTACATGAGTTATAGTGGCACCCACTTGGAGTCTTCCTTTTGAATTGTTGTGTGATGCAGGTGATTATGCAGTTGATGCAGTACTTGGGCAAAGAAAGGAAAAATTTTTCATGTGATATATTATGCTAGAAAGAATTTGAATGACACTCAAGTTAACTATGCCACCACACAGAAAGAGATTGTTGCAGTTGTTTTTTCCATCGACAAGTTTTGCTCATATTTGATAGGTCAAAGGTAACTATGTACATTCTACACAGTTCACTCAGCCTTGAAATACCTGTTTGAGAAGAAGGATGCAAATGTTGATCAAACAGGATTTATTCTTGCAAGAGTTTGATATTGAAATTAAGGATAGAAAAGGCACAAAAAATCATGTAGCTGATAATTTTTCGAGATTGAAGGCACAAAAAGAGTTGGAAGAATTGAAATTAATGAGAAATTTCCTTGTGAACAACTTTTACAATTAGATCGACATTGTGGCATGCAAACATTGTCAACTATCTCGTTAGCCATGTCATTCCACTGGAATTCACCTATTAGCAAAGTAGAAGTTCTTCAATGACATAAAATTCTATTATCGAGATGACTTGTATCTTTATAAGAGAGGCCCACAATTTCTATCGATCAAGTGATCGATGTCAAAGACCCGGTAATATCTTGGCCTACCACAAAATGCCTTTGAACAATATTTTGGAGGTAGAATTGTTTGATATGTGGGCCATTGACTTCATTGAACCTTTTTTGCCATCATATTCCACCAGTATATGATTGTGTCAATAGATTATATATCCAAATGGGTTGAAGCAACACGGTAGTTGATGGTGGTAAATTTGATGCAGAAATACATAGTACAAATGGTATTTGGTCACCTAGGGTTGTAGTTAGCGATGGTGGCATTGACTTTTGCACCCATAGTTTTAAGGTCATTCTATACAAAATATGGGGTGAAACACAAAGTAGCTAGAGTTTAACTTTGCATACCAGTGAGATTGAGACATCCAATAGGTAGTTGAAAATGATTTTGAAATTCATTGTAAGTTCTACGATGAAAGATTGGTCTAAAAAGATCAATTATGGACTATGGGCTTACAAGTCTGCGTACAATATGCCAAATGGCATGTCACCTTACAGATCGGTATTTCGTAAGGCATGTTGTTTATCAGCGGAGTTCCAGCACAGGGCTTATTGTGCACTTAAACAATTAAATGATAAGTGCAATTTATGCACTTATTTAAGTCTCTTAATCGTTGTGTTTAACTTGTTTATAATTTTTTTTTTTGTTTTTTATTTGGTATAATTTGATTTTATTTCAATTACAAACTGGAATTTGAGAAAAGAAAGCAATTTTGGACTAAAATTAGCTAAATTCAAGCATGGAGTACTCATTTGGAAAGATAAAAGTTGGCAAAACCAAAGAGAACTAAAATTGGACCTGAAAATGAAGAATTAAAAAGTTCTAGGGACTCAATTGTACAAGTCTAGAAGTTGAGGATCGAGGCTACAACTAAAGTTTGGGAACCAAAATGAACAAAATAAAAGTCTGAAAAATCTCATAACCATGCATTTGAACCATGCACAATCGGATGGTTCAAATGGATGATGGCAGAATTTTCTTTATGTGATTTATGGAGACTTTTTCTTTCCCACTTTGAAACGGCTTGAGCAAGCACTATTTGAACACATTTTCCACACTTTAAAAAATAAACTCTTACACATAAAAATTTGGATTTTCTTTGGGATTCTCTTGGGACTCTGGAATGGAAGCTTCAGAAATGATTGAACATTAAGAACAAGTTTCTACACCGAGTTAAGTTTCTTTTCTTTGCTTTGTTCTTTCTTTATTGTTATGTTACTTTAGATTTTAAATAGCATTGAGGCTAGATGAAGCTTGGATATTGATTCTTATTTTGGATTGTCAATTGACGTTTAGACAAATATTCTATTTTTGAATTTTCAATGTCGTAGTTTATCGCTTCTACCACTTTTGGCAAAAGCTTGTACAATTCTCATGACCTATTTTATGTATTGATAAATCTCAAATATGTTACACTGAAAAAAATAAAACATAAAAAAACCCACCTCAGCTTGAAAGTCCAAGCACGAAGTAGAAATTTTATTACAAAGTAAGGGATTACACCTAGGCGGGAGGGAGACGTAATGAGCTTTATCTCCCTATTGAGCTAGTTACACATGCACTTAAAATTCGACTACCGTCCATATGAAATGCAAAGCAGAGGTACTACCTCACTTATACATGAGTAAGAAATCAAGCAGATAGCAAGGCTAGAACAACTTAAGATGATCAAACATAAGAAGTTTGACAACAGTACAACTTAAGAATACCTTTGATGTTACACTTATATACACTTATATCAAATATGTTACATTTATATTAATAATTGTAGAGTTCAACAGGGGAAGAGAATACTCTTATGCTCTATGAAATCTTTTGTGAAATTCTTGATTTTAAGGCATTCCTACGCCGCGGACGTCGTTGATATCCATGTATTTTATGGGGATTTTGCCTCCATTTTGTTCTCCATTTCATTTTTTGAGTATAGCACGTCTATGCGTAACTATAGGTTTTTGTTACTCTGAATGGGTATTGCTCCTCTTCTTCTTGTTCGTGGTGTGTAGGTATCTTGGGAGCTAAAATTAAGTGAATTACTGCACAACAAGATAGGTTCAAGTGGTAAAGATTGGAGGTGAGACAATGAAACCATGGGGGTCGTGCCTTGGAATGAAGAACCGACAATTGGAAGGTTGCATGTCACCCCCCCCCCCCGGTGTTGATCAGCACTGACCACACACACCATTATAGTAGAGAAGTAGAAAAAACGCAGATCACTGCATGGTCCCCTATGCAGTTTCACACGGGCCGTGCAGAGTCAACATGACCCCTTGTGCAGTCTGGCACGACCCATGTGGCGGGATTTTTGGTTCAGCATACGTTTTAGGGCTTAATGAGCCATTGGAGCCCATATAAAAGGCTTCCCAAATCCAATAGTTGGCGGCTAGGCTTATTTTTGGAAAGTTTTACCTGGCTTACGTATTCACTTTTCTTCCTACATCAAAAACATCAATTTTCAATTTGATTACAACTTGTTTTTGGGATTATTGTTCAAGAATTAAAGATTACAACTTCTCCACATCTCAAGCTATTGTGGGTCGATCTTTGTAATTGGTACCTCTTTCTTATTCGTTCAATTCATCTAATTAGGTCTTTATCTATTTCTACATGAATTCTTGTGGGTTAATTGCTTCAGTTGTATCAAATCTTAATATGGAAGAGTAATCCCCTTTCAGGAATTAGGGTTCATCTACCTAATTGAAATGAACACTATGTGATTTAATATTGTTGTTGGTGTGAGCAATTGAAATAGGATCTTTATGCTAGAATATTTGACGATTGATCTTGGTATAACGTTCATCCAAACCCAATTCATTGTACAACGAGTCAAGCATCGACTGGTTGATTTCTCCTGATGGGCCCCTAGCATAGACATGATTATTCTTTTATCATGACAATGACCTAGATAATTATGAAGACCTTCTAAGCTTTGAGAAAAGTTAGAAACTAGTTTCTTAATCCTAGTTCCGCTATCCACATCTACATTTATCCCCAGGTAATGTGTTCATTGTCAATTAGTGTAGATGACTTCGTAATTCCCGCATTAATCATTGATGTTTGTATTAATTTGTCGTGTTATTCTTTTACTTCACTAATGTTGTCAAGAGGAGTTTTCATTCATTTCACCATCAGAACTCAATCGATTTAGCTAATTAATTGGCGAAAGAGGAATAAACACCCTTTAACCTCCATGTGAGATGACCAGTGAGTACAACGACACCCTATGTTGCAGAATTTTTCACTATCAGGTTTTTGGCGCCACTGCCGAGGAGGCTTCGGCTGATATTTTATACTTTTTCCATAAATTAGACTAAATCATTTATATATATATATATATATATAATTATTTTTACTTTATTTATTCTCGTTTTACTCTGCAATTATTGTTGTTGGGCGTTGACGTTTATTGTTGAGCAACTTAATGATTGTTCCCGAATAGCTATTTTTGTTCATGCATAGGAGATCTCAGACTCACGACTTAGTACCGCTAGATAAAGATCTTTACATCACCTTGCATGAGCTAAGAAGGTCAATTCGGGAAAGACAAACTCACTTCATCATGGAAGACAACAACAATGAGGCTATCAAACCTCTTAAGGACTATGCCTCTCCCAATGCACAAGGTTTACAATCTAGCATTGGCCGACCTGATGTAGCCACCAACAATTTTGAGCTTAAACCATCCCTCATTTCCATGGTGCAACGAAACCAATTTGGCGGACGTCCAACCGAGGACCCAAACCTTCATATTCAGGTATTTCTTGAATACTGTGACACTTTAAAGATTAACAGGGCCACAACTGATGCAATCCGCCTTAGACTCTTTCCATTTTCCTTGAGAGTCAAACAAAGAGCTTGGCTTCATTCACTTGGGGCAGGCTCCATCACTGCTTGGGCCCAACTTTCGCAAACCTTTTTATCCAAATACTTCCCACCTTCTAAAATAGCCCAATTGAGACACCAAATCACAAACTTTGCTCAAACGGAGAGGGAGTCCTTATATTAAGCTTGGGAGAGATTCAAGGAATTGCTCCGCCTTGGCCCACACCATGGGTTGGAGAAGTGGTTGATTGTGCATACCTTCTACAATGGACTGACTTATAGCTCGAGAAATTCCATAAATGCAACTGTAAGGCGAGCATTGGTAAATAAAAGCCTTGAGGAGGCCTTCGAGCTTATTGAGAACATGGCCCTCAACCACTACCAATGGGTTAATGAGCGAAGCACCCCCAAGAAGGGAGGTAAGTATGACGTCGAGGTATTATCTCTTTTAGCTAATAAAGTTGATGCATTATCACAAAAATTTGATCAATTGCATACCTCTTCTAATCATGTTAGTCCTAACGCTTCAATGTGTTGTGAGCTTTACGGTGCGCAGGGTCATCCAACGAATGAGTGCCAGCTAGCCCTACCGCTCACTCCTAATTCATCAATGGAGCAAGTGAACGCCTTCCAAGGTATGAGCCCTCGATCCCTTGGTAATCCATACTCCAATACATACAAACCGGGATGGAGGAATCATCCCAATTTCTATTGGAAGAACCCCAATGCTCCTCCACAACCCTACAATCCTCTTGGTTTCCAACATAGGCCGAACAAACAGTAGCCCCCACCGCAAAAGTCCAACTTGGAGAGTTTAAAAGAAACCTTCATTGCCACCCAATCTAGGACAAATGAAACCATCCATAACTCCATCCAACAATTAAACACAAAAATTGATTCCCTAGCCACCCATAGCAAGATGCTAGAAAATCAGTTGGCCCAACTTGCTAGCTCTTCCACTAGGACTCTAGGTGCTTTACCGAGCCAACTAGTGAATCCTCGGGACCAATGCAATGCCATTACCTTGAGAAGAGGGAAAGAGGTAGAAGAGCCTAAGAGGAGTGAAGGGAATACTAAGGGTGATCAGGTAAATAAAACTATTGAGAGTGGACCAAAAATCCCCACTACCGACCCTCAAGGTAAAAAGGGAAAGAAAGATGAGGAACCTAGTGAGAATGAGGAATAAAAAAGAAAAGCCCTAAACAACAATGTCACACCCACCACCTATAAGCCGAGACTTCCCTATCCACAAAGGTTTGCCAAGGCAAAGCTAGATCAGCAGTTTGGTAAGTTCCTATAAATTTTGAAAAAAAAAAACTCCATGTCAACATTCCTTTCACTGATTTAATGACACAAACGCCATCATATGCTAAATTCTCAAAGGATATATTGACTAGGAAGAGGAGTTTTGATGAGGTGGAGACCGTTTCTTTTACAGAAGAGTGTAGTGCTCTCCTTCAAAATAGGTCCCCCCCTAAACTCAACAACCCTGGGAGTTTCTCAATCCCGTGCACCATAGGCCAAATGACTATTCCAAAAGCCTTGTGTGACCTAGGTGCTAGTGTTAGTGTGATGCCCATTTCCATTAGTCAAAATCTTAACACATGACAGTTGAAAAACGCACACATGACATTCCAAATGGCTGACCGTTCACTTAAGTACCCCGTGGGAATTCTCGAGGACGTACATGTTAGAGTGGGGAAATTCTTCATCCCTGTAGGCTTTGTAGTCTTAGAGATGGACGAAGATTCTTAGATACCCACCATCCTAGGGAGACCATTTTTGGCCACGGTAGGGGCAATCATAGATCTTAAGAATGGGAAGCTAAGTCTGAGTGTGGGGGAAGATAAGGTCGAGTTTATGCTAACCAATGTTTTGAAAAAGCCTATGCTCGAAAGCTCTCGTTAGTTGATTGATGCAGTTGAAAGTATATTTAGGGAACACTCCCCTAGGGACCTCACTTACGCTTGTGCTATGGAGGTGGATGAAGAGGAATTTGCCCAGGTACTCGAGAAGGACAATTTGACTGGTAAGGCCAATGATTCGACTCTTGCCCATGAGGTACAAAAGCTTGAATTAAAACCCCTTCATCCTTCCTTGAAATATGCATGTTTAGATAAAGAGGAGCTATGTCCTGCAATTGTCAATGCTAGCCTGGATAACGAACAACTTTTTAAATTGCCCAATGTTTTGAAAGAACACAAAAAAGCAATTGGATATAGCATTAATGATCTCAAGGGCATAAGTCCTGATTTTTTTATACACTGCATCTCACTAGAGGTAGGACATAAGCCTTCAATTGAGAATCAACGTTGTTTGAATCCTAATATGAAGGAAATGGTGCGGAAAGAAATCATGAAACTAATTAATGTGGGGATTATCTACCCTATCTCTAATAGTAAGTGGGTGAGCCCAGTACAAGTAGTTCCAAAAAAGGGTGGAACAACCGTTGCGCTTAATTCCAACAATGAGTTGATTCCAACCCGGGTTGTCACTGGGTGGCATATGTGTATTGATTACTGTAAACTCAACAACGCCACCTGCAAAGACCACTTTCCGCTACCTTTTATCGACCAAATGTTAGAGAGACTCGCCAAACACTCATATTTCCGCTATTTGGACGGATATTCTGGATTTTTCCAAATCCCTATCCACCCCAAGGATCAAGAAAAAATGACATTCACATGTCCCTATCGCACCTTTGCATACCGCAGAATGCCATTCGGACTGTGCAATGCCCCAGCCATATTTCAGAGATGCATGATTGCAATCTTTTCTAAGTTTATTGAAAATACTATGGAACTTTTCATGGATGACTTTAGCGTCTACGGATCTTCTTTCAGTGAGTGTTTGGCTAACCTCTCTGAAGTCCTTAGGAGATGTAAAAATGTCAATCTGGTGCTTAACTAGGAAAAATGTAATTTCATGGCACAGGGGGGTAGTTTTGGGTCATACTGTGTCTTTTGAGGGAATTAAAGTCGACAAAGAAAAAGTGAAATTCGTTGAGCGATTACCACCCCCAACAAATATTAAGGTTGTTAGAAACTTCCTTGATCACACAGGATTCTATCACCGTTTCATCAAGGATTTTTCTAAAATCGCCAGACCTCTCACCCAATTGCTTGCCAAGGATTCTCCATTTGCGTTTACTGATGATTGTCCTACAGCATTTCGCAGGATTAAGGAAACACTGATCTCGACTCTCATCATCCAATCACCGGATATGGAGCTCCCATTCGAAATAATGTGTGATGCTAGTGACTTCGCAGTTGGTGCTGCCCCTTGTCAGAAGAAGGAAAAAACTCTCCATGTCATCTACTAAACAGGCAAGACTCTTGATGAAGCCCAAGTTAATTATGCTACTATGGAAAAAGAGCTACTAGTCGTGGTATATGCATTAGAAAAGTTTCGATCCTACTTGACTGGATCAAAAGTCATAGTGAACACTGACCATGCAACTTTGAAATACCTTTTGGCCAAAAAGGATGCGAAGCCAAGGCTTCTCCGTTGGATCCTTCTTCTTCAAGAGTTCGACATGGAAATCAAGGATAAAAAGGGTTCGGAAAATCTAGTTGCAGACCATGACACAAAGAGTTACTTTTTGGGCGAACCGTTCCTTTTCAAGAGATGTCCCGATGGCAACTTTTGACGGTGTATTCCTGAAGAAGAAGTGGAGAGTATCTTGACACACTGCCACTCTCTCGCTTCCGGTGGACATACAGGCACCACAAAAATAGTGGCAAAGGTCCTCCAATGTGGTTTCTACTGGCCCACGCTTTTCAAAGATGCAAGGAGGTTTGTGACTTCTTGTGACGGGTGTCAAAGAAGTGATAATATATCACCGAGACATGAGATGCCACTCAACAATATTTTGGAGGTTGAAATTTTTTACTGTTGCGGTAAAGATTTCATGGGGCCACTTCTATCTTCAAATGGCAATCGCTACATCCTTGTAGTGGTCGACTACGTATCGAAATGGGTGGAAGCTGTGGCATCACTAACTAATGACTCGTGAGTGGTTCTCAAGCTCTTTAAGAAGATTATTTTCCAGAGATTTGGAATCCCGATGGTAGTGATAAGTGACGGGGGATCTCATTTCTCCAACCGAAGTTTTGATGCCCTCTTGAAGAAATATGGGCTTACAAACAAGCAAGGATTAGAGTACCACCCGCAGTCCAGCGAACAAGTGGAAGTGTCAAATTAGGAAATAAAATCAATTTTGGAGAAGGTCGTTTCGAAATCTCGAAAGGATTGGGCCCTTAAGCTGGATGATACACTTTGGGCATATCGAATGGCATTCAAAACTCCAATCGGAACTACCCCATATAACCTTATCTATGGAAAGGGATGTCACCTACCGGTTGAACTCCAACAAAAGGCCTTTTGGGCAGTCAAGCAGCTTAACATGGACTATGATGCTGCGGGGGAAAATCAACTCTTACAACTACATGAGCTAGAAGATCTTAGACCAGAGACCTATGAGAGTGCCCGACTATATAAGGAAAGCACTAAGCAATGGCATGACAAGCGCATCCTCCACTGAGAGTTCTGTGAAGGCGATCTAGTGCTTCTCCTCAATTCAAGCTTTAAACTCTTTTCGGGAAAGTTGAAGTCCAGGTGGTCCGGTCCATTCCAGATAGTCAAGGTCTTTCCCTATGGTACTGTGGAGGTTCGTAGTAAAATGGGATGTACTTTCAAGGTAAATGGCCAAAGGCTCAAGCTCTAATTGGACTTAGAATGTACAGTACGGCCTGAGACTATTACTTTATGTGATATCCCCTCTGGGAGTGAATCTTGAACATTAGATGTACTATTATCGTGCGGGACGTTAAACCAGCGCTTCACGGGAGGCAACCTGTGTTTCTTTTCTTTCGTTTTCTTCCCTTAGTCTAGTTTTACTTTTCTTTGTTTCCTTTTGTTTTCTATTTCGATGATAAATGTCACTTGATTGGAGTTGGAAGGCAATTTGTAGGTGGTTGAAAAGTGAATAGTCCACTCAAGGCACTCATGGGTTGTAAAGAAAACAGATCATCATATGAGTCCCTGTGCCAAATTTCACAAGCCATGCGGATGGACATGGTGGCTCATGCGACATTGCACAGCCCATGCAAGTAAAAGTGCTGAAAGAATGAAAACAAGACCAGATCACCGCACAGCCCCCTGTGCCACATTGTACCAGCCGTGTAAAAAAAAAGGGCTATTAACCGCTGCAACCTTTTCTCTCTTTCTTTTTCTTTTTCTTTCTCTCTATCTCTTCCTTCTCTTTCTCCCCACCCTCTCTCTCGTTTCTTTCTCTTCCTTTTTCGATCCTCATCGCCACCTCCACCACCGCCCACCACCGACCACGACCCCCGCCGCCACTCTTCCTCTCTTCTTCTCTCTTTTCTTTCTTTTCCTCTTTCTTTTTCTTTTTCTTTTTCCCGCTATTCTACCAATCCCCTTTTCTCTCCACCACCGACAACCACCACCGGATCCCCACCCATTGCCGTTGTCAATCTCCATTGCTAGGCACTATTACTTTTCTTCCTTTCCCTTTTTTTCAATTGTTGCTCGAAATTAAAATACAACCAAAAAAAAACAACACAAAACCCATGAAAAAACAACATGGGAGTGTTCTTGCTTTCTTTTCTTTTATTTTCACCATTGTGCTCCATATCTCCCACTAATCTCTCATTTATCGTTTTTTCTTTGTACAAGCCACAACACTACACAAACCATGGTTGGGTCAACCTCCAAGAAGCGGGCGCGGAAACCATGCACAACCCAACGTACCCCCAACCCCAGGCTTTTTATGATCAGGATTTTCCTCAGATGAGATTTCGGCATGCTACACAATTTAGTAAATTTCGACATCTGAAAACACCTGTAATCAGGCCCACTAGGTTTATAGATGCTGGGGTGATTACTATATTGGGTATAAAAGCTGATTTGTTGTGCTTGTTTGATAGGTTCGGATGGTCAAAACTAATGACAACCTCTAGTTTTACCTACAAGTCTATCACCCTTGAGTTCCTTAGCTCTTTCGAACAAAACACCATTAAGGTTCCTCCAGGCCAAGAGACTAGGGTGTCATTTTGATTGTTTAACAAAGAATTTGCCTTTAACTTCAATCAATTCGGTGCTTTCTTTGGGTTACCCCCCGATGGTAGGTTAGATTTGTCCCGTCACAATCCTTCGTACAATGCCGATCTTTTATGGAGATCCCTTACTGGCCTTCCTAAGTTCAAACCCCAATCTGCTAAAGGTTCCAAGATCTACTACACCTGCATTAGGTACTTATAGAGATTTATGGGGTATACCATTTTAGGTAGAAACGAGAGCACGGGTACGATTCGGGAATGGGAATTGGCCATGATAGGGACCATGCTTTTACACGATTTTTACCTATGCACTCAAAGCTTCATTGCTTGCCATTTCCACTCCATAGGAAAATCTGACAAAGAATGCCAAATTGTCATCGGTGGTCTCATCACTCCTTTTTCCTTGGCCTTAGGATTCAACCTAATCGAGCTAGAACCCATTGGCTCGATACAAACCTTTGATATGACCAAGATACTAGAGATAGGTTGGCTAAAGACGGAAAGGGTCGATATCGGTGGGTGGTTAATGACCAACCCAGTTTCTTTCTCCCTGACCTTGAGTGCACCACGATCCTAAACAAACAAAACTGGTACTACGACGCGTGTGACAATGACCACCCTACGCCTCGTAGAACAACCGCGCCTAGACCTTCCCATCCCGGGCCATCCCCGTCCTATCTAACCCCACCGCCTACTTTTGACTTCCACAACTTCCAAACTCACTTGACTATCTCATTGATAGTTTCACGGGCCTCCGTACTGATGTACATGATATGTGAGCCACCCAGAGCCAGATGAGCACCCCCTTCGACCATTTGGATCAGGTTGTCTATTCGATGTATGATTGGCATGTCCGCCAATGTCACATCCACCCTAATAGCCTACCCTATCTGGGTTCGGCTTAGCGCCTTCCTCCGCAATGAGGACACTGCTTTGTTTAAGCTTGGGGGAGGTGGTCAGTTTAGATGTACATAGGGTGGTTCTAGTTTAGAGTCCTTTTAAGCGTATTTGGAGTATCGTTAAAAGGTAGAGATTTGAATTTTCGTGCTTTTATTCCTCTTTCTGTGACTTTACTTGCTTTCTTGCTTCCATTAATTATCCCAAAAAAAATTCAGATCACTACATGGCCCCCTGTGCTATTTCGCATGGGCCGTGCAGACCATGCCATTATGCCACCCGTCTATCATTGTATTGCACTCATCTGTGCATCATCTCTCTTAGACCCCACAGAACAATGTGTCAATGTTTTGAACTATTTTGGATTCTTGTGCTTGATATATAGAGTTTGTGAATGTGGAGAAATTTTTCATTATGCTAAGGAGTTGTTGTTTGTGCACACAATAGTTAAGTTGAATGTGCATTATTTTGAATCTTGTGCAATGATAGGCATAGCTCGATGAGGAATTTTGAGCCTTGGCGACCGACATCGTGTTATTGGTTCTTCATTTCCTTTCGTGAGTGTGTTCTCTGTTTATTGTTACCCTCTAGAACTTGCTTGTGTTTTTTTTTTTTTTTGAGGCTGCATTGATGCATATGCATTTGTGAACATGATAGAGGCATTTATTTGAAACAACCCCATAGCCAGATAGCCACCCGTGTATAATTGACCTTTTTGATAGCCCATTGAGCCTATAAGCCTATTTTCTTTGTCCCATCCACATAATAATCCCATACCCTCTGTTATCCCCTTTGGCCTAGAATAGAATTGTGAAGCATAAAGGAGTTATGATCGGGTATATAAATGGTTAAGGATTCTTCCCCTTTTTGAGATTGTCTGAGCTCTTACCCTTACTTTCCGTCCTTCTGGTTCCTTATTTCCTTCTTGGAAAAATCAAAAATAAAAAAAATGAGAAAAAAAAAGAGAAAAACAAACAAAAGAAAAAAAAGAGAAAACAATGCAACAAAAAAAAAACAAAAAAAAGCAAGAATGCATGGTTTTTCACTAAAGGAAATAGAGAAGTTTTTGTAATAATGAGAAGGGAAAACTCTTCATTTTGATGCATTGAGGTTATTCTTACTCAAGTTATGTGGACTTTGATTTGGTGTGTTGATTTATGCTTCACTTTTCCCTTCTTTAAGCACCACATATTCAAAAGATTTCCACACTCATTACCTTAGCCTCCATTACAACCCGGGAAAGACCTCTTGATTCATGATGCATTTGTAATTGCAAATAGTGGAGATTGAGAACTCTTGTAAGCCTATGCTAGGGAACCATAATAGATTGAACCTGAGCGAACAATACCTATACTAAACACAAGAGATACTGAGCGAAAATAGTGACTTTTGGTAAGGGTCTATTTCGTTGCTCTCACTTCAACGGGCATGCATTGCACACTGAACTTTTGAAGTATGCAAATGAGTTCTTCTTTATACTGTGAAGTTTTGATACGCTAGCACTCTCTTATTGATAGCCTATGATCAACTTGTTGATTTTGGAACTTGTTTTTAAAGGTGTTTTTGTGGGCTAGTAGGAAATGTTTATGCTGCTGTAACTATTGAATCGGGTTTTGCTTGAACGATGTTCCTACAAGTCCATTTTGATCGGCTTTTGCTCCCTGGGTCCTTGGCTTCAGAGTTAGATTTGTTAGGACCAATTTTCATATATGCTTTCTTGGTGAGTTTGCTTGTGGACAAGCGAAGTTCTTAGCTTGGCGGACTTTGATATGCATGTATTTTATAGGGATTTTTCCTCCATTTTGTTCTCCATTTTGTTTTGAATGTAGCTCGTCCATACGTAACAATAGGTTTTTGTTACTTTGAACGAGTATTTCTCATCTTCTTCATGTTTGTGGTGTGTAGGTATCTTAGAAGCTAAAATTTGGTGAATTACCATATAACAAGATAGGTTTGATTGGCAAGGATCGGAGCTGAGACAATGATAGCATGGGGCCGTGCCTTGGAATGACGAACCGATGAAAAAACGAGCCTAATTGGAAGGTTGCATGCCACCCCCCATCGCCCGCCCCCCGGTGTTGATCAGCACTGCCACGCACACCATTATAGGAGAGAAGCAGAAAAAATGCAGATCACTGCATGGCCCCTCGTACAGCTTCACAAGGGCCGTGCAGAGTCAACACGGCCCCCTATGCAATCTAGCACGGCCCATGTGGCAGGATTTTTGGTTCAGCATGCGTTTTAGGGCTTAATTAGCCATTGGAGCCCATATAAAAGGCTTCCCAAAGCCAATAGTTGGCGGTCAAACTTGTTTTTAGATAGCTTTACCTAGCTTACGTATTCTCTCTTCTTCCTACATCAAAAACATCAAGTTTAGATTAGATTACAACTTGTTTTTGGGATTATTGTTTAAGAATTGAAGATTACAACTTTTCCACCATCTCAAGCTATTGTAGGTTGATCTTTGTAACTAGTACCTCTTTCTCTATTTGATTCAATTCATCTATTAGGTCTTTTTCTATTTCTACATAAATTCTTGTGGTTTAATTGCTTCAGTTGTCTCAAATCTTTCTATGGAAAAGTAATCTGCTTTCGGGGAATTAGGTTTCATCTACCTAATTGAAATGAACACTATGTGATTTAATATTATTGTTGGTGTGGGCAATTAAAATAGGATCTTTGTGCTAGAATATTTAACGATTGATGTTGGTGGAACGTTCGTTCAACCCCAATTTATCATACAATGAGTCAAGCATCGACTGGTTGATTTCTCCTCGTGGACCCCCTAGCATAGACATGATTAGTCTTTGATCATGACAATGACCTAGACAATTATGAAGACCTTCTAAGCTTTGAGAAAAGTTAGAAACTAGTTTCTTGATCCTAATTCTACTATCTACATCTACATTTATCCCCAGGTAATGTGTTCATTGTCAATTAGCGTAGACGACTTCGTAATTCCCGCTTTAATCATTGATGTTTATATTAATTTGTCGCATTATTCTTTTACTTGGCTAATATTGTCAAGAGTAGTTTTCATTCATTCTACCATCAAAGCTCGATCGATTTAGCTAATTAATTGGAAAAAGAGGAATAGACACCCTTTAACCTCCCTGTGAGATGACCCATGTGTACAACGACACTGTAAGCTTGCGGAATTTTTCACTGTCAGACATAGAGATATATTTACCTCGTTTGTAGGGAAGGACTGAATTTTTCTGGAGAGACTATTTAACAATTATGGAATTTCAATTGTCTAAATCGAATGTCATAGTCAAGTTAATAATTTGGGTAAAAACTGGTTGAAAGGTGGATTCGAAACCTTGATGTTTGTTTTTCACACATTATTTCCGAAGCTCATATTTTCTAAATTGTTTTAGTTTAATTAGTTGTCTTTATTTTTAAATTCTTTCTTTTCGATATTTTAGTTAGTTGTTAATTTAGTTTTTAGTATAAACACCTCATCTTTTTATTTGTTTACTCTAAGGTTAGTAAGAACTAAACAACAATACCAACAATGCTAGGGAGAGCTATAACAAAAATAAAAAAAAAGTCCACTTTATTACTTTAGCCCTTTTTCTTCTTGTATAGTTCATGTCATACAATGATTTGTTTTTATTTTGTTCTAGAAAATACCAATAACAATCAAACCCCGTGGCAATGGTTGACTTTGACTATACACTTGTACAAGACTTCAAGCTAAGGCAACAATAACTGGCTAATGAACAAATTGATGAGGACAATATGTTGGTGGGAGATTTAATTATAGGAAAATGGCTAAGAGTTTTAAAAGTGGAATGTTACAATAATGAGTTCGTCCTAGATAGCTTTGCCCATTATAATGTTTATCTCACTTTGATTTAACATGGATGATCTATTGGTTGGAGTGTTTCAACAATCAAGCATAAATAAAGATCTAATTGAATAGTCACCTAAGAGAAGAAAATTGTTGTTGAAGAACTATTGTTGAGATGCCGCATGATCTCAGAGCACATATTGAGCTAGAAGAAATTTAAGTTGAAGAAGAACATTTAAAGGGTGAGATTGAGATTGAAAAGCAGAACTTGGAGTCAACATCAATAACAAAGTTGATTTAGTAGTGAGAACTCTACTTCTCTTTCACAACCGAGAACCATAGAGATGTCACTTTCTTCCCAACATGATTCGCTCTCAAAGTTTCACCATTAAGGATCAATTTTTCAACCCATTGAAGTTTATCCCAGCCCAAACAAATCTAATGTGAACTTTAACCGAAGGTCCAATGAAGCACAAACAAGAAAGGAATCAGATTTTCTCCACCTTTCGCTCTTCACTGCCCAGTGTCCGAATTAGGTGGTGCATGTGCATAGTTCTTTATTTCATTAATTTTTGTGTTTTGCAGCAGTAACTTGGAACCGGGTAAGTAAACTTCCAAACATGTTTCAGTCGTTCCATGTTTCTTTACTTGAATTCAATATTTGGGGGCAAAATTAAAATTTCTTGAAAGATATCTTGCTTTTAATTGATGAATGGGGAAATTACATTATTGAATTTTGTCAATTTGCATTCTTGTTCTACAATGTGATTGATTGTTGACCTATACATTTCTTGTTCCAATTTTTCTTCACTTTGAATTTGTTTTTTGATAAGTTCAGTTCCTTTTTTTTGTTTTTTTTATCTTAAGCTTCTAGTGGTGATTGGTAAACTTGAACATTAAGGTTGTTTATTGATTTGCTTCATGTGAAACTATTCTATTTTGCACCGTCTGAAGGTCACTGAGCAAATATTTCTTCCCAACTTTCAATTTGCACCTTATGCTTGGCTGTGCTATAATGTGAATAGCAATTCTAGTTTTTCTTATTTCAATTGATGCTTAATTGTAGAGTATGGGCTCAAAATCTTCCTATAACTTATTTGTGCACGACTCACTACACATAATAATCTTTTAACTTTCTTTCTTGTTGACTTATCATCTATATACTGTCTTCCCAAGAATTGTCTGAGATTGACCTTTTTTTATACTTAGAACTAGGTAGTTCTCCCCAACTTTTATTTTAGAATCGAACTAGCTAAGAAGCTAGTTTGGGGATGGTAAGATTAGTAACTTTATGTTCATGGGGTAATGGTTTGATGTTCCAATTCTCTATCTCTAGTTCATGGGATTTTTGCTAGCAAAGTTTATACCGGCATTGACCCGTTATATTATTCTCCCATGTTAAAAAGAAAAAAAAAAAGAAAAGAGTGAAAATGCAGTAAATGAGATATTTCCCTGGTTCTCTTTTTACGCTCAGTGACATAAGCAATTAAGCCTAAAGGGGTCCCTTTAAAACCTACTACCCTATGGTCATCTCAGTTGGGAGTTATAACCCCAAAGCTCGGTAAAGGGTCACTAAGAAAGCCAAAGACGAAGAAAAGCATTGCACTTGGGGGTATTTTCATAAAAAGAGAAGAAAATGAGAAAATGCGAGAAAGTGGTAGAAAAAAGAAAAGAAAAAGAAAAAAGTTCTTGGAAATTGAGTTTGATAGGGTTTTAAGTGCCAAGAAAAGGCTTTAAGGCTAGAGTTCTGGGAACTTGGAGTGAAGTTTGAGGAATAGATGACTATTATTCTTTTAACATCTCGTTACGCCCTTGATATCTTGTGTGGAAAAATGCATTGTTTTATCTTTGGAAAACCACAATGTTAAAAACACCTCAGGATTTGAAAGAAAAGCATCAGAAATGATTCCAGAACGATTCGTTTGCCACTTTGGGAATATGGACATGCTTCCATCTTCAGCAATCTCGGTGATTCGTTGACAAGTATTTGAGTTAGGTGATGCTAGTCACACGACACTGGATAGTCAAGCAGTTAGTAAGAAAATTTATTTTTAGTGAGTGTTTTGTTTGTCCAGCTGGAAATTTTCACTACCATTTCATCTACCTGAGGCGTATAGTACATAGTTTGATCATGGAGTCTTGTCTGCGGTTAATATTTGGTGCGTTTATCTTCTTTTCTTTCTCTAATTTAGTTTTTTTGTTCAAGGATGAACAAATGTTCTAGTTTGGGGGTGTTTGATAAGTCCAATTTATACTCTTATTTAAATCTCTTAAACTGTGTTTATCTCATTCATATACTTTCGTGTAAAGTGCTTTTATTTAAGTTAAAACCTAGAATTTGGAGAACAGAAGGTAATTTGGGATTAAAATGAGCTAAATTGAAGCTTCAACGACTAAATTAGAAGAGACGAAAGTGGGTAAAACAAAAACGAAATCAACTTGGAGCTAAAATAAAGAAATCAAAAGTTTGAGGGACTCAATTGCACAATCCTAGAAGTCGAGGACCAAGGCTGTAATTAAAATATGGGGACTAGAATGAACAAAAAAAAGATGAAAAATGGATAGCAATAGAATTTTCCATATGTAATTTATGGCAAGTTTTTGTTTCCCTCTTTGAAAAGGCTCAAGCAAGCACTATTCGGGAATGTTTTCTATACTTCAAAAAAAGAATTTTACATGCAAAAATTGCGAATTTTTGCTTCGAGGGTTCTCTTGGGACATTGGAGTCGAAACTTTGGAAAATATTGGAGATCAAGAACAAGTTTCTACACCCGAATTATTATGAGTTTTTAATGCCGTAATTTATTGTTTCTATGACTTTCGGCAAAAGTTTTTATGATTCTTGTGATTTAGGGTATGTTTAATTGGTGATAAAGTTGATATACATGTAATTTCTTGTAAAATGTGTGGTTAATATTGTATTGAAAAATGTATGTGGTTAAAAATGTGTGTGTGGTTATATGGAATTGCGTGCATATAACTTTGTGACCAAAAGAACAAGGCCTTGTTTTACATATTGAACAATCAAAAACAGGTTAGACTTATGTTAAAAACCTTAGAGTTCGAGACGACGAGAATGCCCTTACACTCTATGTGATCTTTTGTGAAATTCTTGATTTTAATGCATTCCAACGCCATGGATATCATAGAGATATACACCTTGTTAGTGTATGTGTATTTATGAGTATTTATGAGTTTTGATGTGAAATAGGAGAGAGAATGAGTGGGATTGAGTGGTGGAGATTTATGTAGTACAGTGGGTCCCAGAAAATATGTGGATGTAATTGGTTTGACTTTTGATGTGAATGTATTAAAATGTGTAAAAATTTGTTAAAAGTTGTAGAAAAACGGGGGCATACTTACCTTGTTCATGGGAATTAGTTCAATTTTGCCAAAGAGAGATTATTTAACAATTTTGGAATTTTGATCGCCTAGATCGAATGTTGATGTCAAATTAATAATCTAGTAAAAATTGGTTGAAAGGTGGATTCGAAACCTTAAAGTTTGTTTTTTGCATATTATTTTCGAAACACATATTTTCTAATTTTTTTAGTTTAATTAGTATCTTTATTTTCAAATTCTTAGTTTTTGATAATTTAGTTGTTAATTTAGTTTCCAGTATAAAAATTTCATCTTTTTATTATTTTCGATTCAGCTTAGTAAGAACAATCCTCATGGATACGATAACCGGACTTTTATTACTTTTGCGATCCATAGGCTTGCGACTGGGTTTTCAACGCAAAATTAAACGCGGACTTTAAAAAAGAAGGTGGAACTTATTTTCTCCAATTTAATGAGCTTGATGAACTTAGGTTGGAGACATATGAGAATTCACTAATCTACGAGGAGAGAACCAAACAATGATACGATAAGCATATTCTGAAGAGAATTTTTAAGGAAGGGGATCAATTGTATAATTCTAGGTCAATCCAGGAAAATTGGGCTCCAAATTTTCTAGGCCATAAACACTCGCAAAAGTCTTCTCGTACAGTACCATTGAGCTCTACGATCCAACCAAATGAAGTTATAAATTCAATGGTCAGAAAGTAAAGCAATATGTTGAGGGCCTCCCCACAGCAAAGTCAACAATTGACATGGTCTTGCCAGAATGAAAGTTCCAAAAAGTAGCTCTAGGCTATAAATCAAGCGCCTAGTGGAAGGCAACTCATTTTCCTTTCCCTTCACGTTATTTCATTTTTCATATCATATAATTTTAGGATTTGCATAATATTAGGTAGGCAAATTTAATTCGTTTTAAGTTGTTTTAAGAACTTTTAATTTCCTTAGAAATAAATCGTTGCCCCAATATAATAGTTAGTCATGCATTTAAAGTTTGGTTTATCATTTAAAAAGAAAAAATTAGGATGTATGCTGCAACCGCATAGTCAAATTGTTCGGCATAAGACATGAAGCCTGCAAAGACAAAACTCGCTTTAAGCCACACTTGAGGAGCGCCCAATTCGGGTATGCCCATAGTTTGGTTGCAACCTGCAAGCACACAAGTGGGGTTGCACCCAACCTATTCCCTTCCCAGCTTTACCCGACTTCAACCCCTATTTGCCTGAATTTTTGCCCCAAATTGAACCAATTTCGATCCAATTCAGTCTTATCCAAGCACCTATGTCAAGACACAAGACTGAGACCTCAACTTTCTCCAAATTTTGAAATTTCAATCAATTTGTTCTCGAATTATTGCTACTTCTCGAGTTATGGTTCATCTTCTAGACTCAAAATTCCATTTTAAAAGTTTTATATTGCAAGTATTAGGGCTATAAGTCTTTTTCCCTACCTTAGGGTAAGTTAACATTTATTTCTTTTAATTCCTTCAAATGGATCATGGAATAGAGGTGATTTTATGGTTTATTTGCAATTATGAGTTCATTAGCATGACTAGGATTATGGATTTAGCTCAAAATATAATGTTGGAATTCCAGTTAAGGGCTTTTAACTTTAGGAACACATATGAACTTCATTTTGAAAGTATTCATAATTTGCGACTATAATGTTTAATTGGGAATGTGTTTGCATGAAATTATGGTTGGAAAGAACACATTGAAGAGCTTTGGTGTTTGATTTAGTGCCTCACTGAAATTTCACTTAAGGAAATGCTCAAATTATGCTTGATCTTTGATGTCAACCACTTCGTAATGCTCCATCACATATATTATGTACTAGGTTCTCACCAAAGGGCATAATTTTTTTGAAGATAATCGGTATCACAGTATCAAAGAACCACATTGTGTTGATGATGTTGTGTGTGCTTATCTTCTCCATTGTGCATTTTATTTATACATGCATTGTTTGACATCGTAGAAAACCTCTTGATTCATCATACTTGATGGTAAGCATGTTAGTTTCTCCCTTCTTGTTATACATGAATTTTTGAAAAGGGACACTTTCTAATACATTCAAAAATTCTTATAGGCCTTCTAATCAAGATGGCATGGAACACTTGAGGAACAACAGGCCAAGCTAGGTGAAAGGGTTCACAAGGAGCATCCTCATCCAACCCAAACAAGAAGGTCCGCAGGAAAATGCCTACATTTGAGGCATACCCCACCCCCAAATCCCTTCAATGCAAAGGCTCATTGATGATTGGGAATTTACTTATGAGTGAGCGATCAATTTTAATACATTAGAAGACAATGTTTTAGTGAAATTACTCACCCAGAATTGGTGGGATGCCTCGGTATAAGGTGACCAACGATGTTGTGAGGAAATTCTATGCTAACTTTACTGAGCATCTCTCGATCTAAACGGAAGAATATGAGGAGGAAGAGGATCAACATGCAGGCTCAACTTATTTCCGGGGGGTTTCAGTGCTTTTATTGCCAAGGCAATTCAAGAGTATTTTGTGATAGATTAAGGTATTGAGGTTCCCATTGACGGCAATGATGAATGGGATATTGTGGCATAGAAGTTAGTGTCGTTTAATGCTAAGAAACATGTTACTCACTATTAAAATGAAGAATATCAACAACGGAAATCAGCAACTGAGTTGGTGAAGATATGAATTAGCAACTGAATTAAATATTGAGGTTCCGTTGCTAATTACAATTGAAACGGATACGAATTAGCAACTGAATTTAGCATTGAGGTTCCATTGCTAATTAAAATAGAAACAGATACGAATTAACAATTGAATTAAATGTTACACACTACTTCATATATTCATTGTATCCATTCATATATTCATTGTATCCATCTTTATTTATGACCCATGAAAAATTTAAAAATAGAACGAAACAGTATACCTTTAACAAAGAAAGACATAGGAAATTAAGAGAGTATCAAGGTTATATTCAATTTTGAATTTGCATTAGCAAGTCTCATTGACAACAACGAAAAATTCAAGAAGATATGAAACTATCATTGTAAACTAACAAATGTAGTAAAAGGAAAAAAGGAACATATCATTCTTCCAATATATGGAATAACTTTCACATATATTTATTAATTTTAATATAAAAGTCGACATAATTCTATGCTTTAAAACACATTTCATTGAATAATTAAAATGGTAAAATGAAAATTAGTTATTTATTTTCAAGTATTAATATTAAATTAATTGAAGATGAATCATGTTTTGACTAAACAAAATAAAATTCCCTAAATAATTTAGTAAATTCTTCATTTATTTGAATTTCTCTAATGAACATTTTTTTATTTTATTTTAAATGATGAATTGATAACCTTACTTAAAGTTACAATAATAGTTTAATATGCAAAGGACTATGATTTATTTATTTGCATTTCACAGTGGCAAAACTTAAAATAATGAAATGCAAATAATATAGAATAAAAATATCATAAACAATATAATTTTTAATTAAAAATAAATAATTTTTAAATTAGAAAACTATAGGAAAATATAACAAATATATTATAAAAATAGCAAATAAACAAGAAAGAAGATTAACGGTGGGCTCGGCCATGTCAGCCCTTGGGTCAGGCATACGGGTTAGTGGGTTGGGTTGAAAGTTGAAATACAAAAACCTATTATAGATCTGTGACATTTCCATGGCTACTTTTTGTCATTTGAAACAAAAAAGGCTATTACAAATTCCATTGCAATGAGAGCTTATCAGCAATGGTTAATTCTCTTATTATTTCAGTTCTAATTGGCAATGGAATCTAATTCCGTTCCTAAGTATCTGAGAAGAAGATATAAGGTACCAATTTTTGCAATGGATAAACACCTTTTTTGATAACTATCTACAACAGATATGCTGTCTTTAAGAATAGATTGGTTCGTTCCTAAAGGCTATTGTTTTATTAATGGCAGAGAATTGAAGAATGATGCAATGAAAATAGAAATCAGTCTCTTGGCAAACTTCATGAGCACCAACCTATAACCAATCACTCATCTTAGTACTGTTCCCAAGAATCGAGCCATTATGTTATATGCCATGGTGAAGGTTGTAAGATTCATATTGGCAAGATTCTCTGTGAACAAATTTACAAATTTGCCGCCCACAAATTTGCCGCCAATAAAGACCCTAACTCCAATTATAAGCTAAAAAAACAGGGACAATAAGAGCAAGAGAAGAAAGAAAAGAGGGGCCACCTAATTGTTCCTAGCCTCATATTTGGATTATAAGCGTACACGTGGACTACCCTCTAGCTTAGTAGAAAAAAAAATGTTGTAGCCCTAATTAATCGCACAATTGTCTTTCCATAAGTGATAAGAAACAAGTGGTGCGTAACCTGCAAATTGCTATTCAACAACCTATAGGCAAGGAGTACATCGATGAGGAACTAACATTAGTACAATATGGACATTAGGTGTCGCCTATTAGGTGGCATTTTTATAGAAAAATGCCACCCAAAGACAACAGACGAAGGTTGTCAGAAAAAATCGCCACCCAAAATGCATTTTAAAAAAAAATAAAAATAATTTTGAGTAAGAGGTGGCGGTTCTTGGCCACAACCGCCGCCCTTTCTTTAAAAATGAGTGGTGGTTCTTACCAAAAACCGCCACCTATCACTAAAAGTAATTTTTTTAAAAATATATATTTTAAAGCAAACGGGTGGCAGTTGTTATTGCACAACCGCCACCCAATACAAGAAATGGAAAATTTTACATTATTTTGCACAATACAAAAAATGGCCAACTTCAGACTTGCCTACAATACAATTAACGAAAAATAAGCTGACACAACTTTCTCTCTCTCTTTCTAAATGTCTCTCATTTCTCTCTCTCTTTCTCTAACTGTCTCTCCCCCACTTTTTCTTACGTCTGCAACTCCATTTTGCAACCATGGCAGTTTCCTGTCCTATTTGCCTATTGTATTTACAGATCTGAGCCTCACACAAAGGTAACAATCGGATAGCAATTTTGTAGTTGCTGGTATGCAATTGTCCATATCCCAATAAGCGATGGCAAACTTCCAATTTCGCCGACAATGAAGAAGCCCAAGTCACAGGCGCTAGCTTATTCAGTTGACAACAAGAATGGTTGAGGGGTTAACAAACACCAAGAATTATTTACAGATCTAGGATTTACATTAATAGATCTGAGATTTTTAAATTTTTTATTTTTTGATCTGTATTTATTGTTGTCCATAGTAATGTTTGAAGTTGTTTAGATCTGCCTTTTTAATTAAGTTTTTGGGTTGAAGTTGTATAGATCTGCAAGTTTTCTAATTTGTATTTTTTATTTTTTGAAGTTTATCTATCTTTTATTGAAATTTTTTACAGATTGTACTTTTTGAAATTTCATTTTTTGGTTTTTGATATGGAAGTTTGGTTACAAACAGTTCTATCAAGGTGGCGGTTCTTAATATTAGAACCGCCACCCAAAGTTTTTTTTTAAAATATATCGGGTGGCGATTGTTAATCAAAGAACCGCCATCCGTTGTATATCGGGTGCGGTTCTTAATTAACAACCGCCACCCAATATTCTATTAAATAAAAAACATATATAAATTAAATATTTTGGGTGGTGTTTATGAAATCGCCACCCGGTCTAAAAATATTGGGTGTCACCTATTTGGGTAGCCTTTTTTTTAACTGTTGCCCACTGCCCCAAACAACTGCCACCCATTAAAAATCTATACCAGTGTAAAACAAGAGGCAATTGAGCATCCCATCATTCAGGATATAACACAATCCAATACGGCTCAAACCTAGCACAATCATAGTGGGGATTTTCAGTTCATCTAGACACACGTGGAGAGACATCATTAGAACTTTGTCGTACTTTGAGCCAAGACACTAGAAGCCAGACAGTGGCGAGAGGCCAAGTTACTAGCCCGAGATACGGAGCATGAAGAATTGATGGCTGGACTTGCTTATATTTCCATTCCTCCATATCAGGGCCCTCCACCATCATCTCATGCCTAAGTCACCGCTGGGATGTTCATTAACTTTTCTTTTTCTTCTTATCTACTTTTACATTAAGGATACTGTTGGCATTTTAGTTTAGGGTATGGTTCTTAATTTTCATACTACTTTTAATTTGCATATCACAATAATTGTGTTTCTCTATGTTCATGTTTTAAATATATTCATCCATATATATATATATATATATATATATTGATCTTTTTGTGTTTGTCTTTTATTTTTTATTTTTTATTTTTTTTTTTGGAGAAGTAGCCTGTCGCGGATGATTTTTTCCTTCAGGCAAATTGTATAGAATGGTAGTTGGACGTTTGAACATCACTTTAAATTTCTTTTTAAATTTCCTACCGCTTATTGGTGGAAGACTTACCATATATTTGATCACATGGTCATTGTTTGGCTTAGGTCTATGTTGCAATGTAATCTAGATGCTTTGTTCCCTAATATTGCCTAAAATTAACTTTTTTTACCCTTAGATCTAGGCATTGGTGGAGTCAGTATAGGTTGAGTGTGGTCGTGTGATCGCACTAAAATTTAGCTGGAAATTTTACGAGGCAGAAAGTTTTAATCAACAGCCACGATCTACCACGAAAACCTTTGGCATGAGCATAGATAGATAGGGATTTGGAATCTAGGTTTTGAGTTAAGGAAGAAGAAATATGTAGAATTGCCTAGTTACCCTTACTAAATTAATGGATCTCAAATCATAGGCCTGTGTAGATAATCTATTAAAGTGGCCCAATAGAATGAAACAATTAAAATAACGAGCAAATTGTAGGTACATGAACATCTCTTTAAAATTTTCTCATCTTCTTTTATCCTCTTTTTCGTTTTCTTTTTTGAAAAAAAAATTGGACACAATGAATTATCCTTTATTTGGTCTAATTATTTATAACTAATGAAACAATGACACTAGATGTGTTTTTATTACATAACATTCATAATTTATATCTGAAAAACTATATTGATTATTCTTAATATATGTTAATTCACCCAATGTAATTATATAGTTAATTTAATAAGAAACTTTTAATTTCAATATTTATACAAATTTTTTATTTCATTTATTTATTTTCTATGTTTAAGTTTTCAGTTGATGTTTTTCCAAATCAAAATTGAGTGGTTGTCTTAGTCAACAAAACAAACACCTTATGATGAGAACATTATCGACAAATAGCAATGTCAAAAATATTACTGCACTAAAACCAAAACCTACACTAGGTCCAGGTAATGTTCTCCAATTCATATTTTAGGATCAAACTAGCCTAAAGGCTAAGTTTGGGGGGTGGTAAGATTTATGACTTTATATTGAGGGAACTGTAGTTTTATATCTCGATGTTTTTTCTTTGGGCTGAAGTACCTTTGGCGGGCAAGCTTAAACTAACAGATATTGAGACTATAATTTTGTGTGTTAATTTGCTGGTACTTTTGTTAATGAGTTTGATCACAAGAAAAATTTACATGCTCTAAAGAGTGAAAGTCATCACTAAGTAATCTGGTACTTTTCATGCCCAATGTTTAGAGGATGATCTAACAGTGAAGAAGGTTGCCCTTAGGGAATTGAGTGAAAGCTACCAACAAGGTAAAACCTAAAAAGAAATATTGCGAAAAAAATAAAAATAAAAAAGTGGGAAAGAATAAATTCAAAAAGGTGAGAAAAGTGGGCAAAAAAAAGAGTGAGGGAAATAGGCGAATTTAGATGAACAAAGGTTTGAAGTGCCATAAAAAGACTTAAAGGCTAGAGGTTTAGAAACTTGAGTAGATATGGATGGATGGATGACTGTAATTCCTTTAACATCTTGTCACTTTTTCTTAACATCTAGTGTGGAAAAATACATTGAAATAATTTTAGAACGCCACATTGTACGAACACATGAGGATTTGAGAAAATAACATGAGGATTGAATCTTAAAAGCGGGGCAATACAAATTTTACCTCATTCAAATATTAGTACGGTTTTAATTTGAGCTTTAATTGGTCGTATTTTGGCATGAATTTGATTAGAAGATGGCTAGAACATACACACACACACTAGATAATTGGGCATACGATAAGTGAATGTTTTGTGACTGCCTTTTGTCGAGCTGGCATTTTGTGATTACTTCATTTACCTGAGGCGGATAGTACATTGCTTGACCATTTTTGAGTCTTGTTTGTGGCTAGTATTGTGTGTGTGATCTTGTTCTTTATTTCTGCTTTAGTTTTCTTAGTCAGGGAAGAACTAGAGTTTAAGTTTAGGGTGTTTGATAAGTGTTATATTTACATTTATTTTGTAGTTTTGTACTCGTTTAGGGATTTATTATGTTTAATTTTGATTATTTTTAAGTAAAACTCAACTTGGATGAAGTGGGCCACAATAATGGAAGAAAAAGAATGACATTGCTCAAGATTGAAAAGTCTTGGGTCAAGGGTACAAAAGGAATGGACTATCAAGGACTAAAATAACAAAAAGGAAAAAATCTACAATTCATCTTCATGCAACTAGAAAGAGAAAAAATGGCTCATCATGATTTCTATTGATCGCATAGTGGTTTTGTGTTGCCTACACGTGCCCGAAAGAATAACAATTGCACCTGTCCAAACTAACCTCGTGCCTGCAAAAACAGAAGTTGCACCCACGGAAAAGAGAGTTGCACTAGCATATTCTGGCTTTCAGCAATACTCGAATTTTACTGCATCAAATCCAAGCCCAATTAAAACTTTTTATATGTTCTTTTTCTACTCATCAAAGACTATAAAAGAAGGGATTTTTTGCCAAAATAGTGAGCTTTTATATATATTAAATCCAGATATTTCTTTGAAGGAATTAATCCATTTTTAAAGAAATTCAAAGCCGAAGTCGATTCTTGGTACAAGATCTTTAACTTCTACTTAGTTTTTCTTCAAAATCCGATGATGAAATCGTTTATTTTTTAAATTTATTTTATTTTTATCATGTGTAACAAATTTTTCTTTGTTGCGGCGAATGATGTAATGTAATTTGAATATTTGATTTCAATTCTCGAATATTGGGCTTTAAATTCTTGTATGTTGACGTTACATCTATTAGTAATACACGAATATATTTACGGCTAAATCTGGATCACACCACCTGGAGTGCTAACAAATCTCCCCATCCACACCTGCCCCATATTGCATGTGTCTATACACTAAACCAAAACTGTTAAGCACCAAGGTCGCCGAAGGAAAAGGAATCAGACAATCGTTGGCACTCCGGCGGTCAAGTCACCACCGATGAAACAGAAGAAAAACTACAAAGGCTATAGAATTTGTGTGGGCAGTGCTTTGTGAGGTGACAGGGAAGGAGTTGAGAGAAAAAGGATAGTGGCCCATGTAATACATGTAAGAGTTCCATGAAAAGATCTTGCATAGCGTTCATGTTTGAGTTACCTTCCTTTATATAGAGAGAGAGCCGAAATTAGGGTTGAGGCATAGAAGGAATTATCTTGGAAAAGAGTTCTTTCCATGTTGGGACTCAAGATCCTTCTAGATTTCCTCGATGATATAACTTGATCCCCTAGGATTCGGTGGCCGCAATATTCTTTTCCAAGCTAGGACTCTTTCTTTATCTAGACATTGAATGTGTCCAAGTTATGGAAAGGCAGTTGGCAAAGGGAGGGTAGTTTGTTCTTGCGAGTGAACCTCTCCACATGGCATAGTAAGTTTCCTGGGCTAGCTGGCGTGTTGTGCTTCCGATTTGCCGTCCACCTTGGGCATCACATCACTAATTAGAGCTTAGTAGGGCGCCACATGGAGGACGCAAATTTCACATATAACATGAGTCTCCCAAGTCCTTTTTCATCATTTATGTTAATCAAGAAGTTCATTATCACACCTTATCTACTAACCTGATCCTAAATTACGATTTTAAAATATAATATCACTAATACAAATATAAATATATAGTCGTGGTGGTAAATTTTTTTTTAATTTGAGAATGCATATGGAATATTGTGAATGCATTATACAATATGTTGGATCAATAAAAGAGAAGTTAACACCACTCTGTTCACATTTTCAAAGCAGAAATCCTATTTAAATTATCAAATGAACGTGTCATTCGAAACTTTAAACATATTAACTTTTAAAAATTAAACAATGTATAGTTTAACAATGATCATTCGGGTTTACAATGATAATAATACATTGAAACGATCCTCAGTCACAACATATATTGATATACCAAAAAAATCACATAAAACTCAATAAAACAAAGTAAAAATAGTGAATATGTATTATGATCCACAGAATACCGGTACACTAGAGCAGTATACTAGCATTCCAGCGCATAATTCAAGAGTAGTGGCATACTGGGCTGCAATTCTAGTGTACTACTATACAAATTATGTCTAGTTTCAAAATCAATCGTCGAAACTAACATCAACAAGATAGATAAGCGCATTTGACATATAATAACATGGATAGATCCAGAATTCATTACATAACAAATTCAAAGTACTTAATCATCACCAAATATAAGTTTCCACTTTACATAGAGTTCAATACCCAAGCTTAAGATTACATAACTTCTAACAAAATCAACTAACATTTCCATCCCTTCTCACCCCCCATTTCTAAGACTTCAAGCTTCACTTCATGTTGAAATTTGTCATTGAGCATGGGTAACTTGCACAAGAGTTGATCACTAATGTGGACTTAACATTAGCCAAAACGCGTGATCCATTCTCAAACACTCACACACACACACACATATCAACTAATAATGGGGGAAACAGAAGATAAGAGGTTTAATCGAAGAGTTATACTCACAAAACCTACGAAAAGTAACATATTGGCGTTAGCATCAAATACTTCAATCAAGAAAGAACAAATATAAGTTTTGAAACCCAGTATATCAATGTATATATCCCAAACATCAATCTCCATCATGCATGGCTTTTCCCTATCTCCTTCCAACTCATGCCAATTGGCGTCCCTCACCTAATGCATGGTCCTCCTTATCATCTATATTAAAACATGAAACACAATGCATATTGAGTCCAAAGGACACTGTGGATAACTTAAAATGTGTGGCTAAATGCAAACGATGTGATGTAATGAATTTCAGATGCTTGCCTTTCAAAACTTGTCAAATCTCTCAAAAAAATCTTGTGATTTTCTTGTAAAGGGCTGAAATTCTTTCGTTGCATTGCTTAATAGATGCCAAAAAAAATAGTGACCTACCCCCTTGGCGAGCCCAGGATAGTTCCAAGATTGGAGAATTGATCGACCAAAACTTAAAATAGACATGACCATGATGTACTATTCTTAATCAACATGATTGCAGTACCCCCAGTACAAGGTATGAAAAATCCAATCTAAATCATAACTTATCTTTCTCTCGTGAAACTAAGCGACCAACTAGGGCATTTCCTGTGAAAAACTTCCTTGAAAACCATGCCTTGCTTGAATGCTCATTATCCTATCATCAATTTAAATGCTTGTAATGAAGAACGATGATTGTAATCCTGATTCCAATCTTGTAATCCATGATGAGCATTCATATACGATTCAATACATGTCAACAAATCATAATTTCAATATTCGCTTCACCAATAATGATGCAATTTCAACAACAAAAAATGGAAAACCATCGTTCATTCAAAAGAAATGTTATTCACAAGGTTACTAGGAATAATTTCTCGTCCTCGTGATCGAACTCTATAAATACACTTTGATATAAGTAATTGCCCAATTTATGAAATAGGAATTTTCTCTGTCTTTTTACATGAAATCCAAGAGATAAGAGTCCAATTACAAGCCATTACATTAAGGTAATCTTTTACCATTTCTTTAAATAAAGTTGTAAAGTCTTTTAATTCTCACTACACAGAAAATTAGACTCTAGTTCTTACTAAACAAAAGAAATTGTAGTTCTCCCTTTTTAAACCTAATATTCAATTCAACTTCAATTGGTGATCAAACCTCAATCAAGTTTCATTATTGAGCTACCTAAACTAGAAGAATCACCATACTAAGTTATTGTAATATAATTCACATTGAAAATAAGACATGCAACTTCCAGTGGGCCACAAGTTCTAAGCCTACATCGGATTTCAGCATTCTACTTTAAATTTCTTCACCTAATTAAGCTGTTATCTCACTTAATAATGTAAATATATCTTAAAATTGATTTATTACCTTCAACTTGTGCTTTTGCAAAATAAACCGAGGTACCAATGTTAGGGCTTTTTGTTCAATTAATTCTCTAAACCAAAAATTAAACCATAATTCTTGCTTTTAGCTACTAATGAATCAACATGTCATGAAATCAAAGTCAAAGGGGGAGTAAACCCTTGCCATGCAAGCCATTTAAGTCGCAAGTTCTATGCTTCTTCGAAATCAACTTCAAATTCTCCACTCTAATTGCACAATTTAATTTTGATCTTCTTATAATCTATTAATATAACCTTTAGTTGAATAATTATTCCAAGGCTCATCCCATCCAACGTTGAAGTTGAGTTCCAATTTAGAGATTTTCGAATTTCATCGCAAACTTAAAATTGATTCTCAAAACTTGTAATTCACTACCTTTTATTCAACATGTCTAATGATCTAAGTGAAATGACAACAAAATCTTAGCCATGCAAGGACTCCAAGCCATGGGTCCTATATGGAATTTCCACAAACAATTTTAAACTTCAATTTGTTGCCACCACTAGGATATTCATATGGTATATAGCAAAATTGTAAAATGATTTATCATAAATAAGTTAGATATTCACCCCTTATATCAAATCAAGGCCACAGGTTTAGGAATGTGGCTTAGGAGAAACCAAGGACACAAAATTGCACTCCACTTGATCTTCTTTTTCAGCTACAAACCCATGTCATAGAGAGGCTTAATCACTTTAAAGATATAAGGAAAAAACCAGATGATGAAGAAAATTTACTAACCTATTTGGGTATGGTATAAACAAAGTTATACCCTACCAGACTTTAATTTACACACACAATTTTTAAGTTACCCACATTTATTGCTTGTGATGATAGGATGAATACAAGTTTTAATTTGACACGAAAAGCTTGAAGAACTTCTTGGCCTTACTTCTTTGCTTGAATCCGTGTCCAGAGAAGAATGAGTAAAGAGAGAGCTTGAGTGTTGTGTGAAATATGAGAGATTAGGGATGGGATAGGCTTTTTAAACAGGGTGGTTTTTTGGGCCAATGATTTTTCTAAGAATCCTTGAGAACTTTTGGAGATTTTTTTCTAAATTTGTGCCACATGGATGACTTGGACATGTAGAATTAGTGAAGGTGGTGATGTTGCTCTCAGATTGACACTTGTCATTTTCTTGGTTACTTAGTGTAGATCACAACTTAATAATGTCGAGATGCAGTGTAATGATGATATATTTTTAATTTTAAATTATTATTACGCTTTTTAATACATCACTCAATTAATATGCATGCGGGGAAATTTTGTACTAATTAATTTCTCTCATTTGTATAAAGTAGTCAAAACAAAATAATTCACCTTTCATATTTTTACATGCATTGGAAATGTTGGTTTGCATGCATGCATGTAAATTATTTTATGAACTTTATTATAATATTTTGCGTTTTATTTTCACACACAAATACCATTTCAAGTGTTTATTTTTCATATTTTCTTTCATGTAGAATTTTTCATATTTAATCGTTTATAAATTAATTCATCAAATTCACAATTGATCATAGTATAATAATTCAGCTACCATTTCGCGACATCACATCATCAAATTAATTACCATAGGACGCATATATGTCATGTTGGGTCATTACATTTGCAGTCTGAATTGATGCTATAGTAGTTCGCATTTTTCCAGCCTTTGAGTCGTGAGGTGCTATCATGTTGCAAAATGGTGAAGCCGTGAACTTTCAAGTCAATGGTCAACAAGTTGGCGAGGCCTCAGGTGGGAACAAGGGGAAGAATGTGCCTCAGTGATGAGGGGGAACCTTATAAAGGGGAGTGAAACTAGAAATGGAGCATTTTAAGAGGCTTGTTGTTGTTGAAAGTTTTGGCAAATAGCCTAAGACAGGGACAGAAGGCCTCAATGGATTGCATTTTTGGGAAGTCCTCCACTTGTTGCGAAGTGTATGGGAATGCCAGGGTGGCTAGAGTCCCCCATGTTTTGCACGTCATTAGACAATGCGATACACGAAGGACCTTAGGAATTGTTTAAGTTCCTGAGTTATGCTCAAAGCAACATGTGTTCCAATCCCTCCAAGTCTGAGTCATTAAGGAACTAGTCGGCAAGGACTTGACTATGAGTAGTTCGTAGCAACGACTATGCATAAGGATTGTTACAGAGTACTTGAAGCTTGCCGCGAGCATTAGAATTTGAAATGTTTGCCAACTATTGGAGTTAGTGGCCTTGGAGTGCAAAATATCATCATGCACATTGCGACGTATCAAAACTGATGATGTATGCATATGTCATCTGATGTTCTAGAGTCCAGCAATAAATTCTATTTTAGCCTTTGCGTCTCTCGAGGGTCATACAAAGAGGACAAAGGCACGGCCAATGATGACTTCTAAATTTCGAGCACCCACCCCACCTTGCCCTGCTAGGTTATTTTATAGCTATGAAATGGGGGTTTATGGAGAACTTGGTTATTTTCTCCACTCGAAACCAACTAAGTGCCTTTTGATTCGATGTTTCTTCTCCAACGATACTTCTTCTAGTGTTCTCCAGCAATTTTATTGGCATCCGCTTGATTCAAAATTGTTGTCCAATCAATGCAAACTTGAACTCCAAGCTTTTGGGTAAGTTTCGTTTTGTAATTTTCCGTAGAGTACTTTTTTGCTTTTTGTCTATGTTTTTTACGAAGTTTCTGGTGGTGGATTTTACACAGTTTAATAATCCAGCTACCAATGCCATTGTATTTGGTGGTTATCATGGGACTTCCACTAATCCAAAGCTTTATGTTCTCCAGAAAATTGGGGTTTTGGAAACCCTTGGATTTTGTGCATGGTAATGCATTTTGATGTTGTAAGTTTCCAATGGCTGGGTTTTCTTCAAGCCAACTGACGATGAAATTTCATGCCCTCGCCGCCCACGATCCAGATGAGTAGAGAACATTTGGTGAGAGCCATAAAATCTAGGGGATTAGCAACAACATGAAGGACGACGAATTTCAGCAACTGCGACCTGTTTACTACATCTCGCGGCATATTACCATACAGAATCCAAAAATCTCAGTGTGTGCTCTCAACTTCCTCCAGGCATGACTGCAATCTATGTTAATGCTTTTACATTCGAAATCCAACTACCAGTTCAACCCAATCACTAGTACACAAGTGACATTAGGTGACGCCCATTAGGTGGCGTTTTCATTGAAACCGCCACCATTGATGTTCGGAATTAAGAAAGGGTGGCGGTTATAGCAAAAATCCAACACCCTAAACCAACGTTAAAAAAAAAAAAAGAAAAAAGAACAACGGGTGGCGGTTGTGTAAAACAACCGCCACCTAAGTTTGGTTTTGAGTGGCGGTTGTATTAACAACCGCCACCCTAAACCAACGTAAAAATAATAATAATAATAATAATAAAAATTTAGTACCAACGGGTGGCGGTTGTGTTAACAACCGCCACCCAAAACCAACGTAAAAAAAAAAAAAAAAAATTAGTACATAGGGTGGCGGTTGTAAGCTAACAACCGCCACCCGTTTTTTTATTTTTTTATTATTAAAATACTTTTGGGTGGCGGTTTTTTGCTACAACAGCCACCCTTTCTCTTTAACTATTCCACCAACTCATCAGATTTGGTATTCCCACTTATGAGTTTTCCCTCTTTTGAAAATGTTTCGAAATTTCTTCAAATATTTATGGTTTGAAATCAGATTTAAGTGCAATTTCTTCACAAATTGGTGCCATAATTTAAGTAAGGTAAGTTTTGTCATGTAAATCTCGTTTATTTTTGTATAATTGTTAATATAAATTTTTTCCGAGTTTTTGAGCTTGTAAACTTTAAATGGCCATAACTTTTGCATACGATGTCCGTTTTCAGCCGACGAATAGATTCCGGAATCGTCGCGACGAGATCTACGACACTCACCGCTATCGCCGTGACCCCATATTTCAGGCCGATCTGAGGTCGTCTAAGGCCTCAAAACGCAATTTTTAACTTTTCATCTTATAGTTTTGTGTTTTTGTTCTTAGATTGTTCATTTTGTTGTAATTGGATGCAATTGGTTTTGAATAAAAATTATTTTGTGTGTTTTTCATAGCTCAGATCTTTAAAAAAAAAAAAAATTAGTGGACTTTGGGTGGCGGTTTTGCACTAAAACCGCCACCCAAAATGCTTTTTTTTTTTAAAAAAAAAGACTTAGGGTGGCGGTTGTGTCCAACAACCGCCACCCGAAGTCCTTTTTTTTAAAAAAAATATAATAAAGGGTGGCGGTTATTGGACAGAAACGCCACCCGAAGTCGACTTTGGGTGGCGTTTTTTCAACCGCCACCCTTTCGGCGACTTTGGGTGTCGCTGGTTTGGGTGGCGATCAAAAAAACGCCACCCGAAGTCTAAAACAACCGCCACCCATTCGCCTTTTTGTACTAGTGAATATATGTTGTATTCTAATGTATCTAAAACTGGCCCCTAAGCAACTAACCATAGTGCCTTTGAAGAGCTTATTTTCATGCTTGTCCTATGGCATTGTAGGTTTGCCCAAGATATCGTCCCTCAAGAGTTCTCCATGGTATTTCGCATTCACAATGAATTTGGATGGTACTCCTTTCGTCATCACAAGAGGGAGCACTTCTGCAAAATAATGAGGTTTCTCGACTCAGGCTCAACTGGCAAAAGAGTTTTTTCACCACAAATATAGAAGTTTCAGCCCACAGACCCAGCATTGAACATCTGAGTCCACCAGTCCTTTAGGCATTGGAGTAAGTATTTATCAAGCTATTGCTTCTTTTTTTCCCAAATTGGTTACTCAAATTTTCCTTTCCTCGCAACCTAGTTCAAGAATCCGCCCCTAAGTTTCATGCCGATGGTTGCAATATTGTTTGACTTGGCGAAGGTAGTTGGTGTGACAAGGAGAAAGAGAAATCCTCGGTGCCTCATTCTTTCAAAGACGCTAATTTCCCACGGTCTAATGGGTAGGTTTCGCAGTAGCTTGCTATTTGTTTCTTAGACATTTTTACCCAGTAACCTTGCCTTTATTTCTCTGCCATGGAGGAGTTGATAATAGACAACATTTATATCTTTAATGTCAGTGATGACAAAGTGGAGATCATCGTGATTGACTTTGTACTATATAATAAATCAACGTAAGGAGGTCATCTATGATCTGCTTTTTTTAGAGGAAGCAATGGCCAATAGATTCACAGAACATGCTAGAAATCATGCTGCACGGATTCATGCAAAAAAGACATCGCTAACTTATGGGGAACATGTGGGAAGCAAGACTGGTACTCCTTATATAGGTCATGCCATGGTTGGTTTTGTGGCACCAATTGATGTCATTGTACTAGCCGTGGAGCAAACCCCTGTAACAAGTTGTTTGGTGGTACCTATTGCTCCAGCTATCAATGCCAATACCCCTATCAATGCGGTTGCTAATAAAAGTTCTTTCCTTCCCCCTTTCCCCTCCCCAGCCCCCTGCGCACACCCGTGACAAAGGAAAGAGGATCACCGAAGATCAGGGATTGAATAAAAAGAAAGCGCCTCATCTAAATAGGCCCAAGCTAATGGAGTCTTCCACGAAGTCTACCCACATAGAGTATGACCTATCTGGGAGCTAGAGTATGACATGTCAGGGAGCTTGCTGACCTGTTAGGCAGCTGGGGTCTTCGAATCTTGCTCGTCAAGCTAGGGCCTCAAGTTTTGAAGGAAGAGTTTGACTCTTGGGACCCTATCCGGGATCTTGGAATAAAGTAGAAGACACAGGAAAAGCCACTAATATTGCAAGACTATGCAGGATGGATGGCAAGTTTGACATTATGCGTCATTGCAAAAAACATTTAGGCCTTGTTTGATTGGAGGTTTAGTTGTTCCGCGCGGTATTCCGTGTAAAAATGTGTGGTTAATATTATTTTGGGAAATGTGTGTGTGGTTGAAAATGAGTATGAGGTATACGGAATTGCGTGCGGATTTGGTTAACACCAAATAGAACGAGGCCTTAAACAAAATTATATAAGTATTACAGTTACATCACTTTTCATCTTGATTTAAACTTTCTATGATATACAATGAATGAAGGGTCTACATCAAACTTGAATATTACTACATATCATCATAGAGTTTGTAATGTGACGCCAACACAAGGACGCACGTGTCATAATCTAGCTACTTGTGCACTATCTACCATGGCCACAAGTGGGCAGTTGAGCATTAGTATTGGTTACCAATCCCCACAAATAGCCATTGGCTACAACTTCTACATTCCTAATAATTAATGTTTTACAGAATCGTACATGCACTCTTTCTTTATAACTATTCGATTTGGGTTTTTTTCCTTTTTTTTTTTTTGAATAGTTTAGAAAATTATCCATATTTTCTAAACTTTTGGAGGAAAAGTTTAGAATTTTATTTTTGGAGGACTTTCAAAATAAATGTTTCAAAGACCCAAAAAAGTTCAATTAGCTCAACATGAAATTAACTATGTCCTATATTAATTCTTAAATTATTATATTCTAAATAATTAATATTATATTTTATGTAATGAAACTTAAAAAAATGAATTTTTCCCTATTAGTTGTAGATGCATGTTTCGATATTTTTAAATACGTGTTACCATATATGGACTTTTCCATATATTACGCCACAAAAAAAAAGAATTAATAAATATTGAAAAAACGCACATCCTTTTAACATTTTATTCTTACATTTTTTATTTGTGACTTTTAACAAAATTTTTTGACAAACACATAATTTGATCCGTTAATCTTATACGCATTCGGAACATGCTATAATTAGGTGGATTCGTTAATCATACTTACCTTACATAATAAAAATCTGAGCTTTAAAAAAGATTTTTTTAAAAAACTTCTTTTATAAACGTGTGTTTTCTTAATTGATTAATTATAAAATCTTATTGCTAAAAAAATACAAAATGCTATTTTGGCGGGAATACCACCTTTTAACGGGAGAGCTTTTATTATCTTATATTGATAGATTAATAGATAAGAGTTTGTTGACTTGAGGACTGTTGCATTCTTGATGTGGGTATGGCTGACTCTCTAAATGACAGATCTCCATGTCTGATGTGCACAAAAATATTATCATTATTTTTTAAATTATTTGTTAGGAAATAATAAATTAGTAGATTTTTTTTTTTTTTTGAAGTCGAACATATTCGTAGATTTGATTAGCTATTTGTATCAATAGACATGCCAATCCATTTAATGTATAAAAGTCCTTCAAAGATGGTACCATCTTGATGTTGAATTCTCTCTTCAAATGTCCTCAAGCTTTGCAAGACAATTTGGTTTGGAATTCCATACTTTAATTTTAGTATACTCATTCTACTTTGAAGCTCGTTGTCCGTTCTTTTCATCAACACGTGCATAACATTTTCAACTATTTTTCAATCATTTAAGATTCTCATTCTATTTTGAAGTTCATTGTCTCAATGAAATGTAAAAGTGTTAGTCTGTTTGAGTGTTTCTCTTTCTAGTTCATTTTCTTTGTTTTTTTTTCGATGTTAATCTTTTGTAGACAAAGTTCAATAGCATAGTAGTCCAATCGAATTTTTATCATTTACGGCTTCTAACAAGATAGTTAATTTGTTTAGATCATACAAGATTTTGCATTAGGCATCTCCAAACTTGAACAAATGTACATGAAAGCATGCAATAGTAAAGTATAAATTTTAGAAATAATAAGATACATCATATGAGCAAGCAAACCTTCATAACTACAAGCCACAAATATGAAAAGCAAAGTTTCATTGTCAATAACCCTCAAGATCACAATTTACAGCACTCAGAAAATTTTAACATCCGAAAAAAAGTAGCAAAACAGACATACCCCACCCCCAAATTAGTGCTAATAATGTGACACATGGCGTGCATCGACAATGGATACCAGCCTAACGCTGGACCCACCATCAAAGCAAACTAAACCTTGCATAAAACTATAACTTTTCTTGACTAAAATGACTTCATAAAATTTCTGAGAGGGTTCCCTTTGTAAATTCAACTTGCCAACTTGAAAATATATAAGAAATACCAAGGCCAAAAAGAATGCAGAGAAATTGAATCTTGGAAATTTTGGACAGTTCCAACACATGTTTAAGAAAATCCTATATTTCAAAAATATTACAAATTCTTAAATGAAACATGCATGCGTTATCTGGCTAATACGGTGGTTGGCACAGAACTCCACAGGCAATCCAACAATGCTCAAGCTCAATCCTTCCTATAAAAAAAACGTAGGAAGATATATGAGCCAGTAACCTAGTAAGTGGATAAGTTCACAAATGCTTATATAATTTTTGCATAATTTATTTCCAAAAACTTGTTAACTTGAAAAGATATAGCTATGATTCAAAAGTTGAGAAGTCCAAATAAGTCTTGAGATAAATGTTTCTAACTCTTATGATGAAGTACTAAAAATATCACTGGGATCATATATATTCTAGATCACATGTTAGAAAGGAATACTGAAATCTGGAATCTAAATCAGGTAATAATTTTAGAATATACTGTAAACTGAATTTTGGAAGCTCGAAGCCCTGATCAGATACTAATTAAATAGAAAATTCTCACCTACAGTACTATTGAGCAGTAACACCTCGTGCAGAGTAATCTCGATGCACAAGGTGAACTTACTTGAAAGCTGAACTGATAACTGAATAACATGGTCATACGCTCATAGAGCGAGCCCCAAAGGATAAACACCACTATTCACGACCCAAAGCCTATGTGTGTACGAAAGTGGGTCGAAAGACCTCTGTAATTCTGGGCCACTGTGGAACAAATCACAGTAGTGCAAAGCGGGTAAAATCACTTATCATGGTCATGCACCATGGAACACATCACAATAGTACAGAGCGGGTAAGAATTACCAAGGTACATTGGTGGTTTCGAAAATAGTCATGTAATTGTTTTAAAGATTGCTTACTATAATTCACGTTTTTCTTAAAAATCAATATCACATGTTCATCACAATATTGAAAAATGTGTCATAGTAAAAACATGCTTAAAATAATTTTAGAACATGAAATCTTTAAAAATATAATTTTTCCACTCAGTGAACTACTAACTACATTAAATTCGGCTAATAGGCTCGGCCAACAATCTCATCACCACCTGAAATTAGGATCTGGCAATCTAATAAATATCCCACTATACAATACCAATTTCTTAGCACATTGTACACTAATCCACGAACAAAATCAATTTCTAACTAAATTGCATATGATTCACATGACTAGCCCTCTCTAATTTCATGCCTTCTACTCAGTAATTCTATAGTCCACCATATACAAAATCCCATGGCACCTTGTAATGGTCATGATATTAATCCCAAATTCAAGGACGAAAACTTCTCCTGGTCTATCACTATACCATGTCTCCGACAACCCATAATCATTTTAATATGATAATAAAAACATCAACTTTTTGGAGAATCCAAATTAATTTTCATCACCAATTGCATCTCATCATTATCTCAATCTAAAACGCAATTCATATGTTTAAATATTGCAGAACCATGTCATAAACACAGTTAAAAGCAACCAATAGACCAATTTTAAAACCCATAAGAATCTCATAACAACAACAACAACAAACTTAGCCTTATTCCCTATAAGTAGGGGTCGGCTATTTGGAGTCATACGAGAAAATCACGTTGGATTGCCAATGTGAATTTTGCCACGCCATGCATTCCTATCTAATGCTAGTCGCTCATCTACCTGCACAACACACATATCCTTACGAATAACTTGCATCCACGTTATTAACGGTCTTCCTCTACCTCTCCTTACACTACCTACCCTAATACTTTCACTCTTCCGAACGGGTACACCCTCAGGGCTCCGTAGTATATGTCCAAACCATCTTAATAGAGCCTCTCTCATCTTATCCTCAATGGGGGCCACTCCTAGTCTACCACAAATCTCTTCATTTGTAATTTTATCTTTCCTAACCCTGCCACACATCCACCTCAGCATGCGCATTTCTGACACACTTAATTTTTGTCCATCTACCTTCTTAACTGCCCAACACTCGTACCTTATAATAACGCTGGTCGTACAGCTGTTCGATAAATTTTTCTTGTAATCTCAAATGCATATTACGGTCACATAAAACCCCCTGAGGCACCTCTCAACTTCATCCATCCAACATCAATTTTGTGATTTACATCACTCTTTATGTCAGCATTGGTTTGAGCCGCTAATCCTAAATAACGAAAACTATCACTCTTTGGAACTACCTCACCACCTAACTCAACCACAAAAGGATCCCTCCTGCTCCTACCACTGAATAAACACTCCATGTATTCTATTTTTTATCTACTTAACTGAAAACCGCGGGTCTCTGAAGTATGCCTCCAAAGTTCTAACTTATCATTTATACCTGCTCTAATTTCGTTAGCTAAAACTATATCATCTGCAAATAACATGCACCATGATGCCTCATTTTGAATATGTCTCGTAAGCTCATCCATTAATATAGCAAATAAAAAAGAACTAAGTGCAGAGCCCTGATGTAACCCTATCGTAATCGAAAAACCATATGTCATTCCATGGCATGTCCTAACATTTGTAACAACCCCCTTATACATATCCTTGACAATATTTATGTATTTAAGAGGTATATTTTTCTTCGTCAAAACCCACCAAAGTACATCTCTAGGTACCCTGTCATAGGCCTTGTCGAGATCGATAAAAACCATATGTAAATCTTTTTTTCCAGCCCTATATTTCTCCATTAATTGTCTAAGTAGATGAATTACTTCTGTAGTCGATCGGGCCGGCATAAATTGAAATTGATTTTCTGAGATTGGGACAATGCTTCTCAACCTACACTCAATTACTCTCTCGCATAATTCATAGTATGGCTCATAAGTTTTATTCCTCTATAATTTGAAAAATCTTGTATATCACCCTTATTCTTATATAACAGTATCAAAGTACTATTTCTGTATTCATCAGGCATTTTCCCACTCCGCCAAATATTGTTAAAGAGTTTAGTTATCCACCTTATACCTATCTCCCCCATACACTTCTAGACCTCGATTGGGATACCATCCGGACCTACCACCTTCTTAACTTTCATTCTTCTTAAAACTTCTCTAACCTCACATTCACTAATCCTCCAAGTACACACACGATTGGTATCCTCCAAGGGGACTAAAATATCACTGAGGTTGCTAGTTCTATCTCCATTAAAAAGTTTATCAAAATAATCCCTTCACCTTTGTTTAATCTCCTCGTCTTTTAGTAACACCTTACCATCCATATCCTTTATGCACCTTATACCACTTAAATCTCGACTCTTCCTTTCCACCATTTTCGCAATTTTAAAGATTTCATTTTCTCCCTCTTTCGTATCCAATTTCCTGTATAGCTCCTCGTAAACCTTGGCCTAGCTTCTCGTATGACTTTTTTAACTTGCTTCTTGGTGTCTTTATACCTATCATACACCTGACGATCTCTGTATTTCTTAAGCTCTCTATAGCTCTCCCTTTTCGCCGTAACTGCTATTTTCACTTCCTCGGTCCACCACCAAGATTCCTTTCCTGGAGGCGCCTGACTCTTTTGACACCCAAGTACCTCCTTAGCCGCCATCTTTACATAATATGTTATCCTCGCCCATGCTGTATTAGCATCTTCGTTATCATCCCAATCGATCCCCTTTGCAAACCTATCCTTAAAAGCTAACTCCTCATCCCCTTTTAACCTCCACCACTTAATCCTTGGCTCATCTACCTTCGCCACCCTCTTTTGGCAATCCTTCATGTGAATGTCTAAGATTAAGAGCCTATGTTGCGTGGCAACACTCTCCCCGGGGTAACTTTACAATCCTTACAAATGTTTTTATCTTCATTCCGAGTCAAGAAATAGCCAATCTGGGCGGTATTTGTCCCACTCTTATATGTCACTAAATGTGTTTTTCTTTTCTCAAACCGTGTATTCACTATCCTTTAGTCGTATGCCGTGGCAAAATCTAGGATAGTGTCCCCAGTGGCATTTCTATCTCCATATCCATAACCCCCATGCACACTTCCAAATCCATCTTGATTTTTACCGATATGTCCATTAAGGTCCCCACCTATAAATAATTTCTCTCCATTGTATGCGCTGCACTTCGTCATCCAAGTCTTCCCAAAATTTTGCCTTAGTACTGTCATCTAAGCCTATTTGAGGTACATAAACACTGAATATATTTATAATCTCGTCGCCCAGTATCAACTTAGTAAGTAGAATCAGGTCACCATTACGCCTCACCTGAACCACATCTTTTAACAATTCCTTTGATAAAACTATTCCCACCCCATTCCTATTCCTGTCTTTACTTGTATACCATAGCTTATATCCCCATGGCGTTACCTCTTTGGATTTTTCTCCTACCCATTTAGTTTCTTGCAAGCATAAAATGTCTATCTTTCTCCTATTCATCACATCCCCTATTTCCGCTAGTCTACCGGTCAAAGATCCTATGTTCCAAGAAGCTAAGCGAACCTTATCCTTATGGACTAATTTCTTTACTCACGCCCATCCATGAAAACGCGAGAACACTTGCCTATTTTTCACCATACCAGGGTGCCGGTGTGACATGTCGCTTCGGGGGAACGCCCTAGCTTGCATCCTTACCAATTTATCACTACACCCGGTGTCCGATGTAGTGCGTCGTTTTGTAGAGGACGCCCCAACGTCTTTCTCATTTGGCTCCATCTCATAGATTTGGCAAAGTTTTGCGTTGGCTTGCAACCTACCGCAACCCTCCTCCTTTATCCGGGATTGGGACCAGCAATGTGATACACATTGGCGGAGTTATAAGAATCGCGTAAACCCTAGAAAAATATTATTTAACTTACCTCTCAATAACACTTAATTCAATCCATAAAAATACTCAATTAATTCAAACAAATACATGACAATCATTAATCAACCAAGAGGAATACTGAACTTCTCAGTTCTATACCCATATTAATTTACAGCAAAACCCTAAAATTAATTTTACCTCTCACCTCAAATTTTAGGACAAACTCAAAGGATTCACACTTGCCACTCAAAATCACGAAGGTCCAAGTTTCCTTTTCTTTTTTCTCTCCTTTCTTTTTCTTTTCTCTTTTCTCTTTTCTTTTTCTCTTTCCTGAGGCTGACTCTCTTCCCCAATTGTTTCTGTTGATTGCTGTTGAGGGATTGGGGAGGGTTGTATGCAATAATTCCTTTGAAATTGTAACAAAGGTCCCTCATATGTTTAGGCCTATGTAAGTTAGTCCTAAGGGTTTTTTCTTGCAACTTGGCCCACCAAATTCTCAATTAATTCGATTAAATCCTTCACCATCTAACTAATTTAACTAAGCCCATAAAATTTAAATTAATCCAACTAAACCCTTCGATGACTTGGGCTCTAACCCATAAATATTAGATTTGACCGGGTATGCAGTGACCGCAATTTTTTCTTAAATAAAAAAATTTAATTAAATAAAAATCTTCAAACGTCTCGCTATGATCCTTCAGCTAAAAGATTTAATAGCGTACTCTCGTCTAATAAAATTTTATATTATTTATTATTATAATTAATCATTATAAGAAAATAATTCTTATAATTTATAATTAGTACCGCTCACTAGTGAATTAATGGTAAATGAGAATAAGAAGTAATTGAGAAGGTAAACGGAAATATTCCTTGGTCAATTACGAATCCTCTATGGAGAATTAATCCATATGTAGTGATTATATCAATGGACTGCTCAAATACGTAGAGTAAGATATTATATAATTAAGAAGAGTGCAATTCCATATTTTTCGTGGAGTAATAATGGAATTAATAAGTTGATAAAATTAATTAAAGAGTTAAATTATTTTTTCCTATTTATTAGAGCTTCTAATTATAGGTCCATGGTCCCCAGTATGCCTTTTTAATTAATGACGGACTTGAAATACAGTTTAATACATCCTAATAAGATATGAGAAATAGTTTTCATATTTATTAAGGACTTAAAAGTAGATATAATTAAATATGAGATATTAATTATATTTATTCTAATTATGGTATAATTACAAGAGTTAATAATATCTACAAATATTGAGAATATTTAATAGATATTATTTAACTAAAGGTTGAGTTATAATAGGATTTAACTCTCCATTCTAGAAGATTCTAGAGGATTGGATCCTAATAGGATTAGGCATATCCTACAACTATAAATAGGAAATCTCTTGTTAGACAAGGCACACTTTTACAATTGTAGAAAATTCGTTTCTTCTGTGAGGCAGATCTAACGAAATTTCTCTCCTAATATTGAGTTCAGGTTAGCTCAATAATAGTGTAGTATCCCACCGAAATCAGTAAGCCAACTCCATGTTTTCATGAATTAAAAACAATATGGAGAAAAGAATAAGGAATTCTAGATCTGTATTTGGAGTGCCCACACACTACCGTCAATTGAGAGGATTGTACTGGAAGGGTGTGACTTCTACCAAATCTGATTTCGTAGCTTTTTCCAAATCCGATTTTGCGTAAGACTACTTCTAAATGTTAGTTTACTAATTCCTATTAGATCTATTAATGTAGATTAATTCATGATTTATATTCATATGGTCGTTCTTTAATTTTTGAAAATTTATGAAATTTTACAAAATCACTTCCGCTATATTAGATCTGATTTGATAATTGGAAATTTTAAACACCAGAATTGTTCTGGCAACGCAATAATTTCCAACAAATGGTACCAGAGCCATGTTATACCATATGATTATAAATCTGATTTATGGATGAATTAGGGGGCGTTCTGTTTGTTTTGTATTTTCTGTTTTCGTTTTCGAAAATATTTTGGTGTTTTCTGTTTTCAATTGCTGTTTTTAGAAAATTGAAAATGCGTTTGGTTTGTTGTTTTGAAAAAATTATTTTTGAGAAGAGAAAATAGAAAATATGTTTGGTTTATAATTGTTTAAAATGCAATAAATGTAAAGTTTAAAATCCGAAAACGCGTTTTCCTTGTTTTCAATATTTAACACAGAAAACGCCGAAAACGTTAAAAAGACGTTTTCGTATTTTCTATACAAATCTTGAAAACGATTTCGAAAACAATGAACAGAACGCATTTTCAACATTTTCGAAAACAGAAAATAGAAAACGGGCTAATAATGACAAACAGAACGCACCCTTAGTTTTTTCAGTTTTCAATTTTATATTTGTGTAATGATGCATTGGAATCGATAGTTGCATATATATGTGCATATATGTTTTATTGAAACTTGAAAATTGAATGTCATATAGATATTCGTATGTATAGGTATATACGTGTATTTACAAAATCTGGTTTGTGAATTGTATACATGAAATGCATATGATTTACGTGTATATATAAATATATGTATGTGATGCATATTATAGCTGGATATAGATCCATATGTATGCATGTTTATGAATATATATATATATATATATATATATATATGTTGATGTATGTATATGTCAATAACGATATATCATATATGTATATACACTCTGGATATATGTGTTTAAGGATGTATGTATATGATGCATATATAAACCGTATATATATGTTTTAACACAAATAAATAAATATTCTAAAAATTTATTAAAAATTTGAGTTTGTCAATTTTATACATATTTTCACATTTGAAAATTATTTTCTAATTAAAAGAGTTTTTTTTTTGGGAAATAATTATATTCACATCATGGGGATTTTATGTGTTGATTAATGAGATTGATTATGTAACTTTATGGATTAATTAATTGATGTGATTGATTAATTAAATTGGAACAAAGTCAGCAAAATAAAGAGTTATTTTGTTAATCCCCTCTGCACAATAAAATTAAAATGATTAATTAGATTAATCGCAATATTTTATGTATATGCAATTAACTAGTTAATTTGATTAACTATTACATGTATGGTTAACAAAATGAAGAGTTATTTTTTGTGGGTCTCCTCCTTGTGATAAAATTAAGTAATAAATTAGATTAATTATATAATTTTATTGATGTGAAATTAATAAGTTTATATGATTGACTAATTGATTTTGTTTAGTTCCTTTTCTTTATTTGTCCAAAGTGTTTAATACGGAATAAATTTCTAAAAGATTATGAGATGTTCTTTAGATAATTCAATAATAGATTAAAATTCATAATTTTAATAGTTTAAAAGTTGGATTATTAAAAGATATGTAATTTTGATGGAGCTATGTATTAAAAGAGTTTATTAGAGCCTTTTGATTATTGAATGAGGCTTTTTTGTTAAATCTTTTTATCGAAATTTCTTAGATCCAATCAGATTGGTCCTTAAAAACGTCTTAAAATACCCAGATTAATTTGCAGTCCAATGGGATTGGATGTAATTAATCTTAATGGGTAAAAGTCCAACTAATCGGTCTTGGTTAATTAATAAATTAATAAGATCCAATGGGATTGGACCTTAATTAATAGATTAATTAAAATTCAAATTGGGTTGGCCTAATTAAATTACTTGGATTAAGACCTAAAGGATTCAATCAGATTGAACTTTTCGTATTTAATCTAAAGTATGTTAATTTAAAATCCCAAATAGTTTGGAGGTTAAATTAAAAGTCCAATGTGATTGGACTTTGTTAATTTAAATTTTTTAAGACAACCAATAAGATTGGTCTTCATGATTAAAGTATAGGATTAATTCATATACCAATGAGATTGGTACTTAATAATTAAAATACTTTAATCATTTGAAAGAATTTATGGAAATAATTAATTTAAAAGATCAATATGATTGAACTTGGTTAATTTAATTTAGAGATCCATAAATTTTCTTTTAAAAGAAAATTTCAAGTATAAAATTAAAATGGACAATAAAATTGGACTTATATATTTTGAACTTGAAAAGGAAAGCCCTAGCTAGGCTTGATCTTTTAATTGAAACATTTAAATTAAATTAATAAGATGAGATCTTGTTTAAATAATCTTAGGCTTTGAAATGATGAGGCCAAGTAGATCCTTTAGTCCAATTAGATTGGACTTCAGTAATTAAATCATGAGATACTTTAATAATTATTGGGAGATTAGGTGTATCCACGTCTTAACCAAAAGGATCTTCTAGTCCAATTAGATTGGACTTCAACAATTAAATCATGAGATGCTTTAATAGTTGTTGGGATGTTATACGTGCCCACGCCTTAACCAAATAGATCTTCTAATCCAATTGGATTGGATTTCAATAATTAAATTATTTGATGCTTTAATTATATCATTTAAAGTTTGAGAAACTTTAATTATAAAATAATAAGTGGGTGAAGGATATATGACAATAAATCCTACGGCTTCCACTATTGACCAAAGCACTGTGAGGTTTAAATAGCGCCTAGTGATGCGTTGGACGTCCTCCCTAAGGAAAGTTTTCATTTAAATCAAAATTCAAGGCTTAGTTTCTGAAAGGATAGGATTTTAAATTTGGTTCACAATTTACCTACCCTAAGGCGGCGATTATGGATTAAATTTTGAAATCCAAAATAGTGGGTCACACTTATAAGGGTGCAGTTAAATTGTTTAAATGCACCGAGGCCAAAAATAAAGGGTTAATAATAAATGATATTGAAGATATGAGATATCTTAGTGCTTCATTTATTATTTGAGATAGTCTCGATTTGATCGTCGTTTAATTTGACCGACCCTAAGGCGGCTTATTAAATGTGAAATTAAATATCCTTGGAACTGGTAGGATAAATTAAGTGCATCATGCATCATATTTATGATTCCTAAATTTCGTTATATTTCTGTGATATTTGTTCGATTTATTACATATCGCTATACTGTTTTAATTTCAGCAATCCTGTTTACTGGTCCTATTTTTACTTTACTTAATAAAAAATTGATTGGTGTTAACTTTATAAAGTGGAAAAGTGACAATAACATTGCGCTCGTCTCTGAGAACCCCAAACCTATGCTAACGGAGAAATGTCCTCCCGTGCCCACTTTGAATGCTCCTCGTAATGTACGGGAAGTATATCAGAAATGGGCGATGGCAAACAATAAGGCTAAGGCCTACATGTTGGCCGGTATGAACGATGTGCTCAGGTTGAAGCATGGGAATATGAACAACGCTTCAGAGATGATGGACTCTCTGTAAGCTATTGCGCGTGTTGTCGCAGTACGCCAAAATTTATTTTTATTTCCTTACTCGGTTTCAAAACTACAAATTAATGTAGAAGTGGTAAGTAAGGGTCGAACCCAAGGAACGGTGCTTAATCTAGTTGATTTTATCAATCAATATAGAAAAAGAGGGGTTTTGTGATATTTGAATAAAAATAGAAAATCGAACGTCAAAATAAAAGATTGAAATAAAACAATTATACAAAATATCTAGTTCTCGGGTTCGGTTGTATCAACAACTTATATTTATCTTTCCCATGCAACGTGTTACTATTCCTTCTTCAATTTATCAACTCTCAATTAACCAAGAAGCTCTGATTAACGAATTCTTCCTTAAGTGTATTAAATTAAAGTGAGTTCTTTAACTTAACATCTAGCTATTGGATAACCCTAAACAAATTCATAGAATTTAATGCAAAGCTAGTATGAAATGAACGAGAAGAATGAGTTGAATTAGATGAATAATTTCACAAACTCGAATTAATACATCTAAGTTGATTTGTTAATAAATATGCACGATATTCATTTGCTACTTTGGATTGGAATCTAGTGATAATTACGGATCAAAAGTTCCAATCCTAGCAAGTAACTTGAATTTAAAGATTGATTGACTCAATTGGCCAAAGTGAATGCAATAATCAAATAAACTCAAAAACGGGTTTACAAACATAACAAATCAACAAATTGAAGTAGAGGAATAGATAAAACGTTACTAAAGAGTTAGAAAAGATAACCACATGTTAGTTGAACACAACGCCCCGCTCGAACTAGATAGAAAAGTCTAACTACTCATATTTGCGGGGTTTCATACTTTTTAGCGAGTGTTCGCTTTGTATCACCACCACTATATGATAGATTACACGCAAAATATAGAAAACAAGTAAATAAATGCTAAGAAATAAATAGAGAAATAAAAGGGAAAAGAGAAACTTATCGAAGAAATGATCCACTAATCGTATTCACAGCCGAAGTATCGTTGATCAATTGAAGCCTTTATTTCTTCCGCCGGAATATGAAAAACTAAGATCTTTCAAGCTAAAACTAAGAACAAATGAAGAAGAGAATTTTATTGAAGAGAAAGTTGGAGAGAACTACTAGCTAATTCTCTTCCACTAAGTTGTGCATTTCCTTCCTTACAAATGCCTCTATTTATAAGAAAAATTTCACAAGAAAACATAATAAAAAAATTTTACAACTACTCCATTATGATTCCACTAATTGGTAACTACCAAATCATGATCTTAAATTACTCCATTAGTTCAAATATTGTATCATGGTATAGGTAAGCATCTTGGCTGAATTGTGCAATTGGAATTTCCTTTTTTTTTATATTTTAATAGAAAGTTATGAATTTTCTACCAAAACATGGCCCAAGAAATCCTCCATTCACATCACTCTCGGTTTTACCCATTTTTGACCATGATATGATCCGAATCATTTGAAGAGGTCAACATCAAAGTTGTCGCCCTCTGAGTGTCCTTTCCAACAATATAAAGTCCAAGTCAATCCGAATTTTGTAACAAAAGTTATGGTCAAATTACTGAACTGCGGCAGTAAATTCGAGCTGCTGATTTTTTACGCTTTGTCCTTTCTCTTCAAATGGCCATAACTTTCACTAAGAAACTCCGATTTCGGATCCGACAAAAATGCGGAAATCCACTTTTGATATTATTTGATATTGAGACAAGAAAAATTGTAAAAACAACTTTTCATAAAATTGCATCGGAGGCCCTCCATCTTTGAATTTGCTTGCATTTCGGTCCCAAGTTCCGTTTTCGCTCCGTTTTTATCCATTTTGGCTCCTTTTGATTTCTTGTGACTCTAAACACACAATAAAAGGAAAACACATAAAAATAAACATATAATACTAATAAAACACACAAATACGTAAAATAGAAGAGTTATTTAAGTGCTTTTCGAGCACTTATCAAACTCCCCCACACTTAGACTGTTGTTCGCCCTCAAACAACAACCCATATGATACCAAACAACACACTGATTTTACATGAGATAAACAACTTTAAACATTGAAATCCAACTACAGATAATGACTTGCTTAATAAATATTCTCCCGAACCATGAAAATTTCACTTCTTCTCAAATACACAATGGCTTGTGAGTGTGTGCAATTGAGGTTATCATCCCATCACTAACTGGAACCAAATGAAAGCTTACGATGATCTATCCAAATCCTGACCCGAAATAGTCAAATATTTCCTTTCATCTCTCGTGATCCCACTCTTATTTTACAATGATTCCCATGGATCCTAAAAATTACTCTGTTCACCAAAAATCATCAACTGTTAGCACTGCAAAGAAAAAAAAAGGCATGGCAGGTGTTTTATCACAAATATGTCTTCAATTTAAAGAGTGTTTAGATTGAGCACTTCAAACCACTGAGGAAATTTATTTATCTACCTTCACACTTGGGTAGCTAACACATTTCTCGCGATTTTTTTTTTCTTTTTTTTTTGATGAAGAAGAAAAAGAAGAAAAAGAAGAAGAGTTTTGCAATTTTCTTTTCAGCTTTTACCCCACAGGTAGCTTTCACACTAAACCCCTTTCATTGGAGGCAGCCTTCTTCACCCATTCGAGGTGACGACTTCACACTCTGAGGTAGGTAGCTCTTTCCTGTGGTCCCTCTCCTTATTTCGAACATAAAAGTAAAATTCATTCTCAGCAGAGGTCAATGCTTTTTCCAAACTTTTTAAACTCTATCAATAAAAGACACATTTACAAAAACAGATACCGTGCGATTATAACTCCACCTTGCTAACAATTGATGTTTCCAAGTTACTTTGAGCAGGACGAATGGATAGAAAAAAAAAAGAAAAGAAAAAGTTAGTTTACTATGGTCTAGAAAGTTAGAAAAAAAATCAACATTTTCAACCTTCAATTTGTGTTCCAGAGAATGATAGTAAATTACCTATAAATGTGCTCAGATAAATTTGCCAGCTGTGCTTGGAGAAGAACAGAGCATATTTTTTTTTTCGAGATCTTGTAGTTTCAGATAAGTCACACAAATTAAGCTCAATCATATTCAAAAGTTGCTATCTCATGCACAATCGTCGACACAAATAAAAAAAAATCACACGCAGACCACAATATGCCACTCCCCCACACTTAAATTCTACATTGTCCCCAATGTAGAAATATAGAAAGCATGAAAAAGAGAAGAAATAGAAACTCCCCTATGGTAAGCAATGAGTCGTGCCGATTTGGGGATGGTGGTTGCACAATGTAGCACTTCTGAGGAATACTTCGACAATCCAAGAGTAAGAGACCTACAATCAACATATTTACAGAACAAGAAAAACAACAGCTGAAAATATTTTGGTTTTTTTTTTTTAATGAAGAAGAGAATTTTATATACAAAGCGACTTTGGGAGTTGACAACCCTTTGAACATCTTGCAGTAGTATTCACATCAAATTAATGATATGATTCCATCAAGTCTGATCCGCATGGAAACTATCTGAATCAGCATACTCTCTACAAAACAGTTTGACAACCAACCTTAATGAAAAGGTCCTCCATATCGCCACATGACACATAGGTATGTTTGCCATTCAATAAAGAACAGCCCCACAAGAACCAACAAATGGGAGAACGTTTAGAGCAGAACTTCCAACTCAGACACTTCTCAAACGAATGAGACGTAGTTTTACATCTTCGGATGGGTGCTAATGATCATGCTCAAAAAGTTGCTGCTCAATTGTTAGGCCATCGAGTTTGGTTTCCAACAGACGTTGTCGTTGTTCCAACAAATTATCAAACTCTCTCACACTGATTTCGAGCTTGCTGTTTCTCCTGATAGACTTTTCGGCCCTGTACCTAATCGGTCCATCCTTGAAGAAAACAACATGTCTATATTGTGAATAAGTTTGATTTCAAGTACAATGAGGTCCCTCTAATAGCTTTCCACATTTAAAGCAACTTTTAAAGCGCTTAGCACGTCGTTTGTGAAGCGGTCGGGATGACCACGCCCCAAAGCTATGGCGTTCCAAAGGGAACGCTCATACTTGTCAACAAGTCGAACAATGCGAGATCTTGATACCAAGAGGCATAGAGAAAGAGTCGAGTACTTGTAGAAGAGCAACAATACGTAGAGGGGATGCCATAGAAAGAAATGAAAATTCGATTGCACTTTGAGGTATCTCGCAAAGACTTGAAAGAAGAAGGTTAATAGAAGAGAATACTGATTCTTTAAGGTCTCTGAAAAGACCCGCTTTACGCCTTTGGGCGGGATACATAAGCCAGTATCCAAGGTATTTTTTTCTTTTTTTTTTTTATTCCAGAGCGTAACACGGATGTGTTTCCAGAGTTAACTCCATATTCTACCATCTGAAGTTAGCTATTCCACATTCATAACCTTAACTCTAAATCCAATTCATTCGGATCTCTTTTTCTTTCGCTTAATTCCTGTGGCCAATTGATGACAGACACTTCTACATGCATTTGTGGTACATAAGCTTCTAATTTCTCCAATAATTCCTCAATAGATGGTGTAATAAAAATCATTTTTAAAGTATTAGGAGAAATAAGCTTTTGATGAGCTAAAAATTCGAGAAATGCCAATAAACCATTGAAATGGTTTTGAATGTTCAAAAGATCAATTGGCTTAGAGTGTAGATTCAACGTGGCCCAAGAAATTATGCAAAAGATCTGTTCCAAAGTTTCAAAACCCCCTGGTAATACGATAAAAGCATCCGAATGCATTATCATCAGTGTTAAGCGTTCAAACAATGATTTAGCCTTTACCTCAAAGCCGATGGTTTTACCATACACCTGTTTTAAAGGTGGCACAGTAATACCAATCACTATTGATCCTCTTACGTACGCAGATTGAACGGCACACCCGTCACCCACAAGTAACCTCCTCCGTATATTATCTTGCCCTTCGATCTCCAAATCTTGTTCGACCGACTCTGGTGCTAGAAGCGTTGGTTGTCCCAGATTGATTCCACCAAAGAGACTTATGACCCTCAATGTCCTCTTTGAACTCCCAGTTCCGGCAGGAGTAGTAGCCTCCATAGGTTGTCGATTTTGCACACTAAAGCGACACAAGAACACAAAAACAATTAAAAATAACAATATGTACACGTAGTTGTGATTGTGGCTCACATCTTCCTCTAGTTTCACGTCCGTAAGCGGCTTAAACGCCTTCTATGAGTCGTGATAGGCTTCCCATCCGGTTTTCTTATAGGCGGCAAGCGAGGTCTTTTAAAGTCGATTTCCAAGACTATATCGTTCTCGTTCCTTTTTAAATTCACTCCACAGATTGAGAAGTTCGATTTGCACCATTCCACTAGGATGCGTCTCAAGAGTTTGATGGATATCATCCAAAGACTCTTTACGCATGCCACCCTTAATGAAATGTATTTTATCTTCTCAATTTGTGGACACAAATCCAATGGAACGGTTACCTGAGTTGCAGGTCCATCGAGTGCATTTATAAGGCCATCTAGCACATTTATAGCACACATTCATTCTTTTTGCTCTTCGTTTCTTGGCAAAATTACTTTTGCCTAACCCTGGTGCATATTTAGTGCTCAAAGCTGGCATTTCACCTCCTAATCGGACCTTTGCTTCAATCAACCAACGGATATCCTCAGGCATTTCCTTTTCCATCAACATTTTTAACCGTCCTACTCTAGAATAGTAAATCTCTTTCAAAGCATTCAAAGGTAGTGACGGGTAATATTTGTGGATTTGAAATTGTGGTTGTGGTTTCATGTGGAGAATGATCTGGATTTATAGTCAAAGGAGCACTGTTTCAACCGACAACCATGCATGTAGAGTGTGCTGAAAAGAGTACGATGGGAGGAGTATCCGAGAAGACGCGTTGACAAATTGTTCATTATCAATAATTAATCCCCACACGTTATCAATAACTATTGCTAATCACCGATTTGTGCGCCATCATGTCTCTTTCCAAATAATTGAATCTCTGGATATCTTTCTTCTACAGTTACAAGGCAACATCTTCTTTAGTACGTTAGATAAAAAAAACGGAGAAATAAAAACAAAAACAACGAAAATTTCAAAAGAAAGATAAAAATGAGAGAAAATGATTGGGTTGCCTCCCAAGAGCGCTTTTGTTTAAAGTCGTTAGCTCGACACAGTTCCCATTTGTCAAGTAGGGTTTCTCAAATCCATTGCAGCTCCATTTTTTCTTTGATAGTATCTTCCAAATGTTTTGATTTCTTGACGGTCCACCTTGAATTCTTGTCCAATCTTTTGGTTCTCCGTTCCGATGGCTTCCTTCTTTGAGATGAGGTAATTGTGCTTTGACTCCATTTTATGTGGCACGCTAGCTTTGCAATTCAATTTACACATTTCTTGCACAAAAGGGTTAGTCGAATTAATTGCAAAGACAGAACAAGCGTTATTAGGGAGCAATGAACCATTAAAAATATTAAAGTTCACTTTTTCCTCATCAAATTCCATGGATAGTGTACCCTCATAGACATCAATTTTAGTGCGAGAAGTGTAAAGAAATGGACGTCCGAATATGATAGGTGTAAGGTGAGGTGAATGTTCATCAGCCATATCAAGCACGTAAAAATCGTGAGGAAAACTAAACCATTTATTTTGACTAGCACATCTTCTATCACTCCATCCGGGTATGCATTGGTACGATCAGCTAGTTGCACAATTACGTGAGTTTCTTTTAATTTTCCTAAATTAAGTGAAGCATAGAAGGATCTAGGCATGACATTTATGGATGCTCCTAAATCTATAAGTGCTTTGTCAATGTGGTGATTGCCTATGGTGCAAGGGACAGTGAACATACCCGGGTCTTTGCATTTTGGAGGCAACTTGATAAGTGCTAGAAAAGCACTTAAATAACTCTTCTATTTTACGTATTTGTGTGTTTTATTAGTGTTATATGTTCCGTTTTATGTGTTTTTCTTTTATTGTGGTGTTTAGGGTCACAAAGAATCAAAATGAGTCAAAATTGATGAAAATCGGATGAAAACGGAAACTCGGGACCAAAATGCAAGCAAATCAAAGATGGAGGACTTCCGATGCAAATTTATGAAAAGTTATTTTTACAATTTTTCTTGTGCCAAAATCGAAGAACATCAAAAGGGGATTCCCAAACTTTTTTCGGATCTCAAATCGGAGTTTCCTAGTGAAAGTTATGGCCGTTTGAAGAAAAAGGACTAAAAGCGTCAAAGCCAAAACTATTGGGGACCAAGCGCAACTTTTCAAAAGTGCAGGGACCAACGTGAAACTTTTCAAAAAGTTGGAGGACCAAAATGCAATTTCGCAAGGACCAAAATGAAACACATTCAAGCGTTGAGGGACTTGGTGTGCAATTTCTGGGTGACTCGGGTGACTCGAGTCACCATACGTGATCAGTCGGCCATAGTAGTGAGTCACGCCCGATCATGCTCGATCGGTATGCAAGTGACTCGAGTCACCGCCGCCAAGTGATCGAGTCACGCCCGTCCCTGGCCTCCCCATTCCTTGTGTGACTAAGCGAGAATCGCGCGTGACTCGAGTCGTGTGGCGACTGAGTCACGCTGACGCCATTGCAGATTTTGACCAGCGGACTCCACCTACCATAAAGCGTGTTTTTGGTATTTTCTTGACTTCTTAGAGATAAAACAACTGAGCACACCACAATAGACTCATGAAGGAAGACTTTTATGATTTTTAATATTTTTTGGTGTAATATTTTGCCTATAAATAGAGGCATTTCCAAGCTTGAATCACACAACTTGTAGAGAGAATTAGCTTGTGATTCTCTCTAACTTTCTCCTCAATAAAATTCTCTTCATCATTAGTTCTTAGTTCTAGCTTGAAAGCTCTTAGTTTCTCATATTCCGGCGGAAGAAAAAACCTAAATTTAGGTTCGATTAATCAATCGACGATTCTTCGGCCGAGAATATGATTAGCGAACATTTCTTCGCTAGTTTCTCTCTTTCTTTTATTTTTCTTGTTTGAGAAGTCTAATTTCTCATATATTGTGGAGGTAATACAAGGCGAACACTCGCTAAAAAGTATTTAACCCATATATATGAGTGATTAAACTTCTCTATTTATTTCTTAGCATTTATTTTCTTGTTTCTATAGTTTTTATATATTACTTGAGATAGTGAAGTATAATCTATCATATAGCAGTGGTGATACCCGCTAATATGAGTAGTTAGACTTCTCTATCTAGTTCGAGGGGGACGTTGTGTTCAATTATTATGTTGTTATCTTTTCTAACTCTTTGCTAACGTTTTCTCTATTCCTCTACTTCAATTTGTTGATTTGTTATGCTTTTAAACCCGTTTTGAATTTATGTGATTATTGCATTCACTTTGGCCAATTGAATCAATTAATCTTTAAGTTCAAGTTATGTGCTAGGATTGGAACTTTTGATCCGTAATTGTCACTAGATTCCAATCCACAGTAGCAAACGAATGTCGTGCATATTTGTTAATAAACCAACTTAGATGTATTAATTCAAGTTTGTGAAATTGATCATCTAATTCAACTCATTCTTCTTGTTCATTTCACACTAGCATTGCATTAAATCCTAAGAACTTGTTTAGGGTTATCCAATAGCTAGATGTTAAATTAAAGAACGTACTTTAATTTAATACACTTAAGGAAGAATTCGTTAATCAGAGCTTCTTGGTTAATTGAGAGTTGATAAATTGAAGAAGGAATAGTAACACGTTGCATGGGAAAGATAAACACGAGATGTTGACACAACCGAACCCGAGAACTAGATATATCTTCAATTGTTTCATTTTCATCTCTTTTATTTTGTCATTTTATTTTCAAATTTCATCCAACTTCACAAAACCCCCATTTCTAGATTAATTGATAAGAACAACTAGATTAAACACCGTTCCTCTTGGGTTCGACCCTTACTTACCACTTCTACATTAATTTGTAGTTTTGAAACCGAGTAAGGAAATAAAATAAATTTTGGCGTACTGCGACAACACGCCCAAGTTTTTGGCGCCGTTGCCGGGGGACGGTTAACCAATTTAGTTGTTTTTATTAGTTAACTTTAAAAAAAATATATAGTCTTGGGAATCTGACTTTAAAAGACCCTGTTTGCCAGTCTATAAGAAAACTGGATGGGAAGCCTATCCTCGACTCATAGAAGGCGTTTAAGCCGTTTCTGCACGTAAAACCAGAGGAAGGTGTGAGCCACAATCACAACTACGTGTACATATTGTTATTTTTAATTGTTTTTTTTTGTTCTTGTGTCAGTTTTCAGTGTGCAAAGTCGAAAACCTATGGCGGCTACTACTTCTTGGCCTACCATAGGGGAGTTTCTATTTCTTCTCTTTTTCATGCTTTCTATATTTCTACATTGGGGACAATGTAGAATTTAAGTGTGGGGGAGTGGCATATTGTGGTCTGCGTGTGATTTTTTTTTTATTTGTGTCGACAATTTTGCATAAGATAGCAACTTTTGAATATGATTGAGCTTAATTTAGGTGATTTAGCTAAAACTGCAGGATCCCGAAAAAAAAAAAAAATCAATTTGTTGTGTTATGTTCTTCTCTACGCATAGCTGGCTAAATTACCTGAGCACGTTTATAAGGTAATTTACTATCATTCTCTGGAACACAAATTGAAGGTTGAAAATGTTGATTTTTTTTTCTAACTTTCTAGACCATAGTAAACTAACTTTTTTCTTTTCTTTTTCTATCCATTCGTCTGCTCAAAGTAACTTGGAAACATCAATTGTTAGCAAGGTGGAGTTATAATCGCATGGTATCTGCTTTTGTGAATGTGTCTTTTATTGTGAGTTTAAAAAGTTTGGAAAAAGCATTGACCTATCTTTGAGAATGAATTTTACTTTTATATTCGAAATCAGGAGAGGGACCACAGGAAAGAGCTACCTACCTCAGAGTGTGAAGCCGTCACCTCGAATGGGTGAAGAAGGCTGCCTCCAATGAAAGGGGTAGTGTGAAAGCTACCTGTGGGGTAAAAGCTGAAAAGAAAATTGCAAAACCTTTCTTCTTCTTCATCAAAAAAAAAAAAAAAAAAAAAAAAAAAAGAAAATCGCAAGAAATGTGATAGTTACCCAAGTGTGAAGTAAGATAAATAAATTCCCTCAGTGGTTTGAAGTGCCTAATCTAAACACTCTTTAAATTGAAGACATATTTGCGATAAAACACCTGTCATGCCCTTTTTTTTCTTTGCAGTGCTAACAGTTGATGATTTTTGTTGAACTGAGTAATTTTTAGGATCCATGGGAATCATTGTAAAATAAGAGTGGGATCACGAGAGATGAAAGGAAATATTTGACCATTTCGGGTCAGGATTTGGATAGAACATCGTAAGCTTTCATTTGGTTCCAGTTAGTGATGGGATGATAACCTTAAATGCACACACTCACAAGCCATTGTGTATTTGAGAAGAAGTGAAATTTTCATGGTTCGGGAGAATGTTTATTAAGCAAGTCACAATCTGTAGTTGGATTTCAATGTTTAAAGTTGTCAATCTCATGTAAAATCAGTGTGTAGTTTTGTGTCATAGGTTGTTGTTCGAGGGCGAACAACAGTCTAAGTGTGGGGGAGTTTGATAAGTGCTAGAAAAGCACTTAAATAACTCTTCTATTTTACGTACTTGTGTGTTTTATTAGTGTTATATGTTCCGTTTTATGTGTTTTTCTTTTATTGTGGTGTTTAGGGTCACAAAGAATCAAAATGAGTCAAAATTGATGAAAATCGGATGAAAACGGAAACTCGGGACCAAAATGCAAGCAAATCAAAGATGGAGGACTTCCGATGCAAATTTATGAAAAGTTATTTTTACAATTTTTCTTGTGCCAAAATCGAAGAACGTCAAAAGGGGATTCCCAAACTTTTTTCGGATCTCAAATCGGAGTTTCCTAGTGAAAGTTATGGCCGTTTGAAGAAAAAGGACTAAAAGCGTCAAAGCCAAAACTATTGGGGACCAAACTGCAACTTTTCAAAAGTCTGGGGACCAAAGTGAAACTTTTCAAAAAGTTGGAGGACCAAAATGCAATTTCGCAAGGACCAAAATGAAAAACATTCAAACGTTGAGGGACTTGGTGTGCAATTTCTGGGTGACTCGGGTGACTCGAGTCACCGCCGCACGTGATCGAAGTCGCGCCGCAAGTGACTCGAGTCACGCCCGATATCTTTCGATCGCGCGAAGTGACTCGAGTCACCGCCGCAAGTGATCGAGTCACGCCAGAACCGTCCCTGGCCTCCCCATTCCTTGCGCGGTGACTAAGCGAGAATCGCGGCGTGACTCGAGTCGTGGCGGCGACTCGAAAGTCACGCTGCCGCTGCGGATTTTGACCAATGGACTCCACCTACCATAAAGCGTGTTTTTGGTATTTTCTTGACTTCTTAGAGATAAAACAATCTGGCACACCACAATAGACTCATGAAGGAAGACTTTATGATTTTTTAATATTTTTTGGTGTAATATTTTGCCTATAAATAGAGGCATTTCCAAGCTTGAATCACACAACTTGTAGAGAGAATTAGCTTGTGATTCTCTCTAACTTTCTCCTCAATAAAATTCTCTTCATCATTAGTTCTTAGTTCTAGCTTGAAAGCTCTTAGTTTCTCATATTCCGGCGGAAGAAAAAACCTAAATTTAGGTTCGATTAATCAATCGACGATTCTTCGGCCGAGAATATGATTAGCGGCATTTCTTCGCTAGTTTCTCTCTTTTTATTTTTTTCTTGTTTGAGAAGTCTAATTTCTCATATATTGTGGAGGTAATACAAGGCGAACACTCGCTAAAAAAGTATTTAACCCATATATATGAGTGATTAAACTTCTCTATTTATTTCTTAGCATTTATTTTCTTGTTTCTATAGTTTTTATATATTACTTGAGATAGTGAAGTATAATCTATCATATAGCAGTGGTGATACCCGCTAATATGAGTAGTTAGACTTCTCTATCTAGTTCGAGGGGGACGTTGTGTTCAATTATTATGTTGTTATCTTTTCTAACTCTTTGCTAACGTTTTCTCTATTCCTCTACTTCAATTTGTTGATTTGTTATGCTTTTAAACCCGTTTTGAATTTATGTGATTATTGCATTCACTTTGGCCAATTGAATCAATTAATCTTTAAGTTCAAGTTATGTGCTAGGATTGGAACTTTTGATCCGTAATTGTCACTAGATTCCAATCCACGTGAGCAAATCTAATGTCGTGCATATTTGTTAATAAACCAACTTAGATGTATTAATTCAAGTTTGTGAAATTGATCATCTAATTCAACTCATTCTTCTTGTTCATTTCACACTAGCATTGCATTAAATCCTAAGAACTTGTTTAGGGTTATCCAATAGCTAGATGTTAAATTAAAGAACGTACTTTAATTTAATACACTTAAGGAAGAATTCGTTAATCAGAGCTTCTTGGTTAATTGAGAGTTGATAAATTGAAGAAGGAATAGTAACACGTTGCATGGGAAAGATAAACACGAGATGTTGACACAACCGAACCCGAGAACTAGATATATCTTCAATTGTTTCATTTTCATCTCTTTTATTTTGTCATTTTATTTTCAAATTTCATCCAACTTCACAAAACCCCCATTTCTAGATTAATTGATAAGAACAACTAGATTAAACACCGTTCCTCTTGGGTTCGACCCTTACTTACCACTTCTACATTAATTTGTAGTTTTGAAACCGAGTAAGGAAATAAAATAAATTTTGGCGTACTGCGACAACACGCCCAAGTTTTTGGCGCCGTTGCCGGGGGACGGTTAACCAATTTAGTTGTTTTTATTAGTTAACTTTAAAAAAAATATATAGTCTTGGGAATCTGACTTTAAAAGACCCTGTTTGCCAGTCTATAAGAAAACTGGATGGGAAGCCTATCCTCGACTCATAGAAGGCGTTTAAGCCGTTTCTGGACGTAAAACCAGAGGAAGGTGTGAGCCACAATCACAACTACGTGTACATATTGTTATTTTTAATTGTTTTTTTTTGTTCTTGTGTCAGTTTTCAGTGTGCAAAGTCGAAAACCTATGGCGGCTACTACTTCTTGGCCTACCATAGGGGAGTTTCTATTTCTTCTCTTTTTCATGCTTTCTATATTTCTACATTGGGGACAATGTAGAATTTAAGTGTGGGGGAGTGGCATATTGTGGTCTGCGTGTGATTTTTTTTTTATTTGTGTCGACAATTTTGCATAAGATAGCAACTTTTGAATATGATTGAGCTTAATTTAGGTGATTTAGCTAAAACTGCAGGATCCCGAAAAAAAAAAAAAATCAATTTGTTGTGTTATGTTCTTCTCTACGCATAGCTGGCTAAATTACCTGAGCACGTTTATAAGGTAATTTACTATCATTCTCTGGAACACAAATTGAAGGTTGAAAATGTTGATTTTTTTTTTCTAACTTTCTAGACCATAGTAAACTAACTTTTTTCTTTTCTTTTTTCTATCCATTCGTCCTGCTCAAAGTAACTTGGAAACATCAATTGTTAGCAAGGTGGAGTTATAATCGCATGGTATCTGTTTTTTGTGAATGTGTCTTTTATTGACAGAGTTTAAAAAGTTTGGAAAAAGCATTGACCTATGCTGAGAATGAATTTTACTTTTATATTCGAAATCAGGAGAGGGACCACAGGAAAGAGCTACCTACCTCAGAGTGTGAAGCCGTCACCTCGAATGGGTGAAGAAGGCTGCCTCCAATGAAAGGGGTAGTGTGAAAGCTACCTGTGGGGTAAAAGCTGAAAAGAAAATTGCAAAACCTTTCTTCTTCTTCATCAAAAAAAAAAAAAAGAGAAAAAAGAAAATCGCAAGAAATGTGATAGTTACCCAAGTGTGAAGTAAGATAAATAAATTCCCTCAGTGGTTTGAAGTGCCTAATCTAAACACTCTTTAAATTGAAGACATATTTGCGATAAAACACCTGTCATGCCCTTTTTTTTCTTTGCAGTGCTAATAGTTGATGATTTTTGTTGAATCGAGTAATTTTAGGATCCATGGGAATCATTGTAAAATAAGAGTGGGATCACGAGAGATGAAAGGAAATATTTGACCATTTCGGTCGAGGATTTGGATAGAACATCGTAAGCTTTCATTTGGTTCCGATTAGTGATGGGATGATAACCTTAAATGCACACACTCACAAGCCATTGTGTATTTGAGAAGAAGTGAAATTTTCATGGTTCGAGAATGTTTATTAAGCAAGTCACTATCTCAGTAGTTGGATTTCAATGTTTAAAGTTGTCAATCTCATGTAAAATCGGTGTGTTGTTTTGTGTCATAGGTTGTTGTTCGAGGGCGAACAATGCCTAAGTGTGGGGGAGTTTGATAAGTGCTAGAAAAGCACTTAAATAACTCTTCTATTTTACGTATTTGTGTGTTTTATTAGTGTTATATGTTCCGTTTTATGTGTTTTTCTTTTATTGTGGTGTTTAGGGTCACAAAGAATCAAAAGGAGTCAAAATTGATGAAAATCGGATGAAAACGGAAACTCGGGACCAAAATGCAAGCAAATCAAAGATGGAGGACTTCCGATGCAAATTTATGAAAAGTTATTTTTACAATTTTTCTTGTGCCAAAATCGAAGAACATCAAAAGGGGATTCCCAAACTTTTTTCGGATCTCAAATCGGAGTTTCCTAGTGAAAGTTATGGCCGTTTGAAGAAAAAGGACTAAAAGCGTCAAAGCCAAAACTATTGGGGACCAAACTGCAACTTTTCAAAAGTCTGGGGACCAAAGTGAAACTTTTCAAAAAGTTGGAGGACCAAAATGCAATTTCGCAAGGACCAAAATGAAAACCATTCAAACGTTGAGGGACTTGGTGTGCAATTTCTGGGTGACTCGGGTGACTCGAGTCACCGCCGCACGTGATCGAGTCAGCGCCGCAAGTGACTCGAGTCACGCCCGATAATGCTCGATCAGCGCCGCAAGTGACTCGAGTCACCGCCGCAAGTGATCGAGTCATGCCTGCAACCGTCCCTGGCCTCCCCATTCCGCGCGCGCGGTGACTAGGCAGAATCGCGCGTGACTCGAGTCAGCGCGCGCGGCGACTCGAGTCACGCCTGACGCCGCTGCAGATTTTGACCAGCGGACTCCACCTACCATAAAACGTGTTTTTTGGTATTTTCTTGACTTCTTAGAGATAAAACAATCTGAGCACACCACAATAGACTCATGAAGGAAGACTTTTATGATTTTTTAATATTTTTTTGGTGTAATATTTTGCCTATAAATAGAGGCATTTCCAAGCTTGAATCACACAACTTGTAGAGAGAATTAGCTTGTGATTCTCTCTAACTTTCTCCTCAATAAAATTCTCTTCATCATTAGTTCTTAGTTCTAGCTTGAAAGCTCTTAGTTTCTCATATTCCGGCGGAAGAAAAAAACCTAAATTTAGGTTCGATTAATCAATCGGCGATTCTTCTGTCGAGAATATGATTAGCGGGCATTTCTTCGCTAGTTTCTCTCTTTCTTTTATTTTTTCTTGTTTGAGAAGTCTAATTTCTCATATATTGTGGAGGTAATACAAGGCGAACACTCGCTAAAAGTATTTAACCCATATATATGAGTGATTAAACTTCTCTATTTATTTCTTAGCATTTATTTTCTTGTTTCTATAGTTTTTATATATTACTTGAGATAGTGAAGTATAATCTATCATATAGCAGTGGTGATACCCGCTAATATGAGTAGTTAGACTTCTCTATCTAGTTCGAGGGGGACGTTGTGTTCAATTATTATGTTGTTATCTTTTCTAACTCTTTGCTAACGTTTTCTCTATTCCTCTACTTCAATTTGTTGATTTGTTATGCTTTTAAACCCGTTTTGAATTTATGTGATTATTGCATTCACTTTGGCCAATTGAATCAATTAATCTTTAAGTTCAAGTTATGTGCTAGGATTGGAACTTTTGATCCGTAATTGTCACTAGATTCCAATCCACAGTAGCAAACGAATGTCGTGCATATTTGTTAATAAACCAACTTAGATGTATTAATTCAAGTTTGTGAAATTGATCATCTAATTCAACTCATTCTTCTTGTTCATTTCACACTAGCATTGCATTAAATCCTAAGAACTTGTTTAGGGTTATCCAATAGCTAGATGTTAAATTAAAGAACGTACTTTAATTTAATACACTTAAGGAAGAATTCGTTAATCAGAGCTTCTTGGTTAATTGAGAGTTGATAAATTGAAGAAGGAATAGTAACACGTTGCATGGGAAAGATAAACACGAGATGTTGACACAACCGAACCCGAGAACTAGATATATCTTCAATTGTTTCATTTTCATCTCTTTTATTTTGTCATTTTATTTTCAAATTTCATCCAACTTCACAAAACCCCCATTTCTAGATTAATTGATAAGAACAACTAGATTAAACACCGTTCCTCTTGGGTTCGACCCTTACTTACCACTTCTACATTAATTTGTAGTTTTGAAACCGAGTAAGGAAATAAAATAAATTTTTAGCGTCTTTGCGACAACACGCCCAAGTTTTTGGCGCGATTCTTGGGACGGTTAACCAATTTAGTTGTTTTTATTAGTTAACTTTAAAAAAATATATAGTCTTGGGAATCGACTTTAAAGACCACATTTGCCGATCTATAAGAAAAGCGGATGGGAAGCCTATCCTCGACTCATAGAAGGCGTTTAAGCCGTTTCTGGACGTAAAACCAGAGGAAGGTGTGAGCCACAATCACAACTACGTGTACATATTGTTATTTTTAATTGTTTTTTTTTGTTCTTGTGTCAGTTTTCAGTGTGCAAAGTCGAAAACCTATGGCGGCTACTACTTCTTGGCCTACCATAGGGGAGTTTCTATTTCTTCTCTTTTTCATGCTTTCTATATTTCTACATTGGGGACAATGTAGAATTTAAGTGTGGGGGAGTGGCATATTGTGGTCTGCGTGTGATTTTTTTTTTATTTGTGTCGACAATTTTGCATAAGATAGCAACTTTTGAATATGATTGAGCTTAATTTAGGTGATTTAGCTAAAACTGCAGGATCCCGAAAAAAAAAAAAATCAATTTGTTGTGTTATGTTCTTCTCTACGCATAGCTGGCTAAATTACCTGAGCACGTTTATAAGGTAATTTACTATCATTCTCTGGAACACAAATTGAAGGTTGAAAATGTTGATTTTTTTTTCTAACTTTCTAGACCATAGTAAACTAACTTTTTCTTTTCTTTTTCTATCCATTAGTCTGCTCAAAGTAACTTGGAAACATCAATTGTTAGCAAGGTGGAGTTATAATCGCATGGTATCATTTTTGTGAATGTGTCTTTTATTGACAGAGTTTAAAAAGTTTGGAAAAAGCATTGACCTATCTTTGAGAATGAATTTTACTTTTATATTGAAATCGGGAGAGGACCACGAGGAAAGAGCTACCTACCTCGAGTGTGAAGCCGTCACCTCGAATGGGTGAAGAAGGTGCCTCCAATGAAAGGGGTAGTGTGAAAGCTACTGTGGGGTAAAAGTGAAAAGAAAATTGCAAAACCTTTCTTCTTCTTCATCAAAAAAAAAAAAAAAAAAAAAAAAAGAAAATCGCAAGAAATGTGATAGTTACCCAAGTGTGAAGTAAGATAAATAAATTCCCTCAGTGGTTTGAAGTGCCTAATCTAAACACTCTTTAAATTGAAGACATATTTGCGATAAAACACCTGTCATGCCCTTTTTTTTTCTTTGCGGTGCTAGCTTGATGATTTTTGTTGAACCAGTAATTTTTAGGATCCATGGGAATCATTGTAAAATAAGAGTGGGATCACGAGAGATGAAAGGAAATATTTGACCATTTCGGGTCAGGATTTGGATAGAACATCGTAAGCTTTCATTTGGTTCCAGTTAGTGATGGGATGATAACCTTAAATGCACACACTCACAAGCCATTGTGTATTTGAGAAGAAGTGAAATTTTCATGGTTCGGGAGAATGTTTATTAAGCAAGTCACTATCTGTAGTTGGATTTCAATGTTTAAAGTTGTCAATCTCATGTAAAATCAGTGTGTTGTTTTGTGTCATAGGTTGTTGTTCGAGGGCGAACAACAGTCTAAGTGTGGGGGAGTTTGATAAGTGCTAGAAAAGCACTTAAATAACTCTTCTATTTTACGTATTTGTGTGTTTTATTAGTGTTATATGTTCCGTTTTATGTGTTTTTCTTTTATTGTGGTGTTTAGGGTCACAAAGAATCAAAAGGAGTCAAAATTGATGAAAATCGGATGAAAACGGAAACTCGGGACCAAAATGCAAGCAAATCAAAGATGGAGGACTTCCGATGCAAATTTATGAAAAGTTATTTTTACAATTTTTCTTGTGCCAAAATCGAAGAACATCAAAAGGGGATTCCCAAACTTTTTTCGGATCTCAAATCGGAGTTTCCTAGTGAAAGTTATGGCCGTTTGAAGAAAAAGGACTAAAAGCGTCAAAGCCAAAACTATTGGGGACCAAGCTGCAGCTTTTCAAAAGTCTGGGACCAAAGTGAAACTTTTCAAAAAGTTGGAGGACCAAAATGCAATTTCGCAAGGACCAAAATGAAAACCATTCAAGCGTTGAGGACTTGGTGTGCAATTTACGGGTGACTCGGGTGACTCAGTCACCGTACGTGATCAGTCGGCGCCGCCAAGTGACTCGAGTCACGCCGATAATCTTTCGATCGGCGCCGCCAAGTGACTCGAGTCACCGCAAGTGATCGAGTCATGCAAGTCCCTGGCCTCCCCATTCAGCTGACTAAGCGAGAATCGCGGCGTGACTCGAGTCGTGCGGCGACTCGAGTCACGCTGACGCCAATTTTGACCAGCGGACTCCACCTACCATAAAGCGTGTTTTGGTATTTTCTTGACTTCTTAGAGATAAAACAATCTGAGCACACCACAATAGACTCATGAAGGAAGACTTTTATGATTTTTAATATTTTTGGTGTAATATTTTGCCTATAAATAGAGGCATTTCCAAGCTTGAATCACACAACTTGTAGAGAGAATTAGCTTGTGATTCTCTCTAACTTTCTCCTCAATAAAATTCTCTTCATCATTAGTTCTTAGTTCTGGCTTGAAAGCTCTTAGTTTCTCATATTCCGGAAGAAAAAACCTAAATTTAGGTTCGATTAATCAATCGGCGATTCTTGACGAGAATATGATTAGCGGGCATTTCTTCGCTAGTTTCTCTCTTTCTTTTATTTTTCTTGTTTGAGAAGTCTAATTTCTCATATATTGTGGAGGTAATACAAGGCGAACACTCGCTAAAAAGTATTTAACCCATATATATGAGTGATTAAACTTCTCTATTTATTTCTTAGCATTTATTTTCTTGTTTCTATAGTTTTTATATATTACTTGAGATAGTGAAGTATAATCTATCATATAGCAGTGGTGATACCCGCTAATATGAGTAGTTAGACTTCTCTATCTAGTTCGAGGGGGACGTTGTGTTCAATTATTATGTTGTTATCTTTTCTAACTCTTTGCTAACGTTTTCTCTATTCCTCTACTTCAATTTGTTGATTTGTTATGCTTTTAAACCCGTTTTGAATTTATGTGATTATTGCATTCACTTTGGCCAATTGAATCAATTAATCTTTAAGTTCAAGTTATGTGCTAGGATTGGAACTTTTGATCCGTAATTGTCACTAGATTCCAATCCACGTAGCAAGCGAATGTCGTGCATATTTGTTAATAAACCAACTTAGATGTATTAATTCAAGTTTGTGAAATTGATCATCTAATTCAACTCATTCTTCTTGTTCATTTCACACTAGCATTGCATTAAATCCTAAGAACTTGTTTAGGGTTATCCAATAGCTAGATGTTAAATTAAAGAACGTACTTTAATTTAATACACTTAAGGAAGAATTCGTTAATCAGAGCTTCTTGGTTAATTGAGAGTTGATAAATTGAAGAAGGAATAGTAACACGTTGCATGGGAAAGATAAACACGAGATGTTGACACAACCGAACCCGAGAACTAGATATATCTTCAATTGTTTCATTTTCATCTCTTTTATTTTGTCATTTTATTTTCAAATTTCATCCAACTTCACAAAACCCCCATTTCTAGATTAATTGATAAGAACAACTAGATTAAACACCGTTCCTCTTGGGTTCGACCCTTACTTACCACTTCTACATTAATTTGTAGTTTTGAAACCGAGTAAGGAAATAAAATAAATTTTGGCGTACTGCGACAACACGCCCACAACTTCTTCTGGAATACCGCTGAAACGGTTTCTCCCATTTTGATTATTTCATTTCCCTTCAATTTCCTCTTATTAGTGCAAAGATCTTTTAAAAACTTAGCATAGCGTGGGATTTGCTTGATTGCATCTAACAATGGAATGTTGATTTCTATTCTCCTAAATGTGTCCAAAATTTCTTTTTCCTTGTCATCTTTGTTGGTTTTCACTAATCTACTCGGAAAAGGGGGAGGGATCACTTTAGTAATGACAGAAGGGTTAGGACATACCTCCTTTTCAAGCTTTTCTTCTTTATCTTCATGTGTGGGAACTTCTTTGTGAGGGTTTTCGATCTCTTTTCCACTCCTTAAAGTTATGGCACTAACATTCTTTTGATTTACCTCAGGTTGGGATAGTAACTTTCCTGCAAATTGTGCTTCTAGGCGATTGATGGAAGTTGCCAACTGACTCATTTGATTTTCCAAGTTTTGAATGCTTGCCTTTGAATCCTGTTGAAATTTCACAGTGTTAGTTGCTAATGTTTTCACCATATCCTCGAGAGACATACCTGATTGTTGAGGTTTTTGTTGAAATTTCCCTTGGGGTTGAAAATTCCCTTGTTGCTGGAATTGGCCTTGAGGTTGGTTAGGGAAGAATCCTGGGGATTTGTTGGTTCCATAACTCTGATTGGGGTGATCTCGCCATCCTGGATTATAGGTGTTTGAGTATGGATTATACTGTTGCCTTGGGAATGGAAAATTGCTTGCTGAATTCACTTGTTCATTGTTATCCATTTGCAGAACAGGACAAGCATCTGTAGGATGTCCTAGGTTTGTGCATATGCCACATGCTTTGACTTGTGGATTGTTTCCTACAAAAATTTGTTTGAGAAAATTGGTTAGTTCAGAGAGTTGGTTTTCAACATTGGAGTTACTTACCTCATTTACTCTTCGAATGTTCGTTTCCCGGTCTGTACTGAATTGTTGAGTGTTCTCAGCCATGTTTGAAATCAATGTTCTTGCTTGGCAAATAGGGGTTTTGTTCATCAGAGCTCCTCCACTAGCAGCATCAACCATGTTTCTGTCTGATTGACATAAGCCTTCATAGAAGTATTGCACTAGGAGGTTTTCACTGATTTGGTGATGCGGGCAGCTTGCAATGAGCTCCCAATACTCATAAAGAGTTTCTCCATTGTTTTGGCGTACTCCAGAGATATCTTTCCTGATATTTGCTGTCTTTGAAGCTGGGAAGTACTTTTCGAGGAAAAGTTGCTTCATTTGATTCCATGTTGTGACTGAACCTGGTGGTAAAGTGTATAACCAATCTGTGGCGGCATCTTTTAGTGAAAATGGAAAAGCTCTGAGCTTGATTTGCTCTTCAGTGATGTCTGGGGGTTTCATGCTATCACACACCACATGAAACTCTTTCAAGTGTTGATACGGATCTTCACGGATCGTCCATGAAAAAGATGGTAGAAGATGTATCAAACCGGATTTATTTCGAAAGTTTTACCTTCTTCTCACGGTTGGAAAAGTTATACACAATGGTTGTTGAGTAACCGGGAGTTGCCATTTGTTTAAGAGTTCTTTCATTGTTGTTATCAGCCATTTCTTGTTCTTGTTTTGCTTGTCTTATTCGTCTTCGAATGGATTTCTCGATTTCCGGATCGAAATTTTCAAGAATTCGATTAGTAGATCGAGTATTATGCATACAAGTGAAATATTTTTTTAAAAAAAATTAATTAATAAAAGCAACTAAATTGGTTAGAGTTCACGACATGGCGCCAAAAACTTGGGCGTGTTGTCGCAAAGATGCATAAAATTTATTTTTATTTCCTTACTCGGTTTCAAAACTACAAATTAATGTAGAAGTGGTAAGTAATGGTCGAACCCAAGAGGAACGGTGCTTAATCTAGTTGATTTTATCAATTAATATGGAAAAAGAGGGGTTTTGTGATATTTGAATAAAAATAGAAAATCGAACGTCAAAATAAAAGATTGAAATAAAACAATTATACAAAATATCTAGTTCTCGGCTTCGGTTGTGTCAACAACTTATATTTATCTTTCCCATGCAACGTGTTACTATTCCTTCTTCAATTTATCAACTCTCAATTAACCAAGAAGCTCTGATTAACAAATTCTTCCTTAAGTGTATTAAATTAAAGTGAGTTCTTTAACTTAACATCTAACTATTGGATAACCCTAAACAAATTCATAGAATTTAATGCAAAGCTAGTATGAAATGAACGAGAAGAATGAGTTGAATTAGATGAATAATTTCACAAACTCGAATTAATACATCTAAGTTGATTTGTTAATAAATATGCACGATATTCATTTGCTACTTTGGATTGGAATCTAGTGATAATTACGGATCAAAAGTTCCAATCCTAGCAAGTAACTTGAATTTAAAGATTGATTGACTCAATTGGCCAAAGTGAATGCAATAATCAAATAAACTCAAAAACGGGTTTACAAGCATAACAAATCAACAAATTGAAGTAGAGGAATAGATAAAACGTTACTAAAGAGTTAGAAAAGATAACCACATGTTAGTTGAACACAACGTCCCCCTCGAACTAGATAGAAAAGTCTAACTACTCATATTTATGCGGGTTTCATACTTTTTAGCAGTGTTCGCTTTGTATCACCACCACTATATGATAGATTACACGAAAATATAGAAAACAAGTAAATAAATGCTAAGAAATAAATAGAGAAATAAAAGGAAAAGAGAAACTTATCGAAGAAATGATCCACTAATCGTATTCACCCAAGTATCGTTGATCAATTGAAACCTTTATTTCTTCCTTGAATATGAAAAACTAAGATCTTTCAAGCTAAAACTAAGAACAAATGAAGAAGAGAATTTTATTGAAGAGAAAGTTGGAGAGAACTACTAGCTAATTCTCTTCCACTAAGTTGTGCATTTCCTTCCTTACAAATGCCTCTATTTATAAGAAAAATTTCACAAGAAAACATAATAAAAAATTTTACAACTACTCCATTATGATTCCACTAATTGGTAACTACCAAATCATGATCTTAAATTACTCCATTAGTTCAAATATTGTATCATGGTATAGGTAAGCATCTTGGCTGAATTGTGCAATTGGAATTTCCTTTTTTTTTGATATTTTAATAGAAAGTTATGAATTTTCTACCAAAACATGGCCCAAGAAATCCTCCATTCACATCACTCTCGGTTTTACCCATTTTTGACCATGATATGATCCGAATCATTTGAAGAGGTCAACATCAAAGTTGTCGCCCTCTGAGTGTCCTTTCCAACAATATAAAGTCCAGGTCAATCCGAATTTTGTAACAAAAGTTATGGTCAAATTACTGAACTGCGGCAGTAAATTCGAGCTGCTGATTTTTTACGCTTTGTCCTTTCTCTTCAAATGGCCATAACTTTCACTAGGAAACTCCGATTTGGGATCCGACAAGAATGCGGAAATCCTCTTTTGATATTCTTTGATATTGGCCAAGAAAAATTGTAAAAACAACTTTTCATAAAATTGCATCGGAGGCCCTCCATCTTTGAATTTGCTTGCATTTCGGTCCCAAGTTCCGTTTTCGCTTCGTTTTTATCCATTTTGGCTCCTTTTGATTTCTTGTGACTCTAAACACACAATAAAAGGAAAACACATAAAAATAAACATATAATACTAATAAAACACACAAATACGTAAAATAGAAGAGTTATTTAAGTGCTTTTCGAGCACTTATCAGCTATGTTCAATCAGCAATTCAGTCCATCTAAGCATGAGGCCATTAAGAATGCCATGAATGTTAAGATGAACAATATGAAAAGTTCTAAAGGCAAGAAGAAAGTTCAGATTATAAAATCTAATGGAAAGTGTTTCCATTGTGATTTTAAGGGTCATTGGATGAGAAACTGCTCTAAGTATTTCACTGGCCTAAAGAAGAAAAAGAAAGGTAAATATGACTTACTTTTTCTAAAATCTTATTTAGTAGCCATCGATTTTTCTATATGGATGGTTGATTGGGGCGCTATTAATCATGACTATTCTTCTTTGCAATTGCTTAGCTCTTATGAGGAGCTTGCCGAAAACCATTAGAGTTTGCAATGGAGCAGTGGTTTCGGCAAGAGCAGTGTGAGTCATTAAATTTAGATTTAATGATATGATTTTTGTTTTAAAAAATTCTTAGACTCCGTAGAAATTTGATTTCTGTTTCAAAGTTGCATGAACAATTTTATTCATTTTTTTTTAATAGTAATGAGATTATTATTTTGAGAAATGGTCGTATTGTTTGTTCTACAATTTTTAAAAATGGACTTTATCTTTTAAAACCAAATTAAGAACCACTGCTTAATGTCGAAATGTTTAAAGTAGAACATCCCCAACCTAAAAGCAAAAGATTTCTCAAGCTGATGATACATATCTTTGGTACCTAAGTTTAGAGCATATTTGCTTGGAAAGATTAAATAGGCTTGTAAAGAATGGTCCTTTAAAAGAGCTAAACGTTAGCACACCTCCTGTTCGTTAGTCTTGCCTAGAAGGAAATATGACTTAAAAAAAAAATCTTTATTAGTAAAGAGAAATAGGTCCAAGAACCATTAAGCGCTTATACATATTGATGTGAGTGGTCCAATGACCACACAAGTTCGGAATGGTTGTCAGTATTTCGTTGCCGTTGTTGATGATTACTCAAAATATGGATATGTTTATCTTATGCAAATGAAGTCCAAGACTTTTTGAAAGTTCATGGGATTTCATGCGAAAGCCGAAAGGAAACTAGGTAAATCTTTGAAGTGCCTTCGATCCAGTCAAGATGGCAAGTATGTTGATACTTAGTTCAAAGATTATTCGCTAGAGCATGGTATTTTGTACCAACTCACTACACCTGGTATACCTCAACAAAGTGGTGTTGCTAAAAGGAGAAATCATACTTTGTTTGATACGGTGAGGAGTGTGATGAACTACGTGTCACTATTAGTCTCGTTGTGGGGTTAACGAGAAGTGGTTGGTTTTACGATCACCAAGAGAAGATAATTGTATTGACAAATGTCATCTTTCTTGAAAATGATCATATGACTAACTTCAAGCCTTGGAGTGAGGTGGTATTCGAGGTGTTACTTAATGATAAGATCATTCCACGACCAACAAGAGTTGTTGAAGAAACCATGAATGATACTATTGAACCAGATCAGAATCCCAAACCGCATCGATGCAGTGGGAGGGTGGTGAGACCGTCTCTCCATTATCATCAAGAAAACGAGGCAAGTGTTGTCATCTCTTATGTGGTGGAAGATGTTCCATTGTCATTCCAAAATAGAATGAAAGATTCTGATAGAAAGAGAGGTGGCTTGAAGCTATAAACCAAGAAATGGAGTCCATATATTCCAATTTTGTCTACATACTTGTAAATCCACATGAGTAGGTTAGACCTATTGGGTGGATCTATAAGAGAAAGAGATGAGCAGATGGGAAAGTAGAGACTTTCAAGGCAAAGCTAATGGCAAGGGTTAGACCCAGAAAGAGATAGTTGACTAGGAAGAGACTTTCTCGCCTATAGTGATGCTTAAATCTATCTATATCTTACTTTCAACCGTAAAGATTTATAGCCCAAGGCCAAGAGCAAAAGGTTTGCAAATTGTTTAGATCTATTTATGGACTAAAGTAAGCCTCTAGGTCATCGAACCATAGATTTGATGAAACAATCAAGTCTTACGGGTATTTGACCGAGTTTTGATAAGCCTTGTGTGTACAAGCACATCAAAAAATGGAAAAGTGAAATTTTTGGTGCGTTATATAGACGACATTCTACTCATTGGGAATGGTGTGGAATAGTTATCTGTTGTAAAGGGTTGGCCAGCCAATCAATTCCAAATGAAAGATTTGGGAGACGTAAGTTATATTCTTGGGATTCGAATCGTTCAAGATCACAAGGACAAATTATTGGCATAGTCTCAAAGGTCTCTTATATTGATAAGACACAGTTGCATTATAGAATGCAAGATTTCAAGAAGGGTTACCTACCAACTTGACTTGGAGTCGCCCTCCCCAAAGTGCGGTGTCATATGACATTGCAATAGGTGAAGGACATGAGACACTGCCTCTCGAAGGGTTTGGGAAGCACATATTAAATATAGGAGTCACTGACATGGCCCACATGCTTTAGCGCAACTAGGAGATTGTTGGGGATAGTACCCTTAAAGCATTGTAGTTGTACTTTGTTTTAGAAATTAATAAATGCAACATTTATTTTTGAATATATTAGCATATTGCATGCGATTTTATTGCCGCGAATATCATAGAATAAAATCCCTAGTTTATTAGATGTAGCCACAATCTTAGTATATAAGAGTCATATACAAGAGGATTAAGATTGTGGATAATAAACTTAAAATAAGTCCGTGATGAAATTAATTAAAGTATGAGATCTTTAATTGAAGCATCACTAATGCGGCCCGTGAACATTGCGAATGTGATCGTCTTATCCGGACCATCGATGTGGAGACATCTAGATGGGGGCATTTATATATAATGAGATTATATAGGACTTGGACCGATTTAATTTGCTATTTCACATTAAATTCCATTATCTTTGTGAAATTCAAATTAAATCATATAGATGATCATATGTGGATAGATCTTAATCCTGAGGTAAATATAGACTTTTGTTTGTTTCTATGTGCTTCTTAATTTGCTAGTTTACGTTTGCAATCGAGCATTCACAGCACTAGCATTTTAGATTCGCATTTGAAATTAATGGCTGGGAATATAATTCACAGATATGAAATCCATTCCTTCCTCAAGGAAGTAGAAAGACGATTCCCTCATTTATTAATTCTGGAACTGAGTGTTGGGCCCAACTAATTTATAATTAGTACCACTCACTAGTGAATTAATGGTACATGAGGATAAGAAGTAATTGAGAAGGTAAACGGAAATATTCCTTGGTCAATTACGAATCGTCTATGGAGGATTAATCCATATGTAGTGATTATATTAATGGACTGCTCAAATACACAGAGTAAAATATTCTATAATTAAGAAGCGTGCAATTTCATATTTTTAGTGGAGTAATAATGGAATTAATAAGTTGAAAAAATTAATTAAAAAGTTTAATTATTTTTTCCAATTTATTGGAGCTTCTAATTATAGGTCCATGGTACCCGATATGCCTTTCTAATTAATGACGGACTTGAAATACAGTTTAATAAATCCTAATAACATATGGGAAATAGTTTTCATATTTATTAATGGCTTAAAAGTAAAAATAATTAAATATGATATATTAATTATATTTATTCTAATTATGGGATAATTATAAGAGTTAATAATATCTACAAATATTGAGAATATTTAACAGAAATTATTTAACTAAAAGTTGCGTTATAATAGAATTTAACTCTCAATTCTTAAAGATTCCAGAGGATTGGACCCTAATAGGATTAGGCATATCCCACAACTATAAATAGGAGATCTCTTGTTAAACAAGACACACTTTTACAATTGTAGAAAATTCGTTTCTTCTGTGAGACAGATCTAACGAATTTTTCTCTCCTAATATTGAGTTCAAGTAAGCTCAATAATAGTGTAGAATCTCACCTAAATCAGTAAGTCAACTCTACATTTTCATGAGTTGAAAACAATGTAGAGAAAAGAATTAGGAATTCTAGATCTATATTTGGAGTGCCTACATATTGCCGTCAATTGAGAGGATTGTACTGGAAGGGTGTGGCTTCTACCAGATCTGATTTCGTAGCTTTTGCCAGATCTGATTTCACGTAAGACTACTTCTAAAGGTTAGTTTACTAATTCCCATTAGATCTATTAATTTAGATTAATTCATGATTATATATATATAGTCGTTCTTTGATTTGTTTTACAAAATTGCTTCTGCTATATTAGATCTGATATGATAATTGGAAATTTTAAACGCTAGAATTGTTCTGGCCAAGCATTAATTTCCAACAAGTTGGACCTCATCTCTACCTCACAAATCCTTCTAGAAACCCTCTAGAATCGAGAAAATAAAAGACGAAAGTGAGAAATTAAAAGAAGCTTTCAATTTTTTGTTATTGACTAGTATTATCGATTACTTCCCAACTCTTCACAAAATGCTCCATTTTCAGCCACCACTAGCGTTGCCATCTTAGCCCTCACCTTCGTCGTTTGCTGCTGCCGGCGTCGTCGCCGGAAACCATCGCCTATCCCTTGGGTTTTCTTCTCAGACGAGCACCGACGAGAATGAAGCCTGTATAGAAAATTAGGGATTTAAGGTGTTGATTTGGGATTTTTAAGTGGGGATTTGCAATTTAGTTCCTGAGATTTTTAATTTCCTTTAAATTAGTCCTTATATTTTATTTAAATCATAAGTCCCCAATTTTCAACTTTTAATTTTTATAATTTAACCCCTAAACTATATTTTCAAATTAGGTCGCCCAATTTATTTATTTTATTTAAGTAATCCCTTAAAGTTTATTTAATTTCAGGTCCCTAACTTTTAATTCTTATAATTTGACACCTAAACTTTTATTTCAAATTAAATCCTTCAATTTCTCATTTTTATTTAAGTTAACCCCCAAACTTTATTTGCACCTAAGTTCTCCATGTTTCAAAAATCTTATAATTTAGTCCAAAGTGCTTTTAATTCAATTTTATTGCATATTAAGCCCTCAAACTATCCAACACTTCCAAATCAACCCCCAAACTTTTATATTCTTTCATTTTTAGTCCTTAGGATCCATATAATCTATAAATACTTAGTAATTAAGTTCATTAAGGTAAACTAAACTTGTTATTGACTAGACGAGGCATATGAGCAGCTAGAAGACTGATTTTTCACCACTAATTAAGCTAAAAAACTAGGGAAAGGCTTAAGGTAGACTCCTTTCTAAAACTTTCTTTTCAAATGTGCGCATTTACAATTGATATTTGTTATAAATATTTACATGTAAATATTATATGACGACGTGCTTCCTCGACACTATGATGCTAGGCTTTAAGCATAATTACAAATAACAATGTGTTTATTAGCGCTATGATGATAGGATTTTAGTCTAATAAATAATAACAACGTGCTTTTAAACACATATATTGATTGTTGTGCGCATGTTTTCTCTATCCAATTAATAATTTACAGATTAAGGAGTCGGAGGCGTAGTAAGACGTGGTGGCTATCTAGTTATATTAAATAAAATAATTTTATTTTCGTTGCTACTCTATGTACCTTTGAACTATTGAAGTACGTAATTCGAATGTTTTTAACTATTTAATACTTAAATTTGGATGTTTTGAGTTATAGAGATCAAATAGTTATAAGACACTCTAATGTGTTTGCTATTTGGAATGAATTTGGAATGAATTTCTGTATTTTAGGTATTTCTTATTTTTCCACAATTATTATTATTATTATTATTATTATTATTATTATTATTATCGTCGTCATCATCATCATTATTGTTATTGTTATTATTAAAAAGAATTTATGAAATATTTTAAAGAAAGAGCTAACGTTCCGAGTTCTAAGAACCGGGGCATTACAAGGTAGTAGCTAAAAATTTAATTAGCAAAAATTCAGGTCGTAACAAGAACAAATTTCATGAAAAAGATAATCAAGAGATAGCCTTGAACCATCTTTCTAACCATAGATGTGAAAATGTTCATATATCGCAATACTCGAACGAGGAGTTATCCATGGCCTAGCTAGATTTCTAAATATCAAAATAGAGGCGATTATTACTACCATGGTCTTCTTAGTGTTCCCAACTGAAAATTTTAGTCTTCTTAGTTTGGTACGACGATCTAGGTAACAACACTTCTAGGTAACGTGCGAACGGTTTTATGATGCAATAAAATGAATGTTGAAAAGTTGGATATGGAAGAACCAGCAGTTTATATTTCCCTAATTATGAAAAAGAAATGAAGGTAAAATGAAATTAAATAGATTTTGTATTTCACAATACGTTAACATTTAGTATTTAATCAAAGCTCAAACTGAAACAACACATAAGTAAGACCATATTAAATTGAATCATATCACTAAAGATATTAAATCCATGCCAAAAAAGTAAAACATAGCAATAGCAACAACGTGGAAATGAATATGCGTAAATCATTTCTGGATGATTGGTAAATGAGTACAAAACTTCCAATTCTGAATTGCGATGCACATTGTTTGAAACTTCTTTTGTTGCCTTACTCAGCACCATATCGAAACACCACAAAATGAGAAGAACTGATTCTAATTCTAACTTTGAGTTAAATTCATGGTGATAACTAAAAACCTAAGGCAATGAGTGATTTCTAAATTGAGAAATAAGAAATTATTCAAAATAACTACCAACAAAACCCTAAAAGAAATTGAAAAAACAAAAAAACAAAATGTGATTTCAATTAAAATAAAAAAAATGCTATGAACGTTAATCGATGCTTAGCTCTTGAAATAGTAATCACCTCTAAAGGCACTTGTCGGGAAGTGATTTAAAGTCCTATCACACAAGCAAGAAGCACAATTGATCATTGTATTCAGATTTAGCAATCAACCAAATCATGATTTTCAAAACGAACGATGGAACAAAGCTGATTTGGATAAAGGAAAATGATACATAACTCTCAAAATGGCAGGGAGAGAGAGAGATTGAGTCATAGAAATTCTTGCATAAATTATTAGATTGTTACAAGGAATACAATGAATAAACTCCGCAAACATATCAAATATCATTGAAATCTAAAGAAGAGGCCCAATTAGGGTGACTTGGGAATTGTTGTGAGATGCTCCCTTGAACTTCTTACGGCCTTTATTTGTTCAATTCAATCTGCAAAGATGAGTAGCCATGGAAGATGAAGAGTGAACTAAGGAAGAATGAGGAGAGCTAGAAACGTAATCTGTATAGAATTTCAATTCAAATTAATGGTAGTAGGAGAGGCAGAGGCACAACTTGAATCATTAAGGCCTTGTTCTGCCACAGTTTTGGGGATTTACTTGAACGACGTATTAGATGTGTGATCGAAAATTGGGAAAATGTATTAAAAATGTGAAGTAGATGGTTGCAAATGATGAAAGAGAAAAAGTTAATGGAAATTAGCGGAAATTTATTGCAGAGAGAACAAGCCCCAAATGTCAAATTGAATTTTTAGGGCAATTGGTGTACTGCGAATAAATAAAACTCTACCAATCTAATGAGGACGAAAAACTATATCAGGGAGAGAGGGAAAAATGGATGAATCACGTATTGAGTGGGAGGGTTAAGTGTGATTTTATTGACCTTATAAGGTTAATATCGGAATAAAGTATTTTTCCACCTCAAACCACTTTTAGAAGGAGTAGATCACATGTTATGATTTTGAATTTTTTAATGATTTTTTCTACATTTTAATTCATTCTTTTCTAAATTTGAATTTTGTCAAATCAATCACATCCCTATGTCTCGCGAGACTTATGTGTATTATACAAATCTCTACCATTAAACTATACTCATTCTCCATTTTTCACATAAAAATACATTTAAAAATTAAAAAAATAAGGTAAAATGAAAAGAATTATAAAAATCGTACATTCCTGGTTCAGATTAGTTCGCCTATGCGGTCGCATGGCACATATAAAAAAAATTTGTGCCATGCGATTACATGTGCGGTCGCATGGTGCAATTTTTGTCAAAAATTCGAAATATGATTGACAACTCTGTATACATTAAAATTTTTAAACAAATAAATTGTTTTGGGCCGGATCAATTTTAGTTAGTCAACCCATTAAGCCTTTTGAATCTAAATGTCTATTAAAACCCAATTTCAATGTGAAAGCCCACGAGGCCAATCCTAGTTTTCGAGGCCCTTATTCACTTAACCCTTATTCATTTGATTTGTTAAATACAATTAAAATGTAATATTTATCAAATCATTTAAATAAATTAGGATAATTAGCGAGTGTTAAGAAATTCATTCAAATAAATAAATTGGATAAGTGTGGAAGGTTATAATGCTATCCAAATTTGCCTATATATACCCCACTAATCCATTGCAGAAAGCCCTAACCAAGGTCAATAAAAGGAGAGCTGCAGAAGTTCTAGAGCCACGTACAAGAATAAGAAGTGAGAAGAAGAGAATAAACACTCTCCAATTCTCAAAAGCCAGGCTAAAGTGAAAAAGAAAGGAAGAAGAAGAGATATAAAAATCTCATCAGTTCTTCGATTCAAGCTCAAGTAGAGGAAGAAATGAAGGAGAGAATAAAATTCTCTTCTGTTCTTCGAATCCACAACGAAACTAGCCACTGCAAACCAATGCCAAATCCACATTCAAGTTCAAGTTTGAAGCTAAGTCAAGTTTGTAAGACAAAGCCCTCCTACAAATCCAAATCAAGATCCAAACTCAAAGAGTCAAGTCAAAGCTCTTCAATAAATACAAACTATCAACAGTCTAGTCCTTTGGAGCCTAGGACCATACCACATGGCCCCTCGCTTTTAACCATAGATTGTTAATCAGAGCATCGCACAAGTCCAGAGAATCAATCCATTACAATTTTTCAAATTCAATTTCTAACATCCTCATTGTATTATTTTATTAATACAAAAGATTTTTTTCCGTTACAAAATCACCAAAGGAAGTTAATTTGCAAAAAAAAAACGATATTAGCACTAGCAAAGCAGGTGGTTGGAACGGGGTTGTCAGGAAATGCTAAAAATATATATTATCTGTCCAAAATGGGTACCGTATGCGAAATCTACTGCCCAAAATAATTTAAACTATTACACACTCGTTCAAAAATCACTGCAAAATCACTAAACATCATTATACATCCAGTACAGATTCATTACACACCAATTAAACACTATATGTAATTTCACACATTCATTGCGCACTCATTATACATCCATTACACACTCATTACATACTTTGTGTAATTTACACACCCATTGCACACTCATTACACATTTTGGGTAATATTACACACATTATAATCATTACACATTATGTGTAATGTTGCCCAAATTTTGTGCCGTGCGGTCACACTTGCAATTACATGACAGAAAATTTGGGCGGCGCCTGAATTACACTGTGAGTGAATGTAGGATTTTTACAATTAAATATAAAACTATTTACTTGATTCAAATTATAATTATTGGTATACAAATTTATCAAATTTTAAATTAGAATTACACTTGTCAACAATTTCAATTTTCCTGACAAAAATTCCTATTAATAACCATAGCGATACATATTTCATTATTTCACCCCCAAAACGACAAAACAGTCGTTTGTATGACACTTAATATTAATACGAAATCTCTAGTCGCTAGTGCATGGTGGCTGCCGAAATAAAATGAATCAGTCATGCACCAAAATTATTAATGAATTAAGTACAATAAACAATTTCGAAATATTTCGCTATCAGCCCCCGGAACGACAAAACAATCTACTGTAGGTTGAAAATTTTCATTGTCAATTAAAAAAAACCATTTGAATATTTTTTGTTGTACTTGATTCATAAATGATTTTGGTGTCCGTCTAATTCATCTGATTTCGTCGGCCACCAAAGATTTCACATTAATCTTAAGAATCATACAAACCATCATGATTATTATGTTGTTCGGGACATTATATAACCAAATATGTATCGTTATGGTTACTAATGAACATTTTTATCTGGACAATTAAAATTATTGATAAAAGTATAATTCTAAATTAGACTTGACTAATAAGTAATTAATAATTTATATTTTAATAAATTAATAAATCACTCAAATATATTTTGCATAAGTATATTTTGTATGATTTTTGAAATATTAAACATAAATGCCTATACTTTCTATAATTTACTCTTCGGATGTTTGCATACAAATTTTAATATATTTTTATGAGTGAGAAGATAGAGAGTTTGTGGAGTTAGATGATAGAGATTTAATAGTACAAGTGAATCCTCTAAAAATATATAAATGTGATTCATTTGATCAAATTTAAATTTTAGGAAGTAAGAGAAAATATAAATTTATAAGAGTATACAAACATGCCCTTAAACTCACTCCTAACATGGGCATCTTTATTATTATTATATTATAAAAAGAGGAGTCCCATGTTGGCAGCAGTGCCAACGTGGCGCTCATTAATATTTAAAACTCATTATATTTAAAAAAATCATAAAAATCAGCTTTGTAGTTTTTTTAAAAAAAAAGAAAATTCTACTTTTGGAAATAAACCAACATTAATTGATAGTTTTAAATAAGAAAAATTCTTTAAATATAAATGTTTTTTAATGAAACATAAATTTATCATTAAATGTGATAAACAAAATTTAATAAGAAAAAATTATTTTTGGAAAAACTTTAAATGTAATTTCATTTTTCAAATTTCTAATTAAACACATTAAATAATATGTATTTTATTTATTTATTTTTACCGTGTTAAAAATGTTCTACTTTTAGATAGTTTTGATTTGTAATGTACATTAGATTATGCAAATAGTGGATTATTCTTAAATCAAATAGTGAGTGCTATGATTATAATTGAATTTTCATTGAATAATTTATTTATTTTTAAATAAAGAATAATTTATCAATCTTTATCTTTATATTTTGAATTGCTATATTATCTTACCATTAATCTTTATATTATAATTTGTGAAGTTTTACGTAAGCAAAAATGCCAACATGAGAAAATTATAAAATTAGTTTTGAAAATAAACCAACATTAATTAGCAGTAATTAAAAACATAATTGAATATAAGCCAATATTTAAAATAAACATTTAATGAGAAAAAATTTATTTTGGAAAGACTTTAAATATAACATCATTTTTCAAAGTTCTAATTCAAGATATTAAATAATAAATATTTCTTATTTTTATTTAATTTTATCATGATAAAATTGTAGGTTTTAATAGTTTTGCTTGGTTATGTGAATTGATATGTTCAAAAATAGTGGGCATCTTAGGCTTTTTTCTTTTTTACAATCAAATAGTGAGTGGTTAAAATTATAATTGGATTTATGTTGAATAATTTATTTATTTTTAAGTAAAACAGTAATTTATTAATCCTTAGATTATTATAATTGAAGTTTCACGTTTGACGGATGCCCTATTGGCAATGCCAACATGACGCATGATTTCTAATTAAAAAAATCAATTGATATTTTTCATTTTTAATACGGTTGATGTGATATGCTCATTAACTGGATTTTGCATTGCGTGCTTTTTTCATTTTCTAAGTATATATAAAATTAAAATAAAAAAATTTTATTTCTACAATTAACATACAGTTTATGTAAATGGAAAGAAATCAAATGAATTATGTAGATGTGGAAAGAAATCAAATGAATTATGTGGATACGGAAAATCATCGGTATCACTACAAATTTAAGTTGCATAAAATTAAGTATAATACATCTTAATAGAGTTAAAATTAAGTAGCAATTATAATTAATCACTAAAAAAATGCATAAAATCATAAAATTTATCGTGTGTAATGTTCATTTCAAAAAGAAAAAATGTGTTCAATATAATTTTGATATGTACCAACGAGAAAGACACGTTTTAATAATCAAAGAATTTTTATATATTCATTCCCAATGATTTGTTTACAATTAATTATTCTCCATGAACATTGTTGTGTAATGCTATGCATGGCAATTAGAATTAAAATAAACGTTTTGATAAACTTCTTAATTATGTGAGGCACGTGAATTTTTAAAATTTATAATTATGAATTTACTCCACATTTTTTCATTGGCTATAATGTACAATATTATAGATTTCAATAATTGTTTACAACTATACAATTTCCTATGCATAAATTATATCAATTATGTAATTCAACATTTATATTTATAACTTTATATCAATTATTTACCGTACATAAATTTAATTATTCCCGTGCATCGCACGGGCGTAATACTAGTAGAGATTATTACAAATGGTAGGCAAAACGCGACCTATGTACTCCAATGATGTATCAGAAAACACGAGACCTTATTGCTCCGAGCCCAGCAACACAACCTCATTAGACCAAAGTACAGACAATAGATCCCGTGACTGAATACTTTCAACAAGATTAGCGTCTGCCGGTAAGTGGCTTGTCTCAGAATCGCTCTCCTTGTTCCGATCATCTTATTTCGCCTATAATTCACGTACTTACAGAAACAAATACGAAACCAAGAAACATGATTCGTGCTTTTAGTTTACGAGAATATGGGTATCTTGCTTTTTAATCAGTTTCTTTGCTTGCTTAGATATTGAATCATTATGGGATTCTGCTTATATACGGCCCCGTTTAGTCAGTCAATTAGTTCATGAAGGGTTTTCAAGGGAAAAAAGGTGATCCAATTCATAATTCTGTTACAAGAGATTGTCATTATTCTCCAAACGGAATTTCAGGTTCTGTCTCATCCGAGGCAGGACCAAGTGCAAGCAGTAGTAAGAATCACAAGCCCATAGCCATCTGGTGGCTACCAGCTTTGTCGATTTTTGGGACTTCTAATACTAATAGCAATACTGAGCAGAAAATTAGCTTTAGCCCTAGTGCTAGGAAAAAGTCTGCTAGTAAGAGAAACTATTATGAGAGTTGGAGATCAGCTGTGAGAAGGGTGATGATGAATGGTGGATCGATGAGAAGGATATTAGGGTTCAACAAACCTGGGGTTTCAATTTCCAACAGTGATATTTGGCTTTTGGGGATTTGCTATAAAATTTCTCAAGAAGGAGATGATTTGAATTCTTCCGGTTCTGATCCGACTCAGAGAGAGGGATTTGCTGCCTTTGTTGATGATTTCTCATCTCTGATTTTGATTACGTACCGAAAAGGTAGTATTTTTGTGTGGGTTGAAAATTGAATGCATGTATTGATGCATTATGATGAGGTAAAATGGGTTTCCTTGTTTTTTGTGCTTGTAGGATTTGATCTCATCGGAGATTCAACTTACACTAGCGATGTTCACTGGGGTTGCATGCTTCGAAGCAGCCAGATGCTTGTAGCTCAGGTATACCGTCTTCTAGTGTTAAATTATGACGATTTCTTCTTCTTCACCCGTTTTCTTTCCTTATAACTAGCAAATATGACTTATTTTCCTATGTGCACAGGCATGTCTTTTTCATGAATTTGGAAGATCATGGAGGAAAAATCTACACAAGGTATGTACAATTATTGATTTACGATGAATGTGATCAATTTTGATTGATATTTCAATGAGGTGGATATATAAAGCCTGTGTTGATGTTAACTTTTTTCTACCTAAAATCAACTTCTACTAGTAGTAAAAGTCAAACATTAGTATCAACTACACATCTCACATCAGCAATCATTATTATCCACACATCTCATGGTCCCACCACTATTCTTTTAAAAAGTTAGCTTTTAGGTGAAAAGAAGTTCATCCAAATGCACTAAAAATTTAAGTTTCATTATGCAGCCGCTTGATCAAAGTTACATAGAAGTATTGCAACTTTTTGGGGACTCTGAAGACTCGCCATTTTCTATACACAATCTTCTCCAAGCTGGAAAGGCTTATGGGCTTGCTCCAGGATCATGGGTGGGCCCATATGCCATGTGTCGCACCTGGGAAACTTTGGTGCGTAGTAAGAGGGATGAGAGTGAAAACAGAGGCTTGTCCTTGAAGATGGCTATATATGTGGTGTCTGGTGATGAAGATGGGGAACGAGGTGGCGCTCCTGTTCTTTGCATTGAAGATATTTCTAGAAACTGTTCCAAGTTTTCAAGTGAAGTTGATTGGATACCAGTCCTTTTGTTGGTTCCATTGGTTCTAGGACTCGATAAAGTCAACCCAAGGTACAGAGTTACATCTCGAAGTCTTTGAATATGTTATCAAATTTTTATTTATAGGTGTCTAGATTATAGATTATAGATTTCTGTCAGTCACCAGTTCTTTATGCTTGCTTTATGATCAACTGGAGATGATATATGGCATAGTAGCATGTCCTCTGTGTGCGGTCAATTTTCGAAAAATCTTGACTACACACACACACACACAAAAAAACGAAAATAAAAGAAAATAAAAGGAAAGCTTATAACGTAATTTTGGAGCTCAAATGAGTGAAATGGAAGAAGGATTCTTGATTTTGAACTGAAAAAAAAAAATGATTGCAAATTAACTCCCCTTGTTTTGTATGTGAACTTTACAAACTGTTCTCTGGGTTTCTAGTGAATAAAAGCTTTCATGATAAGATGTTAAAAGGAATAGACACACTACATCAAGAACCCGGGGGTTTTCGGAAAATCTAGAGGAATGTGCAAGATCAATACCTGTTTGGCTATAAGGTTACTATTTGTTTAGTTCGAATGGTTGTGCAAATAGCGTGTAAACGATAACAGACAGTAGTTCTGAGGTTGAAGTCTGTCTTTAATCTAGCAGAAAAAGGTAGAATAGAATGAAAATTTAATGAGTTTAATATAGGCGAAGTTTAAAGTATACCTTGTATGTCACGAAATATAATCACACTACTGTACTGTCAGTTTTAGAGGGAGGCTTACATTATAGTTTTTTGATTGGAGTATGCTAGTGGTATAGAATGTAATATAGACATTGAATAAATGAGACAGAAGAAATGGAATAAGAATTTGGGGAACAATTATCCAGCTTGCAACCATAATTAAAGTCTGCTTACAAGTGAAATCAGTCCCATTTATCGGAACATTAAACTGATCTAATAACAATTATAGTTTAAATAAAAGACTCCACTAAGTGTTTGTTTGATAGAGATTTGTGAAATAACAATTGTTGGATGTGTGGTTGAGAGAGAGAAAATGTTTTCAAAAATATAGAATGTTGTCAAATTGATGTGATGAATGGTTGAAAATGGTGGTAAGGGAAAATAACTTTTTGAGTAAGTTGTATGACTCAAGGGCTTAAAATCATATAAAATCGATAATTTATCATATCTTTCATACCCCAATCTTTTCTTCCCTACTAAAGGAACTCAACCCTGGCGAGTTAATCAGCAAAATCTGTCCATAGAGTTAAACCTCATATGTAATGGTTCGGTATCATATTTTGGTAGCTATATATTCTGAGCAATGGGGTCCCAAACCCTTTGAAAAAATAGGCATCATTCATCCAAATTTATGGTTCTTGTCAAATTTTTTGTGAATATTTCCTGAAATGACAAAATTACTCAAGTGGGGTTACAGTGGTTGGAAGAAATGATTTCCTAAAATTTTAGTTTTTATTTTATTTTTCATATAAAGTAACACTTTTTTGTTCAAACGTATTTAAGGGTTATTTTCTCATTAAGCATCAACAAATGTTATGCATATTTTTTGAAGGTTTGGGGTCCTGTTATCTACAGGGGAAGAGGGGGTGATTGCGTTTTATGCTTCATAACAAACACAAACAAAACATTTTTAGTTGACTCTGTAATATTTAAGCCCTTTCTTGTTGGAGATATATGGTATAGCCAAAACTGTAGTTGATTCTGTAATATTTTAGCAAAACTTGAGCTATACCGTAATACCTATTAAGAAAACAAGAACCAAGTAAATGTTGAAATGTTGGCAGGTATCTTCCCCTGCTGGCTGCTACATTCACTTTTCCACAGTGCGTTGGCATATTGGGTGGTAGACCTGGTGCTTCGACTTACATAGTCGGAGTGCAGGATGAGAAGGCATTTTATCTTGATCCGCACGAAGTTCAGCAGGTGCGTCGAATTCTGTTGACGCATACAATATGTTTTTAGTTGGTTATATCTCTTGCTATCACAAGTTCCAATATCTGGTATCAATCAATATGCAAACATAATTCATCATGATTTTAATAATAATGATATAATAACCTCTAGATAACCAGCTAAAACTGTTAATTATCCTTAATCTGATGTGCGTTCATGTTGTGATGCATGGTCATGTTGTCTTTATTTAGGCGCTGCATGCATATTGTAGGTCTTAAAGCATGCATTGTTGCCTTGTAAAACAAAACAGTAAATAATCTTGTCTTTTAGGTTGTTGATATTAAGAAGGATAATGTAGACGTTGATACTTCATCCTACCACTGCAAGTAAGTTAGCCCACTCAATAAATTAAATTTTGCTATGTCCAATCTTTCTTGATGTTGATCCGTTTTCTTGAATTAGTGTTGTAAGACAGATTCCTTTGGATTCGATTGACCCGTCGTTGGCTATCGGGTTTTATTGCAAAAATAAAAGTACGCAGGCATCTGTTCCCTTTTCTTAATCATTATTATTTTTTGAAGAACTTATGCTTCGTAGCGAGTTCAATGTGACCAATATAATCTCGTTTTAATCTTGGAAGGTGCTTTTGAGGATTTCTGTGGTCGTTCGTTGGAGCTAGTTGAGCGGTCAAATGGTGCTCCGTTATTTACAATAACTGAGACCCGCACTTCTCCAAATGCAGCTGCTCATCACGATTCTCCTCGAGAATATGATTCTACGGATATGCTGCCCTCTGATGAGCACGATCAAGACGACTGGCAACTCCTCTGATTAATGCTCTCGCCTGAGGATTAGATGTGGAATTGGCTGTACATTATTGCTATTTTTCGAATGACAATTTGTTTGTGTGAACCAACCACAATTTGCCTTTTGGTTAACCTTTTCGTTAAGAGTAGAAGATGGGATGTTGTAAGGTCATGCTGTAGTAGCTCATTCTTTTTAATTATAATATATATCTCACTCATGTTGTACCTCACTTGTTTATTGATATTGATATGGCTCTATGTTTCAGTCGTTTAGAGCTTATTCTATAGAAGATGATGATTTATATTGATTTATTCGAACGACGTATTAAATGTGTGGTCAAGAATTGAAAAAAATATATTAAAAAATATAAAGTAATGATATGAGTGATTGAAAATGATGAAAAAAAATTAATGAAAATTAGTGGAAATAATGGTATAGAGTAGGCCCTTAACTGATGGCAATGTGCATGATTTCTCAATGTACTGGAAATTACTTTTGCTAATCACTGTTTATTCCTGATCGATATTGATTCTTGATTGTAATTGATATTTTCAGTAATTAGTCGATTGACTAAAATTTAGAAAGGATGGGGTTAAATGCACCCAGCTAAAATGCTGACTGCATCCATTTTTTAAAAAAATAAAAAATAAAAATAAAAATAAAAAGACCAAACTTCCATACTAAGTGCACTCATTCTCTCTTTTCTCTTTTTTTTTTCCTGTTCGCTGTGAATGCAGCAAACAAGACCCCAAAAAAAAAAATTAAAGAAAAAATGAGAATTTTTGTATGATTTTTTATTGGTAGATGCAATTTTTACTATAATTTTTTGCAACCGTTTTGATAAGTAATTTTGAAATTTCTTTTAAGGGTGTGTTTGATTCATGTTTTTTTTTCCAGGAAAAAGTCATTTTCCAATTTTTTTCTTTGGCAATTTTTTTCTTTGGTTGGCTGTTTGATTACCCTTTTTTCTCAAAAAATATTTTCCAACTTTTCTCGAAATCCGTACTTTTCCTTATTTTGGAGGAAAATATTTTCCTTGGGGGGAAGTGGTTTTTGTTTTCCAGGAAAAGTTTCCCTCTTTTTTATGAACAATTTGCTTTAACCATAAAGATAAGGAAAATGATAAAATTTCACGGAAAAAAAAGCACAAAAACAAGGAAAACAATATTATTTTCCAACTTTCAAATTAATCTAATCAAACACCTACAAGTACCATTTTCCCTGGAAAACCTCTTCCCCGAATTCATTTACCCGGAAAACGTTTTCCTTGCAATCATTTTCCGACTTTACAATCAAACACACCCTAAATTTTTTGCAACTATTTTGACAATGAATTTCGAATTTTTTTTTATAATAGAGTAATTTTATCCAATTAGTGTAATTTTTTACAACCACTTTGACGATAAAATTTGAAATTTTTTGGTGATACAATAGTTAATTTTATCCGATTAGTGTTAAATACAATTATTTAAAAAAAAACTTCGAATGATTGTAAAAAATTTAAACAAAAAATGATAACAAAAATTTTTTATATGTACTTCTTCCTGTTATAAAAGTATAGAAACAATAGAGAGAATTTAGAGAGAATGAATTCTAAGGAATTCTCAGGAATGAATTTCATTAATAACTGAAGCCCTATTTATAGGAAAACTTCGAATGGTACAACCGTAATTACATAATTTCATCAAGGGTATAATAGTCATTCACATATAATAATTACATCTTTTACCAAATTATTCCTCCACCAAATTATTCCTCCACCAAATTATTCCTCATAATTCATAACCACCAAATTATTCTCAATTATTCATAACACTCCCCCTTGAATGACTATTAATACAAATGTCTTCTGGACTTGTTTGGAGAAAAACCCAGTGGGAAAAAAAACTTCCAAACCGATTGCGAGGATAGCTTGGAGTGGTTATATATCGCTTCATCAAAACATTGCTCCCCCTGATGTCTTCCAGCGGTATAGGAGTATTCATGTGCTGCCTCGTTAAAACCTTGTCAAGAAAACCCAGTGGGAAAAAACTTGATCGAAGGAAAAAGAGTACAGCTGCTCCGTTTGATTTCATATCTTGAGAACTGATATCTTTACTTCTGGTAAATGATTTCAATATCATCATCGTTTGGATCTAAAGCATTAGCTCCATTATAACTTGATCCAATAGATACACTGTATCAATTTCTCCTATCGTTCTCAATATACCATGAATATGCCTCGTTAAAACCTTATTAGGAAAAACCCATTGGGAAAAACCCTAATGAAGGAAAAAGAGTACATTATTCATGTGAATACGCCTTTAAAGTTGCCTCATTAAAAACCTTGCTAGGAAAACCCAATGGGATAAAACCTCACTAAGGGAAAAAGAGTGCAATGCGTATTTTATATAAGTATGCTGCAAGCATTTCAAAATCTTTCATACATTTGTATGAGTATCATATACATTGGTTTTATACTCTTTGTTCATTTAGAGTGCATCAATTTTCTTACACAACTACAAAACATTCACCATGAACACATGTCTCAAAACACACAATTTAAAGCATATAAATTCATCATAAAAACATGTAAACATATAAGTAAACCTTCATAACTAACTAACACTTAAAATATATCATTTAACATTTAATACTCATTTAATAGGTTATTTCATTCCCAGGGGCTTAGCTCCCCCTTTAGGGTACTTATAAACACGAGCTTAGCTCACCCGATCCTTTAATTTTCTTTTCGGTACTACATACACGATCGGTAATTTAACTTTCATGAGCATGCAACATATAATGACCACCATGTTTATCTTTAAACTTGAGCACTAGTCATCATCATCTCATCATCTCATAAATCAAGGATTTCACATTCACCACTTATCATCTTCAATATATCTCAATATTTTCATTATCATTGATTATATGTAGCGCTACATTTTCATATCGTGTCGACACTTTTCAATTTCATTTCTTTCCCCATATCGACATAACTTATCGAGATATCTCATTATTAATCCTCTTGTAGGATTACACAATATAGTTATGTCTATATACTCTTCAAGAGCATATGCCTCCGTTATTAAGACCATCTTTTATAATTTGCTTTGATATATATGTTTGGGGAAATCTCATAATATCAACGCTTCTGGCGTGCTAACTTATCAAAGCATCTTAACTGATATATGTGATTGTTCATAGCATCTTTTATGTATCTTTGAACTTCAAGTTCATATTTTAATTGTGAGGATATAACATGATGCATTTCACATATCATTTTTAACCTTTAATACTCCCCCTCATCTTTGAAAATTTAGAACACCAAAACTCATACAGCTTGGTATGATTTTAATCATATATGTTCTCATCATTCAACCTTAATATGGGAATTTAGACCGCTTTGCATTCTATTCTCGATATCGGCAATTTATTTGAGGACTTTAAATAATTTGCCATATAATATCCCACTTGTATGCATACTCAATCCTTCGTGATTTATTCAAGTATTGGGATATACATTTACTAGCTTTATCATTAAATCTGGAAATCATGCTCATACAGTGAGCAAATATTTCGTGAAATTTCAAATTACGAATCATATACACATGTGACTATCTAGTGGATCCATATCATAATATCTAGTAGTCCACATGGAGGATGAGTGGGCCCATATTTCTCATCCTTTATTCCGGATATATTTGGGATTTATTTCCAATATTGGCTAGTAATGATTTTATCATTTATCGAGAACAATCATTGAAGAATTCCTTTAATTCTTCACTTGAAATATTGATTTCAATAATTATTTAAACCGATGGTCAATCCGGTTTTGCAAACGAGTATTATTGAACTTCTAGTTCAGTAAATTCTTATATCGATTTCACTAGTATCTGTATAGTGCTCAACATGATTTATCATAGAAACAATTCACCGACATATTCCATCATCTTTTGGTGACATTATTGTCTACTATTGTTCAAACACTGAGTTACCCTCATACGCATCACATCCGCTATTATTTAATTCGAAATCGTAGCTCTTACGCTTTATTTAAAATCGAGTCTTATTTCATACGCGTCGTATTATTCTATAAATAAATCATCAAAATTATTGCAAAATTCATCCTAACAAGGGTCTATACATTATAATGGATCATATGCTCTCAAATCTTCGAAAATACTATCCATCACTACCGACCAAAATCCTAAAAAGGATTTATCGATGTAAATTTGGAAAGATTAAGGATGCTAATGAATAAGGGTATCCCACAAGATATCCGATGCTTGATTGAAGCAAAGGTTTGATTATCTGGTGAGGTTTCAATTCCTTCTAAATACATGCCTGGTATGGGTAAAAGTAGTTTTTCAAAGAAACGGAGAGCAAAAAGATTAGGAGGATGCTACAAGTGTGCTCGGTGGACATGTGACACTCGATGTAAATCGTGGGGTACTTGTCCGTAAACCTAAAAGATAAAATAGCATTCATTAAGGATGGATTGAGTAAGGAGCCTTTGGATGATATTCAACAGGCTCTTGAGACACATCCTAGTGGACACGTGCAAGGTGAGCTAATGGCCTTATGGGCCAAATTCAAAGATCAACAAGCACTTTATAGTCTTGAAATACTTACTTTAAAAGATCCAGTTTGTAAATTTAGTAGAATAACTTAGTATAATGATTTTCCCATATTTATGTAAGACAAATTTATGTAATATAGAATATCAATATTTTTCTTTTATTTGTAAATATCGCTGATTTTCGATTTTTTTTTTTCGTTTATTTTCTATCACCGATGTGATATATGTCATTTTCACTTAAAATTTTTTCTGCATTTTTCTCTTTCATATTTGTCAAAAAGTAAATAGTGCACTCAATTATTTGTTTGAAAATTTTTCTTTAAATAGAGGATTCATATATCTATCATTCATTCGCTGAAAGAGAAAGATAGAGGTGGAGATGGAGATGGAGATATCTAATCATCTCATGTAAGTCAATCTTTACCTCGCCAGTAAAAACTATATGTGTTCTTGGTGGCTCCAGACTAGTAGGTCATATCCAATATGTGGATATGGCACCAACTTGTAAGGGAGTTAGGGAAACAAAATATCAATATACTATATGGAGGGACTAATAACAAACTATTAAGGAGTCTTACGATGGCCGCACAATTATGGGGGATAAGAGTGTCAAGTATAATACCTTTTCATCGAATTGGAGGCGATGTCGAATTGGAGTTAGAAATGTCATTAGTCCAACCTGGATTGATGCTACAAACACAATCCATCCATGACCGCCGATGTACATGATGAGCAATAGTGAAGCTTTTATTGTTCTTCCAGCGGCTATAACACATTTGGAGGAAATATTCAATATAGCGTCATTTGCACAAATGGAATTTTCATACCAAACCCATAGGTTTATTAAATATTAATTATTTTTTCGATGGTTTGCTAGCATTTCTAGATCGGTGTAGAACATAAATTTATTTCTCGCTCAATGAGAAATATACTTGTTTCGCTAATACAGCTTGCCGATCTACTCATCAAGATTCAATCATATGTTCAAAAATCATGGAAGCTAAAACCCATCGGTCACAGATCATCGGTGTCAAGCTTAAAAAGAGATCCTTTGGATCTTTCATTATGAACCCAATGTTCTGGGTGGCAGAGTTACTTGAGTATTTATACTCTCGAGACGCATCCCTCATTTATGGGTTCAATATATATTTTCTTTTCGTATTTCTATATTTTCGAAAGTGTTTATTGTCATCTTTGATATTTTCAATATGTTCCACTTCGACTGCTTTTGTACTTCTTCTGGAGTAATAATAATATCATATTGGCTTTATTCAAATACAGAAATCTAGTGATTATGCTTCTTCAAGAGCATTTTATTCTCATATTAATACAATCTCATATCATCGATGAGATTACTTCATATAATCTCTCCATGCGATATATTTTCTTTGATTTATGAACATGGGACCTATTGAGCATTTTACTTTTATCTATTTATCCAATGGTAACTTCAAGTACCACTTGCTCAATTTTCTCCATTAATATTCGGTATATATGGAGAAGTAATTTTATTCTCATCGTCTACTTCTTCGAGAGTAGGATTAGAATATTTGATCAACTACTTCTTCTGGAGTATGATTAGTTATAACCAATCGTGTAGTATTACCCACCACATTGGAAATATATGCGAAATCTAAAGTGCGTAAATTTAAATTGCAGAAATTAAATTTCCTCCAATAGGTGGTCGAACCTACCTTATGGCAATTATTGCAATAAATATAAATTTACAGAATTTAAATAGCAAGAATTAAATTGCATAATGTTTAACTACTTCTTCAGGAGTAGGATCTGTAGTAGAAGGTATTACCCATCACTTAGCATATAAAGTGTAAATATATAAAACCTTCCGCTTAGTGACGGTTGAACCCATCATCAAGTAGGAGGTATTGCGAATTAAATTGCAGTAAATAAAGTGCGAGAATTAAATATTGAATCTGCTTCTACGGAGCAGATTTGTTCTTCTAGAACAAATACTCATTACTTCTACAAGTCACACACTTATCCTTCTAGAATAAGTACATTATGTAATTGAACTCTTGAGTTACATTAATATTTCGATCTTTTAACTCAAATGGACTTCAAGCCATTTTATATAATCAATGGATTTAGAATTTCTTCATGAATATTCTATCCATTTTTCATTGTCGTTAAAATTAGGTCGGTTTTACCCTAAAGGTAAAATTGTCCATTCCAATTCGCAAAGGTAAAATTGTCAAAAATATTTTATCAATGTTTTACGATTGAAAATTATCTCCTTTCTACTTCAATTTATCAATATCAAAATGTTCAAGGACTATTTTGTAACTTTTTCAAAAATTAGTCTTGCTTTGCAAATTTTTGAAAGTTTACCTTATCAATATTAGTGTCAAATCGAAGCTCTCGTTAAATCGAGTATAATGGAGTCGAAAATTTGATTTTGATAACGTATACTCCTTATATCTCGAGAAAACGAATATTATAGTTTAATATATTATTATATTATAAAGTAATATAATTTATATATACCTTTTCCTTTTTGGTAGAAGATTGAACACGCACGTATTTCCTCCATTCGCTAATTCTTGAATTGCCCATAATGCAATAATCATCATTAAGCCAAAATATAATATTATTAAACTATAATTAAACACCGTAGATGAGAGAAAAGTTATAAATGTTGCGTCTTTGAAGAAAGAGAACGGAGATCGTGAGAGAATAGGAAGAAGAATAAAGGAGATCTCTCGAATGAAGATGATTTTGAGAGGAGAGAATCTTGATCAGGAGAATTGTTCTGTGAGCATAGTTTTAGAGATAATTAATCTGACTAATATTAAGGTTTACGTCTGAGAGGTTAAATGATAGATCTGGTTGTAGAAGCATACTCCCTTCATATTACTCAAATGGCTGAGACTACGTCTTTGATAACGTGTTATAAAAGTATAAACAATAGAGAATTTAGAGAGAATGAATTCTAAGGAATTCTCGTGAATGAATTTCATTAATAATCAACCCTATTTATGTGAAAAACTTGAATTCAGATAAACTGTAATTACATAATTTCATCAAGGGTATAATAGTCATTCACATATAATAATTACATCTTTTACCAAATTATTCCTCCACCAAATTATTCCTCCACCAAATTATTCCTCATAATTCATAGCCACCAAATTATTCTCAATTATTCATAACACTTCCTTATTTTTTTTAATTGTTATTTTTTTCTAATTATGTGGTGTTCGCCCCATTTATAGCGAACACCCTTTTGCAGTGTTCGCTTTGGAGCATGCGGCCTCCTTTTTAGAATTTTTTTAAAACTTACATGAGGGCTGTGGTAAAATTGGAACATTAGCTAAAATGAGTGTAAAAAGTAAAGCGGTTGGTGTACTTGGCCACACTCATTTAGAAAATGTCATAATAAGGTACTTTATAAAATTTATTTTTTTTACGTCTAAATGTTCAGTAACAACATATTAGCTGTACAAATAAGTCACAACATTGTGACGGGAGACATCACCATCAATGATTATATCATCTCTCAATCAGATCATAAGGTAAAAATTCTGCCCATCTCATAAAATAATAATAATAATAATAATAATAATAATAATAATAATAATAATAATAATAAATAAATAGATAAAATAAAACAAAGGCGTGCGGTCCCTGAGTTCTTGCAGAAAAAATTCATTGTGCAACATGAACTGATTCTACATTTTCTAACTGAACTTTAAATTAGCAGAAAAAACATAAATACAGCTAACTATACAACATGATGAAAATCTATTACAAAGATTATTCATACACTGCATATTATACATTTATACTCGCCAACTGCAACAGATATCTCTAAGGTGGCATTTTGTGGAAATAGCCTGCTTCCTGCGTCTCCCGTCCCATTTCAATGCAGTAAATTCAGCAAACACAATTCATACTCCAGAAATAACTTACCTGCAACATCTAAAGACAACAATCAATGCTTGATAAAACAATTCGTTTCCTGAAAATTCATCTACAGGCGTAATACAAGTCATACCGGTTTTATCTAAACCAGAGAGATGGACAATCACCGGAGAAAAACTTTCCAAATTCAAAATGTTGCCAATTCAAACATGTGCCATTAACTTGTTGCTCCAAGAATAGTAAATCTATGGCTCAACTAGCAAAGAGTCACAATCGCAAAACAGAGAAAGAAAAAATAAATAAATAAATAAAATAAAATAATCAATACTATTGCCATTGCTATGGACTTGTGACCACCCTTAGGCTGCTTCTATTGCCATTTTGCTCAAGCTCCCAAACTCAGTACACAACCAACACAAGAAGTAAACTTCGGTCAGGACACCATTGAACCAAACACAACCCCATATACATCCTCGGAGAAAAGTCACATATCCCTCCCCGCAAAAATCGACGAATACAAACATTTAACTCTTCAATTTAACAATTTCCAAAACCTTTACATATTACTAAAAATCAAGAAGTCATTCAGATTGTGAAAGAAAAAAGTAGAAAGTAGCGACTTTGGTTTTGCTACTTTTCATTATACTTTTCTCCACCCATTCACAAACCAACATTTCTATGGGTTCGCCACTTACAATTTTCACCTAATTTTCATCCATACGTTCTCACGTTCACACAGAGCAAAAAATTTAAGTAGCAATGCCAAACTCTAAAATAATAAAATTCAGAAAGCAATGCAATCCATTCATTAGAAATAAATAACCTTCTTTTCTTTACAGAGAATTTCGTGCTTTAAGCTCATCAGTGATGGTAAATAAAGAAATGAGATTACCTTTGAGACAACTATGTACCGTTTGGATAGAATAAGTCAACAAAAATGAAATAAGATCTGAACTTAAATGATGCTGGATTCCGCAAACAAGAGGCCAAGCAATTTATGAAATTAGCTGAAAAACTATATTTTTGCAGCATTTTCTAGTAAAGAAAAATTACGTCCTGTTTCTAAATTTATGATGTCAAAACAATGACTTCACCTTCTATGTTGAGATCTAAGGAAATTCTGAACAATTTCTCAATTATTTAAGCCAATACTAAAAAGTTCTTAGAAGCACCTGATATTACCTTAGAAGCGCCTTGATTTCTGTTGTGGAGGGTAACCAGTCATCCCCATGCCGGGGTCTTTCCTTCTCATCTATTCATATCATAAAATAATAAAACATGAATATCCATTAGGCAGAAAAAACCCATAAATATTCGACGGCTAATTGCTTGAACCTGTTGCTGTTGATGAGCTTGCGGAGCAACACCGCGCTGCATCGGCATGCCACCGGGATTCATTCCGCCGCCCATTCCTGCCTGCGAAAGGTTATAAGCTGGGATACCCGGAGGTTGCATCCGCTGCATACCAACCATAGGCATTGGCCGAGGCATGGATCTTGTCTGCATTACATGGGGACCTTGCATTCCCCCAGATACGGAATTCCCAGATGACACCTGATAATAAGAATATGTGTGGATGAGAAAACACATGGCTTGCTAATAAATTATGATGAGAGTTAAATGCGATTAGGCCGCTAGATCCTTTTATTATCATTTATTGTTGATATCAATTGGAGAAAAGTAACTTTATGTCATTTTCTTGATAAATATATACAAGGGGAACATTTACAATCAAGTCCCCAGACTCCCATATTGGACTAACTTGGTATAACACTATACAAATAAAGACTATATGAATCCTAAATATTCCAACACTCCCCCTCAAGTTGGTACATAGATATCACACATGCCCAACTTGGATATCGTACTATCAAATGGACAACTGGCTGCTCCATGTGTCATTACATCGGCTAACTGTTCTGCACTTCTGATGAATCGGATTTCTACATTTTTGGTGTCAAGGTTGTCTTTGATATAGTTCCTATAACCTTCAACATATTTGGTTCGATCATGTTGTACAGGATTATTAGCTATCTCAATGGCAGCCTTGTTATCACAAAAGATTAACATAGGCTTGTCCGGGCCGAAGCTAAGCTCACTGAGAAGGATCTTCAACCAAGATAGTTCAGTAATCCCATGATGTAATGCACGATACTCACCTCCAAGACTAGATAGTGAAACCACATTTTGTTTCTTACTTTTCCAGGTTACAAGATTTCCTCCAACAAAAGACACATATCCAGAAACAGACTTTCTATCCAACCGTGATCCGGCAAAATCAGAGTCTGTATAACCAGCAATATCAAGATGCCCATATTTTTTGTACAAAATCCCTTGCCCGGGGAAGATTTCAAATGTGATAAAATACGATTAATTGCACCCATGTGCTGTTCACTTGGATTATGCATGCACTGGCTCACAACACTCACAGCATATGATAAATCGGGTCTGGTATGAGTCAAATAAATCAACTTTCCAACTAATCTCTGGTACCTTTCCTTGTTTGTGGGAATTTGATCTGGATAAATAGATAGGCCATGGTTTACCTCAATAGGGGTACCTATTGCGGCACAGGCCGACATACCAGTTTCTGCCAGGAGATCCAGTACATACTTGCGTTGCGAAAGAACCAATCCTTGCTTAGATCGTGACACCTCGATCCCCAAGAAATACTTCAAGGCACCCAAGTCTTTCATTTCAAACTCTTTTGTCAGATAAGTCTGAAGTTTCTCTATTTCTCTAGGATTGCTACCAGTAACAATCATATCATCCACATAGACCAGAAGTACAGTAATATCTGGACCATCTCTCTTGTAGAATAAAGTGTGATCTGCGAAGGACTGTTTGAAACCATACTTCTTCATTGAGTAACTTAACCTTCCAAACCATGCGCTCGGTGATTGTTTTAGCCCATAAAGGGCCTTTTTCAACTTACATACCTTGTCTCCTGGGGAATTGAAACCGGGAGGAGGATCCATATAAACTTCCTCTGCCAAATCACCGTGTAGGAATGCATTTTTAACATCAAATTGTCTCAAAGGCCAATCACAGTTGACCGCTAGAGAGAGAATGACTCTAACAGTATTCATCTTTGCTACTGGAGCAAAAGTCTCCTGATAATCAAGCCCATAAGTTTGGGTGTATCCTTTGGCAACTAATCTTGCCTTATACCTGTCTATAGTTCCATCTGACCTGTACTTCACCGAGTATACCCATTTGCAACCTACAGTCTTTTTCCCCGGTGGCAATACAACCATCTCCCAAGTAGAGTTCTTCTGGAGAGCATCCATTTCTTCTAGCATGGCAAAGTTCCACTTAGGTTGATCAAGGGCTTCCTGAAAATGATTTGGAATCGACACAGAGGAAAGCTGTAGGGCGAATGCCATGTTAGTTTTAGAAAATCGATGGTAAGAGACATAGTTAGAGATGGGGAATATAGCATTTGAAGATGTCGAGAAACCCAACCTATCTGGTGGGTTACGGCTTCGAAGAGGATATCTTCTTTCTTGGGTATCAACAGTATCTAAAGTTGCGGGATTAGGAGTAGGGGAGAGAGCATGTACCTCATTTTCAATCTCAGTAGATGTCGAGGGCACTAGAGAGTCGGCAGGAGAGGGAGTATGAGAGAGATTGTCTAATTCTGACAGATGCTCGACAGTTCCCTCAATAACAGGTACGGGTTCCTCAATAACAGGTACGGGATTAGTTTCCAAGTTTCTCCTAGTATAACACTTTTGGAACAAACTTGGTGACCTCTCATTCCCAACTTGAGACTCCCCTCATTCCCCAGACATCCAAGTTTGCTTCTCTTTCAGCCATATCCGTTCCTCTTCTCTACTACTAATCTCCCCCTGAAGAGGACTCAACGATATATCATCCGAGAAGGACGACTTTGACTCACAGAACTCCACATCCATGGAGACATAGTATTTTCCAGTGGAAGGGTGAAAGCATTTGTAGCCTTTTTGAGAGCTAGAGTAACCAAGGAAAACACATTTCAAGGCTCAATGGTCAAGTTTGTCCCTCAATTGAGAGTGCACATGAACATAACACACACAACCGAAAATCTTAGGGCAAATATTTAAGGCACAAGGAAGAGTATGGAAGCGAGACAACACTCGTAAGGGGGTTTGGAAGTCGAGTACACGGGTAGGCATCCGGTTGATGAGAAAAACAGCAGTTGACACTGCCTCAGCCCAAAAATGTTTCGGAACACGCATAGTACAACATAATACTCGAGCTACCTCAAGAATATGTTGGTTTTTCCGTTCAGCAATGCCATTCTGTTGAGGTGTGTAGGCACAAGTTGTCTGATGGAGAATGCCATGATTTGTGAAAAAGCTGGTAAGGGTTTGGTTTACAAACTCACGGCCATTGTCAGAGTGAATAACCTTCACTTGAGTACGGAATTGAGTTTCAATCATTTTCAAAAACTGAGGAATAACATGCACCACGTCACCTTTAGTTTGTAACAAGTATATCCAACAAGCTCGGGTACAATCATCAATGAACGAAAGAAAATATTTATGACCCAAAGCAGATGGTGTAGAGAATGGGCCCCAAACATCAGTATGAACACAAGCAAAAGGAACTGAACTTTTATTGATACTCACTTTGAAAGGTACACGATGATTTTTGGCAAAAATACATTGTTCACATCGCATACTAGAGCTTGATACCTTTTCAAACAACTTTGGGAACAAGTGTTCTAGATAAGGAAATGAAGGATGTCCTAAACGACAATGCCACAAAAAAATCCTATCCTTAGGCGAACATTTACTAACAGCTTGAAGGCTACTACCACCCTGAATTTGCAACTTCCTTGTCCCCTCCAAAATATACAGCCCTCCTTGAGCTCTACCAGTGCCAATCGTCATCTTCGTTTGATTGTCCTGAAATACACAATGAGTAGGTGAAAAAATGACTGAACAATCAAGATCACTTGTAATCTTACTAATAGACAAAAGGTTAGTAGAGAAGGTAGGTGCAAGTAATACAGAAGACAGAGATAGTGTAGATGAAAGGGAGACATTCCCAGCCCCAATAATTTCGACAGGAGCCCCATTAGCCACCTGAACAGACTGGACATGAGATGGAGTCAAGGTGTCAAGTATTGTAGAAGTACAAGTGAAGTGATCGGTCGCCCCTGAATCTATAACCCAAGTATCACATGTAAAAGAAGTGGATATCAATCCAAAATTACCTTCCCCAGGGGGTGATCGAGAAACATGAGAGGCAGAGGGTGCATGAGAGATAGCTGGTTTTCCTTCTTTTCGTTCTTCCCTCTTTGCTAAATACCATTCGGGAAATCCATTCTTCTTAAAACACTTGTCAACAGTGTGCCCCTTTTTATAACAGAATGAGCAAACTTCAACAGACTGATTGGAACCACGTGATCTAGGCTGAAATCCCCTAGCAGCCAATGCAGATGTCTCAAACTGACTTTCAGCTCCCATGGTGAGTTGTCTCTGTTCCTCACGGCGAACAATAGTGAAGGCTTCCTCGAGGCTAGGAAGGGGTGCAGTCCCCAAAATACGACTACACACCTAATCCAAACCATGATCAAGTCCTGCAAGGAACATATAGATTCTGTCCTCAGCTGTCCGCTTCTTTACTTCCTCAATATCTGAAACACACTTCAAGGAGTTAGGTCTGCGATAATCTAGCTCCAAGAAGGTAGAGTTCATTTCAGTATAGTAGGCAACAAGAGGCCGACCCCCTTGGCGCAACTGGAAAGATTTCTTCATTAACTCATAAATCTGTGATGAATCAGACACATCAAGATAACTCATTTTAACTGCATCCCATATGTCTTTTGCTATATCACACTAAACGAAATGAGCAAGAAGCGTATCTGTCATAGAGTTAATGAGCCAGGACTTAACAACGGCATCATCAGCCATCCATTCCCCATAGTTACTGTCAGTTTTCTGTGGTATAGTTCTCTCAGCAGAGATGTGATCAGATTTCTTCCTGCCAGTAATATGCATCTCCCAAAGTTTGGATCAAATACGATAGTTCGTGCCATCAAGTTTAATGTGAAATAGAGCTGATGTCTCATGGATTAAAGGTGTGACCCCCTTATTCCCAGCCATATTCCTTAACTAAAGGGAAAAGGATGAAGAAGGAAAATAGCACAGAGGACCTTAGCTCGAGATGGCACAGGAGCGAGAACCCTAGCACACTTGAAATGGCGAGAGAAAAAAGAATAAACTTCAGCCGAGACTGCAGGGCCCAACTCGCGCTGACAGAGGAAGAATCGCGATAGTGGAATGCCGAGAAGAAACTGAAGAAACCCTCGGCTGACCGAGTAGGTAAGGTCGCGAGCCTCTGGGTACTGTATCGCCGGTGGCTAGGTTGTGAATCGCCGTCGCTTCTGCCCGATGTCGACGAAGAAGGCCAGGGTGAACTCGGGTTAGGGTTTTTTCTCTAGCTCTGATACCATGATATCAATTGGAGAAAAGTAACTTTATGTCATTTTCTTGATAAATATATACAAGGGGAACATTTACAATCAAGTCCCCAGACTCCCATATTGGACTAACTTGGTATAACACTATACAAATAAAGACTATATGAATCCTAAATATTCCAACAATTGTCAAGACTACAACGTATTACCCAGTCTAATTTTTCGTCCCAACAATGTGACCTTCCATCAATACCACTTCACACCAAACCCCTACGTTTTTTGGCGTCAAGTTGCAACTTTTTCCCTCATGCATTAGAACTTCAATCTATCTAATATTTCTATTCTCATTGCATTTTGACGCTTTATCTAAGTAAATAGCTATCAATATATGGTCAACAATCTAGTTAGTCCCAACATAATTGCAAATGGTTTTGGAGCATGACTACAAATTCAGGGACAGGCCCGCTTTCAAATCCCTATCAATATGAGGGCTTTGTATTGGATAAAAGAACAAAGAAAAATTAAGTTCATCTTGAGATCATTTTGCTGTATTCTATGATACATAATATTGGATCTTGCTAAAATATTAGTGAGCAAGCATGGGTTAACTGAAAGAACTGTAACTTTCTAACTCAACATCCCAACATGAATTAAATTAAATACCCAGGCACAACATAAGAGTATCCTGTAACGTATCCTGCTACACTCTTAAAGTAGTGCTATATTGGTCCTTCAGATAGAGGTTGGACAAATTTATCCTCGTAAATAGTTGCCCTATTAAACTATTCATAATTTAGCGAACCCATATGAGGCATTGAATTTAATAATCAGATTATCTTGATTAAGGTTGATTTCATCAATTGGGTTCAGTGCAATCTCTACTTAGATTAACGACATACTCCATAGGTAGTTGAATCAAGTAATTCTATTTTTTTGTGAGTTGCTTCAAAATACTTTTAAATTATTTATTTACCCACAATAAGAGCTTAAGCATTTGTCATAACTATAAGCTCAGAGATAAAAACTGCAAGGGTCATAGCGATAAGCTCAGAGATAAAAACTGCAAGGGAGAATAGCCCCCTCCCCCTCACCACCCCAACTCTTTTAAGGAGAAATTGGTCTTCTTTCTATTAAAACTACCCTATAGGGAAGACCAATATCAAAAAGTACTTATAAGAGGGCTTATTATCAAATTGGGCTTATAAGCTACCTTTTCTCAAGCAATAGAGCAATACCAGGTGGCTAGAATGTTGAGTGATTTGTTGACTATAATGATACCATATGACACAAAGATAATAAGAGGATGAAATTCATTGATGATTAATCAAGACGCCAAAAGGATAATGAACTGTTAACAGAGACAACTGAACTGTTAACAGAGACAACAAATGTGATTCTTGAAATCTAAATACAGTCTCATGAATAAGCAATCTAGATCTCGAAAAACTTTATAAAAATCATGCAACCCAATTAGTTGAACTACAATGTCAACATTGTAAGCATAAATCCCGTATCATTTGTAGCAGTTCGAACTTGGAAAGCAGAAGATATTGCAACATTGAACATGTCCACAAGAATGCCCGTAGTAGAAAGGATAAATTTTTATTTTTTATTTTATTATTATTATTTTTATTTTTATTTTTTTTAAAAAAAGAAACAATTTTGTATTAATGATGAGGATTACACAAAATCGAAATCAGCAAAAGCGGAGCCAATTCAGGCCCAGTGAGGTCCATTGACCTCACTGGGTTCTGCAGAAGTCCATTGAAAAATGAAAATGGACCTCACTCAAATTTTGGAAGCCCAAAAAAAATGTTGGTGAAAATTGTAGCCCAAAACTGAAAACTCAAAGTGAACCTCGTACTGTCCAAACTGAGCTTCTTGCCTTCTTTGTTCTCTTTCTCCCTTTCTCTCGTCTCCTCTCTCTCTCAGTCTCCAGCGCTCTCTCTCTCTCTCTCTACCTGTGCTCAACAGCGACATTGCTCAGAGCAGTCGCCGACACTGTCACACCGGCAGCACCACTCCACTAACTCCAGTACTCCACAATCCACTGCTTTGCTCGTCCACGCCTCCACTGACCACAGTCCAATTGCATCTCGGTTTTTGGCTTTTTCACTTCGATTCTTCGAAATTCAAAGTGGGTTAATTCGATTTTCACTCTTCCCTTTTCCGCTTTCTAGATGTAAAATGTTCAATGATTATTGTTTCTAGTAGTTAGTAGTATATACAAAAAGCCCTAATTTTTTTATATCTAATTTAGTAACTAGATTTAGGGTTAATGATTATTGATTAATTGAATGTTTGAATTAATAATTGTGTCATTGTTTCATTGCTTGGAACTTTGTAGACTGGCAATTTGGCAGGTCAACCTTTAACCTTTTAAGATTGTATCTAGTTAATTAGTTTGGAGAGAAAATATCAAATAATGTGGAAGAAGGTAACCAAACCTAACCTTTTAAGGTTGTATTTAGTTAGTTTGGAGAGTAAAAATATTAAATAATGTGGAAGAAGATGACCAAACCTAGCTTTACACCCTGCTTGGTAAACACATTAGGTTAATTAGGTAATCAGTAAACTCCTAACAAAAATTCAGATGATGAGACGAGCCTCATCGACTAACAAATAGTTTTATTTTCTTGGACCTAGCTAGCATTGCACTCTGCTTGGTAGCTGGATTGTCGGAAGCCTTAATTTTTAATTAGTTAATTAGTATTTAGCTAACTAGTTAACTAATAAATAGCCTTAATCTATTTTGAGTATTTAGTTAATTAATTAATTAGTTTGTAATGTTTATTGTTTAGCAATTAGCAGTGGTTTATTAGTGTAATATATATTTCAGACTATGAAGAAAATTGATGGATACTTTAAAAGAAAAAGAGTTGAAGAAAACGTTATTGAGGTGAGCACGAAAATTTTATTTAGTTTATAAGCTTTGACTTTGGCATTGATTCTACCGGTTGCCATTGCTACGGTGGAAAGAGTGTTTTTTGCAATGAATTTCGTCAAGGATGATTTGCGCAATTGAATGGGTGATGAATGGCTGAATGACAGTTTAATTATTTATGTAGAGAAAGATATTTTCAAGAATTGATAACGAAATCATTGTCAAGCAGTTCCAAAATATGAAAACTCATAGAGAACGATTGTAATATACGATATTTGTACTTGTTTCTATTATTAAAGTACATTTGATGTTCTGTTTCTAATTGTTTCTGCCCTTACTGAATTGAATTCCTGGCAATGCCACTGGAAATCAGGAACCAAAAAACAAAGGGTTCCTACAACACTACATCAGACTATTTACAAAATGTTTCCCCATTCCCTACTAAGAGCAAAGAAAGAAATGCCCTCAAAATCTTTAGTTCTATAAAAATATATTTCTTCAGTATCACAGTTGTATATGGAAACAGAATTAAAACGGCAAAATTTGTCAACTATGTAATTTCGGATCAGTCAGTTTATGGCACATCATATTTGAGTTGCAATTAAGGAAAATCCTTAGAAGCACGAAACATATGAATTGAAGTAAAGCATGGACACTACAAGGTGCCACTATTAGAAGTTCTTACCATGCACATTTACGGATTGATAAGATTATACATATGGGAATAACATAGGTGGTGCTTCTATAAGTTTGAGAAGAACTAAAAAGGAGAATAAAATCACCATTTTGATTTTTCGATAAATTGCGTTCAATTCTTTCCTTACTTATGAGGATGGGATCTCATGATTTATATCAATTACTTTAAACAACCATGAATATACTATTTAAACAACCATGAATATACTATGTTTGCATTAATCCAATTTAATAGTTTATTCAAAAACTAAAACACGTGCAATTGTACAGATAAGAAGCGCACAAAAGAACAGTGTAGTCAGTTAAACTAATTTTTATACAACAGGGAAATCAATTTATTTGTATTCTGTCATCAACAAGACCAAAAAAATGAAAGAGATTTTTAATGTCCGGCTCTAATTACTGTTAAACATCCATTTCACAATTATGTGGAAAAAAATTGATTGCTCTTCTACTTCTCAATTATTTCAAGCAAAACACATCCACACAAGTATCAGTATCAGACTAAATTGCTAGTATAAGAGTTCTAAACATCATTTAGCTTTAAATAAGATTCCATTTTAATTCCCCTCCTCCCAAAGCACAAGTGTCGCAGAAGGAAATAGTGTTGCTTCCTAAAGGTGTGAAAAAATCATAAGAAAAACAGCATCCATTTTCACCTTGATGTTTATAGGCTGTTTCCTTTCCCAACGCTGTCAAAATATTATGTCAACTTTAAGAACCTAAATAATTAATGAAACTCAAGTAAAATTTCTCGAATAATAGTAGTCCCCTTGACGACTATAAAATCTAACACATCAGGAGACATGAATTAACACCCAAGTTAACTCTAGCCGATGTCATTAGAAGACACTACCTTACCTTGTAGCCAAATAAGGGATCATATCATAAAAGTCTAATAGATTCATATGATAAGTAAGAAACCAAAAACGGATAAACTTCATGACAGAAGTTGTAAATCACCCTTAAAAATCGATTTTTTTGTCCTCAGTTGAGGCATCAAAAAGATTATTTAGTGTTCTGATTAGATATTAAGTTCTCATATTTCAACTTTCAAGAAATTTTCTCAATCCAATGCATGTCAGCCAAGTTTCTGCTTGCTTCAAATGACATTTTGGAGCTAGATGTGTCCCCCACATCAACTACCTCTCTTTGTAAGAATGGACCGTACATAACTCAAATCACTATAACCTGAAATCTGGATCATTGGAGTTACCATATGAAAATTGGCCATGATACTCAAGGAGTAGACTTATTGCTTCATACCATCAATATACTTTTAAAAGCTTAAAACTAAGGCTAGTTCAAAGAGTCATCTTCCTGGAAAATTCAACTCTTAGAGACGCTAACAATTTGCTTTCACAACATTATCATTGGAGTGTGCAGTTAAATCTAACCAGTAAAACTGAACAAAAGTAGACATACCGGTTGAGAGGGTTGAAGACTAATTGGTCCCTCAATATCAGTGCTTGTATCCACTGGTCGAGTTGGGTAGCTTACAACTTTCTCTCCGGGTTGCGGAGGCACCAGTGCACTGAGACAATCAACCAATTAAAGAATAAAATGTAAACGGACATGGCCTATAGTAACTGAAGCAATGAAGTGATGAACAACATATTATGTGGTCCATCAGAAATGCAACTTCAATACGATGCGATCCAAGGAAGTAAGAAATACAACAACGTACTTGCATCCAGGCAAAGGTTCCATCCGAAAGTACCTGTATTAGGGGCAAAAAAATATATAAAATAAACTGAAAGCTTAATAAACGCACAGTCAACGTCGATTATTATTCACTGAAAGTCCATCATGTTGAGAAAGATCATGAAACTTTCTCTACCATATACAAAAAAAGATGTAGCTGTCGAATAAACAGTGTCAGGCCAAGATATCAACCGAATTACAGAAAAGAACTTGTTATATGTTTGTGGAAGACAAGCAGATCTTGGATACTATTCTAGTGGCAAACGAGGTGGTAGAAGAATACAAGAATAAGAGGAAGAGTGTGATGGTATTCAAAATTGATTTTGAGAAGGCTTATGACTACGTGGAGTGGGACTTCTTGGATTATGTATTAAAGAATAAAGGTTTTGGGACTATGTGGAGGAAATGGATCAAATGGTGCATTTCCACAGTATCATACTCCATCTTCATCAACGGAAGACCTAGAGGCAAGTTTAAAGGATCTAGAGGTTTAAGACAAGGCGACCCTCTATCACCTTTTTTATTTACCATAGTGGCTGATGTTTTGGGGAGAATGATAGATAAAGCCAGCAGCTAACATGTTTTTATGGGTTTTAGCATTGGTAAAGACAAGGTCGAAGTGAGCCACTTCCACTATGCAGACAACACCATCTTCTTTGTGAATGATTACAACTCCCTTCAGGTTTTGATGGATGTGCTGCACACATTTTGCTCCTTATCAAGTCCGAAAATAAACATGCTGAGAAGCCAACTGTTGGGACTGAATATGGATGAAAGAGTGGTTCAGCAAAGTGTATTGGAGATAGGATGTCAAGTTGGGCAGTGGCCTATGAAGTATTTGGGGACTGGGGTTAGTGCTGGGTGGATATCGGAGGAAGATGTCTTTTTGGAAACCAATGATAACAAAATGTGCTAAACGCCTTGAGAATTGGAAATGCTCCTCTTTCTCGAGGTGGAAGATTGACACTCATCCAATCAATTCTTTCTGCTATACCTACATATTATCTCTCATTATTCAAAGCTCCCAAATCAGTCACTAACTTGCTGGAGAAAATATTCCGGGACTTCTTTTTGGAAGGTGGTGACCTCTCAGGCAATAATCACCCAGTAGCATGGGATGTGGTGAGTAAACCTAGATTTCAAGGAGGATTGGGCATCAGCAAGATGGAAATCAGAAATAAGGCTTTCCTTATGAAGTGGCTATGGAGATTCCCTTTGGAAAGCAACTCATTATGGCACAAAGTTATCAAAAGTCGATATGGAAGCGCTGAAAACTTTTGGGACGCTAAGAAGCAAGTGAGGATGACATGTAGAAGTCCATGGAAGAGTATCATTACCTTGTATGATGAGTTTCTAGGTTTGGTCAAATATAAGGTTGGAAGCAGAGACAAGATTAGATTTTGGGAAGACATTTGGATTGGGGATAGTGCATTGAAGGACAGATTCTCTGAATTGGCTACAATATCTATGGCTAAAAACAAAAGTATCAAGGAGATGTTGGTGGTTAATGATAGGGACTTAGGGACAGAACAAGGATGGAATCTCCTTTCAAGAGAAATCTTGTCGATTGGGAGGTGTCCAACTGTTCATCCTTGATGAGTATGCTAGAACATTTTTCAACTTGTGACCCTTTAGAAGACAGCAAAATATGGAAACCTGAGAAGAGTGGATTATTCTCATGCAAATCGACCTACCTTACGCTTAGTTTAGATAGTCTAACTTCGGAAGAAATATGGGCCAAATCCTTATGGAAGAGTGTTGTTCCATTGAGGATTAAAGTATTTGGATGGCTACTGGCTTTGGAGAAATTGAATGTGTTGAAATAATATTCTTATAATTAGAGTTTTAAATTAGGAAAAGTCTATATTATTGTTTCCTTTAGCATTAGGTTTTCCTTTCATAGTTATCTACATATCTTTGTAACTCAATAAAGGACTTTAGACCTTCAATGAATAAAAGGTAGCCATTTATTTCAACTTGGTATCAGAGCTTTGGCTCTCAAAAATTTAGGGCTCTCCAAATTAGGGTTTCTCGTTTTCTACCCTAATTCTTAAACCCTAGGTTTACTTTCGTCTCTTAGGCTTACCTTCAAAACCAATGTAATGTATATTGGTGTATATAGATTTAGGTTATTTAGTTTCCTTGTATAAAGTTTCCTTAGATAGGTTATAGAGTTTCCTTAGATTGGTTTCCTATCTCTATATATATGTACATTGTACCCATATGAGAAATATGAAATTGAAAGTGTTTTCTCTTTAAGGTTACATGGTATCAGAGCCTAGGGTTAGGCATTTGAGGATCATTATCGCAGATTTGACTTCAAGAATTAGGGTTCTTACCTTAACAAATTAGGGTTCCTTACAAGATTTGGGGCTCGCCATCTTCCAGCCTCTACTAGACGTCACCGCCACCATAGGAGGAAGCGCCGCCCGCCGATCGAGCTTCGTCCGTCTTCCGGTGGCCTGAATCGGTGCGTGTGAGTCACACGCGCAGTTTGGAGGTTTTTCGCCAGTCTGCCTTGCCGGCGCGTGGGTGCGCGTGAGCCGGTGTTTTCCGTCGCAACTTGCTCGCCTGAGATCGTCTCTTCGTGTTCTAGGTGAGTGCATCGTTGTCTTTGTGATTGCTACCTTCAGTTTGCTTCAGATTGAGTCGGGTACTGTTCGGGTACTGTTCACCCGAGGCTTCAGCTCGAGTTTGGCGTTCCGCGTGTAATCTGGTTGCTTTAAATCTGTTGGTTGTTTGACTACTTGGTTTCTTATCTCGTTTGTAATGGCTGAAGATTCGAAATGGCTGAAGATTCGAAAAGCACTATTATGACTGATGTTATTCCGATGATGTCTAAGATTACTGAGCATAAATTGAATGGGTCTAATTATCTTGATTGGTGCAAGACTCTGAGAATCTATTTATGTAGTTTATCAAAGGATGATCATCTTACCGGAGATCCCCCTCCTCTCACTGATAAGACTCGTTAAGAGTGGTTAAGAGATGACGCTCGTTTATTTCTGCAAATCAGAAATTCTATTGAGACTGAGGTGGTAAGCTTAATTAATCATTGTGAATATGTCAAGGAGTTAATGGAATATTTGGAATTTCTGTACTCAGGGAAGGGAAATATTTCTCGTATTTATGATGTTTGCAAGAGTTTTTATCGAGTTGAACAACAAGATCAGTCACTTCAAACTTATTTTACGAACTTTAAGAAAGTTTATGAGGAATTGAATGAATTGTTGCCATTTAATGCTGACATTAAAGTGCAAAAAGAACAACGTGAACAGATGGCAATAATGAGTTTTTTGGCTGGTCTTAGTTCACAATTCGAAGTTGTGAAGTCCCAAATTTTATCCAGTGCCACTATTTCCTCACTCCATGATATTTTCTCTAGAGTTCTACGTACAGACACTGGTACGGTCACTACTCCATCTATGCAGACTTCTGGTGCTTTTGTTAGTCATAAAAACAAAAAAGGAGGAAGTTCGAGTGGCAAAGACGCTGGAGACATTATTTGTTACTATTGTCGTGAGCCGGGTCATACTAAGCGTACATGTCAGAAGCTGCAAAACAAGAAAGCACGTGAAGCTCGTGCAGCACATGTTGCTACTACAGAAGCTCAAAACTCATCTGATCATACTATGACTGTCTCTGCCGATGATTTTGCTAAGTTTACACAGTATCAAGAAGCTTTAAAGAATTCCTCTCGCTCTATGGGTGCTATTGCCGAGTCAGGTAACTCAAATTCATGTCTTCTCTCTTCCTCCTCCCAGTGGGTCATTGATTCTGGAGCCACAGATCATATGACAGGTAACCCTAATCTCCTTTCTAATTTCCAGTCACATACGTCTCGATCTTCTGTTACTTTAGCCGATGGTTCTATTTCCTCGGTCCTTGGTTACAACCGCCCATCCTACTCCAATAATTTCCCTTTCCTCGTGCTAAGTCTACCAAGATTCTCTTTTAATTTGGTATCGCTAGCAAACTTACTCGCTTCTCTTAATTGTTGTGTCTCATTTTTCCCTGATCATTGTATTTTTCAGGATCTTACGACGAAGCAGATTATTGGTAAAGGGCATGAATCCGGAGGGCTCTATATATTGGATACACAAGTTCCCAAACCTATTGCATGTTCGAGTGTCTTAACTCCGTTTGAAGTACATTGTCGGTTAGGGCATCCCTCGCTACCTCTACTAAAGAAATTATGTCCACAGTTTCAGAATTTGTCGTCGTTAGATTGTGAGTCGTGTCAGTTTGCTAAGCATCATCGTTTATCTTCAGTTCCTAGAGTCAATAAAAGGGTTAGTTCCCCCTTTGAGTTAGTTCATTCTGATGTTTGGGGTCCATGTCCAGTCTTGTCTAAAACTAGGTTTCGATATTTTGTCACATTTATTGATGATTTTTCACGTATGACGTGGCTCTATTTAATGAAGAATCGTTCTGAATTGTTTTCTCATTTTACTGCTTTTTGTGCTGAGATTAAAACACAATTTCACACCAATGTTCGTACTCTACGAAGTGATAATGCTCAGGAGTATGTATCTACTGTGTTTCAAAATTACATGACTCAAAATGGTATTCTTCATGAGACCTCGTGTGTTGACACACCTTCACAAAACGGTGTGGCGGAGAGGAAAAATAGACATCTCCTCGAAACTGCTCGGGCACTTCTTTTTCAAATGCATGTTCCGAAACCCTTTTGGGCTGATGCAGTAGCCACGGCGTGCTTCCTGATTAATCGCATGCCTTCATCTCTTCTTCAGGGTAGGACTCCGTATAGTCTACTTTTTCCAACTAAGCCCTTGTTCCCTATTGAACCTCGTATCTTTGGTAGTACATGCTTTGTTCGAGATACCCGTCCCCAGGTAACTAAGTTAGATCCTAAATCATTAAAATGTGTCTTTCTGGGGTATTCTCGGTTACAAAAAGGGTATCGCTGCTACTGCCCTAGTCTTAATAGGTACCTCGTTTCAGCGGATGTCACCATTTTCGAGCATATCCCTTTTTTCGACCACACGTCCACATCTTTTAGTCAGGGGAAGGACGATGACCTATTGATTTATCATATCACTACCACTACCTCTGCTCGTGACAACCCTGTTTCACATTCACTTGTGGCCAAGCCACGTCCTCCCATTCACCATGTGTATTCCCGTCGACGAGTTCCATTGGACCCTTGTCCAGTACCAGTTTCTACTGCGCCGTTAGATCCCATTGCTGATGCTCAGGATCTTCCCATTGCTCTTCGTAAAGGTAAGCGTCAGTGCACTTATCCTATTTCTTCCTTTGTCTCCTATAACCGTTTGTCTCCATCGTCTTGTTCTTTTGTTGCTTCCATTGATTCGATCACCATTCCCAAAATTGTACGGGAAGCCCTTTCTCATCCTGGTTGGCGTAGCGCTATGGTTGACGAAATGAATGCTCTTGATACTAATGGTACTTGGGAGTTAGTGGATTTGCCCGTTGACAGGAAGGCAGTTGGTTGTAAGTGGGTCTTTGTAGTTAAATGTAATTATGATGGGTCTGTTGCTCGCCTTAAAGCCCGTCTTGTGGCAAAAGGGTATGCTCAAACGTATGGTGTGGATTACTTTGACACCTTTTCCCCCGTTGCTAAATTGACATCTGTTCGCCTTTTCCTTTCCATCGCCGCCACTCATGACTGGCCTTTGTATCAACTGGATATCAAAAATGCCTTTTTACATGGTGACTTACGAGAGGAAGTGTATATGGAGCAACCACCTGGGTTTGTTGCTCAGGGGGAGTCTGGGAAGGTTTGTCGCCTTCGGAAGTCTCTCTATGGCCTTAAGCAGAGTCCCCGTGCTTGGTTTGGCAAATTTAGCCAAGCTCTTGAAGACTTTGGGATGAATAAGAGCAACTCTGATCACTCGGTATTTTACAAAAAAACATCATCTGGCATTATTCTCCTTGTTGTGTATGTAGATGATATTGTTATCACAAGGAATGATACTATGGGAATCTCATCGTTGAAGTCCTTTCTTCACAGTCAATTCCAAACAAAGGACTTAGGCTTCCTGAAGTACTTCCTGGGAGTTGAAGTAACAAGAAGCAAGAAGGGTATTTTCTTGTGTCAAAGGAAGTATGTACTCGATTTATTAATCAAATCGGGAAATTGGGAGCTAAGCCATGTAATGCTCCGATGCCTCCAAATCTGCAACTTATGAAAGATGGGGACCCATTTGAGGATCCAGAGAGATATAGGAGATTAGTTGGGAAATTGAACTACCTTACAGTAACTCGTCCTGATATTGCATATTCTGTGAGTACTGTGAGTCAGTTCATGTCATCCCCAACAGTTCACCATTGGGCTGCCCTGGAACAAATTTTGTGCTATTTGAAGGGTGCTCCAGGACGTGGGATACTATACAAGAATCATGGCCACACTCGTGTTGAATGCTTTACTGATGCAGATTGGGCTGGCTCGAAGATTGATTGAAAATCCGTTACTGGATACTGTGTTTTTGTTGGAGGGAATTTGCTTTCATGGAAGAGTAAGAAGCAAGATGTTGTGTCTCGATCTAGTGCGGAATCAGAATATAGAGCTATGGCACAATCTGTGTGTGAAATAATGTGGATATATCAGCTTTTAACTGAGGTTGGTCTCGAATCATCAGTTCCAGCAAAGTTGTGGTGTGATAACCAAGCAGCTCTACATATTGCAAGTAATCCTGTGTTCCATGAACGGACGAAGCACGTTGAGGTTGATTGTCATTCTGTTCGTGAAAGATACAACAGAATTTGGTTACTACAGGACATGTAAGGACTGGAGAACAGCTAGGAGATATCTTTACAAAGGCACTCAATGGGGTTCGAATTGATTATATGTGTAACAAGCTGGGCATGATTGATATTTATGCTCCAGCTTGAGGGGGAGTGTAATGTATATTGGTGTATATAGATTTAGGTTATTTAGTTTCCTTGTATAAAGTTTCCTTACATAGGTTATAGAGTTTCCTTAGATTAGTTTCCTATCTCTATATATATGTACATTGTACCCATATGAGAAATATGAAATTGAGAGTGTTTTCTCTTTAAGGTTACAACCAAAAAAAAAAAAAAAACCCCTAGCCGCAGCCCCTTTTTCGATATGTCCCATATCCTCACACCTGATCAGCCAACCAACCTTACCGATCGCCTCGCCTCCTCAGCGTGACTCACCCTTCGGAATTTCTCCAGTAGCCGACGTCCCACGCGCCTACACACACGTCCCCTCGGATCTGCTCCTCGCTCGTTCCGACGGCGCGTGAGAGCGTGTGACCGTATCAGCGACTTATCGGCGGCCATCGGTTGACTCGTTGTGGCCTGTAGGATCTTCGACTAGTGTTGCTTTGATCATATCTCCCTTCGTTTGTGGTGCAATCCCAGATTGGTCTCATTTGTGCACGTTCGGGGCAAGAACCTGGTTCGAATCTGATGAATTTTTCAATACTTGTATGAGACGTGTTTGGACTTCTGCCAAGTTTGGGTCGATTTGGTGGGCTGAATTGAGACTCCTGTTGGGCCGTTATATATTGGGCTTGGTAGTTAAATTACAATTGGAATTTCAAGTTTTGGCTAATTGCAAATCAGGTTGTCATTTTTCCTTGATTGTGCAACTTTATATCTGAAATTCCAGAACATTACAGTCACTGCATTTTCCGGGTTTGTGCAAACTGGTCCCTGAGTTTTTTCAAAACTTGCTATTCAATCCCTGTTTTTGGAACATTAAAATCAGATTCCAGATTTTCGAATTTGTGCAAGTTGGTAACAAACTTTTGCTCGTCTCCGTGTGGATTGAAATTCTCCGTAAAGTCTCTCCAGCGACTCACTTTTGTGCCACTCAACTCTGTTGAGCGTTTTTTCAGTGATCGTGTATTCAGCGGCTTGTTTGTGATTTGGAGGAATTTCAAGTTTTAATATAGATGACAAAAGTGTTTCTACTTCTTCAGACAATAAGAATGTATCATCTTCTTTGACTATTCACGACTCTACCTCACCTGCCCATATTAAATTGGATGGGACAAATTACCGTGTTTGGTCTAAAGTACTTGAGATGCATATTGCGGGTCGGAAGAAGAAGGGTTATATTACAGGGAGGAAAACTGCACTTGCAGAAACTGACCCATCTTATGATGAATGGGAAGCTGAAGACGTTTTGGTTAAGTCTTGGCTTATTAATTCCATGACTGACAATCTGATGTCACACTTCGTTCAATGTGGCACGGCTAAAGAAGTTTGGGATGCTATTAAGAGGAGTTATCTTGACGTTTCTGATTCTTCACAGGTATATGAACTAATGAAGAAGTCTTTTCAACTACGTCAAGGCGGTCCACCTCTTGCAAAATATTATAACGAGCTAAACTCGATCTTTATGGAGCTTGATTATCGACGACCCAATGATATGACATGCGCTATTGATATTGAGAAGCAAAGGAAGCGTACTGCTAAAGATCGGGTCTATATGTTCCTCCCTGGCCTTGATCACAGTTTGGATCAAGTCAGTAGTTGTGTTTTGGCTGCTACACCTCTTCCCTCTTTAGAAGAGGCTTATTCAATAGTTCGTTGAAAAGTGCAAAGGCAAGCTACTACGGGGGCAGAAATTCACTCTGAGGCATCTGCTTTGGCTGTCCAGAAGAATCACTATCGGTCAGCTCCTTCAAGTACCTCTACTAGATTCTGTACTCACTGTCAAGCCACTTCACATACAGCTGATGACTGTTGGAAACTACATGGTTATCCGGAATTGTACAAACTTAAGCAAGCTGAAAGGAAAAAGAAGAAGTCTCCTGAGTGCGCTACTACTGATACCATTCCACCGCCTGTTGCTACTGCAGTTTCTGCAGTAAATGTTTCTCGAGCTACCCTTGGTGATAGACAATCTACTCAAGACGAAGATTGGACTTGGTAGAAAGGGGGAGGCATTTATTACCGTTCAAGTTGAGCATGTACGATGCCTTAACGTGAGGGGGAGTGTTGAAATAATATTCTTATAATTAGAATTTTAAATTAGGAAAAATCTATATTATTGTTTCCTTTAGCATTAGGTTTTCCTTTAATAGTTATCTTTCCTTTAATAGTTATCTACTTATTTTTGTAACTCTATTTAAAGGGATTTAGACCCTCAATGAATAAAAGGTAGCCATTTATTTCAACTAAATGTACATGAGAGATTACAAATCAGGCATCCTTATCAAGTGGTATCACCGGCCTAGTGCATATGTTGTAAAGCCAGCGGGGAGACTATTTCTCATCTATTTTTGGAATGCACAATGGTACAGAAATTGTGGTCTAAGTTGCTCAATGAATTTGGCATCCTATGGGGTATGCCTCGATCTTGCAGTCTATTGTTGGCATGCAAAGTGGAGGGAGACAGTAGAAGAACTAAATTATGGAAAGCAGCGACAATGACAGTCCTATGGGCAGTCTGGCTAGAGAAGAATCGAAGGATATTTGAAGAAAAGGTTGAAACTTTAGATAGAATGTGGGGAAAAAATCAAGTTTTGGGTAGCAACTTGGGTGTACAACACTAAAGACCTTGAGGGACTATCTTTTCTAGACCTTTGTAGAGATTGGAGCAACTTTTGTATCTAGGTCTTAAGAGAATACAATATGTACTGTGTATCTCGTGCTGTTTTGACTGAGCATGTTCTATTGTGACACTATTTTCTATTAATATAAAGTTTGCTTCGTTTAAAAGAAAAAACATAATATAAACTACAAAGTCCTAGTGTTAATGACTATGGAAAGAAGCACCATAGATGACAATCTTGTTTTAAATATAAAAAATAATAATATGTTATGAATAATAATTGAAGTGTTATGAATAATTGAGAATAATGTGGTGGTTATGAATTATGAGGAATAATTTGGTGGAGGAATAATTTGGTGGAGCAATAATTTGGTAAAAGATGTAATTATTATATGTGAATGACTATTATACCCTTGATGAAATTATGTAATTACGATTGTGCCATTCGAAGTTTTCCTATAAATAGGACTTCAGTTATTAATGAAATTCATTCCTGAGAATTCCTTAGAATTCATTCTCTCTAAATTCTCTCTATTGTTTCTATACTTTTATAACACGTTATCAGACGCAGTCTCAACCCTTTGAGTAATATGAAAGAAGTATGCTTTCTACAAGATTGCATCTTATAGATGATCTTCAGATTTAAACCTGGATTATTACGAATGAATTAATTCATCCTCATCAATCCTAAATAACTCTCTCTTTGCAAATACATCATTGAAACTTCCCTTTTGTTCATATTCCTCTCCCACAATTCCTTATTCTACACAACCTGCTTGGAGATGTCTGAAATCCCAAAATTGGAAGAATGGAGTCCAAAGAATTTTCCGATCACGTAAATGCATTGCAAGTAAATCTCATCCATGGAATAATTAGAGAAAGGGAAAAAGGTAAATCATATGATTTTATAATATAATAATAATAATATATTAAACTATAACATTCGTTTTATCGAGATATAAGGAGTATACATTATCAAAATCAAATTTTCTCGACTCCATTATACTCGATTTAACGAGAGCTTCGATTTGACACCAACATTGATAGGGTAATAACTCGTTTTGAAATATGTTATTATCAAACTTTCAAAATTTACAAATCAAGACACCAACTTTTGAAAAAGTTACAAAATAGTCATTGAATATTTTGATATTGATAAATTGAAGTAGAAAGGAGATAATTTTCCAATCGTGAAACATTGATAAAATATTTTTGACAATTTTACCTTTGCGAATTGAATGGATAATTTTACCCTTAGGGTAAAACCGACCTAATTTTGACGACGGTGAAAATGGATAGAATATTCATGAAGAAATTCTAAATCCATTGATTATATAAAATGGCTTGAAGTCCATTTGAGTTAATAGATCGAATATTAATGTAACTCCGAAGAGTTTAATTACATAATATACTTATTCTAAAAGGATAAATATGCTTTCTTGTAGAAGTAATGAGTATTTGTTCTGTAAGAACAAATTTGCTCCGTAAGCGATTGATATTTAATTCTCGCACTTTATTTATCTTGCAATTTAATTACTTTGCAATACCTCCTACTTGATGATGGGTTCAACCGTCACTAAACGGAAGGTTTTATATATTTACGCACTTTATATGCTTTAAGTGATGGGTAATACCTTCTACTAGCAGATCCTACTCTGAAGAAGTAGTTAAATATTATGTAATTTAATTCTTGCTATTTAAATTCGTAAATTTATATTTATTGCAATAATTCCCATAAGGTAGGTTCGACCACCTATTGGAGGAAATTTAATTTTTGCAATTTAAATTTATGCACTTTATAGTTTGAGTATATTTCCAATGTGGTGGGTAATACCACGATTGGTGTGCATATTTCCAATGTGGTGGGTTATACTACACGATTGGTTATAACGAATCCTGCCTCCGTAATAAGTAGTTGATCAAATATTCTAATCATACTCTCAAGCGAGAGACGATGAGAATAAAATTACTTCTCCATATATACCCTAATATTAATGGAGAAAATTGAGCAAGTGGTACTTGAAGTTACCATTAGATAAATAGACGAAAGTAAAATCTTGAATAGATCCCATGTTGATAAATTAAAGAAAATATATCGCATGGAAAGCTTATATGAAGTAATCTCATCGATGATATGAGATTGTATTAATATGAGAATAAAATGCTCTTGAAGAAGCATAATCACTAGATTTAGTATTTGAATAAAGCCAATATGATATTATTATTATTACTCCGGAAGAAGTACAAAGCGATCAGTGAAACATATTGAGAATATCAAAAGATGGCATTAAACACTAAAATATAGAAATGCAAAAAGATAATACATCTTGAATCCATAAATGAGTGATGCGTCTCGAGAGTATAAATACTCAGAACTCGCCACCATCAACATTAGGATTCATAATGAAATATTTAAAGGATCCGAATTTCTTTTTCTTGACACGGTGGTGCAGCGGCCAAGCGGACCCAGGCTTCCAATTCTTGAACATATGCATGAAATTTGATGAGTAGTTCATCAACGATCTTAGCGAGAAATAAGTATTTTTACCATTGTATGAGAGATAAACTTATTATTTACACCGATCTAGAAACGCTAGTAAGCCATCAAAGAAATTATTAATATTCAACAAACCTATTGGTTTGACATGAAAGTTCCACTGTGCCAACGAGGCTATATTGAATATTTCCTCCAGGTGTGTTGTAGCGCCGGAAGGACAATGAAAGCATCACTATTATTCATCATATACATCATGCGGTTGTGGATGGATTGCGCTTGTAGCCCCAACCTCTTTGGACCCATGGTAGAACTGCTCCAATTCGAGTATTAGATCCAACTAGATGGAAAGGTATTACGGTCGAAACTCTTATTCCCCATGATTGTGCGGCCATTATAAGTCTAGCTAAAAGTTTGTTGTTGGTTCTTCCGTATAGTATATTGATTTCTTGTCTCCCTAACTCTTTTACAAGTCGGTTTGCCATATCCACATATTGGATATGGCCTACCAGTTTAGATCCACCAAGAATACATACGGTTTTAATATGGCGAGGTAAAAGTTGACTTGTATGAGATGATTCTAAAATCTCCACATCCATCTCTACTCCTATCTCTCTTTTTGCACTATATTTTCAACATGAGAGATATATGAATCCCTCTATTTAAATAAAAATTTTAAAACCAATAATTGAGTACACTATTTACTTTTTGACAAATATGAAAGAGAAAAAGGCAGAAATTTTTCTTTAGTGATATGACATATAAATTCGTGATTGAAAAATAATATATATCTTAAAATTGAAAAACGATATTTACAAATAAAAGAAATATATTGATCTTTGTTATTACACCGAGCTTTCTTACATAAATATGGGAAAATCATTATGCTAAATTTTTCTACTAAATTTACAAACGGGATCTTCTAAAGTAAGTTTTTCAAGACTAACGCGTTTGTTGATCTTTGAATTTGGCCCATAAGGCCATTAGTTCACCTTGTACGTGTCCACTAGGATGTGTCTCAAGAGCCTGTTGAATATCATCCAAAGGCTCCTTACTCAATCCATCCTTAATGAATGCTATTTTATCTTCTCGATTTACTGACAAGTACCCACAGATTTACATCGAGTGTCACATGTCCATCGAGCACACTTGTAGCATCCTCCTAATCTTTTTGCTCTCCGTTTCTTTGAAAAACTACTTTTACCCATACCAGGCATGTATTTAGAAGGAATTGAAACCTCACCAGATAATCGAACCTTTGCTTCAATCAAGCATCGGATATCTTGTGGGATACCTTTATTCATTAGCATCCTTAATCTTTCCAAATTTACATCGATAAATCCTTTTTAGGATTTTGACTCGGTAGTGATGGATAGTATTTTCAAGATTTGAGAGCATATGATCCATTATAATGTATAGACCCTGTTAGGATGAATTTTGCAATAATTTTGATGATTTATTTATAGAATAATACGACGCGTATGAAATAAGACTCGATTTCAAATAAATAATATGAAGCGTAAGAGCTACGATTTCGAATTAAATAATAGCCGGATGTAATGCGTATGAGTCAGAACTCCGTTTGAATAGTGGTAGACAATAATGTCACCAAAAGATGATGGAATATGTCGGTGAATTATTTCTATGATAAATCATGTTGAGCACTATACAGATACTAGTGAAATCGATATAAGAATTTACTGAACTAAAAGTTCAATAATACTGCGTTTGCAATACCTGGATCGACCATCCCGGTTTAAATAATTATTGAAATCAATATTTCAAGTGAAGAATTAAAGGAATTCTTCAATGATTGTTCTCGATAAATGATGAAATCATTACTAGCCAATATTGGGAATAAATCCCAAATATATACGGAATAAAGGATGAGAAGTATGAGCCCACTCATCCTCCATGTGGACTACTAGATATTATGATATGGATCCACTAGATAGTCACATGTGTATATGATTCATAATTTGAAATTTACGAAATATTTGCTCACGGTATGAGCATGATTTTCAGATTTAATGATAAAGCTAGTAAATGTATATCCCAATACTTGAATAAATCAGAAGGATTTGAGTATGCGATACAAGTGGGATATTATATGGCAAATTATTTAAAGTCCTCAAATAAATTGCCGATATCGAGAATAGAATGCAAACGGTCTAAATTCCCATATTAAGGCTGAATGATGAGAACATATATGATTAAAATCATACCAACTGTATGAGTTTTGGTGTTCTAAATTTTCTCAGCATGAGGGGGAGTATTAAAGGTTAAAAATGATATGTGAAATGCATCATGTTATATCCTCACAATTAAAATATGAACTTGAAGTTCAAAGATGCATAAAAGATGCTATGAACAATCACATATATCAGCTAAGATGCTTTGATAAGTTAGCACGCCAGAAGCGTTGATATTATGAGATTTCCCCAAACATATATATCAAAGCAAATTATAAAAGATGGTCTTAATAACGGAGGCATATGCTCTTGAAGAGTATATAGACATAACTATATTGTGTAATCCTACAAGAGGATTGATAATGAGATATCTCGATAAGTTATGTCGATATGGGGAAAGAAATGAAATTGAAAAGTGTCGACACGATATGAAAATGTAGCGCTACATATGATCAATGATAATGAAAATATTGAGATATATTGAAGATGATAAATGGTGAATGTGAAATCCTTAACTTATGAGATGATGAGATGATGATGGCTATTGCTCAAGTTTAAAGATAAGCATGGTGGCCATTATATGTTGCATGCTCATGAAAGTTAAATTACCGATCGTGTATGTAGTACCGAAAAGAAAATTAAAGGATCGGGTGAGCTAAGCTCGTGTTTATAAGTACCCTAAAGGGGGAGCTAAGCCCCTGGGAATGAAATAACCTATTAAATGAGTATTAAATGTTAAATGATATATTTTAAGTGTTAGTTAGTTATGAAGGTTTACTTATATGTTTACATGTTTTTATGATGAATTTATATGCTTTAAATTGTGTGTTTTGAGACATGTGTTCATGGTGAATGTTTTGTAGTTGTGTAAGAAAATTGATGCACTCTAAATGAACGAAGAGTATAAAACCAATGTATATGATACTCATACAAATGTATGAAAGATTTTGAAATGCTTGCAAAGATACTTGTATAAAATACGCGTTGCACTCTTTTTCCCTTAGTGAGGTTTTATCCCGTTGGGTTTCTAGCAAGGTTTTTAATGAGGCAACTTTAAAGGCGTATTCACATGAATAATGTACTCTTTTTCCTTAATTAGGGTTTTTCCCACCGGGTTTTTCCTAATAAGGTTTTAACGAGAGGCATATTCATGGTATATTGAGAATGATAGGAGAAATTGATGCAGTGTATCTATTGGATCAAGTTATAATGGAGCTAATGCTTTAGATCCAAACGATGATGATATTGAAATCATTTACCAGAAGTAAAGATATCAGTTCTCAAGATATGAAATCGAACGGAGCAGCTGTACTCTTTTTCCTTCGATCAAGTTTTTCCCACCGGGTTTTCTTGACAAGGTTTTAACGAGGCAAAGACGTGAATACTCATATGCGATAGACATCGTGGGGAGCAATGTTTTGATGAAGCGATATAACCACTCCAAGCTATCCGCAATCGGTTTGGAAGTTTTTTCCCACCGGGTTTTTCTCCAAACAGTCCGGAAGACATTTGTATTAATAAGTCATTCAAGGGGGAGTGTTATGAATAATAATTGAAGTGTTATGAATAATTGAGAATAATGTGGTGGTTATGAATTATGAGGAATAATTTGGTGGAGGAATAATTTGGTGGAGCAATAATTTGGTAAAAGATGTAATTATTATATGTGAATGACTATTATACCCTTGATGAAATTATGTAATTACGATTGTGCCATTCGAAGTTTTCCTATAAATAGGGCTTCAGTTATTAATGAAATTCATTCCTGAGAATTCCTTAGAATTCATTCTCTCTAAATTCTCTCTATTGTTTCTATACTTTTATAACATAATAATAATAATAATAATAATAATAATAATAATAATCCTGACGATGAGGAGAAGAATAAGAAGAATAGTAGTAGTAGTAATAATAATATGCTATGCAACTAGAACGAAAATAATTTGAGATTGATATCATCCTAGCGGAAAGCTTTTATTAAGTGTTCAGCTGAATGTAGTTCAATTAAACTCCTGAAAAGCCAGTTGGTATCAAGTTTGGCCTCGCCAGGCCAGGCAACTTGCAGTCAAAACCAGCAAACCCACCACAGATATTCTCTTTCCAAAAATTAACCCAACATACACCCCAAATATTTTTTAGAATACTATATACTCTTCACCCCAATAAAATCGGATCAAAACATAACCCAACATATTACATAACCTATTAAATAATAATAATAATAATAATAATAATAATAATAATAATAATAATAATAATAATAAAGAAAAAGAACACAGATACAAAACCAAAAAACAAAAGGCAAAAGGAAAAAGAAGGGAAAAAATGGTATTTGCCCAAATAAATTATACAGTTAGATAAACACCTATATTAGAACTAATGGTTGACATCCACAAACACATTCATCTCGTGCACTTTTTGTCATATGAAAACTTTTTAGAAAGTGAAGCAAGGAACAACCAACTTAGGTTCGATATATTGGGGTGCAGATCTCTTGTACCCCGGTTGAGGAGGATGATAAAAAACTGAAAGCAACTACACAGAATTATGCAAGTATCTCCACAAACAAATAGGACAGGAGAACAGAATAATAAATATGAAAGCAACCAATGCATGCGTTTAGACTCTCCAGGCATGATCCATCACTTTGTACTTTTATAGGCAAAGAGGGCATGTGGGGTGGGATGGGATGGGATGAGAAGGAAAGGTCAATTACATACTCATGCTCAAGAGCCTGTGCAGCTGTTAGTCTTTTACGAGGATCATATCTGCATATAAAAGCCGCAAACTCCATGTCATGGATTTCAAAGAAATCAATAGGTTGTCATTTCAATTATGCCAACCAGATGCAATGAGTAAAGCAGAAGTGAATATGAGACAAGAAACATATGATCTAAAGCACGAGAGCCAATCAATATCAGAAAAAATAGGTTATTCGATGTGGTCACAGGTCGCATCTCATTCAGCCTGCAATAATAGGGTAACTCAGGATAATAAGCATATTTAGGGTTCTTAATTTCTCATCACAAATTCTAAGAATGTATAATAAAGTAATGGTGCTGAAAATTGAGGTCCTGATAGACATAGCATAAAAGATTTGGAATGGAAGCTGATGAACTCCATAGCTATAGTTTTTCTTTCACAGAACTTTGTTATATATTGGGTTCAGTGAAAGAGTGTTTCTACATATTGAACTAGATCAACAATCTAGTTTTAGTTCCTGATGTACTTCCAAAGATTAAGAGTTTGTTTGATAGAGATTATTGAAAAAATGATTTTTTTGATGTGGTGTAGAAGAGAAGAAAATTAAAAAATATTAAAAAGTTGTCAAATCGAATGGTCGAAAATAAAGGTTGAGAAAAATGAGTTCTTGAAGAAATGGTACCAAACAAGGCCCAAGTTTACCATTCAAGAGCCAAATACCTTAAACTCACCATCTTTCAGACACATTAATCAAGTATTTCTTGGCAAAGAAAAAGAAAATTGAACATTGCATGAACTGAGAGATAAGCACGTACTCGAGCATCTTCGAGAGGAGGTCATATGCTGGGTTTTTGGTAGATAGAGGAACTGAATGATAGAGACCAGCATTTTCACTGCAGGAAGAGGGGCAAAAGATCCCCCGAAAAATGAAGAATCATGAATCCACTAGATAAGGCTGATTTAGATAATTATGACACAAAATAAAAAATAAAAATAAATAAATAAATAAATAAATAAATAATAATAATAATAATAATAATAATAATAATAATAATAATAATAGGAACAGAAATTAAAAACACAGGATTCCTGAATGCCGAGGAGGACTTGTATAACTTACTACTTCTGGCCTTGAATGTGTTGTAAATCAGACTGCCAGTGAGGAAGGTTCACAAGCGTTGGCCACTTCTCTTGTGTGGGATGACCTGACTCGAGAACCAACCATCAACAATTTGTTTCCAGAACAAATTCAAAACAAAAGGATGAGTAAAGAACCTTCTCACCTAAAACCTTAAATATTTTGTCAAGTTGGTCAAGCTGCATCAACAAAAGTAATTTTCAGTTAAGTAGAAGACGCCGAAGATAATGGTAACTAGCATATAAGCGCTTCATTGGAATACTTCTTTTGGTAAAGGTTCGAGAATGAAACATGAAAGAAAAATAGCATACCTGAAATGGGTTAGGAGTTCCTTTTACTTCTTGCCCTTGAAATAGTGGTTTCAGAGTCAAAAGCTCAGCAAATATGCAGCCAACAGCCCACATGTCTTTTTGATCAATTAAAACATATCGTAGATTAGCAAACCACGAAGATGTACAATTATGATAAGCATTCTTTTGCTTGTGGGGAGCATATTTTGCATGTATTATGAGAAGATCGGAGCTAACAGCCATACCAACAGCACTTGTGTAATGTTTTGCCCCTAGGAGCAACTCAGGTGCGCGATACCAAATGGTTACCACAACCTGTATTCGTGATAGACAACGACAAACTGAGTACAAAGACAATAATAATCACATTACTTCAGGAAAAAAGGAAACTAGATGAGCCAGAATCTGATGCCAAATGTTTAAAGAGAGAAAGAACTCTTTAATTTTATTTAATAATGTTATTGTTGAATCAAGGATTTTTTTTTTTTTTTTTGGATAAGAAACAGCAGATTTTATTGCTAAAAACAGTCAAAAGAGATACAACAAAAAGGTGGTTGAGCCTTCCACCCCTAACAAGACAAAAAAAGCTTTAAACAGCCAGCCATACAAAGTTAATCCAAGTTGGACAAAACAGTACATAATGCACTAAATGGATCAAGTCGAAACAAGTAGTTATCTAGGTCATTAAATGTCCTAGCGGCTCTAGCCCAAAGACCTGTGAAGAAAATGATACTATCCCAAATATCCTCCACTGATTTCTCCATATTATCGAAAATTCTTCTATTCGTCTCCATCCAGATAGTCCAAGCTGCAGCACACACAATCAGCCTCCATAACTCTTTCTTTTGCTTCCTATTTCCCCCAAAAAACCACTTGGTGAGGATCAAATCTGCCCATCTTTTTGGTAGAGGGCTAACTGCGCCAAACATGTGCAAAATTCTGCTCCATAACACTCTAGCGAACTCACAATGAATTAAGACATGATCAATGCTCTCATTATCCTTCTTACACATAATACAATATGAGGGGGATATAGACAAAAAAGGCCTCTTCAATTGTAACAAATCACAAGTGTTAACCTTCCCTAAAGAAACCAACCAAGCAAAAACTTTGACTTTTGAGGGTACCATTCCTTTCCAAATGAACTTGAATTGAGGGAAATTTTGTTCTTGGGATGGTCGACAAAGGATATTCAAGAAGGATTTACACGAGAAAGAACAGGAGGACTGACCTCTCCAAATTCTTTTGTCCAGAGGAGAAGGATCAATTTTGGAAGTTTCAAGGATGCGCAGAAGAGAAGTGAATTCATCAATATCTCTATCCCTAAAGTTATGAAGGAACTCAATATTCCAAAGTGGGTTAGATGGAGTCGAAAAATCAGCAACATTGCAAATAACTGCCTCTTTAAAAATTGCCAATCGAAATAGGCGAGGGAACAACTCTTGGAGAGTATGATCACCCGTCCATTTGTCTTGCCAAAACCGGATTTTATCACCCTTTCCTACCACAAATTTGGTGTTTTCCATGAATTGATCCCAAATTTTTGAAATAGACTTCCATGGTGCCCGGAGAGTGGAGTTAACTTCCCAATTTGCATCCCATCCGTTTGAGTGTAGGCCATAACGACTAAGAATAACCGTATGCCAGAGCGAATCCGTTTCAATGGGAAAACGCCAAAGCCACTTGCCCAACAAAGCCAGATTCTTCAAATGCCAGAGTGAATCAAGGAATATTTGATTGAGGATATTTGACTTTAAATGAAGCAGACTTTAGGGGATTTGATAGATATGTACATAACCAATTACTAAGAATTAGGAAGTCTTTTTGTACAGATACTAGTTTCCTTAGTTAGCTTCTCTTGTTTTCTATTTAAACAGATGTATTGTAGTTCATTAAACAACACATCAACATAGAAAATACTTTTCTACATTACTTGTGTTCGCCTATTTGGTATCATAGCTAGGTAGAAACCCTAGCCACCATGTCTGAGGTTACGCAGTCCACTACTTCCTCTATTGGCTAGACCAAAAAATCTGAATCTCAAGTCCAAAACTCTGAGACCCACTCTGTTCGAATCACCACAATTCGTCTGAATGGTGAAAACTTTCTACACTGGTCCCAATCCGTGCGGATGTATATAAGAGACAGGGGCAAAATTGGTTACCTAACTAGGGACAAGAAAGAACCAGATGCTGAAGATCCATCTTACTTGACATGGGATGCAGAAAAATCTATGGTAATGACCTGGTTGGTGAATTCCATGGAGGAAGACATAAGCTCCAATTACCACACGGCGAAGGAACTTTGGGACAATGTGAACTAGATGTATTCAGATCTGGGAAATAAGTCCCAAGTTTATGAATTGACGCTGAAACTTCGAGAGGATGACAATGTTACAAAATATTTCAACTCCCTGAAGCGTTTGTGGCAAGATCTTGATTTATTCAGTGATTATGAGTGGAAGTCGCCAGAGGATTGTGAAATTACAAGAAGACTATGGAAGACAACCGCATCTTCAAATTTCTCATCAATCTTAATGTTGAATTTGATGAAGTTCGGCGAAGAATTATTGGGAAACAGCCACTACCTTCAATTGGGGAAGCCTTCTCAGAAGTTTGTAGAGAAGAAAGTCGCAGCTTATTATTGCTGGGTAAGAAATTCTCAAAAAGTGTTGTTGAGACGTCTACCCTAGTTGCTTCTGAAGCTAATATTGGCAAGAAATTTGATGACAAACCTCGCGTTTGGTGCGACCACTGTAAAAAGCCTCGTCATACCCGTGAAGCTTGTTGGAAAATTCACAGTAAACTTGCAAATTGGAAGAGCAAACAAGAAGGCAGATCCAATCGTGCACCATCAGTTCATGAAGCTGAAGCGTTCCCGTTTAACAAAGAGCAGGTGGTGGATCAGTTCCTAAGGCTGCTAAAATCCAATTCTTCCTCTGGTACTGGTAATGCTTCTCTTGCTCAAACAGGTAACATCCCTAAGGCCTTGTCTTGCCATTTGCATTCTTCTCTTATACCATGAATCATTGATTCAGGGGCTTCTGACCACATGACAAGCTTTTCTCATTTGTTCCAAACTTATTCACCATGTTCGATTTTGAAAAAATAAAGAACAGCCGATGGCTCATATTCCCCCATTGCAGGAAAGGGTTTGATCAAACTTTCAAAAATGATTAACCTTAAGTCTGTTCTTCATGTCCCTAAACTTGCTTGTAACCTTTTATCAGTTAGTAGATTGTCCAAAGACTCTAACTGTCGTGCTACCTTTTTTAAATCCCATTGTGAATTTCAGGAACAGAGCTCGGGGAAGATGATTGGCAGTACTAAGATGATAGATTGCCTCTACTATTTTGAAGAAGATAGTTCTAGCAATAAAAAAGCTCAAGGCTTGAGTAGTAATAGCTCTACTTCTATTAGAGAGCAAATAATGTTATGGCATTTTAGACTAGGGCATCCTAGTTTCCCTTATCTTAAGAAACTGTTTCCTACTTTATTTGAAGGATTGGATTGTTCATCTTTTTATTGTAAGAGTTGTTTTTTATCAAAAAGCCATCGAGCTACGTATTCTCCCAAACCGTACAAACCTTCAAGGCCATTTTACTTAATTCATAGTGATGTTTGGGGTCCTTCTAGCGTGGCCACTATTTCTCAGAAAAAGTGGTTTGTCACTTTCATTGATGCTCATACTCGATTGTGTTGGGTATATTTAATGCATGAAAAATCTGATGTGGCAAAAATATTTAAGGATTTTTACATGATGATTGAAAATCAATTCCAAACAAAGATTGGCATTCTTCATACTGATAATGGCACCGAATACTTCAATGAAGTCTTAGGAAATTTTCTAAAGGAAAACGGAATTTTTCACCAATCAACTTGTGTTGATACCCCAAAACAAAATGGAATTGCCGAAAGAAAGAATAAGCATTTACTCGAGGTTTCTCGTGCTATTATGTTTTCAATGAGCATTCCTAAATATTTGTGGGGAGAAGCTGTTTTAACAGCATCATATTTGATCAATAGGATGCCAACTCGTGTCTTAAACTATGCTACACCTCTTGAAAGTTTTAAAACCTTATTTCCTGAAAGTCAAATTTATTCCAATCTTCCTTTGAAAGTGTTTGGGTGCACTGTTTTTGTTCATCTACCTAATAGGCTTCGGTCCAAACTGGACCCTCGGGCTAAAAAGTGTGTTTTTGTTGGTCATGCCGCAAATATGTTTTAATCGAACGGCTAAAAGATTTTTTATCAGTATGGATGTCTCTTTTGTGGAAAATCATCCTTATTTTCAAAAAAAAATTCTTCAAGGGGAGAAAGAGAATAATGAAGAAAATTTTTTTGAACTTTTTGCTAATGTTCTCTTACCTAAAACTATTATCTCAAACTCTATTGCCCCGAATCACAATTCTCCTAAACAAGGAAATGATGAGCAAGATTTGGGAAACCCAGCAACTCTTAGTACTAATATGCCGAGCCTTATAGATGGAGAAATCCTACCAATGGCTCCGCAAAAGCCTGTGTTTGAACTTCAAGTTTATTCTAGAAGGAACTATCAAAAAGGTAGAGAGCCAACTATTGTTTCTAAGCAAGGCCAATCAGATATCTCAGGCAATGATTCACTGAATATCCAAGGTACTCACAATTCCAACTCACCTACAACTACAACTACTATTTCTGATCATATTGAGACAGCAAACCAAGACCCTTTGGACCTTGATATTCCCATAGTAATTAGAAAAGGAACACGAAGCTGTACTCAACATCCTATTGCTAAATATCTTTTCTTATAAAAAGCTTTCCCATCAACATAGGGCCTTCACCTCAAAAATTTCACACTTGTTTGTTCCGAGAAACATTCAAGAAGCACTGGATGATACGAATTGGAAATTACCAGTGTTAGAGGACATGAACGCTCTTAAAAAAAGTGGAACATGGGAGGTAGTTGACTTGCCCGAATGAAAGAAAACAATTGGGTGTACATGGGTTTTTACTATTAAGTGTAAAGCCGATGGAAGTGTGGAAAGGTACAAGGCAAGACTTGTCGCTAAAGGCTTTACACAGACATATGGTATTGATTATCAAGAGACGTTTGCACTTGTAGCGAAGATTAATTCTATCTGAGTTTTATTGTCTTTGGCTGTTAATTCTAACTAGCCGTTATTCCAGTTAGATACAACAACAACAACAAACTAAGCCTTATTCCCTACAGATAGGGGTCGGCTGTATGGAACCATATGAGAACTACGTCGGATCGTTATTCCAGTTAGATATAAAATAAAAAATGCTTTCTTAAATGGAGACTTGGAGGAAGAGGTGTTTATGAGTTTGCCACCTGGATTTGAAGCAAAACACAATCAAAATAAAGAATGCAAACTAAAAAAGTCATTGTATGTTTGAAACAGTCTCCAATAGCGTGGTTTGAACGCTTTGGAAGAGCTGTGAAGGGGTATGGCTATTGTCAAAGCCAAGCAAATCATAACACGTTCTATAGACACAATAAGAATAAGAAAATTACCGTGTTGATTGTTTATGTAGATGACATAATTTTGACAAGTGATGACTTTGAAGAATTGTCAAGATTGAAGAAGAAACTTGCTCATGACTTTGAAGTTAAAGATCTAGGAGTTCTAAAATATTTCCTCGGGATGGAATTTGCAAGATCAAGAGAAGGGATTTTCGTGAATCAACGAAAGTATGTACTCGATATGCTTGATGAGACATGACTACTTGGGTGTAAACCTGTTGACACCCCAATAGAAGTCAACTTGAAATTGGGAGACGCCAAACCTGAAAATGTAGTTGCTCAAGAAAAATATCAGAGGTTGGTAGGCAAATTGATTTATCTATCTCACACACGCCTAGATATAGCATTTGCAATCAATATGGTGAGTCAGTTCATGCATTCTCCTGCACAAGAACACTTTAATGCAGTATATAGGGTTCTCAGGTATTTAAAAGGCTCTCCCGGTAGAGGACTATTGTTCAAAAAACGAGATCATTTGCAAATGGAAGCTTACCCAGATGCTGATTGGACAGGAAGTTCAATAAATAGACGATCTACAATAGGTTATTGCACTTTCGTTGGAGGCAACCTTGTTACTTGGCGTAGCAAGGAACAAAATGTAGTAGCAAGGAGTCGTGCAGAAGCAGAATTTAGAGCACTCACCCATGGAATTTGTGAAGTTCTGTGGATTAAAAGATTGCTTAAGGATTCGAAGGTCACAAGTTCTTCTCCCATAGAGGGTCTACTGTGACAACAAGGCAGCCATCTCAATTGCTCACAATCCTGTTTTACCTGACAAAACCAAGCACTTCGAAGTTGATAAACATTTTATCAAGGAGAAACTCGAATGTGGCATGATTTGTATTCCCCATGTACCAACTGCTGAACAGGTTGCCGACATCCTCACCAAAGGATTGCACAAGACACAGTTCGAAGTTCTGAGAAGCAAGCTGGCTATGGAAGATATTCACAAGATAGATTGATGGGGAGTGTTGAATCAAGGAATATTTGATTGAGGCTATTTGACTTTAAATGAAGCAGATTTTAGGGGATTTGATAGATATGTACATAATCAATTACTCAGAATTAGGAAGTCTTTTTTTATACAGATACTAGTTTCCTGAGTTAGCTTCTCTTGTTTTCTATTTAAACAGATGTATTGTAATTCATTAAACAACACAGTAACATAGAAAATACTTTTCTCCATTACTTGTGTTCACCTATTGTTATGTGCGTAATACATAGATCCATCCCTCTTTATATAGGTTTAGTTAACTAGTAATTTGTATTATTGATAAAAAGAAAAAAGAAAATTGCTGTAGAATGAAAATGCCTCACACCTTTAATTTCACCATCTTTAACTTTATTTCACCATCTTTAATTTTATATAGGATGGGAATGAATGAAAAATGCGTCACACAAGGATTATTCAAAAAGTATTTGATAAATGATTTTTTTAGATGTGTGGTTGAAAAGTAAAAGAAGTATGAAGGATATAAAAAGTTGTCTAAACAATGTAATTGTAATGAGTGGTTGAAAATAATGGTACATAAAAAATGACTTTCTGAATAAGTTGTATGAAAGAAACTCTAAAAAAGTAAGAAAAAAATGTATGTAAAAAGGTTGTCACGTTAATGAAATGAGTGGTTCAAGTTATGCAGTAGAATACAAAACCTTTTGAAAGTCTACTTGTATTGAGATGCCATTTTCAAGCATCAAATATGCGAGATGATGTTTATGATCTTTTACTCATAATTGTTGGTGTTTCCTTTTATTTATTACGATTATTATTTGAATGCGACTGTTTTCTGTTAACCAGCGTGAAACAAAGTATAAGCCTTAATCTATCAAATACAAAATTTCCCCTAACGGAAGGAGAAGAAATTCAGAATAGAATAATAAAAATACAAGAAACCAAATATGTATAGGTTTTGTTAAGTATTTCCATTGAGAATGCATGTGTATAAACACCCACATATTTCCTCGAAAGTTACATTTTATCAACACGTTTTCTCAAACCGCTTCTCCATCACCCATTTACCCTGATTTTTATTTTAAGCACCCAATTTACCGTATGTATAAACACCCAATTTATAAATATGTTTATAAACAACTTGCAGAACATAGGCGATATCTTACCCCATTATCTGATAGTGGCTTCAGAGGAGCTTGGTAAATTCTTGCAAGGCCAAAATCAGCAATTTTTACGACTCCTTGTTCTTCTCCATCACCCATTACCTGATTTAAAGTTGTTAAGGAGAGTACTTATAAAATTTATAGCAAGACATTTATTCAGTCTTCTATTGAGAAAGAAAAGTTAATATTGCAAAGCAGCTCTAAAGGTTATAATCCTACCAAGATATTCGACGGCTTCAGATCCCGGTGAATAATCCAGTTACTGCAGCATTAAAAATTCAATAAGTCAATGGCATGAGGGATACCGGAGCAATATTTTATAATCCTACTAGTCTCCCAAAAAAAATCATGAATCCAGCAATACAATTCTAAATATTTGGGCCAAGGAAGTTAAATTGAGATAGAAATCTAGTAGAGGACAAGCTTAATCCTCAGAAAAAAGGAAACTTGTGAATAATTTATATCAAAATAAATTTTTGAATCAACTAGATCGAAAAGAGAATCTGGAAACAGAACTCCATCACTAAAGATGGCAAAATAGTTGCACATTTCCACAACAATGGAAAGCTAGATATTGGGGGCTCCAAAAATTCCAACGTTTCCAGTCCATCTAAACACTAGATGCTCAGCTTTACAAACACATGTCAACAGATATAACCTATTTAATCCTACCAAGTACTGACACCGAAGGAATAATCTCACTTCTGCCTCATTACAATAATGCTCGTCAATATTGTTTACATCAACTCCAACATCCTTCTTATGTTCTATACCCCAATGATCTACTCTTCTTACATCTTCATCATTCATCAACAATGTATGTTGCATTGTGCGTTGAGTTTACATTCTATGTCATTGTAAATTAACTCACACAATAATGTTAATGAAGTGTCACCTTTTAGTAATTCAATCATAAAGGTCAGCTAACTATTAAAAAAGTGAGGACCAGCAGAAATGAAAAATTTTCGGGCCCTACAATTCATCAATTTTGTTGGATTTCAAATTGTTGTCCCAATTGAATTTTACAAAGAGAGGAAAAAATTGATGCAGAAATACGGTCTTGAAAACAAGACCATGTTTCTGTGAAAAAGGTAGAAGATTAGTAGCTAAATTTGCAAAAAGATTTTCTTACGCAGAAAAGAATAAAACAGCATAACTGGTCATCATAAAAACATATTAGCAAATTAGTTGAGTATTTCAACATCATTCCAATGATCCAACGATATTCCACAAAAGAAACCCAAAGCGTTACACTTGGAGTATAAAGAAGTTGAGAAGACTAAAAATCAAAAAACTAAAAATCAAAAAGGGAAGCATTGGCTTCAAGGATTCTAGCTTTCCTGCTAACGAAATACACAAGGTTTAGCATGCTACCCAAACAAAACTATAAAAATTGGAAAAACCCATCATGACATTCCAGAAATTTCCTGCCATGTCGCAGTGCAAAATAAATAATCATGGCCTGCATATGATACGGCAGATATGAGAAGGACAATCTCTACACAGGCCATTGCTGCTTGGGATTGGGATGTACTGTTCCCAGAATAAAAAATCCAGGTGAAAATAAACTTTGTATCTTGTCAGAATTCAAGACTCTACGAAATAAACAGGTCTACTCAGAGCAGATTTGATACATTTAATGGTAATTTGGACATAAAAGTAAGAGTTGCTTAAGTACACTAATGAAGCGTGCGACTCTAGTAAACAAGCATAACCTGTGAAGATAATTAAGGCCATTAAGAAGCTGCCACAATAATGACTTGACAGTGTACTGATTGATTGACTGGTTCACCTTGTCTCTGTGGTGTCTGATGATTTCCTGGCGTCAGTCAGGAGTCAAGCACACAGTTATACAGTCAATAAACTACAATAGCTAATTTAAAGATGCACATGCTTCGCTTCAACATAAGCATAAGCTAATCCACGTATTTTTCCCTTTCAGTTATTCATTCACTGAAAAACCAAGAAAATATAAAAGACAAGATATTATCTAGATCATAAGGTCTTTAGGTACTTAAAGATGTCACTTTTCATCCTAACAACAAGCGTCTGGATGAGCTTTAATTCACAGTTGTAACACCTACCCATGATAAAAACTACAAACAATCAAGAAATTCACGGATTTTGAAACATGTAAAAAAACATAACACCAAGTGGATGGACATTGATGAATAAGTAAACCTTAGATCAGAAAACCAAATCATCACTAACCCTTCTGAACTGATCTATAAACGAAGAACAGATTCCAACTATAAACAATGGTTTCCACATTAACAAGAATATTTGTTTCAATTTTTAATGGACATGGCCCAGAAGGTGAAGGGGTGGACGAAGGCAATTTGTTTTACCTTATTAGCATGAGAAATTAACTAAAATCAAAGGAACCAAACACAGCAGCAAGATGGAGAATGTTAGACCGAAAAGGACACATATATAAAACATTCCTGTTAAGAATTCATAATATGGTGCAATCATAAGAAAGCTACGAGATGACATTTTGCTTGCCACTATTGCCAGTATACTACTTTTCGCAATGGACCCAGCAAGGAAAATTGATGATTTAGTGCAAAATAGAGAAGCATGGTTGCAATAGAGAGTGCAGGTAATTGGAGTAGGAAGAGATGATTTGAGAGGAGAGGTTTATTTTCTTAAAACACTGAATTATAACGAAAATATGGTTCTTCAATAGATAGAGAAAAATTCGGATGCACAAGTGTCAAATGTACCTCCCTATAATAATGCTTTACAAGTTTGACGAAGTTCATTCACATCCAAAGAGTCAAAGATCATACACAATGCCACAATTATGATGTTATCATATTAATATGTTAACTCCTCAGAACTTGTAAAATGCCATCTAATTTGAGTGGGAATTTAAACATCTCGACAATCTATAAATCATCTAGTTGTGTAGGCTCAAGGTAAATGCATTGAAGCATAAGATCAGTAGATAATTTCACCAACAATAATAACTGTATACTCACATAAAGATCATGCTCCGCGTAGTCAAAAGCTAGATAAAGTGACATATCGGCATGATTTATGTGCACATTCGCAAGCTTCACTACATTCTCATGTGAGATCTCTCGCAGCAACTGCATAATAAAACCAATATGATAACTTTACCAGAGAGTGAAAGAATCCTAGAAAAATGAAGATTCAGGAAAATGAAAAGGAAAATAAATAAATTTTAAAAAAATAAAAAAAAATTGGGTTATACTAAAAAATCCCAGTGTAGGAATTTGATTGCAGAAGCAAGAACGAAAATGAACAAGAGTCAACATGCACCGAGATTCTTTTTGTTGAAGATTTATTTTAATGGTAAAACAATGATAACAAACACCAAATCAGTTGTAATTCAAACTAATGCAAACTGATAACTATAAGAAGATTAAATTGTTCTCCATGAAAAGCCTGGGACCTTAACTGCCAAGAAAGATATACAAAAACTTCAAAATGAAAGGAAAAATAATAACACTAAAACAATGATAACAAACACCAAATCAGTTATAATTCCAACTCATGCAAACAGATAACTATTAGAAGATTAAATTGTTCTCGATGAAAAGCCTTGAACTTTAACTGCCAAGAAAGATATACAAAAACTTCAAAATGAAGGAAAAAATTATAAATAATAACAAGAAAACCGTACATTGCTGTGTTTCATCATGACATATCCAGATCAACCAGAATTTTAAAAATCCCACCTACTTCCTTTCAATATATATATATATATATATATATATATATATATATATATATATATAGTCTTGCCATCAGAACACTTATTTACCAACACAAAGAGCAGGTTTGTCTTCGCTTAAATCTGAAAAACAACTGAAAATGCAACTTCCTTTTAGCTTCTTTACAAAGGATGAATAAGTGTACTACCAAACGAGCTTAGAAGAGGCCAGAATTTTCGCCTTTTGTAGAGTTAAGCAAAGACAAACATGCTCCAGTGAGATAGAAGACATTAAACTATACATACACACGAATGGACACAAATATAGAGGTATAGACGTGCACATAGCCACACCAGAAACAGGGGTTTTATACCATAATCTCACGAATAGCAGTTGGAGAGACGCCATCGCCGTCCTTGGACTGCTTGAACTTCTTGATCGCTATAGGTTTCGAGCGGTTCGACTTAATCTTAGCTAAGAAAACCAAACCATATGTACCTTCTCCGATTTTCCCGATCACATCGTACAGTTCCAGCCACTCCGGCTTGTTGCTACTGCCACCGTTGTTGGAATGGGGATTCGGATTATTTGCCCTTCCATCCCCCATGTTCAATTTCGAGAACGAACGAGTTGGAGATGAAGATGATGATATTGATGAAATTGAAACCTCTAAATTTGTTCAAGAGAACCAATCGGGAAATGTGTACAGTTACTATTTTTCTCCCCGTGTTCTGTTCTCCCTTGATTGGAGAAACAAAAAGTGCAGTCACGGCTAAGCATATTTGGCTGATCTCGTGACGTTTACCCAAAATCCAGTACACGCATTTTGACTAGAGTAATTGTTAGATTCAATATGTTTGATTGGTGATAAATTTAATTTTATTGATGCACGAATTAAATATGTGGTTGAAATTTGAGAAAAATATATTAAATACTCCCTTCATCCCACTAAGATAGGTACCCACCATTTTTCACAATACATCTCTATATATATATTAATAAAATGAGGTCAATTTCCGGCTCAATCTTATAATTTTCAGAATTAAAAAATAATATTTTATTTATATTTTTGACTCAAATACAAATACCTAATTTTCAATCCATGCATAATCTCCCATTATTATCACCCCTGATTTTTTGACATAATCACTCCTTATCCCTCCAATCCTCATTATTATCGTGTGTCATCTTTTTAAATCTCAGGAAACATCTTAAATATTGTTGGAATTATAAAATATTTCTATATTTTTTCTATTTTATCCTTGCATTAATTAACAAAAAGTAATGTGGAACATTATTAATATCTTTAAGAGATGGAATAGCTAGTTGATTTTTAGTATTCCGATAATATTAAATAGGGATACTTTATTCAACTAAAAAATAAATCATATTCTTAATAAAGAAAGTGGATTATAATTTGGGACAAACAAAAATGGAATACAAACCTATTTTAGTGGGACAGATGGAGTAATTGAATGAGTGGTTGTAAATGATGAGAGAAAAAATTGATAAAATTTATGTTGAATTATGTTAAGGAAAACAACGCCAAGGTTGGCCAAGCGCATCTCCAATGCATCGAAACAATATCCACACTAAAAGAGAGGGAGACGCAAAAAGAAAAAAATAAGCGGATCCAATAGTTTTCTCTATTTTCTTTCAACTTTATATTTCTTTTAATCACTTTTCTCTCAATCGCTCAGCTTTTTCTTCATAGATTCTCGTGTTATGTCTATATTTCCATACCATCTAAAATTTTTCCATTGCTATTTTATGATTAGTTTTGAATTTATTTCTACATCTCTTATCTTTTTCACTTTTTGCTCTATTTTTTCCTTAAATCTCTTTCGATTTTCCTCCACCACATCATCATATAATTCACATTCCCATTGAATATAGCCCTACACTCCAACGCTTATTTGTGGACATGATAAAATGTCCACAAATGGACAGATTGGGTTACGTGTCCCCCTTGATTCCCAATCTGCCCACTTGTCAGCATTTTACAATAACTACAAGTGGACGTTAGAGCGTTACTACAATAAAGTGATATTTTTTCATTATATGAGTATATTAAGTCGTATCCTGTTATTATTCAGTCAAAAGGTGAAGTGTTTCAATGTTACTTAAAAATCTTAATTTAAAATTACCTATTTGGAATTAATTTTGGGTGAACCCAATTGTAATATTCTCTTCTTTTAATTGTAATAATGAATCGAATAATATTATTGTTGGGAGATTTTAGAAAATTGATATCTTAATTCCCGTATTTTAGATTACATTTAACATAGCAAATCAAGTATAAATGATGAAACCTTGAATATTTTATACTAGTCTCACCCATGCAATGCACACTATGAGATTATTATAAACTAGTATTATACCGGTGCGATGTATGGGGAGATTATAGTTTATTTTAAATAAAAATATAATTATAAATTAGACAATATAAATGTATAAAGAATTCAAGTAAATTGTTAATAAGGTTTTGTCCGATTGGTTAGGGGGACAAAGGCTGAGGCTTTGATACCTAAAGGTCTTAGGTTTGAGTCCTACTAATCACGTGTTGTGCTGCGGGGCTTCAATCACCCACCATAAGGCAGTCTTAGTTACAGTTGTAATTATAATTGGAATGTAATAATAGAATAGCTATAATTCTTCCTTTGGCAAGACGGCTATAGGTTCGTTTTAGTGGGGTTTCAATAAAGTTTGGATCATTATGTATAGATATGGATTTGATTTAATTTGTACCTCAAAAATAAAGAGAATTAAATTAAATAAAAATTACAAACTTGAAATATTTCATTGGAAAAAAACGATTACCGTTGATTTTGTTGGCTTTCCATCTATGTCACATAAGAATTTTCAAAGATACACGACTTATAACTCTGAATACTATGACATACAACTTATCACGACTAAATACCTGCTTTTTTAACAAAAGGCCGGCATGCGAAAGCAATTTCCATTGACTTTTGTTATTATAATATATTGACACTGAATATTAAATTGAATTCGGGCCATATCTAATGTAACGCCCCAAGTTCTAAGAACTCGGAATACTAGTTCTTCCTTGAAAACACTTATTTATTTATTTTTTTATATATATATATTTTTGAAACATAATAATATTAATAAATACGGAAAAATAATCAAATGGCTAAAATGCGGAAATTTATTTAAACTAATAAAGTCGAAAGAGTGTCTCACGATAGTTTTCACACAGTCCTCAAAAACATCCAATTAAAGTACTAGTAAGCTCAAAACATTCAAAAGTCATTACTTCAACAGTTAAAAGTACTCAATTGTCAATGTAATTAAAGCTAATTTATTTGAAGGTCCCTAAGAGATTCTCATGCCTCGCCAAGCCTCCGGCTCCTTAATCTGCAATTTGTTCATTTGATAGAGCAAATCGTGAGTATTTTAAATACTCAGTAGATTCCGCGCACCACAATTAATATATATTACAAATTAAATGCACATAATCATCATCTTCATAATATACTGACAGTATAGAATACAAGTTCGTTCATCATCCCTCTTAATCGTGCACGTCATCATAGTGATTAATAGTACGTCATTATAATATATTAGGTCAAAGACCTATCGTCATAATGCTATTAAATCACGTCGTAATTAGGCAAATAGCTTATCGTCATAGTGCCGAGGAAGCACGTCAAAAGTAGGCTAAAAAGCCTATCATCACATAACATTTACATGCAGCATTTATAATAATATTAATTGCAATTGCGCACATTTAAAAGAAACTTTTTAGAAAGGAGATCTACATTAACCTTTAGCCGAGTATTGAGCTTACTAACGGTCAGAAATCAGTCCTCTAGCTATCCGTACGCCTCGTCTAGTCAATAACGAGTTTAATTTATGTTAATATTCTTAAATATTAAGTATCTATAAGTAATATAGAAGTTTGTGGGCCAAAATGGAAAGAATACAAAACTTTGGGGGTCAATTTGAAAGAATTTTATAATTTGAGGACCTATTATGCAATAAAAGTGAACTAAAAATATTTTGGGCTCAATTATAACATTTTTAAATCATGAGGGACTAATATGCAATTAAATTTTGGGGGTTAAATTAAATAGGAAAAAGAAATTGAAGGATTAAAGGTGAAATAAAAGTTTAGGGGTCAAATTGCAACAATTGAAAGTTAGGGACTTGAAATTAAATAAAATTTGAGGGCTCATTTAAATAAAATAAATGAAATAGGGGATTAGAGCTGTAAATAATATTTAGGGATTAAATTGTATCAATTAAAAGTTGGGGACTTGTAATTTAAATAAATTAGAGGGACCAACTTATATTAAATAAGAAAACGAAGGGTCTAAAGTGCAAAATCCGGATTTAAACATTGATTTGGGCCAGATCCGGGTCTACTTCATCATCCTCACCCGCTTCTCTTCTCTCCCGTACGCTCTCTCTCTCCTCTCGGTGCTCTCTCTCTCTCTCTCTCTCACGGCTTTCCAGCGGTTTGGCCGGCGAAGGTGAAGGTGGTGGTGGTGAATCTAGTGGTGCTGTCAATTTGAAGAAATATTGAGTATTTTGGGAGAAATTGAAGCTAGAACATTAAAGGAAAAATTTGGGTATTTTCAAAATTCGACCGATTCTTCAAAAATTTTCGAAATTAAACTATACCACGATGTTCTATAGCGGTAGAGGAAGGTGTAGGTATAATTTTTGCGTTGTGAAGTGGATTTTTGAGCGTGGTTGAAATTTTTTGGGCCGATGTTATGCGCGTATGTATATATATATGTATATATCCGTGTATATGCGTGTTTGTGCGTGTATGTTGCTGTTGATGGTGATGTTGGTGATGATGGTTGGTGGAGATGGTTAAACGGCGGTGGCAGTGGTGGCCGAGGTGGTGGCGTGGCGGCGATGGTGGCGTGATGAATATATATACGTGTATGTGTGTTTTGTGTGCATATGTTCTAATTACCATATAAATCAAATGGAAAAACACAAGAAATAGATTGTAACAAGATAAATAAAATGGACAATAGTTAAAAATAGAAAATGAAGATGAAAAGTTAAGAATCTTACCACTTGGGGTTTGATTTGTTGGATAAGAATGGATAGATTGATCTTGAGGATGACAATGGAGGAAAATGGGGTTAGGGTTTTAAGCATACTCATAAAGAGTATTTAAGGGTAAAAGTTAGAATAGCATTTGCAAATGGGCCTCTAGATGGGTTTCAAATTGGATTGGACTGTATTTGGACTTTAAATTTGGCCTTTAGCAACTAAAAATTTTTGGGGACTAAAATAAATCAATTTCAAGGTTTGGTCCTCAAAAGTATATTTTGAAAATAAATAAATTTTTATAAATAATTAAATATAACAATAAATAATATGAATTTCGACTAGACGAGCGTACACTATTTAAATTTTATAGGTAAGGTCGTAGTGACACGTTCTAAATTTTATTTAATTAAGTATATTTTATTTAAGAAGAATTTTCCGGTCACTACAACCTTAGCCTCTTAAAATAATTTCGTTCTCGAAATTTAAACTCATTTAAAACGTAAACTTACTTGATCTATAAGGTTTGGGTATTGGGATAGGATCTCTTCTTCTTTCTCCCATGTTGCCTCATCCTTCCCATGACTACCCCATTGAACCTTAACTAGGGGAACTCTTCTATTCCTCAAGACATGGACCTTCCGATCTATGATTGTCACAGGTGTCTCCTGGTATGACAAATCCTTCTGAATATCCAAAGACTGAAAGCTCACCACATGACTTGGATCATGGACATACTTCCTCAACTGTGAGACGTGAAATACATTATGCACTGATGAAAGCTCGGATGGTAAAGCCAAGTGATAAGCTACTGTCCCAACTTCTTCTAGTATCTCGAACGGTCCAACGATCCGTGGTCTCAATTTCCTTTTCTTCCCAAAACGTATGGTGCCCTTCATTGGAGACACTTTGAGAAATACTTTCTCTCCAATCTCAAACTTCAAATCCTTTCTCCTCTTATCGGCGTAGCTCTTCTGTCTATCTTGGGCGGCTTTGATCCTCACTCTGGTCTTCTCTATAACCACAACAGTCTTCTCTACCATTTCTGGTCCCAACATCTTCCTCTCTCCAACTTCATCCCAATAGATTGGCGATCGACACCGTCGCCCATACAATGCCTCATAAGGCGCCATCCCAATCGTGGCCTGAAAACTGTTGTTGTAAGCAAACTCTATAAGTGGAAAATGACTTTCCCAACTCCCGGCTAAGTCTAAAACACATGCTCTCAACATATCCTCCAATATCTGAATGGTACGCTCAGATTGGCCATCTGTCTGAGGATGGTAAGCGGTACTGAATCTAAGCTTCGTCCTCATCGCCGTCTGTAAACTCTCCCAAAATCTCGAGATGAACCTCAGATCTCGATCTGAAACAATGGACACAGGTACCCCATGTAGTCGAACAATCTCCCCAACATATAACTGTGCCAACTGGTCGATGCTGAGAGTCATCCTAACTGGTAGAAAGTGTGCAGATTTCGTAAGTCGATCCACAATCACCCATACGGCATCATGTCCTCTCGACGATTTTGGTAGAGCCGTCACGAAATCCATAGTAATCTTCTCTTTTGAAAACAATATTATCTTTACGATTTGTACTCAAGTGACCCTTTTTACTTAACTAAAAATATCAATCTCCTTTCGATCATAACATATCGTGCTCCTCATAGTAAAGCCTTAATAACATCGTATACGTTATCACTTAGATAACAATAATCGAGTATATACCTCATAGTTAGTCCGTAATAACCAAAAGGACCTCGTTATCATCTATGTAAATTCGTTTGAATTACAAATAGTACAACCCAAGGAAATTTGGTAACAATATCATAATCGTAACCTTTTCTTTTCTTCCCAAGTTTTCAATTCTCAAATTCCAAAATCCTTATGACTCGTCATGTTCCAACAATATATGAGCCACAAATATTTTCCCTGAATATATCCCCCACTATCAAAATCCCTTGAAATGTGATTGTCACCCAATCCAATAGTCATCTCTCGATAGAAGTGGAAGTAATTTTGTGAAAAATCGATGGAACATTCATTAATTTGAACTCAAGAGTTTCAATAGAAAACAAAATTTTGTCAAATTGTTTCTTCACAAGAATTTGTTTGAAAAAGCAAAAGTTTTAAAATTTTTCTTTTTTTTTTCTTCTCACAATGGGACACATCATTTAAACACAGGACATTTAAATAACATTCCATCCTCAATGGAAAGCCAAAGAAAACGTCATACTATTGCCTTTACTTATGCTCAAAACTTTCTCACTTATCAAACTAGAAATTCAATAAAAATTCTAACACAGCTTTATAATAATAATCCCAATGTTGAACATGATTTTTCGAAATTAAACCCTATCTCTTTCGCAATAATAAATGTGTTTTGAATCAATTGCAACTTCAGAAATTTCGAAAATAAATGATTGATCAACCCGGAGAGGATGGTGAAAGTCGATTGAAAACTTGGAAATGGTTTCGTGAGCTTGCATTAAAATATTCTCATTTTCATTATGTATGGCTTGAATGTTCTCAAGAACGACTCTCTCATCAATACATCAAGTACAATCCTCAAACGTTCCGATCCCGATGTCGATCAGAATCCCTTTAATAGATCAATATGTCATCAATAAACACGATGACGAAATTGTCCAAATCCTGATGAAAAGCTCGATTCCTTAAATCCATGAACGCTGTAGGTTCATTCGTGAGACCAAAGGGAATCACTGTAAACACGTAGCCCCTATCTTGTCCTGAATACTGTCTTTGGTATATCTGTCGGCTTGACCTTCAACTGGTGTTACCCTAATTTCAAATCAATCTTCCAGAAAACCGAAGCACCCTTCAACTGATCAAACAAATCGTCAATGCTGGGTAGAAGGTACTTATTCTTTATTATCAACTTATAGAGTTCTCTATAATCAATGCACATCCTCATATTGTTATCCTTCTCCTTAACAAATACATGTGCTCCCCATGGGGACACACTTAGCCGGATGAAACCTTTCTCATGCAATTCCTCCAACCGTACAATCTTTGTCCTCACATGTCAAATCAAATTACACACCCTCAAAATCAAAATCATGGCTCCTAAAATCACATTACATCCTTAAAATCAAATCATCATGCGGTCATCGTTTACATAATTGATCCTCTAAATCAAAATCCGATATCCGCGGACTCATTTCATAAAATTAGATATAAATTCTTTAACATCTCACTCAACCTCATTATAGTATAATTCATCAAACTTTCTCATTAGAAATTCCCCACATAATATATAAACATGCCACCCAAATTTCAGAATAAATACATCTTCTAGTCACCTATCGGTCAATAGATGCATCTAACTTCAATTCATACGATCTAAACTTCTTCACCACTAATCAACTTTTTCAAATCTGACAATAAAATAAGTTTAAATCGAGAATCCTAACATTTATTGGTAATTCCATAACAAGATAACCCCAATACATAACTTTCACCATCTATCCTCAATTTATAACCTTTGATCTCAAATGGTTTCCCATTGAGGATACTATAACATGCAAGTATAGAACTCACAAACTTTACCTTGAGGATAAAGTAGCATATTTGCAACCCAGAATGTAGACGATGAGATATATACATTTTCTATCGCATTAAAACATCATGACAATGCAATGCAACAATCTCACCTCGAGTGTACAAAATCAAATCAACAATATCCATGATCAATTAGTATCACACACTACCGATATTCGTGAATACGCTTACTTGTCTTGTCTTTTACCCTTTTCACTCAAAAATCTCAGAATATCTAGCAAAACATAGGTCAATTCCTTCTTAATCGAGTCTGTCATTCCATTACAACCTTATCTCAACGCATTACACTGACTTGGGGTCCCAATTACCACCAGCAATTACAAATCAGCATTTATAGAGGCAATGGGGGAGAATGAATATCCTTACATAGTAGTCAATAAGTGTTTCCAAATATGAAGTCAATTTCGAAGTCAATAACCTTATATCAACGCATTACAGTGACTTGGGGTCCCAGTTTCGATGTTTTTCGTGTTCTTTTATACTATTACTTGCTATTAGAATATCATCTATATATACTAAACAAAAATCATACTTCAAAAATATAGAATCCATAAATCGTTGAAAAACTGCTGGTGCATTTTTTAATCCAACACTAAGAACATTCCATTCAAAATGTCCTTCAGGGCAGGTAAAAGTTGTCCAAGGTTTAAACCATTCTTCTAATTTTAATTGATGATATCCAGACTTTAAATCAAATTTGCTAAAAATATTTTTATCTTGTATTAATCTAATTAAGCTATCTTTATTCGGAATATTATACGCATCATCTTCTGTATTATCATTTAATCTTTTGTAATTATAGACTATTCTTACTTTTCCTCTAGCAATTTCTGCATGATTTCTTACTATAAAAGCTGTTGTTCTATGCGGGCTTTCTGATTTTCTTATTAGATTTTGCTTTAACATTTCATCTATTTGTTTTTTAAATTCCTCTTTATCTAAAGGATCATAGTCTATATTAGCTGTTATTATTTTTAAATCTGGATTTTTAATTTTCATTTTAGCTATATAGTCTACTTTATTCTTTGTGATATCATCGCCTATAAATCCTAAGTTTTCTAATTTCTGAATAATAGGATAATTTATGCTTTTTATTATATCAAGTCATTTTTCTAAATCTAAAGCTAAATATTGTCCTAAAAGTTTGAGAGCTTCGTTTTCTATATGCATACTGTTAGTATGATTAGTCAAAGCAATAATAGCAGGAATGGAAGTAGACTTGAGTAAAAATAGTGCTTTATTTTATTGAGCCCCATCAATAACAAAAGATATACAGGATTTGAAAATTTTTAAAATAGGACTACAAACTAAAGGATATGATAATTTTATAGGAAATAATTTAGTAGTAAGTATTGGAGTTTTAGGAAGAGATAGTAACAGATCAGGAATGAAATTTAAAATAAATATAGATGAATTAGTTCAAAATATAGCTAGTAAAGGAATAAAAATGATAGATCCAGTTAAAATTAATCCAGAAGAATTAGCAGGGTTAGAATGGAATTTGAAAGATTTTACAAAATCAGATAATTCAATAATAGTACCCGAAAAAAATATACTATATGAAAAGAATGATGGAACAACTACTTTAAGATTTACACAATTTAAACAAAAAACAAATAAAAATGAAGAAGAAGAAAATGATGTTGAATTAGAATATAATTTAGTAAATATAATAGATGAATCAATATATGATACAGAACCAATTTATGATACAGAGAATGAGGACATTGAAAACGAAAATTATGAATTTGATACAATAGGATATAGTTTATATGAGGACGAAGCTATGAATGAAGATATTGAAGAAAATATAGATGTAGGTTTCAAAACAGAAGAAACTCAAATCACTATAGAACAAATTGTCAATAAAAAATTTACAGAATTAAATATCCAAGATCAAGTTGACGATATACTAATAGAATGTATGACAGGATTAGGATTAAGTTATGAAGAAGCATATAATAAATTAGAAAAATATTTTAATTTACCATTAGTCACAGAAATAATGAAAGGAAATTGTATGCTTAGTGATTTCTTTAAAACAGAAATAGAAGCTAATTATATGGAATATGCTGAAACAAGTATTCCTAGGAAAAGACCAAAACCAGAGTTTGAAGGAACAATAGGATCACAAACAGTAGAACAATTTGGCAGAGAAAAATGGGTACCAGCTAGCTAAAAATATGAAGGTGAATCACAATATATAGGAAAGGGATCTCGAATGCCTATAGGAAAATTATATAGTTCAGATATGTTATTATTAGAACAACAAAGTCCACAATTATGGCCAGATGAAATATTAATATGGGAACAAACAGTAGTTAGAAATTGGGAAACAAATAAAAAAGCAGACATAGATATGTTTTCATATTGAGAAACAACATTAGGGCGAACAGCGTTAGGATTATGGCAAAGTAAAAAAGCTAAAAACCCTGATGAAATCAATATAATTAAAGCCTTAGGTGATAATCCATATAATTTTACAAGTCAAATTAGAATTTTACTATTAGGAGTAGATCCGGCCAAAGAGAGTACCTTTATTCAAGATACAGCTACTAGAAATTTAGAGCAATTAAGTATTAAAGATTTTAAATATATTAAAGAATTTAGTACAGATTTTGTTAGACTACTATCACAAACAGGAAAAGCTATGGAAGATGAATTGTGTGACAAATATTTTGTTAAACTCCCAGGAGATTTAGGACGAATAATCGATGAAGAATGGAAACAGCTCAATGGTCAAATACCAAAATTAGGAATAGGACCACGAATTACTTTTGTTTTTACTAAGTTAGAAGAAAAATGTAAAGAAGCTACATTACAAGAACAAATTAAAAGACAAGCTTGGGCATTTTGTAAAACAGCTATTTATACACCACAAGCTTATGGTTATTATGATAAATCTAAAAGAAAGAAAACTCTTAGGAAAAAGTACAACATATGATAAAAATAAGAAAATTACAGATCGATATGTTAAAAAACCTAAAAATAGAAAATGTTCCTGTTTTATTTGTGCGGGGTTTGTTTTTTAAGGTTAAAACAAATTAAAAACACTATAGCAAAAAAAGCACATGTTGACTAATAAATATTGAGGGACGCGTATTTACAGCATCTGCTTTTCTAGAAGTCCCGATGTGTGTCTTGAATTGGACTATCGTTTTCTTCTACACTGTCCATGGCTACGGCTTCGTATGTACTACTTTCTGTATCTTCATTATGTATGTACTGTGGATCTAATGTATGACCTTCACCACTGAAAGGAAGACACATATGCCAATTATGGGTTGCCCATACTTGAACATAATGTCCTTCTCTGAGTAGACGCCATCTTTTGAAACTTGAAAATATAGCAAAATCTGCTATTAACTGCGTATCTTGAAATCTTTTGTATACAGCTTTCATCTTTTATGAATTGGTAACTGTATGGTTCATTGGTTGAACTTGGTCTAGGATCTTTGGTGTCGATGTAGATCCTTTTTCTTGCTGGGATCAAAACTGTGTTTCTCATTTTTGGCAATGTACTCTCTATGTACATATACGCTTCACCTTCGAATGAAGCAATATTCCTTGCTATTAATAATATTTTTTCTATTCTGTCATCTGTATCTAAATAAAATTTTATTTTGTCAATCATTGCATAATGGAAAGACTGTAATATCTTTTCTATAGGCATATCTGTTCTATTTAGATCAACTTGAAGCTTTAGAGGTTGTGGTCTCCAATCGCCTCTTTGTATTACTCTTATTCCTGTATACTGTATTTCTCCAAACTGTAGCTGTAATAATTATTTTTGGGCCTGTATTAAAAACTGTATATGCCCATCACCTGCTTTCTGTTTAATAATGTCAAAACTATCTTTAAACTGTTATGTTAAAGGCTGTAATACTTCATGGGCTTGTAAATCAACTAATCGAACCTATAGCTGTTCAAGATACCTTTATTCAAGATACAGCTAAACAGAGTACCTTTATTCAAGATACAACTATTAGAAATTTAGAGCAATTAAGTATTAAAGATTTTAAATATATTAAAGAATTTAGTACAGATTTTGCTAGACTACTATCACAAACAGGAAATGCTATGGAAGATGAATTGTTTGACAAATATTTTGTTAAACTCGCAGGAGATTTAGGACGAATAATCCATGAAGAATGGAAATAGCTCAATGGTCAAATACAAAATTTAGGAATAGGACCACGAATTACTTTTGTTTTTACGAAGTTAGAAGAAAAATGTAAAGAAACTACATTACAAGAACAAATTAAAAGACAAGCTTGGGCATTTTGTAAAACAGCTATTTATACACCACAAGCTTATGGTTATTATGATAAACCTAAAAGAAAGAAAACTCTTAGGAAAAGTACAACATATGATAAAAATAAGAAAAATACAGATAGATATGTTAAAAAACCTAAAAATAGAAAATGTTCCTGTTTTATTTGTGGAGACACTAACCCTTTAGCAAATAAATGTCCCAATAAAGGAAAAAACACAGAAAAAACCAATTTAGTTGAAGAACTAGAAGACTATGAAATAGAAGATATAAATAATAATAGCGATACTGAGTCAATATATAGTATTGTTAGTGAAATAGAAGATACCTTAAAAATAACATATACTTATATGCAAAATGAATGTGAACACGAATGGATTAAAAATACAGAAAATAATCATGTTAAATGTTATATTTGTCATTATTATCCAGTTATTGACAGAAGATTTCAGTGTAATAGATGTTTTGAAGAAATATGCTTTATCTGTCTTCAAAAACATTTTAATATTACAACAGAACTAGAAGGAATTGCAAAGAAAAAACAAAATATAGATAATGATTTCTATAAAGAAAGATTACAGAGACATGAATTAGAAATAGAATTGATAAAAGTAAGATTAGATTAATTAGAAATGACTAAAGGAAAAGAAAAACTGACAGAAGACATTGAGACTGACAAATTAGCAGAAATTACACAACCAGAAGACAATTTTATTATAAAACAACCTATAACAACTTTAATAACATTACAATGTAGATTATGGTTTACAAATAATCACTATAAGGATTTAACAGCAATTTTAGACACAGGAAGTACAAAGAGTTTTATTAGTTATAAATTAGTACCTCTTAAATATCATAAACCATTACCTTATAAAATAATAACCAAAACAGTAGAAAATAGAACAATTGCTTTAACACATTGTTTAGATTCTTTAGGCATTCAATTTTTAGATTTCTCCGGCAATTTTAGTAGTAAATATATACTTGCCCAAGTTAATATTGCTCCACAACAAACACAGTCTGAAGAATTCTTATTAGGTTTAAATTTTATCAGTAATTTAAATGGTAGTATTACTATTTCTAAAAATTCTATAACAATAAATAAACACGTACATAATTTCCCTACTAATAATTATATCAAGAAATCAGAGTTACTGCAGAAGTGTGGTGAGACAGGTAATTTAGATTTTTTCAAAACTTTGACTAATCATTCCAACAGTATGCATATAGAAAACGAAGCTCTCAAACTTCTAGGACAATATTTAGTTTTAGATTTAGAAAAAGGACTTGATATAATAAAAAGCATAAATTATCCTATTATTTAGAAATTAGAAAAATTAGGATTTATAGGCAATGATATCCAATGTTTAGAAAACCGAACCGGTCAGTGAACCGGAAAAGCCAACGGTTCAAGGGTCAAACGGTCGAACCGGGTCGAATCGGGGTCGAACCGTTTTTAATTAAAAAATATAAAAAATAAATTAAAACTAATAAATTTATAAAAATAATTTTAAAAAATTAAAAAAACCGGTTCAACCGGTTGAACCGGCCGGTTCAACACCGGTTCAACACCGGTTCAACCGGTTGAACCGGTCGTTTGACCGGTTTTTGACCGGTTTTTCTAAAAATGGGTTTCTATAGTAACCGGACCGGTTTCCGGACCGGTTCGCGGTTGAACCGGTCGAACCGGCCGGTCCGGTCCGGTTTCCTAAACATTGATGATATCACAAAGAATAAAGTAGACTATATAGCTAAAATGAAAATTAAAAATCCCGATCTAAAAATAGTAACAGCTACTATAGATTATGATCCTTTAGATAAAGAGGAATTTAAAAAACAAATAGATGAAATGTTAAAGCAAAATCTAATGAGAAAATCAGAAAGCCCGCATAGAACAACAGCTTTTATAGTAAGAAATCATGCAGAAATTGCTAGAGAAAAAGCAAGAATAGTCTATAATTACAAAAGATTAAATGATAATACAGAAGATTATGCGTATAATATTCCGAATAAAGATAGTTTAATTAGATTAATACAAGATAAAAAGATTTTTAGAAAATTTGATTTAAAGTCTGGATATCGTCAATTAAAATTAGAGAAATGGTTTAAACCTTGGACAGCTTTTACCTACCCTGAAGGACATTTTGAATGGAATGTTCTTAGTTTTGGATTAAAAAATGCACCCAGCTTTTTCAACGATTTATGGATTCTATATTTTTGAAGTATGATTTTTGTTTAGTATATATAGATGATATTCTAATAGCAAGTAATAGTATAAAAGAACACGAAAAACATCTACAGATAATATTTAAGGAGATCGAAAGGAATGGTATAGTAGTAAGTAGAAGAAAAATGGAATTATTCAAGAAGAAAATATCCTTTTTAGGTTTAGAAATAGGAAATGGAGAAATTATTTTACAGCCTCATATAGCAGAAAAAATTTTACAATTTCCAGATAAATTAGAAGGATTAAAACAGATACAAGCTTTCCTAGGATTACTAAATTATGCTAGGAAATTTATCCATAATATGAGTATATTAGTATGTCCTTTATATAGTAAAACTACAAAAAATGGTCAACGAAATTTTAATAAAGAAGATATACAATTAGTTCGAAAAATCAAGGAAGACGTTAAAAAGATTAAACCATTAGAATTACCTTTAGTAACAGATTACATTATTATAGAAACAGATGGATGTAAAGATGGTTGGGGAGCAGTAATGCTTTGTAAACCAAACAAATATTCACCAAAGTCAACAGAAAAAATAGCAGCTTATACTAGTGGTAATTTCAAGAAAACCGGATCCAATTGGAGTAGTTTAGATTATGAAATTCAAGCTTTAATCAATGCCTCAGATAAATTCAAGATTTATTTGAATAAAGAATTTACAGTCAGAACAGATTGTGAGGCAATAGTTAAATTTCTCCAAAATGCTAATAGTAAAAAGATAAATAGAACTAGATGGTTAAATCTACAAAATTTAATACAAGGACATGGCTATATTATTAACTTTGAGCATATAAAAGGGAAAGATAACAGCTTAGCTGACTTATTGTCAAGACAAATTAACAAACTTTTTTATGCAGGCCATGAAGAGAAATAAGATTATAAAACCCAAAGAGGATATAACCTCTACAGCTGCTTCTACAGCTACAGCCTCTACAGAAAAAGGGAAAGACAAAATGGAATATGTACAGCAACAACCATTATCTCCTCAGATCTCTTTACAGACTTCAACAGGTACAGCTATAATAAAAAATACAGAAACCTTTGGCACTATAACCCTCCAAAGGTGTACTAATCTACAGAAAAAGTTTAAACCTTTGGCAGGAATTAAAGTAGATGAACGACAGTCCTGCTTATTACATAATCTCTGGCATCTACAGACGCCTGGTACTATAGCTATACAATCTAAAGTACAGGTTTTAAATGCTCTATCTTTTTATTTTACAGAACAACAGAAAATAGTATATAAAAGACCTTTTTCTCACTATGTTATATACAGAGGTTTAAAGACATGTGTTTTTCATAATTATGACACAGTTAGACAGCTAACCATGTGTCCACAGCCAATCTGGAAAGGATATTATACTTTTTCAGATGCTATTGAGGCGGCTAGAAAAGATTTGGGCCTAAACTTTTATATAGAACTCAAAACAGTTAAACAATATTCTCAAATAGTCCAAACAGACCAAACTCAACTCATACAACAACAAGAAGACCGGATAGCCCAACTTGAAGCCCAAATAGCCCACCTACAACAGAATCTAGTCCAACAAACAACCCAATTAAATATAGCCCAACAGCAAACCCAAAAAGCCGAAACAGATGTACAATATAAAAACCAGACTATTGGTTTATTAGAAAAACATGTACAGCGTTTAAATTTGAAAGTCCAACAGCCTATAAACAGATCCTTTGAATAGCTATTGGCTCGATTAGTTGATTTACCAGCCCATGAAGTATTACAGCCTTTAACAGAACAGTATAAAGATAGTTTTGACATTATTAAACAAAAGGCAGATGATTGGCATATACAGTTCTTAATACAGGCCCAAAAAGAATTATTACAGCTACAGTTTGGAGAAATACAGTATAAGGGAATAAGAGTAATACAAAGAGGCGATTGGAGACCACAACCTCTAAAGCTTCAAGTTGATCTCAATAGAACATATATGCCTACAGAAAGGATATTACAGTTTTTCCATTATGGAATGAATGATAGAATAAAATTTTATTTAGATACAGATGACAGAATAGAAAAAATATTAGAAAAAATGGGAGAAAAAATATTATTAATAGCAAGGAATATTGCTTCATTCGAAGGGGAAGTGTATATGTACATAGAGAGTACATTGCCAAAAATGAGAAAAACAGTTTTGATCCCAGCAAGAAAAATGATCTACATTGACACCAAAGATCCTAGACCAAGTTCAACCAATGAACCATACAGTTACCAATTCATAGAAGGTGCAGTTGTATACAAAAGATTTCAAGATACGCAGTTAATAGCAGATTTTGCTATATTTTCAAGTTTCAAAAGATGGCGCCTACTCGGAGAAGGACATTATATTCAAGTATGGGCAACCAATAATTGACATATGTGTCTTCCTTTCAGTGGTGAAGGTCATAAATTAGATCCACGGTACATACATAATGAAGATACATAAAGCAGTACATACGAAGCCGTAGCCATGGACAATGTAGAAGAAAACGATAGTCCAATTCCAGATACACATCGGGACTTCTAGAAAAGCAGATGCTGTAAATACGTGTCCCTCAATATTTATTAGTCAACATGTGCCTTTTACTATTTGTCCATTTGTAAATATAGTTTGATAGGTGTCCCTCAGGTAGTACATACGTGTCCTTGTTCATTTAACGTTTTGTAATAATTAAGGCTTAACCGCCTTAGACGTGTCTTTTTTCCTTTCCCATCACTACCCCTCAAAATTTGTATATAAAGGGGTTGAGAGTCAGTTGTAAATCATCGGAAAAAAGAGAAAAACATCCAATAATACAAATTTGCATTTTCCAATATCATGGCCTTCTAAATTTCCTTTTCCCTAACCTAGCAAGACCCTTCCAGTTACGAGCTTTTATTTTTCTTGATCCTTATAGCAGTTCTTGTTAAAAAAAAAAAAAAAAAGAGAAGGAGAAGCTTCAGTTCGGGGCACTATACAAATTTCAGCCCATACCTCCGCTGTATAATAGTAAGTTCTCTTTGCAATACTTTGTTTACCTAGTTGCTGTTCATATATGTAGTGTTTTTAATTTGTTTCTCTTTGCAATACTTTGTTTACCTTGTTGCTGTTCATATATGTAGTGTTTTTAATTTGTTTTAGCCTTAAAAAACAAACCCCGCACAAATAAAACAGGAACATTTTCTATTTTTAGGTTTTTTAACATATCTATCTATATTTTTCTTATTTTTATCCTATGTTGTACTTTTTCCTAAGAGTTTTCTTTCTTTTAGATTTATCATAATAACCATAAGCTTGTGGTGTATAAATAGCTGTTTTACAAAATGCCCAAGCTTGTCTTTTAATTTGTTCTTGTAATGTAGCTTCTTTACATTTTTCTTCTAACTTAGTAAAAACAAAAGTAATTCGTGGTCCTATTCCTAATTTTGGTATTTGACCATTCAGCTGTTTCCATTCTTCATGGATTATTCGTCCTAAATCTCCTGGGAGTTTAACAAAATATTTGTCACACAATTCATCTTCCATAGCTTTTCCTGTTTGTGATAGTAGTCTAGCAAAATCTGTACTAAATTCTTTAATATATTTAAAATCTTTAATACTTAATTCCTCTAAATTTCTAATAGCTGTATCTTGAATTAAGGTACTTTGTTTAGCCGGGTCAACTCCTAATAGTAAAATTCTAATTTGACTTGTAAAATTATATGGATTATCACCTAAGGCTTTAATCATATTGATTTCATCAGGGTTTTTAGCTTTTTTACTTTGCCATAATCCTAACGCTGTTGGCCCTAATGTTGTTTCTAAATATGAAAACATATCTGTGTCTGCTTTTTTATTTGTTTCCCAATTTCTAACTACTGTTTGTTCCCATATTAATATTTCATCTGGCCATAATTGTGGACTTTATTGTTCTAATAATAACATATCAGAACTATATAATTTTCCTATAGGCATTCGAGATCCCTTTCCTATATACTGTGATTCACCTTCATATTTTAAGCTAGCTGGTACCCATTTTTCTATGCCAAATTGTTCTACTGTTTGTGATCCTATTGTTCCTTCAAACTCTGGTTTTGGTCTTTTCCTAGGAATACTTGTTTCAGCATATTCCATAGTTTACTAGGAAACAAGTATGGAATATGCTGAAACAAGTATTCCTAGGAAAAGACCAAAACCAGAGTTTGAAGGAACAATAGGATCACAAACAGTAGAACAATTTGGCATAGAAAAATGGGTACCAGCTAGCTTAAAATATGAAGGTGAATCACAGTATATAGGAAAGGGATCTCGAATGCCTATAGGAAAATTATATAGTTCTGATATGTTATTATTAGAACAATAAAGTCCACAATTATGGCCAGATGAAATATTAATATGGGAACAAACAGTAGTTAGAAATTGGGAAACAAATAAAAAAGCAGACACAGATATGTTTTCATATTTAGAAACAACATTAGGGCCAACAGCGTTAGGATTATGGCAAAGTAAAAAAGCTAAAAACCCTGATGAAATCAATATGATTAAAGCCTTAGGTGATAATCCATATAATTTTACAAGTCAAATTAGAATTTTACTATTAGGAGTTGACCCCGGCTAAACAAAGTACCTTAATTCAAGATACAGCTATTAGAAATTTAGAGGAATTAAGTATTAAAGATTTTAAATATATTAAAGAATTTAGTACAGATTTTGCTAGACTACTATCACAAACAGGAAAAGCTATGGAAGATGAATTGTGTGACAAATATTTTGTTAAACTCCCAGGAGATTTAGGACGAATAATCCATGAAGAATGGAAACAGCTGAATGGTCAAATACCAAAATTAGGAATAGGACCACGAATTACTTTTGTTTTTACTAAGTTAGAAGAAAAATGTAAAGAAGCTACATTACAAGAACAAATTAAAAGACAAGTTTGGGCATTTTGTAAAACAGCTATTTATACACCACAAGCTTATGGTTATTATGATAAACCTAAAAGAAAGAAAACTCTTAGGAAAAGTACAACATATGCTAAAAATAAGAAAAATACAGATAGATAAGTTAAAAAACCTAAATATAGAAAATGTTCCTGTTTTATTTGTAGAGACACTAACCATTTAGCAAATAAATGTCCCAATAAAGGAAAAAAACATAGAAAAAACCAATTTAGTTGAAGAACTAGAAGACTATGAAATAGAAGATATAAATAATAATACCGATACTGAGTCAATATATAGTATTGTTAGTGAAATAGAAGATACATCAAAAATAACATATACTTATATGCAAAATGAATGTGAACACGAATGGATTAAAAATAGAGGAAATAATCATGTTAAATGTTATATTTGTCATTATTATCCGGCTATTGATAGAAGATTTCAGTGTAATAGATGTTTTGAAGAAATATGCTTTATCTGTCTACAAAAACATTTTAATATTACAACAGAACTAGAAGGACTTGTAAAGAAAAAACAAAATATAGATAATGATTTCTATAAAGAAAGATTACAGCGACATGAATTAGAAATAGAATTGATATAAGTAAGATTAGATAAATTAGAAATGACTAAAGGAAAAGAAAAACTGATAGAAGACATTGAGACTAACAAATTAGCAGAAATTACACAACCAGAAGAAAATTTTATTATAAAACAACCTATAACAACTTTAATAACATTACAATGTAGATTGTGGTTTACAAATAATCACTATAAAGATTTAACAGCAATTTTAGATACAGGAGGTATAAAGAGTTTAATTAGTTATAAATTAGTACCTCTTAAATATCATAAACCATTGCCTTATAAAATAATAACCAAAACCAGTGAAAATAGAACAATGGCTTTAACACATTGTTTAGATTCTTTAGGCATTCAATTTTTAGATTTCTCCGGCAATTTTAGTAGTAAATATATACTTCCCCAAGTTAATATTGCTCCACAACAAACACAGTCTGAAGAATTCTTATTAGGTTTAAATTTTATCAGTAATTTAAATGGTAGTATTACTATTTTTAAAAATTCTATAAAAATAAATAAACACGTACATAATTTCCCTACTAATAATTATATCAAGAAATCATAGTTACTGCGGAAACATGGTGAGACAGGTAATTTAGATTTTTTCAAAACTTTGACTAATCATACTAACAGTATGCATATAGAAAACGAAGCTCTCAAACTTTTAGGACAATATTTAGCTTTAGATTTAGAAAAAGGACTTGATATAATAAAAAGCATAAATTATCCTATTATTCAGAAATTAGAAAAATTAGGATTTATAGGCGATGATATCACAAAGAATAAAGTATACTATATAGCTAAAATGAAAATTAAAAATCTCGATCTAAAAATAGTAACAGCTACTATAGACTATGATCCTTTAGATAAAGAGGAATTTAAAAAACAAATAGATGAAATGTTAAAGCAAAATCTAATAAGAAAATCAGAAAGCCCGCATAGAACAGCAGCTTTTATAGTAAGAAATCATGCAGAAATTGTTAGAGGAAAAGTAAGAATAGTCTATAATTACACAAGATTAAATGATAATACAAAAGATGATGCGTATAATATTCCGAATAAAGATAGCTTAATTAGATTAATACAAGATAAAAAGATTTTTAGCAAATTTGATTTAAAGTCTTGATATCATCAATTAAAATTAGAAGAATGGTTTAAACCTTGGACAGCTTTTACATGCCCTGAAGGACATTTTGAATGGAATGTTCTTAGTTTTGGATTAAAAAATGCACCAGTAGTTTTTCAACGGTTTATGGATTCTATATTTTTGAAGTATGATTTTTGTTTAGTATATATAGATGATATTCTAATAGCAAGTAATAGTATAAAAGAACACGAAAAACACCTACAGATAATGTTTAAGGAGATCGAAAGGAATGGTATAGTAGTAAGTAGAAGAAAAATGGAATTATTCAAGAAGAAAATATCCTTTTTAGGTTTCGAAATAGGAAATGGAGAAATTATTTTACAGCCTAATATAGCAGAAAAATTTTTACAATTTCTAGATAAATTAGAAGGATTAAAACAGATAAAAGCTTTCCTAGGATTACTAAATTATGCTAGGAAATTTATTCCTAATATGAGTAAATTAGTAGGTCCTTTATATAGTAAAACTACAAAAAATGGTCAACGAAATTTTAATAAAGAAGATATACAATTAGTTCGAAAAATCAAGGAAGACGTTAAAAAGATTAAACCATTAGAATTACCTTTAGTAACAGATTATATTATTATAGAAACAGATGGATGTAAAGATGGTTGGGGAGCAGTAATGCTTTGTAAACCAAACAAATATTCACCAAAGTCAACAGAAAAAATAGCAGCTTATACTAGTGGCAGAAGTCCCTATTGGTGTCTTGGTTGCTAATGTTCAAAGATGAAACAGGGAAAAGGAATCGTGTTAAAAGACAAATTATACCCATTCACCTGAACTAAGCCTTTACCTACTGCCTTGGATGTATATGAGTGTCAAATTTGTTGCAGAAAGTTGTTAGACTTTTGTGTAGATTTGTGTAAGATTTTGACCTTTATGTAAGAATTATAAATGCTATAAGGATCAGAATTCATACTAAACAACAGGAGGAATTGCTAGGAATGGCAAACTAGTTTATTATTGAAATAGCCCAATCTCCGAAACCCGCTTTTGATTTTAAATCTGAAGTTGAAAAAACCAATACTTTATTATATAGACTTGTTAAAAACTTTGACTATCTAAAGGCACAAAACGAACAAATTATCAGTGAGTTGAAAAAATTACAAAAAGATATACCATCTAAAGAAGAATTTCAACAATTAAGTTTTTTATTAGAAAATAATAAACCAAAGAAAATAGAATTAGAAACTAAAAGACTAGTAGAAAATTTAGATAAAAAACTCAGTCTATTTGATAAACAGATTAATACTATCAATATTATCTTAGAAGAAATAAAAGCAATAACTAGTAGATAAAGTGGAGTCAAGTGAAGAATTTACATACGCTTTAGAAGTAGCAGCAAATTATAAAGCAGAAAGTAATAAAGAACCAGTAACAGGATATCTTAAATATTGTTCAGATAAAAGTAAAACAGATCAACATTATCAAAACTTATTTAATTTTCAATTAACATTAATACTACAAATAATAGAGAAAGTTAATAAATTAGATAAAAAATTAGATATTTTACTAAAGGATAAAGGTATCCCTTCTACGGATATAAGTGGTGAATTTGATAAAATAACAGAAGCCATAAATAAAATTCATATTACTACAGAACAAAGAGAATTATTACCCACTAAATATAAATTTTGGACGTATCAAGACAAAAATGCGGAGAAGTCAGGAGACTAATATACAACCTTTGAGGGGAACATCTAGAACTATACAAGATAGAAGGAGTAGACCTATAGATAATATTTCGACAGATACTTTTTTAAATAGAATATTAAGACGAGGATCGGGTAGTAGAAGTTCACCCAATATAGTACAATTAGAAGATGAAATAGATGTTGATAGAAATTTGGAATTATATAATAATGAACAAATAAATGCTTTAAATCCTAGAATTTTATATGAAGTAGGACCATTAAATATAAAGACAACATTAATTAGAAGTAGTAGAGTTTTTTTTTTTAAGGCTAAAACAAATTAAAAACACTACATATATGAACAGCAACAAGGTAAACAAAGTATTGCAAAGAGAAACAAATTAAAAACACTACATATATGAACAGCAACAAGGTAAACAAAGTATTGCAAAGAGAACTTATTATTATACAAATGGAGGTATGAGGTGAAATTTGTCTGCAGACCCAGAGGAGCTTCTCCTTCTTTTTTTTTTTTTTTTTTAACAAGAACTGCTATAAGGATCAAGAAAAATAAAAGCTCGTAACTGGAAGGGTCTTGCTAGGTTAGGGAAAAGGAAATTTGTTTTTTAAGGCTAAAACAAATTAAAAACACAGCATAACACTACATATATGAGCAGAAATTTGTGCGGGGTTTGTTTTTTAAGGCTAAAACAAATTAAAAACACAGAATAACACTACATATATGAACAGCAACAAGGTAAACAAAGTATTGCAAAGAGAACTTACTATTATACAGCGGAGGTATGGGCTGAAATTTGTACAGGGCCCCGAACTGAAGTTTCTCCTTTTCGTTTTTATTTTTTTTATTTTTTTAACAGGAACTGCTATAAGGATCAAGAACAATAAAAGCTCGTAACTGGAAGGGTCTTGCTAGGTTAAGTATACAGCTTTATCGCGGTAAATTCGACCGAAGGATTTAGGGACAATGAAGATGAAGATATGAATAATTCGGTAAATTAGTGGAAGATTTTGAAAAAATTTTCCAGGAATTTTGTGGGGTGAAGAGAAACAACCATGTGATATTTTTATGTCACAGAGAAACTCATTTCAATCGTGAATAATTAATTCAAAAATTAAAAAATATATAAAATAATTAAAATATAATATCGAAAAATTAAAATGTAAATAGAAAATATTCTTCCTCATTTTCAAAATTAATTTAATAGATACTATAAATTGCAACTTTGATATGTATATTTTTATTAATACGTGCAATACTAAATATTATAGAATTAAAAAATATATATATTATTTCATAGATTAGAATAGATATAAATAAATAACATATATATAAGAAGGTAAAATAAGGAAAATAATCCAAATAAGAAAAGCATGATAAACGAAATAAAGAAAACAATTAATCCTTAAAAAATAGCCAAACATGGCACTTCCACCTAGCCATTTTGTCTAAGGTGAGACTTCAAGATTTATAATAAAGAGATATAAAATTTCAATATGTACCTGTATGTATAAATTTTAATCCTAGTGTTTCAACCTTAATATACATTTTGACTGGAATAATTATAGATTCACATTCCTGAATGACGCATTTAATCAGGTGGTATATTTTCACTTGATTAATTAGCATATTAAGTCACGCCCTTGTACCATTCAATAAAAAGGTGTTTTGAATGTCACCTAAAATATCAATTTAAATGCCTATCTAGAATTAATCATTCATGTGAATCCGGTTGTAATATTCTCAGCTTATCAATAATAGATTGAATAATGTTATTGTTACGAGATTTTAGTAAATTGATATCTTAAATCCCACATTTTAAATTACATTTGACATAGAAAATCAAGTATAAATGATGAAACTTTAAATATTTTATACTAGCCTCACTCGTGCAGTGCAAGGAATGAGATCATGACAAATATGAAATTTCAATACAAATCGGTAGTAACGTTCTATTGCCCACACAAGAGTGGATTAGCATCGCCTGCTCCCTACCATCGGGGGGACACGTGTCACACATCCGCCCATATGTGGGTTTAGTAACATATCCACATTTGAGCAACAGAACAAATACATACAAACCGGTAGGAGTAATTTTTAATCCTTGTCTTTCGACCTTAAATATACATTTTAACTGGAATAACTGCAGGCTCACATTCCTAAATGATGCATTTAATTAGGTGGTACATTTTCACTAGATTATTAAGTAGTACATTAAGTCACACAGTTTTATCATTCAATAAAAATGTGCAACTCTGAATGTCACTTAAATATCAATTTAAATGCTTATTTGGAATTAATCATTTATGTGAATCCGATTGTAATATTCTCGGTTCTTAATTGCAATAACAAATTGAATAATGTTATTATTACAAGAGTTCAGTAAATTGACTATCCTAAATCCCAAATTTAATATTGCATTTAACATGACAAATCTATATATTAATAAAGAGAGACCACTTTTAGGGGGAATTTTCTCATTCATTTTTTTAGCCTTTTCAAATGGAGATTAGCCTTTTTCACCTGTGCGTCGCTTAGGAGTGAATTTTCCAACTTATGTTAATTTTGGCAATAGAATGATTGTCAACCAAATATGTGTTCTAGTGTGATTTACTTTTTTAAGCCTCAGTAAAAAATTAATGCTAGTTGAAATACCAAATTGATGATTTAAAAATAATCAAACGTGTCTATAGAAATTTTGACATAGTTTCCCATGTAATTGTTACATATCAATCCTGTAAATATCCAAGTAAAAAGCAAATTGAATTCCACAAAATAATAACAAATACAGACATGCATTCAGTAAAAACTCACTTATTTAACACATTAGGTAGATTAACGTATTTTTAAAAAAACTTATGAACTTGGATTTTTGTTTTAAATACTTTAAATTATATAGCATTTTTAATGTGGTTGATAAAAAAAAATTCATAAATTTTATGTTATCTTGATCAAATATTTAATGATTTTGATATCACATTTACATTAATTTTGATAAGATAGATAAATTGAAATATATATATGATTAATAATTAAATGACTTAGTCGATGATCCTTAAAACTTAAATAATTTAAAATTATTTATTATAAAATCTATTGTCCATATATATATATATATATTACACATTTAAAAAAAATAAAATCTTAAGATATTATTAGAGGAATTATAATAAATAAAAGATAAAAAATTAAGTCACTCTATAATAAGATGTAACACCCCAATTGTAGAAATCCAAAAAATTATCGGTGCTAACATTGTTTTATTTTAAAATGCGAAAAAGATAACTTAGTTTCGGAAATATATTTTTCTTCCCTATCGCAATTTAATAAATTTCAATTTTTCCTTCCCTGTAAGATTATAAATTAATATTTTGAAAGAAACTTATAAAACTTATCAGAGTGTTGCAATTATCGTGAACTATGTAAACTAAAAATATCAACCAACATAAAAAAAGAAGTACGACTAATTTCCACAATCAACATATTGACATAAGAATTAATTGACGTGAAGAAAAAAAATATCAATGTCAATAAACTACAATCAATCCACGATTTTAACAATTAATTGATGGAAAAAAATGTATTAGCATAAGAGGGTTGATGGTTATGGATGCAAGCTAATGGATGCAACTAATTTTTCTGAGTGGAGAATTTGTTTTATGGCTAAAGGTAATAATGTTAGCCATATCGACAATCAACTTTAATTGTTGATTTTGCTGGTAAAGCTTCTAATGTTCTCCTTCCTTTTGCTTTTATATTTCCTGATAAATTTAACAATGAAGTGATGGTGCTCAAAAATCATCAAGGAGTGTGCATTATTCATATCATCTCATTTCACTCTTTTTTGTAATGAACGGAAAGGTTGAAGCCATACTTACCAAGAATTTGTAAAGTGAGCAAACATCACACAATAATATCATAAATCGAAATAAAAGAAGAAGATAATGATGACGCTTCTCTTTGTAATGAAGGGAGTGTGGATGAAGTAAAAGAAAAGCAAGAAGTAGAGTAACAGGTGGATGAAGAAAAAGAAAAACAAAAACAAAAACAAAAAGAAGAAGGAGAAGGTGAGGAAAAATTCATGAGTAATGCAAGAAGAAGAAGAACCGAATATTGTCAGAAGACTTAGAACACCAAACTTAATTAATATAAATAATGATAGAATTGTGTAAAAATTTTGACAGAGTTTCCTATATATTTTGTACAAATCCATCTTATAAATATCTAAGGAATAACCTACAAAAATCCATATCACTTAATTTACTATTTTCGTGAAAACCTCAACAATAAAGGCACGGTATTGACAATAAATATGTGAATACTGATTTTTAGAATTTGATTGTGAAATATATTTTACATATAGATATATTATAGAAAAGGGCAATGCAGCGGGTGCAGTTCGATAGATTCCAACAACCCGTCCCTGCCCCTGCTGGAAAATATTTATCATCATCCCCATCTTATACTCATTTTATCTAGCTATATAATCGTGCATTGCATGGGTAAATACATCCAACAGATAGATATTTTGATAACTTTAATTATCAACCAAAGATGTATTCCCTTGTGATCACCCTTCAAGCACAATTTCTCCACAAATTTCTCCAGCTCCAGTTTAATTTTTAATTTCTCCTACTCCGTTGGGTGGAAGGGGAGGGTTTTTTAATTTTTAATTTTATTTTATTATTTGGTTGCATTCAGCATATCTTCTACAGTGATATATTCCTAAGAAAATTTTACGTAAGTACAATAATTACATTTAATATTAACTATTAGTTAAAATCAAAATATGGGCCTCTTTAAAGCTAAAGATGATATTAATATGAATAAATGCTATTGGATAAAATTTTTGATAAAAATTATTTAATTAGTATTAAATTAATCCGATAAAATTAATTATAGACCAAATAAATATATATAAAAAGATAAAAGGTTAAATTATATAATTTAATTAAAATTTTAGAATAATGTAACTATCTTTTTTTTTTATTTCGGACTAAAAATGCACCAAACAAATTTTTTTGGGGACCATTTGAGCTAAAATCCCATTATTTTTTTAATAGTGTGACAAATTTTCCCCTTAGCAAGATGACAAAATATCAACATTCGAACCAATTAGACCCTTTTCGCACCAAAGTAATGGAAAGAATAGACGGAAATCATCCAATTGGACCATTTTCGTATCAAAATTTTTTTGTACCATTTGCGCGACATTTTTCTATTTTTGACTAAAAATGAAATGAACCAAAATTTTTTTGTATCATTTGCGCCAAATTCCCTTATATGAATCTAATCTTAAAAATATCTTATAATGTAAAAGATATCTTGCAATTTAAAAAATATTCTGCAAGTTCAAGAACACTTTTATATTTTAATAGAAATCTTGCTAACCCATATTAATCTAATTAGTTCTTTTTAAAATTAATATTATTTTCCCCGTTTAGTAATAAATTAATTTTAATTAATTTTTGTCCATTGAGACTTTGTCGATTTTCGTCTAATGAAACCTGGACTAATAAAACCTTAGCAATATAAATAATTTTAGTTCATTGTAGTATAATTAATTTTATTTTTTAGCTAGTTATTTCTAAAAGCTAAAATAATTAGCGTAATATCTATAGTTTTTAGAATTATATGAATCTAATTTTGAAAATTATAATTTAAATGATATCTCCCAATTTAAAAGATTTAGATATTAGATATGAATGTAAATTTGATTATTTAAAAGAATTGGATTTATGATACAACTAATCGATTAATTAAAAATGTTTGATTACTATTACATTTTTAATTAATATTTTTTAATTAAAGTTGATTGATAGTACACAGTTAGATTATGTTATTAATTATTTGATTATTTTTTTAACTTTAATGTTATGGCTTTTCTTTAAATAGAGTTAATTAATTTTTTATCACTCCAAAATTAAATATTAGAAGAAGTTGTTTATTTAAATTAATTTTTTAGTTAATTTTATTTACAAAAATAATTAATTATTTCTAAAATTAATTAAATGGTCCAATATAATTTCTTAATTTTAATATTACACATCCATAATACCTCGTGCATTGCACGAAAAGATATATATATATTTATATATTAATAATTTATTCAAAAATAAAAAATAATAATATTGTGATCACGTCATAGATGTCATGTGTACTATTTTTAAATTGCATGACTTGAAAATTGAAGATCATTAGAGCACAAACAACCCAACAATCTAATAAATAAGATGTGATCGAAAATTTAACAAATAATTTAATAAAAAGGATACTTCGCAATGTAAAAGAGCATAAAGAGCTAAAAAACCCAAATTAGTAAGATATTATCAAAGAACGAATTTCCTTAATCTGCTCTAACCAGAATTTCATTAAACCAACAATTCATGTACACAATGATCAAAGAACAAATTTCCTTAATCTTCTCTTACCAAAATTCTTCATTTGATCATTTTGTGTACATGAATTAAGACCAGATATCTGAAGAGGAATTAAGATCAACGAATTTCCTTGTGTCCATGAATTGTTGGTCTTAATTCCTCATCAGATACCTTAGCTCTCCATTAGGTCATTGTGTAACACTTCTCGATATAACTATGAAGAGAATTCTGCTGTGAGCATCACCTGCACATGATATTTAATAAGTCTGGCCATTCAAGAATCATAGGAAAATAAAGTTATTAAAAATCGAAGTATGGATGCTTATGGCAGTAATATCACCGACTAATCAAAGCTCAGAGACATATATGAGTCAATTAAACTAAGTTCGTAAAAAGAATAAATACTACTTGCAACAATACATCTCAATGCAATTGAAAGTATACTACCTAGGTTTATGCATTTTAATGTTTATTCGTATTTCCTTGTAAGATTGGACCTTTCAAACTGCTTGTCTTGAGGGCTAGCTGATCGATGATCCTCCAAACTTCAATGTCATAATTTTGACACAGAAATGCATTCCTCAAATTCACTTTTTTTTTGGCCTTCTGCATATGGAAGGAAAAAAAAAAAGGAAAGGAGCAGGTTCAAACACTTTACAACGATTAATCATCATCATCATCTTTATTTGTAGATATATTTCTAAAAGCAAGCCTATATATGGTTAATATACGTTGATATGTATCATCAAACTGATGGCATAAGAATGGCATCCGTGTAAGATTATATCATATAAATGCATTTCAAAAAGCACACATAAATAAAGAAATAAGATTGAAACAGTAAGAGTGGAAATTATGTATGGGAACTTACCAAATAAAATTGAACAATACATCAGCATAACTATGTCCATAAGAACCAGACACCCAATATGGACTAGATAAAGTTGGCAAGACACCCAATATGGATTAGATAAGATTGGCAATCTTATAAATACGCAAATTCCAGAATTATGATCTGCATGCCTGACCCAGTTTGATGAATAGAATCATCATCCCCACACAAATAGTATTCGCAGCAGTAGAAATATACATGAACCTACATAACAGGCCATACCAATAGACAAACAGTAACACCAAATTAAATTGATAACTGTTATCACCAATTACTAATTCAATCGAAAAACTAAATTAATGGATTTTTAAACCTGAATTCAGCAACAATATACATATGCTTTGTCCCTTAAATCGCTCGAGATAACCAGCCCCATTGATTTATGAAATGATAATAAGTTAAAAACTAATTATGATTAAAATCCTCAAATATTTATGCAAAAGACACATAATCCATTAGCATCATTAATTAAACGTCACAATTTCATCAAATCAATCAGCTTGAGCCTTTTGTATAATTAGATCGAATCATAAACCCAAGTTTTATTTGATCAAGTCGGCAAATCATGTTTGTGGAAAATCATCGTGTTAACTAAAGCTGCCTAAAAAAACAATTCAAATTGGAGAGACATGTTAGATCATCATGTTTGATCTCTCGTTTTATTTCTCTATTATTCACACATCTCAAAGCATTGCTCATTATTGTACACAGCCTAGTAAATTGTAACATAATCAAATCATATAACTATGAGAGATAGTTGTTAGTTTTTCACTTCCAGTCATCTCAATTGGTGCTTCTACTTGCCAAAAAAAAAATTAGTGCCTTCTCTTCTTTGTCTAATCTTAAGCTTTTCTTACATGAACTTTATAGCTAATTTACTAAACAAATGAAGCCATTAAGAGTGCTCACTCACCGGGAAGATTCTTTGGATGGGTGCAAACTTCACCAAGAAGACCCATAGAACTTACCTTGTGACCATCAAATTCATATTCCAAACCCAGAAAGCTCAAGAGTGTACAAATTAAGAAACATTCCTCTGTAAATTGATTCAATCCAATTAAATAATTCAACAAAGCAAACATTATTAACCCCAATTAACAGAGAAACACATACATATATAGGCTACTGCAAAAAATTAAATTGGGAATTTGTACCTTATAGCAGGTATCCAAAATCCCTAAACAATTTTTACTGCCAAGGGTAAAAAACAAAAAAAAGGGGCAAATTACAATCGTGAAGATTCTTATACAGAACCAAAAAAAATGATAAATGAAGATTGTAATTACCATGAGCAACCTGCGAAATCCCTCCATAGCCGATACTGCAAAAAAAAAATTGAATTGAACAAAAAAAAATCATAATCATAGATAGTACCTCAAAATCATGGGCCGAGAAATTACTACACAAGGCGCAATTGATATATTTATATGCCGAATATGGGATGGGACGCGTCTAAGCTGCTGAATTTGGGCTAAAAAGAAGGGAACATGCAAAACAGCGGATTTGGGGGAGATAGAAGATATCGGCAAACTTTTGGGATCTAAATTAACATAATGCAGTTGGATTAAGCGACTTAATGTATGAAGAATTGGGATCCGGAGCAATTTTGGCGCTTTGGGATAATCCGATGGTGATGTACGTTGATTCAAAACCAATTGGAAGATTTGGGATAATCAACTTATTTATGGAAAAACATAAGCACGATTGGCAACTCATTTTTCAAAATTTTTCCATTTTTTTTTCATTTTTTTATATATTCTTTCTTTATTCTAAATCAATCACATCCACGTATCACGTCACATTCACAAATCTCCACCATTAAATTCCCCTCATTCTCTCTCCTCTTTTATATTAAAAATCATTAAAACTCATTAAAAAACACTCACAATCACCCTTCATGTGATACATTTGTTTATTTTTTAATTAATTCTCTGGAATTTTTTTAACTTTTTTTTCTAGACTTCTGATTGGTGAAGTCTGTTTGAGTAGATAAAACATTAAAAAAAATATTTTTGTAACATTCTTTTTCTATATTATAGATTTTGCAAGACTTTTTCCGTCCTATCAGACTTTCTCTCTATTGGTTTATTGTTAAATTAAGATCTGTTCTTCCCGCAATTTTTCCTCTATTGGCTATTTTTTAATTAAGATTTGATTTTTTATTTTTTTCTTTCCTAATCAACATATTAAATTCATTAACAGTTATCATCAATGGCATGAATCTTATTAAATCTATCTATATTTATAATAATAATAATAATAATAATAATAATAATATATAGAGAGAGAGTTTTTTAATAATTTTTTAATTAAAAGAATCGATTTTCTTGCATAGACGTAAAAGGTTTGCTTTAATTTTTTTACTCATATTATTTTTTAAAATTAAAAAATTAGATTCGACCAATTGATTATTCTAGAAATAATAAATTACTTTTATAAATAATTGGCGGAGAAATGAAAATTACTTAAAATCAACGAGTTCACTAAGATTTAATTTTACCACGATAAGAAATTACTGTCTATTAAATTTTTGCACAAAAATTAAAAGAAATGCATATAGTTAAAATAAAAAAGTTAAATTGGACCATTAAGTAATTTTAGATATAAAATAAAAGCCCGTAATCATAGATCAACAGTAAAATCAGGTCAAGATTTTATGTTCATACTTTAAATACATTCATTCATAATTCAAACCTCCAGATATAACAAACACGTAATCAAGATCTAAATAGTATACTGTTGAGAACTTGAGATTCACCAAAGATCCATCAATTTCACTCTTCACATTTTACCCTTTGATAGTTTGATAAACACATATTAAAACTAGTGTTTGCCCTCATGCGTTGTATGGACATTCTTCATTGGAAAAATAAATAGTGCAATGTAAGGATATATTGATTTTTAGTCAAGTTAAATATAATTAATAATGACACACTGAGTAGTTCAAAGATATCCCGATGATTAAGTATAAGCATATAAGGATAAAGTATCAAATTAAAATCATTACTATTTTTAGACCAAACTTTCTTATTAATGATCAAATTATTCATGCATGATTAATAAGGACACATCAAGAAGTTCAAAGATTTTTCAATTTCTAAATTTTAAGATCATAAATTTCTTTGCTAATACCCATGTGGTCTAGTAGCATCCGAGTTTGTCTCCCACCCTCTAGGTCTAGGGTTTGACTCACATCTCTTACACTCCCCTTGGCTTGTAATTCAAAAAAAAAAAGTTCATATATTTTATTTAAAAATTTAATATATGAAAAAACACTATAATTCAATATTGGAACAAAATAATATAAATATTCAAAATATTTGGTGTAAACTTTATTACATGTTAAGGAAAAAAATAAAATGTAAGAATTCAAATTTAAAATTGTGTTATAATAACTATTTTATTATAATAATTATTAACACAAATTATAATAGTAAACTCTTACAAATAAATCAAAATTTTAGTACAAATTTTAATAATAACTTATAAATAAATCAAAATCAAAATTATAGTCATGTTAATTATAAATGTAAATGTACCCCACCGTTATTTATAGATATTAATATTTAGAAAAAGGAACCAGTCCGACCGATTGAACGAGAAAAACAATGAACTAACACAAAAATCAGTCCAAATGTAATAAAGAATTGGGGCCAAAACCGATCAAAAATCAATCAATATACTAGTCAAAATCGTACAAAATCGATTTAAATCAATAGAATAAACTATAATAATGCAATTTTTTAACCAAAAATTTTAATATTTGCATATGTGGGCCTTGTTACTAAGGCCTGAATCATTGTTCCTCAAGACATGAAGGAACCCAACCTTTGCATTTTAGACATGAAAGGGCCTTGTGACTTCAGTTTTAATATATTTAATAGATTGGTGGTTTGAAGTCAAAAAATAAATTAAAGTTAGAAAAATGCACTTAAAGATACAGTAGCTAACACTAGAGAGTAAACTTCATTAGTAATAGAAAAGTCGAGAGTGATGAATTTTTAATGATTTGGTCAAAAATATTGTGTATTAAATCTTATTGCCAATCCACGCTCACGTGTGTAAACGGGGTTCATTTATCCCATTAAAGCATTACATATGCACACTTCCAAAAATTCTAAATCTCTAGACATGAAATGTTAGATAAGGTCATATATATATATATATATATATATATATATATCTGTCTTATCATCAACAAATAAGAACATTTGACAACAATGAATTGTAGATAGAAGCACGTTATGTGGTGTACCTTTGAGCAAATTTTTCAGCTTTGGCCACAGTATCTAGAATCATATCATTACTTTGGACTTGTTTCCTACAACGAAGAGTTAATCAGTGGAGAAGATGTAAAATAAAGACAACTAATAATTTAATTGGGAAATGTATGGATAATACTTGAAAGAGGAAATCGAGTTGAGGAAGAGATTGATCTAAGATAGCTGAGTCAGCATAGGCCTCTTCAGATTGTCTAATGGAACAATCTTGCATGTCGTATAATTTGGACTATTTTAGCAGCTAAAATGGTACTAACTCCCTGTTGTCTCCAATATTCTTCTAAGTCAACTTACTGTGTTCATACTCTCGCGATCTAAAATTGTCTCAGAGATTATTGGAGACGCGTGTTACAGAAATTGGAAGTCACCCAACTTTTGTCTCAAATACCCACCACGTATCAAATCTTCAAAATACATTAAGGCGACTTGGATGACAGAAATAGAGGTGGAGAGATTTTTACTGCAATGGATGGAACACAGTAATTGAGTTCAAAATTGGGGACGTTACGGCCGATTGGCAGTGGAATTCGACAAAAAAATTACAATTAGAAGAATAAGACAAAAGAAATTAGAAGATGAATTGGAAGAACTATTATTATAGTTTTAAAGCACAAGATTTGTGGTCGAAGCTTTTTTTGGTGAGAAAGCAGCTTTATTGGCAGTATCACTCAATCGCTTCCTTTATGGACATGGGGTATGGGATTTTTTAAGAGCAAGCAAACAATTGTATTAATTAATTGATAAGCGTAAATGAAGGAGGCTGGGTTTTAGGGTTGGTGAGATCTATAAAGAGAAGTGATGGATGAGACAAATTAGCCACAGCAATTTAAGGGCTTTTTATACGTTGGAAAAACACTCCATTATCGATAGAACTATCATCAACAGGTCAGACTACAAATGTGCAAATCTTGTTTCAACAATAGTTTGTGATAATATGTAACTAAAACAATAAGATGTGGCAATATATACGTGGTACCTCAAAGAATTAACAAAAATTATGTCCTAATAACCATATTTCAGTTGATAACTTCCAATCAAACCTTGTTTTATGTTATTATTATGACTAGCTGTTTCACCCATGCACTGTACGAGGGACAAATTTTTCAGCCAGTAATAATATTGATACATGTCAGTCATATAAACGTAAGACCTCAACAAAATAAAGTAAATAACGGGTCACAGTTATAAACTTAATTAATATAACTAATTAAATAATTCTATAAAAATTTCAACAAAGTTTCCTCTGTGAAATTCTATAACACCATGAAACTTCAAATACCATTGGCGGGAAAATTTTTTCAATCAGTATATGGATTTCATAAGCTTGCACACTAAATGCTCGCCGCCACCAGAGGAAAGTCATTCTAGTTGTTTCATTTTTCCTCTTGATCTCCATCGAGAAATATCGTTTTCATATCTACTTGTTGCAACTTAAGGTTAAATGTGCAACTAATGCAAGATGATGCAAAGGGAATCTTTCTTGGATATAAAAGAAAAGATATCCTTCTAACCATTCCTTCTTTGAGCAAATCCATTAACTATGAGTCATTACATTGTATCTTTCAATATTGCCCAATGGGTTATTTATTTTAAAGACACATTTACATTATATGGAATCTAGACCATCAAGTAACTTGGCAAGGTCCCAAACTCTGCTAAATCCAAGGATTTCTCCCCATCTTTGAAGGATTATATCATAAACTGGATTCTTTACAGTCCATAGTTCGTGAAAATAGTTTAGTATCATTTGCGACTCTATTGTTATGGTCCATTTCTTGTTGATACACAATATAGTCATCTGGAATGGTTAAACTCCTTTATTTTGCAAATTTTCTCAATGTTGGTTCAACATTTCGTTGAGTACCATGTCATCCAGCTAGTTGTTCAATCATTTCTGGCATTTTATGAACAACTTGATTTGGAAAATCATTATCGACAACTACAGTGGTATCATTAATAGATAGTGCAACTTTAGTAGTAGATTGAAAAACACTCGTTTATCTTAAGGAGTGCTATCAACAATCTATCTTTCACATAATATGGAAGGTTGATCTTCTTTAGACACTATGTCTAGAGATTAACTACTTCCATTGATAAAGTCATTCTTTAGAAACTTGATATTTCTTGGTTCTACAGTCCTAGTATATATGATTGATAGTAAAATCCATTACCCTTCGACCCTTCGGTATATTACAAGAAATACCGACTAATGGCTAGCTATTGTCCATCCTTTGTGTATTTACCATAATATTCTCCACATCTAAATGATCACATGATCTTTATTTGTTTAATATATTATTTCTCTACTTTTGCCTTTAAAACATTCATGGCATCAAATGCTTCTCTCCAATATGAAGCTCGTAGAGATACATATATCGTGAATGATCATCTGTAACTGAGATGAAGTATTTTGGACTGGTAGTGTCCACATTTGGACAAAAATTATTAGTAAGCATGATCTCTAAGATGTCCATTCTCCTCTTGCCATCGTTTCTTTTGATCTGCTTTTCCATATTGCAATCCACGTAAGTCTAGAAATAGTAAAGTCAAAAGTACGATGTACTCTAACATTTACTGACTTGTTGTCATCTATAGAGATGTCTCAATCTCCGATGTCACAACATTGAGGAGTATTTATTCATAATACAACATTTATTACCAGTGGAAATATGCATAACAGTTTTAGAAAATACTATGTTGAAAACCAATAGGGTAAAGATCATCAAAAGTATAATTTCCAATAAGATCAAACATAAATTTGAGGTTTGTATTTGAAAGATGAAAGAAATATCGCAAGGGTTTTCGAATTGAAATCAAGTTTATATCCAAACCTTTAAGAGAAAAATGTCTTTTCCAAATTCTAACATAGTCATGCATGTCCTCTCAACCTCCACACATGAGTTTATATTATGTTTGATAAAATGCTCACTTTCCACTGGCTTCACTGGGTTTCGTATACTCACCAGAATATTTGAAATAGGGATTGTACCATTGGAATCAATCCAAGATTTATTATGATAACATCAAACACATTAGATCATACTCAAAATATGTGCAATCTCAATCAATTTCACATCCAACCTTCTATCCCTTTAAATGCACATGGTCACTAGTGCATTAATTGACCATTTTCCGATATCTGTGTTGTAAGACATTTTGAAGGGTACAAACTATTGTGGAACAGTACTTAGTATATATTGCTCAAGTAAAGAATCATGCACTTCAACCTCAAGAGCCTTTAATTGAGCCGTAATGTCTCTCATTTTCATTGTGTGCTCACATACATCCATCACGCTGGTGAGTCTTAAGGATGAAAATATCATTATTAGGGTGTCGGCAAATACTTTATCTGAAGTCACAAATTGTTCATTAATAGCCTTCAGTAATGCCTCAATATTATTATGCTTATTGAAGAACCTTAAATACCTACATATTTTATAGTCCTTATGAACATCACACTAGGACGAGTAAATTGCTCCAATTGTTCATAAGGAGCATAATCATTTGGAGGCTTTGGTTGTAGCAATAATAGGCTTGTCTATCATTATAGCATAATCGATATCAATCCATACCAATTGAAGAACATTCTACAAAACCATACGTTATAGTTGTCCTTTTTATGGGGGAATATCAGAAAATTCACCCGTTATATAGCTACAAAAGTTAAAAATTTATGCTTATGTTACTTAAATTTAAGGCTAATAATTATATATCATGCTTTACCAATGCAAAGCATGTCAAATGACAAGAATCAAGTGACATAAAACTTGCATGTGGGCTAAAATTTTACTCCAATAGGATTCATGTAACAAGAGGATAGAACTGTCGAATTATCTCCCTTTCCTGATTCCTATGCGTACGTCAAGAAATATAATTCAATATTTTATCCTAATTAATTATACTAATACAATAAAAGTTCATATGGGACAAAATTTATCATATCAGTTATAATTAATTATAATAAATGTCTAATTTTCATATGTAATTCAAAACAACTTAATGCACAATTTCTCATAATTAAAGATGCTATGGCTTATGTCTAATTATTTGAAAATTATACAAATCACAAGACATTCCACCACTTTTTTAAGATTTAAATCCGTAACTATATGGATTAAATTTCAAAATCCAAAATTATTGGGGTTAAACAACAATTTTAAAACTTCAAAGCCCAATAAAATAGAATTCAAACTTTTTAGGACTAAAATGATGAATTCCAAAACCACAATGGCTGATATGTAAAACCCCATATCTTAATATTCAAAACCTTATAGGCTTAAATTCAAAAACAAAAGGTTGAAAGGCTAATTAATTATTCTTTTAAAAACAAGTCCTAACAATACAGTTAAGCCTAAAATATTAAAATTGCAATTGAAGCCCTTCAAAACTTCTCATTTTCGGTAGAAGCCCTTCTAAAATTGTTGTAGCCTTTGGGGTTTGAACAACCTTAATCTTCCTCGTCACCACGTAGCGTCGGCAAGCGCGCTGCTGGAAAGTCGCGAGGTTGCTTCGTTTAGAAATGGTCGCGTCCTTCATTCGCCGGCTCACCGAAGGTGACCAAACTTTTTTTTTTGGTTACATATAGGAAAGGGATTAAAGTTCAGATCCCAAGGAAAGCAGGTACGAAATTGCATATATTCAATAGGAAAGACGTGTAACACTCAAAACAGATCCAATATCCTAACTATATGCTTTTGGCACCAAAAGAAATTCTCAAAAGATTGTATGTGGACCAAAATTGAAACAGAGTTCTTTAAGTATCATATATATATATATATATATATATATATACCAATAAGAATGGGGAGAATTACTGATATACATTCTTTGTCACCTTGTTGCTCTATTCTTTGTTCTTTATCTGACATTTGTTGTTTTGCGCTTGATGTCTATTATACCTTAATACCTACTAAGTACTCTCTCATGTCGATTATACCTTCCCGTATGTGAGTATTCCCCAATTTTTTTTTTTTTGAGAAAATACCAATTGAGATATAGTAACTTGTATCAAATCCGCTTCTAATCACGGCACCAAAGGCACTCCATGAATTAGAATACCTATGTCAACTAACATACGACTCCTTCTGACCTTTCAACGGCAACCTTTGCCCAACATAGGTCTAGAGCCTTTATGACGTAAATACAGTAGGAAAGGCTTTTTACTGCGGATTAAATAATGCTTTTATACTATACTCAATATGAAATACTTTCACTTATATTTTTTGAAAAAATACGATATTGGAAAATGCAAATATTTACGAAGAGAGTCATTTTATATATATATAGCGTGTGTTCGTGTGTACTTATTTTTATCTAAAATTTTGCTAAAAGTGGAGTGTAGTGGTGGGGACCACGAGATGTGTGGATAATAATGAGTGATAATGTGAAATGTGTGGTTGATATTGATGTTTGACTTTAACTTTTAGTAGTAGATAATTTTTAGGTGAAAATAAGTGGAAACGAACACACGCATAAGAAAAAGAGAGATTACAAAAGAATTTACAAAACCAAACTATACAAAAGTAGGGGAGTACCTTATATACTGAAGATATAAAACATGAGATTTCCCGTTCGGGAATCTCAAAAACTGTTTACAAGTACTTTGGATTGAGATTTTCTATACTAAGTGTTTACAAAAGAAATGAAGAATTTCAACTCATGAAAGACTTCATTGATAGAAGAGATAGGCTTTCTTTCTGTCTTCGGGTGTGTCTAGGCTTTCTTTCTGTCTTCGGGTGTGTCTTTTTGTCTGTCTTTCCTTCTGAAGGGATGAAGGTTTATATAGACAATCCGGGAGCAAAGGTTACATTATTGCTTGTACACGCGTCTGGTAGAGAATAAAAGGCTTGATTAATTAAAGATGCTGTCGTTCACATGATCTACTTTTTATCTGAATGGAATCTGGCTACAGTGTTGTGCTGAAGAAGTCAAAAAGGCTACAGTCCTGGCAGCTGGCTATGTTCGTCATTGCTTACGTCTTCTGCTACGTGTCAAAATTATGTCGTTCGATTGTGTCGGCAGAATAATGGCCATTTGAAATATTGTCGTTTACGTTATTTGAGCTACTGGTCTCCATAATGTCTTCAACTATTGGGCTTTTGGGCCGTCTTGGCGGATCCATTAATATATCTTTACATTGTCTTAATTCCTTAAGGGCCTCTTGTACTGCTTGCTGGACTTGTTCTTTTATAGAGAGCTGGATATCTATTGGGGGAGAAACAGGCTGTTTGGCTAATTCAAATTGGGCTAATTGTAATATAGCTAAAAAGTCTTACGTCTGGGCTAAATCTGTTTGTGATTGTGAATCTTGACTAAAGTATTGGTTTTCGGCCTGATTTTCTTGACTAATGGGCTGGCTTTCAATAATTGGTCTTTTTTAAGGGTTCTTGGGCTGATCTGTTTTAACTGGATCTCGATCGATATGCGAATGAGTATATTTAACGAGATAGTCAAATTTACCACTGGGTTGGCCTAGGGTGTCCCAGCGTTCTGGATTATGGTCTTTAAAATAGTCTGATGGGCCATGTTTGGTAGAAGAATCAACAGTCTTCTGAGTCTGTTGAGCTTTTGGCAAGCCCATAGCCATCTCAGGATTTGGTTTGTCTTTACCACCAGCCTGCTCTGATGGACTAGCTTCTAGCTTAAAGGGCCTAGAAGTGCCAATGGTATTCGTTGGAGAATACCCACCCCTCTCCATATTAGATTGGGTTGGAGATACACCCTTTGGTTTTGTCTTTGGAATAGCAAGCTCTAAATTTACCTTTTCTCTTTCGAGATACGCTGTATATTTTTGTAGCATTTCTCGTTCTTTTCTAAGTTTAAAATTGTCATTATTTAAAATATTGTAGTTCTGTTTTAGGTTTTCACAATGATCACAAAATAATATCTTTTTATCAGAATCTTTTACTATTGAATATTCTAACTCTGGAGGTTTAAAATTCCGTAAAGATGGAGAAATATAAAAATTTGGGCCTAAAATCTGTCTGGCGGAATTTAAAGCTTCTTCAAAATCGTTAAAACGTTTATATTGAGGAACTAAAACTCCTTTTGTACTTGTCTAATACTTGACATATGAATGAAAAAGTCCTATAGTTTTACCTCTAGTAACTACATAATAATTATATTTCTTCTTATTATTGTTAAAATGTTCAGATAGGGAATTTAAACAAGCAAGAAAATATTTTCTATCTTTAGGGTCTCGATTATAAGATATCCATAGATTGTCTAATAAACATTTTTCTTCTCTAGATAAAGCTGTAATATGTGGTTGAACTTTAAAAGAAATATTACTGTTGGGAAAAGTTAAAAGTTCTGTATTACAAAATCTAATTTTATCTGGGCTGTATGGAGGTCTTGATATGGGAATTTCTCCTGCTGCATAGCTTCCTGGCGGAAATCCTGGTCGTAGTGGTGGTCTACTCATCTTGTTAAAGTCTGATATAGTGGTTAATTGGGGTTAGAAAAATTAAAAACACGGTTATTCATGTTAGTGAAATAAAAATTCAAATGTTTCATTACTAATGAAATTTTTGTCAAAACAATTTGTTAATAATGCTAAAATTCTTGTTATCTTTACAATTTCTTGACCATGCAGGTAAATATATGTTCTTACTATCCTAGGTGGAGGTATATTTTGGAAAAGGCAATGATTATAAACTCCTATATACAAATTATGTTCTATTTTGTTTTGATATAAGTCTTTTTTCTAATTTACATTTTTTTATCTAAGAGTTGTTTTATTAAATGGAAATTATCTGGAAATAAAGTAGCCATCCTGCAAAGAAAAAGTGAAAGAAAAAGCTTTAAGTATGTTGATAAATCTTTTCAAATACAAAAGATAGATCTTCTGTAATGTAAACTTGTTTTTCCAAAATCTGATTTGCTATTTGAAGTTTCTTTTCTAATAGTTCTTTTCTAGATACTAACATGGTTGCTTTCTGATCTATTATAGGATTTAAAATTCCACGATTTCTTCGATAAACAGTATTATTCCATAAGCCTTCTAATTGAAATTTAACTTGGCTAAGATGATAATCCATTTCTTTTATTCGTTTAGATACAAGATATTTCTGATGTTAAGTTATTTGTGTTACTCATTATATTTATGTTCCATAATTTGCTCTAGTTCATAAACAGTTAAATGTCTTTGTTTAAATCCTTTGTTAATTAGTTCGATTTTCCCTATAGCTCTGTTCAAATGATAATAGTTTATCCCAACAACTTCTTGTGTAAGTTTTAAAGTTTTAGAATGATTCTGTTTTATTTCTTTATCGATTCTAGAATGAAAAGTTTTTATCATTTCTTGCAAATATTCATAATGTTCAATTATTCCTGTTCTTAAATAAAATAATCTTAAATAAAGATCTTCATCAATCTGAATTATCTTATCTGGGTGTGGTTGCTGCTGAATGGTACTACTGCTTTCGTTGGTTTCCATTCCTGATATCATGGGTCTGTATTAGTGTTCAAAAAATGTACTAGGTCTAGGTGGTAGATTAGTAGAAAACATTATTTCCCAGTCTTCTGGTGTAAAGAAATCTTTTTCTAAACAATCTATTATCTTTTCTAGAATCTTTTTGCAAATTTTTTTTGTTGCATTAAAGGTATCCCTTCTATTTCTATTATAGGGTTTAATTTTCCTATTCTTCTTCTTTCTAATATTTTGTTCCAATGTTGTTCTATTTGCCAATTTATGTTATTGTAGAGGGTAGTTATTCTAGTATGTTGAGTAAAAATTTGTCTTTGTAAGGTATATTGAGTAGAGATTTGTCTTTGCAAGGAATTATGAAGTTCTTCGTTCATTTATCTAATTTTTCAGTATTCTTTGCTAACATTAACCTACTTAAAATATCCGCTGCCGCTGCTGTGTTATCTTTACCTTTTATATGTTCTATTTCTATTTTTATTCCTGTATTAACTATTCTATCTAAAAAAGTCATCCATCTTCTTCTACTGCTTCTTTTACTATTGGTATTTTTATAAAATCTAATGATTGCTTCGCAGTCTGTTCTTAAAGTTATTTCTTTTTTAGAAATAATAAATAATTCAAAACTATCTAAGGCATAAGTTATTGCTCGAAGTTCTGCATCTATACTAGTTATTTCACCTCTCTCTTTATAAGTTCCGCTACTATATCTACAAATTTTTTCTAAATTTTTGTCAGCATATTTATGGGGTTTACAAAGTAAAACTGCTCCCCATCCTTGTTCACATCCATCTGTTTCTATAATTAGATAGTCTGTTTCTAAGGGTAGAGCTAGTTCTGGTAATGTTTTAATCATTTCTTTTATTTTTTGTACTATTTTAATATCTTCTGTATTAAAGTATCTTTGTCCTTTTATAGATGTTTTACTATATAAGGGTCCTGCTATTTTTCCTAAATTTTTTAGAAATGGTCTAGCACAATTTATGAGTCCCAAAAATCGTTGCAATTCTTTTAGATCTTCTAGTTTGTCTGGAAATTCTAAAGCTTTTTGTGCTATATGAGGTTGTAATTTAATTTTACCTTCTCCTATATTAATTCCTAAAAAGTCTATATATGTCTTAAATAATTGCATCTTCTTCTGACTTATGATTAAACCGTGATTAATAAATTCTGAAAATACTATTTGTAGATGTCCTCTATGTTCTTTTTTAGTTTTACTAAATACTAATATATCATCTATGTAGACAATAACAAATTTACTGTATTTATTAAATATGTTTTCCATTTTTCTTTGGAATATACTAGGTGCATTTTTTAATCCAAAATGCATTACTAGCCATTCAAAGTGTCCTTCAGGACAAGTAAAAGCAGTCCAAGCAATACTATTTGGGTGCATTTTAACTTGCCAAAATCCACTTTTAAGATCAAATTTACTAAATATTTTACAACCTTGTATTTTATTTATTAATACATTCTTGTCTGGGATGTTGTAGGCATCATCTATCGTGTTATCATTAAGTCTTTTGTAATTAATTACCATTCTACTTTTTCCTCTAGTTATTTCGGCATGATTTCTTACTATAAATGCAGCTGACCTATGAGGGCTACTAGATCTTCTTATAACACCTAATTTTAGTAAGTCACTAATATGCATTTTAAAGTCTTCAATATCTAAATTTGTTGCTTCAATATTTTTTGTCTTAATTGTATAGTCTGGATTTTTTACTATTAATTCACAAACTACTTTATCTTTATCCCAGTATTTTAAAAGGTCTTCTCCTAAAATTCCCATTTGTTCTAATTTAGAGATTAATTGATTTATGTGTTCTTCTGTAACAAGATTAATGTATGCTAATTCTGTGTTAAGAAAAGAAAAATTTGTTTCTATTAACTGTTGGCTTATCTCATTTTCTTCTAAATCTGATTCGGAGTCTAAATTAGTCTGATTATTTTTATGTGTGTCTGTGATTAAATGGCAAGCATAATCTTCTTTACAAGGGCACGGTTTTTTGTTGTCGTATGATGGGGGTCCACCACGCTTATCAGCGCACTCTGAGGGTTGGGAATGAGGATAGACAGGGGAAAGGAGGGTATGTTTTTGGAAAGAAATGTAGTCTTTACTAATAGTAACACAACCATTTTCTTTTAAAATAAAACTTAAGCCTAAAATGAAGTCGCCACCGCTATAAGTAAAAGGTCTGATCCAGGTATCGTGAGCAGGTAAGATATATTCTTTACTAAGGCCACAGTTGGTTTCAAAGCTAATTTTTCTATTTGGTTTAAGAAGTTCTGTGTACCTATAATATTTGCCATCCATTTGTTGGGCTTCTATTGGGTTCTTAGCTAGAGTAATATATCGTTGGGGTACTAATTTTTTATTCAATAAACAATTTGTACAACCGGAATCTAAGACGCCTAAACATGTAATAAAGTAATTTTCAATCCTAATTTGACATTTGAGTTTTATGGTAGATAGTCTTTCTGGATTACAGATTGTTTGTATTAATTCGCTCTTTTCTGCTGTTTCTTCTTCAAAGTCTAGTTTTTGTTTTCCTTTGACATGGTATTCTAATAAGTCTAATTTCTTTTGTATTAATTTCTGTGTTTCTTCTACGGTCTCTACTCTTTTTCGTAAAATTCTAATTTCTTGTTTATCTATTTCTGCTAATGCTTCGGCTTCTGGTTGGTTAAGATCATCTAATTGAATCCCATTATTAGTTAAACACTTTGTACATGCTTCTAAATAACAATTAGTACATTTTGCTCTTAACAAAATAAAAGGGTATAGATTACATATGTAACATGGAATACTATCATTTCCCATTTGTTTTTTCCAGTTGTGTTGACACTCTGCTTCTGTATTTACTAATTCTGAGTATTTTGTATTGAGATTTTTAAACATTAAATCTTTTTCTCTAATAAATTCTTGAACAAAATCATAATCTTCCTTATCACTATCTGTTTGGTCATTAGTGTCTAATTCTTCTATTGTTACGATACTATAAATTGACTCAGTGTCTGAAATACATTCATCTACACAGATAAGATCTTCATTAACATTTTCTATTAAATTTGTCTTTTTATCATTAAAATTTGTATTCTTTTTTGGGAAAGTTCTTGCTAAATGATCTGGGCTATTGCAAATATAACAATTTAATCTTTGCTTATATTGTCTGTTTGGTTGAAATTTTCTAACATGTTTTTGTTGATCTAGGTATGGTTTTCTTTTATTGGCTTTTCGTAAGTAGTACTGTTTTTTAGGTAGTCTTCTCTTATTCTTTTTATAAGGCTTTGTCTCTTTTCTTGGTTTGTTGTTATTTATACCATAAGTCTGTGAGGCAAACATATCTTTACAAAATTGAAAATCTGGTTGTTTGAGTTGTTTTTGAATTTGAAGTTCGATGCATTTTTCTTCTAAACATCTCACTACGTGTATGGCTCTAGTTCCTATTGCCCATTTTTCGTCTGGATATAATTTTACATTTTTAGGCTATTCCATTTATTAGTTATTTCTATTCCTAATTCACCAGGTAGTTTATGAAAAAGTTTTTGTCCTAATTCTTGGTTATATGTATTAGCTGAAATTGTGAGTAAATAAACATAATGTAGTAAGAATTGTTTTACTTCTTTACCACTAGTCCAGTTATAAAGATTAAGTTGTTCTAGTTCTCTTCAAGCTTTCTTTTGAGTTCCCATCTGTCCTGAATTGGGATCTGTTCCAATTATGATGTTTTGGATAGTGTTTACGAAATTGTATGGATTTGGACCAGCTTCTAATAGTCTATTATATTCTGTATTTAGTTCTTTTTTATAAGATTCCCACATAGCTTTTACACTTTCTCCTAAAAAAGTTTCTAAATATCTATACATTTCGTCTGTTTTAAGGTCATAATTAACATCTTTAAATCTTCGAAAATAATCTGAAATTATGGCATTTTTCCATACTTCTAAAATATTTGTCCAATTTTGAGGGTCATGCGCTGTAAGGTTTAAAATCTGGGCTTTAGCTTCTGTTTGAAATATTATTGGTTGTTCTAATGGTCTAACAGCTCCTTTTGAAACATATCTATAACCAGTTGGTGGTTCTTTATACCTAGAGTAAGGAATTCTTGACGGATTGTCTAATGAAGTTACGTATCCTACGGGTACTGCCTGATCGAAAGGTGTTTTATGCGTAGCAAAAATATTTCTAGTTTCTTCATCTACAAATTCTTTTGGGGTACTAAAATCTATACTAGCATTAGAAAAATTATCATCAATTACTTCTTCTTTTTCTAAAGTTGATTCTTCGTCTTCAGGGTCTAATATATTGTCTATTAAGTCGTTACCTATTCTAATATTCTGTTCATTATCATAATATAGGTATTCATATTCTGTAATTTGATGAGTTTGATATAATTGTTCTTCAAGAAGTAGTAATTCTTTAGGTTCTAATTTTAGTTGCAATTCTTTTGGGTACAAGATCCTATTTGCTACTGTTTCTACTAAGTCAGTATCATAATTACTTTCAGTCTCATCTTCAGTTTCAGTATTAGGGATTGTTGTATAGTCTGTGAATCGTAAGCTTGTTCTTCCAAATTTGTTTCTATAAGTAATGACTTCTCTAGGTGCTATAGTTGGGTTTTTCTTTTCTAAAAATTTATCTATATCCCAATCTTTGCCTGCCAATTATTCACTAGAAATTTCTACTGGTTTTACTACAGTAATTCCTTTACTACTGGCTAACTCGACTACTTTATCTGTAAATATACGATATCTAGCTCCTAACAGTATTGAACATCTTCCTAGAACTCCTATTGCAATTATTAAATTTTCACATGTTACTACGTTTTCATAACCTTTTGTCTGTATTCCTATTTTAATATATTTAGTAAAGTCTGGTATATTAAGGGTAATATCTGGACTACAGTAAATGAGGCATTTATTCTTATTCATATCTATTTCACTACTAGCTATCATACTTTGTTCTATATCATCTATCCGTTTATCAAAAATGGTTACTAATACTTTTCCGCCCATATTTTTTCTCATTTGTCCTTTTACTCCGATAGCTATTAATCCTATATGGATAAAATTATATTTTTTTCTAAGAAGTTCTGCTTCTCCTTTTGTGGAAATAACACTTAATACTTTATGTTGGTTTTTTATACATTGTATAGAGAGTTCTTGACTATGTTTAAAACATTGAGTAGAGTTTTCAAAATAACCTTTGTTATATAAAGTTTCTGGTTTTAAAAGATGTAAACCTTGTGTCTGAAATAACTATTGATCTTGTTCGGGATTAATTAATTCTTCTATAGTGTTATTATATTTTTCTTTTTTACTTAAAACTCTTTCTAATAAATTCTTCGGTCTGAGGGAAACAGATAGCCTAGTATTACTTGATTCTACTTGATGAGTCATTCTGAATCGCTAGGGGGTTCTTAAAATTGTATAAAATTAAAGCTTTTTGGTTCAGACTTTGTAGGTTTTTCTCCTAATGACAAATTTTTAATTTGATCTGTAATTTTAGCAATAAGTCCTACTATTTCGTCGGTTGGTCCTTTTCAGTTTTCCCTAATGTTTTATGTAGTTTTTGTAGTTCTTCTAATGTTTTATGTGTGTCTGTGATTAATTGGCCAGCATAATCTTCTTTACAAGGGCACGATTTTTTGTTGTCGTATGATGGGGGTCCACCACGCTTCTTAGCGCACTCTGAGGGTTGGGAATGAGGATATTGAAAACTAATTCATTTACAGGTCACAAAAATCAAGACGGAGGCTAACAAAGTGCTCTGATACAAACTATTAGAGATTTTCATAAACAACGGCGATCTATACATGCTTTAATATCAACAACAGTGTATTGATTAATGTGGAATTAATTAGATTGGTAACGTACCTCTAGTCATTGGTGTTGTTGCAATACCTGAAGCGAGATATCAAGGATTCTTCCGGTGTTTCTCATTCTCGTACGGATGGTGTATAACTTAATGAGAATGATATACTAGGGACCATAATAGTGTTAGTATATATGTAGGTTTTATCCATCACAAAACCCTAAACACAACTCTAATGGGTCTATTATTATGTAATTTCGGCCCATAATTATTTAATTTCCCATATCTGAAATTAGTGCAATATTGATGGGATATTGGGCCACACCAATATATAGGAAATAAAAACAAACAAAACCTTCTATTTTGTGCTTTATCCATAGACATGAATTGTTTAGAACACTCTAAACCTACAATTGCCACAAATAATAGAACATTTTCAGTATGGTTGATATGCAAGGGAAAAAAAGTATCTTTCCAATTCGTGGCGAATAGCTCTTCAGGATGTACGTTTGCCCAAAATTAGGAAGCATCTGTTGTGTAAAAGAATCTATAAATTCGTTTGCTTTTTCGTCTTAGCTCAACAATCTATAACAACATTTTCAATTGCCCCGGATAATTTATGTTGGGAGACATCGATTTGCTATCCTAGTTGGACGGAATTGCAATAGTTTGAAGTCAATCAGTCGAACTTTGTTGGGGACACGCCGATTTACCATCTCTTGAGAACAGAATTGCTTTTGTCGTCAGTGGATGTGATCCAAGATTGGTCTAATCAGCGATGGAGCATGAGAGTTGAGAGATGTGAACAGGAAATTTGTGAGAGTGTTTTGGGTAATGGACATAAAGGCGGTGTAGGTATCCGATAGATGAATCAAAGGGCCACATTCGAGATTCTTCTGCCCATGTCGTGAAGTTTGAACAACGATTTCCTTTATCTCATCTTTTTTTTTTTTCATTTATTTTATTTTTTAAAGATATTGATTAAATATCTCATTCAAAAAAAAGGACATTGATTAAACATATCATCATCATCATTATTATTATTATTATTATTATTATTATTATTTTCATCCACTACCGATTTACCTATGTGTGATTTTTTTAATGCAAATGTACCATTTCAATCTTTTTAATTATTTGTAGATTTTGATTTTGATTTTGATTTTGATTTTTATTATTATTATTATTATTATTATTATTATTATTATTATTATAATAATTCAACCACTACTAATTTGCTTATATGTGATTTTATTTTTTTAAAATCTATTTTTTAATAATAATAATAATAATAATAATAATAATTATTATTATTATTATTATTATTATTATTATTATTATTATATGTCTGAAAGATGAATTTTAACCTTATTGTGTTTTAATAAGTTTTTATTATGTTAAATAGATACGATGTGCCATTATTATTATTTTATTATAAAATGTTAGACTTTAACATAGATTTTAACAATTTTGTATTATCCAACATGCAGAATGCATTGATATGTGGGATGTGATATTTTGGCACGACAAGAGGTGGTTGGAGAAGCGGTGTATGAACAACCAAAATCCAAAATTTTCTTTGTGTTGTTCAAAATGTAATGTTATTTAATAGACTATTGATTAATTATTATTTATTTAATTAATTATTATAGTAAATGAATAAATTGTAAATAATAAAATCAATCATTTAATGCTAATCAATTAGGCAATACCAATTCGTTGTAATTATCAGTGTCAACATTATTATTAATATAAATCTAAATATTATTGTTTGCAAAAGTATTTCTAGCTTTATTAATGTTGCTAGATTGTAAAAATACTTTTCATTTTAAGAATTTTTACACTTAATTGTGCCATTTACGTTACTACGAAATATAGATCACTCAGTGGGGCTTTGCAATGGAACGAGATTAGTCATAAAGAAGCTTGGATCTCATGTTATAGAGGCTCAAATTTTAGGAGGAAATAATGCTGGTCAAAAGGTTTTAATTCCAAGGATGACGCTGACTCTGTCTGATGCTAGACCACCTTTTAGGTTTCAACGACGAAAATTTCCTTTGATTATATCGTAAGCTATGACAATTAATAAAAATCAAGGTCAGTCACTCTGAAAGGTAGGTATTTTCTTGAAGAAACCTTTATTTGCTCATGCACAATTGTACGTTGCAATATCAAAAAATTATATAAAACTGGGGTTATTGAAAATTAATTTATGCGTTATCTCAAATAGAATTATCTCAAAATTGATGTCATGTAGTTACATATCTAGGGTTTCAATGGTAAAAATAAGTCTAAGGGAATTGAAGTAATTTACACGACTAATTGGATTATTGATTTACACTTTTTTGAAATACCATTTTGTCTATTGGGATGATTCATTTCTACAACTTTTTCTTTTTTCGTTTTAATTTTTGAAGTAATGTGCACGGCTTCTTACCCTCTCTCTCTCTCTATATATAAGTACATATATATATATATATATATATATGTCTATATATATATATTTTTTTTTCTTACCCTCTCTCTCTCTCTATATATATTAATAGGTTTGTTACTTTGGAATTTATTAATTCATATACTAATCATTGGATGCCTTAATTGGCTAATGCTAAATTGAAAGTTTTAAATGTCGTGTATTTGCATGAAATTATTATCTGAACATTTTGAACATCAATTATGCATGGCACTATTACAAATATTTTTTGTTACCTCTGTATTATTAATAAATTTCTATTTCTATGATCATAATTCGCATGGATTATGCTTTTCTTCTTACTTTTACAATTTATATTATTTAAAACTTTTTTCTGGAACCAATTACATTATTTAAAACTTAATATTCATTCGCGCACATTTTAGGTGATTTTAATAATGACAAAATCATTCTCAAGCTTTAAAAAGAAAATTACGATTACGAGAGTCACTTCTTTTTATATAAAAAGATTTATATATTTTTAATATTATACTTCATTCAAGATAATTTGTAGTTCAATTTTGCTGCTAAGTTATATTGTTTCTTCAGAATAAGATGTTGAATTTTTAGAACTATCACAAGTAGGCACCTTTTCTTTGTATTTATTCCTTTAAGAAAATTACATAGTGAAGTTTTTTTTTTCTATATGTACCTGCATTGCGTAAAGTACATATTATATGTTCTTTATTTGGAAGGCATAATTTGAAATAAACTATTTACTAGTTTAAAGCTAAAGAAATTGTTATCCATTGAACATGTTTACTTTGTCAAATTCCAACTTAAATTTTGCCAAGTTCTTTATACTGAATAATGTAACTTTTTATTGTAATACATATATTGGATGTCAATGTTTGTTACCCCCGACTTCTTTCCTTTTTACTGTTGAGTTGTATCTTGAATTGTTGACTTCAAGTTTTCAATAAAGACACATAAAAACAACATTAATTTTTAAATTAAATTGCACTAGATAATTGGCCACTTTAGAAAAATAAAATGAGAAAAAATGACAGGAGTTGAAGTGACCATGAATTTTTGTAAATAAAAATATTTAATTAAATAAAATTTTCCAAACGTGTTGCTACAACTCCACCTACAAGAATTTAATGACTTATGTTCGTCTAGTCAAATTTTGTATTATTTCTTATTTTATTTAATTTATTTAAGAAATAATTTATAAAAAATTTTTTATTTCAAAATTTGAAATTGAGGTCAAAAGTTTAGAACTGTTCGTGTTAGTTCCTAAAGTTTAATTTTTATTCAATAATGGCCTAATATTTACTTTAAACCTAATTATAGGCCGATTTGTATTTCTGGTCCATTAAGAATCCATTAATCAAGTTTTTACCATAATAATGTACTCTTTAAATACATGTAGTAGGATCGATTTTGAAACATTAGGCCCAAACATCAATTTCATCCTCATTAACACTTCATCCCTCCAACATTACTATCATCATTTCTTCCTCATTCAAGACATTTCAAAGACATTCAATAATGTTGCTTAAAACTAAATTTGTTAACTTTTATCCTTTTTTTTTTAATCTTTGTTACAATCCTTCTCTTAGCATTTCTATAACATTAGCATCTACAAATTTTCTTTTCAATATACAAGTACATATGTCCTTGATTATAATTAATGGTGTACAAAAATTTCACAAGAAAGCCAACTTCGCTACATTTTTTTCAAGGAAACAATCACATACACACTACAACAATCACCACCACCAAGCTTCACCACCTCCACCACGTCGTCACCATCATCTTCATCGCACAAACACACGCGAAACACACACACTCGCACGCACACGCATACACACACAGATATATATATGCAATTATACATCCCAAACAAACTCACCAAAATTCTCCATCTCCACCACAAAACACTCTCCAGAAGTCCATTAGAATTGATGGAAACAAGGAAAGAGCAAAAGAGAGCAAGAATTTAAGAAATCCCCAAATTTCTCCTTGAGCTTCAACCATTGATTTCTCCCCAAATAATCATTATTTCTTCAATAAAAAACCACCATGAATACCACCACTGTAGCCACCACCTTCGCCGCCGAGTCCCCGGGGTCATCGCCAGAAAATTACCCCGGTTTTGTCTTTTTTCGGCCATAGACGAGAAGCAACACGAGGAAGCCATAGCCTGTAAATGTCGATGGATCTTTTGGGCCAAATTCTTGATTTATTGGATATTTACAAGCCTAGTCCCTCAATTTCCTTCTTTAGTTTAAGTTGGTCCCTATAGTTTATTTAAATTCTAAATCCTCAACTTTTAATTCTTACAATTTAGCTCCTAAATTATCTTTACAAATGAAGTCCCCCATGTTATTTATTTTATTTAAGTGAGCCCATAAAGTTTATTTAATTTCAAGTCCTTAAGTTTCAATTCTTACAATTTGACCCCTATACCTTTATTTCAATTTTAATTCTCCAATTTTTTTATTCTTATTCAAGTTAACTCCCAAATTTTAATTGCATCTAAGCCCTACATGTTTCAAAAATCTTATAATTTAATCCAAAGCATTTTTGGTAAAATTTTATTGCATATTAGGTGCTCAAACTATTCAGTTTCTTTCAAATAACCCCCAAACTTTTATATTCTTTCAATTTTAGTCCATAAGTTCAATAGTGTCTATAAATACTTAATATTTAAGTGTATTAATATAAATTAAACTCCTTGTTGACTAGACGGGGAGTATGACTAGCTGGAGGCCCGAATTCTTATCACGAATTAAACTCAAACTTGGGAAAGACTTAAGGTAGGCTCAAAATTCAAATCTCAACATTACTTTTGCGCAGTTATACGTAATAATATGTACTATATGAGTGCTTTTAGTATGTAATTGATGTGATTTCTTGCTTTCGGGCCTAGAGCGACCTTCGGGCCCAGACTTACCTTTGGGTATTATATTATAGAGTTTGCATATCTATTTGCCTTATATATTTATATAGGTTGATTAACTTGCGTAGAGCCTATTGAGTATGTCTTGAAATACTCATGCATTTTCATTTTAACAAATTTGTAGATTGAAGAGTTGGAGGCGTCGCGAGATGTGAGAGCTCCTGAGGATTCATTAAATAAGAAATTTCATTTTTGTTGTTATTTTGAGTAAATTTGACGTAGTGAAGTTTATTATTTCAAATGCTTTGAACCATTTAGTACTTTATGTTGAATGTCTTGAGTTGTTAGAGATTGAACAAATATAAGATATTCTAATGTGTTTGCTATTTTAAAAGAATTTTCGAATCTTAATTATTTGCTATTTTTCCTCTTTTATTATTGTTATTATTATCTTAAACAAAAAAATCAATTACTAAATATTTTAGAGAGAGAACTAATGTTCTGAGTTCTTAGAACTTAGGGCATTACAGGAGCACAGTTGGCTTATAAGTTCAGGCATTGGCCATAAAATAACTGGATGGTTACTTTGTACAAGCGATTTTTGTAGTTTAGTATATGTATGGTAATTCGGTCGAATTACTATTTTGCGACATGAGTTTTAAACTTTTTAGATTCGAGATCAATTTTTATTTTTTTAAAAGTTGGAAAAGTATCATTATTATATGTGTATATATATATATTATACATAATAATATAACAATAATGTAAAAATACAATGATCTAATATCATTTAATAACAACAAAAGAACATTGAATGTGTTCAAGATATTTATTGCAATGAATTTTCCTATGTGCATAGTTTACAAAATGAGAATTTTAAATTCATCATAGATATTAAATATGTGCATGATAGGAAATGTAATATAATAAAAGATGCATTTAATATACAATATATACAGCTGTAAACTTACTATGTTTATTAAAAATATCTTCCATTTTTCTTTGAAATATACTAGGGGCATTCTTGAGTTCAAAGGGCATGACCAATCATTCAAAATGTTTTTCTGGGCAGGTAAAAGCAGTCCATGGGATACTGTCTGGGCGCACTTTAACTTGCCAAAATCCTGATTTTAAATCAAATTTACTAAAAATCTTACAATTTTGAATTCTTTTGATTAGAATGATCTTGTCTAGTATATTATATGCATCGTCTATAGTATTGTTATTTAATTTTTTGTAATTAATTACCATTCTACTTTTGCCTCTTACTATTTCTGTATGATTTCTTACTGTAAAGGCTGCAGATCTGTGTGGGTTGTCTGATCTCCTGATTACTTCTAATTTTAATACGTGTCTGAATATGCTTTTAAAATCTTCTTTATCTTAATTAGTTGGTTCTATATTTTTGGTTTTTATTATATATTATGGGGCTGTGATCTTTAATTCACAAAACACTTTGTTTTTTTCCCAATATTTTAAAATATTTTCTCCAATGATCTCCATTTTCTCTAATTTAGATATTAACGTGCCTATGTCTTGGGTAACTAAAGTAGAATATGCAGGTTCTAGTGAAACTATATATATATAATACATAATAATATAATAATAATGTAAAAATACAATGATCTAATATCATTTAATAACAATATAAGAACATTAAATGTGTTCAAGATATTTATTGCAATGAATTTTCCTATGTGCATGGTTTACAAAATGAGAATTTTAAATTCATCATAGATATTAAATATGTGCAAATATATATATATATATATATATATATACATATAACAATAAAAAATAGATATAATAGAAACGTATATATAATACTCTCTCCGTCTCAATTATATAGGCATATTGACATTTTCACAAAGATTAAGAAAAATTATTGGAAAAGTAAATTTTATAACTAATTTCCTAATCTGCCCTCATTTAATGAACAATATTAAAAAATAATGGTTATAATTAGGAAAATTAAATAAGGTTATTTTGGTAAATGAACAAAAAAAATATTTTTTAATATAGAAATAAGACTATATATTTGGGACATTCCAAAAAGGAAAACAAGCCTGTATTTGTGGGACGGAGGGAGTATATAATAACGATAACATATTAAAAATAATAGCAATAATTGAAAAAAGTCACTAATTCAACCACATTATACATAAATGTCTTTAATTGCCAATTTTCTTTATTCGCTTTCAAATATGTTGCAGTATTTTGATATGATATCTTTACTCATTTACGTACGTTCGGGTATTGGATGGGTGTGACACTCGTTATTTATTTATATTTGATACTATCAATATAATATAAAATTATCTACACAGAAAATCTTGAGCTAAAAAAAAAGAAGAATGATTATTTTATCTCCATGTATTTTAATTTTCAATTAAATATAAGAAGATAATAAAAGTTCCCAACACGACCAGACTTATATAGGGCCAAACTTAGTTTAGGGGAGTCCAAATAATTATCTTATTAATTATCTTATCCAATGAAATAGGTCACATATAGAATTAATTAAATATATTAATTAAATGATGTGACTTATTTTTGTTTGGTGTGATAGCTAATTAGAAATAATATTAGACAAGATATATGAGTTCAACCTCCTATGGACGGGCCTTAGACTTATTGCATCTTTAATCCATTAATTCGTTCGTACACTCTTAAAATAATAAACGAGAAACACAATAAAATAAAATAATGTAAAAACAATTATATTTATTCCATTGTCATCAAACATCGACACACGCTACCCTTGACTGTTTAGATCCTAATAGTCAAGAGAGGGGATTGGAACATCTAAAAATGCAAATACAATAAGTTTTGCCAAAAGACTCTACACAGTCATCTTCAATAACACGATCGTTCCCAAAAGCTTTATAACAAACAAACCTACAAGAACTTAATATGGTTTTAGAGCATAGAGCTTCAAAAGATTGATTGCAAAATTGATTTGGAAATAATGGAGATTTTTGGTTTCCCAAGAAAGGAAAAGGACCTGCATTATATTCAACAGGAAAACATTAGTTATGTTTCAAACAAAAATGAATTACACAAAAAGATCTAATGTTGTTTTACCCGGGGCAAAAGCGAATGTGACTAAAAGATAGACTAAAAGCCTTGTCATCTTTTCTACTGATGTTTAATATTTTTACATTGAATTAGTTGTAATGTATCAATGAGAAAACCATACATATATAAGCTTGTTCGGTTAGCATGTTTCTCTTAAATGTACCCCTATATTAAAATTGACAATTTACTTTTAACAATGGACATTAAATTAGGGCATATTAGGAAATGAAGAAAATTAATTATGTATACTAACAAGGAAAATTGTCTATATTTTAGGATTGGTGAAAAATTAAAAACAAGTCTATCTTAGTGGAGTAAACGAAGTATAATTTATTATGTTATGCATTTTTCAACAATTAACTTTATTACTTACAAAATGGCGTAAGAGTCACTACCAAAAATAGAACTTTTAGAGATGAGAGTAATCCTTATAACCTCTTGCCTGTAGAATAATAGCAATGACATACTCGTGCCTACAGAACAATATCATCAATATCGTTCTTACTGCCCTGTAGGCATGAGACTATAAGGATGGCGAGGCCGTCCCGAAATATTAAATTTTTTTGTAGTGAGTAGCAACGTTTCATTGATTTCAAATGTGAAAATTAAGTTGTCTAATCAGTAAATGACGTTGATGAATATGTGCAGTGTTTAGCATTACATCAACTTATTAAATGTCAGATTTAGAATACTATTTATGCAATGACAGTTAGATATCTTTTACATATACCAAAGTATTAATAGATTTTTGGCGGACCATACTTGAATTTTCCCTCCAAAAATGAAATGGCTTTTTTTTTTTTGGTTGAGTTAATTGATTCAAAAGCCTGTGCCTTAGCCTTCATGTATGAAACTATTGCTCTTTTGTAATTTGTATCTAGATGGTGTAGAGAGACATTTAATTGAACCATTGTTTCCTTTTTTTTTGCATAGAAATAATGCTGCAAATTTAATGAATAATTTTTTTAAAAAATTTAATTTATACTCATATATTATATATACGCATACACATTTGAGGATTATGAAATGCATCTCAAAATTTTCAATTTACGTTATGGAGTTTTTGTTGCTACATGAATTATTTGGATTAAACATTATAATATAACAATGTAATTATTTTAAACAAAGTTCATAGCTTTGTAATTGTTGTTATTATCATTAATATCAAAATATCGTTACATAGATAATCACGCATAAGAGTTTGAATGTTAATAAAATAATTTTAAATTTGAAAGCATATTTTTATTATGATGACATTTATAAATCATTATTGAAGTGTTGATTATTTAAACAAAAACAACTATTTCTATATCGTAATCTTCCTTTTATCTATGTACTAGCTATTTCACCAGTGTGTTGCATGGAAAAATATATCAAACAAATAGTGATTTTTATAAATGTTAATACTACAAGAATAACAATAACACAAAAAAAAAAAAAAATGAATAGAATGCAAGTCAAAGCACTAAACTTAATTACTTTAAGTCATAGAAAAATTTTGTGAAAATTTCGACAGTGAAAGTAATATTATATAAAAGACTCATTATTTCTATGCTTATATTTTAGTAATGGAAACATGATATGCAATATTATTATAGTGGCAAAAGAAAAATTAATTTTTTACTGCACATATCTTAAATTTGTGGGAATATGGTATTCAATTTAGGTAATACTAAATGGAGTAATCTTGTTAGTGTTTGAGTAAACGTTATTTGTAAAAAGCAAGTGAAGTTTTTAATTTTGTGAACATATGCTTATAAATATTTATGAAATTGAATTTGTGAATAAATTTGTTGAGTGTATACTATTAAATCAATATACCTCTGATGTTGCAGTATACCAATAATTTATTTATACTCCAAAGAATGTGTTGACAGCTAAATTTTGATCATACGACTTGGACGCCAATACATGTCCCAATTTATGCCTGCCGCATATTGCCTATGCCTGCACACTCAACGACGACTGTTAGACTGGTAAGGTTACCGAATAAAAGGGATCGGCGACCGATGAAACTCCCATGGTCAAGTCACTTCCGACGAATAAGAAAGAGTAACTTAATTATTGCCAAAGAATTTATGTGGGCGACGTTTTGTGACCTAGGATGCCTGTGATCTAGGATTTGGGACGCGTAAGGAAATACCTTGGAGGAAAATTTTGTCCTTACTTAGACTCCAGATCGCTCTAGATCTCTGGGAAGATTTGATGTAGAACAAATGGCAAAATGGATCGAGGAAGAATTGGACCGAAAAGGGAAAAATCATAATTTAGGGGTCTAGCTCTCAGTGTCAAATTAAGATAGGACAAACCTTTCAAGAGTAGTATTAGGATTATTATTTATTTTCTTCTTTTTTATTTTTTTAATTTTAATTTTAATCTTTTCCTAGTAGGATTAGTAAATTTTATTTCTAGTAGGATTAGAAAATATTTAGCATAAATTGAGGCATTGTACATACTTTAATTCATTCATCAATAAAGTTTTCCTTGAGAATTTTCTCTATGCTTGGTGGATTCTAAGATCCTTGGTGGATTCCAAGGTCTTTTATTTTTCAAGGGTATTGGCTTGAATTCCCTTAGCTAGCTTTCGTCCTGCGTCAAGTGGTATTAGAGCCTGGGATTTACTCGTCTCAATATTGTTGATTGCCTTTTCTTTTCTTATTCTCATGGCTTGTGCTCTAGTTACCAAGGCAGACCTCGATGCCCAAAGCGACGTATTGATGAGTTAGATGCTAAAGATGAAGAGATCTGTCAACCATTGTTTCCAATCGCTCGAAATAATGTTGGAAACAATGTTGTGAAAAATGGGGGTGGTGGCAGTGACAACAATAATAAGAAAAGAGGATGTACGTGTCAATATAGATATTGTGATTAGGCCTACAAGAGACGTAGTTGAATCAAAATCGAAGGAGGAGCTAGATCTGCTTCCAGATCCTAACTTTCAAAATCGAAACAACTTCAATGATTTCCATATCAAAGCCTACATAACATCCTTTTATGGAAATAAGATTGAAGATTTCTTAGATTGGATAGTAGATATGTAACGATTCTTTGAAATCAAAGAGGTGCCAAAGAGAAGATGGTGAAGATGGAAGCTTTTCTTTTGAAAGCTGTTGCGGCAATATGGTTGGATCAGTTGCAAATACTTAGCAGAGTCAAGGAAAGACCAAACTTCGTGCATGAAGGTGACTGAAACAGTCAATGATGGGAAGGTTTCTACCTGCAGACTATGAGTAGATCTTATATCCCATGTCCCTAAATTGCGTGCAGGGCAACCGTAGTGTGAATGACTATACCAATGATTTCATGCGATTATCTGAAAGTAACAACTGGGCAGAATTTGAGAATCAAAGGATTGCTAGGTATACAAGTGGGCTGAAGGCATTAATCCAAGAAAGGATATGGTTGTAGAATATGTGGATGTTACAGGAAGCCATTAACATGACTCTAAAGGAAAAGATGGAGTCTGAAATGAATACAACTAACTGTCACAGAACACCATTGCCTAACTCCCCAACAACAACTATTGCAGACAAGGGTAAGTCTGTGCAATATCCAATCTTTCCAAATCAGACGAATCAAGTAATTGAAGGTAATAATTAAGTTTAGATTCGAAATCAACCTTGGAAAGATAACCAGAATCCATATGCCAAACCTACGCCAATTGTTTGTTATCGTTGGAATAAGCTTGGCCATCGTTCTAATACCTGCCTAGATCATAAGTAGGCTAATTTACTTGAAGAGCCCGTAGAGGATGAAGTCGATGACGTAGGCGAATATTATGAGGGGCCCAAATTTGCAATTGAGAAGGGCATGGAGAGATTGATGTTTGCGAGTTCTATTGTCGCCAAAATAATAGGGACAACATAACAACATTTTCCAATAGCTTTGCTCGATAAAATAGAAGATGTGTGAGGTAATTGTTGATAACGGAAGTTGTGAAAATTTTGTATCGAAAAAGTTCGATAGATTTGTTGCAACTGCAGACTCAAAAACATCGTAGCCCATATTCACCTACTCGGGCGAAAAGAGATCCTTCTGGCCATGTGACTGAAATATTTAAGGTTCCATTGTCCATTGGAAAGTACTACAAAGATGATGTAGTTTGCGATATAATAGACATGGATACCTATCATGTCCTTTTGGAATGACCCTGGCAGTTTGATGTGGATTCGAATTTCAAGGGTCGGGATAATGTATTGCTTTTCATTTGGAATCAACGCATGATTGCTATGGCGCATTTGAAACCAATGGAGAAATCTGTTAAATCATGACCTAAGAGTTTCATTACACTCACTGCTAATGAAAATGAGGTAGAAACATCCGTGAAAGAAGTAGAATACATATGTCCATTAGTCATTAAGGGATTGTGAATTATAGTAGCTGAAGCGAAAGAAATTACAATAGATGTGTAGAAAATTCTAACAGATTTTGGTGATCTTTTTTTGATAAATTACACAATGAGCTGCCTTCATTACGAGATATTCAACACCAGATTAATCTTGTACTCAACGCCGGTTTATTGAACCAACCTCACTATCACATGAGTTCGAAGGAGAATGAGATTGTCAGGGAAAAGATTGAGGACTTGTTGAGGAAGGGATTCATACCGGGCAGTATGAACCCATGCACAGTACCTGTCTTATTAGTACCAAAGAAAGGTGGGATTTGGCGTATGTATGTTAATAGCCCGCCATCAACAAGATCACCGTGAAGTAGGAGTGGGCAAAATAAATGAAACCAAGCGGATAAAATTGGAATCGAACTGAAATCGAACGGTTCTTTTAAAAAAATTAAGAAGCGGAACCAAATCGAAACTGAAAAATCGGAAGCCGAAAACCGAAGGTTCCTTTGTAATAACCAGAAACCGATCTAGAATATGAAATAATAATGTTTCTTTCACCTGATTACCGACTTTTTGTGATTTCTTTTGATAAATTCACAATCTCTGCAAGGATCGCAGCTCATTACAGCAGCGTAGCTGTTGTTTAACAATATTTAAGCTATTAAACTGCTGCTGTTTAACAAATGCTACTGTTTATCAGCAGCAGCTGCTACTGTTTATCAACAGCAGCTACTACTGTTTAGCTGCTTAATAGCAACAGCTGTTTAACAGGAGCAGTTATGCTTAATTACTGCTGTTAAGCAGCAGCTAAGCTGTTAAGAAAATAGTAGCTAAGCCGCTGCTTAGCTTCAAATTTTGTTATTTTTTTGGGGTTATGTTTATGCTTGAATCAAAAAATTTATTTCCTATGATATTCAAGTAATAAAAAATGGATCGTAAAATAACCGAAACTGGATGGAACTAGAACTAGACCGATATTTTGTTTGAAAGGAACCGAATGGTTCCATTTTTCATAGAACCAGAATTTATGGTTCGATTTTGGGTAATATAGTACCTGGAACTGGACCCAAAATGCCAACTCCTATCGTGAAGTATAGATTTCCTATTCCAAGATTGGAGGATATGTGAGATGTGCTTGACGAATCAAAGATCTTCTCAAAAATTTATCTTAGAAGTCTTTATCATCAAATTCGTATCAAACCTGGGGACAAATGGCCTGGGGATGAATGGAAGACTACCTTCAAGAGTAAGAATGGATTGCGCGAGTGGTTAGTGATGCCATTTTGTCTAACCAAGGCCCCGAGGACATTTATGAGGCCGATGAATAAGGTTCTGCATCCATTTATTAGTTCTTTTGTTGTAGTTTTTTGGATGACATACTTATCTACAACAAGTCTCGGGATGAGCACTTAATCCAATTGAGATATGTTTTTAATGCTTTGAAAGATAACCAATTGTATATGAACTAGAAGAAGTGCACCTTTTGTGTCAATCAGTTGTTGTTTTTAGGATTTGTAGTGGGAGAAAATGGTATACAGGTGGATGAAGAGAAAACTTGAACAATTCGTGAACCCACTCCAAAATTAGTTTCCAATGTGCATAGCTTTCATGTTCTGGCAACTTTTTATATATGCTTTGTGACACGTCAGCACCATCGTGGCACCCTTAACAGAATGTTGGAAAAAATGGAAGTTTCATTGGGGAGAATGACATGAAAATAGTTTTACTTTCACCAAATAAAAATTGTGTACAACTCCAATATTGTCTTATTTACTAACCATCAAGCCCTGAAGTATCTAAACAGCTACAAACATGTAAGTAAGATGCACGCTCGGTGGGTTGCTTTGTTGCAGCAATTTCCTTTTGTAATGAAACATGAGTCTGGCAAGTCCAATAGAGTTACAGATGCTTGTAGTAGGAGGGCTTCATTACTTATCACATTGTTTGAAGAAGTTGTGAGTTTTGACTGTTTAAAGGAGTTTTATGCTGATGATGTTGACTTCAAGCAAATTGGGGACGAGTGTGTGAAGAAGCAGCCCATTGCAGATTTCTATAACATTCCAATTTCATCCTTACGTGAGAAACATATTCCAGATTTATATAGAGGAGGGTTAAGTGGGCATCTGGGTTGAGATACGGTGATTACTAGTTTGGAGGAGAGGTATTTCTTGCCACAATTGAAACATGATGTAGGTAACATAATCAGAGAGTGTTACACTTGTCAAGTCTCAAAGCGACAAGTTAGGAATACTGGGTTGTCTATGCCTCTGCCAGTTCTACTAGGCATTTGGCAAGATTTATCGACGGATTTTGTTCTTGGACTATTCCGAACTCAGCGAGGGGTGGATTCTATATTTGTAGTTGTAGACAGGTTCTCTAAGATGGCTCACTTCATGGCTTGTAGAAAGACTTCAAATGAATCACACGTTGCTAAACTATTCTTTGGGGAGATAGTTGGATTGCATGGGGTGCCTTATAACTTTTGATCAAGATACAAGGTTCTTAAGTCATTTCTTGATAACTTTATGGAAGCTACTCGGGACAAAATTGAAACAGAGCAGCACCTCATATCCTCAAACAGATGGACAGACCGAAGTTACCAATAGAACACTTGGTAACAGGATTCACAGTGTATGTGGAGATAAGCAAAAATGGTGGGATCTTGCCTGTAAATCACTATTTTCCATTATTTATACTGAGGTGCCTAATCACATAGTGGATCTTGTGAGTCTACCTTCGGGCCATGCAAAAAGTATTGCTGCTCAACATTTGGTTAAAGGAATTATGGCTGTTCGTGATGAGGTTAAATAGAATTTGGAGCATACAAATTCTAAATATAAGGCAGTGGTAGATTCCAATTGACATGATAAGTAGTTCTAGGAAGGAGATTTGGTGATGGTCTTTTTGAGGAAGGACCGGTTGCCACTTTGTACGCGCAATAAATTGAAGCCAAATAAGTATGGTCCTTTTCAAGGTGCTAAAACGAATCAACAATAATGTATCATTGATCTGCAAGCTTCCATGGGAATTTCAAATATCTTCAATGTGGCACATTTGTATGCGTTCCATGAGGATGATGAGGATTTACATTCGGATTATAACTTGGGTTCGAGTTCTTCTCACGTGGAGAGGACTTATGTAGAACAAATGGAAGAATGGATCAAGGAAGAATTGAACCGAAAAGGGCAAAATTATATTTTAGGGGTCTTGTGCTTGCTGTCAAATTGAGACAGAAGAAACCTTTCGAGAATAGTATTAAGATTATTATTTATTCCATTTTTTTATTTTTAATCTTTCCTTAATATTTTCCTAGTAGGATTAGTAAATATTTATTCCTAGAAGGATTAGGAAATATTTAGCCTATAAATAGTGGCATTGTAAATACTTTAATTCCTTCATAAATAAAGTTTTCTTTGAGAATTCTCTCTATTCTTGGTGGATTCAAAGACCCTTGGTGAACTCCAAGGTTTATTTTATTTTTTTAAGGGCATTCATTGGAATTTCCTTTGCTTCCGTCCTATGTCAAGATTGTGACTTGATCCCCTAATATTTACACCGCGACATACCTTCTTAGGTTGGGATTCTTTCCTTCTTTTGGAGATCACACCTTCAACTAGATATGGAAAGGCCCACGCATATGAGGAAAACGTGCCGCATGGCATGTCTGGTAGACAGGCCAACTGGCATGTTGCGTCATCAACAATGTAGTCCTACCCTTGGTGCTATGTCATCAATTATGGCTAAAGTGGATGCCACGTGGAGGGCTAAAATTTCATATATGACACAAGTCCCCCAAATCCTTGTACATTATTCATGTTGATCAAAGAGTTCGCAAAAGTTTGTAGGATTTAGCTGCTACATCATGGAGCACGGGGCAATACTTAAGGCGAGGGCCCTAACGGTGTTATGACGTGTTTTGGTGACAAGGAAAAAACTCATATTTCAGAGTAGATTGCATGAAAATTTGGAAGCGGGAAATTTTTAAAGTTGTTACGCTAGCAAAGCGCTTGGGTTGGCGGGGGGACTGTGTGGTGTCTTTTAAGTCCCTGGGACAGAGTCCCCAAGCGTAGCTGCACAGGGTTTGCAACATTTGCTTGGGGGATTTTCACTGAAGTGGATCTAGTCCCCCAAGACACATTTCGAGTCATTTAGGTATTGTTCGGCGAAGACTTGGATTTGCCAATAGTTTGCAACCAAGCTTATTCCTTAGCTTGATTTGAAATATGAGATTCTCTGCGAGGTGGGGAAAGTTGAAGTGACATGACAACTAACAATATTAGGGCTTGTTCTATACACCATCTTTTTCCAGTAACCTCCATTAATTTTTTCTCTCTAATCATTTTCAACCACTCATACAATTACTTTACATTTTTAAATATATTTTCCTCAATTTTTAGCCACACATCTAACACATTATTCAAGTAAATCAACATAAATCAATAACATCTTTTATAGAGAAAACCCTTAAGGACCTTAGAATCCGGAACGTCATCACGTGTGGTGCTAGTTTTTGACTTGATGATGAAAATTAAGATTTTGTGGCAGCTCATCCCCAACCCACCCTAGTATTTTCATCCATATAAAAAGGGGTTTTATGGTAAGGGAGAAGTTACTTTTTACTCTTTGAAATTCTTCATCGGTAGTTGTTCTTTTTTGTTGATTATTTGCCTCCCTTTCGAGGAGAGTCATCAGGGATGCTTTATCTTCAATCTCACCCGCCTTTCCGCCATCATTGCCTTTGTACTTTTCGTCGGAGTGTCTTGTCTTGCGGTTTCGTTTTCTCATATCTCTTCATTGAAATTTTTGTATCTAAGAGTACAAAGGTTTTTCGCTGCTGTATTTCGCCATTTGAAATTTCGACGACCACCATTTTTTTATTTCTACAGCAGATTGCGGCATATTCCATTGATAAAAAATTGTTATCTGAGAAATGTGCATATTGAGTGGGCTATTTTCCATTTGCAGCGTACTGAGTGGGCTATTTTCCATTTGCAGCCATGGCTAACTCGCGTTAGTCTTCTTTCTATTTGGAAATACTATGGGGGCGTGGCATTGACTGTGCATATCATACCTTTTAGGACACCCATTTTAGGAAGAAGAAGTATACAAAGAAGTCAGGTAAGAGACCCAAGGCCAAGAAACTTGATATCCTTTTCATGGATTATACTATCGTTGACCAGTATTGCGATGCTCCCACCACCCGTGAACCATTCGAGGAAGATTCCTACCATCTGAGCCTAGAGGCGATTAAAGTGCCAAGTGAACTTACATTGGTAGACTTAGGGTTAGTTCACGGATCTAGGAACCTGCCCAAATGGATTACATTGCAAGTCCTCAATTGGGGGGAATGCGTATGTGATATGTCTGCCGGGATGGCGGCTGTTTAATTCGATGTCGTACTGTAGGGGCTTTGCCTACCTCTCTTCCCCATTGTTTGGGAATATTGTAGAGGCTTAATTTAGCTCTAGGGTAACTGACACCCTGAATCCTCGATGGTAGTCTTTCCAAACATTGCCGCAAAGTTGCGAAGCGGGTTCACCGATAGTGGACGGTGAACCGTTGAGAGCCTTTAGGTACTCGGTATTTGAGAGGCTTAATTATGCTTGGTCATTTTCTATGTCACCGGACATTATGTACACGGGTGTTTGGGCATCCTAGGAATCAATTGAGGGCTGGATGGAATTTGTGGAGAAGGCTGGAGAGGAGGCCATGGCGTTAGCAGAGTCTATTGTGCAAAGGGTCAGCCAAGTCGAGGGGCAGGTTGCTTCTCAGAAGCTGCAGCTATAGGGAAAAATCAAGATCGTAAAGGACGAATCCAGAAGAAAAAGTTTACTTCGGCAAAGCTGAAGCCTCAGTTGAGCAAATAGGAAAAGAAACGACTGGGGGCTAAGGGTGAGGAGAAAGACCTAGTTGTGAAGCCTGAGTAGGTCGAGGATTAAGCGCGGTGAAAGATGAGTCCACTGTTAAGCTTTCTACAGGTTTGTCTTGGGCGAAGCAAATGAGGCCCAAGCTAACAAGGATGTTGTGTAGGTATATAAGAAAGAGCTTCCATCTACCAAGATATATAAGGACTTAGGTGCCAAATTCATTCACCATGGTGGGGATGAGTTGTCAAGAAGATCATGCCAAGTATCCCGACCTCAACCTTAGCTTCCTATATGCTTATAGATCTAAAGAATATTCGGGGCTCGAATGTCAATGGCTCTCCTACAAAGGTTAACATCGAAAGGCCCTCCGCTTCTTAATATGATATGATTTGTTCATTTTCTTTACCTGTTGTTACGTCAGCCAGTGGATATGGTAGGGTTGTTCCCTATTATAATTTTACTATAAATGATTTTTTTTTTCCTTTTGAATGTTTGTGTTGTGCTTATCATCAATATTGTTGCTTCCATTGTGAGGTGGGGAACGATTTTTATGTGGGGGTCATGACTTCCCAAGACTTTGCATCATGTTTTCACGTGTGGTGGGGAGCTGGTGCTGGGGATTGCATCCCGTCATCTTAGCTACTCTCAAGGAAAAATCCCTTTTTCAGTGGTGGCGAAGTGTGTCCCACTACCCATGAGTTTTGATGTACGTTGTTCATGATTTCAAAGTTTATCTAACGTATATGCGGGACTCGGATGCGAACACCTACTTGATAGCCTCAATCCACTCTGGGTCCTTTGTCATGGTTAACACTTTGGTGGACTAGTATAGGCCGTGGGAAGGTTCCACCAATTGTTCAACAGGGATGACCTTCAGGAGTTCAGAATCTCTTGCGCTAGCCAACTTTGATGAGGTATCCACATAGGTGTTTTCTTTGTGGGGAATTTGATTAGTTTGAAGCTCTTGAACTCTTGTTGGTCTTTCATAATCGTCTGTCAATACAACTTCATAGTGGGTTCCTAAGCTTAAAAATCACCACTCTCTTGGCCGACGACCACCTCGAAATCACTCATGGCCTTACTTTCTTGGCGTGAAGGGCTTTGGCAAGGCGTAATCCTACTAAAAGGGCCTTGTATTTAGCTACGCTATTCGATGCCTTGAAGTTAAGGTGGACAGTTTGTTTGGCTTATGTCCTTTTGGGATGATGAGGAGTATCCTAGGGCCGGAGCTGATATCGCCTTACAAGCTATCGATATAGAGTTCCCATATTGAATTCAATTCCGGGGACTATTTGGTTGGAGCATCATAGGTATAAGAAAATTCGACCACAAAATCGCCCAAGGCCTGAGCTTTTACAACGTCTTGGGACTTATACAGGATATGAAATAGGTTTTTCGCCACCGCCCATTTCATAAATCTTCTAGAAGTGTCACGCTTGTGTAGGACCTTCCTTAGCGGTTGGCTAGTCAGGACAAGAATTATATGTGCGTAGAAGAATAAGCGGAACTTTCTTGATGCTATCACAAGGGCCAGGGCCAGTTTTCCCATGTCTGGGTACCTTATTTTGACGTCAAGAAGCACATTTCTTGCATAGTATACCAAGAGCTTTTGCTTATCTTCCTCACGAACTAGTACCAAACTAATGGATGTTTTACGCAGAAAAAGGCCCAAGTATAAATGGCTCACTGGAGCGGGGCTTGGATAATAGTGGGGGGTTTTCCCAAGTGTTGGTTTATCATCTGAAAGGCTTCATCACACTTCTTACTCCATTTGAAACACCTTTCCCTTTGAGGATTTGAAAAAAGAGGCTTCTCAGTTGCTCTTGACCCAAATCGATCTAACGAGAATATCCTTCCGGTCAAGCTTTGCACTTCGCGTAGCATTGTGGAGAACCGCATATGAAGGAGATCTTTAATCTTCATGGGGTTCACCTCTATGCCCTGCTGGTTGACCATGTATCCTAGGAGTTTGCTTAAAGCTACCCTAAAGCATACTTAGCTTGGGCAAGCTTTATCTTGTAGTGATGCAGGATGTCAAACATTTTATCGAGATGCCATTTATAGGCTTCAGCCTGCTCATTTTTCATGAGCATGTCATCGACATAAACTATCATGATGCCAATCTGATCATTGAACATCCAGTTAACTAGGCACTGATAGGTTGTTCCCACATTCTTGAGGCTAAAAAGCTCGCAATAGAGCCCTCAGTCTGCAATAAAAGTGGTGTGTTCCTTGTCGACATCGTGATAGGGATATCATTGTATCCCAAATATATGTGAACATCCCGTTAACTAGGCACTTATAGGTTGCTCCCACATTCTTAAGGCTGAAAGGCTCGTAATAGAGCCCTCAGTATGTAATAAAGGTGGTGTATTCCTAGTTAGTCTCATGATAGGGATCTCATTGTAGCCCAAATATACGTCCATGAAATTAAGGATCTCATACCCCACAGTTGCATCTACGAGTTGATCGATTCGTAGTAGCTGGAAATTATCCTTTAGGTAAGCTTGCTTTGGGTTAGAAAAGTCTATGAACATCTTCCACTTACCATTGGGTTATCAAAAAAAGTAATGGGTTCGAGATCCATTCCAAATCAAAGGACTCTTTGATGAAGCCATTCCGCCCATTCGCAATCAGCTTGTCGACCAATTCCTTAAGGGCTTGAGCCTATTCTTGAGAGGCCTTCGGTGCTAGACCTTGGTCTAAATTTACTATCTACCTTAAGCGCATGGTAAGCTGACCATAGGGTCTATCCCAACCATATCAGAATGTGTCGACATAAAGCCATCCAAATGTTGCTTTGGAAAATCCACCAAGCATTTCTTAAGGTCCAGTCGAAGTTCTTCTAATTTTTAAAATTCTTAGTTTTGAAATAGTCCATACAACTACCTCTTCGAGTTATTCTCCTGGAGAGGATACTAGCTCGCCTTGGATGTTGCGCGGGTCAATGTTGTCGTATCCTATGCTTTCCTCCGGGGCTATGTCGGCCATGTGCACATCGATCTTTATTACTTGTCTTTCTTGTTCAGTGCGAGGTACTTCTTTTCAGAGCCATTTAAGTAACATATACGCAACTCTCTTTGATCAGCCCGAGCAGTCTTTACGATCCCAGAGGTCCGGAATTTCATGCTGGCATGTTGGACAGAGGTCATCGCTTGGAGCTTTTTTAGGGTCAGCCATCTAAGGAATTTGTGGTAAGCTGACTAGGTATCAACAATTAAGAATTACGTATGGTGCTGGGCCACCCTTAGTTATTTTCCTATATCCACGACTAAGTTAATCTTCCCGGAGGGAATTACGTTTTTGCTCGTGAACCCATATAACAGCTCTAAAATAGGTTTCGAAGGATGGTCCATGGTCATTTGATCAAAGGCTGAGCATAAGATTACGTTGAACCCACCGTCATTATCCACGAGCATGCGGTTTATCCCCTTCCTAGCCACTATTGCATGAACCACTACTGCATGAACCACTATTGCATCGTAGTGCGAGTAGTGTATTCCTTTCTCATCCTCATTTGTGAACTCGATAGTCGACGTTCTATGGTGGTCTTGTACCTGCCAGCTACCCTGGCTTCTTTGCATATGTCCTTTTTGTAGTCATGCTAGCCTAACATTTTTATGGGCTCTCGATGATTGTATTAATTTCTCGAAACAGCTTTGTCATTTAGGCAATTGTTCATCTTGGGGTGGTGGCGTGGGGAGCCTTTCAAGCGGCATGTTTTTCCCCCATCCGGGTCATGGTGGCCTCGCTAGTTTTCTTCAACCCCGAGCAGGGGGATAAAGGTCGCCCTTACTGAAGTTGGTGCCCATTCTTCCCTTAGTGATTTGCTAGGCTAACTTGGACATTTCACTGCAGTCATTTATGTTTTGGCCTGCCAACCTATGGATTTGACCCCATTTCTTCGTAATGGTTTTGGCAAGTTTGCTAGGAAGTGAAGGGCCTCACTCAGGTGGCTCAATTTATTAGTTTTCCCAATTATGTTTTCAGATATGATCAACATATGTTGCCTATTTTTGTGAAAATGTTGGCTATTTTTGAGAAATTGCCAAAACATTGGTGTATTGGTAACTATTTGTGAAAACACGGGTTGCTAGCAAAAGATCCTTTATTTGTAATTGGCTAGTTCTTATATATAATAAAATAGGTCACATCATTGAATTAATATATTTAATCGATTCTATATATGACTTGTTTTTTTTTACAAGACAATTAATAAGATAGTTATCTGAACTTGCCTAAACAAATCTCTGCATATATAAGTCTAGATGGATTGGGAACTTTTATTATCTTCTTATATTTAATTGAAAAATTAAAACATGGGGGGATAAAATAATAATTTTTTTTTGTCGAACTCAAGATTGGCTATGTAGATAATGTTATATTACATTAATAGTATTAAATATAAATAAATAACTAGTGTTACACTCGTGCGATGCTTGAACATACATAAATGAGTAAAGAAATTGTATTAAAATACTACAACATATTTGAATGCAAATAAATAACATTGGAAATAGAAGAATTTTATGAATAATGTGTTTGAATTAGTAACTATGTCCAATTCAACTTCTTTCATTTAAGGAAATTGACAAATATATAAGTATAGTTTACATTTTAAAAGAAAAACAATATTCATAAATTTGCAACACTATTTCAATTCCAAAGAAAAAGAATGAAATAATGGTTTAATTAAATGCCTTGCACCAGCATCTAGATCCGAATTACAGAAGAGGAACAGTTTTCTACATAAAAGCCAAAGAACAGACTTCAATCATTTAGTTATCCGATAAAAAAAGAAAAACCATCTCACTTTTGACGAGAAATTCTAGTGGGGTTCACTAAAAACCATTTCACTTTCTATTAAATATAGGGGTACATTTAATAGAAATATGCTCATCCAAGCAGGCTTATATATACATATGGTTTTCTAATTGATATATTACAACTAATTCGGTGTGAAAATATAAAATATCACTAGATAAGATGACAAAGCTCGTGGTATATGATTTAGTTATGTTCATTCTCATCTTAGGTAAAACAACATTAGATCTTTTTGTATAATTCATTTTTGTTTGAAACATAACCTATGCTTTTCTTGTGAACATAATGCAAGTTCTTTTTCTTTTTTGGGAAATAAAAATTCTCCATTATTACCAAATCAATTTTGCAAGCAATCTTTTGAAGCTCCATGCTCTAACACGGCATTAAATTCATGTAAAGATGTTTGCTATAAAGCTTTTGGGAACAATCGTATTATTGAAGATGATTGTGCAGTATTCTGGCCAAACTTATTGTATTTACACTTTTAGATGTTCCAATCCTCCCTTCTGACTCTTACGATCTAAGCAATCAAGGGCGTGACTCCAACAAATGTCGATGTTGGTTGCGATGGAATAAATATAATCGTTTTTACATTATTTTATTTTATTGTCTTTCTCTTTTATTATTTTCAGAATGTCTTTTTTGATTTCTTCGGAATTTATTGATTAAAGATGCAGTTTGCATGTAGTTGGCGATTAGATTGAATTACTAATAGCAATGGGCTTGGTTTTAACGGTCTATGGGCCCATCAATAGAAGGTTGAACTCAAATATGTGTTATATGATATTATTTCTGGAGATAATTAGCGAGCTATCATATCTAACAAAAATATGTCACATGATTGAATTAATATATTTAATTGATTGTATATTTGACATATTTTCACTGTATGTAAGACAATTAATAATTCAGTTATTTGGACTCACCTACACAAATCTTGGCCCTATATAAGTCGCGCCGAATCTAGAACTTTTTTTATCTTCTTATATTTAATTGAAAAATTAAAACACGGGGATAAAATAATCATTCTTTTTTTTCCCCGAGCTTGAGATTAGCTGTGGAGATAATGTTATACTATATTACATTGAGAGTATTAAATATAAATAAATAACTAGTGTTACACCCGTGCAATGCTTGAACATACATAAATGAGCAAAGACATTATATTAAAATCCTACGAAATATTTGAATGCGAATAAATAATATTGGCAATTGAAGAATTTCATGAATAATGTGTTTGATTTAGTGACTATGTTCAATTTTTCTTTCATATGGAATTTGTGTTGTTACATGAATTATTTGGATTAAACCTTATGATATAATAATGTAATTATTTTAAATAAGGTTGATAGCTTTCTAATTTTCGTTATTATCATTAATATCGAAATGTTGTTGCATAGATAATAGTGCATAAGAGCTTGAATGTTAATGAAATAAGTTTTGATTTTAATGATTGTTTTTAATATAGTGAGATTTATAAATCATTATTAATTATTTATACAAAAAATAAACCATATCTATATTGTAATATTTATCTTATATATGTATCTGTTTGTATATATGTATATACATAATAGTGGACGACACGTGAAAGGCATGTGCCCAATAGCATTGTTGCCTTAGTTGATGTGGATGAAATGAAATGAAATAAATTAGTGATTTGAAGATCGAGGCTTTGGTGAATTGTAAACTGAAGGTAAAGTAAATAATAACAAACTGTTTGAACTTAAAATCTGCAACCTTAGGAGAGATGTGTTCACCGTTTTACAATATTTTTAATAAAAAATTTCTCATTAGGCAACAACATTGGAGACCCTCGTGCAAGCAATCAACACCAAATACCATAAAGACGTTTAATTATGATAAGTAGAAAAATGAAAGGAAAAAGAGAAAATGATTATAAGTAATGTGCATTGAAGAAAAAAATCGCGTAGATGAACTTAAAAGCACATTGTTCATACTCTTTGTCAGGTTTGGTGCTTGAAACTTCGAGAAAGGAGTGAATTTGAAGATAAAACATAACATATCAAAGTGACTTCCTTCAACTTCCATAACCCTAGTTGAACCAAAAATTGTGCATTGAATTTCATCAAAGGATTTCTTTTATTCAGGTTTTCAATATTTCACAATGGCATTTGACCTTAAATAGGTCTTCCCAACATGTGGATTATTTTCAATAGTGTCAATGCTTTAATTCCACAACATGGCCGCATGGTGTCACTCTATAATATAATTATTGATCATATAATTTCACTATTGCAACACCCTACTACCACTTTTGGGTTGCACCATCTCATCACCATGAGTACAAAAGTTATTCTCTTTTAAACTAACAAATACCAATATTTGCACCTTGCTGCTCAAAAAATTAAAAATTAAAACGTAAGCCATATACTATAACTTGCAGACACACTGGGACTCTAAAAAATATTATTTTGAACTATCTCGGCTTGAAAATCCAAACTCGAGATAGGAATTTTATTAAAGTATCAAAGAAAATTACACCTAGTCGGAGGGCAACGTGTATGTCTTACTTCCCAAAAACTAAGTACAAATGTGTTTATTAGCAAGCTATCACTACATACAATGCAAAGAAAAGTACTATTTCTTGTACATGGGAATCGAGAAAACATTATGGTTACCTACTACCTAAAAATTAAATTAATGAAGGCTGCTATATTCAATACAAATACAATAAGAAGCATCTGATATAGATTTCACATGGAGCACTGTTAAGACATTCACATGGCTAAAATTGACCAATTATTGCCTTTGGCAATAACAATCCACGCAATGACTACAATGAAGTATAAGAAACATGCTGACACTAAAAGTTGAACCACTCAACTCATGCCAACAAATCTCCTACAACGCCATCACTACTTATAGTTCTACCTCCACACTAGAAAAAAACCCGTCTACTATCAAGGTCGCTGGAGAGAAAAGGGGCCGATAATCAAAAGCACTCCAATGGTCAAGTCAAACATTGTCGGGATAATAAGAAGAGATAGGAGGGAGGGGCGTTGTATATAGAGAAAGAGAGTAGACTGTACATTCAACTTAGGGTTGGAGCTACCGCAAACCTCTAGTTTATGAAAAGAAAAAAAATGGCAACCTTAGACGGGCTCCTTAAACGCGAGACTTCCTCAAGACCATTAGCGAGATCCTTGTTTTAACGAGCAAAATAACTTCCACAATAAGCGAGATTCTTTCTAAAATTGCCATGTAATAGTACTTTGTTTAGTACAAAACTTATGATATAACATGAGTCTCCCAAGTCCGAGTTGGACATTTATATGCGGGTCGGACTTCGAAAAAATTTTACTAATAAGCAAGGATTGACTTTCCCACTATAGATCACAGAAATGAATCTCGACAACTCGAGGACTTATAGATTGCTTCCATAGAGATAGATCCCAAACTAACTACAGTAAGCTCAACATTGACGGTGAGTTGTGGAGATGGAAAATTAGCTGTATGGGGGCTTGCTATGAATTTTTCCAGTAACTTGCTTTTTGCCTTCGATGAGAATTTTACTGAAGGTGATAATATTTTGCTTGCTGAGGTTCAGGCCATTTACTTAGGTTTGAAACTTTGACTTTCTCTTGGAATAAGGAAGATTTATATTCAAACAGAGTCATTGCACGCTCTTAGTCTGATCAGTGAAGGGTGTAAACTTGGATAGGTTCGAGCTTAGATTTTGCAGAATGATATCTCCATCCAACACATGTGGTGTGAAGCCAATAAAGCTGCTGGCTGGTTTGCAAATTAGGGTCACAATCATCTAGGTTTGATTGCTTACTGCATTGCTGATCTTAATGAACTGATCTTGGGCATTATCAAAACTGACAAGATGGGGATTCTTTACATTAGGAAAGTAAGGACTTAGTTCTCCATTTGATCCATTATTTGTAATTCTGAAGTAGTGCTCCATTGCATCCATACATTTCATTTTCTAATATTCTCATTTGGCGATGTAACTTTTGAAGGGTAAGGTGCATCATGTCTCCCTCTTGTGAATGTAAATTTCTTCATTATCGATAAAATTGTATCTCAAGTTTGGATTTTCGAGTCGAGATACTTCTAAAAAAAATTTCCATAATAAGTGACTTTCCTTCCAAAATTGCCATGTAATAGTACTCTCCTCGGTACAAAATTTATGATATAACAAAACAAAAGACTGAAGAAAAAGCATAGGTAAAAGATGAAACTACCATGTAGGATAAATTTTGGGAAAATTGGAATTGATTATTGTATGTTAGTATTTAGAAGTGCATTGTTTGTAATTAAAGAAAAAAATACAGTGTAAATGAACTATAAATACCTCATTAATCGCCATTTTCTGCGAGGTGTTTGACTTCAGAGAAAAGAGCAAATTTGAAGGTAGCCCATTAATTAAGAAATATGCACGAGGAAAATTGAACACCCACCTATGTAAGAGGTCAAAATTGAATGAGGAAATTTAAAATTAAAATTATAGTAGCTTGGAAGAGGAGGAGAAAATTCAAGATTTTTTAAAATAGAAAATCCCATAAGAAAAAGGGAGAAATTTATCATTTAAAAGGCAAAAAAAATAAAAAATAAAAAGTCTAAACCCTAATCCCCAAATTGGACACAGATGGAAACCCAAAAAGTAATAAAATAAAAACAAAAAAAGGCATAAAATAGTATGAAAACCACAAGGGAAAAATTGCATAGAAGATTGATCAGGGGAACAAAACACTTACCATCCAATCATTAAGAATGCCAATGGCAAAGCAGTGCAAACAAAGATAATGATTTGGGGGAAATGAGAATGGGTCTTTCAAGAAGTATTGCACCCAGGTTTTTAAGACATCAATAGAAGCTTATAAATACTAGTAATATAAAAAATCAAAATTCTTTTAATTAGTGATTGTTTATAACTATCTTTACATAATTATTATTTATGGAGAGATGTCCAATACAAAAGGCGCCTTAAATTAAAATATCAACTTCCAAAGCTATTGTTTATTTAAACTACGTATAGTACATAATTGAAAATAGGGCAGATTCCTCTACATTTTAATTATCCTTGTAAAGTACAATGTATAGTTGAGCAGTACAAAGGCACCTATAGATATTTTTCCTATTAAAGCAAAGAGCAATGAACCTCTTACTACGTAAGTGATCCCCTTTCCGGAGTAACTAAATTCTTTACAGGGATAGTATGAACCCATTATATATTGCAATAGTATAAACACCTTACTAGGGGGTAGTAAGATTCCTCTGAATCAAATATGTCCTATGGAAATAGAAAAATAGTGGAGAAATAAGAGACTAAAACTTGCTTGCGGCCCCTAAACTTTTTTATCGCCTTCCATTCTTCACTGGGCATTGGATTTTCAAGCAGCTTTTGTTTAATACAACCGTGGTTCCTACAACCTTCATTCATTGTGGAAACCTTCCCAAAATTGAATCTTATAAATATTCCAACTAAGAAGGAAATTAAAATCATAAAAAAATTATGTAAATACGGATGAGTTTTACTCACTATCTAGTCCATTAAATTTCTATTCACCCCAAAACTAAAGAATCACGACAAAAAAATTATAGATCTGAAAGTATCTGAGCTTTCTTGACATTTGTTTCCTATATGCAAAAGAATCGCAAATGCACTCGAAGTCACCAACGAAGGCAGTGCTAGTCTCGTGAGAACAAAGCAACGATATCTGTCCCAAAATTTCTCACTTCCCTTGCACATTCACAACACAAATAGTCTTATTCAACATTCGAAAAGTCTCACTGGAGTCATTGGAAGAAAAACACGAGATACCATGAGGGAATCAAGGCTCGACTGTGACTAGACAACTGTAATTTTATCTCAAACAACCTGGACGAGCCAAGGGTTTGTGGGCCATGTTCGTTTGGCTAAGGTTAGGGAAGGAGATGGAAGGTATTTTCAGTGCCAATCCTGTGATTTTCGGACCCTGAGGCGAACATTATAAAATGCGCCCCTTAAAATATAATAATTACTAAAATTTATAAGTTCTTTACTAAAATTAACAATTAACTAAAAATAGTACAATAATAGAAAAAAATGAAAATAAAAAATCCCTACCATGGCACATTTTACATTATAACTTAATAAAAATTTCAAAATTTAATATTTTTCGTTTTGATAAAGAAGGAAAGAATTAATCAATTTTTCAATAATTTAACATTTTTACCGATACAATTTACAATTCTAAAATAAAATTTTAAAATTCATAAAGTATTATTTGATCTCAATAGTTGATGACATTTTTTTTCCATATATGATCTTGTTGATATGTGCAAAACTCGAATTTTTTTGTTAAATAATTGACATGAAGTTTATGCGGTCTATTTCTAATTTTTTATTATTTATTTTAGTAAAAGATGGGGATGAAGATGGCGAGTCGAATTGAGATCAATTGTATATTGATAAAGGAGTACTTTAATTTTACAATTAGGAGACACACCGTAATAGACCATTTTTCAAATTTTTTATAATTTATTTATGTTCTAAACAAAGAAGATTCGGTCATTTAGATATATTTTATTTGATAATATGAAGTTTAAGAATGTTAGAAATTACATATGTATAAAACTAAAGGAATTATTTTAAATTTTCTTTATAGATTGGAGCAAACTTTTTTTAATGATGCTAAATAATAGAGAATTAATATAGTTTTGCAAATTTTTATGTAAAAGAAGTAATAAATAAATAAGATAAGAAAGTGCATTTGTTGGGAATTGAACTTGAGCCGGTAGGGTAACATGAATTATAAAAACTGCAGCCTAACCGTAGGTCATGCACAAAACTTCAATATGTTTGTATCGTTTTAAACTATAATCCAAATGTTTATGTATGAACAAGGAAAAAAAAAGTCACCCCCGTCAATTTTGTGCCTAAGGCAACAGTCTCGCTCACCATAGCACAAAATCAGCTCTGGGTATTTTGCAATATATAGGAGAATAAAGTTGGAAATCAAAAGATTTCACATGATGCACACTTAGTAACAATTTAGTAATGCATTAATATCACCATAAAAGCATAGAATTACAACATACGAAATATAACACAAATTCATAACAGTTGAATCATGTTCTTTAAATATATGTTGAAAGACACTATCAATTAATTAGTCTATGTCCACTTATTCTCAAATCTATGCTAGAGGAAATGGACTAGAATCAATCACATTCAATATTTTGTCAACCCTCGCACAACCAATCAAACGAAGCTTATTTGTTGTAAGTCAAATGTTGTTCAACACAATTTTAATGATACGTGAAAATCTGTAAAATGCCTTTATGCTACTAAGAATAGTAAATGATTCAAAGACAAACAAGTTCTCATGCAATCATTTCATTTACAATTTTTACAATTGTCATGGTTCGTGATACTCTTAATACAAGCATCACCAATTTCAAATACACTATAAACAGTGGATGAATCCCAATAAACCTAATGTCAATTTAAAGATCACTTATTGAACAAAATAGGTACGAATCCGAGAGTATCATTTGTTCATTTATGGGTCTTGAACATAGTTAATAAAGGCACAAATATTTCAGTTCAATTAAGCAAAAAAATCTTATTAAACTGTAAATTCTAAAATTTATTTCGAAAACCCATCAATTTCTATCCCAAAATTCCATTCCATACTTACATGAGCTATGCACTAAAGGAGGTCTTCGACATGGATTAAATTAGATTAAACCATAAGAAATTGAGAATAATTAATTTTGGTGGTTAGTAAGGTTCATTAGCGCCACTAACCAGTGGGAGGTGGAGGGAAGAAAGTGTCAACTTGTTTGGAAAGAATTATATTTAATCCAAAAGTGATTGACTTGACATGCATTTGATCGTGTTTCCTACCAATGTTTTGGACTTGATCGATTTCCAATCCTTTGGTCTCTTGATCGTTGCATTGGGCCTCTAGTTATTTTAGCCTTATTCTTGCCTCAAGATCCACAATTAGCTTTTGCATCCATCCTCAAGAGCGGGCAACATCTTTTCCCTCCGCATAGCTTCACTTATGCCAGAGATCTTAGGGTTAGTATTATATATAAATACTCCCAATCCCTTCAAATCTTTACTTTACTCATTCTCTTCTTCTTTCTTCCTCTGTGTCCTTGCTTCATTTGAAGCCTAATGCTATCTATAATTTTCCCTTTCCTATGTGTGCTTCTTTGAATGTAAAGCGTGAATTTTTTATTCGTTAAAGAATCTGTATAGATTAGATTTGATTATTGTTTAAGAAACAATAACTAGGGTTTCTGCAGTCTGACTTGAGTCTACGAGATCGGTGTGGTGAATAGTTTAAGTTGTAAACTATAGCTATTGCTTGATTATTAGTGGAGCTTTTAGCAACAACCTCAATTTCTATTTGGAGCTCAACGGTCGGATAGGTTTTATCGAACCTCCAGGGCTTTGGTCAAAAAATCCTTATGTTCTATTTATTTTTCTGCAATTCTTCTTTAAGTTCCTTCATTTTTTGTTAATCGATTTATAATTTAATCCTAACCTAACAGTGGTATTAGAGCTTGTTCGAGGAGTTTTCTACTAATTTTCCAGTTATCTCTCAATTTACGATGAGATCTTTTTGTAATCCAAGGTTTTCTTATCGACCTTGTTTCTATATTTCTTTGATTGCCATTCTTCTTTGAGTTTTCGTCTTATTGACTTTGATTGCAACTCTTCTTCTGTATGATTTTTGTTTGGGACCTACTAGGGTCTTCATAGAATCTAGAGCAGAGATAAAATGAGTTTGGATCCTATGTGTCCCTTGAGGTTTCATTGAGGGCTATTTGATGTGCTGATCGTAGTTAGGGCTTGTTTAATAACCTCTATCAAATTTCTTATTTGATTCTTGATTGTCGCACACCCTGTGATTTGCATGTATATTTGTGTTCTGTGAAATTCGGGCAATGTTCATCTGCCTGTTGAGATCATTAGGTAATTTTGTATTCTTGAACTGAAAACTTCTTTTGAAAAGAGAACTTAATCTCTAAAATTGCTAAATAAAGAATGGTTACTAATATAAAATTTGAACTAGGGTTTGTTTGTTTGGTTTTTTTATGGGAAAGGGAATTAAAATTATGGTCCTTAAATTAAAAAACCTCATAATGCAACAAAGATGCGCGAAGGCCTTAGATGATTTTTGTCCTGCAGGCATTAATAATGCAAGAAAACAAGATGCAAATGAGATTGCATGGGGAACGTTTTCTTGCTCTGTCTAAACATGTCATCAGGATTGAGGAAGATACTACTGTTACTTTTACACTTTAGACTTCACTTTATTATGACACCAAGACCATGCCAAATAAATGTTTTCTGCTCAAATAGTCCGTTTCATTCAAAATGGAACCTAATGCTAACTTTGATGAAAATTTGCATAGGTTGAGTAAACTTGCCATTGATCTTGGTAACTGTGGTGAAAAGATTTCTGAAGATCGAAAGCTCTGGTTCTTCTTAATGCTATTTCTGATAGGTTTAGAGATTTGAAAAGGGCCTCAGAATGTCTTTTATTATTGAGATTATCATGAATGCATTTAGGAACAAAAACCTAGAGATAAGACTATAAGCAAGTAGGGTCTAGTCAGGGAGAGGCCTTGTTTTCTAAAGGAAAAAGTAGAAGAAAGAGAAACCAGAGTGGGAGAGGAAATAGCCCAAATGAGAGTAAGAAAAAGGGTATGGGAAAACACAAAGAACTAAGAGTAATCCAAACAAGTTGTGTGCTACGGGTGTGGGAAGGCTGGCCATTACAATATGGACTGTCAAAATACAAAAAAGGAAATTCTTGACGGATATGCTAATGATGGTAGTGCTACTTTGGCTTTCAATGAAACCAATACTGATGATGGTCAAGTCGTTGTGGGGACTAATACCTACCATGATCGGGTGGATTTTGGGGACACTGGATGCTCATTTCATATGTGCCCTAATAAGACTTACTTTTCCACCTTTGTGCCTTTGGATTGTGGTAAGTTTGTAAAGGTAACAATATGACCGGTAAAATGCAGGGAATTGAAACCATTAGGCTTTCTCTGGAATGGGACTACTGTAGTCATAGAAAAGTCTAGGTATATACCAGATTCGAAAATAAATTTGATTTATTTGGGTTCTTTTGATGACCATGGGTTTGAATTAAAAATTGGAGATAGAATTAAATGGTTGGATGGACATGATCAAAATGGAATTAAGCTTTATCCAGTTCTCCTGATACCATTCTGTAGCACCCCAAATTTACTAAAATTCAGACTTTTTATTCTCTTATAAATCTTACCAAGCGGAAGAATAAATACAATTTTGATCGTCAAATTCACTTCAATCTTTCAGAAATTCTCAAAAGTTAACGATAAATAAGAAAATGAAAGGGTACCCTTATAAATAAATTTAAATAACTTAATTTTTAAACAATTTAACTTTTAAAATTAAAAATATTTAATAATTCAAGTCTTGACAATATATGAAAAGTCATTTTGATGAAAATAAATAACTTAAGCTCATAAAATAGTTTTATAATTTCTCAAATCAGTTGCCACTGCCATTCGCTCCATTGCCTATTCCATAATCTGCAAATGTTTCATGAAGTAGGAAAATGTGAGTCTAATAAATATTCATAGTAGATCCAGCGCAAGTTAATCAAATTGCAAATCAAATGTATGTACACGTAAATATGCAAATTATGAACTTCTTAGTCCGATGATTCTTATAATAATAGTGCCCGAAGGCCCTTTAACATTATTGTGCTGGAAGGGTCCTTAACTTGTGCCTAAAGGCTCTTTATCATTATTTATTCATAAAAATGACATGAGCAATGTACACTACACAAACAGTTTTCATAACACTGCGTAGATAAGGAAAGTAAATTTTAGATTAGGGACCAACCTTAAATTTTGAGTTTGAGCATAGCTTGGGTGACTTTAATTCTTTAAATACCGCTCATCCTCTACAATTAAAGAAATTATTAAATTAGTATTTAACATTAAGTTTATAAAATAAATGCAAGTTGGGGCGTATACAGTGTTGAAAATACTTTTAAGCCTTACTTTTTTTCTTGGCACTATTTTTAAGAGAAAAACAGAAACTAGGGACTAAATTGAATGGAAATAGAACTTTGAGGTTAGGGTCTGAGTTAAAAAAAAAACTGTAACTGGGGGTTAACTAATAACGTTTTATAAAACTGGGGAACTCAATGTAGAAAAGTCAAATTGAAATCAGACCTTTCTCCAAATTGAGAAGCAGACATTGCTCTTCCTCTGCAATTCGAACCAAGGAAAAGAAATGGGGTTCAAATGGGCATTACGCTGGTGACAGCACCGCCAGCCACTGGCGGTGGTGGCAATGACTTGACAAGGAGGGGCTTGATGGGGTGACAACCAGGGTTGGTCGAAATGCTAGGATTCCATATGATCTATAATTTTCTGTTTCTACCTTTCTTTTCTCTAATCTAGTTGTGGATTAGTGGAGTTATGCTGGAGCGATCGATGATGTAGGTGTGCTTAATCGTGGATGGGAGTGCGTGTTTTCATGTATAGTATGGCATGTGTTTGTGATGACGTGCGTGAGTGTGTTGGCGTGCATATGTCAACTAGTGTTCCGTGTATGCATGTGTGTTTTACTAAGGCCATGAGTAGATGGTGAGAGTGGTGGAGATTGTGGTGGCATTGCCCGATAGTGAAGATGATGGCTATTTATTAGAACCCGAGTCAAGACCACCTAAGTATCTCTAAGAATAACTTACAATTTTTCAAAACTACTAAGTTTCATGGTTTATATTCCCTTGGTGGGTATGTTGTTCATGGCTAAATGAATATTGTTCCGAATGACTTTGTTGTGTTATGGCACTGTAAAGGCATACATAAATCAAAGTGCAGTCTTGAGTATTTACAAGCTAATTTATAGCGGCCTGCTTATGTTGCCACTGTGTTTGGTTTCAAATACTTTTTGTTAATTATTGATGATTATTCTAGGAAAACCTGGGTTTCACTTTTGAAAACTAAACATCAAACTAGTATTTTTTTTCAAAACTTGGAAAACACTAATTGAAAATAGAACCAATTAAGAAAAAAAAGTATTGAGAACAAACAATGGAATTGAGTTCCACAATCATGAGTTTGATGATTTTTGCAATAAAAATGTGATTTTGAGACACAAAATAGTTCCAAACAAACCACAGTAAATTGAGTTGTTGAGATTGCAGAGGTTTACTACCAATACTTAGGCGTGATCTATTTTGAGTCCTTTGGGGTCTTGACATTACTTTGGCCTCCAGTTGTTTTGGCGTGATATTTCCTATCTGTAATTGGCTTCTATATCCATCCTTAAGAGTTGGCAGCATCTCAGTCCTCTATGTGGCTTTTCTTTAGATAAAGATCTTAGTGTTAAGTGTATTAGTTAGTAATATTCCCAATCCCTTCGTATCTTTACTTTTTTATGCCTTCTCTTCTTTTCCCTTTATCTGTGTTCTCTCTTCATCGGAAACTGTAATAGTATTTGTGAAATTTCCTTTTTCTGAGTGTGATTCTTTGATTATAAATTGTAAATTTCAGTTACAAACTAAAGAGTCTATATAGATCAAGGGATTTGCGGTTGATTATCATTTGAGAGACAATAACTATTTGAGTCCGAGAGATTGGTATGGTTAATAGTGTAATTTGTAAATTGCTGCTATTTTTGGGCTACCAGTGGAATTTTGAACAACATCAACAATGGTGATTGTTGAGCTCAACGAAGGAGTATATCTTCTGAAGATGCTTGGATATTCAGCCCCCCGGCCCTTTTGTGATGGCTAGTGAATGTCTGCAAAGTCAGCCCCCCTTCTATTTTGAATAATCTGTCAACAATTTGCACTAAACTTAGTGCGTAATGGCATGCGCTTTGTTCTTATTTTGATTAATTATTTGCTATTTTCAATTTTACTTGTATGTAGATTAACTCTCATCTTTTGTGCCATGAAAATATCACTAGCAAAGTAAATAATTTTTACTGTATATAATAATAATAATAATAATAATAATATTATTATTATTATTATTATTATTATTATTATTATTAATGCAATAATAATAATGTTTAGTGTATATATTATTATTATTGTTATTTTTTTTGAGTAATGTGATTTTTTTTGAGATGCCATTTTTTTCATTCCAATTTATAAGGATGTGACCTGACTTTATATCATATCTCCATCTTTATGAGGATGAAATGATATGTACTTTTAACTTGATTAATTGTTCCCAACATATTTATGAGGTTGACAAGACATGTACTTTAACTTGACTAATTGTTCCCAAAGCTGCCGCCAAAGTTGCCCGCCAAACTCCTTTGTCAACGTCATTATCTTTTTTTTAATAAATTAAAGGTTATGAATTGATTGAGAATCTCTATGAGCATATATTTATATATTATATATTATATATTTTTAGATTTCAGTTGGAAGTTATAGTCGAAAAGTAATTATTTGGATATTAATTTAGTTATAGTGGTATTGAACATGTGTATCCTAACCTAAGCATTTATTCCTTACACAATTGCATTACAGTTTCTGTCAGTGATTTTGAGAATGTATTAAGGGAATTATTTTCATTTAACATGCCACACTTGCTATTTTTGCTTAAAGTTGTTTCTTTTTACATTCTTGCAATTTTAACCTCAATTTTTTCAATTGCCCTATAATTAATTTAAATATCAACAGTAGACCTACTCCTATTGACTTAATTTCAAGGTCGTGTAAAGACTGGATACTGACCTAGGTACACTCTATATAAGTCAAGCAAGTCATGTGCTTTGAGTGGTCTACCTGATCAGACCTAATTCTCCGTCGGGTAACCTTTGCAGCCAAGTTGTGTTTACATCTCCTGATCCTTTTAAGTTAGATTCCCAGCCCATTGTCCTGTTGGACAACTCTCTCAATATTCGGACCACAAGTCAGGTTAGGTGTGTGCACAACAAGGATGAAAAAGTTTTTGATGGCTAATTATCTCAACACTACTTTGAAAGAAATAGTTTCCCTTTTTCTTGGATCAGAAACAATTTTGACAATTTATGATTATGACATTTGGAATCCTATCAATTTTTTTGGTGAAAAAATATCATGAAATTTTATTTATCGGTATCTAAACTCAGAGAGTTTCAAAGAAACACAACAAGTTGATTAATAAAAATAAAATATATTACAATGTTAAAATGCCTAGGGAATGCGAACCTCCATCTACTCAGGTGAGCACTTTCACAAAATAAAGTTTTATTTGAATATAAGCTAAGTTCATGACAATAGTCCATGAACTATTGTCATGAACTCTATATTGTCCTCTATAGCTTCAGCTATTGGTAATCCGTGGAAATTGGATGATCTTACTACATCTAAGAAGATGACTCATTTGGCTCTTGTTTGTGTGGAAGTAGATTTATCAAAGCCTTTGATCTATAGAATTTGTATTGGCAACGATGATTTTGCAATTTGGCAACACATTTAATATGAAAATCTTCCAAGGTATTGTGAATTCTCATGCATGTTGGACATTTGGTGGAGGCTTGATTTTGGAAGAGTAATGTAGGAAGTCATAAGGTTGACCATGATAAGCAAGAGTTTAAGCCAATTAGACAAGAATGGAAGCCCACGGAACTCACAATTCAATCCAAAAAATAATATTAACGAAGTCCTTAAATTGTAATGACCGCAAATTTTTTAAATAAAAATATTTACTTAAATAAAATCTCAAACACGTCGCTATGACTTCACCTATAGAATTTAATGGCGTACACTTGTTTAGTCGAATTTTATATTATTTATTATTTTATCTAATTATTGCAAGAAAATAATTTATAAAAATTTATTTATTTTTCAAATTTACCTTTGAGGACCAAACTTTTAAATTTATTCATTTTAGTCCCTGAAGATTTTTGTTTTATTCATTAAAGCCCAATTTATAGTCATTTGAGTGTAGAGATAATGTAATCCAACTAGAATCTCATTATCGGACCATTTGTATTTCTAACCCATTAAGAATACCTTAATCAATTCCTTACCCTAGTGTACCATTAAATATTTGTCATTGTGATTCTTTCGAACCATAGCCCCAACTTTATCGTCCACACTTCACCACCATCATCATCAACTCCTCCATTTTTATTCAACATCAAGTAAGAGCAATTAAACAAGTTTCTATAGGTAATTTCCTTAGCCCATCATTTTAAATCTTTATTTCTATTATCTTGTTTTTAATATTTCATCATTATTTCATATTCATCACATTGATAAAATTTCATTGCTATTTCACTTGCATTTCTTCCAGCACAACCGCCATAGCTTCCCCACCACCATCTTCACCGAGCACCACCACCACGTAGACCGCCTCCACCACAAGCCACCATCTTAGCTCAACACAAACACTCGCATACACATTCACACATGCATATAAATACACATCTATCTCACACAAACACCTCAAATTCTCCATCTCCACCTCAATATACCTTCAAGGAACTCAATAGAATCATTAGAAACGAGAAAGGAGAAGGGAGGAGCAAGAATTTTAGAAATCCCCAAATTTTCCCTCAAGTTTCAAACACCAAATTAGTACCTAATCTTCACCTTTTCGCTCAATAAAAGCCGCCGTTGAAGTCACCATCACAATCACTACTTTCCCCGCATGCCAATTTTCCTTTCTTCCCCAATTTTTTCAGCGAGACTTTTTCCCTTTATCCTCAAATTTTCGGCCGTGCATAACAAGAGAGAAAGAAAAACCTGCAATGTCATGGAAAATTTGACCAAATTCATGACTTAAATAAGGAAATTTCTAATCAGTGCCTAAGCTTTTATATTCCTTTTAAGTTGGTCCTTATGTTCTATTTAATTTATAAATCCTTAACTTTTAATTTCCATAATTTATACCAAAGTTATCTTTACAAACATAGCCCTCCAAGTTATTTATTTTATTTAAATGAGCCCCTGAAGTTTATTAAATTCTAACTCCTTAATTTTCAATTTTTATAATTTGACCCCTAAAGTTTTATTTTAACTTAAATCCTTCAATTTTGCTCCTTTATTTAACTTAATCCGCATCTAAGCCCTCTGTGTTTTAAAAATCTTATAATTTAGTTCAAAATATTTTTTGTTCAATTTTATTTCATATTAGTCCTCAAACTATTCAATTCTTTCAAATCAGCCTCCAAACTTTCATAGCTTTCAATTTTGGTCCATAAGTTCAATATTACCTATAAATACTTAATATCTAAGTGTATTAACATAAATTAAATTCCTTATTGACTAGACGAGGAGTACGAACAGTTAGAGGATTGAATTCTCCCCACGAATTAAGGTCAAACTCGGAAAAGACTTAAGGTATGCTCAAAAATGATTTTTATTTATCGCCCATTTTTAGTTGATAATCTGTACTATATGACTGGTTTTAGTACGTAATCCGGGCCCAGAGTGCAAATTACTTGCCTTTCAGGTCCAGAGTTGCCTTCGGACCCAGACTTGCATTCGGGTATTACATTATAGAGTTGCATATCTATTTGTCCCATATACTTGTGTAGATTGATTAACTTGCACAGAGCCTACTGAGTATTTCTTAAAATACTCAAACCTTTTATTTTAACAAATTCCAGATTGAGGAGTTGGAGTCGTAGGAGCCCATTAGGGTTCATTAAATAAAATAGTTTTATTTCCGTTATTATTTTGAGTACTTTTAGATTGTTGAAGGATGCATTTTGAATGTTTCAAACTACTTAGTACATTATTTTGGATGATTTGAATTATTAGAGATCAAACATACGTAAGATACTCTGAAGTGTTTGCTATTTTAAAGGAATTTTTGCATTTGAATTATTTGTTATTTTTTCGCATTTATTAATATTATCATTATTCTTATTATTATTATAAAAAATGAGATATTTTATAGAAAGAGCTAATGTTCTTGGGTTCTTAGAAGTCGGGCATTACATAAATCTTCCACAAAGATGCAAGATAAAGAGGTATTTTCTGCTTTTGATCAAACACCACTGTAGAACAGAATCTACAGCAAAAATAATGTGATACTAATGTTGAAGATTTGGAGGAATAGTTTGGTAAATTGAGTGGAATGCTTGACTACCTTCATGACATAGATGTTGAAGCCGAATTTTATGATGTTTGATGTCATAGACCATAAGGTTACTCAATCTTAATTAAGGAAGATAAATACTGAGCTAGGCTTGGGTTGTCCCCCCTTGAGACCTTCTCAAGCCCCTCTGTCTCTACCTTATTGGAAGTCCCTATAGTAGCATTGGAAGAGCAAGTCCAAAGAGCTAAAAGTCCAATGAGATTGAGAAAATGAACAACCAAAAATCCTAAATACTCTTAGTCATGACTGACTAAGTACTCATTTGGAATGTAAGAAGGATAAAAACCTCTTACTCGTTTAAAATCTCATAAAAGATTTTATGGAATTTCTATTATATTTCTGAGCAAACCTAAGATGGATAAAAATACGATTGGTGATTATTGTTTCAAGCTTGGATACACTGATTGGTATACCAATGTTAATAGCAAGATTTAGGCGCTTTGGGATTCTCAAGTGGATATAGATATATAGGAAGATAAGGAGTAACTTCTTACAATACAAGCTGTCTGGAATAATGATAATACAATCTTCACTCCTGCATATGCAAAGTGTTCGATATTGTAGAGGAGAGATTTGTGGAATGATTTAACCTCATTTGCTGTTGACAATCAGATGCCGTTGTTGGTAGGTGGGGATTTCAATGCCATTCTCTCACTTGAAGAGCATAAAGGAAGTCATATTCCTCTTAGATCTTGTGATGACTTTAGTGATATTCTTGTTTCAATTGCCTTAGATGAATTTCCTATAGAAGAAGGTCAAGTAACATGGGCAAATGGAAGAATGTGGAAAAAGTATAATTGTGTTTTTATCAATGAAACCTAGTCAGCTTCTTATCCTGATTTCTCCCCAGAAGCGATATTTAAAGCACTGTCATATCATAATCAGATCTCACTCCTTCAAATTTTCATTCAGATTTCAAACAATGTGCTTCCTTCATGCTCAATTTCTATCAACATTAAAAACCAATTGGGAATATCCCACTACTCCTTTTTGTAAGGGATTTTATGGACTCTTTTTGAGCTGAAAAGGTTGAAGCATCATCTTAAGATCTGGAATAAAAATCATTTTGGTGACATCTTTGTAAATATATATAGGTATAGCATAATACACCTGCAAAAGAAATAATATAAGACCATCTAAAGACTGAGGATGCTAGAGCTAGTATGCATAAGGCATTTGATAGACAGAATCTTCTTCTTCAACGAGAAGAGCTATTCTGGAGACAAAAATCTAGTAAGCAATGGCTCAAAGAAGGTGAAAAAATACATCAATCTTTCATTATGTTCAAAAAAGAAGAGCTTAATCTAAAATCTACAAAATAATTGAAGATGATGGATCTATTCTGGAGGACTCTCCGGCCACTAAATTGTTTGTTATTGTGTTCATCAAAAGCTTTTAACAACTGAATCAACATTAGAGGATGAAGATATTTTGCATTCTATTCCTATGCTCATCTCAGAACCTGATAATGAAGCACTTAATTTAAAACCTACAACGGATGAACTAAGAGAGGTTATTTTCGCTTTAAGTGCTAATTCTACAATACACCAGATGTATTTCTAACCATCTTTTTCCAAAAATGTTGGGAAATGGCGAATATTGATCTATATGACGTTTGTATCTGATTTCTTTACCATCAGATCTATCCCTCCTGGTATTTGTCTACTAGTATTGCTTTAATACTTAAAGTTCCACCGGCTTCTTCCTATAAAAATTTTCATCCCATCAGTTTATGCAATGTGTGTCACAAGATTATCACGAAGATCCTATCCAACAGACTAAATAAATTTCTTGCCATAATTATCTCGCCAAATCAAAGTGCTTTCTCCCCAGGAAGATCCATTATTGATAATATTCTTTTGGCTCAATAGCATGTTTATCAAATTGGGGGAAAGGTTTGAGATGGCAATACTATATTTAAATTGGACATGGAAAAAAGCATGATCGCATTAGTTGGGACTTTTGACTTATATTGCTTTCTAAATTTGGTTTCAATGCTCAATTGCTGGACAAGATTCATAGAGCTATTTCGAATTACTACTTCTCTTTAATCATTAATGGAGAGCTCGTAGGATTCTTTCAATCCTCTTATGGACTCAAGCTAGGAGACATGATTTAAGGTCATTAATTTCTTATGGCAGAGGCTTTATTCAGTGGTTTATGTAAGCTATTCTAGCAAAATAACCACCTGAGCTTTCAATATGGAGGCCAATTATTGTTCCCTTGTTTATCATTTGCGGACAATATAATCATCTTCTCAAATGGCCAAAAGAACTCTATTTCTATGCTAACAACCTTTCTGTGGAAGTACTACCAATGTCTGAGTTAGAAAGTTAACGAAAACAACAGCAGCTTCCTCACTTTGAAAGTGCAACACTAGCAAATTGTTAGAAACTACTCATCTTTCAGTTTGTAACAGCTTCCAATGATATATCTTTCTATTCCCCTTCACAAAGGCTATACAAAAAAAATCTTTCTTTATGAAAAATTACTATATAAATCAGAAAAAAATTCTTAACTAGGAACATCGCAAACTTTCAGTGGTTGGAAGAATGGTACGCATAAAATCCATCCTTAACTCCATGCCAATACATCTTTTTTTTTATTGGTAAATGTAAATTGTATAGATCAAAAAATGCTGTACAAATACTCTGGGCATCCCAAGGGAATACAAAACAAGCATACGAAAGTCCACACTCGAAAACAAATGTCTTGAACCACAAGACTACAACTAGACTAAAACATGAGGATACAAAGAATATATGACTCTATATACATGTGTTTTAATCTTAGTTACAATGCATCTAGTGTCTGGCTCGAGTTGCTCAAAGATTTGTCGGTTGCGTGCGGTCCAAATGTGGTAGATCGTCGATGCAAAAGCAATTCTCTTTGCCTTGCTATGCAATGATGTTCCACGAGCTTCCTTCTTGATCCATTTCAATGCACTAGCGATTGAAGTCATAGCTTTTCTTATGCCCAACCAATCGCTAACTTGTCTCCAAATCGTAGAGCTAGTGGGGCATTGGAAGAAGAGGTGCTTTGAAGTTTCCTCCAACGAATGGAAAAGGGGGCAAATGTTGTCAATCTCCAAGTATGCAACTAACTTATCCTTGGTTCGTAACCTCTCTTTGGTTGCCAACCAAAGGATAAAGGAGTGTTTCGGGCTAATGAATCCCTTCCAAACATCAGCGGCCCATGGACAGGTAGTGCCTCTCGGATGGAAATAATCATACAAAACAGCCCTTACCTTAAAACTACCCAAATTCCAGCTTGTGAGAAGGTTCTCGGCTGCCCCAATTGACCCTTCACGTGTTCGGATAATGTCCCTCACTTGTAGCACTTTCTTGATGAGAGGTGAATCAATTTTCCTCGGTGCCCAATCCCATAAGGATTGGTGTCTAAGATACTCATGATTCACCCACCAGACCCATAAAGTATCCTTCTTGTGATGAATATTCCATAGAGTCTTTGCCATAAGAGATGTGTTCCATGCTTTGATGTCCCGAAAACCAAGTCCTTCCTCTTGGTGTGGGAGGCAAAGCTCATTCCATGGAACAAGCGGGCACTGAGAATTCCAAAGAAAATTCCGGCAAAGTCTAATAATACGATCAACAATCGTTGCTGGTATCAGGAGGATAGAAAGCCAAAAGCACTCAACTCCTTGAAGAACCGATCGAATAAGCTCCATACGGCCCGTATAAGATAATGAATTAGCGGTCCACCCATTGATGTATGTTGCAATCTTATCAACAAACGGTGCATAATGCATAACTTTCAATCGTTCCGCCGCAAGAGGAATCCCCAAGTATCGAAAAGGCATCGTGCCTCTTTCGAATTGTGTTAATGCTTGATAGTCTTCAAGATCTTGTCCCACAATACTGGCGGTATAAATATTGGACTTCAATGCATTAACATAAAGTCCCGAGACGGCCCCAAAGCTAGCAAGGCAATCCATTAAGATCTTGACGGATAAAACATCACCTCTTGCCATAAGCATAAGATCATCCGCGAAAGCCAAGTGAGAGATCTTTAGATGCTCACACTTCAGATGATAATTGAAGTTGGAATCCGTGGCAATCTTCAAAGAACGAGAAAAATATTCAAGGCAAAGCACAAATAAGAACGGGGAGAGAGGGTCCCCTTGCCAGAGGCCTTTCTTCCCTCTAAAGAAGCCATGAAATTTGCCATATAAGGAAATGGAATACGATGGTGTTGAGACGCACTCCATCACCCATTTCACAAAAATTTCCGGACAGTGAAGGTCCCGGAGGACCGTCTCCAAGAAATCCCAATTGAGAGAATCATATGTTTTCCTCAAATCAATCTTAATGATACATCTCGGGGAAGTGTGCTTTCTATTATACTTTCTCAAGAGTTCTTGTGCCAAGTGGATGTTTTCAATCATACTCCTCCCCTCCACAAAAGCCGATTGGGCTTTATCAATAATAGAACCAAGAGTAGTGCATAAACGGGTGGCAAGAATTTTAGAGATTACCTTGTAAAGAACATTGCAACAAGCAATAGGCCGATAATCCCCAATATTCGGAGCATGCGTGGACTTTGGCACAAGAGAAATGGCCGTGTGGTTGATTTGCTTAAGAATAGAGCCGGTCGAGAAGAATTCCCTAACCACATTTGTAAGATGATGACCTACAATGTGCCAAGATTTCTTGAAAAAACAAGAAGAATATCCATTGGGACCCGGTGATTTATCATTACCAATACTAAAGACGGCATCCTTGACCTCTTGGTCGGTAATAGGGGCAATAAGTTGCTCTTGTTGCTCAACGGCAACCAAAGGACCTGAATCAAAGACATTCATGTCAACCGGCGCACAATCACAACTCGTGCCAAGCAAATTCTCATAAAAAGCCACAAAAGCTTGAGCAACTTCTTGTTGTGAAGTGGTAAGGTTGCCATCCTCCTTATAAACTGCGGCAATATGATTTCGCCTAGTGTTCCTTTTAACAATAGCATGAAAGAACTTCATGCATTTATCACCATCGTTAACATACAAGCACTTGGCTTGTTGATAGAGGAAGTTACGTTCCGCTGCACATAAGAAAGTGGTTTTCTTCCTCAAGTCAACGGCTTTGGCAAGCAAATGTGGGTCATTTGGTTGGCTTTGAATCTGCAATTGCACAACTTTCAATTCTTCATTAGCTCTCTCAGCTCTAGTAGAAATATGAGAAAAGTGTTTCTCATTGAGAGACTTGAGGGGGGTCTTCAATTTCTGCAATTTCTTACAGAAAGTAAACTGTTCCGTGCCAATCATATCATCAAGCCATACATTTTGAACAGTGGGAGAAAAATCTGCATGGTTAGTCCACATATTAAAGAATTTAAATGGCTTTCTCGATATATCTCCGCCACTAAAGAGGGACACAATACATGGGGAATGATCCAAGAGGCACCCTGGAGGCAAGAAATTAGCATGTCCAAGAAAACCCGCGAGCAACCAATTGTTGTTGACAATAGCCCTATCAAGCTTGACCAATATGGAGTTGTTCGACCAAGTAAAAAAACAGCCAATAGATTGCAAGTCCACAAGTCCCATGGATTGAAAACAATCAAGGATATCCTTTGTCTCATACGGAGTAACATTTGCCCCATTACATTTCTCATTTGGCCTAAGAACATTGTTAAAGTCTCCAACAAGAAGCCAAGGAAACGAGATATGATTACCAATATCAACAATCTTGTTCCAAAGTGGCCTCCTACTAACAATAGTATGGAATGCATAAATAAAGCTTAAATGAAAAGCAATGGAAGTGATCTTACAAGTGGCTTTGCAATGAATAGATTGGGGAGAAATGTCGTATGGCTCCAAGATAACCTTAGAGGGATCTCACAAAATAAGAATTCTTCCCGCTCCATGAGTATGGAAGTTATTGAGTTGCTTCCAACCAACGAACTTCTTCCTCATAATATGCTGCAGCTTCATCTCATCAATCTTTGTTTCAAGAATACCAATAACATCAATATTATGTTGCTTAATGAGGGCCCGAACCCCATTATATTTCAGGGGCTTGTTAAAGCCCCTGATGTTCCAACAAGCGCACTTTATGATATGGAGGATAGGGGTGCTTGCCCCTTCTTGATACCTCTCTTACTACCCTCAACTTGTTGCTTGTGGTTCCCTTTGCTCATCGGAACTTTCTGCTCATCATTCTCCTTTTTCTCTTTCTAATAACCATATGGAATGGTTCACCTTGCTCAATTTGCTGATTAAGCTGCAAAGGATCACCAATATCAGCAGCTAAACCAGCAGGCTCAGTTTCAATCGTAGGCTCTGCCCCATCAGCAAGCATGACAGTTTCTATTCCAGCAGTAGACTCAACTACAGCTAACTCAATGTGTTTATTAGCAACCAGTGGGACTGAGTTTGCTACCGCAGCAGTGACGTTTATGACAGCATCCTCCAAATTTACCCGATGGTTGTTACTGTCACAAACATTAACAGCAGCCCCATTGGATTTTCTTGGGGTGGTATGATTCTTGGCCTTAGCAACTTTGCGAGGAGTGGCTGGTTTGGGGGCATTCTTAGCAAAATCCTTTGGCTCAGCAACTTGATATGCTTTGCATCCATTGGTAGCATGACCAAATACTCTACAAGTTGCACAAAACTTTGGTTCAAATTCATAAACAACTTCTTGATGTATTACCTTTCCCGATAGGAGTTTCATTTCAATGGAACGGACAAGTTCTTTAGAAGCATCAACTTCTACAAGAACTCTAGCATAAGCATAAGAATCTTTTGTGTAGGTAACTTTATCCATCAAAACGGGTTTACCAACACAAGAAGCAACCATATTGATTCCACGAGAATGCTAACAACAAAGAGAGAGCCTCGAAAAATTCACCCAAACTGGAACTATGCTCAGTCCATCATCTCCAAAGTTAAACTCATGTGGCATAATTTTCAGTAATAATGGACGCCCAAACACGAAATACGGTCCTTGATTGAGAACTAAATCTCTATCAGCTGAGCTCTCGAATTTGAAGATCAACCATCCACTTGAATGAGCAAAGTACTTGTACTTAACCTTCCAAGAATCACAAAGCTGCAAAAGGCCCTTCCAACCTGGAAATTTAGCAGCAAAGTACCCAACAAGGCAGTGTCCCCACAAAGATTCAACATCTGCAACATCATTCTCCTCAAACACCAGCACATCATTCTTGTTTTCAATGTATTCAAGCTTCATGCCCTTAGTAGGATCTCTATTATCCTTAAATAATTTAGCAAAGGATTTCTTCGTATCATTTTTCTGCTGGTTATCATCACTAGCTTCAAACATTAAGGGTTTTTTAACAGTTTCAGCAAGAGCATTCTGTTTATCAGCATTTCTAGTGTTCTTTGAGCACTCAAAATCAGAATGTGAGTCCCAAGAAGAAGGAGAAATAGGGGATGAATCACTATGCACCCTTGTGGCATTACTAGCAGTGCATTTTCGTGGAGAAATCACTGGATTACCTGATTTTGGCACACCAGCAGCAGTCTTGGAGGAAGAAGGCTGATGTGCTGCTGGTTTAACACATTTTCCAGCCAAAGAAGTGTTCGAAAATGGTGTTTTTAGGTTTTTCTTAGTCATTTCAGCAAGAAGCAGCCCAAAAAAATTCACCTGAGATGAATCAAGACTGATGCTGAAATTCGGAGTGAGCAGTAGCCGCGAGAACCAGATTTTGAATTTCAAACAGTAAAATAGTTGTTGTGCTTCGATTCCCTTCAAAATCATTATCTAAATCTACAGAAATGATGGAATAATGGAGGAAAACAACACTAAATGACTATATAAATTCGTGCAAATGAGGTTCACATCCTGGAAATGCAAAATCTTCATATAGAATTCAAATTTAGCCACCAAAATGAAGAAATTCACAAATTTCCTGCTGAAATCCAACGTACCCAGGTTGAGGCTAATCCAAATGCTTCCAAATACACCAGATTATGATGGGAATCAAGGAAGAAAAGGATTCAAAGATGCAAGAACTCCCCAAAAGCAAGAAGAGACCAAGTGACTTTCTCTCACTAAGTTGAGAGCTTCTCTCTTTAACTTCTCTGCATGCCAATACATCTTTTATAACGTACGAGTCCTCGCAAGGAAGTTTTTTTTTTTTGAAAATTCCTAGATCATTTAATTCTCTTCTTTAGTATGACAGCACTTAAACTAAAAACATTCGTTAGGCTTCTTGGGGAAAAAGTTGCTTTCTTCATGAAGGTGTGTTAGGATAGAATAAACTTGAAACACTTGGTAGAGCATTTGACTACAAGTTATGGTGAAGGTTCAGAAAACACGACTCATTACGGAGCCAAAATACATTTAGTAACTATTGCAAGCTGAAACACCCAGCCACTGCAATGCTCAAACATCGGGACTCTCCTATTTGGCAATGCCTTCTGAAAACTCGAGAAAAAACTGATTCTTTTCTCAGATGGAAGTGTAGAGTTGGTAAAATAAATTTTCTTCTTGATAATTGGATGCCTATGGGAAATTAGTGAAATTTATTGCTAATCAACACTTAAACACTAAAGTTAAAGACTTTATAGTCCAACAGCATTGAGATCTCACAAAAACTACATAATTTTCTCTTTTTTTAATTTCTCGGCAGATAAGTGAATTTCCCATTGGTTCTTATGCAGATTTACTTTTATGGGAACCAGTAACCATAGGTGAATTTAGCTGTAAACTTTGTACTGAAAAACTATGGTAGCATAATCAGAAACAATTTTCATATACGACTTTATGGAATAGCCTACTCTTTTCAAAGATATCTTTTTCCAATTCGTAGTTATGGCATGCTTGGATACTTGTTGAGAAGGTTTTGCAGACAATGTTCAATATTTCTATTGCTTCTAAATGCTCCTACTACTGTGAATAAGAAAACATAAACCGTGCCTTTATTTCAGTTCGATTGCCTCTAACTGTTTAGGTATATTTCCATGAGTACGCTGGTGTTGAAAACAAGATCTACGGCTTATCTAATACCTTGTTTATGCATTGAGCTATTTTTTTGCAGCAAAGCAAATGCTCTTCATATTCTTTTAACTCCCAATACCTTTTGGTTTATTTGGTAGGATAGAAATCAAGCATGCTATAATGGAACTCACATGAGCCATAATTGAATCATTAAGCATACTCTGTTTCTCTTTACCCAAATTGCCTTACTTGCTAAGTCCAAAAGATCAGAACAACCACGTTTCTTTATAATTACTTTAAGAAAATAAACTCCTTGCTAGTATAAGCTTAACTCAAAGGGAACAGTTAAAGAATGTCAAACATCTGGAGGTGGAGTACTATGAGATTATAGAGGTAAGTTGTGTTGGGCATATTATGAATTTTATGATGAATCCTCAATTACTATGGCTGAACTTTAGGCCTTTGAATTAGGACTTCAATGTTGCTTAGTTCACGGGGTAAAACACGTATGGATTAAGGTAGACTCAACCAGGGTTGTAGATTTCATCGGTCATGGTAAAACTAGTCCTTCGAAGGCTGTGTATATTCTTGAAAAAGTCAGATCTCGCCTTATGTAGTTTTATTATCAAATGTTTTACATTTGGCATAAAGGGAACCAACTTGAAGCTTGGACGGCGACACAAGCTTTCAGAAGAAGTGTAAGACTTTCCTATTGGAAACTGAGATTGATAGAATGTCTAAAGGTATTGCTAGGCTTGATAAATTAGGAGTCCCTTATTTGCATGTTTAGGTTATTGCTTTGCATGTTTGTTTGTTTAGATTGATTTTATAACTATTAGTTAAACCCTCGTGTAACTCCACTAGAGGCACGGTATTAAGCCCATCTCCTTTGTAATACTTTCTCTTATTAATAAAATTTTATCCACAATTTGGATTTTTGAGCGGGAATAGTTCCTTAAAAAATACATGACAATAGTCCTTACATTTGTGCATCTGGACTTCACTATTAATTTTTCTGGATTGTGTATTGGCCCCAACGTTGCCTACTATAGATAGAAGCATCCCTTACCTCACCTAAGGACAAACCATGCAAGGCTTGAGATATTAAAATTCGTAGGAGAAAGAATAGTTTGAAGGATATTTTGGTTACACGTCAAAATTACACTGACATTTTCTATAATCTTAAAACAATTTTGTTTTCTCAAATATGCCTAAGGATAGTTACGTAAATAGTTAATATATATTGATTCATTAAAAAAACAAAAAAAAACTAAAGCTGATATAATAGGTGATATGGCCCAACCCGGCTTGATGTGAATCATTGTGTGGAAGCAAGGAACAATATCAAATCTAATCCAAGAACGTCCAATACGGATTTTACTTTTATTGTCCAAGAACGTCCAATACAGATTTATTCACAATCTCCAACAATTAAACCTAGCAATCTCCAACAATTAAACCTAGCAATTAAAATTCAACTCTAACAAAATTCCAATAAACCCAATTTCATTTCTAACTACGTGCTAATTTAACCAAAAAAAAGAGACATATTTTGACTAGGAATTGTGGATCCAATGAACAATATTGGATCTATTCCAAGAATGCCAAATATGTTATTTTCACTATATAGGAATGAAGAAATCGGACTTGTAAACCAACAACGATCTCTAGATATTGCCACAAAAATTTGTACAAATCCTTGATAAGACAATTAATTTCTAATGAAGAAATTGATACGAGAATTAAAATTCTCAACAAACACAAGAGAAAATCTATTAAACTTTTATTCAATAACAGAAATCTAGTGAAACAAAGAGACAATAATGAGATATTGAAAGGCTAATAATGAGATATTTAAAGGCTAAGGAATCCTAGGTGTCTTCACGAACAAGAAACCAGACTAAAAATAGGAAAAGAAAAATGTAAATAAAATAAAATGCATAAAAAGGGTAAAATCCTCAAGTTGCCTCGTGACTTCACTGTGTGACCGCATGCTTTAGCCTTGTGTTCGTGTGTCTCTCTCATGCGACCGCACGTGATAATAGTGTGTAATTACTTGCCTTGTCCTATTTTCTGAAATTTATATGTTGATCCCCAAACTTTCTTCGATTGCAATTTCGAGCCTTCAAGTGGCTTCTTGGTTGAATTTGATCTTGGAACCCATAATCAACCTTTTGACCCTCAGAAATAGGTAATCTTACCCAAATCGAATTTTAGGATCAAACTAGCTAAAAGGCTAAGTTTTGGGGTTGGTAAGATTAGCGACGTTATGTTGGGAGAAATGCAGTTTGATGTCTTGATGTGTTTGCTTTGGGTTGAAGGATTTTTGGTTGCGAGTCTGTACCGACACTGACCAATGATATCATTCTCCCGTTTAAAAAAAAAGAGAAAAAAAGTGTCGTTTGCATTCATTTTATTTTTGCTCCATTCTTTTACCTCATTGACTCAAGTGATTAAATTTGGAGGGGCATTTTAAAACCTAGTGCCTTGAGTGACGAACCCGGGAGTCATCAACCTAAAACTTGCTACAAGGGTCCTTAAGAAAGAATGATTGTTGAGGCACTACATTTTATATAATTTGAAAAAATGAAGAAAAAAACATAGGAAAAAGGGAAAAATTCGGAGAATTGAGATTGATAGGGGTTTGAAGTGTTGGGAAAAGACTCAAAAGCTAGAGGTTTTGAAACTTTGAGTATAGATGCATGGATGAATAGTGGTTGTTCGTTTAACATCTAGTCACTTTTTCTTAGCATCAAGTGTGGAAAATGCATTGAAATATATTTAGAACATATCGAGATTTGAGAGAAAAAGCATGAGGAGTGAATCCTACGAGTGAGGTGAGAAAAATCTTACCCCATGGGAATTATATGGGCATGGTTTTGATTGAGTATTCTTTGATTACATTCTAACATAGATTTGAGTTGAGCAATGACTAGCACACACACCGGCGGGTCGAGCACATGCTAAGTGAATAGTTTGGTGTGTTCCTCTTGGTCCAGCTCGAGTTCTATTACAATTTTATCAACCTAAGGCATATGGCACAATACGTGACCTATTTTCAAGTCATGTTCGTGGTTAGTGTTGAGTGCATGATTTTACTATCTGTCTTGCTCCAGTTTTCTTGTTCGGGGATGAACAAGAGTTTAAGTTTGGGGGTGTTTGTTAAGTGTTATATTTATGCTTATTTAACAACCAACATGAATCAAGGACATCACAAGAAAATGATAAAAAGGGTGTGAATTTGCTCAAATTTGAAGAGTTTATGATCAATGGAAGATTGAGGACTAAAATTGCAAAAATGGAAGAATTTTAGATGTTATAAAAAGTTGCATTTACAAAAATGCCTTGTGTACCCGCAAAGTTAAAAAACAACCGCTGAGTGCTCTGTAGGCCGCAGAAATAAAACAGTGGCTGCAGAAGAAAAGGAGCAGGAGTGGGAAAATCATTTGCGGCCACAAAAGGAGAGTTGCGTCCGCGGGAAAAAAAGTTGCGGCCACAACTTTCAGTTTGCAATTCGCAAATTTTCAAAATTTTTTCCTAATTGAACTCAACCTTCTTGTACGCGGTTTTGGGCACCTTTTGAAGACCTAATGGGGGCTATAAATAGGGAGATTAAGGCACAAACTAGAGAGAGAAATTCAACCATTTTTTAGGAGATTGAAGCTTGAAGTGCATTCTTGGTGCAAGATCTGCAACTTCTATTTAATTCTTCTTCAAAATCCAATGATGAACTCTTTTATGTTTTCAATTAGCTTGATTTTTAATATGTGTAACAAATTTTCTTGTTGGGATGAATGATGTAATATAGTTTGAATATTTGATTTCAATTCTCAAATGCTGGGCATTTAATTCTTATGTGTTGATTTTACATCTATGTTTAATGCGTGAATTACTTTGCCACTAATTCATTGATTGGTGAATAATAACAAACCGAGAGGTGAGTTATTTATTTAGACCATGTTGTAAAATTTGACAATTTACATAAAAGATAGAGATATTCTTTTATAATTGCTGGGATTGTTTATGAATTCCTATGGATTTTAATGCATCTAAATAAGACTTATTCAAACTATACATAGAGTATGGAAGTTGATTTGATTAGGTAGGATTAATTTGAACTTAAGAGAGGTAAATTAAGTCACTTTTTCAATTCGATCTAACACAGCTATAGGATAAAATTTGATAGGCGAAATCAAATAGTATAGCTATAGATAAATCGGGATTCCCAATTTATCTTCTTTATTAGTTAAACCAATCTTTTTCAATTTCATGATTTTATTTTTTTGAGCTTAATTTAATTTTCTAGTGATAATTGAAATTCCCACTCTTTAATATTTTTATTCATTCTAGTTGAGATTAATTGAGGTCAATCATTAATAAAATAATCGTCGTGGGTACGATAATCCGCACTCAAAAAGTCTACTTTACTACTTATTTGGCGATATCATGCACTTATGATCTGTAATTTTCACAACAGTCGACTCGATCAAACTTTTGATTCTTTTCCAATTTAGCCCATGATTGTCGAATTGCAAATTCCCTTCCCCTTTTAAGGGATTCTTTCTTGAATCTTTCAAAAGTATTTTGAAGATCTTTCTTCGGTGCCTTCAAAGTGAAAACTTTGCTAGGGAAAAGGGAGGAGAAGTATTAGAAAAATTTTTGTTTTTCTTCTCCTTCAACTCCTTCAGCCTCTTTTGTTCCTTGACAACTCTCTCAGAGATAAATGATGAAGCACAATCTCCAGGCCTACCTAATAGAAACTATAGCGATTTTTGTAGCTCTAAAATAACATCTTCCGATCAAACTACCAAGGCATACCCAAAAGTTGTTATGTGGTATGCATGGGTACTACATCAGAAAGCACCCATGCTCAATTCACCTTAAAATTTACCAACGCCTGCTTCTCCACCTTAACTATTGCGCACTCGTTCAACTAGTATAGCTTATATGGATTAGGATAATTGGAGGCATTCGATTTCAATTCTTTCACCAAAGTAACACTAATTATGTCAATAGAACTACCATGATCAATAACAAGGATACAAGGATTAGTTTTTACAATACACCTAGTCTCGGAACAGTGTTGCACTGACCTTCACTTTCAACTCGTTTACCTGCAACATGTGTAGCAACCAATGAATCAACTACCGACATCAAAAGTTATTCACCATCTTCGTCTTTCTTTTAATCTTATTTCTCCTCACTTTCTTTATTAGTGCACTTAACTACATTTCCTCTAATCACCATTGTCCTCTAGTTGGAGCAGTCTACTATTCTATGACTATATCCCTTACATTTGAAATACTTTATTTCAAGCTCTCGAAGAGGTTCGTCTATCTTCCCTGTTCACCTATCCACCACTACCGGTTTCTTTTCCCCTTCTTGAGCCCGATCATCAACTTTCTTTTGCTCATTATGATTTCCCTTAGTATATTTTCTAGCCTTGTCAATTTTAATCAATTTGGCATCTCTTCCATCTTTGCATAGGGATGCAATTCCAGCTTTTTTTCAATTTCCCTACTAAATCCACTCATAAATCTAGCCATCACCTTGAAGTTTGATGATGTTCACTTCTTTCGGATTTAGAGCCACTCAATGCACTACCTTAGATAGCTTGGGTGAACAAAATGGAGTAGCCTCCTTATCCTAAGTTAATTAGCCCAAATCATCATAATTTCTATCTCTTTATAATAATCTTCTACACTTTTTGAGTCCTATTCGAGATTAATCAACTTTTGATATAATTCCCTATATAATAGTAATTGGGAATATATCTCCTTCTCATAATTGTCCTCAGTCCCCACTCCCCCGTATCATCGACCTCTCTAAAATTCTCCACATACTAGTAACCAGCTTATCATACCAAACTATTGCATAGTCGGGGAACTCAGTTACCATCAATTTTACCTTTTTTCCCCTCCGAATACCTATAACAATCAAAAATCAACTGTATCTTCTTCTCCCATTCCCAGTACTCCTCCGAATTAGTCTTACCTTGAAAAGACGAATTTTTCATCTTAATTGTACTCAAGAATAGTTGAAAGGGTGATTCACTCGTAAGCCCAACTCAAACTCATTGATAAAGTCTAGCTCGATCGATCACATGTAAGTTGACCCAATTCCCCATCCACATCATCCGTTCCCCTAGGCCTTCTTCTATCCTTATCTGAAGGTTCTCCATTACTAACTATGTTCTACACAAATCATCGAGAAATTTAGACCTAATTCTTCTTCTATTACTGTTCCTACATACTTCTTCTAATTTTGTTTTAACTGTCTCCAATATAGCAGTCAACCAGGTAAGTACTTCAACCAACTCACAATCTCCAGTAGTTAACCCTAGCAATCGAAATTCAAAAAAATTCCAATAAACTTCAATTCAATCTAACCAAATGCTAATTTACCAAAAAGAAAGAAAAAATATTGGATTGCTTGATTTGAAGCTATGCTCTAATACCAATGATATGATTCGATCTAGATAGATGTGAATCATTGTACAAAAGCAATGAATAACAATAGATCTACTATAACAACATCAAATACAGGATTTTATTGTCCAACAAGAAAGAAATGAGATCCATAAACCAACCCCGATCTCTAGATATCACCAAAAGAATTGTACGAATTCTTGATAATGATAATTAATTCTTAATGAAGAAATTGATACGAGGACTAAAATTCTCAACAAACACAAAAGAAAATCTCTTAAATTTGTAATTAATAACCCGAGTTTAGTGAAACAAACCAACAATAATAGGATATTTAAAGACCAAGGAATAGTAGATATTTTAAGGAGTAAGAAACAATAAGAAACACACCAAAAATAGGAAAAGAAATGACAGAAATTAAAATAAAAAGCATGAAAAGGGAAAAATCTGCAAGATGCCTCACGACTTCACTATGCTACTGTATGCTCTTCTTTCGCACAATCGCATGCGTTGTTCTTGTGGGTGTACACCTAGCTATTGTGGCCCGAAGAACTTTTAGCCTTGTGTTTACACATCTCCCTCATCCAATGGAGTGTTATAACTGCGTGTGATCACTTGCATTGTTCTATTTCTTAAAATTTATATTTTGGTCCCAAAACTTTCCACGGTCACAATTTTGAGTGTTCAAACAACTCCCTGACATAATTCGAGCATGGAACCTCATTTTTTTACCTCTTCTTTAGCAACTTTTAGACACATGCAATTCAGTAACAACTAACATTGCTCTTCCTAAATTCGCCAGTGTCTTCGATCGAATTCAACACAAGTTCGACAAGCACCCTATCGATGTGGATCGTAAAGCGAACTCTGGTCCCAAAAATCTAACCCAAACAGAAGATGACTTAATGAATCATATCACGACTGCATGCAAAAAGCGCCAACACGATGACCTCTAAAACCAGGTTGAAGGGTATCGTGATCTCAGACTAGCACTCAATCGAAAAAAGGAACTACGCATACTGTGTGGGAAGCATCACGAAGACCAGAAGCACAGGATATAGAGGGAATGTCTAGTGAATTCAAAGAGAAAGGGTCTTTCTGGAGGAGATCCATCAAGCGGGCGTGTATCTAAAGAAAACGGAGACTTCAATTATAAATGAGATTTTGGCCTCGATGATGGTGGCAATTACTTAGGGAAGGATGAAAGCTTCATCAAGACTCGTGACCCTGATGATGGCGACGAGAATTATCCCTTATCCAAGGACTTGAGAAGGATGAAATTTGTCCACAAGTTCAAGATATAGCAAATGGAGCCTTAGAAAGGAAGATGTGACCACATAGACTACTTCAATGTCTACAAAACCAAACTTTAGAGGAAATCACCCGCCGACAAGTGAAGAAACTTTCACCTGGCTCTCAAGGGTGATGCAAAGAGCTTAGGGGTGGATAAACGTTGGTTCGTTTCAAGTATCGAAAGGACAAGAACCAAACCAAAAGTTTCGGTTCGGTTCGGTCCGATTCCATTCATTTAAAAGAATCAAACGGATTCGGTTATGGTTTAGTTCCGGTTTTAGTTTGGTTCTTCATTTTTTAAAAACACACTTAAATAGTAAATAAGTAGAAGAATTCTTTTTTAACAAATCAAATATTACTAAGCAATGCCACTTGAGAAATTTAAGTTAATGTTGTTAGTACCTAGTAGTTAGTGTAATCTTGTTTTGATGCTAATAGCCGACTGCCTACTTGGCACTTGCTAAGATTAGTAGCATTTAAATCGCAATAAAATGAGTTAGATAGGAAATATCTGTTAAATATTTTGTGTTTGTTTGGATTAAGTATCTTACACAAACCATTGTGTCTCTTTAATTAAGAGGCACCTATTTGAAGAGATGTATCTCTTTGACAAAGACACGTCTATCCGTTGAAGAGGTGCAACTCTAACAAAGGGATGCAACTCAATTCAACAGACACGAGCACTCTATAAATACATTTTCCTCGGTCATTTGCATAATAATCCGAAATAAAACAATATCACGCACTCTAACCTGCATTTGGCTTCATCAGTTTTATATTCAAGTTTCTCTTCGGTTTGATCAAACGCGTTACTGTTTGAATCAAACGAAGAATCCATTGTATCCTAAGAGAGATTTTCTATAACCCAAAGTGACATCGAAAATGGGAAAAACATCTCTTAAAAGATAGCGAACATTACGTGTCTTTGAGTCATTATTTCTTTGATATTTTACCCACAATTTCCCAACAATATCTATAGCACTTGCTCAGGTACTGCTATATGTTGAAATTGTTATAACAGTACAAGCAAAATAAAAGTGGAAATATACAAAACACCGTAGCCAAAAGTAGTTGAATGCGTATTAGAATTGGATTCAAAATAGTTCTAACAGGACGCGAGGCTTTGCTCGGTAACCTTAGAATTGGTGATGATGCGTCTGAGTTGGTAAAGACTAATTAATAAAGTAGGTCAGGATGTGAGGTGAATGTTAGCATAGGCTCTTTCTAGTATATGCGTTTGCAGCTATGGACTTTTATATTTGACAAAAATGTTCAAATGAAGGTTATATTTGAAGGTTATACATGTTCTAAGTATTAAGATTAAGGTATGTGGTTGCAGCTACCATGAATCTTGTGTGTTGTCATTTATCTATTTCAATGTCGTAATGCTAATCATCACATATATAAAATGGCTTGGTTAAAATAAAATAAAATATCCCCCTCGTCTAAGTGTAACTTTGAATTTTCATAAATAATATTTCTATCCTGAAAAAAAGTATTAGCAGTGGGTTTTCGGGTTTTTAAGATTTTGGCAGAAGAACGGAGAACCCTACCGAACCATCCATTTCTCTAATTTTATGCCCAAACGGTTAAATTTTTTGCCGAGAATAGAACCAAATCCAACAGTTTGATCCGGTTTTGATTCGTTCGATTCGGATTTGGTTATTTTGCCCACCCCAAAAAGAGATTGTACAACCTCCTCACCCTGAAAAGCATTCGTAGCTAGCCCCAACTTAAACAGGAATTCCTTGATGCCTTCGTTGGAAACCCAACCATTATAGCACCAGTGCCTCAGCTCTATGGAATTTTTCAACGGCAAGGCAAAAAGGTCAAGAGCTACTTCAAGCAATTCAATAGCCTTTTACATAAGATTGAAAAGTGCTCAGGTGCAAAAGGAAATAGACCTCTTGATGAAGGAGTTGAATCCACATATTTAGTTCGGGCCAGATGTGCAAGATAAGGAATCCAAGAATTATACCACCTTAGTCAACTTGATTCGCGTCGAAATACGACGTAAATATCTAATCGAAAATTGGGAAAACACAGCTAAGACTTGGGGACATGCAAGCATAGAATGGGGACAATCATCTCCTGTAGGCACACTGAGCACTAACCGTAAAATCATAAAAATGATATCCGATTCATAACTCCTAAACTCACGACACTGATGAGTGCTTCGAAGCTTAAAAGCTGGAATATGGGCGTTTAGAAGAAAGGAGGAGAAACACTGGGCCTTTGCGAGAAAATCAACCCAATGGTTGAGAAAACCAATGGTGAAGTCCACCTCGGGAATGGCGAAATCGGTCGGATCCCCGGACTGACACACATGATCAATGCGGTCGAGATCAAATCCCAACTTGGATGCTTTGTATAATTAGGATAAGGGACCATGTGTAAAGTTCTCTTCCCAAAACCTTATCACGAGGTTAGGCAGGTTATGGAAATCAATTAGATTGAGCCGCCGCATATAGGTAGCCCTTAGTTTACCATTCATAATATTTCTTTTGGTCTATAATAATAAAATTTGATTTTCGTTTTCCGTTTTGAAATTACTCATCCGTTCATTCGTATAACATAAGATAATTATTCTTCTAGTGCTTAGGCCTAATGATGAAGCAATTAACCCAGGAAAGGGGCCGGCATGGACACCCTTATCCCCAGCAATACACTGGATACACAACAAGACATGAGAAAAATTCTAGGCATGCTCCGCAGGCTGTGGCATACAGACCCTTGGAGCTAGAGCATATAGACCATTTCACCCAACAAACGGACACCCCACCCAATGCAAGTCCCGATCCTGCCACCATGCTAGACGAACTCCCAAAGCATTGAAGGAACACGGCATATAGACATGCTCTGTGTGCTCAAGCCTGCAAACCACTTTGGCCAGCAAATAGATGACCTACTCAAAGCAGTAAACGGATAAGGCCCCATGTCTTGATCTTGCGAGCACAGTTGATAAACTCCCAAAGCACAAAAGAAGCATAGTGCCTAAGCACGCTATGCAATTTGGGGGACATAACCCTTTTCCCTAGCAACTGGATGACCAACCCAAGGAATGGGAGGGACAAGTGCCATCATTCTGACCTTGTCAGCATGTTGGATAAACTACAAAAGTACTGATGAAATGCAAAATCACCCTCGCCAGCAACAAGGAAAGTGTGCCCCTACCAGAGAAATACGTTGTCCCAAGCAATCATAAAAGGTCCTTGGACTCGTACGCGAAGGTCATCCTGGAAGGTAATAAGGATATAACAAATAGTTAGGAAGAGTGAAGCAGAGAAAATAGATTTAAGTGTAGGAAATCTAGATTCTACAATTTGTGGAGCGGCGCTCACCACCTCTCTATGTCAACACAAAATATGACCCCAAGCAAAAATTAAACTATATAAAATCATGAGCAACAAGGGGATCAAGCAAATGAAGGGTCCTCGTTGGGATCTGAAAGTCGATTGCCTATGGCGGCCTTGTCCATCTCTTCACTCTGGGCTTTTGTAGCCATATCTTTTTCCCAAATATGTTCTTGGATAAAGGCGTCCCTCCCTGCAAAGAGCCCGTCGAACTCATAGGAAATATGGAATTCCAATCCTCTAGCCACGAATCCGAACCTCTATGGAACATTTCTTGTCCTTTTCATCTGGAAGTACGTCTTCCTCTTTCCAAGATCAAATCGCAGCTAATGACCCCGAATATCGTGTTCCTTTAGGTCATGCATATAGTCCTGTAGGTTTTCACTTTGCGGGACAATGTGGCGTGCTCAAACTTAGCCTCATCTACCTCGATCTTAGTTGTGGACCACTATAGCTTTGCTCGGTCAGCCTCGACCTTCGCTAGAGATTCAGCCCTTATCACAATGGTCAAATTAGAAGGCTGGCTCTCTCTCTCCAACTCACACTGCTCGATGCAATCTCCACACAGGTCTTGAACATAGCTATCCAGGAGTCCAGCACGGACAAACCTTAGTGCTTGGGCCTTGGCCGCATAATTAGGAAACATTTTGATGGCATCTACGAAGAGCTGTTACTCAGACCTCTTCCATTTGATTCTGAGCTCCCAGATTAGGTCTCATGAGTCTAATTCCTCCTTCATGGATTTGAGCCCCAAGTTTTGAACTAGGAGCCCCCATTTTTGTAAGGAGTTGGATTTGGAAAATCTCCCTATGGACCAACAAGTGTTGATTTCATCGTGGACCCATCAGCTTAAGGCCACCAAGCAGATGAGACTTCATCTTCTGCAAACTCTGGTTGTATGCAATTTTCTTTCCCATGTCGATGATACCAACTCGTCAAGAGGATGGGTGATTGACCACTGGAGCCATAGTTCCAGCAACTGGAACAACAACTACTGCAACAGGAGGCACAACCACGTCAACTAGTGCTACCATACAAAATCATTTGCCCCACGAGAACTACCCATTCTTCTGGAACATCCAGCATCTGGCAATGACATGTTAGTCTTCTCATAATGAACCTTCGTAATCTAGCTACTAGCGAATTCAGAGGCCCTCTCTGCCTCAAATCTAGTCATAGGTAAATTCTTTGGGAGCCCATTGTTGTGCAGTGTAGAGTCTAGCACCACAATCTCCTCTAACTTGCTACAGATGTCGAAGATTGTGATATCATTGACCATTAGTTTTTTTCCCGCCAAAAGGGCGTAATCAAAATAGCATTTGTGAAAAATGGAAGACATGTTGCAAGACAAGGCATAGTAGACTTACCCATCAAACCATACGAAATTAAAGTCCGGAAGTGGAGAAGTAACTGGAGGTTCCTTTCCATCCTCGGCACTCCAAGCACTTGAGCAAACTCGACTCTCAACGTGCTCACCTTGTGGATACATAAGGGTGGACTTTTATACGAAGTTGCAAAGTAAGGGAGCATATTGAGTAACAATTTACGAACAACGAACAAATAATGGAAGAGAAACTCACTCGAGTGACCAAAGGACTGGCGGACTCCACCCACGATGAGAAACCTCTTCCACCAGTCATGCCCTACTATAGGAATCTTGGATATTTTCCAAAAATACTCTTACGTGCGGGCACTGAACTCATTGCGCATGTTGTATATGGTGGAAAACTCCTGCACAGTGATATCACAATGAAACTTCTAGTGCTTGAAATCATTTTCTCCAAACTCTAGGGAATTAGCTAGCTAGGATGCAAGTGAAGGTTGGCAAGGATGGGATAGATGTGGAGAGAGAGTGGAAGGTGGAGCTCGAAGGCGAAAGCATCGACATATATTGTTGTTATGCCAGGAGAAAGATCCAACATGCGTCCCGCATAATAACATGACACAAGATCTAGTAGGTCCACTGCAATTTCTACTACTCTTCCTTGGTTGCATTGCTATTGACCTCCCTCACATTGGGACTCTCACTTAAAGTCTTTTATTCATCTTGATCACGGACGGAGAGGGTGTGAAACTTCATGGTTGGTTGGTTAGATAAAGGCCAAGCTATCTAAATATATAGGAAATTTCGAGTACGTGAAGATGGAACGACAACTCTAGTGAAGCTTCAATGGAATATGCAAATAAGCCGCCTTAAAATCAAGTGCTAAAACGAATCTTTGCATAACCATGCTTAATATCTAAGGTTTTTTTTCACAACTAACTCGCTGAAAAGCCAAAAGAGAAGTTTATAATAATCCAACCATTCAAATCGGTGGTGGTCGGAATGTTGAACGGTGTAAATCCATCACCGAAAACTTTAGTGTTCCGATAATACAAATGAAAGGAAGAAATAAGAAGATGAAAATACAAGAAATATCCACAAAAACTTGCTTAGAAACTTAGGAAATGTGATTGCTCCAACTAAACTGCGATTGAGGCCAAATTAATCGACGGAGTGCACTGGAAAAATTTGGAAAGTGATCGTTGGAGATGAAGACTAATTACCTTGATAAAATTTCGAGCGCAAAATGACTTCACGAGCCCCATATCCATTTTTATAGCCAGGGGTGGGGTGGGTGGGGGTATAGTGCTTTGAAATTTGTAAAGGTAATCATTGGATACACTTTTCCCAATTGCATGAATGCCATAAGCTCCTGAAACCCCCCGGGAAATGCAAAAAATGAACTTGCGTTTAATACTGACCATCAAAACGTCAAACGATGCATGCTTATATCATTATCTCTCTAACACATTGCAGCACATGTGAGACATATCTCTTTCCAAGGCCACCAACTCCAACGGATGGCAACTCTTCGAATTCCACACTTCTCGAGAAGCCTCAAGAACACTCTGGTGTCATTCTGCATATTGCTCAGAGCAACGAACTGCTGAAAATTTAAATCCATGCAACGAATACTTTAATGACTCGAACATTAAGGGGACTGGGACCTAAGCTGCTTCACACAATCTCACGCAACTTAAGGAATTTATCCAACTTTGTAAGGTCCTCCCCACTTCGCTTCGCTCTAACATTTATAAGCTTAGCCGCTCCAGCACCGCTCACACTTTGCAATACTTGGGGGACTTCGTCCTCACTTCAAAAGCAAGAAACTTGATGCACTTCCCCCACTGATTTAGGCTCTTCGCCAAACGCTCGTAACAAGCAGTAGCCTGCAAGGCTTCTCCTCATTTTTCTCAATTTCGTAAGACTCCCCCTCGCCACCAAGATACCTTTTGCCCCTGTTCTTTGAAGGCCTTCACCTAGCTAAACATTAAATAGCTTGGAAGTCCACGACTTTGCCATCTTGTATCTTCATAAGTGCCTCTCCATGTGAAGGATAATAAATGTGAGCTCCTACTACAATGGACTACGAACTCCTTGATCAACATAAATGATCAACAAAGACTTGGATGACTCATGTTATCTGCGGAAATTTCTCCCTCCATCAGGCGTCCAACTTGGCTTTAATTGGTGACGTGCCCCCAGGTGGATCCACAAAACCGATTAGGTAATATATTAGATAGCCGGAGAACTTAGGATAGCCTACGGAGCCCCTCATTCCCCACATGGGCCCTTCCCTCTTCTGCTCAAATTGCCTTCCATAATTAAGGGATGCATACTCTCTACGAATGGAAAGGATCCTAGTTGGGAAAGGAATATTGCGGCCACCGAATTTTAGGGGATCAAATCACAATCTTCGAGGAGGTCTAGAAGGTCTAGATTCTCAATATAGAAAAACTTCCTCTCCAAGATGTTTCCTTCTACATCTCAAACCCTAGCTCATGGCACTCTCTATATAAAAGAAGGTAACTCATGGGCAAATGGTACACAAGTTTTATCTCTAACTCTTGTACTCTTTACCACCCACCATCACTCATATTATCTCAACTCCTTCAACACATTGCTTATCGAAATTAGTTATAATAAGCTACATTAAAAAAAAAAAAGACACATCGAGTTAGAAAAGAAATTTAAATGAAAGATTCCGATAGGAACCTTAGAACTGCCAAAATTGCATCCGGTAAGTCACATAATCTCATGAAATAAAGAAAAATGCTAGATCTCCACACACTTTTTGTATGGAGATCTCTACGCCCTAATAGAAGGGGTATGGTAAATGACCATATTGCCCCCTGAAAGTGGGGGCCCCACACCCCTATTAGGGTGTGGATGGTATCCACACAAAAAAATGTGTGGATACCTAGCAAACCCCTGAAATAGAAAGGCATCCCTAGTAAAGAAGCAATCGTCTTTGAAATAAAACAAAATAAAAAAAATATAAAAAAAAATGGCAGACCTCTTAAATCTTGTTGCTAACGAACAAGGTAATAAAAGCTTGTTTTCATTTTAGAATCTTATTTCAATTGTAATGTAGAAAACTAAGACCAAATTGAATTTTTAGTTTGCAAGCCAGGCAAGGTAAGTGATTAAAAATATTCGATTAGTGTGTACTATACATATAGATTGTGGTGTAAAGAAATAATAGGTGCTAACACATTCTATGTATTTAGGAGACACTAAATCTTGCCACTATCATGTGTGACAGATTAATAGTTGTTACCGTTATTGTTAATTTAAGTTCATTATATGATGCAGCCAACAATGTATAAGACAAACAGTTGGAATAAAGTACTAAGCTTAAAAGAGTTACGAACCATGAGGGTGACAATGAATATGTTGGAGGCAGTTGTTGACATAATTTAGTAAATATTCTCCAATTATGTCGCATACTCGTAATTTTGCATACAAAAAATTTGGGTTCAATGTGGGTTTTGTTTCATTAAAGTTTAGCTTAATAAAATGTGTGTTCAATATTTTTTCAATATTATATAAATTGTCTTTTCCCTAGAATTTAAAATTTATGGTGATGGATTTTGTGATAGAGAGTGTTTACATTGAAGTGTTGCTCATGTTGGTAATTTCAATCAATGATTGCTAGTTTTTTTTTTTTTCTATTTTCCTTCGTACCTAGTTCATTCTTCCAAATGCATCAATGTATTTTTGTTTTTCTAAATTTATCATCGAGAATTAAAACAATATGTTACTATGGTTAGTGATAATAGAAGAATTCGATTCCATCAAAACTCATGTACCCAATCTAAGTGAGCGAGTTGTTGTTGATCTAACATTTCGTGGATCTTTGCGATCCAAGACAGATCTCAAATTGATTCGAATCAGCCCTAAATCTATCTAACCCAATCTTTATAGTTTTTTTTTTCATTGTAATATGTAAAAATATTATTTTATCATTATTTTTGAATCTGTTTCTACATCTCTCCTACTTTTTCACTTTTTCCTCTCTTTTTCATTATACATCCTCTATTCTCTTGTTAACCAAAATAATCATCTTCTCTCTATCTTTCTCCTCCACATTATTTCCCCAATTCACTTCCCCAATGGAGATATTCTAAGCAATATAGTTTCTTTCAATGTTTAATTTTTCAAATGCCAATTAACAAACTTACATTTGAAGAACAATAAAATCAATCGTATAACCGAGCTCATTTGTAACACTAATATCAAAATAATTTTTTTTTTAAAATATATTTGAAAAATCTCTACCAATATGAATCGGTATATGAATCTTTTCTTGATCCAAAATCAATCCGATTAGATGAATGATGGATTTAGATTTAGACCGAGATGATAGATTTGGATTCAGATTTGGATCAAGCCACTCCGATCAGAATCCAATCCATTACCATCACTAAATGTGGTAAATTAATGGAGTAAATGTGGTCTTATTATTCGTAAAAGATATAAAAATATTCAACGCTAAAGAACAAAATTAGGTAGATATTAAAATCACACATAAATATTAAATAGGCATAACACAATAAATTTTTTAAGTGGTGTCATCAAAGAACTAAATTTACATCACCTTAACGGTTCTTGTTACCGCCATGGCTATGGCAAAAAAAAAAAGGAACACTTTGGGGGATGAGTGGAATTAGTTGTTAACAATAAGGGTGTGTTTGATTGTAAAGCCGGAAAATGGTTAGAAGCAAAACGTTTTCCGGGTAAATAAATTCCGGGAAAAGGTTTTCCAGGGAAATGGTAGTTGTAGGTGTTTGATTGAGTTAATTTGAAAGTTGGAAAATAATGTTATTTTCCTCATTTTTGAATTTTTTAATGAAATTTGATCATTTTTCTTATTTTTATAGTTAAAGTAAATTGTCCATTAAAAAAAAAGAAAAAAAGTGTCAAACTTTTTTCGGAAAACAAAAACCACCTCCCCCCAAAGGAAAACATTTTCCTCCAAAACAAGAAAAAAGTGCGAATTTCGAGAAAAATTGGAAAACATTTTTTGGGAGAAGAAATGGCAATCAAACAGCCAAGAAAGGAAAAAAAAAAGCTGGAAAACAGATTTTTCCGGGAAAAAAATGTGAATCAAACACATCCTAATTGTTAGTGAGGTGTTCAAAAAATGGAGGGGCGTTCAACACCTAATAGGATCGCTAATTCTTGTTTTGGTTGACACTGTTCAATTACGTGACTTAGTTCTCTGTGTTGTCACATGGGTGTATTACTACCGCACAAAAAAAGTTACCATAATAAGATATATGACTCCACAATGTGAAGATGAACCTATTTCTAGAAGCTGTTACTTGGAAGTATTAACAATGTTGCAGACTCTATTACCAGGATCTATTTGCACAAAATGAACATTTCATAATGGTATAACAAAGAGCTTGATATCCTCAACACTTCAAATGGTAAGGACTATTTCACCTACAAACAATTGTGAAATAAATATATAGCTAACACTAAAAAACCATTACGTTTTCGCTAAGGCTACACAACCATTGAATCCGCAATATTAATAAACCATAAGATTATCCCATGGCATATAGTATTGGAAACCCATAAAGCATAATTACAAGACCTAAAACAGCAAACTGCAACTAAGAGTCACAACAACTAAGATAAACAACTGCAACTAGAGACGAGGAGTTTGAAAGACGATTTCTTAGCAATAGCCCGTTTGGTTTTCACGTCATTCTTCTTGTTACGATCGGCTTTGCTACGATTCTTGTTAACATTGTTGAACTTTCGACTTGATCGAGCATTAGACGACTTTCTTGAAGATGCCACGGCTCATGATTGCCTTGAAACTGGGAAAATAGGACAAACACTAAATGGTAATCATCAAAATTAAAGAAAACACAACTACAAGGAAAAAAAAACATTTGACAGATAGGGAAGAAGCACCGGCAGCTAAGAATGATGCGCGCCTCCCGCGGCTACTGGAAACGAAGATAAAGAAAATTCGGAACCACCAAGAAAGAACAATACTTACTGGATTTGATTTGTTCCGGGTAGAGGGATGAAGAAATTAGAGGTCTTCAGAGGTAAGGATTCTAGCAGATAGACCATTGACGGGAATCACACAATGATATATGTCGCATTTCAGCGACTTTAACTTGAGTTGTTTATCCAAATATAATATAATTCAAATAAAACCAGGGAAATAATAAATGTAAAAGAAATGAAAAGGAATTATACATTCCCATCACTTGAACTTTGTTAAAGTTCAAGTACTAACGTTGGGCATCTTAATGCTACCATGCAACAGCAGGGGGGGTTGGTTAGTGGACCCTGCTACCATATGACAATGCTGAGAATGTATAATTTTCAAAAAAATGAAATTGATAAATGAAAAATCGATATTTTTGAATTCTGTATGTCTAAACTTAGATAACTCTTGACCATTTCTCAAAAAGTGTTAAAATTATGTATTGAGTACAAATGTTATAAAAGTTGAGTGCTTGGCTCTAATTATCTCATAATTTGAAGTAGTTGCAATATCGCCTGCCAGCCATCCTATAAAGATACGTATATTATATGTTGAATTTCATAGTAATGATCCAATGCCCTGTGGGTGGATCGATGATTAAAACGTGCCCCTCAACCATCAGCAGATAATGGATGTCTGTCAATCATCATGTGTACTTTAAGGTGCACATATATGGGCATCAAATCATTTGTGTGAATTTGAATGTATAGATAAATTAATTGCACAAGTCCACAAAAGGTGTACATAAAAGTGCTCGAATTACGCTACACAAATAAGGAATTCAAATGAAAGATACAGATATATCGTGTACTTCATTAACATGTTTGTTTCATTAAGCGCGTGTTCTCCTACAAATTTTAACATATTTTTACATATTTTTACACACAAATCTCGTGGGACCTACTTGTACTACACAAATTTCCATAATTCAATGTCACTCATTCTGTCTCTTATATCATATCAAATCACATAAAAACACACGTCCTAACACCCGCTTACATGTTTGTCTAACTTGTAAAGGTTCTTGTCGTTTACCTTTTAACGCGTATGTTTCGACAAGACAGAGACCGGGTAACTAGATTTAGACAAAGAATGAACATCAATATATTTGAACTAGATTACACGAATCATTAATTCTTCACACTTTGTTGACACGAAAATTTGAAAACTATCTTATCTAGGACCTGAGAGCTGATGCGAGGAGATATAGGAGAGAGAATTAGATGACTCGGTTGTGCTGCTGTTACCAACGGGTTGTCTACTCACAACAAACTCATTCTCCCCATTATCCTCCAATCTCGATGCTTCCGTGAATCTTCTTCCATAAAACCTCAAGAATTTTAAGGATTCAATCCTCGGCTCAGCCAAAGGTAAAACGCCTTCCAACATGCCAACAACGTTAGACATCGAAGGCCTCAATGATGGCTCTTCGTGCACACAACAAAGAGCGATTTTCACTAGTTTCTCCACTTGCTCACTTCTCACTCTTCCGCGAAGTCTTGGATCAGCAAGCTCCGTATATCTTCCTTCCTCGTGCATTTCCAACGCGAAGAGAGGGAAGTAAATGAGTCGATGACAGGATTCTCTAGACGATGATGATGGCTGATTATTATTTCCCGTGTTCATATTGGTCCCTAAACTATTATTGCTTGTTGTTTGAGCCGATGAATTCCTCTTACCCCTTAGAAGTTCAAGTAGTACCATTCCGTAACTATACACGTCAGTCCTATCTGATATAACTGAGCTGGTGAGCCACTCGGGGGCTAGGTACCCTCTGGTGCCTCTTAGAGTCGTAAACAGTCCAGATTCGTCTGGGCTAAGCAACTTTGAAAGCCCAAAATCCGAGAGTTTGACAAGTAAACTGTCGTGCAAAAGAATGTTCTCTGGCTTGACATCACAGTGGAGGATCTTGTGTTCACAACCCGTGTGCAAATATGCAAGCCCTCTAGCTGTACCAAGGGCAATTTCGTACCTTTCTCTCCATTCCAAAATGGGCCCATCATTGTGGAAGAGAGCATGATCCAGTGATCCTCGATTCATGTACTCGTAGACGAGAAACTTTTGCCCCCTATGTGTACAAAATCCTCTTAGTTTAACCAAATTGACATGATGAATTTTTCCTATAATGCCTATTTCAGTCAGAAACTCCCTCTTCCCTTGAGCTCCCAAACAAGTAATTTTCTTCACTGCCACCTCGACTCCATCTCGAAGAGTGCCTTTGTACACCGTCCCGAATCCACCGGACCCAATCCGAGCATTAAAATCCTCAGTCGCCACCACAAGCTCGTCGTAATTAAATCTCACCGGCAAACCGGGAATTGAAGTAAATTCAAACTCTCCCTCGATAGAGGACGACGAATTAGTTCGTCCCAACTTCTGATTTAAATTTCTTGAGGATTTTGCCCTCATCTTTCTCCTCCGCAACCATATTATAATAGGTATCATGGCTGCTAACAAAACCCCTAATGACGGTAACAAAACCATTGCCAAAACAGGGAAATTCGACTTCTTATTTTCCGAATCATCATTTTCATTTTCAACCACTATTGTCTTAATGTATCCTACACGATCTTTGTCTTTCGCTGGATTGGATTTCATCATGACGGAACCTAAATAGTTTCGAATCGTATAACATGATCTAGAATCTTGACTGTAGAAAACACCTAAACACGAGCAATTCTGAGAGCAAAGAGATTGACAAACAGATAGATTCACATCACGCAACATGGGATCAGTAAAATCGTTTGAGAAATAATCCAAATTATCCCTTAAATTGACGTACTTTATGGAAGCACCATCTGATGAAGATGAAGATGAAGATGAAGTTCCATCGCAGGGACGAGCAAGAACAAGAGAAGTATCCGAAGGGGTACATTCGCCATTTCGCGTCCTTGGATCGATGTGAAATGATGGAGCACACTGGCACGAGCCTCCATTGGTGCAAACACTGAGCTTACTGCAAATAGATGGAACTCTGCACTTATCAACTGGACCCGTAAACTCTCTGATTTGGGATCTATCTCTTGAATTCAACTTCAAGATATTGAAAACACCATTAGGATCAATATTCAAAATCTGAAAATTGGAAGAATCATCATCTACGGCCTTAGATTCATTCAAGGCGACTCGAATTATAACAGAGGATCCATTAGAGCCCATCAAATACATGGCAGTGAAATTCATCACCAAGTATTCAACCCGAAAATTCGTATCCCTAAATGCGTTCGTATCCATCGAAAGTTTCCAGTATGTCATCCTGTTCCACTGTAGCATCGCATCGTTTTCGCCTATCACCAAACCGTAACCTCCTTCTGATAAGTCATCTTCACTTACAGATGATATTAACGATTTCCCAACACGTAACTGTTGGTTCATCACGATAACGTCGGTTGGGGAATCGAAACTTTGCCATACAGTGCTATTCAAATCATCAACAATGATTAGATTTCCAGATTCAAGAAGTTGAAGACGTGAAGCAGAGGAGGCTCTGCTTCTCTGCGGCGTTGACCAAATACGATGCCCTGTATCGTTGTACAGAGTAAGTCCATCTGGCGAAAAACGGAGCTCCGAAGATTTGGAGATGGGTGTGTTGCGATTTGCAGACCAGATTATCATATTGGAGGAGACATGAACGATGGCGAAGTAGTAAGATTGTGATTCGGGCTTCGAATTTTTTATTCGGGCCTGGAAAGATCCGTTTCTTGACTCCAAAAAGGCACCCGAACTGTCAACGAATTGAAGAAATGAAGCTGTGAAGTTTGCAGCGATGGAGGAGATGAAAACTGGGCCAGAGAGAGTTGGGAAAGAAAGAAGTGCAAAAGAGAGTACGAAGAGGAAGATGGTGCCGGCGCTGGTGGTGTATAAAGAGGAAGCCATGCAACTACGGCGGAGTATGCAGCGGCGGCGGCGGTCGAGGTGGGAGGAGGATTTTGGTAGTTCTTTTGGGAGTGGGATTCTAAGTCGTAAGCTTTGTTCACCATTATCGTGTCCTATGGTTTGATTAATGTGTGATTTTGGTGGTGTGAACTGTGAAGTTTGTGTTGAACGAAGGGCGATGGGGACTCGTGGTTTAATGGGACGTATGAAGTTTTCTTTGGGTTGACTAAAGTGTTGGTCCTTTTACTCCGTTAAATCATCATTATGAATATGCCGACAAGAGAAATTTGTCCGGTCCGTCAATCGCGAATCCTTGTTCTAGCTTTTGATCAGACGCCCACGTGGGCATGTACCCACGCCCACGTGGGCGCGCCTGGTGACACCACATCACTAGGCAAAAAAAAAAAAATTTTAATTTTTTTGTTTTTGGAATCTATATTAAGTTAGATGAATAATACATAACTGCCCCCTGATGGCGGGGGGTCTCACCCGACCCCCATATTTTTTTTTTCCCCGACTGTGGGTACCGTAAGGTACCCACAGTGGGTACCCGATCAAGACTTTCCTTGTTCTTCTCCACAGGAATATTATATTGCACTATGGTACACCATAATTATAGTATTTTCGAGTATTTTTATGAATTCGTCCGACTTTTGTTTTGAATTCCAGAATCGGATTTAGATTCAGCACGATGAGACGGAGCTCCAATAATTTGAAAAAAGAAATTTGGATGCTGTGGCAGCTGGTAGCGACCGATCAAAGTTTTGGCCATAATTTTGTCCAAAATTATGGCCAAAACTTTGACAAGTAGCCACCGGCAGTCACGGTATCCAATTTTTTTTTCAAATTATTAGAGCTCTACTCGTCGTGCTAAATCTAGATCCGATCCCGAAATTCAAATCGATGGTCGGACGGACTCGTAAAAACACCCGAAAAGCACCATAACTATAGTGCACCCGGGTCCAATTGATCATTTTCATTCTTCTCCAAGTTGATAATTTTGGGCCTCGTTCTATCTCATGGTCACTTGTTTTTTCAGAGTGTTTTCTAATCACATGCGATTTTTGTTAGAAAATTTAATATGGAATCTAGAATTAGCATAACGAGGGGAGCCTAGAAATTCGAAAAATTTTTGGCGACATCATAGCTGCTGATCAAATATTTTTGCCATAATTTAGCCAAATTCTGGCCAAAAACTTTAACTAACGGCCACATCTATAGTTGAAAATTTTCTAAATTACGAGAACTCCCCTTACCATACTGATCCTAAATCTGATCTTAAATTTCTCAACGAAAATCGCGTGTAACCGGAAAACACTTCTGGAGTGCCATAATTGCCGGGAGTAATAGAACATTTTCGCTTCTTCTATACACAATAATGTTTGGTTATTTGAATTTCATGTAAAATAATTAATTAAAATTTGGAATAGATATATTAAAAAATATAAAATCAATTATCAAATCAATATTTGGGTGTTGAAAAAGAATAAAAAAGAAAAAGTAAATTTGAGTTTTTGAAATTTAATATATATAGACCAATACCTATAGTGGCCTCCATCACACACGAGGATGTTTATATACAAATTTAAATATATTTTTATGAGTAGGAAGAGAGAGAATATGTGGATTTGGATGGTAGAAATTTAATAGTACAAGTAAACCCTACAAAATATGTGGATGCAATTTATTTGACTAAATTTAAATTTTAAAAAATATGAGAAAATATATATTTGTAGAAGTATGCAAACCTACTAGAAGGAAAAAAATGAATATAAATAAATAAAGAAGAAAGAAGATCTTATGAGGAAAAACAAGAAGTTTCCTTTCTGTTCCTTTTTTTCCCCTTTTTTTTTTTTTTTTTGTTCCCTCTGAGAATGGTTTGTTTTTCCTTTTGACTCGTTCAGAATATGGGTATAGGCCCACAGTCTTTTTTTTTTTTTTTTTTGTAATATACCCATAATGAATATGCAATTTTATTATATAAGTAAATTACCATTTTTAATACTCTATTCATCCTAATTTTTTAGACTTCTTTCATTTTTCAGAAAAAACTACTCATGTTGGAAAGTAAATAGCGCAAATGATGTTCATACTTTATACCGGTATCAGTGAATCTAAAATGTTGTTTAGATTATCAAATGATTTTAAGATGTGCATATTAAATGACAATGGTAATGGCAAATGACTAGAAAATGGCAAATGACTAGAAATTAGTTGACACATATAATTGAGACAAAAAAAAATGAAAAAGAAGTGTATATAATTAGGACGAACAAAGTTTAACAGTATATTAAGAAATATATAAGTAAAACTTAGTTTTCTAATAATATTAATTAAAAAATTGTTAACCCATGTTAAAACAAAAGCCTGTCTATCTAGTTATGGTATGTTTGTTTCCACCCCCCCCCCCCCCCCCAAAAAAAAAGCTTGTAATATTTTTTTTATTTATTATTATTTGAAAATTTTATGTAGGTACAATAATTACATTTAGGGAAACTGGCATATTTGGTCCAAAAAAGTGGCTCTAGTGCATTTTTGGTCCAAAATAAAAAAAATTGTAGCGCATTGGTTCAAAAAAAAGTTGCTCGGGTGCACATTTGGTCCATTTGGATGGAATTCGTCAAATGACAATTCGTCAAAATAAACTTTCGAAAATTTTGGTGCGCATTTGGCCCATTTGACTTGAAATAAATTGATCGAAAGGTCCAACCTTTGGCTATTATTATAATTAAATCCCAAAGTTTAAAAATACATACTTTAGTCTCAATTTTAGTTAAATTGCACAATTTTACCTTTTTTTTACGGGTGCTTATTAGGTCTATAATTAATTTTATTGAATTAATTTGATATTGATTAAATAGTTTTTATCAAAAAATTTCAGCACACTATGATTTATTCGTATTAATATAATATCACAATTTTCGAAAATTTTGTTTAGCATTAGAGAAGTGCATATTTTTATTTTATCCAATACTTAACAATAAATATAATTATTGTACCTATATAAACTTTTATTAGGAATACCTTACTGCAACAAAAAATATATATCTAATATAAAGAATTAATAAAATCAAATAAAAAATTCAAAAAAAAGAAAAAATTCAAAAAATTTCTTTAAACATTAGAGACATGCATATTTTGATTTTAAACAATAATTAATAATAGATGTAATTATTGTACATAAATAAAATTTTTATAACAAATATACTATTGTAAGAAAAAATATCGAATACAAGATATTTATAAAACCAAATAAATTTTCTCAAAAAAATAAAATAAAAAACCAAAACCAACCCCACCCCATCCCCCACCCCCACCTTTTTCTTCTCCCACCCACCCCATCCCCCACCCCCCCTTAACCCCCAAATCGTTGTGAAACCAGTCATGGTGGTCTCTAAGCCAGCCATGGTGACTAGTTTCGTCGGTCGATTGAAACCAACAACCACAGCTGGCTTCAATCATGGGTTTGGGGGGTTGGGGTGGGCGTAGGTGGCGTGGGGCGCTGGTGGGGTTGGGTAGGTTTTGGTTTTTTTATTTTCTTTATTTAGAAAATTTATTTGGTTTTATTAATTTTTTGTATTCAATATTTTTTCTTGTAATAGTGATGGGCGTATACACACGCACAAAGATACTGCAAGTATACGGGCTGTACAAGTAATAAAGTGGACTCAGAGAGTACGGTTATCTATCCTACAAGGATTGATATTTGAGTCGAGTTACCTATTTCTAGCAAGAAGAGAAAACTATACAAAAGAAACACATAATCAAAAGAATGGAAAACAACTAAATTAAAAAAGCAAATAAAACTAAAGAGAATAAATGTGCATGAATGGAAATAAACTCAGATTAATAGATAGTCGGGATTCGTGATTTCACTTAATACTAGTCTCGTTAGTCTGTTATTGAACTTAACATATTATCCATCTTTAATGTTAGATCCGATTTTCCTTATATAGCTAACTCCTCTATCGAATGTCAAGCTATATATCATTAGTCAATTGGTTCAACCCACTATATCTCTGTGTCGATATATTACCAATCAACTTCATAGGGGTCCGTGAAAACAAATCAATGGATCACTTAGGGTAAGAGATATATCTCTATCCCCTACAAAAACCTATGATGAATACTCCGAGGTCTACGTGCACATTCTTCTCTCGAATCCTAAGTACGCCACTAATGCATATAATTGTTGATCAAGCAATCACATGTAGTAAGCTCAAAAATATACACACACGAGATAAATAATCCAATACAAATCAATTCTAACAACTCATTTGAATTAACTGAAACATAGATTAAGATTCATCAATCATCCCAACTTATACGATATTAGCTCATATTGAAGTAAATGCAAGGAAATAATACATATAAGGCAATAATGGAAAAGAAATGGAAAAACTCAAGAACAAGCTAATTGTTACAATAATCACAATAATTTTAATTGATGTTTAAAATATGCGTGTCTCTAATTACAATAATTACAATAATTTTAATTGTTATTTAAAATCAAAATATCCGTGTCTTTAATGTTTAAAGAAATTTTTTGAATTATTTCTTCTTTTTTTTTGCATTTTTTGATTTGATTTTATTAATTTTTTGTATTCGATATATTTTTTTAACAGTAAGATATTCCCAATAAAATTTTATATAGGTACAGTAATTATATTTATTGTTAAGTATTGGATAAAATCAAAATGTGCACGTCTATAATGCTAAACAAAATTTTCAAAAATTGTGATTATATTAATATGAACAAATCACAATGTGTTGAAATTTTTTGATAAAAATTATTTAATTAATATCAAATTAATTCAATAAAATTAATTATGAACCAAATAAACACCCGTAAAAAAAGGTAAAATTATGCAATTTAACTAAAATTGGGACTAAAGTACACATTTTAAAGCTTTGGGACTTGATTGTAATAATATCCAAATGTTAGAGCCTTTCATGTTAGCGGATAAATTTTAATGTATTTTTCTGAGTAGAAACAGAGAGAATAAGTGGAGTTGGATTGTGAAGATTTAATGAGTGGAGAGATATATGGAGGTTATTTGTTTAACCAAATTTAAGTTTTAAAAAGAATGAATTAAAATGAATTAAAATTCATCCGCTAACAGAGGCTTATTTCAAGTCAAATGAACCAAATGCCCTCCCAATTTTTCGGAAGTTGACTTTAACTGGCAATCATTTGGATAGATTCTATCCAAATGGACCAAACATGCACCTGAGCAACTTTTTTGGGACCAAATGCGGTACTTTTTTTTATTTTGGATAAAAAAGGCACTAGAGCCACTTTTTTTTGGACCAAATGCTCCAATTTCCCTTACATTTATTATTAATTATTGTTTAAAATCAAAATTAGTGTATCTCTAAAGCTAAAGAAAATTTTCGGTAGATTTGATTTTATTAATTCTTTGTATTCGATGTATATTTTTTTGCAGTAATATATTTCTAATAAAATTTTATATAGGTACTATAATTATATTTATTATTAAATATTTGTTAAAATCAAAATGTGTGTGTCTCTAATACTAAATAAAATTTTCAAAAGTTGTGATATTATGTTAATACGAAGAAATATTACTGTGTTGAAAATTTTGATAAAAACTATTTAATCACTATTAAATTAATTCAATAAAATTAATTATGGACCAAATAAGCTCTCATAAAAATAAAAAGTAAAATTATATAATTTAATTAGACTTTGGGGCTAAAGTATACATTTTTCAATTTTTAGCACTTGATTGTAATAATATTTAAAGGTTAGAACCTTTTATACAATTTATCTCAAGTTAAATGGACCAAAAGCCCACCCAATGTTTTGAAAGTCGACTTTGACTAACAATTTAATGGAAGTATTCCATCCAAATAGACGAAACGTGCACTAAATTTTTTTAGACCACTTGTGCTACCTTTTTTTTTTTTTTTGGGACCAAACTCGCACTATACCCGATTTTTTGGACCATTTGCGCCAATTTCCCATTTTTTTGTAGTGAAAGTTTTCATCACTTTATCAGGTTCTCTAGTGATCAACAATATTCAATTGTAGCCAATAGAAAAGGTCACAAGATTGATTATGAACTTCTTATTGTAACTTTAAATATTTTTTTATTTAAAAAAACTTTAAATATTGTCTTTCCAATCGTCATTTTTAATCATTTATTTGACTATTATGCCAATATTTTTTTTTTTATGTTTTTATGTATTTTATTTTTGTTCAATTTTTATGACACACTTAATTTTTTTTTTTTTTTTTTGCTAAAAGAAATCTATCAACTATAGTGACGGATCTAGACCTTGAAAGTCGGGGGATTACAATCTCAAAATTCGGTAAAACAAAAAAGTACTCCCTCCATTCCATAAAGATGGTGTACTATTCATTTTTCATCTGTCCTAAATGATAGTTTAATTTTTTTTTTTAGTTTCTTATACATCCCCCATTTTGCTTTTCAAATGTTTATATGTCCCCATTTAGTGCACGTTATTATCAACCAATAAGAACTATTAAGGCGGTACAGTAATTAAATGAAAATGCATACTAGAAAAAATATCATTAAATTCCACTTTTCAGAATACAGTAATTGAACTTTCTTAATCTATGTGAAAATAAGCAACAGACTATCTTTATTGGAGTGATGCAATAGTTAAACTTTTTAAGCGAGATATCTCAACTTAGAAATCAAAGCATGGCATAAAGTATTATTAATAGTTCAAAATAATCACTAGACGATACATTTAAAATACCTCTCTATAACTGAACAAGCAATACATCTAAATGTCATGTGCGGCGCGAGGAAGACTCGTTTCAAAATGACATTCTTTTCAGTTTGAAATGCAAAAACTAGAGATCAAACATTTCATGAAACTGTCTCTGGGAACTAAAAATGTAATTTAATTTAAGAAAAACTTAATTAATTCGTTAACATGCTGTGTCACAACAATTTCTGAAAATTGCATTTCCGTGTCTGATGCATATCATGTCGACACTCGTGTCCGTACCTCACAGTGCGGTAATGATCTCCTCCCCACAGTGGGGAGGAGATCATGCCACAAAAACACATGGTCCCCCTTGATTGGTGGGAGGCCATGTGTGTAGGTCCCACCACCGGCTCCCCCACCAATCACGGAGGGCTATGTGTATTTGTGGGCAAGATATCCTCCCCACTGTGGGGAGGAGATTATTACCGCCTCACAGTGTTTGTGTTCGGTGCATGTATGTTTGTGACATGAGTGTGAGAGACATTAATTGAAAAACATAAATCTGATACTCACAAAAAAAAAGATCTCGACGTGCCACTAAAACCACCCAAAGGCCAAAGATCTACTAGTGATCAACCATGTCCTATTGTATAGTCTATAGAAATAACTTATGATACCTTCACCTCAGGGTAAAAACGTCCCATGACGACTTTAACATATCCACCATCTATATATACAAAATTGTGGGAAATTGATTTTTGAATAAGTAATTGGCAATTAGGCCACGGACAAATATTTTTCTAGCATGATTTCAAAAATACTGATTTGTCACCTATCATTTTCATTTCTTCGAAAATCATACATTTTCACCGTTGGAACTTTATTAAAATTTCAACGTTTGATCTGGCGGCTATCCTTTATTATCATATGGCAGTAGGGTCCACTTACCAACTCTTCTGTTGCTGCCTGGCAGCTTTAGGATGCATGACGTTAACGTTGGAACTTTAACATGATTAATGTTATCATGTTATAGAAAATTAATAACTTACATATATGACAGTACCACATTAAGAGCGTCCATCATTCCATTGTATTGCACTTTGTAGATATTTGAACAAAACGGGTAGAACCCGATGTAATGGTTTTGGCAGCGGAGCACCATATGAGAAGTCGAAACTAGCCCTACCCCCACCTCCAACGCCACCACAATAAAATAATAAATGGAATAGGACCATACTACAATACCATAATAGATGCAATAATGGTTGACATAATAGATATGTGGCATGATCCTACAATTTCAACCATTCCATCACTTTTAGATGGACGATTATTAAATATGTCAATTATTATTATATCAACCATTATGATATTTATTATGGTAGTCTAGCATTTCCCAATGGAATATACGGTGGAGGGTGGAAGTTGTGGCAATTGACATAAAGAGTAATGCATAAGTCAATGACCAATTTTTTTGTTTATGAATTAATTACATCTCGCTTGGTCAACTGGCCGCAGCAATAAGTGTTGGCGTGACCGCGTGAGCATTTGAATGTTTGACCATTCCAATTGTTTATTTTATTTTATTTTATTTTATTTATAAATTTAGACTGACCTACGCTTAAATTCGAAAATTAAAAAAAAAAAAAAAAAGGAGAAATGACCCACGCTTCACTTGTTGGTAATGGTAGCGTAGGCATGTTGACCCCGGCCTTGTGACTCAGAGCATCCCCAATGCGACGAGTTCAAAACATGCTTGAGGTACACACATATTTTTGTGTGGCAAATGCCACACCCTAATAGGGGCGTGGGCCCTCCCACTTTCAGAGGGGGCATTATGGTCATTGCCTATTTTGTTTATTAGGGTGTGGTAGTATGTGGTAAAAAAAATGTGTGTACTTGTAGATTTTTTCTTCAAATAATGTCTAATTAAACACCGAGAGAGATATTTACAAAAATTTATATGAGTTTTATGTGTTTTCCCCCCTAATATTCTCTTTTTCTCATTTCTTTTTCTCATTTATTCCCTTTTCTTCTCAGTTTTTCTTTTATTATTATTATTATTTTTCATACCAATATCCAAATCACACATCCATCTACAAATTTTTACTACTGTTTTATTATTGTTTTTCATTTATTTCTATCTCTCCCGTCTATTTCACTTTTCTCTCTTATTTTTCCTACACTTTTTATACTCTAATATAATTTAAAATAATTATTTTCTTTCTATTTCTATCGTCCATATCATTCTCCACATACACATTTGCATTGAAGATGCTCTTAACGTTCCATCAAAGGTAATGATCTACTTTTGTAGAAATCGAAAATATCTTATTGCTTTTTGAATAGCTAGTTGGCATAGTTAGGATTTGATCTTCAAGACCGCTACAAAATGATGACCAGTTTAAGAACTTTTCGCAAATCAACACCTATTTTTCAAGGTTTTTTTTTTTTTTTTTTGTAAAACTAGGACTTCTATGAGTTGACTATTAATTTCGCCGATTATGCAACCATGTGTGATGTACATGCTGGATCGGAAAATCACAATTTGATTCAAAACATTTAAACTTTTTCACATTAGTCCTTGGTCTTTCACAAATTGCTCAATTTGAACTTTAACTTTTCACACATTTTTATTTTTACCTAAATTTATTGAACTAATCCTAATTGAACGATTTTCAACCAAATTTTAGTATATCAGTACATTTTTTTTAATATTATAATTTAAAAAATTCTTCTCGCATAAGATATAAGAATAATTTAATTTTAGTCAACCATTAAAAATTGAATTTACTATTATATGCCATAAATTTGTAATTTACAACTATCATTACAATTAAAAAATAATTTTTTAACAGCAAAATATACTAAATCAAACACAACATATATTATAAAAACATTCAAACACACACCAAAAAGCCCTAACCCCATCGTCCCCATCCCTACTTTGGAAGGGCGGGGTGGGAGTTTCGGGGGTTGGGGGGGGGGGGGGGGTGGAGTTGATTTCATTGCTAGCAATAACGTCGACAGCAATCATTGCTACTAGCAACATTGTCATGCCCTTTTCATAATCTATAATGCCCCAATTTTTGAATATGGAAGTGTTTTTAAAATAGCTGTAGCTTTAGTAAAATATGGAAAATTCGAAGATAATTTTTTTTTTTTTTGAAATAACAATTGCAATACTAAGAATAATAATAATAATAATAATGATAATTATAATTATAACACCAAAAACACTAAGATTTAAGATCTACGTAATTAAATAAAACATTATCCCGCAATAGGATAATCTAATTTGTTGCTAATTAAACAATGAAACTTTTAAATTGAATGCGAAAACTCTGATATAACAACTTGCTTGAAAATATAATGGTTCATTAAATAGAAAATACTAAAGTAGCAATGTGGATGATGCCGCTTCGCCAAGCTCCTTAATCTGAAAAAAAAGTTATAAATAATTGGGGTAAATATAGCGTAGTTATACTCAGTGAGGCACAGTAGAAAAGTTTTACCACATCATAGACCACCACATAAATAATAGTTATAGGCATTCAAACTATAGAAAAATCGAGCGTTGGAAACTTCCGTCCAACGTGGGGGAATGTCGCTATGTCCCTGCAAATGGCCCTTACACCATCATGTAAAAGATGACACTTAACACCATCACGTGCATGTCAACTAACAAGTATACCACAATTGGAATTACATGTAAAGGACATGACATAGATTTAAAGTAAACGGTGCTTTTAAAATAAAAATATTTTTCTTAAAGTAAAACCCCACCATAAAGTTGTAATTCTTGTAAAATCTTCGCAACTAGAGCTGATGTGATGCTAACACCTTTATCGACTTTGCAACGTCATCTAATAGAATAAATTAAATATAATTTAGTATTTTAAGTCTTAAAATTGAACTTTAATAATTTATTCGGGTATTAAAGTATTTAATTCGAAAGTTTTAGGTTCTAATTGAAGACAATTAAAAGTTTATATGGCCTTAATTGAAGGGAAAATATTGATTTGAGGGATGAAATTGAAGTTATTAGTCAACCAAAACTAATTTAAAACTCAATTAAAACTTTAGGGACGGAAATTGAACTTTCAAAACTTAATTTGGGACTTGATTGAGAGAATTCAATAATTTTAGAGACTGTTTCAACCTTAGATCAAAACTTAGGTGACTTGACTGCAAATTCTACAAACTCAATTGAACTCAACTAAATTGAAGATGCGTTTTTGGGGACTGTAATCAAGAGATACGAAAATTCGAGGACTAGCTTAAATTTAAATCAAAAGTTGAGGGATTGGTATGCTAAATCCCCAATTTAAGAGTTAATTGGCTTCCTTCTTGAGTGGTGATTTTCACACCTACATTTTTAATCCCATACACCCACTTTTTCCTATTACCAAAATACTATTTCCCATAATTCCTTCTCTAACCTCCTCTTAACCTTACATTGCAATCCCACTCCCACCGCTCCATTTCAGCCGTACACCCACTGGCAGCTATACAACTTCCTTCATCAGAAGACGAAGACAATGGACTCGTTCAACAATGTAAGTAATAATGTTATTTTTTGTCACTTTTGTTGAATGGGGTTGGATGTCGCTCGCTGCCACTGATATGTGGCACTGAACTGAATGTGGCTAGCTTTGGTGGAGAGAGCTAATCGTCGATGGCGGAGTGGGGAGAATCCATTTGAAAGTTCGGCCAGGGGTGGGTGAGCGTTCATTTGGACACTCGGCCAATGTTGGCCGACTGTCCAAATGGATGCTAGGCCGCTATCGACTGAGGGTACAAATGGAAGCTCGGCCAAAGGTGGTTGATCTTCCATTTGGACCCTCGGCCAAGGGTGGCCGAACGTCCAAATGGACGTTCAGCCACCCTTGCAGGCTCGACCAACTCTGGCCGAGCGTCCATCCGGACGGTCGGCCAGCCTTGGCCGAGAGTTCAAGTGGAAGATCGGCCAGGGCTGGCCGAGGGTACGTTTTGATCCTCGGCCAGCCTGATCGAGCTTCCAAATGCAACCTCCGTTCTTCCCCGGCACCAATCCCCCGTTCTTCGCCGACTGTATATACACGTATCTAATATTAATTTGTGCTTTATTTAATATATAGGGATCATATGCATATTCCACAGAAGAGAGTGTTATTGGTTCTACCAGTATTATTGATCCAATGAATATGATTATGGATTATATGCCAAATTTTACAACTTCCAATATATTTGATTCACGTGATGATCTTATTTGTTGGGCACGTAATATTGGAAAAGATCTCGATCTGATAATAGTAGTGCAGAGACCAGATAATGGAGTGGGTAGTAGGCAACCTAGAATTTTGCTAGCATGTGAATGAAGTGGTAAGTATCGGGCGGCCTAAGAAAAAGATGGAAAGAATTAGGGTCTGGAAAAATTCACAGGAACAAGAAAATGTGAGTATCCATTTGCATTATGAGGTAGGCAAATATCTCGTTATGGGCATTGGATATTGCAAGTTGTATACGGTGTACATAATCATCCATGTGCGAAATATTTAGAGGGTCATTCTTTCGCCAAACCAGTTTACACTGATGAGAAGAATTTGGCAGTTGATATGTCAATATCTAACAATCGACCGAAAGATATTTTGTATACATTGAAAGAAAGATATCATGAGAATACGTCGACAATAAGGACTATTTATAGCGCACGTCAAAAGCATAGATTAATTGAGCTCGGCGGACAGACACAACTACAATACCTAATGACTAAGTTAGAGGAGCATGGATATTTTTTTGATGCTAGGCGGTGTGAGGCAACCGATATTGTAAAGGATATTTTCTTTGCTCACCCAATGAGTGTTAATTTATTGCATACTTTTCCAAGTGTCTTACTAATGAATTGTACATACAAAACTAATCGATATAAGTTACCATTATTAGAAATAGTTAGTGTGAAATCCACAGATATGACATTTTCTATTGTATGTACCTATATGGGGTCCGAGCGTGAAGATAATTATATATGAGCATTGTCTTGCTTGAAATCACTATTCAACCAATCGTCCTTTCCCAAAGTTATTATCACTAATCGAGAAATTGTATTAATGAATGCAGTTGAGAGTACTTTCCCTACAGCACGATATTTATTGTGTCGATGGTATATTAGTAAGAACATAACAGAAAATTGCAAGAAGAAGTTTCGCATCAAGGAAGAGTGAGATTATTTTATATCTTTATGGAATCTGTTGGTAGTAGCCCAATCGGAGGCAACATTTTATGATTTGCTTAGAAAATTCCAAGTAGACTATTCGGGTTATGGAGACGCCGTCGGATATGCAATGCGCCAGTGGATTTACCCGTATAAAGATAGATTTGTTTCTTTCTATAGAAATCATGTCATGCATTTTGATAATACCACAACAAATAGGTATGCCAATTAAAATAATTTAAATTCTCCATTTTCAATATTGATCGTTCATTAATTTTATTTCTTTTCTTTTAGGGAGGAGAGTGCACACGAGAAACTAAAAAAGCATCTCGGATCGAGTCAAGGTAATTTTGAAATATGTTGGACTAGAACTCATACTTTGATTGAGACATCACACACTGAGATAAAGCAATCATTTGAGAAGAGTATAAATATAGTCCATCATTGATTCAAACCAACCGTGTTTAAGTTTCTATGAAGAATGGTTTCAGTTGCTGCTATGGATAAAATATTGCACGAGATGGATATTATAAATACGGTTGGGATCGATCTTTCGCATTGTGAGTGTGTACTTAGGAAGACACGTGGTTGGACATGGTAGGTCAATCTCTTTAGATGCAGTTGATGGTTTTTGGAAGAAGTTGGACATGAAGGTAGATCGAGGGATAGATATTACTGTTTCAGATGATATTAGTGCCCCTTGGAATCAAATTTTTACAGGTGTCAATACTAATTTTTCAAATGCAGGCGAAAAGGAAAAATTATTCATGTTGAAGAGATTGATTGAGTTTGCAAAGCCGTCTACTACCTCGATGCTCGAGCCTCCTGTGAAGACTAAAACTCCTACGCGGCCAAAAAAATAAAACAAAAGCAAGACAAATCAACAAAGTTCGACCCCAGTGCATTTGAGTATGTTGAGTCCATCCGTGATAGTTGTTCAGATCCGCCCAATTACTACGGAAAGCAAAAACAAAAGGTAGTGAAATCCATTAGTTTTATTTTTTTAAGTAACCGCAAGTTTGAATATAGTATAAATGGTTATGTGATGGTCAAATATTATATCTCGATTTTTACTAGGTTGTTCGTCGTGGTACATAGACGTCACTTGCTGCTATTGCATATGTCGACCAACTACCATCTAACTATACGAGTATATTACAGGTACAAGGGATGTAATGGTTGATGGTCACTGTGGTTTTCACGCGATTGCTGCCCTAATTTATCGTGATGAGGACTAGTGGCCTCGGGTACGACGGGATTTAATAGAAGAGATCACGATGTTTGAAAAGTTATACAGAGGCGTATATGGTGAGTATGGTTAGTTTGAACGCCAGTTTGAGCTATTGTAATATTTCGATAATCCGGCTCCATTTTTACATTGGATGACTTTGCCCGAGACCGGCTATCTGAATGCGTCCCGATACAATGTTGCCCTTGTCGCTTTGTCCAAACAGATGTGTTGTACGTACTTGCCATTACGGACCTGCGTGATCGATCCGCCTGTATGTATCTGTATTGGATTCTTGAATCAAAATCATTTCATTCAGGTATATTTGATTATATATTAATGCTATTCGTCAATTAATTTATTTGTCTATAATTAAATATTTCTGTTTTATTTATAGGTTTTTTTGCGAGAGGGACATCCGCTACCGTCCATTATCCACATATGGTACAGATGGTGTTCTCCTTGCACATCAGGATGGGCCGCTGTGTATACCGAGCAACTAACCATGTAGTAAGAAGTAATAGTAGAATTGGCGGTACTGAAACGATACATTCCGATGAGTAATGTTCATTTATATAAACTATTTAGACCTTGAATTTCATAGTTCTCCATAAAATTATGTGGATATATCGTGTGTTTGATTATATTATTAGTTAACAGCAAAAGAAATTGGCTAATAACGTAATACTTAAATCTAAGTACGATTTTTTAAAGGAAAGTTCATTGCATAGTTGAGAGCTGAAAATTATAATACAAAACTAACACAACACAAATCATCTAGTGGATTGACATCTTGAAAATCCACCCCTAGTTCTCGACCCCTGATTTCTCGGTCTCCAACGAGCCTGGTGCTCTTCTAATGTTAGTTCTTAGACTGTAATATATGCTGCTTGAACATCTGGCATTATCCTACTTATTGATAGAGACGAATTACCTAATTCCCAACTGTCTACCAGGGGCTCTAGAATGTTACCTGCTCTTGTGAGATGATCCCCCAAATGCATATTAGCTAACGCCTCTATCCCGCTGCCAATGTATGGAGAATGTTTTTCAGGATTCTAAACAATAGGATGGGAAATTTGAATATACCAATCCATATAATTGGATGCACAACCCCATGGTAGGCTCGCCTCTCTAACTTTCATTCAATATATGAATGTCCCACATCCTAAACATGCCTCACGGTGTACCCCACAAGACCGTATACTTTTCGGATGTACGTCCTCTTCTAGCCGCTTTTGGAGCAAGAGGATGCTCAGGTATCATTTGTATGTAGTTGAATTATCTGAGCACACGGTCGGGATGGTAAGGCTCCACAACATCTAAGGCCATAATACATCCGCGATAGAATGTGATAATATTAAGAGGGAAGTGTTCTCTAAAATCAACATAGGGGCACAATGATATCTGCACAATATTAAAATGAGACATATTATACAATTTATCTATCAACAATGTAGAAATAGTACATTAAAAATTTATTCGGTCACATCATATGGCTTCATCAAATCCAATGTCTCTCTACACGCCATGAGAGCGTTTAGAGATGCCCTGGGATGTCCATCTGGTAACCACATCATCGCAAGTGGTTCCCCATCGAGATATTGCATATTGTGCCAAGGTCTTAGTGTAGTAAAGCGTTGATATATCCAGGCCTACAATAATATTAAGAGATATATAATATAAGCCACAACGAAACTAAAAAAAATGCCTTTAAACAAAGAAAATATTTAAAACTTTGTATTACCTCCAACAAAGTTGAGTATCCTGACATCTTCTTCACATCAGCTCTCGAGGCTAATCCTAACTGCCTATATAGGTAGGCAAGGGCAGCAGCTCCCCAAGCATAATTCTGTACTTCATCAATCCAAAAAATATAAGTATTTCATTGCAACCCGAGTACCTGTCGTATTAGTAAATATAGTGCACCCCAAAAGATACAACAAGTAAGCCCTCGCTGCACATTGTATCGTACGCTGATCATCGGAACTAGTGCTTCTATGAAATTTGGCACGCAGCCACTCCAACTTCACTGAGGGACCCTTTACATTACCGTGTGCATCCTCAGCCACTTCCGACGTGACTCCAATAATCTCTGCACAAGATAGTGACTGGACTCGGCTGATTTATTAGCATCGAGTTCCAAAGGATGACCTCTGTATGGTATGCCAATAAGACGATATACATCATCAAATGTAATGGTCATCTCTCCAAATAGCAAATGAAATGTATTCGTCTCAGGATGCCCGCTCTCTATAAAAGCACTTATTAAAGCCTTCTTGGCCTTTCCATAGGATACATCTCGCAAAATACTAATATTGGAATTTCTTAATATATTCAACCATGGGCTCCTTGAATTGCCATCACAGGCCCACTCTTATAATTTATCCGTATGACAATGACATTTAAGTATAGCCCTTTCTGTATCAAACCATATCTTTGAGGCCACATGTGTTTTACAAGAGCATAAAATTCTAAGATCCGATGGACCACCAGGATGTGGCCCAGTCAATACATCATCATCCCTTCTTTCGGGTCGACTTTCATCACATTCAATATGACTTTCGCCTTGATCGGCAACCATATATTCTTCTTGAACCGTATCGATATTTGGGCGAGACTGAGAAGTACCAACATCATCGTGTACTGGATAATCATGTGCTGACTCATTCTGTATAGCATGTTCTGGGCGTGTTGTCACGGCGCACCAAAGTTTGTTTTATTTCCTTACTCGGTTTCAAACCTACAAATTAATGTAGAAGTGGTAAGTAAGGGTCGAACCCAAGAGGAACGGTGCTTAATCTAGTTGTCTTTATCAATTAATATAGGAAAGTGGGGGTTTTGAGAATTTTGAATGAAAATCAAATGACAAAAGATAAGATCAAATAAAACAATTGAAATAAATATCTAGTTCTCGGGTTCGGTTGTGTCAACCACTTGTGTTTATCTTTCCCATACAACGTGTTACTATTCCTTCTTCAATTTATCAACTCTCAATTAACCAAGAAGTTCTGATTAACGAATTCTTCCTTAAGTGTATTAAGTAAAAAGTAAACTCTTTAACTTAACATCTAACTATTGGATAACTCTAAACAAGCTCTTAGGATTTAATGCAAAGCTAGTATGAAATGAACGAGAAGAATGAGTTGAATTAGATGAATAATTTCACAAGCCCGAATTAATGCATCTAAGATGATTTGTTAATAAATATGCACGATATTCATTTGCTACTTTGGATTGGAATCTAATGACAATTACGGATCAAAAGTTCCAATCCTAGCAAGTAACTTGAATTTAAAGATTAATTGATTCAATTGTCCAAGGTGAATGCAATAATCAAATAAACTCAAAAAGGGGTTTACAAGCATAACAACTCAACAAATTGAAGTAGAGGAATAGATAAAACGTTACTAAAGAGTTAGAAAAGATAACAACATGTTAGTTGAACACAACGTCCCCCTCGAACTAGATAGAAAAGTCTTAACTACTCATAATTGCGGGGTTTCATATTTTTTAGCGAGTGTTCGCCTTGTATCACCACCACTATATGATAGATTATGCAAAATATAGTAAACAAGTAAATAAATACTAAGAAATAAATAGAGAAATAAAAGGGAAAAGAGAACTTAGCGAAGAATTGATCCGCCGGAATATGACAAGCTAAAATTTTCGAGCTAAAACTAAGAACAAATGAAGAAGAAAATTTTATTGGAGAGAACTACTAGCTAATTCTCTTCTAGTAAGTTGTCATTTCCTTCCTTACAAATGTCTCTATTTATAGGCAAAATTTCACAAGAAAACATGATAAAAAATTATACAACTACTCCATTATGATTCCACTAATTGGTAACCACCAAATCATGATCTTAAAATGCTCCATTAGTTCAAATATTGTATCATGGTATAGGTAAGCATCTTGGCTGAATTGTGCAATTGAAATTTCCTTTTTTGATATTTTAATAGAAAGTTATGAATTTTCTACCAAAACATGGCCCAAGAAATCCTCCATTCACATCACTCTCGGTTTTGCCCATTTTTTACCATGATATAATCTGAATCATTTGAAGATGTCAACATCAACGTTGTAGCCCTCTGAGTGTCCTTTCCAACAATATAAAGTGCAGGTCAATCCGAATTTTGTAGCAAAAGTTATGGTCAAATTACTGAACTATGGCAGTAAATTCGAGCTGCTGATTTTTTACGCTTTGTCCTTTCTCTTCAAATGGCCATAACTTTCACTAGGAAACTCCGATTTGGGATCCGACAAAAATGTGGAAATCCTCTTTTGATATTCTTTGATATTGGCACAAGAAAAATTGTAAAAACAACTTTTCATAAAATTACATCGGAGACCCTCCATTTTTGAATTTGCTTGCATTTCGGTCTTAAATTCTGTTTTCGCTCCGTTTTTATCCATTTTGGCTCCTTTTGATTTCTTGTGACTCTAAACAGACAATAAAATGCAAACACATAAAAATAAACATATAATACTAATAAAACACACAAATACGTGAAATAGAAGAGTTATTTAAGTGCTTTTCTAGCACTTATCAAACTCCCCCACACTTAGACTATTGTTCGCCCTCGAACAACAACCATATGATACCAAACAACACACTGATTTTATATGAGATAAACGACTTTAAACGGTGAAATCCAACTACAGATAGTGACTTGCTTATTAAAAATTCTCCCGAACCATGAAAATTTCACTTCTTTTCAAATACACAATGGCTTGTGAGTGTGTGCAATTGAGGTTATCATCCCATCACTAACTGGAACCAAATGAAAGCTTACGATGATCTATCCAAATCCTGACCCGAAATAGTCAAATATTTCCTTTCATCTCTCGTGATCCCACTCTTATTTTACAATGATTCCCATGGATCCTAAAAATTACTCTATTCACCAAAAATCATCAACTGTTAGCACTGCAAAGAAAAAAAAGGGCATGGCAGGTGTTTTATCGCAAATATGTCTTCAATTTAAAGAGTGTTTAGATTGAGCACTTCAAACCACTGAGGAAATTTATTTATCTACCTTCACACTTGGGTAGCTATCACATTTCTCGCGATTTTTTTTTCTTCTTTTTTTTTTATGAAGAAGAAAAAGAAGAAGAAGAAGAAGAGTTTTGCAATTTTCTTTTCAACTTTTACCCCACATGTAGCTTCCACACTAAACCCCTTTCATTGGAGACAGCATTCTTCACCCATTCGAGGTGACAGCTTCACACTCTGAGGTAGGTAGCTCTTTCCTGTGGTCCCTCTCCTTATTTCGAATATAAAAGTAAAATTTATTCTCAGCAGAGGTCAATGTTTTTTCCAAACTTTTTAAACTCTATCAATAAAAGACACATTCACAAAAAACAGATACCATGCGATTATAACTCCACCTTGCTAACAATTGATGTTTCCAGGTTACTTTGAGCAGGACGAATGGATAGAAAAAAAAGAAAAAGTTAGTTTACTATGGTCTAGAAAGTTAGAAAAAAAATTCAACATTTTCAACTTTCAATTTGTGTTCTAGAGAATGATAGTAAATTACCCATAAATGTGCTCAGATAAATTTGCCAGCTGTGCTTGGAGAAGAACAGAACACATTTTTTTTCGAGATCTTGTAGCTTCAACTAAGTCACACAAATTAAGCTCAATCATATTCAAAAGTTGCTATCTCATGCAAAATCGTCGACACAAATAAAAAAAAAATCACACGCAGACCACAATATGTCACTCCCCCACACTTAAATTCTACATTATCCCCAATGTAGAAATATAGAAAGCATCAAAAAGAGAAGAAATAGAAACTCCCCTATGGTAAGCAATGAGTCGTGCCGATTTGGGGATGGTGGTTGCACAATGTAGTACTTCTGAGGAATACTTCAACAATCCAAGAGTAAGAGACCTGCAATCAACATATTTACAGAACAAGAAAAACAACAGTTGAAAATATTTTGGTTTTTTTTTTTGATGAAGAAAAATTTATATACAAAGCGATTTTGGGAGTTGACAACCCTCTGAACATCTTGCAGTAGTATTCACATCAAATTAATGATATGATTCCATCAAGTCTGATCCGCATGGAAACTATCTGAATCAGCATACTCTCTACAAAACAGTTTGACAACCAACCTTAATGAAAATGTCCTCCATATCGCCACATTACACACAGGTATGTTTACCATTCAATAAAGAACAGCCCCACAAGAACCAACAAATGGGAGAACGTTTAGAGCAGAACGTCCAACTCAGACACTTCTCAAATGAATGAGACGTAGTTTTACATTTTCGGATGGGGTGCTAGTGATCACACTCAAAAAGTTACTGCCCAATGGTTAGGCATTTTACTTCTACAGTTACAAGGCAACATCTTCCTTAGTATGTTAGATAAAAAAAATGGAGAAATAAAAACAAAAACAACGAAAATTTCAAAAGAAAGATAAAAATAAGAGAAAATGCTTGGGTTGCCTCCCAAGAAGCGCTTTTGTTTAAAGTCGTTAGCTCGACTCTAAATTTTTTTTTTTTAAAAAAAATTAATTAATAAAAGCAACTAAATTGGTTAACCGTTCCCCGGCAACGGCGCCAAAAACTTGGGCGTGTTGTCGCGGAGCACCAAAGTTTGTTTTATTTCCTTACTCGGTTTCAAAACTACAAATTAATGTAGAAGTGGTAAGTAAGGGTCGAACCCAAGAGGAACGGTGCTTAATCTAGTTGTCTTTATCAATTAATATAGGAAAGTGGGGGTTTTGAGAATTTTGAATGAAAATCAAATGACAAAAGATAAGATCAAATAAAACAATTGAAATAAATATCTAGTTCTCGGGTTCGGTTGTGTCAACCACTTGTGTTTCTCTTTCCCATACAACGTGTTACTATTCCTTCTTCAATTTATCAACTCTCAATTAAGCAAAAAGTTCTGATTAACGAATTCTTCCTTAAGTGTATTAAGTAAAAAGTAAACTCTTTAACTTAACATCTAACTATTGGATAACCCTAAACAAGCTCTTAGGATTTAATGCAAAGCTAGTATGAAATGAACGAGAAGAATGAATTGAATTAGATGAATAATTTCACAAGCTCGAATTAATGCATCTAAGATGATTTGTTAATAAATATGCACGATATTCATTTGCTACTTTGGATTGGAATCTAATGACAATTACGGATCAAAAGTTCCAATCCTAGCAAGTAACTTGAATTTAAAGATTAATTGATTCAATTGGCCAAGGTGAATGCAATAATCAAATAAACTCAAAAACGGGTTTACAAGCATAACGAATCAACAAATTGAAGTAGAGGAATAGATAAAACGTTACTAAAGAGTTAGAAAAGATAACAACATATTAGTTGAACACAACGTCCCCCTCGAACTAGACAGAAAAGTCTTAACTACTCATAATTGCGGGGTTTCATATTTTTTAGCGAGTGTTCACCTTGTATCACCACCACTATATGATAGATTATGCAAAATATAGTAAACAAGTAAATAAATACTAAGAAATAAATAGAGAAATAAAAGGGAAAAGAGAACTTAGCGAAAAATTGATTCGCCGGAATATGAAAAGCTAAAATCTTCAAGCTAAAATTAAGAACAAATGAAGAAGAAAATTTTATTGAAGATAACTACTAGCTAATTCTCTTCTACTAAGTTGTGCATTTCCTTCCTAACAAATGTCTCTATTTATAGGTAAAATTTCACAAGAAAACATGATAAAAAATTGTACAACTACTCCATTGTGATTCCACTAATTGGTAACCACCAAATCATGATCTTAAATTGCTCCATTAGTTCAAATATTGTATCATGGTATAGGTAAGCATCTTGGCTGAATTGTGCAATTGGAATTTCCTTTTTTTGATATTTTAATAGAAAGTTATGAATTTTCTACCAAAACATGGCCCAAGAAATCCTCCATTCACATCACTCTCGGTTTTGCCCATTTTTTACCATGATATAATCTGAATCATTTGAAGATGTCAACATCAACGTTGTAGCCCTCTGAGTGTCCTTTCCAACAATATAAAGTGCAGGTCAATCCGAATTTTGTAGCAAAAGTTATGGTCAAATTACTGAACTATGGCAGTAAATTCGAGCTGCTGATTTTTTACGCTTTGTCCTTTCTCTTCAAATGGCCATAACTTTCACTAGGAAACTCCGATTTGGGATCCGACAAAAATGTGGAAATCCTCTTTTGATATTCTTTGATATTGGCACAAGAAAAATTGTAAAAACAACTTTTCATAAAATTACATCGGAGACCCTCCATTTTTGAATTTGCTTGCATTTCGGTCTTAAATTCTGTTTTCGCTCCGTTTTTATCCATTTTGGCTCCTTTTGATTTCTTGTGACTCTAAACAGACAATAAAATGCAAACACATAAAAATAAACATATAATACTAATAAAACACACAAATACGTGAAATAGAAGAGTTATTTAAGTGCTTTTCTAGCACTTATCACGTTCCAATTCACGTCTTTTTCTGCCTGAACCAGGCAGACGATTAGTACGCCGCATATAACGTCTCACTGCAATACCGAATAATTAAATACTAATTAATAAATAACATTTCAATCACTTACATAACACCAATATTTAACTCACTATTAAATAACTAACAAAATAAAAATAAAATAATTCATAACTAATTAGACAATATTTCAAAACTAAAATTTTAAATATTTATAAAAATAAATACATAATTAAAAAAAAAAAAAAAAACCAGTAGTGGGCCTCGGCCGAGGCCCCCTCTTGGACCTCGGCCAGCATTCGCCGAGGCCCCCTTTGGGGCCTCAGCCTCAGCCAATCGAGTTCCCGGAGGGGGCCTCGGCTTATGCTGGCCGAAAACCTAAGTGAGGCCTTGGCCGCATATGGCTGAGCCAACCGAAGGGGTTTCGGCCATCAGTGGCTGATGCTTCCTTAGGGGCTTCGGCCACCGTTGGCCGAAAGGCCCCCTCAACGAAACTTCCCCCCTTAGTGCCGAACCCCCTTTTTTACGCTCGACAAACCAATATCGATTTCCATCTGACATTCGCATACAAACTCTAAATTTTCCCAAAGAAAGATAGGAAAGAAGCAAAGTTAACTAACCTCTCCCCATGGGTATATCGTTGCTTGCACGTGTGTTTACGTTGGAAGAGATGGAGGTTGGCTTCTTGCTTCTTCTTCTGACTTCTTGTTGTTTGAATGCAATGTGTAGATCTGGTTTAGGTATAAAAATGGGTGAGGGCAATTGTGGAAAGGATGTGGATGTGAAGAATAAATATAATGAAGTTTTTTGAAAAATAGGTTGGGTGTAAGAAGTATGTGGGTATTTGGATTAAAAATGTGGGTGTAAGTAGCAGCTCTCTCCCTTCTTCTTGCACAATCGGCAAACACAAAGTGCACGGTTAGCGACGAGGCCATTGCATGCGATGGGGAAGAAGGAGAAGTCTAGGCGATGCCCACCGCCGGGGAATCGTCGCTGATGGTGGCCGCGCTCGCCCGAGGGTCCGACAAGATAGAAGGAAAAAGTCAGATCGTCAATTGGGTTGGGTTCGAATTCCTGCAAATTGATTGTATTCCGACTATAAATCGTCAACTAAACTCAATTATAAGGTTATACCTCACTCAAATATAGATTTTGGAGCTTGATATGGATGGGAAACTGGAAGGTGGATCCTGGATTTCCATGGCCGATTCACAATCGGGTTCTCGGCTCGTCCCTCATCTTCTCTATATATATATATATATATATATATATATATATATATATATTTTTATAATAATAGCATAATCGTAGGGAGATGACGATAGCTAGATTCTATATTTTGTGACTGAATGAATAGCTATAATAATAGCATAATCGTAGGATGATAGCTATATATATATATATATATATATATATATATATATATATATATATCACCACAAATTTGAACCATGGTATGAACGTGTATGTGTTCTTTGTTAACTATCATGCAGCAAATGAGTTAGGAATGATACAAATTGTAGAAGAAGAGAATTGAGGAGGAATAGGACTGGATTGCTCGGCTTGCTGTGTAGTTTTGGGGTTGGAGTGTGGATGTTGACTAGTTCCTTTGTGACAATCTAAGACGGTGGTGAAGGAAGGACCCTGAAACAAAGCTTGTGTTCATGTATACTTTTTTTTTAATCTAAAAATTGATTAATAAACTTTTGAGATAGATAGTGGTGGGGACCTCAGGATGTGTAGATAATAATGAGTGATTGTTTGAAATGTGTGATTGATATTGATGTTTGATTTTAATTTTTAGTAGTAGATGATTTTTAAGTAAAAATACGTGTACACAAACACATGCAAAGTGGGGAATTAGGTTTTGAGAGATCAACGTGAATGAAACTTCCTTGTTCAATTGAGATGGTAGAGATAGGATAGAAGTGAGTAGAAACGCGGGGAAGAAAAAGCTTAAATCCCACGTTTCCAATTTTTAAATTCTAAAGTTTTGTTTTTTTTTTTTTTTTAGGAATTCAATTATTCAACCCTTCTCTTTCAAGATAAAGACAAAATATATATTGACCTTGATCAATGAAAATTTTGAATTAACACACAATAATTTGGCCCAATAAGGGAGTAAAATGAACTTTTAAAATGATAAATGGGCTTAGAGCCAATGGGCTAATTATAATGGCCCTAGATAAAATTTTGACCCCGATTAAATTATTAAATTAAACTAGTATTTTCCTCGTGCGATGCACATGACGATTAAAATGATTTATTTATATAAAACAACAATAATACAAAAATATATATATTATATATTTAAATAATGGTTTACAAATTTTAATTTAAACCATTATCTTATAAGAAAAATATCATATAATTGATGATTTTAGGTAATAATAAAATATTTGTGATTAAAATTTAAACAATACTTATTTGAACAAAAAGAAATAGTCTTATTAAAAATTTTGCAAAATTTTTTATCATCAACGTGATTCAAGTATCTAAGCCATGATGATATTTTTTAACACGAATTTTAGAATATTAAGTGTTAGAGAATTTATGCGATGGAGATTGTGTATTGTATGAAATGATAAAATCGCTATACAAATATGTATACGTGAAACTCTGCATATTGATTTTTTGGTAAAAAAAAATTGTTCAAAATACGTGACAAAAAAATCACTAATGCGTGTAGTACTAAATATAAAAAAATAAAAAAATTAATTTGAAAATGAAGAGATGATTAAACGATAATTTTAACAATTATTTTTTTAAGTGGCTTGCGAAATAATGAAATTGGACATGAAAGTTATTGTTTTCTATTTCTTTTCTAATTAATTCATCATAAATTTAATTATCTAACTACTCACTATTTGATCTTAAAAAATTACCCGCTGTTTGAACTACTTAGTGTGTGTTATCCATAAAACTATTTAAAACTATCATTTTAACATGATAAAAAAATTTTCTATTTAATATTTTAAATACGTAAAAATATTTTTTTTAGAATAGAAAATCACTGCCTACATGGCATTGTGTCAAGCTGGCACTTCAACTTTTGTTAATAAAAATAATATATATATATATATATATATATATATATATATATATAGAGAGAGAGAGAGAGAGCGAGATACATACATACATACATACATACATAAATACATAATTCGAAAATAAATAATTAAAATTTAATATCCAAAAATTAAAATGTATATAGACAATGTTAATTCTCATTTTTAGAATTAATTGAATACGTATTGTAAGTTATAACTTTAATTTTTTATCACATTTTCATTAATGCTGTAATATCCCGTCCGTTTATGCATGTGATTTATGATGTTATGTATGATCGTGAGGTGGTGAATATGTGTTTGGACCCTTGGTGACTTCGTGGTGATGCTATGTATGGTATTAAGTGTCGAAACGGCCTCCCGAGCGGCTAACGGGGCCGCTACAAAATTCTGCAGGATCGAGTTTTACGGCCGTAATTGTGGGGTTTACGGCCGTAATTGTATGGTTACGGCCGTAAGTAAGATAGTTACGGCCGTAATTTGTGGAATGAGGAAATGTGCCAAAATTTACAGAGAGGTAATTACGGCCGTATGATTTGGAGATACGGCCGTATTATATGGGTTACGGCCGTAAGGGTTATGGATTACGGCCGTAGTTATTGAAGGGTGAGATGCATGGATTTACAGAGACTTTATTACGGTTGTATGTTCTTTGAGTACGGCCGTATCGTAAGGTTACGGCCGTAAGTTTCATGGGTTACGGCCGTAAATATGGGAGTTACGGCCGTAAAAGATAGAGTTACGGCCGTAATTTTAAGTCGGCAGAAACTGTTGGATTGGGTTTTAACACGTTGGCTTGGGGTTTTTCCATCATTTTCGACCCCCAACTCCCCAAAACCCTAGAGAAGAAGTTCAATGGTGATTTTAAGACTTTGGCTTGGTATTTGGCTTGTGGATCATTGCTCCAATCCTAGTTACTATCTTGGAAGCAAGAGGAAGGAAGGAAGAGAAGAGGGAAGGGAGAGGAGGAATCATCCAACCAATCTCCTAACTTGATTTCTTATCTTTTGAGGTAGGTTTGAGATAGAATAGCTATGTAGGAGGTAAGTGGAGACATGAATGATCCTTAGATAGCTATGTATGCAAGTTTCTTTGGCTAATTTCCTAGGGTTAGGTGCTTCCTAACCTTGGTTCATGATATGCTTATGTTGTTGCCAAATGCTATGCTATGAATGTCTCGTCCATGTGTGCTCATATGTCATGCGTGATTGGATTGGATTGCCTATCATGTGTTGCATTAATGTTATGTTTTCGGCTAAATATGGGAGACCTACGCCCAACGAATGATACGTCGGTCGAATGGGGGACCTACGCCCCAATAACCGATAGTATGACCTCACGGGGGACCTACGCCCCGATGATGATACGAGGCCGGCCAAATGTTTAAAATGGCGCCAATGCTAATACATGATTCGCAATGGGCCCGGAAGTGATATGTGATGTTCATGTGTCTTGTGTCTCTTCCTACTGAGTCTTTATGACTCACGTGTGTTCTTTTCTATGTTTTAGATGATGCTGCGAGTAGGAGGCAGGCTGGAGGTGGCGCTGGATCCTCTCACGCGTGAGCTCGTCGACGTGTAGAAACGGGAAGGAAAAAGATTTTGGGGTCATGTGTATACAAAAGCACTCTTTTGCAATCTCTTTTGTAATATACCTTTTGGAGCTATCACGTTAGATATATATATGCAAATTATCGTTTTGAGGTTTTCGTAAAACGTTTGTAAATGTGTTAGCTCGGTGACGTCACGCAGGTAACGCCCTTCCTAGTACGATGCCGCTGGACGTACTGGGGCGGGTGTTACAAATGCATTCAACACTAAGTATAGGAGAATTAAAAATATATATAAATTAATTAAAAAATTGGACTACATGTAAACAAATATACATATAAAAAAGTAAAATAAGGAAAATAAAAAAAATAAGGAAAATAGAATAAATTAAATAATGACAGTAATTAATTCTTAAAAAAAAAAGGTCAAACATGGCACCACCACATATGCACTTTGCCTAAGTGGCTCTTTTAGATTTATAGATAGCTAGATTTTTATTCTATTAAACTAGTGCTAAAACGTAAATTCTCGATTTAATAGATTAAATTGTAACGACCAGGTTTTATTTTGAAAATCTAAAATTTTGACTGCGGTCGTTACATAACCCAATCCCCAATTAGTATTACACCTAAAATACTCACATAATCAACATCATGTAGCTTATAATAGGGATAACATAATGGAGACATAAAACGTGACACAGCTCGTAACCTATAAACTTACTTTGTTACCGTAAATGTGAATACAATGTTGTGATGTTCGTTACTTAACCATAATGAGGGCTTGTTCGGTTCCTTAGTAGTGTAGCCATGCACGAATTTCTGTAAAAATGTGTGGTTAATATTGTATTGGAGAATGTGTGTGTGGTTGAAAAAAAAGAGAGAGAAAATATATATTTTTTTCCTACCATTCCTAGCAATGAACCGAACAAGCCCTAAATTTCAATTTGCCTTAATGACATACCAAAACAATATAACGGGTTACAGGGATTTAATAAGGGTGGCAGTACCCTTTTGTGACAGTGTCGATCACTACCCCATACTTGGTGTTCAAGCATCAAGGTGGTAGCATTGCCTCTCTTAATTTGGCACTAGTACCCTGCATATTAAAGAGCATTTCGAATACTTTGTAAAACTTTTAGCAAGGTAGAAGGTTACTAATACTCTCACAGGAAAATCATGTTTCATTCGTGCGTATAGGTGGCTAAAATTACAATTTAAAAACTGTCACATAACATTTCCAAAATGCGTCACCTACCAACCAAAACGTATATAGCTTACATGCCATAATTATTCCCTTTCTTGAACTTAGCAACTATCAAACAAGTCCACCAGACATCACTTACAAGATTGTTGTCATTCAAGTCAAAAAATTAGAAACATACCACCCTAAGGGAATATTTTTGCAACACACCGTAACTGTGCGTAGTTTTTAATTTTGTTTACACATGGTAACATAACTTTGGCGCATCCACATACGTACTTAACATGATCAGGACCCTCAAATAATGAGGAGACGCACAAATTAAGTTCACGGCTAACTACTAAAACAACTACAATAATATGAGCGTCAAAATATTCATACTTAATGAAGGGAGTGACTTAGTTGTGAATAGCTGGTACCCCTCCTAGTAGCCCCAAACATCTATCTCAATTTTACACACTGGGTGGCTTTCCGATCATCTGTCAAGCTCCAAGACACTTCATTAACAGTACTATACCTAATTCTATTTACCATCTATAAATATCATAAAACGTAAGTAGTGTGTCGAAGGACTCAGTGAATAGTGAATGTATGCATGTTATGCTAGGGCTTGAAAGTCATAGCTTTTTCAAGCATAATTGCAAAGTTATGTGCTTATGAATATGCCAAGGGACGGATTGAGTTATCATATCATAGTTTATACGGGATGATAACCCGCAACCATAAAAATATCTTTTGATGCTTAATGCTCATGCTGATGTTATACGATGAAGAATATACATATATATATATATATATATATATATATATTAATTATTAAATATTCAAGAACTTAATAAAGATTACAGAAGAATATTAAGAAGCGTAAGAACCTAAACAACAGGGTCAACAAAACATAACATCAAGTTATCACAAAATATCGAAATTAAACTATGCAAAAGGGATTCAATATTTTATTTTCGCATTTCCAACTTCAAATAAAAATAATTTAGAATACTTACCTACCATCTAAGTCCAATCCAAGTCCCTAGTTTACACCATATCGATTTTCATAACTTATTTTATTTGTAAATCATCGAATCGATGGATTCCCAATCAATTAATGTAATAGATGCCTTTTATTTATTATTATTCATAAGAACTCATGAGGTCCCCTTTCGTGTTACTACTATTGACCATAATTGTTGTACTCAGTTTTAAGCGTCTGGCTATGCTTCGTAGTAATATGGTCTACAACTACTAATTAATCGGGCCTCTTATTTAGATTTGGCGCTTTCATTCTCTTGTAAGTATAGCTACAATGTCACATAGACTTATTATGTTGGCTCATTTTACATATAAAACTTTACACTTTCTCCAATTACGCATCCCAATATTTAGAATTAATCATGATTGGCTCAAACTAAGTTTCATATTCTAATTCCCCATTTTTACTAAACTTACAAAGGCATGATTCTAAATCTAATGAGAACATTAGGATGACCTACACACCTTACATCTTATTCTACAATTTCCCCCTTCGTTTGCAAATTAATCATCCATTCTATTATGGCTTCCTACCTAGTCGCAATTATATATATTCTAAAAATGATTAAACTCCTCAATAAACATAGCACTTATGTCCTTTAAAATTCACCATGTCAATCCATCTATTGCGCGCTATTACCTAATCAAGGCCCAAATTCGTGTCCCTCATTTAAAGATTACATTATTCAACCAAAATCAAAGAAAACCATCATCTTCATAGTCGCGGTCGAACATGGGGTTTTAAAATGCTTCTTCAATTAATTTACATTCTACCTTCTATTGTATACTAGAAATCTAGAATTCAAAACATCAAATAATATAAAATTACACAAGCAAAAATCCCATCAATTTCATCATAAAGGTCACGGCTAGGTTGAGATTTTTAAATCCTATCTTATCTTATCAATTAACTTGCTTAGAACATCCACAATGGATGTGTTAGCTCACATGTCAGGGTTACAGGTTAGCTAAATGTTAAAACTTATATGAGTATATCCACAATGGATGTGTTAACATGCATATATATCACATGTTAACTTTCTTGTTAATTTTAGCTAGCACTTTAATATGTGACATAACACATTTATATCTAAGAAAAATAATTTATTTTATATATTATAACTTTAATTGCTTACTTTTTTGCCTAGTAAAATATTGACATATGGCTTTTGATAGCTAAATTGAACGTCAATTGTATATATAAAATACTACTCCATCCGTTCCATTTTGATAGTCATGGTTTAACTTTCACACAGATTAATAATTTGAAATTAATATTTGTTGGAAAGGTAAATTTTACTTGTGTATTTCTTAATATACCACTATATTAAATATGACAATTTACTTTTATTAATAACCATGCATAATAAATAGGGGTAGATTAGGAAATGAAGAAGTTAAATTTATATTAATAAAGAAAGTAGCTTATATTTCGGGACGGACGAAAAAGGCAATCAAGGTTATAAAAATGGTTCGGGGGAGGGGGAGTAAGTAAATTTAGCATATTGACGTGTCAATGAGGCCATTTTAGCACACAAAAATCCCCTGAAGATCCACAACAGGCTCGGCTAGGTTAGGGGTTCTTCCTTCAATTATTTCTACAAGAACTTAACACATAATTCATACACAAATCACTTAATTGAACATCAATTAATGTGAATTAGGTGAAAATAAGAATGATTACTAACGTAGGGCACAGGGGCCGAGGTAGAATTTTGTACACTGGTGGGATGAGAAAATATTTATTATAAGAATTTTTAAAGCTCCGAAAAAAAAAGAAAATATGATTATGATTGAATGTACTAGTAGTAATATATCACTTCTTTCCATTGAAATCCAACTAATAGAGAAGCTTTTTTTCCTGTCAAAATCGAGAAAAAAATGAAGAGCTTTTTTTGGTGAACGAGGAAATGATAGAGTTTTTTGGCAGAATGTAAAGACAAATAATAATTTCACCTTTTCATTCATATGGAGAAAACATTTAAAATAAAAAAGATACATTAGCATAATACTTGTTGAATTGTTTGTTTTGTGAGTTGAAAACTTAAAGTTCAATTTGAAATAGGAACTTCGATGGGAATACTTTGATTACTTGAAACAGTCATCATCATGTTTTCACCAAAATAGTGAAATATGTTTGTATTATTCATTCTAACCAAAAAGTACAAAAATATCAAGTTCAATATCGAAAATACAAAATTTGATTTACATAACACAAATGACATATCTAAAACATCAATTCCAATTATAAAATCATTTACAAGTTACAATACACATAAATTTAACACAAATAAAAAGTCATAAAAGGTCATAAAAATGCTGTAAAATGTACTAAGTTAATCAGAGATCATAAGAAGAATAAATGTTAAAAGAGGTTGTTAAAAATAAACTGTCCCTTACAAAACTCAAACCATTGACCCATCTTATGACACCAAGCACTCTACCACTGCACAAAATCACCTGAGCAACAATTGAATCAAAACTAGTGGTAAATATTTTTTCCTAGTGGGCTCAAGCCCACTATAGCCACCGGCTACCTCCGCCACTGAGGGCACAGTTTCAAATTACACCCATACAAGCACACGCTACCCACCTTTAATTCTGGAAAATTGAATGATTGGAGATGAAATTCCTTTCTCCTACTTGTCTTTTCCTTTCAATTGAGCCTCAAAACTTGAAGATGATGATGGTTTTTGGAGCGATTGTGATAAGTTAGAGAGGGGGAGGAAAAAAAGAGAGCTTCTCGTGAGGAGTGTTTATTGCAATAGTTTTTGTGTATAGTGTGTATATTTGGCGTGTATACTGTATACATGAAGAGACGGATATATTGCCATGTGTTTGATCTATGGCCATCTCCAATGGATTGTTAATTGCATCCATCGGTATAGCAGAGAGAAGTTAGGGAGATATAGGAAGAAGAATGTTATTTTATTTAAAATTGAATGGAAAAATGTAGAAAAAAGAGAAGAAAAAGTGAAAAAGAGGAGAGAGATAAATTCAAAAAAAAAAAAACGATAAAGTAGTAGTAGAAAATTCTGGATGGGTGTCTATGTCTAGACGTGACATGGAATTTTATGTACGAAAAGTGAAGAAAAATTGGGATAATTGATAGAAAAGTAATAAAAAAAGGAAAATAAAATCCATATCTGAAAAAGTACGGGACCTACCTACACCTCTTCTTCCTATCTCTCTCTACCTTCTCTGTACTGTGCCCACGGGTGCAATTAACAAGCCATTGGAGATGGCCTAAGTATGTAACTATTTAAAAGGTGTATTTTGTAAGGTTTAAATCCAAACTTAATTATCGAATGTCCATCTTATTTCCAAAAGAAAAGAAGAATACAACAGCGGAAGCGTACCTGTTCCATAATTTGAATTGAGATCTAAAATAATGGGTTATGATTTACCAATCAATGAGTAGTTTCTTAGGGATTTCTCCGCTGATGGGGATGTTGAGAAAATAAAATATACGCTCAACTGGGGACTATGACCCATATAGATAGCTTCTAGGGTTACAGTTATTTCCCAATATTTCTAATTTGGCCACCTCATCAATTTAGAAATACATACGGGTCTCTAAAAATTAATTCCATGACTATTTTAATATCTAATTAGCCAAATTAAACTTTATAGATCACTTTTAATATTGGCTAAACCTTAAGATGACCAACACATATTTAAAACACATGTGTGGTCCCACATATTGAATAATTATTCCAACAATCTCCCACTATGCCACATATGTAACCTGACAATTGTGCGCAACCTTATGAGCTCAAACTTGTGTTATCATTATAAAAAATATTTCCGACCAATCTTATCCATTAATCATACTGATATACGATCAAAGCAATGTTTGTCACATCTAATGTAACTAAACCCATCAATGGTCATGTATACCAATACAACCAAATGACACATATCAATCATAGATGCGTAGCATGGAAATTGCATGTGATGTGATCTTAGCATGCCTATTTCAAATTGGTCCTACCTCACTCCTTAGTGAGATCAATGCCAAACATACAATAACATAGTGGGATGAACTGAATACTTTATTTCTATACCAAAAATCAAATACGCTAGTGTTTCCAAAACAAAAAATATAAAGCACCAAAAATTCAAACTCCCATTAAACTATGATATCATCAAACCACAAAACACTCATATGAGCAGTGTGCTCACAAAAGCCTTAGGTAGTAATCCCTTTGTAAGCAGATCCGCAATCATGGATTTGTCTCAATGTGCTCTATGGAAATCAGTCACCTCTGCATTCTTTCTTTCACAACTAGGAACTTTATATCAATATGTTTTGACTTAGATGAGCTCCTATTGTTATTGGAATATAGAACTACTGATTTATTGTCACAATATAACTTCCGTGGTCTTTCTATACCATCGAAAATGTGTAGCCAAGTCACTAAGAGTGGGACCCAACCTGAAACCAACCACCTGGTTAATCAAACCGAACCAACCCGAACCACCTCGGTTCCGGTCTATTTGGGCCTGGTTTTGTTTCCTCCCAAAATCCCAAATATAATGTGATTATGTAATAATGCATTGTACATTAACTTTTTAAACATTGGAAGTGTTGCTATCGATCCAATTTCAATGTACTTTATAAGTAATTTTTTCACCTAATAATAAAAATAATTAACTACCCAACTCTCATACGAAAGTAGATTTGCAATAATTTAACCCACAAAATGTGATGCAATTACAAAATATTTTAAAGTCCTAAAACATAAACTAATGTCCAATAACACAAGTTAGCAAATATAAATATATAAACCATGTTACAATCCCATAAAGCTAAATAAAATTTGAAATAGCTATAGCCATGTCCACCTTTCATTTGTCGAAAAACTAGAATCTTGAGACCAAAAGACTTTGATAATCAAAATCACTTGTACCTAAAAAAAAAGAAGAAAGAAGCACCATTTATTATAATATTTTCACACAAATAACCACTGCAAGAGAAGCTAAATCAAAATAAAATTAAATTAAATTAAAAAAAAACACTTCCACGATTATACCTTCCTTTAAGGAAACGATACTTTTACTTTTATCATCATATCAAGTTCCAACAAAATATCTTAATCCATATTCCTCCTATAATTGATGGACAACAAGTCAACAATAATCAAAGATTTAAAAGAGAATAAGTAATATCATATTTGAATAGTTTAGCCCATTGACATATAGGTAAATAAAACTATACACAATGAAGTGATGACTTTTATTGTCTACAAAGAAAACTCATTTAATGATGCAAACCTTGATAACATACTAATCATTTCTCCTTACTTGACCAATTTTCCTTTGATGTACTTGAATTTGAAAGCTCCACAAAGCACAATATATATATATATATATATATATATATATATATATATTATGCTAGTTACAAATAGCGAAATTAAATCACTTCATCTAACTAATTTACTTATTTTAATATTTGAATTTTGATGTACCTCCATCCAAAATGTGATAATACTCCACATCCTTCAAGTACGACTTTTCCTTACTTGGGGTAGATCGTAGCTAATTTTGTGTGCAAACTAACACTTCTACCATTCTCGGCTTTAAAGAACTACGAAATGGAGTGAGAATTCTTCCACCGGTGCTAAAAACACTTTCATAAACCATAGTAGATACTTTAATTGCAAGCACATCTTTTGCAATTTTTGACAAGGTACTGGACTTAATTCCATGTACCCTCCACCAATTTAGAATATCAAAATCTGGGTCATCATCTTGCTCACAAGGGCCCAACAAAAAGAGTTCTACATCATTTTAATCTCGAGCGAATACTTTTCCCTTTGTTTCGTCTGAAAATTTGCTAAAAGAGAAGATTGGGAAGACAAGGAACTTGATTTGTTAGATTGAGATGACCCACTCATTAGCTCGCTCCCTTATAGACAAATCAACATTATTCCATGATTGACTATTTTCTTTTTTATTTTCCCACTTCACGTGCCAATCATACATTTCCATGATGAGGCTCTTCAAACCACGAACCAAGGAACAAACAGGCAAATGGTCACTATACATCACACCAAAACAATACTCAACATAATCCAATTTAATTTGTATCTTGGGTCAAGTACTATAGCAACAAACAAGCATTGGTTCACTTTCTCCATGTCTTCCCAATAATCATTATATTTTGACTTCATCCTATTAGCCATCTCAGACAATGTATAATCTCCATCCGCTTTCCATTCTTTTAGTGCAAAACATAGTGAACAAATTTCGCGAAGAAAAGAAGTTGAATTCACTTACAACTAACAACCAAACTTTAAAGTCATGTTATAAAAGTTCTTAAGAAACTTTACAAATAGAAAAGCATTTTCCCAATGAATTGCGTTTGGAGGTCCAACCTTCGTTTTACCATCGTCTTTTTGAAATTAGTTTAGAAAACGTCCATCGTCCTCTTTAATTGGCTCAAAAGCTTTCTCATACTTTAATATAGCCTCCAATATCAAATAAGTAAAATTCCACATAGTAAGAAAACTTGGAAACACAATTGATTTTGATTCTATCAACTCCTTAGCCACACAATCCGTAAACTTTTTATAATGAGTCGGTAAAACTTTCACATACCACACTGCATTACATATACTCAATATGGACTCAGTCATCTCTTTTAAACCCTCACGAACAATCAAATTCATAACATGTGCACAAAACCTCATAAGCAAATGTTTTCGACCCAAAATTGATTGCCCATCGTCCCAACTATTCATCTTCCGCCTAAGGTATCTAATTGGATTCTTATTTGCAGAAGCATTATCCACAGTCACTGTAAACACCTTACTAATCCCTCACTCAAGAAAGCAATCTTCTATTAATTTTCCAATGCTTTCCACCCTTTGATTCTTTTTGGAGCTTCCAATTCAGAATCAAACGGCAACTAAATTGCTCCTCCAATTACCTACTTTTGGAAAACGCAAGGTCCTTTTTTTTGTTCCAACCTACCAAGATACTTCCTAAAAGAATTGAACAAATGATTTCTCAAAGTACTCGTACCATTCTTTTTAGGTCCATTAGCATATGATTGCCCACAATAATTACATTTGCATCTCGCATCACCGGTTGTTGGATCTCCTACCATTTTGAAATGATCACACACCTCTGAAGTTCTTCTATTAGCTTTATTTGGATGTGGGGAAAGTGCCCAGGCCCCACTGCCACTCTTAGCTCTTCTTGAAATTCAAGTTAAATATCATTTCTATATTACAAAACACAAAAATCAAATTACAATTTACATGGCACGAAAGACACTTATCACACCCAATAATAATAATAATTGAAATACTCGTTTCAAAGAGTAATAATATAACTAAGTCACTGATTAATCACTAACTAAACTAAACTAAACTAATTAATCATTAAGATAAATAACTTGTAATTTACATATTTAATCCATGTAATAATAATTCTACAAATAGGAAATCATTTGCTGAAATACATAAAAATAATCAATTCTCTTATTCTTATATTATCTTAGAATATAGAAAGAGAAATGTATATTTCTAGAAAAAAATGATTGTTTTTTATATTCTATCAAATGATGTCCTATTTATATAATTATATGTGGGTAAATATATAAATATAATTAAAAACGAAATAATCATTCACCTAAATAGATATTTTTAGTCAATATTCTACAATATAAAGCCTTTACAACATTTCTATTATTTTGAGACATTGAAGTATTAAGTTTGCAAGTTGTCATTTCAGTAAACTAAATCTTACATGAACTACAAGTTGATTCAATAAAATCTTACATGAATTGCAAGTTGATTCAAAATTAAAATAGAACTTTTGACTAAGCTTGCAAAAAGAGAAAGGGATGTCGGTATCTTTCCCAAGGCGAAGGTTGATCTTTTTATGAAGGCAGTGAAATTAAATAAAAATCAACAGACAATTTAAATTTTAGTACTCTCTTATTCAAAGGTTTTAATGTTTTCCCTTTTTATTTCCATCAGGGAATGGCAATGGAAAGAGTTGAGAGCAGTCTCATTACAGACTACACTCTTAGGGTGAGATTAAATTAAGATAATTATGCAACAAAAAAAATCAGATTGGGGATTGGACCAGATAGATAATTTCTAATGCATTGTGAGAATAGAGTACAAAAGTTAACTGGATGTGGGGTGTCCATATTTTTCTTATATTCATTAATCGTTCTATTTTTGGGTCAAAATTTTTTCCTTACCTACTTTGCAATGGGTCCATTCATACTTTTGTTAGGCGGATATTGAGGGACTAACCTGAATCCATTTCAATTTTTCTCAACTTAGAAGGAAATAAGATGAGTAGATGATGGAGCAAGCATAAGAAGCATATCAAACTTCAAACGTTAATCCACAATTTCGAAAAATAAGTAAAAGAAGAACATTGCACTAATAGCTTATGAAAGTTCGATTGTTGGTGCGTACCTTGAGTGAATATTAGTCAGTGACGGTGGTTGAAACATGTCGGTGATGGTGTCACCACTGATGGAGTCGAGAAGCAGCGAGGATGGATGAGATAGAGAAATGCTTAGTAGCGACTTAGGGTTTTCGTTAAATTGGGGGAGAATTAGCATTTGATGAGGTGGTGGTGGTTGAAACACGCCAGTGATGGCATCACCGCCGACGAAATCGAAAAGCAGCAATCGAGAACGGTGGAGATGGAGAGATCCTTAGTAGCAGCTTAGGGTTCTTTAAATTGGAAGCATTTGCACTTGATGAGAAGTAGTGAGATGGACTAACTTTTGAAACTCTTTTTGTAATCATCCTCGAGTCGAGTTGCTTACCCGACCCATTAAAATCCTAATCTACCAACTAAACCTGAGCACCATCAGTTCAGCAGAAACCGAACCACCAACCTGCCTGATTGGCTAAAAAATCGACCCTACCCGAGTCAGTCAGGTCAGGTCAGGTCGGTTTGGCAGTTATTTTCCCCATCCCTACCAGTGATAAAATTTCATAGCCTTATTCCTTGATTAGATGCAACATAATATGCTTCAAATTCTGCTGCATGGTAGAAGAAGCTGTGAGTGTCCGCTTGCTATTCCTCCAAGCAATAGCTCCCCCAACCAATAGATAAATGTAGCATGAAATGAATTTTCTACTATCTTAGCATCCAGTAAAATCAGAGTCTGAATACCCTATGATTTCTAGCCTATCTGATTTCTTGTATCTTAGCATATAATCTTTTGTTCTATATAAGTACCTCATAACTCGGTTGGCTACTTTCCAATCATCTGTACTAGGGGTTGTTTAAATATCTGTTGCTTGCTAATCCCAAGTGCAGGAGTCGCGTAGTAGTATAACTCGAAGTACGAGTGTCGTTCTACCAGGAGCAATGAGAAAGATCGCAAAATTACTATAAACTACGAAAGTAAAATAACTAAAACAACTCAATTGAGAATATAATAATGAAATAAACGAACTTATATTGTAGTAAATTAATAAGAGAGAAACACTAAGGTGTCGGGGTTCCACCGTCAAATATTAATGCAATATTACTGATTCAATTATTTCCTTAAAACTTACTTAAGAGTAGACATTGAAATGATAAATTCAGTTAATGGTCGTTTATGCAATAAGCACAAATAATCTCCTATGGAATTAACCTCAAGTATAAACTGTACCTACGACAACAATCTATCAAGAAATAATTTCATTGAAATTACTATTAATCAATTGGGTAATCAAAACTTAAAAAGAATGGTTTTTTTTATTAAACAACATAAAAAACTTAATTGAACCCATTAAATAAATTATATAACAACCATCAATCATCTCAATAAACAAACTCAATGTTAAATTAACAATCCAATAACTAAAATTGCATAAAAAGTATTTGTCTAAATTGAATCAATAATATCACACAAATAATCTAGGTTTCTCCCCTAACCCTAGTTGGGAGATTAGTTCCCCATAGAAAAGAAATACAAAACCAGAATTTAGATGAAGATTTGAAGGTGAAAAACGAAATCCAGCCGTTTCCTCGTTCTCGACTTTTTCTCCTTTTTCCGTGACCTTTTTCTTTCCTAGCCGTTTTGTATTTGTGTGGTATGCATAGGTATATATCATGTGTTGTAATCAAAGAATGAGCCCATTAAGTGATTAAAAACCCACTAACTTGAAACCCACTAACTTCACACCAAGGCCCAATTTCATATGTGTATATGTCCATGCACTAGGCCCTTTTTTGTATCGTGTATGTAAGTGTGATGATGTTTTCCCAATCAAGAATGGGGCCATCAACTAGTATTACAATGAATATCAATTGGTTCCCTTTTTTTCTCTTAGAATTTCTTCTCTTGTAAAAGCGGTCAACCTGAGAAAATAGTATAAAAATCATTTAGTTAGTTATTATTATTGAGATCAATTGCCCAAAATATATAAATTAATACAAAATAAATATCACTTTTGAGCACTAATAACACCCCCAACTAGCTTATTGCTAGTCTCTAGCAATTGAAGTAACTTAAGAAATATCAAGCTCAATCTACAAAACCAAAAACAACCTCTAACTAATTTGCTTCCCATGACTAGCTCAGAGATAACCAAAACCGCATGGCAGAGAGTTACAATTTCAAAAAGATAACCACAAGAGTGAGCAAGACTTCTAAATATTTGTCACCACAAAGTTTAGTTCATAAACATCGATAATAGCTCAGTCAATATTAGTAAATTCCCTTGCCCCGGTTTCCACATAAACCAATAATCACAAATAAGCCTCAACTTCAAGTCTCACCATGGATATGTCACTCAGAATAAAATCACTCATAACTAGTTAGGGTTAGTGTTTCACTCAATTGATCTCATTAAAGGTGCCGCCATATGCTTGCTTGTTTACCGAGTCGTAGCTATCAATATGACAATATTACTTGAATCGAGAGGTCTTTATATAGGGTTGTAATGGGGCTGAAGGTTAAGGTTGAAAGAAAGGAAGTGTATGGGATAAACAACGGATTCTAGGAACTAGCAGAGCACATGTAGATGTAAGAGATATTAATCACATGAAACTCCCATCAACTTCTTACCGAGCTTGTATCATCTTTGTTTTTTTTTTTTTTTTTTGCTTGTACTTCATTAACATGTCACTAGTACCACAAAGAATCAAACTCAACTTTCTCTCTCTTTTTTTTTTATTTTTCACAACTCTTCTTTTTTTTCTTTTTTTTTTTTATGTTTTTTTTTCATGCTTCTTTTTTTTTTTTTTTTTGAATGCATTTAACTTAACACCCCCCAACTTGAATCATTCAATCATGTAACCATCAATAGCAAGTAACCTTCAACGCCAAAATCTCATCAATGCTCTACCAATTCCATAGAATAGGGTAGGATATAGTGTTTGAAGTTTCTGGATAGGGATGCATAGTTCAATAAAAGAATACTCTTATTTTGGTTCAAATGGGTTAACTAGGGGGTAGAAATTAAAGGATATGGGATAATATGGCAATGGGGATATATCCTAAGTGCCTCTGTCATCCACAAGTCATTGCCAAGTTGACATATGTTTCAACCGGTTCACAGCAAGTTCTAGAGTGTACACACGAAAATGAGATCATACGGACATGAATAAGTGTGATTGATGCATAATGTTTCAATCATAAGGCTCAAAAGCTCACAAGGGTTTATACAAGTCTACCCCCATTCATGACTTCTCAGCTCAAGCAAATTCCCAGACAGTGAAACGCACCAATGTGGCTGCGATATTATAAATGGCATGAAAAACGCGTTGTGGGGAAAAATATAGAGAATTAGTGCTCACAACTCATAGCAACCCACTGAATTCGTAACATCAAATATCATCCTTTGTCATGCCATCTTATAAATACACCAACACATCTCATCATTGATGGGAAGCAAAAATCCTATACCCCAGAAAATAAAAATAAAATAAAATAAAGAATAGACTATCAGATTTTCAAATTTTCTTTCAAATTTTTTTGAAAAGAAAAAAAAACAAAGGGGAGAAGGAAAAAAAGTTAAGAACTAACGAATTGCTAAGAAAATACTAAACAAATTTCTACTTCCTTCCCCCCAACTTAAAATTAGCATTGTCCTCAATGTGTGAGATCAGTAAAAGATGGAAAACAATTGAACTGAATTAGAAGGAAACAGTAAGAAAGACAACACCTGATAATGAAGAGTTCTCCAAGCAATTCCTCTGCAATTTGTTAGTTTCTAAAATAGTCGAATAATAGAAAAAAAGGAACAAAGCAATACTAAAATAAATAAATAAATAAATAAAACATTTACAAAAAATTTCGACGACAAGCCCAACGCATCAATCCTGATAGACCGGATTTTCTAGAGAGATGCTGTCATCCTCTAGAGTAATATTTTCTAAGAATGGTTTAAGATGTTGTCCATCGACCTTAAACACATTCCCATTCTTAGGGTCCTCAACCTCAATAGCACTAGAAGGAAAAATTCGCTTAACCACAAAAGGCCCTATCCACCTAGAACGAAGCTTACCAGGAAACAAATGCAGTCTAGAATTATACAAAAGAACTTTTTGACCAAGCTCAAAATTTTTCCTTAGAATTTTCTTATCATTAAAAACTTTCATTCGTTCCTTATATATCCTAGAATTTTCATATGCCTCATTCCTAAGTTCTTCCAATTCATACAACTGCAATTTCCTACGAGAGCCTGCATCACTCAAACTAAAATTGAATGCCTTTATAGCCCAATAAGCTTTGTGTTCCAACTCTACAAGCAAGTGACAAGCTTTTCCATAGAATAATCTATATGGAGACATACCAATCGGGGTTTTAAAAGCTGTACGATAAGCCCAGAGAGCATCAGACAGTCGTAAGGACCAATCTTTGCGGTTTTGATTCACCGTTTTTTCTAAAATTTGTTTTATCTCTCAATTGGATAATTCCACCTGACCACTAGTTTGTGGGTGATAAGGGGTAGCAACGTTATGAGTAACACCATATTTTTTCATCAAAGTTTCAAACGATTTATTGCCAAAGTGCTTACCTCCATCACTGATAATGGCTCGAGGCGTTCCATGTCTAGAGAAAATATTTTCCTTCAAGAATTTTAAAATAGTTTTATGATCATTTTTCCGACATGGAATAGCCTCTATCCATTTTGATACATAGTCAACACCCACCAATATATAAAGATATCCAAAAGATGAAGGGAACGGACCCATAAAATCAATGCCCCAACAATCAAATATTTCAATAACTAAAATGGGATTCAAAGGCATCATGTTTCTACGAGTTATCGCCCCTAATCTCTGACAACGCTCACATGCTCTACAATATGCATTAGTGTTTTTGAAAAGAGTAGGCCAATAAAATCCACACTGCAAAATTTTAGCGGTCGTTTTCTTAACAGAAAAATGACCACCGCATGCTTCATTATGGCAAAAAGAAATCACGTCATGCACTTCATCATTAGGAACACATCTTCTATAAATTTAATCACCACAGTACTTAAACAAATACGGGTCATCCCAAAAGAAACTACGTACCTCAACCATGAACTTCTTTCGATCCTGTGCATTCCAATCCTTTGGGGTTTCTCCTGTAGTAAGATAGTTCACAATGTGAGCAAACCAAGGCAATTCCTTAATAGCAAAAAGTTGCTCATTAGGGAAAGAATCATTAATGGGACGAATATAAGGATGCTCGTCAAAAACCAATCTGGATAAATGATCTGCCACCACGTTCTTTACTCCTTAATTATCCTTGATGGTGATGTCAAACTCTTGGAGTAAGAGGATCCACCTAATTAGCCGAGCCTTAGCATCCTTCTTACTAAGAAGGTACTTCAATGCTGCATGGTCAGTATAAACAACAACAGGCGATCCAACACGATAAGCACGAAATTTGTCTAAAGCAAAGACTACTGCAAGAAGCTCTTTCTCAGTTGTAGAATAATTCATTTGAGCACTATTCAAAGTTCTACTTGCATAGTAAATGACATAAGGTTTCTTATCTTGTCTTTGCCCTAGAACAGCCCCAATTGCATAATCACTAGCGTCACATATAATTTCAAAAGGTAAATTCCAATCAGGTGATTGCATAATAGGCGCAGAAGTGAACAATGCAATTAATTTATCAAATACAACTTGACAATTATTATACCATTCAAATGGAGTGTCTTTAGATAAAAGATTATACAAAGGTCTAGATATGGCACTAAAATCCTTAATAAACCTCCTGAAAAATCCAGCATGTCCTAGAAAGGATCTAACATCTTTTACGCTCTTTGGAAAGGGTAATTTGGCAATCAATTCAATTTTAGCTTTATCTACTTCAATCCCTCTAGAAGAAACAATATGACCAAGAACAATTCCAGAGGATACCATAAAATGGCATTTCTCCCAATTCAAAACAAGATTTTTCTCTTAGCATCTTATTAAAACTCTTTCTAGATTAGACAGACAATCATCAAACGAATCACCAAACACAGATATATCATCCATAAACACCTCAAGAATATGCTCCACCATATCACTAAAAATACTAGTCATGCACCTTTGAAAAGTAGCAGGAGCATTACACAGCCCAAATGGCGTCCTACGGAAAGCAAAAGTACCAAAAGGGCATGTAAAAGTAGTCTTATCTTGATCAGCCATAGCAATTTCAATTTGATAATAACCTGAATATCCATCTAGAAAACAATAAAACTCATGACCAGCAACTCTTTCTAAAATTTGATCAATAAAGGGTAAAGGAAAATGATCCTTCCGAGTTGCAGCATTTAGTTTCCTGTAATCAATGCACATTCGCCAATTAGAAACAACTCTAGTGGGGACTAACTCATTTTTATCATTTTTTACTACAGTTACTCCAGATTTCTTCGGCGCACAACCTGTGTTGGACTAACCCACTTACTATCAGATATAGGATATATAATTCCTGCATTACATAATTTTAAAACCTCAGTTTTAACAACTTCTCTCATGTGGGGGTTAAGTCTACGTTGTGCTTCTCTAGAAGGTTTAGCATCATCCTCTAAAAGAATTTTATGAGTGCAAACAAGAGGGCTAATTCCCTTAATATCAGCAAGAGTCCAGCCAATGGCAGATTTATGAGCATTCAAAACATTGATTAATTTACCCGCCTGTTCAAAATTAAGTTCAGAAGACATTACCATGGGAAAAGTATCATTTTGCCCCAGAAATGCATGTTTAGACCTGATGGGAGAGGTTTCAGCTCCAGGACTGGCGCTTCTATACTTGAAGGCTTGTTCTTGACACGAGGTGGGATTTTCTCAAATTTGGGAGCCCACTTTTCTTTGTCTTGCACCTGCAAAGCATAAAAAAGTGCACTAATTTCAGAAATTTCAGCAACTTGGGCAATTTCAGATTGAGTAGAATCATATGAATTCACAAGAAAATTTTCTAAAGGATCAGCAATGGTGCTTCTCGCAAATTGATCATGAGCTAGAGTCCCAATGAAGTCAACAAATTCATATTCATCGTCCCTTTGTGGCTGCTTGAACACATTAAAAATATTCACTTCTATAGTCATATTTCCAAAACTGAGCCTCATCACTCCACTCCTGCAGCTAATATTAGCATCACAAGTAGCTAAAAATGGACGACCTAAAATCACAAGAATTTGATGTTCAGCATCAGAAACAGGTTCAGTATCTAAAATAAAGAAATCAACAGGGTAATAGAATTTGTCAACTTGAACCAACACATCCTCAATTATTCCTCATGGAATTTTTACAGAACGATCAGCTAGTTGCAATTTAAGCGTTGTCGGCTTAATCTTACCAAGATCTAGCTACAAGTACACTGAATAAGGAATTAAATTCACACTAGCACCTAAATCAAGTAAAGCACGATCAACCAGATGATCTCCGATAACACAAGATAAAGTAGGGCTTCCAGGATCTTTGTATTTTGGAAGAATTTTGTTTTGAAGCACAGAACTCACATGAGCAGCTAAAAATGCAGCTTTCTTTACATTATGCTTTCTTTTAACACTACACATATCTTTCCAAAATTTAGCATATGATTGAACCTGCTTAATGGCATCTAGCAATGGGATGTTGATTTTTACTTGACTAAAAAGATCTAAAATATCATAATGATTATTCACTTTCTTTAAGCGTTGCAAAGCTTTAGGAAAAGGTGCAAGGAATGGACAATTCCCGCTCACGTCTCCCTCTTTAGATTCAATGAGCACATCATTACTGTTAGATTTCTCTACATCCTTAACTGAGGGAGTATTATCAATGACTTTCCCATTTCTAAGGGTAATAGAATCAACAGGCTCATAGAGTTCACATGAATTGACTCCCTTAGGATTGGGTTGAGTATTGGAAGAAAATTTTCCTTTTTCATTCACAGCAAGACCATTAGTCAATTTAGAAATTTGATTCTTAATATCCTTATTTTCCTCAACTAATTGACCAATCATAGAATCATACTTAGAAAACATAGCATTGTACCTTTGATTTTGCTTTTGCTGATCTTGCATGAATGCTTGAAAAGTATCTACCAATGAGGGCTTGGGATTGAATGAATTTTGTGTAAAATGGTTGGTTAAGAACACTTACCTGTTGTTGTGGTTCAGTTCTCCAACGAAAATTAGGTGGATCCTCGTTTGCTGGGTTGTATGTCTCTGAATAAAGGGAATAAGGCTTTTGAAAATTCACAACAGCAACAACTTGAGGGTCTTGTGACACCTGCAAAGGGGGGCAATTTTGACTAGAATGACCAATATCACAACAATATTCACATACTTCAGTTGTATTAGCTTGATAAATAGGTTGGGACATAGAACAGTTATTCAATTTGGCCACCAAAGTCTCATATTTCATTTTCAAAGTGTCTTCCTCCTGTAATTGAAAAATTCCTTTAAAAGAAGGTGTAGAAGACTTGGAGCGATCTGTGCTATCAAGAGGGTTAGGGGTGGACCACTGATAAGCTTTTTCAGCAATTTCATTTAAAAACTCTATGGCTTCATCAGGATCTTTCTGCATAAAATTTCCATTACACATAGACTCAACAAACTGACGATCTCTAGGGAGAAGTCCCTCATAAAAGTAACTAGCTTGACGCCAAGATTCAAAACCATGATGTAGACACAAACTTAACAATTCTTTAAACCTTTTCCATGCATGATATAATGACTCATTCTCATATTGAGAAAAATTAGAGATCTCTTTCTTCAAAGCCATTGTTTTGTGATTAGGAAAATATTCATTAAAGAATGCCTCACACATCTCATCCCATGAACCTATAGATCGAGCTCCCAATTAATACAACCAACTCTTTGCCTTATCTTTAAGAGAGAATGAGAAAAATTTAAGTTTCACAAAATTTAGGCCATCCCCTTGATTATAGAATGCACAAACAACGTCCTCAAATGCCCTAACATGCAAGTATGGATTTTCATTTTCTAGACCATGAAATGAAGGAAGTAGTTGGACCATACCAGGTTTGAAATCATAGTTGGGCATATTATGGGGTAGCATGATGCATGAAGGTGCAGTGTTATGTGTAGGATGCAAATACGTTTGTAAAGTTCTTACTGGTAGTGGAGGGTTATTATGTAATGCAAAATCATTATTAAAATCTTCCATGTTACGAGATGCAGCAGATGAACTAGAAGCAAATATATTTCCTATAGAAATGTCGGACTCAAACTCAAAGTCGTGTTCAGATTCAATTTTAGGCTTCCTAGCGAATCTACCTAAATGATCTCTATGACGCATATGAATGAAACAAAAACAACAAAAAAATAAAAATAATAAAAATAATAAAAATAATAGTAATATTAATAAATCAAATAATATAAAGATGATAACAGTAATAAATATAATAATATTGATAATATAATAAAAAATAATTAAAAATCAAAAATAAAAAAAAAAATAAAAAAAATTAATTTAAAAAGAGTAAAGATGGAACGAGTGTACCAAATATGCAGAAATTCTGCGTTCTTTGCTAAGTTGCTCCCCGGCAACGGCGCCAAAAATTGCTTGCTAATCCCAAGTGTAAGAGTCACGTAGTAGTATAACTCGGAGTACGAGTGTCGTTCTACCAGGAGCAATGAGAAAGATTGCGAAATTACTATAAACTAAGAAAGTAAAATAATTAAACCAACTCAATTGAGAATATAATAATGAAATAAACGAACTTATATTATAGTAAATTAATAAGAGAGAAACACTAAGGTGTCGGGTTTCCACCGTCAATTATTAATGCAATATTACTGATTCAATTATTTCCTTAAAACTTACTTAAGAGTAGACATTGAAATGATAAATTCAGTTAATGGTCGTTTATGCAATAAGCACAAATAATCTTCTATTGAATTAACCTCAAGTATAAACTGTACCTATGGCAACAATCTATCAAGAAATAATTCCATTGAAATTACTATCAATCAATTGGGTCATCAGAACTTCAAAAGAATGGTTGTTTTTATTAAACAATAGGAAAAATTTAATTGAACCCATGAAATAAATTATATAACAACCATCACTCTTCTCAATAAACAAACCCAATGTTAAATTAACAATCCAATAACTAAAATTGCATAAAAAGCATTTGTCTAAATTGAATCAATAATATCACACAAATAATCTAGGTTTCTCCCCTAACCCTAGTTGGGAGATTAGTTCCCCATAGAAAAGAAATACAAAACCAGAATTTAGAGGAAGATTTGAAGGTGAAAAACAAAATCCAGCCGCTTCCTCGTTCTCGGCTTTTTCTGCTTTTTCCATGACCTTTTTCTTTCCCAGCCGTTTTGTATTCGTGTGGTATGCATAGGCATTTATCATGTGTTGCAATCAAAGAATGAGCCCATTAAGTGATTAAAAACCCACTAACTTGAATCCAATGCCAAACAAGAATGAGACCATTATATTTCTTCACACCAAGGCCCAATTTCATATGTGTATATGTCCATGCACTGGCCCCTTTTTTGTATCGTGTATGTAAGTGTGATGATGTTTTCCCAATCAAGAATGGGGCCATCAACTAGTATCACAATGAATATCAATTGGTTCCCTTTTTTTCTCTTAAAATTTCTTCTCTTGTAAAAGCGGTCAACCTGAGAAAATAGTATAAAAATCATTTAGTTAGTTATTATTATTGAGATCAATTGCCCAAAATATATAATTAATACAAAATAAATATCACTTTTGAGCACTAATCATCTGTCAAGCTTTCCAATAATGAATACTATGTCTGAACATGTACAAATTTAAGCATACATCAGACTCCCAACTGTAGACGAATATGGAATCTTTTGCAGCTCCTTAACTTTAATTTCATTCTTAGGGTATTGTTCAAGGCTAAATTTGTCTCCTTTAGCGATAAGGGCGTCACCTGATTTGCAATCCTGCATGCCAAACCTTTTGAGAACCTTATCCATATAACTCTTTTGTAATAGTCCAAGAATACCCTAAGACCGATCTCGTTGTATCTGATTTCCCAATATAAAAGAAGCATCACTAAGATCTTTCATCTCAAAATTCTTTGACATAAATCTTTTAGTTTCGTGCAATGTGCCTATATCATTAGTGGCAAGCAATATGCCATCCATGTACAAACCCAGAAAACTTACTCCCACTGAACTTGTGATACACACAATCATCCACAACATTTACCATAATACCAAACGAGATAATTACTTGATGAAATTTGTGGTACCATTGACCGGAGGCTTGCTTGAACCCATGATCGATTTCTTTAATTTGCAAACCATATTAGTTGGGTCGCCTAACACAAAGTTTTCTGGTTGTACCTTATAGATCGTTTCATCAATATTACCATTGAGAAATGTTGTTTTTACTTCGATCTGATGTAACTCAAGATCAAAATGTTCAATAAGCACCATACTTGTCCTAAAAGAATCTTTTATAGAAATCGGAGAGTAACTCTCTTTATAATCGATGCTTTCCTTTTGGGTAAAACCTTTAGCTACAAGACGAGCCTCATATCTTTCGACATTACCTTTCGAATCCCTCTCGAATTTAAATATCCATTTATAACCAATGGGTTTCATACATTCTAGTAATGGCATACATCCACTTTTGAAAGTTAGAACCCTGCATGGCCTAATGGAAGTTGATTGGATCATCTTCCAACATTTCAATGTCTTCATCCCATTCTTAGAGAAATACTATATAATCATCCAGAATAACATTTCTCCTCTCTCTAGTAGATCTCTTTAATTCTTGATGTTGGTGACTTTGTTCTTCTTCTAGAACAATTTCCTCATCTTGAGTGGCGAGTTGTTCAACGTCAATTCATTTCTTGTTCAACACAGACGTGTAAGTCTGTAAGTGAAGGAAATTTAAAATTCCATCAAACATAAGTCTGTCAGTTCTAACTTTTGAGATATGACATAGACGCTTGTGCCATAATGACGCTAAATTTTCTTTATTTAATTTATGTTTAGTACCACATGATTCCACATGCTAAGCTTCACTATACGATGCAATAGTATCAAGCAAATAAAAGTACGAACAAGTACCAATAATATTTGAATTTAATGAAAGACTGAACTGATTATTTCCAAATGACAAACAATAATTGACTTTTCCAATAAAGAAATAGAAACCAACTTCTGCCTAAAAGACGGCACAACGAAAATGTCTTTTCAAATATAAATAATAATCAGTTCCTAACAATAACCTAAATGTGCATATTGCATCAACTTCTACCTATTTGCCATTGCCCACAAAGATGTGTCTTTCACCATTGGCTTTTGGTAGCTCAAGCAATCTTACATAGAAACACTTATGTGAGTGCTAGCACCAAAGTCTAACCACCAAGTGTTTTGAGGTACTAGAGCTAACTTACCCTCAAAATACACCAAAGTAAAGATTGTACCTTTCTTTACACACCAAACATGATACTTGGCATAATCTTTCTTCACATGTCAAGATTTCTCACAAAAGAAACAACCCCCAGTGTCCTTCTGCGGTTTCGTTTGTGCCGGACCCTTAGGTGCAACTTCATATTCTTTCATCTTTCTTTTACCCTTATTTTTAATGGTGCTGGCATTAGAAATGCTTCCCTTAAAGGCACTTAAGTGAGCACTTTCGGTGACGGCTTGCTTCAACCTTTCTTCCTCTTGCACACAATATGAAGAGCTCATTAAGAGTCCATTTCCCATGCTGACAGTTATCATTGACCTTAAATTGACTGAATTTTGTAGGAAGATATATTAATACCAAATGCATGAGCAAGTCATCAGACAAGTCAAGTTTTAATGCTTTGAGTTTTGAAAGAATATGAGACATCTGCATGATAAACCCCCTAATGTTTCCCTTGCCTTTATATGTCATTGCAATCAAACTTCGCGGAAGCATGCTTATTTCAGCCTTATCATTTTCCACAAAACACTTTTCAATTTTGGCAACCAAATCCTTAACATTAGTTAGCTCTTCAAACACTTGCATCCCTAAAGGTTTTGAAATGTCGCTATTAATGATCATTAGATTCATGCAATTTGAGCGACCCCACTTCTCAAAGTTCCTCATATCATCACGTAAACTTTCATCAATAATAGGAGCAGATTGCTCAATCCTTAGTGTAAGGTTTAGATCCATAGAGTCGAGAATAACTAATTTGTTCTTTTTCCAATCCTTGTAGTTGGTCCCATTAAGCATGGGAATAGAGCTTAATTTGGCAAATATGGTAGCAGCAACCATGTTAGCTATATAGAGAACAAAAATTACTAAATAAATTTTGTGCTTATATCAATATCCTTAATTAGCAATCAATAAATTCAAATAACGGAAATCTCACCACAAAATTCCGAGAACAACATTAATATCAACGTCCGTGGACAATAATATTAACTTAAGTGGTATTTTTGTTGCAATGATCAACCATCGACAACAAGTTCTGCCAAATAATAAGTCCCTCTTTGGATTGACTTATTATTCACATGAAAATCGAATAATTGTCAGATGTTTATCATCGCAGGAGTACATGATATTCTGCCAAATATTTGCCTTTCTTTGGTGTTGGGCGTAATATACACGCACAAATATACTCTGCAAGTGTATGGGCCGTACAAGTAATAAAGTGGACTCTAGGAGCCCGAATATCAATCCCACAAGGAAAGGTATTTGTATCGAGTTACCTATTCTAGAATGAAAGAAAAACTATATACAAGAACACATAATTAAAAGAAGGAAAAGCAACTATACTAATCTAACCTAAGAAAGCAATAAACCAAAGTAAGAAATGGGCATGATTCGCAATGAAACTCGGGTTAAAGAGATAGTTGGGATTCATGACTTCAATCAACCTAGTTTCGTTGATCCGTTGTTGAACTTAATAAATTACTTATCTTCGATGTTAGACCCGACTTCCTTATATAGGTAGTTCCTCTTTCGAATGTCAAACTACCCCTAATCAATTAATCCAATCTACTACATTTCTGTGTCGATTGTAAATCAATCAATTGTATTAAAATCTGTGATAGTAGCTCGGAGGATCACATAGGGTTAGGAGTATATTTCTATCCCATACAAGAACCTATGATGGTTGTTTCTACAGTCCAAGATGAGCCCCTTTTTTCGAAGAATAACACAACTTGCAAATATATATATATCCGGTGATCAGCCGAATCATGGAAACAGCTCAAAAACAACCACACAAGACATGAGCAATTCACTACAAATCATTTCCAACAACTCATTGGATTAACTAAAACATAGATTAATATCAATCAAAAATCCCAACTTACAATACTAGCTCATAGTATAGGAAATCATTTATACATATACAATCAATACAAAGGAAATAGAAATGAAAGAACAAAACAAGATTAAAGACAATTTCCCTTTATAGAGCAAAGTCTTGTTCTTCACTTCTTCTCCATGTCCTCTTGATTTCGTCGCTTCTAACTCCAAGCAATCACCCCCAATCAAGACCCCTAAACTAAAGAAGAGAAAGAAAGCAGAAAGGAAAAAGAGAGAAAGAAGAGAAAAGAAGGAGAAAGCAAGAAAACCTAAGCTAAACTAAAACTAAAGATGAAGATATGAATTAGGGGAGGAAAAAGGGTGTAAAAGGTCCCCAATTCATGGTTCTTATGTCCCCAAAAGACCCTTCAAAGTGATGAGGAAAAGGGAGAGAACTGGGAAAAAACAGGGAAATCCGAGGATTGCTGGTTCTGGTGTTTTTACGGCCGTATTTCCCATTTTACGGCGGTACAATTACTTGGTACAGCCGTATTGAACTCTCTGCATGGAATTGGCCAATTTTCTGATAATCTACGGCCGTAAAAATATAAGTTACGGCCATAAAATATCAGTTACGGCCGTACAAATTTTCTGCAGTTGCAGGCTTTAGTATTTTGGACATAAATTTTGATCCCGATATCCGATTAAGCCAATTCAAGTTGCATTGGAAACTAGACTTGACGGTCTACAACTCTCTAGGTGATTGTTTTTTCCAACTCAACTATTATCTTCATCAAAAATGCTCATCAACTTCGGACATCTTGCATTTTTCGTCCCGATCTTCCGTCTGGCCATATCTTTTGTTTTGGAACTCAGAATTGAGATCCGCAAAAAGCTACGGACTCTACTTTCCAAGCTCTTCCATGTCAGAATAATAAATGTGGCTGAGAAGATCTTCACATATTTGCACCCGAAGTCCTCCAACTTTAGAATAGTTGTAATTTAGTCGACGACTTCGGATTTCTTGACACTTTAAGTCCTTTTTCATCATTTTAGTCTCGTTTTCCTCCACAAGGAGGAATGGTACCTAAAAACACAATAATTATATATAATTATAAGTAGATATCCGCTCCAAATGAATGTAGAGATATATAAATAAATGTGCAAAATGCATACTTATCATTTGGACCGACTAATAGCCGCATGAATAAACACGCACACAAACATTTAATATCTCAATAGACTAGTCTTCACAATAGAGATCATTTTGGTGACATATTGTGTCAATTACTCTATGTCGAATATTAGCCAACCATATATTTGATTTCACTAATTGATTCCCCAATCAATTCCTATATCTATGGGAATTTAAACTGAATTTGGCAAAATTGACAATTGATTAAGCCATAATCGATTGAATCGAGTCCGCCATACTCAAAACACTAATATGGCCAAAATTGAATTATTTATGCTGTTGTTATCATTATAATATATGTTGCATAAATCTACAGTAAACTAAATTGAATCTATTCTCAACACGTCAATTATTAATGCATGTGTCAAAACGTTTGTTGACTTCAACGTGCATCAAAATTCTGTTAGAATTCAATTCCTCAAACTTAATCATGTAAGACATCGTATCCAAATAATAAGTGCAAAATTGAGGAGATTGAAAACCACAAACTCAATCAATTAAATCTCTATTAATTAATCTATAGCATGATAAGTGGTGCCTTTGTGGACCCATAACTCACAAGTCACAAGATCAAAACCTGTCTTTGATACCACTTGTAGGGTTTAAAGCCAAACTTAATTATCGAATGCCCATCTCAATCCAAAAAAAAAAGAAGAAAACAACAGCAGAAGTGTACCTAATTCCATAATCTGAATAGAGATCTGAAAGCACGGGTTATGATTTACCATTTGATGCGTAGTTCCTTAGGATTTTTCTGTCGATGGGGATGTAGAGAAAATAAAATGTACACTCGGTTGGGGACCATGACCACTTGATATAGATAGTTGCTAGGGCTATAGCTATTTCTCATTATTTCTAAATTGGCCCCTCGTCAATTTAGAAATATGAATTGGTCTCTACACATTAATTCCATGACTATCTTAAAACCCAATTAGCCAAATTAAACCTTATAGATCACTTTTAATATTGGTTAAGCCTTAAAATAGTCAACGCACATTTAAAACACATATGGCCTCATATGTTGAATATTTTTTCCAACATGTTTTTCTACCCTTCTGTTAGCTACCACCCGAGAATATAGAATGTAATCTCAACCAAAAAAGGCCCTTACATTATATTTAAAAGCCGTAGTAGTGTTATAAAGGAAGAGAAAATTAATACCTTAAATCAAATGAAACATAATAATTCCTCAAAGTATTCTTTGATATCTGAATGAGTTCTTCCGTACTCATTTACAATTGCAAATCTCACTCTATTTATAGCCAATTATATGAGCAATCAAACAAAGGCACGGGACCCATATGAGCCTGGATTCGTAATTCACTATATACAAAACAATGAGGTGGAGCGTGTGTCGATAATTCATAATGCTCCACCTTGAATGATTATTAATGCAAATGTCTTCTATACTTGTTTTGAGAAATCCCAAAAAGACTTCCAAACTGATTGTATGAGAGTTTGGAACGATCACTTGAGTAATAGTTATTCACCATCAAATTATATACCAACGGCCACCTACCCTTGCTGCCTTTGTTTTACATCTTGTAGATAGTGGAATGACTGTTTATTCAACGACTGTCTCATTAAAAAATTCTTGCCAGGAAAAATCTCGTGGGACAAAAACCTAACGAGTGAAAAGAGTAAAGTTACTCCCTTTGATGTTGATAATTCTTATAGGAGTATCCATATACCCTCTCATTAAAATTTTGTCAAGAAAACCTTGTGGGAAAAACTTGATTGAACAAAAAGATTACAGCTACTCTATCTGATTTCATATTTTGAGGACGGTTAATTGTGTTATCATTTGGACTACAAGTGTTGTCGTCATTATAACCTGGTCCACGGTCAGTCGAGTTGGCACGTATAAAGAGAATGACATTATAAAGCAAAAGAAGATGACTGATTCGCAAGGACTATCATGAGCACTTAAACCCATGAGATAACTGGCCTCCTCCATCCTTCCAATGAGCCCTGAGACCGCTTCAGTCACCAACAAGAAAAGGTACTAAGCAAACAATTTAATTGCACCTACTTATTGAAGGAATGGACAATAGCTTAAGGAACGGTACATATAATTAACTATATCGTATTAATTAATTAAAGAATGGTAATTCTAATAATAATAATAATAATAATAATAATAATATTATTATTATTATTATTATTATTATTATTATTATTAAGGAATGGTATATAATCTATCTATATCTATCTATCTATATATTAATAAAATCTATATATTAATAAAATGAGGACAATTTCCCGCTCAATCTTATAATTTTTTAAATTAAAAAATACTATTTTATTTATATTTCCCACTCAAGCACAAACACCTAATTTTTAATCCATGCATAATCTCCCGTTATTATCACCTCTGATCTTTTGATGGAATCACTCCTTATCCCTCAAATCCGTGTTATTATCATGTGTGATCTTTTTAAATCGTCCATCCATATCTCTCCCATTAAATCACGCAAAATCAAGGAAAAAATTATAATCAAACGACTGGAGGTGGAGTCCCAATCTGATTAAATTGTCATTTCTTATGTTATTTACCATAAAAAAAGGAAAATATATTATTATAATTTTTATTTTACACATATTTTAAATTATAATTTGGTCATAAATCTCCCCATGCACCGCACGGGAGAAAATACTAGTTAAGATTATATGATAACTAAGAAATTGTACATAATTAAAACAAATTTAAATATTTTTTTTGTTAATATAGAAGAAAATTTTAAAAATTAAGGAATTAATTGATATTGATTCATAATTCATATACGCGCGTTATACATAAGAGGTTGTTGATTGTATGTTCTTGAGAAGTGAAATTCGTCAAAACTAAAATTTTGTATTAAAATATGGCAGCTGAAGATGATAAGTATGATGATTTTTGGGTATGAGCAAGTAATGTACAGTAGTCAAGCTCAGAATTGCGTGTAAGAAGTTTGCACTGGTCGGAATTTGAATCCAATTTCTTTTTTTTTTTTCTTTCCTTGAAAATGGAAAAAGGCACTTTCTGATGCCGTCTCTTAGTAATTTATGTTGATGGGTCCAAATAAAGTCTTTCCCATAAATTGTAAATTTCAATTATTTTTTTGGCGCAAAAATGATTTCATGGATTTAGTGGATGTTTATTTTGTTCATCTTATTTCTATAGTGAATTTAATGTTTTATGAGCAATCTTATGGAAATATTTATTTTTGTTTTAATATTTATATCTTTTCTTGATTAGTTAGAAGTATAAAATCCTATACCTTGATTAATTACTTATCAGTTAGAAGTATTAATTAATTTTTTTTATTGTATTTGTTAAATACTTTTTATTTTTTTAAAAAAAATTAATATAAACGAATAAAAAAATTTTGAACAATTTTGAGGCATACAAGTATAGCTGATGATATATATCTTTAGAAAATTTACTAGCATTTAAAATCATACAAGTTTGTTTCAATCTTTCTTTATATTATGTTATTTATATCTCTATTAAAGTAAGATAGGTGACCTCATTTTTCCCCAAATCAATTCTGTAAATTTTTTTTAATTGTAAATCGGACGTTTTGGTTTAATAGTTTCTATAATAAAATCACAATGTGTGACGTTATGATGTCCAATATACATTGATATTAGAACACGTGTAATATTTTTTATACGAAAAAAAATTATTGGTTTTTCAAATTTTTTTATGTCCGAGGAAGCCAATACTACTTGGCAATGTGTTTATCTTAGAATATTACTAGCCGCATTAGTGCGTGCGTGGAAATGATATAGGCGTGTTGTAATGGTTAAAAAATCTATATATTAGATAAATAAAGTTTAATTAGAAGTTAATAATTAAAAAATGGTTATTAGGATAAGAAGGAAGTTATTGCATTGTTGTTGCAATTAAATGCTGTCACATGTACAATTAATTATTTTTGTAAATAGTAATAATTAATTAATAATACTAATCAGATTACTATATGATTTGTTAGTTAATTAGTTAATCTTGATTTTCGAAACTTTTTAAAAATGGTTCATTTTGCTTTTCATAGATATTTTAGCGATTGAGGTTACACAGAAATATTGAGTAAATTAATTTATTTTTTCGTTCGCCATCACAGGATTTTAATATTACTATGATTTTATATTACTCTTAAAGATTTAATCACATAGTCTCAGGACGTGAAATGTGTAATTTATTATTTAACCTATTAATTATTTTGATATGCTATAAATATACAATGACATAATTAATTAATTGTAGACATTGAATAACTTTATAATTTATTATTTCTATTTTTATATTTCAAACATCACATAATTATTACATCATAAAAAATAATTAACCCATAATGCATACAAAAGGTAAGTGCTAAACGTGGGAAATGGTCCAATTGGAATGCACGTGTATGCAATTGGAAATTGTAACCGTGGTGCAAACTGTTAATTTGCCACACATTTTTGTTTTTTATTTTTTTCCATCAACAAGAATTAAGCGGCTTAGGTTACATATAAATCCTAAGTAAATTAATTTATTTTTCTAATATTACTATCACTTAATATTTTAATGACCGTCTTAAAGATTTAATAACATAATCTCAACACATTAAATGCTTAAAATTTTGGGTTCATTTTAATTATTTTTCATGTTTACATTTTTTTAATTTCCAGTAATATTTTTTTTCAAAAGAATAATTATTTATTTCTAACTGTATTATTAACATTAATATTTTAAAATGTGATTTTTTTTCGCCGATTACACTTATTCACAATTTTCATTGGTCATGATTTAATAGAATGTAATGTTTGTTAAAAACTTCGTTAAAAAATTTCAAAGTTTTGCCAATTGTTTGTAATATTAGTTTATATAATTTATTTATGTATACTACTTATACCGTATTTAATTATTACAAATTCATTATGATGTGAATTGTAAAGAGATTATATTTGGGATTATCATTAATCTGCATTGTAACCCATGGCATAATTTGTGTCGTAACAATTATTCATAAATTTTCAACATTGCAATTGAATAGAATGAAGTGTTTGTTGCAAACTATGTTAAAAAAACTAAATAACTTTACAATTGTTTGTAATATTGGTTAATAGAATTGATTTATACTACTGGTAAGATATTTAATCCTTATAAATTTATTACACGTTAAGTATAAATTTATTATTTTTTATATTATCATTAGTTTACACACAATTATGATACTACGATATTTAATCATTATAAATTCATTATTACGTTAAGTATAAATTTTTCATAACCTGAAATTTGTGTCACTAGTATATAATTGACTTTAGGGGACGCCCATTAGGTGTCGTTTTTATTCAAAATGCCTCTAGTGGTGCGGGTACTCAAGAAAGGGTGGCGGTTTTAGCAATAATCCGCCACCCTAATTTTTTTTTTTTAATAAATGTGAAAATTTAGGGTGGCGGTAACCGCCACCCTAAGTGGCATATCGGGTGGCGGTCGTAACCACAACCGCCACCCTAAACAAAAAAAAAAATTTTAAAAATCATAATATAGGGTGGCGGTTGTTCAACACAACCGCCATCCTAAGTGGTATGTCCACAACCGCCACCCTAAACAAAAAATTAAAAAAAATAAAAAATATAATATATGGTGGTGGTTGTATGTTAACAGCCGCCACCTTATATTATTTTGGGTGGTGGTTCATTTCTACAACCGCCACCTATTTTTTTATTATTAAAATACTATTGGGTGGTAGTTTTTTGTTATAACTGCCACCATTTCCTTTTAAATATTCCACCAGCATGCGAATCGGTCATTCCTGCTTCTCGCTTCTGAGTTTCTTTCTCTTTTCGAAAAATTTTCGAAATTTCTTGCAATATTCATGACCTCAAATCAAATTTAAGTGTAATTTCTTGATAAATTGATGCCACAATTTAAACAAGGTAAACTTCTCCTATCTTTTTAGTCCCAATTTCGTGTATTTTTAGGTTATAATTTAACGTCCCCAAATTCTAGGGTTTGTTGAAATCGGATTTTTATTTACAAGTTGGAGCCACAACTCTGTCAATTGGACCCAAATTGAGGTTAGTAAGTTAATGTCCCCAAATTCTAAGTTTTTTTATTAAATATTTTTTGATTGTTTATATGCATATATTATTGAATTAGAGGTGTAATTTTATTGATATTATGGATTAAAAAATTTAATAGTCAATATAATTTTTTTTCGAGTTTTGGGCAAGCAAACTTTAAATGGCCATAACTTTTGCATACGATGTCCGTTTTCAGCCCACTACACCATTCCGGAATCGTCGCGACGAGATCTACGACAGTCACCACTATTACCGTGACCCCACGTTTCAGGCCCATCTGAGATTGTCCAAGGCCTCGAAACGCAATTTTTAGTTTTTCATTTTATAGATTTGTATTTTTGTTCTTCGATTGTTCGTTTCGTTATTTCATTTCAGAGTATTTTAGGGTTATATTATTTAAGAACAGCTTGTGTTGTAATTAGAGGCGACTGCCTTTGAATAAAAATTATTTCGTTCTTAGTTGCAATCTTAATTCTGTATTAGTAGTTCATTGGTCATCCAAAAAAAAAAGGACAAGGGTGGCGGTTCTGTATTAGAACCGCCACCCTAAATATTTTTAAAATAAATATATATATATATATATATATATATATAAAAGGGGTGGCAGGTTGTTTAAAAAACAACCACCACCCTAAGTATTTTGGGTGGTGTTTTTTAAACCGCCACCCTTTCAGCAACTTTGGGTGCCGCCGTTTTGGGTGGCGATCAAAAAATTGCCACCCTAAATATAAAACAACCGCCACCTAAGCCCTTTTTTGTACTAGTGTGTGTTGATTCTATCACAACTTTTCATGGTTATAAATGTCAATTCTTTTTTTTTCTGGTTTGAAATGAATGTTTGACATAATTCTACATTGATTATTGGTTACGTTATTTGGTGTTAACTTCTTTTAATCATATATTTAAATAGCTACTATAATTAACAATCTTATGCCATGGTTCAAATTTTCGTAAATAACTCATTTTTATTAAAACAAGGATTCAATTATAGATGATTACATTCAATCATTGCAAACATGCGGAATAAAACATGTCACACATTTATAATTAAAAATTTGCCAATATTTTCGATCATTTTTACCTTTAATTTCTGGTAACTAGCTACTTAGAAATACAAATGTTGATATGATGAATTTTCCAATTTCACCCCAACCTTTTAAAAAATATTAGTTGATATTGTCGGGTATGAGGTTTCCTTTTCGGGTCCAAAGAAGACAATTTCCATTGATTTTATGATACGTCATAACTATTAACAAGAGTCAAGGACAATCCCTGTCACACATTGGTCTCTTCTTGAGAAAACAGTGTTTAACCATGATCAAATGTATGTGGCTATTTCTTGAGTAACAAATTGTACCGGGTTGAATGTGCGTTTTTTATGATAAAGAAGGGAATTGGACTAATGTGACTACGAATGCTATATTTAAAGACGTTTTTCAAAATTTTTTATGTTATTTATTAAAAATCTAGCACTTTTTGACTAAACTACATTTTTGTGTATTTTTTCTTTTTCGATTAATTTTATGACATGTAAGTGTTTGACTATAATATATACATTATTTAAATTATAAAATAAAGACTTATGTAACTAACCGGGTGAAAGTACGCGTGGGAAAATTTCGCAAGTGCACGAGTCGTGATCAAGTAATAAAGTGGACTACGAGAGTTTGGATTATCGTACCCCCAAGGATTGGTATTCGCAATCGAGTCACTTATTCTAGCGTAAAATGAACACGTGGAGGTAGAGGTGACTTAAACTAGACTAAACTAAAAGATAAAGAGAATAACAGCATAAATGTGGGAATGAATGGTGATGCACTTGAATAAAGGGTAGTTGGGAATCAAGACTTCAACCAACCATAGTTCAATCAACTCATTGCCTAACCTCTAGATAATGTCCAATCTACAATTGTTAGGCCCGATTTTCCTCTATTACTACTTACCTCTCTCGAGTGTTGAATTAGCTCTAATTAATGGGGTTACCTACAATATCTCTATGTAGGTGGTAGCCACTAATCGCATTACCCATTGTGAAAATACTCAAAGGACCACCTCGGGATAGGAATATCTCTATATCTTACAATTATGAGACCTAGGGCGGTTGCTTCCACTGTCCAAAATGTGCCCATTCTCTCGAATAATGACACAAATTGCAAATGCATAAATTCGGCGATCAAGTGAATCATGGAAACAATTCAAAAGCAACCACACAAAGGATGGACATTCAATACAAAACAAAGACAAATCATTAATTAAATTAGGTTAATATTCATCATTCATCCCAACATTACAATAATTAGCTCACAGGGAAAAGAATTCAAGACATTAATACAACAGAAGCACAAATGGAAAGAAAAATGGACAGGATAAGAACAAGCTAAGAATCTCCCTTTTGATGCTCATTCTTCAATCTCCACCACTATCTCTTCTTGCGTCCTCCACTATCTACTCAAAGGAACAATTCCAATCAAACCCCTAACTACAAGAAAAGAAAATAACAGAGAAGAAGAAAGAAAGGAAGGAAGAAGAGAAGCAAAGAAGAGGAAGAGAGAAAACTAAAGCCTAAACCTAAACCTAAACGTAAATTAAACCTAATTCTAAACTGGAAGATGGAATGTGGAATTGGGGATGATTTGGTGTGTATAATGCCCTTTATTCATGTCTCCAAAATCCCCAAAAGGCCTCCCAAGTCGAGTGAAAGAGAGGAAGAAAAATGGGAGAAAATGAGAGAAAATCGCGGGCTGCTGCTGTTGGTTGGGGTTTACGGCCGTAACACCCGAGGTTGTGGCCGTAACATCGCCTCAGCTGAATTTAGCCAAATGCCGACTTCGAAAATTGCAGTAGAGGTCCTCCAACTTTTACTTTGTTTCATTTTAGTCCTCAACTTTTGAATTTTCTTACAAAAAGGTCCAGAAATAATTGCATCTCAAGTCCTTAATCTTTTGGAAAGTTACAAGTTGGTCCTCAAACTTCTAAAAATGTGGCACTTTTGGTCCTTTTTGCTCATTTTTCCTCGTTCTCATCCCAATTGAAGATTTAACCTAGAAAACACAATAAATACATAATATTAAGTAGAAATCCGCTTAATCTAATGATAAGTTACCCATTTAGAGATATAAATAAGTGTGTATAATGCACAGTTATCGACAATTATATAGTAACTAGTATTATTCTCATGCGTTGCATGGGATGACGAAGATGGTATATTTACATAAAATTATATTATAATATAAGACAATAAATTATTATGAATAAATAAGAAAAATAACGAAACATATGCAATATTATAGATTTCAACAATGGTTTACAAATTTTGATTCGAAATATTATCTTATAAGAAAAATGAGATATTAATTATCGCAATTGATGATTTTAGATAAGAAAATAATATTTTGGAACAAAATTTAGATAATATACTGATTTAAACAAAAAAATAATATAAATAACATGTTTTATGAGTCATATATAACTATTAATATGATTAACAATGATCATATGGTGGGCCTATACAAACATAAATAAACTTTATGAATATTGAATTGATTTTGTACCATATTTAACTCGAATTGAATTTTGAATGGTGAATTGATTTTGCACCATATTCAGCTCCAATTGAATTAAAAATACAGTTAACTGATTTCATTCTCCTTAATGTGATAATTATAAAAAAGATGACTTTTATTTCATTTTTAAATACGTGAAATTTTTTTTTCTGCAGCAGATTATCGCCACCCACGTGATATTATGCCAAGTTGACACCTCAACTATATAATTGATTTGAAAATTAAGATGTATATAAAATGACTAAAATGTAATATCCAAAAATCAAAATACAACCCTACATATAAAAGAATTAAAATAATGTATAAATTAATTCAAAAAATAGAATACATATAAAAAAAGATAAAATACAAATCAAAAAATAAAATAAGAAAAACAATATCAAATAAGAAATGTAACATAAATTAAATGAGAAAACGAATTAACTCCTAAAAATTAATGTCAAACATGGTACTGCCACCTAGGTACTTTGCCTAGGTGGCACTTCTTTTAATAATTAATAATATTAATATTACTATAAGATTAAGATTAAGATATGTTATAAACATTAAATACATTATATGTGGTAATATTTAATATTCATTAAATGTTGCTATAGTTTAACTATATATTGGTTAATTAAAAACAGTAATCCTATATATGTTTCTACTTTAATCTAGGATGACAGCCAAACTGCATAGATGAAGTTAGGGATCCGCGATTATTTCAGAAATTGAAAATTATGAACTATCTCTTTTGTGATAGTTCATCATTATTATCGTTAGCGTTGTTTATGACGTTGTTTTGAATTACATTGAATTTTGGGTTGAACGTTGTGTTCATTTCATTTTCAATTTATTTAATTTTCAATTGGATATTATCTTGATTTCATTTTTATATTAATACAATGTTCTTATGTGAAGTCCATAATGTGGTCACAACTATGTGAGAGATTAGAGAAGGCTTCTTATTTATTTTTAGGTTGTGATAATTTTATTCCATTTGACACTTATATTAATGATAACTAATTTATTTAGAATGTAACCTCTACTTTAAATAAGATTGTAGCAATATATGCTACCCAATCTGTTCATTTTACCAAATAATATATTACTATCAATTACACAATTATGAATTACGTGGTAAATAATTTATTTTTCAGTGATCTTTACCACAAACTTCAATTTACACAATTTTACTCACATGCAACGCACGAGTGTAAAAACTAGTATGTATAATAATAATCTTAAAAATATATATTATTAAATAATAACACCTTAAAAAATAATAAAATAATATATACATAGACTCCAAGAAATTGCACTCTATGTTCTCAATTTATCATTAAAAATTAAAATAAAATTTCGCATTTCTCTTTTACCCGATGTTGTTATTTCGTATTTTCTAAGACAGATGTTTTCATTCAGACATTGCTCATCACCGATGTTCCAAAGTAAATCATACACATATTCACTGTATTAGTCTACAGGCTCGAAAAACTTATAGATGTAAATGAATTTTATGAAGACTTGAATACTTTATGACATAATATATAAAAATGATTATGTCCTTTTTTGTATTATCTTTTTGTATATGTACTTTATGTATTTATTTTAATTAAATAATTTTTAAATATATCTCCCATGCAGTGCACGGATGCGAATACTAGTTTTTTAAATATTAATGTTGTTGATTTCATAACTTAAGCCTTAATTATGATTATGGGAGGTTACATATATTAAAACACCAACGGTAATTATAATGAAAATTTCTCAACGGTTATGGCTATGCATTAATAATAATCTATAGACTAAGATATATATATATATATATATATATATATATATATATATCAAAAGATCAGAATATACCACTATTCTAACATTTCTAGTCATAACCCAAAAGAATGACCCTTTATTTGTTTCATTATCAAACTTTAAAGTGTTGCAATAAACTTTGTATTGCTTGATTCTTATAGATGTATATGTAATATTCCAAATTTATCTATATTAGTTATATTATTTGTCAATTCAATAGAGGATTGTTTGATTTTCTCACCTTGGTCGTGTATATGGCAAGAGATACTACTGCGAGCTCAAAAAGGGTTTTATCTTGAAACCATATGAGCCGATACCACCTAAATGAAGAGAAGCAAATACAATTTTAGGATATTGTCCTTAACACGACTATCCTTAAATGCTCAGTTTTCCAAATTTTACACTGTTATTTTATTTTATTATTTTTTGTTATTTATCCATTTTGCGAGTTATATTTTTGTTACACAAATCATACATTTCCACCTACGATAAATTTATAACTAATAGCCTAGGATACAAGTAATCACAAAATGAATATTTATAAATAAGGGTGTGTTTGATTAGATTATTTTCAATGAAAAATGTCATCTTCCCATTCAAATTTTTTGTGTTATTAAAAGAGAGTTTTACTTTTTATGAAAAAAAAAATTATACCTTTTTACAAAAAATACATATTTTTCCATCAAAACAAGAAATTAATTTGAGTTGTGAAAAATATCAAAAATTAAATCCTTCTTTTCTGACCCTCCACTCAAGCACACCCTAAATAGAAATTTATGTATAATTATATTTGTATGAAACATGATAAGATTTAAAATTTTTATTAATAGAGGATTTAAAATGTTAAAAATATAGTAATAATTCAATAAAATAGAGCTTTGAGCAAATCGGAAAAAATTCTAGTACTCATAGAGTACCAAACACTATGTACTACAGGTGTAATACCGCATATTATTTCCGTTATAATTACGAGTTTTATTCGTAAGTTATTTAGTCAATTTAATATAGTTAATTGTAATTGATAATTATTATTGATAATTATGATGGATTTCTATTGAGTTTTGTTTTGCAGTAGAGGGACTCGAATACCATCATGCTCAACGTGCCACTCAGAATATTTGATTTAATAAAAATGAATTTAAGTGTTATATTATCACGTTTGTATTTAAATTATTTGCAATTTAAATGTTTTACTATTTACGTATGATTTAACCAAAGAAAATAAAAATGACAAGCTAGAATTGTGTATTTTAATTTTGGGGCTAATTTATAATAGCCTATTCTTGAACCCAAAATCCAAAAGCCCAATATTACATCCATTACTATTAATCCAACCTAAATTGTCTTGGGCACCAAGAAAAAAAAGGGTATAGGGAGAACAAGCCCGAGTTGGATTCACCAATTTAAAACCCAATTAAAATCAACCAAAGCTCATTCTACAACTCACGTTTCCTCTCTTCCTCTCACCATTGGCTCTCTCTCTCTTTCTTCCCCTCTTGTGGTGACCTCTATTTGGTTCTAATAAGGTAATCTCTCTACTCTTATCTTTTCTACCCTAATATATGTTGGTGGGGGATAGATAATTGAAGTTCTATGGATTAATTGAGATTTTGGTGGTTGGGGATAAGAAATTTATTGATACTTTGAGTTGGGCATGAGGTCTTGATATGGGATGAGATTAAGACTACTTGATATCCACCAAGCCATCGTAGTGTTTGATGAATTGCTTGAAAGAAAAACCAATGTGTTTTGCACCTGTGACTTTTTCAGCTTCTGCTCTCAACTTGGAAAGGCTGTAACTTTTAATATAGATGGAATTTCTAGGTGATTCAAATTGTAAATCCTCCATGAGTTACCTATCATTTAGAATTGGTTTGACATCATTTGGAGTCTCGTAGAGTATTTTATGATGCTTTTTGTCAGACTGGACAGATTCTACCCGAGAACAAGGTATTGTCCGGTTAAAAATCATTTTGATGCCCTAAACGTGACTGATATGAGGCGAGTTTTAAATGTGATGAATGTGTACGAGTTTTCTACCTTTTGTAAAAATTTTAGACTTTTATGATGTCGTTTACTATTTTAAATAATTTGATAAACTCATACTGCCGTAGCAGGGTATTTTTCACAGTTTCTGTGCTTAGAGTTGAAAACTTCTTTTGGCTTCCATAATTGGAGTTTAGATGTGATTTTAATGAATGACATTATTCAATGAGTTAGTTATCCTAGAAAATTGGAATTGCATGATCCTCCGCTTTCATTTGGGAGTTATTCCCATTCTTGTCGAGATCGACGGATTAATTTGTATACGAGTTGTGATCCACTAGAAGTTAATGAGGTTAAACTAAATTATGTCAATTAGGATCTTTGGCACGTTAATCCCGTGAGTGGCGAAAGGCACCTCCACTTGCTTCCCAAAGTAACTTAGTAAGGACTCCAGGTAAGTAAACTCATCCTTTGAAGTTCGATTGAAGTTGATTGTTTGAGGTGTGATTAACATGTTTAGTGTGCTGCGTGCAACTATTTGATTTAAATACTTCCATTACTTCTCGTATGTATAATATATCCGGTTTTACATTGAAGTATGCATGATTGACATATCATGGCATTCACGAGTAGTGCTAATCAATGATTTTTCGATAAGTTAGGTATTTGATGTGAAAGTGAAATACTCTCTTTTTAAAAGTATGTATCCCAAATTTTTGAAGAAAACGGGTGTACATCTATGTCATGAAAGGTGTCAGTGGGAAGTGGGGCGCGGGGGGCCAGGCGTACCCAATGGAAAGTTAATGTGAAATTGAAAGTGAAAGTTAAGTTGGAAGTCGAAAGTAATTTTATCCGCTTTGCGGTACTACCGGTAGAATTTTGTCTGGTTCCAAATAAGAATCGCCCACTGCATCTGATTGACTAGGTGATACATCAAGTGAGCTCACGATGGAAAGAAAGATAGTTATTTAAATGCCTAAAGAATGTTGGAAAAGTTAAAATGGGGATACATGTTGTGAAGTTTAATTTAAACCTTGCACCGCATAAGCATACATCACGTGCATGGGGTTTACTTACTAGGCTTGAGCTCATGTAAGATTATTTTTCCATTCATTATAGGTGATGAGAGTTAGAGGAACGAGGAAAGCGCTTGGAGGCAGATTCAGACGGTGCCCCTTTTGCTAGTTTCAAATTTTGAAGTGAAAGAACTTATAGTCATTTAGGATAGCTACTTATTAGTCATTTGTTTCATTCTTTTAACTGTTTACCGTGATTTAATGGTTTTTGTTATTTTAAACTAATGGATAGGTTGGGAGTTATTTGAGTCTAAATATGGGATTGTTGTTTCTAATTTATTCGTATCTTCCTAAGGGGTCTCGGAGAATTTAATTTAATTATATTCTTGAAGCTTGTGTGAGGATGCTCAGTTCCTTAACAGGTGGGTTATGTCCAGTCACAGGGTAAATTCTACCGAAATCTTTAGAAGACTTTGCAAAAAAAAATAAACAATAATATTTCGTATGTTAATTTATTTATTTTCCGCATTTTAAAGTGAAATAAAGGGTAACACGTCTAGGTATAAGTTTCTGGATTTGGAGTGTCACAACAGGCTAATGAGAACTGTCCATCTACATATGGGGGTCATATTATTTATTAAATTGTGACCCCTAATGTGCATATCGGCAACTCTCATTGACTTGAAATCCCAAGTTAAATATTCTAAAAGTACTAGAATTTTTTCCGAGCAAATCAAAACATAAAGGGGCGTTCTGTTTGCCGTTTTCAACCTATTTTCTATTTTCAAAAATATTGAAAACGCATTAAGTTCATTGTTTTCGAAAATATATTTTCGAAACCCTTTTGAAGATTTGTACAGAAAACACGAAAATGTGTTTTTAACGTTTTCGGCGTTTTCTATATTAAATATTGAAAACAAGAAAAATGCATTTTCAGATTTATATTTATTACATTGGAGTCCAAAGTTTTATTTTTCGTCCGTTTCAATCCCCGACCACCACCAAGCACGTCCAACTACCGCCGAAAAAGTTAAACCGCCAGACTTGGTGGTTTGACCACTAGATCATGTGGTTCTCCACCTAAGAACCACCGCGACGGTGGTTTGCAGGAGTGGAGAACCACCTTCACAAGTGGTTCTCGACTCTGAGAACCACCTGCAGTGGTCGGCGAAGGTGAGTCTCCACCTTGGAGAACCACTTGTGGTGGTCGGCACGTGGGGATTGGGGTGGTGGGTGGGGTGGGATAGGGTGAAGATGAGGGCTTTTTGAAAATTTTGAAAAGTTTGAGGGCCTTTTTGTAATTTTTATTATACAAAATTGTATTTTTGTAAAAATATAAATCAAACACGTTTTCTATTTTCTCGTGTCAAAAATAATTTTTCAAAACAACAAACCAAATGAATTTTCAATTTTCTCAAAACAACAACTGAAAATAAAAAATACTAAAATATTTTCCAAAATAAAGACAAAAAATACAAAACAAACAGAACGCCCCCTAAATTTTTTTATTTCGTTCCCTGTAGAAGCCGATGACAACAAAATAAAATAAACCTAAATATCTAAGTATCAATAAAGAGCAAATTATATTTATTCCATTGAAAAACAATTTCCGGATAGTGACATGCGTATGAATACTGAATACAAGCACAAATGCGGACAGTGACATGCATATGAATACAAGCACAAATGATTTCGGCTCCACATAAGCAAGAGAATTTTGGGGATGCGACCAAAGGTTCTATTGCAGAATTACTGGGATTACGTGTCTTGCATGTGTATCGTCAATATTATGTATCCCATTCGTGACATAAAAATAGTTTATATCTCATTTTTACATAGGAAAATCTAATTAATATTCTTTGAAAAATACAATTTAAAATATTTTTCCTAATATACTCTTTCACTTAATTATAGTATTCAATTTTATTACTTTTTATTTGTTGATTATAATGCACATCAAATAGGGGCATGTAAGGAAATCAAAAATTAATTGAGGAAAGTAGATTATTATTTTGGGGCAAACAAAAAATAAATGATTGACTATTTTTGTGGAACAATGGGAGTATTAAATAGTGTAAAAATTGGGGGTTTGACCTGGAAAGTTAACTGTCTATTTCGTGAAAAATAGCATTTTTAAGACAAAAAAAGGCATCGCAAGCAAAATACCAAGAATCGTGTTAGTGTCAAAAAAGTGTGATTTCATCGCCTAAAGGGAGCACTTGAATGCCCAAAAATGCTTATAAGTTTGTTGGAAAGTTAATGGTGTTATTTTCAACAAAAAACCAGCAAGCATTATCAATTTAGTATCTCCAAGTTTGTTCCAAAATATCGTGGGTGTGCCATAGTTATGGCACTCCCAAGTATTTTTTCAGTTACATACGATCTCCGTTGGAAAAATGGAGATCAGATCCAGAACCAACACAATGAGGCACCAAAAACTTTGACTTTGACCAAACAGCGTCGTCGGAAAATTTTTCGAACTGCTCGAGCTTCGCCTCGTCGTGTTGGTTCTGGATCTGGTCTGAATTTTCTCAATGAAGTCATATATGACGCAAAAAAATACATGGCACTCTCAGGTGTGCAGGATCATTAGCCATCCTTAGTATCTCAGTTGTTTTGTAAATATTGATACAATTTAAATGAATTTCGGACTCAGTCATGAAATGTAATTTTTATTCCAATTATTGTAATAAATATGATTTGTTAAGAAGATGAACTTATTTAATCATGTTGCTTGTAGTCAATCTCCAATAACAATTGATTGACATGAACAGAGTTCAAAAAAAAAAAAAAAAGAGTATCAAAAAACAAAAAACCAAAAAATAAAAAGAAAGGAAGAAGAAGAAAGGCTTAGCCAAACATGTCCTTAAATATACTAAGAATGAACAGTAAGTTAGAATGGTATTTGTTTGAAAGCAACTAATACAATTGCCACATAAGATCTGAAAAAGAGAGATGCCAAACACGGCCTGAATGACCAAAAATTAATGCCTGTTTAGTTTTGAGCCATATAACAACTGTGGATAACATTAGACAAAATTACAACCGCCAGACACGATCCTAAGTACGACTAAGGGGATGATAAGATTGAATTTTGTAAAGCTTTTTATGGATTTTTATGGAAAATAAGAGAGAGAATGAGTGTAATTAAATGGTGGAAATTTTTGTAGCATACATAGATCAAACGAGATATATGGATATGATTAGTTTGATAAAAAAAAAATTAATAATTTAATTTAATTATTAAATAATTTAATTTCTAATAATAAAGGATGAATTTATACAAGAAATCTTTTATATTTTACACGCCAAGTCCCCAAGTCTTCACATAATGATTTTATGTAATGTTTCCTTAACATCCTTAAAACAAACGCAAAAAGATATGTCCCTGGTTTCTCTTGGATCTATTATCTCAGCTCCAACCTTCTAATAAACGGAAGGGTACTTTTTTTTTTTTTTTTAAATACTCTTTTGGGTTATTTCTATGCTTTTGTTAAGAAATAACAATGGCAGAACGTGATCTTTTTATATATGTATGCATATAATTTCAATAATTAAGACTTAAAATCAAAAAGAAATATGAAAAAAATTTATTTACAATTATATATATATATATATATATATATATATATATATGTATATATTTTATTTTAAGTTTCCAGCTGTCTTCGTAAGTAACCCAATGATATAATATTGCTTGGTCATTGTCGATGGTTCTATATATTTTTGCCAAACCGAAGTTTAATTTTTAGGCTGTTGACAAATATATAGATCTCATAAATATGCCAAAAACTCAATTTTAAACCTGTTAAAATTTTACTTAAGGATTTTCGAAAACCAAAGCCGATCCACGTGTCAATTACTTAGCATTACGAAAAAAATGAAAAATAAATATGTTGATTAAGTCGAAACACAAATATATAATGAAACCATTAATTAATTAAAAAATATATATATATCGAGGGGTTGCCCACTTGCCTTGGCGTAATATTTCTGATTTGGAATGAAAATGCAGATTCCTTTGAGAATCTTCCCGAGATTCCACTGGTCCATATATCGTGGAAAGACAGTTGCCCAATTAATTAATTAGTTATTATTTACATTTTTAAGGAGAAAAAATGTATTGAAGTAATTTTGTTCCTTGTTTCGTTGTGCAGAATCATGGTCATGATTCACTCAATCATAAAACGACAGCTATTTCTTTTTTTTTTTTTTTTTTTTACCATAAAAGGCCTAGACTTTTTCAATCTTGTTTACTATATCCGCCTATTTTTCCTAAGTTAAATTTTGAGGTCCTGAAACTTAGCATGTGTTCGTTTCTTCTTTTTTTTCCCCTTAAAAATTTGCTAAAAGTTAAATTTTTGGATAGACAATGATCGAGACCACAAAAATGTGTAGATAATAACGAGTTTGTTAAATGATCCACTAACTTAGATCCACTAACTTAGTATCCACTCTAGGTATTGAATTGTGCGAATGTAAATTCAAGTACAATTCATTTAATTTAACTCTAGCCCACAATCTCAACCCCGAATAAATCAAAGAAATTTGAGATTTCATTGTGCTCGTCGAGGAACATCACCCATGTTGACCGCTTGTCAAGTTTTTCAAGATTAATGCAAATTATATTTAGTGCTAATTTGGAAGTTCTTATAAAATTAAATACTCCCTCCGCCCCACTAAGATATGCAAATATTCCTATTTTATCCATCCCGAATTATAGTCCAATTTCCTTACTGAATGTATAATTTATTTTCCATGTACTAAAATACCCTTATTTAAGATAATTGGAATACTAAACATCAAGATAAATATTTCATATCCCAAGATATTTAAACATGTTCACACTACTTTTTGACCATTCAATATAGGGGTAAAATTGGAAGAATATATGAATATCTTATAATTCCAAGAATATTTAAGATATTTTCTTAATATGTGTGAAAAATGGTGGGTGCCTATCTTAGTGGAACGGAGGGAATACTTATGTGATAAATTTAAAGAATCATTGTAGCTGAAAGTTCTGCAAAAATATGTAAATAAAATGTATTTTGATCAACAACGTTGACAAATGAATAAAATTTATCAATGGAAGGTTTAATGTAATGTTTGGCATAGGTATTGGAAAAAAAAATATTTAAATGTGGTTGAAAAGTGAAAAGTAACGTAAAAGTTTTAAATATATATATATATATATATATATATATATATGAAAAATTATCACCTCAATAAAATAAGTATTTGAAAATATTGGGGAAAAAAATGAATTTTACAAAAAGTGTGGCAAACAGCTCCCTTAGTTTTATGATTTATGAACAACACACTCCACTTAATTACCTGGTGGAGTAACTTAATTGAAATAATTAAGAAATACATAGATTCAATTGGGACATTTTAAAGTTAAGCGACTCACGACAAACAAAATTAAATTCTAATTTTGGCACATTATATCATTTTCCACAGACATTCCTATACTATAAAGTCAAAGTCTTGCATTACTTAAGCCATACACTACACAAACTCTTCACATTCCATCCAACACAGTACCCCGGAATCAAGTCCCGTCGCCGGCGACCATGGCAAACTCCACGGCTGTGCCGGTAGCCTACCAAGCCTACACCTCGGCGGCGGTGCCCGACTGGCTCAACAAAGGCGATAACGCATGGCAGATGACCTCCGCCACCCTCGTTGGCCTCCAGAGCGTCCCCGGCCTCGTAATCCTCTACGGCAGCATAGTCAAGAAAAAGTGGGCCATCAACTCCGCCTTCATGGCCTTCTACGCCTTCGCTGCCGTCGTACTCTGTTGGGTCACTTGGGCCTACAAAATGTCATTCGGGGAAAAGCTCCTCCCGTTCTGGGGCACGGCGGGCCCCGCTTTGGGCCAGAAGTTTCTGATCAAACAGGCGGTGCTGCCAGCCACCGAGCATCGGTACCATAACGGCACGGTGGAAACCGCCATGGCAACGCCGTATTATCCGATGGCGGCGATGGTTTGGTTTCAGTGTGTTTTTGCAGCCATTACGCTGATTTTGCTTGCGGGGTCTTTGCTGGGGAGGATGAATATTAAGGCGTGGATGTTGTTTGTGCCGCTTTGGCTGACGTTTTCTTATACGGTGGGGGCTTTCAGCCTGTGGGGCGGCGGGTTTTTGTACCACTGGGGCGTCATTGATTATTCCGGCGGGTATGTTATTCATCTTTCGTCGGGGATCGCTGGCATCACTGCGGCATATTGGGTACGTACGTATTAGTTACTAGGCGCATACTAGATTTATTATAATCACTATCCTCATATATGTTTACTTACATAAATTTTTAAGAGCAATTAATATTAGAGATACTATGGACAAAGTTGCACTCTCTATAGATAATTGAAAATTTTTAAGGGTAAATTTGGAAGTCTAATACTTCTGGTACACATTAATATACTAATTTGTTGCACTCTTAGCATTGCCCAATTTTTAAAACATAGTGGAGATCAATCCAATTATCCTCGTTTTGTTATCTTCATTATTGACGTGGATTAATAAATATCTTTATATTAAACAAGATTTCTCTATGCGAAGAGGAGAATATGAGTGGAGATTAAATATTATTTTTACATTCAAACATCTGTTTTCACCTTTAAAATAAAAAAATGTTACCTCGATAAATGAGTTTATAGCATTGTGATGCTATGTCCCAAAGTTTTGTGATGCTTCTAGAATTTTCGTACAAATAAAATTGTGATTTTTGTACAAATAATTCTTTTGATGTTATATATTGGCACTAGTAATCTCCTTTTCATATAGGGAGAATAATTTTTTCCCACATATTATATGTCAACAGATGAATATATTTGAGAAATTAAGAATTGGATTCCACTACTGATGTGTTAAATTTATCGACTGACACGTGGGCATGTGGCATGTAGGGGGAGAATAATTTTTCCCCACATGAGGAGGAGATCACTAGTATATATACTGGATTACAAGTATCTATTACATATTCCAAAAGATTCCTAGGTTGTGCACGCGCATAGGTTTCTTTTCTTGACAATATTATTGTTGACTTGGAATTTAATTTAGGTCAATCACAGCCATGTCCAATTGTTAGGCCTAGAAATAAAGATGTGAACAACCTTGGTAAGAATCTCATGATTCATGAGCCCGTGCATTTTCTCCTTTACTCCCTCACACTTCCTTGATGTTGACATTTCGTTCCTATCTTTATGAGAATATCTAGTACTAATATTTCGACGATAACTTAGGAGCATTTAACTAAATATTCGACAACTACTTAAGAAATTGTAATTATTTAATCTTTTAAATAATATTTAGTAGTAACACGTTAGTTACTTGGAAGTTAGTGTAATAGGGCTCGGCACTCCAAATATAGAGGGTGATACTGTGATAGGATTGATTTTTTTATAATTTTTTTTTATGGATTTTAATGTAAAAGAAGAGAGAGAATGAGTGGAATTAAATAATATAGATTTATGTAGTAGATATAGATCTCACGAAATATGTTAATGTGATTGATTTGACTAAAAGAAAGAATAAATAAAATAACGGAAAAATTTAAATCATATCACATGTATATAGGGGTTTATCGAATGGTTACATTTGAGTAAATTTTTAATAAGTTGCAGTTGATTTTTATTTTTATTTTTATTTTTTTTAAGGATAATAGTGACGATTAATTTTGACATAATAATAGTTAATTTTTAAATAGAAAAGGCACAATTTTTAAATATATCCAATAAACAAATGAATTAGTTGGGAAAAAGAACTCTAAAAAGATGGAATTTGTCTTGCATTTGCAGGTGGGTCCAAGATCGAAAATGGACCGGGAGAGATTCCCTCCAAACAACGTACTGCTAATGCTGGCAGGCGCAGGCCTGCTGTGGATGGGCTGGGCCGGGTTCAATGGTGGCGATCCATATAGCGCCAACATAGACTCCTCCATGGCCGTATTAAACACTAATATATGTGCAGCCACGAGCCTACTTGTATGGACATGGCTAGACGTCATTTTCTTCGAAAAGCCTTCCGTTATTGGAGCTGTTCAAGGCATGATTACTGGCCTTGTTTGCATCACTCCTGCTGCAGGTATCCTCTCTTTTCCCTTACATTCTAATATTTTTCCCATTCTAATCAATCAGTGTCATTTCATACTAGTCTTGTTCCAATGTCGAAATATGCACATGTTAAAATTAAATGTCCACACGCCGATGTGACAGTTTATAAATAGTTCAAATTAGCGTGTGGGCCACATTTAAAACCACCTGCAAACTGCGACATCAATTTAGTCATCATAACCTACTAAACTAAGGCTCATTTGCAGTCCAATCAATTTGGGTTCAATCATACATGATTTTTTTTTTTTTTTTTCATAGGTGTTGTTCAAGGATGGGCAGCCATAGTGATGGGCATTGTCTCAGGGAGTGTCCCATGGTTCACAATGATGATCGTCCACAAGAAATGGACACTTCTCCAGAAAATCGACGACACCCTCGGCGTTTTCCACACCCACGCCGTCGCCGGTTACCTTGGTGGAATGCTCACCGGCCTTCTCGCTGAGCCAGAGCTGTGTACCCTCTTCTTGCCCGTCACTAACTCCCGTGGCGGCTTTTATGGCGGCGTCGGTGGCACTCAATTCCTTAAACAGATTGTGGGAGGAGGATTCATCATAGGATGGAACATTGCAATGACTTCGATCATTTGTGTGGCGATAAGATTTATCGTGCCATTGCGAATGCCCGAAAACGAATTGGAGATTGGGGATGATGCGGTGCATGGAGAAGAAGCTTATGCTTTGTGGGGTGACGGAGAAACGTACGATTCGACAAAGCATGGATTCTCATCCGATGATCAGACACAACATGGTAAGGCATCTAGTGGTGCTACACAAGTTGTCTGAATGGAGATGTACAAATTGAAGAAAAAGGATTCATTAGAAACTTATTTAATATGTGTGTGAATATGAAGTTGGTTCTTGTTTTTTAATTCCACTTTTATTGACAGAAATTGTTGATCATATGCATCAACTATTTGGATTTCTTTTCTAGGTTAGGAGATTGATAATTATAAATTATAATACTCATAGTTGTTGAACTAATCACCTTGTGGTCGAAAAATAATCACGGCATAAATAATGTCGATGTGGTGTACTGTTCGAAACACCATCCATTAGAATCAAGTTGCTATTCTAATACACACCGTCTCAAGTCGTCTCTAATAACCTCACATGTACATGGCGTCCACTAATGATGGATGCTAGTTAAAAACGGGATCAATAACGCAATCGCCAAATCTAATTATGATTTGTTCTATAATTGCATGATCTTTCTTAATTAAAGAATGAAAATAATCTTTTAAAAATATTACAAAATTTCCAATGTCGTTTGTACTTATCCACCGGGACAATGCATCAAATTTCAGCTCCAAACATATAGACCCGATTGAAAAAATATTTCACAACATCTCAACGTCAATCAAATGAAAGCAATCTCAGCCTAACTCAAAAATCTAGAGTGGCCTAAATTTATGTTTTTAAAAAAAAGAGGAAAAAATAAAAAGAAATAAAAATAAAAGAGGAAACCGAATTGAATTGAATTAACTCAACTCCAAAGACCTAGCTCAATGCGAATGTACGATCACTACTACATGCTAAAAAATAAATAAATAAATAGATAAAGAAATTATACTACCTTGATATGGTTGTGTTAGGACTGAAAATTTAACTAGATCTAACATATGCCCACGCTCAACCACTTCCCGATAAGAAAATCATTATAAAATATAGGAAATTGTAATTCAATAAGAGATATATTGCCGCATTTATAAATATACTTTTTATAATCTACATGTAGACAATTTTTTAGCTTCCGAGCCACATAAATATTTAAGAACTTACAAGTTTGGAGCAGAGTATCGTAACTTAAATTGAAATTCAAGAGTCCAAGGGGGTTGGCCCATAGAAAAGACACCTCCTTACCAAGTGATTGACTTTGGTTCGAGACACCACCCCACTCCTATGATTATAAACTTGTATTCAGAAAAAAAAAAATGAAATTCAAGAAAAACTAAATAGGATACAACCTGAAAATCTTGAAAATTCAGGGTGTTTGATATAAATTTAAACAAAAAACAAACTTTCCTAATTATTTTTTACCACTCATTACATTGATTTAACAATTTTTTTTTATTTTTAATGTATATTCTTTTTACTTTTCAACTCCATATTTAAAAATTATTTTTCAATAAATTCTATCAAACAAACCCTTATTATATTATAAAATCTCGATAAAAACATTTCAAATGATACTGCCAACTAAATTTAGAATTGTAATCGTAATAATATATCGAAACCCATGCCAAAAATTACCTAAGCAATATGTATCTAGTTTACTTCCACATAGGCGTGTCAAACGAGCCAGACAGCTCGATGGTAAAATTTCAGCTTGAGCTCAGCTCGACTCGTTTGTGAAATAAACTGACCTGGCTCGGCTCGTGTTCCAATCATACGGCTCAGGTTCAGTGTGAGCTCAGCTTGGGTTCGGCTCGGCTCCTGAGCTAGACAAGCCAAATAGGACCCCGCGCAGTCCACAAGCTGGCATGTAGACCTTTTATTATTTTTTTTCTTTTTCTTTTTGTTTACACAGGGTTCGGAATAGAAATATAGGAGGTCCACGTTTGCAACTATGATATGTTTGTTTTATTTACTTATTTAGCAATATAAAATTACTCATCCCTTAAATCAAGTTTCAATTACGAACCAATGAGCCGGTCCACACATTGTACTAGCCGAATATGAACTGTCCATTTTCCAATTTCTCGGCTCGGTCCAAGTCCTCATTTTTACAAGCCGGACCCGAACTTTTGATAAGCCGAACCGAGCCGAATACACCAACTTAAGAACTGTCCAACTCGATTGACACCCCTACTTCCACATATTTACTTCTCCATGCTTGTTCATGAATTTATGATATAGTAAAAAAAAGGAACACACACACAATAAAGGATCGCCATTAACCGTTAAATGAACATTGTCAAAAGCATTTGCAGGCTCAGGTGACAACCACTACCTGACCACCTTTTTTCCGAAAGTTATTTGAGCACTTTTTTTTTTTTTTGTATGAAGTTACAATTCAATTCGCATGGCGTAATTATTGGCAGTAGGCATGCTATGTACAATTTTTCTGAATTATAGTCACTTTAATCATATTATCATGAGTTCATGACTAACACATTTACAAACTTAACCAACCAATGGTATAAGTTTGTAACCACAGACCACCGAATTTTTATTTTTTTATTTTTTGTGAAATTTCTTAGAGAGGGGAAAAACAGAGTAAAGAATGGATTTCTATTATTAGAGAGAGAGAATTAATTACAGAATGAGAGAAGTAAGCCTATTTATACACCTACTAATTACATCAACTGAACTCGGTTGGTTCCTAACTAACAAGTTAACAAATCTAACAAACTTATTTACAACTAATAGCTGCATTTTTCTTTTCTTCTTCATTCTGTTGACACTCTCCCTCAAGGTGTACATAAAGGTTGTTTATATGCATCTTGCTAAGGAGTCTATAGTATTGATCACTGCTCATCGCTTTGGTGAAGATATCAGTCGGTTGCTCTTTGCTATTGATATGCTGTAACTTTATAATCCCTTCTACCACCTTCTCTCTTATATAGTGACAATCCACTTCAATATGCTTTGTCCTCTAGCGAAATACTGGATTTCTAGCAATGTGTATAGTTGAGGCATTATCACAGTGAAGCTCAATTGGTTTCACCAGTTTAACTTGCAAATACTCCAATGAATAACTGATCCAAGTAACCTCTGTAGTTGTACTGGCCATTGCCCTATACTCAGCCTCTGTTGAGCTTCTAGAAACAATTGATTGCTTCTTAGACTTCCAACTGATCAAGGAATCTCCTATAAAAACATAGAAACCAGTAATAGATCTCCTTGATGCTTCACAGCCTGCCCAATCACTATCTGTGTAAGCTCTCATAATAAGTTCTGATTTTGATGAAAGAAAAATCCCTTGTCCTGGTGCTCTTTTGATATATCTCAGCACGCTATAGGCTGCTTGTAGATGCTTCTTGGTGGGCTTTTCCATAAATTGTGACAATATTCCAACTGAGTAACTAATGTTTGGCCTAGTAATATTTAGATACAACAACTTTCCCACTAGTTGTCTGTAGAAAGTGGAGTCCACTAGAACATCTTCATTTGAGCTTGCCAATTTATGATTAGATTCTATTGGTGTCTTACAAGGCTTTGCACCAAGTTGTCCACATTCTTCCAACATTTCCAAGGCAAATTTCCTTTGACAAACAAAAATTCCAACTTCTGATCTTGCTATTTCCAATCCCAAGAAAAACCTAAATTTCCCAAATCCTTCATTTTGTAGTAGTATAATCTTTGTTCTTCAGCCAAGGAAGGTTGTGCCCCTGCAATGATGATATCATCGACATAGAGCAAAAGAGCCAAGAAATGTTCTCTTTTTCCTTTAACAAAAGAGAATAATTTTCTTTGGACTAATAGAACCCCTCTTTAGCATACATTCTGTAAATTTCATATTCCACTACCTTGAAGCTTACTTTAGACCATACAATGACTTCTTCAACTTGCAAACTAGCGTGGGAGTAAAACTAGGGTTAACAGGTTCCTCATGCTTTTCCCCAGAAACTGATAACCCAATGGAAGGTCCATATAGATAAATTCCATCAAATCACCATTGAGAAAAGCATTATTCACGTCAAGTTGGGACAAACTCCAATTGTGAATGGCTGTAAGAACTAATAGAATTCTGACGGTAAGATGCTTAGCTACTGGACTGAATGTTTCTCTGTAGTCAAGACCCTCCTTTTGGGTGCTGCCTTTGGCTACCAAACGAGTTTTATATCTTTCTATAGCCCCATCAGCAGTGAGCTCACCCAGTTATGGCCTACAATGGATTGATTAGGAGGAACAGGGATGACATCCCAAGTCTGATTCTCAGTAAGAGCTGCAAGTTCAGATTGCATTGCCTCCGTCCAATGTTCATGTTGAATTGTCTGCTGATATGTGGTGGGTTTAGGTGGGATGGATGAGAGTGTCATGACAAAGTGCTTGTAGGTAGGAGAAAGTTCAGAATAATTGAGCATGGCACTAAGGGGATGAGCTGTGCAAGAATGTGCTGTATGAGATGGCAGTTAGGTGTGATAGTCTTGAAGGTATTTAGGGGATTGTAAGATTCTAGAGCTTCTTCTAAGAGAATGAGGTTGTGGAGATGGCTAAACCTATGTATCAGGTGAGGAAGGTGTAGATTGTGAGATGGATGGAGAATCAGAGTATGGAGGTGGATCTATATTTTGAAATGGTGTTGGTGATTGGGAAGAGGTTTGTGAATGTGAGGTTGGATTGAGTGTATGTACCGAAGGCAGGGATACTCTGGAGTGGGAATGGAAAAGAGAGGAGTTGAAGAAATGAATGATGGATTAGCGAAAGGAAAAATGTGTTCATGGAAGATCACATCTCAGGTGACAAAAACAATTTTAGACTATTTCATATAGTTTATAACCCTTACAGCCCATAGGATATCCCAGGAAAACCCAACGTTTGGATCTGGACTCAAACTTCTTTCTCTGTGGATTGGTATTTGCTGCAAAGCATATATACCCAAAGGATCTGAGGTGTGTGTAGATAGGCTGTTTGTTGAATAATATCTCATGTGGAGTTTGGTTCTATAGTATTTTTGAAGGACGTCTGTTAATAAGGTAAGTAGTTGTCAAAACTACATCTCCCCAAAATTTGATGGCTAGTTTAGCATGAAAAAAGAGAGCCCTAACCATGTTTAGGAAATGCTGGTGCTTCCTCTCCACCACACCATTTTGTTGAGGTGTATAAGGGCATGAAGTTTGGTGAATAATTCCAGTGGGTTGTGAAAACTCCTTCCCATTATCTGTCCAGATGATCTTAATTTGCGTATTGAATTGATTCAAGACAAGATGGTACAATTGTGGTAACAACTGAGAAACTAAGGATTTATTTTGCATGAGATAAACCCAAGTACATTGAGAGTAATCATCTACTATATTGAGGAAATAGTGATTTCCATACAGGTCACACTGTGAATAAGGGCCTCATATGTCCATATGAACTAATTCAAAAATGAATGTGGAAGTTGGTGTATGTAAAAGAAATGAGGCACGCTTTTGTCTTGTCTTGGGACAAGTAAAACATATATCATGTGAATGAAACCGAGACAAGGAAGGAAACTTATTAAGAAAAGTATGACCTAATCTATGATGCCAAACATTGTCATTATTGATGGTAAGCCAGGCAGTAACCTCTTTATTACCAGTTTGAGCTATAGAGACTCCTTGCAAGTAGTATAGTCCATTGATGACCTTAGCAAGTCCAATCATCATCCAGGAGGACAGGGCCTAAATGACACAATAGTTTGCATATTAAATTAGTGCAAAATCTATGGCGGCTGTTAGCTTACTAACAAATATGAGATTGAAGTGGAATGAAAGAACCAATAGTACATTGTATAGAGTTAAGGTAGGAAAGAGTGTGACAGTGCCAATATGTGTTGCTTAGATTCTAGTTCCAGTGGGCAATATAACATAGGAATGAGGAAAGATAGTATATGGTATGAAGAACTTGAGTGAGTAGGCTATATGGTCAGTGGCACCAGTGTCCAGCATCCAAGAATCGTAGGAAGGTGTGCTTGAAGCAAGACATGTGGAAAGAGTTAGAGAGTGTGGTTGTATACCTGCCATATTGACATTGGACTGGTTTGGAATCATAAGGCTGTTGGTGGAAGCAAGTTCATTTGATGAGACACTCAAAAAGGCATAGCTTCTGTACTTGCTGCTGAGTGAAGCCTAGCTGAGAAAGATTCAATGGCTGGTCTTTATGTTCCTTTTGTTCCTCAACAACTGAATTAGCATTGGCATTCTTCCCTTTAGTGAACTTGAAGCCAGGAGGGAACCCTATGATGCGATAGCATTTTTCTTTAAGGTATCATTTCTTCCCACTGTGTGAACACACAATATCTGTTTTCCCTTTCCTTACTGCCATGGCTGAAGAGTGCTCAACAAAACTCTGCTGCTAAGTAAGATATGCTCTCTGTGTTTCTTCTTGAAGCACCAAATTGCACACCTGATCTAGAATCGGAAATGGCTTCATCATAATGATCTGTGAACGCAGGCCTTGATACATCTCTTTCATGCCATTCAGAAATTTAAACACTAAGTCCTGTTGTACTTCCACAAACTCACGAAAGCAATTATTATTGCAATTTCCACATTTACAATAAGGCAGAGGTCGAAATGCTCTGAGTTCTTCCCAAACAGCAGTAAGCTCATAGAAGTATTAATCAACAGATTTAGTACCTTGTGAAATGTTGCTGAGCTGATATTGAAGGTTGCAAATCTTCGAATCATCAGGTTATGAGAAGCGTTGATCTAGCTTACTCCAGATCTGACTAGCATCATCCATATAGAACATTGTTGATGCGATCAATTGTGAAATTGATCTCAAAAGCCAAGCCACCAGCAGATTGTTGCATCAAATCCATGGAAGATAGCTCGGATCTATGGGAGTTGGTTTAGGAATGGATTTATCAAGAAATCCTTGTTTATTTCTGAGCCACGGCAAGCAAGAAAGATCTCCTCCCAATAGCATAGTTGCTCGCAGTTAGCTCAGGAGTGACCACAACTGAACCGTGATTCTCAAAGTGATGCAGAAAGTAAGGGGAAGAAGAATCTTCAGTAAGTGGCAAATTCCGAGATCCACTGCCTGTGGGTGATGCGTTAACATCTCAATCTGATTCACAACCTTCAAAAGCTATGGATGTAAGGAGATGTGCTATGGAAGCTACGAAAAAGCTCGGAATGAGGAATCCTACTCTCACAACTCTGATACCATGTGAAATTTCTTAGAGAGCGGAAAAAAACAGAGTAAATGATAGATTTCTATTATTAAAGAGAGAGAATTAATTATAGAATGAGAGAAGCAAGCCTATTTATAAACCTACTAATTACATCAACTAAACTCGGTTGGTTCCCAACCAACAAGTCAACAAATCTAACGAACTTATTTACAACTAATAGCTGCATCTTTCTTTTCTTCTTCTTTCTGTTGACATTTTTATCAAAATAAAAAATTCATTTAAGCAACTTCCACACACAAAACTTGGCTACCGCGGTGCACGCTTTACACTTCCCTTTTACTTTGCACAGCCAAAATTTATGCCCATTTAAAGTCGAAAGTTAAATCTATTGATTCGGTTTTACGTTTTTTCAGAACGTTGGTTCTTTCAAATAATTTTAGTGAAAGTTGGCTGAAATTCAAATAGTTCTGTCCGCGACACAGTACAACCCCAACCATTCGTGAGGGATAAAAAAGAAAGGAAGCTAAGATGCCATCAAAACTTCGTTTACATATAACTCCAAACGATATGATGTTAATTCATAAGAGAAGGTCGACATGACAGCATCCCTCAATGGTCTTTTGTCTCAGCAAACTAATATGAGTCCACTTTCTGAAAAATAACTTAAATCTCCAAAGTTACACGTAACGCTTCTATTCTAAGTTTCTAACAATATCACGAGGCTTTGTGGATAAAAGAAGTCAAACTCATACAATTCCTAGAATTGGCGGTGCAATCTGTCCTGTGGTTGCAAGTGGTTTCTTTCGCATCGTCCAAAATGCAGCAAAATATCGGTTCTGCAAATATAAGCAACAGATCAAACTCAGATGCACCATGGCAACACAAAAGTAACAATCAATTAAATGCCACGAAATATATCATAATAACAATACAACAGTATTGTCCAACTGTCAACTGCCACAAGGATAAGTTTGAAAATTGGCTATCATCCTAATCTCTAATGAAGCTACATGGCGGTCTGGTTTATACAATTTTCATCTCCATATTTCTATACAATTTTCATCTCCGTATTTTTTCTTGTTCACCTTTAAGATAATGGGGCCACCCCCTACTAGAAACTATAAAATCTTTTCAGAAATATAATACTCTTGTTCTTACTGGCTGAAGGTGGGGTCATAAGAATTTCCAGTTCAGAGAGGAGAGTAATACATTTCCGTGCAGAAGATAATACCTGCATCATCGACCTTGGATTTGTTGTGTATGTTGTCTCAATTGTCGATTCCTTCTGTTTTCCACAGAATTAATGAGTAGAGCATTCCTAAATGTCCTAGAGTAGCAGTAGCATGTCAACTAAATGACAAAATTTATAATTACCTCTATTTGAAATCCATAATGACTAGCTACCCGCTTCACATCTTCCAAACTCAGCTCAATTGACATATCCTTGAAAGACAATTGAAGCAAAATCAATATATTATATGCCATCAATTTCAGCTACTTCTATACATAAAACAATAAAAAGCTTACATCTTCTTGATTGTACATATCTGCAAAATGATAAAGCAGGGGCCCCAAGTTTATCCAGACCTGTCAACCACACAAGTTATGTATTCACTCCATACATATAGGAAGGATTGAACAAATAAACTTGAGGACTGACTTACTCCCCCATCTTTGAGAATTCTAGTGATGATTTCAATATATTCCACAACATTATGTGCCGTGTCAATAAAGAAACAAGTTACAACTGCATCCCAAACTCCTGAAAATAAATTGTATATGTATCACTCATCAAGACAACATATGCACATGTGTAACTAGCATGAAGATATTGATGGTAAAGACACATATTCGTTCATTCTAAATCACATCCACAATTTTATGTGATGCCATAGGGTTCACATTTTGAAAGAAAAAGACAAAATAAATGTCACTGGAAGTGCAGACACACAAATGGTATAATCAAAGAAAATTGGTGTTACCGTGATGCTCAATATATCAATTAACCAGCATATAAGAGAGCATACAAAACGTATTTGGTAAATCAATACCATGGTCCCGACAACCGGTTGATAGTATCACTGTTAGCGGGGAATTTTCTGACAGTAACAATAGACCCAAATTCTTGTAGAGAAGATTCTGTTGTCAGAATTCTAAATTTTATGAGTATAGGCAATAAATTGTGACTAAAGCAAGTGTTGGATTCAAAGTGAGTATTAAAGCAAGGGAACAAAGTGGCTTCTTATACTACTGATATCTTGGGAGTACTGTGGGTGACTCCTTGATGTGAAGTTCCAACTGAATAAGCAAGGGTTTCCATAACGGTCATATCTTCTAATAGTACATGGACACGTGAATGAATGAACTTAACCGGCTTTCCTCAGTACAAAGGCTGATGCCGTTTTGTCTCAAATTTTATAAGACACCAAATCCTTGTAACGCAGTCAAAAAACTACACACCCCTATGTATCAATTGTCATAATATAAACATAATGGAAGAAGGAAATGCATTGTTCTTCCCTTACCTACTTGGCTTGGATCATTGTAGACTTCAACAAAGTCACCACCACACATTGAGAAGCCTTCAGTGATCCCTGCACTGTTCGATGTTCATTATAGTTTGACCATAAGAATGCAGCAAATGCGCATGGAATGGAAATTATAAGACAATCTTAATCCCTGCGCAGTTCTGATATAGAAACAATTCACTGTAGCTGAGCATAATTTCACCCAGCAAAATGCAAAGGTAACAATTTTGGACATAATAAAGTCAACAGATCAATCTCAGTGGATGACACAGGTCGTATGTCTTTCCAGTGCCTAGAACTTTGATTTGGAAAGAATTCACTGTAGTTCAGCATAAGCATAAACAGATCATTATACAAAGACGTGTGGTTCTACTAATTTTTAAAATTCGAAAAATGAACATATTATAGTAGGATGAAAGTCTAACAGAAAAGACAAGAGGTTAACCAATACCTAGCTGGATGAATATCTGGAACTGAAACGGGGCGAAGCTGGTCCGCATCTGAAAGTGAATTGCAGTTACTGTGTACCCATGGATATATCGTCCATTCTTCCGCAGCTTGAGTGCTAATTCGTTAACAAGTTGGAATTAAATCAAGTTTAGACCTTACATTCTCGTAGAGCATAAATAATAGTTTCGATCAAATAAAATCCAGAATTCTCTTCATCTTTATGTAGCAGGGAGAATGTAATTCTCTTACTGGTTAAGAATAAAGCTTGAGCAAATCATCATATAGTAAGAAAATTCATTTCCTTGGCTAATAAAACCTGTGATATAAAGTAATTATCAGCCTGTGAGGATAGAAGTGTCAAGAGAGAGTACTATAGATTCAATTCTGAAAACATACCCAAACATGAGATCTCTAATGCTAGCCTCCCGAGTCCAGCTCCGGGTACTAAACACGCAGGTGGACTGCTTAGATAGAATACAGTTTCAGGATTTGTCAATTAGAAAACAATGGTGCACCAAGGCAAAATTTTATGTACCCAAGTACAAGAAATGTAACGATCATGACAGAAGAGTCAATGAATCCAGTCATTAGCCAGAAATGGCTAAAATAGCACAGAAACTGTACCTCCCCTTAGCGCGATCTGGGAAAAGCCGTTCAAGTTCTTCAAGAATTGGCTTGTAGCATTGGTCACGTTCTCTCTGACCCTGTACAAAATAAACAAGAACGTAAAATAAATATCACATCTCTCTCTCTCTCTCTCTCTCTCTCTCTCAATTAATGTATAGTCAATAAATACCTCTGATGCCCAATCTCTGACAATATTCCTTATAATGCATCGAACCTGCAACAAAACATTTAAACGACTACATTAAACCTTTTAAGCTAAATTTTGCGACAATGTGCAAGAGAAACATTGGACTGCAACATGAGGGGACAACACTAAAGTAACACAATATTCAAAAGATTGGAAAGAAATTAACTAGCAGTCAATCATATCCTTAGGTGCAAAACAACCAGTTATCAAATTAATAGCAAAACTCATTGGAGACCTCAACCCTAAAAAGTTCAAAAAACAACTGAATAACCTCACAGGCCAGACAAAGAGCAGACCTTATCCACATCAACCAACGGGACATGCAACTGCAGTGTGGGGTCCAACCAATCAGGTGATGATATGATTGCCTAGAAGAGAGGTAAAAAGAACAATTAATGTTGAACAAACTATGTTGAAAAGTTTAAATAAAATACATAGATAGCAATGACCAGGCATTTCTCATATAAAGAATACAGCTGTAAAGATAATATGGAGCAAAGAAGCAATGATACATACATTTATGAGATGTAGCCTTTCTACACACTGAACTAATTCTAACGCAAAGGCTTCCCAGAAATTAAAGTTCCAACCGGCATTATAGCCCGGGATGCCTTCAGTTAGTTATTGTCATTATTCCAGGTTCAATTGTTATTGAATAAAATTTGACAATCAACTATAGAAAATACAATGTTAACAATGGCGACAGGTTCATCCCCATTGGATCAATATATACTTTTAGGTAAAGAATTTAAGATAAATTTCGATGTCAACATAATCAAGGACTACAGCCTCCTATTTTCTACTGCTGGATTGAGACTTCATAGAAGGACAGCATGAATTGGAAGTATGCACAGAGGATAATGCGGAATGATTATCACCATTCTTAACGTTGTTTCCATCAGCATTTTCTACCTTTTTGTCAAATGCTGAACCAATAGAGCCGTTTCCAGCGTTAGATGCCACCAAACGTTCAATTTTCCTCTCCTGTTGTTATCTACAGAGGTCAAATTTCATAATGAAAATGAAATAAACATAAAACCAGAAAGACAGATATCTGCAATACTTTTGAAATCAAGATAAACTTTGCGTCTCACGTACTGATTCTGCTTTAGGTGCTGCATTGCCATCTTCCTCAAACCTAAGTTCATCAGCCTTCAAGGAAGACATTTGTCCACCTGATGATTCACACTGGCAAGGGTAGGGGTTTCTTTGATCACAAAAGGGATGGTTATCTGAGACATTGTCCGCAAATTGCTCCATAGAAATGTCAATGTCCTGACTCATATCAATAGGGGGATCAAATGCCTGCCAAATATCAACACCAGTTGCAGCCTTAGCACAGTTACTTTCAGCATAAGCTAATGTCCAGATTCCTGACGCTACAATCCACGAATTAGTGAATAAGTACCAAAAACTGAAAAGCGACACAAACAGAAAGAAGCAGTGCAGACAAATGATAACCGCTGATCACCTTAAGCATCTCAAATACGAAGTAGGAATTTTGTGAGATACACCTGCAACGAAGGAAAATTAGCTAAAATAATCAAAGATATTATGGGACGTCACAGAAATATTTCAGTCCATAGTTAAATGTAGCATGTTTTGTCATTAAAGTTGTACTTGATGGATATTAATTCATAGATAAGGCATAAAAATAGGACGACATGCAACAATGGTAACAAAGTGGATACTCCAGCAAATAACTTGAAATTCAATTGATTGCAAATGAACGAGATAAATAGAAAATTCAGTTCTTCTCTTTTATACGACTTTCCAAATGGTTATTTATAGAAGCCATCTAAGACGCAAGTTCCAGTTTCTCTGCTCTTAGGTGTAGGCTGGAAAAGGAGAGCGCAGAAGGAAGTGTGAAGAATGCACTCTGCAAATGGAGAAGGCATGGGAAAAAGCAGTCATCTCTATTTTGACTACCTAATGCAAAACTAAGCACGAACAGGTACAAATAACATGGTCTTAGCATTCCTTTTCATGTTTGTACTTTTTTTATTTTGCATTTTCCTGAAGAGTGCAGTTCAACGAACCAGTTACATAGAGAAAATAATTGTTAATGATACTTGGATGGTCAGAATATTTATTACTTTTCTTAGAATAATTAATACAATCATAAGAATAAGTTATTACATCGAGACACTCTTATGAATTTGTCACGTTACACTTTTTAGAACCTAGGAACTTCATTAACGTGGACATGATCATGCAAATTTTAATTTTTTGGTCTAAAACCAAAGAAGCAAAATGTTTATCCCTCATCCAATGTCCAGATTTCGGACGAGACTTTCAATTGTAATAAAAGAAACGGAAACTTAGTTTTAATTCAGTGCTCAAAACTGTTGATAACGTGCATACAAAATATGTCAAGACAGATATACCATCTGAGTTTCTTATATTTCGAGGGAAGGTGAGATAACAGCGCCTGCAAAAGCAACATACCATAAATTAGAAAATTCAACATTACCAAAAGCATCTTCATCAATACTGTGAAATCTCTCAAAATATTAAGAGCATGTTTGATAAGTAGCACACAAATGAACAGTACAGGAGTGATTTAGAGAAATGTGCATGGACACCGAGTACTTTAGGAAAACGTTAAAAACTTTTCCTAAACGAATTTCTAGTTTATAACGATTAGTCAAATTGGAAAACACATTACTTTCATTATATTCTCTCCATTAAATTTGTACACCATGAAAATCTCTTCCTCTCTATGATCCTATAAATTTAACTTGAAAACTTACTGCATCACTATCACAGGAATTTTATAACGATGATGATTTAGAGGAGATGATGAAAACCTTATGAGATGGTGGAAGTCTTCTCAAGTAGCTTTCATATCTTCTAATATCCTCCTCTGCAGCCTCAGGATAGCTTTACAGAAAAGTGATGCAATATATTATGCTTAGCCACAAACGAAGGCCACGAAAGGATAAATTTCAAATAAAATAGAAGATAAGCATGGGGATACAGCAAGCTTCTCTTAGCCAATGTCGAAGTGCCAATAATGAAGTTGGATTGTATCGTATAAATGAAGATAAAAGCTGCTACAAAATGTCGTGGAAACATGCAAAAACGTCAGCTATAACACGCCGTATCTATATCATAGCTAGTGTCACATATCTATCATCCCTTATTATATTAAAATAGCTATTCAACCTATTGGGTGTACAATGTATCAATTTGGCAACTTTTGCTGGGCATTCCATGTCTACAAGTTCACTTATCTATAAAATGTGGTAAAACTAAGTAGTCACTCTGACTCTCTTTTTGATCCTTTTAGTTCCATTTCTGCAAAGTGCAAACCATTTTGCTGAGAAGGTTTTTTCATGTACTTCTTGTTTTCCTGCACATACTATCCATTTCTTTTGCTTTGCATGCGATGCGAGATCCTCAGCCAGATTATCTCCATGACACTGGCTCACTCTCGGTATAAACATGCAGTAGCCAAACCTCAGGATCAAAATGCATCACACCTCTAAGCTTCATTAAGAAAGCAGATGGGATACAGGATACTATTGGAATGTTTTAAGGAATTTTGGTTATCAAAGGCTTCTGCATATTCACTTATAATTGGGAAGTGAGTTTGAACATTCTTCACCATGATGCCATTTCATTTTCACTATTCATGTTTCGTCATTGCATCGATGTAGTATGATACTTGGATTAATATTGTTTTGGGTTCCATGTATCTACCTTTGCTCTTCCATTGGTGATGGACATTAGAATTTTCTTGGTAGCTTTGAAATAAACAAGGCTCGTTTTCAACCTGCAATTTTTTTGTCAGGGAATATTGTTTATCGATTTCATAAACCAGTTGCTCGAAGGATACACTATTGCATTATACTCCATTGATGATACCGTATCCTATATTGTTTAGCATTTAATGTTTGACGCTAATTCTGTACTGCTATTTTCGTCTCCTTTAAAAATTGGTCCACTGACACTTCTAAAGATAGTTGGAATCAAGCTCATGAATAGTAAAACAAAATACTTCATTCGAAGGCCTAAACAAAAACTCGATTTTTGAAATTATTTGAGGCTCCATAAAAAATTCATTTGGTTAACTTGGCTATCGAAAGAAGAACTAGGCAAAAAAAGAGGATAGATTATTAGAAACTATGATAATTCTTTCTTAGCATGCACATAGTGCTAAATATTGCATTGTGCTAATGCCGTAGTTTCCGGTTTTACCGTCGTGTATCCCACTACCTAAATCTAGATATTACCATCCTACAAACTAAAATGTTTTCATAACTTATTACCATGGATTTCTGGGGCGTCGCACTCATGGTTGTGTCAGTGATTTTATTCAGACAGCTTGAAGAGCATCCATCGCTGGAGAGTCAAATGTTGCCTATTGTTCTCCACGTGCCACTTAACTTTAAAATACTTTAAAATTGCCTTCAAACTGCATTATGTTGAATGGTTTCCGCATGCTACTGAACTTTAAGATGACATCTATATGCACTATACTATCATGAACGCACCCCAAAAGGCACCAGACTTTTAATTTCTTTCATAAGTTTGCATTATTATGTTCCTAAATCTTTCTATTTAATCAAATGCACCTCTTTCTCCACCAAAAACCTCAAAGTCACAATAAAGTATTATAAGCGCAAAACGAAAACCTACGAAAAGAGGGGGAAGTGGAATCATAAAGGCTGATATAGAATAAAAAATTTACTATTACACTGTCATATGAAATGCTCATTTGACTCCTACAACAGCTGTGGAAGAAATAAAAATTCTAATCAAGAGATGAATAATATTAAAATGCACTCCAAAAAATACAGAAATAAAAAGCAAATCATTTAACATGTATAAAAAATGTGGATTGAAGATTAATACATGCAGATAAACATTAAGATCTGTTGCAAGAAAATGCAGAGTAGAAAATTTGGTAAATAGTAATCTGATTTATTAAGGTTACTTAAAGAAATAAAGACAATGACGTGTTTAATAGGGAGAGGGACCTAAGTAAGTAATTTTATAAGAAAATTATAGTAAATGAAAATAATTGAAAAAAGAAACTCAATGGCAGAATGAAAAAATTGTTTTAGAGCCCTTTTTTTAAAGAGTTTTAGAGCCCTTTAATAATGTTATTGATAAAATTAAATCAAATGAATTGTTGCTATGTAAAATTTGCATATGTAAACATTTCGAAATTTGTAAAAGGAAAATGAAGGAGCGAATTAGAATAGAAAGGTATATTTTCAACTATTTTGTAAGATTTGGAACTTAAACGCAATTTATATCAGAAGTTTAGGGGCACATCTGGATATCTTCTCTATAATATAACACCATATGAGGTTTATGGTAAAGTGAATGGCATATGAGGGCTACTAGAAGATCATTTTAAAAGCCAGTGGCATGTTTCATAAGTGACCATTCTTCGGTTGGTTCAATTGTTGAAGGAACAAAAACCAAACTGAGACTCTATTCAATCAGTTTCTGTTTGGTTCGCCTTTCTTCAATCACAAAACCGGAATTGTTTTGGCTCAGTTTCAGTAATTTTTCAGTTTTTTCGGTTATCAAAAAGAAATCGAAATTGCTAAAAACTTGTTCAAAAAGTACTATATATAAAAATAAATAAATAAAGTGAAGTAAACGTCATTTAAATGAAAAATATAACATATAAATGAAAAAAGTAATATTTAAACTTAAAAGACAACAAAATATTATAAGAACAATGACTCAATGTGTTAATTGATCTTGAGAATTGGTATCTTTTGGCTCATTGACTAGTTGGGTAAAGATTAAGCTTGTGTTTAAAATAAAATATATTTTTCCGGTTTCGCCATCACTTTTTGATTTTGACTTTGAAAACCAATCAGTTTTGGTTTTCTTAAAAGTCGGCTTTGGTTTCGATTTTCCAAAAGATTTTAGGAGAAAACCCGACCAATTTCGATTTTCTTGGTTCGGTTCTGATTGTTTTTGCCCAGCTGAGAAACAGTAGAAAAAGTACAAGAGTATTTGGGAATTTTAACTCACCAGTAAATCCAAAAACTTCCTCCATAGAACGAGAAATGAAAAGAGGAAACATCTATCTACACCTAAATATCAATCCAAAGCTACGCCAATCTCAATAAAAAGATTTGATTCAGTGACTATTACACAAAATCTCACAGAAACATCAGAAAAAAGGAGTTTACGTGTATACAATCACTTCTCTTGGTCATATTTTCCTCATGGTATATGGATTGAAATTTATTCAACGTCTGAGGTTATTTCACATTGCGAGTGCCTACTTAAACTGTATCCCATCCCAATCAGTTTTCCACTCCTTTTAACTACTAAATTGGGGTCCTATTCAGTATCCACTAGTGACATTCACTATAATTTGTCAAATTGAAGTATGAGAACGAAGCTAAATTCCTAACTCAGCAATCGCATAAAATATAGACTACAAAAGAATTGAAATGTCAAAGATATAGACACACGCATATCATGTATTATGCATACGATTAACAAAGCGCGGAATAGAGGGATAGGGTGGCAGAAATACTTGAGATAAGCACTGATGATACGACGGAGGGATTTCACCTCGAGGGCTTCTTCTATTTTCCGGCGCCGAACTTCCTCTTCTTCCATTCTCGACATTTTCCTTTTGAAACTGATGCCGTGGTGCGTTTTCCCTTTCTGGGTTGACCGTCCTATTGTGTACTTGCCGCACTTCCGCGTTTTATTTTGGGAAAGATTGACGGCATTTTAGGCCGCTGTTTGTGTTTTTATTTTATATTTTTATTTTCGAAAATATTTTTTATTTTGTGTTTTCAGTGGTTATTTTCGAAAATACTGAAAATGCATTTGGTTTGTGAAAATAGTTTTTGAAAATGGGAAATTGAAAAACGGCGTTTGGTTTGTTATTTTGGAAATCTGTCTTAATTCAGTTGTAATGAGTTTGTTTGTGAATTAAATAGAAGTATCATTAGAGCTTCTTTGCCACTTTTGAAAAAATAAATAAAATCATTTTCTCAATTACTATTTTCAACCATCAATGTAATTAATTTGATATTTTTCAGCGTTCTTTAACATGAGAATATGAAAAGTATTTAATATCGAATTATTATTTTATGTTGAAACAATGAAATACAAATGCTCAAATATAGTTGACCACATTAATTTATGATTGTATGCATGAGAAAAATATAGGACTAGAGTGTCATCTAAATAAGTATAAATAGAAGTTTTGTTGAATAAAATGATAGACATCACAAGTTTAGCTCAACAATGAAATCTACAAAGTCATGTAGCCCTTAGAGAATCATCTAAATAAATATAAATGGAAGTTTTGTTTAATGAAATATTAGACAACACAAGTTTAGCTCAACAATGAAATCCACAAAGTCATGTAGCCCTTAGAGAGTCATCTGAATAAATATAAATGGAAGTTTTGTTCAATAAAATACTAGACAACACAAGTTTAGCTCAACAATAAAATCCACAAAGTCATGTAGCCCTCCTTGAGTAATCATTCCACATTTGGGTAGCGATTTGATCCCGCACTAGTCCCATTTGTGCTGTTTGACTGGAATCGAATTGTATCGGCTCTCTAGCTTGACTTGATTCAAGCACGTCATCAAAGATCATATTTTCCACTGAATACCGCATAAACAAGTCATCTAATGCATGTTCTTGCCGAATAAAATTATGCACCGTTCAACATGTAGCATGGATGTGTCTTTGCCTAATAAGTGGAAAGTTACCGATAAACTTCAATAAAACAAAGGTTGTCAATAAAATTCATCACGTAAGAGTTGGCAATATATCACATAATTGATCACCTACTAGATAAACAAATCTGTCAATAAAATTCAACTCAAGCTTAAGCTTGTTGTCGATCTTTGTAAAAGCGGCTGACAAACAAGCCTTTGGAAGCGACTTCTTCTTCTTTGTAAAGCAACGACAAGCTGTAGTTGCATTTTAACAGCGACAAGCTGCGATTCTTTGTTGCTTTACAAAGAAGAATAGTCGCTCCAGCAGCCTTGTTTGTCAGTCAGAGAACAATGTATGGCCTATGTTGGATCATTTCCCTTGATGAATTTGGGTTTCAGACATCATGGAATTTCAAGAGGTGAAGGAAGCTTCTTTGAGAAGATAATGCTAGGTTCTCAATGAAGATTGTTTTAACAGGCATCATCATTTGGGTTGTTCCAATATCAAAGAGGACATCCATTCCAGCAGACAAGAATATTAAAGAAAAAGAAGAAAACAACACTCAAGATTCAAGTGATTTGGTAGATGGTCGAACCTATGTCCATCAGATGCAACTCATGCAAGTAAAGTACACCATCATCAAGGAAGAGATGTGCAGTAAATACTCAATCGATGAATCTCAGACATCCCATGCCCAAATTCTAATACTACTAAATCAGAATACATTAAATGTGAATACAGGTATTCATGCGTATTATGCCCATTGCTGGCTGGCTTTTAATATTAGATGCAAAACTATGAAAATTATTCCACGACAAATAGTTTTTTTTTTTAAATGAGAACACACATATAGCTTGCTAGACAATCACAGATAAGGGAAAGTACTCGCTCAAAGTACCTTGCTTGCTTATGGACAATAAGGCAAAAGTGAGTCCAGCGGCAAGAAAAATCCCTGCAACCCCTACTCCCAGTATCCCTGAAAGAGAACTACTTCACAATTGTTATTAGACTATAAGAGAACCCACCTGTACAATAATACTCTCAGATTCATCATTATAAATTTTTTAAGGCAACAGTACCCACATCTTGAATCTTTAAGATTATCTAAATTGAATCTGCACTTGAATACCATCAATGACAAGTCTATTTCAAATTTTTTTCTCGGAAAGTTTGCAAACAGAGTTGCTGCTGTAAAACATCTTTCTCGCCAAAATTTTGCACAAATATCACCCAAATCAGCCATTAACAAAGGTTTTCAAGCCATAATTAATTTTATGGAGGTGATGAAAACTATCAAAGCATTATTTTTTATTTTGGGGAAAAAATTAAACTTGTATTTTATGTGAAACCATATCATAATCATAGTTGAAAAAAGAAAGAAAGAAAATGGCTGGTTCTGATGTAACTCATGTCAAATTCAATACCAAAGGCTCAAAAAATCAAGAGTAATTCCATTGGCACTCGATAGTTATTGTCCTAGTCCGTTTGTATGAATTGAATAGGATTACTCCAAAATTAAACAGAACAGGGACCAAAAATAAGATCATATGATTATGCAAATTATGGAGGAGAATGATTTGAAACATAATCAAGATTAGGTAAAGTTTATGCTATAAAAGGAAAAATCTTCAGCTCCCGATATCAACAAGAAAGAAGAAAAATCTAGACCACGGCCTTTTGTATCGATAGAAAGAGCAGGAGAGCGAGAGAGAGAGATTACCTTAATTCGCAGAAGATTCAGAGTGGAAGAGACGGTGATGAGCCAGAAATTGGTGCAGGGAGCCCTAATTCACAGAGAGAAGACGCTGGCTTTTTTCTTTTCCTTTTCTTTTTAATTCGAAAATGGCCATTAAAGTGAAAACGCGGTGTTTTCCACGTTTTCCAAATCTGGGGAAATTTGGAAGAAAACGCGGAAAACGTCAATTCCACGTTTTCCATTTCCTTTACAAAATTTTAGGGTATTTTCGAAAACGATTTTCGAAAACAATGTAACAGAACACGTTTTTAGTGTTTTTGAAAACTGAAAGCAGAAAATGGCTGGAAAATGCCAAACAGAAATTGTTTTCATTTGGAAAATTGGTGCATTTGATTCAAAAAAATTTTATCTAGGTAGTCATTTGGTCTATTCTAAAAAAAATAGCACATTTTATCCAAAAAAACATTTAGTGCGCATTTGATCTATTTGGATCGAATTTGTCCATTAAACCGTTAGTTAAAGTCAACTTTTGAAAAATTGGATGCGTGTTTGACAAATTTGACGTGAAATAAATTATACAAAAGGTCCCAAACTTTAGGTATTATTACAATCAAGTCCCAAAGTTTGAAAAATATATACTTTAGTCTTAAATTTTAGTTAAATTGTATAATTTTATATTTTATTTTTTTATGGGTGTTTATTTCGTCCATAATTAATTTTATTAAATTAATTTTATACTGATTAAATAGTTTTTATCAAAAATTTTTAACATGGTAGCATTTGTTCGTATTAATATAATATCACAACTTTTAAAAATTTTCTTTAGTATTAGAGACGCGCATATTTTGATTTTAAGTAACAATTAATAATAAATGTAATTGTTATACCTAAACAAAATTTTATTAAAAATATATTACGATAAAAAAATATTCTGAATATAAAGAATTAATCAAAAAATCAAAAATAAAAAACCCACCCACCCCTACCGAATCCCATTCGCAAAAACCCATTACCAAGGTGGTGGTGGCGACACCGAAACCATCACCAACTGGTAGTTGTTTAGCCATGACCAGATATGAGATCTAGTGTAAACCACCACCAATAGTTGGTGGCTTCGACCACCAGCAGTTGGTGGCGGTTTACCACTAGATTCGAGATCTAAGATGGCGAAACCATGTCGCCACCACCACCCCGGTGGTGTGTTTTTGGGGGTGGAGTGGGGTGAGTTTTTTTATTTTTGATTTTTTTTTGTGATTAATTCTTTGTATTCGATATATTTTTACGGTAATATATTCCTAATAAAATTTTATTTAGGTACAACAATTACATTTATTATTTACTGTTACTTAAAATTAAAATTTTCGTGTATCTAATGCTAAAGAAAAATTGGGGCTAAAGTATACATTTTTAAACTTTAGGACTTGATTATAATAATACCTAAAATTTTAGATCTTTTGTGCAAGCTATCTTAAGTTAAATGGACCAAACGAATACCCAATTTTTTAAAAGTTAACTTTGACTAACGGTTTAATGGATGGATTCCATCCAAATGGACCACACGCTCACCAAAGGTTTTTTGGACCAAATGTGCTACATTTTTTAAAAACGGACCAAATGCGCACTCACACAAGTTTTTTTGGACCAAATGCACCAATTTTCCTTTTCATTTTAATTCATTATCTCGTTTAAAAAATGGGATGGACTAAAGACTCCCAAAAAATTCCTTAGCAAACCCCATTTTTTTAAGACCAAAATACCCTCAAGCTAAATATCCAAAATATCCTTTATATTTTTTAATTAAAAAAATCTTAGTCCACCCTACCCCAACCCACCGCACCCCATCCAACCCCGCCCACCCCACCCTATCCCATCCCACATTTTTTCTTATACATCATTTTTGCTCCCAAACTCAATCATTTTTTTACCGCAAACACTCTACATTTCAACTTCACCCAAATTTTGAGATCTATATTTCACAATGAATCGTAGAAATGGCATCTTCTTTACCAATGTAAATGGTCCCTGACCTTTATTATTCCGAAAAATCTCATTTTGCTTTATTTTTTACGGCCCCATCCAAGTTTTTTCGCCATGCATGTTCGCCACTGGTTGGCTGCTCTTGTTCATCCAAAGTTGGATGAACAAGAAACTCCAACGTTGGCTGAACAAGCATTTGCTTGCTTGTTCATCCAATGTCAGATGAATAGCAACCGTTTAAGGCTTTGGTTTTTGGGGTTGGCATTGTATTTGAATTTGGTGTCACAAGGTTACAGTTTGTGTGCCTTACAGGATTCAAACACGCATTCTACCGAGGCAAGCGTTGTCGGCCCCATGCATGATGAGTTGGTGATCGACTATACTATAGAGTTCACTACATATGAGTTATTTGAATCCCGCCAGGCTTTCTCAATTGGGCACGTAGCACAGGGAAGCACTTTAGCATTATGGTTGTTGTTAAGAGATCTGATAGCGGAGATGTTGGTAGGTGGCCTCAATTGCTCTTAGGTTGCGAATGGTTTGGCCAGTACCGTGATAAAAAAGGAAAATCATATTGGGGAATAGATCGATGCAGTGCAAGGAGAAAGTGGGAAAGATAAGGGGCGACGCTGTGGAACAAAGAAGTATGGTTGTGATTTTGCATTGAAGGGTACCCAAGTCACTGTTGATGGTCAATGGCAGTTGGAGGTCATATATGGCACACTTAATCACCTATGTGCAGAGATCATGCATGGTCAAATATATACAGCTCGGCTAATACCCGATGAAGAGACGTTGGTTGTTGATATGTCGAAGAGCAATAGTCGTCTGAAAGACGTATTGTACATATTGAAGGAGAGACATTCGGATAATACGTCCATAGTGAAGACTGTATACAATGCACGACAAAAGCAAAAAATAGTTGAGCACGTGGGTCAATCACAGTTGCAATACTTAATGGCCAAACTACATGAGCATGGGTACCTGTACTATATCATGGGTACCTGTACTATATCAGGCGTTGTGAGAATTCTGAAATTGTGAAAGAGATTTTCTTCGTTCACCCAACGGGTGCAGATTTACTACGTGTTTTCCCTCTCGTCTTGTTGATGAACTATACATATAAGATGAATCGGTAGAAGTTACCGCTCTTGGAAATAGTTGGGGTGACATCGACAGACATGACATTTTCTATTGCATGTGCTTATATAGAGGCTGAGCATGAGAATAACTACACGTGGGTGTTGTCCATACTGAGGCCATTGTTCGACCAATCTGTTTTACCTACTGTCATTGTAACCGACAGTGAAATAGCGTTGATGGTTACTATTGAGAGCGTTTTCCCCACGGTGAAACATTTATTATGCTGGTGGCATATTAAGAAGAACATAGTAGCAAACTGCAAGAAAGTGAGTGTTAGGATGCGTGTAAAAACAAGTTTTTTGTGTTTTTATGTGATATAAGAAAGAAAATGAGTGGAATTGAATAGTGAAAATTTGTGTAGTCCAGATAGGTCCCACAAGATATGTGGATGTAAAATAGGAGAGAAAATATGCGGAGTTGAAAAAAGTGTGTAAAAATATGTAAAAATGTGTAGAAAAACAACCGCAAAATGTTCCTCGCTAAGGAGTTATGGAAATGCCTTTTTGCTATGGAATATCCTAGTATTTACCCCAGATGAAATAACATTCAATGAAAGGCTCCTAAGATTCAAAGAAGAGCATTATTGCCATCCAAATGCAGTGAAGTATGTGATGGAGAGTTGGATTGAGCTTTACAAGGAGAGATTTGTATCATGTTGGAAAAATCAGGTCATGTATTTGGATAACACGACAACAAAAGTGGAATATTGATATTAATGATGTCATACTTCGTGGCTTTTGATGTAGGACAGAAAGTGCACAGGTGAAGTGAAAACGGCAACTTGGCTTGAGCCAAGGTGATTTGGAGACCTGTTGGTCAAGAGTTCATGCTTTGATGGAGACCTGGCACATTACAATCAAAGCCTCATTTGAGAAGACTAAGACCGTGGTCCAACACCACTAAAAGCCATCCTTGTTTAAGGTACTTTGAGGTATGGTATCAATTATTGGCATGGATAAGATTCTAAAAGAGACGCAAGCAAGAAACGTGAGCTCTGAACAAAGTTGGCAATGATCCTACTAAGTGTTGGTGTATGTGCTGAGGAAGACATGTGGCTTGCCCTGTGCCCATGAGATTGCTGAATATATACGTGATGGCATGCCAATCCCACTGGATATCATAGATAATTTTTGGAGGAAATTAGATATGACGCCCTGCATAGGGAAAGTTACAAGTGTGAGGGATGATCTCAAGAATAGTTTTCAGCATACCTATGAAGATGTGCACTCTTTTTTTTCACCGGCAAAGGAGTCGAAGAAGTTGTTAATTTTGAAGATGTTTATCGAAGTTGCTCATTCGACAACAACCTCACTTATTGAGCCCGCGTCAAATGCTCAAACTCACGGTCTACGAGAAAGGAGAAACAAAAGCGAAGTAAGTCAATGAAGTAAGTCAACGAAGCGTGACCCAAGCACTTTCGAATATATTCAGTCAATCGAAGACAATTGCTTACCAATACATCTGTTACCGACTATTATGGAAAGCAAAAACTGAAGGTTTTTTTTAACATATAGCTATAGTAGAGTCATAAAAATGGATGTTGAATTTTCAATTTCACTTTCCAACAGGTCATTCGACGCAGTAGAAATACACCTTCTGTTGACCCACTCTGCAATTGCGTTGCTGGTACAGTAGATGTAGAGGCCGATGGTCACTACAACTTTTGTGCAGTCGCTGCGCTACTTGGGTATGGGGAGGATGCATGGGACGTTATTCTACGCAACCTTATGGCAGAGCTCGCTAGAAACAGAGACATATATGTATGTGCGTTCATCGAACAGAAGCGCGTTGACATAATGCTTCGTCAATTGGACTGCTTTGAGAATAAGGATAGGCATTCACATTGGATGTCCTTCCCGGAAACAAGCTACCTCATTGCTTCTAGGTACAATGTAGCCCTTATAACTCTGTCTTCCCAGATATGTTGCACATATTTGTCGTTGAGGACCTTCGTCGTCAAGCCCACCAGATGTATCTGCATTGGCCTTGTTAATAGAAATCATTTCATTCAAATACTTGTGGTTACAACTGATAGATAATCTCCCGTCGTTTCTTACGATCCCTAAGTGAATGTTTTTACTTTCCTGCATGATGGACACCCGTTACCTCCAGTCACTAACAAGTGTTACAAATTGAATCATGAGCGTGCATGTAGTTGGGTCAGAGCATACGCCCAACAACTTGCAGTTTACAACCAAGTGGAGTGGCCAGAAGACCGGGTGGTAATATTATTGTAGATTGAGATGCTGGACTTGTGTTAAATTATACTAACACTTGTAATGTTTTTTTTTTATTAACATTAGACACTAATTTATAAGGGTGAATGAGAGTAATTTTAATGATTTTTAATGGATTTTAATGTGAAAAAAGAGAGAGAATGAGTAGAGGTGAGTGGTTGAGATTTATGGATGTGATGAGATATGTGGATGTGATTGATTTAGGAGAGAGAAAAAAGTAGAAAAAAGTGGTTAAAAGTGGTAAAAAGTGATAAAATTTGATAAAAGTTGTATCCATTCGGGCTTTATATTTGACATTCTTTTATTAGTTCATTTTAGTTTCATGCATTACCCCTTTTTCATTGTTGTTTTCACACAGCTTTCAACCTGTTGAACCATCACTATGTGAACAGCTTGAAAGTTGTTCACTAGATACCAGTCGAACAACTTCGAAGCTGTTCAAACAGAATCAATTATAGAATAAAATCTATTGAACCGATGCTGGTCGAACACCATGTAATGTGATCAACATGCCTAGTTTGAACGACTAACACATTGTTGAACTTTTGATAAACAATACAAGACGTCATATGTTACATAGTTCAATTGGCTAGTGCAACAAGCGAAATTAAAAACAAGCAATCAACCAAAATACAGTAAATAAATGACATAATACTCTGAACTAATGTAAAGCAATACACAAAGCGTATCATTCAAAATAAAATACAAAATCATAACTCAACCACATCTACACCGTGCAGCTGGACCCGCCGATGATTATCCTCTATATGAATGCCTCCTGGAGGGACGAGAGGTATCCGGATCACGTTGGTGCTCATCCAAAGTCATCCCCTATAGTGCTAGATATGCCGAGCGAACATCCAGCATCTCTGTGTCATAAGTGTGTCTACCATCGTCCAGCACCCATCCATCTACTAACAACTGAAGAATATTAAATACTGTTTCATTCCACGACATATCTGAGATGCGTCGGTGGCCACTGTCCTAGGCTGGAATCTAGAATGGTGAAATGGGTTATGGACTCGTGGATGAGAAATAAGCTCGTACCATGGCATGTAATCTTGCTCACACTCCCTGTGATCGTCTGCCATGCGACCACGATGATGCTGTGACAATAAATGACTACCCACATTTGCAAACATACACCTAAGTGCGCCCCACAATACCTTGTAATGTAGTGCCACTTGATCGCGTATTATTACCTCCTGCAAGAGGAGGTAGCAGAATTGTTTGCATGTATCCGAACTGTCGCAAGATGGGATCTGATTGGTGCGGCTCTTCAATGTCTCCATAGTCGATGCATCCTTGGCACCACACCACTTCATACCGTGGGAAATGGTGCTGATAATCAACATATGGGTCCCACATGACCTGCAATTAAGTAAAACGATACATGTTAGACAAATCAACACACAAGATTTAAGCATCGTGATCTACAATCTTTTTTTTACTCACCTCAGTTTCCTGTATCGCATCCAGCATCTCTCTGGACGACTGGATACCGGCCTCAGTACCTGTAGCCTGTGCCCGGATAACCCATATCGTCACAAATGGTTGTCCAATAATGCACTTCTAATTGTAAAGAGGTCTGGTTTGTGGAAAATGCATGTAAATCCATGCTTGCAACAGTGTGACACCATATTGAAAACAGATGGCAACAACAATAACAATCGAAATTCGTAAAAAATGAATGAACCATGCATCATCTCAAGCAATGTTAAGAAAGTCCAAGAGATACGACCACCAGACTTGTCGGTGAATACAATGCATCAGAGTACGAACAAAAGATATCCCTCACTGCATAGACACGCTTAGACGGACTGGTCTTAGTGTTCTCTGTCTAGCCCATAAATTGGCCACTTAACCACTTTAGTTTTACATCACTATCCCTTTTCCTACTAACAACCTCTCTAGGCTCATCGGCCGATACTCCCAATGGCCACCGTATCGTAGCGATAACAATCTCAGCACATAACCTACAATCCCCTGCAATGGTCGTCTGGCAATCGACAATCCTGTAATACAAAACACTTCACCCAAAGTGATAGTCATCTCACCAAAGGGTAAGTGGAACATGTTAGTCTTAGGATGCCACATCTCCACAAAGGTGCAAACCAAATTTCTTATTAGGGGACTTGTATGCCATGCCACCAATCCCTAATAACTCGCTGAACCTAAACAAGTCTAGCCAATCACTGTAAGGGTTGGCGTCGTATGTCCAATCATTCAACCTCATTGTGTGGCAATAACACTTGAAGACACCTCTTTCCTCACTCTTCCATGCTTGCACCGCCATGTGTGTCTTGATGTTGCACAAGATACAGCGATCTTCGGGACCCTAGGGAAATGGCCCCCGCAAGATCTCGTCATCATCATCAAGCTGATCACCACCCTCGCCGTATATCTTCTCCTCGCCTTTATCCAATCTATCAGTATCATATTAATATTGCAATCTCCCATCGACGGCCATATGATCCGGATCCTATCACTCCAACGTGTCCCACTGCGGCTGTGCATCCACTGCAATTTGTAGCTCAGACATCGCCTCACCGGCCTCACGAGCATCTTTCCATCGCGCGTGAAGCTATAGGCCGCCTACACTGATACCATGTGGTAACTGCAAAATAACAAAATGAATCGTGTCACTAACATGATTAAAAACAATGTACGAACAATCAACAAGTCAAGCACTAATATATATATATATATATATATATATATATACTATATGAAAAGTCTCTTAGAGTTGAGAATCATTTTTGGACAAAAATATCCTCACTAACTTTTGAGAATTTTTATTATACCCTATTATTATTATTATTATTATTATTATTTAATTCAACTTTAATGCACATGCATGTATTTATGTATATTGATCAGCTTTGCTATTATTTGTTTTTCGATTTTCATTAACCAATAAAATAAGAAATATGAAAGGACAAATTATTATAAAATTATAAAATTTCTTATTCATGCATGATATTTTTTAAATTAAAAATATTATATTGGAAGTTCAATTGATCATTTATAAATTTCTAGGAGTTTTTCTCTAAAAATAATATATTTTTATATTTTCTAACTTGTTTTTTCCTACAAACTTGCTATATGTTAATTTTTTAATTTCAAAGGTAATAATCTATAATACTTTCAAACAGTTTAAAATAACGCGCAACACACGTTGATTTTGACTAGTAAGCATCTAAACAAAAAAAAATTTGGTGTTCACCAAATGTTAAGTGCTTGTGTGCTCAATTTTGGGCGCACAAGCCTAGGCTTGTGCGCACACATGAAGTTTTGCCCGGAGTTTGACGAGATCCTACCATTTTTAAGCCCTAATCCAACAAAAAATATTAGTGATCAGCACTCTAAAGCCTAAACTAACACTACATTGGAAAATTTCATCAACAAAACCACCACCAACAACAAAAGTAAGATAACCACACATGAAAACAACATAAAGAAATGTATGTAAATTAGCAAACTTAACTCACATTATCTATCCATTTCTTGTTCTTCGATTTTTCGGTTGATATTTGGGCAGAATTTGTTCAAGATTTTCACAAGCTTTTGGGACGGAATTCCTTCTTCTTCATCACTTTTTTTGTGTGATACACGGCTTGGGGGTTGAACCGTCGGGAGGTGGGGTGCGGTGGGTGGTTTTTTTTTTCAAATAGTGAGGGTAAAATGGGTATGTAATTGGAGGTGTGTTTAGTAATATTAAATTTTTGGTATTTTTTGTTGGGGTGTACTTAGAAAATTATTGGGCGCCTTTAGAATTTCCCGTAAAAAGTTTGGAAGAGAGGGACTAGTCACACCCCAATTTTTGCTTAACAGAACCCAATCAAAATTTTAACAAAAATACCCCTAACTCAAATGACCAAAAACCCCTCTTGTAATTTAAAAAAAAAAATACCCACCCCCACACCCTCTCCATCACACCTCACCCCACCTTCTTATACCATTTTTTTCCTACACTTCAAAACATACCGTAAAACCACCAACTTTTAACCTCATTTTTTTCAAGTGTTTCTCTCCAAATTGTAGTCATATATTCACAAATGTATGAAAATGTGGTCTTCTTGAGTAATGTAAGTACTTTCTACCATTTTTTACCTAGATAATTGCATTTTTGTGGATGTATTTTGTATTTTTTGCTAGCTCTATTCTGCCATTATTGCCCGAACATACTACTATAGGTTCGACCCTAGTTCTGCTCGAACATACTGCTATAGGTTCGGCCCTAGTTTACCAAACACATAGCAGTATGTTCAGCCCGAAGGCTGTTTGGTAGAGGTTGGCCGAACAACCTATGGTTGTTCCGACCAGCCTCGCACAAATCTCCCAAATTTTGATGCCCAAATTGAAAAAAAAAACTATACCAATCATGTGCTACAACAACTACCAACTCTAATATCGAAAATTTGGGGTAGGCAGGTTTTTTTTTAAGGGAAAAGGGTAAAATTGGAAAATGGGTGAGTGTGTTTATCAATTGGGTTTTTTTATTGGTCGGGGTATGTTTAGCAATGGGGTGTGTTAAGCAAAATTTGGGGTGTAAATAGTCCCACTCAATTTGGAATTTATTTAAACCAATCACATTCAGTGCCTTCATATACTACACAAATCTTTATGATTCAATTCCATTCATTCTCTCTTATATCTCACATAAGGGCTCCCGATATAGTCCCTGCATGTACATGTAGCTGAATGTTGGATGCGTATCCCCCACTATCTAGGAGATATACATTGATCGTTCGGGCATTATGGGCACTTGATTATTTGTGCACACATAAAATACATCTTTATTTAAATATACACAGATGGCACTGAAGACGAGGATTAGTTTGTTGTTTTACAAAATTACTTTCGAAAAGAGAAAATAGAGGATTCATTTAATTTGAGTTTGCAAAAACTTGTCAGTTAATACAATAAAAATTTAATAAAAAAACAATAAAAATTACATAGATTATTTTTAAATTGTGCAATTTAACCTTCTCTTTCAACCTATTCCACCTCACCATCTCCCCTACCCTCACCGTGTGGTTTGCCAGTGAAATATTCGTGGCTAGGAATCACGAGTTAGCGAGTTGCAACCACCAGTAGCAACCAAGGGTACATATTTGCGAGAATTTAATTAATTCAAAAGTATTAAACTTTTTACTAGAACACATAAAGCCTTATTCATCTAAATATTTGGTTAAATTTTCCATTTCACTCTTCTACAATCCTCTACAGTGTTCAAGAAGCATTGAACAAAATATATTAGCCTTTTGGATTTTACACTCAAATACAGAATTCACCAATAAGCAATTTAGCAAAAATTTCATTTAATTTTAAAATTACAAAAAATCAAGTTATTCGTGGCCTGATTTTATGCAAATCAAGTATGCATGATCGCCTATGTTTGTTTTGGGCAATCGTGCATTAAAATCTTGGCAACACCTAGATTTTTTGTGGGGCGATCACGTTGCTTACAAAAATAAAATAAAATTTCTAATGTAATTTCCTAATTTTGTGCCCATTACACATAATGTTTAATGCATTACACACAAATGTGTAATGAATTGCATTTCATGTATAATGGATCACAAAGAGTGTGCAATGCATTACATAAATTGTGTAATTATTGGGATTAAGTTTTTCAATGTTATGGTCATATAATTTGCATATGGCATTCGTTTTGGGACCACAATGTATGTTTTTAATGTTCCTTGACGAGCCAGATTAAGCCAGCAACTTTTTCGTTAGAAATATGGCTTTTAGGAATCTTCTCCTGCATTTGTTAGTTATAGGCAATTTTCATTTTGAAAAAAATATGAATAAAAAAAAATTATGCTCTGGATAGCATTCTCCCTTACCAACCTTTCAACTGCGTCCACATTCTTTCCTACAAGAACTTGAAGATAACATGCTTCTTCTTTCCAATAAGTGATGGAAATCGAAGATATTGACCTACATTGAACTACCTAAACATGCCAAAAATAGACGAAAGCACATTGTGTTTCACAAAAGAGACGTTGGGACTATAGAAGATACCTACCTGCTTTCTAGAAGTTTACCTCTTGTCTCAAGGCCTCTTCATATTCTTATAATATAGATCTTGCATCATCCCCCTTCGGTTGCTCTAAAAAATAGAAAACTATCATCTGGAAAAAATAAATAGGAAACCATATGCGCGTCCTTACAAAATTTGCAAGTGTGAATGTCACCTCATCTATCTGGATTCTATATAAGAGGAGAAAGTCTCTCCATACAAATAATTAAAAAAATGAGATCTACCCATTGATTCACAAACCCAAATTGAATCAAATATCCTTCAAGAAAAGCAAGCTTGGCTAGTATATGCCTCGCTAATGTCAATTTTTAGCGCAACTTTTCCTTTTCTCCCTTTCACCGTTCTCTTCATGTGATGTAAAAGTTCAAAGACAACTAAGACATTATTTGTGATAGCTTTGCCTAGTACAGGATATAGATTGTGTGAATGAGATTAAATTAGGAAGCAAATTCTTCACCCTATTAGTGAATGCCTTTGAAATAATCTTATTCAAAATATTACAAAGGGATATTGGACTAAATTCCTTGATAGAAGTAGAATTATCACATTTGGGAATAAGGATAATAGTCGTATATTTTAAGTTATACCGGGAAAACGTTTATTTGATAACCAAGAACAACATATGCCAAAAATATCGCACCAATTGCTGGCTAGGACATCTGAAAAGAAGGTTGCATTAAGTCCATCGTGGCCTGGCTACTTATCTGGGTGCATTTGGAAAAGCACCTGCGTTAACACCTCCTTGGTGAAAAGTGATAATAGTGCTGCATTTTCCAAATCCCCCAACTTCCTCTACATGCAGTAGAGAACGATTACGAAATCAGGGTTTGCTTCCTCAAAAAGTTGTTGAAAGTATTGCCTAATGACCTTTACTATTCCTTCATTACTCTCTTCATGTGATGTAAAAGTTTGAAAACAGCCATGACATTATTTGTGATAGTTTTGCCAAGTACACAATACTGATTGTGTGAATGAGATTAAAATAGGCTTATGTGCGCAAGAAGGACCTAACATTTCAGGTATATGCACTTTGAGGACCTATCATTTTTTCTTGATATTTCAGTCCTCAACTAACGTTTTCTTATGAAATCGAGAATTTTTTAGTCAAAAAGGTAATAATACCATTCTATTATATTAAATAAAATAAATAATATTTACAATTGAGTACATAACATTTTAATAAGCACAAACTAGTCCATAAAGTTTATTCATCATTATAAAATTCAAATTTTAAAGTTTAGAAAAATTGAAAAATGATAAATTGACACAATTACTTTTCAAAATTTTACAATTTAGTCATCATCTTCAACACACTCCCCTCCTCCACCGCCTCCGCCGCAATATTCACCGGCGAAGGGCTAAACCACAAGTTGTGGTGGTTCGAACTGGATCTGGTGGTTTTCAACCACCAGATCCTAGTGTTTGAAAACCACAAGCAGCAATTGCTGCTTATAAGCTTCCGCCTGCACACGCGGTGTTCTTGTCTCAGTTCATTTTTCTTATAGTTTAGCTGCTGCATCATGACCACTGATTCGTCTCGCTACTTCCATTTCTTCATAGATCGTTTTAAGTTGCATGGAGAACAGGCTTCCTTAGTTCTTTCCCTATTGCATCTTGAATTTTTTATACCCCTCCAATCTGCTAAGTACACATACATTGGGAATGGGTTGCAAGTTTGCTCTAATCAAGTCTGCAAAATTCCCATGTGAAAGCCAACTATTCTCGAACATGAAATGATGTTTTCTCCATACCTTCACCATCATCTTCGTGTCCAACAAGATGGGTGGACGATTAGAAATTAGCACTATCAAATTAAAGAATTTCGATTTTGAGAACCGTTTATCCCAATTTGTGCTTACTCGTGCTTGGCCTAGACGTTCCTCAACACAATGATTACTACATCTTCCTCTTTCCCATAAAAGTGGGTAACCACGCAAAGGCAGATCAATGAGAGAGCAATTCGAGACAGGTTCCTTAAAACCTCTAAACAAAGCCTGCGGATCTTTGACACCGCCTTTACTGTCCGAATAATTCAACTTATTGTTGAAATCTCTAACGCAATGCCAAGGCAAATCGGACTTCCGCCATATATGCTAATTAGGTCCCATGAACCTCTTCTCCATGCACTTTCCGGATATCCATAGTAACCCATCAAAATCCAACTTCCCATATTTTTGTCTTTAATTTTCGTGTCAATATGATTTTTTGTAAAACTTTGTACCCAATAATCGTCACCTTTTCTCCATAATGCTATCGTCCCCCTTCGATGACCTTCCCTATTGATCACAAATGTCCCTTCAAAGCCAAGCTTCACAAGTATCTCCTAGATCCTATTTGGCAACACAAAGTTTTGTAAAGAAAAATAATGTCTAGTTTGTGAGATTTCGCAATCTTGCAATCTCGTACAATGCAAGAATTGCTTAGGAATTTCCAAGTCCCTGACAGTTCCAACTAATGCATTTCATGTGTTCCCATCGGGTTTTGTTGTTAAAAATTGGTTATCATTGCTACTAGCTATTGTGTCTTGTTGCGGAATAGGATTCTGAACGTCAGCTGCTCTTTGATTGACTAATATGTTAGGTTTATTTTGGACTTTATAGTGCATGCTTCTTTTTCTCTTTTGGTCCTCTAAAATCTATAAAGCCTAATTCTTCAAGCGACCTTTATTCTTATAGCCCATTCCAGTCCCCACTAAATCTCCTTTCCTTCCTATCTCTAATTTAATTAGTTGGCTAATTTACTATTATGGTCATGGAAAGTTGGGTCCTTTCTCCAATTAGTTGTGATAGGATTTTCTATAACTGGATTTGGAGACTTCCATTTCGTCCTATAGACTTTCGCTTTTCATAATTATCACCCACCATTCTTGTAGTGATAGAAAACAAGCTAGACAGTTCGTGAACTTGTGTATTCGGCTCGTCAAAATACGGACTTGAACTTAGACCGAGCTGAAAAAATGGGAAATGGATAGTTCGTGGCCGGCTCATAAAGTTCGTGGACCTGCTCGTGAGCTCACCAAATTTTAATGCATTGTAATTTTAAATTTTTTAATTGGAAAACTATTTTCATTTCGACTTTTTCTAGTTTTGTCGTATTCACTTTTAATTAATCAATATCTACTTTTAACCAATATGAACAATTCATGCCAATTAATTTAAGTTACTTAAGTAATTATTTAAAAGAGAAAGTTACTCAAGTAATTGAACATTTGAATTTATAAAAAAAAAAAGAGTTGCACCTAGCCGTTCGTGGACTACTCAGGTTCGACTCGTGAGCTAGACGAGCTGAGCCGAACCTGAGCTCAAGAATTGGATCATGACCAGAGCTGGCTTGGTTCATTTGTGAACGAGTCGAGCTGAGCTCAGCAACGAGCCAAAAACAAGCTCATTTTTGATGAGTTGAGCCGCTCAACTTGGCTCATTTGTCATCCCTACATTCCTGACATGCTATCACAGAGCCACCTTTCTCTGCTATTGCAGGCCGACCTCCACGCCGGTACCCTATGCCATGCACCCCATTCTTTGTTTAGTTCTCTGTTTGTGTTCCTAAAAATGCTTATCGTAGAACCTATCCGAGTGCCCCGTAATGCTACAAATGAAGCAAAATGTAGAGAGTTGTCAATATTTGAGGTTGACCAAGAACCAGTCTCCTTATGGCTTTGCGCATCTTCTTCCCTCGCTGTAGAGGCTACTGAACATCAATTGTTGTTTTTATACTTATGTAGTTCCTCCAAACCCCCCGAGTTCATTGTTGGTGTTATATTCACGGAATTTGCCACTAAAGTTTCCAAGTTGACGATCAACATTCTCAGAATAAAAGCTATGAGTAAATCGTAAATTTGCACCCAAAAGTCGACTTCATTCAGCAGCACTTGAGCTGTTGTTTCCCCTAGTTTAAAATGATGAAAAATCCATAGGTGATTATCAAAAGTTCGAGGCCCACCCTCTCATAACTCTTTTGACGTTTAAAATGTGAAAAAATTGAAAGATGTAGCATTGCACTTGATCTGCTATATGCATTCCTTGGTCTCTAAATACATGTTATTTGGTTCTTCATTGCATTGAAATTGATTCGCAAAGAATCGACCAACCAGACATAGATTGGCGCTTTCTTTGCCGAAGAACTCTTCTTCACTTCTGAAACTATAATGAAAGGTACAAATTTTTTATAGTGCACCAATGTTATTATACCTTACAATGTAACCACACTACTTTGCGCAAAATAACTAGTAATCGTACAGCTCGTACTCGTGAATTGCACAGGCATCTGGCACTAGAAATGTAATGAAGTTTAGATAAGATTAATAGCATGAAATAAAAAAATATAATATCATTATTATTTTTTATTTTAAAAATATCACAAATTTTTAAACAATTTCTTATGTACAACAATCGTAGTTGTATTGGTAAACTCTTTATCTTTATCACATATTAATATTTTCAATCCATTGCAACTCGTGAATCTTCATACTGTAACATACAACTGTACATAACTAAATACCACTCTTCAAGAAAATGCCAACATGTCATGCGAAAGCGATTGACATTGCGAAAATCACTAACATAACATTTGAAAATCTTACAATACGATAACTGTATTTGAATTAGTTGAACATCATTATCATCAAAGATCATGATTTTCAATCTTATGATATGATAATAAACTTTTTAATTTATTTAGTATTATAAATTAAAGTGTTTTCAGGTTTACATTCACGTGTGTCGCACGAAAATACTCAACATTAACAAAAAAAATTCACGTTGGCTAGTTAAATTGTCAAAATAGCATACAATGGGTTCATGAAAAAAAATACAAAGAGATACCAAAGTTTTTAAGCCCGATCTGATCGCCAACCCCACTTAGGGACTAGGTCAAGGGTCAAGGGGTTAATCCGTAGTCGAATGGGTCCACCTAGTGATTAAAATAACATTAAATAAACAAATAAAATACAAAAATATCATAAAATTTTAAAAAATAAAAGAAAATACAAAAACCTTGATCAAACCAAAGTCAATCGAGTTTTCAATAAACCCAGGTCTCTGATCGAGTTTGACCAACCAGATTTTGGGCGTCACCCGCATGATTTTGTGGTTGAATCACGGGTTTCTTGATCTGCTCGGTCGGGTCAGGGCCAGGTTTCAAAACAATGAAAAATACAATACTTATGACATTGAATTCAAAATTCAAATAATAACTAAATATTTATAAATAACAACTATATCAATTTAGAACCAAATAAAATTGAGATTGTATTTTATTTAATAAATGATTAGACAATGTATAAATAAAAATAGTAGTAATTTATTATATACCAAGAAAATGCATTAAGTTACCACTCAACATTAAAAACAATGCAGCAAATGCGATGAATGCAATATTTTATTGTTGAAAATATTTATCATAATGGAATCGCTAGTCAAAGATTTTCAAATTTCTAAATTTTAAGTTCAAAATTTATTTAAAAATTAAATATTTGAAAAAAATACTATGATTGCGATTTTGCCCCAATATTTATTTAAAAAATGGTTGATATCACTTTAATTAAGCAATTTTTTTAGATCATGATATAAATAACTATGTATGTTAAAATACATATGAGAAATTGCATTTTAATACATATTATTAAAATTGAGTTTAAAATTCCATCTTTTATCTTATAATTCTCGATTCTTGAATAAAATAGACATTCAAATACATTTAATTAATACATATTAAAATAATAAATATTTTTATGAGTTTTTTTTAGCATTGTTTAATCATATATATATATATGTGTGTGTGTGTATATGCATGTCCAAAAAAATAAAAAACATATTTTATAATAACATTACTGTAAACTAAAATATAAATTAGATAAGGATGATGAAATTATATTTGGACATTCAAAGAAATATAATTCAATAGAAGATATTAAAAAAAGATAATATTTTGACAATCATATTTATAAAATCTATATATATATATATATATATATATATAATATGAGGTTATTTTCCCGCCAAAAGTTTCATTTTTCTAAATTAAAAAAATAAAATTTAATTATAAAATCACGCTTAGACCACGTGCTGGATGATGACATATATTCATGCGCCGGAGCTTTCCCTTTTCTATTGCTCTTCTGCCCTAAATTTGGATAATCACAAATCTGCAACTCAATCTTCCCTTCCCCTTCAAGAATTCGAACCCAATCTTTAAAAATCTCAAGCGGATTCTAATTGAAATTAAAAAAATAAAATTTAATTGTAAAACCATGCTTCGACCACGTGCTGGATGAGGACATATATTCATGCGCTGGGGCTTTCCCTTTTCTGTTGCTCCTCTACCCTAAATTCGGATAATCACAAATCTGTAACTTAATCTTCCCTTCCTCTTCTAGAATTCGAACTCAATCTTTAAAAATCTCAAGCGGATTCTAAATGAATTCACGCCATTACAAATCTCTTGATTTTATCATCATCAACTTCTCCAACCTTCCGGCTTATATCTGGGATATATGTTACCCCGTGCAACGCACGTGTAGAAACACTAGTTAAATTAAACTATACTCTCTTCGTTACTTTAGAGCATTTTTTTATATAAATAAATACATAGCTTATGACTATGCATCGTATATTTACAAAATTAATTTTATATTAAGGTATTATATTTCAAAATTAATAAAAATATATGAGTTGCTAATAAATATGTGAAAATTTTATGATTTTCCGAAAATTAGTATTAATGGGAAAGTATTCAAATGCACAAAAAGTATAATTCAAAATAATAATAATAATAATAATAATAATAATAATAATAGATTATTCAATGATGTAAATAGATTAAAGGTGATACGAAAAATAAATTAAACTTAAATTATTACATAAGAATTATTTTGTAACCAAAGATTATTTTGTCGACCAACTTTGGATATTGAGTTTAAAATTGCCTTTATATATTAACTATATATGTTAATAAAATTGAAAAAAATATATATATGTTTTTGTTATAAAAGTATAGAAAGAATAGAGAGAATTTAGAGAGAATGAATTCTAAGGAATTCTCAGGAATAAATTTCATTAATAACTGAAGCCCTATTTATAGGAAAACTTCGAATGGCACAATCGTAATTACAAAATTTCATCAAGGGTATAATAGTCATTCACATAAAATAATTATTGACAATTGCGTCATCGCATGTGTCATCATTTTCGTCATCTTTTAATTAACTATTCCTAATTATTTACAACACTCCCCCTTGAATGACTATTAATACAAATGTCTTCTGGACCTGTTTGGAGAAAAACCCAGTGGGAAAAAACTTCCAAAACGATTGCAGGATAGCTTGGAATGGTTATATACTGTTTCATCAAAACATTGCTCCCCCTGATGTCTATCAGCGGCATATGAGTATTCACGTGCTGCCTCGTTAAAACCTTGTCAAGAAAACCCAGTGGGAAAAAACTTGATCGAAGGAAAAAAATGCAATTTGCTCCGCTTGATTTCATATCTTGAGAACTGATATCTTTACTTCGGTAAATGATTTCAATATCATCATCGCTTGGATCTAAAGCATTAGCTCCATTATAACTTGATCCAATAGATACACAGATCAATTTCTCCTATCGTTCTCAATATACCATGAATATGCCTCGTTAAAACCTTATTAGGAAAAACCCAAAGGGGAAAAACCCTAATGAAGGAAAAAGAGTACATTATTCATGTGAATACGCCTTTAAAGTTGCCTCATTAAAAACCTTGCTAGGAAAACCCAATGGGATAAAACCTCAGTCAAGGGAAAAAGAGTGCAACGCGTATTTTATACAAGTATGCTGCAAGCATTTCAAAATCTTTCATACATTTGTATGAGTATCATATACATTGGTTTTATACTCTTCGTTCATTTAGAGTGCATCAATTTTCTTACACAACTACAAAACATTCACCATGAACACATGTCTCCAAACACACAATTTAAAGCATATAAATTCATAGTAAAAACATGTAAACATATAAGTAAACCTTCATAACTAACTAACACTTAAAATATATCATTTGACATTTAATACTCATTTAATAGGTTATTTCATTCCCAGGGGCTTAGCTCCCCCTTTAGGGTACTTATAAACACGAGCTTAACTCACCCGATCCTTTAATTTTCTTTTCGGTATTACATACACGATCGGTAATTTAACTTTCATGAGCATGCAACATATAATGACCACCATGCTTATCTTTAAACTTGAGCAATAGTCATCATCATCTCATCATCTCATAAGTTAAGGGTTTCACATTCACCATTTATCATCTTCAATATATCTCAATATTTTCATTATCATTGATCATATGTAGCGCTACATTTTCATATCGTGTCGACGCTTTTCAATTTCATTTCTTTCCCCATATCGACATAACTTATCGAGATATCTCATTATCAATCCTCTTGTAGGATTACACAATATAGTTATGTCTATATACTCTTCAAGAGCATATGCCTCCGTTATTAAGACCATCTTTTATAATTTGCTTTGATATATATGTTTGGGGAAATCTCATAATATCAACGCTTCTGGCGTGCTAACTTATCAAAGCATCTCAACTGATATATGTGATTGTTCATAGCATCTTTTATGCATCTTTGAACTTCAAGTTCATATTTTAATTGTGAGGATATAACATGATGCATTTCACATATCATTTTCAACCTTTAATACTCCCCCTCATGCTGAGAAAATTTAGAACACCAAAACTCATACAGTTGGTATGATTTTAATCATATATGTTCTCATCATTCAGCCTTAATATGGGAATTTAGACCGTTTGCATTCTATTCTCGATATCGGCAATTTATTTGAGGACTTTAAATAATTTGCCATATAATATCCCACTTGTATGCATACTCAAATCCTTCAGGATTTATTCAAGTATTGGGATATACATTTACTAGCTTTATCATTAAATCAAAATCATGCTCATACCGTGAGCAAATATTTCAGAAATTTCAATCATATACACATGTGACTATCTAGTGGATCCATATCATAATATCTAGTAGTCCACATGGAGGATGAGTGGGCCCATATTTCTCATCCTTTATTCCAGATATATTTGAGATTTATTTCCAATATTGGCTAGTAATGATTTCATCATTTATCGAGAACAATCATTGAAGAATTCTTTTAATTCTTCACTTGAAATATTGATTTCAATAATTATTTAAACCGGGATGGTCAGTCCGGTTTTGCAAACGAGTATTATTGAACTTCTAGTTCAGTAAATTCTTATATCGATTTCACTAGTATCTGTATAGTGCTCAATATGATTTATCATAGAAACAATTCACCGACATATTCCATCATCTTTTAGTGACATTATTGTCTACCACTATTCAAAACACGGAGTTACAGCTCATACGCATCACATCCGGCTATTATTTAATTCCAAAATCGTAGCTCTTACGCTTTATTTAAAATCGGAGTCTTATTTCATACGCGTCGTATTATTCTATAAATAAATCATCAAAATTATTGCAAAATTCATCCTAACAAGGGTCTATACATTATAATGGATCATATGCTCTCAAATCTTCGAAAATACTATCCATCACTACCGATCAAAATCCTAAAAAGGATTTATCGATGTAGGCTGGAAAGATTAAGGATGCTAATGAATAAGGGTATCCCACAAGATATCCGATGCTTGATTGAAGCAAAGGTTCGATTATCTGGTGAGGTTTCAATTCCTTCTAAATACATGCCTAGTATGGGTAAAAGTAGTTTTTCAAAGAAACGGAGAGCAAAAAGATTAGGAGGATGCTACAAATGTGCTCGGTGGACATGTGACACTCGATGTAAATCTATGGGGTACTTGTCCAGAAATCGAGAAGATAAAATAGCATTCATTAAGGATGGATTGAGTAAGGAGCCTTTGGATGATATTCAACAGGCTCTTGAGACACATCCTAGTGGACACGTACAAGGTGAGCTAATGGCCTTATGGGCCAAATTCAAAGATCAACAAACGCGTTACAGTCTTGAAAAACTTACTTTAGAAGATCCTGTTTGTAAATTTAGTAGAAAATTTTAGTATAATAATTTTCTCATATTAATATAAGGAAGCTCGATGTAATAACGAAGATCAATGTTTTTCTTGTAATTGTAAATATTGTTTTTCGATTTTAAGATATATATATATATGTATATATATATATTATTTTTCAATCACCGACAGGTATATGTCATTTCACTAAAATTTTTCTGCCATTTTCTCTTTCATATTTGTCAAAAAGTAAATAGTACAATCAATTATTGGTTTGAAAATTTATCTTTAAATAGAGGGATTCCTATATCTCTCATGTTCATACATTAAAAGTATAGTGTAAAAAGAGAGATATGAGTAGAGATGGATATGGAGATTTTAGAATCATCTCATACAAGTCGACCTTTACCTCACTTGATTAAAACCGTATGTATTCTTGGTGGATCTAAGCGGTAAGCCATATCCAATATGTGGATATGGCAAACCAACTCGTAAAGAGTTAGGGAGACAAGAAATCAATATACTATACGGAGGAACCAACAACAAACTTTTAGCTAGACTTATAATGGCCGCACAATCATGGGGAATAAGAGTTTGAGCGTAATACCTTTCCATCTAGTTGGATCTAATACTCGAATTGGAGCTAGTTCTACCATGGGTCCAAGCAGGTTGGGGCTACAAGCGCAATCCATCCACAACCGCATGATGTATATGATGAATAATAGTGATGCTTTCATTGTCCTTCCAAAGCGCTACAACACACCGAGGAAATATTCAATATAGCCTCGTTGGCATAGTGGAACTTTCATGTCAAACCAATAGGTTTGTTGAATATTAATAATTTCTTTGATGGCTTACTAGCGTTTCTAGATCGTGGTGTAAATAATAAGTTTATCTCTCATTCAATGAGAAAAATACTTATTTCTCGCTAGTACTGTTGATGAACTACTCATCAAATTTCATGCATATGTTCAAGAATCGTGGAAGCCCGGTCCGTCGATCACGGACCCACCGTGTCAGCGAAAAGAAATTCGGATCCTTTAAATATTTCATTATGAATCCTAATGTTGATGGTGGCAGAGTTACGGAGTATTTATACTCTCGAGACGCATCCCTCATTTATGGATTCAGTATGTATATTCTTTTTGCATTTCTATATTTTTGAGTGTTTAATGCCATCTTTTGATATTCTCAATATGTTCCACTTCGACTGTTTTGTACTTCTTCTGGAGTAATAATAATATCATATTGGCTTTATTCAAATACAGAAATCTAGTGATTATACTTCTTCAAGAGCATTTTATTCTTATATTAATACAATCTCATATCATCGATGAGATTACTTCATATAATCTCTCCATGCGATATATTTTCTTTGATTTATCAACATTGGATCTATTGAGCATTTTACTTTCATCTATTTATCCAATGGTAACTTCAAGTACCACTTGCTCAATTTTTCTCCATTAATATTCGGTAAATATGGAGAATAAATTTTATTCTTATTATCTACTTCTTCAAGAGTAGGATTAGAATATTTGATCAACTACTTCTTCTGGAGTAGGATTCGTTATAACCAATCGTGTAGTATAACCCACCACATTAGAAATATGCACACCAATCGTGTGGTATTACCCACCACATTGGAAATATACTCAAACTATAAAGTGCATAAATTTAAATTGCAGAAATTAAATTTCCTCCAATAGGTGGTCGAACCTACCTTATGGGAATTATTGCAATAAATATAAATTACGGAATTTAAATTGCGAGAATTAAAATGTATAATGATTAACTACTTCTTCAGAGTAGGATCCGCTTAGTAGAAGGTATTACCCATCACTTAGCATATAAAATACGTAAATATATAAAACCTTCTCGCTTAGTGACGGTTGAACCCATCATCAAGTAGGAGGTATTGCAGAATTAAATTGCAGTAAATAAAGTGCGAAAATTAAATATTGAACTGCTTCTACGGGAGCAGATTTGTTCTTCTAGAACAAATACTCATTACTTCTATAAGAGCACACTTATCCTTCTAGAATAAGTATATTATGTAATTGAATTCTTCGGGAGTTACATTAATATTTCGATCTTTTAAGTCAAATGGACTTCAGGTCGTAATTAATGGATTTAGAATTTCTTCGGAAATATTCTATCCATTTTTGTTTATTGTCGTCAAAGTAAACGGTCGGAGGTCGAACTATCACCGCCAATCACATTAATTGCTTGTGGCATCTTGGGCAAAGCGTGGCGCTACACATACCTCTTTATAAAGTTTTGATAGTATAGGCATTAATACGTAAATATTCACAAATCCAAGGACCATCTTTTAATTATTTCAAAGTTGAAATACTACTTTATAAATTTTGAAATTTTGATATATTTCAAAATGAACTGTTATATTATCAATATTAGTGTCAAATCGAAGATCTCGTTAAATCGAGTATAATGGAGTCGAGAAAATTTGATTTTGATACTGTATGCTCCTTATATCTCGATAAAACGAATGTTATAGTTTAATATATTATTATATTATAAAATATATATATATATATATATATATATATATTATAATTAAACACTTACATCCATGAAGACTTCTGCAAAAACAGCACCTTCTCCATTACAGTTATCTTCAGGCTTCTGATCATCTTCTCCGCTTGCTTCCTTGGAAAAATTAATCAACTGTAATGGATGAATCTCGTTGACTTTTGAACATTACAGAGTCATTTGCCCACTTCTGTAATCTGTATTTTAAGTTTCAACAAATTTAAACGATTCCCATATACATACACACAAGGGTTGTATCTATAGGTATATGCAGCTAGCAATACAAAGAACTTCAAGAATGTAATGAAATCTCTCTCTGTGTAATGAGAAAATAGAAATAAAGGAGAGACCTTTTGGTGTGTGTTTAAGACGTATTTTATTCAAAAATGGGTATCATTGTTGCATGTGATGGAGAGAGAGAGAAACATTTTGTGGAAAATTAATTGTTTTAAATTGTAATAATCCAGTTTCTGATACAGAAGATCATCTATAAGATGCAACTGTAGAGCATATTCCCTTCATATTAATTAGTGGCTAGAGACTCGTGCTGATAACGTGTTATAAAAGTATAGAAAGAATAGAGAGAATTTAGAGAGAATGAATTCTAAGGAATTCTCAGGAATAAATTTCATTAATAACTGAAGCCCTATTTATAGGAAAACTTCGAATGGCACAATCGTAATTACAAAATTTCATCAAGGGTATAATAGTCATTCACATAAAATAATTATTGACAATTGCGTCATCGCATGTGTCATCATTTTCGTCATCTTTTAATTAACTATTCCTAATTATTTACAACAGTTTTATCATTTTCATGACATAATAATTTTAATAAAAAAATTTGTAGTGATCTACCATTAAATCATTTTTTTGTACAATAAATCTTTGAATTGAGTGTTTAAGTAAATATACCGTGAATCAATTAAATCAATCATTTCATGTTGCACGATTAAAATGCAAAAATAAACTTAATATCATCATCTAACGATTAATTAGTTTATTGTTAATTGAAATTTAATTGTAATATTTAGTTTGACATAATCAATTTAATTAATTTTAAATATTGGAAAAGAAAACCCAATATAAGTTAAGATAAAGAATTAAAAAGAGAATTGCATTAAAAAAAGAATTGAAAAAAAAAAGAATTGCATTGCACAATGTGCAATGCAAAATTGCACGATGTATCAATTGCCCTGTGATAGATTAAAACTTTAAAAAAAAATGGAAATGAATAAATTAATAGCATGACTTTAGGCGAGAAAGTGACTCTTCCAAGAAAAGTTTTGCTTCTCATTTACTAGCATATATGCGGTTTTGATCCGATGCCCACATGTGGGTGGATCAACGACACGTGTAATGGGGCATGTGATACCCATATGCCCACATATGAGTATCGTAGCGTGCTCACATGTTAGCATCGAATTGGAACCGTATGTATATGATTTTGTTTTCTGGTATTTTAAGGGGCCACAACTAGAATTTAAAAAATATGATACACTATTTTCGTCAAACAAATTTACAGCAACTTATTTCGACATTTCAACTAATATTCAAAAAATATTCCAAAAAAAGAAAAATAACTAAAAGTTCCCGGAAACAGCCACTGTGACAGTGCCTCAAATGGACTGTGGGAACTCTAAAAACCCTCAAAATCAAGGCAATTAGAATACAAATTTCTAGAGGGGTGTGACACCCTCCCCCTGCCCCCCCACCCACCCCAAACACATTCGGGGGCTCTCTGTTGGGTAGGTGCCAGAGAAAGGCACCAGAAAATTTGCCGCGGTGGCTTAGTAGCTGCAGATTTATGCCTGTCAATCTAATTTCGGGGAACTGAAAACACTGAAGCAACGAAAAAAAAAAAAAAAAGAATCATAAGGTGCTACAAATTATAAAATTGAATGTCAGATGTAATTCCTCAGGCAAGTGACTGAACTAAACCAAACTTGAGAAGAAATTTCTTCTGGTTACAATCCAGCATTTCACTCAAGCTACAATTTACGTTCTTTTCTTTCAAAAGTCTCTGTCTCAACTCTAATCTTTTCTTCAATCCATGCTTAAAGAAGTCTGGATATTCAGCAGCTTCATCAATTCTTCGTCCCATCACTTGCTCCAAAAACTTAATCCTCGGCCCTATAGAATGACTCGCGCTCTTAATCAACACGGGAGGATAACCAGCCACCAAAGCTGTTATCTGCCTCGACTGAAACCCGCACGTCCTAAGGTACGCAACATTAGGGCTCAAAATCTTGCTAACATCTCGACATAAAACTTCTGGGAAATTTGATGCTACGTTTTGGAGATCAATTTCTGTAAGGCCTAATGATTTCAGAAAATTTGACGTGGGTCGTAATCTTTTCTCCACACTATAACCCACAATGAATGGGTATTTAACCAAGACTTTACCGATCATACCATCTTTAGACAGGCCAAGATTTGCTAGAAAGTCCACTATCTTCATAAGCTTTGTTTCAATGCTGTAACTGATGATTCTTGGATTTAGAAGAATCATCTTGCCCACTTGCTTCTCGGTTGCACCAAGAGCTTCAAAGAAAGCCAAAAGCGGGCAGAGTTTCTCTTCCACGCTGTGACAAAGAATTTGAGGAAATTTAGTTATGGCAGAAGCAACCTCTTTAGGCTTTGTGCCTAATGTTGTAAGGCACTGAATAACAGGAACAAGTTTCTCGTGCAAGTCGAGAGTGAGAATTTTCGGGCATTTTCCAACGATGACTGGGAGTTTTCTCTCCTTGACACCTATGCTTTTCAAGTAGTCCCAGTTTTCAGAAGCCTTTTCCCTTTGCACATCCTCAAGGCGCTTACATTTCTTGAACATTTCGCGTATGCAATTATTGTCAAAACCTGTGTCTCTAAAGAACCACAGAATGCCACCACTTTTGCAGTTTGATTCCATATTCCCTGATAGGATTTTGAACAAACATCATACGAGATAACATCTTTGGGTAAAAAAATCACTAAAATTATATACAACCATCAATAGAAGTACTCCTATAGTTGCATAAGAACAAATATTTTGCAACAAGAAAATAAGCTATTCATTGCTATAGATCTCGTAAACTGTGTCATTGAAGATTAACTTGAAGAAAAATGGATTGTTCTGTTTTTCCTCAAGTTCATTTTCAACTAGACATTCTTTTGAGCAATGACTTACATTTTTCAACAACAATATCCTTAAAACCCAAATTTCCCCAAAAATCAAGCAACAGCAAACAGGCCCAAAGTTATGCCTCATCATACTTCTCTACAAGCAGGGGAGGAGTTACCGCTATAAAATCATAACCAACAGCACGAAATATTTTTTTCTTGAAAATTAAATCCCTGTAGCTATAGGAAGATTGATTACTACCTAGAAACAAGTACTCCTGAAAATAAATAAATTCAGTAATAAGTAGGACACCGGTTAGCATCTACCTTCGAAATTTCCGAGAAGGAAAAAATCGAGAAGAAATCGCCGCAACAATTGATAAGATATATATTGGTGCCGAGGACTGAATGCGCCTCCTTCTCAAACAGGGATGATAGAAGCTTAATTGTAAACCACGGCTTAATCTACAGTTATCGAACTCACTCTGCTTCAAACGCTAGGAAGAATGTCCCCCTGATTGTAGCTCGATAAGGCTCAAAGTAGACCAGGGGTGTAATTGGACGGGCGCGGCATTTTTACAAACAAAATAAAGATTAATTTATTTTTTTCCAGACAAACAAATTAAAGATTAATTTATTTTTTCCTCTTATCATTTTCACATATTTGATTTGATAATAATTTTTTTATATTTTAATGTATTTCCTTTTTTTTTTACTTTCCAATCGCACATTTAAAATCAAATTTGTCAATAATTTATATCGAACATACCCTAAGATTGACTTGTAAGAGGATTGAAATACATTTATCTCATGAATCTTTAATGTTAGAGCATCCCCATTGCAACATCCTTCATTTCATCCTGCATGGCATCTACACATTTGATGGATCCCACCACTCTATTTATTATACTTATTTTCTCATAGTTTCCCCATTTTTCTTCATCGCTTCTCATTCTACTTTCAAAATCACACATCCAACTTTACATCCTCTACAACCATTTTATTATTATTTTGAATTTATTTATAATTCTCTTCTCCTTTTACACTTTTTTCTCTCTCTTTTCTTACACTTCCTTCTAGTTCTTTTCAATTAAAATAATTACCGTCTCTATCTCTGTCCTCCACATCATCTACACTTAACATCCTTGCAATGGTGATGGTCCTAGTGTGTGTTTAAAGAGGCTTTCGAAAAGTCTAAAAGCATTTTTTGAAGAACAAAAGTGCTTTTAATTAAATCTAAATATGTTTTGTTATTCATTTTTATTAGTATTTATTAACTAAAAAAACTTTAAAAAGATGTTCTGAAAGGTTGGAATTGATATTTAACAAAATTTGACTAAAAATTTTATCAACAATTTTTAGTATGTTGTGGAGTTGAAGTTGGAATTGGAACTTGGATAGCACAATCGAAAACTTTACAAGAAATGTTAGGTTTTTTTATTAAGTGTCAACTACAACGGCAAGTACTAATTATAAGTACTCACCCCTAAGGGAATCAATGATGCAACATGTATGCATAATCCCAAATAGAAGCCAATGACTTTGTTTTCATAAGTAATGACCCAGCAATCAGTTTTAAATTTTTGATAAACAACTTTGTCGTGTCATTCTGAGTATGCATGTAATGCCCCAGAATGCCAGACCGATTAGGAGAAGTTAAAAGGATTAATTTGTACTACTCATACCAACAAGGTGCACCTTCTTTTCCGGAAACCCATCGTTAGAAACTCCATAGTTAAGCGTGCTTGACCTGGAGTAATTCTATGATGGGTGACCCCTGGGAAGTTTTTGAGGACATAGCATGCTGAAAAGACTCGTGTTGGTACAGTGGGGACAGTACGGGTCATTACAAATGGTATCAGAGCATTTGCCAGTCGGAAATCGGGAACTAAGTGCTATGCGGGACAAAGTGCTACACCATAGGGTGGGAGCCACCTCTTGAACCCGTAGGAGCCACCTCTAGAATCCCAACACCTGGCGACAGATCCTGAGATAGTTCGATCGCGACGAGGACATCACGAGTCCAATGGGGGGTGATTGTAATACCCCAGAATGCCAGACCGATTAAGAGAGGTTAAAAGGATTGATTTGTACTACTTATACCAACAAGGTGCACCTTCTTTTCCGAAAGCCCATCGTTAGAAACTCCACAGTTAAGCGTGCTTAACCTGGAGCAATTCTATGATGGGTGGCCCCCTGGGAAGTTTTCTCGGGGAGCATGTTAGTGAGGACAAAACATGTTGAAAAGACTCGTGTTGGTACAGTAGGGACAGTACGGGTCATTACAATGCATGTGAGGAAGCGAGTGTTCCACAACAAGACCAACACAAGTGCAATACTTCTCAAATGTTTGGGCTCTTAATTCGATGGTATTATAAAGATGCATTGTCTTGGTAGAATGATCGGGAAATGGAGCTTGCAACTTCATTAATCGGATGAGTAATCTAGCTAAATCCACATTTCTAGTTGAAAGTAGACAAACATAAGATCATGTTGTTGGAACATCGATCAAAACCCTAAAGTATTTAAATGGTGGTCCAGGTGTTAGGTGTATTGGCCCACATATAAACAGATAGATTCTCGCTAAAAAGTTTGGAAGTTCAATATTAATTTCTATAAGGAAATCTTTGATGTTAAGTGATTTAAATTCCAACTGTGGGTACAAATTGTACAAGTAATAAAGTGGATCTGATAGTTTATGCACCTGATAGGGAACCAATTTTACCACGTTAAAATGAGTAAAACTGACATAAAATCTATAAAGCGGCAGGCGGTCAAAAAAGTTGATGGCCCACTCGTGCCTCAACCACCCTACCTACCCACCAGTCCACCACCAAGTTCAACGTCTTTATTCCCTTCACCCTCTTTCCTCCCCAGTTATATCTTAATCATCCTCTTTTCCTAGCTCCACAAACACATATTTGAAGCGTCGCCCAGATCCATTGCTCGAGTTCCACTGATGCCTCCCAAAGTTGCAGCTCCGACGACATCCCACTCCTCTTCTTTGACTCTCAACGGTATAGGTAAGCAAATTCTCGTCCATCTCTTCACAATTTCTACAATATTATTACAACCAAAATTTTAAATTGCCTTCTTCCATCTGTAGGAATGGGGTTTAGGTGATCTGTAATTGTTTTTGTTGTAGGATTACAGTTTTTACATCTACAGATCTCCAACCAAGTAGCATATTAGTACTATTAGAGAAAAATAAATAAATGACTTTTTCAGATGTATACTCAACTTTTTCAATTGTATAATCTCAAGTTTTAGTGCTTTCGGTTGTATACTCAACTTTTTCTATAATTGCTTTTTTTGTTGTACGTGTGTAATCTCTGAACACAAAAATTTTGATGAGTTTTGGAACAACTTACATGTTCTGTTTCCATTCTTTAATTTACAATATATACCAAGTTACTAAGCATTTCAACAAGGATTTTTAAGGGAAAATAAATTGAGATGATAAAAAATAAAATTGGCCTTCTGTTGGAATCCGTTGCCACTAGAAATTCCCAACCAATTCAACATCCCTGAGGCCTCTTTAACAGTGTTAATTCAACTTATTACTACTCCTTTATGATAATCAATATTCCACTGTCAACAACTATCTAACTTTTCCAAAAAAAAAATTCAATAGTTATTTATTATATTATCCTCTTTCAGGAGCAATTGGCTCAAATTTTTTGGTTCATTTGTAAAAGAATCACTAATTTCAATCCATAGAGGTCAGTGAAATGTGGTAAGTATAGTTTGTTTACCATCTTGTGTGATGAATAAAAAAACAAGGCTCTAATATAATTACAGTTTCTCTTGAGTGACAATTGTGTTGTGTTCGCTACTGTTTTTGTGGAATAATGATGAAATCACGCAACCATTTTATAGTTTTGACCTCTTTCTTCATTATTAAATAGAGTTAACTTCAATTAGCCGAAACAACGAAAATGGTTAACACGGTATAGTTTATTTGATTGTTAAAAAGATCGGACGACATTTTTTGAGTTAGTTGACCGATGCACGTAAAATGCAACTTAGGATGATGTAGGACATTGGTCGATCTACGTATAATACAAATAATGGCAGGTGGGAGCTGTCATATGAATATGCCATTAGTTTTTCATTCAATTTTTGTGTTTTTAAGCATTATTTGATTTATTGCCTCAACGACATTTGCTAATTGCAAACTTTGTTATTTACTTTTAGTTGATGTATATTTGGGAACAAATTTGCTTCATTTGGTTAAGTTTTTTTAGTATTGGATTGAAGAACTTGTAAACGATGTACATGTGCTTATGGGCGCTAGATAGACTATTGTTACTTACACCCATCATTAATAGGGATGTCAAATAATAAATACAATGACATGTATTTTGTCTCCTATTGTGTATCATGGACACTAGTCCTGTTTACTGATTGCAGAATGGAGTACCTCTACAACCAGCCACGTAGGCAATCCCTGTTGTTAATCAATCCACACCGCAAGTGTACGGATCGTATAAGTAATAAAGTGGACCTTTAAAGTTCGGATATCATACCCATGAGGACTGATTTATTCTCACGCTCACTTTAACTAGCCTTAACCGAAATGAATAAGTTGATGTCACTTAATTTCTAATTTTAAAAAAATTAAATTATTAAATTAAATTGCTAAATCTAAAATTAAAATTAAGAATTAAATTGGAACAAATTAAAAGAATGAATTTTTATGGTTTTAAATCAAATATGGGAAAACTAGCATTAAGGTTTCGAATCCACTTTTCATTTAGTTATCCTCCGGATTATCAATTTGACAATAAAAGTTAGTTTTGACGATTCAATTCACAAAATTTGTTGAATAATCTTTCTCAAGTAGAATTCAACCTATTTATATGACGTGTTAACTATATCTCTATGATAACAACGCCATAAAAATGTATTACAACGCAAGAATTGCATAAAAACATCGCACAAAGCATAGGGGTATTCTCATCCCCTATCGGACTTTGTGGTTTTCAACAAAAGTCTAATCTATTTACGATTTCTCAATACAATAAATAGATCACAGATCAACTTTGGCCACAAGTTGTAAAAGAAAGCATAATTATATTGAAAACTCAAAACCGAACATTCATCTTAGCATAAGAATTAACAAAACATCAAATTAACAATCCGGATTCAAACCAAAATCAAAGTTTTATCTCTACCCTAATGCTATGAAAAGTTTAGCCTATCATGTTATAAAAACCAGAAAAAAACGAGAAGAGAACGCCATCACCGAATCAGGTTGTGTTCTTGAACTTGAATCTTCAATTGTGGCTTCTTCTCCAAGTTTCTCCAAGTTTTGTGCTCTAATTTTCGCTCTCTACTCTTCTCTGATGTTCTCTTCCGAAATTAGGTCTAGTTCTGTATTAATAGATGCAAGAAAGCCCAAGAAAACCAGGTCCAATTCAGTTTCGGAAAGTTTTCCGAAAATCTGCCCGATATAACCATGCTATCGCGAAAAGTGCGATCGCATGGTTATAAATTTCAAAGGCATGCGGTCTGCGTGCGACCATGGTTATAATGCAATTTCAACTTCTGCCATCTTCCAATTTAGTCCCCAAAGTTTAATTGCAGGGCAAGTCCTGAACTTTCAACTTTGATCAATTGAGTCCACAAGCTTTTGATTTCTTCAATTTGGTTCCCATTTGATTTTTCTTCACCTCCCCCAACTTTTATTTCTTCCAATTGAGTCCTTCCAACTTTGATTTGTGTCCCTTTTTGTCCAAAGTTGTAATATTTTCTTCAATTCCCGGTTTTCCCTAAAATAGAACCCAATATCGCTAAATTAGATGCGAAATTAATTAAAAATGAGAAAAACATATAGTTTAAGAGGCTTAAATAAGTGCATAAATTGCACTTATCAAACACCCCCAAACTAGAACAATTGTTCGTCCTCGAACAATAAAACTAAACTTAAAGAAAGAAAACCAACAAAGTAGCTAATCACCAACTATGAACAGGATTCGCGGTCAAACTGTGTACCATATGCCTCAGGCAAATGAAATGATAGTGAAAACTCAAGTTGGACAAACAAAACAATCACCAAAAAGAAATTCACTTACCCAAAATGCTCAACTATCTAGTGTGTGTGTGCTAGTCATCGCCTAACTCAAGTGCTTGTTCAAGTATCACCACAGAATGTTCAACACAAAACCATGCATGTACTCCCAAGTGGTTGAATATCCTCACCTCGCTCATGAATCACTCCTGATGCTTTTCTCTCAATTCCAGAGGTGTTTCTAGCTTGTGATTTCTACAAAATATATTATGCATTTTTTTCCACACAAGACGTCAAGAAGAGTGACTAAATGTTGAAAAGTATTACAACTATCAGCCCATCCACTTCGACCTCAAGTTTCCAAATTCCCAGCCTTTGGGTCCTTTCCTGGCACCTTTATAATTTTATTCAGTAGATTTTCCTTTTACTTGCTACTTCACTGATAATGGCTCTCTTCGCTCACTTTGTTTTTTCTTTTTCTTTTTCTTTTTCCTTTTTTTCCTTTTTTCCTTTTTTGTGCAATTTTTCTTTTCAGCTTTTACCCCGCAGGTAGCTCTCGCTCTATTTCCCTAGAGGTAGCCTTCTTCACTTGTAGATCGTCCTCTAAACATTTGTTATGAAAAGCACCAGATTACTCAGTGACGACTCTTACTCTCTAGGGTAGGCAGCTTTTTCCTGCGGTCCCTCTCATCTACTAAACCATCATCTAAATCCAAAATTCGATACTTAACATATGATAGTGCCAGTATAAACTCGCCAAATTTAAAAATCCTTCAACTTAAAGCGGAAGTATCAAGACTTCCAGTAGCAATCCCCTCCAACATAGAGTCACTACATCTTACCACCCCCAAACTAGACCATTTGGGCTAGTTGGATACTAAAATAGTGGTTGGGAGAACTACCTGGTCCTAAGTGTAACATTGGGGCTCAAAGGTAATCCTAAAGGAACACAGCATCTAGGTGATAAGTCAACAAGAACGAGAGTTAAATAATGACTATGTGCTCTTTTTCAGTTAATCGGGCACAGATAAGGGAATAGAAAAATTTGAAAATTTTCAAGTGTTGTTTCAAATCCAACTATGAGTTCATTAGAAAAATTTAGGCACATTGTCATCATCGGCGGCACACAACTCGACCAAAACAAATAAAAGACAAAACAAAGACAAAACTGATTTTTATGTTTTTTTTTTAGCAATCGTGATACTAACAAAAACCGGGTGAAAGAGTGTTAAAATAAAGAGCAAACGAGCATCCAATATATATAAAGATTTGAAGTACAACTTCAATCTTACCCACATAAGCACACAATACAAAAGTACCCCCACCCCAGAAAAATAGGGTACATTGCCCCCAATGTACACAATTAAGATCAAAGAGAAAAGTACAATAAGAAGCAATAAGAAAAGACAAAAGAGGCGTAAACTCCCCATCGGGTCCCGTGAGGTGGAGGGAACAATGGATCATGATGAATCCCGATGTCGACTCTAAGCGGTCCATCCTCCGCTAAGATCGCCTCGTCCCTCCTCAATGCGCGCCATAGAAGCCTGAAGCGCATCAAACCGCCGTTGTGGCCCTCGAGCCGCGCGGTGATCTGGCCGGAGGAGGCGGTGTGTCTCTGTGTCGGCCGGTTTGCCCCCTTTCGCGTTGGCGCTCACGGCGTCCTGAGGTTGATCCGCGCAGCCGGCTCGACTGGGTACTCCCGAGAATGCAGTGGTATCTGACTATTGAGGCAGATACTCGAGATAAGGCAGAGGAAGATGAGCTTGCAGCCACTGTCTGATCCAAAGTCAACCACAAGCCGATAAATGAGGCTCCCAAGATCAATCTTCCTCCCTCGGGCTAAGTGACACAACAGGCGAGCTCGATCCTCAGTAAGAGTAGTAAGATGGGTGGTCGGCTCGATGTTAGTGCAGATGAAGATATACAGCACCCTCAGAATATCGGGGAGATCAGCATAGGTAAAGCTGGTAGAGCGTGGCCATGCATCATCTGATCCATATAAAAATCGGGCCACCTCAACAATATCCTCATCAAGTGGCACTGGCTCAACATCAGCATGTGTGAGGCCGAGTGCTGTATTAATGATCCCTGGGCTGAATGCGACCCACTGGCCTCATACCCACGTCTCCTGATAGTGGGGCGTCCCAAGAATATCAATCCGGTCATTGAAATTGGCATAGAACTCGCAGACCAGATCATTATAGCACTGGGACGGTCTGACTACTCGCTCCCATCCGGCTCTGGTGATGAGTCGTTCAATCACCGTATCCCGAAAGTCACCAAGGGTCACCTCCTGCTCGGCGATGTAGAAACCCTTCTTCTTGAGCAGTTTTTTCAGGGTCTGCTCTTCCTTCCTACCCCGACTACGTGGAAACTCAGCGGGAGTACTATCCTGTGCTGGGCTCTCTCTAGCCACACCCTTACGCTTTCGGAATGATCCCTCTCCGTCATCTCCGTGCCCACTGGGGTTCTTGGTACGAGGCATTGTACCTGCAATGATAAAAGTCGACAATCAGTTTCCAAATATAATGATATAGCAACGAACACCTAGAAAAGCACCCCCAAACTAAAGAAAATTGCATAAGATAAAAGAAGTTCACATAATTGACCAAATGAATGTGGGGCCTGCAAAAACCGTGCAAAATGATGCAAAGATGGAACGGACCCGACACTACATAAAGTACATGTCTCAAGTAATCACATGGCAAAAATTGATGTAATTCTATCAAGTTTGGAATAAAAAATGAGGGTGGTGAAGTGGGTGAAGTGAGAGTGATGCACCGGCGGTGTCGTGCCATGACTCAGTCGCGTCGAGCGGTGACTTCGGTGGCGTCGAGCCATGACTCGAGTCACGTCGAGCGATGACTTCCAGGTGGCGTCAGGCCATGACTCGAAGTCGCGTCGAGCGGTGACTTCGGGTGGCGTCAGGCCATGACTTGAGTCACTGCACCAACTTTGCCTAGGCCAAACTCAATGCTTAGTTTGTGCAATCAACAACATTCGTGTACCAAGATCATCATGTAATAACATAGAGTCATCCCATAAATCAGAAACATAGGAATAAGCTCAAAAATTCATTCAAACATTCTATGGAACACTTGGCGTGCATTGTAGTTGTTAAGAGATTTTCAACACATAACAAGCAATGTAACTATCCATTTCACATACCAAGGCCTAAATTCATCCACTAATCATCCTAGAACCCATACTCCTTCATAAAATCAACATAAAATCCAACAATTAAATCACAATTTCGAATTGAGCCCTAGAATAAAACTACCGTCGAATTCATGGCAAAGCACGAGTTAAAGCATGAAATTTACGTACCTGAGCCTAGAATGTAACTGGAAATCACGAAATTCAGGATGAAAAATGAGGAATATAGCACGCACACGATGGACTCGAGCCTATATGACCAAGGTTTTGGGAATTACTTCAAGAACAGCCGGAATTTGCGAGGGAGTGCGTGAATTTCTTGACAAAGAAAGCATAATTATATTGAAAACTCAAAACCGAACATTCATCTTAGCATAAGAATTAACAAAACATCAAATTAACAATCCGGATTCAAACCAAAATCAAAGTTTTATCTCTACCCTAATGCTATGAAAAGTTTAGCCTATCATGTTATAAAAACCAGAAGAAAAACGAGAAGAGAACGCCATCACCGAATCAGGTTGTGTTCTTGAACTTGAATCTTCAATTGTTGCTTCTTCTCCAAGTTTCTCCAAGTTTTGTGCTCTAATTTTCGCTCTCTGCTCTTCTCTGATGTTCTCCTCCGAAATTAGGTCGAGTTCTGTATTAATAGATGCAAGAAAGCCCAAGAAAACCAGGTCCAATTCAGTTTCGGAAAGTTTTCCAAAGGCATGCGGTCGCGCGTGAGACCACATGGTTATAACAGATTTCAACTTCTGCCATCTTCCAATTTAGTCCCCAAAGTTTAATTGCAGGGCAAGTCCTGAACTTCCAACTTTGATCAATTGAGTCCACAAGCTTTTGATTTCTTCAATTTGGCTCCCATTTGATTTTTCTTCACCTCCCCCAACTTTTATTTCTTCCAATTGAGTCCTTCCAACTTTGATTTGTGTCCCTTTTTGTCCGAAGTTGTAATATTTTCTTCAATTCCCGGTTTTCCCTAAAATAGAACCCAATATCGCTAAATTAGATGCGAAATTAATTAAAAATGAGAAAAACATATAGTTTAAGAGGCTTAAATAAGTGCATAAATTGCACTTATCAATCCCCAAAGGAGAAAGGCAAGGTTATGGTACAGCCGACATAAATTCCTTTCACTGAATGGCACGCGCGTCCGAAGAGAAACTACATGAAAGCATACCATGAGCAAATAGTTTTAAGGGAACACGATGAATGGGCAAAACACCCTGTGCAGTGAAGGATGGCTAATCTCCTTACGAATTTTAACCTGAGGATGATAAGAATTAGAACATGGACATGGTAAAGAATGCGTTCCAAAACTTGAAGCGAGAGTGCATGTTCGTTAAAAAGTTGTTACACAGTGTAACAGGACGGCGGCTTAGGCGCTATGGCAACCTTGAGATGGACGACGAGTGGTGGAAAGCCAAAGACGCTGTAAGTGAAGGAGGAAATCCCCTTAAAATCGTTTATTTTTCAATTTTAATTGTTTTTCTCTCATTTCCCATTTTTTTTTTATTTTTTGCTGGTACCACTATTTTGTTGATATGTGACTGGTTAGTAGGGGTGACAAAATGGGAAAAAAAACACAAATTGATTTTATTTGTTTTTAAGTTTCTCTTTTTTTTTTGGAGGGGGGCAAGGAGGTGTCAAAAGAAATTTGTGAAGTGCGTTTCACCGCACCCATATTTATATCGATCAAATATGCATAGTTTATAATTTGCATAAATGTGTAGCCACCATTAGATTTTTCACAAATTGTTAGACTTAGAAATTGAAGAGTGATTATTAAAGTTTTGATTTATTGTTTTGAGTCGATATGTTAAATTGTTTAAATATATTTGACAAATTATTGGACGTAGAAATTGTTTGAGGGTGATTATTTTTACTTATTTAAAATTGTGTAGAAAATGAATTAACTCGTGTGAGAATTATGGGAGGCCAATCTATTTATGCTCGTAGGAGACAAGCCGAAAGGCAAGCAAGTTCCTCAACATCAACTTACTACACCAGCGTAATTTGGGACTGGCAATATTTGAAGGTAAGTGTACCACGAGCGACCACGCAACTGTCCCTAACATGTACAGCAACACGGTTTACGATGGTGGTGAGGACGTTAATAACTCCGATCTAGACTGCAATGAAGGCAGCGGGGATAGTGGGCACGCTTTGCCAGACGAGCCACCTCAAATGTTCAACATTCGTAATACAACTGGGAGCAGTGGATCTTCTGGGAAATGCAGACACCTCGTTATGGGACACAACAGCCAGCTGACATCCTACCGTCGTCGCTAACTTCTTGGTCGGGTCCATGCAGGCAATGGGCTATTCGAAGGAGGAAAAGGCTGCCACAAATAGCAATCGGATCCCAACCATTAGAGAGAACATGCTGCTTATAAAGGACCTCGAGGAGAGCGATGTCGCATTGCACATTTATGCATGAAAGCTGATCAAAAATCCCGTGAACCGGGAGATGTTGGCTGGTTTCACAACTGATACTGCGAGGATGGCATGACTTGTAGCATGTAGGATGTAAGTAAAGCAAGTGGAGAATGACCACATCGACATCCTTCATAATCTAGAGATGTATTACAGTTTCTTGTTTTATCGGCTATTTACATAAATTGTGTGGTTGAGAACATGTTCAATTAATAGGCATGCCTGTTATGTTTGGTAGTATGCTTATATTTTCTGTGGAAAATGTGACTTGTCGGTGTCACTATTGACATATAAACTTGAATTATCCTGAATATTGTCGCTTCTAAAATGTTTGCATGTCATTTGTTAACATACTTTGCAACGTATTTTTCATTGTTTTGCAAACCAAAAATCACCTTATTATGAAATATGGATTAACATTTTCACTACTACCATTCCAATTTCTAAATTGAAAAGCAGTAATAACAAGTGTATTCAAATGCTTCTAGTAAAAAAAATTATATTACATATTAAAGTACGTATAAAAAATAAATTGTTATTATTATTATTATTATTATTATTATTATTATTATTATTATTATTATAACAATAACATTGATAATATGTACTACAAATATGAGTGAGGAAATAAAACATTGGCCTACAACGATATGACCAACAATTTGTACAAAATATAACTATACAAAGAAAAGACAACATGGATACCACAAGTAGGAAATCCCATAAATCATACAATAATTGTTGGCTTTTTTTACCTTGCCAAATCTCTTCAAAGATAGATGGTGTTGAAGACTTTTGGAAGCAAATGACAATTCCTTCGAAATTAGAGAAAGAAAGTACAACACAATTGGTGGGTGCACATATGCTAGAACTATTATGTAAAACAAAAGTTCTAAGTATCATTTTGCGTTTTACTCTTGTCTAACACAAAGTAGAGTATCGTGTGTTTTGTAAATAAACTCCAGTGCAATAATGGAATTACAAATACAGAATCTGTTTTATGAATTGCTATCGATTGATGCTGCAAATTGTCAATGTGTGGAGTTTTGTCATGTCGCGATAGCCATTATAATGGATTTCGTGAGGCTGTACATCGTTTTCTCCATCTGTGATGGTAAAAGATTGGGGGTTACATTGGTTCAAAAAGCTTTAGATTAACCGTTGATATGCTACACCTTATTCCGAATGTATCCGGAAGTTTTCAACCACTTTGTTTCATGCTTATTTAACGAGTATAGTTTGGTCGACACACGACAAGTTAGACACACTAAACAAGTAGCAATTTTCCTATTTATAGTTGCACATGGAACTTCCCAATGTCTTGTGACTGCTATTTTCGATCTATCATCCTACATGGTGAATGATCATTTCCACTGTGTGTTTCATAGCATTACAAATCTCGCCAGCGTTATTATTCAACCGCCTCCTACTTACAAAAATGGAGGTAATTTCCATAAACCGATTAACCCAAGGTAGTGGCCTTTCAAAATATGTTTCTTGATAAAAATAATAGTACTAGCAGTTATAGTAGTAGTATCTTAGCGCAAAAAATTACCCACGTTATCCAAAATATGAAAACATAAAAAATTCCGAGAAGTAAACACTGAACTAAAAAAATGAAGATTTTGGCTTACTAAAAAATGATAAGAACGACCTCGAATGGTAATCATGTGTGTATTTATAGAGGCTCTCGGAATTGAAGTAATGAGTTTTATTGAAAATTATAAGACAGTATTGGAGCAATTGATGGGACCCACGTGGAATGCATGCCCCCACACAATAAGAAGGAAGCATACTATAACCGAAAGGGATACACGTCGCAGAATGTTCTAGCAATATGTGATTTTGAACTCTGTTTTATTTTTGCATTACCTGGATGCGAAGACTCCATGCATGACAGTCGTGTTTTACAGGAGTGTTTGGAAAGATACGGTGACTCCTTCCCCCACCCAAAGACAAAGAAAGACTATCTAGTTGACTAGGGGCACACAAAATGGGTTATATGGGACCTTACAAGGGTAGTGACATTCGATACCATTTCCAGTTATTTGACAATGCAATATCAGACTATACTCGAAACCCTGGGAATCACGATGAAGCATTCAACTACCTACATTCGCCTTGTAGGAATGTCATCGACCATATTTTCGGGGTTTGGAAAGCACGATTTGCAATGCTACAATGCATGACTTCATATCCCATGAAAGCGTCGATCGATATTGTAATGGCAACAATGGTGATCCACAACTTCCTCCGAATTAACTAATTGAATGACGCTGCATTTACTGCAGCATACAAAAAACAACACACAACCTTCGAGATGGACGATTCTTAGTCAAATGCAAATGAAGAGGGGCAAAGTACGTCTTGCAGGGGTACAAGGGAAGCGTGGGAACAACGGCGTGCTAGCATCTTAGCCGAGATTCTTAACGAAAATTAGGTTCCCATATTGCAATGCCCTCAATAAAGAAAACAAACGTTAGGGTTTACATCCACAACGCAGTATTCAGTTTCCCTTTTCTTTGCTAAAAACGTGTGTTATTGTACTGTTTGCGTCATCGTGTCATTATGTTAGTGTGCGATTAAATTATTTTAACAAATAACTGAAAACCCAAAAAAATATATCTGCTTTTTGTTTCTTTTATATTGCAGTTTAACTATTTAATAAAAATCTTGTGATGGTTGTGTCTATTTTGTAAGAAGCTTCTCTGTATACAGAGAACGGTGTATGGTTTTCCTTTTTACTGTTGTTGGCGGTGTTGTCGTACGTCTGCGTCGCAAGTTATATTTTTGTGCGAATAAATTAATATAAGAAATGATGAAAAAAAAATACAAAATGTATTTGCTTCTCATTGTTCTACTATTTTAAACATGTATAATAAATATTATTCAAACAAAAAAACGCATTCGAAAAAAACTATGTATAATAAATAAAAATAAGTTCATTTGCACGGTTTACCTATTTGCTAAACGGATTGATCTATTTCAGTGTGCTAAGCGAATTCAAAAGTTGACTTCCTAACTATTGTGGGTCCAACATCTTTCCCCAAAAATATCAACAAGCATGGTGCATATGGTGGGTCCCAAGGTTGAGAGAGTCTGGGGTGGATATACACGCAAGTAGCACACGGCCCGCCATTGTTGACCCTTGTATGTTTGTCAATTTTTCTACGTATTTACTCGCTTTAATGTGGTAAAATTGGTTCCCTATCAGGTGCTATATATCATAGCCATATATGATTGATTTAATCTACTTTATTTTATCCAACTTTAACTAAATCAAAGAAACTTGAGTTGAAATAGTTTTATGTGGGGATTACTGAAATTGAACTAATAAAATAACTAAAATCAAAGTAAAATAATGAAAACATGAAAAGCAAATGTTAATAATAAAAATGACAGGCTAAGATTGTGAATCCACTCGTGTCAATCTTCTTTTACTTTGAATCTAACATTGCCAACAATTATTAGTTCTTGAAGATCAATGTCCTAAATTATTCAACAATCGCTCTCGCGTAGAATCAAATCTTTTCTCGCACATAACCCGACTACACAAGAGCGCATTAAAAATTTATGGATAATTCAATATCACACAAAGCATAGTGGTATCTCTATTTCCGATTGGATTTTGCGACAAATAACTCTAAGCCTAATTCATTTATCATCTTCCAATCTCTTGGCAAATCAAAAATAATTTAAAATTATTGACCAAATAATCATAAATTGTGAAGAACAATAATTAAAACTCAAAAATCAATGAACTACTTATAATCAAAATTAAATTCGGAAAATTAACTACACATTAGGATTCAACTTTTACAAATTTTTATGCATTTTTATGTGAAATACGAGGGGAGGTGAGTGGGATTAAACGGTGAATATTTGTGTAACACATATAGATCTCACAAGATATATGAATGTGATTGGTTTGACCAAGTTCAAATTTAAAAGCGAATGAATTGAAATATATAAAAACGAATTAAAATGTGATGCCTAACATCCTATAAATGTTCATAATCAATTGAAAAATGTATTTATAACAATTCTCGAATAAATAAAAATAGAAAGTTTTTGAAATTAGTGTCTGTTGTTTCACTACTCTCTCCGTCCCAAAATAATAGACCTAATAATTTTTTCATATAGTTTAAGAATAGTTCCAATCACCTATCCACGTGTGGGTAGGTTAAAATACTCATATACTGATATGGCATATTACAATTGGTTCGGAGTGTGGCCCACGTGTTGATTCAAACCAATTGCAACATGTTATATCTGCATGTAGGTATTTTAACCTACGTACAAGTCGATAGGTGATCAAAATTAAATTTAAAAAATGTCAATTAATGAATTTGGATACCCTATATAATTGCAAACTTCTATATTTAATGAAAACTTACAAATTTCCATGCCAAAGAAAATTGATTCACTTAAACTTAGAGGTGTCAATTCGGGTGGGCCGGACCTGATCGGCCCGTGTGGTTTGATAACCCGCTGGTACGGGTTTGCGAGCCAGGTTGGACCAGCCCACATTTGTGGGGTCAAAGCCCGACCCACCCGTCGACACACACGGGTCAGCCCATGTGGGCCGACCCATATGAACTTTATGCGTTGTTCAAATTCGAACCATTTGAATTAAATTTTTATTTTTTTCATTTTTTTTCATGAATATATTGTTATATTTGGGGTTTGGGATTTTTTTAATGAATATATTGCTGGGGTTTAGGGTTTGGGGTTTAGGGTTTATGTTAATTATAACTTGTAATTGTACAAAGAAAAAAGATCGAAATTATATTTATAACAACTAATAAGTATTACTAAAGTATTAAAGTAATAAATAATTTATGTTATATTAATATATTTTAATGACAACAACTTAGCAAGAAAGATAAAAATTAAAATTTATAATAAGAATACAATAAACATTATTATATGTAAATTTAAACATTATTTGACAATTGACATAAATTTATATTGAGCTTCGAAATTTGAAAATTTCCAATATAAATTCATAAACAAACAAACTACTATTTATAAAATTGCATCACTATAATTAAACATATCCCAAGGAGGTTGGCACATGTTAAACTATCTATCATTTGCAGTTTTATAGTTAAAGTAAATCCCAACTTGGTCGGCACCTACCCAACTATTATTTAGTTGTTCTAAAGTCTAAATTGCTTTAATTTTTTTTACATCTACCTTTAACTGTCTAATTATCAGATTCTTCAATTGCAATATTTTTGAAGTCTTCAATTATATCGTCAGTAACTATATGTTGCACCCTTTTTTTTCAGCGAAGAGCTAATCTTTCAAACATATGAGAGCTTCCAAAATATCTTTTCCAAGTCTTGATCTTCTTTAATCGAGCACTCTATTACCTACACTAAAAGTCGACTCAGATGCCACTGTTCATACTGGTACTGTTAGTAAATCTCGTGCCCTTTTTGATAACACGGGATATGATCGCTCATTTAATATCCACCATTGCAAGACATCTAATTTCTCTATCTCGTCTTCATTGAGCATGCTACAATGATGAAATTGATAATATCTATCCAATTCATTCGGTATTGCATTCGTACTTGAACTCGTAGATGAACTATAAGTCACATTTCATTTCTTTTTAGCTATTACGGATAACAAAAATAATTTATTACCTTTTGAAGTTGTAGTAGAACTCGTGGAAGATTGTGAATTTTCAACATTGCCATATTTTGTAAAATAATAACTATACATTTCGTTAACAAGGCATTCTAATTCGTCATTTCCAACACAAATACTAAAACTAAAGATTCAGAAAGTTGTTCTAAAGCACATTGTACACCAAATAATTTTATGCGAGGATCCATTATAGCTGCGACCGGCAAAATTAGTGGCATGTGTTCATAATATTTCTTAAACTTTTCCTCAATTGCATAAATAATATCAAAGAAAAATGGATCGTCTCTACAACTCGCAAATTGATTAGCAATTTCTACTAATTATATAATCACAAGATGACTTGTTGCGGCATAAACTACAGAATTAGCTTTGGTTGCCTTATAAAAAGGCTTTAAAAAGCTCATAATTTTAAAAGCAGTTTCCCAATCGGAATCATCCATATGAAATTGATTTTGTTTTGAATTAACAAATGCATTAATAGCACAAGTATACCCAACACAAGATTTAATCATTAGAAAAGTTGAATTCCATCTATTTGGAATATCGTCAGCAATTTTTTTCCTTCGCAAGCCAAAATTTTTACAAATGCTAGCAAACTCTTGTTTTCTAAAATTTGAACAAGTACTATAAGAAAGTGCACGTCTAATTTTATCTAATTGTGGTGCTATAAATTTTAAACCACCTTGTACAATTAAATTTTATATACGACAAACACACCGCATATGGAATAATTTAGAATGAAATAAAGGATTAATTGTTCTTTTTAAAACTAATACTAAATATTTTATCAATCACATTAAACTCATTAAAAACTTGTAACAATAACCGCAAATATTTATTCCATTATGTGGATACTCAAGTAAACGAAATGCAATAATTTTCTTATGAAGTGTTCAATTATCATCAATATAATGTGCAGTGATACATGCATAACCGTTATGATTTCGTCCACTCCAACAATCAGATGTAAAACACACATTTCGTTTAAAATTTTTAAATTCAACTTTTATTTTTTCAGCTTTTGAATGAAATGATTTCATACAATCGGAACGAACAGTATTTCTACTTACAGCTCGGTAAGATGGTTGAACACAAGTTTTCATGAAGTCCTTATAAAAGCAATCCTCTGCAAATGTGAACGACTGCTCTTTTGCTGCTAAATATTTCTACATTCCCATTCTCATTCTTTCCTGCGAATAAACAAAATTCGAGAATATAACTGAACCACTAGCATTAGTAAAAGAAGTAATTTGAGCTTGTTTAGAATCTATATGTCCGTTGAATTGAGATGTTTTTCTTTGTCTACGTAATGTGCCAGTGCCGGTGCCTTGAACCCATGCATAAGACTTGTTGCAAATTTCGCACACCGCCTTTTTATTCTTCGCATCTCCTGTAAAAATTTCCCAAACATCTGATTTTTTTTTCAATTGACCTTTGAGTTTGAAATGATCCAGCTTCTTGATGGTCATTCTCATCATCTAAATTTATTGGAGAACTACTATAATGTGCATTAGGATTTGCAGATGAAAATTTTTGAGAATCCATACTGAAACTTAAGAATTTTTTTGATATTGAGAAGTGTAATAATTGGAGCTCAAAGAGAAAATTTGAATATTAAGAGATAAAAACCCCGTTAGTGTATGTGTATTTATGAGTATTTATGAGTTTTGATGTGAAATAGGAGAGAGAATGGGTGTGATTGAGTGGTGGAGATTTATGTAGTACAGTGGGTCCCAGAAAATATGTGGATGTAATTGGTTTGACTTTTGATGTGAATGTGTTAAAATGTGTAAAAATTTGTTAAAAGTTGTAAAAGAACGAGCTGAAAGAGTGGAAGAATTTATAATGCTTAATACTAGAACACTCAACACTGGAATTGGAATTGGTTTGCTAGAAAAGTGGAAATGAATTGCAGAAACAACAAAGAATTTGCCTATTCTTATAGAGAAATTACAACGGTAAAAAATTCAAGTGAAATTTTATGCTTTTTTATTTTTTTTAATTTTACACGTATTTTTTGAGTTGGAACGGTTGAACTTTGAAGTGACAAATGAGTGGGAAAAAAAGAAAAGAAAGCTGAACCTAATCACTACAAATTGATAAAGTGGCGTAATTTTCAAATTAAGGCTAACCAAGCGATCAGCCTTTACATTTATATCTGAATCAAGTAGAGTCGTTGGCTCTCCTTGAATTGAATTATTGGCAGAGAGCCGTTGGCTCTCTGCCGTTTTAATTTTTTATTTTTTTTAAAGTTTCTTAACTCTCTGAATCTCCGCCTCTCTTTTTCTTTTTTTTTTTAAAAAAATTATTCATGGGCCAACTGTTAACCGCTGGCCCGTGAGACTGGACTCGGACCACCCGAGTCCAGTCTTAAACGGCCCATGGGCCGGCCCGTCAGGTTCGCGGGCCAACCCACGGTCCGGGTCAACAATGAGTGGGCTGGTCCGAGTCCGATTAGTCCGTCCATATTGACACCTCTACTTGGACTCTTACCTCAAGATTCATAAATGGGAATTGGCGACGTTTTCGTATCTAAATGATGACCACACATTCTCTGGATTATTTAGTGCATTAAAAAATGAAAGCATCCAAATCGAATTCATAGCTGAAGCAAGTACAAAGACAATTTAATTTAATTTGCCATTATCACTCTGACAACCAAATTAGATGTCGCACACTTGAAAATTTTAAATTTTCATGTCTAAAACAATGGTTTAAATTTGACAAACTCTAAAACAATTCAAATGAATTCCGACTGCCCGCCATCCTTAATTTTCAATTGCATAACTATTCTTATATATATGGGGGACAGATTGCATTCAATCAAAAACAAAAAATAGAGCACTTCAACCAAAATGAATTCCACTAATCTGAATATGATGCTTGAACATATCTCTTCACTTGAAGATATTTATTCACAATCACAAGGAATGATTGAGATTGATTTGAATAGCTTTCCGACTGATTTTGACTCGATCGGCACTAGTGTGGCACCTCTAGAAAATACAAGTTAGTGAAATAAGAAAAAGAATTTCACATCGGAGACAAAGAGAGCTGTTTATGAAAGATTATTACAAAAAAGTAAGGATAGAAAAATACCAAGAGGGTGATTTCAGAAGTTACAAAATCATTTTCAATGTCCAAAAGACCAGCTGGTCGAATTTGGAAACATGGAAACCTTTTGGTGTTACATCACGTGATACAGTGAATTTTTCTTCAAGGATGGTGAAAATGGGTCGAAAAAGAGTCAAAGTAAAATTGAACAGGTTAAGAATATTCCCTTTTGTCATCGCACAAACATAAGATCTTTATCAGAGGTTTTGGATGGAGCATAATCAACTGTTCATAGGATAATCAAAGAAGCACACGTTAGACAACATTCAAATGCCATAGAGCCATATTTTTCGGATGGGAATAAGAGAGTAAAGGTAGATTTTTTCTTATCGATGATTGATAACACTACACATGCCTCTAAGCCATCATTGCTTGACATGTATAATCAAGTTCATATTGATGAGAAATGGTTCTATATGTCTAAAATGTCACAAAAATATTATCTCCACCCTGATGAGATGGAGCCAGTTCGTACATGTAAGAGTAAGAGATATATTGAGAAGGTAATGTTTGTGGCGGCAGCAGCTCGTCCGCATTTTAACCTGGCTTCAAATAAAGAATTTGATGGGAAGATTGGAATATGGGCATTGGTGACTAAAGAACCTATAAAGCGAAATAGTCAAAATAGTAGAGTTGGAACTTTGGAGACAAAGCCAATATTGTCAGTTACAAAAGAATTTATTTGATAATGTTTATTTGAAAAAGTATTGCCCACAATTAAAGAAAAATGGCCAAGTTCTAGTCCTACCACCATCTTTATCCAACAAGATAATGTAAAACCATATTTAGATATCAATGACGTTGAGTTTGTTGAAGCTGCAAAGAAAAATGGATTCAACATTCGTTTGAACTGTCAACCCGCAAATAGTCTGGATATGAATGTTTTGGACCTTGGGTTTTTTAGGGCTATTAATTCACTTCAACACCGAGAGTCTCCAAATACAATTGACGAAACTAGTTTCGATTGTGGAAAAGGCATACGATACATTCCCCACTGAAGAATTAAACGACGTCTTCTTGACATTGCAATCACATATGGTTGAAGTGATGAAAATTTCAGGAGGCAATAACTACAAGATGCCGCATATAAACAAAAGAAGGTTGATTAAACATGGTGAGTTTCCTAAATCCATAGAATGCGAAGTTGAAGCTTTAAATGAGGCCAAGGCATGTGTTTATGGAAGACAATGAAAGAATCTATCAATTGGCATTTGTTATTCCACAATCAAGTATAATACGTGGAAATCAAATGTCTTTTTTGGTCATATAGCAACTTTAAAGATTTTATTTTAGTAGATTCACAGAGATTGTCATGAGTGCCCATTTTATAAGGTTGTTCATTTCATAATACAAAAAACCAAAAAAAAAAAAAATTAATAAAGAAAAGAAAGGAAAGAAAAACTAAAGAAGCTGTAACTAATTTACAGAACAAATATAGGCAAAACTGGTTCCATTGGCTTAATTAATTTTTAAAGATAATAAAGGATGGTGGGATTATATAGATGAAAATTATTTTTGAAGTTTTATATCCAGTAGAACTATTACGACCCATATTTTTGCATATTTAAATTTCAACTGCTACTAGGTCAAAGCTGTTAATTATGGGTCAAAGTCAAAGTCTTAAACGAATTTAATTTGGTATATTGAAAGTTTTTGGACTTAATTGAATTAATTAGAAGTTCATGGGTTGGTGGTGCAATATAAGGTCTTAAAGACCAACTTAAATCGCTTAAATGAGGGTGAGGACTTAAGTTGTAAATTCCATATAAGTTAAAAGTTATAGCAACCAACCACACAAGCCTTAGCCCCGATTCTTCATATTTTCATGAGCTGGAATTTAGAAACCAGACGAAAGCCAATCACGCGAGAAAGGGAAAAGAAAAAGAGAAAAAGAAGGGAAAAAGAAAGGAAAAAGGAAAAGAGAGCGTGGATTCGTTGTTGTTTCGCGTGGCAAGCGTGTTTCTTTCAATTTTGCCATAATAAATTCGAGTTAAATAGTGAAATTAATTTGAGGATTTTACCTATAAACATTGGGGATTCGAAATTTATCATTGATTTGGGTTAATTAGATGCTATTAAGATATTACCTTGCCCTAATTCATTATTTTAAACTGGAATTAATGAAAATTGAGTAGTGGGTGGTAAAGTGGATTGAAACTTACCCTATTTAGATATTGAAAATTTAGGGTTTCGCTATGTGGTACAATTGGGTGGTTCCAATGGTATGGAATATCGGAAAATTATTGGAAAATGAGGATTAAAGCAATAGAAGGGGCAAATTAGAGAATATTAGAAAAGTTAAAACTTAGTAATGAATGTGGTTATGCCATTGGTTGGGAATTCAAGTGCGTATATTGTAATTAGAATACTGCTATTATTTCAGGTGGTGACGAGACTATTGGGGAAGTGTACCAGTCGAACTAGGAGCAGTTCATAGTTCTGTGAGTGGAAAAATTATATTTTTCATAAAGTAGCACATTTTAAATCCCAATATGCGTTTAAAGATTATTATGATATGTTGTTGCAATAAATGGTTCAGAAAGTCATAAATTTTATTAAGTAGCGTTTCTTTTTTAAAAGATTATGTGAATATTCTTTTAAAACCATCATAAAGTGCATTGTTAGATTTACTCTCTCTGCAATGTTGTGATGTGTTCCACAGTGTATGATCAGAATTACAGAGGTCTTTGGGACCCACTTGCATACACACATAGGCTTTGGGTCGTGTATGGGGGTGCTTAGCCTTTGAGGCTTGCTCTGCGCGCGTATGACCAGATATTTAGATTTTGAGTGACACGCCACGTGCATTAAGAATACTCTACACAAATGTGTTGTTGCTCATTGACACTTTTGATGTTATTTTTCAGTAGATCAACTTTAGTTACATAATTCAGTTTTAGAAAGAAGAATCCATTTAAAATAGTATAATCACTGCTGTTCAGCTAAAACAATTTCAGCTATGAGTGTTATCTCAATGATTTTCAATTATTTATTGTATTTATGCATTTGATTATAAAGAAATTTCATGAAGATATTTTAGATGAAAAACTATATATATATTTACGAACTTATCCACTCAATGGGTTACAAAACTCACATATTTTCCTAATATTTTTCTTATTAGGAAGCAGTTGAGCGTGAGCTTGGATCGTCTATTGACCACTACCACCAGCATTTTTTTCATTTAGCTGGTACGATTCATTATTTTATTCATTCATTAGCATTTAGTTGGGATTTTACTTTCATTTTGAGAATATGCTTTTTAAAGTTTAGTCATTAGTTCATTTATTAATTTATTCATTAATTCTTTTCAAACATTGTTCTCATTCTAGTTTTGGAAAATTACACTGATGTTGGATTACAGGGCTTGTGATTGTCTTTGAAGATTTTGATATTCTTTTAATTGAAAGGGGATTTTTGTTATTTGGGTTGAATATTTTGAGTTTGAAATGGATCCCTTCAGGATGGATATGTTCAAATTAAAGTACAAAGAAAACTTTGTCAAAATTTTTACAGAATTCTTTTTCGTTATTTAAGTCAAGATAAAATCACGCAGTTATATGGTAGTTACAGTTTACTTTAGTGGTGGATCCGACACTTAGTTGTCATCCATCGTTGGTGCGCGCGATGTGTCAAGTTGTTAGAGAGAATTTGGTGCGGGGTGTGTCAAGAACAAACAAGAAATGACTAGTAAAATTTCGGTAGATAATTTTTCAAAATTCGATAAACAACTTGATTGATGGAAACGCCGCCTTCTTCTTGTGGTGGAGAATTTAGGTCCAATGTTGGTCCAACTCGTTTCTTCTTCTCATCATGGGTTGTGCTCCATCATTTGGATTGAAAGAATCGAGTTCTTTCAAGATTTGCAAATTTTCCTCGACTGAAAGGTAGCCTTCTTCTTTTGGTGGAGAATTCAAGTCCGGCATTGGTCCGACCAATTTCTTCTCATCATGAGTCATGCTAATTTTATGAGTCACATCATTTGGATCCAAAGAACTTGGTTCACCTTTGCATTTTCCTCTCATTTTATTTGGATTAGCATGTGTTGCTATATACTATAAGAAAAGATAGCCATGCATACGTGTGGAAATTGTATATATAAAAGAAAAAATGACAAAGTGGGATGGGTGCGAAATGGAGGGAGCATTTTCTTTTATAAATAACCGCCCAATAAATCTGATCATATGGAAAAATAAATTTGGCTTGATAATAGAATCTACTGAATGCATAATCCATGAGGGTTCATCAAATCATAATTTGAAAGCTCTATGGAAAATTAAAAATGTTAAAAAATCGGCGAATTCAACCAAACATGAACAATTAGGTATGTCATATGTGTGTTCGGGTTCCAATTATCAAACGAACATGCTAAGGAGTAGAGATCTATAAGGGCATATAATGTCTATAGTTGTTCTTTATTTATTTTTTTAAGTGTCTATTGTCTATAGTTAACAATGCTATTATAAACTATAATTATGTTTCATCTTTGCCTGGTAGTCCAAAATTGAAAATGATAAAACACGAGTTGTAACAGTGTTTTCAATAAGTTGGTTATATTTATTTTAACATTTGCATGATATAGCATGGTATATTTATATGTGATTTGTTCTGTTATCCATATATAGATACATTATGATGTCAATATATGGGCGAATGCACGACACGTATTCCCTCGATAATGTAATTATACGTTAGGTAGTAGTTACCTAAGATTTAATGGGATTATGACTTTTGAAAGTAATGCTTTAAAATAGAGATACATCTCTACATTACATACATATAATTATTTGACTTTGAATTAACTAATTTTCATTGAAGTAGATTATAGCACTAGCAGTGCACAGGATAACTTGCGAAACACGTGGCTAATTATTAAAACACAAACAGAAAAGTATACGTTGAAAAAAAGAAACACCAAAAAAAAAAAAAAAATATCCCATGAAGAGAGAGTTTTCTTTTAACAAAAAATTTAACCTAAATTTCGATCCTGAAAAAGTTCTCACTTCTCAGATACTGCAGAGTTAGAAATGAATCAAACGTTGAATATACGCATTCAAGCCCCTTCTCCATCTCTGTAAGCCGCATTTCTTTATTAATCGTAGGCGTATTTTACAGTTTCTATGTATATGTTATGTGTGCAATTGTAACTGTGTGAGGTTTATATTCTGTTAGTTTAGTATATCGAAGATCTTGCTTGTGCTGATAAATTAGTGAAATCCGTTATTGACGAACTTAATTACCATATGCATAATGGAGTTTGCTGGTCGTGCTCATTTTTCAGGCTTAATTAGATTAGGCCTTGTCTAGGGAGGCTAGTTGGAAACTGTATAGGCTACCAGTGGCCTTCTATATTTGTACTTTGTTGTTGAATCAGAAGAAACTGTGGCAGTTCATCTGCATTACGGGGAAGGAACAGTTTATCCTCAATCTGTATGATACTATCATAAACGAACTCCATGACTGTCTCCATTAGCAATTAGTAATGGATCTCGATTAGCAATTAGTAATGGATGTCCCTTGGAACTTGAGGCACAGAATATGATCTGAGAGATAGGGAATGACTTCCATTGGGTTGGCTTCATCAAAATCCAGAAATTTCGGGACTGTACACTAGAGCAGGCAAAAAGAAAAAAAAAAAAAAAAGAGGAAGCAGAAGAAGAAGAGGCGTGATAAGCAACAATAACCGCAATCAAACTACAGTTACATTAAATTTAGAGCAAATTGATGTCTAGGCTGGGGCCCAAAATTACTTGGCTTGCTCCCAAGAGAAACTTGGCATAATACTGTTGGCGAACGACTCTTTCAGTTAATTCTCTTTCCTAAGCTATGTTAGCTGAACAGATGTCCCTTCACGTGACTGCAAACATGTCGAAAGGGAATTCTCTTTGGAAATTTTGTTAAACAAATATTCTGCCTCTAAGTTAAAAAAGCAAACCCTATGTGACAATCTTGACTGCCTAAGGAATCATATGTTTTAGACCAATACAGAAACTAAGCATATGTGCAGGTGAACTATTTCGCTCGAAATTCACTTTTTAGACTAACAAATGATGGACGCATGGGGACCACGATATGTGTAGATAAAGATGATTACCACGATATGTGTAGATAATGAAGATTAGTGGCTTGAGATGCGAGGTTCAAATTGAAGTTCTACGAAGTAGTATAAATTAATTTTTAGGCAGAAAAAAGTTAAAACAAACTTAGGCTAAGAGTATGTATTACATAAGAAAACTAAATAAAGTAGCTGACAATGGTTAGAACTTGAAGCAGGAGTTGAAAAAAACCAACTAGTTATGTAGGAATCTGCATCAGATACAAAAAGGTTTAGGGCTTGTTTGATAGAGATTATTGAAAAAATGGTTTTTTGATTCGTGATTGAAAAGTAAAGAAAATCTATTGAAAATATAAAAAAATTGTCAAATCAATATAATGAATGGTTGAAAATGATGGTAGACAAAAATGATTTTTGGATAAGTTATATCAAACAAACTTTAGGCTCTTTTTGATATGGCTTATTGAAAAAATAGATTTTAGATGAGTGGTTGAGAAGTAAAGAGGAAGTATAAAAAAAAAAAATAAAATTTTGTCCAATCAATGAGTGGTTGAAAATGCTGAGCGGGAAAAAGTAAATTAAATTTAATTTGTACTAGACGCCCTTAGTTTCTCGAGGCATTGTTATTCAAGAGAAGTAGATAATCAGTATTGTAGAATCCTCCACAACGCGGACGTATGAAATTTGTGATTTTATACTCTATTTTCTTATGTAAATTTGTTTTTTAAATATAATTTTGGATTCCTTTGGCTGATTTTCTCTTGCAGGCTCCTGCCACATGCTAAACGCTCTTCTCACTGGATTTGTCCATGCTTCAGAGTGCAACTGGAGACATGTGCCAGTTCTAATTTGCCAAAAACATCCCTAGTAGCTAGAAGTTCAGTATGGTGTAAGAGACAGCCTATGGTCAATGAGTCCTTAATGAAAAAGTATTTGTCACAAATTGGAGCTTTAGTCACGTCAAGTGCTCAAGAAGTATCAGACACTCCAGTTGTTGGTGATGACAAGATTGGAGTCTTATTGCTGAACCTTGGAGGCCCTGAGACTCTTGACGATGTTCAACCCTTCTTGTTCAACCTTTTTGCTGATCCTGTTAGCATCTATTACCTATCTCATTTTGTTTATTTCCCTAATGGTCACCAAATTTGGAGGTGACAATTCATAATACTCTGTTTGTCTGTGAATTGTAAATAGGATATCATACGATTGCCGAGATTGTTTCGCTTTCTTCAGAAGCCGTTGGCGAAATTCATCTCTGTTGCTAGAGCACCAAAGAGCAAAGAAGGATATGCTTCAATTGGTGGTGGGTCTCCTCTTCGCCAGATAACTGATGCTCAGGTATGCTTGTGGTAGATAGATAATCAATTTGCCTTTTGGTCAATGTGTTGTTGTGGATTGTTTGAACTTGAATGTAAATCACAACAGTTTTGTGGCTTTTCATATGCGGAATGACCATTTGAAACTTCCATCATATAGTTCATTGTTGAATTTTTTATTTGAAGATATGCCGTACTATGCTTTTCATGATTGGGCATTGAGTGCGAATGAGCGAAGAGAGCATATGAATTATCCTGTTTGGAGAAGTAGAAACATTCATTTGGTATTATTTTTTCATTTTATTTCTTCTACTTTTTTCAGGAGCATTTGGTCCATTCCAACTTCTGTTAGTGCCATGGTTCATGTGACATCTTCTTTGTTTTGCACTCATCTTAAATATTGTATCTTCGTAGTGAAACTGGCATACTAAATGATAATATATAATATATTTACTCTTTACATTATTTTCTTCATATACTGTCACTCTTTAACTGGAAATTAATTGATATGTCTAGGCTGAAGAGTTGAGGAAGGCACTATCTGACAAGAATTTATCCGCGAAAGTTTATGTAGGGATGCGTTATTGGCATCCATTTACTGAAGAAGCTATTGAGAAGGTAAAATTTCTAGTTTGGTTTTCAAGTTCGTTCCTTCTCCCCCCCCGTGACATAGAATAAAAGCAATTATGTAGGTGGTTTTTATTAAAATTGTTTCACTTCAAGTTCTCTTTGTCACTATAGTCTCACTTGATTGTTATCTTAATTGGAAATGGTGGTTTAAATATGTAAGAGGACGTGACACAGCATAGGCCAGATATAAATGCTCTTTATGGGGTTCATTTTGAGCTTTGTTTGGAGAAGCTTGTAGACCATGAAATTTATTCAGTGGACAGAGTTAACATTTGAGGTATTAGAACAGATACCAACTTGATCTAGAGATCATACGGATTGCTATATTCATAGATTAAGCAGGGAACAGAATGCCACAGAGAAAGGTAGTGCTAATTTAACTTTTAGGTCTGCTGAGAGCAATTAGGCCGTCAAAAAGTCATTTTCTCTTTTTACTGATGCGCATATAAATATGGATTGCATCTATTGCCTGTTAAACTGAGACTTCCGAGAAATGCTGGGACGGTATTCAAAATTGGCAGGTTTACTTTAGCAATATGGAAACTTTGGAGTGTTCATGCAAAATTAATTTGTTCTTAAATCAAAACCTGACACATCCTTGAAATACACAAGTAAATAATAAAGGGGAGCATATATACAGTGAATTTATCTTTGAACGAGGGTAGGTTTTCCTTCCACTCTCTGAAGAGATGCTGTGCTGGAGATGGCGAAGTTCCTGAAGAAGCAGGCCATGCAGGATCATGCATAACTGTTCCACAATGAAGCAGGCCATGATTTGCATCAAGTTCTTTATCAAGAGGATGAGCTGCAAACACATTGTATGTTGGACTGCCTCGATTTCAGTGCTGGAGAGCTCACTTCTGCCTAGGAGTCCAGGGTGTGGTTGGTGGAAAGGCTTTAAGACGGCCAAATTTCTTGGTTCTTCAACGACCTGGCTTTTGAGAGGAGCGTGTTGGTGGTTTTAGAGCTGATTTTGGTAGTAATAGTTTACATAGGGAAGTTTCTTTTTCGTCATAATTGTAGTTGTTTTGATTTATGCTGAAATATTGATCTGCAGTGTTTGAATAACTTAGATATGTACGTAGCCTGTGTTTGTTTCAACTTTTTTGTTCTAAAAATTGCTTCAACCACTTCGACGAAGGGAAACTTTAATTTCAATTAATTTCTGAAACTTACCAGTCATTATTGTCTATGCAATTCATGTTTCCTACTATTATTCCTGCAAAAAGTAACTTTTTGGCGAAATAGAAGTTTATCAGAATGCAAATTTTCATTCTTGCACATCCACTTTGTGGCTGAATAATTCATGGTATCGATCAATCTTTCAGCATATGCCTCATTTAGTTTGATTTATTTTATCCCCAGTAAACCAAGAACTTCTGAGGTTTGCCCTAGTTCTGAATTTATCGTATGAGATATTTATTTTTCTGCATGGTGACTTTTGCACCTCCATATTATTCTATGTAATTTGTTTCTTCAATTCCACTCAAAAACACCCTGCAATACTTGCTTGTGATCATTTTGAACTTTCTAAGGCTTTGTGCTATACACATTAAATTTCAAAAACTTAACTCCACCTTTTCTCTCTCATTTTTTTCCACCACCCAAATATTGATTTGACAATTTGTTTACATTTTTTAGTACATCGTTTCCAAATCAACCACCAATTCTACACGAAATTCGAGTAAAATTTTTTTAAGGTGTATAGAACAAGGCCTAAGATTGATATGTAGCAGTTTGCCAATAGTTACGGTCTGTTTACTTTTCATCAAGATTAAAAGAGACCGAATTACAAAGCTTGTGGTGCTTCCTCTGTACCCTCAATTCTCAATATCAACAAGTGGTTCAAGCCTTCGGCTGCTGGAGAGTATCTTCAGGTAGTAGTTGTATGCATCTGGATGTCACTTAATTTGGTTTATAATTACTGTCAGAATGCATGTGACAATGTGTTCAATTTCAGGGAGGATGAATATCTGGTAAATATGCAGCACACCGTAATTCCTTCCTGGTACCAACGTGAAGGTTATATCAAGGCCATGGCGGATTTGATTGAAAAAGAGTTGAGAAATTTTGATCGCCCTGAGGAGGTAATCTCTATTGCATACATACATAAGACTTCGACAGAAATGATTTTAATCTGTTGGACAATGGAAACTTGTTTTGATATTTCTTCACGAATTCGGTCATAGTGGAATAAGATGTTGGTAAAGTATGGGATACTCAATTCCAATTGTTTGCCATTTCTCCATCATGTTGGTCCACAGTATCTGTAAAAGTTGTGCAATCTTTTTGGGTGAATGAAGTCTATACCAATTAGGGCTTGTTTGATTCACATTGACTTTGATAAATTTGAATTTGGTTTTTGATGTGTGGTTGAGAATTAGAGATAGAGTATTAAAAAATGTAAAGTAATTGTCAAATCAATGAATAAGTGGTTGTAAAGGATGAGAGGGAAAGTAAATTTAAGTTGGTGAAATTTAATGGGAGTCAAACAATCCCTTATTTTGTAAGAATAATAACTCAACACCAAATCATGTGCCAAATTGCCAATAACTACTTCAATAGACCATTTCTTATGTGAAATCAGTTGTAAGATCTAGTGATAAACTCTGTAACTGAAGAAATGGGATTGATTTCATCTTCAGGTAAGTTGTGAATGGCTTGAACCGGTCCTATTAGTTTGTTGTCGCAAAAGTATAAGCCAACCTCCTGGAACCGGATGGGATGGTCTTAGATTTGTTTCTGTATGAATGATACTTTCATGGCCTTATACTCTTCCGAAATCAAGATTTGTACATTACAGAGAGATTTCTTTTTCATTCTACCTTTTTTTTACAGGTAATGATTTTTTACAGTGCTCACGGGGTACCACTAGCATACGTTGAGGAGGCTGGTGATCCATATAAAGCTGAGATGGAGGAATGTGTGGATTTAATCATGGAAGAACTGGAAAAGAGGAGGATAAACAATGCATATACTCTTGCATATCAGGTAACTACTCTACTGCTAACCAATGTTTATTGCACTCAATGTATTCGTATGACAGTGTTTCTTGGAAGAATTAATTTGAAGGGCACCAAAAAACTGAGAACAGCTAGAACATGCGGTTTATGGTGGCCCATTATTGCTACTGCCGTGTGACAACAATATAATTCTTATTCCCTACAAATTTAAGGTTGGTTAATTATATTTTTTCTTCACCTGATTTGATCCATCGTTAGAGCTTGTTTGGTCCAACTTTTTCTAAACTTCTTTTTTCCCTAAACTCAATTATAACCACATATCCTATGGAACTCACAACTTTTCTCATTTTGAAACCACATCCTATGGCACCCACAACTTTTCTCATCTTTAAGCCACACTTTTCCCCACAAAATCAGTTCCCAACGGCTTAATCTCTTAGTTCTCCTAGTCTATTGATCTTATAGCCGCTGGGGAATCCAGTTTGGCAAATGACAGTTATAACTCTGTTTTTATTATTATTATTATTATTATTATTATTATTATTATTATTATTATTATTATTATTTTCCCTCGTGCCATGGTTAGATAAAAAGCAACCAAAGCATTAACTTAACCTAACGAATTTGGAATCTGCAATGTGAATCATTTTTGCTTACCTGATCGGCTCATTGTTGCCTTTGTCTGTCTCTGTGAGAGGACCCAAAGCGCCTAAATCCATCATATTATCTTTGCTGGCCTTGCTTCTAGCATGTTGCACGAACAGGAGTCTCCAGACATCTGCCGAAAACATGTGCCAACCGCATTGGTCGTCTTTCCCTTTATTTAGCCTTAATTGGCGCTATGTATATCTTACATTTTATGTTATCCATCCTAATATTACCATACATTAATCTAAACATGCTCCTCCATACCATACATTAATCTAAACATGCTCCTTCACGATGTTCAGTTCTTAGTGGTCCTATGCTCAACGCAAGCATTGGGTCTAATTAGTGTTCGGTAGAATGATCCCTTTTACCTTACAGAACTGCACCCTTTTACCTTACAGAACTGCACAAAGTTTCTTTAGCCATCGCCGTGGTTTCCTACTTGTTTTAGTCCTGTGAGCGTATCATCAAATCCTCCTTGATCGTACTCAAATACCTAAAGGCTAAAACAATCACTTCTTAGGCATAACGAGATCCTCCCTGGTGAGTTCATGACTATCTTGTGTTCAACGTGGTGATTTCATGCAGTAACAGAGAGATGAAGTAACTTAGGATGTGATGGTCCATGCAATAGTGGTTATCCATGTATTGTGATCTCAGAATCGTTGTAGCACGTTCTTAAGTTTTAGATCAGTTTCATTTCTGACAATTGCATCATGAAAAACTTGAGCAGTGGATGGATAAAGCAGGTGTTTCTATGCACAGCAGCGGTACCAAGAGTCCGTTTGTTCCAGTTTCATTTGACATAATTTGTACCCAAAACTCATTTTCAGTTACACATTCTATGAGACACAACTTTTTAACCACATATTCTCATAAAGCATCAATTTTCACTTCAAAAAATGTATATGGAACAAGCTCTAAGAAGCCATCTCAGCATTTTGATAAACAAACTTTGACCAACGTATTTTATTTTAGGTTGCTTCAGAAGCTTAAACTGATCTAGATAGTATTATGTGCACCGGTATCTCATTTTTGAACCATCAATTTTCCTTACATTGACTAGGCTTTTTTATTGAATGAAAATGTCACTGCACTTTGTGAACATTAACTGAGCATATGACACTAAATGAAATGTTAAGCTTGTGATTAGTTTCCATCTTGTAGGAATTTTATCATTCAGCTCTTCATATCATTTCCCAGCACAGTTCTCAAGGGATTTTTTGTTCACATACATCATATGGAAGTTTAGCTTAGAGCTATTTATAAGTAGTGAAGTGTTGGAGAACAATAAAACAAATTTTACGATACTCTTAATTACATTGTTGTAAGGTTATAAAATATGAACATGGAAAGAGGTGCAACTACATGACATGGCAAGGACACATTGATACACTACTGATGGAGAACGAAAAAGACATGCTTGGGACACATCAGTTAAAATGATAACAAATATTACATTTACATATTTAATTTTGCTGGTTAGTTTTCTTCTGGTGCAGAGTAGGGTTGGACCAGTGGAATGGTTGAAGCCGTATACAGATGAGACAATTGTTGAGCTTGGACAAAAAGGAGTTAAGAGTCTTTTAGCTGTCCCAATTAGGTAGGTCAGAATGTTCACTCATTCAGTTTCTGTATGATATGTGAAAATATTATGAATATTTTCTACGTCTGTAATTTTATGAATATTATGAATATTTTCTGCGTTTGTAATTTTTTAGAAGTTTATTTATACTTGGATTTGTAGGGGAGGGGAAAGATTGAAGTTTTTAAGTGTGTGTTTATTGTTTGTAAATTGCAAACATACATTCTTTATCCTCTTTTTTTTTTTTTTTTTTTTTTTGTTGCAGTTTTGTAAGTGAACATATTGAAACATTGGAGGAAATAGATGTTGAGTACAAGGAGTTAGCTTTAAATTCTGGTATACAGAAATGGGGAAGAGTTCCTGCACTTGGCTGTGAACCCACTTTCATTTCAGATTTAGCTGATGCTGTGATTGAAAGTCTGCCTTATGTTGGAGCAATGGCTGTCTCAAATCTCGAAGCTCGTCAGGTGAGCTGTAGATTGAATTTTTTTGCCGGGAAGTAGGGTTTTTAGATCACCCAATTCTGAGAAGAAATATACAGGAGCTACTGCATAAAGGAACGAAGTGAAAACGTAAGTCACTAAGAGTAATGGCTTCTTTGCTACAACTGACAAATAATAATAATAATAATAATAATAATAATAATAATAATAATAATAATAATAATATTTAGAAAAAAATATTTTTTTGATTATCATAAATTGGTGCTTGCAATCAGTCATCCAACTAATTTAACAATTTTTTTACTTTTCTATGCCCTTTTTTTGTGTTTATATATATATATATATATATATATATATATATATATATATTTATTTATTTATTTATTTCAAAAATCTCTATCATAAATACCCTAACTATAAACATGGTAAACAAGTGGTAGAGAAGTGATTTGAAGAAATATATGGAGATAAACAGTGGTTTAGAGCAATGTGCAAGTATAAAGAGGAGTCAGCTAAAATTTAAACATGGAAATATGGGTAATAACAATCTAAAATTTGGAAAAAGGTATCTACCTCAAATTTATGGAAGGCTGTGGCTAAATACACCCACCCATTTCCTAAGTACACCCACCTTTTTTAAAAAAAAAATCCAAAGTGACCGATAATCTTTTTTTTTTTTTTGTTTTTTTTGTTTTTTTTTTTCATGGTGTTTGCTGTGAACACATCGCTGTGTTCACAGCAAACATGCTAAAGCCTGTTCGTTGCGTTCACATCGAATAGGTTTTTTCCCGTTCGCTGTGAATGCAGCGAACAAAAATAAAAAAATTTAAAAAAATTAAAAAAGAGTAATTTTTATCTGATTTTTGGATCTAATTTTTGCTATAATTTTTTGTTTAAATGATTTATAACCACTTTGATGAGTGATTTCGAAAATTTTTTGCAACCACTTTGATGATAAATTTTGAATTTTTTTTATGATAAAATAATTGATTTTATCCGGTTAGTGTTGAATACAATTATTAAAAAATTTAATTTTCTTGCTACCACTTTGATGGCTAATTTCGAAATGTCTTTAAGTTTTTTGTAACTATTTTGACAATGAATTTAAAAAATTTTTTGATGATAAATAATTAGCTTTATCCGATTAGTGTTAAATAAAATTATTAAAAAAAATTTGAGCGGTTATAAAAAACGTTCAACAAAAAATAATATTAAAATTTTTTTATCCGTAATCCTTCATTTCATTTCTCTCTTTATTTATTTATTTAATTTATTTTTTTTAATTATCCGGTATTCGCCCCAAATGGGGCGAACACACAAAAGGGTGTTCACCCCAATTGGGGGGAACACCCAGGCTAACACCCCTTTGGGTGTTCCCCTGACTGGGGCTAACACCGTAAGGGTGTTCGTCCCATGAGCAAATTTTTTTTTTTTTTTTTTTTTTTTTTTTTTTTCTTTTTTGTAAGATTAGATGAGGAGAGGGTAAATTTGGAATAGTTGATAAAATGGGTGCATTCAGTAAATCTACTGGGTGTATTTAGGCGTGGCCTTTATGGAATATTATATGATGTAGGAAATATAGCATTGTTGAGCTTTGTCTCTAGCCTTTCAAAATATTGGTTTTGTGTTTCAAAATTGAATTCATTGCAAGGGGCTGGGCTAGCGGTAAGGGTGCACTTGGGATTGTGTCGTTAGGTGCATGGTCACAGGGCCTCAGAGGGATTAGTGGGGTGGGGCTGTGGGGCCCCTGACACCCTTAATTATCAAAAAAAAGAAAAAAAAAAAAAGAAAGAAAGAAAAACAGTCGATTGGATTGTGGGGCTGTTCTCTACCTTCCTGCAACTTTGTTTCCTCCCATGATGATCTCCCTTTCATGTTTTTGCCATGTCTACTTCTAGATTGAAAAATTTGACAGAGACATTATCAATACCCATGTTGCTTTGTGTCAATGCGGATGTGTAATCTAAACCAAAGAGTCTGAACATCATAGCGAGTATAAGAAGATTCATGTTGCCAACTCCATGTAACTATGGCATGACACTTGGTTGACTTGGGTATGAACTAAACTAGTTTCTTCTCCATGTTTGACAAAGTGATGGCTTTTTTATTTTGTTGACTGCTTTTGCAGTCAAACGAATTGTTCAAGATATAAGTCTCTAGCTTTTTGTTGTGGTGATCACTTGTGCAATGAAAATAGTATGTTATTAAGGTAGTTTATATAGCACCAAGCTTTTCGGTCATGTTTTTTAAGCATTAATAAGTGTAGCTACTTTTTGGGTAAAATTGATAATTTGGAGGAGAATAACGCTATTCATCATCACCACTTATTCATTTTTTGTGTTTATTAGTGTTACATCACCAATTATGAATCATAGCCTCTTACGTAGCGTTACTCTTTGACTTATCAGAAAGATGTGCAGTTTATAATGAGTTTGAAAAAAAGTAGCGTGACCGGTGACGGGTAGCTGGCTCAAGCCAGTAGCCGTGCTGAGTGTTACTATTACACATTGATTATGGATGTGTATCTGTTTCCCCTTCTTGATTTGCTTACAAAATGAGTGTGTTTTTCTCCTTGTCTTCTTCTCACCTAACACAAATATAGAAGCTCTATTCTCTCCATATATATCACACCATAATTACTGAATTCTAGTCTTAACAGTTAACAGTTGCTTGAGTTCTCCATGTTAGTTTATATTTTGCTCTTTAACGTTATCCTCTTTGTATTGTATCCGAATATAATTGACAATTTTACTTGGCTGCAGTCCTTAGTTCCACTTGGCAGCGTGGAAGAGCTACTTGCAGCATATGATTCACAGCGTAGGGAGCTACCACCCCCTGTGACGGTTTGGGAATGGGGTTGGACAAAAAGTGCTGAAACTTGGAACGGAAGAGCAGCCATGTTGGCAGTCCTTGTTCTACTAGTGCTTGAAGTCACCACTGGGGAAGGTTTTCTGCATCAATGGGGCATATTGCCCTTATTTCGATGACTTCTTGTTTTGCAGACACGTGCTTGCCAGCGCTAGTTCATCGTTCACTGAGAAACTGGGGGAATATCAGAAAAGCGCTAGTTCATCGTTCACTGAGAAACTGGGGGAATATCAGAGATAACGGCATTTTGATATTGATATCGACTAGCCAGATTCCAGGTATAAGACCTGTAGTTAACTATTTGCTATATCCATTCGTTGAAAGCTTAGGATATGGAGAGAAAGCTAGGAGGCGCCGAGAGGCGGGGGTAGTTATTAAAAAGAAAAATAGGAAATAACTCGATATTAGAAGTTGCTTCTCGTTTCATCTCAAATTTTGTCATTCGAAGGTGTCTTCTCATCAGTATTTTTGTTGTTATCATTTGATATTCCTCAAGAAACTCTAACTACGCTTAAAAGGTGGATAATGTATAGCCCTGGGAACTGTCTTAAAGATATACATATATGCGATTTTCGTTTTATTATAATTATATATATATATATATATATATATATTATATTATATTTATAATTTATAACGTAATCAATATTGATTTTCTGTTTACTGTTTACCTTTGTATTTGGTTTTTTTTTTTTTGGTTGTGACTAGTGACGGTGGGTTTCCAAGTTTAGCGTGCCAATTAAGGCAACAAAATTCCAATTATGGTTGCATGTTCTATAACAAAAATATATCAATTTTGATGCACATACATGGGTCTATCTGCCATGCGATATCCACTGTTCCATTGTGGTTAGGGCTGGCAACGGGGCAGATCGGTAGCAGATCAGTGAAAATTGTTATTGCCCCACGAAGAAATCTCGTTAGAAATATTGCCCCACGATCCACGAACTGAAAAACGGATCGGGGCAGATCGCATAGCAAAGCAGATCGATTTTTGATCCACGAAATGATTTGTGAACTTTTTTTAGGCAAATAATTTCTCCGATCCCGTTACATATTAATCACCAAAGAGAACCTTGGACAAACTCATTAAACTTCTCATAAGATTTAAGCATTTAACAAAAACAATCAAATAAAGCATAGCTGCTTAAGTAGTAAAGTTATGAAGTGAATAACGAGCAACCTAAATAAGTTTTTCAAGCATATCCCAAAAGAGTAAAAGATAGCATAAACACGATAACGTAGGCAACAACAAAAATTAGCAAATGTTCAAGTCAACAATATTAGATGAGCTCTCAATCTTCAGGTTTCCAATCTCCGTGACCTCATTTATCCCTCCATGTTTGAGCTAAAGTTGATGTAACATGGTTCCTATAATAAAAATGTAAGAGTGAAATATATGTAAGAATCAAATATTAGTTTCATCAATTATCACAACGATTATTAGTGACAAACAATTATCATACTTACTCTTTCCTCAATTTCCTCTTCAGTCATCATTGTGTAGTTTTCAATATATGATGTAGGTGTGGATTGTTCTATCAAAAAAGAAAAGAGATATAAATATAAATATATAAGCTACAACATAAAATCAATTAAACTAATAGATTTGGAATATAACATATGTCTATCTTACTGTGAATCTCTGCCCATAGCCAATTCTTAGCACACATCAAAGCCTCCAAAGTATTGGAGTGAAGCTTATTCCGAAGTGGAGTCAGGAATCTACCACCGGCACTAAAAGCTGACTCAGATGCTACTGTAGACACTGGAACTACCAACACATCTCTTGCCACTCTAGCTGGGACATGATATTTGGTTGCATTTATCTTCCACCATACCAATATGTCAAAATTGTCTGAACTAGGCAAGATCGGCTCATCCAAGTACAAATCAAGTTCAGTTTTCACATTGGGTGAACCAGGATTCAACGAAACAAACTCATAAAAGCCAGCCAATCGATTCATTTTCTTATTACTAGTAGACGGCCCGAAGTACGAAGAAGTGTTAGGCTGAGAAACATTACTCCTCGAACTTGTATCATACTCGCATACCAACTTTTGGCAAACTTTATGAAGATTATCAATTTCATATTTATGTGTATCATGAAAAATAAGAGGGTAGTAGTATTCAACCAACTTCATCTTATACCTTGGATCCAATATAGTTGCTAATGCTAAAGTTCCATGAATCTCATTCCAATATTTGTTAAACTTCAAAATCATTTTATCCGCCATCTTAAGAATAGCATCGTGGGAAGACTCCAACCAATCATACATTGACAACTTTATATCACAAACATTGGGAAAGAAAGATTAGATGTTGGATACTTTGTCCCAGAAAACAATTCAGTAGCCTCATATAAAACCTCCAACCTATCACAGATCTCTTTTGCCAAACTCCAATCACCTTCGGTAGGAACAATTTCATATTGTGTCTCTCTTTGCTTCAAACGAGGAAAAACATCCTTATATTGCAAAGCAAGAAAATCATCAAGTAAGTTGAATTCCATCTAGTCTTGCAGTCGAGCATCAATTTTTTCTCACATCCTATTTTCAATAGACGTGCAACTTGTTCAAATTTTTCAGATCTGTTAGGTGTGGCTGTCCAATATGCAACACTCTCACGAATAGTTTTAACACTATGTTTAATAGCATCTAGACCCTCTTGCACAATGATGTTAAGTATGTGTGCACAACATCTCCTATGTAAAAATTCACCAGCCAACAACAGAGTAGAACAATCAAGCTTCTCTATCAAAGAAGTAATCATTTTATCATTCGTAGAACAATTATCTATAGTCACACTCATCAACTTACGATCAATGTTCGAATCAAGTAAACATCCGCCTAGAGTTTCAGCAATCACCTCTGCAGTATGTGGGCAAGGTACATACATAAACCTGAGATTAGAAAAAGAAAAAGAATCAACACAAGTTAAATACCTTAAAAAACACACACACAAAAGTTGAATAAAGTTACATACAAGTGATAGAAACAAAAAAAATATAGAATCAATATACCTAATTATCCGACTCTGCAAATTCCAAAAATCATCTATGTAATGAGCGGTGATTGCCATGAATCCTCTCTTTTGGTTTGATGCTGTCCACATATCTGTAGTGATTGAAATTCGGCTCTTGTTTACCTCTAATTCAGCCATCACCCTTTTTTTCTCGTAATCATATATTTTTATTATATCATTCTTAAGCGTGTTACGTGATGGGACCTTAAATATTGGTTGGAGATCATTCAAGAAGCTTCTAAATCCAACATGTTCAACTATAGACAATGGATATTCATGTAAAATCACCGCATTTGCGAGACTGGATCTATACTTCTCTTGATCAAAATGGTATGTTCCCATATTCACTTTTCCACTACTTTCCTTTGTAAAGTTCAATATTGCTTGCCGAGAACTACTTACACTTTTGCGAAAGTTGCATCTTTTCAAATGGTTGTGCAAATGAGTTGTACCTTTTTTTATGTCACCAACTAGTTTTTCATTGCAATGAATGCAAACAGCTTTCCATTCAACTCCTATTTTAATTCTTTTGAACTCTTCCCATACCTTTGATTTGAGTTTTCTCTTTAAGCCAATGCCAATACCATCACCATGCTCTTCATCACTTAATTCGATCAAATTTTTATCTTGCTCTGATGCAGTTAGAGATTCCTTCACATGATTGCTCATTGGCGTATCAAGTTGATCGGATATACTATCATCTCTTGGGGATTGTCTCGCACTATCAACACTTTGTATAGGTCTATTTTGTCTAACATTCGACATCTGCGCATGTATATATATGGCTAGTAAAACAACAAGCCAATAACGAAAGCACAAAAAACATGAGAAGTAACAGGTAAACAACTTATTAAAATATAATTTTAGTTAGTAGTTAATTTGGTAAATCTATTTGACAATTTACATAAAATATATTCTTATAAGCCTATTAAACTGGTATAAAAAAAATAATAATACAAGAAACGCATTAAATGGAAGACATTTGCAGCAATGGTAGAGATACCTTAAGATAGAAATTCAAATTCTCTGCTATATTCTCAATCAAACAAAGCCACAAGATAAGAAAATTAGAGAGCAAGAAAATTGATTTAAAACAACCTCCATTGATCGATTGTTAATGAAATAAGCTTGAGGGTCAGAGGGTGTTGTGCAAATGCCTTGTTTTTCTCCAAAACTGCACATATCTCTCAAGTCTCACCCGAGAAACACCATTGACCATAGAATAAAAGCAATAAGCAATATTTGAATTTTTAATCACGAATTTAGCATTATTATTTTTCAAACGATTTCATACTATAAAGACTAAATTGGGAATAATAAACTAATCATACTCACCTTGTAGATAGTTTCACGGGACGATTAGCGAGAGAGATTGAGAGACGATCAGATGAAGTGTTAGAGACTGATGAGAGATTGAGAGGCTATAAGACCAGGATTTTTGTTTAATATCCTTTATTCTTCAATCTTTTCTAATCCAATAATTTCGAATTGGATTTGGATGATTGGGCATTTGGGTTGGGCCAAATTTTCTGGGTTGTGGGCTTGTTAGATTAGTTGTTCTAATAATCCAATAACTAAACTTTTTTTCCAACATTTTTATTTTATTTTATTATATCACTTAGCAGGGCAGTTCGGGGCGGATCGACCTCGATTTGTTATTGCGCCACGAATTTCACAGATCGGAAAATCTGATTATTATTGCTCCGCCAATCCACGGATCAGAGAAAATCTTTACCATTTGGGGCAGATATCCATCGGGTTCGGTGCAGATCGGGTTTTTTTGCCATCCCTAATTGTGTTAAAGCTTTGACATAATTGAAACTCTATGTGGGTCCTGACCCTGATCCATTTGTTTTTCTTTCATTTTTATTTTCCTGAAATATCCCAACAATAATATTTTTTTAATTAAAATTTAAATATATTTTATCTTTGAAATTCTCACGCCACGTCATTTGTGAAATTTACAAATTGATCCAAATGGAAAAAACAATTTCTAAAAGTACAAACAATTTTTTCTGTCTGTTTTTCGAAAGGGTGATGTTGTTTTACTACCGTTGATCATTTAAGTGATATAATTTGTGAAATATAGCATATTTTCATCATCTATATTTATAAATTGTAGGGAGAATGCCCACTAACTACACATTTCTAGAAAAATTAACCACTAACTCATAACATCTTATTTTTTTACCATTAATTCATATTTTACATATTGCAACAAAAAAAGATCTTGAAAATCATAAATTTACAACAAATGCCACTATAATTAAAAAAAATTCATAAAAAATAAAGTAATCACACTTTCAAATTGTATAAGAGGTTTTTCATCTTTTAAATTGCACAAAAGGTTTTCTATCTTTTAAATTGCACAAAAGGTCATCCAACTTTCAAAACTTGCATGTTAGTCCTCAACTAGTGTCCACCACTATTCCAACACCGCCACCACTGCCGCCACCACCGTCGCCACAACCAACAAACCGCTACCCATACCCCACCATCCCCACCGCCCTTCTGTCACAATACCAAACCACCACCGCCACCACCACCGCTTATTCAACCGCCACTACCACCAAATCACCGCCACCACTATTCCACCACCACAACCACCAAAGATCACCACCAACATCATTCCACCATTCCACCACCCCACCATTACCACCACCTCGCCACCATCATTACCTCCGCCGCCGCCACCACCACCAACACCACCATTCCTCTACCATCACCACTATTCCATTACCATCACCATTCCACTACCACCACCATCATCCCCTCATTCAACCACCACCACCATTTCACCACTAAGCCGCCGCCACCGCCGCCATCCCCGCCCTAGCCTACCCCCACCACCACCACCATTTTACCACCAAGCCATCGCCACCACCTTCACCCCCAGCCTACCCCACACCACCACCACCACCACCATTTCACAACCAAGTCGCCACAACAAACCCCTACCCCCACCCCCACCCAACCACCACCTCCGCCGCCACCACCACCATCCTTACCACCACCCCCACCCCACCCCAAACCACCACAGGCCACCCCCACCACCACCTCTGCCTCGCCACCCTACCCCCCACCACTACCACCATTGCACCACAAAACCATCACCACCACCAAGCCCCCATAACCACCACCCCACCCCTACTCCACCACCACCAAACCACCACCTCCACCATCACCACCCCCATCCCAACCACCACCTACGTTGCCATTGCCACCACTCCCTCCCATCCCAAACCGTCACAAGCTACCCCCATCTCCACCCCAACAACCACCTCCGTCGCCACTACCACCACCACCCCACCCCCACCACCACCACCATTGCACCACAACCAACACAAACCATCATCACCACTAAGCGGTTGCAACCACCATCCCCATCCTACCCCCCACCACCACAACCTAAGCGCCATTCCACCACCCCACCACCATTCCATTACCATCGCTACTTCCACCATTCCACGACCACCACCTGTTGCCCCCACCGCTACCACCGCCATCATTCATTTACCACCATCCCACCACCACCACCACTCCACTCGACCACTACTACCACCTCGCCGCCACCACCACCCCTTTGTCGCAGCCCACCACCACCGCCACCATTTTATCACCACCACCACTCCCTCCGCCGCCACCAAACCATCAAAGCACCACTACCATTCCTCTACCACCACCCCACCACCATTCCACCACCACCGCCACTACCACCATTCCACAACCACCCATCCGCCTCTACCGCCACCACCACTACCATTCTTCTACTACCACCCCACCACCATCACCTCGCCCCCCACCACCATCCCTCCGCCGCTACCACCAAACCACCACCCTTCGCCACCACCGCCATTTTAGTATCATCTCTTTGCTAACGCACCACCGCCGCCACCAACACCACACCACCGCCACCACCCCACTCCCACCATCACTATTCCTCTACCACCAACCCACCACCATTCCACCACCACCACCCCGCCACCACCACCACCACACCTCCGCCACCACCCCACCACCACCATCATTCTACCATTCAACCACCACCACTACCACCACCAAATTATGGTTGCCACCACCATTCCACCACCACCAAATCACCACCACCACGGCCACCATTACTTACCTCGACAAACACTATTATCTACCCAAATAATATTATTATTGTTATTGTCACATGCCGTAGTCATCATATTATATTCTCTTGTAACATTATATCACCTACCCTACTGATCATATTACTTATTTTGATAATAATTTTACCCTCCCCAATAGTCATAACCAGAACATAAAAACATCACAATATTAACATTTGTGCGATTGAAAATACCTATCTCAATAATAATATTACCTCCCCCGATGATCATGCCAAAACACTAGATTACCAGCCTCTGCAATTTCAATCACCATTCAATTTCTCACTTTTCTCGCCTCCTACTTTCTTTCTCTAGATTACCACCCCGGTAATCTTGACAGATATTCACATTGTCAATTCCCTCATCTCTCACTTTTTTTCTGCCCATTTTTTCTCTCTAAATTACCACACACGATAATCTGGAGTAGCATTCAACTTCTCATTCCCTTCATCTCTGATAATCTAGATTATCACGTTCATCTTCTCACTCTCCCTCATCTACGACCTTCTCTCTCTAAATTTTCACCCATAGTAATCTAGATTACTGGCATGGTAATCTCTATTATAATCTCGTAGTGGTCAAAAAACAAAAAGGAAAGAAAATCAAACCACAAGAAGAACATTACCTATCCTGTAATATTATTACATGGCCCCTATAATAATATTACTCAGTCTGATAATAATATTATATGGCCCTATAATCTATATTACCAACCCGATAATAATATTACTTAAACCTTACTTTCTCTTTTTAGATTACCACCTCCATTAATGTTCTTACGTTCCCTCGTCTCCATTCTATCTCTATAGACTTTCTCTCTAACCAACTTTTTCTCTCTAGATTACCATCCTCGGTAATCTAGATCAAGATTCAACTTTTCTTTGTACTTTTTCTTTCTAGATTACCATCCTTAATAATTTAAATCAATATTCAACTTCTTGTTTTTCTCGTCTCCGACTTTCTATCTCTATGCACGCTCTTCCTAGATTAGCACCTTCGATAATCTAAATTACTATCCCAGTAATCTCTATTACAACTCCACAATGGTGAAAAAAAAAGAAATAAATCATAAGAAGAATATTACCTACCTTGGAAATATTATTACCAACTCCGATAATAATATCACTCGCCCCGGTAATCATAACTAGAACATAAAAACACAAAAATATTTAACTTGTTGCTTCCCTCGTTTCTCACTTTCTCTCTCTATGAACTTTCTCTCTTTGGATTACCACCCCAAATAATCTTGATCAATATTTAACTTCTCGCTTCCCTCGTTTCTCACTTTCTTTCTCTACGCGCTTTCTTTCTTTCTAAATTACCACCCTCGATAATCTAGATCAACATTACATATCCCGATAATAATATTACCTATCTTAGTAATTAGAACCGAAACATTAAAACCCTATAATTTTAACTCCATCCACAACTCCATCCACCAATCGACGAGAAATGCCATAATTTTAACTAGGAGAAAAGTGATTTCATATTCTAAATAATAAACATCTCAATATATGTATTAAAAATAAATAAAATTGTTTTATCAATTATGCTAAACAATCCCCAATTTAGAGCACAATTGCTTAGATTCAAACTCCAGTCAACGAATAATAATTTTCCATCCAAATTCAAGATCCTGTGTATCAAATTCCAAATGCACACACATAAAGATTCATTAAAAACATGAAAACATTGTTATCTACAAGTAACTAAAGATCTCTAAATGATAGTCTTACAATCTCTCAAGCACATGCTTAGCATACATGTTTAGAAAAATGACACTATATTTGGAGCATACAAAAAACTCATCAACACGAATAAGTCCAGAGGAAGTTAATTGGTTTCATCTACTATGATCCACCTGATGAATTAGTTAATTTTGTCAATTGTGATCCACACGTTGAATAAGCTTAATTGAATATTAAATGTGGTTCCACATCAAACTATCAGTTGCTATCCACATGATGATTTGTGCTCTTTCTTGCCACATTGTTTCTTCCAAATTTGCTATCCATTTACCTCGTTCACGACGATGAGGTCCCCATATTTCTGTATTACACCACTCAATCAAACTGCACAATCCCAATGATTAAATTAAAAACCAAATATTTGGTCATAGTTTATTATTTAGCATCTTCTATAATAAATAGATATCGAAAAATCGGAGTTTGAGAACTAAAGAAGAAGAAATCAAACGCTCAAACAACAAATATGAGAGTCATTTACGGCCGCGGATGTTCTTCTCCCGGTGACCCGACTGTATCAATAAATAGCTGCAAAAATTACAATAACAACCCCGATGATTTCACCTCCATCGGCGACTAAATCTTTTTCTGGAGCTTCAGCTTTTGGATCTGCTACTCTGCTTCTACGTGAGTTTAAATCTTTTGCATTTACAGATGATCAAGAATAATAAGAGGAAAACAAACTAGAATCGTGGGGAGATCTAGAGAGTTGATATGTGATTTGGGTGAATTTGAGAGAGAGAGAGAGTAGTGGTGAAGAAACATGACAGGAGAGGAGAGATCTGTTGATTAATGACAAAGTGAGGGCAATGCTATAAAAAGGGTAAAAATGTCATTAAAAATATGTAATTAAGTAATCGGTAAAAGATTTATAAAATATTATAGTTATTGGGCAAGAAAAAGATATTTATGAGTTAGTGGGCAGATTGGTCTTGTGTTGTAGTTATTGATCATCTACTCTAAATTGTATACCTTTTTGCATGCCTGTTTGTCTAAAGTAGCAAAGATTTTTATATTAAAATAACTGGAGTGTCACGTTGGCAAAGATGCCAATGTGACACACATGAAATCTTTTTTAAAAAATTAAAAAATTAGTTTTGGAAATAATCCAATATTAATTAGTAGTAATTAAAAACATAATTAAAAACAAACCACTATTTAAAACAATCATTTAATGAAAAAAAATTGATTTTGGAAATACTTTAAATATAACTTTATTTTTTAAAGTTCTAATTCAAAATATTAAATAATAAATATTTTTTTATTTATTTTCATCGCGTTAAAATTATATATAGGTTTTGATAGTTTTCCTTGGTTACGTGAATTGGATTATTAAAAAATAGTGGGTATTTTTTATTTTTTAGAATCAAATTGTGAGTAGTTAAAATTATAGCTAGATTTATGTTTAATAATTTATCGATTTTTAAGTAAATAGTAATTTATCAATCTTTCTTTATATTAAAAAACTGGAGTGTCACGCTAGCAAAGATGTCAATGTGGCACACATTAAATATTTTTAAAAAAATTATAAAATTATTAGTTTTGGAAATAATCAAACATTAATTAGTAGTGATTAAAAATATAATTAAAAATAAACCAATATTTAAAGCAAATTAACATTTAATGAGAAAAAATGGTTTTAGAAGGACTTTAAATTAAATATAACTTCATTTTTAAAGTTCTAATTCAAAATATTAAATAATAAATATTTTTTTATTTATTTTCATCCTGTTAAAATTATAAGTTTTGATAGTTTTGCTTAGTTACGTAAATTGGACTATTAAAAAATAGTGGGTATTTTTTTACTTTTCTTGTTTTTTCAAATCAAATTGTGAATAGTTAAAATTATAATTGGATTTATGTTGAATAATTTATCTATTTTTAAGTAAATAGTAGTTTATTAATCTTTATATTATTGAAATTGAAGTGCCACGTTTGGCGGATGCCCTATTGGCAGTGTTAACATGACACACGGTTTTTAATTCAAAAGTTAATTGATATTTTTCATTTCTAATATGGTTGATGTGATATGTTTACTAACTGAAATTTGCATTGCATGAGTTTTTCCTTTTCTAAGTATATAAAATTAAAAATGAAAGTTTTTTTTCTAAAATTAAAAAATAGTTTACGTAAATGGAAAGAAATCAAATGAATTATGTAGATGCGAAAAATTGTAGATATTATTACAAATTTAAGTTACATAAAATTAAGTATAATGCTTTTTATACAATAGAGCTAAAATTAAGTAACAATTTAAGTTAATAATTAAAAAATGCATAAAGGCATAAAATTTAGAGTGCATAATATCCATTTGAAAAAGAAAAAATGTGTTCAATATAAATTTCATTTGTACCAACGAGAAAGACAAGTTTTCATAATCAAAGAATTTGTATATATTCATTCTCAATGGTTAGTTTACAATTAATTAATCTCTACAAAATGTGATGCATGACAATTGAAATTAAAGTTATATGTTTTGATAAACTTCTTAATTATGCGATGCACGTGAGTTTTTTTAATTTATAATTGCGAATTTACTCGGCGTTTTTTGTATTGACTATAATATACAATATTATAGATTTTAATAATTGTTTATAGTTATGCAATCTCCTATATATAAATTACATCAATTATGTCATTTAATATTCATAATATTCAATATATTTATAATATTATATCAATTATTTATTGTACATAAAGTGTCAAACAGAAGGGATGGAGCGGTAGATCGAAAAACTTGGGTAAGATGTCGACCTTTTTTATTTTTTTATTTTTATTTGGGAAATTAGCCCAAATGGTCCAAAAAAAAGTATGATTACTGCGAATTTAGTCTGAAACAAAAAAGTAGCACGATTAATCTAAGAAAAATATTTTGGTGCACATTTGGGCCAAATGGATAGAATCCATCAAATCTTGCCATTAATTCCTTCAATTTTTGTTATTTTGTCCTCTTTTCAAGGGCATTTTCGCCATTCAACTTAGGGTAAATTGCACAAAAGGTCCCAACTTTTGGGGGTTATTACAATCAAGCCCCAAAATTCAACCCAGTCCCAAAATTTGAAACATGTATACGTACATTTATCCAAAATTTTAGCTAAATTGGGTGATATATTTTATTTATATATATATTTATTTGGTCCATAATTAATTTGATACTAATTAGATAATTTTTATCAAAAATTTTCAACATAATAGTATTTCTTCGTATTAAATATCGCAATTTTTCGAAAATTTCTTTAGAAATAGATACACCAATATTTTGATTTGAACTAACAATTACTCATAAATATAATTATTGTATTTTTATAAAATTTTAGTAAGAGTATATCACTATAAAAAAATATACTAAATATAAAAAAATAAAATAAAATATAATTTTAAAAAAAATAAAAATAAAATACCCAACCTGCATCCCAAACCCCTCCCTCCATCCTTTCCTCGTTAATACGTATTTGCATTGATCGTATGACTTCTGAAAAATTTCATTTGTTAATTACAAACCAACAACTAAAAGTAAAAAATTGCAAATCAATAGCTAGTAATTAATGTAATTATTGTATCGCTATAAACTATAGTTTAGTTATTGATGAAAATATACCAAATATAATTAAAAAATTGTTGAAATAAAACAATATTTTTTCCAAAAATATAGCAATAAAATTATAAAAGTATATTTCAAAAAAAAAAAAAAATCACGACCACCCAACCCCCCACCGTAGTTGCCCAACCTACTCTACCCCCACACCTAAATCTGCAGTTAAGTGATCAGGGGGATTTCCCCTCGGATTTTTGGTCACCGTTTGGACAGCTACCATGAATCCAGGGGGAAACCCCCTGGTTACTCAGTTGTCGATTGTACCATGAATTACGACTCACCAAAATTGATTGATCAGGGAAGGCGGTGGGATTTCTACTGACGGCCTGACTTGTTAGGAGGAAACCCCCTGGTTGGTCAATTACCGATTTTTGGGGAGGGGGGGTGCCCGGGGGTGTGGGTGGTGGTGGATTTTTTTTTTGCCTTTATGAGACATAGTTTTGTACCAATTTTATTGCTACATTTTTTGAAATAAATATTATTTTATTTCTATAATTTTTATTACATTTTGGATATTTTCATTAGTAGATGAACTGTAATTTATGGAAATAAAATAATTACATTAATTACTTTGAGTTTATTCATAATATATATATATATATATATATATATATATGTTTTTAGCTGTTGGTTCGTAATTAAAAAATGAAAATTTCAAAAGTTATACAATCAATGCAAATACATGTTAATTGGGGGCCGGGTTGGGGGTGAGGGGCTTTGGCCGAGGTTGGGTTTGTTAGATTTTTTTAAAAAAAATTTCTAATACATTTTTTGTATTTTTTTACATTTGGTATATTTTTTATAGTGATATACTCGTACTAAAATTTTATGAAAATACAATAATTATATTTGTTACTAACTATTGGTTCAAATCAAATATGCGTGTATCTAATTTTAAAGAAGTTTTTTGAAAAATTACCATATTAATTCGAATAAATGCTATTATGTTGATAATTTTCGATAAAAACTAGGAATTTTTTGAAAAATTATGATATTAATGCAAATAAATGTCATTATGTTGATAATTTTCGATAAAACTATCTAATTAGTATCAAATTAACTTAATAAAATTAATCATGGATCATATATATATATATATATATATATATATATATCTTAAAGGTAAAATTACGTAATTTAACTAAAATTTTGGATTAATGTATACATGTTTCAAATTTTGGGACTTGATTGTAATAATCCCAAAGGTTGGAACTTTTGTGCAATTTACCGTAAGTTGAATGACTGAAATGTGCCTTGAAAAATGGAGAAAATAGCAAAATTGAAGGAATTAACGGAAAAATTGGAAGGATTCCATCCATTTGGATAAAATGCACACAAAAATATTTTTTTTTGGATCGATCGTGCTACCCTTGTTTTATTAATTTCAAACTAAATTTGCAATAACCATGTTTTTTGGGATCATTTGTGCCAATTTTCCTTTTTATTTTTTGAATTAAAGTTGAAAGAATGACAGTGGGGTAAGCCATCATTATTATTTTGGGTATGTAATTAATTTGTTTAAGTTTGAAATGTGTGGTTAAAAGTGAATGAAAATAGTATAAAAAATGGAATAATTATTAAAATAGTTGAACATGAAAATCTAAAACATAATCTAAATTTAAAGTGGCTTTGAGTTGAATAGAATAGAATAGAATTAGAATGTAACCCTTTACCTCACTTGAGGAGTTCATGAACCCTTTTTTTCCTTTTTGGACAGCCAAGAACTGTTTTTACTTGTATCGAGGTTTACTAACAAAATGAAAACTATGTAAGGATGAGAACATTAGCTTAAAACACATTTTAAATTTTATATATGATAGAGCATTAGAGCCAACATGCTATCATATCGCCTGTAATACTCTACGTAGATGAGGTTATAGGATTGACTGACCGTCCCTAAAGGCTCAATTTTTAATAGTGTAATGCTATTGTATTTTTCTCTCTTTCTCTCTCACTAAATATTTAAAGAAATCTCTCTCTTACCTTCCGGATTGCTTGCTCGTACTTTTCTCTCTCACTCAACATCTCTTGTTTGGGTGTTAGCAAACTTTTTGAAAAATATTTTTAGGAGTATGAAGAGAGAGAATAAGTAGAGTTAAATGGCGAAAATTGAGAGCTTGTTCTTTCCTAGATTTTACAATAAAAAAATTTTCTCTCTCCTCTTTTCAACCACACACACATTCTCCAATACAATATTAACCACACATTTTCTATGGAATATCGTACCCAAAACTTACCAACCAACCAAACAAGGCCTTAATTGTACAGGTGGATCTTACGAGATGTGTGGATGTGATTTATTTGACTAAATTTGAATTTTAAAATGTATGAGAAAATAGGAGAAAAAATTTGTTTGCTAACAATCCCTAACATACTCAGATCTATCTCCTACAATGTCTGTTTTCTCTTTCTACCGAAATGTTTAAAATCTCACGGAGCTTTGCAATTTTAAGCCACCATTTACGATCTTTAAAATTTTTTGACTTCCATCGCCAGAAAATATGGATTTTGAGTGGTCACCATCGATTTTTTCAGTGGCCATATATTTCACACGTAGAACTTGTGAGGTTTGTATAAATTTGCATATAAAGAAAATTTGTTTATATGCACGTCTATTACAATAAATTTTGTGAACACATAAGACTGTAGTTTTATATTTTCCCCCCATTTGTCTTGTCAATTTTGTGAACATATTATATGCAGTCTTTTTTGTGTGAGTTTGGGACTATATATATATATATAATGTATATATTCAAAAAACAAAACGAAACAGGAGCTAGAAATTGGGACCATCGATTTTGCGACCATATGTTTCACATAATTCATTGTTCCGTTCTTAGAAAAATCAATACAGAGTTTTTCCGAATTAATTTGTAATATTGTCGTTCTTGTAAATATAAATTCAGAAGGTCGTCACTCAGGTAAATATGAAGATTCACACGTACAATTAAAGCCAATGTTTACATGATTATATGGTTATGTGAAACAATTATGTGCTTATAAATGTGGAGTGGTATGTGACCACAGGGATTAATTACTCACGAGATGTAATTGTGTGGCCGATTGGCCATTGTGATAGGAAGCTTGGAGCTTTTCAAAGTATATATATATTATATATGACATTGTTGTTGAGATTATGATTATGATTATAATCTCCATTGTGATTGTGTGTTCAACTACAATTGTAAGAGTTTTAAAAAACTGAAAACATGACTAAGCGTCAATGTCAAGTTTCGAGGTTAAGCGAGTGCTTATACACTACGTGAAGTAAAAGCTAGCGTAAAATTGTCCAAAACGTGTAAAGCAATAAGGTCAAACTTCGAACTTAAATGACACTTAAACAAAGTCGAACTGAGCTTTCTAGAGCATAGGTTGTAGCGGAAAATTAGAGAGTAAGTAGCGATGAATTCGCTAATATTGATTCGATCTACTGTGGAGGCATTTGTATATGTTATCCACCTAGATAACATTCTTGTTTCACATTTTCAGGCGACTAATTAGTTGACATTTCATATCTTCATAGATATGAATAGATGTATTGATTGATAAAACGCAAGTGTACTCTTGCATCACTCAAAAAAAAAAAAAATAAATAAAATAATAATAATAATAATAACAAAGCAAAAAAAATATTAATAATAATAATAATAAAAAATCCCATCGTCGATATATTCCCCTTTTCAAGTATAGTCCTTCTTCTTCAAGCAATACATCTCGCTTTCCACCGCCTACATATTCCCCCGTCTTTAAACGCTTGAAGCATCAAACAGAAATATATATATCAAATTCTGATATGGAGATGAAGGCATTTGGAGTACGTTTTTTTAACTGAACCCCACTCCTGGTGGTAATAGCTTGTACTTGCTCTTTGGGATTTACTTCAGTATTGCTGGGCAACGTTCCAGGCTGTCTGCTTGATAAGGCTAAAGCTATTTGTCCCATTTGAGTCTCCAAATTTTTAATTGCAGCAGTGTGATTCTGCAAGATTTACTCTTGGTTATTCAAGATCTTTGTTAGCATTTCCTCGATAGCACTTCCCTTTTCTTGTGGTTGTGGCTTTGCTTGAAAACCTGGTGGGCAATTTGATCCTGGATTGTCCCGCCAAGAAACATTTTGGTCCTGCCTCCAACTTGGATTATAAGTTTGAGACATTAGACCACCTTGTTGTCTATTGCCCACAAAATTTGCTTGTTCCTCTAGTTGTGGTCCAAGATGTGCAATTGGACAATCGATTGTGGCATGATTAGAACAACAGTAATCACATACTATCGAGGCATGAACCGGGTTTGTTGGCTGCTTAGATAGTTGTTTAACTTGTTGGGAAAGCGTAGCAACCTGTGCAGACAATGATGTCAAAGCATCAACCTCATGGATTCCCACTGTTTTGGTCAGAGAACGGTTGGAGTACCATTGGTAACTATTAGCTGCCATCGTCTCAAAAATTTCGGACGCCTCATCATAAGTTTTGTCCATAAGGGAACCCCCTGCAGCTGAATCGGTGTGCCTCTTATTCTCATCCACCAAGCCATTATAGAAAGTCTGCACAATAAGCCAATCTGGAATTCCATGACTGGGACACTTCCTTAGAAGGTCATTTTATCTTTCCCATGCTTCAAATATTGTTTCTCCATGTTGCTTTCCAAAAGAGGTAATCTTTCGTCTAATCTTTAGTATTCTACTTGGTGGGAAGAATTTGCCTAGAAACTTTTGCACCAAAGCATTCCAAGATGTAATGGAATTAGCTGGCAATGAATAAAACCATGCCTTGGCTTTACCACTCAACGAGAAAGAAAATAATTTCATTTTAATAGCATCAGCTGGTACTCTATTAATTTTGAAAGTATCACAAATCTCGTTGAACCCTCTTAAATGCTCATTTGGATCCTCATCGGGTAAGCCGCAAAATTGCACATTCTGTTGGACAAGTTGAATGGTACCAGATTTTATTTCAAAATTATTAGCCGGTATAGCCGGCGGCACAACACATGTTAGATTTGTCCCCACAGTTGGTACCACATATTCTCTTAAAGGTCGTGCTCGGGGTGCTTCTAGTTCTCGATCTCGTTCATGTCCTTGATCGTCTGCCATTTTAGCTTCGTCTTCAATCTCGACTACTCGTTCCTCCCTCAACCTTCATCTAAGCTGCCTTAGAGTCCGTTCTATTTCCGGGTCTAGCTTGAATAGTTCTCCTGCTTGGGACCGAAGCATATACTCCTGAAATAAGACAAAACAAACGAGAATTTAAATAGAACAAAAAAAAATTCAAATTAGAGTAGAATTCACTTGGTATCGATATTAAAAGAACAATCCCCGGCAACGGCGCCAAAAACTTGTTCTTCTCAAATAGTAATCGCAAGTATACGATATCAAACAAGCAGTAAGTGGACCTTTTGAGTTCGGATTATCGTCCCACGAGGATTGGATTAAGTACCGAAATATATTGAAAATCTACTTTATTTGAAAAATCAATCGTTGGTGGTAATTATAAACTAAAAAAAATATATAAGTAAAACTGACAATGAGAAGTGTGAGAATATCAAAGAACTTATGAAGAGAAATTATATAATTGCAAATATCATGACTCACAATTTCACCATAATTGTTCCCCCTAATTTCACAAATTATGACTTGACATCAATTGACCCGGGTAACAATCGAATTTCACAAATTTGTTTAATCGCTTTTCTCAAAGTCAATTAATCCTATTTAATTAGGTCAACTCACTATATCTCTATGTGAATTGATTTTGAACAAGTCCCTAATTAAACGCACTCAATAATAAGAAATTTTTCTAGATCCCATCCATATTCAACCTAGAGTGATTGCATGAATAACAAGATTATATTTCTATATCTTAATTAATCACGATCTTTATTGCGGAATCTAATTCTAATTGTCCTCTCTCGATTTCAAATAGAACCAATAAATCATCTATCAGTTGATCAGAAAGATAAATGCATGACAAAACACCAATAAAGATTTAACCAAAAGAAAAAAAGTCAATTAACAAGCTCAAATCACAACAATGAAACGAGGGATCCCAATTAGGCTACATTGTTCGTCCTGACTAAAAACTTAGAAGTTCATCCTATAAAGAGAAAAATAAATAAAGTAAATTGAGTTCATCACCGGATATTTGAAGATTAATTACAAAGATGAAGCCTTGCACCAAGATCTCCACCCTCGAACCTTCAATCTTAATCTCGTGCTTTTCTCTCCGGTGTTTCTCTTTATTTTTTTCCCTCCTTTAATCTCTCTCTCCCCCGCCGCCTTTTTATTGTGAAGAATGACCTCCTTTTTCGAGTCTTCTTTTTTTTTCCTGAATTTCGTGCATATGGGGGAGAGTTAAGCTGGTCTCCAAATCCTTGTTCTAATAGAAGTCCTCGCGCGCGTAGAATTTGATAGCCTTGTAGCCTTCGGTGGTTTGATCATAACTGTTTCTCCAGATGTCCGATTGAGGTGATTCAAAGTGTGCTGGAAACTAGACGAAAAGATCTACAATTATTCGTGAAATAGGAAAATCCAGATTCTAACTTTATCCTTGTCAAAACGGATCCTCAATATTCGGGTCCTTTGCATTCTTGCCCCAAAACTCTTCAAGTTCGTTCAACTTCACTCTTTTTCTTCAAAAATTGGGTCACATGTCATCTAAGTTGGTTTTCACCTGAAAATAAACCAAACTAAGCACATTTAAGTGATATGAAGCTAATTAAATGAGTTTAACACTATAGAATAAGCGTAAATTTAGAGTTTATCAAATACCCCAAAACTTAAACTCTTGTTCGTCCTCGAACAAGGAAACTAAACACAAAAACAGTGAAGGGAGTCAAACAATCACTCACTAGACACTAACCACAAATGAGACTTGAATAGGGTCAAATAATGTACCATACGCCTCAGGTTAATAAAATAATTACAGAACTCTAGTTGGACTAAAACAAACAAATCACCAAAAATTCACTTGCCAGGTGCTCGACCATACGGTGTATGTGTGCTGGTCATTACTTAACTCAAAGGCATGTCGAGATGTGATCAATGATTGCTCAACTCAAAACCATGCCTGTGTTCCCATGTGGTCAGATTATTTTTTTATTTTTATTTTTCTCTTTCTTTCTTTTTTTTTGGACTAAAGATGTCAAGTAAAAGTGACTAGATATTACAAAAAATTACAGTCATCCATCCATCCATCTCAACCCTAAGTTTCCAAACCTCTCGCCTTTGAGTCATTTCCTGGCACTTTTACAATTTTATTCGTCGGAATTTCCTGATATCAGTTCTCTTCTCACTCCTTTTCAACTTTTACCCCACAAGTAGCTTTCACTCTATTTTTTTCCTAGAGGTAGCCTTCTTCACTGGTAGATCGTCCTCTAAACATTGGTAATGAAAAGCACCAGATTACTCAGTGACGATCTTTCACTCTCTATGGTAGGCAGCTTTTTCCTGCGGTCTCTCTCATCGGCTAAAACATCTATTAAATTAATAATTTTATTCTTAACATATGATAGTGCCGGTATAAACTCACCAGCCAAAAGTCCTTCAACTCAAGGCAGAAACATCAAGACATCAAACTATACTCCCCCTAACATAAAGTGACTAATCTTCTCACCCCCAAACTTAGCCTTTAAGCTAGTTTGGTCCTAAAGTATGGTTTGGGGAGGATTACCTATTTCTAATGGTCAAAATGGTCTATCACAGGAAAATAAAAGGAACAAAGCATCCAGATCACATCCCGTCATAAATCAAAGTTAAACAATGACCATGTGCTCATGATAGGTAAGTCAAACACCAACGAGTGACAAAAATTTCAAAAGAAATATCAAGTGATGTTCAAAAGTCCACCCTTCATCCTCTATAATTTTCCCAAAAGAAACAATCATTGGCGGTACACTATTTGGCCAAAACAAATAAAGACGGGACAAGACAAAAACAAAGATAAATGATTCTTTTATTTTTTTATTTTTATTTTTATTTTTTTATTTTTTAAAATAAATTTTTTTTTTAGAAATATGACAATTACGAGACAAAATTAAAGAAGACAAAAAAAAAAAATTAAAACCACAAAAATATTAAAACCACACCCCCAAACTTAAAACCAACATTGTCCTCAATGTAAAAGTAAATGGTAAAAAGGAAGAAGAAGAGTTACTGAACGTCCCAGCGGATGAGTTAGGCTTCAGATGATGGTGGAGAGTTCTGATCTGGAGGACTGAGAAGAGGAGCAAGCCTGGCCATTAATTCTTCGTGCTCCCTGCGTCGTGCTAAGGATTCTGCCTCTCCCCATTTTCTTGTTTCCAATGCCTCATCGTGTAATTCAGTGAGAATCTGATCGTGTCTCTCCAAGTGGGCTCGAATGGCCTGAAAGTCTCCACTATGGTTGCACTGGACTTGGCTGCACTAGACTGTGGTCTATCCTCTGCAGCGGGTGGCTCAATTGCCCCTTGTCGTGGTTGTTCATCACTTTGCCCATTAGTCGCCGCGGTCAGCCCTCTGCCGGTTACGACTTGTGATTGAACATTCATGGAATAAATTGTTGTGATATTGAGGGGGGCTGCGGGAGTTGTCTGAGTTTTGTCTTCTTGAACCGAAGGGACTCTTGCTCGAATGCACAATCCAGATATCAAGCTAGGGAAAATGAGATGACCGCTTTTTTCTCTCTTATCTGGATCTGACTGTTCTTGCGTCTTTGACTTAGGCTTGGGGTCCGGATCTAAACTGGTAGCAAACATGTGAATAGCCTCAAAGATGATTTTGCTGATATTGATTTTAACATCCTTCGTCATAGCGAAGAGTATAGAGGCCCGGTTCTTTGGAACTATACTTAAATGAGTGGTCGGTTTAAGATTAGTGCTCATGAAGTTTGCCAAAAGCCGGATTTCTAGTTTCATGGCATCATTCTTCAATTTTCTCGGCCAAGTAACGGGCGAATCTTCATTAGCTGGTAAGAGTGCTTGTGCCACTAAGTTCCACTCATCATTCCCTATAGGGGGATTGTCGATGCCTTCGTCTATCTCGTAGTATTCTTGAATCACCTTTGGACTAAACGGCACCCATTTACCCCTCACATAAGTTGAGTGCGCATGGTGATTCTCTTCATTTACCTCTGTGTCTTCCAAGAGATTCTTATTATAGTTAGCATAGAATTCCTTCACAATATCCTTATTCACCTCATGTGGTGCCATCCCAAGACGTCCCTACCCATTTTGTTTGAGTATTTTTACTAAAAGAAAGTTTTCCAATGTATCCATATCAACCTTACGCTCGTAAATGAATTTCCAATCCTCGATGAGTTTCTTCAATTGAAGAGATCTAGGCGTGGGGTATGCCTCAAATGTGGGTGTTTCCATTCGTGCTCGCTTGTTCGGGTTGGATGACGTTGCTCCTTGTGCCCCTCTTTCTCCACTTTGAGCCTTCTTACCTCGAGTATTGGGCGGCATTGCGATTGGACCCTACAAAGATGCAAAGTGTATTAACGGGTGCCTTGATTATAAGTGGACAATAACAAGCAAGTGAGAAATTTGGCATGGTTATCATCCAAGATTATCAAGTTAATGGTTTTCTAAGATGCATAAGCACTTCAAACACACAATGGAGAAGTGACAACAATGAGCCCAAGATCCATAAAACATTGTGTTACCTCGTGGTCATTTGATTACATACATCAAAGTGTATGCTAAAAACGTAAGAAAATTGTAAATGGTAAAGATAGCATAAAGACTCCATAACTAGACGGAGAGTTTCCACTTAGGCATTCTATCAAACACTTGGTATGCAAGGCTTGAGAATTTTAACTTGAAACTTCAATAGGTGTCCTTCACCCCCAAAAATCATATATAGAGTTCATCATCATCTCAAAATTCAACTCAAACTCATCCTCGAATGGAGCTTCTCATGAATTTACTCAAACTCATCCTCTAATAGATGCCTAAATCTATAAATCTTCATGCACCTCTCAGTAAAATTCTTGTACTATGTTTTTCACTAAAGAGTTTGAACCAAGAATCAACCATGAAAATCATATAAACATCACTCACCAAATTACCACCAAAGTATGTTCAACCACTTTGAAAGCAAAGGATTGAGAAGAGAAGAGGAGAAGCTTCACAAAAATTTGTGGTAGAGGGAATCAAATTAACCCCCAAACTTAGTGATTCCTTTAAAGTGGAGATTCAATTTTTCAGAATTTTTGATTCTTGTAAGAAGTTGAGAGCAACACCAATGGTAGGAGAAGAAGGTGGAGTTCGGCTGTGTCGTTTGTGTTGTATTAATGGTAACGGGTCAGTTTAAGAGTGGGCTTGGTGTCGGGTCAAAACCGGGGGGACGGGTAGTTGGGCATGGCCTCGGGTCGCAACCCGAGGCTGCGGGCGCACCCGTCTCGGGTGCGCCCTTGTGCGGCTGGAAGAGCTTCGGCCTTGCCAATCGCTGGCCATGGGTGCGGCCGCACCCATACAGGTGCGGCCGTGTGCGACCGGCAGAGGGCTGCCAGCCGCACACGGTGCGGCCGCACCCGCACCAGATTGTTTTTTTTTCATTGAGACTGAAAAAAATAAAAAAAAAAAAACAAAAGCACAACAACTTTAAGTAAGTAGAATTCCCACGCGAGCACTCAAAATAAATTAAAATTCAATCACGCAAACACACGCCAAAAATGAAGAGGATTAGAGGAAGAAGATTGGGTTACCTCCCTATAAGCGCTTCTTTAAAGTCACTAGCTTGACTCTTCCGAGTTTATTCGGGAATGGAAATGTCTATGATCGACTTTGCCTTTGGAAAGTCGGCCTCAAAATAATGCTTGATCCGTTGCCCATTAACCTTGAAGTTTCCCTTCGTTGGATGATGGAGTTCAAAGGTGTCATAGGGAAATACTTGAGAAATAGTGAACGGTCCGGACCATCTAGATTTCAATTTTCCGGGGAAGAGTTTCAAACGAGAATTATAGAGAAGTACTTGATCCCCAACTGCGAATTCTCTTTTCCGAATCTTTCGATCGTGCCACTTCTTTGTTCGGTCCTTATAAATAGAGAGATTATCATAAGCGTCCAGTCTAAACTCATCTAACTCATTCAATTGTAGACGCCTCTTCTCACCAGCGGGCTGCATGTCCAAAATTCAGCTGCTTTATTGCCCAATAAGCTTGTGTTCAAATTCCACTGGTAAATGGCACGCCTTCCCAAACACTAATCTATACGGAGACATCCCGAGTGGTGTTTTGAAGGCTGTTCGGTGCGCCCACAGTGCATCATCTGATTTATTCGACCAGTCCTTTCTTGATGCTTTCACTGTTGTCTCTAGAATTCTTTTCAACTGCCTGTTAGATGTCTCAACTTGCCCAATGGTTTGTGGGTGGTAAGCCGTTGCCATTCTGTGATGGGTTCCATATTTTGCCAACACTGCTTTGAACAACTTATTGTTAAAATGCGTCCCACCATCACTTATTATGGCTCATGGTGCCCCAAATCGAGTGAATATTTGTTTTCTAATGAATTCCACCACCACTTTTGCTTCATTGGTTGGGCAAGCCTTAGCCTCTACCCATTTTGACAAATAGTCAACTCCCACTAAAATATACCTATTGTTATTTGATGGTGGGAATGGACCCATGAAATCTAGCCCCCATATGTCGTCAAATATCTCGACTTCTAAGATATTATTTAGTGGCATTTCCTGTCTACTGGATACGTTACCTATGCGCTGGCACCGATCACAAGCTTTGACGTAAGAAAACACATCCTTGAATAGCGTGGGCCAATAAAAGCCTCATTGTAGAACCTTAGTTGCCGTTTTCATTGGACCGAGGTGACCACCATAAGCCGAGGAATGTACTTTATCAAGAATAAGGACCATTTCTTCCTCAGGCACACATCTCCTAATGATTTGATCAGGTCCTCTTCGATACAGGTAAGGATCATCCCAATAATAAAATTTTAGATCATGAAAGAACCTTTTCTTTTGCTGGTAAGTAAAGTCAGGGGGCACGATGTTACTTACTAGATAATTAACATAGTCAGCATACCAGGGAGTCACCACCTGCATGAGTTGTTCCAACGACATCAATTGCTCATCCGGGAAAAGTCTCATTGATTTCTTTATTCGCTGATTGCTCTGTATGTTCGAGTCTGGATAAGTGATCTGCAATTACATTTTCTGTCCCTTTTTTGTCACGAATTTTGATATCAAACTCTTGTAAAAGTAGTACCCAACGGATCAATCTAGGTTTTGCATCTTTTTTTCCGAATAGATACTTCAGTGCTACGTGATCAGTGTGGACAATTACCTTTGAACCAATGAGATATGATCTGAATTTTTCAAATGCAAAAACCACTGCTAACAACTCCTTTTCTGTGGTGGCATAGTTAATCTGCGCGTTGGTCAACGTACGACTTGCGTAATATATAGCGTGAAAGATTTTGTCCTTTTTCTGTCCCAAAACTGCTCCAATAGCGTAGTCACAGGCGTCACACATGAGTTCAAAGGGGAGGCTCCAATTTGGAGCTGCAATGATAGGAGCGGTGGTTAATTTCTCCTTGAGAGTGTTGAAGGCCAATAGACACTCTTTAGAAAAATCAAACGGCACATCTTTCTCTAATAGATTGCAAAGTGGTTTTGTAATCTTTGAGAAGTCCTTTATGAATCTTCTGAAAATCCCAAGATGACCTAGAAAGCTCCGAATGCCTTTTACTGAAGTTGGCGGTGGCAGTTTCTCAATCACTTGGATTTTAGCCTTATCCACTTCAATTCCTTTGTTGGAAATTCGATGTCCCAAGACAATTCATTCTCGAACCATAAAATGACACTTCTCCCAATTAAGGACTAGATTGGTATCTTCACACCTTTTCAATACTAGGGCCAAATTATCGAGGCAATTCGTGAAAGAAGAACCAAAGACTGAGAAATCATCCATAAACACCTCAATAAATCTTTCCACCATATCGGAAAAAATAGCCATCATGCATCGCTGAAAAGTAGCTGGTGCAATACATAATCCGAACGGCATTCTTCGAAACGCAAAAGTTCCATACGGGCAAGTGAATGTGGTTTTTTCCTGGTCTTCTGGAGCTATCGAAATTTGATTATACCCAGAGTATCCATCCAGAAAGCAATAGTGAGAATGCCCGGCCAATCTTTCTAGCATCTGATCAATGAAGGGTAGAGGGAAGTGATCCTTCCTAGTTGCAGTATTTAACTTGCGGTAATCAATACATACCCTCCATCCTGTGACTGTTCTGGTCGGGATGAGCTCATTATTCTCATTTTTTACCACGGTAATCCCCCTTTTTTTGGGCACCACATGGACAGGACTAACCCAAGAGCTATCAGAAATTGGATATATAATTCCAGCATCCAATAGCTTCAAAATTTCTGATCTCACCACCTCCTTCAAAGTTGGGTTTAGTCTGCGTTGACTCTCAATGCACGGTTTATAATCATCTTCCATTAAAATTTTATGCATGCATAATGACGGACTAATTCCCTTGATATCTGCTGTGGTCCATCCGATTGCAGTTTTGTGCTCTCTAAGTACTCGTAACAAGTTTTCCTCTTCCAATTCAGTCATATGATTGGAAATAATGACTGGAAGAGTCGATGAGTCCCCCAGGAAGGCATACCTTAAATGGTCAGGCAACGGTTTTAACTCAAGTGTAGGCGGAGATACCATAGATGGTAAAGACTTTGCCAGATCTTCACCTAATGGTTCAAAATATTGGCCTCGCTTGTAGGTGATTTCTGGTAGAGCCTCCAAACGGTGAGCCACATCTGCAATTTCTTGATTTTCGATTTTTGTGGATTCTGACCGTGTGATACAAGCCTCAAGCGGTTCCTTTGGATACTCCTTTTCAAAGTTTTCTCTGACCACCTCACTTATTAAATCGATCTGCAAGCAAGAGTCTGATAATGATGGGTATTTCATAGATTGAAATACATTGAACGTGACCTCTTCATTATCCACCCTTAGAATTAGTTTTCCATTTTGAACATCGATTAGAGCTCGTCCAGTGGCCAAAAATGGTCGTCCCAATATTATTGGGATTTCCTTATCCTCCTCCATATCCAAAATGATAAAATCCACCGGATATATAAATTTGTCGACCTTCACCAAAACATCTTCAATAATCCCACGTGGATATTTGATAGATCGATCAGCTAACTGTAAAGACACGGTGGTAGGTTTTGCTTCTCCAAGACCCAATTTCCTATAAACAGACAAAGGCATTAAATTTATACTTGCACCTAGATCACGTAGCGCTGAACCAGAATATAAAGATCCAATAGTGCAAGATATAGTGAAACTCCTTGGATTTTACAATTTCGGAGGCAGCTTTTTCTGCAAAATTGCACTGCACTCTTCAGTTAGCATGACTGTCTCATGCTCCTCCAACTTTCGCTTATTGGAAAGAATTTCCTTCATGAATTTTGCATAACTGGGCATTTGTGCAAGGGCATCTACAAAAGGAATATTAATATGTAATTTCTTAAAAATTTCAAGAAATTTAGAAAATTGCTTATCTAGTTTATTCTTTTGCAGCCGTTGTGGGTACGGAATAGGAGGCACATAAGCTTTAATAGGTGTTGGTGCTTGTTTCTGCAATTTGTCTGAATTAAGATGTTGATCTGCATTGTTTGTAACTTCACTATTCTCTTCATCTTTCTCTAACTCAATGTTATTATCACCCTTTGGATGTTTGACATCGACTTTAGGTAACTAAACCCCACTCCTGGTGGTAATAGCTTGTACTTGCTCTTTGGGATTTACTTCAGTATTGCTGGGCAACGTTCCAGGCTGTCTGCTTGATAAGGCTAAAGTTATTTGTCCCATTTGAGTCTCCAAATTTTTAATTGCAGCAGTGTGATTCTGCAAGATTTGCTCTTGGTTACTCAAGATCTTTGTTAGCATTTCCTCGATAGCACTTCCCTTTTCTTGTGGTTGTGGCTTTGCTTGAAAACCTGGTGGGCAATTTGATCCTGGATTGTCCCGCCAAGAAAAATTTTGGTGCGGCCTCCAACTTGGATTATAAGTTTGAGACATTAGACCACCTTGTTGTCTATTGCCCACAAAATTTGCTTGCTCCTCTAGTTGTGGTCCTAGATGTGCAATTGGACAATCGATTGTGGCATGATTAGAACAACAGTAATCACATACTATCGAGGCTTGAACCGGGTTTGTTGGCTGCTTAGATAGTTGTTTAACTTGTTGGGAAAGCGCAAAGCAACCTGTCCAGACAATGGTGTCAAAGCATCAACCTCATGGATTCCCACTGTTTTGGTCAGAGAACGGTTGGAGTGCCATTGGTAACTATTAGCTACCATCTTCTCAAAAATTTCGGACGCCTCATCATAAGTTTTGTCCATAAGGGAACCCCCTGCAGCTGAATCGGCGTGCCTCTTATTCTCATCCACCAAGCCATTATAGAAAGTCTGCACAATAAGCCAATCTGGAATTCCATGACTGGGACACTTCCTTAGAAGGTCATTTTATCTTTCCCATGCTTCAAATATTGTTTCTCCATGTTGCTTTCCAAAAGAGGTAATCTCTCGTCTAATCTTTAGTATTCTACCTGGTGGGAAGAATTTGCCTAGAAACTTTTGCACCAAAGCATTCCAAGATGTAATGGAATTAGCTGGCAATGAATAAAACCATGCCTTGGCTTTACCACTCAACGAGAAAGAAAATAATTTCATTTTAATAGCATCAGCTGGTACTCTATTAATTTTGAAAGTATCACAAATCTCGTTGAACCCTCTTAAATGCTCATTTGGATCCTCATCGGGTAAGCCGCAAAATTGCACATTCTGTTGGACAAGTTGAATGGTACCAGATTTTATTTCAAAATTATTAGCCGGTATAGCCGGCGGCACAACACATGTTAGATTTGTCCCCACAGTTGGTACCACATATTCTCTTAAAGGTCGTGCTCGGGGTGCTTCTAGTTCTCGATCTCGTTCATGTCCTTGATCGTCTGCCATTTTAGCTTCGTCTTCAATCTCGACTACTCGTTCCTCCCTCAACCTTCATCTAAGCTGCCTTAGAGTCCGTTCTATTTCCGGGTCTAGCTTGAATAGTTCTCCTGCTTGGGACCGAAGCATATACTCCTGAAATAAGACAAAACAAACGAGAATTTAAATAGAACAAAAAAAAAATTCAAATTAGAGTAGAATTCACTTGGTATCGATATTAAAAGAACAATCCCCGGCAACGGCGCCAAAAACTTGTTCTTCTCAAATAGTAATCGCAAGTATACGATATCAAACAAGCAGTAAGTGGACCTTTTGAGTTCGGATTATCGTCCCACGAGGATTGGATTAAGTACCGAAATATATTGAAAATCTACTTTATTTGAAAAATCAATCGTTGGTGGTAATTATAAACTAAAAAAAATATATAAGTAAAACTGACAATGAGAAGTGTGAGAATATCAAAGAACTTATGAAGAGAAATTATATAATTGCAAATATCAGGACTCACAATTTCACCATAATTGTTCCCCCTAATTTCACAAATTATGACTTGACATCAATTGACCCGGGTAACAATTGAATTTCACAAATTTGTTTAATCGCTTTTCTCAAAGTCAATTAATCCTATTTAATTAGGTCAACTCACTATATCTCTATGTGAATTGATTTTGAACAAGTCCCTAATTAAACGCACTCAATAATAAGAAATTTTTCTAGATCTCATCCATATTCAACCTACAGTGATTGCATGAATAACAAGATTATATTTCTATATCTTAATTAATCACGATCTTTATTATGAATCTAATTCTAATTGTCCTCTCGATTTCAAATAGAACCAATAAATCATCTATCGCTTGATCGTAAAGATAAATGCATGACAAAACACCAATAAAGATTTAACCAAAAGAAAAAAAGTCAATTAACAAGTTCAAATCACAACAATGAAACGAGGGATCCCAATTAGGCTACATTGTTCGTCCTGACTAAAAACTTAGAAGTTCATCCTATAAAGAGAAAAATAAATAAAGTAAATTGAGTTCATCACCGGATATTTGAAGATTAATTACAAAGATGAAGCCTTGCACCAAGATCTCCACCCTCGAACCTTCAATCTTAATCTCGTGCTTTTCTCTCCGGTGTTTCTCTCTATTTTTTTCCCTCCTTTAATCTCCCGCCTTTTTATTGTGACGAATGACCTCCTTTTTCGAGTCTTTTTTTTCCTGAATTTCGTGCATATGAGGGAGAGTTAAGCTGGTCTCCAAATCCTTGTTCTAATAGAAGTCCTCGCGCGCGTAGAATTTGACAGCCTTGTAGCCTTCAGTGTTTTGATCATAACTTTTTCTCCAGATGTCCAATTGAGGTGATTCAAAGTGCGCTGGAAACTAGACGAAAAGATATACAATTATTCGTGAAATAGGAAAATCCAGATTCCAACTTTATCCTTGTCAAAACTGGTCCTCAATATTCGGGTCCTTTGCATTCTTGCCCCAAAACTCTTCAAGTTCATTCAACTTCACTTCTTTTTCTTCAAAAATTTGGTCACATGTCATCTAAGTTGGTTTTCACCTGAAAATAAACCAAACTAAGCACATTTAAGTGATATGAAGCTAATTAAATGAGTTTAACACTATAGAATAAGCGTAAATTTAGAGTTTATCAACTGTCATCATCGAATGTATTTACAATGAGTAATGCTTGTGGTACACAAAAATATATACCACACAATTACTACATCCTAATAGGGTGTGGGCCCCCCACTTTTAGGGGGTATTTTGGTCATTTCATATCACACCCTATTAGAGTGTGGTAATTGTGTAGTTACACATTTGTGTGTACTTGAGGAATTATCCTGTTTGGATAGATCCCGGCAATATTTGAAAAAAACATTGAATTAAGATATTGCTGTAAAGAGTTATGAAATCTTGGTGCAGTGTCTAATAAGTGTAGGGAATTTCAAGATTTCTTAAGAGACTTAGTGGGCGTTAGGGCTTCATTAAACCTTAAGCCCATAATTGATCCAATTAAGTATAGTAGCCCATAATTAATCCAATTAATTATATATCACACCGGAAGTGATCTGTAGAATTTGTTGTACAGAGGGGTAGCATTAGTCAACAATTGATTCTTCTTGACCACTAATGCTGACTAGTAAAATATAAGATCTTCATCTCGATCTGTCTCAAAAAAATAAACTCTTTATTCTATTTATCCATAAAAAAACATATAAGCTATTTTTCATTGTATGATTTTAAATTCCCCATTTTCCAAATGCACTCTTATCAAATGTGTATTACTAATTAATACAAATAAAATATTATCATTTAGTGTGGGTACATATTTGAAGAAATGCTAACAAAATTTATTTTTTAAATAATATCAATTACAATTTTATTATAAAGATAATTATATTACCTGCAGGCAATGCACGTACACCAAATTCCCGCAATTTATCATCTCCCTCTTTCGGCCCATACTCTTTCTTCCACCAAATTTTTACATATTTTAATTCATTCTCCATTTTAATCAAACCAATCATATTCACATATTTCGAGGGACCCACATATATTACATAAATCTCCATTATTTAACTCTTCTCATTCTCTCTTCTATTTCATATTAAAATTTATAAAAATGTGTCAAAATTTCAAAAAAGTTGACGGCTAACACCCCACACTAGATGACATTATTACGTATTTTCAAGCAGATAGTTACTTGCTTTCAACTGCCTATATATACTATCAAACACTTATCACTTGTACTGTAGAAAAACAAATTTATTACCGTCTACTAATATGGAGAGGAAAGCATTTGACATTTTATTTCTGCTTCTCATTGTCTTGGTTTCTCGTAAGTTTTCGTTTTTCCTAGATTGCATTATTTCATCTTAGGAACTTGTTTTAGTATGCATCTGTTTGTTTGTTTAACTAGTTTTCATTTTTCTTTTTATCTCTAAGATTGACTTGAGACATGTCAATCTTCGTGATGGGTTCTCGTAGTATTCAAATTAGCCTATTAAATTTAAACGCGAATAAATGATCTAAGAAGCATCGATGTTTAGTCTATATTAAGCATCTGTCACATAATATATATTTGCTGATAGCAGTCAGTACATAATATATTTGACTATTCATACATTATTCCTAATAAATCCATTATCCATATACTCCATTATTGATTCTTTTAACATAAGGTGAACGCTATTGCTCATTAGATTAATTGTATATATTCGCAGTGTAAGAGTTATTTTGTTGGTATCTATCGCTGGAACAAGTTTTGTTATTCTAATTGGATTTTGATAGTGGTTCAAAAAAAAAAAAAAAAAACAAAACAAAACAAAATGACTTTAACAAATAGGTTAATCAAATACAATATTATCCTTTTACACGTCAATATTATTTTTAAAATCAACAATTATTATAATACTTTAAATTATTGACTCTTCAATTTATTTCTCATCTTGTAAATTAAAAATGCCATTCACCTACCATAAAAAAGAAAAATGAAGAATTTGAAGTCAAAGAAATCTATGACCACAAATACGCGCGTGCGCACACACATTATGTACATAAAGTAAATTAACATGACAATGTCAAAGGAATTAGTGATCTATGGCCATATGTATAGATATTATTAAGAACAAACATGGCTGAAATATTAAGGACGGAATATTTATTAATTTGCTACTCCACTACATCATGATCATATGCAAGCCGTTGGGGGTTGGTCACTTACCTATACGAGATTGTCTCTTCCCAAACAATTTTTTAAAGTAAAACTCATACTTTTAATACATTTCTAGAAGCAACTATTTATTCAAGAAAAAGAAAATATATAAATTTAGCAAATTACAACATTGCATCAAGTCATGAGCCTGCCGGGCCCAGTGTTTCGAATGGACGAGGTTAGGTCAGGTCTGATGGGCATATATTCAACTTCTTCGTATATAGCTGAAAAGTGAACAAATTGACAAACGCTAATAGCCAAATCATTTGAGCAATATCATGCGTTTGTTTGTTTTAATTTTCATCTAAAAATTAATTTTTACTATTAGTTAAAATTAAATATTAATATTAATTATATATTAATATATATATTTTGCGCTATCACTCATTATTACACTCACACATTTTTATTTTTTATTTTTGTTTTCACTACTATTAGGCTACATTTCTGTTTTATGTTTTAGTTTGAATTTTGAAAATGTTGAGTTTCGAGTTTGGAGAAAATTGAAAACTCCGTTAATTAGTTCATTATTTAGAAAAATTATTTTTGAAAAAGAAAAATAGAAAACTATTAGAATTTTTTCCAAAGATATATGTTGATATAATAAAAATGGATAAACGTCCTGAACATTTGAAATTGTAAATTACACCCTCATCTTCAACCTCAACCCCAAACCCGACCTCGTTCTCTGAACTGGTTCGCCCAAGATATGGTGATTTGTGCAGATTACTAGAAACCACTTTCTGGTGGTTGCCACAAGTTTGCTGAAGCTAGCGAACAAGATTTTTGTTGCTATCGGCACCGGTGAAGGTGCTATTGGTGAAATTTCTGCCTTTCACATGGCGCCCACGTAATCGGCTTTGGATGACGTGGCCACCACAATGGGCCTGCATTCTTGATAATGTGGCATTCCACTTGGCGTCCACGTAGTGCCCAGTGATTGGTTCGACGGGCGGGCTTCTTCTGTGTGTTGATATGCATGCTAGTCTCCTAACGTGGAAATTAAGAATTGTAGCTCAAGAAGGAAAGCCATGATCATGGGATCTCAAGAGATCAGAGCGCAATCTTCTCCAAGATTGAGGAAGATGCAGAGTCCTAACACATATGCGAGAAGTTCTCCTAGAAGGCAACTTCCTCCACACTCCAAATCCTAGGTTGGTTGGAACTTTATATAAAGGAAAGCAAGTCTGCGGTGAACAGTATGCAAGTTATAGCTCTTATCTCTTGCATTGTTTCATTCGCGCCACCCCTATATTCTATAACTCCTTCTCCACGACCACACAAAGCACGGCCCACACAATATCTTTAACCCCCATTATTAAGTTACTTTCCCATAACACTGGTAGTGACCTGACCTCGATCCCCTCGATCTTGGCAGTCTAGCGCCAATGGTTGAGTGTGCAAGCAGTAGTGAAGTGCAACAGATGTGGATTAGGAGATCGATCTATTGGAGTCCAAGTGGCATAATCCAGATTTTGCCGTCAACAGAATGTTATGGTAGTGGGGTAGCGGTGGCGCCAGCACTATGGCGATGGCGGCTGATGATCGAGGGCTAACTAAAATGAATATCAAAAGGAAAATTGAAACTTATATGCAATTAATATAAACATTGTCAAAATCCAAAACTCATTTTTCTTGTTGTCAACTTTAAACAATGAGAACGCCCAATCGATAAAAAGTTGTTTTGAGTTTTCTTTACAAAAATTTTTGTTATTTTCATAAATGAGTTTGCTAAAACATAAAAGAGAATGAGTTTTCACTATATAGATGAAAAGGAGAGCAGTTTTTTTTTTTTTTTTTTTTTTCCCAAAAAATAAAAATAAGTAGCAATGCAAGCGCGAAACCCGGGAGACGGTATTTTTCCTAATTGAGATGCAAAGTGCCCGCTTGAGAGAATTAATATTTTAAGGAAATGGAAAGGAGAACTGCTGCTTACTAAGTGGGAGGGGTTGTTGTATCTTTCTAGAAACTTTAATTTGGAACAGAAAATGTGAACTGGAAATAAGCTGAAAAATGAAAAGAAACACGACTTTTTAAAAGAGCAAATACGAAAACATGTGTTTGGTGAGACGACCACATTTCTTGCAGCCCGCCCTTCAGACATGTAGAGCCGGTTCTGAAATTCGGAGGCCCTTAAGCGAAATATTGTTAGAGGCCATTGACAAATAAATTTTTTTCCCAAAAAAACTATATACACTAATTCCAAATACAAACTTTTACCAAATAAAAACTTTCAAAATTATGATAATGATAATATAAACTCTCAAGAGATTAAAATTGGATTATAATAAATAACAATTTGACTTTTACTTATATATATATAAAAAGAGTCACATTACCCATAAATTTATAAATTTGGGGGCCCTTACAATTTGGGGGCCCTAAGCAGCTGCTTAAACTGCTTATGCTCAGGACCAGCTCTGCAGACATGTTTTGGTTGATAATTGGAAAGTGATATTTTTTTTAGTACGTACCTTGCTAGCCTTGCATCGTTAAATCTTGTGAATTGATGTTATCATGTTACCAGACGCACAACTCCACACAAATTTGTCACACCGTTTAGCGTCAATCAAATTATCAATTATAGTTGTACAATTAAGTAGAATTAATGACCTATTATGGTTGTTGGAAAAATTTCTCCTTTGGTGCCAAAGCACGGATCAAAATAGTGATAATGATAAATAAATTAGGGATTACACGACACAATGACATTGAATGACACAATTGGAACAAACATTATTTAGAATTTTGTAGCACTCCTCCTCTAGAATACAAATAATTAGTATTGTTGGTAATAGCCGATGACTTACTATCATTAATAGTACTGTCATAAGTTATCAGTAAATATACACCATTCAAATATAAACTTTACAAGCGTGAAAAAAATTTCGATGGCAGACTTTAATTTACCTCTCCAATGCAGTTCACATATAAGATTGATTAAAAATTTATTGCATGAAATTACAATCCCGAAACGCCTTCCAAATAATCTTTGCACAAGGAATGTGATCTCGGATTCAAATAATGTTTTTTTTTTAAAGTATAAATTGGGGATCGTAGGGGTGGGGTGGGGTGGGGTGTTTCGAACCCGGGACAAACCGGTTGGTGGTGCTTTACTATTAAACCAAACCCCGGATTCAAATAATGTTAACTACTACAGTCTTTGTTGAACTTCTTTTTACATATAACTGACTTTCTAAAAATCTCTCGCATAGAAACTAGTAAAAGAGTCTATGTATGACATTACTTACGAGTTTTGGATGACTTTAATTTCTAAGATGTCGAAAGTAATTTTGAGCCAAAAAATTTCCCTTTTAATCTTCTTCAGTAAAATTTTAGTCGTATTCATGAATGTGCAGTTCAAATCATTATTTATAGATATGGTTTACAAATTCTATTCCAAAGGAAATAAATTATACATTTAACCATTCAACAGATAAAAATTATTAAAAGTTGAATCGAACTTATGGTTCAACAATAGATTCATATATATGCTATTTTACCGGTCCTTAACTTAATTTATTTCTATTAAAAAAAATAATAATTTATTTAAGGCCCAGTGATCCTTGCTTATATCATTTTTTTTTTAAATTAGAGAATGGGAATGACATATACTAGTGAAAATTTATAATATGTATACGAAAAAGTAATTGAATAGATTGGTTAATAATATTTTCTTTTATTTTCCATTATAATATGCGTCCTTAATTAATGCAATAGCTATTGTTCCTAATAGGTGGAGACAAGCTATTGAAAAGGGGGAAAAAATGGAGACAAGATTTTTTAAGGTAAAAACGTTGTTTGAAAAGCAAAAGATAATAGTTAAAAAAAAAAAAAGACGATAATTAATCACAAGGAAGCTCCACCGGGATTCATAAATTAGTGATAAACTGAGCTAAAGTTTTTTTTTCCCCTTAAAAAAAATGAATAAATTCTGCTAAAGCTAAAGCGTTATCTATGTTTGAGTAAATATTTATTATTACTTATTGATAAACCCACGTAAAGTTTAGACATTATCTTCAACTACATATTTATAACTAAACTAGTGTTTGTCCCCGTGCATTGTACGACCATTATTCACTGATAAAATAAATAGTAAAATATTGAAAAAATATCTTGATTTCAGGCTTTATTATTATTATTATTATTATTATTATTATTATTATTATTATTATTATTATTATTATTATTTGCAATTCAATTAATGAAACTTGATTTAAGGGTGAATAATTTTTGAAAATTTTCTTGCATCGAGACTAATAAAATTGATTTTGCGAGATATGTAACACATGCAAATATAAGCAAATTTATTCAACAATTTGAGTTAAAAATAAGTTGCCATTTATTGAAATTTATTTTTGATTGAGTTCTTTTAGTATCCCTATTCAATGCACTTATAATAGGGACATCGCAATCACTATTTAGTTGATTTTCAATTAACCATGAATATAATTATATTTGTAAAATAATAAAAAGTTTAATATAATAAAAAATATTTGGATATTTGAAAAAGAAAAATATTTAAACCCATAAACTATGAGTCCATGATAAAGTGTCTCACCATTATCCAATTCACTATTTGCTAAAGAAAAAATTCAAGGTGAGAAAAAATGGCTTCGTAGATCAACTCGTGGGTCTAAAGTTTAACGGCCCTTGTCCTACCATTGGAACTTGCATGTCATGGCAACTCTACAATTTCTGCGTCTAGGGGCGGGTCATAGCCGACCCCGATCCATTGTCATTCCTAAACGACGAATATTAATATATTCGGTATAAACTCATCAATTTAACATATTCGATATATTAACATATTTTCTTAAACTCATTAATTTAGATGTTTATTTTAACTAATTTAAATTTTATATATTTAATAATTTAATTATACCATTATCTTTATATACTCTTCAAAAAAAAAAGGAATATTTATTTATTAAGCTCCGAAATTTCTATTTAGCAAGTGTAATAATGTAAACTAAGAATTGTGTTACGCAAGGATTTTATAGAATAATCAATCGAGTGGCGCACACATCTAAAGAGGTTTTACCCACTTTTGATTATTAAAATTGGCAAAATAAAAAATTAAGAAAAAAGATGCAACATCACGGAAACAGGCCAACAACAACAACATTTAGAGCATAGCATTTAAAGAATATAACAACTTGTGAAGCAAAGTACTAAGTACTAAAGAGATGAGTCTTATTCCTCTCAAAAAAAAAAAAAAAAAAAAAGGAAGAAAAAGACGAGTTCTATATATTAATTGTAACAACATGCTATCTCTGTCCTTTCTCTTGGAACCACGATTCCAACAGCATTATTCTTTCTAGCACTTGATATTGCATTGTCAACTAAAAGCACCTCCTTATTATCTGACATCACCTTTTCAACTGAAAGCATAGCATAGGGAAGGCAAGAACTAACAATAAGACATATGCCCATGATACATATGGCAAATATAATTGATAACATTTTAGCAATCTAAAAGTTTTCCCAAAGATAACCAACTATTTCATGTCATTTCTCACTAGTCGTCTCAGTTCCAAACGTGTGAGGGACTACAATAGTTCGAAAAACTTCTGATTATTGGATTGCCACGCAGTGCAAAAATGTAATTTGAGAAATGAACAAAAACAAAATCAAACTCAAAGAGCCTATAAGATATAAAAAGTTCATCTCCATCAAGCATATTCTAAGTGATGTCGTTCCCTAAGGATCATCATTCACCACAATTATTAGCCTTATAAATAGAATATAAGAACTCCCTATGCATTTTGTATATTATCCAACAAAAACTTTCAAGCAAATTAACCCCATATGATATCTTCTTCAAGTGTGTTTTCCCCACATAGAATATTTGTAGAATCCACTAATATTCAACTGAATTTCCGATATTTTCAGTATCGGCACAAAACCCAAAGTCTAAACTACAAAACTATGAGAAAAGAATTTAACAAAACCCCATGAAACCCATTCTCTAACCGCCCAATAAAAAATCCATTGGATATCTGTTGGCATTGCTATCATGTTAAATAGCTTTGTGCAATGTTTTTGAATCCAAATAAAGTGCTTTGTCAAATATAAATATGAAATACCTTTGAACTGTATAGTGTGTCTCATAAAAATGCAAAATGGAAGTACCAATGAATAATCCAAATCAGTTGGTGAATTGGAGACATTGGCTCTCTCAAACAGTAACTAAAAATTCAACAGGACTTTTGGCATACCTTGAGCAGCTTGGTATAAGTTATTTCACTCCTGCCCGCCATCTAGTGCTCCGTCAAGTTCAAGCATTCATTAACACAATTTAGACTATGCATTTGGACACTGACTCTCAACACATCATTGAACACCGGAAAAGATGGAGTTGCTTCAGCATTTTCTCCCTGATTCTTTGTTAAATTTAGCGTTTGTAAATGGACTGAAAGGACAAACATAATTAGTATTCCATTCAAAGAGGTAAGATTATTTGCAGAATGGGCAATTTTTATTTTTTTAATTTTTTGTCCAAGATCCAAATATATGAAAAACATCAATTGCAAAGGTGTAAGTTCATTAAGCTAATTCCTTTGATATGCTGGGAACTATTGGTGAGCTGGCATCTAAGATTGTTCGTCTACAGCTTTCACACTACAAGAAACTAGAGCTTCAGGAGTGACACGTCGTTCCTATAGCCTAGTGCTTGTAGAGCATTAGGGGGTACATGACAACACGTCGCCCCTAATGCTCTATAGGCACGATAGGCCGCCTCTGAAGATCCAATTTTTAGTAGTGTCAGTCCTACATGTCACCTATGAGACACTCTGAAGGGCAAACAGATAGATGTAAAAACGATTTCCATAAGGGTATGGCTAAATGTACCTGATGCATTCCTAAGTGCACCCGTGAAAAAAATAAATAAATAAATAAAAGCCAAAAGACTAACATGCCCTCATTTCTCTTTTTTTTTTTTAAAAAATAATGTTCGTTGTGTTGACAGCGAACAAGCAAACATACTGTTCATGTAGCTAATAAGCTTTTGATTGTTCGCTGTGAATGCACCCATGAAAAAATAAAATAAAATGAAATAAAAGTCAAAAGACTAACATGCCCTCAATTCTTTGTTTTTTTTTTTTTTAATGATGTTCGTTGTGAACACAACGAACAAGCAAACATACTGTTCATGCAACGAACAAGCTTTTGCTTGTTCACTGTGAATGCAGCGAACATTTAAATAAAAGTAGAACTAAAATTTTTTATCTGATTTTTCGTTCATGGATGTAATTTTTGTTATAATTTTTTGTTTAAATTTTTTACAACACTCTGACGATGAATTTCGAATTTTTTTTTATGATAAAGTAATTGGCTTTATCCGATTAGTGTTGAGTAGAATTACTAAAAAATTCAATTTTCAGGCTGCCACTTTAACAACTAACTTCGAAATTTCTTTAAATTTTTTGCAACCACTTTGACGTTGAATTTCAAAATTTTTTTGGTGATACAATAATTAGCTTTAACTTTGAGTGGTTGCAAAAAATTTTAACAAAAAATGATACTAAAAATTTTTTATCCGTAATTCTTCATTTCTTTTTTTTTTCTTTTTTTTTTAATTATGTGGTGTTCGCCCCAAATGGGGCGAACACCCTTTTGGGTGTTCCCCCCAAAAGGGGCGAACACCCATTAGATACGCTGAACAATTTTTTTTTTTTTAAGATTAGAGGATAAATTTGAAATATTGTGCAAAATGGGTGTACTTAGAAATTCGGTGGGTGTATTTAGCTGTATCCTTTCCTTATACTCAGTAAAACAAAGAAAACAAACAACCTTAAACAATGTCATCCAACCATTACATAACCTCAAAACGATAGGCAAATCGAATATATCATGCTGATACCTCTTTTAAATATCCGCCCTTACACAGAGCTCGAATTGTTAGAAAATAGCATTTGTTCCTATTGTCAATAGCCTAGCTTCCACGTTTCCAACACAAACTGCACCAAAGAGAAGCCACCACGATTATTAATTTATCCAAGAACTTTTTCATTTCACATCAAATTTTAATTTGTAACTGGTAGTACTTTCACAGGCACTAAAAGTGACATTTTTGAAAAACAAAAAAATAATAGAAAACAAATACCAAGCTCTATATTCAAATATCCAATCAAAGAAAATTGAGCCATCATTTGTCAATTTGAAAATTACTAGGATTGTGATGCATTAGAAGAACGTTCAACATTCTGTTATGTGAATCAATATTCCAAAACTTAAATCCTAGTGCAGATTTAATCAATCATTCTAAGACCTCTCCTTGAAACAAATTACAAAGAGACATAAAAGTTGGCATTAAGGATAATTGTCAATGAATTTAATACGGATTAGGAAAAAAAAAAGAAAAAACAAAAAATTAGATCTTAATTAAAATTATCAGTCAATAGAGGGAAAGTCTCATATGTGGGAAAACAAAGGTCCAACTGTGTTTCAAAAAGATTCAAAAAGGTTGAAAACAAACAGGGAAAATGACCTCCAAAAATTGTTTTTCTCTATAATATAGATATATATATATATATATATATATATATATATATATATATGGATTAGGAAAGAAAAAATAAAAAAAATCAAGTCTCGCGTAAAAGAATTAGCCAATAGAGGGAAAGTCTCAAAGGTCGGAAAACAAAGCTCCAACTATATTTAAAAAATGATTCAAAAAGGCTGAAAATGAGCGGAAAAAGAATCTCCACAAGTTATCTCTCTTTATATATATAGATTTAATAGATATTATTCATTTATTTTGTGGCATTCATTATAATTTTATTTATATAAAATTTATATAAAATTTGTAAGTCCCAAAAACATGTACTTCAAAATATAAAAAATAAATAAATCCCCAAAACTTTGGTAGCTTGGTGGTATAATAGAATAATGTTACCTGCACATATAGGATTAAGGCTAAGACTGCATTTGGTTTGATCTATGTTTCCGATTTTCATTTTTAAAAATATTTTGGTGTTTTCTATTTTGAGTTGTTGTTTTGAGAAAATTCAAAATTGCTCTTTGTTTTGTCATTTTGAAAAAGGAAAATACAAAATGTGTTTGGTTTATAATTTCAAAAAAAAAATAATGAGTTGGTACAATAATTAAAAGTCCTAAAACTAATCAATTTATTCAAAAAGGTATTCGTCTTCAACATTTCCCTACCCAGCCCACCCTATAATCTTCGTTGCAAACTAATTGGCGAGCGACGGTGCCACAAGTACGCAGTTTAAAACAATCTGCAGGTGGTTTTTAACGACTTGACATGTCAATTTGGCTCGGCTCGTCGGCTCGCTGTTCGGCCTCGACTCGGGCTCGTTTACTGTACGAGCCTGAGCCGAGCTCCGCTCGTGTGTTACACGAGCCGCTTGCCTTGAGCTCGCGAGCCGGGCTAGTTCGAGCCGAGGGGCTCGTGCATTTGGTGTTCGTGCTCGGGCTCGGGCTCCCCTTTAGGCGAGCCAAGCCGAGCTCGGCTCGCGAGCCATTTCGACAAGTCTATTAACGATAGGCGTAGGTGGTTAAAATTGCTTGCAGGTGGTTTTAATCCACTTGCTTGTGGTGGAAAAGCACCAATAGGGGGTTCACCGGTAGGGCTGGGCAAACTAACCACCAAACTGCCAAACCGACCCGACCAACTCGATTCAGGTCGGTTTGGTTTTTTGAGCCAATTGGGTCGGTTGGTGGTTTGGTTGCTGCTAAACTGAAGGTGGGTCAGTTCGGTTGGTGGGTTGGTATTGTATTGGGTCGGTTAACCTACCCGACCCGATTTCCAACAAAAAAAGCACAAAAGTCTTAAGCTAGAGTCAATACTCAGTAGAATTGTTGAAAAACAATTCCCCTAAATTAGAGAAAACCCTACCGTTACTACTGTCCCTACTCTTCCTCATTGCCTCGCCCCGTCCCTGCTCTCGCTGCATCTCGACTCCACTGGCGATGATGCCATCTTCACCGGGTGTGTCAACACCACCCCAGCTACTGTTCATTTGAGCGAGGTACGCCAACAAGCTGCAATTTTGTGAGCTATTACTGTAAGCTTCTAGTAATTATTTTTTGAAATTGTAGATCTCCAACATTCGAACTTCGATCTTCTTCTTGTTCTTGCTCCATCATTTTCTTTCACTGCCAAAAATTGAAATGGAGTCAGGTTATTTTTCAATGCTTCCTTCTTTTTTCTTGTATTTATCTTTGGTGTCTCGTACAGTCGTACATGGCTTCATTGTGTCTTGAAGTGATAAAATCCAGTGATGAAAAACTAAGAAATTGGCTGTATGTAGCTAAAATGCGAAAATGTATAATTCAAGTACATAAGAGTGTAATGGAAACATAAAAGGGAGGTTACAAAGATATGGTTTTAAGAAGCATCATTACGTAGAGATATAACGAAGAAAGGATCAAAAGAAAAATATTCTCCTATGGGAATGAAATTGCTTAATTGTTCACTCAGCTATCTTAAAAAGTGCATAAGCGACTGTAATAGAAAGGCTAATATAAAACATGTTACTTCAAGTTGAAATGTAAAATTTGTAGGAACCAAAAATCTACAATGGCATTATCTTGTAATATTTCCCTTCGTATATATACTTTAGTGTTTACATTTCAACTCTCCTCCTCATATATTTACATTTCAACTCTAGAGACAATCATTATCACAGAGGCATTCCTAAGAACCTTTTTGATAAAATTTTCATAAAAGTATGGTTTGAAAATTAGTGTAAGAAAATGATTGTCAAAGAAATTTGTCAAACATGCACTATGGAAAGACAAGGGGTAAAGTGAGTCCCACTGATCAAATCATCCCACATACACATCATGTAGCAATTTTCACATGTGGCTTAAGTTAAAAAATAAAATAAAATATAGTTTGTTGTTCATCAATTATACATCTGAAGAAAAATGGAATTGCCCCCTGTTTGTTGTACATTGGATTCATTAATTCATTCATTTAGTTTAGTTATATTAATTAGTTATCTTAATTAGTGAATTTATTATTAATTAATTTAGTTTAATTAGTGATTGATTAGTTTGATTATCTTATCTTACTCTTTGAAATTGGTATTTGAATTATTGGGTGTTATAAGTGTCTTTCGTGTTGTGTAAATTGTAATTTGAGTTTTTGTGTGTTTTAATGTAGAAATGGATATTGAACTTGAATTTCAAGAGGAACTAAGTGTGGCATCAGGGCCTACTGCACGTCCTCCACATCCAAATAAAGGTAATAGGAAAACTTCAGAGGTGTGGAACCATTTCAAAATGGTAGGAGACCCAAAATCCCGTGATGCAAGATGCGAATATAACTATTGTGGGCAATCATATGCTTGTGGTGCTAAAAAGAATGGTACAAGCTCTTTGAGAAATCATATGTTTAATTCTTGTAAGAAGTATCCGGGTAGATTGGGACAAAAACAACAAGACCTTGTGTTTTCAAAGAGTAGGTGAAGGGGGGAACAATTTATTTTTCGTTGGATTTAACAAAGAAGCTTGTAGGGCTGCTTCTGTGAAAATGATAGCTATTGATGAGCTACCTTTTAGTCACACGGAAGGAGAGGGGTTTAGACTATTTTGTAGTGTAGCATGCCTTAAGTTTGATCCACCATCTCGAAGGACGATTGTTCGAGATATTAATAAACTTTTTATGGATGAACAGTTGGCACTTTGAAAGTACCTTACTACCCACCATCAGAGAGTTTCACTCGCTACTGACACATGGACGTCTATTCAGAATGAAAATTACATGTCTCTTATGGCCCATTACATTGATTTTGATTGAAATCTCCAAAAAAGAGTTTTAAACTTTTGTGTGGTAAAAGATCACAAGGGTGAAAGTATTGAAAAGTTAATAGAAGACTGCTTGCTTGAGTGGGAGATTAGTAAGGTTTTTACGGTGACTGTCGATAATGCTTCTGCAAATAAGAATGCAATCGGATATCTTAGGCGGAAGATGGATAGTTGGGGTGATGGACAATCAGTTTTGGGTGGTAAGCATTTGCATATCAGTTTTTGTGCACATATTTTGAATTTGATTGTTGGTGAGGGTTTAAAAGAGATGAATGAGTCCATATTGAGTTTACGTAATGCAATGCGGTATGTGAAAGCTTCACCCGCTCGTTACAAAAAGTTTATGAACTGTGTGGCTAAGGAGTTGATAGAATTAAAATCAATTGTGTTTTTAGATGTGCCCACTAGGTGGAATTCTACTTATTTGATATTGGAGGCTGCATTAAAGTAAGAGAAATCTTTTCAGTGGATTAAAAAGGATGATGATCATTTTCTAAGCTACTTTCAAGAAGACGATGGTAAAAAGAAGGCTGGACTGCCAACTTCAATTCATCGGGGAAATGCTTTTGTGTTTGTAAAGTTTCTTAAGACCTTTTACAACATGACTTTAAAGTTTAGTTCTTCATTGCAAGTGAGTTCCACTTCTTATCTTCATGAAATTTGTTCACTATATTCTGCACTAGAAGAATGGAAAATGGATGAAGATTGTATGGCTATTAGGATGAAATCAAAATATAATGATTATTGGGGAGACATGGAGAAAGTGAATGATACGATCGACTGCCCGGGGCCGGGTCAAATCGATCCCTCAAGATCGTCCCCCAACTAGAACCCGGCAAAATCGATCGAGAAAATGATGGAACTCCGGCTCTGACGCAGGCAACAATCGGCAGTAGTACTCCGGCCACCTCCTACGGTGCATAAACGAAGAAACAACAGGTTTGAGCGCTACGAAGGATGATCAACTCTTCGATAAGCTCGGGGTTGTGTTTAACGAGCCCAAACACGGGGGACGACGTGGGGAGAAAGCTCGACCCGAACAATGGCTTTCAAGCTCATCATCTTCATACAAGCTCAAAAGTCCTTTTACAATGGAGGGTTTAGCCTACATATACACGCCATCTCGAAAATAATAATAAAATAATGAAAATATCCGAAAATATCTACATTTTACTCTAAGTTGGTCGAAATTTACGGCCATAATTTTAGGATTTACGGCCGTAAATCCTCGGTTACGGCCGTATGAAGCAAACGTACGGCCGTAATAAGCTCTCTGCCTCAAAACTGTCTAAACTTGATTCTTGAGTTACGGCCATATAGACAAAGGTTACGGCCGTAAATCTGGGAGTACAGCCGTATGCTGATAAAGTACGGCCGTATTTTACTCTCTGTATAAATTTGGCCCAAAAGCTGGAAATTGAAGTTACGGCCGTAAGGACCAATGATACGGCCGTAAACATACTGATACGGCCGTAAGACTTATAATTACGGCCGTAATTATTCTCTGCTGACTTTTTCCCCAGCTTCACTGCCTGGACAACCTTCATTGTTTTGGCTATAACTTTCGAACCCGATGTCCAAATGAGGTGATTCAAAGCTCCATGTAATCTAGACTCGACGAGCTTCAATTCTTCAAAGACTCTGCCTTCAAATTCTCGCTCGTTCCAAGGATGTACAGCTTTGAACCCGGTCGAACATCCCAAGTTGCGTGAAACCTCTTCATTTCTGCTCCAATTGGCTTGAACTTGATTTCACTTAGCCTAAACAACGCTCCAAGCTTCCTTGTCGTACATGGGGGCATCCAGGATCATATCAGTGAACCAATTCTTGTTTGTTGCTATAGTGCTTGACCCAAGATACAAATTGGATTATGTTGAGTATTGTTTTGGTGTAATGTATAGTGACCATTTGCATGTTTGTTCCTTGGTTCGTGCTGTGAAGAACTTTATCATGGAAATGTATGATTGGTATGTAAAGTGGGAAAATAAAAAAGAAAGTAGTCAATCATGGAGTGATGTTGATTCGTCTATAAGTAAGCTAATGAGTGGGTCATCTCAATCAAGAATAGGGTAATCACAGTCTAGCAAATCAAGGTCCTCATCTACCCCATCTTTTCTAGTAGCGAATTTTAGGATGAAACAAAAGAAAAACTTTCGCCCGAGATTAAAAATGATGTAGACCGTTATTTGTTGAACCCTTGTGAGCAAGATGACGACCCGGATTTTGATATTCTAAATTGGTGGGTACATGGAATCAAGTACAGTATCTCATCAAAAATTGCAAAAGATGTGCTTGCAATTCAAGTATCTACGGTAGCTTTTGAAAGTGCTTTTAGCACTGGTGGAAGAATCGCCACTCCATTTCATAGTTCTTTAACGCCGAGGATGGTGGAAGTGTTAGTTTGCACACAAAATTGGCTACGATCTACTCGCAGTGAGGAAAAGTCATATTTGGAGGATGTGGAGTATTATGACAATTTGGATGGAGGTACATCAAAATTCAAAATTCAAAAATTTAAATAAGTAAATTAGTTAGATGTAGTTACTTAATTTGGTCATTTGTAACTAATGTAATTTTATTTTATTTTTTTATATTTTGTGCTTTGTAAAGCTTTCAAAGTCAAGTACATTAAAGGAAGATTTCTCAAGCAAGGAGAAATGATTGGTATGTTATCAAGTTTTGCATCATTAAGTAAGTTTTCTTTGTAGACAATAAAATTCATTACTTTATTGTGTATAGTTTTATACTTTTATTACCTAGATGTCAATGTGCTAGACTATTCAAATATGATATTGCTTATTCTCTTTTAAATGTTTGATTGTTGTTGACTTGTCATCAATCGTAGGAGGAATATGGATTAAGATATTTTGTTGAAACTTGATAATTGATATGATGATGAAGGTAAAAGTTTCATTTCCTTAAAGGTAGGTGCAACCGTGCAGGTGTTTTTTTATTATCTTGATTTAGCTTCTCTTTTTGTGGTTATTTGTGTGTAAATATTGCAATAAGCGGTGTTTCTTTTCCTTTTTTTCAGGTATAAGTGATTTTGATTATCAAAGTTTTTTGATCTCAATCAATTAAAGATTCCAAATTTTTGGGAAATAGAAGTTGGACATGGCTATGGGCCTATGGCTATTTCAAATTTGATTTAGCTTTATGGGATTGTAATATGAGTTATATATTTATATTTGCTAACTTTTGTTATTGGATATTGATTTGTGTTTGAGGACTTTAAAATATTTTGTAATTCCATTGCGTTTTGCGGATAAATTGTTACAAATCTATTTTTGTATGAGAGTTAGGTGACTTGGGTCATTAATTGTTTGTATTATTAGATGAAAATATAACTTAGAGAGTACATTGAAATTAGGTTATTGGACATGGTTTTGGGTGGTTGGTGAGATGTTGGGTGAAAGTGGTATGTTAAATTAGGCTTTGAATTCTATGTAGAAAGTTGAGTGGATAATTTTGGGTTATTAGTCTACTCTCTAATTGAGGGCGAACGAAGTTTTTCTGCTTGGGAGTGGTTTTAGACTCTTAACTGGATGCTATCTTCTATCTCTATCTCTACAAAATGCTATTGTCTTCTTATTTTGATTTTTTTTTTTAAAAAAGGAGTACATTGAAATTGGATTGAAAGCAACACTTGAAATGTTTAAAGGGTTAATGGACATTGCATTATTACATAATCATAATAGATTTGGGATCTTGAAAAAAAAAAGAAAAAAGAAAAACCAACCCAAACTAGGGTGGTTTGGGTCGGTTTGGTTTGACTGACTAGGTGGTCGGTTTCGGTTTGTGAACAACGCAAACCGACGACCACCGGTGGTCAATTTTGGTTTAGGTCCAAAACCAAGCCAAACCGACCGACGACCACTCTTATTCACCACCACCTGTACAGGTGGTTGAACCATATAACTAGTGGCTGGATTGCCAAATCTGGCAGTCGAACCACCACATCTGGTGATTTGACCACTGGACTTTCATTTTTCGGCCAGTTAGGCGATGACGCGGTTGTTGGCAGAGGTTGACGGTTGTGGATGATTGAAGTGTACAAGAAATATAAATTGAGACTTAAGGACTTGTTCTACACACATTAAATTTCATTAATTTAAAACTACTTTTTTCTCTCATTTTTTTCAACCACTCAAATATTAATTTGATAATTTGTTTATATTTTTAATACATCTTCTCCAATTCTTAACCACAAATTTGACACAAAATTCGAGTAAGCAACACTTAATTTCTAAAGAATAAGGCCTAAATGTGATTAATGTCATGTTTAAATCCGAACACGTGTTTTCCTTATTTTTGACATTTAATATCGAAAACGCGGAGACCATCAAAAACACATTTTCTAGTTTTCTTTATAAGTTTTAAAAACATTTTCTAAAATGCATTTCCGAAAACAATGAAGAGAATGTGTTTTCAACATTTTTGAAAACAGAAAATAGAAAACTATCCTAAAATAACAAATAGAATCCACCCTAAGTTTGGAATTGTTGTTAGAGCCCTATTTCTAATTCCCAAAGAATCAAAAGAAATTTTAGTTGTTTGTTAAATTGTAAAAACTTCTTATCAAAGAATTTGCTTCCTCTAGAAGCAAAAGTAGAATTTAAGAAGCAACAAAAATGTAGTTTTTACAATCTACGTTTAACTTTTCAATCATATTTATTTACATCATTTCAACATAATTTCAATTTTGACCCTTTTAAATATAAAAAATTTCATGTTATCTAATTTTCTTATATTCATGTGTAAAATATTCTTTATTTTATTTTTTATTGTTATTATACTAAAAATTGAGAAATTGAATATTGTACATTGATAATGCACATAAAATAAAAAAAATTATTTAGTTTCAAGTTACGTATTTTATAATTTTAATTTATTTTTATAATTTATGAAATTTAACAAGATGATAAAAAAATTGTATATCACTGTTAATATAAAATTAACAAACTATACATTTTTTAAAATAAAAATCAATTGAATGTATAAATTAAATAGTATAATAATTGATTTTGAAATGATTAAAGTATGGTCCTTTTAGGTTCTATTGTTTATTTCTATTGTTTGATTCAGATATGAATATTTTGTATACTTCTTTACTGTTTCATCGTCACACTATTGATTAAGTTTTTGAATTCAGTTAGGAAAACAAAATTCTTTCTTTCTTTTCATTTTTTTTTCTTAGAATTAGAAACGTCTTTTCAGACTCATTTTAAAAATTTCTCCGAGTCACAAAAATTATCAGATTTTACTTTAAGTAGTCTTATGTATGAATTAATTGGGGTGTTGAATTAGAGTGTGGACGATATTAGTTGTACAATTGTATGTACAGTAAAGTTAAATTTTACTCCATTTGTCCCAATTATATAAGCTTGTTGACTTTTGCACAAAAATTAATAAAAGTTGTTGGAAAAGTAAATTTTATAACTAGTTTCCTAGTCTACTCTCATTTAATAATTAAATAATATTAAAACATAATGATTATAACTAGGCAAATTAAATAAGGTTATTTTGGTAAATGAACGAACAAATATTTCTTATTATAGAAACATGACTATATATTTAGGACATCCCAAAAAGAAAAACAAACATATATTTGTGGGACGGAGGGAGTATAATATTGTGGAGTGACACATCAACATTATTATTCTATTATTATCGCTCTATTTAATTGAAACATATTACATGATTGCACAAAATATGCACAATTAAACTTATCCATGACAATGCTACTGTACAATGTCACATTAGCTGAAACCATTAATTAAAGTTTGAGACATGTAATGGAAAGAATGGGTTGGAGGTAAAGCGAAAACAGGTGCAACAGAATTAGATGCTGATAAGAAGAAACATATAATCAAGTGAAATAAATATATCGAAAATGATACATTTCCAGCGTTGAAAACTTTGTTTGATTGATGTGACGGTTGTCCCTTATTTATATAGCAGTAGGGTCCACTTAATTACCAACTCCCCTATTATTATGTGACAGCCAAGACGCGACGCGTCAGTGTTGAAATTTTAAGAAAGTTCCATTGTTGAGAATGTATCATTTCTGATCAAACATATACAGCATAGTTTATTGGATTCCAAAAGTAGTGTTAATTACCTACCAAATCCAGCACTAACAAGTTTGCATTTTGAACCACTCGTGTGTTTCTCTTTCTATCCTCGGTCAATTCCCCTCAACTTTAAGGAGAGGGTCTCGATCAATCGATTTCGTTTCGCCTATTTATTTTGCCTGCCCTCTTCAGTCTTCAGCACTTTTTTTCCCTTAAAAACTTCCCTTTTGAAATCTCTCTCTCTCTCTGTCTGTCTCTCTTTCTCTCTCTCAGATATATATATATCAGTGTGCAAAAGAGAGGGGGAGAGAGAGCCCACAAATTGTTTCGCTTTACGTCTTCGTTAATGGGTCGATCTCCTTGTTGCGAGAAAGAACACACCAACAAAGGCGCGTGGACAAAGGAAGAAGATGAACGTCTCGTTAACTATATCAAACAACACGGCGGGGGCTGTTGGAGGTCTCTTCCTAAAGCTGCAGGTATATCTCAATATTTATGATTGAATCATTGGTCACATAGCACCTAGCTCACTTTTTAGTTAGCATTTTTTGTGCTAATATTATTATCACATATCTCGATTCTTATCTATCAGCACTGTTTATAAACATAGCCATGCTTCCTAAGATACATGCTTGCTTATGTCATTGTGTGCGTGAGAGAGGGAGCAATAATTAGGGCTTTTATCCTAGCTTATTTATGCATGAATTTGACAAGTTTTTGATGCTCTGATTTTCTTTTGGAAAGGTTTAGTTAGGTGTGGAAAAAGTTGCAGACTTCGTTGGATGAACTATCTCCGTCCGGATCTTAAGCGGGGAAATTTCACTCAAGAAGAAGAAGAATTCATTATCAACCTTCATAGCTTACTTGGAAACAAGTACATACACACACACACACACACACACACTCTCTCTCTCTCTCTCTCAACAACGGTGGCTTACATTATGTATGCGAACTTGTTCTATATATCATCTTTTCCACTAACTTCCATTAATTTTTTTCTCTTATCATTTTCAACTTCTCATATAATTACTTTACGTTTTTAATATATTTTTCCCAATTTTCAATAACATATCTAATATATCATTCGAGTAAATCAATATGAATCAACGACATCTTTTATAGAACAAGCCCTGGCTTTTATTCCTCATCCTTACTTTAATTTCTCTACAAAGAAAAGAATCATTGCTCTTCCGTCCCTACCTAGATTCTTCTTGCTCCCTACATATCAATATTATTGAGTACTAAGTTTTATAAAGTAAAGGTGTTATCTTTTTCAGGTGGTCTCTTATTGCGGCACGTTTGCCTGGAAGAACAGATAACAAAATCAAGAACTATTGGAACACCCATATCAAAAGAAAGCTCCTTAGCCGTGGAATCGACCCCCAAACACACAGGCCACTCAACTCATCAACATCGAAAGCACCAAACAAAACCAAAAAAATTTCGATAAGAAGCAACCAACAAAACAATTTCAGCCAATTCTTGGAAACAAGTAAACCTAATTTTTCCTTGCAATCCATTTATGCATCGAACTTTATCAGTTTTAAGGGTAGAAATGTTTCGGCAGAAGACTCCAATGGCAGCAGTGTGTTGTCTGAGGAATTGCATCCACAAATCAACTTGGAACTCTCCATTAGTTTAAACACATCCTATGGAAAATCCGAGATTAAAAATTTAAGAAAGAAGAACAATTTGATGACAAGCCCTTCGACACGTTGATATCTCCAAGTGTTACAAATTAAAGCGTATGTGTTTGTGTTGAACTTTAGGGTTTCCGACAGGGAATATATGTAATTGCGAATCCAAGAAAAATGTAAACACTGATTGCGCGAAGATAGATTATAGGCCCTTGACTTTATGACCAGAGTTAGGTGGATTAGTTAGAGGTGGAATTAGTTAATAGACCGATAGTCAACCAATGGAGACTGGAGAGATATCAACTTCACCTCAATCTCCAATGATCTTCATCCATTAACGTTTGGGTTTTTTTACATTAATACAAAGTTCCATGTTTAATATTTCAAAAATAAGGGAGGATTGACTTAATTACTCGCTTAGCACAAACCTTAAGCCATAGTTAGGAAAGTCAGGTAAAACTGGACCACCCTGTGCATAGAATAAAAGGGGGGAGCGACAACATTGGACAAATATAACAGCTTGGCACAGCAGTTGGCATCTTCAGCTTTCATGAAGATAATGTCCACGGTTTGACTCATTATAGCCGCGTTTTCTAAATTATTTCCTTTTTCCCATATTAATTTCATTGTATATTTTGTTGCTCTCGTTTTTTTTTTGAATGGTACGTTATAAGTTAGACATATTACATCAGAATATATCATTAAATTATTTGAAGTACAATCCGTTCCAATCTCGATTTAAGGCTCACGGAGAACGAAAATGAAGGCGCATCCCAGAGCTCCATAACCACCCATATGACAACGAAATAAAAGAAACAAACGAAACAAACAAACTATCATATGAGGGTGTAAATACAACATTATTAATAGTTACTAGTATTTATAGAGTTCGAACATTGGACCTCCTGTTAGTCAGGAGAGGTTCTGGCCATCAAGCTACTAATGCTTTATTGCTCTCGCTTTAAATATTATTTTCCCATTTCTTTTTATAATTTCGTAGCTTAACCTCTTAACTTAATTAATTATTATATTCTACATATTGCGTGCGATTTTTAATTTAAATTTTAAATTTTATATGACTCTTAATAGATTTTGTCAGTATTTTCACGTTAATCAATTTTTTTCGTACAATTTTGAAACTTTGCCCTTTAATTTAATTAATGTACATGTTATAATATAATTACACACTTGTGTAATATATTGATTTTCAATTTAATTTTTTTCCTGTAATTCTTCATATATTGTCATTTTCATTTTAAATACTTTATCGGTTTTTTCCTATCACTTCTTAGTTTGAACATTTAATTAGCTAACTAATTAATTAATGTGTACTGTACATATTTTGATTTTTAATGTAATTTTTTAATTTTTTATATCATTCATCATAGATTTTTCATTTCAATTTTGAATGCTCCTTTTTCATTTTCTCGTATAATTTTGTAGTTTGGCCCTTTAATTTGATTAATGTACATTACACACTTTGTGTAATGAGTGTCTAAGCCATTACAACACTATAACACGTTAAGGATTATATATAATGCGTTACATATTTTCTATAATCCGTTTGCAATTATTACATATTCTCTATGATTCATTATCGATCATTTGTAATGAATGACACATTCTTTGTAATTCATTACAAATTTTCTGTAATAAAATTATATATTCTTTGTAATTCACTGAAGATTATACATAATGCATTACAGATTTGTTGTAATCTACTTGTAATTTATTCATATTTGCTATGGTTCACTACAAATTATTTGTAATGAATACCATATTCTTTGTAATTGATTAGAGATTGTCTGCAATGCATTAAATATTCTCTGTGATATGAATAATTACACATAAATTGTAATGCACTAATGAATTACACATAAATTGTAATGCACTAATGAATTACACATTGACTATGCTAAATGTGTAATTCATTACACATTTGTTGCACATAATATGTAATTCATTAGTTTGTATTCTGTTACACATTACAAATGAATTGCACAGAATGTGTAATTATTCATATCGCATCATTCTTTCTTTCCTCAAACATAGTTTCAGAAATTTAACACTTTCTTTCTTTGAGATTTTCTGTTTAAAAATTCTTATTTCCGTTTTAGAAAAAATGTATAGTGCATTACACATGCCTTACGCATAAAGTGTATTGCACTAATGAATTAAACGCTAGTTAAACAGAATTTTCAATTCATTACATATTAGTTACACGGAGAATATGTAATTCATTGGTGCGTATTCTATTACACATTACGCATAAATTACACAAAAGGTTTAATTATTTATATCATATCATTCTTTCTTTATTCAAACATAATGCATAATATTAAAATTTATGCTGTTTTAACATTTAATTTTTTAAAAGTATTATCTCTCTTTCACAAAATTCGTGATAATATGCATTTTGTAATTTACATATTACTAAAAGGATTTATTTTTAATTTTATTTATTTTTTTGTAAAATCCATTTATTTCCTTGTATTCAAAATCTACTTTTAAAATCAGCAAAAAGATAAGTAAACTAAATATGGGGAAAAACCCACAAAAAAATGTACTTTTGTGTTTTATCTACATCTCATAGCAAGTTTTTTCTGGTGCGGCATCTGGAAGCTTTTTATTCTTCAGCCACCCACGTGACTGTACAGGTGGATCTCAACATCAGATGCACAGCCGGTGCCAGATTTTAATTGGTAACGAAACCTGGAGGACCAACTGTGCAAATAGGTTGTTTTGAACAAATACCCTAATCAGAGATCCCCATCCTCATTCCATTTTTTCACCCGTCTTGAAATTTACCCACCACCACCGGTGGCCCGACGAGTGCTTCCTCCGGAAATTGTAAAATCGACACCAATCGACGGCGAAGGTAAATGTTCGAGTTGCTTCTTCTCTAATTCGACTTCTTCTTCTCCATCGTCCATATCAAATTACCCTCTAATTCGAATTACCCATACGCTTCTCTTTTGTTTCTCAGGTATTTCTGTGTTCCTCAGTTGTCGTCGGCAATCGTCACCACTCCTCCACTCGAGTCAACACATCTAAAGTAAGGCGTCAATTTCTCAAATAAATTTTTAAAAATTTGTAGTGATTTTAACGGCTGTTTGTATGGCTACAATGAATTACCTTTGTAAAAACTTCTGACAAAGATTTTAATGGCTAATTGACTATTTTAATGGGTACAACAAGTGAATGTGAAGTTGGAATTCAGTGAACATACCCTTTCTCTCTTTCTGTTTTTGATATTACCAAATTCTTTGGAAAATGAGGTCCAGTTCAATTAACAGAGAGATTGGAAGATCTTTGCTAAATTCGGTTATATGCTTTTTTGAGGTAGTTAATTAATTGTTTGATGGTTATTATTGAAGACATAGAAATGCAGTCAAGTATTAGAATGTGTATGGCCTGCAATGAAAGATTTATGGACACTCGGTAATAATGATTATCAATGAGAGATTAACTATCAAATTTCATAGTTTGATAGTTATGATGGACTATTAGAATGTCATTGGCCTTTTTTATGGACAATAGTTTGATAGTTTTGAGCTAGGTTTGGTTTTCACTAATTGGATTCTTCTTCATGAGCAAGAGTCATCATTTTCCTTTTAACAGGATGGAAAATTTGAGTTTGAGATGAACTTTCAAGTTTTTGATTTCGTGGTTCAACATTACTTAGGCTTGTTGATTCACTAGTTCAACGTTACTAATGTTATTGTTTTATAGAACATGTCTTCTTCCAGTTGGGATGCTAGCATTGCAAATGTACGGTGCACATGCGACGCCTATATGACACTAATGACTTCAAATTCTGATAATAATCGAGGTCGCAAATATTGGAATTGTCTTGCTAAAATGGTACTTGTGACAAGCTTACACACTTTGTACACTTCTTTCTTTCTTTATTTGCATCTGTATGCTATATTTGATTTGCATAAATAAAGATAACATTGATTTGCTGCTGTCATGATGTTGTAGGACCAAAAGGTATGTGGTCGGTTCTACTGGCATGACGAGCTAGCCGGAATTAAAATCGAACGATGTGGGGATGTAAATGAGGGCACTTCAGGGACAGTGATCATCGATCGTGATAAAGGCACGAGTCATAGTGACGCCGAATTGGTCCACCAAATGACCCGTGTTGCAGACGAGCTCGTCTCACTGAGACGCGCCATCACTGACCGTGCTTGCTATGTAATATTTTAGATATTTATGTCACTGATCGTGTTGCAAGACAATGTCTAGAGAACTCTTAGAATTCCTGGACTAACTGTACTATGTGGTTGTTATCTGCTAATGTATTGAAGATGCTTAAAAGTACTTGTTTAGTAATGTTTTATGTTGTTTCATGTCATCTATTCAGTGTTTGATAAATTTTTTTGTTGTTTAATTGATGGCATTGTAGATGCTTAAAATTAATCATTTTAGTGATACGAAGAGATATACATCTTGAAGCTTAACAACTGGAGATGAATACAAAAACTGAAAATGAACTACAAGCCAACAAAATGAGCTACAATCTAACTTATATATATATTAAAAAACAATACGATCAAAACGGAGATGACATACACATCCAAAATATATAATCTACACTATGCCACAAAATAATACACAACGGCCTAGGATCCAACTTAAATCGCAATGTCCACAAGATAATCCGTAATGAACTACAATCCTACAGAAATCACAAAAAATTGAAAATATGAAATAATGAACTTACAATCCAACAGAAATCATACAAACCTCTGAATAATCCATAAAAAAAACTACAATCAAACATAAATCACACAAGCCTCAAAATAATCCATAACAATCTACAATCCAATAGAAATCATACAAGCCTCAAAATAATCTATAACTGACAAAATGAAGTAGACATTTTGCAAGCCACAAAACAGAGTTTAATCTCCATACAAGTTCTATAGAGCACGTAGGAAATCATCCTCTTGTATTGTCGTCTGGTAAGCGGAGTGGTTATCGGCTGCTTGAGAGACGAACATATCATGAGCTGCCCCGTCACCATCGTTACCCGTATCAAAAGACATATCTGGTTCATACACCTCATCGACCAATCCAGTTCTGTGACATACACATAGGGCACTAGAAACTTAATCCATTTTGCAGCGAATAACACAACCAAAAAAATAAATATAGGTATATACTATTCAAGCTTAATTCTAAAAAACTCAATCAATCAAGAAAATCATGCAACGGAAATCCATGTTTTCACCGACACCTTTTCAACCTAATGTCAAGGCTACAATACTTTTGGAAATAAAAACACAACTTGTTAAAGAAATCTTCTATGTGCAATGAATATATAATGTACATGTAAAGGGCAATAGGCAATAGACATAACAATAGACATACCGTTACTGCAAATGTGGACATTTTTTCACCGTGTGACCTGGTTCACGACAAAACCCACACTTCCTGTTATTTTGACTCATTCCCTTTTCCTTCGATGACCTTAGCCGCTTCTCGGAACCCTTAGCATGCACTGATACTGGATCATGAATACTTAAGCCATCCTCATCATTCATGCTACTCTCTCCATTTGTTGCAACTTGACCCCCGACCGCCATCATCTCTCTTGCCTGATTTCCAAGTTCTCTTATTCCTTTCATTATAAAGCTACTAACTTTTGGTGACATAAATACATCATTTGAAATTTCCATAAATTCTCTGTTCATCATGACGCGTGTAGAAATAGACGACTGTCTAGCTAAAGCTTGAGGCGTGGGTTCGAAGACAGGAACTGATTTTGCCTTTTTTGTCCACCTAACTAGGATGTAATTATCAGATAACGCCCTAATGTCCTTCTTGCACATCAATCGCAAAATATGGCAACATACATAATCTTTGAACTCAAAAAGTTTACAGCTACATGTAATGAAATCAGATGCAGTAAACTAAGTCACATGACGTGGACGATTCGATTCTACATTAAACCTTGTTAACTGGTACACCTTTGCATCGGTTGTGGAAGATACTTTAGAGCAATCGTATGACACACTCTCCTTTAGTTCGTCCTAGAAGAGTAAAAACACAGCCTTTGTGTATATATCTATCATTTGAGTCTCCAAATGAAAATGAGAGGAAATAACTGGCACCTCACTTTCGTCAATGTGGTACGCTCTGAGCTCCTGTTCCCTCTGGTGTACTATTGCTATCTGAAACCGTACAAGGAAATCTGTAAGAGAATTCGAATTCTTCCTTAGCACATACGTTTTTAGGAACGAATGATGAGATTCAACCCTTTGACTACTCGACATTCCTGCAGCAAAAAAGTCCTTCACATAAGCTGGTACCCATTGATGGCAGATTCCATACATGGTCCCCAACCAATAATTTCTGCCCAATGGAGTGGTGCTCATCAACTCGCCCCATTTCCGCTCAAACTCTTCAGGCGTTTCAAACCTATACACAACGCTGTATAAGACGTCACTATAATCTCTATATAACACTGGACCCAATTTCTCTGTGAACTTGTTTGTGATGTGCCACAAACATAAACGGTGCACTGACGGGGGAAACACCTTACATAAAGAAATGGAAAATGACGTCCTATAAAGAAAAATAGTTGAATACAAAATGGAAAATGGCGTCCTATAAAGAAAAACAGTTGAATACAAAATGGAAAATGAATAAATTCTCTCTAACCAAGCTCCGTGCCAATCATACTTCACCAATTGCCCTTCCGATGGCTTGATCTTGATCAGTAATAATCACTTTTCAGATGGCTCCGCCGGGCATTGCCTCTAGAAATTGTGGAAACAACCACATGAAGGACTCTGTCTTCTCATCGCTGAGAAATCCACACCCAAATAAAATGGTCTGTATATGATTATTCACACTCACAAAAGGCGCAAATATCATACCATACCTATTGGTGTTGTAGGTTGTGTCGAACACTATAACCTTGCCAAAGTACACATATGAACTATGTGATGAAGAATCTGCCCAAAAGCACTGTTGGAAGACCCCATCCTCTATCGTAAAGCTGTAGTAAAAGTTTTCATCTGCATTTTTCTCTTTCTCGAACATTTTAACAAGGGTCTCGGCGTCGTGCCCCAAGAACTTTTGGCGCATATCCCTCTCTACATTCCTAATATCCTGTTCAACACACTCTACAGAAGAGGGACCACCTGACTCTACACCCATAAACCGATATTGCTGACATGTAGGAATGTTTGCCTGTGAAAATTGACTGACCAGACTCTTCTGTGCCGGTGTTATATTCCTGTGAGATTTCAAAAGATGCATCTTCCCTGGGCTAGTTAATGGATGATTGTGCTCAACTACAAAGATTGAGACGACCCATAGACTCCCTTCATTCCATTTTTCCAGTCATTCTAGCCTTGCAACTGCATCGAGTACGTCCCTGCTTCCGCTCTCCAGCGCGCGGTTGCTTATGTTTATCTTTCTCTTGGTATTTCAAGTTTGTCAAACCTTGTCTGTTGGAAGTAAATTCCTTCCATCGATATGCTATCCGATCTTCATTTACTTTGTTGCTGTGTTTACGCGTGTTGAATCCTGCTAGCCTTGCGTATTTGTTGTAGAACTGAAGAGCCTCTTCAGTTGAGTTAAATGTCTGCCCAACATATGGAACATCATCAGGGTGGCGAACTTGGGGAATGTATTTCTCATCATTATTCCTCAACTCAATAGCTGTACCAATCAAAACTTGTTTATATAACACAGTAGAGATTCAGAACTACTCATTATAGATGCTTCAACAATAAATAGACAAAATGTGAACCCAATAAAAGTAAATATAGTGAATGCCCTTTAAACTTTACCAAATGTTGAAAATAAACTGCTTACACATTCATCTGGCGGACTTTTATATTACCTAACAAGTTATTGTATGAAGAGGATCATGTTGTTTATACAACTAAAAAAAATCAAACATTCTTTGTAATTAATAAAATGAAATAAAATAAATAAAGTAAAATTTCATTCTCTTTTCCAAATAAAATTTCATTCTCTTATACTTTTGTAGTAAAATTTAGACAATTACTCCCTCTAAGTCGACAACATAAAGAACCCCTCCAATTAATGTTCAACTATGAAAAGTTTCATTCTCTTATCCAAATAAGTAAAACTATAAAAAATTTCCACTAACATTAAAATGATTCAATTAGGTTAATATCTAGCTATTAACATCATAGAAATGGTTCATGCAAATAACCACCTACTTAAGTGAGGAAAACAAAGTCCTTTCCCCTCGAACTAGCTATCGCAGCCTTTAATTGTTTCAAACATAAACGCCCAAATTGATTAATCTTCTTCAACGATTCATTAACCATCTTGAAATTCATTAACGTTAATCAAAACTTACAAAACACACACATAAAAAAAGAAACACATCTACCTAAATTGACTTTGTCATTCGGTCCGTTCGGTCCATTGTCACCCGAGTGCTCAGACATTGCCAAGAGAGATTGAACAACAGAGAGCTAACAGAGAACTTCGGGAAGAAGGTGTGCAATCAATCTGCATTCAATAAAAAGGAAAATCGTTAAATTTCAAGCTGACAGAGAGCTGAGACGCGGAATATCAGCAAAAAACGATTAAAACTTGTACCTTGGTGCCGAGAAGGCGACAATGGCAGCTGACTGGCAGCACTTCGTTGATGAAATATCAAATTCCCGGCAGTCTGTCTAATTCGAATTAGAGGGTAATTTGATATGGATGATGGAGAAGAAGAAGTCGAATTAGAGAAGAAGTAACTTAAACATTTACCTTCGCCGTCGATTGGTGTCGATTTTACAGTCGCCGGAGGAAGCACTCCTGGGGCCGCCGGTGGTGGTGGGTAAATTTCAAGACGGGTGAAAAAATGGAATGAGGATGGGGATCTCTGATTAGGGTATTTGTTCAAAACAACCTATTTGCACAGTTGGTCTTCCAGGTTTCGTTACCAATTAAAATCTGGCACCGGCTGTGCATCTGATGTGGAGATCCACCTATACAGCCACGTGGGTGGCTGAAGAATAAAAAGCTTCCAAAGGCCGCACCAGAAAAAACTCGCATCTCATAGTTAGACCTCTATTCTACCTAATAAGATAAAATGAAGGCAAGTGGGTGTAAATGTGATGGTGTGTGATAGGTATGAGACGATGAGAGGGACAATAGTAAAATACAGAGATAAAGAAATAATGACAAATTGACCTATAGGCTAGGAGCATGTGTGTGTGAGTCCCTTTTTAAAGAAGGGTGCGGCTGGATACACCCCAAATTCCTCTCAACACACCCACCTAAAATTAATATAATTCATGGAAAAAATTACCCTCATTAAATTTCCAAACCTAACCCTGTAAAGCACACCCACCCACTTCACTTTTTACGCCAGTAAATACACTCCATTCTCGTCTCATCGTCTTCTCTCAAACTATCTCTCATCTTCATCATCGTCTTCTGTACCTGTAAGCTCTCATCTTCATTATCGTCTTCTTCTTTTGTACCTGTAAGCTCAATGCTCATCCATATCTGCAACAACAAGTCTCTCCCAATGGATGATAAAAAATCAATCTATATCAATAATGTAAGTGATTTTGAGCATTATTCGTTATTTTAAGCACCAGAAACTTGTCTGATGTTCGGCCATGGTCGCTCGATGAAAGAAAAGGCTGTTAGTGAAAGTAAAAATTGAGTGGGCGAACATAGGAACCTATGTTCGGCCACAGATGGCCGAACATAGAGCCCTATGTTCGGCCACATTTGGCCGAATATAGAAGTGGAAAGGTGGAAGACAGTGCTCTATGTTCAGCTTGCCGAACATAGAGCCCTATGTTCGGCCACATTTGGCCGAACATAGAGCTCTATGTTCGGCAAGCTGAACATAGAGCACTGTCTTCCACCTTTCCAGCCCACCGACCGCTTATTATCTTTCATTTATTTACTCTTGATTTTGTTTATATACAGGAGTCCATTACACAATTTATAGAGGGTAATATGGGTGATGACACTGGCGATAATGTGGGTGGCGAGAACAATCTGGTAATGGATTACACGTCTCATTTCACTACTGATAATAAATTTGAATCGCGTGATCATTTGATTGATTGGGTGAGAAATATTGGACAGACACTTGGTATAGTTATAATAGTGAAGAAATCAGATAATGGTGAGGGTGGTAGGCGACCCCGATTGTTGCTTGCTTGTGAACGAAGCGGTAAATACCGAGAACCCAAAAAGAAAGATGGAAAGAGTGATAATATAATAAAACATACAGGAACAAAAAAGTGTGAATGTCCATTTGAGTTGAAAGGAAAGCCAGTAGGTGTTGATGGAGAATGGGTAATAGAAGTTGTAAATGGTGTGCATAATCATCCATGTGCTCGATATTTGCATGGTCACTCGTTTGCTGGCCGCTTGACACTGAATGAAGAGAAATTGGTTATTGATATGTCGGAAAATAATACTCGACCGAAAGATATATTATATACATTGAAAGTAAGATATCCTGAGAATACGTCAACATTGAAGACTATCTATAATGCACGTCATAGACATAGGCTAATTGAGCACGGAGGTCGATCACAATTACAGTACCTCATGTACAAGTTACAGGAACATGGATATTTTTTTTATTTTAGGCGATGTGAGAAATCCGATATAGTGAAGGATATCTTTTTTGCTCATCCAATGAGCATTGACCTACTACATGCTTTTCCTAGTGTTTTATTGATGGATTGTACCTATAAAACTAATCGGTATAAATTACCTTTATTGGAGATAGTTGGTGTGTTATCGACGGATATGACATTTTCAGTTGCATGTGTCTATATGGAGTCTGAGCGTGAAGATAATTACAGATGGGCATTATCAGTCTTGAAATCATTATTTGATCAATCATCTCTTCCTAGTGTCATTGTCACCGATCGAGATCTCGCATTAATGAATGCCGTTGAGAGTATTTTTCCGACTACAAGACATTTATTATGTCGGTGGCATATTGGTCGGAATATAGTGGCAAATTGTAAGAAGATGTTTCCTGAAACAAAAATATGGGATGGCTTTTTGTTTTCGTGGAATTTATTAGTATTTGCTACATCGGAGGGGTTATTTTATGAATTACTTAGAAAGTTCCAAGTAGATTATTCTGATTATGCTGGTGCTCTCGATTATGCAATGAGGCAATGGATTCACCCGTATAAAGATAGATTTGTGTCATGCTGGACAAATCATGTGATGCATTTTGAAAATACCACAACAAATAGGTATGCGAATAAAAATAATCTTAATTATACATTTGTCAATTTTGATTACTAGTTAGATAATGATTTTTCCTAATTTGTTTTCTCTATATTCCAGGGCTGAGAGTGCACATGCAAAATTGAAAAGACACCTTGGTTCGAGCCAGGGTAATTTTGAAACATGTTGGACCGTAATTCATGCGTTGATTGAGACATCACACACTGCTATTAAAGAGTCATTTGAAAAAAGTATAAATGTCATCCAACACCGATTCAAAGCACCTATATTTCAGCTCCTTCGAGGTGTGATTTCAATTACTGCATCGGATAAAATATTAAATGAGATGAATAGTGTAGATACGGGTTTAGTTGATCCTTTGATATGTGGATGTGTATTGCGAAAGACATGCGGTTTGCCTTGTGTGCATGAAATTGCTCGGTATATACATGATGATATCCCAATTCCTTTAGATGTTATTGATGGATTTTGGAGAAAATTGGATATGGAACCGAGACACGTGGTAAACACGAATATTTTGGATGACATTGACGCTCGTTGGAGTCATGTTTTCTCAGGGGTGAATAATTCCTATTTAACGGCGAATGAAACTGATAAATTATTTATGTTGAAGAGATTGATTGAGTTTGCCAAGCCACCAACAACCTCGTTAGTTGAGCCCATTGTCAAGACTAACAATCGAGGCCGTCCGAGTAAGTCCACATGGAAAAAGCAAAGTAAATCAACAAAGTGCGAACCAAGTGCTTTTGAATATGTTGAATCCTTTCACGAAAATTCTTTAGAACCATTGTTGAATACAACAGGAAAGCAAAAACAGAAGGTAATGGTAATAATATTCTTAGGCACTTCTAAGGTTGATTTTCGTTCAAATTAGTTGATTCTAATAGTCTGCTTCTCATTAGGTTGTTCGTCGTCCTACACAGATTGCCTCCAACCATGGTTATATTGAGCAGCTACCATCCCATTTTAGGGAATACATCATTGGTGTTGAAGACGTAGCGGCGGACGGACACTGTGGTTTTCGTGCAGTGGCAGCTCTCCTAGGATTTGGTGAAAATGCATGGCCACACGTACGAAGTGATCTATTAGAAGAACTCCAGAACTATTGAGATTTGTATGAGAGTGTGTATATTGAAAATGGAAGTGTCCAAAAATAGATGAAACAATTGCATTGTTTTTCAGACTCGGCACACCATAGACATTGGATGAGCTTGCCAGAGACGGGTTATCTCATTGCTTCGAGATATAATGTTGCCCTCGTCACTTTATCTCCGCGGATATCCTGCACCTATTTGCCCCTACGGACTAGCATTGTCGAGCCTCCTAAGTGTATTTGCATCGGATTCGTAAATGAAAATCATTTCATTCGGGTATAATTGTATATACTTCAATGTGATATATAAATTAGTGATATATATATAAGTTCATTACACTACTGCATTGATATCTTTTAATAACAGGTTTTTTTACGCGATGGACACCCGATGCCCCCGGTTATCAATAAGTGGTATGTACGACATCATCAATGTGCCATGGGATGGGCTAGCTTTTATGCCGAACAACTTACAATGTATAACTGTATAACCTCCAGAGGCATATGTGATAGGGTGGAGACAATTGAATCTGACAATTGATATTTATCTATATTAAGGATTAATTGTGCAATTTAAATTTTAATAATTTATTGTAGTGTAATTAAACTTTTATTTATTTTATGCTTGTACCATCATATTATTACTACTAGCAGGGTATATTACGTGAAATGCATATGAAATTACAAGAATTTTGTAATAAATTATAAATAACTTGTAATGCATTACAAATAAAGTGTAATAAATTACAATGATAGTGTAACAGGTTACAAATATTGTGTAATGCATTACATAAGATATAAGCATTTCCAGTAGCATTCAGAGGGCATTTGCAGTAGCAACGGGCCTGCGTTCGGAATTTTGTAGCCGAAGGCATGACCATGCGTTCGGCCATTAATGGCCGAACGCATGGCCTTGCGTTCGGCCCGAGATGGCCGAACGCATGAGCCCGCGTTCGGCCAAACATGGCAGAACGCAATGCCATGCGTTCGGCCTTCTTTGGCCGAACACAGGCTCATGCGTTCGGCCTGACCCACCACCAAGCTACTGAAAATGCCCAACCCCTGCTGGAAATGCTTATATGTTATGTAATCCGTTACACAATATTTGTAACCAGCTGAACGGTGAGTATAATTTATTACACTTTATATGTAATGCGTTACAAGTTATTTATAATTTATTACAGACTTCTTATAATTTCATATGCACTTTATGGCCAGTCAAAATATAATATTTGCTCGCCTATTTTGATATTGAATAAAAGTTCAAGATTGACGTACCAACATAATATAGAAATTACATATATATGTCTCTTTAAAACTATACAACTTCAAAGTACAAAAAATAAAATATTAAGCAAAGTAAATCATCGTCGCCTACGCCGATTAGACGGACCGGCGGATGATTCACCACCATCGAATGTTTGTTGTCGGGATGAACTTCCGATAGCATAATCACGCTCGTATTCTTCCAATGTTAGCCCTTGCATCGTAATATATGCATCACGAACCGTTGGCATTACAACAAATGGCGTTAAAAGTGGATCACCTGTTTCCCACCTCTGTACCATTGGCTCTAAAATGTCCCGTGTCTTTATGACACGCTCCCATAATTCCATAGGAGCTGTAGCTTCTGATCCGACACCGCGATATGTAGAAAGATGTTGGGGATTTTGTACAAAAGGATGTGTAATCTTCGTGTACCAATCAATATAATCCGATGCACACTCCCATGGAATGGCGACCTTTCTACCAAGACGATTTGTATTTAGGAGATGACAATCCCACATATCAAACATGCATCCTAGTGTACCCCACAATACCTTATATCGTTCCGCCGTCCGTCATCTTCTAACAACCTCTGGAGCAAGCGGATCCTCTGGTATTGTTTGCACATGTCCAATCTGTCTCAGCACACGATCGGGATGATATGGCTCGACTATATCCAATGACGTAATGCATCCACGATACAAAGTAATACCATTACATGGAAAATGTTCTCTAACATTGACATATGGATTCCATACAACCCATAATATATTAAATAAATAAATTCTTACTCGAACTGTATATCAATAATGTCAAAATAACTAAGTTCAAATATTTAAACTCATGTCATTTGGTTTCAAAAAATCCAACACCTCCCGATACGCCATGATAGTATCCATAGATGGCCCTGCAGATACCTCTTGTGTCCACCGCATTGCAAGGGGTTCCCCATCTCTATAGTGCACGCTATGCAAAGGCCTTAACATTGGAAAATGTTCATATATCCAAGCCTATAAAAATATTAAGTCATTAATTATAAATTACAATTAAATAAAAGTGAGAAAACTATAAACGAAATACGTATTACCTCCAGTAAAGTTGAATAACCTGACATTTGCTGCACATCAGCTCTAGATGCTAATCCCAACTGCCTATATAGATATGCTAGTGCAGCAGCTCCCCAAGCATAACTCTTGATGTTGCCAACGTCCTCCAAAAAATGTAAATATTTCGTCGAAACCCTAGTACCCGACTTATCAATAAATATAGTACAACCCAAAAGATATAATAAATAAGCCCGAGCTGTATACACCAATGCACGTCGGTCATTAGAAGTACTCTGGGTCATAAACCTAGCCCGCAGCCATTCTAATTTCACTGAAGAACCCCTAGCACTACCATGTGCCTCCTCCGCCTCCTCCTGTGTCACTCCTAATAATCGCCTCACTAGATGATAACTAGACTCAACAGTCCTGCCTCTACGCTGCAATGTACGACCACAAACAGGTAGGCCAGTCAGGCAATTCACATCATCTAAAGTGATAGTCATCTCCCCAAAAATCATATGAAACGTATTCGTTTCTGGATGCCATCTCTCAACAAAGGCAGATATCAAGCACTTATTGACTTTTCGATAAGATAAATGTCGCAATATATTTAACGTGGAGTTCCCAAATAACCCAGTCCACGCCCTAACTTCTACCGGATCATACTGCCACTCTAATAATTTCACCGTATGACAATGACATCTAAGCACTTCTCTTTCGTGATTGAACCATATTTTAGCAGCTACATGTGTTTTAAATGAACATAAAATTCGTGGATCGAGTGGACCACCTGGAAATGATTCTGTCAATATCTCATCCTCCTCGCCACCCTGATCCTGAACTTCTTCAGTTTGGTGCTCAATATCAGTCTGCTCAATATTTATATCAGCATTCCCTTCATTTGGATCACGGTTGCTTTGATCATCAGTAGTTGGTGGGGCAGTTGCTTGTGTTTGAGAGTTTCGTGTAGGTTGACGTCTTCTTTCAGAAGACGTTGGTGCCTGCTCAATATTTATATCAGCATTCCCTTCATTTGGATCACGGTTGCTTTGATCATCAGTAGTTGGTGGGGCAGTTGCTTGTGTTTGAGAGTTTCGTGTTGCTCGACGTCTTCTTTCAGAAGCTGTTGGTGCCTAGCCACGACGACCACGTCCTATAATATAACACAATAACTCAATAATAAAACCACAAATAGTTACCATCACACAAAATTGGCAGTGGGAGGGCGTTGGTCGAACACCCAAATGGGTGTTCGGCTGCAATCGGCCGAACAACCCAATGAGTGTTCGGCTCCTTGCAGCCGAACACCCTAATGGGTTGTTCGGCCTACTGCAGCTGAACAATCCATGGGTTGTTCAGCCTAATGCAGCCGAACAACCCAATGGGTGTTCGGCTGCAATAGGCCGAACAAGCCATGGGTTGTTCGCCTCTGAAGAGCCGAACACCCATTGGGTTGTTCGGCCTAGCATCTGGATCTTCATTTTCTTATTGTCGTGCTGACCCTCCAAAACCAGATCTAAAAAAACTTTCCAAATCTTGAAAATTAAGCATGAAAGTTGTGAAAAATATTTAGATCTACTTACATGTATCCATTGAAATGGCCACTAAATTTCCTTATTTCCTTGAACACATCAGCTCTGGAGTTTTTGGCTAACTGGAGGAAGGGGGAAGAAAGAGAAAGTGATAGTGGAGAAACGTAGGGTTGAAAATGGGGTTAAGTGATTAAATATGTGAGAGGGTAAAAATGGGAAAAAGTGGGGTGTATTGAGTAAGTGAGGGGGTGAATGAAAAGATAGGTGGGTGTGTAAAGTATGTGGGTGTGTTGAGAGGAATTTGGGGTGTATCCAGCCGCACCCTTTAAAGAAAGGGAAATACTATCAATGGCTATTTGCTTTTGCCATGGAGAGAGGGAGAGAAAATAGGCTTCCAAGACTACAAGACCCTTCATCTTCTTCATTTTAACTAGATCTATTGTTCTACAATGAAGTCCTATGCAACAGCCTTATCTTATTCATCTAATTAGATCCATTGTAATTTCAATCAGAAACCAGAAGGCCCTAGCACTGTTGTCATTTTTTCTTTCTTATTCTCAGCGTCTTCTTCACAAATAAAGATAGAGTTTCCACAAATCAAGAAGGGGACAACGAAGGAGGAGGTGGACATCTCTTAGATTTATGCGACTCTCTTCCTAGAAGTGAGAAGTCTATACCATTTCCTAGAAGACGAAGAAGATTTCTCCTTACAAGAATGGCGAGCAACTAGACAAGATAATAAATTAAATTTGTGTGTTCGTTTCCACTTTTTTTTGTCTAAAAATTTGTTAAAAGTTGAGTTTTTGGATGGATAGTGGCAAGGACCACGAGACGTGTGGATAATAATGAGTGATGATGTTAAATGTGTAGTTGATATTGATATTTGACTTTGACTTTTAGTAGTAGGTGATTTTTAGGTGGAAATAAGTGGAAACGAACACACGTTGAGTTGAAGTCGGACCGGATTTACCTGATTCTAGTAAATAAGTCTATTTTACCTGACATTTGAAATGCAGCAATTCAAAACCTTATTTAACGTAACTACCTATTAGCATATGTTATACTTCCCCGTCTTACAAAGATAGTTTCATTTTGACTTTCTTACAGATTAAGAAATTACAATTAATTTTGTTGGAAATTAAACATTTAGATATATATTTTAGAATATACCCCTATATTAAATGATGATATTTTATTTTCATTGGTAACAATATATATGAAATAGGGGTATAAAATGATTTCACCAAAGAAGAGAAGCCTCTCGACAGTTCTTGAATGATATTTTGACATTCACATCATAAACAAGGACACAATTGCCTGCACCATGATAAAAAGCCACATGAATACAACAAATAATAGGAAGCATATGTGCACAATATACTGTCAAAACTGCCCAGAGTTATTTACTGGTATATTCGAAACTTTGTGAAGCTTTGTTGCGGGAAGATCTATCAGCTGCACGAGAACTTCACAAATCGAATAGGAGTCCATATTCCAGTTTTAATACTCGATTCAAGTTCCGTATTCACACAAGCTAATTGAAGTAAGTCGCATGCACAAACTTATGAACTATCAAATATAATTGTCACCACCCCTAGCCATGGAGAGCCAATTGAACTGACTCGCATGCACAAAATAATTACGAACTATCAAATCTAGTCACCAGCCCTAGCCATAGAGAACTCCAATGACTATGCATTACTTCATGGAGCATTAACATGATCAACCATTTGATATTTACAGTAAAACCTAGATAAATTAATACTGTTGGGACCAAATAAAATTATTATTTTAGTGAAGTTATTAATTTATCGATTAATTAATAATTTATTAATTTATTGAGTATTTTTATGTTTTTATTGTCGCTTGTGCATGATTTTACCATTGGAATGTAGCGTGCATAATAAAAATATGTTGGTTCCAACATTTAACAATATATTGAAAATTTTAAATAATTATATTTAAAATTCATTTATTGTTTGTAGGGAATATGAAAAGTCAATTAGAGTTTTACTAATATATAATCTTTATCTGCTTTGTCACAATGGCGTAGAAAGAGGCATTTCAAGCAATTATAACTTTAAATAATTTCTTTATTCAAAATGAAGAACATACGCCAAATATAATATGTGTATTACAAAAACTTAAGGATGAAGTTGAGATTGGATTGCTAGTAAAGAAAAAGAAAAAAATTTTGGATACATATTTTGTAAAATCGGTGAATTGAGGATAAAAGAATATTTATTAATTTGAGTTATGTCTATAAAATTTAATGAATTTCAGCAGTTATTAATTTATATATTCGTTGGGCCTTGTGGATTTCCAAAAAAATTATTATCTGATAAATTTAGCGAGGTTATTAATTTAGTACACAGGCCCGAGTCCCAGGAGATTTTTATTATTTAATCGAGGTTATTAATTTGTCGAACATTAATTTATCGAGATTTTACTATATATTCTTTGTACTTCTACCTAAAGATAAATAATTTTAAAATTTGACTTTGCATGGTAACTTCTTCTACTTGAAGATAAATAATTTTATTATTAAGCCAAAATCAAATTTTGATATTGACTTTGTGTTAGAAATCCCTACTCATCGATATTCACACATTTACAATCCACCTTCATCCCACCAAAAATGTTAATTTTTTTTAGCAAAAACATTGGACTTTTACTCTCATAGTTAAAAAAAGGCAATGTGTTGATTTTTGTATAATTGAGAGATAGTCATACCATTGTCGTAAAATTTTAAAGGCACAATTTCCATCAATGAATCCATAGCGTTCATCTCGCATACAATTGCAATCATGCAACAAATTGCAGAAATGAAATCTATACAAATTGATGGACAAAACTGTGAAGCAAAAGAAAACTCCACGTGCAAAAATAAGAGTTTTTATCATTCCGTTGCATTTCTTCACGAAATGTTATCTGCTAGAAATGAAAAAACTCTCCTTTGAAAAACTCAAGCTAGCTCAAAAACTTCAGATTCTCGAATTTGGCTTGTCATATTATGATCTCGCCACAAGCACTTGATTTTACAAGTCAGCAATGTCATATCTCTCCTATTCGTCAATGCATGTAAAATAGGGACAGAGTACTGAAGGTGTGAGATAAGCCTATTCAAAAGAATGAGCACCTTCTGAATCAGCAACCTTCTACGTAAATAAGACAATTTGGAGCTTGTTTGTTACAACTTTCATTTAAAAAAGAAAAGCAAAAAAAAAAAAAAAAAAAGATCGAAGTCATTTTTTCTAACAATTTCACTTATTTACCGATTTCGAAAAATTTCAGGCATTTGAGCAGATTCAAGTGCTTGTAAGTCCAAATCTAATGTTAACTTTTGCAAAATGATTGCAAGAAAGTTTTCCTTTTGGAAGACGATGATTTAGCAGAACATCAGATCCAAATTTTCTCAATGCTCATAAGCGAGCAAGAAAATTTATAGCTTTTCATCGAAGCTTCAATTCCTAGAAGTTTGGTTGAATCCAGATAACAAAATCAAATCAAATGATCTTTTGACGTAAAGAAGTAGAAGTTACTTTCGACATTCTCCGTCACCAAAGGAAGAATTTTGACATATTAATTTTACTTTGCTACAAACAATTTTAAACTTGTGTGAAAGAACCTTTTAGCTTGCATTCAAGAATGACAAATAAACGATATAGTGAGAATGAGTAAATATTTACCTCTATATATAGTATTTTCGCTGCACAAAAAAAAAAAAAAAAAAAAAAAAAAAAAAAACCAATCTGCCAAATAAATTGAGATCTTTTTCAGTCATTGGAAAGTGATGATTCATTAGCATCCGATGTGGAAGCACTTTCTAGCTACCTCCTCTTTAGTACATAACAAAGCATCGCTATGACTGTATTAGAAATATGAAGAAGAAAAACACTATTAATGTTAATCACATGAGCATCTCGTGCTGTATTTACCCATATATAGGCCATAACAAAGAGGTCTATGTTTCAATCGATCACATGAGAAGCTCTCTCCAATTATTGTTTTGAGGGTTTCTCAAAGATTTCCACGAATCTCCTGTGATGCAACGAAAATATGAAAATTTGTTATTCAATAATTAATTAAGTACAGTAAAAGACTTCTTAGATACTACTCAAGAATATGTGTACTAGCGAAAATTGATACAAATTTACCGTATGAGTTGAGAATGGGGAATGAGTACTTTGAGCTCTTCATTTCCATAGTCCGTTTGATCTTCCTCTATTTTCCTAGCAGATTCTGCGATAGATTTCTTGCAACTATATACCTCTATCATTTGCATTGTTAGGATATAACCTAAATCCACAGGGATCTCTTTCAAGTGTTTACACTTTCGTAACACTAGTTGTTCAAGCTTAGGAAAATTATCCCTTGATGCACGCCATTCTACGATTGGAATGCCATGCAATTTAGGATATCTAAGCTTAATTCTTGAATTCAACTTCACTTACACCCCACTATTGTTTCTCAATAGAACTATGTTGTAATTTGAGAATCTTTCAGGTTTTGTAATGTCTCAATCACTCCCATTTCCTTCCATGATATATAGATCGAAGCCACATAAAGATATCTTTTTCAAATTTGAGGGGAAACGAATTGGAAATGTTGTAACTACAAATGTAATGTACCTACTGTAGCGCCCCAATTTTTGGAAATCTAAGCACTACTAAATTCCTGTATCTTTGAGTAAAATATAGAAATTTTATGATATATTTTTTTAAAAAATAGACAATAACCAATAAATGAATATCTTATTTCCAATAATAACTTACCGAAATTCACATTCTAAAATCCAATAATAGAATCTCAAATAAGTGCGGAAAATTATTCCAAATCTAAATGGTATGTTGACAACCACGTTTTCAAATAAAATATAATTAAAAGAAACAATGTTCGAGTTATAGTGAGGTGCCCCGCTCTTCGCCGCTCCACCGAACTCTTCAATCTAAAAAATAGTTTGAAACAGTTGGGGTGAGTATAACAATGTTATACTCAGTGAGGATATAGCAGTTAATTTCACCATATTATTCTACAATATATGCAATTATAACCGAAGCATATCATTAGAAATACAGTAGCATTGAAACTCCCACCAATAGAGGGAGAGTGGCTTAAACTTTCAGGTGGCCCAAAACTACCCCGTGGAAGATGGTACTTAACACCATCACATATAGATGTCAACCAGTATGCGTTTCACAATTACAAGCCACGTAAAGAAAATAATATGGTAAATTAATAAATCACGTTGCAAAGTAAACCCCACCCGAAAATGTAGTAGCTCTAGTAAAATCTTTGAGTTTAGGGCTAAGTGTGCTTGCAGCACTGCCACGAACCTTGTAATTCTCGCCAAGCAGAACAATTTAAATATAACTTAGCATTTTATTCTAAAATTGAACTTTAATAATTTGGTTGGGTCTTATAGTGTTTAATTACATGTTTTAGGGCCTTATCGACAACTTTGAAAGTTTCTTTGAGTTAAATTGAAAGAGAAGTATTGATTTGAGGGTGAAAATTGAACTTTTGAAACTTAATTGGGACTTGATTGAAAGGAATTGTCGATATGGGGATTGATTTATAGTTAATTTATAACTTGGGGACTCTAATTGCAGTTACTAGAAATCAAATTTAAGTTAATTGAGATGAGTCAATGACTCTGAGGACCGTTTTAAATTGTTTTGAAAGAGGGATTAAAATTTCGGGACCAACTTGAGTTAATTTTTTAAAACTTGCGGGCTAAAGCTCTAAAATCCTCAATTTGATTATCAAAAGGGTGCGGCTAAATACACTCCAATTTCCACTCAACACACCCACATACTTTACACACTCACCTATTTTTTCTTTCATCCCCTTCACTTACTCAATACACCCCACCCCTTTCCTATTTTACCCCCTCTCCATTTAAAACAAAAACACTCCACACCCACACCATTTCTCTTCTCTCTTGACCGGACCACGCACCTCCACCATTCTCTCCTACGTTAGCCCAACAAGCAAGGTAAAAGCTCAAACACCAACTACAAAACTCCATCTGCAAAACTAAGGCTCAAAATGAAGTTTTTCCAAGGATAATCAGGAGAATTCAACAGTAATAGACAAATATGAGTTAACATTATTTTTTTTTGCCAAATTTAGCTTCATCTTCATTTGATGCCCTTTTTGGATAGTATATTTTAAAGTTTCCCTTGAAATTTAAGAATGATATATAGATGAGTTGATGGTAAAGAATAAATATGGAGTAATTTTTGGGGAAAAAAGCGTCGATGGAAGGCTCTGAAGATGTTCGACACTGGTCGCCGAATACGCAAAAGGCCGTTCGACCAAAGGCCACCGAAATCCCATGGCGAGGTTCGGCCAACGTAGGCCGAACCCCCACTCATGGGAGTTCGGCCAAGCATGGCCGAATCCCATGAGTGGTGTTCGGCCAATGTTGGCCAAATCCCACTCATGGGAAGGCCATGTTTGGCTACTAAATTGCTTATAGCCTTTTTCTCTTTTTTTTTTCTTTTTTTTTTGTGTGTGTTTACAAGTAATGGCTATTAATACAAAAATTATTTTTATTTATCACATGTTACTTATATTAATTATTTAGTTATGATAATAATTATTTGATTTTTTTATATTAATAATTTTTTTATATATTTACTATAAAAATAATAACTGTAACTCTAAAAATTATAAGAATTAATATTAATTAAGCATAATAATTAATTTTTGGTTCAATTCTTGATTATGTAATTAATTGGCCATTATTCAAAATGAATTTTTTTTGAAAATATTTAGAACCAATTCGCACATATTACAAAATTTTATATTTAGTTGTCTCAATGTATAATGAAAATGAATATTAATCATCTATGGCATGTTTTTTCAGAAGCTATTACAAAAATTATATGAAAATTATTATATTTAATTAATATTAATTACAATAATTTTTAGAATTACAATTATTATTTTATAGTAAGTATAAATATAAAATTTATTAATGTGAATAAAAAAATATTATAAATAAATATTACTATTAAATATAAATAATTATTATTATAAATAATTAATTAAAATGATTAATTAATAAATAATTAATTAATAACAAATTAGTGAGAAAAAAATTTAATTGATATTGGGCCAAACATGGCCGGACATCATTGTCTGATGTTCGGCCATATATGGCCGTACATCGTTGTTGATGTTGGGCCATCTATGGCCGAACATCAACAATGATGTCCGGTCACATTTGGAAAATTGTTGGTCCTAAATACTATAATACGAAACAATAGTCAATTAATTACACAAATAAGATTCCAAAAAATTATTATATATAATTAATATTAATTACAATAAATTTTAGAATTACAATTATCATAAAAATTTTTATGATAAGTATATAAATATAAAATTTATTGATATGGATAAATAATTATTATAAATAAATAATTAATATAAGTAATATGTGATTATTATTAAATATAAATAATAATATAATTATTAGCAATTATAAAAAAAAAACAAAAAACTTAAAAGAACTTGAAAAAAATAAAGAGAGTTTAGTGGCCAAACATGGCCCAATTATTTGGCCATGTTGTTGCCGAACATCCTTGTGGATGTTCGGCAATCTTCGGCCGAACGTCCAATTGGACGTTCGGCAATCTTCGGCCGAACCTCCAATTGGACGTTCGATCAACATGGCCCAAGGTTTATTTGTCATTTTGTTGAAGGGTAATTTTGTCTCTAAATTTATCTGATTTTATGTGGGTGTGAAGAGAGAAAAATGGGGTGTATTTAGCCGTACCCTTATCAAAATTGGACTTTGGGAAAAAAATTACACCAGGTTTTTATTTCTTTTCTTTTCCCTTATACTTGAGTTTTAGAGAGGGAAGGAAAATTGGAAATGGAGAAAGCTTGGGAGGGGAGAAGAAATTTGGCGACGCCCACCGGAGCTTATTGCCTCTACCAGCCACCACCGGTGGGCCGCCAAGGTACGACAACCCTGGGAATAGCAGCAGCGTCAAAGTCAAATCGAGATTGAGGTATCAATCGGACTGCAATCAAGCCAAACCTCTGGTGAGTTTGAGCTTTTCTGGCCAAAATTAATCAATTAAGAAGTTTGCCTACACTCTACAGTTGATTTGGGAACTAAGTATGGAAGAATTTCGATGTTTGAGTACAAGAAGCCATGGTCAAGCACTATTCATGCAATTACCATTCACAGTCTTCTTTTCTTTTTTTAAACATAATATGAGGATGATGATGAATATATAGGTGTTGTTTTTGTGCATGTGAATTTATGTATGGAATTGGGTTGAATTTCATATGAATTCGATTGGATGAATTTTCTTCATCTCTTTTATTTTCTATACTATGAGGACGGCGATGGAATACTGATGCACTGTCGATTGAGCAATCAACAGATTATGTTGTGTTTATATGATCATTGTAAGTGTACATGCATATATTCCATAATTCGCAAGATTAGAATTGAGGAAAAAACTAGCGGCAGTAAAGCAGGGATTGCCAATTACCTTGTGTGAGTTGATGATGGTGGGATACGCTTGAGATTGAACGTTGCTATGGAAGCTTTGTCAAGGAAGTTTAAAGAGAGTTTGAGCATTTTTGCTGTGAAGAGTTTCAATCGTGAATGAAGGGGAAGCATGATGAAGTTGGGGGACATTGGGAAGAAAAGAGACGTGGGATTGAAGAAGTAGAGTTGCGAAAGAACTCTCACATGCAAATAACCCATGTTTGTAAATTTTTTACAGGTTGGAAATTCTGAGTTGTCTTTCCCTATACTGACGAAGTAGAGGCTTGGTATGGGCTTCAAGAGTACATAATAATAGGATAGGTTGGCCCATAATGAACTAAAAGGGATTCTTGATCAAATAAGTTGGCTTACAGCCCGAAGGATAATTTTATTGGCCCTTAATAAAAATTTGACCCGATTGAATTATTTTATTTTATTAGATGAGCGCGAAAATTAATAGGTTAAGTCGTAACGACGCCGTTTTACCTAAAAAGTTTTAAAATTTGCCAGTGGTTGTTACAAACTCCCCTTTTTAAAGAAATTTTGTCCTGGAAATTTAGACTTATTGTAGAACGTTGGGATATTTGGCTAGAATTTCGTCTTCTCCTTCCCAAGTGGCCTCCTACTTTCCACGTGTACTCCACTGGACTTTAACTAATGGAGTCTTCATGTTCCCGAAAATTTGAACTTTCCTCTTGAGGATCGCTATAGGGGTTTTCTCGTACGTCAGATCCTTATTCACGTCCAGGAAAGCATAATTTACAATATGGCTTGGGTTGTGCAAGTATTTCCTCAACATCGAGACGTGGAAAACATTCTGCATTGCGGATAGTTCTCGCGGTAAAGCCAACCGATAAGACACATCACCAACCTCAAGAATTTCAAAATATTCGATAAATCTCGGCCTTAACTTCCATTTCTTCCAAAATCTTATTACTCCCTTCATTGGAGCTACTTTGAGAAAGATTTTCTCGCCCACTTTGAAATCTAAATCTTTTCGTCTCTCATCAACATAAGATTTCTACCTATTCTTAGCAGTTTTGATTCTTTCTCTAATTTTTTCGGTCTCATTTTAATTCTATTTTCTAGGTAATTGTTCCAATTTAGTTGATCAACACAATCAACAACACGTTCAAAATTGAAATGTTTGTCACGCCATCGCTATTTTTGTTTGGTTAGATTGTTTAGTTATTTAATTTTTATCAATTATTTGTTATTATGCCCAATTAGTTAGAATCTATACATTACATTGCTATAATACTTATTTTTTAAATTGCTTGCTATGACTTATTTAAAGTAGATATACATGACTTTGATCAATATAGAAAATAATTATGATCTTCAGGTAATCTATATTAATTATTACATGGTTAAAATTATTATATTACTTAAACAGTTCTAATAAATTAATATAAATCTAAATTATTATAATGCTTAAATGATTTCAATGAAATGTGGATTAATCAATAAAAGTAATTTCACAATATCTCATACAACTTAATTAATTATAAGGTTACTGAATGTTTGAAAGAAAAATTATAAGATTACTAAACATTGTTATAATACTTATATTAGCTCAATTAAATATGTAGACACACACTTTTAACATTTTATAATTTTATTAAAAGCATCAATATTATAGGGTTAATATCATCTTTTATATTATACAAGTCAAACCAAAAACTTATTTAAAAAAGAAATTACACTAAAGACTATTACACCATTTAAATAAAGTAAATTAAAAATGTTGCTCTTAATTTATAAATTTCCTCATTAATGATATTTAAAACAATGAACAATATTGCTATTAATGAAAATTTATAAATCTATCAACTTAATTAAAGTACTTCTACATGTTTTGATGTGTACAAACTATAATGGCATTAATTAAAAAAAAACTAATTATTGTATGAATCGTTTATGTAAAATTATTACAAATGCTTTATTAATTTATTTGTGGTTTAACGGGAAAGTATGATTTTTGTCAATGAAATAGTTTTTTTTAATTAAAAGGGAAAAAAATTGTTTAAAAGCTTTTTTTTTTTGAAGGAGAATTATAATTTATTTTTAACAAAGGTAAATTTTTGAAATCTATATATGTAATAGTTGGCATATTGTGAAATTGTTATAATTATCGACTTATCAAAATTATTTTTCTGTTGAGAGTAGTTAAAAGATAGATAACAAATGTTTTCAATTGAAAATAATTGAGAAATTTTTTTTGCATATATATTGTTTGATAGTTATTTTTAATTTAATTTAATTTATTTTATTTGGAATTAGAAGATTTAGGGAGGGGGAATTGAACCCTTGACCTAAGTAGTGCGAGACCAATCCAAATGTCACTAGATGACATGGGTCATGGCTATTAAATTTTATTTATAAAACCAAAAAGAGTTTATATTAGTACTTGTCGTTTAAAGAAAATGATAACTACATAGAAAGATCAAACTCCAAATACATTATTGTCATAATTTGATTGGAATTAGGTAATTGTTTTATGATAGAATTATGCAAATAAGCAAATAAAAGATTAATTGTTAGAGGCAAATAGGTAATAGCTAGATAAAACAATTAGTGAAAATGATTAAAGATGAACTACTAAACTGTAGAAGATTAAACTTAACAAAAATAAAGAAGCATGCATTTATACAAACTTAAAGGTTAACAAAATTCACATATGCGAATGGAGACTTGCCTTAATGTGCCTTTGGTGCTACCGATAATTGAATGTACATGAATAGTAGTAGATTTGTGACAAAAACATAGCTTTTGAATAGCATGCTCTAATTAGGTATACAATCATCTTCAAAAAATCCTAGTCCAGGCATTTCTGCTCAAGAATTATGAAATCTACTTAAAAATATTTGAAATAATAAAATTTATTATATTAACTAAAGATCTTAAAAAATTATAGTAAGAATCTATACTCATACTATGTATATTCAGAAAAATAAATATTATAATAACAGAGAGTTTCTTATTACTATGAAACTATGTCTTCGAGATAAAAAAATATGTCATCAATCCACTATTCTTTTTAAATTATTGTTTAATAGATAGTTTCACTATATATTATGTCATGTTTGTGTAATTTTAATTTGTTTTCAATGATACTAAAATGGAATGCTTCTAACATAACACCATGCTTTTCACTTTAATAAATATTATCAAACAATTTTGAATCGGTCAATCGTGGTTATATTATTCATTTATCAAATTTAGCGTTGAAATGGTGCATACAAACTATTTATTACATAAGTTTCTTTTTTCAATTATTAGTTTTGCATTTATGGAGAATTTTTAAATGTAATACATTACGTATTGCCCCATTTGCAAGTTTGTAATAATTAATAGTAATGTGACGAAACTGTAACTAGCGTTGATGTACTAGAAGTGGGAATATTTTGAGAAAAATAAGTAAGTATTTCAATATACATAGTTTCTTTTTTATTTTATATTTAATATATTTTCAATGTTACATATGTTTTCTAATTTGTCCTAGGATGGGAGGTAGACGATACCCTAATTACTCGATCCATGCAAAAGCAACACTGATTTCTTCTTTGTTTTTTGAACATCATTATCGCTAGTGTACTTTATGTGGTTGTTTTAAATTACATTTATTTTTAAATTCAACAATTCAACATTGCTTTCATATCGTTTTTAATATAATTAATTTTTAGTTGCACATTGCGTTCATTTGTGATCATTTTTATTTGTCAAATAATTTAATTCATTTAGTACATCTTTTCTCTAATGTATTATTTATTCTATATAGGACGATAAGATTCTGCCGTTGGTAGAAATCATGATGGGATAACATCTACCGAAAATAGATAAAATCAATTAAAATATGCTTTTCTTTCAAAGAAAACAGGTAATTTTATTTTTGTTGTGCAAGTATTGTCATTGAACTATTATTATTATTGTTGTTGTTGTTGTTGTTGTTGTTGTTGTTGTTGTTGTTGTTAGTGTATATTTTTTCACATGGTATTGTGTTTCAATTTTATTAATTCTACTTGTAAATGTGTTTGTAAAATAATTAATCACTTTATTCAAATGTAATTCGGATTGAAAATAAATTTTTGATATAGCAAAATAGTTGACATATTATTTATTAATTTACACTCAATTAGAAGATATGTATAACACATTTTCAATATAAACACTCCATTAATTAAAAATAATTGCAAATGATGTGTAAAATATTTTATTTTTCATTCAATTGATACAATTTTACTGCTGCGCAACGCACGGGTATGAGTACTAGTAATGGTTAATTAATCAGATTTCATGTTCTTCCCATCTGGCAACTTAGAAAATATTAATAAACAAACTTCATAACAAGTGTGGATCCACAAATTCCGGTTTAATTTTGGTGAAAATTTTGAGAGTTCCTTTCTTTAGGGTAGGCTCAGTAAACATTTCAAGTTAAAAAGAGTTGATATTGACAAATGACCGAGGAGAATCATTGTAATTTGTATCGTATGTGATTGCAGATTACATATGATTCATGCTACATACAAACGATTTAAGTTATTCATTCTTACTGATATAAGTTTCACATAGGTAGCACAATGATAATTTTGATAAAATTGCTCAAAATAGACTCCATGAGTTCTATGGATTTTGAAAATATGAAGTCGAGTGGCTTAAAACGTTTACGTGCATAACACATTTAGAAATATGCGGTTTAAAGTACGGTCTAGATTTAAACTTTATACCATACAGGCATACATCTTTTATTTATGTTTTGTGGTTTAATAAAACCATTGAAAGAAAATTCCATACAAGCATTAACCACTGTCCAATTCAGGAAAGCCAAAGAGATCAAAGCCATGGAACGCGGAAGAGTTTTCCCAAAAAAAAAAAAAAAAGAATTAAAATGCAAAGAGCTGTGATCCAAACGAGAGCAAACAACAGCCGATCTAAGATTTAAGAGGCGAAGAGGGTGAAGGAGATGCAATTATACGGTTGAAGAAAGGCCAAAAAAAAAAAAGAGAGAAAAGAAAAAAAAAATGTAAATACTATTTAATGCATTAGGCATCGTCCAAGAAAGACAAAAGAAAAAAAGTAAAAAAAAAAAATTGCAAATGTGTTTAAATCCTTTAGTTTTGTTATTTGGTATAATATGAATTGCATCGTGTTGTTTAAATGGCTAAAGGAAAATATGTGTTTCTGAGACAAGAATAGAAAGCCGTGCCATTTCCGGCGTTCCGTAAATAAGGGTTTGTTTCATTGTAAAGCCGGAAAATAGTTGGAAGGAAAATATTTTCCAGGTAAATGAATTCCCGGAAAAGATTTTCTAGGAAAAATGGTAATTGTAGATGCCTGATTGCATTAATTTGTAAGTTGAAAAATAGCGTTATTTTCTTTATCTTTGTGCGTTTTGTAAAATTTGATCATTTTCCTTATCTTTATGATTAAAGTAAATTGTTTATTAAAAAAAAAAAGAGGCAAACTTTCATGGAAAACAAACCCCCCCAAAGGAAAACATTTTCCTTCAAAATAAGGAAAAGAACGGATTTCAAGAAAAGTTAGAAAATATTTTCCTGTAAAAAAAGATACAATCAAACAAACCAAAAGCCGAAAAAAGATGGAAAAGTTGGTTTTTTCTAGAAAAGTTTGCCCAATCAACACACCCTAAGTGGAAAGAGAGAAAGAAGAACGGAACAATTATGTTATGTCCGAGGGGAAAAAAATGAAAAGAGAAGGAGAAAGAAAAAGAAAATTTTACAAATAAAATAATAACATTAAAGAGTGAAAAACTGAAGATTTATTTATTTTATTTTTATTTTTATTTTTTTGGAATGAGTGAAAAACTGAAGATGAATAGTAACATAATTGCTATTTTACTACTACTATTTTATTTTAATATAAATAAAAGAGTGAAGGACCAAAGATGGGTGTCTTTTCCACTAAAACAATTAAACAAGTCCCCTTAACATCATTTTCCTATATTTAGTTGCACATATTATTTGATGTCATCGTTTTATAATGTAAGCATATCACATTATCCTCACATGTGGCCATATGCTTGTTGTTATTCTAAAGAAATGTCCTTGCCTACTTCGTATTTGTCTTGTTTTGTTAGCATTCTCTATTTTTTTTTTAAACATAGAATTAGTCAACTAGCATTATTCTATGCAATAAAAATAAAAATAACAATAATACAAGGTAAAGTAATATTTCCTTACCTATCTCCTAGCTAGCGTCCTAGTTTATAGAAAAAAATTGCAAATGCATCCTCAAGTAAATATGAATATTCAAAACTAGCAACTTACATTTGTAATTGTAAAAAAGTGAACTAATTGATACGAAACAACACCCTCAATCTCCTTTAGTGTTCTGGTTCCCTCACACCTTTTCTTCTCTAGTTTGCCAGCAAACTAGTCACAATGGAAGTCATCAAGGTGGTGGGCGGTGGTGGTGGCTGGGGTTGATAACAGATTGTGTCGACGGAGCTTGGGAGTCGCTCGAGTTTGGGAGAAGATGATTAGAGAAAAGGAAATAAGGAAAATTCGTCATTCCATGTACCATTGTTGCTATTTTTGCAAAATGTGACTTTTTTGGACATTTTAAGAACTACAACTTGAATTTTAGTAATTTTTGCAGTTGTTCCTAGTAGTATACCGCTTCTCCGAGGTGGAATTGTACTGTAGGGTGAAATGGAATTATAGAAGAGGAAGATGACGACTGACCTTGCATAAATTGAAGCTGACTAATCTGTATTTCTCTTCCAAAATTTTTGAGCGATGCCGTCGCCACTGCTTCTCGATTCAATGTGCCATCTCAAATGGGAGATTTTACTTGAAAAATGGTCGAATTTGATGAAATTGAAGGCGTTAAAGCCACTTTAAAAAAAAAAAAGAAAAGTCAAGAAAAGGGGCTGCAAATTGCCACAGACAACCGCTAATAACCTCTATAAATTGGCAACAAAATTCTCATCCTTTGTATCCCATTCTTGAATTACAATTCCAACTTTGGATTACAAGGGACTTGTAATTCTTTTACAAAGCCTTTGTAATTCCACAATTGGGAGATAAAGAGAGAGAGGTTTGGAGAGCTAGAGAGAAAATAAGTTGTGAGATTTCTCCTTATATTTCGTGTTCTTTCCTTTATCAAAGAGAGAGTGCTTTCTGCTATTATAAGAGAGAGGTTATCGTCAATTGTGTTATCTTTATATTAGAGAGATTGTTGTAATCCTTTTGCTATAGTGAAATCCTTCTACAGTTTGCCGGTGATTTTTATCTCAAATTACTTTGGGGGTTTTCCACGTAAAATATGGTGTTTCTCATTTATCTCATTTCTACTTCAGTTGCAAGTTTATCTCCAGTTACACAACAATCCTAACAAGTGGTATCAGAGCGTCAGGTTTGTAGCCGGTTGTCGTGTTACAATCAGATCCAGTTAGTTGAAAGGAAATATCTATAAAGATGGCGACGAAGTACGAAATAGAAAAGTTCAGTGGGAATAATTTCTCATTGTGGAAAATGAGAATAATAGTATTGAGAAAAGATAACTGCTTGGCGGCAATTGGAGAAAGGCCCGATGAGATCACTGATGACAATAGATGGAGCGAGATAGATGGCAATGCTATCGCTAATCTAAATCTAGCACTAGCAGACGGAGTATTGTCAAGTTTAGCGGAGAAAAAGACGGCAAAAGAGATTTGGGATACTCTCACAAGGTTATACGAGGCCAAATCACTGCACAACAAGATCTTCTTGAAAAGAAAGTTATTTACCCTTCAGATGATGTAGTCAACCTCGGTGATAGACCCCATCGACACCCTTAATACTCTATTTTCACAACTTACAACAATGGGGCATAATATAGAGACGGGTGAACGTCCTGAAATTCTACTTCAGAGTCTACTTGATTCATATGATCGACTCATTATCAATTTGACCAACAATCTAGAGATACTAGTCTTTGACGATATTGCAGCTGCGGTTCTTGAAGAAGAAAGTCGGCGCAAAAGTAAAGAAGATAGACTAGGAAACTCACAATAGGCTGAAGCTTTAATGATGGTGAGAGGTAGATCAACGGAACGTAGCCCCAGTTGGAGTCAAAATCAGAGTAGATCAAAGTCAAGAAGTAAGAAAAGTGTCAAGTGTCATCACTATGGCAAGAAAGGGCACTCCAAGAAGGAGTGTTGGTATCTCAAGAAGAGTGAAGAAACCAAAGGACAAGGTCCTTGGACATCAAAAGCTCAGGGTTGTGTAGCAAGTACTACGGATGAGGGTGAAATATTATACAGTGAAGCAACAACAGTTGTTGAAGGCAGAAGAAAGTTCACCGACGTGTGGCTTATGGATTCAGGGGCTACATGGCATATGACCCCTAGGAGGGAATGATTCTACCAATATGAATCTATCTCAAGAGGATCTGTGTTTATGGGAGACGATCATGCCTTGGAGATTGCTGGTATTGGTACTATCAAATTAATGATGTATGATGGTACAGTTCGCACTATCCAGGAGATACGGCATGTGAAAGGCTTAAAGAAAAATCTATTATCATTGGGACAATTAGATAGTATTGGGTACAGTACCCATGTTCGAGATGGGATTATGAAGATCGTTAAAGGCGCGCTTGTGGTGATTAAAGTAGAAAAGATAGTAGCAAATCTGTATATGCTTAAAGGCGAAACACAACAAGAAGGAGAAACGTCAACTGCGACGACGAATTCGGGAGAAGACGTGACGATGATGTGGAACCGTAAACTTGGCCACATGTCTGAATGAGGTTTGAAGATTCTCTCAGAAAGAAAGCTTCTTCTAGGGCTCAAAAAGGTATCTTTACAATTTTGTGAGCATTGTGTTACTAGTAAGCAACAAAGATTGAAGTTTAGCAATTCGACTGCTAAAAGTAAAGTTATACTTGAGTTGGTTCACTCTAACGTTTGGCAAGCACCGGTTGTGTCCCTAGGAGGTGCCAGATACTTTGTATCATTTATTGATGACTACTCCAGGAAATGCTAGGTGTATCCAATTAGAAAGAAGTCAGATGTGTTTGAAGTTTTCAAAATCTTCAAAGCGCGAGTTGAACTTGAATCTGAGAAAAAGATCAAGTGTTTGAGGATGGATAATGGAGGAGAATATACTGGCGATGAACGTGATAGGTTCTGCAAATAAGAAGGCATCAACAGACAATTCACGGTGGCATACACTCCACAACAAAATGGAGTAGCAAAGTGGATGAACAGAACCTTGTTAGAAAGGACAAGAGCGATGTTGAGAACTGCGGGGTTGGCCAAATCATTTTGGGCTAAAACAATCAAGACCCCCTGCTATGTGATGTGTAATGGCCTGCCCGAATTCATCCCGGAAACGTATATGATTTCGTATATAAGTCCGTATAGGATCCCGTATATGATGTGAAGTGACGTGATGATGTTTCGGTATGATGTGCGTATATATGATATGTTCACGATATGCTTTGAAGTACAGGATATGTCCCGGAATGCGAAACGGCCTGCGAAAAAGATGAAAATGGGAAAATTCTGCAGAACAGGGGTTACAGCCGTAAATGTCAGAGTTACAGCCGTAAATGTCAGGTTACGGCCGTAAGGATTTCACGTTACGGCCGTAAATGTTAAACAGTGGAAAATGTCCAAAAGTTTCAGAGAGCAAATTACGGTCGTATGATCTGAAGATACGGCCGTATGGTTGGAGTTACGGCCGTAAGGCATGGAGTTATGGCCGTAAGGCAAGAAGATGAAATGCAGGGGATTTACAGAGAGTTTATTACGGCCGTATGATGGTATGATACGGCCTTATGAATCAGGTTACGGCCGTAAGGATATGGGGTTACGGCCGTAAATGTGGAAGTTACGGCCGTAATTTTAAGTCGGCAGATTGGTATTTCTAGATGATTCTTGTCATTTCTTGGGCATTTCTCCACCAAGCTCGACTCCCACACTCCCAAAACCCTTCCAAGTCCCTCATGAACCTATGGAATCATCTCGCACTCCATATATGACCTATGTAATGCTTGTGTAATCTATGATTACAAGAAGGAATGGAAGAAGAGAAAGAAGAAGAAGACGAGGGAGAGGAGAAGAGGAAGAAGAGGAAGCATCTCCATGCTTGTGTATGCTTCATCTATGGTGGGTAATGGTTGCTTTACATGCTTTATGATGTATATGCATGTTTGTATATGATTACAACAAGATATGACATGATTATGATGATTATGAAGCTTAGAAGCATGCTAGGATCTCTTGGCCTTGTGTTATGTGGATGACATGATATGTTGATGATATGTCCATGATTATGTGACTTATATGATCCTCCATGCCGTGTCTAAGCATTAGTTGGTCCTAAGTAGAAGAAACCCAGTTATTGGATGTTATATGTAATGAATGAAGAATGTGATAAGCTTGGCATTCATGTATGATTACGTGGTTCAACGTGGAATATTATGCGTGTTATGTGAAGACGATATGTGATAGATGCTTATATGAACCAACGTGAACATGTCGTGGCCTTGTGTGAAGTTAACGTTCAATGCACGAATATGTAATATCTCATGTTTGTGATGCTCGTGATTACGATATGATGATGGAGCCTTGTTTATATATTACGTATGATGAATGATGACGATGTGAAAGCAACAAGGCGTAAAAAGGTAACGTTTATGCAACTGTATCACGAGCATATGTGTGTGAATGCAGTTACCAATCATGTGTTTACATATGAATGATGTAAACTGGCTACATGGGGGATCTACGCCCCATAATGAAGTGGTCAGTCGGGGGATCTACGCCTCGTATGTAAAAGAAAAGAGGGTCTTCGGGAGATCTATGCCCCGTAAAGAAAAGGCCTAGCTAATGAATGAACGGCGCCAAGTACTCACATGATTTGTAATTGGGGCCCAAAGTAAACGTGTGACATGCATTGCATTGCATCTATTATCCACTGAGTCTTTATGACTCATTATGTACGCGTGTTGTATGTTTGATGAAGGTGCCGTGCGTGGAGGGTTGGCGAAAGGTCACTAGATGCTATGATGTGGTGCGTGGGCGGGGAATCAAAAGATCTTGCGGTACGTAATGAAAACCGAAACCCTAGCTTTACGTTATATGTCGAAATGAAAGGAATTTAGGGTTTCGTGTATATAGGAATGACGGAGGCACGTCTAGTTCCACGATGTTATGAATGTTATGAAACGAAGAAAAAAGAAAAGAGTGGTGTGCACGGGCCCGAAGGTGGCCGATGTCTATGTTACGTGCACGGCGCACTCTGATATGACGTCATTTATGACGTATATGTATGTGGAACTAGACGGGGCGTTACATGATGAATCGGTCACCATCAACCGCAATTGATCTGAAAGACTCCGATGGAGATGTGGACGAGTAAGCCAGCTGATTATCCTCGCTTACATACATTTGGAAGTCCTGTATATGGTATGTACAATGCCCAAGAAACATCGAAATTGGATCCGAAATCAAGAAGATGCATTTTCTTAGGGTATGCTGATGGTGTTAAAGGGTATCACCTGTGGGATCCCACTGCCCGCAAGGTAATAATCAGTAGAGACATTGTATTTGTAGAAGATAAGGTACAAAGCGATGATAGCACTTCTGAGAAGAAACCAGAGACTACTGTTGTTCAAATTGAAGACCAACAAGAACAAGAAGTTCTAGATTCTTCTGAAGCAGCACCAGAGCACGAAGAACAAGAGCAAGCTGAGTTTGCGACTCCACAAGTTAGACGGTCAACTCGAGAGAGAAGAGGACCAGCTGCACTCAGATTATATTATGGAGGGTAATGTCGCGTACTGTCTACTAATAGAGGATGGGGAGCCATTGACTTTCATTGATGCTATAAAGAGTCAAGATGCTTCTCTGTGGATGACAGCAATGCAAAAAGAAATGGAAGATCTTCATAAAAATAAAACTTGGGATCTTGTCCTACTACCACATGGAAAGAAAGCCATTGGAAACAAATGGGTCTATAAGATCAAATGAGATGGTAATGATCGAGTAGAGCGGTGTCGTGCTAGATTGGTGGTTAAAGGATTGGCTAAGAAAGAAGGTGTTGATTTCAACAAAATATTTTCTGCTGTTGTTCGATTGACGACAGTTCGAGTGGTCCTGGCGATGTGTGCTACATTTGACTTGTACTTAGAGCAGTTGGATGTTAAAACTGCATTTCTTCATGGAGAACTTGAAGAAGAAATTTATATGCTCCAACCAGATGGTTTTGAAGAAAAAAGGAAAGAGAACTTGGTTTGTAGGTTGAACAAATCTTTGTACAGTCTCAAACAGGCGTCGAGATGTTGGTACAGGAGATTTGATTCCTTCATCACGAGCCTTGGATACAACAGATTGAATGCAGATCCTTGTATCTATAACAAGAGATTTGGTGATGGTGATTTCATTATTCTACTGTTGTATGTTGACGACATGTTGGTAGCAGGCCCCAACAAAGATCGTGTTACAGAATTGAATGCTCAATATGCTAGGGAGTTTGAAATGAAGGACTTAGGACCAGCAAACAAGATTCTAGGATGAAAATTTACCGAGACAGAAATAGTAGGAAGATTTGGCTTTCTCAGAAGAATTACTTGAAGAAAATCTTCCGACGCTTCAATATGCAAGATTGTAATCCAATCTCTACCCCTCTTCCTATTAATTTCAAGTTATCCTCAAGTACATGCCCCAGCAAGTGAAGCGAGAGGATGGAGATGTCTCGAGTGGCGTATGCATTAGCAGTGGGTAGTTTAATGTTCGCTATGGTTTGTACAAGACCAGACATTGCACAAGCAGTGAGAGCGGTTAGTCGATACATGACGAATCCTAGGAGAGAGCATTGGAACACTGTGAAGAGGATCCTGAGATATATCAAGGGTACCTCAGATGCTGCATTATATTATGGAGGATCAGACTTTATTGTTACAGGCTATGTTGATTTAGATTGCGCAGGTGATCTTGATAAATGCAAATCCACCACAGGTTATGTGTTTACTCTTGCTGGAGGAGCAGTGAGCTGGCTTTCGAAACTGCAGTCTATCCTGGCTACGTCAACGACGGAGGCAAAATACGTGGCAGCTACACATGCCAGCAAAGAGGCAATATGGTTGCAAATGTTGTTGGAGGAGCTCAGACACAAACAAGAGAAGATTGGTCTATTTTGTGATAGTTAGAGCGCTTTGCATTTGGCAAAGAATCAAGCATTTCACTCAAAAACAAAGCACATACGAGCTCAATATCACTTCGTTAGTGAGAAGGTGGAAGAATGAAGTGTGGATATTTAGAAAATCCATACCAAAGACAACCTAGCAGATATATTGACAAAGCCGGTTAACAATGACAAGTTTACGTGGTGTCGATCTTCTATTGGCCTAATAGAGACGTAAGCAGTATGGGCATGGCAAGCGTAGAATGGGTAAAAGGATTACTATAGAAATGACTTTAAGTCGGAGAATGAAGGCAGTAAAGCCACTTAAAAAAAAGTCAAGAAAAGGGGCTGCAAACCGCCACAAACAACCACCAATAACCTCTATAAATTGGCAACAAAATTCTCATTCTTTGTATCCCATTCTTGAATTACAATTCCAACTTTGGATTACAAGGGACTTGTAATCCTTTTACAAATCCTTTGTAATTCCAAAATTGGGAGATAAAGAGAGAGAGGTTTGGAGAGCTAGAGAGAAAATAAGTTGTGAAATTTCTCCTAGTATTTCATGTTCTTTCTTTTATCAAAGAGAGAGTGCTTTCTCCTATTATAAGAGAGAGGTTATCGTTAATTGTGCTCTCCTTATATTAGAGAGATCGTTGTAATCCTTTTTCTTTAGTGAAATCCTTCTACAGTTTGCCCGTGATTTTTACCTCAAATTACTTTGGGAGTTTTCCACGTAAAATCTGGTATTTCTCATTTATCTCATTTCCACTTTAGTTGCAGTCGCTTCTCCAGTTCCACGACGATCCTAACAGAAATTTAGGAAGAGTTTAAGGGATGAAGCATTGGGGTGAGGTTATGAGAAAGCAGACATAAGCGTTTCTTTGTTAGACTGGCAGAGAAACCTCCCTACTATCAGTAATAATTTATTGATGTCAAAAGCCTCTCCCTTTTTCCTTCTTGAAATAAATGACTGTCTTTTTGAATATTTAGTTCCGGCACCCATGCATTGCATGGTAGAATAAACAAATATTGCCAAAATTATAAAATGTAAATACTATTAAAAATTACAAATTATAAACTTTTAGGTTATAGAAACCAATAAAAAAATAAAATAAGTTATCATGCTTGATTAATACAAAATTTGAATAACCACTTTAAACATACTAACTTAAAAAAAAAAATTCTAACATGATTTCACGGACACATTTAAAACCCTAAATCTAAATAACGGCCTGTGCAAACTTAAATGCTCAATTTTAATTAGGACTGACGTATAAAAGGCAAAAATTTCACTCAAACTTTAATTAAGGGCCTAACATGTGATCTTGTGTTTTATTGAGATACACTAGTACTACAACTGTGAGGTGCACACGGAAATTATAATAATTCAAACTGTGAATTCGAAAATATAAATGTATTAAGAGTTAACGTAAATTACCAATGAGGCGCCTTCCAATTGGGTAGGATGACAAAGGCTTAGGTACTGAAACTTAGAGGTCTCATGTTCAAATTCCACCAACCGTGTGTTCCATTACGTGCCTTTGCTCGCCGCCTATATGACGACCTTATAGCAGCTGTAGTTATAGTTAGTTGTGATAGTAGTGTGGCTATAGTTCTTCCATCGGGAAGACGACTATTGGTCCCGCTTTAGTAGGGTTCCAATCGAGTTTGTATCGTTGCGCTTGAATATGGATTTGATATAATTTTTACTTGAAAACAAAAGAATTGAAGTAAATAAAAAATCACAAATTTTGAAATATTTTGTTGTCGGCAACATCTTTATATTAAAATAACTGGAGTACCACGTTGGCAAAGATGCCAACGTGGCACGTATTAAATATTTTTTAAAAATTAAAAAATTAGTTTTGAAAATAATCTAACATTAATTAATAGCAATTAAAAATATATTTAAAAATAAACCAATATTTAAAGCAATTATTTAATGAGAAAAAATTGGTTTTGGAAAGATTTTAAATATAACTTCATCTTTTAAAGTTCTAATTCAAAATATTAAATATTAAATATTATTTATTTATTTTCGTCGTGTTAAAATTAAAGGTTTTAATAGTTTTGCTTGGTTAGGTGAATTAGACTATTCAAAAATAGTGGGTATCTTTATTATATTATAATAACTGGAGCGTCACGTTGGCAAAGATGCCAACGTGACACATATTAAATATTTTTAAAAATTAAAAAATTAGTTTTGGAAATAATCTAACATTAATTAATTGTGACTGAAAATATAATTAAAAATAAACAATATTTAAAGCAATAATTTAATGAGAAAAAATTAATTCTGGAAAGACTTTAAATATAATTTCATTTTTTAAGTTCTAATTCAAAATATTAAATAATAAATATTTTTTATTTATTTTCATCTTTATATTATAAAAAGAGGAGCGCCACGTTGGCAGCAGTGCCAACGTGGCACTCATTAATATTTAAAACTCAATAATATTTTAAAAAACCATAAAAATAAGTTTTTTAGTTAAAAATAAATAAAATTCTACTTTTGGAAATAAACCAACATTAATTGATAGTTTTAAATAAGAAAATTTCTTTAAATATAAATATTTTTTAATGAAACATAAATTTATCATTAAATGTGATAAATAAAATTTAATAATAAAAAATTAGTTTTGGAAAAAATTTAAATGTAATTTCATTTTTCAAATTTCTAATTAAAAACATTAAATAATATGCATTTTATTTATTTATTTTTACCGTGTTAAAAATATTATAGTTTTAGATAGTTTTGATTTGTAATGTGCATTGGATTATTAAAATAGTGAATTATTCTCAAATCAAATAGTGAGTGCTATAATTATAATTGAATTTTCACTGAATAATTTATTTATTTTTAAATAAAGAATAATTTAGTAATCTTTATCTTTATATTTTGAATTGTTATATTATCATACCATTAATCTTTATATTATAATTTGTGAAGTTTCACGTAGACAAAGCTATCAACATGACACACATTAAATATTTTAAGAAAATTATAAAATTAGTTTTGGAAATAAGCCAATATTAATTAGCAGTAATTAAAAACATAATTGAAAATATGCCAATATTTAAAAAAAACATTTAATGAGAAAAAAATTATTTTGGAAAGACTTTAAATCTAACTTCATTTTTAAAGTTCTAATTCAAAATATTAAATATTAAATATTTTTTATTTTTGTTTAATTTTATCGTGATAAAATTGTAGATTTTGATAGTTTTGCTTGGTTACATGAATTGGTATGTTCAAAAATAGTGGATATCTTAGGCTTTTTTCTTTTTTAAAATCAAATAGTGAGTGGTTAATATTATAATTAGATTTATGTTAAATAATTTATTTATTTTTAAGTAAAATAGTAATTTATTAATCCTTAGATTATTATAATTGAAGTGTCACATTTGGTGGATGCCCTATTGGCAGTGCCAACATGACACATGATTTATAATTAAAAAATTAATTGATATTTTTTATTTTTAATACGGCTAATGTGATATGCTCACTAACCAGATTTTGCATTGCATGTTTTTACCTTTTCTAAGTATATAAACTTAAAAATAACAAATTTTTTCTTTCTATAATTAACATATAGTTTACGTAAATGGAAAGAAATCAAATGAATTATGTAGACGTGGAAAGAAATCAAGTGAATTATGTAGATACGGAAATTTGTCAGTATCACCACAAATTTAAGTTGCATAAAATTAAGCGTAATACTTCTTATAAAATAAAGTTAAAATTAAGTAGCAATTACAATGAATCACTAAAAGAATGCACAAAATCATAAAATTTAGAGTGCGTAATATCCATTTAAGATAGAAAAAATGTGTTCAATATAAATTTGATATGTACCAATAAGAAAGACATGTTTTGGTAATGAAAGAATTTTTATATATTCATTCCCAATGGTTCGTTTATAATAAATTATTCTTCACAAGCATTGTTATGAAATACTATGCACGACAATTAGAATTAAAGTAAACATTTTGATAAGCTTCTTAATTATGTGAGGCTCGTGAATTTTTGTAATTTACAATTATGAATTTACACCGTATTTTTTCATTGACTATAATGTATAATATTATAGATTTCAATAATTGTTTACAATTATTCAATCTCATATGCAAAAATTACATCAATTATGTAATTCAATATTTATATTTATAATTTTATATCAATTATTTATCGTACATAAATTTAATTATTCCCGTGCATCGCACGGGCGTGATACTATTAGTTCATCATTAATTTCGTAAGCTTTCCATTTGTGTCGCAAATAAGAACTTTCAAACCTCTAAAACTTGCAACCCTGGATATTATGACGTACAACGGACCATGACTGAATACCGACTTTTTTAATAAAAGGCCACATGCAAAAGCAACTGCCTTTGACTTTTTTATTATGATATATTGATCCTGAGTAGTGATTGAATTTGGGCCATATTCAATTCAAATTTTCTTTTGGGTCTGTTTTTTTTGGGGGTTTTAATTTCTGCCACTACTAGTTAAGATTTTTTGTTATTATAATATTCGCTACAGAATATTGAATTGAATTCGGGTCATATCTAAGTCTGAGTTTGCCTTTTTTATTTATACCACTATTAGTCAAAATTAATAAATCAAATACCAAACCGCATCAATCAGCAAAACACCGTCCCATTTGTCCTATTCAATACGAGTTTTCCTTTTCAATTTGAGTCAAAATTTTCTTTTCTAGTTTTTAAACAAACGCATGCCATAATTTGAGTTTTCTTCTTTTGTTTAATAACAGTCACTACAAAAAACTAAGCCTTTAGAAGCCACCTGTCGTTCCAATAGCCTTTTTCTATAGATCTTTAGGGGCGACATACTATTATGTCGCCCCAAAAGATCTACAACCATGATGCTGGGACGACAGACCACCTCTAAAGGTTTTATTTATTGTAGTGAGTTAGTAATTTATATATTTAAATGCGTTATATATATAAAATCAAATTAAAAAAGGAATAAACAATTAACATCTATTTCTAAATTCAAAATTATTTTTTTAATTTGTATAAAACCACATGTTTTTACTAGGGCAGAATTAAAAAAGGAAATCAGATTTAAGACTTATTTCTAAATTTCATGTTGCTTAAAAAAACGCATGCCAATATGGCACTGCCAACATGGCATTGTACCTAATTGGTATTGTAAGTTGCAACTTTGTCATCTTATATTCTTGTCGCATTTTTATTATTGCATGGAATACTAAAGATAAAAAAATTTAAAAAAATGCTTTTGGTACTTGTAATTTTTTTGAAAAAAATGAAGTGACAGTTAATAATAATTTTAATAGTTAGTTTTTTAAGGGCTTATGAAATGACGGAATAGGACATCGAAGTTGTGGTTTTCTGTTTTAATTAATTATTTAACTACTCATTATTTGATCTTAAAAAAATTATCCATTATTTGAACTACTCAATATATACTACCCATGAAAACTGTCTAAAACAACCGTTTTAGTGTGGTAAAAATAAAAAAAAAAGATGATTTTTTATTTAGTTTTATAAATACATAAAAAGGGTTTTTTTCTAAAATAGAACACGGCTTCCAACATGGTACTATACCAAGTTCACACTTACACTTTTGTTAATAAAAGGAATAAAATTATGTAAATTAATTCAAAAATTAGAGTACATATAAAATAAATAAAATATGTATGAGAAGTAAAATAAGGAAACAATGCCAAATAAAGAAAGTAGATTAAATGAAATAAGAAAAAAATTAATTCATAAAAAATAATGCCAAATATAGTACTATATCACCTAAGTGCTTTGCCTAGGTGATACTTCAAGTATTATTAAACCAGTGTAAGGAGGGTATATTAAATTAAGATTTTAAAGGAGTTTGAAAGACTAACGAATTTGATGGATTTGAAAATGTTTGGTATATTCAATTGAGACTTTTGAAAGTCAATTAAAATATTAGGCATTCAATATAGATTTTTATGGACTTTTTAAAAGTCTATTAAAATCACGAGGTATTAAATGAGGACTTTTAAAAACCCTATAAAATTATGAGGCATTCAAAATTGTCCGTGATTTTTAAGGATTTTAATGGAATCATTTAAGTACTCATCTTTTAACACAAAGTACAAAAATAATTTGTGATATAAAATCTATCCCTCATCTCTAAGATTTTGATGGACTTTTATTAATCACCATCACCCACCAGCACTGTTGCTGCCGCCTCCGCCACCACCATATCACCGCCACAATTGCTGCCACCATCCGACCACGGGCATCGCCACCGCCACCGTCGCTGCCACTACTACCACCACCCTTCGACCACCACCATCATCTCTCAGTACTTTTTCTTCTTTATTTTTTTATTGTTTCTTAATTTCACAATACGAACGATGTAAAAAGGTTCTTATCATATTTTTATCTTCTTTTTGTTCAACTTTTCATGAAAAAGATAATTATTTACAATGGGTTGTAAAAAATTTTAAAATTTATAATTAAATATTTTTATATCTACTCCTTACTTTGATAAGTTAATATATGTTTTGATATATTGATTAAACATGTGATTTTTTTTGTTTTTCTCATTAAATTATATCAAAATGTTGTGAAATCTTTGTTTGCAATAGTTATGTATTTTATTAGTTAAAAAATTATTATCTTTTTGTAAAACTATTGTATAGATAATAATTTTATTACTAATTTTTTCTTTTGAAACGATAATAATTTAATGAGAAAAGACACTAAACTTCTAATCTCAATAAGTTTAATAATATTTATTTTATGAAACCAAAATCTATATTGTTAAACGAATTCGAAAGAAATCCAATAAAAGTTTTGAAACAAAAGCCATTCCAAATCCATTGAAAAATTTTATGGATTCTGTGAAAATCTATGGGAAGTGTATCAAAAATCAATAAAAGTCCATTAAATTTCGTAAAAGTCATTCAATTTAAAAATATATTAAAATCCTTACAAATCAAAATTAAATACAACCCCCTAAGATTAAGATCATATAATGGCATCTATATACAATATATAAAAAATGATCTCCTTCCCGTGTGGGGAGATGTTATTCTCCCCACGTGGAGATTTTGCAGTTTCTTATTGATTCTGAAATGATAAAGTAAACCTACATATAAAATTTGATTGATCTACATAAGTGATGGGGAGATATCATTCTCTTCATGTGGGAAGAAGATCAAGATTCTACAGTATATTTACACTAAATCATAACCCTACGTATTTTGTTTGATTGAAAAAGGACAGTTTTTGTAGGCTAAATCTTTAAAAGTTTAAACAAACAAATTTGTGTAGGGCAATTATTATTAATATAGAAAAGTAAATTTAAATAATATTTTTTAAGGGGGAAAAGCTGCTAATTGTTTTGCACAGTGACTACTGTGTTTTTATTAGTATCTACTACCTCTGTACCACAAAGATAGACTTACTTTGATTTTCACATAATTTAAGAAATTATAATTAATATTATTGAAAAATTAAATTTTAGTTATGTTTTTTTAAATATACGATTGCATTAAATAATGCTAATTAATAACAATATTTATTAAATAAGAGTACAATTGAAAAATAGAAGAAATTAAATGCAAATAAAATAGAAAGTGACCCATATTTTGGGACGGACAAAAATGGAATAGAAGCCTATCTTTGTGGGACGGAGATAGTACTAGATTTTGACTATGCACTGCACAAGAAGTTTCTATAACAATATACTACTTAAAAGTTTTAATTTATAAAACTTCAATAAATGTACGAAATATAAGGAATCATTTCATATGTGCGTCGAGAAATGTACGTTTTTATTATTCTCTTGATGTTTCACTGCATATATGTTTGTGATTTCTTTGGTCCCAGATTTTGTTTTTTTGCAAAGTCGAATTGTAATGGGGACAGCATGCTAACCAACTTTGACTTTGCACTCGTTCTGATACAATCCCTTTCCGATGACATGAGTGGCACAAAGGCGAGGCACGTGAGTAGTGGAACATTATCGATTACCTAATTTAATTATTTATTGATTTATCGAATCAAAATAAAATAGGGTACATGGAATATAACTCTTCTTTCTCCTCTTTTTTCATGCCGTCGATATTATTTGATTTGATGATCTCTTCCTTTTTCATTTTTATATAGTTGCTATAAGGTTTTGTAAATGTTAATATATTACACTAGTTCTCAGACAATGAATGTATAAATTGAGTACTACTGTTATGCGTGAGTGTCTATTTTCAACAAAGATGATCAAGAGCCATCGATGGTTCCGTACGGAACCGTCTATGTGTTTTTTGGTCCCGTATGATTACCGTTTTGAAATCCAAGATCAGATCTAGAATCAATATGGCGAGGGGGGCTCCAGCAGTTTGGAAAATTTTTTCGATGGTACCGTAGCAGTCAGTCAAAATTTTGGCCATAATTTGGGCCAAAATTATGGTCAAAAATTTGACCGGCTGGCACCAGTCGCTACGGTATCGTTGGAAAATTTTTCAGTCCAAGGTCAAAAAACGCATCAATAGTTCCGTCAGTAAGGAACCATCGATGGTTCTTGATCATTTTTTCTATTTTCAAACATTAAAAAAAAGTCTTCAATTTATATGACATATTGAATGGAATTCACCTTAGCGATCGGAGACGTTCTAAAGACTAACTAGACAATAGCATTGGTATGATCTCTAGGAAAGTTAAACCCAAATATCAAAATTTAACTTTCATAATGAATAATAAAAAGCGTGTTCATATTACAACAGATAAAAAGAGGTCCAATTATACACAATCTTAGGGCATGTTCGTTTGGATGTTAACTTAATTTTCATCACTTTTTGCGGGCCCCACTAGTCTACAAAGTCAATTATATCAGGCCCATAAATCTTTTGAATAAATATTTTGGAATTAAAAGACATCAATACCCCTTTATATTTGTCAAAATTTCCATTTTAGAAATTCTTCATGTGTGTGGCTCCTTTTGGTGATTTGTGAAGAGAAGGGTAAAATTGGAATGCTGAAAATTTCACTTGTTGTAGCTGCAATTTTGACCAGAAGTGTGACCGTTCAAAAAGTAACTACACTTCTTCAATTTTGGTAAATACCCAAACGAACATGCCCTTAGACTCTTAGTTGTTACAGTTTTCACAAACTGGGGCATTTTGCCTGTTATTTCAACAGAAATAACGTAGTAGAGCAGTCTAAATACATCGAAGAAAAAGACAAAAAAGAACTGGCATGGCATTACTTTCGGCTATAAAGTGAACACCTCCAACAATGAAACAAAAATAAAATTAAAATTACACTATCAGAAATAAGGCCTTTATGGATGATCTGTCGCCACAGACAACATACTGATATGTTGTTTCTAAAGATCTATAGACACGAACTTATAGGGGCGACAAGTCGCTTCTAAAGGCTCAGTTTTTTGTAGTCTCAACATTAAAGCAACTAAATAAAATAAAAATTTGTTCAAGCAAATTTTAACCAACTAATTTAAAATAAAATCATTCCTTGGAATTCGCAGCGAAAGGTGTCGCCACAAGTAATAAGATGGTAATAAAAGTGTCGATAATAGGAGTGGATACCTTACACTACTTGACTAACGTACTAGTAGTTAATTAAAGATATTATTGACGTGTGAACTTGAGGTAGGTGTTCGTTGTTTCGGTTCCAATTCACTTTGATCATTTCTTCAACATCAAGACCCAAGAGGTGTCGATCAGCTAGTCGGTTTTAGTTCCTTTTTTAATTCAAAAACGATAGGGATTTTATTAATATTATATATCAGCAATCATATATATCAAAAGACTATGGGAGTCTAATAACAATCCAAGTTTCCTAAATGCCTAGTTATATATGCAATTGGTTTCCTTAAATGATCTGTCATTTGGTATATATTTAATTTAATTGTTTAGTAATTCATTACAGAGGTCGGAAGACAACAATTTCCTGATTTTAAGGCCAATAATGTCATTTATTTATTCGCAAGAACAGCTCTTTCCAAAACTTATTATTTTATTCCTGTACCCTCTGCTACAATTTTATTTAGAATGATTAGTCAACGATATGATGCAGTCTCCTATGTGATAATAGATAAAACAGACGAATCTTTTTATTTCTGGAGCAGATCATACAACAAACAATCACTATTTTTGCTTTCATTAACACTTGATCGATCTTCGCAAATTCGTCCACCTTTGGAGCTAGCACTGAAATGGCTACCAATAATTTACGAAGAATTCTGGAAGATGAAAAGTTGAGTGCACTCGTCAAAGTTTCCCTAGGTAAAAACCAAAAATTCGAGACATTTACCGGGCAAAGAAAACTTATTCCCATTGCCACGGATTATGTGATGCAATGGAAATATGACACACATTCCAAAATACGTGCTTTACTAGATCATATCGAGGATTTAACCGGTTTTCGCGAGGATCCTTCAAGATGCAGAAGTCTGTTTGAAGAACTGATGTCACTTGTGCAAGAGTTAAGGGCAGTCTTCACAGTCCCAAAGCAGAAAATGCCCAACACTTCGCCTGCGGATTGGGGGCCTAAGGAAGAAGTCACTATCGTTATCCACTTTCACCACCAAATTCTCGAAAAGTTAATGGATCTTAAGCCCAAGTTCTTGCCATCATCAACCACGACTTCATTCAAAGTTCTCCAGGCAGAGCTTGAGTTTCTCATCACATTTCTTGGAGATGCACCAATGCGTTTACAGGGTGGCGATGTGGAGCTAACGCAGAATGTATTGGAAGATATTAGAGTTTTTGTGAATCAGGTAGGGAGTTTCTTGTATGAGATATTTTCAACGGTTGATGATCAATTCGTTGCAGCTGATAGAATGCATCTTGCTCTTTCCGATCTCTTACAAAAGTATGAGGTCTTGAAAGAAAAGATCACAGAGCACTGCACCCTTGTCTCAAAGTTGCAAGGTTCTGTAGCTATAAAGAACAGTCTTTCTCCACTCTTCATCATAGATTCACTCCTCGATGATCTTAAGGACCTTATCGATCAAAAAGCTGATAGCTTTGGCCACATGAAAGAGCTTATGTTGTTGAGATCCTTCCTTGACAATATACCATTGGCACAGTTGGCGGGACCTCCTAAAGAAATAGTGGTACCAACTAGGGACTTGATATGTGAAATTGAATATGTTATCAACTCATCTCCTCCATGGTATCTCGCCCTCAGAGTCCCTCAATTCTTGGAGAAGATTCAGATTATTAGGATGGCTATACAAGGAAAGTACATGTGTGGTGGTATTTCTACAAAAGAATATCCACCTGATGAGCAACAAACGTCACAAAAGGAAACTACCATTTTTGTGGGGTTCCAAAGCCAGGCAACTCAAATATCTGAGATGCTCAGCGGAGGTCCACGGCAGCAACAAATTATCTCACTTGTTGGGATGCCTGGAATTGGTAAGACGACTTTAGCCAAGAAATTATTCAATGATCCTTCTATTGTCCATTATTTTCACAAGCGTGCTTGGTGCGTCGTTTCTCAAACATATGAGCTCAAGAACTTGTTAATTGACATTTTGGCATCAAGAAGCTGGGATCTAAATAGAGAAACAATAATGGCAATGGACGAAGATGAATTGGGTGAAGAGCTTTACAAAAGCTTAAAAAGAATGAGATACCTCATTGTCTTTGATGACATATGGGACATACAACCCTGGTTTGAGTTCAAAAGATATATACCAGATGATGAAACTGGAAGTAGAATTCTATTTACCACTAGAAACACAGATGTGGGTTTGCAAGCTTCACCTAATAATATCATTGAACTTCCTTTCCTATCCAATGATGAATGTTGGGAATTAATGAAGCTAAAACTATTCCGATCAAAACCTTGCCCTCAAAAATTATTGGAGACTGGGAAACAAATTGCCATGAGTTGTGATGGTCTGCCTCTATCGGTCACATTGATGGCTTCTGTTCTAGCAAATATGCCGAAAAATGAAACCTCATGGGAAACAGTTGCAGAAAATCTAAGTACACACCTGTTAGACAATGCAAATAATTGCCTCCATACACTCAAACTTAGTTACCAGCATCTACCAGCTCATTTGAAACCATGCTTTCTATGCTTTGGAGCATTTAAAGAAGATGAAGTCATCCCAGTGCGGAAGTTGATATCTCTCTGGGTTGGCGAAGGGTTTATAAAGAAAGAAGACAACAAGAGCTTAGAAGATGTGGCATACAGTTACCTAACAAATTTAATTAGTAGGGGTCTAGTACTAATTTCTGGACGAAGATCCAATGGTGGAATCAAGACGTGCATTATCCATGATCTGTTGCACGATATGTGCATGAGGATAGCTAAAGAAGAAAACATCATGAAAGACATTGAAAAGTAAGTAATTCACCGTTTCCTCTCTCTTTATTTTTAAGTTTTTATCTATACTATAAAAAATGGCAGTTTAGCTAAATAATTTGTCAAGGAAAGAGTGGGTATCCTTGGAGTACTACAAATTCTTTTCTATGTTATTGATATCGATGATGTTATCAATCTTCAATAATCAGATAATTCATGCTACTTCGCTGGCAATGATTGAAAGCGATTAACCGTTTACACCTATGGTTTCTTTAGACGGTTGTCAAGGCACGAGCAAGACATTGATAGTTGGGTGTACAACTCTTCCACAAGACCTTTTGGGCCCTATGCATACTCCCACTTAGGCCGTAGGAGCTCGGACTTTCGGTCCTCATCCAAAGGTAGTGAAATGATGGCTCACTTGAGGTACCTCGAAGTTGAATCTGAACTACATTTGATTAAAAGCTCCAAGAAACTGGAATATCTTCATGTTGGGAACACATCGAATGTGCAATTTCCTGAGACTGCTCTTAAGATGGAGAAATTGAGACATCTTCATTTTAAAGGCGGCGCACACTTTAGTGAATTTTGCTGTTTGAGAGCAAATCAGGATGACAACTTCCAAATGAACAACATACGATCTATTTCTACGCTTTTCATTTATTACGAAATGGATGCAAAATTATTGGGTTGTGCACCCAATCTCCATAGATTGAAATGCAAGTTCATAAATCAATGTCCTTCTTTCAACTTTCCCAATCAAATTGAATCGCTCAATATCACATCTATTAGTGATCCTACTCCCAATTTTCCGGTGAGTCTCACAAAATTGACCCTAAAAGATTTTTATCTCTCTTGGAAAACAATTAGGGTGATTGGGAGATTGCAGAACTTGGAGGTTCTCAAGCTGCAAGATGGTTCCATAAAGGAAAAAAACTGGGAGACAGAAGAAGGTGAGTTCCAAAATCTTAGATTCTTGGAGCTAAGTAATGTTAGCGTTCCACACTCGGATTACTCTGTAAAGTGGACTCCTGAAGCTGATCACTATCCAAAACTTCAACGACTTGTGCTGCGAAAGTGCTTTTGTATGTTGGTGATCCCTTCCAGTTTGGGTTATATTTCCACCTTACAGACCATTGAAGTACATGGGAGTTCAGAATGTATTGCCAACTCTGCTATGAAAATTTTGGAAGAACAAAATGAATTCGGCAATGAAGAGCTTAAAGTCATTATCTCCCGCTATTGACTGAAATTGAGTGGACACAACGTGTTGCACATCTGCGTATCGTTCATGAAAAACCATCACAGGTAAACTATAACTCTCTCTTTTGCATGAACAAAGCGTTCAACTATGTTTTGTTGTTCATGGAATTAAAGAAACATCAGAATACTATTTTACTTTTTCTTTGCTACGAATTACATAGCCTTTTTCATTGGTGTATCGGTTCTCTGATATTGTAGTTTTTATATGCTCAACTAAACTTTAGAGCTAGAGTGTACAAATCCAGAGACATAAATGCTTGCAATCCTAATCCTCGTAAGTCCAGAAATAAATGTGTCATTCCAATAGGTTTTTACTGATTGTTGTTATGTGATTTTTTTATTTTTAAAAATTTTTTTCCATAAAGTGGTGGCTCGTAAAAAGGCAATCTACATTAATAATCAAAATATGTTCAAAATGACAGTAATCTATTGCTCTAACTTGAATTTAGCACTCTCTCTGAATGAGCACCTATGAAGAATGATAATATTGGTGTTCATTTCATTAGTTAATCGACAAAAAATTGTCATAGTAAATGTTAGAAGTATATTAGGTTTAGATTTCTTAATTAGGGTCATATTGTCGTTTTCGTTATTGGGATTGTCGTCTAGGGCTCTTTTATCACTATTTATAGTCGTCTGGTGTTGGGTATTTTTGTGATACCAAATAAACCTAATAAAGGCAATGATGATAAACAGGCCCGTAACCTTCATAGGCTTTGCCGAGCATTGAAGTAATAAAAGATCCCACAATCACAATTGAGGTGGCCCAATATTTTGGTCGGGCGTTTTTGAGGAAATCAACCCTTTGGGCTTAGTGCTCAATATTTGGGCTTGGTGCTCAAATGTTTAGACTAAAAAGAAACACGTGAGTTTTAATTTGAAATTCACTTCTCAATCCTTTTGATCTATCCATCTGTTAAGATACTCTGTTGAGATTTTTAAGCCTATTCAAAATACTCTACCTAACTCATCCTATTTAGTTTTTAAATACCAGAAGTCTTCTTTCATTCCTTGGTGTGTGAGATATAAACGTGGCTTTCTTCCCTCCTTCTCCTTGTTCCTGGTTTTCTTTGTGAACTCCATTAATCTGAAATACTGTGTGTGTTTCGTGGAAACGCTCTTATGATAGTGGGATCAAGTTTATCTGAGCCGGATTTTTTTATCACTCACACATCTCGATTGAACAAATCAATAGGGAGTCTTTGATTTGTTTTATTTAATTGTTCTTCAAATTTTCTCATTTATTATCGAAATTAATTTTGTCTCTATGACTTATAGGTAATTTCAACCCCATCAGTGGTATCAGAGACTCGTTAGAGGTCTTGGGTGGAGAGAATTTGAACGACAAAATGGAGTTGGAAACTGGAAAAAAAGGGGGTCAGGTTTCTATGTTCTGAAAATTGTTTTCGATCCTTTGTTGAACTTTTCAGAGGGGCAATATTTTGAATTTTCACTGAAAAACTTTTGAACCCAAAAATTTTCAGTTTTTCAGCCGAGATTGAGGTCACTTTTCTTTCTTGTTTTGAATTGTTTTTTAGCTTTGACTTTTCAATTCTAGGTAAAATGAAGAAAAAGAAACTGTAAACTTTTAGTACTAGTTGTCACGTTTTTTTTGGACTTTTACTTTTGTTTTTTAAGGCTTGTTTGTTTCTTGCAATCTTTCAATTAAAAGTAAGATACGAAACTCCCATTACACTTGTTCATTTCTCCGGATTTACGGATCGGAAAATTGGTCCGCTCAGGTAGAGGACGGCTTACCCTTTTACCTAATATACCGCAATAGCATATCATCGTGTGGGGTGATCATTAAGTTTGGGTATTGCTTTCTGCTAGAATCTAAGATTACGTGCCCATTGATTATTGTTAATTTATGTGTGAAATTAATAGCTGTGGTCGTTATTCTTGCAATTGTTGATTATTGCCTATTATTTGTTGGTTAGATTATCACCGTGACTTTTACCCGTTGTGAAAGCCTCTTGTCCGTAGAACTTGATTCATACAGAATCTGGAGCCTTCACTAACGGTGCATAATTGTGAACTTAGGACTATTTCTGTGTGAACGGATTCTGTGTGAAATTTGCCTAAGTTATTGTTGTGTGCTTTGTGTCTTTTGAAAATGACAACTACTACACGTTTTGAGTTGGCCATTTTCGATGGTAAAGGTGATTTTTCTATTTGGCAACAAAAAATGAAAGGCATTTTGGTTTAACAAAAGGTTGCAAAAGCTATAACGAATTCTTTTGCGTCCACTTTAACTGAAGATGAGAAAAAGGATCTTGATGAATTGGCATATACTTCTATAATTTTGCATCTTTCAGACTCTGTTTTAAGAAAAGTTGGCAAACTTGATTCTTCGAAAGCCCTTTGGGATAAATTGGAGGAACTTTACGTGCCTAAATCCACTCCAAGTTATCTTTTTCTACTTGAAAGTTTTTTCAGCTTTAAAATTGATCCCACAAAGGATCTTGATGACAATTTGGATGGTTTCAATAGACTTGTGCAAGATATTGGTAATTCTGGTGAAAAAGTGCCTGATGATTATAAAGCTGTTGTGCTATTGAATGCTATTCCTGATGTTTATAGGGATGTTAAAAATGCCATTAAGTATGGTAGAGACACTTTGACACTCGAAATTGTCATTGACTCTTTGAGGACTAAAGAGTTAGAATTGAGAGCTGAAAGAAACGAGAAAAATAATGGTGGGGCTTATATGGTGAGGGACGGAAACGGTAAGAATCGTGGTAAAAACAAAGAGGGTGCTGGGAGTGGCAGTGGAAAAAATAATAAAAATAAATCTGGAGCAAAAGGTAGGAATTGCTATGAGTGTGGCGATGCTGGACATTATGCGAGAGAGTGTCCGAATAAGAAAAACAAAGAAAAAGAAAAAGTGAGAGACGAGACTAATTTTGTTATATCTTTAGTCGAGTCAGACTATACTGAGGTGTATTAGTGTCTCTATCAACTTCGTGTGCACTTTTTTCTTTTGTTTCTTGTTTTTGTATTTTTTTATTGCATGTGTGGCTATTTACTTTTGTTGGGATTTATTTTATGTGTTTTTTGAATAAATGTTAGTATGCTTTTGTATTGCTTCATGCATGGGTAGTTTGACTAGTGAGTGAGGCTAAAGATATATAAGGATGCATTTGTGATTTGCATTGGGAGGGTGTGTGGTTTTCTTTATCTAAAAACCCTGGCCAGGTGGAGAGTTCTGTGTGAACTCTAGTGGAGTTCTTTGTGAGCTTCGATCACCTCTATTAAGGTGGAGACTCATAGGTCGCCTTTAGGAAGAGAGGTGAGGTAGTGATAAAGAAACACTCGTTGACCTTATTTGTTTAGCAGGTTTTAGTCAAACTTGGGGATGCATGCATATATAAAATTTGGGTGAAAGCTACTATTGTAGACATGATCTTCCCTCGATAATAATCAGTAAATTCGTTTTGGGTTGCATATAGGTTGGTAGAATTAAGGAGGGAATAACTAAAGGTTAGCCTTTTGGGTTTAAGGCCATATTTTGTGAACTTTGGTGTTTTGGTGATGAGAGATATGTTCTTCGTGGACGGGGAGGGTATTGGTGTTGAGGTCTTTCGAGGGGGTCATATTTGCATGTGCATTTGATGACTGTTTAACTTAGTGTTATGCATTTACCTATGTGGTAAGTTTTTTTTTTGAAAGATCTTTGTGTTACCCTATTGTGCTCTCATTCATTGAGTTGGTTCACATGTTAACTGTGTGTTATGTGATTTAGTTTATTCCTTTGCTTATCGTCTTTTATAATCTATTTGCTTATTAATGATTGATGTTTCATAGAACAGGTTTGGTTCGATAATAAATGAGAAAATTTGTGATACCAAATAAACCTAATAAAGGCAATGATGATAAACAGGCCCGTAACCTTCATAGGCTTTGCCGAGGATTGAAGTAATAAAAGATCCCACAATCACAATTGAGGTGGCCCAATATTTTGGTCGGGCGTTTTTGAGGAAATCAACCATTTGGGCTTAGTGCTCAATATTTGGGCTTGGTGCTCAAATGTTTAGACTAAAAAGAAACTCGTGAGTTTTAATTTGAAATTCACTTCTCAATCCTTTTGATCTATCCATCTGTTAAGATACTCTGTTGAGATTTTTAAGCCTATTCAAAATACTCTACCTAACTCGTCCTATTTAGTTTTTAAATACCAGAAGTCTTCTTTCATTCCTTGGTGTGTGAGATATAAACGTGGCTTTCTTCTCTCCTTCTCCTTGTTCTTGGTTTTCTTTGTGAACTCCATTAATCTGAAATACTGTGTGTGTTTCGTGGAGACGCTCTTGTGATAGTGGGATCAAGTTTATCTGAGCCGGATTTTGTTATCACACACACATCTCGATTGAACAAATCGACAGGGAGTCTTTGATTTGTTTTATTTAATTGTTCTTCAAATTTTCTCATTTATTATCGAAATTAATTTTGTTTCTGTGACTTATAGGTAATTAGTCTGGTAATGTATGAATATATAAAATCCTTATTTTCTACATGATATCAGAGCAAAACTAAGTCTTCGTTAAGTCAATTGATGCTTTTGTGCTTCGGCGAGTGGCATTGAGCCACTGGTCCAGCAAAATCTGTTGATTTTTTTTTTTTTGGCTTTGTTTTTTTGATCTTTCTCTCATGCGGTCAGAAGATTGTTCATCTGCTGGAAAATCTTTTCTCGTCAATTGCTTCAGTTCTCTCTCGCTTTGATTTGTTTTCTTTTTGGCCAAATATAACATCTGTTTGAATAAGAGCCCTTGGACGTCTTCTTCTTATTCTTTTCTTCTGAAATCCTTCGAGCTTTTATGTTCATCTATTGACAGACGCTCCATTATAAGGCATAAGGAGGATATAATATTTGGGCTTGTTGACATCATTAAGAGTCCATCTTCAGTAGCTTTACCCTTTGAATCGTGTGCATCTGTAGTTGTTGCAGGCATGACGGTGACAACCTCTAGTGAGAAATTTATGGGTCAAATTTGTTGGTGATGGAATCGGCGGCGGCGCAAAGTTTTGCAATTGGTTGACTTTGTGTTGATCGGCGGTCGGAGTTGTTGGATGTTGATGTAGGTGTGGCGGTTGAAGTTGGTGTGGAGTTTGATTATGGTATTTTGAGAGTGTTTTCGTGATGATGATGGTAATATTTGGTCCTTGATGATGCTGGTGGAAACCTGCGGTGATGGCGATGGCGGTTAACGGTGGAAATTATATTAGTGGAAGTGATGGGTAATAGTTTGAATCAAGATGATGATAGGGAACCTAAGAAGGGATTGTTTCAACTTCATTGAATGTTATTTTGATAGTGGTGGCGGTCGGCGATTGGTGTGGCGGCGAGTTCATTTTTTAGGATTACATGCTAAAATTATGGCAAAACTTTGACCGGCCGCTATAGTGTTGCTAGAAAATTTTCTAAATTGTTAGAGTTTCCCTTCGCTGTGCTAATTTTATATCTTATCTTGGATTTTACAGAACCATCGATGGTTGTTGAAACTTCTTGGGATTACATGTTAGGTAAGCAACGAGAAAGATGATGAAAATCAGTTTGTTTTTAAATATTTTATGTTATTTGAATAATTGGTCCTTGGTTTTTTTTTTTTTTTTTTGTGTTTGTTTGTTTAAGTTAGTTCCCCAAAATTTCAAAAGCTGCAGAATGGTTAGACAATGTGAATTGCAGAATCAATCCTTTAAAAAATCTTCTTTGTTGATTTTAGTCTCCAAAACTTGAAATTGGTCAAGTCCATCCTAAATTGGCATTTGGCTCTTTCCCCCCTTCTCAATTGGTCCAATGAAACCTAAAATTTGCATTTGGATGTGTAGTGAGATCTGCAATTGGAATTTGACTCTCTTCCTCTCTCTTCTCAATTGGTTTGGTCGACATTTGTTTTTCTCTCTTTTCTCCTCTAAATTTGGTCAAGTGGGTTTGGATTTGGCATTTGGAAGTTGGTATATAAATTGGCAATGTTTGGGACTTTGGTGACGTTTAATTTGGATTATTGTTTTGGCTTCTGTGGTAATGGAGTGCTTTTGGCAGAGCTCATGGACTTGTAAACATGTCTGAGCCCTATATGGAGGGTGCGAAAATGTTATATTCTCAGCGTTATTCTGCCAGTATTTCTCCCAATGTCTCACAGCCCACTTGCAGCCCCCCTGAATGCGGTGGGGCCGGAGGGGCCCGCGCCCACATCTCTCTCACATTTTTTCTCCCAGCGTTTCCCAACGCTCTTAACATAACATTCCCGATGGAGGTTGAGTGCCAAGTGACTCTAGCCTAGACAAAAGGGTACTGTAATTTGTGAAAGTGAAGGCATCGTACTTGCCGTACTAAGTCATTGTAGGAAGACTAATATGTTTGCATCGTTGTCGTCGTTTCGTATTTTGTGAACCTTTTGGCAAACTCTCAATAGTATCTTGAGTTTGACTGGGAGTGTTAGAAGTATATTAGGTTGAGATCTCTTTAATTATTAGGGTAATATTGTCATTTCCTTTATTTGGGTTATTGTCTACGGTTTTTTTTATCATTATTATTTATAATCGTCCTATAATGTGTTTTATTTATTACTGAATATATGAAACCCTTATTTTCTACAGTAAAAAGGTGATTTGTCAAAAAATTTTATCATTAGAACATCAAAACGTTTATAGAAACATTTGAATTTTTTTTATTACATGATATATCTTTATATTATAAAAAGAGGAGTGCCACATAAGCATATTGCCATGTTGGCACTCCTTTAGTTAAAATTTTTTTATTTAAAAAAGAACCTTATTTAGAAACAGACATTAAATAACATTTAATAATTTTATTTTTCTTATTTAATTTAATTTATTTTGTTTTTCTTATTTAGTGTGTGCATATATATATATATATATATATATATATATATATATATATCTGTGTGTTTGTGTGTGTGTGTGTATGTATAAATTTTAATTTTTAGATTATATATACAATTGAAATGAACTAAATGCATGAATTAATGAAAATATGTTATGATGGCAAAATTATTAATTACAACGGTAATTGAATTATTTCAAAAAGTGAAAAAAAATCATACTATTAATAAAACTTGAAGTATCAACTAGGCACTGTACCACATTAATAGTGTCAAGTTGGCATACATTTATTTAAAATTAAAATTATTAAAAAATAAAATTATATTTTGGAAGCAAAGATTAAATACGCATTTTATTATTTTATTTTCCTTATTCCTTGTTTGGTATTTTTTTCCTTATTTTATTTTTCATATAAATTTTCATTTTTGAATTATATATATCATTGAAAATGAACTAAATGCAAGCATTAATGAAAATGGAATATGAGGTCAATGTTGCAAATTACAATGGCAATTGAATTATTTCTAAAAAATGAGAATTCACATTTTTCATATACATTTTAATTTTGAAATATTACATTTTAATTTTTTATGTACATTTTAATTTTTGAATCATATATAATGCCACCTAGGCAAAGGTGCATAGGTGGCAAAAGCCACGTTGTCACTGTTTTTAAGCAGGTTACTTATTTTCCTTATTTAATTTTTCTTCTTGCCTTAGTTGATGTGAGTTTTCTTATTTTACTTTTTTAAATGTATTTTTTTTGCCTGTATTAACATTTTCGAATTAATTTATACAAATTTTCTAAATTCTTTTATATTTAGTGTTGCGTGCATTAATGAAAATATGGTAAAAGATCAAAAGTTACAACTTATAGTGCCTACCAAATTAATTCTTAAAATGAGAATTAATTTTTTCTATACATATTTTAATTTTAATTTTTGGATATTACATTTTAATTTTTGAATTAATTTTACACACACACACACACAGACACACACACACACACACATATATATATAGATATATTCTTCTTATTAACAAAACTTGAAACGCCAATTTGGCACAGTACCACATTGACAGTGGTTCTTTGTTATAGAAAACACTTTTATATATTTAAAAAATTAAATAAGGAATCCTTTGTTTTATTTTTACCCCATTAAAAGTATAGTTTTAGATAATTTTCATAGATAATATATATTGAGCAGTTCAAATAGTAGGTAATGATTTTAAATCAAATATCGAGTAGTTAAATAATTAAATTCATTATGAATAATTAACTAATTAGAAAATAAAATGAAAATTATTACTTCTGTGTCTCATTTCCTCATTTCCAAGGCCACTTAAAAAATTAGTATTGTTATCGAAAAGGAAAAAAAAACTAAAAAGATAAAGAATTCATCAGTCATTTTTGTAAGTATTAGGGAAAAATGACTGAAATAAGAATGGTTAGAAAGTGGAAAATAATAAAATAATAATGATGGATAAATTAACTATTAAACGATAATCTGGCATTCTTCCTCCCATTTAATTACTTTGAAACGATTGTAAAATTAAGGTCCAAATAAACCTTTGTACGAGGTAACTAGCAATTTAATTATATGCTATTAAGAGCAAATATTATATTAAAAATTTTCAAAAAAAATAATATTAAATAATAAGAAAATCCTCGTCATAAATGACAACTTTCTTCAAATAACAATGGAGATAATTACATGAAAGGCCAAAAAATGTCTTACCAAGTCAAGTAGGGGCAATTTTAAAACTCAATGCAAGAGTGCAATTTTAAAGCTCAAAGCAAGAGTGGCCAAATTTGTATCAAAATGTCTAATACGCCCTTGTAATATATTAAATAGAATTAGGTTATTTAGTGGCTCAAGAAATAGTCATTGACCAGTGTGTAAATGTAATTGTATCTTATATTGGACAATAACCTATTTGAAAAGAAATTTACTTGGGAAAAAAAGAAAAATAAAAGATGGTACTTCTTCCTCCTGTAAATGATTTGGGCAAAAGTTGAGGTGGGCAAAAAAGTTTTTTCCATTGTTGTGTACAAATCATGTTTCAATAGTTTGAAAATTTAAAGAGACTTGAATGTTGAAGATAAGGATCTTAATTATATCTTCTTTATTTACACATGATGTATTTAAAAAGTTTAGGGCATATATTTGTAAAAACAAGCTTCTTGAGAGAGAACTTAATGTAGTTGTGAAAACAAAGTTATTTAATATTACTTTAACATACTAGCTATTTCACCCATGCGTTGCACGGGGGACAAAATTTTCAATTAATAATGGTAGTTATAGATGTTAATAATATTAGCATAAAACATAAAAAAATAATTAAAATAAAGAATGAGTTATAATAATAAACTTAATTAATTTAACTCGAAACAATTCTATAAAGACTTCAATAGAGTTTCCCCTACATTTTATACTAATCGATCCTGCAAATATGCGAGGAATAACTCACGAAAATCCACACAACTTAATTAACTATTCTTCATGGAATAATAACTTAATTAGCATTTACACCAGTTCTTTGTACGGAATGATAAGTCATGGCAGAGATTGCGATAATATATCACATTTTGCTTATTGCAAGATAAATATATTAATGTCAGCCCAAAATAAAATAACAGTAAATATTATAGTTGTCAAAATAACCGTACTAAAATGTGTTAGTAGAGCTCATGATTTTTTTTCTTTAAAATTATTTTACGTTCTATGATATGCAATTCTAAATTTTGGGAGATATTAATTATACATCAGCTGATGTATGTTATTTAACAATTAACATATAAATAATGATTTTTAAATTTTAATTATGAAATGTAATCAGCATAAGATATATATATTATAAAAATAACAATATAGTGAGTACAGTCCGACAGACCCTGACACCACTTCTTGCCACGCAGGAAAACACTATCCTCGTTCCAACCCATCCTCATTTACTCAAGGTCGAGTGAGGATAATATAAGAATTATAATAGGATAGGAACTTCCATTCCCTATCCCCACCCAGCTAGAAAATTCTCATTCCCGTCCACGCCCGATCATAATAGTTTAATCGAAAACTTTTATGTCACTTTTTAATATATGTGCTATTGATATTTTATTTTTTCAATAAATACCTTCTAAATATACTAAACATGCATATTAATATATTAAATATAAACTCGCTAATTTAACATATCCGGTGTATTAAATTTTGAATGATTTGATATAAAATTTAAATTAATTTGGGTAAAATAAATAAATTGAAATATATATGATTAATACTTGAAATATATATGATTAATACTTAAAATATACAACCTAATCGATGATACTTAAAAATTAAATAAAATCTCAATTGAAAAAAAAAATGATATAAAATAAATAATTCAAAGTAGTTAGGATTCTCAATATTTATTTAGGAGATAGAAACTTAGATAAATATTTAACATAGTCGAAAGCCAATTAAAATATTCTAATTGAATCGTCTAATTTCAAAAATTAATTGAGTCGATAGTCAATTGTTTAATAAGAAATCTTGGACTTATTTCATAGCAAGAGCGATAGATTGCACCAAAGAATTATTATATAATAGTTGGTTTGAGTAGTGTAAAAATTTTTAAAAAAAAAATCATTACCACTTGAAGGCCTATTTTTGGAGCTTGTTACTTAAAAAAAAAAACTAAGGAGCAGATCCTTTGGAACACCCTTAATTATAAAAAAAGAAATATTAATGTTTTTCCATCAACTATAACTCAAAAGAAATATTATAAAAAATTAAAAAAAATATGAGTATCAAAAGAAAGGAACTTTTAGAAAAATGATAATTTCATTTAAGCTAATTATTTCTAAAAAACTTAATTATTTCCAAAATAATTTGCTTGATAGCCATAATTTTAAGAATTTGACAAATCAAATTTTAAATATATGTTATAACTGAAAATGTATCTTAGAATTTAAAAGATATAAATGTAGATTCAATTACTGTTACAATTGAATGATTAATTAAACAAAATTGATGCTACACATTTTTTAATTTTTATGTAAAAATTAAATGAATTATAATTTTTTATCACACCAAAATTAAATCTTAGTAAAATTGCTAATTTTAATTAATTTTCAATTACTGCCTAATTGTTATTCTTAAAAATAATGAATTCTTTCTAAAATTAATTAAAGGGTCCAAGCTAAGTTTCAAATTTTCATGTTACACATTTATTTTAATTTTTATGTAAAAATTTAATGAATTTTAATTTTTCATCACACAAAAATTAAATCTTAGAGGAATTGCTAATTTTAATTAATTTTTTCTAAGCTAATTATTTATAAAAATGATTGATTGTTTCAAAAATTAATTAATGGGTCCAACCAAATTTTTAATTTTTTTTAGTACAAATTGGGAATCGTAGTGGTGGGATCTTATGTCGAACTCGAGCCAATTGCCAGGAAGTTTCTTTTTATTTTTGTGAAAAACTTTAATAACTCGTAATTTTGTCTCGCGCAAGAATTTAATCTTAGCTATTTATTTATAAAAATAATTAATTATTTCTAAAATTAAGTAATATGTTTGGTCTTATTTTTTAATTTTAATGCTACACCTTTATTTGAAATTTGTTTAAAAATTTTCATGTTACACATTTATTTTAATTTTTATGTAAAAATTTAATGAATTTTAATTTTTCATCACACAAAAATTAAATCTTAGAGAAATTGCTAATTTTAATTAATTTTTTTCTAAGCTAATTATTTATAAAAATGATTGATTGTTTCTAAAATTAATTAATGGGTCCAACCAAATTTTTAAGTATTTTTAGTACAAATTGGGAATCTTAGTGGTGGGATCTTATGCCGAACTCGACCCAAATGAATCTTAGCTATTTATTTATAAAAATAATTAATTATTTCTAAAATTAAGTAACATGTTTGGTCTTATTTTTTAATTTTAATGCTACACCTTTATTTGAAATTTGTTTAAAAATTTAATCAATGGTAATTTTGTATGGAAAAATTAAATCTTAGAGAAAATCGTTAATTTTAATAATTTAATTTTTTTAAATATGAAAATTATGAAAAAATGACCAGTCAAAAATTCATTCTAATTCTTGGAATACCCTTATATTGTTCAACACATAAACCTATAAATTGAATATTTGAAAGCAAAAAAAAAAAAATTGAAATTTACCAATTGAAAATAAAATTGAAACATATCACAAATATATAATATTTTTCCAGGCTAGCTAAATTACAATTGATAATAATATAAGCTAATGGGGTAAAAAATTAAATTTATAATTTGTTATTGATGTTTGTATGTAAAAGTACAAATATAATGAGGTTTATCTTATATACAAGTTGTTAAAATATAATGAAATTTATTTTATGTGTAAGTTGTTTTTAACTTAATTTCTTTTATTCTGTGTTTGATTTACCATAAGTTGTTTATCTTGTCTTATACCCTTATACAAGTTGTTTTGTAACTACACAGAAGTTTTGTTTTAAGTACCATATTAATAGATCTCGTCTTCATCTTTATCTTTTATATTATTTGTATAAATTTTATAAGAATTTGAGTCCATTCTTTTTAATTACAAGAGAACTTGTACTTAAGTACCATATCAATATATAAATTATTATTTTTTCAAATGACATATTTATTAGGAAAAAATTATTTAGTTTTAAACATAAAATAAAGTTAAAAGTTAAAAAAATTTATGCATCGCATTATATTTGGATTTTACGCACAAATATCAAGTAACTGTCATAACTAATTATCAATTTTTTTAAATCTCACTACTTCAGTAGTCATTAATCTATATTAATATCAATTTATATTTAAGTTGGACACTAATTTATATATTTGCGATAAATTTTAATTTTTTAAAAATAAAAATTTATATAATATGATAGAAGATAAAGCCGCATTTTCTATATATATAAATTATTCTATATCGATAGAAGATTATATTAGGCAAATTCAATATGCGAAAAATTGATGATGGCTTAAGCGGGAAAGAGGCTCTTTATATATATTTATATTTATATATATATATATATATATATATATTAATTTTTACCAATTTATATTTGATTTGCCAACTATATTATGATAGGAAATTTAACGGACGTCATCGTTGAAATCTTTTGGAAATGAAAGATGTTGTGGTTGTTGTGGTTGATTAATGTCATTAATGGTAAATTTTTACGGTTGTAAAAATGGTGGTTGTTGAAGATGATAAATGTATGACAACTCATTATAATGATGAAATGTGTTTCTCGTCAATTTAAATAGTGAGGCATTCCATACGGAAAAATGCATTTCTTGACGCTTGTGAGTTGTCTTTCTCGCCCTATTAAACAGTCTGAATTGTCTTTCCCACTGTTTTAAATAGTCATGCGTTACATAAGAAAAAACCTATTTCTTTACGTTTGTAAATATTGTTGAGATGGAAAGCTGATATGTCATTCTAGATAATATAAATTTCATAATGAAAACATATCTCTTGATATTACTTAATTGCGGGATGGAATAGGGAACAGTCATTCTTAACTTTTAAAAATTATTTGGAGGTTATCATCAAATCAAATTGTTAACATACCCCAATGTCGAAAATGTGAAGGTTTGTTCCACATTTCTGAGCACTTGATAATACTACCTCACAACGATGTTATCGATATACGATAAGTTGCATTAGTGTGTTCGATGTTGCAGTTAAAATTCAAGTGCGTTTAAAAATCGAATATAGTCATTAGAAGTGAGAACTGCTAATTCCAAATGGTCATCTGCTAATCATTCCAAAACACACACACACACAGAGACACACATATATATAATTAAAGTGCCAACTAAACACTGTGCCACCTTAACAGTGCCAAGTTTGGCATGTATTTATTTAAAATATGAAAAAGAAAATCCAGTTTTGAAACAAATAGTAGATATATATTTTATTGTTTTGTTTTCTTTATTTAATTTATTTTGATTTCCTTATTTAGTTTTTTATTTATTTTATTTTTATATAAATTTTATTTTAATTTTTATATATATTTAATTTTTGAATTATAGTGTCAACTTGGTACAGTGCCGCATTGGTAGCAGTATTCTATTTTAGAAAAAATAATTTATATTTATTTAAAAAGCTAAATAAAAAGCCATTTTTTATTTATTTTTGCCATACTAAAAAGGGAGTTTTAGGTAGTTTTTAGGGGTACTATATATTGGGTTCGATAATTGCAAAATAAGTTTTAGTATCAATTGGTGCTTTTACTTTGGACCTTAGGCTTTCTAAATACATTACTTTATAATTACGTTATAATGTGTTCAAATATTCAATTTAGATAACGTCTATTATTAATCACTACCCTATTCAATATACATGTGGTTTTTCAAAAAGTTCAAATTCAAAATTGTTTAGATATATTGTTAAAACTTCAATTTCAAGCTCCATACCTATTTAAATATTATGCATAATATGATTTCACTTTTGATTTGATCATATAATTCAAAAACTTTTACAAATTCTTATCAAAATTATTTTCACAAATAAAATTCTTGCATCCCACGAGGGCAGTTCTGTATATATATATATATATGCATATATATATATATGTGCATATATATACATCCTTTGCCTTTTTTTTTTTTTGATAGGGATCCTTTGTCATTTTTTATAATGTCGTTTTTGTCATAATAAAATAATAGATAACAAACAAATGTTAAGTTGGTAGCAACTTAAAAATTGATTAAAGTTAAAGACAAATACGGCGAATTAATGTCAATTCTTATGAGTAGTTGAGATTTTCCTTTCAAGATTTAAAGAAATATTTAGACACTACCATTAAACTCATTTACAGTCCTTGGTCATTTTTCCTAATGTCTCGTCGTAAAATAATAGATACACATTTAGACACTACCGTTAAACTAATTTATAGTCATTGGTCATTTTTCGTGATGTCTTATCATATGGTTTTGATCAAGCGCCCACGTGGGTACAAAACCCATGCCACGTGGCGCTACCTGGTGGCACCACGTGGCCGAGCAAAATTTTTTTAAAAAAAATTTAAATTTTGTTTTGGCATCCACGTTAAGTTATATGAATAATACATAACTATCCCTAATGGTGAGGGGTCACACTGGATCCCCATGATTTTTTTCCCCAACTGTGAGTACCATAAGATACTCACAGTTGGTACCCGATCATTGCTATCATTTAATAATAGACAAAAAGCAAATGACAAGTTGGTATCATCTTAAAAGTTGACTAAAGTTGAAGAAAATACAATAAATTAATGTCAATTTTTATGAGTGGTTGAGGTTTTCCTTCATTGAATGCGTCATTAAAGATTTTAAAAAATATTCAGACACCACCAATAAACTAATTTATAGTCATTGGTCATTTCTTATAATGTCCTTTTCGTCATAAAATAATAAATAACAAACTGTTATGAATAATAATTGAAGTGTTATGAATAATTGAGAATAATTTGGTGGTTATGAATTATGAGGAATAATTTGGTGGAGGAATAATTTGGTGGAGGAATAATTTGGTAAAAGATGTAATTATTATATGTGAATGACTATTATACCCTTGATGAAATTATGTAATTACGATTGTGCCATTCGAAGTTTTCCTATAAATAGGGCTTCAGTTATTAATGAAATTTATTCCTGAGAATTCCTTAGAATTCATTCTCTCTAAATTCTCTCTATTGTTTCTATACTTTTATAACACGTTATCAGCACGAGCCTCTAAATTTTGAGTAATATGAAAGAAGTATGCTTACAACAGATCTTATAGATGATCTTACAGATCGTAAACCTGGATTATTACCAATGAATTAATTCATCCTCATCAATCCTAAATAACTCTCTCTTTGCAAATACATCATTGAAAATTCCCTTTTGTTCATATTCTTCTCCCACAATTCCTCATTCTACACAACCTGCTTGGAGATGTCTGAAATTCCAAAATTGGAAGAATGGAGTCCAAAGAATTTTCCGATCACGTAAATGGATTGCAAGTAAATCTCATCCATGGAATAATTAGAGAAAGGGAAAAAGGTAAATCATATGATTTTATAATATAATAATATATTAAACTATAACATTCGTTTTATCGAGATATAAGGAGTATACATTATCAAAATCAAATTTTCTCGACTCCATTATACTCGATTTAACGAGAGCTTCGATTTGACACCGACATTGATAGGGTAATAACTCGTTTTGAAATATGTTATTATCAAACTTTCAAAATTTACAAATCAGTACACCAACTTTTGAAAAAGTTACAAAATAGTCATTGAATATTTTGATATTGATAAATTGAAGTAGAAAGGAGATAATTTTCCAATCGTAAAATATTGATAAAATATTTTTGACAATTTTACCTTTACGAATTGGAATGGACAATTTTACCCTTAGGGTAAAACCGACCTAATTTTGACGACAGTGAAAAATGGATATAATATTCATGAAGAAATTCTAAATCCATTGATTATATAAAATGGCTTGAAGTCCATTTGAGTTAAAAGATCGAAATATTAATGTAACTCCCGAAGAGTTCAATTACATAATGTACTTATTCTAGAAGGATAAGTGTGCTCTTGTAGAAGTAATGAGTATTTGTTCTAGAAGAACAAATTTGCTCCCGTAGAAGCGATTCAATATTTAATTCTCGCACTTTATTTACTGCAATTTAATTCTTTGCAATACCTCCTACTTGATGATGGGTTCAAACCGTCACTAAACGGAAGGTTTTATATATTTACGCACTTTATATGCTAAGTGATGGGTAATACCTTCTACTAAGCGAGATCCTACTCTCAAGAAGTAGTTAAATATTATGCAATTTAATTCTTGCTATTTAAATTCGTAGATTTATATTTATTGCAATAATTCCCATAAGGTAGGTTCGACCACCTATTGGAGGAAATTTAATTTCGCAATTTAAATTTATGCACTTTATAGTTTGAGTATATTTCCAATGTGGTGGGTAATACCACACGATTGGTGTGCATATTTCCAATGTGGTGGGTTATACTACGATTGGTTATAATCTAATCCTACTCCGTAAGAAGTAGTTGATCAAATATTCTAATCATACTCTCGAAGAAGTAGACGATGAGAATAAAATTACTTCTTGAGATATACCGAATATGAATGGAGAAAATTGAGCAAGTGGTACTTGAAGTTACCATTGGATAAATAGACGAAAGTAAAATCTTGAATAGATCCCATGTTGATAAATCAAATATAATATATCGCATGGAGAAATTATATGAAGTAATCTCATCGATGATATGAGATTGTATTAATATGAGAATAAAATGCTCTTGAAGAAGCATAATCACTAGATTTCAGTATTTGAATAAAGCCAATATGATATTATTATTACTCCGAAAGAAGTACAAAGCAGTCGAAGTGGAACATATTGAGAATATCAAAGATGGCATTAAACACTCGAAAATATAGAAATGCAAAAAGAATATACATCTTTGAATCCATAAATGAGGGATGCGTCGAGAGTATAAATACTCCGTAACTCTGCCACCATCAACATTAGGATTCATAATGAAATATTTAAAGGATCCGAATTTCTTTTCGCTTGACACGATTGGTACGTGATTGACGGACTGCAGGCTTCCACAGATTCTTGAACATATGCATGAAATTTGATGAGTAGTTCATCAACAAGATTTAGCGAAATAAGTATTTTTCTCATTTGAATGAGAGATAAACTTATTATTTACACTCGATCTAGAAACGCTAGTAAGCCATCAAAGAAATTATTAATATTCAACAAACCTATTGGTTTGACATGAAAGTTCCATTGTACAACGAGGCTATATTGAATATTTCCTCCGGTGTTGTAGCGCTGGAAGGACAATGAAAGCATCACTATTATTCATCATATACATCATGCGGTTGTGGATGGATTGCGCTTGTAGCCCCAACCTGCTTTGGACCCATGGTAGAACTAGCTCCAATTCGAGTATTAGATCCAACTAGATGGAAAGGTATTACGCTCAAACTCTTATTCCCCATGATTGTGCGGCCATTATAAGTCTAGCTAAAAGTTTGTTGTTGGTTCCTCAGTATAGTATATTGATTTCTTGTCTCCCTAACTCTTTTACGAGTTGGTTTGCCATATCCACATATTGGATATGGCCTACCGAGTTAGATCCACCAAGAATACATACGGTTTTAATATGGCGAGGTAAAGGCGACTTGTATGAGATGATTCTAAAATCTCCACATCCATCTCTACTCCTATCTCTCTTTTTGCACTATATTTTCAACATGAGAGATATATGAATCCCTCTATTTAAAGAAAAATTTTAAAACCAATAATTGAGTGCACTATTTACTTTTTGACAAATATGAAAGAGAAAAAGCGTAAATTTTTCTTTAGTGATATGACATATAGCTATCAGTGATTGAAAAATAATATATATCTTAAAATTGAAAAACGATATTTACAAATAAAAGAAATATATTGATCTTTGTTATTACACCGAGCTTTCTTACATAAATATGGGAAAATCATTATGCTAAATTTTTCTACTAAATTTACAAACAGGATCTTCTAAAGTAAGTTTTTCAAGATGTAACGCGTTTGTTGATCTTTGAATTTGGCCCATAAAGCCATTAGCTCACCTTGTACGTGTCCACTAGGATGTGTCTCAAGAGCCTGTTGAATATCATCCAAAGGCTCCTTACTCAATCCATCCTTAATGAATGCTATTTTATCTTCTCGATTTACGGACAAGTACCCCAGCATTTACATCGAGTGTCACATGTCCACCGAGCACACTTGTAGCATCCTCCTAATCTTTTTGCTCTCCGTTTCTTTGAAAAACTACTTTTACCCATACCAGGCATGTATTTAGAAGGAATTGAAACCTCACCAGATAATCGAACCTTTGCTTCAATCAAGTATCGGATATCTTGTGGGATACCCTTATTCATTAGCATCCTTAATCTTTCCTACATCGATAAATCCTTTTTAGGATTTTGATCGTAGTGATGGATAGTATTTTCAAGATTTGAGAGCATATGATCCATTATAATGTATAGACCCTTATTAGGATGAATTTTGCAATAATTTTGATGATTTATTTATAGAATAATACGAGGCGATGAAATAAGACTCGATTTTAAATAAAGCGTAAGAGCTACGATTTCTAATTAAATAATAGCCGGATGTGATGCGTATGAGTAACAGAATCTGTTTGAACAAAGAGTAGACAATAATGTCATCAAAAGATGATGGAATATGTCGGTGAATTGTTTCTATGATAAATCATGTTGAGCACTATACAGATACTAGTGAAATCGATATAAGAATTTCTTGAACTAGAAGTTCAATAATACTGTTTGCAAAACCGGATCGACCATCCCGGTTTAAATAATTATTGAAATCAATATTTCAAGTGAAGAATTAAAAGAATTCTTCAATGATTGTTCTCGATAAATGATGAAATCATTACTAGCCAATATTGGGAATAAATCCCAAATATATCCGGAATAAAGGATGAGAAATATGGGCCCTCATCCTCCATGTGGACTACTAGATATTATGATATGGATCCACTAGATAGTCACATGTGTATATGATTCAAATTTATTTAAATATTTGCTCACGGTATGAGCATGATTTTCAGATTTAATGATAAAGCTAGTAAATGTATATCCCAATACTTGAATAAATCCCTGAAGGATTTGAGTATGCGCATACAAGTGGGATATTATATGGCAAATTATTTAAAGTCCTCAAATAAATTGCCGATATCGAGAATAGAATGCAAACGGTCTAAATTCCCATATTAAATTTGAATGATGAGAACATATATGATTAAAATCATACCAACTCGTATGAGTTTTGGTGTTCTAAATTTTCTCAAAGATGAGGGAGAGTATTAAAGGTTGAAAATGATATGTGAAATGCATCATGTTATATCCTCACAATTAAATATGAACTTGAAGTTCAAAGATGCATAAAAGATGCTATGAACAATCACATATATCGATTAAGATGCTTTGATAAGTTATGCACGCTTGAAGCGTTGATATTATGAGATTTCCCCAAACATATATATCAAAGCAAATTATAAAAGATGGTCTTAATAACGGAGGCATATGCTCTTGAAGAGTATATAGACATAACTATATTGTGTAATCCTACAAGAGGATTGATAATGAGATATCTCGATAAGTTATGTCGATATGGGGAAAGAAATGAAATTGAAAAGTGTCGACACGATATGAAAATGTAGCGCTACATATGATCAATGATAATGAAAATATTGAGATATATTGAAGATGATAAATGGTGAATGTGAAATCCTTAACTTATGAGATGATGAGATGATGATGACTAATGCTCAAGTTTAAAGATAAGCATGGTGGTCATTATATGTTGCATGCTCATGAAAGTTAAATTACCGATCGTGTGTGTAGTGCCGAAAAGGAAATTAAAGGATCGGATGAGCTAAACCGTGTTTATGAGTACCCTAAAGGGTGAACTAAGCCCTGGGAATGAAATAACATATTAAGTGAGTATTAAATGTTAAATGATATATTTTAAATGTTAGTTAGTTATGAAGGTTTACTTATATGTTTACATGTTTTTACAATGAATTTATATGCTTTAAATTGTGTATTTGGAGACATGTGTTCATGGTGAATGTTTTGTGGTTGTGTAAGAAAATTGATGCACTCTAAATGAGCAGAAGAGTATAAAATCAATGTATATGATACTCATACAAATGTATGAAAGATTTTGAAATGCTTACGATACTTGTATAAAATACGCGTTGCACTCTTTTTCCCTTGATCGAGGTTTTATCCCATTGGGTTTTCCTAGCAAGGTTTTTAATGAGGCAACTTTAAAGGCGTATTCATATGAATAATGTGCTCTTTTTCCTTCATTAGGTTTTTCCCACTTTGGGTTTTTCCTAATAAGGTTTTAACGAGGCATATTTATGGTATATTGAGAACGATAGGAGAAATTGATACAGTGTATCTATTGGATCAAGTTATAATGGAGCTAATGCTTTAGATCCAAACGATGATGATATTGAAATCATTTACCAAGTAAAGATATCGATTCTCAAGATATGAAATCAAAGCGGAGCGGTTGTACTCTTTTTCCTTCGATCAAGTTTTTCCCACTTGGGTTTTCTTGACAAGGTTTTAACGAGGCAAAGACGTGAATACTCATATGCCGAGATAGACATCGGGGGAGCAATGTTTTGATGAAACGATATAACCACTCCAAGCTATCGTGCAATCGTTTTGGAAGTTTTTTCCCACTGGGTTTTTCTCCAAACAGGTCCAGAAGACATTTGTATTAATAGTCATTCAAGGGGGAGTGTTATGAATAATAATTGAAGTGTTATGAATAATTGAGAATAATTTGGTGGTTATGAATTATGAGGAATAATTTGGTGGAGGAATAATTTGGTGGAGGAATAATTTGGTAAAAGATGTAATTATTATATGTGAATGACTATTATACCCTTGATGAAATTATGTAATTACGATTGTGCCATTCGAAGTTTTCCTATAAATAGGGCTTCAGTTATTAATGAAATTTATTCCTGAGAATTCCTTAGAATTCATTCTCTCTAAATTCTCTCTATTGTTTCTATACTTTTATAACACAAACAAATGATATTTGGTGTTATCTTAAAACTTTATTAAAGACACATCTAATGCAAAACAAAAAAAAAAAAAAAAGACACATCTAATGAATCTATATATACTTATACTTATATTTAACTATTAAAAGTCTAGAACGGATGGGAAACATTTTTTTCCATTTTTAGCCTCATATATTAAATTAAATTACATTTGCATTATGCCTTGAAATTATTAAATAAGCCTTTCAATTGCCCTTTTAAATTGTAATTGTGAATAATTTTTAATTTTTTAAAAAAAATTTTGACACTAATATAAAATGAATTTTTTTGTCACTCTATTTTCTATTTTCTCATTGTTTGTATTCTTTTTGATTTATCATTCATTAGTTTTCCCATGAGTTTTGACTATAGGTTCCAGGGATCAATCTAGCTTGTGTCGGCCCAATTTTTATTTTTATTATTTTTAAATTTTACATAGAAAAAATTGTACAGTATAATCTTAGTCAATTAATTGTTTTATTTATTACAAGCCGTATCATTAAAATTTCTAAATCATTTCCTAAATTAGTTCCAAATATATGTGTGATGTCATTATTTAATTTAATTAAAAAGTATAGAGTTGATTGTATGCACTAATTCTATCAAATGCTAGCGAAATGAAATGAAATAGTACATAACTTTAAAATTGAAATATGCGGAAAAAAATCCTAAAGAATGATTTTTTCCCTATCTTTTTAACTATCAAATAAAAGTCTCTGAATATTAATTCCTTCTTGAAAAGTAAGTTATCGATGAAGTTTGACTAATTATCATGCAATTAAGTTGTATAAATAAATTCAAATAGTATGTAATAATTAAGATATTTAACACAAATAATCATCTCAAATTTATGCCATGTTTTTGAAAGAAAATTTTTACCATTTAAAAAGAAATTGCATGCTATTTTAAGTAATAAATTTTAATTCAAAAAAATCTTATTGAAATTTATGACGGCATGGGAACACTAAAATTTCTTTTAAACGTGTTAACATTTTTCACAAACTAAATTCATCTTTTCCAAAATCTTTCGCTTAGCAAATTAAATTATATATTGAATCGAATAATTAATATATAAGGAGAAAATATATTATAAGTAAAATATATTTTGATTAAATTTATCTAATTTAAAAATATTTTAGAATGTATTTTAAAATACGTGCGACACACGTTTACAAGAACTAGTTGAGTAAAATATGACAACGTAGTTGAGGTTTTCCTTCATCGAATAAGTCATGTTTTTAGATTTAAAGTAACATTTAGACACCACCACTAAACTAATTAATTGTTGAGACTATCCATTTCCTTGTACTTCTTTAGATAGTTATCTCCCTAGCTGGCTTGGAGGTTTTACCTTGGGGACTAATTCACAAATTAGAGTTCGGGTTGTTAGATTTGTTAGACGTTTTCTTATGAACTAGCTGTTTCACGCATACGTTACATGGGGGGACAAATTTTTCAACTAATAACGATATTGATAAATGTTAGTAATATTAACATAAAACCCAAAAAAATAATTAAAGTAAAGAATGGGTTATAACAATAAATTTAATTAATATAACTAATGAAATAATTTTATAAACATTTTAACAAAGTTTCCCTTATATTTCGCACTAATCCATCCTGCAAATATACAAGGAATAACTCACCAAAATTCACACAACATAATTTACTATTCTGAACAAAATAGTTACTTAATTAGCATTTATACCTCTACGTTGCATGTGATTACAATTCGTTGCATAGATTGTGATAATATATCGTATTTTGTTCATTGCAAGATTAATTTACTAATATAAATCCAAAATAATATAACATTAAATGTTGTAGCTATCTAAATAATCATACTAAAATAATTCTACTGACGTTCGTAGAGCTTGATCGTGATTTTTTCTTTAGCATTATTTTACATTCTATTATATACAATTATAAGTTTTGGGAGATATTAATTATACATCAATGTGATGTACGTTATTGACAATTTATATGTACATAATAATTTTTAAATTTTGATTATAAAATATAATCAATATAGAGATATATTATAAAAATGGCAATGTACTGGGTACAGCCCTATAGATCCTAATACCTTGTTCTTGCTCTGTTAGAAAACACTTATTCCCGTTCTCGGCCAATCCTCATTTAATCTAGAATGAGTGAGGATGATACAAGAATTACGATAGGTCGGTCCCTCCCCGCTAGAAAAATCTCATCCCCGTCCATGCCCCATCGTGATGGCTTAATCAAAAACTTTTATGTTTACTTTTTAATATATGTGCTATTGACATTTTAACCTTTCAATAAATACCTTCTAAATATACTAAACATGTATATTAATATGTTAGATATAAACTCACTAAGTTAACATCTTAGGTATATTAAATTTTGAACGATTTGATATAAAATTTAAATTAATTTGGACAAAATAAATAAATTGAAATATATATGATTAATACTTAAAATATACAACCTAACCGATGATACTTAAAATTTAAATGAAATCTCAACTGACAAAAATTGATATAAAATAAATAATTCAAAGTAATTAGGATTCTTAATATTTATTTACGAGATAGAAACTCAGATAAATATTCAACATATTCTAATTGATTTGTATAATTCTAATAATTGATTGAGTCGATAGTCAATTGTTTAGTAAGAATTCTTGGACTTATTTCATAGCAAGAGCGATAGATTGCATAACAAAATTATTATATAATAGTTTGTTCGAGAAGTGTGAAAAGAAAAAATTATTACCACTTGAACACCCAGTTCTGGGGCTTCTTACTTTAAAATTTTTTTAACAAAGAGCATATCCTTTGAAGCACCCTTAATTGTACAAAAAGAAATATTAATATTTTTCCACCAACTTTAACGCAAAAGAATTGTATTATAGAAAATACAAAAACATATGAACATCAAAAGAAAAGCACATTTTGAAAAAAGAAGGGCAGTGAAAAAGTAAATGAAGTTAATTAGAGACTAATGATCACTGCACTCACTTTATAATAAGATGTAACACCCCAATTCTAGGAATCAAAAATCTTATAGATGTGAACTTGACTTTATTTTAAATACGAAAAAAGTTACACTAATTTTGGAATAATATTTTTCTTCCCCGTAGAAATCTAATTAATTTAAGCTATATTTTATTTTTTAAACAATTATATTCCCCTCCTACCCCTCTTTTAACAATTTAATTGATTTTGATTAATTTTCATCTAATAAAACTGTGTCAATTTTCGTCAAACGAAAATATAGCCAATTAAATCTAAGAAATACAATTAATTGCAATTAATTGTAATATAATTCATTCTAGTTAATTCTTATTTTTTAGCAAATTATTTATGAAAATAATTTATTATTTCTAAAATAATTAGTTTTTTAGCCGCATTTTAAAGCATATTGCGAATCTAATTTTAAAGATATCTTTAATTAAAGAGACATCTTGCAAGTCAAAAGATATATTTTCTTTTTTAGAGGAAATCTTGTCAACTATGGAAATCTAATTAATTTTAATTATTACTTTTTAATTAATACTATTTTTCGATTTTACCAATATAATTAATTTCGATTAATCTTCGTCCAATGAAACCGCGCCAATTTGGATCCAGTGAAACCAAGTCCAATTTAATCTTAACAGTATTATTAGTTTTAATTAATTGTAGTATAATGTTTTAACTAATTTTCATGTTTGGATAATTATTTATGAAAACAATTAATTATTTATAAAATGATCAGTATTTTTAAGAATTGTACGAATCTAATTTTGAAGAAATCTTGTAAAAAATATAAATCAATTGAAAATATTTTTTTAATTTCTTAGAGAAACTTGTAGCAATCTAATGACTAAATTAATCATATTTCCCCCTTTCGGCGATATAATTAATTTTAATTAATCTGTGCCCACTAAACCCATGTCCCACTATATATTAGCAATTGAATTTATTATTTTAATTAATTATATTATAAATAATTTTAGTCAATTTCATGTTTAAGCTAATTATTTCTAAAAACAATTAATTATTTCCAAAATAATTAGCTTGGTAGCCATAATTCCAAGAATTATATGATTCTAATTTTAAAGATATGCTATAATTAAAAAGATACATTGAATTTAAAAGATATAGATATAGATTCAGTTAATTAAAATTTTGATTAATTTTACAATTGAACGATTAATTAAACAAAATTGATGTTACACATTGCTTTCAATTCTTGTGTAAAAATTAAATAAATTGTAATTTTTTATCACAGAAAAACTAAATTTTAGAGAAATTACTAATTTTTATTTATTAGCTAATTATTTTTAAAAATATTAAATTCTTTCTAAAATTAATTAAAGAATCCAACCTAAGTTTTAAATTGTTATCCAAGGGATTTGTTCTAGTGGTAAGGAACCCTTTTACCCATTCGTCCTGGGTTCGAGACACTCCGTCCCACCCCTTTGATCTCAAATTTGTACCAAATAAAAATTTTTAAATTTTCATGTTACATATTTATTTTAGTTTTTATGTAAAAATTTAATCAATTGTAAATTATCACAAAAAATTAAATCTTAGAGAAATTGCTAATTTCAATGAATTTTTTTTCTTAGCTAATTATTTATAAAAAGAATTGATTATTTGTAAAATTAATTAATGGATTCAACCTAATTTTGAAATTTTTTATTACAAGTAGGGGATCAGAGTGGTCGGATGATGTCTTGGACTCGGGCTAACTGGCAGGAAGTTTCTTTTATTTTAATTTTGTGTAAAAATTTACTGTATGGTAATTTCATATTGCATAAAAATTAAATATTAACGGAAATTTTGAATTTTAAGTAATTTTAATTTTTTGAATACAAAAATTATGAAAAAATAATCAGTCAAAAATTCATTCTAATTGTTGGACGAAGCTCATATTGCTCAACACATAAACCTATAAATAATTCAAGATTTGAAAAAAAAATTTGAATTTATCGGTTCAAAAATAATTTGAAATTTATCGCAAATATATAATATTGTAGAAAATTAAATTTATAATTTGTTATTGACGTTTCTATGTAAAAGTACAAGTATATTAAGATTTATTTTATATAAAAGTTGTTAAAATATAATGAAATTTATTTTATGTATAAGTTATTGTGGCTTAATTGGTTTTCTTCCGTGTTTGATTTACCTTTGTTGCGAAATATAATAAATTCCCCCCAAAACCTACACAGGGAAGAAGCAAACACAAACATAGAACAATAAAAACACCAACAATTAACGTGGCTCGACCGACCATCAACAATCTCGGGAAAAGAACACTTTTATTAATGAGAAAAACTCTCTTACAATTTTTCCTCACCCTCTCAATTTTTCCACACAAAAATTAAATGAGAAAAAAGCAACACTCTTTCGTTCTCTCTCTAATTTCTCCCCTCTCTCACCCTTTTAGGACACCTTAAAACTAGGTCTCATACCTATATTTATACATGAAAATTTCCTAATCCTACTTGGAACTGGAGTCCCTTTTCCTTATACATGAGCAATTTCTAGTCCTAATTTGAATTGAACCCTTTTTCCCTCTTGAGTCTTTTAAATATTTTAAATCACATTCCTAACAATCTCCACCTTGATTTAAAATATTTAAATTATGACCACATCTCACCACCAAATGCATGCCCCTTTACGGGTACGTGCCACCACTTCTGTCATCTGTTTGAGAAAAAAATGAATAGTGTTCATAGACTCATTGACTTAATCCTTGTCTTTGAAATTCACACTTCATTCTTCTTGATTTTAGCCATAGAACTCATCTTGACAGCCTCAGAACTCTCAACAATAGTGGAAGACTCCACTCAGTGCGACTATAATCTTGTAGCTCTACTTAAAATTGTCTTCTCTATCAACTTGTACAAATTGTCAATCTTTTCACCTCTCATTATTGGCGCAGAATTTTTCATCACAAATATACAACGAATATTTATTCGCAATGTAGATTGCGTTGGACCAGAGTTTCAATTTGGACTCTCAAGATTGATCAAAAGAAACTTCATGAAAATCGATTTTCAGCCAATATAAATCAACTTTAGGTAGAAAAAATTTAAGACAAACATGGGATTCGACATGGCTTGCCTTCCTGAATTCACGTATCATGACTTTTTATGATTAAACTTGTATTAGACTCGAAAACCCTTAAAATTTGATGAAGTATAGTCACATTATTTTATCCGTAAATATTTAATGTATTATATATTAATTAAATATAATAAAATATTTTATAGCCATAAAGGCACCCAGTTGGAGATATTGAGACAAAACACTGATAACAACCATGTAAAATACTATTCTGTCCGTCTCACATATATAGCTCACTTTGATTTGTACACAAGAATTAAGAATAATATTATAAAAGTAAATTTACAAACAAATCTCCTATAATGCCCTTATTTAAATGAATAGAAATTATAAATATATTTGTATTTTCAATAATACAGGTGGGGTAAAATTATAAATGAATATAAAAAATACTACTAACTATAAAAAGGGAATCATATATGTGAGATAACTCAAAAAGGAAAAGTGAGGTATATATATAGGATGGAGGAGGTACATTTGAAAAGTCACCACACCCCCACGAACCACCCCCACCAATCATAATATTGCAATATAGAAATTAATCAATAACCAATTAATATATAGTTAAGAAAGACTTCCATTTCTTAATTGAAAGAGGAAGTCATTTTATAATCTTTTAGTTTTACATGTCCTTGAATTATGGTAAACTTTGGAAGCCTTGAAATAGTCAAAAGGTTATCCTTTATCGTAATTTGAGTTTTTCAAGATTAATTGATACCTCAAGTACGACAGATAATATATATATATATATATATATATATATATATATTGTTATAAAAGTATAGAAACAATAGAGAGAATTTAGAGAGAATGAATTCTAAGGAATTCACAGGAATGAATTTCATTAATAACTGAAGCCCTATTTATAGGAAAACTTCGAACGGCACAATCGTAATTACATAATTTCATCAAGGGTATAATAGTTATTCACATAAAATAATTATTCATAACTACCATATTATTCACGAAATTATTCTACCTAATAATTATTCTCCACCAAACAATTATTCATAACAATTATTTATAACACTCCCCCTTGAATGACTATTAATACAAATATCTTCTAAATTTGTTTGGAGAAAAACCCAGTGGGAAAAAACTTCCAAACCGATTGCAGGATAGCTTGGAGTGGTTATATACTGCTTCATCAAAACATTGCTCCCCCTGATGTCTACTAGCGGTATAGGAGTATTCACGTGCTGCCTCGTTAAAACCTTGTCAAGAAAACCCAGTGGGAAAAAAATTGATCGAAGAAAAAAGAGTACTGCTACTCCATCTGATTTCATATCTTGAGGACGGATATCCTTACTTCTGGTAAAGGATTTCAATATCATCATTGTTTGGATCTAAAACATTATCTCTATTATAACTTGATCCAATAGATACACTGTGTCGATTTCTCTTGTTGTCCTCAATACATCATGAATATGCCTCATTAAAACCTTATTAGGAAAAACCCAATAGGAAAAACCCTAATGAAAGAAAAAGAGTACAATATTCATGTGAATACGCCATTAAAATTGCCTCATTAAAAACCTTACTAGGAAAATCCAGTGGGATAAAACCTCAGTCAAGGGAAAAAGAGTGCAACACGTATTTTATACAAGTATGCTTCAAGCATTTCAAAATCTTTCATGGATTTATATAACATATACATTAGTTGATACGCTTCATTCATTTCCACGTGAATGAAATTTAGATATCATATAATATCATGTTATATTCAGTGCTTATATGCAATCAACAGCTTCGATCTCATTTTCTCACTATATCGAGATATATACCTAAATCTCTTCTGGAGATTTCATATTAGTTGAGATTGGGCTGCCTCATTAAAAACCTTGTTTGAGAAAAACCTTTTTGGGACAAAAACATCAATCAAGGAAAAGAGAACAACATATGAATTTCTCAACAATATCAATGTAGATATTTTGAGCCGTTGCATGCACTGATACAATAATACATTTGAAATCTCTTCAAGAGTTTCATTCTCATTTCTCATTAAGCCCGTGCATGAACACTTTAATCATACGGGCATATATTTTAGCATCGGTATTTTCCAATGGATTTCAATATCCTCACTATCATATGTAGCGCTATCTTTTCATACTGTGTCGACACTTTCAATCTTATTTCTTTCCCCATATCGACATAACTTATCGAGATATCTCATTATCAATCCTCTTGTAGGATTACACAATATAGTTATGTATATATACTCTTCAAGAGTATATGCCTCCGTTATTAAGACCATCTTTTATAATTTACTTTGATATATATGATTGGGGAAATCTCATAATATCAACACTTCTAACAATATTAACTTATCAAATCATCGTAACTGATATATGTGATTGTTCATAGTCTTTCATGCATCCTTGAACTTCAAGTTCATATTTCAATTGTGAGGATATAGTATGATGCATTTCACATATCATTTTCAGCCTTTAATACTCCCCCTCATGCTAAGAAAATTTAGAACACTAAAACTCATATATGTTCTCATCATTCAACCTTAATATGTGAATTTATATAGTTTGCATTCTATTCTCGATATTGGCAATTTATTGGAGGACTTTAAATAATTTGCCACATAATATCCCACTTGTATGCGCATACTCAAATCTTTCAGGGATTTATTCAAATCATTGGGATATATATTTACTAGCTTTATCATTAAATCTGGAAATCATGCTCATACCGTGAGCAAATCATTTCGTAATCTTCCAATTATAAATCATATAGACATGTGACTATCTAGTGGATCCATATCATAATATCTAGTAGTCCACATGGAGGATGAGTGGGCTCATATTTCTCATCCTTTACTCCATATATATTTGGGATTTATTCCCAATATTGGCTAGTAATGATTTCATCATTTATCGAGAACAATCATTGAAGAATTCTTTTAATTCTTCACTTGAAATATTGATTTCAATAATTATTTAAACCGGGATGGTCAGTCCGGTTTTGCAAACGAGTATTATTGAACTTCTAGTTTAGTAAATTCTTATATATTTCACTAGTATCTGTATAGTGCTCAACATGATTTATCATAGAAACAATTCACCGACATATTCCATAATCTTTTAGTGATATTATTGTCTACTACTGGTCAAACACAGAGTTACAGCTCATACGCATCACATCTGGCTATTGTTCAACTGCGGAGTCTTAGCTCTTACGCTTCATATTATTTATTTAAAATCGGAGTCTTATTTCATACGCGTCGTATTATTCTATAAATAAATCATCAAAATTATTGCAAAATTCATCCTAACAAGGGTCTATACATTATAATGGATCGTATGCTCTCAAATCTTCGAAAATACTATCCATCACTACCGATCAAAATCCTAAAAAGGGTTTATTGAAGTAGGCTGGAAAGATTAAGGATGCTAATGCATAAGAGTATCGCACAAGATATCTGATGCTTGATTGAAGCAAAGGTTCGATTATCTGGTGATGTTTCAATTCCTTCTAAATACATGCTTGGTATGGGTAAAAGTAGTTTTTCAAAAAACGGAGAGCAAAAAGATTAGGAGGATACTACAAGTGTGCTCGGTGGACATTTGACACTCAATGTAATTCTGTGGGGTACTTGTCCAGAAACCGAGAAGATAAAATAGCATTAATTAAGGATGGATTGAGTAAGGAGCTTTTGGATGATATTCAACAGGCTCTTGAGACACATCCTAGTGGACACGTACAAGGTGAGCTGATGGCCTTATGGGCCAAATTCAAAAATCAACAGGCACTTTATAGTCTTGAAATACTTACTTTAAAAGATCCTGTCTGTAAATTTAGTAAAATAACTTAGTATAATGATTTTCCCATATTTGTATAAGGCAAATTTATGTAATATATAAGATCAATATTTTTCTTTTATTTGTAAATATCGTTTTTCGATTTTAGACTTTTTATTTTCAATCACCGACAGATATATGTCATTTTCACTTAAATTTTTCTGTTGTTCTCTTTTTTTCATATTGTCAAAAGGTAAATAGTAAAATCACTCAGTGGTTTGAAAAATTATCTTTAAATAGAGGGGTTCATGTATCTCTCATTCATATGTTGAAAACTTTTAGTGTAAATAGAGATATGGAGACTGAGATAGCGATGTGAATTTTAGAATCATTTTATGCAAGTCAATCTTCACCTCACCTGATTAAAACTGTATGTGTTCTTGGTGGATCTAGACTGGTAGGTGATATCCAATATATAGATATGACAAGCCAACTTATAAGGGAGTTAGGGAAGTACAACATCAATATACTGTATGGCGGGACTAATACCAAGCTTTTAAAAAGTCTTACAATGGCCGCACAATTATGGGGAATAAGAGTGTTAAGTGTAATACCTTTTCATCGAGTTGAAGCTAGCAATCGTATTGGATCTAGTACTATCATGGGTTCGGCTGAACTGATGGTACAAACGCAGTCTATTCATGATTGCATGATGTACATGATGAGCAATAGTGATGCTTTTATTGTCCTTCCAGGCGGCTATAACACACTAGAGGAAATATTCAATATAACGTCATTTGCATAGTGAAACTTTCATACCAAACCCATAGGTTTGTTGAATATTAATTATTTCTTTGATGGTTTGCTAGTATTTTTAGATCAGGGTGTAGAACATAAATTTATTTCTCGTTCAGCGAGAAATATACTTGTTTCTGCTAATACAGTTGCTGATCTACTCATCAAGATTCAATCATATGTTCAAAAATCTATGGAAGTTGAAACCCATCGATCACAGACCATCGGTGTCAAGCGAAAAAGAGATCCTTTGGATCTTTCATTATGAACCCGAATGTTCGGGGTGGCAGAGTTACGGAGTATTTATACTCTCGAGACGCATCCCTCATTTATGGGTTCAATATATATTTTCTTTTCGTATTTCTATATTTTCGAGTGTTTATTGCCATCTTTGATATTCTCAATATGTTCCACTTCGGCTGTTTTGTACTTCTTCTGGAGTAACAATAATAATATCATATTGGCTTTATTCAAATACAGAAATCTAGTGATTATACTTCTTCAAGAGCATTTTATTCTCATATTAATACAATCTCATATCATCGATGAGATTACTTCATATAATCTCTCCATGCGATATATTTTCTTTGATTTATCAATATGGGATCTATTGAGTATTTTACTTTCATCTATTTATCCAATGGTAACTTCAGGTACCACTTACTCAATTTTTCTGCATTAATATTCGGTAAATATGGAGAATAAATTTTATTCTTATTATCTACTTCTTCAAGAGTAGGATTAGAATGTTTGATCAACTATTTCTTCTGGAGTAGGATTCGTTATAACCAATCGTGTAGTATAACCCACCACATTGGAAATATGCACACCAATCGTGTGGTATTACCCACCACATTGGAAATATACTCAAACTATAAAGTGCATAAATTTAAATTGTAGAAATTAAATTCTCCCCAATAAGTGGTTGAACCTACCACATGGAAATTATCGCAATAAATATAAATTTACGGAATTTAAATTGCGAGAATTAAAATGCATAATGATTAACTACTTCTTCAGGAATAGGATCTGCTTAGTAGAATGTATTACTCATCACTTAGCATATAAAGTGCAGAAATATATAAAACCTTCCATTTAGTGATGGTTGAACCCATCATCAGGTAGGAGGTGTTGCAGTATTTAAATTGCAGTAAATAAAGTGCGAGAATTAAATATTGAATTGCTTCTACGGGAGCAGATTTGTTCTTCTAGAACAAATACTCATTACTTCTATAAGAGCACATTTATCCTTTTAGAATAAGTATATTATGTAATTAAACTCTTCGGGAGTTAAAATAATATTCCGATCTTTTAATTCAAATGGACTTCAAGCCACTTTATATAATCAATGGATTTAGAATTTCTTCATGAATATTCTATCCATTTTTCACTGTCGTCAAAATTAGGTCGGTTTTACCCTAAGGATAAAATTGTCCATTCCAATTCGCAAAGGTAAAATTGTCAAAAATATTTTATCAATGTTTTACGATTGGAAAATTATCTCCTTTCTACTTCAATTTATCAATATCAAAATGTTCAAGGACTATTTTGTAACTTTTTCAAAAGTTGGGGTACTGATTTGCAAATTTTTGAAAGTTTACCTTATCAATATTGGTGTCAAATCGAAGATCTCGTTAAATCAAGTATAATGGAGTCGAGAAAATTTGATTTTGATAATGTGCTCCTTATATCTCGATAAAATGGATGTTATAGTTTAATATATTATTATATTATAAAATAATATACATACCTTTTTCTTCAATTATTTTTCACCTCCAAAATCCATGTGTTCTAATCGCAATCAGCAGAGAAACAAGATTGTACAACAAGTTTTGCAATCTTGTATTCATCATTCTTCAATGTGAAGTCCGATTATCAGAATGACAGTTTTTCTATTGTGAAAAGAAAAATGTTTCTTTATGCGAGCAGCGAATCCAATATGAGACCGACAAATGCTTGAGTGCTTGAAGAGAGATTTCATAGAAAATTGAGTATTTCAATTTGTAATAATCCAATTTCTGATACAGAAGATCATCTATAAGATGCAACTGTAGAGCATACTTCCTTCATATTACTCAAACGGCTAGAGACTCGTGCGGATAACGTGTTATAAAAGTATAGAAACAATAGAGAGAATTTAGAGAGAATGAATTCTAAGGAATTCACAGGAATGAATTTCATTAATAACTGAAGCCCTGTTTATAGGAAAACTTCGAATGGCACAATCGTAATTACATAATTTCATCAAGGGTATAATAGTCATTCACATAAAATAATTATTCATAACTACCATATTATTCACCAAATTATTCTACCTAATAATTATTCTCCACCAAACAATTATTCATAACAATTATTTATAACATATACATATATATATATATATATATATATATATTCTCTAATGGTTTGATTTTATAGGTAGTCGATTCTTATGGTGGTAGGGATTGATTTTTAATGATTTTTAAAGATTTTTAATGTAAAGGAGGAGAGAAAACGAGTGGAGTTGAATGGTGGAGATTTATGGATGTGATGTGATATGTGGATATAATTGATTTGGAAAAAAGAAAAAATAGATTAAAAAGTGATAAAAAGTGATAAATTTTTTTTAAAAGGGTTGGCTAACACCCTTTCTGTCGCTAATTTATCACATTGTCCACCGTCAGTAATTTGGTAATGACAATATCATTGTTAATCACTTCTGTAGCAATTTAACAACGACTTGATTCATTGCAAATATGTTTTTGACTACCTATGATAAAGCCGTTGCAAAATTTGCCGTTATATCCGACAACCTCTTCTGTAGCTATTTAGCAACGGATTTTTTCGTTGCATGCATGCATATTTTATCTACTGGAAAATCGTCACAATATTCTATTGCTATTTGTCAATGATCACTTCTATAGCTATTTAGTACGAATTTGTTAGTTGCAAATGTGTTTGTGATTATCTATGAGAAAACCATCACAATATTCTTTAGCCATTTACCCACGATTTTCTTCGTTGTCAAATTGTTTGTAATTGCCTACAGTATTATTTCTTGTGGCAAACTTTCATGGCTATTTAGCCACCATTTTATCCGTTACAAAATTCTTTATGATAAGCTACAACACCATTTTAAATTAGCTTTAAGTTTGTCTGTGAAAATGAAGTATTTTTCTATTATTTTTGCTTCCAAATTTTTCGAATTCCTCAAAAATTAAAAATTGCGAATGAAAATTTTCATTATGATGCCAGTTATAATATATTTTAATACAAATTAAAAATTAACATAAATTCTACAAAATTGTCATTTCATGACCTAACGGTACGTTCAAAGCAATGAATTATATCTCATTTCAAAATTAATGTAGTGCTCAAATTTGTTGAACAACATGATAACACATGATTCAAAATAAACGACTTAATTATATTGGCTCAATGAATGTATAAGGCGAAACCAAAATGAACTTCAATATGTAAAAACAAAACTAGTACTTTTCTAGTTAAAGAATGCAAAATCAACATGCTCCGAAGAGTTAAAATGGAAATGATGGCACAATTATATTGAATCCCTTAGCAATGACAACGTACCGTAAAGTGCAAAATTGTGGCTTCCTTTCCATCTAAATGTCATTGTTGTAGAAAAGAAATTATACAACATATTTTCAGTACTAGAAAGACTACAGAACCTGAGTTTGAAACTATATATACATATTAGAGATTCTCTCTTGATACATGTAGTTGTAGCCATTCTAATAAGAAATGCCTATTGGTATTTCCTTAGATAGGAATGCACTTCAAGGAAGAGGAATTTCCAGAAATGCTCCGGGGATGTCCCATGTGGCTATAGAGAATGTTACTGTAATATGCTCCATTTTTATATGCTAGCTTTTGCTCCTTATTAAGACAAATACAGAGACTTCATTGCTTCTACATTTTAAACATCATTTCACACCAAGATTACATTAAAAGCAAGAACCTCTAGCTATTAGTTTTCGTACTTGCATCCCAAGTGACATTGTTATACCTACAACAACAACTACTATACTATATGGTTTTGAGATGCCATTAGATTTGAAAACGAATCCTATGAATGGACCTATATATCTTGGATAAGCAGTATACACATACTAGTTTAATTTAGATCCGGTCACAAGTGAAAACTTTTTGCACTTAACAACTCAAATTCTTGATTTCTAATACTGTTAATATCACCGAGCAATAGCTCAAAATTACAATGTAAACAAATGAACACTCATTTACTTATTTAAAATGTCGTAAAAGTACATATCAATATACTTGTGGGCATACCGGCAACACTAGTGATTTCTTCCTCCACTAGGCATGTGTGGAAGTGTATGGATTGAAATAAAATTATCAATTACACTCAAGACAGTGCGCATGCAAAGTTCTTCAAACAAAGACAAAGCATAGAGTTATGACTGAACATACAGGAAACATAAAACTTTCAAATTAAGTCAGAAAATAGAATAGAAGTCTTACATATGCATTAAGTAACGTTCCTATAAGGAATCAGGAGTTGGATATAACGACCTGGATATCATTGCTGTAATCGATTTGCACCTCCTTAATTGTCGTGGCAGACTTTTCCACAGTTTGGTCGCAACCATGCACCTCAATTTTCACTAACTTCATGCAATTTCCCATATCAGAAGGGATCTCGAAATTGCAGCTTCTCAAAACTAATGTCTCAAGTGCTGGAAAATCATCACATGATGCATCCCATGTTACAATTTCTACCGCATCCAATTCCAAAAACATAAGTTTTTCAAATTCTTCGCCGCTTGTGTCCCAAATATCATCCTCAATGGTACCATCCCGTAACTTTAGAACTTCCAGTTCACATAAGTTCTGAATTGTATCCATTTGCTCCGCAGACAAATTGAAGTTACGAAGAGTCAACTTCCTCAGTTTTGAGGGTAAACTAGTCAAATCTGGACTGGGGTCATCTATGACATAACTCCGGCGAAAAGATATGCTAAGGGATACAAGCTGCTCAAGGAAATTCAAGGCAAGGATAGCGATATTTTCTTCAGATGAATCCCAAAACACCGCAAATCTACATTTCAGTCTTTGGAGACCACGTGAGTTTCTCAAGATTTTCTCATCGTTTTCATCATAAATGGAAAGATAAGAAATTGTCTGTAGGCAACTTGTTGGGAACTCGTCACCCTTAGCAGCTCGATCACGCAAGGATTTACTAAATTTTGCACCCCCGCTGAAATAAACAAGTCTCAACTTTGCCATATCGAACAGCTTCTCTGTTATTTCAACCATTTTTCTATTATCGACAAAAAGAATCTCTAAGTTCTGGAATATCTCTATTGACGATGGAATTGAAGAAACTGCCAAGAACCTTAGAAGAACAAGATCCTCTATTTGTGATGAGTTATAAAACTGGAGGTCCATGCTTGATAAATCGAATACCTTAAGAAGTTTCGAGTTGCCAATTTTGAATGTGGATGGATTTGGTAAGTGTCCTAACAAGGAGCGCACATGTAGTCCAAACGCTCTTGAAAAAGGAGGAACTGAACGAGAGTGAATGCCCAGACGTTGGTATTGCTTTTGTGTTGAGGATAGACTGAGTAACCATGACTCAACATCTTGAGTTGGCAAAGGACTACAAAATCAAACATATTAGCAAGCATAAGATTAACAACACAATAGGAAAGAAGAAATATGAGAGAGAGAGAGAGAGGGAGAGAGAATGTGTGCGTTCGTCTTCTTCTTCTTCCTTTTTTTTTTTTTTTTTTCTTGTGCTTACTCTTGGATCACCTTCATGAATGTATCTCTTTCAGCTATTTGCAAGCACAAGTCTCGCGATAGATCATGGATACTACACATTTTCACTCCGCCGTCGGATCTTCTTTTAGAGACTTGTACCAAGCTCCTATTAGTGAGTTGTGTAAGGTACTCTTGTGCTTCTTTTTCCACGCTTTTGTTGTCAACTTTTTGAACAAACCCTTCTGCAACCCATAGCAATATTAACTTGCGCACTGAAATTTCCCTGTCTTCCTCAAAAGCTCCAAAGTAAAGAAAACATGGTTTCAAATGCATAGGTAAATAATCATAACTGATCTCCAGTATATTCCCATGCTCAGCCATCCCTTTAGCCAGGTGGGGTCTTATTCTTTCAGCAACATCCTCCCATAAGTTAGGTTCCTTCTTCAAATTCGCTAGAACTGGGGCTATGACAACAACTGCAAGTGGCAACCCATTACACTTTTTTGCAATTTTGTTTCCAATGCCTATCAAATTTGAAGGGCATGCTTTTTTGTTGAAAACCCTCTTCTCCAATAATTCCCAACATTCCTTTGGCGTCAAATGCTTTAGGGGATGGGCAATGGGAACAATGGGAAAAGATGAAGCTTTAGAAACCAAATCTTCATTCCGAGTCGTAAATAATATTCTGTTTTCTTTTTCATTGTGTGGAATGTATGTTTTGATTTCATACCATGCATCAATATTCCATATATCGTCCATGACAACGATAAAACGACTGCATGTCATTAAACTTTTGCTGAGGAAGTGACCCAAACTATCTTCATCCATGCCCATCATGGCATCTTTGTTAAGGACGTTCATTGACGTCAACAAGTCAACTAACATATTTCTTTTTCGGTAGTTCTGAGAGACAACACACCAGGCGCGCTTGTCAAATGTTTGAACAATTTTCGGGTCATTGTATATTTTCTTTGCCAAAGTAGTCTTGCCAAGTCCTGGCATTCCAAAAATCGAAATAATTTGAAGCTGCTTTGTGTTCCTAAGGAAGTGCTCTTTAATTTTTTCAGCCTCATCATCCAAGCCAATGTCATCTCCAACTTGAAGTGTTTGAGCTTGAGATATTATTTGCTTTGAAATCCCTGCATCCTCTAGCATTCCAGCATCGTATTTCTTTTTCAGTTCTTCGAGTTGCATCTCAACAAGCTCGGTCTTCTCAATGACTTGAGCAAGCCTGATATTGAGATACTTTGCAGGAGAAAAAGATCTAACAACATATTCAACTTCATACGCCATGTCTCTAATGTGTGATAAAAATTCTGCAAGTTGTGGATATTGTTCCACTTCCATATCCCCAAGCATAGACCGCAAGAACACGAGCTGACCATGGATCTTTTCAATTTGACCCCTCACATCATTATCAATCCTATCATCATCCTCGTGATTCTTTAGATCTTTGATATCATCAAGAACCGAATCAACAAGAAAGAGGGAAACCACATCAGTCCCTTGGGTCCAATGACTCAATGATGAAGTCTTCGAGATTGTATGCTCAATGGTCTTTTCTTTCACAAACTTCAGATTCCTCAGCAAGTGAGAAAGACCTTCGCTCATCGCAGACACTAAAATACGATCCCTGATGAAAAAGAATGAACGGAGGAATCTCCCCACATCATTGGCAACCTCTTCAATATCTGTCAGTACGTTACTGCTCTTATGGAGCTGTGTGGGCTGTGATGATGGCGTATCTCCGAGAAAGGTGATGAGAAATTTTAGCTCCATATAAAGTGCTTGAATCAAGTCCTTGACTCGAAGAATAAAATTTGGCTGAAGGTGCAATATTTCTTCTAAAATTTCGAGAAAAAGATCAGTTGAGAGTGCAACCAGCTCAAAATGATTGTGAGGGCTCTCAATGTTGGGGACTCGAAAGAATCCTTCAATTTCTTTCATGAAAGACCAGAACAAATTGGAGAAGTCTCTGTTTTTGGGATTGTCCCAACAGAACTTAGCTGACTCTTCGAGGCTCTGTAATGAAACAATTACTTTGTGGTCCTTAGTGCACGTTTTCATTATAAACTGGATGACAATCACAAAGAGTCGACCCTGGCCATCGAACATTTCAAGTCTTTCGCTCTTGGATCGATATTCGAGGAGTCGCTTCAGATGTGATGTTGAATGATCCATTTCAGGCTGTCTGTGTACCTGTCATTTTCGTCAACACACGCATTAAGTTAAAGAAAACATGTACTAAATACCTTAAGAGCATGTGAATATAAGTTCCTTTGTTCCTTCTCTAATATCCCACCAACACTATGCTAAGGATACTTATGAGTGAATAAGGATGTATCATGCATATGTCTTTTGTCGGATAATAAGCTAAGGAAACTTCTATACAACTGTGATAATATTACACTAGTTATTTACGTATGTTTGATAGCGATATTGGAAAGATAATTTTCAAATATGTGATTGAGAAATTAAAAAAAAATATATATATATATATATATATATATATAAAAGATTGTCAAATTAATGTAATGAATAGTAATAGGAAGGAAATTAAAGCGAGAACAAATGATTTTTTTATTTAAGTTGCATCAAATAAGCCCTTAAATCTTAATATGTAAATTAAATTGCTATAATTTTACTTAAATATCAAGTCATATATTAATTTGAAATATGCGATACTGAAGAGAGAGAGAGAGAGAGAGAGATGTCTTCATCAACCTCCAAATAATGATCAAAATATGTATGACACAACCATAAAGTATTACTCCCTTCATCCCAAATATATAGGCTATTATTCATTTTTTAGATGTCCCAATTATATAGGCTATTTTCTATTCATTTACAACTATACCTCTATTTAATTTGTACACCCTAAAGGCTTTTTGATAGTTTCAATAACTTTTTAAACTCATTAATAAGGGTAAAATAAAAAAATCATTTGTATTATTAACTTTTCCAATACAAGTCTCAATCCGCTTGGAAACTCAAAGAGACTTACATATTTGGGATGGAAGGAATACTACTTTCAATGATTTCAAATGTTTAACGTGGTAAACGTGTGACGTAGAGAGAATCATAAGAAGAAGCTGCTATAAAGAGATACTTGAAATAGTCGAGAAAAATCATAACCCATCCATCTTTTTGGAGAAGTAAAGTTTTGTGATAGTTAAATAGTTGGCAAAATTATAATAAACAAATTAAAATTAAAAAAACAAAAAATAAAAATATAGTTGGCAAAATAAGTGAATCAAATACTAAACAATGTAAAAGCTAGCGAAAAGTTTAAACTTGAGGTTTTAATGTTAAGGTCTGTGATTATAAAATATTAATAAAAATAATGTTACCCAAGGTCAAATAAGTAATACACAAAAATAGTTTGAGTTGTCTAACGTTTGTTCCTTTGAGGGGCTTTTATATATTGTATGTTATCGAATTGAAACTTCAAATTTTCATAGGACTTTTGAAATCATATAGGTCCGGTGGTGTTTTGAATTGGAGTAAATCACCGATAAAAGAGTATCTTTTTCACTATGCCAACTCTCTTAAATTTAAGTATATTTTATGACTTTTTAAATTCCTATAACATTTGATTTTGTTGCTTCTATGACTTTCTTTTTTAAATCTAATTGATAAAAAAAAGAGTACTGGCGTGGCTTTCGACGTAATAAATAGGGAGTTTATATCCAATGCCTCAAATGAAAAGAGAAATAAACTTGGATGACTGTTTTTGCAAATTAAACAGGCCCCACTAATTGTCACGTCAGCACTGGTCTCGTGCTTGAACATACTTGCTTTTTTCATATGTGACCTTTTAAAATCCATTTGTGACTTTTTTAGAACTCGTTTTTTAATTTTTTTTAGGAACTAAGGATATTTTTGGTCTACTCAATCACCTGGGGCAATCATGAGCGATCAAGTAGGTGTTTGATTTTGACATTTATTTTAGTAGAGTATTTTTCTAATTTCAAATGTAAACAATCATATTTGTCGGGATAACCCTCAAGACTAGGTGTTCAATATTGGATCCAGGCCATCTTATCGACCGACCTTTTGAAACACATGTGAGATTTAATTATTTGAGAACTAAATTTATATACTTCTCTCTTTGGTTGCTGTAGATGATTTGAATTTTCTCTTTTAAAATATTATCTCTAACCAGCTTTTTTCTCTACCTTTAAACAATGCGATGTGTGAGTGTTCAAAGGAGTTTCCTGCATGTGTACGTTTCATGTGGTGGTTTCTTTGTGGCTGTAGGATCATATATTTGAGCTGGACTTATTGTTAATCACAACTGTTTGGTGCTAATATAAAGGAAACTTGTTTGTCATTATTTCTATTAAATTTTAATTTGTCTACTAGCTTAAATCTGTTATTGAGTTATTATCTGTGTTGGTTGCATGCAGGTCCATATTAATCTGCAGTAACCTTTTTTTTTTTGAAGCATTATAAAAATTTTATCTCAAATTTGGATTTCAACATCAGATAATTTGATAAAAAAGAATTACTATTTTCTTTTAAAGGCATGGAATCATTGTACAACAAATATTAATAAATTCACATTAAGGTCGAATGATAAATTACATGAAAATGGTGACGCAATTTTTGTCTAAAAATAATTCAATCCATTTTGACTATTATTATATATTGCAATAAATAGATTTGCATAACTTATGGTATATATCAAGGTCGCTTAGCGGTTAAAGGCTTAATCCCTTAACGGGAAAGTCCCAGGTTTCAATTCCCAACATCCCTTCCCCTAATTCCCCGATAAAATTAAAAAGATAATAATAAAAAAAAAAAAAAAAAAGATATGCTTAGTTCATGTATAAAGGACAGACATGCAGATTAGAAATTTTTTTCCTTTTTTTTTTAGAAGCATGCAGATTTTTATGACCATTCAGCATATCACTAATCACTCCAAAAATGATTTGGTCCCAACCAAAGTGCACGTTTTGGTGCAACTTAGGGTGATGAGGTACATGAGCCGTAGTGCCACATGGTCCACAATTTTACTAATCACTACCACTAATATATGAAAGAATGGATCGCAGACAGTTTTTATTTTCCTATTTTGCCCTTACATATTTTTTGAATTCCTTATTCACCCTTTAGCTCATTAATTACAAAGAAAACCCTTCATTTTGTGTGAGAAGTGTCAAAAATAATATATAATACTCTTACCCATAACTTTTGAGGGCTTCAATGAACTAGAAATTAATAATTAGCCTTTAAAAATTGACTCTTACAAAATTTCGAGTTGAGGTTTTCTATTTGACATCTCTATGTAATGCATATTTTTAGACGTAGCTATGACAATACAAAGTTAGAATAGTTCTCCGGGAAGAGTATTAGTTGGAAAATAAAAGTTTGTATTTTTTTTAAATTTATTTTTATCTGAATTAATGAGTGGAGGACAACTACGAAAGTAGGAAAATTATATAATGGTGAAATACTCAAGAAAATTTCAGTTGATTCAAACTTTCTACTTATTATGCACTATAATCACAAAAGATAAAATGCCACATTTTGGTTGATAATTGATATGTGACACCACACGAGGCGGGAACATGCGTCAGTCATCAACCAACATGTTGGAAATTTAAGCATTTGATCATTAGTGAGTGACAGTGATTGTAAAGGTTTAAGCATGTTCTTTTACACTTTTTCGCGTTTTTGTACATTTTTCTTCAAAAAATTTTAGTTTCATCTGTGGTTTCACGCTTTAACGCGCTTTCTCATGCTTTTTGAAACACCGAATAGAGTTGTACGCATGATATTTAAAAATGTCTTTTTAAAATATTCCTGAAATTTTGTGAGGGCGTGAGACCGGGGGCACCGAACACAAGAACAAGAGAAATGGTGTAACTTCTGTAAATTGTGTAAAAGTTTCCTTTTTAATTGTGTATATACGAATGTGAAAAATATGGTCTAATGGTCCTCACACAGGAGCATTAACTAGATGGGAAAATTTATTTACATCGCTTCTTTTAGTATTAATAACTAACCAATAACCATATACACCATATTTTTATAACGTTGAAGATCCCCCTAATTTTTATTTATTATAATTGCTATGTACCTATAATTTTTTAACTTTTTTTTTCCCAAATCTTTCATTAGTAATCATTTCTTATTACTAATCAGTGTTTTTATTCAATAAATTTGGTTTGCAGACTGTAAAATAATAAGAAAACATGACGCGACATTTTTGTGTCACTTTTTTTACTTATTTAAAAAATTTCATAGATCTTTATAATGAAATTTTTAGAGCAAAATTGTGATTTAATATAAGATGTGATAATTAATTGAAAGTTAAAGATATAATAAATAAAAAAGAAAAAGAAAAAGAAAAGAAAAGAGTTCAATGACGTAAATAGAACTATTTGTAAAGATAAAGGATGTTGAACACAATTACAATGTGGTGTAATTATTAAAATATGTGATGTAGAAACAGTCATTCCAAATAGGAACAAAAGATCAAATATCAATATATTGGTCGATAATTGACACATGTTACTATTTCCCTGATAGTGGGGTACTTATCAATTATTGACCAATACGTACGTTGAGAACTTAAGTTATTAATATGTTGGCATTTGATCATTAGTGTCCAACTAGCTAATACACCTTTAAAAAAATAAATGAAAAAAATTTTAAAAAGTAAGAAAACTTACCTAAAATACCCTTATATATGTCTCTAGATTTCGATCGATCGATCGAAAAAGTTGACCTAACACGAAAATTTTCCGATGGGCATATTGTCCAGATTTGTGCAGAGTCAAAAGCTAAAAATTCAAAAGAAACTCTTTTAGGGAGGTGGATAAGGAAAAGCAAAAAGTAAGGAAAAAAATTACTAATAAATTCGGTAATCCTACTGACAGTTGTAATTTTTCGGTGGAGAACTTTAAACTAAACAACGTAATTATCAAAACTCGAAAAGACAAACTATCCACAAAAAAAAATAAAAAAAATAAAAAAAATTTCAAGTGAAGAATTATTCCTACAGTTACGAGGTAATCAAGTTTAAAACGATGAATACTGTGGATGACAAGATAAGTAGGATTACCTTTTCCAAGGAAGTTTAAAGAACTCTTTTCCAAATGGTGTAAGAAGAACAGGGAATAAGCAGTATTTGCTTTGTTGGGTAGGGAAGGTTCGTGTATGATTGATTCAACATGCCGAGCCAGGGTAATGACATTGAAAACAATATGTTGTACATAAATTATTATGCTATAGAAAAAGAGGACTTTTATTATAATAATAATGTGTAATGAGACATGAATAATATTTTTCTCTTTTGTCACATATTTTAATAACACCTCACATTATTGTAAGTGTGGATACCCGTAAGAGTGCATGTATTTGTAGCATTTTTCTATAATTCGTTTGTCATGTTCATTGATATTGTAAATCACTAATGCTACGATCACATTATAGTTTACCACTAAATTGGTAATTAACTAGCTGGGTGGTGTGCTGCAATCGTCGAGTGGGGATATTGTGATAAATGATTCCACAAGATTTTCACAAAATACTTTTTTTTTTTATAAAGATTTTCAAACATTACTTAATTGTTAATCAATTGATAAATCAAGATATACTTATAACGATTCTCATTTTAAATAGAACTAGTATTTCCCCCATGTGATATGCAGGATAATTAAAATAATTTATTTATATAAAACAACAATAATAGAAAACAAAAATAAAAAAATATATAATACTGATTTCAATAATGGTTTACAAATTTTGATCAAACCATTATCTTGTAAGAAAAATGTCATATCAGTTGTTGTAATTAATGATTTTAAACAATAACAAAATATTTGGGATCAAAATTTAGACAATACTTATTTGGACAAAAATAAATAGCCCTATTAAAAATTTTGCCTAAATTTTTATCATCAATGTCATTCCAGCAGCTAAGCCACGACAATTTTTTTGAACACAGATTTTAGAATATTAAGTGTTGGAGATTTTGTGCGATGTGTGAATTGTGTATTGTATAAAATAATAAAATTTCTCTACAAAATATTTATAGGTGAAACTCTGTATATTAATTTTTTGGTAACAAAAAATTTGTTCAAAATAATTGATAAAAAATTTTAAAAAATCACTAATGCGTGGAATACTAAATATAAAAAATTAAAAATTAATTTGAAAATAAAGAGATGATTAAATGATAATTTTGGCAAAAAATTTTTCAAATGGCTTGTGAAATAATGAAATGAGATATGAAAGTTACCGTTTTCTATTTTTTTATAATTAATTACTTATTCATTATACATTTAATTATTTAACTGCGGACTATTTGATCTTAAAAAAATTACTCATTATTTGAACCACTTAATGTACATTACCCATTAAAGCTATCTGAAACCACCATTTTAAAGCAGTAAAAAAAAAACTTCTTAGTTTTTTAAATATATAAAAAAAAATTCTAAAACAGAAAACCCCAGCTCACGTGGCATTGTGAATATACATATATAATTTGAAAATAAATAATTAAAATTTAATATCCAAAAATTAAAATGTATATAGAAAATGTTAATTTTCATTTTCTTAATTAATTTAACAGGTATTGTAAGCTGTAAGTTTGATTTCTTATCACATTTTCATTAATGAATGCAATAATAGATATAAAAGAATTAAAAAAATATAAATTAATTAAAAAATTAGAATACATCTAAAAAAGTAAAATAACGAAACCAAGACCAAATAAAGAAAATAGAATAAATTAAATAATAAAAATAACTAGTTCTTAAAAAAGGGTCAAATATGGCACTGCCACCTAGGTACTTTGCCTAGGTGGCTCTTTTAAATTTATATATAGTTAGATAATAAAATATAAGATTAAAGAAGACTGGTTAATTATTAATTGTTACATTATTACTTGTAAACACTCACAAATAACATTACTTGTTTTGTCTATTCAAAAAGAGAAAAATTAAAAAAAATAAAATAAAGCATTACTTGTTTCGTAAAATAAAAAAATAAATAAAAATGGCATTACTTGTTCACATGGATAATTAGTGCAATGAACGGCCCTCAGGTTACATACTAATTCGCTTTTATCGATTGTATATATCTATAATCTGGTCTAGCTACTGTTTTGGTGGTCCGTGGTTGAATATTGATAATTTTTTTATGTTGAAAAACAAATAAGCCACTAGATTTCACCCTATACGTTTCCAGTCTGGCATGTGATATAAATTAATAAACCAAAAAACTTTAGTAATACTAATAATGATCTTGTACATATAGATCCACAAATTGCGCTGGTCTTGCTTGTGCACAAGTTGACTGAGACAGGTAAATTAGAGCCAAGTCAGAGAAGTCGTAATAAAAAGTTCATGAGCAACATAGTGCTGACAAGGCTGATTTTAGAATCCAATATATTTTTACAGGTAATTAGCGCAGTCAGGATAATAATATGTTAAAATATCAATAACTAATAGAGTTAAATTTATATTATAATCTTTAAATTATAAAGAGTGGGTTTGGCTCTCTACATTTGGAGAATCAAGCCCACTATTTAAATTAAAATATTAATGTAAAAAGCTTGTTTCAGTCAAATTTTAAGACATGAATCTTTAAATTAAAGAATATCACATATTGAGAAAATTTATTGGAGATGCTCTTAGTTATCGCTGACGCACTTGTTTGATTTGCAAAGTATAATCGAGGTTTTTAACTTAAACCTGTTATATAATTTATTTTTAACCCATAGATATCTTTCCAAACTAATTTAGTAATAGTTGTTTACCACCATACCTCAAACCAACATATGCTACTCCCCAAGCCCCCTTCACCACTTCCCGACAGGTTGGAGGTTCGTGTGAACTCACGATCTCTCAAATGTTTGGGCGTAAACCCCGTTTGAAACGATGAGCGTTATTCTCTTATATCTCAACAGTGTGGAGCACAGCAGAACAACTCTTCGAACCGTCTCTCATATTCGATGATGTCCATCGATATAATCTCCCCCTTTGAACATGGCCCATGTTAGAGCATCTTCATCAGCCTTGCTTCTTGTCCGTGATGCAAACTCTTACCAATGACTCCATATACCTACCAATATGAATTCAGCAAATGAAACTTTCTTGTCTTTCGAATAGGAGATATGATTGAAGATCTTCTCAATCTGTTGCAACTACTCCTGCATTAGGGGAAGAGATGATGTGTGTGTTTATAAGGGAAGGTGATGAAAACTTCTCAAAGCAGGAAAGAGAAGGATGTTGGGTAGTACTCTAATATACCTTGGACTCCAGTGAAGTATATCTGGTAGATCCTTAAAATTTGAAAAAAAAAATCCTTGAGATTCGTTGTGTCTCTCCTCAATTCAGTTACTACTCATGGTTGGGACAACTGTCTACCTGCATTTATGGTGAATTTTGAAAGACAAAGTGACAACAGAAGACCTCTCGGTAGCAACCTGGGGAACGGACCAATGATGTCAGCCTACCCTAGGGAACTGTCTTAAGAATAGGGGGCTGTGATGGTAGAAATGAACAACTAACCTAGTACAACAGACCGAAGTACTCCCAATAAATAGCTAGGGCCATCATTTCTTCCATTCAATTGATCTAAGGTCTAAGCGTGGTCGAAGCACTTGCTAAAGGTGGAGTCTTCAACTAAAAGCTACTAGCCCGTCATGATGTCCCCAAAGTCGGCCTACCCCAAGGGAAAACTTATAAAGACACACCCCACCCTAGAGTTTCATTCATTTACAAGCAAAACACTTTCACACATTTTCTCTCACCAAGGCATCTCTAGAGAGAGAATCGTGATTATCATCAAAAACACTTGAACAAATTAATTTTTGATTATTTAAGAAAATATGTTGGTCAAAATTTGATTTATTCTAACAAAACAAAAAAAAAAAAACAAGACAACACAAAGAGATGATAGTAGTCATATTAGAAATGTTAGAAATAATACAACACAGTAGACCACACTCTAAATTTAAAATAATACAAATTTGGAATTGGGAAGTCCTAAACAAGGAAAAAACAATGGAAATAGTATGACAAACCAAATAATAGTACATACAGTGTGATAGTTTTGCTTACTCAGCTAAGCAAAAAGACACTGAGAAGAGAGTCAACAACTCTATTCATCAAGACAACATTTGTCTTCATTATTCAAAAAAAAAAAAAAATTACATTACTCAACTAAATGGAAAAATACTTTGAAAAGGGTCAACGCCTTCATGTATCAAAACATCATTTATTCAACATCAATCTCCATTCGATTATTTGCCTGCCCAAAATACAAAAGCCAAAACCTTATCATATTAGCAAATGGTTTTGTCATAGAAACAAGAAATATGCTTCACAATCCAGTAGTAATATACATTACCTTTTCAGTAGACTTTTTGAGCTTGAGCCAATTGAGGTCAATTGACCTGATCTGGAGGATAAATGAATAATTTAAATCCATTACCTCCAGTTTGATTTTTGTACTCCTTTATTTTCTTTGTAGAATGTGCTGCTGATGGGGTTGTACAGTTGAGGTTCAATATCTCCAAGCTAGGAATCTTTGCGAGATCAAAAGGGACTGCGTCAAGTTTATTGCAATAATTAAGATGAAGGCACCTAAGCCGTGGGAAATGAGTAGCAGAAGCTTCCCAAAAAACTAAATCAGTCTTTCCAATGTGAAAGACTAGCAAAGAACCAAAGCCTCCCTCCTTTGTCTTCCATTTTCTTCCTTGGAATGCATTATCTTTCAACTTGAGAATCTTCAGCTTTTCCAACATTCCCAATATCGACATGTGCTCCCATTCAAGTTGAGTTTCTACTATTGTCAGCTTTGTTAGGTTTGATGGGAATTTGTAGTTTTGGGGAAGTGCGTGTATTTTGCCTTCAGAAGGTGGTAAAGGATGTACATCATTCCATAGCTTCAAATTTTCAAGGAATTCTAATCTTCCCAGACTATCAAACAAACTAGATCCATTACCCTTGACATCCAACAGTTTGGCTAACTTTCCCCGGATACCTAACTTGCTTAGGTTGGGAGCTACAGCAAAGACATCTTCGGTACAACATTCAGGCGATATTGTAGAAAGTGTTCTCAAGTTCAAAGAAGATTCGTCTTTGTTTCTTCTTGAGTTAGGGGGAGGACCTTTAACAGTTGTGGATGCATTTGTTTTTAAATGTTTGAATTGAATCATCTTCCATACATCTGCTTTGATTTCAAGGGTGCGTGATGTTGTCTCAACAATAAGAGATTGTAGGTTCCAAAGGCTGGAAAGAGCTTCAGGAAGGATCTTGAATTCGCAAGAGAGAACCAGGTACCTCAGATGAATGAGTAAAGTTAGTTCAACGGGAAAACGAGTTAAACGAATAGGTTTAGCATCCAACACCCTGAGCAATTTAAATGCCTTTGGGATGGAAGAACAATTTTCCTTTTCTAAGATGATTTCATCACGGGCAAAACATAAAAATGACCTAACACATGGACCGGATGGTTTCGAAGAGATATAATTTGAAATTTTGGAATGAATGCAAAGGCGACGTTGTTTTTGTTTGTCCGGGTTGGAAGGATTATGCTGTGTAATCTCAAAGAAATAACCTTCATCTGCAGCTTGTTTCTTACAAAATATATGAAGCATGTCATGAACTTGACAGGTTTTAGCTTTGCCATTTGATCTTCGATCCCCAACCATTACTAAATTCCTGCTGATAAAATCGTCCAAGTATTCTTCAGCAATATCTTCCAAACTCATTTTTCCCTCTTGACTTTTCTGTATGAACCCTTCAGCGATCCAAAGCTGAAGTAGTTTCCACACTGGAATTTGGAAGTCTTCTGGAAACGTCCCTAAGTAAAGAAAACATGGTCTCAAGTGATAAGGCAAGTTACTAAAACTCAATTCTATAACATCATTGATGTTTTTGCTCTCATCCATGTTTAGAAATTCCGGCACACTTCCAGAAACTTTTTCCCATGAATTGATGTCTTTACCTTTTCCAAGAAGAATTCCTCCAATGACCACTAATGCCAGCGGTAATCCTTTACACTTATCGACTATAAGCAATTCATAATCGCTCAACTCATCGGGGCACTTCTCTGCTCCAAGTGCCTTTCTTCGAAGTAATGTCTTACTTTCTTCAGTTCTTAGAAATCGCAACTGATGGGGTTTACCATGGGGGTTGGCTTTCATAGCCACTGTCTTTATACGAGTAGTTAACAAAATTCTACTCTTTTTCCCATTATCAGGGAAAACATTTTTCAGATCTTCCCATGCCTCCGCGCTCCACACATCATCGATGACAATAAGATACTTTACTTTGACCAAAAAGCTTTTAAGTTCATTTTCCAGGTCAACCTCATCCATGTCAGCTTTGCTAGACTTAGTAAACTGTCTAAGGATATCCTGTAACACTTCCTTTCGATTATACGTTTGGGAAAGATAAACCCATGCACGATTGCAAAATTCATACTCAGTGTTAGGATCACAATATATCATTCTAGCAAGTGTGGTCTTACCGAGACCCGCCATACCAACAATTGATATGACTCGTAGTTCCTCTGCTGATCCTGTCAGAAGATTGGTTACTGTTTCAGCTTCATCTTTAAAGCCCACCACATTATCTTCATATTTAGGAGCCTATACATACATCAGCAAGCAATGGTCATAAGATAGAAGCTGAGTTGCTAATACCGATATTATGGACATCAAAGCAAGCCCTCTATATGAAATTGAGGACTAGGATACTCTTCACCGGACAATAACACTAGCAAATTTACGTATGATATATAACAATGTTGCTTTAGTTCAATTAATTAGCTAGGCAAAATAGAGGAAACAATATTTTTTTTAATTGTTATTATTATTTTTATTATCAAAGCTACTTCAAAACAAGTTTACCAAAAATATAATGCTAAATATAATGTTTTTTGTTGGTGGTCAAGTTAGAAATGAGTGTAAGACATGTAAACACTCAACTTTCAACACTCATTAAAAAATCCAAACATCAATTTTTAGATATAGATACAGATACTACACTCATAATGGAAATTTAATATTCCCCCAGTATCGATCACAAAGATCGTATAATAGTTATTTTAACACGGATTAATTAAGAAAATCATAGTTAATGTAGTTGAAACAATAAATTTCATTTTTTTTATATATCCTCACATATTATTAATTGTTTTTATCAACAAAAATGTTGATCATTTTGGAATATTTTATTATACCTTTCAAATGTAAAATATCACAATTTAATAGATTCTTCTTTGTTATTTTTTAATACTTTCAGCTAGATGCTAATTAAATTTTTCCAGTGGTGCTCTGTTCCCCACTGTGGATACTTTATGGTATTCACAGTCAGGAAAAAAATTTCATGGGGGTCCCACTAGCTCTTCCACCATGAGGTGGCAATTATATATTATTCATCTGACCTAATGTAGATACCAAAAATTTTTTTTAAAAATTTTTGGTCAATGATGTGGCGCCACGTTGGCGTGGGAACAGCCCTCACAGTGCCCATGTTGGGAACAAAGCGCTAGCATAAGTTTTTCACCATGTAATAAAATTAGTTTTGACAAATAAAGAAACTCACCCAACAACAAAGACACACAATTAACATAGGGGTCTTCTTTTAAAAAGAGTGGGGAAATCCGAAATTTCTAAATCTGCCCCTACGGACACATGAGTTCTAATCCATTGCCCACTACTATCCCACCATCAGGGGAGACACATGTCACACATCTGCTTATGTATGGGTACCGTAGCATCTCACATGCACAAAACGGATCGGAATCGACGGATCGGACGCACTTCGTAATACTTTATTTATATATATATATATATATATATATATATCACAAAATAAAATAAATAACAAGGGACAGAAAATTCAAATTTTCTTTCTGCCAAACAAATAATAATAATAATAATAATAATAGTAATAATAATAATAATAATAATAATAATAATAATAAGAATAATGACTTCAAAAAGTCGCTGTGCTTAACCATTAAAGATGACATTTTTGTGAACAATAAATATATATTTTGCTTATGTCAAGCTTTCTAAGGCAAACATATTTAACATATTTGTGACAAGCTGTCAAGACCCTAGTAATATCAGGATCAATTTTTCATCCTGTAAATTTAGGGTTCTGTTCTCCTCCCTTATACTCTTCTGGTAATTCAAAAAATAAGAAATTAAAAAATAAATAAAAAATAAAAAATAAAAAAACAAAAAGAATAAAGAAAAAGAAGAGAGGTGTTGGTGACAAGCTCCCTGCCAGGCCTGGGCAACTGAAGAATTAATTGCAGGGCATTAATCAACTAAGCTAATCAATTAGTAAAGCAATAAACCGAGAAGCGAGTGTAAGTAATGGCGTTGTACCTTTCTCTTTTTTGGTGTGAGAACCGCAGCTTGCAAGGCCGCCTCAAACCCGAACTTCTTGTTTTGATATATGTCACTGACCTTTTCCTTGACCTTTTTAATATCTACAGCCATGTTTCGAAGCTTTGTCCCGTCATCGAATATATGGAGAACTTTCTTCATCGGCCCTCGGGCCTGTTGCATAGCCGCCTGAGAAACGTACAGGTCCACAGAATCTTCTGCGTCATATACTAAGTCCCTGATTTGCCTAACCAATTGATTTAGGACTTCCTGATTGTTGGTCCTTTGAGACATGTCCTTGAGGAATGCTTTTAGCAATTTCATGTCTTCGTGCAGAGATTCGACATCATTCTTCACGTCAAGAATCAGATTAACATTGTAAAGAAGTAACTGCTTTAGGTTGTCTAGCAGAAACCCCACAGCCGCCTCGTCCGCCATGTCTTCTTCGGCTAATTCTTGGCGGAATTAATTCTGTTATATATAAGAGAACAGCATGGTGGAAGATAAGGAAGTATATATTCGAAAACTGATGCCCAAGATGAGAAGAAAAGAAAGAAGCTATGGGTTTTCTGTTTAACTTTTGATGGTGGCATGGTGCTGCTGTTGACTTTGCCCTCATTTATAGATGTACACGACTACACGAGTTAATCCCTCTTTCCTGGAACCATCTCAACAATAATTATTTTGAAGGTATCGAAACAATAATTTAATCTTAATTTCATTGTCGACTATAAAATTTTTGGATTTTAAAAACACGCTGCATCTCAATGGTATTTTCTAGTTGTTTTCTATTTTAAGTAAACTAGGGGAGAGAATGAGTGAAATTGAATAATAGAGATTTATGAAACATATGTAGGCCTTACGAGATACTACCTCCGTTCCATAATTATAGTCCACTATTCATTTTTAGGCCGTCCCAAAATATAGGTCACCTTCCTTTTAAAGATATTATTAAAATATTAGTTGTCTTATATGCCCCCATTTAATGTACACAGTTATTATCAAAATAACTTAATTGAAATAAAACATCCAATAAATGAAGGGGTATAATAGGAAAATAAGTTTAAATTTTACTTTTCCAACACTATTAATTGCAATTTTCTTAATCTTTGTGAAATTGAAAGTGGACTATAATTATGGGACGGAGGTAGTCTATGGATGTGATCGATTTAATCAAATTGAAAATAAAATAAAATATGTAAATATTTGTTTTTTCTACAATAGTGAAACACGTTATGTTTCATGTTTTAAAAGCCTCCATCGAAGAGATAGCTCGGGTGGCGCAGGGGTAAAACCCAATGTTTAGGAAACCGGACCGGACCGGCCGGTTCGACCGGTTCAACCGCGAACCGGTCCGGAAACCGGTCCGGTTATTGTGAAAACCGCCTTTTGGAAAAACCGGTCAAAAACCGGTCAACCGACCGGTTCAACCGGTTGAACCGGTGTTGAACCGGCGGTTCAACCGGTTGAACCGGCCGGTTGAACCGGTTAAACCGGTTTTTATAATTTTTTAAAATTATTTTTATAAATTTATTAGTTTTAATTTATTTTTTTATATTTTTTAATTAAAAACGGTTCGACCCCGGTTCGACCCGGTTCGACCGGTTGACCCTTGAACCGTTGGCTTCTCCGGTTCACTGACCGGTTCGGTTTTCTGAACATTGGTAAAACCCGGCCGAACCATGCACGGGTGCCGCCCAAGTTCGATTCATCCGTCAATCAAAAAAGAAAAGCCTCCATCGTAAATGTATTTTCAAAATTTGAAGTTTACACTAGTAACTTATCGTTCTGAACTTTTATTTCGATATTCATTTTAATCCTTCTCGTGAACCACAATGTTAGAAGACGGTGTGGCAGGGTCCAAGTGAGGTGGGTGTTGAAGACGAGGGATTTAGATAAGTTTATGATTTCTATGTAATTTTCATTATGTAAGTTTATTATTTTTTAGAAAATATTCAAATTAAGCAAGGTTTTTTTTTTTCCTTTTTAAAAATAGTATTTTAAAATGACAAACTAAAAACATTTTCAATTTTTGCAAAATAACAGTATAAAATAGAAAATAAAAAATATTTTGAAAACTCAAAACTAAAACATAAAGAGAACACAGCCTAAGCATTTCAACAAAACATTTAAATTTAATAGTGATTATTGACCACTCAAAAAATGCATTTTCCCTTAGTTTGTACACTGTTGACTGATTTTCTACGTGTCACCTGAATACTTATGTGGATCTGGAACTTTAAAGGGTAGATAATATCTGAACCACACTATGTAGACATAGAATACGACAAGAAATTGGACCTTTAGGGCGGCTTGTCATTTCTATTGCCTTATGCCTATAGAGCATTAGGGGCAACATAACAGTATGTCACTCCTAATACTCTACATGTAATGCCCCGTCCGTTTATGTATGTGATTTATGATGTTATGTATGATCATGAGGTGATGAATATGTGCTTGGACCATTGGTGACTTTGTTGTGATGTTATGGACCGTAAGAAGTGTCGAACCGGCCTCCCGAGCGAGTAACGGAACTCCTATAAAATCTGCGGGATTGATATTTGGCCGTAATTTCACGGTTCTGGCCGTAATTATCAGATTCTGACGTCACGTATAGGGTTCTGGCCGTAAGGGTGAAATGAGGAAATGTGCCAAAATTCTGAGAGAAAATTACGGTCGGACGGCTTGGTGATACTGGCCGTATTTATGGGTTACTGGTAACACATGTTCGTTATGGTAGTAAGTTTTGAAGATGCGATGTATAGATTTTCTGGAGGTGAAATACGGTCGTATGGTGTTTTGGTACGGCCGTATCATATGGTTACGGCCGTAATTGTGGAGGTTACGACCGTAAAAGTGGGAGTTACGGCCGTAATGTTAAGTCGGCCAGAATTTGTGGATAAGCTTTAAAACCCTTTTTTTTGGGGATTTTTCATCATTTTCGACCTCTAACACTCCCAAACACTAGAAATCACTCCCAACAAGATATCCTAGGGTCTTGAGGCCATTTTCATCTGGAGGAAGGTATTTGCTTGGAGCTACCCGGTGTTTGGGCGAACTAGGAGTCGAGGATATTGCTAGGAAGTCACTCTCCACTCCACCCTTTGATCTCCTTGATTTGAGGTAGGAAAGTGATGTGTTGGGTATGTTTATGGGTAAGATCTCCCTTGTCTAGTGTTATCCAAGAGGTTATGTGAGGGATTCGTGATTTTCTCGCCTTGTATGACTTGTTTGGAATTTGTTGAGTATCTTAAGGGCTAGTCATGGGATTCCCCTTTGGTATAGTGTCATATATGAGTATGTGCATAACCCTACATATGAATGAGCATAGCATTACATCCTTTGCACGTGTGTGTGTGAGTATGTATGGAATGTTACGTATCAATGTGTTACGCCTTGTGAATTATGTGATCGGTCGAATACGGGAGCTAAGTGCTATACGGGGCAAAGTGCTACACGAAAAGTGGGAGCCACCTCTTGAGCCCGTAGGAGCCACCTCTAGAGTCCCCGACCGAATGAGTCTCGATAGGGCCTGCAACCCTAATATGTGAAACGAGACCTTATGTGGTATGTACGTTGGCGCCGTGTAACACATTGATTCGTAACGGGCCAGTGGTGAATGTGTTAAGCATCTTATATGTTATCCACTCCTACTGAGTCCACATGACTCATGTTTGTATTGTGTTTGTGTGCGTAGACGACGCTAGGAGTCGGAGACGTCCGGGAGATGGCGGAGACTCTTCCCGTACTTAGGGGGAAGCGGTGCGCGTGGAGAAAGGGGAAACCTAGATTTTGGGAACAAAAATGTATTGTATATCTTTTGGAACCTTTGTATCGGACTTTCTATATTTTGGGGACTTTTGAACTAATCTTGTACATACGATTTTGGCCAGGCTTGAATCGTGTTTAAGTAACCATATTATCGTTTTTAAAAATATCTCTCGATTACCGGTATCCATTTGTACGCGTAATGTCCTCTCTAATACGGCGTAATGATATGATTTGACGTGTCGTATTGGGGAGGACGTTACACTACAGGTAGGAGGACGATATACCACCCTTAAAAACTCAATTTTTTGTAGTTGAATGGTATAGACAATGTGTTACAGTAGGAAGTTGCAAGCTGATGTCACACACAGAAATACTAGATGTGTGCGGGTAAACTATTTTATCTAAAAGCTAACTTTTTAGATAGATAGTTGTAGGGATCAGAAGATATATGAATAATAATAAGAGATATAATGATATGTGATATGTAGTTAATATTGATATTTAATTTTTAGTCGTAAATGAGTTGTTGGTAGAAAAAATTAACATAGAATAGGGGCACCATATGTAAATATCACGTAAAAGAGAGAGCGACATCATTTTGGATTGATCTTATTTTTTAAAAATCTCTCTCCCTCTCTCTCTCTCTGCCTTTTTCCTTTTTTTTTTTTTTTTATCTTCTTTCGATCATTTTCCTCTTATTCCTCCACTTTTTTTCATGTCCACATGCTCACATTCAAACTAATGTATCTTTCACTATTATTTTATTATTATTAAATTTATTTATATCTCGCTCCTCTTTTTTACATTTCCCTTTCTTTTCCGTGTATTCGGAGGTCTGCGAGTTAGGTCGTTCACTGTGAGGCCCGACTGAGATAAGGATTAATCCTCCCTCATAATTTACGATGTACTCTCATCCCCCGCCCCAAAAAAAAAAAAAGAATAATCTCTATCAATCTCTCTCTTAAATAGACATTTAAAAATAAATAAGCCATTGAACTATACATAAATTTTATGGTTGACAACGATTATTCACCTAAACCTTTTGGGGGAGGCACTTATTAATTTCCACGTACAGTACGCGAGAAGTCACCACATCAACCCACGTATGACCAACAATTAATCTAGCTCATATGAAAGACTTCCATTTAATTTTTATATAACGAAGTCATTTAATAACTTTTTCATTTCCTCCAATTACGGGGAAACAGATTATTTAAGAGATAATAATTACAAAAAAACACGAAGATAGTACAACCAAATAAAAAAATCAATACCTACGATACAAGCACTATATATATTATGATTTAATGACAACAAATTACAGATAAGCATTGAAATAAAATAAACCAGATCAGATCATCAGACAATCAGTTCATTTGATAAAAGTTGGCTTCGTCGGTTCCTTCGTTAATCCAAATTTTCTACTCTACTCTATTAACACCAACGGCATTTTTATTTTTATTTTTTGAACATAAGAAATATATATACATGTTTTAATGAAACATCAATTTTTGAAATAACATGCAAATAATTTCAAATATAATGAAAAAAATTATTTTAATTAATTGAAAATTTAAAATAAAATTTAAAATTCAAAATTGTGATGATAGAATTATGGGAAAGATTAAGACTTGTTTGGAGAGATTAAGACTAGAATTATGGGATGGGAACATCGACTTCTATCTTCAGCCGGTAGGCTGACACTTATTAAGTCCATTCTTGCATCCATGCCTTTACATTTATTGCAAGTGCTTGAGCCACCTAAATCTATTCTCAAGCGATTATCAAGGCTGTTTAATGCATATCTATGGGGGGCTCATGGCCAGAGCAGGCATATTCATTGGGTTGCATGGGAATCATTGTGCTTTCCATTTGAGGAAGGGGGCTTGGGTTGCCACAATCTTAAAGTTAGAAGTAGGAGCTTTGACTGTCGATTGTGGTGGAATTTGAGGAAAAATGAATCTTTATGGAGCCATGTTATGAGCAATAAACATTGCCATAATATTCATCCTACTTTGGTAACTCCGAGAAGCTCGGATTCTCGTATTTGGAGGAGATTGATGGCCGTTAGACACATCGTGGAGCCTCGTATTGGTGGAAAGTCGGTTACTGGACATTGCCATTTTTTGTTTGATCATTGGCTTCCGTCAGGGGTACTTGCCAACATTACCTCTGTGCCCAATACTAATCTTCAAGTGCGAGATTTCTGGGTGAATGATCGGCGGAATGAAGCTGCTCTATTGCAGCTTCTACCGAAACGGATTGTTGAGGAAATTCAACAACTCAAGCTAAGCCAACAACAAGATATTATGATGTGGACTGGGACTTCTAGTGGTGAATTCTCTACAAAAAGCTGCTCGGAGGCTATCCGTTTGCGGAAGAACAATCAACGTATCCTTAGGTTCGTATGGCATTCCTCAATCCCCCCTTAAATTTCATTTTTCAGCTGGAGGTTATGTAATGATTGGATATCTACTGATGATGTTCTTCAAAGAAGATTTAAGTTCTATATCCCATCCAAGTGCCATTGTTGTGAACACTCAAAGACAATACCACATATCTTCTTGCATGGCGCAATTGCACAGAGAGTATGGTCTCACTTTGAACATAAACTTGGAGTCCAATTTCCCACCTGTCAACATCCTATACAGTTACTCTCTTTTTGGATCTCTGCTATGAAAGGTTCGCCAGGAGATGTGAGTTTTTCATTGCCACTTATTGTTCTATGGGTCCTCTGGTCAGATCGGAATAGAGCTAAATATGATGATATTACACCTTCGGTCTCTTCCACTATTAGTATAATATACTTTGTTATATATACACAGGTTACTTGCTGCGGGGCCTAGGTATCAGACTAAGAAGAGAAAGCGATGGAAGCTAGTTAAATGGGAAAAGCCTTCTCCGGAATGGTTTAAATTAAACACGGACGGCTCAATGGTGAATAACCATGCTTCCGGAGGTGGTCTTCTTCGCGATGCAAACGGGAATGTGTTGTGGGCTTTCCATGAAAGCTACGGTCATTGTTCTATAACCATTGCGGAATTGAAGGTTATCTTCACTGGATTAAGATTATGTGTGGAGCAGGAAATTCCCAATGTTTGGATTGAAGCAGACTCCCAGATTGCCATCTCTTTTTGTAACTCTAGAAGCCGAGGGCAATGGGAGGTACAATATCTACTGGATCACATCAGACAATTGTCCTCTCAAATTTCTACCAAGTTCACGCATATTCATAGGGAATGCAACTTTGCAGTTGACTATTTCGCTTCCTTGGCCCACACGAATCAAACTTTTACTATTTGGTATCCTAACGAGATTAGTGGACGCATTAGAGGCATTCTTAGACTTGACAAAATAGGATTGGCTAATATTCCTGTGATTGTTGAGTAATTTAGAGCATGTCATTGCATATAGCACGTATAGATCATTTGCATTTGTATCTAGGCATCCCTTTGGGAGGTATGGCCGATGTACCCCTCCGGCTAGGTGTAATTTATTTTTGATGATGAATAAAACTCTATCTCGGGCTTGGATTTTTGAGCTGAGATAGTTTGTTAAAAAAAAAAATCATCAATTTTTTAGCAACCTCAATATTATTTTATCAATTAAAATAAGGAAAATATTCATAAATACCAATTATTTGTAATAAAACACACACGAAAAGCAAAAACAAGGAAAAGAAAAAGGAAACAGGAAATTATAGCGTCCTCGACTCCAATGTTACGGTGCAGTGTCGTAATCAAAGGGTCACTAAATTGGCACTAACCCATTTGAGATCCTCTTAATGATGTCTGTGTTAAGGGAAAATTATGCTACATACCCTGGCTAACTTTTGAAATTAGAAAAATATTCTTGTAGGTGATTTTTTTGGGAAAAAGAAGTTCTCAAAGGATCGACAATATTAGGCAATTTTATTTTTTATTTTTTTTTGGAAAATTATGCTATATACTTATTTTGTGATTTTTTTTTAAAATCTATGTGTTACCTTTTTAATATGCATGTGACTTTTTTTTCATTTTTTTTTATTTTTGTGATTTTTTGTGTTATTTTTTAAACCCATTCACTACCACAAATAAGGCTTTTATGGGCGACCCATCGTCCCTAAAATCTCGTGCCTATAGACCTTTAGAGGAAACGTAAAAGACCTTTAAGGGCGACATACTATTATGTCATCCTTAAAGATCTATAGGCACAAGATTATAAGGGCAATAAGTGGTTTCTAAAGTTTCAATTTCTTGTAGTGATTTATCACTTTCCTAACCACATGACTTCATAAACTGTTTATCACTTTTCAAGTATGTTTTGTGACTTTTCAATTCGTACTTTTTTCTTTTTTGTGACTTTTTTTTGAAAAGGTTTTTTGTGACTTTTTAAAATCCGCTTGTGACTTTTCCTACTAATTGTCACTTTTTAATTATTTTTTTGCAACTTTTTAATTTGTGTGTGACTTTTTTTTTTGTTTTCATTACTTTTTAAAATAAGTTTGTGACTTTTAAACTATTTTTCATATTTATTTTTTTCATTTGTGAAGCAAACCCATGTTTCGAAATGAAGCCAACGATACCCACACAAGATTGATTCAAACTCCAAGAAAGTAAAAACCGCGGTATGTGATTGAAAGATCATTCGACCAAGCTTCATGACTTAAGAACATTGATATCTAAAACCAATATGTCGTTTAAGATGTGGAAATGTGAACCAATCGGATGTTGAATGCCGCAAAAGGTTAATCACATGCTTTGATAAGTTCAATAATTGTTCTAAACAAAAATATAAAAAATAAAATAAAATAAGAGAGAAGCATTCGGTCATAACGACAACAAACTCAACAATATCAAACTTGTTTTCACTATGAAGAGAAAACCTTCATATAGAAAGTGAATATTTTAAACCTAAATCCATCAAGAAACTAAGTTACTTGCTCAACAAGAATCAGTATGGGAAATTTGACTTTTCGGGTTGGCCCTTTCGTCCCGATAGCTTCAGACCTGTAAGGTAATAGGAGTGATATCCCTGCTATTGCTCTATAGGTACGAGTATATTGCTACTATATATTACTCCACAAGCACGAGGCTATAGGGACGACCGTCGCCCCAAAGGTCTTTTTTTTTTTTTTTTTTTTTTGCAGTGAATCTTAGCCGCAAAATGAATTAAAATAATGAAAATCAACTCCGATCCAAAACTGAAAAAGGAAATAAGAAATTCGAACACAAGAAAAAATAAATAAATAATCGAAAATGTGACAAGAATAGGAAATTTCCGCTATAATAATTGAAGTGCTAATTTCATCCCTGAAATGATGGAATTTCGCCATGAAATCTATAGGCTTAAAGGCTAAAGCCCATGAGTTTTGTTGTGATGGTCGTTTCTGGCACAAATTAATGTCTTTTATAACAAATTAATTGGTAAAATTATGCTATATCTAACAAAACCGCTATGTATAGAACATGGCAAAAGTATCGGACATATTCAAAAAGTGATGCTCAAGAGGAGAGGGGAAAAAAGTAGTTTTCAGTTTTTCGTTTAGCTTTGGATGGAGCTGCTCCTTGACTTTGGCCTCTATTATAAATGAGTTAATACCTCTTTCCTCAGCCATCTTAAAAATCATTTAGCATGCATGTGATTGGATTATATTTTTTATTGTTTTTTTTATCGATTTTTATACAAAAGAGAAGAAAAAATGAGCGAAGTTGAATGGTGGAGATTTGTATAGTATATATAGGTTCCACAAGATATATGAATGTGATTGGTTTGACGAAAAGAGCGAATTGATAAAAATGGATAAAAAGTGTAAAAAAAATATTGGCTATCATCCTTTAAATGTTCAACTATAAATTATTGATTTTATAAATTAAGTATTTCAAGCAAATACTCACCGTCAATCACTCATTTTATTCATTGATTGACTCATTTTATTCATTGATTGACTCACCGAAAGCATATCCAATAGTCCCTGCGTTAGGGTTGAGGTTTACATCCCAAAAATGGTCCTTCCAAACAAAGTACCATATCTTCACGACTACCATTCAATTACTACCTTTGTCCCAAAAATAGAGTTCACTTCTCCTTTTTCGACAGACCTAAAATATAGATCACATTTCTTTTAAAGAAGCAGTTGAAATATTAGTTATCTTATTTGCCCTTATTTAGTGTACATTGTTATTACAAAAATATATTAATTGAAATAAAACATCTAATAAATAAAATAGTATATTAGGAAAATAATTTTAAATTGTACTTTTCCAACACTATTAATTACATTTTTTAATCTCTGCGAAAATGAAAAGGAAAAATGCCCAATAAATACAGGTGAAAGCCTATCTTTACCCACTAAATCAAAACATCTTATTTCTGAACCACTAACTACAACTTATAAAAACTGATTTACCAATTACTCTTTTTTGGTGTTTTGTGGATATTTTCGCCCCGCATCTTATTTTTTCCATATTTTCATTTTCCCTCTATCTTTTAAATTGCACAAGAGGTTCTCCAACTTTCAAAATTTATATTTTAGTCCTCAATTTTTAAATTTGCTTTCAAAAATACCCCAAAATATTTGCACCCAAGGTCTTCCATCTTTCAGATTGTTTCATTTTGGTCCTCTTACTTTTGAATTTTGACACTTTTAGTATTTTTGCTCAAATTTTCCTTGTTTTCTTTTACATTTGGGAAATTCACCTACAAATATAATATTTAAGATAACATAAATAAATAAATTTTTCATCTTGATAAAAAATATGACAAGTATAAAGATAACTTTATATTTCATTTAATACTCTTGATAGCAATTCATACAAATTAATGAACGTACAAATATTACTTTTCCAAGTAACATGGATTACCACACCAAGCAATACATATTACCTACCTTTGTAATCTCGATAAATATCCAACTTCTCACTTCACTCGTTTCTCAGTTTCTCTCTCGAGATTACCATCCCAAGTAATCTTGAAAAATATTCAATTTCTCGTTTCCTTCATCACTTACTTTCTCTCTCCAGATTATCACCTTAGGTAATCTCGACAAATATTCAACTTCTCGCTTCTCTCACCCCCGACTTTCTTTCTCTATGCACGTTCTCTCTCTAGATTATCACAACAAGTAATCTCGACCAGTATTCAACTTCTCGCTTCCATCTTCTCTGACTTTCTCCCTACGCATTTTTGCTCTCTAAATTATCACCCCTAATAATTTCGATCAATATTCAATTTCTCACTTTCATTTTCTCCGATTTTCTCTCTATACGCACTTTCTCTATCTAGATTACTATCCTCAGTAATCTCGGCCAATAATCAACTTCTCGCTTCCCTCATTCTCTATATGTTACCATCCCCCAATAATCTCAACCAACATCCAACTTTTTGTTTTAATCTTCCTAGATTTTCTTTATACGCAATTTCTCTCTAGATTACCATCCACAACAATCTTGATCAACGTCCAACTTTTCACCTTCATCTTCCCAGATTCTCTCTCTTTACGCAATTTCTCGCTCGAAATTGCCATCCCCAGTAATTTCGACTAGCATTCAACTTCTCCTTTCCCGTATACCCAACTTTCTCTCTACACACTTTCTCTCTAAATTACCACCCCCGATAATCTTGGCAAACATTCAACTTCTCGTTTCTATCTTCTCCAATTTTCTCTCTACTGATTTTCTCTATTTAAATTACCATCCCATGTAATTTCAATTACTATTCAATTTCTCGCTTCCATCTTCTCCAACTTTCCCTCTCTACACATATCCTCTCTATATTATCACCCCTAGCAAACTCGATTAACATTGAGTTTCTTGTTTCTCTTGTCTCCAACTTTCTCTCTCTATGTATTTTCTCTCTATTTTACAATCATTCATAATCTAGATCAACATTTATCTTCTCATTATCAACATTCATTTTCTCTGTAGATTACCATCCCTGATAATCTTCTCCCTCCCCTCGTCTATGAATTTCTCTATTTTCCACACATTATCTCTAGATTAAAATGTTATAACCGAAACTTTAGGGACTAAAATTTAATTCTCAAAACTTTAATTACCAAAGATTTTTAAGTTTCAAAAGCTTGAAAGATCTAAAACTTATCACAATAATATTACCTACCGCGATAACTTTATTACCTATAATATTACCTACGTGGTAATCGTAACCAATCATGAATAAGGATATAATTTTTTATTTTTCATTTTTTTGCAAAAGTATGTCACGCTAGAGCGAAAGTGCGCAAAGAGAAAGTGAAAAATGAGGGAAATGAGAAGTTGCATATTAGTTGAGATTGTCGGGGTTGTTAATCTATAAAGAGAAAGTGCATAGAGAAGGAAAGTCGGGGCTCAAAGGTAGCGAGAAGTTGAATATTAATCGAAGTTACCAAGAGTGGTAATTCTGAGTGAGAAAGTGCACATAGAGAGAAATTAGAGTACGGAGGAAGAGAAGTTAAATGTTGGTCGAGATTACCAGGGATAGTAATCTAGAAAGAGAAAATGCGTAGAGAGAAAAAGTCGTGAAAGACGAAAGTGAAAATTGAATGTTGATTGAGATTACTGGGAATGGTAATCTAGATAAAAAGAAGTGAGTAGAGAAAAAGTTAGGGAAGATAAATATGAGAAGTTGAATGTTGATTGAAATTATCGGAGATGGTAATTTAGCGACAGAAAGTGCGTAGAGAAAGCCAGGGGCTAGGAAAGCAAGAAGTTGAATGTTCTTTGAGATTATTGGAGGTGGCAATTTAGAGAGAGAAAGTGCGTAAAGACAAAAAGTGGGGAGACTGATGAAAGTGAGAAGTTTAATATTGATTGAGATTATCGGAGATGGTAATTTAGATAAAGAAAGTGCGTAGTGAAAGAAAGCCGAAGACGAGGGAAACAAAAAATTGAATATTAGTCGAGATTAACAAGGGTGGCAATCTATATTACCACCTTAGATAATATTGATCGAAGTTACCTGGGGATATTAATTGAGAAGTGCGTATTTTACGCACTTATTTATATCTTTAAATGAGTAATTTTTGAATTGAATAAGTGGATTTTCACTTAATTGTATATAAATATTGTGTTTGTAGGTAAATTTCTTAATTTATGAAGAGAATAAGAAAAAAGAATAGCAAAAAGGACTAAAAATGTTAAAAATCCAAAAGTTTCAGGACCAAAATGAAATAATCTAAAAGATAGAGGACCTTGAGTGCAAATATTTAGGGTATTTTTGAAAGGAATTTCAAAAATCGAGGACTAAAGTGCAATATTTAAAAGTCGGAGGATCTCTTGTGCAAATTTAATGATAGAGGATTCTTTGTGCAATTTGAAAGATAGAAGACCTTGGGTGTTTTGCAATATTAGTATCATTTCAGGATTATTATGGTCATATTAGAGAACTGTGTAATTAGTGGGTAAAAAAATAAGGTATGACTTAGTGGGCAAATTTTTTCTTAAAATATAGTTAGTGGGCAAAAGCCCAAATAAAAATGGGCTATATTTATGGGATGGAGGTTGTAATATATAATCAACCCATCCGCCTACTCTTTCACTACATGCCCACCACTGCTTGCGGACCAAATCGTGGATTTTTTCTTTTTAGTATTATTATATGGTTTTGGCTGAGTATGTGGGTAATAGCGACATACGCAAGGCAATTTTTATTGGTAAACAACTTTTTAATTATATGAAAAGGTCTTCTACTTTTTCTATAATAATAATTATGCACTCAAATTTTTTTTTCACAATTTTTGTAATTATTTTGTAAAATTTAACTTATTCTGTACATAAATATTAGTTTCTCTTTAAATATGGTAACAGTGTTGTTTGAAATAAATGCTACATTCATGTTTTATGTCCATTAGATTTTAAATTATTTAAAATTAACATGGACAAACAAGTAATTTGACCTTTAAATGAATAAAATTTCTACACAAAAAACTATCTGTATAGACCAAATTTACAGTTAGTTAATGATTAAAAATAATACTTGAAGAGAAGAAGTTAAGGATGTAATTAATTAAGACAACGAGTAAAACATTGAAAACCTTTAAAATAATTATAATGTGGTATACTAACGATATTCCTAGTGTTAATATAATTAGTCTTATGTAAAAGTAGGCATATATGTGTAAAACACTCATTTTCCTACTTTACCCTTATTTTTTTTTCTTTAATACCCATCTATGTCTTATATAAAATTGAAGTGATTTGGAAGTCATTAATTAAAAAATTGTTATTTATTGTTTTGTTGTACTAATGAAATGCTGCCACGTGTATTGTTAATCGATTTTGTCTACGAATCCGAACTTTTCCCTATAGTTTACGGACGTTTCACTATTTCTTCTCTTGTACATTCAGTATATTAGCGGCCAAGATTAAATGCACTCATTATCCTATAGCAGATGCATGCCACGTGTCAACAAGTTAAGGCAATTTGATGAATGTTTTTCCTCACATCTTCACATTTTGTATTTTTTTAAAAGGTTTTTGCAAATGTGCAACTTGTAAACGAGAAATAATTTAATTATTCAAGCAATAATATTTTTTTTTTGTAAATGCAAGAATAATAATTAATTAATTTATCTAATTATAAATAGTGATATTATAAATAATTATTATTAGTTTTTTTAATTGACAATTATTACTAATACTAATTTTGCAAATAATGTATTGCACAATAACTAAACAATAATTATTGCGACACATATTATTTCCTTCGTATTTGATTATTGCAATATTATAGTGACCGTGAATTTTCATAAATAAAAATATTTAATTAAATAAAATTTTGTCAAAACGTGTCGTTACGACTTTACCTAAAGAATTTAATAGCACGCGCTTGTCTAATCAAATTTATATTATTTATTATTATAATTAATCATTACAAGAAAATAATTTACAACATAATTTTTATTTGTCAAATTTACATTTGAGAACCAAACTTTCAAATTTGTTCATTTTAAGCACGGGATACACGTGAAAAACTCCGCAAGTGCGCAGGTCGTAGCAAGTAATAAAGTGGACTTTGTGAGAGTCCAGAATACCCACGAGTATAACCATTTGTATTGAATCACTTATTCTAGTGTGAAATTAAAATACAAAAAGGAAACACAAACAATTTAGACGGCGGAATGAGAGTTATCTAAACTAAAAAATGCAACTAAACTAATGACATGAAATTGCATTGAATGGAGATAAACTTGGATTAATGGATAGGTGGAATTCATGATTTCACTTAACCGTTGCCTAATCAACTCATTGTTTAACTCAAGATATTACACATCTTCTATGTTAGATCCGATTTTCCTTATATATGTAGTTCCTCTTTCGAATATGAAACTACCCCTTATCAATTAATTCAACCTACTATATTTCTGTATCGATATGTTATCAATCAATCGCATAAAAGGTTTGTGAAAATAACTCAACTGATCATCTAAAGTTAGAGTTATATTTCTATCCCCTAAAAGAACTTAGAATGAATGCTTCCTGGTCTAACATGCATATATATTCTCCTTTTCGAAGTATATACACGTCACTAATGTATATAATTGGTGATCAAATAATTATATGTAGCAAACTCAAAAGAAATAACACATGAGATAGAGCAAACATTTCCAAGACCATAAACATTTCATTAATTAAAAGAGGTTAAGATTATCAATCATCCCAAACATATACAACCAGCTCATAATGGAAGAAATACAAGACATTTATACAATGCAACAAAAATGGAAGAGCAAAGGATTGATTGAATAAAAAAATTCATTTGGTCTTAAATAATTCAAATATCTATCGATATTGAAAAATTATTTAAGAATTTGTTTAATTGATTAAAATTATATTATAATAATATTAAGAAAATTCAGTAAATTATTGTCACAAATAATATGATTTTATAAGTCAATCTAATCAGATTAAAAAAGAAAGTCATCTTTTTGACTTAAATAATTTATATTTTTATCAATATATATTGAAAAAGTTGTTAAGATTATTTTTTAAAAATTAGAACAATGTTATGATAATGCTATGTAAATTTAGTAAATATAATAAAATAATATGATTTATTAATTCAATTTAATCAGATTGAAAAAAATAAATTTATTATTTACTTTTAAATGATTCAAAATTTAATTTATCCATATAAACAATTTATATACAAACTTTTTAACAAATTAAAAGTATGTTATCATAATAATAAGTAAACCTAATAAATACTTGCCATAAAATAATAAGATTTAACAATCGAACATAATCAAATTAAACAAAAAGTTATTTTGTCATAAATAATTAAAATATTTTTCCATATTAGAAATCTTATTTGATAATTATTTTTAAAAATTAAAATTATGTTATCATAATAATAATAATAATAATAATTAATAAGTAACGTAATAAATACTTTTCATCTTACATAATTATTATATTTTTTTCATATTAAAAAAATCATTTAACACATCATTTAGCAATAATAAATGCCGACATATATAGTCAAGTTAACTACATTCAGTTCTTAAAGTCCAATTATCATTTTAAGATTTTTTTTTTATTTTTGTTTTGTTTTTTTTGTTTTTGGTTTTTCCGGGCTCGAAAACCCAAGCTCGGGATACGAGATTTACTGATCAAAAAAGAAAATTATACATAGCTGGAGGAGAACATATGACCTTACCTTCCAAAAAGCTAAGTACAAAATGCAAAATTATATCTAACATCTATATGCCTATGCGAGAGAAGTACTACTTCTTGTACAATAGCAAAATGGATAATAAAGGGCAGGAAACCAGCTACTTGTGCAACCTAATATGTGGAAGTTCCTCTCTGTCAATTTTAAGAATGCCAAGAATTTCCCCGTTCAATTCCGAGGAGAAAGCATAAGCTAGAAAATGTCTAACAAGTCTAACAACTCAAACTCTAATTTGTGAAATTAGTCCCCAAGGTAAAACCTCTAAGCTAGTTAGGGATGTAACTATCTAAATAACTACAAGTAAAGTAAAGACAAAACTATCTCAATAATTAGTATAGCGGTGGTGTCAAAATGTTTCCTCAAATCATATACTGTGTGTATGTTTGGTAAACCAAATAACAAGCTTATAGTCTATTCAGGAGCTTATAAGCTTCTACTAATTAAATAACCTCCATTTGGCTGTAGGGGCTTATTTGAAAAGTCTTTTTACTAGCTTTTCAAATAAACTTATGAGCTTTTCGCTTTTTATTCCATTTTTTACCCTTATACTTTTCTAGAAATATATTTTAAACATATTCTATTGTGCGATTTTCTATTTATCAACCAACTTATTAATTATTTTGCCAAACATTTTTATTCTTATCAGTTGTAAACTAGCTTATCAGTTATAAGTTAACTTATTTGCTAGTTTTACCAAACATACCCTTATTTCAATGAAGGAAAACCTCAACTACTGGTCATATTTTACCGTGGTTCATTATATTTGTCTTTAGCAAAGTTTTACGATAACACCAACTCATCATTTCTTTGCTATCTACTCCCTAAATCCCACTAAAATAGGCACGCACATTTTTTTACATATAATTAAAAAAATATATTAAATATTATTGGAATTACAAAATATTTTTACATTCTTTCTATTTATCCTTACATTAAATGACAAAAAAAGTAGTGCGTGCGAAAATAATTAATATCATTGAAAGATGGAATACTTAGTTGATATTTAGTATTCCAAGAATATTAAAAATGGATACTTTAGTCAATTCGAAAATAAACCGTATTCTCAACAAGGAAATCGGATTATAATCTGGGGCAAACGTAAATTGAAAATAAGTCTATTTCAGCGGGACAGAGGAAGTATTATTTTATGATGAAAAGCACGTTATAAGAAATGACCAATGACTATAAATTAGTCTAGTGGTGGTGTCTGATTTTTTTTTTTAAATCTTAATGACTTATTCAACGAAGGAAAACCTCAAAACTACTCATAAAAATTAATGACATTGATTCATCGTATTTGTCTTCAACATTAATCACGTTTTAAGATAATACCAACTTGTCATTTGTTTTTTTATCTATTATTTTATGACGAGACATTATGAAAAATGACCAATGACTACAAATTAGTTCAGTGATGGTGTCTATAAATATTTCTTTAAATCTTAAAAGGAAATTGTCAAGTACCCCTAACAATTGAAATTAATTGCTCGTATTTTTCTTTAACTTTAATCAAGTTTTAAGACACTACCAACATACATTTGTTTGTTATCTATTATTTTACCATGAAAAGGACATTATAAAAAATGACAAATGATTGTAAATTAGTCTAGTGGTGCTGTCTGTATATATATTTCTTTAAATCATAATGACTTATTCAACGAAGGAAAACTTGAACCACTCATGTTGACAGTAATTCATTGTTTTTGTTTTTGTCTTTAACAGTAAGCAAGCATTTTTCCCCCTTTTTTTCTTCTTTTTTTTGGTGAAGGAACTGACATCAAGTTTTTTTTTTTTTTTTGAATAACTGTAATCATTTTAAGATAATACCAACTTATCATCTGTTTGCTATCCAGTTATTTTTTGACCCCAAGGACATTTTGAAAAATGATACTAGCTAGCTATATAAATTAGTTCATTGGTGGTGTCTACATGCTACTTTGAATCAAAATTAGAATTTACACCCGTGTGATACACAACATTTGCGGTCTCTTGAAATTTATTTAAAACCGAATAAATAAAATTCTAATTCATACAATATGTAGAAAAATAAAGAAATTACTTGCATGTATAGAAGTATATCAACTAGTATTTGCACCCATGTACTGCATGGAGAGTAGCTTTTAATACTACCTCCATTCTATAAATATAACACATTTTCATTGTCACAAAGATTAAAAAAATGCAATTAATAGTATTGGAAAACCAAAACTTAAAACTATTTTCTTAATATGTTATTTCATTTATCAGATTATATGTTTTTTCATTTATCATAGTTGTATGCCTGTATATTCCCACCATAAGCGGCTTGGCTCCTAATCTTGTCGTTTACTCAAGCAAATGAAACTTGTATGTAAGTAACTAAATATGATAGATTAAGGGTATGTTTGATTCACAATAATATTTGAGTAAGTTTTGTTTACTCGAATTGCATGTAAATTGTGAGGTTGACAATGAGAAATGGTGTATTAAAAAATATAAAATAATTATGTGTGTGGTTGAAAAGAAAAAGAGAGAAATTATTTTGAAAAATTATTGTAAATCAAACATATCCTAAGCCACCGTTGGATACTTGGATTACCATTAATAAATTGAGTTATACAAATTAAAATGAAATTTGTCTAACCGGGATAATAATATGTTGTCAAAAAATGACTGCATCTGTCATGGGTCTCATCAGTCCTCTCTCCTTCCTTAAGTAATAGTATAATACGATAATTGTCATGTGTTTAAAATCACAAGAAAAGGGTGCCGTTGCCTTATGTCACGGACTTAGAGTTTTCACTAACTCCGTGCTGTCTTCACCTCTCGAATCACCCTTGTGATTACTAGTGAAGCAGCCTTCGACCCGCGATGCACTACTAAAGTGGTAACACTAACGGGAAATTTGGCAAGAACATAAGTAGTAGAGTAATACAACCTCTTTGTATTAACTCCAACAAGACTACAACGACTTGTAACTACTCGACCTCTCGAGCCCTCGTACAAGCATTCCTCACTACAAAGTTCTCTCAAGCTCTCACAAGAATGCTCTCACTCTTGGATCCTTGGATGGTTACAAATGAAGGTCACCCCTATTTATAGGCAACCTTTTCCACCTCCTTTGGAATGGACGATGGAGATCAATCCTAATCAACGGCTATGATCGAGCCTCTAGAACATCCTAGACCTTCTAGACCATTCTATGCACTTCTATACATTCCCATGCATGTCTCACCTATACAAAGTATGTACAAGAATGTTCTAGACTTGCCTACTAAAGACTGCCTCTTGGAACGCTCAAGAATCCCGACTCGTCTCATCACTTCTCGCAACGTCCTAGAAGCTTCCTCGAGTGCCCCACCTCGGATCAATCAGGAACATACCCGCCTGACCAAGTCTCGCAACCTTCCGGAATCTTCTATTATCCTCAACGCCTCCTCGGGTAATCTCGCCCATGCCCATGATCGGCCCTTCATGCACGATCCCTTGCCTTCGTCCCTCCATGAATTAGGCGTCGTGCCCCGATCATGGTTCCGTCCATCCCTTCTGTAACGACGCGTGTCACTTTATGTACTCTTCATGAATTATGCGTAATTTTAGTGTTAGGATCATAATAAATTATTCAATTTATTATTATTATTATTATTATTATTATTATTATTATTATTATTATTATTATTATCATTGATAATCCAACCTTATTTTGCAGCGGAAGGACTTGGACGCCGAGGCGATCAATGTGCCAACTAGAATGCTTAATTTCAAGAAAATGAGTTGAAGTGCGATATTTATAGTTTCCATGTTTAAATATTATGCAATTAAATGCTTTTATTATTTGCTTAGGATTTAACTTAATCTATGAGGGTACAAAATATGGAATCAAAAAAAAAAAAAAAAAAAAAAAAAAAAATTGGGCATTTCTAATTTGGGCTTAATGCAAAGCAATGATTTTAACCCACAAATGATAAACCCAAACTCTTATTCTTGACCACCTTAAGCCCAATTCGAATTGATTAACAAGATCCAACAAGACTATATGACCTTGGCCCAAAACCCACAACTTAAAGTCTTGTTTTTTTTCCTCACCATCACTCACGTTTCATCCCTTCAAGGTCTCGGCTCTCTCTCCCTCTCTCTTCTTCTTCAAAATCTCGTCTCTCTCTCCCTCTACATCATCTAGCAAAAAAAAAAAAAAAAAAAAAGAAGAAGAAGAAGGTAAACCAAACCAAATATTTGTCGTTTTACATGCTCACACCATGAATCCTTCATGTTCTATTAGTATTTGCGTATTTGCATCCTTTGATATTGACTGAGAATTCTATTGATGGAATATATGTACATATATATGATATTTGATTTGTTCTTCACCCTATGTGCTTAAATCCTTTTTGAATTTTAAGAAGCTTGAAGTGTGTTTGTGATTCAATTTTCTACTGAAAATTGTGTGTCTGGTGTTGTTGGATGTTTTAAACAAGAGGAAAGTGGGTGAACTTTGTGGTGACAACAAGATGGGTATTGTGATAATGAGAACAAGGTTGAATGTGATTAGTTTTGAGTATGCACTTAAGATGTCTGGTGAAATACCTGGGTGATTTCTTGGATATTGGTTAGAAACTGGGCAGTTCTACCCCCTGAATTTGAAAGGTCATAACTTTTAGCATATATTGAATTTTGTTACGGTTCAAGTTGGGAAACGACCTTCTATGAGTTATGTATCATTTAAAACTGGAATGACATCGTTTGAAGCCTTGTTGAAGGTTTTATGCTACTTTTTGTATACCCTGCCAGTTGTACCCGAGAACAGTTTTTAGGCTAGAAGAAAGATCTTTAGGCAACCCAAACGTGCATATCAATAGCTAATTTTAAATTATGTTGAACTTGTGTGGGTGTTCGAACTCTCGTATGAATTTCGTGATTTTACGACTCCATTTACTATTTTAAAACAATTTCCATAAAACGCGCTGCACAAGCAGAAACTTTGGGCAGCGTCTGTATTTGAAGTTAAAATCTTGTCACAACATCTACACCTTGAAATTTGATGTTATTTTGAGATATATTGTAGCCATATGAGTTAGTTAGACAACCCAATTAGGTTCACATGATTTCGCTCTCTAAATTTGAAGTTATGCGCATATTTGTAAAGGGTGATAGTTTGAATTTGTGGATTGAAGGTAGTTTGGTTGTGGCACATTGACGTCGTGGGGAACCGGCGTACCCGACCTAGAATGTTTACCGCTTTGCGGTGTTGAAAGGAATGCAATGTATATTCCCTTTAAGGGATTGAATGGAATGTTTACTGCTAGTAGTTTTGAATCTGGTTCCAAATAATAATTGCCCACTACTGAGCGTAATGAGTATAGCGATACACCAAGTGAGCTCACGATGAAAAGTAAATGTTTTGAAAGGAATAAATGTTTTGAACGAAGATTATTTGACTTTGAAATGTTTAAGTTTAAGAAAGTGGGGTACATATCTGATACGCATATATGCATTGCATTGTCATAAGCATGCATCACGTGCATGGAATTTGCTTACTGGGCTTCAGCTCACGCAAGTTATTTCCTTTACTTTGTAGGTGATGATAGCTGATGGCCGTGGGAGTAGCTTGAAGGCGGGCTCAATCATGATTCAATTTACTAGCTTTTCATTTGTCTTCATTTAAATTAAATAATGTCCCATGCTTAGGCTATTTATTTATTATTCATTTATTCGTTAATTCAATTGTTTCCCAATTATGAGATTTTTGACTTCTGATTTTGGGTTGATGGACATGTTGGAAAACTAGTTCTTTTATTTGGCAAGAGTCTTGAATAGTGTCTCTTTTAAGTTAATTGTTTTTACAAACTTTAGCATTGATGTTGTGAAGGAATGCAGAGTTTTTGAACAGGTTAGTTACGTTCAGTTGCAGGGGAAACCCTGCCAAAATTTGTGTAGGATTTATCCAAAAAAAATACATATATATAATATAATAAATATATTTCTTAGGATTAAATCACTTCTACCTATTTTCCGCAATTAAAAGTATGAAAATAAAAGTTAATAATTCTGAGTTTAGGTTTTCTAGACTTGGGGGGTTACACCTTTCGTGCATGCCTCGTGTCCCGTTGCGTCCATCCTTGCGCAAATGACTCGATCCATCGCTAGCCAATCTCCCAGGGCGTGACACTCTCCACCACCAAATGTCGCGACGCCCTCGTCACGATGGGGCGTGATCCTCCATCACTTGTTTGCATCTGAAATCCAGTCTTTCCAGTTGCAGTTTAGCATTAAGGTTGGAAAGGTTTATCATGATCTCACAAAGAATAAAGTTGGACCAGTTGGAAATAGGCATGTGTGAGATCGCATTACATGTAATTTCTATGCTACTTATCCACATTAGACATATGTCATCGAGTATGCTGGTATGGTGATTGTCATGGCTTGTTCACAGTGATATTGTGATGAAAGTTGCGATAGTTCCATCGCTAATGTATGAGATGGACCAGATTGTTTAAATGGTAGTTTAAGATGAATAACATACAGTTGCGTGCCTCAAGATTTTGTTGATATAATTGTTCGAGTGTAATATGTTGCCCAAGTAGGAGATTGCTGGAAATTTATTTCCAATAATAATTTTATGGGTAACACATTAATGTTAATTATATCAATTGTTCAAATTAAGTAGGCTAGATTAAGTGGTCTAATTAAGAGAAGCATATAGACTACAGAACTTGATGTGGGTCGAATAAGTAGAGACCAATAAAGGTTTGGTTGAGTTTTTATAGGAGACTCCAATTAATCCTTATATAAAGACACCCTAGGTCATGGTCCTATAAAATATCAAATCGAACACAGTTTCTGTTATCCCCGTGTAGAAAGAAACGTCAGGCCCCATATTCGGAATAAAGAGATTTGGTTGAGGAAGACCATTGCACCACTATCTAATTTTGTTTTGCAGTCGTTCTAATCAGGATTTCCGCATCAAGTTTGACGATTACCACTACAGATCCAGGTATGTTTTACAATTATTAATCTCGACAATTTAACACGATGATAATCTTGGGTGATTTAATTACGTGTGCAATTAAATGTTAAAGATTATTCTAACAAGGTATTGTAATGATGACCTGCCTTGGAGGACCTCTCATAACCAGTATCCTACAGTTGTCTTATTCCATTAGTGCTCTTTCTTTCGTCATTTTGTTCATTGTTGTTCCGTTGGCAATGAATGTAAGAGCGGCAATCGCAGCCATCTCTCCGGCAAGTCACAAAACAGACAAAACAGATTCTCTAATGTTTTCTGAAGTATGTCATCATGAATTCAAATTTGTGAGAGCCCTTAACTGTATCGTCCAATCAGAATACATACGTGCCTACACAATATAGGATATACATGTATAAAGTATTTTGATTGAATATGACAGTGAATGAAACAGCAAATTTTGGACCCACACTCTTTTTATCATAAAATATGCAAAATTATTTACAAATTCGAGTCATTTGATTTGCAGATATACGGTGGAGTGGTGATGAGCAACATGTCAAACTTGACGGCACTGTTGGCAATAGTATATGCAAAGGATTTGGAATGGGATTATTCAACAGAAGTTCTAACAACTTTGGTGGTGTGTGCAATAATAGGGTTCTTGGCATTCAAGCGCACAAATTATCCTCTTTGGACTTGCTTATTGGCATTTTTCCTCCAACCATTCTCTTTAGGTTTGTTTCATTACGCTCAATATGTTTTGAAATGGAATTAGTCATATATAATCGACTATTGTTCCTTTTTTCTTTTTTTTTGGGGGTACCCTTCCATGGGAGTGAATATGTATCTGGGAGCTACCTACCAAGCAATCATCAAATAAAGATTGTCCATATAGCGTGCATTCTTTTTCGTTTTCAAAATTTGTATAGTCATATATAATTTTTCATTATCAGTGAACACAATTGTTGATTGTAATATAATCCTATCTATGCACACGTTTAAACAGTGTTGCACCCACGCGTATCTCTAAATTTTAAATGAAGACTGGAGATAATTTCAATAAAGGAAATGGACGTTCCCAAGTCCACGCAGTCGTCCTTTATCATTATTATATATATATAATAAAATAAAATAAAAAATGACAAAGTATGTAACTGCATTTAATAAATATAAAAAAAACTATAATATTTAATTTATTAAAATTAGAAAATGAAAAAATCGTCGACTAATGGTGACTTAAAAAAATAATAGGCAACTTGAAGGAATTGAATTGAATTATTTTATTTTATTTATTACCAATTGTCACGGTTGTTTGACTTCCTCTGACACTATTTGATCCTTATCCGCTGCTTATAGCGATGGAGCAAGTAAAAGAATGTCTTACTATAATTTGTAGAATCTGTTCTCAATCCTTCACATAATTACGCGCAAAAAAAAAAAAAAAGAAAAAAATAAAAAAAGATCCTTCACATAATTATAAGAAATAATTTCTTTATCATTTTCTTTCATGTTAGAACCGACCCAAATGGTGACCCAGATAGACAACCAAATTAATGGATTGTAAGTTCGAGCCATCAATGAATAGTCAATGCCAAAACAACAGTACTGTTTGTGTAGAATATAGTATAAACTCATGAATTATCGCATTTAATAAATTATGGTTACATTAATCTTGTGATATAATACGCTTACCGGCTCCGCTACACTAAAAACATGTTGTAATTGGATTTCTAGAGAATTGGATTTGCTTGTTTGCCCGTAGTTTTTGAAGGGTGTGGCTAGATTAATTAATTGTTGAATATGAGACATTGAATTTATAATATGTAGATAAAAATTAATGAAAAGTTATATACAAATTTTTAAAAAAATGCTTTAAAACTTTGAAGTGATAATTGAAAAGATTATTATTGCTTTATGTTTTAGTAATCAAGCTGTTTACCATTTGATCATTTTGATTGTAGTCCGGTGTCCCTTTCAATCTTTAATCAGATGGAGTAAGGACAAAGGAGAGGTAGTTCAATCTTTAATCAGAGTAAGGACAAAGGAGAGGTAGTTCAAGTAAATAAGGCAATAATACACTTTTTCTTATTATAAGTTTATAACACATGACAAATATTGTATTGTTTAAGGAAGATGAAAGGAAATATGGGACCCATAACAGTACTTCGACTCTGATGCCCACATATAGCCAGTTTTGCGACACGCACTACAAGATTTTTGACATTTTCCCATAAAATATTTTTGTATCGGAAGGTTTGTATTTGTGGGGAAATAGAAGAGGATATAAAAAAAAAATTATAACCAGCTTTGTGGGCCAAACCTCGAAAGGAAATGTAATAACCTACAAATTGTGGAATTCCAGGGCTAATATTTGCCACTATAAATCTTTTGGAGATGAATAGAGTTCGTGGGGAAATGTTAGAGAAGACAAAAATTTGAAATTGTGAGTTGAATTTTGTCCCTACAGACCTTTTGGAGGCAAATGCAGTTCATAGGAAGGAGTTAGAGACGACAAATATGCTTTGTCTTCGAATATCTCCCCTAACAAATGATAAATATTTAAAAAATAAATAAAATTTATTTTGTTTTTTACCTAACCCACTAACCATCACTTTAACTTAACTCGACCCAACCTACTATTTATTTAATTGGCTTCAAGAATAGCATAAAAATTGAACAATAGACCTTATTGTTGAGAGATTAGATCTCAACCACTAAACTATTTTAATTTCTTAGTATTCATTCTCATTCTCATTGATATAATATATAAATTATCTGAGTGTAAATCTTGCAATTAATTGACTACAAAGTTTAATTTATCTGCAAAAAAATTGTAGAGTAGACAAAATCATATGCTTACAAAAGCCTCTTTTTTTCCAAAAATTGTAACATTTGGCTGCAAATGTGAAAAATTGTAGGAAAAATCATATACTTTGGAAAACTTTTTTTTTTTTTTTTTTGTGGGGAAAGACATTTTTTTGCTACAAATCTTAATTTATTTGTGAAAATTTATAGGAAAACCATATGCCTACAAAGTTTTCTTTTTTTTTTTTGTGCTAAAAGATAATCTTTAGCAACAAATTTCAATTTGTTGGAAAAATCATACGCCTACCAAATCTATTTTTGGTGGGGAACGATATTATTTTGCCACAAATTATAGTTTGTCTAGGGAAAATTTTTAGGGAAAATCTCATGCCTACAAAATTGTATTTTTTGTAGGAAAATGTAACTTTTGGTTACAAATATTAATTTGTAAGAAACATCATATGCCTACAAAATTCATTTTCTATGGAGAAATATATCCTTTGACTACAAATTTCACTTGTCTATGGAAAATTTGTAGTGAAAATCATATGCCTACAAAATCATTTTCTATGTGGAGAAAGGTAACATTTGGTACAAAATTTAATTTGTAGAAAAAAAATTATATGCCTACAAAATTCATTTTTTGTAGAAAAAGATATTTTTTGGCTACAAATTTTAAATTGTCTGTAAAAAATTTGTAGCCAAAATCATATGCTTACAAAATTATGTTCTTTGTAGGAAAATGTAGTCTTTGGTTACAAATTTTAATTTATTTGTAGAAAATTTATAACGAAAGATAAAAATTCTTGTAGTAACGTCCCCCCCTTCCAACCTTGGGGGCCCTTCCCCAGGGTGGGGTAGGGGAACCTATTCCCTATCCACACATATATTGGCATTTTAATGTGCCCACATGTGATTATTAGAACGCTAAACCGCATGATAGATGCAACTCAACTCAAGTCATTTTTTTACAACATATCCTCAGTTTGACGAATTTAATGCTTGATTTGCAGTATAAATCAATTTATTAATGGCAATCTATCGCTGGCCTAATCTATCATTATAGTTATATACAAGTTGCATTTGCTTGAATAAACGGACAAGATTTGCTGCCAGGGCTGCTTATGGTGGGAATATACAGCTATGCTCATTCCATTGATTTCAACAAAACACACTATTTAAAGTTTGTTGATTCTAAGATAACAGCGATACAATTAGGATGTGTTTTATTGGGGCGGAAAATGTTTTCCATTCAATCAAATGCCTTCTATTTGTCATGGAATTCATTTTCCATCTTAAGAAAAAAAATGGTCATTTTCCTTGAAATTAAGGAATTGGAATTCTTATGAGGGGTGGGAATTTGAATTCCATAGAAATGGAATTTCACCCACTTTTCCACCTTTCAATCAAACACACCCTTATTCTATAATTGTCTGTTAATTCTCTAGAAATATCTGCTGATTCACACGTAAATACTAAGAATTTGAACCCATTGATATGAAATATAGTAAATTTTCAACATGGTAGATTAGATGAATAAATGGGTGTCACTTTCTTTAGTTTCTCACTAATGTCCCATATAAAAAATGTTTTCTTGAATAGAAAATAGAAAAGAAAAAATGATTGCATAATTAATTAGTACAAAGTTAAACTACTAAAAGCCTTTATTGAATAAACAAACGCCATGACTTTGTCCATTCGCATGTACCTAACAAGTTGACATAAATAATCTGGTGGTAGTTGATTTAAATAATCTCTTGCTGGTGGTGCAATATTTTCTAGTACCACTCATACTCAGCGTATGTTACATGTTATTTGTAAATAATTACAGCAATTTGTAAATAAGTGGTAAAAATATGGTTAATAGAAATAGAAGAAATGTGTGCTTATCGACAAAAGAAATAGAAATACTCAATGTGTACTTATTTGTGCGTAAGTAAGCCTTTAGCTTCGTTGTAAGATTTAAACTCTTTGGTACTTAGTGGATTGGTTTTTCCTCATAAGCGACAAGCACATGGTTTTTCACCATGCGGGGCTTTCCACGTTAAAATTCGGTGTTATTTATTATTTTTCCCACTTTACAGTTTCGGTTAACGTGTAGACGCATCTAACATCTATCGTAATCACTAGACATATCTGGGACGCTGAATATTCGTTAGACTAATCTAATTCCGCAACAAACTGTCTAGACTAATCTGACTGTTAATAACAGAACTTAGACAACTAAAAATTTTCAAGTTGAAATAAAACATCTAATAAATGAAGTTGCATATTATGAAATAATTTTAAATTTTACTTTTCCAGTACAATTAATTATATTTTTCTTAATCTTTGTGAAAATGTAAATGAGTTATATTGATGGAATGGGGACAGTAATCATTTTCTCTCTATCTGTTTCGTCCACATCATCTTCACTTAGTGTCCTTGCTGTAGACATGCTATACGAGAGATGTGAGTTAAACAAAAAATGCTATTTAAAGCTAGTTGATTTCAAGATAATTGGCACACAATTATTCTATAAGTCTGTTGATTCTCTAGATGCAAGAAAAATATGAAGTTAAATACCTATTGGTTTACACACAAATACTAGGAATTTGGACTTCGTGGATGTAAAATATTTTCAACACGGTAGATTAGATGTATACATGGGTGTCACTTTCTTTAGTTTCTCACTAATGTCTGTTATTAAGAAATATTTTCTTGATTAGAAAATAGAAAGCAAAATATGATCGCATAATAAATTACTAGTATTACAAAGTTGAACTACCAAAAGGCTTTTATTGAATAAAGAATGACCATATATAACTTTCTCCATTCACACATAGTAGTAATATAATAGAAATAATCTGGTGCTCCCGATGATGCATATGGTTGTTCTTTATAGCACCAGCAGTAATAAATCACATGTGTTTTATCGTTCTGCCATGGTGAACAACATGTAATTTCACTTGAAAATATTGCAAATCACATGTGGCTTGCAACGTTGGTGACATAGCGGGACCACCTAAAGAATCTTGGAGCGGTCGCACACCACGTGAACAAACCTGCATCTATTTATGCTTAGTTTTTGTGGTGCAAAATTTTCTATATCTTCCCATTTTCTTGCTATATTGCAACAACTTAGTTCCTCAAATCCAATAATGGAAATCCTAGGATTACGCTGTCTGGTGCTTACGCTTTTCATCACCATCGTTCAATGCCGAATCCTAACACTACGTACATCAGACGATTTAATCTCCGATGGAATGGATCGTCTTGACGACCCATCAGTACCTGTTTTTACAGAAAATGTTTCCAACAGTACTTGCCAGCATCAGTACGGCTTCCTACCGTGTGCAGAAAACGCTGGAGGCTACGTCTTTCTTATACTCGTCTATCAAGGTCTACTGATTTTCGGCGAACAACAGCTCAACAGGGGGACCAAGGTGCTCTTCAACATCCTCGGCACCAGCAAAATTGTCGGGATTATCTTTCGTATCCTCATTGGTCTACCATCAATGCTCATGATGATAGGTATTTACTTCAGTCTGAAAAAACTTTTTATTTGTTCTTCACCAATTTCTTGTTCAATTATTCTCACGTACGATAGCTACGCCTTTTCTCCCTGCTTGTAGTATCTGGTGTTTTCAGTAGCAAAGAGGATGCAGAATCTACGGTTTCACTTGGAGTCGGTATTTTTGCTGGAATCACTGTCTTTACTCTAACAGTGCAGTGGGGTATATGCTTGATTTTCGGTAGCACAAAATTGCCAAAGGATGAAGAAGCATCGACTGGTTCGAATTGTTTGCTAATGAAAGAGGCAGTCTCTGAGTTGAAAGGTCGATGCATGAATCAGTTTTGGTTTTCTTGAATGGGATAAGCTAAGAGCTAGCTTAAAATTAATTCTTAAATTAATTCTTTCTTGATTACAGATAATGGTGTTACAACTGACAAAGAGACTCGTTATATGGCCGGGATTATGCTCCTTTCGTTAATTCCTTACGTTGTAGTACAACTACCCGATTTCTTCAAAACATCGTTCGAAAACCACCTAGTCGTTTTGATAGGACTCATTGTCTCATCCACAATGCTACTATTATATTTTGTCTACCAGGTACGTACCTTAATTAATTATACATAGCTCGATCGATTTGATTACGTCGCTAATTTTTTTTTTTTTTGGAATTTTCAGGTTGTGAATCCTTGGATGCAATTAGAAAGAAGTTTAGCCTACTCGAAATATGAGTTGCTGCGAACGGGGTTTTTAAAACACTTGGAACGATATGGAAACCTAATTAATGAAGACGGGAAATTGAACCTGCCGGTCATTAAAGAGTAATTTCAAAGAATATATATATATATATATATTTTGTTAATTTTCTCAAATTTATTGTTAATTTTATTTGCTTGATTTTTACAGATTATTTTCAGAAACGGATAAAGATGCCGATAAACATATAACAAAAGGTGAAATGGAAAGGTTGATGCTAGAAATTATCAAGACAGGGGAGATGAAGGTTGACAAACAATTTGCTGTCAATGAAATAATGAGAGCCTTCGATTTTAACGATGATGAGGCACTGAACTATCAAGAATTCGTCAAAGGTTGCACGAAGTGGATAGCCGAAAACAAACAACAGTTGACAGGAAATGGTGAATCTTCGTCGAAAGAGATTATTCACGAGGCAAGCAATGATAGATAACAAATCTTATTCAGATCTAATTAAAGACCTTCAATCAACCGATTTTTCTTGTGTTATCTATTAATTTGAGCTCATATGTTGACCTTTCAGATTATGAATCCAAAGAAAGAAGACGATCCACAAGAGATGGAAATAGTGATGTCAAAAATTTTAACTCATGCTGAAACTGAATTACTCAGAGCGGAATCACTTGTCACAGAGGATGGAAACCCGAATATTGAAGGAATAAAGAAGTAAATGTTGACATTTTATTTTCCTCCCAAGCACGCTAGGAGTACTAGAAATTTGTTTCACATAAATTCCTCATCAAATTTTTCTTGCAGATTATTCAAGAAATTTGACTCAGACGACAACAATGAGATATCGAAAACCGAATTGGAGGAGCTGATTCGTACGGTAAAATTCGGAGAATTTACGCCTAATTACGAACATGTGGTAAAGGAGTTGTTTGACAACATCGATAAAGATCGTAGCGGCACGATTGATGAACTAGAATTCGTCGATGGACTCAAAAAATGGGTCGATAAAGCCATTAAATCCGCTAATTCCTCCAACAAGGAAAAAATTATCGTGGATTACGACAAGGTAAGATCCTTACAAAACCATATATTTATTTATGCCCATCTTTTTAACTCCTTGCTAACTCTGCTAAATACTCAGATTGTTGAGAAAAAATTTGTCCATGGAGAGTCATTGGCATGGACTTTTATCATATCTTTATTACAAGTGTTGTTGGGCATTGTCATATTGACCTTTATGGGAGGACCTCTCATGGGTAGTATCCTACAACTATCTTATTCCATGAGTGTACCTTCTTTCGGAATCTCGTTTGTGATCGTGCCTATCGCGATGAACACAAGAGCTGCATTAGCAGCAATCGTTCCGGCAAGTCACAAGAGTAAAAAGACTGCTTCTTTAACATTTTCAGAGGTACGTACGTCTCTGTTGATTATTGTTTTCAACACGCCCCTTTGCCATATCAGAATTTGAGTCACTTATCTGTTTCGCTCTAAAAAGCTCGCTTGCTTAAGTTCGAAACTTCTTTATGTTTTTACTTTAGTGAGAATCTCCTAATACCTGCTTAAACTTGAAGTTTGACAATATCGTTGAATTATACTTTATATTTTTAAGAACATTGCTTATTTGTGTGGTTTCACTTGCAGATTTATGGTGGAGTTGTAATGAGCAACATATCGAATTTGACAGCACTGTTAGCGATTGTATATGCCAAGGATTTAACTTGGAGTTACTCAGCAGAAGTTCTAACAGTTTTGGTGGTTTGTGCCTTAGTAGGGATTTTGGCATACTCGCGCACTACTTATCCCCTTTGGACTTGTTTAGTTGCATTTTTCCTTTATCCATTCTCCCTAGGTTTGTTTTATTACGCTCAATTTGTTTTCACTTGGCATTGAACATTGTCTTGTTAAATGTAAATTTTAAAATGATGCAACAATAATAATAAATAGATAAGCATCACTTTTTACTAATATTACTTTTTAGAGAATTAATCCTTTTACGTAGCAAATAAATGATATATGGCTCTTATTCGATGTAATGGTGGGATTGGTGTCACTTAATAAGTGAAGCAAAAAAAAAAAAAAAAAAGGAAAGGACAATTTTGTTGCTCCATCAAATATGACGTTGTCACTGAAAATAATGGCAACATATCATGTATCATGTTACTCTCTCACCTTATATTCTTATACTATATGCATGCTCGCCATAATTTCGCGCAATTAATTCACTCTCGTGAATAAATTAAGAATCATATATAACAATAGTTTCACATGTAAAGGCAGGAATCACTTGTTGGGTAAGGTTTGAAATGGAATTATATTCAAAGTCGAATGCACTATTTTGCTATTTTTTAATTCATTTTTATTCATTCTTCGTTTTGATCAAACCAATCACATTCAGATATCGATATCCCGTGAGATCTACATGTACTACATAAATCGACACTATTTAATTCCACTCATTCTCTCTCTTCGTTTACATAAAAATCCATTAAAAAATTATAAAAAATTCAATCCTATCACTCCCTTAGTTGAAGATTGAAATGAATGAAATAGATAGATCAAAGTAAAAGTTCAATTCTATTTCTTGAAAATGAAATTGCCTAAGCACATGTGTTCATGGTTGAACGATAAATCGCCTTTCAAGATACGATGACTCCTCCTCGCGATAGGAGCACTTCAATGACGAAAAAAAGACATGGAAATGAATTAATGCTAACATATAAGTGAAAGTGTAGAGCATTTTGAATGCAAATGTGGAAAATAATGATTATCTTAATTGGAGTGAAATTGAAAGGAGTGTAGAGGAAAAAGAAAGGAAAAAGTGAAAAATATGAGAGAGATAGAAATAAATTCAAAAATAATAATGGAGGATGTGTAGATAGATGTGTGATTTTAAACATGGCACAAGAAATGATGAAGAAAACGCGGGGAAAAATATAGCAAATGAGATAAAAATGATTTTAAAAAATTGAAAATTAAAAATAAAAAAAAAAAGCATGGGACCCATGAAAAAAATGTGTCTATATCTCTTCACTTCTTGACATTGTCTAGATATTGAGCATTGGAGATGCTTTAATTGACCCTTAAATTGGGTTTTGGAGACAATGATTTGGCTTTGCAAAATCAACCACATCTTTGAACTGGAATTTTCCTTTCGGGGTAGTAGATGGAGATTTCGTGGAAAGATTCTGAGCTTGCTCAACTAAGATGTCTCGGGCCACCTATACCACACAAATTCGAGACAATTATTTACAAAAGACAAGACAGAAGCATAAAGAAAATGAGTGGATCTCATATTTTTCTCTACTTTTTAAAATTTTTCTATTTTTTAATCGCTTTTTCCTTATTTATTATACTTTTTTTTTCATGAATTCCTCTATCATGTCTATATTCCCACATCAATTCAAATATTTTTTACTATTATTTTATTATTATTTTTTTTGAATTTTTTTTACATCTCTCATATTTTTCATTTTCCTCCTCTTTATTTTCTAAACCTATTATTTTAATTCATCTCCAATTAAAATAATTATCTATATCTATCTCTCTCCCTAACATCATCCTCCAATCCACATCTCTATTGGAGATGGATGCTTGAAGAAGATCTAGACCCACTCATGCAATGAGGAACACCGCAAACATGAGAGTTCTCCTCCAAAAACAGAAGTTTTGCCTCTAACAATAATACAAGGGAGCTTGAGAATCTTGGGATAATTTTTTTTTACTCCCTCAATCTCATATATATAAGTTTATTTTCCTTTCCACAAAGATTAAGAATATGATAGGACCGGAAAGATACAATCCATAAACTATGTTCCGAATTTACCTTTATTTAATCTATATTTATATATATACATAACAAGAGCATTTTCCCCACTAAATATATCATCAATTTTTCCATCCTATTGAATTTGCCTAATATAATCTTCTATCTATATATAGAATAATTTTTATATATAGAAAATGAGACTTTTTCTTATTATATTTTTTATTATTTCCTTAAATCTATTTTCTCATTAAAAACCAATTCTCTTTTTATTTTATTTTTTCCTTTGCTAATCCATATCCAACTACGTTGCTAATCCATATCCAATTCCTTTAATAATGATATATTAATATTAACGAAAATGAGCCTTTTTTCTTATTATATATTTTATTATTTCTTTAAATCTATTTTTCCATCTAAAACATATTCTCTTTTTCTTTTATTTTTTCCTTTCCTAATCCATATCCAACTCCTTTAATAATAATAATAATAATAATATATCAATATTAATTTGTATAGATTTTATTTAATTATTTTTACCATACTTTACCCAATCTCATAATATCAAAATTCTCTCCCTCTCTCTCTCTCTCTCTCTCTCTCTCTCATTTTCTCTCTTTTTTTCATTTTCTAACTATAAATAAAAAATAAAAAACCGTGATTCCATTTTATTCGATTTGATGGGAGCTTTAAACCAAGTATACTATTAATATAAAAATTTTTATTTTTTAAAAAATTAAAATTTACCTCAAATATATAAATTAGTGTACAACTTAAACATAACATGATATTAATATAGATAAATAACCACTGACGTAATGAGATTAAAAAAAATTGATATTTTGTTACGAAACTTAATTGATATTTGTGTGTAAAATTCAACTATAATGAGATGTATAGATTGTTTTAACTTTTAATTCTATTCCGTATTTGATTTACTTTAACAAGAAATTAAACGAAAACTAATGCTTAAATTTTTTTTTATCTCGCAAATATATGTTAAAGCTACTTTATTTTATGTTTAAAAGTTAAAATTGAATAAATTTTTCCTAATAAATATTTAATTTACAAAATAATAATTTATGTATTAATATGGTACCTAAGTAGAAGGTCTCATGTAATTACACAAAATAGAAAAATAAAATTCATACGATCCCGCTAAGATGTAATTTTTGGGCGATACAAAATTACTTTTCATTAAAGTTTTACACAAAATTTAAAAAAAAACTTATTGGCAGTTCGCTAGAGTTCGCGATACCACCTCACCATTACGATCTCCAATTTACAAAAAAAATAAAAAATAAAAAATAGATTGGACCCATTGATTAATTTTAGAAATAATCATTTATTTTCATAAATAATTAGCTAAGAAACAAAAATTAATTAAAATTAGTAATTTCTCTGAGATTTAATTTTTGTGTGACAAAAAATTAGAATTCATCAAATTTTTACATAAAAATTAAAACAACTGTGTAACATGAAAATTGAAAACTTGGTTTGGGCCCTTTAATTAATTTGAGAAAGAACTCATTATTTTTAAAAATAATAATTAGCTAACAAATGAAAATTAATTAAAATTAGTAATTTTGCTAAGATTTAATTTTGGTGTGATAAAAAATTATAATTCATTTAATGTTTACACAAAAATTCAAAGAAACGCATAACATCAATTTTTTTAAATTAATTGTTCAATTGTATTATTAATCAAATTTTTAATTAATTGAATTTCTATCTATATCTCTTAAATTCTAAGATATCTTTTCTATTATAAGACATCTTTAAAATTAGATTCATATAATTCTTAAAATTGTGGCTATCAAACAAATTATTTTGGAAATAATTAATTATTTTTAGAAATAATTAGCCTAAACATGAAAATTAACTAAAATTATTTATACAATAATTAATTAAAATAATAAATTCTATTGATAATATTTAGTTGGACATGGATTTAGTTGATAAAAATTAATCAAAATTAATTATATTGTTCAAAGAGAAAATATAATTAATTTAAAAAATTAAAAAATCATTAGATTGCTACGTGCTTTCCCAAAAAAATGAAAAAAAATGTTTTAAAATGCAATATGTCTTTTAAATTATAAAATTTCTTTAAAATAGATTCATACAATTTTTAAAAGTGCAGATATTGAGTTGATTATTTTAGAAATAATTACCTTTTCATAAATATTTTGGTAAAAATTGAATTAATTAAAACTAATTATGTTACAATTAATTAAAATTAATGATATTGTTAAATTTTAATTGGACTTGGTTCATTGAATGAAAATTGATAGGGTTGCATTGGATGAAAATTAATCAAAATTAATTATATTGCTAAAATAGAAAAATTGTATTATTTAGAAAGCAAATAATATTTAATATTAATTGATTTCAATGGTTGGAAAGATTTTTCCTAAAAATAAAAGATATCGTTTGAACACTACTCAAACCAACAAGTATATATTAATTATTTGGTGCAATCTATCGCTCTCCCTAGGGATCAACTCCCAAAATTCTTACTAAATAATTGGCTATGGACTTAACCAATTGTTGGAATTATATGACTGAGTTAGAATATTTTTACTTGGCTTGCACTATGTTAAATATTTATCTAATTTATATCTCCTAAATAAGTATTAAGAATCCTAACTACTTTTAATTATTTATCTTATACATGTTTTTGTAAATTGAGATTTTATTTAATTTTTAAGTATCATCAATTAGGTTGTATATTTTAAGTATTAATTATATATTTCAATTTATTTATCTTATCCAATTAATTTAAATTTTATATCGAATAATTCAATATTTCATGTACCGAATATGTTAAATTACTGAGATTATACCTAATATGTTGATATATCCGTTTATTATGTTTAGAAGGTGTTTATTAAAATAAAATAAAATTTCAATAACATATCTATTAAAAAGTAGAAAAAAAAGTTCTTCGATTAAACCATTACGACGGGGAGTGGACCAGGATGGAAATTTTCTAGCGGGGAAAGGACGGAGAGTGGAAGTTCCCATCCTATTATAATTCTTATATCATCCTCGCTCTGCCTAGATTAAATGAGAATGGATCAGAACGAGGATAAGCATTTCCTCGTGGGGCAGAAACAGGATGTTAGGATATGTCGAACTGTACACATTACATTGCCATTTTTATAATATATGCCCATGTTGATTATATTTTATAATTAAAATTTAAAAATCGTTATTTATATATTAATTTTTAATAATGTACATCACACTGATGTATAATTTATACCTCCAAAAATTTACAATTTCATATAATAGAATGTAAGATAATTTTAAAGAAAAATGCACAAGCTCTACTAATGTTAGTATAGTTATTTTAGTATGGCTATTTTGATAACTATAACATTTAACATTATTTTATTTTGTGTTTATATTAGTAGATTAATCTAACAATGAGTAAAATGTGATATATTATCATAATCTCTGCTACGAGTTATCATCCCGTGCAAAGTACGGGTGTAAATGCTAATTAAGTGTCTATTATATGGAAAATAGTAAAATAAGTTATATGGGTTTTGTGAGTTTTTCTTACATATTTACAGGATGAATTAGTACGAAATACAGGGAAAATTTTGTCGGCATTTGTATAGAATTATTTCGTTAGTTATATTAATTAAGTTTATTATTGTAACTTATTTTTTACTTTAATTATTTTTTTAGGTTTTATGTTAATATTACTAACATCTAGCAATACCATTATTAGTTGAAAAATTTATTTCCCATTCAACACACATGTGAAACAGCTAGTGAGTATAACTTAAAATTGATAAAGTGTTGTAAATTCAACTTTTCAAAAAAACGAACAAACTTATATATTTAAGACTTGAAAAAAGAAAAAGAAAATAAACCTATGAATAAACCTATGTAGTGGAAAAGTGTTTCTCTAATCATAATGTGTATTTAGTTATGTGTGATTTTGATCCAATACCCATCAACTCACATTGAGTATTACAAATGCTATTGGAGCATCTCCAATGAGAATGTGCACTGGGGCTTTGGTGCATTGATATATGGGAGGGAAATGGAGAAATATCATTTTAATTCAATTGCAAGAGACAAAAATTAGAGGAAGAAAAAAAAACAAAACAAAAAGAGCAGAAAAAGTGAAAAAGAAGATAGAAATAAAAATGATTTAAAAAATAATAATAAACTAGGAAGTGAAGGATGTACAACCAAATGTATGATTTTCGATATGACAAGGGAATCAATGAAAAAAATGAATAAAATGTGAGTCAATAAAAAAAAGTAATGATAAAAAGAGAAAATACAAGTGGGGCCCCTTTTTTCGCTCTCTCTCTCTCTCTCTCACTAAAACACTTCGACAAAAAAATTGCAATGGAGATGCGCTTAATTATAATGTAGGAGAAAAAACCTAGAGTGTAAAATCAAAGGGAAAAACCTTATTTTAAAAGACGAAAAAAATCATGGACGAAGGGTGAATTCTTAAAAAAAAAAAAAAAAAAAGGGACCAAAATTTGCCCCCACCATTTACCTTTCTTTCTCCCCAAAAAGGTCATTGCTCCCCTCCGTTCAACTTTCACATTATTTGGTTTAAGGGGTAGAAACCCCAAAAATGAGATTATTTTCCCTTCCATTATTTGATGGAAGTTGAACAAAGGTTTCAAAAAACCTATATTTGCATGTTTTTTGCCCTAACATTGATATTCCTCTCAACACATTAGAGCTCGTTTGATCTTAATCGTCATTTGTAAATTTTATATTTTTTTAATGAGTGATAAAAATAATAATGAGAGAAAAGCATTAAAAACTTAAAAGTTCTATAGGATATATGTTACCGTAATAACTTTTTGTAAAACAAAATGAGAAGTTACCAAGATAAAAAAAGCTTCAAATTCAGAATCAGCCAATGCATCAATTTTGTTCAATCCAATAAAAGAGAGAATAGAATGGTGCGCACAAAAATCATCTTATCAACCAGCTAAACAGATTCAACTTTTGACATTCCACAGGTTTCATAATACAAAATTCACAAGTGACAAGGTTAAAAATATAAAATACATCTAGAACAAATACATGTTCTGCCTCAAGATCACCACCATTCACTTCTGCAATCTTCGATTGAGTTCTTTCCTTCAACTATTACTTAAAACACATTTCAACCAGTAGCTGACTGATAAGTGCTAGAAAAGCACTTAAATAACTCTTCTATTTTACGTGTTTATGTATTTTATTAGTGTTATATGTTTATTTTTATGTGTTTTCCTTTTATTGTGTGTTTAGAATCACAAGAAATCAAAAGGAGCCAAAATAGATAAAAACGGAGCGAAAACGGAACTTAGGACCGAAATGCAAGCAAATTCAAAGATGGAGGGCCTCCGATGCAATTTTATGAAAAGTTGTTTTTACAATTTTTCTTGTGCCAATATCAAAGAATATCAAAAGAGGATTTCCACATTTTTGTCGGATCCCAAATCGGAATTTCCTAGTGAAAGTTATGGCCATTTGAAGAGAAATGACAAAGCGTAAAAAATCAGCAGCTCAAATTTACTGCCGCAGTTCAGTAATTTGACCATAACGTTTGTTACAAAATTCGGATTGACCTGCACTTTATATTGTTGGAAAGGACACTCAGAGGGCTACAACTTTGATGTTGTCCTCTTCAAATGATTCGGATTATATCATGGTAAAAAATGGGCAAAACCGAGAGTGATGTGAATGGAGGATTTCTTGGGCCATGTTTTGGTAGAAAATTCATAACTTTCTATTAAAATATCCAAAAGAGGAAATTCCAATTGCACAATTCAGCCAAGATGCTTACCTATACCATGATACAATATTTGAACTAATGGAGCAATTTAAGATCATGATTTGGTGGTTACCAATTAGTGGAATCATAATGGAGTAGTTGTACAATTTTTTATCATGTTTTCTTGTGAAATTTTGCCTATAAATAGAGGCATTTGTAAGGAAGGAAATGCACAACTTAGTAGAAGAGAATTAGCTAGTAGTTCTCTCCAATAAAATTTTCTTCTTCATTTGTTCTTAGTTTTAGCTTAAAGATTTTAGCTTTTCATATTCCGGCGGATCAATTCTTCGCTAAGTTCTCTTTTCCCTTTTATTTCTCTATTTATTTCTTAGTATTTATTTACTTGTTTACTATATTTTGCATAATCTATCATATAGTTGTGGTGATACAAAGCGAACACTCGCTAAAAAGTATGAAACCCCGCAATTACGATTAGTTAAGACTTTTCTATCTAGTTCGAGGGAGACGTTGTGTTCAACTAACATGTTGTTATCTTTTCTAACTCTTTAGTAACGTTTTATCTATTCCTCTACTTCAATTTGTTGAGTTGTTATGCTTGTAAACCCGTTTTTGAGTTTATTTGATTATTGCATTCACTTTGGCCAATTGAATCAATTAATCTTAAAATTCAAGTTACTTGCTAGGATTGGAACTTTTGATCCGTAATTGTCATTAGATTCCAATCCAAAGTAGCAAATGAATATCGTGCATATTTATTAACAAATCATCTTATATGCATTAATTCGAGCTTGTGAAATTATTCATCTAATTCAACTCATTCTTCTCGTTCATTTCATACTAGCTTTGCATTAAATCCTAAGAGCTTGTTTAGGGTTATCCAATAGCTAGATGTTAAGTTAAAGAGTTTACTTTTTACTTAATACACTTAAGGAAGAATTCGTTAATCAGAGCTTCTTGGTTAATTGAGAGTTGATAAATTGAAGAAGGAATAGTAACACGTTGCATGGGAAAGATAAACACAAGTTGTTGACACAACCGAACCCGAGAACTAGATATTTATTTCAATTGTTTTATTTGATCTTATCTTTTGTCATTTGATTTTCATTCAAATTCTCAAAACCCCCACTTTCTTATATTAATTGATAAAGACAACTAGATTAAGCACCGTTCCTCTTGGGTTCGACCCTTACTTACCACTTCTACATTAATTTGTAGTTTTGAAACCGAGTAAGGAAAAAAAAATTAAACTTTGGCACGCCGCGACAACGCCCACCACTGACATAGCTTCTCCCAGCTATTAACTAGGCAACTTCGGAGTGCTTGAAACCATTTCGGTAAGAATCAAGAAAGGGACGAGTCATTTAGGCACAAGCACTCAAACAAAGACAATAACGTCTGGTTCAATGTACATCTCAAGGTTGTGAGGCCTTAAAGAAATGCATATCTTCGAATTGGAAATGTTAGCAGAAGACTTAATTTTGTTGTCTTTGACAGCATAAAACTATGTATCAAGAAAGCCTATAAGTAACCTAAAGCTGAGGAAGATAATAATGAGGATTACATCCAAATTAAGGCATTATAGTATCTTTCTGCACGACCCTAGGAAGTTTGAATTTGGGATTTTGCTCTAGCAAAGCAGGTGGCTTTTCATAAACAATTGAAGCTGCCCTAATCAAGACTCCAGCAGTTGAACCCCATATGAGGTACTTTTTATTGTTTACTTCGTAATCAAAGAAATGGATAAGATACTTGTCGCCCATCCATTCTCTTTCTTCTGATCTTCGTTTTTCATCCTAGATAAGGCAACCCATGTTTATATCTTAGACGTAGGTCATTTAAATTTTAACCAAAATGAGATGAAAATTGAGTGTACCTTGAGAAACATTTCCAAGGGGACATCAAATACAGCTTCTACTTCAGCAGCATTTGGGGAGGGATTGAAGTCTTTCTTGTTTGACAGTATGCCAATAACTGGAATTACTCTAAGGAGATGCTGCAAAAATTATGCGAATTTAATCTTTCTTGAAGAGAATGCGTTTTCAGCATTTTAGAAAACTCAAAACAGAAAACGATCTGAAAACAGTAAAGACAATGCAGCCTAAACGGTTCTGTGGGATTTCTCACCTAGAATAGGCATCTTTAGTTCACACAAACATCATTGCTCAGACTTAAGATTTTCTCAACAAGGCAAAATGATCAATGTTTAAGAAAAGAAAGATCAATATAACTTTGACAAGAATTGTTCAAGGCATGTGACAATGTTCACAAGAGAAGGATCCAACCCAATTTATTCCTTTGCTTCCCTTGTTGCAGTCTCAGCATCATCGGCATCTGTATCCTCTGCCTTACCTCCAGGCAATGAAACTTCACCTGTATTAACAATATTTTCAGTCAAAATGCATTGAAACCCTGTAATATTGGAACAATGTATCGTGAATGAAGCAAAACCAACACAATACAAGCCAAGATGTGATTGTTTATATTGCTATACAAGATATTAGTTCAATGAGAAGGAACTTTATAAATCACTATCCCATCGCTATTAACATTACATATCAATGTAAACAATTCATTCTCCCGTTGGTGAATGGCATAAACACCGTATTAATGATCACCTAAACCAGTAAATTGACTAACACCCTCAAACCCAATTTTTGAAACAATCCAATTTACACAAACAAGATAATTAGCATAACTAGCCTAAAGAACACAAATTCTAAACTAATACCCGAATAAAATCAAACATTTAATGATAAAAAAAAAAAGAAAAAAATCTATATGATAAAAGGTAACCAGAATGAGTAGAAAGTTTTGACGATCTCTTAGTGAGAATGACTCTTAACTCTCCAGAATCCCCTTCAAAGAGGCAGATGAGGACTGCAGCTCTCTTAGGTCTGAACCTCGTCGGAGGCTGTTGAGCAACTGGGGTTACAGATTCAGCGAAACCCAATTGCAATACCAATTTTCCTGCACTCTCCTCAATTTTTCGCTCTTCATCGTCGTCGTCATCATCATCAAATGGTGTTGGAGGTGGCTTATATTGGCGAAGCTGTTGGGCTAAAGCTACGAGCCTTTGTGAAGCCCCAAAATTGTTGAGGGCCAAGGAATCCATAACCGTGAATCTTGAAAGAAAACTGATAATTGGGGGCGATAATTGTGTTGATGAAAACGCTAGAGAGGCTATTAAAGTCCTTCGAATCAGTGGGAGCGTAGGTACTGAATTATGATAAATCTGCGTAGCCAACTGTTGGAATCTAGGATTGCGGCTATTCGATTCCTGAACACCGATCCGGGTGTCTGCCGTCGGTGGAGTAATGCAGTCAGAGAGGCCGTTCTAACTTGGCTTTTTTACCCAACTTACTTGGTCAAGTGCTTTCCATTTCATTTTGGCTAAGAGTGATGCTATTAACACCCACCATTTTAATCTTCACACCCACTCTTTTTTATTACCAAAATACCGTTCTTCACTATTCCTACTTTAACCCCAACATTAACCTAGAGACCCACCCTTTTTACATTTCCGCTTTACACCCACTCCCGTATTACACCCGAAACTGCAGCGGCTGAGCACTCCATTCATGAGAAAATGGACTTCAACAATGTAAGTAGTAATCCCCTATTATTATTCCTTATTTTTCGTCATTTTTGCTGGTTGAATGGGGCTTGGATGTCGCCGGCATTGAACTTCGAACGTTGGCGTAGCAGTGCTTGATCGGCCATTCCAAGTATCGGCCGACGCAGGTCGAAGTATCTGCAGGACACTCGGCCATTGATGGCCGAGGCCCCCTTAGGGAACCTCGGCTGACTGCAGCCGAGGCTCTGGAGGGAGCCTCGACCATCCATTGCCGAGGCTCCCTGAATAGCCTCTGCCAACAGCTGCCGAGGCTCCTTGAATTTATTCCCACCTATTCTTCCAAAAATGTGCTGCTTATTGCAACTGCAACCAATAATATTCAGTATCTAATATTGTATAATAATTTGTATTTTATTTGAAATGCAGACTTCAGATACATATTCAACAGAAGACAGCGTAATCGGTCCTTACACTGGTTCCATTGATCCAATCAATACAGTTATAGATTATACGCCAAATTTTACAACTTCTAATATATTTGAATCACGTGATGATCTTGTTTGTTGGGTACGTAATATTGGAAAAAATCTTGGTATGGTAATAATAATACAAAGATCGGATAATGGAGTGGGTGGTAGGCAACCTCGACTTTTATTGTCATGTGAACGAAGTGGTAAGCATCGAGTTAGAGAAAAAGAGGAAAATGATAAGGGTATGGAAAAACTCACTGGAACAAGGAAATGTGAGTGTCCATTTGCATTAAGAGGTATACCAACATCTCGTGATGGGCATTGGATATTACAAGTTGTATCCGGTATACATAATCATCCATGTGCGAGATATTTAGAGGGACATTCTTTCGCCAATCGGTTAACACCAAATGAAAAGAAATTGGTTGTTGATATGTCAACATCTAACAGTCGACCGAAAGATATTTTATATACATTAAAAGAAAGATATCCTGAGAATACATCAACAATAAGGACTATTTATAATGCACGTCAAAAGCATAGACTAATTGAGCTCGGTGGACGGACACAACTACAATACCTAATGGCTAAATTAGAGGAGCATGAATATTTTTTTGATTCTAGGCGATGTGAGGCAACTGATACTGTAAATGATATTTTCTTTGCTCACCCAACGAGTGTTAATCTATTGCGTGCTTTTCCAAGTGTCTTGCTGATGGATTGTACATATAAAACTAATCGATATAGATTACCATTGTTGGAAATAGTTGGTGTGACGTCTACAGATATGACATTTTCTATTGCATGTGCCTATATGGAGTCCGAGCGTGAAGATAATTATTTATGGGCATTGTCTTGCTTGAAATCACTGTTCAACCAATCGTACCTTCCAACAGTTATTATCACTGATAGAGAACTTGCATTAATGAATGCGGTTGAGAGTACTTTTCCGACGGCACGCCATTTATTATGTCGGTGGCATATTAGTAAGAATATAACAGCAAATTGCAAGAAGGAGTTTCGCACTACGGAAGAATGGAATTGTTTTATATCTTTATGGAATCTATTGGTAGTAGCCCAATCGGAGACAACATTTTATGAGTTGCTTAGAAAATTTCAAACAGAATATTCGAGTTATGGAGACGCCATTGGATATGCAATGCGCCAATGGATTCACCCGTATAAAGATAGATTTGTTTCTTGCTACACAAATCACATCATGCATTTCGGTAACACCACAACAAATAGGTATATCAATTAAAATAATTTAAATTCCTCATTTTCAAGATTGATCATTCATTACTTATATTTCCTTTTTTTTTGGGGCGGAGAGTACACACGCGAAACTAAAAAAGCATCTTGGATCGAGTCAAGGTAATTTCGAAACTTGTTGGACTAAAATTCATATCTTGAATGAGACATCGCACACTGAGATAAAACAATCATTTGAGAAGAGTATAAATATAGTCCATCATCGATTCAAACCAACCGTGTTTAAGTGTCTACGAGGTATGGTTTCAATTGCTACTATGGATAAAATATTGCACGAGATGGATATTGTGAACACGGATGAGATCGATGTTTCGCGCTGTGAGTGTGTACTTAAGAAGACATGTGGTTTGCCATGTGCGCATGAAATTGCTAAAGTTATGCATGATGGTGGGTCAATATCTTTGGATGCAATTGATGGTTTTTGGAGAAAGTTGGACATGGAGGTAGATCAAGTCGTAGATATTACTGTTTCGGATAATATTAATGCTCGTTGGGATCAAATTTATACAGGTGTCGGTACTAAATTTGTAAATGCAAGCGAGACGGAAAAATTATTCATGTTAAAAAGGTTGATTGAGTTTGCTAAGCTGTCTACTACCTCCATGGTCGAGCCTGTTGTGAAGACTAACACTCGTGGGCGACGACCGAAAAAAAGGAACCAGAAGCAAGACAAGTCAACAAAGCGCGACCCCAGTGCTTTTGAGTGTGTTGACTCCATTCATGATAGTTGTTCAAAACCAACTACCGGAAAGCAAAAACAAAAGGTAGTGGAATCCATTTATTTTATTTTTTATTTTTTTATTATCCACAAGCTTGAATATAGTATGAATGGTTATGTGACGATAAAATCTTATATCTCCACTGTTATTAGATTGTTCGTCCTGGTACACGGCCGACACTTACTGCCATTGCATATATGGACCAGTTACCATATCATATGCACCAGTATATTACAGCTACGGGGGGGATGTAGTGGCTGATGAGCACCGTGGTTTTCGTGCGATAGCTGCCCTAATTTATCACGATGAGAATCAGTGGTCTTGGGTACGACAAGACTTAATAGAAGAGCTCACGATATTTGAACAGTTATACAGAGACATATATGGTGAGTACGGACAGTTTGAACGCCAGTTTGAGCAATTGCAATATTTCGATGACCCAGCTCCTGTTTTACATTGGATGACGTTGCCGAAGACCGGTTATCTGATTGCATCCCCATACAATATTGCCCTTGTCGCTTTATCCGAACAGATGTCTTGTACGTACTTACCATTACGGACCTGCGTGACCAATCCTCCTATATGTATCTGTATTGGATTCGTGAATCAAAATCATTTTATTCAGGTATATTTGATTACATGTTAATATCTCTCATTTTTATCTTTATTTGTTTATAATTAAATATTCTATTTTATTTACAGGTTTTTTTGAGGGATGGACATCCACTACCTCCTATTATCCACACATGGTACAGATGGCGTTATCCATGCACATCAGGATGGGCCACTGTGTATACCGAGCAACTAACAGTGTATAGCTATATAGTAGGAAGTAATAGTAGAATTGACGGCACTAAAACGATAGATTCCGATGAGTAATGTTCATTTATATAAACTATTTAGACTTTGAATTTGATAGTTTGTTGTAAAATTTTTTAAATATGCAAATTGACTCGCTTTGTTTGGTTATATTATTAATTAACAACAAAAGGAATTGACTAATAACATAATACTTAAAGATAGGTACGATTTTTTCAAACAAAGTTCATTACACAGTTCTGAATTGAAAATTGCAATAACAACCTAATACAATGCAAATCATCTAGTGGATTGATATCTTGAAAATCCACCCCTAGTTCTCGGACCCTGATTTCTCGGTCTCTGACGAGCCTGGTGTTCTTCTAATGTTAGTCCCTGGACCGTAATATATGCTGTTTGAATATCTGGCATTATCCTACTCACCGATAGAGACGAATCACCTAATTCCCAACTATCTACTAGGGGCTCTAGAATGTTACCTGCTCTCGCGAGACGATCTCCCAACTGCATATTAGTTAATGCCTCTGTCCCGCCGCCAATATATGGAGAACGTTTTTCAGGATTTTGAACAATAGGATGCGAAATCTGAAGATACCAATCCATATAATTCGGTGCTCAGCCCCATGGTACACTCGTCTCTCTACCCAGACGATTTTCATTCAAAATATGTATATCCCACATCCTAAACATGCTCCCAAGTGTACCCCACAACAACTTATACTTCTCGGCTGTACGTCCTCTTCTAGCTGCTTTTGGAGCAAGAGGATCTTCAGGTACCATTTGTATGTAACCGAATTGTCTGAGCACACGATCCGGATGATACAGCTCCACAACATCTAAGGCCCTAATACATCCACGATAAAATGTGACAATATCAAGAGGGAAGTATTCTCTAAAATCAACATAGGAGCACCACGATATCTGCACAATATTAAAATGAGATATATTACATAATTTATCTGTCAATAATATAGAAATAATACATTAAAAATTTATTCCCTCACTTCGTATGGTTTCATCAAATCCAATGTCTCTCTATATGCCATGAGTACGTCTAGAGATGCCCCGGAATGTGCCTCTGGTACCCACATCATCGCAAGCGGTTCCCCATTCAGGTATTGCATATTGTGCCAAGATCTTAATGTAGTAAAGTGTTGATATATCCAAGCCTGCATTAATATTAAGAGACGTAAAATATAAATTCCCATCGAAAAAATAAAAAAAAAACTTCCTGTAAACAAAATAAATATTTCAAACTTTATATTACCTCCAACAAAGTCGTGTATCCTGACATCTGCTTCACGTCAGCTCTCGATGCTAGTCCTAACTGCCTGTGTAAATAGGCAAGTGCAGCAGCTCCCCAAGCATAATTCTATACCTCACCAAGGTCCTCTAAAAAATATAAATATTTCGTCGCGACCCGATTGCCTGTCTTATCAGTAAATATGGTACAACCCAAAAGATACAACAAGTATGCCCTCGCTGCATATTCTATCGTGTGCTGATCTTGGGAATTAGTGCTTCTACAAAATTTGGCATGTAGCCACTCCAATTTTACTGTAGGACCCGAGTTTTTATTAGCGTGTGCATCCTCAGCTTCTTCCGACGTGAGTCCCAATAATCTTTGTACGACCTCATAGCTAGACTCGGCTGATTGATTAGCATCGAGCTCTAAAGGACGACCTCTACATGGTATGTCAAGAAGACAATGTACATCATCAAGTGTAATTGATACGAACCCGGATGCCTCCACGTCGGACGAACCACCCCATTGGCCGATTGGACCGATTACGAGAAGTCGAGCCAAAAGAATGGGACGAGCCTTGATGACCTGGGTCGAAAACGTATGTCAACAAGTCCAGAATAGGTCATTTCCACACGTGGACCAGTCCACGGGAGTTCATAAGTTGAAAGAAGTCCTCCAATTACAGGTTGAAGATGTTAGAAATCAAAGGGAAAAAGGCAGACCAACGTTACGGCCGTAACCCCAGAACTTTACGGCCGTAACCCAATTTTTACCGCCAGAACCCGCCATACTGGCCAGAATCTCATGGGGTTGAAGAACAAGATTTTACAGAGAGTAAAATACGGCCGTACTGTAAAATACGGCCAGATCATAAATTTTACTACTGCATCGATTATACTTACGTCAGTATCGGTAATTTCCACTTTTTGGGCCAAAATATGCGAGCTAATTACGGCCGTATAATTTCATGATACGGCCAGAACGAAGGATATACGTCAGTAACATTCATACATACGGCCGTAACTCAAGAATCCAGTTTTGACAGTTTTGAGGCAGAGAGTTTATTACGGCGCATTTTTAGGACTTACTACGTAATTTTGGCCGACTTAGTCATTTTTGTGTCTACTTTTTGGATATTTTATTATTTTATCATTATTTCCAATTGAGACTTGTATATGTACAAAAAACCCTCATTGTAAGAGGATAACTTGGTGAATATGATATTTGAGAGCTTTATGCGTGTTGAGAGAATTTATCTTCTCTTGTTGTTCTTTTGAGCAAATCGAACTTATCAAGAGCGTGATCAACTCTTGTATGCGTTCACCCTGCCGGTTATGTTCGCTACATACGGTCGAAGGTGATAGGTTTTAGCCTATTGTTGTCACTTCGTGAGTAGAAGGTCGTCAGGTTCTCGATCGTGACCAGTGATTGGCTTTTCTGGGATCTAATCCAATCTGGATTGGGTTGCGTTGGCATCGAGACCAACGAGGTCCGTATCGCTTGGTATCGAGCATGATTCTAATCATCCGTATCTATCCCTTTGTTTTATGTTTTTATAGTATACGTCCTTTGTTATTAAGTCTTAGATTGTTATACTTGTTATTGTTATCAGATTAGAATCTTGAATTTCAACTTTTAAATGTGTAGGATTTTAGTGTGTGTTCTTGGTGTTCTTGGTGTAAATTGAGTTTGTGCTTAGAATTCCTCCAAATCTTAGTATTGTGTTGGTATTGTGGTTGTAAGTGTATGTAGTGAAAAAAAAAGGAAAAGAAGAGAAAAAAAAAAAAAGAAAAAAAATGAACAATGGCTCCGTTTGTTGTGTTGAACGAGTGATAGCCTACACATTGGCTACACTTAGTCTTATTGTTGTATGGTTGTTACATCATCTTGTAGCCGAGTTATATTGTACTAGGGTTACATCGAGTTGTAATTTAGTTTGTATTGTGTTGAGTCATCGAGTTGTAATTTAGCTAACCAACTGCTTTGGCATCGTTCTGGGGAACTAACAAGACGATCTTACCTTGATCAAGTTCGTTGAGTTCGATTGAACAAAAGAGTGTGAGTGCATTATTGAGTGTTGAGTGAGAGAGTGTTGAGTGAAATATACGAGTGATATTCACGAGAGGACACTACAGGTCTTGCACACACTTGCACATAATGTCTGATACAGGGTCAGTCGAGGGACACGGATCTAAAGCTGCCACCTTGGATGATGTCCAATCAGTTCTTCAGGCTTCTATGACCGCAATGGAGCGTCGGTTGAGTCAACAGTTACGAGAAGATGTTGAGCAATCGGTAGCTAGGTTAAATGTTCGCAGGCCGGAGTTTGAAGAAGGCGATGAGGATGAATATGAGGTGATATATAGAGGTGGTAGAGGCGGTAGAGGCGGCCGAGGAGGTCGAGGAGGTCGAGGTAATGAGAGACCACGAGAGGAGGAAAGTGATGTGAAGAATGTGAAGGTTGAAGTGCCTCCATTCCAAGGTAAAGCCGACCCGGATGCCTATTTGGATTGGGAAAGCCGAGTAGAGTTGATATTCCAATTTCATCGAATCCCGGAAGAGAAGAAAGTTCCACTTCTAGTGAAAGAATTCACGGGATATGCTCTTAGTTGGTGGAAACAAACGACTACGGCTAGGCGAAGAAATTTGGAAGCTCCGGTGAATACTTGGAATGAGTTGAGAACGATAATGAGAAAGCGGTTCGTTCCTACCTACTATTATCGGAGTTTGTATAACAAGTTGCAAACGTTAACTCAAGGGGGACGAAGCGTGGAAGAGTATTATCAAGAGATGGAGTCTCTTATGACTAGGGCCGATATAGGTGAAGAAGAGGAGGCTACCATGGCACGGTTTCTAAGCGGATTGAATCGAGAGATTACCAATCTTGTTGAGTTACATGATTATGCCGATATACAAGAGTTGGTTCATAAAGCCGCCAAAGTTGAGATGCAACTGAAGAAGAAGAGTTTCAACAAACCTCAAGCCGGGGGAAGTAATAGCTTTGGGAAACCGAAATGGAGTAGTGACAAGACTACAACTCCAAAGCCGGCTTGAAAAGGGCGGAGTGAGCCACCTAAGTCCTCTCCGGTGGGGGAGGATAAAGGGAAAAGGCCAATGGGCGTACCACCACCCCGAAACCGAGATATCCAATGTTTCAAATGTCAAGGACGAGGTCACATAGCCTCGGAGTGCCCCAATCGCCGCACAATGGTGGTTAGGGACAATGGTGAGATTGAGACGGAGGATGAGGAAGAAGTCCCTCCAAGTGTGGAGGAGGAGAAGGAGGACTCGGATGATCAATATGTGATGACTATCCCCGAGACTTTAGTTACACGGCGAGCGCTTAGCACCAAGGCTAAAGTGGATGACGCGACTCCTCAGCGGGAGAACATCTTCCACACTCGGTGCCTAGTGCAGGGCAAACCATGTAGTTTGATTATTGACGGGGGGAGTTGTTCCAATGTTGCTAGTTATCTGTTCGTCGATAGGGTTGGGCTTCCATTGATGAAACACCCGATACCGTATCGGTTACAATGGTTTAGTGACACAGGCGAGGTTCGGGTTACCAAGCAAGTGAAGATCCCTATCTTGATTGGCACGTATGAGGATGAAGTGGTATGTGATGTAGTACCCATGCAAGCTACACACATATTGCTAGGCCGACCGTGGCAATTTGATAGACGAGTGACACATGATGGATATCGGAATAGATATAGCTTCAAGTTCAATGGAAAACCAATTGTGCTTGCTCCTTTGACACCGCAACAAGTGTATGAGGATCAAGTCAAGCTCAAACAAGAAGCTGATGAGAAGGAAAAGGAGAGACGAGAGTCGAGTGGAAAAATTGAAGAGAGTAAAAGGAAAGAAGAGTGAGCATGAGACAAAAAAGAAAGAGTGTTTCTTTGCAAGGCCGAGAGACATTGTGAGGGCTCTTTCGGAGGACCAACAAGTGCTTGTGTTAGTCTACAAGGAGAGTGGGCGAGTGCTCAATTCTAACCTTGACTCCCTCCCCAATTCTATTGTTTCTCTCTTGCAGGAATTCCATGATATCCTTCCAGAAGAATTACCGAGTGGATTGCCACCAATTCGAGGCATTGAGCATCAAATTGACCTAGTTCTGAGCCGCTATTCCCAATCGCCCGCCACCGTAGTAACCCCGAGGAAACAAAGGAGTTGCAACGCCAAGTGGAGGACTTGCTCGGTCGAGGGTATATCCGGAGAGTCTAAGTCCATGTGTCAACTGCCTTGCTCGTGCCCAAGAAAGATGGCTCGTGGAGAATGTGTGTTGACCGTCGTGTCAACAACATTACGGTAAAATATCGCCACCCTATACCTAGACTTGATGACATGCTTGATGAACTGTATGGCGCTAGTATCTTTAGCAAAATTGATTTAAAAGCGGTTATCACCAGATTCGAATGAAAGAGGGTGATTTAATGGAAAACGGCGTTTAAAACCAAACAAGGGTTATATGAATGGTTAGTTATGCCGTTTGGGTTGACAAATGCACCAAGTACATTCATGAGACTAATGAATCACGTGTTACGCGCGTTCATTGGTAAATTTGTAGTGGTGTACTTTGACGACATTTTGATTTATAGTAGGGAGCTCATTGATCATGCAAAGCACCTTAAACTTGTTTTAGAAGTTCTAAGGAAAGAAAAACTGTTTGCAAACCCTACTAAAAGTCATTTCTGTCTTGAAAAGATTGTTTTTCTTGGTTATGTGGTTAGTGCTAAGGGAGTAGAAGTTGATGAAGAAAAGATTCGAGCAATCCAAGAATGGCCTACTCCATCTAGCATAGCCGATGTTCGTAGTTTTCATGGTTTAGCTAGCTTCTATCGTCGATTTGTGCCTAATTTCAGTACACTAGCTGCACCATTAACTGAAGTAATCAAGAAAACAGTTGGTTTTAAATGGGAGAAAGAGCAAGAACGAGCTTTTCAAATGATTAAAGAAAAACTGTGTTCTTCGCCCGTACTTGCTCTTCCCGACTTTAACAAAGCTTTCGAGATTGAATGTGATGCGTCGGGCATAGGTATTGGTGCTGTGTTGATGCAGGAACGAAGGCCAATTGCATACTTTAGCGAGAAATTGAGTGGTGCCACCCTCAATTATCCTACGTATGACAAGGAGCTCTATGCATTGGTTCGTACACTAGAGAATTGGCAACACTATCTTTGGCCGAAGGAATTTGTGATCCACACCGACCACCAATCACTAAGACATCTCAGAAGCCAAGGCAAGTTAAACAAGCGACATGCTAAGTGGATGGAGTTTATTGAGACATTTCCCTACGTGATCAAGTACAAACAAGGTAAAGAAAACATTGTTGCAGATGCTTTATCACGCAGGTATACCTTACTCACCACTCTAGATACTAAGTTGTTGGGTTTTGAATTAATGAAAGAATTATATGAGAAAGACCCGGACTTTAGTAGTATCTATGTTGCTTGTGAAAAGAATGGATTTGAGAAGTTCTATAGGCTAGAGGGGTTCTTATTTCGAAAGGAAAAACTTTGTGTTCCTTCTAGTTCTATACGAGAGTTGTTAGTGAGAGAGGCTCATGGAGGAAGCCTCATGGGACATTTCGGTGTAGAAAAGACATTTGAAGTCTTGCGTGATCATTTCTATTGGCCTAAGATGAAACGAGACGTAGAGAAAATTTGCATGAATTGCATTACTTGTAGAAAGGCCAAATCCAAGGTAGTTCCCCAAGGGCTTTACACTCCCCTTCCCGTACCTCAATCGCCATGGGAAGATATATCTATGGATTTCATCTTGGGGTTACCTAGATCTAGAAATGGAAGAGATTCGATTTTTGTGGTAGTTGATCGGTTTAGTAAAATGGCTCATTTTATACCCTGTCACAAAACCGATGATGCAAGTCATATTGCCGACTTGTTCTTTCGTGAAATAGTTCGGCTATATGGAGTCATAGACAATTGTGTCGAGATAGAGACGTCAAATTCCTTAGCTACTCTGAAAACCTTGTGGGGAAAACTAGGTACCAAACGCTATTTTCAACCACGAGTCATCCCCAAACTGATGGTCAAACTGAAGTAGTAAACCGTACGTTGTCACAATTACTTCGGGCTATCATTCGTCGGAATATTAAGACATGGGAAGAATGTTTACCACATGCTGAATTTGCTTATAATCATGCAAAACATTCTTCAAGCCTTACTCGCCTTTTTGAAGTAGTTTATGGTTTCAATCCGCTAACCCCATTAGATTTGATTCCTCTACCTGTGAGTGAAAGGGTTAGCTTGGATGGCAAACAAAAGCGAGCTTGTTCGATCCATGCATGACAAGGTAAAGCTACGGATCGAAAAAGAAATCAACAAGTCTCGACTAGTGGTGAACAAAGGGCGAAAGGAAATGATTTTTGACCGGGAGATTGGGTTTGGCTCCACCTTCGAAAAGAGATTCCCGCAACTACGCCGCCGAAATTGCTACCCCGGCGACGGGCCTTTTCAAGTAGTTGAACGAATCAACAACAACGCCTACAAACTCGATCGCCAGGTGAGTATAATGTAAGCTACATTTAATGTCTCTGATCTTGTTCCGCTTGATGCAGAACCGATTCGTGGACGAATCAACCTCAAGAAGGGGATGATACGAACCGGATGCCTCCATCGTCGGACGAACCACCCCATTGGCCGATTGGACCGATTCACGAAGTCGAGCCAAAAGAATGGGACGAGCCTTGATGACCTGGGTCGAAAACGTATGTCAACAAGTCCAGAATAGGTCATTTCCACACGTGGACCAGTCCACGGGAGTTCATAAGTTGAAAGAAGTCCTCCAATTACAGGTTGAAGATGTTAGAAATCAAAGGGAAAAAGGCAGACCAACGTTACGGCCGTAACCCCAGAACTTTACGGCCGTAACCCAATTTTTACCGCCGTAACCCAGTTTCCATACGGCCGTAACCCATGGGGTTGAAGAACAGTATTTTACAGAGAGTAAAATACGGCCGTACCTTGTAAAATACGGCCGTATCATAAATTTTACGGCCGTACTGATTATACTTACGACCGTATCGGCAATTTCCACTTTTTGGGCCAAAATATGCAGAGAGCTAATTACGGCCGTATAATTTCATGATACAGCCGTAACGAAGGATATACGGCCGTAACATTCATACATACGGCCGTAACTCAAGAATCCAGTTTTGACGGTTTTGAGGCAGAGAGTTTATTACGGCCGTACTTTTAGGACTTACGGCCGTAACTTCGGAATTTACGGCCGTAATTTTGGCCGACTTAGTCATTTTTGTGTCTACTTTTTGGATATTTTATTATTTTATCATTATTTCCAATTGAGACTTGTATATGTACAAAAAACCCTCATTGTAAGAGGATAACTTGGTGAATATGATATTTGAGAGCTTTATGCGTGTTGAGAGAATTTATCTTCTCTTGTTGTTCTTTTGAACAAATGGAACTTATCAAGAGCGTGATCAACTCTTGTGGCGTTCACCCCTGCCGGTTGTCTACTACGCACAGTCGAAGGTGATAGGTTTTAGCCTATTGTTGTCACTTCGTGAGTAGAAGGTCGTCAGGTTCTCGATCGTGACCAGTGATTGGCTTTTCTGGGGATCTAATCCAATCTGATTGGGTTGCGTTGGCATCGAGACCAACGAGGTCCGTATCAGTAATGGTCATCTCCCCAAATGGCAAATGAAATGTATTCGTCTCAGGATGCCATCTCTCCACAAAAGCACTTATTAAAGTCTTGTTAGCCTTTTTATATGACACATCTCGCAAAATACTAATACAGGAATTTAGCACAATATTCCACCAGGGGTTCCTTAAGTTGCCATCATAAGTCCACTCCTGTAGCTTATCCGTATGACAAAGACATTTAAGTATGGGCCTTTCTGTATCGAACCATATTTTTGAAGCCACATGTGTATTGAAAGAACATAAAATTTTAGGATCCGACGAACCACCAGGATGTGGCCCAGTTAGTATATCATCATTTCTTCTTTCGGGCCGACTTTCACCAACTTCATTATGACTTTCCTCTTGATCAGCAACAACATGTTCTTCTTGGACCATATTGATATCCGGCTGAGAGTGGGACGTGCCAATATCTTGACGAGATTGAGAAGTACCAATATCATCGACTGCTCCATGATCATGCGGTGCCTCATTCTGCATAGCACGTTCTAATTCACGTCTCTTTCTTTCTGAACCAGTTGGACGACGCATGTAACGTCTCGCTGCAATCGCAAATAATTAAATATAAATTAATAAATAATATTTCATTCATTTACATAAACACAAATAATAAATTAATTCTAAAAAAAATTATAAATGGCCGAGGGAGGCCAGATTGGGCCTCGGCCACCTACAGTCGAGGTCCCTTCAGGGGCCTCGGCCAAAGTTGGCCGAGGGCCATTCTGTCCCCTTGGCCATTGCAGGCCGAGGGAAAAGAATGGCCCTCGGCCAACTTTGGCCGAGGCCCATTCTTTTGCCTTGGCCAGCAGTTGCCGAGGTCATCGGGGGGGCCTCGGCAGATGCTGGCCGAGGCACCTGGCCGGCCTCACCACCGTTCGCCTGAACCCAAACCATATCTACCAGGCAATTGCATATACACTGTAAATTTTGCGACAATAGGAAAGAAATGAAGTTAACTAACCTCTGCCCATAGTTATACCAGGTGCTTGGCAGAGCTAAACAGCTAAAGTGTTGGAGGAGATGGAGATTTCGAACTGTGTTCTTTTCTTCTGCCGAGTTAAATTTGGTGGGTGGGGATGGTTTTGGTAATAAATGGGTGAGGGCAATTGTGGGAAGAGAGTGGGTGTAAGGAGTAAATTTAATGGTTTGTTTTAAAAAATGGGTGGGTGTAGGGATAAAAAATGTAGGTGTGAATAGCAAACCTCTTTGGCTAATCGGCACAACTGCACAAGAAGGAAAGAGCCTCTTGGGATTGTGCACATTGAAGACCCATTTTGACAATTTGATATCTAACTATCTATTTTCAAATTTGATTGCATAATTTGAGCATAAAATGACAATCTTACCATTCATTTTAATTCAAATAAAATATACAAGAATTCAAATGAACACAAAATTCTTTAATATGTACAAATTGGTTCTAAAAGTTTCTAAAACGTTTTCATTTGAACTTACACATTTGTCATATTTTTGTTCTGACCCATAATGAACATATTTAGTCCACTTAATTGATTTTAATTGAAAACATTAATCAAATCATAAATATTTTAACTTAATTTATTAAAAATATAATAAGCATATTAAATTGCAAAAAAAAAAAAAAGAAAGAAAGAAAAGAAAAAAAAGATGTCCAATTAAGCCTCACGTGTTCATACTAATTAGCATTTTTACCTGTGAGTTACATGGGTTGACAAAAGGCAACTAATATATAATTTCTATTAATGTTAAGAGCGTATCATTAATAATAATAAAATCAAATATGGAAAAATCTTTAACAGAGTATAAAACTTGTCACCATTTAAGTAACGCAAAATTTTTATAAAAATTTTAACAGAGTTTCTTTTGTATTTTACAAAAACCCATAGTGTAAATATTCAAGACTCAACTCAATGCAATCAACATAAACATGAAATAATATAGAATTCTAGCTACACCACCAATGTGTTACCCTGATAAATATGATTGTAGCTGTTTCCAATGATTGTAACTAAATCATTCGTGCATTGTTCAGGTAAATATGTCCAACAGATAGTGATTTTAATAACTATCGAAAGCATAATAACGAAGGAATATTTTGTAAAATACTCATCAAAGCACTAAACTTAATCAAACAACTAACAAATCTCGTCAACTTTGCCAAATTTTATGAGTAAATGAAGTCTAATATGCATTTATCTAATGTTGGAGCACAATTGAGCTTGTATTATTACTAAAAGATTAGCATCTTCACAACTTGATCAATAAGAATTTAAATGCAATATATTGTCAGCATTCCATATCTCACAAACACCAATACAAACAATTTAACTACATTCTCGTAATGTAGTGGGTTATTCATATTAGTGTGATTTATGAGTTTTGCAATTAAATTGGATTAAATTCAGTTATACAGAATTGGATTAAAATTTAGGTATTTTCATTTTAATCTTTTTAATATTTATAGATTTAACATTTTCAAGGCAACATTCAGAAAAACATTTTCAAGGCGAACATGGAAAAGGCAAAATTGATCCTTGCTTGAAGTTCTGAATATTGAGCTGGTAATATGCTACTAAAAAAATTGGACAACTCATTTACTGAAAAATCACATTATATAGTTTTGCAACACTTGTCTGCAAAATTAGATTTCCAAAGTTTTTAAAAATCATATTTTTTTAGTGTGTTCGAAATTATTTTTTCGACTTATTTGCTTATGAGTAAACATAAGCAAATTGTTTCTCGTCATAATAGCTTAAAAATCATATATTCAGAAATTGTTTCTCTCACATAATTTTTCCATCTTCTTAAATCATCCCATCTTCAACCATAAACCAATATTTTCTTCTTCCTTTTTAATTTCATGGGTATGTTGAATTATCCCCTCTTCAATTCTCTCTTCTCTTGTTTTTTTCTCTCTTACTCTATTTCTTTTGTCTTATTTTTCATCTTCTCCAGAGCCACAAGTATTTGTTTCGGAGTCGAAGAACCAAAAATGACTCTTTGTCCCTTTTAAACAAACTTATATCGATTTTTAACCAATCATAAGCTCCAGCAATGCCATTTATCCATGTCTCCCTAACAAGATATGAAAATACTTTATGGCAACCACATCACATAATACCTTATCAATATAATAATCTATGGAAAAGATCACAATCGCTTGTTCTGTCACCCTAACCTTCTTATATTCATCTAATAACAAATCATATGGCTCAGGATTTTGAATAGATGTAAATTCACCATTTTGATACATGTGATGCTAACTAAATTATTTGGATATTCTTCATCTATTACTATACCACACAGCCTATCACCCACCAAATATTGTGTTTAGAATTTAACCCCACAACTATTTCCCGTCATTAAGCACATCACAACATCCTCAACATCAAAAAGCAAAAATACAACCCAATGCTAAGAATAACAAGAGGAAAGATTAAACTTGGATTACCCAAAACTAAAACTGCACTATGATTCGAGATGATACGTTCCTACCCGGCTAGAACGGATCATTGTGTGAAAGAGTTGAAAGATTGTCAAATCTACCCCAGAAACACAGTTATTAAGATTTTGTTGTTTAAAGTTGAAGAAATTGGATCCACTAACTAAATCAACGAGCCACGATCTCGAATCGCACCACATGAATTTGGATACAATTCTTGATAAAGAGATTGATTTTTGGAAATAAGAATTCAACATGAGAAAATTAGTTCTCACGCAACATTCCCTAAGCGATAAAGAGAAAATCTCTCAATTTGATTGATGACCAGATTGAACTTAATTTTAAAGTAAGAAGACAAGATATTTACAGATAAATCTAATTCTACCTAACTTAGTGACCAAGGTGCTAATTAAAAACTAATTGAAAACACTCAATAACATGCCTCAAATACGAAAATATTTAACAAAAATAAAGAAAATGCCTAAATCATGAAAATTATTGAATTGCCTAATTTTGCATGCACAATTTTCAATATTTTAGTCATACCTTTTGATTCCGAACTCCAATTGAGCTAATTCAAAGTATGTTGGAAATCAGAAAAAAGGACTTCGGTTTTTCTAGTAATATAAAATTTGAAATTCAGCTTTTATCCTTTCTAAAACTTTGCTCCTTTGCACCTCGTAGGCACTCAATTTTGATTCTTGGTTGCTTTGGGTTCGAAATGTGTTTCTTTGTTCTCGGTCTCCATCTTCGGCTAATCTAATTATGAGAGGATCTTTGATCATATCATTGGTGGCTATGCTAGTTATGGATGAACCAGTTGAAGATCAGAGTCAGCGCAACACCATTTTCCACACTTGGTGTACAGAAAAATCTAACCTTTTAGCTTTGTGATTGATGGTGGTAGTTACACTAACATTGTTAGTTCCACTTTGGTGAAAGAGTTGGAGTTGAATGCTTTCAAGCATCCCTTATAAACTACATTGGTTGAATGAGTGTGGGACGATTAAGGTGGAGCAACAAGAGTTGGTTGATTTCAAAGTTAGAAAATATTGTGATAGGCCACTTTATGACGTGGTACCCATGCACACCTCACTGTTACTATTGGGTAGCCCTTGGAAGTTTTATAGGAATGTATTGTTTGAGGGTTACAATGATTGCTACAATTTCTCTCAAGCTTGCCGGAAACATTATGCTGTATCCTTTATCTCCTAAGGAAGTTGTGAAGAAACAAACTAAGACAAAGGAGTAAAAGGAGACCAAAAATAAAAACATTTCTAACACTTTTCCTCCCGAAGTTTTGTATTTTTAGGTACTAAAGGAGGCTCCCCAAAATAATTCAAAAGATTCGAGGACGAATTAACCCCCCACCACCATCTCTCTCTCTGGCTTCCTCTTCTCTCTTCTTCTTTCTTTCTTATTTCTTTTAATTTATTTTTAACATTGCGCTCAATAACTGTGCTTAATATCTCGTTTGTCGTTTGATATTTGTCCAGGAACACGTTTCTATGCCAACAACTATGGCTAGGTCAACCTCAAAGAAGCCGGCTCGGAAACCACGTGAAACCCTAGGTATTCCCCAACCTGAGGCTTTTTATGATGAGGATTTTCCTCAAATTACATTTCGGGATGCTACTCACTATGGTAAATTTTGACATCTGAAAGCACGTGCAATTAAGCCCACTAGGTTCTTAGATGCTGGGGCGATTACTGCATTGGGTATTAAAGATGATTTGTTGTGCCTAGTTGATCGGGTCGGATGGTCCAAACTGATGACATCCCATAGTTTCACCTACAAGTCTATAACCCTAGAGTTTCTTAGCTCTTTTGATCAAAATACCATTAAAGTTCTTCAGGGCACAGTGCCTAGGGTGTCATTTAGACTGTTTAACCAAGAATTTGCTTTTAACTTAAATGAATTCGGTGCTTTCTTTGGTTTACCTCCCGGCGGTAGACTAGATTTACCCCGTCACGACCGTACGTACAATGCTGGCCTTCACGAGTTTACACCCCAATCCGCTAAAGGTTCTAAGATCCACAACCCCTGCCTTAGGCACTTGCAACACCTTGTGGGGTATAGCATCTTCGGTAGAAACGAGAGCACGGGTATGGTTCGGGAATGGGAATTAGCCATGATAGGAACCATGCATGCACTCAAAGCTTCATCGCTCGACATTTTCACTCCGTAGGCAAATCTGAGAAAGAGAGCCCGCTTATCATCGGCAGTCTCATCACTCCTCTTGCCTTGGCTTTAGGATTCGACCTACTTGCGCTAGAACACGTTGGCCCGATGCCAACCTTTGATATGACCAAGATCCTTGAGATGGGTTGGCTAAAGCCCCAAGAGGGTCGATACCAGTGGGTGGTTAATGACCAACCAAGCTTCTTTCTCCCCAACCACGAGTGCACCACGATCCTAAACTAACAAAATTGGTACTACGATGAGTCTGGCATGGACCCCCATACGCCTTGTTGCCAGGCCGCGCCTGGACCCTCTCATCCCGGGCCAACCCCGTCCTTCCCAAACCCCCCGCCTACTTTCGACTTCCACAACTTTCAAACATCCCTTAACAACCTCATTAATAGTTTCACAAGCCTCCGCACTGATGTGCATGACATGCGAACAACCCGGGACTAGATGAACACCCGCCTCGACCATGTCGATCAGCTCGTATATTCTATGTATGATTGGCACGTTTGCCAAGGTCACATCCACCCCAATAGCATCCCCTATCACGATCCGTCTTGCCCCCGTCCTCTGCATTGAGGGCACTGCTTCGTTTAAGCTTGGGGGAGGTGGTTAGTTTAGATGTACTTTGATTAGTTCTAGTTTAGAGTCCTTTTAGGTAGGGATTTGACCTTGTCTTGCTTTTACTCCTCTTTTGGTGACTTTAATTGCTTTATTGGTTTTCTTTCTTTGTCCAAAAAGAAAAAAAAATCAGCATCAGCTCACTCTACGACCCCCTGTGCTATTCTGCATGGGCCGTGCGAAACATGCCATCATGCCACACCTCTATCCTTGCATTGCACTCATCTTTGCATCATCTCTTTTATACCCCATGGAATAATGTGTCACTGTTTTAAAATATTTTGGATTCTTGTGCTCCATATACGGAGTTTGTGAACGTGGAGAAAATTTTCATTGTGCCAAGAAGTTCTTGTTTGTGCACACAATAGTTAAGTCAAATGTGCATCATTTTGAATCTTGAGCAATGATGGGCATAACCCGGTAAGAAATTTTCAGCTTTTGCGTCTGACATCATGTTACCGGTCCTTTACTTCTTTTCATGAGTGTGTTCTCTATTTATTATTACCCTCTAGAACTTGCTTGCGTCCTTTGTCGAGGCTACATTGATGCATATGCATGTGTGAACATGAAAAAGGCATTCATTTGAAACAGCCACATAGTCAGATGGCCACCAGTGCATAATTGGCCTACTTGATAGCCCCGTTGAGCCTATAAGCCTATTTTCTTTGTCTTACCTGCATAACAACCCCATACCCTTTGTTATCCCCTTTGGTCTAGAAGAGAATTGTAAGACATAAAGGAGTCATGATCGAGTATGTGGATGGTTAAGAGTTCTTCCCGTTTTTGAGATTGTTTGAGCTCTCACTATCGCTTTCCTTCTTTCTTACCCCTTATTTCCTTCTAAAACAAAAGAAAAAAAAGAGAATAAAAAAAAAAAAAAGAAAACAATGAAAGTAACGAAAAAGAGGAAAAAAAAAGAAGAAAGAATACATGTTTTTTTCATTAAGGGAAGAGAGAAGTTTTTGTAGTAATGAGAAGGGAAACTCTTTACTTTGATGCATTGAGGTTGTTTTTACTTGAGTTATGTGGACTTTGACTTGGCTTGTTGATTTATGCTTCACTGTTCCCTTTTTTAAGCACCACATATACCACAAATTTCCACACTTATTACCTCAGCCTTCATTACAACCCGTAAAAGACCTCTTGATTCATGATGCATTTATAATCGCAAGTAGTGGAGATTGAGAACTCTTGCAAGCCTATGGTAGGGAGCGATAATAGATTGAACCTGAGCGAACAATACCTACACCAAACACATGAGAGATTGACCGAAAATGGTGACTTTTGGTAGGGGTCTATTTCGTTGCTCTCAATTCAACGTGCATGCATTGCACACTAAACTTTTGATGTGCAAATGTGAGTTCTTGGTATGGTGAAGTTTTGATACGAGCGCATTCTCTTATTGACATCTTAGGATCAACTTATTGATTTTGGAACCTATTTTTAAATGTGTTCTTGTGGGATAGTGAGAAATGTTTATGATGTTGCGTGTATTGGATGGTGTTTTGTTTGAATGATGTTCCTACAAGCCCATTCAGATTGACTTTTGCTTCCTTGAGGTCCTTTGCTTTATAGTCCAATTTCTTGGGACCAATTTTCATTTATGCTTTCTGATAAGTTTTCTTGAGGACAAGCAAAGTTCTAAGCTTGGGGGAATTTGGTATGCGTGTGTTTTATATGCTTTTTAATCCCACTTTGTCTCCCGTTTTGGATTGAGTATAGCTCGTCTACATGCTTTTGTACGATATTTATTGTTTCGAATGGGTATTACTCTTATTTTCTTTGTTTGTGGTGTGCAGGTATTTTAGAAGCTAAAAGTTGAAGAATTGCCGTCAACGAGAAGACCTCGAGATATAAGAGCATGAGGACGAAAAAATGGGAGGGAAAGTCATTTTTATATCACTAGAAAATGCACAGAATCAGATGACCGCACGACCCCTTATGCCATTGCACACGGCCCTGTGCCATTTCGCAGGCCCCTGTGCCATTCTGCACGGCCTGTGTGATGGGATTTTCTGGCCTGCATGTCTTTTAGGGTTTAGTTCGTCATTGGAACCCATATAAAAGGCTCTCCAAAGCCAATAGATGGAGGCTAGACTTGTTTTGGGATAGTTTTACCTAGCTTACGTATTCTCTCTTCTTCCTACATAAAAAATATTAATTTTAGATTAGATTACAACTTGTTTTTGGGATTATTGTTCAAGGAGTGAAGATTACAACTTCTCCATCATCTCAAACTATTGTGGTTTGATCTTTGTAATTGGTATTTCTTCCTTTATTCGGTTCAATTCATCTAATTAGGTTTTTATTTATTTCTACGTGAATTCTTGTGGGTTAATTTATTTAATTGCATCAACTCTCAATATGGAGGAGTAATTCCCTTTTTAGGAATTAGGGTTCATCTACCTAATTGAAATGAATACTATGTGATTTAATGCTGTTCTTGGTGTAGGCAATCGAAGTAGGATTTTTATGCTAGAATATTTAATAATTCATGTTGGTATAACGTTCATCCAACCTCAATTCATCGTATGACGAGTGAAGCACCGATAGGTTGATTTCTCCTTATGGACCCCCTAGCATAGACATAATTGGTCTTTGATCATGACGATGACCTAGACAATTATGGAGACCTTCTAAACTTTGAGAAAAGTTAGAAACTAGCTTCTTAATCCTAGTTCCATTATCCACATCTACATCTATCCCTAGGTAATCTGTTCATTGTCAATTAGTGTAGATGACTTCCTAATCCCCATTTTAATCATTGAAATTTATATTGATTATTTGCATTATTCATTCACTTAGCTAGTATTATTAGGAGTAATCTACATTAATTCCGCCACATAAGTGACCGATTTAGCTAGTTAATTGGCGAAAGAGGAACAGACAAGTTTAAGCTCCCTGTGAGATGGCCCGTGAGTACAACGACACCGTATACTTGCGGATTCACACTAACATATTAGCAGTTTGCTCCTTGGTAGGCCAGAGTTGGGTTTCTTGTTGAAGCCATTGCCCTTATTGTTGTTCAGTCCATGACCTTGCCACTTCATCTTTTCTTGATTCTTCTGGTAACTCTTATCCTTAGGCTCATCATCAACTTATTTATCATATCACCTTGAGTTGGATTCAAAATTTTATAAAAAAATATATTTAGAACCTGCACGTTACTTCATTCATATTTCACTATGACTTTATTTTAACAATGATACAATTGGAAAATTCGATGGTAAGAACCTTTAAAAGTCAATTTAGCTATCATAACTTTTTCATAAAATCAAATAACATTTTATTTAATGCCTCACTACGCTATTACTCAATTTAATTTAAAAACTGCGCCGTACGTCTGCAATAAATTATTGAGAAGTAATACCTAGATAACTAATTATATTCCTACTAATTCTTTCATTTCCGATGTTAATATATAGATATACATACATATTTCTCTCTCGCCACCCCTATATATATATGTACACATTTCTCTTCATCTTAGCCCTAGTAAATTTAAGTAATAAAATATCTGGTCATTTCCTAGCAATATGTTCACTAACCAATTATCAAATAAGCTATTATCCCATTCCAAGTTAATTCGATAAGAATGGTGCAGATAAATCCAAATTGCAACAGGGCTATCTGCCTAATCATCCACCTACAGCAGTTTGTGCCATCCGACTTGTGCACTACCTCAACGTGTTATACAACCTGAGAAATCTCCTCATAGTAGGACATCACCACCCCATAGGAGCTTAAGGGTGATTGAACTCTCCACCAATAGTAGCCTATAAGAAATACATCTTCAGCCACCCCATTCACATAACAAACATTTATAGAGAAATTACAACAACTCCAACCTCACTGCCTACAATCTCAACCCCCACATTACACTATCCTTTAGGTAAAGTGAAGGACTCCATCTTCCTCTCAAACACAAGCTTACGCTACCTTCTACCCTCTAACTCAATAGATGAGTTGAGATGAATTCAAGCAGCTCGATCCATCCTTCTTTTAGTTCAATTCATGGATTACATAGGGCATCGATTGTAAATAAGCAAAACAGTTGGAGTCAAGAAACTAAGTCGCGAAATGCATACATGAACACGCCTTCATCGCCACTATCAAACCTATCGCACACACAATTACCAATCTGACCACTATCACGGCATCCTCCGCACCTACAAAAATACAACGACTCACAACAGAAACAACGCACACACACGACAGACCCACCACACAAACTCATGCACCCAATTATACACAGACACACACAACACAAGGAACCTCTATAATTAGAGAAACGATGGAGAAGAAGATGAGAAAGGCAAGAAATAGCAGAATTCTTCTAAGACTCTGATACCTCATCGATCCGCTTTTCCTCTCGCCTCTGCCTTTAGCACCACCGTCTAGTGCTGTGGCTAGCGGCATTGCCACTGTGGCGGCTAAAGCCGGAGAATAGCCGGTTGGAAATTCAAAGCCTCCATTTTATTCTCTGCAAATATTGTATGCAAAAGAAGAATTGGGGAGTAATTTGAATTTCAGTTGGTTCAATATCGAGTTTTTGCACATTAAGTCCCCAAAATTTTAAAACGTTATCAATTGATCCCCAATTACAGTTTTTCTTCTAAAAATAGCCCCTAAGCCCAAATTGTCAATTTCATCTATTCAACTCTCTACTTTCTGTTTTCCTTTTAAAATAGTTTGAAGCAGCCTTTCCATTTTTAATTATTTATTACGCAAAGCTTAAAAATATTTGAATACTTTATTAGCCCTAAACCCTTGCGCTTATTTTAGGAACTCAATTCCAGATACTAATTTAATAATTTTGTTTAAATGTAGACGATGCACAGGATTTAAAGAATTAAAGTCACACCTAAGCTACGCTCAAACTTAGAACTTAAGGTACACCCCCAAACTAAAATTTACTTTCCTCATCTATGCATTACCGGGAAAACTGTTTGTGTAGTGTATATTGTTCATATCATTTTTATGAATAGAGAATGTTAAGGAGCGTTCAGGCACAGCTATTACCCTCTGGATGTAAGGAATTCATAATATGCATGGTATACCTACGACCTTATTGGCAAGGCCCGAACCAGAATCAGAAAAAGGGCCAAGCACAAAACAAGAGGTCAAACGCAAGCACAATTGGAGGACAACCAGCTAATCCGACCCACACACCTTGTCCTAAGTGCCACAAAATGCACAAGGGAGAGTGTCTGTTGGGTAAATACGTGTGCTTAAGGTATAAAAAACTAGATCACTTCGCCAGTGAATGTCGTCGACCACCTGCTGAGGGTACTGGTCAAGAAAAGGAAAAGAGCTATCCAGGAAGGCCAAGGCCATGGTTTTGCGATGGATGTAGTTTATGACTCTGTCATAGCAGGTATATAGCTTTGATTAAGTATTCACTTTAAATTCGTAACTATTATAAGTCCCATCCCCCAAATAATAAGGATAATATGATAACAGCGATATTATCTGTCTCCGGCATTCTCGTATACACCTTTATAGACTCCGGAGCCACAAATTCCTTCATATCCAATGCATGCCTAGCTATGTTAAACCTAATAGTAGAAGAAATGGGTAATACCCTCAAAGTTGGCCGACCATCTAGTGGAACCATTAACACAAATTTGATAGCGAAGGCGGTACAGATTAACTTTGATGGAGTAATTCTAGAAGTGGATCTGAATATCATACAGATGTTTGAGTTTGAGATCTACCTTGGCATGCATTGGTTGTGCAGCAATTGAGCAACCATCCTATGTCATGAGAAGGAGGTTGTGTTTCGGAAATAACAGGAAGAGGTATTTGAGTATTATGGATTGAAAGTCAAGGTGCCTCCTCGCCTTATCTCGGCATTGCAAGAAGAAAAACTGCTAGCGAAATGTTGTTGGTAAGGGTACTTGATTAGCTTTGAGGGGCAATTATCAGAGGAGATAACCATTGACCAGGTGCCAATCTTATGCGAATATGCTGAGGTATTCCTCAATGACATACTCGGCATTCCACCAGGACAAACAAGTGGAATTGTCACTGATTTGGTACCTAGAGTTGTCCCTATATCTAAAGCTTCGTACCGTAAAGAAGTTACTGGACAAAGGTTTCATCAGGCCGAGCGTATCTTCTTGGGGAGCGCCCACGTTATTTGTTAAGAAGAAAGATAAGTGCATAAGAATTTGTATCAATTATCGGGAGCTCAGTAAGCTGACAATCAAGAATATGTATCAATTATCGGGAGCTCAGCAAGCTGGCAATCAAGAACAAGTGTCCCCTTCCTAGGATCGAGGATTTGTTTAATCAATCGAGGGGAGCTGCTGCATTTCCAAGGTCGATTTGAGATTCGGTTACCATCAATTAAAGATCAAACAGGTAGATATCCCAAAAATAGCATTTCGAACCTGGTATGTTCATTACGAGTTCACAATAATGCCATTTCTTTCACCAATGTGCTTGCGGTATTCATGGACCTGATGAATAGGATATTCCAGTTCACAATAATGCCATTTCTTTCACCAATGTGCTTGCGGTATTCATGGACCTGATGAATAGGATATTCCATGAATTCCTTGAAAAGTTTTCATCATATTCATTAACGACATATCGGTGTATTCCAAGGATTCGAAGGAGTAAGAGAAGCACTTGAGGAATGTGTCGGGAACCTTGAAGATGGAAAGGTTGTATGCCAAGTTAAAGAAATGGGAATTTTCGCTTGAGAAGGTAGGATTCTTAGGTCACATCGTCTCTGCTAAGGGGATTTAGGTTGACCCAACTAAGGTCTAGATCGTAACACATAGGCCTACCGTTTTTAATGTTGGGCAGTGAGAAGCTTATTGGGCATGGAAAATTATTATCGGCACTTTACTGAGGGCTTTTCTAAAATAGCAGGCCCAATGACTCAGCTAATCAGGAAAGGGTGTGAAGTTTCACTAGACTAAACAATGTGAGGAAAGCCTCCAAGAACTAAAGAAGAGGCTAGTTTTTGAGCTAGTATTGATCATACTTGATAGGACTAAAGGGCTTGTTATCTACAGTGATGCCTTTGAGCTCAGGCTGGGTTGTCTTTTAATGCAGAATAAAAAGGTTATAGCCTACGCATATAGACAATTAAAACCTTATGAACTGAATTACTCAATCCATGATTTAGAGCTAGTAGCAGTCATACACGCATTGAAGATTCGAACATACTATTTTTACAGGTGCAAAATCTACACCGATCACAAATGCCTCAAATACTTCTTCACCCAGAAGGAGTTGAATATGAGGTAGCGCCGTTGGTTGGATTTGGTAACTCACTACGACTGTACTATCCACTATCATTTTGGGAAAACAAATAAGGTTGCAGATGCATTGAGCTGAAAGAGTACTGGTCAGTTGGCAGCCTTTGGTACAAAACATAATCAACCAATTCATGCATTCCAAAATCCAGAGATAGAGGTTCTTAAACCATCAACCTAGAATCCAAGCCAACTGCCAAGCCTAATTTTTAAAGCCAGATTTGAGAGGAAGGATAGCGAAAGTCTATGTTTAGAGGCTACGTATGTGTACTTGATAGGTAGGAGGTTGGGACTTAGCTTTGAAATTGCACCTGATATGGCAATGATGTTTAGCGGCTGCTTATGTGTACCGAAGAATGAACAAATCAGAAGTCAGATATTGACAAATGAGCACTTAGCCCATACGCAGTGCATCCCGATGGAACTAAGATGTATAAGGATTTGCGGGATTCCTTTGGGTGGAGAAATATGAAAGATGTATAGCAAGATTTTTCGCTTGATGTATGGTTTTCCAGCAGTTAAAGCTGAGCACCAAAGGCCATTCGGAATATTAAACCCTCTTGAGATACCAAAATTTAAATGGGAGAAGATCATTATGGATTTTGCGATGAATTTATCGGGATCAGCAGGGAGAAACGATGCTATTTGGTTCGTGGTAGATAGACTTGCAAAGTCTATCCACTTCTTACTTATTCGAACAACGCATAACACAAATGAATTTTCACAATTTTACATTAGGGAGATTGGTGGAATCTAAGGTGTACTAATGTCAATTGTACTATAAAGACACTGGAGGATATACTGTGGGGTTGTGTTTTGGACCTAAGCAGTAGTTGGGAAACTCACTTGGCCTTGGTATAATTTGCCTATAAAAATAGCTATCCGGCCACTATTGCCATGGAGCCCTACGAGGCACTCTATGGTTGGCACTGTAGATCACTAAGGTATTGCGACGAAGTCGGTGAAGCAAAAGTTTTGCCACCAGAATTAGTAGAAAGGAATGTTGATATGAATCTAAGTGGCCCCACAACGACCGGGACATCTTTTTTACCAATCGGGCCGATTACCCGAAGCCGAGCCAAGAAGTTGGGTCGAACCATGACAACCTTAGTTGAATACATATGTCAACGTTCTTCCAATGAGTCTCCACATTGCTTGAATCATCCCTTGGGAGCTCATGAAGTGAAAGACATCACCTACCTAAGTGTTAGAGACAAGAAAGATCAAGATTTGAAGGTCTTTTGAGGTTCAAATCTGCACATCTTTGTCATGAATGGGATTTTGAAGTTGATTTCTTCTAAAGCGTTGTAGGCCATTGAGTTTAGTGTCCAACGCAATTTGAATCGGCTCAATCGGACGTCGAGCGTAAAAGTTATGGCCAAAATACTGAAGACTGGGCATGCTGAATTTTCGGCCGAGCAGACTGCAGGGCGCACGTCGGGGGACTGCGGCCGCACGTTTGCCCCCTGCTCGTTTTTTTGACCATTTTTGGATATTTTGACTATTATATTATTTCCTACCTTTAAGCTTCTAGGGGAAGCTTGATGTCTTAGCTTGTTTTGGATATATATTGCCACAAAACTCATTTTGTAAGACAACTTGGGTTTCATATATGCAAGAAAGCTCTCAAGCTTGTGTGAGTTGATTTTTATCATCTCATGTTGTTCTTTAAGAACAATCCCGAACTTATCGTGCAGCTGATCATTTTACGTGGCGTTCATCCCTCGTTGGTTGTCTACTCCTATCGACGACGGTGTTCGTTTTAATATACCGATCGTTTCCTCGAGTGAGTCGAAGGCTTTCGAGTATATTGATCATTTTCTACCGGATTCTTGGCTTTCCTGGTTTGGAGACATCTTGTGCGGGTTGCGTTGGCTATACTGCTAACGAGGTTCGCATCATCTGGTATCAGAGCCCGAATCCAATTATCTGGTATCCATCCTTTATTAATAGTTCTTATATCATTGTTTTTGTTGATTTTATCGATTTAGATTGTCAATTTTCGGTTTTTCGAATTTTCGAATTGTAGGATTTAGTGTGTGTTCTTGGTGTTCTTGGTGCAAATTGATTTTGTGCGTAGAATCCACTTCTTTCTAGTATTGAATTGTTGTTGTGAGTGTGAGAGTATGTAAAAAAAAAACAAAGAGGGCCGAAATTTTTAAAAAAAAGAGGCTCCAAGTTATATGTTGAACGAGTGTTAGTCGATCACAACGGCTACACTTAGTTTTACTGGTTTGTGTTATTGAATTGAGTTGTTATTTTAACTTATCTTGTGCAACCTTAGGGTTACAAGTTGAGTCAGTTAGTTGTTGTTGTTATATACCATATTGTATTAGTGTTTATTGAGTTGTAAGTGTGACTGTATTGGTAGAAACTCATTGACAACCAATCGGGATTGAGCTAAGCGTAAGTTGTTCTAGCTTGGGTGCGTGAGTTGTTCTAGCTTGGGTTAGTTCGTGTTGGTTCTTTGAGATTAGAGATTGAGTGATTGTGAGTGGTAAAAGGCCGAGTGTGTGAGCTAAGTATCGAGAAAAGGCCTATTGTGTGATATACACAAGAGATATACACGTAAGGACACATTCACACACTTTTTACACATTATGTCGGAACAAGGTTCAACGGGAGAGCATGGTCATAGAACTATCACCCTAGAGGATTTCCAAGCATCTATGGTTGCAATTGAGCGTCGGTCGAGTCAACAGTTGAGAAATGATGTCGAAGAAACAGTTGCCCGATTGAACATTAGAGGTGCTAGGGAAGGAAGTGAGGATTATGAGGAGGAATTTGAGCAGGAGTATAGAGGTGGTAGAGGTGGTCGAGGCGGCCGAGGAGGTCGAGGAAATGGAAGACGCCGAGAGGAAGAAAGTGATGTAAAGAATGTGAAAATAGAGGTACTGTCTTTCCAAGGAAAACCCGATCCGGATTTGTACTTGGATTGGGAAAGTCGGGTAGAATTGATCTTTCAATTTCATCGAATTTCGGAAGGCAAGAAAGTTCCTCTATTGGTGAAAGAGTTTACGGGGTATGCCCTTAGTTGGTGGAAGCAAATGTCTACCGCAAGAAGAAGGAACTTAGAAGATCCCGTGGATACTTGGGATCTATTGAAGACCTTGATGAGAAAACGATTCGTACCTTCACATTACTATCGGAGTTTGTATAACAAATTGCAAACATTAAATCAAGGAGGACGGAGCGTTGAGGAATATTAACAAGATATGGAATCACTTATGACACGAGCCGATATAGTCGAAGAAGAGGAGGCTACAATGGCCAGGTTCTTGAGTGGATTGAATAAGGAGATTGCCAATCTTGTTGAGTTACATGATTATGCCGACGTACAAGAATTGGTACATAAAGCGGCTAAGGTTGAGAAGCAACTCAAAAGGAAAAGTTATGCCAAACCACAAACCGGAGGAAGTAGTTTTGGAAAGCCTAAATGGATGGAGGCTAAGGATGAAAAACCGGCTTGGAAAGGAAGAGGAGAAATGTCTTCTAAACCATCTCCGGCTACAATTGACAAAGGAAAGAGCCCGATGGGAACACCCCCAACCCGAACCCAAGACATTCAATGTTTTAAATGTCAAGGCCGAGGACACATTGCTTCGGAATGTCCCAATCGACGAACCATGATAGTTCGAGATGATGGTGAGTTAGAGACGAAAAGTGAAGAAGAAGAAGAATTGCTCTTTGTTGAAGAGAAAGAAGATGAAACCAATGAGAAATATGTAACAACGATACCCGAATCTTTAGTGACAAGGAGATCACTTAATACCCAAGCTAAGGTTGATGAAACGGCTCCACAAAGAGAGAATATTTTCCACACCCAAGCCTTGGTGAGTGGGAAGCCTTGTAGTATCATCATTGATGGGGGAAGTTGTACTAACATGGTTAGCACCCTCTTTGTTGAAAAATGGGGATTGCCTACGTTGAAGCACCCGAAGCCCTACCGTTTGCAATGGTTCAACGACTCGGGGGAAGTGAAGGTAAACAAGCAAGTACTTGTTTCTCTATCTATTGGCCAGTATACGGATGAGATTATGTGTGATATAGTTCCCATGCAAGCTACACACATATTATTAGGGAGGCCTTGGCAATATGATAGAAGGGTGTTACATGATGGCTACCGAAATCGTTATAGCTTCAAGATGAATGGAATTCCCGTTATACTTGCTCCATTATCTCCACGGCAAGTCCATGAAGATCAAGTGAAGCTTATGCGTGAGGTAGGAGAGTTGAGGGAAAAATCGAGTGAAAAAACAAAAGGAGAGGCGAGTGTGAACATAAGAACAGTGGGAAAAAAGAGAAGAGTGAAAGCAAACAAGAGGGAAAGAAAAATGAATGTTTCTTTGCCAAAAAGAAAGAAATTTCGAGAGCTCTTGTGAAGAGTCAACAATTAATTTTGTTGGTGTATAGAGAGCCTTCCTTTGGGCTCCACTCTAACCAAGAATCCCTCCCCAATTTGGTTATCTCTCTTTTGCAGAAATTCCAGGATGTATTGGCCGAGGATTTACCAAGTGGCTTACCGCCCATTCGAGGCATTGAACATCAAATAGACTTGGTGCCCGGAGCTGCTATTCCAAATAGACCCGCCTATCGTAGCAATCCCAAAGAAACAAAGGAATTGCAGTGACAAGTGGAGGATCTAATGAGCAAAGGCTACATCCGAGAAAGCTTGAGCCCATGTGCGGTACCTGTGTTATTAGTACCGAAGAAGGATGGGTCATGGAGGATATGTGTTGATTGCCGAGCTATCAACTACATTACGGTAAAATATCGACATCCTATTCCTCGTTTAAATGACATGTTGGATGACTTGCATGGTGCTACTTTATTTAGTAAGATAGATTTGAAAAGTGGCTATCATCAAGTTAGAATGAAGGAAGGGGATGAATGGAAGACGACATTTAAAACAAAGCAAGGCTTATATAAATGGATGGTCACGCCGTTTGGATTGACAAATGCACCGAGCACGTTCATGCGCTTAATGAATCATGTTTTACGTGTTTTTATTGGAAAATTTGTTGTAGTGTATTTCGATAGAGATGTCAAATTTGTTAGCTACTTTTGGAAAACTCTTTGGGGTACACTAGGAACGAGACTATTATTTTCTACGACGAGTCACCCCAAACGGATGGACAAACTGAAGTAGTTAATAGGACATTATCACAATTGTTACGCACTATCATTAGTAAGAACTTGAAGGAGTGGGAAGAATGGTTGCCATATGCCGAGTTTGCTTATAATCGTACCATACATTCTTCTACTAATTTTTCGCCTTTTGAAATTGTTTATAGTTTTAATCCTTTGACCCCGTTGGATTTAATTCCTTTACCTGTGAGTGAAAGGGGTAGTGTGGATGGCAATGTAAAAGCCGAAATTGTTCGATCAATGCATGAGAAGGTGAGGAAGCAAATTGAAAAGAGGAATCAACAAGTTTCGACGCGCATGAACAAAGGGCGAAAAGAAGTCATCTTTGAACCGGGGGATTGGGTGTGGTTACACCTAAGGAAAGAAAGGTTTTCCCAACTCCGGCGGTCGAAATTACTCCCAAGAGGCGATGGGCCATTCCAAGTTATCGAAAGGATCAATAACAACGCCTACAAGCTCGACTTGCCCGGTGACTATAATGTATATGCTACATTTAACGTTTCTGATCTTACTCCATTTGATGCAGGAACTGATTCGTGGACGAATCAACCTGAAGAGAGAGGGGATGATATGAATCTAAGTGGCCCCACAACGACCGGGACATCTTTTTTACCAATCGGGCCGATTACCCGAAGCCGAGCCAAGAAGTTAGGTCGAACCATGACAACCTTAGTTGAAGACATATGTCAACGTTCTTCCAATGAGTCTCCGCATTGCTTGAATCATCCCTTGGGAGCTCATGAAGTGAAAGACATCAACTACCTAAGTGTTTGAGACAAGAAAGATCAAGATTTGAAGGTCTTTTGAGGTTCAAATCTACACATCTTTGTCATGAATGGGATTTTGTAGTTGATTTATTCTAAAGTGTTGTAGACCATTGAGTCTAGTGTCCAACGCAATTTGAATCGGCTCAATCGGACGTCAGGAATAAAAGTTATGGCCAAAATACTGAAGGCTGGGCATGCTGAATTTTCGGCCGAGCGGACTGCAGGGCGCACGTCAGGGGGCTGCGGCCGCACGTTTGCCCCCTGCTCGGTTTTTTGACCATTTTTTGATATTTTGACTATTATATTATTTCCTACCTTTAAGCTTCTTGGGGAAGCTTGATGTCTTAGCTTGTTTTGGATATATATTGCCACAAAACTCATTTTGTAAGACAACTTGGGTTTCATATATGCAAGAAAGCTCTCAAGCTTGTGTGAGTTGACTTTTATCATTTCATGTTGTTGTTTAAGAACAATCCCGAGCTTATCGTGAAGCTGATCATTTCACGTGGCGTTCATCCCTCGTTGGTTGTCTACTCCTATCGACGGCGATGTTTGGTTTAATATACCGATCGTTTCCTCGAGTGAGTCGAAGGCTTTCGAGTATATCGATCATTTTCTACCGGATTCTTGGCTTTCCTGGTTTGCAGCCATCCTGTGCGGGTTGCGTTGGCTATACTGCTAACGAGGTTCGCATCAAATGTTGTCGCCATTGAAAAGATCAGGTCACCGATTAAGGCGAACAGGATAGACAAAACAATTATGCAGATTCTTGAATGAAGGATTGGAAGTTCAAAATCAATGAAAATGGGTTCATCAAAGTGGCTCCCTTAAAAGGTGTGCTACGATGCGGTAAAAGAATGAAGCTTAGACCACGCTATATCAGACTTTTTGAGATAGTGGAAAAGGTTGGAAATGTGGCCTATCATTTTGGTCTCCCGTCGGAGCTCTTAGCAATCCATCATGTATTTCATACTTCACTGTTTAGAAAGTATGTTGCAGATCGTAGCCATAGAGTGAGCTGCGAGGCTGTGGAGCTCCAGAAAGACTTGACGAACAAATAGAAGCCGATGTGCATCATTAATATGAAGATCCATGTCCTACTAAATCGAAGTATTCCCTTAGTAAAGCTCCAATGGAGGTAGACACAGCATAGACGAGGCTACATGGGAAAAGGAAGAGGATATTTTAACCAAATACCCAAACTTTGTTGACCAAGCACGTAAAATTTCGAGGACGGAATTAATTTACGAGGGTAAGGCTGTAGCGACTAGAAATTTTTCATAAAATAAAATAACATTCTAATTAACGCATCACTGTGCTATTACTCTATTTAATTTAAAAACCGCAATGGCAAGTAAAATTCAAATAACTAATTTTATTCCTACTAATTCTTTCATTTCCCATATATATATACACAGACAAAGACGTTTCTCTTAATCTTATCACCAATGTATCTAAGTAATAAAGTGTCTTGCCCTTTCGAAGCAAAATGGTTTGCTAACCAGTTATCAAATAAACTAATATCCCATTCCAGGTTAATTCGATTAGAATGGTTCACATAAATCCAAATTTCACCTAGGTTATTAGCCTAATCATCCACCCTCAACACTTCATCGCATGCCACTCATGCACTCTCTCAATGTGCGGTACAAGACAAAAAATCTCCCCATAGTAGGAAATCACCACCCCATAGGAGTTTACTGATGACAGAACTCCATTACCAGTAACTTGTAAGAAATATATGTTCGCGCGCACCATCCACATAACCAAAATTTCTAGAGAACTCAGAACAACTCCTATTTCATAGTCGACAATCTCATGAACCCCTTGTTACACCATTCTTCAGGTAAAATGAAGGACTCCATCTCCCTCTTAAACACAAGCTCAAGCTGCCTTCCACCCTCAAATTCAATAGATGAGTTGAGAGGAATAACAAAGGAAAAATGGATTATAAACGAGCAAAATAGCCCAAGTCAAGAACTTGATTTAGGAAACACATGCCCAAACTTGCCTTCATCGCCACCATCACACCAATTGCGCACACACTACCAATCTCCCCGCCATCACATCATCCTTTGTACTACACGAATACAGCAACTTACAGCACGAACATAATGCACACCTACGGCAGAAAGATAGGGGACTGCTCGTGTAAAATCACATTCAAAATCAATTGAAATTTAGAATTTATCCCCAAATTCAATTTGAATTTCAACAATACTCTTTATCCCAAACTTTCTCTCTGTACTGGTCGAACAGAGCGAAAATACAGGGGACAAGAGTTAGCAGCGGCGGCGCTAAAGCAGCCATTGTCTACAGCGAATTTTTTTTGTACTAGGATAGGTTATTGGCGAATGACCAGTCAACACGACCTAAACTATGCCTGCCGAAGGACTAGATAACCTCCCAGAGCTACGCCATACCCCTGGTAAACCGTGATTGCCTAGGACAGTGGCTGAGGCTAAATCAGGCACTTGCAAGGAGCATAGGCTAAATCAGGCACTTACAAGGAGTATAGTTCAACCTGGAGGATTTAAAAGACATTGCTACTTGACTTAACTACGCCCTCGAAGCCCAAGGAAGCTGAACTGAGGAGATACTATGGTTGAGAGCAGCATTTTCTACACATGGTAGTTTGATTAAGTAGCATAGGATTTCATTTGTTGATTTTTTTTTGGTTTAGCACGATTCCAATGTAACATCATTAAAGGATTTTTCTTTGAGATCAATGAAGATAATTATTCTTTTCATTCGGAGTTGGTATTCATTCGTTATTTGTTTATATCTTGGGATCATGAGAATTCTCTATTTGCTTTTTAAAGGATGCTGGACGTGGACGACCAAGGAATGCCACATGCCAAGGGGGAAATGCCTCTAATCAGCTTGACCTGATTGTTCTAATGCAAAACCTTGTCTCTTCTATGCAAAATATCGGGCAAAACTCAACGCAGTAGCTCCCACAATGTTCGTCACTGAGTAGTTTTACAAAGTACTGTCCATGAATCTTCGATGGTGGAAAAAGCCTACCAGACCTGGAAGAGTGGCTTAATGAGATCTACTACCAAGAAAATCAAAATCTGTGTGCTGAGTTCATGCTAAAGGGCGGGGCCAGGCGCTCGCGAAAGTCAGATAGCAGTATTAGGACCATTGAGCATCGGCTAGCTTTCACCTGGAAATAGTTCAAGGGTACGCTCGTAGACGAGTACTTCTCCCAAGCACTCTGCGAGCACAAGGAGACATATTTTATCGAACTAAAACAGGGGAACATGGACATAACAGACAACAAGAGGAAGTTTGATGAACTCTCTCATTGTGCTCCACGTTTGGTTAATGTTAGATGTCTGTTTATTGTATAGAATAGGCCCAATTGTAAATTAGGAAAGTCAGGGTTCTAAGTTGTATTTGTAATTCTATTTAGAGTGCGGGAAAAGCTCAATGAAGGCATCAATTAAGAAAATCAATATAGTGACTTTTTGTCATGGTATCAAAGCCATGCTCTAGGTGTTGATCAATTTTACGATCGTCACTTGGTCAAAAGTTTCTTGTCGTATATTAACCACATCATCGCGCTACTGTTCACCGAGGTACTGTTCATCGGGATTACTATTCACCGCACAATGTTCATTGCGATTACGGTTCACCTGTGTTACTGTTCATCGCACACTTTTCTTCTCAGTTTCACATAGTAAGTTTGTCTCTCAATACCATCTCTCGTTTTTGGCATGATATTTGAGTAGATTTCACTCGTGTATTTGGTCTTCTGGTGAATTCCTTTTTCGTTGGTTTTATGGTTAAGTTCAACAATTAAAGTGTTTGAGTTTGAATAATGGCTAAAGGCAAGATTTCTATCATTTGTTTTAACGGAACAAATTATGGTGTTTGAGAATTTCAATTATCAATGTATGTTAAAGGAAAAGATCTGTGAGGTCATTTAGATGGTACTACGAAGGCTCCTACGGATCCTAAAGAGCATGCTCAATGGGTTACTAAAAATGCACAGATTATAACTTGGTTGCCTGGTTCGATTGAACCTCATATGATAAATGATCTCCGGCCTTTTGCAACATCAAAGGAGATGAAGGATTATATTCGACACGTCTATTATCAAGATAACACTGCTAGGAAATATCAACTAGAGTTGGATATTTCTAGTTGTCGACAAGGTAATCTTACTATTTAGCAGCATTATTCTGGATTTCGAAATCTTTGGAGTGAATATTCTGGAATTGTTTCTTTCGCGGTTCCAGATGAGGCACTAGAATCATTAAAGAAAATTCATGATGATAGCCAGAGAGATCAATTCTTGATGAAGGTTCGCCCAGAATTTGAGACTGCACGTGCTGGGTTAATCAATCGCAATCCTATTCCATCCTTAGATACTTTCTAAAGTGAATTATTGCATGAAGAAGAGCGTTTAGCAACTCAAATAAGTCTTAATTAAGACTCTGCCCCCCACTGAGCTGATGAATGTTGCATATGCGTCTCCAAGAAAGGAAAAACCAATGGATAGATAAAATGCTATCGCTGTAAGGAGTTTGGGCACATCACAAAGCACTACACAAAGAAGTTTTGTAATTACCATAAGAAAGATAGGCATCTCATCAAATATTGTCAAATCCGGCCCGAAATATACAAGGGAAAATTCTAATTCTTCTATTCAGTCTAATCTTGCAAATATTACTCCTATGTATACTCCGAACCAACCTGTTCCACCCAACTCTCCATCTATTTTGACTCCCGAAATGGGCCAACAGATGATTGTCTTCGCCTTTTTTGCAATTGGTATCCAAGGTAGGAATCATTCTCATACTTCTCCTTGGTTGGTTGATTCAGTAGCTTCAAATCATATGACCGAAAATCATACCATCTTATGTGATATTCGTAAGTATACTGGTAATCAGGCTATTCAAATAGGAAATGGTAGTGCCCTTCCTATCAACGCTATTAGATCTCTTGGAGACACCTTTGATAATGTTCTCGTTTCCCCAAAGTTATCTTCAAATTTAATTTTTGTTGGAGAATTGGTGGATAATAATGTGAAATTCACTTTGATTGTAATGGTTGTTCTGTGAAGGATCAAACATCAGGGAAGGTGATCGCGAAGGGGCCTAAAGTTGGACGTCTATTTCCTCTTCACTTTTCTAATTCTGGTAATTCTAGTTTCAATTCGATAGGTTGTTTTGCTATTATTAGCGATAGTGATATTTGGCATAAGAAATTAGGCCATCCCAATGAAGTTGTTTTATCTCATCTTGTCAAGACTAGTTGTTTGGGAAATAAAATTTCATTTGCTGATATATTTTCTGATTGCACTACTTGTAAACTTGTAAATTGGGTAAAAGTAAGTGTTTACCATATCTACTCATGGGACTCATGCTCCTGCATGTTTTAGGTTGTGCACAGATGTCTGGGGTATTAGTCCTGTTATTTCACATGCTCAATATAAGTATTTTGTTAATTTTATTGATAATTACAGTAATTTCACTTGGATATATTTTCTTTGCTCTAAATCTGAAGTGTTTGCCAAATTTCAAGAATTTCTTGCACTTGTTCAAACTCAATTTTCTGGTCATATTAAGATCTTATGATCTGATTCCCGGGGGGAATAGATGTCTATCGAGTTTCACCAGTTTCTCCAATCCAAGGAACTTTTATCGTAAAGATCTTGTCCATATTCTCTCTATAACAAAATGGAGCAGCCGAACGTAAGAATCGTCATCTTTTAGATATGGTTCGTACTCTATTACTTGAATCTTCAATCCCTGCACGTTCCTGGGTGGAAGCACTGTCTACGTCGGTTTATCTGGTTCATCGATTGCCTTCTTAGGTTCTTCAATTTGACTCTCCATATTATCGTCTATTTGGTGTCATCCCTGACTATAATTCTCTCCATATTTTTTGTTGTGCCTGCTCCGTTTACTTGCCTCCTACAGAAAGAAACAAACTCACTGCACAAGCGGCAATCTGTGCTTTTCTTAGGTACAGTCCTTCTCATAAGGGTTATATAGGTTATGATTCTACTGCCTTCGCATTTCTTGAAATGTTGTTTTCTTTGAAAATCAATATTTCTTTTAGTCCTATATTTCTCCACCATGTGAGACTGCTTCGCTTCCTACGTTCGATCATGATACATCTACATTAGATCGTTGGAAAGGAATGGTATATCCAAGACGTCCTCTTCGTGTACTGACGGCCCTCACAGATCCCGAACCAATGTCTGATTCTACTCCACTTGTACCACAGAGGACTTTTCGTACATCCCGACCACCTGATAGGTATGGATTCTCTCACACTTCTAGTCAGGCAACTGCGGATACCACTATTATTCCTAAGTTATATTCACAGGCAGCCAATAAGGCTTGTTGGCAACAAGCTATGGATGAGGAACTTCAGGCACTTCTGGAGAACCATACTTGGGATATTGTACATCGCCCTGGAGGAGTCAAACTCATTGGTTGTAAGTGGGTATATATGGTTAAACTCCATTGTGATGGAACTATTGACAGATACAAAGCTTGGTTGGTAGCACTTGGAAAATGCCAAGAATATGGGCTTGACTATGATGAGACTTTCGTTCCCATTGCCATAATGACTACTGTTCCGACTGTTATCGCTGTCTCTGCCTCTCAGGGTTGGCCTTCACACCAAATGGATGTAAAGAATGCCTTTTTACACGGGGATTTGAAGGAGGAGATTTATATGGCCCCACCTCCTGGACATTTCTTTCACCATCCATCAAGTCAATCAGTTCATGAAGGTCCCTCGACAATCACATTTAGCAGATGTTCGATGTATTCTTCGTTATCTTAACAGCACCTCTGGTCGGGTATTATTTTTCCTTTAGAAGAATCCACTAAGATTGGTGGGCTATAGTGATGCAGATTGGGCTGGTTGCTCGAGTACCCGTAAATCAATTACAGAGTGGTGCATGTTATCGGGAGATGCTCTTATCTCTTGGAAAAGTAAGAAGCGAGAATGGGTTTCTAGATCCTCTATGTGTAAATGGGCGTGTTGTCGCAGTACGCCAAAATTTATTTTATTTCCTTGCTCGGTTTCAAAACTACAAATTAATGTAGAAGTGGTAAGTAAGGGTCAAACCCAAGAGGAACGGTGCTTAATCTAGTTGATTTTATCAATTAATATAGAAAAATGGGGGTTTTATGATATTTGAATAAAAATAGAAAATCAAACATCAAAATAAAAGATTGAAATAAAACAATTGTACAAAATATCTAGTTCTCGGGTTCGGTTGTGTCAAAAACTTATATTTATCTTTCCCATGCAACGTGTTACTATTCCTTCTTCAATTTATCTACTCTCAATTAACCAAGAAGCTCTGATTAACGAATTCTTCCTTAAGTGTATTAAATTAAAGTGAGTTCTTTAACTTAACATCAAGCTATTGGATAACCCTAAACAAATTCTTAGGATTTAATGCAAAGCTAGTGTGAAATGAACGAGAAGAATGAGTTGAATTAGATGAATAATTTCACAAACTCGAATTAATACATCTAAGTTGATTTGTTAATAAATATGCACGATATTCATTTGCTACTTTGGATTGGAATCTAGTGATAATTACCGATCGAAAGTTCCAATCCTAGCAAGTAACTTGAATTTAAAGATTGAATGATTCAATTGGCCAAAGTGAATGCAATAATCAAATAAACTCAAAAACGGGTTTACAAGCATAACAAATCAACAAATTGAAGTAGAGGAATAGATAAAACGTTACTAAAGAGTTAGAAAAGATAACCACATGTTAGTTTAACACAACGTCCCCCTCAAACTAGATAGAAAAGTCTAACTACTCATATTTACGGGGTTTCATACTTTTTAGCGAGTGTTCACTTTGTATCACCACCACTATATGATAGATTATACGCAAAATATAGAAAACAAGTAAATAAATGCTAAGAAATAAATAGAGAAATAAAAGGGAAAAGAGAAACTTATCGAAGAAATGATCCGCTAATCATATTCACAGCCAAAGTATCGTTGATCGATTGAAGCCTTTATTTCTTCCGCCGGAATATGAAAAACTAAGATCTTTCAAGCTAAAAACTAAGAACAAATGAAGAAGAGAATTTTATTGAAGAGAAAGTTGGAGAGAACTACTAGCTAATTCTCTTCCACTAAGTTGTGCATTTCCTTCCTTACAAATGCCTCTATTTATAGGCAAAATTTCACAAGAAAACATAATAAAAAATTGTACAACTACTCCATTATGATTCCACTAATTGGTAACCACCAAATCATGATCTTAAATTGCTCCATTAGTTCAAATATTGTATCATGGTATAGGTAAGCATCTTGGCTGAATTGTGCAATTGGAATTTCCTTTTTTTATATTTTAATGGAAAGTTATGAATTTTCTACCAAAACATGGCCCAAGAAATCCTTCATTCACATCACTCTCGGTTTTGCCCATTTTTGACCATGATATGATCCGAATCATTTGAAGAGGTCGACATTAAAGTTGTAGCCCTCTTAGTGTCCTTTCCAACAATATAAAATGTAGGTCAATCCGAATTTTGTAGCAAAAGTCATGGTCAAATTACTGAACTGCGGCAGTAAATTCGAGCTGCTGATTTTTTACGCTTTGTCCTTTCTCTTCAAATGGCCATAACTTTCACTAGGAAACTCCGATTTGGGATCCAACAAAAATGTGGAAATCCTCTTTTGATATTCTTTGATATTGGCACAAGAAAAATTGTAAAAACAACTTTTCATAAAATTGCATCGGAGGCCCTCCATCTTTGAATTTGCTTGTATTTCGGTCTCAAGTTCCGTTTTCGTTCCGTTTTTATCCATTTTGGCTCCTTTTGATTTCTTGTGACTCTAAACACACAATAAAAGGAAAACACATAAAAAGAGGCCCTATGGTAGAAATATACAAAGTTGGAGGGTCTCCGATGAAAATATAGAAAGCATGAAAAAAGAGAAGAAATAGAAACTCCCCTATGGTAAGCAATGAGTCGTGCCGATTTGGGGATGGTGGTTGCACAATGTAGCACTTCTGAGGAATACTTCGAAAATCCAAGAGTAAGAGACCTACAATCAACATATTTACAGAACAAGAAAAACAACAGCTGAAAATATTTTGGTTTTTTTTTTGGTTTTTTTTTTTGTGATGAAGAGAAATTTATATACAAAGCAACTTTGGGAGTTGACAACCCTCTGAACATCTTACAGTAGTATTCACATCAAATTAATGATATGATTCCATCAAGTCTGATCGGCATGGAAACTATCTGAATCAGCATACTCTCTACAAAACAGTTTGACAACCAACCTTAATGAAAAGGTCATCCATATCGCCACATGACACATAGGTATGTTTACCATTCAATAAAGAACAGCCCTACAAGAACCAACAAATGGGAGAACGTTTAGAGCAGAACTTCCAACTCAGACACTTCTCAAACGAATGAGACGTAGTTTTACATCTTCGGATGGGTGCTAATGATCACGCTCAAAAAGTTGCTGCTCAATTGTTAGGCCATCGAGTTTGGTTTCCAACAGACGTTGTCGTTGTTCCAACAAATTATCAAACTCTCTCACACTGATTTCGAGCTGGTTGTCTCTCCTGATAGACTTTTCGGCCCTGCACCTAATCGGTCCATCCTTGAAGAAAACAACATGTCTATATTGTGAATAAGTTTGATTTCGAGTACAATGAGGTCCCTCTAATAGCTTTCCACATTTAAAGCAACTTTTAAGGCGCTTAGCACGTCGTTTGCGAGTAGATCGGGATGACCCTACCCCAAAAGCTATGACGTTCCAAAGGGAACGCTCATACTTGTCAACAAGTCGAACAATCTGAATCTTGATATCAAGAGGCATAGAGAAAGAGTCGCGTACTTGTAGAAGAGCAACAATACGTGAGGGGATGCCATAGAAAGAAATGAAAATTCATTGCACTTTGAGGTATCTCGCAAAAGACTTGAAAGAAGAAGGTTAATATAAGAGAATCTGAGTTCTTTAAGGTCTCTTGAAAAAGACCGGTTTAACGTCTTTCGGCGGGATACATAAACCAAGATTCAAGGTATTTTTTCTTTTTTTTTTTTTTATTCCAGGCGTAACACATATGTGTTTCGAGTTAACTCCGTATTCTACCATCCGAAGTTAGCTATTCCACATTCATAACCTTAACTCTAAATCCAATTCATTCGGATCTCTTTTTCTTTCGCTTAATTCCTCGGCCAATTGATGTGAGCACTTCTACATGCATTTTTGGTACATAAGCTTCTAATTTCTCCAATAATTCCTCAATTGGATTGTAATAAAAATCATTTTTAAAGTATTAGGAGAAATCGACTTTTGATGAGTTAAAAATTAGAAATGCCAATAAACCATTGAAATGGTTTTGAATGTTTAAAAGACCAATTGGTTTAGAGTGTAGATTCAACGTGGCCCAAGAAATTATGCAAAAGATCTGCATTTCAAAGTTTCAAAACCCCCTGGTAATACAATAAAAGCATCCGAATGCATTATCATCAGTGTTAAGCGTTCAAACAACGATTTAGCCTTTACCTCAAAGCCGATGGTTTTACCATACACCTGTTTTAAAGGTGGCACAGTAATACCAATCACTATTGATCCTCTTACGTACGCAGATTGAACGGCACACCCTATCAGTCCACGGTAACCTCCTCAGTATATTATCTTGCCCTTTCGATCTCCAAATCTTGTTCCACTTTTACTCTGGTGCTAGAAGCGTTGGTTGTCCCGAGTTGATTCCACCAAAGAGACTTATGACCCTCAATGTCGTCTTTGAACTCCCGATTCGGCCAGTAGTAGCCTCCATAGGTTGTCGATTTTGCACACTAAAAACTGACACAAGAACACAAAAACAATTAAAAATAACAATATGTACACGTAGTTGTGATTGTGGCTCACATCTTCCTCTCTGGTTTTACAGCCGCTTAAACGCCTTCTATGAGTGGGGATAGGCTTCCCATCCGATTTTCTTATAGGCGGCAAGCGAGGTCTTTTAAAGTCGATTCCCAAGACTATATCGTTTTCGTTCCTTTTTAAATTCACTCCACAGATTGAGAAGTTCGATTTGCACCATTCCACTAGGATGCGTCTCAAGAGTTTGATGGATATCATCCAAAGACTCCTTACTCATGCCATCCTTAATGAAACATATTTTATCTTCTCGATTTGTGGACACAAATCCAATGGAACTATTACGATTTGCGAGTGTCCATCGAGTGCATTTATAAGGCCATCTAGCACATTTATAGCACACATTCATTCTTTTTGCTCTTCGTTTCTTGGAAAAATTACTTTTGCCTAACCCTGGTGCATATTTAGTACTTAAAGCTGGCATTTCACCTCCTAATCGGACCTTTGCTTCAATCAACCAACGGATATTCTCAGGCATTTTCTTTTCCATCAACATTTTTAACCGTCATACTCTAGAATAGTAAATCTCTTTCAAAGCATTCAAAGGTAGTGACGGGTAATATTTGTGGATTTGAGAAAATTTGTTATCCATTTTTTTTAGCTACGTAACACACGAAAGAAAAAGAAACACTGAAGAAATAAGATTAAAACCATCAAAATCAATAAGCATAGTAGATTATCAAACTCTCCCATATTTTCAAATATATTGAAGAAGCAAAAAAAAATTAGAAAATTTGAATTACATAATCAATTAATATAAGGAAAAGACATATATATGAAAAAATATCACACACATCCATGCTATAAGAAAAAGAAATAAGAAGAAAAGAGGAAGAATAAGAAAAAAAATCAAGAAGAGAAGAAAATTACCTAATCACTGCTAGAAAGGAGCACTCACGGAGTAATTGAAATTGTGGTTGTGGTTTCATGTGGAGAATGATCTGGATTTATAGTCAAATGAGCACTGTTTCAACCGACAACCATGCATGTATAGTGCGCTGGAAAGAGTACGATGGGAGGAGTATCCAAGAAGGTTGACAAATTGTCCATTATCAATAATTAATCCCCACACGTTATTAATAACTATTGCTAATCACCGATTTGTGCGCCATCATGTCTCTTTCCAAATAATTGAATCTCTGGATATCTTCCTTCTACAGTTACAAGGCAACATCTTCTTTAGTACGTTAGATAAAAAAAAACGGAGAAATAAAAACAAAAACAACGAAAATTTCAAAAGAAAGATAAAAATGAGAGAAAATGCTTGGGTTGCCTCCCAATAGCGCTTTTGTTTAAAGTCGTTAGCTCGACACAGTTCCCATTTGTCAAGTAGGGTTTCTCAAATACATTGCAGCTCCATTTTGTCTTTGATAGTATCTTCCAAATGTTTTGATTTCTTGACGGTCCACCTTGAATTCTTGTCCAATCTTTTGGTTCTCCGTTCCGATGGCTTCCTTCTTTGAGATAAGGTAATTGTGCTTTGACTCCTTTTTATGAGATAAGGTAATTGTGCTTTGCAATTCAATTTACACATTTCTTGCACAAAAGGGTTAGTCGAATTAATTGCAAAGACAGAACAAGCGTTATTAGGGCGCAATGAACCATCAAAAATATTAAAGTTCGCTTTTTCCTCATCAAATTCCATGGATAGTGTACCCTCATAGACATCAATTTTAGTGCAAGAAGTGTAAAGAAATGGACGTCCCAATATGATAGGTGTAGGGTGAGGTGAATGTTCATCAGCCATATCAAGCACGTAAAAATCAGCAGGGAAAACTAAACCATTTATTTTGACTAGCACATCTTCTATCACTCCATCTGGGTATGCATTGGTACGATCAGCTAGTTGCACAATTACGTGAGTTTCTTTCGGTTTTCCTAAATTTAGTGAAGCATACAAGGATCTAGGCATGACATTTATGGATGCTCCTAAATCTATAAGTGCTTTGTTAATGTGGTGATTGCCTATGGTGCAAGGGACAGTGAACATACCCGGGTCTTTGCATTTTGGAGGCAACTTCTTCTGGAATACCGCTGAAACTGTTTCTCCCATTTTGATTATTTCATTTCCCTTCAATTTCCTCTTATTAGTGCAAAGATCTTTTAAAAACTTAGCATAGCGTGGGATTTGCTTGATTGCATCTAACAATGGAATGTTGATTTCTATTATCCTAAATGTGTCCAAAATTTCTTTTTCTTTGTCATCTTTGTTTGTTTTCGCTAATCTACTCGGAAAAGGGGGAGGAATTGTTTTAGCATTGATATGAGAGTTAGGACTTACTTCCTTTTCAAGCTTTTCTTCTTTGTCTTCATGTGTGGGAACTTCTTTGTGAGGGTTTTCGATCTCTTTTCCACTCCTTAAGGTTATGGCACTAACATTCTTTCGATTTACCCCAAGTTGAGATGGTAGCTTTCCTGCAGATTGTGTTTCTAGGCGATTGATGGCAGTTGCCAACTGATTCATTTGATTTTCCAAGTTTTGAATGCTTGCCTTTGAATCCTGTTGAAATTTCACAGTGTTAGTTGCTAATGTTTTCACCATATCCTCGAGAGACATACCTGATTGTTGAGATTTTTGTTGAAATTGCCCTTGGGGTTGAAAATTCCCTTGTTGCTGGAATTGGCCTTGAGGTTTGTTAGGGAAGAATCCTGGGGGTTTGTTGGTTCCATAACTCAGATTGGGGTGATCTCGCCATCCTGGATTATAGGTGTTTGAGTATGGATTGTACTGTTGCCTTAGGAATGGAAAATTGCTTGCTGAATTCATTTGTTCATTGTTATCCACTTGTAGGACAGGGCAAGCATCTGTAGGATGTCCTAGGTTTGTGCATATGCCACATGCTTTGACTTGTGGATTGTTTCCTACAAAAATTTATTTGAGAAAATAGGTTCGTTCAGAGAGTTGGTTTTCAACACTGGAGTTACTTACCTCATTTACTCTTCGAATGTTCGTTTCCCGGTCTGTACTGAATTGTTGAGTGTTCTCAGCCATGTTTGAAATCAATATTCTTGCTTGGTGGGGTTTTGTTCATCGAGCTCCTCCACTAGCAAAGATCAACCATGTTTCATGCGATTGACATATGCCTTCATAGAAGTATTGCACTAGGAGGTTTTCACCGATTTGGTGATGCGGGCAGCTTGCAATGAGCTTTGAAAGCGCTCCCAATACTCATAAAGAGTTTCTCCATTGTTTTGGCGTACTCGAGAGATATCTTTCTGATATTTCTTTGTCTTTGAAGCTGGGAAGTACTTTTCGAGGAAAAGTTGCTTCATTTGATTCCATGTTGTGACTGAACCTGGTGGTAAAGTGTATAACCAATCTGTGGCAGCATCTTTTAGTGAAAATGGAAAAGCTCTGAGCTTGATTTGCTCTTTAGTGATGCCTGGGGGTTCCATGCTATCACACACCACATGAAACTCTTTCAAGTGTCGATACGGATCTTCGCCGGATCGTCCATAAAAAGATGGTAGAAGATGTATCAAATCGGATTTCAGTTCGAAAGTTTTACATTCTTCTACGGTTGGAAAAGTTATACACAATGGTTGTTGAGCAACTTCAGGAGTTGCCAGTTGTTTGAGAGTTCTTTCGTTATTGTTTTCTGCCATTTCTCGTTTGGTTTGTTTTGCTTGTCTTATTCGTCTTCGAATGGATTTCTCGATTTCTGGATCGAAATTTTCAAGAATTCGATTAGTAGATCGAGTATTATGCATACAAGTGAAATATTTTTTTTAAAAAAAATTAATTAATAAAAGCAACTAAATTGGTTAACCGTTCCCCGGCAACGGCGCCAAAAACTTGGGTGTGTTGTTGCAGTACGCCAAAATTTATTTTATTTCCTTACTCGGTTTCAAAAGTACAAATTAATGTAGAAGTGGTAAGTAAGGGTCAAATCCAAGAGGAACGGTACTTAATCTAGTTGATTTTATCAATTAATATAGAAAAAGGGGGGTTTTGTGATATTTGAATAAAAATAGAAAATCAAACGTCAAAATAAAAGATTGAAATAAAACAATTGTACAAAATATCTAGTTCTCGGGTTCGGTTGTGTCAACAACTTATATTTATCTTTCCCATGCAACGTGTTACTATTCCTTCTTCAATTTATCAACTCTCAATTAACCAAGAAGCTCTGATTAACGAATTCTTCCTTAAGTGTATTAAATTAAAGTGAGTTCTTTAACTTAACATCTAGCTATTGGATAACACTAAACAAATTCTTAAGATTTAATGCAAAGCTAGTGTGAAATGAACGAGAAGAATGAGTTGAATTAGATGAATAATTTCACAAACTCGAATTAATACATCTAAATTGATTTGTTAATAAATATGCACGATATTCATTTGCTACTTTGGATTGGAATCTAGTGATAATTACCGATCGAAAGTTCCAATCCTAGCAAGTAACTTGAATTTAAAGATTGATTGATTCAATTGGCCAAAGTGAATGCAATAATCAAATAAACTCAAAAACGGGTTTACAAGCATAACAAATCAACAAATTGAAGCAGAGGAATAGATAAAACGTTACTAAAGAGTTAGAAAAGATAACCACATGTTAGTTTAACACAACGTCCCCTCGAACTAGATAGAAAAGTCTAACTACTCATATTTGCGGGGTTTAATACTTTTTAGCGAGTGTTCGCTTTGTATCACCACCACTATATGATAGATTATACGCAAAATATAGAAAACAAGTAAATAAATGCTAAGAAATAAATAGAGAAATAAAAGGGAAAAGAGAAACTTATCGAAGAAATGATCCGCTAATCATATTCACAGCCGAAGTATCGTTGATCGATTGAAGCCTTTATTTCTTCCGCCGGAATATGAAAAACTAAGATCTTTCAAGCTAAAAACTAAGAACAAATGAAGAAGAGAATTTTATTGAAGAGAAAGTTGGAGAGAACTACTAGCTAATTCTCTTCCACTAAGTTGTGCATTTCCTTCCTTACAAATGCCTCTATTTATAGGCAAAATTTCACAAGAAAACATAATAAAAAATTGTACAACTACTCCATTATGATTCCACTAATTGGTAACCACCAAATCATGATCTTAAATTGCTCCATTAGTTCAAATATTGTATCATGGTATAGGTAAGCATCTTGGCTGAATTGTGTGATTGGAATTTCCTTTTTTTTATATTTTAATAGAAAGTTATGAATTTTCTACCAAAACATGGCCCAAGAAATCCTCCATTCACATCACTCTCGGTTTTGCCAATTTTTGACCATGATATGATCCGAATCATTTGAAGAGGTCAACATCACAGTTGTAGCCCTTTGAGTGTCCTTTCCAACAATATAGAGTGCAAGTCAATCCGAAATTGGTAGCAAACGTGATGGTCAAATTACTGAACTGCGGCAGTAAATTCGAGCTGCTGATTTTTTACGCTTTGTCATTTCTCTTCAAATGGCCATAACTTTCACTAGGAAACTCCGATATTTGATCCGACAAAAATTTGGAAATCCTCTTTTGATATTCTTTGATATTGGCATAAGAAAAATTGTAAAAACAACTTTTCATAAAATTGCATCGGAGGCCCTCCATCTTTGAATTTGCTTGCATTTCGGCCCCAAGTTCCGTTTTCGCTCCGTTTTTATTCATTTTGGCTCCTTTTGATTTCTTGTGACTCTAAACACACAATAAAAGGAAAACACATAAAAATAAACTTATAATACTAATAAAGCACACAAATACGTAAAATAGAAGAGTTATTTAAGTGCTTTTCTGGCACTTATCAGTAACACCCACAATCCCACATCGCTTGGGCATAAGAGAGGAGTCTAGTTTATAAATTACGAGACACATCGAACTAGGCATGAGGCCTTTTGGGGTGAGCCCAAGAATAAAACCGTGTGGGCTAGGTCCAAAGCGAACAATATCATGCCAAAGTGGATCGGGTCGCTAATGGACCGTACCCAAATCCGTATGGTCCTCCCAGGGGCACAGTAGGCCAGATCTAGGTGGACCATGATGGGGTTTAGGTCATTACAGATGGTATCAGAGCTAGAGCCCAACTGGAAGTGTGGCCAACGAGGATGTTAGGCCCCTTTAAGAGGGGTGATTGTAATACCCACAATCCCACATCGCTTGGGTATAAGAGAGGAGTTCAATTTATAAGTTAAGACACCCATCCAACTAGGCATGAGGCATTTTGGGGTGAGCCCAAGAATAAAACCGTGCAGACTACGCCTAAAGCGGGCGATATCATGCCAAAGTGGATCAGATCGCTAACGGACAGTAGCTAAATTCGTATGGTCCTCCCGGGGGCACAGTAGGCCAGATCCGAGCGGACCATGACATGACCCCCATCATGGTCCACCCGGATCTGGCCTGCGTGCCCCCGGGAGGACCATACATGTAATGACCCGCCCGAATTCGTCTCGGATACGGATATGATTTCGTATATACGCCCGTATATGACTCCGTATATGATATGAAATGACATGATGACGTTTCAGTATAACGTATATGTATATGATATGCTCACATTATGATTTGCAGTACGGGATATGCCTCGGGATGCGAAACGGCCTTCGAAAAGGGGAAAATGGGAAAATTCTACAGAACCAGAATTACGGCCGTACATGTAAGGATTACGGCCGTAAAAGTCCAGTTACGGCCGTAATAGTTCAAGGTTACGGCCGTAATGGTCGTTACGCCGTAATGGTAAAGGTTACGCCGTAAGTCAAGAATGAAGGTTAAAGGGCTGATCCTCTGTGGTCGCGTGGCCGAGCGCGATCGGCGTGTGTGCGAGTTACGGCCAGTGCGTTAAGGAGTTCACGGCCGTAATTTTGGAATTCTGGCCGTAACGGGGAGATTCTGACGTAATTTTAAGTCGGCGAAGTGTTATTTTAGAAGATTCTAGCCATTTCTTGGACATTTCTCACCCAAGCTCGGTTCTCATGACCCCAAAACCCTCCAAGACTCCCAAACACCCTTGTGATCATCTCCAATCTCATGTATGACCTATGTAATGCTTGTGTAATCCTTGATTACAACAAGAAGGAAGGGAAGAAGAGAAAGAAAGAAGAAGAAGAGGGAGAGGAGAAGAGGAAGAAGAGGGAGCTTCTCCATGCTTGTTTGAACTTCATCTATGGTAGATATGGATGTTTTACATGTTTTATGTCATATATCTATGCTTATGAATGAATGAATCAAGAATTGATCATGTTTATGCTATGTATGAACCTAGAAAGCATGTGTAGGATCCTTTGGCTTGTCCTATGCTTATGATATGTTATGCCATGATATGATATGTTATGCCATGATATATGTGTGATTTATGATCCACGTGATCTTCGTGCCAAGTTCCATGAGTTAATTGGCTAGGACTTGAAAGAATCATAGAGATTGTAATGTATCACTCATGAAGTCTTCACGTGAAAAGCATGGCGTTAATGCGGGTTTTATGTGGTGAATATGATTCAACGTGAGCCCTTACGTGTATATGTGGGATGATTATGATGTATGAAGTATAAGACCTCAACTACGTTCGTGTATATGTAAGGGAACGAACGTGTTATATGCGATATGTATGTGTTGAGGGCAAGGCTATGCATATGATATTACATGTGTTTATTTACGCGTATACATTGAAGCATGATCATGCATGAAAAACGATGAATAGGGTTGCCTACCAAATGTTTATATAATGTTCGTCTCACAAAGGTTTGAGACAATTGGTCCAAATGGAGGTCCCACAAAGGACTGGGGTCTGGCCAATTAAAGTATGAATGCATGATACGGCGCCAATATAAACATATGGTTCGCAACGGGCCCACGATTACGAATATGTCATGCATTGCATCTATTATCTACTGAGTCTTTATGACTCATTACGTGTCTATGTTTATGTTCTATGAAGGTGATGTGATCGGGAGATGGCGAAAGGTCCTAATGACGTGATGTGGTGTGTGATTGGGAACGGGAATTGACGATCCTGCGCTATGTAATGGACTCCGAAACCCTAGTGGGTTATATGTTTTCAATGTTTAGGGTTTCGGGTATGAATGTATGATTGACGTTCGTTTAGTTCCACTATGTATAAAAAGAAATGAAAACCCGTGCACAGGCCCGAAGGTGGCTTTATCTTTATATATTATGTTTATGATGCGTACACGGTAAACTCTGATATGACGTCATTTATGACGTATATGTATGTGGAACTGGACGGGGCGTTACAGGTGGTATCAGAGCAGCGATTCCCTCTTCCCCACACATCAACGGACTCTTTCGCCACTCCGTATGAAGGAATGATGATGTTATGATGTTATGATGTCATGATGTTATGATGTTATGATGTTATGAAAGTATGTTATGAGATGAGCCATATGAAATGGACATGGGAGCTAATTCTAAGTGGCTTACATGAATGCCTATAGCTCTCGATGATATGACTATATATGTGAATGCATATAGCTATGTGTTATGTATGTCCATGAGCCCTTATGATATGAAAGCATGATACGAAAGCATGTTATGTTGTGTATGCGATGTTATGTATGTTATGGTTTGTATCACGTGGTGGTACAATTGGCCTTGGGACGTACGATACGAATGACGACGTATGATATGTATGTATGAGATGAAAGTGTAATGGAAGTGTGTTGACCGGGATCAAAGTATGAAATGTCAATGTCTCCTTTTTCCTATGGTCTCCCTCCTTTATGTGTATGATAATATGATGACTGAGGATCCGGGTACGAGTATGAGATGGATGCTATGACATGTTGAGCTAAGGAGCGACAGAATTCGGTAATGTTGCATATCCGAATGGGCACAGATGTGCGAATGTCGGATCAATGTAGCTCATATGATGAAATGAATGCGAAGGTATATGTATCTTTGAGATTTCCGGATGTTGGGCAATGCTAAACTGTAATGTGATATGTTATGCGGCATATGTGGCTCAACTCGAGCTCTGTGATATGTATATGAAAGGTAGAAGCAAGTACAGAAATGCTATGAACGGAGCTTATTCCGAATTGTGATTATATCACACAAGTAGCCCAATATGATATGTAGTATGATTCAATGACTCATGAACGTCAGCTATGTACAGTTATGATATGCGTGTATGATGAATGTCGATATCTGATTATCTGTGGCAATGAGAGCATAACGTTGGCTATGGCAGTGATGATGTTGGATACGTTATGCATGGTCAATGTGTTAATTCGTTTATTTCGAATTGTTGTTCGTTTATTTCGAACTTCGAGCTGAGTTCACATATCTAATCAGGCTATATGTGATATATTATGTTATGGTATGTAATGAAATGAGTTCGGCCTGGTTCAATGTACGGTTATGCTTAGATGTGTGCTCGCGAGATGATGAAGTTCGTTGAACGGCCTATGTTATGCAGTTATGACTGATGCTCTTGGTTATGAGAATAGCCGACGGTTATATGTTATGAAATGTGCCTATCTTCTCCGTGAGATACGGTCGAGGTTATATTTCACGACCGCTGTATGTATATACGGCCGGTGTTATGTATATGACGTCATGGCTGGTATTATGTATATGTATGAAGTCACGGCCGATGTTATGTGTGTCTATGCTACGAATGTCTATGAAGAACGAAATCGGCAGATGTATTATTCGACCGAAGAATGGCTCAATGTATAGCCGAAGTTGTGGACGTTCAGGAAGTTCTGGAGGTTCTTGAATGGCTCAAGGATATGACAGGTGATGTGATATGATTTGTGAATCATATGAACGAATCGACCGAGTTTTATGTCTATGTGACGAGTTATGTTTTAGACTGTTATGCGGTTCGTTATACGTTGGTTAGAAGTTTCAGCTATGCTCTCTGTTATGTGATATGTATGTATTCGGCCTTAAGCTACCAGTTGTTGTGGTTGCTTCTTTATGTCATGATCGATGTCGATGGGACGAATGGTACGAAGTTATATGATAACCGAATGCATGACCCGAGTGTTGCGTGGTTTGATATGGTTAGTGATGACATGTATGTATGTTCCGTTTCGGAAGGAGAATGATCCGTTACGAAATGTGAAAGCCATGTGATTCGCTATGTTATATGAAAGCAGTTTATTACGCCACGTCCCAAAGTACTTCTTGAATGCCTTCTCGGTATTTTCTATCTCGGGAAATGATGTCGGGAAGTAGTAAAGGTATGTTGAGGTTTACATATGTATGTTATGGTTATTTTTTTGTCCCGACCTATATTCGTGAAGCGTCAATGGTAAGTGAGCCGGTTATGTTTCCATGTTATGTGATGTGATATGTATATGCCGGGGTATTCGAAAGCTCATATGTTACGGCTATGTCTATGTTCACGGATGTTATGCTATGGTTATGTTAGCTCGGAAAGGAATGAATAATACGTTCTTATGTTCTTCATCCCGTCGAAGTATATGTCGGGTATTCTATGTCGGGAAGTTATATGCAATGATGTGAGAATAACATTAATTCCCGGAACGAATGAATGGCTTTTCTCTTGATGTTATGTTAGATGAAATAAATCCGAATTTCACGAGCCGTATGAACTTGCCATGTTATATGATTTTGAAAACGAGCTCAGTTAGGTAATCACGTGAAAGCAATGATGATCGGATTTCCGTTTTGTTTCCAACGAGCTGAATAGCTATGTTCTTTCGTCGCTTTCCTTATTCTTGCTATGTGAACGAAGCTCAGGGCTATGAATGAAAGGTAGAAAAGCGACACGAACATGAGCCGATATGGTATTGCCGAAAAGAAATGTTCATATGTTATATGTTATACGACGAAAAGAAAGCTCTTTTGCTCAACTCTTGTTTCTTCGACTCTCTATGTTCGATATGTTTATGGATGAGCTACATTATGTTTATGTACTATGTTGAAACGGAAGAAGTTACAGAATCTTGTATACTTCTTCGGCCGTATGATCCATCAGGTATATATCTTCCCTACGACATGATTTATGTATGAAGTATGAAGATGAAATATCGATTCTATACGGCATTCCATATGAAAGAATGGTTTGAATGACAACACATGTTATATCTTATGAGATGACAATCGTATGTATGATCCTTATTCGTCTCGTGAAGTGCCACATGATGAATGTACGAATCGATATAAGTATGAATCAGTGCTTGCAATAAAGCTATCACCACAATTGGCAATGTTTTACGTAAACGGGGAAATGTATGTCATGTGACGAATTATCGATTCAAGATGGTATTCTCTTCTTATATGTATGTTATATGTGATGAATGTTCACGGGATCTTTGGTTCGCTCGGTTGTATGTGTTATATCGCTCATCCCTTAGCATACCACAAGGTGAAGCTTCGTGAATCGATATGTGAACGACTTCGGTTTGGTATGTGTGCCCGAAATGGGGAAATTCGCACCGAATTCCGATATGTATGTATGTTTATATACTAATATTCACGAAGTCTCGTCCGGAATTCTTGTGTATATTTCCTACGTATGTGATTAGATGATTTGTTCGGCTCTTATTCGGGTCAATTTTATGGAAATGGGACCGTTATATGTTATGTGCACCGTCATGTGTGAAGTTCTGTATATGTTAGGAGGAGACATAGGAAAGGAAAGAGGATAGGAGACATTGACCCCGAGTCAGTTCTAAGGCAATTTCGAGGACGAAATTTATTTAAGGAGGGAAGGATGTAATGACCCGCCCGAATTCGTCCCGGATACGGATATGATTTCGTATATACGCCCGTATATGACTCCGTATATGATATGAAATGACATGATGACGTTTCAGTATAACGTATATGTATATGATATGCTCACATTATGATTTGCAGTACGGGATATGCCTCGGGATGCGAAACGGCCTTCGAAAAGGGGAAAATGGGAAAATTCTACAGAACCAGAATTACGGCCGTACATGTAAGGATTACGGCCGTAAAAGTCCAGTTACGGCCGTAATAGTTCAAGGTTACGGCCGTAATGGTCAGGTTACGGCCGTAATGGTAAAAGGTTACGGCCGTAAGTCAAGAATGAAGGTTAAAGGGCTGATCCTCTGCTGGTCGCGTGACCGGAAGCGTCGATCGGCGTGTGTCTTAGAGTTCACGGCCCGTGCGTTAAGGAGTTACGGCCGTAATTTTGGAATTCTGACCGTAACGAGATTTCGTAATTTTAAGTCGGCAGAAGTGTTATTTTAGAAGATTCTAGCCATTTCTTGGACATTTCTCACCCAAGCTCGGTTCTCATGACCCCAAAACCCCTCCAAGACTCCCAAACACCCTTGTGATCATCTCCAATCTCATGTATGACCTATGTAATGCTTGTGTAATCCTTGATTACAACAAGAAGGAAGGGAAGAAGAGAAAGAAGAAGAAGAAGAGGGAGAGGAGAAGAGGAAGAAGAGGGAGCTTCTCCATGCTTGTTTGAACTTCATCTATGGTAGATATGGATGTTTTACATGTTTTATGTCATATATCTATGCTTATGAATGAATGAATCAAGAATTGATCATGTTTATGCTATGTATGAACCTAGAAAGCATGTGTAGGATCCTTTGGCTTGTCCTATGCTTATGATATGTTATGCCATGATATGATATGTTATGCCATGATATATGTGTGATTTATGATCCACGTGATCTTCGTGCCAAGTTCCATGAGTTAATTGGCTAGGACTTGAAAGAATCATAGAGATTGTAATGTATCACTCATGAAGTCTTCACGTGAAAAGCATGGCGTTAATGCGGGTTTTATGTGGTGAATATGATTCAACGTGAGCCCTTACGTGTATATGTGGGATGATTATGATGTATGAAGTATAAGACCTCAACTACGTTCGTGTATATGTAAGGGAACGAACGTGTTATATGCGATATGTATGTGTTGAGGGCAAGGCTATGCATATGATATTACATGTGTTTATTTACGCGTATACATTGAAGCATGATCATGCATGAAAAACGATGAATAGGGTTGCCTACCAAATGTTTATATAATGTTCGTCTCACAAAGGTTTGAGACAATTGGTCCAAATGGAGGTCCCACAAAGGACTGGGGTCTGGCCAATTAAAGTATGAATGCATGATACGGCGCCAATATAAACATATGGTTCGCAACGGGCCCACGATCACGAATATGTCATGCATTGCATCTATTATCTACTGAGTCTTTATGACTCATTACGTGTCTATGTTTATGTTCTATGAAGGTGATGTGATCGGGAGATGGCGAAAGGTCCTAATGACGTGATGTGGTGTGTGATTGGGAACGGGAATTGACGATCCTGCGCTATGTAATGGACTCCGAAACCCTAGTGGGTTATATGTTTTCAATGTTTAGGGTTTCGGGTATGAATGTATGATTGACGTTCGTTTAGTTCCACTATGTATAAAAAGAAATGAAAACCCGTGCACAGGCCCGAAGGTGGCTTTATCTTTATATATTATGTTTATGATGCGTACACGGTAAACTCTGATATGACGTCATTTATGACGTATATGTATGTGGAACCGACGGGCGTTCTGTGTGGTATCAGAGCAGCGATTCCCTCTTCCCCACACATCAACGGACTCTTTCGCCACTCCGTATGAAGGAATGATGATGTTATGATGTTATGATGTCATGATGTTATGATGTTATGATGTTATGAAAGTATGTTATGAGATGAGCCATATGAAATGGACATGGGAGCTAATTCTAAGTGGCTTACATGAATGCCTATAGCTCTCGATGATATGACTATATATGTGAATGCATATAGCTATGTGTTATGTATGTCCATGAGCCCTTATGATATGAAAGCATGATACGAAAGCATGTTATGTTGTGTATGCGATGTTATGTATGTTATGGTTTGTATCACGTGGTGGTACAATTGGCCTTGGGACGTACGATACGAATGACGACGTATGATATGTATGTATGAGATGAAAGTGTAATGGAAGTGTGTTGACCGGGATCAAAGTATGAAATGTCAATGTCTCCTTTTTCCTATGGTCTCCCTCCTTTATGTGTATGATAATATGATGACTGAGGATCCGGGTACGAGTATGAGATGGATGCTATGACATGTTGAGCTAAGGAGCTACACAGGAATTCAGTAATGTTGCATATCCGAATGGGCACAGATGTCTGAATGTCGGATCAATGTAGCTCATATGATGAAATGAATGCGAAGGTATATGTATGCTGAGATTTCCGGATGTTGGGCAATGCTAAACTGTAATGTGATATGTTATGCGGCATATGTGGCTCAACTGGAGCTCTGTGATATGTATATGAAAGGTAGAAGCAAGTACAGAAATGCTATGAACGGAGCTTATTCCGAATTGTGATTATATCACACAAGTAGCCCAATATGATATGTAGTATGATTCAATGACTCATGAACGTCAGCTATGTACAGTTATGATATGCGTGTATGATGAATGTCAGATACGGTATACCGTGGCAATGAGAGCATAACGTTGGCTATGGCAGTGATGATGTTGGATACGTTATGCATGGTCAATGTGTTAATTCGTTTATTTCGAATTGTTGTTCGTTTATTTCGAACTTCGAGCTGAGTTCACATATCTAATCAGGCTATATGTGATATATTATGTTATGGTATGTAATGAAATGAGTTCGGCCTGGTTCAATGTACGGTTATGCTTAGATGTGTGCTCGCGAGATGATGAAGTTCGTTGAACGGCCTATGTTATGCAGTTATGACTGATGCTCTTGGTTATGAGAATAGCCGACGGTTATATGTTATGAAATGTGCCTATCTTCTCCGTGAGATACGGTCGAGGTTATATTTCACGACCGCTGTATGTATATACGGCCGGTGTTATGTATATGACGTCATGGCTGGTATTATGTATATGTATGAAGTCACGGCCGATGTTATGTGTGTCTATGCTACGAATGTCTATGAAGAACGAAATCGGCAGATGTATTATTCGACCGAAGAATGGCTCAATGTATAGCCGAAGTTGTGGACGTTCAGGAAGTTCTGGAGGTTCTTGAATGGCTCAAGGATATGACAGGTGATGTGATATGATTTGTGAATCATATGAACGAATCGACCGAGTTTTATGTCTATGTGACGAGTTATGTTTTAGACTGTTATGCGGTTCGTTATACGTTGGTTAGAAGTTTCAGCTATGCTCTCTGTTATGTGATATGTATGTATTCGTCCTTAAGCTACCAGTTGTTGTGGTTGCTTCTTTATGTCATGATCGATGTCGATGGGACGAATGGTACGAAGTTATATGATAACCGAATGCATGACCCGAGTGTTGCGTGGTTTGATATGGTTAGTGATGACATGTATGTATGTTCCGTTTCGGAAGGAGAATGATCCGTTACGAAATGTGAAAGCCATGTGATTCGCTATGTTATATGAAAGCAGTTTATTACGCCACGTCCCAAAGTACTTCTTGAATGCCTTCTCGGTATTTTCTATCTCGGGAAATGATGTCGGGAAGTAGTAAAGGTATGTTGAGGTTTACATATGTATGTTATGGTTATTTTTTTTTGTCCCGACCTATATTCGTGAAGCGTCAATGGTAAGTGAGCCGGTTATGTTTCCATGTTATGTGATGTGATATGTATATGCCGGGGTATTCGAAAGCTCATATGTTACGGCTATGTCTATGTTACGGATGTTATGCTATGGTTATGTTAGCTCCCGGAAAGGAATGAATAATACGTTCTTATGTTCTTCATCCCGTCGGGGAAGTATATGTCGGGTATTCTATGTCGGGAAGTTATATGCAATGATGTGAGAATAACATTAATTCCCGGAACGAATGAATGGCTTTTCTCTTGATGTTATGTTAGATGAAATAAATCCGAATTTCACGAGCCGTATGAACTTGCCATGTTATATGATTTTGAAAACGAGCTCAGTTAGGTAATCACGTGAAAGCAATGATGATCGGATTTCCGTTTTGTTTCCAACGAGCTGAATAGCTATGTTCTTTCGTCGCTTTCCTTATTCTTGCTATGTGAACGAAGCTCAGGGCTATGAATGAAAGGTAGAAAAGCGACACGAACATGAGCCGATATGGTATTGCCGAAAAGAAATGTTCATATGTTATATGTTATACGACGAAAAGAAAGCTCTTTTGCTCAACTCTTGTTTCTTCGACTCTCTATGTTCGATATGTTTATGGATGAGCTACATTATGTTTATGTACTATGTTGAAACGGAAGAAGTTACAGAATCTTGTATACTTCTTCGGCCGTATGATCCATCAGGTATATATCTTCCCTACGACATGATTTATGTATGAAGTATGAAGATGAAATATCGATTCTATACGGCATTCCATATGAAAGAATGGTTTGAATGACAACACATGTTATATCTTATGAGATGACAATCGTATGTATGATCCTTATTCGTCTCGTGAAGTGCCACATGATGAATGTCTGAACTGATATAAGTATGAATCAGAGTGCGCAGCGAAAGCTATCACCACAATTGGCAATGTTTTACAGAAACGGGGAAATGTATGTCATGTGACGAATTATCAGTTCAGTATGGTATTCTCTTCTTATATGTATGTTATATGTGATGAATGTTACGGGATCTTTGGTTCGCTCAGTTGTATGTGTTATATGCGTTCATCCCTTAGCATACCACAAGGTGAAGCTCAGAACTGATATGTGAACGACTCGGTTTGGTATGTGTGCCCGAAATGGGGAAATTCGCACCGAATTCCGATATGTATGTATGTTTATATACTAATATTCACGAAGTCTCGTCCGGAATTCTTGTGTATATTTCCTACGTATGTGATTAGATGATTTGTTCGGCTCTTATTCGGGTCAATTTTATGGAAATGGGACCGTTATATGTTATGTGCACCGTCATGTGTGAAGTTCTGTATATGTTAGGAGGAGACATAGGAAAGGAAAGAGGATAGGAGACATTGACCCCGAGTCAGTTCTAAGGCAATTTCGAGGACGAAATTTATTTAAGGAGGGAAGGATGTAATGACCCGCCCGAATTCGTCCCGGATACGGATATGATTTCGTATATACGCCCGTATATGACTCCGTATATGATATGAAATGACATGATGACGTTTCAGTATAAGTATATGTATATGATATGCTCACATTATGATTTGCAGTACGGGATATGCCTCGGGATGCGAAACGGCCTTCGAAAAGGGGAAAATGGGAAAATTCTGCACGAGTAATTACGGCCGCACATGTAAGGATTACGGCCGTAAAAGTCCGATTCACGTAATAGTTCAAGGTTACGGCCAGTAATGGTCGTTACTACCGTAATGGTAAAAGGTTACTACCGTAAGTCAAGAATGAAGGTTAAAGGGTCGATCCTTCGCTGGTCGCTATGGACCGAAGCGGTCGCAGAAGCCGAAGTTACGGCCGTACGTTAAGGAGTTACGGCCGTAATTTTGGAATTTACGGCCGTAACAGGGAGATTTACGGCCGTAATTTTAAGTCGGCAGAAGTGTTATTTTAGAAGATTCTAGCCATTTCTTGGACATTTCTCACCCAAGCTCGGTTCTCATGACCCCAAAACCCCTCCAAGACTCCCAAACACCCTTGTGATCATCTCCAATCTCATGTATGACCTATGTAATGCTTGTGTAATCCTTGATTACAACAAGAAGGAAGGGAAGAAGAGAAAGAAGAAGAAGAAGAGGGAGAGGAGAAGAGGAAGAAGAGGGAGCTTCTCCATGCTTGTTTGAACTTCATCTATGGTAGATATGGATGTTTTACATGTTTTATGTCATATATCTATGCTTATGAATGAATGAATCAAGAATTGATCATGTTTATGCTATGTATGAACCTAGAAAGCATGTGTAGGATCCTTTGGCTTGTCCTATGCTTATGATATGTTATGCCATGATATGATATGTTATGCCATGATATATGTGTGATTTATGATCCACGTGATCTTCGTGCCAAGTTCCATGAGTTAATTGGCTAGGACTTGAAAGAATCATAGAGATTGTAATGTATCACTCATGAAGTCTTCACGTGAAAAGCATGGCGTTAATGCGGGTTTTATGTGGTGAATATGATTCAACGTGAGCCCTTACGTGTATATGTGGGATGATTATGATGTATGAAGTATAAGACCTCAACTACGTTCGTGTATATGTAAGGGAGCGAGCGTGTTATATGCGATATGTATGTGTTGAGGGCAAGGCTATGCATATGATATTACATGTGTTTATTTCTGGCGTATACATTGAAGCATGATCATGCATGAAAAAGCGATGAATAGGGTTGCCTACCAAATGTTTATATAATGTTCGTCTCACAAAGGTTTGAGACAATTGGTCCAAATGGAGGTCCCACAAAGGGAGGTGCCGCCAATTAAAGTATGAATGCATGATACGGCGCCAATATAAACATATGGTTCGCAACGGGCCCACGATTACGAATATGTCATGCATTGCATCTATTATCTACTGAGTCTTTATGACTCATTACGTGTCTATGTTTATGTTCTATGAAGGTGATGTGATCGGGAGATGGCGAAAGGTCCTAATGACGTGATGTGGTGTGTGATTGGGAACGGGAATTGACGATCTCAAGGCTATGTAATGGACTCCGAAGCCCTAGTGGGTTATATGTTTTCAATGTTTAGGGTTTCGGGTATGAATGTATGATTGACGTTCGTTTAGTTCCACTATGTATAAAAAGAAATGAAAACCCGTGCACAGGCCCGAAGGTGGCTTTATCTTTATATATTATGTTTATGATGCGTACACGGTAAACTCTGATATGACGTCATTTATGACGTATATGTATGTGGAACTGGACGGGGCGTTACAATACAGATTTGGGTAAGGTCCATTATCGACCCATTCCACTTTGGCATGATATCGTCTGCTTTGGACCTACCTCGCACGGTTTTATCCTTGGGCTCACCACAAAGGCCTCATGCCTAGTTGGATGGATCTCTTAACTTATAAATTGGACTCCTCTCTTATATCCAAGCGATGTGGGATTGTGGGTATTACAATCACCCCTTCTAAATGGGCCCAACGTCCTCGTTGGCTGGACTTCCAGTTGGGCTCGAGCTCTGATGCCATCTGTAATGACCTGACCCCCATCATGGTCCACCCGGATTTGAGTACGGTCCGTTACCGACCCGATCCACTTTGGCATGATATTGTCCTCTTCGGGCCTAGCCCGCACGATTTTCTTTTTGGGCTCACCCCAAAAGGCCTCATGCCTAGTTGGATAGTTGGATGGGTCTCTTAACTTATAAATTGGACTCCTCTCTTATACCAAAGCGATGTGGGATTGTGGGTATTACACTACGGAATCGAAGTATCGTGCCATCTCCTTAGCTTTTTAAGAGATTGTGTGGATTCAGGGTTTGTTGGCCGAGCCTAATATTCCCTAGTTTTCTTTTACTCCATTGCATGCAGATAACACTAGTGCTATTCAAATCGCAGAGAATCCTGTTTTCCATGAGCGTGCTAAACATATCGAGGTCGATTGTCATTGTATTCGTGAGGCATTTGATCAACGTGTGATCAATCTTCCTCACATTCCCATGGAATTGCAAACAGCAGATGTCTTCATGAAGGCTTTATCTCGTCATTGTCATCAGTTCTTGGTGGGAAAATTGATGCTCTTGGAACCTCCCGCATCAATTTGAGGGGGGATGTTAGATGTATGTTTATTGTATAGAATAGACCCATTGTATAATAGAATAAGCCAAACTGTAAATTAGGAAAGTAAGGGTGATAAGTTGTATTTGTAATTCTATTTAAAATGGGGGAAAAGCTCAATAAAGGCATCGAATTCAATTGAGAAAATCAGTATAATGATTTTTTTTCAATTGATACAGAGGAGGAGAGAGCTCGATGCCTTGAGAGGGGTCCTACACCCCTAGATTAGACAAATTGTGAGTGTCCTTGAGTTGCCCAACAATGGTGTGGTTGTTCGGAAGGCACAAGCTGTGATGTACTTTGGAATTACATACGATAGGCAAGGGAGTCAGAGCAACCTCCAGTCACAAGGGAAAGGAAAGTGACAGGGCCCTAACCAGAACTAGAATAGGGCAAAGCTTAGAACAAGAAGCCGAAACTAAGCATCGCTAGAGGGCAACCTACTGATTCGACCTGCACGCCTTGTCCAAAATGTCACAAGATGCACAATGGAGAGTATCTATTGGGTAAGAATGTCTACCTTAGGTGTGGAAAACCCAATCATTATGCCAGTGAGTGTCGTGCACCACCTGTTCATGGTACCAATCATGCAAAGGGGAAAGAGCCAACCAAGAAGGACAAGGCCAAGGTGTTACAATTGCATTCCACTACCTTAAAAGTTATTAGTGGAAATCTCTATACTTCAGTAATTCTTCACTATTTGAACCTTGAGAATTTTGTTTTCCTAGTCATCTTTGCAGCTTTTCTCTACCATATTAAGATTACAAGAGTTATCCCACAAAATAAAAATTAGTTAACACCCCAAAAACGTGATAATGAAAAATTAGGGGATTGTTGTTATTTATTTCCCTTGCATTAGCTTTGTAAGTGCTACCTGCTCGCTTATCGATAAGTAATGAAAATATACTTCACTTATATACTCGTTTCTTTTCTCTTTTTCGAATCATTAAACAATTATTGTTCCAAATCAAACTTTAAGCATCAAATTCTCATTGAAGTGTTCCTCAAACAATCACTTTATTATGGGCCCCACTAAATCTAATTGGTGTTCACCAGTGCATATGATAATCATAACAAAAGTACGGCCACCTGAAGAGAAAGTTATTGCATCCCAGCATTCATTATAAGTAGCAAATGATTTGTTTACCAAAGTGGATAGGTGTAACTTTTAAGGCATGCTTTCTACGATGTAGAATTATGCAATGTATCTTAAGCCAACTCACTTGACTTCAATATCATATATATCTGTTACTTGGTATAACCCGTGAGCAAAGACACTGCCAAAATGCTAGTAAATATTCAATTCTTCAAAACAAGCCTGTACCATAGCGTAAGCCGAATAAGAGGAAGAACAGGGGGATAGATGAGAGGAACCAACAATTTGAATGAGGGCCCTCTATTTTTCTTAATTACAACGTCCTATCTTGATGGATCAGACAGTGTACTATAGTAGCCTGCCAGGGAAGGAAAAAGCAGCAAGAATGTGTTGGTGTAAATGTGTAATTTGTGATAAAATATAAAATGTAATTCAAATAAATTAAGCAAGATAAATAAAGAGAAAGTCAGGAAAACTAGGCTAGGAGAGTTGTGTCAAGGACACTTTCCTAAAGTCGTGCTGGCCTTCCCTCATGCAGGTATTATTGGAGTGACACGGCTCCAAGATAAAACCCCTACCTCTCACCGATTCTCCATCCATGGACACAACCACACGGAGAGGAAGTACAAGCCTCTATCGAATTGCTATGAACTATCGAAAAGAAAGTCATGCAACTGCACTTGAACATAGTTATGTTACTGCAATTAATATTTTTGTGAGAAAAGCCATAGTTGCATGTATCTTATCTCCACTTCTTTTTCAGGAAAAATCCATACGGTCTTATGTATTTGAAAAACCACGTTACCACAATTTTTGAGAAAATCTCAGTCTCATTTCTTGCTCCATATCACATATGAGAGGAGAAAGTCCAAATGTATATCTATACAAATGATTGTTGGGCTGGTAGGAATAATTAAACCATAACCCTTGCAATTGTTACACATCCAAAATTTGAAATTGAGCAGGCGTAACCCCCAAATAAATTCAGGCTCTAAGTCCTCAAGTAAAGGATATTACATTGTATGTTATAAAGGTCAATAAAATAAAATTTCTAAAACAGAAAATAAAAATTTTGATGTTTTAAAGTTTCCCTAAAACATAAGTTCCCTATTAAAATAAAATAAAAATAATATATAGACACTAGTTTGACATTGGGTGTCGCCCATTGGGTGGCAGTTCTACAGAAAAACGCCATCCAAAAATAAAGGGTGATGATTGTTACAAAAAACCACCACCTCTATCTAGATTTAAAAAAAAAAATTCACTTTGAGTGGCGGTTCTTTACAGGTGGCGGTTCTGAAAAAGAATCGCCACCCAAAGTTAATTTTTTTTTTTTAAAATGCATAACGGGTGGCGGTTCCTTACTACAACCGTCACCCGTTGTCTAAATTAAAAAATAAAAAAAATTTAGGGTGGCAGTTTCTCAAATGAACCGCCACCCTTTTTTTTATTATTAAAAAATACTTTTTGGTGGCGGTTCTTTACTACAACCACCACCATTTCCTTTAAATACTATTCCTGTGCGTGAAACAGCGATTGCAGCTTCTGTCTTTTCTTCCTCTTTCGAAAATTTTACGAAAATTCATGGATTTTTATGATTTCAAATCATATTTAAGTGCAATTTCTTCCCAAATTGGAGCCAGAATTTAAGCAAAGTAAGTTTCGTATATCTTTTGGTCCCAAATTCGTGTATTTTTTAGGTTACAATTTAACATCCCCAAATTCTTGGGTTTTTGGAAATCAAATGTTGTTGCATTTTATTCACAAGTTGGAGCCACAACACATAGCAAGGTCCTATTCCTCTGTCAATTCGGTCTCAAATTTCCCCATTTTGAGGTTAGTAAGTTAACACGCCCAAATTAACTAGTTTTTTTTTTTGGTAAATCTTGGTTTTATGGTTTTTGTTTGTTGTAATATACCTATATATTGTGATTCAATATTTAATGTGTTATGTTTTCTTGTGTGTAATTTGATTGGAATTATATTATCTATTTTCAATTTGTAATTTCTTGTGTTATATGGATATTGTTGAATTAAATCTTGATTTATTTATATGCATATTGTTGAATTAGAGATATAATTAGAGGTATATTAATTATTAGTTAAATAAGTAATTTTGGAGTTATGAATAATTTTTTATGGATTATAAATAATTTAAAAGAGCAATTAAAAAAATTAATAGTTAATACAATTTTTTTCGAGTTTAACTTTTGCATACGATGTCCGTTTTGAACCCATTACACCATTCCGGAATCGTCGCGATGAGATCTACGACAATCACCGCTGTTGCCGTGACCCCACGTTTCAGGCCCATCTGAGGTCGTCCAAGGGCTCAAAATGTAGTTTTTCACTTTCATTTTATAGTTTCGTATTTCTGTTCTTCGATTGTTCATTTCGTTAGTTCATTTCAGAGTATCTTCGGGTTATATTATTCAAGAACAACTTTTGTTGTAATTAGAGGCGATCGGCTTTGAATAAAAATTATTTCGTTCTTAGTTGCAATCCTAATTCTGTGTTAGTAGTTCATTGCTCATCTAAAAAAAAAAAAAACAACGGGTGGCGGTTTTGTGTTAGAACCGTCACCCTAACTATTTTTTTTTTTAAAGTAGAGCGAGCGGCCATACTAAATATTTTTTTTAAAAAAAATAGAAAGGGTGGCAGTTGTTTAAAAAATAACCGCCACCCTTTCTTTTTTGGGTGGCATTTTTTGGGCCGCCACAGTTTCGAGAACTTTGGGTGCAGCCGTTTTGGGTGGCGATCACAAAACCGCCACCCGAAATATAAAACAACCGCCACCCAAGCCCCTTTTGTACTAGTGAGATGCAATATTATAATATGCGATAGGCGTAGGTGTCTTGCGACTTGAACCTCACTTAGTGATGACAATTTGCATTTGGGGGGAGCCACAGTGAACTAAGCCTTGAACGAGGTCCCTTGACCAAACTTCAATTTCCACACATAGAGTATTGATTTAGGCTCAAATTTTAAGCAGGTAGTGCTATTAATGGCCATGCACTCTTGTCTTGATTCTACTAAGTGCCGCTGGGGAATAGCCCAATCCCATAGCCATGGCCTCATGGCGACTTTTACATAGGTGAGTCCTCCAAGGGTATGTGTAAGCTGTGCCTTGCGATAAACCTCGCCTCGGTATTCATTCAGGGTTAAACTCTTCCTCTAACCGTTGCATTTTATAGCACTATCACTATAGGCATGAGCACAAATAATTTAATTGTTGCGATAATTTAGTGCTATTACAAGCCGCACAATGCAGGTTGTTTCTGCCACATTGACCATTCTTCATGGGATCTCCGATCATGAAGGTTGTGCTCTTCTAGAGGTGATCTCTTCCAGGCATGCTCACCCCCCTCGATGATTATGTCTCCCTTCGACGATTATGTCTCCCTTCGACATATTTTCTGTTACCAGTCTTTTTATGATAAATCTTTTGAATACATTGACATCACAATATATTTTATGATCTTTCGGCATGCCTAATATTTTCAAGATTTAATACCGAATGCTTTTATGACACCATTCTATCTTGGTATACTATAATAGGAATGCCATATTTGCATTTTTTGTCTACTGGCCAGCAATCTATACACATGCTAGGAACCTTTTTGTTTTCCTGAAGAAATATTAATGGCCAACTGTCTTTATATACCTAGTAGGGACCATTTTTTTCCTTTTCCAAATCCACATTAGTGATCAATGGTCTTAACACCCACTAGGAACGATTTTTCACTCTCTCTAAAACAGAGGGGTCAGTGGTCTTTTCACCCACACGGAACGCTTTTCATTTCGAATTAAGGGCCAGTGGTATTGTCACCCACTAGGACCCTTCTTTTTCCATTTTCTTGAATATTTATATCGATTGTGAATCACGAGAACTACCAATAGTCTCTTCACCTACTAGGAATCATTCACTTTTCCGAAATGAATGTCAATGGCCAGGAGTCTATGTCCCTACTAGGAGCCATCTTCTTGTTTATGTAAATAATGAAGAACTATTGGTCATGAAATTAGTCAAGAAATCGTGGCCTCAGAAACTATGCTATATGATTCATGAAATTAGACAATGTCTTCAGCAACACAATGGTAGCATCACGCATATTCACAAAGAAGGGAATAGTGCAGCTGGCTGGTTTGCGAATATTAGTCACGAATTTTGACAACTTCAAACTTTCCAAGCGGCAGATTTATCAGGTTGTATCAAAGGAATCATTGCATTAGATCAACAACAAACCCCATATCTTAGAGTTCACTGGTTTAGAATCTCCTTGTTTATTGTAAGAGAACTAGTACTTCTCCCTTTTCTTGCATATAGAAATTAGCCTTTACTTCATTGCATTCATAATTTAGTTTTGGGAGGTAAGGTACATACTTCCCCCTCCGTCTAAATATACTTTTCTTTATGTCAATAAAATCCTTTAAAATAATATATATTGGTTCTTCTAAACCCCCACATTTCAAAGATACCAGAGAATTCACGTGAGCTGCCTTTAAAATTAGTATTAGAAAGATATAAAGTATATTTTTTCACATAAAGATTTATTGTTACTCCCACACTATTAGAGTTTCTCAGCCGGTAAAATATATAAACAAATACTATCAAATCCTCAAGGAAAATATAAAATTCTAACATATAACTGATGTGAACAAGCAAGTAATAATCTGAAACCTTGTGCCTTAAATTTTCTGGAACTCTTTAGCACTAGAAGATTTTGATAAATATCATATCATAATTCTTACACTAAGAATTTCTTATGCAATGCAGCAACTATTTGAACACATAAAATTGCTAATATTGCCATATAAACTTCAATGTAAAATATACATTTTATATTTTTATCACAAATCACACATTTGCACTAACAATCTAAAATCGCGTTGGGATTTGTGTGATAACATATTTGTTTGATTGTTATTTGGATCGGCCAAGAGATTGACTAGACATGTGAATATGTATTAGCTTTTATGTGAAGTTGATATAGATTGATATCTCAGGTGTTTGCTTCACAATTGACAAATATCTATCTCTAGAGTTTAAACTAAATTGTTTTATCGGTAAAAACAAAAATGGATAGTACTTGGCTGATAGTTAGGGATTTTATCTTAGAACCATGTCACGCCGATATACTTGCATAAGGGAAGGCCAACATGGCTTTAGAATAGTGTCCGTAACATAACTCTCCGAGGCCAGTCTTTCTAAATTTTTGTTTATTTATCTTGCTTAATTTGCTTAATTACATTGTATATCTTCACACAAATCACGCATTTGCCCTAACAGAATGATCAAGGTGGTTGAGAGATGAAAAATTGGGAATTTGGATTTTTTATAAATTTATTGATACATTTGATAATAACATTATTCTTAAATAATTTGTTACAACTAAACATACCACTTTCTTTGATACTCCTACGAATAATGATGTTTCGAAAACAAAAATACTAGTGTGAACACATTTGAATAATTTTTAATTTGACATCTTTTTTCCTTTATTAATCGATCTATTTCATTTTTAAATAAAATAAATTGATATATTATCACTTTGAAAATATTTTTTAATTGAAACTAATTACTATACCAAATTTATTTACTCATGATTGACTTAAGGACTAAAGAAAAACTATACTAAAAGTGAAAACTCAACTGAAAAACTTTCAGAAATATTTAGAACTAATCTTCGTATATTAAAAAAATTTTGTATTTGAAGAATTGCTACACATACTTTTTTTTCAAATATATAGAGAATGGATATATATATATATATATTTTTTGCATCAAAACTTCTTTGATTGCTAATCAAATGTAAGCATGGGGATCGAATTGTCAAGATTTTGAAATTGGGTTCTCCATCTACTCCTATCCTAAACATATTCCAAAAATTCAAGCCCTTCATAAAAAAATTTTTATATTGTTTTTTTTCCTTTTCCCTAATTCTCGCTTAGTTTGAAATTAGCTAAAACTATTCAATGTTCACAAGAGGTCCACTACAAGGTAGGATTGAGGCTATGGAACCGAAGCAGCCGCCATAGGCTCCCGTTTTAATTATTTTTATGTTAAAACTAAAAGGCCGCCTATTTCAAAGAAAAAAGAAGACTCCCAAACATCAAACAATAAAAGAGACTCCAAAATATAATTTCGCAAAGGACCAGAAGTATTTTGAAGAGGAAAAATGCATGTTTGGAATTTTGAAGAACTCAATTTTATTATTCTACATACATTATTTATACACGAATGACAACATCTCATGATAAATACAAGGAATAACTGCATGAGATAATTTCAAGAGTTTAACTCAATAGCTATCTATAACTAAAAATATAAATCATTTCAAAAATTCTATAAGTACATATAAGTCAATACTACACACTTGTGACACACACTTAAATTCCTAATTTTAACCCCTTATTTAGTGATTGGATATGAAAACTGTAACTCTCCGGATTCAGTTAAATCTAGACCGTTAACCTTTCTTATAAATCACACCAAGTTAAAGAATAAATACAATTTTGATCATCAAATACACTTCAATCTTTTAGAAATTCTCAAAAGTCGGCGATGAAAGGGGAAATAAGGTTTTTGTCAAAAATAATGTAGTTTTAAATAATAAAGCTTCACTTTATAAATAAATTTAAATAATTGAATTTTTAAACAATTTAACTTTTAAAATTAAAATCTTTAATAATTAAAGTCTTGACAATATATGAAATGCAATTCTACTGAAAATAAATAACTTAAGCTCACAAAATGGTTTTATAAGTTCTCTAATTAGTTGCCACTGCCATTCACCCCGTCGTCGATTCCATAATCTACAAATATTTCATGAAGCAGGAAAATATGAGTAAAGGATGACTTAGTAGGCCTAGAAGGCATGTTATTCAAACTATAAATAAATTGTTAGGTACGTACACGCATGCATATTATGAATTCCTTACGTCCAGACAATAATAATTGTACCCGAAGGCAACTTGACATTCTTGTGCCTGACGGCTCCTTAACATTCTTTATTCATAAAAATGATATGACCAATGTACACTACGCAAACTGTTTTCATAACAATACTGCATAAAGAAAGTAAGTTTTAGTTTAGGGACCTACCTTGATTCTCAATTTTGAGCATTTCAAATCTTTAGTTAGACCTTCGTGCCTCCTCGAGTGGTAAATAAGAAAAATAATTTATTAAATAAGTTTAAGTCTTAGATATAGGGTTTTAGAAGCTATTCAAAGAAAATTATCTAAAGCAAACAAATTAGAGGAAGCAGGTCTAGGTCGAGTGCTTTAAATAATTTGTGGTTGTAATGACAACTCTAAACAGTTGTTGTTGGTTGAAATAACCAACTTTAGAAAGGATTTTGTATTGGTTTTATAAGGAAATAGGAAAATGGGGATTAACTTATAAGGCATTCAAAACTTGGGACCTCAGGATGAAAATGTCTCTAATTAAAATCAGATTTCAACCAAAATTAAAATCCATTCTTGCTATCTTCTGCTTTTGTTCGAACCAGAAGAGCGAGAAGGGACGACTCGCTGCTGGGGCTACTTCTGCCGGCCAAATCATCAACCATCAGAGGCAGCGATGTTGATGGAAGGTGGAGGCGATGGTTTTGTCGGTGTGTAGGTCTGGAAAGGAACGAAACTCAATGAAATAGGAAGGAATGGTTGTCGATGTTTAGTCCAATAAAATCCAAAAATATTGTACAAATTCTTCTTCTCTGTTAGTGTCATGTGATGGTGGCCCATTAACATAAAGAAAACAAGCCCAATGTCTTTGTGCTGCACCAGTTTGTTTGACCCGGTCTGAGGCCCAAATTTAAGAGTAAAAGCTTCTTACACAAGCTAGTCTTCTGGGATTTTCTTTTGACCAGGATTTGCTAAATAATTCACAACCCGGGTCACTTTCTTCTCGGTTGGAACACTCTCCATTTTTAGCCGCTTCTTTTGGGCATAAAAACTCCATAGATCTAGCTTTGTATTCTTCTTCCTTGGTGATTTACTTAGTGTTTTTCACAACTTTATATAGGAAGATGTTTATTCTAGTCTAGATCTCTCTTGGTGTAGAGTTTTTGAGCGTTTTCTTTCTGAAAACAGATTGTAAATTGAGATGTGTTCTCGATCTTTATTTTGAACGTGGATGTAAACTTTTATTTCATTTTTAATGAAAGTAATGCGTTTAAATTTGGGTTTACAGTCGATCTACACCCTACAGTGGTATCAGAGCAAGTTTTGATATTGGGGTTTTTAGATCTAGGGTTGTTCGAGTGAGATCTTTGTGATTTCTTGTTTTTTCTTCGTTCAAAGCTTCGAAAATCTTCGAAAGTCTGGCCGAAAATTCTGCTATTGAACTAGAAAATGAAACTAATCGAAGACCCTAATTTTTCATGTGAACAATGACCACGGTGACTGGCGTGATTGTCACAGTACGCCAAAATTTCTTTTATTTCCTTACTCGGTTTCAAAACTACAAATTAATGTAGAAGTGGTAAGTAAGGATCGAACCCAATAGGAACGGTGTTTAATCTAGTTGTTCTTATCAATTAATATAGAAATGGGGGATTTATGAAATTGAATAAAATTCAAAAAATAAAATGAAAGAATAAAAGAGATGAAAATGAAATAATTGAAGATATATCTAGTTATCGGGTTTGGTTGTGTCAATAACTCGTGTTTATCTTTCTCATGCTACGTGTTACTGTTCCTTCTCCAATTTATCAACTCTAATTAACCAATATGATTTGATTAACGAATTCTTCCTTAAGTGTATTAAGTTAAATTGAGTTCTTTAACTTAATATCTAGCTCTTGGATAACCCTAAACAAATTCTTAGGATTTAATACAAAGCTAGTATGAAATGAACGAGAAGAATGAGTTGAATTAGATGAATAATTTCATAAACTCGAATTAATGCATCTAAGTTGATTTGTTAATAAATATGCATGATATTCATTTGCTACTTTGGATTGGAATCTAATGATAATTACAGATCAAAAGTTTCAATCCTAGCATGTAACTTGAATTTACAGATTAATTGATTCAATTGGCCAAGGTGAATGCAATAATCATATAAACTCAAAAACGGGTTTACAAGCATAACAAATCAATAAATTGAAGTGGAGGAACGTAACTAAAGAGTTAGAAAAGATAACAACATGTTAATTGAACACAACGACCCCCTCGAACTAGATAGAGAAGTCTAACTACTCATATTCGTGGGTTTCATACTTTTGTATCACCACTGCGATATGATAGATTATACTTCACTGTCACAAGTAATACACAAAATATAGAACACAAGTAAATAAATGCTAGTAAATAAATAGAGAAGTTTAATCACTCATATACGTGGGTTAAATACTTTCAACGGCGTAATCGCCGTGTATCACCATTGCAATATATGAGAAATTATCTTTCGCAAACATGAAAAATAAAAGAAAGAGAGAAACTATCGAAGAAATGCTCCGCTAATCACATTCACGGCCGAAGTATCGACGATTGATTATTCGAACCTAAATTTAGGTTTTTACTTCCGTCGGAATATGAGAAACTAAGAGCTTTCAAGCTAGAACTAAGAACAAATGAGAAGAGAATTTTATTGAGGAGAAAGTTTGAGAGAATCACAAGCTAATTCTCTCTACAAAGTTGTGTGTTTCAAGCTTGGAAATGCCTCTATTTATAGGCAAAATACTACAACAAAAAATATTAAAAAATTATAAAAGTGACCTTCCATGAGATTATTATGGTGTGCTCAATTTGTTTTATCTCAAAGAAGTCAAAAAGTATGTGAAAATCACATTGGAATCAAGTTGGTGTCGGCTGGCCGCAATCTAAACAGGTGAGTAGGCGTGACTCGAGTCACGCGCGGGGGGCGCGATTCTGCCGAGGGTTACTCGAGTCATCGGCGCGCGGAACAGGGAGAGCTGGGAGCATTGCTGCGCTGACTCGAGTGGCTGCGGGTGTGATCAGGCATGATCGGGCGTGACTCGAGTGTCGTGCGGCGCTGACTCGAGTCATGGCTGCTGTCGTGACTCGAGTCACTCGAGTCACCCGATATTTGCACACCAAGTCCCTCAACTTTTGAACTTTGTTTATTTTGGTCCTTGAAAAATTGGATTTCAGTCCTCCAACTTTTTGAAAAGTTTCACTTTGGTCCCCAAACTTTTGAAAAGTTACACTTTGGTCCCCTTAGTTTTGGAAATTGACGCTTTTAGTCTTTTTCTTCAGACGGCCATAACTTTTACTAGGAAACTCCGATTTGGGATTCGGAAAAAGTTTGGGAATTCTCTTTTGATGTTCTTCAACATTGGCACAATAAAAATTGTGAAAAAACTTTTCATAAAATTGCATCGGAGGCCCTCCATCTTTGATTGGCTAGCATTTTGGTCCCGAGTTTCCGTTTTCATTCGATTTTCATCCGTTTTGACTCCTTTTAATTCTTTGTGACCCTAAACACCACAACAAAGGAAAAACACATAAAAAGAAACATATAACACTAATAAAACACACAAACGCATAAAATAGAAGAGTTATTTAAGTGCTTTTCTAGCACTTATCAAACTCCCCCACACTTAGACTGTTGTTCGCCCTCGAACAACAACCATACGACACAAAACAACACAAAGATTTTACATGAGATAAATAACTTTAAACATTGAAATCCTACTACAGATAGTGACTTGCTTAATAAACATTCTCCCGAATCATGAAAATTTCACTCCTTCTCAAATACACAATGGCTTGTGAGTGTGTGCAATTGAGGTTATCATCCCATCACTAACTGGAACCAAATGAAAGCTTACGATGCTCTAGCCAAATCCTGACCCGAAATGGTCAAATATTTCCTTTCATCTCTTGTGATCCCACTCTTATTTTATAATGATTCCCGTGGATCCTAAAAATTACTCTATTCACCAAAAATCATCAACTGTTAGCACTGCAAAGGAAAAAAAAAGGGCATGGTAGGTGTTTTATCGTCAATATGTCTTCAATTTTAAGAGTGTTAGATTGAGTACTTCAAACCACTGAGCGAATTTATTTATCTAACTTCACACTTGGGTAACTAACACATTTTTTTGCGAGTTTTGTTTTTTTGATGAAGATGAAGAAGAAGAAGAAGAAAAAGAAGAAGAAGAGTTTTGCAATTTTCTTTTCAGCTTTTACCCTACAAGTGGCTTTCACACTAACCCCTTTCATTGGAGGTAGCCTTCTTCACCCTTTCGAGGTGACGATCTTTCACTCTCCGAGGCAAGTAGCTCTTTCTTATGGTCCCTCTCCTTATTTCGAATATAAAAGTAAAATTCATTCTTAGCATAGGTCAGTGCTTTTTCCAAACTTTTTAAACTCTGTCAATAAAAGGCACATTCACAAAAAACAGATACCATGCGATTATAACTCCACCTTACTAACAAATGACGTTTCCAGGTTACTTTGAGTAGGACGAATGGATAGAAAAAAAAGAAAAGAAAAAGTTAGTTTACTATGGTCTAGAAAAATTAAAAAAATCAACATTTTCAACCTTAAATTTGTGTTCCAGAGAATGATAGTAAATTACCTATAAATGTGCTTAGATAAATTTGCCAGCTGTGCTTGGAGAAGAACAGAACACTTTTTTTTTTCTCGGGATTATGTAGTTTCAGCTAAGTCACACAAATTAAGCTCAATCATATTCAAAAGTTGCTATCTCATGCAAAATCGTAGACACAAAAAAAAAATCACAAGCAGACCACAATATGCCACTCCCCCACACTTAAAGTCTACATTGTCCCCAATGTAGAAGTATAGATAGCATGAAAAAGAGAAGAAATAGAAACTCCCCTATGGTAAGCAATGAGTCGTGCCGATTAGGGATGGTGGTTGCACAATGTAGCACTTCTTAGGAACATTTCAACAATCCAAGAGCAAGAGACCTGCAATCAACGTATGTACAGAACAAGAAAAACAACATCTGATTTTTTTTTAGAACATAAATTTATACAAAGCGACTATGGGAGTTGACAACCCTCTGAACATCTTGCAGTAGTATTCACATCAAATTAATGACATGATTCCATCAAGTCTGATCCGCATGGAAACTATCTGAATCAACATACTCTCTACAAAACAGTTTGACAACCAACCTTAATGAAAATGTCCTCCACATCGCCACATGTCACATAGGTATGTTTACCATTCAATAAAGAACAACCCCACAAGAACCAACAAATGGGAGAACGTTTAGAGCAGAACGTCCAACTCAGACACTTCTCAAATGAATGAGACGTAGTTTTACATCTTCGGATGGGTGCTAGTGATCACGCTCAAAAAGTTGCTGCTCAATGGTTAGGCCATCGAGTTTGGTTTCCAACAGAAGTTGTCGTTGTTCCAACAAATTATCAAACTCTCTCACACTGAATTCGAGCTAGCTGTTTCTCCTTATAGACTTTTTGTCCCTACACCTAATCGGTCCATCCTTGAAGAAACAACATGTCTATATTGTGAATAAGTTCGATTTCTAGTACAATGAGGTCCATCTAATAGCTTTCCACATTTAAAGCAACATTTAAGGCGCTTAGCACATCGTTTGCAAGCAGATTGGGATGATCCCACCTCAAAAGCGATAACATTCCAAAGGGCGCGCTCATACTTGTCAACAAGTCGAACAATGTGAATCTTGATATCAATAGGCATAGAGAAAGAGTCGAGTACTTGTAGAAGAGCAACAATACGTAGAGGAGATGCAATATAAAGAAATTAAAATTTAGTGCACAAAGATGTATCTGCAAAAAAACTTGTGAGAGAGGAAAGAGAAAGAAAATAGTTCTTTAATGTCTACTGAAAAAGGCCAGTTTAACGCCTTTGGGCGGGATACAAGAACCAGTATCCAAGGTTTTTTTTTGTTTATTCCAGATCGTAACACAGATGTGTTTCCAAAGTTAACTCCGTATTCTACCATCTGAAGTTAGCTATTCCACATTCATAACCTTAACTCTAAATCCAATTCATTCGGACCTCTTTTTTTTGCGTAATTCCTCTGACCAATTGATGACAAGCACTTCTACATGCATTTGTGGTACATAAGCTTCTAATTTCTCCAATAATTCCTCAATTGATGGTGTAATAAAAATCATTTTTAAAGTATTAGGAGAAATCAGCTTTTGATGAACTAAAAATTCGAGAAAAGCCAATAAACCATTGAAATGGTTTTGAATGTTGAAAAGACCAATTGGCTTAGAGTGTAGATTCAACGTGGCCCAAGAAATTATGCAAAAGATCTGTTCCAAAGTTTCAAAACCCCCTGGTAATACAATAAAAGCATCCGAATGCATTATCATTAGTGTTAAGCGTTCAAACAACGATTTAGCCTTTACCTCAAAGCCGATGGTTTTACCTTGCACCTGTTTTAAAGGTGGCACAGTAATACCAATCACTATTGATCCTCGTACGTACGCAGATTGAACGTACACCCTGTCAGTCCACGGTAACCTCCTCCGTATATTATCTTGCCCTTTCGATCTCCAAGTACTGTTCCAGCTTCTACTACTAGTGTTAGAAGCGTTGGTTGTCACAGATTGATTCCACCAAAGAGACTTATGACCCTAAATGTCCTCTTTGAACTCCCAGTTCCGGAAGAAGTAGCAGCCTCCATAGGTTGTCGATTTTGCACACTAAAAACTGACACAAGAACACAAAAAAAAATTAAAAATAACAATATGTGCATGTAGTTGTGATTGTGGCTCACATCTTCCTCTGGTTTTACGTCAAAAAATGGCCTAAACGCCTTCTATGAGTCGGGGATAGGCTTCCCATCCAGTTTTCTTATAGACTGGCAAACAGGGTCTTTTAAAGTCAGATTCCCAAGACTATATCGTTCTTGTTCCTTTTTAAATTCACTCCACAAATTGAGAAGTTCGATTTGCACCATTCCATTAGGATGCTTCTCAAGAGTTTGATGGATATCATCCAAAGACTCCTTACTCATGCCATCCTTAATGAAACATATTTTATCTTCTCGATTCGTGGACACAAATCCAATGGAACGATTACCTGAGTTGCAGGTCCATCGAGTGCATTTATAAGGCAATCTAGCACATTTATAGCACACATTCATTCTTTTTGGTCTTCGTTTCTTGGAAAAATTACTTTTGCCTAACCCTGGTGCATATTTAGTGCTCAAAGCTGGCATTTCACCTCCTAATCGGACATTTGCTTCAATCAATCAACGGATATCCTCAGGCATTTCTTTTTCCATCAACATTTTTCACCGTCCTACTCTAGAATAATAAATCTCTTTCAAAGCATTCAAAGGCAATGACGGATAATATTCGTGGATTTTGGAAAATTTGTTATCCATTGAAAGTTCAAGTGTTTTGGTGAAACAGAAGAAAAGAGAGTGCTTAGGTTGTCTCCTAAGTAGCGCCTTTGTTTATAGTCGTTGGCTCGACTATAAATTTTTTTTTTTGCTACGTAACACACGAAAGAAAAAGAAACACTGAAGAAATAAGATTAAAACCATCAAAATCAATAAGCATAGTAGATTATCACACTCTCTCATATTTTCAAAGATATTGAAGAAGGAAAAAATAAGAAAATTTTAATTACATAATCAATTAACATGAGCAAAAGACATATATATACAAAAATATCACACACATCCATGCTATAAGAAAAAAAATAAGAGGAAAAGTGGAAGAATAAGAGAAAAAAAATCAAGAAGAGAAGAAAATTACCTAATCACTGCTAGAAAGGAACACTCAGAGAGTAATTGAAATTGTGGTTGTGGTTTCAAGTGGAGAATGATCTGGATTTATAGTCAAATGAGCACTGTTTCAACCGACAACCATGCATGTAGAGTGTGCTGGAAAGAGTACGTTGGGAGGAGTATCCGAGAAGACGTGTTGACAAATTGTCCATTATCAATAATTAATCCCCACACGTTATCAGTAACTATTGCTAATCACCGATTTGTGCGCCATCATGTCTCTTCCCAATTGATTGAATCCCGAGATATCTTTTTTCTACAGTTTCAAAGTAATATCTTCCTCAGTACGATAGATAAAAAGTTGAGAAATAAAAACAAAAACAACAAAAATTTCAAACGAAAAATAAAAATGAGAGAAAATGCTTGGGTTGCCTCCCAAGAGCGCTTTTGGTTAAATTCGCTAGCTCGACATAGTTCCAATTTGTCAAGTAGGGTTTCTTAAATCCGTTGCAGCTCCATTTTGTCTTTGACAGTTTCCTCCGAATGTCTTGATTTCTAGGCGGTCCTTTTTGAACTCTTCTACAAACTTTTGGTTCTCAATTTCCATGGCTTCCTTTTTCGAGATGAGGTAATTGTGATTTGGCTCAATCTTATGTGGCATGCTAGCTTTGCAATTCAATTTACACATTTCTTGCACAAAAGGATTAGTTGAATTAATTGCAAAGACAGAACAAGCATTATTAAGGCGCAATGAACCATCAAAAATATTAAAGTTCGCTTTTTCCTCATCAAATTGCATGGACAGTGTACCCTCATAGACATCAATTTTAGTGCGAGAAGTGTAAAGAAATGGACGTCCCAATATGATAGGTGTAAGGTGAGGTGAATGTTCATCAGCCATATCAAACGCGTAAAAATCAGTAGGGAAAACTAAGCTATTTATTTTGACTAGCACATCTTCTATCACTCCATCCAGGTATGCATTGGTACGATCTGCTAGTTGCACAATTACGTGAGTTTCTTTTAGTTTTGCTAAATTTAGTGCAGCATACAAGGATCTAGGCATGACATTTATGGATACCCCTAAATCTATAAGTGCTTTGTCAATGTGGTGATTGCCTGTGGTGCAAGGGACAGTGAACATACCAGGGTCTTTGCATTTTGGAGGCAACATCTTCTTGAATACCGCTGAAATGGTTTCTCCCATTTTGATCATTTCATTTCCCTTCAATTTCCTCTTGTTAGTGCAAAGATCTTTTAAAAACTTAGCATAGCATGGGATTTGCTTGATTGCATCTAACAATGGAATGTTGATTTCTATTCTCCTAAATGTGTCCAAAATTTCTTTTTCCTTGTCATCTTTGTTTGTTTTCGCTAATCTATTAGGGAAATGGGGAGGAATTGTTTTAACAATGATATGAGAGTTAGGACTTGCCTCCTTTTCAAGCTTTTCTTCTTTATCTTCATGCGCGGGAACTTCTTTGTGAGGGTTTTCGATCTCTTTTCCACTCCTTAAGATTATGGCACTAACATTCTTTGGATTTACCTCAGGTTGGGATGGTGACTTCCCTCCAAATTATGCTTCCAGTCAATTGATGGCAGTTGCCAATTGACTCATCTGGTTTTCCAAGTTTTGAATGCTTGATTTGGAATCCTGTTGAAATTTCACAGTGTTAGTTGCTAATGTTTTCACCATATCCTCGAGAGACATTCCTGATTGTTGAGATTTTTGTTGAAATTGCCCTTGAGGTTGGAAATTCCCTTGTTGCTGGAATTGGCCTTGAGGTTTGTTAGGGAAGAAACCTGGGGGCTTGTTGGTTCCATAACTAAGAATGGGGTGATCTCGCCATCCTTGATTATAGGTGTTTGAGTATGGATTGCACTGTTGCCTCGGGAATGGAAAATTGCTTGCTGAGTTTACTTATTCATTGTTATCCACTTGCAAAACAGGACAAGCATCTGTAGGATGTCCTAGGTTTGTGCATATGCCACATGTTTTGACTTGTGGATTGTTCCTACAAAAATTTGTTTGAGAAAATAGGTTAGTTCAGAGAGTTGGTTTTCAACATTGGAGTTACTTACCTCATTTACTCTTCGAATGTCCGTTTCCTGGTCTGTACTTAATTGTTGAGTGTTTTCAGCCATATTTGAAATCAATGTTCTTGCTTAGGTTTTGTTCATCGAGCTCCTCCACTAGCGGATCAACCATGTTTCGTCGATTGACATAAACCTTCATAGAAGTATTGCACTAGGAGGTTTTCACTGATTTGGTGATGCGGGCAGCTTGCAATGAGCTTTTTGAAACGCTCCCAATACTCATAAAGAGTTTCTCCATTGTTTTGGCGTACTCCAGAGATATCTTTCCTGATGTTTGCGGTCTTTGAAGCGGGAAAATATTTTTCGAGGAAAAGTTGCTTCATTTGATTCCATGTTGTGACTTTCCTAGTGGTAAAGTACATAACCAATCTGTGGCGGCATCTTTTAGTGAAAATGGAAAAACTCTGAGCTTGATTTGCTCTTCAGTGATGCCTGGGGGTTTCATACTATCACACACCACATGAAACTCCTTCAAGTGTCGGTACGGATCTTCGCCAGATCGTCCATGAAAAGATGGTAGAAGATGTATCAAACCGGATTTCAACTCGAAAGTTTTACCTTCTTCTACGGTTGGAAAGGTGATACACAATGGTTGTTGAGTAACTTCAGGAGTTGCCATTTCTTTAAGAGTTCTTTCATTGTTGTTATCAGCCATTTCTTGTTCTTGTTTTGCTTGTCTTATTCGTTTTCGAATGGATTTCTCGATTTCTGGGTCAAAATTTTCAAAAATTCAATTAGTGGATCGAGTATTATGCATACAAGTGAATTTTTTTTAAAATTAATTAATAAAAGCAACTAAATTTGTTAACCGTTCCCCGGCAACGGCGCCAAAAACTTGGCGTGATTGTCGCAGTACGCCAAAATTTATTTTATTTCCTTACTCGGTTTCAAAACTACAAATTAATGTAGAAGTGGTAAGTAAGGATCGAACCCAAGAGGAACGGTGTTTAATCTAGTTGTTCTTATCAATTAATATAGAAATGGGGGTTTTATGAAGTTGAATAAAATTCAAAAAATAAAATGACAGAATCAAAGAGATGAAAATGAAATAATTGAAGATATATCTAGTTCTCGGGTTTGGTTGTGTCAATTACTCGTGTTTATCTTTCCCATGCTACGTGTTACTGTTCCTTCTCCAATTTATCAACTCCAATTAACCAATATGATCTGATTAACGAATTTTTCCTTAAGTGTATTAAGTTAAATTGAGTTCTTTAACTTAATATCTAGCTCTTGGATAACCCTAAACAAATTCTTAGGATTTAATGCAAAGCTAGTATGAAATGAACGAGAAGAATGAATTGAATTAGATGAATAATTTCATAAACTCGAATTAATGCATCTAAGTTGATTTGTTAATAAATATGCATGATATTCATTTGCTACTTTGGATTGGAATCTAATGATAATTACGGATCAAAAGTTCTAATCCTAGCATGTAACTTTAATTTACAGATTAATTGATTCAATTGGCCAAGGTGAATGCAATAATCACATAAACTCAAAAACGGGTTTACAAGCATAACAAATCAACAAATTGAAGTGGAGGAACGTAACTAAAGAGTTAGAAAAGATAATAACATATTAATTGAACACAACGTCCCCCTCGAACTAGATAGAGAAGTTTAACTACTCATATTCGCGGGTTTCATACTTTTGTATCACCACTGCGATATGATAGATTATACTTCACTATCACAAGTAATGAACAAAATGTAGAAAACAAGTAAATAAATGCTAGTAAAGAAATAGAGAAGTTTAATCACTCATATACGCGGGTTAAATACTTTCAACGGCGTAATCGCCGTGTATCACCACTGCAATATATGAGAAATTATCTTTCTCAAACATAAAAAATAAAAGAAAGAGAGAAACTAGCGAAGAAATACTCCGCTAATCATATTCACGGCCGAAGTATCGTCGATTGATTATTCGAACCTAAATTTAGGTTTTTACTTCCACCGGAATATGAGAAACTAAGAGCTTTCAAGCTAGAACTAAGAACAAACGATGAAGAGAATTTTATTGAGGAGAAACTTGGAGAGAATCACAAGCTAATTCTCTCTACAAAGTTGTGTGTTTCAAGCTTGGAAATGCCTCTATTTATAGGCAAAATACTACAACAAAAAATATTAAAAAATTATAAAAGTGACCTTCCATGAGATTATTATGGTGTGCTCAATTTGTTTTATCTCAAAGAAGTCAAAAAGTATGTGAAAATCACGTTGGAATCAAGTTGGTGTCGGATGGCCGCAATCTAAACAGGTGACTAGGCGTGACTCGAGTCACGCGTGGGCGGAACGGGGAGAGCTGGGAGCATTGCGGCGCTGACTCGAGTGGTTGCGGGTGTGATCAGGCATGATCAGGCGTGACTCGAGTGTCTTGCGGTGCTGACTCGAGTCATGGCTGTCGTGACTCGAGTCACTCGAGTCACCCGATATTTGCACACCAAGTCCCTCAACTTTTGAAATTTGTTTATTTTGGTCCTTGAAAAATTGTATTTCGGTCTCCAACTTTTTAAAAAGTTTCACTTTGGTCCCCAAACTTTTGAAAAGTTACACTTTGGTCCCCTTAGTTTTTGAAATTGACGTTTTTAGTCCTTTTCTTCAAACGGCCATAACTTTCACTAGGAAACTCCGATTTGGGATCTGGAAAAAGTTTGGGAATTCTCTTTTGATGCTCTTCAAAATTGGCACAATAAAAATTGTGAAAACAACGTTTCATAAAATTGCATCGGAGGCCCTCCATCTTTGATTGGTTTGCATTTTGGTCCCGAGTTTCCGTTTTCATTCGTTTTTCATCCGTTTTGACTCCTTTTAATTCTTTGTTACCCTAAACACCACAACAAAGGAAAAACACATAAATAGGAACATATAACACTAATAAAACACACAAACGCGTAAAATAGAAGAGTTATTTAAGTGCTTTTCTAGCACTTATCAGTCACTAGCGGGATCTGGCCGGATTTTTTGCATGGTGAACGGAGTTGGAGCCGCTGCTGGAAAAGCCCAAATTTCTAGTTACTGCTAGTTGTCACTAGTCTGTTGACCAAGGTATATCTAACCCTCTCTGTAGAATTTAGTATTCTACTGGTGTTATGTCGTAGTTGCCTCCGTTGAAGCCTTTTTGTGGTAACTTCTCGTCTGCCATTGTCTAAAGTTCCTTTTGAGAACTATAAAAACTGGTGGGGATTGTTGTTAACCCTAAAAGGTTGAGATAATTGTAGAGATTCAGGTAATATTAGTTATTACTTGTTATTTGTTTGTTTTTTCTGTTGGGGAAGTTTATGCTTTGGTAGTAATTTATTTTCTACCTTCGTTATTCTCTTTGTGATGTTGTCTTCTGCCAGTGGTAGTTGTTTTTAGGTTATTTGCTCTTCCTGTGATTTTGTGTACCTATTTGAAGTTTATTGTGTCCTTAATCAATGGCTTCCACTAAGATTGAAGTTGCAGCCTGGAATGGACCAGGTGACTTCAGCTTGTGGCGTCAAAAGATTAAGGCATTACTTGTTCAAAATAAATGTGCTAAGAGTTTAGATAACACTTGGCCTGTTGGCACAACTGATAAACACAAATCTGATACTGATGAATTGGCGTGGAGTATTATTTTCTTGCATCTTTCTGATAAGGTGCTTAGAAAGATAGGAGAAACTACAACTGCATCTGAAATTTGGAATAAACTTGATGAGCTTTATTTGGCCAAAACTCTTCCGAACAAAGTTTTTCTTTGGAAACAATTTTTCAGCTTCAAATTTGATGTTAGTCTTGAACTTGAAGAGAATGTTGATAGGTTCAACAAGATAACTATTGACCTTACTGCTTGTGGTGAAATTCTTTCTGACGATCAGAAAGCAATTTGTTTATTGAATGCCTCGAGTGATAAATATAGAGATGTCAAAAATGGTTTAGAATATGGTGGTCAGTCCTTAACTGTTGACATCATTTATGCTGCCCTTAAAAACAAAGATCTTGAACTTAAACCTGATCAAAGAGAGGCTTTTGTTGCTGAAAATAATTTTGCGAAAAAGAATTTTCAAAAAGGTAAAGAATCTGGTCTTTCTTATCAGGGTCAAACTTTTAACCCTAATATGAAAAAGAACCAGAATGTCTCTTCTTCTTCGTCTGATCAGAACAAAGCTCAGAACAAAAATGCAAAAGATAAGGGTAAGGGTAAAAGGAAGGAAATTACTTGCTATTATTGCAACAAGAACAGTCATCACATTAAAAACTGTTTTAAGAAGATTCAAGACGAGGCCTTGGCTGCTAAGTCTCAAGGTGGAAGGCAAAAGCATAACAGTGAGGCCACTGAGGCTCATGGTTTTGTGTATATGGCCTCTACTGATTTTCAGAATGAATGTGTGCTTGATTCTGGTTGTTCTTTTCAAATGTGCCCTTGTGATGACTTGTTTTCTGAGCTATCTTATCCTGATTGTGGAACTGTTAAATTGGGGAATGATTTTATGTGCAAAATTGGTGGTGTTAGCACAATTTCTTTGAAACTTGAAAATGATTCCATTTTAACTTTGAATCAAACCAGGTTTGCACCTGATTTGAAAAGAAATCTGATTTCTTTAGGGTCCCTAGATGATGAAGGTTTTGACCTCAGGGTCAAAGCTGGATTTACTAGAGGATTAAAAGATAATCAAGAAATTTTCACTTCTTCAAAAATTAATGGAATTTATCTTTTAAAAGCCACACCTATTTTCCCTAAGTCTGTAAATATTGAATCAAATGTTTCAAACAAAACACAACTTTGGCACAAGAGGCTAGGACATGTTAGTGAGAAAGGTTTGTTTATCCTGCAAAAAGATGGTGTTTTTGGTAAAGATACAATTCACAAATTGCCTTTTTGTGATGAATGTGTCATGGGTAAACAAACCAACTCTCCATTTGGCAAAGGTTTGCACAAATCTACACAAATCCTTGAGTATCTTCATGCGGATTTGTGGGGACCTGCCCCAGTTTCAACAGTTTCAGGTTTTAGATATTTTCTTCTTGTTGTTGATGACTTTTCTAGGAAGTCTTGGGTTCTTCTTTCGAAGTCTAAGTCCGACACTCTTATTGCTTTCAAAGCTTGGTTAAATTTGACTGAAACTCTCAAAAGTAAGAAAGTGAAGGTAATTTGAACTGATAATGGGTTGGAATTTTGCAACCTAGAATTTGATTCCTTCTGTTCTCATCACTCAATCACTAGGTATAGGACTGTCACTTACACACATAGCAAAATGGGGTTGCTGAGAGAATGAATAGGTCTCTCTTGGAAAAAACGAGATGTTTGCTGTTGGAATCTGGCTTACCCAAAGTGTTTTGGGGAGAGGCAGTAAAAACAGTCTCATTTCTTTTAAATAAATGCCCTTCAAGTGCAATTGGTTTCAAAATACCTGATTTTATTTGGAATGGCTATATGCCTGATTATTCCTCTTTGAAAATCTTTGGCTGCATTGCTTTTTCTCATAAAAAGAGTCTAAGTTGGATTCTAGATCTACAAAATGTGTTTTTATAGGTTATGGTGATGGGGTTAAGGGCTACAGGTTGTGGGTTAAAGAAAAAGGGGGTTATTCTGTTATTATAAGTAGGTCAGTTGTTTTTAATGAGAATGAGTTCCCATGTTTGAAAAACAAATCTGAACTTGTTTTATCTGAAAAAGATTTTGTTGTTTCTGAGATGAGTTTTGAGAATCCTCTTAGTGAGGACACTCAATTTGATACTCAGTTTCAGGTGGAGCAGCCCCCACATGTTTCGCCCACTAATTCACCTAAACAATCTGATGTTGAGGGTGATTCAGGATCTGAAAATGAACCACCTAAGTTTCAAAATTATCAACTTGCTAGAGATAGAGCTAGGAGAACCATAAGACCTCCTGCTCGATTTAGTGATGATTTTGTGTCTTCTTTTGTTCAGCAAGATGTCGTTAATTCTGAACCTCAAACATTTGAAGAAGCTGTTGCTTCTGAAGATGCTGCTAAGTGGATTGCAACCATGGAGGATGAAATGTCATCCCTCCACAAAAATCAAACCTGGATACTTGTTGATAAACCACATGGTAAGAAATTGGTTGACTGTAAATGGATTTTCAAGGTAAAAGACAGTGAATTTGAAGGTGGAAAACCTAGATACAAAGCTAGGCTTGTAGCTAAGGGTTTTACACAAAAAGTGGGCATCGATTTTACTGAAATTTTCTCTCCCGTTGTCAAATTCACTACCATTCGAGTCTTACTTGCTTTTGTTTCACAATTTGATCTTGAACTTGAGCAACTTGATGTTAAGACTTCCTTTTCATATGGTAGCCTTGATGAAACTATTTACATGAAGCAACATGTTGGTTTTATCAAGAATGGGACTGAACAACGTGTGTGTTTGTTGAAAAATTCGTTATATGGTTTGAAACAGGCACCTAGACAATGGTATAAGAGATTTGACTCTTATATTCAAAGTTTAGGGTTCAAAAGGAGTCAATATGATGCATGCTTTTACTTCAAAATAAATTCAAATTCTGATTTTCTGTTCTTGTTGTTTATGTTGATGACATGTTGGTTATTGGCCCAAAAATGTGTGAAATTAATCAACTTAAAGTTTTACTAAGATCTGAATTTGACATGAAGGATTGAGGACCTGCTTGTAGAATCCTTGGCATGCATATTGCTAGAAATAGGGCTAAGGGAACTTTGTTTCTAAATCAAAAGTCATATGCTAAAAAGATTTTGAAAAAGTTCAATCTTTATGATGCTAAGCCTATTTCTTTGCCATCGCCTGGTCATTTCAAACTCTCAGCTGATGATTGTCCGAAATCTGATTTTGAGCATGAAAGAATGTCTAATGTACCTTACTCAAATGCTGTTGGTTCTGTGATGTATTTGATGGTCTCTACAAGACCAGATTTGAGCTATGCCGTAAGTATACTTACTTGATTCATGAGAAATCCCGGTGAGATTCATTGGGAGGCCTTGAAAAGTCTCTTTAGATACATTAAAGGTACCATCAATCTGGGTTTGTTATACCAGAAGCAAAAGGATGGTCTTAAACTCAGGGGTTATGTGGATTCTGATTTTGTAGGTAATTTGGACAATAGAAAGTCCACTTCTTCATATTTCTTTACCTTTAATGGTAGTTGTGTGAGTTAGAAAGCTCAGTTACAAAAATTGGTTGCCTTTTCTTCAACTGAGGCTGAATACATAGCTGCAACCGACGCCGTAAAAGAATGTCTTTGGCTGAAAGGTCTGCTTGTTGAATTAGGTGTAAAGGATACTGTTATTGAGATTTTTACTGATAGTCAAAGTCCTCTTTATCTTAGCAAAAATCTAGTTTTTAATAAAAGGTCCAAGCACATTGATGTGAAGTTCCAATTCATTTGAGACATTCTGGAGAAATGAATTATCAACTTGGTGAAAATTCCGACCCAACTCAATCCTGCAGATTCAGGGACGAAAGTCATTCCACTGCCTAAGTTTAAATGCGCTTTAAATTTTCTTAATATTATAGCAAAATAGTATTGCTCTTTTGCTTTCCTCTTTTGCTCTCCTGTGTTGTGCTGCTGTTTTGCTTTGCTGTTTTTGATTTTCAGGTTAATTGGCCCATCGAGGTGGAGATTGTTAGTGTCATGTGATGGTGGCCCATTAACATAAAGAAAACAAGCCCAATATCTTTGTGCTGCACCAGTTTGTTTGACCCAGTCTGAGGCCCAAATTTAAGAGTCAAAGCTTCTTACACAAGCTAGTCTTATGGGATTTGCTTTTGACCGAGATTGGCTAAATAATTCACAACCTAGGTCACTTTCTTCTTGGTTGGGACACTCTCCATTTTCAGCCGCTTCTTTTGGGCTTAAAAACTCCATAGATCTAGCTTTGTATTCTTCTTCCTTGGTGATTTACTTAGTGTTTTTCACAACTTTATATAGGAAGATGTTTATTCTAGTCTAGATCTCTCTTGGTGTAGAGTTTTTGAGCGTTTTCTTTGTGAAAATATATTGTAAATCGAGATGTGTTCTCGATCTTTATTTTGAACGTGGATGTAAACTTTTATTTCATTTTTAATGAAAGTAATGCGTTTAAATTTAGGTTTAGAATCGATCTACACCCTACATTCTCCTTTTTTCGTTTCTTCTAATTGGAGATTATTTGTGTCTTTATGTTTGCAATTACGCAATTGAAGGGGAAGAAATAAGGAGTGCATATATGGCCGTGTGTAATATGTGCATGTGTGGACGATGATGAAGGAGAAGAAGCGATTACCGTGAGAAATTAACTTGATTACCTTGATAGTCCTTTCACAATTTTGAATTGGGATTGGGGTCGTTGAATTGAGATTGAGGCGACTAGTGACTCGAATTTGAAAATGCTACTTCACTTTGAATTGTTTCTGAGTTGAAAGCTAGGGTTATATGTGAGTTCCGATGGTGGTTCTGTGAATCGCTGTGTGATTTGGCTGTAATTGAACATGGTATGATGTTTTCTATCAAGTTTTTTGCTAATTGAATTGGAATCAATCGTCTGTGAGTTGGATTGTCTTGAATTTGAGAGTTTTACTACTATTCTTGGCTATGTGAAGGTGAAGGAACGGGAGGTAGCTATAAAAGTGCAGTGATTGATTCGTCATAGAATTCTATGTTCACTGGTGATTGTATTCGAATTCAAAGTGTGTATATCCCTATGAGAAAGTTCCAAATATTGTAGGCTTCGTTGAGATTTGATTTGATTTGATTGGGAGTTTAACATTTTGAAGAGTCCTGACATCGCTGTGTTGTGAATCTGAGTTGGGCCCAAAATATTGAATTCTGCTTCGAGAATATTTGGACCATAAGAATATTTGATAATTTGAGCAAAAAATACTAAATGGGCCTAAATAAAGCATGTTTTATTAATGAAGTATTGATCAAAATCTAGTCTAAGAAATTATTTTGGGTAAACCTTCGAAATTGGCAAAATCGTAGAATTTGGCCTCCAAGTGGTTCAATTCTTATTCGAATATATGGATTTAATCGGTCTTAAAAAATAAAATCAAATTTTTTGGGTTAGACCAATTGCATGTGAATCTAAATAATGTTTGGTATGAAGACGTGGTTTCACAAGGTGTTTAAGAAAAACATACTTCTATGTGGTTTTTGACAAATGGACGAAACTCTTGCAAAAATGGCATCAATACAGTACGAAATATTATAAAAAATATTTCCTGAATCTAATCGGAAAAAAAGAGAAAAAAATTGTAAATAATTATAGAGATTGATATAAAAAATATTTGCTGAATCTAATCGGAAAAAAAAGAGAAAAAAAAACTAGAAATTAGCCATTGAGATTGATTTATGATACTACAAACATGGAAATCCAGAACGTTGAAACTTGTCTAGTTTACTAAGAATTCAAATTAACATAGAATCAATTAAAAACCTAGTATCCTTATCCTATTGGATTAAACTGATTGTAAAGGATAAAGAAAGATATTATGTCACTTAAATTTTAGATAATGATCATCCAATGCACTATCAGTTTAATGGCGGAAAAGGGGGAAAAGAAAAAGCGAGAGAAGATAAAGATATGTTAGAAACCGATTCAAATTATTAAATGATCAACGTAGACAAAGAAGGAAGAATAGGAAACAGAGAGTTGAAACAAAGTTAGGAGGAAGAAACATCTTCACAGAATTACAATACCTAATCATTAATTCATATTACTATCGATTATGGGAAATTGACGAGGACACGGTGACGGAGATTCAAGGTTAGTGAAGTGGTTGAGCTATTGTTTAAATGATATCTGATTATATTATTTGTTTTGGTTATAATGAGTCTTAATAGGTTGTTATTATGGTAGATTACGATAATATCTGAGACTGAACATATGGAATAAAACTTAAGTTAAAGAATAAACTAGTAACAATTGAATGCCAATGCTTGATTCAAGGCTTCTGGCAATTTTATTTAGTACAATTGTTATTACAACGATTGAACGAAACACCTTATATTGAAACCGTGCATGTAACTAAAAGCATGTCATAAACCTTGTTGTGATTTTACAACCATGAATATTGCATTTCATACATTTATCCAAGGTTCCAATAAATGTGTTGGATATAGTGCTTCTACTGTACAACTTATCATCTCATTTTCTTAAGGGGTCATTAAAATATTTGCTGTTAATGATTTGAAGTGTTAGAGAATATATCGAATGTCCTAGTTCATTACAATCTAATACATAGTATGTTGGTACTTTATGAGTAGTCTATGTTACTTGAGCCTGTTACAAATCCGTAAAGCTTCTAATTGTTTGCCTGCGGAAACTTCGAAAGCTAGACTAATGTTATATTACGAAGGTGAGTGAGAACGTACAAGAAACTACATCAACCATTCGGCTATTGGAATAATAGTGCCCTTGAAATGCATATTTAATTAAGTATTGGAAATAATCAATGAGGTTGGTGTTCATAGGCAAGTCAACAACATATCTTTGAAGTATAGAACTAAAGCTGGAGGGGCTTTTGTGAAAATCACTATTGACAAGGCATTGGCGTATTACTTCAATCAAAGAAGATCTAAAGTAGGGATCAGAAAATATTCGATATATGTTACTGTAATACCAATAGTTAGAGATAACGTAGATAATGTAACACCACCATGTCGTCCAGGAATAGTGATCTACCTAGGCTTAGAAAATTTAGTGCCAAATGAAGATGCCAATGGTAGTAGGACATTAACCCTATCTTTACCAAGATTGGAGGAAATGGGGAGAGAAATATATGCATTCCACCTGTTAAGGCAGAAAGACTACACATATGATATCCATGGCATTGTTACTGAAATAGATGCTAAAAATTTGATGTGGGGACAATCTTTAAAGATAAGGAAATACTCAGTCTAAGTGTTTGTATGAAAGCTATAAGCAAACCATACCAGTTTCTGACTACGAATTCAGGCAACACAGAGTACAGGGTTAAGTGTTTTGATAATAGGTCCAAATGGAGTTTACAAGTTTCAAAGACCAAAAAAAAAATTGAAATGTTTAAGATTCGTCATGTGTCAGATTGTCACCACCATTCAAAATCATATGTTGTCTAGAAATCACATAAATGGAATGTCCAACATTGTAGCCCACTGAGTAAAGTATACATTTATTAGATCAAGGACGATTTATACACCTTTTGACATTCAACATGATATGGTAATAGTTTATGGAGCACAAATAAGTTACCACAAAGCATGGAGAGCATGGGAGGAAGCACTTGAAATGATCAGGGGTGACCCAGTAGAATCCACCAAAATTTACCATCATAATTACAGATGCTTGCAATCGAAAATCCAAGCTCCAAAAAAAAATATAAAGATTGGTGATGATGACAAATTCATGTGTTGTTATGTTTCTTTCCGAGTGTCTATAAATGGATGGAGGCGCTGTCCACTAGTTATTGTTATTGATGCAATGCACCTAAAAGAAAACTATGGGGAATGTTTATTTACAGCTTGTACACAAGATGCTAATGGCAATATCTTCATTCTTTCCTTTGGCGTTGGTGTCAATGAGAATGACAATTCATCGGGGTAGTTCCTTAAACAATTAAAAGAATCATATGGAGAACGTGATGCACTATGCATAGTCTCTGATAGACATCGCATTATTGAAAATGTAGCAAAATTGATTTTTCCTAATGCAGAACATGTTGGATGTTCATTCCATTTGTTGAAAAATATCAAATTAACATTCAGGAAGAAAGCAAAGGAAATTTGGGAGCTCTTCAATGCAGCAGTTAGAGCATACGATTTTAGAGTTTGAGACACACATGGCACGTATTGACAAAATAGACGAGGAGATCTGACCTTACTTGGTTATAATATTTTATACTGTTGATGTACATTAAAATATGAGTATGTAAATATCATGAAACTATCTTATTATTTGTATACAAATAATAACTATGATTAACATTTCAAATCCAAGCCGGCTATCACAAATGGTCAAGAGCACATAGTAAAGTAAATAGATATTCAACTATGACATCAAATATAACTGAGTTAGTTAGCGCAGCGAAACAAAGTGAAAAAAACTTTCTCATTGAAGCATTATTTGAGTCACTATGAGGACTTAGATAGAGTTGGTTCAACACAAACTTGAATGATGCACGGTTTACTTGCACAACTTTGTGCAAAAAACAAGAGTCTGTGCTATGATGTCGCTTTAAGGATTCAACCCGACTATCGGCAAAAAGTTTTAGAATCTAATAGAACTCATTATAACTAAAGCAGTGAATAATAAATTTCACAAACATCAATAGGTTAGTCGTCTCAAATATCTATCCAGTGAATGATGGGGCCACCTGACATGTTGTGATGTCAGAGGAATGAGCTTATACATGTAGGCATTTTCATTGATGACATACCATGTGCTCACGCAATGGCGGCCATAAATATTAACAATTTCTCAGCCTATGCTTATTGCTTGCCATACTTCGGAGTTCGAAATTACTGGGATGCCTAAAAAGGAGAAGTCGATCCACTGGGAAATAAAGAAAATTGGGTAGCCCCAAATGAAGTAAAACAAATTAGAGTACTTCCACCAATCCTAAGAAGAAGACCACGAAGGCCAAAGGAAGATAGAATCAAGTCTGCTGTGTAGGGGAAGAAGTTTCCAAAATGTGGTAGGTGGGCGAATACGTCACAAGATAAACAAATGTAGAATTGTGGTGCCAATTTAATCAAAGAAATGAAAAACCAATAAATCTCAATACAATGTGCAACCAAAGATAAACAACGGAACTATTATGATTCATTGCTCATAGAAAACATGCTACGCATATTTGAGGAAACTAAGAATATTTCACTATGCAAGCATCCAGGTGTCGAGAAGACAAGCATTGACAAGCAAAGATAACACTTCATGAAATGGATGATGTTGGGAGTTGAGAATTCATAAAAGTTTGTCCTTTTTTCCTTTTTTTTGGGTAATGGATGAATAGAAGACTAGTGATTAATTAAGCAAGCAATAAATAACACTTCACAATTTGTGATGTTATCACAACTAGCATTCTAATTTTCAAGGAGTATTATAATTTGTGTTTAAAAGGCCTAGCTATTTTGCGATTAGTGTGCACTTGTATTAATTCAATTTCTATGTTTTAGCTTACAAATGGGAGTAATAGTGGAGATTGCTATTATATGAAACCGTGGCTTATGATACGATACGGGCCGCGCTCGACTCGAATCGATCCTCGCGGACTGAATACAACGCCAGAAAAGCCCAAATATCCGGTAGAACGATCGGAAAACCCGGAAATCCCTCGATCGACGACGTAGCAACAAAGGGTATATCGAACCCTTCGCCTCAAACAGTGCGCAAATCGAAGAAGGAACGGGGTTGAGCGCCACGCGAGTCGATCACACTCACGATAAGCTCGGGGTTGTGTTTAACGAGCCCAAACACGGGGGACGAGGTGGGGAGAAAGCTCGACCCGAACAATGGCTTTCAAGCTCATAATCTCATTCAAAGCTCAAAAGTGCTTTTACAATGAAGGTTTTTGCCTTCATATACATGTCCAACTCGAAAATAATGATAAAATAATGAAAATATCCGAAAATATCTACATTTGACTCTAAGTCGGTCTAGAGTTACGGCCGTAATTTTAGGATTTATGGCCGTAAATCCTAGGTTACGGCCGTATTACTCAAACGTACGGCCGTAATAAGCTTTCTGCTTCAAAACTGCCCAAACTTGATTCTTGAGTTACGGCCGTATGGACAACGATTCTGTAGTAAGTGCGGTTTCTGACCGTATCTTTGATAAAAATACGGCCGTAATTTACTCTGCATAACTTTGGCCCAAAAGCTGGAAATTGAAGTTACGGCCGTAAGGACCAATGATACGGCCGTAAACATACAGATACGGCCGTAAGACTTATAATTACGGCCGTAATTATTCTCTGCTGAAATTTCCTCAGCTTCACTGCCTGGACAACCTTCATTGTTTTGGCCATAACTTTCAAACCCGATGTCCAAATGGGGTGATTCAAAGCTCCATGTAATCTAGACTCGACGAGCTTCAATTCTTCAAAAGACTCTACCTTCAGATTCTCGCTCGTTCCAACGATGTACAGCTTTGAACCCAGTCGAACATCCCAAGTTGCGTGAAATCTCTTCATTTCTGCTCCACTTGGATTGAACTTGATTTCACTTAGCCTAAACAACGCTCCAAGCTTCCCTGTCGCGCATGGGGGCATCCAGGATCATATCATCCCCTCCCTCTTCAAGATGATTCGTCTCGAATCAACATAGGCATACTTAACAAAGTTATCCCGGGGTGATACGATACTTCGGCCTTTTTTGCTTGAATGACCATTCGATTCCTCCCGGGTCGAATGGGAAAGAATGGTCATCGCCATGTGTGAAGCACGTGACCGGCTTGTGGAGTGAATGGAATTCTTCAGGAAGTGGTTGACGCTCAAACTTCGCAAAGATTAAGGAAAATAGAATGCCTTTCGTTCGGCCAGCACCAACCTGAAAGAGAAAGATAATAAAATTGGGGTGGGGTATGTTAGAGGTGTGAGATACAAGGAAGTGATCCTCATACTTAAGCTCGACATTCTCCTCGACCACCCTTTTCTCAAGTGGCATTTCCTCTTCTCTTTCAACTTCTACTTCTCGACTCTCCATGTCCTCGTTCTTCCTCGGGTCAATGTCATGGATGTCAACAAGTTCATCCACAACTCCAACCTCTAGCGCTTCTTCCGCTTGCTCCACCGAGCACTCCACTGCTTGCTTCTCCATAAGATCAATTGGATGTTGAGGATCAACAACCAATTCCAATGACTCCCTTTCAATGGATTCCCTAGTCTCCTTCTCAACTACATGGGCATTTGAACAATATAGACTAGGAGAATCAACAATCACTTCCGAAGGCTCTTTTCCAACTTCATGTGGACAATGTTGTTTAAACGGCGCAACCACCATTTCAACACTTGCATTGTCCTTATTCAATGCAATTTTCACCTTCTTCAGTTCACCTCCTTTCTTTCTCTCATCTCTTCTCACATCGGCCTCATCCCTTAGTTTCATTTGATCTATATGTACTTGCTCCGGAGATAACGGATCAAGTACAATAGTTTTTCCGTTCAACTTGAAACTAAAACGGTTTCTATATCCATCATGCAATACCTTCTTATCATGTTGCCACGGTCTTCCCAACCACACGTGGGTAATATGCATAGGTACTACATCACAAAGCAACTCATCCGTATAAGATCCGATCGAGAATGGCACTAGTACTTGCTTGTTAACCTTAACATTTCCCGAATCATTAAACCATTGCATGTGATATGGATTCGGGTGTTTAATCATATGCAATCCCAACTTCTCAACAAGCACAAGACTAGCTAAATTTCTACAACTTCCCCCATCAATAATAACACTAGTAGGCGTACCTTTCACCAAGCAACGAGTATAGAAAAGATTCTCTCGTTGTGAATTCGACTCATCCTCCCTTGCTTGAGTACCAATGGCGTGCCTTACTATCAACGCTTTGGGAATTGTCGTAGAGCTTTTGTCAACAACCACCAACTCCTCTTCCTCCTTGGTTGAAGACTCCTCTTTCACCATCTCCTTCTCGGGAACCATTTCTTCATTCTCCCGTATCACTTTTGGTTTAGGGCATTCGGATGAAATAGAATCAACCCCGTGACATTTAGAACATAGCTTGTCTCGGGTTCGACTTGTCTCTTTACCAACTCTTCCTTTACCCTTATCACCAAGCTCCCGTGATACTTTAGATGGTTCTTTCCCACTCTTCCAAGCCTTTCGATCAATCTCGACGCCGGTCAATGTAGTTTGATCAAAGCCACTACGATTCTTGGTTTGGAATAGATTTGAACTTCTTCCCTTAATTTGCTTCTCCACCTCCACCGCCTTGCAAACTAATTCCTCAAGATTGAATAGTCTAACAATTCAATGAAGTCGGCAATATCTCGGTTCAATCCGCCAAAACCTAACCATAATAGCTTCTTCATCTTCAACAATATCGGCACGAGTCATCAATCTTTCCATTTCTTGGAAGTACTTCTCAACGGTTCGTCCACCTTGAGTTAGGTTTTGTACACTCCGATACAAATCCCTAAAAAAATGCGATGGGACGAATCTCTTTCTCATCAACCTTCTCAAGCAATCCCAAGTGTCAACGGGTTCCTCTAAATTTCTTCGCCTAGCAAGGGTGGTTTGCTTCCACCAACATAGGGCTTGATCCGTGAACTCCTTGACCAACAATGGGACCTTCTTCGTCTCCCGGATTTTATGAATTTGGAACATGAGATCCACTCGGCTTTCCCAATCTAGGTAGACATCCGGATTGGCTCTTCCTCGAAATGAAGGTACGTCAATGTCCTCATTCGTCGCATCCCCTTCATACTCACTTTGCCTCCGTTGTTCCCTCTTTCTAACCCTCCGAATCTCTCTATTCCCATCCTCATATTTTCCATCTCCAACACTATTACCCTGAAGACTTGTCTTGCCATACACTTGAGCAACGAATCGTTCATCACGTTCCTTCAACTGTTGACTCAAACGATACTCCAGTGTGATCTTAGAATTGTGAAAGTCTTCCAAAGTCATAGCTTTTGGACGACGTCTATCGTTGAATTCCATCTCCGGCATTGTGTTCTCAATTCAAAATAAGAATCTAAACTATAAATTACAACTCAAACACAATGACACTACTACGAAACAAACTCAACAACAAAACACACGAATGACTCAACAACAAATTAACGCAACTTAACTAACACCTACAAACTTGAAACCCTAACAATGTAAATCCAAGCAATAAAATTACAACTCACACTACTAGGATAACAACACAAGTAATTAAAACTAAGTGTAGCCAAGAAACTAGACTAACACTCGTTCACACAACATTGGAGCCATAATAATTTTTTTTTCTTTTTTTTTTTCAATATTTTCGGCCCACTTTTCTTTTTTTTTTTTTTCTTCACAACATATACTAACAAACACAACAACAACACAATACTAGAAAAGAAATGGATTCTAAGCGCAAAATCAATTTGCACCAAGAACACCAAGAACACACACTAAATCCTATAATTCAAAAAAACCGAAAATCGATAATCTAAACCGATAAAAACAACAACAACAACAATCTAAGAACTATTAATAAAGGATAGATACCCGATAATTGGGAACCAAATCGATGAGGATGATACGATCACGGGCGGCTCGACTCGAATCGATCCTCGCGGTGAATACAACGCCCGAAAAGCCCAAATATCCGGTAGAGAGCGATCGGAAAACGGAAATCCCTCGACCAAGCGGCGTAGCAACAATGGGTATATCGAACCCTTCGCCTCAAACGGTGCGCAAATCGAAGAAGGAACGGGGTTGAGCGCCACGCGAGTCGATCACACTCACGATAAGCTCGGGGTTGTGTTTAACGAGCCCAAACACGGGGGACGAGGTGGGGAGAAAGCTCGACCCGAACAATGGCTTTCAAGCTCATCATCTCATTCAAAGCTCAAAAGTGCTTTTACAATGAAGGTTTTTGCCTTCATATACATGTCCAACTCGAAAATAATGATAAAATAATGAAAATATCCGAAAATATCTACATTTGACTCTAAGTCGGTCTAGAGTTACGGCCGTAATTTTAGGATTTACGGCCGTAAATCCTAGGTTACGGCCGTATTACTCAAACGTACGGCCGTAATAAGCTTTCTGCTTCAAAACTGCCCAAACTTGATTCTTGAGTTACGGCCGTATGGATAACGGTTACGGCCGTAAGTCTGGAGTTACGGCCGTAAGTCTGGAGTTACGGCCGTATGCTGATAAAGTACGGCCGTAATTTACTCTCTGCATAACTTTGGCCCAAAAAATTGAAGTGAAATTCTGGCCGTAAGGACCAATGATACGGCCGTAAACATACAGATACGGCCGTAAGACTTATAATTACGGCCGTAATTATTCTCTGCTGAAATTTCCCCAGCTTCACTGCCTGGACAACCTTCATTGTTTTGGCCATAACTTTCAAACCCGATGTCCAAATGGGGTGATTCAAAGCTCCATGTAATCTAGACTCGACGAGCTTCAATTCTTCAAAAGACTCTACCTTCAGATTCTCGCTCGTTCCAACGATGTACAGCTTTGAACCCAGTCGAACATCCCAAGTTGCGTGAAATCTCTTCATTTCTGCTCCACTTGGCTTGAACTTGATTTCACTTAGCCTAAACAACGCTCCAAGCTTCCCTGTCGCGCATGGGGACATCCAGGATCATATCAGCTTATGTCACCAATTGTTCCCAAATGGAATCCGAACTCTAATAACATTCAGGTGTTCACCAAATCGAATTCGATATAAGTTGTGATCAACTTTGATGACAATTAGTGAATAATTCAATTGACCGCAAATTCCTATGTACATGGCAGCAGTTTCAAAACATGGTTACATGGAAAATCTGAGATGTGGCAGTTTCTGTTGGTACTACAATCTGTTACTACAATTTTCCTATTATTGCAAGCGGTTGCCACTGTAGTTGCTTGAAACTGCTAATTACTAATCCTGCTACTTCAGGGTGTAGCAAGATGCCAAACACAAAAAAATATAAGGAGACACCAGTCGAGCAACCTAAAAAATTAGACATCGCATCTAGTAAACACGTCAACACGTTAAAAATCATTCGACAAAAGAAGATGAATTAAGCAAAACATGTGAACCAAAATATGAATGTCCAACAAAAGAACCTAGACAACAGTACGTGATAATACTAACTACTGCACCACCATGTTAACAAACCAATAGCTGCTAATTTTAATCCAAAATATTAACAGATAATACTAACTACTAATTGTCCATCCTAGAAAATGTAAAAAACTAATAGCTTGAAAATATGCTAAACAACAAGTTGATAGACAGAAAACTTGAACAACTACACTGCCATGTTCCAATGATCAGTGTGGGTGTAGAAATATCTTATGTTCAGCAATGTATTCAGCATACTTTATGATAAAAATCCCACAATTGCCACTACAAAACACAAGAACGAATCAAAAAGTGTAAGTGTAAGGAAAGAGAGAGAAAACAAAAATGAAAAAAATGACTAAAAATGAATAATATTTACCCATTACCTTACTGCGGAATATTTTTTTTTATCACAAAGCATGGCAATGAGTCCTTAGGATTTGCAACTTTTAATACCCCGGCTCATGGACAATCAATTAGCGTCCCATGCGGAATAACACATTGCAAGACATCTTTCTCAGTATACTTTGTCAAGTAGGAGTTATAAACATCAAGCTTCCACTTCTTCAAATCAAAAACTCCAAGTATCCAATGTGAATCGTTCGATTAGTGTAATCATGGTAATAGGTGAATCGTTCAACCAGTGTTTAATCGTGGCTTCAAACTACCTTAAATAACTATGTGTATGAAATATAAACACATTTTGGAATACAAACTTACACATTTCACCTACACAAGCTTGGAAACTTGATAAACCAGCAACCTCGGGGGACTCTAGACATGGCTTGTAAAGCTGTTTCATTGGTGTACTATTTGGAGAAGTATCTGCACCGAATGAGAATGAACCAACATAAGGAGATCGAAGGAATGCAGATCATGTTTGAACCTCTTAGTTGGTCTTTCAAGTCTTCTCATCAATGACGGAAAATTAAATAGGATAAATAACCTACATTGTTTAGAGAATTGATGAGACAAGAAAAGAAAAAAAAGACAAGTTTGGAAAAAGTTAAATAGCGAAATAAAACCTTCTTCCCTTTATCAGCATTCTACTTCGATTTATATTCCTCAAGAGAAGCATCAAGTTGGTTGTAAGCGTCAATCGACCACTCAAAAGCATCCTCAATAAGAATGCATAAAGGAGTCACATTATTCAACACACTAGATTCATTAATCACTAGATGAGTACAATGTCCAGGAGACTTTCTCTCGTTAGAGTCAGTCAGGTTGGAGGGGGTTGCTTTGGAGAATGAACCGCAACAATATCACAAACAACATCAACCCGAGGAGTATCTTCATCTGCAATAGTAATATGCAATAAATTGCAAATCAAGATAAGTAATAATAAAAGAATAAAATAAGTTGTAGCAAAGACAATTAAATCTTTCATGATACAAACAAGACATTACCTCATTATTATCAATGACAGAATGAAGAGGCAGTGTCAACAAGTTAAAACTCAGGTCTTCAAAGTGTCGTAATCCTTCGAGATCAGCCGATATATTATGAACTCTAGGTACACTAGCAGAAGAATGGAGCACAATCTGCTTCTCATATGCAGGTTCCTAACAAAAAAAAGTTCTAATTAAAGGGAACATAAAGACATATAATACCAGATATGAGATTAAATTAAAAGGATAGTTCTTGAGCAAAGATTTATTTCCAACAAAACTTAAAATGCAAATAATACAAGCATACCCACATTTGTGTTTACTAATATGAGTAGGATTTGACGTAGGTTGCTTATGTCCCACCGAAGCATTCTTAACTAAATCAATAATTTTAGCTATTATCTTATTAAATGCTTCCTAAACTGAAGATAACTTTGAAGCACTGTACGCCCTCAAGGAAGATAAATCTCTGGCAAGTGTTGTTTCCTTTACATGAATCTCACCCACACGATTTAAAAAGCCCTGGAAAACGGATGAAATTCAAAGAAATCTGTTGACCAATATCGAACACGAAATTTCAGGAAAACAAAAAAATAAATGCAACATTGATTTTATTGGGGTAGGCAACAGGCAACAGGCAACACATCTTCTGGATTGTTATGATCTCGATGGATAGATTCTTTGGATGGATTCATATCCATATCACCTATATCTACAACTACGCAAGGAGAGTTCTGATTTCCAACACCAAAATCAAATTCTTTGTAGGAACATCGGCATCCAAGCCAACATGTGTTGCGATAAATCCCACACCGCAAGTATAAGAATGGCATAAGTAATAAGGTGGATTTTTTAGAGTCCGGGTATCGTACTCGGGCACCATGTATTTCACGTTTAATTAAACTAACCTTAACCGAAATGCGATGAGGTAATTTGATTGTGAGAAACTAGAACTAATCAAATTGAAGTGCAAAATTAATATGGAACCAGGAATGAATAAATGCATAGAGTGATTGTGGTTTTAAAATTCAAGATTTGGAATTAATGCTAATATTTTGAATCCACTTGTTAATTAGTTCTCACCTGGATTATTGATTTGATAACACAAATTGGTTTTGATGATAATTTCACCAAAATATTGGAAAATCTTTCTCAAGTAAATTCCAACCTCTTCCTGAGCAGTGTTAACTATATCTCTATGATAAAAACATCACAAAAACACATTAAATTTCAGGAAATAAAATATCACACAAAGCATAGAGGTATTCTCATCTCCTATCGAACTTTATAGTTTTCGACTTTGGTCTAATCTATCTTAGTCTCTTGATTTCTTAGAATAAATCACAAATTAACTCTAGTAACAAGTTAATAAAAGTAAGCAGAACTACTTGAAAACTCAATAACTAAAAATATGTCTTTACATTAAATAAAGGAACATCAAATCAAGATCCGGTTTCAAACAAATTAACAAAGCTTCATCTCAACTTTAATGTTAAATAGGATCTAGCCTAACATATTATAGAAAAGAAGAAAAGAAATAGAAGAGAAAGCCATAATCGGATGTAGAATTATCTTGGTCTTGACTTCACTCTTCGTTTCGCCTGGAAATCCTTCTCCAAGGCTGCAATCTCTGATCTTCTTTTGTGTCGAAAGCTCGGTTTCCCTTACCCCCCCCCCCTTAGAGGTGTAAAAAGGTCCCCGAAAAAGCGCCAATTTTGTGTGCAAGAAGTAGTCCCAAGAGTACCATAATTAGAGCTTGAAAGGAATTAGGAAACCTGAATTCGGGGGGAGTTACAGCCGCAACTAAGAGAGTTACGGCTGCAACTAAGGCAGTTACAGCCGTAACTCCATCCCTGTATAAATTTTTCAACGCGCCCAGCCTTCAGTATTTTTGCCATAACTTTTGATCCCGATATCTGATTGAGGTGATTTAAATTGGGTTGGAAACTAAACAAAGAGATATACCAATTTGTTTGAAATATAAAAATCCAAAATCAAACTTTATCCTTGTCACAATCTATCGTCAACATTCCATTTTTTTTCAATCTTGCCCCAAAATTCTTCAAATTTGCTCCGATTCAACTTTTTCTCATTCAATATTGATTTAAATGCCATCCGGCCATCCATGTTTGTTTTTACCTAACAACATGTGAAACGAAGCACATCTCAGTAAAATCAGACTAATTAAATAAGTTTAATACTATAAAATAAGCAGAGATTTTGATGCTTATCAACATGGATAAGGGAACCCTGCAATTAGAGTTCTGCTTGCCACTTTAAACAAGATCAGTGTATATTAGGTCCTTTCCAAAAGAATTGCTAGCATGATCCTTGTTAATTTCTGGCGTAATCGAGTCAATGACCGATCTTTATCAATTGGAGGGAACTACACAAAAGGAAGCTCACGTATCAAAATAAAAACACCACTAGTTAACTTAAATAACAACATAGACATGATTAACATAAACAACATAACTAAAAAGCAAAGAACCACCACTGTCATATACCTCAGAGGATATAGGAAAGAGAAAAATAATCTCCTGTGGCCCATGATTGAATTCTTCATGCTCAGAATGAGACTGCAAGCCAACAATGGGAGAGTCTTTGGACATGTAACCATCAAATCTGTGTTCTCCATCCGGTGAAACATAATGCAAACCAGCAGACGTAGCAGCAACTTCGATCATAACAACTGGGGCCGGTTCCTCAAATGAAAGATCTACCTTCCAATAAAGTGTCACAGAAAATGAGGGAAGAAAAAAAAACATAATATGATTTCAACATGCTCCTAAATTATCAAATAAAAACCAAAGTTCTTTTGACAGTGCATTTAAGATAGAATTAGCAAACTTTTTTTCATCAAAAAAAAAAGAAAAAAACCATATAATTACATACCACACTGGGATAAGACTGATTACTATTTGAACGGGTAACATTCTATTGAGATGATTGTTTGAGTCCGCGAAGCAAAATCATCATCAGAAGAACATCATCACCGACATCACTATCAAACGGTATATCATCATTAAACCGACCATGTATGGTTGAGAACGTTCAACGGATGAAGCATGTACTGGCACAATATGAAACTAACAATCAAAACATATATAATAAATAAGAATGAAAAAGAACAACTGAAGTTAAAACAAAAAACAAAAAAAGAGAGAATAAAGAGATTAGGGCATGATATAAAAACTTACGTCTAGACGTGCATACATATCACCCTCCAGATTGTATTTCTTGTTATGGTCAACCTTAGAGGACCAATTCAGAATTCTAGGGAATGACTCATCAACCCTCAACGAAATTTGACCCTTGAGAAGTGGAGTAGTTTCACAAATCCACACTTGAAACACAATTAGAAAACCCCCACTGTGCTATAATACAGTCGGCCTTTGGTTGCCCTTCTTCATTATTTTCTTCTGGCGCATGCCACCACGCAGTGTAGAAATCGTAGCCTTCAGATACTCCAATCCCCAAGGAAAATACATAATCTCTTTGGAGTCAAGAAGAACCATAGACGACCTATCAACCCCCTTCTTATGCAAAGTTGTATACATAAAATTCTTCATCAAATAAATGATGGCCAGTTTGAACACATCCGAGTCATTGGTAGCAAGCATGCTCTTGAAAACATCTTTGATAACATGCCTATAGGTATCTTTATATTCACTAAAGTAAACATCTCTGAGCCTATTATACCTGTAACCTATGTGCATACTTCGAATGATCAGAGTTACCAAACACTTAAAGCCAGAAATAAGGCAAAACTCCTGCAACCCACACTTCACACGAGCATACCCAACATGAAGCAACATTTCATCAAGTTTTTCTGAATTTACCTCCCTTAATGAAACTTGGTGGATTAGCTGCTAGTTGAGCTCTACAGTGGGGGCATTAAAAAAATGAGCCATGAAAAGTTTTCCTAGTCTTTTTGTGAGACAACGCTTGATATTTTTGCTCATGCGATGAGTGGAATTGTAAATAGGATTTCTAAGATCCCGATGTTCAGGTGGAAGCTTGTAAGCCCACAACTACAAATCACAACATAACAACGGCTAGGAGAAATCATGCACGGACATTAAATACACACTAATGCATGAAGTATAGTTCTTGTATACTTAAAATAGGATTTGGTAACATAGTTCAGAGTTAGAATGAGGAAAGACAAACGATGAATCTACTTAAGGATGCACGTTTCCAAAAAATGAATTCCTATAGCAGACTCGTTTTGATGAATGATGAAACTACTTGATGATACTAGACTATGAATCTAACACCCATTTTATATACAAATCATTACTAACCCACATTTTACATACAAATCAGTAATTAATATGAAAGTATGACAAGAGACGGCAATGAAAAGAATACTTAAGATACAAGCAAGCCAATATGTTACAAAAATGTAAAATCCGAAAATGTAAAACTCCTAACAACTTATATCTACTGGGAATAATGATCAAACTTCACGACATGAAATAGTGCATGTGAAATCTTTTCCAACTCTACCATAGAGTTGTTGACTAACCGTATATACTCTGGATGGGATAGTTTCTATCATTTAGAGCAAAACAAACAATGTTGTAACAATATAACAGAGGCCCTCCAGTGGACAAGTTATCTAACACATAATCGAGAAATTACTTTATAATTCATTGTTGTCGACTGAGAAATACACCAACCTTTAATCTCTAATATATTAAGCTAAGTGATAAGTGCTAGAAAAGTACTTAAATAACTCTTCTATTTTACGTATTTGTGTGTTTTATTAATGTTATATGTTCCGTTTTATGTGTTTTTCCTTTATTGTGGTGTTTAGGGTCACAAAGAATCAAAAGGAGTCAAAAAGGATGAAAATCGAATGAAAACGGAAACTCGTGACCAAAATGCAAGCGAATCAAAGATGGAGGACTTCCGATGAAAATTTAGGAAAAGTTATTTTTACAATTTTTCTTGTGCTAAAGTCGAAGAACATCAAAAGAGGATTCCTACACTCTTTTCGGATCGCAAATCGGAGTTTCCTAGTGAAAGTTATGGCCGTTTGAAGAAAAAGGACTAAAAGCGTCAAAGCCAAAACTGTTGGGGACCAAAGTGCAACTTGTTAGAAGTCTGAGGACCAAAGTGAGACTTTTCAGAAAGTTAAAGGACCAAAATGCAATTTTTGAAGGACCCAAATGAACAACATTCCAAAGTTTAGGGACTTGGTGTGAAATTTCTGGGTGACTCGGGTGACTCAGTCACTGCAGATGTGATCGAAGTCGGTGCCGCGAAGTGACTCGAGTCACGCCCGAGCATCCTCGATCAGCGTCGCAACCGTCCGAGTCATGCCTGCAACCGTCCCCTGGCCTCCCGTTCGCGGTGACTAAGCGAGGAATCGGCGTGACTCGAGTCACATGGCGACTGAGTCACGCCGACACCACCGGCAGATTTTGACCAATGGACTCCACCTACCATAAAACGTGTTTTTTGGTATTTTCTTGACTTCTTAGAGATAAAACAACTTGAGCACACCACAATAGACTCATGAAGGAAGACTTTTATGATTTTTTAATATTTTTTGGTGTAATATTTTGCCTATAAATAGAGGCATTTCCAAGCTTGAATCACACAACTTGTAGAGAGAATTAGCTTGTGATTCTCTCCAACTTTCTCCTCAATAAATTTCTCTCCATCATTTGTTCTTAGTTGTAGCTTGAAAGCTCTTAGTTTTTCATATTCCGGCGGAAGTAAGAACCTAAATATAGGTTCGAAAAATCAATCGACGATACTTCGGCCGTGAATATGATTAACGGAGTATTTCTTCTCTAGTTTCTTTCCTAATTTTATTTTTCATATTTGAGAAAGATAATTTCTCATATATTGCAGAGGTGATACACTACTGTTGTTATAAGTATTTAACCCATATATGAGTAGTTAGACTTCTCTATTTAATTCTTAGCATTATTTACGTGATTTCTATAGTTTGTATATATTACTTGAGATAGTGAAGTATAATCTATCATATAGCAGTGGTGATACCCGCTAATATGAGTTGTTAGACTTCTCTATCTAGTTCGAGGGGGACGTTGTGTTCAATTATCATGTTGTTATCTTTTCTAACTCTTTGCTAACGTTTTCTCTATTCCTCTACTTCAATTTGTTGATTTGTTATGCTTTTAAATCCGTTTTGAATTTATGTGATTATTGCATTCACTTTGGCCAATTGAATCAATTAATCTTTAAGTTCAAGTTAAGTGCTAGGATTGGAACTTTTGATCCGTAATTATCACTAGATTCCAATCCACAGTAGCAAACAAATGTCGTGCATATTTGTTAATAAATCAACTTAGATGTATTAATTCAAGTTTGTGAAATTGATCATCTAATTCAACTCATTCGTCTTGTTCATTTCACACTAGCATTGCATTAAATCCTAAGAACTTGTTTAGGATTATCCAATAGCTAGATGTTAAGTTAAAGAACTCACTTTAATTTAATACACTTAAGGAAGAATTCGTTAATCAGAGCTTCTTGGTTAATTGAGAGTTGATAAATTGAAGAAGGGATAGTACACGTTGTATAGGAAAGATAAACACAAGATGTTGACACAACCGAACCCGAGAACTAGATATATCTTCAATTGTTTCATTTTCATCTCTTTTATTTTGTAGTTTTATTTTCGAATTGCATTCAACTTCACAAAACCCCCCTTTTCTATATTAATTGATAAAAACAACTAGATCAAACACCGTTCCTCTTGGGTTCGACCCTTACTTACCACTTCTACATTAATTTGTAGTTTTGAAACCGAGTAAGGAAATAAAATAAATTTTGGCATCGCGACAACACGCCCAAGTTTTTGGCGTGTCTTGAACGGTTAACAAATTTAGTTGCTTTTATTAATTAATTTTTTTTTTTAAAAAAAAAAAAATCACTTGTATGCATAATACTCGATCTACTAATCGAATTCTTGAAAGTTTCGATCCAGAAATCGAGAAATCCATTCAAGACGAATCGACAAAGCAAAACAGAACAAGAAATGGCCGATAACAACAATGAAAGAACTCTTAAACAAATGGCAACTCCTGAAGTTACTCAACAACCATTGTGTATAACTTTTCCAACCGTAGAAGAAAGCAAAACTTTCAAGCTAAAATCCGGTTTGATACATCTTCTACCATCTTTTCATGGACGCTCCGGCGAAGATCCGTACCGACACTTGAAGGAGTTTCATGTGGTGTGTGATAGCATGAAACCTCCAGGCATCATCAAGAGCAAATCAAGCTCGTAGCTTTTCCATTTTCATTAAAAGATGCCGCAATAGCAGTTGGTTATACACTTTACCACCAGGTTCACCACAACATGGAATCAAATGAAGCAACTTTTCCTAGAAAAGTACTTCCCAGCTTCAAAGACAGCAAATATCAGGAAAGATATCTCTGGAGTACGCCAAAACAATGGAGAAACTCTTTATGAGTATTGGGAGCGTTTCAAAAAGCTCATTGCAAGCTGCCCGCATCACCAAATCAGTGAAAACCTCCTAGTGCAATACTTCTATGAAGGCTTATGTCAATCGCACGAAACATGGTTGATGCTTTGCTAGTGGAGGAGCTCGATGAACAAAACCCTATTGAAGCAAGAACATTGATTTCAAACATGGCCGAGAACACTCAACAATTCAAGATGCATCGAAACGAACATTCGAAGAGTAAATGAGGTAAGTAACTCCAATGTTGAAAACCAACTCTCTGAACTAACCTATTTTCTCAAACAAATTTTTGTAGGAAACAATCCACAAGTCAAAGCATGTAGCATATGCACAAATCTAGGACATCATACAGATGCTTGTCCTGTTCTGCAAGTGGATAACAATGAACAAGTGAATTCAGCAAGCAATTTTCCATTCCCAAGGCAACAGTACAATCCATACTCAAACACCTATAATCCAGGATGGCAAGATCACCCCAATCTGAGTTATGGAACCAACAAACCCCCAGGATTCTTCCCTAACAAACCTCAAGGGCAATTTCAACAAAAACCTCAACAATCAGGTATGTCTCTTGAGGATATGGTGAAAACATTAGCAACTAACACTGTGAAATTTCAACAGGATTCCAAATCAAGCATTCAAAACTTGGAAAACCAGATGAGTCAATTGGCAACTGCCATCAATCGACTGGAAGCACAATCTGGAGGAAAGTTACCATCTCAACCTGAGGTAAATCCAAAGAATGTTAGTGCCATAACCTTAAGGAGTGGAAAAGAGATCGAAAACCCTCACAAAGAAGTTCCCACACATGAAGATAAAGAAGAAAAGCTTGAAAAGGAGGCAAGTCCTAACTCTCATATCATTGCTAAAACAATTCCTCCCCCTTTCCCTAGTAGATTAGCGAAAACCAACAAAGATGACAAGGAAAAAGAAATTTTGGACACATTTAGGAGAGTTGAAATCAACATTCCATTATTAGATGCAATCAAACAAATTCCACGCTATGCTAAGTTTTTGAAAGATCTTTGCACTAATAAGAGGAAATTGAAGGGAAATGAAATGATCAAAATGGGAGAAACCGTTTCAGCGGTATTCCAGAAGAAGTTGCCTCCAAAATGCAAAGACCCTGGTATGTTCACTGTCCCATGCACCATAGGCAATCACCATATTGATAAAGCACTTATAGATTTAGGAGCATCCATAAATGTCATGCCTAGATCCTTGTATGCTTCACTAAATCTAGGAAAACTAAAAGAAACTCACGTAATTGTGCAACTAGCTGATCGTACCAATGCATACCCAGATGGAGTCATAGAAGATGTGCTAGTCAAAATAAATGGCTTAGTTTTCCCTGCTGATTTTTACGTGCTCGATATGGCTGATGAACATTCACCTCACCTTACACCTATCATATTGGGACGTCCATTTCTTTACACTTCTCGCTCTAAAATTGATGTCTATGAGGGTACACTGTCCATGGAATTTGATGAGGAAAAAGCGAACTTTAATATTTTTGATGGCTCATTGCGCCCTAATAAGACTTGTTCTGTCTTTGCAATTAATTCGACTAATCCTTTTGTGAAAGAAATGTGTAAATTGAATTGCAAAGCTAGCATGCCACATAAGATTGAGCCGAAGCACAATTACCTCATCTCAAGAAGGAAGCCATGGAAAGAAATGAGACCAAAAAATTTGGAGAAGAATTCAAGAAGGATCATAAGAAATCAAGACACTCGGAGAAGCCATCGAAGACAAAGTGGAGCTGCAATGGATTTGAGGAATCCTACTTGACAAATGGGAACTGTGTCGAGCTAACGACCATAAACAAAAGCGCTTTTTGGGAGGCAACCCAAGCATTTTCTCGCATTTTTATTTTTCTTTTGAATTTTCGTGTTTTTGTTTTTATTTCTCAATTTTTTATCTAAGCGCATCGAGAAAGATAGTATTTTACAACCGCAGAAGGAGACTCAATTATTTGAGAAGAGACGTGATAGCCCATAATTCGGTGATTAGCGGAATTACGGAAAGAGTGGGGTTAATTATTGATAACGGACAACCACAAACGCGCTTTCTCGGATGCCCACTCTAACGCACTCTTTATAGCACACTCTGCATGCACGATTGTCGGTTGAAACAAAGGCCCACTTTGACTATAAATCAGAGATCATTCTCCACTAAAACCACAACCACAATCTTCATTTTCGATGAGTACTTCTTTCTAGCGTTGATTAGGTAATTTCTTTCTTCTTCACCGTCTTCTTCGTCTTTCTATTTATTTTGTTTTTCTTATAGTATGGACGTGTGTGATATTTTTGTATATATATGTCTTTTCTTAATATTAATTGATTATGTAATTCAAATTTTCTTTTTTCCTTCTTCAAAGATCTTTGAAAATATGGAAGAGTGTGATAATCTACTATGCTTATTGATTTTGATGGTTTTAATCTTATTACTTGATGTTTCTTTTTCTTTCGTGTGTTACGTAACTAAAAAAAAATAAAAAAATTATAGTCGAGCCAACGACTATAAACAAAGGCGCTACTTAGGAGGCAACCTAAGCACTCTCTTTTCTTCTACTTCTCTCAAACACTTGAATTTTCAATGGATAACAAATTTTCCAAAATCCACAAGTATTATCCGTCACTGCCTTTAAATGCTTTGAAAGAGATTTACTATTCTAGAATGGGACGGTTAAAAATGTTGATGGAAAAGGAAATGCCTGAGGACATTCGTTGGTTGATTGAAGCAAAGGTCCGATTAGGAGGTGAAATGCCAGCTTTAAGTACTAAATATGCACCAGGGTTAGGCAAAAGTAATTTTGCCAAGAAACGAAGGGCAAAAAGAATGAATGTGTGCTATAAATGTGCTAGGTGGCCTTATAAATGCACTCGATGGACCTGCAACTCAGGTAACCGTTCTATTGGATTTGTGTCCACGAATCGAGAAGATAAAATACATTTCATTAAGGATGGCATGAGTAAGGAGTCTTTGGATGATATCCATCAAACTCTTGAGACGCATCCTAGTGGAATGGTGCAAATCGAACTTCTCAATCTGTGGAGTGAATTTAAAAAGGAACGAGAACGATATAGTCTTGGGAATCTGACTTTAAAAGACCCTGTTTGCCAGTCTATAAGAAAACTGGATGGGAAGCCTATCCCCAACTCATAGAAGGCGTTTAAGCCGTTTCTGGACGTAAAACCAGAGGAAGATGTGAGCCACAATCACAACTACGTGTACATATTGTTATTTTTAATTGTTTTTTTGTGTTCTTGTGTCAGTTTTTAGTGTGCAAAGTCGACAACCTATGGCGGCTACTACTTCTACTGGAACTGGGAGTTCAAAGAGGAAATTGACAACCATAAGTCTTTTTGGTGGAATCAATATGGGAAAACCGACACTTCTCTCACCAGTAGTCACAGCTGGAACATTCCTTGGAAATCAAAAGTATAAGCTAGTCTACGGAGGAGGTTGTCGTGGGATGATAGGATGTGCAATTCGGTCAGCATATGTACGAGGGTCTATAGTGGTTGGCGTTACTGTACCACCTTTAAAACAGGCGTATGGTAATACCATTGGTGTTGAGGTACATGCTAGATCATTGTTTGAACGCTTAACACTAATGATAATGTATTCGAATGCTTTCATTGCAATACCAGGGGGTTTCGAAACTCTGGAACAAATCTTTTGCATAATTTCTTGGGCCGAGATGAGACTACACTCTAAACGAATTGGTCTTTTAAACATTGATAACCATTTTGACGGTTTATTGGCATTTCTCGGATTTTTAGCTCATCAAAAGCTGATTTCTCCTAATACTTTGAAAATGATTTTTATTACACCATCAATTGAGGAATTATTGGAGAAATTAGAAGCTTATGTACCACAAATGAATGTAGACTTGCCTGTCATTAATTGGTTAGAGGAATTACGCAAAAGGAACAGAGATCCGAATGGATTGGATTTAGAGTTAAGGTTATGAATGTGGAATAGCTAACTTCAGATGGTAGAATACGGAGTTTAACTCTGGAAACACATCCGTGTTACGCCTGAATAAACAAAAATAAAAAATAAAAAACCTTGATATCGGTTTATGTATCCCGCCCAAAGGCGTTAAACTGGTCTTTTTCAGTAGACCTCAAAGAACTGTATTCTTTTCTATTAACCTTCTTCTTTCAAGTCTTTTGCAAATACCTCAAAGTGCACTGAATTTTCATTTCTTTCTATGGCATCCCCTCTACGTATTGTTGCTCTTCTACAGATCATCCCGATCCGCCGCAGAACGACGTGCTAAAGCGCCTTTAAAAGTTGCTTTAAATGTGGAAAGCTATTAGAGGGACCTCATTGTACTCGAAATCAAACTTATTCACAATATAGACATGTTGTTTTCTTCAAGGATGGACCGATTAGGTGCGAAAAGTCTATCAGAGAAACAAACAAATTTCTCAATCGGTGTGAGAGAGTTTGATAATTTGTTGGAACAACGACAACGTCTGTTGGAAACCAAACTTCGATGGCCTAACCATTGAGCAAAGAACTTTTTGAGCGTGATCATTAGCACCCATCCGAAGACGTAAAACTACGTCTCATTCATTTGAGAAGTGTCCGAGTTGGGCGTTACGCTCTAAAGCGTTCTCCCATTTGTTGGTTCTTGTGGGTGTTCTTTATTGAATGGTAAACATACCTATGTGTCATGTGGCGATATGGAGGACCTTTTCATTAAGGTTGGTTGTCAAACTGTTTTGTAGAGAGTATGCTGATTCAGATAGTTTCCATGCGGATCAGACTTGATGGAATCATATCATTAATTTGATGTGAATACTACTGCAAGATGTTCAGAGGGTTGTCAACTCCCAAAGTCGCTTTGTATATATTTCTCTTCTTCATTGAAAAAGCAAAAGAAAAAAAAATTCAATTGTTGTTTTTCTTGTTACTCAGAATATGTTGATTGCGTGTCCATTACCCTTGGATTGTTGACTGTTCCTACGAAGCGCTACATTGTGCAACCACTATCCCCACTGCACGACTCATGGCTTACCATAGGGGAGTTTCCATTTCTTCTCTTTTACATGGTATTTATATTTCTACATTGGGGACAATGTAGAATTTAAGTGTGGGGGAGTGGCATATTGTGATCTGCTTGTGATTTTTTTTTTTTGTGTCTACAATTTTGCATGAGATAGCAACTTTTGAATATGATTGAGCTTAATTTGCGTGATTTAGCTAAAACTGCAGGATCCCGAAAAAAAATCAATTTGTTGTGTTCTGTTCTTCTCACGCATAGTCAAGCTAAATTACCTGAGCACGTTTATAAGGTAATTTACTATCATTCTCTGGAACACAAATTGAAGGTTGAAAATGTTGATTTTTCTAACTTTCTAGACCATAGTAAACTTACTTTTTCTTTTCTTTTTCTATCCATTCGTCTCCGCTCAAAGTAACACTGAAACATCAATTGTTAGCAAGGCGGAGTTATAATCGCATGGTATCTGCTTTTTGTGAATGTGTCTTTTATTGTGAGTTTAAAAAGTTTGGAAAAAGCATTGACCTATCTGAGAATGAATTTTACTTTTATGTTCAAAATAAGGAGAGGGACCACAGAAAGAGCTACACCGCCTCGAGTGTGAAGCCGTCACCTCGAATGGGTGAAGAAGGTCGCCTCCAATGAAAGGGGTAGTGTGAAAGCTACCGTGGGGTAAAGTCAAAAGAAAATTGCAAAACTCTTCTTCTTCTTCATAAAAAAAAAAGAGAAAAAAAAGAAAATCGCAAGAAATGTGATAGTTACCCAAGTGTGAAGTAAGATAAATAAATTTCCTCAGTGGTTTGAAGTGCCCAATCTAAACACTCTTTAAATTGAAGACATATTTGCGATAAAACACCTGCCATTCCCTTATTTTTGCTTTGCAGTGCTAACAGTCGATGATTTTTGGTGAACTGAGTAATTTTTAGGATCCATGGGAATCATTGTAAAATAAGAGTGGATCACGAGAGATGAAAGGAAATATTTGACCACTTCGGGTCAGGATTTGGATAGAACATCGTAAACTTTCATTTGGTTCCAGTTAGTGATGGGATGATAACCTTAAATGCACACACTCACAAGCCATTGTGTATTTGAGAAGAAGTGAAATTTTCATGGTTCGGGAGAATGTTGATTAAGCAAGTCACTATCTGTAGAAGGATTTCAATGTTTAAAGTTGTTTATCTCATGTAAAATCATTGTGTTGTTTTGTGTCGTATGGTTGTTGTTCGAGGGCGAACAATAGTCTAAGTGTGGGGGAGTTTGATAAGTGCTAGAAAAGCACTTAAATAACTCTTCTATTTTACGTATTTGTGTGTTTTATTAATGTTATATGTTCCGTTTTATGTGTTTTTCCTTTATTGTGGTGTTTAGGGTCACAAAGAATCAAAAGGAGTCAAACAGGATGAAAATCGAATGAAAACGGAAACTCGTGACCAAAATGCAAGCGAATCAAAGATGGAGGACTTCCGATGCAAATTTATGAAAAGTTATTTTTACAATTTTTCTTGTGCTAAAGTCGAAGAACATCAAAAGAGGATTCCTACACTCTTTTCGGATCGTAAATCGGAGTTTCCTAGTGAAAGTTATGGCCGTTTGAAGAAAAAGGACTAAAAGCGTCAAAGCCAAAACTGTTGGGGACCAAAGTGCAACTTTTTAGAAGTCTGAGGACCAAAGTGAGACTTTTCAGAAAGTTAAAGGACCAAAATGAAATTTTTGAAGGACCCAAATGAACAACATTCGAAAGTTTAGGGACTTGGTGTGAAATTTCTGGGTGACTCGAGTCACCGCCGCATGTGATCGAGTCAGCGCCGCAAGTGACTCGAGTCACGCCCGAGCATCCTCGATCAGCGCCGCAACCGTCCGAGTCATGCCTGCAACCGTCCCTGGCCTCCCGTTCCTTGTGCGGTGACTAAGCGAATCGCGCGTGACTCGAGTCAACGCCGGCGACTCGAGTCACGCCTGACACCACTGCAGATTTTGACCAGCGGACTCCACCTACCATAAAACGTGTTTTTTGGTATTTTCTTTACTTCTTAGAGATAAAACAACTTGAGCACACCACAATAGACTCATGAAGGAAGACTTTTATGATTTTTAATATTTTTTGGTGTAATATTTTGCCTATAAATAGAGGCATTTCCAAGCTTGAATCACACAACTTGTAGAGAGAATTAGCTTGTGATTCTCTCCAACTTTCTCCTCAATAAATTTCTCTTCATCATTTGTTCTTAGTTGTAGCTTGAAAGCTCTTAGTTTTTCATATTCCAGTGAAGTAAGAACCTAAATATAGGTTCGAAAAATCAATCGACGATACTTGACCGTGAATATGATTAACTGAGTATTTCTTCTCTAGTTTCTTTCCTAATTTTATTTTTCATATTTGAGAAAGATAATTTCTCATATATTGTAGAGGGTGATACACATTCTGCGTTATAAGTATTTAACCGCATATATGAGTAGTTAGACTTCTCTATTTAATTCTTAGCATTATTTACGTGATTTCTATAGTTTGTATATATTATTTGAGATAGTGAAGTATAATCTATCATATAGCGATGGTGATACCCGCTAATATGAGTTGTTAGACTTCTCTATCTAGTTCGAGGGGACGTTAGCGTTCAATTATCATGTTGTTATCTTTTCTAACTCTTTGCTAACGCTTTCTCTATTCCTCTACTTCAATTTGTTGATTTGTTATGCTTTTAAATCCGTTTTGAATTTATGTGATTATTGCATTCACTTTGGCCAATTGAATCAATTAATCTTTAAGTTCAAGTTAAGTGCTAGGATTGGAACTTTTGATCCGTAATTATCACTAGATTCCAATCCACAGAGCAAACAAATGTCGTGCATATTTGTTAATAAATCAACTTAGATGTATTAATTCAAGTTTGTGAAATTGATCATCTAATTCAACTCATTCTTCTTGTTCATTTCACACTAGCATTGCATTAAATCCTAAGAACTTGTTTAGGATTATCCAATAGCTAGATGTTAAGTTAAAGAACTCACTTTAATTTAATACACTTAAGGAAGAATTCGTTAATCAGAGCTTCTTGGTTAATTGAGAGTTGATAAATTGAAGAAGGGATAGTACACGTTGCATGGGAAAGATAAACACAAGATGTTGACACAACCGAACCCGAGAACTAGATATATCTTCAATTGTTTCATTTTCATCTCTTTTATTTTGTAATTTTATTTTCGAATTGCATTCAACTTCACAAAACCCCCCTTTTCTATATTAATTGATAAAAACAACTAGATCAAACACCGTTCCTCTTGGGTTCGACCCTTACTTACCACTTCTACATTAATTTGTAGTTTTGAAACCGAGTAAGGAAATAAAATAAATTTTGGCGTACTGCGACAACACGCCCAGTAAGCATTCAACTGGTGGTGACTAACTAGTTTGTGGCTTTCATTTCTTTATTATTTCTAGTATTCGGTCTGGAGATGGTTTCTTCATTTTTAATTTTCAGTAACATTGTATTCCTCTACGCATATTACACAGATGTTGTAAATACAAGTTAAACCACATCACCACTTAATGAACTTCGGCTTTCATTGTATTACCAAGCTGAAAACATCTATTATGACAAAAATTTCCCCAAACGAAGATGGTGAAGAAAAAATGATCAATTACATAAAACTAAAGTGGAAGAAAATCACAAAGAATAACACGCACGGAAGAAAACATGAAAAAAAGAGAGAAAAAAACTGACGAAAAAGAGAGGCAGCGAATATGAGAAAGGAAAAAAAAAGAATGAAAAATAGAGTAAAAAAGGGATGGGGGGAGGGAGGGACAAACTTCCGTAACCTCTTGCATCTCAATCGTAACTGTTCGAAGTAGTGGTCGAGGAGTATTCTGGCAATGGCCATTGCTATGTTTTCTCAACAACTGACTCCGCCCGACTTGCCACGTGTTTAACGGAGGTTCATCCAGTGCATGGAGTTTTGGGGGGAGCCATAGTCATCTACAACAATGCAACGTCATAACACAAATTAGTCAAAAATTGGAAAACCCAACTGATTTAAGTGATAAACGCAAAATTGAGACATGAAAATGCATGAAAGCAACGATTAAGAAGGAGAAATACCCCGATTGTGGGAAGTAAGAAGAAATCAATGACTTCGCAGACAATCGAAGAGCACGGTTGAATGATTAATGAATCTAGGGAACAATTGGATGAATATATATGATAGAAGAGGTTGAGAAGAAGAGGACTTCCAATGAAATTGAGAACTTGCGTTCTATCATTGATACGTTATAAACATTATTTCGAAAAAGATCGCACAGAATCAAAGCAGTTATTAGTTGATAATAGTTACAGATAATGACAAAATTAATTCAAAAATATTTTTAAAAAATCAAAGTAGATAATAACAAAATTAATTATAAATATAATTAGAAAATAAAATTATTAAAATATCTCAGAAAATGTGAAAACATTTTTCAAAAAAGCTTGGGTAGATTTAGATAGGGTTTGATCATTTTTTTAAAAACTAAGAAAGTAAGATAGGAATCAAAACTGATGAAAAAATAAGGTGCTACAGCTAATATCCTCTGACTTTTGACTTCAATTTGAAACTATTGGAAATTTATGTCAATTCCCTAATTTTACGCCGCCATGATCTTTTTGTTTAGAAAATAAACCAGACAGAAAAATTAAAAAAAACAAAAATTTTGGACCAAAGCTCTCACTATATGATAAATATTATAACCATATAGAATTTTACTTGCCCAACCCCCAAGTATTACAAGGAAAAATAAATCGAACTTACCCAAGCATAGTTTTTTACCCTTTGAATAATACCCAAAAAGTTGTAAGGAAACTTTCCAAATAATAAGATCCCATTTTTTTCTCTACTAGATTGATGTACCTAGAAGAGTACCTAGAAGAGAATACAAGACTCTATTTATAAGAAAGAAAATACATTGACAAGGAAAGTTTTGACCTACACGTCATGCTTGTAATTTAGGTAAGTTTCTTAAGCACAGTTTGCTTTCCATACTTGCAATTGGTCTGTTTTTTCCTTTTTTCTTTTGGAATTATTTTTGGCAATATTCCAATAGAAACAATCGAATTTATGTGGTTGAGCAATGAGCCTTGGGCTTGGTTAATCTTTTAAGTTCAATAAAATAATTGGACTAACTTAAAATAATTCGACTAGTAAAATTATTGAATTGAAATTTAAGTTCAACTAGACGAGCACGCATGAACTCTTCATTATGACCATTAAAATTTAGGTGGGTCATAGCGACAAGTTAACAGTAAACAAGGTTTGAACTGAAAATTTTGAGTCACTGCAAAAGCTAGCATTGCTCCCGTGCGTGCACATAACGATCAAAATGGTTTATTTATACAAAACAATATTAATACAAAATAAAAATAATGAAACATATCTACTATTATTGATTTCAGTAACTGTTTACAAAATTTTATTCGAACCATTATCTTGTAAGAAAAAATGTCATAGCAATTTTTGTAACTGATGATTTTAAGTGATAACAAAATATTTTTATTAATTTTTTCTATTCAATTTTTTTATTTTTTACTTTTTTATTTAAGAAAAGATCTATAATTGCACCGTGGAATGAGATCTCCATACTAGTTATTACAATAGATTAACATTTCTATTAGTAAAATATGTCACGCTTTCCTATTCACGTTTCACGCCAATCATTCAATCAGTAATTTTATACCCGTTCGATTATGCTAATTAGGACAATTAGTACAATAGTTTAAGAACACCACCCTAAGCTAGGAAGGCATTTTTGTGCAAACTTGAGGATATTGAATTTTTTCGTAATGCGTAAATTTGTGGGTTGTGTATTATTTGCAATGGTGAGATGCTTAACATGTATTTATAGGCGTATTTTACATTGAAAAGTTCTATAAATATTTGATTGAAATATTACCATTATTTTTATTTTTTTAATGCATTTTATTAGCGTTATTAGCTACTTTCTAGAATCAATTAGCTACTTTTTTTGGATCGCACATAATTAGCATGGCTAATTACATGTTGCTATAGTTACATGCGGATTATTATTTCAGTGTTCGAGATCTTGACAGACTATTTCAAGTAATATCTAGTGAAACATGCTGGAAATCAAATTTCCTTTCCATTTTTATATAATAGGGTGATTATTTATATTTATATCTAAATATTGAGCCGCCAAATTTTCTTTTGCATATAAGCGATGAGGTAGCTAGTGAAAGCAATAATTATTCTGATTTGTATGTCTAAATTAATGCTTGATTTAAATACATGCTGTTACTGGTGGCAGCCTAAGGGCCCACAAATGGCCCCCCCGACACGTGGCATCATTGTCGACGAGGGCGCCCCAATATCCCTCGCCAAGGCAGCCCCACTCTCCGCAGGCACCCTACCCCCGAAGTTCTGTGATTGATGTGACACAAAAATACTTGCAAGATCTTCAAAGTACACCAATCAAGGCGTTGTCACATCCGTCCATCCTATGATGGGATCCGAGAACCAATGACCATTGGACACGTGGCAAGCCATCATTAGAGTTCCAACCACTACCGTTGTGTGAGGGAGTATAAATAGAAAACATTCTCTATACTTCCTTCATGGGTAAAGGAAAGAGGTAATACGGAAAACCTTCTCTATACTTCCTTCAATTCACTCACAAGAGCTTCCAACTCTCCCGAGTAGATCTCCATAACACCTCGATTCAGGCTGCACAGTTCCACCCCCGTCGAATATCATTTACACTCTATAAAATGGCTGACTTGACCGTCGGAGCGGGTGCTGCCGCCGCCCCCTCCGCTGCATAGGAGGTGGTTGCCGATGGTCAACGCTCCTAACGGTTTGTCTTAATGTGCAGGTGGAAGGAGGAAGAAGAAAGAGGTGAGGAGCGACTGTGGATCCCATTTCTAGAGGTCAACAGTTCGGCGCCGTCATTGGGAAGCCACACTTAACAACGAGGATACCGCGTAGGCAAAAGCCCTTATTGCCAATCCCATGTTTGGGGCACTTAGCACCCCTGAAGCTACACTGTTTGGAGAACCACCATGGATGAAGATAGAAGAATGAGAAGAGCCCGGGCCGCCAGTAGCTTGTACGGGTGGATCGGGGAGATGGCCACTAGTATGGCGCAGATGAACGAAAATAATCGCGCCATTCACGAAATGCTAACAAACCTCCAAAATCAACAGAATAGAAATGACCAACACAGCCACGGGAGGAACCCTTTCCGATGAACCACAAAATTCCTTGAGGATACGGCAAATCGCAACGCCCGGTATCCCACCACTCAGCTCCTCCGCACAATGAAGAGCCATCTCACAGTGTTTTCAGTCGGTTGGGTCCCACCCTTGACAAGGTTCCCCATGCTTATCGCCAGGTGTACACCCCTCCCGGACCCGGCGCACGTACTAGGTCTGGCAGGCCCAACGGATCAGGACGAGGAGTCAGTGCAAGAGATCCTGCACCGGCAAGATCACCGTCGGGCTACCTTTCCCTGCCATTCTTATAGTCATGAGTCATAGAGGGCACCCTCTCCGTGACACTCCTCCAAGCGAGACGACGATGATGAAATTTCTCACCTCTCAGCCGACTGCTGAAGGCCCCCATCACACCAAATTTCACAATGCCAAAGATAACACAGTGTGGCGGACAAGGGGACCCTAATTTGCACATTACTGACTATCGTACAGCCATGGACCTCAGGGGAGCCAACCCCGCTCTCAAGGCGCAAGCCTTCCACCTCACACTCACTGAAGCGGCCAAGACATGGTACTCGCGCCTTCCTAGCGGGAGCATCAGTAGCTGGCCCGACTTGAATAAAAGCTTGTTGAACTATTTCACCACGGCAAGGCCGCCGTCCATGCTAGTCCAAGCCCTGTATGAAATCAGGCAACAAAAGGGCAAAACCCTGCAGAGCTACCTCAACAAATTCAACGAGGCGATGCCCACCTATGATCTCGTCACTGACCCGGAAGCGTTGGCCGCCCTAAAAGGCGAGGTAGATTTCAAAACCCTTTTCTTCAGAGATATAAGGAACAGAAAGCCCACCACCTTCGACCAACTAGCAGACATTTTCAAAAAGGAGATTGCTTCCGAGCAAGTCATGATAAATAGGAACACAAACCTGCCCATCAATTAGACGGAGCTGAGGCTGCATGCAAGTCAGAGGCTGGGGAACCTGCCCCAAAGTGATCAGAAAAGGAGTAGGCCCGGGAGCTCATCCACGAGGTTTCCCAACGTGGCCTTGGCCATTAGCAGGGGGCCACCCGTCGAGCCCATCCTACTCCCAGCCGCTGGCCCCAGTGTACTTTGACCAACCCCATAGTGCAATGGCCTATCTGGAGGTGGGACCCAGCTCTGCTGCCTCTGCAGATTCCCACCCTACTGCCGCCTCCACGGATCCCACACTCAAAGCACTGAGGAATGCTAATACCTTGCCGAGCTCTACGAGCACCGGAACGACAACCGACAAGCCGGCGAAAGAAATAACCAACATAGATCAGATCGGACCCCAGGGAGACAAAGCGCTCCCCGCCGATCCGCCCAGGATCAGAGGGTCGAGCCGCGCAGGTTCGAGGGACAAAGAGAAAGGAAGCAAAATCCGCTAACTAAACCAGGGAGAGAACCTAGGAGGGACGCCGGGCCGACGACCAAGAGGGGCGGCGGGAACACGAACCCAACTCTGATCATACAGGAAATTGCCACCCTCATAGGCGGGCCTTACATTTGAGGACAGCCTAGGAATGCCCAGAAGTCATACATCCGTGAATCGGAGAATAAGGCCGACTCCAGTTGGCTCATTCAAAATCTTCAAAGGTAGGGTATTCACCAGGCGAAGCCATTACATTCCATTGCGGCGGACATGGTTGGGGTCCAGTACTCCCACTGCGATGCCCTTGTGGTCCAGAATAGTCTCGCGCGCATGTCGGTAGACAATGGTAGCTCGGTAAACATCATCTTTGCAAGCACCTACGAGCAAATCGAGCTGGCCACGCCACTGACTTCGTCACCGGACCCACTTTACGGGTTCACTGGTGACTGTTTGACTCCTAAGGGGAGCACAGTCCTCTCTACAACCATGGGTAAGGCACCGAGGTTGAAAACAATATTCATGGAATACTTGATCATAGACCGACCCTTAGCGTATCACGCAGTCCTAGGACGATCCACCCTTAAGGACCTCTGCGCCACGACCTCCATCCATCATTTGTGCCTAAAATTTCCCACTGAGTACGGCATACCCATGGTTCGTGAGGACCAGCCAGAGGTGCGAAGATGTTACCGCAATGCCCTAAGAAAGGTCGAACGGCGAGAAGTAGACATGGTCCTTCTTGACGCAGAAATGACGGAGTCTTAGGTCATCGACCCCCCGAACAGGAGCGACCCAAGGGAAGGAATCTCGAGGGTCAAGGATATTGAAATGGAGGACGCCAACATCCTTGAAGACCTTGACCCTAGGGTTACTAGGGTCGACTCGCCCTCCGCTGCAGCTATGGAGGAGCTGGTAAGCTTCCTAAGGAACAACCTGGATGTGTTCGCCTGGAGGCACGAAGACATGGTAATCATCGATCCAGTAGTATGCTGCCATAGGCTCAATGTGGATCGCTCACACCCGGGACACTGCCAGAGGCGTCGAGCCCTCAATGCCGCCAAGTGCAAGGCGTTGCACGAGGAGGTGGATAAGTTTATGAAGAGCGGCTTCATCCGAGAATGCCTGTATCCCAAGTCGATCGCCAACCCGGTCCTGGTGAAAAAGCCGAATGGGAAAATGAGGACATGCATAGATTTCATCGACCTCAATCGGGCCTTTCCAAAGGATAGCTTCCCGCTCCCCCGGATCGACCAGTTAGTCGACGCTACCGCTGGCCACGAACTGCTCAGTTTCATGGACGCTTACTCAGGCTACAACCAAATACCCATAGACCCGGGGGCCCAGGAACACACCTCCTTCAGGATCGATCGAGGCCGGTATTGCTACACAGTCATGCCCTTCAGGCTAAAGAATGCTGGAGCTACTTATCAGAAGCTAGTCAACAGAATGTTTGCGAAACAACTAAGACGAATGTTTGCAAAACAACTAAGACGAATGGTTGAGGTCTACATTGACGACATGTTGGTAAAAAGCACCAAGGCCCGGGACCACATCGCCCATTTGAAAGAAATGTTAAGAGTGTTACAGCGATGCCGAATGAGGCTGAACTGCTTGAAATGTGCTTTCGGAGTTGCTTCGGGAAAGTTCCTAAGCTTTATGGTAAATCAACGAGGTATAGAGGCCAACCCCAAGAAGATCCAAACCCTTCTAGATATGCAATCCCCTAGGAAACCAAAAGAGGTCCAGCACCTGACCAGCCGCATAGCCGCCCTGACGTGGTTTGTCTCCAAGTCCACCAATAAGTGCCTGCCTTTTCAAAGTCCTCAAGGGAGGCAAGAAGTTTGAATGGACCGACGAATGCGAGGAGGCCTTCCAGGCACTGAAGACATATTTAGGGAAGGCTCCTCTGCTACCCAAGCCGAAAAGAGACGAAACGCTACAAATCTATCTGGTGGTGTCCGATGAGGTGGTAATCTCCATCCTCATCAGGGAAGAAGGCGGGGCACAACTGCCGGTGTATTATGTAAGCAAGATCCTCCTAGACATCGAAATGAGGAATCTGGAAATGGAAAAGTTGGCCCTGTCTCCAGGCACCTTCGGCCGTACATCCAAGCGCATTCGATTGAGGTGCTAACAAACTTCCCATTAAGACAGGTCCTTCAAAAGGTAAAGGCCTCCGGAAGAATGCTCAAGTGGGCTGTTGAGTTAAGCCAATTCGACATCAGATTCACATCAAAGTCTGCAGTCAAGGCCAGGCACTGGCAGATTTCATCGCTGAATTCACACACCGCCTGCCTCAACCGATGCAGGCCAATGGCCCCCCAATTAGGCCTTGGAATTTGCAAATGGACAGGTCCTCAAGCGAGGACGGCTCGGGGGCGGGCGTCGTCTTGACCAGCAAGGAAAGTCACGTACTAAGCTGTGCCATCAGATTTTCCTTCCCCGCCTCTAACAATGTTGCTAAATATGAGGCTTTTTTGGCCGGCCTATGCCTAGTCCAGGAAATGCAGGTCAAGCAGCTATCAGTCCACAGTGACTCACAATTGGTGGCCAACCAAGTAGTTGTCCACTTCGCCGCGAGAGAGAAGACGATGTCCCTATGTCTAAAGGCGGTCACTAAGCTCTTCCCCCCAATTCGAGGGTTTTGAATTGCTCTAGGTCTCGCGAGCCAAAAACGCCAACGCTCTGTCTAAACTGGTGAGCAGCAAAGACTCGGGACTACTCCGAACCATCCTAGTAGAACAACTGACCCGACCTTCGATCGAGAGGATTGAGTAAATTCTGACTATTGCAGATAAGGTAGAAAGGGACGAGCTCACCTGGATGGCCCCCTACGTCGCCTGTTTGAAAGATGAGACGTTGCCCGAGAATGAAGATCCCCTGAAATTTAGGAAGAGAGCAACACACTTCGTGCTACTAAACGAGACGCTCTACAAGAGAGGGTACTCGATGCCCCTATTACGTTGCGTGACCCCTTCTGAGGCCCTGTATGCTATACGGGAAATTCATGATGGAATCTACGGCAACCACTCTGGTGGACAGTCCCTGGCTCAAAAAGTTCTAAGGCAACGATACTTCTTGTCGACCCTCAAATGGGACGCCGCGGACTTTGCGAAAAAAATGTGTGAACTGTAAGAAGCACGCCCCAATCCCGCACCAACCTCGTCAGGCACTCACCCCGATAAACTTCCCTTGACCCTTTGCCAAGTGGGGAGTGGATCTCATCAGACCCTTCCCCAAGGGAAGAGGCGGGGAGATGCATGCGATTGTCGCAATCAATTACTTTACCAAGTCGGTTGAAGCAGAGCCCCTGTCATCTATGACTGAGGCCAAGACCTCCCAATTCTTATGGAAGCATATAATCTGCCGCTTCGGGATCCCATACTCTCTGGTAACGGAAAGTACGAATCCTTTGCGAAGAATTGGGCCTAAAGAAACATTTTTCCGCTCCACACCACCCACAGTCGAATGGACAGGCTGAAGCTATCAACAAGACCATCAAGCATCTATTCAAGAAAAAATTGGAGAACGCAAAGGGTGCCTGGGTTGATGAAATTCCCTATGTACTGTGGGCGATACGGACCTCCCCTCATTCCGCCACCAAAGAAATGCCTTTCGCCATGACTTATAGCGTAGAGGCAATGAGCTCGGTAGAGGCCATGAGCTCGGTAGAGGCCGGCCTTCTGTCCCTAAGAAGGATATGCTACAACAAGCACTCTAACGACGAGGCGCACAGGACCGCACTGGAGCTGCTTCAAGAAAAAATGGACTCCTCCTAGGTGAAACTCCTGTCTTACCAAAGGAAAATGTCCAACTACTTCAACAAAAGGATCAATGTAAAGCCCCTGAATGAGGGAGACCTAGTTCTCAAGTGAAACTTCACCCCCGCAAACCAAGGCTCATTTAGCCCCAACTGGGAGGACCCCTATCACTTGGGCAAGTAGATTCGGCCCGAAACCTTCCTTGTGGAGGAAATTGGGGGCAAGCCGCTTCCCCATCCCTTGAATGCCGAGCATCTTAGGAAGTATTATCAATAGGGCCTCACAACATGTAACCCTCGGGGGAAGAATGTCTATTTTTACTTTTGCAATGAAGAGCTCACGGAGCCAGCTGTTTATTTCCACGAATCTAATTTTTTGGCATGCAGGCCCACGCATAAAGGCGCGACGATCTAGCCCCTTCACTGCCTATCTAATTTTTGGGTGTACAGGCCCACGCATGAAGGCGCAAAGATCTATCCGCTTCACTGTCTATCTAATTTTTGGGATTGTAGGCCCATGCATGAAGGCGCGTCGATCTAGCCCCTTCACTGCCTATCGAATTTTTGGGCGCGCATGCCCACGCAGGAAAGCGTGGCGATCTCGCCCCTTCACTGCTTCTCTCCTAAATGGTGTGCCGGCCACGCAGGAGGGCGTGGCAATCGAGCTGCTTCTAGGTCCGTCCCTAACTATCGGGCATGTAGCCTTTTGTATAGAGGCATGGCGTTCTAGCTCCTTCAAGTGCATTCTACCCTTTTGTCAAGAGTTGGTTGCTCTTGGGGTCGGTTAAATTATATGTGAACTTATGCTCGGCGATTACCTTTGAGATTTGGTTTACTGTTATTCTCAGCTTCAAACTTAATACAAGCATGCTAGCAGAGTTATAAATTAAGCAAGGGCGGGGAAAACACTGGTGGAAGCGACATTATAAGCAAGGCTTGCAGTTAATTAGTAGTTTATTGAGACAAAAATGGAAAATACTTTATTCACAGCAGCCCGGGAAACAAAGCCATCCCTATTACATTAATTCCTATGACTAGTTACAACAAAGAAAAATTACACAGGAAGTGCAAATATCTACAACTATTCTTCGCTGGATTCCTCCCCGGACCTATCTGCCTCATCATCCTCCTCCTACGGGCCGAGGTCCGACCAGATGGAGGACAAGTTAAGCCCCGGACACGCCTGCTCGACCGCTCGAAGGGACAGCCTTGGCCCCGTCAATGCGCCATGATTCAGGAGCGGCTGGTAGTATTCAGACGTATGGAAGGTCGCCATATAGGACCTCTCCCATTTCGCCAGGCTCGAATCCTGATCCGCTGGGGGGCTAGTCGAGGCCCCCACCACTGAAGCCTCCATCGCCGCCCCAACCTCGGTAGTGAGGCGGGCAATCTGGGCTTCTGCTTGCCACTTCTCTGCCGCCAACCTCTATGTGTGTACAAACAAGGCATTCAGGTTTGAATTGAACTCCAACTGTTTAACCTCAAGGGTGAATTGTTTAGCACGTACCTCGCCAAGTTCCTACCGGAGGCCGTCGACGGTGCTTCGATACATGGTGACCTTAGTAGTATCTAGCTCCAGGTTCGCCCGTTGGAGCTCCTCATTGCCCACTCGGAGTTCGGAGATGGTGGCATCCCGGGCGGCAAACAAACCATCGAACTTACCCCTTAGTTCGTGAACCACCTTCTAGGCCTTGCTGACCACCACCTCCCAGCCGGATCTCTCAACCAGGAGCTCCTGCTGCAGCGGCTTCAACTTCGCGGCGTCCTCTGTATGGATCTCTTCCAAGGACTGGAGTGCCGCACCCCTCTCGACATGAGCATTGGCGAGCAATTTTTGCTACTGGAGAGCCCCCTCGAGCTTCTTAGCAGCCGCCTTGGCATCCTTCACCGTCTCCACCACCGCCCGCCTTTCGTCCTGTAAGAGGAATAGGGCTCGACTACTCCTGCCTCAGCCACGTGCAATAGCTGCTTCGCCGTCAGTTTGGTGGCCAGAGCCGAGACCCCATTGGGAACGTATTTTATCAGTAAATTAGCTCCGGCTCGGGTGACCTTTGGGAGACCGCCGACTGAGTTCTGATTCAACTTTTTTTCGGACGGTCCCACTAGTTTCTTGTACTCCTCCTGCGTGGCTGAGTCCAGGCCCTGCAGCTTCAAACCCGGTGTGACTGCTTCTGGCGCAGGAGACGCTGACGGAGAAGCCTCATCAACGGGGCATTTTCCCTGCCGGTGGGTAACCAAGGGTTCCATCTCATATGATGGCTCGCCTTCCTCGGCCGCCACTGATGCTGGGGGCACATTGAAGGGCCTCATCTCGGGCATCCTCTCCGCCTCTTCCTCCCACCGATGGCAGGCGCCACGACCACTACGGACGGCTGAAAGGCGGGGACCTCCTCATAGCCGTGCCCCACCCTGAATAGGACCTCAACGGGCAACTCCACCCTCTCCGCCTTCGGCCCCACTCCCACCACAGGCCTCAACTCCGTTACCGGCAGGCGGCCACTCGAGCCCTTTTTGCCTTAGCGGCCATCAGCTGCGCCATCGGCATGGTCAGAACAGATATAAGCTTCCTCTTTTTCGAGGCTCCAGCTAGTGGAGGCAACGAGACCGTCGGCCCAACCTGAGACGTGGCGAAAGTCGCCTTGCATTCCTAGGCGACCTTCTTTTGCATCGCCTTGGCTGACGAGCCAACCAGCACGGCTGGGATAGGGCAACCGGCCTCTGTCACTCTCTTCGCCTGACCCGAGCCCCGAGCCTCCTTGCCTGTAAGAAACAGTATATCAGCTGACATGACATGGTGAAAAACGTAAAGAAAGTCAATTGACCAAAGCTTACGGGCTGTGGGAACAAGGCCAGCTCGTCCCAACCTTTCCCTCTGGAAACGCTGGCCGTATGACCGCTCCTCTTCCTGTCTCCCGACTATAGCCACCAACATATTTATGTCCCCTTCGCAGAGCTCGAACACCCGGGACACATCTGCAAGAAACCGAATCAGACCCGAACGAAAATTAAGCATAAAAGTAACATACTCGACCCTTACGAGGCGACCCAAACACTGCATGCACGGCGTACTGCTCCCTCCTCTCCCAAGGGCATCTCTGGAAGTCCCCTCCGACCCACATCCAAGACTCTTTCCACTTCTTCACATTTGACGCGGCCTTCAATAGTGGTGGCAGCCCACTCCTTGGCGAGATGTAGAAGAACCCAGTGTCCGCGGTCTTCTTTATGGAGTGATACGTCTCAAAAACGTACAAGGGCATCTCGTGGCCCCCAGTCACCTCGGCCCACAGCACCAGTGCCCCCATTATATGGGTAAAGCTATTGGCTGTTACCTGCATCAATGCCAGGTTAAACCGCCTTAACACATTCCGCAAAAAGGATTGCTGCGGAAAGTGTAGCCCACCATAACTCAGTGCTGGCGTTGAGAACGCCACAACTTCCCGCCCCCTCCACTCCCCTCATCCCCCCTCCCACAGGCGGATGACAAGCACACTCCTCCGCTGTCAGAACCCAATACTTTACTCCAATGGTAAATGTATAGCCGTTTTAGCAATGGAAAACGGTCACGACCGACCCAATAGCTCGGATAGCTCTCTGCCGCCCATGCCGGGGCAGTCGAACCTCCACCACGCACCATTTGCCCGCCGTCGCCATATTCTTCACCAGCCTCGGCCCCCGCCACCACTGTAACCTCCGGAGCCATAACCCGCTCCTCAAAACAGTCCCCACCACCAGTCCCATCCCCCGTGCCAACCACTGATGCCACGAAGTCGTCATCAGAATCGAACAAGTACACCGGCGTTTCATTACCGGCCATCACAGCCAACGGAATTGGAGCCATGATTTCATCGGCGTTAATGCTGTTTGACACCATTTTCAAAGCACAGTTGCAATATAAGAACGGATTTCTCGAGTTACAGCAAGTAAGAACCTCAAAACTCGAAACAAAGAACTCGAATGCAAAGGATTTCTTAGAGAATAAAGGACTCGAAATGCAGAGGCAGGTAAAAGTAAAAATTTGTACTGAGGGAAAGTATATATACGCGATGGCTATCGAACCAAATGATCCAAACCGGACACATGCCATAATCTGGCGAGGCGGCGTATCATGAAACGTCTCTACCATTTCAAATCACCGCAGCCACCGCAGCCGACGCGCCCCCACAATTGGTCGTACCTCCCACACGCCGTCAAATCTCGGGAATTTATAGCTACAATGATAACCCACATTTAATGCATGCAACCGTTGTAATACGCCTCGGTCCAACTTCCAAGACACACATGGTACAGCATCGCCTCGCCTCCTGGGCCTGGCCCGATCGCTACAGCGTTGCCCCACCTCCTTGGCCCCGGCCCGACTGCTACAGTATCCCCCCGCTCCCGGGCACCGGCTTGATCCCTACAGTATCGCCCCACCTCCCCGATCCCATCTTGATTGGTATAGCATTGCCATGCCTCCTAGGCTGTGGCTCCCTACCCCATCTGAACGACAATACAACTCTTGCTAAACCCAACACCCCGTATAAATATCAGGGAGTTGGGCTTGGGGGACTTATGTTGCTAGTGGCAGCCTGAGGGCCTACAAACAGCCCTCCCCACGGCACGTGGCATTATTGTGGGCGAGGGCGCCCCAAAACCCCTTGCCAAGGTGGCCCCACTCTCCGCAAGCACCCCGCTTCCGATGTCAAAATCACCCACGTGCGCGGAGTGGCCATCTGTGATTGATGTGACATAAAACTACTCCCAAGATCTTCAACGTACACCAGTCAACGTGTTGTCACATCCGGCCATCACTACGATGGGATTCGAGAACCAATGACCATTGGACAAGTGGCATGCCATCATTAGCGTTCCAACCACTACCGTTGTGTGGGGGAGTATAAATAGAAGTCATGGGTAAAGGAAAAAGGTAATGCGAAAAACATTCTCTATACTTCCTTCAATTCACTCACAAGAGCTTCCAACTCTCCCGAGTGGATTTCCATAACACCTCGATTTAGGCTTCGTAGCTACACCCATGTTGAATATCATTTACACTCTATACACTAGTACAAAAAGAGTTTAGGGTGGCGGTTGTTTTGCATTAAAGGTGGCGGTTGTTTGAATGCCACCAAAAATGGCGACACCCAATGTCAATATTTAGGGTGGCGGTTCCAAAAACGCCACCCTATCTTTTTTTTAAAAAAAAATTTGTATACTTAGGGCGGCGGTTGTGAAAACAACCGCCCCCCTAAGTATACTTAGGGTGGCGGTTGTGAAACACAACCGCCACCCTAAGTTTATCTTTTTTTTTTTTTAATTAATTAATTAAGGTGGCGGTTGTTTAACAACCGCCACCCTAATGTACCCTCTTTTCTTTTTTTTTTAATAACATAGGGTGGCGGTTGTTAACAACCGCCACCCTAAGTTTAGTTTTTTTTTTGTTTTTTTTTTCAATTACTTTGGGTGGCGGTTGTTGATGAACAACCACCACCCCAAGATTTTTTGTTTTTTAAAATTAGTAAAATTTTTTGTTGCGGTTTTTATTGACAACCGCCACCCAAAATCATTTTTTTTTTTTTGATCCTATTATACCTATTGTATGTACAAGTACTACATGCTAAAATTATCACCTAAATCCAACAACACAACCTGCAATTGAACCAATAGTATGCAAAACCATTCACACCTCCATGCCTGAACTTAAGCCTAATGAAACAAGTAGAAAGCAACTCCAGATCACTTCGACATGGATGCAAATTAAGTATATATTTAGCCACAACACCAACTAATTAACAAATAAAGTAAATACAACCTAATGAAACAAGTAAAAGCAGCTCAAACACAACTCCATACCCAAGTCCACGACTACATAAAGATACAGATGGCCACAATGCACGAGAAACTAAGTAAAAGTAGAAGGAAAATAAATTGAAATCTATAAATTAAATGATCATTTCATAACTTCTCGAAAGAATTCAACCCAAAGTTCTCATACCACATCGATGTTTTCCTGAGAATACGCTTCGGCTCCATACACCTATAAGTGAAATAATGAAAGATAATCAATTTTATACGTACCCAATAAAGTACTGAATGTTTAAATAATTAACCATTCTACATTAATCAATAACACACCACTTGTAGATATTCGCCTTGACCATATCGTATCATTATGTCATTCATGTTTTTCATGACGTAGTAACCACACTCATCACCTCCTGGTTGTTGTGTACACTATAATTTGTATGTACCAACAAAATAAAAATAGTCATTAACAAAAAAAATCTATTTTGAAAGAAATTCATATATCTTGCAAATAGAAATGAAAAAAAAAAGTTATAAAAAAATATCTTTTACTGTTAAAAATTATATATGTACATACCGGAAGTAGTTTCCATCGAACGCTGCTTCGTCGTACACCCTTTTTATCCCATATCACTCTGAAACCTCTAAACATTTAAAGTATATACATAATATTAATATATAAGAAGCGATCTAAACTCCAACTTATCATACAACCAATAAATGAAATGAAAATCATTGGATATTCTCTTACACGCTTATGAGCAACTTGATAACCAAATTTCTTTTCTGATTGGCCAATGAATCCATTACGTATACCGTATTGGTTGAGGGCTCAATGACAAGCAATAACCAATGACGACTAACAAATGTGACAATTAGCTTTTTAGTAACATATGTATGAATTTCAAACTTACAACATTCACAAATTAAAGTGTGAGTGATCTTACTCTTGGTGGTATGGCGCCAAAATATATTTCTGATCACTTAAGTTGCACAACGCATCATTGATGTAGCGTGAAGCATCCGCATGTTGAGATCTAATCATAACTCCAGCTATTAGCGGCCGATTAATGAAACCAAATAGTATTTCATACAGCTGGCAGTTCCGATGAATGTACCTATTACATAAAAGACGAATTTAGAAGTTTATTACACGACTGAAAAGTAAAAGAGTCATGTAAGTTCAAATGGGAATTGAAATCTCACAATTGAAATACTTCCAAAATAGGAGCGCCCAACCATTTCATCGCCATGAATTCGGCGATATCAGTAGCAGTAACAAAGATATCGGTGTCAGGTGATCCAGGAAATAAGTCATCGAGCGGGACGTCCAATATATCATTACCAGTAGGCATCATATTGATCAAATCGACCAATAGCTTGCAAGAGTTAGGAAGACGCTGGTACGTTGCTTCATCAACGAGATTGCGTGGTGCAGTTGCTGACATAGCAAAACTTTGAGGCTTCTTCGGTTTGCCGGCTCGATCCTTCTTCTTACGTATAGTAGGATCCTACAATGGTAAAGTAGTCATTACAACGTTACATTAAAGGATTCCAAAGTATTAACTACTATAAATGCTATTACATAATATTCAAACAAATAAAATAGTAAAAAACTATTAGAAACCGTCTATTAACTTACATTTTCCAACTGAACTTGGCTTTTAGGCCACTGAACAAAACTTCTCATGGCATCTCCTAATACCACTAACTCGTCTCGAACTGGAATGGGAAGAGGCAACTCACGATATTGTTCAGGAACCATATCAATTCGCACCTTCACATTTCCTTCCATAAGTTGGCAACCATGCACAACCGTATCTTCGGTAATAGCATAGCAAATTCCCTTTGCAACCTGTTGTATCTGGCCTTCATGTGGTAGGCACAGTATACAATCAGTAATTTCCTGTTGTTCCAAAAAATTATCAACCAACAATTACTGTTAGTTGCTACAATTATTGTGGAGCTAATCGATTATCTATACTATTTTTAAAATAAGTAAAATTAATTCATTATTTATATATAGTATTGTATAAGCAAATAACTTCAACAAAATACCGTAATGGCGATGAATGGATCTGGCGCACCCGAGGCATGACAAACACTGCTATTACTCGCAGGTCTAGTATTGGCCATCATTGCTCCCATTCCAACAGGTACTTGGATACCTAGTTGAATGAGGGTATCAACAACTCTCTGCTGAACCCTACTATCAAATTCGGCATTCAGTTGACTTTGAACCTCCCGTGCTACCCGGCTGTCTAAATCTTCTCGATCGAAGTTGTATTTCTTCGATTGTTCAGACGGTTTTCCAAAAATTGCCCTCACACCACCTGCGTATCCACCGAACGTCCTCGGCCGACCTGGATGATCCTCTTTCCCTAGAGCTGCTGAAAGTATGTCGTGCTATCTGGTCGGGACAAATATTCCCTCCTCAACTTCTTTAGATTTATCCACCTGTTCCAATCAAAGGTAAATTAAGTATTAACAGTTATCATTGGTTAAATAATCAATTATATGTACAATTGGAAAGAAATACTTACAATCTTGTCATAAACATCCATAATACCATGGGGGTGTATCAAAGTTCCATCGGGGTGAACGTGCAATCTTGCTCGTAAGTAATCCCATGAGCGATCACTGTGCAAAATGGAATCGCTAACAGACCTGGATGAGGATAGGTGCCCTAAGGGACCATTCTGTGCCCACACCTCCTTCATTGTTGTGTAGCCTACGTACCCCATGTGATGGGGATACTTATTATGTGATTGGCTCTCCCTTGCCTCCTCACTTGTGGCCTTCAAGAAATTAAAATACCATTATTGATCAATATGGTGGACAAGACTCTTAGAGAAAAAATGTAAAGATGAATTGCATAGTTAATTGTAATAACTAGAGAAGTATACCTCAAATTCTTTACTCATCGCCCTTTCTTTGAATTGCTCCCAATCTTCATGGGTAATGACGTTATAAACATCAATTGGGGAGTCAGTTCTTTTTTCCTTATTGCGGATCCACTTCTGCACGAGTTTATTCTTAAAATTTCTCATTCTGCTCCCAGCTTGTGAAATAACTTTCTTCTTCAATTTGTCATCTTTCAAATTACACGTTATCTGTAATGTTAAAAACATTCAATTCTTAACCTTACAAATACGAAAATAAGTGTTAATCAGAGCACACAATTGTAATTTGCATCTAATTACCTTAATATCTTCCCAAATGGTATTCTTTAGGCCGGTTTCCACCTGTCTCCAATCAGTATAATTTATATTTACCTTTGAGCGTGCAACTACACCAATATAATGTCGGAATCCAGTGCCACATGCCCCCATCGCCCGATCTAGGCCATCAAAATCATCATCTGTCAAATGAATACTCTTTCTCTTCCACTTCGACATAGTCGTCAATCCTCTCGACCGTCTGGTGCTACTGTCAGCACACGGTTCTCTTGATGTATATGAAGATCCGGAATCCGACATATTTTCGACCTATCAGCACGCGCCTGTACATTCACAAAAATATTAATAATTACGATAATAATAAATAAAATACTGCAATGAATAAGAATGAAAAATATTACAACCGCTGTAGTTCGATATAACATATGGTGTGCAAATAAATTTAAATTGTAAATAAATAGCAATGGAATAGAATTTAAATTACCAATAAATAATAACACCGGTTGATCATTCCATGTATTCTCCCTCCTGATGGTCTGAACGTAGATAATTTGTTCTAGTGTTGTGTTCTTGAGGATCTAAATAGGCAATTCAGTTGAAAATGGAGGTAATTCATCCAATGGTGATATTCATCTTCATCAACCACATCACCGATCCCAACAATGCGTCGCTTCCCTTGGAGGACAACTGACCACTTTGCATTGCTCGGATCAGTAAGGTAAAACACTTGCTTAGCTTGTGATGCAAGTATAAATGGATCATTCCGACTTCCAACCCGAGAAAAATCTACTCTACTGAAACCCAATTTGTCAATCGATACACCCCGGGTGTTGTCCACCCACCTGCATCGAAATACGTATATCTAAAACTTCGTGTTATCAAGTTCCCAAATTTCTTCAATGATACCGTAGTACGTATCGACCCTATTATCAGTCGATACTGCCACCTGTGACACTCCACTGTTTTGCATCATACTTTTATCATCTTGACCTTTTGTATAAAATGTATACCCGTTAATCTCATATCCCTGGTAAGATATCACACAAGATGCGTGTCCGTAAGCCAACCACTTCACCGTCTCTTCAATCATTTCCGGCGTATGCGTCAACCGATTCATAACTTTATTTTTGAACCATTTTGGGAAACAACAATTATGTTCACCAACCAACCACCTTTCGCCTTTCAAATGATTATCCGCCCTTAAAACTGCCATGTGCTCATCGAAGTATGGTTGAACCACAGCAAGATGATGCAAAACGAGAAGATGAGCTTTGGCTACGTATTCAGCAGTGGGATCGATCGGCTTGCTTCCAACAATGCCCTTACCGTCAAGCCTTCCCTCATGTCGAGATATAGGAATACCAATAGGTTCAACTTTTGCTAGGTAATCAGTACAAAATTCAATGACTTCTTCAGCAATATAACCTTCTACGATACCGCCATCTGGTCTAAATCGATTTCTCACATATCCCTTCAGAACACCCATAAACCGTTCAAATGGATACATATTGTGCAAGAATATCGGACCTGACTGCTTAATTTGTCGAACCAAGTGAATAACCAAGTGCACCATGACATCGAAAAAAGATGATGGGAAATACACTTCAAGTTGACAGATGGTGACAACAACGTTTGCCTGTAGTCTATCTAACTCATCTGGATCAATAACCTTACTGAATATGGCATTGAAGGAAAAGCAAAGTTGTGTAATTACGCGCCTGACATTTTCAAGCAATATACCGCGAATAACAATCGTTAAAAGCTGCTGCATCATAATATGACAATCATGAGACTTCAATCCAACCAACTTCAAATCCTTCATCGACACAAACCGCATGATATTTGATGAATAACCTGATGGAACTTTCACCCCTCTCAAACATTCACAAAAAATTTGTTTTTCTTTCTTAGACAGAGTGTAGCAAACCGCTGGTAAGAATGGGCGCTTCCCCGTCTCTTCAGTAGGTGTTAACTCTGGCCTTATTCCCAAATCCACCATGTCCTTTCTAGCATTGACAGAGTCTTTCGTTTTGCCTGGAATGTTTAGCTATGTCCCGGTGATATTTTCGCAAACATTCTTCTCTACGTGCATGAAATCGATACAATGTCTCACCTATAAATACTTCCAATAAGGTAAATCCCAAAAAATCGATCTCTTCTTCCAAATATTTTTTTTAGTCTGCTTAAAAGTCTTACCGAACTGAACTGAAATATCTTTAACTCGATCGAAAACCTCTTCCTCGGACAACGGCAATCGTGCAACCCGATTCTTGATTTTCCCATTGAAATTCTCTTTATTTTTTCGATATCTATGATTTTTTGCAAGAAAAATCCGATGATCCATGTACACATTTTTCTTGCAATTATTCAAATATAGGCTACAAGTGGCATCTTTGCACACGGGACATGCCTTACCACCTTTAATTGTGTAACCCGACAGGTTACCAAAAGTTGGAAGATCATTTATGGTACAAAATAGCATTGCACGTAAATAAAAATTCTCCCGACGATTAGCATCAAACACCTCCACACCCTCCTCCCACAACCTCCTTAGATCATCAACTAGGGGTGCTAAATACACGTCGATATCATTGCCCCGTTGTTTCGGAACTGAGATTAGCAATGGCATCATCATGTATTTGCGCTTCATAGATAGCCAGGGAGGGAGATTATAGATCACCAAAAGTACCGGCCAAGTGCTATGCCGATTGCTCATGTCGCCGTGTGGATTCATTCCATCTGTACATAATCCGAGATGAAGATTCCTATCTTCATCCCCAAAATCTCGAAATCTCTTATTGAAATTGCACCATTCAAGAGAATCAGCCGGATGTCTTAATTTTCCATCCTTTTTCCTCCCTTCTGCATGCCACAACAATTTGGATGCATCATCTGCATTTGCAAACAAGCGCTTAAACCTTGGAATGATAGGTAAATACCATAATACCTTTGCTGGAGGGCCGTTCTTGCCCGCGCAACTATCATTGCTGTTCTTTCTCTTATACCTTGATACCCCACACTTCGGACATACATTCAAATCTCTGTACTCATTCCGATACAATATACAATCATTTGCAAAAGCGTCTATCTTCTCAATCTCCATACCCAATGGGCATAACATCTTCTTTGCCTTGTACGTTGAGTTAGGCAACTCATTACGATCTGGAAGCATATCTACTAAAAGCTCCAATAACGCAGTGAAACTCCGATCACTCCACGCACTTTTCGCTTTTAAACTTAACAATTTGAACACAGCTGATAACTTGTTGTATTTTACACAACCAGGGTATAAAGGTTTTTCGGAATCGGCAAACAATTTATCGAACTCATGGGGCCTATCAATGAAATCATCTTGCACGTCACACAACATTTCATCCAAACGATCGTACTCCACATTCATATCTATATTTTCCTCATGATCGTCGTTGCCACTGCCCAACTTATTTTTATTAATATGTCCACCACCGTTGCCACCACCAACATTGCCACCAGTGCTCATACCAGCCACTATTTGCTCACCATGCCAAAACCAACACGTGTAACCTATCTTAAACCCATTTTTAAACAAATGGTTTCTCACTTCCGCAGGAGTGTCATAACCAACAGTATTATTACACACTGAACAAGGACAAACAATCTTATCTTTCTTATATTTCTTTCTGTCATCCTCAGTGCATTTCAAAAACTCAATAACTCCATTTACATATTGAAGAGAAGTATGATCTCCATACATCCAACTCCGATCCATTTCGAACGACCTATAGAGTTATTTTTCCACAATTAACCATGTAATAATATCATTACGTATAGTCTCGTTATTTTTCGCTTATTAAGCATGTAATGCAAATGTTCTAAATCTGCCTTATAACTCCATATCTAATCGAAATGGTAGGGACCTAAACCATTCGTCATATATCTGCGTAATATCAAACTGTGATTTTTTGTTTAAAATCGGTATAGTATTTTACTGTAAATTTCGGCAGCATCTCCCCTTAGTTCTCCTAAGTGTGCAATTCACGTAAAACGTAATTCACACCCGGAGAACAAGGGAGGATACTACTGAAATTAACGTAAATACATAACTGTCTACACAAAATATTAAATTTGTCACAGTTCGATTTACGCAGATAGATGACAAACTCTCCACTGGGAGAATTCAAAGATAATCTTGTGCGTCTTAAACTGAGCAACAATGCGTGCACAGTTAATGACATACAAAATTATCTTCAAACGATTTTCTAAGCTCAATGCATGCATGTGAAGTGCGGTGTAATATAATAAATAAAATCAACCAGGGTAACAAAAACATAAAAAAGTAATTCGACAATTTGATTTATTAACTTACACCACAAAGCTAATAGAATGACTATATTAATTAAAATGATATTAAATAGTTCTATTCTTAAACCAATTGCTATAATTGTAATAAATTATAGTCATTCTAATTATATAAATATAATGACTCCGAAATTCTTATTACTTTTATTGAAATAATATTATTCTCATGATCATTTCTAATAAATTATATTTATATAAAATTATTTTTAATTTATTTATTACATATTAAAATATAGTTCAACATATATAATTTATAAATATTACATGCATTATTTTATCGTGCGTACATAGAATACTAATTACTCTAAATTTAATAAATTATAATCATTATAATTATTAAAAGTATAATAAATACGAAAATGTTATTACCTTAATTTATTGAAATAATATAAAATTATTCCCATGCTCTTTTTTAATAATTTATATCTATATAAATTTAATATTAATTTATTTATTACGTATTAAAATGTAATTCAAGATAATTTATAAATATTGCATGCATTATTTTGTCATGCGTAAAATATACTAACTAAATTAGGAACGTAACAAAAAATTAAAAATAATATTATTTCATAAAATATCAATTTTAATAACCATATTAATGATTCATTTTTCAAATTTTCTTATGAGTTATTTATAATTCCTCCAAAATTATTCAATAAAATTACTTAACTAAATAATACTAACCAATCTACCTATCATACACTAACTCAACAATAATATATATGAAATCCCAAGTATATGTCCATTGCAACAAATAATATAGAGAAATTTGAAAAAAAACACATCTAATAGCAACAAATTAACAATAGAATTTGGGGATGGTATTTTCTAACATTAAAAATACGGAAATATATCACCAATTGATAGGGAGGAGACAAGTTTTCTTCAAATATGGCTTCAACAACAACCAAAATTGCCCCAAATCCGATTTCAACAAAATACCTACAATTTCACATGTTAAATTCCTCAAAATACTCGAAATTTGGAGAAACACATCAACAGGAGGATTCTTACCTCAAATATAGCTCCAACCCATGACCAATTTGCAGCCAAATGCGTCTAAATGATGGAATTGTAGTTGCCATTTTGTGGTGTTTTTCTCGCTGAAGGAGCTGCTGGTTTTCGTGAATACTGGGGACCTTCAATTCATTGCCGATTTTTTTTTATTATTATTATTGTTTAGCTTAGGGTGGCAGTTGTACTACAACCGCCACCCTAAGTTATTATTCGGTGGCGGTTGTGTAGTTACAACCGCCACTCAATGTTTTTTTGTTTTTTAAACTTTGACTTAGGGTGGCGGTTGTGTGTACAACTGCCACCCTAAGTTTTTTATTTTTTATTTTTTTTAATTTTTGATTGTTTAGAGTGGCGGCTGTAGTTTAAAACCGCCACCCAATATATATATATATTTTACTTTGACTTACCCTAAATGTTTTATTTAATTTTTTTTTCAATTTGTTGATTTAGGGTGGCGGTTGTGTTTACAACCGCCACCCTAAGTTTTATAATTTTTTTTTTATTTGTTGTTTATGGTGGAGGTTGTGTGTACAACCGCCACCCGATCCATACCTTAGGGTGGCGGATTTGAACACAACCGCCACCCTTTATTCAATAGAAGAACCAATGATGGCGTTTTCATTAAAAACGCCACCCAATGGGCGTCTCCTAAAGTCAATTGTGTACTAGTGATAAGATTGCTAACTTGACCGTCGGAGCGCGTGCGGCTGCCGCCCCCTTCGCTACATAGGAGATGGTTGCCGATGGTCGACGCTCTTAACGGTTTGTCTTAACGTGTAGGTGGACAGAGGAAAAAAAACAGAGGTGAGGAGCGACTGTGGACCCTATTTCTAGAGGTCAACACATGCATTCATGAGAAATAAATGAATCTAAGTTAGTGTCTTTGATTACATATACACAATTGAGTCGTAGACGTTCTTTCCAAATTTATATTTTATTTTTTTACTTTCCTTCAACAAACTCGTGCCAAGTCGAATATGGCTCTTCTATTTTATTGCACAGTTAGATAAGCCATAATATCAAGAATTTAGGTAGGCATGTATTGTAGTTATGTGGCATTAACTTTTTTGTAGTAATTAATAGCATTTGTGAATTTGTTCATTTTTCCGTGCTTTCTTCCTGGTTCTAACTTTCCTTCCTTTTTTTTTTTTGTTTTAATTTTTATAGTGGTTGTACGACTGTTGTTTCCGACAGAGGGTTGGTGTTGTCAGTGTTACTAAAGGTTGGGTACTGAGTTTACCCGAAGAGAGAGAAGAAAACACGTCAAGTACTCCACATGATCTAATGCAGAACCCTTTCTTACATTCCTTCACCTTAGGAGGGACCCATTTGCAAATATCATATCAATTCACACATGCACTCACCATCATACATCTCACTTTCCTTCTGATGCATTACTATCATCATCATCACTTCCACACTCCAGCTATATATTGTCAAGTTATTATTGATATTCATGCCATCACTTGTATCATCTGTGTTGTCAATTACGTACATTGTTAAAGTAACTGTAAAAACAAACATTCTTACTTTGGATAATGAATGAATTGAATAATTCTAGGTCACGTGGGTACGTAGTTGACATCCCTTTGCTTTATCATTAAAAAATATTTTCATTCCAAAATTAATAAACTGTCACCTCATCGTGTAACTCAAACATGTCATTCATGATTGTCCCTTTGCACATATATACTCTTGAATAAAGTATTAATAGTGGGTTCGTCTACTCTTTGGACATACTGAAAATATATTCATTTACATTTGATTTTGCCTAAAATCTTTCTAAAAATAAATTTTTGCATAGATAGCAACAGGGGCCACGAGATGTGTGGATAACAATGAGTAACGATATGAGATGTGTGGTTGATATTGATATTAATATTTGACTTTGATCTTTAATAACACATGATTTTAAGGAAAAAAAGTTTAAATGAACATGGAGCACACGCTGACTGAAATGTAATTGAACCAAATGTGTGGAATTCTTTGTCTTCAATACAGTACCCCTAAACTCACTCTCTCTCTCGCGCTCTCTCTCTCTCTCTCTCGCTGGCGTGGCATCATAAATCAATAGCTCTTTACATTTTACAGTTAATTAGCAGATTTTGAGGTCAATAGTCAGCTTGTTTATTCGTAATAATAATCTACAATATTTGCAGTTGACGTAGAGAATGCAAGAAAGTTTAAAATCCAAACCCAGGAGATTTAAAGGAGAGATTATCGAAATCCATGGCGGTCGAATTATCAGATCGACTGGAGTGAAGGATAGGCACAGCAAAGTACGCACTGCGAGGGGGCCGAGGGATCGCCGACTTCGCCTCTCACCAAACACTGCAATTCAATTCTACGATGTGCAAGACAGGCTCGGATATGATCGTCCAAGTAAGGCCATTGATTGGCTCATGAAAGAAGCCAAATCAGCCATTGATGCACTTGATCAACCTCCAGTAGTCATGAGATCAACGGCCCAACATCCATCGTTTTCTTATACTAATGACGAGTTTAACTCAGTGAGTTATGATGCCTTAAATCCTTCACCAATTTTCAACTGGAATCAAAGCTTAGGAGGAGGAGGAGGAGGTTTTATCAATTATTCACAGCAAGATTTAGAGCAAAATCAGATATTTTTTCAAAGGGAACCCCTTCAGTCCAATGTAAATAATTATCCTCCATTGAGCACCCCATTAATCACCACCGTTGGATTTGCTCAAGTTGTAACTGCAGTACCACCAGAGGACAAGATCCCAGTTTTCAGCAAGCTGCAATCTGCTTCTACTTTTCCGCATTATCAATCTTAGCTCCATTATACCGTTCTAAGTACTCTTCTTGCACCCTAGGTAATTATTTACAAATTTTACTTTTGTTGCAGCAATTTATTTTATTTAATTTTATCTACTTTTTACTTTGTATTTTCAGGACGGAATTCAAGAAGTAGATTTAATATGGAAGCATGGAAATTTTCAATTTCAAATATATTTAATGAATAATTGCTTAGATTTGTTGTCTTTCATTGCCTCCATCAACTTTAATTTTATGTTATATTAATTGCGTGCTCGAAATATTATCTGCTGTAAGAAGAGGATGCGAGAAAGTGTCATCAATTATTCAATCCTTTTGCTTTGGTTTATATACACTATTCAGAATTTACAGATAATATTTTACCCATAGACCATTCTTGGGTTACTATATTTACAGTACTGTGCTGATCAAACTTGAAAATTTAAGAGTTGTCGAAATCAAAGTGGAATAATGAAACTCGTTCTCTCTTTTTTTCTTTTTTTTTTTGAACTGAGATGAAACTCATTCTTAAATACGCATAATATACATGGCACTGTTAGTCGTTAATAATTTTCTATTACTTTTTGCCCATTGAAATACTTCACTAGACAATTCGAAATATAAATATCGACAGTGATTACAAGGAGTAATAACATAATCAACACGAACTGATGACTCACTCTTATTAGAATAGTATGACGATGGGTACCTAATGATGAATGTACCAGTATTTAATTTTAGATACATTTGTATTTAATTTTAAGGGCACATTCCACTAGGGGTCCCTAACCTTTGGGGGTCGTTACAATTAGTTTCCTAACCCTTAAAGTGTCATACCCGGGATCCTTAATCTTTCAAAAGTTTACGTGGAAAATCCTTCCGCCAAGAAACGTTAGTTTAACCGTTAATTGGTCAATTTTTTTTATAAAATAATAAAATTCACCCTCCTATCAATAAATAACAATTGCAATTGACGCTCTTGCTCAAGTACCCGTGTCGGGTACCTACCCACTAGATAGTATCCCCCCAATGCAGGGAGGGGGCACATATATTTTTTTTAGTTTCCCTGTCTATCGGGTATGTACCCGAGGAGGGTACCAAAACAAATCCCTTGCAATTGAATACACAAGTTTGAAACATGCATAAATTAATCCAAACTTTAGTTAAATTACATAATTTTGGTTTTTATTTTATATATGTTTATTTGGTCCATAAGTAACTTTATCAAAATAATTTCATGCTAATTAAATAGTCTTTATAGAAAATTTTCAATACAATAGCATTAGTTCGCATTAATATTATAAATTTTCAAAAATTTCTTTTAGCATCGGAGGACGTGTCTATTTTGACCTTAACCAATAATTAATAATAAATGTGATTATTATACTCCATGTTTTGGCCAAAAACTTTGACCAGTGGCCACAGGCAGGCACAGTATCGCCGAAAAATTTTTCGAATTGCTGGAGCTTCCCACCACCGTGCTGGATCTAGATCTGGTCTCGAATTTCAAAATGACGTCGGGTGAGGCCTGAAAACGCCCGAGTGTTCTGTAAATATGGAACGCTCGAGCATTCTTGAAACTTTCTACTCGAACTTATGCCACCTGCAAGGCCTTTGTCACACGTTCTACTCTACTTTCAGGACAAGAATAAGGCACACTAACAACGAAAATCTGCAACTGAATTTGATCCTTGCTAATTATAGAAGAAATAGGTACGGATTAGCAACTTGTCCGTTACTAATAACAATAAAAACAGATACGAATTAGCAACTGGATTTGGTCCATTACTACTAACAATAGAAACAAATACGAATTAGCAACGGAATTTGGTATGTTGCTAAATACAATAGAAACAAATATGGATTAGCAACGAATTTTGTCTGATGCAAGATACTATGATTTATTTATTTATAATTCACAGTGGCAAAACTTAAAACAATGAAACGCGAATAATATAAAATATAAATATCATAAATAATATAATTTTTATTAAAAAATAATTTTTTAAATTAGAAAAGTACAGAAAAACATACAAATATATTATAAAGGCAATAAGTAAGCAAGAAACAAAATTGACTTGGTGGTTCAGTCCTCAACCACCAAGTCAACGATTCTAACCTTGTCTTCCTCAAATTGAGAGAGAATTGTTAAATATATTCATGGTAATCAGCAACGGTATGCTCCATATCTAATAACTATCTGCAACGAAAATTATATCTTCAGGAATTGATTAGTAAATTTACATCCAAGCTAACAAACTAGCTCAACGTGTCTTTCTTACTTCGTCAAATTGAGAGAGAATTGTTAAATTTATTCATGGTTATCAACAACGGCATGCTCCATATCTAATAACTATCTGCAACGAAAATAATATCTTTAGGATTAGATTTGCCTATTCCTAAAGCGTCTTACAGTAGTAAATTTACATCCAAGCTAACGGACTAGCTAGCTCAACGTGTCTTTTCTTACATGTTCATATGAAAGAGACATATGATATTAAGTGATATTAATGCTAGATCAAATATTTATTTTCAACCATATATTCCACAAAAATTAATATTTTTCATACTTTTTTGTAATATTTCTTACTTTTTCATCATGTCTTCTTTCAGAAAAATCCCTTCTTTTGTGAAGAAGATTTTAACAAGCAAGCTCTTCCACATTCTTCTGAAGAAACGCGTTTCTTGCGAAGACAATTTAAAAAATTAACTTCAAATATTAGTTGTACTCGTTATTTTGGTTCCACTAAGCATTACCACCATGGTCATCATTCACTCCGGGAATGCTTAGATAGTTTTTTTTTTTTTTTTTTTTTTTTTGGGGCAGAGACACGACAGGGAACCCCTATATATTGTCATGTACTTTTTTTTCTTTTATTTTTTTGAACAGGTTTTACATTCTTCCTCCTTTCTTAACACAAGTTGCGTCTACTAGTCCCATAGGCACAGATTGCCAGCAGGAATTTACTCCCTCCGTGCCATAAAGATATGCTTGGTTGGACTTTTATAAGGATTAAGAAATTGTAATTAATATTATTGAAAAAATAAATTTTAGTTGTATTTTTTCATATATACTCTTATATTAAAAGATAATAACATATTTTTTTTACTAATAACAATGCACATTAAATAAGGGTACAATAGAAAAAATGAAAAAATGAAATAGATATAAATAAAAAGTTGCATATATTTTGGAACGAATGAAAAAGAAAAATAATCTTATCTTTATAGGACGGAGAGAGTAAGTTTTTATTCCATTTCGACACCCAAAGTACTTGAAAAGTTGTGCCGAAAAGAAAGCCAAAGGGGTAACTAAGCAGAAAAGAGGAAGGGATTTCCACCCGCAAAAAGTAAAGCTTTTGTAAGAAAGACGAGAACGAATCCTGAGTTTCATTTGATTTTCTAATTTCATATATAGTAGTAAAAATGGCCAAGCAGGCTAGGCCTTCTCCGTCTCATATATTGCCCACAAGTATCGCAACTAACTTAATTATTTTGTCCAATAGTACGTCTAATAATATGTTTATGCATAAGGTTTAAAAAAGTAACTCTTAAAACTATTTTAATAAAACATTAATGATCCGTTGCCTACTAGTGAATGCCTTATGATACTCAATAGCTTATTTTGCACACGAAATCACACACGTAATTTCATATAAAACCATTCCATGTACGTACAAATATATACTATTACTAGGTGCCTACTAATGAATACTGAATCATTAACAGTAGATAAAAAGCTATCTAAAAAATCACACAATTATCAATAAATATATACGTTGGAGTAAATTGTGCCATTATTTCACCTGTTGCTGCTTCTCGACATTGGTAACGACAATGCAAAGCAGCAAATGCATTTGTCACACTTCGATGGGACCCTAATGAGTTGTCTAATTTCTTTCTCCTTTTCCCTTTATAACTTAGGAGAATTACTAGAATTACAAATAGGAATTGGATCCCATGTGATGAGTGAAAGAGACCAAATTTATTATAGCAATTTGTAAAAAGCAATGCAATAACTGGGGCCATGGACGCCAATGTCAGAACAAATTAGAACTGCATTTGCTTGTTCAGTTGATAATTATGAATAATTATACGGTCGGAGTAGTTATTAGAACCTTTAGCATGTATATTATTACTAATATTTTCATTGTTACAGAAATCAATCACAGTGGTAGAGTACCACGTACAGCTCACATTAACTTTCAGTTCAATCCAAAGTTATTTCTTTACGTTTAAAAATTTCCTTCTAAATCTGGACATTAGGTAAAACTAGTACGTTCAACTGCGTATTGTACGGGAAGATATATATTCAAGATATAAATTAGAACTCGGGGCCCAATTTTGCAACCCGCAAATATTTTCGGGGCGGGTCCGGATTGGCATGTATCCACCCCGAATATGCCCCGATTAACTACGAATATAATTATATTTTTAAAATTATAAAAATTTTAATACAAGTAAAAATATTTGGATATTTGAAAATGAAAAATATTTGAACCCATAGATTATAAGGTCACGATGAAGTGCCTCATTGTTATCTCATTTACCATTTGCTAAAAGAAAAAATTTGAAGTGAGAAAAAAAATTTGCTTCAACGATCAACTCGCTGGTTGAAAGTCTAATCCAACCAGACCCACCCCTAGAACGATTTTATATTATCTTAATCAAATATTGAATGATTTGATGCCAAATTTAAAATAATTTGGATAAGATAAATAAAGTAAAAATATATATGATTATTAATACTTAAAACAAAAGACTTGATCGGTGATTTTTAAAAATTAAACAAAATCTAAACTGACAAACCATGAATCAAATCTTTTTAAAATTTTTTTTTGAATTTTTTTTATTGTTATGGTTTTAAATCATAACAATCTATGCTCCATGGGTATGACCCATAGCCGTTATTATCACAGTTTTTAATCGTGATCCCTTAGTAATAATAATAATAATAAAAGAAAAAGGAAAAACACAGCATAATAATCTCAGTACTCCGAAGACGAACTCTCTCAAGTAGAAGATCCCCAAATTCGTAATACTCAATCCAACCATAATTCCACCCCGAAGAAGCCCCAATTTAGTGTCAAATTGTGATCTCGATCTGAAAATCAAATGCTCAAGCTTGTGGGTCAATCTTCTGCTCAATTTTGAGCCCCAAACTATTTCAAAGCTTCTCCCTAAGAGTTTTATCTGCAAAGAAGAAGGAAGAACGAAGACACCAATGGCAACAATCACAGCAACCGTACTTTGTTCGTAATCTATTCACACAGCACGATAACTTTAGTTCTCCTACTACTCGTTCTGAACATTTTTCTTACCGCTGTTGTGAACTTTAGGGGGAATTTTCAAAATAATTGTGAAATTAATCTTTTTACTTTTTGAAAATAAAATAAACGGTGTTAATCAAAGAGTAATCAACAACTATTTATAAATGCATTTTGTTTTCTTATCTTTTTTTTTTTGGTTAATTAATTTCATTGCTGTGAAATGTAAACAAGGTACGAGTTATAATATCGTACGCAATTCATTTTGATGGAATTTTAACACTAAGGAGTTTGATGGATTATCCTTTCAGGTCCTTAGTAGAGAGTGGAGTAACGTTTGTACTTAGTATCTAGGAATTGTTAATCCACAAACACAAATTCTATTTATCTTTCGGGGGCACCCCAAGCACCCCACAGGGGCCGTTGCCCCCTCGGTCCCAGTCGCGAAGTGGCAATCTTAAAACGTGGTGGCAAGTCATTTCCAAAGATCTAGGGTGTGTTTGATTGGGTGTGTTTTACATGTAAATGTCACATCACGGAAATCGAATTACACATTTGGTTGTTTGATTGCATTAGTTTTGCATGTAAAACTTTTGCAAGGTACAATCATATAATGCATGTTTTTTCCAAATTACATGTAAATATTTTCCCATGGGGGGTGGCATGAAAATGTTTTCCCACTTACATGTAATTGACTTTCCATGTTTTCTTTTTCCAATCATTCCAATCAAACACACCCTAAATGAAAATAAATATGAAAAATATCAAAGATTTCTTAACCACCCCTCACCATTTAAAGAAACACTGGTAATATAGATCAAAGAATTGGTATGGTATAATATCTGACATAATGTATGTTAGAGGTCATGTTAAACATCCTTTACAATAATGTTAAATATAATGTATCTATCTCTCCTCTAGTCTGCTTCTCTTTTCCTATTTTCCTCCCTATTTTTCCTTGATTATTACTTTTCTGTCTATTGCAATACATTTTTTTGGACAACTATTTATATTGACAATGCTCTAAATGGTCGCGATTGGTATAAAGCTCATTAAACTCAATGTCCCCTTAATTTTGGTATGTGAAATTGAAAAAATATATGTAATATTTTGATGAGTTTCAGAAAAGTGAAAATCATGGAGAAGGAAAAGGAACCGAAAATTGAAGTCGTATCCTATTTGACACAGCAACGGGCTGTGCAAATTAATCGACTACTCAGGGGCCCTAGGGGATTTAGCACCGATCAGCTCGTGGTTACTCTCAGTTTTTTTAATTAATCTTCTATAATTAATTCCATGGATCATTAATTGGTTGAATTACTTCAAATGCTTCTGAAGTCTGAATGCAAGAAATGGCTGGGTTGAGTGTATCGTCTGCAATAGCAAAGGCCTATGTTTAGCTGCACGCAAGTGCAATTGCAATTACTTTCTTTCTTTTTTGTTTGTTTTATTGTAGTGTGCAATCATAATTATTCACTTTTGAAGTTAGTATCTCTCCATGCGGTTTTGTTCATTTGTATTCTCATGGTGTAAAATTTTCTTCAATGTTTTGGAGCTTGCTATTTGAAATATCGAATTATGCTTGTCTTTTGTACACAATCAAGTCCAAGAATTTTGACTTATCAAATTGAATATTGTTTGGGAAATTACATGAAAAGTATTGCTCAATTGTCATTTACCTAGATGGGCAGATTGGGATGTGTGTGTGAATTTATACATGTTTTTTTACAATGAAGATATGTTGAACTCAAATTCATTCTATTCGTCCGCTCTAGTAGAAATCAATCCCTCTCTGTATTTGATAAAATTGAAAGGATATAAAAGTTTGGGGGTTGACTTGAAAGAATTGAATAGTTTGAGGGTTTAGAGTGCAATGAAATTGAATTAAAAATATTTTGGATTGAATTGTAATATTTTAATAACATTAAGACTTATGTGAAAATAAACTTAGGGTCTAATGGAAAATGAAACGACTTAAATTGAAATAAAAGTTTTGGGTTTAAGTTGTAAGATTTAAAAGCTGATAGGATCTAGGATCAAACTTTAAGGGCAACTTAAATGACATAAATAAATTTGGGGACTTAAATGAGAATTATAATTTAAGGGTTTAATTATAATAATTGGAAGTAAGAGATCAGATAATTAAATATATATTAGGAACCTACTTAAATGAAAGAATGAAAGTAAGAGACTTTATTGCAATAACCCTATTTCAAATATTAATTTTGGGATAAATCCTTAAATTCAATCTATCCCCAATCGTACATGGCTATTCGAGACATAAGGATTGTTCTCTTCACAATTATCTAACACAACTTTTTTTGTTTTATCATTTACAACCACTCATTCAATTATTTAATATACTTTCAACAACTTACAAGCATACATTTCACACGGAAATCGAGTAACATTTCTATAGAACAAGGACATAGAGTAGTTTGGGAGAATTGAAGGTGGTGTTATGTGTTATTTGAAGAAAATGGTGCATGGGTGTTTTTGTGTGCACATTTGTGATTACAAATGAAATTTTAGACCTGTATTTGTGTGTTTAAGACATAATGTGAAAATGTAGCAACTTAATAGAGGGAAAATGGGAAGATTTATACCTAAAGAAATAATATTGGCTGCTAGAAGTATATGATTTGCATGTGGTTGTGAAGATATGCTTGAAGGAGATTTAGAGAAATGCTATAGAATAAATGAAAATCAATAGAGTTAGACATTCTTAATGAATTGTTTGTATTTTCAAGATACGATAGAACTAAAAAATTGAAATGGAAATTAAAATGAAGAAAATTTAAGAAATTACCTATGTTTGTGTCAAAGTTCTTGCAAAACGTTGATGGAGGTGGAGGGATGAAGATGAAATCTGTGATTGTTTTGATAGTATCATGAATTAGGATTTATATTGTAGGGGAAAAGTCTTAATAAAACTGCTAAAGGGAATGAATTAGGATAAGAAAATTAGGGGAGAAACTTTATTATTGGGCAAGGGATGGAACTGGACTTTCTTGTTTGGCCCTAATGTGAACTTTAGATGGGACCACATATTGAAATTGGGCTTTAATGAATAAAAACTAAAATTTTAAGACTAAATTGATCAAATTCTAAAGTTTTGGACCAAAATGATAAATTTGAAAATCATTAAATTTATAAGTAATTTTATTGTAATGATTGAATAAAATAATAAATAATATATAATCCGACTAGACAAGTGTACGCTATTAAATGCTTTAGGCAAAGTCCTTATGACACGTTTTACAAATTTAATTTAAATCAATATTTCATTTTCAAAAATTCTTGGTGAATACAAGTCTGATCCTTAGCTTGTTCGTAATTGCCCTTGTTGTACTGTGTCGGGCCCTTGCTTTAGTTCTAGTTCGGGCCTCACCACTTTCTCTTCTCATTAGACTTGGAGTTGCTCATACTTCCTTGTTCATCAAGTGTGATTCCTTAATAGGTTACAACTTGTGCCTTCTAGATAACTTCCCCATAGGTGGGCAGCTCAAAGGAACTTACAATCTGCCTGACCTCAGGGTGTATGCGCCTTTCGAAATAGTGTGCTCTCTTTTCCTCGGTATCAACCAAGCGCTGGGCATAATTAGCGATCTCATCAAACTTCCTCTCATAGTTGGTTATGTCCATATGCCCTTGTTTCTGGTCGATGAACTTTTTCTCCTTGTGGTGACAAAGACCCTGGGGAAAGTATTTGTCCCTCAATCTTCCCTGAAATTGTTCCTAGGTGCAAGTTACCTATTGCTTCGCATTCCTGGTTTTTGTGTATGTCTTCCACCCATGCCTAGCTTCCCTTTTTCACATAAACTCTGAGCACAACATCTTCTGGTTATCTGGGCAGTTAGTGTGCGTGAAGATTTGTTGGATCTCATTGAGTCCCTCTTAAACATCCGAAGGACTCTTCCTACCATCAAAAGTTGGGGGGCATACTTTTTGAACTTCTCCACGATAGACATTGCAGGAGAAGTTGGTGACAAGTTTTGTCCAATTTTCTACATAGCTTGGACAAAATTGTACATCAGAACCATCGGGCCTGGCTGATTAGGGGCATTCTCTCCTTGGGGTGTAGTCCGTCCTAGGCTTGCAGCTCATCTGGGTGGCAGTCGAGCTATTACGAAGGAGTAATGGGACTATACTCCTTGTCAGTGCCTGACTCAACCTCGACCACTTTCCTTGACAGCCACCGCGTATACTAGGGGTACAACGTAGCTCTGGGAGGTAATCCAGTCCCTTAGCAGGCACGGTTCACGTCTCACTAACTATTCATTTGCTAAAAATCTATCCAAATACATGACAAATTCATCACAAACAATCTCGAGATCTGTAGTTCCACCCTAGCGGTCCTGCACTCTCCTATAGAATCGGTATGCTAAAGATTGTTTGCTATATGGGAAGGTTTTCAACAGATGCACGATAGATTCTATATCATCTATGGAAACCCATTTTAATGGCCTCCTGGCTTAGACACCGAAAGTGATAGGTGTAGTCGGTCGTAGGTCCAAAGCGTCCCCTCTCATATTCTAGGTAATTCCAAACCTCAGAGCCTACATTTATGTTTGATCTATTCCATTTATACAAAGCCCGGTTTAGGTGGCGCTTACAATCACTATACATTTTAATTTCAAGGACTGAACATCACATAATATTAAAAGGAAATCCTAGTTTTCTCCAACTCCCTATTTCTCTAGTTGTGGATGTAATCAATATCTCATGAAAATCATAATTATAATTCCACGTAAATTTACCTCAAAACTGGCAGACAGCGATGGTAGTGGCTTTTTGTTTCATTTGAAAACATGCACAAATTTTTTTAAAAGAAAAATATAAGTCTACAGAATTGTAGACCCACTCTGATGCCATGCTATAGCACCTTCAATTTTAAGTTCCCAGAATGCTACATCATTGTTATCGTGTTTAATTTTGAACGTAATTTGAGAGGAATAATAGACAGGTAATAAAATTTGAACTTTTTTCGCTGTTAATGGCTCAGTCTTGCTATTGGTAAGCCTGAAAGGAAATTTTCAAAACAATAAAATAACAAAAGTTTATATAAAATTCTTCGATTGGTAGCTAGTATCGTTTGCTGTGCCGCCGGCCCCTTAGTCGGCAAATTGGTTTATAATACGGAAAACATGAGTACAAATATATTCAATAGATGCCCTACTCATTTAATATTAGCACACATATTATACATGTAAGCATTAAACTACTTAAAATTACGAACAGATAATCATAAGTTTGTTTACTTTCTTATCCCGTGAACATCATCATAGTACTTTAATAGCACATCGATTCCTAAACTAGATTATAAGCCTATCATTTCTCATTAGTAGGCAAGATGTCCATTTTCATCATTTAATGTAACATGCAATTAAAGGGTACAATAATATGATATGCGCACACTTTTAAAATAGAGGAGTTTAGTGTGGCAGCCTACCTTACTTCCTAATTTCAAGCTTAGAGCATCTCCATTGCAATGTGGATGTTCATGCCATACATGGTGGAGAGACAGACACAAAAAAAAAAAAAAAAAAAAAAAAACGATGTGGGTCCCACATTTTCTTCTCTTTTTCTCACATTCCCTATGTTTCCCTACATTTTCCCATTTTTTCACAATAAAGATCCAATATCCATGCCCCTTCTATATCTAGAAGTCCAACTTGACATCTTTTACTATTATTTTATCTTTATTTTTACATCTCTTTTACTTTTTCACTTTTCCCTCTCTTTTTCACTTCACATCATCTATTCTATTTTTAATTAAAATAATCATCTTCTCTCTATCTCTCTCTTCCACATCACTCCTTAACATCCACATGCAATAGAGATGCTCTTAAGTTGGGGGAATTCTTTTAAGTTCCTAGTTCACGCGTACCATCGACATTAAGTAAAACATTCTTATTAGTACCCAATATTAAAGTTAAAATCAAATATAAAGGTTTTTAGGGATAAAATGAATAATTTTCAAAACTATTGGGCTACGACGGATCTTCAAAAAGTTTTGTATCGAATTAGCAATTTTCAAAAGAGGTTTGGGACTATTCTTAAAGAAAAATAGAAAATGGGCAGTAAACTTACACAAAATTCAAGTAGGGTCTAACTTAAACACATTTGAAAAGTGTGGGGACCTGGTGTGCAAAATGAATTAATTAAAAAGTCAAAATGACACCTCAAAATGAAGGCAAATGCCATTTTTTCGTTCGTGTTCGAACTAGAAGAGTGAAAAGGAAGAGAGGGTCTGAGAGGTCAAGGCCGCCGCCAATGATTTCATCACCCGCGAATACTTGTGACGCCGCCGCCTTCAAGCAGCGGTGGTGTCGTGGTTCAGAGGAGAGGTCGTGACCCATCAATTTCTTCTTTCCTTGCCCTTTCCTTTTTTTTTGGGAAATTTTGGGATTTTGTGCTGGTGATTGTGTGGACGTTTGTATGTTGGAACCCAAGAACAACTCGAACATAGCAGAAAAAGGATCGAAAAGGAAAACATGAAAAACACAGATCCAGACCGAAGTCAGGAGGTTTGACAAGCACATCTAACGCCTACATCCCCCTTTGAGCATCCACTAACAAGATACTCGATTCCATTCCAATCGAGAACCCAAATCAGGTAGATATTACACCAGTTATTACAGATAATCGCACTTTGCAAAGATAGAAACTCACTAAGAATCTGTCACTCACAAATCCTCACAAAGAAGACAAAAACTATGGTAAGATCTGTAAATCGGAGCAATACACGAAAAAACCTTAATCTGAGAAAAACTTTCTGCCTACAAGACGAAGACTCTCTCCCAAGATACCAAATGAGGCAACATCTAGGTAAAAAGGGCAGCATAAGCATCGGCTATATCCAACGGATGAGGGTAAACCACGTGGCACGATCTAAAGCACGAGAGTAAAATATCTTTGACCCACGAGGCCTATCATCCTTTTGGGTCCAGTGTTAGTGAGCCCAGCAACAACACCTCTCTCGATTTTGGGCCAATCAAGTTGCAGCCCAACAACAATCTCCACCTTGCTCCCATGATTGGGTCGGACTCTTGGAATGGATAAATAACCTGTTGATTTCTTCGCTCATCCTGCAAAAGGAACTAGTTAGCACAGATTGAGAGAAGTTTCACACAATTTTGAAACTTTCCCAAAGACACAATTTTAGTTCCCATATCTGAAGGGTTGTGATGAGTGGAAATCTTTTTCAATTTCAGAAAACCAAAAGATACAATATCTCTAATGTAATGGAACTTAACATCTATGTGTTTAGTTTTATCATGAAACATAGGATTTTTACACAAATGTATTGCACTTTGGTTATCTGAGAACAAGAGAGCATTTTCATCAACAAACCCAAATTCTTTGAGTATTCCACTCAACCACACTCCTTCCTTAACAGCATCAGTGGCTGAAATATACTCAGCTTCAGTTGTGGATAAAGCCACAATTTTCTGAAGCTGAGATTTCCAGCTAATCACTGAACCACAGAGTGTGAAGAAATAAGCAGAAGTAGATTTTCTATTATCTCTATCACTTGCAAAATCTGCATCAGTGTACCCCCTTAAAGATACTGCAGATGTTGTGGCTTGGAATAGAATTCCCAGCTGAGAAGACCCTTTAAGGTACCTAAGTACCCATTTAAGGCCTTCCCAATGGGCCTCACCTGGATTACCTATGTACCTAGCCAACACAGTGATTGAATATGCTAATTCGGGTTTAGAGGAGATCATAAGATACATAAAAAACCCAAGACATTACTATAAGGCACATTTTTCATTCTTTCACTTTCTTCGGGACAAGAAGGACACAAATCAGAAGGAAGTTTAAAATGTGCAGCTAAAGGCAAAGAACCAGATTTGCAACTTGACATGTTAAACTTTTTCAAGATTTTATCAACATAGTCACTTTGATGCAAAATTAGAGTGCCTAAAGATCTATTTGATCTATTTCTCACAATGTTCGTGCCAAGAATTCTACTTGCTCCACCTAAATCTTTCATTTCAAATTCAGAACTCAGTTTGAGCTTAACATCAAGAATGGAAGCATAGTTATTTCCAGCAAGTAACATATCATCAACACCGAGCAATAAATAGATAGAATCAGGCCCACCTCTACCTTTACAATACAAGCATACATCATATTTGCTTCTAACAAAACCTAAAGTTAGAACAAATGCATCAAATCTTTTGTACCACTGCCTAGGAGCCTGTTTTAGTCCATACAGTGATCTTCTTAGCAAACAAACATGATCTTCTTTACCCTTTTCAACAAATCCAGTAGGTTGTTGCATATAAATCAATTCATCTAACTCACCATAAAGGAAAGCAGTTTTGACATCCAATTGGTCAAGTTCCTAGTTAAAGTGAGCAGTCAAAGCAAGAATAATTCTTATAGTAGTATATTTAACAACAGGGGAAAAGATTTCATTATAATCAATTCCTTCCTTTTGTGTATACCCTTTAGCAACTAACCTAGCCTTATATTTAATGCCATTAACAGAAGAGATGTCATCTTTGATCTTATAAATCCACTTACAGTCAATCAATTTTTGATTTTCTGGCTTAGGCACAAGAATCCAAGTTTCATTTTTCAACAGAGAACTCATTTCATCATGCATAACACTCATCCACTCAGTAGAATTAGATGATTTAACAGCATCAGAATAGGTGGAAGGTCCATGAATGTCATTTACCAGCAGATAAGAGTAATAATCATCATACCTGGTTGAGGGTCTAATTTCCCTCCTAACTTTATCTCTGGCAAGCTGATAATTATCAGTTTCCGGCTCATTAAGCTAATCTCCTAAATCAGTATCCTCATCACTCTCATTGTGATTTGATCCATGATCATCATCCACATTATCATTAAATGCATTATCAATAAACACATCATCTTCTTGTGCAGTGGGTGCATTTGGAGGATCAGGTTCTTCAGGTAAATTAACAACTTCAATGATGGATTTCTCCACCCCAAATAAATCATTCACATTATCCTTGTTTCTAACAGATTCATTTTTCAAACAGATCATAATGTGTTCATGAAAAGTAACATCTTTTCTAATTATAACCTTATAGCCTCCTATTTCATGCATCCATAGCCTATAGCCTTTCACATTTTCAGCATAATCAAGAAAAACGCACTAAATGGCTCTAGGGTCCAACTTTCCAGAGTTAACATGAACAAATACAGTACAACCGAAGGTTTTTAGAAAAAGATAATTCACAGATTCTTCCTTAAATTTTTCTTCAGGAATTTCAAAATTTATGGCACTAGAGGGAGACCTGTTAATTAAAAAGGCTGTTGTTAGTATAGCTTCACCCCAGAAAGTTTTGGGTAAGCCTGAACTAATCAACAAGCACCTAACTTTGTCAAGTAAAGTTCTATTAATCCTCTCAGCAGTGCCATTCTGCTGAGGGGTGTTAACCACAGTTTTATGTCTCAAAATTCCATGTTGATTGCAGAAATCATCAAATTCAACATTGCAAGATTCCAGACCATTATCAGTTCTTAGAACTTTTATCTTTTGATCCATTTGGTTTCCAATCAAAACTTTCCAATTTTTGAAGACATCAAAGGTGTCACTTTTGTTTAAGCAAGAAAACCCAAATTTTTCTAGAAAAATTATCAATGATTAAAAGATAATATCTAAAACCTGAAGGTGTACATACAGTAGCTGGACCCCACAAGTCAGCATGCAAGTATTCAAGTATAGCAGCAGATTTATGCATGCCAATAAGAAAAGATAACTTAGTATGCTTACCTAGAATGCAACATTCACAAGATTTCAAACAATCAACACTCACAGCCTTCAGAACACCCATTTTCTAAAGTGATAGGAGACCTTTCAAACCAATATGTCCTAGTCTGTTGTGCCATTGAACAGAATCATCTATCTGTGAACTAAGAGCTGCTGCATTACTTTGAAAAACAAGACTGGCTTTAATACAGTAAAGTCCATGTTCTTTAGAGACATCAAACACCAATGTTTTTCCTTTAAAGATTTTCATGTATCTAGTCATAGGAAGGACTAGAGCAAAACCGGATTTGAGTTTCAAGGTCACAGTTCCTATCCCTCTCACCTTACAAGTCTGATTGTTACCCATAACAACCTGCCCACTAGTTACCTCTTTAAAATCAGTGAACCAATGCTTGTTAGGACACATATGAAAACTGCAGCCTGAGTCAAGTATCCATTGTTGACTCTGACTGCCTGAAATTACAGTAAAAACTTGTCCATCATTGTTCACTTAGTTTAAAGCAAGCATGGCCTTATCTTTCTTTTCTTTCTCTTTCTCCTCATTCATCCTCTTATAACAGTTGTCAATAAAGTGACCTAGTTTTCCACAATGATAACACACTTTCTTCTTCTTATCTTTCTTTTGGTTCTTGTTCTCGCCTTCTCCCTGAGTCTGATTTTTCTTATTACCATTTCCCCCATTTTTCTAACCTTTTTGACCCTTATTACTAGACCCTTTGCCCTTAGCCAATAAATTCTCACCAGACATTGACTCTCTAAGGTCAGATTTCAACTCTAACTCCTTATTTCTCAAAGCACTAATGATGATCTCAGTGGTAAAAGTATCTCTGCCACACTTAAGAGCATTTTTAACTTCTTTATATTTTTCAGGAATAGAGTTTAAAAGAACCACAGAAAGTTGATCTTCTGTAAAAGTTTGATCACAGTTTTTAAGATCCAAAGAAAGTTTGTTAAACACATCCAGGCTTGCATCGAGGTCAAGAGAAGGATCCATTTTGAAAGAAAATAGTTGTTTGAGAAAAAATACTTGTTAGGAACAGTTTTAGAAATATATGTATCTTTAATTTTCTTCTATAACTCAGTAGTAGTCGTAGTTTCAGCTATAGTTCTAATGACACCATCAGACAGATGAAGGAAAATAGTACTCTAGGCTAAATCCTCCAATTCAGACCTTTTGGCTTCATCAATGTTTGCTGGCCATGAATCATCTAATCCTTTAACACACTTTTGTTGCATTAACAACACCCTAACATGTTGACACCAAAGTTGAACATCACCCTTACCATCAAAGACATGTAACTCCATCTTAGAGGCAGTTAAAGACACGGTAAATGATATCACAGTACCTCACAAAAACAGATAGCACAGATGAAGCAGTTCAACAAGGAACCAATAAGCACAGAGACTAACAAATAGAAAGCCAACAATATCTTAACTAGAAGATAAGGTCACAAATAGCTCTAGTGAAAAAATAAAACTCACTCGAGGGCAATGCGTTTTGAAAAACCTATCGCACTACTAGATCCTTTCAAAAACCATAACCGAAGAGTGAAAATCTCCAGAAGTGGACTTACCCAATTTCCCTAGGTCTCAAATAAACCCTAGGATAGAGTTTACCACTCTCTGGGTTTTATAATTTTCAGATAGAAACGAAAACGGTTAGTCCCACTAACAGATCTCAAAAACTAATGAAAAATAGGAAAACCTTCACGAGTTCAAAGATCGATAGAGTTAGAGAGATTATACCAAAACCAGAATGGAATCACCAAAAATGTGGGGAGAGTGTCTTCACCGTTCAAGCCGAGGCTCTGATACCACTGTTGGAACCTAAGAACAACTCGAACATAGCAGAAAAAGGATCGAAAAGGAAAACATGAAAAACACAGATCTAGATCGAAGTCAGGAGGTTCGGCGACCAAATCTAATGCCTACATCTCCCTTTGAGCATCCACCAACAGGATACTCCATTCCATTCCAATCGAGAACCCAAATCAGGTAGATACTACACCAGTTATTACAGATAATCACCCTTTCCAAAGATAGAAACTCACTAAGAATCTATCACTCACAAATCCTCACAAAGAAGACAAACTATGGTAAGATCTGTAAATCAGAGCAATACACGAAAAAACCCTAATCTGAGAAAAACTTTCTGCCTACAAGACGAAGACTCTCTCCCAAGATACCAAATGAGGCAACGTCTAGGTAAAAAGGGCAGCATAAGTGTCGGCTAGATCCAACGGAGGAGAATGAACCACGTGGCACGATCTGAAGCAGGAGAGTAAAATATTTTTGACCCACGAGGCCCAATGATCCAGTTAGGTCCAGTGTTAGTCAACCCGGCAACAACGCCTCTCTCGATTTTGGGCCAATCAGGTGGCAGACCAACAACACTGTAGGTTAAATTCTTGCAAAGATCGTGTGTTATGTATGATTCTGGTGGATTTCGAAGTTGATGGTAGCACGGTGAAAAGTGGTATTGGCCCAGCGTGCATATGAGGTTATGTGTGTGCTGTGAATTTGGGTCTATTGCTACTAAGTGTGTTGGTGTTGATGTGGTGATTGATGGTGGTGGAAATTGTGATCGAGATAGAGCGGACTGAATGTATATGAAGGTTACCGGGCTGTAACTCGAATTCAAACTCAAGTACTTGGCTCGGGTTTTCGAATTCAAACTCGAGTACTTGACTCAAGTTTTTTCGTTCAAGCTAAAAGTAAATTGAAAGCTAGGTATGTGTTTTCTGTGGAGTGTGTTGATCGTGGGGACTGAACACGTCTCGGGTCGAGTTCTCCCCCCGACTCTCTTGTCAAATTTTGGAGGTTGTTTACTGAGGAGGGGAGTTTTCTACTGGGTTACTTTTATATGAGGATTTGTGTTGTGAATTTTTGAAGAAGATGGGGTATTGTAGTGGTATTTATAGGATTACTTTAGAGATCAGTTTGGATGAGGTGATTTTTTTTTAAATTCCAAGAGAGATTTCATTTGTTAATTCAATGAGGATGACATTGTGTATCTTGATATGCAATGTTTGAGAACCGTGAGTGATGATTGTAGCCCACTCTCAAATTCAAATGTTAAGATATGAGTTTGCTTCACTTGAAAATTCCAATTTAGATGATGAATGGAATCGTTTGAGAATAGGTTTGGATCTTCATCTTCTTTTAAAAGAGCAAGGATTAAGATAAAAATAATATTCAGGAGAACTTAGCCATCAAAATAGTTCTGCTCATGATATATTTGAGACACCTATGTAAAATAGGGATTTGGATAATAAGAATAATATTAAGTGAACATGTTTATTCAATAAGGATATTGTAGACAGATGACACATTTTAATAAATTGAATAATGGTGGAATGGCGCACTTTCAGATATTAAATTTTTTTTGTAAAAATTTGCAGTCGCTACAATCTTACCCTCTTAAATTAATTTCATCCTTGAAATTTTCAGTTATCTGATCTATGAGGTCTGGGTATTTGACTACAATCTCATCTTCTTTCTCCCAAGTAACCTTGTTTCTACTGTATTTACCCCACTGGACTTTGACTAAACGGACATTTCTTTTTCTTAGCATGTGGAGTTTTTTGTCAACAATGCACGAGGGTGCCTCTTCATATGTCAAATCTTTTTGGATTTTAATAGTATCGTAGCTCACTTTATGGCTTGCATTTGCGATATATTTTCTCAATAGTGAGACGTGGAATATGTATTGAATAGATGAAAGCTTCGATGACAAGGCTAATCTATAAGCCACATTACCAACTTTTCCACTATCTAGAATAGTCCGGTAGAGAGTGGTCAAAGCTTCCCTCTCTTACCAAAATGCAACACGCCCTTCATCAGTGCGATTTTGAGAAATAATTTTCGTCCGACATGAAATTTTAGGTCCCTTCTTCTAACATCTACGCAGTTTTTCTGCCTATATTTAGCTACCTTTATTCGTGGTCTAATCCTTTCAACAGCAGCAACTATCTTCTGTACTAGCTCTGTCCCCAAAATTTTCCTGTCGCCAACCTCATCTAAATATATTGGTCAATTGCATCATTGTTGTGTAGAGCCTTCGCAAGGTGCCATACTAATGGTAGCCTGGTAGCTGTTACTGTAGGCAAACTCTACCAAAAGCAAGTTGGTTTCCTAGTTTCAACTCAAGTCTAACACACAAGCTTGTAGCATGTCCTCTAGCGTCTGTATATTAAGTTAAGACTGTCCATCGATCTGAGGGTCATAAGCCGTAATAAACTTTAGCTTAGTTCCCATGCCAGTTTGTAATCTCTCCCAAAATTTTGAGGTGAACTCACAATCTTGATCTGATACGATGCCCACTAGCATCCCACACAGTCAAACAATCTCCCTAATGTAGATCTGTGATAATTGATCCATGTTAAAGGTCGTTTCTACAGGAAAATAGCTGGCAGATTTCGTAAGTCTGTCCACGATAACCCAGATGGCATCGTGACCTTTCACTGATCTTGGTAATCCGGTCATGAAATCCATGGAGATTTTCTCGTATTTCCACTACGGTATTTCCATATGGTTCAACAATCTCGAAGGCCTCTGGTATTTGGCCTTGACTTGTGGCCGAGCTAAACACCTACACATGAACCTCATATTGCATCCATTCATGTTCCTCCACCAAAATGAGTGATGCAAATCCTGGTACATGTTCGTTCCACCGGGATACATAGTGTAAGGAGCCGAATGCACTTCCGTTAAAATCTCACTTTTGATTTGCTTGTTATTGGGTACATATAAGCGGCTCATAAACATTAGTACCCCATTGGTTATAATCTCAAATCCGTCTCTCTTACCAGTGCTGACTTCATATTTGATCTTTTTAAAGAACTTATCATCCTTCTGAGCTCCACGATTCGATCCCTCAAATCAGCTTTAACATTTAGGCTTGCCTGTCTGCCTAATTTTTAGGTCGATGGGGTAAGCACCTTAATTCTTAGGTTCTAGACGTCACGAATCAGTTGATCTTGTTCTGTGCCCAATGCTTCCAATTGACCGGAGCTCATTCAGCTCAATGCACCTATAACCTTGTTGGCTTTCCCCGGGAGATAGTGGATAATGCAATCGTAGTCCTTCACCAACTACAACCAATGGCACTACCTTATATTAAGCCCCATTTGAGTAAAGAAATATTTGAGACTTTTATGGTCAATGTAGATCTCACACCTACATTCATATAAGTATTGTCTCCAAATTTTTAGCTCACGGACTACTACTGCTAACTCTAAAGCATGAGTTGGGTAGTTTTTCTCATATGGTTTTAGTTGCCTTGAAACATAAGCTATCACTTTTCCATTTTGCATTAACATGCGACCTAACCCCAGCTTGGAGGCGTCACTATAAATAACGAAACCCTCTATTACCTATGGTGTAGTCAATACTAGTGCTAAAACCAGTCCCTTCTTCATCTCTTGGAGACTCTTCTCACACTATTCCATCTGTTGAAACTTAACGCCTTTCCGAGTCAGCTGAGTCATAGGGGCAGTTATTTTTGAGAAGCCATTTACAAATCACCTATAGTATCAGATCAATCTCAAAAAACTCCTCACCCTGTACACATTTGAAGGTTGGGCTAATTTGTCATAGCCTTGAATTTGGTAGGATTGACCTCAATACCCCTAGTCGAGATGATGTAGCCTAAAAATCCAACCTTCTCAAGCCAAAACTCACACTTTTTAAAGCTGCATAAAACTTCTCCACACTCAAGGTTTCCAACACAATCCTCAAATGCTCCTTGTGTTTCTCGGGATTCCTGGAGTAAACCAGTATGTCGTCGATGAACATGATGACAAACTTATTTTGATACTAACGGAAAACCCGATTCATGAGATCCATAAATATCGCATGAGCATTCATGAGACCAAAAGACATTACTGTAAACTCATAATGCCAGTACCTCATCCAAAATGCTATCCTTGGTACATCCGTAGGTTTTATTTTCAACCGGTGATAACCCGAGCGCAAAATCTTTGCAAATATAGGAACACCCCTTAGCTGATCAAACAAGTCCTCGATCCTTGGGAGAGGATACTTGTTCTTAGTCACTAGCTAGTTGAGCTCCCTGTAATCAATACACATCCTCATACTATCGTCCTTCTTCGTCACAAATAGCACGGGCACCCCCCAAGGAGATACGCTCGGTCGAATGAAACCTTTCTCGAGCAACTCCTCCAACTGAACCTTGAACTATTGTAACTCTTTTGGTTCCATACGGTACGGAGCTTTGGATATGGGAGCAGCTCTTGGTACCAAGTTGACTGAGAATTCAACTTTTCTATCAGGCGGAATGCCCAATAGATCGTTTGGGAGATGTCAGTGTACTCACAAACGACTGGCACCTGATCAACGGTGATCTCTTCTGTTGGTTCGTTGGAAGCTGGCTAGATAGCCATGGCAGTTACCTTTAGCCAGCATTTTCTCTGCCTATAAGCCTAAGACAAGGACAGGAAAAGCCTCAATTCCTGAAAGAGTGAAAGTACGGTGGGCTCTATTCATAATTGGCTATCGAAAGTTCACTTTTATTAATCTTCAAGTTGAAATCTTTGATTTAAAATCCATATTTCATTTTTTTTAACTTAAATACGATATAAATTTTTTGTAGCACGAAAGAATGAAACTGTAAATTGAAAAATAAAACAAAAATGAAAGAAAACGAAGTGTTTTTCTAGTTAATAAGTTAAGGGCAAATAAGGAATTTAAAAAATATGTGAGGGTAAAATAGGAAAATAAAAAATTTTCAATCATCCATAGTTATATATATATATATATATATATATATATTAGTGATAGTGATTATAATCTTTATTATGCTAGACCGGGGGGTAAAATGATCATTTTTTTAATTTGATTAGGTTTAGTGAAATGAATAAATAGTGATAACTTTATTCTTTACATAAAAAACCATGTAAATGTTTGGGCTTGCAAGTTGGGTCAGTCCAATTCCCGAGGGTCACTCTGCCAAATTTTTTATGGGAATAAATCAAACAATTAAACTATCATATTTCCGTAATAAAAGTAAATAGAACATTAATAGTCATAGTAGTTTGCCCAGTTTTTATTTTTTAATTCTGATTAATTTATCTATGATAATTGACTATTAATATTTGAATACATGTTAGGTGTCCGATCATATGAATTAGTTGCCCTTGAGATGATGTCTTAGTTGCTGCTACGAGATTGAGGTTGGCGAGTTGTTTTGACCGCAATACCAAAAGCTGCTTCGAAACCGAAAGTCTAATACAAAAATTGTAAGTTAATTGTTTTCACAAATTTATTATTGGGTAATTAGCGCCACAAGGACCCAACATTTAATCTCGCTCCCTGCTAAGGACCTGTGGTTTATTTCTTGGCATTTTAGTCCCCAAACTCACAATCCGTTGCACATTCAGGACTTCTGTTAGCTTTCGGTAGCTTTCAACTGTTAAGTGACCCCATGTGCGTCTCATGTGCAATTTTTCAAGTTCAAAATGGTCCGAAACTTTTGATATCGTTACAATCAAGTCCCAAAGTTTTAAAAATGTGTACGCTAGTTTACAATTTTACATTTTATTTTTTTTTTGTAGGTGCTTATTTTGTCAGTAACTAATTTGATACTGATTAAATAGTTTTTATAAAAAAAAATTCAACGCAATAGTATTTGTTCGTATTAGTATACCATCACCACTCTCAAAATTTTCTTTAGCATTAGAGACGCACACATTTTGATTTTTAACCCAACAAGAATAATAAATATAATTATTGTACATACATAAAATTTTATTAGGAATATATTACTGTAAAAAATATATTGAATACAAAGAATTAATCAAATCAAAGCACAAAAATAAAAAAATAAAAAGAAAAAAGTCGAAAAAAAAAATTTAGCATTAGAGATCTACATATTTTGATTTTAAACAACAATTAATAATAAATGTAGTTATTGTACCTACATAAAATTTCATTAATAATACATTACAGTAAAAAAATATTTCGAACACAAAAATTTAATCAAATTAAATAAAAAGATACAAAAAATCAAATAAAAAATTAAAAAATTAAAAAACCCATGCCACCCACCCCACCCTACTCCACCAATCCCCAAAATCCACCACCACCATCACGCTACTGGTGGTGGTGGCGGCTACCACCGCTGCTGGTGGTGGCAGCCCCAAATTGATAATCTTCATCTTCTCTTGCTCGGTCGCAGAAATAATCAATATTAATATGAACACTTGTTGCAATTAGGCTTTGATTTTGAGCAATTACAGATCAAATCAACAAAGTCTCGTCTTCTCGATCTCCAATTCGTTCATGAATTGCAATTTTCTTCGCAGAAATGGGTTTCGAGAAGAGGATGAAGCAAGTACATCCCCCCACGTGCTCCAAGTTCCCAGAGAAGATACTCCGGTAATGACTTGGATCCATTAATTAATTTTAGAAATAATTAGCGTAGAAATGAAAAGTCAAGTAAAATTAATAATTTAACCAAGATTTAATTTTCATTTGATGAAAAAATAGCATTCAGTAAATTTTTAACAAAAATTAAAAAAAAAAATGTGTAATATTAAAATATAAAAATTAGGCTTGGCCCATTAATTAAATAATTAGCTAATAAATGAAAATTAATTAAAATTAGAAATTTCACTAGCATTTAATTTTGTTGCGATACAATTACAAATCATTAAATTTTTACATAAAAATAAAAAGAATCATGCAACAATAAAATTAAAATTTAGATTGGACCCTTTACTTATTTTAGAAACAAAACTTAAGAAACGTGAAATTTATAATTTTATTATTTTTTTCATGGTTTAATATATAACAGAATCCATATAGGGTAACATGCATTTAGAAATAAGGAAATGTGCGTTAATGCATATGGACAATTACACATATGAAAACACACGTCTACAACTAATATACAAATATTTATGAATCTTTTTAATTTCTTTAGATAAAATATAATATTAATTATTAAGAATATAATAATTTAGGAATTAGTATAGCACTTAATTTCTTGTCAAGTCAATTGAATTTTTTTGGGTTGTAGAAATATTTATTTTGGAAATCCTTCAAAAATCAGCTTTGCCTACTTGAAAAAATAAAATATCCCACATAGTGTAGTTATAAAAGAACAGTGTGTGTACAACTTTATAAAATACTAATTATTAAGCAAGTAGAAGTTATAGCCGATGGTTACTACGGGGAATTAGTATCTGGTTTTCCTTTAGTTTAATAATAAGTTTTTAATTAATAATAATGGATGAAAATCCCGTAACGGTCCCATAATGCACGCCAAATTTGAGGTTAAGGTACACTTTAGTGGCTCCGAGCGATCAATGAAGATTATCGACCGCATTTTCTATGCAAACGTTTATGCACTATGAAAGAAAAATTATGTTATTTAAAAATAAAAAATAAAAAATAACCAACTATAAATTTTTAGGATAGTTATTAATTTTTAATTTAAAAAATAAAAATAAAATTAAAATAGAAAAAATTGAATTATTGGTTTTTATCATTAAAGAAGTAAAATTCACCACTCATTTTTTAAAATTTCATTTATAATTTTTAATTAAATTTATATTCTAATATAGAGGTAAATTTTATTTATTTATTTTTAAATTGAACGCTTAATAAATTAATAAAATTCATGAATTTTGTAACTTTAATTTCATTAGATAAATAAAAGATATATTACTTGTTCAGAATATAATTTAGGAATTAATTAATGTAGCCAACAATTAATTTAATGTCCAGTTAATTAAACCCTTTTTGGGTTGTCAAAATATCTTTTTGGGTTGTAAAATATTTATTTCGATAGTCCTTCAAAAATAAAATTCTTAGCTTTCTCTCCAAAATTTTAAATAATTTGGATAATTTTCTATAGAGTAGAAAAGAAAAAGTATCACACATCAGATAGTTATTAGAAAAGCGGCATGTATGACTTTATGAAACACCTACCAGTAGGCATGTAGAAGTTGTAGCCAATAGCTACTTAGGGAAATTGGTGACCGATTTCTCTTTAGTATAATAATAATTTTGTTATTTAATTTAATTACTTTTTAGTTTAATTTTTTAATTAATAATAATGAATGAAAATCTTATAGATGCCCAACAATTTGTGTCTAATGTGCAGTTAAAGTACAATTTTGTAGCTCTAGGCCATGAGCAAAATTATTGACCATATTTTTCCTTCAAAAATTTATATAATATGAAAAATCTTCTAGGATATTGAGAATTAAAAGCACAAGAAAAAACTAACTATAAATTTTTTAGAAAAATTATTAATTTTTAATTTAAAACAATGTATATAAAATAAAAACACAAAAATGAAATCATATTATTGGTTTTTATCTTAAAGAAATGAACTTTAGCACTCATTTTTTAAAATTCCATTTATAAATTTTTAATTAAATACATATTTTTTAATATAGAGATAAATATTTTTGTTAAAATTAAAAACTAAAAAAAAATAATAAAATCCATGAATTTTTTATTTCAATAATAATGAATGAAAATCCAATAGGCAATTTTATTCACCTAAAAATTTTAAAAAAATAAAATTTGTAAAATTATAGATCAGTAAAATGATTTTTCAATCATTAAAGTTAAGTTGGGAAATGTTTTTAATTTCTAATTAAGTGATTACATTATTATATTTTTTGTTAATCTATTATATTAATTACCACATAATTATTCAGTTTTTAGAATTAATTATTAAGATATAAAATATGAAATATGGAGGATAGTTTTAGAAATCATTCTTAAATTAAAAAACTTTGTTAAGTTATTCATAAGTTTTTAGAATCGTTTATTTTATTAATAAATTTATAATGCTTTAGGATTAATTTGATAATTATAATTTACGTAGGTTGGAAAATTTTGAATTGTTACAAACATTTTACAAACTGAATTGCAGGATGATTGGTAGTACTTAAGGTGTAAGAATTGGGAAAGAAGATCGATTACTATTGGGGTACACAGGGCTACACCGGTATATGCTTAACCGCCAATGAATTGAAATTTTTGAATGCTATTCAATGTTATGTTGTCAAATCACAAACTGAAATTGAAGATTGGTATTCCTGTAGTGTTGTTGAGAAACATTGATCATTAAGTAGGTTTGTGTAGTAGAATCCAATTGATTATTACAAGAATTGGGGAACACATGGTAGGCAAGAATTATTTTTGAATGCAATGCAGGTCACACAATACTCATTCCTAAAACGACATTAACTTCATATAATCCAAGATTAGCATTTAAATTCAGGCAGAAACATGTTCGTTTGATTGTTTCCGATCCAATAATGATCAACAAAAATTGGGGAAATCACTTTCCAATGTTGGAATTTATTAGAGGAGGTCGATATTCAGCCATTGGGCAATTGTTTACTGTTGTCTCCAAAGTTACAAATGGGATTGACTGAAAATTTTGATTTGTGATAATGATGATAAATTGGGAAAATTTTGATTTGTGACAACGATGATAAATTGGTGTTTAAAGAAATAATTCAAAACTTAGAGTGATTTTTATGATTTATAATATTTATTTGGTTAAATGCATATCACCACAATGTTATTCTACCTATTCAAATGCACTTCCATCTAATACTCTCTACGTTATAATTGTTTTAAGTTCGATTATTACACAATATTATTCAATTATATTTTTATATCTAATGTGGAACATCTCTTAATTAAACATTTTATATTAATAGTCCAACACTAGTTTTTATCACTTCAATTATAATTGCATCTAATGTATGTTATTTAAAAAGATAATGTTTTTCTATCTATAAGACCTGTTCTTTAGAATGTTTTCATCCCGTGGAACGCATGGTCTGGATACTAGTTATGTGATATAGTAGACGAAAAATGCTTCTCCATCCTTCCCACAAAGATAGTCAACTTCTTATTTGGCTTGAAACTGATTCTGTGATTGCATTTAATATTCTTACAAAACAAGATCATGGGTCTTGGAAGCTTTGCTATCTTATTGCCGAGATTATTCAGTTTATGCAGGCGCATGAAGCATTTTTGTCCCATATCCATCGAGAAGCTAATAGGGCTGCTGATTGGTTTGCTAATTTATGTCATAAGGTTCCCCAGCTGCAGTTATATTCCCCATCTTTTATCTCAGGTCAAATCCAAGGTATTCTCAGAATGGATTAGAAGTAGGCCCCATACATTAGGCTAGGTTAATTGGCTTTTAATCTCTCTATTTAGACTGCTTATATTGTGTTATGATTAGTGCCTGATTTTTTGTTATTAAGTTTGTTCTAGCTGCCTTGCTTTAAGCATTGCTGTAGTTTCCCTAAGTAGAGGCCTTGGTCCAGTCCCCCTCCTTGTATCTATTTTTTAATTCAATAAAAAGGTAGGGGTATCCAAACCCCCCTCCCCCCAACCCCCCAATGGGGCACAGATGGAGGAGTAAAACCCACATCGAAACCCTTCTAGTGTTTTCTTAGGGAAAAAAAAGAAAAGAAAAGAAAACTCAATTAATATTTTTGGAAAAGTACAATTTACAAATATTTTTACTAATTTACCTTTACACATAATTATTATTCAACTCTATTACTTCGTATTTGTTGATTACAATATACATTAAATAGAAATAGATAAGGAAACCAAAAGTTAATTAACGAAAGTTGACTGTTATTTTGAGATGGATAAAAAAGGAATAGCAAACTGTCTTTTGGAATAGAGGAAGTATAAATTATTGAAAATTGATGTGCTTCCATTCTTCACTTCATCCGATGGGCAAATTCAAATAATTCATTCATACTAATTATATTAATGGGAATAAAAATTCTTATATTGTACTATTAATCAAAAGATGTTAACAATATTTATAGTTTTTATAAATTTATGATCGGGTAATTGGTGCATTTCGTTATAACTGTTAATTCTTAGTGCCTTATTTGGTTACCAAATCCATAATTTTGCCTCGCCAAATAAAGTACTGTCAAACTAATTAAATTCAAAATATTAAAAAGAAAATTAAAATGGAAAAGTGAAACTATTTTTACTAGGAACAAGGCTAGTATATAAAAGGATTATTTTCGCAAAAGGATCCGAAAGAATCGATTTTGCAACAGTTCCAGCCCCATTCTTTTTTTTCGTCATGCTACCCTCAACTGATCAGAAATTATCATAGCAGGCCTCTGGTAATGATTTCCACCCAAATATTTCGTTAACTTATCCCTTTTTGTCTTTTAGTGCAGGGCAAAATTGTCACTAAAAGAATGGATGCTTTTGTGAAATGAACCAAATAAATTACAAAAAAATCCTAACATTTAGAGCTTATTACAATCAAGTCTCAAAGTTTAAAAAATATATGCTTTAATTTAATCCCAAATTTTAATTAAATTGTATAATTTTACCTTTTATTTGATACTGATTAAAGAGTTTTTATCGGAAAATTTAAATATCTTAGCATTTGTTCCCATTAATATCATAACTTTAGAAAATGTTATTTAGCATTAGAGATGGACACATTTTTATTTTAAGTAATAGTTACTAATAAATGTAATTGTTGTGCCTAAACAAGATTTTATTGGGAATATATCACTGTAAAAAATATACTAAAATACGAAGATTTAATCACAAAAATAAAACTAAAAGAACAAAAAACCTCCCCTTGAAACCGCCATAGTTGCTAGTGGTCTTTCAAAAATTTTGTTTAGCATTAGAGACACACACATTTTGATTTTAAGTAATAGTTAATAATAAATGTAATTGTTGTACCTAAATAAGATTTTATTGGGAATATTTCACTGTAAAAAATATAACGAAATACAAAAATTTAATCACAAAAAAGAAAAATAAAAGAAAATAAACCCCCCGATACCACCCTGGTGGCCTTTCGAAAATTTTATTTAGCATTAGAGGCATGTATATTTTAATTTTAAGTAACAGTTGATAAAAAATGTAATTGTTGTAGATAAATAAAATTTTATTAGGAATATATCACTTTAAAAATATACCAGAACACAAAGAATGAATCATACAAAAAAATAAATAAAATCAAAAAATCAAAAATAATAAACCCCCCATCCCGAGCCCGCCCCGCCCACCCACCGACTGAAATCGCAACCAAACTAGTAGTAGCGAAACCACCACCAGCAACAACTACTAGTGGTTTTGCCACAACCAACATCGAGATCTGGTGGTGGTGGTGGGTTTGGGAGTGGGGGGGTGAAGCAGTGTCGGGCCAGGGTGGGGTGGGGTTTTTTTTTTTAATTTTATTTTTGATTTTTGATTTTTTGTGGTTAATTCTTTGTATTCCAATATATTTTTTAAAATGATATATTCCGAATAAAATTTTATTTATCAACAACAATTATATTTATTATAAACTGTTGCTTAAAATCAAAGAAAATTTTCAAAAGACCCCCAACAGTGGTGGCGGTTTCGGATGGAGGTTTATTTTTTATTTTTTGATCTTCTTTTATTTTTTGTGATTAATTCTTTGCGTTCTGATATATTTTTTACAGTGATATATTTCCAATAAAATTTTATTTAGATACAACAATTACATTATTATTAATGGTTGCTTAAAATCAAAATGTGTGTATCTCTAATGTTGAAGAAAAATTTCGAAAGTTATGAGATTAATGTGAACAAATGATATTATATTTAAATTTTCCGATAAAAACTATTCAATCAGTATCAAATAAAAGGTAACATTATACAATTTAGTTAAAATTTGGGACTAAAGTATATATTTTTCAAACTGTAGGATTTGATTGTAATAACCTCTAAAAATTAGGAGCTTTTGTGTAATTTATTTGGTTCATTTCACAAAACCTACAATTCGTTCACTGATTATTTTACCCTTACACTAAATGATAAAAAAGCCAAGTCAACGGAATAACAAAATCTATACCTTCGGATCCTTTTGCAAAAATAACCCAAACCATAAAATTATTACTCACTCAATGATCATGTTTGATTAAAATTTACTTAATTTCTCAATAATATCATTTAGATTTTTTAATGGGTGTTAATTAAAGTGGGATGGCATAGATTATTATTTACGACGAAAACGACCTCATAAATTAAAAATGAGCGCATTAAAAAAATTAAAAATTAAAAATGACCAACGATATTACTACCTTCGTCCCAAAAATATCATTCACTATTCCTTTTTCGTCGGTACCAAAATATAGGCCACATTCCTTTTTAAAATGTAGTTAAAATATTATTTGTCTTTTATGCCCTCATTTAATATACATTGATATAATCAAAATATAATAGTTAAAATAAAATATCTAATAAATAAGATGGCATATTAGGAAAATTATCTTGAATTGTACTTTTTCAATATTATTAATTACATTTTTCTTAATCTGTATGAAGATAATAAAAGGGCTATAATTTTGGGACGGAGATAGTATAATAGTTTAGTGGCATCTGCATGTTTCTCAAGACCTCATTTAATGGAGGAAAAAGTCAACTATTCTACTACTACAAAATTTAACTTGGCTGCTATCCTTACATTGGTTGCTACTATTTATTTGTCTTTAAGTCAAATCAGGTATTAATTAATGAATAATTCTATGGAGACATTTTCTATTGATATTTTGAACTAGGGCTGAACAACCAAACCGTAAAATCGCAAATCCGAACCGAAATCGCTTTTTCGAATCCATGGTTTTGATCCACGTGGATCCGATCAACGATTTGGTTTTGAACCGAACCGAACCGCCGAAAAGTGGTTTGGTTTAGGTTTGAAAATTTCAAAACCGTTTCAAACCGCCAAACCGCAAAAAAAAATAATAATAAAAATAATAATAAAAAAATAGAAAAGAGGAAATTACACAAAAAGTCTTCAATTATACAATACAAAATTTAACTTGGCTGCTCTCCTTGCATTGGTTGCTACTATTTATTTGTCTTTAACTGAAATCAGGTATTAATTAATGAATAATTCTATGGAGACATTTTCTATTGATATTTTGAAATAGGGCTGAACAACCAAACCATAAAACCGCAAATCCGAACCGAAACCGCTTTTTCGAATCCATGGTTTGGATCCACGTGGATCCGGTGAACGATTTGGTTTTGAACCGAACCGAACCGCCAAAAAGTGGTTTGGTTTAGGTTTGAAAATTTCATAACCGTTTCAAACCGTCAAACCGCAAAAAAAAATAATAATAATAATAAAATAGAAAAGAGCAAATTACACAAAAAGTCTTCAATTATACAATATACATTTCATTTTACATTTTAAATACATACACTTAGCCACTTACAGTCCATGTATAACTCTCTATTAGTGCAGATTCCAATTACTTAAAAAAATAAAAAATTCAGAACGTGTCGCTGTAAGAGCAAGCCACGTCAACTGGAATTAAAAAAAAAAAAAAAAAGAGAAGACCCGATTGGTTCCACCCGGAACTGGGTCGGAAACGCAAGAACCACAACGAATTTTACATTGTAAAAATCGGTTGTGGGCCTAATACCCAAGAACCGACCGTTTTTGGGCCGGTTCTCAGGTATTGGACCCAGAACCGATTCTACCCGAGACTTGAAAAAAAAAGCTTGAAACATAACCCAACGTCTTGTCGTCTTCACAGTCCAACTCTTTCACTGTTCAATCTTCAACCCTAGCTCCCCCAATTTCGTAAAGCGAGCCAGCAACCCTCGTCTATGATCCATCTCAATCTTTCACCGTATCTGCAGTAGCAAGCCAGTAGGCAGCAACCCTCTCACCTTCTCTACTCTCTCAATCGCACTCTTGATGTCTTGCACAGTCGCTACTCGCTAGCCCTTCACGAACTCAAAACTCAAAAGAGTAAGTGTCCATCTCTAATTCTCTATTTGATTACTCTCTTGATGTTTGATTATTGTATGAAATTACATTAATTTGAGTGTCTATCACAATATTTAGTTTTTAGCAAACAGTCATAAGATATCAAAATTCTATTTTGGATAGATCTGACGCATTAGGCAAGCTTCGACGTTCATTTGAATTGAGTTGAGATTTTATTATGAATTAAATATTTTAAATACAACTCAAGTTCCAATATTGTTAATGATGGCTCATTCAATTTTTTTCCTTGTATATTTTGAAAGCTACTCTCCACCCACAATTTCGTCTGATTTTGTTTCTTAAAGCCAAATCTCATTGTGGCATTGCCTTGTTTATTCGATAATTGATCTCTGTTTAAGTGTCTATGCCACCAATAATTGTGTTGGAAGAAAACTTTGATTGTGTTGGAAGAATAATAGTCCAAGAAAATTTTGATTTTGTTGGAATAAAACTTTGGCAAGAAAATTTAACTGACTATGCCACCAATAATTGCGGTGCCACCAATTTCAAATTTGTCCCACCAGTTATGCAGAAGTTAGGTTGCCGGAAGCACTTCAGCCTTTAATATTATATAGATTGTGTTTTCTTTATTTTAACTAAGAAAATGACTCTTTCTTTTGTGGACCAGTTCACTTCCCTTTGATTTGGTGATCATTTTACTTTGAACTACATTTTTCTTTTATCGTTATTAATAAAATGGCATATGCTTTTACTTACTCTTTTATCGTTGTTTTCTGGGCCATATCTCACAATCTAATAGCGTCCGAAATCAAAGGTAATCTCAAGGGAAAAGTGAATCTCAGCATATGTTTTGAATAGAATAAAAGGAACTAAAAATTGACAAATGCTAATATTGATGAGTTTTTCGACTAACTTCTTGTTATTAACTGCAGCATCGAATCTGCACTCAATCTTAATTTGGAAAAAAAGTGCAACACACTTCAGAAAGATCACTGAAGGTAAAACATTTTTTATTTTATTATTATTTTTTTTGCACTATGAAATGCTCATTAATGCAATAATAACAATTGGAGTATTTGACAACATTCACTATAAGTATTGTATCAATGTACAAAATAAATTACCCACAAAGAAGATTATAAAAACAGTGGGTGTGTGAGATTTTTTTTGCTCCCTTTAATGACACCCCGAATCACTCTCACAGTCACAGAGGCCAAAGAATTCACGCTCGATTTAGGATAGCTTGTGTCCTGTAAGGCTATTAAATGAAATGATAAGAGTTTTTTGTGCATTTGTTTACAGCTTTCTAGTAGCTAAGAACATTAAGGACTATTAGGTCTAATTTAGACATCATCACATAACAAACAATAGAAGCAAATTTTTGCCAAATTTGTGATGTGAAAATGAAAGAAGAAAGTAAGAAACCAAGACTTTGTGCTAAAGCTTTTAGTGATTGTGTTGTTGTTGTAATTTATTAATGTTCGTATTTGTCGGATGTACATTTAAACTTGTAGAATGCTTATTTGCTGAAGATTAACAAAGAGATTCCACTATTACATTGATGATCACTGGATACTTGCACGCCAAGCATATAAGTTCAATCAATGTTAAGCTGCACTATTTTAAATAAATTCTTGTCTTTTGATTTATTTGGACAGTTAATATTTATTTATATTTGTCGTATATGCATACATTAATATGATCATTGAAACCGTAAAAATATTTCCTAAATTGTAATTGACCATTTAAGTTATGAAATGATTGTAATTATAAATTTAAGTTATTTTGGTGTTGTGATAAAAATTGTACTGGTTTCAAACGATTAAAGTTGTTTAATTTGTTGGTTATAGATTATTAAAAATGGGCCCACTTTCAGTACATCATTAAATTCCAATTCAAAATGAGTCTGTGGAGATGCAACAACGTGGGAAGGGACATAAAATGTCAGATCTGTGGGCTCACTTTAATGAGAAGAATGATGGAAATGTAGAATGTATTTATTGTGGAAAGGTGTACATGCATCATTCTAAAGGTGGGACTAGTACATTGCGAAATCATGTTGAGGATTTGTGCAAGAAGTATCCATATAGGCTTCAAGACAAAAGGCAAAAGACGTTAGCTTTTGGTGGCTCTAAAAAGGATTCTGTTTTAGATAGTGGTGGAGGTAGTGGTGGACAACTAGTCAAGTTTACTCAGAAAGGGGTAAGAGAATAGGTTACTAGGTACTTCATACTATCTGAACTACCTTTTCGACACGTGGAAGATGAAGGTTTTCAAGGTTACACAAGGTACTTTTTTCCAACTTTTGTTTTTCCTTCAAGGATAACAGTTGCTAGGGATATATATCGTCTGTTTCCTGATGAAAAGAAGAAATGGAGGAAAGAATTGAGTAAACATAGGGTGGCTTTGACTACTGACTATTGGACATCAATACAAAATGTTAGTTACCTGTGTTTGATAGCTCATTGGGTTGATGATGATTGGAGACTTCAAAAATGAATAATCAATTTCATCCAAGTTCCTAGCCACAAGGGTGATATGATAGGACATGATTTGATTTCTTGCCTTAATGATTGGGGAATCAGTAAGATTTCTTGTGTGACAGTTGATAATGCCTCATCTAACGACGTAGCAATATTGACACTGAAAAGTAGTTTGTTAGAGAAGAAAAATGGTCTAGTTCTTGGTGGAGAAATGTTTTATATGAGGTGTTGTGCTCACATTCTTAATCTTATAGTTTGTGATGGTTTAAAGAAATTGATGATGCTATTTCATCCATCCGTAATGCTGCGCAATATGTTAGATCTTCTCCGGCAAGACTCAAAACATTTCGAGAGAATTGCAAAGCTGCAAATATTGAGCCTTGAGGTGTGCTATGCTTAGATGTGTCAACTAGATGGAATTCCACCTACATGATGTTGCAAGCCGCATTGAATTTTAAGAAAGAATTTGATATTATGAGAAGTGATGCAAACTACACAACATACTTTGTTGAAGAAAGACGCACAATGAAAAGTGTAGTTGGACCACCGAAAGACGCCGATTGGGAGCAAGCTAAGGTGTTTGTTAGATTTTTGAAAATTTTCTATGATATGACTTTGAAAATTAGTGGTCAAGAACTATGTGAAGTCCATGGAGAGTTGAAAGAATTCGCTAAAGAGCCAAGTAGCTTGATGGGATCCATGGCAACTAACATGAAAAATAAATATGATAAGTATTGGGGAAATCCTGAAAAGATTAATCCGTTATTGTTCATTGGAACAGCTCTTGATCCTAGGTGCAAATTGGAATTGCTTAAAGTTGGGTTTGAGCTCATTTATGAGGCCCAAATTGTTAACATGTTGTTGAGGAATGTTGAAGGCACACTTCATAGACTATATGGTTGCTACAAGGAAATGATGGGTCCACTATTAGTTCCACCAAAGGATGTTACTCAATCTGGTAGCTCACATGCTTCAGAACCTCCTTTGGGCATTTCCAAGCCCGTTCCCTCAATTTTTAAAGCTACTAGACTTGTACGAGAAGCTCAAGTGGAGAAGAATGATTTGTTGGATTACTTAAATGATCGTTGTGAAGATTTGATTGATGAATCTTTGGACATACTACTTTGGTGGAAATTAAATGCAAGTAGGTATAAGATTGTCTCTCAAATTGCAAAAGATGTGTTGGCTATTCAAATATCCACAGTTGCCTCCAAGTCGGCATTCTCTACTAGTGGTCGGATTCTTGATTCATTTAGGAGTTTGTTGAGTGCAAAAATGGTCGAAGCAGTGATTTGCTGTAAAAATTGGTTGCACAGTAGCAAAAAGCCTATAGTGATTCGCCAATACTTGGAAGAAGTAGAGGCATTAGATGATTCAGAGAAAGCTACAGAAGGTATTATAATATTTGGTTTGAAACTCATTTTCTTTTATTGATGATTACTTTATATCATTTAATTACAATTAATGGATAAATTTACAATATTTTTATGTTTGTGCAGATAATGAATCATGCGTTACAACTGAAGATGTAAGGCCGATTGACATTGATTGAGATGTTATTTTGTACTAATGTAATTGAACTTTGGTTAAGTGCATTTTGATGTAGTCTATTCCTGTAAAATCTGTGATCAACATTGATTTTGATATCTACATGTTATGGTGAAATTTTAGACTAATATTGTAGAATTTTTGTTGTAATATATATTTGGTTTTACATTTCTTGATTTTTATTTATATTGATGCTTATGTTATATTGATAAATTCTAAGTTAATATTTATTTTTAAATGGAATAGTATTTGCGTGTTCTGCTTTATGTTTCCTAAACCGTGGTTTTAAACCGAACCAAACCGAAAAAAGTGGTTTGGTTTGGTTTGGTTTGGAAAGTGAAGTGGTTTGGTTTCGTTTGAGATTTTTCCAATCCGCTTTAAGTGGTTTGGTTTGAAAATTTGTCGGAAACCGCCCAAACCAAATCGTGTTCACCCCTAATTAATGTCCAACAATGGAAGTCATCTATCTTCGCGACTCTGACCTTCGCTAATGTATTCATCGTCAGTTTTCTTGTAGATCGGCTATTGGTGGTGCCAAGACCGCCAGCAGCTGCTGCTGGTGGTTTCGCCACCAACACCACCACCACTGTGGTGGTGGTGGATTTTGGGGTTGGGTGGAGCGGGATGGGGTGGGTTTTTTTAATTTTTTCTTGTTTTATTTGATTTTTTGTATTTGCTATTTAATTTGATTAATTCTTTGTGTTCAAAATATTTTTTTACTGTAATGTATTATTAATAAAATTTTATGTAGGTATGATAACTACACTTATTATTAATTATTGCTTAAAATAAAAATATGCACGTCTCTAATGCTAAAGAAAATTTTTTGATTTTTCTATTTTTATTTTTTTTATCATTGTGATTTGATTTGATTAATTCTTTGTAGTCAATATATATTTTTATAATAATATATTCCTAATAAAATTTAATGTATGTACAATAATTATATTGATTATTTATGGTTGGTTGAAAATCAAAATGTGGCCGCCTCGAATGCTGAAGAAAATTTTGGAAAGTGGGGATATTATATTAATACGAACAATACTACTGTGTTGAAATTTTTTTATGAAAACTATTGAATCAGTATCAAATTAATTACTGACAAAATAAGCACCCGCAGAAAAAATAAAATATAAGATTGTACAATTTAACTAAATTTGGGATTAACGTATACATTTTTCAAACTTTGGGATTTGATTTTAATAATATCCAAAGTTTCAAGCCATTTTGAACTTGAAAAATCGCACATGAGGTCACTTAACTGTTGAAAGCTAACAGAAGTCCTGAATGCGCAACGGATTGTGAGTTTGGGGACTAAAATGCCAAGAAATAAACCACAGGTCTTTAGTGCTCAACGAGATCAAATGTTGGGTCCTTGTGGCGCTAATTACCCTTTATTCTATGTTTACTAGCTATTTTACCCATGCATTGCACGGGAGATAAAATTTTCAGCTAAATAACAGTATTGATAGATCTTAACAGTATTAACATAACACCCGTCACAACAATAAATTTAATTAATGTAACTAATAAACAATTCTATAAAAAATTTGATAGAGTTTCCCCTATATTTCGTTCAAATCTATCCTGTAAATATCTAAAGAACAACTCACAAAAATCTACATAACTTAATTTACTATTCTCCAAAAACCTCAACAATAAAGGCACGGTATTGACAATGAATATATGAATAATGATTTTTAAAATTTGATTGTGAATTATATTCAGCATATAGATATATTATAGAAAGAGCAATGCAGTTTGAAAGACTCCGACACCCCACTTTTTCCTCCCTCCAAAACACTTGTCCTCATCTCCACTCCGTAGCTATGTCACCCTCTTCATTGCACGAGTAAATATGTAAAATCTATATATTAATAAAACCAGCACATTTTCCCGCCACTTCTATCTATTTTTCTGAATTAAAAAATCAATTTTTAATTATGGCAACGAATTTTACCGCTTCTACATGTCTTTTCCAACTCGACTTCTTCTTCAGCGTGTATACATATATACACGCATCGGGTCGACCTATTTTTCTGAATTAAAAAAATCACACCGTTAAAATAAGCCAATCCATGTGCAAGTTGGATCAACATAATATAAAATTATGTGAATTTTTTTTGTTTTTAGTCCTGCTATTTACTATAACAGGATGTATTTGTGTAAAATATAGGCGAAAGTCTACTAAAAATTTTAGAAATTCTTTTGCACTTATCCCCTTATGTGGATTCTAATTTATTACATGTGTATATGTCTTCCCGAGTAAATATGTAACATATATAGTAATTTTGATAACTTTGAAAAGTACAATAATTAAGGGATAATAAAATGAATAAAATGGTCGAGTAATATATTAAGAGAGAAATGATTCCCGTTGGCTATTGTAGATAAACAAATAAGGAGTTAACATTCATGTATTGCCTTAATTAAGGGAGAAAAGAGTTTCTTTTGCAACTACGTATCAGGTAAAAATATTACATAGTTAATGTTAATAGTATCCTTTACTAACTGCTAGTCATACTCTGCAGTTAAATTTAAATGCAAATATGACGTGGCAACATCCAGGCCAATCGTAGTTTTACACTCTTGTGATGTGCGGAATTCGCGATCTCTAAACATTTATTTAAAATTTAAGAAATAAAACTATAATTTATACAAATAAGCAGTAAAATAACAAAATTATTTATATAGATAAAATACCTATTTTGTATTAGTTAATGCAGAATTTTTTTAATAATAATTTCTTATTTTAAAATATTAAATATGGTTCGTTTGTTGTGGAAAAAAAAAGGCAATTCACTAAGGCAAGTGGGTAGATGGGTTAAGCAAGACGGCTACGATTTTGGGTACACTTTGTGATGCAACTGTGATGAATGGAGCAACAAGGTTGGGAGGTTGTATGAAGGATGTTGTTGGTTCTATTATACTGGCTTATGCGGTTCGTTTGGTTGGTAAACATGTTTATAAGCATGAGTGACTATTAGGACCAAGATATACTTGGCAAAGTTAGTTAGTGAGTGCAAATGTTCTACCATTACCATGCTAAAGTAAAGACAAACTAAATAAACAGACATTCTAAACTCATGTAACTCATTTAGAAATTTCGGTTAAAAGTCTTGTATTTTCCTCTCCAATTTTTTATCATTTTCTGCCTCCATCTCGGTCAATATTCATCTTCCCATTTATTTCGTGTATATATATATATATATATATCTTTTTAGAAAAATCCAAAGAACATTATGGTGAAATCTGTTTGATAAATTAGACATAAAGTATATGTGGAGAGATCTTAAAAACACAACGACCACATTAGAAATTAAAAATAAAGATCAATGTAAACTATCAAATCCCCAACTCCATATTATACTAATAATTATAAGTTTAATCTAAACAATCCAAAAGATAATTTAACATTCAATAAATTCATCTACCAAAAGTAATAAAGTGTTCTTTTGAAAATTTGAAATGTTTTTACGAAAGAAAACAATTAATTGAGAACAACCCTTGAAACTACAACACATCACGATTAACAATGGGTTGTCAAATCTTCACTGCATTGCACGTTTACACCATCTTGGATTGCATTATCAAAACCATGCATTATATAAGAATCCCAGCATTTTGAGCCATATACTTGAAGCCAACATACTTTGTAAGCTGCCGTCAAGGTTTTGGTGAACCACCTTTTACTATTCCATAAGCACATCAAATACATTTTCTCCCGAGACGAAGTTCCAACCGCGGTCGATAGGGTGTGAGTGTCGTACATATCATAGTTGTTGGATGAATTGTTGTAGAATTAACTATTCCTCCATTTGCAGCGTATCCTTCATTGAAGTACCTAAATCCAATCAGTTTCATTCATCAAAAAAATCCATTAGAAAAAAAAAATCGAGAAAACAAAAAAACTAACTAATGATATTCCATTGCTTAAAAAAATAAGGTAAAAGAGGCAAAATTGATATGGGATTTGAAAACAACCAAACGCTTCAGCTGCTTTTCGAATGCTTGGGTCCGTTCTAATTTCAAAGTTGTGATAATACATTTTAGTTTGATCTTCTTCCTTAATACTGTAAAGTCCGTGCTTGGAAAAGATTCATAAGATGGTCAAGTCTCATCCCTCAGGAGTCTTGATTTCCCATAGACTAACTCGATTTTGTTTATCACCACATCCTCATCCCACTAAACCTATTCAAAAGTGTATATAGGCAAATGTTATTTTGAGAGAAACACATTGATTGGCAATAATCACATTAAGTAAGTGAATAGAAGATGTACCAAAGCACCTCTTAACCAAACCAACACTCTTCAAAATCATTTATCAAAAATCTCTTCCTAACCAACACTATTTCTACCTCTTAACCAATGGTTACAGCCATTCATATGGCTGCAAATGAACAAAAACATCCTTAAACAACGAAGATTCTTAGAACTAATTAACGTTGACATTCCAAAATCGAATTTAAATATTAGAGACATCTACAACAATCATTTATAGTTAGAAAACGAAAAAAAAAAAAAGAAAATGAGAGAGAGAGAGAGAGAGTGTGTGTGTGTTTTTAGATATTATTATGAGATTGTTAAAGTATGGCAGAAATAATCAAATCAAATCTATATATATTAATATTAATTTATTGTTATTAAAGGAATTGGATATGGGTTTGGGAAGAAAAAATAATAAAAAATAAAAAGAGAATTGGTTTTAAGCGGGAAAATGGATTTAAGGAAATTAAAAAAAGGAGGAATGTCGAATTAGATTTGTGGTAAATTTTAAATTTTTAAAAAATAAAAATTTATATATTGATACTATACTTGTTTTAAAGATTTTATCTAGTCGAACAAAATGGAGTCACGTTTTTCTTTTTCTTTTTATTTATAGTCAGAAAATGAAAAAAAAAAAAAGAAAATGAGAGAGAGAGAGAGAGACAGAGAGAGTGTGTGTGATTGTGTGTGTGTGTGTTTAGATATTATTATGAGATTGTTAAAGTAGGGTAGAAATAATCAAATCAAAACTATATATATTAATATTAATTTATTTTTATTAAAGGAATTGGATATGAGTTTTGGAAGAAAAAATAATAAAAAATAAAAAGAGAATTGGTTTTAAGCTGGAATATGGATTTAAGGCAATTGAAAAAATTGGATAAAAATTCCCTGCTTTTCTTTATAATATATAGATATAGATATAGATGCCAATTTTATTTACTTCACGTTGCATTTTTTAAATATAGTAATCCATGCATCGCACTAGTGAAAAAATAGTAAAAATAAAAAATTTTTAATTAATATATCACTATCACTATGACTATTATTACTGATATAAAAGTGTGGATGTTCGGTAAATCTTTGATTTACAATTATATATCCCTATTGCCTTTATTGTTTAGCCCATAATACCCTTAGTTTACAAATATACTTTGGATAATTATATTACCACTACAAAATTTATTTTTCCAACCACAATATAATTACACCACACTTAATTTTTATTTTTCTATAAATACGCGGCTAACAATTTACAAAAACAACCTATAAGTTAATAACTAAGCAAATATAGAAAATTCTAAACACACCGGAGGTCCACATTCATTTTCCATTTCTTTTAGTTTTTATCCTTTCAGAAAACCCAGTCCCCTCCCCCAAAAAAAATCCCTTATTCCCCGTTGTTATGCATCAATATTAAATTCTAAAAATTTATGAGTTCAATACTTTAAATATTTGTTTTCCCTAAAATCATGTCGATTCTCTACATAAAAATGTTTGTTAAAAATTTAGTAACAGTAGCTTTAGTTAATCCGGTCATCATATAGCAACTCAGCAAGTGATCCAAGTTGGAATAAAATCTTCATTCCCAATTCTCTTCTAAATTATTCCCTAAACCATATGCCCCAAATTTCCAATGACTGATGTGAGTTCAGACTTTAGAGAAACTCCCTTCAAATATTTGGTATAGAAAAATCAAAGAGGTTTCTTCTGTCTTTTGACTGGGGGAGAAGAGGATTATGGCTTTTACTAGATTGTGGTGTACATAAAAGTTAGGGAAAAGAGAAAGGATCATTGATGTCTTTTTTATTATATCTACTTTTGTAATTCAAAATTTTACTTAAGGTTGTGGTGTAAGTATTAATTTTTGTAGTTGTAATATAACCACCATATAGTTTTGTATATATAAATAAATATTTGGTGATTTTTCAAATTATTTTGACATAGTTAAACTATAAGTATGAATATTTTAATATAATGTCCTTCTTAATGCATATATAAAACTTAATAGAATCATTAACCTTTTTAAAATTTCTTACAAGTAAGAATTCAATATATAATGTTTATTGCATTTTAAAATCTAGGTTGGTGCTTCTTTATTTTCTTTTTTTTTTCATTACCTCCAAAATATATTTTTCAAATTTTTTTAATCAATATGAATTTATACTCAACAAACTTTTTGCTGATAATCCATCTATGTTTTATCAATATGGAGATAGATTGGGGGGTTTTTCATCTGGGTTTTGCTGGTGATGTGATTATTTTCACAAATGGCCAGAAAATCTCTATCAAAAAACTTATGGATTTTCTTGACTCTTATGCTAAATCTTCAGGTCAAATGATCAATCCTCGAAAAAGCGCTTTTATGTTGGGCTCTAAATATAATCCCACACCTGTTAAGAATTTCACTGGGTTCACTCGGGACTCTATGGCCATTAAATGCTTGGGGGTCCCTCTCTATATTGGTAAAAAGAAGCTATTTTTATTTGATGAGCTCATAGCCAACATCAATCATAAAATCATAGGTTGGGAAAACAAACTTCTTTGAGCTGGTGGTAGACTATTGATTTTGCGTAGTGTTTTACAATCTGTGCCTCTCTTTCTTTTACAAGTCTCAAATCCTCCCATTGGTGTTTATAAGCAATTGGATGTTATCTTCAATAGCTTTCTTTGGGGTGATCCTTCTCACGGAAAAAGTATACATTTGACTTCCTCGTCCAAGCTTTGTTTTTCCATTTATTGAAGGTGAACTCAATTGTAGGAAACTATCTAAAGTTTCCTTATCTTTTCAATGTAAGCTTCGGTGGAAATTAAGATTGCAAAAAAATCTCTGGAGTAAGGACCTCAAGGGAAGATATTGTAAAGGGGTTCACCCCATGTCTATTCAATCTAAGTCTCCTAACTCTCCTATTTGGAAGAAACTTCTTACAGTTAGACATTTAGTGGAACCTCATATAGCTTGGTGTGTTGGTTCTGGACATTTATCCTTTTGGAAGGATACTTGGTTGGAAATTGGTGCTTTATCTGATATAGTTCCTCCTACATGTTTTTCTAATAACCAAGTCAAGAATTTTATTGCTCAAGGTTCGTGGAATGTTGATAAATTGCGGTCAGTTCTACCTGATCATCTCATCTCTGTTGTTACTTCCATTCCTATTACTCATTTTGATGATAAAATCATTTGGAAACCCTTCAGAAGCCTTTTCTACTTCTTCGTGCTTTGCTTTGAAATCATTCGACAAAAAGGTTGTAAGCAGCTCTCCTGCAAATACATCTGGAATAGGTTGGTCCCCCCCACCCCCCCCGGCCTACGGTTTTTGTCTGGAAACTTTTGCATGGATGTATCACATCTGATCATTGTATAAAGAGATGGCTCTAGGTATCTTTGCTTTCTAAGAGCATCCCCAATAGACTCTTTAAAAGTAAAATACTCTTTATTTTAAAGAGTCAAAACATTAAAAGTTAGCTTCAATAAACTCTTTAATTTAACAATTTTAAATAAAGAGTGAGTTTGACTCTCCAAATCTGGAGAGCCAACCCCACTCTTTATAATTCAATTGTCACATATTTCAATACCCTTTTTCTTGATTCAGTAAAGTCACAATTAATTTTATTGGTCAAAGACAATTAAGGTGTAACGCCCCGAGTTCGAAGAACTCAGAACGCTAGATTGTTCTTCAAAACTAACCATTTTTTTTTATATCAAATGTGGAAATAATACAAATTATTAAAATGCGGAAATTCATTTAATAAAACCACCATCTAAAGTGTTTTCCAATTATTTGATCACCCAAACGTTCAAAATATCTAACACAAGTTACTAAATAGTTCAAAAGTTTGAAAACCACATAATCTCATACATCAGATTATCCAAAATGACAACGGAAGTAAAAACTCTTATTTAATAAACCTAATTAGAACTCCCATGTCTCGTCGCACTTCCTAACTCCTCAATTTGTAAAAGAGTGAAAAGCGTGAGTATTTAAAAAAAATACTCAGTAGAACCCCACGCACAACAATTAATATTTATCACAAATTAATTGCACGTAATTATCATTTATCATAAAATACGAACAAGTAATAATACAAGTTCGTTCATCATCCCTCTTAATCGTGCACGTCATTATAGTGTTTAATAGCACGTCGTAAAACATATTAGGCCAAAGACCTATCATCATGATGCTATTAAAACACGTCGTAATTAGGCTAAGAGCCTATCGTCATAGTGCCGAGGAAGCACGTCATAAGTAGGCTAAAAAGCCTATCATCACATAACATTTACATGCAGTATTCATAACAATACTAATTGCAAATGCGCACATTTGAAAAGATACTTTTTAAAAAGGGGATCTACCTGTAGTATCTCTCAAGTTTTGAGTCTACGAAGCGGTGAGAATCAGTCCTCTAGCTGTTCGTACGCCTCGTCTAGTCAATAACGAATTTATTTTATGTTAATATTCTTAAATATAAAGTATCTATAAGTAATATAAAAGTTTGTGGACCAAAATAGAAAGAATATAAAACTTTGGGGGTCAATTTGAAAGAATTTAATAGTTTGATGACCTATTATGCAGTAAAAGTGAACTAAAAATATTTTGGGGCTCAATTATAGGATTTTTAAAATATGAGGGACTAATATGCAATTAAATTTTGGGGTTTAAATTAAATATGAAAAAGAAATTGAGGGATTAAAAGTGAAATAAAAGTTTAGGGGTCAAATTGCAACAATTGAAAGTTAGGGACTTGAAGTTAAATAAAATTTGAGAGCTCATTTAAATAAAATAAATAAAATGGGGGATTAAATCTGTAAATAATATTTAGGGATTAAATTGTAATAATTAAAGGTTGAGGATTTGTAAAGTAAATAAAACATAGGGACTAACTTAAACTAATTAAGGAACTTGAGGGATTAACTTGCAAAAATATGGATTTAATAATGGGTTTGGGCCGGATCCAGGTCGGCATCATCATCACCACCCGAACACGTTTCTCTCTCGGCTCTCGGCTTTCTCTCTCTCTCGGGTTCTCTCTCTCTCTTTCTCCCGGCGGTTTTGGCCGACGAGAAGGCCGGCGAAGGTGGAGATGAAGGTGGTGAAGCTCGTGGTGGCTTTGGATTGAAGAAATATTGAGTATATAGGGAGAAATTGAAGCTAGAACACTAATGGAAAATTTTGGGTATTTTCAAAATTCGATCAAATCCTCAAAAATTTTCGAAATTAAACTATACTACGATGTTCTATAGATGTAGAGGAAGGTGTAGGCATAATTTTTGCGTTGTGAAGTGGATTTTTGAGCGTGGTTGATGTATTTGGGCCGAGGCATATGCGGCTATGGTCTATATATATATATACATATGCGTGTATATATGCGACTGTGTGAGCGTTTGGAGGTGATGATGGCTTCGTAGTGATGTTGTGGCGAAGGTACGACGGTGATACTGGTGGTGGGTGACGGTGAAGGTGGTGGTCGGCGGCGGTGTATGTGTGTGTGTATATTATGTTTGTATATATGTATGTATACTTCTACCCACAGTAGAAATCAAATGGAAAACAATTACAAGAAGTAAATTGTAACAAGATAAATAGAATGGGCAATAGTTAAAAAAAAAAAAAAATAGATATTGAAGATGAAAAGTTAAGAATCTTACCACTTGGGAACTAGTTGGATTTGTTGAATGGAAATGAAAATGAACTTGAAGATGCAAATTGTGGAAAGAGGGGAGAGTAGTGTGGCTAGGGTTTCTAAAATCAACCTAAAACTGTATAAATAGGGTAAAAACTAGGTTACTCTCCAAACGGGCTTTCTTATAGCATAAGAAGTAAAATTGGGCCTATAATTGGGTTTAAAACGAAGAATTTTTAAAGTTTGGTCCTCAAATGTAAATTGAAAATAGATAAATAAATAAATATTTTATAAATTATGATTTTTTTTTATTTTAAATAATTCAATATAATAGTAAATATTATAAAATTTTAACTAGACGAGCGTACGCTATTTAACTCTACAGGTGAAGTTGTAGCGACACATTTGAGATTTTACTTTAATTAAATATTTTTAATTTAAGGAAATTCGCGGTCACTACAACCTTACCCTCTTAAAATAATTTCGTCCTCGAAATTTAAATTTACTTAAAACATAAACTTACTTGATCTACAAGGTTTGGGTATTGGGATAGGATCTCTTTTTCTTTCTCCCATGTTGCCTCATCCTTGCCGTGACTACCCCATTGAATCTTAACTAGGGGAACTCTTCTATTCCTCAAGACATGGACCTTTCGATATATGATAGTCACGGGTGTCTCTTGATATGACAAATCCTTCTGAATATCCAAAGATTGAAAGTTCACCACATGACTCGGACCATGGACATACTTCCTCAACTGTGAGACATGAAATATATTATGCACCGATGAAAGATCGGGTGGCAAAGCCAAACGATAAGCTACTGTCCCAACTTCTTCTAGTATCTCGAATGGTCCAACAAACCGTGGTCTCAACTTCCCTTTCTTCCCAAAACTTATGGTGCCCTTCATTGGAGACACCTTGAGAAATACTTTCTCTCCAATCTCAAACTTCAAGTTCCTTCTCCTCTTGTCGGCGTAGCTCTTCTGTCTATCTTGAGCGGCCTTAATCCTCACTCTGATCTTTTCTATAGCCTCAATTGTCTTCTCTACCATTTCCGGTCCCAACATCTTCCTCTCTCCAACATCATCCCAATAGATCGGCGATCGACACCGTCGCCCATACAATGCCTCATAAGGCGCCATCCCAATCGTGGCCTGGAAACTGTTGTTGTAGGCAAACTCTACAAGTGGAAAATGAGTTTCCCAACTCCTGGCTAAGTCTAAAACACATGCTCTCAACATATCCTCCAATATCTGGATGGTACGCTCAGATTGACCATCTGTCTGGCGGTGATAGGCGGTAATGAAATTCAGTTTCGTGCCCATGGCCGTCTGCAAGCTCTCCCAAAATCTCGAGGTAAACCTCGGATCTCGATCTGAAACAATGGACACAGGTACCCCATGAAGTTAAATTATCTCTCTAACATACCACTGTGCCCAACTGGTCGACACTGTGACTCATCAAACTAGTAGTAAGTCGGTTCACAATAGCCCAAATAGCATCATAACCCTCTCGCTAATCTTGGTAAACCTATCACGAAATCCTTGGTGATCTTCTCCTTCGAGAATAATACTGTCTTTACAATTTGTATCCAACTGAACATTTCTACTCAATTGAAATTATCAATTCCCTTTCGATTATATCATATTATGCTCCTAATAGCAAAGCCTCAATAATACTGCATATGTTATCACTTAGATAACAATACCCTAGTATATACCTCACAGTTAGTCCATAATAGTCCAAACGACCTTGTTCTCTCATCTATATAAATTCTTGAATTTCGAAATAGTACAAACCAACGTAATTTAGCAATAACATCATAGTTGTAAGCCCTTTTTTTTCTCTTTCCAAAGTTTTTCAAATCTCGATTTCAAAACTATTATGACTTTTGTCATGCTCCAGAGATTTTCTCTCGATCCACAAATATTTTCTTGAACAATTCTCCACTATCATAACCTGCCATGAAATTTGATCGTCACCCAATCCAACAGTCATCTCTCGATAGGAGTGTAAATAATTTTGTCGCAAATAGATGGGACACTCGTTAATTTGAACTCAAGAGTTTCAATAGAAAAGCAACGTTTTGTCAGATTCTTTCTTCATAAGAATTTGTTTGTTTGAGTATAAACAGATAATTTGATTTAAAAAAAATATCGATCAAAACCCCGAAATTGATTTTTTTTTAACAAGTAACTAAAAAAAAAAAAATTCAATACTTCAACACATTTCCTTTGCATAACAAGCTAAATGGTTGAAAAGCAAAAATTCCAAAGGTTTTTTTTTCTCACAGTGGGAAACATCGTTTAAAACACAAGACATTTAAATAACATCGCATCCTCATTTGAAAGCCAAAGAAAATGTCATAATGCTGCCTTAACTTATGCTCAAAACGTTCTTGCTTATCAAATGAGTAAGTCAAATAAAAGTATGATCCAACACAATCTCATAATAATAATAATTTCAATGTTAACCATGTTTTCGAAATTGATTTCTATTTCTTTCGCAACAAGAAATGTATTTTGAATCAATTGCAGCTTAAGAAATTCGAAAATGGATGACCAATCAACTTGGAAAGGATAGTAAAAGTCGATTGAAAACTTGATAAATAATTTCGTCAGTTGGTATTAAAACATTCTCATTGGGATCATGTATGGCTCTAGTATTCTCAAAAGCGACTCTCCCATCAGTACATCATGTCCGATCCTCAAATATTCCCCATACCGATCTCTCCCTGAATAGATCAATAATCCATTGATAAACACAATGACGAACTTTTCCATATACTGATGAAAAGCTCGATTCATTATATCCATGACTACCATAGGTGCATTAGTGAGATCGAAGGGCATCACTTTAAACTCGTAATACCCGTATCATGTCTTGAATGTTGTCTTTGGCATGTTTGCGGGCTTGATCTTCAACTGGCAGCATCCCGATTTCAAATCAACCTTTGAGAAAATCGAAGCACCCTTCAATTGATCAAACAAATCTTCAATTCTTGGTAGAGGGTACTTACTCTCTATCGTCAACTTGTTGAGTTCTCTATAGCCAATGCACATCCTCATACTGTCATCCTTTTTCTTAACAAACAGATAGATGCTCCCTAAGGAGACACACTCGACCGGATGAAAACCTTTCTCACGCAATCCCTCCAACTCTATAATCTTTGTCCTCATATTTCAAATCCTCGAATTCCAAAATCAAATCAAATTACACACCCTCAAAATCAAAATCATGCCTCCGAAAATCACATTACATCCTTAAAATCAAATCATCATGCAGTCACCGTTTACATAATTGATCCTCTAAATCAAAATCCGATATCCACAAACTCATTTCATAAAATTATATATAAGTTCTTCAACATCTCACTCAACCTCATTAGAGTATAATTCATCAAACTTTCTCATTAGAAGTTCCCCACATAATATATAAACATGCCGCCCAAATTCCAGGATAAATACATCCTGTAGCCACCTTTCAGTCAATAGATGTATCTAACTTCAATCCATAGGATTTAAACTTCTTTACCACTAATCAACTTTTTCGAATCCGATAATAAAATAAGTTTAAATCGAGGATTGTAACATTTATTGGTAATTCCGTAACAAGGTAACCTCAATACATAACTTTCACCACTTATCCTCAATTTATATCCTTGCTCCCAAATGGTTTTCCATTGAGGATACTATAACATGCAAGTATGGAACTCACAAATTTCGCTTTGAGAATAAAGTAGCATATTCACGACCCAAAACATAGGTGATCAGATAAAATCTTCTATTACGTTAAAACTTCATAACAATGCAATCCAATAATCTCATCTCGAGTGCACAAAATCAAATACAATATCCATGATCAATTAATATCACACACTAACTTATATTCGTTGATATCCTTACTCATCTTGTCTTTCATCCTTTACACTCAAGAATTTCGGAATATCTAGAATAGCACGAGTCTAATTCCTTCTTAAACATGTCCATCATTCCATTACAACCCTATTTTAACCCCTAGCATTGAATTATAATCTCATTACAGTTGACCACAATCCATCACAACTCCCATCTCAATGCGTAACACCAACTAAAGTCCCAATCCACCAGCAATTACAAATCACCATTCAATATAGGCAAGAGAGTGCAATAATACCCATAACCATACTCAATAGTCAATACTTTGAAAAATCACGAAATCAATTTCGAGGACTAGAAATATCATGCAATACATTTAAAATTATACTGTATTAGTCACTTGGAGATTCCACGCTTAGGCTCAAACTCGATTTCTTTCTCTCTCTATCTGGATACAAGTACTTCATTTCTATCTTACAAAACATTTCATCTCATGTATCCGAAATAAACATAAAATCTTTACAAATAAACACTTTACCTCGGAGTCGGTGGAGTGACGACGATCATGGTAGTTCTTAGGGCTTAAAACTCTTAAAATTTTCAAAATTCATTTTGAAAACACTCTAAAAATGTACAAGTCCACAGAAACGTAGACCCGCTCTGATACCAAGCTGTAACGCCCCGAGTTTGAAGAACTCAGAATGCTAGATTGTTCTTCAAAACTAACCATTTTTTTTATATCAAATGCGGAAATAATACAAATAATTAAAATGCGGAAATTCATTTAATAAAACCACCATCCAAAGTGTTTTCCAATTATTTGATCACCCAAACGTTCAAAATATCTAACACAAGGTACTAAATAGTTCAAAAGTTTGAAAACCACATAATCTCATACATCAGATTATCCAAAATGACAACGGAAGTGAAAACTCTTATTTAATAAGCCTAATTAGAACTCCCATGTCTCGTCGCACCTCCTAACTCCTCAATCTGTAAAAGAGTGAAAAGCGTGAGTATTTAAAAAAAATACTCAGTAGAACCCCGCGCACAACAATTAATATTTATCACAAATTAATTGCACGTAATCATCATTTATCATAAAATACGAACAAGTAATAATACAAGTTCGTTCATCATCCCTCTTAATCGTGCACGTCATTATAGTGTTTAATAGCACGTCGTAAAACATATTAGGCCAAAGACCTATCATCATGATGCTATTAAAACACGTCGTAATTAGGCTAAGAGCCTATCGTCATAGTGTCGAGGAAGCACGTCATAAGTAGGCTAAAAAGCCTATCATCACATAACATTTACATGCAGTATTCATAACAATACTAATTGCAAATGCGCACATTTGAAAGGATACTTTTTAAAAAGGGGATCTACCTGTAATATCTCTCGAGTTTTGAGTCTACTAAGCGATGAGAATCAGTCCTCTGGCTGTTCGTACACCTCGTCTAGTCAATAACGAATTTATTTTATGTTAGTATTCTTAAATATAAAGTATCTATAAGTAATATAAAAGTTTGTGGACCAAAATAGAAAGAATATAAAACTTTGGGGGTCAATTTGAAAGAATTTAATAGTTTGAGGACCTATTATGCAGTAAAAGTGAACTAAAAATATTTTGGGCTCAATTATAGGATTTGTAAAATATGAGGGACTAATATGCAATTAAATTTTGGGGGTTAAATTAAATATGAAAAAGAAATTGAGGGATTAATAGTGAAATAAAAGTTTAGGGGTCAAATTGCAACAATTGAAAATTAGGGACTTGAAATTAAATAAAATTTGAGGGCTCATTTAAATAAAATAAATAAAATGGGGGATTGAATCTGTAAATAATATTTAGGGATTAAATTGTAACAATTAAAGGTTGAGGATTTGTAAAGTAAATAAAACATAGGGACTAACTTAAACTAATTAAGGAACTTGAAGGATTAACTTGCAAAAATCTAGATTTAATAATGGGTTTGGGCCGGATCCTGGTCGGCATCATGATCACCACCCGAACTCGTTTCTCTCTCGGCTCTCGGCTTTCTCTCTTTCTCTCGGGTTCTCTCTCTCTTTCTCCCGGCGGTTTTGGCTGACGAGAAAGCCGGCGAAGGTGGAGATGAAGGTGGTGAAGCTCGTGGTGGCTTTGGATTGAAGAAATACTGAGTATATAGGGAGAAATTGAAGCTAGAACACTAATGGAAAAATTTGGGTATTTTCAAAATTCGATCAAATCCTCAAAAATTTTCGAAATTAAACTATACTACGATGTTCTATAGATGTAGAGGAAGGTGTAGGTATAATTTTTGAGTTGTGAAGTGGATTTTTGAGCGTGGTTGATGTATTTGGGCCGAGGCATATGCGGCTATGGTCTATATATATATACATATGCGTGTATATATGCGACTGTGTGAGTGTTTGGAGGTGATGATGGCTTCGTGGTGGTGTTGTGGCGAAGGTACGGCGGTGATACTGGTGGTGGGTGATGGTGAAGGTGGTGGTCGGCGGCAGTGTATGCGTGTGTGTATATTATGTTTGTATATATGTATGTACTTCTACCCACAATAGAAATCAAATGGAAAACAATTACAAGAAGTAAATTGTAACAAGATAAATAGAATGGGCAATGGTAAAAAAAAAAAAAAAAATAGATATTGAAGATGAAAAGTTAAGAATCTTACCACTTGGGAACTAGTTGGATTTGTTGAATGGAAATGAAGATGAACTTGAAGATGCAAATTGTGGAAAGAGGGGAGAGTAGTATGGCTAGGGTTTCTAAAATCAACCTAAAACTGTATAAATGGGGTAAAAACTAGGTTACTCTCCAAACGGGCTTTCTTATAGCATAAGAAGTAAAATTGGGCCTATAATTGGGTTTAAAACGAATAATTTTTAAAGTTTGGTCCTCAAATGTAAATTGAAAATAGATAAATAAATAAATATTTTATAAATTATTATTTTTGTTTTTATTTTAAATAATTCAATATAATAGTAAATACTATAAAATTTTAACTAGATGAGCGTACACTGTTTAACTCTATAGGTGAAGTTGTAGCGACACGTTTGAGATTTTACTTTAATTAAATATTTTTAATTTAAGGAAATTCGCGGTCACTACATAAGGTAAATAAGTATTGATTAAAAACACAATATTATAATAATTGTTTCTTGATATAAACAAAATAAAGAGTATAAATAAAGAGATTGTTGGAGTAAATTAAAAATTTTAGTGTATAAATTAAAATATGCTCTCTATAATGTGAAAAGCACTCTTTAAAAATAAAGAGATTATTGGAGATGCTAAATGTTGTGCTCAGGAGGAGTCCGTTTATCACATATTCATTTCTAGCTCATTTGCCATGGTTGTTTGGAAATATTTTCACAGTAAGTATGGTGTCAAAATGAAACAATTTGCTCACCCTATGAATCTTTGCTTTAATTGGATCTCGCACTGTAAGTCTGTTGACTAGTGGAGTATAGTACCTTTTATTGTTCTCTGGCATATATGGAAAGATAGAAACTTGTCTAAGCATGAAGAATTTTCCATGTCCACTATGAGAGTCATTAAGCGTGTTGAAGGGATGCTGGCCCTTTTGATGAAATTTGGTATGTCCACAAAACCCTCTGCTCCTGTTTTCCCCCACCTTGTTCGTTGGCTTAAGCCTTTTGGTTTCATCATAAAAGTCAATACTAATAGCCATTTTAAGGGAGATAAAAATGCTAGTGGGAGTGCTTTTAGCAACTCTTATGGTCTTCTCTTGTTTTCTTTTTGTGACCCATATAACGAATTGTCAGTTGTATATGCTGAGATCAAAGCCATACATACTGCTATACAACTTAGGAGACGGCACAGTTTCATTGATTTATCGATTGAAATTGATTCTTCAGCTGCTTTCCAGCTTATTAACCAGCAAAAGATGGCCTCTTGGAAATTATGCTATATTATTGATGACATTCTGCAGTTTTTTTATTCTACTAATGCCCGTATTACTCATATTCATCGAGAAGGAAATAGTGTACGGACTGGTTTGCTAATTATGGGCATGAGTTCTCCCAACGTCAGATTTTTCACAAGGGCTGATTTACCTTGGCATATTAAAGGCATTTTGAAGATGGATATAGAAGGAACCCCATATGTCAGACTTCCATAATTCCCTTGTTTTTCATTTCTACTTTATTTGCATTGAATGTACTTGGTAGTTTAATAATGCATTATTTGCTTAGTTTTGGGAGGTAAGGCTCATGACGTCCCCCCCTCTGGTCATGTGTGTTTTGCTTGTTATTAATAAAATTCTTATCTTGAGCTTCGATTTTCAGGCCGAGATAGTTTCTTAAAAAAATCAATATGAATTTATAACATATTATATCCCCACTAAAATCTATATTGATGTATAAAGAAAAGCAAGACATTTTCATCATATTTTTTAAATTCCTAAAATTGGTTTTCCCGCCTAAAACCAAGCCATTTTTTCTCTTTTCATTTTTGTTTTTTTAAATTACTAATGAATCGCTCACAAACAAATTAACTTATTATTGTCTATATTAAATCTTATCCTTACCAAAAAAAGAAAATGTGTAGAGCCAAAATTAGATTTTTCCAAATCTCCACTGATTCTAACTTATCTTCAACTAATTTTTTATATTTTGATTTATTTCATTTTTCACTAATTAATAATCAATCCAAATAAACAATTTAATCAATCATTATTTATATTAAATATTAAATATTAAATCTAAATTTGGTTTCCCCGCATAAGTGTTGATAATTATAATTTTCTTATTTTTTTAATCTAAATTTGAAGATTTATAGAATAACAGCCCTTTTATAAATAATTGACTATGAAATCAAAATTAATTCTTAAAAAACAAATTAATTAAAATAAAACGTTTCATTAAGATTTGCTTGTTGTGTGGCACAAAATTACCATTCAATAAATTTTACCACAAAATTAAAAGGAATATATAAAATTAAAATTAAAAAATTAGCTTTGATCCACTAATTTATTTTTGCAATAATTAATTATTTTTATAAATAATTAGCCCAGGAATGAAAATTAAACGAAATTAGCAATTTCGCTAAAATTTAATTTTTGTGTGATACAAAATTTGAAATTAATCTAAATTAGTAATTTCGCTAAAATTCTATTTTTGTGTGGTACAAAATAAAAAATTATAAAAATTTTACATAAAAATTAAAAGTTGCACGTTTTTACATAAAAATTTTAGAAATAATATACTATGTTAAAAAATGAAATTAGTGAAAGAAATGAAAATTATTTAAAAGTAGCACGTTTTTGGCAATTAATTTTTGTGTGACAAAAAATTACAATTCATAAAATTTGTATACAAAAACTAAAAGAAACATGTGACATTAATTTTTTTAATTAATCAATTGATTGTAACATTAATCTAATATTTTTAATTAATTGAATCTCTATCTCTATCTCTATCTATATTTGTATCTATATCTATGTCTTTTAAATTACTTATATCCTTCAGTGAAAATAATTAATTGAAATCTTTAAATAAGGTGTTCCAATCTATTTTTTTTAACTTTAATGTTCCATGTTTCTTTTAATTTAAAGAAAAAAGAACAGCAAATTCACTTCACAAAGATTAAACTAATTATTTTAGAAATAATTTGTAATTTAAAAAAACAATTATTTTTAACAATAATCAACTAAAAAATATAAATTAATTATAATTAATTTTATTTATTTGATATGTTTTAATGGACAAATGTTAATCAAAAGTTATTATATTGATAAAGGGGAAAATAGTAATTAATTTGAAAAATAATTAAAATTCATTTAATTCCCATGGCCTACTAGATTTCCGGGAAAAAATTAAAAAAATATTTTAAATTGCAAAGCATGTTTTTAATTTATAAGATATAGCAAAAATTATATTTATTAAATTCCCGAAAGTACCTATATTAAAATATTTATTATAGAAATAATAAACTAAAAATTAAAATTCATTAAAATTAATTATGTTGCAATTAATTAAAATTTATTATATTTGCTAAGATTTAATTGGATGTGGTTTTAGTGGGTAAATATTAATCAAAATTCCGTGCGTTTTTCAAATGAGAAAAGTATAATTAATTTTTTAAAAAATAGCTAAAATTCATTAGATTGCTACAGTTTGCCAGATTTCTACTGAAAAATAAAAAAATATTTTAAATTGCATGATATCTTTTAAATTAAGAAATTTATATAAAATTGGATTTACACAATTCTTGAAACTGCAAATCTTAAGCTAATTATTTTTTAAATAATTATCTAAAAGAAAAAATTAATAAGCATTAATTATGTTGCAACGATTCAATTTATTTATAATGCTAAGATTTAATTGCACTAGGTTTCACTAGCTGAAAATTTACACTTCATTAGATGAAAATTAATCAAAATTAAGTATATATATTGTTGAAACAGGAAAAATAGAATTAATTTAATAAAATTAATAAAAATTATCTATATTGTAATGGGTTGGCAAGATTTACCTAGAAAAATGAAAGATGCTTTTTTACTTGCAAGATATCTTTTAAATTATAAACAATTTTTAAATTATAAGATATCTTAAAAATTAGAAACATACAATTTTTATGACTACAATTATTAAAATAATTATTTAAAAGTTATTAATTATTTTTTGCGATAATTTGCTAAAAATTTAAATTAATTAAGATAATAATATTCAAATTAACTAAAATTAATTATATTCTCAAGATTTAATTGGATAAGGTTTCATTGGAAAAATATCAATTAAAATTAATTAATTACTAAAAAGGGAAAATATGATAAATTAACAAATAATTAAATTAAATAGATTGCTCTGGGTTGGTAAGACTTCTCCTAGAAAATTATACCCAACTTTTTGATTGCAAAATATCTTTTAAAGTGCAAAATATCATTAATTAACAATTCTTCAAATCGTGGTCATTAAGCTTATTATTTAAGAAATAATTAATTCCTTTTAGATATAATTAGGTAAAAATTAAACTATAATTATTTTTATACTAATAATCAATTATATTGCTAAGATTTAATTGGAGATAATTTCATTTGATGAAAATTGACATGGTTCTAATAAAATAAAATTATCAAAATGAGTTATTATATTGCTAATGTAACGCCCTCCCCAAATACACATACATATACGTACAGAACAAACGAAATGTGCACGACCTCATAATCGTATGGCCACAAATACGGCCTCGTGCACCATCTTAAACATAAAGCAGCGGATAGGGAGGGAACATTACACGTGTACACACCGTAAATGAAACCCTAAGTTGTAAAATCTTTCAAACTTATCGCACAAATACGGAATTCAAAGGGGGTTTCGAGAAACATATACGTGGTTCGTCGGATCTTCCGTTTCCCTTTCCCAAACACGTCATCAAACACGTCTCGAGGACCTTTCGCCCAACTCCACATAATAGAACACGAATCATGCCTACAAAACATTCACATACACACGGAATGAGTCATAAGGACTCAGTAGTCAATAGGTGCAATGCAATGCGAATGATGCACGTGTCATTTCATATGGGCCCCGTTGCGAATCAATGCGTTTACATGGCGCCATATCGAACGTATCACACATAGCCTCATTTCACATAGGCCGGGACTCAAGAGGTGGCTCCCACATCTTTGTGTAGCACTTTGCTCCCATTTCGGCCGAGGCTCGTATAGGCCGGGACTCTAGAGGTGGCTCCTACGGGCTCAAGAGGTGTCTCCCACATAATTGTGTAGCACTTTGCCCCATATAGCACGTAGCTCCCATTTAGGCCAAACATATCATATATGTAAACACTTGATACACAACGTCAAATATGCATGCTTATGACATAATTGTGCGTACACATTACCTCATTTGGCCATTTCCTCGTCTCATGCCGTTCGTGTTTCTTTCATACATATCTGACAATTCACATTCATATCCTATACGAAATCGGAATGCCAGCGTGGACGTACAAGGCATATAACTTCACGTAATGCCCACGTTGTGCAATCACACCATATCGCATACAAACCCGAAAGCATACTCATCACACAAGGCAATTAGGCACGATAACATTTGGCTGCGTCTCATCAACATAACATTGTCCCTTGCTCATAATAGCCGAACAACATATACACAGAAGCTCATAGGTCACATAGACATGTTCATATCCTTATCACAACATCACATAATCATAGATCCAAGCCAAGTTCATATATCATGCTCATCAAGTTCATACGTAACAAAAACGGATTCACAACTTGTTTCTTTCGTAATTAAGCATGTAATCGTGTCATAGAGCATATAAAACATCTATTACCTACCTTTTAGACCAACCAAACCAAGCACAAGAGAACCCAAGCTCTTCCCCTTCCTCCTCTTCCTTTTCATTTTCTTCCTCTTCTTTACTTTCTTTGCTTTCTTCCTTGTAATCATAGCTTACACAAGTATTACATAGATCATAGAGAGTGTTTGGGATGATCACATAGCTTCATGAGGGACTTGGAAGGGTTTTGGTTTTGGGAGAGTTAGAGTCGAGCTTGGTGGAGAAAATGACCAAGAAATGGCTAGAATCTTCTAAAATAACACTTCTGCCGACATAAAATTACGGCCGTAACTTCCACATTTACGGCCGTAACCCCTTACTTACGGCCGTAACACCATATCCTTACGGCCGTAACCCAAATCATACGGCCGTATCTTCAGAACATACGACCGTAATTTGCTCTCTGAAACTTTTGGACATTTTCCACTGTTCACAATTCTGGTCAGTAACTATTATACCTTCTGGCGTAACCATACTACTTTACTGGCGTAACACACGACCCTTACGTGTCGACATTCTGACCGTAATCCTTACATTTACTGGCGTAACTCGGTCTCTTTGGAATTTCCGTTTCATCATTTCGACGGCCGTTTCGACTCCCGACATGTCTCATACATTCCCAAATATTTCATAAACACATCATACACGTATACATTATGTCGGGTCGACTTTGAGCGGGGCATTACAATCTTCCCCCCTTAAATAAATTTCGTCCCCGAAATTTGCTTAAAGTGACCGGAATTTCGATGTCTCTTATCCCTTTCCCTTCCTCATGTCTCCTCCGAACCGAATTCATATTCAAACACCTACGTATACCGGCGGTTAAACGTACCTCATTTACATATCATATACGATTCTATTGGCATATAACTGATCCGACAAACATCTGACAGAGCATTCGATCACATACACAGGGAATACACACAAATACTTCCGTACGATCCTTTCCTATAAACATCTATTTATATCGGAATTCGGTACGAATTTTCCATATCGAATCATAATCAAATAGCAGTCAACGAGATTCACATCATTCACATACGGTGACCGCCACACATAACTGCTAATTCGTTTTCATCGGATACATATTGCATTTCGGAGATGAGACACATGCGTAACAAATCACAGATCGAACGTAATACATATCAAACATAGAACCCAAGGAATCATACAGAACCAATAGCTTCTTCTTTCATAAACGGTTCACATACGGTTTCATATCATATCGTATCGTATCTCACTTTACGCTACCATGATCTGCTTTCACATAAGAAGACAACATACGACGACAACATAGCTGATCTCGAGCTCATCACATTTCATACGAAGACTCGGGTTTATGCATATTTGTACACATTTCGTATTGCAATTCTCGAAGTCAGCAACACACGGAAGTCTCGTATTTCAATTCATATAGAGCGTATAGTGTCCCGTGTCCCAAGCAAATACGGTTCACGACATCGATAAAGTCAAAACACTCGTCCAAAGCGAAGTCATACATATCTAAGCCATTAGTGCTTCTGCAATTTCACATATATAGCCGGAACATATAGCATAACATATAACATAGCAAGTTCATACGACTCATAGAATTTGATTGAGATCATATAGCATATCATTTCTTGATCCACGATCAAGGCACACAGAAACATATTCTCCGTATCATTCTCCGAAATAACGTAACTCATATCACATAAAGAGAAGGGCATGCATTTTCCAGCATACATAACTGTAACATAGCATTCGTAACATAGACATAGCCATATGAGTTTCACGCATATGCCGGCATACATATCACATATCATAAGAACATCACTGATTCACTGATCATTGGCGCTCAACGAATAAGGGTCGGAGACGAAAAGAACCGTAACATACATAAGTGAGCTTCAACATACCTTTACGAACTCCCCGACATAATTTCCCCGAGATAGAAAATACCAAGAGCACCTAGCATATCTTCGAGAAGTGCGTTGAGAAGTGACTTAACGAACTGCTTTCATATATCATATCGCCACGAACCATATCAAACAAATCACATTTCAACACGGCCATAAAGAACACAATACTCAGTTCATGCATTCGGGTCATATAACTTCTTCCATTCATTTCATCTCGAGTATCCCGTTCGCATATACATCGAAAAGCAACCAACCAAGCTGGTAGCTTGAGGCGAAGACATATATATCACATGAACATAACTTGAAGCATAACTGATGGCGATAGCATATGAAACTCGCCCATACAAAGAAAGCCACGTTAACATAACATAACATGCCGGAGAAAAGCCGAACATATCTACATACATACAAGAGGGAAAAGAATACATGGCTTCTTGCATCATATAACATCATATAAACATATGCAGGTCATATATCGAAATAAACGATACCTAACATATCATCGGGCCATTCAAGAACTTCCAGAACTTCCAAAACTTCGGCCGAGCACTGAACGACACAACACATTGCATATAGAGACAACTGAAATCCTGACATACTTGGCACATAACAAATGAGGAGAACATATAATCTGAAAATCATTACGTTCGCTCTCTCTTCGCATACCTTACCATTCCGAGAGACCACCAGCATCATAATCATATACATAGCAATATGCAAACATAAAGAGGCCAAGAAACTTCGTATCATAACATTCACATCAAATATGCGCAGGTAAAAGATCGTTCGGAGTATACCGGAATACAGACGATATACATAAAATTTCCGGCGGCCTTCAATCGGGACGAACATCGGTTCTTCATATGCATAACATTGGCCCCTAATACAGACATGACACGAGGTCATTACATAAGCGGTCATAACTGGGAAGAGCTTCTCATTCATCACATATACAATCAGGATCACAAATAGAATAAGAGGCCGAAGTAACTACATTGTTACCATCCTGCATGATTACAAAAGCCTCTCTCGTTTTCGTTCATATTGCATAACATAACACACATCGGAGTGGTGATACTCATAACAGAAGCCCTTCACATTACATGGTCTGCGGTCGAAATAAACGAATATTCATCTCGGCCAGATTCGAAATAAGCGAATAATCATATCATCTAAGTTCGGAATAAACGAATCATCATATTGGCCGAGTTCGAAATAAACGAACGAGTTCATTGGCCGAGTTCTACTGAACATACATAGCATAAACATACGTCATCAATGGTCACATCGGCTCAAACACTGACATTCGATCTTGTCTCGGTGCAATCACTGTATCAGTTACAATGCAACACATACTAACTGCGCACATTTCAAGTTCATTCAATATCGGACAATCATATCTAATGTTGCAACTCAACAAGGTCGTTCATAGAACCGATCGAGCCGTTTGACTGATGACTTATAACATCGAAACATACTCGGCTCAAACTGTCATGACTTCGCATTCACTCTAACATAACCGGAAGAGTCATAGTCCAACATACCATATTCTTCTTTGCGCCAAAATTGAATGTAAACATAAGCAAACATTCATTAACGCAAACATTTAGCCCTCATGGAACCCGGTGGCAACAATCAAACATACCGTATCATAATCTCGGCGTAGGTACACATTCGTATATATTTCATCACGCGGGTGCCTGGGCACAGGATCAAATAGCCAATCTTTCTTTTACGGATTTGTGACAGAACATAGCCATACATACATGACAGATACATCAAAGCCCAAATCGTATCATATAGCACCTTGGCAAACTTGTTGCTCATCACGATCTCACATTTATTTCCCACATTAGGATCCGTTCAAACATCGAATCATTATATACTGAGAGGAGGGAGACAACGGAGAAAGGAGACATCCGAATTCACATTCCTACCAGTCACTACTGAGCGTACTCCTCATCATATCCTATCACATGTCCCCGGAATACATCCATTCATACATAACATAGTCACATAACGGGGGACGTATCATATCTCGGCATAACACGAGGCATCACACACATCTACGTCATACTTTCACATACATAAGTTTGCCTCGTTCATATATGCCACGTATAACATAAGGTGGAAGTTCTCGGACATACACATCGTATTCATATCATACAGAACTTCACACACGAACATATCATATATCTTAACTGGAGTGGCGAAAAGAGTCCCTGACGTGTGGGAAACAAGGGAAACCGGCTCTGATACCACCTTGTAACGCCCTCCCCAAATACACATACATATACGTACAGAACAAACGAAATATGCACGACCTCATAATCGTATGGCCACAAATACGGCCTCGTGCACCATCTTAAACATAAAGCAGCGGATAGGGAGGGAACATTACACGTGTACACACCGTAAATGAAACCCTAAGTTGTAAAATCTTTCAAACTTATCACACAAATACGGAATTCAAAGGGGGTTTCGAGAAACATATACGTGGTTCGTCGGATCTTCCGTTTCCCTTTCCCAAACACGTCATCAAACACGTCTCGAGGACCTTTCGCCCAACTCCACATAATAGAACACGAATCATGCCTACAAAACATTCACATACACACGGAATGAGTCATAAGGACTCAGTAGTCAATAGGTGCAATGCAATGCGAATGATGCACGTGTCATTTCATATGGACCCCGTTGCGAATCAATGCGTTTACATGGCGCCATATCGAACGTATCACACATAGCCTCATTTCACATAGGCCGGGACTCAAGAGGTGGCTCCCACATCTTTGTGTAGCACTTTGCTCCCATTTCGGCCGAGGCTCGTATAGTAGGGACTCTAGAGGTGGCTCCCTACGGGCTCAAGAGGTGTCTCCCACATAATTGTGTAGCACTTTGCCCCATATAGCACGTAGCTCCCATTTAGGCCAAACATATCATATATGTAAACACTTGATACACAACGTCAAATATGCATGCTTATGACATAATTGTGCGTACACATTACCTCATTTGGCCATTTCCTCGTCTCATGCCGTTCGTGTTTCTTTCATACATATACGGCAATTCACATTCATATCCTATCTGAAATCGAATGCCAGCGTGGGCGTACAAGGCATATAACTTCACGTAATGCCCACGTTGTGCAATCACACCATATACGCATACAAACCCGAAAGCATACTCATCACACAAGGCAATTAGGCACGTATAACATTTGGCTCGTTTCATCAACATAACATTGTCCCTAGCTCATAATAGCCGAACAACATATACACGGAAGCACATAGGTCACATAGACATGTTCATATCCTTATCACAACATCACATAATCATAGATCCAAGCCAAGTTCATACGTAACAAAAACGGATTCACAACTTGTTTCTTTCGTAATTAAGCATGTAATCGTGTCATAGAGCATATAAAACATCTGTTACCTACCTTTTAGACCAACCAAACCAAGCACAAGAGAACCCAAGCTCTTCCCCTTCCTCCTCTTCCTTTTCATTTTCTTCCTCTTCTTTACTTTCTTTGCTTTCTTCCTTGTAATCATAGCTTACACAAGTATTACATAGATCATAGAGAGTGTTTGGGATGATCACATAGCTTCATGAGGGACTTGGAAGGGTTTTGGTTTTGGGAGAGTTAGAGTCGAGCTTGGTGGAGAAAATGACCAAGAAATGGCTAGAATCTTCTAAAATAACATACTTCGCCGACATAAAATTACGGCCAGAACTTCCACATTTACGTCAGAACCCCTTACTTACTACCAGTAACACCATATCCTTCTGGTAGTAACCCAAATCATACTGACGTATCTTGAACATCTGACCGTAATTTGCTCTCTGAAACTTTTGGACATTTTCCACTGTTCACAATTCTGGTAGTAACTATTATACCTTACGGTAGTAACCATACTTTTACGGCCAGTAACACGACCCTTACGGCCGTAATCGACATTTCTGACGTAATCCTTACATTCTGACGGTAGTAACTCGGTCTCTTTGGAATTTCCGTTTTCATCATTTAATGACCGTTTAGACTCGACATGTCTCATACATTCCCAAATATTTCATAAACACATCATACACGTATACATTATGTCGGGTCGACTTTGAGCGGGGCATTACAGCTAAGAAGGGAAATATAAGGTTAATTTAAAAAAATAAAGAAATGATGAAAATTAATTAGATTGCTACGAGTTGACTTGATTTCCCTTAAAAAATAAAAGACATCATCAAGGTTGGAAGATGACTTTTAGATTCCAAAGTATCTTTACAATTAGATTCATATAAAATAAAATTTTGGAACCTTTCATTTCATTAGACAAGGATTTGAAAATAGTTTTGTTAAAAAAAAAATTAATTAGATTGCTATTGGTTCGTAAGATTTCCTCTAAAAGTGAAAGATATATTTTAAATTGAAATATATCCTTTAAACTAATTATTTTACAAATAAAAATTATTTTTATAAATAATTGGCAAAAAACACAAACTAATTATAATTAGTTATATTACAATTAATAAAAATTATTTTTATAAATAATTGGGAAAAAACACAAACTAATTATAATTAGTTATATTACAATTAATAAAAATTATATTTATAAGATTTAATTGGGCACATTTTCACTATACAAAAATTGACACAATTTCATTGGACAAAAATTAATCAAAATTAACTAAACTGCTAAAAGGAAAAAAATATTATTAATTTAAAAAATGAAAAATGATTAAAATTTATTACATTGCTACGGTGTTTCTAAAATTAATTTCTCTTACTTAGTATTTTATAATAAACTGAACAAGACACCAATAAGGCTTTTGGATTTCCAATATTAGGGTATTATATCTTATTGTAGAGTGAGTTGATTGTCCATTAGTGGTTAATTAACTTTACTTACTTTTTTACTAGCATCCTTTTATCAAAGCATGTTTTTCCTTTGATTCTCATACGTTTTTCTATTTTCTGTAATCGGTCCGTTTAGTTGCAGTTGGTTGGAATTTGACTAATAATTAGTAAAATTAGAGTCGGACAATTGATTTCTCATGTTGGTGTTTTTTAAAAAATAAATTTTTGATAATGTATAATAATATTTTACAATTTCAAATGTTACAAATCACATCATATTTAAAGTAATGATTGACAATAAATGTAGAAAATCAATAAAACTAGAAATATTTTATTTATATAAATTTGCCATAATTAAGAATAACTGATTTTATTTTTATTTATTTTTTACAATTCCTTAGATCTTATGATATTCTTTTTCTTTTAAACTAGCAGTAACACCCGTGTGTTGCACGGGAAGCAGGGTACATTAATATATTATTTCTCACAAACCTATGCATAAGTACCATTAAAAGTAAATTGGATGATTACAAAAAAATATGTATACATTTTCGACGTATTACATAACTTCTATAAAGCGTATTCACATTTAAAAAAAAAAATTCGACAGAGTTTCGCTTGTACTTCGGTCAATTCCAACATTTAAATATAGACATTATTGTAACAACCAACATGAGGATGCAAAAATTTAAAAATCTATGTCAACAACCTAATATCAGTTTCATATCCAACGATAATAACATTGATCGTGTAAAAAAATTAAAAAAAATTATGAAAGTTGACAATGCGATTAGGAAGAACGAAGAGAAAATAATCGGCGGAAATGATCCTAAAAGGTGACAATATGATTATGAACGATAAAAATAAAACAATTCGCGGAAAACCGTGATTGGCATGAAACTTCTTATATCTGTTTTTATGAGTATTTAAATAAATTATATGACCAAAAGGAAATTATAAAAAAAATAGTTGGGTTAAAAGATAAATGATTTTGAAAGTTGACAACGTGAATAGTCAAAAAAAAAAAAAGAAAACAATCCGCGGAAAAATAGAATTGGAAGCTTTTTATATTTTGTTATGCATTGAGGAACATGAATTAAATGACATAACGAAATTATGAAAAAAATTTTGGTCGGCTTAAAAAATAAATTATTCTAAAAGTTGACAACCTGATTAGGAAAAACAAAGAGAAGTCAATTCATGGGAAAAATCATTGGTAGAAAGCTATTTATATTTTTTATGCCTATTTCAATAAATTAAATGACCAAAACCAAAATTATTTTTTTTTTCCTAATCGGTCGCGCTAAAAAAAATGATTATAGAAATTGACAGTACGATTAGGAAGAACGAAGAGAGACTAATTGGTTGGAAAAACATAAATGCACGGGGTGTCCTTATATTGTTTTTATGCGTATTTAAACAAAGGAAATAACCAAAATAAAATAAGAAAATTAAAAAACTAATTGGTCGCGTTAAAAAACAAATGACCCTGAAAGTTAACAACGCGATTAAGAAGAAGGAAGAGAAAGCAATTCGCAAAACAACATGATCAGTACGGAGCTTCTTATATTTTTTATATGTATTTAAATAAATTAAATGATCAAAAGGAAATCATTAAACAAAATTCATTGGTCGAGTTAAAAAAGAAGTGATCTTGAAAGGTGACAACGTCGTCAGGAATGACAAAAAGAAAACAATTGGTGGGAAATTGCGATTGGTAGGAAACTTCTTATATTTTTTATGCATGTTTAAATGAATTAAATGACCGAAAAGAAATTATGGAAAAAAAATTAATTACTCGCATTAAAGAATAAATGTTTCAAAAAATTTACAACGTGATTACGAAGAACAAAGACAAAACACTTTGTGAGAAAACGTGATCGGTAAGAAACTTCTTATATTTTTTATGCTTATTTAAATAAATTATTTTACAAAAAGGGAATTATGAAAAAAAATTAATTGATCAATTCTAAAAAACAAAAAGTTCTCAAGTTGTCAACATGAGTACGAAGAACGAAGAGAAAACAATTCATGGAAAAACATAATTGGTAGAAAGCTTTGTACATTTTGTTATGCGTATTTGAATAATTTAAATGGCAGAAACGAAATTATGATAAAAAAATTTTGGGTCCCATTAAAAAATAAGTGATTCTAAAAGTTAACAACGTGATTCTGAGAAACAAAAAGGTATTGCCATTATTTGTAATTTTATTTCATGTAATTTATAACGATTTTAAGCTTCAGAGACCGAAAACAAAGACTAAAGTGGAAATCAACTTTAAAAAAAATCATGGATCACATAAAATCACATAACTCAGGTCATTCAATAGCTTGAAGCCACTGCCGTCTAAAGAATGACTTTGTCAGTACCACAGTAATGCATGTAGACTAACATTATAAGATACCTACACTTGAGCTTGCATTGCATCATGGTTCTCAATTCCACAAAATAGACTTGCATAGTTCTAACACTATTGGAAAGATTTGGATTAAGTACTTGACTCGAAGCACTAATCCAAATCACAGCCACCACCTGTAAGGAATGATGCACCTGCTTGTATTAACTTGATAAACAATGTTCAAGTCAAATAACTCATGTCCAAACCAAACATACAGAAATCAACACCATGTTGAAACAGACTCATTTTAAAATCAACCTATGTCTATTAATCGAACTTTGAAAAACATCTAATAATCAAACTCATGTTCAAACAATCAGCCTAGACATCACGCCAGTAATAAACTTCCAAACTCAAACCTAATATTCAACCAAAAACATCAATCAATCTGCTAAAATAAACAACAGTACCAACTGAATAATAAACAGCCATTAAATTCCAAAATCTATGATTAAAAAAGGAAATAAAAACAAAAGAAAAAAATAAGAAACAATCTTAAAATCTCCCTAATCCTTCTCAATTTTCACACCCTTCATCTTCTTATTGGAAGAGCCTTGGGTCGTGTGTACAACATCTTCACCAACTTCAACAACATCGTCACTGTCAAGAGAGCGCTTTGAAGAACGTGTAAGAACTTCTTCATCATCCACTTCAACATTCTATCAACAACAGCCAAAAAAATAAAAAATAAAAAAAGTAAACAACCCATATAATATTCACTCAAACTATTGAATGGATTATACATTAGTACATGTCAATAAGAAAATATGTTGGAAAAGACAATAATAAAGCTATCCAAAAAAATGAGTGAGACAATTTTATAGACAACAAGTAGCAAATTCATGTAAGGAACAAAAAGAAAAATACCTCTTTCGAGTTTACTTCAGTTGTATTGCGGGATAGCAATGTCAAATCATCATCTGAATCATCTCCCTATCAAAGGAAGACAACAACTTGTCTTAACTACATCACTTAAACACAATAATATAAAATTCCTCATTGAAAAAAACTAAAAGAATAATCATAAAAACCGACCTCCGCATCATTAGAATTATGAGATGGCTTGTTCAATGCAACAGTGTCTGGGTCATCATCAACTGTGTTGATGTTGTAAGTTCTTACGCCCACATCATTTGTTGTGTACCCCACAACTCTAAAGAGGTAGCACTTTCCAACACATTGCCTGATCTCTTTCGGAGGAGCCTATACCCCATCAGACTATGATGGATAATAAAAAGGTAAACAATAATCTAACTATAAAAAATACATAAATAAATTGTCATATACGTAATAATAATAATAAAATAAAGAAAATTACCTCGCCCAACACATTGACAAAATCTACGACAGTCTTTCTAAAAATACGATGCGACAATTAATCCCAAAAGACAACAAACGCCTTACTTTTGCCATCAGCTACTTCATATTTGATTTTGTACCTAGCTACGGGGTCCGTAACTTTATTCTCACACTTACTGCAAACAAACTCATCTCCAATTGCATCCACCTTCTTAGCACAAGTGGGGCCGGAACAACCTTTGTAATACCAGCCATCTTCCTCAACAATCCGGATGATTTCACCATTGAAATAAAATCCCCTTACCTGGGTGCAAACGTGAGACGGAAAATAAACAAATATTAAAGGATTAAACATCGATAAACAAACTAATCTGCAAATGAAGTTATTTTAAAAAATGGATCGATTACATTCTTAGCACCCAGAAGCTGAGCAATTGTTCTGACTGGGCCAGATAACAATGATTTGGAAGAGACCGGGATAGCTGAGAACTGCTATGTGATAGACTCTCCAGCGCAGCCAAGTATCTAAGAAAACATCAAAGTAAAATAGTTAAATAGATTGTATTTCCACGAGGGTCCAACTAAAATACAGATGAATAAGCTGAAAGGATTATTACTGTGTCCGAAAATCCACAATTTTAGGTATGTGTTTGATGAGTATTTTAACGGTGTTGATTTTATAGTCTTAATCCATTTTAATGTGTCAGATCATGCTTAATTGTACCTAATTTGAATTGCTTTTAGCTGAAAAAACCAATGCGGATCAAGTGCATTACAAGTACGAAATAACAATGAATTCGTACAAAAATTGATGAAGTTTTGGGTCAACATATGAAAAGAACCAAAGTTGGATGACCAGAAATTGCAAATAAGGAGAATTATTTATGGTATGACAAGTTGCGCCCGCAAAATGACAATGTGCGCCCGCACAAGTGAAGAAACGACCCGACGAACGCTCTGTAGGCTGCAGAAATAAAAGTGCGGCCACAAAAGTGTAATTGCAGCCATGGGAAAAACGTTGCGGCCGCACAATGAAAGTTGCGGCCACAGGAAAAAAAGTTGCGGCCGCAACTTTTTGTCTTCAGCAACTCTCGAATTTCCGGAATTTGTTTCCTAATTGGATTCTACCCTATTCGTGTGCACAACTTTGGTCATCTTTTAAAGACCTAATGGGGGCTATAAATAGGTGTTTTAGACACATAATTGGGGAACTTTTGGGAAGAGAATTTAGGAGAGCAAAAACACAGCGTCTCTTGGAAATTTTCATGGTTTTGAGAGATTCAAGACGAAGTTGAGGCTTGGTGCAAGATCGGCTCGTCATTCTCGTTTCTTCTTGCAATTCTGGTGATGAACTCCTTTGTTTCTTTTATTCCTTTATTATTTAGCATGAACAACTAATTTCACTTGTTGGGATGAACGATGTAATTTAGATTGAATATTTGATTTTCGACTCTCAATTTCTTGAACTTTTATTCCTATGTGTTGATTTTACTTCTACGCTTAATGCATGATTTAATTGATCACTAAATCATTGATCTGTGAATTCTAATCAACCGAGAGGTGAGTTTGGTATTTAGACCACGTAGTAAAATCCGGCAATTCATAAGAGCTAGAGATGGACTTTTATGATTGTTGAGATCCCACGTGACAGATGGATATGTATATGAATTCCTATGATCGTTAATGCGTTTAATTAAGGCTTATTCAGACTATACATAGAGATATGGTAATTGACTTAATTAAATAGAATTAATTTGAACCTGAGAGAGGTAAATTAAATCAATTTCGTGAATTCGATCTAATGCAACTTGAGATTTGAAATTGAGAGGAGAAATCAAATAGGAAATCTAAAGATAAATCGGGATTCCCAACTTTCACTCACTATTGATTTCATCAACTTTTTATAATTTTGTTATTTATTTAAAATTTTTGCTAAAAACACCAAACTTCTACCTTTATTTTTCTACCTGTTTTTGTTAAGATTGGTTTAAACCGATATTGAATGAATTAGTCCTCGTGAGAACGATAATCCGGACTAAAAAAGGTCCACTTGACTACTTGATTTGGCGATATCATGCACTTGCGATAGTTTTTCAACAACAGTGTTCATCGATTATAATCTTAGACACATGGTATGATGTAGAAAGCGAGGTGGCATCTGCATGGACACAATGTACAGTTTAAAATCAACATGGAAAATACTAAGCCAAAAAGAAAGAATAAAATTGATGCTTACCCCAACGCACTATACGAACCAGCTGCAAGATCACCACATTAAATTTTTTTGTCGACCCCTCCAATTTGCTTCTATCATCATCCCCATAACGATCCCAAAGCGTACATTTAATTTGTTTTTTCCTAAGACAAACAATTGAAATAGTGGGAAAAAAACTATGAAAATATGCTTCAACAATAGTAATAATTGTTAAAAGTAGAATTCCTTACGCAAGATCTCTCAAGTTGAATGAAATAAAATTAGAAATCCCCTGTTTGTTTTGGCCTGTTGTAAAGCCCTCCTCAGGATTATATGCGCCAATGAAATCTGATCCATATTTAATTAATAAATAAAGGGGCTTGATTCTAGAAATAAAACAATTAAAACATATACTAATAATTTAACAACGTACCAATCAAATGGTTGACACTACTTTGAGGAACCCTCAAGCAATCATCCACTGTCTTGAAATTATAGAGGATCAATAGGGATTTTGAGTAGTTTTGCATGCTCTCGGGAAGAATCTGTGTGTTGTCCTGAAAGAATAGTCGATAGGGGTGAGCTGCTGCCTTATAAGTCTCATTGTTGACTGCCACGCGAAAATTCTTCGCAAGGTATAATCCATGTTCCTCAATGTCGTCCTTGAAGTCTTTGATCAAGGACTCCTCAATTGTAGCTTGAATTCGTTCACACTATGGAAATAATTAAACAACAAGTATACTGAAGCATTAAAATTACCAAAATAATAATTATTTTATTTATCTAACAAAAAGGAGTGCTAACAGTCTGGACAGGGAAAACCGCATTAACTTCACAGATTTCACCAAAAAGAATACTATTTTATTTATCTAACCACAAAAGAATGCTCAAGTTTGAAAAGGGAAAACCAATAAATATACCTCCTCGTCTTTTAGAACCATATGTAGAAGTCTAGTGCACTCAGCTTCACCCCTCTTGGGAACAAACCACAACCGGACAATACGTACCAAAAAAGCAGTTTTCTTGTCAAGCTCGTGGCCAACAACTGCCTTGAGTGGTACGACAGTAGGAGCCATTTTGTAGGATCTAGCAAAATACATGGTAAGCATAAAATTGTGTCAAGAACACAAACACTAACATCCACACAGAAATTAAAGAACAAAAATATGCTACTAACATGATTGACCATAATGGTTATACAAACTTAATTAAAGAAAGCTTAAAATTCATCTAAAGAAAGCTTAATTAAACAGAGCTCGGTGTTGGATTAAAACAAAGCTTAAGGGGATCAATATACAAACTTAATGGTTCGAAGATTATAATAACATTAAGACATTTAATGGATTATATAATCTGTCTTAGAATAACAGAGCTTAAGTTAGTAGAGATCTTTACCATAGTTAATCTACATATATATGTATGTATATATATATATATGTGTATATATATATATATATATTTGCAACGAAATTTGGGGAATCGAATTCATAAGTATGGTAAATATTGCTATTGACACAGAATCCGTATTTTGATAAAGAATTCGCCGTAGGAAACGTTCGCATAAATCTCATATATGATAAGGAAACCAAATAGCAGAAGATATCTATTATCGATTTGTGCCAATCAATTAAAAACAAGCTGCGATTGCAAGTCAAGGAAAACCAAAAGGGGATCTGAAAATTAGGGTTGCGGCTTTGTAAAGTTGGGAGACGCGTGAGAGGATTCTTGAAGGTTTGGTGTTTATGGGATAAACGCGTGAGTGAGGGCGAGTGAGATAAGTGAGTGCGGTTGTAAGAGGGAGAAGTTAACACCGAGTGGAGAGAAATAACAATAAGAACTTGTATTTGACAGCTAATTACGTGTTCCCGATTGTTATCTATCTATAATAAATAATAAATAATAAATAAATAATTTAAAAATAGTTTTTGTTATTTCATGAGCGGGAAAACAGTCTCAAAAAAATCTAAATGAGGCAATATAAGTGAAATATTATGAGCGGGAAAATGTGGCTCCAACTAAATTCAAAAAATGTGCCTCTCTTTATTAATATATAGATATATATAACTTTTCTAGTGCCAAGAAACTACAATTGTTTCTTTATAATAAGTGAGTCTGACACTCTTTTGATTGAAACTCTTTCCATTATTGAAAAGTATTTTCCATATGGGCACAAAAAATAAACGATCCAACATAAGAGAAATTAATAGTGTGAAAAAAGTACGATCAATCCACGAATTTACCTTTAATATTTAAAAAATTGTATCGTCTCAACCCGGTGGTATAAAAAATTATTGAAAAAAAGAGAACGCAATTTATTAGTGTAGAGAAAGAATAATTATTTCAACAATTTACCGCAAACAATCCACCGAATTCGGTCAATTCGAACTTTAATTTATTTTATACTTCTGAATAGTAATAGTCACATTGCAAATTAATCAACTTTATAAAAAAATTATTATGTTTATTGGATTTTTGCAATTGTAACCAATTATGTAAACTAAAAATATTAATCAGACATACAAAAGAAGTATAATTAATTTTTACAATGAACATATTGGCATAAAAATTAAATGATGATCCAAGGAAAATAAATTTAAGAGTATGAAGAAAGTTCTATAAATTTATGAATTTACCTTAACAATTTTAAAAATGTCGTTAACGACACTCATGTAATCGTTGTTTATTGTTTTGCCGTTAATTAGTAAAATGTCCTGATTGACAACCTTCATTGTAGTTTATGGTGGGATTTTAATATTGGTCAAGAGTTAGATATTCAATATCAAGAAGAAACATAGCTTTACAAAAGGCTTTACCTGTTTTTGCTTTCCAGAAAAAGCTTAATCAATCCAAAAGAAATATTCGAGAAATGAAGACTATCAATTCTTCTAATCAAATTTAAATAACAAAAGCAATGAAAATTGATCAGAACTATAACTCAAATTCTATATAAACTGTTCAAATGCAATAATAAAACCCGTTTTTAAAGCTGATTGACTACTAATTAAATCCAATGACAAAACCATCCAAACTAATCTAAAATCCGTTTAAGAGATCTAACTGTTGAAATTCAATATTAAAACCGTTTCCATTAATTATTTTCCACTAAAGGATATCTGCAATTTAAAAGATATAGATATATATTCAATTAATTAAAAATGTTGGATTAATGCAAAAAATTAATGTTACATGTTACTTTTAGTTTTCATGTACAAATTTGATGAATTGTAATTTTTTATCACACCAAAATGAAATTTTAAAAACTTGCTAATTTTAATTAATTTTCATTTTTAGTTAATTTTGTTTTTGAAAATAATTAATTATTTCTAAAATTAAGTAAACGGACTAATCTAATCATGTCACAAGTTCATTTTAATTTTTATGTAAAATTTTAATGACTTTTAATTTTGTATAACACAAAAATTAAATCTTGGCGAAGTTGCTAATTTAGATTAATTTTCATTCCTTAACTAATTATTTATAAAAATAAATGTTTAAAAAACTTGACTGGACCGGCAGGTTCACCTATGAACCTGTCCAAAATCCGATCTGGTTATCTGAAAACCGGACTATTAGAAAATCGGTGAAAAATTTGTCAACCGACCAGTTCAACCGCTTTAACCAGTGACTCGGTAACAGTTCAACCATTTTTTTTATTTACTGGTTTTAATTTATTTTTTAAGTGTTTTAATAAAAAACAGTTCAACCGTTTGATCCTTGAACCGTTGCCTATTCTAATTTGTTGACCGGTTCAGTTTTCTAAATATTGATAAAAATAATTAATTATTTAAAACATTAATTAGTGGATCGAATAAAATTTTTAAATTTTAATGTTATACTTTTCTTTTAATTTTGTGTAAAAAATTTAATGAATGCTAATTTTGTATCACACAATAATCAAATATTAATGAAATTATTAGTTTTAATTAATTTTATTTTTTTAAGAATTAATTTTCATCTCGCAGTTAATTATTTATAAAAAGTCTCCTATTTTATATATAAATATAAATCTTTAGATTCAGATTAGAAAGATATAATAAAATAATAATTATCAATATTTATGCAAAGAAAAAATATTTAGATTCAATATTTAGGATTTAATATAAATAATAATTTATTATTGTTAGGATTGATTATGAATTGATAAAAAAGGAAAAATCAAAATACAGAAAACATATAGAAGATAAGTTTAAATCAGTGGAGATTTGGAAAAATCTAATTATGATGAGGATAAGATTTAATATAGATAATGATTAGTTAATTGATTGTTGGAGATTAATTATTAATTACTAAAAAAAGAAAAAATAAAAAGATAAGAAAGGATTTTCTTTTAGGTGGAAAAACTAATTAATCTAATTAAGAAAATAGGTTGAAATTTCCCTACTTTTATATATATATAGATGTGTTATTTATGTATAGAGCTAAGATTTTATAATAAATAATTTTAAATTATTTATTTTGTACCTATTTTTGTCAGTTTTGATTTTATATAATTTTTAAAGTTCATCGATTAAGTTGTTTATCTAAACTGGTGAGTTTAAAAAATATATTAATATACCTGCTGAATATATTAAATTGGCGAGTTTATACCGAATATATTAATATACATTCTTAGTATGTTTAGAAGACGTGTATTTGAAAAATTAGATGTCATTAATACGTACAAAAAAGTATACATAAAAGTTTCCGATTATACAATTACAATTGGGTGTAAATGTTGATGATAATTTTCAAGCGGTAGTGAGGACAAGGAATAGAGACTCCCCATCATGTTGCAATTCTCATATGATCTTCGCTCTACCTCGATTAAATGAGGTTGTGGCCCATACGAGAGTAAGTGTTTCCTAGTGGGAGATGAATGAGATCTTAGGTTGTTTCAACTGGAACCCACTATATTTTTACTCTATAATATATCTATTTCTAGATTGATAATGTTTTATAGTAAAATTTTTAAAATCACTATTCACATATTTTTTGTTAATACCATGCATCGCACGGGTGTATAGTTATATCTCCCAAATTTATAATTGAATATAATAAAATGTAAATAATTTTAAACAAAAAACTATAAGCTCTACGAATGTAGTCGAATTTTTCAATTTTATTTGTTATTGATATGATCACAATCTGTATCACAAATTATCTCGTGTGCAATATAGGGAAAACTCTATCGAAATTTTTATATAATTCTTACATTATTTTATATTAATTAAATTTAGTGCTCTGGCCAATATTTAATTTATTTTAGTGGTGCTAATACCATACTATTAACATAGATCAAAACCTCTATTTGTTAGAAAATTATTCTCCCGTGAGAAAGCTAGTAGTTAAAGAAAATCATGTAGAGCTAACAACATGATAAATAATAGACAACAAGAAATTGAAGTAAAATAAATAAGTTTAAGCCTAATAAGCGTTCAAATATAAAGTTAACTTGAATTCATATTACACTAGTACAGAAACGGTATTGGGTGGCGGTTGTTTTGCACTTCAGGTGGCAGTTCTTTGACTGCCACCCAAACCGGCGACACCCAAAGCGAAGAAAAGGGTGGCGGTTCAAACAAATGCCACCCAAAAAGAAAGGGTGGCGCTTGTTTTTTAAAAACAACCGCCACCCATTCTATGCATTTTTTGAAAAAAAAAACTTAGGGTAGCGGTTCTTGATGTAGAACCGCCACCCATTCTCTCTATTTTTTTTTTGCCACCTCAGGGTGGCGGTTCTTGATGTAGAACCACCACCCTTTCTCTCTCTCTCTTTTTTTTTTTGCCACCCTAGGGTGGCGGTTCTACATCAAGAACCGCCACCCTTTCTCTTCTCTCTCTTTGGTTTTTTTTTTGGGATCAAACTACGAACGAGTACAGGTTTGGAATTGCATTGCAACTAAGCAACTAATTAACAGCTAAGAACGAAATAATTTTTATTCAAAATCAGTCACCTCCAATTACAACCAAAGCTATTCTTAAATAATAACGAGAGCTAAAACATTAAAATACTATGAAATGAAATAACGAAATAAAACAAGTGAATAACGAAAATATAGGTCTGAAAACTAAAAACTTCATTTTGATGCCCTAAACGACCTCGGATGGGCCTGAAACGTGAGATTATAGCAATAGCAGTGACTGTCGTAGATCTCGTCGCGACGATTCTGGAATGGTGCAGTGGGCTAAAAACAGATATCGTATGTAAAAGTTATGGCCATTTAAAGTTTGCCTGCTCAAAACTAAAAAAGAATTATAATAACTATTAATTTTTTTAATCCATAATATCGATAAAATTACACCTCTAATTCAACAATATATGCATATAAATAAATCAAAAATATTTAATTAAAAAACCTAGAATTTGGGGACATTAACTTACTAACCTCAATTTGGGTCCAGTTGACAGAGTTGTGGCTCCAACTTGTGAATAAAAATCCGATTTCAACAAACCCTAGAATTTGGGGATGCTAAATTATAACCTAAAAATATATGAAATTGGGACTAAAAAGATAGAAGAAGCTTACTTTGCTTAAACTGTGGGACCAATTTATCAAGAAATTACACTTAAATTTGATTTGAGGTCATGAATATTGCAAGAAATTTCAAAAAAATTTCGAAAAGAGAAAGAAACTCAGAAGCATGAATGGCTGATTCGTGTACTGGTGGAATATTTAAAAGGAAAGGGTGGCGGTTGTAGCAAAAACCGCAACCCAAGAGTATTTTAATAATAATAAAAAAACGGGTGGCGATTGTAGAAAGGAACCGCCACCCAAAAGTGTTTTCTGAAGAAAAAAATTATTTAAACATTGGGTGGCGGTTCTTGAAAGCTTTTTTTTTAAAATGCATAACAGGTGGCGGTTCTTCTCTAACAATCGCCGCCCATTATTTTTTGGTGCCATTTTTTCATAGAACCGCCACGAAATGGGTGATACCTAATGTCAATTGTGTACTAGTGTTAGAGACTCTAAGCTCGCAAATAAACAAATTAGTTGATAAGTAATTTTCATGTAAATTATCAACACATTAATAATTTAATTACAACCAACGAATGTGAGAAAATAAAATTTATCTAGCACGTCGTATGAATTATATAATTAGTGATGTTGGATATAAAAAATTATTTTCATGTAAAGATAGTTGTTATAACTAAAATCTCATTAAAAAAAGAGAAAATTCAAGCACAAATTCATCAAAAAATGCGTAAATATTAATTTTAACATTACACTTCAATTTATTAAACATTTTCATATTACATGATTATTGGATAAAAGTTCTTTTGCAATCGCCACTTTTGAAACATGTGACAGAGTCCATACAACAAAATTTTATAAAGTTGATGATGTTATAAAAAATAGGAACATATAGACGAGAGGAACTAGTGAAAAACTTCATTTCTCATTATGAAATTCATTACAAATGATCCTCATTTATAGGAAAATATCAGGTATTGACCTGGTACATAATAGTCATTTACACGAAGAAATATATTTTATTGTAAATTGTTATTTTATAGAATGGTGGCCGACAAGTCCACCAACTCCATAATTCATTCATAACACTCCCCTTGAATGATCATGGTAATAGTTGTCGTCAGAACTTGCATGGAGAAAACCAATGGGAGAAAAAAATTCCAAACTGATTGTGGGAGAATGTGGGGCCATCAAATATTTTTTCGTCAAAACTCTTTAGGAAAACTTTGAGTAAAACAAAAGTACAGTCTGAAATTGCTCTCACTGATGTCAATAATTCTTATAGGAGTATTCATGTGCTGCCTCATTAAAACCTTGTTAAGAAAACCCAGTGAGAAAAAACTTGATGGAAGGAAAAAGAGTACAACTACTCCATTTAACTTCATATCTTGAGGACTAACATCTTCACTTCTGGTGAAAGGTTTCAATGTTGTCATCATCTGGACTTCAAATAATGTCTTCACTACAACCTGATCCAATGGATGCATTGTGTCGATTTCTTATCAATCCTCAATATACTATGAATATGCCTCATTAAAACCTTATTAGGAAAAACCTAATGGGAAAAATTGTAATGAGGGATAAAGAGTACATTATTCATGTGAATACACTAAAGTTACCTCGTAAAAAACCTTTCTAGGAAAGCCTGGTGGGATAAAACCTCAGTCAAGGGAAAAAGAGTACAATGCTTTTCAATTTTCTTTCACAATAGTATCACCGTCGATATTTTCAGTCGTTGCATCCACTGCATGATAATACATTTGGAATCTCTTCAAGAGTTCCTTTATCATTTCTCACAAAGCCCACATATTAGTACTTTTATTATAGGGCATATATTTTAATGTCGGTATTCTTCAACATATTTCAACATCCTAACTATTATTGATTGTATGCAGTGCTATAGCTTCATCGCGTGTCATACTTTGAATTTAACTTTGTTCCCCATAACGAAATAACTGATCAAGATATCTCATTGTCAATCCTCCTTTAGGATTACACAATAAAGTTTTGTCTATATACTCTTGAAGAGTATATGCCTCCTCTGTTAAGACCATATTTTATCATTTTCTTTGATATATATATTTGGGAAACTCTTTCTTGAATAATATTAGCGCTTCGAGCATGCTAACTTATCAAAGCATTTGTAGCTGGTATGTGAGATCGTTAATAGTCTTCCAGGCATCTTTGAAGTTCAAGTTCATATTTATATTGCGAGGATATAACATGATGTATTTCACATATCATTTCGAGCTATTAATACTCCCAATCATGCTGAGAAAACTCAGAGAACCATACTGATACAACTAGTATGATTAGGAATGGAAATGGGGTGGGTTCGGGTCGAGGACCTCATTCTCCGTCCTCGCCCCGTGGAGATTTTCCTTTCCACATCCCGCCCCATCCCCAATTAGTTTGGTCGGGTCGGAGATAATTCTAATCCCCATTTATTTTTTTATTTTTTTTGTGTTTTCACTTTTTTTTCCTTTTTTTGGTAGTACACATATTACAAATTATTTTCAAATAAAAAGCCATAGATTAGTTGATGCAAGTAAACTATTATTCTATTAAGGAACATATGTGAGTCTGTAAAATCTTTTTTTTTTGTCAAATCTAATTTCTAAAAATCATATTTGTTATTTGCAATATACATCAAGAAAATTTAACAAATTCATCATAGATAAAGGTAAAATATACAGTAAAATCACCAATATTCATAATAACACTTTTTTGACGAAGCTTTCTTTTTGTATTTATTACAACAAGTTCAACTTATAAGTAGGTTCAAAATAATTAAATATTTTTGACAAAACTATTATAAAAAAAGAAAGAAAAATAAAGTATAAATATAAAACGTAATGTCTAAATAAAATTTAGACGAGCCGGGTTCGGGTTGGGTATCGGGCCTAGGACAATGATCCCATCCCCACATCGGGTCTTAATTCTTAACCCCATCCCCATCTCCATACCCATTTAATCGGGGACTTCCCGCCCCATTCGGGTCGGGTCCCATCAGTTTTGGGCATTCCCGCCCATTGCCATCCCCAGGTATGATTTCTGTTTATATATGTTCTCAGCATGAAGCCTTAATGGGGGAATTTATACAATTTGCATTCTATTCTCGATATTGGCAATCGATTGGAAGACTTTAAATAAATTTCTAATTAACATCCCACTTGCATACGCATATCTTATCCTTTAGGGATCTTATCAAGTCATTGGGATGTACATTTACTAGCGTTAATATCTCCTCAATTTGTAATTAAATATTATAGAATGTACAATAATTTTAAACAAAAAACTATAAGTTCTTCGAAAGTTAGTAGAATTTTTAGTACAGTTATTTTGATAGGGGTAATTTCACTCAACATTCCCAAACTTTCACAGTTGACACAACTTTCTCCGCATTCTTATTTTTCACCAGTTTTTGTCCCCAAACTTTTATATATTCATACATTATGTTCATTCTGTCAAAATTTCTATTAAAATGCACATTAGTGATGGGCGAAATGGGAATAAACTATCGGTAATTTTACTCTAGGCCCCCAAGCTTTCATTTTTAACACAGTTTTGTCCTTAATATTTTTCTTTTTACTACTTTGCCCCAAATTTCTCCTATTCGTGCATAATGTCCCAGACTATCAAATTTTATCGACTGTGTTTAGTTGTCAGTTGTTGCTGAAAATATTGTTTTGACGTATTTTTGAATCCACATGTTTAAGTGGTATTTTATATCTAGATTTGTGATAACAAGTAATTTGGTATTTTCGGATATATCTGTGGTGTTATAGGCATTTTATCACGTTTTATGCCTTTACAATCCCATACATCTGCAAAGTGTTACAGTTACTATCCCTGTTATTTTGAAGATATTACATGCATTATCCTTTACTCCAGAAACAATACGCCGAAATGCACGCTTGCGGGATCGAAATTGTATCAAAATTGAAAGTGTGTAACGTAGAGCGAAACTTACCAAAATTTTATTCCCATTTTACCCATCACTAATGTTCAATTTAATGGAAAATGGGTGCAATGTGTGAATATATGAAAGTTCAGGGACAAAAGGGTGAAAAAAAAGAATGAGGACAAAATTGTGTCAACTGTGAAAGATTAGGGACATTAAGTGAAATTTACCCTTTTGATAGCTACAGTATTTAATTTAATGTTATTTTATTTTATGTTTATATTATCACAATTTCCGTCATAAAGTGTCATCCTGTGCAATACATGGGAAACTGCATCGAACTTTTAGTGTTCTTACCAGTATTCAGCTCTTTTTTTGTGGTGCTATTTCATATTATTAACATTTATCAAAATTGCTATTTATTGGAAAATTAGTCCCCCGTAGAAAAGAGTCAGGGATAGGCACTCATCGATGTGGTAGTGTTTTTGAGGAGACCAATCTCCATTCACGGGCAATTGTATGTTGCGATCTCAAATGTTACAAATAGAAGGGATTTTAATTTGGGATATGTGGTGATGATGATCGTCCAACTACCTCGGCCACAAATGTCTTATATAAAGAAGTGTTTAGTAACTTATAGTTTCATACTTATTAATCTCATTAGGTATATTGTTTGCTTTATTGGATTTTTTACACAAACCTCTTATGTCATTCGTAGTTTGACATGTGAAGTGAAAGATTGTATTTATATATTATTGTTTTTGTGCTCTTATATTTGTCCATGTAGAATCTCCCGGTCACAAAGTTGGTACAGTTATACAGATTGATGATATGCAACACTTATTCATTAGTAGCACTGTGCTTGGAAAAGGTAACTCAGCATATTTGTCAAGAATTACACTTTTAGTGAGTTTCATTGACCATTTCTTAAATATGATGTTATTTCTAATATTTTCATAGGTTTCTGATGCTCAAGCACAAGCGTTTATGTAAATGTGATGTTAGAGATGTTCCGCTCATCTAAAAATTCATGTATTGTTTTAGTACTATTCACTTGTATAATAACATGAAATTTGATATTCTATGTGATAGTTATGGATGAGACTTATATTTGAGAGCATTCATTCTTTTTGTCAAAACACTAAGATGTTTCTATTATTTGCCTCGTGTGTTATTGTTGACTATTATTGATGGTGTTATGTTTGGATTGATTTTATTATCGAGGGCCATTAGGAGCATTGTAAACTAAGTTCCTGTTTTTTTGGTGAGTTTTTCCTTGGATGTTTGCAGGATAGATTAGTATGAAATGCAGCGGAAACTCTGTCGAAATTTTTAGAGTATTATTTCATTAGTTATATTAATAAAATTTATTGTTGTGGCATGTTATTTACTTTATTTTTTTGAAGTTTTATATTAATATGACTAACATCGATCAATAATGTTATTAATTAAAAAAGTTATCTTCTGTGCAACGCACGGGTAAAACAGCTAGTTCTATTGAAAATTATCGATAAAAATTATTTAATAGGTGCCAAATAAATTTTTTAAAATTAATTATACACCAAATAAAATTCGTATCAAATTAATTAATTCAATGAAATTATTATCACACTACATTTTTTATTTCATGCTAATTTCCTTGCAACCATAAAATTTATGGGTCATTTACGCCAATTTTCCAAAAGTAATGTTGAAATTGTTAAATAAAAAAGTTAGGACTGAATTGCAAAAAATTAAAGTTAAAATTGTTAATTTTAAAAAGATTTTTTACTAAGTTACACACTTAGACTTTGTGAAGTTTTTCTTTCAAGTTTTAACCCCAAACTTTAGTACATAAATGAACAAAAAAGTAACTTTAACAGTTGAATTGAATGAAATCCATCAGTGGAGGATCCAGTGACACTTAATTTAAAGATTTGGGGTTTCCACATTGAAAAAAAAAATGGGATTTAAATTGTTACAAACTCAAAAGATTGGGGGATTTTGTGAAAATAACCCTTAATTATTTTTACAAATAATTAGCAAAGAAATAAAATTAATTAAAATTAGGTATTTCATTAGGATTTAATTCTTATGTGATACAAAATAAAAATTATTTGAATTTTTACATAAAAATTTAAAGAAATGCGTAACATTAAAATAAAAAAAATTAGACTGGATCTTTTAATTAATTTTAGATATAATTAATTATTTTAAAAATAAAATTAATTAAAAATATGAAAATTAATCAAAACAAAAAATTTCAGTTAAAATAAAATTAATTAAAAATATGAAAATTAATTAAAACTAAAAATTTCAGGTAAAATTTAATTTTCGTGTGATGAAAAATTAAATAAAAATTAACTAAAATTAATTATATTGTTAAATAGTAAATAAATACCTAAACCACAGGATATTTAAATAGGTAGTAAATAAAAAAATTAATAAAATTTTAAAAATAAAATTAATGAAAAATATGGAAATTAATTAAAACTAAAAATTTCAGCTAAAATTTAATTTTTGTGTGATAAAAAATTATATAAACAATTAATCAAAATTAATTATATTGGTAAGTAGTAAATAAATACCTTAACTATAGGATATTTACAAGATTGAATTATTCGATATACAAGGGAAACCCTGTCGAAATTCTAATTAAATTTGAATATGCTTTATATAAATCGTGTGATGTTCTAGATAGTGAATTTTTTTACAATTGTTTTCACTAATATTAATGAAATTCTATTTATATTTATAGGAATCACATGTTAATAGATATGTTTTCCCATACATCGCACGGGAGTTACTGCTGGTTAGATGTAGAAAATAACATAATAAAACTATTCAGTTAATAATGTAGGCAGATGAAACAAAATCAATTGCAACCTAGACCTATAACATTTTATACCATCTTTGAATTCAAAAATAGCATGGCATTATGAAATAATTGCTTTTTTACCCGCATGTGAACGATGGCTCAAGTTTGCATCCTTGTGTGCTCTAGTTCTTTTCGCTGAATCTGGAAACAATGTTTTATAGTTAGTAAATTTTAAATATTACAAATTATCAAAATTATTGTTTACAGAAAAGGAGGAGTATAATAACAAACCAATACCTGAAGTGTCAAGAATCCGTGTAGATGAGCCTAAGGTAACACTGCTCATATTAGAGGGCATCATAATACCCACCAAAGAATGAAAGGTTCCAGTCTTGGTTATCCCACAAAAAGGCATCCGACAATTGCTCGAGCTAGACTTCCCCATGTTCTTCTAACAACAATCCTCAAATGCCTATTGTATTGTTTTAAATATTCTGCTTCTAACTGATAGTGTGAATAGTATTGAAGAATGTGAGACAGTGTTCTCTTAGGATATATTTTTTTGATTTTAGCAAACTGTCATCTTTTCATACTAACTGGACTTCGTGCGAATTGTGATTAATGATCCTTGTCATGATGTAGTGAAGACATAAATCATGGATTTGACTTTTCTTGCTAAAATTTGTTTGGTACTAATGTCAATAAGTAATAATTACTGCTTGATATATGCATTAATATAATATCTAATTGTGATTCTATATATCATGTTATTCTATTCATATGTAGTAGCTTGTGTTAGATTTTTTTATTTTATTATAGAAATAGAAATGGACTTAAAAAGGAAATACTATAACTTAGGAAGTAAAGACGAGTATACATGTCGATGTAAGTGTTACTTTATTTTTCTTTTTTTGAGAATCTAACTTAATTGAGTGACCTTTGATACATTTCTATGAGCTTTCAGTACTCCAATATAAACACTTACATTTTGTTGTGTAAATCTTGTGTCTACATTTAACGAATAAGTTAGACACGTAATATAGAAGTGAAGAGATGTGCTTAAATAATTAAGTTGACAATCACGGTTGACTGATTGTGTATCGTGGTTGATTGCTTGCATCGAACGCTTGTTCATGCATTTTCTTTGTGCTTTACAAAATAATAATTTTTTGTCTTTAATGCTTGTCTATGAATTTTCTTTCTGCTTTAAAAATTAATAATGTATTTGGGTTTTAAGATATGCATTCTCCAAATGTTTTGCTATAGTTATTCTATTTGGAGATATATTTATTAATAGACGATGTTATAGTGCTGAGTTTATCGTTCTAAATGATGAACTACATGAATTGAACATATGATTCGATAATTAAACCCTTGCCGAGATAAGTGCTTTAAGATTTCGTGATTGAAGTTTTATTTTATCATATTTAAATTAAAGTATTCTAGATTTTGTTTGTAAGTAGTAGCAAATTACTTTATGAAAATAGATAACAATGAGGATTAGAGTTCATAACAATAGTAACAAATAAAGTAATCTTATTTAATATAGTGCAATGTGTTATGAATAATAATTGAAGAATAATTATTAGGTGTTATGAATAATTGAGAATAATGTGGTGGTTATGAATTATGAGGAATAATTTGGTGGAGGAATAATTTGGTCAAAGATGTAATTATTATATGTGAATGACTATTATACCCTTGATGAAATTATGTAATTACGATTGTGCCATTCGAAGTTTTCCTATAAATAGGGCTTCAGTTATTAATGAAATTCATTCCTGAGAATTCCTTAGAATTCATTCTCTCTAAATTCTCTCTATTGTTTCTATACTTTTATAACACAATGAAATATATAATTCCAAAACATGAAAAAGCCCACAATAGAGGCACTAAATGAAGATCATAGTCCTAACATAATAGAAAAGATTATGCAATAATTAGCAATCTCTCTCTCAAATCTTTATTAGGATCAGTCCTCCACAACTTTGATGCCCTTCAATTTCTTACTGGTTGACATCTGAGCCTCTAGATCCCCGCTACCAAATGTTTCTTCAACTGTAGTCCTTTTGACTTGAGCAAATGAAGGCGAACTGCCTTATGAATCAGCGGCATTCCATTGATAGAAATTGCACTCATTAAAATCACAGCAGTAATTATATTTGTAGCGATTTGAAACTTGTATTATTATGTTAGGTCGATAACTTACTTTGTTCTGTTTGCCTTCCACAGTCTTATCATCCTCACCATCGGAGATGATAAGAACTTCCAAATCCTAACATTATCACAATAGTTAGACAACTTGTAAATGCCAAGAAAATATAAATGAAAAAATAAAATAAGATTATTTTATTGAGTTTAATGTACTTCATCTATCTCGTGGACCATCTTTCTATACTTTTTCATGAAAACATCATCAGCACTTAGACCTTTAATGGGATAAACGTGATCTATCCCTTGAATATGTTAATTGCTAATCTTGATTTTAAACAAACATTTTCGCCCAATGATATCCTCGATGTCGTCGTGTAGAGAGATGTCATCCTCCTTTAATTTCTCTATAGTTGGATAACAAAATCAATCATTTCAACACATCAAAAACAAAAACATCATATGCAAAATTAAAAGATTAATAGTTGTAAACCTTTCCAATTGATTCCTTGAGCTCATGGGCTATTCTCCAAACCAAGTTTTGGGCATCACCATTCCATAATAGTAAAATGATCCTTTTTGTACCGTCAACTATTTAGATTCGTAGCCTATACTTGGTTATGCCATGACTACTCGTACCCTTACAACCATTACATTTGAAGCTGTCTTCCGTTTTTGTGATCTTTTTCAAACATTTCTAGCATGCCTAATAGCAGCACCCTCCATGATGGAAAACATCGACAATCGTAGCAACTATCAAGAATTCCCCAACCTTTGCATTTGAAGTGTTGATATAAAATTTGACATATTTTTCGAGAACACAATCGTCACATAGTATTCAAGGAAGTTAGAACTGAAAATAATAATTCATAAATGGTACCTCATTCTTCTTGAGAATGCTTTTCAATTTTTTAACATCTAGATTACCACTTTGTATTTGTATTTCATTTGTAGCAAAAATGATGAAGACATTTGACTGAATCGCATTGTATTACCTCCATCCCCACTGTCTGTTCGCATCCTATATACAACAATATTTAAATTAGGATGAATAACTAACTAATATATCAAAATATATCATCTACCTCATTTTGAATTCGTTGATCTCGACAAGAGTCTCATCGAAGATAATTTTGCTCCCAAATGTGCTACTCAGATTTATCTCCTCTGAAAAATGTACAAAAAAATCAGAATAAAATGTTGATGTTGCAATTAATAGTTACAAGTATAATCTAGTGTACTAAATCATGTACTTACGTCGAAATATTTTTCCCCTACATAGTTGAATGATAACAACTAGTTTATTATGTCCAGCCTTTCCTGAAAGTTCAATAACTTTTCTAGCAAGCATGTCCCATATAATCAATTTAATACACTGCTTCCTAAGAGTTGAGAAACAGAATAGTGTTAGTATGTTTGAATTGGTAAAGTAATATTATGTATGTGTGTAGATGTATAGTCATCACTCCAAATCCTATAAGATTATATCCATGTTGTTGTAACTTGATACTTGACTGTAATCGCTGTCAACAATCTCCCCGATGACATTTGAAAGCAATGTTAGGATCAATCTCTTATTGAATCTGATGGACAATAATTATAATCTCTACTAAATGTAGATTATTTATCGAATAATAACTCTAGCATGTCAGTATTTGGGTCATTTAGAATTTCTAAAAAAGGCTTGAAATAGAATATACTTCCTATAAATTGCCTATTAGCCTCCGTGTAAACAAATGTTGGCTTCATGAACTTGAGCCTCCATTCATGTTTTGTAGGTCTACAACCAATGTTGTTTGGTAGGATGTTCAAATGCATAATTTGATAAAAGCCTTTTTCTTGTATAAGCTTGTCATAATGTGAAATGAAATGTGGTGGCACTAAGGCCTGAATGTGCGTGCCCTATGAAAAATTGAAGATAGAAAATTGATAGTTAGTATTTCATTGTAAAAATAACAGATGCATTGAACAAAATTACAAAACAATTTGTATACCTCTTCATTCTCAAATACGCATTCCATGATAACAATCTTCTTCCCATTATCACCATCGACCTTCATAAGCCACTTTCGCGCCGCACATACTCGAATGCCCTACTCGGATTTACGGTCGTCAATGGCATTCAACATGGTTAGCCAGGTTGTCATGCTTACAGTAGTAATAAGCGGGTCAAAAGATTGAAGTTTCGATATGAATTGTTTGTTGTTATTGCTTGTGACTTCTGTTGCTATAACAATGTATTTATAGAGGGATATGTTTAGGGGTGAACACGGTTCAGTTTGGGCGGTTTCTGACAAATTTTCAAACCAAACCACTTAAAGCGGATTGGAAAAATCTCAAACCAAACCAAACCACTTCACTTTCCAAACCGAACCAAACCACTTTTTTCGGTTTGGTTCGGTTTAAAACCACGTTTTAGGAAACATAAAACAAAACAAGCAAATACTATTCGAGTTAAAAATGAATATTAACTTAAAATTTATCAATATAACATAAGCATCAATATAAATAAAAATCAAGAACTGTAAAACCAAATATATATTACAACAAAAATTCTACAATGTTAGTCTAAGATTTCACCATAACATATAGACATCAAAATCAATGTTGATCAAAGATTTTACAGGAATAGACTACATCAAAATACACTTAACCAAAGTTCGATTACATTAGTACAAAATAACATCTCAATCAATGTCAATCGGCCTTACATCTTCAGTTGTAACACATGATTCATTATCTGTGCAAACATAAAAATATTGTAAATTTATTCATTAATTTTAATTAAACGATATAAAGTAATCATCAATAAAAGAAAATGAGTAGCAAACCAAATATTATAGTACCTTCTGTAGCTTTCTCGGAATCATCTAATGCCTCTACTTCTTCCAAGTATTGGCGAATCACTATAGGCTCCTTGCTACTATGCAACCAATTTTTACAGCAAATCACCGCTTCGACCATTTTTGCACTGAACAAACTCCTAAATGAATCAAGAATCTGACCACTAGTAGAGAATGCCGACTCGGAGGCAACTGTGGATATTTGAATAGCCAACACATCTTTTGCAATTTGAGAGACAATCTTATACCTAATTTCCACCAAAGTAGTATGTCAAAAGATTCATCAATCAAATCTTCACAATGATCATTTAAGTAATCCAACAAATCATTCTTCTCCACTTGAGCTTCTCGTACAAGTCTAGTAGCTTTAAAAATTGAGGGAACGGGCTTGGAAATGCCCAAAGGAGGTTTTGAAGCATGTGAGCTACTAGATTGAGTAGCATCCTTTGGTGGAACTAATAGTGGATCCATCATTTCTTGTAGCAACCATATAGTGTATGAAGTGTGCCTTCAACATTCCTCGACAACATGTTAACAATTTGGGCATCATAAATGAGCCAACTTTAAGCAATTCCAATTTGCACCTAGGCTCAAGAACTGTTGCAATGAACAATAATGGATTAATCTTTTCAGGATTTCCCCAATACTCATCATATTTCCTTTTCATGTTAGTTGCCATGGATCCCATCAAGCTACTTGGCTCTTTAGCCAATTCTTTCTACTCTCCATGGACTTCACATGGTTCTTGAAAGAAAGTGTTAGCCGTTACATATAAAGAACCACTAATTTTCAAAGTCATATCATAGAAAGTTTTCAAAAATCTAATAAACACCTTAGCTTGCTCCCAATCGGCATCTTTCGATGGTCCAACTACGCTTTTCATTGTGCGTCTTTCTTCAACAAAGTATGTTGTGTAGTTTGTATTACTTCTCATAACATCAAATCCTTTCTTAAAATTCAATGCGGCTTGCAACATCATGTAGGTGGAATTCAATCTAGTTGGCACATCTACGCATAGCACACCTCGAGACTCAATATTTGCAACTTTGCAATTCTCTCGAAATGTTTTGAGTCTTCCCGGAGAAGATCTAACATATCACACAGCATTACAGATGGATGAAATAGCATCACTAATTTCTTTTAAAGCATCACAGACTATAAAGATTAAGAATGTGAGCACAACACCTCATATGAATCATTTCTCCACTAAGAACTAGACCATTTTTCTTCTCCAACAAACTACTTTTCAGTGTCAATATTGCTACGTCGTTAGATGAGGCATTATCAACTGTCACACAAGAAATCTTACTAATTCCCCAATCATTAAGGCAGGAAATCAACTCCTGCCCTATCATATCACCCTTGTGGCTAGGAACTTGGGATGAAATTGATATTCGTTTATGAAGTCTCCACAAATATTAACATAAATACATAACTGTCTACACAAATATTAAATTTATCACAGTTCGATTTACGCAGATAGATGACAAACTCTCCACTGGAGAATTAAAAGATAATCTTGTGCATTTTGAACTGAGCAACAATGCGTGCACAGTTAATGATGTACAAGATTATCTTCAAACGGTTTTCTAAACTCAATGCACGTGAAGTGCGACATAATACAATAAACCAAATCAATTGTAACAAAAAGATAGAAAAGTAATTCGACAATTTGATTTATTTACACCACAAAACTATTAGAATGACTATATTAATTAAAATAATATTATATAGTTTTATTCTTAAGCTAATTGCTATAATTGTAATAAATTATAGTCATTCTAATTATATAAATATAATGACTATGACATTGTTATTACTTTTATTGAAATAATATTATTCTCATGCTTCTTTCTAGTAAATTATATTTATATAAAATTAATTCTAATTTATTTATTACCTATTAAAATGTAGTTCAACATAATTTATAAATATTGCATGCATTATTTCATCATACGTAGAATAGTAATTGCTTTAATTTTAATAAATTATAATCATTCTAATTATATAAATATAATAACTACGAAATTGTTTACTTTAATTTATTAAAATAATATTATTCCCATGCTCCTTTTTAATAAATTATATGTATATAAAATTAATATTAATTTATTTATTATGTATTAAAATATAGTTCAACATAATTTATAAATATTGCATGCATTATTTTGTCATGCGTAGAATGCTAATTAAATTAGGGACATATCAAAAAATTAAAGTTAATATTATTTCATAAAATATCAATTTTAACTAAATAATACTAACCAATCTAACTATTATAATACACCAATTCAACAATAATGTATATAAATCCCAAGTATATATCCATTACAACAAATAATATACGGAAATTTGGACGAAAAACACATCTAATAGCAACAAACAATAGAATTTGGGTATGGTATTTTCTAACCTTCAACATACGAAAATATGTCACCAATTAATAGGGAGAGGACCAGCTTTCTTCAATTGTGGCTTCAACAACCAGCAAAATTGCCCCAAATCCGATTTCAAGAAAATACCTACAATTTTGGATGTTAAATTCCAACCGATGCCCGAAATTGGAAGAAATACATGAAGGAGAAGAACCTTACTTCCAATGTAGCTCCAACCCATGACCAATTTGCAGCCAAATCCGCGTCAATGATGGAATTTCGCTTGTATTTGCCGACTAGCTGGTGTTTAGCATGAAGGGTTGAGGATTCTGGTATACACGCTGATGAATTGGGGATTTGGGGGTGTTTTTTTTTTTTTTTTGATTTAGGTTAGGATGGCGGTTGTAATAGAACCACCACCCTAAATAGATATAAGGTGGTGGTTGTTAACATACAACCACCACCCTATGTCGTGATATATATATATTTTTTAATTTTGGTTTAGGGTGGCGGTTGTGTTTACAACCACCACCCAATCTACAACTTAGGGTGGTGGTTTTTCAACACAACTGCCACCATTTAGCTTTACATTTAACAAAAAATAAAATAAAATTAGGTTGGCGGATTATTGCGATAACCGCCACCCTTTCTTGAGTACCCGTACCACGGGTGGCGTTTTCATTAAAAACGTCATCTAATGGGTGTCCCCTAAAGTCAATTGTGTACTAGTGATTGTAGATTGGGATGTATGTTGATGAAGTTGTGTGTGATGCAATTCATGTGCATGCCACACATTTACTATTGGGAAGGACATGGCAATATGACATCAAGGCAATGCATGATGGGTTTAAGAACCATTATAGCTTCATGTGGAATGGAAAGCCAATTATACTTGCTCCATTGACACCAACGCAAGTATATGAGGATCAAACGAAGCTTGTCAATGAGATGGAAGAGAGGAAAAGGAGAAGAGAAGCGATTGAGAAGAAAGAACTTCAATTTGGGGCGAAGCCCATTGAAATTGTTGAAGTGGAGGTCGGAGGAGAAGTTGAGCAAATGGGTGAGAAATCGATGGGGTTAGAAGGAGTTGAGGTACTACATGAGTACAAGGATCCATTCCTTGTGACATATGAAACTAACGAACCTGCTCCCCCGTTTTATTTCTATCTCTTTTTCAGGTACAACTTCTACCTACACAATTTGCTCAACAAATTTGGCTTTTTTTAAAAATTTTTTGGAGTTTGAAGTTCACACTCCAAATCGTTGTGACTCCATCAATGTGACGAATCCCTGGAGTCTCATTTTCAATTGAGTTACATTTCTATTTGATATTGGCAGAATTTTGGTTAACTAGCTTGATTCGAGGATGAATCATTTTGAAAATGGAGGGGATATATGATCCAAAATAGCTCAATGTCATGGGATGTGTTATTAAAGCTGCGGAGCTGATAACAGAAGTTTGACTGAGTAAATTAAGGGCAAGAAAGACTAGCTTGGGTGATAATGCATGGAAAACCCTTCTAAAGAGTCAAATCTATGCTTGGACCGAGTTGTGGAAACTAAAAACAACAAAGAACTCACTAAGATGAACCTCAGGATCGAGATGGACAAATTGGCATTTCGAACAGTCTTACTTAATTTCTATACGGTCGTACCAGAAGAAATACGGCCGTACTTTTGATCATATGGCCGTAAAAAAGGATCCCCAGCTTTTGGCCAGGAATCAGCAGAAACAATTCTACGATCGTAACTTTAATTTTTGCGGCCATACTTTTGATTTTTACGGTAGTACCCTATATTCTACGGTCGTAATTTTAGCCTATCTAAAGTTACTTTTAGGATATTTTCGGATTTTTGCAGATTTTATATGATTTCTTAGTCTTAGTTTCTATAAGAATGTGAACAAGGTCATTTGTGAAGGCATATGATGAATAGAGTTTGAGAGCTTTTAAGCTTTTCTTGTGAGTCGAGTATATCTCCTCACTGTTCTTCATTGGACGTATTGAAAACTTCATAAATATTACCTTTTAAATATTTATCAAAACATTATCATTTATCAAACAAGTCGTTCAAATAAATAAATAAATAAATATATTTTATAACTCAGCCTTTGAATAATAATCCTAATGTTGAAGACGTTTTCGAAATTCCATTTATGTTCGTTTCGCAATGAGAAATGTATTTTGAACCAAACGCAACTTATGAAAATTGAAAATGAATGCTCGATCTACTTGGAAAAGGCAGTGAAAGTTGATTGAAAACTTGGTAAATAAATTTGTGAACTTACATTTAAAATATGCTCATTTGGATCATGTATGGCTCGAATGTTCTCAAAAGCGACTCTCTCATTTCCAGTAAACTCATCCAAAATAAGCTCGTACATTAAAAAAAAAAAAAAAATCCCCTTACCTTTTTAATTACAAACTCGCCTAAGAATTACGTTTCAAAAAAACCTATTCCCCAACCGTACAATCTTTGTCCTCACATTTCAAATTCCTGAATCCCAAAATCCAAATAAATTTTAAAATCAATCAAACCCTCAAAATCAAAATCATATCTCCTAAAATTACATTACATCCTTAAAATCAAAATCATCATACAGTCACCTGTTACAAAATTAATCTTCTAAATCAAAATGCGATATCCTCAAAACTCATTTCATAAAAATTATATATGAATTTTTCAAAATCTCATTCAACCTCATTATAGTATATTTCATCAAACCTTCTCATTAGAAGTTCCCAACATAATATATAAACATGCCTCCCAAATGTCATAAGTAATACATTTAACTTCAATTTATACAATTTGAACTGATTTACCACCAATCAAGTCCTGCAAATTCAATAGTAAAAAAATTCAAATTAGAACCTTAAACATTTAATGCTCAGGCCGTAATCCAAAAATCTAAAGTCACAACTTCTACTGAATATCCTTAATCTATAATCTTTGATCTCACAAACTTCACTTTGAGGATAAAATAGCATATTCGCAAACCAAAATGCAGACGATATGATATAAATTTTCCATTGCATTAAAACTTATAATCAATGTAATGCAATAATGTCATCCGAGTGAAAAAAATCAAATAAAAAATATCAATGATCAATTAATATCACACACTAACTTATATTCGTGAATATTCGTACTCGTCTTGTCTCTCATCCTTTACACTCAAGAATCTTGGAATATCTAGCATAACAGCGGCTTAAATCCTTCTTAATCATGTCCATCATTCCATGACAATGTTATTTTAACCCACAACATTGATTTAAAGTCCAATCACGGTCAATCACAATCCATTACAACCTTATCTCAATGCATTACACTGACTTGGAGTCCAAATTACACGCAATTTCAAATCATCATTCATAGAGGCAATGAGGGAGAATAATATTGTTAAATAATAGTCAATGAGTTCTTAGAATCATGAAGCCAATTTCGAGGCCTAGAAATATTATGAAATATATTTAACGCAATCCTTTAGTCATCACTTCGAAATTTCACGCTTAGGCTCAAACTCGGTTTCTTCCCTCTATCCGGACACAAGTACTTCATCTTTATCTTACATAAAGTATTCTATCTTACATAAAACATTTCATCTCATGTATTCGGAAAATGAACAACAAAATCTTCCTAAATAAATTCTTTACCTCGGAGTTGGCAGAGAGACGATGGTCATGGTAGCTCTTTGGACTTTGAACTCTTAAATTTTGAAAATTTTCTATTGAAAAATTCTTTAAAAAATTTGCAAGTCTACAAAATCATAGACTCGCTCTGATATCAAGCTATAATGCCCCCGAGTTCTAAGAACCTGGAACGTTAGTTCTTTTTTTTGAAACATTTCAATATTTTTTTCTCTTTTTTATAATAATAATGATATAAATAAATTCAAAAAATAATAAATAATTAAGATACGGAAAATTCTTCTACAACAACAACCATTTTAGAGTATATTACATCTGTCCAATCTCTAGTAGCTTATAACATTCAACATTAAATCCTAAACAACTCAAAACATTTAAAACAACGTACTTCAATACATCAAGTTTACTTAAAAAAAATAAAGGAAACAAAATTTGTTATTTAATAAACCCGAAAGGCGTAAGTGTTTCAAGAAATACTCAGTATGCTCTGCGCAAGTTAATCAATCTATACACTTATATAAGACAAATAGATATGTAAACTCTGTAATGTAATATTGAAGGCAAGTCTAGGCTTGAAGGCAACTCTGGGCCCGAAGGAAAGTAATTTGCTTGAAGCCAACTCTAGGCGTGAAGGCAAGCAATTTTTCCTGAAGGCAACTCTGAGTCCGAAGGCAAGTCTATTACACACTAAAAGCACTCATACAGTACAGATTATTAATGAAAAATGCGCAATAAGTAAAAATGAGTTTTGGGGCTATCTTAAGTCTTTCCCAAGTTTAAGTTTAATTCGTAGTGAGAATTCAGTCCTCTAGCTTTGTACACCCCGCCTAGTCAATAAGGAGTTTAATTTATGTTATACACTTAAATATTAGTATTTATAGATAATATAGAAGTTATGGACAAAAACTGAAAGAATATAAAAGTGTGGGTATCAATTTGAAAGAATTTAATAGTTTGAGGACCAAACATGGAATAAAATTGAACGGAAAATATTTTGGACTAAATTATAAGAATTTTGAAACATGGAAGACTCAAGTGCAAATAAAGTTTCGTGGTTAACTTAAATAAAGGAAGAAAATTGAAGGATTTAAGTTGAAATAAAAGTTTAGGGGTGAAATTGTAAGAATTGAAAGTTAAGGACTTAGAACTAAACAAACTTTAGGGACTCACTTAAATAAAATAAATAACTTGGGGGATTGAATTTGAAAATATAGTTTAGGGGTTAAATTATAGAAATTAAAAGTTGTGTATTTATAATGTAAATAAAACATAGGGATAGACTTAAAGGGCATTAAAAAAGCTCAGGTATTGATTTGTAAATTCCTTTAATTAAAATAAATAAAAGAACTAATCCTATCTCTTCCTCTCAAAACACACGCACGCTAGGTTCTCTCTCACTTCCGGCTGAAATTCGCCACTGGCGACGACGTCGGTGGCAAAGGTGGTGGTGACTGCAATGAACCCTAGTGGTAGCCTCAATTGAGAGAAATATTGAACACATATGGAGAAATCGAAGCTAGAACATCCAATGGAAAAATTGGGCATTTTCAAAATTCGACCTAATCTTTATCCATTTTCGAAATTACTTGGTTCTATGATGTTCTATGGAGGTAGGGGAAGGTATAAGTGTAAATTTTTAGGTTGTGAAGCGGAGTTTGAGTGTGGGTGATATTTCTTGGCCGTGAGTTGTGGCATGTATGTATATGTATTTATATGTATGTGTGTATTGTTTAGATGATGGTGATGACTCTGTGCTATGGTTGTTAGAGGTCGTCGTTGATCCTACTTGTGAAGTTGCCACTGTGGATGCATTGGTGCGTGGGGTTGAAGTGAAAACATAGTAAAATCCATAAGACAGTGTGATGAAATCAAGTGGCGATGTAAATGAATGACAAATGATTTAGAACTATTGTGTGCAATTGTTATGACATAATTATAGAAGTAAAGATTTCAAATGAGAGGTTGAGAGATTGCCTATAGAAACTTGTTGTTGTTCTGGCTTGATGTAGAATGAAAATGGAGAATGTGAGTGATGATAATGGATAAAAAATAGGATGTAGATGGGGTTACCGTTTAAGAAAACTCCAACTATCGGTATATAAAAGGGTATTCTAGCGTAAGAACTTGGTTAGCATATAAGTTGGGTGTTAAATTAGAATTGGGCTCAAATAGATAAAATAAAAATCCTTTGCGACTAAAATGAATAAGTTTAAAAGTTTGGTCCTCAAAAGTAAATTTGAAAAATAAATAAATTTTTATAAATTATTTTCTTATAATATTAAATATAATAATAAATAATATAAAGTTTGACTAAACGAGCGTGCGCTATTAAATTGCGTGCGCTATTAAATTATATAGGTGAAGTCGTAGCGGCACGTTTGAGATTTTATTTCATTAAGTATTTTTATTTAAGAAAAATTTGCGGTCACTACACTGAGGCATTTTGATCTAAGTTGTGATATGTACGATCTCGTTGAGGTTTGACCATTAAGAGCATAATATGACAGGATCTAAAAGAGAACTGATGTTTTTTTAGTAGAAAGTCTATCTCTAGAGAAAGTTATGGATTTCATTTTCATTTTGTTATAGTCCAGTCAGCTATAAATTGTAAAGTGATGCTACCTAAGAAAGAGAATGAGATGTTTTAGTCAAAGAATCCAAACCCTTTCAATGTAAGTTAAGTTTTGAGGGCGACCAGAAATGTTTAAAAAAAAGAAAAGAAAAAATTTTCAAGTCTCAGATGGATAATATTTCGCATGCTCTCGTCTAGTCAAATTTTAAAAGTTAGTTCAAATAAATTCCAAACTTATCTCATTTCCGGCCATAAATCTTGACTCCTTAAGTGCACTACACGTTTATTTTAAATATGATCTATACGAGTTCCTTCTGGTACAGCCTCTGGTATTTAAGAAAACTTCAGCCACCTACGTGGCTGGTACAAGTGGAATTCCACCTCAGCCAACAGCCCGGTGCCAGAATTGAATAGAGGATGATTGTTGGAGGACCCAGGTGCAAAATTCGGCCAAGCTCTTTGAACAAATGCCCTAATTCCCTCCCTTGGTTCGAATTTCAGCCTCTGTTCGAGTGACTCTTCCCCACCGACGACACCGCATCCTCTCCCCGGCGACACCGACCAGATCTGGAGCGAAGGTAAATCTCGGCTTTGTTGTTCTTTAACTGGGCTTCTTCTTCTCCATTGTTAAAGAGCTTATTCTTCTCTCTATTCTGATTTTTTTATTTTGCAAATAACCAGGGCCTCTGTTTGATTCACTCTCTTCCCCATGGCAGTCCCGCATACTCCGGCGAAGGTACTTCGTCTTCTCCATTACAGCCCCCTCTGTAAATTTTTTCTTTTTTTTTTTGTTTTATGGCTATACACAATTCTGAGATCTGAGAGGGCGGTAATCGAGCTTGGCTTGCTTTACAGTCAATTTTGTCTTTAGCTATTTCGAGTGAATGTTGCCTGTTTGTACGCGTACACATCTGAATTTTTCTTCTGGATTTTAATGGCGTTTGATACAAAATGCCTGTTCTTCTTTTTTTTTTCATTTTTGGTTTATGGTTATACACAATTCTGTAGTTAGCTTTTATGATGATACCCACAAAATGTAATGAAAATGGTTTACAGGGGCATGTCATTTGCCAGCACATATATTTCATGTACTCAGTTCCTCCAAGTGAAAGTTCCCCACCCAATTCCTCAAGAAAATAACAACGTGTGTAAATGAAAAACTTACCCCTCTGTAAATTTTTTCTTTTTTTTCTTTTTGTTTTATGGCTATACAATCCCCTCCAATATTGTTACCTAGTGTGATATTGTACTGGATTTTAATGGCTTATTGATAGAATCATGTTTGGCCAATTGTCTATCTTAATGGCTACACAAAGTGGATTTTAATGGCCAATTGCCTCTGTTCTAATTTCGAGTGAATGTCACCTAGTAGGCGTAGGTGTTCAATATAACACTATTTCTCCTATTAGAAAATTTCTTTCTCAAATATACATTTTACAGCACCTTTAATGGGTAATTGATATTGCCGTTACCTTGTCTGAGCAGTGTCTCTTTCTTTCTTGGCGATGTCTGACCAGCCGGCCGATAGTGGAACAAACGATGCAGTCAATTTAGGTATATGCTTTTCTTATTTGATCAGTTAAGGTTATTTGCACTCGGGCTATACATGAATGTTTGAATTGAACCTTAGTGGAAGGCTTTTACAATTTTACTTATTTGATAATTTTAATCTTAGTGGAAGGTATTTACAGTATTGTTCATATCATGGTTGAAGAATAATTGGTGGGATTCTTTATTTTGTCGAATTTATTTAGTAATTGGCTAAAGTTTACTTAAAAGTTCTAATTTCCCTGAAAATGGCAGTAACCTTTGCTTCTTTTATTTTATTTTAGTAACGTTTGGTATAATTTGAAGCTCTACTGTGTTATTCAATTACGTAGTTTTCAATTACGTAGTTTTGATTTGTGCAGCTACTGAGTTGAGGAACAATGAGAAGAAATACATCCCTCAACTGCGCCACCCTGATGATGTTCCATATGTTGGGCAGACATTTAACTTAGCTGAAGAGGCTCTTCTATTTTACAACAATTACGCAAGGCTATCAGGATTCAACACGCGTAAACACAGCAACAAATTAAGTGAAGATAAGAAAACATATCGATGGACGGAATTTACTTGCAACAGGCAAGGTTTAACAAACTTGAAATACCAAGAGAAAGATAAACATAAGCAACCGCGTGCCGGGGAGAGGAAGCGGGGACGTACTCGATGTGGTTGCAATGCTAGAATGACTGTGACAAAACGGAATGAGGGGAGTCTATGGGCGGTCTCAATCTTTGTAGTTGAGCACAATCATCCACTAACTAGCCCAGGGAAAGTCCATCTTTTGAAATCTCACAGGAAGGTAACACCAGCCCAGAAGAGCTTGGCCAGTCAATTTTCACAGGCAAACATTCTTACCTGTCAGCAGTATCGCTTTATGGGGGTAGAGTCGGGTGGTCCTTTTTCTGTAGGGTGTCTTGAACAGGACATTAGAAATGTTGAGAGGGATATGCGCCAAACGTTCTTGGGCCACGACGCCGAAACTCTTGTTAAAATGTTCGAGAAAGAGAAAAAAGAAGATGCAAATTTTTACTATAGCTTCAAGACCGAAGATGGGGTATTCCGACGATGCTTTTGGGTGGATTCTTCGTCACGTAGTTCATATGTCTACTTTGGCGACGTTGTAGTGTTTGACACAACCTACAACACCAATAGGTATGGTATGATATTCGCGCCTTTTGTAGGTGTGAATAATCATATGCAGACCACTTTGTTTGCGTGTGGATTTCTCAGCGATGAGAAGATGGAGTCCTTCATCTGGTTGTTTTCACAATTTCTCAAGGAAATGCCGGGCGGAGCCATCCCAAAAGTGATTATTACTGATCAAGACCAAGCTATCGGAGGGGCAATTGGTCAGGTATGATTGGCACGTAGCTTGGTTATAGAGAATTTATCCATAGAAATTGCAAGTATTCTTTATTGTCATTCTTTATCGGCATTTTGTATTCAACTGTTTTTTTTATTTTAGGTGTTCCCCCCGTCGGTGCATCGTCTATGTTTGTGGCATATCACAAACAAGTTCACCGAAAAATTGGGTCCAGTTTTATATGGAGATTATAGTGACGTCCTATACAGCGTTGTGCATAGGTCTGAGACTCCTGAAGACTTTGAGCGGAAATGGGGCAAGCTAATGAGCACCACTCCGTTGGGTGGAAATGATTGGTTGAGGACAATGTATAGAATCCGCCATCGATGGGTACCAGCTTATGTGAAGGACTTCTTTGCTGCAGGAATGTCGAGTAGTCAGAGGGTTGAAGCTCATCATTCGTTCCTAAAAACGTATGTGCTAAGAAAGAATTCTCTTGTAGATTTCTTTGTACAGTTTCAGTTAGCATTAGTACACCAGAGGGAACAAGAGCTTAGAGCAGACCACATTGACAAAAGTGAGGTGCCAATTATTTCATCTCCTTTTCATTTGGAGGCTCAGATGATAGGTATATACACAAAGGCTGTGTTTTTATTCTTCCAGGACAAACTAAAGGAGAGTGTGTCATATGATTGCTCTAAAGTATCTTCCACGGCCGATGCAAAGGTGTACCAATTAACAAGGTTTAATGGAGACTCGGATCGTCCACGTCATGTGACTTGGTTCACTTCATCTGATTTCATGACATGTAGCTGCAAATTATTTCAATTTAAAGGATATTTATGTCGCCACATTTTGAGATTGATGTGCAAGAGGGACATTAGGGCGTTATCTAGTCATTACATCCTAGTTAGGTGGACAAAAAATGCAAAATCAAATCCTGTCTTCGATCCCACGCCTCAAGCTTTAGCTAGACAGTCATCCATTTCTGCACACGTCATGATGAACAGAGAATTTATGAACTTTCAAATGACGTATCTATGTCACCAGAAGTTAGTAGTTTTGTAACGAAAGGGATTAGAGAACTTGGAAAGCAAGCGAGGGAAATGTTGGCAGCCGGGGGTCAAGTTGCAACAAATAGAGAGTCTAGCATAAGCGACGAGGATGAATGAACTATTCATGACCCAGTATCAGTACGTGCTAAGGGTTCCGGGAAGCGGTTAAGGTCATCGAAGGAAAAGAGAATGAGTCAACATAACAGAAAGTGTGGATTCTGTCGCGAACCAGGTCACACGGTGAAAAAATGTCCACAATTGCAGTCACGGTATGTCTACTGTCTATTGCTCTTTACATGTACATTTTATATTCATTGCACATTGAAGGTTTCCAAATTATCTGCGTTTTTTATTTCCAAAAGTATATGTGTTTTGTCTTCCATGCTTTTCTTAGAATCAAACTTGAAAAGTATGTTCCTTTACTTGTTTTCTTGATTGTGATTTTCATTGCACATTGCAAACTATGTGATTTTCCAAACTATGTGATTTTCATTGCACATTGCATGCTTTTCTTACAATCACTGCAAAATGGATTAAGTTTCTCGTGCCATGTTTGTACACACAGAACTGGATTGCTCGACGAGGCGTATGAACCAGATATGTCTTTTGCAACGGGCAACAATGGTGGCGTGGCAACTCATGATATGTTCGGCTCTCAAGCAGCCGATAACTACTCCGCTTACCAGACGATAGTACAAGAGGATGATTTCCTACGTACTCTATAGAAGTTGTAGCACACAAACATATGTTGTGTGGTTTGCAAAATTTGTACTTCATTTTGGCTGTTATATATTATGTTGAGGTTTGTATGATTTGTATTGGATTGTAGATTGTCATGAATTATTTTGTCATGGATTATTTTGAGGCATGTGCGGTTTATGTTGGATTGTAGTTTTTTTCTTTTAAGCTCATCATTTAGGGATTTGTACGATTTTTATGTGGATTGTTGTTTTTAAGGGATTAATTTCTACTTTCTAGGGATTTATACGATTTCTATTATGGCTCGAATTTTATGGATTGTAGTTTTTGTTATGGATTATTTAGGGGTTTGATCGAATTTGATGGTATCGTTTTCTTTTATATTATTCAGGTTTTTTACGTGGCTTGAGTTGTTTAGCGTCAATGTTGCATCGTTCATGTCATTACTATACTAACCAAATTAATTTTATGCATCTCCAATACCAGGAATTGAGTTCATGAATTATTCATATCCAACTAATTGAAAATTGCTCACGAGCTTAAATTAGGTGCATTGATATATCATTTCTATTACAAGTTTTGTTGAAGTTGATTCATTGTAGATAATGGAGATAAAATTGAGAGGCAAATGAGTTGCTAATTTTGTAAGTGGGTATAGTGTGTTAATCTACATAGTTACATGGAGGTTAACGGATGAGATAGAAAACACGCTTTGTCAAAAGGAGATTTTGATTTGGATTTTATCAACGCCTATGACATGAAACATCATACATCATAAAACATAAAACATTGCCATTCAATTACTTTTAAGCATCTTCAATACATACGTAGATGACAACCACAAACAGCCGATAATCTAGGTATTCTAGGAGTTCAGTGTACATCAATCACATAAATATCTAAAGTATTACACAACAAGCATGGTTAGTGATCGCACATCTGAGTAAGACGAGCTTATCTGCAACACGAGTCATTTGGTGGACCAACTCGGCATCACTATGAGTCGTTGATGGATCACGATTGACAATGCTTGTCCCTGATGTGCCCTCATTTACATCCCCATATCGTTCAATTCTGATTCCGGCTAGCTCGTCATGCCAGTAGAACCGACCACATACCTTTTGGTCCTACAATAACAAAACAGCAGCAAAAGTGATGTTTATTTATGCAAGTCCAATATAACATACAAATGCAAATAGTTAAGGAAGATTGTAACATTGTCACAAGTACCTTTTTAGCAAAACATTTCCAATACTTGCGACCTCGATTATTATCAGAATTTGAAGTCATTTGTGTCATATATGCGCCGCATGTGCACCGTACATTTGCAACGCTACCATCCCAACTAGAAGAGGACATGTTCTATAAAACAACAACATTAGTAACTTTGAACCATGAAATCAAAGACCTGAAAGTTCTACAAGCTTCATCTAGGGTGGAATTTACTGTCGTGTTATAAGTAAGCTCAACCACATTCTAATACTTGACTGCATTTCTATGCCTTCAATAATGAGCATCAAACAACCAATTAACTGCTTAAAAAAGGCATATAACTGAACACTTAACCAAGCACTATAGCTAGCGCAATATGCTAAAGTAAGTTGTGGAGAGTGGCACCCAAAGTCCAAGGAGACGATCTTGACATCATCTGAGGATGGTTCTCTGAGAATATGGGATGTGAATGACTTTGAAAGTCAAAAGGGGGTAAGTTTTTCATTTACACACGTTGTTATTTTCTTGAGGAATTGGGTGGGGAACTTTCACTTGGAGGAACTGAGTACATGAAATATATGTGCTGGCAAATGACATGCCCCTATAAACCATTTTCATTACATTTTGTGGGTATCATCATAAAAGCTAACTATAGAATTGTGTATAGCCATAAACCAAAAAAAAAAAAAAAAAAAGAAGAACAGGCATTTTGTATCAAACGCCATTAAAATCCAGAAGAAAAATTCAAATGTGTACTCGTACAAACAGGCAACATTCACTCGAAATAGCTAAAGAAAAAATTGACTGTAAAGCAAGCCAAGCTCGATTACCGCCCTCTCAGATCTCAGAATTGTGTATAGCCATAAAACAAAACAAAAAAAAAGAAAAAATTTACAGAGGGGGCTGTAATGGAGAAGACGAAGTACCTTCGCCGGAGTATGCGGTACTGCCGTGGGGAAGAGAGTGAATCGAACAGAGGCCCTGGTTATTTGCAAAATAAACAAATCAGAATAGAAAGAAGGAGAAGCTCTTTAACAATGGAGAAGAAGAAGGCCAATTAGAGAACAACAAAGCCGAGATTTACCTTCGCTCCAGATCTGGTCGGTGTCGCCGGGGAGAGGATGCGGTGTGTCGGTGGGGAAGAGTCACTCGAACAGAGGCTGAAATTCGAACCAATGGAGGGAATTAGGGCATTTGTTCAAAGAGCTTGGCCGAATTTTGCACCTGGGTCCTCCAACAATCATCCTCTATTCAGTTCTGGCACCGGGCTGTTGGCTGAGGTGGAATTCCAATTGTACCAGCCACGTAGGTGGCTGAAGTTTTCTTAAATACCAGAGGCTGTACCAGAAGGAACTCGATGATCTATATTCATGTGATCCAATTCTATAATTCGGTTGATTCTATCTTAATTTCCCAGCCACTCTATCTTGATGAAAAATACCCAATTGTTGGGTTGGATTTGCCAAAATTTACTTCTTTTAAAGTTCTTACTAAATTACGCTGTTATCTTAATTCCATATATTTTAACAACATCAAGCGGTTTCACTCAAGTTTCACCCCAACCTATTTGGCTTTGTATTTTAGTTGTAGAAAGTTTTAACTTAACCGTTTTGACCATAGATTTTTACATTTCATTATTTCAAACTTAGAATTAAAAAAAAATTATGTTTTGAGTTTACAATAAGATGTAGTCCTATTCGTTTAATTGTGTAAATTTTCTCTTAATTAGTTTAATTTCGAGGACGAAATTATTTTAAAAGGGTAAGGTTGTAGTCACCAAGAAGTTTTGAAAATAAAATATTGATTTAAACTAAATTTGTAAAATGTGTCATTACAGCTTTACCTAATGCATTTAATAGCGTAGTCTTCTCTAGTCGGATTATATATTGTTTATTATTTTATTCAACGATTATAATAAAATTATTTATAAATTTAAATATTTTAAAATTTATCATTTTGGTCCAAGACATTTGAATTTGATCAATTTAGTCCTAAAACTTTAGTTTTTATTTCTTAAAACCCAATTTCAATATTTGATCCAATTTAAAGTTCAAAATAGGACCCGATGGTATGTCAAGCCCAATTTAAAGTTAAGTCCAAATGCAGTCCAACCCAATCAGAATCTCATTTAAGGTCTACTTTCATTTTCTTACCTAACAAGAAAGCCTACTTCCATCTCTTGCCAAACAAGAAAGCCAACTTCCATCCTTTGCCTAACAAGAATGTTTCACCCTAGTTTTCTTACCCTAATTCCTTCCCTTTAGCAATTTTATTGAGACTTTTCCCTTTCAATCTAAACCCTAATTCATGATACTATCAAGACAACCACAAGTTTTATCTTCATCCCTCCATCTCAATCAACATTTTCCAAGAACTTCAACACAAAGATTCAATAGGTAATTTCTTAACTTTTCTTCATTTCAATCTCCATTCAATTCTTTAGCATCTTAAAAACATAAACAATTCATAGGAAATTTCTAACTCTATTGATTTTCATTTATCCTATAGCATTTTTATAAATCTCCTTCCAGCTTATCTTCACAAAGGCAGTCAAAGTATATACTTCTAGCACAAAGTATATACTTCTCCTTTTCCCTCTATGAAGTTGCTTCATGGTCACATGAAGTCTTGAATACAGAAACATGGGTCTGAAATTTCATTTGTAGTCACAAATGCGCATGCAAAAACACCCGTGCACTATTTTCTTTGAATAACACATACCATCACCTCCGACTCCCCTAAGCTACTTCTCTGTGTATCGAATAGCCATGTATGATTGGGGATAGATTGAATTCAAGTGTAATATCCCCAAATTCATATTTTAATTAAGGTTATTGCAATAAAGTCCCTTATTTTCTTTCTTTCAATTAAGTAGGTCCCTAAGGTATTTTCTTTCTTTCACTTAAATAGGTCGCTAAAGTATATTTAATTATTGGATCCTTACTTTCAATTATTACAATAAAACCCTTAATTTATAGTTCCCATTTGAGTCCCCCAATTCATTTATGTCATTTAAGTTTCCCTTAAGTTTATTTAATCCTAGATCCGCAACTCTTAATTCTTACAATTTTAACTCCTAAACTATGATTTCAACTTAAATGCTTCAATTTTTCATCCTTATTTAAGTTAACCACTACAATTTATTTGTAACTAAGTCCCAGTATTATAAAAATTTTATAATTTAGCCCAAAATATTTTTAATTCAATTTTATTGCGCTCTAAGCATTCAAACTATTTAATTCTATCAAACCAACCCCCAAATTTTTATATTATGTCAATTTAGTCCACAAGTTTCAATATTATTTATAAATAGTTAATATTTAAGTTTATTAACGTAAATTAAACTTCTAATTGACTAGATAAAGTGTGCAAGCAAACTAAAGGATTGACTTCTTCACTACGCTTTAAACTCAGAACTCGAGAAAAGTTTGAGGTAGACTTTTTCTAAACAAAAAATCTCATTCAAAATGTGCCCATTTACAATTGGTATTTGTTATAATTACTTTCATATATATCTTATATAACGACGTGCATCCTTGACATTGTGACGATAGGCTTCAAGCCTACTCATGATATACTTCCTCGACACTACGACGATAGGCTTCAAGCCTACTTACGATGTATTTGTTAGCACTATGATGATAGGCTTTTAGCCTAATAAATAATAACGGCATGGTTTTAAATACTATGATGACGTGCACGATGTAGAGGGGATGATAAATAAGCCTGTATTATGTACTTGTTCGTATTTTTATGGAAATTGATTATTATCTCCATTTAATTTGTAACATATATCGGTTGTTATGCACGGGTCTACTGAGTATTTAAAATACTCATGTTTTCTCTACCTAATGAACCAATTGCAGATTGAGGAGTCGGAGGTGCGGCGAGGTATAGTGGCCACTATTTTACCTCGAATGTTTTGAACAATTAAGTACTTTATTTTGGATGCGTTGAGTTGTTGAACATCAGTTGTTGTAAAATACTCAAAATGTTTACTATTTTCAATAAATTTTAGCATTTTTAATATTTGCTATTTTTGCGCATTCATTATTATTTAAAGGAAAAAGAAAATTTTGTGAAATAGTTTTAAAGGAAGAAATAGAATTTCGGGTTCATAGAATTCGGGGTGCTACATGGCTTCTTTTGTTCAACCTTGAAATCTCCTTCATTAACTTAGGCCCGAGAAGCTTCAACTTTTGCCAGATTTTTGTTTCTAAAATCATCTTGACTGGCCCTATTCTTGCTCCTTCCGTTAAGATGCGGCTATCACGTAGCGACTATCACCCACTGGCATGACTCCTCGGGTGGCAATGGATTCCGGCGACCTCATAGTTGCCTTCTACTTGAGCGGAGCCTTCTCCTTGGGTTTGTGTCGAGAGTTCTTTCAGAATGAAGGCCGGGAGTCTAACTTTGACTTATGATTTGGTGATTTTAGTCTTAAGTCCTATGTCTCAATTTTAATTCAAATCCGTCTCCAAATTGCCTAGTCTTCTCAATTAATTAGTCCCTATTAAAGAGAGCAATGATGAGTTCTTTCTAGTCATAGAGTGAATAAGAATTATACCTCAACCATCTCCAAAGTACCTCAGCATTACTTTGAGTTGGAAGTGCCGTGGGCTTTAGAACCCACGCGCTGTTCAATTTTTTTTGGATTTAGTCCAAGATAAGCGACCTGATTTGATCTTTCTAATGGAAACTTTAACAGGAAACCCACACGTGGAATGTATTCTATGCAAGCTTGGTTATGAAAGCATGTTTGTGGTTGATAGTGAAGGGCACAAGTGGGTGGTTAACAATGTTTTGGGGGAAAACACAAGGCTAGTCTCATCGGCTATTTTCGTCATCATATTGACATCGAAGTAAGCTTGACCCACCAAATTCTTTGGAGATTAACAGGATTGAAAGCTATAAGTTGTTTAACTTACAGATTACTTACATGAATCTGGATTGTGTTCTGGAAAACGCAGCTTGTTCACAGTTGACTCAAGCGAAATATATCTGAGGTATATTTTAATTAGGGCCAAGATATATCTAGCATAGGGTAAACTGTAGAAATGTAAACAAACAATAAAAATGCGACTTTCAATGTGGAAAACCCAAACAAGGTAAAAAACCACCCGCCTACACCTGCAGACAAACAGATCCACTAGTTGCAAACCTATTACAAAAAGATGAGGATAGAAATACGCATAAATCTATCAAACAACTAGAATGCAAACGACGATCACTCCTGAATCTGTTTTCTAGCTTGTAATGTGAGTCAACATCCCGCTGCTCTTCAGAACTTCTTTGTAAATCCGCAATCTAACCTAGATCTGTGCGGTCGTCCAATTGATCTACACCTCGGGTGATGATCTTATCTTGTTGAGGCTCTTGTGTAGTGAGCACAACTTCTCCCGAAGATGTCACTTGAATAAATTCAAGTTGTGGCCTTTTAAGAACGTTGCACTCGATCTTTGCATGAACAAATCATAGATCTAAATTTACAAGTGCATGGGGAAGTCAAAGGACGAACAATGAAGCTCGAATTGCTCAAGGTGTTTTTTTCTAGCTTCTCTGCATGTGGGTGTGTGTTCTATATCCTCTTGACTCCTCTTGTATTCTTATACGAGTTAGTTTGTTGCCATAAAAGAAACTTCGTTATATAAGGACTCCTACAAAAATTGCCTCTGTCCTGATAATGATTTCTCCAACTTGGACTGTTGGATCTTGATCTTAACTGCTGAATTTGAAGAACCAGGAGTCCTAAAGACTCTGTCAAAATTTCATGCAGATCGGACCCTGGGATATTGAGATATCTCACTTTTGCCACGACAGTGTAGGCTATCCTATTCAACTCGGGATTGGTTCTCTTTTTTCTTGTGTCTAGATCCATCCAAAAGATGAAAACCAAATTAAAGTAGGATTATCACAATAAGCTAATAAAATAATTAATTACTATAAATAAAAGTCTTACTTACCTTAAGCTCTTAATATTTACCTACCATCCTAAACAAATAAGAATTATAACCCAATAGGTAAGTAAATAACTTGCCCGTTAGGCATAAGACACGCCTACTAGGCATGTAGTCCTAAAAGAACTCCCAACTTATTAATTATTCTACAGAACATCCTAAATAATCTATGTGACATAATAAGTTGACAATTAATTAATTTAGTCATTAAAACTAGTTTAGCAACCAAATTAATTGAAAAATGCATGACAAAAATATTACAATTAAAATCAGATGCATAGGAAAAATAGAAATGGCAATTAAATAAATAAATTATAATTAATTAAGTCACGTTCACTTAATTTAAAAAGCTAGCAATCTCCCCCATTAGCTTTTCTATTTTTCCGAAACCATGTTTTCTAAAAATTTTACAAAGTCAACACAACAAGGATATAAAGAACTCCCCCTAGACAAGTTCTCCCCCTTAGATACATCAAATTAAGTAACTAGTAGCATGTAAGCACAGAAACATATAAAAAAAAAAAAAAAGCTTCCCATAAAGCTCAAACAAGAGAGTAACTTTAAAAACATAAAAAAGTTAGCTTACTTCCCATAAAGATCAAATGAGAGCAACTTTAAAATTTTTACTATTCATCCTTTTTGAAAGAAAGGAAAGTCAAAGTGTCCATCAGGGCATTACCTGTAACCTACTAATCAAGATTAGAGCAAAGAAAAGTGATTGCAATGTTTAGTTATACATTTGAAATAAAAACAGAGAAACCAGTAAAAAAAAATGGTCTAGAGAGATAGAATAAATAAGACACGTTAGGTATATCTCAAGTAAGTCCTTCTTTTTCTTCTTTGACTGAGGCTATGAATCAAGGCTGGATGTGTCATTCCTTTTCAAACTGGTACCAGATGTACCTGCATCGCCAACGTGGAACCCTCTATCTGCTACCAACAGCTCAAATAGATACGTTTTTCTCACACTTTGAGCCTTTAGCTTAGCTATATCAGTCTTCATTTTGACTCTTTGAATTCCTTATGTGGATTTTTCCTTGTAGTCCGATTTTCCAAGAATCCCATATAGCGTGAAATTTCTTTCTTTCAAAAATCAACTTTCAATTAGGAAATAAAATATCAAAGAATTACAGAACAATTGAAGTACCACTATTTTTGGGCCCACAACTAATTGATTTGATATACAGAAATTCACCACTTAAGCCTGCTGTATATTGCCATTTTTCAGATAAATTAATAATAAAAGTTAAAAATCATGAAAAATCACAAAACTTAGGGCTAGATGCATCTAGTATACCTTACCAAATGAGAAGACTATGATATATTTGATTGCCTTCAGCGTTCACTGAGTCAGATGCATTGGATAGCGTGTAGTCCACCACGATGTGAATTAAGGTGGTTACACTGAGTGTGTGACTCAAGCAACCATCAGTCAATGACGTACTTTCAAATACCTTATCGTTGCCCTTATTTATTGGTTTTCACTATGTTGCATAGGAATATTGGTCTTAATCTGTAAGAGAGTGCAATTTTGAAAATTTGGCATGCTGAGTTTTTCTATATGTGGCATTATATTTTGGAATGTGGAAACAAGGACACTCAATCCCCAGAAGCTATCTTTTCAATTCTCCCAAATTTTTTTTTCAATTATTGCTCATTTTTCACATTTTTCTTCATTTTTCTTTTACAAAGATGTATGAGCTTGGCTTTCATTGATAGCCTTCTTTTCCACTGACCCTTCCCTCGGGCAATCAATTGCATGCAATGCTGATAGCAAGATATAGATCGTAGGTCTACACTAAGAATATAGATCCTCAATCAATAGCGATGACCTTATAGCATTGACAGTAGTGACTTCTTCTTCTGGATTGTCCGACTAAGTGCTTTAGATTGATCATAGGAACACGTTGACCATCGACTGCCAAATGTATCCTCATCGCTGTTAGCCGAAGCACTTAGATGTATCCTGCACAGATATGATCTACAGTTAGGTTTAGTCACGAACTTAAAATAAGATATATCTAACCTATACGGATACAGCAAATGCAAAAAATAAGGAAAAAATGCATGGCAATGCAATTTTCTATTTTATTGTATGATAGACATGATCCTATTCGGGCAAGGGTGAGACTCCAATTTGTTTTCTAAGGTGTTCAAATTTAGCAGTATCAAGAGCCTTAGTAAACAAATCTGCAAGCTACAAATCAGTCTTTATGTGCTCCAGAATGATAGTCTTTTGTTCCACCACTTCTCAGATGAAGTGGTATCTGATGCCAATGTGTTTTATTCTGGAGTGCTAGATTGGGTTCCTTGAGATGTTGATAGCACTTGTGTTGTCACGGAACACTGTGGCTTGATCAATGATTATTCAATAATCCTCCAACATTTGGCAGTGGCTACTAGAAAGACAAATTTTATTTACTAAGACTTTATTTATTGTACTTGAGTCGTTGGATGAGTTAATGGAGTAATTTTATTTGAAATGTTATTCAAATAATTTCAAATGTTGGATATTTTTCATTGTGACTGCGATTTAAATAAAGTCTATTTTAACATTTAAATTTCTATTGATCTTTGGCACATTTCTATTAAAAGTTCCTTTTAAAATGGTGTCGTGGCGTTCTAGGTCTTTAAGATTTGGGTCATTACAACATGCATAATAAGGGACTAATTCCTGACATTAGCTATGGTCCACCTAATAATAGTTTTAAGCTGTCTTAGTACTTGCAACAATTTCTCTTCTTCTAGTTCAATCATATGAATGGAATAATGACTGGAAGAGTTGAAAAGTCACCTAAAAGGCATATCTTAGATGATTTGGAAATGGGTTTAATTCAAGTATAGGCGGAGATACGGTAGACGGTAGGGCCTTTTCAAGACCTTCACCTAGTCATTCAAAATATTTGGCTTGCTTGCAAATGATTTCTGGTAGAACTTTCAAATGGTGTGCCAAATCTGCAATTTCCTGATTTTCTCTTTTTGCGGATTCTGGCCGTGTAATACAAGCGTCAAGAGGTTTCTCTAGATACTCCTTTTAAAAATTCTCTCTGATTATCGCTTGAATTAAGTCGATCTGTAAGCAAGAGTCATTACAGATGGGTATTTCATAGATTGGAATATGCTTAAGACCTCTTCATTGCCAAACCTTAAAATTAGCTTTCCTCGGTGAACATCAATTAGAGCTCGCCCAGTGGCAAACAACAATCATCCCAATATTATTGGAATTTCCTTATCTTCCTCCATATCCAAGATCATAAAATCCACTGCATATATAAATTTTTCTACCTTCACCAAGACATTTTCAATAATTCCCTAAGGATATTTGATAGATCGATTAGCTAATAGAAAATACACGATTGCAGAATTTGCGACTCCAGGTCCCAATGTCCTATAGAAAGATAAAGAAATTAAATTAAAACTTGCAGCCAAACCGCATAAAGCTGAACCAGAATATAAAGAACCAATAGTGCAAGGTATAGTGAAACTCCCTTGATCTTTTAAGTTCGAAAGCACCACATAATCCTTTAAAGGTCGTGCAGGTGGGTCTCACATTCTCAATCATATATGCCGGTTTGGCTTCGTCATCAATCTTGATCTCATATTCCTCATTTCACCTTTGTTTGAGCTGTCTTAGAGTATGCTCTATTTCCCAATCAAGGTTTAGTAGTTCTCCTACTTAGAACTGTAGTATATTGTCTGAAAACAAAGTAAAAAGGGAGAGAATTTAAAAAGAACAAAAATTAAAATTAAGCTGGAATTGATATCAATAGTAAAAGACTAGTCTCCGGCAACGACGCCAAAAACTTGTCCGCCTCAAAAGGTAATTCTAAGTGTGCGATATCAGACAAGTAGTAAAGTGGATCCTTTAAGTCCAAATTATCATCCCACAAGGATTGATTAAGTACCGAAATATATTGGAAATCTACTTTATTTTAAAAATCAAGAGTCGGTTGAAATTATAAACTAAAAAACAATTCAATAAATTACACAATACGAAGGTTGAGAAGAGTAGAAAATTTTAAAGAAACACGATATGATAGCAAATATCAGGACTGGGCGTGTTGTCGCAGTAAGCCAAAATGTATTTTATTTCCTTACTCGGTTTCAAAACTACAAATTAATGTAGAAGTGGTAAGTAAGGGTCGAACCCAAGAGGAACGGTGTTTTATCTAGTCGTTCTTATCAATTAATCTGGAAATGGGGGTTTTGTGAAGTTGGATGAAATTCGAAAATAAAATGACAAAATAAAAGAGATGAAAATGAAACAATTGAAGATATATCTAGTTTTCGGGTTCGGTTGTGTCAACATCATGTGTTTATCTTCCCATGCAACGTGTACTATCCCTTCTTCAATTTATCAACTCCAATTAATCAATACGATCTGATTAACGAATTCTTCCTTAAGTGTATTAAATTAAAGTGAGTTCTTTAACTTAACGCCTAGCTAGTGGAGTCAGCTGGTCAAAATCTGCAGTGGTGTCAGGCGTGACTCGAATCATCGCGAGCGTTGATCGAGTCACCTCGCGATTCTGCCTAGTCCGCGCGCGCGGAACGGTGATGTCAGGGACGGCTGCGGGCGTGACTCAGAATGCTCGGGCGTGACTCGAGTCAGCGCGCACGGTGATCGAGTCACTTGCGGCACTGATCGAGTCACTTGCGGCGGTGACTCGAGTCACTCGAGTCACCCGAAATTTGCACATCAAGTCCTTCAACTTTGTAACGTTGTTCATTTTGGTCCTTCCAAAATTGCATTTTAGTCCTTCAAATTTCTGAAAAGTTTCACTTTGGTTCCCATGCTTTTGAAAAGTTGCACTTTGGTCCCCAACTGTTTTGGAAGTGACGCTTTTAGTCCTTTTTCTTCAAATGGCCATAACGTTCACTAGGAAACTCCGATTTGAGATCCGGAAAAAGTTTGGGAATCCTCTTTTGATGTTCTTCGACTTTGGCACAAGAAAAATTGTAAAAACAACTTTTCATAAAATTACATCGGAGGTCCTCCATCTTTGATTCGCTTGCCTTTTTGGTCCCGAATTTCCATTTTCATCCGATTTTCATCCTTTTTGACTCCTTTTGATTCTTTGTGACCCTAAACACCACAATAAAGGAAAATCACATAAAACGGAACATATAACACTAATAAAACACACAAATACGTAAAATAGAAGAGTTATTTAAGTGTTTTTCTAGCACTTATCAAACTCCCCCACACTTAGACTGTTGTTCGCCCTCGAACAACAACCCATATGATGCCAAACAACACACTGATTTTACATGAGATAAACAACTTTAAACATTGAAATCCAACTACAGATAGTGACTTGCTTAATAAATATTCTCTCGAACCATGAAAATTTCACTTCTTCTCAAATACACAATGGCTTGTGAGTGTGTGCAATTAAGGTTATCATCCCATCACTAACTGGAACCAAATGAAAGCTTACGATGTTCTATCCAAATCCTGCCCCGAAATGGTCAAATATTTCCTTTCATCTCTCGTGATCCCACTCTTATTTTACAATGATTCCCATGGATCCTAAAAATTACTCAGTTCTCCAAAAATCATCAACTGTTAGCACTGCAAAGAAAAAAGAAGGGCGTGGTAGGTGTTTTATCACAAATATGTCTTCAATTTAAAGAGTGTTAGATTGAACACTTCAAACCACTGAGGGAATTTATTTATCTTACTTCACACTTGGGTAGCTATCAAATTTCTTGCGATTTTCTTTTTTTTCTCTTTTTTTTTTTTTGATGAAGAAGAAGAGTTCTGTAATTTTCTTTTCAACTTTCACCCCATAGGTAGCTTTCACACTACCCTTTCATTGGAGGCAGCCTTCTTCACCCATTCGAGGTGACGGCTTCACACTCTAAGGTAGGTAGCTCTTTCCTGTGGTCCCTCTCCTTATTTCGAACATAAAAGTAAAATTCATTCTCAGCATAGGTCAATGCTTTTTCCAAACTTTTTAAACTCTGTCAATAAAAGACACATTCACAAAAAACAGATACCATACGATTATAACTCCGCCTTGCTAACAATTGATGTTTCCATGTTACTTTGAGCAGGACGAATGGATAGAAAAAAAAGAAAAGAAAAAAGTTAGTTTACTATGGTCGAGAAAGTTAGAAAAAAAAATCAACAATTTCAACCTTCAATTTGTGTTCCAGAAAATGATAGTAAATTACCTATAAATGTTCTCAGATAAATTTGTCAGCTGTGCTTGGAGAAGAACAGAATACATTTTTTTTCGAGATCTTGTAGTTTACGCTAAGTCACACAAATTAAGCTCAATCATATTCAAAAGTTGCTATCTCATGCAAAATCGTCGACACAAATAAAAAAAAATCACACGCAGAACACAATATGCTACTCCCCCACACTTAAATTCTACATTGTCCCCAATGTAGAAATATAGAAAGCATGAAAAAGAGAAGAAACAGAAACTCCCCTATGGTAAGCCATGAGTCGTGTCAATCGGGGATGGTGGTTGCACAATGGAGCACTTCGTCGGAACAGGTCAACAATCCAAGAGCAAGAGACCTGCAATCAACATATTAACAAAACAAGAAAAACAACAGCTGATTTTTTTTTTCAATGAAGAAGAGAAATATATACAAAGAGACTTTGGGAGTTGACAACCCTCTGAACATCTTGCAGTAGTATTCACATCAAATTAATGATATGATTCCATCAAGTCTGACCCGCATGGAAACTATCTGAATCAGCATACTCTCTACAAAACAGTTTGACAACCAATCTTAATGAAAAGGTCCTCCATATCGCCACATGACACATAGGTATGTTTACCATTCAATAAAGAACAGCCCCACAAGAACCAACAAATGGGAGAACGTTTAGAGCAGAACGTCCAACTCAGACACTTCTCAAATGAATGAGACGTAGTTTTACATCTTCGGATGGGTGCTAATGATCACGCTCAAAAAGTTGCTGCTCAATGGCTAGGCCATCGAGTTTGGTTTCCAACAGACGTTGTCGTTGTTCCAACAAATTATCAAACTCTCTCACACTGATTGCGAGCTAGCTGTTTCTCCTAATAGACTTTTCGGCCCTGCACCTAATCGGTCCATCTTTGAAGAAAACAACATGTCTATATTGTGAATAAGTTTGATTTCGAGTACAATGAGGTCCCTCTAATACCTTTCCACATTTAAAGAAACTTTTAAGGCGCTTAGCACGTCGTTTGCAAGCAGATCGGGATGACCCTGCCCTAAAAGCGATAACGTTCCAAAGGGCACGCTCATACTTGTCAACAAGTCGAACAATGTGAATGTTGATATCAAGAGGCATAGAGAAAGAGTCGAGTACTTGTAGAAGAGCAACAATACGTAGAGGGGATGCCATAGAAAGAAATGAAAATTCAAGTGCACTTTGAGGTATCTCGCAAAGACTTGAAAGAAGAAGGTTAATAGAAGAGAATACAGTTCTTTAATGTCTCTTGAAAAAGACCGCTTTAACGCCTTTGGCGGGATACATAAACCAAGATTCAAGGTGTTTTTCTTTTTTTGTTTTTATTTTTTGTTTTTTTGTTTATTCCAGGCGTAACACGATGTGTTTCGAGTTAAACTCCGTATTCTACCATCTGAAGTTGGCTATTCCACATTCATAACCTTAACTCTAAATCCAATCCATTCGGCTCTCTGTTCCTTTTGCGTAATTCCTCTAACCAATTGATGACAGGCAAGTCTACATTCATTTGTGGTACAAAAGCTTCTAATTTCTCCAATAATTCTTCAATTGATGGTGTAATAAAAATCATTTTCAAAGTATTAGGAGAAATTAGCTTTTGATGAGCTAAAAATCCGAAAAATGCCAATAAACCGTCAAAATGGTTGTCATTGTTTAAAAGACCAATTGGTTTAGAGTGTAGTCTCATCTCGGCCCAAGAAATTATGCAAAAGATTTGTTCCAGAGTTTCGAAATCCCCTGGTATTGCAATGAAAGCATCCGAATACATTATCATTAGTGTTAAGCGTTCAAACAATGATCTAGCATGTACCTCAAAACCAATGGTCTTACCATACGCCTGTTTTAAAGGTGGTACAGTAACGCCAACCACTGTAACCCCTCGTACATATGCTGACTGAATCGCACATCCTATCAGCCCACGACAACCTCCTCTGTAGAATAGCTTATACTTTCTATTTCCAAGGAATGTTCCAGCTGTGACTACTGGGGAGAGAAGTGTCGATTTTCCCATATTGATTCCACCAAAAAGACTTATGGTTGTCAATTTCCTCTTTGAACTCCCAGTTCCGGTAGAAGTAGTAGCCGCCATAGGTTGTCAATTTTGCACACTAAAAACTAACACAAGAACACAAAAAACAATTAAAAATAACAATATGTACACGTAGTTGTGATTGTGGCTCACATCTTCATCTGGTTTTACGTCCCGAAACGGCTTAAACGCCTTCTATGAGTCGGGGATAGGATTCCCATCCAGTTTGCTTATAGACTGGCAAACAGGGTCTTTTAAAGTATGATTCCCAAGACTATATCGTTCTCATTCCTTTTTAAATTCACTCCAAAGATTGAGAAGTTCGATTTGCACCATTCCACTGGGATGCGTCTCAAGAGTTTGATGGATATCATCCAAAGACTCCTTACTCATGCCATCCTTAATGAAATGTATTTTATCTTCTCGATTTGTGGACACAAATCCAATGGAACGATTACCTGAATTGCAGGTCCATCGAGTGCATTTATAAGCCAATCTAGCACATTTACAACACACATTTATTCTTTTTGCTCTTCGTTTCTTGGCAAAATTACTTTTGCCTAACCCTGGTGCATATTTAGTACTTAAAGCTGGCATTTCAGCTCCTAATCGGACCTTTGCTTCAATCAACCAACGAATGTCCTCAGGCATTTCCTTTTCCATCAACATTTTTAACTATCCCACTTTAAAATAGTAAATCTCTTTCAAAGCATTTAAAGGCAGTGACGGATAATACTTGTGGATTTTGGAAAGTTTGGTATTCATTGAAAATGCAGGAGTTTTGAAGAAGTAGAAGAAAAGAGAATGCTTAGGTTGCCTCCTAAGTAGCGCCTTTGTTTATAGTCGTTGGCTCGACTATAAATTTTTATTTTTATTTTTTTAGTTACGTAACACACGAAAGAAAAAGAAACACTGAAGTAATAAGATTAAAACCATCAAAATCAATAAGCATAGTAGATTATCACACTCTTCCATATTTTCAAGTAAAATAACGAAGGAGAAGAAAAAGTAACAGAAATTGAACTACATAATCAATTAAAATGATAAAAATACATATATATACAAAAATATCCCACACGTCCATATTATAAAACTAGGAAAAACAAAATAAATAGAAAGAAGAAGAAGACGGTGAAAAAGAAAGAAATTATCTAATCACTACTAGAAAGATGTACTCACTGAAAATGAAGATTGTGGTTGTGGTTTCGAGTGGAAAATGATCTCTGATTTATAGTCAAAGTGGGCACTGTTTCAACCGACAACCATGCATGTAGAGCGTGCTGGAAGGAGTACGTTGGGAGGAGTATCCAAGAAAACGCGTTGACAAATTGCCCATTATCAATAATTAATGATCACACGTTATCAGTAACTATTGCTAATTGCCTATTTGTGCGCCATCATGTCTCGTCCCAATTAATTGAATCTCGAGATATCTTCTTCCTACAGTTTCAAATTAATATCTTCCTCAGTACGATAGATAAAAAGTTGGGAAATAAAAAAAAATAACAAAAATTCAAAAGAAAAATAAAAAAATAAGAGAAAATACTTGGGTTGCCTCCCAAGAAGCGCTTTTGTTTAAAGTCGTTAGCTCGACTAAATTTCTTTTTTTTAAAATTAAGTAATAAAAACAACTAAATTGGTTAACCGTTCCCCGGCAACGGCGCCAAAAACTTGGGCGTGTTGTCGCAGTACGCCAAAATGTATTTTATTTCCTTACTCGGTTTCAAAACTACAAATTAATGTAGAAGTGGTAAGTAAGGGTCGAACCCAAGAGGAACGGTGTTTAATCTAGTTGTTCTTATCAATTAATCTAGAAATTGGGGTTTTGTGAAGTTGGATGAAATTCGAAAATAAAATGACAAAATAAAAGAGATGAAAATGAAATAATTGAAGATATATCTAGTTCTCGGGTTCGGTTGTGTCAACATCTTGTGTTTATCTTCCCATGCAACGTGTACTATCCCTTCTTCAATTTATCAACTCCAATTAATCAATACGATCTGATTAATGAATTCTTCCTTAAGTGTATTAAATTAAAGTGAGTTCTTTAACTTAACGTCTAGCTATTGGATAATCCTAAACAAGTTCTTAGGATTTAATACAATGCTAGTGTGAAATGAACAAGAAGAATGAGTTGAATTAGATGATCAATTTCACAAACTTGAATTAATACATCTAAGTTGATTTATTAACAAATATGCACGACATTCGTTTGCTACTGTGGATTGGAATCTAGTGACAATTACGGATCAAAAGTTCCAATCCTAGCACATAACTTGAACTTAAAGATTAATTGATTCAATTGGCCAAAGTGAATGTAATAATCACATAAATTCAAAACGGATTTAAAAGCATAACAAATCAACAAATTTAAGTAGAGGAATAGAAAATAGGTTAGCAAAGAGTTAGAAAAGATAACAACATGATAATTGAATACAACGTGCCCCTCGAACTAGATAGAGAAGTCTAACTACTCATATTAGCGGGTATCACCACTGCTATATGATAGATTATACTTCACTATCTCAAGTGATATATACAAACTATAGAAATCACGTAAATAATGCTAAGAATTAAATAGAGAAGTCTAACTACTCATATATGCGGGTTAAATACTTGTAGCAGCGTAACAGTGTATCACCTACGCAACATATGAGAAATTATCTTTCTCAAACATGAAAAATAAAAGAAGAAGAGAAATTAGTGAAGAAATGCTCCGCTAATCATATTCACGGCCGAAGTATCGTCGATTGATTAATCGAACCTAAATTTAGGTTTTTACTTTCGCCGGACTTTCAAGTTACAACTAAGAACAAATGATGAAGAGAATTTTATTGAGGAGAAAATTGGAGAGAATCACAAGCTAATTCTCCCTACAAGTTGTGTGATTCAAGTTTAGAAATGCCTCTGTTTATAGGTAAAATATTACACCAAAAAATATTAAAAAATCATAAAAGTTTTCCTTCATGAGTCTATTGTGGTGTGCTCAAGTTGTTTTATTTCTAAGTCAAGAAAATACCAAAAAACACGTTTTATGGTAGGTGGAGTCAGCTGGTCAAAATCTGCAGTGGTGTCAGGCGTGACTCGAATCCTGCATGTGTGTGATCGAATCACGCGATCTGCCCTAATCGTAGCGCGCGAGCGGTGATGTCAGGGACGGCTGTGGGCGTGACTCAGAATGCTCGGGCGTGACTCGAGTCAGCACACACGGTGATCGAGTCACTTGCGGCGCTGATCGAGTCACTTGCGGCGGTGACTCGAGTCACTCGAGTCACCCGAAATTTGCACATCAAGTCCCTCAACTTTGTAACGTTGTTCATTTTGATCCTTCTAAAATTGCATTTTGGTCCTTCAACTTTCTGAAAAGTTTCACTTTGGTTCCCATGCTTTTGAAAAGTTGCACTTTGGTCCCCAACAGTTTTGGAAGTGACGCTTTTAGTCCTTTTTCTTCAAATGGCCATAACGTTCACTAGGAACCTCTGATTTGAGATCCGGAAAAAGTTTGGGAATCCTCTTTTTATGTTCTTCGACTTTGGCACAATAAAAATTGTAAAAACAACTTTTCATAAAATTGCATCGGAGGTCCTCCATATTTGATTCGCTTGCCTTTTTGGTCTCGAGTTTTCGTTTTCATCCGATTTTCATCCATTTTGACTCCTTTTGATTCTTTGTGACCCTAAACACCACAATAAAGGAAAAAAACATAAAACGGAACATGTAATACTAATAAAACACACAAACACGTAAAATAGAAGAGTTATTTAAGTACTTTTCTAGCACTTATCAAACTCCCCCACACTTGGACTGTTGTTCGCCCTCGAACAACAACCCATATGATACCAAACAAGACACTGATTTTACATGAGATAAACAACTTTAAACATTGAAATTCAACTACAGATAGTGACTTGCTTAATAAACATTCTCTCGAACCATGAAAATTTCACTTCTTCTCAAATACATAATGGCTTGTGAGTGTGTGCAATTAAGGTTATCATCCCATCACTAACTGGAACCAAATGAAAGCTTACGATGTTCTATCCAAATCCTGACCCGAAATGGTCCAATATTTCCTTTCATCTCTCGTGATCCCATTCTTATTTTACACTGATTCCCATGGATCCTAAAAATTACTCAGTTCTCCAAAAATCATCAACTGTTAGCACTGCAAAGGAAAAAAAAGGGCATGGTAGGTTTTTTATCACAAATATGTCTTCAATTTAAAGAGTGTTAGATTGAGCACTTCAAACCACTGAGGAAATTTATTTATCTTACTTCACACTTGGGTAGCTATCACATTTCTTGCGATTTTCTTTTTTTTCTCTTTTTTTTTCTTTTTTTTTTTTGATGAAGAGGAAGAAGAAGAAGAAGAGTTTTGCAATTTTCTTTTCAGCTTTTACCCCACATCTAGCTTTCACACTACCCCTTTCATTGGAGGCAGCCTTCTTCACCCATTCGAGGTGACGGATTCACACTCTGAGGTAGGTAGCTCTTTCCTGTGGTCCCTCTCCTTATTTCGAACATAAAAGTAAAATTCATTCTACGCATAGGTCAATACTTTTTCCAAACTTTTTAAACTCTGTCAATAAAAAACACATTCACAAAAAACAGATACCATGCGATTATAACTCCGCCTTGCTAACAATTGATGTCTCCAGGTTACTTTGAGCAGGACGAATGGATAGAAAAAAAGAAAAGAAAAAAGTTAGTTTACTATGGTCTAGAAAGTTAGAAAAAAAAATCAAAAATTTCAACCTTCAATTTGTGTTCCAGAAAATGATAGTAAATTACCTATAAATGTCCTCAGATAAATTTGCCAACTGTGCTTGGAGAAGAGCAGAACACATTTTTTTTCGAGATCTTGTAGTTTCAGCTAAGTCACACAAATTAAGCTCAATCATATTCAAAAGTTGCTATCTCATGCAAAATCGTCGACACAAATAAAAAAAAAAATCACACGCAGACCATAATATGCTACTCCCCCACACTTAAATTCTACATTGTCCCCAATGTAGAAATATAGAAAGCATGAAAAAGAGAAGAAATAGAAACTCCCCTATGGTAAGCCATGAGTCGTGTCAATCGGGGATGGTGGTTGCACAATGGAGCACTTCGTAGGAACAGGTCAACAATCCAAGAGCAAGAGACCTGCAATCAACATATTAACAGAACAAGAAAAACAACAGCTGATTTTTTTTTTTTTCAATGAAGAAGAGAAATATATACAAAGCAACTTTGGGAGTTGACAACCCTCTGAACATCTTGCAGTAGTATTCACATCAAATTAATGATGTGATTCCATCAAGTCTGATCCATATGGAAACTATCTGAATCAGCATACTCTATACAAAACAGTTTGACAACCAACCTTAATGAAAAGGTCCTCCATATCGCCACATGACACATAGGTATGTTTACCATTCAATAAAGAACAGCCCCACAAGAACCAAAAAATGGGAGAACGTTTAGAGCAGAACGTCAGACTCAGACACTTCTCAAATGAATGAGACGTAGTTTTACATCTTCGGATGGGTGCTAATGATCACGCTCAAAAAGTTGCTGCTCAATGGTCAGGCCATCGAGTTTGGTTTCCAACAGGCGTTGTCGTTGTTCCAACAAATTATCAAACTCTCTCACACCGATTGCGGTGGTTTGTCTCTCTGATAGACTTTTATTTTACCTAATCGGTCCATCTTTGTAAAAAACAACATGTCTATGTTGTGAATAAGTTTGATTTCGAGTACAATGAGGTCCCTCTAATAGCTTTCCACATTTAAAGCAACTTTTAAGGCGCTTAGCACGTCATTTGCAAGCGGTCGGGATGACCACGCCTAAAAGCGATAACGTTCCAAAGGCACGCGCTCATACTTGTCAATAAATCGAACAATGTGAATCTTGATATCAAGAGGCATAGAGAAAGAGTCGAGTACTTGTAGAAGTGCAACAATACGTAGAGGGGATGCCATAGAAAGAAATGAAAATTGAGTGCACTTTGAGGTATCTGCAAAAGACTTGAAAGAAGAAGGTTAATAGAAGAGAATACTGAGTTCTTTAAGGTCTCTTTGAAAAAGACCAGTTTAACGCCTTTGGGCGGGATACATAAACCAGTATCCAAGGTGTTTTTTTCTTTTTTTTTTTTATTTTTTGTTTTTTGTTTTTTTGTTTTGTTTATTCCAGAGCGTAACACAGATGTGTTTCCAGAGTTAAACTCCGTATTCTACCATCTGAAGTTAGCTATTCCACATTCATAACCTTAACTCTAAATCCAATCCATTCGGATCTCTGTTCCTTTTGCGTAATTCCTCTAACCAATTGATGACAGGCAAGTCGACATTCATTTGTGGTACATAAGCTTCTGATTTCTCCAATAATTCCTCAATTGATGGTGTAATAAAAATCATTTTCAAAGTATTAGGAGCAATTAGCTTTTGATGAGCTAAAAATCCGAGAAATGCCAATAAACCGTCAAAATGGTTGTCATTGTTTTAAAGACCAATTGGTTTAGAGTGTAGTCTCATCTCGGCCCAAGAAATTATGCAAAAGATTTGTTCCAGAGTTTCGAAATCCCCTGGTATTGCAATGAAAGCATCCGAATACATTATCATTAGTGTTAAGCGTTCAAACTATGATCTAGCATGTACCTCAAAACCAATGGTCTTACCATACGCCTGTCAATTTCCTCTTTGAACTCCCAGTTCCGGTAGAAGTAGTAGCCGCCATAGGTTGTCAATTTTGCACACTAAAAACTGACACAAGAACACAAAAAAAATTAAAAATAACAATATGTACACGTAGTTGTGATTGTGGCTCACATCTTCCTCTGGTTTTACGCCCGTAAACGGCTTAAACGCCTTTCTATGAGTCGGGGATAGGCTTCCCATCCAGTTTTCTTATAGACTGGCAAACAGGGTCTTTTAAAGCATGATTCCCAAGACTATATCGTTCTCGTTCCTTTTTAAATTCACTCCACAGATTGTGAAGTTCGATTTGCACCATTCCACTAGGATGCGTCTCAAGAGTTTGATGGATATCATCCAAAGACTCCTTACTCATGCCATCCTTAATGAAATGTATTTTATCTTCTCGATTTGTGGACACAAATCCAATGGAACGGTTACCTGAGTTGCAGGTCCATCGAGTGCATTTATAAGCCAATCTAGCACATTTATAACACACATTCATTCTTTTTGCTCTTCGTTTCTTGGCAAAATTACTTTTGCCTAACCCTGGTGCATATTTAGTACTTAAAGCTGGCATTTCAACTCCTAATCGGACCTTTGCTTCAATCAACCAACGAATGTCCTCAGGCATTTCCTTTTCCATCAACATTTTTAACCGTCCCACTCTAAAATAGTAAATCTCTTTCAAAGCATTTAAAGGCAGTGATGGATAATACTTGTGGATTTTGGAAAGTTTGGTATCCATGGAAAATGCAAGAGTTTTGAAGAAGTAGAAGAAAAGAGAATGCTTAGGTTGCCTCCTAAGTAGCGCCTTTGTTTATAGTCGTTGGCTCGACTATAAATTTTTCTTTTTTTTTTTTTTAGTTACGTAACACACGAAAGAAAAAGAAACACTGAAGTAATAAGATTAAAACCATCAAAATCAATAAGCATAGTAGATTATCACACTATTAAATAGAGAAGTCTAACTACTCATATATGCGGGTTTTTACTTCCGCCGGAATATGAAAAACTAAGAGCTTTCAAGCTAGAACTAAGAACAAATGATGAATAGAATTTTATTGAGGAGAAAATTGGAGAGAATCACAAGCTAATTCTCTCTACAAAGTTGTGTCTTCCTTCCTTACAAATGCCTCTATTTACAGGCAAAATTTCATAAGAAAATATAATAAAAAATTACACTCATGCACCATCATGGGTTTATTAAATTGTATCCACCAAATCATGATAATGGAATTTCATCATGGTGTAGGTAAGCATCTTGGCTGAATTATGCAATTGGAATTTCCTCTTTTGGATATTTTAATAGAAAGTTATGAAATTTCTACCAAAACATGGCCCAAAGAATCCTCCATTCAGAATAGTCACGGTTTTACCCATTTTTGACCACCATAATGTCCGAATCATCTAAAGTAATGAACACCAAAGTTGTAGCCCTATGAGTCTACTTTCCACAGGAATAAGAATAGGGTCAATTCAGTTTTTGTAGCTCAAGTTATGGTCAAATTACTGCATTGCGCAAGTAAATCCGAGTTGCTGATTTTTTTTTACACTTTTAGTCATTTTTCTTCAAACGGCAATAACTTTAACTAGGAAACTCCGATTTGGGATTCGGAAGAAGTTTGGGAATCCTCTTTTGATGTTCTTAAACATTGGCATAAGAAAAATTATAAAATAACTTTTCATAAAATTACATCGGAGGCCCTCCATCTTTGATTCGCTGGCATTTTGGTCCCGAGTTTCCGTTTTCATTCGATTTTCATCCTTTTTGACTCCTTTTGATTCTTTGTGACCCTAAACACCACAATAAAGGAAAAAAACATAAAACGGAACATATAACACTAATAAAATACACAAATACATAAAATAGAAGAGTTATTTAAGTGCTTTTCTAGCACTTATCAAACTCCCCCACACTTAGACTGTTGTTCGCCCTCGAACAACAACCCATATGATACCAAACAACACACTGATTTTACATGAGATAAACAACTTTAAACATTGAAATCCAATAACAGATAATGACTTGCTTAATAAATATTCTTCCGAACCATGAAAATTTCACTTCTTCTCAAATACACAATGGCTTGTGAGTGTGTGCAATTGAGGTTATCATCCCATCACTAACTGGAACCAAATGAAAGCTTACGATGATCTATCCAAATCCTGACCCGAAATAGCTAAATATTTCCTTTCATCTCTCGTGATCCCACTCCTATTTTACAATGATTCCCATAGATCCTAAAAATTACTCTGTTCACCAAAAATCATCAACTGTTAGCACTGCAAAGGAAAAAAAAGGGCATGGCAGGTGTTTTATCGCAAATATGTCTTCAATTTAAAGAGTGTTTAGATTGAGCACTTCAAACCACTGAGGAAATTTATTTATCTAACTTCAAACCTGGGTAGCTATCACATTTCTCGCGATTTTTTTTTTTAATGAAGAAGAAAAAGAAGAAGAAGAAGAAGAGTTTTGCAATTTTCTTTTCAACTTTTACCCCACAGGTAGCTTTCACACTAAACCCCTTTCATTGGAGGCAGCCTTCTTCACCCATTCGAGGTGACGGCTTCAAACTCTGAGGTAGGTAGCTCTTTCCTGTGGTCCCTCTCCTTTATTTCAAATATAAAAGTAAAATTCATTCTCAGCATAGGTCAGTGCTTTTTCAAAACTTTTTAAACTCTGTCAATAAAAGACACATTCACAAAAAATAGATACGATGCGATTATAACTCCACCTTACTAACAATCGATGTTTCAAGGTTACTTTGAGCAGGACGAATGGATAGAAAAACAGTTAGTTTACTATGGTCAAAAAATTAAAAAAAAAACTGAAAAAAAATAAACATTTTCAACCTTCAATTTGTGTTCCAGAAAATGATAGTAAATTACCTTATAAACGTGCTCAGGTAATTTTAGCCAGCTATGCATAGAGAAGAACAGAACACAACAAAATTTTTTTTTCTTTTTTTTTTTTTTTCGGGATCCTGTAGTTTCAGCTAACTCACGCAAATTAAGCTCAATCATATTCAAAAGTTGCTATCTCATGCAAAATCGTAGACACCAATAAAAAAATCACAAGCAGACCACAATATGCCACTCCCCCACACTTAAATTCTACATTGTCCCCAATGTAGAAATATAGATAGCATGAAAAATAGAAGAAATAGAAACTCCCCTATGGTAAGCCATGAGTCGTTCTGAGTGGAAATGGTGGTGCCACAATGTAGCACTGCGTAGGAATAGGTCAACAATCCAAGAGTAAGAGACCTGCAATCAACATTACAGAACAAGAAAAAACAACAGCTGAAAATATTTTGGGTTTTTTTTTAATGCAGAAGAGAAATATATACAAAGTGACTATGGGAGTTGACAACCCTCTGAATATCTCGCAGTAGTATTCACATCAAATTAATGATATGATTCCATCAAGTTTGATCCGCATGGAAACTCCCTGAATAAAGAACAGCCCCACAAGAACCAACAAATGGGACAACGTTTAGAGCAGAACGTCCAACTCAGACACTTCTCAAATGAATAAGACGTAGTTTTACATCTTCGGATGGGTACTAATGATCACGCTCAAAAAGTTGTTGCTCAATGGTTAGGCCATCGAGTTTGGTTTCCAACAGACGTTGTCGTTGTTCTAACAAATTATCAAACTCTCTCACACTGATTGCGAGCTGGCTGTTTCTCCTGACAGACTTTTCGGCCATGCACCTAATCGGTCCATCTTTGAAGAAAACAACATATCTATATTGTGAATAAGTTTGATTTCCAGTACAATGAGGTCCTTCTAATAGCTTTCCACATTTAAATCAACATTTAAGGCGCTTAGCACGTCGTTTGCGAGCAGATCAGGATGATCCTATCCCAAACGCTATGACGTTCCAAAGGGAACGCTCATACTTGTCAACAAGTCGAACAATGTGAATCTTGATATCAAGAGGCATAGAGAAAGAGTCGAGTACTTGTAGAAGAGCAACAATACGTAGAGGGGATGCCATAGAAAGAAATGAAAATTCAGTGCACTTTGAGGTAACTGCAAAAGACTTGAAAGAAGAAGGTTAATAGAAGAGAATACAGTTCTTTAAGGTCTGCTGAAAAAGACCAGTTTAACGCCTTTGGGCGGGATACATAAACCAATATCCAAGGTGTTTTTTTTTTTATTCCAGAGCGTAACACAGATGTGTTTCCAGAGTTAAACTCCGTATTCTACCATCTGAAGTTAGCTATTCCACATTCATAACCTTAACTCTAAATCCAATCCATTCGGATCTCTGTTTCTTTTGCGTAATTCCTCTAACCAATTGATGACAGGCACATCTACATTCATTTGTGGTACATAAGCTTCTAATTTCTCCAATAATTCCTCAATTGATGGTGTAATAAAAATCATTTTCAAAGTATGAGGAGAAATCAGCTTTTGTTGAGCTAAAAATCCGAGAAATGCCAATAAACCTTCAAAATGGTTGTCAATGTTTAAACACCAATTGGTTTAGAGTGTAGTCTCATCTCGGCCCAAGAAATTATGCAAAAGATTTGTTCCAGAGTTTCGAAACCCCCTGGTATTGCAATGAAAGCATCCGAATACGTTATCATTAGTGTTAAGCATACAAACAATGATCTAGCCTGTACCTCGAAGCCAATAGTCTTACCATATACCAGTTGTAAAGGTGGTACAGTAACGCCAGTCACTGTTGACCCTCGTACGTATGCCGATTGAATCGCACATCCTATCAGCCCACGACAACCTCCTCCATAGACTAGTTTATACTTTTGATTTTAGAGGAATGTTCCAGTGCGACCAACTGGTGAGAGAAGTGTCGGTTTTCCCAGATTGATTCCACCAAAAAGACTCATAGTTGTCAATTTCCTCTTTGAACTCCCAGTTCCGGTAGAAGTAGTAGCCTCCATAGGTTGTCGACTTTGCACACTAAAAAAACTGACACAAGAACAAAAACAATTAAAAATAACAATATGTACACGTAGTTGTGATTGTGGCTCACATCTTCCTCTGGTTTTACGTCCAGAAACGGCTTAAACGCCTTCTATGAGTCGGGGATAGGCTTCCCATCCAGTTTTCTTATAGACTGGCAAATAGGGTCTTTTAAAGCATGATTCCCAAGACTATATTGTTCTCGTTCCTTTTTAAATTCACTCCACAGATTGTGAAGTTCGATTTGCACCATTCCACTAGGATGCGTCTCAAGAGTTTGATGGATATCATCCAAAGACTCCTTACTCATGCCATCCTTAATGAAATGTATTTTATCTTCTCGATTTATGGACACAAATCCAATGGAACGGTTACCGGAGTTGCAGGTCCATCGAGGGCATTTATAAGGCCATCTAGCACATTTATAGCACACATTCATTCTTTTTGCCCTTCGTTTCTTGGAAAAATTACTTTTGCCTAACCCTGGTGCATATTTAGTACTTACAGTTGTCATTTCACCTCCTAATCGGACATTTGCTTCAATCAACCAACGAATGTCCTCAGGCATTTCCTTTTCCATCAACATTTTTAACCGTCCTACTCTAAAATAATAAATCTCTTTCAAAGCATTCAAAGGCAGTGACGGATAATACTTGTGGATTTTGAAAAGTTTGGTATCCATTGAAAATGCAAGAGTTTTGAAGAAGTAGAAGAAAAGAGAGTGCTTAGGTTGCCTCCTAAATAGCGCCTTTGTTTATAGTCGTTGGCTCGACTATAAATTTTTTTTTTTTTTTTAGTTACGTAACACACGAAAGAAAAAGAAACACTGAAGCAATAAGATTGAAACCATCAAAATCAATAAGCATAGTAGATTGTCACATTCTCCCATACTTTCAAAGATATTGAAGAATGAAAAAAAATAAGAAAATTTGAATTACATAATCAATTAATATTAGGAAAAGACATATATATACAAAAATAGCACACACGTTCATACTATAAGAAAAACAAAATAAATAGAAGGAAGAAGAAGACGGTGAAGAAGAAAGAAATTACCTAATCACTGCTAGAAAGAAGTACTCACTGAGACTTAAGATTGTGGTTGTGATTTCGAGTGGAGAACGATCTCTGATTTATAGTCAAACTGGGCACTGTTTCAACCGACAACCATGCATGTAGAGTGTGCTGAAAAGAGTACGTTGGGAGGAATATCCAAGAAAACTCGTTGACAAATTGTCCATTATCAATAATTAATCCTCACACGTTATCAGTAACTATTGCTAATTGCCGATTTGTGCGCCATCATGTCTCTTCCCAAATAATTGAATCCTTCGATATCTTCTTCCTACAGTTTCAAAGTAATATCTTCCTCAGTACGATAGATAAAAAGTAACAAAAACGACGAAAATTTCAAAAGAAAAATAAAAATGAGAGAAAAATGCTTGGGTTGCCTCCCAAGAAGCGCTTTTGTTTAAAGTCGTTAGCTCGACACAGTTCCCATTTGTCAAGTAGGGTTTCTCAAATCCATTGCAGCTCCATTTTGTCTTTGATAGCTTCCTTCGAATGTCTTGATTTCTTGGCGGTCTTTTTTGAATTTTTCTCCAAACTTTTGGTTCTCAATTTCCATGGGTTCCTTCTTTGAGATGAGGTAATTTTGGTTTGGCTCAATCTTATGTGGCATGCTAGCTTTGCAATTCAATTTACACATTTCTTGCACAAAAGGATTAGTTGAATTAATTGCAAAGACAGAACAAGCATTATTAGGGCGCAATGAACCATCAAAAATATTAAAGTTCACTTTTTCCTCATCAAATTCCATGGACAATGTACCCTCATAGACATCAATTTTAGTGCGAGAAGTGTAAAGAAATGGACGTCCCAATGTGATAGGTGTAAGGTGAGGTGAATGTTCATCAGCCATATCAAGCACGTAAAAATCAGCAGGGAAAACTAAGCCATTTATTTTGACTAGCACATCTTCTATCACTCCATCCGGGTATGCATTGGTACGATCAGCTAGTTGCACAATTACGTGAGTTTCTTTTAGTTTTCCTAGATTTAGTGAAGCATATAAGGATCTAGGCATGATATTTATGGACGCTCCTAAATCTATAAGTGCTTTGTCAATGTGGTGATTGCCTATGGTGCAAGGGACGGTGAACATACCAGGGTCTTTGCATTTTGGGGGCAACTTCTTCTGAAATACCGCTGAAACGGTTTCTCCCATTTTGATCATTTCATTTCCCTTCAATTTCCTCTTATTAGTGCAAAGATCTTTCAAAAACTTAGCATAGCGTGGAATTTGCTTGATTGCATCTAACAGTGGAATGTTGATTTTTACTCTCCTAAATGTGTCCAAAATTTCTTTTTCCTTGTCATCTTTGTTGGTTTTCGCTAATCTACTAGGGAAAGGGGGAGGAATTGTTTTAGCAATGATATGAGAGTTAGGACTTGCCTTTTTTTCAAGTTTTTCTTCTTTATCTTCATGTGTGGGAACTTCTTTGTGACGGTTTTCTATCTCTTTTCCACTCCTTAAGGTTATGGCACTAACATTCTTTGGATTTACCTCAGGTTGAGATGGTAACTTCCCTCCAGATTGTGCTTCCAGTCGATTGATGGCAGTTGCCAATTGACTCATCTAGTTTTCCAAGTTTTGAATGTTTGATTTGGAATCGTGTTGAAATTTCACAGTGTTAGTTGCTAATGTTTTCACCATATCCTCGAGAGACATACCTGATTGTTGAGGTTTTTGTTGAAATTGCTCTTGAGGTTGGAAATTACCTTGTTTCTGGAATTGGCCTTGAGGTTTGTTAGGGAAGAATCCTGGGGGTTTGTTGGTTCCATAACTCAGATTGGGGTGATCTCGCCATCCTGGATTATAGGTGTTTGAGTATGGATTGTACTGTTGCCTTGGGAATGGAAAATTGCTTGCTGAATTCACTTGTTCATTGTTATCCACTTGCAGAACAGGACAAGCATCTGTTGGATGTCCTGGGTTTGTGCATATGCCACATGCTTTGACTTGTGGATTGTTTCCTACAAAAATTTGTTTGAGAAAATAGGTTAGTTCAGAGAGTTAGTTTTCAACATTGGAGTTACTAACCTCATTTACTCTTCGAATGTTCGTTTCCCGGTCTGTACTGAATTGTTGAGTGTTCTCAGCCATGTTTGAAATCAATGTTCTTGCTTCAGCAGGGGTTTTGTTCATCAGAGCTCCTCCACTAGCAGCATCAACCATGTTTCTATCTGATTGATATAAGCCTTCATAGAAGTATTGCACTAGGAGGTTTTCACTGATTTGGTGATGCGGGCAGCTTGCAATGAGCTTTTTGAAACGCTCCCAATACTCATAAAGAGTTTCTCCATTGTTTTGGCATACTCCAGAGATATCTTTCCTGATGTTTGCGGTCTTTGAAGCTGGGAAGTACTTTTCGAGGAAAAGTTGCTTCATTTGATTCCATGTTGTGACTGAACCTGGTGGTAAAGTGTATAACCAATCTATTGCGGCATCTTTTAGTGAAAATGGAAAAGCTCTGAGCGTAATTTGCTCTTCAGTGATGCCTGGGGGTTTCATACTATCACACACCACATGAAACTCCTTCAAGTGTCGGTACGGATCTTCGCCGGATCGTCCATGAAAAGATTGTAGAAGATGTATCAAACCGGATTTCAACTCGAAAGTTTTACCTTCTCCTGCGGTTGGAAAGGTTATACAAAATGGTTGTTGAGTAACTTCAGGAGTTGCCATTTGTTTAAGAGTTCTTTCAATGTTGTTATCAGTCATTTCTTGTTCTTGTTTTGCTTGTCTTATTCGCCTTCTAATGGATTTCTCGATTTCCGGATCGAAACGTTTAAGAATTCGATTAGTAGATCGAGTATTATGCATACAAGTGAATTCTTTTTTAAAAAAAAATTAATTAATAAAAGCAACTAAATTGGTTAACCGTTCTCCGGCAACGGCGCCAAAAACTTGGGCGTGTTGTCGCAGTACGCCAAAATTTATTTTATTTCCTTACTCGGTTTCAAAACTACAAATTAATGTAGAAGTGGTAAGTAAGGGTCGAACCCAAGAGGAACGGTGTTTAATCTAGTTGTTCTTATCAATTAATCTAGAAATGGGGGTTTTGTGAAGTTGAATAAAATTCGAAAATAAAAGAGATGAAAATGAAACAATTGAAGATATATCTAGTTCTCGGGTTCGGTTGTGTCAACAACTTGTGTTTATCTTTCCCATGCAGCGTGTACTATCCCTTCTTCAATTTATCAACTCCAATTAATCAATACGATTTGATTAACGAATTCTTCCTTAAGTATATTGAATTAAAGTGAGTTCTTTAACTTAACATCTAGCTATTGGATAACCCTAAACAAGTTCTTAGGATTTAATGCAATGCTGGCGTGAAATGAACAAGAAGAATGAGTTGAATTAGATGATCAATTTCACATACTTGAATTAATACATCTAAGTTGATTTATTAACAAATATGCACGATATTCGTTTGCTACTGTGGATTGGAATCTAGTGACAATTACGGATCAAAAGTTCCAATCCTAGCACATAACTTGAACTTAAAGATTAATTGATTCAATTGGCCAAAGTGAATACAATAATCACATAAATTCAAAACGGGTTTAAAAACATAACAAATCAACAAATTGAAGTAGAGGAATAGATAAAACGTTAGCAAAGAGTTAGAAAAGATAACAACATGATAATTGAACACAACGTCCCCCTTGAACTAGATATAGAAGTCTAACTACTCATATTAGCGGGTATCACCACTGCTATATGATAGATTATACTTCACTATCCCAAGTAATATATACAAACTATAGAAATCACGTAAATAATGCTAAGAATTAAATAGAGAAGTCTAACTACTCATATATGCGGGTTAAATACTTATAACGGCGTAACGCCGTGTATCACCTCTGCAATATATGAGAAATTATCTTTCTAAAACATGAAAAATAAAAGAAGAAGAGAAATTAGTGAATAAATGCTCCGCTAATCATATTCACGGCCGAAATATCGTCGATCGATTAATCGAACCTAAATTTAGGTTTTTACTTCCGCCGGAATATGAAAAACTAAGAGCTTTCAAGCTAGAACTAAGAACAAATGATGAAGAGAATTTTATTGAGGAGAAAATTGGAGAGAATCACATGCTAATTCTCTCTACAAAGTTGTGTCTTCCTTCCTTACAAATGGATCTATTTATAAGCAAAATTTCATAAGAAAATACAATAAAAAATTACACTCATGCACCATCATGGGTTTATTAAATTGTATCCACCAAATCATGATAATGGAATTTCATCATGGTGTAGGTAAGCATCTTGGCTGAATTATGCAATTGGAAGTTCCTCTTTTGGATATTTTAATAGAAAGTTATGAAATTTCTACTAAAACATGGCCCAAAGAATCCTCCATTCAGAATAGTCACGGTTTTACCCATTTTTGACCACCATAATGTCCGAATCATCTAAAGTAATGAACACCAAAGTTGTAGCCCTCTGAGTCTACTTCCCACAGGAACAAGAATCTGGTCAATTCAATTTTTGTAGCTCAAGTTATGGTCAAATTACTGCACTGCGCCAGTAAATCCGAGTTGCTGATTTTTTTTTACACTTTTAGTCATTTTTCTTCAAACGGCCATAACTTTAACTAGGAAACTCCGATTTGGGATTTGGAAGAAGTTTGGGAATTCTCTTTTGATGTTCTTAAACATTGGCACAAGAAAAATTATAAAAATAACTTTTCATAAAATTATATCGGAGGCTCTCCATCTTCGATTCGCTTGCATTTTGATCCCGAGTTTCCGTTTTCATTTGATTTTCATCCTTTTTGACTCCTTTTGATTATTTGTGACCCTAAACACCACAATAAAGGAAAAACACATAAAACGGAACATATAACACTAATAAAATACACAAATACATAAAATAGAAGAGTTATTTAAGTGCTTTTCTAGCACTTATCAATCTTACATCTATTCGATCTTTAATAACTCAAAACATCAATAAACAAGTATTAAGTAGTTCAAAACATACAAAATACATACTTCAATAGTCTAAAAGTACTCAGAATAACAGCAAAAATAAAACTAATTTATTTAAACAACCCGAAGGTGCTCCCACGCCTCGCGCCTCTAACTCCTCAATCTGAAATTTGTTAAAAATTAAAGGTGAGTATTTCAAGAAATACTCGGTATGCTCTACGCAAGTTAATCAATCTATACAAGTATATAAGGCAAATGGATAAGAAAAATCTGTAATATAACACCTGTAGGTAAGTCTGGACCCAAAGGCAGCTCTGGGCTTGAAGGAAGTAATTTGCTTGAAGGTAACTCTAGGCCCAAGGCAAGTAACCTGCCTGAAAGCAACTTTGGGCCCGAGGCAAGTTTAGGTCGGAAGGCAAGCAATCGCGTCAAACAGATACTAAAACCAAATATATAGTACAAATTATTAACTATAGTTGCACAAAAGTAAAGTTGATATTTGAGTTTTGAGTTGACCTTAAGTCTTCGGGGAGTTTGAGTTTAATTCGTGGTGAGAATTCAGTCCGCTAGTTGTTTGGACCCCCCATCCAGTTAATAAGGAATTTAATTTATGTTAATACACTTAAATATTAAGTATTTATAGATGATATAGAAGTTATGGACAAAAATTGAAAGAATTTAAAAGTTTGGGGGTCGATTTGAAAGAATTTAATAGTTTAACGACCTAACATGAAATTGAACTAAAAATACTTTGAACTAAATTATAAAATTTTTAAAATAGAGGATTTAGATGCAATTAAAGTTTGTGGTTTAACTTAAATAAGAATAAGAAATTGAAGGATTAAAATTGATATAAAAGTTTAGGGGTCAAATTATAAAAATTGAAAGTTAAGGACTATGAATCCCACTTTTGGCACACAAAATCAAACAAGAAAGGAATAACACTCTTTCTTTCTCTTTCTAATTTTTCTCCACTCACCTTTCGGGGCACACTTCAAAATTGGAGCTCATACCCATATTTATCCATGACAATTCCCCAAATCATATTTGGAATTGGAATCTCTTTCCTTTCATAAGAAATTTCCTAATCCTTGTCTGAATTGGATTCATTTTCCCTCTTCACTATTTAAATATTCTAAATCATATTCCTAACAATCTCTACCTTGATTTAAAATATTTAAATATTTTAAAATATTTAAATTATGGTGAATTATTTCGTCGATCATGGTTGAAAGAAATTAGAGAGATCAAAAGAAGACGGCTTCAACGGGGGTGTTGTGTACGTTGTTCTTTGACGGCTCTAGTTTTGTTAACAAGAGAAAGAGTTTTTGTGGAGAAGTTGAGAGGGTGAGGAAAATTGTAAGAGAGTTTTTCTCATAAATAAAGGTGTTCTTCTCCCGTGGTCATTGGCGGTCGGTCGAGCCACGTTAATCATTGTTGGTTTTTTATTGTTTTGCCTTTGTTTGTGTTTTTCTGCTGCGCTGTTTCAGGGGGAAATCTATTACATTTCCCAACATCTACAACAATATAAGTGGTGTGTTGTCTACATTAATACTTGGATTTTTAAGACTATTCTAGTGATTATATTCAATGTCATTGGACAAAAGCTACCAACGCTTCGCCCGGCCTATCAAAGCAATCTAACACTAACAATGTTACAAATAAATTGCGTAAAGAAAATTCAGAAGCCCAATGACTTTCCTCGATTATTCCATCAACATACTCTTTGTCATCATCCAAAAGCCCTCGAGCATAGCATGCATATTTGTAAGAATCGTACACCCTCCCATCCGGCTTTCGTATATCATGACGACATATCGATCATACATCCATTCCTTACGCATTGTGTGAGAAGAAAGCCATGAAGGAATGACTACAACATGTTGTCCATTGCGCATTCAAGATTGATGTATTTATGGATTTTATAGTATGCTTGATATTATTGTCCAATGTAATTTTGTGGATAATTAATAAATATTATTATTGTTGGATACGAATGTAAAATTATGTTATTCATGGAGATTTTTGAAATGTTAATCGTTACAAGTTGTACCAATATTCATCGGTTGGAATTGACCAAAATACAAACGAACTCTGTTGACTGTTTTTTTGTTTTTTAAAAACTTAAATCATGTGTTGTTTTAGATTATAGTGTTATTTTTTGTAATCGTTTTCAATACTAATAATATATATATATATATATATATATATATTAATAAGAATTATATATCAATGTACCCGGCTCCCGTGCAGTGCAAGGGTGTTATTGCTAGTAGATATAATATCTACTTGAAACGTAAATACAGGATGAACAATTACAATTGTAAATGGTAAATGTATAGCAAATTGTATAAAATTAATTGGTACTATTATTGTGGGTTGATGCTATGTATGTTTGGTAAACAGATATAAAGTAACTTGATTTATAAATATAGGATGCACAAATTTGTGTAAAACAAATTATTATTATTATTATTATTATTATTATTATTATTATTATTATTATTATTATTATTATTATTATTATTATTACTAGTGTAACAGTATATTTGGTAAATAAATATAAAATTTACTTGGGGCGAAATTTGTAAGGTTGCACAAGTTGTAGGAACATAACTGATTTCGTGAACTTGATAAGGTCAAATTTAATGATACATTACATTATTTATTAATTTTTTTTCGAAGTACATATTGTTTATTAAATATAAAATTTAATTTATTAAAATAAAATAAAACGAGTTTCATCCTAATTTAGTTCAAATAAATTTAGGATATATCATTTATTAAATATTAAATTAAATTTACTAAACGTTTCTTATTTCGTCTAGTTAGCCAAATAAATAAAAATAAAACCATAAAAATTCAGCATACAAAGGAGGTCAAATTAAAATTAAAATAAAATAAGTTTCATTCTAATTTAATTCAAATAAATTTAGGATATATCATTTATTAAATATTAAATTTGCTAAATATTGTTTATTTCCTCTAGTAAGCCACATAAATAAAAATAAAAAATTACGAATTCAGTATCCAAGGAGGTCAAATTATAATAAAATTAGTTTCATTCTAATTTAATTCAAATAAATTTAAGATATTTCATTTATTAAATATTAAATTTACTAATGTTGCTTGTTTCATCTAGTTAGCCACATAAATACAAATTAAAAAAAATACGAATTCAGTATACCAAGGATGTCAATTTAAAATAAAATGAGTTTCATCCTACTTTAATTCAAATAAATTTGGGACACATTATTTATTAAATATTAATTTTACTACATGTTGCTTATTTCGATTGGTTAGCTACATAAATAAAATTAAGAAATACAAACCCAGTACATCGAGGAGCTCAAATTAAAATAGAATAACTTGCATTCTAATTTAATTCAAACAAATTTATGATATATTATTTATTAAAGAGTAAATTAAATTTAATAAATGTTGCATATTTCCTCTTATTAGAGACATACAAAAATAAAGAATAAAAAATAAAACGAAAAAAGAAAAAACAAATTCAGTATACATATGATAAAACTAAGCCCCACTTAATACTAAACATATGATGAAACCAGAAGTCCAAGACTAAGTCACTAAACCAAGGCCAAATCAGTCGTCTTCTTCATTCTCCCCCGGCATAAACCGAACGTCGCAGCTGCAGTCTGCACTTCCACGATACATCCACTGTCGTCTTCAGTTCCACGGTTCTACCCATCCCCCCCTTTGTCCAACAGTAAAATGGAGTATCCGATCCGTATCCTGTGTGAGAACCCGTGTCGTGTTGTGTCGTGTCGACACGGGTGTGGCGGCTAAAAAGTCAAGTCTGAGGATCATGGGTCACCGTTGTCAAAATATTGCCAAATTGCACGACTGTAAAGACTGTAGTGGTTTCTCGATTCTATGTTCGTTCTGTGGTAGATTATCTGTGGGATCTAGTCAATCACATGGATGAAAGGATTGTCAATTTGATGGAAAAAATTGTTAATTGTTGAATGTTGACCAAATAGAATAACGTTTGAATTGAAAAGAAGATTCAAACTCCTAGTTGGCGATGAGTAGGCGTGATTTGTCATTGAAGATAAAGAGTTCAATTTAGATTTGAACTCCTGGATGAATAAGCGTTATCCATTTTCAAGTTGAAAGAAAAGTTCGATTTGGATGTGAAGTCGTGACAACTAAGCATTAGTTGTGACTAAAGTTGAAGAATCCGACTAGGACTTGAAGACTTGTGACAACAGGGCGTGAGTTGTCAATGACGGTTTAAAGATTCAATCCATATAAATAGGGAGATTGAGAGCCATTCCATGTATCCAATCCAAGAGAAACAGAGGCATTCCAAAAAAGAGAGGAATCGAATGTAGACATTCCAAGTTAGAGAAGAGAAATCGATAAAGAGAGAAAATGTAATCTCTTTATAGTGTGTATGATATTATAGAAATTGTTAGTTCTACTATATGATTATCTTTATATACTCAGTAGAAAGAGAGTTTTTTCTTATCTTCTCGGGAGGGATGTGTTTGATATCTAACGTGAGTGTTTTTTATAAGTAAACTTGTTTCTGTGAGTGAAACTGTAAGGTTTACTGAGAGCTGGTTATACAAGGGATTGGGTGAGATGAAAAATTACTGAGAGTGTGGTTGTAACAATTTTTGACATAGTGAATTTTTCTGCTGGTTGTCTTTAGACAATGGCCGTGGTTTTTCTCCAAATTTGGAGTTTTCCACGTAAATAACTGTGTTGTGACTGTATTATTATTCTTTCATGTTATTTTTGCATTCGTTTGATAAATTCTACAACAAACGAGAATCTTGGAGTAAATCTGAAATCTAGTTCGAGTTGGTGTTTTTCCAGCACAAATTAAGAAAATGTATCAACATCTAATGTCCTTGCTAAAACATCCAAAGTTCCAAGAGTTTTTGGCACAAATTGGACCGTAGTAGATGAAGTTGAATACATTCTTGAATAATTTTCACCAAACTGGTATCTCGCCCTCAGGATTCCTCATATCATAGAGAAGATTCAATGTATTCAAAGGTCCATCGACGAAAGGAACAAAAACAACCACAGCGCTGGAATTGCCACAAGCATGGAAACATCACCGTCGACTAAAAAAATTCTACTTTTAGAAGATACCTTTGTTGGCTTTCATGAAGAGGTAATGAAAATTGAAGAGCTATCCCTTAAGTGGAACATGCAATCTACAAGTTATTTGCATCTACGAGATGCCTGGACTTGGTTAAATAACAATTGCAAAGAAAATATATAATAACAATTCTATTGTTAGTCATTTTGACAAGCTTGCTTGGTGTTCCACCCCTGAAACTTATGAGAGGATAAATTTGTTGATTGAGATTTTGAGTTGTGTAAGCCAGTTGAACATGGTAGAGATGCTGATAATGGATGATTACGGTCTGGCTGAAAAAAGTTGACAAAAGTTTAAATGCATATAGATACCTCATTGCCATAGACAACATATTGAATGTAAATGGGTGGTATGACATCCACCCTTGTTTCAAGACTGCAACAATGGAAGCAGAATATTACTCACCAGTCGTTCGTTAAAGGTGGCCATGACAGTTACATATTGGAACTTGATATCTCTATGTTTTCTCAAGGATGAGTAATGTTGGAATTTATTGCATTTGAAAGTCTTCCATGAAGATCTGTGTCCTCCAGAGTTGGATGACATTGGAAAAGACATCGCAAGAAATTGTGGTGGATTATCACTTACAATTATTAGCATGCCTTTAGTTCTTGCTAATATGCCCAAAGAAAGAATCTTGTGGATGGAAATTTCTGAAAATATATATTCCTATATTTCAAACAAGACCAAGGAGTACATGGAAAAGAGTTACAATTGCCTACCAACACACTTGAGACCATGTTTTCTTTACTTTGGAGTATTTGAGAGAGGAATGAAAATTCCAATACAGAAGTTGTTCATGCCACGGTATGTCGAAGGATTTGTAGGGAAGAACAGGTGGAGCAGAGTGAATTTGGCCGAGGAATACATAATGGATCTAATTTCTAGGAGTGTGGTACTAGTTGCTAAGAGAAAATCTAATGGTCGAGTCAAATCTTGTATCATTCATGCTATAATGTACGGCATGTGCTTAAGAATAGCTCAAACGGAGAACTTTGCAAATGTGATCAAAGAGTAAGTGCCCTCTCTCTCTATGTTGGGCATTGACTCTTATTTTTTCTTATATTGGTGATTATTATGATATTGTGGTCCTGCAGTCGCTTATCTGTATACGAGCAACATTACCGCCTAAGCATCCACTCCCACTCAATTCCTTCACTCTCAAGACCATTTGGCCTACAAGTTTGCTCTTTGTTAGGCAATTTACCTTATCCATCTGTATTCATGTTCGGCAACTTGAAGCATCTTAAAGTACTGGATTTGCCAACAACAGATGTGAGTTTGCATGATCTAAAAGGAAGTGAATTTTATACTATCCTAAAATTCTTGTTAGTTTAATCTATTCCACGGTCAATAGAGATATTCAAGAATCTTGAATTTCTTTTTGTGGATAACAAAGAAGTAGCTGACATACCTGCTGTTCTTTTGAATGTGGAAAGTTGAAAAATGTTCATTTCAGTAGAGGTGCACAATTTAGTGAATCTTTGCATTTGGAAGCACCACATGATGAGAGATTCCAAATGAGTTTCCTACAACATCTTTCTTCTCTTTCCATCTATGATGAAAATGACGATAAAATCTGGAGACTTTTTCCTTGTCTTTGCTCACTAAAAGGCAGATTTACCATGTTTTGGTATTCATTTAAAAATCACCACTGTTATTCCGCCCTAAACTTCCTTGAACAACTTGAATAGTTCAATATGTCATTCCGGCCAAGTGTTGCGTCAGGTGACATCGTTGTTCAATCCATGAGCTTACCCTTCAATCTCATAAAGCTAATTCTCCATAACTTCAATTTATCTCAAAAGCATATGAAGACAATTGCAGACTTACCCAATCTTGAGCTTCTGAAGTTACGAGGTGACACAATTAAGGAGAAAGAGTGGACCATTAGTGAAGATGAATTCATAACTCAAAAATACTTAGAATTGGACCCAGTACAAATCAAGCATTGGAATGCCTCATATGACTATTTCCCTATTCCTGAGCATCTAGTGCTGGTAAGATGCCAAATATTGAAGGAGATCCCTGCCACTTTGGGTGATCTTCCAACTCTATATAAAATTGAGGTATATGGCTGCCAAAAATCTGTTGAAACCTCTGCTCGCCAAATCCAAGAACAACTAGAAGAATGTGGAAATGACAAGTTGAAAATCGTTATCTCAGACTTCTAACTTTAATGTAAGAACGATAACGAAAAGGTCAGTTTTTGGTTGAACATCTACTGGTAGTGGTACATTTTTCACGTATTTCATTGATTTTTCTAACTCTTCTTTTCTTTCAGAGGTTCTTGGCAACTTTCATGGTTTAAATTCTGCTCCTCTAGTATCTTGCTGCTAGTTTTGATTTTCATCCTCATTCCCTGCGACCTCTATTATTTCCGTTCAAAATTATGTTGGAACTTGTTTGTTGTGCCTAAAATCAAGTAACCATCTGTTGAAGTTTCATTGTGAATTACACTCTAATCTTCATTTGGATATAGGAGATTATGTACCTAATTCTATTTGTTTATTACCTTAGAGTTTCATATAAATTGATTTTAATCTTCTTTGAAGACTCGTGAACAATTTTTCATCATATCCTATATAGAAAATGCCAAGTTACATGGCGATGACTAACTTTACACAAGTATGACCGAAGGAATCTTGAAGAACTTCTTCAAAGGATTCTGTTACAAAAATAGAAGTTCTGTCTTTAAAATCCAAGAATCCAGATTGCTATAAAGTCAGGCCTCAAAGGCATAATGACTCTTGTTTGAAGCCTTCTGCGATCTCCTACAAATAAACATTATAACATATCATACTAAAGATCGTAGAAGATTAAAAAATTTCTATATAAAGAAGAATAAGAAAACAAAACAAAACAAACAATGAAATCATGAGCTTTAACTTGTTTGTATACTAGCTGAAACTCATTAACAAACACGAAGAGCTAGAGTGATAACCATATGCTCTTCATTATCATTTTTCATAAATTTGTATAGATTATTTTCCTCCATTACACCACAAAGGATGTGGGACAATCCTTTGCAATGTCCGAATATTTCCTAAATCAAAAGGGATGTCAAATACCGTATAATACATTGTCTAGATAAGCATTCCAAATGGATGGGTGTTTCGCCTTCTAGGCACAACAGTACACATTTCTCAAAAATGTAATTACTTACTCCAGACAACCAGGTACTTTGTATGATGGCCTTCAGCAATAATTTGCCCGATCTTTTTTATTTCTAAACTCGATGCATACAACTGCAAAAGACTTTGCAACACGTAATGCCTTTGATTCAATCTTGATTTCATCCCGACTGATACAAAGCCACAAATTAATGAAGTCTACATAAGATATTTACTTGTCATGTAAAGGGAAACGCAAGAAAACTGATGGGCCAAATTCATAAGTGCAAGGCAATGAGTCAACCATCATTGTCTTCTACATTCTTGTGCAACCTTGTTTCGTGGCGTTAAGATCTTCAGCCTATCCTTTTGGCAGAGCCGGTCCTGAAATTCGGAGGCACTTAAGCAAAACCTTATAAGAGACTCTTGATAAATAAACTTTTTCTTCAAGACAAAATTATGTACACTACTTTCAAAAAAATTTACTAAATTAAAACGTTTAAAGGTTCCAATAATGACAATATAAACTCTCTAACTGAATAAGTAACAAATGGATTTTTATTCAAATAAAAAAACCCTGCTTATATATACTTAAAATTTAGGGGCCTTCGTATTTTGTAAGCCCTAAGCAGCTGATTAAGATGCATAGCCCAGGACTGGCCTTGCCACATGGTCCTTGGAAATAGAATTGGATCCAAAGGACTAAAAAGGGAAATTCGTTATTATTTCACAACCTTGTGCAAACTTCACAAAATTTTCTTCACTTTCCAATGTATTCAAATTTGCTCACATTTGATTATAGTTTGCTTTCTCAATAATAATATTATTTAGATTTTTTATGGGTGTGAAAGTGGGATGGCTTGGTGTATTATTTATGACAAAAAGGGCATTACAAAATGAATCTTAATATCTACCTATCTGTACCTAGGTGGCAGTGCCATATTTGGCACACATTTTTAATGATTAACTCACCAAGGCATACCAAACTGTGAACATCTCCCTTGCTATAATGTTTGAAAACATTGCTTTTTATCTCCACAAAATTATTGGACACAAGCATACCAAAGAGGGCATTGTTATGAGCAACCATGCAGGTAGACAAAGTAATGGCCTGAGTTGATAAGGCAAATGAATGGGATAAGTGTTTACATTTAAGAAACCTTAGTGGTTCATGAGCAAATAGTTATTTATTGGCAAATAGTTATTTATTGAATAATGCTATAAAGTACGGAAGCACCTGTGGATGTTACACCAGTGGGGCTGGAGTTTATTAATATGGCCAGTTAAAGATGAGAATCTTTCGTGCTTGTTCATTTTTCACTTGTTTAATGGATTTTCTAACTCTTTTTCTTACAGAGGTTCCTCGGCAATCTTCAAGGTTGAAATTCTGCTTCTCTAATATCTTGCTACAAGTCTTGATCTTCATCCTAGCTACCACACATATCACATCACCCCTCATTATTATTCATTCATCTCGTGATTCCCTTCGCTATTCATCTAAAGAGTTAATTTTTAAGTAAAAAAATTTATCCGATATCTTGATTCCTATAGGATGGTCAGATTGATTACAGCAAATTCATCATCATGATGACAAAAGGAAAAGGAATAATTGGGAAGAGAACCATTTAAAAAAAACAAGATGAGAAATATAGCCAAGAAAACTTATTGAATTGAATTGTAATTTAAGTCCTCTTTGTCATCGAAATGTTAGTTATGGTGTGTACAAGGCCCAATAGTTGGACCAGGTTAAGTTGTCTTGGGGCTTAAGAAATCCCAGACCCAATAGGTTTATTAGAAACATATAAATAACCCACTATTGTCCCATAACTGATGAATTATTTTTGTATCTTAATTCTCTCTACGTACTTAGCTAGCACTAGAACTTAGAGAGGGTTTCCAACTGCGAAGGTGTTCATAATTCAAGAAGGGTCCTTGCATGTGGATTAACCATTGGAGGCCGGACGATTGAACGGCTGTGGAGACGAAAGAACAAACTAGAGATTTGTCGTGGAATCCGATTCTATTTCGGTAATCTCTAATCACAGATCTCATCAAAGAAACGAGTAGATCCGGTTTCGAGTTGCCTATTTTTGTATTCCGCTGTGCATGTTTTATTGGGCAATTCCTAACAGTGGTATCAGAGCCAACTCGTCTTTCTTGTTGTGATTTGTTTGATTTTGTTCTATTAACAATAATTGTTATCATATCAATTTGATTTGGGTAATTAATTACAATTATTTGTGAGATAATGAAGTCTAAATTGGATTTAGAAAATGAACCATTTATTCGGCTTTTTGATTCGTTGCGTTATGTGTATGAGATTTACATAATCTGATATTTGCGTTGTGAATGCTTATGCGGATTCAATTGTTGTTCGATATATGAGTTTTCTGTTTGTATATGTAGTGCACTATATATATGAGTTATATATATGCTTTATACATATATGATATGAGATATAGATATATGCGTATCTATGAACTGTGATACATATATGAGTTTGGATCTCTGCTGCAGTACGTGTTTGTAAAATTAGATTTGTAAAGACGCATATTGCTGGAAAAGGGATCAATTTATTATTATAAAAAAGGTATTGGGACGTGTCTTCGCCGAAATTTGCAGGCCACCGCCTATCGCAAAGTGGCGAGAGTCGCCATTGCCACGGCGACGGCAGCGGCAGGAACTGCGGCGATGGAAGCGGCAATGGTGGCCGCTGCCATTGCAGCAGCGGTGCTGCAAATATGCAGCTGTGAAATCTCCGTTGCGCCAGGTGGCAGCAGTGATGGTCGCCGCTACTGCTAGGCTCTTCCCCGGCGGAACCTTAATTCTAAGGTTGCAGCTGGAAACAGCATCGGGTGAAGACGGGGGCCTGGGTGCAATTTCGGAAATTGCACCCCAGGTCCCCTATATTCTTTAAGAAAGGTATCTTTTCCCGAAAGTTTGAGAAATTATGTTTTGGTCCTTGGTCTTATTATTTCTGCTTCTGGCCGTCCTAGACACAAATTAATTTTTGAAAATTCCTTAAAAATTGGATTTTTCTATTTGATAGCAATTACTCAATTTTGAAAATTAATTTTCAATTAAAATCATATCTTTGTGCTAAATATGCGATATTAGCATAGCATGACATTGTTTGTGCATGAAATAGTTATATTCACAATATGGGGATTTTATGCGATAAGTTATATGATTAATGAGATTGATTATGTAATTTTATGGATTTATTAGTTAATGTGATTAACTAATGAATTTCAAAGTAATTCACAAAATAAAGAGTTATTTTGTGAGTCCTTTCTTATCAATAAAATTAATTGATTAATTAGATTAATAACAAATGTTATTGATGTGCAATTAATTAGTTAATATGATTAATTGATTAAACTTGGACAAGATTGGAAAAATAAAGAGTTATTTTGTAAAATCCCCTCCTTGTGATGAAATTTTATAATTAATTAATAAAAAATTTTATTGATGTGCAATTAATTAGTTAATATGATTAACTGATTAAACTTGGACAAGATTGACAAAATAAAGAGTTATTTTGTAAAATCCCCTCCTTATGATAAAATTGAATGATTAATTAGATTAATTATAAAATTTCATCAATGCAATTATTTAATATGATTAACTAATCATATGATGTACAAAACAAAGAGTTATTTTGCAAATCCCATCCTTTGCAATAAAATTGAATAATTAATTGGATTAATGATATAATTTTGTTGATGAGCTATTAATTAGTTAATACGATTAACTAATTAATATTCGTTTGGTTCGTTTCTTTATTTTCTAAAACGTTTAAAAAAATAATATTATTAGCCAAATCTAGAAATTGATACATTTGTTAATATTAGATATTGTGGATGATAATGGACCAGATCAATGTGATTGAATCAATGTGTGGTTTTATTTCTCTGTTATTTAATTTGGGCCTGTGTGCCAATTGATTTTTTAATTTAATTTCGGACCTGCGGGTCCAGATGATACGGCGTATGTGCCAACTAGTATTGCATACAAGTTGGAGCAGAAGATGGAGATCACCGGAATTAACCAACGAAGAACGGAAACATTGTCCCCTAGGAATTGACAAACTAGTTTTCCTCTTGGCTCGGGAAAACTAGATAGAAATACGTCCATAATCATCCACTAGTTTTATTATGCTTGATGATTGCATGATTGATGTTGATTGTTATACATTATATTATTGATGACACCGATCCCCTTAAAAATGATATTAAATTCACGATTAAATGTTAATCCATGCTTTCCAATGTTACGGTGAAAAATTCGATTTCCACAATCGTAGTAAACTTGTTGAGTAACTCAAGGTTGCTCGATCGTAGGAAATGTTCTTCACTATGAGACATGTGATGTCTCTGAACATTAGAGGCACGTCAAGTTAATACATTAGATGTACAAGATAAATAGTTATCTGCATGATGATCTAGGGGTCATATGGAGATATGATTGATAAGTGTATCTACCGGAATGTCACTTGGGGCTTGTTGAGTAACTCAAGGTTCTAATTGAACAAACGGGGTCCTAGGCCACTGATAAAAGTTGAAAATTTATTTTCTATCAATGTTGGGGATCATTGATTCAGTGGGAGTATAGTTAATTTAATAAAAGTCCATATTTTGTTAACTTTATTGTATTTATTACTTGTTATTCTATTATCATTTCTGTTAATTGTATTATGAGTAATGTTTTGAGTTTGAGAAGCATACTTGATGCTGACAAACTCATCGGATCTACTTGAGTACTGTACTCAAATATGAAAAATGAACTGAATGTCAGCAAACTCACTGGACTGATTTTAGGCTAGCGTCATAAATGTGAGAATTGTTCTCACATATAAATTAAAATACGTCAAAAACAGATTATCCAAAAATCCTACTAAGATAGCCTCGCTAGGACAATGTGGATTTACAAAGATCATGTGATGATTATAATATAGTATGTATGATACTTGTAGTTATGAGTTGTAAATATCACTTATGGGTATCTGAATTTATATTGTTATTATTGATCATCTCGAGGAGTTGATTCATGAACTAAATAATATAAAATCCGAAATACTATTTGAAGGCTCGATGGATAACAAGTCAAATGTTGACTTAGTTCAATATTCATTGCCTGATAGCTATTATCACAATTTGTTGTGAATCAAAATGTGAATAAGATTCACAATACCCACTAATCTGTTTGGTATGCTCGAACTGTTAAACCTATCACTAATATGATAAGTTTTGATCTTAACATCCCTAACGAGACTTAGAAGAAGTCTCAAAGGAACTTTGAGAAAGATTTTGGGAGATCAAACTAACAGTTGAAGCATATAAAGACATATCCGAAGCCAATAACACTTTGCAAAGACAAAGAAGATTGACACGGAACTGTGAGGCAAGCATAACCATTTGAAGAAAAGAATCTTGGAAAAGATTCTGCTTCAAGTCACAGGTTATCAAAAACCCGTACTTGAGTCTTTTGGGTATTAGATACCAGATGAAGATCTCATATTTAAATATGTTTGAGACTTAAATAGGAAAGTTCGCTGCAAATTAGGGCAATAGGACCTATAATAGGAAATGAAATAAATGTTACTTCATTCAATACCTATTATTTTCGTTACCTTTTTGTTATGTTTTACAATAAATATTATGATCATGTTCTTGTGAAGAACATTATTTCTACTGATCCATTAAGATTAAAGAACAATAGTTCTTCGCAATCATATAATAGAATCAACTATTGAAATAAGATTGATAATATTTGTTTTCTAAAAGGTCTATTGTTTGAATAGAAAACAAAAGAGGTATAAAGATAATTATATCCTATTCTGGCGTCAAAACATATTAATCCTAATTCATATTGATGTATTTGGGAAAATATGTATAAAAGTTGGATATTAGCCTTTCCTACATCATCAAGTTTAACGATGACTACATACGAGATGTAGTATCTTATACTTGATGGACTTCAAGCATGAAAGTTTTGAAATGTTGAAAAGGGTTCAAGCCAGAGAGGAAAAGCTAATTGGGGAATATTCTCATGTTACAATATGATCGAAGTGAAGATTATTTAACGATGGAATTAGAAGAATAAGATTCTCATTCAGTGAATTTGGGGGTATACAATCGTGTGTAATTAGAGAAATTGTTCATATCAATATGATGCAATTTAATTATTATACTTAACAATTCGTTCTAAAATTGTTTTGGAGATATGCAATAAAGATTGCGAGGAACACGCTAAATAGTATTCTATCTAGCTCGGTAGATAAAACTCAAAATAGTTTTGAGTTATAATGCTTAAGATGAAGCGTGAAAGAAGTCTCTTGATAGATATTCAAAAGGAAAAATTGTTGCGTATCACTATTCTCACTTTTAAGATTAGAGTCATCTTGTCGAAGTATGATCTAATCTTGGAGAAATTATTTTTTCTAAAAGGACAGTGGGAGTAGAATAGAATTTGAAAGAGTTCAAGAGATCACAAAAGAGATTAACCGACTAGATGAACTAGTTTCTAAACTTCATTTTGATGAGGTGCAAACTAGCAAAGAAGAAAAGTTCTTAATAACATAGTGGCTCCATGTAAACCGTGTAAGGGTTCCTCTATAGTAAGATATGATCTTATGGCTATTAATATGGCACTGCTAGTCCTGGATGACAAGCCTGCGGTTTGTAAAAGATAAAAGTCAAGGTATTGACTTAAAAGGTATAGATTGATACGCTAAAATTCAAAGTAAGCTCCATGTACTAAAATCAAAGTGTGGATTTTAGTTATAGAATGGGTTAGACCCGTAGTTTGTAAATTAGCTTAAAAACAACCAGTCGACATGGATTGTAACACTCACAAGACAAGATTAATAGAGAATGTTGCAATCAAAGACAAATGTTGCATTTGAGAGCAAAATTCACATCTATAATCGTGTCTTTATTAATTCGAATTCTAATTACCATAGATGCTCTTGTTTGAGTAATGGTTTTCAAAACTTGATCTTGATCACGTTGTATCTGATGCAACCTAAAAGTTTTGAATCCATAAGATCAAATCAAGGATGTCGGCATACCCAAGAGGAGCTGAAACCTTCATTTTGATGAGACAATCAAATAGTTTGATGTTGTCATAAATGAGTATGAATAGTGTGTACAAGAAGTTAGTGGGAGTATGATTGTGTTTCTAATACAGTTTGGTGATATACATCGTTAGAAAATGATAGCTCCAGTGAAGGTTCAAGGTTTTCTTCATTAAGGATTCAGAAAAGGGTTGCGTGTAATTTTGGAATAAAGATCTATACAGATAGATCTAGAAAAGTGCTGAGCTTATTTGAATCCCAAGTACATAGATGAAATCTTTAGAAGATCTTTCATAAAAGAGTCATCTATCCTATAGTGATGGGACTATACTCTCAAAAGGTGTTGGAGAACACTGGTTGAGAGAGATCACATAGATACTATGTACTAGACCAAATGTTTCACATGTTTTGGAAGGGAAAGAAAGTTTCCAAGAAAACAATGTGGGAAACATTAAATAGTGGTCAAAGAACATTATTAGATGCTTGAGAAGCACTAAATATATGTTATTATAGAGAAAGAGAATTGAGAATTCAAATATTTGCAAGGGTTGTTCTTAGTCTTGAGAGACTATAGACTAATCCCAATCCGGAAAGACTGTTGCTCATAAAAGTAGTATGATCAACTAAAACGGTTCTAGATGAATACAACTCAATACACAGTTACTTTTGAAGTAGCAAGAGAAGCGGTTTAGATCATTAAGTTCTTAATCGAACTTGAATGTTTTCCTAGCATTGTTGATCTAATACAGATTGTGATAACAATTGAGCCATCGCACAAGCAAAGGAAACCCAAGTCTTGTCAAGAAACCCAAGTCTTGTCAACGATCTAAATGTGCATTGATGTAGTATATTTCTTTAGAAGAGATGATACAACGAAATGATAAAAGGATAAAATGAATACAAAAGATCTTTTGACATAGTGGATGCTGCAGTACACTCGTGATGGTCATGATGAAGCTATATGTATTAGATACAATAGCATTTGGATTTGTTTGTATAAAATTTTGGTGAATGAACACCTAATTGATAGATCCACTTGAATGGCAGATCTATTATTTTGCATAGTTACATTATTTTATCATAACAACAAAAATAATAGAGTCCGTAGAATAAATGTGAGAAAACTTGTTAATCACAAGGTGTTATGATAATTAGATAAATGTTTTTGGCACTTATTCTTAAATTGTCCCTGGTCGTAGCAACAACAAAACAGGGATATTGTTATTGCGGATAGACTGGCATGTGTCGCATCTCTTTCTTAAGAAGAAAGCAACTGATCTCACAAGTTAGAATGTGGAGACATTTGGATGGACACATGAATGCTTCATTAGTAGAACAAGCATCTGGATGACCCGCCTACAGATACTACATGGATAGTTATCCTTGCGTCAGTAGTTGATCTCTAATGCGCGGTGTGGAATTGGTCCTTTGACTTGAGAATACCATAGAACCTTATGTAAGGATGGCTTTGCTTTGGCGAACATTGAAGGATACTCTAACCATGGGTTGATTGGAAATGTCGTACGGGCATAGTGAAAGATGCATGAAGGTTGTAAGTATTCAATAAAGGATACATCACTCCTGGATAATGGGAGATTATAACCTGCATTTCGCGCAATCAAGTTGATGTAAAATCCTTGCCCAAGGTGGGATTGTGAGATTGAAAAGAGTTTTCAATTACAATCATTGATTTAATCAACGTTGAGTTGAGAGCGAGCAACATGGTTGGTTGAATGAGATTGACGCGAATCCATATCTTTGAACTGATTGGGTTATATTGATGAAGGGATTATAGTTCCACGGTAACTGCACATGTATAGGTTTTGTCATTACCACATGACTTATCCCGTCACATGGATTGCCATGACACATTGCTAGATATCAATCTTGGACGGCGTCATGGGTCGATCGGTCTGGATGAATCGATGATAAACTGACATAGGGATTTTCACTTTATCCTATCCTGATAATATCAGATAGTGACACCGTGAAGTTTGCCATCGTGAGTGGGAGCCTGATGGGTCACACAAAAAGTCAAGAATTCGTATTTTGAATTGGACCTTGTCCAAGTGGGAGAATGTTAGTTATGGTGTGTACAAGGCCCAATAGTTGGACCGGATTAAGTTGTCTTGGGGCTTAAGAAATCCCAGACCTAATAGGTACATTAGAAACTTATAAATAACCCACTATTGTCCCATAACTGATGAATTTTTTTTGTCTCTTAATTCTCTCTACATACTTAGCTAGCACTAGAACTTAGAGAGGGTTTCCCACTGCGAAGGTATTCGTAATTCAAGAAGAGTCTTGGCGTGTGGATTACCATTGGAGGCCGGACGATTGGACGGTTCTGGAGACAAAAGAACAAACTAGAGATTCACCGTGGAATCCGCTTCTATTTCGGTAATCTCTAATCACAGATCTCATCTAAGAAACGAGTAGATCCGGTTTCGAGTTGCCTATTTTTGTATTCCGCTGTGCATGTTTTATTGGGCAATTCCTAACATGAAATATTTCTTTTAATGGTTCAATGTTTTACACAGAGGCTTGTGTAAAAGGAAAACCATCAGTAGAACTTTGCTCCAATGCAAAACTAATAAATGTATCTAGATCGCTACTTTGATCGTAGAGTTTTATTGTCATCTGTAACTTGTAGTCCACTTGCAAGAATGAGATAAAACACATATAACAGAGAGATGATACCGAAATAGTTCAACGTAGAGTTTCATCCAATAAGCTATACATTTAAAGTGAGTCAAAATAATTAATGAATATTAGACTATACTTCATGTCTTTCAAAATAATTCTTTTACGCCATTTAAAGTAAGTCAAAATCATTCAAGGAGTGTCTCCATATTTATATATTTAAATACCAATAGGATAAGAAAATAGAATTTAAATGGGATGCCTGTCTACATCGACAGATCAAAACTCACCACCATTCACTCATGCGAAATCCAAGATAAGAGAGTTTCAACACAATAAACTGCAAATAGGTCAAGAAAGAGCAGATCTGCAACATTATCCAACAGACCAAATAGAGCAATCTATTTAAACAGACACCGAAATCGAACGAAGCTGTCTTCTAAAACTCGTCAATCTAACGTTTTACATCATTTCATTTTACATATACTTAATGCTTCTTTAAAGTGTGTATGGACCAAAAAAATGAATAGTATTATAGTAAACTAAGGCGAAAAAATGAACTTCAGGTTCACTCTTATATAGTAGTGATAACAATCGCAAATGACGAGAGGAAAAATAAGTGTGGAAAAAAATAAAAACAAAAAATAAAAGAAATGAAAAAGAAGAAGAAACAAGAACAACTTTGCTAGCATTCAGTTAAAGAAGCAAGACATTACGCATCCATGCTTTCATATAAAAACAGAAAAGAATTAAACAAAGCATTACAAAGTGAAATTGCAACTATTACAAATTTAACTCCTCATTACACATGAGAGTTAACTTTATTCGTCCATAAATTTATTCAACGTCACTCGAAACAAACATATTTGAACATATTCCCACTACAAAGAAAAGAGGGTACTTCAAGAGACAACTGTCAAAAAATAAAATAATTAAAAATAAAAATAAAATATTAGGTATAAAAAGAGCCCAAAACCAATTAGTTAAATAAATAAAATTACCTGCATGCAAAAGCTGATGTCGTATTTAACATTACTGTTGGGAACGGGAGATAATGACTTTGAACTCTTCATTTCCCATGTTTTTCTGTTCTTCCTGAATTGCCAAGGCAGAATTTTCGATAGAATTTACACACCCATGTACTTCAATCTTCAATAGAGATAGATTATCCGCAAAATTGAAGGGGATTTCAAAATGCTGGCAGCTTCGCAACACTAGGCATTCAAGTTTGGGGAAATCATCGCTTGAGGCTACCCAATGTTCGATTTGTACCCCATCTAATTCCAAGAATCTGAGTTCTTGGAATTCATCTTCACTTGTGCACCACAATTTATCCTCAAAGGTATTATCTCGTAATTTGAGAACCTCGAAGCTTAAGAGTTTCCCAATGATCCTCATTTGATTCCTAGATAACTCAAAGTTGTGTAGAGTAAGTTTTCTGAGATTCCGAGGTAAACCGGGTCAAATCGGGCTGATATCATCATCGGAAATATAACTCGGACGGAAAGCTATGCTCAGGGATTCAAGCTTATGAAGGAAGTCCAAGGCAGCATACCGATAGTTGTTCTCAGATGAATCCCAAAAGGCTGTAAATCTACATTTAAGTCTCTTGAGATGGGGTGAACACTTTAAGATTTTCTCATCATTCTCATCATAAAGGTAAACAGAAGAAACATTTTCTAGGTTATTCATTTGGCAGTTCTCGTCCTCCGCTACTCGCTCACGCAAACTGTCACTGAACTTAGCGCCACCACTAAAATGCATATGCTTCAACTTGACTATGTTCAAAAGGATATCTGGTATTTCAACCACATCCTTATTGTCCACAAAAAGAAATTCTAGGTTCTCGAATATATCAAGTGATGACGGTATAGATGAAACTGACAAGAACTTTAACAGAACCAATACCTCATTTCTTGTTAGATTATGCATCCTCAAATCCATTGCTGACAAATCCAATATCTTGAGCAGTTTCAAGTTGCTGATGATGAATTCAGAAGGATCAGGTAAATTGCCTAGCACAGAGCGAACATGTAGCCCAAAAGGTCTAGAGAAAGAAGGATTAGAGCGAGTGTGAATACTTAAGCGATGGTGTTGCTCATATATTGAGATTTGGCTGATGAACCACATTGCATCATTATCAATAGTAACGTGATGAGGTAGCGTCAAAACATCAGCAACAGCAGCATTGACATGATCACAACATTTGTCAACCAATTAGCACCATAATGTAGAATAGAAATGGGAATGGAGGGAGAGGGGGAGAGAACTAAGGAGATAGAGTCATGCTATATGTACATAATAGGTTACAAAATGGTTCACATAATAACATGTGCCCGAAATCTGTAATGTCACAAAATAGGTGAATGTTTCACATTTCCCATCTTCATCTGCAATATAAGCATATGTGAACCAATATGATAACTATTATGTACAAGTAGTTTTGTCTATAAAGAGATATGTGGTTGTGTGTGTGTGTGTGTGAGAGAGAGAGAGAGAGAGATCTTACTGTTGGATCGACTTCATAAATTTATCTTTTTCTCCAATCCTCAAGCACATGTCTCGCAATAGATCGTGGATATTGCATGCTTTCACTCCCCCGTCGGATCTTCTTTTAGAAACTAGTACTAGGCCCCTATTAATGAGCTCTGCTAGGTATTCATGTGCCACATCCTCCGAGCTCCTATAACTACGTTTCTCTATGAAGCCTTCAGCGATCCAAAGCAATATCAGCTTCCGTACTGGGATTTCCTTATCTTCCTCAAATACTCCAAAGTAAAGAAAACATGGTTTCAAATGCATCGGTAAATTATTGTAACTAAGCTCAAGTATATTCTGGTACTCGTGTTGCCCTTTTGTCATCTGCGAACTTACGCTTCGAGCAACTTCTTTCCAAACACTCTTTTTCTTTTCCAAATTTGCAAGAACTGCAGCTATCACAACTACCGCAAGTGGTAACCCATCACAATCTTCTGCGATTTTCATTCCAGTTTCAACCAAATCAGGAGGGCATGGTTGTTTATGAAACACCTTCCCCTGGAGTAATGTCCAAGATTCCTCGAAGGTCAAGAATCGAAGATGATGAACAAATGCTCGATTTGAAGCGTTAGAACCCACATTTTCAAGCCGAGTGGTGAACAATATTCTGCTACCATTTCTGTCGTCTGGAAAGTATCTTTTCATATCATCCCATGCGTTGACATTCCATATATCATCCATGACAATGAAGTAGCGCCTTCCCTTTAAACGTTGGTAAAGTTTCAAACCCAGAGTATCGTCCTCCATGTCCATGATTGCTTCTCTGTCAAGTTCGTACATTGATGTCAAAATGTCGGTCAATATATTTCTCCTTTCATAAGTTTGAGAGACAGCACACCAGGAACGCCTGTCAAAGTGATAAAGGACGAAGGGATCATTATATAGTTTCTTTGCCAAAGTTGTTTTACCTAGTCCAGGCATCCCAAAAACAGAAATAATTTGCAGGTGCTCGGTCCCATGAACGAGTTGCTCTCTAATTTTTGCTACCTCATCCTCTAAGCCAACGAAAATTTCTTCCCCGACAAGAGGGTATTGCAATGGTGCTTGTTGACTTGGATATTGTGCAACCCTCTGTAGGGCAGAATCATACTTGCTCTTCCTTTCCTGTAGTTGCGTCCTAACAAGCTTAACTTTCTCAAGGACTTGAGGAAGCCTGATGGAGAGATACCAAGGAGGAGCAAATGAGTTGACAATGTATTCAACTTCATATGCTAGGTCTCTGATTTGTGCCAGAAATTCTTCAAGCTCGTGATGGCTTTTGACTTGCATGTCTGCTAGGAAGGTCCGCAGGAATGTTAACTCCTCGTGGATTGTTACAATTTGATCCTTCACATCAGCAATCCCATTATCATAGTGATTTGTTAGATCCTTTAGATCATCCAAGAGCGAATCAACAAGAAAGAGTGAAACCACAGCAGGTTTTTGGGTAGCACCACCTGGAGGTATATTCCAGGAAGCCATGATGCAATACTGCTTGATACTTTCTTCTACAAGCTTTAGATTTTTCAGGAAGAGCACGATTCATTCCACTCACTGAAACTCGATCAGTGGTGAAAAAGAATGAATATAAGAAATCACCCACGTTGTTGACCACATCTTCAATTTCTGTCAATACGTTCTTGGTTGTCTCAAGCTCAGTGGACTGTGAGGGTGTATCTCCAAGAAACGTAAGAAGAAATTTAAGCTCCGTCTTAAGAGTTTTAATTGGACCTTTGAATCGAACAATGAATTGTGGTTGAAGGCGAAGTATTTCTTCCAATATTTCGAGGAGAAGGTCAATAAAGACAGCTACAAGTTCGTTAGGATATGTAGTAGTGTTGGACTTGGGGACTCGAAAGAATTCTTTGAGATCTGCCATAAAAGATTTGAAAAAGATGGAGAAGTTTCTGTCTTCTTCAGTATGACGATTGTAACCCCAACAGAGCTCCGCCGAGTCGTCCAGACGCTCTAACGACCTGATTATTTTATCATCTTCTGAACAAAGTTTCAACAGGTAGTTGGTGACAGTTAGAACAAGCCGTCCCTGCCCATCAAACATTTCAAGCCTTTCATTCTTGGATTTGTATTCCAGAAGTTGCCTCAGATTTTTTGTGGAAGGAGCCATTCAATTCTGTCATTTGAATGAATAGACAAACATAAGTACATATTTCCTACTGCTTTTTTTGAAGGAAAAATGATTCCTAATGGTTTACCACAAGTCGCACAAGGTAAAATATGTGCTTGAAAATGACTTTTCCCAAACATATTTAATTTTCAAAAAAAAAAGTAAATACGATGTTTTGGAAATGCATAAACAAGCAATGAAACTTTTGTTTCCTTTCCAGAAAAGATTTTCTTAGAATTTTAGAAAAACTTGAATAGAAAGAAAAAGAAATCAATCTACTAACTCTAGGCCTTGCATTTGAGGCACTTTGCAAAGTCCTAGCTTGTGGGGATTAAAAGAATAATACTTCTTATTATGATCACCTTATCAAACATCTGTAATGTGTCACTTAATTAATGCTAATTGATTTCTCGCTTTAGAATTATCTTTAATACAGGACTCGACATACCAATCAATTAATTCCACATAATAATAACATTACTTGAATTTATGAACTCGTTTGACAATCCTTACTTCAAAAATTACTCTTTTTTTTTTTGTTTCAAAAGTATCATTCTCAACAACTTATTTTATTGACATGACAATTTTTTCATGTTTTTTACTCTTTTTGTCCCATAAAAATAGGTCTAGTTTGACTTCGGATGGATTAAAAAATTATAATTAATATTATTGGAAAGAGATAAAGACATTAATGGAATATTTTCCTTTCAAATTGTAGCTTTGCAGATCTGCAAGATGATTTTTGAGGAAAAACACAGAGAGAGAGAGAGAGAGAGGGGATAAAATTGGAATTGCAAATCAATTGTTTTATCTGTTTTAATGCCGGAACTTGCTCCGCTAACTATGGGTGAATTTAATAGAGATAAAAGCTTTTAACTTCAAGACCAAAACGTGAAAAATCTGAAAAAAGAAGGATCTAAAATATAAGTTTTTTAGGGCATATTTACAATGAAAGCACAGATTTTTTCTATGTGCAGATACTACAGAAAAACTTAGCTTATGCACCCAACAAATTTGGTAATAGAGCACGATATCAACAAAAACATTAGAAAATTATCCAAAAAGTTTGTGGTGCATAGCTTCATGCGAATGAAATTAGTACTCTTGAAGCAATTCTTCTGATCTGAAAATCTAAGCACAAAAGTTGAAGTGTTAAACAAAATGGCAAATAATCTAGCATCTTAGTTGTTAGGAATACGAACGATAACTGATTAACTGACAACAAAAATAAATAACAAAGACACGCAGATTTGTTTTACGTTGGAAACCCGAGATCTGGGTGAAAAATCCACAGGCAGAGACTTATATCAAAGATGGTCAGAAGAAGAGATAATTTTGCAACTCTTACAATGAATGTCATGAGCTTTGTGGCATGATATCTTCTATAGGAGAAAAATAAACATATTGTCAGTAGGACAAGAACACTAATTGTCGTAGGATAGGGAATATAAATCCTAATAAAATAGGCAAATAGCAATATTGAGAAAATGGGAATAAAATCCAATCTAATAGAAATCTTCAACGTCTCCAAAATTGACTCGAAATAGAATTCAAGTCACAATTCCCAATATTAATCCTCATTTTTAATGGAGATGGCTATGATTATTCGAGATTGAAACCATGGAGCATCACTAATGAATTGAAGGCTCTGAAGAAGTGGAGACTGAAGATGAATACACTCGAGCATAAAAAAATACTTTCAATGGAAAGTTAGATAGAGGTAACAAAGCTATTTTTCATATTTAACAAACAATTAAAAGATTAATATTTGAACTAATTGCGACGGCAAAAACTTCAAAGCAAACTTGGCAGATTTTACAAAAGGCACACAAAGAAGAAGACAAGGTAAATAAGGTACGGTTAAAAACTAAATCTGTTTAATCAAAAAAGTTGTTTATAAAATTCTTTGCATTTTACCACGAAAACTAGATTTTTTACAAAAGCTATAGAAGACCTTAAAGATTTGTAAACACTTTCATTGTATGATTTTCTTGCGCATCTAAAATCTCATGAGATGCGAGTAAAAGATAGAAATCCAAAATTCTCCAATCAAGCCTCAGCCTCTCAAATCCCAACATGTGAAAAGCTCATCCAAAATTCTTCAAAGGGATTGTTAGTTTCAGAATAAAGATTCTTGAATTGGTGTGTGCATATTGGTATTAGCAAGCACACGATCGGCAGAATTTTCAAATCTCGTTGAAACTCACTATGAATCTATTCATTGGAGATGCTAGATTACAAAATTCAAGGCATGGGAGACATATCATTCAAAATCGGATGAATTTCATCCCAGCAGGTCCGCAAAGCAATTTTGCTCAACTTCTGAAGAAGGTTTGTGATATACATTTTTGTAGGGATTCGTATCTAATGAAGGAAAAACACCAACTTACCCCAAAAATCAACTTGAGCACCATATGACTTATTTCCCTTTGAAACTTAATATGATACTAAAATCACATTTTCGATACAAGATTGTACAGGTACATGTAGTTGTTCTCCAACTCATCTCCCAAACATAAAAATCCGGTTTAATTTGCAACATTGTAACCACTGAAGGGAAGACTCACGAAAATTGCAGCATATATATTCTAAATACAAAAAATATTGTGAAAGGGACTATCAAGTTTTTGTTCGTGTTAAATATTTTTCTACTTAAAAATTAATTTTTACGATTGGTTAAAGTCAAACACCACATCTCATATTATCACTCATCATTATCTGCACATCTCACGGTTCTTACCATTGTTCCACCTAGAAAGTTAGTTTTTAGCTAAAAAGGAATTTATCCAAACATAGTGTAAATTTAGTAGTATTTGCCTGTGTGGGCTAGCTACCATCATTGAAGTATATATATAGGGGTATAGTACGATGAAATTAAACTTGATAGAGATAGAGAGTCATTTGCAATGCTACATGGACAATACTATATCAATATAATAGATTACAGAGAAATTCACATACTATATACTTGGCATAATTAATTTAGTATCCCACATAATAGGCCAAATCATTCTCGGAGCATTGAGTTACAGAAAATATGGATCAAATGGAAGCAAACCATAAGAAATTGGACATTTAGAGATGGCTCAATCGTTTATATTTCTTTGTGTCTGTAGAGTAACAGGAGCAACAGCGCCGCTATTGTTCTACAGGCACGAGTGTGTCACTACTATTGCTCTATAGGCACGAGGTTATTGGGACGACTGTCGCCCCTGAAAGTCCTATTTCTGGTATGTATCTGGAGAGTGAGACGATCTAATCTAGAGCTAGCAGATCGAATAATAATCTCCAAAACATTAAACACGCATATAAACATATTCGGTTGACAAATTTTACTAGTGTGCATAAACTAATTGAGTACAAGTTTGTTCATCAAGTGAGTTTTAAAGATTAAATACATTTGAGTAGAAGGATGGGTAGGAATACCTGTCCGGAAGCAAATTGAAAGCGGGTTTTATCCTTCACAGCTCGTAAGAAGTATGTTGATAAACTGTGTGCGAAATTTTGTGTTTTATGATTCATATGAAAAACAAAGCAATGTATTGAGTTCGGATTAGAGCTCCTGATGCCCCTCTAAACTCCGTCTGCCCGTCCTTTAAATAGACGGAATTGAAGAGCGAAAAATATAAAAAAAGGAAAATATAAAATTGGAATATCTTTTTTTTTTAATAAAAAATTTGAATATATCCTAATACAGTAGTTCACAGGAGTGTTGAATATGAATCGGTCGACAGTACTATCTTTTCACTTGACAGTACTAGCTTTTCATATGGATTAAAATTTGCATTGTAAAAATGTAAATAATTTTGATGATTTTCTTAATTTTACCTTTTTAAAGTATGCAAATTAATTAGGGATATAAACTCAAATGAGTGAAAAAAAAATTGTATCTCTGAGAGCATCTTCGGCCCAAAACTTTATTTTACAATTTTGAAACTCCAAAATGCAGTTTATGCTACAGTATTTTACCATATCACTCCAACCATCAACTCTAAATTTTACATCAAATTCACATTATTCACTATTTTCATTTTCTTTCTTATTCAATTAAATACATTTGAAATTTAAAATATTATTATGAAAAGAATAATTATATGTCTACTTTTTACCATTAATAATAATTATATATTAATAATTAAATCACAAATAATTGAGTACAGCCAATTAGTTGACAATAAATATCTATCCACAAAAAAAAAAAAGAAATTGGACTATTTAATTAATATACACAAAATAAGTAAGGAAATTAAACTAAAAAATATTATCTACAAAATAGTGAAATACACAAAAGGACAAATTGAAAAAAAAAAGAATTAAACAGTCACAAACTGAGGGCCCCACCTTTACCGTCTATCTACAGTGCAACGCCATATATGGCGTTGCACTGTAGACAATCCCCGAATTGGCATCAATTATAGCATTGGGCTAGAGGAAGGAAGTCACCAAATTCTGCAAATTCACGCCATTATACCGTCCAGCTGGAGATGCTCTGAGACAATTAAAAAAGTAAAAGAAATTTATATAACTGAAAGGGAAAGCATCTATACCAATGAAAAAAATAATAATAATAAAAGTAAACCAATTTCCTATTACAACTAACAATTAAAAAAATTTAATACAAATTTTGAAAAACTTCTTTCACGGATACTCAATGTTGTATATGATAATGACGAGTACGTACCATCCACAATTGCTTCAGCTAAACTATAAGGCCGCTTTATCGGCCAAAATACCATATTGGTATTAAAAAAATCACACTTTTGACAATTTGGTATTTAAAAAAGCGCCGGCGACATATTGGTATTAAAAACTCGACTTTTACGCACATTGGCATTTTTTCTCACCGACGGCGGAATCTTTAATAAAATAATAATATTTTTGAATTTTTGAATTTTTAATTATTTTTTCGGGGGAATCTTTATTAAAATAATAATATTTTCAATTTTGAGTATTTCTTATTCATTTTATGATGTTTAGATCTTATTCTTTTGGGTAGAAATTTTATCCGCACGATATTTCTTATAAAATGTGTGGTTAATACTATATTGGAAAATGTGTGTGATTGAAAATGTGTATATAATTATTCGAAATTACGTGCAAATAAAAATTATCCCAAAAAAAAAAAATTTTGGATGGAATCCATCCAATTTTATGGTTAGTCAAATCAAATCTAAATAAATTTTTATTACGAATAGATCAGTGTAAAATTATACCGAACACAAAATATCAATAAAATTTAAAAAAAAAAAGAAAAAAAGAAGCAGACCAAACCCACCCCCAATCGTGGTGGTGAAACCACCACCAGATCTGGTGGTGGAATTTGTGGTTTTTTAGGGTCGCTTGTACTACTCTCATCAACAAAAACCGACCACCAGCAAACATTATAAAAGGCTTAACCATTTATCGGTCATAAAAAACATATTTTTATAATGAAGTCATTCAGTAGTCATTCAATATTTTCCCTTTCACGTTAGCGTGTCAATTATTAATACCAATAAAATTATTCAATATAATTTAAGCTATTGTCAATAATTGATCCAATGGAATATATTGAGGAGTTGTGCTATTCACACCCACCCTTTTAATCCCTACACCCATCTTTTTTTAAAAAAAAATTCAATTCCAATTTTACCCCTCGCGTAATAAACCAGGTGGGTGCACGGAGTATTTCGAGATGCTCGGCCGAGGATGGTCGAAGCGCCCAAAGGAGCTCGCCATCCTTGGTCGAAGCCTTGGACGCCGCCTTCCTCGGCCGAGCATCCAAAAATGTTTTTTAAAAAAAAAAATATTTTAAATTGATAATGTTTTTTATAATATTTTTTTTGATATTATTTTTGGATTTGGAGAAGGAACACGCGATCTATGAGTGAGATCGAATGGGACGAAACCGCAATTTGGAGTTTTAGTGTTCGAACTCCGTTTTGGACAAATAATATACCGATTTGGATTTTGACCATCCGAAAGCGTTTAGGCAGCGAAATCAATATTTTTCTATTTTTTGACTAATTTAATTTAATTTATTTATTTGTTTTTAATTTTATTTTATCACCATAAATAAAATATGTGCATTTTTAAAAAATTTATTCAATATTTATTTGTTTTTCTATTTTATTTTATTTTATTTTATTTGTCCAAAACGGAGTTCGAATACTAAATCTCCAAATTACGGTTTCGTCCCATTCGATCTCACTCATAGATCGCGTGTTCCTTCTCCAAATCCAAAAATAATATAAAAAAATATTATCAAAAACAGTATCAATTTAAAATTTTTTTTAAAAAAAAAATATTTTTGGATGCTCGGCCGGGGATGGCCGAGCATTTAAAATACTCCGCGCACCCACCCTGTTTAGTACGCGAGGCTAAAATTGGAATTTAACAAAATTTTAAAAAAATGTGGGTGTAGGGATTAAAAAGGTGGGTGTGAATAGCACATCTCTATATTGAGAACAATAATAAATTATTACTATTACAATTTTCTCTCAAACGTTTATTATACTTGTAATTGACAAGTAACAAGCATTGTACTAACATAAATAAATCAAATCACTACAAGAAACTGAACATTTAGGGACGGTTTGTCGCCCCGATAGGCTCATGTATGTAGAAGTCGTCCCTACACGTTTACAAGCATGAGCCTATAAAGGCGACAGATCACCCTAAAAGCCTTATTTCTAGTAGTTTGTTACTTAGTTACACCATCATATCAATTGGATATTATTGGGGCCTGCAACCTTTAACGAGTAGCATGAATATATTCATTAGCATCGATATAATATTTTTTGTTATCCTATGTGTACAAGTTTGATGGACATTTGGCAGCCATACAAAATAGTATGCCAAACTCTTGTGGATTACTAATTTCTTCGGTTATTATTTTTTCTATTGTTTCACATTTGTAACTTCTGTAATTTAAATTACACTAGTTTTTAATTTCTATTAATTAAGGGAACAGAAATGCAGGAAGGAAAATATTTTAAGAATTCCAAAAGTCGGCATATAATTCGAGGATCGAAAGAGATTATAAAATGACTTGCCTATGCAATTGACTCTGCATGATTGGAAAAATGGCTGTCATTCTTAAGTCTTAACTAATTTATTCATCGTTGATGCTGATCGACATTTTTTTTTTTTTTTTTTTGAAACGATGTTGATCGACTTTCTGTACTAAAAAATATAATTATAATCGGTAGGAGTAGGTATTGACATATATGGAAAGAGACATTTGAAATAATTTTAATCCTGCGTTGAGTGGTGGGAGTGTTGTTAATCACTTTTTTTTTTTTTTTTTTTTTTTTTTTGTGGAAGCGTTGTGAATCACATTACTCCAGTACAAATTACAATATATAATGGATCAAGCCTATTCTTTACATTTGGTTCGAATTAAAAAAAAAAGGTAGTGCATTTGTTCCAAAAAAATGGTTCAGGTGCACGTTTAGTCCATTTGAATGAAATCTGTTCATTACACATTTAGTGAAAGTCAATTTTTGAAAATTTGGGTGCTCGTTTAGTACATTTGACTTGAGATAAACTGCACAGAGAGTGCTAACTTTTAGGTATTATTACAATCAAGCCCCAAAATTTAAAAAATCTATACTTTAATCCCAAATTTAGTTAAATTGTACAACTAAATATTTTTTTTCTATAGGTGCGTATTTGGTCCATAATTAATTTCATTGAATATATTTTATATCGATTAAATAGTTTTTATCATAAATTTTCAACATAGTAGCATTTGTTCATATTAATATAATAGCACAACTTTCGAAAATTTTCTTTAGCATTAGAGACGCGAACATTTTGATTTTAACCAATAGTTAATCATAAATATAATTATTGTACATACATATAATTTTATTAGGAACGTATTAATGCAAAAATATATACCGGATACAAAAAATTAATCAAATCAAATCAAATAAAAATAATACAAAAAATAAATAAAAAAAAAAAACCTTCCCCCCACCCCACAGACACGAACCTATAGGGACCACCCCTAAATGCCTTATTTCTAGTAGTTGGGTACACCATCATATCAATTGGATATTATTGGGGCCTGCAACCTTTAACGAGTACAGTTAAATCTCAATAAAGTAATCTTCAAAAAAGTAATAACCTCGATTATATAATAATTTCTTCCGGTCCCGGTTTGGGCCAATGGACTAAAGTAATAACCTCGCTAAATGCATTAAGTAATAAAAAAAAATTGAATCCTTGAGGCCCAATAAAAATATAAAGTAATAATTACTTGGATTTCATTGAGAAAAAATAGATATATATTGTAGACCAAAATCTTTCAATAAATCAACAATACCCGTACAATAATCATTCCTTTTGAAAACATGCATCTATAGTTGATTGTTTTTTCTTCCCACCTAAACCAAAATGAACCATATCCTTAACTTTTTGTAGAGCATACACAACTTCCGAAATATTTTACTCATGTTGTAGCAAGTAGTTGCTTAAGGAGACTATTGCTTGAAATGCCTCTTTTGACGATATATTTGGGACAACGCTACTATCACCTAGTTCATGATCATTCTCATTATCATTACTGGTCATTACCGATTGAATAATTTCTTCGTCTATAGGTGATTCCATAACTGCATCATTCTCACTAGGATAGTTCAAAAGATGTTCAACATCCATCATTCTCTTTCTTATACTCACATATTGCACTCCACGTTTTATCGATTAAAGTTGATTTTTTTACTCCTTTCAAATGATGAGAAGATATTGGAGGGGAAACAAAATTCCAAACATCTAGCTTTTATAGGTAAAGACAAAATCTTTTCATTTGCTATGTACGTACATGAACTTAGTTTTTAGAGACATTAAGTTTCACTAAAACTTTTGAGCTTCCCTAGATTCAAATAATCTTTGATTAGTATCTTTTGATTTTTCTTACCACATACAATGTACATATTTTATATTGAAAAACACTCTCTAAAATAATAAATATTTATTTATCGATAAATAAATAACCTCGCTAAATGAATATTATTTTTTGGCCCCAAGGGTATTACTTTATCGAAATTTAACTGTAGCATGAATATATTCATTAGCATTGATATAATATTTTTGGTTACCCTATGTGTACAAGTCTGACGGACATTTGACATCCAAATACAAAATAATATGCCAAACTCTTGTGGATTACTAATTTGTTAGCAGCGTTTCACAAATTATGACTTGTAATAATAGATAAAGTCAAATGTTTATATATCAGAAACGATTCCTTCGGTTATCATTTTTTCTATTGTTTCGCATTGGTAACTTCTGTAATTGAAATTGTACTAAATTTTAATTTGTATTAATTAAGGGAACAGAAATGCAGGAAGGAAAATATTTTAAGAATTCCAAAAGTCAGCCCATAATTCAAGGATCGAAAGAGATTATAAAATGACTTGCCTATGCAATTGACTTTGCATGATTAGAAAAACGGGAGTCATTCTTAACTATATATTCATTGTTGATGTTGATCGACTCCGTACTATAAAATATAATTATAATCGCTAGGAGTAGGTATTGACATATGGACTAATTGAGACATTTGAAATATTTTTAATCCTGCGTTGAGTGGTGGGAGTGGTGTTAATCACATTACTCCAGTACAAATTACAATATATAATGGATCAAGCCAATTCTTTACATCATACTGAAGGGAGTGCAATTAGATCAAAGATGATAGTTCAAGTGGAAAAAAATCCCTAACCGAGAGATCATGGGTTTGAATCTATTTCCCTTCATGAAGACCCCCTAATTTTATTTTATTTTTTTTAAATGCAACTTGTTTTATTCTATTTCAATAGACGTTCAAGTCTAAAATTCATCTCTAAATGGTTCCATTTACACTCCACATAATTAATACATTCTACTTTTTTCTGATATGCTTAGATTAAAAATTAATGTACATTCATTACATATAAGACCATTTCAACTCTTGCAATTTAAGTAATTCTTGAGTCGTAATTAAATTTTCTTCAAAAAATAATAGCAATTGATTAATCACAATATCAAAATTAAAGGAATGTGAATATCTAGATGGCGAAAGCCTGAAATCCCTGCTGACAATGTTTATTTTAAAATTTTCACATCAAATTGGCATTATCCTAATCATAAATTATTGGAGAATGATTTTTTTATACTCAATATTTATTTTAATTGACATTGACATCAATTAATTTTGAAAAACCGATACGACCATTAGAGATGCCATGAGGGCACAATAACGTGGATAGGAAAATATTTTAAGACCACCATGGTTCACGCACATATCAAGGAAATAATGAAGAAGATTATAGAAAGACTTATCAAATGTAACCTAATATGGAAGTCTTTCTTAAGTATTTAAAGTCTACGATTTCGTGTTGGAAAATCTTCTCACCTAACATCTACAATTTTAGTTTTTTATATAAAGTTTAGCTCGTACTTATGAATTGCGATCTTGACATCTTGATCATCATATTATTGTATTTGCAATTTGCAGTCTTTAGTCTTATATTTCATATTATTGTATTTAAGGACACTATGCTACAGATCTCACAGCAGATTAAATATATAAATATTTTTCTAACTGGTTTAATATCATTAAGAAAAATAAAAAATAAAAAAAATGATAACCAAAAAAGTAACAAAATACAACATGCACTTAAAAATAAGTAAATAAATAAATAAATAAAATACAGCACAGCTAAGCGAATATGTTACATGCTTGAAATTTTATTTAAAGTTAGATCTTCAGAGGTGTGATGCACGAAATAAATAAAATATGTTTTAAGCTTAAAACTTATATTTTTAATTTTTTCAAATAATCAATACAATGACGAAATTTTTTTAAATAAGTAAATTGTTGTATTATAATATTTACAAAATTAAAAGTGAGCATAGAAAATTGCAAGCAGCGTAATATATTTTAAAAACTGACAAGGTTTTTTTGGAAGAATCGAGTAAAATAGTTATGACCAAAAATGTGTAAGTCATATAAAAAAAAATTCACATTTTGAAATTAAAATAGTACACCTTGTCAAGTGACTCCGTTTCATTTGTTAGTTCACTTAATCTTGCTTAGAAGTTTTTGCTTGGTAAATTGCAAATTTAATCCCCAATCTTTACACTTAATTGCAATCTAGCCACCAACTTTTTTTGAGCTGGCAGGTCCCCAACCTTTGAAACGTAAGCAACATTCATCCAAAACTCATTTTTCCATATGTTTGACCATTAATCAAAATTTTTACATTTTTTCTATGTAATAAATGAAGGGTATTTTTGTCATTTAATATTCATGTCGATGGTAGATTACAAATTTAATCTCCAACCTTTTCACTCATTTGCACTCTCGTTTCCAACATTCTTTTTTTTTAGCCCCAAACCTCTGAAACGCCGGCAACATTCATCCAAAATTCACTATTCCATCCATTTGCCTGTGAGTCAATTTTTTAGTTTTATTTAATGGTACTTTGATAATTTAACATCTATTTTACATATTTTATTAGAAAATACAAATGAGGTCCTGCTTTTACAATTGAAGTGCTAGCATGAAAATTACATTCAAGCTCCTTAATTCATAAAAGTTTCACACAAAACTCTATATTCATACAAGCTCTTCATTATTAGTCCTAAATTTTATTAAATTGTATAATTTTAACTGTAACTTCCTACATACTTTCACTTGACACATAATTTTACTAACTAACTTCATCATAATTAACTAATTTTCATTGAAATTATTTAATCATTGGTATATGTTTGTGCTAATGTTGAAAATTTTAAAAATTACACTATGTACACAGACATTTGAATTTTACAAAATTATTTTAATATTATGTCATTATTATATATCTTCATTAATTTGCGGTTCAATACTATTATTAACATAAAAAATAAATTTTGAGCAAAAAATACGTCAATGAAAGGAAAAACTTAAAAATAATAACACTAATTGGAAAAATACCACCGGCCCCCTATTGTTTCACGCGGAAATGTGCAGGCGATTTTGACGGGCGGCCCCGGGTGGTTATGTGAATAATCAATGTGCATTTTTATCAATTATTATTATTATTGTTTTAAGTTTTTGTTTCATTGGCATATTTTTTACTCAAAATTTGTTTTTTTATGCTAACAATAGTATTAAAATACAAATTAATAAATATATAATAAAAATATTAACATTAAATAATTTGTTAAAATTAAAATGTATGTGTACATAGTGTTATTTTTTTAATTTAAAATAATAGGGCTAACATATACTGATTATTAAATAATTTTGATGAAAAATATTTAATTATGCTGAAATTAGTTCGATGAGATTATGTCAAAATTAAAATAGGCAGAAATTTAAAGTTAAAATTGTACAATTTAAGAAACTTTAGGACTAATAATAAAGGACTTATATGGACATGGAGTCAATGGCAGATATAGATATTAATGGTTAGGGGATTACTAATGATCGCTCCCCGCATGGGCAAAATTTTTGAGGTGGGGCTAATTATCGTATAAAAAAATTTACCTACAAAACGTATTAAATTTAAAATTAAAAGCACATATATTTACATAAAAACAAAAGTAGAACGAAGCAAATATACTTAAGTAACAAAATACAAATTATAAAATCACACAATTTGTAATTTATCAAATATAGACAATTACAATTCATGAATTTAAAAGTTTAAAACACAATTTAGATTGAGACAATGAGATAATTTATCAAATTAAAATTCAATCTTCTCAACATTTTAAAAACTTTCTAAAAATCTTACTTTTTTATATTTTTAAAATTTTTTAAACTATAAAAAAAATTCTCAAGAGGGGTTGGGGGTCACGCCCCCCCTCAGGAACCCCCTCTGAATCCGCCAGTGCATAGAGTTTTGTGTGAAAGTTTGATGAATTAAGGGGGCTTGAGTGTAATTTTCATACCAGTACTTAAATTGCAAAAGAACAATTTCATCTTTAATTTTTTATAAATGGTTAAAATATAGTATGTTAAATTACTAAAATACCCTATATTTATTAAATTGGAAATTTTAAAAATTGACTAACAATCAAATGGATGGAATAGCGAGTTTGGATGAACATCGCCAAGGTTTAAAATGTTTAAGGGTCCGCCAGATCAAAAAAACGTTGGGGACGAGAGTGCAAATGAGTGTAAAGGTTGGGGACTAATTTGCAATCTGCCATTAACAAAAAAAAATGTTAAATTACAAAAATAACCTTCATTTATTAAATAGAAAAATTTTCAAACGTTTGACTAACTGTCAAATGGATGGAAAATGTGAGTTTTGGATGAATATTACTAATGTTTCAAAGGTTAGCGGCCTGCCAAGTCAGTACACAAAAAAAAAAAAAAAAAATGGTTGTGGTTGACAACTTGAGATTGCAAATAAATGTAAAGGTCGGGAACTAAAATTGCAATTTACCCTCTGTTCAAATTCCAAAGCGGTCATTTATAGTTTTGGGGTCTTTACAGTGTGTGTTCCTTTGCTTTCCACTTGACCACTTCTAAGGCATCTCATGCTTCCTTTGCCGTTTTATACAAAGAAATCGACCAGAACTGACCTAGAATTATTTTGTAGGATCCTCTCTCCAGATTAGAATTTGAAGATCCATTTTATTTATTTGAACGTTTTGTGAATTTTTCAGCCTCATAAAGAGTTAAACTGTCGTTCTTCAGTTTAGCGTGACATTTGAAGTTCCCGCACACAAAGTTCACCAAGTTTCTATTGCAACAATTGCAGCACTCCGTTTTTTTTAAAATATCCTTTACTCTGGATGTACCTTAGGTTTTTTATCACTGGTTATAAAGGAGTACAGATATCTTTGCTCTCATGTCATTGTTGTTCTTGTCAGAAAAATAATTCTGGATTAACTCTAGATTGTTGCATATAATGTCTGATTCTTCTGAAAAGGCCAAAACACAAAATGGATAATACACATTATTATCGGTGACGACCTTTCATTTTCCCACTGAGGAATATACTTTGGGCTTTTTCTTTCTTTGACACAGATAGCTATTGAAAAGCTTCAACAATATTTAGGAAGAGTTTGTGGTTGTTCTCATTTTATTTCCAAAAAAATAGATAAAATCGGCTCTAACTTTATGTATACATCACTCCTGCATTGTGTAACAACTACTTTGGATGAAGTTAACCCATATTTTTGAGCTGTAAGGGAAGAGTACCTAATTGAAGTGAGAAGTGAGGCTTCCCAATAGCAATGTGAGATACAAAGTAGATCATTACAATTTAAGTATAATTCTTGTCTTCTTTTTCATATTATTTTTTCTTGTTAAGATTGAACGTTTTATTTCAGAGGCTTATGTTTCTTTCCGCCCATCTTGTGTGGTGACTAATCTTTCTTCGACATGAAAATCAGTCAGTAGAGAAAATGGAAGTAGTGATGTTATTGCGCGCACACATTTTCATACCTATATATTGCAAAATTCTAAGAGGGCAAATACACATTATTTGTTTAAGAATAAACAAGACAAGAAGTGTAGCCAAAATATCTCATATTACATTGTTTACATAAGCATTCTAAATGAATGTATGCCTTGCGCTATTTACAGCTTACTAGAGACGGCCAGGTATTTCGTATGACGTCCTTGAGCAATAATTTTCCCGGTCTTTTTATTCTTGAACTCGACACTTACAACAGCAAAAGCCTTTCCAACACGTAATGCCTTTGATTCAATCTCAATTTCGTCCTGAATGATACAAAGCCACAAATTAATGAAATCTGTACAAGACGGTAACTTGTCACGTAAAGGAAAAGGCAAGGAAAATAATCAATGAAATAATCAAGGAAAAGCCGAGATCTTTCAATGCGTGGTTAAGAAATAGACAAAGGTTTTTAAACAGCATAAGGAAAAATAGCACATCAATGAAATGTGAAGTGAAAAGTGATATTGAAGAAAAATGAAAAGTTGTACCAAACAAGCTCTAAGGGCAATAGTCATATTTCCATCTAGATGTCAAGAGTTCACCAAAATAAAATGATAGCAATGGCTGATGAACAACAAAAAATACCAAAACAATACCAAAAGCAGGGGCCATGGTAACATGGAACAGGCTGACAGCCAGACACTAAAGAAAGTCAAAAAGAGCTGAAGCCTTAAGCAATTTCGCAACATCAACAGTTTTTGCACGCTTATTGCGAACTCAAATGCTTTGCCATCCATGTATAAAGCAGTTTGGCAATCAGCGTTGCCTCTCTTTGATTTTGAAAACAGAAACAGAACTTTGAGAATCTGTTTCCTCTGGACTTCTATTAATAATGCATTTACACCCTAGGCTCTTCTTTCATACTACAAGATGTGGAATCAAATTACTAATGAATCTCGGGAAAAAGAAGTGTCTTGCTAACCAGAAGATAAAACTTTCCCAAAGTAAATGTAACCCCAGCTCATAAAAGTCAGCTGAAGACACGTACATAGGTGAACTAAGAAATAACGCCACGAATAACCCAACAGCAATGAATTAGAACTGCAAATTGGTGATCCACGAAGAGTTATGGCTTCAGAAGATTTATTAATTTAGTTATTAAATATGTTTGAACTCAAGTAGCTTATATCAGGGGTAGTCCTTTTCCCTTTATCTGGAAAAAATGGCGTTTATGTAAAATAAAACGTGAATGACCAATCCATTTTGCTTCCTAAAATGTTCACACATTTCAGAATGTATGGGCAATAATCTTGTTTCAGTAATATACAAAAGAACTCATAAATAACCTATGACGACAGAATTAATAAAATGACAGGAAACGCAGGAAACAAATCCCACAAAACCATTGTCAGTGGAGCAGTTTTAGAAGACAAATGTATCAATTTTGAGTTCATTAGAAAGCCACAAATCAGCATTTCTGGGTACGTTCATTTCAAAGGAAACATCTCTTAGGCATACCAAGGAAAGAAATACTTGAAGGTTTTCTCATGGACTGCAGATATATCGTAATAATGGTTTCATTACCTTTCCCCATGTATCTACTCTTAAATGTATCCAAGTATATGATAAAATTTGCATTGCCTTGCTTCCAATATTGATTTTTTCGTATATCCAAACACTTACAGGGACTAATCTCCTTCATTCTCAGGACACTCATAATCGAATATCAAAACGTTCAAGATCAGGGGTTATCATATATTTTATGAATTGGACAATATGACTCGGATGATAGTACAATCCACATGATGCACAACTGATCATGAAGAATTCTAAGTCTCGTTGCTTACATCTTGCAACTTCTGGTTATAACATGATCTTTTGATAGAAATGAGGGTTCCTTCTGCCTTAAAGCACTCCTATAATATCATTCTGGTGGACTCCTCCAACTACTATGATATTCATTCAATACTGCAGCCTTTTAGGATTCTCACATCTTGTAGGCAACACCATTTTGAATGAAACTGATACATCAGGGAAACACTCACTTTGCTAGCTTTCACTTTTGGAAGATGATCCAAAGTGTTTGTGTTTAGAAATATATGAAATGAAGGGTAAAAAATTTTTACATATGAATCCTATGAAATGAAATGAGCAATGGAAGAGTAGTACATAGCGTTTCAAACTGTTTTGTTTCAAAAGAACTTGATCTTGTCCGAGAAAGAACTTGCGCTTGTCCTAAATCTCGATTCCTAAGCTCACTGCTCAGTGCTCACCAATCCAGTCTTGACACCGTCATATCATTATTGCACCGTCGAAGTATCCAAACAGGAAAAATGAATGCAAGGAAACAGTCACATTATAACTAGCCCTAGCCACTTATTCAATGGGCTTATAAATTCAAGTGAAATACTCGCAAGTTGTTTCTAATCACTAGATTCTACTCCTAGCTTCTCCAAGAAATAAGTAATTTTTTATGGCAGCAAATAGGATCAGCTAACAAGCTCTGCACTACATCTTTATGCAATGGAGTCAACAACCAGTTTGTAATACCTATTACCTAAGGATACTCTAATCAATACAGTTCTTGTTAATCAGAATATTTCCAAACAAAATAGTGAACCACAAAGTCATAAAAACAAATCGAATTAGCATAATATTCAACCTCAAAGCAAAAATAGAAGTTAAAAAAAAATGCAATAGGCGATGTTATAATCCACTTACGCCAGCATATGCAGAATCCAAATAAGAAACGTTGATCTCAACAGAGACACCGGTGGTGGGAGCACCCATAGTGTATATTACAGCCGATCCGACTATATCCACCAACGTCGCCGTCGCCCCACCGTGCAATGAATTCCCAGAGTTCTTCACTTCGAAATAAACAACAAAGAACAAATTTACTTTATCCAAATACGGATGCGCAGGTTTTAATTTCGTGAAATAGAATAGGGAAAGAAATAAATAAATCAAACCAGGAGGCGATCAGGGACAGTGAGGGAGCAAAGAACGCGGCCTGGTTCAATACGGTCGATTTTAAGACCCTGCATAACCATTGGCTCTATGAATTTAGGGGGCATTGAATCAACTGTTGATTCATATTCGCCTCCTTCTCTCTCTACGAATCGCTTCACAGAATCCAAATTCATTTTTAAGAGATTTTCTGTTCCCAAGCAGTGCGTTCGTTGTTCTTCGTGTTTTTACTGTAGAAGATAAAAGGCAATTTGTAGCACCGGTCCCTAGATTATGGGGGGAATTTGACTGAACGACCCACTCTTGCTTTAGAAAGTATTTTAAACCTTTTTTTAAAAAAAATGAACAGTTCTGGAGGTATCTTTAAATTTTAATGCTAAGAGCTTGAAGTGGTTTTTTTTTTTTTCCTTTATAAGGTTTTCATTTGAATTCTTTGTTGTGCTGCGTCATATTGCCGCACACAGTAATAGAATACATGTGATTCTATCAGACGAAAATTGGAAGATAGTCATGTTTTAGAATCAAAATACAGAATGACAATATGCATATTTCAAATTAAGCACCGCTTTGAGTTCAAAGTGAAGAAATCAACCAAGGAGATATGCCTTGTGCGTAAATCAAAAATGCAAATATAGCAGCCCCAAGCAATGAAGTTCAAAGAATTAATCTGTTCGCTTCTAAGATACAACTACAAACCCATGCTCTTTAGGAATTAGTCGAAATGATCTTCGACATGCAAGATCGATGCGAGAGACATATCATGGAAAAATATTGAAATCGTGGCAAGGTGATAGACTAGTAGAGATATTATTAACGAGTTACACTAACAGACTGGGGTAGAGAAACAAAAATCCTAAATAATAATAATAATAATAATAATAATAATAATAATAATAATAATAATAATAATGACATAAATTCTCTTCTAATTGCGGAAAGTGAGTGGTAAGCATGAAATGGTTTGCATTGGTAAATTATTCTAACACGCTATGATGTAACAATTCTTAGACGTAAATTCTGTTGTAAATATATTCACAAGTATTTCTGTACTTGGAAATATATTTTTCTAGAGAGAATGAAATAAAAAGAGTTAAATGCATGTTATTATGTTGCACAACATTCAAAAACTTCAAGATCGAAGTATTACATATAACAAAAACAAGTCCTTGATGAATATGTAATTCGGTAAACAAATTCTAGAGGATTAACTATGAATCCTGTTATGAAGTAGACCCCAATCAGTTTCGATCAACCTTGTGCCATTTGTTGTATGTTTTTCGGATAAGTAGGCGAAGAGCTACTGTTATATGCCCATTGAGCAACAATTCGATTCACAGTTTCTGTTGGATGAGAAAAATCCCAAAACAGATATTCATCTCTATTGGCGCATGGAGTTTGTGATGGAAGACATAGTAGATTTTTTATTCCGATACCACAACAAGCTTCGTCCGTCACCTTTAACCCTATAACACCACAATATATACAACTCACAAACTTTAGCATTTTCCAATGTTAAAACACGGTGAATAATAAAGTTGTTACTATTGTTGTTGTTGTTGTTAGTACCATAAGTAGATGGATTGTTAAACAGCTCAGAAAACCATTGAAAAGCGGGGCCCAGAATGAACTGAGAATCTTGGAATTCCAAATTTAAGCTATCAACAAGAGACTTTAATCGAGTGTTAAATACTTGCTCCATGTTATTAATACTTGATGTGCATTGTCCCGGTGGAGCATGGTAAGTGGCTCGCCTTGAAGGCGTGCATCCGCCTGGTGGAAGCTCTCCCAAGTAGAACTTCCGTATACCCAAATTATAAAGTTCCTACAAAATCAACATTACGTATTGCTTCACTTTGTGACATTAATTTACACTGCTTATCAGTGTTCTAGAAAGTATAAAGAGTGATTAAATTTGTGTTACCAACATATAACCGGTATATTTCTTTATGAGAAGATCGGCATATTCATCTTGACTGTGAAGTCTCGACCCAAGGTTGTTAATGTAGTCATTTGAACCAATGATTATTACCACTAAAGCATTTGCGAGATATGTGATCAGTTCGTCCTCTTCCATTTGATCACTTAATTGATTGAATGTGTTTTTGAAGTTCTGAATTTGTCCGCTTAAAGGGGTCCGATGGCCCTGCAATCAAATGTAGATATATTTGAGTTATGATCGAAATTACAGAAAATATATGATGATTAGTACAAGGTAGAAATTACAAAGTTACTTCCACTCTCATCAAGAATTCCTGCGGCGGCCGAAGCATAGTTTACTCCAAACAGAATATTTTCGCCATAGGTACTAGGATTGTTGTACGCCGGTAGTAGAGGCAACCCCACCAGTTCCGCTACACGCAATAGAATCAACATGAGTACGTTAAAGTTGAGAAATTGTTTTCGCTGTCAAAATTTTGAAATACTACTAAGTGCTTGTTTCGTATAGATTCTCCAAAGAAACATAGTTTGTGTGAGGAGAATATACAGTTAGAAAGTAATCACTCTGTAAACAAAACTACGGGTCCCACTTAATATATGTTTGGAATTGAATTTTGAAAAGTAATATCCGAATACCAAGAAAGTCAACTAGGATCTTCCCGTTAGAGAATCTTCCGGTGGGACCATCGGGGAAGTCGATACCATAAGGATAATAGTTGCATTTTGTTGCCGTAATAAGGAAATCTAAGTTGTTTCCAGGGTCACTAAGTGAATCACCAAATACATACATTGCTGTGAATAGGGGCTTTGCCTTCACTCCAATGGTCCATGCGAAACAAATTAAACTTGTGCACATCAACACCACAACTATGGGAAATGAGCATTTTGCTAACATTTTGTTCTTTTCACTTGAATTAATTCTTTTTCTAATTGCACAATTTATATAGCGTGAGAGTGACAAAATGGCGTTTTCAATTGTGTGTTCAATTATGGTGCTTTACGGTCGGTAGTGCAATTGAATAGCCAGAATTATGATGGCTAAGGTGGCATAGCATTAATGTTGAATGATGGCTAAGGTGGCATAGCATTAATGTTGAAGGAATATTGAGCAAATTATGGCCGCTATCTACTCTATATTTAGTTGCCCAAATCCTCACGGCATGTAATAAGCTCTTAATGAACATGTAGATTGTGAGAATTTTGTGCAATATTTACATTACACGAAGTCACCACCTACTAGCTTGAAATGGGAAAAATAACGTGATTCGAGGGGGACATTTTTTATTTACATTTTAAAGTGATATGTTGATGTGACATTTTATCATTGTGTGATAAAGATGTGGTTTAGATATATATCACTTGAATATTATCATTATCACCCAATGAAAATATGACACATCACAATGCCACTTAAAAATATCGATAAAAATGTCTCTAAAATTATTCAAAATAAAACGTTGTATCACATGCTCCGAAGTGCTCGTGTGCATTTCCGTAAGAAACATTTAATCTTGAAACTAATTTTGTTATTTAGACATACTTTGCGCTTTTTTATACTTAAATTCACCAAGCCATGTAAGCTCGCTTAAGCTAATTCAGAAAAATAATCTTTGAAAGAATTCATTTATGTTATCGCTAGACTAATTTGCATCCTTCAACAACATTAATGAAACGAATTTTGTTCACTAGTACACAATTGAATCGGGGGACACCTATTGGGTAGCCTTTTTAATAAAAGCGCCACCTGTAAAAAAAAACGTGGCAGTTGTCTCCAAAATCCGCCGCCCTTAATTTAAATATACATACATACATACATACATACATACATACATACATATATATATATATATATATAGCAACGAGTGGTAGTTTCTTTAAGAAATTGCCACTTGTTTTTAAATAAAGGGTGATAGTTTACACTAATCGGGTGTTAGTGTATGTGTAAAAATGGGTTTTTATGTGTTTTTATGTGATATAGGAGAGAGAATGAGTGGAGTTGAATGGTGGAGATTTGTGTAGTATAGGTAGGTCCCATGAGATATGTGGATTTGAAATAGGAGAGAGAATTAGTGGGATTGAAAAGAATGAATAAAAATGTGTAAAAACACGTAGAAGAACGTGCGCTAAGTCACCACCCAAAATTGAACTAAAACATCTGAAAACCAACCAGAACTCTCGCCATGGCCAGTAGATGCGATATTGCGAGAAAAAAATTCAAAAACCAACCAAATTTCAATGAACTTGTCGGATTTTGCTACAAATTCTTCGTGAGGTGGGGCCACAATTGAAGTCATGTACTATTCCTCTATCTATTTGTCCCAATTGTGCGTATTTTTGGGTTAGAGTTTAACATCACAAATTATAGGTATTTGCTTTGAAATCGGATTTGGGGCAATTTCTGGATTTGTTGAAGCCACATTTGAAGAAAGCTCGTCTTCCTTTATCAATTAGTGATAAATTTTCATATTTTTTAGGTTAGAAAATACCCAATCCCCAAATTCTATATTTTTTTGGTGTAAATATTGATTTTTTTTTTCGCATGCTTTAATATATGTATATGTATATGCATTGTGAGATATATATATATATATATATATATATATATATGGGATCTATATACATTATTGTTGAATTAGAGCTATTATTTTAGCTAGATTAGTTAGTAATAAGTAATTTTTGATGAATTAAATGTATAATTTTTTATGAATTATAAATCATTTAAAAGACTAATTAAAAAATTAATTGTTAACATAGTTATTAAAATATATATTTTACGGAATAATTTAAAAGACCAAAGTGGTCAGTTGTTCTCCAAGGAAAGAGACATATTTTGGTATCGGTGATGGTTGATGAAGATGAATATGACAACTGGGATGAAACGCCTCAATTTTCAACTGAAATGCCTCTATTAGATCCGCAAGAACACAACACCAGAACAAATTACCTGCATTCGGACCATCAGGAAAGAGAGTGCATGGAATGCTAGGCCGAATTACCATTTCTGTAAGCTCAGTTTTATTTCATTACTATTTATTGGTAATTTAAATTCATTTGCATGCCATATCTTATCTTAATCTCTAACGGTTCGAATATTTTTCATTCATATTTACTGTAGGTTCTTATTTACTAGAGTCGTTATTATTAATATTTTTAAATGTGCGAACGTGCTAGAAGGATGCAAACATCTCGGGTTCTTCATCCCCATCAGGTTCACCGTGTGCTGATAGCAGCACTAAACAAAGTAAATGGCTGACGACAATGTCGAAGTGGAAGGGAAAGAACATTTAGTTGACGAATGATGATTTCGATGATCTGCTCCAGCTGAAAGGACTGCATAGTATGGGATTCCGACATTATATTAGGGTAGTTGCAAGCTCCAAGGAAAATATAAATTACGGTGACTAAAGACTTGTGGAACGCGGCCTGAAGGATACCATTTGGAAAGATATTAAGGTAATAAAAATGTGAATTGCAATTGTGTTATTAATTAACACCAATTTTCTTAATACTAAGGTTAAGATACGCTTTTGTTTAATATTGTAGATAATGTGCAATTTGAAGGATCACAAACTTAAAAAGAAGATTCTGTCACAAGCTGGATTACGAATAAGAAATTTCAAAAATAAACTCGTAAACAAGTGGATTCGCACGAAGAAACGAAGAACAGACACCCCAATGGAGATGTATATCTTCATTATAGCAGAAGATTGGAAAGAAGTCAAACAAACAATAGTGAGTACAAAATTTCAGGTATACTCTAGTGATTACAATTAAATGTGCAATCATTCTTTTCCTTTTTTTCTCTAAAATAAATTTGGATACGAAGCGCGTGAGTATCATACCCACTGTATTGATCATCCCAATGGCATATTATTAATTTCTCGAAGGACATTAGTGAGAAAGCGAAGTAGTGCCAGTCATATAATAAATACCCCCATCATATGGGAGCCGCGGGTTATGTAGGGATGAAGGAGGTATAGGCACAGAATGACCCTCTAGGGCTCCTATCATCTTCCTGATCTATACCCGAACAAATTTTGGATAGTGATCGGTCCTGGGATTACTTACGGGCAAGAGTACAAGTGGACCCTGACGGAAGTTTGATATATCCCCATGATATTGGGCGTGTTGTCGCGGCGCACCAAAGTTTGTTTTATTTCCTTACTCGGTTTCAAAACTACAAATTAATGTAGAAGTGGTAAGTAAGGGTCGAACCCAAGAGGAACGGTGCTTAATCTAGTTGTCTTTATCAATTAATATAGGAAAGTGGGGGTTTTGAGAATTTTGAATGAAAATCAAATGACAAAAGATAAGATCAAATAAAACAATTGAAATAAATATCTAGTTCTCGGGTCCGGTTGTGTCAACCACTTGTGTTTATCTTTCCCATGCAACGTGTTACTATTCCTTCTTCAATTTATCAACTCTCAATTAACCAAGAAGCTCTGATTAACGAATTCTTCCTTAAGTGTATTAAGTAAAAAGTAAACTCTTTAACTTAACATCTAGCTATTGGATAACTCTAAACAAGCTCTTAGGATTTAATGCAAAGCTAGTATGAAATGAACGAGAAGAATGAGTTGAATTAGATGAATAATTTCACAAGCTCGAATTAATGCATCTAAGATGATTTATTAATAAATATGCACAATATTCATTTGCTACTTTGGATTGGAATCTAATGACAATTACGGATCAAAAGTTTCAATCCTAGCAAGTAACTTGAACTTAAAGATTAATTGATTCAATTGGCCAAAGTGAATACAATAATCACATAAATTCAAAACGGGTTTAAAAGTATAACAAATCAACAAATTGAAGTAGAGGAATAGATAAAACGTTAGCAAAGAGTTAGGAAAGATAACCACATGTTAGTTGAACACAACGTCCCTCTCGAACTAGATAGAAAAGTCTTAACTACTCATAATTGCGGGGTTTCATACTTTTTAGCGAGTGTTCGCCTTGTATCACCACCACTATATGATAGATTATGCAAAATATAGTAAACAAGTAAATAAATACTAAGAAATAAATAGAGAAATAAAAGGGAAAAGAGAACTTAGGGAAGAATTGATCCGCCGGAATATGAAAAGCTAAAATCTTCAAGCTAAAACTAAGAACAAATGAAGAAGAAAATTTTATTGAAGAGAAAGTTGGAGAGAACTACTAGCTAATTCTCTTCCACTAAGTTGTGTATTTCCTTCCTTACAAATGCCTCTATTTATAGGCAAAATTTCACAAGAAAACATGATAAAAAATTGTACAACTACTCCATTATGATTCCACTAATTGGTAACCACCAAATCATGATCTTAAATTGCTCCATTAGTTCAAATATTGTATCATGGTATAGGTAAGCATCTGGACTGAATTGTGCAATTGGAATTTCCTTTTTTTGATATTTTAGTAGAAAGTTATGAATTTTCTACCAAAACATGGCCCAAGAAATCCTCCATTCACATCACTCTCGGTTTTGCCCATTTTTGACCATGATATAATCCGAATCATTTGAAGAGGTCAACATCAAAGTTGTAGCCCTCTGAGTGTCCTTTCTAACAATATAAAGTCAGGTCAATCCGAATTTTGTAGCAAACGTTATGGTCAAATTCATCGAATCAAGGCAAGAAATTCGAGCCGATTTTTACGCTTTGTCCTTTCTCTTCAAATGGCCATAACTTTCACTAGGAAACTCCGATTTGGGATCCTAAAAAAATGTGGAAAACCTCTTTTGATATTCTTTGATATTGGCACAAGAAAAATTGTAAAAATAACTTTTCATAAAATTGCATCGGAGGCCCTCCATCTTTGAATTTGCTTGCATTTCGGTCCCAAGTTCCGCTCCGTCTTTATCCATTTTGGCTCCTTTTGATTTCATGTGACTCTAAACACACAATAAAAGGAAAACACATAAAAATAAACATATAATACTAATAAAACACACAAATACGTAAAATAGAAGAGTTATTTAAGTGATTTTCTAGCACTTATCAGATATTAAAGAGATTTACGACAAGATTGTGAGTATTGCTTTCCAAATGTGCATACTTTCCAACCAGCATCACACCATACGTTCAGTAGCCCTAAGGAAAGCGGATCATTCGAGGGCGGCCGAGGACTTTCGGTGGATACGCAGACGGTGTGAGGGCAGTTTTTAGAAAACTGTCTGAACAATCCAAGAAACACACTTCGGACCAGGATGACTTAGACAATCGGGTTGCACCAGAGGTCCAGAGTCAACTGAATGCTGAATTTGATATTACGGTGCAACAGAGAATTGTTGAAACCCTCATTCGACTAGGCATCCAAGTGCCTGCTGAATTGGGAGCAATGGCGCCAAATACTGGACCTGCGAGTAATAGCAGTGTTTGTCATGCCTCGGCAGCGCCAAATCCATTCATGGCCATTACGGTATTTGAAAAAAAAAATCAATTACTTTTAAAATATTGGTAATAACTGCAATATTTTACTTAATTATAAAATGTTATTAATAATCAGCTTTACAATTATTCCCAAGAGCCAACATTAATTGTTGCTTGATAATTTTTTTGATCGACAGGAAATTACTAATTCTATACTATATACTATATGAAGGCCACATACAACAGGTAGCTCAAGGGACTTGCTATCCTATTACAACAGACACTGTCGTGCATGGTTACAAACTCATAGAAGGAAATATCAAGGTACGGATTGATATAATTCATGAGCAATGTCACGAGTTGCCTCTTCCCGAGCCAGTTCGAGACAACTTGGTTAAGATAGGGACGCCATGCAAAGTTTTGTTCAGTGGCCTAAACACCTAGTTCGCTTGGAAAATGTAAGTTGTTGATAGTTTGGTATTATATTTTACTTATTTATTTTTTTGAAAGTATGTAATAGCTTTTATAATTTTTAATACTATAGAATTCTTTAATGTGCCGGTTGTAATGACTACTTTACTATTGTAGGATACTACTGTACGTAATAAGAATAATCGAGTGGTAAACAAAAGAAGCATCAAAGTTTTGCTATATCAACAATTGGACAGCGCAATATCATTGTTGAACCAATGTACCAGAGTCTTCCTAGCTCTTGCAAGCTATTGGTCGATTTGATCAATATGATGCCTATTGGTAATGACACGTTGGTGGTCCCGCTTGACTTATTTCCTGGATCATCCGATACTAAAGTTTTTGTTATTGCTGCTGACATCGCCGAATTCATGACGATGAGATGGTTGAATGCTCCTATTTTGAAAGTATTTCAAATGTGAGACTTCAATTCCATTCTGAAATTAGGCGACTTTTTTAATTTTCGGTTACCAACACATATTCTCCGTATATTGTTTGAAATGTACATTAGTCAGAATTGCAAGCTATATAAAATAGCATTTGGCTTCACGAATCCGCCTCGAATATCGGCAGTCATGATTAGATCTCAACATCGGCAGACTTCACTCTACATTAATTAGGCACTTGGTAGTTTGAAGGTGATAGAGCATATTAATTCCATATAATTATCGTATTTCCTAATGCTTTTATTATTAAAAATTACTTAAGCCCTTGATTTTAATTGTATTTTATATTTTATGGATCAGGTGAATGAGTCGAATCAAGTTGAAGTTAATTTTATAAGTTTGAAGAAATAGTGAAGATCAATGGGAAAACAACTAAAAGAGCCTCAAGCTTAAAACGTGATCACGGCTTACCAATATAATTTTCCCATAAAAACGTAGGAACAAGACTCATTGGAAGTGAAGAGTTGGTAGACTGATAGAATACCCTATTTAATTATTCTTGCTCCCAAAAAGAATAGGAATATTTTATTGGGACCTTTGATGCAATCAATTTTTATTTCGTACGGAATAATTATGGAACTTTATTAGAATTAGGAGATTAGATTTTTATTAGAATTAGGAAACAAGAATCCTTCTTTATATTTTCTCTCTTATTTTTTCCTAAAATAATTTAGAATTGGATCTGGCTCAAGACAACAAGAAACCCATGTTTATTTCTTGGCCAGAATTCACGTGACTTCTCCTCATCTTCAATATACACGTTTCATTTTTTTCTCTCTACAGTAGGATTTTCTCCATCTTCCATGGAGTTCTAAGCTTCTTTCCAATTCAAGGATAATTGAAGATTGATTCGATATATTGTGAGATCTAATTCATTCTTTTTAGATCTTCTATAATTCTCTATTTATATATTTTCTATGTTTGCATGAAATTATTGTTTTGATTGATTATACAAATGGCATGTTGTTTAATTGTCAAAATGATATATCGCCAATTAGAAATTTAAATCCATAATTATTTAGTTTTCTGGTATTTGTGGCAAATAACATAATTGATTGTTAGAGTTTTCAATTTATGACAGTGAGAATATATGAATATATAATCTAGTTTAAACAAATCACCGTGTGAATTTTGTTGGTTGGAATTGCCTCTCTAGAAATTAATGTTGTTGATAAATAAAATCATACGGTCATACCTAGGATTGTTTATTGATTAGAGAAATAATCAACGGTCGTACATTGGTTATCGAACAAGTAAGGAAAGATATGTTGTTAGGTCATACTAATAACCATAACTGATTTATAGAAATTGTAGAGGATTTTATCTTTGTATCAACGATCAATTTGTATAAATCAATTCTGAGATTATGCATTGGGTTGGATACTTTTGTTAATTGATTACAACTCATTTCTATTTTTCGTTTCTTTATTTGAATTGTTTTAATCACATCATTTTAAAAAAAAAAACCCCATTTTTATTTTTATTTGCTTTATTTTTGAAAGAATAAATCTAACCAATCTCTTGAGATATGACCTTGCTCACCACTATTATAATTTATTTATTTATTTGAGGAAGTTTTATTATTATTTATTGGATTTGACACCCACCAGAAGGACGAGAAATACATTTTGGCCCTGTACCACCAAGAGTAAGATCTTTCATACTTTAATACATCCAATATTAGTTCGAAAATTATACATATGTTATTGGAAAAGCTAACTATCTAGTTTGGTAGTCATCACTAGTGATTTCTTATCATCGAGCCCTCTGCCAATACGGTATACGTATTGATTCATTGGCTAATCAAGAGAAAATTTTGGAGGTCAAATCGCTCATATGCATGTAAGCGAATATCCAATGACTTTCACTTCATTTATTGGTTTTCATGTGATAAGTGGGAGTTTAGATCACTTCTTATATATTAATATTGTTCATAAAATTTAAATTTTTAGGGCTTTTAGAGTGATGTGGGATGGAATTGGTATACGGCGAAGAAGTGTTGAATGAAAATATCCTCCTGTATGTATAGACACAAATTTTAACAATAATAGTTTTTTTTTTTCATAATTTGGCTCATTTATGATCAAAATATGTATAGATTTTTTTCAAAATTGATTTTTTTTCTTATTATTTATTTTTATTTTTTACGTACAAATTTTGGTGTACGCAACAACCACGAGGTGATGAGTGTGGTTACTGTATCATGAAAAATATGAATGACATAATGATAGACTATGGTCAAGGCCATGAACTAAGAAGGGTTTGTTTATTATTGTAAAATGTAGATTGTTAATTTAAGCATTCAATACTGTATTGAAAATGTATATAACTGATTATCTTTCATTTCACTAGCAAGTGAATGAAGTTGAAGAGTATTCTCAAAACTACATCGATTTGGTACGAGAACTTTGGGTTGAATTCTTTCGAGAGGTTATGAAATGATGATTTACACATTTAAACTCATTTTACTTCTGGTTTTATTATGTTTTCGTGCATTAAACTTCACGCGAAATCTTGTGCTTGTGGTCATGTACATATAGCTATGAACTTGATTTGGAGTTGTGTGTAAAGTTGCATTGGAGTTGTATATGTGTTTCATTAGATAGTTTTACTTTGTTAATTAGTTGGAGTTGCAGTTTGCATTCTTTGCGTTGTATGTACCGGAATCATGCAGTTCAATGTTATATATTTTATTTAGTTAGTGTTGGTGGTGCGTTGTCGTAGTACACCAAAATTTATTTGATTTCCTTACTCGGTTTCAAAAGTACAAATTAATGTAGAAGTGGCAAGTAAGGGTCGAACCCAAGAGGAACAGTGTTTAATCTATTTTTTTATCAATTAATATAGGAATGTGGGGGGTTTTGTGAAATTTTAAAACAAAATGTAAAAATAAAAGAGATAAAATGAAACAATTGAAGATATATCTAGTTCTCGGGTTTGGTTGTGTCAATAACTCGTGCTAATCTTTTTCATGCAATAAGTTACTATTCTTTCTTCAATTTATCAACTCCAATTAATAAGGACGATCTGATTATCTAATTCTTTCTTAGGTGTATGAAGTTAAAATGAGTTCTTTATCTTAAACATATAATTATTGGATAACCCTAAACAAGTTCTTATGATTCAATGCAGTGCTAGTGTGAAATGATCGGTAAGAATGAGTGTGGGAAACTTTGATTTGGGATCCGGAAAGAGTGTGGGAATCCCCTTTTGATGTTCTTTCAAATTGGTACAATAAATATTGTAAAAACAACTTTTCACAAAATTACATCGGAGGCCCTCCATCTTTGATTTGCTTGCATTTTGGTCCCTAGTTTCCGTTTTCGGTCTCTTTGCATCCAATTTAGCTCCTTTTGATTCTTTGTGACTCTAAGCACACAATAAAGGAAAAACACATAAAAACGAACATATAACACTAATAAAATACGCAAATACATAAAATAGAAGAGTTATTTAAGTGTTTTTCGAGTATTTATCAGTTGGCCTTTAGTTGAGGCAGTTTTTGAGTTGTATGAAGTGTAAGTGTAGAAAACTGTAGTGTAATTACAGGTCTTTTGAGTTGTATTATAGTTTTTTATAGTAGGTAATAGTACGGGGAAAAATTTATAAGGGATGGCGGTTGTACGGACAAAACCGCCACCCAAACATTTATTAAAATAAAAAAATTAAAAATATATAGCGGGTGATAGTTCTCCACCTGGAATCAACACCCAAAGTTTTATAAATTAAAAAAAAAAAAGAATAACGGGTGGCGATTCTCCATGTGGAAACCGCGACCCAAAGCTTTAAAAACTTATTTTAAAAAAAGGGAATAACAGGCGGCGGTTCTACACATGTAAACCGCCACCCGAAGTTTTAAAAACTTAAAAAAAAAAAGAAAAAAGAAAACCGATGGTGGTTGTTTTTAAAAAACAACCGCCACCCAAAGTCTTTCGGGTGGCCTTTTTTAAACTGCCACCAAGAAGCTGACATTGGGTCTCGCAGCTTTAGGTGGTGGTGAAAGAACCGTCACCCGATCTCAAAAACAACCGCCACCCTAAACCCTTTCTATACTAGTGGTTGCAAGCCCTTCAAAAGTAGAACAAAGAACAAACACATAAAATAAAACCACAATACAACTTCAATATATATAGCATAAAGCATTAACTGGAAGTTTAACATCTAAGAGATAAAATGCCAAAATGTGCAATACAAATAGTCAAACACTCAAACGTGCTACTTTTGTCTCACTTTCCTAAGGGTTTGTTTGATTCACAACAAATTTCAAAAATAATTTCTCTCTCCTCCTTTTCAACCACACACACAATTATTTTATATTTTTTAATACATTATTTCTCATTTTCAACCACACAATCTACAAGCAATTTGAGTAAACAAAACTTACTCAAAATTTGTTGTGAATCAAACATACCCTAAATAGAAGAATACCAATTAAATTTCAAGTTCCAAATAATCCTAAATAGAATATCAAACAACTTATCAAATAGTTTATCCACAAAAACAAAGAAAAAAAAGAAGAAATGTCTTATTTTGGCAATGAACTCGAGATAAAAAAAGTAATCATCATTCGCTTGATTAGATGAAACCTAAATGCAAGAAATCCAAGAAGCAAAATAGCATAATCGAGTTGGGCAGTCGGCACTTGACTTCACAGTTAGAACCTCACAAAATCGCAGCCTTGCTCTCGCAGTCCCAAGTGTTGTGTTGTCTCCTACTTGTCCGACTATCGTGGTGTGGATTTGGGGACATGGGTTTTAATATTAGTGTTTAATTGGAATACTAAAGAAATGAGCTTTGGAAGTTTGAGTTGGATCTCTAGTTGTGAGCTAACTTGCCTAAACTTCAAAAGAATCGAAACCTTCCATATTTTTATTTTTATTAGGGCTGGCGAAATTATTTCCTCTTGGGAAATTAGGAAAGCTACTTTCATTTGGGAAATTTGCTATTGCTAGTTGCTACGATTAAGAAACAACAATTCTGGGAAACGAATAAAAGTCTCAAGGAATTGAGTCATTCACATCAATTAGACTGTGTATTTCAACATATAAACCCAATGGCGGAGCCAACCGCTTCAAGTTGAGGGGGAACAATTCTAGTCTTCAAAAAACAAAGAAATATAGATAAGTACTTTATTACAAGTGTCCCTTACGCATTTTCATATTTTGACAATGCTCTGCTGGAATTCATCATTTGGACATTAGACAGTTAGGCATATTCTTTGTTTTTTGCTGCGTCCAATTGCTGTACATAGTAATAAAACGCATGTTATTCTATCAGACAAAGATTAGAAGACAGTCATGTTTTCGAATTGAAATAAAAAATGGCAATGCACATATTTAGATTCAACTTTCAAGTACCACTTTTGAGTTCAAAGTGAAGAAATCAAACAAAGAGATATACCTTGTGCGAAAATGAGAAATCCAAATGACAATTGCGAGCAATGAAGTTCAAAGAATTAATCTGTTTACTTAAAGCTCTAAAATACAACTACAAACAGGCGCACTTTGGGAATTAGTCAAAATGATCTTCGACGTGCAAGATGGATGGGTCATCGAGAGACACGTAATGGAAAAAAAAAATCAAAATCCTAGCAAGGTGTATAGACTAGTATATATTATTAACAACTTACACTCAGAGTTTGGTGTAGAGAAACGAAAATAAAAAAAAAAAAAATTGACGTAAATTCTGTTGTAAATATATTAACAAGTATTCGCAAATATATTTTTTCAAGAGAGGATGAAATAAAATGAGTTAAATGTATGTTATTATATTGCACAACAATCAAAACTTCAAGACCGAAGTATTAAATATAAGAAAAACAAGTCCTTGATGAAGATGAAATTAGGTAAAACAAATTCTAGAGGATTAACCGTGATGAACCAAACCCCAATCCTCTTCGATCAAACTTGTGCCATTTCTTGTATGTTTTCGGATAAGTAGTCGAAGAGCTGCTGTTATATGCCCATTGAGCAACAATTCGATTCACAGCTTCTTCTGGATGAGCAAAATCCCAAAACAGATATTCGTCTCCATTTGCGCATGGAATTTGCGATGGAAGACATAACAGACTATTTATTCGAATACCACAGCAAGCTTTGGCCACTACCTTTAACCCTATAACACCACAATACAACTCACAAACTCTAGCATTTTCCAATGTTAAAACATAGTTAACGATAAAGTTGTTGTTATCGTTGTTGTTAGTACCATAAGCTAATGGATTGTTACACAACTCAAGAAAACATTGAAAAGCGGGGCTCAAAACGAACTGAGAATCTTGGAATTCTAAATTTAAACGATCAACAAGAGATTTCAATGGCGAGTTAAACACTTGCTCCATGTTATTAACACCTTGACACGCACTGTCCTGGTGAAGCCTAGTGAGTGATTCATATTAAAGGCGTGCATCAGCTTGGTGGAAGTTCTCCCAAGTGGAACTTCCGTATACCCAAGTTGTAAAGTTCCTATAAAATCAACATTATGTACTGCTTCACTTTGTGACACTAATTTACACTATTTATCGATGTTCTAAAATGCGTAAATCGTGACTAAGTTTTTGTTACTAGTATGTAACCGGTATATTTCTTTATGAGAAGATCAACATATTTATCTTGACTATGAAGTGGGTTCCAGGCTCGAAGGTTGTTACCGTAGTCATTTGTACCAATGACCACTAAAACTAAGGCATTTGCTAGATATTGGATTAGTTCCTCCTCTTCCATTTGATCACTCAATTGACTCAAGGTGTTTTTGAAGTTCTAAATTTGTCCGCATAAAGGGATCCTATGGCACTGCAATCCAATGTAAATATAATCGAGTTATGATTGAAATTAGAGAAAATACATACTCCCTTCATCCCATTTTGATAGACTTAATTTCATTTTTCTTCCGTTCCAAAATATAGGTTACTTTCCTTATTAGTATAAATTTAACTTCTTCATTTCCTAATATATCCCGATTTATTAAGCATGGTTATTAATAAAAGTAAACTATCATATTTAATATAGGGGTATAATGAAAAATACATAAGTAAAATTTACATTTCCAACAAATATTAATTTCAAATTCTTAATCTATGTAAAAAGTCAAACCATGCCTATCAAAATAGGACGGTGGGAGTATATGATTATTAGTACGAGGTAGACATTACCAAGTTACTTCCACTCTCATCAAGAATTCCTGCGGCAGCCGAAGCATAGTTTACTCCAAACCAAATGTTTTCCCTGTAGTTACTAGGATTGTTGTACACAAGAAGTAGAGGCAATCCCACCAATTTTGCTACACAACAGAATCAACCGTCAGTTAACATCGAGAAAGTATTTACCTTGTCTAAAACTTGAAAATAGTTCTTTTGAGGAGAAAGTAGCGTTAGAAAGTGATTACTCTGTAAATGAAACTACGGGTCCCACTTAAAGTGCGTTTGGAATTGAATTTTGAAAATTAATATCTGAATACCAAGAAAGTCGACTATGATCTTCCCGTCAGAGAATCTTCAGATGGACCATTGGTGAGATCGATACCATAAGAGCATCTCCAATGCATAATTTCCCCACATCCTCTATTTTTGTCCACGTGGCGGAGAGATAAAGACACACAAAAAAATTATGGGTCCCACATTTTTTTCTCTTTTTCTCACTTTCCCTACTTTTTCCCACTTTTTCACCATAAATTCCCGTGCCACCTCCACATCTAGAAATCCAACTTCACATCCTCCACTATTATTTTATTATTATTTTTGAATTTGTTTCTACATCTCTCCTACTTTTTCACTTTTCCCTCTCTTTTTCACTACACATCCTCTATTCTCTTTTCAATCCACCTAATCATCTTCTCTCTATCTCTCTCCTCCACATCACACCTTAACAACACATTGCAATGGAGATGCCCTAAGGATAATAGTTGCATTTTGTTGCAGTTATGTGGAAATCTATGTTGTTTCCAAGGTCAATAAGTGAATCACCAAACACATACATTGCTGTGAATATGGTTTTGCCTTCACTCCAATGGTCCATGGGAAACAAATCAAACTTGTGCTACAGGGACGGATGTAAGAGTTAACTAGACTATGCAGTAATTAGGTTCTAGAAAAATATTACTAAAACATTGTGTACACAACTCAATTCAAGCCAGTTGGACCTGGTGGTAAGGGACACAAGCCTTCTACAATTAGGTCGTTGGTTCAAATCAGCTGTTGTCACATTTGACCTTTTCTTTTCCAGTTTTTAGTTTTAATCGAAGTAATTTACAGAGTCGCAATTTTAAGGACCCCCAGATTGCATGTTGGTCGGTGCCCTAGAGTAAGGATGTTAATTATTATTTCCTTTTCTTGTTTTTTTATGTTAAGTGGATTTTTATTTTATTTTATCATGCCGTATTTTAATATGTTAAATTGTTGTTTCACATTATTTATATATTATTATAGAGAGATCGTCAAAAATTATTTTAAATAATTTTATGCTTTAAAACTCAATCGACTATAGTTATGTTGAATAATATTATGTAATGATTTTTCTTATATTTGCTATATATAAATTTATTATGTCATCTTTTTTAAGTTGAGAGCGATCAAGTAACTAGTCAAATTCCTCCCAAAAAAAATTTAACCAGTCAAATTGTTTTCTTAAGCTCAACAATGCACTGAATAAAATAAAACCAATTTTGCAAATCAAATCAAATTATTATTTCATTTTAATTTGTTTTTGTTTTGCAAAATCAATTTAGCAAACGGTGATTTTTAATAATATATTAAAAAAAGTAAGAAAAATAAGTTTGATGACCCTTTCTCGATAAGGGGGCGCTCGGCCTCCTTCCAACCCACAAACTCTCTTTCATAAATCCAGTTAAGTCTTGCAAAAAAACCTGGATCCGTCCCTGCCTGTGCACATCAACAAAACAAGTATAGGAAATAAGCATTTAGCTTCCATGTTGTTATTTTCACTTGAATTAATTCTTTTTCTAACTGCACAATTTATATAGCGTGAGAGTGACAAAATGGCTTTTTCGATTGTGCTCAATTATGGTGCTTTACTGTTGGGAGTGCAATTGAATAGCCAGAATTATGATGGCTAAGGTGGCAAAGCATATTAATGTTGACGGAGTATTGTGCAAATTATGGCCGCTATCTACTACTATTCTACTTTCTATTTAGTTGCCCAAATCCTCAGGGCATGTTACAAGCTCTGCCTTATTGAACTTGTAGATTGTGAGAATTTTAATTTGTGCAATATTTACACCAAATACCAGTACTAGCTTGAAATGAAAAAAATAAAAGGTTGTATCACGCGTTCCAAAATGCTCGTCTACATTTCTTCTATGAAACATTTAATCTCGAAACTTAATTTTGTTATCCAGACGCACTTTGCGCTTTTTTTTTTTAGTTTACTTAGATTCGCCTTGCCATGTAAGCTCGCCTAAGCTAATTCAGAAAAATAATCTTCCTAGGAATTCATTGTATGTTATGGCTGGACCAATTTGCAGCCTTGAACAATATTAAAGGAAGGAAAAAACAAATATCTTGTGTGTCGTATCGCATGCTAAACAAGTCAAAAAAATAATCTTTGAAAGAATTCATCATATGTTGTTGCTAGAAATCACGCACAGAAAGGGTTGAAAACAGTCAATAAAAAAGTGTATCATATTAAAGCATGTTAGATTTTTACTCATATATATTTTTATACATTTTTATCCGTTTTTTCTTGATTTGAATTTGGTCAAACTAATTACATCGACATATCTCGTAGGACCTATATATATTATACAAATCTTCACCATTCAACTGCTAATTTCTTTAACAAGATTTGAAGACCCCTTTTTCCTTAAACATATGTTCAATTGTCCACCTTTTCTTGATTTTCTTGGGCAACTACACGTTGTGCCTACTTTCATGTTTGTTAAGCACAATAGAAGCCGTCGGGCGTGCGCACTTTCACTTTCATATTTTATGCCACTGCATTTTGCATCATTGACTCATTTTTAACATTTAATGAATTAATCGATTATCACTTTCAAAGATTTTTCCTACGAACTTTTATTTTCAGAAAAGGAACATTTGCTACAATTGTTCCACTGTTTAGCTAGAAAAAGAGTAAATTATTTGATAATAAATTGTTCTACACAAACAAACATACCAAATGCAAGCTGATATAAACTTGTCTTCCCTCTTTATGTTACAAAGATGTGAGGATCCATTATAGCAGATGCAAGCTCGATTAATTGCCACCAGCCACATTACTGCTGGCTGCTTCGCTGAATGACGCAGCCAAGTATTCAGCCAGGCTTGGCTCCGACGTTGATTTCTTTGAACCTCCTGATGAAACTCTAGGTTTTTTAAAGCCAACAGATTCCTCAGGCAACGATTTTGCAGAATTTTCGTTACAAGTTTGACTCTTCCAGATAACAGGTATCAGCCCCTCCCATGGGTCTTCAACCATTTCGTGCTTGTAGTACAAATCGGGCCTTCGCTCTGCTGAGATTGGACTATGTGAACCCACTCCTCTCCTTCCTCTCTGTCCGGAACCAGGACTGAAGCTATTAGGAGTACTGCTGTTGTACCTTTGACCATAGGAGGGACTGCTGCTGTGCCTTTGACCTCTGCCCCCGCCGTAACTAAAATTAGAAGTACCTCGTCCAGAACCAGGGCTCGAGAAATTTCCTCTTGAGAAATTAGGAGAATTGTTGTTGTAATTAAAGGCACCAATAGGTGGACCCCATGTGCTTGGAGGATTTCTACCTGAAGGACTGGCTAAAGGGCTTCCAACAGGACCATAGTTTTGATAGGGTCCAGGTGGTTGGAACGTTCGGTTACCAGGAGAGTCTATGGTTTGATGTCGATATGCTGGGGAGGGACCCATATCCGGAGGCCTCGGTCCTGCTCAAAGACATTCAATATATGATAACATCATTGCCTGGTTATATTGCAAAAATTTCAGGTCTCAATAAATATAATAAGCCAATATGTTTGGATGAAAATCGTCGGAGCTGTATGATTTGCGCGGGAATTTAAAAAAAAAAAAAAAAAAAAGAGAGAGAGAGACGACAAGTAATAATGGAGAGTGTTTCTTCGACTTCTTTGAACCTCGACTTCATCACTACATTATATCTTAACTCAATAACTTCATTCTCGTTCACCCAAGCAGGCATCTCAAAAATAATACTTCCCATGTCCTTCAGGTTCAGACTAATATTGGTTTTTTTTTTTTTTTTTTGGTAAGAAACTATACTTTTATAAAGAATCGAAGCAATAAAAGATTACAGAAACAAAAGTGGACAAGCCATCCACTCAAAACTAGCAACAAGAATCTAGCAAGTGACAAAAAATCAGAAACCCAAAACTATGGGCTACTGGGTACAATAGTACAGAGAGCACTTAAAGGATGTAAGCAGAACAAGAAATTTTCTAAGTCACTAAGAATCCCAGTAGCTCTAGCCCATAAGCCCGTGAAAAAAATGATGTTATCCCAAATTTCGTCTAAGGGGCGTTCCAAATTCTCAAACATACTTCGATTTCTCTCCGTCCATATTGACCATGCTGCTGCCATTACCATCATCTTCCATAACTTCTTCTTTAACTTCCTATTCCCCCGAAATGACCATTTGATGAGAATCAACTCAGCCCATCTTCTTGGTAGGGCACTCACTTCCCCGAATAAACTCTAAATCCTACCCCAAATACTTCTAGCAAAATCACAATGCATTAGGAGATGATCTATGTTGTCTTCCTCTCTTCTACACATTATATAATATGAGGGGGATATGTACAAGAACGACCTTTTCAATTGCAACAAATCACAAGTGTTTACCTCTCCCAAAGTAACCAATCTAGCAAAAACTTTTCCTTTTGAAGGTACCACACTCTTCCAAATGAAATTGAATTGAGGGCAATTTGAGCCACATAATGGGTGAAGAACAGCATAGAAGAAAGATTTGCAAGAAAAGCATCCCGAAAGATGGCCAGTCCACAATCTTTTATCTACCGATGATGTGTTTATGCGGGTGGTTTCAAGCAGGCTCAAAAGAGAGATGAATTCATCAATGTCTCTATCACTTAAATTTCTACAGAACTCGAGGTTCCAAACTGGGTTAGAAGAAGATGGGAAAGTAATAACATGACAGATGAGGGCATTTTTGTTGTTGGATATCCGAAATAAATGGGGATACGCCTCTTGAAGAGGTTGGTGACCAATCCAATTGTCTAGCCAAAACCAGATTTTATCACCTTTACCAACTACAAATTTGGTGTTTTCCACAAATTTCTCCCAAACTCTTGCCATAGATCTCCATGGTGCCCGAAAAGTTGAGTTAACTTCAGTGTTTGCATCCCATCCATTTGAATGCAGGCCATACCAATTGAGGATAATGAAATGCCAAAGTGAATCTGATTCATTGGGAAGCCGCCATAACCATTTCCCTAATAGGACCAAGTTCTTCAAGTGTAAGTTACCTCTTCCCAAACCACCATATAGCTTGGGTTTCGTTGCGATATCCCACTTGACCAAATGGTCACTATGTACCTCACCTTTCCCTTCCAAAAAAAAAACTCTCATCATTTTCTCAATCATCTTCACCACCTTCATAAGCATTTTGAAAACTGACATAAAATATGTGGGGATGCTTCCCAAGACTAATATTGTTGGGAGAACCAAATAAAGAACTCCCTTCTGTCTCACTATAACACCAAGTTTTCAACAAGATGTTCAATCATTGCATATTTGCATCTTAACGCATATCCTGCCAAAGCCAGAAGCTTTTCAACATCACATACAATCACATTAAGAGACCGTTTGGTCCTAAGAGTTCATTTCACCTTTTTTTCTCAAATTCATTCCAACCATAAATATCTATGGGATACATATCAATCACCTTTCAATGATACATTCTCTCACACTCTCAAACTACTTACATTTCTCCACACACTTTCAATTCACGTTCTCTTGGTCATTCAATTGTCTTCAACATTGAAAGGTTACCCAAAAATTCCAGCATACCAGAACTTTTCTGTTTTCAAGTTACCCGAGCTATCATTTCTCAAAATTACACAGCCGACCTTAGTGACCTATATACTATGCACGAGAGCAATTAAAATAGCACCCCAGAGAAAAAGGTAGTATTAGTCAATGTTTACAAAATGATGCATATGGCATCTTAACAAGAACAGAAATATGAGAGAAGAAGAAGCATAAATGGCATACTTGGAGGCATGTTGAAATATTGTTGTGGAGCCTGGCCAGGAGTCTTGTTGGTAGAGAATGCTGCCATAGGATCTGTGTAATAGTGGAATCCTGGAGAAGCATAGTTTGTTGGAATCGTGGTATTGTCTTCAACCAAAGGATTGGAAAGGCCATGACTGAATATTCCAGAACTTTCAGGCATTGTAACATTCCCTCCTTGACTCGCTTCCATTCTCATAGCTTTCAGCCTTTCCTTTCTTTTCTCGGATTCCTCCATTTCTCTTAACTATTTCAATACGAAAAAAAAAATCAGATTGATACCTCCTGGGGGATTTTGGCCTTTCACAGATTGATTGAACTTGAGTGCCGAAGAGAATAAAACCATACACAATGGTATGAAATCAAATGAACTGCCTTCTGGGAAATCAGCTGTCGCTACAATCAAGGAAAAACGATTCTGAGAAATAAATAAATAAATAATTCTAAGGAATTGAGTCATTCACATCAATCAGACGAGTGAATTTCAGCATCTAAACCAAATGGCGGAGCCAGCTGCTTGAATTTAAGGGTATAATTGACGTCTTCAAAAAGAAACGAAAAATAGATACTTTATTACAAGTGTTCCCTACGTGTTCGGTCCAACGGAATTCTTAATTTGGACATTTGGATATTTATGTATATTTTGATAATATATTTTCATATTACAACTCATTTAGATATCCCAAATGTTCACATCGTAATTTTGTATCAAAATTCTTAATCAAGGATTCAATGGAGGTTCTTGACACGCCCCGTCCCAAATTATCTCTAATAACTTGACACGTGGCGTGCGCCGACAATGGAGGCCAACCTAATACTTGACCCACTGCCAAGGCAAGCTGAACTTGACATGAAATTATAATTTATCTGTACTAAAATGAGCTTATAATAATTATAAAAGGGCTTCCTAAACGAATTCGAATAACCCATCCGAAAATATTTGATATCATATGTAGAAATTGTGGAAAAAGAATTACAATTGAGAAAGTGATGAATAATTCAAAAACCATTGATTAAAAAAAAATATTTATAATAAATAAATAAAAACCTCAACCATGTTTGACATGCATATAAAAATGTGACGATCGCTAAGTTAAAATATGAATCATCTGAATACTATGGTGGTCTCGAGCGCACGTAATCCACTAATGCTCAAGCTCGGTCTTTCCTATAAGAAAACGTTAGGGGAAAATACGTGAGTTTTGTAACTCAGTGAGTGGATAAGTTCAGAAATATACGTAGCTTTCCATCTAAAATACCTTCATAAAATCTCTTTATAACCAAATGCATAAATATCATAAATAATTGAAAACCATCGAGGTAATACTAATAACTGAAATTGTTCTAGTTGAACAACACTGATTATACTGTTTCAAACGGATTTTGCTTTCAAATCAGATTACGTAACTAAAAATAATTTCTTGAAAAATAACATCAAAAGTACCGACGAGCAACAACACACTTGTGTAGAGTACTCTCAATACACGTGGTGTGTCGCTCAAAAGTCTGTTCCGTCTGAATATCTGGTCATACGCGCGCAGAGCAAGCCCCAAATGCTAAACACCCCCGTACACGGCCCAAAGCCTATGTGTGTACGAAAGTGGGTCCCAAAGACCTCTGTAATCCTGGTCATACACTGTGGAACATATTACAACAGTGCAGAGCGGGTAAATCTAACGTGGCACTTTATGATGGTTTAAAAAAAAATATTCACATGATCTTTTGGAAAGGAAAACTCTACTTAACAAAATCCATGCTTTCTGAAAGATTTATTGCAGCAACATATCATGAAAATCTTTAAAAGTATATTGGAATTTAAAAAGTGCTACTTTATGGAAAAAAATAATTTTTCCACTCACAGAACTACGAATTGCTTCTAATTCGATTGGTAGGCTTCCCCAATCGTCTCGTCACCACCTGAAATAATAATAGTACTCTAATCAAAATCTATACACGTGAATTTTCAACCAATTGCCCACCCACATTCAATACCAAACCTTAACTTTTCTAACATTCTCCAATTTCCCAATTCCGTTACTTTATTCCACTTCTTTCATTGATTTTACCATATCTCATACCGTTGTAACCAGCCAATTGAATCCCAAAATAAATCCCTAAATTTTTAGCATTTAGGTCATGTTAGTTTCAATCCACTTCATCATCCACTACTCAATTACCGTCAATTCCACTCCAAAATAATTAATTATGGCCAAATTACATCTTAATGACACCTAATTGACCCAAATTAATGATAAATTTCGAATCCCCAATGTCTATTGGTAAAACCCTAAAATTGATTTCACTATTTACCTCGAGTTTAATAGGGTCAAATTGAAGAAACTTACTTACCACGCGAAACAACGACGAATCCACGCTTTCTTCTTCCTTTTTCCTTTTTCCTTTTTCTCTTTTTCTTTTCTTTCCCTTTTTTTTTCTTTTTCTCGCGATTGGCTGGCTTCTGGTTTCTCACGCAGGTCACAAAAAGTTCAAGATTTGAGGGCTTGTTTGATTTCTAATATATATACATATAATCTTATATATAATTGCAATAAGGCCCCCTTTCTCTTATTTGTCTGATTTAAGTTGGTCCTTGAGAGCTTATATTGCATCTGTAATCCATGAACTTTTAATTAAATCAATCAAATCCTTAAACTTTCGATAGACCAAATTAAATTCCTTTAAAACTTTCACTTTGACCCATAATTATCGGCTTTGACCAAGTGGTAGCCAAAATTTTAACTACAGAAAATCCGGGTCGTAACAGTTCTACACATCAAATTCAAACCTTATATCTCTAAGGTCTTCAACATCAACTTCATCCGTTTCATCCCCAGGCCTAACATCCCTTTTATCCTCAACATCCACTTCATCACCAACACTAACATCCGTCTCATCCCCAACATTATTTTCACCCCTTTTATTATGAATATTCCGCCGATTGTCATTATGCTCATTACAAAACAAAGTAGACTCACATTTAAAGTACCTGTACTTCTCCATAGTTGACACAAACAATAGATTTAAACAACTGTGTAGAAAAACATTCAACGAAAGTCGCAATCACCATTTTTGCAACAATTAGAAGTCAAATACCACAATCCACAAGTAAACACAGTTAAGCTTCACAATTTAGCTTAATACTTGACAAATTAACAATTCCCCAATTCATAATATTCCAACTGAACAATTGCACATTCACAATTGATCATTCCAATGCTTCACTTATCCAAACTAAAACATGATATTCAATTACAAAATTAAAATTTCACATACCCAAAATTGGAATCACCAAATGATAATTGAGTCAAAGTCTAGAAACTGAAGAGGTGGCAGGTGCGATAGCTGCTGATGACAAAAATCGCAATGTGAGACAGTATACTGACTGGTGACTCAGCTGCTGAAAATTGAAATAAGGGAAACTGGGATATTTGAGAGCAAATTATATTTTTAAAAAAACAAAAAAAAAAAAAAAGGAAACCTACCAGAATTAGAGTTCTCTGTTTTCAATCGGTGAGCACCAACTCAGACTCCAGACTGCCGTCTTTGGGCTGCGGTTGCAACTCGCCACTACCGGCGGCCCGGCGCTGCTTTTGGGTGGGGCGTTGTAAGAATATGAGCTGTGAGTTGTTCTGCAATTCGAGACATGAGTTCAGAGTTGTAAGCTGCGCTTTGCTTGGGACTTTAGGTCGAGGGATTCGGATTCAGAAATTAGAATCGGATGGGACTAACGGCGCCCTAATTTTGGTCAACACACCCACTAAACAACTATAATTTTACCCCCCTTTTATTTTTTATTTTTTATTTTTTTTTTCCAACCACCATTGGAACAAAAAAAATAGGGAAATTGGCACAAATGGTCCAATAAAAGTTGTTTTAGTACCCAAATAGTCCAAAATAAAAATAAGTAGCGAAAATGGTCCAGAAAAAGTTGGTTTGTTGTGCAAATTGTCCAAATTGATGATTTTTCATGAGATTTTGCTTATTTTGTCTTCTTGTGTGGGGGTATTTTGGTCATTCGATTTAAAATAAATTGTACAAAAGGTCTTAAATTTTAAAAATTATTACAATCAAATTTCGAAGTTTGAAACATATATACTTTAGTCCCAAATTTTTATTAAATTGCACAATTTGGTCCATAATTAATTTTATCGAATAAATTTGATACCAATTAAATAGTTTTTATAAAAAATTTTCAACACAGTAGTATTTGTTCGCATTAATATCACAACTTTCAAATGTTACTGTGCATTAATATCACAACTTTCAAATGCGAACAAGTGCTACTGTGTTGAAAATTTTTTATAAAAACTACTTAATTGGTATCAAATTTATTAGATAAAATTAATTATGGACCAAACTGTGCAATTTAATAAAATTTTGAGACTAAAATATATATGTTTCAAACTTTGGAATTTGATTGTAATAATTTTTAAAATTTAGGACCTTTTGTATAATTTATTTTAAATCGAATGACCAAAATACCCCCACACAAGAAGATAAAATAGGCAAAATCTCATGAAAAATCATCAATTTGGACCATTTGCGCAACAAACCAACTTTTTCTGGACCATTTGCGCTACTTATTTTTATTTTGGACCATTTGGGCACTAAAACAACTTTTATTGGATCATTTATGCCAATTTCCCAAAAAAATAAAATAAAATTTCAATAGCTTTTGCTACTATTTTTTATAGTAATTATTATCGGAATGGCAATCAAAAGATGGAGAGAAAAGAGGGGGATCCCTCTTCAATTGTTGCAATTTCCGGAATAAATATTGTCGGAAATTGCAACAGTTTGCTTCCATTAGTGCTGCTCCGTGAGCGGAGGTGTGTGGCTCAATATTTGAAAAGTTAGAATCAAAATTAAAATCTTAATTTGTTAATTAATAATAATAATAAGTAGTCTATAAAATTTACGATGCGAGAAAAACATAAAATGCAATTCATAAAATATAGCTCCCAAAATATTTAATACGAACGAGGCATTATATTTTAACACACTAGTAACTCTCACGCTAACATTTCTTAAGGCCGTTTCTGGTCCCCGCACGGGACCAGAAAATTGAACTGCTCCCCCACCCGGGCCCCACCGCCATCAGGGGGAGCTGTGTGTGTGCAGGTTTCACTATTCAAGCACCCCGCGCGGGTGCTTGAATTTTTCCAAACATTTCTTACAATGTACATCACTAATATTGTTATACATTTATTGAAAATATGGTTACGTGGACATGGAGGAACACTCCTATTGTAAGTGGACATTTAGGCCTTGTTCTCTACACAATAAATTCCATCCACTTCAACTTACTATTTTCTGTCTCATCATTTTCAACCACTCAAATATTAATTTGAGCATTTGTTTATATTTTTTAATATATTTTCTCCAATGCTCAACCATACACTATCACAAAATTCGAGTAGACAAAATTTATTTTGAAAAGAACAAGCCCTTAAGTGGGAAGTATAGCATATTCCGAGGGGGATTAATTACGTAAACGGACAACCCAAAACCCGTATCTCCCCAAATACCCATTGACCCAATAAGAAGTCCCAAAAAAAAAGGAAAAATGGGTTCCGTACTTACACGACCTAGTCTCCACCTTTTCCCTTCTATTCCCTTCCCCGTTATCTTCACCGTTTACAGTCGGTAACTTCAACAAGCGACTGCAAAAAATTTTGAAAATTTACCTATCAACGGCTACAATCAACCCAAGGATTCCATCGTAGAAGAACTTCAAAGAAGGCTCTTACTTCTCCATCAATAGCTTCGCTCAATTTTTGCACAAAAGGTAACCCTAAATCACAATTCTTCTTAGATTTGTTTAAAGATTTCGTTTTTCTCTTGTTTGCCTAAATCACAATTTTAAGGATTATTGAACGAGTCTTTATTTGTAAACCAATCGAGATTTTACTCTTCAAATTTCAACCTTTCTCCTGCTTCTACAAGTGCCATTGCACGAAATTTTATTACCCATGCTTTTAGAAGCTTTCACCTTAACAAGACCAAGGTATGTGGGTATTTTACTCTTCCTTTTATTGTCATCTCTTAAGATTTGGTAGGTTTTTCAAGGAGATGTAAACATTCTGTAATTCAATTTTCCATTAGTTTATGAAAAACGAATGTGACCTGCATGCCAGTAGTGTGATTGAAGACAAATACCAATACACATGGTATTCTCTAATAACAAATTATTAAAATCATCAATATTAAATGAGGAACCATTAAGCAATCCGAACATGTTCTAGTGTAGCATGATAGTTATTGCTAGCTATAATGTCATTGTGTGTAGTTTTATATGTGTGGTTTGGTGGTGTGGTAAGGAATTGAACTTGTCTGTATTCTTAGTTTCACATGTCCTTTTTGTTGCAATTAGAACTATTATTGCTGGAATCAAAATAGTGGATCCTTTAGTCCATAATAGTGATTGTTTTATGCGGTTAAGGTCCATTGTTAATCAGGAAAGAAAATTGAAGAGAATGTAATGCACAATATACTAATGACTGAGTTGAAATGGAGAATGACTAAATGTATTCTATATAATTAATGATACCTAAAAGAGAAATTCTAAGGAACGGCTCTTGGATTAGTATTATTTATGATGATGAGTATTGATGTCCATAAATCAAACTTTGTAGAAATCTTGATGTTAACAATGATTAGTGCTAAGCGCACACACTAAAAAGGATATAACCAAATCTAGGCAATAGCGAGTATTAAGTCAAACTCTTCTCTAATGTCAAACTAATGGAGAAAGTTGAGATATATTTAGAAATGGGAACAAAGAATAAAAGTAATATTCATCATGTTTATCTTGATTATAAGTGAAATCTGGTGTACTCGTAGCTATTTTGTCTAATACTTACGCACATCTTGTGTAACTTGATGAAGCTCAGTATTATCTTTTATTTTACTTTTTAATTATTTGAATTTGAAAGAAATCTTGTTTGTCACAGCTGTGGTGTTGACATTAGGGTATTGAAGAATAAGAACCTGAATCAATAAAAAAGATGCCTTTTTTCAACCTTTTTTTCAAAATGTTACTGGGAGCTTTTGACGAAAAGGGGTAGGCCAGTATTTGATTTAGAATCCTGTGCTTCTAGGACCATTCTGGTGCTGTCTAATTTTCCCCATAGGAAAATTTTTGTTAAGATGTTAATATAAATGGAAGAGGAATTCAATCCAGCAGATTTTTAAATCTTGAAAAAACTAACTGTGGGAGCATAACTTCAGACAAAATCCAAGTCTGCCTTCCAAAGTAATCTCATTCTAATATACAGACCACCTAACTTGTTTTTCAACTATTTATTTATGTTTATTTAACTCAAAAATAGCTCAATTCTGTAAGACATAAGAATATCTGAACATCTTAATAAAGTGAGCCTACACCGATACTTACTATCTTGGACTTGTTATAATTTGTGATTGAATGTGTTGTTCATTATGTTACAGGGGTGATTGTGGGGTTTTCACGATAAAGTTCATCGAATTCATGCAGGCAGGGCTCGATATCAACCTTATTAGTCATTCTCATATGTCATCATGGAGGAAAAAATTGGCAGCTGAAATTTATTGGCAAGATTTCGATCCGTAGACATTTTGGACTTTCATAGTTTTCATGAATTTTGTCAAGTATGTATATGTAATGTAGAGTTAGCAACTATGGTGAATGTTAGAGTTTCTAATGTATGTTTATTTCTCGTAAAACATTACATAACTTGGTTGTGGATGAATGCGAGGATTATGTTGGTATTTCTAGATCTTTGTATGGTTTGTTGATATGTACAGGTTTTATTTATTTGTTCCAAAATATAGAGGAAATGCTGCTGAATTTTTTATGTAGATTCAATGAGTACGGCAGGTTTGCCGTTCTACAGCTTCCAGAACGGCAACCTTGTCTTACATTTGGAAAATCCCGATTTATGCCATTTTTTCGACATTCAAACCTTCATAGGCATTAGAGGATCATTATTGGGTGAATAAAACGCATTTAGCATGTGACGGATCCCTCTTGTGTGCAATAGGAGTGTGGAGTTCGATTGAGAAACTATAAATGAATGTTTGATTGCAATGCAAACCCTTCATATACCATTGAAATTACTATTCCTATCCAAATGGTAATGATTTGTGTACAATAAATAACATGATTAGCATGATTCGATGAATATGACATATTTTCCGTTCTACAGTTGCAGAACGACGGTCTTGTCTTGCATTGGGGAATCTGCCATTAATCCCATTTTTGAACATTTGAATCTTTGCAGGTGTTAGAAATCATTATTGGGTGAATAAAATGCATTTTTTTTTTAATTTTTTCAAGACAATCATGGTAACACTGCCTCCATAAAATTGAGAAACAGTTATAGAAATAATGAAATGGTAGCAAAGCTGGAAAAAAATGCAAATATTTGTTTCACAAGTATGAAACATGGTTTCATACGTATGAAACCATGTTTCGATGGAATGAAACATTAGCTCGGAAAAAGAATGCATATATTGGTTTCATACGTTTCATACGTATGAAACCATGTTTCATACATATGAAACAGGGTTTCATACGTATGAAAAATGAGCTGGAAAAAAGAATATATATATTGGTTTAATATGTTTCATACGTATGAAACCATGTTTCATACATATGAAACAGGGTTTCATACGTATGAAACATGAGCTGGAAAAAAGAATACATATATTGGTTTCATACGTTTCATACGTATGAAACCACGTTTCATACGTATGAAACCATGTTTCATACATATGAAACAGGGTTTCATACGTATGAAACATGAGCTAGAAAAAAGAATATATATATTGGTTTCATACGTATGAAACTTTTCATACATATAAAACCAACTTTTATGTGTGTGAAAATTATTTTTATTAACAAGCATGAAACTTATTTTCACATAACAAACAACATATTATAAAAAGAATTACGGAATAAAAAGGATTCGATGGATACGACACGTTTGCCGTTCTATAGCTTCCAGAACGACATTCTTGTCTTTAGATGGAAAAACGCCATTTTTTGCTATTTTCTTGATAATAAAACCTTCCTAGGCATTGGAGGATAATTATTGAGTTAATAAAATGCATTTCACAGGTAAGGGATCCCTCTTAAGCACCAATGGGAACGAGGGGTTCGGTTGGGAGACCATAGACAAATGTTTCCTTGCGATGCAAACCCTCCCTACACCAGTGAAATTGCCATTCCTATACAAATGGTGATGAATGGTGAAGACGGAATCAAGGGATGAGTCAGATTCGACGATATGACACTTTTGCCGTTCTACAGCTTCAGCACGACAATCTTGTCTTACACTGGGGAAATCGCCATTAATGTCATTTTCCGAACATTCGAACCTTCTTAGGCGTTAGAGGATCATTATTGGGTGAATAAAATATGATTCACATGCTATTCCCTATTCACATGCTCATTTGTAGGAAATGAGAGTGAGGGATCACTCTCCATTCATAGGAAAGTGGAGTGTGGTTGGGAAAGGGATGAATGCTTGTTTGTAATAAAAACCTTAGCCACCTCATTCAAATGGCCATTCGCACTAATCAAGTACCGGAACAAAAGAGAATTGTGGAATAAAATGATTGGGACAAAAAGAATTACTGAATAAACAGGATTCGAAGGATACGACACGTTTGCCGTTCTATAGCTTCCAGAACGACATTCTTGTCTTTAGATGGAAAAACGCCATTTTTTGCTATTTTCTTGATAATAAAACCTTCCTAGGCATTGGAGGATAATTATTGAGTTAATAAAATGCATTTCACAGGTAAGGGATCCCTCTTAAGCACCAATGGGAACGAGGGGTTCGGTTGGGAGACCATAGACAAATGTTTCCTTGCGATGCAAACCCTCCCTACACCAGTGAAATTGCCATTCCTATACAAGTGGTGATGAATGGTGAAGACGGAATCAAGGGATGAGTCAGATTCGACGATATGACACTTTTGCCGTTCTACAGCTTCAGCACGGCAATCTTGTCTTACACTGGGGAAATCGCCATTAATGTCATTTTCCGAACATTCGAACCTTCTTAGGCGTTAGAGGATCATTATTGGGGTGAATAAAATATGATTCACATGCTATTCCCTATTCACATGCTCATTTGTAGGAAATGAGAGTGAGGGATCACTCTCCATTCATAGGAAAGTGGAGTGTGGTTGGGAAAGGGATGAATGCTTGTTTGTAATAAAAACCTTAGCCACCTCATTCAAATGGCCATTCGTACCCAACTGGCGACTGGAACAAAAGAGAATTGTGGAATAAAATGATTGGGACAAAAAGAATTACTGAATAAACAGGATTCGAAGGATACGACACGTTTGCCGTTCTATAGCTTCCAGAACGACATTCTTGTCTTTAGATGGAAAAACGTCATTTTTTGCTATTTTCTTGATAATAAAACCTTCCTAGGCATTGGAGGACAATTATTGAGTTAATAAAATGCATTTCACAGGTAAGGGATCCCTCTTAAGACCAATGGGAACGAGGGGTTCGATTGGGAGACCATTGACAAATGTTTCCTTGCTATTGCAAACCCTCCCTACACCAGTGAAATTGTCATTCTTATACAAATGGCGATGAATGGTGAAGATGGAATCAAGGGATGAGTCAGATTCGACAATATGACACGTTTGCCGTTCTACAGCTTCAGCACGGCAATCTTGTCTTACACTGGGGAAATCGTAGGCGTTAGAGAATCATTATTGGGTGAATAAAACAAGAGTTGCATGCCGTTATCTGTTCGTGCTCCCGTTTATGGGAAAGGAGAGTGAGGGATCAATCTTTGTTTATAGAAACGTGGAGTTTAGGTGGGAAGCGAATGCTTGGGTTCTATGCAAACAATACGGAAACCACCGAATTTGCTATTCCCACCCCATTGGTGATGACTGGTGCAAGCAGAATCACCGGATGAGCAAGATTCGGCGAATACGACAGGTTTGCCGTGCTATTGCTTCCAGAGCGGCATAATTGTCTTTTGTACGAAAAACCCAAATTAATGCCATTTTCTGAATATTCGAACCTTCGTATGCGTTGGAGAATCATTATTGGGTGAATAAAATGCATTTCTGTAAACTATATTACCATCCTCAAACTTCGAGGAAATGTGCTCTCCAATCAACATATACGAAGCATGTCTGTGATCACGATTATGAATGGTCATGGAGCAACTGTGCTGCCTAGTGTATATCCTCACTTGAAACATTTCAGAATTTATGAATTTTGTAGCCCGGAGCCGCCACTCACATTTTTCACTACGACAGGTGACTTCATATCTCCACTTACATGATTTCTTCACATTATACTCAAATTGACATTTCACAGCAAGCAGCTGTAACTTTTGTACCAAAATACTTTTGGTTGAGTATATTTGTTTCACTTGAAAATCATCAGATTCTAAGATTCTTACGGCTGGTCCAGGCAATTGTGGAGCTACATCAAGTGTTGGGCTGTAAGTATTTGTTAGAGCAACACTTTCATGCTCTTTAGGATCATCTCTAGCCGCTTGTGTAACAATTGACTCTGCTAAATCTTGTGTTTCTACACCAATTGCTAAATCTTGTGTTTCTACAGCAGTTGCTAAATCTTGTGTTTCTAGACCAGTTGGAATTACATCCAAAGAATCCCAATCAAAATGAATTCTTTCTGTACTTTCCTCTTCAACATATTCCCCAGTGCATACTTGCTCAAGCTCCATGGTCGTTTTTGTTGTCTCTGTTAACTCCACACCTTCTTTACTATGCACTAATAAAGATGACGTATTAACATCCACTCCATATTCCCCTAAGCTACCGCTCCCTGAATTCTCATGGAAAAATTTAGGTCTTAGAGATACACAAAGTGGAACTTCTTTGCTTGCGGATAGATATCACTGCACATTGTTATCGCAGTCAATCTTAGTCGGTGCAAGTGGAAACATAGACATTCCAGGTACAAGTGATCTCATTTCGATTTCATGTAAGGTGGAATCTACCCCTATTGTCTCTTGGACTTTATTGTACAATTCGATGTATGAAATGCTCTTTGAGACGATAACGTGATTTGCTCTTACTGGACCATTCTCCGATGACCTCCATGTCCATCCGCCATCATTTTTCTCCACAAAATCACCCCCATGACAAATTGATAACCACAATGTATCCGCATTTTCCATGACTGCATTATAACAATATGTAAACTAGATTTTAGTATATGAATCTACCTAAATAAAAAAGAAAAAAAAAACTTCCAGGATAAAATTATATACACCCAGGATCAATAAAAACCTATAACAAAAAAAAAAAAAGATTCTCAAACTGCTGAAGCGCCATAAATGTCGTGATTGAGCGAAGATCACGGCATTTATGTCTCTATCTCCATTTTACCATATCAACTCATACAAACCGCATACATAGGTTTTATTCATCACATATCACTAATAAAAATAATTTAATTGTTGCAACTGCCTTCACGACATGAATGCCGTGACATTGTTAGAATAACGACACAGATGCCGTGACGCCTGAAACCCAGTAGTAAAAAAGCGAAGATGCAGCAGAGGTTCTTACAAAATGTGTATAAAAATTAAATTTCTGATCTTTATGGCTCTTCAAAGTAAGTTTATATAGCTCTTCAAAGTAAGTTTATATAGATGTAAAGCATACCTCTTAAAAGAACAATCCTCAAGAACACATTGATAAGGAGGTTATCAATTCTTCTTCAAAATCATATGGAGATCTCCCACAGACAATTGATAGAACTCACACAAGAATGATAAAAGTAGATCTCCCATTTCCCGCCTTTCTTCTACTCTCCCCGCGATGCCCAGATGATTTCACAGTAACAGAGGAGATGACGGAATGAAAAACCCGTTAGGTTAAAACTCCCTTTTCCCTTTTTTTTCTGGTTATTTAGTGATTTGGTCATATGGGTAAAATTTTATAGGGTGTGACCCTTTTAAATAAAATTTATGTTTGACTAGACTTTTTAAGTAAAAACCTCGGGTGTATAGGGCCACAATTGTTTATGAAATCAGAATTCCTATGTATAAAATGAAGAAAAAGACTACGAATCTTTTAATATTTGCAAAAGAGATATTTCATTTGATTTATTACTTTAAAAGATTACATTAATAAGTGTCCAATTATTCTCGTAAGTAGTAATAATCAATTTATAAAATGACAAAAAGTGTTTTTGAGTATGTAAAAATAAAAGGAGTCGCCACTAACAGCCATGTTTATTTTATTTTTATTATTTTTTTCCTTCTTTTAACATAAAGCGTTATCTAACTGCTACAAAGTGTTCCCTCCAAAAAAATAAAACTAAAAATAAAAACAAAAGCAAATAGAAAAACAAAAGGAAAAAATAAGAAAAATAAGCAAAAAAAAAAAAGAGAAGAAAAAATGGAAAAAAAATTGTATATCACTAATTGGGTTAAAATACCAAACTAGTATGTAAAAAATACACTTTTGACGATTTGGTATTTTAAAAAATTCTAACGACGTGTTGATATCTAGATCTTGTTCTCCCCATATTAAATTTTATTTACTCGAAGTACGCACTAGGTGCGCTTTCGAAAATTAAAGAAAATATATTACAAAAAAATATAAAGTAATTGTATAAATGATTAAAAATAGTGAGAAGGAAAAAGTTAGTGAAATTTACTATGTATAAAACAAGGTTTTAAAAATCAAATTTTGGACAATTAAATACTTTTCCTTGGCCGAATGTGAAATATTGATTAAAAAAATAATATTTTCAAATTTTCGTATTTTCCACCATTTTTATCATTCCTAAATCCCATTCTGATATTAAAAAAACTAAAATAAAAACAAAAATCTCCCTCGCTTCCACCAAAAAAGAACCACCAAAGAGTGGTGATGATGGTGGTGGTTTTTTTTTTTTGGTGGGAGGCGGGGGTTCTCTGAATTTTTTTCCTTTTTGTTATTTTTTTACATTATTTATACTTTTTACAGTAATATATTCCAATTAAAACTTTATATATGTACAATAATTATATTTATTTTTAACTGTTTGTCAAAATCAAAATGTCCACGTCTTTAATACTAAAGAAATTTCTAAAAAATTACGATATTAATGAGATCAAATGCCACGGTATTGAATATTTTCGAAAAAAAATTATTGAATTAGCATCAACTTAATACAATTTCTAATTTTTTCTTATTTCTTTATATTATGTATACTTTTTACAGTGAAATATTCCTATCAAAAGTTTATATATGTATAATAATTATATTTATTATTAATTGTTGGCCAAAATCAAAATGTTTTCGTCTTTAATGCTAAAAAAAATTTGAAAAATTATGATATTAATGCGATCAAATACTACGGTACTGAATATTTTTTATAAAACTATTGAATTGGCATCAATTTAATCTGATAAAGTTAATTATTAATCAAATAAATCTATAAAAAAGTAAATGGTCAAATTATGCAATTTAACTAAAAGAAGAAAAAAGGGGAAGAAATTTGAAAACGGAAAAACAGAAGAAATACAAAATATGTTAAGCAAAATTCAGAAAATGATTAAAGAATACGAAATTTTAAAAATATTATTATTATTTTAATCAAGACTCCACTGCGGGCCAAAGAAAAGTACTTAATTGTCCAAAATTTAATTTTTAAATACCAATGTGTCAATGGAATTTTTTAAAATACTAAATCATCAGACGTGTCTTTTTTTAATACTAATTTGGTATTTTAACCCAGCTAATTGTGTTGCAGGCTTGCAGCACGACGCTCACTGATGGTCACTCCTGCTCCCACTGTTGCCGCCACAATACTTCCATACATTGCGTTGCATTAACAAAATCTTTTACAGTTTTTAAACAAATATTTGCACCTTACAATTTGTTTAATTTGTAACAAGTTCTGCACCATAAAAAGAAGAACTGTGTCCCCACTATTAAATATGATCACACAACTTCAATGAACTTAAAGTTAATATAACAGAATGAACAAAATGTCAGCAAACAAGAAGTTACACAATGTGTCAACTTTCATTGTCCCACTGCAGAGCATCTTGAACCTAGTCACTTAAGCATCTTCACTTGCAAGATAGCCATAGTCGAGTAAGCTTGTAAGGGTTCGTCTGACCCCAGCCGTCATTAGCTCCATAGGTCGAAGTCCTTCCAGCTTACGAAATGCAGTAGCAACTACTGAAACAAAGATTTTCAAATCTTCACTTTTCTCCTTAACTTAGTAGCTCGCTTGGTAGTTGTCTGGGTTTCAACAACTGAAGTTGCATAGCGTCTCAGTTTCTCCAGGATTCTCCTCTCGCTAATACGTAACATCAAAGAGTGATATAACTTATACTCAGTTGCACGACAACAGCCCGCTAATGACATAATGTCATCATCCAGAGAACTATTCCCATAAAGAGCTTCACGAGAATCTGCAAGTGATGAAAGTGCTCCACCAACAACTTTGGTTAGCAATAAATTCTTGCTCACTGATCCTTTCATAAGCCGCAAATTCTGCTTTCCAGCGAAAGAGCATTTTGGAGATTTTTTGGGTTTTGCCACTGATGATAAAGAAAGATCGAGTTCATGATATACCTCCTCGGGTAACAACATTATGTACAGCAAAACTAACAAGTCAACTTCAGGTTCCCCATCAAATGAAATTTCAAAATATACTGAGTTTTGACTAACACATCCAGAATAGTCCAATTCTCTCCACAGTGATAATCTTCTTCGACTGTGACGACGTGAAAACAAAGATGAGCTCCATTGAAGGACAAGGTCTAAATCTATATTGACAATGTCAAATGGGTTATCAAGTTCTGCGAATCCGTATCTGTGCAGAAGTGCAGCATTACCCAATGATCCATATGTATTAAAAACCTGAAAAGATGGCAATAGGAATAATAGGCTTCAATTGATTACAAATATTTACATCAATTTCGACCCCTTGTTTCCTTGACTTCTAGACCACTCCAAAAATTATATTTTCAAAGAATCATTCGAGACATAAACTAAGGTACCCAGATGAAATTTTGGACTGTGCGGATGTTGCCCTTGGCATGTACAAACATAACCACAAGAGGAGTCAACAGCATTTATTTCCATCTTTGAGACCCAACATTAATTGCCTGTTTGGTCTGACTACGTGAATTGTTTATTTGGGAGAATATGTGGTTGAAAATGCGTTTGGAGAAAAGTAAAGTGAAAAGTAGTTGGACCAAACAAGCAACAATATATAACAGTCACTGCATGGAAAAGTGGACTACGCTACCTCAAATATGTAGCCAAGCTCACATGGTTAAATAAAAACATTACTAAACAAAAGAACATCCTAATGGCAATTAAGAAATTACATTTAGCGGACTTAAAGAAATGGAAAAACAATGATTGACAAAAGAAATCCATACCTCATTTCCACCCTTAACATCTTTAATCATGATCATTTCCAGAACTGTTGGGTCATCCCCTGAAGTAAGAGAAGATTCCATGTCATCCCCACTAAAACTATCCCTTTCAGAATGAGGTTCTTGGGCTGTAGGTTCATCGTCTGTGTCAATTTCAATATCACTCTTCTCAGTGCCAGCATCAGCGTCAGATTCTGAATCAGAAGATGTGGCCGTGAAGTGTACATCCTCAGCAGCTGTCTTGTGATTAAAGCTGTACATAGTAAAATAGAATCGATAAGGAATTGAACTCAATAAAAACCATCCAATAGCAAAGAGGAACACACCAAAGTTCTTTTATTTACTTATTTTTCATTTGCCTTGACTGCCAAAGATATTTCTTAAATAAAAGGACACGAGCGTCAATTGTTATTCATGTACTTGAATAAAAGTCCAAACAAGTACTTCGAGATGGAAGATTCACAAAATACATGGTAACAGTTAATTCGTCATGCCTTGCAAAGTTTCCACCATAATTCAGGAGAAGACAGGTCATGATAACATGGATGTTTGGCCAATCAAGGCAAACTTTCTGTCAGTGCAATGTTTCAGCACCCATCTACAAACGACTTCTTCCAAAACCCCATCAAGTTTTACCCTTCACATTTTGCAAGCTGCACGTAATTTAAAGCAGGAATTCTAAGGAAAAAAGGAAAAAGAAAATAAAAGAAAAAAGAAGTGTCTAACTCAACATTACATGATTTTTGAAATAAAAATGGCAAGATGAAGTTACCGTCACAACCAGGTGTTGGCTCATTCAAGGAGCGTTAATTATTGGTTATCATTACTCATCATTGATGAGTATTGATAATTGTTTAACAACAGTGATTTGAACCCAAATCGTATGTTTGGTATGCGACAAGACATTGCAGTGGTCAAGGTTTAGCTTCTTTTTTCCTCTTTATTTAAGGCCCGTTCCTTTCATACTTTTAAACATTTTTTCAACTTTTTTCTACATTATTTCTCTCTCCAAATCAATCGCATCCACATATCTCATGGCATCCACAAATCTCAACCACTCAACTCCACTCATTCTCTCTCCTCCTTTACATTAAAACACTTTAAAACACTTTAAATCTCTTTCCAAACGGGCCTTTAATTGATGGAATTTTCTGTTCAATTAGCTTAAAACCTGACCGACTGGTAAAACTTTGCTTCTAAGAGCATCTGCTCTGAACGAGTTAACTTTAGCCAACCACAAAGTGGCGCAGCCAGATAATTTTACGTGTGTAGGTACAATCAGCCATGTACCAACCCCAAAGTTCACTTCCGTTCTGGTGCAGACAATCGTGAAAACAAGCAAATCATTTGAGTCGTCTCTCAAAATCTCCATATAAGTCCACTTCAACCCTACAACTAAAGTTTGAATAAACGTAAAGGATTTATTTTTGACTTTTGAGTTCGGGTTCCGTGAGTTGTTTTCTTTCTTTTACAAATTGAAAAGTTTGAAATGGGAAGAGGAAAATCGTGCAACAGGCCGAAGCAATGGGGAAATGGATCTTGAAAAGTGAAACCTCAATACTAGGTGAATAGGTGATTTGTGAACCAATGGATAAAAGGATATTAATTTTTGGAATAGGGAATTTTGTTGTATCTGGGTATAAAAGGTATTGCCAAATACCAACTTTCCATAATTCTGACAAATTTTAAAAAAATAAACATAAACATAAAAATAGACAAAAATAAAAATAAAAATAAAAAATCCCCCCCAAACCTGTGTAGCCATGTGCCTATGGAGGGCTACACCATGTAGACAATAAACAGATTGTTCGTTGGCACATCTACATGTCAAATTTAAGTAATATAAAGTTATGATGTAGGACAAGTCAAATTAAGTTAAATTGAGCCCAATACCAGATGTGCAGATCTTCAGAAAAGAGGAAATAATATGGTTAAAATCCTTTTTTAAAAGAGATATTTGGGCAGCCCAAGCACCAATCATTAACCCAAAACTCATATCACAAAAACCACATAAGATAAAAGCTAACTGTGCAAGCTAAAGTCCTAATTTTATTTCCCCAAAATTGAAAGGCCAGCTCCAAATTGTGGTGAACCCTGAGTTTGGTTTGAGAATTAGAACTTACAATGTAAATAGTGCAACAGTCATATTTTCTTTCTTCTTCTTCTTCTTTTTTTTTCTTTTTTTTTTTTTTTTTTGAATATGAGGTAAAATTGAAACTTGAAAACAAGTTAAATGAGAAGGCAATTAATGACATTAGTTTTCTATGCAACATCCTAATCCTAAAAAATAACAATAAAATAAAATAAATGTACAACATTCATTTTCATGACATTTATAATCATTTGAATGCCACTTAGACCAACTAAGATGCTACCTTAAGATGCAAACTAGTTAACTTATGACACAACTAAGTGTACTAGGCCAACATACTAAGACCTTCGTGGGAGAGGTAAATATAACTCCAAACTGACATGTGACACTAACAACTGAATTATCACATCCCTTACAGATGCTCTAAAACACAATAAATCATTTTTCACATTTCCGCATTAACCATAATTTCTCCATATTTCCAAACCAAACATTTTCCACACAAACAACAATAATAATATCAAAAGTTACTTCTCTTTGAATCTCCATCAGACAGGCACTAAGCCTACCCGGAGTAGCATCTATATTGTACCCAGAAAACAGGTGATAGAAGAAACCAATAACGGAAAATTAAACCCATCTATACAGAATCCATGCTACAAAGTTCCATCCAATATCAGGAAAGTACCAAACATTGTATGGGTTGCATTGGGCTAGGCACAGATTTGCATCGAGTTTATCCCAAGAAGAAGCGCAGTGGACTATTTCTATTGTTTCCGAGAGCTACTGAAGGACAGACTTGGATAATAACGCTCAAAGCAGTGAACAGAAATAGACATAAAATGTAAGTTTAGACAGCAAGTTTGTCACGATGGTGATCAGTGGATTAAGAGGAACTGGGTAAGAAAGGAGCAAGGAAACAGAGGAAGGCGCAAAATCAGGAGATGCTGTTAAAGAATAGAATTGAAAGCCCTTACGACGTCGTATCAGCCTCAATCATTCAATTTAGGGATTTCGGTCTTTAATTTGGGAACTTTCTTATCCGTCTCCAAACGCCATCGTTTCAGGATGTGCGATTTGTAATAAGCGGGAAAGTGTGTTTAGATTCCTTTTGCGTCTTTCAAATTCCATTATATGAGCACGAGGCGAGAGAGAGCATTTTCAGATTTGGCCTATTGAGCAAGTTGTCTTTCTTCCTCAACCTCATTTTCTGAATCAGTCTACTTGAACCTCCCTTTCTTGTAATTCCAGCTGAATTTGGTTGAATTCTTTGAATGCAACTCTTAGGGTGTGTTTGATTGGTAAACATTTTCCCGGAAAATGTCAAATCAAGGAAATCATTTTCCAACTTGTGTGTTTGATTGCGTTTGTTTTCCGGGAATTCGTTTTCCAGGTACAAGTCCTTAAAGCACAAAAACAATGATTTTCCTGGAAAACTCAATCCAAGAAAATGGTGGGAATCGGTTTTCCGGGAATTCGTTTTCCGGGAATTCCTTTTCCTGGAATCCTATCAAACACACCCTTAATTAATAAAATTACGATAGTTGTTCTTGGATGTCTAGCTCGTTTGTTTTCGTTTCTGTGATTAATTGTTGAGCCCATAACAAAGTTGCCAAATTGGACGAATTCAAGTAAGGTGATCTCTAGATAATCTGAGATAAACATTGTTTTGGGATCGAATATCAAAGCACAAATTGAGATTAAACAGGGGAAAGGATTCAAGCATCTAGCACTGCGACATTTGCAACATATGAGAGCAATTGTTGCATTTCTCTGAGACAAGGAAATTCCAACTTATAGTACATCATTCATGACCGATATAGTGAAATTATTGGTGGACATTGGACAACTCTAAAGTACTTTCTATACACAACGAAGACAGATGTGAAAATGTTTACAGGATTCAGATTATTCATTCCAGCCAAATGAGACGCACTTGTTGGGCATTTATCTACAGTGGTCCATTGTGCTTTACATGAACAAGGAAGTACAATCATGTCTTACTTTGATTGGTAAACAAAACCATTCATTCTAATCCCATTTCCTTTATCAAGAGCTATTTCAATATTACCATAAAAGATAAATCCAATTTGCTCCATGCATATTACTAGTTTTGGTAACATGGCCGGGAATCAGGAGATAATGTAGAACTTACAGGTCTGCCAAAGGAACCATCCCAAAACCATGGTATTTGTCGATATCAAACGATCGGGAAGAAATTAGACTTCTTGCAGAAAAATACTCTTGAGCGCCAAAAAATTCGGGATTAAGCTCCAGGAAAGTGGAACCAAGAAGAGGCTGAATGCACTCTTTCCAGTCTTCATAAAGCAGGGCTTTGTCTTCTTTGACTATCTGCCTAGCAATTTTGCCATATACTCAAATAAATCTACATAAATAGATGTTCATAGTTACTAGCATGGTTGGCTAAGCTTGAAAAAAGTAGAACTTTTAAATAATTAGTGGCCCCCATATGTAATTATATATGTTAATTGTCTTACTTCTGTGTAGCAGCAGTTACTAGCTGCGTGTTGACTCAATTGGTAGTAGCTTCACTCCAGCATCGCTTCTGCTTATTTGAACACTAAACGCATGCTAAAAGGATGCTACTTGTAGTGCTTTGCAACTTAACTTTTAACTTGAAAAAGTTTAATGTTTCTAAAACTCTGTCTGCTTATCCAAACATGAAACATGCTTATTAATGGTTGAACGACAAAGGGCTAACCTTGTGAAGCTCAGTGCCACAGAGGAGGGAGTCAATTTCCGGGAAGCTCCAGAGCAATGGAATGGGCTCGAAAGGTGGCAATAACTGGAGATACTGAAACCACGGCGATTGCGGGCCGATACTCTTCTCGTACATGATTGCGACGGAGAGGCCCAAATTGCCGCCGAGCTGCGACTCCTCGATTAGCTGGTGCGCACCACACGTCCTGATGGTTAGGCAACTCTGCTTGGGAATCCTCGCGACCACATCGCCGACGCGTAAATCGGACAACGCCTCGACTGAGACAGAGAATGATTGTGGGGATTCCGAGGTAATCGCGAGATTGAGGGCATTGCCGCATTCTATGCCCTGACACTTCATCCACCGCTTGAACACTCGCATTCTCCTGTTATCGATATTTATATCGGTCACATGTTAAACACACGTCACAATTACATTGTACCAATGAATTGATTACTGGTCGTGGGGGTGGTTACCTGCTGGCGGCCATAGACGGTTTTTGCGGCGGAGCGGAGGAGGGTTGCTTTGGCGACGCAAGCAACTTTACAATGCGAAGCTCCTATTTTGAACGCCAAGAAGAAGAATATTGGACGAGTGGTGCTAGATACACCCACCCACCTTTTTAATCCCAAAACCCACTTTTTTTCAACATTCCAATTTTACCCTTTTATTAAATACCGGTGGGTGGGGGTGTAATTTTTTTTTATGCTCGGCCGAGGACGGCCGAGCTCCTCAAAGGGAGCTCGGCCAGCCTTGGCCGAGGCCCCTCGGCCAAGGATGGCCGAGGCCCCTGTGAGGGCCTCGGCCATGGAGGGCCGAGCTCCCTTTGACGGAGCTCGGCCGTCCTCGGCCGAGCATAAAAAAATTGCTCCCCCACCCACCGGTATTTAATAAAAGGATAAAACTGGAATTTTGAAAAAAAGTGGGTTTTGGGATTAAAAAGGTGGGTGTATCTAGCACCACTCATATTGGACTTGTAGGAGAAGTAAGGGTACGTTTCATTGGTAATAAATTTCAAAATAAATTTCTAACTTGGCATTTTCAAATACACATACATAATTTCAGGCATACATAATTTCAGGCGAAGTGAGTTTTTCTCTCCTACTGAATCGAAAAAAAAAGATTTCGTCTTCAAAACTCCCCCCCTCTGGCTCTCTACCTTGCTCTCGCTCCGTCGCTCTCTGCCCTCTCTGGTTATGTTCCTCTTCCTCTCTTCCACCCTCCCTCAACCTCCCTCATCCTCCTCCTCCACTGCCGCCACCACCTTCGCTCGATCCACCGCAAAGGTATATTAGTTATTTTATATTTTTTAATATATTATTTTGTATTTTCAATTACATAATTTATACACAATTCAAATAAATAAAATGTACTCAAACATACAGTAAAGGTACAACTAGAATACAACTTTCTTGCACTCAATTCGATTGAGGATTTTCTTGGTTCTATTTGTTGAAGATGGACTATTTGTTGAAGATGGACTGATAGTTTACAGTTTGATTTCCGGAGAGGAGTTATTCTTCCGCATATAATGTGTATGTGGGGGGAATAACACCTTCCCACGTGAAATTGAGAAACGGCGAGAGCGGAGGAGAACCAAGGAGGACGATCGGTTGAAGGAGGAGGAGGAGAAGAAAGGAGGAGAAAGGTTGAAGAAGAAGGCATTGGAGAAGTTCGAGTAGGAAGAAGGCGCAATGAAGACGGAATGACGGGCATTCAGACAGTGGGGCAGAAAAATCGCTTCGCTCATGATTATTCGCAATGACTGCTAATGGCACAAATGCTCTGGAGACTATCTACGATCACGATGATTGCCTATGGGTTAACACTTAAGAGCACAAATATCTAGGGACTAACTATCAAGAGTATTTTAAAAAGTGCTTAAAAAGTGCATCAAGTACACCCAAGTGTGAAGAGCTGGCGAAAAGTTTTTGATAATGTCCAAATGCGTCAAAAAGCGTGCTTAAGCGTAAAAAAAGGAGCATCCGCTCGATGCTTTTTTACACTCCTTACACTTTGCTAACTAATACTCCCCCTGCCCCAATTATTTGGTGCACTTTACTTTTTTATACGGATTAAGAATAGTATTGGAAAAGACAATTATGCAAACAAACTTCCTAAAATATCCTTGGAACTTTGCTAACTAATACTCCCCAGTCCCAATTATTTGGTACACTTTACTTTTTTACACGGATTAAAAATACTATTGGAAAAGATAATTATGCAAATAAACTTCCTAAAGTACCTTTGTTTTGGAAAGTGTAATATTTACCTTTTTAAGATTATATATGGGTAACCCGAAAAAAAAAGATTATATATGGGTATATCTTCAAAAAAAAAAAAAAAGATTGTATATGGATATAATAATTGCAAATAAATGTGAAAGTGGACCAAATTAATAGGACAACCTAAAAAGGAATAGTGAACCAAATATATGGGATGAGGGGAGTAATGGTGTAATTTACGGATTTTAAATAAAATAGAGATAATTATATTACCATTTCCACTTCTATTTATCAATGTGTGTTCATATAAATTTATTTTCAACTAAAAACTAGCTAAAATTATTTTTTTTTTTGTATGGATAGTGATGGAGCGATAAGATATATGGATAATAATGAGTGATGATTTGAAATGTGTTATTTTTTTAATGGTTTTTTAGCAATTGAAATGTATGGTTAATATCAACATTTGATTTTGATTTTTAGTAGAATGTGATTTTTAGGTAAAAATAAATTAGGACAATCACATTTTATCCACCACAATTACAACTTGATTTCAATAAATACACAACAATTCATTACCAGTTTTACCCTAGCAATTAAAACATTAAAACAATTAAAAATTTAAGACTGTCTCCAATAAACTATTCAAATGTAAGACACTCTCTAATTTAAATAGCTAATTTCTAAACTTTTACTCCAATAGGCTCTCTAAATTAATTTTCTTATTTAGAGAGTGAGTTTGGCTCTCCAAATGTAGAGAGCCAAAACCACTCTTCACAATTAAATGTATTGAAAAAATTTCAAATTTCAATACTTCATGTGGGTCCAATGATTAATTATTTATGGAAAACAATAGAACACAATAATTATAATTAAGAGAGAATCATATAATACAAAATAAGAAAAATGGAAAAATAATAATGATTTCTTGAAATAAGTAAAATGAGGAGTCTGAAATATATAATCTATTGGAGTAATTTAAAGAATGTACTCTCCAAATTTATAGATACTCTCTAAAATACAAAAGTTCCTCTTTAAATGTAAAGAAACTATTGAAGATGTTCTAAGCACACCACCTATGTATGGTTCTCTCTATGATGGTATATTCTCTTTCTTCTTTCATAATATCTTCCACTGACGCGATCAAAATTGACGATCTTCAACAAAATATTCGCAACAATTTCATTGTATATTCTCAAGTTTTCTTATTATTCTTTCTAATTTTCAAGATAGTTTCTTCTTGATCAATTATTTTTATAAAAAAAAAAAGAAACAAAAAGCTAAAACGAAGAAGATTTAAATCTTCACATATGCATTTAATCATTTGCAAGATCACGAAGCAAATCACTACCTTTCTCTAGAATTAAAGCAAAATTACCCCATGTTAGGATTGAAATTTGTATAGATTTTTATGTGAAGTAGAAAAGAGAATGAGTGAAGTTCAATGATGGATATTTGTATAATATATGTAAGCTCCACAAGATTTGTGAATATGATAAATTTGATCAAATTTAAATTTAGAAAAAAATAGAAAAAATTGTATAAAAATTCCACTCCTAATATGCTTTTAAGTTAAAGTATTACGTGAAAAGTTAATTGAATGTGGAAGATGAACAAAATTTCAATGGAAACTATGAATTTCTTTTGGGGTATATAGTTGCAAGAATGAATTAAAATTGAACGATACATACAAATGGGTCTCGTTAATTTGACTTATTTCTAATTGTTGGATATGTTATGCCCGTCAAGTAAATATTATATAGTTGTGACATTTATTTGAAATTAAATAAATTATTGTTGTTAATTTATTTTTTAATAAATTGCTTGTGAGCTTGCATTTGTCCACGAATTGGTCGATATCATAAATCAAGTGTTTATTTGTTAAACACATAAAGATTTGATTTATGATTCAATTCGAAGTTTTATAGTCCACGACCGGTAAATAAATTTGGACAGTTTATTTTGTAAGATCGTCTTAATTTTATTTGAGTCTATCTTTGACTTGGTAATAATGTTAAGAGTATATATTTTATATATATTGGGTTGGGCCACGTGAAATTCAATTTGTGGATTTGACCACGCAAATTAATTTCGCATGATTATCATATGAGATATCTTAATCCTGCGCAAGTAATGAACTTCGATTACTAACTTGAAGTTTTTTGAAGCACCAATGGATGAGATTGAAATTATTAATCGATATCTCGGTGTTTTGGAAATTAAAGTGAAATAACGAGGAACATATATTCGCAATATGGAATCCGTCACCTATTTAGTAGGCACGGTCATGACCTCATAGGTTCTTCTAATTGACAGTTCAAATCTGAGCTCAGTAATTTGATAGCGACTATCAAGTTGATTATGTGATGTGATCACTTGGTACTGTCAAAATAGAAGTTGAGATTGAGGACTTAATAAATATTGGAAGAATGGTATTTTGGTCAAAAATTATTCTTCGAATATTTCAGTTGATCGACGGGGGTATTAAATAAGATTGATAAATAAGAGGATTTAATTATTGACTTCAGTAATTACAATTGAATTGAGAGTGCAGTCACATTCTTATAGTGGTTTAGAATGTGATTAATAAATTATTTTAATTGGGCAAGAGTTGACCAAATTAAAATTAATTTATTGGAGCTTAATTTAATTTAGTCCGATCAGGTCCCTTTGGTGGCTTCATATAATGGACCAAGATAAATTATAATTTTTATAATTTATCGCTTAAAAGAAGGAATGCGGTGATTTTTGTTAGTAACGGTGGGATAAATATAATCACGTTATACATACACGTGCACCATGCAAGTGAGTGTAAAAGAACGTGTGCTTAATTAGTGGGTGGAGTTAGTTTAATTCTAACCAACCTTATCTAATTTTGAATTAAGAGAAAATCTTTGGATAAAGATTTTTGGGCTTGAGATTTTATCCGGAGTTTTTTCTTTTCCTACTTGGTCTTTTATTTTTTTGTAGATAAGAAGAGATAGAAGAGGATAGACAGACAGACGTTACAAAAATAAAAAAGGGATACTCTTCAAAATTTTTTTCCTCTATTTTTTTTTGCTTACCACAAAGCGTGAAGGAAAAATTACATACTGTGTTCTTGGTGGTCCGTGGAGAACATTGAGGAAGGCTTGGCGGTTTGAAGCTACAAGTAATCAACCAACAACTGTCGTGAAACTTGGAAAGCTTTCGTAGGTATTTTTCTACGACCCCTTTCTACGACCCCTTGTTTAAGTTATGTGTTAATGTTGTCAATTAGTAAACCACATATTAAACAAAGTCCGGGAATGGGAATTTCTTGTCACAAGGAATCATTATTTGTGATTAGGCATTCCCTAGTATTTCACTCTAGCAATTGGTATCAGAGCCAGGTTCTCTGTTTTTTATGTGATTATATTGAAACAATATTAACGTATGCATGCTTTAGTTGGAGCGGTGTAAGATTTAATGTAATATATGATTTGTTGTTGGATGTTTTAATTTAGTTGAACAATTTTATGGCCTTAGAATTTTGTGATGATTGATGTAATTGTATTGATTGAGTCATGTAACAAAAGGGGGTGGATTACGTCTCCATGTTTCCTCTTTATTTTATTTCAATTATATACACTAGATTAGAAGCCTTGTAATTTCACTTCTACTGTAAGGATTTTTGTAATTTGGGGATGCTGATGTGCTGAATGAAATGCGAGGGACCTTGCTGCAATTTTCTGCCAAGGGGACTGAACCTTACCTTCTTCACAATCGCTAAGGACCTCAATTGTAATTTTCTTCTGAAGAATTTACAAGAAAAAAAAGGGGTTTTGCATAGGCGATTGTGTGGGTGGAGGGGACGCAGCGGAAGTACTGGTGGGTGCTGCCGCTGCGATCGACGGTTAACGGCAGCGTTCTTGGTGCTGCTATCCCGTCTAGATTGCAGCGGCCGCGGCACCACCGACGATGTCGCTCGAGGCGCAGACGCCAATGCCATTGACGCCGTTTCCGCACTAACGCAGCGCTGAGATGGTGGTGACCGGCGTTGGATTCACAGTGTAAGTTCCATGTCTGGCGTGTGCGTTTCCGATGGGTTCGAGCGGCTGCGTCGTCTCTGATAGAGTTTGCATGTGGACGTGGGCTGAGTTTTTGGAGGTTGGTCTGGGACAATGAGATGGGCCGGATTTATTTTTGGGTTTAACTCAAGTTAAACTGGAAACTAAATGGGCCAGCTCTTGTTAAGCCTTGAAGATTCTTGGACTAGACACCATACAAATATGGGAATTGAAGAATTGGGCCGTGCTGTGGTTCAATTAAACTTTAATTATATTTGTAATTCTTGTGTCTAGGATTGGCCATAAATTTTGTTCTATTTAATTTCTGCAATTGGTTTATTGCTTCAATTATGTGAGTTAATTGTCATTCATTTTAACATGTCATATAGATTGCATTAACACCGCTCTAGGTACTACATTGCCATGCATATTGATATTAAAAAAACATATATATATATATATATATATATATATATATTTTCTTTTCTAAATGTTAGATTAGAATTTTTTTTAATATCGTTATTAATGATTTATCGATTTTTCAAAATTGGAAATTGGTGAGAAAATTATTAATGAAAACCCAAAAGGTGAAAAATATTAGATGGGTGAGGGTGCAATATTTTGAACCCGCGGCCTCCCTTATTTATCCATTGGAAATGATACGTGTATGCCTTGTACTAATATAATTAGTTTCCCTATAGGAGGGCTGCACGAGATCCGGTTACTAGTTTTGCCCAATATTTGGTGATAGTTTCTAGTGCAAATTAATCATGTTTACCCTATAGGTAACTTAATTAATTTGAAACTTTAAATCTATCAATATAAGGGTTATACATTTAAATCAAAGACATCGTGGGGACTTCCTATAGAATATCCAAACGATGTTAGCGATGGCCGAATTCAAAGCGATACTAAGATTAATATTGCATGAGATGCTAGATATATTAATTTTTTGGGGGGGGGGGTCCTCCACCCTAGCCGCAAGTTACATTTTTTCTTCCTAAAGAGGAAAATGTTTTAGACTTCGGGGTTTTAGGTTGTCGTATATAAAAGTAGTAATGGGTCTACTCGTGCATTTTCATGCATCATATATGAATCACATGACATGTATAGCTCATTAATTGCTTTATTTAATTGTCAGAAAAATGTCAAACAATCCACTGTCCTTAATCTTGACTAAAAATCAACTGATTGGAGAGAATTATGTTGATTGGAAACGGAATTTGATGATTTTTCTCATCGCTGAGAAGCTAAAATTCGTGTTGACTGATAAGTGTCCCGAGAAACCTACTGAGGAGTCGATGGCTGAACAGAGGGTTGCCTATGATAAGTGGGTGAGTTCCAATGAGATGGCTCGCTGCTACATTCTTGGTTCCATCTCGAATGTGCTGCAGCAGAGACATCAAAATATGGAAAAATCTGTTAATATCATAGAAAGCCCAAGGGATATGTTCGAGCATCAAGGATGTTGAGCCCGTCAGTCTGCCATTAGGCACATCATGAACTTGCGCATGAAACCAAGGACGCCCGTGAGAGATCATATGCTCGAATTGATCACTCAGTTTAACGTGGCTGAGGTTTTAGGGGCCGAGATTAAGCCGGAGACTCAAGTTGACATGGCCTTAGAAACTCTCCCTGAGATGTTCTATCAGTTCAAGGTTAATTATAACATGAACAAGCTAGATATGTCACTGACCGAGCTTATGAAAGAGCTCCAAAATGCTGAGAATGTTCTCAAAGCCAAGAGTGGTGATGTTCATGCTGTTACTTATGCTGGGCCAGCTTCTTTTTCTGGACCATCATCTTCCAAGCCGAAAGGCAAAGGAGGTAACAAGAGAAAAAGGTCCAGCAATAAGGGACAACAGCAGAATCATGCCAAAAAGGCTAAGAAGGATGGAAAGCCTAAAGGGAAGTGTTTTCATTGCAATCAGAAGGGGGCACTGGAAGAGAAACTGTCCGACTTACCTAGCTGGCAAGCAAGGTAACGGTGAGTTACACTTTATTGAGTCATGTTTAGTGGTTGATTCTACAAATACTTGGATAGTAGATTCTGGAGCCACTAATCATATTTGCAATTCATTGCAGGGGTTCCAAGTAACCAGGAAGCTCAATGAAGGGGATCACACTCTTCGAGTTGGCACGGGGGCAGTAGTGTCTGCGAAAGCCGTTGGAGAAGTTTATCTTTATTTTGAGAATAAGTTTTTAGCATTGAATAATTGTTATTATGTTCCAGACATTTACCGAAACTTGATTTCGGTTTCTTTATTATTTAGACAAGGTTATTCTGTTAAATTCTTTAAATTTTCAGTAGAAATATCCTTGAATAATACTGTGCTTTGTCGTGGAAATGTTGATAATGATTTCTACATTCTAAAGCCATCCAACGGCTCGCTATATCATACTGCATCCAACAAACGCATTAAGTTTTCTCTTGCTAATGAAACTTATCTTTGGCACCTTAGACTTGGTCATATTAACCTTAATAGGATTCAAAGGCTAACGAAGGATGGTCCTTTAAGTGGCTTGAAGGTAGAATCCTACCCAGTTTGCGAACCCTGTTTGGAAGGGAAAATGACAAAGAGATCCTTTTCTTCGAAAGGGAATAGAGCCAAAGAAGTTTTAGAATTAGTACATTCTGATGTATGTGGACCAATTAATGTCCAAGCTAGAGGTGGGTATGAGTACTTCATCACTTTCACTGATGATCATTCCAGGTACGGTTATGTTTACCTAATGGCTCGCAAGCCTGATGCCCTTGAAAAGTTCAAGGAGTTTAAGGCTGAAGCGGAGAAGCAATTAGGTAAGAACATTAAAACACTTCGATCAGATCGAGGTGGTGAGTATCTGTCCCACGATTTTAGAACGTACCTATCAGAGAACGGGATTATATCCCAGCTGAGAGCACTTGGCACTCCCCAACAGAATGGTGTCTCAGAAAGGAGAAACAAGACCTTGTTAGACATGGTTAAGTCAATGCTAGGCTTCTCAACTCTCAGTACATCTTTTTGGGGATATGCTATACAAACTGCAATCTACTTGCTGAATATGGTTCCATCTAAGTATGTCCCAAGACACCCCTAGAATTGTGGAATGGGCATAAGCCCAATTTGACACATATTCGGATATGGGGTTGTCCCGCACACGTGCTGAAAGGAAAGATAGAGAATATGGAATCGAGGTCAGAAGTATGCATTTTGTAGGGTATCCAAAAGGAACGAGAGGTTACTATTTCTACAGTCCTCAAGATAGAAAGGTATTTGTGAGCACCAATGCAACTTTCTTGGAGGAGAAGTACATAGAAGAGCGTGAATCTAGGAGTAAGGTCCTTTTGAAGGAGACGAGGGGAGATGCTCCCAGCTCATCGACTTCAGAGATCTGCACTGAACCTATTCTAGGTGAATTCACATTTCCACCAATTACAGTGCCTGAGTAGACTTGTCAATTTGGCTCGCCGAGCCCGAGCTCGGCTCGGGCTCGCCTAAGGCGAGCCCGAGTCACGAGCCCGAACGGCCCCGACAGGAACCGAGCCGAGCCGAGCGGCTCGGTTCCTGTAGCGAGCCGCTCGGCGAGCCGGCTCGCCAAGCGGCTCGCGCGAGCCGCCATGAGCCCGCCGCCAGCGGCCAAGCGAGCCGCCATGAGCGCCTTGAGCGAGCCGGCTCGCGATCCGCTCATGAAGTCGGTTAGCTCGAGCCGCTGGCGGCTCGATGACCTCGATCAAAAAGGTCGCCAAAGCGACTTTTCACCGCTTTTAAGATTAAAGGCAATGTTGCCTTTGCAAAGACCATATTTAAAAATAAATTTAAAATTCAAATTTTGAATTTTGAATTCAAATTTTGAATTTTGAATTCAAAATTCAAAATTTTTTCAGATAATTACCGAAATGCCATCGTAAATGTGTATAAATAAGGGTGTTTGGAATTAGATTTCACAACAAATTTTATCTCTATTCTCTCTATAAGCTTATACTACGAAATTCTCTATAATTTGCTCAATTGCTCTCTATATATTTCTTACTAGTTGCCACGAAATTCTACTCTTATATACATCAAACAATTTCAATATCTATTATATATTTATATTCTTTCATTTTATCAGCTTATCACTTATTACTTATCACATTTATCTATCCAAATAGCCTATATTTTTATTCTACAAATGGATTCATACAAATAATCCCAACAATCCGAGCCAATTCATGTTGATTCAAATAATCCAATCGATTATCAAAATACAACTTCCCCACTGAAAGAGGTTCTCGACGAAGAACCACCACGTCCGATTGTTGGAATCATTTCACCAAAAAAGTCGAAAGAAACGAAAATGGAGAATCCACTACATTTGTCGTATGCAATTATTGTGGTAAAAAATTTGGATTTACGGTAGGTGGTGCTACTTCTCAATATTCTCGACATGCTCGTAAATGTCTTGCTCGAGCTGGAAGTAATTCACAGCAAACACAACTACAAATTGGAGCCGGTGGTGAAGGAGGGACTTCATCCGGTTTAAATTTTTGGAGTTATGATCCGGAAAGAACACGTAAAGGAATGGCCGCCCTACTTGCTGCCGCCGAGCTACCACTAAATTTTGTCGAAAATCCACATCTCATAAAATTCATACAAGAATGTCTTCAACCAAGGTACCAAAACGTAACTCAAAATACTGCACGTGTTGATGTTATTGCTAAATATGAAAATCTAAAAGATCAATTAATACAAGGTATGCATCAATTTAACGGTGTTATTAGTTTTACTCATGATTTGTGGAGCGGTGGCAATAATAGAGGATATTTATCTGCTACTTCACATTACATTGATGAAAATTGGATATTGCATAAAAAAATTATTGCTTTTAAAATTATTGAGCATCCTCATAATGCAAGTAATATAGCCCGTATCATATATGATATACTAATGGAATATGGCATACTCGATAAGGTTAGGAGTTTCACTTTAGATAATGCCAAAGTTAATGATGGTGTTATTAGGAAGTTGAAACCTTACATTAATCCTAATTTTGATGGAGAATTGTTTCATGTACGTTGTGTTTGTCATATAATTAACTTGATTGTTAGATGTGCTTTGGATGGTATCCGGCCAATGATAGATAAAATTCGTACTGCTATACTCCATATTTCTTCGTGGACTCGTAAAAACAAGATTTTGAAAATTTATGTATTGAAATGAATTTAGCCCCTAAGACTTTCGGTCTTGATATGCCCGTTAGATGGAATTCTACTTATTTAATGATTCGCTCATGTGATGGTTATGAACATGTTATATCGAATTTTGGAATAATCGTACAATGGACTTGAAGGAGATGATTTAACTATTACTGATTGGGAAATTTCTAAAGAGTGCATGAAGTTTTTGCAGGTTTTTTATGAGGCGACGGTGAAATGCTCGGCCGTATACTCACCCACATCTTCAGTTGTTTTGTTTGCTCTTAACGAAATTACTTCATGTTTGCGAAAATATAGCACTCACCCAATTTTTGGAAATTTTACTCCTTCTATGGTGGAAAAATTTCAGAAATATTATGATAAGATCCCACTATTGTACGCCCTTGGTGCGGTAGTTGATCCCAGGATTAATTTAAAAGGAGCTTATAAGTTGTTGAAATCAATTACAACAAATATGGGAATGGATATAAATGTTGTTATTACTTATGATTTGAAATCTTTTATGATTCTTCTTTATAATCACTATGCAACCATGATTCCATCCGGTACAAGTGGTCACCGAATGATGGCGGAGGAGGTGGCCGAGTACTCAATGGGTTCTTCTTGGGCCATTTTGTTACAAAGAGATGATAACACATGGGAAACTAGTAGTTCAGGGAGTACTCTATTAAATCAAGATTCTTCTACTCCTATTGAGTTAAATCGTTATTTTGCTTTTGACTTTCTTTCACTTTGTACTAAATCCGATATGGCAAATTTCGATTTGCTCCAATGGTGGAGACAAAATGAATCACAATATCCCGTCTTATCAAAAGTGGCACGTGACGTTTTAACTCCGCCCGTTTCTACGGTTGCATCTGAGTCGGCATTTAGTGTCGGTGGTCGAGTTATGAGCGACAAGCGGTGTAAATTGAATGCGGATATATTTGAGTCATTGATGTGTGTCAAGGATTGGGAAGATGCGGCCATTCGAATACAAAATGAATGGGAGCAAAGGGCAGCCGATGAAATGAGCACTTTGAGCTTCACATAGATATGTAAGATTATTTTAATTTCAATTCAATTTTATTTTTTATGCATTTTTTCATTCTTTTTTTATTATAAAAATTATTCACGTACTATATAAGTCGTGAATAATTTTAACTCCGCCTATCTAATTGATAGCCGGTCCCAAGTCTTGATAAAGGAGGAGGGTTTTTGTACAATGTATTATTGTATTTTTTATATAATAAGAATTTTTCGAATAAAATTTAGAATGTTTGTTATTTTTTATATATCTTTTGGACGAAATTACTTTTGGATTTTGGTTCATTCAATCATTTCATATTTTCATTTATTAATTTATTTGCATACGAATTTAAATATTCGATAGTCGAATCACCAAATAAATATGTTTAAACTTTAAAATCCCAAAGTACAATTTAGGGGGAAAAAATCGAGTCAAGTGTTGCCGAATATATTGAAGCCTAAACACTTAAAAAACCCCATATACATCACTTAAAAAAAAAACGAGTTGGTTTAGGGTTTAGGGTTTAGGGTTTAGGGTTTAGGTCTAAACCCTAAACCCTCTTTAAAGAAAGAAAGAGAAAAAAAAAGAGAAAAAAAAAAAACGAGCCAAGCCGAGCCGCTTGGCTCGGACTCGCGAGCTCGGCAACCGAGCCGAGCCGCTCGCTTGGCGAGCCGCTCGGCTCGGGCTCGACGAGCTCGCGAGTCCGAGCCGAGCACGAACAAAGCACCGACGAGCCGAGCCGAGCCGAGCTCGGCTCGTATAGTAAACGAGCCCAAGCCGAGCCCGAACACAAGCCGGCGAGCCGAGCCGAGCCGAGCAAGCCAATTTGACATGTCTATGCCTGAGTGTAGTGGGAGGCAAATAGAGGATCCACCCCTAGTCCCGCTTACACCTCGACACCTAATTTGGAAGGACATCAGATCCCCATGGACCGGTCACCATTAGGTACTGGATCAGGAAATGAGGAAATTGATGCACGAGAAACATCAGAAGTACAAGCTCCAATCAACCAGGAACCTCCACAGCTTCGGCGTAGTGGGAGGGTTATTCGACCACCCTCTAGATATTTACTCTATGGAGAGTCTTTTTAGGCTATCTCCACTGAGCAAGGGGAGGACCCCATCACGTATAAAGAAGTTGTAGAGGGCATTGACGCTGACCATTGGAGGAGTGGTATGGATTCAGAAATGAAGTCCATGTATGCTAACTCTGTTTGGGATCTTGTAGATTTGCCGAATGGGGTGAAACCCATTGGTTGCAAATGTGTATACTAGAGAAAGAGGGGTGCAGAAGGAAAGGTTAAGACCTTTAAAGCTAGATTGGTTGCAAAGGATTTTACCCAGCGAGAAGGCATCGATTACGAAGAAACCTTCTCACCAGTGGCCATGCTTAAGTCTATTAGGATCCTCTTATCCATTGCAGCTCACTTTGATTATGAGGTGTGGCAAATGGACGTCAAGACGGCATTTCTTAACGGAAATCTTGACGAAAGCATATATATGATGCAACCAGATGGTTTCATCCAAAAGGGTCAAGAGCATAAAGTGTGCAAACTGAATAGGTCCATCTATGGACTTAAACAGGCGTCAAGGTCCTGGAATATTAGGTTTGATCGAGCCATCAAGTCTTTTGGTTTTGATAAAAACCCTGATGAACCTTGTGTCTATAAAAATATTAGAGACAACAAGGTGACGTTTCTCGTGCTGTATGTAGATGATATCCTACTCATTGGGAATGACGTAGGAGCATTGACATCAGCCAAACAGTGGCTGGCACAACAGTTTGATATGAAGGACTTGGGAGAAGCTAGTTATGTTCTAGGTATCCAAATCCTTCGGGATAGGAAGAACAGAAGCATAGCGTTATCCCAATCTTCGTATATAGATAAGATCCTGGCGAGATTTTCTATGCAGAATTCCAAGAAAGGTTTAATGCCTTTCAGACATGGAATGCACTTGTCACGGGAGCATTGTCCCAAGACTCCTAGTGAAGTGGAATACATGAAACGGGTTCTCTATGCTTCGGCAGTAGGAAGTCTCATGTATGCTATGTTATGTACTCGTCCAGACATCTGTTATGCTGTTGGGATTGTCAGTAGATATTAGTCGAACCCAGGACCAGAGCACTGGATTGCAAGAAACATATACTCAAGTATCTTCGTAGAACTAGAGATTATATGTTGGTTTACTCAGCTCCAGACCTAGTTCCTATAGGTTACACTGATTCTGATTTTCATGCTGATAGAGACTCTCACAAGTCCACGTCAGGGGCAGTGTTCACACTAGGTGGTGGTGCCGTTGTTTGGAGAAGTATTAAGCAGTCTTGTATTGCGGATTCCACAATAGAGGCAGAATATGTGGCGGCTTGTGAAGCTGCCAAAGAGGCCATATGGCTGAAGAAATTCTTGCTAGACCTTGGAGTGGTCTCCTCTGCATCTCAAGCCATCACCTTATACTGTGACAACAGTGGGGTAGTGGCGAATGCAAAGGAGCCACGTAGCCATCAACGTGGGAAACACATCGAGCGAAAGTATCACTTACTTAGGGAGATTGTTCAGCGAGGAGATGTGAATGTATGTAAGATTGCGTCAGCAGAAAATCTTGCTGATCCTTTCACAAAAGGCTTACCAGCTAAATGTTTTGAAAGACATATTGAAATTATGGGCCAATGTAACATGTCTCATTTACTCTAGGGCAAGTGGGAGATTGTTGGATATGTTATGTCCGTCAAGTAAATATTATGTAGTTGCGACATTTATTTGAAATTAAATAAATTGTTGCTGTTAATTTATTTTTTAATAAATTGCTTGTGAGCCTGCATTTGTCCACGAATTGGTCGATATCATAAATCGAGTGTTTATTTGTTAAACACATAAAGATTTGATTTATGATTCAATTCGAAGTTTTATAGTCCACGATCGGTAAATAAATTTGGACAGTTTATTTTGTAAGATCGTCTTAACTTTATTTGAGTCTATCTTTGACTTGGTAATAATGTTAACAGTATATATTTTATATATATTGGGATGGGCCACGTGAAATTCAATTTGTGGATTTGACCACGCAAATTAATTTCGTATGATTATCATATGAGATATTTTAATCATGCGCGGATAATGAACTTCGATTACTAACTTGAAGTTTTTTGAAGCACCAATGGATGAGATTGAAATTACTAATCGATATCTCGGTGTTTTGGAAATTAAAGTGAAATAACGAGGAACATATATTCGCAATATGGAATCCGTCACCTATTTAGTAGGCACGGTCATGACCTCATAAGTTCTTCGAATTGACAGTTCAAATCTGAGCTCAGTAATTTGATAGCGACTATCAAGTTGATTATGTAATGTGATCACTTGGTACTGTCAAAATAGAAGTTGAGATTGAGGACTTAATAAATATTGGAAGAATGGTATTTTGGTAAAAAATTATTCTTTGAATATTTCAGTTGATCGATGGGGGTATTAAATAAGATTGATAAATAAGAGGATTTAATTATTGACTTCAGTAATTACAATTGAATTGAGAGTGCAGTCACATTCTTATAGTGGTTTAGAATGTGATTAATAAATTATTTTAATTGGGCAAGAGTTGATCAAATTAAAATTAATTTATTGGAGCTTAATTTAATTGAGTCCGATCAGGTCCCTTTGGTGGCTTTATATAATGGACCAAGATAAATTATAATTGTTATCGCTTAAAAGAAGGAATACGGTGATTTTTGTCAGTAACGGTGGGATAAATATAATCACGTTATACATACACGTGCACCATGCAAGTGAGTGTAAAGGAACGTGTGCTTAATTAGTGGGTGGAGTTAGTTTAATTCTAACCAACCTTATCTAATTTTGAAAGAGAAAATCTTTGGATAAAGATTTTTGGGCTTGAGATTTTATCCAGAGTCTTTTCTTTTCCTACTTGGTCTCTTATTTTTCTGTAGATAAGAAGAGATAGAAGAGGATAGACAGACACACGTTACAAAAATAAAAAAGGGAATACTCTTCAAATTTTTTTTCCTCTGTTTTTTTCGCTTACCACAAAGCGGGAAGGAAAAATTACATACTGTGTTCTTGGTGGTCCGTGGAGAACATCGAGGAAGGCTTGGCGGTTTGAAGCTAAAGTAATCAACCAACAACTGTCGTGAAACTTGGAAAGCTTTCGTAGATATTTTTCTACGACCCCCTTGTTTAAGTTATGTTTTAATGTTGTCAATTAGTAAACCACATATTAAACAAAGTCCGGGAATGGGAATTTCTTGTCACAAGGAATCATTATTTGTGATTAGGCATTCCCTAGTATTTCACTCTAGCACTAATTTCCTTGTTACTACTAAACTTTAGTTTGAATCTAGATGAGAGTTTTTGTTGAGGTAGCGAAATCGGATGTCGCAGACCGAGCCCAAAAAGATGTTTTTGGAAATGCACATTACCCTTTATAAAATAGAAATAATCATTTATTTTTAAAAAGTAGAAACAGTTTTTGTTAAGGCCAACTTAGCTTTTATAAAACAGAAATAATAATGTATTTAAAAAAAGAGAGAATAATAAAATAATCGATTATGATTATGGAGTGATTTTTTCTTTTTTTTTTGAAAAATAAAATAAAATTATTGACTATATCTGTGATATATGTACATGTGTTTGGTTTAGATTCTAAACACCAACAAAACAGCTTTATAAAGTTGTACTGGGGACGCTCAAAGCTTTGTTAGAAAGCTTTAATTTAGAGTTTTTGCGAAGTTGTAATTGGCATCTAACTATATATAAAATTAGAAGAGCTTAGGTGGCAGTGTCATATTTAGCATTGGTTCTTAAAAATTAATTATTTTTGTTATTTAATTTATTTTACTTTCCTTATTTGGTGTTGTTTTTCTTATTTTACTTTTTTATATATTTTTTATTTTTTATATGTATTCTAATTTTGAATTAATTTACATATTTTTTTAATTTTTTATATTTAGTGTTGCATGCATAAATAAAAATGTGATAAGATATCAAAATTATAACTTACAGTACTTATTAAATTAATTCAGAAAATGAGAATTAATATTTTCTATATATTTTTTAATGTTTGGATATAATATTTTAATTATATTTTCAATTTTTTAATAAAAAGAATATATATATGCGGATGTTCTCCTGCCAATAAGTTGGCAAGAGAACATGCCAACAAACTAACGTGGAGCCCTCATAGGGCGCCACGTCATCGTCATTTTTATTTTATTTATTTTATTTTTTTTAGTATTTACGTTAAGTGAAATGAATAATATATAACTTTCATATGATGGTGGGGGGCTCGTGCGAGCCCTACGATTTTTCCCCCCAAAAATGTAAGTGTTGACATTGTATTCTGCCAACAGTGTTGGGAGGAGAACTTGACTATATATATATACACACATATATACTATATGTATATACACATATACATATATATGCCCATGTTCTTTTACACATTTTTATATATTTTTACACATTTTTTTTCAATTCCACTAATTCTCTCTCCTATTTTACATCCACATATCTCGTGGGACCTACCTTTACTACACAAATCTCCACCATTCAACTTTACTCATTCTCTCTCATATATCACATAAAAACACATAAAAATCTATTTTTATACACATCCTAACACCCTTTATGTGTGTGTATGTCTTCCTTTATTGGCAAAAATTAAAGTGCCAACTTGGCATAGTAGTACGTAGGAAGTGATTTTTAATTTTAGAATAAAAATATTTTTAAATATTTAAAAAATTATATAAAAAGCCTCTTTTTTATGTTTACCATGTTAAAAGAATAATTTTAAATAGTTTTCACAAGTAATATGCATTAAGCGGTTTAAGTAGTAGGAAACTTTTTTTAAGATAAAATATTGAGCAGTTAAATAATTAAATTTATAATGAATAATTAATTAATTATAAAATAAATGAAAAATGATAACTTTCATGTCCCATTTCATCATGTCACAGGCAACTTAAAAAATAATGGTTAAAATCATCATATAATTATCTCTTCATTTTCTGTTAAAAAAATTAGAAGTATCAAAAATTAATTTTTTATTTTTTATATTTAGTATTGCATACATTAGTATGTTTTAAATTTTTTTCTCAATTATTTTGCACAAATTTTTGTAACTGAAAAACCTACATGCAAAGTTTCACTCTTAAATATTTTGTATAGAGATCTTATCATTTCATATAATATACAATCAACATCGCATAAATTCTCCAAAACCTAATATTCAAAAATCTGAGTTCAAAAATATCGTCGTGACTTGACTACTTGAATGAAATTGATGATAAAAATGTTGGCAAAAATTTTGATAGAAGCATTTCTTTTTGCTCAAATAAGTATTCTCTAAATTTTGATTCCAAATATTTTGTTATTACTTAAAATCATCAATTACAACATCAATTACAATAACTGATATGATATTTTTTCTTACAAGATAATAGTTCGGATTAAAATTTGTAAACCATTATTGAAATTTATAATATTATATATATATATATATATATTATTTTTTTGTATTAATTTTTTATGTAAATAAATTATCTTAATCGTCCCGTGCATCGCATGGGGGAAATACTAGTTAGATTTAAATTTTATTGAAAAGTAATAATCTAGTTTTTAATGCATCTAAAAGATTTTTTAGATTTACATCCAAACAATTAGCAACTTTTAATAAAAGCTCTAGTTTAAAAATAAATTTCATACAGCAAAAATACAAATTTTATTTTTATTTTATTTTTATAATTTTGGGATATGAAATTAAATAATTTTGTTATAGATTACAAGAAGTAGTTTTATAATAATGATAAAAAATTCACCTCAACTAGTGATGTATAGTTTTTTTATTTTTATTTTTATTTTTTGAAAAATGGATATTTAATTAATCAACTTCTAAATATATATCAACTACAATAATTGATTTATATCAATGAGATAATGAATTTATATATATATATATCTATGTAAAAATCTAATTAGGGCATAATTTTATTTATTTTCAGATATTAAATTAAGTAAATGATAAATTTCTACCAGTTACAATAATTGATTTATGTTAATACCTAATTGATTTGTACCTATTAACATAAAGAAACAATTCAAAAAATATTTATATCATAATTTCTAAAATCTGACGATACATATATATTTAATAAATTTACTTGTAAATTTTCACTTAAATAATGTACAAAGTGTCAAGATATGTATCTGTTAACATAAAAAAACAGTTCAGAAAATTCTTATATTATAATTTTTAAAATCCGATGATGCATATATATTATTTAATAAATTTACTTGTAAATTTTCACTTAAATAATGTACAAAGTAGTATCTTGACAATTAAAAAACATATAATATTATGCCCATCATAGCACATTGAAAGTAAAAAAAATAAAAATAAATAAAAAAAGCACATTGATTAGAGGGGCAAGTGTCTAATGGACACACACCGCCTCTTGGCCACTCACCAATGCAACGCACATTGATTGTACATTGCGTAGAGGTGTCAATCTGGGCTGCCAGCCCGCAAACGGCCCGCGTGGTTCGATAACCCGCTCGTGCGGGTTTGCGTTGGGGTCAAAGCCCGGCCCACCCGTAGGCCCATATGGGTCGGCCCATGTGGGTCGACCCGTGTGGGTCGGCGAGTGGGCCAACCCATATGAACTTTATGGGTTGTTCGAATTCAACCCATTTGAATTAAATTCGGCCTACTGAATTAAAGTAACTTGTAAGTGTACAAAGAAAAAAGATAGAAATTATATTTATAACAACTAATAAATATTACTAAAGTATTAAAGTAATAAATAATTATGTTATATTAATATATTTTAATGACAACAACTTAACAAGAAAGATAAAAAATAAAATTTATAACAAGAATACAATAAACATTATTATATGTAAATTTAAACATTATTTGAGAATTGACATAAATTTAATTTGAACTTTGAAATTTGAAAATTAACAATATAAATTCATAAACAAGTAAACAACTATTTATAAAATTGCATCACTATAATTAAACATATCCCAACTAGGTTGACACATGTTAAACTATCTACCATTTGCAATTTTGTAGTTGAAGTAAATCTCAACTAGGTTGGCACCTACCCAACTATTATTTAGTTGTTCTAAAGTCTAAATTACTTTTATTTTTTTACATCTAAGTTTAACTGTCTAATTATCAGATTCTTCAGTTGCAAGATTTTTGAAGTCTTCAGTTATATTGTCAGTAACTATATGTTGCACCCTTTTTTCAGCGAAGAGCCAATCTTTCAAACTTATGAGAGCTTCCAAAGTATCTTTTCAAAGTCTCGATCTTCTTTCATAGCACTCTGTTACCTACACTAAAAGCTTACTCGGATGCCACTGTTGATACTGGTACTGTTAGTAAATCTCGTGCCATGACACGGGATATGATCGCTCATTTAATTTCCACCATTGCAAGACATCTAATTTCTCTATCTCATCTTCATTAAGCATGCTACAATGATCAAATTGATAATATCTGTCCAATTCATTCGGTATTGCATTCGTATTTGAACTCGTAGATGAACTATAAGTCACATTTCGTTTCTTTTTAGCTATTAAAGATAACAAAAATGATTTATTACCTTTTGAAGTTGTAGTAGAACTCGTGGAAGATTGTGAATTTTCAACATTGCCATATTTTGTAAAATAATAACTGCACATTTCGTTAACAAAGCATTCTAATTCATTATTGCCAACACAAATACTAAAAACTAAAGATTCAGAAAGTTGTTCTAAAGCACATTGAACACCAAATAATTTTATACGAGGATCCATTATAGCTGTGACCGAAAAAATTAGTGTCATGTGTTCATAATATTTCTTAAACTTTTCCTCCATTGCATAAATAATATCAAAGAAAAATGGATCATCTCTACAACTCGCAAATTGATTAGCAATTTCTACTAATTTTGTAATCACAAGATGACTTGTTGCGGTATAAACTGTAGAACTAGCCTTGGTTGCCTTATAAAAAAGCTTTAAAAAGCTCATAATTTTAAAAGCAGTTTCCCAATCGAAATCATCCATATGAAATTGATTTTGTTTTGAATTAACAAATGCATTAATAGCACAAATATACCCAACACAAGATTTAATCATTAGAAAAGTTGAATTCCATCTATTTGGAATATCGTCAACAAATTTTCGCCTTCGCAAACCAATTTTTTTACAAAAGCTAGCAAACTCTTGTTGTCTAGAATTTGAACAAGTAATATAAGAAAGTGAACGTCTAATTTTATCTAATTGTGGTGCTATAAATTTTAAACCATCTTGTACAATTAAATTATATATATGACAAACACACCGCATATGGAATAATTTAGAATGAAATAAAGGATTAATTGTTCTTTTTAAAAGATCAATGCACACAATATTTGCAGTGGCATTATCAAAACTAATACTAAATATTTTATCGATCACATTAAACTCATTAAAAACTTGTAACAAATAATCACAAATATTTATTCCATTATGTGGATATTCAAGTAAACGAAATGCAATAATTTTCTTATGAACTGTCCAATTATCATCAATATAATGTGCAGTGATACATGCATAACCGTTGTGATTTCGTCCACTCCAACAATCAAATGTAAAACACAAATTTCCTTTAAAATTTTTAAATTCAATTTTTATTTTTTCAGCTTTTGAATGAAATGATTTCATTCAATCGGAACGAGTAGTATTTCTACTTACAGCTTGGTAAGATGGTTGAACACAAGTTTTCATGAAATCTTCATAAAAGCAATCCTCTGCAAATGTGAACGGCTGCTCTTTTGCTGCCAAATATTCCGACATTCCTATTCTCATTCTTTCCTGCGAATAAACAAAATTCGAGAATGTAACTGAACCACTAGCATTAGTAAAAGAAGTAATTTGAGCTTGTTTAGAATCTATATGTCCTGTTGAATTGAGATTTTTTTCTTTGTGTCTACGTAATGTGCCAGTGTCGGTGCCTTGAACCCATGCATAAGACTTGTTACAAATTCCACACACCGCCTTTTTATTCTTCGCATCTACTGTAAACATTTCCCAAACATCTTATGTTTGTTGTTTTTTCATTGGCCTTTGAGTTTGAGATGATCCAGCTTATTGATGATCATCCTCATCATCTAAATTTATTTGAGAACTACTATAGTGTGCATTAGGATTTACAGATGAAAATTCTTGAGAATCCATACTGAAACTTAAGAATTTTTTTGATATTGAGAAGTGTGAATAATTGGAGCTCAAAGAGAAAATTTGAATATTAAGAGTTAAAGAGTGGAAGAATTTAGAATGCTTAATGCTAGAACACTGGAATTGGAATTGGTTTGCTGGAAAAGTGGAAATGAATTGGAGACAACAAAGAATTTGCCTATTCTTATAGAGAAATTACAACGGTAAAAATTCAAGTGAAATTTTATGTTTTTTTAATTTTTTTTCAATTTTACACGTATTTTATTGAGTTGAACGGTTGAACTTTGACCAACTTTATCATTTTGAAGTGACATATGAGTGAAAAAAAAAAAGAAAGGAAAGCTCAATTAAGGCTCACCAACCAGTTAGCCTTTTACTTGAATGCCTGAATTAAGGAGAGCCGTTGGCTCTCCTTGATTTGACATGGGCCTGCAATTATGATTATTTTGAATTATTAGCAGAGAGCCGTTGGCTGTCTGGCCCTCTTTCTTTTTTTTTCTCTTAACTCTCTACTCTCTCACAGTCTCACTCTTGGGCTCTCTCTTTCTTTTTTTTTTTAATTTATTCACGGGCCAGCGATTAACCGCTGGCCTGTGCGACTGGACTCGGACCACCCGGGTCCAGTCATGAACGGCCCGCGGCCAGCCCGTCCGATTCACGGGCCAACCCACGGTCTGGGTCAACAATGAGTGGGCCGGTCCGAATCCGGCCAGCCCGTCCATCTTGACACATCTAGCATTGCGTTGATTAAATAAAGCATGCATTAATTGCATCGCCATTTAATTGGCAAACTTTTAGACCTTCATAAAATAGTAGAAAAATTATACAATTTTTGTATTTGCAGAACGCGGTTCAGGAAAAGAAATTTGTCTTCCCAAAATACCATTGTATTGAAACAAACAAAAGAAACCTCACAATTGTACGCCAGTTCCCCCAAAAGCAGATCTGAGAATTCTCTCTTCACCAAAAATGTTCCCAAAGAAAAATCCAATGGTTCTCATTCCAAAATGAGGTGAAATTTCGTTGCCAAAAATTCCCAAAAAACCCAAATTGGCTATCCTCGTTCGATGTTGCCAACATTTCGAAGGTAATCCTTGGTTTTCGTTCCAAAAGTGGAAGATTAAAGTTACGAAAAAAATCAAAAAGATGACCCGAACTTGGTCGTTGTCGTTCAATGTTGCCAAATATCGAACAGTGCTCGACGAAGGTAGGCAAAGGATTTTCAAATTTCGAACGATTGTCAGCGGCATATGCGAAGGATTGACTTGACGGAAGAAATTTGGGTATTTTTATCTGCTCGAATGACGGTGCGAAATGGAAGAGATGGCAATGGGTAATCTAGAGATCGACGAAGGTATGTGGGGATAATTCAAATGACATACATGTTTTTGGATTTTCGAAAATTGAATCGAATGTGTATGCTTGTACGTTAAGTACAATGGCTTGAGTGGAAATACTGAATTTGAATATGCTAAATAGTGAGTATAATGGGTATATGCTTGAATCTAGATTTGAAGTATAATGGGTATATGCTTAACACAATGGATGGGCATATGCTAGTATATTCACTGAAGCACAATTTCATTATGTAGTGTATGGTTTATTTAAGTTATTCTTCTTAATTTGAATTTAATAATTGTGATGCCCCGTTCGTTTTCCCTAAGAATTTGCTATGATAATGATGTGATATTGATGTGGAGTACATGTTCAATGCGGTCGAATGTGTCTATAAGTATCTATGAGGTTATTGAAAAGGTTATGGCCATTTAGTGTAAACCGGGAGGAGAATGCTGGAAATTTGGATTTACAGCCGTAAGGTTATGAGTTATAGCCGCAATTATGGTTTTACGGCCATAATTGTATAACAATGAAATATCCCAAAAGATGCAGAGAGTTTATGACGAACGTATAACATCGAGTTACGGCAGTATAACCTGGGTTACGGCCATACTTATTGTACTTATGACTGTAATATTAGTGAGAAGATAGACTGAATTTACAGAATCTTCTTTACTGCCATATGCATGTTGAGATACGGCCGTGTGATGTGGGTTACGACTGTAAAGGTTATTGTTACGGCCGTAATTCGGTAGTTACGACCGTAAATGTATTAGTTACGGCCATAATTTTAAGTCAATAGAATGGTATATTTAGTCAACTTTGGCCATTTTCTTGGTATTTTTCCATACCATTCGACCCCTAGACCCCCCAAATCTTCCCCTAAGCCACTCAATCACTTCCTCAAGGTACTTAAACTAGTTGGATCATCAAGTTCAATCTAAGGTGTTTCAAGCTAGGGATTGGATCAAGAAAGAGTTGAGGAAAGCTTGGTGTGGTTGTCTGCTCTTAGATAAGGTGGGTAATGGATATATGAGTTTGTGACATAGGGCAAGTATATTTATGTATATCTCTATGTCTATGTTATGGCTTATGGTATATCTCTATGTCTATGTTATGGCTTATGGTACATCTCTTGGCCTATATGTGAGTAGTCCTTTTATTTGTGCTAGGGCCTTGGGGTTAGGGTTATGAGCTATTACCTATGTTGATGTTACCTATGTTGATGTTATATCTATGTTAAATGTTGTATGAATGGCTCTTGGTAAAGGATAGTTACTTGCACCTTTACTGCATGATCATGGAATAAAAGCACATGAATGTGAAATTGCCTATCATGTGATTACACCCATGAAAATTACATGTACGGTCTCACGGGAAAAGGCACCGCAAGAGGATTGAGACCTTTGGCCGTCTCATGGGCGAAGTCCGCAAGAGGATTGAGACTTTTGGCCAAATATGTTATGTTATGTTACCTTTGGAGTCGATGTATACACATGATAAGCAACTGGGCCCAAAGAACGAGTGTGAACATGCATTGCACATATCCATATTCCCACTGAGTTTTTATAACTGACCTGGTTTTTGGTTGCATGATTGTAGGTATTTCAGGACAGGATATTAGGACGGGAGATGGAGGAGAGTTCTCCCGAACTTGATGTATGAGAGTTCGTGTGGGGAAGAAGAGAAGAAGCTGTGCATCCTTTTTGAATGTTTGGTTGTTGTACTTAAATTGGCACGGGACCTTTTGAATATGCTATGTTTTCACAATGTACAAAACATTTTGTAAAATGAAAATATAAACCCGTGTAGCTTTTGTAAACGTATGTGTGACGTCTAGTCTAGTTCCGCAGCTCTGAATAAGGGTAGGTGTTAGAGTTTAGATTGGGTGTTACAATAATCCAGTTATATTATGCTTTAAGTATCATTAATCTTTTCATTAATGGGGTGGTGTATAGGTTATTTACAAATATGTGTTGGGAATTTAGTAGTTAGAAGATCCCATCATTGGGATTTCTAATATGGCAGATTTATAATATGATATATATACTTTTAGTACTTTCCTAAAGTTTTTTGATTAGTTAACTTAGCAATTATGTCATCCTTTATTAACCTAATCGATGGATTAGTTTAGTAATCTAGGACTACGATTTTTATCGTAATCCATGATATGTGTTTGGTAGCCTTAATTTAGAAATAAAGATATCCATTAGGTTAGTAGTTTCTTGTATTATTGCTTTTCTTTTAAGCGAAGCAATGCTTATAAATACTGTAAGTCCTAATATTCCCTCGTTTATAATGTCGTTCAACAATTGTTAGTTTATTAACATCCACTTGTTGTCTTTGAATTAATGTATGGTTTGTTAAAAAAAACTGTAATGTCCAATTGCAAAATCATTGTTCTGAAAGTGAGAATTTTCTCAGTTTTGAAAAAATATGAATATTTATTGCTCCTTTTTTCCCAATCACTAGGTTAAAAGAATAATTTTTTTCTTTTCTTTAGAGATAGTAGTGGCTGTTGACGATGTTGTGGCCACTTCAGGCATGAGTGGAGATGAATTTATTGGTTCTAGTAGCACTATGTTGGATGATACAGCTGTCTCTATACAAGATGGGGACGATGTTACTGTTGTTCCAGAGGTCGGAATGAAGTTCCCGAGTACAGAAATAGTATATAAGTTCTATAGAAGCTATGCACATCGTGAAGGTTTTCCGGTAAGGATTGGGAGCTCAAAGAAAGGTCGTGATGGGCTACTTCGGTATTACCATCTTGATTGTAGTAGATCGGGCAATCAGGAAAATAAGTCGAACGACCCTTCAAATCCTCGTCCGACTGCGCAAACTGGTTGCAAAGCAGGGATTGGTGTGGTTTCAGATGTAATGGGGGTGTGGCGCATAAACACAGTGAAGCTAGAGCACAATCACCTTTGCAGCCCTACAAAGTCTAGGTTATATGCATGCAATCGTCGATTAGACCCACTTACGAAGAGGCGGCTTGATATGAACGGTAGGGCTGGGATACGAGTGTGTAAGACATTTGCGGCAGTTGCTATCGACGCAGGAGGTTATGAGAATATCACCTACACTGAGACAGATTGTAGAAACTATGTGAAAGACTCTCGATAGCTCAGACTTAAGGAAGGCGATACAGCTGCTCTTCAGGCCTATTTAAGGAGAATGCAGACCCAGTGTCCGAGGTTCTACTTTGACATTGATATGGATCCGGATGAGAGGTTGCGAAATGTCTTCTGGGCTGATAATAGGTCTCGAGAAGTGTATAAAGAGTTTGGAGGTGTTTTATCATTCGACACGACCTATTTAGTGAACAAATATCATATGTCTTTTGCCCCATTTATTGGTGTAAACAAACATGGATAGTCCATGTTATTGGGGTGTGGATTGTTAGCAAATGAGGATGCCACTTCATTTATTTGGCTGTTTTTTGCGTGGTTGGAATCCATGGGAGGGATAGCTCCTAGTGGGATAATTATTGACAAAGATTTGGCAATGAAGGCTGCGATTCCTGTCATGTTCCCAAATATCAAGCATAGATGGTGTCTATGGCATATAATGAAGAAGTTACCTGAGAAATTTGGAGGCTGTACAGATAGAGATGCTGTGATTGGCGCTATTAAGGCTACGGTGTATGATACTCAATTTCCAGATGAGTTTGAGGACTCATGGGAAGAGTTGCTTAATAAGTACAGGCTTAGGGGTAACAGGCGGTGTGTAGATATGTACTCAGAAAGAGCTTGTTGGATTCTATGTTACTTGAAGAATAATTTTTGGGCCGGAATGTCTACTACACAGTGAAGTGAAAACATGAATGCTTTTTTCGATGGTTTTGTAAACTCAAAAATATCTCTAAAGCAATTTGTTGAGCAGTACAATCGAGCAGTTAGGAATAAGATAGAGAAGGAGGTTCAGGTTGATCATAAGTCATTAAGTACAGGCTGATCATAAGTTATTAAGTACAGTAGTTCGATGTGCTACTCATTTCGGGATAGAAAAACAATTCCAGCAAGCATATAGTAACAAGAAGTTTCAAAAAGAATTTCAAAAGAAAATGGTTCCCATATCTTACTGTGGGACTGACACGATGGAGTATGATCCTACAGGTATGATATACCGCATATCTGAGCAAGTTGCGTTAGGGGACGACAATTGGAAGCGTAGGGAATTTGTGGTCTCATTTGTTAAGGAAGACCTCCTTGTGTAATGTACTTGTAACCTATTTGAGTTCAAGGGAATTCTTTGCAGACATGCTTTGAAGGTTATGGTTGACTTAGACATTCATCAGGTTCATGAACGGTATGTCTTGAGGCGTTGGAGGAAGGACGTACGTAGGGCTTATACGAAGATTACAGTTGGAGATAGTGGTTGGATGCGTACCACAGAAAAAGAAAGGCAAGACAAGTTGTTGAGCATTGCAGCGAGGATGTGTGAATTGATTTCCGTTGATAAAGATTACAGTGATAGTGTAATGAATTTAATGGAACAGAAGATGAGGGACTTTCTAATTTCTCACCCGTCCCCTCTTGGCCGACGACATTGCGTCGATATGGTTGGACATTTCCCATTAGCCACTGATCCGGTAGAAGGGAGTTCTAGCATTCTTGATCCACCATTGGTAACCCGTAAGGGGTCCCCATAGAAGAATCGGTTAAAAGGCGCGCTTGAGACGAATCCAAAGCGGAAAAAGGTACATTATTTACATGCATTACCAAATATATCATAACAATGAATGACATGAATTTTCTTTGGGGGGACTAAAGTGTTAGTTACTCATTATGTAAAACTAGAGACTCGGTGAATTGTTTGAAGGTTTTTCGCTTTTCTTTTCAGTTTGGTAATCTTTTCATGTCAAACTTCAATGAATGTGATTAAGGGATGTGTTGCTAATTTCCTTGATTGGCCATACTATCATCACTGAAATGAATGTGATTAAAAGGGAAAGAAAATCATGAGGGTTGAGATGGTATAATCAATGAAAGATGAAGATAACGTGGAAATAATGTTCATAAGTTTCCATCATGTAATATACTTTTGGTATATTATAACAGTCAATGTGCATCCTAAAAGTCCCTTTGTATAGGTGTCGTCAAAGAAAAAGGCTAAGAATACTCCTCGAACAACCACATTAGAGCAGCAAACTCACAATGGAGTTCCAGATGTGGCACCCCCCAATGAACTGGTATGTTACAAATAATGATACTTTGTAGTATTCTTTTTTTGCACTTTGTTTAGCAAAATTCTATATTTATCGTATCAAATTATAGTTAGTTACCTACTACTTTCAACAGGTACAAGGTTCATTTTTTTCTCCACCTGGGTTTCAATGGTCATCGCATGCTCAACTACCTCAATTGGAATTTCAAGCTACACAAGATCAATCGAAGTATTTTTCTCGTGTACTTGTTAAATAATTCAAATTCTAAATAATTCTTCACTTTCAAAACACTACTTTAAATTCAAACTTAACTACAATTCTATCGTAGGTGTGAAAGTAATATTTTGTATTAGTTTTGAGTTGAGGATGAAAGGGAAACGAAAGTTCTAGTAAGGAAAGCAATTTCGAGGGTGTTTTGTCATTTTCAATTTGTTTTGTTATTGGAACTCATGTGGTCTTTTATCCTTTTGCAATTTTAGAGAAATCTAAGGCCAATTGATGCTTAGTTTTCGAAGTATTCAAGTTATTGTCAAGTGACAATTTATTCTGTATCAACTCTTTAATTTTTTGATTATGCTGTAAAAGTATTTAGTGTAAGAGTTTTGGGAACTAACTATCATATGTCACCAATTATTTATGGATCACAGTTGGATGGTTTGACATTGTAGTTTCCGTTGTTGTTTGTGACATTCTCCTTATGCAATTAATTAGAAGTTTTCTAGGAATTATGCCTTTTGTCAATCTCTTTGCTGGGTGGCTTGAGATGATGACGAAGAGAGTCAATTTCATTTGGTTGCTTTTGCATTATAACAACTTGAGTGGTAAGTGATTTGTTTGCACAAAAAGAAACAGACTACATGCACGCATTTTAGCCTAAATGAAGCATTCAAGTATTGATACCACCAATGTTCTAACATCACAACCTTTGTTTGCTTTTGCACTATAACAACTTGAGTGGTGAGTGATTTGTTTGCACCAAAAGAAACAAATTATATGCACGCACTTTCACCTAAATGCATTCAAGTATTGATTTCCAAATGCAAATTCACCAATGTTCTAACATTACAAAGGTCATACAAGATGTCAAAGAAGGCATTATACACAACTCTATCTCTAAATGCAAATTAACCAATTTTCTAACATTACAAATGTCATACAAGATGTCAAAGAAGGCATTACACACAATTCTATTTAACTTTTACAAAGATACAATACATAAAAATATTAATTGTGTTACATTAAGCCATAAATATAGTCAAAGCCATGAATATAGTAATTGCCTCTTGCGAAACGTAAACTCATAGATTTTAACCCCGACATTGACGTTCTTTGTTTTCGAAATATGTGCACATTTATCCATCATGGTTGAGAGATCGTCGATCTGGTTTTGACTGTTGAAGTCCTCAACGAGATTCTCTGCATTGCTCGACTCCCCTTCTTCGTAGTCGGGATCTCATCTTTTTGGAGGGCCAACTAGTTTCCAGTAGCTACATTCGTTACTGATTTTCCTTGTACAAGGGTAGAATAGTTTCCCTTTATGCGGGATGAAACATTGTTTCCAACTAGCCTGACATTCTAGACAGCTTACCTTGTCAGTAAAATCCTTTGATTCGTGACTACGAGAACGACAATGTAGAGACATACCATTATTTTTCACTCCCATTTTATACCTGCAAAAGTTAGATACATATCATCTGAGCATTCATGTGATTATACTTCACTCCATTTTATACCACCAACATCCTTTAAAGATTTCATCTAAAGGACATTCTATATGTAACAAGTTTTATGTGATTAGCTTCTCTGAGCATTCATGTTCAATAAACTTCATCCAAATTCATAATGACACCAAGAAGATAATATTGAACTATAAAAGAGTTTGAGAACTCGAAAATATTAACTGTGGGCAATCTCAAGTTGCTATTGCTTCAGTTTGAATGTGTTGAGGGTAATAAGCACTAAATCTCTCTACTGATTTCTGTTGATCTTCAAACTCATAAGATTGATAAGATTCTCAGGCTCTTTTACAGGATAAATTCAATTTACATAATTGCTAGCAGCTTACACATGACTTCTACCACTATTAGTTCCAGTATTGCTTTCAATTATAAAACTCTTATTGTCTATACCACCACAAGAAAATAATATTGTGCTTCAAACTAATAATTCAAGAGCAAATAAAATTGTTCTTCAAACTCATAATCATTTGGGTTTACCTTCATTATCAATATGAGTCAAGCTAGATGGTGGCCATTCACCAAACATTGATTCCATTTCCTACATCCAATTTACACAGTCGTCTTTAAAGGATGGGAAAGTATTCCATTCGACCATTTTACACTGATTCCATTTTGCAGTTTACATCCAGTTTAGACTTAATATTCCATTCGACTAAAAATTTAGAAAACATGGGGAAAATAGATTCGCAAAAATTTGAATTTTCATATTGTTTGTCTAACATATCATTTCCAACGAGTTTTTGGGCCAATTACCCAAAGGAATTCAAAAATTCCGAAACCGCATAGTAAGAAATCGTACCTTTGTTTTTGATTTTTTCCCCAAAATGGATGTCCTCGTTCGCGCTCCTTCAAGTCGTACCTTTCTCTTCAAAAATTTTCCCCAAATCGGCTGTTTCGTACCAGCTATTTTCGAAATTTTTCCCCAAGTAGGCTGTTTCGTACTTTTGGCTGTTCTCGTTCGCGCTCCTTCAAGGAAAGGCTCATACGTAGCGACGGTAATTCCAACGGAGCATGGGTCGACAGAAATTTTGCCGAAAAAATTTAGGATTTCTCGATATGGTTTCTTTTTCCCCAAATTTGTTGTTCTCGTTCACGCTCCTTCAAGGAAAGACAGCTCCAAATCGATGATAATTCGAACCAACCATGGGTTGAGAGGAATTGTTGCTGGAAAGAAAGAGAGAAACGAAATGTGGTTCTTGTACGCCTAAAGAAAGAGAGAAATGAAGAAATGAAGAGGACGATTGCTGGAAAGAAGTCAAAGGATTCCATTTCTTTTCTGTTTTCAATAAGGGTATTTTGGGAAGACAAATTTCTTTTTCTAAGACTTTTCCTGAACCGCGTCCTGCAAATACAATTTTTGAAAATTATAATAACAGTGGGGTATGGTGGGGAAAGTAGTGGTCCCCAACTTCAGCATCTTAGTTTTTTTTTTTTTAAACAAAGCACCAACTAGACTCGTACGTCGGTTTTACACGTCCGCCGAGTCTAGCCGGTGGGGGTTTGGAATCCCCCTACCTTTTTATTAGCATAAAAAGAAAAGTATACAAGGAGGGGGGCATAGACCTGACCTCCAAACAATGAAAGACAACGAATATACGGAAAGCTGTAAATAAGGAGATACTATCTCCTTGACAATAAGGAATAAATAAATAACAAATAATAAATAATGAGGTACTACCTCCCTGTACAAGAATGAATAAATGGTCTAAAAAATAATAAATAAAGAATGCAATAGAGTAGACCGTCACGCAAGCTCGTGAACCGAGGGGAATCCATGACAATCCATCTGAAGAAGAGCTCCAGCCGGTTTCAGCAACTGGTGTGACTCATACTCAGTGTACTGCTGCTGCAGTTAAGCCTACTGATGCAAGTGCGTCGGCAACCTGGTTGCCTTCACGAAAGATATGCGTAACCAAGTCTCGATCTGTACGGAGGAGCTGGCGAATACGTCGAATAAGAACCTGTACGAACCACGGGCCACCTCCCCGAACAATACAATGAACAGCGACATAGGAGTCGGCCTCCACCCAAACTGTGTCGACACCCAGAGAACGTGCCAGCAACAGTCTATCGAGAATAGCATGGAGCTCGGCCTCTAAAATAGCGCAAGTGCCGTAGAAAGAAGACAAAAATGGGGGCCAAGTCATGATCACCCGGCCAATGAGAGGGACTAAACAACCCAGCGACGTGCATGAGGGAGATAGCCCGATATACCCGCCAAATGATCTGCCGAGAATCAACGAGAATGCCCCAAAACTTCACATCATTACGTGCTGTCCACAGGTGCCAGAGGATAAGACTAGGCAGCCCCGCCTGACAAACTGGCCTGAATGTCGTCAACACTGAACCCGGTGCCAGATACTGTCAGAGGTGGGAGACGGGGTATGAAAAATCAACGAGAAGTGCTACCAAACTTGAGACGCATCCCCACTGCTAATAAAGACATATTGAAGTGTCTCTTCGTCCGAGCAACACTAGTATCGTGAAGGCGTCTGCACCTGAATGCACTGCCTGATCACATAGTCAATGGGGACTAGGCCTTGCAATAACCGCCAATGGAAAAAAAGACACAGTCACAGGTATAACTGGGCACCAAAGGTCCCGAAATGCCGGCCGAACCTCAACGGGCTATCGGACCAGCTCCCAGTCCAAACAAGTAGTGAATCATCCATCAGAAGTATCCCGCCACAACATCCTATTGGGGGACCCAATGTCCAGAGGGATGGAGCAGATCTGAAGGGCAAGGTCAGAAAGGGACAACCTGCAATAGACGATCAAGATCCCATCCAGTGTCGTCAGAGATGTCCTGCACCCGAACCGAAGAAGGACTACGGGCAGGGAATATATCAACTAGGGGGCGATCGCCCATCCAACAATCATGCCAAAAGAAAACCCATCCACAGCCAAGCTGCCAAACAATGCGGGACTCAGCCATCGCCCGGATCGTCAATAACCGTCGCCAACCCCCAGAATCAAGATATGTAGGCTGAACCTGCATAGGTGGCTGTCCCCGAAAATATCTGTCATGCATATAGAGAGCCCACAAAGACTCCCGAGATCGAAAACGCCACCATAGCTTCAGGGAAAATGAATCAACAATGTCATCAAGCCTCCTGAAGCCAAGTCCACCCTCCTTCGGGGAACAACACAACTCCCCCTAATGCTTCCAATGCAAGAGGTGTGCCCCCTCTCGAGAATCCCAAAGGAACCGAGCAAACAAACGAGATAGCCGCTTCAACACAGCCTTAGGGGGTTGTAGAATCTGAAACAAGTGAAGCAGCATAGAACAAAGGACAGAACAGATGAGTGTAATGCGGGCCCTAGAGATAATAAGCGACTAGCCCATCTCGAAATCTGCCCGCAGATCTTCTCCTTCAAGTCATCAAACAAGAAGATTCGACGAGCCCCCTTATACAAGGGAACACCAAGATAAGTGACGGGAAGCTGGCTATGCACGAACCCCGTGAAAGTCTGCCATCGATGAAGCTGTGCAGCTGAGGCCCGCCGAGGCGCTATCAAAAAACTCTTTCCCCGATTCACCAACTGGCCAGAAGCCCTCTCATAATGCTCGATACAAGCTAACAAGTGCTGAATACTCCGCTTCTGACCATTGGTGAATATGATGATATCATCAGCAAATGAGAGATGGGAGACAAGAGTCGGGCCCCCATGAATAAACTGCATGAAAGGGTGCTGCTGAAACCGATGAGTAAGCAACCTGGAGAAATAATCAGCAGCAATCACAAACAAAGCAGGGGAAATAGGATCTCCCTACTATAGTCCCCGAGACGAATGGAAGAAACCAGCAGACTGACCGTTGACCAGGACAGAAAAATGACACCCGGAGATACAACGTCGGATCCAGTCAACCCACAACTGATCAAAGCCAAACTGCTCCATCACCGAGAGTAAGAAATCCCAATCCATCCGGTTATAGGCCTTCGCCATGTTGAGCTTGAGGATAACATTGCCCCCTTTAACCGGCCTGTCAAGGCTATGTACCATCTCCTGGGCTAACAAGACGTTATCCCCAAGCAAACGTCCCGAAACAAAACCACCCTACTGGGGTGAGATAATATGAGGCAGAAGCTCACTGAGGCGGGTGTTCAACAGTTTCGTGATGATCTTGTTGAACACCGTGCAGAACTTCAGCATCTTAGTTGTTAGTTATATATCTATAAATTAGGGTTGAAGCAACGTGCATTGCACGTTGTGCTAATGAGCTAGCGTGGAATGGACAATAATAGTATAAACATTTGAAGCAATCTATGCTGTTGTTAGCTGGTGTTAATATCCATACTGCCAAACTATAAACATACCATGGGTAGCTTTGGAGACATACATAAAATCACATTCCTGGATGAAAAGCTAGGTAATGAAAATAAGCAAGAGGTCGATGTAGGATCCCTAAACATTTAAAGAATTTTCATGTTTTAATTCTGCGAATCAGTTCAAACCTAATAATCTTCATGGATTTAAAAGTTTTTCGTCCTTCTCTTGATAGAACGAATATCAAGACTGGCTTGGAGATGGTTGCTCTATCATTTCTTCAAATTCCAAGTGCACCATCATTCTATTATCTCCCACAACTCATTGCATAAAACAATATTTTCGCATCAATTAGTCACCACAAATGCAAGGCCCACGTCAACGGTCATAATATAGGACAATGGACAACCAAAGGACAAAGAATTAAAATAATTTGTGTTGCCCAATCAATGTTGTTTGACTTTCTATGTAATATAATTTATAAAAAGCATGCACAAGCAATCTACTTGACCTTAACCATATCAAAATCTAAACTGAAATGATTCTGAGTGATTGGTCTTTAGATGTCATGCTAATTTCCCTCAAATTCTTCTCACCATCAACAATCAGAAACATCAACCAAGAGAACAATAATTAGATAACAAAAAAATGAAGCTAGTTAAGTAAATTAAGTAAATCGGTATCCTATAAAACCAAGTCGTGATGAAAATTACTATTTTCGTAAATGTAACAAATTGATACTTCTAGTACTAGTGATTTCCTCAGTCTTCAACTTATATGCAAAAAATTTGCATCATCATAAAAAAAGGACAATCTCCTTTCTCATTTTGTTTTCCTTGTCGATCGCCTTCAATTCTAGAAAATGGAAAAAAGTAAAAACAAAATTGCCAAACAAACAGAACCTTAGCCTGGCTACTTTATCTTCAAAATAAATTAGAAATTTGAGAACTCAAATAAACCTCTAACACTTTTGTACAACCAAAAGAGTTCCCTTATTTTCCCACTTTTTTGTTTAGCTTTATAAGTTCTCTTTCTAACAAGATTTCTGAAAACCCAAAAGGAGTCATGGCGTCAATAGTTGTATCCAGTGTTACTAAAATTAGTAAAAGGGATTAAAAATGAGAAAAGGAACAAACTGGAGGTCAAATTCAAGTATAATTGATATCATTTATTTGATTGTTCACGTTAGTTGAGCATCGAAGATACAACTTCCTGTTTTTTGAATTATATTTGTTGTTTAGAGGGCTCATTGTCTTATTTATGTTAACTGCTTTGCTCTTCATGTCAATCTACACTGAGAGGCTTACCATATGTTTGCAGAGATTTTATATAATCTAATGCTGAAAAGTAATATTATATTCTTTTTCCTTCATCACTTTATATCAGTTGTTTCTGATATGCTGAATCAAAAACTATAAAGAACATGTTGAATCATCTATTTGTGTGGTTCAATATTTGTAAGTTATAGTTTGTTGAATTTCTATTTGTCAAAGATTTCATTGGTAGTGATTGAACACGATCGAAGAAAGCTAGTATGGTTTTTAGCTAGGAGGATTGGGATAAAATGTTATAGATCAGTCATTCTATGACAATTTCATATGCTACATTTTGTGTATCCTTTTTTCCTTTATCTGGGTCTGTCAAGGAGTAACACAAGTTATGGTGAGTAAAAGGAATGGACAATGACTCTAACTACAAAAACTCATGCATAGGAGAAGCTAGTTGATTATTCTATCTGATGAAGTAAACTTAAGTATTGCTTCATACATATGTCACCAGTCTACTGTAAAGAGGCTTAGGAGTATGGTTTGGGTAACAAACAAACGGCTTATAGCGAAAATGATATAGATGACAAGCAGCCACACGACCGTCACCACCATTATTTCCAGGACCACATATGGCGAAAACACGATTATATTCACTTGATTTATACACCTGCCAAGAAATTAAGAGCTTGTTTGATCGATATGACTAAGTGAAAAAATCACTTTTCTTCACTATCAATTACACCAACTCATCACATTGTTTTGACAACTTCATATTTTTTTATTCATTTTCTTTACTTTTGCTACCACAAAATAAAAAATCATTTTTTGTATAATCTCTATCAAACACACCCTAATTGTGGAAGACCATTTTCTCTATCTTGTATATCTAAGAAGTGCTATTTCTTGTTTTGACAATTTATGGACGACTGATAGACACAACCTTCATAATTCTCATCATAATTCTGCAATTGAGCACAAATACTGAACATTGTTACAATTATTTCTACCTAAAATAGTTACTTAGAATGTCGATTGAAAGAACGTGATTATGAAACAAATTTTTACCTCGGCTATTGAAGTAACCTCACTCAAACTAGCTAATCCCTGCAAGAAAAATTTTTGATTCCACAAAACCAGAAAATATAAGCCTCATGCATACATCTAAATTGAAAAAGAAGGAAAAATCGAATAGACCATTGACTGATCGACGCTGAACCCAAGTGGACCAATGAGAATTTCATCAACCTCCGCTGCTTTTTGTTGATTAAAGTAGTATATAAGATTTTGTGTCTTGCATAATTTTCGCTATTGGTACGATTCCTTTCACTTCACCACAACAATGTGGATCAATACATTAACACAGAAAATAGAAAATGATGCGCAAAACGTCCAAAAACATGGATCAATACATTAACACACAAAACAGAAATCTAATACCCATCAAATATGACCAAATATTCATCTTCGATACTTCTTTTTCTACTGCATCTCAGAGCTACTCAACCTCCTGAAAAGTTAGCAAAATGGGCTAGTTAGAACTCTTTGATTAATTTCCGAGAAGCAAATGAACAAAAAACAAATTGCGATTCGTATAATTTTTTTAAAAAGAAATTAAAATTTAAAAATTACAATGATTAACTACTAATCTATCAAATTAGATCTAATCTCATAAAATGATGAATAGAAAACTGAAATGGCCATGTATCAACATCCACACTCTCGTAACAAGTAAAAGCTCCATTTTTTCTCCCTAGAAGAACCACATGACAACAAAACAAGTATAAATATATCTAATGTTAACTTAGTTATGTGGTCTTGTTTTAGTAACGTAGTGCCAGGTTTGAACTATTAGCTTCTCTCTAAATGTTCTGCTTCTTTAATGTCTATATATGTATGCTAGATTTTTGTAATTCCATGCTTATTTCATATAATGTATGTTGTTTCGAGCTAGATTGTAGCCTAGTAATTTATTAGTAACTAACTCAACCTAATAAAGTGTTTGAGTATTGTTTAAAGTAATAAGTGGTGAGTATTGTTTAAAGAAATAAGTGGCAAAACAAAGGCACATGATAGTCATGATGACACTTGTACTGAAACTTAGATAAAGTAATAAGAATATGACCTTAGATCCTCCCTTTGTTTAAACCACGGGGACAGAAATTGATTCAGAATATAAGTCTACCATTGGTTTGTGAAGTATATATTAGTCTCAATGTGAATTTTGGGACTTCGAACACTAAACAACAAAATACGATCAATGAGTATATATTTTATCTTAAACATATTCATAGAATATAAATGATCAATTTTTATCATGAAAATAGAATAAGACAATTTAGAAGTGTGGAGATAATTAAGGCTGTCTCAATTATGAATCACCGAAATCCTGATATCTAAACTGTTTATGAAGTTTTATTTTAGTTGCATACAATATTAAAAGGCCTACAGATTGAAATAGATAAGGCTATTTTGTAATCCAGTACATAGTGTTCACCTCTGGGGTGGCTTAACTATCGGAACACTGTAGCATCAAATAAAAAATGTCTCTTTCAAATCAGGGCACATACTTTGAAAAAGCATATTCAACTTTTAATGTTTATTTTTCCTTTCCATTTTACGTAAGAAATAGAGTATTGAGAACGAAAAGTTGTGGAATCCATGTTTACATAGATGCATTTGAAAATTTTAGTAATTTGGGAGGATTTAGTGGATAAACCTTCAGTTAATTTTCGCTAAAATCTCTTACAGCTCTCAATGATACATGGCAACGTTAAAAGTTGAATAATAAGAACGGTAGGATCTAATGGAGATACTATTTGAAAGGTGTGCTGCTCATTAATAATGTTGTCTTCATTTTCCACATTCAATTTGATGACTATCACAATGACTATTCAAACATACAAAATCTCTCTTTCATTTTCCATATTTAACTGCTCGGATTCATTAAAATTTAGTGAAAAAATGCATCTTTTTCAAAATTCTCTTCCAAAGAAACAGTAAAGCCTTGTTCTTTTCACAATAAAGTTAAAAAAAATTTTCTCTCTCATCTCTTAACCACACACACATTTTTTAATACAATATTAACCACACATTTTACACGGAATATCGTGCATATCAAATTTGTTCCCAAAAGAACAAGGCCTAAATAACAATCAAGAAGTAACAAGAGAAAAAGAAGCATAACAACCAATGCGTACACTTCTCATGGAGAAGCACCGACATTGAGCTAGAAAAGAGGCTAGCATGAATTGATGGTCGATGTCCCTCAGTTATTGTTAGGATTTTCCATCGACCTCTCAGTGGACCTAAAAATGAATTCTAAATAGGTCGGCTCTCAGAAAATAGTATGTTAGAGAATAATAAATTAATCACTGAGCTACCTAAGACTTCAATCTTGAATCCTAATCAATATCACACCTGTAATGCAAAAAGGAATTCAGTTTCTAAAAAATTCAGACATTTACCTGCCTTATTGCGCCAATAAAAAAGAAATAGTGCATTGGTATAATTTGGAAAATGGAAGCTGAATGAAGTATATAAATCTTGTAAGGGAAAAGTAATTGTAGAGGGAAAACTCTTCTGCTAACTCTAAGGTTTATTAGAGATCATGTAAGGTTTAAGAGCTTGATTGACTTTACATGATCTCTAAGGATTGACTTTTGCCATATAATTAAATTACATTTAAAAGGTTTCTCTTGTGCATTGAAATCTTTCAAAGAAGTGGTTCATCCACCGAAAATTGCAAAATGACTTTTGGTATGCAATCTTTTTGGTTTGAAAGGTATAATTTCTTGCAGTGAATACTCTTTATTGTTGACACATGAAGGAATTAGAATATAGAGTTAATGACACGTTTGATATCCTCGACAGGTCGAGGAAAGGTTATTTCACCATTTTTTAATGAAGTTTAATTCTTTCTTAGATGTGAGATATTTTTCATCCAAAATATGTCACTATTTTCACGTTCATGAAAAAAATGGCTACACAAACATATATAATAGAGGGAAGACAGGAAGTGGGATACCCTTTGCATGCGTTGATTAACCTTTGAGTGCGTCAAAGAAATTTGTAGTTCAGCGTCAACTTTGAGACATCTTCATATCAGCTTTTTGTGACACTATTAAGGAATATCTGAAAGAAACATAGGAAGGATATTGATTTATGACTGTACAAAGAATTACAACCATTCATTTATTTTAATAAAATAGATGGGCAGTATAGAGTTTTGCTTGCATAAAAAGAAACCTTTATAAACTATGCAAAGAAATCTTGAAGGAATGCGAAAATCTCTTGGAGCCTATAAATAGGAAGAAAATAAAAAGCATATAGTAGCACATAGGGATTAAAATCTTCAGCAACCTCAAAATAGACTTCATTTAAAGGAAAGCAATAATTGCACAGCACATAGAATTGAATATCTCAGAAATTAATTCTATGAAAGCACAAACCCCACAAATAAGTAGACACAACGTAAAGCATAGTAAATCTTTCCAGAATCTTCAAAGAGTCTGCTAAACTTAAATTACTTTCAAGCAACACATTATACAGCATCTAAAGCTTGAACTACCCAACATCCAAGTTTTTTAAACTTAAAACACCAATAATTAAAAAACAATGTGCACCTCGAAGTGTCGGTGCTCTATACCTCGTTGGAAAATTGAATGGAAGGGAGAAAATTGAGAGACAATGAACACAAACCAGCATCTTGTTGGTCTGTGACGCTGCGCGACCGAGGAAAATGAGAATCAAGAATGGAAAATTGCAAATATAAATTATTGGGTAGAGGAAAGGGAGTTACCTATCTTCGCTTCAAAGAAATGAGGTCTTCGAAACAGTGATTACACTGAATTAGGGCAAGACAAAGGTAAATCTAACGAAGATCTAGGTCGGCTGAGCTGGTAGTAGCCAAAATCGAATGGTGGACGAAGTTTGGTACCGTAGCAGAGGACCGTGTGAACGTAGCTAGAGAGCATTTCGGTTGAAAATGGAAGGCACAAATGAAAACCCTAGGCCTACAGAAGTAATAAGTCGGGTCGGAAATGATGGTGGATCTGTGAAGATCCGCGTGTTTTGGAGTACACAAAAACGGCGTCGTTTCGGGTGTGTAAGTGACAAAACGACGCCATTTACGCACTTAAATATAATTAATCTCAACACTAATTTAAACTTTATGCTAACAACAGGGGTAAGTTTAATTTTTTAAAGGTAAAATATATTGCCACCACACTTTTTTATTTACGCACCACTTTTAAAAAATTAAATTTTTAAACACACCATTTTTATTAGACAAATATAACCTACTTTGCATCACAATCCCCTCTTTCAAGGAAAATTAAATTTGAACACCCACATAATTAAACTATCGCTCCTGATCTAATGTCCATATGTAAGCATACATGTCCCCCTTCTTGCTTCTATTTTAATTTTTAATATTAATAAAATTCTATCCCTAACTCAAAATTTCAGGTAGACATAATTCTCCAAAAAAATTGAATAAAATCTAACTTTGCAAAAATCTATATAAAATAATTTAATGTATATAAGATTCTTAATTAGAATACTGTAATAGAAAAAAATATATCTTAATGTCTAAATTATAATAATATATAATGTCAGAAAAATCAAAGTTTTATATATACTTAAATAACCAAGGCCAGAAAAATAGATACGATAAAAAAAATTAAAAGACTAACTATTACAATTGTTTATAATCCTAATATTACAACTCTAGAGGGTGCATGGTTTTGATTTCCTCATAGTTGATTTCGTACTAAATGATTTTTAGGAGAATGTGTGGTTGAAATTTTTTTTTTTAAAAGTCAAGAATCTACATGCAAATTATTTTAATAAATAAATGTGTAGAGGGAAATGAGTTTGAGCGAGAATTGATTTTGTAAAAATCAAAACCATACAAGCCCTAGATAATTAGAACAATGTATTATTTTATCTATAAAATACATTTAAATTTTGTGTGTTGTTATAATAAGAGTAAGTTAATATGGAGATAGAGTAACATCCGGGCTGATTTAGTTACATTAGTTAGCTAAATAATAATAATAAAATGGTTCAAAATATAAAATATTAATAACAATAAAAATCGGCATCCAAAAGTAAACCCACTATCGCATGAATGCAAATTAAACTTGGAACAGGAAGACAAATTCTATGTCAAATAGAAGAGAATCCTACAAAGATTTAGATTACAAAAAATCCGAAAAATTCTAAAGTATGCATATAGTATTTTTGAACATATACATTTCAAATATATATATATATATATATATATATATATATGATTTTTTAATTAATATAATTTTTTATATAATTCAAGATGTTGGTGTTTAAAATTAATATTGAATTTTGTATTAAAAAAATAATTTTTGTTTTATAGTCTTGGTACGTCAAAAAAGTATTTTGAAATTTAAAGAAAACAAGAAAAATAAAAAAATTCAGATTTAGAAAGGAAAATGAGCAGGAAAACTCCATTTGTTAAAAACTCTGCTATTATATACACACATCCTCCCCTCCCCTATCTCCCCTTGTATTAAAAAAACTAGTATTTCCACCCACGCGTTGCACGGGGAGACTTATGCTCAACACACGATGCATATATATATATATATATATATATATGCTGAAGAAGAAGAAAAGTTGGAAAAGACATGTAGAAGCGGTGAAACTCGTTGCCATAATTAAAGATCCGTGTGCAGGCAGCGATAAGGAAAAAGGATTCGAGATTAAATAGAAGTTATTTAGATTTCAAAAATTGAAAAATTAAAAAATCAAAGTTATTTATTATTTGGTTGAACAATAAATTTTCCATTAGTTTAAGTTTGCGGTCGACATTTTTTTTTCATTTTGGTTAATTGATTGTCAAGATAAAGATATAAATTCTTTTTTTCTCCGATTGTTAATAAATTTCTATTCTGTTGTCATATAGGTTGACACTCTTTTGTCTTACTTTTTCTCATACTTTTTAGGTTATTTTAATAATGACAAAGCCATCGATAAGCACAAAAAGAAATAGAGATTATGACGAATAAAAAATTGATTTTGGGTTGCAGAATAAAAAATTAATTTTTTAATTCAGAGTGAAAATAGTGGGAAAATGTCCTAGTTTTATTAATATATAGATATAGATAATGACATAATAATAATGATGTTATAAATAGATTAATATATAGTGAATGACTATCCTACTCATGAAACCCTAGTCGCTATACCCTTGAAACCCTAGCGGTGTATCTATAAACAGAGGTCATTGGCCTTTATAGTGTAGACACTTGTTTTGAGGTAAATTTTTTATCTCTTTGTTTTCTCTCCTTTTACAACACGTTATTAGCACGATTTGTTCTTGAATCTGTCTTCTCTTTTACCCTATCGGCTAATGAATAGAAATCATAATTAATATAAATTTTCTTTCATTTAGTCGACCGAAGTCAAAAACCAAATTAATGGTTTGTTGATTTAAAATTTGATTCAAATTCTTGTCTCTTATTTCCTCATGTTCAAACACTAGATGATACGAATATTATATACAAACGAGGTTATCAAATCTCCCACCATGGCTATGGCTTCTCGGATCGAGACATATGAGTTTGAGGGTTAACACTTGCTGCCACGTTTTTGCTTTTTTACTTCAGATCTTTGAATCTTCAATTTCTATTATCTTGGCAACTAATCGTATTCGACAGCCATGGTTTGTTTTGTAGTGGTCAAATAATGGCCATTGTTTTTGTATATCGCTTTATTCAATTTTTTTTATTTTGATTTCTAACACTATCATATATAAATAATATATATGATAAATATGAAATCAATTTGATAGGGGAACTAATTTGTCAATTTAATGACAAAATTATTTCTAATTTTATCACGAAATTGTCTACCAATTAATGGTCAGATCAATTTCAATTTTTATGATTATGGTGAATTTTATTTCTTTTACGTATAGGACATGGTGTCAAAATATTAATTTGATTCTCCATGTTTCTACGTGTGGATAGCTAATATTCGACTTTAATGAGTTTTTGGCTTCCAATTTCTTATTAGATATTAACGATCACTTCGTTTTATTATAAAAGGGGATCATGAAGTTCTCTTTTGATTGATCTCCTTCTTGATATGATTTTGGGTGCCAATCATATAATATATATGAATATGGCAACCACTATCTATTGATAAACATTATCAATTCTATTTTAATATATAACAATCATGCGTATTATTCCTGTTACATTTATTTATGGATTTATTATGTGCAGCTAGTTACTTTTCTTACATCTTTTGTATAATATGCTTATATTATAACTCTATTATTTCGATTATCATATACTCATATAATTATCTGTGTAGAGTATATATTTATTTTAATTCATGGCTCCTGAAGAAGTATAATATATTATAGAATGATATCATTTCCCTTGAAGGGCAAATGTTATAAATTCCAGTGTATTATATTATTCCTATCCTAGAAGGAAACAATAAAATTCATATTGCAATTGATATTAGTCGTTTAATTTTACAATTACGTGTATTAATTAGAACATCCTTTTCTTTTGTAGAAAAATATCCAAATGGCTAATATCACAAAATTAGAGTTCATCACACTTAACATCTTGGGAAATAATTATTCGTCTTGGATTCTTGATGCCGAGATCTACCTCATCTCAAAAGGTCTTGGTGAGACAATTAAAGAGAAAAACACACGATCTCAGCAGGATTAAGCCACGACATTAATCTTCCTTCACCACCACCTCCATGAAGGATTAAAAGGTGAATACCTTACTGTGAAAGATCCAGAAGATCTTTGGAAAAAGCTGGCTGAAAGGTTTGATCATCAAAAGACCATTGTCCTTCCTAGCGCTCGCTATGAGTGGATGCACCTTTGCTTGCAAGACTTCAAAACAGTTGGCGAATACAATTCAGAGCTTTTCAGAATTTTCTCAAAGCTCATTCTATGTGGTGAGAAATTCACAGATCAGGATATGTTAGAGAAAACTTTCTCTACTTTCCATGCATCCAATGTGCTATTACCGCAACAATATCGTGAATGTGGTTTCGAGAAATATTCAGAACTTATTTCTTACCTGCTTGTTGCTGAACAAAATAACGAATTGTTGATGAAAAGCCATGCTTTACGCCCAACTGGCTTTGTAGCATTTCTTGAAGCCAATGCTGTTCATTTGCCTGAAGCTAATGCAACAAGTTATGAACACGGACGTAAACGTGGGCACGAACGCGGTCACGGACACGGGCGTGGATATGGGCAACATAACGGATCAAACAATAGACAAGGTAGTAGCTTCAAAAAGCACAAAATGAATGAAAATAATTCATCGAAAAAGAACGATGGAGAAATTTGCTACAGATGTGGAATGATGGGGCATTGATCACGTACTTGCCGTACGGCTAAACACTTGGTGGATCTCTATCAACAATCCATTAAAGGAAAAGGAAATGTTGAGACAAATTTTGCAGATATTGATAATCCGAATGATATGACTCATTTGGATGTCTCTGATTTTTTGATTGAGTCAAGTAACAAGTTAGTTGATGGCGATATGATGGACCAGCTTGATTAGTTTATTTTTATTTTTATATTATGTTTTTTGAATTCTATTTCCATTCTAATTTGAATGTTTAGTTTGCACTTTAAATTATTTGGATTTCAATAAAGGATTTGCAATTTGATTTTTTTTATTGATAATTATTTTTTGTGTTTAGAAAAATCAAACTAATACAAGATGAGTTCTCAAGATATTTGATTTAGCGCCACCACCCATACTATTCTTCGAGACAAAAGGTATTTTATAAGATTAACCCTAACAAATAATAATGTTAATACAATCTCTGGAGCATCGAATATCATTGAGGGCTCCGGAAGAGCCACTATAACCCTACCAAAGAATACAAGATTATGTATTAACGATGCACTTTATTATAGCAAATCCAGCTGAATTTTGCTCACTTTTAAGGATATTCGCTGCAATTGATACCACATCGAAACAATGTAAAAAAAATAATATTGAATATCTTTACATAACTTCTTTTGTATCTGGCCAGAAGCAGATAAAAGAAAAGTTACAAGCACTTCCGTCTGGGATGTATTTCACAAATATAAAGACAGTTGAGTCAAATCATGTAGCAAACCAGAAGTTCATAGACCCAAAAAGTTTTATACTTTGGCATGATAGGCTTGGGCATCCAAAAGCAGTGATGATGCGACGTATCATCACCAGTACGCATGGGCATTTTAAAGAACCAGAAAATTCTTTTACACAATGATTATCCATGTGACGCTTGCTCACAAGGGAAATTAGTAGTCAAATATTCTCCTACAAAAGTTAATATTGAACTCCCAAACTTTTTGGAGAGAATTCATGGGGATATATGTGGACCGATACACCCGTCATGTGGATCATTTAGATACTTTATGGTCTTGATTGATGCTTCAACAAGGTGGTCTCATATTTGCCTACTTTCAACTAGAAATGTGGCTTTTGCTAGATTGCTCACTCAAATAATAAAATTGCGAGCTCATTTTCCTGATCATTGTATTAAGACAATTCGTCTTGATAATGCTGCCTAATTTAGATCCCAAGCATTTGAAGAGTATTGCACTTCTATTGGTATTGTTGTGGAATACTCAGTCCCACATATGCATACTCAAAATGGCCTAGCTGAGTCGTTTATTAAGCGTCTGCAACTGATTGCTAGACCATTGCTTATGAAGACAAAATTACCAACTTCTACTTGGGGTCATGGAGTTTTACATGCTGCAGCATTGGTCCGTTTAAGGCCAACTGCTTACCATGATTACTCACCTTTGCAGCTGGTATTTGGTCGAGAACCTGTGTCTCTCACCTAAGAAATTTCGGCTGCGCTGTTTAAGTTCCAATTCCACCTCCACAATGTACTAAAATGGGTCCCCAACGAAGACTTAGGATTTACATTGGTTTTGATTCACCAACAATCATTAGGTATCTCGAACCACTAACAGGCGACCTATTTAAAGCACGTTTTGCAGATTGTCATTTTGATGAAATAATTTTTCCTACTTTAGGAGGGGCCAAACTACATCTTGAACACCAGAATAAAATTTCTTGGAACGAATCTACCTTATCTCACTTTAATTCCCAAAGTAATCGATGTGAGCAAGAAATTGAAAAAATAATTCATTTGCAAAATGTTGCAAATCAATTGCCCGATGTGTTTGTTGATTCAAAAAAGGTAACAAAGTCACATCTATTGGCAGAAAATTCTCCAATAAGAATTGATGTCCCCATAGCACAGTCTGCCATAGCAAGTAAATCAAAACTACGCCAGAAGCATGGTCGACCACTTGGTGCAAAAGACTTTGTACCTCGAAAGAAAAGAGTACAAGAGAACAATCAATTACAAATTCAAGAGGAAAGTGACATGGTTGATAAATTAAATAATGAAAATTTGGTTTCTGAAGAACCACAAAATGAGGAGACCTCCACAAATTATTTGTCATCCTACAAAGTATACGAAAGAAGCAATATTGTGATGGATAATATTTTCGCCTATAATGTAGCTCTTGATATCATGCATGATAATGAGGATCTTGAACCACAATCTGTTAAAGATTGTCAACAAAGAAATGATTGGCCAAAATGAAAAGAAACTATAATGGCAGAATTGAACTCTCTAGAAAAACGAAAAGTTTTTGGACCTATAGTCCGAACACCTAAAGATGTAATTCCTCTTGGGTACAAGTGGGTGTTTGCAAGGAAAAGAAATGAGAATAATGAGATTACGAGACACAAGGCTAGACTCGTAGCACAAGATTTTTCACAGAGACCTGGAATTGATTCTGATGAGACATATTCTCCTGTAATGGATGGTATTATATTTAGATATTTGATCAGTTTGGTCGTCTCACAAAGGCTGGAAATGAGACTTATAGATATAGTGACTGCTTATCTATATGGTTTACTAGATGGTGATATCCATATGAAAATCCCTAAAGGGTTTAAAATTTTAGGAACAAGTGATCAATTCTCTAAAAATATGTTCTCGATTAAATTACAGTGATCACTTTATGGACTAAAATAATCTGGACAAATGTGGTACAACTGCCTCAGTGAATATTTATTGAAAGAGGGATATCAAAATAATGATATTTGTCTATGTGTTTTCATAAAGAAAACTGATATTGGATTTGCAATAGCAGCATTTTATGTGGATGACTTGAATCTTATAGGAACTCCTGAAGAGCTCGATAAGACTGCTGAATATTTGAAAATCGAATTTGAAATGAAGGATTTAGGAAAGACCAAATTTTGCCTTGGTTTGCAAATTGAACATCTCCCAGAAGGACCATTTGTTCACCAATCCACATATATAGAAAAAATTTTAAAAAGATTTTACATGGATAAAGCACATCCATTAATATCTCCAATGGTCGTTCTATCACTTGATATAGAAAAGGATCCATTTCGCCCACTTGACGATGGGGAAAAGATTCTTGGTCCGAAAGTACCATATCTTAGTACAACTGGAGCACTAACCTATCTTGCAAACTGCACTGGAATTGACATAGCCTTTTCTGTAAATCTCCTGGCGAGATATAGCTCTACACCAACTCAAAGACATTGGAATGGTGTTAAGCACATCTTTCATTACCTTAGAGGTACTATAGACTTGGGATTACTTATGGGTTCTTCTTTAGTTGGTTATACAAATGCAGGTAACCTCTCTGATCCACATAAAGCTAAGTCACAAACAGGATACGTCTTTACTTGTGGAGGAACCGCTATATCATGGAGATCTATGAAGCAAACCTTAACAGCCACATCTTCAAATCACTCAGAAATTATGGCAATTCATGAAGCAAGTCGTGAATGTGAATGGTTGAGGAATATAACACATCATATTCAGACATCATGTGGAATGACTACAAGAAAGGAAGGTCCAACAGTATTGTATGAAGATAATGCAGCTTGTATTGCACAACTCAAGAGTGGCTACATCAAAAGGGACAAGACCAAACACATATCTCCAAAATTCTTCTATGCACATAAGCTTCAGAAAAATGGCGATATTGATATTCAACAAATCTGTTCAAGCGACAATGTAGCGAATTTATTCCCAAAAGCATTGCCAACATCAACACTCAAGAAACTGATACATAAGATTGTAATGCGCAAGCTCAAAGATCTTCAGTGATTGACATCAGGGGGAGTAGCTGTACTCTTTTTCCTTCGATCAGGTTTTATCCGACTGGGTTTTTCTGACAAGGTTTTAACGAGACAGCATTTTATTACTCCAAATATTTGCTACCTACTGTTTTTTTCCTTTGAGTTTGTACTTTTTCCCACTGGATTTTTGTCAAACTAAGATTTTTAATGAGGCATTAGTCATTCAAGGGGGAGTGTTGTAAATAGATTAATATATAGTGAATGACTATCCTACCCATGAAACCCAAGTCGCTATGTCCTTGAAACCCTAGTGGTGTATCTATAAATAGAGGTCATTGACCCTCATAATGTAGACACTTGTTTTGAGGTAAATTCTTTATCTCTTTGTTTTCTCTCCTTTTACAACAAATGAAAAGTTATTAAGTAATAGCCATACTTACTTATTCCCGTTTCCTTTTTCCTTTTTCTTTTTAGAGAAATTATTTACTTCATTTTTTAATTACTATTTTTCAGATTGTTTAGTTATCTAAAAGTAATACATTTTTAGAAAACACACTGACATTGTATATTAGTATATTACAAAGAAATGTATTTAGTCATTGTATTGGTATCGTATCTAATCTAATCTTTATATTATAATTTGTGAAGTGCTACATTGGTAAAGATGCCAACATGACACACATTAAATTTTTTTTTTAATTATAAAATTAGTTTTGGACTTAAACCAATATTAATTATTAGTAATTAAAAGCATGATTGAACATAAAGAAATATTTAAAATAAACATTTAATAAGAAAAAATTGGTTTTGGAAAGACTTTAATATAACTTCATTTTTAAAGTTCTAATTCAAAATTTTAAATAATAAATATTTTTTATTTATTTTCATCGTGTTAAAATTGCAGGTTTTGATAGTTTTGTTTAGCTATGTGAATTGAGTTGTTCAAAAATTTATTAATCCTTATATTATTATAATTAAAGTGCTACGTTTGGCGGTTGCCTTATAGGGAGTGTCAACATGACAGACAGTTTTTAATTAAAAAAGTTAATTAATATTTTTTTGTTTTTAATACGGCTAATATGATATGCTCACTAGTTGGATTTTGCATTGCTAGTGTTTTACTTTTTCTAAGTATATAAAATTAAAAATAAAAAGTTTTTCTTTCTAAAATTAAAATACAATTTACGTAAATAGAAAAAAATCAAATGAATTATGTAGATGCGGAAAATTATTGATATTATTACAATTTTAAATTACATAAAATGAAGTATAATACTTTTTAAATAGAGTTAAAATTAAATAGCAATCACAATTAGAGCTTAGAGTAGGGATGGCAACGGATCGGGTTCGGTTCGGGTCGACCATACCCGAACCCGAACCGCGATGTCAAACCCGAACCCATAACCGAACCGAACCGAACCGTGAATCATTCGGATCGGTTCGACTCGGGTATCCGTTCGGGTCGATTCTCAAACCCGAACGGATACCCACCTACCCGAATTTTCTTTTTGTTTTTTTGGTTTTAACCAACATTATTCAAAGTTGAATTCTCCAGTCAAGACCACCAAAAACCGTCAAACCTGTAAATTAAAGCTTTAAATTCTTTTAACTTCTTTTACAAAAAATTTGGATGTTTGTACATGTGGGCCATCATCACATCATTAGAAGCCCAAGCCTCAATAATCAACAAATGCTTGGAACCTACCTAACCATTTTATAGAATAGAATCCTAGCAAAAGGTTTACAAACTTCCGATGTGGGAATTGGGATAATTTATCCCACTGTTGCGTGAAAGCCTGCTGTGTGGGTGTAGGCAGAAGCTTACGGCTTTCCCAGTTGTAGTATTTTATGCTTCTTTGTTTCATTTTTTTTTTTTTTTGCTCATTTCTAAATTAAAATAGAGAAGGAAAAAATTTGTAAAATTCGGGTATTCGGTTCGGGTTCGGGTTTGGCGCTAATATCCATATCCGAACCATATCCGTCTCGGGTTTTAATATCAAAAACCATATCCGACCCGCCGATCCATCGGTTCCGGTTTTTTCGACCCGTTCGGTTCGGGTACCCGCGGTTTTCCGGTTTCCCGGGTTATTTTGCCATCCCTAGCTTAGAGTGCATAATGTTCATTTTAGAAAGAACAAAAAATGATCAATATAAATTTGATATGTACTAACGAGAAAGACACATTTTGATAATCAAAGAATTTTTGTATATTCATTCCAATGGTTCGTTTACAATTAATAAAATTCTACGAGCATTGTTGTGAAATGCAATACACAATAATTAAAATTAAAATTATACATTTTGATAAACTTAATTCTGCGATATACATAAATTTTTTTAACTTCAATTGTGAATTTACTCCGTATTTTTTGTATTAACTATATAAATATACAATATTATAGATTTCATTAATTATTTACAATTATGCAATCTCTTATGCATCAATTATACCAATTATGTAATTCAATATTTATATTCAATATATTTATAATGTTATATCAATTATTTATTGTACGTAAATTTAATTGTTCCCGTATATCGCATGGGCATGATACTAGTTATATATAAAAACAAAAGAGTCATATAAGCAAAGTGTTTAGGTGGTAGTACCAAGTTTGGCTCCATTGCATTTTAGTAATTAATTATTTTCACTATTTAATTTATTTTACTTTTCTTATTTTGTAATGTTTTCCTTATTTTATTTTTTTGTACGTATTATATTTTATTTATATGTATTCTAATTCTAATTTTTGAACTAATTTATATTTTTTATTTTTTTATCTTAAGTATTGCATGCATTAATAAAAACATGACAAGATTTTCTATTTTACAAAAAAACCTTTTTACATATTTAAAAAATTAGATTTAAAAAAACTCTATTTTATTTTTATCATTTTAAAAGTGTAAGTTTAGATAATTTTCAGGGGTAATGTGTATTGAGCGGTTCAAATAATGTATAATTGTTTTAAGATTAAGTAGTGAATAATTAATCAAAAAAGAAATAAAAAATGATAAATTTCATTCCACATGTCATCGTTCGAAAGCGACTTTAAACATAATTGTTAAAATTATCATTTAACCAGCTCTTCATTTTTGTCAAAAAATTACAAGTATCAAAAATTAAATTTTTTTACTTTTTTATATTTAGTACTACATGCATTAATATTTTTTAAATTTTTTCTTAGTTATTCTGCACAAATTTTTGTTACCGAAAATCAATATACAGAGTTTCACCTATAAATAGTTCTAAATGTCTTATCATTTCGCAGTACACAATCTACATAGAATAAATTCTCCAAAACTTAATATTTAAAAATCCGTGTTAAAAAATATCATCATGACTTAGATACTTGAATGACGTTGATGATAAAATTTTGGCAAAAATTTTAATCAGAGCATTTCTTTTTATTAAAAAATGTATTGTCTAAATTTTGATACCAAATATTTTATTATTACCTAAAATCATCAATTATAATAATTGATATGACATTTTTTTCTTACAAAATAATAGTTCAGGTTAAATTTTGTAAGCCGCTATTAAAATTTATAATATTATATATGCTTTGTTATTTTTATTTTGTATTACTATTATTTTATATAAATAAATCACCTTAAAATGTCCCTGTATCGTATGAGGGAAGTGCTAGTATCTTAAAAATTTTAACAAAGTACAGTCAATTAGATAAAAGACAAATTAACATAAAGCTAATAAAGTTCACTTTACACAAATTTTATCAATATCGTATAAATAAGCTATCAAAAGACACTGAAAAGTACTTGCATGTATCATTAAGTTACAAAAAAATTTCAATTTTTGTATTATAGTCAACAACTCTTCTATACAAGTTGGCCCCCTTTATTCTTAAATCAAAATTCATTTGAAAAATCTCTAGAATGACTTTTCACAATAAACATATACCAAATCCAAAATTTTTCCATCATATAACCATGGCTCTTTATAACCGCACAAATATATATATATATATATATATATATATATATATATATATAAAGAATTGGAAGGGAAAGAAAAGGAAAAATCTGAACGAACACTATTTTACGTTTGCAACAACAATCTCTTTGGGTAAAAAAAATCTTCGCTTTACCACATTCCTCAACTAAATTTGACAAAAAATCTTCGCTTTACCACATTCCTCAACTAAATTTGGCAGTAATTTTCTTGAAATTGAACCCTCGGAGGATAAAGCTAATAATTCTGGATCCTCTAAACCTTGGGTGGACCAAGTGTACACCGTTCAATCCCATATTTTGCCAATGCATCCTTAAAGACCACATTCCTCAACTAAATTTGGCAGTAATTTTCTTGAAATTTAACCCTCGGAGGCTAAAGCCAATAATTCTGGATCCTCTAAACCGTGGGTGGACCAAGTGTACACCCTTCAATCCCATATTTTGCCAATGCATCCTTAAAGCTTCTTGATCTGCGAACAAATACCCATTGAATCTTTTAAACTTTTTACGATTTTGTTGATCTGCAAACAAAAAAAACTTGTGGAATGCTAGGATAATAGAAGTGACCTAACTGTTGTTTACCTGAAAGCATTTCCCTCAAGCTTGCTGACACCATAACCCAATTGAATGGTTCCAAAAGACTTTATACCAGCAACCACTCCATTTTTCACATGAACATGCTTTCCAACGCGGGTTACCAAATTCATCAAGGCCTCATTCTTAACATGGGGCTTTAGCAAAAGTATATAATCATAAAGTGGCATGTTTTCTTTCTAGCTGGTCAAATAGTCAGTTATAATATCTATCAGTTATAATATTCTCAACAAAACTAAAACTTAAAGAGATCACAGTTCTGGCCATTTTAATGAGGATTTCACAATTCATCAAATGCAGAAAATTGAAGAACTGAACATATGAAAATTTATATAATTTACCTCCTTTGATTCCCATGTTTCTCTCCTTTTCACAATGATAATGTCATAGCTATAGAAGTGGCAAGCAAACACATGTAATTACAACTACCCATTCAATTATATTTCGGGGACAAAAATAAAGAAAACAGATGGCAAACATGTCAATTTATCATAGCAATCAATACTTGCTAAAAAATTTAGGAAGAGTTCCTAATATTTTCACCTACTGTCAATTGCTTATTGGTCCTTAACATTGGAAAGAAAAGTCTCCATTAATATGTAGGCATAGATAAACACCTCAATGATACAAATGTATACATAAACTTCGCATTCATGTAAGTACAAGCATGCAATTGAAATTCTACAAATGGTGAAAATTGTCCTCATAAATCAAACAAAAGCAGTAGAAAAACTCTCTGGGGATACCTTATTTGAGGGGCTGTCCAACAATTTGTCCCGGCTAAAACAAACATTCCTTTCAAGGAAATTAGCCTTACCTGGCAAAATCATGAGTCAGGTAAGATACTTTACAGTATATATCTAAAGACAAATTTCAAAATTTTTTTCATTTTACTTTTTCCCCCTATATTAAGAGCTTACTTGAGACAGATTTTTACAAACAGTTGACTGCACAATTTCATGTCCGTTGACAATGTTAATTTTTGTAAAATTGAAAGAAGCAAATCAAATTCCCTTCCATCGATCCAAGAAGTTAGACATTTTATCAAAAGATAACAGCAGAGAAAAACATTCTTTCCTGGACTTTAGAGAATTCAATCAGCTCAATCTCAAAATGAAGTTCATCATCCTTTGGAAAGCCATCTGACACTCTGTCAGGATAATTTTCCACACTATAATGCAGCTTAGGTTTCATCTTGAGCAGAAATCAGAGATATTACCATCCAATCACAAACCTAAGCATCATCATTTCATAGACCCTAGTGCATATGGGAGGAAGGATGGGATAGTCGAACCTACTTAGTTATCTGCACTTTAGGATCAGCGTCATGGCTGTAGTTAATGGAATCAATGCCTCGCTAGATCAACTTTTGATTCTAAACGTCTAGGCTTCACCCTTACCCGAAGAATCAAACCCCAAATACTCATAATCTCAAAATTGTCAATTTAGCGAATGTAGTTTCTTTTATCATAAGACAAAAACAACAAAATTTTTTAGCATTGCTTACCTCCTCACGCCTCCCATCCAATTCATATGGCCGCCACATCGGCCTCAATGGATATTGCAAAACATACAACTATATATATAGAAGTAACCATCAACAATGCAAATTTATTAAAAATCATATATCTAAATAGAAAAGAAAAAACAAATATGGTTTCTTCATTGATTTCCTTAGAATTTGGATCAATAGAATGAGCAAAAGACACATCTCTCTTTTGGATTTATTTTTGGCAATATCCAACAACTTCATCTCCAGCTTTATCTTCCAAGTCTTTCGTTTCCATCAAATCATCAATCATCTATTCCTTAATTTCTTTTTCGTTTTCCACACTTGCCTTCAGTCATGGGTCTGATCTCAAGACCTTCAACTATTTAATATTACAGCGCCTCATTTGTCTGAAAAGTGCATATCAAAGTATAAGCCAAGAACAAAAATAATAGATATTGGGCAATCATTTGCAAATTAGTAGAACAGGCACAAGATGAACTATTGAATTATACTCCTAGTATTCAGCTCACAGCATCAACGTGCTACTCTATTTATGAAATTAATGATGAGTACATAATTAGAGTTACAAAATAAAGATTTTTTGGAACATTCTAACAAAAGCTATTTTAGAAAATGTTAATAATTTTTCAATTCAATATTTTTAATGCTTTTATTTTATTCATGAGGAGTTGGATGAGAAAAACTCTCATGTCCAGTTCTATAGTAGAGATGGAATTGTGAAACAAGCATCAACTATAACCCCAAAAGAACCAGATTCCGTAAAAAACATAGAGGAAGAATGAAGGGAATATCTTATCGAGGTAATCATATTTGTTTCGGTACATATGCTGTTTAGGCACTTGAACGTGCTTGGATCACATCTAGACAAATTGAAGCAGGTCGACGACCAATGACACAAAATGTACACTGTGGTGGAAAAATCTGGGTCCTTATATTTCGAAACAACCCTGTTCGAAGTTTTGTCTATGTATGGAATTCTAATAAATGACAAATGGGCCTAGAAAATAAATTAGACTATGATTTAAGCCTTTTTATTCTTCTTCCTTTTAGAAAATAAAAAAGAAATCATTCGTACTCATAAATCAAATTCGATAACTTTCAAATAGCTTAAAGGAAAAAACCTTTAATCAATTTTATTTATTGAGTGGTCTTTACCCCCTTTTGTTTGTCTCGTTTAAAATTTGATTTTTATTCTTCAGTCTGATCCAGTTATTGAGACTATTGAGACAATTAAAATGGTGTTTCCTTGTTCTGGGATCCCTTTTCTTTGTTTTAAATCATTGGGTTTAGACATTACTTCGATGCACTTCTTAATCCTTTCAAAATGGCAGCAACATACCTTTGGCTCCTCAGCCTACGGGGCATTAGCAGCCATTTCTAGCTATTCTTCCTCTCCCAAGGGCAGGTTCTTATGCGTTACTCACCCATTCGCCACTGGAAACACTACTTTCCTTCTAACTTGCATGTGTTACGCCTTTCGCTCACGTTTATCCTGAGCCAGGATCAAACTCTCTATGAGATTCATAGTTGCATTACTTATGGCTTCCTTGTTCGTAGACAAAACAGATTTGGAATTGTCTTTCATTCTTTCATTCCAAGGCATAACTTGTATCCATGCACTTCATATTCTCCCGGAGTTCGTTCCCAGCATTATAGATATCCCTGCCTCCTCACACCTAAACCATGAGCTTCTTTTATATATATATATATATATATATATATATATATATATATATATTGCACACAAAAAAAACCTGCTTACAGAACCTACATAAACAACAAATCATGAATATTCTAACAATTGTCACCAAAATCACAGAACAAGTTAAGGTATCGAAAGAGGATACATTCTCAAACGTGTTAAGATTGGTTGCAAAACCAAAATTTCAAATCAAGCTTTATTAGAATAATGAATAATAAATGATTAACAACAATAATAAAAGATTAAAAGAGCTAATGGAGAACAATAATTTATATGAGCCTCGCAAACTGATTAAATTCTCATGACATTGTATCCGATATTATTCAAATAAACTACAAAAAATTATGGGAATCACAAAATCAAACAACGATAAAATTAAAGCTTAATCATACATAGCATCTAGCACAAAAGGATCATACCAAGCAGGCTTCAAATTGGCAGCGATGAACAACCAATAACCATTTGTGCCAAGAGTCAAAGTATTCTTCGAGTGAATCTTCCTCAGCACCAACGAGGCTAATAGTCCCCAGATCTCCTTCCTAAAAAACCCATGAAACACAAATTAGAACTCACAGTATTAATAGTACGCTCCTAGTTTTGGGCAGCTCCATAGGCCAAAAAAAATGAGGAGAAAGCCCAACACAAACTATGAACATCTCGCTTGTGGGAACGAAGAGAAGAAAGCGAATGCCACGATTTTTACCGGATTTGAAAAACCATGCAAAGAAATTGCAAAATTTGCGCGATTGATTTTTTTTGTATTATGGAAGATCTGCGCAAATCCGAAAGGATATTGGGATGTTCGCTTGATTCAAGAACTGGGATTAATGCAAATGTTGTGGAAAGGAGAAGAAAAGAAATGGGAGAGAATCTAGTTCCTCTTTTCTTGCGTTTATCATATGAATAATTGTGTGCCTTAGCGAATGAGTTTTAATGTATTTCTATGAGTAGAAAGAGAGAGAATGAGTGGAGTTGGATGGTGGAGATTTAATGAGTGGAGAAATGTATAAATATGATTTCTTTGACCAAATTTAAAATTTTAAAAAAATACATTAAAATGCATTTTTTAATTCATGCTAACACCCTCAATCGATGATACAATCCAATGAAGGTGTTTGATTTGGGTTTACCACAATCATAGAGAAGAGTGTTGGGCTGGCAGGGAAAGAGGCGTATGAGTTGGTGAAAAGGTAGGATGCGTAATTAGGGCTAAAGAGAGGGGGAATTCTGAGTACAATCGGTTGAGAAAGGAAAGGACACAAAAAGGCGAGTGAATTTTTTTCTTTTTCCCTTTTCTGACGCATGAGGGATTTTATGAGTTGAAAACAAAAAGACAACTAGCCTAAGTTTGAGCGGGAAACACTTAAAAATGAATTGAAAAATGGAAAAGTAATTTAAAAAATAGGTGAAATACACTAGTATAATATATATATACTAGTATTCTGTTCGTCTGATGCACGAGATGATAACATTATAAATAACACGTTTTATATATAGAAACTCAAAATGTTATAGCACAACACGTGTTATATGCAAATGTAATTGAAATGGTAAAATAATACTATTAGACAATTAGTGTAAAACATTTATGACGTAACACACATTAGATATAAATATATTTGGATATGTAAAGTAATATTGTATGACAATCGATCCAAAACAATTATAACCTAATGCTCATTAGATGCAAATCTATATATATATATATATATATATATATATATATATAAGTAGGGAATTTTCAGCACATTTTTAATTAAATTAATTAGTTTTTCCACCTAAAATAAAGCCTTTTTTTGTCTTATGATTTTTTCCTTTTTTTAATAAATAATAATAAATCCCAAAACAATCAATTTAACTAATCATTACCTGTATTAAATCTTATCCTCATCAAAATAAGAAAATATGTATAGTCAAAATTAGATTTTTTCAAATCTCCACTGATTTGAACTTACCTTCTTTAAGTTTTTTGTCTTTTGATTTTTTCTTTTTTTATTAATTCATAATTAATCCAAACAAAAAAATTAATAAATTGTTATTTATATTAAATGCCAAATATTAAATCTAAATTTTGTTTCCTTGCATAAGTGTTGATAATTATTATCTTATTACATTTTTTTTAAATCTGAATCTAAAGGTTTATATCTATATATAGAATATAAGTCGCATTTTATAAATAATTAACTACAAAAAGAAAATTAATTCTTAAGAAAATCAAATTAATTAAAATTAACAATTTCATTAATATTTGATTATTGTGTGACACAAAATGAGCATTCATTAAATTTTTACACAAAATTAAAAGAAAAGTATAACATTGAAATTTAAAATTTTGATTTGATCCACTAATTAATTTTTTGAATAATTAATAATTTTTATAAATAATTAGCTAAGGAATGAAAATTAATTGAAATTAGCAATTTCGCTGAGATTTAATTTTTGTGTGATACAAAATTAAAAATCATTAAAATTTTATATAAAAATTAAAAAAACTTGTAACATGATTAGATCGGTCCCTTTACTTAATTTTAGAAATAATTAATTATTTTCAAAAATAAAATTAGCTAAAAATGAAAATTAATTAAAAATAGCAATTTTTTACGATTTCATTTTGCCATGATAAAAATTATAATTGATCAAATTTATACACAAAAAATAAAAGAAACATACAACATTTAGTTTTTTTAATTAATCATTCAGTGGTAAAATTAATCAAATATTTTTAATTAATTGAATCTGTACCTATATATTTTAAATTGTAGATATCCTTTAGTGGAAATAATTAATGTAAAATGAGTTTTAATATTGCATTTCAACAGTTTATAACTTTTATATGGATTAGTGATTAGTTTGGATTCAACAGTTTATAACTTTTATATGGATTAGTGATTAGTTTGGATGGTTTTGTTATTGGATTTGATTAATAGTCAATCAGCTTTGAGAACGGGTTTTATTATTACATTTCAACAATTTATATCAAATTTGAGTTATAGTTCTCATCAGTTTTCATAGTTTTTGTTATTTGGATTTGATTAGAAGAACTAATAATCTTCATTTCCTAAATATTTCTTTTTGATTGATTAAGTTTTTTCTAGAAAGCATAGTTTTCTAAAAACGATGATGATCTATATGAGTTTGATTTTTTGAATATGATTGAGCATTGACGATGGGTTCACTGATTTGAATCCATCTGGTTTTATTTTGTGATTGTGGCTTTGCAAGCTTATTGTTCATTGATTTGTAGCAATCGGCTGTCGATTGCAGCCTTTCTACTATACTTTTTTCTTTTTCTTTGGTTTGTAGCAAGTGGCAATTGATTGAGCGCTAAATTGGGGAAGAAATGAAGGGCTACTATAAACAGAGGTAGGTTATAGGTTCAGTAATTTTATTAATTGAACCTTCCAACCTTTTGACTAGTGTCAAAGAAGTTATCAAGAAGAAGAAGGTAATGTGTTGCTCTAAGCCTTTACTTTTCAACCTTCCTACCTTTTATTTTCATAAAAGCAAGTATGCTCAATTTGTTAGTAACTTCGCAGAACCTGGTCATCTATACTATTCTCTACCTGTCTAGGAAGCTGAGACTCCGGTTTATCAACTGTGAACCTCATATACCCGTTACTCTGCACAAAGGTTTTAAAAGATATGTCCCTCTAATGAAAGTTGTCTTTGCAAATTGGTGAAATAGTTGTTGAAACAATTATTTCTTTCTTCGCACGAGTAAATTGTTTTCTCTTTTTTTTTTAAAAAAAATTAATTTTTATACCATTAGGTTGAGACAATATGATTTTTTAAATACTAAAGATAAATCTATGGATCGATTATACTTTCTTCGCATTATTAAATTTTTTTCTTGGATCATTTATTTTTTGTGCTTACATGAAAAATGCTTTTCAACAATGGAAGCGAGTTCCAATCAAAAGAATGCTGAACTCACTTCGTGTAAAGAAACAATTATAGTTTCTTCACACTATTAATTTTTTCGCGTTAGATCATTTAGTTTTTAGGCCAATGTGTTCATTGTGAAAATTTATTATACTTCTTTTGTATGGTTGATTAAAATTTTTAATTCACGTAACTCGTCACAATTGCAAAAGTCCAATAAACTTTCTACATTTTTTACGATAGATTAATTTGTAATTAATTATTACTATTTACAAGCATAAAATAAATTAAAATATGAATTAACCCACTTTGACGGATTATTTGCGAAAAATTGTTAAAATAATTATTATTTCTTCGCACCGATAATTTTTTATTGTTGTATATCACCAATTGTTTATACCATTTGGTTGAGTCGACACAATTTTTTTAAATTATAAAGGTGAATTCGTTGATTGATTGTACTTTTTTTGCACTTTTAATTTTTTTGTTCGTGGAATGTTTATTTTTTGTGTCAAAATATTCAAAGGTTACCATAGTAAATTAGTGCCTCATTGATCTAATTGGCATCTCAATCATGAATCAATATTATTAGTTATGCAACTTTGAAGTAGAAAAACTAAGTGTATGAATTGTGCTCTTATTCTAATTATATCATAATGAATTATTGAATGAATATATATGAAAAAAAAGGAGAGATTTAAAACTAAAAGGACATATTTATTGAGTTAAATTATTAAAAATTAGATTTAAAATTATAATTATCTTATGAGTACTTACACCATCATCTTTGTAATGGAACTGTTTGGAATGAGATAAATTACATTATATTTTATTATTTTTATTTTTCTAATTTCACATAGAGTTATTACAATTTTGAAGTATGAATCAAACCATAAGGTAGAGAAATAGGGCTTTTAGGTGATTATTAGTTATTCTTATATTCTAATTCTTATGATAATGTAATATTCAATCGATATATATGAAAAAAATAGATGTTGGAAAATTTGTCCCCCTTACAGCACACAGGTGAAACAGCTGGAGTTTGAATGGGAAGGGTATGTCGCAGTCTTGAGGGTGACTCATAAGAAAGTTTTAAAGTTTGTGATATTTGATGACGATGGTCATCCAACTACCAGGACTACAAATGTCGTCTATAAAGAAGTGTTTAAACTTATAGTTTCATACTTATTAATCGCATCAGGTACGTTGCTTACTTTATTTGGTTTTTTTACTTAAACCATATATGTCATTCGTGATTTGATAGGTGAAGTGAAGGATTGTATTTATATATTATTGTGTTTGTACTCTTTTATTTATCCAGGTATAATGTCTCCGTCACAAATTTGATGGAATTATGCAAATTGATTATATGTAGCATTTATGCATTAGTGGCACCGTGCTTCAAAAAGGTAACTCAACGTACTTAGTGATCGAAAATTATACTTTTAGTGAGTTTCATTGATCATATCTTAAATATGATGTTATTTCTAATATTTTTGTAGGTTTCTTATGCTAAAAGGGTCAGTGTTTGTGTAAAAGTGATGTTAGAGATGTTCCGCTAATCGAAGAATTTATTTATTGTCTTAGTACAATTCAATTGTATAATAACACAAATTTTTATATTCTATGTGGCAATTATGGATGTGACTTATATTTGAGTACATTTATCCTTTTTGCCAAAACATGAAAATGTTTCTATTTTTTATCTTGTATGTTGTTGTTGACTATTATCGATGGTGTTATGTTTGGATGGCTTTAATTGTTGAAGTCTTTAAAAGTATTATCAATTAAATTTATGCTTTTTGGTGAGTTTTCCCCCAGTTGTTTGTAAGATGAATTGGTACAAAATAGAAGGAAATTTTGTCGAAATTTTCCAAGAATTATTTCATTAGTTATATTAATTAAGTTTATTGTTGAGACTCATTATTATTATTTTTTTTTGAGGTCTTATGTTAATACGATTAACATCTATTAATACTGTTATTAGTTAAAAAATTATGCCCCCATACAACGCACTGGTGCAATAGCTAGTATTTTTGAATATAGGTAGAATAGCATTGTGGGGAATGCATTTAAACCAAATAAATAATAGAAAATACAATAATCAATCTAAAATTTGAAATAGTTCTTTGAAAACCATATTCATATTGAGTCAATTGCGTTGTCGTCTCTATCCACATGCCAGCATTTTAAATCTCTCACGACTTGTAACTCTGAAAACTATGATGTACAAATGATCATATCGAAACACTTGATTTTTCAATCGAAGTCTTATGTGTGAAGGCAATTGTTCTTGACTTTTATCAATCGTCCTAATATATGATATGATTAGTGAATATTGTCTTCTCTAAAACTTAAAACATAATAAAGATATTCTTGGAATAAAGACCTTATGACTTGTGTTGCTCCCAGATATGTCTTCACAAAATTGACGTTTACAACTCGGATCTCCGAGATCTATATTATGCAAATAAAAAAGTCAATAAATAAATCAATCAATCAATCAAGAAGGAAAAGTTATACCAAAATTAACTACTTTTAATTAAAAATATTACAAATTACATATTCCATTAGAAATGAATTAATCTTATTGAACTTGTAGCTAATAATTATAAACTATTACTTAATACACGAATAAAAATTCAAGTTCGCCACGAACATTAATTCAAACTCTCAACAATTTTTGTACACTATGACATAAAATAACTATTTTTATAATTCAAAATTGCCCAAAAAATTAAAATTTATTTTAATATATTTTTCCTAAATTGAATATTTTTGGTTTTTCTCTCTATTAATATATTGTGTTGCTTTGGTCATATAATATCCCGCACGACTTTGTACGTGATTTATGTGTTCGTATGTAATCAAAGATGATTTTTATAGATGAATATGTATTGTGGTATGGACGTGATGTATGTTGTGCAAAAAAAAAAATAATAATAATAATAGAGACGGCCCATACAATAGGGGCATACAGCCGTATGGAAAAAAACTGGGCAAATTGTCCAGAGGCGACTATATGGCCGTATGAGAGAGCCATACGGCCGTATGGCCTAAGTCGACAGAATGACCTATTTTTATTTTTTTGACTTTTGAGATGAATAAACATCATTCTAACCTTGTTTATATCAGACAATACTCATCCAAGATCACTTCTCAATATCTTTAAACGCTCCAAAACTTTGTTTGATAATTATTTACCAATACTTGCTACATATCTCTATGTTGTGCTAAGTAAAAGGAAGGGAAAGCAAGATAAGGAAGAGAAAGCTACCACTCATCTTTCTAGTTGATTTCTTCTATACCAAGGTGGGTAATAAGATGATTTGGTGAGTGAATAACATATGGTTCTTTGTTTGAATGCTTTAAGTTAACATATGTGAAATTCTTGGATTCTAAGCTACGGTTGCTATGATTTGTGATCGGCGTTTATACACACGCACAAATTGAACCGCAAGTGCACGGGCCGTAATCAAGTAATAAAGTGGGACTCGGTTAAGAGTCCGGATATCGATCCCACGAGGAATGGTGTTTATAGTTAAGTTACTTGTTCTAGCGCAAAAACACAAATAAAGAAAGGAAAAATAACTAACATAATCTATACTACGAATGCAATAAAGGAAAGCAAGTAAAATGGTCATGATAGGGAATAAAACTTGGGCCAAGAGATAGTTGGGAATCATGAGTTCATTCAACCGTAGCTCAATCAAATCATCGTCTAACCAATACAATGCTTATCTTCTATGTTAGACCCGACCTCCTCATATAGGTAGCTCCGCTCTCGCATGTCAAACTACCCCTAATCAATTGATTCAACCTACTACATCTCTGTGTTGATTGAAGATCAATCAATTGCATTAGGTTTCGTGAGAGTAACTCAAAGGATCACCTAGGGTTAGAGGTATATTTCTATCCTCTACAAGAACCTAGGGCGGTTGTTTCCACGGTTCAAAATGTGCCCCTTCTCTCGAAGAATAACACAAATTGCAAATACATAAATTGGTGATCAACCTAATCATGGAAATAGCCCAAAACAACCACACAAGAGATAAGGCAAACAACTTCAAAACAATAAACATTTCATTGAGTAAAACTAGGTTAAAATCATTATTCATCCCAACTTATACAATATTTAGTTCATATGAAGGAATAATCAATACAATACAAGTAAAAGAAATAAAGAAACAAGATTTGTGGATTAGAATCCCCCTTTTTGGTTGATTCCTCCATCTTGATGTCTCCACCTCTTCCACCATCTCCTCTTCTTGATTCCTTCATCATCTACTCCAAGTAATCACCCCCAAATCACACCCCTAACTACAACTAAACTAAAAGAAAGGAGGGAGAAGAGAAGAAAGGGAGAAGAAGAAAGCAAGGAAACCTAGCTAACCTTAACTAACCTAAGCTAAAACTAAGGATGCAAGATGATGATATTGGGGATGAAAATGGGTGTAAAAAGTCCCCAATTCGTGTCTTTGTTGCCCAAAAGACCCTCCCAAGTGATTAGGAAGAGGGAGAAAATCAGGAAAAAACAGGGGAAAATCGATTCTGCTGGTTCTGGTGTTTTTACGGCCGTATTTACCCTTTTTACGGCCGTATTTCCCCTTTTACGGCCGTACAATTACTTGGTACGGCCGTATTTTACTCTCTGCATGAAACTGGCCAATTCTGTGATGAATTACGGCCGTACAATATCATTTACGGCCGTAAAATATTATTTACGGCCGTACACATAAATATTACGGCCGTAAAGATTTTTCTGCATGCGCAGGCTTCAGTATTTTGGCCATAACTTTCTCTCCCGATGTCCGATTGAGTCGATTCAAGTTGCGTTGGAGACTAGACTCGATGATCTACAACTCTCTAGTTGATCATGTTTTCCAAATCAACTTGCATCTGTATCAAAAATGCGCCTCTTCCTCGGATTTCTTGCAAAGTGGTCCCTTATCTTCGACCGGCCATATCTTTTGATCTGGAACTCGGAATCATGATCCGTAAAAAGCGTTGAACTCCATATTCCAAGCTCTTCCATGTTCGCTCAAGAAACTCGGCTGAGAATATCTTTACCAATATTGCACCCGAAGCCCTCCAACTTTGGAATAGTTGCATTTTAGTCCCCACTTCGGGTTTTTCTTGACACTTTTAGTCCATTTCCTCCTTTTCGTCTCGTTTCCTCCACTATGAGGAAAAATACCTTAAAACACAATAAATACACACATATATAAGTAGAAGTCTGCTCCAAATAAATGTAAAGAGATATAAATAAGTGTGCAAAATACACACTTATCAATTTGTATACTTTGCTATGTGCTTTATGTGTCTTGAACCTTCTTGTAATACACGAGAAGTAAGTTATAAAGAAGTGATATTGAATGAAGTGAACCGAATCTCTTAATGATTTGAGCAAGTTACTAGGCTTCGGTGAGAATTCGTTTCATTGCGTGGTTTAAATGGCATGTTTACATAATTTAGGTCATGAACATATATGCATATAGGGTGTTAATCATAAGTTTACATATATGAAAGATAAGATGGCCTAATTGGAGGACTTAAGCCCCAAAAATGTGATATGAAGGTCAATATGTGATAAAATAGCCAAATGAGGGATCTAAGCCATGAAATATGATTACATTGGTGCCATTGTAAACTCACGATTAAAATCAAGGCCCAATTCATAAGCATGTCATGCCCTTACTTTTGCATCTATTATCCACTGAGTCTTTGTGACTCATTGTAACACCCCGACCAAAATCGTCCCAACCTAATTTGTATGTGTATGATGGATTCGTGACATGATTGGAAGTAGACGAGGTAGGTCGGAAGTCGAAACGGCCGCTGGAATGGAAAGAATTGGAAATTTCAGCAGAACAAGGATTTACAGCAGTAACTTGGTGATTTACGGCCGTAAATGTAGGTCGGCAGAAACTGTTGGATAGGGTTTATACACGTGTGCTCGGCCATTTCTCCTCATTTTTTACCCCCAACTTCCCAAAACTCTAGAGAACACTCCCAAGGGTGATTCCAAGGATTTTACATGAGTTTTGGCTTGTAGATCATTTAACCACTTCTAGTTACCATCTTGGATTCAACAAGAAGAAGGGAAGAGGAAAGGAAATGGAGAAGAGGAAGTTATCCAACCAATTCATTAGCTTGCTTCCTTGTCTTTTGAGGTAGGTAGTAGATGAATAAATATATGTGTTATCATGTGCTATATGTTAGATAATGTTATGGTGTGATACTATGTGAAAGAAGCTATGGTATGTTAGGTTATGTGAAGAGATAGGTTATGTTATGGTAGGGTTTGCTATGCTATGTTATGTTAGAGTATGTGAGATGATGTTATGTATGTTATGCTATGTTGAAATGATAGATGCAAGATGAGCTATGATATGATGAAGAACATATGGGCTAAATGGTAAGAGGATGAAGTATGTATAACATAAAAGTATGATCAATGCATATGTGAGTTGTAGATTGTGTGCTTACAATATGTATGATGTTACGGGCGGTTTAAAGCGTAAAAGAACCTTTAGAAGACGGCCCACGGCGCCCCAAAGCGTAAAAGAACCTTTGGGGGACGGCCATTACGACGGCGCCGCAAAGCGTAAAAGAACCTTTGCGGGACGGCCAATGATATGATGATGTTACGGCGCCTTGTAAGCACATGATCTACAACCGGGCCCAAAGCATGAACATGGCATGCATTAGCATTTGCATCTATTGCCTACTGAGTCCCCGTGGCTCATTATGTTGTATGTTGATGTTTCATGTGCAGGCGGTGGTGGAGAATCCTCCCGAACGTGATGCGGGGTGTGAGGAAGAAGGGGGAAACCTAAATATCCTGCGGCCGCGTTTTGTTTTGTTTATGTTGTAATAGTTAGGTGAACGGACAAAAGATATTTTTGATTGTATATAAATGCTTCCGCTTTGAAATATATAAAAGGAAATGTAATTCGTGTGGGTAAGAAAAGGCGGGTCGTTACACTCATTATGTTCATTTTTGTCTTTGTTAGATAACACCGGGCGTGGAAAGAAGGTGGGAAACAGCGGAGGCCCATCTAAGACATAATGTGTGGGAAGATGGGAAAACAAGATCTTGTGCCAAGTTGTTTTGTGTAATTGAAATCTTTCAAATCTTTACGTATACATTGAAAGTGTGTAGAGTGTAATCGAACTTCTAATATCATCTTTTGAATACGAGAATGATCACTGGTGTTTACAAATGGACTTGTGCTTTCGGATAATTGGAAATGGTATGAAATAAATATATGCATGTATGATGTTCTTTCTAGTTTCGTGGTATGTGTTATGGATCCATATGAACTTGTGATTGGTGCACATGTCTAAAGTTCGTTGTAAACGTTAACGTGTATATTGCAAGCGATTTGCTATGATATTATATAAGATATGATACGAAACTAGGGAAGGCATTACAGGTCGAGAATTGATTCCAACCAATTTCAGTAACATAAAATTTCCATGCATATATTACTTTGGAAAATGAATATATAAAATATGAATGTGACTTGAAGAATAATTTGTTTGATATAATAATAATAATAATAATATTATTATTATTATTATTATTATTATTATTATTATTATTATTATTTTAACTTTAAACATTGTTATTATTATTTCACATAAATTTATAACCTTTGTGAAATTATAACACTTAAAAAGGTTACATTTTGTGAAAGCACATGTAACCTTTCAACCAATTAGAACACTTCAAGGTTACACTTTGTGAAATTTGATAAACATAATATTATCATTATTAATCTAAATAATATAATTTTCAATACAACGAAATTAAATTACTATTACTATACAAACTAATATCATTAGTCTTGTCCAAAATGAAAATTTTTATTTTTTTTTGATTTTTTGAAATTAAAATGAAAATTTTTATCTACCCCAAAAAAATAAAATTATAATAAAATACAAAGGAAAGAGGTTGTGGAAACACAAATGTAAAACAAAGCCCAAAAAAAAAAAGATATAGAAAACTCAAGATCTTCAATTTCTTAATCAAGTATGTTTTTAGGGTATGTTTGGTAGAATTGGCTAATAAGCTAGCTTATAATTGATAAGCTAGTTTATAGCTGATAGCTGATAAACTCGTTGATATAAATAAAAACATTTGGCAAAATAATTGATATGCTGGCTCATAAATAGAAAATTACACAAAATGATATGTTTAAAATATATTTCTAAAAAATTGTAGGGATAAAAATGGAATAAAAAGCGAAAAGCTCACGAGCTTATTTAAAATGTTAGTAAAAGAAGCTTTTCAAATAAGCTTGAATTTTTCAAATAAGCTCATCCAACCAAACAGAGCTTATTTAATTAGTAGGACCTTATAAGCTCCTGAATAAGTTATAAGCTAGCTTATTTGGCTAATCAAACATACCCTTAGGATATATTTGGTAGAATTAGTTGATAAGTTGGCTTATAACTGATAAGCTAATGGAAAGCTGATAGCTTATAACTGATAAGCTATCTGATATAAATAAAAACTTTTGGTAAAATAACTGATAAGTTCCCTCATAAATAAAAAATTACACAAAAGGATATGTTTAAAATATATTTATAGAAAATTAGAGGGTAAAAAATGGAATAAAATACGAAAAACTCATGAACTTATTTGAAAAGCTAGTAAAAAAAGTTTTTCAAATAAGCTCTAACTTTTCAAAAAAGTTTCTCCAACAAAACAAAACTTATTTAATTAGTAGGAGCTTTTGATCTCCTGAATAAGGTATAAACTAACTTATTTGGCCTACCAAACATACCCTTAGTCTTTTCTCCTCGTGTTGAATGAGTTTTAATACTATCCATCGCTACAATCTTATCTTGTACACTAAAAATTGGTATAGACATATATATGCACTCATGTAAAAGATTTAAACATAAAATAATTATTTTTATAATTCAAACTTGCCCAAAAAATAAATTTTATTTTATTGGTATTTTGTACGAAATTGCAATTCAATATTAACATATACATATATATATATATATGCACTCATGTAAAAGATTTAAACATAAAATAGCTATTTTTATAATTCAAAATTACCCAAAAAATAAAATTTATTTCAATATATTATTGTTAATTTGAATTTTTTTGTTTTTCTCTCTATCGATGAATCGTGTTGCTTTTATCAATCATAAATTCCAACCAATTTCAGTGACATCAAATTTCCATGCATATATTACTGTGGAAAATAAATATAAAATACGAATGTGACTTGAAGAATAATGCGTTTGATGTAATATTAAAATATTTTTTACTTTAAATATTTTTATTATGATTTTACATAAATTTACATAAATCACATGTAACATTTCAACCAACGACAATTAAAGGTTACACTTTCTGAAATGTGATAAACATAATATTTTTGAATTCTAAATAATATAATTTTCAAATACAACAAAATTAAATTATTATTACTTCCTCCGATTGTTACGATGTGTACATATATACATGCACACACACTACAATATATTTATTATTACATACCAAATTGTCTTAACTGATATTATAAATATATACATATATATATATATATATCTGTGTTTCTGTGTGGGGCAATATAAAATATTCCACAACACATATTATTATAAACTTTGTGATATTATATTATATCAAAATTTCTTATGACATAATATATATATCACGTTTAATTTAGGATTCAATTTTTATTTACTATTTTTAAAATATACGGAAATCTGTATAGTATCTTATGCATATATGGAAGTCTTTTCTTTCTTCATACATAGATCCCAAAATTAAAAAAATAAAAATAAAAAAATTTATGGCTTTTGGAGGGAAACTGTGTGTTTTTACACACACTGATGGAAGGGCTTTTATATATAAATATAAAGATATATAGATGAAATAGTCCACAACAGCAATTTCCCACCTAAGTTGCTTGGCTAGAATTAATAATAATTTTTAAATAAATTTTTGCTGGATTTTTTGTTACTAACCTGTTCGATTTTTTTTCTTTTGTCCTAATCTTATCCATTTTTTATTGTTGACAAAAAACTAGATAAGAACAATTTTTAGTAACAATCAGTGGTCTATTTTTTAGTGATAATCAGAAAATTAATAGTAATTTTTTAAAATAAATGTTTGATAAGTTTATAATAATGTTATAAGTGGAACTTGAATGAATAGATTAAACAAAAGGCATTCTACTAAATATTTATTTTATAGTGATTATGAATTAATTAAAAAATGATTATGAATTAATACAAGTACAAAGCTTTTGAAATTTTATTGGTAATTTTTTATAAGTTTGCAAAGCTCAAATCAATTTATATGAATTTACAAAATTGATTATTTATTCAATGCATATGTTTTTTGGCGTATATGCTATATGTTGTCTTTATTTAATTCTCTTAAATAAATAAGGGTGTGTTTCATTGCATGGAATTGGGTGGAAATGGAAATATTTTCTATGAAAATTTTCCTCCTTTGTATTTGATGTAAAGTTGGAAATGAAATTTAAAATTTTTTCCCATCTTTTGCATTCGAATACACGTAACTATCAAAATTTTGTTCCTCACGGAGACAAATACTAGTGTGTGTGTGTGTATATATATATAATCATTTTCAAAAATCTCACTAAAGTTTCATTCACTAATTAATTATCCCACCAAGGCGATTCAATACTCATCACTTTCACCCAATATTTGTATGAAGGTTTTTCTTTTTTGTCTTTTTTTAAATATCAAGTTTTATATAAAAATGAAACATCAATATCATATATTAACTTCACATTTTATATCATTACTTATTATCTAGACATCTCGTGATGTCTAGTTAGCACTACTCAACCTAAAAGTTTGTTTTTAACAAATAAAAGTTTATTTGAACACACAGGCATGTTTGATATAATTTTAATCTCTTTAAAATTAAAACATCTTTTTTAGCTTTCATTCTCAAACATCCATTTAGTTGATGTGTCAATTATTTTAATTTTTTATACCATTTTCTTCTATTTTTAACCACACATTTATACCACTTTAAAACCACTATTAATTTATATATGTATCAAAACATGCCTTTATAAAGCTTATTTCAAAGAGATTTTCCAAAAAGCAGCTTTGAAGTTATGTTTAAAAATTATTTAAAAGTTATTGAAAATACTCAATGTATTTTAATAAAAAAAATAAAAATTTGCCATGTTACTTCAGTATAGATAATTTAAAATTCTTTTTCAACAAGAAAATATCTTTAAAAATTCATGAATATTTTTCATGAAAATGTCATAATTACTGACTACAGGCAGCAGGCAAAACTTTAGCACTCCTAGAGTGTCAACATTCAAGTTAATAAAATGTCGACCAATTCATTATAAGTTACTACTATTATCAATTAAATAGTGTGACGCTTTATATGTACTTAATCGATATCGATCAACAAACATGTATCATAAAATGTTTTCCTAAATGGTTGCAAGTATACATACCAACCATTAAGAGGTTGTATAACAACTTTAACAACGATCTTGCTAAAAGGACATAGAGAGTTACGATTGTTGACCAAAAAAAGAGAGAACTTTCCATTGTTTCTAAATTTTTTTCCCTTCAAAGTTCATGTTGACAACAACTTTAACAATGCTCTTCAACATGCAGTCAGCTGACTGAAGATTGTCTTTTGGTTTTTCCGTAGTGATAACTATATCAAGCTTTTTATGTAAAGGATGTTAGAATTTAAGAGAGCACTTCTAAAAAAGGAGTTTGCCACAAACTATTGAGTGGGATTGCTAGTGAGAGTTTCATTTCTATGTAAAAATTCATCAAATATAATAGTTATCGAACTCTATTGATCTCTCATCTAACTTAAGATTCTATTTTGGTTTTTTCGTAGTGATAGCTTTATCAAACTTGTTTATGCAAAGGATATTAGAATTTAAGAGAGTACTTCTAAAAATGGACTTTGCCACAAACTATTGAGTGGGGTTGCTGGCGAGAGTTTCATTTCTAGGTAAAAATTCATCAAATATAATAGTTATCGAACTCTATTGATCTCTCATCTTTAAGGATTCTTTATGGGTGCAAAGAATATTAAACAAAAAAAAAAAAAAATTGTTCCTTCCAATAACAATTATCAGTATTTTTCCAAGTTTTCTGCAAAATCATCAAATTTTTATTTTTCAATCTCATCGCAACTTTTTTTGCGTTCAGAATGAGGATCATAAGAGTGGGGTAATGTCTCGAATCATGGTCTATTGCCTGTACAGGGGTGCCTTTTTCTTTAGGACAAACGCCCTTGGAGAACTTGTTACTCTCTCAATTTTACATAGATTTTAGGCTTTGTAATCTGAACTCATTGTTCATTGTTCACTCTATCTAGCTCCATTTGTTGAAGTTTTGTTGCCGTTGCAAAATTTTGATCATAATTATGTTTGCAAGTAACGTTCTTGTCAACTCCTGGCAAAGTTTGTACCATACATACTATTGGGAAATTGCGGGTAATATATCAAAGTATTAATGACTCTAAGGTACGTAATGTCCGCGATCTTTTAAGAGATGTTTCTCCCATTTTTAATAATGTCACTTCGGGTTAGAGAAGATCTCTCTCAGGATACAATGGAATTATTCGTTTGATTCAAATAGTGACACGTTTAATCAAACCGAAGAGAAACTCGGATATAAAACTGATGAAGCCAAATGCATGTTAGAATACGTGATATTATTTGATTTCGGATTATCTAGCAAATGACCCAAAAACAATGCATTTATAGAGAGTTCGTGTTTGTTGAATTGAGTTGCGTCCCTTCGTTTCAGTTGAGTTTCTTCAACGGATAGATGTGCCTGTTCAAAGAGACATGTCTCTTCAAATATGTGTGTCTATTAATTAAAGAGACACAACTTTTCGCATACGATCCTTAACATAAACAAACACAAATTCTGTTTACCTTTCTAGGGCGTTGCCCCTGAGCCCCCACGAGGGGCGCTGCCCCCTTGATCCCCGTCGAGAAGCGGCAAACATTAATCGAGGTGACAAATCATTTGTAAAATACCGAATTGAAAATAAATTTGAGAAAATATCTAACACATACTACTATGGATGTCCATCACAAAATATATACATGTTTGTAAACATTGTTCTTTCCCACTTCACAAAAAATATCAACTTTTTCTCACATTTCTATAAAGGCTTCTAGATTTTTAGGCATTTTAATTCATTCTCAAATTTGATCAGACCAATCACATCCATATATCTTGTGGGACTTGCTACACAAATCTCCATCATTCAACTCCATTCATTTTCTCTCTTATTTCATATCAAAATCCATAAAAATTTACTCTATAACACCCATTGATTATTGTAGAAAAATTATAGTTGGATTCCATTGCCAAAAAATGATATACTATTATTTAAAGGTAAAACTAAAATAGGAAATACAACGAGAACAAACAAAGCAAACCGTTTGGGGCTAATGTTCACAAGCCCTGCTCCACTGTCTACTGCATGGGTAGGGAGCATGCCAACACCCCAAAATTTTGGGGGAAAAATTGTAGGGGCCACATGAGCCTCCTACTATCAGGGGGCCGTTATGTATTATTCATCTCATTTAAGGTGGATGTTAAAAAAAATTTAACAACAAATTGGATGATGTGGCTTCTGTGAGGGGGCCACGTCATCGTGGGCAGGAGAGTAGTGGCATAGTATTCACATGATGTGTTTCATTACACAAGAAATTGAAAATGGCAAACATTTTCTAATTCTATACAATTTTTTTTTTACCAAACCACTAGGTTCGATTTTTTATAGAATTGATGTTGAATTGTGTTTTGTTGAATTGTACATAGAAATTATTTTCTACAGAATTTTTTTTATTATACCGAATACAAACTTGTAAAACTATTTCCTTGATTTTGACATTTTTGAAAGGAAAAATATTGAAGCCATCAGACACAATATTACTTTAGAGATTTTAGTGCAAAAAACTAGCCATATTATAGATTTAGTCCTAAATAATAAAAAGTAGCGCAAATGGTCCAAAAAAAATTTTGGTACACAAGTGGGTCCATTCGGATGGAATTTGTCCGTTTAACCGTTAGTCAAAGTCAATTGTTGAAAAATTGGGTGCCTATTTGGTCCATTTCACTTGAAATAAACTGAACAAAAAGTCCTAACTTTAGGCATTATTACAATCAAGTACCAAAGTTCGAAAGATATATACTTTAGTCCCCCAAAGTTTGAAAAATATATACTTTAGTCCCAAATTTAGTTAACTTGTATAATTTTATATTTTATTTTTTCTATGAGTGCTTATTTGGTCTGTAATTAATTTTATTGAATTAATTTGATACCGATTAAATAGTTTTTATCAAAAAATTTTAACACGGTAGTATTTGTTCGTATTAATATAATATGACAACTTTCAAAAATTTTCTTTAATATTAGAGACACACACATTTTGGTTAAAATCAAAATGTGCGCGTTTCTAACGTTAAAGAAAATGTTTGAAAGTTGTAATATTATATTAATACGAATAAATGCTACCGTGTTGAAATTTTTTGGATAAAAACTATTTAATCGGTATCAAATTAATTTAATAAAATTAATTACGGACCAAATAAGTACTAAAATTATATAATTTAACTAAATTTGGGACTAAACTATATTTTTCGAACTTTGAGATTTAATTGTAATAATACCTAAAGTTAAAATCTTTTGTGCAATTTATTTCAAGTAAAATGGACCAAATGCCCACCCAATTTTTCAACAGTTGACTTGGACTAACGGTTAAATAGACACATTCCATCTAAATGGACAATTGGTGCACCAAATTTTTTTGGACCATTTGCTCACCAAAATTTTTGTTTTGGACCATTTATGCTATCTTTTATTATTTAAGATTAAATTTACAATATGACTAATTTTTTGGGACCATTAGTGTCAAAATCCTATTACTTTAATATGGAAAATACACCAAACGAAAATGGTCCCTTCCTAAATGCCATGCCCATCCGAGTATTCCCCACGCCTGCTTTGAGCGTTGTTGACACCGAGAGGGCTAAAATTTGGCAACTGGGCGAAGGAGAAAGGCTTCCATAGATAGTTGTTTACATTTATAGCTTACATTTATATGTTACGTTTATAGCTTCGATACCTGCTTCAAAAGGGAGGCGTTTTCATCAACCCATTATCACCGATATATCCATCTCAAGTGTTGCCGTGCTTTCTACCGAACCATTGTTTTCATCGCAAACTTTGAAGGTAGGTAGTATCAGATTTTAGATTTATAATTGAATTTAGTTATGTTTCAGACTTGTTGTTTGTTGACGGTAATGAATCTTCCTACGGCAACAGCGATTTGATTTCACAAAACAAATATCTCTCACTTTTGGTTTGGTTTTATCCTTGTCTCAAGTGTAATCGGTGAAATATCCAGACCACAATCCTGTGCGGCAGTTGCCCCCAACTGACCCCGGGTGGCTCTGTCCCTGCCGTGTGTGTAAACTATCTGCCTGTAGGTACTAGGGTTTTGATAAATCTAGTCATGAATTTAGAGCTTCATACCCCTGTTCTTTTCTGTTTTTTTAAGCGCCCAGTTTCCCAAGTGGTTTATCAAAATAAATTTTGTCTTACTTTTGATCAAATTTTTGCTGCTCATAATTCAGCGTTTTTTTAATCAAATTCTTTTTTTTTAATCAAATTGGTTTTTGTTGGTTTAATTACATGAAGTTTTATCACAGTGAAAGTAGAGAGTTACTGAGTTAATAGAAGTCAACTGTCTTACCTGGCTTCAGTTAGTTCGGGTCTTTGCTGAGTTTTATGGAAGAAATGCGCCCCTTCTTATTTATCAAATTAGGGACACTTTTGATTACACAATTTTCTTCATTAATCCCGCCAAAACCTTAAATTTCAACAGGGACATCAGTTTCTCCACCAGTATGACATCCGATTCTGCCAATTAGAGATACTCTTGATCAAACAGTCAAAGTGGTTTCAATATGCTACTTACAACCACCTTATTTTGTGCTATAACCATAGGTTTAATGTGTTTCCAAATGTGTAAAAGGTTAATTGGGAATTGTTTAAAGAAAATGTGCATTCCCCTCGTCTTTTGGGTGGACTGCAGAACTTCTTATGTTCTCCTTTGATATGTCTGGACGGATAAAACAAGTTTCGTTAACTTATGGTTTTAGTTTAAAATAATTTTATCACCTTTTTCATTTATTCCATCTTTTCCCCGATATAATGTAGGATCGACTAATTGGTCCGTGCAAGACTCTATGTCTTAGAAGGAGATTAAATTATTTAGCCTGTAAGAATATGAATACTACTCCCAACAGAAGGTCGCACGAGGATGGTGGCAATGGCAGTGGCAATGTGGGTGGTAGTGGCAGTCATGGTCACTCCACTGCCTTGAAATACCCACACGATGACCATGGCACATTCTCCAGTGTTGGTGGGAAGGTGGCAGCATCAGCCAGGCATGAGTACCATGCACCGTATGATATCGGTCAGGATTCTCGGCTACCTAAGATTATGCCTCGAAATGAGTCGAAAGATGTGGACCGGAGATCACCTTTGCTTCCAAATATGATGTTCAGGGTATCATCATCAAACGAGTCACATTCTGATCATATTGTTGGTTCAGAGAGCAGGCTGGAATGGAGGGATCCCAAGGACCCTGACAAAAATGTCAAGATTGAGAACCGTGATGTTATAGCTGAGCCAAGGGAGTTGCACCAGAGTGGAAAAGGTGAGAAGATTGTGAAACATGAAAGCCGAGTTGAAGACAATAAAGATGCAAAGCACGAAAGGGATTCTTTTCCAGAACACAGAAGTGACCTTAAGCTTGATCATAAGGACGGTTTTAATGGATCAAATAGTCACTTGAACTGGAAAGATTCCAAAGAACTCCATGGGAAACAACACGCTGATGCCTCTGGAGGAAATATAGATCCGTGGCATACTTCGCGTACAAATGTGCATGGCCCATTGGATACTGCAAAGGAAATCTCAAATTTTGATAAGAGGGAGTTTGCTGAAGCTAGTGAAGCTGTAGGAGAAAACAAGGTTGATTTGAAAGGGGATGATAAGTTCAGAGACAAAGATAGAAAGAGGAAAGAAGCAAAACACCGGGACTGGGGTGAAAGGGAAAAAGAAAGAGGTGATCGACGGAACAACTTGCAATTGGATAGTAGCAGTAATGAGAACAAAGAGACAGTTAGGGAAGATAGAGAACCTGAGAAGTGGGCAAGTGATAACAGAGATCCTCTGAAAGACAAAGAAAAACTGAACGACCGGGCAAAGGATCATGTGAAGAGGGAGGCATGGAATGGAGCTGAGAAAGAGGCTTCCTATGGTGAGAAAGAACCGATGGACAACTCTGGAAGACCCGTGGAGCAGGAAAATTTGACACTAGAACAGAAGAAACTGAAAGATCATGATAGCTGGAAGAATATCGATAGGGGCACAAGAGACAGGAAGAAAGAAAGGGACGTGGACACGGAAGCAGAGAGACCTGATAAGCGCAGTAGGTATCATGAAAAAGAATCAGAGGAAGGAGGTATTGATGACGAAGGGAGCACAGAAAAGGAAATGGAAGCTTTTAATGGTGGGATTCAGCAGCGAAAGAGGATGCTTCGGCCTCGTGAGCCTCGTTTTAGGTCTCGCACTCATGATATTGAAGGGTATGGATTCCCATTTTGTTGATTAAAAAATTAACTTTTAATGCATTTAGTTACTACATACATGTACACACACACCCACCCACCCACACACACACACACACACACCCATTTATATGTAAGTAGCTGCTAGTCATGTTTGATGTGCACTTAAATTTGTAGATTTGCGTTGTTTGCTTCTGTTATAGCTAAAGTATTTTGGAACTCTTTCAGACTGTAGTAGTGACTCCTGGGGTTTTCCGTCTTTTGTTTTTTATTTTATGTGTGTGATTTAGTAAACCATGAATATATGCACTTTTTGCTTTGTTTTATATGTCCATTTTATGCATAATTGGGGGGTGGGGGTGGGTTGGGACGTAGCATATGAGATGCATGTAAAACAGATTAGAAATATCAACCTGTGCTTTTAAGACATTTAAGTTAGAATTGGGAAATTATATCTTATCAACGGCTTTTTTCTCTCTCTTTTCCCCCCGAAATCTCTCAAATAATGAGCAGCTGGTTATGCCTGTTTTGGAATGTAATATATTTCATTGCTATTCTAGGAAAGATGTTTTTATAAATTAGAAAATCAGGCATGGATTTCTGTTTTCTTAATGCACCAAACCTTGCAAAAAATCAACGATCTCATGTGCAACAGAGTTCCTCGATGTTAGCATTCCTTTCTCTCTCTCTCTCTCTCGTTTTTTGGTTTTGGGGGGGGGGTCGAGATAACATCAGAATATGGTAATGCAATAAGTTTCTCCGGGTTACTATGATGAAGTTTTGGACCATTGGCTCAAATGACTGTAACAGTAACTCTGCAACTTTTATAGTTATATATATATATTATATGCTACATGCAGACGAAGTGCTTTAAAATATATTCATTATTCCTGTCATCTACATGGAATGGTGCCCTTAGTGTTTGGGAGCTAAATGCAGTCATTCAGTATCTAGAGATGGAAGCTGAGGTGTTGGGATCATCCGAACTTACTCTAACTTTTGAAGCAAAACTTGCACAAACTCAGTATGCACTTAATCTGATACCACATGTGGTTACTTCACATAAACCTAGCTCTGGTTCCTAAATTTAATTGTTCATCCTATGCAATTGGATGTGGTTGATAATCATCGGTTTTGTATCTCTGGGCTCAAACTTTCTTTGAACTCGTTAAAAGCTACAGGGAATTTAAAGCTGAAAATTAAGAAGGAAGAAAAATAATCATTATAAGAAAACAATAAAATTATGTTGTCTGTTACTGCTTGCATTTATTTATACTGTAACCGACGCATTCATGCCTCGGAAAAAAGTGTAGATATAAAATTTTTTGGTCGATATAATTAAGAATTAGAATTCCTTGTCTGTCGCACGTGTGCTGGGGAAAATGTGCTGTATGCATTAAATGATTTGAGGCCCTTTGTTTCCTGACCGTGAAAGATGCACCTTGGGACGGTTGTTTGCGGAGCGACAGTTGTAGTCTGGACCACTGAAAAGGGCTAGGGTTTTCTCCATATTGTGACTATTATGATCTGTTCCTCACAGCAACGTTATTTTCTGCCGAGTTCATTTACTCTACCCCCTTAGATGTGTGGCTAATCGTGAATTTGGGTGTGTTTCAAGTTATTCTCTGCATTGGATCTTAGTTTTGGTCTTTAAATTTGTCAGTAATTGATATGACTTACACGTGGGAACATCTTGTTTACAATTACACCGATATCATCCATCCTTTTCTTATCTCCTACTGTAAGGGAGGACCCCTATGAATTAAAGAGATGCATCCATTTGTCTGCGCAAACTTTTCTTCCACTCATTCTCTCAAAATTCTCATATTCTCTTCCATAATTTACGCTTTTTCACTTAATTTCTCGTCCCAATCAACACATGAGGGACTTGTGGTCGGATTCACCGTGAAAAAGTGGTATACTAGTGTTAGACATATTTGTTTATGAGTGGTCCTAGATTGAAGAAATTGGTTCACTCAACTAGTGGTTCGGGGAGGGTGTAGGGGTTTTCCGTGGGGCATGGGTGGTTTTTTTTTTTTTTTGGGGGTGGGGGATGGGGAGTTGGGGGTGGGGGTGTTTGGGGGTTGGATAGGGGTTGTTGTGGAAGTGATGCTTATCGTACGTTATAATGTTCGGTCTCTTAATGTTGTGGTGTTTATTCCTATCACCTAATTTCTGGATTAGCTATTGATTTTTCTTTTACTTAAGTTCAATGAATGAGTAGGCTCTGCATATCTAAGAATTTCTAATCCAAATGAAGAAAATGTTAAATACTCAATCCGAAGTTCATAAATGTTTTATGTGTGGCAGCGGTATAGCTTCCCTGCTAAATTTTTGGTGATATTATTGAAGTTGTCCCTTTTCACAAAAGGAACAAAAGGAAGTCATGTAACCATTTACCAGAGAAACGGATATTGCATTTTTTAGCCTCTCCACAACCATCCCAAATGGTTAGAACACGATGAGTCCTCATTGCATACTTTTTCCATTTCAAATTCTGTTCAGTAGCTTTAGTAATGACTAATATGTTGCTATAATCTGGAAGTTCTGGATCTCTTCAAATGCATACCCTGATATTTTGTCACCTAATAGGGTCACATGAATCTTGGGCAATCTGTATTAATTGCTATAGTCTGCTACTTTTATGTTTAGAAAATATGTTCGTGCTATGTTTTTAGATTTTCTTCATCCATCTGTGCTAAGTTGGATGTATGATGTACTTGAAGAACTTCCCATACTTGGTTGAAATGATGGGCTTAACCATTTTATGTTTCAATTTTATGCAGGTTGCAAGGTAAGCTGTCATTTCATGTCCACCGGTAACTCTTATTTGGTATGACTGTACAGGACAGTTCTTTCCCTTAAACTGTTCGATGTTAACTGAAGTTACACTACCTCTACTTTATTCTTAAACTATACACATTATTCATGGCCTTCGTCAACCTAATATTTCTGATATGGGAAGAAGTTTGTTCTTTGTGAGGCACATTATGTTTGTTGAAATTGTCATGGCAATGGCACCGTGAAATTAGAATAGGACCAAATAAATGTAATCTGGAAGGATGCAGGAACAGGTTCTGTATAAGTGCCTGTCTGATTAGATTGCATTAGAAGTGATTTTGTAATGTGTGGTTGAAACGTAGAGGAAAGTATAAGGAAAAACTCTGAAATATATATATATATATATATATATATATATTTTTTTTTTTTATGTGGAGTAGGCTGTTGAAATGTGTAGGATACAAAAAAATCTAGATTCTACATGCTCTAAAATGCTCGTTAAAATGTAGTATCTAATGCATAAATTGATCTTTATTTTAATTCTGGGTAACTTGCTATGTGGTTCCCGGTAATTGTTAAATATTGTCTTGCAAAAGTGCTGCTTACCGACTCATGGGTTGGTTACGTGGAACATGCCATTTCACTTGCCCCGGGGACGTCTAATTGTTAATATACATTGACAATTCGTCTTGCAAAATGCTCTTTGTTGTGTTTTGGATTAGTATTCTCAACATGCCTTTTCACTTTGCTTTAGGGTTCCGTAATCTTTTTTGGTTCTACATTTGCCGACTTGTGAATTTCTACCATGTGCCAACAGCTTTGTCTTCATCAGTTTCAAATCACTTTGAGTGTATGTTTCAACTTTGTGAATGATGGCTATTTAAGCTTGAGCCATTACTTGTAGGGATAGAAACCATTCACTGACATGGTTATTTCCACTTGAGCCATTACTTTATATTGCTTTTCTCCGTACCCAGGGTCCCCATTTCAATATCTCCCTCTCCTTGATGGTGACTCTGATTTTCATTGGCATGTTGAGCTGTGTACAATCACTTCGTTGGATGGCTCAGTTTGTTTTAGTTATGCCTGTCTTTCTTTTTCTTTCTTTGAGCTTGTGTCTAGAGTAATATCATTCCTGTTACCATAATATCTTGATGTGCGTGTTAAACAGTAGTCCTAGGAAAGTACTATTTCACTATACCATAATGAGTACACCTTTTGGTAAAACTTTCAATTTTTGTTGGTTTAACCCGATCACATGAAAATATGTCATATCTTCCTTTTAGAACTGGTTAGCAGGTCTTATAACATTTTTAAATGTTTTTCTAATTTTTTATTATTAAACCTTTTTAAACGAGTTATTAATTATGTTGGACTATCATGATCACAGGAACTGCTGATTCCAGATGCTTTTAGTTCCACAAATATCTAAAAGCCGTCTAGACACACCTGTTGGCTTATTTTTCTTGTTTTCTGTTGTATGCCTTTTGCCTTGCTATCAGTTTGCTACTTATTCAATTTATTACATGTCTGTCTAATTAGTCAGTAGCTCCATTTATTGTCTCTCTCAAAATCAAACTTTACATTCTTATTCCAAAGCGATTGAATTTCCCTGTTTGGATTAATCAGTGAAGGCTAAACTCCTGGGAGGAGTATGCGTTGTTCTAATGTGACTCTAGGAAATATAATTTCTGATGTAGTTCCATTTGGACAAGATAGAAAAATCCGATGGGATTAAATACAGTGGCACATTAGGGTATAGTTTCACTTGTCTAATACTCAATATTTCAAGTCTCAAATGCCTAAGAAAGTCATGATTTATCCTACGATCATGTATCAATTTCAAGTGAACATGTTTGGGGCATATGGTCTCAAATAAGTAACACCGTTACTGCATGTTTCTTTGATAATGATTCTAATATATTTTCAGTGGATATATGTTCTGCGGAAGCCAGGCATAGATCTCATCTCATTGATTTAGGTGCTCCTGAGCTTCCTAGTAGATGATTTATTGCCTCAATTCAAAGAACATGTATTTAAATGCTAGATTTTCTCTGAGAACATGATAAAAGAAATGTATAAATTATGTAAACCAGCTCGTTGAAGCTAAATCACTAATCATTCCCATGATATTGATTGAGATGCTGGTTATCAAGGATTAGTTACTAATCGGGCGATTGTCCTTGTAAGGAAGATTTTTATGAAGCATTGGTGTTAATATACAGGCAAGCCTGATGTGTCCTGTGTCGTTTATAAAATTGGTGGATGCATGCAAGAGCTGTTAAAGTTGTGGAAGGAATTTCAGTCATCACAAGCAGATAAAACATGTGAAAGCTCTCAAAATGGTCCTACCCTGGAAATCCGGATACCCGCGGAGCATGTTACTGCCACTAATCGTCAAGTAAGATCATGAAATCTTTTCTGCGTTCAGTTAAGTTTCCAGGTCGTTTTGAGTTCCTCTTGGTCTGGGGAACTCCTGCATTGAACCAAAAGTAATTGAATATTTTGTCTTCAGTACTTCATTTATGCTAGTTCTGACCTTTTTGTCTTCTTCGTTCTATAATGGTCTGTACCATTAAATGGATTTGTGGATGTCCCGAATTGGTTATAAGGATGTTCAACAGGCTGAGATGGGTAGTTGAAATCATGGTTTTGAAAATTGTTCAAGGCTTACGCCTCGAGGCTCGCCTCCAAGCGAGGCGCATGGTTGATGCCTCGAGGCGCACACTTCGAGCCTTTTTTTTAAGAGGCTTACGCCTCAGTTACAAGAGGCCCACGCCTTGAGGCTTAGGATTCTCCATTCCAAGAGTTTTTGGCCCATTTAAACACTTATACTTAAAAGAGAGGCCCATTAGGTTTCTTTACACAACTAGGGTTAATTAAAAAGGCTGCCCATGTCCCAAAAATGGCCCAAAAAAGGGATTAAAAACTTGGAGTCTCAACTCTCAAGTCATGTAACAACAGCTGAAGGCTAGCAGTCAGCAGAAGAAAGAAACCATCGGTCTTCTCTTGTCCTCTCTTCAAAATTCAAACTTCAAGTCTTCAATTGAGGGACGAGGACGAGGAACCTGAATGGGTTGACATTGATGACAGTGATGCAGAAGATCATACAGAAATTGCATCTGATGTGCACGCCCTAGATGACGAGGATGATAGCGATGGGGTTGATAGTGATGAGAGCAACGAGTTCTAAAATCCCTTTTATTTTATAATAGATTACTAGTTTTATATCCTTTTTTTTTTTTTTAAACTATGGGGCTATGGGCAGCATTAGGCAAATAGCTCTATTGCATTGCAGACAAGACTAATTATTTGCTACTTTAGATTTCTTTTGTTTTTGCTATCTTATTGGCTTGAATGCACTTTTTGGATATGTTATAGTTTGCTACTTCGCTTAGATTTAAGTTTTCTGGTTGTTTGTTCGAGGCTTACGCCCCAAACCCGCCTTGAGGCTTACGCCCCGCCTCGAGGGAAAAAAACGCCTTGAAACCCGTTTACGCCTTTAAAAACCATGGTTCAAATTATGGAATTACAGAAAGGACGATTCGTTGTTTAATTATTAAGTAAATTGATTGAGATTGTAACCATTTTTCTGTGGAAGACTTCCCAAGAATGTATTCTTATATTAGGAAAGCAAACACAACTTGGTTGAAGGTTGTAGAAAAATGTAGTCACTGGGTTATTTATGAAGTATGGTTGTTGTTTCGACATGTGTACATGCATCCTTTACGTTGTTTTAATTCATGTTTCTGTAGTTCGAATGACTCCAGTGATAATTTTTATGTCGATATCCCGTAAAAGGGCAAAGGGGCATAATCAGCTGTTCCCTTGATACATGCATTCAACAGAAGAATCTGTACATACTTTTTAACTTCAAGGATCAATGTAATCCATGAGGGGCTTCCGTATCAGTACATGTTGAGTATCTTGATACCCATCTTGGTCCGTGTTTAAATTTATACATCGACAAATGAAGATAATCAAAACTCTTTAACTTCATTTTTCGCGGAGTCTCTCCGTCTCTCATCAACCCTCTCCTCCCGTTTATTTCCTTGCATTTTAATTTATAAATGCAGTTTGTTTCCATCTACTGCTGTGCCCATCATAGAGTTATGAGATTGCTTCCTGTACAGGTCAGGGGTGGACAACTATGGGGAACAGATATATACACTGTTGACTCTGATCTGGTGGCTGGTATTACTTTTTCGGCATTATGACTAGTTGCCTATGTAACCCAAAAATGGTTGTCAAATGTAATATTTGCCCTTTTCAGTTCTTATGCATACAGGTTACTGCCGCCCAACTGCTTCACCTCCTCCATCTGCAGCTCAGGAGCTGCGGGCTACCATCAGAGTGTTACCTCCCCAAGACTGTACGTCTGTATAATATTCAGTCTTTAAAGAATTGCTTAATGCTTTTAAAACAAGATGTTCTACGATTACAATAGATTCAAGATTATGCTAGTAGGATTCAAGCATGACTTCCCATCTTTCTCCCGCATGAGTTAAGCTATCCAAAGAGCCTTCTAAAAATTGCCGAGTTATATCTGATTTTAAAGGCACAATACCCTCTTTTTGTATTCTAGGCGGAAAAACCTCACGTGGTCTGAATATAAATAATCGGTTCCTATATCTTGTTTTAATTCCTATTTAATTGTCTTTTACCATTTAGGTTATGTTTCTACACTGAGAAATAATGTCCGCTCACGTGCATGGGGAGCTGCCATTGGTTGCAGTTATCGTGTTGAGCGTTGTTGCATTCTGAAGGTATATTTCCTACTTAACTTTTCTTTTGTGTCGATTGTTTTTGGGTTAAATGCTTCTAAATTTTGTCAGTTGGAATTCATCAGTACTCCATCTCTTAGAAGATGATTTGATCTACTTTACAGTTCCTGACTCGTGGTTTATCATTGAGTTTTATTTTCTGCATGCCTTGTCTTCATTTTCCCTTTTACATTGGGATGTATTAGCGGTGCCTTTTGTTCTGATATGGCGTTAATTGACCTCAATTTATGTTTACAGAAAGGGGGTGGAATCATAGATCTTGAACCTTGTCTTACACATTCTTCTACGTTGGAGCCCACTCTCGCGCCAGTGGCCGTGGAGCGTACAATGACTACAAGGGCAGCAGCTTCGGTATTTTCATTATTGATGCTGAATATTAAGTTTTGTGCATGTTGATACTCTTAGGTACCAGCACACAGATGCAAACTCACTCAGGATTCTCCGTTTAAATCATTCATAAGTTTATATGCTCTACTTTTTGATATTAGGCTCATAAGATAAGTAACCTAAATGTTATTGATATAGGGTCTTAAGAAGCTGATACTTGGCTGACGTCCGTTGCTAAATCACTTGCTCCTAAAAATTTGCCTCAATTCTATGTTATTTCCAGGCTCATCACAGTAACTCAAATGATTCTTTTTCGATAAATGTGTGAGAAATATTATGTGTGAATGAGTGGTGGAAATGGGTTCAAGGAACATTTTTGAACAAAAAAAGTGATTTATGGTCAGGTGCATTTTGTTGTACCATCCAACCATACTGTTATTTTCTCAATTATTTTTCCCCACTATTTTATGATAATCGATTTTCTTAATTATGTAGCAGCTGGCGTCTTGTCTATTATATAGGGATCCTATTGTCCATTTAATGAACCAGAAGCCTTCTATCTCTTCAAAACTGTGTCCTGTGAATACAACTAGCCTGTAAGCACATGCATTGCACATCTTATGTAGACGATAAATGGTATGTAATTTGAAAAATAGTTGAAGTAAGGATTATGAGAAAATGCTGGTCTAAGATGAACTTCTTGTAAGATGGTATTAAACAACTTAAATTTCCCTTTTCACGTATAATGTTTGAGTGGTAAAGTAGCAAATGGTTACATTCGTGATTTTCAGAAATACTAGAATATTTTGCGTAGGGAAAATTATGTCTGTTAGTTGGTTGCCTATTTCACTTCTTTTCAAGTATTCTTTGGCATTATTTCTAGTTTTTTTATTTGTGTAGTTTAAATGTATGAAGTGGTATTTTGAAGGAAATTTGATGAACTGCTCTACAAGATATCTTCATTTCAAGTTTTTTTTTTTTTTTCCCCTAATACTAATATGTGGTACATTGTATCTAAAGGATGATTCGTAGATATAATTTTGAAGCAGTAATACTATTTAGAAAGTGATTTAAATTATCGATATTGATAGACAGAATACTCAAGTGCCAAAAAAAAAAAATATATGCATAATAAATATTTATATGAAATTGTAGATATAGCGTAAAAAATAAATAAAAGTTTGAAACCATCGTAGGGAATATTAATTTTTATTAATGAATTTCGAAGTTGTTTAGACCTAGGGCTTGTTCTATAGACATTAAATTTGGATAGATTAAATTTGGTTTTGAATGTGTGGTTGAAAATTAATCAAGATATATTAAAAAATATGGAACAAGACCTGAAACTACATAAATTTTTGATTCATTTATTTTTACATGAAAAATTGTTTGCTGTATAGTATGAATGTTATTATTGACAATTGAGAAAAAAATATTAAATTGTCAATCAAAGGATTTTCCTTGATCCACACTTTATTTTCTTTTTTTATTTTTAAAATTTTAAATAAAAGTATCAACCACCTTTTAAGTGGTTTTTAGGCCTCTGCTCAAGTTGGTTGATGGGGTTTGGATTCCTGTACCTTTTTATTAATAGAAAGACAGAGGGAGGGGGACGCCATACGAAGACCTCTCGAGAGTAAATACAAACTCATGACAAATATAAAGACCTATCTCTATACAGGCTGTGGATGTATATTGTAGATGTGGTAGATGTAGATGATTTCACCGATATACTTTTCAGATTTTAATGTGCTATTCCTTTCATGGTGGGACTTTTGTCGAGAAACTGATTTTGTATTCCATGTTCAAGTTCACTTTGACAAAATTTTAAGGTGATTGTGCTTTTCATGTTAGTCAAGCAGATGTTGAAATGTTGAAGGTCTTTGTGTTCATTCTCCCTCTTCTGCAACTTGGTCAACTTTTCTTTGTGAATATGGCTAAGATAATCACGGAGAGTCATTTTCAGGAGTACAAATGTTACATATAATTGCTACTGTGTCTTCGTTTTGCATTATTCATGATCTAATGTTGGAATAATTATGGATCCTTAATCTTATATTCTCTCTCTATAGAATGCCTTGCGTCAACAAAGGTTTGTACGGGAAGTCACTATACAGTTCAACCTTTGCATGGAACCTTGGTATGTCTTGTAACCTTTTCTGGACTTGGTTCATTACCTGCTAAAGTTGTGTTTGTTCTAATCTTTAAAATAGTCCCAAATCGACAAGGCTTTATTGTGATAATTCTTGTTTTCCTGACAAACTGCAGTGTGTGGTTAGTTGCATTTTATTAGGAGGGTAATGAAGATTGGAGATAATCAAATCATTAGCAAAAATTACCTGGGTGAATGAATCTTACTTGGTTATTGTAATTGAACATTTGGTTACAATGTTGTTGATGTGGACCTGTCATCATGAACACGGTAAAAATTAATGACCTCTAGAATCTTGCCCTGATTACTGCATTTCATCTTTAGGCTGAAATGCGAGGTTCTTTGCATTAGATTCACCACACACTGGTTCAACCATCCGAATGTAATAGGGTAATTTACGTCTGTAATATTTTAATGGAGGAAAATTTCAACTTAGCTTCTTTCTCCTAATTGAGGCCTTTTTTTTTTCGTGTTGAGATACTTGTTTGTTGATGAATGAATTCTATCCTTCTGGAAGTAGACTGATCATTCAATGGGATTCATGCCCTAATGTACTGACATAAATTCGCTATGACCGAAAATGTAATTTATGACCGAAAATGTAATTCTAACCATTCTTTCTTTCAATGTTTAGCATGGTAATTTTATTTTTTTCAAGGACTTTTCCTTTTACAAGAAGATGAATTCTTCATTTTGCACTGATCACAATAGAATGCCAAAATCTTTGTTTTTGGGTTAAATAATTATTAGTTTACTCCATACATTTTACCAAGGTCATCGTCATTGTGAACATATCTTTATCATCCTTAAAAGCGTAACGGATGAAACTTTGGGAAAAAATTCTAGGATTTCTGGAGTACCAAACACTCGATACTCCAGATTAATGAAAACTATCCACCTACACATGGGGGGCTACATTATTTATTAAATCATGGCCCTCTATGTGCAGGTGAACAGCTTTCGTTGGTCTGGAATACCTAATTAAGTACTCCAGGAGTATTAGAATTTTTTCCTAAACTTTGGGGGTGGAAATCTTATTAGTTATGTATACCATTGGTTGTGTACTTGGATTCAACTTGAGGTTGAACAGCATGCATAAATCATAAGCTGTACACATCGGAAAGTTTCTCTGGAAGTATATATCTTTATACTAAAACCCTGAATAATGTTTTAAAGATGGTGGACACTTTAGATTGTTCAAAGTAGTAGATTGTTTTACCTTGATGTGGATCAACTGTAGGAGAGGAGTAAGGATGCAGCGGAGTTAGGAGGCAGGTTGAAGATGGTAGAGTGATGTGTGTGGCATTTAGGTTAGGTTTCTGTTCCATGGGTGTACAGGAGAGGAGAGAAGATAGTGGAGGCAATGGTGCAGAAGAGAGGAAGAATGCAGTGGGATAGGGAGAAGACATCACATGTCTTTTTTTGTCCCCTCGTCCCTCGTCCCTTCAGCTTCTCGTTCTCCTTTGTGTCTGTGTGTTGGGGGATGTGGAGTGGAAAAGGAGATTCTTTTTTTTTTTAATTATTTATTTATTTATTCTCATCAGCATAAGGCCTAATAATGTTTGCCATGTTTCTTGTTGCTTTCTAAGATCACTGCTGATCTTAATCCATTGTAATTACTACTCCTTCCATCCCACAAAGATAGGCTCATTTTCTTTTTTCATCCTTCCCAAAATATAGAACACTTTCTATTTATATCTATTTAATTTATTCGTTTTTCCTATTATACTCTTATTTAATGTGCATTATTATTAATAAAAACACATTAACATCATTTAATGTAGAGGCATATTTGAAAAACTACAACTAAACTTTATTTTTCAAACAATATTAATTGCACTTTTCTTAATCCCTATGAAAGTCAAAGTGAACTTATCTTTGTGGGATGGAGAGTAATTGATTAATACAAAAGTTTGTTCCTTCAAAGAAAAAAAGGGGGAAAAAAAATTGTTTGCCATTCAATTTGGAAGTCATCAACCTTAGCTTCCCGCAATGTATATTTATCTCCAGATGGCTGATTACATTGTAGTGCATCTGAATTTAATCATGTTGTGCTTCCTGACATTGAAGTTCCCGACTGGACTATGTGTTGGTTACGTTGCTTTGCTCTGATGTGTTTGTCTATCGTGCTATTTTAAGTACTGCTAAAAAACTTCCTGAACCCCTAATGTAATGTTGTTGTCATTAGTGTAATAATCTTAATATTTTTGTTTCTTATTCTAATCCCCTCGTTTGTGTCTGGTTTTCATCAGGCTTAAATACAGCATTAGTGCTGTTGCTGACAAAGGTCTGAAAAAGCCACTCTTTACATCTTCACGTTTAAAGAAGGGAGAAGTGCTATACTTAGAAACTCATTCTCGCAGGTAGTGACTGGACCAAAATATGTGTGTGTTGGTTATGGGAATGTTTGCAATCTTTCTTTTACGCTACCTGCAAATCTTTCCAACAGCATATATCAAGGGTAGAAGTAAATGCAATTGTTTCCTGTTTTTCATTGAAATAACACTTACATGTAGGGGTGGGTGCCGACCTGATTGGGTCGGTTTTGGCCCGAAACTGTAACCGACCCAACTTGGGTCGGTTTGAAAAAATTCAAACCAAACCAAACCGACTCGGTTCGGTTCGGTTCGGTTTAGTTCGGTATGGTTTGGCGGTTTCCGGCGGTTTTTTTTTTTTTAAATATTATGTTTTTTAAACCGATCGGTTTGGGTCGGTTTTTTTAAAATATTATGTTTTTTGGGTTTTTTTTAAATATTATGTTTTAAACCGATCGGTTTGGGTCCAAACCGACCCCGAGGCAGGTCGGTTTGGGCGGTTTACATGCCCACCCCTACTTGCGTGTACCTCACTAGCTCTAGTGTAGCACCACTGGTGCACACCATGTAGCTGGCTATGTAGTCGTACTTAAAGATAGATCCAATTAAATGGGTTCCATACACTTTATTTATTTTATGTATTTTTGAAAGAAATTTCAAAGAAAAAAGTTTTTAAATGCGTTATTGGAAAGTAAAGAGAAGTTTTAAGAAATATGACGAAGTTGTCGATTAATGAAGTGAGTGGTTGAAAATGATATTTGAGAAAAAAAAATGATTTTTAGAATAAGCTCTGCAAACATACCCCCAAAGCCATTATAATGCCATTTAGATGGGTGACAACCACCTGGCGCTGCATTGCATTGTTCTTTCCTTTGACTTGACAATGTCAGAATTGCGTCGTGGTATGTAAATGATAAAAACAAAATAATCTTTGCATTTTTGTTCAAGTCTCTGTACCATTTTGTTGGATTATGGGGCAAGTCTAGCAACATGAAAAATTATCAACTATCTGCCATTAGCATATTTGATTTCTTTGTATTTACTAGGTCATTATCTTCAGGTATGAGCTTTGCTTTAATGGGGAAAAGACGATGAAGGCTTCAGCAGCTTCTCAGGCATTTGGAGCTGACAACGGGAGATCTCATTCCAGCTCGCAACTTAGCAATGGTGAAAGAAGTCTGGTGGACAGTGAAAACACTATGGTGGATGTATTCCGATGGTCTCATTGTAAGCGACCCCTTCCACAGAAATTTATGCTCTCCGTCGGAATCCCGCTCCCTCTTGAACATGTAGAGGTAATACTTCTGAGCTTGTTCTTCCTATGGTTATGATGTCACATTATGTTGTTAACGCTCTCCCTTGCTCTGTATTCTTGAAGCCAAGGGCATAAGTTAGAAAGAAAGGATAATACATTCGGAAGTTTGAATGAATGTTTGTTCATCAATTCAAAGCAGTCTAACAAAATATATGAATAGAAACTATCACTCTGGATAAAAAATATTCGTTCATGAATATGCCAAGAAAAAGAAGGTAAAATAATTAAAACTATGCATAAAGATTGAGGGCTGTTGGTGCACCAAAAAATGGTGTATGCATAAGAAAAGCACAGTGGGAACATAGACGCTCTTCTGGATATTGAATATTCGTTTGTTGAAATGATGTAGATCTTCGACCCTGCATGACTTTCAGACACTTCTAGCTTTTACTGTATAAAGTGGGAAATGTGTAATTGTGAATTAATTATGTTTGCTTTTGGCAATTGATTTTCTATGGCCAGATTATGAAATTAGTTAATCCTAAATATTATAATCCGTTTCTTTCGAGTCTCGCGAGACACCATTGAGTGTTTAAGCTTTGTTTCTTGTATTGCGTAAAATTGTTGGATGGCTATGGGACTTGATGATAAGCAACTAAGAAAATACGGTTTTGGCGTGCTGTCTCTTAAGTTTTTATATGCAAACTTATTTGTAGCACAAATCATGAACCCGAATTTAAAAAAAAAAAAAAAAGAAAAAAGCATGTAATATTGATATGTTGTTGATTATATCGGGTAAAATAGAATGATTTTGGTGTAGTTTTCCTGATGAGTTTCTGTGGGGACAGGTTTTGGAGGAAAATCTAGAATGGGAGGACATTGCGTGGTCTCAAACCGGTGTTTGGATATCTGGGAAAGAATATAATCTAGCTCGAGCACATTTTCTTTCCCCAAACTAGACGCAAATTAGCTTCACTTTCTCAATAATGTTGTATGAATTGATAATCTCGTTTTCATTTTCTTGCTTTTGTTGGGAATTTGTGTGCGCAAATTTGGTTCAGTATACAGTATATTGACTGCAGTATGTAAAAATTGTTATGAATATTATATGCATTAATGAGGGGAATGAGGGAATATTTTTATTATATTTTATTTATGTGAATGACTATTATACCCTTGATGAAATTATGTAATTACGATTGTGTCATTCGAAGTTTCCCTATAAATAGGGCTTCAGTTATTAATGAAATTTATCCCTTAGATTTCTATAGAATTCACTCTCTAAACTCTCTCTACTTTTCTATAATTTTATAATACGTTATCAGCACGATTCTCTAACCCTTAAGTAATATGAAAGAAGTATGTTCTACAACAGATCTTATAGATGATGTATCTTTCTCAGATCGTAAACCTGATTATTACTGATTTGAAATACTCAATTTTCTACAAATTCTCTCTCTGCTCCATTCTCTCTCTAAAGTAGACAAGCACGACTGCTCTACCGTGAATATATACCCAACCAAACGGTAATATAACAATTCATTCTGAACACAGGTATGTATTGGTTAATAGAAATCCTTATAATTTACTTCAAATGGTGGGATGAACCACCAAATGAAAAATATCCACTCTTTATATTAGATAAATAGTTTTACTGCCATGAGAGACGGTCTAAGAGATTCTTTATTGATGAAGAATTTATTTATGAATTACTAACTGATAGACTAAGTTATCAAGTAGTTTAATTATCTTACAATTCAAATATTGACATACCCAATTTTGTGATGAGTACGACTATCATAAATTGGGTGGTTGCATGAATTCTTACATCTTTTTGTACTACTATTTACCACACTCAAAGGAGGTATTGCCACGTAGTGGAGGTTTAACTATTTATACAGTTTATATTAATTAATTACATCTTTCTGTACTACTATTTACTACACTCAAAGGAGGCATTGCCACCTAGTGGAGGTTTAACTATTTATACAGTTTATATTAATTAATTACATCTTTCTGTACTACTATTTACTACACTCAAAGGAGGCATTGCCACCTAGTGGAGGGTTAACTATTTATACAGTTTATATTAATTAAATTAATTGAGACTATACTATTTGTGTTACATTTTATTACATGTATCTAATATGGTACTCTACCACATAATACTACATGATTGATAAATAATTAATCATACTTGAAAATGATAAATAAGAAAATATTTTTCTTCTTCAAAATCACTATTAATCCATCATACTTTTATTAATTATTACCAAACAATATTATATCAACCTACTTTTAAGAGTAATCAAATATATAATGGCAATTATTTTGTCTAGTTAGTTAACATAATAACAATAATTTTGTCTAGTTAATTGATGTTCTAACTTATTTTTATTATTTTATAGTATGGCATCAAATATTACAAAATTAGAGTTTGCGGCACTCGATATTACTGGAAAGAATTATCTATCATGGATTCTTGATGCCAAAATGCATTTAAATGCCAAAGGCCTCGGAGATACAATTAAAGAAGGAAATGAAACATCAGAAAAGGACAAGGCAAATGCTATGATTTTTATTCGTCATCATCTCGATGAAGCATTAAAAAATGAATATCTTACAGTTGAAGATCCTTCGGAACTCTGGGAAAATTTAAAAGAAAGATATGATCACCAGAAAACTGTAATCCTTCCCAAGGCTTGTTTCGATTGGTTACATTTAAGGTTGTAAGATTTTAAATCAGTGAATGAATATAACTCCGCAATGTTCAAAATCACTTCTACATTAAAATTATGCGGAGAAACAATTACGGATAATGATATGTTAGAGAAAACATTCTCTACTTTTCATGCCTCAAATGTTGTCTTGCAACAACAATATAGGGAACGGGGTTTTAAAAAATATTCAGAGTTGATATCTTGCTTACTTGTAGCCGAACAGAATAACGAGTTGTTAATGAAAAATCATGAATCTCGTCCCAACGGATCTTTACCAATACTAAGTAAACAACATGACATCTACAAGCCGTGGACAAGGATACAGTAGGCGAGGATACAATTTTGGCAATACTCGAGGCCGAGGTCGAGGCCGTGGTCGAGGACGAAATTTTTCATGGCATAAAAGTGGTTATGAAAATTTCCCAAAATTTAAGAAGGCAAATAATCATATGGTGAAAGAAGGGGAAATCTCTATAAAAGAAATGTGAATGAATATGGTGAAAGAAGGGGAAATCTCTATAAGAGAAATGTGAATGAATCAACAAGGGAGCCAGATAATTCGTGCTATAGATGCGGCATGAAAGGTCACTGGGCAAAAGTCTGTCGAACTGCTAAACACCTTGTTGATTTATATCAAGCATCTAAAAGGGAGAAAGGAAATCATATTGAGACCAATTTCTCATATAAGGAAGAAATTCCACTCTTGGAGCCATCAATAGCGACACATCTTGAAGTTGCATATTTTTACGAACCAAATGAGAATTGATATTTCTTTACAATATTATAATAGTTGTGATTTCTATCTGTATTTGTATGAAAGATAATAATGTGTATTGTGAGTTTGTGTAATAAATAATGATGTATAATATGTGTGTGGCAGCATGGATGTGTATGTATGTAAAATATTATGTTCTGATTTTATATAAATAAAATACTCCATTCTAAAATTCATTATTTCTTTTGAAGGAAAATATTGATAGCCTTTTGAGTGACTCCAAGGTCATGGATGAAGAAATATATTTAGCAGATAGTGCTTCTACACACTCTATATTAAGAAATAAAAAATACTTTGCGAGCTTGACCACGATGAAGAATGATGTAATAACAGTATCCGGTTCGACAGCAATTATTGAAGGCTCTGGAAGAGCAAATATCATATTGAAAGGGGGAACACAAATCATTATCAATAATGCCTTGTTCGCCCCTAAATCAAAAAGGAATCTATTGAGTTTTAAAGATATACGGAGTAATGGATACCATATTGAGACAGTAAAAGAAAATAATACAGAATATCTATATATAACTACTATAATTTCCAAAAGGAAACATGTGTTAGAAAAAATGCCCGCATACTCTTCCGGTCTGTACTATACCAATATTAGTACAATTGAAGTACATGTTACATCTAACCGGAAGATTGAAAATCCAACAGATTTTAATATTTGGCATGACCGTTTAGGTCATCCTGGCTCGACAATGATGAGGAGAATAATTGAAAATTCAAGAGGACATTCTCTGAAAAGTCAAAAGATTCTCCAATCTAGTGAATTTTCGTATGCTGCATGTTCTCAGGGAAAATTGATTATGAGACCATCACTAGTTAAAGTTGGAAATGAATCTCCAACATTTCTGGAACGGATACAAGGTGATATATGTGGACCTATTCACCCGCCATGCGGACCATTCAGATATTTTATGGTTTTAATAGATGCCTCCACAAAATGGTCCCATGTATGCTTGTTATCCACTCGAAATATGGCATTTGCGAGATTGCTCGCACAAATTATAAGGTTACGAGCACATTTTCCAGATTATCCAATCAAAACAATCCGACTGGATAATGCTAGTGAATTTACATCACATACTTTTAATGATTATTGTATGTCAGTTGGAATAAAAGTTGAACATCCAGTTCCCTATGTTCATACTCAAAATGATCTAGCTGAATCATTTATTAAAAACCTCCAACTAATTGCTAGACCATTACTCATGAAGACAAAACTCCCAATTTCCGCATGGGGATATGCTATTTTACATGCAGCGGAACTTGTACGGTTAAGACCAACATCCAATAATAAATTCTCCCCATTACAATTGGTATCGAAAAAGGAGCCTAATATTTCTCATTTGAAAATATTTAGTTGTGCAGTATATGTACCCATTACTCCTCCACAACGTACTAAGATGGGACCTCAAAGAAGATTGGGAATATATATTGGTTTTGAATCTTCATCTATAATTAAATATCTTGAACCCAAAACAGGAAATATTTTTAATGCACATTTTGCCGATTGTCAGTTTGATGAAACAGTATTCCCACCTTTAGGGGGAGAAGATAAAAAGTTGGAGAAGGAAGTGACATATAAAAGGTTGGAAAAGGAAGTGACATGGAATACTACAACATTATCCAACCTAGATCCTCGCACTAGGACATGCGAGCAAGAAGTTCAAAAGATAATTTACTTACAAGGAACAGCAGATTGATTGCCAGAAGCTTTTACAGACGCTAAAGGAATAACTAAGTCACATATTCCAGCTGAGAATACTCCTATGCGAATTGATATTCCAAAACGAACTGAAATCGCAAATGAATCGCGAACAAAATTAAAGCGTGGAAGGCCCATCGGATCAAAAGACAAAAATCCTCGGAAAAAGAGGAGAGCAAATGCTCAAAATAATTGCAGTAAGGAGGCAGAAGATATCAATGAATCATTAGATGCAATCAAGCAAGAACCTCCTGAGAAGGTTCAGGTACCTGAAAATGATGAAATTAACGATGAAATCTCTATGAACTACGCTTTCACAAAAAGGAGATGGAATAGAAAAGGAACGATCGTCAATAATGCATTTGCATATAATGTAGCACTTGATATAATCAATGAAGTTGAAGATGTTGAACCAAAATCTGTTGATGAATGTCGACGAAGAGATGATTGGTTAAAATGGAAAGAGGCCATTCAAGCAGAATTAGATTCGTTAGAAAAACGTAATGTTTTCGGACCTATAATGCGGACACCAAAAGGGATCAAACCAGTATGATATAAATGGGTATTCGTGCGAAAACGAAATGAGAAAAATGAAGTGGTGAGATATAAAGCACGATTGGTTGCACAGGGATTTTCGCAAAGACCTGGAATTGACTATGAAGAAACATACTCCCCTATAATGGATGCAATTACTTTTCGATATCTTGTCAGTTTAACTGCACATGAGAAGCTTAATATGAGATTAATGGATGTAGTTACTGCCTACTTATATGGCACAATTGACAATGATATCTATATGAAAATCCCTGAAGGACTGAGATTGCCTGAAGCACATAATTCGAATGATCGTGAAATTTATTCGATAAAACTCCAGAGATCATTATATGGATTGAAACAATCTGGGCGTATGTGGTATAATCGCCTAAGTGAATATCTTCTGAAATGAGGGTACAAAAACAATCATATATGTCCATGCGTCTTTATAAAAATGTCAATTTCAGGATTTGTCATTATTGCTGTATATGTAGATGATCTAAACATTATCGGCACAAATGAAGAGATTCCAAAAACAGTTGATTATTTAAAAGTAGAATTCGAGATGAAAGATCTTGGAAGAACTAAGTTTTGCCTTGGCTTGCAAATTGAACATTTAAAAGATGGGATATTCTTACACCAGTCTACATATACAGAAAAGGTCCTTAAGCGATTTTATATGGATAAATCACACCCACTAAGTACCCCAATGAGTGTTCGGTCTCTTGATGTGAAAAAGGATCCTTTTAGACCCCGAGAGGAAAATGAAATTGTGCTTGGTCCTGACGTACCATATCTTAGTGCAATAGGTGCACTATTATATCTTACTAATAATACAAGACCAGATATATCTTTTGCAGTAAATCTATTGGCAAGATATAGTTCTGCTCCCACACAGAGGCACTGGAATGGAATCAAACATGTGTTCCGCTACTTTCGAGGAACAGTTGATATGGGCCTATTTTACTCAAACAAAACTAAATCTGAATTAGTTGGTTATCTTTGATCACGGGATATTTATCTCGATCCACATAGAGCAAAATCTCAAACAAAGTTATCTATTTACATGCGGAGGAACTGCAATATCATGGCGGTCGATCAAGCAAACACTCACAGTCACGTCTTCAAACCATGCAGAATTGATAGCAATATATGAAGCAAGTCGAGAATGCGTATGGTTGAAATCGATGATACAACATATTCGAAAAGAGTGTGGTTTATTCTCTATTACAACCAATCCAATCATTATGTACGAGGACAATACAGCTTGCATAACTCAACTAAAGGATGGATACATTAAAGGCGACAGGACGAAACACATTTCACCAAAGTTCTTTTTCACTCATGAACTTGATAAGAATAATGAAATTGATGTACAACAAATTCATTCCAAGGATAATCTTGCAGATCTATTGACGAAAGCATTACCAACCGCAACATTTGAAGGATTGGTGCACAATATTGGGTTGCGAAGATTTAAAGATATCAAGTGATATTACATTGATGAGGAGCATTTTGCGCTGTACTCTTTTTCCTTTGTCCAGGTTTTATCCTACTGGGTTTTACTGGCAAGGTTTTAACGAGGTAGCGCCCTAATACTCCTATACTGCTGATAGTAATGAGGGGGAGCAATATTTTGGCAAAGCACTACATAACCACTCCAAGTTTTTCTATAATCAGTTTAGAAGATAATTTCACAAATAGTCATTCAAGGGGGAGTGTTATGAATATTATATGCATTAATGAGGGGAACGAGGGAATGTTTTTATTATATTTTATTTATGTGAATGACTATTATACCCTTGATGAAATTATGTAATTACGATTGTGTCATTCGAAGTTTCCCTATAAATAGGGCTTCAGTTATTAATGAAATTTATCCCTTAGATTTCTATAGAATTCATTCTCTCTAAACTCTCTCTACTTTTCTATAGTTTTATAACAAAAATGAACTTGTCTGCTTAATCTGGAATAGATATATCCTCAGCCTTATGAATGGAGAGACTTGTGCTATCTTATGGTGGAATCCTCATATTTTGTTGGTTTTATTTTATATTTATATGATGAGGATGGATAGAGTCCATCCCAAAAGAATCTCTTTTTGGCGTATATTATTTTAATTTAGAGATGCTTTCAAAATTTTGAAAAAATTATTTTTCTGTAAAAATTATTTTTCTGTAACACACTTTCTAATCATTCAATTCAATTAGTTAATTTGACAAAAATTTTTTTGTTTTTATTATTTTTAAACTAAATAATATTCAACTAGACAGAATAAATTATTTTTCTAAAAATTTGTTTTAAATATGTTTTCCAACCACTTTGGTATTTCATTGTCGCGAGAAAATGTGAGGAATTTATTGAAGTTTATTTTCTACTGGTCCACTCTAATAAGAAGAATACTCCACATATATGATAACATGCGGATGTGAGAAAATAAATGATTAAGTCCTTGTGGAGTATTCTTATTTAGAGATGATTAAGCTGAGAAAATGCATTTGCTAGTTTATTTTCTACTTAACCACTCTTTGAGATGCTAGTTTGATAAAGTTTTTTCTACTTGGTGTGATTATTATTATTTTTTTCATTTATTTTTTTTTGCTGCTTTTTCGACATTTAAATATATATGTATATATGTGTGTATATATATATGTATGAATGATAATACGAAGCAACCAGTTTTACCAGGTGCAATATTTTATGCAATTATCTCTAACTTCAGGAAAAGATAATGTAATAATTAAATTGGCCGTAAAGAGATAAATTATCAGAATTATTAACATAAAAATTGCGAGATTCATTTGTGAAAACTGAAGTTTAATTTAGGATTTCATATGAGAAGATACAGTATAAGGATTTGTTTCATAGAGATTCTTGGGCGGGAAAAGAGCTAATTATCACAATTAGGATTTATGCCGTGAGTGCTTCAATTTTGAAATTTGACCGCATTGTGATCAATATTCTCATGCTTTCTCGGCACACAAGGAATTTCAACTTTTCAAGGTGAGAACGACAAAAGTAATCGTCTTTTCAATGAATGACAATTTCAACTTGTTTAATGACTTGGTCATGCATTTAGTCTTATATCGCTTCGTGCACAATTCAATTAATTTAAATGTGACCGGCAAAAGGAGAAATTGATTGTCAATGAGCTCGTTTCATGTCTAACGCAAGCTAAAAATAGGTGAAGTAGGACATATATAACTGAAAGTGCTCACTTGGAAGGCACCTCTAAGAATACGGGCAAGCAAAAGAGGAATGAATATGAAACTACTCCTAAGGATCCAACGCAAAAGAAACAGCAAAAAGATGCCGACGGGTGTTTCCGTTGTGAGATGCACAAACATATGAAGAAATATTGTATCAAGTATCATGTTTGACGTGCAAAGAAAGTTATAATCATTACTATGGTCTCTTCCGAGGTTAATTTAGGGTCAGTACCTAGAAAGAGTTGGTGATTAGATTTGTGCTACTACTCACATAAGCGTTTCTGTAGGATTGCCTGGTGTATTGAAAGTCAAATGATTTTGAAAGATACATCTTTGGGAGTGTGGTAAATAAGTGGAAATTGAGGAATTGGCACATTTAAGTTTTTATTAGCAACGGGCCACTATTTGGATTTGAGTGACACTTTTCTTGTATCACCAGCTAGACAGAATTTGGTATCTATTCTCGTATTGGATAAGTTTATCATGTGGAAATTATTAGTTTGGTCTTTTATTAGATTTAAGTGTTGTTGATACTAGTTCATTATGTGCTTATGATAACCATAATTTGCTTGATACCATTTGCATCGTATAATGAAATACTGTGTGTGGAATCATGTAGTACTAAGCTAGCACAAATTAAATTCAGAAAATTCAGCGTCATTGTGGCGATTACCTTAGCTTTACGTACTTACATTTTTGTGTTCATTGCATCAAGGGAAAAAGATAAAAACTAAGAGATTAGCTGCCAGCAGAACCTCAAACGTATTATAATTGATTTATACATATATTAGCGGATCATTCCAATCCAAATCCGAGTCCATCATTCTGATCCAAATCCAAATCCAAATCCATCATTTGTCTGGTCGGATAGGATTTGGATAAAGAAAAATATTCATATACCGATCCATATAGGTAGAGCTTCTTATGAATTTTTTTTTTCAAATTTTTATTTTGAGATCAAATTATTAATGTTACAAATGAGCTTTGTAATATGAATAAATTTTCAATTGATTTTACAAATGTAAGTTTTTTCCATCATTCCTCATGCTTGCAGTTACTTCATGGTTCGAAATGGATTGGATTAGGGTTTCTGTCCTTCTAAATAATTTATATCTTTACTTTTTTTGTATTTAATAAAAAATGATTAATCTATTATGTGTTATCTCATATTTTTCTTAGTGTCCATTTGGATTGCAAGAATGTCAAATTTAGGATCTATTTGATCAATAAGAGAGACTGGACCAAGAATGAACCCAAATCTTGTCCACGCCACCAGAATTCGATCATAATTTTGAATTAGTGAATGACAATTTCTTAAACAAGAAATCACATGAGAATTATGAAGTCTCACAAAACATTCTCGAAGCAATAAAGAGAAAAACTCTCCAATTCTATTCAATGCTCAAAAACTCAATTGCTGGAAGTCTTATGTATGGTCAAGTTTTTACGCATCCAAACATAATATTCATTGTTGCAATGCTAGACAGATATTTAAGCAAGTATTGTATACATCATTGAGAAACAACCAAATGGATCAAGAGGAATTTGCATAGAACAAAATATTACATGCTCTCATGTAAGAGATCAGATCAGTTGGACATCATAGGGTATCCTAATTCTAATTTTGCTACACAATAGACTATCCACTTTAGGCTACAATATATGTTGGCTAGAAGAGTTATTTCCTAAAAGTGTGCTAAGAAGACACTCAAAGCTTATTCCACTGTGACAACCAAATTTGCATCATGTCGTGATGCATCTAATCATCGAATATGGCTGTGGAATTTTGTCATTGGGATGCGCACTTTGGATGTTATAGAAAGACCACTTAAGTTGTAGTGACAATAAGTAGTTTTGTTTAATGTATTCGAATGACAACATGAACTCATCTAAGTCAAAACATATTGACATAAAATTCTAAATTGTAAAGTAAAAAATATAGAGTAGATAGATCTCCATAGAGTACAATGGGGCAAGCTCCATGATTGTGAATCTCTTTACAAAGGGATTACCAACCAAGATCATTCATGAAAACACTACTCATATTGACGTTGTAAACCTATGTGTTAGTGGGAATTTGTAGTTTTGTTACTTCATTCTTGGAATGTTAGGATATTTTCTGTACAAAAACAAAGTATTCAGTTTGTTTCACTATGGATCTTACTATGGCATGAGGTGAGATCAGTTGAAAATAGGTATGTTTTGGTTCACATTGCATGTAATTTCCATGCTATACATTCATGATTGATCTGTCTCGTTTGATTGTATTGATATACGTGAATATTGATGAAATAGGCAATAAATTTTACCAACTTTTACCACTTCTTTTATGCATTTTTATCCATTCTTTCGTTTGGTCAAACCAATTACATTCACATATTTCGTGGGACCTACATGTACTGCAAAAATCTCTATTATTCAACTCTACTTATTTTTTCTCCTCTTTTACATTAAAATTCATAAAAAAAAATTAAAAAACCAATCCCTATCGCCCTCTTAGTCATACTAAATGTTACAGAGATCATTTTGATCCTGTCTCAATATAATTAATAAAAGAAATTTTTTGGAAATACAACCAATAATGATAGCAAGTTTAAACTCAAGGTTGTGCACATTTGTAAGATTGGATATATTACCTAATGGGAGATTGTTGAATAAAAATTCAACTTCGGGGCCGCAAATATGTTTCTAAATATATATTGATATCTTAAAGTTTGACCAATTAATAATTGATCTGTAAAATTTATATTTTGCTAATCAGGTATTAAATTGTTATAAAATTAATGTGAAAGGCCAATTTAGAAATACTTAAAAGATCATAATCGACTTTTCTGCAATTTCTACATAATGGGGTCATAGTCGATCAGCTTGTTTCCGGTTCCAGACGCTGGAACCAACTATTGGTTCCAGCGGGAGAGAGAAAGAGATAGGTAGGAGGGGGGTGTGTGTGGGCCCCCCGGCCATCAGGGGGCTGTGTGTGTGTGGGCCCAGCGCTGGAAGTTCCAGTGCTGGGAAGAGAACAAATTCCCATAGTCGACAGTTGAATATACATTTTGTATCTTTATCCCTATCAACAACAAAAGTTCTAGAGAACTACGTATCAGTTGAATATTGAAACCCATTCAATTGATAATGACAATGGTTTTGATGTGCGTCCACGCGCTGTGGCTTTTTTCTTTTTCCATTTTTTTTTCACCTTCTCTTTGATTCGTTGTGGGATTTTAGAAAACATGTTTAGATCATGAAGTTTTGAGTTTAATTTCAATCTTTACGTCTTTTAAGTTTCTGTAATTGAATCATCGTTGGTGGGGGTGTTTGACTTGAGATGGACGCACCCCGGGGTTGGGGGGGCGAGGGTTTTTAAAGTTCAAATCGAAAATATTAGAAAAAAAACGTAGGACCAATTCGTGCATACATAAAAAGTTTTATATGTAATTTTAAGGGAAATTGGTGCAATTAGTCCTAAAAAGTTGCCATTTCTAAACATTTGGTCCAGAAAAAAAAAAATTTGTGCGTTTTTGGTCAAATTGGACGGAAACCATCCATTTGCTCCGTTAGTCAAGTCAAAACCCTTTTTTTTTGTCATTTTCCTCAAGGACATTTTGGTCATTCAATTTAGGATAAATTGCACGAAGATCCCAATCTTTGGAGTTATTACAATCAGATCCCAAAGTTTGAAATACGTATAAATCAGTCCAAAATTTTAATTAAATTGAATAATTTTACCTTTCATTTTTCATATGTTTATTTGGTCCATAATTAATTTATCGAATTAATTTTATACTAATTAAATAATGTACATGACAAATTTATTCAATAAAATTAATTATGAACCAAATAAACATATATAAAAAATAAACGGCAAAATTATTCAATTTAACTAAAATTTTGGACTAATTTATATATATTTCAAACTTTGGGACCTGATTATAATAACTCCCAAAGATTGCGATCTTTTGTGCAATTTATCCTAAATTGAATTACCAAAATGTCCTTGAGGAAGACGACAACAAAAAAAAAGGAAAAAAGATTTGACTTGACTAATGTAGCAAATTGAGGGTTTTCATCTAATTGGACAAAAAAATCCACAAATTTTTTTTTCTGAACCAAATGTGCTACATTTTTTTTAAATTGACCAAATGTGCAGAAATGGAAACTTTTTGGGACTATTTACCGCAATTTCCCTAATTTTAATTCAATCTATTTTGTTGAGTTAGAAAGAAGGATAATCTCTAGCATTTCCACCTCAAAAGTCTCGACTATGCCAAGAAAATAGATTTGATTGGATACGTGAGTACAAAATCCACGCCACGTTACGCCTTCTAGTGGCACTACGTCATCAACCATTTTTTTTTTTTTTTGATCTACTTTAGATCAGATGAATAATACAAAATTGCCCATGATGGTGGGGGGCTCACTGGCTCCCACAAAATTTTTTCCCCAATTGTGAATACCAGATCAAACCCCACCAAGAAAAACTGAAGTAAAGAACCAAAATGCTACAAATTTGAAGCGGATTCTCAAAGTGCAACAATTTTGATAGCTAGGCCATGTTAATTTGCACCAATCACCCTTTAAACAAATGATTTTTAAATGTAAAAGTAATAATAATAATAATAATAATAATAATAATAATAATAATCAACACAATGCAATGAGTTATTAAAAATGATAATATTGGGAAAAAAAACCGGCTTGAATAAGTCACACTTGTATCACACAAGCTTGCACGCTTTTAGTGTAAAATAAAGGAAATTTTAAAGTTTTGAGTTAAGAACTGAAATGGGATGTTTAAATTGTTTGTATATAGACAAATTTTTAAATCTAGTTTTTTATCACTTGCCCACATGCGATTTCCTCTAGAAAATATCATGTGTGGATCAATTAACCTACCTACCTATTGGAAAATAATCAAAACTATTCTTAAATCACTTTTATCGACACATTTCTCGAAATAACTTTAATTTTTCATTCTTTATCTTAAAACACTAAAAATAAATACTATATTAGAATTCATTAACCTCCAACCGTCGTTATTTGATTTGATTAGAACAAAACTAATGAGAGGAGGACAAAAGGGAGGGGAAAAGGTAAAGGAGAAAAGGGAGGGGGAATGAGTAAATGGGGGGCCAAATGTGTAAATTTGGCCCCTCATTTACATATTTCTCCTTCCAATGGATTAAATTATACTACCTTCGTTCCACAAAGATATGTTTAATTTGATTTTCATATAGTTTAAAAAATTACAATTAATATTATTGAAAAAGTAAATTTTAATTATGTTTTTTCAAATATACCCTTGCATTAAATAATCTAATTAATAACAATATATATTAAATAAGAGTACAATTGGAAAATAAAAGAAATTAAATACAAATAAAATAGAAAGTGACCTATATTTTGGGACGGACAAAAATGAAATACAAACCTATCTTTGTGGGACGGAGTTAATAAATTTTTCCACATTGTGGTTATTTAGGTAGTGGGAAGAAGAGGGAATAAGCCCATATTTGGGGTTTTTTACCCCCTACCATTAGTTTTGCTTTTGTAACACAAAGAAGAGCAAAATTTCGATCAAACGACCCATCTTCTTTAGTCTTGTTAAAGACTCATCCTTATCAAAAGAAATGTAAAATAGTTAACCACTGAACTGAGCCACTCTTAATAAAATTGACCTGTTAAGGTGAGTACCGTTACCAAATCTATAAATTTTTATTTTTTTACTGCCATACATGATTTCAAAAATGTAATTCTCACCTCTAGAGGACCACAAGTCTATACCAAACAAGAGCCAAACCAAGTTCACTGACAGATGGACGAAGAGGACACAGAAATCACTAATGAGAACTATACATCTGAACTCAGACTAATAACAAGCACCATTCTCACAATCACAATTTTGCTACCAGTAGAAATAATTATAAATATACTCTACCAACTGTACAAGTAAAGCTAACAAGTGGACAAAACATATAATTTCCAGTGACTAAATGAACCGAAACAGAAATCTATATAGCAGTTTGGCATACTCCATGTCTCCATCCGTCCAACAAAAATAGTCCAGTATACGCTCTCCGTCCCAATTTAATCGGCTTGATTTTATTTTTCATCCGTTGCAAAATATAAGCTACTTTCCTTATTAGTATAAATTTAATTTTTTATTTCCTAATCTATCTCTATTTATTATGCATGATTATTAATAAAAGTAAATTGTCATAATTAATCTAGGGGTATATTGAAAAACACACAAGTAAAATTTATCTAGGGGTATATTGAAAAATACACAAGTAAAATTTATCTTTCCAATAAATATTAATTTCAAATTCTTAAATTGTGTGAAAGTCAAATTATACATATCAAAATGGAACAGATGGAGTATTATTTTTATTTATCCCAAAAAGATAGTCTATTTACCACATTTAGCATGTCTTTAATTTTTAATTTCCACCTATATCCCTAATTAATGTTACCTTCAAGTACCTATGCATTAAAAGTATTTTCAAATAATTAATAATATATAAAGGTGTATATGAAAATAATGGAAAATTTAATATTTCAACTTAACAGGATTGTTCAAACACCATCGATGGTGCCGTAGTTACGGCACCATCGATGGTGTTGTAGTTCGGGGTCGATTCGACTACCGTTTTGAAATTCAGGATTAGATTTAAAATCATCACGGTGATGGGGAATTTCAGGAATTTTTAGAATTTTTTCCGGCGACACCATGACCGTCGTCGACACCGGTCAAAGTTTTGGCACTATTTTTTGGCCAAAATAGTGCCAAAACTTTGACCGGTGTCCACGGCGGCCACGGTGTCGCCGGAAAAAAATCGAAAAATTCTTGGAACTCCCCATCGCCGCATTGATTTTATATCTGATTCCGAATTTCAAAACGGTGGTCGAATCGACCTCGAAAATACCATCGATTACGGCACCATCGATGGCATTTTCAGGGTCGATTCGACCACCGTTTTGAAATTCGAGATTAGATCTAAAATCAGTATGGCGATGGGGTGTTCCAGGAATTTTTCGAATTTTTTCCGGCGACATCATGGCCGCCGTGAACACAGGTCAAAATTTGGGTCCCGAATTTCAAAACGGCAATCGAATCGACCCCGAAAATTCCATCGATGGTGCCGTAGTTACGGCACCATCGATGGTGCTTGAACGTTTCCGTTCAACCTAACAGGATTGTTCAAGTACCATCGATAGTGCCGTAGTTACGGCACCATCCATGGGATTTTCGGAGTCGATTCGACTACCATTTTAAAATTCGGGATCAGATCTAAAATCAGCGCGGTAATGAAGAGTTGCAGGAGTGAAAATAAATTAAAAGTGTGTGGTACAAACAAAAATCATAGCTATAAAACCATTTTGGACGGTGGGTTGAACTGTTTGCGGGTGGGGCAGGGTTTGGCAATAGGAACAAGTCAATTTTTGATGACTCTATGCAACAAGTCATAAGAACCTAGTCAGGAAGTGCTAGAGTATTATGACTCTAATCCACCCCGAAGATTTGGAGGCAACTATAGTTTGTGTTTCCCCTAAACAATCATATGTGACATACATGTCAGATTGATCCTCATTTTCTCCCAGTGGCGTAGCTAGGTTTTCAAGTTTGGGGGGCAAAATTCAAGAATAATGGGTAGACTTGTGAATTCAGGGCAACGGCCCCAAAAATTTTTATACGGATATAGGATGTTATAAGGTACAATTTACTTATTAAACATTGTTAAAGTACAAAATTTACACTAAATTAATTTTAATTTAATCATTCCATATACAAAAGCGTCATATAGAATATTGTAAATATATTCCAAATAATTTATTTATTTTAGAAATAAACTGATACATATTGCCATATCGAATATTGTAATATTTAATTTAGTCCGATGAGTGATCATGACATGCTTTTGCCATTTTACAAATGAAACAAAGTTATTATTGCATAAATTTGTGTATAAAAAGTTACATTCTTTTTTTCCTTGATTTTAAATTCTAATTAGTTTTATCCTAATCGAAATTATTTGAGATTAACAAAAATTAGATTACCTAAATCAAAATCAAAGCAATAAATATGAAATAATAAGAATTTGAAAAGTATTGTCAAATATTAGATTTGATAAGAGAAAGATTTTTGCATTAAAAATTAATGAAAAGATTTGCAAGAGAGGGAAGGGTTTTCCTTATTGAGGAAAATAACAAAAAATCTTTGATTGGCATGGGAATTGAACCTTAGCCGTTCCATGTACTTGTGTAATGTAATCATCAAACGCCTCACCGCCCGACCAAAGGCACCTTCTGTGCTGAATATGTGCACCAAAATTTATATATTGTATTTTCGAAAAAAGTAGCAGGGGCAAACACAGAGACAACCGCCAACGTCGCGGGGGCGACCGCCACCCCCAGCCCCCCTGTAGCTCCGCCTCTGTTTTCTCCTTTGATAAAGCACCTATGAATCTCAACGTTGTCTCCTATCTTGATTAGCTGCTGAAAACAATAATACATGTAATAAATCATGTTTACCTTCGGTCCTAATACGTCAGTCGTGGTTAATTCCATACGTCTTCAGTAAGCTTCTTTTAGATATGGGATCTTGAATTCCGACGACTCCAGCATGATGTTAAAACAAAAAAAAAAAAAAGCGAGTTGTACCCTTGATTCAATTATCCATGAACTTGATTTTAAAATATTCTATTTGGAAGATAAAGCGGTACTGCCAAAAGAGGATCGAATTAGGCATATTACTGCCATATATATTTAGTGAAAAAAGTGAGAAACGAGGGGAGCGAGAAATTGAATGTTTGTCCGTAATCTAGAGAGAGAAAGTGCTTACAGAGAGGAAGTAAGAGATGGGAGAAGGGAGAAGTCGAATATATTGTCATTAATACCTCAATTATATATATGGTCATATAGTAATAAAATTAATTATTAGTTGTTAATTTGTATTTAACACAAATAAGGTCAATGTGAACATGTGTTAATTCATGAAAAATTTTCGATAAAAACTATTTAATTATAACCAAATTAGTTCAATAAATTTAATAATTTTAATTATGAATTGAAATGAAGATATATTAAAAAACTAAAGTTAAAATTATACAAATTAAAAAGATTTAGTACTAATTTGCTCGTCCCTAAAAGTAATACATTTAATTGAAATTGTCTCTCATTGATTAGAAAGACAATTTTGTCGTTTTACAATAATTTGGCTAGTGGACTATCGGTACTAACGTTTTGTCTTTTCTTTTTTTTTTTAAACAAAAGGATCTCTGCTATTAACGTTTGGAAAGGTAAAGACTCCAAGTGTGACACTTTGACTGTTGGGGACTCTGTCGTAACACCGTCCAAAGGTTAGGGACTTTAACTGTAATTTTTCCTAATTTTAAAGTTCGCCTGCTAAGAGTATCTCCAAAAGACTATTTACTTGGAAGATGTTTTTTAATTCAAAGAGTCATTACTTAAAAATCGACTCCAACAAACTCTTTATTATAATTTTTAAATTTAGAGAGTGGGTTTTGACTCTCCAAATTTAGGGAGTTGGAGAACCAACACTCACTTTCTATTTGGTCATTTATTGCATTCACACAATTAACAATTTTAATTTATCTACTTTTTGCAACTCTCAAGGGAAATTGTGAAAATCAATATATATTTACATAACAAATATGAAAAATATATTGGAAGAAATAAAAAATTTCACTCTTTAAATTTAAAAATTCTTTTTATTTTTCAAAAGATGCTATTTAAATACACAGAGCCTTTCAGAAATGTTCTAATTTTGTAATACTGGTTTCTTGTGAGCTTGAAAATGAAATATTTGTCTTTCATTTATGCAGCTATCAAACAATTATTTAAGAAATGTGTGATTATTCAAAAATATTATGCAATTTGGGAAACTATTTGCAAGTACAGTAGGTTTCATAATTTAAAATATAGACATATTCCTATTCCAATGTGTGCTTTGACTTATTCTCTAAAAAATTTAATGTGATTGATTGGTTTTAATGTACTTTGACTTATTCTCCAAAAAATTTTCAATTAACATAGAGAAGTTGTAGCATGGCCAGCTAACTAGGATTAATTTGGACTGACTTGACACTTAAATCATAAACCCCAACATGAGTTCTTCGACTACGTGGAAAGATGGGCAACACTTATTCCCCCTAATAGTGGTGGAGACATATATTTCAAGTGAATTTTTTTATTTATTTAAATTTGTGTTAATCGTTTTAATTTTAGTAGAATATTAGATTGCAAATCATCACTCTTATCTGCATTATTGAGCTTTTCAATTAAGATAGACTTGGTAGTTTGGACATAATTAGATCAATACTCATGGGTATCATTACGCTTTCATCTCTTTATTACTTGAATGTGACATCGTACACTTGCGGTATACAAAGAATCGATCAGTTCACATTAATAGTGTATAAAATAAAGTCTCATACGCTTGGAAGGAAACAAGAGCATCTAATTTATACTCCCTTCATTCTATAAAGATAGACGCATTTTCTTTTTTCATCCATTTCAAAATAAAGCACGCTTTCTATTTATATCTATTTAATTTTTTTTATTTTTCTTATTATACCCTTATTTAATATGGATTGATATTAATGAAAATACGTTATTATCATTTAATGTAAGGGCATATTTGAAAAAAATACACCTTGGCATATTTGAAAAAATATAACTAATAATATTAATTATACTTTTCTTAATCCGTGTGAAATTTAAACTGAGTCTATCTTTATAGAACAGATTAAACAACTTATTTGTTACAACTTGAAATCAAAATCATTTTTTTGATGAAAAATTAAAATCATTTTTCTCTCATGGTTTTCAATAGCACATTACATTAATCGCGACCGAACGAAGGTTTTCTTCCCTACTAACCCAAAAAAAAGAATATGTCCGTTTGATTATTAGTCGTTCCGTTTTCATCTCTGTCCCATCTCTTCTTTCTTTTTTACTCTCTTACAACTGCTCTTCAAAATCTTCACCAATCCTTTTATCTAAACCACTGGTGCAACGGTATACTAGTTTGATTGCTTTTCATATTTTATTATTATTATTATTATTATTATTATTATTATTATTATTATTATTATTATTATTATTATTATTATTATTATTATTATTCTTCTTCTTCTTGTCAATCACACATGTTTCCAATAATTTCGATCCAAGGCACCCTAATTTTACCGTGTGTCCATATTAAGAGGCCATAAATCGATAGGTACGGCTAAATACACTAGACTCTTTACTGAATACACCCATCTTTCTCCATTTTTCCCATCTTACCCTTCCTCAACCAAAAAAAAAGAAAAAGGAAAGACGAAGAAGAGAAACGGAACAAGCTGCCATTGTTGTACAGCTTCAAGCTCGCTTGATAGTTGAAATTTCAGTAATAGCTTGTTCTCAACTACAACTACAGAGGTCCATAGCAGCAAAGACCAAGCATTTTGGTGGCCATTACAATCTAAAAATTGATGAAAATTGAATATCATTGATAAACTCCAATTTTGACAGAAAATTGAACTCAATTTATTGGGGAACGTAACAAAAAAACCGAGAAACATCAAATTACAAAGTGGAAGAGGAGGAAAGACGAAGACAACGAAGTCGAGGACGAAGGCGGGGTTCCTCCCTTTGGGTTCATCCCTTTGGGGACAAACCCATGTTCGTCCCCAAAAGGGCGAACCGCCCCTTGTGGGCTTCATCCCCTTTGGGACGAAACTTCAGTTCAAGGTTCATCCTAATGGGAAGAACAAGATTTTTATTTATTTATTTTTATTTAGATTTTGGGGGTGTACTGAATACAGGTAATTTTATCATTTTATTTTTTTAAAAAAAATGACGGGTGTACTTAGTAATTAAATGGGTGCATACAGGCTTGTCAAAACGGCTCGCGAGCCGTTTTGGCTCGCGAGCAGGCTCGAGCTCGCCGAGCCAGGCTCGGCTCGAGCTCGTACGGTGCACGAGCCACGAGCCGAGCCCGAACACGATTTGGCGAGCCGGCTCGGCTCGAACCCGAGCCGGCTCGCGAGTCGGAACGAGCCGGCTCGTATTTTCGCGAGCCGAGCTCGGCTCGGCTCGTATAGTGTACGAGCCACGAGCCGAGCCCGAACACGGCTTGGGCGAGCCGAGCCGGCTCGCCGAGCCGTTTTGACAAGCCTAGGTGCATATAGCCTCACCCTAAGTCTATTATCTACTCCCGCAAGCCCAAGTGATTTCATATGCGTTGAAAACAATGGCGACCACATGGTTTATCCTCTTCGTCTGTCTTTTATGCATCGCTCCTCTTCTCAAGTCCTTACTTTCCTCAATCGTCGGGGCCGGCAAGAAGAACCCTCCGCCGGGGCCACTAAGGGTACCGTTGATCGGCAACCTGATATGGCTGCGCAGATCATTCTCAGAGATGGAAGCCGTCCTCCGCGAGCTCAAAACCAAATATGGCCCCTTCATTACCATCAGAATCGGTCCTCGTGCTACGTTGATGTTCATCGGCAGTCACTCTGTCGCTCACCGTGCTCTTGTCCAAAACGGCGCCGTCTTCTCCGACCGCCCGAGAGCCGTGCCCACTAGTAAGATCACGACGAGCAACCAGCGGACTATCAGCTCCGCCACTTACGGCGCCACCTGGAGGGTCCTCCGCCGGAATCTGACCTCCGAGATTTTGCATCCCTCACGCGTGAAGTCGTACTCCAGGTGCCGCGAGTGGGTGCTTGGTGGTCTTTGCAAGCGGCTTGTGGTGGCGCAGTGTACGGAGTCGTTTGTTATTGTTATCGATCATTTTCAATTCGCTATGTTCTGTCTGTTGGTATTCATGTGCTTTGGGGACAAACTGAATGATAAACAAATCAAAGAAATTGAAACCATACAGCGTCGATTGATTTTGAATTTTAGACGATTTAACGTGCTCAATTTCTGGCCTCGATTGGGGAAAATTCTGTTCCATAATCGCTGGAATGAGCTTATCCAAATGCGCCAACATCAGAATAGCGTGTTTACCCCCCTGATTAGAAATCGTCTCCAGTCCAAAGAAAGGCCTATCAATCAGACAGAGGATGAAGTAGTTGCATATGTAGATTCATTAGCAGACTTGAAGCTCCCAGACGAAGATCGAAAGCTCGAAGAACAGGAAATGGTGAGTCTATGCAGTGAATTTCTCACCGGAGGAACTGATACCACTGCCACTGCTCTGCAGTGGATCATGGCCAATTTAGTTAAACACCCCCAAATTCAAGCAAAGCTTTACGACGAGATAATTGGAGTTGTAGGGCAATCCCCATCAATAACAATGTCTACCAACACAGAGTGGAATATGCAGCAAAAGAATGGGATAATAAAGGAAGAGGATTTGCAGAAGATGCCATACTTGAAGGCTGTGGTGTTAGAAGGCTTGAGGCGCCACCCACCAGGGCACTTCGTGTTGCCCCATCGAGTGGCAGAGGAAGTCGAATTAGACGGTTACGTGATCCCAAAGAATGGGATTGTGAATTTCATGGTGGCTGATATGGGTTGGGATCCAAAAGTGTGGGAGGATCCTATGGAATTCAAACCAGAAAGGTTCTTGGGCGACGAAGGAGAGGCGTTTGATATAACGGGTAGTAGAGAGATCAAGATGATGCCATTTGGTGCTGGAAGAAGAATATGTCCAGGGTGGTCTCTTGCCATGCTTCATTTGGAGTACTTTGTTGCCAATTTGATTTGGTACTTTGAATGGATGGCACTCGATGGGGACGATGTTGATCTCTCGGAGAAGCAAGAATTTACTACTGTTATGAAGCATCCTTTGCGAGCTCGAATTTCCCCTAGAGTTTCATCAGTTTAAAATCCGAAAATAGTTAGTACCTCTTACCATATAATACTGAGCTAGTTCTCATGTTTTAATAGTTTAATGAATCTATATTTTTCTCTGTTTTATTGGCTTCTGATGTCCTTTTGGGTTACAAACCCCTTGGGCGGCATAATCTTCCTTTTGTACGCATTACATGGTATCAATGATTGATAACTCCTAAAATCTATATTATTTATTTGTTTTTTTTTTTGTTTTTTGAAGTACTATTTGTTATCTTGTGTATCTAAATAGCATTAATTATCGATAAGAATGCTTGATAATACGTTGTCACGGGCAAAATCATGAAGTCAATTATGGGTAGAGCTTTGCATATGCTCCTTTATATGAATAGTCAAGGATTTTTGTAAAAAATATCGATTTGAATAGACGTAACACCTTCCAAGAAAGAGACATCATTGTTTGACGTAGCTATTTGGGGCTAAATTGTTTTTCTTTTTCTTTTTTTGTTGATAATGTATAATCAAAAAGTGTAGGTTTCATGTTAGTGTGAGCCGAGCCAACTCCAATCTCGAAGTTTAGGATTTGGCCTCAGTCGGCTCAATAGACTGTGGGTGTTTCCATACAAATTTTTATGTATTTTTATGAGTATAAAGGGAGACAATGAATGAAATTAAATGATTGAGATTTAATAGTGCAGGTAGACCCTATAAAATATGTGAATATTATTTGTTTGATCAAATTTGTACTTTAAAAAATAGGAGAAAATATGAATTATAATTAGTATGCAAACACACCCCTCTTTTATGAGATTGAACCAAATCAAGGCAAGTTTGCCGTCGAGGAACAAGGCTCAGTTTGGACTTGCACTCCGCTTTGACCAAAAAGGAGGCAATCGTGAACCCAACTCGAACCAAGCGAAGTGGAGCTCGAGCCGAGTCCTAGCCGGTGCGAACATTGTAATTTAATATATTGTAATAATACTTCTAAAAATTTTCAAAGATTTATTAAAACTTGTCAAACTAAACATAATAGGTCAATCGTTTAAATTCAATTTTTAAATTCTAAACATAAATAATTGTTCTACGTGGAAATAAAGAAAGGAGTGAAATTTATATAACGTTTAAATATAAAATGGACAAAGAATCAGTACACTTACTTTTGAAAGTGGTCCGTTGAATGCACACGCTTGCAAGCTGTCGTGATCAACTCGCAAAAGTGAGAGTTGAGCCCTAACAAGGAAATTAAATAAACTCTATATTGCAATTAATTGACATCCCTATTATATATAAGTAAATTATTTAAATTCTATATTACAACTAATGTTGTACAGTTACTTATAACAAATTGTGACGCTAGATTTACTAAAATAGCTAAGAGATTGATACATAAAAAAGGTCTCTAACAAGAGGCTATTGAGTTCACGTGTGTACTATGATTTTTTCTTCCTACAAATCTGAAAGCAACACAACCATGACGGCACAATGTGTTATCTGCACGGATTTTTTCTTTGAAAAGGAAACAAAAGGCATGAGCGGAAATCCCCACGATCAATTCATTGACTTTCTAATACTCGCTCTATCCCATATATATAGTGCATTTTTTCTTTTTGAGTTATCTCACAGATATAGTCATGTTTCTATATTTATTAGTAATATTTTTTATTCATTTATTATTATACTCCACCTTGTATTTTGAAAATATAAAATCTTTAATGATTTATATTTATTTAAATAATGGCATTATAAAAAGTCATTTTTAAAATTTATTTTTCCAATACTATCCCTAATCCTTATGATGGAAACAAAGTGAATTATATATGTGGGACGGGGGGAGTATTTATTTGTTTGCAAATCGTTATGTAACCTCCTAATTTATTTTTTAACTTCAATACTTCACTTTCTAATATTTATTTTGATCCTTGCGGGAAATGGATGCTTGATACGGCAAAATGAACATCAATAGAGAAAAAAAAAATTACGAATAGGTAAATGTATATGTCATAAATGTATTTTGATCGTCTGTAAATATTATTAATGTGCAAAATTTCAGAGTCATTCGAATGTGAATCATATAACATAAAATGTAAATATGATCAACACGCAAACTTACATGACTACATCAAATAAAGATACAAAAGCCAATTTCAATTTTTCGAATTTTAATGGATAAAACCCACACAAAAGATATACCGGTTAGACTAAAATTAAAAGTGTTCATAGATTACACATGCCAAAATTCATCAAACCAATTAACCCAATGGCGTAGACAGAGGGGGGTTGGACTGTGTTGTACCCCAATCCTACCCCTCAAAATATTTTATATAGCTCATAATGTGCCTTTAAACATAAATGAAATTGTGGTGTAGTGAATAAGTTTTCAACTAGTATGTAAAAGGTTGGGTGTTCGAGTCTTGGTCTCTTCAAATTTCACCTATAATTTTACATCACATTTATAAGCTTATTGATTTTAAGGTTTTTCTTTTCTCCCCTCCCCTATTATTATTATTATTATTATTATTATTATTATTATTATTATTATTATTATTACTACTACTACATATATGCCTACTTTTGTTTTTATTTTGGTCTTTTCTTTTCATTTATATAATTTAGTTTTAATTACGTAAATTTAGGTAATGTGAAATTACAATGTGTCCTTTCTACTTAATTACCGATTAAATTAAACTTCTCGGTTACTTTTTTTCTCTCTTCAAGTAAAAAAAATCCAGCTCCATATTTCAATAAATTTGTTGCTCTAACTTTTGAAATCTGCAACTTGAAGTTTGCAAGAGTATATCGATAAACTAGTTTATGAATCGTATTTAACTTATTTTTGGATTTAACTTATTTGTGTATCATATTTTGACTTTCGAATGCTCCATTTCTTTTTATTAATTTGACTATTTCCTTTTATTAGTATTTTGTTTGGTTTTTAGTTTGGCGTCAATGATTTCATCCATTAAGTCACCCACTTCATGTGAGAAGAGTAATATCAAACGAAAAAAATTATCGTATATGAAATTTGTGGGGAATTTTTTTATTTTTGAGTGGTTTTCTTTGCTACAATTCTGAGCAGGAGTCGCTATTTTTTATATATTAGTTTTGACGACAAATGGAAAAGATTATTATATTATTGTCTTTTTCTTATATAGTATCAATATTATTTCTTTTCATATCAGTAGTTGAGGTTTGTTCTCGACGAACTGAAAGATGAATTATTCAATGAATTTAGATATTAAATCTATTATATATGATTCTTAAGTTACGGGTAATCGACGGGGCCCATACTAGTAGATACATTATATTATGAAAGTAAAATTTATCGGACTTTACCCCCCTAAGCTTCAATCCTGACTATGCCCTGAATTAACCAAAGCTCTTTATTAGGAACTTAGAAATTGTCACACTTCTTGTCTATCGTTTGTCACCATCCAATTACAGTCATAATTTTCAATGACTGTCAATTTGTCAGTCAAAAATTCTATTGATATGGGAAAAGCTCAATCACACTCAACAAAGTTTAATGAATTTTATATGAAGAGATTGTGAATTGTAATGAATTTCATCAATTTGTAAGAATGATCAACAAAATCTATCAAAACAACATTAAAAACTAGTGAATTTTTAAGAGTTAGTGACGTGTAATCTTAAACCCTTTTTTTTCCCTTTCTTTTTTTATTTTTAGAATTATGCGTAACCTTAAACCCATCAAATTCTCTTAAAGCCTATGAAATCCTTAAAAGTACACATATATGACACCTAAATTTTAATGAATTTTAAATAAAATTCATAAAATTCTAACTTGAGGAACGTGCATGCATTTTAATCATGAAGTTCGCTAAATTCCATTAAAATGGAAAACCTAAATTTGTAAAGACTATGACATATAATTTACTGACGAAGCAAGAGGAATGCATATCCAAAAAAAGGGCTAGCTCACACTGAAATGGGGAATGTGACGAGGAGTTGTTAATATAATAGTAATACAATACAATTCGCCATCGATCCACAGACGGCAAAACCATAATTAAAAGAACCTTGATATCATGAAATCCAGTATCTGCCCATTACGGCATTTTTCGGGGGAAGATGTAAATTTAATTTATTCAAACAACGCATCAGATGTGTAGTTGAAAATTAGAAAAAATATATTTAAAAATGCAATGTAATTATATAAATGGTTGAAAATAATTATGAAAGAGAAAAAGTTAATGAAAATTGATAGTGTATAGAACAATCCCTTAATTATAATCTCTATCAAACATAACCTTAGTGTAATTTGGGTTGTGGAGTTGTGGCTGATTGTAATACTGGACATTAATTTGTTCTAGAGGGTTTTTTTTTTTCTTAACAAGAGGCTTTTTCATTCAGTCAAATTGGCAAAATACAACGAAGTACCGTAGATTCAATACCGCTAAAAACCAAAAGGATGATCACATCACCCTGTTAAAAGCAAGAAACCAAGATAATGCCTACAAAGGTGTCTAAAACAAAGTGACCGGAATAGACATGCCTCCGAATCTGCAATGTTGAAGCTCAAAGATGGATTGAAGCCGCGGTGACTCCAAGCGGAGGACCAATGTGAAACACACGAACAACCAGCATCGTAACAAGACGGTGAAAAGCCAAGCGCCGCACCAGGACGGCGAAATCACAAAAAGGCAAAGAAATGCCCAGATCTATGTGGAGAGACCACTTCTTGGAAAAATATATATATAGGAAGAAAGGAAGGGGTGATTTAAAGCCAAAAAGCCAAAAAATCACCCACAATGGCGCTAGGAAAGGGAACGCAAAAGAGAGAAGGAAAGCAATAGGGTAGAGAGAAGGGAGACCTTTTGTTCTAGAGGGTATTGTTTTCCTTAATATGTGTAAAACAACTGCAATTAATTGTGCTTCCTCTTATTGGTGGATCTGAATCTAATTCCTTGTAGTCGCTCAATGAAGGATGTAGGGAAAACAGTCCTTTAGAGCTTCGATCAAAACAATTTTTATGTCACTTTACATCCATCTATATCGGGAATGAGCGGTTGTAACGCCCCGCCCCAAGTTCGTCCCGAGAGATAGGAAAGGTTATGATAATGCTTATACGGGTAGATGATATGTTCACGATATGAGTTGACATATAGGAGGTACCCCGGAATCCGAAACGGCATCCCGGACGAGAAAGGAAACGAAAAGAGGAAAATTCTGCAGTTGGACAGTTACGGCTGTAATTTTATGGTTTACGGCCGTAATTATAGGGTTACGGCCGTAAGTAATGTTGTTACGACCGTAAGTGATGAAGGGTGCAAAATTTACAGAGAGTTTATTACGGCCGTACAACTTGAGGATACGGCCGTAATAATGGGTTTACGGCCGTAATAAGTATTCTTACGGCCGTAATGTTCGAAGGATGAGATGTATGGATTTACAGAGGCTTAATTACGGGCGTATAACATTTGGGGTAATGCAGCCGTATCGTATCAGATTCTGGCCGTAGAAGGTTATGGGTTCTGGCCAGTAAATTTGGGAAGTTACTGGTAGTAACATGGAAATTCTGGCCAGTAAATGTAAGTCGGCGGCGTTGGATAGGGTTTATACACGTTTGCTCGGCCATTTACCCTCATATTTGACCCCAACCTCCCCAAAACTCTAGAGAACACTCTCAAAGGTGATTCTAAGGATTTTATAGGAGTTTTGGCTTGTGGATCATTTAATCACTTCTAGTTGCCATCTTAGATTCAACAAGAGGAAGGGAAGAAGAAAGGAAAGGGAGAAGGAGAAGTATCCAACCAATTCATTAGCTTGCTTTCTTTCCTTTTGAGGTAGGTAGTAGATGAGTAAATATATGTGTTATCATACATGCTATATGTTAGCTAATGTTATGATATGAAACTATGTGAAGGAAGTTATGGTATGCTATGTTGGGTGAAGAGATAGGTTATGTTATGGTAGGGTTTGCTATGCTATGTTATGTTGTTAGATGATATTATGTATGTTATGCTATGTTACCATGGTAGATGCAAGATGAGCTATGATATGATGAAGAGCATATGGGCTAAATGGTAAGAGGGTGAAGTATGTGTGACATGAAAGTATGATCATGCATATATGGGTTGTAGATTGTGTGCTTACAATATGTATGATGTTACGGGCGGTTTAAAGCGTAAAAGAACCTTTAGACGACGGCCCACGGCGCCCCAAAGCGTAAAGAACCTTTGGGGACGGCCATTCTGACAGCAAAGCGTAAAGAACCTTTGCGGGACGGCCAATGATATGATGATGTTACGGCGCCTTGTAAGCACATGATCTATAACCGGGCCCAAAGCATGAACATGACATGCATTAGCATTTGCATCTATTGCCTACTGAGTCCCCGTGGTTCATTATGTTGTATATTGATGTTTTATGTGCAGGCGGTGGTGGAGAATCCTCCCGAGCGTGATGTGGGATGTGAGGAAGAAGGGGGAAACCTAAACATCCCGCGTCGCTTTGTTTGTTTATATTGTACTAGTTTAAGTGAACGAGCAAAATATGTTTTTGATATGTATATAAATGCTTCCGCTTTTGAAAGTATAAATGAAATGTGTTTCGTTCGGGTAAGAAAAGACGGGTCGTTACAGCGGTTGCCAACGTTGGCACAGATCATTATGTGCTCATGCCAACGTGGCGCCACGTCAGTGTTAAAATTTTTATTTTTATTTTTATTTTTTAAAGTATCCACATTGGGTTGAATGAATCACACATACCCCTGATGGTGGGAGACCCGCACGAGTCCACAAATTTTTTTTTTCCCTCGAGTGGGGACGGAATGATCTGTGCCAACTTTAGCAACACATCATTTCCCTCATATATATATATATATATATATATATATATATATCTCTCTCTCTCTCTCTTCATTCAATTAGGATTTGCCTTTAATTAAATATGGTTTTTGTTAAATTCAAATGCCATTATAGATCAAACACAACCAACAAAAGATTGGGCAAAAACAAAAGAACACGAGCAATTATAACCCAAACAAGTTCCAGTGGTTCGGGGGCCGAATCTAACCCCTACATCCACTGTTGAGCCTCCACGAATTTGTGGATTCAAGAATTGATTCCACTAATCAACTGCAATTACAAAGTTCTCAAAGTTGGCACAAGATTACACCACAGAATCTCTCAAATCTCCTTCACACACAAAGATCCTCAATACTACACTATATTTTCTCTAAAATGGATTATGAACTGTAAACCCAACCACTAATCTGAAAAGATTATAGAGAAAGTAGTACTAGATCTAAGAAAGAGAACAAGAATCCCTAGAACTCTCTCTTTCTCGCTCTCGAATCCGTAGGCCCTAAGAAACAAGGAGTTAGAACTTGATGCTGAGGCTAGTACTAGTAGATCAGGAGAGGTCTTAAATGCCAAAGGTAAAGACACAAAGAAAGTTGGATCTTCTGGTAATGCAAATTATTCGAAGGGTAAGTGGAAAGGAAATCAAGAAAAAGGTAAAGGGAAGAATAAAAATAAGGAAAAGCCTAAAGACAAGAAGAATGGATGTTACTATTGTGGTAAACTGGGCCACATGATAAAGAATTGTTATAAGAGAATAGCAGATATGAAGGATAACCCCAATCTGGATCTTGCAGCCATTGTTGCTGCTCATAAGGAAAAGAATGGAGAAGTTAATAGGGTTGTCTTTATGGCATCTACTGAAGAGAGGTCAAATGAGTGGATATTGGACTCAGGCTGCACATTTCATATGTGTCCCAATAGGGACTGGTTCACTAATTTTGTGCAAACTGATAATGGCAAGGTACACTTGGGAAATGACATGAGCTTACAAATCAAGGGAATTGGTAATATCTCTCGTCTTTAAAAATTCTGTGACATTGAATTTGCTGCATGTTAGATATATGCTTGATCTGAAACGAAATTTAATTTCTGTTGGTAAACTTGATGTTGAGTATGAAGCTACCTTTCATAAGAATACTTGTACACTTTACACTAATTCACAGAAATTGCTTGATATTCCTGAGATTAGTGGACTGTATGTTATGCGAGCTCAACCCTTAATTTGTTTTGCTAGAAATTCTATTTTTGAAAACAAAGCTCTTTTGTGGCACAAGAGATTGGGCCACATAGGAAAAAGGGGTTTGAAATTTTTAAAGGAAAAAGGATCTTTCAGTAAAGATAATTTTGGGACCTTTGGTTTTTGTGAAGAATGTCTTCGAGGAAAGCAAACAAAACAATCTTTTTCTAAAGGCATACATAAGTCCACAACTTTGTTGGAATACATACATGCTGATTTGTGGGACCCAGCCTCTGTGAGTACTTTAACTGGTTACAAGTATTATTTATTAATTGTTGATGATATGTCCAGAAAAAGTTGGGTTTATTTCTTGAAACAAAACTTTGAAACTTTGCAGAATTTCAAAATGTGAAAAAAATAGTTTGAAAATCAGATTGATAAAAGGGTGAAGTTCTTAAGAACTGATGACGGTTTAGAATTTTGCAATCTTGAATTTGATGTTTTTTGTGTTGATTGTGAAATTACAAAGCAAAGGACTGTCCCCTACACTCCCCAGTAGAATGGAGTGGTTGAGAGGCTGAATAGGACCATTTTGAACAAGGTTAGGTGCATGTTAATCAGTTCTGGACTCCCTAAAATGTTCTGGGCAGAAGCTGTAAGAACAACAGTTTATCTCATCAACAGAAGTGCATCAAACTCTCTAAACTTTGAAACACCAGAAGCCATTTGGTCAAGTCTACCTCCAAACTATTCTCATCTTAGGGTGTTTGGGTGTGCAACTTTTGCACACCAAAATGAAGGTAAACTTGAACCTAGATCTGTTAAATGTGTATTACTTGGTTATGGTGATGGCGTCAAGGGTTGTAAATTATGGGTATATAGTCAGAAGGGTTACAAAGTGATTATTAGTAGAAATGTAACATTCAATGAGTGTGATATGCCATGCCTTAATAAGCATATAGGCACAGGGTCTCCACCTCCTAGAACTGTCATGCATGAAACTGTGTTTAATTTAATTGATGAATCTGAAAATGGTGATGCACACATTGAGGTGGAGAACTTACAAGACACTAACTTTGATATCCCTTCTAGTTTCCAATCCTCATATGAGAAATCTGTTGAAACTAGTGGTCATTCTAGCCCTAATCCTATCAATGATTATGAACTACTGAGAGACAGAAGTAGAAGGATTAGAGTACCTTCCACTAGATACAATTCTAATGATTTTGTGTCTCTATATGCTGCACTTGATTATATTACTGCTGAACCTGCCTGCTATAATGATTCAATTATATGTTCTGAGTCTGCTCATTGGATAGCAGCCATGAATGATGAAATGCTATCTCTTAAGAAAAACAATACCTGGATACTTGTTGATAAACCTAAAGATAAAAGGATAATTGACTGTAAATGGATCTTTAAGATCAAAGAGGGCGATCCAAGTGGAGCAGGTAAGAGGTATAAAGCAAGGCTGGTAGCCAAAGGCTTTACTCAAAAGGAAGGGGTTGATTATAATGAGATTTTCTCCCCGTTGCCAAATATACATCTATAAGAGTGTTGTTGGCTGTAGTTACTCAACATGACTGGGAACTAGACCAAATGGATGTGAAAACAACCTTCTTATATGGGGAGTTAGATGAAGTGATATATATGAATCAATCACAAGGGTTTGAGGTGGAGTTGATTAAACCAAAAGTTTGCCTCTTGAAGAAATCACTTTATGGCCTTAAAAAAGCCCCCCGCCAATGGTATAAAAGGTTTGATCAATTTATTCAAAGCCTTGCCTTTAATAAGAGTAAGTTTGGTCGTTGTTTATTTTACTTAGGATCAGATGGTCCAGATTCTGTCTATTTGTTACTTTATGTAGATGATATGCTCATTGCATGTAAAAATAGAAAGGATTTGGAAAAGATTAAAAAGAAACTGAAAAGTGAATTTCAAATGAAGGATTTAGGTATTGCTTCTAGGATACTTGGTATGGAAATAAAGAGAAATAGGGACTCTCATACTTTATTTCTACACCAAAGTACGTATGTTTTGAAAGTTTTAGAAAAGTTTTTAATGGCACATACCAAACCAGTCTCGTTACCAATTGCAAACCGTTTTAAGCTTTCACATGATCAATCACCTAGTAGCAAAGAAGAATCTGAACCGATGATCTCAATCCCTTATGCCAACGCAGTTGGCTCTATTATGTATCTGATGATATGTACAAGGCCAGATTTGGCCCATGGTATCAGTTTACTTAGCCGATTCATGGCAAATCCAGGGGAATATCACTGGCGAGCCATGAAATAGCTGTTTAGATACCTTAAGGGCACATCTAGTCTTGGTTTAAAATTTTCTAAAACATCTGATATTGTGTTGAAAGGGTATTGTGATTCAGATTTTGCTAGAGATTTAGACAAAAGGTGATCAACATCCTCCTATGTGTATACCCTGTGTGATGCATGTATGAGCTGAAAGTCCCAACGACAGAAGCTGGTTGCACTTTCTTCTATAGAGGCTGAATATATTTTAGCATGTGAAGCTGTGAAAGAAGGAATCTGGCTAAAAGGTTTTCTTTCGGAAATAGAATTTCAGGGTAATGAATTCTCACTTTACACTGATAATCAAAGCACTATTCATATTAGTAAAAATCATGTTTACCATGATCGCACTAAGCATATAGATATAAAGTTTCATTTTGTGCGAGACACTGTTGAAAATAGGCTGGTTAAACTGATTAAAATCCCAACTAAGCATAATCCTTCAGATTTAGGAACTAAAGTCCTCACTTTGAGCAAGTTCAAGACATGCTTATCTATCTTGAACATAGTCCCTGTTGCATGAGTGCTTTACTTGCTTTTTAATAGATTAGCTATAAAACAAAAAACAACAAAAAGGTTTTACTTCTTGTTTTATATTTCTTAAAGCCTGTTATCTTTAAGATGATGATAACTTGTGTTTGTTAAGTGTTCTTTTTGCAGGTACCCTTTTTGAGCCAATGATACAATGTGGTGAAGAGTTTTTCGGTTCTACTAATCAAACTTTCAGCAAGGTGGAAATTGTAAAGTCTGCTCTCAAGTTTGACCAAGTTGACACCGTGAATTATTTAGTGGGCCTTTTTAAGCCATGTGGGCTTTATCGTCATACATCCTATTCTCTAATGGGCCTTTTAATCAAGTTAATCCATACAAAAGGTGGCTTAGTGCCGTGACATTGACAATTTGCTCATTTTCAGAAAGTATTCCTCCTCCTACAGATTCGAGAACGAGATAGAGAGTTCCTGGGATTCTTGTTCTCCTTCTTAGATCTAGTACTACTTTCTCTGTAATCTTTTCAGATTAGTGGTTGGGTTTACAGTTTGTAATCCATTTTAGAGAGAATATAGTATAGTATTGATGATCTTTGTGTGTGAGGAAGATTTGAGATATTTTGTGGTGTAATCTTGTGCGAACCTTGAGAACTTTGTAATTGCAGTTGATTAGTGGAATCGAGCCTTGAATCCACAGGAGGCAGAATACTTTCTGAAAATGAGCAAATCGTCAATGTCACACCACCAAGCCACCTTTTGTATGGATTAAGTTGATTAAAAGGCCCATTAGAGAATAGGATGTATGATGATAAAGCCCACATGACTTAAAAAGGCCCACTAAATAATTCATGGTGTCAACTTAACTTGGTCAAACTTGAGAGTACACTTTACAGTTTTCGATTCCTACAGTTCTCTTGGAGACTTGGACTAAGGTGGTAAACAATTTCCTTAGTAATGTAAACATTTATTCTTACTGATTCAACATCTAAAGATAATAGTATTTTTACAAGACTTCAGTGCTATTTTTGGATGAGATTTTTAAAAATTTTAAGCTTTTAATTTAATGTATGGCTAAAGGTAGAGGAAAAATTTTCAAAAGTAAAAGAAAATATCTGCATGCGGCATTCATGAAATGATCGATGGTCCAAAAAAACTAACTTTTTGCCAAATCATTTTTTAAATTTAATTTTTCTCACAAAATAATGCACCACTTTTCTCAATATTGTAAAAAGCAAGCAAACGCACTGCGTCAATATCTAGTACGATGAGTGGTGGAAGCATCTACTTTGGTCCTATGTAGGGGTGGGCATCGGTTCGGGTGGGTTGATTTTCCACCTAAACCAAAACCGACCACTCGAAGTCGGTTTGGCCAAAAAAAAAAAAATCATTTGGTTCAGTAAATCAAAACCGACCGAATCGACCTGTTTTGTTGGGTTATTTTTTTCAATTTTTTTCTTTTTTTTTAACTGGTCGGTTTTTTAGTTTAGTAAAAACCAAACCGAAAACTGAATCGACCCACTAAAAAATCGAATTGAACCAACTTGATGCGGTCAGTTTGGCAGTTTGTCGTTTTTTTGCCCAACCCTAGTTCTATGCGAGGAAAATGCAGTTAACAAAGTCGTTAACTGCTTAAAGCAATACAAGTGCTTTAACCACACATTAGGCACACATAATGGGGACCACCGTAAATTTTTCATTGTCATCAATTATAAAAAATTATTTTTTATTTATTAAACTAAAGAAAAATTGGTTACCGATTCCCAACATAGTGGGATGGTTGATTGTTCGTATTCCTTACTAATATCCTGACTTTCGTTGCTTGCTTTTTTTATTTTTTCTTTCTTTTTTAGTATTTATCACTATTTATTTAACCACTTGTCCCGTGACGTTATTATTATTTTTATACATATAGTTTTGATGTAAGATTCTAATGGAAATTTTAAATTATTAATTTAATTTCAAAAAATATTTCTCGCTATATTAAAAATATGAATTTAATTAAAAAATTATAGATGGAATTTAAAAGATAAGTGGCAAATTTGATTTTGTAAAGATAAAAACCAATAATTAGATTTGGGTTTTATGTTTTTATTTTATGCATATTCCTTTGAATTAAAAAATTAATAATTTTTCTAGAAAATTGATAGTTTTTTATTTAATTTTTATTTTTCAATATTGTAGAATTTTTTCGTATTCTATAAACTTTTGTAGGGAAAATACAGTCAATATATATGTATATAATCTTATTGATCACTTAAAGTCGCAAAAATGTATGCTAATTGATAAGTGCTAGAAAAACACTTAAATAACTCTTCTATTTTACGTGTTTATATATTTTATTAGTGTTATATGTTTATTTTTATGTGTTTTCCTTTTATTGTGTGTTTAGAGTCACAATAAATCAAAAGGAGCCAAAATGGATAAAAATGGAGCGAAAATGGAACTTGGGACCGAAATGCAAGCAAATTCAAAGATGGAGGGCCTCCGATGCAATTTTATGAAAATTTTTTACAATTTTTCTTGTTCCAATATCAAAGAATATCAAAAGAGGATTTCCACATTTTTGTCGGATCCCAAATCGGAGTTTCCTAGTGAAAGTTATGGCCATTCGAAGAGAAAGGACAAAGCGTAAAAAAATCAGCAGCTCGAATTTACTACTGCAGTTCAGTAATTTGATCATAACTTTTGCTACATAATTCGGATTGACCTGCACTTTATATTGTTGGAAAGGACACTCAGAGGGCTACGGCTTTGATGTTGACGTCTTCAAATGAATCGGATCATATCATGGTCAAAAATGGATAAAACCCAGAGTGATGTGAATGGAGGATTTCTTGGGCCATGTTTTGGTAGAAAATTCATAACTTTCTATTAAAATATCCAAAAGAGGAAATTCCAATTGCACAATTCAGCCAAGATGCTTACCTATACCATGATACAATATTTGAACTAATGGAGCAATTTAAGATCATGATTTGATGGTTACCAATTAGTGGATTTATAATAGAGTAGTTGTACAAGTTTTTATCATGTTTTCTTGTGAAATTTTGCCTATAAATAGAGGCATTTGTAAGGAAGGAATACACAACTTAGTAGGAGTGAATTAGCTAGTAGTTCTCTCCAACTTTCTCTCCAATAAAATTCTCTTTTTCATTTGTTCTTAGTTTTAGTTTGAAGCTCTTAGCTTTTCATATTCCGGCGGATCGATTCTTCTATGAGTTTCTCTTTTTCCTTCTATTTCTCTATTTATTTCTTAGTGTTTATTTACTTGTTTACTATATTTTGCATAATCTATCATATTGTGGTGGTGATACAAGGCGAACACTCGCTAAAAAGTATGAAACCCCACAATTATGAGTAGTTAAGACTTTTCTATCTAGTTCGAGGGGGACGTTGTGTTCAACTAACATGTTGTTATCTTTTCTAACTCTTTAGTAATGTTTTATCTATTCCTCTACTTCAATTTGTTGATTTGTTATGCTTATAAACCCGTTTTTGAGTTTATGTAATTATTGCATTCGCTTTGGCCAATTGAATCAATTAATCTTTAAATTCAAGTTACTTGCTAGGATTGGAACTTTTGATCCGTAATTGTCATTAGATTCCAATCCAAAGTAGCAAATGAATATCGTGCATATTTATTAACAAATCAACTTAGATGCATTAATTCGAGCTTGTGAAATTATTCATCTAATTCAACTCATTCTTCTCGTTCATTTCATGCTAGCTTTGCATTAAATCCTAAGAGCTTGTCTAGGGTTATCCAATAGCTAGATGTTAAGTTAAAGAGCGTACTTTTAACTTAATATACTTAAGGAAGAATTCGTTAATCAGAGCGTCTCGGTTAATTGAGAGTTGATAAATTGGAGAAGGAATAGTAACACGTTGCATGGGAAAGATAAAAACGAGTTGTTGACACAACCGAACCCGAGAACTAGTTATTTATTTCAATTGTTTTATTTGATCTTATCTTTTGTCATTTGATTTTCATTCAACTTCACAAACCCCCTTTCTATATTAATTGATAAAATCAACTAGATCAAGCACCGTTCCTCTTGGGTTCGACCCTTACTTACCACTACTACATTAATTTGTAGTTTTGAAACCGAGTAAGGAAAAAAAAAATTTAACTTTGGCGCGCCGCGACACGCCCCACCAAGTTTTTGGCGCCGTTACCGGGGAACGGTTAACGAATGTAGTTGTTTTTATTAATTAATTTCAAAAAAAAAAAGAAGAAAAAAAATTTTGTAGTCGAGCTAACGACTATAAACAAAAGCGCTTCTTGGGAGGCAACCCAAGCATTTTTCTGTTAACATTTGTATGTTTTGTTTTTATTTTTATTTTTTATTTTATTTTTTAAAAATTTTTCATCTTCAAAAAAAAAAAAAAAATTCTCTTCACTTGTATGCATAATACTCGATGAGCTACCATATGTGGGTTAATCACTCGATGGACTTGCAGCTCGGGTAATCGTTCCATTGGATTTGTGTCTACAAATCGAGAAGATAAAATATGTTTCATTAAGGATGGCATGAGTAAGGAGTCTTTGGATGATATCCATGAAACTCTTGAGACGCATCTTAGTGGAATGGTGCAGATCGAACTTCTCAACTTGTGGCACGAATTTAAAAAGGAACGAGAACGATATAGTCTTGGGAATCTGACTTTAAAAGACCCTGTTTGCCAGTTTATAAGAAAATTGGATGGGAAGCCTATCCCCGACTCATAGAAGGCGTTTAAGCCGTTTCTGGACGTAAAACCAGAGGAAGATGTGAGCCACAATCACAATTACGTGTACATATTGTTATTTTTAATTGTTTTTGTATTCTTGTGTCAGTTTTTAGTGTGCAAAATCGACAACCTATGGAGGCTACTACTTCTGCCAGAACTGGGAGTTCAAAGAGGACATTGAGGGTCATAAGTCTCTTTGGTGGAATCAATCTGGGACAACCAACGCTTCTAGCACCGTGAGTCGGGCCGAACATGCATTTGGAGATCGAAAGGGCAAGATAATATACGGAGGAGGTTCTTTGTGGGTGATAGGGTGTCTTGTTCAATCTGCGTCGTCTGAGATCAACAAATGATTGGTATTACTGTGCCACCTTTAAAACAGGTGTATGGTGAAACCATCGGCGTTGAGGTCGTTTGCTCTTGGATTGTTGACATTTTCTAAGAAGTGCTCCATTGTGCAATCACCATCCCCGATTGACACGACTCATTGCTTACCATAGGGGAGTTTCTATTTCTACTCTTTTTCATGCTTTCTATATTTCTACATTGGGGACAATGTAGAATTTAAGTGTGGGGGAGTGGCATATTGTGGTCTGCGTGTGATTTCTTTTTTTTTTTTTTTTGTGTGTGTCTACAATTTTGCATGAGATAGCAACTTTTGAATATGATTGAGCTTAATTTGCGTGACTTAGCTGAAACTACAGGATCCCCAAAAAAAAAAGAAAAAAAAACTGTTGTGTTATGTTCTTCTCTATGCATAGCTGGCTAAAATTACCTGAGCATGTTTATAAGGTAATTTACTATCATTCTCTGGAACACAAATTGAAGGTTGAAAATGTTGATTTTTTTTCTAACTTTCTAGACTATAGTAAACTAACTTTCTTTTTCATATCCATTCGTCCTGCTCAAAGTAACCTGGAAACATCAATTGTTAGTAAGGTGGAGTTATAATCGCATGGTATCTGTTTTTTTTTTTTTTTTGAATGTGTCTTTTATTGACAGAGTTTAAAAAGTTTTGAAAAAGCAACGACCTATCTTTGAGAATGAATTTTACTTTTATATTTGAAATAAATGAGAGGGACCATAGGAAAGAGCTACCTACCTCAGAGTGTGAAGCCGTCACCTCGAATGGGTGAAGAAGGCTGCCTCCAATGAAAGGGGTTTAGTGTGAAAGCTACCTGTGGGGTAAAAGCTGAAAAGAAAATTGCAAAACTCTTCTTCTTCTTCTTCTTCATCATAAAAAAAAAAAAAAAAAAAAAAACATAAAAAAAGAAATGTGATAGCTACCCAAGTGTGAAGTTAGATAAATAAATTTCCTCAGTGGTTTGAAGTGCTCAATCTAAACACTCTTTAAATTGAAGACATATTTTCGATAAAACACCTGCCATGCCCTTTGTTTTTCTTTGCAGTGCTAACAGTTGATGATTTTTGGTGAATAGAGTAATTTTCAGGATCCATGGGAATCATTGTAAAATAAGAGTGGGATCACGAGAGATGAAAGGAAATATTTGACTATTTCGGGTCAGGATTTGGATAGATCATCGTAAGCTTTCATTTGGTTCCAGTTAGTGATGGAATGATAACCTCAATTGCACACACTCACAAGCCATTGTGTATTTGAGAAAAAGTGAAATTTTCATGGTTCGGGAGAATGTCTATTAAGCAAGTCCCTATCTGTAGTTGGATTTCAGCATTTAAAGTCGTTTATCTCATGTAAAATCGATTGTGTTGTTTGTGTCATATGGTTGTTGTTCGAGGGCGAACAACAGTCTAAGTGTGGGGGAGTTTGATAAGTGCTAGAAAAATACTTAAATAACTCTTCTATTTTACGTGTTTATGTATTTTATTAGTGTTATATGTTTATTTTTATGTGTTTTCCTTTTATTGTGTGTTTAGAGTCACAATAAATCAAAAGGAGCCAAAATGGATAAAAATGGAGCGAAAATGGAACTTGGGACCGAAATGCAAGCAAATTCAAAGATGGAGGGCCTCCGATGCAATTTTATGAAAAAATTTTTTTACAATTTTTCTTGTTCCAATATCAAAGAATATCAAAAGAGGATTTCCACATTTTTGTCGGATCCCAAATCGGAGTTTCCTAATGAAAGTTATGGCCATTCGAAGAGAAATGACAAAGCGTAAAAAAATCAGCAGCTCGAATTTACTACCGCAGTTCAGTAATTTGACCATAACTTTTGCTACATAATTCGGATTGACCTGCACTTTATATTGTTGGAAAGGACACTCAGAGGGCTACGGCTTTGATGTTGACGTCTTCAAATGAATCGGATCATATCATGGTCAAAAATGGGCAAAACCGAGAGTGATGTGAATGGAAGATTTCTTGGGCCATGTTTTGGTAGAAAATTCATAACTTTCTTGAAGCTCTTAGCTTTTCATATTCATGGATCGATTCTTCTATGAGTTTCTCTTTTCCCTTTTATTTCTCTATTTATTTCTTAGTGTTTATTTACTTGTTTACTATATTTTGCATAATCTATCATATTGTGGTGGTGATACAAGGCGAACACTCGCTAAAAAGTATGAAACCCCGCAATTATGAGTAGTTAAGACTTTTCTATCTAGTTCGAGGGGGACGTTGTGTTCAACTAACATGTTGTTATCTTTTCTAACTCTTTAGTAATGTTTTATCTATTCCTCTACTTCAATTTGTTGATTTGTTATGCTTGTAAATCCGTTTTTGAGTTTATGTAATTATTGCATTCACTTTGGCCAATTGAATCAATTAATCTTTAAATTCAAGTTACTTGCTAGGATTGGAACTTTTGATCCGTAATTGTCATTAGATTCCAATCCAAAGTAGCAAATGAATATCGTGCATATTTATTAACAAATCAACTTAGATGCATTAATTCGAGCTTGCGAAATTATTCATCTAATTCAACTCATTCTTCTCGTTCATTTCATGCTAGCTTTGCATTAAATCCTAAGAGCTTGTCTAGGGTTATCCAATAGCTAGATGTTAAGTTAAGGCGTACTTTTAACTTAATATACTTAAGGAAGAATTAGTTAATCGAGCGTCTCGGTTAATTGAGAGTTGATAAATTGGAGAAGGAATAGTAACACGTTGCATGGGAAAGATAAAAACGAGTTGTTGACACAACCGAACCCGAGAACTAGTTATTTATTTCAATTGTTTTATTTGATCTTATCTTTTGTCATTTGATTTTCATTCAACTTCACAAACCCCCTTTCTATATTAATTGATAAAATCAACTAGATCAAGCACCGTTCCTCTTGGATTCGACCCTTACTTACCACTACTACATTAATTTGTAGTTTTGAAACCGAGTAAGGAAAAAAAAATTTAACTTTGGCGCGCCGCGACACGCCCCACCAAGTTTTTGGCGCCGTTGCGAACGGTTAATGAATGTAGTTGTTTTTATTAATTAATTTCAAAAAAAAAAAGAAGAAAAAAAATTTTGTAGTCGAGCTAACGACTATAAACAAAAGCGCTTCTTGGGAGGCAACCCAAGCATTTTTCTGTTAACATTTGTATGTTTTGTTTTTATTTTTATTTTTTATTTTATTTTTTAAAAATTTTTCATCTTCAAAAAAAAAAAAAAAAATTCTCTTCACTTGTATGCATAATACTCGATGAGCTACCATATGTGGGTTAATCACTCGATGGACTTGCAGCTCGGGTAATCGTTCCATTGGATTTGTGTCTACAAATCGAGAAGATAAAATATGTTTCATTAAGGATGGCATGAGTAAGGAGTCTTTGGATGATATCCATGAAACTCTTGAGACGCATCTTAGTGGAATGGTGCAGATCGAACTTCTCAACTTGTGGCACGAATTTAAAAAGGAACGAGAACGATATAGTCTTGGGAATCTGACTTTAAAAGACCCTGTTTGCCAGTCTATAAGAAAATTGGATGGGAAGCCTATCCCGACTCATAGAAAGCGTTTAAGCCGTTTACGGGCGTAAAACCAGAGGAAGATGTGAGCCACAATCACAATTACGTGTACATATTGTTATTTTTAATTGTTTTTGTATTCTTGTGTCAGTTTTTAGTGTGCAAAATCGACAACCTATGGAGGCTACTACTTCCTGCCGGACTGGGAGTTCAAAGAGGACATTGAGGGTCATAAGTCTCTTTGGTGGAATCAATGCAGGACAACCAACGCTTCTAGCACCGATGGTCGAAGGTGGAGCAGTGCTTGGAGATCGAAAGGGCAAGATAATATACGGAGGAGGTTCTTTGTGGGCCCGATAGGGTGTGCTTAGTTCAATCTGCGTACGTACGAGATCAACAGTGATTGGTATTACTGTGCCACCTTTAAAACAGGTGTATGGTGAAACCATCGGCGTTGAGGTCGTTTGCTCTTGGATTGTTGACATTTTCTAAGAAGTGCTCCATTGTGCAATCACCATCCCCGATTGACACGACTCATTGCTTACCATAGGGGAGTTTCTATTTCTACTCTTTTTCATGCTTTCTATATTTCTACATTGGGGACAATGTAGAATTTAAGTGTGGGGGAGTGGCATATTGTGGTCTGCGTGTGATTTCTTTTTTTTTTTTGTGTGTGTCTACAATTTTGCATGAGATAGCAACTTTTGAATATGATTGAGCTTAATTTGCGTGACTTAGCTGAAACTACAGGATCCCCAAAAAAAAAAAAAGAAAAAAAAATCTGTTGTATTATGTTCTTCTCTATGCATAGCTGGCTAAAATTACCTGAGCATGTTTATAAGGTAATTTACTATCATTCTCTGGAACACAAATTGAAGGTTGAAAATGTTGATTTTTTTTCTAACTTTCTAGACTATAGTAAACTAACTTTCTTTTTCATATCCATTCGTCCTGCTCAAAGTAACCTGGAAACATCAATTGTTAGTAAGGTGGAGTTATAATCGCATGGTATCTGTTTTTTTTTTTTTTTTGAATGTGTCTTTTATTGACAGAGTTTAAAAAGTTTTGAAAAAGCACTGACCTATGCTGAGAATGAATTTTACTTTTATATTTGAAATAAATGAGAGGGACCATAGGAAAGAGCTACCTACCTCAGAGTGTGAAGCCGTCACCTCGAATGGGTGAAGAAGGCTGCCTCCAATGAAAGGGGTTTAGTGTGAAAGCTACCTGTGGGGTAAAAGCTGAAAAGAAAATTGCAAAACTCTTCTTCTTCTTCTTCTTCATCATAAAAAAAAAAAAAAAGAAAAAAAAAACATAAAAAAAAGAAATGTGATAGCTACCCAAGTGTGAAGTTAGATAAATAAATTTCCTCAGTGGTTTGAAGTGCTCAATCTAAACACTCTTTAAATTGAAGACATATTTTCGATAAAACACCTGCCATGCCCTTTGTTTTTTCTTTGCAGTGCTAACAGTTGATGATTTTTGGTGAATAGAGTAATTTTCAGGATCCATGGGAATCATTGTAAAATAAGAGTGGGATCACGAGAGATGAAAGGAAATATTTGACTATTTCGGGTCAGGATTTGGATAGATCATCGTAAGCTTTCATTTGGTTCCAGTTAGTGATGGAATGATAACCTCAATTGCACACACTCACAAGCCATTGTGTATTTGAGAAAAAGTGAAATTTTCATGGTTCGGGAGAATGTCTATTAAGCAAGTCCCTATCTGTAGTTGGATTTCAGCGTTTAAAGTCGTTTATCTCATGTAAAATCAGTGTGTTGTTTGTGTCATATGGTTGTTGTTCGAGGGCGAACAACAGTCTAAGTGTGGGGGAGTTTGATAAGTGCTAGAAAAATACTTAAATAACTCTTCTATTTTACGTGTTTATGTATTTTATTAGTGTTATATGTTTATTTTTATGTGTTTTCCTTTTATTGTGTGTTTAGAGTCACAATAAATCAAAAGGAGCCAAAATGGATAAAAATGGAGCGAAAATGGAACTTGGGACCGAAATGCAAGCAAATTCAAAGATGGAGGGCCTCCGATGCAATTTTATGAAAAAATTTTTTTACAATTTTTCTTGTTCCAATATCAAAGAATATCAAAAGAGGATTTCCACATTTTTGTCGGATCCCAAATCGGAGTTTCCTAATGAAAGTTATGGCCATTCGAAGAGAAATGACAAAGCGTAAAAAAATCAGCAGCTCGAATTTACTACCGCAGTTCAGTAATTTGACCATAACTTTTGCTACATAATTCGGATTGACCTGCACTTTATATTGTTGGAAAGGACACTCAGAGGGCTACGGCTTTGATGTTGACGTCTTCAAATGAATCGGATCATATCATGGTCAAAAATGGGCAAAACCGAGAGTGATGTGAATGGAAGATTTCTTGGGCCATGTTTTGGTAGAAAATTCATAACTTTCTTGAAGCTCTTAGCTTTTCATATTCCGGCGGATCGATTCTTCTATGAGTTTCTCTTTTCCCTTTTATTTCTCTATTTATTTCTTAGTGTTTATTTACTTGTTTACTATATTTTGCATAATCTATCATATTGTGGTGGTGATACAAGGCGAACACTCGCTAAAAAGTATGAAACCCCGCAATTATGAGTAGTTAAGACTTTTCTATCTAGTTCGAGGGGGACGTTGTGTTCAACTAACATGTTGTTATCTTTTCTAACTCTTTAGTAATGTTTTATCTATTCCTCTACTTCAATTTGTTGATTTGTTATGCTTGTAAACCCGTTTTTGAGTTTATGTAATTATTGCATTCACTTTGGCCAATTGAATCAATTAATCTTTAAATTCAAGTTACTTGCTAGGATTGGAACTTTTGATCCGTAATTGTCATTAGATTCCAATCCAAAGTAGCAAATGAATATCGTGCATATTTATTAACAAATCAACTTAGATGCATTAATTCGAGCTTGCGAAATTATTCATCTAATTCAACTCATTCTTCTCGTTCATTTCATACTAACTTTGCATTAAATCCTAAGAGCTTGTCTAGGGTTATCCAATAGCTAGATGTTAAGTTAAAGAGCGTACTTTTAACTTAATATACTTAAGGAAGAATTCGTTAATCAGAGCGTCTCGGTTAATTGAGAGTTGATAAATTGGAGAAGGAATAGTAACACGTTGCATGGGAAAGATAAAAACGAGTTGTTGACACAACCGAACCTGAGAACTAGTTATTTATTTCAATTGTTTTATTTGATCTTATCTTTTGTCATTTGATTTTCATTCAACTTCACAAACCCCCTTTCTATATTAATTGATAAAATCAACTAGATCAAGCACCGTTCCTCTTGGGTTCGACCCTTACTTACCACTACTACATTAATTTGTAGTTTTGAAACCGAGTAAGGAAAAAAAAATTTAAACTTTGGCGCGCCGCGACACTCCCCACCACTAACCTCATATTAGAGGCGCAATATAGGACACTATGAGAATTTCATCCATTATTATTAATTAAAAAATAAAATTAAAAATTATTTGTCTCTTCAACTAAAGGGAAATAAGTTACCAGTTCCCTCAAAAGGCCATTGGCTATAACGTCTACATGCATAATACATGATTAGTGTTTTACAAGTCATACATTCACCATTTTCTTGTAACTATGCAACGTGAGATATTTGCTTTTTCCAATAGTATAAAAAAATTATTCATATTGAAAAGAGTCAAATCAATAGGTATGATATTATAATTAAAAAAATAATTGAAATGTTAAACTAATATTAGTAGACAATCGCGATCTTTATTACAAGTTAGTATCCTTAAATCTTGACATGATAATATATAATTTTTCTTGTTGCTATTTCTAGATTTATCTAATCAATGACTTTTTACAGAACTGATTTTTACATTTCCATCTTTAAAAAAAATAATAAAATGTGGCCTTTTTTTAATATTTTCTTATACGTGAAATTTTAATTAACGATGGCCTCTTTTATGTGTGATTTAATAATTAAGCTGACTTTTTAAATCCAATATAATTTTTTATGCAATATTTTTTATTTTGAATAGGTATATGTGACTTTTTAATTAATTGTTGTTATTAAATTAATTTTTTCAACAAATTTAAAGACAAAATTTATTTTCTTTTCTAAAAAATTAATATAGGATCACAACTACAATTGGTCCAAATTTAAAGACCTTAAATTTAAAACCAAATGGTCCATCTTATCTAATCCTACTGGCTACTGGTTAGTCTACAACTACAAATGTATTAAAAACTAGTATTACACTCATGCAATGTATGGGGACATTACAATCTATTTCGAATAAAATTAAACTATGCGAATTAAACAATATAAATCTATTAAAAAGTGAAGTAAATTGTCAATCAGACCTTGTCTAATTGGTTAGGAGTATAAAGGATGAGGCCTTGATACCTGAAGATCTCAGGTTTGACTTTCACTAGCTACATGTTGCATTGTGTGTGGCGGCCTTAAAAAAACGAAGTAAATAAAAAATTACAAATTTTGAATTTTTTTTGAAAATAACATTCATCATTGATTTTGTTGGCTTTCCATCTTTGTCACATATTATCACCTTGTTAGTGTATGTGTATTTATGAGTATTTATGAGTTTTGATGTGAAATAGGAGAGAGAATGAGTGGGATTGAGTGGTGGAGATTTATGTAGTACAGTTGGTCCCAGAAAATATATGGATGTAATTAGTTTGACTTTTGATGTGAATGTGTTAAAATGTGTAAAAATTTGTTAAAAGTTGTAGAAGAACGGGGGCATATAAGAACTTTTAAATCTACACCACTTGCAACTCTAGATACTGTATCGTACAGTTGACCATAATTGAATACTTGCTTCTTTAGCAAAATACCGACATGCAAAACCCATTGCCCTTTACTTATGTTATCATGATATATTTTGACACTAAATATTGAATCGAATTCGAGTCATATCCAACTCAAAAATTCATTTTTTCATTTCTGGCACTATTACTTGAACTTTTTTGTTATTATAGTATACGGATATTGAATATTGAATTGAATTCGGACCAAATCCAAGTCGAGTTTTCCTATTTTATTTATACTGCTATTAATCAAAATTAATAAAAGCAAATACCAAACAACTTCAATAAACTAGCAAAACATAATCCATTTGTCATATTCAATTCAAGTTTTACTTTTCAATTCGAGTAATATTTTTTAAAATAAACATGTGCTACAATTCGAGTTTTGCTATTTTATTTAGTAACAAACAACAACAAGCAGTAAATCAATCATATATTTAAACACGTTGTTATATAGAATCAAATTTTAAAAAGAATAAACAATTAACATTTATTTCTAAATTCAAAATTGTTTTTTGTTTGTTTGTTCTTTTAAAAAAAATATTGCATGGAATCATTTTTTTTAGATAGGGCTTAATTAAAAAGAAAATCAGATTTAAGATTTATTTCTAAATTTTTTTAAAGAAAACGTGTACCAATGTAACACTTGCTAACACGGTGTTGAAAAAAGTTAATTCTCATTTTTAGAATTAATTTAATTGGTACTGTAAAATATAACTTTGATCTCTTATCAGATTTTCATTAATGCTTGCAACACTAAATATAAAAGACAAATCATTTTTGATACTTGTAATTTTTTTACAAAAAAAATAATAGGTGATTAAATGATAATTTTAATAATTATATTTTTAAGTGGCCTGCGAAACGAGGAAATGAGACGTTGAAGTTATTGTTTTCTGTTTTTTTCTATTTAATTAATTATTCATCATAAATTTAGGGTGTGTTTGATTGAGGGCGGAAATGAAGTTGGAAAATACTTTTCCACCCAAATTTTCCTTTTATGATGTTTGATTGCAACATGGGAAATGGAAAATATTTTCCATATTAAGCAAAAAGTAGGCAATTTTCGTTGTTTTCAAAGAAAATATTTTCCAATGGGTATAGATGGGAAAATATTTTCCACGGAAAATATTTTCCTTTCCCACTTTTTTCTTCAAATCAAACACATCCTTAAGTATCTAACTACTCAATATTTGATCTAAAATAATTACCCAGAATTTGAAATATTCAATATACATTATGTGTGAAAAGTATTTAAAACTATCCTTTTAACGTGCTAAAAAAAAGAGGATTTTGATTTAATTTTTTAAATATGTAAAAAGCTTTTTTCTGAAATAGAAAACCGTTGCTAACATGGCACTGTGCCAAGTTGGTGCTTCAACTTTTGTTAATAAGAATATATATATATATATATATATATATATATAATTCAAAAATAAAAATGTATATAAAGTAATTAAAATGTGATATCCAAAAATTAAGATTAAAATATATACAAAAATGTTAATTCTCATTTTTAGAATTAATTTGATAGGTACTATAAGTTGTAACTTTGGCCGGTTATCACATTTTTATTAATACATGCAACACTAAATATAAGGCAAATTTGTAAAAATAAAATAAAAAATAAAATAAGAAAACCAACACCAAGTAAGGCAAATAGGAAAATTAAATAAGGAAAATAATTAATTCTTTAAAAATAGTACCAAACATGGCACTTAAGATTTATAATATAGAGATAAGGGAAAAAAGTTCTTTCCGTAAATATAAAATCTCGTTACTCGTCTTTTTTTACTTGCACATGATTTTCCTTCGTGGTATCATAGAAGTATGATCTTTCCTTTGCTTAATAAAGTAAAAAAATAATAATAATTTACACTTTTAGTGGGAAATTGTGTATTTTTATACACACTTGGGGTCCAACTTTTATATGTATAAAGATTATTATTAGATTCACTTACCATACAAAAAAAATCATGAACTCTAGAATAGTAAATATTGAAAAGCATACTTGATTTTTCAACATCCAAAACTCAATCATTAACAATATATACGCCCAAAACTTTTGACATAAGAGAAGGTTTTGCTTTTGTTTTCTAATAATACAACTAGTGTTCATCCCCATACGATGCACATGGAATAATTCACGTGAATAGGATAAAATTTGATAAACTTATTTAAATGCTTTTTATTTTTTTATCTATTTAATCTGCAACTGTTTGTATATAAAAATATTGAAGAAAATATTTTTGAGGTATAAATAAATATTTTTGAATCACTTAGTCAAAATTGAGTTTGACTACATTTTGACTTAGTTGAACCTTTTAAGTTTTCTTTTTTTCAATTTTGTACATTTAAATTGAGTGATTAAAAATTAATTAATACATCAACTGAAAAAAATTTCATCACATGCACATTGCAAAAAAAAAAAAAAAAAAAAAGAACTGAAATGATATGATTGACATTGATTAGGCAAATTTGTACATGACAATTATCGAAATTCAATTAATGACAATATGTGAAGTAGTAAAAGAGAAAAAAGTATGTTCCAAAAACGTTTAGTTGATAATTGACATCTAGGAAATCAAAGAGACTTTATCTTTAGTTTTTTTAGTTGATATAGTTGAATTAGTTGAGAACAAAATTTAATAAATTGTGTAGACTTATAAATTTCGATAAGGCAAATTAGTATCAGAAGTTTATCACAATTTAGTGATAATATGTAAAGTGATCAACGAGAAAAAAAATATTGTAGCTTAATATCTATAATTAAGAACGAAAAAACGAAATAGAAAAAAAATTGAGTCAAAAAATTAATTAACTCAAATTAGAGAGAAAAGGTAAAAACCTCATACCAGAATAATAATAATAATAATAATAATAATAATAATAATAATAATAATAATAATAATAATAATAATAATAATAATAATAATAATTTGAAGTTATTAGGTCATCTCCAACTCAACACACCATTTTAGTCACCATGTATACTAAAATTGTGTAAATCCCTATACCATTTTATATCTACTAGTATTTTTTCCCGTGCGTTGCACGGGGAGATATATAAGAGTTCGAATTCTAGAAGAGGAATGAAAGATTGAGTTGCAGATTTGTGATTATCCGAAGCGTGATTTTACAATTAAATTTTATTTTTTTAATTCAAAAAATAAAACTTTTCGCAGAAAAATGACCTCATATTATATGGGAGATATATAAGAGTTCGAATTCTAGAAGAGAAAGGAAAGATTGAGTAGCAAATTTGTGATTATCCTTTTACAATTAAATTTTATTTTTTTAATTCATAAAAATAAAACTTTTGGCGGGAAAATGATCTCATTTTATTAATATATAGATAGATTACCAGCCGAAGGTATCAAATTCAAGCCCATTATTTTATTTTTTTCATTTAATTTAAATTGTAACTAATTATTTTATTTCTTTTTTCGGTAATTATTTTAATTGTTATTTTATGGAAAATATTCAAGGCACATCATTTTAACGATAGATTGCAAAGATAAACTGTAGAAGCAAAACTCAATGATCAAAAGAGGACCAAGCATGAATAATAATAATAATAATAATAATAATAATAATAATAATAATAATAATAATAATAATAATAATAATAATAATCAAAGAGAAAACAATACAAATTTATCATTGAGGTCAGTGACATTTAGAGTCCATCATGGTTTGGGCTCTTAGTTATATAGTGATATTTAGGGTTATCGGATTTGGGATAAACATAAAAGGCATAGGAAGGATGTATATCTAATAATGTATATTTAATAAAGTACATCTACTACTAATCTTTATCTTTATATTATAAAAAGAGGAGTGCCACCTAGGCATATTGCCATGTTTGCACGCCTTTAGTTAATTTTTTCTTATTTAAAATGGAACATTATTTAGAAACAAACATTAAATGACAGTTAATAATTTCATTTTCTTATTTAATTTATTTTTATTTCTATATTTACTATTTTTTATTTATTTCCAAGTTGGCACTCATTTATTATTATAATTATAAATATATAAAAAAAAAACCTAATTCGCAAACAAACATTAAATGTACATTTGATAATTTTATTTTTCTTATTTAAATTTTTTCTTTTCTTATTTAGTGTGCGGATATATATATATATATATATATATATATATTTTTTTTAATTTTTGGGCTATGTATTTAGTTGAAATGAACTAAATGCATGAATTAATGAAAATATGTTATGATGACAAAATTATAAATTACAACAGCGATTGAATTATTTTAAAAACAAAAATCACACTATTAATAAAAATTGAAGTAACAACTAGGCACTGTATCACATTTGTAGTGCCAAATTGGCAGACATTTATTTAAAATTAAAATTAAAAAATAAAATCCTATTTTGGAAGAAAATATTAAATAAGCATTTTATTATTTTATTTTGCTTATTTAGTATATTTTTCTTTCCTTATATGATATTGTTCCTTATTTTATTTTTCATATAAATTTTAAATTTTGAATTATATATATAATTGAAAAAGAACTAAATGCAAGCATTAATAAAAATGTGATATGAGGTCAAGGTTGCAAATTAAAATGTCAATTGAATTATTTCTAAAACTGAGAATTCACATTTTTCATATACATTTTAATTTTCAAATTACATTTTAATTTTTTATGTGCATTTTAATTTTTTAATTATATATAGTGCCACCTAGGCAAATGTGCCTAGGTGGTGGAGCCACATTTGTCACTGTTTTTAAGGGGATTACGTATTTTCCTTATTTAATTTTTTTACTCTTCTTATTAAACATTTTTGAATCAATTTATATAAAAAATTTTAATTCCTTTATGTTTAGTGTTGTATGCATTAATGAAAATATGATAAAAGACCAAAAGTTACAACTTATAGTACTTACCAAATTAACTCTTAAAATGAGAATTAACATTTTCTATGCATATTTTAATTTTAATTTTTGGATATTGCATTTTAATTTTTGAATTAATTTTATACACACACACACAGAAAAAACTTGAAGCTTCAATTTGGTACAGTGCCACGTTGAGATGGTTTTCTATTTTATATTTTTTTTATATATTTAAAAAATTAAATAAAAAATCCTTTGTTTTATTTTTACCACTTTAAAAGCATATTTTAGATGGTTTTCATATATAATGTGTATTGAGTAGTTCAAATACTGGGTAATGATTTTAAATCAAATATCGAGTATTTAAATAATTAAATTTATAATGAATAATTAACTAATTAGAAAATAAAATGAAAATTATAACTTCGATGTCTCTCATTTCCTCATTTCACGGGCCACTTAAAAAAAATAATTACTAAAGTTATCATTTAATTGTTTCTTCATCTTTTGGAAAAAAATTATAAGTATAAAAAATTAATTTTTTAATTTTTTTCATATTTGGTATTGCAAACATTAATGAAAATGCAAAAAGAGATTAAAGTTGCAACTTATTAATTACAATGCCAATTAAATTAATTTTGAAAATGAAAATTAACTATTTTTTATATTCATGTTAATATATATATATATATATATATATAGTTTTGTTAGGGTGCCCACACATGGGTGGATAGGCCCTCCACATGCTCCCTCCCACCATCAGAGAGACACTTATTGCATAATAGAACATTTGGCTAATAATGCTATGTTATCAATGTCACATTGGGGATCGTTTTCTGAAGAAAAAATCAAATTTAGAAAGAAATTTTAAATCTGATTTTCTTTTTAATTAATTCGATGCTATTTAAAAAGCAATTTTATAAAAATTTTATTGAAGAACAAACAAACAAAAAATAATTTTTAATTTAGAAATAAATATTGATTGTTTATTCTTTTTAAAAGTTTATTCTATATAAAAACGCGTTTAAATATATGATTTATTAATTGACATTGTTTGTTATTAAATAAAAGATGAAGACTTGAATTGTAGCACGTGATTATTTAAAAAATAAAATTTTGACTCAAATTAAAAAGTAAAACTCAAATTGAATATGACAAATGAACTATGTTTTGTTGATTGATGCTGTATAGTATTTGATTTTATTAATTTTGGCTAAGAGCAACACAAATAAAATATGAAAACTCGAGTTGGATATGGCTTGAATTCAATTCAATATTCAGTATCTGTATATTATAATAACAAAAAATTTCGAATAATAGTGGCAGAAAAAAAGGAAAACTTTAATTGTATATAGCTAGAATTCGGTTCAATATTCAATATCAATATATCATAATAACAAAAGCCAAGAGCAACTGCATTTGCATGTCGATATTTTTTAAATTCAGTCGTGGTCAGTTAGACAACACAGTATCCATAGTTACAAGTCGTATAGATTAGAATGTTCAACAAAGATGGAAAACCAACAAAATTAATGGTGAATGTTTTTTACAAAAAATATTTCAAGATTTGTAATTTTTTTATTTTCTTCAATTTTTTTTAAAGATAGCCGCCCTATTGGCAGGGACTAAAGCCACACAATGCAACACACAGTTGATGTGACTCAAATCTGAGACCTTTAGGTTTCATTGCCTTAACATTTGTCCTCATAGCCAATCAAACAAAGCCTGATTGACATTTTACTTCACTTTTTAATAGATTTACATTGCTTAATTCGTACTTTTTAATTTTATTTTAAATAGATTGTAATATCCCTGTGCATTGCACGGGTGTAATACTAGTAATGTACTAAATATAATAATCTTAATAAAAAAATATAATAAATGTAAAAGAATGCATATATGTCCTCATAGAATCTGATTCAAGGATTGTGATTAACATTTGCAGGGAAAAGCAACCAGCTCCGTGGATTTTGCAATATCAGTTAGACAACCTTCGCCTCTACAAGCAGAAAATGAACTTGGTCTTCATACATATTTGGCGAGAGGCAAACAATGTGACTGATTAGTTGGCTAATCAAGGTTATTTGGGAAAATCTTTTACATTCTTCCAACCAGAGGATATTAAAGGCAAAGTTAAAACTCTAGTATATTTTTACAAAGTTGAATTGGCTTATGTAAGATTTGTATCTAGTTCTTAACTCCTTTTCAGTTTCTATTAGAATAAGTTTGTTTAATTCATAGGACTATAGCTTTACTTGCATTGTATTGTTTTTCTTTTGAAGGTATGATATTAGATCCCCCATTCTATATTGTATTTGTTTTCTTTATCAATAAAATTATATCTTACACCTGAATTTTCGGGTTGAAATAGTTCTCTAAAAAAAAGTAAAAGAATGCATATATAGGCGAGAAAAAAATGAATATTGACTTTTGTTTTTATATATTTAATAGATAAGATGTTTGAGGTGGAAGAAATGATCATGTCTTTTTATTTTACCTAACATAAATTAGTTGGAAGAAGCGTATATTTAACATTGAAACTCTTGTATGTAAATTACTTAAATTTTCTTTTCAGGAATTGAAATTTTACCAAGATTTACGTGGTCACACCCCATAAGTTTGGGCTTCGATTCCCCTCCTCTATACTCCTCTTCGCCGTGTAATTCCCAAGAAAAAAAAATTGAAATCTTAACAGGACCATTGAAATGATAGCATATGAAGACATAAAATACTTATGGATCCACATTGGATCCTAGAAATCTAGTGTCTTCATCATTTGGCTTGGTTTGCCTTGTTGCGACTTCTCACTGAATTTGTTGTATTCCATTTTTCTTTTTCCATTTGGTAATGACGAATCATGAAGAGAAGTTTTTATTTGTAAAAAGAAATAAAGGAAAATTGATGCAAATAGTCCAAAAAAAGTTGCCAAACTGCAAGATTAGTACAAAATAAAAAAAATGTAGCGTGATTGGTGTAAAACAAAAATTTAGGTGCGCATTTGGCCCACTTGGATGGAATCCATCAAATTTTGCCTTTAGTTAAGTCAACTTTTTCTATTTTGTCTTGTTCTCAAAGGCTATTTTGGTTATTTGACTTAACATAAATTGCAAAAAAGGTCCTAATCTTTAGAAATTATTACAATTCAGTCTAAAAGTTTGAAAAATGCATATTTTAGTCCTAAAATTTAGTTAAATTGAACACTTTCACTTTTGGATGCTTATTTGGTCAATAATTAATTTTATTGAATCAATTTGATATTGATTAAATATTTTTATCAAAAATTTTCAATATATTGCCATTTTTTGGCATCCATATTATAACTTTCCAAAAAATTTAATATTAAAGACCCGCACATTTTGATTTTAACTAACACTTAATTAAAAAAAAGGTGATTATTGTACTTTCATAAAATTTTATTAAGCATATATATCAGTGTCAAAAAGAAATTGAATGTAAAGATATAAGAAAAGAAAATATTAAGAAATAAAAATCAAAATCAAGAATAAAAAATAAAAACCCAACATCCCACCAACCACCTGCTTGGTGGTGGTTTTCGACCAGCAGCAACAGTAGCAGCTGGTGGTTAAGGTAGGGATAGGGTGGCTGTGTGGTTTTTTAATTTTATTTTTTTATTGTTTGATTTGATTTTATTTCTTCTTTGCATTCAGTATTTTTTTACAATGATATATCTTTCTAATAAAATTTTATGTAGGCACAATAATTAAATTTATTATTAATTATTAGTTAAAATAAAATGTATGGTTCTCTAATGCTAAAGAAAATTATCAAAAGTTATGATATGAATGCGAATAAATGTTACTATGCTGAAAAAATATTTAATCAATATCTAATTGATTCAATAAAATTAATTATGGACCAAATAATCACCAAAAGTAAAATTATTCAATTTAACTAAAATTTGCGATTAGAATATGTATTTTTCAAACTTTGGGACTTGATTGTTATAGTCTCTAAATATTAGGATCCTTTGTGCAATTTATGTTAAGTCAAACGACCAAAGTAGGCTTTGGAAAAATGACAAAATAGTAAAAGTTGACTTGAGTAACGACAAATTGAATGGATTCTGTCTGAATGGACCAAACACGCACCTAAATTTTTATTTTGGATCAGTCAAGCTATATTTTTTTATTTTGTACTAATCTCGCAGTTTGACAATTTTTTTGGACCATTTGCGCCAATTTCCTAAAAATAAAATTAATTACGTAAATTGTTTTAATTGAACAAACACCCAAAGAGACAGAATTTAAAACAATTAAACTTCGATAATCGCTTCTGTATACGTGGATCAAATTATAGAATTTGCCATCATTTTCGTTCATTTAAATTCTCTTTTCCTTTCAAAATTTTGTACATTTTTACCCACTTTTTAGTTTCGGTGAAAATTGGAAATGAGAAGAAAGATCTCTTGATCAAAATCACCCTGAAAAAGCAAAATCATTGACTAATACATAAATTTTAAACATATATATATATATATATATATATATATATATATATATATATATATATATATATATATATATAGCAAAATTTTTTTCCTCCCAAAATAATACGGGGAGCAAATCAAGGTTTCCTTCGGTCATTACTGGCAGGCCCGCATGGAGTGGGAAAATGTGGGGCAGAGAGCATATTGAGGCGTATCTGGGGATGTAGGATGTGGATAGAAAAAGCAATTTCACACTCTTACTCACTCACTCGTACAATCTCTGTCTTCATTTTAGAATTTAGACCAATTCCATCTGTTAATCCCCTATTTGTCTGTTTCTCGAAATTATAAAAAGGACAACGAGCTTCTACCTCCCAAATCCCTCATTAATTACGATGTCTCCGGCATCAGTCTAGTTCACCTTCTGCTTTCTTATGTCATACATTCATCGGCTGGTATTCATTTTTTCTCCTTTTTTATGGATTTATTTTTGCTTAGATAGATATGTGATTTGGAGTTTGTTTTCTGGATTTCGCAGAAGACGGTGTTTTAATTGACAGATGCGGTATAATTACTAGTTTTTATTACAGAGGTAAGTAAGTGGATTCTGTTGATTTGCCGTTTTTATGCATATTTTGCAAATCTGAGGATTTGTATTTTGTTTGTATGTTAATGTATGTAAGATGAGTGTTAGCTCCTGGATCTCTGGCTTCTTAAGTTCTGTGTTGTTATTAATAATTTGCTTCAGTTTGAGATCTATAACAGTACATAGGAACTCAATCCATGTTTGTATGGGAACATTTTTCATTTTTCTCTGTTTGGAGCTGAGATTAGATCAATATCCAACCATTGAATCTGAGGCTTTGGACTCAATGTAACTTAGAACAATGCCAATTACTTGTTGCTGTTGCAGTATGGGCTATAGGGTCACATTGCAATGCTGCAAAATGTGTAGATAATCCGACCGTAGGGGGGGTTTTCTCCCCTACAAGGATATAAAAAAGAACATGCCTGTGTGTCCATCTGTCATTCCGTCTTCATCTTCTCCTCCTCCTCCTCCTCCTCATTCTCTCAATCTACTGCATCTCTCTTCAAAATTTGCATCAATCATGCAGTTGGAATCACCGCTATAGAAGTTGTATACTAGTATAAATGGTATATCTAAATGTGCGGTTGAGATTGAAACTTGACATTGGCATTGACTCAGTAGGAGGAGGAAATTTTTAGTCAATGAAAAGATAAAACAAAAGATTTTAAACTAGTATACTGCTGATTCTCGCGGTGGTACCGAACGGAGTCCGGAGGAGGAAATGGCGGCGGCGTGGAGGAGGAAGCAGGGGATTGAAGGTTGAAGAAGGAGAGGGAGATTTGCAGAGAAGGAAGGGGAAGAATGGAGAGGGTGAAGACGGACGGACAAAAGAAAATAAAGATGGAACACAGACAAGTTAATTTTTCGTCCCAAGTGGCGGAGAATACTTCACTCCGTTCGGTAATAAATGTTTTTTTTCCTTGCATTTGGATATATATTTTGGTCTACAAGATTGCAAGACGATGACGACGATAACGCTGAAGAGTTCCGATGGGGAAGAGTTGAAGGTCGAGAAGACAGTAGCTCTAGAGTTACAGGCCATCAAACAAATGATCGAAGATGAAGGCACCCATAATTCCGTCACTGTTCCTAATGTTAGTGGCAAAATTCTGCGTAAAGTCATTAAATTTTGTGAGAAGCACCTAGATGCTGCCAATGGCAACATCACTCGTGACGAATTGAATGCCTTCAACACCGAATTTGTCAATGTTGGCAGGAACACCCTCGTGGCCATTTGTATAGCTGCTCACGATCTGGACATCAAAACTCTGTATGAATTTACTATTCAAACTTTTGTAGACATCGGGAACAGGATGAAAACACTAGATGAGATTAGAGAGTATTTCGGCATTGAAAATGACTTCACTCCTGAAGAGATTGAGGAAGTTCTCAAGAACCCACCCATGGTTTTTTACTAGAGAAATGCTCTTTCATTTTGCTGCCTGTAAGCTGTTCTTGTCTGGGCCTGCTTTTGCTGGCTAGGTTGGTTCCATTAGGTGTCTCTTTTGTCTTTTGACCTGTTTGCTCTGCTTTTAGGTGTTCCTAGTTAATATTGTACTTTGTTTTCAGTTTCCAAAAAAATATTTTGGTCTAAAAGATTAGAACTTCCATCTTAAAATGTCTACACTTGTTGACAGTAGCTCAAGTTTATCTTTCCATATTTTTTTGATATAGAATTGTGTTCTTAGCATGCCCCTTGAGATGATAGCTCGTTTGAACACCTCAATTATGCAATCTTAAGTTTCATGTGAGCTTTTTACATGTGTAGGAAAAACCTTGTCAACAATTGTGAGATCCGAATGCTCATTTAAGCATTATGTAATGTGTCTTGAAGCTTGTTTACTTTTCATCTCGTGCAAATAAAGATAGGCAAAACCAAGGAATGACAAACGGACAAGATCTAATGATTTATGCAGTTCAAAAATATGCCTTCAGTCAGAGTGGTTTTTCCTATGTTTACTAATGCTTAGCATTTCATTTTTCACAATTCATCAACTATGAAAGTTTCTTTCAGTTCTAAATGGGAAAGGATTACAGTGGATCCCCAAAGCTTCAACAGCTGGAACTAAAGAGAAAACGTCTCACATGGGTGTTAGTTGTTAGCGGTCTATGCGTCTTTTTCTATGTGCTGGGGGCTTGGCAAGGTACAACTCGTTCTCCAACCAGTCAGTCAGATCTCTACTCCCGAGTTGGCTGTGATGTTGGCTCGACCGAGAAGACGAGCACCAACCAGCCTACAACATCATCCTCAGATGCACAGCCAGATTCAGATTCAGTACAGCTGGACTTTGAAAGCCATCATCAATTAGTAGTTAACAGTTCTGAGGAAGTACAAAAATTCCCGCCATGTGACATGTCACTGAGTGAATACACTCCCTGCCAAGATCCAAGAAGGGGCCGCAAATTTGATCGAAAAATGTTGAAGTACAGAGAAAGACATTGCCCTAAACAGGAAGAGTTACTCCGTTGTCTCATACCTGCTCCACCAAATTACAAGACTCCTTTCAAATGGCCTCAAAGCAGGGATTATGCATGGTATGCAAACATCCCCCACAAGGAGCTTAGTATTGAGAAAGCTGTTCAGAATTGGATCCAAGTTGAAGGAGATCGGTTTAGATTTCCCGGGGGAGGCACCATGTTTCCACGTGGTGCTGATGCTTATATTGATGATATTGGTGAACTTATCCCTCTTAATAATGGAACCATTCGAACAGCTGTTGATACAGGTTGTGGAGTAAGTACATCTCTATCTTGAACTAGAGTTCATTGTTTATAGGTACCAAATACACTGCAAGTCGTTGATTATAGTAAAATGCTTGTTTTAAACTTTTAGGTTGCAAGTTGGGGTGCTTACCTGTTAAAGAGGGACATTATAGCAATGTCGATTGCTCCAAGAGATACACATGAAGCACAGGTTTGGTTTGCGTTAGAACGAGGTGTACCAGCAATGATTGGCATCATGGGTTCACAGAGACTTCCTTATCCTGCAAGGGCTTTTGATATGGCTCACTGTTCAAGGTGTCTCATCCCATGGGCCAGCAATGGTAATTCATTTGTTGTTTTTTGTTAATTTTTTCTACAAGAAAAGATGGATGAATCCATAGGAAGTACTTGTATTTGATTTCTTGCAGATGGGCTCTATCTGACTGAGGTAGATAGGATTTTGAGGCCCGGTGGTTATTGGATACTCTCAGGCCCACCTATCCATTGGAAAAAATACTGGAGAGGTTGGGAGAGAACCCGAGAAGACTTGAAGCAGGAACAAGACTCGATCGAGGATGTTGCCAAACGACTCTGTTGGAAAAAATTGGTTGAAAAGGGTGATCTTGCTGTGTGGCAAAAACCTCTCAATCACATTCAGTGCATCAAGAACAAACAGATATATCGTACACCGCATATCTGCAAATCCGATAATCCTGATGGAGCTTGGTACTTTCTGAATCTTTGTCTTGATCACATCATTATTTTAAAAATTTTCGAACGCTAAATTTGAATTTCATTTTAGGTACACTGACATGGAAAAATGCATAACCCCACTGCCAGAGGTAAGCAGCCCTGATGAGGTTGCAGGAGGCCAAGTAGAGAAATGGCCTGAACGTGCATTTGCTGTACCGCCAAGAATTAGTAACGGATTGATCCAAGGTGTCACTGCCGAGAAATTCCAATCGGATAACGAACTTTGGAGTAAACGCGTGGCACATTACAAACATATTGTTAGTCAATTACATCAAGGACAATATCGCAACATAATGGACATGAATGCTTATCTTGGTGGATTTGCAGCAGCTGTGATCAAATACCCAGTATGGGTTATGAATGTCGTCCCGTCAAATTCAGATGTCAATACATTAGGAGTGATATATGAGCGTGGTTTCATAGGCACGTATCAGGATTGGTGTGAAGCATTCTCGACTTATCCACGCACATATGATCTCATCCATGCAGGCAATGTCTTCAGCATATATCAAGATAGGTAAAATGCTATTATATCTCATTCTTGTTCCAATGCCTACATGTGGCCATGCTAAAATGCCCACATGCTGATGCTGATATGAATCACTTGCAAACTGCGACATCAGGTCGTGGACATTGGAACATGACTCATGTATCTATGTTGTGTTATTATAGAAATGATTTTCAATTGTCACTATGTGTAACTTGGTTGCTTTGGGTTATCTTGGTAGGTGCGACATTACATACATTCTCCTCGAGATGGATAGAATCCTACGACCCGAAGGGACTGTTATATTCAGAGATGTGGTTGAAGTGGTGGAGAAGATTAAAAGTATAACAGATGGAATGAGATGGGAAAGTCGAATTATGGATCATGAAGATGGGCCGTTTAATCCTGAGAAGATTCTCTTAGCTACAAAAAGTTATTGGACCGGCGATGCCAAGAAACAGAAACGCTAGCGTCTGTTGGAGTTTAACTGTAGTGATATGACAGAATTCATGTAGAGAGACTAGGATGTTGGTTCAATTCTTCAGCGCTAAGGCACTTTTTGTGTATCAGTAGAACTTATTGATCAATGTGATTTACTTTGTAACAGCATTCATTAGCTTCTAAATGTATTATTTATCATGTCTTATGTATACCCTAGCTTATACAGTTTTGTTAGGAAAGATAAAGCTGGTCTTGTCTTAAGTATCATAAAATTAATAGTTCCTAGAGTAGTATGCCTCTTGTTGATTTCATTTAGTTAAAAACTAATTTTTAAGTTAAATAGTGGTGGAAACTACGAGATGTATCGATAATAATGATTGATGATGTGAGACGTATGTTGATATTTGATATTTGATCTTGGCTAATAGTAGAATTTAATTTTTAAACAGTAAAATGTTAAGCGAACAAGATCTCAAGTGTTATTTGACTTCATTTTATAACTATGGTATATTTGTGAACTCTCTAGTCACACGGTGAGTCAAAAAGGTAAGATACTGCTTACTAGTAGTTATCAAAAGTAATGCTGGTTCAGAAGTTTGAAAGCTAATCATTTAGATTGTTGGCTTGTTGGCTCATAAATGCAAAAGAAAACAACATTACAGTGATAACTGCTTTTGGAATATTTGTGTTTCCTGTTCTTTTGGTGTGAGGTCATTTTCAGCTTTTAGAAGGCTATGAGCATGGCAAAAAGCATATTGTTTCCATTTTAGTCTGGCTTTTCATGACTAAAAGAGCACACTGTCATGGCAACGATTTTTATTCATGGTGTTTCTATTTTCTCGGAGTTTTTCACATAAATCTTCATTTTGTTCATTTTTAAAAAGTTTATATACATTTTTGTGTGTCTTTGTACTTTTATGACAGTGACAAAATTGAAAAGTTGCCCTCCATTTGATTGGTAGTACCATGTTCATCTCCGTTGTAGAGAACAAAAATGGTATGCAATGTGTCAAATTTGGCAAAGGAAGTTCGCTGATAAAATATATTATTAGAGTAATTTCATATTGATATTTGAAATTGATATATTTTTAATTGATGTAGACATATCTTTATTAGGTAACCAAAATGTGTAATGAGTGATGAATCACGTCTATAACTCTATATTATCCAATAAATTTATTATATATTAGAACGCAGTCTAAAAATGTCAATGTCAAATGCTTAAGTAAAATTGTTCATATTATTGATTGGTAGTGTATGTATCATAAATACAGGAATGTTCAAGCATCATCGATGGCATTTTCGGGGTTGATTCGACTTCCGTTTTGAAATCTGGGATCAGATCTAAAATCAGCACGACGATGGAGAATTCTAGGAATTTTCCAAATTTTTTCCGACGACACCATGACTGCTGTGGCCACCGGTCAAAGTTTTGGCACTATTTTGAGCTAAAAATAGTGCCAAAACTTTGACTGGTGTCGCCGGAAAAAATTCGAAAAATTCCTGGAACTCCACATCACCATGCTGATTTTAGATCTGGTCCAAAATTTCAAAACGGAGGTCAAATCAACCTCGAAAATGTTATCAATGGTATCATAGTTACGGCACCATCGATGGTGTTTGAACATTTCCATCATAAATATATTCACTGAAACATGACATGTCATCACATGACACCTTTGCCGAAAATGTTAGGGCCTGTTCTGTTTGGTGTTTTCAGACCATTTTCTGTTTTTAATTTTCGAAAACAATGAAAATGCGTTCTGTTACCATATTTTCGAAACTTGTTTCTGAAAATGAACCCAATATTTTGTGAAGGAAATTGAAAACGTCAAAATGACGTTTTCAAAATTTTCAGGCAAAATTCGAGCCCATTTGAAAACGCGCGTTTCCGTGTTTTCACTTAAGTTATCAGATCTTCCATTAAAAAAAAAAAAGAAAATATACCTGGCTCTTCTCCATCGTACGCAGCAAAGGGAGTCGCTAGGGTTGCTCTCGCCTCTCTTCTCCCTCAGGTAATTCGTATGCGCCAATCTCTCTACCTCAATCGATCCATCAAATTGATTCGAGTTTTGGGTTGATTCATGCTTCTTCTCTGATTCGAGAGTTATTTTAACCCTTTTTGCCGTGTTCATGCCGCAGTGCAGGAAAATCGAGACCGAGTCGTACGCATCGGACTTTTGGAAGGTAATATACAGTAGATCTTTACTCTTAATTGCTTTAGATCGTTTTGTACGTATCTTGGATTCCCTTTTCTTTGTTTGTGCACCACGAGAATTGAACTCCAAAAACACCACGGTTTGGATGAATGATTCCCTTATTTTAGTCACAAAAGTTGAGTGCGTGCATTTGGTTATGAGGCTGAAATTGGCCAACAATGCCCTTACATCAATTATGAATGAACTCTCTCACTTGAGTTTGTGTTGGGAGATAAAGATTTGTCAAATGAGAGTGACCCTCTAACCATAAAGTTGTGTGAATCATATTCACCTTGGACGAGAACAATCACCGAAACATTCAGTGATATATCATAATTAGTTTTTTAAAATACCCTCTTGTTTGATTGGACGGAATTGTGTGTGAAACACGCCCTTAAATTCATGGATCTTAGAGCATCTCCAATGGCCGATTTCTGGACAATGTGAGGTTATGATGATTCTAGTCTTTTAAGTTGGGTCGGGTATGGAGTAATTGGACCGGTATCTTGGCAGGGCAATCCTTGATGGTTTTGTGAAGAGGGGGATTGAAAATTGATTGGTTATCCTCTCTATCTCTCTCTTGCTTCTGCAGCTTGGATTTTGCAGCCATGGTAGTATCCAATTCCCCGTGCCTGTTGTATTTTCATATCTGAGCCTCCCACAGGTCTATGACCCTAATTCGTTTTAATACTTGCTTATTTTATTTGCTTATAAGTGAACTTAATGAGCTTAGACAAACATGGCCTAGGCCTAGGGTTGTTTTCAAAATCCCAACTCAGGAATGAGGCGGATTTAGAGATGAAGTGTTATCAGTTTGGTAAAGGGTGGTTGCCCATCTCAATTTGTCAATGATTTTTCCATTGACATATAGAAACCAACGCCCCTTTAGTGCTTCGAGAACCAATGACGTCGATCTTTTTGCTTCTTATGGTTTCATCTATGTTTCTTTGTTTGATCAACTTGGGACTTTACCCTCTTTGTTGTTGTTGCTAAGAGTGCTGTTGCTACTTAACTCCTAACAATTTGTAGGCTGTGATGATTATTTTATTCGAGTTGTGTCCGGGATTGGGAGAACAGCAGCTTGTTGCTGCTGCTTGTTGCAGCAGCAACGAGCTAGCAGTTGCTGCAGCAGCAACTGCTGGTTGCTGCTGCTTGTTGCAGCAGCAACTGCTTGCAGTTTCTGCTGCAACTTGCAGCAGCAACTGCTGGTTGCTGCTGCTTGTTGCAGTTGCTGCTGCAAGTTGCAGCAGCAACGAGCTAGCAGTTGCATGAATAAAGTGCTGGTTATTGGTTGTCATGTTGTGGCTTTATGCATTTTCTTTCAAGCTTGTCCATTTTCTTTGATTTGGGTACATGTTTACATTCTTTCTTTATCTTATCATTCAGTAAGTGACAAGTGCATGAATAAAGTGATTATTATTGGGTTTATGCATATGTTACCAATGAAAAATATGCACTAGGAATAGTATTGGTTGTTTAGACTCAATAATATGGTTTTGTTACTGTACTTTGTATTTATTGACTTCGAATAGAGAACATGGGTGGCCATAGAGGTTCTTCTATGACACCAATGCCATGGCCCGAAGCAAATGAGGCTGCTTTCATTGGGATATGTCATGAATACATGAAAGCAGGAAAGCTGCAATGCACAATATTTAAGAATGATGTCATGGCCAAAATAAATGAAGAAATGATTCGCACCACAAATACAGATTATGGGGTTGACCGATTGAAGGGCAAATGGAACCGTTTGCGCAAATATTACCGCTTGTTTTTGGCAATTAAAGAGCATATAGGCGTGACATGGGATGCAAACACCGGAAAAGTAGATGCTCCAGATGACGTTTGGAAACATTTTTCCACGGTAAATCTTGCTAACATAATAGAACACTAGCTATTATTGTCATCTTTCTGCATATATACATCTTATTTGACATAACTTTTTTTTATTATTGCAGATAAACAAAAGAGAATATGATATCATAAAAAAGCATGGATGTCCTCACTTCGAAGTACTTGGGCTGACTATTTGGCGACACCACGACCCTTTGGTGGACTAAAATCGCTTCCACTCAACTTCCGCCTACGTCAGATGAAGAACACGACATGGAAGATGATTTTCTAACTAAGGGCAAGCATGTACGGGCCGTAAGTTTGTCGGATGACGAAGAACTTGCAAAACCTATTTGTCGCCGCAAAGAACCTAAGAAGAGCAAATCAAATCAGCTCCATGCTTGTATGGCGCAGTGGTCATCTTCATTGAGCAAAAGAGAAGATGAAAGTGAAATTCGCCAGCTATACTTTAAGGAGAAGCTTGCACGCCTACAGGAGAAATCATCTACTGGTGATAATGAAGCTACTAGTGAGGATCCTTATTCTCAAGCAAGATGTATGAGCATCTTGAATGACATGGAGGGTTTGGACGATGATATATATTCGAAAGCTTTAACTGCGTTTCGGAAGGATCCAGATTTTAGGATGCAGTTTGTGATAATGCCTGAAGCAAGGAGGAGGCCGGTGCTAGAGCGCCTTTAGTTGTTCCATATCTTGTATCACGTTGTTCGATGTTTTTGTTTGTGTGTGAAACAAGATTTACATTTCCATGTAATATTGTACTCTAAATTGTGTTGACATTTATCTTTTTTGCGTGTTGCAACATGGTATGTATTGGATTTGGGTTTTGTTATTTGGGATTACCTCTCTTTGCTTTGCTTTGCCCATGATAATTATTGGATTTACAATTCCATATAATGTTTTTGAATACAATATTTCCATATGTGCATTAACATTGTTTTCGTTTGCGCAGGGAATGGCTTGCACTAGTCATATTTTGTCCGGTGAATCAAATGATGAGGAAGAACTTGAACTTTTGGCAAATAATCAAACCGAGGCATACGATGACTTGATGGTATGTATGATGTTAGATATTACTTGCGGGAGGAGTTTTATAAATAGGACACTGTGTAGAACATCGATGCTACGTGGAAAAATGTACATCAATGAAGTATTAAATGGACATCCAGATGTGTGCTACCATAATTTTCGGATGCAAAATCATGTGTTCCGGAATTTTTGTGATCCTTTGAAAGAAAAGGGGCTTTTAAACGATGGAAAGAAGGTGAGCGTTGAGGAGGGGGTAGCAATGTTCTTAATGATCATAGGGCATACTACTCGATACCGAATTGTGGGTGATAGATTCCAACATGGAAATCACACGATTTCCATTTGGTTTAAAAGAGTATTACGCGCTATTTGTACGTTGGGTACTGAGCTAATACGTCCGACGAACCACGGAGTTGTACATGAGCGCATTGAGCGAAAATATCCTTACTTTAAGAATTGTATTGGTGCAATTGATGGAACTCATGTGGCAGCTTGGGCACCTGCATCCAGACAGACCTCTTTTCGGGGAAGGAAAACAGATATCACACAAAATGTAATGTTAGCATGCGATTTTGACATGAAGTTCACATTTGTATATGCTGGATGGGAAGGCACAGCTAATGATTCGAGAGTTTTCATTGGCCGCCATTACAAAAAGGAAAATGGATTTCCAATGCCATGTGGAGGTATACAATATTTAGCTATTTTTATGTTTTGTAGCGACATATTCTCGATATTTAGATTAAGTTATATTCAATTATATTTGTAGATGAATGGTACCTCATTGATGCTGGCTATCCAAATATACCTGGCTTTCTTGCCCCGTATCGAGGGCATAGATATCATCTGCGTGATTATGTTGGAAGAGGAAGATTGCGAGGAAAAGAAGAGTTGTTCAATTATAGACATTCTTCATGTCGTAACATAATTGAGCGTAGCATTGGAGTATTAAAAGCCAGGTTTCCTATATTAAAATTTATCAGCAACTTTCCACTTATTAGGCAAAGACACATTCCTGCTGCATGTTGCACAATACATAACTTTATTCGCGAGAACACGCATTGAAGACGAGTTGTTTATGCAGTATTCTGTGGAGAATATGATTTTTGATGATGTTGCGGAATCAAGTCAAGCTCGAGAGCCAATACAGTTCGATGCTAGTCAAACAGCACAAATGGGACAAGTACGAGATCAAATTGCTACCCAAATGTGGAATGATTACTCAAGGAGGGTTACATGACTTTATTTATCTCGTTGTTGAGTTGAACTTGCATTGTTAGTATTTTATTGAACAAAACTCCTATGTATCTCATTGACTATCTAATCATCTTTTTTTAACGCATATAATCCTTATTTTTATATAGTCAGTTATATTTGCTCATTTATATTTCATTGCTTCAACAAAAAATAAGTTTTAACCTGTCAATGCTATAACATTCTGGAAACACGAAATTGCCTTGGGTGAGGGTAGTGGACTGAGCCGAGAATTGGGCTCATGAAGAGATGGTAGCAATTACTTCAACACTAAGTACCTTTCCAATTTATACAGTATATAACAACCTAGTAATATATATGACATGTTTTGGTGATCATTGATTTAAAAATAGTGGTGTAATGTGTAAAAGAAATGGAAATCGTATAACATTTTGTTCTTGTTTGTATATGCATCCAGTTGAAAAATCCTTACGATAAAATATCTTGATTCCTACAGTCAAATCAATTATAGTATATTGTTGGTTGCCAGTAGTATTGAAGTTAGATTAAGAGAGTTGGAAAAAAAATTAATATTGGTGGTTGAAAATAGTAATTCAAATGTTTTTGTTTTAAGTTGTACTAATGAAGATGTAGTGGTATTTAAATTTAATTCACAAACAAATTCATTATAAATAATCAAAATAGATATCTCAAAATAACAAACCAAACGCATTTTCAAGTTTTCTATTTCCAAAAACAGTTTTTCAGAATGATAAACCAAACGCGTTTTCAGCATTTTTGAAAACAACCAACGAAAACGAAAACAGAAAACAGAAAACATTTTCAAAAATGAAAACGGAGAAACTAGAAACACAAACAGAACAGGCCCTTATATTCCCAGCGTTATTCTCCCAGCATTTCTCCCAGCTACTCACAACCCACTTGCAGGCCCCCCCTAAATGCGGTGGGGCCGGGGGGCCTGCGCCCACATCTCTCTCACATTTTTTCTCCCAGCGTTTCCCGGCACTCTTAACATAACATTCCCACACCTTTGCAGGAAATCTTTGCCTCAGCTTCTCATCCATATTGGTTTGCTAGCCGAATATCTTCGCACCAAAAGGGACACCGCCACAAATCCAAAATTGAATTTGAGAATGCCTGTAAGCCCTCACCAATATTTGTTGTATATGGCCTTTACGCTATTATTATTTGTGTTAAAATTTTTGGTCGGAGTACGCAAGCATAGGTATTGTTGCTAGCATTTTCCACAAAGGACTCAATCCATATTTCCCGGCCGTATCAACTTTTTGTGTAAAATAATCATGATAACTTTCAATGGCCGCCTGTAAAATTTGTTTAAAAAAATTCGATTTCCATCCAAAATCGATGCCGAAATTGCTCAGATGTATAGACCACTAAGTCATGACGCTCTTTCCTATCACTGTGTATGGCATCCACCACTTTTTGAGCATGGAGACGTTGTTTCTTGATTAAAGTCGTTGAAGGTATTATTGGAACATCGATGCCCTGCCCTATAGACAATAATATAAATTTACTTGAACGATTTGTTAGATGCATAGTTGAAAATTGGGAAAAATATATTAAAAATATAAAATAATTGTATTAGTGGTTAAAAATATTAAAAGAGAAAAAGTTAATGGAAGTTAGTCAAAATTTGTTGTATATAGAACAAGTCCTTGTACATGTTTGACCACATTATCATTCATTTCAACGTGAAAGGTGTCGTGTCTTAATGACCCATCTAGTAGTTTTTTAGTTAGTGAAAGTGAATTGTTGCTGGAAGATGAATTATTGGAGTTTGAATCACAACAGAGTGTAACCCTTTGTTTCAAAGCTAACATGCTAAGCCAAAATATTGTTGGAAACTTGAATTGAAAATTAATTATGCGTTAATACACGAATCGCCGGAAATAAATTTGGATTAAAAGTCACGATATCCCTTTGGATGAAAGATGGCGAACTTTAGTTGCTTCTCTTCAATAAAGACACTTCCTAACAGTTGTGTTTCTTCAAAAGAGATTATTTAAAAGGTTTCATTGTTTGTAAGGGACGTGTCCACTGGCGGAGACATATGGGGTCTTGTGGGGTCACAGAACCCCACTGAAAATGAGGAAAAATTTCTTTGGTCAACTGTATTTTACTTTCCTTTTTGGTAAAAATGTTTATATTCATTTTTTCTTCTTATTTTTGCTGTTGTTTGGCTGTACATTTCAATTGGTTTCAGGAAGCATGGAAAAAATAGTAAAAGAGAGATGGAAAAATTATATTAGGGGTGTTCATTTTATGTTTATAATATACTAGAAAAAGTTAATTTATTCGATAATATTTTTCCTAGTATTATATTATCACGTTTTTTGGAAAAAATTTGCTCGATTACCTTGTGCCCCCTAATAAATTTTTGTTTTGGCTCCGCCACTGGACGTGTCCTTTGGCGATGTGCCTTTCCAATAATTATTTATTCACCCACTTGTTTGGAAATTATTTACTTCAACAATACATTTTTTCCATTGCATTGCATATCTTATGTCTAAATATCATTTCTTTGTCTAGAGCCCGAGTCTTTCATATCAAAGAGAGTTCGAAACACAAGTATGGTTCGTTGGTCTATGCAATTTGGAGTGCTCCTATTGCGGGACATGGAGAGTTCGAAACACAAGTATGGTTCGTTGGTCTATGCAATTTGGAGTGCTCCTATTGCGGGACATGGTTGTTGTATCTTGGGAGGCGAATGCCGTAAAACCGTTAGCACCAGTGCTGAGATGTACTGAGGCAGATGGATCTATTGCCTAAAGGCAGGACCAATCTTGTATTGACGAATTTTTGCTACTATGTGCATTTCATAAGTTCATATACATATACAACATATAAAAGTGCCCTTCAGATTCATAAATAAATGTAGCACTGAAGTTATACAACAAAAAAGAAATCCGAAAAGTAAACATTGAAGAATTCTAGCGTAGAATAGGGGAGAAAGCATTTTCCCTAATTCTCTTGCATTTTTGTTTCTCTGTTACTAAATTTCAATTTAATGATCCAACTTGTTATAAAACTATAGAAAAGTAGAGAGAGTTTAGAGAGAATGAATTCTATAGAAATCTAAGGGGTAAATTTTATTAACAACTGAAACCCTATTTATAGGGAAACTTCGAATGGTACAATCGTAATTACATAATTTCATCAAGGGTATAATAGTCATTCACATAAATAAAATATAATAAAATCATCCCCTCATTCCCCTCATTAATACATATAATATTCATATACATATAATATTCATAACACTCCCCCTTGAATGACTATTTGTGAAATTATCTTCTAAACTGATTATAGAAAAACTTGGAGTGGTTATGTAGTGTTTTGCCAAAATATTGCTCCCCCTCATTTCTATCAACAGTATAGGAGTATTAGGTATTTGCCTCGTTAAAACCTTGCCAAGTAAAACCCTATGGGATAAAACACAGACGAAGGAAAAGAGTACTGACGCAAAATGCTCCTCATCAATGTAATATCACTTGATATCTTTAAATCTTCGCAACTTGATATTGTGCACCAATCCTTCAAATGTTGCGGTTGGCAATGCTTTTCGTCAATAGATCTGCAAGATTATCCTTGGAGCAATTTGTTGTACATCAATTTCATTATTCTTATCAAGTTCATGAGTGAAAAAGAACTTTGGTGAAATGTGTTTAGATCTGTCGCCTTTAATGTATCCATCCTTTAGTTGAGTTATGCAAGCTGTATTGTCCTCATACATAATGATTGGATTGGTTGTAATAGAGGATAAACCACACTCTTTTCGAATATGTTGTATCATTGATTTCAACCATACGCATTCTCGACTTACTTCATATATTGCTATCAATTCTGCATGGTTTGAAGACGTGGCTGTGAGTGTTTGCTTGATCGACCGCCATGATATTGCAGTTCCTCCGCATGTAAATAGATAACCTGTTTGAGATTTTGCTCTATGTGGATCGGATAAATATCCTGCATCAACATAACCAACTAATTCAGATTTAGTTTTGTTTGAGTAAAATAGGCCCATATCAACTGTTCATCGAAGGTAGCGGAACACATGTTTGATTCCATTCCAGTGCCTCTGTTGGAGCGAGAACTATATCTTGCCAATAGATTTACCGCAAAAGATATATCTGGTCTTGTATTATTAGCAAGATATAATAGTGCACCTATTGCACTAAGATATGGTACGTCAGGACCAAGCACAATTTCATTTTCCTCTCGAGGTCTAAAAGGATCCTTTTTCACATCAAGAGACCGAACACTCATTGGGGTACTTAGTGGGTGTGCTTTATCCATATAAAATCGCAGGACCTTTTACGTATATGTAGGCGGTGTAAGAATATCCCATCTTTTAAATGTTCAATTTGCAAGCCAAGGCAAAACTTAGTTCTTCCAAGATCTTTCATCTCAGTCTGCTTTTAAATAATCAAGCTGTTTTGGAATCTCTTCATTTGTCCCGATAATGTTTAGATCATCTACATATCTGACAATAATGACAAATCTGAAATTGACCTTTTTATAAAGACGCATGGACATATATGATTGTTTTTGTATCCTTCTTTCAGAAGATATTCACTTAGGCGATTATACCACATGCGCCCGATTGTTTCAATCCATATAATGATCTCAGGAGTTTTATCGAATAAATTTCACGATCATTGAATTATGTGCTTGAGCAATCTCGATCCTTGAGGAGTTTCATATAGATATCATTGTCGATTATGCCATATAAGTAGGCGATAACTACATCCATTAGCCTCATATTAAGCTTCTCATGTGCGATTAAAGCTGACAAGATATCGAAAAGTAATTGCATCCATTACAGGGAGTATGTTTCTTCATAGTCAATTCCGGTCTTTGCGAAAATCACTGTGCAACCAATCGTGCTTTATATCTCACTACTTCATTCTTCTCATTTCGTTTTCGCACGAATACCCATTTATACCCTACTGGTTTGACCCCTTTTGGTGTTTGCATTATAGGTCCGAAAACATTACGTTTTCTAACGAATCTAGTTACGCTTGAATGGCCTCTTTCCATTTTAACCAATCATCTCTTCGTCGACATTCATCAGCAGTTGTGGTTCAATATCTTCAACTTCATTGATTATATCAAGTGCTACATTATATGCAAATGCATTATTGACGATCGTTCCTTTTCTATTCCATCTCCTTTTGTGAAAGCATAGTTCATAGAGATTTCATCGTTAATTTCATCATTTTCGTGCTACCGAACCTTCTCAGGAGGTTCTTGCTCGATTGCATCTAATGATTCATTTATATCTTACGCCTCCCTTCTTTGCAATTATTTTGAGCATTTGCTCTCCTCTTTTTTCGAGGATTTTTGTCTTTTGATCCGATGGGCCTTCCACGCTTTAATTTTGTTCTTGATTCATTTGCGATTTCAGTTTGTTTTGGAATCTCAATTATAGGAATATTCTCAAGCTGGAATATGTGACTTAGTTATTCCTTTAGCGTCTGTAAAAGCTTCTGGCAATCGATCTGCTGTTCCTTGTAAGTAAATTATCTTTTGAACTTCTTGCTCGCATGTCCCAGTGCGAGGATCTAGGTTGGATAATGTTGTAGTATTCCATGTCACTTCCTTTTCCAACCTTTTATATGTCACTTCCTTCTCCAACTTTTTATCTTCTCCCCTAAAGGTGGGAATCTTGTTTCATCAAGTGACAATCGGCAAAGCGTGTATTAAAAATATTTCTGTTTTGGGTTCAAGATATTTAATTATAGATGGAGATTCAAAACCAATATATATTCCCAATCTTCTTTGAGGTCCCATCTTAGTACGTTGTGGAGGAGTAATGGGTACATATCTTTGCACAACCAAATATTTTCAAATGAGAAACATTAGGCTCCTTTTTCGATACCAATTGTAATGGGGAGAATTGATTATTGGACATTGGTCTTAGCAGTACAAGTTCATTGCATGTAAAATAGCATATCCCCATGCGGAAATTGGGAGTTTTGTCCTCATGAGTAATGGTCTAGCAATTAGTTGGAGGTTTTTAATAAATGATTCAGCTAGACCATTTTGAGTATGAACATAGGGAACTGGATGTTCAACTTTTATTCCAATTGACATACAATAATCATTAAAAGCATGTGATGTAAATTCACTAGCATTATCCGGTCGGATTGTTTTGATTGGATAATCTGGAAAATGTGCTCGTAACCTTATAATTTGTGCGAGCAATCTACAAATGCCATATTTCGAGTGGATAACAAGCATACATGGGACCATTTTGTGGAGGCATCTATTAAAACCATAAAATATCTGAATGGTCCGCATGGCGAGTGAATAGGTCCACATATATCACCTTGTATCCGTTCGAAATGTTGGAGATTCATTTCCGACTTTAACTAGTGATGGTCTCATAATCAATTTTCCACGAGAACTTGCGACACGAAAATTCACTAGATTGGAGAATCTTTTGACTTTTAGGAGAATGTCCGCTTGAATTTTCAATTATTCTCCTCATCATTGTCGAGCCAGGATGACCTAAGCGGTCATGCCAAATATTAAAATCGGTTGGATTTTCAATCTTCCTGGCTAGATGTAACATGTACTTCAATTGTACTAATATTGGTATAGTCTGAGAACATGTTTCCTTTGGAAATCATAGTAGTTATATATAGATATTACGTATTATTTTCTTTTCTTTGTCTCAATATGGTATCCATTACTCAGTATATCTTTAAAACTCAATAGATTCCTTTTTGATTTAGGAGCGAACAAGGCATTATTGATAATAATTTGTGTTCCCCTTTCAATATGACATTTGCTCTTCAGAGCCTTCAATAATTGCTTGCCGAACCTGATCTTTGTTATTACATCATTCTTCATCGTGGTCAAGTTACAAAATACTTTTTATTTCTTAATATGGAGTGTGTAGAAGCACTATCTCGCTAAATGATTTCTTCATCCATGACTTTGGAGTCACTCAAAAGGCTACCAATATTTTCCTTCAAAAGAAATAATTAATTTTAGAATGAAGTATTTTATTTATATAAAATTAGAACATAATATTTTACAAACATACACATCCACACTACCACACACATATTATACATCATTATTTATTACACAAACTCACAATACACATTATTATCTTTCATACAAATACAGATAGAAACTACAACTATTATAATATTGTAAAGAAATATCGATTCTCATTTGGTTCGTAAAAATCTGCAACTTCAAGATGTGTCGCTATTGATGGCTCCAAGAGTGGAATTTCTTCCTTATATGAGAAATTGGTCTCAATATTATTTCCTTTCTCCTTTTAGATGCTTGATATAAATCAACAAGGTGTTTAGCGATTAAACGGACTTTTGCCCAGTGACCTTTCATGCCGCATCTATGACACGAATTATCTGGCTCCCTTGTTGATTCATTCACATTTCTCTTATAGAGATTTCCCCTTCTTTCACCATATTCATTCACATTTCTTTTGTAGAGATTTCCCCTTCTTTCACCATGATTATTTGCCTTCTTGAATTTTGGAAAATTTTCATAACCACTTTTATGCCATGAAAAATTTCGTCCTCGACCACGGCCTCGACCTCGGCCTCGAGTATTGCCAAAATTGTATCCTCGCCTATTGTATCTTTGTCCACGGCTTGTAGACGCCATGTTGTTTACTTCAGGTATTGGTAAAGATCCCGTTGGACGAGATTCATGATTTTTCAATAACAACTCGTTATTACGTTTGCTACAAGTAAGCAAGATATCAACTCGAATATTTTTAAAGCCCAGCTCCTATATTGTTGTTGCAAGACTACATTTGAGGCATGAAAAGTAGAGAATGTTTTCTCTAACATATCATCATCCGTAATTGTTTCTCCGCATAATTTTAATGTAGAAGTGATTTTGAACATTGCGAGTTATATTCATTCACCGATTTAAAATCTTGCAACCTTAAATGTAACCAATCGAAGCGAGCTTTGGGGAGGATTACGATTTACGGTGATCATATCTTTCTTTTAAATTTTCCCTAGTTCAAGGATCTTCAACTGTAAGATATTCATTTTTTAATGCTTCATCAAGATGATGACGAATAAAGATCATAGCATTTGCCTTGTCCTTTTCTGATGTTTCATTTCCTTCTTTAATTGTATCTCCGAGGCCTTTGGCATTTAAATGCATTTTGGCATCAAGAATCCATGATAGATAATTCTTTCCAGTAATATCGAGTCATAAACTCTAACTTTGTAATATTTGATGCCATACTATAAAATAATTAAAAATAAGTTAGAACATCAATTAACTAGATAAAAATTATTGTTATTATATTAACTAACTAGACAAAATAATTGCCATTATATATTTGATTACTCTTAAAAGTAGGTTGATATAATATTGTTTAGTAATAATTAATAAAAGTAGGATAGATTAATAGTGATTTTGAAGAAGAAAAATATTTTCTTATTTATCATTTTCAGGTATGATTAATTATTTATTAATCATGTAGTATTATGCGGTAGAATACCATATTAGATACATGTAATAAAATGTAACACAAATAGTATAGTCTCAATTAATTTAATTAATATAAACTGTATAAATAGTTAAACCTCCACTAGGTGGCAATGCCTCCTTTGAGTGTAGTAAATAGTAGTACAGAAAGATGTAATTAATTGATATAAACTGCATAAATAGTTAAACCTCCACTAGGTGGCAATGCCTCCTTTGAGTGTGGTAAATATTAATACAAAAATGTAACACAAATAATATAGTCTCAATTAATTTAATTAATATAAACTGTATAAATAGTTAAACCTCCACTAGGTGGCAATGCCTCCTTTGAGTGTGGTAAATATTAGTACAAAAAGATGTAAGTAAGAATTCATGCAACCACCCAATTTATGATAGTTGTACTTATCACAAAAATGGGTATGTCAATATTTGAATTGTAAGATAATTAAACTATTTGATAACTTAGTCTAACAGTTAGTAATTCATAAATAAATTCTTCATCAATAAAGAATCTCTTAGACCGTCCCTCATGGTGGTAAAACTATTTATCTAATATAAAGAGTGTGAATATTTTTCATTTGGTGGTTAATCCCACCATTTGAAGTAAATTATAAGGATTTCTATGAACCAATACGTACCTGTGTTCAGAATGAATTGTTATATTACCGTTTGGTTGGGTATATATTCACTGTAGCGAATGCGCTTGTCTACTTTAGAGAGAATGGAGTAGAGAGAGAATTTGTAGAAAATTGAGTATTTCAAATTGTAATAATCCAGGTTCGACATGTAGATCATCTATAAGATCTCTGTAGAAAGTATCTTCTTTCATATTACTTAAGGGTTAGAGAATCGTGCTGATAACGTGTTATAAAACTATAGAAAAGTAGAGAGAGTTTAGAGAGAATGAATTCTATAGAAATCTAAGGGGTAAATTTTATTAACAACTGCGCTTTATTTATAGGGAAACTTCGAATGGTACAATCGTAATTACATAATTTCATCAAGGGTATAATAGTCATTCACATAAATAAAATATAATAAAATCATCCCCTCATTCCCCTCATTAATACATATAATATTCATATACATATAATATTCATAACACAACTAATATTTTTAATAAAATATCCCAATAAAATTTATTCACAATCTATGAGAGCTACTTCTACAAGAAGCCTGTGATGTGGTATAATCATATCCAACAAATATTAGCTTGAATTTACAATAAAAACACAAAAATATAACCAAGTGGTATGCAGTACCTTATGTAAAACTGGTTTCAAAGCCGTTGACTATGAGAAATAAGTTATACAGATAGTATGAGTTTTGCTTTTAGGAGTTAACGAGTAAGAAGTAGTTGATGGTTCATCAAATCTGACCATTCTTTGGGCGTTGAAGGGGGTTTCGTAGTGATGGACTCTCTGCTCTTAGGAAATATGTTAGTCACCTACCCCGGTCTTGCCAATTGACTAATTTGTGTATATACATATATATATATATATATATATATATATATATTATGAAAATCGAATAATTAATATACTAATTTTAAGCATGACTGACCTATTTATTTACAAAAGGGTGCCGTTAAATGTACCCCATTTTTTTCTAAAGACACCTTATCAAACAAAATTATTCCAACTTTGCCCTTTTATTTTTGTTCGGCCAGTGCCAAATAGCCACAAGGCTCCCGTAAGAAAAAAAAAATCCTGATTTCATGGCAAAAGGAATGTTCGTCGCCAGAAAAATTGGGAAAAATTGAAAGTAGGAACAAAGCAACCATCGGTGAGATTTGTCGATCATTGTTTCACAGGACACAAATGTTGTTTCACTTAGAGGCTGTGTGGATGGGTAGCAAAGCTTCTTCATCATTGGGTTTATTTTATTTTATTATTTTACTTTATGTTTTATATATTTGGATGGAAGGATAGAATGAGAATGGAATGTGTTTGGGAGGTGTCCAAAAATGGGGGATGCATTTAACCCAAGAATGATCAAGGACTGGCGATAGCACTGTGTTTTCCGATCACATATGACATTCGTTTTAAAATATGAGATCAGATTTAGATTCAGTACGGTGAGAGGGAGCTCCATTAATTCGAAAAATTTTCCGACGATACTATGGTTGTCGATCAAAATTTTTTATTATAATTTGATCAAATTATGGCACCAGCGGCCACCGATATCCACCGGCAATTACAGTGGCACCAAAAAATTGTTCAAATTGTTGGACCTTTTCTTTGGCATGCTCAACCTAAGTTTGATTTCAAATTTCAAAATAGAGATCATATATAATTCAAAAATAGAATACTAGAACCGTAACTATGGCGCTAGGTATTAGCATATACCAACCCCCACCCTTTACAAAATATTGAAAACATATTGCCTGCGTATTTGGTCTTGTACAAATACTTATTAATAAAACACGTAAACGCGTGTGGTCAACTCTAGCTCTCCGTCTGGAATCCCACACAATCAATCAATTGCAGTTTCAGTAGACTCAGATCCCGTAATTTCATTTCCTCCTTGCACATTCTTTTCTTCTTTATTCAACTCTGAAAAATCGTCGAATGCTCTCAGTTCTTGTTCTGGTAGAATGAGTTTGCGCAAAATAATGATAATAGGAAATTGACAGTAGCCATTGAAATTGAAAGGGGGGTTAAAAATGGTGTTGCTATTGTTGTCTGTATTTCTTCTTGGGGCTTTGACAGTTATTGCAATGGAGGCAGTGGCTCTCTGGTTCTTAATTCGCTTAATAAATCAAAGAGTTGCGAAAGAGCAAGCGAAAGTGAAGGATTCCCCATCGCCGGGCGACCTCAATACGTATTTATACGACGGCATCCAGGTATTTTAGCTCCGCCGTGATCATACTCGTTTATTCTTTCCTCGTTGCTTTATTTTTCCCTTCTTTTCGTAGTCTACCAATAACTAATTAACTATAAGCGTCAGATTGCAACATCTTAGTTTTTGATGGAAAAGGGAATAAATCTTGCTAGAAAACGATAACTAGTCGAGAATTAATATTCAAAAGAATGGCTGAGATGGAGAGTAAACCCCGTAGATTTGTGTTACGATGAAACTTAAAGACAAACAAGTAGTATCAGTATTTATGTTCCTTGGTATTGATCATGTAAATCCTAAGCAAATGGAATGGTGAATCTTCTTAGAAGAACTGCAAAGGCACTGATATTGCAACTGATAAGACAACAAGGAAAGGAAATTGACACCCATTTCGTTCCACTTTGGGATTGCCCTTTCTAATTAAAGATATTGTACTTTAATGTTACTCCATCTGAAACAACTCTCTTTATTTCTCAAATCATCAGTGCACATCGTATTCGAGCTACAATCTTTAATTCTTTAGTTAACAGCGGTACAACAGCAATTGTCCAGACATTGCTATTTTCATATAATTCTTGCTTTTCTTGACATATCTTTAATTCTTTAATCCACCTCAAACCTAATGATGATAATTAATGCGGAAAAGACGAAGTGAACTACTTCTTAAACAATTAAGAAAGCAACAGAGAGCATAAAAGGGTGATAGGATTGAGTTTTTTATATTTTTTATGTAAAGGGGAGAGAGAATGAATGGAGTTGAATGGTGGAGATTTGTGCAGTACATGTAGGTCTCACGAGATATGTGGATGTGATTGGTTTGGCCGAAAGAAAGAATGGATAAAAATGGGGAAAAAACTGTAAAAAAAGGTTCCCTATCACCCATTAAATCTAAGGTACTAGGATCTCCGATCTCTATGGTGTTAGTTGCAATTGATGTAGATATAAATTAGTTATTTATTTGTCTCCTTGCATTTACTTCATCATTAACCATCCGTGTACGAATGAGTTGATCACAAACAAATTCGAATAAAATTGGTTCAGCTTAAAGTAATCTTCAAAAGTCAAATTATTATTAACAGTCCAATATAGACGTAAATCTTCATTTCTTAGACCGTAGATTCTGGAGAATTTATGGCTTATTATTCCTTCCTTATGTGGTCTACTCAGGAATAGTAAATTTAATGAATCCTCACCCAACTTTCAAAATGTAACTCATTACTCACCGAATTTTAAAATGTCATTCAATACTCATCAAACTTCTAACCATGTCAGCCATCCATCACTCAGCTAACTCCTGTAAGCACAAAGTTAACGGCGTGATACATGTGGCTGACGGAGAAATTCGTGAACCAATCAAAAAGCGAATAATGCACACCTCAACACCCATTAACACGCTGGCTGCCAAGTCAACATCTGGTTAAAAAAAAAAAAAAAAAAAAAGAAGAAGAAGAAGAAGAAGGAAAAAAAAACAGTTTACCAGATAAAACACCTTTTAAACTAGAATTCTCAATTGAAAAGGAATTAAGCTGGCCTAGTTTCTCCAAGGCAAAGCTGGAGTCAAAACTCCCCAAAATGCCACTTCTTGCCCCCACCGTCTTTTTGCTTTCTTCGTCCATGTCAGGAAAAGTTTGCAGCGCTTATCTACTGCAGGTCACAATTTCCAACAAAATTACAACAGCAATTCACTTCAAAGATGGGCAAAAATTGGATTCTGCACTCAATCTGCTGAGCATCTGCTTGGAGTTTGATTTGGTAGAACGCCAGAATAAGATTGCGAATTGGTGAATTAGGCTAAGGTCGATTTTCGTAAACGAGGAAAATTGGGCGACCAAATCATGATTTAATTGTGATTTAATTAGCTTAGAGATCTAAATGGGTTTGGCTTCAAAATCCAACTCCTAGTTGGCATCCTATGTGTCAAATAGCGGGTGACATGTCTCTTTCTTGTTGTTTGATTGGTCCATGCGTAGTGCCATTAGACACGTGGGTAACGGTGTTTTTGTGAAGATGGTACTTAACATAATGGTGGATGGTGGACAGTGTTGAAAGTTCGGTGAGCATTGGATTACATGTTAAAGGTCGGTGAGTTAGTAGTTACCCTTTGAAAGTTTGATGAGTGGTCATTAAATTTACCCACTTGGGAACCCATTGATCTTTTCCTTTGATAAATATTGTTGGTAAACCTAATGCCTCTTCTAAGGTAAAACATTATTAGTTAAAAACAATGTGTTCATGAATTTGTGACTGCAAAGTTTTATCCCCTGATGTTTTAGTTATATGTTAATAATACAGGCAGGCGTAACGACATCTTTTCCTCCTTACCATCCGTGTTTGTTTTTGGCTTGCCAGATAACCATCTCTCTCCCTTTAATTTTTTTTGGGCGTTGTTTAACATACGGTCTCAAGGGTTTAGGATTATCAAGGAAGCTTATAGCATATAGGGCCTTTTGGCAAGCTTTTGAAATGTCAAAAATTACTTACTATAACTAAGAAGCTGCTTTCCTACTTGGATAATTTTGTGGAAGTACTTTGTCTTGTTAGCCCTGCCAAAAAGACCTTTATAGTAAGATGGCTATACCTGGGTCTACTTTGCTAGGGAGACAGGCTAGAAGTTTAAAAGCCCCAGTTTCCACCAATTTGCTTGTTGGATTAATTGGATCTTTTCATCTTCCTCCGCTTTTTTTTTTTTGATAAGAAACTGAATCTTGTATTGCCCAAGAAAAGTCAAAAGGTTACAACACAGCAGTGGACAGGACATCCACCCCAAAAAAAACAGCTAGGGAAGCAACATCGCTCTAGTTGCTGCCCGCTACAATGGTACACAAGGAGCTAAAAGGGTCCAAACAAAACAGAAAATTATCTAAAACACTAAAAATTTCAGCTGCTCTTGCCCAAAGTCCTAAGAAGAATAATATGCTGTCCCAAATGTCGTCTAAAGATCTTTCCAAGCCATCGAAGATCCTTCTATTCCTCTCCTTCCATAATACCCAAGCTGCTGCCAAGACGCTTAGTTTCCAAAGCTCCTTTTTTTCCTTTCCATTGCCACCGAATGACCATTTAATACCCAAGCTGCTGCTCCTTTTTTTCATCTTCCTCCGCTTTACTCAACTGAAATTTGTTATTACAGTTTTTCCATTAATTTTCTTTCACAAATGAGTTTTCCCATTAATTTTCTTTCACAAATATATACTTTCATGTTGTTGAAGACCGTGTCTACTGCTGTTAATTTTTTTGCCTTTACTCAACATTTTTCCAGAGCTTGAAAGATCTTTCCGGTTATGCTGCTCGACATACATTTTGCATATTTTTAAGGAGAAAACATAAATACTAGAATAGACAAAGAGTTGAAATTGCAAAACTTCACGTAACTCATGCTCACTTCCTGCATAAACCAGGTTTTGTCAGTTTAAGTAATTTCGGTTTTTACTACCATCAAATATTATTTTGGTAAAATCATGCTTATGTAAAATCCTCAATTTATGTTTTTTACTGCTTTTCTTGGTGGATGACTTATCCACTTTTCGTTTTTATTGTAACTATTTGAAGCTTTTATTGTTAATAAAAGGCCCGGTTTCTATAAAAAATGCTTATATAAATCCAACTTTTTAATATGGGCATGTCATATCGAAATTCAACAATATGGATCATTGTTCTTTAATAAATACTTGCAACCATGTATACCGGTAATATGGCATCATATCTCTAAATATTGGCACCTTGGGTTTATTTTAAGGCAAATTACATTACACATCATCCATCCTCCTCTCTTTTTGTCAAATTTATCATTTTGCTTGTGTTGGCATTCCAGGGAATGATATGGGTTTTAGAACCAGAAAAGGTTCCAAAACCTGGGGCTTTGGAGAAGGTGGCTAAGGAGCAAAAGCGTAAAAAGGACTCTTTGGAGGTCATACCAATCCAGAAATATGCAAAAATTAAGGGTCACTGTCTTATCCTTACTGAGACAGATGGTTCCCATGCAGAGATTTCACTCAAGGGATGTAGTATAGCAGCTGTATCAGCAACAAGCTTGTCCTCAAGAAAATGGTGATTTAGCATTTTTAATACCATACTCCTGAAGGACTGTTTGGGTCTTTTCTGGTTGAGAATTAACTGTTTAATGATGGCTTTCCAAAACCTCAAATTATATACTTCAGTGAACATGCTGCTTGGTGCTTACATTTGAGGAAGAGAATACGTTCTCTCAACTCGCAAAGTGCTTAACTTCCTATTGTGATTGTTTAAGGTGACATGATTGACTGCATGTTTAGCCAAGCTTAAATTATAATCTAAGCTTGTCAGACACCTTTTATCTACACATTCTCTGTAACAACAATTTATTGCCATTTCTTTATCTCCTTATTTTTTGGGCCATAATTTGAACACTTGCAAGAAGTTTTAACTCTATCAAACATTATATGGTCCTTGGCAGCTTTTTCAAATTTTTAATGGAGTTTTGCGACAAGCATACATCCATGTAGGGCAAGTTGGTCTGCACTGAAAGAGATCTCGTCGAATTCATGACCAAGAAATATTGATCCCCAAATATCAACAACTAAAATTTAAAGGGAAAAATATATATCTTGTGATGGTAATTTATTTTCTGTATTGCATGCCGTGCATTTAGGAAAATCTATTTAAATTGTTCTAATCCACGTCAGGGGATGTCGTTTATGCTGTTCTAGCCCATGCCAGGAATTTCATATTTCATTTTTGAATTGTTATATAGAGCATTTGGTGATGTCTCTTTGGATTTAATGGTATTTGGGGTAACATTTCTCCACAATTACTGTGTTATGTACCTTGGTAATATATCTTTCTTTTCTTTTTCTTACAATAGGGCGAAAAGGTTTCCCATTAAAGTGGAAAGCAAAGGTTCAGTAATATATAAGGGAAGTAAAATATTGTACATATATCTTGAAACGTCTTGGGACAAGGAGTCTTGGTGCAAAGCCCTTCGCCTTGCTTCCTGCAATGAAGAAAAGCTTAAGTGGTTCACCAAGTTGAAATTGGAGTTTCACAATTACCTCATATCATTGAACGCAGGATATCCTTCTTTCACAAAACCTTCCGGGGTTTTCACTGCTGAATCACTTGATAAGCCAATTAAGATTGACGGATCATCAAGGCTTCGCCAGTTCCTTAAGAAACTTGCAAAGAAGGCTTCAAAAAGCGGAGTAGAATATATAGCTAGTGGACCTTCAACTTCCGGCCGTGAAGATAGAAAGTTGAGCGAGAAATCTTATTCATTCCAAGACCCATTACCTGGTCCTCGCTCTGTGAAAATGGTCCCAGCAGGAAAGCCTTCTAGCATTTCTCCTGATGATGCTAGTGTGGAATCATCAACATCAACTTCTACTGAGCCAGGCAGAAGAGACCATGTTTCTGGAATATCTGATTTAGAATCTAATCACAAGAATTCTAGTGATGAAGGAACACTTTGTTTGAATTTGTTAATATCACGACTATTCTTTGATGCCAAAAGAAATTTGCAGATTAGGAACTCCCTCCAAAGTCGGATTCAGGTTTGACCTTTTTGTATCTATTTAAACTCTTGTGACATTTATGCACAAATATTTTTGCATGTTTTAATGTTCTTCTTTCCTACACGATATATTAATCTTTCAATTTAGAATTAAGAATTCAGATGATATTTTTTTAGTTATGTATACATAATTTGGGTTCTTGTGGACTTGCCTCAGTTATAATTCACTGTGGACTAACTGCATTACTCATATTCAGAAATCTTATGAAAATTATGTCCAGATTATAAATATTGTAAGAGATTAGAATAATACTAGATTTTTCCTTGTTCCATTGGAACCATTTATTTCAATATTCCACAAAAGTTTTGATCGCCAACATATTGATTGAGTTGCTTGGTTGCAACCTATGAAGGAAGCAAGTTAGTCTTCAATCTTTCAATATAGGTGCAGCGTTAGCCGTTGTTAGACAAATCCACCAAAATTTTATCTTGTTGAGTCGTACTTGCTCATGTCAATGTGTTCTAGGACAGAAATATACAATCGTGTAATTAATTAAAAGAAACACCAACAGCGTGTGGCACTCAGGCGCTTTTCTTGTTTGGTGTTGAACTTGTCCATAGCCGTAACTGAAGCCATGCAAAGGTGCCTACTATGATAGTCAACAACCTATTCCATTAAATCTTATTAATTTAAGTTTGGCATGGTCAAATACTGTTTCACGTTGCAAATTCTCTCTGAGACAGCGAGGAGACTCTTATGGTCTGTCATCATACTAATACTTTTCAGGTTGAGGGTATTGCCAATTCATTTAAGCTATTATTTAGGTAACTGACTGTTGTGGGTTGTTATATGCAGATTGATATTGGTATTATGATGCATAACATTCATGGTAATTTCGATATGTATTACTTAGACATAAGTGCATCAAAGGTTCCTCTAATGAGTGCTTTCCCCACTTCTTTTATATATATGTGTGTGTGTGTGTGTGTGTGTAATCTTGACAATGTGTTGAATAGAAAACGTACAACATATGGCTCTCATCAAGTGACAATGTAATACAGCATGCTAGATGATGTTGAGTGGGTACAATGTTATTTGTAGACAACTAAACCATATATTTTACTAGCTTGTATTAGGATATAATCCATGTCATGATATCCTACCTAAGCATGTTCCATTGTAACTAATATTCTATTAATACAAAGGCTGTTTCTTTTTGAAAAAAAAAAAAAATATTCTGCACTGTAACAGAGAACACTATCCAACATGCGAACCCCCAATTACCTTGGTGAAGTCACGTGTACTTCTGTAGATCTTGGTACTCTGCCTCCACACATTCTTGCGATGAGGGTCCTTTCCTCAGATACTAATGACCTATGGGCCTTGGAGGTTGATGTGGAGTATTCTGGTGGCGTGGTTTTGGAAATTGAAACAAGGCTTGAAATTTCAGAGCTGGAACTTGCAGGAGAGCAAACTAGCTCGAATTCTGGCGGCGTTGGTGAAGTCACCTCTGATCTACTGGAAGGTTTTGAATATTTTGGGAAACAGTTGAACCTTTCTGGAGAAACAACTCAAGAATTAGAGCAAAAAGATGGAGATGATCCTGTACTAGGTATGTCATAAAACCGTTAATTAATTCTTTTTCCGAGTTTAATGTGCTTTCCAAGTCTTGATATTTGAGTTTTCGTTTTGAGACTGAACCAGTAATTCCTCTGCCTTGTGGCGAATTGATGCATCCACTGATTGGGTATGATGTATGGAATAGCTGTGCTGTAGCATTACTATTACTTTAGGCGTCTAAAGCTCCAGCACTTCCAGTTAGTGAAACATATTGACAACCTTGAATATTGCCTAGCATTACCATGATGGGTAAATGGGAAACATGGATGATTATATTTTAACTGGAGAAAAGCTGAGGAAGGAGAAAAGCTGATGAAGGATTTGCAGTTAACCTGAAGCAAAAGAATTTGAGATTTCCCATGGCATGATGATTCAATTTGACCAATATGAATACGAATTTTTCATGGATTTTTTGCAACTTTCCAACCCTTGGTTGATGAACTTGCTTCACATTATAAATCCAAGTAAAATGAACTCAGAGAGAACAGTCAAATATGACTTGCATGCGTTCACAATTTATAATAGCAATATAGCAATGATTCTAATCTAACTCATAGCACTTAATTAACCATCAGTATGGGGTATGGTTAAACTGGATGAGAGTAATTCCTGGATTTTCCTTTAGAAGTATAACTCGGGTTCTGTATCAATTTGCTTTTTGTGCACCCTAATTTTTTAGCTTCTCCATTTTACTAGTGATTGTAAGTGGCATAAAGTTAAGTTTCCAACCAGAACATTAACATGTTGATCCGTCAAGTATTATTTCTTTATTTTTTTAGGTCAATTTACCTCTTGCACATAACTTCATAATAGCATGCCTTTCGAACCTTGTTGGATGCATTTCCTTCAGAATATGGTGAATGAATGTTGCTCTTTGGGATAAACAAAGAACTGTATGCTTGGATTTTTTGGTTTTTGATGTTTGCTTTTGCGTGTTTGTTTCTAGTATTTCATCAAAATGCATAACCTGTGAATGATGAAGCAATAAGCATAGAATCCCAGAGCAGTGTAGTGGTACAGTCCATAAAAAATTATTTCTTGCTCCTATATTTATTGTTGCGTGTATCCTTGGGTTACACGTTTGTATTTTCCTTTGCCCTCTATGTAAATTGCAATCTTTTAAAAGATTGATGCTTGAAGTATCAATTGAACCGAAAACTTGTTCCCCGGAGAAACTGACTGGTAAGGAACAATTTGTGTTTGTAGTCTGGACCTGTATAATATTTGATAAAACCAGTAACAATGGATGTTAAAATCCAACCATTTGGGTTACAGTACTGGTTCTATAGTATGAAGTTGAAAGGGCTCATTTGTCATTTGTGCCACTGTAGTGGAAAATAGAGTGTGAGATTCAAATTTTTGGGCACAAAAACTTATTCTTTGGTAATGGACTTAGCAGAGATGATTGAAGACCTAAAGAAATATGATTTAGTTGATGGTGTGGTTGTCGATTGATGCTCAGGTTGCTGAAGGAAGGTAGGGTTCACTGGTTTCCAATGCCGGTTTGGTGGAGTTTTGCTGCACCAAGCATCGGTAATTCAATCCGAACTTTAGTAGCTATAACTACAAGGTTTTTGGGTGAGAGGCCATTGTGAAGGAAGATGCAATGGATGGTGGTAAAACTATAAAGAGTTGGCAAAATCTGAATGAGAATTTTGTTGAATTTGTATATACATATGGACACAACAAATGCGTCAAGATGGGGAAAAATCATATGAAAGGACAATTTGGAATGAAGGCTCAATCTCCGATGTTCCAGAATTTTCTTATATGGGGAGTGAGGCCAAACAAAAGACCTGAGAGTGGGTGGTGCTGCAGGTCAGATTACTCATTATCCATCCAAATTAGGGTGGGGGTGAGTTGGGGTAGTGCTGAGGGTGGATTTTGAGAGAAGGCCTTTTTTTGTTACTTCCACATTTTAACTTTGCTTTTTGTTTCATTTATTTTTATTTTTGTTCTTTGATTTTATTTTTCTTTATTTGGTTATAACTTTGTTGAGGTTAGAAGGTGGAATTGTCTTTTGTGAGGCATTATCTGCTAAATTTAACAAAACCATCCACAGGGATGAAACGTGATAAATAGAAGGCTGTTGAATCGATGTGTCGAAAAAGAGAAGGGATGAAATTGTCACAATCAAAAAAGTCGGGGCTTTTTTGTAAAGGTTACTCGTTTGAATAAGCTGTGAGACAACTCAGTTTACATGCTTGGCCCAGTTCTAGAAATGGGCATACTTAAAATGCAGTTGAAAAGTTCCACGGTGAACTTTCCAGAAATTTCAAATTTTATGTTCAAGAAATAGTGATTGCGTAGCGGATGCTGCATTTCTCTTGGAGTATATACATTTATTGTGGACAACGGATAGCCTCACTACCTTCTAAACTCTTGATTTACACAGGGAATGTACTGTGAAGAGTAATCATCTCATCAGAAGGAAATAGTCAAATTTGTGTCCATATTGCTTGACCGTTGTGCAGAATTGAGTACTTCTCTCTTTTGAGACCCTCACTGGACAAGTTCTGGTTAATATGTTTAGAGCATGGGTGTGTCGACGGGTGTTTATGTTCATAAACCTGTATAAATGAGTGCTGAAATGGTGTTTGGTAGTGTGTTGCAGATAAAAGGTGGTTTTGGGGAAGACGTAGCTCTCTAGAAAAATGTGTTTCTTGAAAGAAATACTGAGCCAGACTCTGATGAGCCATTACTAATTGGCCTGAGCTTTTAAATTTATTATATTATTCACCTTATATTGCTTCCAAAAATTCGTCCATCAAAAATCAAGAATTACACTAAAAAAACCGAATTTGTAGAAGTCCAAATAAACTCCTATCTCTTTCTCACACGAGCGCACCACACGTGCACACACTCTCACATTTCTGTCTCAATTCATTCTTAAATTCCTAATGAGGTTTTACTTATCATTTCGTCCATTAATTGACACTAAAGTCCGAAATATATCTACTATTCTTTGATCTCCAGCAACTTGATTCCATTGTTTATTTGTCTTCTGATTTTTGCATAAACTGAAATTTTTGTTTCGAGCAAAGATGATATATTAATCTCCGTAGGATGTAATTCCATAATCTCGACTCTATAACCATGCAGATGACACTAGAAACTCCAAAAGCACTACTCAATCATCTCAAGCGTCACCTCAACTGTCTAAGTGGAAGTCTATTGTACATTCTATAAAGAAGCAAGTTCAACAGGTTCATAACTTCGTTCTTTTATTTTTTAATTAGCTATTTTTGCTGCAGTATATTCAGTTTCAAAAACTCGTAGGATTCTCATCCCCAAGTATGGTCGTGAAAATAATTTTGTCGAAGTAGCTAGACTTCGTCTTCTTTGTTTAATTTTCACTTCAACTCCATCTTTGAATTTATGTTACTATTGACCTTTAATTATTGAAGGTTCCTATCTCATTGGGGGTGAGAGTTTCTTCTCTTCGTGGAACAATGCGAATCTATGTGAAGGCCCCACCTTCTGATCAGATATGGTTTGGATTCACATCCATGCCAGATATTGAATTTAACTTGGAGTCTTTTGTTGGTGAACACAAAATTACCAGTGGTCATGTTGCTTTGTTCTTGATCTGTCGCTTCAAGGTGAGATCATTTATTTGTGACTTGTTGATGTTTGCAAATTTAAGCTACATGGGTTTTTTTTTTTTTTTTTAACCTGTCTGTGCATAGCATTTTCAATCAACTGTTGGCTATGATATCATTAAGACATGAAGCGATACTCTGAAGTACAAATTCATCTGCCAGATTAAAATTGATCAAAGTTGAAGGACATTGACTCCATACTTTCTCCCGCAGGCAGCAATTCGTGAAACTTTGGTACTTCCAAACTGTGAAAGTGTTTGCATTCCTTTTATGTTAGCAGAGAAAGATGACTGGGTCCCAAAGAAAGAAGCTCCATTTATGTGGTATAACAATAATCAAGATACTGCTGGTAGCTCTACAACAAAACATGAAGCACCCAGTTCTCTACCTGGGGTTGAGAAATCAAAGAGTGTGGGCGCTACTGCTGAGGCAAGAAGTCAATCAACGGACCCCAGTCATGTTGATTCCTCAAATTCGAATGACCATTCTTTTCAAGAAAATGACAAGAATAACACGCGAGACATTGTGCTACGAAGATCCGAGGATAAACCAGATATTCGTCCTCTTTCATCTCAGTCGCTTTTCTTGACAGACAAGCAGAATGATACTTCAGAAGAAGAGGATTCTAGTAGATTTAGGAGACTTGGGACGAGGGAACGAATGCTTGGGTTGGGGAAGAAGATGGGAGAAAAGTTTGAAGTAAAGCGGCGTCACATTGAAGAGAAAGGAAGGAGTTTTGTTGACAGAATGAAGGGTACGTAGAGATGGAAGGGTGGCACTGGATTTCATTTGTCGTAAATATTAATTTTAGGTGGCATGATTTTATAAGCAGTAAGTATAGTTCATACTTGATGGTTTAGTAAATTTCTGTTGTAATGGGAAAGGGTTAAGGTGATTAAACCTCAAAATGCCCCCACGCAATTTACATCATCAAGGATTCAATGAAAAGGTGAATATTCAATGATTCATCTATTACATTCCCCAATACAGAAACCGTACAAACTTTTGTTACACTGTTGTGCGTCTTTATCAAAGTTATGTAGAGGGGAAAAGTTCTATTACGGGAACGGGTGGTTATTAAAGAAGGTTAGAGAACGCTTTCAAAGTTTTTTCTATGTTTGCGTCCTCCTTTTGCATTGAGGATGACATGTTTTGTATCGAAAGTTGGACACGATTAGGTCATCTCCAATGCACCATCCATTACAGTTGCTGTGCAGTAGAGAGAGAGGAAGGGGAAAAAAAAAAAAGAGTGGGGTCCACGCTTGTTTAAGTTTTTATTTTCTTAATCACTCTTATTTCAATTATTCCACTTTTTTCTCCATTTTTTCCCCTAGATTTTCGTATCACGTCTAAATATAGATGCCCGTTCAGAATTTTCTACTACTATTTTATTATTATTTTTGAATTTATTTTTATCTCTCTCACCTTTTTCTCATTTCCCTCTCTTTTTTCTCGACACTTCTTTCCGTTCGCTTTAAAATAAAATAACATTTTTCTTCATATCTATCTCTAACTCCTCTCTACTGTGGATGGCTTCCCAATTGATGGTGGATTGGAGATGCCCTTAGAACATACATTTTTAAATGTGACGTGTAAACAAATTTTGGGGTGGCCCACAAAATAAAATACAACATGCCTACGCAAAGAGTAACATTATTTGTAAGATTTAATTCAAACCGGATAATTAATATGCAAATAGTAACATTATTTATAAGATTTAACTCAAACCGCAGAATTAATGCAACAGGAAATCATGTGTATAGAATTAAAAGATATTTAGCGAGTGTTAAGATGGATATTTTAATGGATTTTAATGTGAAATAGGAGAGGAAATGAGTGAAATTGAATGATAGAGATTTGTATAGGGCATGTAGGTCCTACGAAATATGCAAATGTGATTGGTTTGACTAAATTAAAAGTGAATTAAAACGTGAAAATTTGTAAATTAAAAGAGAGATAAATCCAATTTCTTGTTCCATCATATATTACCTGTTAGTTTTGCCTCACGAACATTAGTAAATTAAGGTATGTTTTAATTGCCTTGTGATTATGTGAAAAACGTTAAGTTCCATTCTATGTCATATGGACTGATAAATATAGTTTTGATCACCTATCCACATATGAACAGATTAAAATACACACAAGTTGATGTGGCAATTTGCAAGTGATTCAGATAGCATGTAGGCCATACTATGAACCGATGGTAAACTGCCAAATTATTGTGCTGGTATTTTAACCTACTCACATATGGGTAGGTTATCAAAATTATTTTTTAAAATTTTTTTTGTTCTTTTTTAAATTAAAATTTACTTCTATAATTCCATTAAAATTAAACTTAAATTTTAATTATAAGGATAAAAATATTATTACTCATTTTATGTGGTGATAGAGAATAAATTATAATGGTTTTTAAAAATTTTTAATGTAAAAAAAGAGAGAAAATGAGTGGAGTTGAGTGGTAAAGATTTGTGAATATGATGAGATATATAAATATAATTGATTTATGATAAAAAGAATAATGGATAAAAAAATTATAAAAATAATAAAAAATGTTGGCTAACGGGTTTTTTTTTATATAAACAGCACAAAATTTTATGAATGTGTGAAAAATGTTAATTTAAGTAATTTAATTGCTGGATATTTACTTCACGAACAAATGATTTCTTGCGTCACTTCATCAAAATTGTTTAACAGAAGTTAACGGAAAAGACGGAGTAATGAATGAGAAACTTCAGCTACTGTTCTGAAACAATATTGAACTACACTGACCAACGAGAAAAATCATCTTCTGCCCAAAAAGAGGTGTTGAACGATAAGCGAACCTCCATCTCCAAGCGGACACGATTCAATTCCACGCAATGCATTGCACAATGTGGATTTAGAATCGGAGAAAGGGAGCGGTCAAATTTGGGAATTCTCGTTCATAGTTTTAGGGATTTTGCCTCTATTGATATTGACCATTTAGCGATTCCTGTTGAAAGCGCAGATCTATATAACTGCATCTTACACCCAAAGATATATAGGTACTGTTTTTAGTTGAAATGGCAGTTTCCTTGTACTCTGCTTGCCTTGCATTACATCAACAGACAGGAAATGGAAATTTAAGCTATGCTTCCAATGAATTGAATTTAATAAATCGAAATAGAAGAAGAAGTATAATTACTCCGTCTCGCGTTGTGAGGCCTCGGATTCTGCCTTCTGTGGAAGCAGAAACAACTGGGTCGCGGGTATATGTGGTATCGGACTTGCATACGGATTACGATGAGAACATGACGTGGGTGAGATCCTTGTCGATCGATAGTTTCAAGAAAGATGTTCTTCTCGTTGCAGGAGATGTAGCCGAGACCTGCGAGAATTTTGTTTTAACAATGTCCATTTTGAGAGAGAGGTTTCGTCATGTGTTCTATGTTCCTGGTAACCATGATCTCTGGCTCCGTAGGGAGAAACACAATTACGTAAGCATTTTTCTGATCTTTTCTTTTTAGTTTGTGTAATTATTATTGTTGAATGCTGTGTATTTGATTCTTGGATTTTTCTGAACAATTTTTAATCATTTGCGGTATTGATTTCAAAGTGTACTACATGACCAATTAAAGATGTTGGGATATTTCAAGCCTTTAGTTACTGCTGACAGGAGTGAAAATTGGTCATTTCAAGCCTTTTGCTCTTCCTTCCTTGTTAGAGCAATGGTCCATGGTGAAATTTATTTCCAAATTGTGCAATATACTCTTGTAAACTTGTCTTTTGTAATGAGCAGAAACTTACCCATATGCGACAGCATTCACTTATATGCAGATTTGTATGGATATTAAAATTATTTTTCAAACGCAACAAAATATTTTTTATTTTTTCACAATACCATTTTTGAGAGAGATGCAATTCTAAATTCAACTTGATGGTTTTTATTTGCTTCTTTTTTAAACCTCTGGCGGCTTCACTTTGTTCGAGTATGTTTGTCGCTGGTTTCTTTTCGTAACCTCAAAAACATAAAGACTATGTGTAAGGTTGAACGCTTCTTTCACATTGGCAATTTTGTCTTCTAAAAGATTCTGCTTCTTTTGGTATTTCTCAACGCTCTTCAGCCTTTTCCAGTCTCTAAAAATTTGAGCTTCTGCTAAGCCTTTTCTTACTCGATATTTTGCAATGCCTTCAATAATGAGAAAGAAATATCTGTCCCCTTGTTTTTCAAAGTCATATGTTATCTGATTGTCATTTTTATGGGATTTATACCTTACTCTCTCTTCACAAGGAGTCACCCAGTAATTCTACTACCTCAGCTTGTAAAGCCTTTGCGATCCCTTTCTAACTGATTTTTGCTGTTTCCACATTCAGTCTCATTCTCTTGAGAAGCTGGGTAAATTACTCGATGCCTGTGAAAGACTTGGAGTAGAAACTAAACCCAGCATAGTTGATGGTTTGGGAATTGTCCCATTATACTCTTGGTATCACGAGGTAAATATTTTTCAACGCCTTGGTTTGCTAATATCACATGTTATTTGCATTCCAGTCCGCATCACTGATCCTGAAGCCTATTATCTGGCTTACTTCCAGAGCTTTGATGAGGAAAGCGACATAACTGGAATTAAACTCCCGTCCCTGGAGATGGTGATTCACTTTCTTTCTCCTAGTAAGCATTTTGAATAACTACGGTTGTTGACATATACAGATATAAGCTTCTTTACGTTCCACTCATTTCTGTTCTTTTAATGTTTGTGTGTGCATGCTTAAAACAACCGTCGTTTAACATTTTTCTGAAGCAACGGCAAATTTGCTTACTGTATTATGTTTCCTCAACCTACTTCTTTGGTTACCGACTTTGTAATTGAATATCATATAAATCTATCAAAGCTTTACCAGCTAACTGGGGAAAATTAGATGGAGTTTAAGAATCTTCTGTTCATGTTTGACTAGTTATGTTGGTATTCCTTTTCCCCTTTTTGAATACTAAGACTTAGGAGCTAACATAATGGCTTATTATCACCGTTCAGGCGTGTAAGGACTTCCATGTATGCAGATGGCCTGATGGACTTGAAAATGGAGAGGCATCCCTTGCTCTGTATTTTGATTCTATGAATGACCGAAATTGGAATATTGTCAAAGATATCCAGATGAGATGTAGCCATATAGTATCTTTTTCCCATTTCCTACCTAGGTCAGTGAATTGCTTTTCCTGAATGCTAAACTTAGAACTTTCCTTAAGTATTTAATTAACTGGTGTATTACTTCAATACATGCTGTCCCTGCAACTGCATTCATCAAATATTGGTTTTATGAAAATTGAAAGGGTGATAGGATTGGAATTTTACAATTTTTTCTCACTTTTTTATCCATTTTCATTCATTTTTTCTTTTGCTCAAGCCAATCACATCCACATATTTCATGGGACCTATATGTACTACACAAATCTTCACCATTCAACTCCACTCATTCTTTCTCATCTTTTACATAAAATCCATAAAATATTCAATCCTATCACCCCCTGAAAGGCATTGAGTTAAAACCCTACATGTATGTAGTCCCAGACTTTCCTGTTCTGTACACATTAAATGTCATCAAATTAAATTTACTTTTTCTCTCTTATCCTTGCCAACAACCTACATATTGATTTGACAATTACTTCATATTTTTAATGCCTCTTTATAGATTCTCAACCACATATTCAAACTCAAATTTAGGCCTTGTTCTATTTGGTGTTAACCAAATCCGCACGCAATTCCGTATACCTCATACTCATTTTCAACCACACACACATTTCCCAAAATAATATTAACCACACATTTTTATACGGAATACCGCGCGGAACAACTAAATCCCCAATCAAACAAGGCCTTAATGTGTAATCTCACTATTCTATTGATGTTATCTATTGGGTGAATTTGCAGCTCTTGTTTGATTCTATGAATGTTTAAGGTTCGCTTTGGCTTCAAAATGGCTCACTAGAGTTAGATAGGCAAGGAAGCCGCAGTTATTTCCTTTTGTCAGTCTTGGAAAAATTAGCTTATCTAAGTTTCATGAGGAGCAGGTTACATACTATCAAATTTACACATTATATTGGAGACTTTGCTACAAGAGTGGGGCAATGATTTTTACACGTGAAGTTCAAAAATTACTTTCTTGATTTGCAAATACGAAATAAGTATATTGCAGGAAGTGTTGCCAATTGATTGAGTCGCTGAACTTTTCCATGCAGACTAGAGCTATGCCCGGAAAAGAGAATGCTTTTCTATCCCAACCTTCCAAAAATAATTGGCTCAAAGTTCCTTGAAAACCGAATAAGATCCATACGTGCAGATTTAGAGAAAACTTCAGTATGTCATGTTTTTGGCCATACTCATTTTTGTTGGGATACTACCCTAGATGGTATCAGGTATTTATATACCCTATATTTAATTATGTCTATGAATTTAGTAAGTACTTGGTAAGTTTTGTTGCAATGATGAGGGATCTCAACTAAATTAAAGCAGATACGTGCAGGCGCCCTTGGCATATCCAAGGGAACGCAAAAGGAGAATGAATGGAGGCCTAGATTGGCTACCATTTTGCGTGTATGCAAATGGATGTTTTTCTGAGAAACTTTCACCATGCTATTGGTCTGATTATTATGCTGTGAATCCCAGAACGCCCAACTGCACTCAACTTGCCCCTTGGGTCGCAAGGTTCTACGCTAGAACCTTATGATACATACATAGCAGGATGCTCTATTATTCATTATGTTTTGGTTAAGTAATTTTGTATCACGTGCTTATAGTCAGATGGCTGTCTTGTGTATATTCATTAAACTCTTTATGTTCATGTTGCATACTTAATTCCCGTAATATTTGGTTGGAAAGACGGTGGTCCAACTCTATTTCATATAGAGTAATGCTATTCATATAAATTACACAAACTATACATGATCCATATGTGAGCCCATTAAAATGAGTTCCATATTCACCTCTCTCACCTTATAGGTCGGGTTTTGTCCATTTCGGATCCATCTCTAGTCGAAATAGATGCACTAAAAATGGAGTAGAATACTTCGTTAATCACTAAACTTATTATTGTGTTGTTCAATCACCACTGCACTTTATTGCGTTACCCATTAGTCAATAAGAAGTGTTACATATCCATCACTGAAGTGGGCTTCGTTAGTTATATTTAAGGGAACAATTGATGTGGCGTAGCGACAAAGGTGACGGGGTTTAACAGCTTCGTCACATGGTGAACAATCTGCTTTTATGACCATTGAACATTTTACCGTGTTATTAGTTGATGATCACTGTATGCACCGATTAACACTACATCAATCAATATTTGAGGTACTATATTTATTAGGCATTTTTCATTTTTGTATTGACAATATATCACCGTGTCACAAATCATTTTCAACACCATAACTCTAATGTAAGTCACACAGTGGTGTCTAAAGAAAATACAAAATCACATGGACATAATCGTCGAGATGATCTCAAGTAACTAGTGTAGTATCCATCGATTAACTAGTGACTTTGATAAATATAATAACATGGTCATGTCAAATATCTACAATATCAACCACTATGGAGCCGTCTAGTTAACTTTAGCATGGAAACCATGGAGTCTAAACTATGAACAGTATGATCGTACGAGCACCGACACCAAAAATGGCATTGGGTGGGTTGAGGGTTGCGATTGAGCTGCGAGTACTTGCTACTGCTATTGTATACACGACCCCACCACCCATGTGCACCTCCTCCTGTATCCACCAGTTTCTGCCTCTCCAACTCAATCATTTCTCTTCTTCTCCCCTCTCCCTTTCAACCCAACAAAAACCCTAATTCTATCCAATTCAATTTGTTTACCTTCTTCCAAAACCCTAGGCGTCTCCGTTGCACAGCATAATTTGGATAGAATATTGCTTTTCACCAATTCACAACATTTCTGTGTTTATTGAATCATTACGATGTCGATGTCAATGTCAATGTCGATGTCAGCAGCTGACGGTAACGGCACTGAGGTAACCGTCATCGATCAGTCTCAGAGACCTCCAGCTTCCGTTGGCGGCGCCGCTGCGAACAACGGCGGCTTGGCAGTGAAGAAGCCTCCAGCCAAGGACCGCCACAGCAAGGTGGACGGCCGAGGCCGCCGCATTCGCATGCCGATAATCTGCGCCGCCAGAGTTTTCCAACTCACCCGTGAGCTCGGTCACAAGTCCGACGGCCAGACAATCGAGTGGCTCCTCCGTCACGCCGAGCCGTCTATCATAGCTGCCACTGGCACCGGCACCACCCCTGCTAGTTTCGCCGCCGTCTGTGCCTCTACCAGAACCTCCTCCATACATCACTCGCAGCTTACTCCGACGAACTTCATTCTCGGCAAGCGGCTCCGCTCCGACGACGAAGAAGACCACCACCACCACCACCTTCACTTTGGCCGAGAAGACATGGCTTCCTCTGTTGCTCCTGGAGGATTCTGGGCTTTGCCGACTAGGCCCGATTTTGGGCAAGTATGGAGCATTGCTCAGCAGCAGCCTTCTTCTTCCCTCAGATTTCTCCAGCAGCAACAGCAATTGGGAATTGGAGAGGCATCAGCTGCGAGGGTTGCTAATTACTTTCCCATAACTCAAGTACATGGCAATCACCTCAATTTGCTCGCATCCCTTTCCAATCCTGCTCATCAATCTTCCGAGCAATCAAGGGAAGTAGATGGTAATTGAAATTGAAATTCTGCTATGAATTTATAAGCTAAGTCATCAGTTGTGCATAAGTGACTAAGTTTCTGTAAATGTGAGTTAAGCCTTGGTTTTGTTGTTGTGAATTTTTGCCTTGGTTTTAAGATTATGATGCTGGTATTGATGAATTTCAGTATACAGCAATTGAGAGTGCTGCTGTATGGTTAAAGGGTTGATTTTTGGAGTAATAAAGTGAGATTGTGTGAGATGAATGAGATGAAATGATTGTGTGAGATTTGAGTTCAAAATAGTTAAAACTTGTTTGTTCCTTGCTTTTTGATGGGCTCTTATGTGATGTTCCATTTTGGGGAAGAACCAAGAAATTGATGTGTTTTATGTGATTTCCTTTCTCTTTGTTGGCAATTATTGTATTTGGTTTCGTGATTTCAAGTGAAAAATTATCTTCGTTAAGTCATTCATAGCAACGCAAACACCCTTTTAAACCTCGAAAATCATTGACACCTACCTACCTCAGTAATCATCAAGGAAAGCTGAGAATGGTGTTCAACAAAACAAAACTACAGAGAAGGGAAGAAGTTATTGTTACCTTCCTACTTGGGAAGTTGTCACATGGTAGGCCACACTATCAATAAAGATTTGCCACGTGTGTTCACTTAATTGGACTTATGGTTGAACGCGAGTCGGTCATGTAGATTAGACATGTCATTATCAAATTTGAAGGGTATGTTTGATTGGTGATAAGGTTGATATACACGTAATTTCGTATAAAATGTGTGATTAATATTGTATTGAAAAATGTGTATGTGGTTGAAAACGTGTGTGTGGTTATACGAAATTGCGTGTATATAACTCTATGACCAAAAGAACAAGGGTGTTAGCACCCACTTTTTAATGTATTTTAATGCATATTTTTCAAATTTCAAATTTGGTCAAACAAATTACATTCATATATCTCTCTACTTATTAAATCTCCACCCATTAAATCTCCACCATCTAATTTCACTCATTCTTTCTCATCATACTTATAAAAATATATTAAAACTCATCCGTTGTTGCACACTAGTGTATAAATTAAAATAGATTTTTATAAATTTTGCGGCTATTGTTCTGTTGCTAGCGTGGGCAACATAAGAACAATGTCCATGCCAAATGGCGCTACATCAGTATTCAAAAATTAAAAAAAAAAAATTAGTATCTATGATAAGTTAGATGAATAATATATAACTGTCTCTTAATGGTGGGGAGTCTCACAAGCCCACACGAATTTTTTTATCGGAGTGTGGTACTGTAATGTGCTCACAGTGGGTAGGAGAACAACACCGTAGATTTTGATATGAAAAAAAAAAAAAAAAAAAGAGAATGAGTGGAGTTGAATTGCGAAAATTTGTGTAGTACATATAACCAGATAGTTTGATAAAATTCAAATTTAAAATATATATATATATATATATTTATAAAAATAAATATGCTACCGGGCACTTATATCGTTGATAAGTGTAAATTTACACTTATTGTATACGTTAAAAATATATATTTGTCACTCGATTGCGATATGAATCGTTTTGATCTTCGGGTATTTTGCTAGTGTGGAGGTGAAATATAGATGTGGATGATAATAATTGTATAAATAGAGATCAAAGTATTCTAAAGAAAATCAGACAAATGTACCGATCTCCATGATTGTCTCATGTGTTGTTGATATGCCATATGATAGGCCAATTCCATCTTGATATTCCATTAATCCCATTTGTCATCTTGATAAATGACAAAGTAAGTATGTAACACATGAAATACTCCCTTCATTCCATACATATAGTTCATTTTTTCTTTTTGAATTATGCCACATATATAATCAACTTTTTATATTTAGTAGTATTTTTTATATTTATTTACAATTATATTCCACCTATATAATTGAACATATAAATATATTTATGACTCATATTCATTTAAATAAGTGTATTAAAAGAAATTTATTTGTAAATTTATTTTTTCAATACCATTCTTAATCCCTATATAAAAATCAAATTGGACTATATATGTGAGACGGAGGGAGTATTATTTTGGGCAAGGGAAATTCATTAAAGGATCGGGCCGCAAAAGCTTATGCGCAAGTATTTGCTCCATACCATAGTTGCGCTATCATAAAAGCTGTTAGTGCAGGGATGCATGCCTTTCCTAACAAGGCACAGCTATTGAAGAAACCCGCGAAGATGATAAGTTTATATTTCTATTCAAGCAAAGTTAAACTAAAAAATATTCACAACACATCGCGTGATTCCCATTAGCAAAATAGTAAATATTTATTCTTTCCATTACTATTTATACTAAAACTAGTATTACGCCCGTGCAATGCATGAAAATAATTAAATTTATATACAATAAATAATAATTGATATAAAATTATAAATATAAATATTAAATTACATAATTAATGTAATTTATGCATAAGAGATTACATAATTATAAACAATTATTGAAATCTATAATATTGTCTATTATAGTCAATGCAAAAAATACGGAATAAATTCACAATTGTAAATTATAAAAATTCGTGTGTATCGCATAATTAAAAAGTTTATTCATATGTGTAAGTTTAATTCTAATTGTTGTGCATAAAATTGCACAACAATGCTGGTGAAGATTAATTAATTAATTGTAAACAAACCATTGGAAATGAATATATAAAAATTCTTTGACTATTATCAAAACGTATCTTTCTCGTTGGTACATATCAAATTTATATCGAACACCTTTTTTCTTTTTGAAATGGACATTACGCACGCCAAATTTTGTGATTTTATGCTTTCTTTTAGTAATTAACTGTAATTACTACGTAATTTTAGCTCCATTGTATAAAAAATATTATGCTTAATTTTATGCAACTTAAATTTGTAGTAATACCAATAATTTTCCGCATCTACATAATTCATTTGATTTCTTTCCATTTATATAAACTGTATGTTAATTTTAGATAGAAAAACTTTTTATTTTTAATTTTATATACTTAGAAAAGGCAAAACCATGCAATGCAAAATCCAGTTCGTGAGCATATCACATCAGCCGCATTAAAAACGAAAAAGTATCAATTAATTTTTTTAATTACAAATCGTGTGTCGTGTTGGCACTGCCAATAGGCCGTCTGCCAACGTGACACTTCAATTATAATAATATAAAAATTAATAAATTGCTATTTTACTTAAAAATAAATAAATTATTCAACATTTGGGTGATAGGAATTAGTTTTTAATGATTTTTAAAGGTTTTTAATGTAAAGGATGAAAGAGAATGAGTGGAGTTGACTAGTGAAGATTTAGATATGATGTGATATGTGGATATGATTAATTTGGAGAAAGAAAGAATGAATAAAAAAGTGATAAAAAATGGTAAATTTTTTTTAAAAAGGTTGTCTAACACATGCATAGATCTAGTTATTATAATTTTAACCATTCACTATTTGATTTTTAAAAAAAAAAAAAAAGTAAAAAATCCCACTATTTTTTAACAGACCAATTCACGTAACTAAGCAAAATTATCGAAACCTACAATTTTATCATGATAAAATTAAATAAAAAAATATTTATTATTTAATATTTTGAATTAGAACTTTAAAAAATAAAACTATATTTAAAGTATTTCCAAAACAAATTTTTTCTCATCAAATGTTTGTTTTAAATATTGGTTTATTTTTAATTACTATTAATTAATGTTGGTTTATTTCCAAAAATAATTTTATAATTTTCTTAAAATATTTAATATATGCCACGTTGGCATCTTACAAAATTGTATCATCTTTGAGTTCACTAATTTTATAACCATTTTATCGACTAATGCTTCCTACTTAGAAATTAACTTCTTATAGCTTGGCCATTTCTTAAAAAATAAAAATAAATCATTGTTAATTTTTTTTAATATCAATAAAATTATTAATTTTAACATAAATTTTTGGGCGAAGCAAATGATTCTTCGAGAAAGATTGTGTATTTAGAAAATGAACAAAATTTTATATAAAAAAAGATGAAAAAGTAGTATAGCAAAACACAGTATCGAAATGTTTGATAGAAAGAAGTGAATAGATAAAATCTCGGCGGTAGTTTGGCTCGATTTTCAACAAACCAAAACAGCCACCGCCCCCAATAGAAAAAACCATAGAGAAGCTCAAAACAGAAGTTGAGCAAAAGGTATCATTACATTTGAGGCAGTAGTCGTGCGTTGTAGTTGTTTGGCTAGGCTCATTCAACTGTTGAGTTCTGATTTAAGTGTGCAGGAAGCTAAATCAGAATTAAAGCTGCAACAAATGTAGGAGTTAGCTAAAGCTGGATTGGCTGCCGCAATTGCAAGGGAGAAGACTTCCCAGATTGAAAAAATGGCGGAAGCTAATCTTAATGTATGATACCTGCTGATGTTGACTTCACATCTACAGCAAGTCAGCAACTATTTAAACTTCTACACCAGAAACTTATTCGCGGAATTGTCTTCATCTAAAGTGAAACTTTTACAGAGCAAAGTTGGCCTGCTAAAATTTGTGGGTGAGGTAGTTTTCAAGTACAAGCAGAAGAAAGAGTCTAATTTTTTTCAAAACACGGGTACATAGGAAACCATCGGCTACATATAATGATATCCTACCCACGTGAGTTGGTACCCACGCAGGAAAAAAAAAATTGTGGGTCTTCCTATCCAACGAAGGGATATGTATTATCCATCCGACCCAATGTGGATACTATAAAAAAATTCTTTTAAGATGATATGACGCCACCACAGGGGCGCTACGTTGGTATGGGCACGTACCCACGTGGTTAGGAGATCAAATCCAGGTAGGGTTGGCAACGGGTCGGGTCGGCCGTTTCCGTGGCCGACCCGCGAATAAAATTTCGACCCAAACCCGCCCCGTGACCCGCGAATAATCGGGTCGGGTCACTGCCGGATCTGGTCAAGCCGTTGACCCGATTGTTGACCCTCTTTTTTTTTTATATATAAATAAATTTTTGAAACTCAAGTATATTGGGTCAGGAACAGGAATAAGAGATTGAGTATATTGAGTATTTTTGAAACTCAAGTCGTTGACCTGATAGTGAATAAAAGATTAGCCAATTATGGATTTAGTCATTTAGCATTGAGGGACAATATATTGGGTTTTGGTAGTGGTCTAGTGGATAGTAAACGGCATTGGGTAGGGTAGTTGGGTCTTTGTCATTTACAGTTGGATTTTGTTTGGATAAACTCAAGTCTCAAACATAACAATTTAAAAAAAAAGGTGGATATGTATTTTTGGCGGGTCGCGGGTCGCGGGTCGGGTCACGGAGCCGACCCGAACCCGACCCGTTACCCGCGGCGGGTCACGGGAGCCGACCTAAACCCGACCCGCCGACCCGCGGGTCGGCAAAATTCCTTCCCATTCGGGTCGGGTCACCGGCAGGTTCGGGTCGGATCGGGTCATTTTACCATCCCTAAATCCAGGCTACATAAATCCCTAGTTAATACAAATTGATGGTATTACTACAAATAGTATTATGTGAGTGAAAAAGTGGCACCCTTCCCAAAATTTGGTAAAGGAGGAACCCCAATAAATTTAAATTTTATTTTGAGTTACATGTAGCCAATGCAATGGTAACTTTTTTTAGTTATTCTATGATCTAAAGGTTGTTGAGCGGACAAATGGATTCATTTTATGTCATTCAGTATCTTGGATGAGGTTTTACAGATTATTACGGTGGGCTCGAGTGTGTTAGCGGATGAATTTTAATGTATTTTTATGAGTGAGAGGAGAGAGAATGAGTGGAGTTGGATGGTGGAGATTTAATGAGTGGAGAGATATGTGGATGTGATGTGATTTGTTTGACCAAATTTGAAATTTGAAAAAAATATATTAAATGCATTAAAAAGGATCCGCTAACACGCTTAAGTCTACTTCACAAAAAAAATTTCGGATACAACTTTTTTTGTTAACCATAAATCTAAAGCCAGAAAATATGTTCTTTTATTTTAAAAAATAAACTTTTTAAAACTAAATCATATAGATAGAATGTATATCACATGAATTAGATAAACATATACGTAAATCCTACAGCAACTAAATCACTTAGTTTGGACAATATAATTTTTCCTTAATTTACAAAATTTAGTGATGACAAATCTTGAAATTTCCCTAAGTCAAGTAGTAACTATGGTATGAAGACTATAACTAATAAATATAAAATTTTATATTTCAACATGAAAAAATTAATAATAAATTTAATATTAGTATTTTGATAATAATATAAAATTTATTGATGAAAAATCTCAAAATTCCCATATTATTGATTGCACTTTTCGAGCAATAGATTATACAACATGGAAAATTTTCCACAATATTGAGAACAAACATATTGTAAAAATCCAATTATAAATTTTAATTTAAAATGTCAAGAATAAGATTAAAAAAATTCAATTATCAATTTTTATTGTTAAAGAATCCAATTAACCGCTCAATTTTTTAAATTCTATTTATAATTTCTTAAATTAATCCATATCTTTTTTTTGATATAGAGATATATATTTATTTAAAATTGAAATTCGAATAGTTTGAAAATTTTAATGAAAAAATTATAAATAGACTAATAATTTTAAAGTTTCAAAAAAAAGAATCTAAATAAATTAATAATTTGAAATTTCAATAAAAAAAGATTCAAAATAAATTAATAATTTGAAATTTTCATTAAAAAATTAATAATTTGAAAATTTCAATAAAAAGGTTCTAAATAAATTAATAATTTAAATTTTCAATTGGAAAATCTTGAATTTGAGATTGAAATTAATAATTATGTGGTGATTTTGTTTGAGATCAGTTCTTGCATTAGAGATTGGAAAATTTACCTTATGTACTTATTAGTAGATTTTTAAGGTTAGCCAAACGTGAATCATGTTGCATGGGTATGCAAGTTTTCAACTTCTCTGAGGGGGTTTTCAAGAAAACTTTGTTGCATGGGTATGTAATTAAGTTTTCAACTTCTCTAAAGGGGTTTTCAAGAAAACTTTTATGAAATTGATGAATTGTGTATTTAATCAATACATTTTGTTTGTAGTTTGTTATATAAACTGCGATACATTTCATAATTTAATATGAATGGATGTATATATAAAATATTCTAACTTATACATACCTACATACATACATACATATACATACATACATACATATATATGTATATATATTCTGAGTTGATGCAGTTAAATCTTCATGACTTATCCAAGCTATTTTAGGTGAATTTATTTTATAATTGTAATCGATGTAGATAATAATCAATCAAGATATTATTTTTGATAAAATTTAACTGCCTAAATTACATCTTTTTAAATACAACTAGTATTTTCTCTCGTGCGTTGCACGGGGAGATATATAAGAGTTCGAATTATAGAAGAGGAATGGAAGATTGAGTTGCATATTTGTGATTATCCAATGCGTGATTTTACAATTAAATTTTATTTTTTAATTCAGAAAATGAAACTTTTCGTGGCAAAATGACCTCATATTATATGGGAGATATATAAGAGTTCGAATTCTAGAAGAGGAAGGAAAGATTGAATTGCAAATTTGTGATTATCCTTTTACAATTAAATTTTATTTTTTTAATTCATAAAAATAAAACTTTTGGCGGGAAAATAATCTCACCTCATATTATCTCATATTATATGGGAGATATATAAGAGTTCGAATTCTATAAGAGAAAGGAAAGATTGAGTTGCAAATTTGTGATTATCCTTTTACAATTAAATTTTATTTTTTTAATTCATAAAAATTAACTTTTGGCGGGAAAATGATCTCATTTTATTAATATATAGATATAGATATAGATATATAGATTCTGATTTGAACTACAATCTTAAATTTCAGACGTATATAGTACGAATGGAAAACATATAGATTGTAGGATTCTATCTCCTATACTATTTAATTATATATTAGCTCATTGGTCTAAATAATTTGATAGTATTTAATTGCATTTCATGTCAATCATAATTTTCTTATCTTCTAATAATATTTTTCCCAATAAGTAATTTATTTTAAGTAAAGATAAATTTTTCAATTTCTTATATTAGTCAACTATAGTGATAATGATCGGCTTCAATTTTAATAAATTTATTATATCCAATTTTCTAACAGTTTACTTCCAAAATTATATCTTTTAAAGTAGAATTTTGATTTGAAGTGTTTTATATTCGGATATATGCAGATTGTTGGATGCCATCTCCTATATTATTTAATTTCACATTAACTTAGTGGTTTAATTTTTAGTGATAAGTAAATAAATATCTAAATTATATATTTAATCAATAAAGATTAAATAAGATGACGAGTAAATAAATCTCTAAATTACGTATTTCTTAAATTACATATTTAATAAATAATTGGCCATTGATTCAATCAACAATTGGAATCATACGACCGAATCAAAATTTTTCAATTGGATTTCGACTATGCTAAATATTTATTTAGGATTTTATCTCCTAAATAAATACTAAGAATCCTAACTACTTTAAATTATATATTTTATATCAATTTATTAATTTTTAAAAATTATCGATTAACTCATCTTTTTTAATTACTAATCATATATATTTTAAATTTGTTTACATTATACAAATTAATTTAAATTCAATATCAAATCATTCAAAATTTGATCAAGATAACATAAAATCTATGAGATTTTCATCAACCGCATTAAGAATCCCATCTAATTTAAATTAGTTAAATTAAACATCTAAATTGATGAGTTTAAATAAATATGTTAATATACCGAGTATGCTACGTCGGCGAGTTTATAACTAATATATTAATATATATGGTTAGTATGTCGAGTGATAAGTGTTTGAAAAGCTCTTAAATGATACTCCAATTGTCGCATTTTTATTCATTTTCTATTTATATTAAAGTATTATTTTATGTATTTTTGTTATTTTTGATATTAGGATTGAGAAGATTGAAAAGAAGTGGAAAATGAGTAAAAAGTGTAGAAATATGGAAATTGAGACCAAGATAAACAAGTTTGAAAGTTGAAGGACCTGAGTAGCAAATAAGTTACGGGCATAACCCGTAATGGTTACGGCTGCAACCATCCCGCTGAAGCCACAAACAAAAAGTTTCAGAGGCCTAGTTAGGCCATAACTCCCCATAGTTAACGTAGTCACCCCCCAAAAATGGCCGAGCCAATTCCATGGCGAGTGTGAGTTACGGCCGTAACTCACCTTCACTACGGTCGTGACCATAACTCACTTTCGTTACGGCCGTGACCCTGTTTACGCGGGGGAATTCTGTTTTAGCCAAAATTCTATTTTCAAAAGAATTTTGGGACCTTTTGTATACGAAATTGAACCTATAAATAGAGATATAAGCTGCACAATAAAGAAGGAGGCTTTATACCAAAATTTAATTCATTTTTCTTTAATTACAGCATTGAAATGAATGAATTTTTCATGAAAGTCTTAACACATTAGAATGACAAATTACCGGAGAGTTGGAGTTCGTGAAATATCTAGGACAGATGGCGGTTTCATTTACGGTATGGATATAGAAAAGTTTCATGCTAAAAAAGGCAAATCAAGTACTCCCTTCGTGCCCCAAAGATAGTCTCATTTTTATTTTTACAAAGATTAAAAATTTTCAATTAATAATCTTTGAAAGAACATAATTTTTAATATACTCTTATATTTATTTATTATTCCCTTTTAATACTTCTTGTATTTTGATAACGATACATATTAAAATATGGGCATATAAGAAAATTAAGAGGCCATTCTATTTATTTTGTATTTTCTGTTTTCATTTTCGAAAACGTTTTGGCATTTTCTGTTTTCAATTGTTGTTTTGAGAAAATTGAAAATGTGTTTAGTTTATTATTTTAAAAAAAATATTTGAAAAGAAAAAATAGAAAATGTGTTTGGATTATACTTTTTAAAAAAAATACAATTTCGTATAATAAAAATTACAAAAAAGTCCTAAAACTTTTAAAAATCTTCAAATCGGCCATCATCTTCACCAACCTACCCCCACCCCCACCCTACCCCGAACGCACCCTTTCTTCCTCCTCTTGTAGTCGCCGACGACCTCGTCGGCGACTGATGACCACCTGCCAAGGTGGTTCTCCACCTGCCAAGGTGGAGAACCACCTGCAGATGGTGGTTCTCCACCAAATCTGGTAGTTCAACATTTTTTTCCGGTGGCGGTTGGCGGTGGTCGTTGGTGGTTGGGACTAAAATATACAAAAACGAAAATTTGGGACTCAAATGTAATAAAAGTAAAGTTTAAAATCCGAAAACGCGTTTTCCTTGTTTTCGACATTTAACATAGGAAATGCCGAAAATGTTAAAAAAATATTTTCGAGTTTTCTATACAAATCTTGGAAATTTTTTTGAAAATGTGTTTTCGAAAATAACGAACAGAACGCGTTTTCAACATTTTTGAAAATAGAAAACAGAAAACGGCCTGAAAACAGCAAACAGAACGCACCATAAGACATTAAATATGAAAATGAGACTGTATTTTAGGACGGACTAAAATGGAAAATGAAACTATCTTTGTGGGACAGAGGGAGTACTACTATACAGCTGCCGGTTCAAAATTTTATTTTTAATTTCTTTTAATAACTATATTTATGAAGGCCTTGTTCTTTCCCCCTATCTTTCTACCATAAAATTCAAAAAAGTTTCCGTTCTCATCCTTTTCAACCGCACATATAACTATGGCCAGGTTCAGGTCCTAGCACTGGTAGAAGTTTATCCTCCCAGCGGTGAGACAGGCCCTCCCGCGGGCTCTACTGCAATCGGGGGGGGGGGGGGGGTTCTCTACTGGAAGAGATTGTTCTCCTCCCAGCGCTGGGAGGAGAATAATCTTACACATAATTATCTTATATTTTTTAATACATCATCTCTCATTTTCAACCATAAAATTCACACACAGTTCTAAACTTTTTGGTAAAATTGTGGAAAGAACATTGCCGAAATGTTGTGCATGAATTCTTGAGTAAGACTCAAGTCTCCGCAGTTAAGTCAACGAAAATTGCTGCACTGTTGGAAATACTACATGCAGATGAATTTGTCTTTTATGATTGATAATATATTTATCGCATAAAACACAAAAAACCACCCACACAGACACCCATTAATGATTAACGTGATTGAACCTTCTTATCTCTTGAAGTTTGTTCCTAGATCGTCGGCTTAGTTTTGTTTTACATGATACTTGATAGTTAGTGGGTCATATTTTAGCTCCCTTCAGGGGAAAATTTTTAGGGGTTGTGCTAGTAGAAATTATTACCTAAAAACAAGAAGAAATTTTATATGTATTCCATTAATTTTTTTTTATTAAAAACTAAATTGATTATTTAAATATTTCAATGAAGAGTTTTGATTGAATATTGAACAGTGTACTTGAGAGCTTGTTTGACATGCAACAACTCATTTTAATTTGATTTACCACTTCATATTTTTTTAACACGTCAACTCTATTTTTCAATCCATACTATAAAAATTATTTTCTCAAAAATCTCTATAAATCATATTCTAGATTTTAGATATTAAAAAAAGGGAAAATGAAAGTTAAAACAAAACTTCACTTGACATGCAGATGAATCGATTTGAACGGTTTGACTCACCTGTGTTAGTGTATCCACTATTAGAGTATTTGCCTATTCCTTTAGTCAAAACTTAAAACCAAAAATTTTTGAGATTTTTTTAAAAGAAATATCAAAATCCTAGTGGGCCATGTTCCCCACTAGGACCCACAGTGGATCCACCTCCGATGATACCCGCACGAGCGAAGTGTCACATTAATTAGAGTGTGTTAGCGGATGAGTTTTAATGTATTTTTATAAGTAGGAAGAGAGAAAATGAGTGGAGTTGGATGGTGGAGATTTAATGAGTAGGAAATAGATGGATATGATTTGTTTGACCAAATTTGAAATTTTTAAAAAAATACATTAAAATACATTTTTGGAAGTATGCTAACACCCTCTTCCGATGATGGTAATTATTTCGTATTATGGCCAAATTAAACTTTATATTTGTATTCTGTAATTTCTAACGGAATAATATAACTTGAAAAGTTTACACAAATTTTGGAAAAAATAAATAAATAAACAAATAAAAATAAGGAAAAAAATTTACACAAAAATTGCATGTGAGGCCGATTGGTAAAATAACAAGTATTTGATTATCTCCGTCTCCATATATACATACATATAAATATTATAATGTACAGATATCTATACATTATAGGGGTGAATGGGAGTAACTTTTAATGATTTTTAATGGATTTTAATGTGAAAGAAGAGAGAGAATGAGTGGAGATGAGTGGTTGAGATTTGTGGATGTGATGAGATATGTGGATGTGATTGATTTAGGAGAGAGAAAAAAATTGAAAAAAGTGGTAAAAAATGGTAAAAAGTGAGAAAAAGAGGATCCATTCATGCTTATATGTAATGTAGTGAGAGAAAAGTATTTTATTTTTCTTTTCCTCTCTAAAAATTTGCCATGAAACAATCTCAACTGTTAACTAGGTCTATAGAAACACTCAGTCTACCATCTAAAACAAAAAAGGGACAGCACATCTTCGATTGCCTTTTTTTTGCATCTAAAATCAAAGACAGATATTATGATTTTATCAGTTTCACATTATCTTCAGTCGCTCAACCCTCCAAACAGGCTAGGTACTCTAAGAGCATCCAAAATAGATGAGTTAAGGTAGATATTAGCATAAAAAGTCAGTAAAAAGTTGTATTTATTGTCTACAATGAATATGTTAAATTACATGTTAAAAGAATTTTTTAGCCACAAGTTAAATTTCTTGTTAAATCTATCTACAACTTTAACATGTGAGGTGGCATCTTTGTGCCTAGGAAATGATATTTTTTAAAATTATTTCTTCTATTACTCCTTTTTTTTAGTATAATGACATGTTGGCACATGGTTTTTTTTGGCTAAATTTAACATATCTATTATAGATAACAAGTACACATTGATTTTGGCAAATGATCGAGTGTATCCAGGTGTGCCACAGTTATAGTACTCCAAGATTTTCTGCTCATATACGACCTCCGTTAGAAAAAATGAGATCAGATCCAGAATCAACAAGGTAAGGTGAAGCTTCAGTAGTTTGAAAAATTTTCCAGCGATGTTGTTGGTCACGACTAGGGTGGCCTTAGTAATAGTAGCAGGGTAAGTAGTTCCAACTGGTAGTATGGCTATAGTCCTCTTGCCGACAAAGGCGGCTATGTATTTCCTGTCAGGTTGGTGACTAGTTTCCACCAATAGAGTGACTTTGATTGGGCTTTGTTTCAGTAGAGCTCGTATTGTTGCGCCGATGTACGGATTTGATGTATCTTGTACTTTCTAAAAAAAAAAGATTTAAAAAGAATTTAATTAGGGACATATAGTGTTAATTTCAACCTTCAAATTTAATTTATAGTTAAAATTAATCATTGAGTTAAATAATATGTTTATTAAATACAAAATTTAAAAAAAAATGTTAAAGAATAAACTAAAATATTTTTAAATTTAATAAATTTTGAGATTTCATGATGTTAGAATTTTATATATGTCTTGAACTGATTTTTTCTTTTTTATTGCATTGTTACTATAGAATACATTACTAAACAATAATAGTTTTATGACATCAAGCAAGCTAATTTTTCTAATTAATTTTCACAATTGTAGCTATAATTATAGTTTTTTACATCAAAAGTAAAATATTAATAAAATATCAAATAAATTTATTTGGAGCTAGAATGTAATTTGCTGCACTTAAAAAATGGCAATTCATTGATTTGAATTTCTCGTAAAAACATCAGATATCCACTTCCAAATCAATCTGCGATCAGCACACCACATATCATATTCTATTATGGTGGAGACTATTATTGAGAATATTGTTTCAGGGGATCCCATTAAAGTAGGTTGAGGTGTAACCATGTCTTATTAGGAGTGTTTTACGTACTGCAATTCTTTGTTGATTGCTTAACACAAATTCGTGCTGGTTTTCTCAGGTAATGAAATGTTTAATAATGATTTTTGTATTTTGCTAAAAGTATCTCCAATTTATTGACAATCCCTAAACTTTTCCATGCAGACTAGAGCTATGCCCAGAAAAGAGAACGCCTTTTTTCTATCCCAACCTTCCAAAAGTAATTGGCTCAGAGTTCCTTGAGAGCCGAATAGGATCACTTCATGGAGTTGTGGAGAAACCATTAGAGTGATGGGATACTACCCTAAATGGTATCAGGTAGTTTATACCCTACATTTAATAATATCCACTCTTAATCCCCTGCCCACGTGTGGCATGCATGTCAAAATACACACACTAATGTGGTAATTTACAGTTTGTTCAAAATATGACCCGCACACTGATGTGGACCACGTGTAGATTGCCACCACAGCGTGTGGGAGATATAATTATGTGTAGTAAGTTTTGTTGTAACCAGGAGGGATCTCCACTAAATTAAAGCAGGTACGTACAGGCACCCTTCGCATAACCAAGGGAACGCAAAAGGAAAATGAATGGAGGCATACATTGGCTTCCATTTTGTGTGTATGCAAATGGATGTTTTGCAAAGTAACTTTCTCCATGCTATTAGTCTGATTATTGTAAGTGGTAAAGCCACTTTCTTTGACAAAGGAAAAGAGAAGGAAAGTCATGAAATGAAGCTACCAACTCCCATCTCCAAAGTCAAGAATGCAAGCTACCAACTCCCATCTCCACGCCTATAAATATAGCCTTTCATTCTTCAAATCTTACACCCCAAAAAAGTGAGAGCAATCTCATAAGATATAGAGAGGAATAGAGAGAAAAATTAGAGAAAAAAAGATAGTGAGTTTCTCCTAAATTTTTCGTGTTATTCCCTTAATTTGTGAGGGTGTGTTTTCTCCTATTATAAGAGAGAGTGATTTTCATTTGTACTCTCCTTATATTAGAGAGAAGTTGTTGTAATCCTTTTGCTATAGTGAAATCCTTCTACAGTTTGCCCGTGGTTTTTACCCCGAATTAATTTGGGGGTTTTCCACGTAAAATCTGGTGTTTTCATTTTTCTCATTTCTATTTCGGTTGTAATTGTGTGTCGAGTTCCACAACCGATCCTAACAAGTGGTATCGAGCTTTGGTTGTGATTTTTCATTAAATTCTTAGTATGCTCTGTGGTTTGCAAAGATAGACTCCATCTTCCACATCGTAAACGATTTTTGAGAAAATCACTAGATCTATAGCCGAAGTTCGTGCTAAGATCGAGATCCGATTAGTGGAAAAGAGGCACCTATAAAAATGGCGACGAAATATGAAATAGAGAAATTAATGGAAATAATTTCTCATTGTGGAAAATGAGAATAAGCGATATTGAGAAAAGATAAGCGCTTGGCGGCAATTGGAGAAAGGCGACGATATCACGATGATAAATGGAGCGAGATGGATGGCAATGCTATTGCTAATCTACATCTAGCACTAGCCGACGGAGTATTGTCAAGTGTAGCGGAGAAAAAGACGGCAAAAGAGATTTGGGATACTCTCACAAAATTGTACGAGGCCAAATCACTACACAACAAGATCTTCTTGAAGAGGAAGTTATACACCCTTCGGATGATGGAGTCAATTTCGGTGACAGACCACATCAACACCACTGAACACTCTATTTTCACACTCACAACAATGGGGCATAATATAGAGAGCGGGTGAACGTCTGAAATTCTACTTGAGTCTACGGATTCGTATGATCAACTCATCATCAATTTGACCAACAATTTGGAGATATTAGTCTTTGACGATATTGCAGTTGCGGTTCTTGAAGAAGAAAGTCGGCGCAAAAATAAAGAAGACAGAATTGGGAGCTCACAAGAAAGCCAAGCTCTAACGGTGACGAGAGGTAGATCAACGGAACGTGGCTCCAGTGGGACTCAAAATCAGAGTAGATCAAAGTCGAGAAGTAAGAAAAATGTCAAGTGTCATCACTGTGGCAAAAAGGGGCACTACAAAAGGGAGTGTTGGCAGCTCAAGAAGATTGAGGAAGCAAAAGGAAAACGGCCTGAGACATTAAATGCTCAGGGTTGTGTAGCGAATACATCGGATGAGGGCGAGATATTATACAGCGAAGCAATGACAGTTGTTGAAGGCAGAAGAAGGTTCACCGACGTGTGGCTTTGGATTCAGAGCTACATGGCATATGACCCCTAGGAGAGAATGGTTCCACCAATATGAACCTATCTCAGGAGGATCTGTGTTTATGGGTAACGATCATGCCTTGGAGATTGCTGGTATTGGTACCATCAAATTGGTGATGTATGATGGCACTGTTCGCACCATCCAGGAGGTACGACATGTGAAAGGCCTGAAGAAAAATCTATTGTCACCGGACAATTAGACAAGATTGGGTGTAGTACCCATGTTCGAGATGGGAACATGAAGATTGTTAAAGGCGCGCTTGTGGTGATGAAAGCAGAAAAGATAGCAGCAAATCTGTACATGCTTAAAGGCGAAACACAACAAGAAGGAGAAGCGTCAACTGCGACGGTGAATTCGGGAGAAGACGTGACGATGATGTGGCACCGTAAACTTGGCCACATGTCTGAACGAGGTTTGAAAATTCTCTCAGAAAGAAAGCTTCTTCCAGGGCTCAAAAAGGTATCTTTACCATTTTGTGAGCATTGTGTTACTAGTAAGCAGCACAGATTGAAATTCAGCAGTTCAACTGCTAGAAGTAAAGCTATACTTGAGTTGGTTCACTCTGACGTTTGGCAAGCACCGGTTGTGTCCCTAGGAGGTGCCAGATACTTTGTATCATTTATTGACGATTACTCCAGGAGATGTTGGGTGTATCCAATTAGAAAGAAGTCGGATGTGTTTGAAGTTTTCAAAATCTTCAAAGCGCGGGTTGAACTTGAATCTGAGAAAAAGATCAAGTGTTTGAGGACAGACAATGGAGGAGAATATACTGGCGATGAATTTGATAACTTCTGTAAACAAGAAGGTATCAAAAGGCAATTTACGGTGGCACACACTCCACAACAAAATGGAGTAGCAGAGCGGATGAACAGAACCTTGTTAGAAAGGACAAGAGCGATGTTGAAAAGCTGCGAGGTTGGCCAAATCGTTTTGGGTGAAGCGATCAAGACCGCTGTTATGTGATTAATCGGTCACCATCAACCGCAATTGATCTAAAGACTCCTATGGAGATGTGGGACGGGAAGCCGGTGATTATTCTCGATTGCATACGTTTGGAAGTTCTGCGTATGCTATGTACAACGCCCAAGAAACATCGAGTTGGATCCAAATCCAGGAAATGCATTTTCTTGGGGTATCTTTGATGGTGTTAAGGGTATACGCTGTGGGATCCCACGCCCATAAGGTTATAATCAGCGAGGACGCGTTGTATTTGCGTAAGATAAGGTGCAAAGTGATGATAGCATTTCAAAGGAGAAACCAGAGACTCAGCAGTTCAAGTTGAAGATCAACTAGAACAAGAAGTTCTAGATTCTTCTGAAGCAGTACCAGAGCACGAAGAACAAGAGCAAGCTGAGTTTGTGACTCCACAAGTTAGACGGTCAACTCGGGAGAGAAGAGGACCAGCTTGGCACTCAGTTATATTATGGAGGGTAACATTGCATACCGTCTACTAACGGATGATGGGGAGCCATCAACTTTCATGGAGGCTATAAAGAGTCAAGATGTTTCTCTGTGGATGACAGCAATGCAAGAAGAAATGGAAGCTCTTCATAAAAATAAAACTTGGGATCTTGTTCCACTGCCACATGGAAGGAAAGCCATCGGAAATAAATGGGTCTACAAGATCAAACGAGATGGCAATGACCAAGTGGAGCGGTATCGTGCATAGATTGGTGGTGAAAGGATTTGCTCGGAAAGAAGGTATTGATTTCAACGAAATATTTTCTCCTGTTGTTCGACCGACAACGATTGAGTGGTTCTGGCGATGTGTGCTACATTTGATTTGTACTTGGAGCGATTGGATGTGAAAAGTCGCATTTCTTCATGGAGAACTTGAAGAAGAAATTTATATGCTCCAACCAGATGGTTTCAAGAAAAAGGAAAAGAGAACTTGGTTTGTAGGTTGAACAAATCTCTATACGGTCTCAAGCAGTAGAGATGTTGGTATAAGAGATTTGATTCCTTCATCACGAGCCTTGGATACAACAGATTGAGTGCAGATCCTTGTGTCTATAACAAGAGATTTGGTGATGGTGATTTCATTATTCTACTGTTGTATGTTGACGACATGTTGGTAGCAGGCCCCAACAAAGATCATATTATAGAATTGAAGGCTCAATTGGCTAGGGAGTTTGAAATGAAGGACTTGGGACCAGCAAACAAGATTCTAGGGATGCAAATTTACCGAGACAGAAATAATAGGAAGATTTGGCTTTCTCAGAAGAATTACTTGAAGAAAATCTTGCGACGCTTCAATATGCAAGATTGTAAGCCAATCTCTACCCCTCTTCCTATTAATTTCAAGTTATCCTCAAGTATGAGTCCTAGCAGTGAAGCGGAGAGGATGGAGATGTCTCGAGTGCCGTATGCATCAGCAGTGGGTAGTTTAATGTTCGCTATGGTTTGTACAAGGCCAGACATTGCACAAGCAGTGGGAGCGGTTAGTCGGTACATGGCGAATCCTGGGAGAGAGCATTGGAATACTGTGAAGAGGATCCTGAGATATATCAAGGGTACCTCGAGATCTTTGCATTATGTTATGGAGGATCGACTTTATTGTCGAGGCTATGTTGATTGATTATGCAGGTGATCTTGATAAAAGCAAATCCACCACAGGTTATGTGTTTACTCTTGCTGGAGGAGCAGTGAGTTGGGTTTCGAAACTGCAGTCTATCGTGGCTACGTCAGCAGCGGAGGCGAGAATCACGTCTTGACTACACAAGCGGCAAAGAGACAATAATGTTGCAAATGTTATTGGAAGAGCTTGGGCACAAACATGAGAAAATTGCTCTATTTTGTGACAGTCAGAGCGCTTTGCATTTGGCAAAGAATCCAGCATTTCATTCAAGGACGAAACACATTCGTGTTCAATATCACTTTGTTCGTGAGAAGGTGGAAGAAGGAAGTGTGGATATTCAGAAAATCCATACGAAAGACAACCTAGCGGATATGTTAACAAAACCAGTCAATAATGACAAGTTTGTATTGTGTCGATCTTCTATTGGTCTAGCAGAGACGTGAGCAGCATGAATATGGCAAGCGTAGAAAGGGTAAAATGATTTCTATGAAAGTGACTTTAAGTGGGAGAATGTAAGTGGTAAAGCCACTTTCTTTGACAAAGGAAAAGAGAAGGAAAGTCATGAAATGAAGCTACCAACTCCCATCTCCAAAGTCAAGAATGCAAGCTACCAACTCCCATCTCCACGCCTATAAATATAGCCTTTCATTCTTCAAATCTTACACCCCAAAAAAGTGAGAGCAATCTCATAAGATATAGAGAGGAATAGAGAGAAAAATTAGAGAAAAAAAGATAGTGAGTTTCTCCTAAATTTTTCGTGTTATTCCCTTAATTTGTGAGGGTGTGTTTTCTCCTATTATAAGAGAGAGTGATTTTCATTTGTACTCTCCTTATATTAGAGAGAAGTTGTTGTAATCCTTTTGCTATAGTGAAATCCTTCTACAGTTTGCCCGTGGTTTTTACCCCGAATTAATTTGGGGGTTTTCCACGTAAAATCTGGTGTTTTTCATTTTTCTCATTTCTATTTCAGTTGTAATTGTGTGCCGAGTTCCACAACCGATCCTAACAATTATTACGCTGTGAATCCCAAAATGGGTCGCAAGGTTCTACACTACAACCTTATCATACATAGCAGGACGCTCCATATTGTTCATTATGTTTTGGTTAAGTGCGTTTAGTCGGATAGGGAAATTGTGTCTTGCCTATATTCATTAAACTGTTTATGTTCATGTTGTATATATCTTAATTCCTGTAATATTTTGTTGGAAAGAAGGTGGTCCAAATCTTTTTCATGTAGAGTTACCCTATTTATAAATTATACAAACTATGTACGATTCATATGTGGTGCCATTAAAATGAGTTCCATATTCACCTCTTTCACCTTATTGGTCGGGTTTTATCCATTTCACAGTGTCTTTAGTAGAGAAAAGTAGGTGGACTAAAAATAGAGTTAAATACTTCACCACTTAACGTGTAAGTTGTGGTACACTAAACTTACTACTATGGTATTATAAATCATCATTGAACTTCATTATTTTACCCTTTAATCACTAAAGTTATAAAAATGTTTACACATCGATCACTGAAGTGGGTTCCGTTAGTTATGCTTAACAGAAAAGTTGATGTGGCCTAATGACAAAGGTGACATGATATAACAGCCTCGCCATATGGCAGATAAGATAATTTTATGATCACTTAACTTTTTAACGTGTGACTAATTGATGACCATTCAATATTTGATGTATTATATATTATTAATTAAGGATTTTTTATTTTTATCTTGATAATTTTTGACACCGTAACTCTAATGCACATCACATTGTAGTGGCTAAAGAAAATAGGCATGTTCCAGAATCAGCGTTGTTTTTGGGATACAAAACCAGCATGCTTTTTTTTGACAAGGAACTAATGTTAGTTTCTCGCCAAAAAAAAGACATACTGACTTTGTAATACAAAATCGGAGGTAGTGCCTTTGTGATACAAAATTGGAGCTAGTGCTTGATAATTTTCCCTAAGGAAAACCGGTATATTCCAAAGCTAGCGCTAGTTTTGGGATACACAACCAACATGCTTTTTTGGAAAAGAAATCCATGTTAGTTTCTAAAATCTAACATTAGTTTCTTACAAAAAAAAAAAATGTTGATTTTGTGATACAAAATTGGCGTTGGTGCTTGTTAATTTTCCCTAAGGAAAACAGGTATATTTCAAAACCAACACTGGTTTTGGTTTTGGGATACAACACCAACATACCTTTTTTGAAAAAGAAATCGATGTTAGTTTCTAGAATCTAACTAGAATCTAAAATTAGATTCTAGAAACTAATATTAGTTTCTTGCCAAAAACGATATGTTGGTTTTGTGATAAGAGCACCAACACCAAAATGGGCATAGGGTGGGTTGGGGGGTTGCGATTTAGCTGGGAATTGTAAGAGCACCTTTAATGGGCGATGGATTGTGGAAGAGAAGTGAGATAGAGAAATGATAATTGTTTTAATTATAAAGGAATGGAAAGAAACGTAGGAAAAAAAGAGAGGGAACGTGAATAAATTGAGAGAGATAGAAATAAATTCAAAATTTATAATAAAATATCTATTACTATATAAATCCAAATGTGATTTTCCCGCCTAAAGCTTATTTTCACACATTTCAATATCCTTTCACGCATTTAGGCTTTTCCCCCCTTTTTATGGGCTACATGGCTGTAATAAATATAGTCATGTAGGAATTCTATGCAAAGAAACAACTGGATGCCTTTGGTTGACTACCTTCAAGGTAGTGTTGTGCATGTTGCAAGGGTTCAAATCCTTTACCGCATGGAATTGTTTCTCTCTCTCTCTCTCTCTCTCTCTCTCTCTTTTAAAATTTTTCCTTTTTTTAGGTATTCCTTTCTCTCTTTTTTTTTCTCTCTCTCTTTCTTTATCTTTTCCTTTCTTTTTAAGTGGAAAAGAATCCTACATTAAAAAGTTATGAAATGATGTGGGATTTCTCATGTATAAAAAGGGGTTAAGTTTCTTGATGCTACACCACTTTGGGCATGAACAATCGGGCTCATATATGCAAGTATTAAGAAGTTTTTTGAAAATATTTCAATATTATTTTATTTTTACATTTTTTCCTTTTTCCCCCTTGCTTTTTAAGTGGGATAATTTGGGTCTTAGTAATCGGGCTTATATATATAAGTATTAATTAAAAAGTAATTATTTTTTTTTTAATTTTTCCTTTGTTGGGTATTTCTCTTTTCTCTCTCTCTCTCTTTATCTTTTCTTTTCCTTTTAAGTGGAGAAGAATCCCACATCGAAAATTTATAAAATGATGTGGGATTTCTCATCTATAAAAGGAAGTTAAATTCCTTGATGCTTGTAATGATTTGGACTGAGCAATCGAACTCATATATGCAAGTATTAAAAAGTTTTTCAAAAATATTTCAATATTATTTTATTTCTATAGTTCTTTTCCTTTTCTTTTCTTCCCCTTTTCTAAGTGGGGTGATTCGGACCTTAGCGATCGAGCTTATATATACAAGTACTAAAAAAAAAAGTCTCAATATACACGTACCAATCTTTGAGGAATCCGGTGAGACGGGCCAAGATTTCTTTTATCACCATAGTATGTGCCATGTTTGGCTTAAGCAATTCAGCCGTTCCCCAAGCCATCATTTCTTGAAGTCTATCTTTCCATTTTTCAGGCGGAAGATCATCAAGAGTAAACTTCACATGAGATGATGAAGATGGAGGAAGATCATCAAGAGTAAACTTCACATGAGATGATGAAGATGGAGGAGGAAAAGGTGGAGGCTGTTGTTGCTGGTGATCAGGTGCATCAAGAGGTTCCTCATCATAGGGAATTTCTACTTTGAAGGGATTTCTCATCTATAAATGAGGTTGAGTTCCTTAATGTGACAGTGATTTGGGCCTTAACAATTGGGTCTATATATGAAAGTATTAAAAAGTATTAAAAAAAATTTTCAATTTTATTTTATGTATTTTTTTTTGTTCTTTTTTTCAATTTCTTTCTAAGTGGGGGAAGAATTCCATTCCCATATCGAGAGTTGATAAAATAAGTAGAGATTTTTTCATCTATAAAAGGAGAATAAAATATTATCATATTATTATTACAATATTGGAATTATGGGTTTTGGAAATTTTCTTTAAAAATCTTTTATCTTCACATTTAAGTTATAATATCAAAATTTAATTATTGATACATTTTGTTGGAGACTTCCAACTTGCTTCTTTTAAAAATATTTTTTGCTTCTCTAAAATGAAATTATTATTTATATTTAATTTAAAAAAATAATATATTATATACATTTATGAGCACATCTCTTCTTCACTAACAATGAATTAAATTTATTTTTTTTTCAAAATTTTTATTTTTTCCTTTTTCTTGGGTTTTTTCCCTTCTTACTTTCAAAGTGGAGAATAGTCACACATCGAAAGTTTAAAGAAATGAGGAGAGATTGAGTCATCTATAAAAGGAGATTGGGTGCCTCAGCAATCGGGCTATATATACAAGTATTAAAAAAATTGATAATATTTCGATATTATTTTATTTTTACTTTTTTCCTTTTTTCATTTCTTCAAGCTATTTTTTTCTTAATTGTTTTTTAAGTGGGATATGAATCCCCCATCAAAATTTGATAACGAACATAGAATATTTTGGCCTATAAATGATGGAGGCTTGTTTATTCAAGTGGAGTAATCATTGAGCTTTAGCAATTGGGTTTATAGGCGTTAGTAATTGGTTTTTGTAATCATTTGTAATAAGATAATGAGATTACATTACTTTTATTTCATAACTTCCATATTTTATATCTTAATTCATGTTTTTTATAATTAAGAAGAATATATCTTTATGCAGTAGAAGATGATTACATTACTTTTATTTCATAACTTCCATATTTTATATCTTAATTCATGTTTTTTATAATTAAGAAGAATATATCTTTATGCAGTAGAAGATTCCCTGTGCAAAAAGTCATGTCCACTTGTGGATATTATACGGGAGTCAGGAAAGAAAAAAGTGAAGGAAAAGTAATACAAGTAATTTAGGTTGTGTTTGATAGTATTGCTTAGAAAATATTTTCCTTCATTGAATTTCTAGAAAATATTTTCTCACCTCTCATTTGGATTATATTTTTCATAAAAAATGATTTATTTTGTACTTGAAAGGAATATACATGAAAAATATTTTTCATAAAATGTTTTTCTATCAAATAATAAAGTAGGATAACTTTTTTCTGATTTGATATTTTTTAAAAAAATTTTTGATAATCAAACACACCCTCAAAAATGAAAATTGAAAAAAATAGAAAATTATATGAGACCATAAAAAAAAAAAAATGTGTCTTTGTCCATCTTCCATCGGACTTTCCAATGGACTTTTGCATTAAAGATGCCCAAGGAGTACTTGCTACCGCTCGACCCCACCACCCATGTGCTCCTCCTCCTGTATCCACCAGTTTCTGCCTCTCCCCTCCCCTCCCCTCAATCATTTGTCCCCCTCTCCGTTTCAACCTCAACAAGAACCCTAATTATACCCAATTCGATCTGTTTACGTTCCCGCAAAACCCTGCGCACCACAGTCGCACAGCAGATTTTGGATCCAATAATATTTTTCTTTACCAATTATCACAATAGTTCTGTGTTTTTTGAATAATTGCAATGTCAATGTCAACGTCGATGTCGGCAGCTGACGGTAACGGCACTGAGGTGTCCATCATCGATCACTCTCAGAGACCTCCGGCTTCAGAAGCCGGCGCCGCTACGAAGAACGGCAGCTTGGCAGTGAAGAAGCCTCCAGCCAAGGACCGCCACAGCAAGGTGGACGGCCGAGGCCGCCGCATTCGGATGCCTATAATCTGCGCCGCCAGAGTTTTCCAACTCACCCGTGAGCTCGGCCATAAGTCCGACGGTCAGACAATCGAGTGGCTTCTCCGTCAAGCCGAGCCATCGATTATCGCTGCCACTGGCACCGGCACCACCCCTGCTAGCTTCGCCGCCGTGTGTGCCTCCACCAGAACCTCCTCCATACATCACTCCCAGCTTACCCCGACCAACTTCATCCTCGGCAAGCGGGTCCGTTCCGACGAAGAAGAAGAACAGCAGCACCTTCAACTTGGTAGAGAAGACATGAATTCCTCTGTTACTCCTGGAGGATTTAGGGCTTTGCCAGCTAGACCAGATTTTGGGCAAGTATGGAGCGTAGCTCAGCAGCAGCCTTCTTCTTCCTTCAGATTGCTTCAGCAGCAACAGCAATTGGGAATTGGAGAGGCATCAGCTGCTAGGGTTGGTAATTACTTTCCCATAACTCAAGTACATGGCAATCACCTCAATTTGCTCGCATCCCTTTCCAATCCAGCTCATCAATCTTCAGAACAATCAAGGGAAGTAGATGGTAACTGAAATTGCGTTATGAATTTTATTTCATAATCTAAGTTGTCAGTTGTGCATAAGTTTCTGTAAATCTGAATTAAGCCTTGTTTTCGTTATTGTGAATTTTTGCCTTGGTTTTCAAATTATGATGCTGGTATTGATGAACTTCAGTATGCAGTAATTGAGAGTGCTGTTGTATTGTTAAATGGTTTATGTTTAGAGTAATAAAGTGAGATTGTGTGAGATGAATGTGATATGAGATTGAGTTTAAAAGAGTTAACTTGTTTGCTCCTTACTTTTGAATGGGCTCTTGTGTGATGTTCCATTTTGGGGAAGAACCAAGAAATTGATGTCTTTTATGTGATTTCCTTTCTCTTTGATGGCAATTATTGCATTTGGTTTCTTGATTTCAAAATTATCAAATTTTGAAAATTATCTTCATAAATTCATTCATAGCAAATGCCCCTTTTGAAGGTCGAGAATCTTCGACGCCTCAGTAATATACGGACCCCTTAACCTTCAAATGCAAAAAATTCATAGCAAAATCCTTTTGCACAAGTTCTTTCTACACAAGCTCTAACTGATAGCAGAGGTAAATGCACATTTGTTTCATGAAGGAAAGCTGAGAATGGTGTTGTACAAGACTAGAAAGAAGGGGTGGAGTTATTTTTACTGTCCATGTTTACTTTATACGAAAATGTTATATTCCCAGCGTTATTCTCCCAGCATTTCTCCCAGCTACTCACATCCCACTTGCAGGCCCCCCCTGAACGCGGTGGGGCCGGGGGGCCCGCGCCCACATCTCTCTCACATTTTTTCTCCCAGCGTTTCCCAGCGCTCTTAACATAACATTCCCGTTACTTTATAATACGTAGTTGGGAAGTTCTCTGATGGTAGGCCACATTATCATTAAAGATTTGCTACGTTTGTTCACTCAATAGGACTAATGGTTGAACGTGACCCTGTCATGTGGATTAGACATGTCATTATCAAATTTTTCACATAAAAATTCTTAGTAACGGAGTTTCTGCAGAATTTTTCATAGAAGGACGGAAAGCTGAGAAATTTATGATTCTTAGAGGGTGTTAGCGTATAAATTATAAATTATTTTTATGAGTAGAAAGAGAGAGAATTAGTGGAGTTGGATAATGGAGATTTAATAGTACAAGTGGATCCTACAAGATACGTGGATATGATTTGTTTGACCAAATTTGAATTTTAAAAAGCATGAGAAAATATGCATTTTGAATTGTATATGTTAAAAATATGTCAATTACTATATGAATTGTTTTGATCTTCAGGGATTTTGTTAGTGAGTGTAGGTGCAATAAAGATGTGGATGATAATTGGTTAAATAGAGGTCAAAGTATTCTAAAGAAAATCAAATAAATGTTGCAAAGCACTTGGAACATAATCACAAAATTTTCTTAGAATTTTAGCCTATTCATTTTTTTTTCCCCTCAAATGCCCTTTGAATCACCTCAATCGGGCATAAAACCACGAAATTATGAAGAAATTATGGACACTGCACATTGCTGTTTAACCTAGTGCCCGTTTGCGTGCCCATGCACGTAGGCAGAGATTCTGCTGCCTCTTCGTATGCTACTGGGTTTGACGAGTGTTGAGTGGTTTTGACGCATTTTTGACGAGTATAGACCCGTGAAAATAACATCTGATGAGGGAACAAGATCTTGGAAGAAAGAAGAGAGAAATCAATAATTGGTGCAAGGACTGATTCTTTGAATGGTTCACTTGTAACATCAGAGCTAGACTTTAAAGGTTGTGAACGTAGACATCGATCGTGCATGCATCTGCCTCCCATCAACATAATTCCATCCAAGTCTTCTGTTCATATTGCCAGATGGATTAAACCTGACAGCTCTCTTAAATCAAATGGTGAAGGTATCCTTAGAGACTCATCTGGTAACAGGATTTGGGGATTTAGTGATCATTATCAGGGTGTTTCTATCGTTCAAGTTGAGCTTAATGCATTGGTCACTGGCCCTATTTTTACTCCTCCTGAGTTTTGACTTAGACGACAAAGGCAAAGGTTTGCTTAGGCTTTAAAAAATTGGACTTCCTTATTGCGTGTTACTATAAAATAAATAATTAATTAATTAAAAAAAATTCAATCTGAAAGTTAGTTCCGTGTTTACGGTTATTTATGTACTTCCTTTCGGAAATAAATGCCTACAAACAATTTTGGCCATTTACCAACGAAGTCCAACCGTTTTGCATATAGCAAATACTGGGGGTAGCCCAGTTTTTAGGTTCGGGGGGTCGGGGGGCGGGCAAAATCCAACTATGATGGGTGGACTTGTGTGTTCCGGGGCAAAGCTGTCCCAATTTTTTTTTTTTGTTTTTTAATACAAATGTAGGATGTTATAAGGTGTAATTTACTTATTAAATATTGTTACCGTGCAAAAATTACACCAAATTAATGTTGTTGATGCCGAAATCAGTAAGGACTTATTAAGTATCAACTGAGGTGAGTGTTAAGACCTAATTAGCAGTAATTGAAGAAGTAAAGAATGTAAATATGTATTTATGTCCGAGCTCGAGTTGGCCCCTTGATTACGAGGATTTTTCGTGTCTCAAATGATCACTAAGTGTTCTATTTATAGTGCAAGAGGAGGTAGGCGGCGGTAGGTCATTATGATGCAACTGTACAAGCGCCAGAGTAGGCATGATGATTGCACCTGTACCACCTGCAAGCCGTCTTGCATTTAAGGCATTGACCTCGAAACTTGGGTGTAGCCGTCATTGCATTTATCAGGGGGGAAGATGCTCTGTCAGTTGCAGGTGGTGTCAGAGGACAGGTGGATTGTCCTTGTTGTCGGCCACTGTAGCGAGCGGGACTGGACGCACACCATATCCGAGCTGACCTCGGACCATCTGTCAGAAATTGTAATGATGGGACAGACAGCCCTCCATGGTTCGGCCGACCTGGGCCCTTGGCCGAGTTAGATAGGCCATCCGAGCTTAACTGGGACCCACAACCTATTCTCCGGTGGGGTAAATCCCAGTGTCAATCCGAACTGGGACACTGGACACATCATCGGCCGACCTGGTTCCCTTACACATCAGCCGGGGAGGGGGGTCCATGTTGTGCAGATGACCTGGGTTGAGTCCGTGCCACGTCACCAGGGTGCCAACAAATGTCAATTTAATACGTATATATACAAAGCGTCATATATAATATTGTAAGGATATTCCAAATAATTTAGTTATTTTATAAATTAATTTGATACATAATGCCACATTGAATATTGTAATATTTAATTTCCTCCGATAAGTAATTATGAAGTGCTTTTGCCATTTAGTAAATGAAACAAAGCTAATTATTGCATAAATTTATCTATAAAAAGTTACATTAATCTTTTCCTTGATTTTAAATTCTAATTAGTTATAATATTATATTATAGTCGAAATTATTTGCGATTAACAAAAATTAAATTACCTAAATCAAAATTAAAATAATAAATATGAAATAATAAGAATTGGAAAAGTATTGTTAAATATTATATTTGAGAGAGAGAGAGATTTTCGTATTAAAAATTAATGACAAAAGATTTGCAAGAGAGTGAAGGACAGAGATTGTTTCTTTTAAAAAATAATAACACAAAACTTGGCCATCGCAAGAGTTGAACCTAGGCTTACCCATCTAATCTAAATGGTATAACAAGCATACACTTCACCATCCCACCAAACAGAATGCATGCATTATGTGTGCACGTTAAGTTTATATATTTTATTTTCTGAAAATGTTGCAGGGACAAACATTCAAACAATCGCCCGGGGGGGGGGGCGCCCACCACCAGCCCCCCTTAGGCTCCGCCCCTGTTGGCTACGTTCGCAAATAATTTCCACTACCTTAAATTGTTAATCCCTCAACTTCTCCTTTCTTCAATTAAGCTCTAAATTTAATTCCATAAGACCATAACTTCCATTTCTCGTATGTAAGTTATCATGACTTCTAAACACCGTCATTTTTTCCATTTAACTTCAATTGTCTTATAATTGAGCCGTCATCTGTAACAAGCATGCGAAAATAGAAAAATTAAAATAAACAATAACTGTTGTAAAATAATAGATTTGAGAGAATAGTACAAAAGTTTATGGAAAGATAAAGGAAATAAGATAATATTTTGGGAAGGAGAATGAGAGAATTTATTATTGTTGAATGGCGAATGAACCCCCTATTTATAGAGTTACAAGATTGTGGCAAATATGTAAATTACAATACACTTGGGGTAAAATAGTCATTCATATAATAGATATTATAGACAAGTATCCAAAGTGGATAACCAAAGTGAGTATATTTACAATACTCCCCCTTAAATGACTATTTTATTTTACTAAGTGAAAGATAGTGTTCAAAATTTTAAGGCGCTGCCTCGTTAAAACCTTTCCAGTAAAGTTCAGTGGGATAAAATCTGGACGAAGGAAAAAGAGTACAGCGCGAACTGCTCCCCCTCAACGTAATATCACTTGATATCTCTAAATCTGTGCATCCCAATATTATGCACCAATCTTTCAAACGCTGCAGTTAATAGTGCCTTCGTCAATAGGTCTGCAAAATTATTATTGGAACGAATCTGTTGTACATCAATTTCATTACTCTTGTCAAGTTCATGGGTGAAAAAGAATTTTGGTAAAATGTGTTTCGTCCGATCGCCTTTAATGAATCCATCCTTCAGTTGAGTAATGCAAGTAGTATTGTCCTCGTATATAATGATTGGATTGGCTGTAATAGATGATAAACCACACTCTTTTCGAATATGTTATATCATTGATTTCAGCCATATGCATTCTTGACTTGCTTCATATATTGCGATCAGTTCTGCATGATTTGAAGATGTGGTTGTGAGTGTCTGTTTGATCGACCGCCAGGATATTGCAGTTCCTCCGCATGTAAATAAATAACCTGTCTGAGATTTTTCTTTATGTGGGTCAGATAAATATCCTACATCAGCAAAGCCAATTAATTGAGATTTAGTCTTATTTGAATAAAATAGGCACATATCTACTGTTCCTTGAAGGTAGCGGAACACATGTTTGATTCCATTCTAGTTCCTTTATGTAGGAGCAGGACTATATTGTGCCAATAGGTTTACTGCAAAAGCTATATCTGGTCTTGTATTATTAGCAAGATTTAATAATGCACCTATTGTACTAAGATATGGTACTTTAGGACCAAGGACCACTTCATTATCCTCTCGGGGTCTAAAAGGGTCTCTTTTCACATTAAGGGACCGAACACTCATTAGGGTATTTAATGGGTGTACCTTATCCATATAAAATGGCTTAAGGATCTTTTCTGTATATGTAGACTGATATAAGAATATCCTATCCTTTAAATGTTCAATTTGCAAGCCAAGGCAAAACTTAATTCTCCAAAAATCTTTCATTTCAAATTCTGCTTTTAAATAATGAACTATTTTTGGAAGCTCTTCAACTGTACCGATAATGTTTAAATCCTCTACATATACAGTAATAATGACAAATCCTGAGGTTGACCTTTTTATAAAGACGCATGGGCATATAGGGTTTTTTTTGTACCATTCTTTAAGAAGATATTCACTTAAACGATTATACCACATACGTCCGAATTGTTTCAATCCATATAATGATCTCTGAATTTTTATCGAACAAATTTCGCGGTCATTCGAGTTATACGCTTCAAGCAATCTCAATCCTTAAGGGATTTTCATATAGATATCATTGTCAATTATACCATATAAATAGGCAGTAACCACATCCATTAGCCTCATATTGAGCTTCTCATGTGCAGTTAAACTGAAAAAATATCGAAAAGTGATTGCATCCATTACAGGGGAGTATGTTTCTTCATAATCAATGCCATGTCTTTGCGAGAATCCCTGTGCCACAAGTCGTGCTTTATATCTCACTACTTCATTTTTCTTATTTCGTTTTCGCACGAATACCCATTTGTACTCTATTGGTTTGACCCCTTTTGGTGTTCACATTATATGTCCGAAAACATTGCGTTTTTCTAACGAGCATAACTCTACTTGAATGACATCTTTCCATTTCAACCAATCATCTATTTGCCGGTATTCATCAACAGATTTCTGTTCAGCATCTTCCACTTCATTGATTATATCGAATGCCATATTATGTGCAAATACATTATTAATGATCGTTCTTTTTCTATTCCATCTATTCTTTGTGAAAGCATAATTCATAGAAATCTTTTCAATTTCATCATCTTCAGGTGCCTGAACCTTCTCAGGAGGTTCTTGTTTGATTGTATCTAATGACTCATTAAGACATTCTGCCTCCTCAATGCGATTATTATTTGCTCTCCTCATTTTTTCGAGTATTTTTATCTTTTGATCCAGAGGCCTACCACGCTTTAGTCGTATTCTTGATTCATTTGTGATTTCAGTTTGTTTTGGAATGTCAATTCGTATAGGAGCATTCTCAGCTGGAATATGTGATTTAGTTATTCCTTTGGCATCCGTAAAAGCTTCTGGTAATCGATCTGCTGCTCCTTGTAAGTAAATTATCTTTTGAACTTCTTTCTCGCATTGCACAGTACGAGGATCTAGGTTGGATAATGTTGTAGTATTCCATGTCACTTATTTTTCCAACCTTTTACATGTCACTTCCTTTTCCAACCATTTACATGTCATTTCCTTTTCCAACTTTTTATCTTCCCCCCTAAAGGTGGGAATACTGTTTCATCAAACTGGCAATCAGCAAAATGTGCATTAAAGATATTGCCTGTTTGGGATTCAAGATATCTAATTATGGATGGAGATTCAAAACCAATATATATTTTTAACCTTCTTTGAGGTCCTATCTTAGTATGTTGTGGAGGAGTAATGGGTACATATACTGCACAACCAAATATCCTCATATGAGAAATATTAGGCTCATTTTTTTAGACTAATTGTAATGGGGAGAATTTATTGTTGGATGTTGGCCTTAATCGTACAAGTTCCGCTGCATGTAAAATAGCATATCCCTATGCAGAAAGTGGGAGTTTTGTTCTCATGAGTAATTGTCTGGCAATCAGTTGGAGGCTTTTAATAAATGATTCAGCTATACCATTTTGAGTATGAACATAGGGAACTGGATGTTCAACTTTTATTCCAACTAATATATAATAATCATTAAAAGCTTGTGATATAAATTCACTAGCATTATCCAATCGGATTGTTTTGATTGGATAGTCTGGAAAATGTGCTCGTAACCTTATAATTTGTGCGAGCAATCTCGCAAATGCCATATTTAGAGTGGATAATAGGCAAATATGGGACCATCTTGTGGACACATCTATTAAAATCATGAAATATCTAAATGGTCCACATGAAGGGTGAATGGGTCCACATATATCACCTTGTATATGTTCCAGAAATGCTGGAGATTCATTTCCGACCTTAGCTAGTGATGGTCTTATGATTAATTTTTCTTGAGAACATGCAGCACACGAAAATTCGCTAGATTGAAGAATGTTTTGACTTTTCAAAGGATGCCGGCCCGCTTGAATTTTCAATTATTCTAATCATCATTGTCGAGTCAGGATGACCTAAACGGTCATGCCAAATATTGAAATCCTTTGAATTTTCAATCTTCCAGCTAGATGTAACATGTATTTCAATTGTACTGATATTAGTATAGTACAAACCAGAAGAGTATGCAGCCATCTTTTCCAATACGTGTTTCCTTTTGGAAACTATGGTAGTTATATATAGATGTTCCGTATTGTTTTCTTTTGATGTCTCAATATAGTACCTATTACTCCGTATGTCTTTAAAACTCAATAGATTCCTTTTTGATTTAGGGGTGAACAAGGCGTTATTTATAATAATTTATGTTCCCCATTTTAATATGATATTTTCCCTTCCAGAGCCTTCAATAATTGTTGTCGAACCAGATACTGTTATTACATCATTCTTTATCATGGTCAAACTCAAAAAGTACTTTTTTTTTCTTAATATAGAGTGTGTAGAAGCACTGTCTGCTAGACAGATTTCTTCATCCATGATCTTGGAGATAGTCAATGGGCGATCAATGTTCCTTCTCGTTCAAAACAAATAATGGATTTTAGAATATTTTATTTGTATATAAAATCAGGATATAATATTTTACACGCTCACACTGCCACACATACGTATTATACATTATCATTTATTATACAAACACACATTTACATCATCATTTATTATACAAACACACATTACACATTATTATTTTTTATACAAACACATATAGAGGCCACGACTATTATAATATTTTGAAGGAACATCAATTCTCATTCTGTTGTTCGTAAAAATCTACAATTTCAAGATGTGTTGCACTTGATGGCTCCAAGAGTGGGGTGTCTTCTTTATATGAGAAGTTTGTGTCAATATTATTTCCTTTCTACCTTTTAGATGCTTGATATAAATCAACAAGGTGTTTAGCAGTTCCACAGACTTTTGCCCAGTGTCATTTCATGTCGCATCTATGGCACAAATTATCTAGCTCCCTTATTGATTCCTTCATGTTTCTTTTATAGAGATTTCCCCTTCTTTCACCGTGATTACTGACTTTCCTATATTTAGGGAAATTGTCATTACCACTTTTATGCCATGAAAAATTTCGTCCTTGGCTACGGCCTCGACCTCTACCTCGATTAATGCCAAAACTGTATCCATGCCCATTGTTTCCTCGTCCATGACTTGTAGATGATATGTTGTTCACTTCGGGCAGTGGCAAAGATCCCGTTGGACGAGATTCATGATTTTTCATTAATAACTCGTTATTTTGTTCCGCTACAAGTAAACAAGATATCAACTCTGGAATATTTTTAAAACCTCGGTCCCTATATTGTTGTTGCAGGACAACATTTGAAGCATGAAAAGTGGAAAATATTTTCTCTAACATATCATTCTCAGTAATAATTTCTCTGCATAATTTTAGTGTAGACGTAATTTTGAACATTGCGGAGTTATATTCATTCACTGATTTAAAATCTTGTAACCTTAAATGTAACCAGTCGAAACAAGCCTTGGGGAGGATTACAGTTTTCTAATGATAATATCTTTCTTTTAAATTGATCCAGAGTTCCGAATGATCTTCAATCGTAAGATATTCATTTTTCAGTGCTTCGTCGAGATGATGACGAAGAAAAATCATAGCATTGGCATGGTCCTTTTCTGATGTTTCATTTTTTTCTTTAATTGTGTCACCGAGGCCTTTTGCATTTAAATGCATTTTTGCATCAAGAATCCATGATAGATAATTCTTTCCAGTAATATCAAGTGCCGCAAACTCTAATTTTGTGATATTTGATGCCATACTATAAAATAATAATAAAAATAAGTCAGAACATCAATTAACTAGGCAAAATTATTGCTTTTATATCAACTAACTCGACAAAATAATTACCATTGTATGTATGGTTATTATTAGATTTATAAGAAAAGTAGGTTGATATTATGCTGTTTGGTAATAATTAAAGCAAGTGTAAAAAAAATAAAGGTTGGGTAGATTAATAGTGATGTTAAATGTAAAAAGAAAAAAATATTCTCTTATCTATCATTTTTTTAAAAATATGATTGATTACTTATCAGTCATGTGGTAGAGTATCATATTAGATACATGTAAAAGAATGTAACATAAATAGTATAGTTTAGATTTGCTTTCAATTAATTTAGTTAATATAAACTGTATAAATAGTTAAACCTCCACTAGGTGGCAGTACCTTCTTTGAGTGTGGTAAATAATAGTACACAAAGATATAGAAATTCATACAACCCCCCAATTTGTTATAGTTGTACTCATCACGAAAATGGGTATTTCAGTATTTGAATTGTAAAATAATTAAACTATTTGATGACTTCATCTACCATTTAGTAATCCATAAATAAATTCTTGATCAATAAAGAATCTCCTAAACCGTCCCACATGGTGGTAAAGCTATTTATCTAATATAAAGAGTGTGTGTATATTTTTCATTTGGTGGTTCATCCCACCACTTGAATTAAATTATAAGGATCTCTATGTTCTAATATATACCTTTGTTTAGGATATGTTGTTATATTACCTTTTGGTTGGGAATATATATTCAGGGTAGAGCAGTCGTACTGATAACGTGTTGTAAAATAATAGATTTGAGAGAATAGTACAAAAGTTTATGGAAAGATAGAAGAAGTAACATAATATTTTGGGAAGGAGAATGAGAGAGTTTATTATTGTTGAATAGGGAATGAACCCCCTATTTATAGAGTTACAAGATTGTGATAAATGAGTAAATTACAATACACTTAGGGGTAAAATAGTCATTCACATAGTAGATATTATAGATATGTATCCAAAATGGGTATCCAAAGTGAGTATATTTACAATAAGAACAAATTAGTACTCAAGTTTAAATAACTGAAATAAGTAGGCACATTTTATACTTCCCAATGTCAATATGGTACGGTGTTATTAAAAAGTAAGGCTCTATTCTCTTTGTTGTTTTTCAATTATTTTCTATTTTGAGTTTTTGAAAATATGGAAAACGCATTTACTTACTTATTTTTAAAAAAGTGTTTTGAAAACAAATAAGAAGTTTGAATAGGAAATGGAAAATGAAAAAAAGTCGTTTTTTGGGTTTTGGATCAAGACCTACTCCATTCACACACGCAATTTTAATACCCTACACCCATATTTTTTCAAATTCCCATTTTACCCTCATGTAATAAAGGGCGGGTGGGTGTAAGGATAAACTTTGGATGCTCGGCCGAGGGTGACAGAGCATCCAAAAGGAAGCTCGGCCGAGGATGGCCGAGCTCCCTCTTGGAGAGCTCGGCCAAGGATGGCCGAGCTAACTCATTTTTTTTAATTATTTTTAAATTGATAATACAATTAATATTTTTTTTTGATATTATTTTCTGATTTGGGAAAGGAACACGTGATGTATGAGTTGGATCAAAAGGGGTGAAATCGCACTTTGCAAATTTAGTGTCCGAACTCCGTTTTGGACAAATAATATACCGATTTGGGGTAGCTCGACGCCACGAGTCAAACACACTACTATGCAGTGATGTATAATGGATTTTGGCCATCCGAGCCTATTTAGGCAACGAAATCAGCCTTTTTTTATTTTTCGAGTAATTTAATTTTTTTCGTTTATTTATTTTTAATTTCATTTTATCAGCATTTTCATTTTTTTTAAATGCACTTATTTTATTTTATAAAATAAAATAAAATTAAAAAAATTTTATCACCATTTTCATTTTATTTTTTAAAAATGCACTTATTTTATTTTATAAAATAAAATAAAAATAAAATTAAATAAATGAAAAAAATAAAATTACTCGAAAAATAAAAAAATGCTGATTTCGCTTCCTAAATGCGCTCGGATGGCCAAAATCCGTCGTACATCATTGTATAGCAGTGTGTTCGACTTGTGGCGTCGAGCTACCCCAAATCGGTATATTATTTGTCCTAAACGGAGTTCGGACACTAAATCTGTAAAGTGCGATTTCGTCCATTTCGATCCAATTCATACATCACGTGTTCCTTCCCCAAATAAAAAAATGATATAAAAAAAATATTAATTGCATTATTAATTTAAAAAAATTAAAAAAATGTCATTTTGGATGCTTGGCCGCCCTCGACCGAGCATCCAAAATTTATCCTTACACCCACCCGCGCTTTATTACATGAGGGTAAAGTGGGAATTGGAAAAAATGTGGGTGTAGGGTATTAAAATTGTGGGTGTGAATAGCATGACTCTTGGATCAAAAGAGGGACTGAGAATGAAAACACAGAAAATGATCCTAGATTGTCTCCAGTCGTTCGTCTCCTTCTCTTTATTTGTAGTATTGTATCTCTCGCTTCCTCATTTCACTTGGATCTCCAAAGACGCTCTCCATCTCCAATGCCTAAGGTACTCTGTCACTTTTCAAAAGCCATTTTAGGATTCTTCCACCAGCGATTTTGAGGGAGTTGTAAATTATTTTTAAGATTAGGGTTCTGTGATAGGACAAATATGAGATACTAGTAGCTTTTTGTGTTCTCGCTTTGCCTGGAGTTTGAGATGTGAGGTTCACCTTTTGATTGGTTCGTTATCAATCAATTAACAACAACGAGAATCGCCTGCAATTTTTTTTCCTATAGCTAAAGGTTTATATGGATAACTAATGAAAGTTGAAAACATTGTATGCTTGATAACAATATTAATATGTAAGTATATCTACTTTTCATCCTATTTTTTAAGTTGATTCAATTTTCACTGTGCATCTCGCATAATTTCTCAATTTTATGATTCTTAAAATAATGTTTTACTACGAAATACATAAAAATAAATTAATGTTATCTTAAGACAATAGTGGGATTAATTACACACGATCATCGCATTGAGCTGTTGGGAATATGTTTCAATGTTTATGAAGTCGTTGACTATCCACACATTAATGATGATAAGCATTGAATGACAATACATTTAATGATAATGATGTTATAAGCAGGGATGGATCTAGCACTTGGCTAGCCGGTGCGGCTCCTCTTGCTTGATCCATCGAAGCAGCTCCCCAACGCACTAGTACAGAAATTGGATTTCGCGGCGCTCAAAAGTGGCTTTAAGAGGCGGTTTTCACACGCCTTATATTAGAGAGCTGCGAAATGTTCAAGAGCTTTAGGAGGCGGCTTTTTAACCGCCTCTTAATGTATATTTATGCGGCGATTATTACAACCGCCGCATAAAGCTAATATAGGCGGCAGTCTTAAATCGCCGCCTATTTTCAAATTTGTTTTACTTTTTTTCTTTGTTATTTTTGGGCGGCGGTTTCTTGACCGCCGCCTATACTTTTTTTTATTCCTTTGGGCGACGGTCAAGAACCGCCGCCTAAAGTAATTTTTTTCCGCTCTTCTTTCTGTTTTATAGTTGGCCGCACTATTTACCAACAATATTCAATATGCTAATTTGTTATAAACACGTGTTGTCTACTCAACCGCACTTAATTACTTGTAACAACTAATTTGAGAAATAAATTGCACTAATCATAGAAAAGTCAACTCAATTCCATAGATATTAACAATAAAATCACAACAAAACTTCAACCGTTCACTAATATCACTACAAACTTTAAGAAAACTTCACAACCACGTTAACTGATCAAAAACAAAACAACCACTAATGTCACTACAAACTTCGCAATAGAACTTCAATTGTTCACTAATGTCAAAAACATTACAAATTCATTACAAAAGCCTACGAATCTGAAGCATATGCATCTAACAAGTATTGTGCCCAAAGGTCTCTAACCTCATCTAACTCATCTTGTGAGTACTCCAACCAAAATTGACTTGCAAAAATGATCCGATCGTATATTAATTATTATATTGCCAAGCTAAATATAGAAAGCGCAAAAAGAAGATCTCCAATGCACCAAAAAAGGATCTCCAACAGAATCTACATACCTCTTTTAGTGAACTTGCATGTGCATGGTATCAAACAATGTCAAGTATGAATTTCATCACATAATACCCACATTCGTTGCCACCAAGCTGTCCCGAGAACTAATTTGAAGTCAATACAATCATTAATGACGCCTCTAGAACTCAAGTCAAGCACGTAAATAGTAACTTGTAATAAGTAAGGTCATTATGCCTCTAGCTCGACCCAAGTGAATGGTAGCCTGGTCCGGTTGCCTATACGTTGGTGGTACATGTTAAACACCCTACTACATGAACGACAAACAATATGTTATTAACTAAGTACAACAAAAATGAGAATTAATGACACGAAAATGGAGATAATGTTTTTTTAATGTTAGAGGTTTTAATAAATACATACGCTATCATTGCCAACTTAAGATCACTGACAGTGTTCCCATTGTTGTCAGCCTCGTTCCTTCCAGAATGGACTGGGCGAGGCTGACAACGAACCTAACCTATATATAGTGTGATCTGCAAGCGAGAAGATAAGCTTGATAGCGAATCTGAACTGTGATCTGCAAGCGAGAAGACAAGCAGTGCCCAATGCTGCCTAGTATTATTTCGAAAAGTGTAATTAGCTCAACGATATCCTTTGGAAATGCTATGTATTGAATCAACACTAACGCATACAACACAAAATGGCATAGTTTAAGTAATCTTACTGAGAGATATGCGGGGCCATCACGTATCTTTTGTCACTGTATTGAACTAACATGTCGGTTGCTCTCCGTATATGCGTCGGGTTGAACTTGATTGTCTCTACAATGTCGTAAGGTGATAGAAACCCAACCGAGTCAACGGAGATCCTCTTGCAGTGCTCATGCAGGTACCTAATGAGAAAAGAAGAGGTAGTGAGAACCGTGACATGTCCAAAGTCATTAAAAGTAAATATCGCACTAACTCACATTTCGAATAACTTCAGTACACTTATATCCAACCACCCCATATCTAGAAATAGCTCTGCGTCTTGGAACTCGATGAATGTGGTTTCTCTGTCATCCAGAAACACACGCTGATATACGGTCGATGGGAAGCCGTTCTCTTGGGCCGCAAATGTATTCTGGATCGTAGCTAGTATCTCCATCGGCGTGGGCGCAGCGGATGACTGAGGGGTGTAAGTCCTTGTGGAATTGTGCACAGATCTGTTCCCATGTTTACGCATCTTGGGGGGTTGCAGCAGCTGTACCTGTGCTGATGATAATTTAATCACGGTAAAACATGGACTGTACAACTCAAATGCATTTACTACATTAACTGATTATCCTTAAGGATTTGTATTTTTTATTATCTCGCAAATATGCACTAGATTTCTAGGCCACTCAACTTGCCCTAGATGGGCATCACCTAGTGTGCTTCGGAATTGATCCGGCATGGGTAGGGCATACGACTCTGCATCCGCTAAAAGGATCTCGTCTACTATGACTAAGACATTGGCTGGAACACCTACATCGTTGGCCCCACTCATTGAAGTGGGCGGCATGACAACTCCTCTTGCCACATATCGATACTCACCGTCAACCAATAGCGATAGGGTACATCTCGTCTCCCCCTGTACAGCATTGCAGAAAATAAAAAAGAAAAGTGGTCAAACAAACGATAGTACAATCCAATGTAAAATACCTAGCATTACAGTTTAAGTACCTTAAGAACATCAAACGGGTTTGGCTGCTCAGCGGAATGACAACTGCTCCGGGTAGGAATCACAGGCGTGGTGGCACCAGAGGAAAGAGATAAATCAACCCCCATAGATTTGAGTTATGCCTGCACATCCTCAAGGACCTTCGTCCGCACCTGGTTAGTAAATTGCTCAGTGACCTCTTCCTGCCACTTACGCATCTGTTCAATAGGGAGCCCTGTTGTCGTGCCTGTATCGATATTGATTATCTTGGCTGTTGCCCGTACTCCGGCCCCCCTCCACCGACCACTGTGTTCTTTCTTTCCCATTGCTTCCCCCAGTACATTGCGGCATCTATCTGGGACAAATGTTCATTTTTTCACTTGGTTCCCCACCTGTACCTATCTCGACAGTAACGTGAAGAATCACATTACATCTTGTAGCCCTAGGGGATATAGTACTTACAAACAAAAAGTATAGTTTTAAAAATATAAAAGTCTTATAATTTTAATATAAATGTCTTGTGTCTGCTTTTCGGGGATGTAGTACTCTCTGTCGTTTCCTTTTTTGTGATGCCCTCGTATCTAGTTCAGACTTCGATTGTCAGCATACGGAAGAGACTCGTATGGTGATGAGGAAGATATCAGAGGGTCTTTCTTACGCCACTTAGCCTGCTTCCCAGCATACCCTGACTTTTCCATGTGGTGTGGAAAGATATTTTGCTTGGCATATTCTAACGCCTTCACACTCTTCTCCTACGGGAGAACGTAATCCAAACCAGGAATTTAGATTTACGATGAACAAACTCATATAATAATTAGGAAGGAGAAAGATGTTATGTCAATTTACACAGAATAGTTAACAAACCTTAAAATCGTCAGTCTCTCTTTTTTTCTTAAACTCCTCCCAATCCTCAGTATTAATCCAATTATACATCTCAAATGGAAGTTTACCCTATTGGACGTACTCCCTATTAAGTTTGGATTTCCATGTCCTCCACACCTTCCCGGCAGCTCTCAACGCTACTTCTTTAGCATCGTCATTAGTAAAGTAGAAAAATTCCTGCACATCCAAATCAGGAATTTCAATGCAAGTACACAATACTATACAAGGGGCACTTCGTTGTTTGTTATCTATTCGTAATGCATTCAGAATAGTAATTACCTTCATATCGTTCCAGGTCATGTCCTTCACACCTTGCAACTCCAGGTTGTTTCAATTATTTGGTCAACAAACGATGACTTGTAATCTCCAATAGGCGAGTGTCCAGCATCAAACTCTATACCACCGAGCCCCAGTGACGGATGGGATGGCCGCTTAATGTTCTTCCCAGTATAGGCCCCTATTGTTTCTTTGTCTTCGTGTTGGATGAGCCGCTTGTTTGGTCCCTAATCTAGTAGTGCGCCTGCACAAATTATAAAACACACATCAGTCAGTAACATGTAGATAATATGCATAAATAAAATGTAAACCACCTTATGCATATTGGAGAAAATAACAAATCATCTAATAATAATAATAATAATAACAATAATAATATCAAATTATTGTAACTTGAAAATTGGTAAATGTGTACAATATTAAAGTCTTGATGATAACTCATTTCTAATCACGGTTTATGGTTGATCCACAATCCTTCCCTGTGGTCAAGTCGGGTATATTGCAATTTCCCCAGTTGGACATCCGTTGTTGAAGACTGAATGCCTATGGAAAAATGGAGGGTCTCGTCAAAGTGATCGTACTCTTCTTCATCGACCACATCCCCGGCACCAACAATACGTCTCTTGCCTGGAAGGACAATAGACCACTTCGAGTTCGATGGATCGGTAACGAAGAACAACTGTGTCGCTTTCAATGCAAGTATAAAAGGCTCGTCCATATAGCCAAGCCGGCCCAAATCAACGAGTGTGAATCCTAAATCGTTAGTTTTCAAACCCTTGTTGTTGTCAACCCATTTATATCGAAAAAGTGAAAACTTTAACATCTTGTAATCAAGTTCCCAAATCTCTTCAATGACACCGTAATACGACGACGCACCACCGTCCCTTGATAGTGCAATCAATGTTACCCCACTGTTTTGCATCGTGCTCTTATCATCTTGACGCTTGGTGTAAAACATATATTCATTTATGTCGTACCCTTCATACGAAGATATAACTATAGAAGGTCCGTAGGCCAACCATTTTACCATTTCTGAAATGTTATTAGACGGTTGTGAGATCCCATGCATCACTCAGTCACTGAACCATCTCACAAACGTTTGGTTGTGCTCCTTTGTAATCCACACGCCACCCTTCGTGGGGTTGAGCCGGAATAAAGTTGACATGTGATCATCCATATAAGGAAGAACCTCTTTCAAGTGTTGCAACACAACGAAGTGTGCTTTCTGTCGAACATCAACGTTGGGAGTGATGGAGAAACCCAATTGTCCCCTTACCTATGAGTGTTCCCTCATGCCGAGATTTAGGAATGTTGATAGCTTCGACACCATCTAGGTATCCATTACAAAACTCGATTGCCTTCTCAGTGGAATAACCTTCAACTATATTGCCCCTTGGTCGATATCGGTTTCTTACGTATCCCTTCAAGATACTCATGTATCTCTCGAACGGATACATATATTTTAAGAACACTGGACCACAAGCCTTAGGCCCTGTTCTGTTTGACGTTTTCCACGCGTTTTCCATTTTCCATTTTCGAAAACTCCCAAAACGTGTTCTGTTATGTTGTTTCCGAAAATTGTTTTGGAAAATTACTCCCAACTTTTGTTCAGAAAATGGAAAACGCGGAATTCACGTTTTCCGTGTTTTCTTCCTTAGTTCTACCAAAATGGAAAACACGCTATTTTCCGTGTTTTCCACCATTTCAAAAAAAAAAAATTAAAAATTAAAACAAAAACAGATCTGGGGAGAGCAGACGACCTTCACTATAGCGATTTCCCCTATGTGGGAATTAGGGTTCCTCGCGCCTCACTTCTTCCAATCTTCTTGCCGGTAATCTCCCTCGTCTCTTGCTCTCTCTTTTGCTGTATATGATCTCTCTCCAATTTGATCATCATATCTTTATTTGGCAGTGACTTTCCACCATCAAAGGCACAAAAGGCATAAGAAAGTTTGCGCAGGTAATCTCGCTCATCTGTTGAAAGACATGGTCATCCCTCTACTATAAAGTTATCGGACGTTTGATAATTTTTTAGCGTGTTGATAGATGGGCACTTGGGTTTTGTTGTAGTACTGTAAATATACAAGAGAGATTTAAAAAGATAGGTCATTGTTTGTCTTGTTTAGGATGGTTAACTTGGATTTGTGTGATGAAATGCAGAGATATTTAATTGATGCAAGTCTGAGAAAATAGCACATACTCCTTCAAAAAAAAAAGAGAGAATAGCACATGGGTGGGTGTCAGAAGGTCATTGTTTGTCTTGTTTACGATGGTTGAGTTGGATTTGTCTAATGAAATGTAGAGATCTTTAATTAAAGCAAGTTTAAGAGAGAATAGCACGTGGGTGGGTGTCAGAATTTCTAAACTAAACATATGTGTGTTATTCTCAAGAGTTAAGATATAGAATACGGTGAAAGGGATGAGATATAGCTAGCCCGTTTTTGCTGTTTTTAGAGCATGTGATAATTCCAAGATAATACATTAAAGTATGAAATTAGGGAAATATCTATTTATTCTATATTATACTAGGATTTCTTAACTTGTTTGATCTACATAATAATTTGTCTTCACAATTGGGAATTCCCAAATTTGTCATATAGTAATACTCTAAGGAGAGAACTTTGATGAATCACATCCAATATAGTGTGAATTGTATTTTCTATAGATGGATGAACTAAAGCTGCTTAGCCGTATTAGATATGTTGCTAGAGTTTGTTTTTCATGTTCTATTTTTAGAATCTTGAGATGCTTGCTTCACCTTGAATGGGAATTCTAATTCTATTTGTGTCAGCTCTTATATAAGAGGGCATGAATTCTATTTGAGTCTCCATTAATAAGATTTTATTTATGCAAAAATTTGGAAGTGTCCTTTGAATGCTCGAGTTGAATTTATAAACATGGTGACTATTGAGTTGAATTTTATTGACAGCTTTTGTTTATGTAGTAGGTGATCAATTATGTGATATATTGCCATTTTCAGCATGATTTTCTTTTATTGACAGCCTTTGTTTTCCTTATATTGGCAGAGTTATTAAAACTTGATAATATGGTGTTATTATACTTTGTCTCGAATTCATTTTGAGTAGAAAATATGGGCGGACATAGAGGTTCTTCTTTGCCCCCAATGCCATGGCCAGATGCAAATGAGATGGCCTTCATCGAGATATGTCTCGAATATATGAAAATGGGAAAGCTACAATGCACGATATTTAAGAATGATGTGCTGGCCAAAATCAATGACGAAATGATTCGCCAAACAAATACAGATTATGGGGTCGATCGATTGAAAGGCAAATGGAACCGTTTGCGCAAATATTACCGCTTGTTTTTGGATATTAAAGAGCATACAGGCGTGACATGGTATCCAGATACTGAAAAAATAGATGCTCCAGATGATGTTTGGAAACACTTTTGCACGGTAAATGTTGCTAACAAAACAGAACATTATCTATTATTGTGATCTTTTTGCATATGTATATCTTATTTGGTGTAACTTGTTTTCATTATTGCAGATAAACAAGCATCAGTATGATATCATAAAAAACAAGGGGTGTCCTCATTTCGAATCACTAGGATAGCTTTTTGGTAAGACCACAGCTACTGGTGGACTAAGTACTGCTTCCACTCAGGTTCCTCCTACGTCAGATGAAGAACGAGATATGGAAGATGATTTTCTAACTAAGGGCAAGCATGTACGGGTCGAAAGTCTCTCGTCTGATGAAGAAATTGCAAAACCTGTTCGTCGCCGTAAAGAACCCAAGAAGAGTAAGTCAAATCAGCTCCAGGCTTGTATGGCGCAGTGGTCAAGTTCATTGACCAAAAGAGATGACGAAAGTGATGTTCGCCAGCTTTACTTTAAGGAGAAGCTTGCACGCATTGCGGAAATCATCTTGCATCTGGTGAGAATGAAGCGACTAGTCAGGATCCTTATTCTCAAGCAAGCTGCATGAGCATCCTGAACGACATGGAGGGTTTGGATGATGACACATACTCGAAAGCTTTAACTGCGTTTCGGAAGGATTCAGATTTCAGGATGCAGTTTGTGATAATGCCTGAAGCTAGGAGGAAGCCTGTCTTGGAGCGCCTTTAGTTGTTCTATATTTGGATCATGTGACTCTATTAGTATTTGTGTGTGAAACATGGTTTACTTTTTCCATATAATATCGTACTCTAAATTGTGTTGTCCTTTTTTTTGTTAGTGTGTTGCAACATGGTATGGATTGGACGTACGTATTGTTATGTTGGATTAACTCTCTTTGTTTTGATTTTTCAACTACATGTCATCCATATTAATGTTGTTGAATTATTTCTCAATAGTGTCGCTTAACATGTGTGTTGATGTTATTATTTTCCGTTTACGCAGGGAATGTCTATCACAAGTCAAATTATGTCTGGTGAATCAAGTGATGAGGAAGAACTTGATTTTTTGGCAAATGACCAGGCTGAGTCATACGATGACATGATGGCATGTATGATGTTGTCGTCCGCTTGCGGGGTGAGTTTTATAAACAAGACACCTTGTAGAACATCGATGCTACGTGGAAAGATGTACATCAATGAAGTATTAGAGGGACATCCAGATGTATGCTACAGTAATTTTAGGATGCACAATCATGTCTTTCGGAATTTTTGTGATACTTTAAAAGAAAAGGGTCTTTTGAAGGATGGGAATAAGGTGAGTGTTGAGGAAGGGGTAGCAATGTTCCTAATGATTATAGGACATACTACTCGATACAGAATTGTGGGTGATAGATTCCAACATGGAAATCATACGATTTCCATTTGGTTTAAGAGAGACTTGCGTGCTATTTGTACCTTGGGTACTGAGCTAATTCGTCCGACGAACAATGGAGTTGTACATGAGCGCATATTGCGAAAATATCCTTACTTTAAGAATTGTATTGGTGCAATTGATGGAACTCATGTGGCAGCTTGGGTACCTGCATCTAGTCAAGCCTCTTTTCGGGGAAGAAAAACAGATGTGACGCAAAATGTAATGCTAGCATGCGATTTTGACATGAAGTTCACATTTGTATATGCTGGATGGGAGGGTACAGCTAATGATTCTCGGGTTTTTATTGACGCCATTACAAAAACCTCAAATGGGTTTCCAATGCCATGTGGAGGTATATTATATTACTTTTATGTATTGTAGAGACATATTTCACATTCTGTTTATTAATATCCATTTATAATTGTAGATGAATGGTACCTTGTTGATGCTGGCTATCCAAATATTCCTGGCTTTCTTGCCCCGTATCGAGGACGTCGATACCATCTGCGTGATTATGTTGGGAGAGGAAGATTGAGGGGAAAAGAAGAGTTGTTCAATTATAGACACTCCTCGTGTCGTAACATAATTGAGCGTAGTATTGGAGTGTTAAAGGCTAGGTTTCCTATAGTGAAGTTTATCAGCAACTTTCCACTTATTAGGCAAAGACACATCCCTGCTGCATGTTGCACGGTGCATAATTTTATTCGGCAGGAGCATGCATTAGATGACTTGTTTATGCGGTATTCAATAGAAAATATGATTTTTGATGACGTGCCTGAATCAAGTCAAGCTAGAGAGCCGATACAATTCGATTCCAGTCAAACAGCACAAATGGGACTAGTGCGGGATCAAATCGCTACCCAAATGTGGAATGATTACTCAATGAGGGCTACATGACTTTGTGGATTTCATTGTTGAGCTAAACTTGTGTTGTCTACAATTTTATTGAACAAAACTTCCATTTATATTTATGTAGATGACTCTCTAATGGCTACATGACTTTGTGGATTTCATTGTTGAGCTGAACTTGTGTTGTCTAGTATTTTATTGAACAAAACTTTCATTTATATTTATTTAGATGACTCTCTAATGGCTACATGGCTTTGTGGATTTCATTGTTGAGCTGAACTTGTGTTGTCTAGTATTTTATTGAACAAAACTTTCATTTATATTTATTTAGATGACTCTCTAATGGCTACATGGCTTTGTGGATTTCATTGTTGAGTTAAACTTGTGTTGTTTAGTATTTTATTGAACAAAACTTCTATTTATACTTATTTAGATGACACTCTAATCCTATATTTTTCTCATGCATACAATCCTAAATTAATGTGGCCAACTATATTTGAGCATTTGTATTTCATTGTTTCAACATAAAATAATAATTTGATATTAAATAATTTTCATATTCTCATGTTCAAGAATGCTGAAAAGTGTCAAATTAATTACATTGATGGTTGAAAATAGTAATTGAGAAAATTATTTTATTTTATTTTTTCTTTTTTTTATGGGCTTTTATTTTAGTTTTTCAAAAGTAGCAAAGAACCTCTAATGGTATTTCTATTTAATTCACAAACAAATTCATTACAGTTGAATTAAGACAGATTTCTCAAAATAACAAACCAAACGCGTTTTCCAGTTTCCCATTTTCAAAAACTGTTTTCCAGAATGACAAACCAAACGCGTTTTTAGCATTTTCGAAAATAGCATCTGAAAACAGAAAATAGAAAACGTTTTCGAAAACAAAAATAGAAAATAAAAACACAAACAGAACGCAGCCTTAATTTTCTGCACCAAGTGTACGATCAGATGCACCATCACATCAAAAAAAGATGGAGGGAAATACATTTCCAACTGACATAGCGTGTTCACGACATCAGCCTGCAGATGGTCTAGTGAGCCGGGGTCAATTACTTTACTGTATATTGCGTTGAAGAAGAAATATAGCTTCGTCAGCACCACCCTTACAAAGTCATCCAAAATCCCTCTAATTACAACTAGTAGTAAGTGTTGCATTAACACATGATAATCGTGAGACTTCAAACCAACTAGTTTAAGATCTTTTGTCGACACGAGCCGGGATATGTTAGATGAATACCTAGATGGAACCTTGATCGATTTTAGCCACTCACAAAAACTTTTCTTCTCCGGTAGTGTCATAGTGTAACAAGCCGGTGGTAGATATGTACGTTTTCTATCCTCTATCGGTCCAAGCTTCTCACGTATTCCCATATTCATCATATCCTTCCCAACTTTGATGCCGTCCTTCGTCTTTCCTGGAATGTCTAACAGCGTCCCAATTATACTGTCGCATACGTTATTCTCAACGTGCATCACATCTATGCAATGTCTCACTAGTAAATGCTCCCAGTATGGAAAATCCCAAAAGATGGATCTCTTTTTCCAAAGTCTCTTAGGTAGTTGTTTAGCAGTCTTGCCAAAAACGACACTAATATCATGAACCCGAGAATAGACCTCTTTCCCTGTTAGTGGTTGCGGCTATGGACAGTACTCAGTTCGGCCGTTGAAAGCGATTTTGTTTCTACGATAGGCATGGTTTGGAGGGAGAAACCTCCGATGACCCATGAAAATATTTTTCTTGCAGTTGTGCAACCACAGATCGTCAGTCTCATCACTACATATTGGACATGCTTTAGGCCCTTTGTTAACGTACCCCGATAGATTATCATACGCTGGGAAATCATTAACAGTGCAAAATATCATGGCCCGCATGGTGAAATCAGCCTGGGTGTTTGCATCAAACACTTCAACACCTTCATTCCATAACATTTTTAAATCTTCGACGAGTGGTGTTAGATAGACGTCAATGTCGTTGACTGGTTGTTTAGGCCCTTAGATTAGTAACGATCGCATAATGTGTTTGTGTTTCATACAAAGCCATGGAGGGAGATTGTAGATAACTAAAAGAACAGGCCACGTGCTATGTCGACTGCTCATATCATCGTGCGGATTCACTCCGTTCGTGCAAAGTCCCAATCTAAGATTCCTATCATCGTCACCAAATTCAGGAAACAACCTATTGATGTTTCGCCATTAAGGAGAATCGGCTGGGTGCCTAAGCTTCCCGTCCTTCTTTCGCCCGTCTGTGTGCCAGCGTACATTTTTTTGCATCTTTTGGATTAGCAAACAATCGTTTAAAGCGTGGTATTACTGGTAGATACCACAAAACCTTTGCCAGCGGTCCTTTCTTAACCGTCTCACTGTCTATTTGTTCCCTACGCTTATACCTCGATGTACCACATTTCGGACAGACGTGCAAGTCTTTGTACTCCCTCCGAAACAAGACACAGTCGTTCGGACATGCATGTATTTTCTCGATCTCCAAACCCATTGGACATAATAATGTTTTTGCCTCGTAAGCAGAAATAGGAAGCGCATTATCTGATGGAAGCATTGAACTTAGTAGTGACAATAGCTCAGTGAAGCTTTTATCGTTCCAACCGTTCGCTACTTTTATATTATACAACTTGAACACGGCAGACAAGTTCGTGACTGTACTACAACCAGGGTACAAAGGCGTTCTGAAATTCCCGAAAAGGCTCTCAAGTGCGTGAGGCCTGTCAATGAAATCATCATTTACATCGTGCATCATTTCTTCTAAACAATCTCCAGCACCGTCACACTCATTAATACCCACATTTGTTTGAGGGCTAGTTCTTGTAAAGGTTTCATGCTGACCAATTTCGTTGGGGACCGTAGTGATCCTGATTTCCGAAAGACTTTCTCCGTGCCAATACCATTGAGTATAACCCTCATTGAATCCACGTGTAATCAAGTGATCCCTAACCATATCAGTGCCACTAGCAAGTATTGTATTCTTACAATCACGACAAGGACACCAAATAGATCTTTCTCGATTTTTCATCATATTTTCCTCTGTTACCCTAATAAACGCGTCAACACCTACCCAATATTCTCTTGCGGTACGACTACCGTACATCCATTGTCTTCGATCCATTAGTCAAACTTTATGTTTATCACACAGTTCAACATGTACCCTACTGGTTATGCGAGTTTTTAGAACTTGCTTCTCTTTTTTAAATTGAAGATGTGTTTAGTTTGTAATATAATTCCCGAGTAAAGCAATAGAAGTGTTAAGTAAACAGTAGTTAAAGATAAAGAATAAATATTCAGTTTTCACATAAAGTGTCCTATTATCCCCTTATAACTCCAACACTAAAGGGCAAGGGTCTTAACCCATTCGTCATTGACATGTGAATCAAGCGAAGTGGCATATCAAATCATGTTACGTACAATGTTATAACCTCCTATGTAAAATTTGGTAGCATCTTCCCTTATTCCCCTAAGTGTGTGATCTACAATACACGTAGCACACACCCGGTGAATGACGGGGAGATGCAACCAAACTTTTACATTGGATGTTATAATGTTGCACATAACATAATTAGATACGACATCGCTTAATTCACAAGCCAATGACAAATTGTCTAAAAATGGGACAATTCGAAGTTAATAGTGTAAATTACCTACAACCCAAATACTTTGAGGTGTGTAACTTACAAATCTATCTTCGAACGGGTACTCTAAGCTTGGTGAAAAGTGCAATTACATGTAGCAAAATACATATATGTAATCGTAAAACAAATTGAAGAGTCAAACACTACTTACAATAGTATTTGTCGCCTCGACGGTGCTGAGGTATGGCCGATGCTACTAACGTATGAGAAATAGGTCTCTGTAAAATGGAAACGAGGTAAATTACGGCGCAATATTTTATATCCATTTCATTTTGAACTTTTTAATAATTTATCTTTACATTTAATGAATTATGAAGCATGTTGTAGCAAGTTTTTCATTACCATTAATGAAATATGAAGAGTACGTATACTTACTCTAATTTTCCATTTACTTTTTAATCATTTACACACACTAAATCTAATTTTATTATTTTAAAAATATTTAGTTTTTCAAATCTAATTATCATCGTCTTTCCTTTTTTTCCCCATCTATGGTTTTTCTTCTTTTTTTTTTTTAGTAATGATAAATATAACATTACATCTATGATTATGTTGGATGCCTCAAGTATATATGAATTACAAAAAAAAAAGTGTAATATATACCATATAATTTTCCAATTTTTTTGTCTCCATTTAGTTTCTTCCTCTAATTTTGTTCTCCTCTTTTCTTTTTTTTTCCCCTTACTTACCTCCGGCACTAATAGTTTGTCAAATCTAACACACATCTACATGTCTTTCTTTTTTCCCCCATCTATGATTTTTCTCCTTTTTTTTAGTAATGATAAATATAACATTACATCGATGATTATGTTAGATGCTTCAAGTATACATGAATTAAAAAAAAAGTGCAATATATACCATATAGTTTTCCAATTTTTTCTTCTCCGTTTAGTTTCTTCCTCTAATTTTGTTCTCCTCTTTTCTTTTTTTTTCCCTTGCCTCCTATACTAATTTTTTTTCAAATCCATTAATTTAATATTCATATACTAATTAAAATTTTATATCCATCATATACTAAAAAATAGTTAAGGTTTACTATTTCCATTTTTTCCCTACATATTCATAGTAATCCTATATATAGTCTTTTATTTCTAAATGCTTTCATGTGAGTACATTGAAGATGAATATTTAAAAAAAAAGAAAGGAAAAAAAATGAGACCAAAAGATCGCCCCAAAAATAAAGGCGCGAAAATATGAAAAAAGGCATACGAATGGGAGTGTACACATTACACTAAAATCAAATACTAAAATTGCATACAATACAATGCTCATGCTCAGGAGTATATATTTACACACATAAATCAACATTCCATACAAGAATTTGCAAGATCCACAAACTTCAACCCTAGACTAAAAAAACTACATAGAAGGTATGAAAATAATGAAGTTATACCTTGTTTGAAGGTCGGCAATAGAAGCTAACTCGTCTTCAATTGAAATTTGCAGCTGAAAATCGGCAATGGAGGAGATGAACTATGCCAAAATCGCCTCAGCTCTCCGCCAGCTTGAATCTGCTCTAGTTTGCGAAAATGGACAGAAAGGTTGAAGAAATGAGGTTAATTAAGTAAAGCTTTATGCGGCGGTTAATGTGACCGCCGCATAAAAGCTCTATATGTGGCGGTCTTCTTGACCGCCGCTTAAAGGTATTTTAGGCAGCGGTTTCTCCAAACTGCCGCCTAATGTATCCATCTTTTCCCCATTTTAATTTCCAAAAATGCCATAGATGGACTTTATACACCTCTTGAGTTTGGAACCGTCTCCTAAAGTGGGATTCCTAAAGTGTATTTTGTAGTAGTGAAGCCAATTTCTCGAGATACTGGGGCCTATGTTAGAATCTTGACTGAACAAGATTCTTTGTGATATCTAAGCAGATATTTCAGACATCATTGCTTAGATCCCATTGTTCTTTTGAGATTTTGACAGTTTTTGTTAAATGACTGTAGAGAGACTGGATTGATCAATTTAGAAAAGTGTTTTTCTTAGCTAATGTTGATGGTGGCTGAAATTTTCTTTAATAAAATGGCTACAGGGCTACTGGAATTGCATGAAGAATTATAATTCGAGATGATGGCCCTGTTTCTTGGTTATAATTTTTGCTGCTGGAGTCAGAATTAATTTTGTTATAAGAGATGTGACAGTTAAATTCGAATTTCATTCTTGAAAATGTTGGAGTTTCTATATGTTTCCATTTTTACTTGGAGATTGCTATCACATTGGTACGTGTTCCTTAAAATGAAGGATGCAACCATTTACATTAGATGGTTTCACAAATTTTCGAGAAGGTAATTTGTAGGTTCTATCTTCTTTTTCTATTTTAATAGGCACAATTTATTAGCACTTGTGTTTGATTGTACTGTGTTATGCTATACTCTGTTCATTTGATGAATAAGTATCATATATGCTGTTATTGAGAGTTGGTTTCTTTGGGGAATTGCTGTTTCCCGATTTCTTTGGCATTTTCAAAGAATCATTCATCATAATCTCTTTGTGGATAAATATCTTCACCCAAATAACAATAGCTATGACCATCCATCTCTCCTGAATCTAATGGGCCATATTCAAATCTCACAAATGCTATTTTTAGATATCATGTTCAACAAATACATTCTTGATAGCATCCCAAATGGCACCCCTTCATACGACAAAATTTCAGAAATTTTATCCTCTAAATGGACTGCTTTTAGTCTTTTCAAAATTGGGTACTTCATCTTCTTCCTTATTCTCACCCTTCTATCAACATCTGCGCTTGCTTATACAATCGCATCAATTTATACTACAAATGAGTTTAGCCTGAAAAAAGTGATTAAGGTAGTCTCAATGGTTTGGAAAAGGCTTATGGTTACATTCATATTGAATTCTCTAATAGTTTTTGCATACAATCTTGTTTCTATATTGATATTCATTTTGTGGGTTATTCTCTTTGGACCAATACAATTTGTGGGTCCAATTGTTTTGTATCTCTCTGATTGTGATTTACCTAAGTGGGTTTGTGTATATCTGAATAATATGGCATTTGGCTAGTGTGCTTTCAATTCTTGAAGAAATTTATGGGCTAGATGCAATGGCAAAGAGCCCAGGTTTGATAGGAGGCAAAAGAAGGATATCTGCCACAAATTTCTTGTACTTAGCCTAATTTTCTTTGAAATCAGATGGGATTTGAGTATTATGTGGTTCTTGGATTTGGGGTAGGATTACATTCAAAATTTATATGGAATTCTTTTTGTTTTGAATGCTATTTAACAGAACGTTGGTTGATGGCCTTCTGAAATAAGTTTGAATGCTATTTTACTGAACTTATTGTTAAGCGAGAAACACTAGTGGAAATTGAAATGGTGTAAATCAGGTGCACTGCACTAAAAAAAGATTGATTAAGGAGTTGTTTTATTTTTTTCAAGTTGTCTCTAGGCATTTGGAGAAATCTTACTTCATTGAATTAAGTGAGGAACAACATATTGTCATTTGTGCTCTCTTTATACTTCATTGATTTCCAATTTTTCCCCTTAGTAGCCAATGACAAATCCCTACTGTGTGTTGCGCAATTCAAAACTTCATCTGGCAAGAGGACACTTTAGACAGGTTATTTTTTTAATATTCAGTAGAGAATATAGCATTTGAAGATGAGCTACAGTTAAGCCAACGAGAAGATGCCATACATTTTGATGCTAGTCACCGCTCAAATGGGACGGTTGAGAGATCAAATTGTTACACAAATGTGGAATGACTATTCAACTAGGCATGCATGATTTTATCAATTAATTGCTTGTTAATGTCTGCCAATACAATACAGACATGTCATCGTACTCCGCTAGATTTTTTAACGTACTTTGAATGCATTCAAGAATGTAAAATTTGTGTCATAAGACTTGCTAAATTTTATAGCTTTATGAAATATATCATTATATCTTACTAAATTCATGATTTTTATTGTTAGTGTCAATTGATGTTCTTATTATTCTTACATAAATTTGCAAAAGAACAATTTATTTATTCTTAAAGTAAACGGAAAACGAAAAAAATTTAATCAATAATTTTTTAATAAATTTACAAAGAACAATTTATTATTCTTACATGAATTTGCAAAGAACGATTTACATGAATTTGTAAAATATATGTGTTTATCATTCATTAATCTAATCTGTTAAATAAATTTTTATTATGAAATGATATTCTAAAACCTTAAAGGTAAACAAACTTTCCAATTTTCTATTCTCAAAAGCAGTTTCTCAGAATTATAAGAAGAACACATGTTCAGAAAGCTCAAAATAATTTCAAAATAGAAAACTCAAAATGAATTTAAAAATTGAAAATAGAAAATAGAAACACAAAGAGAACGGGGCCTACGAGTTTCGAAAAGTAAAAATTCAGTTTCAAGAGTTACAGACAAATTTAAAAAGCCAAACAATTACGCAATTTGGTTTTTCCGTTTTCTCAAGAAGCAATTACTTGAAATTTAAACTTCTCAATACATGAAAGTAATCTGGTAGTCCTATTTGTTCACGAGTTAGAAGCCAGTATGCGGAGGTTGACAAACTTTACTGAATCATGAATGTCATTGAACCCATCTAAGTTTTGAACCATATCTTTGTATTGGGGCCAATAAATGATTGTCATCCCTTGTAGCTATTTATGGTATATAGAAAGTGGGATTAAAAAGATGATTTGAAAGGAGCAACCTCCGCATCCGGGAAGGTGGTACATCAAGAAGTTGTTTATGAATTTGAGCCGAAGTTTTGTGTAACTTGTTGTGCTTTTGGTCATTCCACTGATGGATGCCAAGCTCATATAGTCAACAAACTTGAGCCTAATGTTGTTGCAAAGAAGCCTACCAAAACATCCAACCCCTGTAACGTGGTTAAGATGAAGAAAGGTGCTGATTTTACTGATGGTGCTGATGTTACTGCAATTCCAGAACCTGGTAAGCTGCCAAAATCAGCAGAATCCCTTGCAAATGCAGAAATTCAAGTTGTTGCGGCTGGAAATGCAGTTGTTGCTGCTGTAAATGCTGCTGGTTATGCTGGAAATACGGGTTTAGCTGCTGGAAATGATGCTATCCTGGCAGACAATATTGGTTTTGTTGGTGTAGCTGCTGAAATTGGGGCTGAAGGTACTGAAATTGCAGTTGAGGGTACTGGAATTGCTGTTGAAGGTGCTGGTTGTGATGATGGTGCTGCTGAAAATGTTGTGCAATGTAATGAGCAATCCGAGAAAGAGGTACCATTTAAATTGGTCACTAATAAGAAGAAGAATAATAATAATGCGTCGCAATCTTCTTTACTCAAAGGGAAGCTTAAACTCTCCGCAAGAGAGGAATCAAAAAGGGGCAAGCACCCCTATCCTCCCATCCATGAAGTGTGCTTGTTGGAACATCAGGGGCTTTAACAAGCCCCTGAAACATAAGGGGGTTGCGACCCTTATTAGGCAACACAATATTGATGTTATTGGTATTCTTGAAACCAAGATTGATGTGGTGAAGTTGGAGCGTATTATGAGGAATAAGTTCGTGGAAGCAAGTCAATAACTTCCATACTCATGAAGCGGGCCGTATTCTTGTCTTGTGGGATCCCTCCAAGGTTACCTTGGAGCCATACGACGTCTCTGCTCAATATATGCATTGCAAAGCCACTTGTAAGATCACTTCCATTGCTTTTAATTTAAGTTTTATTTATGCACTACATACTATTGTTAGTAGGAGCCCACTTTGGAATAGCCTTGTTGATATTGGTATCCACCTATCATCTCCATGGCTTGTTCTTGGGTACTTCAATAGTGTTCTTAGCCCTAATGAGAAATGTAATGGGGCCGATGTTACTCCGTATGAGATACGGGATATCTATGATTGTTTCCAATCCGTGGGACTTGTGGATTTGCAATCTGTTGGTTGTTTCTATACTTGGAGTAACAATTCTATGTTGGCCAAGCTTGATCGAGCTATTGTCAACAACTATTGGTTGCTCGCGGGTTTTCTTGGACATGCTAATTTCTTGCCTCCGGGATGCATTTCGGATCACTCCCCTTGTGTGGTGACCCTCTTAAGAGGTGATTATACGTTGAGATAGCCGTTTAAATTCTTTAATATGTGGACTAACCATGAAGATTTTTCTTCCATTGTTCATAATGCATGGCTTGATGATGTTATTGGCACGGAGCAATATACTTTTTGTAAGAAATTGAAGAAATTGAAGAGTCCCCTCAAGGGCCTTAATGAGAAACACTTTTTTCATATTTCTTCTAGAGCCGAGAGAGCGAATGAAGAATTGAAAGTTGTGCAATTGGAGATTCAAAGCCAACCGAATGATCCTCACTTGCTTGCCAAGGCTATTGACTTGAGGAAGAAAGGTACCTTTTTATGTGAAGCGCAGCGTCTTTTCCTTTCTCAACAAGCTAAGTGTTTGTATGTCAAGGATGGGGACAAATGTGCGAAGTTCTTTCATGCTATTGTCAAGAGGAACACTAGGCGTAATCATATTGCAGCGATTCATAAGGAGGATGGCAACCTTACCACTTCACAACAAGAAGTGGCTCATGCTTTTGTGGCTTTTTATGAGAATTTGCTTAGTACGAGGCGAGAGTGTGCACCTGTGGATATGAATGTATTTGACTCGGATCCCGTGGTTGCTTTGGAGCAACATGAGCAACTTATTGCCCCTATTTTCGACCAAGAGGTCAAGGATGCCATTTTTAGTATTGGTGATGATAAATCACCGGGTCCGGATGGTTTTTCTTCTTGTTTCTTCAAGAAATCTTGGCATATTGTGGGTGATCATCTTATTAAGGCGGTTCGGGAATTCTTTTCGGCCGGCTCACTTCTTAAGCAAATCAACCACACGGCCCTTGCTCTTGTGCCCAAGTCCACTCATGCTTCGCATATTGGGGATTATCGGCCTATTGCTTGTTGCAATGTTCTCTACAAGGTAATTTCAAAAATCCTTGCGACCCGTTTAGGCCCCACTCTTGGATCTCTTATTGATAAAGCCCAATCGGCTTTTGTGGAGGGGAGGAGTATGATTGAAAATATCCATTTGGCACAAGAACTTTTGAGAAAGTATAATAGAAAGTGCACTTCCCCGAGATGTATCATTAAGATTGATTTCAGGAAAGCGTATGATTCTATTAATTGGGATTTCTTGGAGTCAATCCTTCGGGGCCTTCATTATCCGGACATTTTTGTAAAATGGGTGATGGAGTGTGTCTCTACACCATCTTATTCCATTTCTTTGTATGGAAAATTCCATGGCTTCTTTAGAGGAAAGCAAGGCCTCCGGCAAGGGGACCCTCTTTCCCGTTCTTATTTGTGCTATGCCTTGAATATTTTTCTAGATCCTTGAAGATTGCCACGGCTTCCGACTTTAATTTTCATACCAAGTGTGAGCACCTTCGAATCTCTCATTTGGCCTTTGCTGATGATCTTATGCTTATGGCAAGAGGTGATGTTATTTCCGTTAAGATTTTAATGGATTGTCTTGCTAGCTTTGGAACCTTTTCGGGACTTTGTGTTAATGCCTTGAAGTCTAATATTTATACCGCCGGTATTGTGGGGCAAGATCTTGAAGACATTCAAGCATTAACACATTTCGAAAGAGGAACGATGCCTTTTCGATACTTGGGGATTCCTCTTGCGGCGGAAAGGTTGAAAGTTATGCACTATGCACCGTTTGTGGATAAGATTGCAACATAAATCAATGGGTGGACGGCTAACTCATTATCTTATGCGGGCCGAATGGAGCTTATTCAATCGGTTCTTCAAGGAGTTGAGTGTTTTTGGCTTTCCATTCTCCCCATTCCGGCAACGGTGGTTGATCGTATTATTCGACTTTGCCGGAACTTTCTTTGGAATTCCAAACGTCCACTTGTTCCATGGAATGAGCTTTGCCTCCCAAAGCTTGAGGGAGGACTTGGTTTTCGGGACATCAAAGCTTGGAACACATCATTTATGGCAAAGACTTTGTGGAATATTCATCACAAGAAGGATACTTTATGGGTCCGGTGGGTGAACCATGAATATCTTAGACACCAATCGTTGTGGGATTGGGAACCGAAGAAAATGGACTCACCACTCATCAAGAAATTGCTACAAGTTAGGGACATCATCCGGGCACGTCAAGGATCAATTGGAGCTGCCGAAAACTTGCTTACAAGCTAGAATTTGGGCAGTTTTAATGAAGGGGCTGTTTTGTATCAATTTTTCCATCCGAGAGGTACACCCCGCCCTTGGGCCGCCGATGTTTGGAAGGGTTTTCTTACTCCGAAACACTCTTTTATCCTTTGGTTAGTAACCAAAGATAGGTTGCTAACTAAGGAAATATTTTTGCATACATGGAGATTGACAACACTTGTTCGCTTTGCCATTCGTTGGAGGAAACGTCGAACCACCTCTTCTTCCAATGCCCAATTAGTTCTACGATTTGGAGACAAATTAGGGATTGGTTGGGCATAAGAAGAGCTATGACATCGATTGCTATTGCATTGAAGTGGATCAAGAAGGAAGCACGTGGAACATCCATGCAAAGCAAGGCCAAGAGAATTGCCCTTGCAACGACGGTCTACCACATTTGGAATGCACGGAACCGGAAGATCTTCGAAGGACTTGAGCCCGACACTAGTAGCATTGTTGTTAGGATTAAAACACATGTATACAGAGTCTTGTATTCTTTGTATCCACATGTTTTAGTCTAGCTTGTACTTAGTGCTACGGGTCTTCGTTTGTAGTGTGCACGTTTGCATGCTCTTTTGTATTACCTGGGGATGCCCAGAGTACTTGTGTAGTTCTTTTTTATCAATATATTTTACTTTTACCGATCAAAAAAAAAAAAGAGCACAAAATACATTTAAAATAACCATATGAACCTTGAGTTTGGTTGCATCTCAACATATTTCGTGTTGTTACATGAAGGTTGTGATGGTTGGTCATAGACCATCTTTCACATGGCAAAGGCTTGCATAGCTTTTCTAGTGTTAGCCAATGGGATGATGATATTGATATTCAACCAAACTCTTTTTTTTTTGTGACAAAATGCATGTTGCTTAGTGTTCTAAAAACTAATGATATATGAACAATAGTGCACAAAATGATCTGAACACTGTAGATTCATCTTCACTTTCAGTGAAGAAGTCTCCATTCCGATTAAAGCATGTTGGTTTACCATAAAGAAGAAAGGTCGACACCAATTTGGAATGACAAAACTACTCTATTTCAAGCTGTATTTTGCAAAAGGAGAAACTTGATTTCTTTTTATTTCAAATAGCAAAACTTTTTTCTTCCATCGTCAATATGTTACTCAATTTCTTGGGAAAATGCTGGGGGTACACACGAATCGTGCCACACGGCTGCCACACAATGAGTAAATTTTCAATTTTAGCCTTCAACAATTTTGAAATTACCAACCTTACCTTGCTTGGTTAAAATGGGGATATGAATGTGAGGGCCCATATTTCCTCGGGTAAAAGCATCGTCGAAGACAACTTTATCTTGCTCAGTTGAAATTGCGATCTGAATGGTTAAAATGGCGATCTGAATGTTAGGGCTCCTATTTCCTCGGGTAAAAGCATCGCCGAAGAGGGCTGCCGAGTTTGGGGATCTAAAAATTAGGGCTTGCAACATCATTTTTGAAGACGACGGCGAAACCTCAGCTGAGTTTTGGGCTTGTTTAAATGTCACTTCTACCTCCAAACAGCTGTAAGTTGTTCGGATTTAATTTGGGGAATGTTTTTTTTTCCTTCTTGTTACGAAGACGACTCCTTGTTGCAAAATAAATTTGATATCTAGCAAATTTGATATAAATTTGGGAAATATTTTACTTTCTACCTCAGCTGAGTTTGTTTAATCTAAGGTTATTTTCGATGCTCCAGTCGAGTTTCTGCCATATTGTTTGGGATTGTTTCATCGCAGAGTTTTTTTCCTTTCACCCAACTAACATATGTGTTATTCATATGGAAATAGAAATGGATTTAGGAGTTTTGATTATTTCCCACTATCCCTACTGTTTGTCATAAGTAAATGTGGAGAAAATGAGGAATGAGCATAAAAATGTAATGAGTCTTTGGTTGGAATGAGCTTGATGATTATAGAAGTTATGTGGTTGGAACGGGGAACAATGTGATAATGAGAATTGTTAAAGTATTGAGCATTTATTGTTTCTCATATCTAAATTCTGTACTCACCCAACACTTTTGGCCATTCAAATGAGGATTTTCAACTTTATTTGGGAAGATTATGTTTGGGAAGATGATGGTATAATCATTTAATCTATAACAATATTGAAAATTTGGTTGGAAATGACGAAAAAGTGTGATCAATGAGAATTGTTTCTGCCATATTGTTTGGGCTTGTTTCAATGAGAATTGTTTCTGCCATATTACAAATAACTCGTAAAAATGTTTGACAAATGATTGCATAATATTTGATCTCAAAGTTGATATGCTAATTTTTTATAGCTATTTACAGTCAAGTTCTCCATATTCTTTATTAACTTTACAAATTCTTGTGACTGTAGCGAAGGTGAAATCAGGAAAGAATACGGGTATATGTCATGGTTGCAGGCGTATAGGCCATTGGTTAAATGAATGTCCCGAGAAGCGTTGGTGCCCAGTGTGTAGAGTGGGTTATGTTACATTATTTGAGGTTGAGAACAGTTCAATCCCAGCTAACATTGGGAGACTGTTCCATGGTTGCACGGTTAAGAGTTGTAGTTATTTTGCATGGCATGAAGGTAGCTCGACTGGTATTTCAAATGACGTAGGGATGCCTGCCACTAATGATCGAGTCGATAGCTTGTTGCGGTTACTAAAGACATGCGCAAGAGTTTCAAAAGAAGAGGATTCCAACATTAAAGTTTACTTGGAGGTAGACAATAGGCGCGATGAGAAACGGATGGATGGGGCGAAGTAGATATATAATTTGTGCTTATTTTGTATCTCATTTGATGTGAATTCTAACTTCTATGTAATAATCGAAAACTTGTATCTTAGTTTAAATATGGCCATGTACTTTTATAATTATGCATTTTTTGTGCTTGATTTTCCACAGGAGCCTGTAGACATGAGTTTTAGATGGGGATAGATTGCTAACTTGCTTATGTGAACTCATAGGGCAGTAAACGAATTGTATGATTTTCGTTAAATTGCTCGACTTTTCAATGAATAAAAATCCAATCATATTCTTCTGCTAAAAGTTGTACACATAATGAGAAGAACTAAAATGCTCAAGAATCATCTTGAATTTGCATTGCAAAAAAAAAAAAACTACATGAATATGGTCATATCATCCTCATAATCATCTACTACAAACCATATTACCGTCAAGAATCATGAGTCAAAAACTTGATAAGATACTACATAATGAGGATACTACATATTCCACTAGATTTAGTCTAAAAAACCATCTTGAATTTGCATCATAGTGCACAATAATGAATGTAAGAAATCATCAACCATTGCAATTCTCATGGGCGCTAATATGCTCATCCATTGGTTGGCTCAACTCACACATTTGCATCAAATGTTGATTCATCCCATAACAATGGGCCTATGGAGCATAGTAAGTACCCTAACATTGCAATCACCCGATTGCACAATTAGTTATATATTTAAAAATTGGATAAGAAATATAAATGCTCTTTATTATAGGTTCAATAAGAAATATAAATGCTATGCAAACGACGAGGGGAAAATAGACGTCACCCAAGATTTATTGTTTTCCTATGATGTTTTATAAATTTTTCCCAACATTGCATCTACTAGCATTTTTCACGTGGTGCCATATTTCTTTTCAGTAAGTGGAGAGAAGCATAAAGAATTTGGAAGAATGCAAACAAAATTTAAATCTAATTAAGAAGTCATTAAAACCACACATTCACGTTAGATCAAATGGAGTTGCACGCAATATATTGTTAGAACACAACTTTATTTGCATAATGATGACATGCTTATAAGAAGTCATTAACCCACGTTAATGAAATCACTTTTAACCCATATTATGTTTGAGTGACTTTTGTAAAATATCCACATACCATGTGTTCCGGATAAGACTGTGGAGCAATCACAAATGTTGACGCGGTCATTGTTTTATGAACGGTGACTTGGCCATCAACTAAAGAATTGGGTGCCGGGTACCTTTTCTTGAGGTACTTGGGGCTTACAAAATAAGTTAAAATCCAACTTATAAAATGAAATGAAATCACCACAATGAAATATAATGAAATGTAACTAAACTATATAAAGGAAATTTTAAAATTTTGGAAATAATCACAAACCTTTTTGTTTTTTGAATTCTTCTCTACCGAATTTTTTAACCTTAGTTTCCTTGGAGCACCTTTGATTTTTGAGCATTTTGGATCCATTATATGAGCTTCTATCTCATTTTCCCATCCTTCACCTCCATGTGAGTTCATATTACTAGCACAACTAGACGTCTTTGACAAGTTCAACCCCCGTATCCAGTTTATTAACATTGTAGTCAATTCTTCATCTGTTGATGCTGCATCACCTGTACTCTCAAACTCACGTTGAATTTGCTCGTATCGAAGACTTTCTGGAAAACTAATCCAACCATTGTAGTTAACATTTAATCTCGTGTAGTGCCTTGAAACATCTCTACGCCATCGTCTCAAGATGTACTTTTCGGGGATTGACATTACATAATTCTCGAACAATACTTTGATAGCATGTCTGCACAGTATACCCCTAAACTCGAACAAATGGCAACTACAAATGGCATTACATCCTTCCTTTCGAAATGTTAGATCAAACTTTTTCTCCTTCATGCCCCCTTCGTATGTGACATGTTGAAGTATCACATACTTCATCAAACCATTTTCTTCTTCCATGGATTTTATTCGACAAAAGGCCATTTCGTTGTACTCAGTTCGAAACTCCTTGAATGTCTTAATCGTATAGGCTGCCCGGAATTGTTTTTCCATCTCAAATTGGGTAAGTAGTGGCATCATCTGAGTAGAAGATTTAAAATCTACATGGACCTCTTTCTCAACTTTAGCCTTCAACGCACGCTCATACTGTTCAACAAAAAGCTTCAATGAGGTTTTTGAGTTCACGTATCCATCAAAAAAGGCATTCATACTCTCATTACGTTGTGTTGTTGACATCCCCGCCCAAAAGCTTGTTTTCAAGAAGCATGGAATCCATTGGGATCTATCTTGATAAAGGCCAAACAACCACTCATTCTCATGCAGTGAATATGTATCAAGCATTGCACCCCACCCGTGCTCAAACTCTTCTTCACTTAGTAGATCATGAACTAGCTTTTTCATTGTACTCATTATGGAATCCTTTTCACTATGCCCATCAAATTTCTCCGGTATCTTCTTTAGAATATGCCACAAGCACCACCTATGCTTTGTGTTCGGAAAGACATCCTTTATCGCATTTTGCATCGCTCTGTCTCGATCAGTTATTATTCCAATAGGAGCCTTACCATCCATGCATGTAAGCCATGTCTCAAAAAGTCATTGAAATGTCAATGCCTCTTCGTTACATACTAGGCCACATCCAAATAAAATCGATTGGCCATGATGATTGACACCAACAAAGGGCGCAAATGGCATGTCGTACTTGTTAGTCAAGTATGTGGTGTCAAATATTACCACATCCCTAAACTCCCTATATGCATGCCTACACCTATTGTCGCACCAAAATACATTCTTCAAGCGTCCATCTCCATCCAAATCCAAATCGTAGTAGAACCCAGGGCATAAACTTTGCATTTTTTTAAAGTATCCTTGTATAGCGGCGGCATCAGCCTCACCTAACCGTAGCCTCCTATATTCATCAATGTAGTTTCTACAATCCTTCTCAATGAATGTCATGTTTTCGTACCCACCCGCTTGAACCACAGCCGAGTTATCGCTTTTATGCATCGGAATTCCAGCAATGTCATTCACTTCGAGCCTCCGTTTCGAACGATTATCAAGTCTTCGATTGCACGGATATAATCTCAATTTAGCGGGACTGACACAATCGCGATTGTGATCCAAAATCACATTAGTTATCACCCAATTCACTGAATCTACACACTTTGCTGTCACTCTTGCACCACAACCTGTTTGACATGTCGACCGCGGCTCCGTGGAAGAGCCATATTCTCTATTTCCCTCTCGATTACAAGTGTAGGTCCCATATTTACCCTTTCTTTTATTTCTTCTTCTCACAGCAAAACCAACATTGTAACTGTATTTTTTGTAAAATTCATATAGCTCTTCCAAACCAACAAACTGCATTCTAACAACTAGAACATGACCAACATTCTCTTCTAAAGCTAATTCTTCATTTGTTTCTTCATTCTCTCCAATGTGGTTCTTTTCCATTAAATTAGCATCATCAAAACTTTGTTCTTTGGCCAAACCATTTCCCGATGCTGCCTCATCATCACATAAAATATCCTCACCTAAGGACAACTCCAAAATAGTTAGATGTGCTAAAAAAAAGTAGATTGACATATTGAGAAATTCAAAACAGCATAGCACTATCAAAACTACATTCTCATCAATGAAAAAAAAACGCAAGGTAACCTCATCAGTGTGTGCGTTGCTAATCAATTTCTAGTCGTATTATCCTCATCTTATGAAGTGGCATGTCAATAAATTTTGAAAACAAATTGTTAACTCTCATCAATGAACAACCAGCCTTGCAACTATAACATCTAGTTAGAGAAAACTCAATGCATCTTCATTTCGAGAATGGCAGGGTACTTTGATTTTAACAGAACATTATCAACATTTTCACTAGATTGGGGGGTTTACAACATATTCAACAGAATTTGAAAAATCTGTTGACCCCACTAGTGTCGACCTTGAGGTAAGGCGGCTCAGGCAGCAGTCTAATACCACTCAACATAAACCCCTCTGTTATATATCTGAAATAATTTCTAAAAATCGAATTTATCAAGTATTCAACATTTTCGAACTTCAGCAACCAGCAACATTTTCGAAGCTAACGGCAAAAAAATCTTCTCCATCAAAGTCGCTTATTATTCTTCTTTAGAATTTGAAAATTTTTACAGAAAATCTAAGGTTAATAGCAATAGAAAATTAATGCTTCTTCTTCTTTAGCAATTGAAAATTTCAGAGAATTTGGGGGCACAAGTACCATTTACCAGAATCCATGACGACGCCGTGGACCGGTTGCATTTCGAACGATGCCCGGCACCTGTGGCAGCGTCGGTGGGGAGCAAAGTCGGGAGAGGAGGCGCGGCTCAAAAATGTTAGGGTAGAAATGATTTTCCCGAATGGATTTTTCCAGCCCAAATTCAAATTTTGGCTAATTGTTTGACGATAAATTGACGGTCAAAATATCGCGATATCTTGTTGTGTGGCAGCCGTGTGGCACGATGCGTGTGTACGCCCAGCATTTTCCATTTCAAGTTGTAAAAGATGCTACGCAAGCAAATATCCTATTATCACCCTCATACAAAACTACTCTCCATACTTCACAATTAACATATGAAGTCATTTTTTGTTTTCAGATTTTATACCTTGTAAACATTTACTTATTTTCTAAAAACAACTCAGAAACACGACCATGTGCAAATTAAAATTACTTTTTCTCACGCTAAAAACGTAGAAACACGGCCACATGCTTTGCACATGGAACTTCCCTAGTATAAATACTATAAAAGTTAAGAGAGTTTTTAGATTATTTTAATTTAATTAAACTATAAATAAATAAAAGAAATTCAATATAAGTTCGTTTAATACAATGCATTTATATAACTTTAGCAATACTTATTGATAAGTTTCGTTTTCGCTTTACAACATTAATAATCTAATTCAAAATATTATATTTATATAGTTGCGGAAATTAAGTCAATGCTACGTTCAAATTAAATCACGCATGATTCATCTTGTTTGACACGAATACTAAGTGTCAATTAATTTACATGTATAAATTATATATTGATATTATGTTGGTCAAATTAATTTTTTACTTTGTCCTCGAACATAAAAGTGCAATATGGAAGTCAATTTAGTTGATGTGGAAAGAAATTGTTAATGAAATAAAAATGTATATTTTTTAACCTACTCAATTCATTTGACTAAGCTAGTACTAGAAAAATAAAAACCAAGGTAAAGACTAAGATTTGTTAGTTGATTCGTCATTCATAATGTTTGCTACGATTTCTTGACACTCATGATCCATTGTTAAAGATCCCCATATTACTTTATGAGATCTCACTATTATTACCGAAGTTGTACAAAAGAGAGTGTACACAATCTATATAAAACTGTCATTTGCATTAGCTATATTACATTTTCAATTTATATATTAATATTTTCATATCATATCTTTTAAGTTTATTAAAAAATTCAAACTCATCTTTTTACTGATTTTTGTCTTCTTTAACAATCTCGATTGCTTTGATTACTTTCATAATTAATAATATTAGTATTTTAAGATCATGGAGCATATCATTCACTATTTACATAAAATTTGAATCGCACGTGCTTATTACTAGTGATACTAAGAGCATCTCCCATCCAAACGTCTCATTTGAATGTCTACATTAGGAGAGTTGTAGACACAAAAAAATTGAGTGGGTCCCGTATTTTTCCATTTTTCATTTTCTTTAATCACTTTTATATCATTTACCCTACTTTTTCTTTACTTTTTCTATCTCGTTTCCTGAGGCATGTCCAAAATCAAACATCAACCTATACATCTTTCATTACTATTTTATTATTATTTTTGAATTTATTTATATCTCTCTCCTCTTTTTTCACTTTTTCCTCTACACTCCTCTCTATTTCACTCTAATTAAAATAATCATCATATCTCTATCTCTTTCTTAAATTTCATATTTTGGACATGGACATTGCATTGGAGATGCTCTAAGGTTGATTAAAAAATGACTTTACTAGGGTAACATTGGAATTTGGAGATCAAAAGGTTTCCTAGTACTATCTACCCCTATGTTAAATTGCAGATGATTATTAGAGTCGAAGGAGTGCTTTTGTGATAGAGATATTATATGATTGTCCGTTTTTACCAAAATTTGAAGTCACACAAAATGTCTATAAAATTTGTAAAAAATTTTTTAAATCTTTCTCTAATCTGCCGAAATTGTGTATATCTTTTTTATTTTCTTAGTCTCTTTAAATCCAGTAATTGAATTCATTGCGATAAAACTATATATTACTTATTATTGATGTTGTTGTTATAGATAGATTATAGATATCTCAAAGTTATTTTGTCAATAATATTTATCAAGCAAACGCTTATTTTCTAATAATTGTGGTTCGTCATTACAAATTCATAAACCACACGCTCATATTTGTAACTAGTTTCAAAACAAAAAAGCCCAACCTACGCTTTAAAATTGCAACTTTGGCTACTTTAGGTCCCTCATCCTTCATTTCGCTCGTCGGTCTCACTTTTATCCCCAAATTCTATTTCAGCCCCCGATTCTAGGGTTTTCCTTCATCTTCCCACCCCACCTTCTCCACTCACTGCGGTAATTCTTTTCTTAACTGGACTGTTCACTTTTACTGACTAATTTGTAGCTTTTCGAAACCTTTGATTGATTTGTTAATTTTATTTATTTGTCTTGGCAATTTTCTGCGTTCACTTCTGATGCATAGTCATTTTGCTGTTTCCTGTGTGTGGTTATTAGTAAAAGGAAATTCTATGTTATGGATTGACTTAATTGATCGCTTAACTTTAATTTGCCTGCTTCTATGGACGTTTGCAGTAATGTTCGTTGAGTTACGATTCTTTGTCATCGTTCTGATCTTTGATTTTGGATTTAGAATTTTCTGAATGATAGTGGTGCTGTTGATCTCTTTAGTACGTATTTAACTGCATTCTTTGAATTTCTATTTGTGAATTATTAGGACTCTTGTTGATTGTGACATTGATCATTCTATCTCTCATACTATTCAAAAATATTGCTGAAACGAGTCTTTAAAGTATCCCAAAAAAGTTTTGATAGAAAGACTTCATGGATCTCAAATAATATGTGAATTTCATATGCTTGCAATTGAAATGATTCAATGTCATAGATTTCTAAGATGCCATCATGCTTTTGTCCCTCCGGAATGTTTCAATGCCTTTTCAATTGTATTCATATGCCAGAAAACAAAGATCAGGGTTTCAAACTGTTCTAATGAGACTTTAAAATATCCCATAATTTTCTTGAACAAAGATAGTATTCATTATAAATATATGTCTATGTTGGGATATGACATCTAAAAGATGCTTGTTGGAAATGAGCTTCTCTTGTATTTATTGTCCCTGTCTTTTTTTTTTTTTTTTCTGCCATATTGAACGGAAATCTGAGATCAGATTCCTTTTTTTCTTCTATTTTCATAATAATTGTGTTATCCATACTGTTGAGACAGACGCGTGTCGCCTTAGAGTGTTTTGGATTGTTTTCTAATTCAAAAGGTATACATTGGGATTAGAAATGAAATGAAGTTAGTGACAACGTGTATTAAATGACTATTGATATCTGAAAGGTCGACTATCTTTACATATTCATAATAAATCAAAAGCAACCAATATTGGTTTGCGTCTGCAAATGGGCATTGTATTGCACATTAGCTTCTAACGTTACTTCTATTAATTTTGAGTATCTTGGAGTTGTAATTTCTTTTCGCAACATTTTAATCGCACGTACTGTGGAAAAGGTGGTTATTAATTGAGAAGAAATAAAAACCTTAATAAAAACTGCAGGTTATATGTTATTTCTATTTCTGACTCTGTACCTTACCTGGTGAAGATACTTTCCATGACAAAAGGGAAGCTTATATTGATTTGTCAGTCTGGTGGTGAATTTATTACCAACAATGATGGGATCTTATCTTATGAGGGAGGAGAGGCGAATGCTGTGAATATCACTCAAGATACTTCGTTTGAAGATCTGGTAATAAAATTGGCTGAAATATCCAATTTGGATCACCGGACGATTTCGATCAAGTACTTCCTCCCAGGAAACAGGAGAAATCTCATCACTTTGAGAAATAACAAAGACTTGAAAAGAATGATTGATTTCCATGGGCATTCAGTGACTGCCGATATCTTTGTCAGTGGCAAAGAAGGATTTGACCGTGCTGCCATCACAGTGCAACATAACAGGTATATGTCTGAGGTGTATCTTGTTTATCAAGTACTTCAATGTGCTCATTTTGTTGTTATTATTAGTTATATACCTTAGAGAAGATTTCAGTAGAAAAATGATGTCAATTCCCCACATTATTATCCTTAGCGTTTCAGTGTAGTGAAATTCAACTCTGTTTCGTGATTTGGTGATTGGTTAACAGCACATGGCTGGTAAATATATTTTTCTGGCATGTGTGCATTTAAATACACGAATGCTATTTGCAGGGAAAATGTTATAAAACTGGCCGAGACTGTCAATCATGTTGGTGCACCCTCAACTGCTCTGGATATGGTTGCCCTTGACGTTGAACCTCTTTCCGCCAATGCTATTGCTGAACTAGATGCTTATGCTCCTCTTCACCATCCTTCTACTGCTCCAGCGCCAGCATCTGATGCTCACAACTCGAATGCTAGTCAAGCATCGACTGCCTCATCTCCATCTTCTGAGAATAATGCTGATTCTGATTATGATTCTGATTACAAGCCACGTGTATCTGTTGGCTTTGATGTAAATTCTCAAGGTCCTACTTCCTTTGATACAAGTACTAGCCCAGCGGATGCCGTTAAAAAACGAAGGCGCACAGCCTCATGGAGGAGTGGAGCACACGGTCCAACTGTTGTTGCAGTTAGTGACAATGATGGGGATAGAAGATTGCGGAGAAAGAAAAGAAACCAAAAACAAAGTACTAAAGCTGCAAAGGATGACTTAGAGCAGCAAAAAGATAGTGTCTCAGGTATTGCTTTCTATGATGAAGATTTGCCTGAGAAAGTGGTTGCTGAGTGGAAAGAATGTATTACTGGTGTTGGGCAGGATTTTAAAAGTGTGAAAGAATTTCGGGAGGCACTGCAGAAGTATGCTGTTGCTCACCGCTTTGTTTACAAACTGAAAAAGAATGACTCTAATCGGGTGAGTGGCATATGCATCGCCGAGGGCTGTTCATGGAAAATTCATGCATCTTGGATTCCTGCCTCTGAGTTATTTCGGATCAAAAAGTTCGACGATCGTCATACTTGTGGAGGACAAGCTTGGAAAAGTGCTCATCCATCTAAGAATTGGCTGGTGAGTGTTATAAAGGAAATATTACGAAATTCCCCACATCAAAAACCCCGTGAAATCGCTAAGACCATTTCGAGGGACTTTGGAGTTGAATTGAGCTACACACAAGTTTGGCGAGGAATTGAGGATGCTAGGGAACAACTTCAGGGTTCATACAAAGAGTCATACAATCGATTGCCTTGGCTCTGCGAGAAGGTCATGGAGAAAAATCCCGGTAGTTTTTCAAAGCTGATGACTGATGATGAGAAAAGACTTAAATGCCTTTTTATCTCATTTCATGCCTGCATACATGGTTACCAGAATGGTTGTCGTCCCTTTCTGTTTCTCAATGCTACTTCTCTGAGATCGAAGTATCAAGAAAGTTTGTTAACAGCTACTGCAGTTGATGCAGATGATTGTTTCTTCCCCATTGCGTTTGCCATAGTCGATGCTGAAAATCATGATAACTGGCATTGGTTTCTTGAGCAACTAAAATCTGCATTATCTACATCACAGCCTATAACTTTCGTCTCAGATAGAGAAACAGGATTAAAGGAGCCGGTGCTTAAAGTATTTGAGAACGCTCATCATGCTTATTCCATGTTCCACCTTGTAGAAAGTTTCAGGAGAAACTCAAAGGGACCTTTTTATGGTGAAGGACGAGGTGCTTTACCTGGACTCTTTCTCTCTGCTGGACACGCAACTCGTCAGAATTTATTCAAAAAGTTCACTGATCAGATTAAAGAGATTTCTCCAAATGCTTATGATTGGGTTATTCAAATTGAACCCGAGCAATGGGCAAGTTATCTATTCAAAGGCGAGCCAAACAACCATATCACAGAAAACATAGCCGAACCATACGCTAAGCTGATGGAGGAAATACGGGAGTCGACTATAATGCAGAAGATGGAAGGCCTGATAAACATGGTGAGTGAATTGATAAATACTCGAAGAACAGAGTCGAGTAAATGGACCACAAAACTCACTCCATCTAAAGAGAAAAAGGTCCAAGAAGAAGCCTTTAAAGCAGAGAATCTTCAAGTGTTTATAGCATCAGATATTCTGTTTGAGGTTCATGATGAATCTACTCACGTGGTGAATATCGAGAAGTGGGACTGTACTTGCCTAGAATGGAAAGAACGTGGACTGCCATGTCGACATGCTATTGCTTCATTTAACATTACAGGGAAGAGCTTGTATGATTATTGTCCTAGCCATTTCGGTGTTCATGCTTATCAGTCAACTTATGCTGAGTCCATAAACCATATTCCTGAAATTTGTGTGCTGACAGCGACAGAAGAGACTGATTCAGATGGGACCCACGTACTTCCTCCAACTCCACGATCACCTGAACAACAGAAGACAAAGATCAAAGTAGAGGATCCGGATAAGAGGACGGTGACTTGTTCCAAGTGCAAGCAACTAGGGCATAATAAAGCTTCATGCAAGGCCAACTTGTAGGGTCCATAGTTTGCTTAGTTTGCTTAGCTTGAGTGTTGTCATGTGAAGGAACTATAGCTTTAGACTTGCATTCACAGAAACTGTTTTAATTTATGTTTATAACAGCAGCTGTAATGTTACTACAAGTATTCAAATTGTTGTGTTTCGCCGGTTGGGTGTGTTGTTAATTGTGGAGTTTATACTTTGCTTCTACGCTTCAGAGTTCAGGCTCAGGTCATTTCAAGCCAAATTAAAACCAAGCACGTGGCGTAGGGACTCGCTGTGAACCAAAAATACTGAGGGAAAAATTTCTAGGTATTGTTATCCTTTTCGTCAAAACGAAGTTTGCTTCCTGCGAAACAACTATATAGGTGAAACCATTGGGGAAATTGAAAATTTGAATGGAGTAGAAGTTTAGTGAGAATTGTGGAGAGCATCTGCAAAAGTTTCGTTGCCCTGAAAGAGTAGACATTATAGACAAATCTTGTAGTCTAGTGTAGTAGTGTCTTTAATAGTTCAAGTGTTTAACAATAACTCAACTCTTTTAAGGGACCCCAGAATATTTGAATGGACTAGAGGTTAAAAACTAAAACTAAAAAATAAAGATTTCTTTATCTTAAAAGAATAGACATTATGGAAATGGTTATTTCCGCAAATGGCCCCAAACTATCCATTTTGATACAATTCCAATCCCATTCTTTTTTTTGGTCCTCCAGAGACCCCAAACTATAATTAATTGTCAGCACAACCCCCCGATAACAGATTCCGTCCAAATCTACCCTTAACCCTCCTTTTCTTTTTGGACCATTCTTGGAGTACACACATTTTTTGTGTGGTAAAATACCACATGCTAATGGGGGTATGGGCCCCCCACATTCAGGGGGCATTTTGATCTTTTCGTGTTTTGTGTATTAGGGTGTGGTAGTGGATTTGTGTGTACACCTAGAATTATTCTTTTTTTTTTTTGTCATTTTGTGGTCTTTTCTTGAAGGGCATTGTAGGCAAATCAATGTGTCCTTATTTCTCGACCTATTTGGCTCGTTTCTTGACCCGTGATTTAGGCAAATAATTACATGCTTCCATCAAATCAAAAGCCACTCCCAAACGTACTCTACCCTGTAAACTTCCAAGCACTCCAAACCTCACCCAACCACTGGAATTTGTGCTCTGCAAGTGCTCGCCGTCATAAAATTTGAAGTGCTTACTGTTATGATGTCACCGGAGAAGGCCCTTTCTATTTCCATTTTGTTATGCCGGTACTAAAGACGATGGGGATTTTTTTTCGAAAGGACACAGAAGAACCTCCAAAATACAGTATGTATGTACTCACTGTAAAATTGGATATTAAGGGTTTTTTGGGTTTAATTTTCTCAAATGTTCGAACGCATTTTAATTTTATGGTAAAAGTTTCATTTATTTTGTCAGATTTGTGTAACACTTGGTTCACTCTGAGATGCTTCCATGGTGGGACTTGGGTTGAAAGGGGAGATAACGATTTCTACGTTAATGCGAAAGTCATTACATGGATTACATGGATTTTGATCTATTTGGGAAGTTCGAACTTGATTGCATTGCTGAGAAACTAAAAATCCCTCAACCTATTTACTATGTATATAGGAAGCCCAAATTCACGTCCCTCGGTAAGGGTTTGTTTCTGTTAATGGAGGATAAAGACATCATAAATTTCTGTGAGCACATAAAAAAAGATAGGATAGAGGATGTGTATTTTTTGGAGGCTGCAACACCTCGTAGATTGTTAAAGTGGATAGAGCAAACTTTTGTGGAGTCAAGTAGGGGAAAAGAGGTGTCTTTTGTTGTTGAGGTTGAAGATGGGGTTGAGTGTGATCTTAGTGGAGTGCCCGAGGCTGGGAAGGGATCTGGTGGAATCAATATTGACGTATTGAGTAATGATGAAGATAGTTATGTAAAGCCACGAGAGTCTCAGCAAACTCCTGGTTCACAACCTGCAACACAACCTGATAACAAGAATTCGCAGAGTTTTCACGAAGAAATGTTCGATTGGCAGGACATTCTACAAGATGAAAATAGATTTGAAGAATTCTTCTTTTTTGAAGGATATGGCCAGCATTACCAGACTGAATGTGATCCAAATCAACACACAATGGGCCAATCATCGGGGGTACGAAGAGAGCATAGAGAAGGGAAAGAACCAGTTCAAGATTATCAAGGCAAATATGATTTTACCGAAAAGGCAACTTATGAAGATGCAAGTGAACAGCAACCTATAATTGATGATTTTGATTATGAGGACTATGATCAACCATTGGATGATCCCTCTGTTTAGACAAATGGAGAAAATGGGAACCCGGGGCATGATGAGTTTGCTTGGTATCAAGATCACACAATGAATTATGCGGACAGTGAGGATGACGGTGACTCTGCCAAATCCGACGACGTGTATAGTGTGCATAGTGATGAGGATGATGAGGAGAGGTTGAGTGGAGAGAAGGAAGTTGTGTAGAGGGGTCCTCCAGACAATGACAATTGTGCATTTGAATTGGGTAAGTATGGCTGTTTTTTTTTTTTTTTTTAACGATAATTGGGCATTTGAGATTTGTTTGCTTGCATTTGCATGCATGCATGGTACTATTCCATTTTGAGTTTCAGCATAGGACCCCAATTTTTTACGTTTGACCATGCTGTTACAACTTGGTTGCATGGCTAATTTTTTTGAACACGAAGCAGCTAGAGTCATTGATCATTCAATATGCAGTAAAAAATTCACATGGTATCTACCTCGACAAAGATGAAAGCTATCGTTTGAGGGCAAAATGTAAAGGTTGAAAAGGCTGCCCATGGGTCATGTATGCAAGAGTTAAGAAGAGTACTACTAACTTCCGTATTAACACTTCAATATAGAACGTGATTGCCCAATGGTATTTGATCACAAGTGGGCTACATTTTCTTTCTTTCCCAAGAAATTTGTGAAACTGTTTCATACTCGGCCTAATCTTACAATGGCTGCTTGGGTGGAGGCTATGAAGGAGTATTGTGGGAAAACACCTTCCAAGTCACAGTTTTACCGAACAAAGAGAAAGTGTTTGGAATTTATACGGGGAAGTAACAAAGCACAGTATAATCTCCTAGTTGATTATGTTTTCGAACTTAGGCGTAGTAATTAAGGAAGCACGGTTGTGTTGAAGACTGAGATGGTACGAGAATCTCGGGAATTTAGGAGGTTATATGTGTGTTTGAAAGCCATTCATGATGGATTCTTGGCTGGTTGTCATAAAGTCATAGGTGTGGATGGTTATTTTTTGAGGAGTAAAGAGGGAGGACATATTTTAGCAGCTGTTGGTATAGATGCGGAGAATGGGATGTACCCCATAGCTTATGCGGTGGTAGAGGCGGAGTGTAAAGAATCATGGAACTGGTTTTTCGAGCTTATGGTGGAAGACCTTCATATTCGAGATGGGACTGGGTGGACTTTCATTAGTGACAAGCAAAAAGGACTTCCAGATGCACTTGAGAACTATGTCCCCAATGGAGAACATCGTTTTTGTGTACGTCATCTGTACACAAACTTTAGGGGTACACATCTGGGACTAAACTTGAAGCTTATACTTTGAGCAGTTGTTAAATCGACTGTTATTGCTAACTGGACTGCCCAAATGGAGGCAATGAGACCGGAAAATGCGAAGGCAATGAGACCAGAAGCTGCGGAGGCACATGAGTGGCTTGAGGCCAAGCCGGCAACCTAATGGAGTCGATCCCATTTTCGCGATGAGAACAAGTGTGACATTCTTCTCAATAACTTGTGTGAAGCATCCAATGTTTCAATTATGGAAGTAAGGGACAAGCCTATCATTTGTATGTTGGAAAAGATTCGATGGTACTTGATGACGAGGATGGATAAGAAGAGAGAATCGGTTTGGAAATGGACTGCACCTTTTGGCCCAAAAATTTGCAAAATTATTGAGCGTACCAAGAACGCCACTAGGTACTGCCAAGCATTTCATGCCGGTCATATGATGTTTGAGGTAATGGATGGGAATGGGATGAAGCATGCAATAAACTTGCCTCGACACATATGCAATTGTAGGAGATTTGACTTGACAGGGCTTCCTTGTGTGCATGCCATTACAACCATTTACAGTCGATGACTAAATGTTGAAGACTATGTTCATGATTATTATAGCAAGGCTACATTTTGTAGGGCTTATGCTCCGGTTATATCTCCTATGCCCGGACCGGAGTTGTGGGCAAACAAAGGCAAGTAGCCTATTGATCCACCACCACATCATAAGCAACCCGGAAGGCCAAAGAAATCTCGAAGCGAGAGGCAGACGAACCACAACCACAAGGAAAAAAGTTGGGTAAACAAGGCATTTTGATGACTTGTGGCAAGTGTGGACAGCCTGGATATATCCAAAGGAAGTGCCCATTGAAAAAGAAAAGCAAAGGCAAGGAAGAAAGTAACAAAGTGACTCCAACAGAAAGAAGGAAGAAAAGAGGTTGTAAAAGAAAGGGCGGAGATCAAGTTCAATAGGCAGTTTGTATACCTATTTCTTCCCCCCTATTTTGTTTACGTGCTCACTAGTTTTAATCATTTTGCGGACTATGCACTGTGGTTTTCGTCAAGTTTAGGTAGTTTCATGGTATTTTGTTGTTTAGGCAGTTTGATGGACAAGCCAGTATGAATTTTGCTGTGCAATTTAACTAGTTAAACTAGTTGGTGACTATGCTTCTAATGTACTCTAATCTACTATTTTATTATTGTGATTGATGGTGTAAAATATTAGTGGATGATGTTTAATTTTATTTTGTAGATTGTATTTTGTTGTTGTTTGTATGATTTGAGGTTTAGTTGCAGTCTGTGCTATGTTGTGCTGTGGTAGGATTGGAGATAGGATAAGGGACAGAGACAAAGGGCTGTGTTTAAAGTCCTTTAAAGCAATTGTCACTGTAGAACCCCATCCTTTTAAATTTGTTTTGTTGTAGAACCCCATTATTTTTCATTCCTTTCAGTAAAAGACCCCATTCATTTATACTTTTTCTCTGTGAGACCCAATTCTTCTCTTTCAAGACTTATGGACAACACCACGTGGAAATTGTACCAGAAGCAACCAATGTAAATTGCAACCTAGTACAGTTTGTCTCTATAATCTAACCGTCAAGAAAAAGATAACAAACTAGTCGGGCCAACATCAGCACCCAAAATAGACATACGTAAAGGCATGTAACGACTAACGAACAACTAAAACTAAGTAAAGAGCTTCCATGCCACAAACAAAATCGCGATAACCAAGACAACAGTAGAGTTCCTCAACTCTAAGACAGTTCTTGCTGCTGGAGCTATGTATCGGGGCTGAACGTTCCCTTCCTCCAAAGCTCTTAAACGATCCTCCAACCGTCCATTTTCACGTTCAAGAATGCGGATTTGGTCTTCAAATCTGCGAATGTTACGCAGTAGCCCACGCATAACCACCTTCGAACGGTCGCAGATTGGCGGGTCATACCAGCATAAACACTTATAGTTGGGTCCCTACAAGTAGAGATCATTAACTGTGAGCGCCACAAATTAAACAGTTAAAAAATATGAGCACTTACAGGTCTTTCGCACACAAAGAAATGTAGGCCTGGATTAGCATCAGTCCAAGACATTTTCAATGACACTAAACCTCCACAATGGCAGCAATGCTCATCCATAGGCAAGGTGGTCACAGAAAAAATTTCCCAATTTGAAGAAGAAAAGAGAAGATAGTTTTTTCTTTTTTTTTTTTTTTGAAATAAAAAGAGAAGATAGTCATTGATTGAAGATATGGCAAAAATTTTGACATTATTTTATAGCAAAAAGGGGGTCAAGAAACGAGCCAAATGGGTCAAGAAATAAGGACAAATTGATTTGCCTACAATGCCCCTCAAGAGAAGACCACAAAACTGACAAAAAATGGAGGGTTAACGGTAGATTTGGACGGAATCTGTTATCAGGGGATTGTGCTGACAATTAATTATAGTTTAGGATCCCTGGAGGACCAAAAAAAAGAATGAGGTTGGAATTGTATCAAAATAGATAGTTTGGGGTCCATTTGTGAAAATAACCCTCATGGGTTTTATAGCAACTCTTTTTCTTTTCTTTTCTTTTCGTCCACAGCACCCCCCTGTTTTTAACATTTCATAACAGTCAACATCTTGTTTTCAAACAATCAACGTCTTGTTGTTTTCTATTTTCAAACAACAAAAGGGAGAAAGAACGAAGGGAAAAAAAAAAAGCGAACATCTTGGTATGTTCCCTAATGTTATTTTTATATCAGTTGACTATATCGGCTAAATTAAGTATTATTGATTAAAATGTTTGAAGTATTATTCAAATGGTTAAATGGAATTCAAACTATAAATGTAAAATAAAATGATGTATGGAGCTTAAATTTGGAGAGTCAAATTACATTGTAACAAGAAAGGGATGCAACACAGAACTTTCTGCTCAATGTCTACAATTTAGTCTAACATTTTTAAAGGTGCCTATAAATAGTTTCAAAATCTTTCAGATTCAGTTACATTCTGAAAAGTGAAAAGTAGATATACTGGTTAGTGGTCACAACATTTGAAAATGACATTCTTTAAGAACTCAAAAAAAGGAAATCTCAGGGGGCGTTCTGTTTGTTTTGTATTTTCTGTTTTCGTTTTTGAAAATGTTTTGGTGTTTTCTATTTTCAATTGCTGTTTTCAGAAAATTAAAAATGCATTTGGTTTGTTTTTTGAAAAAATTATTTTTGAGAAGAGAAAATAGAAAATGTGTTTGGTTTATAATTATTTAAAATGTAATAAATCTAAAATTTAAAATTCGAAAACGTTTTTTCCTTGTTTTCAACATTTAACACAGAAAACGCCAAAAACGTTAAAAAAAATATTTTCGTGTTTTCTATATAAATCTTGAAAACGATTTCGAAAACGTATTTTCGAAAACAATAAACAGAATGCATTTTCAACATTTTCGAAAACAGAAAACGGATTGAAAACGGCAAACAGAACGCACCCTCAAAGTTCTGAACTCACATAACTTTGGGTTTTAGGTCAACAAATGGAAACCATTTGTCACAGAGAACGTCTTAAGACCTTATGCACGTGTCCAAATGAAAAGTAACACTTTTTTGTTTTACCTTATTTTTGTGTCGAAGAGGATAATAAAAAAGTTCCATTACCTAACAAAATATGGGTGAGCAAGCTTAATACTTGTAGGCTGTAGCTGACCTACTTCCTCCACATCCCATGCATTCATTCATCTAGTAATTATTAGGTTACCAATGGTTATGACATTTCCAACAACAAAATACCATTTCACAGCATACTCGTGTGCATAAACGCATATATTATTCTTCCTGGTTTGAATCTTTGCTTTGTTCATTACAAGAAGTTATTAACCACCAAAACTGAAGACTTTCAACACAGAAAAGGTGGCACAACAATGGCAGCAGATCACCAGAGAATTCATCCGGTGGCTGTCGACCCGGAAGCTCCACCAACACGCCCTTTGGTGCCTCTGAGTTCCATTCTTCGATCAGAAAAAGCAGAGCCCAGAGAACAGGGGCAGCATCAAATTCCTATGAGACGCAGTGTTACGTTTCCAGCAGTGCCGCCACGGCCGCCACCCCCACCACCTAAGAAGAAGAGAAGCTGTTTGTGCAAATGCATCTGCTGGACAATAAGCTTACTCATCCTCCTCATCATCATCATAGGAGCTACTCTAGGCATTCTTTACCTTGTATTTCAACCCAAGATTCCCAAATACTCCGTTGACAATCTCAGAATATCAGATCTCACACTTAATTTCGACTTCAGCCTTTACGCAAGATTCAGCGTGAGGATTACTGCCTACAACCCGAATAAGAAAATTGGAATATATTATGAGAAAGGAAGCCATTTGAGTGTATGGTACAAGAACACTAACCTGTGCCAAGGATCAATCCCCAGATTCTACCAAGGGTATCAGAATAAGACAGTATTGAATGTGGCATTGAGTGGCCAAAATCAGTATGGGAGGACTCTGTTAGAGGCATTGCAGGAGCAGCAGCAGACTGGAAGAATTCCATTGGATTTAAAGATTAATGTGCCCGTGAGTATCAAGCTTCAGGCTCTCAAACTGATGAAGGTGAAGATTGTTGGCACCTGCAAGTTGATCGTTGATAGCCTGTCAACTAATCGTGCAATTAGCATCAAAGCCAGTACATGTAGTTTTCGGCCAAAGCTCTGAATTTCTTTCCATCTCCTCTCTTCTTCTGTCCTGTAATTTTTTTGTAATTTGTTTTCTTATATTCATGAAACTCAGGATATGTTTGGTATGGATTCAAATTGATTTGAACTTGAAAGAGTGTTTTTTTTTTCCTTGACGGAACTTGAAAGAGTTTTGTGCATGTTAGGATTGGAATTTTTACACATTTTCATACACTCTCTTTTAAATTTGAATTTGGTCAAACCAATCACATCCACAGATTTCGTGGGACCTATATATACTACACAAATCTTCAACATTCAACTCCACTCATTCTCTCGCCTATTTCACATAAAAATCCATAAAAAAATCATAAAAATTCGATCCTAACATGGGAATGTGTCGTTGAAATTGAAAGAAAGTGGTTAAAAAAGTAAAATAATTGCCAAATCAATAAAATGAGTTGTTATAGTGGTTTTAATGTGTAAAGGATATACCAAGTCTCTTGTCGTGATGTCATCTCAAAAGCTACTTATAGGCTCACCAAAACAAGTAAATCCATCAATATTTGTCATAAGACAAGGAAACTGAAATTTTATCAGTACAAGGTACCTTCATAGGAGTGGACAAGAAGTGCTTCCAACTATAGGAGAACAAAAACAACTAAACTAATAAAAATAACCCAGAAGAGCTAAACAACATGATGAATCAAAACATTTCACTTATGTTGCCCATTAAAAAGTACAAAGAAACAACCCTATATTACAAAGTCAAGATGGGTATGCTGGTCAAAAAGCACAGCATACTTCGGCTAGATGAACCATGTGATACCTAAAAGGCTTCATAAGGAGATATCAGAAAATAAGGCAAGAAAAAGAAATGACTACTTGAGGATGGTAACTGATTAGCACAAAGTGACCTGGCAACACACACGACACTCGACGCAATAGGGACGTAATTCACTGCTCCAACAAAGTGAGAAGACCCATAGGCAGATTCAGTAGATCTAGTCGCCAATTAGTGCTCGTGGTCTATGCTCTATAACAAACAGAGACATCCCTGTCTGTGAAACAGCTCTGACAAACGCCATGTTTGCAGTTATTGTAGGAGCATGCCAGTAATCACCGGTACCGAAAACTACCTTGTTTTTCAAGGCCAGTTTTCTGGTCGTTGGAAGGTTCATCATCCGAGCCGAAGGGCAATCAGGTACTACCCTGTCCCAGTTATAAAAACTACTCACTAACAATGCAGATAAAGTGCACAAAACATTTAAAAAAAAAAAGTAAAAATAGTCATTAGTGGTATTACAAATATCATGCTAATTGGGGAAGAGCTGGTGAAGAAATCATCATAACGATGCTTCTTTTCCTAGTTGTTTTTTTTTTTTTTTCTCCTTTATTTGTTTTTCTTTTTTTCCCCCCATCCCTTTCACATATTATCAGGAAAAGGGTACTTCCTTCACATTGGCAAGTTTTTAAATGTGAAATTTTAGTTCCTTATCTTCCATTTCTGGAGGGAATGGAAATTGCTGATGTCTACTGAAAGAAAGGAACTTTAGAACTTGAAGTCGTGGGAGAACTCACTTGAGTAACTTCAGAAAGTAGTTTGCTCTTGATATCTCAGTAGGACCACCACACATTGAGATAAGCTCCTGAAATTCTGAACGAACACTATCACATATAATTCCTATCTTTCCTGATAATACACCAGCCAGTTCTCCATGGATAGGGATCTGGATTTCAGAGTTGATCTAGCAAGATATCAAGATTATTCATGCATCAAATTTATGTGGCACCCACGATCACTAAACAAGAAAAATAGCACACAATGCTGTCCCACAAGTGTAAAGAGAAAGACAAAGAAGGAAAATAGAAGGAAATGCAAACGAACGACTGTTTCCCAGCTTTAGTCATTGCTGAAGTCAATATGTCAAAAGAACCATTCAGTATTTATTGCCCATAAGATAAATATTAACTTAAAACAAGAAAGTGTGGAGAAAACTTATAAACTCAAATTAACAATTATATACCACCATTAGTAGCATTCCAGACGCTGAATATGTATTTTGTAGTTATGTTTCAAATTTGAGCTTTAGTAGCATTTTTCCTGCTTCTTCGCAGAACATTCTCTTCTAAAAGCAGTGAAAGATGAAGGTGAGGGAATTAGCAGAGATACTCACACATTTAAGCCTGTCTGCTCCAGAAAATTTAAAAGTAGTGTGCACCGGATATAACAAGCTAATCTTTCATTTTTCCGTTCATTTAACAATGATATTTCATGACACATACAATTTTGCTATTGTTGGCCAGTTCTTTCTTCGTAAACTCATTCATATCTTAAAATCCACCATGTGAAGACTCGGGGACTTCACATGCTTCTCTATACGCAGTTAGAAAATACAACACGCTTAACTCTATAGTGCCAGTCCACATGGGAAAAATAGTTCCACAATGAACTTGAGAAGATGAATTAAGATGCAAAAAATATTCACAACAGGATGTTCGGACCATGTCACATGCAAAGTTTACATGTAACAGGTTCCATTGATGCTTTTGCCAAAGAGGCACTCAGTATGATATGATAATACAACAAGAATGAATGTAAGTTTAAGAAATCATTCGTTTGAAATACTATCAATATTCATACAGATTATTACCTGTGCAATCACAAACTCGTAGTTTCCTTTAAATCGGCCTCTCAATTCGCTCTCTGGTTTAGCCAAAAGTTTTTCTGTCCCTCCATTACTGATTCCTGACACAATGGCGATCATTGCTGTTGTATCAAAATTAACTAATTTGGCTTCAATCCCATTGAACAACTCATTTGGTAACCCAACATCAAGGCCCACATTCTCATGCAAAGAGCAGCAGCTGCATTTCATTACAGAAACAAGAGAACAAAACGACGAGCCTATCTTCAAATCATGGTATCCGTGCTTCTTGCAGGAGAACCAGCTATCTTCCCCAGTAGAATTCAAAATATGATTATCATTCACCCTGCATTCATTCTTGTCAACCCTCATTTGAAGAACACTAGAATTCGGAAACGACCTTCCAATTATATTCACACGTGTCCAATCTTCCTCTAATTCTAACTCTTCGTAAGGAAACCACTCAAGTTCTACTTCAGTGGCTCCAAATTCATCCCTAAACTTCTGATCATCGCCATCATCAAGTCCATTGACAAAGAAAAAGATTATAGAAGATGGCTTTAATGTTACAGGGGACTCATTTGCCGCCTCAAGAAGTTGTCCAATTCGTGTCTTTAAACCCTTGTTTTTGTCCCAAAAAATATATCTAGGGTTCCTAGCCGATACAATAAACCATACAGGGTTTCCATTCAGACTACAGACTACATCAACATAAATGCTTTTTGAAGGCGACAGAGGAATTGGCTTACAAACGCGAGATACACCAGTTACAAATGGCTGCTGAAGAACGTGCACGACGGCCTCCAGATGCCCAATATTGATGCTGCACCACAGATTCAATTCATGAACTTTTTTCCAAATTCAAGCATATCAGCAATCATCGACAACTGTAGAAGAAAGCAATTATACCTGAGAGAAGAAGAAGAAAAAGGATGAGATAGGCGACAAAGAAAGGAGAGCTCAGATTCGATTAATCTAAGAATGGTAGCTTTTGATGATAATTTGGAGAGTTTCTCTGTGTGAATGATTCGCTGAATAAGAGCACTGCATCTTCTCTTTGCTTCTTCCACTGCGGCCACGGCTTCTGTTTCTTTTATTTCCCCTTCCATTGTCATTCGAGCCTTCCGAGTTCTCTCTGACCGCGCGGTAAATGCAAGTCCGAGTTCTGTCTGACTCTGTCGGTAAATGCAAGCGGAGGCCTCTTGCGTAGACGAGACTCGAGAGCATGAAAGAAATGATTATTTTATGGGGGGCGCTATCTGCATCCCATATTTTAATCTTCACACCCATATTTTTTAAACTGACAAATATACCTCTCTTCAAAGCGATGCCCGATAAAAAAAGATCAAGTAAGAAGGTAGATAGTCGACCACAGATGGCCGAGTATCTAATTGGATACTCGGCCACGGATGACCGAATATTCAACGTGGAACTTGGCCATGGCCTTTCCACAAGGACATGTTTGAATTTGTTTTCCTTAAATTTATAATACAATTAATTTATATTTAATAATAATTACATATTAATAATCTTAATTATTTATTTATAATAATTATTATTTAAATTTAATAGTAATAATTATTTATAATAATTATTTATAATAATTATTTATCCATATTAATATACTTTATATATATATATGTATATATATATTAGAGAACTATCTCAATCCAAAAATTTAGATTTGAGATAGAAATTTTATTGATAGAGTGAATAGACTTTATATTTCTAGTTGCTATAAAAATAATAATTATAACTCAAAAATTATTGTAATTAATATTAATTAAATATGATCATTTTCATATAATAATTATATTTAATTATTATGAAACATAATAATTTCTAAAACAACATAAGTCACGTCGTCTGATGTCTTTGTTCTTCACTGGGATCTCCATGATGTCTTTGTTCTTCGTTGGAATCTCGTCTACAGCGCATTCTTTCAAAAACTATTAGTTTTCGGCATGAATAAATCAACACTGTAATATAAAATAATAATCAATTAATTACATAACCAACAATTAAAGCAAAAAATTATATAAAAATGATTCAATTAATATTAATCACAATAATTTTTAGAGTTACAATTATTATTTTTATCGTAATTATAAATATAAAATCTATTAATATGGATAAATAATTATTACTATTAAATATAAATGATTATTATCATAAAAAAATAATTAAAATTATTAATACGTTATTATTATTAAATATAAATTAATTGTATTATAAATTTAAAAAAGACAAAAAAATCCAAACATAGCCTTGCGGAAAAGCTGTGTTTGGCCGAGTTTCATGTTGGATACCAGGCCATCCTTGACCAATTATCTGAGTATCCAGGGCATATTCATCATTCCGGGAAAATGTGGGTGTGATGATTAAAATGTGAGGTGCATTTAGCGCTGCCCATATTTTATTCAAATGAAAAAATAAAAAAAAAATAACGAGAGGGGAAGCGTGAGTGAATAAGAAGAGTGAAAAAGACTAAAGACGTAGAATAAGAATATAATGACAAAAGCGCATGAGAAATTGAAATAAATTAGGGAAAAATAATTGAAAGAAATGGAAAATAAAAAATAGGTAGAAATATGGGAGTCGCATATTTTTTTGAAAAATTTAAAAATGTATAAAAATGTGTGACATTATGAATTGAGCATAGGGGAAATAGAAGTATAGAGAAAATATTATTTTAATTGACACGAAGAAAAAGAAGCTTAGGGGAAAAAAAGATGAAAAATGGAAAGCACATTGCTTAATAGTGGACTGGATCGGTGGAGGAGAAAAGGTACCCTATCATCTTGACCTATCGTCGTTGCTATTAAGGGTGCACTCAAACATTTTTTAACGCTTATTTTGAAAATAAACAAGCCATCGAAGATGCTCGTAATCTATATTTGAAGAAGAAAATAAGTTTCTAATATATCAATTATTGTTATTGATATTTCCTGATCGAATTAACATGATTGCTTCTTTCTAATTTTGTTCAGTGTTGATTTTCCTGAATTGACACGTTCTTTTTCCCCCCTAATGTTGTCTTATTCAATTTCATTGATTTTTCGAAGAAGAAATCAATGAAACTGTTATTGAGATTTCCAGGTCGAATTAACATAATTGCTTCTTTATAATTTTGTTCAGTGTTGATTTCCCTGAATTGACATGTCTTTTTTCCCCCCTAGTGTAGTCTTATTTAGTTTCATGGATTTTTCTTGACATCGTATGTTTTGGTGTATGTTTTTGAGTTTTGACATTGCATACATGTGACTTTTTATCCAAAAGGTCACAAACAAGGTTAAGCAAGTGATAATGAGGTTTAAAAAAGTTACAAACGAATTTTAAAATATCAAACACAAAAACTCTCAAAACACAAATAAAAGAAGTCACACAGAAATTTTAAAAAGCTAAAAATATATTTAAAAAATCGGAAAATAGTATAAGAAGTCACATTCAAAAAGTTACAATGGAATTTACAAAAGTAACAAACAAGTTAAAAAATTGATAATAGGTTTAAAAAATCACAAATGAATGTAAAAGGTCACAAAAACAACGAATTAAAGGGTCGCAAATAGTTAAAAAATTACAGCACGGATTTAAAAGACAAACACAAAGAAAGAAATCAAACATGTAGCCTTGGTGACCGCCCAAATTAAGCTTGGACAATTGCTTGGCAAAATCTAGATTTTCGCCCAGATTCAATCTGGCGATCACGTAGGAATTGTATCTAGATAAAGCCTCAGATTAACCATGAGATAGTATAACATCGTAAAATCCATGTGGGTGATTGCCCAAACTGAATATGGGTGAAGACCTAAATTAGCAATGTGATTACATATCACCGTAAAATTTCAATTTCTCGAATTTTCAACATATCTCTCAAAGTTCAAATATAATGTCGAGGTATTTCACCTAAGTTTTCCTTCAAATCAACTCTCAAAACTAGTGTAGTTCACTAGTTAAAGTACGATACCGTTCTAATACCCTCATGTGGGCAGATGGGGGACACGTGTCCTCTACCATCAGGGGATAAGAAACACGTATCAATAATCCGTCAATATGTGTCCGCATATGGATATTAGAGCTAGGCAGTTAAAGTAACCTCACTACTTGACTGCTGAGCCAGCCCAAGGACAAGGCCAAACCAAAAATTTTTCGAACCAAATTGAAGCCCATTGCCCTAGCTCTGACTTGTAGTTGTATAGTTGAATCCAAGGCCATCCGCTGGCTCTCTAATGTCTACATATGAGAAAAAAAAATTCTAGTAGTCTTGAAATGTCAAATACTTTGTACTGTAAACTAATAAGAGCTTCTGTACACAGAGAGCCATATATGGGCATATTCCCACGTCCATATAGGGGTTTTTACACTAATACCAGCGTTGAAGTTTAAATTTTTAAAAATCAGGTAAATTAATATTAATTACACAAAAGACACAAATGTTGAGGGAAAATTAGTAAAAGCAGGGATTTTTGGACCGGATTAGTTGCAAACATATATATCCCGAAGACAGCAAAGCAAGCATGTTGCGGCCTATAGCTGTTGGTAAGCCACGTGACTTGGTTGCATACCCAAGTTCAAATCCTCATGTGTGCATTTTAAAGGTTTTAATTCATTCCTTTTTCTAGTTTCATTCATTTCTTTTTCATTTCTCTCATAATTCTTTTATATTTTGTTATTTTCATTTTAAACATTTCTTTTTTTTCTACCTCTTCTTATATTACTTGGTTTCTATGTTTTTAATTTATTTTTGTTTCCCTTTTCCAACAATTCTTTTTGTATTATGTTATTTTTTATTTTAAGCATTTCTTTTTTCCACTTCTTCTTATGTAGTTTTGTAGCTTAACTTTTTAATTTAATTATGTATTCTTCCTTTAATTTAGTAGTTACAGAAAATAGGAAATTCATTAGTTTGTACTCTATTACACATTACAAATGAAGTATTTAGCATGTGTAAATATTGATACCATGTAACACCCTCCCCAGTACGTCAGCGGTACCGTACTTGAGACGGCGTTACCTACGTGACATTGGCGAGTTAAAGTATTCTAAAACACTCCATGTCCGCCCAAGTAGTTTCATTACCATACATATGAGGTAATAGTTTACAAAAGAGTTTATATTATACACACACGTGACCCCAAAATCTTTTCCTTTCCCCATTTCCACACGTCGACAAGCTCACGCGCGAGAGGACTCTGCGCCACCTCCAGCCTGCCTCCTACTCGCGGCATCATCTACAACACGTAAAAGAGCACACATGAGTCAAAATGACTCAGTAGGGAGAGATATTATGCATATGAACATCACATATTGTTCTAGGGCCCGTTGCGTCATGTGTTAACATTGGCGCCGTCATAAACATTTGGCCGGCCTCTTGACATCGTTGGGGCGTAGGTCCCCCATTAGACCGACATATCATTCATTGGGGCGTAGGTCCCCATAATTTGGCCGTAACTTTAACATTTATGCAACACGTGATAGGCAACTTGATTCAAACACACGTCACATATGGATGCAATGCACCATCATTTAAGTCTCACATGGACTCGTTATTCACATCATAGCATTTTGGCAACATAAGTATGTCATAAAGAACATAAACCAAGGCTAGAGCATCTAAACCATATAGGAATCACCACATCATGCTAGACATATCATACTTTGCCAAAACTATGAAAATAGCCAAGGGAACTTGCATACTTAACTACCTAATGCTTATTCGAGTATCTACTTACCTCCTACATAGGTAATGCATCTCAAACCTACCTCAACAAACAAGAAATCAAGCTAGAAGATTGGGTGAATAACTTCCTTTCCTTCCTTTCCTCTCTACTTCCTTAATTCTTGTTGATTCAAAGGTGGTAACTTGAAGTAGGTAAATGATCTACAAGCCAAAGACCATGCCAAATCTTTGAAATCACCTTTAGACTTGTTCTCTAGGGTTTTGGGAAGTTGGGGGTCGAAAATGATGGAAAAATGCTGAACCAACGTGTATAAACCATATCCAACAGTTTCTGCCGACCTAAAATTACGACCGTAACTTACACATTTACGGCCGTAAATTCCAAACTTACGGCCGTAACCCAAAACATTACGGCTGTAACCCATACGATACGCCCGTAATGAAGCCTCTGTAAATCCATACATCTCACCCTGCAATCATTACGGCCGTAACCATCTATCTTACGGCCGTAAACCCATCGTTACGGCCGTATCTCCAAGTAGCCCTTGATACGAAGCATCACTTTAAATTGTAAACACACTAACACCATCAGGGATTGTTAACACTGGTGCCGTTGTGAAACGAGTCTTCAACTCCTGAAAACTACGTTTACACTCGTCCGTCCACCGGAAAAGTACATTCTTTCGGGTTAGGTGTGTAAGGGGGCGCCGCAAGCTTAGCGAAATCCTTCACAAAACGACGGTAATATCCCGCTAAGCCCACAAAACTACGTACTTCAGTGGGAGTACTCGGTTGTGGCCACTTTAGAACCGCCTCAATCTTACTAGGGTCCACAGAGATACCTTCCTTTCTCACGACATGCCCAAGAAATACCACTTGATCCATCCAAAATTCACACTTCGAGAACTTAGCATACAACTTCTCTTGTCGAAGTGTTTGTAAAACAACTTCGGAGATGTTGCTCGTGCTCCTCTTGAGTTTTCGAATAAATCAGGATATCATCAATGAAAACAATTACAAACTTATCCAAACACGACTTGAAGACCCGATTCATGAGGTCCATAAAAACTGCTGGAGCATTCGTCACGCCAAAAGGCATAACAAGAAACTCAAAGTGACCATATCGAGTACTAAACGCCGACTTGGTAATATCATCCTCCTTTACCCTTACTTGATGATAACCGGACCGTAGGTCAATCTTCGAATAAACTGCCGAATCTCGAAGTTGATCCAATAACTCATCAATACGGGGCAAAGGGTACTTATTCTTAATTGTCACCTTATTCAACTCTCGGTAATCAATACATAACCGTATCGATCCGTCCTTTTTCTTAACAAACAAAACCGGAGCACCCCAAGGCGAAGTGCTCGGTCGAATGAAACCTTTCTGTATCAAATCATCCAATTGAGATCGAAGTTCTTTCAACTCGGCTGGGGCCATACGATACGGAGTCTTTGAGATCGGAAGTGTTCCCGGCACAACATCAATAGGAAACTCTATTTCCCGAGTTGGTGGTAACCCTTCGAGGTCGTCGGGGAACACATCAAGGAATTCACATACTACCGGGACTGATGATGGTGTCTTAGCCTCCTTCGTCTCCATACTATATAGCCTCACCAAGTATGCACTATACCCATGCGTGATTAGTTTCTGAGCCTTCATTGCTGAGAGAACAACCCTAGTTGACCGTTCCAACTTAGGGAATGAAATAAACTCACCGCCCGGAAATTTAAGGGCACGCCTAGGGCAATCCAACACTATACCATGTTGCGTTAGCCAATCCATCCCGAGAATAACATCAAAATCCTTGACTTCCAAGGCAATGAGATTAGCTAACGTCTCACGATCCTCCACTTGCACCATAACAGACGGATAATAACACACAGCACATCGATGCAATCCCGTAGGTCTAGTAACATCCATAGGAAATCGTAACGGGACCGGACTCATGTCTAACCGACGGGCATACGACATAGATATAAATGAATGCGTAGCTCCAGAATCAAACAATGCATATGCGGGAGTAGTAGAGATATGAATGGTACCTGCAATCACATCAGCTCTCTCCGAAACGTCGGATTGAGCTAAAGCAAATACCCGTCCAACCGGTCGTGATTGAGACTGTGGTGTTTGATTCTTTGCCTCCGGGCAATTGCGAATTATGTGCCCTTCTTTCCCACATCCATAATGTAATGCCCCGTCCAGTTCCACATACGTATACGTCATAAATGACGTTATATCAGAGTGGGCCGTACACGCATCATAAACATATTACCAAAGATAAAGCCACCTTCGGGCCTGCGCACGGGTTTTCATTTCTTTTCATACATAGTGGAACTAGACGAACGTCAAGCATACATTCATACACGAAACCCTAAACATTGAAAACATATAACATCCTAGGGTTTCGGAGTTCATTACATAGCGCAGGATCTTCAATTCCCGTTCCCAATCACACACCACATCACTCAATAGGACCTTTCCCCATCTCCCGATGACATCACCTTTATAGAACATAAACATGGACACGTAATGAGTCATAAAGACTCAGTAAATAATAGATGCAATGCATGACATATTCGTAATCGTGGGCCCGTTGTGAACCATATGTTTATATTGGCGCCGTATCATACAATCATACTTTAATTGGCCAGACCCCAGTTTTTTGTGGGACCTCCATTTGGACCAATTGTCTCAAACCTTTGTGAGACGAACATTATATAAACATTTGGTAGGCAACCCTATTCATCGTTTTTCATGCATGATCATGCTTCAAGGTATACGCATAAATAAACACATGTAATATCATACGCATATTAACATAAAATGGGTACCTAAACATAACATCCTACAAACCCCCAAATTGGGTATCCATATGCTATACCAACCCTATAGTCACACCTACTCAACCTAAGCATCAACATCATTAATCCTACCCTAACACTTGTCTTGTCCTCAACAAATACATATTGCATATAACACGTTCGTTCCATTACATATACATGAACATAGTTGAGGTTTTATACTTCATACGTCATAATCATCACACATATGCACGTAGGGGTTCACGTTGAATCATATTCACCACATAAAACACACATTAACGCCATGCTTTTCACGTGAAGATCTCATGAGTTATACATTACAATCTCTATGAGTTCCAAATCCTAACCAATTCACTCATGGAACATGGCATGAGAACATGGCATGAAGATCAAGTAGATCATGAATCACACATATATCGTGGCATAACATATCACATCATGGCATAACATATCATAAGAATAGGGCAAGCCAATGGATCCTACACATGCTTTCTAGGTTCATACATAGCATAAACATGGCTAATTCTTGATTCATTCATTCATAAGCATAGATATATGGCATAAAGCATGTAAAACATCCATTATCTACCTTTATACACCAAGAACATCAAGCATGAAGAGAATTCAAGCTTCCCCATTTCCTTCCTTTTCTTTCCTTCTTCCTTTCCATGCTTCTTTCTTCTTGTACTCATAGCTTCCACACCCATAACAAACATGAGAGAAGGAATTAGAGATGATTACATGAGTTCTTGGGAGTCTTGGAAGGGTTTTGGGGTCATGAGAACCGAGCTTGGGTGAGAAATATCCAAGAAATGGCTAGAATCTTCTAAAATAACACTTCTGCCGACTTAAAATTACGGCCGTAAATCTCCCTGTTACGGCCGTAAATTCCAAAATTACGGCCGTAACCCAATAAATTACGGCCGTAACTGGGCACACGCGACCGCGCTTCCGGTCACGCGACCAGCAGAGAATCAGCCCTTTAACCATCACTCTTGACTTACGGCCGTAACCTTTGACCTTTACGGCCGTAACCTTACAATTACGACCGTAATTACAACATTTACGGCCGTAATTATGCTCCTGCAGAATATTCCCATTTTCCTCTTTTCGAAGGCCGTTTCGCATCCCGAGGCATATCCCGTACTGCAAATCATAATGTGAGCATATCATATACATATACGTCATACTGAAACGTCATCATGTCATTTCATATCATATACGGGATCACATACGGACGTATATACGAAATCATATACGTATCCAGGACGAATTCGGGCGGGTCATTACACATAACACCGGTCCGAACCAAATAAATACTGCCCACTATGAACCTTCCCACATGTCGGACACGGCAATGGTGGTGAAGAACCCGTTCCTTTCTTCGCCGGAGGTCGTGATGAAGTAGTATCCGCAGGCCTCTCGTAGTTCGAACTGTAAGTCGAACCCCTGCCTCGGCCACGAAAGTTGGAACCTCATCCTCGATTACCAGCCGTAGAACCCTGAGAGGATTGAGCCGAGCCTTGAGTAGATTGAATAGTCTGAATTGGTTGGCCCCTACCTTGACGAGCTTGCACAATTCTAGCCTCCGCCTTCTCGGCGACATAAGCTCGTTCCAAGGTCTCTGCATAACTCGTGGTCGAAACACTAGCCAACTGTACATCACGAGACAACTCCGGTTTCAATCCTGCAACAAACCGAGCTATCTTCCGGCCAGGCGTATCAACCATATAGGTAGCAAAACGAGCCAACTCCTCAAACTTCTTTCCATAAGCCATCACGGTCCTATTTCCTTGCTGCAACTGAATAAACTCATTCAGTTTCTCATTCTTGGCAGCATCAGAGAAGTACTTGGCACGAAATCGTACACAGAAATCCGCCCAAGTAACTGCCCATATAGCATTATTTGCCGTCTCCTCCTTCTTAATCAAGTCCCACCAAAAATCGGCCGAGCCCCTAAGCATAAAGGTCGCACAATTCACTTGCTCGGAGTTCGGAACGTGAACATACTCAAACATCCTCTCAATTGTCTGTAGCCAGTTCTCAGCATCAATAGGATCATTGGTATCCTCGATTACCGGAGGGTTCAAACGTCGAAACCGATCAGTAGCCATCTCCCTATCCCGATCTTCTTTCACCTTATCCCCTCCTGAAGTATCCGCCGTATTACTACCACCAACACTGTGGTTATTCGAATTCTGCATCATCTGTTGCATCATCTGTGATTGCTGCTCAACCAATCGCGTAAGCCTCTCTATAGTAGCTGCCTGATTATCTGCCATCTATCATCCATAAAGGAAGAGGAAAATACCTCATCGGTTATCCAACCCTCCTATAGAAATCACATAATATCGTATCCCCGGCAGAACACAAGGTAACTCAATCGCATTTAAATTCATATAACATGTACAATACCTTGGAGGGGCATAGAAGTCCTTCGGCATGTGGAAGGGAAAGTTATCGCTCTGATACCACCGCTGTAACACCCTCCCGAGTACGTCAGCGGTACCGTACTCGAGACGGCGTTGCCTACGTGACATTGGCGAGTTAAAGTATTCTAAAACACTCCATGTCCGCCCAAGTAGTTTCATTACCATACATATGAGGTAATAGTTTACAAAAGAGTTTATATTATACACACACGTGACCCCAAAATCTTTTTCTTTCCCCATTTCCACACGTCGACAAGCTCACGCGCGAGAGGACTCTGCGCCACCTCCAGCCTGCCTCCTACTCGCGGCATCATCTATAATACGTAAAAGAGCACACGTGAGTCAAAATGACTCAGTGGGGAGAGATATTATCCATATGAACATCACATATTGTTCTAGGGCCCGTTGCGAATCATGTGTTAACATTGGCGCCGTCATAAACATTTGGTCGGCCTCTTGACATCGTTGGGGCATAGGTCCCCCATGAGGCCAATATATCAGTCATTGGGGCGTAGGTCCCCCATTAGACCGACATATCATTCATTGGGGCGTAGGTCCCCCATAATTGGCCGTAACTTTAACATTTATGCAACACATGATGGGCAACTCGATTCAAACACACGTCACATATGGATGCAATGCACCATCATTTAAGTCTCACATGGACTCGTTATTCACATCATAGCATTTTGGCAACATAAGTATATCATAAAGAACATAAACCAAGGCTAGAGCATCTAAACCATATAGGAATCACCACATCATGCTAGACATATCATACTTTGCCAAAACTATGAAAATAGCCAAGGGAACTTGCATACTTGACTACCTAATGCTTATTCGAGTATCTACTTACCTCCTACATAGGTAATGCATCTCAAACCTACCTCAACAAACAAGAAATCAAGCTAGAAGATTGGGTGAATAACTTCATTTCCTTCCTTTCCTCTCTACTTCCTTCCTTCTTGTTGATTCAAAGGTGGTAACTTGAAGTAGGTAAATGATCTACAAGCCAAAGACCATGCCAAATCTTTGAAATCACCTTTAGACTTGTTCTCTAGGGTTTTGGGAAGTTGGGGGTCGAAAATGATGGAAAAAGGCTGAACTAACGTGTATAAACCCTATCCAACAGTTTCTGCCGACCTAAAATTACGGCCGTAACTTACACATTTACGACCGTAAATTCCAAACTTACGGCCGTAACCCAAAACATTACGGCCGTAACCCATACGATACGGCCGTACCCACAATATAATACGCCCGTAATGAAGCCTCTGTAAATCCATACATCTCACCCTGCAATCATTACGGCCGTAACCATCTATCTTACGGCCGTAAACCCATCGTTACGGCCGTATCTCCAAGTTGTCCGGCCGTAATAAACTCTCTGTAACTTTGCACATCCTCCACTTTACCACTTACGGCCGTAAACCATACATGTTACGGCTGTAACCAGTAAAATACTGCCGTAACTAACAAACCATACGGCCGTAATTTCCTCTCTGAAAGTTTTGGTACATTTCTGCATTTCATCACTTACGGCCGTAAAAACATACCTTACGGCCGTAAACACATAATTACGGCTACGTAAACCATACATGTACGGCCGTAAATCTTAAACTGCCGAAATCCCCCCATTGGCTTTGTTTCTTGCTCGAGAGGCCGTTTCGACACTTAATACCGTACATAGTATCACAACGAAGTCATAAAGAGTCCATACACACATTCATCACCTTTCAACCATACATAACATCATAAGTCACATGCATAAACGGACGGGGCGTTACATACCATATTATTTTTTTAGTCAAAATAGAATGAAGAAATTTATTTATTTATTTATTGAAATGTCTCTCTTTCACACAAAATGTGTGATGCGTTACACATGCCTTACATATATAATGTAATGCACATATAAATAAAACATTAATTACATAGAAGATGTCCTTTATTATACATCCATTACACAGAATGTGTAATTCATTAGTTTGTATTATATAATTTTACAATTTAGCCCTTTAATTCAGTTAATGTACATTCCACACAATGTGTAATATTTTACATACTTTGTATAATATATTACAACATCATTACACACTTTTTGTAATGCATTGATTTTAATTTTTTTTTTGCTGTGATTTTTCATAAATTTTATTATTTTTATTTTAAACATATATTTTTCAATTTTGTCCTTAAAAATTCTTGTCTTTCTTTCACACAAAATGTGTAGTACATTTAGGCATGTCATACACATAAAGTGTAATGCACTAATGAATTAAACATTAGTTTTATAGAATATGTAATCTATTACACATTAGTTACACAAAAACTATAATTTGTTAGTCTGTTTAGTATTACAAATTACTAATAAATTACACAGAATGTGTAATTGCTCATATCACATTATTCTCTATTGATTCAATATACTAGAAAAATTTAATCAACACCACGCCACCACCTGCAGCCACCAAAATACACAAATTTACACACACAAGCAACACAGCCTTACACACACACACACGCAGCAAAACAAGAACAATACACCCCACACACACTGTAAAGCAGTTAAGTGCACATTCTACACAGGCCACAACCATCATCTCCTTCCTCACAACACCCTCAAGAGGCCTTGTTAAACAATTTGAAAGAAGAAGAGGACAATAAAGTGAGAAATATGTAAAAATCCCATTTTTTCACCCACTTCAACCACCGACCTGAACCTGCATCTAAATTGCCTCTTCCTTATTTTTCTGGTACTATAGAGCCCACCTCCACCACCGATACCTTTGTAGCCAGCCAGCCAGCCAGCCAGCCAGCCAGCGGCGGCTTTGACACCGACATGATCTCCAAATCCTTATTTCCCATCGCTGTGTTCGAACCAAATCAAGGAAGAAATTATTATGGTAAAATTAAATTGAGGGATTTGGGTGTTAATTAGACTTCAATGTATTCCAAGCCGAGAGAAGGATCTAGTGCAAAGCAATAGGCTGAGAGAGAGAGAGAGATGAAAAATGGTGTGCGTGGGCTTGAACTGGAATAGTCGGATTTTTGAAATTAATTTGGTTTTGCAGGATTTTTAAAATAGTAAACTTAAATGCAAGGTTAGACCTAATTTCCTCATCCATATATTGGGCATATTCCCGTGATCATAGATGGACACGTATTCTATATTCGCCCATTTTAACATCCTCGCGGGAGCCCGAGGCCATCTGTTTAGCCCTAAGAAATAAAGCTGCGAATCGATGTCACAATTTTAAACCGAATCGAGAAACGATTTTTGTGCCTCCCTCCAGATACCTCTGAGTGTCGACTCGAGGCAGCGGGATTTTGAACCTTCTTCAGTCTACAATTTCCTGGTATTTACTCAATTACCTATATAATGGATGATGGAGGAGCGGAATCGATAGAGGCGGCCGCCGCCGCTAGGCGAGAGAGGCTGAGAGCGCTCAAAACTGCTCAAGAACTCCTTAATACCCCAGATGCAGATGCGGATACTGAAAATGACAAGAATAATCAAGACCAACAAGAGGAAGAAGAACTCGAGTAATTCTCTCATGGCCCTATTTCTTTTTTTTTTTTTCCCTCTTTTTTGGTTCTTTTAACGGAAATGAGTTCTTATTATTTGTTCTCGTTCATTGATATACCATGTAATGTGGTCATACTGCTGTGTATTTATTTCTCTGGTTATGGATTGATTATTAGCAAAGTAATTAGGGATGTTGACTGTAGATGATAATCAACAGTAAGCAATGAATTAACGGAAAAAGTCTCTTGCAGGCATTAGACCTAGCCCTATCTTTTGATTTTACTCCGATAATATTATGATTCATTGACGAAGATCATTATATGGCTATCTTTTCAGTTATACGATTTCTGATGTGAATTTGATTTGGTTTCATATTAAAACCTTTCGTAGGTTGTAAGAGTTGGGTCAGTAGGCCTCAAGGGAATATAGATATATAAGAAATTGTTGTGTAAAATTAAAACCATCACTTGTAAAGTCAAGCTTGTATTCGGAGTAAAATTTTACATCTCTAACGAGATGATTTTTGTTGTCTTAACAAATGCAAGTAAATTATTTTTTGCAGCCCGGTGAACGTGAAATTCCGAAATTATCTTCCTCATGACAAGGAGCTTCAAGAAGGAAAACTTGCCCCACCAGTACTACCAAAGTTTGAAGATCCTGTCCTCGCAGCTCCTCCTCCTGAGGAGAAGAAAGAGGTGAAGTTTGATTTCTGAACTTCTATTGTCTTTCCTTCTCATTAAGAATGATACCTCATCTGTGATATACTAACTTTTGGGAGCCAAATTCAGGATCCATTTCTAAACATTGCGCCAAAGAAACCTAACTGGGACTTGCGGAGGGATGTACAGAAAAAACTTGACAAGCTTGAAAGGCGCACTCAGAAAGCAATGGTTACACTAATGGGTATGTTAATTTCTTCTTTAGTTTTAAATTAATCAGTATCTATTCAAACATTATCTTTATGTACCTGTATTGTGCTCGTAAATTTTAAAATTTATAACGCTTAAATGACACTAATTGATGATTGTATTCGTATTCTTCCTCATATGGCTTAGTTTGTTGATTAAGAGTATGTTTGGCAGCCAATTTCTTTCTATACCATGTCTCTTTCTCCACAATATCCCAAATAACATGCAATCAGCGACATTTTTCAGAACCACTTTTTTAACCTCTCATTTTTCACTATTTGGAAACTGCTTAGGAACACCTAAAGAAACTCTTGTCGGATATACTATGAACATAATTAATCAGCTATTGGTAGCAACCGAAGGAAGTATAAAGATGTTAAAAATTGATTATCTGAGCATCCACTTAATGACTTTGAGTCGTATCTTGTTTACATCTCGAGAGTAGATGAAGACAAATGGTTGCCTGGGCATTTGCTATTCACTAAGAGTAGCATGGGTCTGTGTTGGAAGGTGCATTGTTACTCGATTATTATAGGGGCTCGCCTTATATGAGTTCTACTGGTATTTATATCAACCTCAAACAATATGTTCACACATAAACTTAAGGTAGTAGATTCTGTTCAGGTGTTTCTCTTGAAGATAATAACTATTCGGTTCGATCCAATTAAGCTCCCTAATATTATATTCATTACACAAATATTAATTTACTTATGTATTTTTACACTGAAACAATTGCGCCTCTTGTAAGAATATGCAAGTGAAGATAATGACAATATGAATTTTATAACAGCACTGCCCAGCGTTTAGCTTATTACCGTTTTCATAAGATGCAGTATCAAGGTGCATAATTTTGTCTTTCCTTTTAGGCTAGAAGATCGTGGCTAATAATTAATGAAAGTGCATCGATGGCAGTCCCCCATTGCAACTAATTTATGACGCGATAATGCTTTGCTTACTTTGAAGTATCTATTTTAGGAATTAGTTAAGAGTTACTTAGAAATGTAGTTTCTCTTCATAACAAATGTAATATTGGAAAGTCGTGTCTAAAAATAATTCAAAAAGAAAATCCGACTACTTTTAACACATCAAAAACTGGCCTAAGCCGTCCCATTTGTTAACTTGTTGGATATCCTTGATTCCTGTATGCAGCAGCAGTTGGATCCCGCCATGGAACCCATTAGCAATGTATTTTAGTGAGGCTTTTCATAATTTTGTGTCTCGCTTCCTCTTTCAATGAGATTCTGCAATTTTATCGTGACCAAGCATGTGCAAGTTTTACTCTCCATGTTTCTAGAATTATGACACAAGTATGGTACCCAGCCTGCGTAACTAGTTAACTTATATCACATTTTTATTTGTTCGCCTTTTGAGTATAAACATACCCTTAACTTTTTGTTACTGAAAAATGAAGAAGTAGCCATAAAAAATGCGTGGAAAATTAGTAGGTCCTACGAAATTGTGTTGAGAAAAACACATTTAATCAGCTTTAGAAGCAAAAACATTAATTAATCAGTGAAACTTCGCCGAACATGCACTTATTGTCTTGAGCTTATCCTTTCTATGGTTTCTGTTTCAAGATGAACATGGTTACTTGATTGCACTTAATTTATTTCTACTTGTTTGTATAAATAAAATAATAAGATCTTTGTGCTAAGTTTTTTTATCATTCTTCACTACAAGTAAGCATTTCCATCCAGAAAATATTACCATCCAGGAATTACATTTGATTTATTATCATCCTACAAGCTTATGTGATGTGACCTGATTCTCTCTATTTATCTGCGTTTTTTGACAGAGCAAGAAGAAGCAAAGAGGAGAGCTATTAGTGAAAATGGTGTAGAAGACTGAAGGCAAATATGCCTTTTAGACCAGGAATTACAATGTATGCTCTGCAATCAACTTTTATTCTGTGTAATCCAGTTTTCTTAGAATCGGTAAGATAAGGCATTTCTCAAAATTTATTTGGGGTTACTCCAGATTCATTGGTTGTATGTATGACCAAAACATGTGAATTTCATGTGACAAATGACCTATGCAAATTAACATCCAGATGCACCTTGTAAGTGTCATTCTTTAGGACGAATATAGTTTCTTTTTCTTTTTTCCTTTGATACAGAATATGGTTAAAAAGTAGGAAAACTTAAGAAACGCAATGTCTTGTGGTGTCTTTTAGATAAACATAACCGTTACGCAGATGTGGATCACCAGATTGTACGTCATAACAGGCTCGCATTATACAGGAAGCATACTCATGCGCTAAAACACAACATTTTTCCCCTAGCAAAATACCAGACATCGCATTCATTGTGTGCTCTGTAGACTGTAGGGTAATACAAGTGAACAACAGGTACCAAGGAATTCTCCAATCAGCCATACAATGGGGATGAAGTGAGCTTCTCACTGGACAGTTCCTAAGAAAATGGCAACTACATATGAAAACTGAAGCACCCTCTTAATACTTGAAAAATTTACATTTTCGTCCATCAAAGAAATGAATTGACACCCGAGTAGGCATAGCCATTGGAAGCCATGGAAGAATTATGTTGTATGTTATTTATCCTGTCCCTCCGCAGAGAATTTGGGTCTATTCCTGCTTTATGAGCAGCCACAACTCCTATCGCCTCCCAGTAATTTGACACCTTAACCTGAAATAAGAAATAGGATATCTGTTTATCACTTGGTGTTGAAGTCTATAACTCATAAATATTTGAAACGACATTAGAACAAAACCCCAGAAAAAAACATTTCGAAGTTGAATATAGGCGTTTCATAGGCAGTTAAATCTTACCGCATGAATCCCAAGTTTCTCAGGTGTGTCACTGAGAACAGTTTCATTCTCTTCAACTGCAATCAAAAGTGCCTGCGGAAAATCAATCACCAGTCATGTAAAGATAGGGTCAGAAAGCAAATGTGGACAAGCAAGATAAAGCCATTTATACCACTTCCTCAAGTATATTTCACAAGAACAATGTACGGATGAGAATTTGGCACTGAATGCATACCTTGCTTGTTTTCCCATGAGCAAATGCAAGAGCACCATCTCCTCCACAAGCGTCTCCCGGTAGAATCACACTATCAACATCGCTGGCTAATATACAGTCTCTAGTTGAAAACTCAGATTCGTGGACCTGATACCGTGGGGCTGTACTGAGCCCAGCAAGCACGCATGGCAAAAATGTATAACCTATCTGTTAATATATGATTTAGTGTATAAACAGTTGCTTGTCAATCCTCGCACACAATATGGACCAAGAAAAATGTTTAAAAGGGTTCTCCATGTACAAGATATATCTCACCTCTTCAGCAGCTGATTTTGGACATAAAGTAGGACTTAGTGGAAGAGGTGATAATGCAGGTGCATGTGCACAAGGAATCCCAAAATTCTTCACCACTAGATGGCTTATCACTGCCTCCACACCTGCCAAAAGATCAATACCCTGCACTCAAAAATAGCTTGAACTTAATTATATTTTGGAAATACTATCTATAAATCACATATTAACTTAATTGTCATACAACACTACAGAAATGAACCTAGAATCGGTTTGAGTTGGACACTTGAAGCACTGAGAGAAAAGAAACATCAGAGAAAAGCAAAAAGAATCGCATACCATCCCTTGGCGATAGATATCAAGCTCATCGCTATCATCATCTGGAAAGCGTGCGACTACTGCAACTGCATTCACCCCAGATCTATTTATTAATGATCCTACGGCCCTTAATAAAGAATCAGAATGCTGTATCCTCCCTGTGGATTGTCCACTCTTTGAGTCGACCCATTTTTCAACCTTCAAATGTTTAAGGCATTCAGGTTCAATTATTCAATTAGTACCTTGAAAGTAAAGGTTAACATTAAAGAACAATATATCTCTATCAATGCATAAAACTTCCATACTTCAGAACCTAAACTAACAGCTACCACACTGGCAACAGAAGTTGCAAGAAGGCCAGCAATTCAATCAATGATAACCACTAAAATAGACATAAAATTTCGAATAGTACCCACAAGTAAAACAAAGTAAACGCATACCTGTAAACGGGCGTCAGTCACGGTATATTCTACAACAGGTAAACCAAGGGAAGCTCTTGCTGCATCAACCACTTGTAAATGACGAATGCGTAGATCTTCCTCAATTCCAGCATCAAGAACTAGTCCCACCTGCCTTAAATTGCAGTATATAATGTGCTCCCATGCTAATGGTGAAAAATACATATGGTCATCAGTAAACTAAAGACAAGTGATGTATGATATACATCCAGCAAGAAACAGACCTTATTCTGATGAACTGGTTGCAGTGCCCAAAGGCCTTCAGCAAATCTATCAAGAGCATATCCCTCAACATACATGACATTCGACATTGGCCAGTAAAGTGATGCTGCATTAAGAACCTGTTCGATTGCACCATCAGAAAAGTTACCTGCAAATAACACTTCCTACAACAACCACCCCCCCAACACACACACACACACACACACACCCCACCGCCCAACCAAACAAAAGTCTGTCTTCATACACATCTTATTCAAGTCTCTAATCGAAATTAAAAAAAAAAGGGGGGGGGGGTGTTGTCTCTGGTCTAACTTCACCATTCAACTATGTGTGCGCCTATCTCCACCATTGAAACCATTATCAGTTCCTTCTAAAATTTGTCTTCTACTGTCAAATTCCACCCCAAAATTGCAGTAAACTCGTTAATATTTTCTTTCACTTGAACTTGGCTTAGACAAACATGTTTTATGGAGAAAGGACATCAAATAGACATGAAATATAACAACATCACAGGAAGGCAAGTAACGGTGGAGAAGCATACATTGGGATGAGAAATGAGGCAGTCGACCACTGAGGAGAGGGCACGGGCAACTGGCAATGCATCCCCGGCATAGCCTCCAATGGCTGCTCCGATGCCGGTTGGCACTATCAACACACTTGTATATGCCCTCTTAAACTGCTCCAACAACACCAAAAAACATAGTAATAAAAAAAGAACAAAAATGGAAGAAACACAATCCAATTTGCTATCTTCAGTTTCTAGCTACATTTGAACGATGCATATCAGTTTCTAACTACATTTGAACGATGCATAGCATATATATGGTAATAATAATGATATTAATAGAACAGAGATCAAAGTAACAGACCTTATTTGGATTATTGAAATTGGAACACGATACTCTTAGACGGGTCGCCAGTGTCCGGGGCTTCCTTCGGAGAATACCTCCGCCGGCGGCGGATTGAAATGGACCTCTAAGATTTAAGCTTGTCATGCCACCCTGGCCCTATGCCCGCTCGAGTGCTCTTCAATTCGAAAATTTGGGATAATTCTCACAAAATAAAAGATAACAAACCAAAATTATTTGAGGAAATTCGCACGTTCGGGTCCCCTAACATTCACACGGGTATATCTAGGGATGGCAAAACAATCCGAAAAATCAAATCATGGTCTTGAATCGAATGGGTCGAAAAAGCGAGGCAAGCGGATCGATTGGGTCGGATATAGTTTTTGATAGTAAAACCCGAGACGGATATGGTTCGGATATGGATTTTAGCGTCATCACGAACGACAGAATACTCGAATATATATATTTTTCCTAAAAAAAAATAAAATTAATAAAATGAAAAATTAATTTTCAAGTGTTGTGTTAGTGTGCATTCTAAATTCTACCAATGAGACTTAAGTATTAACTATATTTGTGAATTGTGAACATGTTGGTTAAAGCTCTATTTACAAAAAAAAAAAAAAAAAAAAATTCGGGTAAATGGGTACCCGTTCGGGTATAAAAGCCGACCCGAACGGATACCCGAACCGAACCGACCCGAATTACCCACGGTTCGGTTCGGGTATGGATTCGGGTTCGGCATCGCGGTTCGGGTTCGGGTATGGCCGACCCGACCCGTTGCCATCACCGTATATCCTTGGAGGCCCTTTTTTGTTGTATTTGAGATCTTCATATAAGCAAAGATTTTAGGGTCACAATTGATATGCCACATCAACTCTAGATGTATTATAATGTGCATTCAGGTGGGCACGGGAATGTTATGTTAAGAGCGCTGGGAAACGCTGGGAGAAAAAATGTGAGAGAGATGTGAATGAGGGCCCCCCGGCCCCACCGCATTCAGGGGGGCCTGCAAATGGGTTGTGAGTAGCTGGGAGAAATGTTGGGAGAATAACGCTGGGAATATAACATTTTCGCAGGTGGGCATTGTAAAATTTTTTCTCATGTAAGTCTCAAATTTCAATTTGGTTTCAAATTTTCCTTTTGGATGAAAAAATTTCCAAAATTTATTGTCATAGGCATGTTTCGGTGAGAATTTTGTTTCGAAAATGACTTTGGATGCATGGTTAAAAAGTTCGGCTTATATAAAGATTTTTTTTAATAAATTAATGAATTTGCAATTAAAAATGAACATGAAGGAAAATGATTTTCTTAATAATGACTCATAAATAAGCTTTAAGTCATGTGCAATGCAAGCGATCACTTTACGTAAGAGCATTCTGGTCAATTAGCGTTCGTGTTAAACATTAAAAATTTTGGTACTTGAATCGAACTTTGAAATTGCATCCCAAAACACATTATGGATTAGGAAAATATTTTAAAAATTGATTCATGTAACGAAATCATCAATAATGCAATGACACAAAAGTAAACAAGATATAATACTCACAATATTTGCATCAAAATAATAAAGTAATAAAATCAGACATGTATAAAATGAAATCTCAAACTTTTTTGTGCAACAAGGTAATCAATTCATATCAAATATATCTCTGATTGATGTCATTTTAAAAAAAACAATTAGAAGCATATTTTGACAGTTCAGCAGTTCACTTCGCTTTGTGTATAAAATACTAATTCACATAAATTTTTTTCCGCATCACCTCTCAAAAATTCATGCCTGGTTTACCCAGGTTAAAAGCAATGAACGAACCACCAAATATACTATATAAACAAGAAACATTGTTTTGTGAAGTTCTAGGTGTTTTTTTTTTGATTAATTGTTAGGGGCGGGGGTGAGAATCGAACTCGAGCATTGCCCGTTGTCCGATGGGGTGCATACCATTGCACCACCCGAGAGATCTCGTGAAGTTGTAGTTTTATTTATGAACCGAATGTGAGAAAAACAAAAAATAATCCGCTTCCCATATAGAGAGATGTTATTCTCCCTATATGGGGATGGGGATGTGACAGTTTTTTATTGATTCTCAAATGATAAAGTGACATCATCATCATATATAAAATGTGATTGGCCTATATAAATAATAGGAAGATATTATTCTTTCCATATGGGGAGGAGATCAAAACTTGACAATGCTTCAATGGTACAAAGGGCGATTATTATTATTTGGCACGGCAGAATAGTCACAATTTATTTTCTATGTTTGCCACATGTTTAGAGAAGATGCCAAATGAGTCCTTGACAAAACGATTACATGGAAAGCATAGATTGTCACTCTCCTTGTGACTCCTTTCAAGTATTGTCTTTTCAATTTCACAGTCAATTCGTCTATCAATTTATTTTCTTATTCAATTTATGAATGTCATACTTCAAACTTTATCTGAATAAATAATTTGCCTAACTATAGATGCACATTTTAGGTACAAATTATAGTATCCCAATTCCCATGGCACACAATTATTGGCTGATTTCTATCAGCACTAAGAATTATTACAACTTTGACAATATAAATAAAACAAAAAAAAAAAATAAATAAATAAATAACCCGGGACTTCAGTGCTACTAGAGTGAAACTGTGAAAGTGTAGACTCCATCTGCAAATTCTCATTTTCTATTTTCTTTTATTCTAAAATTAACCGAGAAATCAAGAAATTGGAGAAGACTGGCGGTAAATCTTCAATCTTCAACTTCAAATAGCAGTATCACAATTGTAACCGTTAAATTTCGATCAGATGCCACAAATTCATAGTATCAACGAATTCCAAGTTGCAAAATTATCAAAATCTTTGAAAGTTGCAAAATTATCAAAAGCTTTGGAACAGATAAAAAGTTTAAGCAATTACAGAATTGTTAAACAAATTCATGGCCAATCCATCACTCTCGGCGTGTTTAATACCCACCAGAACTTCGCCTGCAGACTACTCAACGCATATGCACAATTCAAGAAACCCATCGAAGCCCAGAAAATTTTCGATCGAATTCCGAATCCAGATATTGTATCATGGACCTCTATTCAGAATCTTTACCTGAATGTACGTCAACCTGCGAAAGCATTGTTGCTGTTTTCGGAGTTAATCGTATCAAATCATTTAAAACCCGATTCCCATTCCATTGTTGCTGCTCTTTCTGCCTGTGCGCGATGTAAAGACCTCGTTAATGGAAAGATAATTCACGGGATGATCTATAAGTATATCGAGAGACCTAGGCCGGTTGTACATAATTCGCTGATTGATATGTATTGTAAAAATGGAAAGATTCAATTGGCTCAATGTGTGTTCGATAGAGTACATTTTAAAGATGTTGCTATTTGGACTAGCTTGATGAATGGGCACATTTTAGCCGGTGACATTGAATCTGCCAGGAAGGTGTTCGATGAAATGCCAGATAGAAATGTAGTTTCTTGGACTGCAATGATTGTGGGGTACGTGCGAATGAAGAGTCCAACTAAGGCAATGGAGTTCTTTCAGAGGATGAGGACAGAAGATGTCGAACACAACAGCTCTCCTACTCCAGTCACCATTGTTGCCTTGCTTTCTGGTTGTGCTGATATTGGGGCCCTTAATTATGGAAGTTCAATTCATGGTTATGTTAATAAACGAGCTGGATTTGCCTCGAATGTTGCAGTGAATAATGGGTTAATTGATATGTATGCAAAGAGTGGTCATCTTAATGCAGCTGTTAAGATATTTGATGCCATGAAGAACAGGGATTTATTTTCATGGACTAGTATGATCTCTGGTTATGGACTACATGGTAGAGGGAAGTTTTCTCTTCAGGTTTTTGATAAAATGGTGGAATCTGGTGTGGTACCAAACGACATTACATTTCTATCAGTCTTATCAGCTTGCTGTCACGCAGGATTGGTTCTTGAGGGAGAGAGATTATTCAATGTATTTGTGAAAAACTATCTTTTGAAACCCAAGATAGAGCATTATGGATGTATGGTGGATCTTCTTGGTCGAGCAGGGCGATTAAACGAAGCTGTAGAGTTGGTCGAGCGAATGCCCTTGAAACCAGATGCTGTTATTTGGCGATCGCTTCTAAGTTCTTCTTTGGTATATAGGGATCCAGATTTGGCTGAATTGGCTGGAAAGAAAGTACTTGAATTAGATCCTAATGATGATGCTGTATATATACTCCTAGGGGGTGCATTTCGTTCGGCGAATAGGTGGGAAGATGCTTTAAGGACAGCAGAAGCAATGAGAGATCAAAGAATCAAGAAAACACCTGGGTGTAGTTGGACTGAAGTGAATGGCATTGTTCATGAATTCGTTGCTGAAGCTTCATCGTTCGATAGAAGTGATGATATGCTGATGGTTCTTAGTGGAGTTATTAATCACTCAAAACTGGGTAGTAACCTCATTTTCATTGGATGAATTGAGATCATTGAGATTTTGATGGGGTTCATCGACGACAATAACATCAAAATAGAAAACATCACGCGATCTAAACTGAAGCAAATATGGTCATCTAACAGGATTGATATCACCTGCTCTTCGCCGTAAAATTTGCTGTGTTGACATCTTCTAATATTCGTTCATTTCTTCTGTCTGTAGCCTGTAGGTATTCATTAACAATTTGTCACAGCATTCAGCCAAGCTGGTGACTCTGAGATCACAAGTTCAACGTCCCGGAAATGTCTCAATAAAGTATCTTGCCCACTCAAGTTCAAGATTCCATGTAACTGCGACCGATTGATGATATGATGACACAGAAAACTTGCACATATGTGAAGTTCCATTTTTCAAGATTGAACTTTTCAGCAAGTCACATATATTGTGATAATGGAATTTGAAATTAAAATAATTTCTTTTGTTCTTTGAGTGCAGAACTCCTCTTTATTTAGGTTTTATGTAAGAGGTAAATTTTATTTTATTTTATTTTATTTATTTATTTTTTGTTATCTTTGTCTATGATAGAGGTTGGAGCTAGATTTGATAGAGATTGGAGATTCATATTAACTAGGATAGTTTATTTGTTTATTTATTTATCTATTTTCTTTTTTGTATTTATCTTTACACCTTTTATAGTTTAGTTTAATAGGGACACTAGTGTCGCTAGGTGAGGATTTTAATTCCAATTAGATTAGGTTTTTATCGTTCTATTTAAACACTTAATTTGTTCATTATTAGGGGTCGTTTTATGAATATTAAATAAAAGTATCGAAGAGTTCTTTAATATCTATGTAAATGGCTAATTTGCGCTTGAACTCCCCATTTATAATCCCATACTGGTTATCTCTTGTGCTTCTGCCTGCATTAGTTGGTATTAGAACACAGTATATGTTCCTGACGCGGGGTTGAGAAGGATAAATTAGATATGATGATGCCAAAGTTGATTTTGGAAATTGTAGAGATGAGCCAATACAAATCCGTCAACAATAGAAGATTTTGGCACGGCGGATGGCCGGATTGGAAGACCTTTTCGGTTATAGGTGTGAGGCACGAGGTGGTGGTTGTGATGTGTGCATTACAACTAGGCCAAACTATCGCGATGGTGAAAATAATCACAAGTCTAATAGTGAACATGGTTCTAGACGACGAATCCGGTGACTTAGAGTCTACCGACGGCCAAGGGGTACCGTTGGTTTTGGGACTGATAAGCTAGCATCACTAGAGAAGAGAAATCAATTGTTGATACTGTAGCTGTTGATACATCTGAGCCAGAGGTGGCTGTCTCACAGCTGCCAAAATTGGAAAAGTGAAAGTTCCAATTGATGAGAATGGGAACTAGTAGGTGCCTCTAATAAAACTGATTTGGAGTCAGTCAACACAATTGTTGACGAAATTAAAAGGCAAGACAAGAGAATTGAGCACACAGATCCCAAGGACAAGTCTCATCTTAAATTTTTTGAAGTTGCTTAGTTGGAATTTTTTATGTTCCCAAGAGAAGGGTGCTTGAGGGTAAGTTTCTTTCTTCTGAGTGCAAGAATTGAAGTCCATTTTGTTAACTTCCACAACAATTGATCTTTCCAAGCACGAGAAGGTTTTAAAGCAACTTAGTTTGTGACATCTTGTTCTTATAGATTCTGATAAGGATAAAAGTGTGGACTTGATAGCACAATTGATTGTGTCTTATTGGGTGCTTCTGCATCCTATAACGCCAAGTGAAATATTGGGTCAATTTAAGATCATGGTTGATACTGGCATAGGTTGAAAGATGATACAAGACTCGAGGACGAATCTTCTCCAACCGGAGGAGAATGATAAAGATTGGAGATTTATATTAATTAGAATTTTTTTCGTCTTTAGAGATGGCAAGAGTTTCAGTTTCACTCAATGTAAGAGTTTCGTGTTTAGAGATGGGACGAACTAAACAGCACCCTTTGGATGTACCACTCAGCTGTCCTTCTGTCTGTCCTGTTCTCGACCACCCTTTTTCCTTGGATGAAGTCCATTCTAGTTAAGGTAGTGGATTATAGGCTGTCTTACCTTAAACACAATGAAGACTTGTCTACTTGTATGCAAGACTAAGACACATGAAGTGGGAAGTTCCACATCAGTTGTCTTGATGGATATGGAACCAGCTAATATTTATTTCAAAGTAGAAAAACTGATCACAGAATGCTATCTGGTAAGTGATAACTAGTGGTGACATGATTGTATTTTGGAGCATTGCACCGCCCCTAGACAGAGAGGGACCACTGATATATTCAATCACTCAATGGTGAGTGGTGGGTGGGGGAGATGTGGCATGCACTTATAAGTTGAGAAACTAACTAGAAATATTAATAAAGTGATGAGGCCCAATCTGGGTGGGGATAACGTTAGGCAAACCGCCACCTATATTTGTTTTGACTTTAATTCATTCTATTTTCAGTTCACTGCTCAATACCTTTTGTGACTAGTGTGTATATATATATATATATATATTTATATGTGTCTCTATATTTATTATTATTCAATTCAAAAGCATTCTCCATTGGTGCTGAGTCTAAGATGGAAAAGAAGAAGGCTCTTCTTTGGGTGTTCCTATTTTTCTCGGCTTTCTTGTTTCGTCTCTCTGTATCATCATCAAGTAAGCTGAGTTCTAATATTTCTCAATCTTCTTGTGATAAGTAAGCTCCAAGACATTTCATATATGATCTTCTTCATAAATCTTAATGCAGGGAGCCTTAACAGAATCACAGAACAGGCTCCATATTTCTCTGGCCTGAGTGTAGACGACAGTTTTCAGGTAATTTACTTTGTTCGTATACTGGTATAGTTTTCGATTTTCTTATTATCATGATAATGATTATTGGGTTTTCATTTTTTTTTTTTTTTTTGATGATCTAAATGTGGAGTAGGTTGCTTTGGGGATTGGAGGAAAGAAAGAATTATATACATATAGAAGGATTGATATTGAAACAAATGATTATTCAGGGACTGGTGCCAATAATCACCATGATCCAAGACCTCCTGGAAGCTCTTGAAAACTAAAATGAGGAAGGAGTAATGAAATTAGCACTCCAGGACTGGTGAATTAAAGAATTGATGTAATTCTTAATAATTAGGAAATGTAATTTAGTTTTAATTACTAGAGTTTCTTGGTTAAATTAAAATGATTGTTTTCTGTCTCTTTCTTTAAGTTCCAGCCATGGAGTGATTAAATTAACTAAGGCTTTTATTTGGTATGACAGAAAGAAAAGCAGCATATAGGAAACGTTCTTGTGACTCATGTGACTTCTTAATTTTTTGTATATGTTAAATTAAATTGGGCCTTTGCTGCAACAGATATAAAGGAATAACTGCTTGTTTGGGATCAACATTTTTACAAAGTGATCTTTTCAAAATTTTATTTTCAACCACGTATTCAGTGAGATTCCTAACTTCTTTTATTCTTTTAGAATTAATTGGCACAAATCATTTGGGGTCACTACGACCCATATCAAAACTCGTGGTATTTTAGTGCTTATTTTCAGACTTCTTTGGCACAATTAGGACTTTAGAAAGTACAACATTACCCTACTTCCTAATTCAAATAAAATAAATTTAAAGGGTGATAAGGAACCATTTTTTCAAATTTTTACTATTTTTTACTACTTTTTTATCCATTATTTATTTACCCTAAATCAATCACATCCGTATATCTCGTTACATCAATAAATCTTCACCACTCAACTCCACTCATTCTCTCTCCTCTTTTACAAAACCATTTTTTTGTACAATCGAATATGAAACTTTTTAATATGTACAAATTGGTCTTGAATTTTCTAAATAATACGATTTTAATTTTAACTTTGGATATATGTTTGTTTTGGTTCTCAATAAAATAGTTACCATAATTGGTCCATTTTAATATTTTTGTCATTTTTTTCCCCAAAATACATGTCTTTGCGTTAATTAATGCTATAATTCTCAAAGAGCATCTCCAGTGTAAAAAATCAAAATACACCTTTTTTAACACTAAAATAGAATTGATGCTATAGTATTTTACCATTCTAACTTCAACCATCAACTCTAAATTTTACACCAAATACACATTATTCAATATTTTCATTTTCTATCTTACTCGGTAAATACACATTTCTCTAGAATATTATTATACAAGAATAAATATATATTTTATACTTAACATTATAATGTTCTGCAACACGTTAAATCGTAATTAACTAAAAGTATACAACATGTCTACTCTTTACTTTAAGAAATGTTATCTTTTACTAATTAAAAAAATTAATTAATTGATTAATTAATTGGCCATAAATATTTATCTTCAATTAAAATCAAAATTATCATTTTCTTAACATACACAAGATCAAAGTATCTTTCTATTACAAATTGAAAGTATTGAATAATGAAGAATTAAATAGAAATTGCACAAAATGTAATGAAAAATAAAAGGCAGAATGGTCAAAAACTAAAAAAAAAAAAAAAAAAAAACATTTGGTGTGCCCAGGAGTTGGCCCATTAGATAGTGCTTCGGCGCAAAATGAACAGTGCACCGCTGTATTTAGCGGTGCACTGTTCATGGAGCACCAAACAATTGATAGTTTGGTGTCCTGTTGGAGCAAGAAATAGTACCAAAATGGCATTTTTTGCGTCGACAAGAGTTGCTCTAAGATGTGAACAACTATATTATTGAGGTGAAAACGGGCTATTATTTCCCAAAAAATAAAAGTGATAGAAATTATTTATTTGGACCAAATATGTGAATTTATTTAATTTTTAAATGAAATAAAAAAATATATCAAAACGTTCAAAAAAATCGTAAAATTTAGGATCAATTTTCACATGCTTAAAATTCTTGTATTAAATTGTAGCAAAACATTTTTTTTCTCATTTCTTGAACTACAAAACATGTAATCACAGGTGTCGTAAGCTCACAAGAATGCTATTGTGTTGACAACTACACTTATTTTATTGAGAATTGAAAAATTAAGAATATCGTCATTTTTTCCTCAAAAGTTATGATGGTGCTAAGGAAATGTCAAAATAAGACTAAAATATCATAATTTTTAAAATAGGTCCTCAAAATGTAATGACCCTAACGATAGGTCATATATGTCCAAAATAAGTCTTTTCATACTCCTTCCGTCCCAATTATATGACATGTTCCATTTTTCTGAATGTCACAATCGTATAGGCATATTTATATATTTATTAGTAATTATTTTGTCTATTTACAATTATATCCTCATTTAGTATAAACACATTTAAAATAATTTGTTAGGTCCTACAAATTTTAGACTCATTAATAAAGAGAAACAAAGAAAATTGTTGGTAAGATTTGATTTTTTAATAACATTCTTAATCCTTGTAAAAAGATGAATAGCCTATATAATTGGGCGGAGAGAGTGTATCAGGTGGTCTACTATAAAATTAGTAAGAAAAAATTACGAATTCACGTTGTGGCATATTTGATAAGCTATATTCCCTCCGTCACACTACGATAGGCACTCATCATTTCTCACACATATTAAGAAAATATTTTAAATATTATTGAAATTACAAAACATTTCTATATTATTCCTAGTTTACCCTTGTATTAATTGACAAAAGAGTAGTGTGAATATTGTTAATCTATACTAATATATAAAAGCTGATCCACCAGTGTGTGTTTTTGCACACACTTTCCCGCCTAAAACAAAAGATTAATTTCCTTTTTTTTTCAGCATTGCTATATATCAGGAAAGAAAAATTGTGTATAATAAAAATGGAAATTTGTGTAAAAATAAAAAAAGAAAATCGTGTAAAATAAAAAAGGAAAATCTTGTTGAATTACATATACATGTATGGAATATGGAAAAAGTGTATATGTATAAATAATAATAAATTTGGCATACATAAAATGAAATTTAAAGGTGTAACTTAGAGTGTAGATGACAAATCGAATAATAATAATAATAATAATAATAATAATAATAATAATAATAATAATACTACTACTATGATGATGATTATTATTATTATTATTAGAAACTAAAAATTAATTAAAATTAATAATTTCACTCAGATTTAGAAATTTTAATGATACGGTCCGTAATAAATAAAATAATTAACTGACTAAGATTATATTGTACAAATTTTTTCTATGTAAAATTTCAAAAAAAAAAAACTCGGGCCGACACGGCCTACAGTCATATTTGCCCCAATCCCTAGATCGATCCCTGGAAGCTATCATCAAAACTTAGAGGAAAAATAATGAATGATAAAGTAAAAAAGAATACAAGCAATGAGAAAATGGAAAATAGAGTGACAAAAAAAATCATTTTATGTTAGTGTCAAAATGTTTTTTAAAAATAAAAAATTGTTCATAATTACAATTTAAAAGGGCAATTGAAAGGGTGTTTAATAATTTCAAGGTATGATGCAAATGTAATTTAATTTAAAATGCGAGGGTAAAAATGGAAAAAAATGTTTCCCATCCTTTCTAGACTTTTAATAGTAGTATAGATTATAAAAATTAGATCGGGCCTATTAATTTATTTTACAAATAATTAATTATTGTTATAAATAATTAGGTAATAAGTGAAAATTAATTAAAATTATAAATTTCGATAGGATTGAATTTTGTTATGATACAAAAATCACAATTCATTAATTTTTCCATAAAAATACAAATAAACGTGTAACATTAAACTAGAAATTAGATTGGACCCTTTACTTATTTTTCAAACAAAAATTAATTTAAAAGAAACGTGGAACTTATTTTTTATTAAATTTTTTATGTGGTTTAGTATATAGCAGAATCCATATATGGTAATACGTATCTACAAATATGGTAATACGGGTTAATATATATGCAGAATTACACATATGAAAACATGTGTACACGGCTAATATGAAAAAATCACGATTTTTTATTTCTTTAGATAAAACATAATATTAATTATTCAGAATTATAATACTATTTTAAGAATTAATGTAGCACATAACTAACTTCATGTCAAGTTAATTGAATCTTTCTGGTTTGAGAAATATTTATTTTGGAAGTCCTTCAAAAATCAAATTCTCAACTTCCCTTCCAAAAGTTTAGATAATGTGATAATTTATATGCTATTTAAAAAAAAATCCCACATTTTGCAGTTATAAAAAAAACAAAAAGAGTGTGCATACGACTTTATAAAATATTAATTATTATTAAATATCTACAAGTTATAGGCAATGGCTACTTGAGGGAATTGGTGCGGTTTCCCTTTAATTTACTAATAATTTTTAAATTAATAATAATGGATGAAAATTCCATAGTGGTTTCACAATGCAAGACAAATTGAGGTTAAAGTAATGCATTACACTTTAGTGGCTTTTATTTAATATTGAATGGCTGAAAATCTCATAGTCGGCCCCGTAATGACCGGTTTCCCTTTAGTTTAATTTTTTAATTAATAACAATGAATGGAAATCTTATAGTGGCCTCATAATTTGTGCCTAATATGAGGTTAAAGTAATGCAATTTGTGGTTCTCGACAATGAACAAGATTATTGATTGTGCTTTTCCATTAAAAGTTTATGTCATCTCAAAAACTCCTAGGATGTTGAAAATGAAAGCACAATAAGAAATCAATTATAAATTTTTTAGAACAATTGTTAACTTTTAATTTAAAACAATGTATATAATCCAAAAATTATAATTAATATCTAATTAAGAGATTATATTGTTATATTTTTAGTTAATATATTATATTAATTAACAAGATGATTAGAATTAACTATTAAGATATAAAATCTGAAATATGGATGGTAGCTTTAGAAATCATTTTTAAATTAACAAACTTCATTAAGTTATTGTTAGTTTTCAGAATCATTTATTCTATTAAAAAAAATTAAAATATTTTAGGATTAATTTGATAATTACAATTCATTTTGTATTGTTGCAACCATTTTGCAAATTGAATTGAAGGATGACTGTAATACTTGAGGTGTAAGCGATGGGAAAGAAGATGATTGTTGAAGTACACATGTCTATGCTTTCTTGTCGATGAATAAAATTTTGAATACTATTTAGTGTTCTGGTGTCAAATCATAAACTAAAAGTAAAAGTCGGCATTCCTGTACTATTGTTGGAAAACATTAATCGTTTAGTGGGTTTATGCAGTGGAACCCGATTAATCATCACAAGACTTGGGAACACGTGGTTGAGGCAAAATTATTTTTGATGCAATGTAGGTCACAAAATATTCATTCCTAGAATGACGTTGACTTCAACTAATCCATGATTACCGCTTAAGTTCCAACAGAGCGAAGTTACCTTTATTTGTTTCTTATATGATGACGATCAACAAGAGTCAGTACAATTGCTTCTAATGTTGACATTTATTTGAGGAGGCCGATATTCAGCCATGGACAATTGGATATTGCTGTCTCTAGAGTTATTAATGAGAGCCGTTGATGATTTTGATTTGTGACAGTGATAGTAAATTGGAAAATTAAACAATGAATGTAGTGTTTAAAGAAGTATTTCAAAATATAAAATAATTTTTATGATTCATAATATTTATTTAGTTTTGATGCATATCACCACAATGTTAGTCCACGCATTCAAATGCACTTCCATCTAATGCTCTTTACCTTATAATTGTTTTAATTCGATTATCACACAATATTGTTCAGCTATATTTTTATATCTAACGTGAGACGTATTTTAAATATTTTATATTAATTCTCCAGCATTATTCTTTTTAATTATTTCAACTGTAATTTATCTAATGCATATTACTTAAATTATTTTTTTCCATCGGATATGACGTACTCTTGGAATATTTTCATCCCGTGCAACGCACGGGTCAGATACTAGTATCTTTAAGAGATGTAATAACTAGTTGATTTTTAGTATTTCAATAATATTAAATAGGGGTACTTTAATCAACTAGAAAATAAATCATGTTCTTAATGAGAAAAGTTGACTAAAATTTGAAACAAACGAAAATGGAATACAAATTTATCTTAGTGGGACGGAGGGAGTATAAGACTGCAACAAATGAGACTGAAAAAATATGAGTAATTCTATACACAACTAACAAATCATAAATATGAGTAATTCTATACACAACTAACGAATCATATCTTTATTGGATAATGAAGAAGTTCAATAAGTGATACATTATACATGCACCTTTTTATCACTCAATAATCAGTGGTGATTAATTCTAGACGTAAAATCTCACATGACATTTTTCAGAGCATTTTATTGCTAGACGAAGATAGGTCTTAATGATAAAATAATCCAATAAAATGATGATAAGACTGCATGTCATTTAAACATATCAATTTAAAATATCCCTTAAAATTATTCAAGATCAAAATGATTGCAAAATAGGGATCAATGAATTGGCCTAGCGGTTAAGTGCTCAACTCTTTACTAGGATTACCCAAATTTGAATTCCATACATGCCCCTTCCCTCCTCTCCCTTTGTAATTAACAAAAAAAAAAAATTGTAAAACATTGTCTTGTAATATACAATATTATACCATAGACATTTGAGTTAAGTCGCTCAAATAACACTACTTCCACAATTGTTTCTCAATTACCATTGAACTTCCGACGACCTCCTTACTGCCATTGAGCTTTTCAAATGGTTCTCCAATTGCCGCCCCATTAACTTCCATTAGATGCACTAACGGCATTGATGACATGGTATGATATGTGACATTTTATTTGTCGACCTGCAAAAGGAAAATTGCGACCAAATCCCTTAGCTTCCTTCCCGATTTTTCAGAAATAATCATAAAAGAACGCACAGAATTAAAACCCCACAAATAATATATGGGTTTTCCACAGAGTGGTCCGATAAATTAGAAAAATTCAACTAGGATTTTTAAGTTCAGAAAAATTTTGACAAATTTCGCATAAATTCCAGTCAATGGAGGATTAAAAAGTTTTAAACATTTCATTTTGTTATTTAAATGTTTTCAGAAAATTTTTTTAAAAAATACAAACGGAAAAAGAAACCAGAGATTTTGTGGCGGCCCAAGAATTTTCAAATGTTTTTGAATAAATAATTCAATTTCATTCGTATAACTTGCTTGTTCGTATAGTATATGAAGTGTCTTTCTTGGAAGGGACGAAACCAGGGGCCAGTTAGACGCAACTCGAGCTCGGTGCGGGGAAAGGTTTAATACCAGATTGTGATTTGAGTTGTAGTTGGTAAAGTTTGTTAGGTATGGTGTCTTACAACTAGTTCTGAGTTCGGTTCGATTTGAAACTTCCTCTTCGAACATTTTCTCTTTCCTTTTTTTTTTTTTTTGTTTTTGATATCTTCTATTTCTAACAATTTTATTTTCATATGAATTTATATTTCGAAAACATTTTTATATAATTCTACATCTTAAAAAATCCTAGGTGATGTTATTATTTCGCGTATTAATACAATATCTTAGAAAATCATAATTCACGGATGATTTGCTCTAACTATAAGTATGTGTGTGGATGTTGATGTGGATTAGATTGTTAATATAAAATATCATGCTTAATTTCTTAAATTGTTGCTTCGGGTGATCTCAAAAAATTTTAATAATAATTTTCTATAAGTTCAACAATAAACTTGGAAACAAAACCAATTTCATACCAATCAATTGAAATCATCATTCGCAAGCAATCGAATCAAATTGTTATTTCATATTAATTTGCTTCTATTTTGCAACATAGATCTGGAGAATCGTGATTTAAGACAACGTTTTGCAAAGAAGCTTTATATAGGAAAATTTTTTTGGGGCTGCTGCCCCCCGAACCCCCAAATCAGTTCGGTCCTACAGCAATTCCTGGCTTCGTCCCTGTATGTCAATTTATGATGTCAACTTTGTTTGTGGTGCTGAATGGGGGTATATTGTTGAAGAAGAAAAACTTGCTTGAAGGAACGTGCACAAATCTATACTAAGGATAATGTTAGAGGAACAACCAATTTGTACAATTAGGTGTATAAACCTCTAATAGAGGGACATGAAAAATATCATTTTTACCCTTATATTGGTGGGATCTAGCCCCCCATTAAAGAGTTGTACAATTTGATTAGTTATGTAGCATTGCTCCTATACTAATCCAATGGCGAATAAAATGAAATGGGCGGATAAAAGAAAATAAAGTATGCTTTTGTTCGTTAACCACCACCCCACCCAAACAAAGAATGAACTTCTACATTGCAATGTAGAGTTTTGGTGGGGATGGTGGTGACAATAGAATAGGGAAGCAAGACGAGACACTTGCTGCAGTTTTCCTTTTGACGGTTGACAAATAAAATGCTATGTGGCATGCATGGTCAAGTTAATAGCGTGACTATTGGAGTACCATTTTAAAAGTTCGGTGACAGTTGAGAGACCATTTGTGAGACCATTATGAAAGTTTAATAGAATTTGAGGGGTTTTTTCTTTGGACATTAGCATTTGAGAGATTTTAATCATAGATATTCACTTACACCACTAAGTGTCAAATGCCAACATATTAATTTGTAGCTTAAATTGTCAATTGACAGCTTAAATTGTCAATATGTGGCCAATGACTAACACGTGCCCCACGCTCCCACTATTAGGGGAGGTGCCGTGTGTCAATCCTTGGCTAACATATTGGCAATTTAAATTGTCGAACATATTGACATTTTATCTTTTTGCGTTCACTTACATTATAGGCATGCTTTCATTTTCAAGATGAGTCAATTGCATAGGGATTTATACATCCATTAGGATTTATTTTATTCGTTTACTATTATACTCTAATTTAAACAAAAATTTTTTTATTTGATTTGATTTTCAAATAATATTCTTAGTCTGTATACAAAAAAGAAAAGGATGCCTACATATTTGAATTAGACGATATTTGATGAGACAAAATTAGACGATACAAGACGACGTTGAAAAAAAAAAAGAGTAATTCTATATTGACAATTGAAATTGATTTTTAAGTGATATGATCAATATGTTATATCTTTATTGGATAATAAAGTATTTTTTGAGTACAAATTGGGGATCATAGGGGCGAGCAGAGGTGGTCGACCCAGGTCTGAACCTTTGGGGCCCCATTTTAATTCGTTATACCTGAGGTCCAACTGTGTATTATGTTTTTTTTAATTAAAGTGCCTAAATTTAAATTCATAGGCCCATTTTTTAGTAAAACAATGGACAAATTCAAGTATTGAATCCAAACTTGTAGGTCCACTTTTCTTTTTAAAAGAAATTTAGGCCCATTTTGGTCAATGTTTATTATTTTTTTAGGCCCATTTTTCTTTTTACTTTGCTTTGGCCCTCTGACTTATCTTTTTATATTTTTTATTGGCTTATTATTGTGGGTTTGACTAATTCTTACAGTGACCGTAGTTGAATCTCATGTGTTGTTTTATATTAGCTCTACGGAAAAATACGAAATAAATAAAAGCCCAATTTTTGGAAGTTCAATTCAAGCCAAGCGAACTATAGGACCATCCCTAGGGGTAGGGCGTGGTGTCCTAAACCCGGGACAAATCGATAAGGGGGTGTTTTACTACTAGAGCAAACCCTTTGGATTTTTGGATAATGAAGTACTAAGTGATGCAATATATGCACACATCTTTATCGCTCAGTAAATAAGTGATGAGTAATTCTAGAGGACCATTTTCACCTGACATATATTTTTAAATGGCGCTGTAGACATATGACCAATACACGGGCACTTTTTTACCACCAATAAAGAGATTATACATCCACATATCATTTAAGAACGTCAATTGAATGTCAATCGAAAATGTCCCTAAAATTATTCTTGGTCCCTTGGAATATACAAGATTGTACCATATATAGATATTCACTTACGTATATGTCTCTCAAATTTCTGAAGTACAACATATTAAACGTACACTAGAGCCTCGTAAGCCTGAAACTAAAATTACTAAATGCCTTGTACAACTTTGTGAAGTTTTTGGTCCAAAATTTTAAACATATTAAGCATATAATTCTCTGTTTTCTGTTTAGAGGAAAAATTCTTGTTGCATCCATATGGACAAAGAGATGGCCTTCTGTAGATTCATAAAAGCTTTTTCATACCTCACAAATCCCATAAACCAGAATTCGCAACCTTCTTCTGCGACTATTTCTATGTACTTCTGCGCGGGATTGTTCATATTCTCACCTTCGTGCGCTTCTTTTATCTTCTTCACCGGAACCGAAAGCTGCAAATGTAGAAATGACAAATAAGATACATGTTTTAAGAACATCAAAAGGGCACTTTAATCATATAGGTTGAAAAAAATAGTAAAATGATATACATTTGGATCGATCTATAAATGTAAACTTTTAGATGAAATGGTTCAACATGGTATCATACCAGACAAAAGACCTAATAATGGCCAAGTTTTTCAATACTATAGATATACGGCTAATTAACGTCAGTGCTACATTAGTCAACCTAATTATAAAATAAACAAATTAAGATAACTTTCATATGCTTAATTAACTAATCTGATACAGATTAGTTCAACGTTGACCCAAAGGCTTGCTTGATAAACACAAAAGTCTATGGACATCTTTGCTGGGCTGCACATCTAAAAGGACTAAACAATATATAGACTAGTATATCATTTTTCATGATAAATCCAATTTTAATCTCGTACTGTATTGATTGAGATGAAAAATTAGACAGAAAAACGTAGAATTTTGAACTCGGGTTTGGAAATTTACCTTGTAAAGAGTCCTAAAAATGCCTCCAGAAGTCAAGTGAAGAGTAATGGGTCTTTCACTGCAAAATGAAATTTTTTGGGTGGAAATGAAAAGAATCCCAGCAATTGGACCAGTTGTGGTTGATAAATAGCATTGAGATGCCATCATACTTTTTCTCCTTCAGTAACCCCAAATATTTCTCTGAATATATTTTGTCTCCCTCCCTTCTTTATTATTTTGGCGCCTACACTCAGCTTTCCCTTCAGTGTTTCACATAAATTAGGCCCCAATCTAACTGCAAATTCAATTTCAATTTGAATCTAATTAATTCAACATAGACAGATCAAGAATGAAACAGTAAACAAAATATAGTTGCGCGCTTTTATAATAAAATTTCGAATCTTAATATGGCATCAGAGTCCACACCTTGCCGTATGTGAAATTTAATCAATTAAATATTCAATATCAACCGCTCGCATGTTTAAAGTAATTCATCATTATTATCCACACATTTAGTAGTCTCGTCTTTGTGATTTACTAAAGAAGATGAAAATGGGACCGTGTTCGCGGATCCGGAAAGCTAAACTGTTAGCCTTTCTTTCACACTTGTTATGTTGATTCCTGGCAGTTTGGGGCTTCCCTTTATCTGCATTTCAATAATAAATAAATATTTTTATTTTTATTTTTATTTTTAACCTCAACAAAATACACAAACAAACTATAAATAAATTAAAATAGAAGAGCATGTAAGGATAAATACATACTGGATGTAAAGGAAGGAGAAGAGGCTGAGGGGCTGACATGTTCAGATGAGGATTTTCCAAATGCGCTGTTACTACTCATTAAAGGGCTTCGACGAAAACAAAGAAATTCAAACATAGAACCATTCATTTTCATAGCTTTCTCAATTTGGGGTATTTGCAGGTGAATGTGGAGAAGAAGAAGAAGAAGAGGATGCCTATATATTATAGTCGATATCGTGCGCTATATATATATATATATATATATATATATATAGACTTCAAAATTTATATAGTTATACTCTCACTTGAAATGTCGAGTATCTTTCACTCAATGAAAGAAACAATTAATTTATCTTCGAGTTTAGTCAAGAATTCGAAGACACAATCTTGTTTCTTTAAGCACTCCTTAATTTCTTGATCTTTTCAATGAGTACAATAAATCTTTTTTGCTTTCAAATATTACCTCCACATTTTGAGATAAAATTCTAATTATGGTAGTTCAACTGATGTATCACGGTTTTCATTAAAATGAAAGTAAATTCCACTTTTAGTTCAATTGAGTTTTATTATAAATAAGTTCAAGTAATATCTAATAGTTACCATATTTAACACAATTAACCATCACAAATTTGTACGATTTAAAAATAAGTTCATTCGTATTTTAAATAATAAATGTTTCTCACAAACTAAATTTATTAATTGTTTTCAAAATCTTTTCTCCTGAAAAATTAAACTATACATGTTAAATCAAATAATTTATATGTGAGTAAAATATATAAGTTTTAGTTAAGTTTATCGAACTTAAAAATATTGTAGGATTCGATCAAATGGCAAGGCAGTAAGGCCGCTCACGTTCCGGCAGGGCCTCCATCCTGGGTTCGAATCCTACCCCTCCCCACCCCCAATCAAAAAAAAAAAAAAAAAAAGAAAAAGAAAAACACATTCTGGAACGTATTCTAGAATAATGTACAATGCGCGTGTTACGTGTACATGAGGTATGTAGTCAAAATGAAAATGATAAATCTTTAAAATTTTAATGAAACAATAAAGGGTCCGTAGCACGTTTCATGAAAACTAGACCAAAAATGACGTCTCTCCCTCCCTGAACACACGTCAACGCAGTTTGTCAGTCCAAGTCTTCATAGTACCTACGACGTCGACCGAGTCACTGAAGTTGATGATTCAACTCAGGAGGATGCATAGTATGTGCTTAACACTTGACAATCGCTTGTATTTGTTTTGCAAATAAGCTTTATATAGGAAAAAAATTTCCCGGCCGCTGCCCACCGAAATCCCCCTCCCCCCCCCCAACCACCAAAAAATGAACTTCTACATTGCAATGTAGAGTGTTGGTGGGGATAGGGGTGACAATAGAATAAGGAAGCAAGATGAGAGACTTGCTCCAATTTTCCTTTTGGAGGTTGACAAATAAAATGCCATGTGGCATGCATGGTCATCGAAACCATTAGTGCACCGAGCGAAAGTTAATGGAGTGACAATTGGAGGACCATTTTAAAAATTTAGTGACAGTGGAGAGACCATTTGCTAGACCATTATTAGGTATATTTATACGTCCATTAGGATTTATTTTAATCATTTACTATTACACTCTAGAAAAATTGTTTATGTGATTTGATTTTCCAATAATATTCTTAGTCTGTATATAAAAAGAACAAAAAGAGTATGGCTATATAATTGAGACAAAGGGAGCATCGAATAGTCTATTACAAAATTACTAAAAGAAATACCAGTTCCCTTTGTGACATATTTGATGAGCCAAATTAGAAGATACAAGACGAGGTTGAAAAAAATATGAATAATTCTATATTAACAGTTGAAATTGACTTTTATGTCACACAATCAGCATGTTATATCTTTATTGGATAATGAAGTATTAAGTGATGCAATATATGCACACCTCTTTATCGCTCAATAAATAAGTGATGAATAATTTTGGAGGACTATTTTCACATAATATCTTTAAATGACACTGTAGACATAACCAATAAAGAGATGATATATACATCCACGTGTCATTTAAGAACGTCTGTCAATTGGAAATGTCCCTAAAATTATTCAAGATCAAACCATTGTAAAACAATGTCTTGGTCCTTGGAATATACAATATTGTACCATAGCTATTCACTTACATATATGTCTCAAATTTCTGAATTATAATACAACATATTAAACATACACTAGAACCTCATAAGCCTGAAACTATCGTTACTAAATGCTTTGTACAACTTTGTGAAGTTTTTGGTCCAAAATTTTAAACATATTAAACATATAATTCTCTATTTGCTGTGTAGACGAAAAATTCTTCTTGCATCTATTTGGCCAAAGAGATGGCCTTCTGCAGATTCATAAAAGCTTTTTCATACCTCACAAATCCCATAAACCAGAATTCGAAACCGTCTTCCGTGACTATTTCTATGTACTTCTGCACGGGATTGTTCATATTCTCACTTTCGTTCGCCCTTTTTATCTTCTTCACCGGAACCGAAAGCTGCAAATGTAGAAATAACAAATAAGATAGATGTTTTACACTTCCGTTCCGATACCAACAAGTTGGCGTCATAAGATGCCAACACCCCCATTTTCGGGGGGAAAAAAATTATAGGGGCCGAGTGAGTCCCCCCACCATCAGGGGGCAATTATGTATTATTTATTTCATTTAACGTAGATTCCAAAAATAAAAAATAAAAAAAAATATTTCAAAAAAAAAAAATTTGGCCGGTGACGTGGCGCCCTGTGAAGGCGCCACGTCACCCTTGTTGGCAACTTATGTTGCCAACAAGTTGGTAGGTGATCATTCACCAGATGCCACTAGATGTTTTAAGAACATCAAATGGGCACTTTAATCATATATAGTTAAATTATTATACATCTGAATCGATCAATGAGCTTAAACTTTTAAGATCAAATAATTCAATATAGTATCAGAACAGATAAAAGTCCTAATAGCAGCTAAGTGGTTCAACAATATAGATCTAACTAATTTTCGTCAACGTTACCCACCTAAACAACAAGAACCCCAAGTATAAAATAAACAAATCAAAGATACTTTCCATATTCCTAATCAACTAATATGATATAGACCAGTTCAAAGTTGACCCACAGACTAGCTTTATAAACACAAAGTCTATGCCCTCAAATTCTTCTCCTGCGGCCCAAGACACAAGGCCCCCGGCCTCACCAGAAGAAGCTTGGTCTATGCCCATCTTTGGTGGGCTGCACATCTAAGAGGACCAAACAATATATAGATTAGTATATCACTTTTTCGCGATCAATCCAATTGTAATGTCTTACTGTATTGATTGCGATGAAAAATTAGACAGAAAAATGTAGAATTTTGAATGCGGGTTCGGAAATTTACCTTGTAAGGAGTCCTAAAAATGCCACCAGAAGACAAGTGAAGAGTAATGGATCTTTCACTGCAAAATGCAATTTTTTGGGTGGAAATGAAAAGAATCCCAGCAATTGGACCAGTTGTGGTTGATAAATAGCATTGAGATGCCTTCAACACTTTTTCTCCTTCAATAACACCAAATAGTTCTCTGAATATATTTTGTCTCCCTCCCTTCTTTATTATTTTGGCACCTACACTCAACTTTCCCTTCACTGTTTCAGACAATTTAGGCCCCAATCTGACTGCAAATTCAATTTCAATTTGAGTCTAATTAATTCAACATAGACAGATCAAGAATGAATCAGTAAACCAAATATAGTCGCCTTTATAATAAAATTTCGAATCTTAATATGGCATCAAAGTCCACACCACATAGTATGTGAAATTCATTATTATCCACACATTCAGTAGTTTCGTCTTTATGATTTACTAAAGAAGATGAAAACGGTACCGTGTTCGCGGATCCGGAAAGCTAAACTGGTAGCCTTTCTTTCACAATTGTTATGGTGATTCCTGGCAGTCTGGGGCTTCCCTTCATCTGCATTTCAGAAATAAATAAATAAATAAATAAATAAAATATTTTTTTTCAAGAAGAAAAAAAACAAACTAGCCATAAAATAATGGAGCAGAGAAGGATAAATGCATACTGGATGTAATGGAAGCAGAAGAAACATCTGAAGTAGAGGCCGAGGGGCTGACAGGTTCAGATGAAGATTTTCCAAATGAACTGTTACTACTCATTAAAGGGCTTCGATGAAAACGATGATCTTCAGACAGAGCACCATTCATTTTCATAGATTTTCTCAATTTGGGTATTTGTTGCAGGGGAAGAAGAAGAAGAAGAGGAAGAAATTAGGAAAGTGGGAGGAATGAATAATAAGGATGGTTGAATTATTGAATGGAATAGCCGGTGCCCCCACACTTGTTTGAATTTGAATACAATAGACTAGAATATAGAATTTCGAATATTAAAAGACATTATTTTTTTTTTGTCTGATTCTTTGCTTCATTAATTTTTGCTAAAAAGTAATTATTAAGTAATTAAGTGGATTATCTCATACTACTGGTCTTTGTAGTTTCTTGGAAGATTCCAAAGTCAATTAGGAGGACTTCATCTCAGTGCAAATGTCCATTGCCAATTTTCATTTAGGAAAGAGAGAGGCGCAAAAAACTTAAGTAGGTCTCATATATTTTCTTCTTTTTTTTCTTTTCAAATTTTCGATTTTTTAAATTCACTCTCTACTCATTTACCCCACTTTTTCCATTTTTCTACATGAATTCCTATATCATGTCTAGAAATAAACACCCATCTAGAATTCTTCCGTTACTATTTTATTTTATTTTTGAATTTGTTTCCCTATCTCTCCTCTTTTTTACTTTTTTCGCTTTTTTTTCATACATCTCTTTCCATTACTCTCCAATTAAAATAATTATCTATTTCAATTTCTCTCTTCCATATCATCATGCAATTCACATCCTCATTGGAGATGGAGGTCCGTAAAATTTTAGAAAGGACTAAGATTCTAATAAAATCTAGTGAAAATAAATGTAAAAATGTAGATTTTATTTTTTTTTAAAAAATTATTAAAAGGCACAACTTTGTGGTAATTAGAAAGCTGTGCTTGGAAGTTGTAAAGAGAAGTGTAATGATTATTCTTTAGATTATTATTGAAGGACTCCGCGTAGACCTTTCTTGAAAACAAAACTGAGATTCGCAATTTGATTAATGAGTGATTTTTTGGGACTGGCTGTGGGTATAAGGTACCTACAATTGGAAGAAAAATATTCGTAGAGGTCAGGTGGGACCCTCCACTATTAGGGTGTAATTATATATTATTCATTTAATTTAACGTAAATATCAAAAATAAAAAAAATTAGGTTGATGGTGTGGCGTCACGTGGCGTAGATATCAAACCCACGTGGATACCTGATCATAAGCATCAAGCATTCCCTTTGATTAATTAACAAGTTTCACGCGGAGAACACACGAAAACATTTTCCTTTTTCATCCTTACAAGCTCCCATTTTAGTTGCCGTCTACACTTGACAACGTACATGATAACACGCTAACAGCCCATCTTTAAAGACTATAGAATGTTGACAGGCAGATACTCGTATGTAGCCAAGGGCCCAGGGATAACACCAGGGGTGTTCAAAAACACCTGGAAGTTTCTTGAAGAAACTCGGCTGTTTCTGGATCCATCTGACATAGTTTTAAATTGAAAATGGATCTACGACGAGGCGAAGTTAGGTAATTTTTCAAAATTTTTGCGATCCCATTGGATGTCATGGCGGTCAACTTTGGCTAACTTTACCAAAAATTTAGCCAAAAGTTGACCGCCACGCATCCAATGGGATCGCAAAATTTTGAAAAATTACAGAGCTCGCCTCGTCGTCGCAATAATCTGATCCATTTTCGAATTTAAAAACGAAAGTCATATGGACGTAAACACCTGAGTTTCTTAGTTAAGAAACTTCCGGTGTTTTTGAACACCATTGGGGATAACACAATGGTGTTCTCCTACTCGGGAGTTCTATAACTATGGAACTCGGGTCGTTCTATATATGAGCTGGTTGGAAAATCGAAGCAGATCTGGAATGAGAGAAACTCCAACAATTTTTGAAAAAATTTTTTTGCGACATACCAGGTGGCGGTCAAAGTTTTTGGATATAATTTGGGCCCAAATTATGTCCAAAAACTTTGACCGGCCACCACGGTGATCACTGACGCAAAATTTTTCAAAATTGCTTCTGACATTGATTCCAGATCTCGATTTCAATTTTCCAACTGAGTCATGAGCGCAAAATGGCCCGGGAGTTCCATAGTTATGGAACTCCCGGGAGTAGGAGAACATTGCTGGGGATAACACAATGAGCTGGTCTGGTCCTGTGGTTCAATTATTTCTTTGCTTTAATATATTTTTTGAGAATTATTCTTTTTTAAATTTATTTTTTTAAAAAGTGTACATTGACATCCGAAATATGACAAAAATAAATGAACGTGAATGTGCAAAAAGTAGTTGTTAGACGCATATAATAATATAATAAAAAAGTTAAAAGAAATGAACACTATAATAATTTAAGCTAAAAAATATCAAAATAAAAATAACGACAATAGATATTGTGATCGACAGAACAATTTGTGTGACTTTATATAGAAAATTGTAAACTGTACAAAAAATTTAATCAAGATCTGTGTTACATACAGTTTCCTGAAAACGAATTCGTTCTATCACGATACGTGCTTGACGATCGTTGAACGTCTATTTTCCAAAGAACCAGTGTTGAAAAAGTAGCATGTTTACGTCGAGGTTGTACTGCAATAAATAAATGGAAATTGTAAGCAAACTTAAATCATCAAGTTGAAGAAGAGCTTGGACGTTACAATTTTTGCGGAGAGTTGTGGAATGGATGGTGGAAAGGATCGAAGTTCGAGGTATTTTCCTACTCATGAATGTGAGAGATATGTATTGGCAAAGACTCGTGAGAGTTGCAAATTGTAACTCTCACACACTAAAAGTTAACTTATGAGTTACATTCTCATGAAGAATTTTAAAAAATTGATTCTGAAAATTTGATATAACAGGACCCAACTACGGTGCCATTTTCAGGTGCGACATTGTGGTACGTCGGTTGCACTTGTATATAGTTTACTGTCCGTGGTTTGCACTCTGCTCCCGAAAAAGTAAGAGCCTCTATACTACACTTGATTACTTTGGAAATATTATCTTGTGCGGTTGGAGGCGACCGAAGAAATTTGACTGGAGGCCAAAAAATTCTAGCTAGCATGAGATGTTGGAAGGGGATCGCCTCGCTTTCCGGGTTTGCGGGATTTTTTTACCCAATGTCATTGAAATAAAAAAATTTATACTAGTTTAATTTTAATAGGATTATAAATTTCAAACGCGGCCATTTTAATTAAGCAAATCTAAGTATTTAACAAAGAGAAAAAATATATATATACAATATTTTCACAATTTCAAATCAATTAACTTAATTACTAACATAAATATTAAAAAAAAAAAATTAAGTATGTCTAACAAACTAAAATAACTAATAATATTTGTTCTGAAAACTAATGACAGCGGGTTGATTTTTGCTAATATAACTAATGATTAGAATTTATTACAATATGTCCACAACAAAATCGAGTGATTGCATTTAAATAAATAAATAAATCTGAAGGGTCAATGGGGTCCAAGGATCCCACAGGCTTCCATGTGGCTCCGCCACTGGAGTTCACACTACCTTATGTCAAGGGAATAAACATAAGGCAAACACTTTGAATCCACACTGCAATATTCATAGTTGGATGACAAAGATACCAAAAAATGATTGACAACGAGATGTGAACACAATTCGAAATCTTTGTTTTAAAAAAAATATTTGCTCTCTCTTGTTTGCGATTGTTTTTGAAATTACAACTCGAATGGCTTTATTGAATTAATCAAGCCATCAAACCGGTTGTTCATAAAGCACCATAAACACCCGAAAGGAACTAAAGAACCTTTAGAAATCTAAGTTCTATGGAACTTGAGAATCACTTTGATACTGAGAAAGTTTAGTTAATTGTGTTTGAATAAAGAAATTCATCTCCTATTTACATATTTCAAATCATTCCCGACGAATACGTGCCAATTCTTAAAAAAGTTGTGTTTCTTCGTAAAATTAAAATTAGTCACATCCATACACTGATGGTGTTCCAAAATTTAACCATGTGATCGTTTGGTCAAAATAGCAAGTGATCGCTTGGTTCAGTTCATGAAAATTATCTCCAAGCTATTGCTTGGCATAAAACCAAGCGATCGCTTGTTTCAAGCTTTCCATTCTTAGGAATCTTTACTTATTTTTTTCCTTTCTTCTCCATGCGGTCACCCACCTCCTTGACCATGCAATCACACGGTTAGGATGGACATGATTTCACCATTTTTCTCAACTTTTTTATTTTTTATTTTTTGGTTGTAATACCATTTATATTTGAACAATTATACAATCCTTCACTTGTTTAAATATACACAAGTTAATTTAGATTTAAAACATTGCCGAACATCTTTCGATTTGAACATTGATTAGCTAGTGTAAACGTCAGAAAGTGTTATCGAAATCCCGAAATATCTTTAGGTTTGAACCTGTTATTTCTTGTGACAATACTCGCTTCGTCACACATGTAAACGTTCTAGTTTAATTAGTTCCACCCATTTTAGGTTTGACAAAATTTTGGCATTGCGCCTATCGAGTTGATTTTTTTAGGAAGCAACTCCAGTTTTCCATGAAGTGGAATGGCTTCTGAGTTCAAGTTGGTGAAATTCTTACAGTGTGTAGGTTATATGTAGACACTTGTACTACGTAATGAACTTTATCAAGAGTGCCTGACTCAATCGTCAAAATTGCAACACAACACTAACATCATAAGGATGCGTTTTTCTTTAATAAGATTAAATGCTGGAAATAATCTATTTATCGAATGACTTGTCATTACCATTCAAAATCGAAATATAATTGTTATTTTAGTCAAGTAGCTATGGTTGCCGTCATTGGCGAATTGTAGCTAAGGAGTTCCAACCCCTATCCTCCTCGATAATGCTCTTATGACTTTCATAAGAAATTAAGTCAAGATTTAAAGTCAAGTTATATCTTTTGTTCTAAGAGCAATTAGTGTGTTAACGGATGAATTTTAATGTATTTTTATGAGTAGGAAAGAGAGAGAATGAGTGGAGTTGGATGGTGGAGATTTAATGAGTGAAGAGATATATGGATGTGATTTGTTTGACCAAATTTGAAAATTGAAAAAAATGCATTAAAATTATCATGCTAATACCCTCAGAGTCTAGGACATTACATTTGACAACTCATTATCAAAATTTTGTCGCTTATATTTAATAGTCTATATCGTGCGCTATATACAGTTCAAAATTTTATATAGTTACACTCCCACTCTTTAGATTATCTTTCTCTTGATGAAAGAAACAATTTATCTTCAAGTTTAGTTTCTTCATGCTATTGTAGAAACAAATTTCTTTCTTTCTTTTTGAAGCAGAAAATTTTCTTTCTTTAATTAGCAAGTGTTAGTGTATGTATTTTAACAAGCTTTTACATATTTTCACACATTCTTTTCAACTCTATTCATCTTTTCTCCTATTTCACATCCACATATCTTGTGGAACCTATCTGTACTACACAAATCTCCACAATTCAACTCCACTCATTCTTTCTCCTATATCATATCAAAATTCATTTTCACACATACACTAACACCCGTTATTGGAAGTTTAATATTACCAGATCTTCTCAACGAGTACAATAGTTTTTTTTGTAATTTTTTAATTATTATTATTAATATTTTTTGAGTTTTTTTTTTTGAGTTTTTTTAGTATTACCCCACATTTTGAGATAAAATTCTAGTTTAACTAGTTCAATTGACATATCACGGTTCTATCAAAATGAAAGCAAATTCAACTTTTATTTTTTTTTATTTTTTATGATTATTACCTAAAAACTTGTATATCACGGTTCTACCACTTTTAATTTTTTTTAATTTTTATTATTTTCCAAAAAACTTATAGTTCGACTGGGTTGCAACACAATTAAATGGTGCTTGCAAATTTCTAAAAATGTATTTTTATGAATAAGAAAAATGAGAATAAGTGAAGTTAAATGGCGAAGATTTAATAATACAAATACACCATATGAAATATGTAAAGGTAATTTGTTTGACTCAATTTAAATTTAAAAAAAAAAAGAGAAAATAAGAATATATATATATATATATATATATATATATATATATATATTTCGCTAACACCCACTTAACCATCTCAAAATTGTACCACTAAAACATAAATTCATGATATTTTAAATAATAAATTTTAATTCAGAAAAATCTTACCGGAGTTAATGAAGGCATGAAAAGACTACGATTTTGTTTAAAAGTGTTAATATTTCTCACGAACTAATTTTTTTTTTTTAATCTCTCTTTTAAGTGAGATAAATAATACATAATTACCCCCTGATGGCGGGGGGCTTATATATCCCGAACGAATTTTTGAACACAAGTGTGCATGGCTTCTCCTACACACTAGTGTGTAGGAGAGCAAAACTGTGGGTAGAAAATATACTATAATCAAAGTTTTGATTAAATTTATCTAGCTTAAAAACATTGTGGAACGTGTTCTAGAATATGCACGGGTACATGAACTAGTCAAAATGAAAAGGGCGAAAAATAAATAAATAAATAAATAAAGGCGACAGCACTTTAGCGGACTGGGATCAACCATAAGTTACGTTTGTTTGTCGTTTCATGAAAACTTCACCAAAAATGTCCCCTCCCCCTAAAAAAATACAGAATATTACATACCAATCGCCATTCACCAATGCAGTTTTTGTCACTCGAACTCCAAGTCTTCGTAGTACCTGCGACTGAAATTGATGATGCAACTCAGGAAGATACCTAGTATGTGCTTAATCTCACGTATTTGTTTCTTTTTATCATCTTCAACGCGTTTAGTCAACTTCTTAGTCTCTCGTTTGGATGAGACAAACAAATATGACTGGGCAGCAACCTCAGAACAAAATAACAATCCTCAAAATTCAGTAATCAAGAGAACAAATCAATTCATTTCATTAATTCAATTCCTATTTTTGGGAGAGATCTTGCAGAAAATGATTTTTAAATGTACAGTTCAAAAGTAAAGCCGTAAAGATATGCAAAAAAAAAAAATCGTTACAATCAATGAGACTGGTCTTTTCTCGGTTAAACTCATTTTGTAGGACCCACAAGTTCTTCTACATTTAAACTAATTTTCAACCGCTAATAATTATCGGCAGTAAGGAGATATATTTGTACGCTCCTGCTCTCCTGCCAACACTCCAAAAAGAAGGCGAAAAAATGTGGGGCCCACACAAGTCCCCCACCATCAGGAGACAGTTATGTATTATTTATCTCACTTAATGTAGATAAAAAAAATATTTCAAAAAAAAAAGGACGATGACGTGGCCGTGATGCCAAAACAGTGGAACTGAACCGTACTATCAGAAAAATAAAGTACCTATTTGGCGACGACTTCCTTGTGAGCTTTATATGAAAGAATTACATTCCATACCAAGGAAATGAAGTTAGCAGCAAGCACCTGCAAAAGACGTCTCAATTTCTCAATAATAGAATGTGTAAATGATGAAACAAAGCTGCTAACTAAAGACAGAAAAATAGACGAGGTTATGTCAGAGGACGTTCAATTCTTGAACTTCCTTAACTAACTATATTTCTGTTCCTAGTTTATTTATTGATCCTCAACGTTCATTTTACGGACATTCTGTCTTCTAACATCACAAAACTCGCTCAAACCTGAAATTGCTGTGGCACAAAACGGAAGTTGAGGAATTGGAACGGTATCCACAGCTGCCAATTTGCAACAACAGAGGAAAACCACTCCTACAAAAGCAGGTTTCAAAAGTTCCCATAAAGATCTCTCCTACACACACACACACACACAGAGACAAAGAGGAACTTGGGCGGAACCTGTTTTAGCTTTGGAATCACATCTGATGGCCTTCCTTCCAACGTCATCAGTGTAGACAAGAAAATTCCAATGAAAGTGGGAGCAAAAACAAACTGTAATATACGCAAGATGTCAAATCATGAAATATATTACAAGGTAACAGAGTGATAACGAGAAAATATTTATACAATGATGAAGAAGCTGAATGAAGTGTTACCTGATCAAGTAAAAGGCGCAACACAGCACCAGATGCTCCTGGTTTTGCGATCAATTTACTTAAATACAGATACCTTCATGAATATACAGAGACGAGCAATCAAATGAAAAAAATCAGCTGTGTGTGGTTGAGAAAGGAAGAGAGGGATTACACTACCGCTTGAACAAGGTGAATTTGAAATGAGTTAAAAATGCGTCTCATGTCACTCATTCTCTGCGGTCAAATTTTAACATTTGGGAATCGAACAAGTAGGTGAAAATTGTTGCAATGTCGATTTTAAATATCCCAAGAACAAATCTTTCTATCCAAACACGTACGAGGCATATTTTTTGTAGTTGAACATTAACTTCACACTGTCAAACATCGTAGAAACAACATCCATGCATGGAACATACTTGAGACAGCATGGTATAATTCATTACCAGAAATGTAATGTTGGGCCCACCAAAACCAGCCCTAACAGCGTGAATATAGATGTCCGCTTCAAGTCCAGAGATGGTACTTGGTCGATCACAAGCTGAGGCATATGGCCACAAAAGGTTATTAAAACATTCCAAGAAATTGCTAGCACAAACACAACACAATTTTGAAGGAATCCAATATGAATGAGATTGTTGGCAGTCCAGTTGTCCTCACTAAATCTACATAAGAAATTTGTATATTTGCCGAGTTTAACAATCAAAAAACTAAACAAATTAAATTTTACCACTCAATCAAAGTCAATTACAAGTAGTCCATGTACCATGTACCACTGACCATTGATATCAAAGGTAGTAGAAACAAGAAAATCAAACATAAAACTTCATGCTTTATTGCTTGTTCCAATCAGTGAATGGCCTATATCTTAAGGGGGCATCATAATTTACCTGACAAACCAGGTCACCAATTAAAGTCAAAACCGCTGACGTAATCGCTTTTGTCATCACAGGATACTTAGCAAGAAGAGATAGATACCTGCATAGAGATGACAAGTTAGTTTAGAATGGAAAGCTAACCGGCAGAAAATTTTATGGAGGGCACAAAATATAATGGAAGAAACATTCTCCTGCACATTATATATAAAATTCCAACATAACATTTGACAAACAACAGATCATATATTATAGCCTCAACTGAATGAACAAAACTTAGCGCGTGTTTTTTTCCAAGTTTTTACATATTTTTACACATTCTTTTCAATCCCACAAATTCTCTCTCCTATTTCACATCCACATATCTTGTGGGACTTACCTGTACTACGCAAATCTCCACCATTCAACTCTACTCATTCTCTCTCTTATATCACATAAAAACACATAAAAATCTATTTTTATACACATCCTAACACCCGCTTAGTTCAATTCAAAAGATTCACAGCATGCTTGGCTAACCTTATACTTAAGCAAATGTTTAATTTCAAGCATGTTCAATAGGTTAAATTCTCTTCTGGTACGGGTGGGGGTACATGCATCCCCTTTTTTTTCTAGACACGCCCACTTTTTCCCCATATTCCTATTTTACCCTCAGCCAAAAATGGGGTGCATTTAGCCCCACCCAAGTCAGAAAGGTTGCCTTCAATGCTAAGAGCATTTCAAACGTTGGGGGAAAAAAGCCAAGGTGAAAAACCCTGAAGGGAAAGGGGAGTGGGGGGGACCCAATTTTCATCTAATGTATAGGGCGGAAAATTTAGGTGTCAATATATTGTGGATGGGGAAAAACCATTTTCCACCGACAAGATCATTCCCTCGAAGGTGAAAATACAGGGGCCAAATTTGACCCCTCTTCTACGTTTTTCCACGCCAATTTTAACTATTCCTCTTTCCCCCTATACACTATTTGTACTTATGGGGTGTAAAAACCCAAATTCAACATTAGAAATGCTCTAAGGTAGAAGAAGGTAACTTATATTCATTATAAGTAAAACTATGATAAGTAAAGAAATAACTTCAAAAAGTCTCTACCATGAAAGCAATGACCAATCACTCGCACCACCACCATCGCCACCGCTCCCACCGGAACTTCCTCCACCGCGGCCGCCAGAACCCGCTCCACCACCAGAGCCGGAGCCTCCGCCGCCGGACACTCGAAAAGAACGGCGACTCAAAAAACTAAACCCCAATTGAGAACCTCCGCAGTCCTTGAACCCATTAGTTGAAGGCAGATTAAAACTTGAGTGAGTGGTCGTAAATCTCCTTGTTACGTGGATTGGGTTAATTATGTTCTGGCAATTGGGCGTGCAAGAGGATGCTGCGAAGCGAGATAAGAGACTACGCAGCAAAAGAGGGGATTTCCGGGTCAGTGTTATAGAATTCGAAACCAACATTTTCTTGGAACCCCTAGATTCCGGCTTAGATTATTCGCAGCAGAGTGTACAAACGCACACCGGTTTTGAGGTTTTTAAGGTTAGTGTGGAGATATTGGGTCGTCTTTGCTGGATCATGACACACACGCTTTTCAATCGGAGAGAAACTTTCGGTCCACCTTATTCATTTTGACGAGCCAGCAGCCATAAGTCATGTTGTTTCTGTTTTAAAAATTAGTAATAAATAGTTAAATGAGTAATATTTTTTTAATAGTCTCTCTGTCTCCGTCCGATAAAGATAATTCGATAGTTGCTCTTACACAAATTAATAAAATTGTGATTAATTAAGTTGAAATGTTAAATTTTATCTTCTTTTTCATATATAACCTTATATATTATTAATTGATTGAAATACTTTCAATACATGTAGCTAACATGCAATAACAATAAGGTCTATTAATTAGGAGTAGACATTGAAATGAAAATTTAAAAAGATAAACAGATAAGTAGACTATTTTTTTGCGATCAATGAAAATAGTATACTGGATTATCTTTGTGAGACGGAGGAAGTATATCGCTTATTCATGGTAAATTGTGACTAGAAGAGATAATTTTTCTTGCAGAATAAGGAGGAGATTGGTGAGTTTTTTAGTGAAATGAGATAGCCAATTTTTTTGAAAAGGATAAAGACAAATGTATATTTGACATTTTCCCCTTGTATAAAAAACCCCACACGATCATGACAAAAAATATAAAATTAATACATTTTAAAAAACAATAAGAAAAAGGGCGACTCTCGTCCTCAAATCTATTTTTCCTATCCAACGTCCACACTTTTTTCATTATGAAAAGGGGAACTGGCACAAATGGTCCCAAAAAAACTTATGGTTAGTGCGAATTTAGTACGAAATAAAAAAAAATGTAGTTCGATTTGTCCAAAAAATAATTTGGTGTAAATTTAGTCCAAATTAATGGAATCCGTCCACTTTTGCTGATAATTACCGCAAATTTTTCTATTTTGTTTTCTTCTCATGGGTATTTTTTTCATTCAATTTAAAATAAGTTGCACATAAGGTCCTAACATTTGGGGATTGTTACAATCAGATTCAAAGTTTGAAACATATATAAATTAGTCCAAAATTTAAGTTAAATTGCATAATTTCACTTTTTATTATATATATATATATATATATATATTTCACTTTTTATTATATATATATATATTTGTCCCATAATTAATTTTATACTAATTAGATAGTTTTTATAGAAAATATTCAATATAGTATTATTTGGTAGCATTAATATCATAATTTTTAAAAATTTTCTTTATAATAAGATGCACGCACATTTTGATTTGAACCAATGGTTAATAATGAATATAATTCTTATGCATTCATAAAATATTAGCGGGAGTACCTCACCATAAAAGCATGTCGAATGTACAAAAATTTAAAAAGAAAAGAAATTAATTAATGTTTCAAATATAATTTTACTATATCTCCATAAAATCTTGAAAATTTCTTTTTCTTTTTTAAATAACGAACTAGCAACTAATAAGTCATGTTCTTTTGAAAAACAAAAGTAATGTTATTATTAGATTACTATAAATATATACTTTAGATGTTATGACCCCGATTTTTTGCCAATTAAATTAAATTTTAGCTACTATCTGGTCAAATCCAATATTTATGGGTCAAAGTCCAAGTCATCGAAGAATCATTTCTTTGTCTATATCTTATTTTCACTTTTTTGCTTGTTTTTTTGTCCAAAAATGGACAATAATGCATCTTGTCTATTTATGAAACTATCTTAGATATTTTTGAGAAAATCTTGTATTGTCAATAATTTGATAACTACTAGTGAAACGTCGACCTATTACCAAAAGTTTCCATTTATAATTGTGTTGATTATTGCGTCCAATTACAATTTTTTAGGTTTATATTATCAATAATGCTAGAAGGACACTTTTGTTGACACCCTACTTGACATCCTTGACTATTTGACCAATTAAAAAATTCAAAATTCAAAGTAATGTTGTCTTCTCCTCCCTTTTTCATTGGATTTGCACAGAGAGAGAGGGGGGAGAATTCATTCTTCCTGCCCTAATTCGAAGAGGGAGAAACAGATCTAAACCCTGTTGGGGATAGTGCCCTTAAAGTATTGTAGTTTTACTTTGTTTTAGAAATTAATAAATGAGACATTTATTTTCGAACATATTAACATATTGCATGCGATTTTATTGTTGTAAATATCATAGAATAAAATCCCTAATTTATTAAATGTAACTACAATCTTAGTATATAAGAGTTATATACAAGAGGATTGAGATTGTTGATAATAAACTTAAATTAAGTCCGTGATGAAATTAATTGAAGTATGAGATCTTTAATTAAAGCATCACTAATGCGGCCCGTGAACATTGTGAATGTGACCGTCTTATCCGGATCGTCGATGTGGAGACATTTAGATGGGAGCATTTATATATAATGAGATTATATAGGACGTGGACCGATTTAATTTGATATTTCACATTAAATTCCGTTATTATGTGAAATTCAAATTAAATAAAAAAGATGATCATATATGGATAGATCTTAATCTTGAGGTGAATATAGACTCCTGTTTGTTTCCATGTGCTTCTTAATTTGCTGGTTTACGTTTGCAATCGAGCATTCACAACACTGGCATTTTAGATTCGCATTTGAAATAAATGGTTGGGAATATAATTTACAGATATTGGCGCGCAAATTGTCGCGGCACGCCAAAGTTTAATTCTATTTCCTTATTCGGTTTCAAAACTACAAATTAATGTAGAAGTGGTAAGTAAGGGTCGAACCCAAGAGGAACGGTGTTTAATGTAGTTGTTTTTATCAATTAATATAGAAGGGGGTTTTGTAAAATTGAATGAAATTTAAAAATAAAATGACAAAATAAAAGAGATGAAATGAAACAATTGAACTAAATATCTAGTTCTCGGTTTCGGTTATGTCAACAACTTGTATTTATCTTTCCCATGCAACGTGTTACTATTCCTTCTTCAATTTATCAACTCCAATTAACCAAGATGATCTGATTAACGAATTCTTCCTTAAGTGTATTAAATTAAAGTGAGTTCTTTAACTTAACATCTAGTTATTGGATAACCCTAAAGAAGAGAATTTTTATTGAGGAGAAAGTTTGAGAGAATAACTAGCTAATTCTCTCTACATTGGTTGTGTCTTCCTTCCTTACAAATGCCTCTATTTATGGGCAAAATTTGATAAGAAAATATAATAGAAAATTATACAAATGCCCCATTATGAGTCTATTAAATTGTATCCACCAAATCATGATAATGGAATTTCATCATGGTGTAGGTAAGCATCTTGGCTGAATTATGCAATTGGAATTTCCTCTTTTGGATATTTGAATAGAAAGTTATGAATTTTCTACCAAAAGATGGCCCAAGGAATCCTCCATGCAGAATACTCTCGATTTTACCCATTTTTTACCACCATAATGTCCGAATCATCTGAAATCATGAACACCATAGTTGTAGTCCTCTGAGTCTTCTTTCCACAGGAACAAGAATCGGGTAAATTCGATATTTGTAGCTCAAGTTATGGTCAAATTCTTTGCCTTGCGCTAGTAAATCCAGGAGTTCTTTGATTTTTTACACTTTTAGTCATTTTTCTTCAAACGGTCATAACTTTAATTAGGAAACTCCGATTTGGGATTCTGAAAAAGTTTGGGAATCCTTTTTTGATGTTCTTAAACATTGGTACAAGAAAAATTATACAAATAACTTTTCATAAAATTGCATCGGAGGCCTCCATCTTTGATTCGCTTGCATTTTGGTCCCGAGTTTCCATTTTCATTCAATTTTCATCCATTTTGACTCCTTTTGATTCTTTGTGACCCTAAACACCACAATAAAGAAAAACACATAAAACGGAACATATAACACTAATAAAACACACAAACACGTAAAATAGAAGAGTTATTTAAGTGTTTTTCTAGCACTTATCAAACTCCTCCACACTTAGACTGTTGTTCGCCCTCGAATAACAACCATATGACACAAAACAACACAATGATTTTACATGAGATAAACAACTTTCAGCATTGAAATCCTACTACAGATAGTGACTTGCTTAATAAACATTCTCCTGAACCATGAAAATTTCACTTCTTCTCAAATACACAATGGCTTGTGAGTGTGTGCAATTGAGGTTATCATCCCATCACTAACTGGAACCAAATGAAAGTTTACGATGTTCTATCCAAATCCTGACCCAAAATAATCAAATCTCCTTTCACCTCTCGTGATCTCACTCTTATTTTACAATGATTCCCATGGATCTTAAAAATTACTCTATTTACCAAAAATCATCAACTGTTAGCACTGCAAGAAAAAAGGGCATGGTAGGTGTTTTACGCAAATATGTCTTCAATTTAAAGAGTGTTTAGATTTGGGCACTTCAAACTACTGAGGGAATTTATTTATCTAACTTCACACTTGGGTAGCTATCACATTTCTCGCGATGATTTTTTTTTTTTTTAAGAAGAAGAAGAGTTTTGCAATTTTCTTTTCACCTTTTACCCCACAGGTAGCTTTCACACTAACCTCTTTCATTGGAGGTAGCCTTCTTCACCCATTCGAGGTGACGATCTTTCACTCTCCGAGGCAGGTAGCTCTTTCCTGTGGTCCCTCTCCTTATTTCGAATATAAAAGTAAAATTCATTCTCAGCATAGGTCAGTGCTGTTTCCAAACTTTTTAAATTCTGTCAATAAAAGACACATTCACAAAAAACAGATACCATGCGATTATAACTCCACCTTACTAACAATTGATGTTTCCAGGTTACTTTGAGTAGGACGAATGGATAGAAAAACAGAAAAGAAAAAGTTAATTTACTATGGTCTAGAAAAATAAAAAAAATCAACATTTTCAACCTTCAATTTGTGTTCCAGAAAATGATAGTAAATTACCTATAAATGTGCTCAGATAAATTTGCCAGTGGTGCTTGTAGAAGAACAGAACACATATTTTTTTCGAGATCTTGTAGTTTCAGTTAAGTCACACAAATTAAGTTCAATCATATTCAAAAGTTGCTATCTCATGCAAAATCGTAGACAAAAATTAAAAAAAAATATGACAAGCAGACCACAATATGCCACTCCCCCACACTTAAATTCTACATTGCCCCCAATGTAGAAGTATAGATAGCATAAAAAAAAAGAAGAAATAGAAACTCCCCTATGGTAAGCAATGAGTCGTGCCGATTTGGAGATGGTGGTTGCACAATGTAGCACTTCTTAGGAACACTTCGACAATCCAAGAGTAAGAGACCTGCAATCAATATATTTACAGAACAAGAAAAACAACAGGTGAATTTTTTTTTAAGGAATAGAAATATATACAAAGCGATTATGGGAGTTGACAACCCTCTGAATATCTTGCAGTAGTATTCACATCAAATTAATGACATGATTCCATCAAGTCTGATCCGCATGGAAACTATCTGAATCAGCATATTCTCTACAAAACAGTTTGACAACCAACCTTAATGAAAAGGTCCTCCACATCGTCACATGACACATAGGTATGTTTATCATTCAATAAAGAACAACCCCATAAGAACCAACAAATGGGAGAACGTTTAGAGCAGAACGCCCAACTCAGACACTTCTCAAATGAATGAGACGTAGTTTTACATTTTCGGATAGGTGCTAGTGATCACGCTCAAAAGGTTGCTGCTCAATGGTTAGGCCATCGAGTTTGGTTTCCAACAAACATTGTCGTTGTTTCAACAAATTATCAAACTCTCTCACACTGATTTCGAGCTGGCTGTTTCTCCTGATAGACTTTTCGGCCCTGCACCTCATCGGTCCATCATTGAAGAAAACAACATGTCTATATTGTGAATAAGTTTGATTTCTAGTACAATGAGGCCCATCTAAAGCTTTCCACATTTAAAGCAACATTTAAGGCGCTTAGCACGTCGTTTGCGAGCAGATCGGGATGATCTCGCCCCAAAAGCGATAACATTACAAAGGGAACGCTCATACTTGTCAACAAGTCGAACAATGTGAATCTTGATATCAATAGGCATAGAGAATGAGTCAAGTACTTGTAAAAGATCAACAATACGTAGAGAAGATGTCATGAGAGAAATGAGAATTCAATTCTTAAAGTTGTATCTACAAAAGAAAAACTTGTGAGAGAAGAAGGAGAAAGAAGACAATTCTTTAAGGTCTACTGAAAAAGACCAGTTTAACGCCTTTTGGGTGGGATACAAGAACCAGTATCTGAGGTTTTTTTTTTTGTTTATTCCAGAGCGTAACACAAATGTGTTTTCAGAGTTAACTCCGTATTCTACCATCTGAAGTTAGCTATTCCACATTCATAACCTTAACTCTAAACCCAATTCATTCGGATCTCTTTTTCTTTTGCATAATTCTTCTGACCAATTGATGACAGGCACTTCTACATGCATTTGTGGTACATAAGCTTCTAATTTCTCCAATAATTCTTCAATTGATGGTGTAATGAAAATTATTTTTAAAGTATTAGGAGAAATCAGCTTTTGATGAGCTAAAAATTCGAGAAATGCCAATAAACCCATTGAAATGGTTTTGAATGTTTAAAAGACCAATTCGCCTAGAATGTAGATTCAATGTGGCCCAAGAAATTATGCAAAAGATCTGTTCCAAAGTTTCAAAACCCCCTGGTAATACAATAAAAGCATCCGAATGCATTATCATCAGTGTTAAACGTTCAAACAACGATTTAGTCTTTACCTCAAAGCCGATGGTTTTACCATACACCTATTTTAAAGGTGGCACAGTAATACCAATCACTGTTGATCCTCGTACGTACACAGAGTGAACGACACACCCTATCAGTCCACGGTAACCTCCTCCGTATATTATCTTACCCTTTCGATCTCCAAGTACTGTTCCACCTTCAACTACTGGTACTAGAAGCTTTGGTTGTTCCAGATTGATTCCACCAAAGAGACTTATGACCCTCAATGTCCTATTTGAACTCCCTGTTCCGACAGAAGTAGTAGCCTCCATAGGTTGTCGATTCTACACACTAAAAACTGACACAAGAACACAAAAAAATTAAAAATAACAATATGTACACGTAGTTGTGATTGTGGCTCACATCTTCCTCTGGTTTTACGTCCAGAAATGGCTTAAACGCCTTCTATGAGTCGGGGATAGGCTTCCGATCCAATTTTTTTATAGACTGGCAAATAAGGTCTTTTAAAGTCAGATTCCCAAGACTGTATCGTTCTTGTTCCTTTTTAAATTCACTCCACAAATTGAGAAGTTCGATTTGCACCATTCCACTAGGATGCGTCTCAAGAGTTTGATGGATATCATCCAAAGACTCCTTACTCATGCCATCCTTAATGAAATATATTTTATCTTTTCGATTTGTGGACACAAAATCCAATGGAACGATTACCTGAGTTGTAGATCCATCGAGTGCATTTATAAGGCCATCTAGCACATTTATAGCACACATTCATTCTTTTTGCTCTTCGTTTCTTGGCAAAATTACTTTTGCCTAACCCTAGTGCATATTTAATGCTCAAAGTTGGCATTTCACCTCTTAATCGGACTTTTGCTTCAATCAACTAACGGATATCCTCCGGCAATTTCTTTTCCATCAACATTTTTAACCGTCATACTCTAGAATAATAAATCTCTTTCAAAGCATTCAAAGGTAGTGACGGGTAATATTTATAGATTTTGAAAAATTTATTATCCATTAAAAATTCAAGTGTTTTGGTGAAAAGAGAAGAAAAGAGAGTGCTTAGGTTGCCTCCTAAGTAGCGCCTTTATTTACAGTCGTTGGCTCTGCTATATATATATATATATATATATATATATATATATATATATATATATTAGTTACGTAACACACGAAAGAAAAAGAAATATTGAAGAAATAAGATTAAAACCATCAAAATCAATAAGTATAGTAAATTATCACACTCTCCCATATTTTCAAAGATATTGAAGAAGGAAAAAAAATAAGAAAATTTGAATTATATAATCAATTAATATGAGGAAAAAACATATGTATACAAAAATATCACACACATCCATGATATAAGAAAAACAAATAAGAAGAAGAGAGGAAGAATAAGAGAAAAAAAATCAAGAAGAGAAGAAAATTACCTAATCACTGCTAGAAAGGAACACTCACAGAGTAATTGAAATTGTAGTTGTGGTTTGAAGTGGAGAATGATCTAGATTTATAGTCAAATGAGCACTGTTTCAACCGACAACCATGCATGTAGAGTGTGCTGGAAAGAGTACGATGGGATGGGTATCCGAGAAGACGCGTTGACAAATTGTCCATTATCAATAATTAATCCCCACACGTTATCAATAATTATTACTAATCACCGATTTGTGCGCCATCATGTCTCTTCCCAAATAATTGAATCTCTGGGTATCTTCCTTCTACAGTTACAAGGCAACATTTTCCTTAGTACGTTAGATAAAAAGTGGAGAAATAAAAAAATAAAAATAATAAAAATACTAGAAGAAAACTAAAAATGAGAAAAAATACTTGGGTTGCCTCCCAAGAGCGCTTTTGTTTTAAATCGTTAGCTCGACACAGTTCCCATTTGTCAAGTAGGATTTCTCAAATCCATTGCAACTCCATTTTGTCTTTGACAGTTTCCTCCGAATGTCTTGATTTCTTGGCGGTCCACCTTGAATTCTTGTCCAATCTTTTGGTTCTCCGTTCCGATGGCTTCCTTCTTTGAGATGAGGTAATTGTGATTTGGCTCAATCTTATGTGGCATCCTAGCTTTGCAATTCAATTTACACATTTCTTGCATAAAATGATTATTTGAATTAATTGCAAAGATAGAATAAGCGTTATTAGGGCGCAATGAATCATCAAAAATATTAAAGTTCGCTTTTTCCTTATCAAATTTCATGGATAGTGTACCCTCATAGTCATCAATTTTAGTGCGAGAAGTGTAAAGAAATGGACGTCCCAATATGATAGGTGTAGGTGAGGTGAATGTTCATCAGCCATATCAAGCACGTAAAAATCAGCAGGGAAAACTAAACCATTTATTTTGACTAGCACATCTTCTATCACTCCATCCGGGTATGCATTGGTACGATCAGCTAGTTGCACAATTATGTACGTTTCTTTCAGTTTTCCTAAATTTAGTGAAGCATACAAGGATCTAGGCATGAAATTTATGGATGCTTCTAAATCTATAAGTGCTTTGTCAATGTGGTGATTGCCTATGGTGCAAAGAACAGTGAATATACCCGGATCTTTACATTTTGGAGGTAACTTCTTCTGGAATACCACTGAAACGGTTTCTCCCATTTTGATCATTTCATTTCCTTTCAATTTCCTCTTATTAGTGCAAAGATCTTTCAAAAACTTAACATAGCGTGGGATTTACTTGATTGCATCTAGCAATGGAATGTTGATTTTTATTCTCTTAAATGTGTCCAAAATTTCTTTTTCCTAGTCATCTTTGTTGGTTTTCGCTAATCTATTAGGGAAAGGGGGATGAATTGTTTTAGCATTGATATGAGAGTTAGGACTTACTTCATTTTCAAGCTTTTCTTCTTTGTCTTCATGTGTGGGAACTTCTTTGTGTGGGTTCTCTACCTCTTTTCCACTCCTTAAGGTTATAGAACTAACATTCTTTGGATTTACCTCAGGTTGGGATGGTAGTTTTTCTACAGATTGTACTTCTAGGCGATTGATGGCAGTTGCCAACTGACTCATTTGATTTTCCAAGTTTTGAATGCTTGATTTGGAATCCTGTTGAAATTTCACAGTGTTTATTGCTAATGTTTTCACCATATCCTCGAGAGACATACATGATGATTGAGGCTTTTATTGAAATTGTCCTTGGGGTTGGAAATTTCCTTACTGTTGAAACTGCCCTTGAGGTTTGTTAGGGAAGAAACCTGGAGGCTTGTTGGTTCCATAACTCAGATTTTGGTGATCTCGCCATCCTGGATTAGAGGTGTTTGAATATGGATTGTACTGTTGCCTTGGGAATGGAAAATTCTTGCTGAGTTCACTTGTTCATTGTTATCCATTTGCAAAACATGACAAACATCTATAGGATGTCCTAGATTTGTGCAGATGCTACATGCTTTGACTTGTGGATTGTTTCCTACAAAAATTTGTTTGAGAAGATAGGTCAGTTCAGAGAGTTGGTTTTCAACATTGGAGTTACTTACCTCATTTGCTCTTCGAATGTTCGTTTCCCTCTCTGTACTGAATTGTTGAGTGTTTTTAGCCATGTTTGAAATCAATATTCTTGCTTCAGCAGGGGTTTTGTTTATCAGAGCTCCTCCACTAGTAGCATCAACCATGTTTCTATCTGATTGACATAAACCTTCGTAGAAGTATTGCACTGGAAGGTTTTCACTGATTTGGTGATGCGGGCAGTTTGCAATGAGCTTTTTGAAACGCTCCCAATACTCATAAAAAGTTTTTCCATTGTTTTGGCGTACTCCAGAGATATCTTTCCTGATGTTTGCGGTCTTTGAAGAGGAGAAGTATTTTTCAAGGAAAAGTTGCTTCATTTGATTCCATGTTGTGACTGATCCTGGTGGCAAAGTATATAACCAATATGTGGCGGCATCTTTTAGTGAAAATGGAAAAACTTTGAGCTTGATTTACTCTTCAGTGATGCATGGGGGTTTCATACTATCACACACCACATAAAACTCCTTCAAGTGTCGGTACGGATCTTCGCCGGATCATCCATGAAAATATGGTAGAAGATGTATCAAACCGGATTTCAACTCGAAAGTTTTACCTTCTTCTACGATTGGAAAGATGATACACAATGGTTGTTGAGTAACTTCAAGAGTTTCCATTTCTTTAAGAGTTCTTTCATTGTTGTTATCAGCCATTTCTTATTCTTATTTTGCTTGTCTTATTCGTCTTCGAATGGATTTCTCGATTTCTGGGTCAAAATTTTCAAGAATTTGATTAGTGGATCGAGTATTATGCATAGAAGTGAAGATTTTTTTTTAAAAAAAATTAATTAATAAAAGCAACTAAATTAGTTAACCGTTCCCCGGCAACGGTGCCAAAAACTTGGCGCGTAAATTGTCGCGGTACGCCAAAGTTTAATTTTATTTCCTTACTCGGTTTCAAAACTACAAATTAATGTAGAAGTAGTAAGTAAGGGTCGAACCCAAGAGGAACGGTGTTTAATGTAGTTATTTTTATCAATTAATATAGAAGGGGGTTTTGTGAAGTTGAATGAAATTTGAAAATAAAATAACAAAATAAAAGAGATGAAATGAAACAATTGAACTAAATATCTAATTCTCGGGTTCGGTTGTGTCAGCAACTTGTGTTTATCTTTCCCATGCAACGTGTTACTATTCCTTCTTCAATTTATCAGCTGCAATTAACCAAGATGATCTGATAAACGAATTCTTCCTTAAGTGTATTAAATTAAAGTGAGTTCTTTAACTTAACATCTAACTATTGGATAACCCTAAATAAGTTCTTAGGATTTAATGCAAAGCTAGTATTAAATGAACGAGAAGAATGAGTTGAATTAGATGAATAATTTCACAAACTCGAATTAATGCATCTAAGTCGATTTGTTAATAAATATGCACGATATTCATTTGCTACTTTGGATTGAAATATAATGACATTTACGGATCAAGAGTTTCAATCCTAGCATGTAACTTGAATTTACAGATTAATTGATTCAATTGGTCAATGTGAATGCAATAATCACATAAACTCAAAAAGGGGTTTACAAGCATAACAAACCAATAAATGGAAGTGGAGGAATAGATAAAACGTTACTAAAGTATTAGAAAAAATAATCACATGTTAATTGAACACAACGTCCCCCTCGAACTAGATAGAGAAGTCTAACTAGTCATATTTGTGGGTTTCATACTTTTTAGCGAGTGTTCGCCTTGTATCACCTCCACAATATAATATATTATACTTCACTATCACAAACAATATACAAAAATATAGAAATAAAAATAAATGCTAAGAAATAAATAGAGAAGTTTAATCACTCATATATGCGGGTTAAATACTTTTTAGCGAGTGTTCGCCTTGTATCACCTCCAGAATATATGGGAAACTATCTTTCTCAAACATGAAAAATAAAAGGAAGAGAGAAACTAGCGTAAAAATTATCCGCTAATCATATTTACGGCCGAAGTATCGTTGATCGATTATTGGTACCTAATTTAGGCTTTTTTTTCTTCCGTCGGAATATGAGAAACTAAGATCTTTCAAGTTAGAATTAAGAATAAATGAAGAAGAGAATTTTTATTGAGGAGAAAGTTTGAGAGAATAACTAGCTCATTCTCTCTACATTGGTTGTGTCTTCCTTCCTTACAAATGCCTCTATTTATGGGCAAAATTTGATAAGAAAATATAATAGAAAATTATACAAATGCCCCATTATGAGTCTATTAAATTGTATCCACCAAATCATGATAATGGAATTTCATCATGGTGTAGGTAAGCATCTTGGCTGAATTATGCAATTGGAATTTCCTCTTTTGGATATTTGAATAGAAAGTTATGAATTTTCTACCAAAAGATAGCCCAAGGAATCCTCCATGCAGAACACTCTCGGTTTTACCCATTTTTTACCACCATAATGTCCGAATCATCTGAAGTCATGAACACCACAGTTGTAGCCCTCTGAGTCTTCTTTCTACAGGAACAAGAATCAGGTAAATCCGATGTTTGTAGCTCAAGTTATGGTCAAATTACTGCACTGCGCCGGCAAATCCGAGTTGCTGATTTTTTTAGACTTTTAATCATTTTTCTTCAAACGGTCATAACTTTAACTAGCAAACTCCGATTTGGGATTCGGAAAAAGCTTGGGAATCCTCTTTTAATGTTCTTAAACATTGGCACAAGAAAAATTATAAAAATAACTTTTCATAAAATTGCATCGGAGGCCCTCCATCTTTGATTCGCTTGCATTTTGGTCCCGAAGTTTCCTTTTCAATCGATTTTCATCCATTTTGACTCATTTTGATTCTTTGTGACCTTAAACACCATAATAAAGAAAAAACACATAAAACGGAACATATAACACTAATAAAACACACAAACACGTAAAATAAAAGAGTTATTTAAGTGCTTTTCTAGCACTTATCAGATATGGAATCTATTCCTTCCTGCGGGAAGTAGAGTGACGATTCCCTCATTTATTAATTCTAGAACTGAGTGTTGGGCCCAACTAATTTATAATTAGTACCACTCACCAGTGAATTAATGGTAAATGAGGATAAGAAGTAATTAAGAAGGCAAACGGAAAATTCCTTGGTCAATTACGAATTGTCTATGGAGGATTAATCCATATGTAGTGATTATATCAATGGACTGGTCAAATACATAGAGTAAGATATTCTATAATTAAGAAGAGTGCAATTCCATATTTTTAGTGGAGTAATAATGGAATTAATAAGTTGGGAAAATTAATTAAAGAGTTTAATTATTTTTCTAATTTATTGGAGTTTCTAATTATAGGTCCATGGTCCCCGGTACACCTTTCTAATTAGTGACGGACTTGAAATGAAATTTAATAAATCCTAATAAAATATGGAAAATAGTTTCCATATTTATTAATGGCTTAATGGTAAATATAATTGAATATGGGATATTAATTATATTTACTCTAATTACGGGATAATAATAAAAGTTAATAACATCTACAAATATTGAGAATATCTAATAGATATTATTTAACTGAAAGTTGAGTTATAATAGGATTTAACTCTTCATTCTAGAAGATTCTAGAGATTGGATCCTAATGGGATTAGGCATATATCCTACAACTATAAATAGGAGATCTCTTGTTAGACAAGAGAGAACACAACACAACCTTATTACAGTTGTAGAAAATTCGTTTCTTCTGTGAGACAGATCTAACGAATTTTCTCTCCTAATATTGAGTTCAGGTAAGCTCAATAATAGTGTAGGATCCCACCCAAACCAGTAAGCCAACTCTACGTTTTCATGAGTTGAAAATAACGTAGAGAAAGAATTAGGGATTCTAGATCTTTATTTGGAGTGCCCGCACATTGCCGTCAATTGGAAGGATTGTACTGGAAGGCTGTGGCTTCTACTAAATCCAATTTGGTGGCTTTTGTCAGATCCAATTCGTGTAAGGCTAATTCGAAAGGTTAGTTCACTAATTCTCATTAGATCTATTAATTTAGATTTATTCATGATTTATATTCATATGGTCATTCTTTGATTTGTGAAATTTTACAAAATCGCTTTCGCTATATCAGATCAAATCTGATGATTGGAAATTTTAAACGTTAGAATTGTTCTGGCAATGAAATAATTTCCAACAAATGGTATCAGTGCCATTATTATACCATATGATTATAAATCTGATTTATGGATGTATTAGTTTTTTCAGTTCTCGATTTTACATTTGTGTATATGATGCCTATTGGGATAGATAATTGAACATATATGTGTATATATGTTTTATTGAAAATGAAAATTGGATCTACATGTATATATATGTGTCTGCCATATCTTGTTTGTGAATTGTGCACATATTTCCAAAATTTCGTTTCTGGTTTATGTATGAGATACATAAGGAGATTGAAATTCACTTGTTTTGGTTTTTGCATATGATGCATACGGGATTTATATATGCGCGTAAATATATAGATATATGTGTATGCATCCGGATTTGTTATGTATAATCCATTCATTATGTATCCGATGCTTATATGAACTGGAAATTGAATTGACATGCCCATGGATTATGTGTATGAGATGCATATGGAGTTCAATGTGCAAGTGCATGTATTCATATGTATATATGTTTATGTATATGCATATAAACCGTATATATATGTTTTTAGAAAAAAAAAAAAAGGGGGAACGAGCACTCGCCGGCAGTGGCGAGAGTCACCACTCCCACAGTGACGGCAGCAGTAGCAGCCGCTGCTGCTGGCAGCGGTGCTGCAATTGCAGCAGCGAAGCCGCAAATATGCAGCGGCGATTGTCGCTGCTGCTTTGGGGCACAACGGCGACTGTCGCCGGTGCTCTAGGTAGCAGCGGCGAATGTCGCCGCTGCTGCGCAGGTCCCAAGGGGCGAAACCCTAACGTTAGGGTTTCGGCCGCGTTTCTTCAGACGCGTGAAGATGGGGGCCTGGGTGCAATTTTTGAAATTGCACCCCAGGTCCCCCATATTCCTTAAGTAGGGTTTCTTTTCCCGGAAGTTTTAGAAACTTACGTCTTGGTCCCTATTTTATAATTTTTGCTTTAACCCATCCCCAGGCAGAAATAAATTTTTTGAAAATTCATAATAAATTGAGTTTGTCAATTTTATGCATATTTTCACATTTGAAAATTATTTTCCAATTAAAAGAGTTTTTGTTTTGGGAAATAATTATGTTCACATCATGTGGGTTAAAATGATTAATGCGATTGATTATCTAACTTTGTGGATTAATGAGTTGATGTGATTGACTAATTATATTGGAACAAAGTCAACAAAATAAAGAGTTATTTTGTTAGTCCCCTTTTCACAATAAAATTAAAATGATTAATTAGATTAATCACAATATTTTATGTATATGCAATTAATTAGTTGATTTGATTAACTATTACATGCATAATTAACAAAATAAAGAGTTATTTTGTGGGTCTCCTCTTTGTGATAAAATTAAGTAATTAATTAGATTAATTATATAATTTTATTGATGTGAAATTAATTAATTAGTTAATATGATTGACTAATTGATTTGGTTTAGTTCATTTTTTCTTATTTGCCCAAAGTGTTTAGACAAATAATATTATTACGAAGATCTAAGAGTTTGAATTTATTCCGTATTAGTAATTCTTGTAATTGCACATTTAATTGTTAGGTTGTGGTAATTACTTGGATTAAGTTTTCGAAATTGTTTCATGGCTTGTTAATTCGGAATAAAATATTAAAGATTATAAGATGATCTTTAAATAATTCAATAATAGATTAAAATTCACAATTTTAATAGTCCAAAAGTTGGATTATTAAAAATATGTAATTTTATGAGGGCTATGTAATAAAAGAGTTTATTATAGCCTTTGATTATTGAATGAGGTTTTTTCGTTAAATTCTTTTAGGAAAATTCTTAGGCCCAATCAGATTGGCCCTTAAAGACGTCTTAAAATACGTAGATTAATTTTCAACCCAATACAATTGGATGTAATTAATCTTAAACGGTGAAAGTCCAACTAATCGGTCTTGGTTAATTAATAAATTAAATTAGGATCCAATGGGATTGGACCTTAATTAATAAATTAATTAAGAGCGCAATTAAATTGGTCTAATTAAAGTACTTAGATTAAAACTTGAAAGGTTCAATCAGATTGAACTTATCAAATTAATCTAAAGTATATTAATTTCAAATCCCAAATAGTTTGGAAGTTAAATTAAAAGTTCAATGTGATTGGACTCGATTAATTTAAACTTTTTAAGACAACCAATAAGATTGGTCTTTATGATTAAAGTATAAGATTAGTTGATATACCAATGAGATTGGTTAGTAATTAAAATACTTTGATCATTTGAAAGAATTTGTGGAAATAATTAAATTAAAAGTTCAATGTGATTGAACTTGATTAATTTAATTTAGAGATCCGCAAATTTTCTCTTAAAAAGGAAATTTCAAGTATAAAATTAAAAGGACAATGAGATTGGACTGATATATTTTTGAACTTGAAAATGAAAGCCCTAGCTAGACTTGATCTTTTAATTGAAACGTTTAAATTAAATTAATAAGATGAGATCTCATTTAAATAATCTTAGGCGTTGAAATGATAAGGCCAAATAGATCCTTTAGTCCAATTAGATAAGATTTCAATAATTAATCAAATCATGAGATGCTTTAATAATTATTGGGAGGTTAGGCATGCCCACGCCTTAACCAAAAGGATCTTCTAGTCCAATTAGATTGGGCTTCAATAATTAAATCATGAGATGCTTTAATAATTATTGGGAGGTTAGGCGTGCCCACGCCTTAACCAAAAGGATCTTCTAGTCCAATTGGATTGAACTTCACTAATTAAATCATTAGATGCTTCAATTATATAATTAAAAGTTTGAGAAACTTTAATTATAAAATAATAAGTGGGTGAAGGATAATAAATCCTACGGCCTCCACTATCGACCAAAGCACCGTGAGATTTAAATGGCGCCTAGTGACGCGTTGGACGTCCTCCCTAAGGAAGGTTTTTATTTAAATCAAAATTCAAGGCTTAGTTTCCGAAAGGATAGGATTTTAAATTTGGTTCATGATTTACCTACCCTAAGGCGGCGATTATGGATCAAATTTTAAAATCCGAAATAGTGGGTCACACTTATAAGGGTGCAATTAAATTGTTTAAGTACACCTAGGCCAAAACTAAAAGGTTGATAATAAGTGATATTGAAGATATGAGATATCTTAGTGTTTCATTTATTATTTGAGATAGTCTCGATTTAATCGTCATGAATTTGACCGACCCTAAGGCGGCTTATTAAATGTGAGATTAAATTTCCTTGGAATTGGTAGGATAAATTAAGTGCATCGTGCATCATATTTATGATTCCTAAATTTCATTATATTTCTGTGATATTTGTTCGATTTATTAAATGTCGCTACATTGTTTTAATTTCAGCAATCATGTCCACTTGTCTTGTCCTTGCTTTATTTAATGAAAAATTGACTGGTGATAACTTTATAAAGTGGAAAAGTAACATTAACATTGCGCTCGTTTGTGAGAACCTCAAATTTATGCTGACAGAAGGAATGTCCTCCAATGCCCACTCTGAATGCTCCTCGTAATGTACAGGAAGTATATGAGAAATGGGTGATTGCAAACAATAAGGCTAAGGCCTACATGTTGGCCGATATGAACAATGTGCTTAGGTTGAAGCGTGGGAAAATGAACAACGCTTCAGAGATGATGGATTCTCTGTAAGCCATGTTTAGTCAGCAATCCAGTCCATCTAAACATAAGGCCATTAAGAATGCCATGAATGTTAAGATGAACAATATGAAAAGTTCTAAAGGCAAGAAAGAAAGTTAAGATTATAAAATGTAATGAAAAGTGTTTCCATTGTGATTTTAAGGGTCATTGGATGGGAAACTACTCTAAGTATCTCACTGGCCTAAAGGAGAAAAAGAAAGGTAAATATGATTTACTTGTTCTAGAATCTTGTTTAGTAGCCCTTAATTATTCTATATGGATAGTTGATTCGGGTGATACTAATCATGATTGTTCTTCTTTGCAACTACTTAGTTCTTATGAAGAACTTGCCGAGGGTTTTTTCACGATGAGAGTTTGCAATGGAACAGTGATTTAGGCAAGAGCAGTGGGAGTCGTTAAATTTAGATTTAATGATACGATTTTGGTTTTAAAAATTCTTAGAGTCCATAGAAAATTGATTTCTGTTTCAAAGTTGCATTAACAAATCTATTCACTTTCTCTTAATAATAATGAGATTATTATCTTGAGAAATAGTCGTGATATTTGTTTTGCGATGTTGAAAGATGGACTTTATCATTCAAAACCAAATGAACAACCACTGCTTAATGTCCAAATATTTAAAGTAGAATATTCCAAACCTAAAAGCAAAAGATTTCTCAAAATGATATCCTTGGCACCTAAGTTTAGGGTATATTTCCTTGGAAAGATTAAACGGGTTTGTAAAGGATGGTCCTTTAAAGGAGCTAAACGTTAGCACACCTCCTATTCGTTAGTCTTGCCTAGAAGGAAATATGACTAAAATATCTTTATTAATAAAGAGAAATAGGTCCAAGAACCGTTAAGAGCTTATACATATTGATGTAAGTGGTCCAATGACCACACAGGCTGGGAATGGTTATGAGTATTTCGTTGCTGTTGTTAATGATTACTCAAGATATGGATATATTTACCTTATGCAAATGAAGTCCATGACTTTTTTGAAAGTTCACGGGATTTCATGCAAAAGCTAATAGGTAACTAGGCCAATCTTTGAAATGCCTTTGATCCAATCAAGGTGGCGAGTATGTTGATACATAGTTCAAAGATTATTTGCTAGAGCATGGTATTTTGTACCAACTCACTACACCTAGTACGCCTCAGCAAAGTGATGTTGCTGAAAGGAGAAATCGTACTTTGCTTGATACGGTGAGGAGAGTGAGAACTACTTGCCACTGTTAATCTCATTTTGGGGTTAACGAGAGGTGGTTGGTTTTATAATCATCAAGAAAAGAAGATAATTGTATTGACAAATGCCATTTTTCTTGAAAATGATCAGATAACCAACTTCAAGCCTTAGAGTAAGGTGGTACTCGAGGAGTTACTTAATGATGAGATCATTCCACGACCAACAAGAGTTGTTGGAGAAACCATGAATGATACTATTGAGCCAGATCAGAATCCCAAACTGCATCGATGCAGTGGGAGGGTGGTGAGACTGTCTCTCTATTGTCATCAAGAAGCAGAGGCAAGTGTTGTCGTCTCTTATATGGTGGAAGATGTTCCATTGTCATTCCAAAGTGGAATGAAAGATTCTGATAAAAAAAGGTGGCTTGAAGCTATAAACCAAGAAGTGGAGTCTGTATACTCCAATTCTATCCACGAACTTGTAGATTCACCTGACTAGGTTAGACCTATTGAGTGCAAACGGATCTATAAGAGAAAGAGAAGAATAGATGGGAAAGTGGAGACTTTCAAAGAAAAGCTAATGGCAATGGTTAGACCCAGTCATGATGTTTAAATCCATCTGTATCTCACTGTTAACGGGAAAGGTTTATAGCCCAAGGCCCTGAGCAAAGGGTTTGCGAATTGTTTAGATCTATTTATGGACTAAAGTAAACCTCTAGGTCATGGAACCATAGATTTGATGAAAGAATCGAGTCTTACGGTATTTGACCAAAGTTTTGATGAGTCTTGTGTGTACAAGCACATCAAAAATGGCAAAATGGTATTTTTGATGCTTTATATGGATGATATTCTACTCATTGGGAATAGGATAGAATAGAATAGGTATCTATTGTAAAGGGTAAGCCAGCCCATCGATCCCAAATGAAAGATTTGGGAGATGTAAGTCATATTCTTGTGATTCGAATAGTTTGAGATCACAAGGACAATTTATTGGAATAGTCTCAAAGACCTCTTATATTGATAAGACGCAATTGCATTATAGAATGCAAGATTTCAAGAAGGGTTACCTACCAACTTGATTTGGAATCGCCCTCTCCAAAGTGCGGTGCCCTAAGACGTCGTAATAGGAGAAGGACATGAGACGCTGCCTCTAAAAGTGTTTGGGAAGCACATATTAAATATAGGAGTTAGTGACATGCCTGGGCGTGTTGTCGCAGTACGCCAAAATTTATTTATTTTTTCTTACTCGGTTTCAAAACTACAAATTAATGTAGAAGTGGTCAGTAAGGGTCGAACCCAAGAGGAACGGTGCTTAATCTAGTTGTCTTTATCAATTAATATAGAAAAGTGGGGGTTTTGAGAATTTTGAATGAAAATCAAATGATAAAAGATAAGATCAAATAAAACAATTGAAATAAATATCTAGTTCTCGGGTTCGGTTGTGTCAACAACTTGTGTTTATCTTTCCCATGCAACGTGTTACTATTCCTTCTTCAATTTATCAACTCTCAATTAACCGAGAAGCTCTGATTAACGAATTCTTCCTTAAGTTTATTAAGTTAAAAGTAAGCTCTTTAACCTAACATCTAGCTATTGGATAACCCTAAACAAGCTCTTAGGATTTAATGCAAAGCTAGTATGAAATGAACGAGAAGAATGAGTTGAATTAGATGAATAATTTCACAAGTTCGAATTAATGCATCTAAGTTGATTTGTTAATAAATATGCACGATATTCATTTGCTACTTTGGATTGGAATCTAATGACAATTACGGATCAAAAGTTCCAATCCTAGCAAGTAACTTGAATTTAAAGATTAATTGATTCAATTGGCCAAAGTGAATGCAATAATAACATAAACTCAAAAACGGGTTTACAAGCATAACAAATCAACAAATTGAAGTAGAGGAATAGATAAAACGTTACTAAAGAGTTAGAAAAGATAACAACATGTTAGTTGAACACAACGTCCCCCTCGAACTAGATAGAAAAGTCTTAACTACTCATAATTATGGGTTTCATACTTTTAGCGAGTGTTCGCCTTGTATCACCACCACTATATGATAGATTATGTGCGAAAATATAGTAAACAAGTAAATAAATACTAAGAAATAAATAGAGAAATAAAAGGGAAAAGAGAACTTAGCGAAGAATTGATCCGCCGGAATATGAAAAGCTAAAATCTTCAAGCTAAAACTAAGAACAAATGAAGAAGAAAATTTTATTGGAGAGAACTATAGCTAATTCTCTTCTACTAAGTTGTGCATTTCCTTCCTTACAAATGCCTCTATTTATAGGCAAAATTTCACAAGAAAACATGATAAAAAATTGTACAACTACTCCATTATGATTCCACTAATTGGTAACCACCAAATCATGATCTTAAATTGCTCCATTAGTTCAAATATTGTATCATGGTATAGGTAAGCATCTTGGCTGAATTGTGCAATTGGAATTTCCTTTTTTTGATATTTTAATAGAAAGTTATGAATTTTCTACCAAAACATGGCCCAAGAAATCCTCCATTCACATCACTCTCTGTGTTGCCCATTTTTGACCATGATATAATCCGAATCATTTGAAGACGTCAACATGAAAGTTGTAGCTCTCGGAGCGTCCTTTCCAACAATATAACGTGCAGGTCAATCCAAATTTTGTAGCAAAAGTTATGATCAAATTACTGAACTGCGCCAGTAAATTCGAGCTGCTGATTTTTTTACGCTTTGTCATTTCTCTTCAAATGGCCATAACTTTCACTAGGAAACTCCGATTTGGGATCCGACAAAAATGTGGAAATCCTCTTTTGATATTCTTTGATATTGGCACAAGAAAAATTGTAGAAACAATTTTTCATAAAATTGCATCTGAGGCCCTCCATCTTTGAATTTGCTTGCATTTCGGTCCCAAGTTCCGTTTTCGCTCTGTTTTTATCCATTTTGGCTCCTTTTGATTTCTTGTGACTCTAAACACACAATAAAAGGAAAACACATAAAAATAAACATATAATACTAATAAAACACACAAATACGTAAAATAGAAGAGTTATTTAAGTGCTTTTCTAGCACTTATCAAACTCCCCCACACTTAGACTGTTGTTCGCCCTCGAACAACAACCCATATGACACAAACAACACACTGATTTTACATGAGATAAACAACTTTAAACGGTGAAATCCAACTACAGATAGTGACTTGCTTAATAGACATTCTCCCGAACCATGAAAATTTCATTTTTTCTCAAATACACAATGGCTTGTGAGTGTGTACAATTGAGGCTATCATCCCATCACTAACTGGAACCAAATGAAAGCTTACGATGATCTATCCAAATCCTGACCCGAAATAGTCAAATATTTCCTTTCATCTCTCGTGATCCCACTCTTATTTTACAATGATTTCCATGGATCCTAAAAATTACTCTGTTCACCAAAAATCATCAACTGTTAGCACTGCAAAGAAAAAAAAGGGCATGACAAGTGTTTTATCGCAAATATGTCTTCAATTTAAAGAGTGTTAGATTGAGCACTTCAAACCACTGAGGAAATTTATTTATCTCACTTTACACTGGGGTAGCTATCACATTTCTTTTTTTTTCTTTTTTTTTCTTTTCTTTTTGATGAAGAAGAAAAAGAAGAAGAAGAAGAGTTTTGCAATTTTCTTTTCAGCTTTTACCCCACAGGTAGCTTTCACACTAAACCCCTTTCATTGGAGGCAGCCTTCTTCACCCATTCGAGGTGACGGCTTCACACTCTGAGGTAGGTAGCTCTTTCCTGTGGTCCCTCTCCTTTATTTCAAATATAAAAGTAAAATTTATTCTCAGTATAGGTTAGTGCTTTTTCAAAACTTTTTTAAACTCTGTCAATAAAAGACACATTCAAAAAAAAAAAGCAGATACCATGCGATTATAATTCCACCTTACTAACAATTGATGTTTCCAGGTTACTTTGAGCAAGACGAATGGATAGAAAAAAGAAAAGAAAAAGTTAGTTTACTATGGTCTAGAAAAATAAAAAAATCAACATTTTCAACGTTCAATTTGTGTTCCAGAGAATGATAGTAAATTACCTATAAATGTGCTCAGATAAATTTTCCAACTGTGCTTGGAGAAGAACAGAACACAGTTTTTTTTTCAAGATCTTGTAGTTTCAGCTAAATCACACAAATTAAGCTCAATCATATTCAAAAGTTGCTATCTCATGCAAAATCGTCGACACAAATAAAAAAAAATCACACGCAGATCACAATATGCCACTCCCCCACACTTAAATTCTACATTATCCCCAATGTAGAAATATAGAAAGCATGAAAAAGAGAAGAAATAGAAACTCCCCTATGGTAAGCAATGAGTCGTGCCAATTTGGGGATGGTGGTTGCACAAGCTAGCACTTCTGAGGAATACTTCGACAATCCAAGAGCAAGATACCTTAATGAAAATGTCATCCATATCGCCACATGACACATAGGTATGTTTACCATTCAATAAAGAATAGCCCCACAAGAACCAACAAATGGGAGAACGTTTAGTGCAGAACGTCCAACTCAGACACTTCTCAAACGAATGAGACGTAGTTTTACATCTTCGGATGGGTGCTAATGATCACGCTCAAAACGTTGTTGCCCAATGGTTAGGCCTTTTTCTTCTACAGTTACAAGGCAATATCTTCCTTAGTACGTTAGATAAAAAAAACGGAGAAATAAAAACAAAAAAAAAGGAAAATTTCAAAAGAAAGAAAAAAATAAGAGAAAATGCTTGGGTTGCCTCCCAAGAAGCGCTTTTGTTTAAAGTCGTTAGCTCGACTCTAATTTTTTTTTAAAAAAAAATTAATTAATAAAAGCAACTAAATTGGTTAACCGTTCCCCGGCAACGGCGCCAAAAACTTGGGCGTGTTGTCGCAGTACGCCAAAATTTATTTATTTTTTCTTACTCGGTTTCAAAACTACAAATTAATGTAGAAGTGGTCAGTAAGGGTCGAACCCAAGAGGAACGGTGCTTAATCTAGTTGTCTTTATCAATTAATATAGAAAAGTGGGGGTTTTGAGAATTTTGAATGAAAATCAAATGATAAAAGATAAGATCAAATAAAACAATTGAAATAAATATCTAGTTCTCGGGTTCGGTTGTGTCAACAACTTGTGTTTATCTTTCCCATGCAACGTGTTACTATTCATTCTTCAATTTATCAACTCTCAATTAACTGAGAAGCTCTGATTAACGAATTCTTCCTTAAGTTTGTTAAGTTAAAAGTAAGCTCTTTAACTTAACATCTAGCTATTGGATAACCCTAAACAAGCTCTTAGGATTTAATGCAAAGCTAGTATGAAATGAACGAGAAGAATGAGTTGAATTAGATGAATAATTTCACAAGCTCGAATTAATGCATCTAAGTTGATTTGTTAATAAATATGCACGATATTCATTTGCTACTTTGGATTGGAATCTAATGACAATTACGGATCAAAAGTTCCAATCCTAGCAAGTAACTTGAATTTAAAGATTAATTGATTCAATTGGCCAAAGTGAATGCAATAATCACATAAACTCAAAAACGGGTTTACAAGCATAACAAATCAACAAATTGAAGTAGAGGAATAGATAAAACGTTACTAAAGAGTTAGAAAAGATAACAACATGTTAGTTGAACACAACGTCCCCCTCAAACTAGATAGAAAAGTCTTAACTACTCATAATTGAGGGGTTTCATACTTTTTAGCGAGTGTTCGCCTTGTATCACCACCACTATATGATAGATTATGCAAAATATAGTAAACAAGTAAATAAATACTAAGAAATAAATAGAGAAATAAAAGGGAAAAGAGAACTTAGCGAAGAATTGATCCGTCGGAATATGAAAAGCTAAAATCTTCAAGCTAAAACTAAGAACAAATGAAGAAGAAAATTTTATTGGAGAGAACTACTAGCTAATTCTCTTCTACTAAGTTGTGTCTTTCCTTCCTTACTAATGCCTCTATTTATAGGCAAAATTTCACAAGAAAACATAATAAAATATTGTACAACTACTCCATTATGATTCCACTAATTGGTAACCACCAAATCATGATCTTAAATTGCTCCATTAGTTCAAATATTGTATCATGGTATAGGTAAGGATCTTGGCTGAATTGTGCAATTGGAATTTCTTTTTTTTTGATATTTTAATAGAAAGTTATGAATTTTCTATCAAAACATGGCCCAAGAAATCCTCCATTCACATCACTCTCGGTTTTGCCCATTTTTGACCATGATATAATCCGAATCATTTGAAGACGTCAACATGAACGTTGTAGCCCTCTGAGCGTCCTTTCCAACAATATAAAGTGCAGGTCAATCCGAATTTTGTAGCAAAAGTTATGGTCAAATTACTGAACTACGCCAGTAAATTCGAGCTGCTGATTTTTTTACGCTTTGTCATTTCTCTTCAAATGGTCATAACTTTCACTAAGGAACTCTGATTTGGGATCCTACAAAAATTTGGAAATCCTCTTTTGATATTCTTTGATATTGGCACAAGAAAAATTGTAGAAACAACTTTTCATAAAATTGCATCGGAGGCCCTCCATCTTTGAATTTGCTTGCATTTCGGTCCCAAGTTTCGTTTTCGCTCCGTTTTTATCCATTTTGGCTCCTTTTGATTTCTTGTGACTCTAAACACACAATAAAAGGAAAACACATAAAAATAAACATATAATACTAATAAAACACACAAATACGTAAAATAGAAGAGTTATTTAAGTGCTTTTCTAGCACTTATCAATGCCCCACATGCTTTAGGGCAAGTGGGAAATTGTTGGGGATAGTGCCCTTAAAGCATTGTAGTTTTACTTTGTTTTAGAAATTAATAAATGTGACATTTATTTTCGAACATATTAACATAGTGCATGCGATTTTATTGTCGTAAATATCATAGAATAAAATCCCTAATTTATTAAATGTAACTACAATCTTAGTATATAAGAGTTATATACAAGAGGATTGAGATTGTGGATAATAAACTTAAATTAATTCCGTGATAAAATTAATTGAAGTATGAGATCTTTAATTAAAGCATCACTAATGCGGCCCGTGAACATTGTGAATGTGATCGTCTTATCCGGATCGTCGACGTGGAGACATCTAGATGGGGGCATTTATATATAATGAGATTATATATGACGTGGACCGATTTGATTTGATATTTCACATTAAATTCCGTTATTATGTGAAATTCAAATTAAATCATAAAGATGATCATATATGGATAGATCTTAATCCTGAGGTGAATATAGACTCCTATTTGTTTCCATGTGCTTCTTAATTTGCTGGTTTATGTTTGCAATCGAGCATTCACAACACTGACATTTTAGATTCGCATTTGAAATAAATGATTGGGAATATCATTTACAGATATGAAATCCATTCATTCCTGTGGGAAGTAGAGAGACGATTCCCTCATTTATTAATTCTGGAACTGAGTATTGGGCCCAACTAATTTATAATTAGCACCACTCACTAGTGAATTAATGGTAAATGAGGATAATAAGTAATTGAGAAGGTAAACAGAAAATTCCTTGGTCAATTACGAATTGTCTATGGAGAATTAATCCATATGTAGTGATTATATCAATGAACTGCTCAAATACGTAGAGTAAGATATTCTATAATTACGAAGAGTGCAATTCCATATTTTTAGTGGAGTAATAATGGAATTCATAAGTTGGGAAAATTAATTAAAGAGTTTAATTATTTTTCCAATTTATTGGAGCTTCTAATTATAGGTCCATGGTCCCCGGTACACCTTTCTAATTAGTGACGGACTTGAAATGCAGTTTAATAAATCCTAATAAAATATGGGAAATAGTTTCCATATTTATTAATGGCTTAATGGTAAATATAATTGAAAATGAGATATTAATTATATTTACTCTAATTATGGGATAATCATAAAAGTTAATAATATCTACAAATATTGAGAATATCTAATAGATATTATTTAACTGAAAGTTGAGTTATAATAGGATTTAACTCTTCATTCGAGAAGATTCTAGAGGTTGGATTCTAATGGGATTAGGCATATCCTACAACTATAAATAGGAGATCTCTTGTTAGACAAGAGAGAACACAACACAACCTTATTACAGTTGTAGAAAATTCGTTTCTTCTGTGAGACAGATCTAACGAATTTTCTCTCCTAATATTGAGTTCAGGTAAGCTCAATAATAGTGTAGGATCCCACCCAAACCAGTAAGCCAACTATACGTTTTCATGAGTTGAAAATAACGTAGAGAAAGAATTAGGAATTCTAGATCTTTATTTGGAGTGCCCACACACTGCCGTCAATTGGAAGGATTGTACTAGAAGGCTGTGACTTCTACTAAATCCAATTTCGTAGCTTTTGTCAGATCCAATTCGTGTAAGGCTAATTCTAAAGGTTAGTTCACTAATTCCCATTAGATCTATTAATTTAGATTTATTCATGATTTATATTCATATGGCCGTTCTTTGATTTGTGAAATTTTGAGAAATTTTACAAAATCGCTTCCGCTATATCATATCAGATCTGATTATTGGAAATTTTAAACGCTAGAATTGTTCTGGCCATGCAATAATTTCCAACAAGCCCCATCTTCGTCTTCATCAAAATCGGTGACTTCCTCTTTGAACTCGTAATTGATCCTTCACAGAAACGAGTTCCAAAAGAGGGTTCTAACAGAGAAGGCGATAAAACACAAACGTCCATGGCCAATTCAAATCCCTAATTCTTTTCAGCTCAACTTTCTTTCAGCTCAAATTTCTTCCTCTCTTCAACCGCGATTCTCAATGCCAATGCCATTGGTATCTGAAACTCACAAATTCTTCATCCCATTCAATGCCCATGGATTATTCGTCAGTGAACATGTCCGACCAGCCGCCAATGCAGTCCGACCAACCGCTAATGCAGTCCGACCAGCAGCCAATGAAACCAACACACGGTATTTCATCGCACTTTCTTACTTCAATCCTCGGATTATTAAGGGATAAAATATGATTTCCTAAATATTATTTAAAGCATGTATAATTTGGACAATGAAATAGGTTGCTGTTTTTTATGAATATGTATGGTAGTTGTTTGAGAAGATATTTTTGTGATTAAATAAGTTGTTTTTTATTCTATGTATGCTAGTTGTTTGAGAAGATATTTTTGTGGTTCAAGTTTGATTAACAACTCAATCTTTGATAGACTTACTCAATCTTTGATCTACTTTGTTAAGAGTATTGGGGAGTTTTTTGATTTATTTATTTATTTTTGATATTGGGGAGTTATAATCTAGAGTTTGTGGTTTTGGAAAGTTTGAATGAGCCAAGAAATTTTGTATTCATATTGTAAAATTACTCTATTAAAATTGTAGAACTTTACTATCTTGTTAACTTTTATCTATATATATTCTAACAATTATAGTCATGCTAACATGGATTTCTATTGGGGGTAGTGGTTAGGTTAGGGTAAAAGCTTATGTAAAAGCTTTTCTATTTGGATTTCTTCGTACTAAATACAATGTATTGGTTTATCGCGAAGAATTTGAATATTATGTATAAAGTTTCTAATGCAATTGTGTATACAGGTTTTGAGGTTTGTGACTCTAATGGTTCAATGATGTATACAACTAGAAGTGGCGAGGTTGATACATTAAATGTAGAAGGGACTGAAGTCGATGGAGAAATTGGTCATGCATCGAACTATAATTTAGAAAAAGAACCAGTGGGTGGAATGAAATTTGGGACTGTTGACGAGTTGTACGCGTGGGCTTTCCTATCAGAAAAAAATCTTCGAAAAAGGGAAAAATGACAGCGTTCTAAGAAATGTGACACTTGTGTGTGCTAAAGAAGGTAGTAGAAAAAGGATTGTCTTCTATATGGTTTGATATACACATGTGTTTTCATATTCTACATTGCTACAAGACAGAAAAATAGCTATGAAAAAATGGTTCTCGGTAGATAATATTCACAGTCCATTTTACATACTCTGAGAAAGCAAAAATAATCGATAAAGTCACCAGAAAGGAATAAATTCAGGACAAAACTAATGTGAACTAATATCCCATTACATTGTACAATAGATTTGAGCAGTAATATGCAAATAAAACATCTCAATTTTTTCACCTTCTAAGATGAAACTCAAAGAATATAGTTAATTAAAGCACATCACGAAAATGAAACCTTTCAAAGTGAAACTTTTCTTTTCAAATCTCCCAATGATTTCAACAACCCTAAACACGTAAATTACATGAATAAGAGCATGATTGGATAACCAAAACAATAGCAACTATTCAACCCCAAACATGCTACACAACACATGAAATCAAGTAATTCAGTTGGGAAATTGAATTAGAAGCTGCAAGACATCATTTCAGACTAATTGGGGATTTTAATTAGTTAATTAAGTATGTCTTTATTTTGTCGTAAACACCGTCGTTTCAAGACGTGCAAATTGGATTATTGAGCAAATTTGCCTTCTTCCTCAACCTCCACTTCTAAATTCTCTCTTCTCAGCCTCCTTTCTTGTAATTTCAACTGGATTTGGATGTTTTGTTCAAATCCCATCTTATAATCAAATAAAATTGATAATTATCCTTCATTTTCTTAGCTAAATTTTGCCCAAATCTGTGATATTTGTTGAACCATAACAAAATATTTCCTTCCAACAGCATGAAACTCAACTAGTTGTGCTCGACTACTAAAGTCCTAAATTTGGCACAGTGCTCGACTACTAAATTCGCACATTGCTTATTTGAAAAAAAAAATCTCTCATTGCTCCACTACTCTTTTACTTATGGGATTCTTCACAGAGCAACAGAGTAAAATGCATAATCGCAAGTAATATGGGACTCACAAGAAAAAGGAACAGATCGCGAATCCCATTCCAATTGAATACCTAAGAGTAAAATTGCATAATCGCAAATTTGAATACCTAATTTGGATGAACTGTGCAACGAATGAGAGGGAAATATAGCGAGGCGTCGGGAGGGAAAAATAGCGAAGGTCGAGCAAATTTCCGGTGGCCGCCTTCAAGAACTGCGGCTGTTCAAAATTTTGAATTTATTGGTCTGATGCCGATCCTTCTTCCTGGAAATCCCCTTCAAACGTTGGCGTTGAGAATCGCGGTTGAAGAGGGGAAGAAATTTGAGCTGAAAGAAATTAGGGATTTGAATTGGCCATGGACGTTCGTATTTTCTCGCCTTCTCTGTTCGAACCCTCTTTTGGAAGAAGAAGGGAAATTCGAAGAAGCTCTCGTTTCTGTGAAGGATCAATTACGAGTTCAAGAGGAAGTCATTGAATTTTGACGAAGACGAAGATGGGGCTTAGATCTGTTTCTCCCTCTTCGAATTAGGGCAGGAAGAATGAATTCTCCTCTCTCTCACTCTCTCTGTGTGCAGATCCGATGAAAAAGGGAGAAGAAGACAACATTATTTTGAATTTTGAAAAAGTGTCCTTCTAGCATTATTCATCTATATATTAATAAAGAGAGGCACATTTTTTGAATTTGGTTGGAGCCAATTTTTCCCGCTCATAAAATTTCATTTATATTGGCTCTTTTGAATTTTTTGAAAACTATTTTCCTACTCATAAAATAACAAAAATATCCTTATTTTATCATTATCCTTAAATAGCCATAATTATCCTACCATAATAATTATCTACATTCGCTAATTTTATATTGTATATCTATATCTATAAAAAAAATTATTTACATTCATGTTTTTTATTTATTCATAATCTAGGTCTATATATATATATATATATATATATATATATATATAAATAGAGACCGATTTCGGAGGAAAATTTTTCGTTTATATTTTAGCATTTTTTGAATTTGGTTTTCCTACTCACAACACATTAATTACATTTTACAATAGATATATAGAATATATATTAACATATAGATTAATAATGATTAACCTTATATATTAGGACTCTGATTCTTTCCTTCCTTTCTTTTTTATATATTCGATATTAACATAGACTATATATTAGGAATCCGATATCCGTCTTATTGTCTTTAGCTTATCATCATGTATGTATTGAAATATTTTATTTATAAATGAAGTAGGTATAAATTATAAATAGTAAGTCTAAATTATAAATTGATGTAGACATACATTTTGAACAAAATTTAGACATAATGTAATTTATTAGATATTCCGCCAAATTCCTCCTCTTTTCTAGCGACAATTACTTTTAAAAATAATGAACTATTTTTAGAAATAATTAATTTTTAGATTTAAATATCAAAGAACTGAAAAATAATTCTATACAAAATAAAATTAATTAAAATTAATAATTTTGTTAAGATTTAATTTTTTTGGGATACAAAATTACTATTCATTCAATTTTGACACAATTTTTTTTAAAAAATGTAACATTAAAATTTAAAAATTACACTAGGCTCATTAATTTCTTTCGGAAATAAGTAATTATTTTAAAAATAATAAGCAATGAAATTTAATTATTATTTGCAATTTCGCTAAAATTTTATTTTGTGAAGAAACAAAATTATAATCCATTAAATTTTTAAAGATAGTGCAAAATTATAATCCATTAAATTGATGTTACGAACTCAATTTTAAAAGAAAAGTGCCACATGAAAATTAAAAAATTAGATAGAATCTTTTAATTAAGTTCATAAATAATTAATTAATTTTAAAAATAGAAATAGTTAAAAAATTAACATTAATTAAAATGAGCAATTTTGCAAAGATTTTATTTTAGCGTTATAAAATAAAAATGTAACATCAATTTTTCTAATTACTTGAATATATATATCTATATCTGTATCTTTTGTATTATAAAATATCTTTTAAATTATATTCGTACAATTCTTAAAATTGCGGCTATTAAGCTAATTATTTTGGAAATAATTAATTCTTTTTAGAAATAATCAATTTAAAACTGAAAATTATTGAAAATTATTTATATTGCACTTAATTATTATTAAATATATTACTAATATTTAATTGAACATTGTTTCAATGGACAAAGATTAATCAAAATTAATTATATTTTTCAAAGGGGAGAAATATAATTAATTTGAAAAACAAAAAATAAATAAAATTCATGAGCTTGCTACATTTAGCAAGATTTTCCCTAAAATTGAAATAAATTTTTTACATTGTAGGATATCTTTTAAATTACAAAATATCTTTAAAAGTAGATTTATATAATTAATTCTTCGAACTATAGATTTAAAGCTAATTATTTTAGAAATAATTAAATATTTTTATAGATAATTATATAAAAATTAAAATTAATTCTGTGATGATTTAATTGGTTTTAGTTTCGTTAATAGAAATTTACACAGTTTTTTTGAATGAAAATTAATCAAAATTAATTATATTGCAATCTGTTGCCAAGATTTCTCCTAAAAAATGAAAGATTTCTCTTAATATCTTTAAATTAAATTCATATCAGTCTTAAAGCTATGGCTATTAAACTAATTACTTTGACATAATTAATTCATTTTAGGAATAGTTAGCTTAAGAATGAAAATTAATTAAAATAAATTATACTAAAGTTAATTAATTCATTCCGATGAAACGATCATGATGCGACATTGATGGGAATGATAAAGTTCTAGCAGAGGCCGTTGAAGAAGAATGGGCAGTTCCCCCTTATTTCATTTTCACTCGACTTCGATTAAATGAAGATGTGGCCGAGACAAAGATAAGGACAAGACCGGGGTATTGGGTCTGCCAAACTGTACCCACTACATTGTCATTTCTATAATATATTTATGTGTTGATTATATTTCACAATAAAATTTTAGAAATTATTATTCATATATTGATTATCAATACCATGTATCACACCGATGTATAGTTAATATTCCCCAATCTGTATTCGAATATAATAAAATGCAAAATAATTTAAAAAAAAACCTATAAGCTCAACAAAAGTTAACAGAGTTTTTTATTTTGATTATTTTAATAATTATAGCATTTAATTTAATATTATTTTATTTTGTATTTATATTATCGCAATCTCTATTACAAATTGTTATCTTATTCAATACAAGGGAAACTTTGTCAAAATTTTTGTAGAATTCTTTCACTATTATATTAATTAAGTTTAGTGCTCTAATCAATATTCAAATTATATTTTTTGTTGTTCTATTTTTATACTATTAATATTTATCAAAACCTTTATTTGTTGTAAATTAAGAAGGTGTTTGCATACAAATTTTAATGTATTTTTATGAGTAAAAAGTGAAAGAATGAGTGAAACTGGATGGATGTGATTTGTTTGATCAAATTTGAATTTTAAAAAGTAGGAGAAAGTACGAATTTTTAAGAGTATGCTAACATGCTCTAAATTTTGTGCTTTTTGGTAAGTTCGCCTTTGATGTTTGTAGGATGGATTAGTATGAAATACAAGCGAAATTATGTCGAAATTTTTATAAAATTATTTTATTGGCTATATTAATTAAGTTTATTGTTGTGACATATTATTTACTTTATTATCATTGAGGTCTTCTGGATTGCTTAATGAGATTTGTTCTTACTTGTGCTATTTTAGGTTACCATGTGTATCGATCATACATCCAATCCTTACGCATTGCGTGACAAGAAAACCATGAAGGAAAGACTACAACATGTTGTCCATTGCGCATTAAAGATTAATGTATTTTATGGATTTTATAGTATATTTGGTATTATTGTCCTATATAATTTTGTGGATAGTTAACGAATATTATTATTGTTGGATACGAATGAAAAATTATGTTGTTCATGGAGATTTTCGAAATGTTGATCGTTACAAGTTGTACCAATATTCATAGGTTGTAATTGACCGAAATACAAATGAAACTCTGTTGAATATTTTTCTGTTTTTTAAAAGTGAATATGTTTTATTTAAATCATGTGATATTTTCGATTGCAGTGTTATTTTTTATAATCATTTTCAATACTGATAATTTATATATATTAATAGGAATTATGTATCAATGTACCCGGATCCCCGTGCAGCGCACGGGTGTTACTGCTAGTTATGAATAATCCAAGCAAGAATTAAATTTAAAAAAAATATGGAAATTAGAGGATAACTAGGATTGCATAAATTTTTATACTTTGTTTAATTTAGCATTAGATTTGTAGCCCGATTTGATGAAAGAATTTGGCCAATTGGCACATCTAAGGACCCAACTTTTAGAATCATTGCATCTGGAGGACATACTTTAAGAATTTTGGCATTTAATGATCTATTTTCAATTTTTGTTGCACAACAATTACTTTTTTCTAATTCTAATAAAATATGTAACTAGTAAATTCAATACAATACTTTCCATTCTTAAAAATTCCATTTCAACTTTTATTTTCATTACATCATTATTTTTGCCCATGACTTCGCAGAAAATTTAAATTAATGCACATGATTACTATTCACCTAAATTTTTTTAGAAAAAAATAAAATAATATTTAATTTAATGCATTAAAAATAAAATAAATAGATAAATGAAGGAAAAAAAGACACGAGAATAAAATATTAACATGTAGTGACATTAACTTTTAATTCTAATAATCATATTGAATTATGATTGACATTTTTTTTGGAGATTCGATCAACCAAATATGAGTTCTAAATAATTGATTAAAATCTAAATGATCACATGTTAAAAAAAATCGAAAAGATTATTTTATCTAATATTCCTATTAAAAATAAATCTTAAAAAAAATTCATTACAAGGAAGAAATGATTTTCGAGACAATAAAATAAGCTTATAGAAACACAAATAAAAAATTTTAGAAGTAAAAATAAAAAAGAAAAAACCAATCCCAAGCAAATAAAAAATTGTGGTTGATCGTAATCTGACATGATTCTTAGAATTAAACCGTTAATGTGGTTACATGTTAATATTAAGTCTCACATCTTTTGTTCCTTCATTTATCTATTTATTTTATATTTAATAAATTAGATATAATGTTATTTCAAAAAATTAAGTGAATACTAATCATGTGCACTAAATTAAATTTTGTAGAACTCATGGGCCAAAATACCAATATAATATTATAAAAAATTAAAACATTTAGGACCAATTTCCGCATATTGAAAAGGTTTTTTTTTCAATTTAATTGTTGCATATTTTGCTTCAATTAGAAGGTATGACATTATTGTCATTTTATCATCAAAAGTCCTTGTTGTGCAACTAAAGTTGAAACTAGATCTTTAAATGCCAAATTTCTTAACATAGGTCCTCAATACGCAGAGACCTTAAAGGTTGGATCTTTATTGTGCCAATTAACCAAAAGAATTTCAGTTCAAATAAATTTGTATGTAAACTAGGGTTGATGTATTATTGACCTTTTTTTTCTATCCATGAAATTTTATTAACACTTTGCAACAATGCGTAGTTTTGGGGGGGCCTACTGGTAACGCAAATTCCTTTCCCCAAAAGATTATTTATATAAAGCATAGGTAGATACATTGCACATAAGGTGTGTCAGTTGAGTTGGCAAAGAAGCTGTTGTTTTACACATTTGGTCAGCAGTTTGAATCTTCAGGACAACCTTTGGCAATTGCTTTTCACATTTATATTATGCTTTTTTATTCTTTTGACCTTTCTCACTTGTTTTTTTTCCACATTATTATATAATTATTCATCTTCAATTATTTACCTTAAGTTATTTTTCTTATCATCTTTTCTTTTATATCTTATTACATATTAATTTAATTATTTTTTATTTTTTATTTATTTTCTTTTTTTTTTGGATTTTCTTTTCTTATATATATATATATATATATATATATTTTATAATTGCGTAATTACTAAATTTAGGTAATATGAAAATATATAATTTGTCTTTCCCACGCAATTATCAATTAAATTGAATACGTCAGTTACCTCTTTTCTCTCTTCACATAAAATATCTAGTTCCATATTTCCGTGAATATTTGTTACTCTAATTTTTGAAATCTGCAACTTCGAGTTTATAATAGTGTATAAGTAAAATAGTTTATGAGTCGTAATTGTTTATATTATTTTCCAGTTCTACTCATTTTTGTATCATATTTTGTATTTCGAATACTAATTTCTGTTTATTGATTTTATTTTTATTATTTTTATTATTATTATTATTATTATTATTATTATTATTATTATTATTATTGGACTGTTGTTTGTCTTCAATGACTCATCCATCAAGTCATCCATGTCCAACGAAAATGCTAACATCAAACGAAAGAAAATTGTTATTAGGAAATTTTGATTTTTAAGTGGTTCTCTTTGATACTATTTTTTAATGTTAATCTTGATTTTTGATATACAGTTTTGACAATTAGAAAAAATTATTATTTTTTGTCATTTTCAAACAAGAATATATAATGAGTTTAGATATAAGTTATATTATAAATGATTCTTATAATATGGAAAATCGGCCGGGCCCATCCAAGATTATGCAAATAAAATTTATCGTACTTTATTCCCCCTAAACTTAAATCCTAGCTACGCCTCTGTTTGCAGTGCTCCAATTATTGGTATGTGTGAGTACACGCTATTTGGCTAGAACTTACTTTTTTACGTTGTACGTATAGTGGTGTAGCTCATGAAACATGTAAATCACAACGATTAATTATTTTCAATATGTTATTATTGATGGTCGACTTCCGTAGAGTAATAAAAATCAATTTTTAATTAGCTGAGAAAAGTTAAAACTACGGCAATAGATGTTAATGTTGGCTGGGTTGTTGATATTAGATATTTGTGCTTAATAGTTGCCCTGCATGCATTATGATATATATGTAAAGAGACGTGTGAACTGAATTTCAGTTCAATTTTGCATTCTAAAATCGAGTAGTCACAATTTCTATAATTGACAAAATGTATCATCGTGCTCTCATACTAATGTTGCAAATATATGACATTCACAATTAATGAGGATTGTTTGGTACAATTTTAAATTAAAAATTATTATTTTTTTCTCTCATCATATCAACTGCTTGTTATATTTATTTTCATAATTATTTTCCTTTTTATATTTTCTAAGACACTTGATTTACTTTTTCCACAACCTCTATTCCATATACAATTAGCCTTCAAATTGAATAGTACATCTCATGTACTTCCCGGCGCTTTCATTCTACGGACGTTAAAGAAACATAATTAAACTTTTATACTAAAAAAAGACATCACACGACTATTTTATTTATCCATAATACATAACATAACTTTAATATTATGCAGACAGAATAATTACAACAAATTAAAGTATCAACAATAACGGTTCAACACAATTTAAACTTACAATACTTGTTGCAAAACTCACAACGTGCGCACTTTATTCATACCATACAAATCACACACAACAAACTTACTTGATAATACAAATTTTATTAGACACACATCCAAACACAACACGAAGCAATTGTCGACCAGACGTCAACTTCAACTCCGCCAAGTGTAGATAAATGATGATCAACATTGGTAGTAGCAGTAGCAAGCATAGGTAAAACCTGGCATGCCGTGATAATTTGTTTTGACACACTTACCATAGCTGTAATTGCGGTGATTGTAGTGCCAGTGCTTGCAGAAATTGTCGCATTTGTCATAGGAACATCCTCCATTGTATCCATCGGCACGTTGGGAACAATATTTTGCCTCCCCCCTTTCTATCCCTGCATAAATATATTGCATTGGATAAGAGAAATGTTACATGTTATTCGATATTGTAATTTTGGTTATGGAACATTATAGTTGGACACATCGATTTATGTATTGCGTAGTGTTGGCAATGGATCGGGTTCGGATCGGATCGGCCGAATCCAAATCCAAATCCAAATCAATCACTCCGATCCAAATCCAAATCCAAATCCAAATTCCTCAGATTGGATCCGGATCGGATCGGACCGGATCAAGAAAAAGTCCAAATACGATCCATATTGGTATAGATTTTTATAAAAAAATAAAAAATAATAAAAATAAATAAAAAATAAAATCAATTCGGATCAGATCGGATCGGATCGGGCCTGATCCGCTCCAAATCCAAATCCGTTTCGGATCGGCCGATCCACGGATCAATGATTTACGGATAGTCGGATCATAAAAAAATCGCTCCATTCGGATCGGGTATCCATCGGATTCGGATCGGATCGAATTTTTCTGCCATCACTAGTATTGGGCTTGCATAAGACGTGTCGAAATTTTGTTAATCAGTGAGACATTTACACTCCAGAAAATTGTTATAGATATTTCCCACAGACATGTAATCTTGTGTGTACAAGTAACATTACTGAGAAAAATTTTAGCTTTTCATGAAATATGTTAAGTAAATTAAAGTAAAAAAACCAGTATGGTTTTGAATGTGATCAGTTTTGATTAAATGAGATAATCTAAGAGATAGAAAATACAACAACATATTTAAGCTCCACACGGCCAGTTGGGATGCAGACTAATTAAAATACAACAACATATTTAAGCTCCATACGACCAGGTGGGATGCAGACTACTTACCAAAGGCAGCAATGATGAGGAAGCACAAGAAGAGAGAAAGAAAAGTAGTCTTATTTGCCATATCAACTCTCGCTTTAAACTTTCTAGTGTTTTTGATGATATAGAAGTAGGTGCATGAGACTTTATTTATAGGTAGAATGAAGGCACTATTGATCATAGAATTCCTTTAGGGTGTGTTTGATTGGGTATTTTTTCCTAGAAAAATCAATTTTTTTTTTCACATTTTTCCGACTTTTAGTCTATTTGATTGCATCTTTTTTTCCAGTAAAATGTTTTCTAGATTTTCTTGAAATTCGTTCTTTTCCTTGTTTTGATGGAAAACATTTTCCTTGGGGGATGTGGTTTTTGGTTTCCTAGAAAAGTTTACTCTTTTTTTTTTGAATGGGTAATTTTCTTTAACCATAAAGATAGGGAAAATGATCAAATTTTATGAAAAAATACAAAAAATAAGGAAAATAATACTATTTTCCAACTTGCAAATTAATGCAATCAAACACCTACAATTACCATTTTCCCTGAAAAATATTTTCTCGGAATTCATTTACCCGAAAATCGTTTTCTTTCCAAACGTTTTCCAACTTTCGAACCAAACACACCCTTATTTATTTTTAAATTCAGATGTGAATAAATAAGAGATGACCAAATCAATCAAGACAAGGCAAATTGTGCCTTGCTTGATGATATTTGTTTTGGAAAGAGTTTTGCCCACGAGATAAAACCTTAGACTATTTTATTTTATTCCGTCAATGAGGCTAATTAACCGATAATATGAATAAATTAACTGGTTGTGGCCGGTTGAAATATTCAAAGTCTTCCACCCCAATTGAAGTAAAATTTTTTTTTGATCAAATAAAACAACTGTTTTACCCATGAATAATATGAAAAATGTGAAAAATAATATTTTTGTATAGAGCATGCATTTACAAAGTATATATAAAACACTAGAAAATGAAAAAAAAATTGTCAAACAATATAGTATATCTTAGTTGTGCGTTTGGACTATACTAAAAGCGAGAAAGCCCTACCATAAATGGTTCAAAATTCATAGGTAGAAATTCGTTGCTGAACTACAAGGATGGAAATAAAACTTCCGCATAAATAGTAGGAAGGCATTGTAGTTCTGAAGGCTTAAGAGCATTTCAAATGATTTGTAGATTGTAAAAATGTGATTTTATGTGACACAAATTACTTATATGGCCATTGCCAACTCCAAGCATTCAGAGGCCTTATATATGCAAAATTTTATATCGAACGATTGTAACTGATTAAATTGTTTATTAAATAAAAACTTCTAACGTATATAACAATAATATATAGTATTGTAGAACTTGAAGTTCATTTTATATTTTCTTCTAGCAGTTTCACATAAAAATTAGACATTTAAGCTATCGCAACCAATATGGTCTAAAACGTAAGTTTGAATATATATTAATTCCATTTCATTTAACCTCTCTTGGGACATTATTGATAGAATGTACTATCTCCGTCCCGTAAAGATAATCCCATTTTCATTTTCACAAAGATTAAGAAATTTCAATTAATGATCTTGGAAAAGTAATACTTTAGAACATAATTCCTAATATACCATTGTATTTATTTAGTATTCCACTTTAATAATTTTTGTATGTTAATTAAGATGGATATTAAATAGCGGCATATGAGAAAACAAAAAAATTAAATATAGAAATGGAGCTGTATTTTGGGATATATTAAAATAGAAAATGAGATTATGTTTGTGGGACGGAGGGAGTATAAGATTTTATCTATTTTAATTTTGAAAAGCTGATCCATGCACAAACAACTATAACATGTATTGATGCAGCCGCACCTATATTTTCAAACTTTGATTATAAAGAACACAATTAATTCTTATTATTGAAGCAATCGAATGACCAAATGACGGAACCCGCAAACACATAAATAGAAGGGGAAACGTTGTCTTAGGGAGTGGGTTGCAGACTCTAACTGGACTAGAACTCCCAAGCAGACTCAAAAACAAATTCAAATAACAGGAACATTTTTAACAAACTCTTAAAACATTAGATGCTCTTTAATTTAGAGAGCCAACTTCTAAAACTCCACTCTAACAAACTCTTTAAATTAAGAATTTAGTTTAGAGAGTGAGTTTGACTCTCTAAATTTAGAGAACCAAATTCATTCTCTATAATTTAATGATTACAAATTTCAAAGTTCAACTCCTTGAACAATACAATCTACAATTAATTCTATTGGTCATAAATATTTAAAATATTGCCATTAATTAAAATTGGGACAAAATAATAAATTTTCTCAAATAAAATAAAATAAAACAAAGAGTTAAAAATAGAGAGCTTGTTGGAGTATTTAAAATTTTTCATTCTTTAGATTTAAAGATGCTTTCTATTTAATAGAATATGCTCTTTCAAAATAAAGAAATTGTTAGAGATGCTCTAACATAATTAGGCAAAATGATCATATCACACTTACTCTTTTTTTTATAGTATATCACACAATCTTTAAGGGTAAAATGAGACTTTCATCTCTAATATATCACATATTATGGCAAACATTATATATGTTTAGCATTATCCTTAAAAAATGAAAAGAACTGCTTAGTAGACTCAGAAACGAATCCTAAAGCGAAAAGAAAAGTAAAAAGAGCCAATAACCAACGAATGAAAGCTAATATATTAAGCATTGTCTATTTAGTGCATGTTACTATTCTTCTAATTATCTCATTTTAATTTATTTTCTTTTAATTAAATTTGAATTTGATCAAATTAATCACATCTACATATCTCGTGAAACTTCATCTACTCTACAAATATCCACTATTCAACTTCATTCATTCAGTCTCTCATCTCACATAAAAGTACATAATCATTAACTCTATTTATTTTTTCACCTCCTAAAGTAAGAGTTATCTTACAGGTAAGCTAAGAGGTGTCATACACGTAAGCTGTTAATTTTCAATCTACAATTGCCTTTGAATTTTTGTATTTTTATTTTTATTTGATTTGCTAAGTACGTCAGTGACAATTCAAGCACGCTGCACTATTAGTTATTGGAAGTGTTCCAACAACCATGACGCCATTAAAGGGTGATATGCTTTATTTTTTCACTATTTTTTTAATTTTTTTCTATTCTTCTTTTCAGTCAAATCATGTTTACGTCCATATATTTTATGGGACTTATATGTACGTGCTATACTAATCTCTATCATTTAACTCCACTCATTGAGTGTATTAGCATATAAATTAAAATATATTTTTATGAGTAGGAAGAGAAAGAATTAGTGGAGTTGGATGGTGGAGATTTAAAAGTACAATTATATGTGGATGTGAATTATTTGACCAAGTTTGAATTTTGAAAAGAATGAATTAAAATAGATATGCTAACAAATTCATCTCACCTCTTTTAAATAAAAATCCATAAAAAATTCAATCCTGTCACCCTTTTAATGTTTCAAATTTATTGGACTAGAGGAATTTGAAAAGTAGTTCGAGCCCATATATAAGCAGAGGTAGACTATGTTTGTATTTAATTTTATTTAGTTTATGTGCTCCATGGGTTGATACTTGATAAAAATATCTTAGATCGATGAATATATCCTCGTTGATACTCCTTCATTTATTTATTTATTTATTTTCTTTCTTTCCTTGTGGGGACTAAAACCAAAAAAACGAAAATGAAAAAAGAAGAGGACTTGCTATCTTTTTTGATTAAAACTTTAAGTTACTACTAATGAAAAAAAATATTAAAAAAAAAATATATGCCATTTGCTGCCAGAAATGACAGCCAAAAATGGGGGAACCCACCCCCACCCCCACCCCCTCCTCCTCCTTTTTTATCATGCAAAGTTGCAGCCAAGAAAGGAGGGAGAGAGAGAGAGAAGCGTGTGTCCCCTCAATTGCTGATTATCTATCGGAGGTGGCAGCATTGGGACTGAGGGTAAAATGGAAATATAGGAAAAAACCAGGGGGAAAAACCATTTTCCACCAACGAGATCATTCCCTCAAAGGTGAAAAAACGGGGGTCAAATTTGACCCCTCTTTTAGGTTTTTCCACGCCAAATTTAACTATTCCCCTTTCCCCCTGTACGCTATTTGTACTTATGCGGTGTAAAAACCCAAATTCAACATTAGAAATGTTCTAAGGTAGAAGAAAGTAACTTATGTGTTTGATTGGAAGAAAATATTTTCACGAAGCGTTTTCACGTAAAATATTTTCCACCTAAACCCATAGAAAACATTTACGTCGTTTGGCCAAAATTGTCTGAAGTGATTGTCAGAAACAAATCGATTTTACGTATTTGCGATCAAACAATAAAATGAGAAAATATTTTCCACGATTTGACATTTTGCATGTAAATTGTTTCAATCAAACACACCCTTATATTCATTATAAGTAAAACTATTATCAATAAAGAAATAACTTCAAAAAGTCTCTACCATGAAAGCAATGACCAATCACTCGCACCACCACCATCGCCACCGCTCCGACCGGAACTTCCTCCACCACAGCCGCCAGAACCCGCTCCACCACCAGAGCCGGAGCCTCCGCCGCTGGACACCCGAAAAGAACGGCGACTCAAAAAACTAAACCCCAATTGAGAACCTCCGCAGTCCTTGAACCCATTAGTTGAAGGCAGATTAAAACTTGAGTGAGTGCTCGGAAATCTCCTAGTTATGTGGATTGGGTTAGTTCTGTTCTGGCAATTGGGCGTGCAAGAGGATGCTGCGAAGCGAGATAAGAGACTACGCAGCAAAAGAGGGGATTTCCGGGTCAGTGTTATAGAATTCGAAACCAACATTTTCTTGGAACCGCTAGATTCCGGCTTAGATTATTCGCAGCAGAGTATACAAACGCACGCCGGTTTTGAGGTTTTAATGTGGAGATATTGGGTCGTCTTTGCTGGATTATCACACACAAACTTTTCAATGGGAGAGAAACGGCCAAACGAGCACTCAAAAAAGTACACGTTTCACGACGATTTCGTATTTTAAAAAGCGAATTTAAAATTCGATTTTTTGCGCACTTAATACTTTTTTTTTTCATCCCAACAGAATCTTAAATTAAATAATAATAATATTTTTATTTTTTTTATTATTTTATTTATTCCCTCGTTTAAATCTTATTAAAATAAGGGATTTTTGGTGCGAATAATTAAAAAAAAAGCAAGTATTAAGATTTAGTCAAATAATAAAGGTAGTATGATAATTAAGAAAAAGTTTGGTCTTGTAATGGTCAGTTTGGATGGAATCAGTCAGTTTCTTAGTTAGTCAAAGTCATTCTTGAAAACTTGGAGTGCGTATTTGGTTCATTTCATTTGAAATAAATTGCATAAAGGTCTAACTTTAGATATTGTTACAATCAAGTCAAAGTTTGAAAAATATATCTTTAGTCCCAAATTTAGTTAAATTGTATAATCTTTTATATTTTATTTTTTCTATGGGTGCTTATTTGATTAAGTAATTAATTTTATTGAATTAAAATTAATCCCAAATTTAGTTAAATTGTATAATAATTTATAATAAATATAATTATTGTACCTATATAAAATTATTATTATGAATATAAAATTATTATATTTATTATTAGCTATTGGTTAAAATTAAAATGTGCGTATCTCTAATGCTAAAGAAAATTTTGAAAGTTGTGATACTATATTAATACGAATAAATGCTCTTTGTGTTAAAATTTTTGATAAAAACCATTTAATCGGTATCAAATTAATTAATTAAAATTAATTACGGACCAAATAAGCACCCATAGACCCTTATTTTTTTCTATGGGTGCTTATTTGGTCCGTAATTAATTTTATTGAATTAATTTGATACCAATTAAATGGTTTTTATCAAAAAATTTCAACACAGTAGCATTTTTTTGTATTAATATAGTATCACAACTTTTGAAAATTTTCTTCAGCATTAGAGATGCGCACATTTTGATTTTAACCAATAGCTAATAATAAATATAATAACTTTATATTCATAATAATAATTTTATATAAGTACAATAATTATATTTATTATAAATTATTATACAATTTAACTAAATTTGGGACTAAATTTGGGACTAATTTTAATTCAATGAAATTAATTACGGACCAAATAAGCACCCATAGAAAAAATAAAATATAAAAGATTATACAATTTAACTAAATTTGGGAAAAGTATACATTTTTCAAACTTTTGGACTTGATTGTAACAATATCTAAAGTTAGGACCTTTTGTGCAATTTCTTTCAAATGAAATGGACCAAATGCGCACCGCACCCAAGTTTTCAGCAGTTGACTTTGACTAACGGTTAAACGGATGGATTCTATCCAAATGGACCATTTGCGCACCAAAGTTTTTTTTTGGGACCATTTGTGCTACCTTTTATTATTTGGGACTAAATCTGCAATATGACTTGTTTTTTGGGACTATTTGCGCCAAAATCCCTTAAAATAATAATATTTTTAATTTTACATATTTTCTATTTATTTTATGATTTTTGCTTTGTATATTCTTCAATTTTCTTTTATTTGTTGAAAAATTGAGGCAAATAATCTAAAAAAATAGAGTACTTTACGAGATTGGTAAAAAAATGGTGCGATTGGTAAAAAAAAATTGATGCGCGTTTGGTCCATTTGGGCGGAATCGATCCAATTTTGCCATTAGTCAGTCAAATCAAATTTTACTATTTGTCATTGTTTTTGCAAGTGATTTGAGATAAATATAATTATTGTACCTCGATAAAATTTTATGAGAATATATCACTGTAAAAAATATACCGAACATACAGAATTAATAAAATCAAATCAAAATATATAAAAAAAGAGAAATTAAAAGGGCCTACCCCCACCCAAAAACCGACACCATCGTCGCAATGGTGGTGCTGGTGAAATCACTACCAGATTTGGTGGTGGTTTCAACACCACCACCAAGATTTTTTTGGGGGAGGGTTTTTTTTAAATTTTGATTTGATTTTATTAATTTTTTATCTTCGATATATTTTTTATAGTGATATATTCGTACAAAATTTTATTGAAGTATAATAATTACATGTATCTCAAGTCAAATTGCAAAAAGATGACAAATAGCAAAATTTGACTAGACTAAAGGCAAAATTCGATGGAACGGGCACCAAATTTTTTGACAAATAGCGCCACGTTTTTTTACCAATATTGTGAAATGCTCTATTTTTTTGGACTATTTTTGTCAACTTTTCAAGAAATGAAAGGAAATCAAAGAATATACAAGAAAAAAAATCATAAAATGAATAAACAACACGTAAAAATTGAAAATATTATTATTTTAACAAGATTCCACAGAAAAAATAAATAAAATAATCAAAAATTTGAAAATATTATTATTTTATTCAAGATTCACTGGTTGTAAAAAAAGAGGACCTAAGTATACAAAAATCTAGTTTTAAATACAAATACGTCGCTGACGCTTTCTTAAAAGATCAAATCATCAAAAGAGTTTTTTTTAAATACCAGTGTGATAGTTTGGCTGGAGAGACACTTTCAATCCCTCTTACCTTTATTTTGACGAGCCATCAGCCATGGCACATTAGTCATGTTGTTTCTGTTTTAAAAATTAGTAATAAATATTTAAATGAGTATTTTTTTAATACTCTCTCCATCGTACATAGATAATCAAATGTGTTATAAAAATAATAAATTTGAGAGAATAATACAAAAGCTTATGGAAAGATAGAAGAAGTAAGTTAATATTTTGGAAAGGAGAATGAGAGATTTTATTGTTATTGAATGGGGGAATGAGCCCTTTATTTATAGAGTTACAAGATTGTGGCAAATATGTAAATCACAATACACGTTGGGGTAAAATAGTCATTCACATTGTAGATATTATAAATAGGTATCCAAAGTGGCTATCTAAAGTGGGTATATTTACAATACTCCCCATTAAATGACTATTTTATTTTATTAAGTGAAAGACAGTGATCAAAATCTTAAGGCGCTGCCTCGTTAAAACCTTGTCAGTAAAACCCAGTGGGATAAAAATTGGACAAAGGAAGAAGAGTATAGCGCGAACTGCTCCCCCTCAATATAATATCACTTGATATCTCTAAATCTGCGTATCCCAATATTGCGTACCAATCTTTCAAACATTGCAGTTGGTAGTGCCTTCGTCAATAGGTCTGCAAGATTATCACTAGAATGAATCTTGTGTACATTAATTTCATTACTCTTGTGAAGTTCATGGGTGAAAAATAACTTTGGTGAAATGTGTTTCGTCCTATTGCCTTTAATGAATCCATCTTTCAGTTGAGTAATGCAAACAGTATTGTCCTCGTACATCATGATTGGATTGGCTATAATAGATGATAAACCATACTCTTTTCAAATATGTTGTATCATTGACTTCAGCCATACTCATTCTCGACTTGCTTCATATATTGCGATCAATTCTGCATGATTTGAAGATGTGGCTGTGAGTTGATCGACCGGCAGGATATTGAAATTCCTCTGCATGTAAATAAATAACCTGTCTGAGATTTTGCTTTATGTGGGTCAGATAAATATCCCGCATCAACAAAGCCAATTAATTGAGATTTAGTCTTATTTGAATATATAGACCCATATCTACTGTTCCTCGAAGGTAGCCGAACACATGTTTGATTCTATTCCAGTACCTTTGCATAGGAGTAGAACTATATAGTGCCAATAGGTTTACTGCAAAGGTTATATCTGGTCTTATATTATTAGCAAGATATAATAATGCACCTATTGCACTAATATATGGCACTTCAGGGCTAAAGACCACTTCATTATCCCCCTCGGGGTCTAAAAGGGTCTTTTTTTTTTTCATCAAGGGACCGAACACCCATTGGAGTACTTAGTAGGTGTTCCTTATCCATATAAAATCACTTAAGAATCTTTTCTGTATATATAGACTGATGTAAGAATATCCCATCTTTAAATGTTCAATTCGCAAGCCAAGGCAAAACTTAGTTCTCCCAAGATCTTTCATCTCAAATTCTACTTTTAAATAATGAACCGTTTTTGGAATCTCTTCAACTGTCCCAATAATATTTAAGTCATCTACATATACAACAATAATGACAAATCCTAAGGCTGACTTTTTTATAAAGGCGCATGGGCATATAGGATTGTTTTTGTACCCTTCTTTCAGAAGATATTCACTTGGATGATTATAACACATACATCCGGATTGTTTCAATCCATAGAATGATCTTTGAAGTTTTATCGAATAAATTTCACGATCATTCGAATTATACGCTTCAGGCAACCTCAGTCCTTTAGGGATTTTTATATAGATATCATTATCAGTTATACCATATAAGTAGGCAGCAACCACATCCATTAGCCTCATATTGAGCTTCTCATACGCAGTTAAACGTACAAAATTTCGAAAAGTGATTGCGTCCATTACAGAGGAGTATGTTGCTTCATAATCAATGCCAAGTCTTTGCGAAAATCCCTGTGCCACAAGTTGTGCTTTATATCTCACCACTTTATTTTTCTCATTTCATTTTGTCACGAACACCCATTTGTGCCCTACTGGTTTGACGCCTTTTGGTGTTCGCATTATAGGTCCGAAAATATTATGTTTTTCTAACGGGGCTAACTCTGCTTGAATGGCATCTTTTCATTTCAACCAATCATCTCTTTTCCGGCATTCATTAACAGCTTTTGGTTCAACATCTTCCGCTTAATTGATTATATTGAGTGCTACATTGTATGCAAATGCATTATTGATAATCGTTCTTTTTCTATTCCATCTCTTTTTGGTGAAAGTATAGTTCATAGAAATCTCTTTAATTTCATCATTTTCAAGTACCTGAATCTTCTCAGGAGGTTCTTATTTGATTGTATCTAATGATTCATTAAGACCTTCTGCCTCCTTAATGCGATTATTTTGAGCATTTGCTCCCCTTTTTTCTCGAGGATTTTTTTCTTCTGATCTAGTAGGCCTACCGCGCTTTAGTCGTATTCTTGATTCATTTGCGATTTCAGTTTATTTTGAAATGTCAATTCGCATGGGAGCATTCTCAGCTTGAATATGTGATTTAGTTATTCCCTTGGCATTCGTAAAAGCTTTTGGTAATTGATCTGCTGTTCTTTGTAAGTAAATTATCTTTTAAACTTCTTGCTCGCATTGCCCAGTGCAAGGATTTGGATTGGATAATGTTGTAGTATTCCATGTCACTTCCTTTTCCAACCTTTCACATGTCACTTCCTTTTCCAGCTTTTTATTTTCTCTCCCTAAAGGTGGGAATACTGTTTCATCAAACTGGCAATTGGCAAAACGTGTATTAAAGATATTGCTTGTTTGAGATCCAAGATATCTAATTATGGATGGAGATTCAAAACCAATATATATTCCCAACCTTCTTTGAGGCCCTATCTTAGTACGTTGCGGAGGAGTAATGGGTACATATACTGCACAACCAAATATCCTTAGATGAGAAATATTAGGCTCCTTTTTTGAGACTAATTGTAATTGGGAGAATTTATTGTTGGATGTTGGCCTTAATCGTATAAGTTCCGTTGCATGTAAAATAGCATATCCCCATGCAGAAAGTGGGAGTTTTGTTCTCATGAGTAATGATCTAGCAATCAGTTGGAGGCTTTTAATAAATGATTCAGCTAGACCATTTTGAGTATGAACATAGGGGACTGGATGTTCAACTTTTATTCCAACTGACATATAATAATCGTTAAAAGCTTGTGATGTAAGTTCACTAGCATTATCCAGTCAGATTATTTTGATTGGATAGTCTGGGAAATGTGCTCGTAACCTTATAATTTGTGCGAGCAGTCTCGCAAATGCCATATTTCGAGTGGATAATAGGCAAACATGAGACCATCTTGTGGATGCATCTATTAAGACCATGAAATATTTAAATAGTCCACATGAAGGGTGAATGGGTCTACATATATCACCTTGTATCCATTCCAGAAATGCTGAAGATTCATTTCCGACCTTAGCTAGTGATGGTCTTATGATCAATTTTCCTTGAGAACATGTAGCACACAAACTTCACTAGATTGAAGAATCTTTTGACTTTTCAAAGGATTCCCCGCTTGCATTTCAATTATTCCCCTCATCATTATCGAGCCAGGATGACCTAAATGGTCATGCCAAATATTGAAATCATTTGGATTTTCAATCATCCTGCTAGATGTAACATGTACTTCAATTATACTAATATTAGTATAGTACAAACAGGAAGAGTATGCGGTCATCTTTTCCAATACTTGTTTCCTTTTGGAAACTATGGTAGTTATATATAGATATTCCATATTATTTTCTTTTATTGTCTCAATATGGTATCCATTACTCCGTATGTCTTTAAAACTCAATAGATTCCTTTTTGATTTAGGGGCGAGCAAGGCGTTATTGATAATAATTCGTGTTCCTTCTTTTAATATGATGTTTGCTCTTCCAGAGCTTTCAATAATTGCTGCCGAATCGGGTACTGTTATTACATCATTCTTTATCATGGTCAAACTCGAAAAGTACTTTTTGTTTCTTAATATAAAGTGTGTAGAAGCACTGTCTACTAAACAGATTTATTCATCCATGATTTTGGAGACAGTCAATGGGCGACCAATATTCTTTCTCATTCAAAAGAAATAATGAATTTTAGAATATTTTATTTATATATAAAATCAGAATATAACATTTTACATGCTCACACTGCCACACAAACGTATTATACATTATTATTTATTATACAAACACACATTACACATTATTATTTTTCATACAGACACATATAGAGACCACGGTTATTATAATATTTTCAAGAAACATCAATTCACATTCTATTGTTCGTAAAAATCTACAATTTCAAGATGTGTCGCTCTTGATGGCTCCAAGAGTGGATTGTCTTCTTTATATGAGAAGTTTGTCTCAATATTATTTCCTTTCTCCCTTTTAGATGCTTGATATAAATCAACAAGGTGTTTAGCGGTTCGACAGACTTTTACCCAGTGTTCTTTCATGCCGCATCTATGGCACGAATTATCTGACTCCCTTGTTGATTCATTTACATTTCTTTTATAGAGATTTTCCCTTCTTTCACCATGATTGCTGACTTTCTTAAATTTTGGGGAATTGTCATTACTATTTCTATACCATCAAAAATTTCGTCCTCGACCACGGCCTCGATCTCTGCCTCGATTAATGTCAAAACTGTATCCTTACCTGCTGTATCCTCTTCCATGACTTGTAGATGCTATGTTGTTCACTTCGGGCAGTGGTAAAAATCCCGTTGGACGAGATTCATGATTTTTCATTAATGGCTCGTTATTTTATTCGGCTACAAGTAAACAAGATATCAACTCTGAATATTTTTTAAAACCTCATTCCTTATATTGTTATTGCAGGGCAACATTTGAGGCTTGAAAAGTGGAGAATGTTTTCTCTAATATATCATTCTCCGTAATAGTTTCTCGATAATTTTAATATTGACGTAATTTTGAACATTGTGGAGTTATATTCATTTATTGATTTAAAATCTTGTAGCCTTAAATGTAGCCAATCGAAACGAGCCTTGGGGAGGATTACTTTTTTCTGATGATCATATCTTTCTTTTAAATTGTTCCAGAGTTCAGAAGGATCTTCAACCGTAAGATATTTATTTTTCAGTGATTCGTCGAGATGATGACGAAGAAAATCATAGCATTAGCATTGTCCTTTTCTGATGTTTCATTTTTTTCTTTAATTGTATCATCGATGCTTTTTGTATTTAAATGCATTTTGACATCAAGAATCCATGAAAGATAATTCTTTCCAGTAATGTCGAGTGCCGCAAACTCTAATTTTGTAATATTGATGCCATACTATAAAATAACAATAAAAATAAGTTAGAAAATCAATTAACTGGACAAAATTATTACTTTTATATCAACTACCAGACAAAATAATTACCGTTGTATGTATGGTTATTATTAGATTTATAAGAAAAGTAGGTTAATATTATGTTGTTTGGTAATAATTAAGGCAAGTGTGAAATAATAAAGGTTGGGTAGATTAATAGTGATGTTGAAGAAGAAAGGAAAAAATATTCTCTTATCTATCATTTTTTTAAAGTATGATTGATTACTTATCAATCATGTGATAGAGTACCATATTAGATACATGTAAAAGAATATAACATAAACAATATAGTTTAGATTTGCCTTCAATTACTTTAGTTAATATAAGCTGTATAAATAGTTACACCTCCACTAGGTGGCAGTGTCTCCTTTGAGCGTGGTAAACAGTAGTACACAAAGATATAAGAATTCATACAACCACCCAATTTGTGATAGTTATACTCATCACGAAAATGGGTATTTCAGTATTTGAATTGTAAAATAATTAAACTATTTGATGGCTTAGTCTACTATTTAGTAATTAATAATAAATTCTTGATCAATAAAGAATCTCCTAAATTGTCCCACATGGCTATAAAACTATTTATCTAATATAAAAAGTGTGTGTGTACATTTTTCATTTGGTGGTTCATCCCACCACTTGAATTAAATTATAAGGATCTCTATGTTCTAATACATACCTTTATTTACAATAGGTTTTTATATTACCGTTTGGTTGGGTATATATTCAGAGCAGAGCAGTCGTGCTGATGATATGTTATAAAAATAATAAAATTTGAGAGAATAATACAAAAGCTTATGGAAAGATAGAATAAGCAAGATAATATTTTGGGAAGGAGAATGAGAAATTTTATTATTATTGAATGGGGGAATGAACCCCCTATTTATAGAGTTATAAGATTATGGCAAATGTGAATTAAAATACACTTGGGAGTAAAATAGTCATTCATGTTGTAGATATTATAGATAGGTATCCAAAGTGAGTATATTTACAATAAAATGGTTATTTTTACACAAATTAATAAAATTATGATTAATTACATTGAAACATTAAACTTTATCTTATTTTTCATATATAACGTAATGCATCATTAATTATTTGGTTGAAATATTTTGAACCCATGTAGTTAACATGCAATAATAATAAGGTATATTAATTAGGAGTAAGCATTGAAATGAAAAATTAAAGACATAATATCGTAAGTAAATTATCTTTTTGGGACGAACAAAAATAGTATACTGGACTATTTTTATGGGACAAAGGGAGTATATCGCTTCTTCATGGTAAAATGTGACTAGAAGAGACAATTTTCCTTTCAGAATTGAGGAGGAGATTGATGAGTTTTTTAGTGAAATGGGATATAGCCAATCGTTTTGAAAATGGTAAAGACCAATGTATATTTGACAGTTTACCCTAGTATTACAAAATCCCCAATGATCATGACAACAATATTAAAATGAATACATTTTGAAAAACAATTAGATAAGGGCAATTCTCCTTCTCAAAGCTATCTTACCTATCCAACGTCCACACTTTTTACATTATAAAAAGGGAAATTGGTGCAAATGGTCCCAAAAAGTATGGTTATTGCTGGTTTGGTACGAAAAAATATACTGTGATTGGTCCAAAAACATTTGGTGTGAATTTGATCCAAATTGATGGAATCCATCTACTTTTTTAGATAATTACCTCGAAGTTTGCTACTTTGTCTTCTTCTCCACAGGTATTTTGGTCATTCAACTTAAATAAATTGCATAAAAAGTCCCAACCTTTTGGGATTATTAGTTTATTACAATCAGATCCAGAGTTTGAAATATGTATAAACTAATCCAAAATTTAAGTTAAATTGAAAAATTTCATCTTTTATTATATATATATATTCCCCATAATTAATGTTATCAAATTAATTTGATACGAATTGGATAGTTTTTATTGAAAATTTTCAATATAGCAATATTTGTTCGCATTAATACCATCATTTTTCAAAAATTTCTTTATAATAAGACACACACATATTTTGATTTGAACCAATGGTTAACAATGACTATAATTATTGTATCTCCATAAAAAATTAGTAGGAGTATCTCACTATAAAAAACATGTTGAATACACAAAAATAAAAAAAGGAAATTAATTAATGTTTCAATATAATTTTACTATATCTCCATAAAATTTTGAAAATTTCATCTTTTCTTTTTAAAATATGAACTAACAACTAATAATTAATGGTCTTTTGGGAAAAAAAAGTAATGTGATTGTTAGATTTCTATAAATATATACTTTAGATGTTATAACCGGAATTTTCGCCAATTAAAATTTTAACTAATACCTCGTCAAATCCGATATATATGTGTCAAGGTCTAGGTCATCGAAGGATCATTTCTTTATCTATATTTTATTTTCACTTTTTTGGTCTTTTTTCGAAAATGTCCAATAATGTATGTTGTCTATTTATGAAACTATCTTAAGTGTTTTTGAAAAAATCTTGTATTGTCAATATTTTGGTAACTACTATCGAAACTTTGACATGCTACCAAAAGTTCCCATTTATAATTGTGTTGACTATTGGGTCCAATTACAATTTTTTAGGTTTATATTATAATGCAAGCAATAATTAAATTAAAAAAAGGAAATTAGAGGATAACTAGGATTGCATGATTTGTTATTTCTGATGATATTCTTAATGCTCGTGAAAAAGTAAATTGTGCTAAGTAATTGGGATAGGGGAGTAGTAAGTTGCCATGGTTTTTTTCCCTTTTAATTGAGCACCACAATTCACAAATGGAGTAACCACATTATATTTTGTGTTGTAAACGAGTGAGTTTTCATTTTAATTCTTATTATCAAATTCATTACAAATGACCTATATTCACAGAAAAATATTAGGGCACATCATATTACAAATATTGATCCAGTATACAATAGTCATTCACATAAATAAAACATAGTCATTTCTTTTAAAACACCTTTCGATGCTTTTCTTTATCTTTTACAACACTTCCACTTAAATGACTGTTTATAGAACTATATTTTAAACTTTTTTGTTGAAAAACTTGGACGTGTTGTCGCAGTACGCCAAAATTTATTTTATTTCCTTACTCGGTTTCAAAACTACAAATTAATGTAGAAGTGGTAAGTAAGGGTCGAACCCAAGAGGAACGGTGTTTAATCTAGTTGTTCTTATCAATTAATCTAGAAATGGGGGTTTTGTGAAGTTGGATGAAATTTGAAAATAAAATGACAAAATAAAAGAGATGAAAATGCAACAATTGAAGATATATCTAGTTCTCGGGTTCGGTTGTGTCAACATCTTGTGTTTATCTTTCCCATGCAACGTGTACTATCCCTTCTTCAATTTATCAACTCTCAATTAACCAAGAAGCTCTGATTAACGAATTCTTCCTTAAGTGTATTAAATTAAAGTGAGTTCTTTAACTTAACATCTAGCTATTGGATAATCCTAAACAAGTTCTTAGGATTTAATGCAATGCTAGTGTGAAATGAACAAGAAGAATGAGTTGAATTAGATGATCAATTTCACAAACTTGAATTAATACATCTAAGTTGATTTATTAACAAATATTCACGACATTCGTTTGCTACTGTGGATTGGAATCTAGTGACAATTACGGATCAAAAGTTCCAATCCTAGCACATAACTTGAACTTAAAGATTAATTGATTCAATTGGCCAAAGTGAATGCAATAATCACATAAATTCAAAACGGGTTTAAAAGCATAACAAATCAACAAATTGAAGTAGAGGAATAGATAAAACGTTAGCAAAGAGTTAGAAAAGATAACAACATGATAATTGAGCACAACTTCCCCCTCGAACTAGATAGAGAAGTCTAACTATTCATATTAGCGGGTATCACCACTGCTATATGATAGATTATACTTCACTATCTCAAGTAATATATAAAAACTATAGAAATCACGTAAATAATGCTAAGATTTAAATAGAGAAGTCTAACTACTCATATATGCGGGTTAAATACTTATAACGGCGTAACGCCGTGTATCACCTCTGCAATATATGAGAAATTATCTTTCTCAAATATGAAAAATAAAAGAAGAAGAGAAATTAGTGAAGAAATGCTCCACTAATCATATTCACGGCCGAAGTATCGTCGATTGATTTTTCGAACCTATATTTAGGTTCTTACTTCCGCCCGAATATGAAAAACTAAGAGCTTTCAAGCTAGAACTAAGAACAGATGATGAAGAGAATTTTATTGAGGAGAAAGTTGGAGAGAATCACAAGCTAATTCTCTCTACAAGTTGTGTGATTCAAGCTTGGAAATGCCTCTATTTATAGGCAAAATATTACACCAAAAAATATTAAAAAATCATAAAAGTCTTCCTTCATGAGTCTATTGTGGTGTGCTTAGATTGTTTTATCTCTAAGAAGTCAAGAAAATACCACAAAACACGTTTTATGGTAGGTGGAGTCCGCTGGTCAAAATCTGCGGCGGCGTCGGGCGTGACTCGAGTCGCCGAGCCCGACTCGAGTCACGCCGCGATTCGCTTAGTCACCGCGCCGGAATCCGGGAGGCCAGGGACGGTTGCGCGTGACTCGATCACTTGGCGCGGTGACTCGAGTCACTTGCGGCGCTGATCGAGCATGATCGGGCGTGACTCGAGTCACCCGCTGACTCGATCACGCGTCGGCGACTCGAGTCACCCGAGTCACCCGTAAATTGCACACCAAGTCCCTCCACGCTTTGAATGTTGTTCATTTGGGTCCTTCCAAAATTGCATTTTGTTCCTCCAACTTTCTGAAAAGTTTCACTTTGGTCCCCTGACTTTTGAAACGTTGCACTTTGGTCCCCAACAGTTTTGGAAGTGACGCTTTTAGTCCTTTTTCTTCAAACGGCCATAACCTTTACTAGGAAACTCCGATTTGAGATCCGGAAAAAGTTTGGGAATCCTCTTTTGACGTTCTTCGACTTTGGCACAAGAAAAATTGTAAAAACAACTTTTCATAAAATTGCATCGGAGGTCCTCCATCTTTGATTCGCTTGCCTTTTTGGTCCCGAGTTTCCGTTTTCATTCGATTTTCATCCTTTTTGACTCATTTCGATTCTTTGTGACCCTAAACACCACAATAAAGGAAAAACACATAAAACGGAACATATAACACTAATAAAACACACAAATACATAAAATAGAAGAGTTATTTAAGTGCTTTTCTAGCACTTATCAAACTCCCCCACACTTAGACTATTGTTCGCCTCTGAACAACAACCATACGACACAAAACAACACAAAGTGATTTTACATGAGATAAACAACTTTAAACATTGAAATCCAACTACAGATAGTGACTTGCTTAATAAACATTCTCCCGAACCATGAAAATTTCACTTCTTCTCAAATACACAATGGCTTGTGAGTGTGTGCAATTAAGGTTATCATCCCATCACTAATCGAATCAAATGAAAGCTTACGATGTTCTATCCAAATCCTAACCTAAATGGTCAAATATTTCCTTTCATCTCTCGTGATCCCACTCTTATTTTACAATGATTCCCATGGATCCTAAAAATTACTCGATTCACCAAAAATCATCAATCATTAGCACTGCAAAGAAAAAAAAAAGGGCATGATGTGTGTTTTATCGCAAATATGTCTTCAATTTAAAGAGTGTTTAGATTAGGCACTTCAAACCACTGAGGGAATTTATTTATCTTACTTCACACTTGGGTAACTATCACATTTCTTGCGATTTTCTTTTTTTTCTCTTTTTTTTTTTTTTTTTTGATGAAGAAGAAGAAAGGTTTTGCAATTTTCTTTTCAGCTTTTATCCCACAGGTAGCTTTCACACTACCCCTTTCATTGGAGGCAGCCTTCTTCACCCATTCGAGGTGACGGCTTCACACTCTGAGGTAGGTAGCTCTTTCCTGTGGTCCCTCTCCGATTTCAACATAAAAGTAAAATTCATTCTCAAAGATAGGTCAATGCTTTTTCCAAACTTTTTAAACTCACAATAAAAGACACATTCACAAAAAAGATACCATGCGATTATAACTCCACCTTGCTAACAATTGATGTTTCCAAGTTACTTTGAGCAGGACGAATGGATAGAAAAAAGAAAAGAAAAAAGTTAGTTTACTATGGTCTAGAAAGTTAGAAAAAAAAATCAACATTTTCAACCTTCAATTTGTGTTCCAGAGAATGATAGTAAATTACCTTATAAACGTGCTCAGGTAATTTAGCCAGCTATGCATAGAGAAGAACAGAACAAAGTTTTTTTTTTTTTTTTTTTCGAGATCTTGTAATTTCAGCTAAGTCACACAAATTAAGTTCAATCATATTCAAAAGTTGCTATCTCATGCAAAATCGTCGACACAAATAAAAAAAAAAAATCACATGCAGACCACAATATGCCACTCCCCCACACTTAAATTCTACATTGTCCCCAATGTAGAAATATAAATAGCATCTAAAAGAGAAGAAATAGAAACTCCCCTATGGTAAGCCAAGAAGTAGTAGCCGCCATAGGTTGTCGACTTTGCACACTAAAAACTGACACAAGAACACAAAAAAAACAATTAAAAATAATAATATGTACACGTAGTTGTGATTGTGGCTCACATCTTCCTCTGGTTTTACGCCCGTAAACGCTTAAACGCCTTCTATGAGTCGGGGATAGGCTTCCCATCCAGTTTTCTTATAGACTGGCAAACAGGGTCTTTTAAAGTCAGATTCCCAAGACTATATCGTTCTCGTTCCTTTTTAAATTCATTCCACAGATTGAGAAGTTCGATTTGCACCATTCCACTAGTATGCGTCTCAAGAGTTTGATGGATATCATCCAAAGACTCCTTACTCATGCCATCCTTAATGAAACATATTTTATCTTCTCGATTTGTGGACACAAATCCAATGGAACGGTTACCTGAGTTGCAAGTCCATCGAGTGCATTTATAAGGCCATCTAGCACATTTATAGCACACATTCATTCTTTTTGCCCTTCGTTTCTTGGCAAAATTACTTTTGCCTAACCCTGGTGCATATTTAGTACTTAACCCTGGCATTTCACCTCCTAATCGGACCTTTGCTTCAATCAACCAACGAATGTCCTCAGCATTTCCTTTTCCATCAACATTTTTAACCGTCCCATTCTAGAATAGTAAATCTCTTTCAAAGCATTCAAAGGCAGTGACGGATAATACTTGTGGATTTTGGAAAATTTGTTATCCATTGAAAATTCAAGTGTTTGAGAGAAGTAGAAGAAAAGAGAGTGCTTAGGTTGCCTCCTAAGTAGCGCCTTTGTTTATAGTCGTTGGCTCGACTATAAATTTTTTTTTTTTAGTTACGTAACACACGAAAGAAAAAGAAACACTGAAGTAATAAGATTAAAACCATCAAAATCAATAAGTATAGTAGATTATCACACTCTTCCATATTTTCAAAGATATTGAAGAAGGAAAAAAAATAAGAAAATTTGAATTACATAATCAATTAATATTAAGAAAAGACATATATATACAAAAATATCACACACGTCCATACTAAAAAAAAAACAAATAAGAAGAAGAAGAAAGGAAGAACAAGAGAAAAAAATCAAGAGGAAGAAGAAAAATTACCTAATCACTGCTAGAAAGAAGTACTCACAGAAAATGAAGATTGTGGTTGTGGTTTCGAGTGGAGAATGATCTCTGATTTATAGTCAAAGTGGGCACTGTTTCAACCGACAATCGTGCATGCAGAGAGTGCTGTAAAGAGTACGTTGGAGTGGGCATCCGAGAAAACGCGTTTGACTGGTTGTCCGTTATCAATAATTAACCCCACTCTTTCCGTAATTGCCGCTAATCACCGAATTATGGGCTATCACGTCTCTTCTCAAATAATTGAGTCTCCTTTCGCAGCTTGTAAAATACTATCTTTCTCAAGACGCTAGATAAAAATTGAGAAATAAAAACAAAAACACGAAAATTGCAAAGAAAAATAAAAATGCGAGAAAATGCTTGGGTTGCCTCCCAAGAAGCGCTTTTGTTTAAAGTCGTTAGCTCGACTAATTTTTTTTTTTTTTTAAGTTAACTAATAAAAACAACTAAATTGGTTAACCGTTCCCCGGCAACGGCGCCAAAAACTTGGGCGTGCTGTCGCAGTACGCCAAAATTTATTTTAATTCCTTACTCGGTTTCAAAACTACAAATTAATGTAGAAGTGGTAAGTAAGGGTCGAACCCAAGAAGAATGGTGTTTAATCTAGTTGTTCTTATCAATTAATCTAGAAATGGGGGTTTTGTGAAGTTGGATGAAATTTGAAAATAAAATGACAAAATAAAAGAGATGAAAATGCAACAATTGAAGATATATCTAGTTCTCGGGTTCGGTTGTGTCAACATCTTGTGTTTATCTTTCCCATGCAACGTGTACTATCCCTTCTTCAATTTATCAACTCTCAATTAATCAAGAAGCTCTGATTAACAAATTCTTCCTTAAGTGTATTAAATTAAAGTGAGTTCTTTAACTTAACATCTAGCTATTGGATAATCCTAAACAAGTTCTTAGGATTTAATGCAATGCTAGTGTGAAATGAACAAGAAGAATGAGTTGAATTAGATGATCAATTTCACAAACTTGAATTAATACATCTAAGTTGATTTATTAACAAATATGCACGACGAATTAATACATCTAAGTTGATTTATTAACAAATATATTGTAGATTGGAATCTAGTGACAATTACGGATCAAAAGTTCCAATCCTAGCACATAACTTGAACTTAAAGATTAATTGATTCAATTGGCCAAAGTGAATGCAATAATCACATAAATTCAAAACGGGTTTAAAAGCATAACAAATCAACAAATTGAAGTAGAGGAATAGATAAAACGTTAGCAAAGAGTTAGAAAAGATAACAACATGATAATTGAACACAACGTCCCTCGAATTCAGATAGAGAAGTCTAACTACTCATATTAGCGGGTATCACCACTTTGCTATATGATAGATTATACTTCACTATCTCAAGTAATATATAAAAACTATAGAAACAAGAAAATAAATGCTAAGAAATAAATAGAGAAGTTTAATCACTCATATATATGGGTTAAATACTTTTAGCGAGTGTTCGCCTTGTATTACCTCCACAATATATGAGAAATTAGACTTCTTAAACAAGAAAATAAAAGAAAGAGAGAAACTAGCGAAGAAATGCCCGCTAATCATATTCTCGGTCAAGAATCGTCGATTGATTAATCGAACCTAAATTTAGGTTTTTTCTTCCACTAATATGAGAAACTAAGAGCTTTCAAGCTAGAACTAAGAACTAATGATGAAGAGAATTTTATTGAGGAGAAAGTTGGAGAGAATCACAAGCTAATTCTCTCTACAAGTTGTGTGATTCAAGCTTGGAAATGCCTCTATTTATAGGCAAAATATTACACCAAAAAATATTAAAAATCATAAAAGTCTTCCTTCATGAGTCTATTGTGGTGTGCTCAGATTGTTTTATCTCTAAGAAGTCAAGAAAATACCACAAAACACGCTTTATGGTAGGTGGAGTCCGTCAAAATCGCAATGGCGCCAGCGCGTGACTCAGTCATGCCACGCCACGACTGAGTCACGCCGCGATTCTCGCTTAGTCACCGCCGCCGAACGGAGGCCAGGGGACGGTTAGCGTGACTCGATCACTTGCGCGGTGACTCGAGTCACTTGCGCGATCGAAGGCGTGATCGGGCGTGACTCAGTCACTCGACTGACGTCTTGGCGGTGACTCGAAAGTCACCCGAGTCACCCGTAAATTGCACACCAAGTCCCTCCACTTTTGAATGTTGTTCATTTGGGTCCTTCCAAAATTGCATTTTGGTCCTCCAACTTTCTGAACAGTTTCACTTTGGTCCCCTGACGCTTGAAACGTTGCACTTTGGTCCCCAACGCTTTTGGAAGTGACGCTTTTAGTCCTTTTTCTTCAAACGGCCATAACTTTCACTAGGAAACTCCGATTTTAGATCCGGGAAAAAGTTTGGGAATCCTCTTTTGACGTTCTTCGACTTTGGCACAAGAAAAATTGTAAAAACAACTTTTCATAAAATTGCATCGGAGGTCCTCCATCTTTGATTCGCTTGCCTTTTTGGTCCCGAGTTTCCGTTTTCATTCGATTTTCATCCTTTTTGACTCCTTTCGATTCTTTGTGACCCTAAACACCACAATAAAGGAAAAACACATAAAACGGAACATATAACACTAATAAAACACACAAATACATAAAATAGAAGAGTTATTTAAGTGCTTTTCTAGCACTTATCAAACTCCCCCACAGTAGGAGAAAAACTTTCAAATTGATTGTAGGAGAGTTTGAGTGAATATATACTACTTTAGGAAAATCTTATAGGACAAAAACTGAGCGAAGAGAAAAAAATAAGTTGCTCCACCTGATGACGATCATTCTTATAGGAGTACTCATGTGCTGCCTCCTTAAAACCTTATCAAGAAAACCCAATGGGATAAAACTTGATCGAAGGAAAAAGAGTACATCCACTCCATCTGATTCCTGTCGTGATGACTGATATATTCACTTCTAGTGGAAGCTTTTAAGGTCATCATCTGACTTCAAGTAATGCTTGCATTATAAACTGATCCAATAGATTAATTGTGTCGATTTTTCCTATAGTCCGCAATATATCATGAATACGCATCGTTAAAACCTGATTAGGAAAAACCCAGTTAGAAAAATCCTAATAAAGGAAAAAGAGTACAATCTTCATGCAAATATGCCATGAAACTTGCCTTTATTACTTTAGTATTATTTTATATCCCATGCTTATCTGCAACCTGCAATCTCAAACTTATACCCTCAGTGTATCAAGACATATACACGAATCTCTTCTAGAGATTTGAAATTAGTTGTGATTATGCTGCCTCTTTAAAAACCTTGTTTAAGAAAAACCATTTGGAATAAATATCTCAATCAAGGAAAAGAGTACAACGTACGAAATTTCCTTCACAAATTGATCCATTGCATGTACTGTTATCTATAATCTTCTCAAGAGTTCAATCCTTATTTTTCTTGTTAAGCCTGCATATTAATACTTTTATTATAATGGTATGTATTTCAATATTGGTATTCTTCGACATATTTCAATATCTTCATTATTATTGATCATATGTACTACTACATTTTCATAGTGTGTCGACACTTTTCAATTTCATTTCTTTCCCCACAACTTATCGAGATATCTCATTATCAATCCTCTAAGATTACACAATATAGTTAAGTCTATATACTCTTTAAGCGTGTATGCCTCCTTTATTAAGACAATCTTTTATCATTTGCTTTGATATATACATATTTGGGGAACTCTTATTTAAATAATATTAATGCTTCATGCTTGCTAATTTATCAAAGCATATGTTGCTGGCATATAAGATCATTATAGTCTTTTATGTATCTTTGAATTTCAAATTCATATTTCAATTTTGAGGGTATATTATTTCTAGCTATTAATTCTCCCTCTCATGCTAAGAAATAAACTCATATAATTGGTATAATTTCCATTATATATGTTCTCAGTATTTAGTCGTAATAGAGGAATTCATTCAGTTTGCATTTTGTCTCGATATTGGCAAATTGATTGGAGGGCTTTAAATAATTTACTAATTATATCCCACTCGTATGCGCATATCCAATCCTTCAGGGATTTATTCAAATTATTGGGATATACATTTACTAGCTTTATCATTAGATTTGGAAATCATGCTCATGTCGTGAGCAAATCTTCTCATAAACTTCCAGTTACGATATACATATGTGACTACCTAGTAGATCCATATCATATTATCTAGTAGTTTACATGGAGGGTGAGTGTGCCCATATATCTCATCTCTTATATATATTTCAGATATGTTTGGGATTTAGTCCCAATATTGGCTAGTGATGATTTCATCATTTATCGCGAACAATCATTTGAAGAATTCTTTCGGTTCTTGATTTCAATAAATTATTTACATCAATCAAACCGGATCTATATAATGCTCAATATGATTTATTACTTTTTTCATATGCATAGCTCACCGATATATCCCATAAACTTTCGGCGGCATTATTACATGTTACTCTTCAAACATCGAGTCTTAGCCCTTACGTTTCATATCATGACACTGTTCAAATGCAGGGTTGTGCCTTAAACGCGTTATAAATTATTCGGACATTTGCAATATTCACCCTAACAAGGGTCCATACATTATAATGGATCATGCGCTTTCAAATCTTTGTAAATGCTATCCAGCATTACCGATCAATACCTTAAAAGGAATTTGCTATGGTAGACTTGAAAAGTTGAAGATGCTAATGAATAAGGGCATCCTACAAGCTATCCGATAGTTGATCAAAGCACAAGTTCGATTATCTGATGAGTTTTCCATTTCTTCTAAACACAGGCCAGGTATGGGTAAAAGTAGTTTTGTTAAGAAACAAGGAGTAAAAAGGTTAGGAGGATGCTATAAATGTCCTCGATGGATATATGACACTTAATGTCAATCTGTAGGGTTCGTATCCAAAAATCGAGAAGATAAAATAACATTCATTAAGGATGGATTGCGTAAGAAGTCTTTGGATAATATTCAACTGGCTTTTGAGACACATCCTAGTGAACACGTAGAAGGTGAGTTTGTGGCCTTATAGGCCAAATTCAAAGATGAACAAGCACGTTATAATCTTGAAAAACTTACTTCAAAAGATCATGTTTGAAAATTTGGTAGGAAAACTTAGTATTATGACTTTCCCACATTGATGCAAGACAAATTAGAGTAATAACGAAGATCAATGTGTTTATTGTATTTGTAAATATCGTTATTCGATTTTTGAACTTTTTCAATCACCGATCGATGTATGTAATTTCACTTAAATTTTGATGTCGTTCTTCTTTTTTATATTGTCAAAAAGTAAATAGTGCAATCACTTATTGATTTAAATATAGAGCTTCATATATCTCTCATTCATACGTTGAAAGTTTAGTGCAAAGAGAAAGATGGAGATGGAAATTTTAGAATCCTTTCATACAGGCCAATCTTCACCTCGCCGGATTAAAATCATATGTATTTTTGATGGGTCCAAACTGGTAAGTCATATCCTCTATGTGGATATGGCAAACCAACTTGTAAGAGAGTTAGGGAGGCAACACATAAATATACTGTATGGAGAGACCAACAACAAACTTTTAAGTAGTCTTACAATGGCCGCACAATCATGGGGGATAGGAGTGTCAAGTGTAATACCTTTTCATCAAATTGGAGCTAGTACTGTCATGGTTTCAACTGGATTGATGCTACAAATGCAATCTATTCACGACTGCATGATGTACATGATGAACAATAGTGATGCTTTTATTGTCATTTCAAACGGCTATAATACGTTGGAGGAAATATTCAATATAGCGCAATGGGCATAGTGGAACTTTCATACCAAACCAATACGTTTGTTGAATATTAATTATTTCTTTGATGGCTTACTAACGTTTCTAGATAAAGTGTAGACAAGAATTTATTTCTCATTCAGCGAGAAAAATGCTTATTTATGCCAGTACAGTTGCTGAGCTACTCATAAAGTTTCAAGCATATCTTCAAGAATTTGAGGAAGCCCGGATCCGTCGGTCACAGGCTATCGGTGTCAAGCGAAAAGGAAATCCAGATCCTTTAGATCTCGCATTATGAACCCTGATGCTAGTTAGGGGTGGCGGAGTTACGAAGTATTTATACTCTCGAGAACATCCCTCTTTTATGGTTCAATATGTATTTTCTTTTTGGATTTCTATATTTTCGAGCATTTGTTGCCACTTTGGATATTCTTAATATGTTTCACTTTAGTTATTTTGTGCTTCTTTTAGAACAACAATAGTGAAATCATGTTAGTTTTATTTGAATACAAAAGTCTATTGCTCCATCAGTATAACATCTATGATATGTATTTCTTCAATAGCATTTTCTTATTATGTCGAGACAATCTCATAGTACTAGTGAGATTATGTTATTTGAGTATTAATATGATTCTTCCATACTATTTATTTCTTTAATTCATCAGCATGGAATTTATTGAGCAATTTTCTTTCATTGAATTATTCGGTGATAGCTTCTAGTACCACTTACTCAATTTCTCCATCAATATTCAATAAACGTGGAGAACTAACTTTTCTTCATCAACTGCTTCTTTGAGAATATTTTTCATCGTATCGATATATAACAATATACTAATCTCATAATGAGATTTTTCACCATGGCATATTTCGTTTCTCATTTATTATGATGGAATTTCTTGAGCAATTTCGTTTTAGCGATACATATAGAGGCAAATTCCGGCGTCACTTGCTCAAATCCCTTCCTTAATATCATTATGACATTCCTATCGAATATATATATATATATATATATATATATATATATATATATATATATTGGTTATTTTTATTTAGTACCAAATATTGGGATTTAATCCAACTACATTGATGCTATGCATTCTCCAATCGTGTGGTATTACCACCACATTGGAAATGTAAAGTGTATAAACTTAAATTTCAGAAATTAAATTTTCTCCAATAGGTGGTTGACCCTACCATATGAAAATTATTGCAATAAATATAAATTTAAATTCCAATATATGGTAGAACCTACCATATGGAAATTATCGTAATAAATATAAATTTAAATTGCGAGAATTAAATTGCATAAGGATTAACTACTTTTTTAGAAGTACACATGTCCTTTCTAGTTCGCAAGGGTAAAATTGCCCATTCTAATTCCGCAAGGGTAAAATTGTCCATTCCAATTTTGCAAAGGTAAAATTGTCTGTTCCAGTCTGTAAGGGTAAAATTGTCCATTCGAGTCCACAAGGATAAAATTGTTCAACCATTTACAATTCTTTTATTGTCAAGATCGTAAAGTCTTATAATTATTTTCTAAAATATAGTCATCATGTTTCGCCTTTCTATTTACCATTGATTTAATTCAATTTTAACATTATCCACATCATTGAATTTCTTATACACCACAATTTAGGAATTTTCTGTAAGTCCACATTTATAAATTAGTGTACTACTCATGGACAATTACGATAATAAATTTATTTATTTATTATTATCTTGAATGTTGTAAACCCCCTTTTATTATTATTATTATTATTATTATTATTATTATTATTTATTTTTTTTATTTTTACATTCATTACCTAATGGAAGCCAGTAATAAGCACAAATATAACGAAAACTAGAGTTTTTCCTAAAATTAAATTTTTCAGTTCAGATCCTTCGTTATTCGTATGCAGATATTACTCACATATGTATTCTCAAACAAGACAATATAATTTCAAATATGATCAATTCAAAAAGAAAAAGGTATAGAAGAGAATTTGGAGCACCTAAATTCATGGTTTCATCAGGAGTCATGGTCATCATAATTTTCTCTTTCATTTTTGTCTTTGTCATCCTCATCATCACCACCCATGGGCCATGACAGCTTACATTTGGAGGGAACGAAAAAGAATACACCAATATAGTATATAGAAACAAGCTCACTATAAGCTTGTGTTGCTTAGGATCCTTGTAATTACATCTAACTGAAAACACATGACGATGGTGGGGGTGAGAGAGGCAAAGAGAGATGATTACTTGGCAATTATGAAAAGTGGACAAACATGTGACTTAAGAATTCCAAGAAAGTGTGGAATCACGTATACAAATAGAACTGGCCAAATGGGATTTTTGGGGAGGTGTGAAGATTGGATCATCAACGGAAGCCATAGTTTTTCATCTGGTTTCTGTTAGGGAATTAGGCGCTGTTAATTCCGCCCAAGATCAGTGGGACACAAAAATAATATGCGACTGAGAAAATAATGGACACTAAAATACGCAAAAATATGGAACACCGAGATTTAACGTGGTTCGGCCAAACTGCCTACGTCCACGGACCCACACCAATATATTTCACTATCTCAAAAGGAGGAGTACAAAAATACTACACTGTATTTTCTCTACCTACACAAAGGCTTTATCACTCCACTCACTTTTATCTCTCGTGTATAGCTTCTACACTGAAGCTCTCACACTCTCTCTACACAATGGCTATTGTGTTTTTGGTGGTGATTATGGTGTATTTACAATGCAAATGATAGCTCTATTTATAGGGAAAAATTTGGAGATGTATGCACAACCTTCAACCCTCCATTTTTGACAAGCCTCCATCTTTGATTTGGATTATGGTGATTCCAAATTCAATCCACAATTTTTGAAATTTTTTTTTCTTCTTTGGTGTTCTTCCTTTGTTGACATTAACAGTTTCTTGTGGAGTTGGATCTCGAGATCTGATTTCAAATCAAATGAAGACTAGAGGAATTATTCAAAGGAATTCTAGCTCAAAAGAAATAGAGACTCACGCTGATAATGTGTTATAAATGAGAGCGTTTTCATTTTAATTTTTGTTATTAAATTCATTACAAATGGCCCATATTTATAGAAAAATATTAGGGCACATCATATTACAAATATTGATCCGGTATATAATAGTCATTCACATAATAAAACATAATCGTTTCTTTTAAAGCATCTTTCGGTGCTTTTCTTTATCTTTTACAACGCTTTGTTTAATTTAGCATTATATTTGTAGCCCGATTTGATGAAAGAATTTGGCTAATTGGCACGTGTAAGGACCCAACTTTTAGGATCATTGTATTTGGAGGACATACTTCAGGAATTTTGACATTTAATGATCTATTTTCAATTTTAGTTGCACAACGAGAAATTTTGAAACTAAAGTGACAATAATACATTTCCATCTAATTGAAATAAAATACGTAACTAGTAAATTGAATACAATACTTTCCAATGTGTACAAATTGGTCCTAAACGTTTCTCAAAAATTCCATTTCAACGTTTATTTTTATTATATCGTTATTTTTTTGCCCATGTCTTCGTAGAAAATTTAAATTAGTGCACATGATTATTATCCAGTTAAATTTTTTAAGAAAAAATAAAGAGAAAATGTCCAATAGGTACAAGTCACGGTCCATTGTCGCCCACTAAATCTGGACATCTTATTTTTTATCTATTAACTACAATTTTTTAAAAATTATTTACCGGTTACTATTTTTAGAGATTTTTTGGACACTTTTGCCCCTTCCTTTAGCTGTTGTGGTCATTCGGTGTTTAGGAAGAGAGAGAGAATCCAATTTGCTCATCTTTCTTGTCTGATCTGGCCTTGATTTTTCTGCGCTTGATTTTGATGGATGAAAACCCATCTTCATGATCTAGTGATGTTGTACTTAGGTTAGATTTCTTTTTTATTTTTTTCTCGTTTTGTACCGTCTTTTTTGAATTTTATGTGGTTTTTGAGAATTTGATTGTTGTTCTTTGATTTTTAGTGAAGGAACGAGGATGCTTGTGACATTTTAGTAACAGCTGCTGATGGTCACCTTCTTCTTTCTTATTATCTTCTAATTATTCATGGGATCTACCAAAGAAAGTTGAAGGAAGAGAATAAATTACTCCCTCCGTCCCATTTTGATAGGCATGGTTTGACTTTCACACGGATTAAGAATTTGTAATTAATATTTATTGGAAAGGTAAATTTTACTTGTATATTTCTCAATATACCCCTATATTAAATATGACAACTTACTTTGATTAATAACCATGCATAATAAATAGGGGTAGATTAGGAAATGAAGAAATTAAATTTATACCAATAAGGAAAGTAGCTTATATTTTGGGACGGATGAAAAAGGAAAACATGCCTATCAAAATGGGACGGAGGGAGTAGGAGAATATGTATAATATATATACATACCTCTTATAGTTCTAGATTGTAAAAGTAAGTCAAACTCTTAGACATCTTCTCTTTTTCTGTGGGGTTGGGATAAAATTCAGAAAAAAATCGAAAATCTTTGACTGTTGTGTTTTTGAATTTGGTTTGTGTATGCTAGCTATGTGTGTTAGCAAATGAGTTTTAATGTATTTTTATGAGTCGGAAGAGAGAGAATGAGTGGAGTTAGATGGTGGAGATTTAATGAGTGGAGAGATATATGGATATGATTTGTTTGACCAAATTTAAAATAAAAAAAATACATTAAAATGCATTTTTTTGGGTGCTAGTGCAGACATTGTTGTTTCTCTCTCTTTCTATTGTTCTCCATCTGAGACTGATATGAATTGTTTGGGCTAAATACATCGATGGTGTATCTTTTCAAGAGTACATGAGGTTATAATTAATTATTATTATTCTTTTGAACAATTCCTCGATTGCATGTGGAGAGGCGTCTCCCCTTGTGGCAGAAACGAGAGGACCTTTGGTAAAGAGGAAAGATTTGGTTTTTTCATCCCTTAGTTTTTTCTTTTCTTCACGCCTAAGTTTTGTCTTCGGTGACATAAATGTAAAATCCAGAAATAGCAAATGAAAGATTTGGTGATAGTTATTGAATATTATTATCATGGATTCAAGTTGAAATTACATTGGTAATAGTTGCGAATGGGGTTAAAGTGGTGTTTTAATGTTTTGGTTATAATTATTAAGATAGGTAATATTATTATCGGGATATATAATAATTTTATTGGGATAGGTAATATTCATCTGAAGGTTGATTTTTAGTGGGCAAAATTTTTTATTGGAATATGTAATAATATTATCGTGCTATGGATCTCAATGCTCCTATTTGGCTTTGTACATCAATTTTAGAAGCAAAATGATTATGGGAATTTTGTGACGAGTGAGAATGATGCCTCTAGTAATGGGAGGTTTCATTTTTCTGTTGAATGGTCTTCGTGGAAAAAAATGTGTAGAGAAAGAAAATTGGGGAAGATAAGAGCGAGATGCTAAATGTTGGTTGAGATTACTCCGGCTTGTAATTTAGACGGAGAAAATGCGTAGAGAGATAAACTCGGGAAAGATGAAAGCGAGAAGTTGAATGTTGGTCGAGATTACTGAGTGTGGTAATTTAGAGAGAGAAAGTGCATAGAGAGAGAAAATCAGGGAAGATAAAAGAGAGAAGTTAAATATTGATCGAGATTACCAACGGTGATAGTCCAGAGAGAAAAAGTGCGTAAAAAGAAAAAGTCGGGGAAGATGAGAGTGAAAAGTTAAATATTAGTCGAGATTACCTTGAGTGATAATCTAAAAAGAGAAAGTACGTAGAGAGAGTGAGAGAAAGTGGAGAATAGGGGAAGCGAGAAGTTGAATGTTGGTTGAGATTACATAGGTAATAATCTAGATACAGAAAGTGCGTAAGGAAAGGTAATAATATTATCGGAGAACGTAATAATATTATTGGGATACGTATAATATTACTGGGATAGGTAATTTTATTGGGATAGGTAATATTAGAGAGCGTGTGTGTATAGAAATAGAATGGAGATGAGGAAGTGTAAGAACATTAATGGAAGTGGCAATCTAAAAAGAGAAATTAGGGTTTAAGTAATATTATTATTGGGGTTGATAATCTAGATTACGAGGGTATGTAATAGTATGATCAAACTGAATAATATTATTATAGAGGCGTGTAATAGTATTACGAGGTATGTAATGTTCTTGTGGTTTGATTTTCTTTCCTTTTTGTTTTTTGACCACTATGAGATTGTAATAGAGATTATTATGGTAAGCTAGATTACTTGTGTGTGAAAATTTAGAGAGAGACAGTTGGAGAGAAAAGGTTGTAGATGAGGGAGAGTGAGAAGATGAGCGTGGTATTCTAGATTATCAGAGATGAAGGAAATGAGAAGTTGAATGTTGCTTGAGGTTACCGTGAGTGGTAATTTAGAGACAAAAAGTGCATAGAGAAAAAGTGAGAGATGAAGGCAGTGACAATGTGAATGTCTGTCGAGATTACCGTACGTGGCAATCTAGAGAGAGAAAGTGGGAGACTATAAAAGCAAGAAGTTAATGGTGATTGAAATTACTGATGGTGGTGATCTGGTGTTCTAGTATGATCATCGGGGAGGTAATATTATTATTGAGGTAGGTATTTTCAATCGCACACATGTTAATATTGTGATATTTTTATGTTCTGTTTAAGATATTGGGGTGGGTAAAATTATTACTGAAATAGGTAATATTATTAGTAGGTAGGTGATATACTGTTTGTGATATTTTTATGTTCTGGTTAAGATATTGGGGTGGGTAAAATTTTTATAGAAATAGGTAATATTATTAGTAGGTAGGTGATATACTGTTACAAGTGAAGGTAATATGATTACTAGGGAATGTAATAATATCGACAATAATATTACTGGGATAGGTAATACTATTTATCTGTGTAAGTAATGGTGGTGGTGGTTTGGTGGCGATGGTGGTTGTGGCGGAGGGTGGTTGTGGCGATGGGGTGGTAGTGGAGTAGTGGTGGTGGGGTGGTGGCGGAGGAATGGTAGTGGTAGTAGTTGTGGTGCAATGATGGTGGTGGGGAGGTAGGATGGGGGTAGGGATGGGGACGGCTTGGTGGTGGTGGTGGTAGTTTTGTTGAAGTTGTGGCTTGGTGGTGGTGGTTTCGTGGATGAGGTGAAATGGTGGTGGTGGAAGAGGAATGGTGATGGTGGGCGTGGTTTGGTTGTGGTTGTAGTTGTGGAGTGGTGGTTGTAGTGCAATGGTTGTAGTGGTGGTGGTGGTGGTGAGGGGATCCAATAGGGATGGCGGTAGTGGTGGCGGTGGTGGAATGATGGCGGTGGTGGTTGGATGGTGGTGGTGGAGGTTGTGGAATGGAGGAAGCGATGGTTTGGTAGTGGCGGGCGGGGTGTTGTGGTGGCGATGGTATAGTGGTGTGGTGGCGGTGGGATGTTGGTGGTAGGGGTGCGGGTGGTGGTGGTGGTGGTGGAATGGTAGTGGTGGGGGTTTGGCGGTGGTGGTGATTGAAGGGTGGCGGTGGTAGTGATGGAATGATAGTGGTGCTTTGGTGGTGGTGGTGGAATGGCAATGGCGGAGGGATGGTGGCAAGTGGTCGTGGTGGCGGAGGGGTGGTGGCGGATGGATGGTGGCGGTGGCGGTGGCGGCGGCGGTGTAGTGGTGGTGGAGTAGTGGTGGCAGTAGTAGTGGTGGTAGGGTGGTGGTAGATGAATGGTGGTGAGGGCGACGGTGGCTTGGTGGTGGAATGGTGGTGGTAGGGCGACTTGGTTGTGGAATGGTGATGGTGGTGGTGTTTTGTGGAAGTTGTGGTTTGATGGTGGTGGTTGAATGGTAGATGTTGTGGTTGTGGTGAGGGTGGTGGCGGTGGTTTCGTGGTGTTGGTAGAATTGTGGTGGTGGTGGAGGCGAATGGGTGGTGGTGGTGGTGGGTTGGTGGTAAAAGAATGGTGGTTGTGGTGGTGGTAGAATGATGGTGGTGGTGTTGGTCGTGGTTGTGGGATGGTGGTTGTGGTGCAATGGTGATGGTAGTTGAGGGGGTCGGGTGGTGGCGGACGACTTGGTGGTGGTGTTGGAGGGATGGTGGTGGCGACAGGATGGTGATGGTGATAGTGTAGTGGGGATAGGATGGTGGTGGTGTGGTGAGGGTGGAGGATGGGGATGGGGACAATGGTGGTACAATAGGGATAGGGTTGGGCGGCGATTATTGGGTGGGATGGGGTGTTCTTTGTTAGTGGTGGAATGATGGCGGTGGTGGCACTTGTGGTTGTGGTGGTGGAATGATGGTGGTGGTGGTGGCGGCTGCGATTTGGCGGTTGTGGTGGTGGCGGCGGCGGCGACGGTGTTGGAATGATGGTGTCAAAAGTTAAGAACTAAAGTGTAAGCTTTGAAAGTTGTACGATATTTTGTACAATTTAAAAGATAGAGAACCTCTTGTGTAATTTGAAAGTGTATTTATTTTATTTTTGATGAATTTTTTATTGTAGTGGCATTTATTGTAAATCTGCGACTTTTGAGATCTTTTTTTGTCTTAATACATAAAATATGAGTTAATGGTCAAAAAAGACTTAGTGGTCAATTTTTCCTTATAAGTGCATTTATTAGGCATACTCCCAAAAATAAAATAATATTTAATTTAATGCATTAAAAATAAAATAAATAGATAAATGAAGGAAAAAAAAGACTTGAGAATAAAATATTAACATGTAATCACATTAACTTTTAATTCTAATAATCATATTGAATTAGGATTAACAATTTTTTTTTTGGAGATTCAATCAACCAAATATGAGTTCTAAATAATTGATTAAAATCGAAACGATCACATGCTCAAAAAAATCGAAAGGATTATTTTATCTAATACTCCTATTAAAATAATTCTTAAAACAAAAATTCATTCCAAGGAAGAAATAATTTTTGAGACAATAAAATAAGCTGAGAGAAACACCAAAAAAAAAAAAAAAAAGTGAAAAGAAGAAAGGAAAAACCAATCCCAAGCAAATAAAAAATTTTGGTTGATCGTAATCCAACTTGATTCTCAGAATCAAACCGTCAATGTGATTACATGTTCATAAGTTTCACATCTTTTGTTTCTTCATTTATCTATTTATTTTATATTTAATAAATTTGATATAATATTATTTTAAAAAATTAAGTGAATACTAATCAACTAATCATGTGCACTAAATTAAATTTTCTAGGAACTCATGGGCCAAATTAAAATAACAATATAGTATAAAAAAAAGTTGAAATAAAATTTTTTACAAACATTCAGGACCAATTATCATATATTAAAAATTTTTGTATTCAATTTAATTGTTATATATTTTATTTCAATTAGAAGGCGTGACATTATTATCATTTTATCATCAAAAGTCCCTATTGTGCCACCAAAATTGAAAATCGATCTTTAAATGCCAAATTGCTTAAAATAGGTCTTCAATAAGCAACGACCTTAAAGGTTGGATCTTTATTGTGCCAATTAACCAAAAGAATTCCAGTTCAAATAAATGTGTATGTAGACCAGGGTTGATGTATTATTGATATATATATATATATATATATATATATATATATATTTTCTATTCGTGAAATTTTAGTAACACTTGGTAGTGCTCCAATTATTGGTATGTCTGAGTACACACTATTTGGCTAGAACTTACTTTTTTTTTTTTTTTTTTTTTTTTTTTTTTTTTATGTTGTACGTATAGTGGTGTAGCTCACGAAATATGTAAATCACAACTAATTATTTTCAATGTGTTATTATTGATGTTCGAATTTCGTTCGGTAATAAAAGTCAATTTTTAATTAGCTGAGAAAGTTAAAACTACGACAATAGAAGTTAATATTGGCTGGGTTGTTGATATTAGATATTTTTGTTTAATTGTTGCTCTGCATGCAATGAGATATTTAAAGAGACATGTGAAGTGAATTTCAGTTAAATTTTGTATTCTATAAAGAGACATGTGAAGTGAATTTCAGTGAAATTTTGTATTCTATAATTGAGTCGTCACAATTTCTATAATCAACAAAATGTATTTGTGTGCTCTTACTCAAATGTTGCAAATATATGATATTCACAGCTAATTTGTACTGTTTGCTACAATTGTAAGCTAGAAATTATTTTTTTTCTCTTGTCATTTCAACTACTTGTTATATTTACTTTCATAATTATTTTCTTTTTTGTATTTTCTTGTACACTTGATTTACTTTTTCCACAACCCTTATTCCATATACAATTAGCCTTCAAATTGAATAGCACATCTTATGTACTTCTTGGCCCTTTCATTCTAAGGACGTTAAAGAAACGTAATTAAACTTTTATACTAAAAAGATATCACACGATTTTTTTTATTTATCCATAATAGATAACATATCTTTAATATTATTCAAACCAAACAATTACAACAAATTAAAGTACCAACAACAACTGTTCAACACAAATTACACACAACAAAATCACTTGATAATACGAATTTTATTAGACACACATCCAAACACAACACGACACTTGTCGACCAGACGTCAATCTCAACTCCGATAGGTGTAGATAAATGATGATCAGCATTGGTAGTAGCAGTAGCAAGCATAGGTAAAACCTGGCTTGCCGTGATACTTTACTTTGAGACACTTACCATAGACATAATTGTGGTGATTGTAGTGCCAGTGTTTGCAGAAATAGTCACATTTGTCATAGGAACATACTCCATTGTATCCGTCGCCACGCTGGGAACAATATGTTGCCTCCCCCTTTTCTATCTCTGCATAAATATATTGTATTGGATAAGAGAAATGTTACATGTTATTCGATATTGTAATTTTGGTTATGGAATATTATACTTGGACGCATCGATCGATTTATGTATTGGGTTTACATAAGATGTGTCGAAATTTTATTAGTGAGATATTTACACTCCAGAAAATTGTTATAGACATTTCACATAGATACGTAATCTTGTCTGTATAATTAACATTACTCATTATATATGCAATATCATATAACACAGAGAAAAAGTTTAGCTTTTCATGAATATGTTAAGTAAAGTAGAAAAGTAGAGTGGTTTTGAATGTGATTAGTTTTGATTAAATGAGATGGTCTAAGAGTGAGAAAATCCGACAACATATTAAGCTCCATACGGCCAGGTGGGATGCAGACTACTTACCAAAGGCAGCAATAATGAGGAAGCAAAAGAAGAGAGCAAGAAAAGTAGTCTTATTTGCCATATCTACTCTCGATTTAAACTTTCTTGTGTTTTTGATGACATAGAAGTAGGTGAGACTATGTATTTATAGGTAGAATGAAGGTACTATTCATACAGTTCTTTTATTTGTTTTTAAATTCAAATGTGAATAGATGAGAGATGACTGAATCAATCAAGACTAGGTAAATTGTGCCTTTGCTTGATGATATTGTTTTGGAAAGAGTTTAGTCCAGGAGATAAAACCTTAGAATATTTTTCTTCTATTCCGTTAATACAACTAATTAATTGATAATATGAATAAATTAACTAGTTGTGGCCGGTTGAAATATTCAAAGTCTTCCATCCCAATTGAAGTAAAATTTTTTTTGATCAAATAAAACAAGTGTTGTAACCATGAATAAGTCATGAAAGTGATGATCATATACATCTAAATATAATACCTTCAATTCGAAACATTCCAAGAGTGGTTGAGCGTGAAAGTGTCAAATTAAAATTTGTACCCGACCTCAAACAATAAATTAATAATAACTTAAAAAAAAAAATACCAAAGCAATCGGCCGGCTTAACGACTCACAATCTTATTGCGCAAAGAAAATTTCAAATTAAAGTTCCTTCAAAAAAAGTGAGTTTTTAAAAGAACGTATAGTTAAAAAAATAAATGAAACTTATAAAAATATGTAAAATAATATTTTGTATAGAGCATGTATATATTTACTAACGTATCTATAAAAAACTAACAGACAGTGGCATAGCAAGGATGGAAACTCAGTGCGGTCCAAACATTATTGACACCAGAAAATAAAATACACTTTATAACAAAAACAAGTACAAATATTATATATTACAATTGTTCTTTACGAGTTTTCATATTTTGAAACCGTTTTACAATGACTTCGTTATCAATTTTTGAAAATATCTCTCTCTACATAAACAACTAGGTTATCATTCATCTGTTCATCGCCCATTCGATAGCGTAATTTGTCCTTCACGAAGGACATTGCAGAAACACTCTTTCCACAGTAGCAGTGGCAATTTGTAGAATTAACGCTATAGTCAAAAGCTTATAAACCAAAGGATATACCCTGTTTTTCCTAGTCTCGACTAACTTCTTTGCAAAATCACCAAGTCCGATTCTTTCAACCCTTTAAATGCAATGTTAGAGGCTTGCCTCTCAAAAAGTACAAGCAAGCCAAAGCAGTTAAAAGGAGCCATCCTATGCTACACAGTAATCGAATGAAGTATGAAACCTATAAAACCCAATCAAACACATCTAATCACAGTAATCAAATGAATTAACTAGCCCATACAATCTAATCACTACCCTCTCAATTTGGGCATGTACCATTGATCATTTCTAATATATCTGCAATGAATTTGCTGGCTCAAGTGCAAAGAATAATTCTGCTAGGAAAGGGCCTAGAAGGCAGCCAATAATAATCAAATAAGAAATCGCACTTCCCTTTCCCAATCTTCGACCAATAATTATCTTTCATGGTTAGAAGGATGATTAGATTTATCTTTCATGACCCAACTCCACATATTCTTGAGCTATGAATAACTTATCACATTCAACAATTTTTTATTAATTTACCCAACTTAAGAAATCAATTAATTATATTCAAGTATAAACAATCAAACCAAATTAACCGATAAACCAAATCCAATCCCAATTGTATTTTGCCATTTGATATACCTTTTCACTTATCAAACAAAATTAGGGTTTCTCCACATTTTGAACTTATAACAAAATTATGGGTTTTCTCCCTAATTAGCTATTTAACTTAGAGTTATTTCAATTACAAATGGACATTCAGAAAATTGGAAATGGACATTGAAACAATAATAAATAGACATAGCAGGATAGTAAATACACCACATTAACCAAAAATTAGGGCTGAATCAAATTTCATTTACCAAGCAATATAGGCAATAGAACTATAGAAGGATTGAAGGCTGAAGCAATACAATTTGTAGATTTATACGCCAATACCCAAGGCAGTCGAGAGCCCAGGTCAAGGTCTGGACTCTGGGGAGATGCGAGAAAGGGACGGTGAGAAGCCGACTAAGGCGAGAACGAGAGCGAGACGAGAGGAGAGAAATCTACAAGTTGCATTAAAAATTTTGAAAGCTGGGTAACTGGGTTCTCTTCTCTAACTTGTCTCGTATTGGAATGCTTATAATTTTTTTAAAAAAAATTTTTGGGCCATAGAATGATGGCTTACTTTTTTTCCTCAAATCCAGTGCGGTCCATGGACCGCACTGGCCCATTAATAGCTCTGCCTATGCTAAAAAATGAAAAAAAACCTTTTCAAACAATATAGTATATCTTAGTTGTGTGTTTGGACTATACTAAAAGCAAGAAAGGCCTATAAATGGTTCAAAATTCATCGGTAGAAATTTCTTGAAGAACTACAAAGATGGAAATAAAACTTCCGCATATATAGTATGAAGGTATTGTAGTTCTTAAGGTTTAAGAGCATTTCAAATGATTTACGGTGGCACACACTCCACAACAAAATGGAGTAGCAGAGCAGATGAATAGAAAATTGTTAGAAAGGACGAGTGATGTTGAGAACTATAGGGTTGGCCAAATCATTTTGGGCTAAAATAGTTAAGACCACCTGTTATGTGATCAATCGATCACCATCAACTGCAATTGATTTGAAGAGTTCGATGGAGATGTGGAATGTGGACGAGTAAGCCAGTTGATTATTCTCACTTACATACATTTGGAAGTCCTGCATATGCTATGTACAACGCCCAAGAAATATCGAAACTGGATCCAAAATCTACAAGATGCATTTTCTTAGGGTATGCTGATGGTGTTAAGGGGCATCACATGTGGGATCCCACTGCCCACAAGGTAATAATTAGTAGAGACATTGTATTTTCGAAGGTAAGGTACAAAGCAATGATAGCGCTTTAACGGAGAAACCAGAGACTACTGTTGTTCAAGTTGAAGATAAACAAGAACAAGAAGTTCTAGATTATTCTAAAGCAGCACCAGAGCACGTAGAATGAGAGCAAGCTGGGTTTGTGACTCCACAAGTTAGACGGTCAACTATGGAGAGAAGAGAAAAAACTTGGCACTCAGATTATATTATGGAAGGTAATGTCGCATACTACCTACTGACAGAGGATGGGGAGCCATCAACTTTTGTTGAGGCTATAAAGAGTCAAGATGCTTCTCTATGGATGACAACAATGTAAGAAGAAATGGAAGCTATTCAATAAATAAGATTTGGGATCTTGTTCCACTACCACAAGGAAGGAAGGCCATTGGAAACAAATAGGTCTACAAGATCAAACGAGATGGCAGTGACCAAGTGGAGCAGTATCATGCTAGATTGGTGGTTAAAGGATTTTCTCAGAAAGAAGGTGTTGATTTCAATGAAATATTTTCTCATGTTGTTCGACTACCAACAATTCGAGTGGTCATGCCGATGTGTGCTACATTTGACTTGTACTTAGAACAGATGGATGTTAAACTGCATTTCTTCATGGAGAACTTGAAGAAGAAATCTATATGCTCCAGCCAGATGGTTTTGAAGAAAAAGGAAAAGAGAACTTGGTTTGCAGGTTGAATTATACGGTCTCAAACAGGCGTCGAGATATTGGTGTAAGAGATTTGATTCTTTCATCAAGAGCCTTGGATATAACAGATTGAGTGTAGATCCTTGTGCCTATAACAAGAGATTTGGTGATGGCGACTTCATTATTCTGCTGTTGTATGTTGATGACATGTTGGTAGCAGGCTGCAACAAAGATTGTATTACAGAATTGAAGGCTCAGTTGGCTAGGGAATTTGAAATGAAGAACTTTGGACCAACAAATAAGATTCTAGGGATGCAAGTTTACTGAGACAGAAATAATAGGAAGATTTGACTTTCTCAGAAGAAGTGTTCAAAGAAAATCTTGCGACGCTTCGACATGCAAGATTGTAAGTCAATCTATACCCATCTTCTTATTAATTTCAAGTTATCGTCAAGTATGTGCCCTAGCAGTGAAGCAGAGAGGATGGAGATGTCTCGAGCACTGTATGCATCAATAGTGGATAGTTTAATGTTCGTTATGGTTTGCACAAGACCAGACATTTCACAAGCAGTGAGAGTAGTTAGTCGATATATGGCGAATCCAGGGAGAGAGGATTGGAATACTGTGAAGAGGATTTTGAGATACATCAAGGGTACCTCAGATGTTGTATTATGTTATGGAGGATCAGACTTTATTGTCAAAGGCTATGTTGATTCGGATTATGCAAGTGATCTTGATAAAAGCAAATCCACCACAGGTTATGTGTTTACTCTTGCTGGAGAAGCAGTGAGCTTGGTTTTAAAACTGCACTCTATCGTGGCTACGTCAATAACAGAGGCAGAATATGTAGCAGCTACATAAGCCAACAAAGAGGTAATATGGCTACAAATGTTATTGGAGGAGGTTGGACACAGACAAGAAAATATTGCTCTATTTTGTGATAGTCAACGCGCTTTGCACTTGGCAAAGAACCTAGCATTTCACTCAAGGACAAAACACATATGAGTTCAATATCACTTTGTTCACGAGAATGTGGAAGAAGGAAATGTGGATATTCAGAAAATCCATACTAAAGACAACCTAGCTGATATATTAACAAAGCCGATTAACAATGACAAACTTACGTGATGTCAATCCTCTATTGGTGTAGCATAAATGCGAGCAGCACGTGAAGATGGCAAGTGTAGAAAGGATAGAAGGATTACTACAAAAGTAATTTTAAATGGGAGAATTGTTATCGTAAAATTGCTTTTTCGTCAAGAGGAAGAAAATTGGTTGCCAAGTAAAATATAATTAAAAAAAAAATGGAAAAGTCAAACATGGATGCTGGGAACTGCCACAAGCCAACCACCTTTAATTGTCTATATATATGCATGATTTGAGTTGCAATCGCGTTAACATAATAAAGAGAGAGATGTTGAGAGGCTAGAGAGAAAATTGTGAGGTTTCTCCTAGTATTTGTATTCTTTCTTTTATTTGAGAGTGTGCTTTCTTCTATTACAAGAGAGGTTATTATCAACTATACTCTTCTTATATTAGAGAAATATTGTTGTGATTCTTTTATTATAGTGAAATTCGTCTATAGTTTGTCTGTGGTTTTTACCCCGAATTAATTTGGGGGGTTTTTCACGTAAAATCTCATATTTCTCATTTATCTCACTTTTACTTCAGTTGCAATTGTATCTCTAGCTGCACAATGATCCTAATAATGTAAACATTACAAAATACAAATGCGGCAATTCTCAATTGTTCTTGAGACGTCCTTTGTTGCTTTCAAAAATTAAAGACATGTACTTAACAACATTTATTTGAAAGTATATAATTAGGACGACATCTTTGACTTACAATCACAGCAAACATATTGGGAACTATATGAGTCAATTGTTAGAAAAATAAAATATTTTTCTAGTCACTAGTAGCAAAGGCACATCAGGTGGCGGTTGCAAATGGAAAAGGGTGGTGGCTCTTTGAATGCCACCCGAAATTGAAACACCGAAAGTCGGAGGAATGGGTGACGGTCCATAAACGCCACCCTAAATACAACAGGTGCCGGTTGTAATTTATAAACAACCGCGACCTTTTTTTTTTAAATGAACGGGTAGCGGTACTTAAGTTTTGAACAGCCACCCGTTATTTTTTTTTTAATTTCTTTTTCACATAGGTGGTTGTTCTATTGTTAAGAACCACCATCACTTATTATATATATATATATATATATATATATATATTTTAATTTCTTTTTCATATAGTAATCTCCTTATTTTTCTATAATTAAGCGTGCAATGCAACTTCCATAACTCTGCTTTACAAGTCCTTATCTAATAAAAAGGGTAGGGACCTATGCCATTCGTCATCCCTACGTAGTATCGAACTTTTTTATTTTTTGTGTAGAGTCGGCATAGTATTTTGTTGAAAATTTCGACAGCATTTCCCCTTAGTTCTCCCAAGTGTGCAATTCTTGTAAAATGTAATCCACACCTGGAGAACAAAGGAGGATACTACTGAAATTAATATAAATACATAACCATCCACACAGAAAATTAAATGGAATACAATTTGATTTACGTAGATCGATGATAAACTCTCAACGAGGAGAATTTAAAGATAATCTCGTGCATCTCAAACTATGCAACAATAAACGCGTAGTTAATAACAAACAAGATTATCTTCAAATTGTTTTCTAATAAGAACAGTTGTAACGAAACGACAGAGAAAAAATTTGTCAATTTGATTTAATTACACCGTTCAACTAATATTGATTATATTATAAATTAGAATGGTATTAATTAGTTTTATTCCCAAACTAATTGATCGTATAATTGCAAAATTTATTAACCTTTCCGAAATATTATTCCTTCACTATTTTGCTATTAAATTATATTCTTATAAAAGTAATATCAATTTATTTATTACATATTGAAAGTTATAAAATAAAAATAATATTAATTCTGCTTTTATTTGATATTATAACTTACTTTAGTATAAGTGCACTCTAAAATGTTTGATATAATTCAACCTAATTTGGAGATATTCTACGCATTAATTTATTATATGTAGAAGCTTAAATTCCGGACATATCCAAAATTCAAGGTAGCATTAGTTCCAAAAAATCCATAGTCATATATATTAACTATTACTATTTTTAAATATGTTATATATTTTAATTTAGTTATATCAATTTTATTTAATGTTATAGGCAAGGGGCCTGTATCTAAAAACCAATAGTAAATTATTTCCCCTAAGTTTTAATTACTTTTATTTGTAGGTTTTATTATTGGAATAATATTTAAAATGAATTATTATAACAAATATTAAAATCAAAACTAATTACTTTTTTTTTAAATTGGCATTTTACCTAATTACTAAATTAAAAATAGTGTAAGTTATCTTAGTATAAGTGTAATCTTAAATATTTGATATAGGTCACCCTAATTTATAAATATTGTGAGCATTAGTTTATCGTATGTAGAAGCCTAAATTAGGGATGTATCCAATATATATATATATATAAAGCATTTTTTCTTTCTAAACACATCATCAATTTTTTCCACCTATTGAATTTTCATAATATAATCTTCTATCTATCTATAGAATAATTTATATATATGAAAAATGAGGCTTTTTTAATTATATTTTTTAATTGTCTTAAATATGTTTTCCCATTTAAAACAAACTCTCTTTCTATTTTTTATTTTTTTCTTTCCTAATCTATATCTAACTCTCTTTTATTTTTTTTCTTTCCTAATATATTAATATTAATGTATATAGATTTTATTTGCTTATTCCTACCTTACTGTACCCAATATCCAATCTCATAATATCCAAATGCTCTCTCTCTATCATTTTCTCTCTGTCTTTTTTTTTCATTTTCCACCTATAAATAAAAAAAAAAATCATGATTCGATGTTGTTTGTCTTGATAAGAGCTTTAAAAAAGTATGTTGTCAATATATAAATTTTTATTTTTAAAAAAATTAAAAACTACGGCAAATATATAAATTAGTGTCAAACTTTAATATAAATTGATGTTAATATAGATTAATGGCTACTAACATAGTGAGACTAAAAAAAAAAAAATTGTTACGATACTTAATTGATATTTGTGCAAAAAATTCAAATATAATGAGATGTGTAAATTGTGTGAAGAAAAATTACAATTCATTAAATTTTTATATAAAAATTAAAATAAATATGTAACATGAAAATTGAAAACTTACCTTGGACACTTTAATTATTTTAGAAAGAACTCAGTATTTTTAAAAATAATAATTAGCTAATAAATGAAAATTAATTAAATTAGCAATTTCGCAAAAATTTAATTTCGGTGCGATAAAAAATTAGAATTCATTTAATTTTTACAAAAAGATAAAAATAAAAATATCTGGTGGTTGTCGTAACCAACAAATAATAAATATAATTTTCCTCACTCGATTTTAAAATAAATATAGTAGCGGTAAGTGAAGGTCGAACCCAAGAGAACGGTATAAAATTAGTTAAAGTGTGCTTACTAATGATGGCGTGGGGGTAGAGGGAACGGTTGGCATTGAAGTCAAAACTAGAGTTAAAAATAAATAACAACGCAAAGAACAATTAATAGAGAGAATCAATAAAGAGAAAACCGCCTAGCTCGTCGGTTCAATCGAGCCTACACTTGCACATCCAATTAATCATAACGCATTCCTACTCTCTTGTCAAATTAATAACCCTAGGCAATCAACAAATTCTGATTACCCGAATTTTCACTAATTCAATTAACTGAGACATGCTCTTAAATTAATCCTAACCAATTGAATAACTTAGATTAAGCTCTCTAAGTTTAAGACAATGGTTGCATTTATCACTAGGAAAATAGGCTAAACTAAGCAACAATCACACAAGCTCGAATTGTTTAACTTAGGGTTTGTTAATCCTATTGATGCGCGACCGTTAGCTGCTATGCATGAATTAGAAAATCAACAATTATGGATTGAAAACTAATCTAGCAATAGATCTAATGAAATTCACATAAACTGGCCAAATCGAAATAAACTTCAATAAATCTTCAAAATTCAAATCCGAATAACAAACCAATTTAATAATAGAGAGTAGAAAACAACGTTACTGAACGATTAATTGAATAACAAGCTTCAACTACGACATCCCCTTTGACCTAGATGAATGAATTTAGCCTATCATGTTGGTGTGAAGATCCATGGCAATTGGTCTTGAATACGGCATCTAGATCTTCAACTTTTGTGGATTAGTTCTTCAGATCTCCTCTTCAATCTCTCCTTAGCTCTCTCTATGATGGAATTCCTCTGCTTGCTGCCTTCGTCTCCCCGTTTAAAGATCAATTTTCATGCATAGGATCCAAGCCCAAGTAGGTTTCACAACCCTAATCAAAGTAGAAGTCCGCGCGCGCATAAAACTGGACAGCCTGGCAATGTTCGGTATTTTGTTCATAACTTGTTCGTTCGATGTCCGATTGAGGTCATTCAAAGTTCTGTGGACACTAGACAAAAATATCTACAACTTTTCCTAAAATAGTCACGTCCAAATTCAACTTTTATCTGGGTCAAAACTCATCCGCAATCTTTAGTACATTTGCACTTTTTTAGCCATTTTCACTTCTTTTCATTTTTCTTGATCCTAAACACCACAAATAACAAAAAGAGATAAAACAACACTTTTATATAAATAAAAGACGGTAAAGACACGATACTGGGGAGATCTTTTAAGTGCTTTTAAGCACTTTTCAAATCCCCCCACACGTGAACCATTGTTCGTCCTCGAACAAGGACACAAAACACAGCACACAAAAACAAAAATAAAAGTACAACACAAACATTAAAGTTACAGCCCCCTTTTATTCAGCTCAAAAAGTTTCTCTACATAACTCGAGTGTGTTAGTGTGTGCTAGAGATGCAGTTTCCAATGCGCTCTGAACAGAAAAGAAATTCACATCCCCGTGTTCAATCCCTTACCAAAATTGGTATTTATCTGCTCACCTCTTGTAGATTCACTTTTCATATCTAATCATAGGTTCCTACAATGGTGTTAGTTTCAGCACAATCAAACAAGTGTTAGCAAAGCGACGTGAGATATCCATGGTGAGCATTTTACTAGCATTATATCCCCAATCTGAAGTCAAACAGATTAGCACCCAGACCTAGCAATTCAAACCACTCATAGGAGCATGTAATGGGAAAATACCCTCACAAAGTTTTCACTCAATTCACTCAAAAGTGTTTAAGGGTACAATTTCACTCAATTCACTACGTGGATGACTCATGACCACAGACGCCCATATGTCCAAACTGGAGCAAACAAATACACAAATGCAGGTAAAGGTATTCATCGGGTCAGGTAGGATAAAAAGGAACATTTAGGCTCAAATTAACGAAGGAATTCACAAGCAATATATATTTTAACACTACAATTTCCCTTCATCTTTCAAATCGTCCTTTTCAATCCTCATTCTCAAGTTTTCTTTCTTTTTTTTTTCCTTTCTTTTTTTCATCTTCTTTTTCTCTGTTTTTTTTTTCATTTTTTTCTCAATCTTTTCACATTTTTTTTTCTTTCTTTCCTTTTTTTGCAAATCAATTGCAACTCCAACCGGAGCTCTTTTTTTCTTTCAATCTCACTCCCACTATAACAAGATGGTTCTTTTCACATGATAACACACTTCTCTACACATCATTCATTCATTCAAACATTTGTTGAAACAAGCTTGTGAAACCCTTCAATAAAGGTTCAAAACATAGATAATATCAAAGAATGGGTATGTAGTATGTAATGTGGCTCAAATTTCAACAAAAAAGGCCAAGGCTCAAACGGGCTTCTATTGGTAAATTTATTATAGTGGCCCTTTAAGAAAGCTAAACTTGGCAATCCTAGTGCCTTTACTTTATTTTGCATTTGAGTAGAGAAGTTACAACAGTATGCACAACAAAGCAAATCTGGGAAGAGGTCAACCACACAAAGTCACACAATCAAATAGATAAGAGCTATAACAAATAAAATATGCTCATAAGGCTCAATAGCTCACAAATTATGGTTCATGTGTATATTTCCCATCCATTAATGAAGTAAAGGTCATTGCTTGATCCTGGTTCCAAACTACCATCATATAAGAGAAGGATATCCTACTAGAAAATTCAAACCATGATTACTCACATCGCCCTGCTAACCACATCATGAATTGGGCTACTTTGGCATATTTTGAGAAGATTTATGGTCTTTTGGATTTCAATTTGGGTGAACTAGGGCTAAAAGATTTTAAATGTCCCCAATTTTCTCAATTGTTCAGAAATTATTAGAAAATTCATCTCGTTGTGCTCAATTTGACCAGTTACACAGGCATAAAAACAACAAAAAAAAATTAACAATTGGGTTGTTTCTTGGCCCAACAGCACACAAACAACAAATATAGTGCAAAAACAAAACAAGGAACACACAAGAATGAAACAAACAAATAGGATCAGGCAAACAAAGGAGAATCCTCGCTCCCCCACACTTAATGTCCGCATTGTCCCCAATGTGGAATGACATAAAATAAAAACAAGAAGGGGTTAAGGACTCCTTGGGGGTATTTGGAGTGTGCCACTCATAATAAATCATGTTAATCCATCTCGACACCTCCATTTCGTTGTATTTTATATCAGTTGGAGTTTTCATTGCATAAGGCGTGACCACGCCAACCTCTTAGACTTCTTCAGATGAAAATTGGTTGAAGTTCTACTCATAAAGCGCACTCACGTCCAAACCTTAGAGCTTTTCCAATGAAAATCTCACTTAGCCTCCTAAAAAGACGTGTGTCAATTCCAATATTTTTTAAACAATACGCAACAAAAGTAAACGTGCTAAAAATAAAAAGAAGAGAAAATAAAAGAAAAAAATGCAAGTGAAAGAGCAAAGATGCTCCATTTGCTTGGGTTGCCTCCCAAGAAGTGCCTGGTTTAACGTCGTTGGCTCGACTGGGTTGTGTATTAAGCAATTTAGCCCTTCTCGAATTCTTGCTTTTTCAGTTCAGGCCAACTAATTTTCACATCACCCGGCTCGTGCTTCTTCCTGCATGTTAGCTTAGAAAGTTTCTGCAGCAAAGGGGTTAGAGCAGTAGCCAGAGAAACTGAGCAAACTTCATCCGGATTATTAGCAGACTTAAAAATGTTAAAATGAATACTTTCCCCATCGAACTCCATACTAAGTTTACTTTCCCCCTCGACATACTAAGTTTACCCTCAAAAACATCAATTTTTGTCTTAGAGGTATAGAGAAGGGCCGACCTAGAAGGAGACGTGTGTGGGTTGGGAAATGTTCATCATTCATATCAATCACGTAGAAGTCTGCAGGAAATACTAACCCATCTACCTGCACCAACACATCCTCAACTACCCCATCAGGATAAGCATTAGTTCGGTCCGCTAGTTGTACGATCACACTAGTTGGTTTTAGTTTACTTAGGTGAAGTGAATTATACACAGATAGTGGCATAACATTTATAGACATACCTGGGTCCTTACACTTTTGGGGAATTTTGCGCTGGAACACCGCTGAGACGTTTTTTCCCATTCTAACCCTTTCATTCCCTGTTAGCTTTCTCTTATTGGTGCACAAGTCTCTGAGGGACTTGAAATACTTTGGGATTTGCTTTATCACGTCCAAGAGGAGAATGTTTACCCCCACCTTTCTGGATATGTATAGAATGTCCTTCTCCTTCTCTTCCTTATTTGCTTTGGCTAGCCTGGTGGGAAAAAGGGGTGGAATTAGTAATCAAAGCAGGGTTAGAGTTTACATTTGGGGTAGTAGGTATTGCCATTGTTTCTTTCTCAATGCCCTTTTCTTCCTTCTCAATCTCGGGTGTAGGGGTTTCTTTGGCAGGGTCTCAAGTTCTTTTCTACTTTTCAGTATGATGGCACTCACATTATCCTTTCGCGGGTTTATCTCTGGTTGAGATGGCAGTGTTCCTCCAACTCGAGCCTCAAACTTACTCATGGAAGTGGTCATTTGGCAAACTTGATTCTCTGGGTTTCAAATGCTAGCCTTCGTATCCTGTTGAAATTGTAGAGTGTTAGCAGTCAAAGCCTTTAACATGTTTTCCATAGATGTACTTGAGGGTTGGGGTTTCGATTGAAATTGCCCATTATGTGGGAAGAAATCCGGTGGCCTATTTGCATAGCTGAGATTCGGATGATCTCTCCAACCCTGATTGTACATGGGTGCAAAGGAATCATATGGTTTCTCTTGAAAAGGGAAGTTCCCTATAGCGTACACTCCTTCAGTATTCCCTTCTTGCGATGTGGGACAGGAGTTGGTTGGGTGCCCTGGCGCACAAATCCCACATGCCTTCACTTGAGGTTGACCTACAATAAACTATTTCACAAGAGTTGTTAGTTCCAAAACTTGACGTGAAAGGTCAGAATCACTTACCTCATTCACTCGTCGTGCAGGAATCTTGAGAAGTATCGGCCATTTTAGCAATCAAATCCCTAGCTTGCCTGGTGTTTTGTCCATTATCGAGCCTCCAGCTGATGCATCAATTAGTTTCTTATCCTCTGAGGTCATCCCATCGTAGAAAGTTTGCATCAGTAGTTGGTTTGCGATTCCATGATGTGGGAGCTTGCAACTAACTTCTTGAATCTCTCCCAGTATTCATATAGGCTCTCCCCAGCCTTCTGATGAATCCTATTGATCTCTTTCCTGATAATATCGGCCTTGGAAGCGGGAAAGTATTTTTCCAAGAATAATCTCTTCATCTCCTTCCATGTTGTGATTGATCCTGGTTGCAGACTATACATCCAATTTGCAGCGACATCTTTTAATGAGAATGGGAAGGCTCTTAGCTTGATCTATTCCTCAATAACATCAGCAGGTTGCATGCTCTCACAAACCATGTGGAATGCAGTCAGATGTCATAACGGGTCTTCACTGGCCATCCTATGAAATTCTGGCAGATAATGGATTAGATTTGATTTTAGTGAAAATGTTCGTCCTTCCTCTAGTGCTGGCAATGCAATGCATAACGGTTGTTGGATCCCATCTGATGAGGCCAACTGCCTGAGTGTTCGTTCGGCTGCCATTTCCATTTGTTGTTCGCTTTCCTTATTCAAATTTTGTTTACTCCTCTCTTCTGCTCATATCCTACACAATGTTCTTTCAATCTCTAGGTCAAATAAAGAGAAGTTTGATTAGAGGATCTCGTAACAATCATAAACTAGCAAGAGAATTTTGACAAGAAATAATAGACACAAGAAAAAAAAAATTGAAATAAAAACAACTAAAAATAAAAACAGAAATAAAATAAAATAGAATTAGCACAAAATAACTAATTTGACTAGATCATTCCCCGGCAATGGCGCCAAAATTTGATTGGCTGTCGTAACCAACAAATAATAAATATAATGTTCCTCACTCGATTTTAAAATAAATATAGTAGCAGCAACTGAAGGTTGAACCCAAGAGAACGGTGTAAAACTAGTTAAACTATGCTAACTAATGATTTTTTTTTTGGGAATGGTTGGCGATCAAAGTAAAAACTAGGATTAAAAATAAATAACAATGCAAAGAACAATTAATAGAGAGAATCAATAAAGAGAAAACGGTCTAGCTCATCGATTCAATCGAGTCTCCACTTGCACATCCAATTAATCATAATGCATTCCTACTCTCTAGTAAAATTAATAACCCTAGACAATCAACAAGTTCTGGCTACCCGAAGTTTTCACTAATTCAATTAGTGAGACAAGCTCTTCAATTAATCCTAACCCATTGAATAATCTAGATTAAGCTCTCTAAGTTTAAGACAATGGTCGCAATTAAATTACTAAAAGGGGGAAACATAATTCTTTCAAAAAGTGAAAAATAATTAAAATTAATTAGATTGCTACAGGGAAGATAAATATCCTTCCAAAATTAATTTATCTTTTTACGTATTTTAAAATAAAGTTAACTTAAAACCTATAAGTTTTTGGATATTAGAATTGGGTTGTTACATTTTATTGTAGAGTAAGTCGATTGATCTTTCGTTTCTAATTAACTTGATTTAGTTTTTCATTATCATTCTTTTCTTAAAACATGTTTTTCTTTTAATTCTCACATGTTTTTTTATTTTGTATAATATTTCTTTTCAGTTATAATGGGTGGCAAAATATTAATATTTCTTTTTGTATAATTAAGGTGTTTCAAATGATCTACTCTTTTTTTTGTTTAAAGTAACAAGCTCCAAAACTAGGTTTTTAAAAAGTCATTTTTTTTTATTTTAACACTATTTGAACCAACAATTAACTGATAATTCTATAATAACTAGCTATTTCACTCGTGCATTGCACGGGGGCGTAATTTTTTAGCTAATAATAGTATTAATAGGTATTAGTCATATTATCGTAAGACCTCGAAAAAATAAAATAAATAATGAGTCGCAATAATAAACTTAATTAATATAATTAATGAAATAATTCTTGAAAAATTTCGATAGAGTTTCCCTCTATTTTATAACAACTCACATGCGAACAATTCGGGGAGAACTCACAAAAAAACACAAACTTAATTTACAATACTCTTAAAGAAATTAACAATTAAAGCAATCCAAATATAACAATATCAATAATAGTCAACAATAACGTACAAGACCAAAAATAGAAACATCTTCGGGTTTTGACAAAAAGGATGAATGTACTCAAATATAAGTCGCATCTATAATTGTTACGTCGAATATAAAAATTTGTGTTATTACATAATTGAATTCTGCTAAGACAATAAATAAATTCATAGACGAGTGGACAAACACTGACGCTTTAGCATAAGAAACATATAAAAATATTAGAAATAATATCATATTTCAGATATGATCAATGAGACTCACAAAAAGTGTAATTTTCGACCACTAAGTACGTTGTCTTTTCGAAGCACAATGACATTAATGCATAAATGCTATATATAATCAATTTGTATAACTCCACCAAATTTGCGATGGAGACATTATGCCTAGATAAATATAAAAGCACAAACATATTAATATATAAATACAATCCTCCACTTCACATATCAAACCACGAATGATATAAAGGGTTTGTGTAAAAAAAACCAAATAAAGTGAACAATATACCAAATGCGATTAATAAGTATAAAATTATAGGTTTAAACACTTCTTTATAGACGATATTTGTGGTCGTAGTAGTTGGACGACCATATCATCATATATCACAAACTCTAAACCCTTCCTATGCGTCACCCTCGAGATTGTAACATACTTTAAAAAGCCTATTTCTGTACCTTATTATTTGATTCATACTTTAAAATTGCAATAACTCTATATGAATTAAAAAAATAAAAATAATAAAATATAATGTAATTTATCTCATTCCAAATTGGTCCATTACAAAGATGATGGTGTAAGTCTCATAAGATAATTATAATTATGTACTTTTAATTTTAAATATCTCTCTCTTTTTTCCCCCATATATATTCATTCAACAATTCATTATGATAAAATTAGAATAAGAACTCAATTCATACTCTTAACTTTTCTACTTCAACGTTGCGTAGCTAATAATATTGATTAATAATTGATGTGTCAATTAGACGAATGAGGCATTAATTTACTAAGTTAGCATATAAATATTTTGGTACAAAAAATAAATATTCCACGGAAAGAAAAATAAAAATGCGAAGAAAGTACAATTAATCAACGAATTCACCTTGACAATTTAAAAAATTGTGTCGGCGCAACCAAAAGTGTACAAAATTAATGATACACACAAAAAAAATTATTACTACGAAGAAATAATAATTATTTTAACAATTTACCACAAATAATCCATCAAAGCGGGTCAATTCACATTTTAGTTTATTTTATGCTTGTAAATAGTAATAATTGCATTAGCAATTAATTTATTGCAAAAAATTAGAAAGTTTATTAGACTTGTGCAATTGTGGTGAATTATGTGAGTTAGACATTTTAATCAACCATACAAAAGAAGTATAATTAATTTTCACAATGAACATATTTCCATAAAAACTAAACGATCTAAGGCAAACAAATTAGTCGTGTAAAGAAAGTATGATCAATCCACATATTTATCTTAACAGTTTAAAATATTACATTGACTTGTACTAATAGTTTAAAGAATTGATAATACAAAAAAAAGGAAAAAAAATTATTATTGCGAAGAAACTATAATTGTTTCTTCGCACGAAGTGAGTTTGTCACTCTTTTGATTGGAACCCTCTTCCATTGTTGAAAAGCATTTTCTATTTAGGCACAAAAAATAAATGATCCAAGAAAAAATTTAATAATGCGAAGAAAGTACGATCGATCCACAGATTTACCTTTAGTATTTAAAAAATCATGTTGTCTCATCATAATGTTATAAATATTAATAAAAACAGAGAAAATAATTTACCCGTGTGAAGAAAGAAATAATTGTTTCAACAAACTATTTCAACAATTTGCCAAAAATAATCCATCGAATTGGGTCAATTGATATTTTAATTTATTTTATACTTGTAAACAGTAATAGTTGCATTACAAATTAATCTACTCGAAAAAATTATAAAGTATATTAGACTTTTATAATTATAACAAAGGAAGTATAATATAATTCACAATGAACATATTGGTATAAAAACCAAATGATCCAACGAAAAACATTAACAGAGTGAGGAAAGTACGATCAATCCACGGACTCACCTTAACAATTCAAAATATTATATCGACTCTTATTAATAGTTTAAAAAATTGATCATATAAAAAATAAAAACATAAAAAACTTTAATAGTGCCAAGAAACTATATACAATTGTTTCTTCACGATATAAGTGAGTTCGACACTCTTTTGATTGAAACTTTCTTTCACTATTGAAAACCATTTTCCATGTGGGCACAAAAAATAAATGATTCGAGAGGAAAATTTAATCATGTGATGAAAGTACGATCAATCCATGAATTTACCCTTAGTATCTTAAAAATTGTGTCGTCTCAACCTAATGGTATCAGAAATGGATGAGGAAAAAAAAGAGAGAACATAATTTATCAATATGAAGAAAAAATAATTGTTGCAACAACTTACCAGAAGCATTCTATCGAATTGGGTTGATTCATGTTTTAATTCGTTTCATACTTGTACAATAGTTGCATTACAAATTAATCTATTGGAAAAAAATTATGAAGTATATTGGACTTTTGCAATTGTAACGAATTATGTGAACTAAAAATATTAATCAACCATACAAAAGAAGTGCAGTAGTATAATTAATTTTCAAAATGAACATATTGGCATAAAACTAAATGATCCAAGGAAAAATTAATAGCGTGGAGAAAGTACGATAAATCCATGGATTTACCTTAATAATTTAAAATAATATGTCGACTTGTATTAAGGGCTTAAAAAATTGATCATATATATATATATATATATAACTTTTATAGTATGAAGAAACTACAATTTTGTTTTTTTATAATAAATGAGTCTAATGCTCTTTTGATTGAAACGCTCTTCCACTGTTGAAAAGTATTTTCAATATGGGTATAAAAAATAAATTATCGAAGACAATAAAAATTAATAGTGCGAAGAAAGTACGATAAATCCATGAACTTATCTTTAGTATTTAAAAATTGTGTCGTCTCAACCCAATGGTATAAAAAATAGATGAAAAAAGAGAAAACAATTTATTCAGTGTAGAGAAAGAATAATTATTTCAACAATTTATTGCAAACAATCCATCTAATTGGTTCAATTCATATTTTAATTTATTTTATACTTTTGAACAGTAATAGTTGCATTGAAAATTAATCAATTTAATAAAAAAACTATAAAATTTATTGGACTTTTGCAATTGTAACCAATATGTGAATTAAAAATATTAATCAACCATACAAAAGAATTGTAATTAATTTTCACAATGAATATATTGGCATAAAATCTAAATGATCCAAGGAAAATACATAAATCTAAGAGTGTGAAAAAAGTTCTATGAATCCACCGGTTTACCTTGACAATTTTAAAAATGCCCTTAACTACACTCATGTAATCGTTGCTCATTATTTTGAAAAATAACTCTTCCAATATCTTATTGGTACTTTAATTAGTAAAATGCCATTATTGATAATCTCCATTGTAGTTTGTTGTGGGATTTTCATATCGGTCAAGCGCAACGTATTCAATATCAAGAAGAAACGTATCATAACAAAAGACTTAACTTGTGTTTACTTTCCCGAAAAAACTTGATCAATCAATAAAAAATATTCGAGAAATGAAGACTATCAGTTTTTTAATCAAATCTAAATAACAAAAAACCATGAAAATTGATGAGAACTATAGCTCAAATTCGATATAACACTAGTACACAAGTGACATTAGGTGGCGCCCATTAGGTGGCGTTTTCATTGAAACCGCCACCCTTGATGCTCGAAATTAAGAAAGGGTGGCGGTTATAGCAAAAATCCGCCACCCTAAACCAACGTTAAAAAAAAAAAAAAAAAAGAACAACGGGTGGCGGTTGTGTAAAAAAACCGCCACCCTAAGTTGGTTTCGGGTGGCGGTTATGTTAACAACCGCCACCCTAAACCAACGTAAAAAAAAAAAAAAAAAAAAACCGCCACCCTAAGTTGGTTTCGGGTGGCGGTTGTGTTAACAACCGCCACCCTAAACCAACGAAAAAAAAAAAATTAGTACAATGGGTGGCGGTTGTGTAAAAGAACCGCCACCCTAAGTTGGTTTCGGGTGGCGGTTGTGTTAACAACCGCCACCCTAAACGAACGTTAAAAAAAAAATAGTACATAGGGTGGCGGTTGTAAGCTAACAACCGCCACCCGTTTATTTATTTTTTTATTATTAAAATACTTTTGGGTGGCGGTTTTTTGCTACAACCGCCACCCTTTCCCTTTAAATATTCCACAAACTCATCAGATCTGGTATTCCCGCTTCCGAGTTTTTCTTCCTTTGAAAAATTTTCCAAATTTCTTCAAATATTCATGGTGTGAAATCAGATTTAAGTGCAATTTCTTCACAAATTGGCGCCATAATTTAAGTAAGGTAAGCTTCTTTGATCATATGGTCATGTAAATCTCGTTTATCTTTGTATAATTGTTAATATAATTTTTTTCGATGTCCGTTTTCAACCCACGAGTACATTCCGGAATCGTCGCGGCGAGATTTACGACACTCACTGCTATCGCTATGACCCCATGTTTCAGGCCGATCTGAGGTCATCTAAGGCCTCAAAATACACTTTTTAGCTTTTCATCTTATAATTTTGTGTTTTTGTTCTTAGATTGTTCGTTTTGTTGTAATTAGATGTGATTGGTTTTGAATAAAAATTATTTCGTGTGTTTTCCATCGCTCATATCATCATTAAAAAAAAAAAGTGGACTTTGGGTGGCGGTTTTGCACTAGAACCGCCACCCTAAGTGGTTTTTTTTTTTTAAAAGCACTTAGGGTGGCAGTTCTAGTGCAAAACCGCCACCCAAAGTCCTTTTTTTTTTTTAAATAATAATAAAGGGTGGCGGTTGTTTTTAACAACCGCCACCCGAAGTCTATTTTGGGTGGCATTTTTTCAACCGCCACCCTATGGCCGACTTTGGGTGTCGCGGGTTTGGGTGGCGATAAAAAAAACGCCGCCTAAATGTAAAAAAACCGCCACCTAAGCTCATTTTTGTACTAGTGTAAATTGTTGATATGCAATAATAAAACTAGTTTTTTCTTATTTTTGCCATGATAAGATTTAATATAGATAATAATTAGTTAATTTGATTGTTGGGGATTAATTATTAAAAAATGAAAAATTTAAAAGACAAAAAATGACTTTATTTTAGGTGGAAAAATCAATTAATCTAATTAAAAACTAGACTGAAATTTCCATGCTAATTTTTAATCTTAACTAATTTTATTTTCTTAAATATTAATTTTCGTTTCATTGTTAATTATTTATAAAAAGTCTCTTATATTCTACATATAGATATAAATCTTCAGATTAAGATTAAAAAAATATAATAAAATAATAATTATCAATACTTATGCAAGGAAACAAAATTTGGATTTAGTATTTGGCATTTAATATAAATAATAATTTATTAATTTATTTGTTAGGATTGATCATGAATTAATAAAAAAGGAAAAAATCAAACGACAAAAAATTTGCAAAAGATAAGTTCAAATCGTTGGAGATTTGAAAAAAAATCTAATGTTGAATATATACATTTCCTTATTTTGGTGAGGATAAAATTTAATATAGATAATGATTATTTAATTTGATTGTTGGGATTAATTATCAAAAAAGGAAAAAGTTAAAATACAAAAAGGACTTTATTGTAGGTGGGAAAACCAATTAATCGAATTAAAAATGGGATAAAATTTCTCTGTTATTCTATATATTCTATATATATATATATATATATGTAAATTTTTTGGTTCAATCTATCACTTTCGCAAGGGAATAAATCCAAGAACTCTTACTAAACAATTGGCTATTGATTCAATCAATTATTGAAATTATACGGCTCAATTAGAATATTTTAATTGAATTTCAACAATGTTTAATATCCATTTAAGTTTCTATCTCCTAAATAAATATTAAGAATCTTAACAACTTTGAACTATTTATTTTATATCCAATTTTGCCAGTTGAGATTTTATTTAATTTTTAAGTATCATCAATTAGGTTGTATATTTTAAGTATCAATTATATATATTTCAATTTATTTATCGTATCCAAATTAATTTAAATTTTACATCGAATCATTCAATTTTAATATACCGAATATGTTAAATTAGTGAGTTTATACCTAATATGTTAATATACGTGTTTAATATATTTAGAAGGTATTTAGTGAAAAGAAATAAAATGTCAGTAATACTTATATTAAAAAAGTAAAAAAAGTCTTTAATTAAACCATCACAATGGGGTGTGAATGGGAATGAGAATTTTCTAACAGAGCGGGAACGGGGAATGGAAGTTCTAATGCTGTTGTAATTCTTATAGCATCCTTGCTTGCCCTGTATTAAATAAGGATGAGCCGAAACAAGGATATGTCGGACTTTACTCACTACATTGTTATTTTTATAATATATTTCTATGTTGATTATATTTCATAATTAAAATTTAAAAATCATAATTTAGATATTAATTGTTAATAGCGTACACCACACTGATGTATAATTATTATCTCGCAACATTTATAATTGCATAGTAGAATACAAAATAATTTTAAAGAAAAAATAGTGAGCTCTCCGATTATTAGTAGAGTTATTTTAGTATGATTATTTTGATAACTATAACTTTTTAATATTATTTTATTTTGGGTTTAGATTACTAGATTAATCTTGTAATGAGCAAAATGTGATACATTATTACAATGTCTGCCACAAATTGTCATTCGTGCAAAGTACGAGTGTAAATGCTAATTAAGTTACTATTTTATGGAGAATAGTAAGTGAAGTTGTGTGGGTTTTCGTGAGTTATTCCTTGCATATTTACAGGATGGATTAGTACGAAATACATGGAAAACTCTATTGAAATTTTTATAGAATTATTTCGACTTAAATTAATTCAATTTATTGTTGTAACACATTCTTTATTTTAATTTTTTTTTAGGTTTTATGTTAATGTCATTAACATTTATCAGAGCTATTATTAGTTGAAAAATTTATCCTTCATGCAACGCACAGGTGGAACAGTTAATTAAAATTATTATTAGTTCCAAAAAATATCAATTTTAATAACTGCATTAAATTTTTTTACTTGGTCTTTTAAATTATTTATAATTCATAAAAAATTATACCTCTACGTCACTCCAAAATTACATATCCATGCATAGATGGAGGGAGAGGTATTCCCAGGAATACCCCATTTTCGTGAAATTTTATTTTTATTTATTTATTATTATTATTTTTAATTTATAGTTAAATTGGTTTTAATTATGGGTGATTATATGTTATTTTATCAACACTCCTTAATCGTTACTTAGTTTTTTAATTATTTTTATTTACATTTCTAGTTTTAATATCTTAGGAATCAACATATTTGATCTCTAAGATGATTCCTATTTAAATATTTTAGGGATTTACTTTTAAGTGGAGAAAAATATTGATTTAAATTTTCCCATTTATTATGTTTTTAAACCTATTTTTCACTGCGAAGGAAAAATAATTTTTTCTTCACTTGATAATAAAATTTTTAGACTAGTTATATTAATTAATTGACAGCTAATATATAAAAAGAATGAGTTGAAAAAAATTTAAAAATAATTTTAGTAATAATGATCTAAATATATTTGCAAATAAAATATGGTGTGAATATCAAAAGAGTTTGTGTGAATGTCGTAGGTTCTCGGCCCTTGTTTGAAAATTTTCTTCTGTGCATACCCAAATTTGCTAGTCTAGCTCCGTCCCTATTTCCATGGCAAAAATACTAAAAAACATAAACGACAAATTACACCCAACAAATACAATACATTATCACAATATATAGGTATAATAATACAAGAAACAAAAAACATAAAATCAAGATTTACAACAACCACCTAAATTTGGGGACGTTAACTTTCTAACCTCAAAAATATTGAAATTTGGCACTTATTGATAGAGGAAGACGATATTGCTCAATTGTGGCTTCAAATTGTCAAGAAATTACAAGAAAATCCGCTTTCAAGAAAAACCTAGAATTTGGGAAATTTTGGGGATGTTAACATTCTAACATAAAAAAAATATGGAAATTTGGGACCAATCAATAAAGGAACACTACCTTGCTTCAAATGTAGCTCTAATTTGCGAAGAAATTGCAACAATGAGGCTCCAATTCGTTTGAACAATCGAAATCTTCGAGAGGAGGAAGGAGGGAAAGCTGAAATGGGAAGTTGGTTGTGATGCTTTTTGTGTTATAATAAACTTTGGGGTGGCGGTTGCTATTTAAAACTGCCACCCGAAGTTTTTAAAAATTTTTAACAATAAAAAAATAAAGGGACTGCCACCCTTTTTTATTTTTTTATTTATTAAATTTATTTTTTTATCTTCAAACACACTGGTGGCGGTTGTTTGATAGAACCGGCGCCCTTTAATTTTTTAAATCTTTGGGTGGTGGTTTTTTTGTGACATCCACCACCCATTGTTTACGCTCGTACTTTTGGGTGGCATTTTTAATGGGCGACCCCAATTCTACATTGTGTACTACTACGTTCTTTTTTTATTTTTTTTTTTTGACGGATAATGTTTTTCAACTTCAAATATAATTACAAAAAGACGAGAATATATAATTAGAAACATGGATAATGATATGCATGCGCTCTCATTTATGATACGATAACGGGCCTCGCTCGACTCGAATCGATCCTCGCGGAATGAATACAACGCCAGAAAAGCCCAAATATCCGGTAGAACGATCGGAAAACCTGGAAATCCCTCGACCGACGACGTAGCAACAAAGGGTATATCGAACCCTTCGCCTCAAACGGTGCGCAAATCGAACAAGGAACGGGGTTGAGCGCCACGCAAGTCGATCACACTCACGATAAGCTCGGGGTTGTGTTTAACGAGCCCAAACACGGGGGACGAGGTGGGGAGAAAGCTCGACCCGAACATTGGCTTTCAAGCTCAACATCTCATTCAAAGCTCAAAAGTTTTTCTTACAATGAAGGTTTTGCCTTCATATACATGTCCAACTCGAAAATAATGATAAAATAATGAAAATATCCGAAAATATCTACATTTGACTCTAAGTCGGTCTAGAGTTACGGCCGTAATTTTAGGATTTACGGCCGTAAATCCTCGGTTACGGCCGTATTACTCAAACGTACGGCCGTAATAAGCTTTCTGCTTCAAAACTACCCAAACTTGATTCTTGAGTTCTGGCCGTATGGACAGCATTCTGGCCGTAAATGCGGAGTTCTGACGATATCTTTGATAAATACTGGCCGTAATTTACTCTCTGCATAACTTTGGCCCAAAAGCTGGAAATTGAAGTTACGGCCGTAAGGACCAATGATACGGCCGTAAACATACAGATACGGCCGTAAGACTTATAATTACGGCCGTAATTATTCTCTGCTGAAATTTCCCAGCTTCACCTTGCTGGACAATCTTCATTGTTTTGGCCATAACTTTCGAACCCGATGTCCAAATGAGGTGATTCAAAGCTCTATGTAATCTAGACTCGACGAGCTTCAATTCTTCAAAAGACTCTACCTTCAGATTCTCGCTCGTTCCAACGATGTACAGCTTTGAACCCAATCGAACATCCCAAGTTGCGTGAAATCTCTTCATTTCTGCTCCACTTGGCTTGAACTTGATTTCACTTAACCTAAACAACGCTCCAAGCTTCCCTGTCGCGCATGGGGGCATCCAAGATCATATCAATTTATCAGGGATGTATTACTCTAGCAACTATATTCATGATACACAGCAAATGACGAAAGGGTTCACGTGCTGGTTAAGCCGAAAATTATGGCCAGATAAGTTGAAAAAACAAATGAGTCGGGACCTACCATCTCCTAAGTTGTCTAATTTAATAAAAAACAACTCATATAGAGAGTGTATTTGTTCAATAGTGGGATTAGATGACATAGCCAAAGAGAAAAAATTGAAACGATTGATCTCGGTGCAAAACAAAGAAAACATGTAACGTACTCAAAGTTTAACCACTTATATACAACTATTAATAGAGTTGTTACTCCTCGCATTTTGTGGGACCCATACTTCATGATGGATGCATTTTATTTCTCCATACAAGCACCAAAAACATGACATCTCCTCCATCAACTTTGATTTGCCAAAACACTAAGACCCCATTCTCTTTGCATTTCTATTTTTTGTTTTTAGTTTTTAAATTCATTTTGAGTTTTCTGTTTTGAGTCTATTTTGAGATTTTTGAATATGTGTTCTTCTTGTAATTCTGAAAAACTGTTTTTGAAAATAGAAAATTGGAAAACTTATTTACTTTGTACTTTTTAGAAAATCATTTCATAATAAAAATTTATTTAATAAATTTGATTAACGAATGATAAGAATGGCAATTTTACAAATTCGTGTTAGAATAATAAATTATTTCTTATAAATTTATTAAAAAATTATTTAAGAAATTATTTTAAGACCCCATTCTCTTTGCATTTTTATTCTCTGTTTTTAGTTTTTAAATTCATTTTGAGTTTTATGTTTTGAGTCTATTTTGAGATTTTTGAAAATGCGTTCTTCTTGTAATTCTGAAAAACCGTTTTGAAAATAGAAAATTGGAAAACTTGTTTACTTTGTACTTTTTAGCAAATCATTTCATAATAAAAACTTATTTAATAAATTTGATTAATGAATGATAAGAACGACAATTTTACAAATTCATGTTACAATAATAAATTATTTCTTATAAATTTATTAAAAAATTATTTAATAAATTATTTTAAGTTTTCCATTTACTTTAAGAATAAATTGTTCTTTGCAAATTAACATAAGAATAATAAGAACGTCAATTGACACTGGCAACAAAGGCGTTAGGCATCCTTAAATCCTTAACGTAATCATCAGTATCATCCTCACATAAGAAATCATCACCACTTGAATCATCCTCAAAATCGTCATCACTTGAACCATCACCACTAAAATTATCAACTTGATTTGAGCCACTAGACATCTTGTACAAAACATTATTGCAAATATGAGCAGCCATATCACTCATAAATTATCGAATTGTCAACATAAACACGAATATTAAATTTCATTCGATTGATGTAAGTAAATATTATCAATAAAATCTCCAAATTTAAAAGTACTACAAACCACGTAAAGGATTGTTCACGAAATGAAAGTAACACAATACTCCTACTTAGATCATGGCAAGTGAAAGTAATACCTTACTAGAACACACTTAAACTAGACAATTGAAAGTAACACCTTACTAGAATACACTTTAACTAGACAACTAACTCAGAGCATTTCCAATATAGGTCCTCTCATAGTTTCTGGCATGTTCACAAATGACATCCTGAAATTTGGATTCTCGAAGGTTGTTAATGCTTTCATGTAAACCTCATTGGATACGTTCTCCATACTATTCAAGATGTCCAAGCAAATTGCATGACAATATGGATCCTGGCTAGTAACTTCACTCTCCGTTTTGTTGGATGATTTCCCTTGTAACTTTGCAAGATTTTCTTTCAAGTAAAGTTTTCTAAGTTCAGTTTCCTCCTCTCTCGAACTCACAGAAGATGACCATTGGTGCATGCAAGCCTCCAGTCTATCTGCTTTACTGATTTTAAGTTCTTTGCGTTGACGTTCACCACTAGTACCAATTTCTTCACTTCTATGAGTATTCGTAACATCATTGTTTTCAACACGCACATGCACTCCCCCCTTAGTAAGAAAATCATCCTCAATTTGCCTTTCTTCACCAGATGTAGGTGGCAGCTGAGTAGAGGCCATCCCCTATCCTCCAGTAGCTGTGGTCCCGCTAAATATCTGCAAGAGTTTCATAGTGCCTACATCCTTCTTTCTTGAATATCTTGTACTCTGTCTTGTTGATCTATAGAAGCAAAGCATATTTACACTATCATACTAAATTATTAACAATGAGTAAAATTCATAATTGTCCAATAAAAATATATACCATGTAAAAATGTTTCCAAACTTGCTCTGGGACATCAAGAAAGTTGGTCTTTGGGTCCCATGTCACGCCAGTATGTCTCACAAGAGCAGAGAACAAGCGATGCGTCATACACAAGCGATTCCACTTCCCTTTTAATCTCTCTATGCCATAATCCATATTTGTTGCTACCATCATAGCTTCATTAATCTTGCCCTATTCATCTTTCGTAAACGCAGAGCATTGCAACACCCCTGATTTCACCTTATCGTAAAGAATTTCGGTAAAAGCATTCTCATTCGCATCAGGCCATGACATTGGTTCCTTAAACTTACCTCTATGACCACCCATTATCTATGTTGAAAATAAATAAAGAGAACACAAATGATAATATGTTGTTGAAGGAGGTGAAAAAAAGAATAAAGAAAAAATAATAATTATAGATCACATTAGCTTTTTGGGCATTATAGTTTTGTGAATCAAGCACTAGAACTAGTGTTGCATATTTTATTTGGTGGTCATTTGATAAACATTCACCAAACTTTTATCAAATGGTGGAACTTCACTTTTTAAGCACACATTTTATGAGATCCACGACTTTTATTTTCTTTGATCCACCATTTTCATCAACTTCTACCATAATCTATTGAAACTTCTATTAAAAGTTCAATCAGACAACCCCTTAATATTTTAAAACTGGCTTCAACAAGTGTGTTGTGGGCCAATTTTTTTCAACCCAGTTTAGGAAACTACAAATTTTGCGAAATAGCACAATTTTATAGAATGATCTCAGGCTAACTTAAACCGTTGTCCACTTAGGATGCAACACAATGAATGTTTACAAGTCAAAATATGGAAGAACCAATAATTTAGATAAGAACCAAATCCCTAAGAAGTAAATATCAATGGTGAGATCTCAAGTATGTCTTAAAGTTAAAAGAAAACACAGATACAAGCGATTCAGGAGCTAGGAATATACTTTTTCCAACTGCACAACCAAAACCCTCACTAATACAATCAAATCCTAACAGCTAGTATCCTAATATCTCAACCGTTCATCTTTTGCATAGTTTAATTCGACAATTCAGCATATTTGTTCAGTAAAGATCAAAGTCTCAGCACATAAAGAGTCAATCACAGGTTCCATACGTATTGAAATTGGCCCTTGTGGTAACAACAGACACTACCTTCAAAACTAGTTGTACTGGAATAAGCAAAGCTAAAATCATGTTTCAACATCCAACTTGTTTTCTAAACAGAATTTCTGAATAAAAAGAATTTTAGGTAAAAGAGTGGGCTGAGATATGCCATTCCAAACTGAAGCTTAAACCACCTTAATTATCCTTAAACAATGGCTCAAACTCTAATCCCAATTTGTTAAACACAAGGCTACTCATCATAAAATGAGAGACCAAACAATATCAGATTGTTAAACATGACATCATAAAATGAAGTATAAAATACTTTCACTGCCCATTTTGTACCACAAGTACTGCCCAAATTCTAGTGTTCATTTTTATCTCTTTATGAACACTATCCAATCATTTGCTTGTACTTTTCATCTACTCAAACTCAGTCAAATACCCATATTCGCATAACCCATAACTTGATAAAATTATTATCGTCAAGCTACTTCAGGTAATCCCAAAACAGAATAAATGAAAAACCCCAAATAAGCATAAATACAGAGGATCTAATTGAAGCAAGTATTCAATTACTACAATAGAGTACTAGAATTGAATCAAATAAAGAACAATAAAGTAAGGGAAATTACCCATCAAAAGGAAAATATTGGAAATACGGCAACTCATAGAAATCGATGGAGATGGAGTACCTTTGAGATTGGGGCTAAGAGCATTGGACATAGTCTAAAGATGGAGATGGAGCCTTGGAGGTGTGGAGAGCATCGCCTCAGATGAAATCGAAATCAGGAACCGAGGGAGAGAGAGCCAAACGGTCGGATGAAATTGGAGAGGTACGTTTTGGGTGCTTTCAATTTTAGGCCCAAAATGCGGAAAATGTCTTTTTTCCATTTTCCATTTTCTATACAAATTTTTTACTTGTTTTTCAAAAAATTTCAAAAACAGATAAGTAAATGCATTTTCGATATTTTTAAAAACTTAAAATAGAAAATATTTGGAAAATGATAAAGAGAACAGGCAAGAGACTAAGCAATCACAATCACTTTGCTAATCCTAAGAAACGTCCACAAAAAACCATAGCAAAACGTTGCGCGGCATTTTATTCTTCTTCTAAAGTAATGATTCACAATTTACGCACAACAAAATCATACTTGACCTGAAAAAAACACTAAAGTATATCTAGAACTAACTCAAGTACTGCATGTCACAAGATTGTAATTACTGTTTGCATTCTGTGAATAGCTTTCATAATTGAGCAAAATATAGTTGTAATTACTCTGGGTGCAATCCACTATTGCAGTAATTGCTCACAAACAGCAGACGAAAATACTCACAGGTAAGGCATCAAGTGTAAAACGCACATGGGCAAGAACAACTTACACATCAAGTGTAAAAAAATTGCTTTAGACAGAGCACTTATATAAAGACTTTAACGAACTATAATGAGTAGTATTATTGAGTCTGAGGAGCACAGAGGAGTTACCTATTCTCAAAGAAAAAGGACCCGTCACCTCACCTAGATGACAACGCCGCATATGCGTTGGTGACTCTCCTGGAAATCTGTTCATAAAAACTTTTAATGTACTACCTTGGTCCCAGAAATATAGGAATGATAGTTAATATAGTTAAAATATTAAATTTTACCTACAATTTTCCCATTCTACGCGTCCGCTAATATCAATAACATATTAATGAATTGAAATTAGCTGCAATTTTAATAGACAGGCCTTTGCTCAGTCTCAAAAAGAAAAGGATGACAAGATTGCAATAGTTAAATACTCATATTATTATTATTATTATTATTATTATTATTATTATTATTATTATTATAGTTAAATTTGGACTCACCAGGTAGGGCATGCACGGATGCAATAACATTTTCCTTGAGAGATTGGTTATTCTGGCAGAGTAACAGACCCACGACGGCAATAGATAATGCTATCGACAACCAAATCCTCGAGAGATCCCTGGGAATGACGACACCAATGTGTCATACTCTCTGTGTGGTTGTCATAAGCGTTAAATCTTCGCTTATTTTTCAGTTTTAAACTCGTGTAATGAGTTCATTTTACTTAAATATGCTCAATTTCATTTGTTTTTAGGTAAAAACCAAATGGATGACATTTAAATCAATATTAAATGAAAAGAAATTGAATTGGCGCAAATTTGAAGAAGTTTGGGGCAAGAATGCAAAAGAGCGGAATGTTGAGGACCGATATTGACAAGATAAAGTTGGATTTTGGATTTTTCTATTTCGCACAAAGTTGTAGATATATTTGTTTGGTTTCCAACCCAACTTGAATCACCGGACATCAGGATCAAAAGTTATGGCCAAAATATTGAAAACTGTGCGTTTAGAAAAATTTATACAGAGGGGGAGTTACGGCTGTAACCCCCAGTTTCGGCCATAACAGAGTTATCTGCAAGTCAGTTATGGCCGTAACTCCAATAGTTATAGCCTTTACACCCTCTCCGGCCGGAACCCTATTGTCCTAATTTGTTTACGTCTTTAATTATGGCATATTTCGGGCTACTTTTCCCATATGAAATTGGAGTGTTTTGAGGAACTAATTACAACTATATAAGGGGGTTATGAGTACAAGAAAATGCATGAAGCTTATACACAAAACAAAAGCAAAAATTGAAGAAGTACAGGGCCAAAACGAAGATTGAAGTCAAGACCACTACCATTCCAGATCCGGGTATGGCTTCTTCTTCTACTTTTTGTCGTTATTCTTTTAATATGCTAGGCTAAATGCCTATTAGTACTATGGTTTGATGAATCTTTGTTAATTACTTCATGTTTTGGATTATTAGTTGATGATTTGACTTGATTATCTTCGACTGAATATTTGTTCTACGAATTTCCAATTGAATGCTTTATATTTTACAACTTATGTGCAAAGTTGAGATTTGTGACTTATTTATTGATTCGAGAAAACGTGAATGAGTTGGACCATGAAATTGGAAATCATAGGGTTCGATAGGGGACGAGAGTACCGCTATGCCTTATGCGATGTTTATGTGAATTTCTAGAGTTTAATGCGTTTGTGTGCAAATCATTAAGTTAGAGATAGTTAATGTTGCATGCGAATAGGTGAATTTGCTTGAGAGAGACTTGCATTACGTTAGGAAATTTCATTGTCTAGTTCACATGTTTGTGTCAACTAATGATCCTAGCTTGAATTAATTGTAAAGTGGATTCAAAACCCTAGTACTCGCCTTCTCTACCGCTTCACTCTCATTATTTATCTTCAATTCAATTTTATATTTTGTTTTGCAATTTATTTTATAATTTAATTTTAGAACTTTAAACCAACTTCAAATCTTTTGTTTCGATTAAGGTTGGGGAATTAAACGGGTAAATAATAATCCTCGTGGGTTCAACACTCTACTCATCATTATATTACTTGTCACGATCCATTCAGTTGCAAATAAACGTGCAACAGGTTGTTCCATGTCAAACGGACCGATGGACTCACCATACTCAATCACTATCAGTGATATACAGCAAACACATGCTTGTCAATTAACACTTATTAGTAATAATATTTTAATAATGACAGTTCATATGTCTAAATATCCTCATAGTGCAAAATTGAATAAGGTTGCACTGATACTTCAAAGAGTTCATATCACTAAATAAATACATTATAAAATTTTTCTGATGAACATTTTCAAGAACTAGTTCTCCCACATGCGCGCGATCGGTACACGGAAGACGTATTTGATAACTATTTGTTCAATAAGGGAAAAAAAGCATATTGTAACATTATATTAATTAAAAAATAAATTTATATTTTGTGCTAAAACAATTAAAAAGATCGATGTTAGAGAACTTTTTAAAAAATTTTAACAAATTAAAATCGTATAATGATACTAATAAGTAAACTTAATAAATATTTGTCATAAAATAAAATGACTAATAATCAAATTTAATCGAATTTTAAAAAAATGTTCAATTTTCCTTAATTCAAAAAATTATTATTAAGTCTCACATCTTTTGTTTCTTCATTTATCCATTTATTTTATATTTAATAAATTAGATATAATATTATTTTTAAAAATTAAGTAAATACTTGTGCACTAAATTGAATTTTCTATGAGCTCATGGGCCGAAATAACAATATAATATAAAAAAAAAGTTGAAATAAAAACTTTTAGAAACATTTGGGACCAATTTGCACATATGGAAAAGTTTTGTATTCAGTTTAATTGTTACATATTTTATTTTAATTATAAGGTATGACGTTATAGTCATTTTATCATCAAAAGTCCTTGTGCAACCAAAGTTGAAAATAGATATTTAAATGCCAAATTTATTAAAATTCTTCCTCAATGCGCAGTGACTTTAAAGGTTGGGTCTTTAGAATTTCAGTTCTAATCATTTGTATGTAAACTGGGGTTGATGTATTATTGACATTTTTTTCTATACATGAAATTTTAGTAGCATTTTGCAGCGCTCCAATTATTGGTATGTGTGGGTACACGCTATTTGGCTAGAACCTACTTTTTTACTCTTTCCGTTCCACATATATAGTTCACTTTGTTTGTTACGAGGATTAAGAAAAGTATTGGAGATGTAAATTTTACAATCAACTTCCTATATTACCCTTGTGTAAATAAATATAAATCATTAAATATTTTATAATTCCAAGGATATAGGTAGGGGTATAATAGTAAATGAATATAAAAAATGCTACTAAATATAGAAAGAAGACAATATATATGGGACAACCCAAAGAGGACAAATGGACTATATACGTGGGACGAAGGGAGTATGTTGTATGTATAGTGGTGTAGCTCATGAAACATGTCAATCACAGTGATTAATTAATTATTTCCAATGTGTTAATATTGAAATTTGACTTTCATTGAATAATAAAAATCAATTTTTCATTAGCTGAGAAAAGTTAAAACTACGACAACAGATGTTAATATTGGGTGGGTTGTTGATATTAGATATTTGTGTTTAATTGTTGCTTTGCATGTATTATGATATACTAGTATTTTTTCCCGTGCGTTGCACGGGGAGATTTATGGCCAAGTTATAATTTAAAATATGTGTAAAATAAAAATTATAGTAATTTAATGGAAGAGATATGGATGAGAGATTTAAAAAGATCACATATGATAATAACCCGGATTGGAGGGATAAGGAGTGGTTCTATCAAAAGATCAAGGGTGATAATAACGGGAGATTATGCATGGGTTGAAAATTAGGTACTTGTGCTTGAGTGGGAAATATAAATAAAATAGTATTTTTTAATTCTAAAAATTATAAGATTGAGCGGAAAACTGATCTCATTTTATTAATATATAGATTTAAAGAGACATGTGAACTGGATTTCAGTTAATTTTTGTATTCTAAAATCGAGTATAATCACTGATAAGTGCGTTTATCACACTTACTTAGGACTTTTAAACTCGTAATATTTGTTTTTTTAATTTAATTCCTACTTAATTTGAGTATTTATTGTGTTTCAGGAGAAAATTTAGAATAAGGAGTTTGAGCCAAAATGAAGGAAACTGATCAAAAGAAAGGAAGATATATATATATATATATATATATATATATATATATAAAGGAAAGTTTCCAAATTCGAGGACGAGAATGTGAAGATGATAAAGATTGAGGATGAATTTTGACCTCGATAAAAGTTGAATGTGGACGTGGCTATTTCTCAATAAATTGTAAATCTTTTTGTCTAGTTTGTACAGAAATTTGAATCACCTCAATCGGACATCGGATGAAGAAGTTATGACCGAAAGAGTAAATGCTGCCAAGCTATCCAGTTTGTTCTTGAATTCCTAATTGGACTAGGACTATAATTTTGGTATATTTTTTGCTCATTGTTCTACACGATATTGGAGGCTTTTGGGGACCTCCTACACCTATAAAAGGAGGCTAAGAATAGAGAAAAAGAAGTTTATACATCATATCAAGAGCAAGAATTTGGCGAATTGAGGATTGAAGTCAAAACCATCACCATTCAAAATCCGGTTATGGTTTCTTCTTCTAGTTTTATTCTTTTATCTATAACATGTTAGGCTAAGTTTTTAGTAGCATTAGGGCTAGATGAAACTTCAAATTTGATTATTGTCTTGGATTATTCAAGTGATGTTAAGACGTGGATTTGCTATTGAGTTTTTAATATTAATTAATTCATTCATAATTGCTTGATCACCAGTTATTGAATCCTTGTGGCTTGTTTTGTGAATCGAGAGATCATTGAAAAGTTAGACCAATATATTAGAAATCATAGAGTTCAATCGGGGACGAGAGTACCCGGGTGCTTTATATTACATTCCCACGTTTTCACAAATCTATTTAATGTGTTTGTGTGTGTTTAGATTCATCATAGAGATATAGGTGGGTTGCATGCATGAATAGGTTGAGCTTTACTAGAGAGAGATTGCTCGATGAAATTGGAAAACAGTATTCAATGGTAGATTGCATTGTCAATTAGGGATCTGGGAAATAGTTAGATGAGCGGTGGATTCGACGCCTTGATGCTAGTTTTCCCATATTTCATCTAAATCTCAAAATCACTCTTTCAATTTATTCTAGTTTAGTTCGTAGTTTCTTTTTGATTTACATCTTACAATTTAGTTTAGTATATTAATCTTTGCAATTTTAGACAGTAATCGATCTATACTTTATTTGTTTGGTTAAGATTAGTTAAACTAATCGTGAAAATATACGGTTCTCGTGGGTACGATACCTGGACTCTCTAAGTCCACTCTGTTACTTATGCGACCCATACACTTGCGGTGTGAGATTTATCGCAGCAGTCACAATTTCTATATTGAACAAAATGTATCTTATTGGTCTCATGCTAATGTTGCAAATATATGACATTCACAGTTTTTTTTTTTTTTTGAAGATATATGACATTCTAGTTAATTAGTATTGTGTTTGGTACAATTTTAAACTAACAATTATTTTTTTTCTCTCGTCATTTTTAATTACTTGTTATATTTATTTTCATAATTATTTTCTTTTTGATATTTTCTAATACACCCACTTTATTTTTTCCACAACCCTTATTCTATATACAATTAGCTTTCAAATTGAACAGTACATCACGAAGCTGTTGAACACCCGCCTTAGTGAGCTTCTGCCTCGTATTATCTCGCCGCAGCATAGTGGTTTCGTGCTAGGGCGTTTGCTAGGGGATAACGTTTTGTTAGCTCAGGAGATGGTGCACAGCCTTGATCGGTCGGTTAGAGGAGGCAACGTTATCCTTAAACTTGACGTGGCTAAGGCCTACGACTGGATGGATTGGGATTTCTTGCTCTCGGTGATGGAGCAGTTTGGGTTTGACTGGTTGTGGGTTGATAGGATCTGTCGTTGTATCTCTGGGTGTCACTTCTCGGTCCTGGCCAACGATCAGTCTGCTGGTTTTTTTCCTTCGTCTCGGGGACTATGGCAGGGCGACCCTATTTCCCTGCGTTATTTGTTATTGGTGCTGATTATCTCTCCCACTTGCTTACTCATCGATTTCAGCAGCATTTTTGTATACAGTTCATTCATGGGGGTCCTACTCTTGTCTCGTATATGTTCTTTGCCGAAGATATCATTATATTCACCAATAGTCAGAAGCAGAGCATTCGGCAGTTGTTAGCTTGTATTGAGCATTATAAGGGGGCTTCTGGCGAGTTGGTGAACAAGGGCAAGAGTTCTTTGATTGCACCACACCGGGCTTCTGCGGCTCAGCTTCATTGATGGCAGACATTTACGGGTTTTGTGCACAGCAGCTTCCCATCACTTATCTTGGTATTTTCTTACATAAGGTGCCACATCGAATCTTCTTGTTTGATGACTTGGTGCAGAAGATTCGTGGGGGGATTTCAGGATAGGCCAGTCGATTGTTATCTCCTTGGGCCCGTATTACGCTGATCCGATCCACATTTTACTCTATGCTGCTCACTTGTTTCAGATCTTGCAGCCTTCTAAGCCTATGCTGAAGCGACTATCTAGTTTATTCGATCGTTTCTTGTGGTACTCTTGGGAAGGTGCCCACCGTTTGCATTGGAAGCTCTAGGGAAGTTGTGTCGTCCCCCGGAAGAGGTGGACTTGGCTTCAGGAGGTTGGATGACATGGTCGATTCTTTTTCTTGAAGCTTTGGTGGCGTTTTTGCTCTCAGGAGTCTCTGTGGGCCCTCTATTTGCGTGACATATATTGTTGGGGACAGCCACCCATGCAGGTTCGGCCCGCCTATCTTTTCTAGGGGTTGGCATCGGTTATTGGCGATCAAGCCCCACATTTTCTGGCATCTCGGTTGTGGCCGAGTTTTCTTTAAGCATGATTGTTGGATGGGTGATCTTTTTCTCGTGCAAGTGTTTCCTATTGGCAGTCATTCATCGGTCTTTTTCAGGACTTTTTTGATGACACCAGCTAGGATATAGAGCGTTTATTGCAGGTTGTTCCTTCTGATCTGGCCTTTCTGATCTCTTCCTTCCCTTTGCACATCGGGTCCCCTGATAGGATGTTGTGGCGTGATACCGCAGATGGGCGTTTCACAGCTCGGTCCGTTTGGGAGTTGATTCGACATCACCTTGAGGTCCGGCCAGTATTTCGGGACCTTTGGTGCCCAACTATACCTGTGATTGTATCTTTCTTTCATTGGCAGTTACTGTAGGGCCTCATACCTGTTGACTATGTGATTAGGCAGCATATTCATGTGTAGATGCCTTTACGATGCAAGTGTTGCTCGGACGAAGAGACCCTTCAGCATGTCTTTATTAGCAGTGGGGCTGCGTCTCAAGTTTGGCAGCATTTCTTGTTGATCTTTCATATCCCGTCTCCCACTTCGACCAAGATTTGGCATCGAGTTCAGTGCTGGCAACATTCAGGTCAATTTGTCAGGTGGGGTCACATTCGCATCATCGTGCCCATTTTCGTCTTTTGGCACTTGTGGATGGCACGTAATCATCCGAAGTATAGGGGTGTTTTTGTAGATTCTCGGTAGATTGTTTGGCGTGTCTATCAGGCTATCTCCCTCATGCACATTGTTGGGTTGTTCCGTCCCTCTCATTGGTGGGATGATCATGACTTGCTTGCCTTATTTGGAGTCAGCATTGTTGCGACGGTTGTGTGGTTGATGGTAGAGCGAGCGGGGGTGGGGTGGGTGATCCGGGACCATCTTGGTTGCTGCGTTCGAAACTTTTCCTCATTCTATAGCTATTGAGCTATTTTGGAGGCTGAGCTCCAGGCAATTCTTGATGGCCTATTGCTTGAACGCTCTTTGGGAGTCGGTACAGTTCGGGTGGAGACGGACCGTCAGTTGTTATTCACTGTATTGTTCAGGGAGGAGGTTCATGGTGCTTATAGGTTATTATCCGACGTATTCGTCAGCTCCTCCGTACCGACTGAGACATTATCTCATATATTTTTCACAAAGAGGGCCAGGTTGCCAATGTGCTCGCTTAAGAGGGGTTACTGCGGTGTGCGGCACGTAGAGTACGACTCACATCATTTGCCTACCCCGGCTAGGGCTCTCCTACAGATGGATCGTCATGGATTTCCATCGGTCTGTGGACTTTAGCGAGCCTATAGTTCACTGCTTTGCGCTTGATCGTTGTTACATTTTTTCATTCTTTTGTACAAGGAGGTAGTACCTCCTTATTTACTCTTCTGTTATTCTTTATTCCTTATTGTTAGGGAGATAGTATCTCATCATTTACTGCTTCTCGCGTATTTTTTTGTGTTTATTGTTTGGAAGTCAGGTTTATGCCCCTCTTCTCTTTGTACTTATCATTTTTTTCTTAATAGAAAGGTAGAGAGATCCCAAACCCCAACCAACTAGGCTCGACGGATGCGTAAAACCAACGTTTGGGTCTAGTTGGTGCTCTATATGAAAAAAAAATTGAATAGTACATCTTATGTACTTCGCGGCCCTTTCATCCAAGGATGTTAAAGAAATGTAATTAAACTTTTATACTTAAAAAAAGACATCACACAATTATTTTATTTATCTATAATACATAACATAATTTTAATATTATACTGACAAAACAATTACAACAAATTAAAGTACCAACAACAACGGTACAACACAAAATAAACTTACAATGCTTGCTGCAAAACTCACAACATGCAGACTTTATTCAAACCATACAAATCACACACAACAAAATTACTCGATAATACGAATTTTATTAGACACACATCCAAACACAACACGAAGCACTTGTCGACCAGACGTCAATTTCAACTCCAACAAGTGTAGATAAATGATGATCAGCATTGGTAGTAGCAGTAGCAAGCAGAGGTAGAACCTGGCTTGCCATGATCCTTTCCTTTCATACACTTACCATAGCGATAATTGCGGTGATTCTGGTGCCATTTCTTGCAGAATTTGTTGCATTTGTCATAGTGACACGCTCCATTGTATCCGTTGGCGCGTTGGGAACAGTCTTTTGCGTCCCCCATTTCTATCCCTGCATAAATATATTGCATTGGATAAGAGAAATGTTACATGCTATTTGATATTGAAATTTTGGTTATGGCACATTATACTTGGACACATCGATTTATGTATTCGGTTTGCATAAGACGTGTCAAAAATTTGTTAATTAGTGAGACATTTATGGTCCAGAAAATTGTTATAGATATTTCACACAGACATGTAATCTTGTGTGTACAAATAACATTACTGAGAAAAATTTTAGCTTTTGAAATATGTTAAGTAAATTAAAGTAAAAAAAACCAGTATGGTTTTGAATGTGATCAGTTTTGATTAAATGAGATAGCCTAAGTGATAGAAAATACGACAACATATTTAAGCTCCATATGGCTAGGTGGGATGCAAACTACTTACCAAAGGCAGCAATAATAAGGAAGCACAAGAAGAGAGAAAGAAAAGTAGTCTTATTTGTCATAACTACTCTTGATTTAAACTTTCTAGTGTTTTTGATGATATAGAAGTAGGTGCATGAGACTGTATTTATAGGTAGACTGAAGGCACTACTGATCATACAATTCCTCTGGGGTGTGTTTGATTAGGTATCTTTTTCCTAGAAAAATCAATTTGTTTTTCACATTTTTCCAACTTTTAATCTGTTTGACTGCACTTTTTTTCAAAAAATGTTTTTCCAGCTGTTCTCAAAATTCATTCTTTTCCTTGTTTTGATGGAAAAATGTTTTTCTTGAGGGGATGACTTTTTGGCTTCCTGGAAAAGTTTGCTCTTTTTTTAATGAACAATTTTCGTTAACTATAAAGATAAGAAAAATGATCAAATTTCATGAAAAAACACAAAAATAAGAAAAACAACACTATTTCCAACTTGCAAATTAATGGAAGCAAACACCTACAGCTACCATTTTCCTTGAAAAACCTTTTCTCGGAATTCATTTATCCAAAAATCGTTTTCCTTTCAAAAAGTTTTCTAGCTTTCTAACCAAACACACCCGTATTTATTGTTAAATTCAAATGTGAATAATTAAGAGATGACTGAATCAATCAAGACTCGGTAAATTGTGCCTTGCTTGATGATATTTGTTTTGGAAAGAGTTTAGCCCACGAGATAAAATCTTTGACTATTTTATTTTATTCCGTTAATAAGACTAATTAACCGATAATATGAATAAATTAACTGGTTGTGGCCGGTTGAAATATTCAAAGTCTTCCACCCCAATTGAAGTAAAAAAATTTTTGATGAAATAAAACAACTGTTGTACCTACCCATGAATAATAAGTCATGAAAGTGATCCTACATGTAAATATAATACCTTCAGTTCGAAACATTCCAAGAGTGGTTCAGTGGGAAAATGCCAAATTAAAAGTTTTACCCGGCCTCAAACAATAAATTAATAACTTAAAAAAAAAAAAACCACCAAAGCAATCGGTCGGCTGAACGACTTACATTAATGTTGTTGTGCAAAAGTAAATTTCAAATTAGATAAAGTTCCTTGAAAAAAATGTGAGTTTTTCAAAGAATGGATAGTTAAAAAAATAAATGAAGCTTATAAAAATATGAAAAATAATATTTTTGTAAAGAGCATGTATTTACAAAGTATATATAAAAAACTAAAAAATGAAAAAAAAATTGTCAAACAATATAGTATATCTTAGTTGTGCGTTTGGACTATACTAAAAGCAAGACAGGCCTACTATAAATGGTTCAAAATTCATCGGTAGAAATTCCTTGCTGAACTACAAGGATGGAAATAAAACTTCCGCATAAATATAAATAGTAGGAAGGTATTGTAGTTCTTAAGGCTTAAGAGCATTTCAAATGATTTGTAGATTGTAAAAATGCGATTTTATGTGACACAAATTACTTTTATGGCCATTGCCAACTCCAAGCGTTCAAAGGCCTTATATTCGCAAAATTTTATATCGAACGATTGTAATTGATTTAAGTTTTTTATTAAATAAAACCTTCTAACGTCTATAACAATAATATACAGTATTGTAGAACTTGAAGTTCATTTTATATTTTCTTCTGGCAATTTCACATAAAAATTAGACATTTAAACTATCGCAACCAATATGGTCTACAACGTAAGTTTGAATAGATATTAGTTTCAATCCATTTAACTTCTCTTGGGACATTATTATTGATAGAATGTAGTATAAGATTTTATCTATTTTAATTTTGAAAAGCTGATCCATGCACAAACAACTATACAATATGTGTTGATATAGCCGCACTTATATTCTCAAACTTGGATTATAAAGAACACAATTAATTCTTATTATTGAAGCAATCGAATGACTAAATGACGGAACCCGCATATATAGAAATAGAAGGGGAAGCGTTGTCCTAGATAGTGGGATGCAGACTCTAACCGGACTAGAACTCCCAAGCAGACTCAAAAACAATTTCAGAAATCAGGGACATACAGAGTTATATAAAGAATAAGAACATCTCTAACAAACTCTTTAAACATTAGATGCTCTTTAATTTAGAGAGCCAACTTCTAAAACTTCACTCCAACAAACTCTTTAAATTAAAAATTTAGTTTAGAGAGTGAGTTTGACTTTCTAAATTTAGAGAACCAAATTCATTCTCTATAATTTAATGATTACAAGTTTCAAAGTTCCACTCCTTGAACAATACAATCTACAATTAATTTTATTGGTCATAAATATTTAAAAATATTGCCATTAATTAAAATTGAGACAAAATAATAAATTTTCTCAAAAAAATTAAATAAAGAATTAAAAATAGAAAGCTTATTGGAGTATTTAAAATTTTTCATCCTTTAGATTTATAGATGGTTTCTATTTAATGGAATATGCTCTTTGAAAATAAAGAGATTGTTAGAGATGCTATAACATAATTAGGTAAAATGATTATACCCTATAATATAATTAGGTAAAATGATTATACCATACTTACTCTTCTTTATAGTATATTACACAATCTTTACGGGTAAAATAAGACTTTCATCTCTTATATATCACATATTATGGCAAACATTATACATGTTTAGCATTATCCTTCAAAAATGAAAAGAACTACTTAGCAGACTCAAAAACGAATCCTAAAGCGAAAAGAAAAGTAAAAAGAGCCGATAACTAACAAATGAAAGCTAATATATTAAACATTGTCTATTTAGTGCGTGTTATTATTCTTCTAATTATCTCATTTTAATTTATTCTCTTTTAATTAAATTTGAATTTGATCAAACTAATCACATCCACATATCTCGTGAAACTTCATCTACTCTACAAATATCCATTATTCAACTTCATTCATTCTGTCTCTCATCTCACATAAAAATACATAATCATTAACTCTATTTATTTTTTCACCTCCTAAGTAAGAGTTATCGTACAGATAAGCTAAGAGTTGTCATACACGTAAGCTGTTAATTTTCAATCTACAATTGCCTTTGAATTTTTGAATTTTTATTTTTATTTTTATTTTATTTGCTACGTACATCAGTGACAATTCAAGCACGCCGCACCATTAGTTATTGGAAGTGTTACAACAACTATGACGCCATAAAAGGGTGATATGCTTTATTTCTTCACTATTTTTTAATTTTTTTTTCTATTCTTCTTTTTAGTCAAATCATGTTTACGTCCATATATTTTTATGGGACTTATACGTACTACACCAATCTCTATTATTTAACTCCACTTATTGTGTGTGTTAACGTATAAATTAAAATGTATATTTATGAGTAGGAAGAGAGAGAATTAGCGGAGTTGGATGCTGGAGATTTAAAAGTACTGTTAGATGTGGATGTAATTTATTTGACCAAATTTAAATTTTGAAAAGAATGAATTAAAATAGATATGCTAACAGGTTCACCACACCTCTTTCACATAAAAATCCATAAAAAATTCAATCATGTTACCTTTTTAATGCTTCAAATTTATTGGAGTAGAGGAATTTGAAAAGTAGTTCGAGGGCATATATAAGCAGAGGTAGACTATGTCCGTACGTATTTAATTTTATTTAGTTTAAGTGCCCCACGAGTTGATAAAAATATCTTAGATCGATGAATATATCCTCGTTAATACTCCTTCATTATTTATTATTTCTTTATTTATTTTCTTTCTTTCCTTGTGGGGACTAAAAACAGAAAAAAAAAAAGGAAAATGAAAAAAGAAGAGGACTTACTATCTTTTTTGATTAAAACAATAAGTTACTACTAATGAAAAAAAAAATTTACTTGTATTTCAAAATTAACCCTTAAATCGTAGTAGTTCATCGGATAACAACACACTTAAATAGAGATGCATTAAAAATAGAGGCTGGCCAATATTTTTTGGGCCTTAAAGGAAACTTTATTTAGGAGCCTTATCAATGCTTATAATTAAATTTATATAGAGTGAAATTTTAAATATATGTAGATACTTTATATATAGAGATTTTATGGATTTTTCTTTTTTCTTTTTGGACATTGTCCCAGGTCGTTGCCTAAGTTGCATGTATCTCAGGCCGCTACTAGGGTGATGTATAATTTGACTCCGATAGAAGAAAAGTAACTTTGATGCACGGAAAACTAGCTCATTGAGAGTATTTCTAGTGGCTTGTTTATTACGTAAATATGGTTTCATTTGTGAAAAAAAAATTGTAAGTATTGTGTTTAAAAGAAAATAATATATGGCACGTCATCTAGATGGTGTAGTATATATTGTCTATTTAATCATTTACATCAATTATTTATATTCTCTCTTTTCTTTAGCTAACAATTAATGCACATATAAGAAATAATTTCTTTAATTCACACCCATTTTCTGATAATATTTATTTTTATTTTTATTTTATTTATCATGTCAATGGAAATCTGCATTACATAATTGGAAATGCGCTTAGTATCTCTTTTTGTAATAAATTGTTGCATTTATTGAGTCATGTTTTGCTGTAAGAATGTATGGTGAAATTGTCAAAATGATTTAATGAACATTATTTTAAGAGACTTTGCTAGGTATCTACACATTTTTTGTGGATAACATCCACATCCTAATAGGGGTGTAGGCCTCCCCCCAACACTTTCAGGGGGCAATATGGTCATTTACCACACCCATCTATTAGGGTGTGGAGATCTCTATCCAAAAAAAGTGTGTGGAGATCTGACATTTTTCTATTTTAAGATGTCTCATCACTATATTCGTGCCATGTGTATAATAATTAATTATTCTATTTGACACTGGTTTTGACATGATCTCTACAGATGCTATTCGATACTGGCTAGATTGTCAAACAACTATATATAGTCATGCAATTGTGTTAACATAATTGGTACAGAAATTGTTACAGATAAGCACTTGTAGCAGAAATGTACTTGTAACTGAAGGAAAGAAAGATGTGAGAATAAAATATTAACATGTAGTCACATTAACTTTTAATTCTAATAATCATATTGACAAAATGTATCATCGTGCTCTCATACTAATGTTGCAAATATATGACATTCACAAATTTTTTTTTCTCTCATCATATCAATTGCTTGTTATATTTACTAGTGTTTCTACCCGTACGTTGCACGGGGAGACATATATGTAAGATATAATTTAATTAATGGTATTGAGTTTGTGATAAGGGAATGATGTGATTTGTAGAAATCTTAAGAGCGCGTGAAGGGGATATAGTAAATATGACTGACACGTGAAGATGCTTTCGTAATGTAATTCAGATAATAAGTAAATATCAAGATTATTATCCTTTGAATGGGAACATAATTTTTTTATTAATTTCTAGTGTTTCTACCCGTGCGTTACACGGGGAGACATATATTTAAGATATAATTTAATTAGAATCCGCGGGTGTATTTTGTAATATGCAAAATTAAAAAAAAAAAAAAACCAGTGATACTATAGCGAGGAAGAGTACTGGCAAATAGAGAAGTTTTCATGAAGATGGATACGTAATGTAATTCAGAAAATAGATAAATATCAAGATTATTATCCATTGCGTGGGAATATGATTTTTTATTAATTATTTAATTTCAAAAATAGGTAGAATAAGCGGAAAAATGTTCTGGTTTTATATATATATATAGATTTAATTCAAAAAATAGGTAGAATGAGAAGGAAAATGTCCTGATTTTATATATATATATATATATATATATATATATATATATATATATATAGATTTTCATAATTATTTTCCTTTTTATATTTTCTAAGACACTTGATTTACTTTTTCCACAACCCCTATTCCATATAATTAGCCTTCAAATTGAATAGTACATCTCATGTACGTTAAAGAAACGTAATTAAACTTTTATACTAAAAAAAGACATCACACGATTATTTTATTTATCCATAATACATAACATAACTTTAATATAATGCAGACAGAACAATTACAACAAATTAAAGTACTAATAACAACGATTCAACACAAACTAAACTTACAATACTTGCTCCAAAACTCACAACATGCAGACTTTATTCAGACCATACAAATCACACATGCAAAACAAAATTACTCGATAATACAAATTTAATTAGACACACATCCAAACACAACACGAAGCACTTGTCGACCAGACGTCAATTTCAACTCTGCCAAGGTTAGATAAACGATGATCAACATTGGTAGTAGCAGTAGCAAGTATAGGTAAAACATGGCATGCCGTGATAATTTTCTTTGACACATTTTCCATAGCTATAATTGCGGTGATTGTAGTGCCACTGCTTGCAGAAATTGCTGCATTTGTCAGAGAAACATCCTCCATTGTATCCTTCGCCACGTTGGGAACAATATTTTGCCTCCCCCCTTTCTATTCCTACATAAATATATTGCATTGAATAAGAGAAATGTTACATGTTATTCGATATTATAATTTTGGTTACGGAACATTATAGTTAGACACATCGATTTATGTATTGGTGAGACATTTACACTCCAAAAAATTGTTATAGATATTTCACACAGACATGTAATCTTGTGTGTACAAGTAACATTACTGAGAAAAATTTTAGTTTTTCATGAAATATGTTAAGTAAATTAAAGTAAAAAAACCAGTATGGTTTTGAATGTGAGAAGTTTTGATTAAATGAGATAGTCTAAGAGATAGAAAATACAACAACATATTTAAGCTCCATATAGCCAGATAGGATGCAGACTACTTACCAAAGGCAGCAATGACGAGGAAGCACAAGAAGAGAGAAAGAAAAGTAGCCTTATTTGCCATATCAACTCTCGATTTAAACTTTCTAGTGTTTTTGATGATATAGAAGTAGCTGCATGAGACTGTATTTATAGGTAGAATGAACGCACTATTGATCATAGAATTCCTTAATGAAGGCACTATTGATCATAGAATTCCTTTAGGGGGTGTTTGATTAGGTATTTTTTTCCGAGAAAAGCCAATTTTTTTTGTTTCACATTTTCCGACTTTTAGTCTATTTGATTGCATCTTTTTTTCCAGTAAAATGTTTTCTATCTTTTCTTGAAATTCGTTCTTTTCCTTATTTTGATGGAAAATATTTTCCTTGGGGGATGAGATTTTTGGTTTCCTAGAAAAGTTTGATCTTTTTTTTTTTGAATGGGCAATTTTCTTTAACTATAAAGATAGGGAAAATGCTCAAATTTTATGAAAAAATACAAATCTATATATATATAGAAAAGCAAAGAAATTTCTGTCTGTTTTTTAATTAGATTAATTAGTTTTCCCATCTAAAATAAAATTATTTCTTGTCTTTTTATTTTTTCCCTTTTTTAATAATTAATAATTATTGAAACGACACAATGCTTTAAATATTAAAGGCAAATTCGTGGATTGATCATACTTTTTTGCACTATTAATTTTCTTATCTTTGATTGTTTATTTTTTATACCCATATGGAAAATACTTTTAATAGTGGAGCAGAGTTTCAATCAAAGAGTGTTTGACTCACTTATTATAAAGAAATAATTGTAATTTCTTCGCACTAGAAAAGTTTTATATATATATATATATATATATATATATATATATATGATGAATTTTTAAGTCATTAATACAAATTGACAAATATTTTAAATTATAAAGGTAAATCTGTCGATATACAAAGACTTTTTCATATTTGTTAATTTTTTCACGATCATTAGTTTTTATGATAATATGTTCATTGTGAAAATTAATTATATTTATATGCTTTTTATGGTTGATTATATTTTTAGTTCACATAATTCGTTATAATTGGAAAGTCAAGTATACTTCATAATTTTTCCAAGAAATTAATTTGTAATGCAACTATTGTTGTTTACAAGTATAAAACAAATTAAAATATGAATCAACCCAATTCGATGGAGTCTTAGATAAGTTGTTGCAACAACTATTCTTTTCTCAGAGTGATAACTTATTTTCTGTCTATTTCCTTTTTTCTCTTTCATTTCTTATACCATTAAGTTGAGACGAAACAATTTTTAAAACAGTAAGGGTTCATTTATGGATTGGCCGTATTTTCTTCACACGATTAAATTTTCCCCTTGAATCGTTTATTTTTTCTGCCCACGTAGAAAATATTTTTCAATAGTGATAGAGTTCCAATCCAAAAAGTGTTGGACTCACACTATTAAAGTGTTTTTTATTTTTTATATAATCAATTTTTTAAACCATTAATAGGAGTCGATACAATATTTTGAATTGTAAAGGTAAGTCGGTGGATTGATCGTACTTTCCTCACACTGTTAATTTTTTTCTTAGATTATTTGGTTTTTATGCCAATACGGTCATTGTGAATTATGCTTCTTTTGTATGGTTGATTAATATTTTTAGTTCACATAATTAGTTGCAATTGTAAAAGTCCAATATACTTTATAATTTTTTGTAATCGTTCATGGTTTGATATGTGAAGTGATGGATTGTATTTATATATTATTGTGTATATGCTCTTATATTTATCTAGGTATAATGTTCTCGTCTCAAATTTCGTGGAGTTATACAAATTGATTATATGTACAATTTATGCATTAGGAGATCCCGTACCCACGCTGGAAAAAAATCGTGCAGGCCCTGTTGGCCCCCACCATCAGTGGAAATTATGCATTATTCATCTAATCTAACGTGGATACTAAAAAATGTAAAAAAAAAAAAAAAGGGTGACGTAGGACCCTCACGCCACATGGCGTGGGTACCGTCCCGACGTTGGCAACCGAGCATTGGCGTATGCATTAGTGACACTGTGTTTAAAAAAGGCAACTCAATGTATTCAATGCACTGAGTTTAGCCCATGAGATAAAACCTTAGACTGTTTTAGTTTATTCTGTCAATACGACTAATGAATCGATAATATGAATTAATTAACTAGTTGTGGCCGGTTGAAATATTCAAAGTCTTTCACCCCAATTGAAGTGAAATTTTTTTGATCAAATAAAACAACTGTTGTAACCATGAAAAAGTCATGAAAGTGATCATACGTGTAAATATAATACCTTCAATTCGAAACATTCCAAGAGTGGTTGACTGTGAAAATGTCAAATTAAAAAGTTTTACCGGGCCTCAAACAATAAATTAATAACTTTTAAAAAAAAAAAAAACCACCAAAGCAATCGGTCGGCTCAACGACTTACATTAATGTTGCTGTGCAAAGTAAATTTCAAATTAGATAACGTTCCGTGAAAAAAAATGTGAGTTTTTCAAAGAAAGGATAGTTAAAAAAATAAATGAAGCTTATAAAAATATGAAAAATAATATTTTTGTGTAGAGCATGTATTTACAAAGTATATATAAAAAACTAAAAAATAAAAAAAAAATTGTCAAACAATATAGTATATATCTTAGTTGTGCGGTTGGACTATATGCTAAAAGCAAGAAAGGCCTACTATAAATGGTTCAAAATTCATCGGTAGAAATTCCTTGCTCTGAACTACAAGGATGGAAATAAAACTTCCGCATAAATAGTAGGAAGGTATTGTAGTTCTTAAGGCTTAAGAGCATTTCAAATGATTTGTAGATTGTAAAAATGTGATTTTATGTGACACAAATTACTTATATGGCCATTGCCAACTCCAAGCGTTCAGAGGCCTTATATATGCAAAATTTTATGTCGAACGATTGTAATTGATTAAGTTTTTTATTAAATAAAACCTTCTAACGTCTATAACAATAATATACAGTATTGTAGAACTTGAAATTCATTTTATATTTTCTTCTGGCAATTTCACATAAAAATTAGACATTTAAGCTATCTCAACCAATATGGTCTAAAACGTAAGTTTGAATAGATATTAATTTCAATCCATTTAACTTCTCTTGGGACATTATTGATAGAATGTAGTATAAGATTTTATCTATTTTAATTTTGAAAAGCTGATCCTTGCACAAACAACTATACAACATGTGTTGATATAGCCGCACTTATATTCTCAAACTTGGATTATAAAGAACACAATTAATTCTTATTATTGAAGCAATCGAATGACTAAATGACGGAACCCGCATACATATAAATAGAAGGGGAAACGTTGTCCTAGATAGTGGGATGCAGACTCTAACCGGACTAGAACTCCCAAGCAGACTCAAAAACAAATTCAGAAATCAGGGACATAGAGAGTTATATAAAGAATAAGAACATCTCTAACAAATTCTTTAAACATTGGATGCTCTTTAATTTAGAGAGCCAACTTCTAAAACTTCACTCCAACAAACTCTTTAAATTAAAAATTTGGTTTAGCGAGTGAGTTTGACTTTTTAAATTTAGAGAACCAAATTCATTCTCTATAATTTAATGATTACAAGTTTCAAAGTTCTACTCCTTGAACAATACAATCTACAATTAATTCTATTGGTCATAAATATTTAAAATATTATCATTAATTAAAATTGAGACAAAATAATAAATTTTCTCAAACAAAAAAAATAAATAAAGAGGTAAAAATAGAGAGCTTATTGGAGTATTTAAAATTTTTCATCCTTTAGATTTAAAGAAGCTTTCTATTTAATGGAATATGCTTTTTGAAAATAAAGAGATTGCTAGAGATGCTCTAACATAATTAGGTAAAATGATTATACTACACTTACTCTTCATATAGTATATTACATAATCTTTAAGGGTAAAATAAGACTTTCATCTCTAATATATCACATATTATGACAAATATTATATATGTTTAGCATTATCCTTCAAAAATGAAAAGAACTGCTTAGCAGACTCAGAAACAAATCCTAAAGCGAAAAGAAAAGTAAAAAGAGCCGATAACTAACAAATGAAAGCTAATATATTAAGCATTGTCTATTTAGTGCGTGTTATTATTCTTCTAATTATCTCATTTTAATTTATTCTCTTTTAATTAAATTTGAATTTGATCAAACTAATCACATCCACATATCTCGTGAAACTTCATCTACTCTACAAATATCCATTATTCAACTTCATTCATTCTGTCTCTCATCTCACATAAAAATACATAATCATTAACTCTATTTATTTTTTCACCTCCTAAGTAAGAGTTATCGTAGAGATAAGCCAAGAGTTGTCATACACGTAAGCTGTTAATTTTCAATCTACAATTGCCTTTGAATTTTTGAATTTTTATTTTTATTTTTATTTTATTTGCTACGTACATCAGTGACAATTCAAGCACGCCGCACCATTAGTTATTGGAAGTGTTACAACAACTATGACGCCATAAAAGGGTGATATGCTTTATTTCTTCACTATTTTTTAATTTTTTTTTCTATTCTTCTTTTTAGTCAAATCATGTTTACGTCCATATATTTTTATGGGACTTATACGTACTACACCAATCTCTATTATTTAACTGCACTTATTGTGTGTGTTAACGTATAAATTAAAATGTATATTTATGAGTAGGAAGAGAGAGAATTAGCGGAGTTGGATGATGGAGATTTAAAAGTACTGTTAGATGTGGATGTAATTTATTTGACCAAATTTAAATTTTGAAAAGAATGAATTAAAATAGATATGCTAACAGGCTCACCACACCTCTTTTACATAAAAATCCATAAAAAATTCAATCCTGTTACCTTTTTAATGCTTCAAATTTATTGGAGTAGAGGAATTTGAAAAGTAGTTCGAGGGCATATATAAGCAGAGGTAGACTATGTCCGTACGTATTTAATTTTATTTAGTTTAAGTGCCCCACGAGTTGATAAAAATATCTTAGATCGATGAATATATCCTCGTTAATACTCCTTCATTATTTATTATTTCTTTATTTATTTTCTTTCTTTCCTTGTGGGGACTAAAAACAGAAAAAAAAGGAAAATGAAAAAAGAAGAGGACTTACTATCTTTTTTGATTAAAACAATAAGTTACTACTAATGAAAAAAAAAAAATTACTTGTATTTCAAAATAAACCCTTAAATCGTAGTAGTTCATCGGATAACAACACACTTAAATAGAGATGCATTAAAAATAGAGGCTGGCCAATATTTTTTGGGCCTTAAAGGAAACTTTATTTAGGAGCCTTATCAATGCTTATAATTAAATTTATATAGAGTGAAATTTTAAATATATGTAGATATTTTATATATAGAGATTTTATGGATTTTTCTTTTTTATTTTTGGACATTGTCCCAGGTCGTTGCCTAAGTTGCATGTATCTCAGGCCGCTACTAGGGTGATGTATAATTTGACTCCGATAGAAGAAAAGTAACTTTGATGCACGGAAAACTAGCTCATTGAGAGTATTTCTAGTGCCTTGTTTATTCTGTAAATATGGTTTCATTTGTGAAAAAAAAAATTCGTAAGTATTGTGTTTAAAAGAAAATAATATATGGCACGTCATCTAGATGGTGTAGTATATATTGTCTATTTAATCATTTACATCAATTATTTATATTCTCTCTTTTCTTTAGCTAACAATTAATGCACATATAAGAAATAATTTCTTTAATTCACACCCATTTTCTGATAATATTTATTTTTATTTTTATTTTATTTATCATGTCAATGGAAATCTGCATTACATAATTGGAAATGCGCTTAGTATCTCTTTTTGTAATAAATTGTTGCATTTATTGAGTCATGTTTTGCTGTAAGAATGTAAGGTGAAATTGTCAAAATGATTTAATGAACATTATTTTAAGAGACTTTGCTAGGTATCTACACATTTTTTGTGTGGATAACATCCACATCCTAATAGGGGTGTAGGCCTCCCCCCAACACTTTCAGGGGGCAATATGGTCATTTACCACACCCATCTATTAGGGTGTGGAGATCTCTACCCAAAAAAAGTGTGTGGAGATCTGGCATTTTTCTATTTTAAGATGTCTCATCACTATATTCGTGCCATGTGTATAATAATTAATTATTCTATTTGACACTGGTTTTGACATGATCTCTACAGATGCTATTCGATACTGGCTAGATTGTCAAACAGCTATCTATAGTCATGCAATTGTGTTAACATAATTGGTACAGAAATTGTTACAGATAAGCACGTGTAGCAGAAATGTACTTGTAACTGAAGGAAAGAAAGATGTGAGAATAAAATATTACTCCCTCCGTCCTATTTTGATAGGCATGGTTTAACTTTCACACGGATTAAGAATTTGAAATTAATATTTATTGGAAAGGTAAATTTTACTTGTATATTTCTCAATATACCCCTATATTAAATATGACAACTTACTTTTATTAATAACCATGCATAATAAATAGGGGTAGATTAGGAAATGAAGAAATTAAATTTATATCAATAAGGAAAGTAACTTATATTTTGGGACGGATGAAAAAGGAAAACAAGCCTATCAAAATGGGACGGAGGGAGTAACATGTAGTCACATTAACTTTTAATTCTAATAATCATATTGAATTATGATTAACATTTTTTTTTTTTGGAGATTCTATCCACCAAATATGAGTTATAAATAATAATTGATTAAAATCTAAATTATCACATGTTCAGAAAAATCGAAAAGATTATTTTGTCTAATACTCCTATTAAAAATAATTCTTAAAAAAAAATCATTACAAGGAAGAAATAATTATTGAGACAATAAAGTAAGCTTATAGAAACACAAATAAAAAACTTTAGAACTAAAAATCAAAAGAAAAAACCAATCCCAATCAAATAAAAAATTTTGGTTGATCGTAATCCAACCTGATTATGAGAGTTAAACCGTTAATGTGATTACATGTTAATATTAAGTCTCACATCTTTTGTTCCTTCATTTATCTATTTATTTTATATTTAATAAATTAGATATAACATTATTTTAAAAGCTTAAGTGAATATTAATCATGTGCACTAAATTAAATTTTGTAGAACTCATGGGCCAAAATACAAATATAATATAAAAAAAATTAAAACATTTAGGACCAATTTGCACATATTGAATTTTTTTTTTCAATTTAATTGTTGCATATTTTGTTTCAATTAGAAGGTATGTCATTTTATCATCAAAAGAACTTGTTGTGTAGCTAAAGTTGAAAATAGATCTTTAAATGCCAAATTTCTTAAAATAGGTCCTCAATACGCAGCGACCTTAAAGGTTGGGTCTTTTGGGTCTTTATTGTGCCAATTAACCAAAAGAATTTCAGTTCAAATAAATTTGTATGTAAACTAGGGTTGATGTATTATTGACATTTTTTTTTTCTATCCATGAAATTTTAGTAACACTTTGCAGTGCCCAATTATTGGTATGTGTGAGTACACACTATTTGGCTAGAACTTGCATTTTTATGTTGTACGTATAGTGGTGTAGCTCGTGAAACATGTAAATCACAACGATTAATTATTTTCAATGTGCTAATATTGATGGTCGACTTTCGTTGAGTAATAAAAATCAATTTTTAATTAGCTGAGAAATGTTAAAACTACGACAATAGATGTTAATATTGACTGGGTTGTTGATATTAGATATTCGTGCTTAATAGTTGCTCTGCATGCATTATGATATATATGTAAAGAGACGTGTCAACTGACTTTCAGTTCAATTTTGCATTCTAAAATCCAGTAGTCACAATTTCTATAATTGACAAAATGTATCATCGTGCTCTCATACTAATGTTGCAAATATATGACATTCACAAATATTTTTTTCTCTCATCATATCAACTGCTTGTTATATTTACTAGTGTTTCTACCCGTGCGTTGCACGGGGAGACATATATGTAAGATATAATTTAATTAATGGTATTGGGTTTGTGATAAGGGAATGATTTGATCTGTAGAAATCTTAAGAGCGTGTTAAAGGGATATAGTAAATATGACTGACACGTGAAGATGCTTTCGTAATATAATTCAGATAATAGGCAAATATCAAGATTATTATCCTTTGAATGGGAACATAATTTTTTTATTAATTACTAGTGTTTCTACCCGTGCGTTACACGGGGAGACATATATTTAAGATATAATTTAATTAGAATCCGCGGGTGTATTTTGTAATATGCAAACTTAAAAAAAAAAAAAAATAGTGATACTATAGCGAGGAAGAGTACTGGCAAATAGAGAAGTTTTCGTGAAGATGGATACGTAATGTAATTCAGAAAATAGACAAATATCAAGATTATTATCCTTTGCGTGGGAATATGATTTTTTATTAATTATTTAATTTAAAAAATAGGTAGAATAAGCGGAAAAATGTTCTGGTTTTATATATATATATATATAGATTTAATTCAAAAAATAGGTAGAATGAGAGGGAAAATGTCCTGGTTTTATATATATATATAATATATATATATATATATATAGATTTTCATAATTATTTTCCTTTTTATATTTTCTAAGACACTTGATTTACTTTTTCCACAACCCCTATTCCACATACAATTAGCCTTCAAATTGAATAGTACATCTCATGTACGTTAAAGAAACGTAATTAAACTTTTATACTAAAAAAAGACATCACACGATTATTTTATTTATCCATAATACATAACATAACTTTAATATAATGCAGACAGAACAATTACAACAAATTAAAGTACTAATAACAACGATTCAACACAAACTAAACTTACAATACTTGCTCCAAAACTCACAACATGCAGACTTTATTCAGACCATACAAATCACACATGCAACACAAAATTACTCGATAATACAAATTTAATTAGACACACATCCAAACACAACACGAAGCACTTGTCGACCAGACGTCAATTTCAACTCTGCCAAGGTTAGATAAACGATGATCAACATTGGTAGTAGCAGTAGCAAGCATAGGTAAAACATGGCATGCCGTGATAATTTTCTTTGACACATTTTCCATAGCTATAATTGCGGTGATTGTAGTGCCACTTCTTGCAGAAATTGCTGCATTTGTCAGAGAAACATCTTCCATTGTATCCTTCCCCACGTTGGGAACAATATTTTGCCTCCCCCCTTTCTATTCCTACATAAATATATTGCATTGAATAAGAGAAATGTTACATGTTATTCGATATTATAATTTTGGTTATGGAACATTATAGTTAGACACATCGATTTATGTATTGGTGAGACATTTACACTCCAAAAAATTGTTATAGATATTTCACACAGACATGTAATCTTGTGTGTACAAGTAACATTACTGAGAAAAATTTTAGTTTTTCATGAAATATGTTAAGTAAATTAAAGTAAAAAAACCAGTATGGTTTTGAATGTGAGAAGTTTTGATTAAATGAGATAGTTTAAGAGATAGAAAATACAACAACATATTTAAGCTCCATATAGCCAGATGGGATGCAAACTACTTACCAAAGGCAGCAATGACGAGGAAGCACAAGAAGAGAGAAAGAAAAGTAGCCTTATTTGCCATATCAACTCTCGATTTAAACTTTCTAGTGTTTTTGATGATATAGAAGTAGGTGCATGAGACTGTATTTATAGGTAGAATGAAGGCACTATTGATCATAGAATTTCTTAATGAAGGCACTATTGATCATAGAATTCCTTTAGGGTGTGCTTGATTAGGTATTTTTTTCTGTGAAAAGCCATTTTTTTTTTCACATTTTCCGACTTTTAGTCTATTTGATTGCATCTTTTTTTTCCAGTAAAATGTTTTCTATCTTTTCTTGAAATTCGTTCTTTTCCTTATTTTGATGGAAAATATTTTCCTTGGGGGATGAGATTTTTGGTTTCCTAGAAAAGTTTGATCTTTTTTTTTTTTGAATGGGCAATTTTCTTTAACTATAAAGATAGGGAAAATGCTCAAATTTTATGAAAAAATACAAATCTATATATATATAGAAAAGCAGAGAAATTTCTGTCTGTTTTTTAATTAGATTAATTAGTTTTCCCATCTAAAATAAAATTATTTCTTGTCTTTTTATTTTTTCCCTTTTTTAATAATTAATAATTATTGAAACGACACAATGCTTTAAATATTAAAGGCAAATTCGTGGATTGATCATACTTTTTTTGCACTATTAATTTTTCTTCCCTTTGATTGTTTATTTTTTATACCCATATGGAAAATACTTTTTAATAGTGGAACAGAGTTTCAATCAAAAGAGTGTTTGACTCACTTATTATAAAGAAATAATTGTAATTTCTTCGCACTAGAAAAGTTATATATATATATATATGATGAATTTTTAAGTCATTAACACAAATTGACACAATATTTTATATTATTAAGGTAAATCTGTCGATATACAGCACTTTTTTCACGCTGTTAATTTTTTTCTACGATCATTAGTTTTTATGATAATATGTTCATTGTGAAAATTAATTATATTTATATGCTTTTTTTATGGTTGATTATATTTTTAGTTCACATAATTCGTTATAATTGGAAAGTCAAGTATACTTCATAATTTTTTCCAGTAAATTAATTTGTAATGCAACTATTGTTGTTTACAAGTATAAAACAAATTAAAATATGAATCAACCCAATTCGATGGAGTGCTTCCGATAAGTTGTTGCAACAACTATTCTTTTTTCAGAGTGATGACTTATTTTCTGTCTATTTCTTTTTTTCACTTTCATTTCTTATACCATTAAGTTGAGACGAAACAATTTTTAAAACAGTAAGGGTTCATTTATGGATTGACCGTATTTTCTTCACACGATTAAATTTTCCCCTTGAATCGTTTATTTTTTCTGCCCTCATAGAAAATATTTTTCAATAGTGATAGAGTTCCAATTCAAAAAGTGTTGGACTCACACTATTAAAGTGTTTTTTATTTTTTATATAATCAATTTTTTAAACCATTAATAGGAGTCGATACAATATTTTGAATTGTAACGGTAAGTCGGTGGATTGATCGTACTTTCCTCACACTGTTAATTTTTTTCTTAGATTATTTGGTTTTTATGCCAATACGGTCAGTGTGAATTATACTTCTTTTGTATGGTTGATTAATATTTTTAGTTCACATAATTAGTTGCAATTGTAAAAGTCAAATATACTTTATAATTTTTTGTAATCGTTCATGGTTTGATATGTGAAGTGATGGATTGTATTTATATATTATTGTGTATATGCTCTTATATTTATATAGGTATAATGTTCTCGTCACAAATTTCGTGGAGTTATACAAATTGATTATATGTACAATTTATGCATTAGGAGATCCCGTACCCACGCTGGAAAAAAATCGTGCAGGCCCTGTTGGCCCCCACCATCAGTGGAAATTATGCATTATTCATCTAATCTAACGTGGATACTAAAAAATGTAAAAAAAAAAGGGTGACGTAGGACCCTCACGCCACATGGCGTGGGTACCGTCCCGACGTTGGCAACCGAGCATTGGCGTATGCATTAGTGGCACTGTGTTTCAAAAAGGCAACTCAATGTACTCAATGTACTCAATGCATTGAGTTTAGCCCATGAGATAAAACCTTAGACTGTTTTAGTTTATTCTGTCAATACGACTAATGAATCGATAATATGAATTAATTAACTAGTTGTGGCCGGTTGAAATATTCAAAGTCTTTCACCCCAATTGAAGTGAAATTTTTTTGATCAAATAAAACAACTGTTGTAACCATGAAAAAGTCATGAAAGTGATCATACGTGTAAATATAATACCTTCAATTCGAGACATTCCAAGAGTGGTTGACTGTGAAAATGTCAAATTAAAAGTTTTACCGGGCCTCAAACAATAAATTAATAACTTTTAAAAAAAAAAAAACCACCAAAGCAATCGGTCGGCTCAACGACTTACATTAATGTTGCTGTGCAAAGTAAATTTCAAATTAGATAACGTTCCGTGAAAAAAAATGTGAGTTTTTCAAAGAAAGGATAGTTAAAAAAATAAATGAAGCTTATAAAAATATGAAAAATAATATTTTTGTGTAGAGCATGTATTTACAAAGTATATATAAAAAACTAAAAAATAAAAAAAAAATTGTCAAACAGTATAGTATATATCTTAGTTGTGCGGTTGGACTATATGCTAAAAGCAAGAAAGGCCTACTATAAATGGTTCAAAATTCATCGGTAGAAATTCCTTGCTCTGAACTACAAGGATGGAAATAAAACTTCCGCATAAATAGTAGGAAGGTATTGTAGTTCTTAAGGCTTAAGAGCATTTCAAATGATTTGTAGATTGTAAAAATGTGATTTTATGTGACACAAATTACTTATATGGCCATTGCCAACTCCAAGCGTTCAGAGGCCTTATATATGCAAAATTTTATGTCGAACGATTGTAATTGATTAAGTTTTTTATTAAATAAAACCTTCTAACGTCTATAACAATAATATACAGTATTGTAGAACTTGAAATTCATTTTATATTTTCTTCTGGCAATTTCACATAAAAATTAGACATTTAAGCTATCTCAACCAATATGGCCTAAAACGTAAGTTTGAATAGATATTAATTTCAATCCATTTAACTTCTCTTGGGACATTATTGATAGAATGTAGTATAAGATTTTATCTATTTTAATTTTGAAAAGCTGATCCATGCACAAACAACTATACAACATGTGTTGATATAGCCGCACTTATATTCTCAAACTTGGATTATAAAGAACACAATTAATTCTTATTATTGAAGCAATCGAATGACTAAATGACGGAACCCGCATATATATAAATAGAAGGGGAAGCGTTGTCCTAGATAGTGGGCTGCAGACTCTAACCGGACTAGAACTCCCAAGCAAACTCAAAAACAAATTCAGAAATCAGGGACATACAGAGTTATATAAAGAATAAGAACATCTCTAACAAACTCTTTAAACATTAGATGCTTTTTAATTTAGAGAGCCAACTTCTAAAACTTCACTCCAACAAACTCTTTAAATTAAAAATTTGGTTTAGCGAGTGAGTTTGACTTTTTAAATTTAGAGAACCAAATTCGTTCTCTATAATTTAATGATTACAAGTTTCAAAGTTCTACTCCTTGAACAATACAATTTACAATTAATTCTATTGGTCATAAATATTTAAAAATTTTATCATTAATTAAAATTGAGACAAAATAATAAATTTTCTCAAAAAATAAATAAATAAAGAGTTAAAAATAGAGAGTTTATTGGAGTATTTAAAATTTTTCATCCTTTAGATTTAAAGAAGCTTTCTATTTAATGGAATATGCTTTTTGAAAATAAAGAGATTGCTAGAGATGCTCTAACATAATTAGGTAAAATGATTATACTACACTTATTCTTCGTTATATTATATTACATAATCTTTAAGGGTAAAATAAGACTTTCATCTCTAATATATCACATATTATGACAAATATTATATATGTTTAGCATTATCCTTCAAAAATGAAAAGAACTGCTTAGCAGACTCAGAACAAATCCTAAAGCGAAAAGAAAAGTAAAAAGAGCCGATAACTAACAAATGAAAGCTAATATATTAAGCATTGTCTATTTAGTGCGTGTTATTATTCTTCTAATTATCTCATTTTAATTTATTCTCTTTTAATTAAATTTGAATTTGATCAAACTAATCACATCCGCATATCTCGTGAAGCTTTATCTACTCTACAAATATCTATTGTTCAACTTCATTCATTCTGTTTCTCATCTCACATAAAAATACATAGCCATTTAACTCTATTTTTATTTTTTCACCTCCTAAAGTAAGCGTTATCTTACAGGTACGCTAAGAGTTGTCATACACGTAAGCTGTTAATTTTCAATCTACAATTGCCTTTGAATTTTTGTATTTTTATTTTTATTTTATTTGCTACGTACATCAGTGACAATTCAAGCACGCTGTACTATTAGTTATTGGAAGTGTTCCAACAACTATGACGCCATAAAAGGGTCATATGTGTTATGAATAATAATTGAAGTGTTATGAATAATTGAGAATAATTTGGTGGTTATGAATTATGAGGAATAATTTGGTGGAGGAATAATTTGGTAAAAGATGTAATTATTATATGTGAATGACTATTATACCCTTGATGAAATTATGTAATTACGATTGTCTTATTCAAGTTTTCCTATAAATAGGGCTTCAGTTATTAATGAAATTCATTCCTGAGAATTCCTTAGAATTCATTCTCTCTAAATTCTCTCTATTGTTTCTATACTTTTATAACACGTTATCAGCACGAGTCTCTAACCCTTTGAGTAATATGAAAGAAGTATGCTTTCTGATTTGCATCTTATAGATGATCTTCAGTATCAGAAACTGGATTATTACCAATGAATTAATTCATCCTCATCAATCCTAAATAACTCTCTCTTTGCAAATACATCATTGAAAATTCTCTTTTGTTCATATTCTTCTCCCACAATTCCTCATTCTACACAACCTGCTTGAAGATGTCTCAAATCCCAAAATTGGAAGAATGGAGTCCAAAGAATTTTCGATCACGTAAATGGATTGCAAGTAAATCTCATCCATGGAATAATTAGAGAAAGGAAAAAGGTAAATCATATGATTTTATAATATAATAATATATTAAACTATAACATTCGTTTTATCGAGATATAAGGAGTATACATTATCAAAATCAAATTTTCTCGACTCCATTATACTCGATTTAACGAGAGGTTCGATTTGACACCAATATTAATAGGGTAATAACTCGTTGTTTGAAATATGTTATTATCAAACTTTCAAAATTTACAAATTAGTACACCAACTTTTGAAAAAGTTACAAAATAGTCCTTGAATATTTTGATATTGATAAATTGAAGTAGAAAGGAGATAATTTTCCAATCGTAAAACATTGATAAAATATTTTTGACAATTTTACCTTTGCGAATTGGAATGGACAATTTTACCCTTAGGGTAAAACCGACCTAATTTTGACGACAGTGAAAAATGGATAGAATATTCATTTAGAAATTCTAAATCCATTGATTATATAAAATGGCTTGAAGTCCATTTGAGTTAAAAGATCGAAATATTAATGTAACTTCCGAAGAGTTCAATTACATAATGTACTTATTCTAGAAGGATAAGTGTGCTCTTGTAGAAGTAATGAGTATTTGTTCTAGAAGAACAAATTTGCTCCCGTAGAAGCAGTTCAATATTTAATTCTCGTACTTTATTTACTGCAATTTAATTACTGCCATACCTCCTACTTGATGATGAGTTCAACCGTCACTAAACGGAAGGTTTTATATATTTTTGCACTTTATATGCTAAGTGATGGGTAATACCTTCTACTAAGCAGATCCTACTCCTGAAGAAGTAGTTAAATATTATGCAATTTAATTCTTGCTATTTAAATTCCGTAGATTTATATTTATTGCAATAATTCCCATAAGGTAGGTTCGACCACCTATTGGAGGAAATTTAATTTCGGCAATTTAAATTTATGCACTTTATAGTTTGAGTATATTTCCAATGTGGTGGGTAATACCACACGATTGGTGTGCATATTTCCTATGTGGTGGGTTATACTACACGATTGGTTATAATCTAATCCTACTCAGGAAGAAGTAGTTGATCAAATATTCTAATCATACTCTCGAAGAAGTAGACGATGAGAATAAAATTACTTCTTCATATATACCGAATATGAATGGAGAAAATTGAGCAAGTGGTACTTGAAGTTACCATTGGATAAATAGACGAAAGTAAAATGCTGAATAGATCCCATGTTGATAAATCAAAGATAATATATCGCATGGAGAAATTATATGAAGTAATCTCATCGATGATATGAGATTGTATTAATATGAGAATAAAATGCTCTTGAAGAAGCATAATCACTAGATTGTATTTGAATAAAGCCAATATGATATTATTATTACTCCAGGAAGAAGTACAAAGCAGTAAGTGGAACATATTGAGAATATCAAAAGATGGCATTAAACACTCGAAAATATAGAAATGCAAAAGAAAATACATCTTGAATCCATAAATGAGGGATGCGTCTCGAGAGTATAAATACTCCGTAACTCGCCACCATCAACATTAGGATTCATAATGAAATATTTAAAGGATCCGAATTTCTTTTTTCGCTGACACCAGTCCGTGACCCAAGCGGACTGGCTTCCACAGATTCTTGAACATATGCATGAAATTTGATGAGTAGTTCATCAACGGTACTAGCGTAAATAAGTATTTTTCTCAATAATGAGAGATAAACTTATTATTTACACCCGATCTAGAAACGCTAGTAAGCCATCAAAGAAATTATTAATATTCAACAAACCTATTGGTTTGACATGAAAGTTCCACTGTGCCAACGAGGCTATATTGAATATTTCCTCCAAAGGTGTTGTAGCCGCTGGAAGGACAATGAAAGCATCACTATTATTCATCATATACATCATGCGCTTGTGGATGGATTGCGCTGTAGCACCAACCTGCTGACCCATGGTAGAACTGGCTCCAATTCGAGTATTAGATCCAACTAGATGGAAAGGTATTACACTCGAAACTCTTATTCCCCATGATTGTGCGGCCATTATAAGTCTAGCTAAAAGTTTGTTGTTGGTTCCTCCGTATAGTATATTGATTTCTTGTCTCCCTAACTCTTTTACAAGTCGGTTTGCCATATCCACATATTGGATATGGCCTACCAGTTTAGATCCACCAAGAATACATACGGTTTTAATCTGGCGAGGTAAAGGCTGACTTGTATGAGATGATTCTAAAATCTCCATATCCATCTCTACTCCTATCTCTCTTTTTACACTATACTTTTAATGTATGAACATGAGAGATATATGAATCCTTCTATTTAAAGAAAAATTTTCAAACCAATAATTGAGTGCACTATTTACTTTTTGACAAATATGAAAGAGAAAAAAGCAGAAAAAAATTTAAGTGAAAATGACATATATCTGTCGGTGATAGAAAATAAAAAAATCGAAAATCGAAAAACGATATTTACAAATAAAAGAAAAATATTGATCTTCTATATTACATAAATTTGCCTTACATAAATATGAGAAAATTATTATACTAAAATTTTCTACTAAATTTACAAACAGGATCTTCTAAAGTAAGACATGCTTGGCGTTTGTTGATCTTTGAATTTGGCCCATAAGGCCATTAGCTCACCTTGTACGTGTCCACTACGATGTGTCTCAAGAGCCTGTTGAATATCATCCAAAGGCCCCTTACTCAATCCATCCTTAATGAATGCTATTTTATCTTCTCGATTTTTGGACAAGTACCCCACAGATTTACATCGAGTGTCACATGTCCACCGAGCACACTTGTAGCATCCTCCTAATCTTTTTGCTATCCGTTTCTTTGAAAAACTACTTTTACCCATACCAGGCATGTATTTAGAAGGAATTGAAACCTCACCAGATAATCGAACCTTTGCTTCAATCAAGTATCGGATATCTTGTGGGATACCCTTATTCATTAGCATCCTTAATCTTTCCAAATTTACATCGATAAATCCTTTTAGGATTTTGATCAGAGTGATGGATAGTATTTTCAAGATTTGAGAGCATATGATCCATTATAATGTATAGACCCTTGTTAGGATGAATTTTGCAATAATTTTGATGATTTATTTATAGAATAATACGACGTATGAAATAAGACTCGATTTTAAATAAAGCGTAAGAGCTACGATTTCTAATTAAATAATAGCCAGGATGTGATGCGTATGAGTCAGAACTCCGTGTTTGAACAAGAGGTAGACAATAATGTCACCAAAAGATGATGGAATATGCTCGGTGAATTGTTTCTATGATAAATCATGTTGAGCACTATACGATACTAGTGAAATCGATATAAGAATTTCTTGAACTAGAAGTTCAATAATACTGCTTTGCAAAACCTGACTGACCATCCCGGTTTAAATAATTATTGAAATCAATATTTCAAGTGAAGAATTAAAAGAATTCTTCAATGATTGTTCTCGATAAATGATGAAATCATTACTAGCCAATATTGGGAATAAATCCCAAATATATCCGAATAAAGGATGAGAAGTATGGGCCCACTCATCCTCCATGTGGACTACTAGATATTATGATATGGATCCACTAGATAGTCACATGTGTATATGATTCGTAATTTGAAATTTACTAAATATTTGCTCACTGATGAGCATGATTTCAGTTTAATGATAAAGCTAGTAAATATATATATCCCAATGATTTGAATAAATCAAGGATTTGAGTATGCATACAAGTGGGATATTATATGGCAAATTATTTAAAGTCCTCAAATAAATTGCCAATATCGAGAATAGAATGCAAACGGTCTAAATTCCCATATTAAGGCTGAATGATGAGAACATATATGATTAAAATCATACCAACTGTATGAGTTTTGGTATTCTAAATTTTCTCAGTATGAGGGGGAGTATTAAAGGTTGAAAATAAATGCATCATGTTATATCCTCGAAATTGAAATACGAACTTGAAGTTCAAAGATGCATGAAAGGCTATGAACAATCACATATATCACCACGATGCTTTGATAAGTTAGCGCTTGTAAGCGTTGATATTTCCCCAAACATATATATCAAAGCAAATTATAAAAGATGGTCTTAATAACGGAGGCATATGCTCTTGAAGAGTATATAGACATAACTATATTGTGTAATCCTACAAGAGGATTGATAATGAGATATCTCGATAAGTTATGTCGATATGGGGAAAGAAATGAAATTGAAAAGTGTCGACACGATATGAAAATGTAGCGCTACATATGATCAATGATAATGAAAATATTGAGATATATTGAAGATGATAAATGGTGAATGTGAAATCCTTAACTTATGAGATGATGAGATGATGATGACTAATGCTCAAGTTTAAAGATAAGCATGGTGGTCATTATATGTTGCATGCTCATGAAAGTTAAATTACCGATCGTGTGTGTAGTAAATCGAAAAGGAAATTAAAGGATCGGATGAGCTAAACCCGTGTTTATGAGTACCCTAAAGGGTGAACTAAGCCCCTGGGAATGAAATAACCTATTAAGTGAGTATTAAATGTTAAATGATATATTTTAAATGTTAGTTAGTTATGAAGGTTTACTTATATGTTTACATGTTTTTACAATGAATTTATATGCTTTAAATTGTGTATTTGGAGACATGTGTTCATGGTGAATGTTTTGTAGTTGTAAGAAAATTGATGCACTCTAAATGAACGAAGAGTATAAAATCAATGTATATGATACTCATACAAATGTATGAAAGATTTTGAAATACTTGTAGCATACTTGTATAAAATACGCGTTGCACTCTTTTTCCCTTGACTGAGGTTTTATCCCATTGGGTTTTCCTAGCAAGGTTTTTAATGAGGCAACTTTAAAGGCGTATTCACATGAATAATGTACTCTTTTTCCTTCATTAGGCTTTTTCCCACTGGGTTTTTCCTAATAAGGTTTTAACGAGGCATATTCATGGTATATTGAGAACGATAGGAGAAATTGATACAGTGTATCTATTGGATCAAGTTATAATGGAGCTAATGCTTTAGATCCAAACGATGATGATATTGAAATCATTTACCAGAAGTAAAGATATCAGTTCTCAAGATATGAAATCAAACGGAGCAGCTGTACTCTTTTTCCTTCGATCAAGTTTTTTCCCACTGGGTTTTCTTGACAAGGTTTTAACGAGGCAGCACGTGAATACTCATATGCCGCTGATAGACATCAGGGGGAGCAATGTTTTGATGAAACAGTATATAACCACTCCAAGCTATCCTGCAATCGTTTTGGAAGTTTTTTCCCACTGGGTTTTTCTCCAAACAGGTCCAGAAGACATTTGTATTAATAGTCATTCAAGGGGGAGTGTTATGAATAATAATTGAAGTGTTATGAATAATTGAGAATAATTTGGTGGTTATGAATTATGAGGAATAATTTGGTGGAGGAATAATTTGGTAAAAGATGTAATTATTATATGTGAATGACTATTATACCCTTGATGAAATTATGTAATTACGATTGTGTCATTCGAAGTTTTCCTATAAATAGGGCTTCAGTTATTAATGAAATTCATTCCTGAGAATTCCTTAGAATTCATTCTCTCTAAATTCTCTCTATTGTTTCTATACTTTTATAACAATATGCTATATTTTTTTACTATTTTTTATTTTTTTTCTATTCTTCTTTTTAGCCAAATCATGTTTATGTCCATATATTTTATGGGACTTATATGTACTACACCAATCTCTATTATTTAACTCCACTTATTGTGTGTGTTAGCGTATAAATTAAAATGTATTTTTATGAGTAGGAAGAGAGAAAATTATTGCAGTTGGATGATGGAGATTTAAAAGTACAGTTAGATGTGGATGTGATTTATTTGACCAAATTTTACTTTTGAAAAGAATGAATTAAAATAGATATGCTAACAGGCTCATCTCACCTCTTTTACATAAAAATTCATAAAAAATTCACTCATGTCACCTTTTTAATGTTTCAAATTTATTGGAGTAGAGGAATTTGAAAAGTAGTTCGAGGGCATATATAGCTCCCGTTCACCAACCACTTTTACCACTTTTTACAATTTTTTACAACTTTTTTATCCATTCTTTCTTTATCCTAAATCAATCACATCCACATATCTCATCACATCCACAAATCTCAACCACTCAACTCCACTCATTCTCTCTCCTCTTTTACATAATACAATTTTAAAAACCATTATAATCTACTCCCTAGCGGGGGCATAAGCACAGGTAGACTATGTCCGTACGTATTTAATTTTATTTAGTTTAAGTGCTCCACGCGTTGATAAAAATATCTTAGATCGATGTATCCTCGTTAATACTCCTTCATTATTTATTATTTCTTTATTTATTTTCTTTCTTTCCTTGTGGGGACTAAAAAAAGAAACAAAAAAAAGGAAAATGAAAAAAGAAGAGGAGTGACTATCTTTTTTGATTAAAACTTGAAGTTACTACTAATGAAAAAAAAATATAATTTACTTGTATTTCAAAATAAACCCTTAAATTGTAGTAGTTCATCGGATAACAACACACTTAAATAGAGATGCATTGAAAATAGAGGCTGGCCGATATTTTTTGGGCCTTAAAGGAAACTTTATTTAGGAGCCTTATCAATGCTTATAATCAAATTTATATAGAGTGAAATTTTAAATATATGTAGATATTATATTTTATATATAGAGATTTTATGGACTTTTCTTTTTGGACATTGTCCCAGGTGGTTGCCTAAGTTGCATGTATCTCAGGCCGCTACTAGGTTGATGTATAATTTGACTCCGATAGAAGAAAAGTAACTTTGATTCATGGAAAAGTATTTTTGCACTAGCTCATTGGGAGTATTTCTAGTGGCTTGTTTATTCTCTAAATATGGTTTCATTTGTAAAAAAAAAAAAAAAAAAAATCGTATGTATTGTGTTTAATAGCAAATAATATATGGCACATCATGCATCTAGATGGTGTAGTATATATTGTCTATTTAATCATTTACATCAATTATTTATATTCTCTCTTTTCTTTAGCTAATAATTAATGTACATATAAGAAATAATTTCTTTAATTCACACCCATTTTCTGATAATATTTATGTTTATTTTTATTTTTATTTATCATGTCAATGGAAATCTGCATTACATAATTGGAAATGCTCTTAGAATCTCTTTTTGTAATAAATTGTTGCATTTATTGAGTCATGTTTTGCTGTAAGACTGTATGGTGAAATTGTGAAAATGATTTACTGAATATTATTTTAAGGGACTTTGCTAGATATCCACACATTTTTTGTGTGGATACCATTCACACCCTAATAGGGGTGTGGATCCTCACTTTTGGGGGGGCAATATTATTTATCACACACCTCTATTAGAATGTGGAGATCTCCACACAAAAAACTGTGTGGAGATCTAGTATTTTTCTATTTTAGATGTCTCATCACTGTATTCGTGCCATGTGTATAATAATTAATTATTCTATTTGACACTGGTTTTGACTTGATCTCTACAGATGCTATTCGATACTAGCTAGATTGTCAAACAACTACAATCATGCAATTGTGTTAACATAATATCTACAGAAATTGTTACAGATAAGCACTTTTAGCAAAAATCTACTTTTTACTTAATATGTCATTTTAAATACGACTACAAACTGTTACATGCATTTTTCCATATTTATCCAGACAAAACTTCGTACAAATGTTTCTTCTACAAAGGAAGAATATGTTGCTGTAGTTGATGCAGTAAATAAAGGTTTGAGGCTGAGGGGACCGCTGGGAGAACTTGGTTTTGTTAAGGCAGATAATGTGATTTTATACTCTAATAGTCAAAGTGCTATTTACTTGACTAGAAACCTTATTTATCATGCTAGAACAAAACACGTGGACATAAAATTTCATTTTATTAAAAAAGTGATTGGAGAAGGAGCTATTACGGTTGCTAAAATGTCCGCTCAATATAACCCAGCAGATATGGGGACTAAACTCCTACCTCTCAATAAATTCAAGAACTGTTTGTATATGCTCAACATTGTACAATGTTAAGCTCTTCACTATTGAACTTATTTTTCTTTTTATAACCTTCTAACTTGTGTTTTTCTTTTTGCAAGTACTTTGAGGCAATGATACAACGGTTGATTAATGAAGTCTCAAATTTAAAACTATTACCGGGTCGTATCAAGGTTGAGGTTGTTAAGAGTAATGCTTTGTTTGGGAATTGGTCACACTAATGGGCTTTCATTTATTCACCAAATAGGCCACGTATTTTAGGGAAACTTCAGAGACCGAGTTTCTCTATAGAAATGGATCATTTGTGCTCATTTCTCTAGGATCAACGAGAAGCTATCTTTAGTCCTTTTGCAATTGTCGACTGCTATTCCCAATTACCTCATACTTCCATTCCTGTTTGTGTGATTAATCTCAAGATCATGTGGTGATCAATGAGATTATAGTATAGGGTGCCGTTTTGGGTGTTAATCATTGATTAGCCTGAAGTTTTGCACCTAGGGCTTGTGTTTTGTGCGATCTCTTGGTTGAAGGCTTCTTTGTGTAGATTTTTTAAAGTTGTATCTTAATCTTCTGGTTTTAGTGATTATTTGAGGGCTAAATCCATGTTTGTGAAGTCCCAACGGAGAGTAGGGATTACAAGAACTCCGGGTTCCCAAAGGGGACAACTCAAATCCTCATGTCTTTATCTTTTCTGTTGAATTTTTATTTTCTTTGCATCTTCAGATTCCAATTTTGAACAAATGTTTTTAGAAAAATTAATTAATATTGATTAAAATCCTTAACAACTGAATTTTTATAAGGGACTCGTTGCATGGTTTCTTTAGATGGGTAATTTCATAAGCACTTCACAGTAGTACGAAACTAACACTTGGGAGAGATGGCGCCAATCAGACAATGCTTCAATTCCATAACCTTCTATGGACAATCATTTCAGGGAAGTGAGATGGTGAATCTTATCTGGTAGAGAGATCCAACTTGGTTTACCTCATATATATCATTTATTTCTTAAGGGACTTTATTCATTTGATGGCACAAAAACTCATAAAATGAACTTCAAGTCTTGATGGGGTCGTTAAATTGGTCGTTAACTTCCGGTACCAAAAAAAAAAAAAAAAAAAAAATCCCAATCACCAATTCCTTTAAATTGTTAAAGTGTCTCATCGTAATCAACTTAGGAAACGAGCTGCAGTAGTAACCTGTAGAAACTGTGGTGATTGCATCCCACCCAATTCAGGAAGCAAAGTCACATTGAGAAGGCCATTTATTTGTAAATGCTGTAGAGATGTACAACACACGAGCATTTCACTTAGTGTCATAACATCACAACGACGAATCTTCAAACTTCGAGGGGAAAGTGGCCCTTTTGATGTATACATAATTGTAGATTGTGACAATAGGCTATTTCCAATGCCTTAAGAGATCTAAAGTTGTATATATCATCAGCTAATTCTTCCAACATGTAGCAATTTGTAATTTCAAGTGTTTTAAGAGAAGCCCAGCTATCTTGGAACGAAGGAATAATGGTCAAGTCTTCACACTTGCATAAACAAAAATATTCAAGGCAAGGAAATACTTTTACTCTGGTCATTTGTGCATCTGTCCACTCTGTTAGATTCTCCATTCCCCTATTCGAAGACTTTTGAGTAAACGAAACAGTACTCACGTCAAGTTGCTACTTGTTAAGCTATAGTAACTCTCACCACAGAATGATGGTTTTACTGATCTTACCATAATTAGACCATTTAACCTTAGATTTTTTAGGAGTGGCAGGTGGCCGATCATTGGGATTTCCTCAAGGTGACACTGGGAAAGGTAAAATGATTGTAAGCTGTAAATCTTGGAAACAAAATCTTGCAACATTGAAACGTTGCCCAAAACAACAAATCTCAAATGTATCAGCCTTGCAATTGAGATTGGGCAATTTTCTACTTCTTTTCTTCTTCTACTTCTTCAACATGAAGAATAATAGTACGAAAGTTTTTGAAGTCTTGCTGATTTTCACGCATTTTTGTATAACACCTGTCTGCGCTAAACGTCAATGTTCATAGATAACTTGTATTCTCTTTCGCAATCTGAGGCACTACTTCTTCATCCATTATCTTGAGGAATCGAATGTGAGGAACAAAATTCCCATAGCATCTGCAATCCGCAGGGTAACTTTGAGTTTGAAATCGAACATGCAAGATCGTGCACTTCAAATTGAATAGTACATCTCATGTACTTCCTGGCGCTTTCATTCTAAGGATGTTAAAGAAACGTAATTAAACTTTTATACTAAAAAAAGACATCACACAATTATTTTATTTATCTACAATACATAACATAACTTTAATATTATGCAGACAGAACAATTACAAGAAATTAAAGTACCAATAACAACGATTCAACACAAATTAAACTTACAATAGTTGCTGCAAAACTCACAACATGCAGACTTTATTCAGACCATACAAATCATACAAAACAAAATTACTCGATAAGACAAATTTTATTAGACACACATCCAAACACAACACGAAGCACTTGTCGACCAGACGTCAACTTCAACTCCGCCAAGGTCAGATACATGATTATCAACATTTGTAGTAGCAGTAGCAAGCATAGGGAAAACCTGGCATGCAGTGACAATTTTCTTTGACACACTTTCCATAGCTATAATTGCGGTGATTGTAGTGCCGTGCTTGGCAGAAATTGTCACATTTGTAAGAGGAACATCCTCTATTGTATCCTTCGCCACGTTGGGGACAATATTTTGCCTCCCCCTTTTCTATCCCTGCATAAATATATTGCATTAAATAAGAGAAATGTTACATGTTATTCGATATTGTAATTTTGGTTATGGAGCATTGTAGTTGGACACATCGATTTATGTATTGGTAAGACATTTACACTCCAAAAAATTGTTATAGATATTTCACACAGACATGTAATCTTGTGTGTACAAGTAATATTACCGAGAAAAATTTTAGCTTTTCATGAAATATGTTAAGTAAATTAAAGCCAAAAAACTAGTATGGTTTTGAATGTGATCAGTTTTGATTAAATGAGATAGTCTAAGAGATAGAAAATACAACAACATATTAAAGCTCCATACGGCCAGATGGGATGCAGACTACTTACCAAAGGCAACAATGATGAGGAAGCACAAGAAGAGAGAAAGAAAAGTAGTCTTATTTGCCATATCAACTCTCGATTTAAACTTTCTAGTGTTTTTGATGATATAGAAGTAGGTGCATGAGACTGCATTTATAGGTAGAATGAAGGCACTATTGATCATAGAATTCCATTAGGGTGTGTTTGATTGGGTATTTTTTCCTAGAAAAACCAATTTTTTTTTTCACATTTTTCCGACTTTTAGTCTATTTGATTGCATCTTTTTTTCCAGTAAAATGTTTTCTAGCTTTTCTTGAAATTCTTTCTTTTCCTTATTTTGATGGAAAATATTTTCCTTGGGGGATGAGGTTTTTGGTTTCCTAGAAAAGTTTGCTCTTTTTTTTTTGAATGGGCAATTTTCTTTAACTCTAAAGATAGGGAAAATACTCAAATTGTTATGAAAAAAATACAAAAACAAGGAAAATAATACTATTTTCCTACTTGCAAATTAATGCAATCAAACACCTACAATTACCATTTTTCCCTGAAAAACCTTTTCCTGGAATTCATTTACTGAAAATCCGTTTTCCTTCCAAACGTTTTCCAACTTTCAAACCAAACACACCCTTATTTATTTTTAAATTCAGATGTGAATAAATAAGAGATGACTGAATCTAGCAAGACTCGGTAAATTGTGCCTTGCTTGATGATATTTGCTTTGGAAAGAGTTCAGCCCATGAGATAAAACCTTAGACTATTTTATTTTATCCCGTCAATACGACTAATTAATCGATAATATGAATAAATTAACTAGTTGTGGCCGGTTGAAATATTCAAAGTCTTCCACCCCAATTGAAGTGAAATTTTTTTGATGAAATAAAACAACTGTTGTAACCATGAATAAGCCATGAAAGTGATCATACATGTAAATATAATACCTTCAATTCGAAACATTCCAAGAGTGGTTGACTGTGAAAATGTCAAATTAAAAAGTTTTACCGGGCCTCAAACAATATATTAATAACTTTAAAAAAAAAAAAAAAAACCACCAAAGCAATCGGTCGGCTCAACGACTTACATTAATGTTGTTGTGCAAAGTAAATTTCAAATTAGATAAAGTTCCTCGAAAAAAATGTGAGTTTTTCAAAGAAAGGATAGTTAAAAAAAATAAATGAATCTTATAAAAATATGAAAAATAATATTTTGGTATAGAGCATGTATGGGCGCGTTTGTCGCGGCGCGCCAAAGTTTGTTTTTATTTCCTTACTCGGTTTCAAAACTACAAATTAATGTAGAAGTGGTAAGTAAGGGTCGAACCCAAGAGGAACGGTGCTTAATCTAGTTGATTTTATCAATTAATATAGAAAAAGGGGGGTTTTGTGATATCTGAATAAAAATAGAAAATCGAACGTCAAAATAAAATATTGAAATAAAACAATTGTACAAAATATCTAGTTCTCGGGTTCGGTTGTGTCAACCACTTGTGTTTATCTTTCCCATGCAACTTGTTACTATTCCTTCTTCAATTTATCAACTCTCAATTAACCAAGAAGCTCTAATTAACGAATTCTTCCTTAAGTGTATTAAGTAAAAAGTAAACTCTTTAACTTAACATCTAGCTATTGGATAACCCTAAACAAGCTCTTAGGATTTAATGCAAAGCTAGTATGAAATGAACGAGAAGAATGAGTTGAATTAGATGAATAATTTCACAAGCTCGAATTAATACATCTAAGATGATTTGTTAATAAATATGCACGATATTCATTTGCTACTTTGGATTGGAATCTAATGACAATTACGGATCAAAAGTTCCAATCCTAGCAAGTAACTTGAATTTAAAGATTAATTGATTCAATTGGCCAATATGAATGCAATAATCAAATAAACTCAAAAACGGGTTTACAAGCATAACAAATCAACAAATTGAAGTAGAGGAATAGATAAAAAGCGTTACTAAAGAGTTAGAAAAAGATAACAACATGTTAGTTGAACACAACGTCCCCTCGAACTAGATAGAAAAGTCTTAACTACTCATAATTGCGGGGTTTCATACTTTTTAGCGAGTGTTCGCCTTGTATCACCACCACTATATGATAGATTATGCAAAATATAGTAAACAAGTAAATAAATACTAAGAAATAAATAGAGAAATAAAAGGAAAAGAGAACTTAGCGAAAAATTGATCCACTATATGAAAAGCTAAAATCTTCAAGCTAAAACTAAGAACAAATGAAGAAGAAAATTTTATTGGAGAGAACTACTAGCTAATTCTCTTCTACTAAGTTGTGTATTTCCTTCCTTACAAATGCCTCTATTTATAGGCAAAATTTCACAAGAAAACATGATAAAAAATTGTACAACTACTCCATTATGATTCCACTAATTGGTAACCACCAAATCATGATCTTAAATTGCTCCATTAGTTCAAATATTGTATCATGGAATAGGTAAAGCATCTTGGCTGAATTGTGCAATTGGAATTTCCTTTTTTTGATATTTTAATAGAAAGTTATGAATTTTCTACCAAAACATGACCCAAGAAATCCTCCATTCACATCACTCTCGGTTTTTCCCATTATTGACCATGATATGATCCGAATCATTTGAAGCGGTCAACATCAACGTTGTAGCCCTCTGAGTGTCCTTTCCAACAATATAAAGTTCAGGTCAATCCGAATTGTTTAGTAAAAGTTATGGTCAAATTACTGAACTGCGGCAGTAAATTCGAGCTGCTGATTTTTTTACGCTTTGTCCTTTCTCTTCAAATGGCCATAACTTTCACTAGGAAACTCCGATTTGGGATCCGAAAAAAATGTGGAAATCCTCTTTTGATATTCTTTGATATTGGCACAAGAAAAATTTTAAAAACAACTTTTCATAAAATTGCATCGGAGGCCCTCCATCTTTAAATTTGCTTGCATTTCGGTCCCAAGTTCCGTTTTCGCTCCATTTTTATCCATTTTGGCTCCTTTTGATTTCTTGTGACTCTAGACACACAATAAAAGGAAAACACATAAAAATAAACATATAATACTAATAAAACACACAAATACGTAAAATAGAAGAGTTATTTAAGTGTTTTTCTAGCACTTATCAATGTATTTACAAAGTATATATAAAAAACTAAAAAATGAAAAAAAAAAATTTCAAACAGTATAGTATATCTTAGTTGTGCGGTTGGACTATATACTAAAAGCAAGAAAGGCCTGCTATAAATGGTTCAAAATTCATCGGTGGAAATTCCTTGCTGAAAAGATGGAAATAAAACTTCCGCATAAATAGTAGGAAGGTATTGCAGTTCTTAAGGCTTAAGAGCATTGCAAATGATTTGTAGATTGCAAAAATTTGATTTTATATGGCACAAATTTACTTATATGGACATTGCCAACTCTAAGCATTCAGAGGCCTTATATATGCAAAATTTTATATCGAACGATTGTACCTGATTAAATTTTTTATTAAACAAAAACTTCTAACGTATATAACAATAATGTGCAGTATTGTAGAACTTGAAGTTCATTTTATATTTTCTTCTAGCGATTTCACATAAAAATTAGACATTTAAGCTATCGTAACCAATATGGTCTAAAACGTAAGTTTGAATAGATATTAATTCCATTTCATTTGACCTCTCTTGGGACATTATTGATAGAATGTACTTCCCTTCGTCTGCAAAGATAATTCCATTTTTATTTTCACAAAGATTAAGAAATTTCAATTAATGATCTTGGAAACGTAAAACTTTAGAACATAATTCCTAATCTGCCATTGTATTTATTTATTATTCTACTTTAATAATTTTTGCATGTTGATTAAGATGCAGGGTATATGAGAAAACTAAAAAATTAAATATAGAAATAAAGCTATATTTTGGGACATATTAAAATAGAAAATGAGATTATAAAGGACGGAGAAGTATAAGGGGCCGTTCTATTTGTTTTGTATTTTCTGTTTTCATTTTCGAAAATATTTTGGTATTTTCTGTTTTCAATTTTTGTTTTGAGAAAATTGAAAATGCATTTGGTTTGCGTTGTTTTGAAAAATTATTTTTGAGAAGAGAAAATAGAAAACGTGTTTTGTTTATACTTTTAAAAAAATATAAATTGGTATAATAAAAATTACAAAACGATCCTCAAACTATTCAAAATATTCAAACAAGCCCTCATCTTCACCCCACCCTATCCCCACCCCACCCCACCCCACGCCACCCTCCCTCTCTCTTTTCAACTAGTCACCGGCGACTTTGCCGGCGACTGTGACGGTATGAACCACCAACTCTTGGTGGTTCGCACCACCAGTAGGTGGTCGGGAACCACCTATTGATGGTTCTTGACCACCTGCACAGGTGGTTTCGACCACCTGTTGGTGGTCGAACCACCTGCACGGGTGGTTTCGACCACCAACAGGTGGTCAAAACCACCTGTTTATGGTGATCCAACCACCATTAATGGTGGTCGACCACCATTAATGGTGGTTGGACCACCAGATTTGGTGGTTAGCCATTGGCGGCGGTGGTTAGCGGTGGTCGACGGTGGCCGGCGGTGATCGGGGATTGAAACGTACGAAAAATAAAATTTTGGGTGAAATATAATAAATGCAAAGTTTAAAATCCGAAAATCGTTTTCCTTGTTTTCGACATTTAACACTGAAAACGCCGAAAACGTTAAAGACGTTTTCGTGTTTCCTATACAAATCTTGAAAACGTTTTCGAAAATGGATTTTCAAAAACAATGAACATAATGCGTTTTCAACATTTTCGAAAATTGAAAATAGAAAATAGCCTGAAAACAGCAAAGAGAACGCACCCTAAGATTTTATCTATTTTAATTTTCAAAAGCTGATCCATTCACAAACAACTATACAACATGTGTTGATATAGCCGCACTTATATTCTCAAACTTGGATTATAAAGAACACAATTAATTCTTATTATTGAAGCAATCGAATGGCTAAATGACGGAACCGGCATATATATATATAAATAGAAGGGAAAGGTTGTCCTAGATATAGAGTTATAACTCAAAAGCAAATTCAAAAACAAATTCAAAAATCAGGGACATATAGAGTTATATAAAGAATAAGAACATTTCTAACAAACTCTTTAAACATTAGATGCTCTTTAATTTAGAGAGCCAATTTCTAAAACTTCACTCCAACAAACTTTTTAAATTAAAATTTAGTTTGGAAAGTGACTTTACTTTCTAAATTTAGAGAATCAAATTCATCCTCTATAATTTAATGATTACAAGTTTCAAAGTTCCACTCCTTGAACAATACAATCTATAATTAATTCTATTAGTCATAAATATTTAAAAATATTATCATCATTAATTAAAATTGGGACAAACTAATAAATTTTCTCAAAAAAATAAAATAAAATAAAATAAAACAAAGAGTTAAAAATAGAGAGCTTGTTGGAGTATTTAAAATTTTTCATTCTTTAGATTTAAAGATGCTTTCTATTTAATAGAATATGCTCTTTGAAAATAAAAAAATTGTTAGAGATACTCTAACATAATTAGGTAAAATAATTATATCACATTTACTCTTTTTTATAGTATATTACACAATCATTAAAGGTAAAATAAGATTTTTATATGTAATATGCACATATTATGGCAAACATTATATATGTTTAGCATTATCATTCAAAAATGAAAAGAACTGCTTAGCAGTCAGAAACGAATCCTAATACAAATAGAAAAGTAAAAAAAGCCGATAACTAACAAATGAAAGCTAAAACGATGAAATAATGGTATGCTTAATAATGTCAACCCTAGTATATGACTTTAAAGAAACGTCTAGCCACCGTTAAGATGTATATATATATATATATATATATATATATATGTGTGTGTGTGTGTGTGTGTGAATAGGGATATAGATAGTATATTAAGCGTTGTCTATTTAGTGCATGTTATTAATCTTGTAATTATCTGATTTTAATTTATTCTTTTTTAATTAAATTTGAATTTGATCAAATTAATCACATCCACATATCTCGTGAAATTTTATCTACTCTACAAATATCCATTATTCAACTTTATTCATTATGTCTCTCATCTCACATAGAAATACATAATTATAATTAATTCTATTAAGTAGGTGTTAGGATATGTGTTTTATGTGTTTTTATGTAATATAGGAGAGAGAATAAATAGAATTGAATGGTGGAGATTTGTGTAGTACAAGTAGGTCTCACGAAATTTATGTGTAAAAATATGTTAAAATTTATAGGAGAACACGCTTAATCTTTCACCTCTTAAAGTTAGAATACGTTCTTTCTAGCTTAAATCTCACCAACTTAAATTTATATTTTCTCTCTCATCATTTTCAACCATTCATTTATTCATTTGACAATTATTTTATATTTTTTAATACTCCATCTTCAATTTTCAACTACACATTTAATCAAACTTTAAACTACACCAAATTTGAGCTACAAAGAACGTACCCTTAATCTTTCACCTCCTAAAGTAAGAGTTACCTTACAGGTAAGCTAAGAGTTATCATACACGTAGGCTATTAATTTTCAATCTACAATTGCCTTTGAATTTTTGTATTTTTATTTTTATTTTATTTGCTATGTACATCAGTGACAATTCAAGCACGCTGTACTATTAGTTATTGGAAGTGTTCCAACAACTATGACGCCATAAAAGCGTGATATGCTTTATTTTTTTACTATTTTTTAATTTCTTTTATCTATTCCTTTTTTTTAGTCAAATTATTTACGTCCATATATCTAATGGGACTTATATATACTACATAAATCTTTATTAATCAACTCCACTCATTATATAATATTAGCGTATAAATTAAAATATATTTTTATGATTAGAAAGAGGGAGAATTAATTGAGTTGGATGGTTGAGATTTAAAAGTATAATTATATGTGGATGTGATTTATTTGATCAAATTTAAATTTTGAAAAGAATTAATTAAAATGAATTAAAATAGATATGCTAACAGGTTCATCTCGCCTCTTTTACATAAAAATCCATAAAAAATTCAATCCTATCACCCTTTTAATGTTTCAAATTTATTGGAGTAGAGGAATTTGGAAAGTAGTTCGAGGCCATATATAAGCGGAGGTAGACTATGCCCGTATCTAATTTTATTTAGTTTATGTGCTCCATGGGTTGCTAAAAATATCTTAGATCGATGAATTAATGAATATATCCTCGTTGATACTCCTTCATTATATTTATTTATTTATTTATTTTCTTTCTTTCCTTGTGGGGACTAAAAAAAAAAGGAAAATGAAAAAGAACAGGACTTACTATCTTTTTTGATTAAAACTTTAAGTTAGTTACTAATGAAAAAATATAATTTCCTTGTATTTCATAATAAACCTTTAAATCGTAATAGTTCATCGGATAACAACACACTTAAATAGAGATGCATTAAAAATAGATGCTGGACTATATTTTTTGGGCCTTAAAGCAAACAATATTTAGGAGCCTTATCAATACTTATAATCAAATTTATATAAAATGAAATTTTAAATCTGTAGATCCTTCATATACAGAGATTTTATGGATTTTTCTTTTTTCTTTTTTCCTCATTGTCCCAGGTGGTTGCCTAAGTTGCATGTATCTCATGGGCACTACTAAGGTGATCACTACTAGAAAACGTGGCTACAGCAACGGAAAATTGCCAACGAACAATTTTCGTCGCTAATAGTGATGGAATACTGATGAAACTTCCGTTGGTAAATAGTAATATTCAAATAAAATTAAATCATAGATTTTAGTGATGAATATAGCGAGGACTGTACGTTGTCGATGCTTGTTCCGTTGGTGATCCGTCGGTAATGCTCACATTTAAAAAAATAAAAAATAATTAAATATTGACCAACGATTAATTTTGTCGGTAAATTTAGATTTGAAAAATAAAAAAAAAAAGAAATAAAATTTTAGCAATGGAACAGTCCGTCGAAAAATATAAAACATAATTACAAATTATTTTCTTATTATTGACGGAATTGTCCATCGGTGATCTGTCGGTGATTCTGAACTACCAGCACCATCCCATTTAATTTTCTGTCCAACTTGACTTCACTATATGAGAAAACTCGACCTGCTGTGAGAGTTTTTCATCTTGTCTACTCAATAGGAGATAGAAAATGAAATATTTCACATAAGAGATCCACAAACTCATTTTTTTCTTTATCTACCTTCAAATTTCTTAGAGTAATTGCGAAATTTTTAATGTAGATCCAAAATTTCTTCATTTCCAGTTGAAGATTATATCTTGGGTAAGTGTTTGGTACATTTGTGTATAATAGTTTTTCTCTTTTTATCTTGGAGTCTATGTTTGTTAAGATTGCAAATTTGTTATATGTTCTGTGGTAAGATTGAAATTTTGTTATATGTGGTTATTTTTCTAGGTTTTAATTATATATTTGAAGATTAGAAAATACTGAAACACATTTTAGGATTATTAATTAGGGAACTTGATGTTTTCTTGAATGTAGGATTGTGGATATTTATACTTGGATTGTAGAATGTACCTCTTAAGTACATAAATATAGTCAAGGATATGTACGAGGGAGTTGTTACGAATATTAGGACAGGCGATGGGATGACGGATAGCTTTCCAATTACGATAGGATTACATCAGGGCTCTGCACTCAGTCCTTTTTTGTTTGCTATAGTTATGGATGAGCTTACGAGACATATTCAAAATGAGGTACCATGGTGTATGTTATTTGCCGACGATATAGTCTTAGTGGATGAAACCAGGCGGTATAAATGATCGCTTAGAACTATGGAGACATACTTTAGAGGCTCGTGGTTTTAGGTTAGCGGATCAAAAAGCGAGAATATATGGAGTGTTTGTTTAGTGGTAAGCTTAGAGTGGATCCTCTTGTGGTGAAATTAGGTAGTGAGGTAGTACCGGCGAGATAGCTTTCGTTATTTAGGATCCGTGGTTCAAACCAATCTTTGACATAAAAGGTGATGTAAATCACAGGATTAATGTTGGATGGATGAAGTGGAGAGGTGCTTCGGGATTTTATGTGATCGTACTATGCCTTTAAAATTAAAAGGAAAATTTATAGAAACGATTGTGAGACCGCATTACTATATGGCGTGTAGTGTTGGGCGATTAAGAAGGTAGATGAACACAAATTGAATGTTGCGTAAATGCGTATGCCTTTGAGGTGGATGTGTGGTAAGACTAGGAAGGATAAAATTACCAATGAAGATATTCGTGGTAGATTAGAGTCGCCTGATTGAGGATAAGATGAGGGAGAACCGATTGAGATGGTTTGGACACATACTGCGGAGACCTGAGAATGCACCCGTGAGAAAGAGTGAGAGTATTAGGGTAGGACATATAAGGAAAGGTAGAGGAAGACCGTTACAAACGTGGATGCAAGTCATTCGTACAGATATGCTTATTAAACAGGTAGATGAGCAACTAGCTTTGGATAGGAAGGCGTGGTATAGCAAAACTCATACCTACGATCCGACGTAGTTCTCATATGGTTCCATACAGCCGACCCCTATCTGTAGGGAATAAGGCTTAGTTTGTTGTTGTATTAATTTACTATGTAGTAACTATTTTATTTTATTTTTAGTTTGAATTATAAAGATTTTGGGTTAATTTGAACGTAGGTGACAATTTCTATGAACGGTATGGATGGAGATCGAAGTTGGATGTTTGAATTAACGAGCTGATAATGGATATCTATCTGATGTATTTATTAAAAAAGGTTGATGATTTTGTTGATTTTGCCTTTTCACGAACGATGGTGGGAGATAAAATAAAGTGTCCATGGTTCCAATGTGGTAATAGAAAGTTTCTATCGGGAGAAGATGTTAAGTATCATCTTTATTCAAATGGGATTATAAGTGGCTACACACAAGTGGACAGAACACGGGGAACCATTCTATAATAGAGAAACAAATGTAGGTGAAACTTTAGTGGCACCGATTATAGAGAACTATTGTCAACAACCAATGATGATGGATGCAATGAGACCTGAAATGTACAATGATTATACTACTCGGGATCAATTTGCTAGTGAGGAACATGTCCCAAATCAACAAGCGACAAAGTTTTTCAAACTACTAGAAGAAGCTGACAAACATATCTGGCCTGGATGTCATGACCATGGAAAATTGTCAACAATGGCACGATTATTGAACTTGAAGTCAGAATATAATATGCCAATGGCTTGTTGGACAATCAAGGAAATTTTACCTGAAGGAAACCAATTAGAGGAGACATTTTATAAGACAAAGAAGATGATGTCAAGTCTTGGACTAGGGGTTGTGAAGATCCATGCATGTGTCAACGATTGTATGTTGTACTACAAAGAAATTCAGAACCTTACTCAGTGTCTCAGGTGTGGTAGTTCTCGATACAAGGATAAAGTGTCTAGATCGGGACATAGAGTACCACAGAACGTATTACGACACCTACCTTTAACTCCTAGATTGTAGAGATTGTATATGTTGAGACACACGGCAGAGCACATGACATGGCACTCAAAGAATCAAGTCACACGCGGTGAGATGTCGCATCCTGTACATAGTGAAGCATGGAAGCACTTTGATAGAAGTTATCCTCTATTTGGCCTTGATCCATGTAGTGTTCGTCTTGGTTTATGCACGGATAGCTTTAACCCTTTCTCCATGAATAATGTCTATTCATGTTGGGCAGTTATCATGACTGTGCATAATCTTCCACCCTGGATGTGCATGAAACAGGACAACATATTTTTTAGTATGGTTATCCCATGCCCAAGGAGTCTAGGGAAAGACCTTGATGTTTATTTGCGCCCTCTCATAGATGAATTACAAATACTATGGCACGAAGGTGTTGAAACCTATGACATGCATACGAAACAAAATTTTCAAATGAGAGCTGCCTTGATGTGGACTATTCGTGATTTTCCAAGATACGGAATGTTGTCTGGATGGAGTACACACGGTCCCAAGTCTTGTCCGTATTGCATGGGCCAATCTAAGTCATTTATGCTTAAGAATGGGGGAAAAGCTTCATTCTTTGATTGCCACCGTAGATTCTTACCTCCAAAGCATGCCTTTAGAAGACAACGTGATAAGTTTTACACTGGAAGAGTTGAGAAGGATGAGCCAATACATCTAGGAAAATTCTAGTTTTGGGCCAAATAGACTGATGGATCTATATTACTCCAAGAATTACACCAACACAATTTTCACCGACATCAATCCCATCCAGTTTTGATCTTGTACTAGTTTAGGTGCAAAAACCCCCATTTCAATTCTTCCCAAATTCCTACTGAAAAATTTCAGATTTCCCTCTCCTGCTCTTAATCTTGAAAACCTCTCCCTTTCATTATAGCAGTTTGTCTCTAACTAGTTCTCACAAACTACACCACATTAGATACAACAAGAACACTTCTATCATGTCTACTGCAAGATTTCCCAACAAGCAAAAGATTCAAAGATTGCAAGACGAGGATGATGAAGAGTGGGACCAATATCTTTCTCACCAGTTGCTATCCCATGATGAAGGAGATGGCGAAAATGAGAATGGTGAGGCTAATTCTCTGGGAAGGAAAAGGGGACCCAACCAAGGCACTACCGGTCCTATGGATCGAAATGGCAAGGTTATTTTGGAATGGGCTAAAAAGAAGTAAGATTTCCTGTGTATTTTCGTTGTATTTGTTGATGTGTGGTAATTTTCATCATCTCTATAGATGTTGTACTATATCTACTTGACTGAGAAAAGCTCTATTAAGGCAATAAACAGGGCATTTTTTTTAAAATAATTTTTTTAGCATTAAAAAGGTAGTAAGCATGGTAGGTATAGTGGAGGGGAAGATACTTATCTTTGATGTAACATGTGTGAGTAATTGGTCCTATGAATCTATGGAGAATGTGCCCACAATTTGTTGTGAATTTATATTTGAAATTAATTGTTTGACTTTAATTATAAAATATAATGTTATGATGAAAGTCATTCATGCTATGATAAGCCTCAGTTGTAAAGAATGGTTAGAATTCGGTTTTCCATAAATTGAGCAAAAGCCGTGAACCTACGAAGTCATAATCCATGATTGTAATTGGTATTTTAGATTTATTTGAAATCCCAAATATTCAAGGATATGGTTATTCACATTATGAGAAATTGATTTTGCAAGAGATTGTCCTTTTTGTTCATTCACATCTTAGTTCATATGGTAATTTGACTATACTGATGTGCTTGAGAAAAATTTACAATTTATAAGATATTGATTTTGGATCTTATTAGATTTTATTGAATTAAGGTTCATCACTGTGTCAGCATCATATAGCATAAGTGCTAATATAAAGGCTTATCTAGGAGGCCCATTCAAATCTTTCTGCAAAGTACCAAAACGTGGCAATAGACGTTACATCGTACCAAAATGTACGCGAGAACTACTTTGGAACCAATTTAAGGTATTTTGCTCTGCTTGGATAATAGAGTTACAAATAACATGTATGCGTCAACATGAGATTTTATTTTCAAGTCCCTATAGACATGTATTGAAGATAATTGGCATCACAAAGTTAATTGATTTAATTGATTTTATGTTATGTTATAATACACTTTGTTTTGAGTTTATATTTTCTCATTCAATTTTAATTTTAGAATCGGTACACTTGGCCAGCAGAAATGGAGGGGGAGGTGAAGGATATATGGTTGTCTACCTCAAAGACTTTAATTCGCCAAATATTTTCTGATGCTAGGTGCGATGCAATGGGAGTGTGGTTCAAATGCCCCGACTGATTGGAAAGGGCATGGTCCTTGTTGGTTAAGTGCAGAATATTGGGATGAGCTATTGAAGAAATGGAATACTGAAGACTGGCTGAAACTATAAAAATCTGGACGCAAAAATCGATTAACGAAGAAGTCGGGAACTATTACTAAGCACACATGTGGTTCAACTACTTTTGTTGCTCATGACCACAGGATGGTACGTTTGGTTAGTTGTGAATATCAATTAACTACTTCTGCTTCTTTTGGAGATTTATTCATGAATGAATGGCATCATTTCTTTTATTATATGACACGTTGTATTCATTTTCTAGTTTTGAAAACCACTTTCTATTTTCTCTTGGTATCAAAGAATGGATGTCCTTAGGTTGTTATAATCCTTGAATTTTTTAGAGTCTTTTGCTGCCTTCTCTTTTGAAAGATTCAGGTTATTTGATGATGACTACATATATTTGGTTCAAAGCATCTTAGCTTTAGAATTAGATTGGATATATTTTTCATTATTTCGGTCTATTGTTTATCTAATGTGTTGTGGATATTTGTTGGTTGGTAGACCAAGGAATTAGGCCGCTCACCCACAACAACGGAGTTTTTCAAACGTGTGCACAAGCAAAAGAAGGGACTAGGAGACTTCGTCGATAATAAATCAAAACTTGTTTGCGTAAGTGAAAATAATTGCTAATTAAATTACATGATTATAAATTGTTTTTTATTTTACTTGTACACTTGTAGTTCAAAAGATATAATTGCTTTCATATAGTAATGCATTTGAATAGTTACTGTGATTGTGCAAGATGATGTCCAAGGCATTCAAATATAGCTTAGCTATGGTTTCTTGAGCTGTTGAAAGAACTTTGGCATTCTGTTAATTTCAACAAGCAAGTTGGTTATGGACAATCAATATTGAATTTTGATAATCTACCGGACACTAGTTCTAATGCTAATGTAGGTCTCTTGTTTTCAGATATTAACTTGTTAAAACTTGATATTAAAATGATGATTTGTTGTGAATTTGTGTTATTGTTTAAGATATTATTGTAGACTAGTCCTTCAATTATATATATATCTATCAAATATTTCATTTTCTTAGATTCCATTTTGGCCTTATGTCAAATAGGTGAATTTGGTTAGTGGAATTGCTAAAATTGTAAATTATCCTCTAGTCTAAAAACATGTTGTTAGAGTCATTATTGGAAGAATCTTATGCTTTTTTTTTATTGAATTATCTACTTAATATGCTAGTTAATGGTGTCTGGGGCATGATTTATGTGATTAGGAGACCTAAGTTTGAACCAGTTGGCACAATTTCCTTATTTCCACCCTTGTTTTGACAATGCTTTATGAAATGCCATTTCTTGTCTTTTGCATGTTTCTTAATTCAATGTTTAGAAATGTTATATTTGGGTATTGTGGCATTTTTCTTTCATAAGGTAAAATGCAAAGTCTCAAACTGTACTCTTTCCTCACCATGAAAAGAAATACAATCTAAAAATATATATATATTGCAGGAAACCTATGAGCTTTCCGTAGATGAAAAACATTGTCCCGACATGTCGTCACACCCGGTCATTGATATTGATCTATGGTGTCAAGCTTCTAAAGGTCCCAACAAAAGTGGGCAATTGTATGGCCTCGGGACTTTCCATATATGTCTTGCAGCCCAAGTCTACTCCGTCAACAAATGATCTTGGTTCCCAAATTACTTTGAAAGAGGCTTGTGAGAAGATTGAGGAGCTAACAAAGGAGAATGAGACTATGCGCCAAGAAATTGAAGAGGCCTAGGTAAAGCGGGACGAAGAATGTAAGCGTAAAGATTTTGAGCAACAAATGGAAGAAAAGAGGGTCTAAGAAGAAAGAAAGCGCATTGCATTTGAAGAAATGATCATGAAAAAGATCAATGGCGCATAGGTTCGTTTCTAATGACAAAGCTCGTCTTAATATGGCGTTCTTTGGTTGGTTGTCATAGACGTTTTGTCCATCCTAGTTGTCCTATTAACTCTTTCTTTTTGTTAATATCCTTCAATGGTTGGACTATTCAATGTCCAAACTAATTTGGTTAACATCTAAATCTTTTGTTATTTTGTTAGATGTTTTAAGGGTGCCAACTTGGTTGAATGTAATGTGTTTTTTGGATGATTTCAAGTTGGCTGTCAATGTGTCTAAGGCATTTAGGGTATATATTGTACATTGGCAATCTTAATTAGTTGTGGGATGGAACTTTTGTTGATGTTGCAGGTCTTTTTTAGTTGAACTTATGAAATGGAAAATTAAATTACTATCTTTTATATTATAGTTATATCTCTTTGACTTTTATTTAATTAATTATTATTCAATTTTGTTGTATTAATGTCATTTAAATTTTTAACAAATTTGTGTTAAATTTTTTCATGAACAATTTTTATCGGAAGTAATAAAAAAATGGCCGATTACTGGAAATTTGAAATTAATTAGTACTAATACTAACAATTAAAAATTAATTCTAAAAAAATAACAATTAATTTACCAACGGAATTGGAACCAAAATTTTCAAGACATTTTCATTGCGGAAAGGCATTTGCAAATCATGTTGGTAATTCCGTTGGTAAAATTGGAGTGAATCACCATCGAACATTAGCGACGAAAAGTGTCGTTATTGTTTTCCATCGGACATTTCCATTGGTGACATCGTAGGTGATTTGCACATTCGATTCCGCCGGTATTTTCCAACGGACATAGATCGTCGCTCGTTCCGTTGGTAAATTACCGATGACATTAATTTCGTCGGATGATTTAGCTAGGGCACCTACAGCTAAGGATGTTTCCCACAGTTTGTTTCTGTCGGTAAAGGCTTTCAGCGACGAAAATGCTGTCTTCATCGATGGAATTTTCCGTCGATTCCGTCGGTGAAGCCGCATTTTCTAGTAGTGGATGTATAATTTGACTCGGATAGAAGAAAAGTAACTTTGATGAATGGAAAAGTATTTTTCTACTAGCTCATTGAGAGTATTTTAGTGGCTTGTTTATTCTCAAAATATGGTTTCATTTGTAAAAAAAAGTTCTTATGTGTCGTGTTTAAAAACAAATAATATATGGCACGCCATCTAGATGGTGTAGTATGTATTGTCTATTTAACCGTTTGCATCAATTATTTATGTTCTCTCTTTCTTTAACTAATAATTAATGTACATATAAGAAATCATTTCTTTAATCCAAGCCCATTTTCTGAAAATGTATTTTTACTTTATTTTTATTTTATTGCCACATTTAATGAGAATCTGCATTACCTAATTGGAAATGCTCTTAGTATCTCTTTTCGTAAAAATTGTTGCATTTATTGAGTCATGTTTTGCCGTAAGAATGTATGGTGAAATTGTGAAAATGATTTAATGAACATTATTTTAAGATGTCCTGATGTCTCATCATCATATTCGTGCCATGTGTATAATAATTAATTATTCCATTTGACACTAGTTTTGACATGATATCTACAGTCATGCAATTGTGTTAACATAATCTGCATAGAAATTGTTACGGATAAGCACTTTTAGCAGAAATCTACTTTTAAATTGTTACAGATAAACACTTTTAGTAGAAATCTACTTTTAACTTAATACGTCATTTTAAATACGACTACAAACTGTTACATGCATTTTTCCATATTTATCCAGACAAAACTTCGTACAAATGTTTCTTTCTCGAATGGCTATATCATTTGCATGCAACCCGTCTCAAATATATAAAACATTGTACAAATGGTTTTTTTTCTTTTCTATTTTCACCCCTCAAATCAAACCAAACAGGGTTTTTCAATTTAATCACAGTTTATTTGTCAACGTAATCTCGACTCATCTAATACTTCAAACAACTAGTAAATGTTGTACATACGTTCTCGCAATAGTCGGAGGTACTCAAATTGAAACTCAAAATTCATTCTAAAAAGACATTAAATTAAAGTAAAGAAAAACTATTGGTGGATGAAATCTAAAAAGAAATAATGGTTATGATCATTTATTGAGGTGAAAAAATTACAACTAATCAAAGTACAACCAATTGATTGACACAAATTAAACTTGCAACCGCCGCATAAATTCACGCATGCAGCTTTTGTTTAAACCATATCACACTGAAAAAATTTGAAAAGTGACGCTCAACGTCACCTCCAAGCTCGAGCAAGTCTATCATGCAATGAAAGTAGCAGTCCCAAGCATCGGTGAAACCTGCCTTGTAGTGATGCATCATTTACCGAAGATATAATCGTGGTGCCAGTGCTTGCTGTAATGATTGCATTTGCGATTGGAACATAGTACTCCATATCGTATCCCTCACTACGGTTTGCACAATGTTTGCGTCCCCCCTTTGGCCCTTTCTATCTATGCATGAACTTTTGATTGGCTAATGAAATATAGGAATATGCTACTTTGTAATTTTACTTTGCCGTGGAATATAGGAATACACAGAATATTTATGTCCATACAGGTTTATATTTAAGTGGTGATGAAATCCTGTGGAGACTATAGTTACCGAAGGCGGCAACAATGAGGAAGCACAAGAAGAGAGTGGAGAAAGGTAGTCTTGTTAGCCATCTCTATTTTACTCTCGATTTTAGCTTTCTAGTGTTTGTGAGGATGAACAAGTATGCTAGAACAAGAATTTAGAAATGAAAAGAAGGCACTATTCATGATTTTTTTATTTTCTATTTTTAATTTTTTCTTAATCATGTGTGAATAAATAAGAGTGGCATTGTTGTAAATTTGGATGTTTATTTTATTAGAATGGAACTGCTGTAAATTTAGATGTTTATTTTATTAGAGTGATACTGTTGTAAATTTGGATGTTTATTTTATTAGAGTGACATTGTTGTAAATTTGTGATTTTTAAATTCTGTTTTGGCCTTATTGTGTAAAAGATGAGTTAATGGTAAAAAGAGATGTGCATGATTTAGTGGGCAAGTTTTCCCCAGAAGTGTAGTTATTGATCAAATGCCCAAATTATTAATTGATTTTCGAACTATCCTGATTTAAGAAATTTCAGAATATTAGAGATCTTTGCGGCAGACTGCAAAGCCTTTTTGCGATGGAGATTGAAATTGTACTGGTATTTATGAGATTCAAATTGAGAATCGAGATTGACATTGAAATCTATATAGTTGTCAATTTGAATGTGAAGTGACAATTGGGATAATGAGATGAATATGTGAATTATTAAGTTACAAACGATGGAGTACTCTCGAGCTCAAAGATAGGAAGAAAAGAGTAATGAAAGAAAGAATCACTGATTAAAGTGAGGTAGAATATGTTGATAAATATTTTAAATGCAACAATATAAGAGATAAGAAACAAAATGTGGAGAATTTGGTGATTGAGGGACAAGGAAAGCTAAAATCACAATGAAAAATTAGTTGAGATGTCGACTGAGGAACTAATTCAACCAACCGACAAGTGCGAAGGAATTAGACCAGAATGAAAAATATAGCGTGAACGTTTAAATGAAGAGTTTGCTACATGTACAAATCTTGTACATGTAAAGAGTTATACAAACTGACAAGTGGGCTTTGATACATCATATCACTTGAAAAATCAATCACTATTAAGTACGCACATTTGACATTACTTTCGGTACAATTTTTGTGTAAGTATCTTTTTTGTCAAATGAATTGACTTACTTTTTCTCTGAGACTTCATAATCCCACAAATTAGAAAAATACTAGACAAAAAGTAAGAGATTATTTTAGTTGAAATTGGTTAAAAAGGAGTTGATGACATCATATTTCTCAAAGATAGTCACAATAGACATTTTGATTCATCACGATCACTACAAAAAGGCATCTTGTTAATAGAAGATGACTAGCGTATTCGATGTAATTAGAAAAGGTTTTTGCTTTTCTGCAAGTTAAAATGTTGAAATTGATCTCACAAATTAAGCGATGTGAAAGAATCATATATCAGATACATATATATTAAAAGAGAAGCAATGCATCCCCAACAAGCTTCTTTTTCCCGCCTAAAGTCCGCCTATTTTTTAATTTCCTTTTTTTTTAAACATGAAATTACATGAAAACTGTGCACACTTTATTATCCAAGCAACATTTAATTGTACTACCATCAATCTTAATTAATGTAAAAGTGTGTAAATTAATTAGACGGCAGTGTTTAAGTTTGAAATCAATGCTGTCACTAATGTCTTATTGATATACAGGAATGTTCAAACACTCCCGGGTGCGCTATAATTACGGCGCTGGTGTTTTCTAGCCACGTCCGACATCCGATTTGAAATCGGGACAGACTCTAGATTCATCACGATGAGGCGAGACTCGGTAATTTTTTCAAAATTTTTGCGACACCGTTGGATGCCGTGGGCGGTCAAACTTTTTGGCCAAATTTTAGCTTAAAATTTGGCCAAAAAGTTTGACCGGCCCCACGGCATCCAACGGTGTCAAAAATTTTGAAAAAAATCGAGTCTTGCCTCTTGATGAATCTAGATCCGATCTTGAATTTCAAAATAAAGATCGTTTGGACCCTCAAAATGCCCCGGGAGTTCTGTAATTACAAAACTCCCGGAGCACTTGATCATTTTCGTATTGATATATACAACCAACCTGCAATTTTCAATTTTCCAATTACTACATTTTTCTAGATGAAAAAAATAGTGTAGACAATCTAAATTCAATTTTACGGTTGTATCTCAACTCTCGAGAAGCCATAGTACAATTACAATAAGAATAAGAATTGAGAATTCGAGAGAATATGAAGAGTGGTAATGTTCCCGTGCACCGGGGTGTGCCATAGCTTATGGCATACCCGGGTGATTTTCTCCCTTGTTCGGATTCCGTTTTAAAATCCGAAAATTTTGTTGGATTCATCACGATGAGACGGAGCTCCATCAATTTGAAAAAAAAAATTTGGACACTGTGGTGGCCCGTGGTGACCGGTCAAAGATCGGTCAAAATTTTTGGCCAAAATTTTGCGAAAAACTTTGACCGGTCACCACGGGCAACCACGGTATCCAAATTTTTTTTTCCAAATTACTGAAACTCCGTCGCGTCGTGATAAATCCAACAAATTTCCGGATTTCAAAACGGAATCCGGACGAAGGAGAAAATCACCCGGGTGTGCCATAAGCTATGACACACCCGGATGCACCGGAACGGTGTTGGCATCCAATAAATAGTCAAACACTTCTTGCTTTGCCTCGTTTGGCCTACGTATATGTGGGGTCCATAGTCCATTAATTGTATCGCACTCAAACTTATTGCAGTATATATAGAATTTTTATACCTATATATTTGTCACATTTGAAAAATTAGTATATACTTTGAAAGTCACTAAACAATAAAACGCACGTAGTAATAATCATAATATTCCACCAAATGAAGTTCACCTGCAATGAATACATTTTCGGTGCCAAGTTGATTTTAGAGTGTCGCAATAGAGGCAGAAACATAAAAAGTTTGACCTAAAAATTGAATTACAAAACACAATATATAATTAGTAAATTAAGTGAACATGTTGAACAAAATATCTGTCAACGGATCTTCTCATGCTTTAGACACAATTCCAACGTACCAAAATATTTTACGAGTCATTTGTCTTCTAACCTAAGTTCGTGTTTAGTCAATTGATCTGTTGTTCTTGGTCCATAATATAGGTCAATTATTGTTTATTTCTCACATGAAAACTGATGACCAATAAGAAAAATTTAAGCTTCAATTTTTATTTTTATTTTTATTTTTTAAAAACGAATCTTTAAGGTATATGCATCTAAGTCATTATAGCCCATGCTAGGGTTGAAATTTTTATTACGTGAAATAGAGGAGAGAATAAGTGGAGTTGAATGATATATATTTGAGTTGTAATAAAATGAACATGGATGATGTGTGTTCTGGAATGTCCACCGAAAAAAAAGAGTGAGTATAAGGATTAGGCATAAAGTAAAATAAATAAAAATAAATAAATTAAATTAAATAAGGGTCGTACAAATGGATTATTTTGCTGATTTAAACATGCGTGGCCCGTTTAGTTCATTTTGTTCTTTGTTAGGAAAATTTTGTAATTAAAGTAATACTCTAAACTTTATTCATGTATATACATTTTTCAGAATTCATTTCTTTATATAAGTTACTACATCCAACAGTTCATTTACAAATTCTACTGTCGATTGCCATGTTTCGTGGGATAAAATAAAAAAAAAAATTTGAAATTCAGCATCGAAGTTTTTTTCACATGTTCAACTTTTAATTTCACTTATACTTGAGGCGGTAGATATAATTGCAATCTAACTTCTTTATGAAATTCACTTTATTTATTGTATTATTTACCCACTCTATACAAAAATAAACAAAAAGTTTAAAACTTTTATAGGTAACGAACATTCAGAGTAAGTGTCTACGTATAATATTATTTACTTTGGCAGCGTATAATACTCCATTTATTTTATTATTCTCATTTTTATTTCACATAAAAATAATTGACACACGTAAAATGTAAATGAAATATCTAAGCATATTTGTAATCGTTCTTATTTTGTGCTTTAGATTACCATAAGTGGGGGACGGACCACTTCAACTACCAATGTAGTTTAAAGTAACAGCGGGAATGGGAACGAACACTTTAACTATTAAAGTAGTTTATAAAGAAGTGTTTCAGAATATAGATTGTTAAACACGCTATAACAATTAATAAGAGTTGGGGCCAGTTATTCTCGCATGTCGGCCTTTTCTTAAAGAGACCGTTATTTAGTCACAGGCAGTATGTTGCAATATCAAGAATCAGGAGTCGCGAGGGATTGGAAATATCGATATGTGATAAGGCTGGGAAGTTGGGACCTAAGAAATTAAATACCGCTACAATTGTTTTTACATAAAAATGTGTTCCAAAATTTGTGATAGTTTTATAATACAAAAATAATAATATTATATTTCTTTTATTTCATGCTAGAAGTTGGGAACCTAACAAATATCACTATAACATTTTTTTTTATAATGAAGTGTTCCAAAATGTGTGATATTTTTATAATAAAAAATAATGATATTATGTTTCTTTCATTTCATGCTATTAATTCCTTCATAACTATTTAACAAAAAAGGAATTCTATTTTTCAATGGAAGGTACCTGTATAACGCACAGGTAAGACACAGTTTACAAATTGACAAAAATGGGAATCTAGTGAATAGAACTACAAATATTATATATAAAAGTATTTCAAAATTTGTGAAATTTTTGTAATGAAGTTGCATTTCTTTTATTTCATTTCACGCTGATAATTCGATGTAAACTTTATTCCTATTAATGAAAAGGTTGTGTCTGTGCAATGATTAATGCCCGTGCAACACATGAGTACGATTACTAGTAAATACATTAATGCACGGCTAGTTATTAATTCAACAAAGTTGAAAAATAAAAAATGCTTCAAACTAAACATAGGGCAACTTATACTAGCGTGTACTTGTGTTAGAAAATCAAAGCTGTCAATGCATGAGATTATTCATTTTGAGGTCATTCTATTTTAAATGTGAATTAATGTAACAAAATATGTCACTTGTAAGAAATTGGTCCTCTGAAATAAATACATGTGCGTTGCACGTGATTTTGCAGTAATACTATAAATTTTTTTATGTAAAATTCAATATGTAGAAAGTTAGAACATTTCTGTCAATTTTGAAAATTTTGAAGTTTTTCTTCAATATCCTGATAATATTAATTAAAAAGACATATCGAAGTGTGAATTTCACCAGTGCTCATTCAAGTTACAGAAAAATAACAAAATTCTCGTTGAAGTGTCAAAATTTTCCCCGCAATTACTCGAGTTTAAATGATTTTTACTAATGATCATTGGAATCTAAAATGTTTTAAATAGAATTTGAAGGACCAAAAATATAATTTTATATCGAAAAATACAATTGCAAGGAAGCTCCAGTGCTAATCGATATGCCAAAAAATCGGACCACTAAAACTTTTGATTATTTTTAATTGCTAGTTTGAATTCTTGTCTTGCAAAAGGGATAACCTGAAAATCCAACTACAATTGCAAATTCTAATAGCAGAAGCTCCTTATTTAATTTTTATTTGTAAGAAAATTCAAGTAATGATTAATTAAATGTACAATTTAATGGTATGCTAATTTAATTTTAAACTTTCTTAATTCCATGAATTAATAGTTTTAAACACATCAAAAGATTTAAAATGACAGATACAAAAAAGTAAATAAATAAAAAGAAAAGAAATTAAAGTGGGTGCAGACGATGTTTTCACCTTAGTCATTTGGGGTCCTTATTTAATTTTTCTTCGTAAGAAAATTCAAGTGACCAATGTATAATTTAATTATAGGCCAATTTAATTTGAAAACTTTTGAATTCCATGAATTAATGGTTTTAATCCAAAAAATAAAAATAAAAGTAATGATATTATAGATATAATGAATATGCAATAGGGTAGGAACGTCTAAAAAAAGTTTCTCATCTTATTGGAACTTTTATAAGTAGTATAGTATCTAATTATATATAAAATTAGAAGAGCCACCGAGATAAAGTGCCTAAGTGGTTGTGCCATGCTTGGCATAGTTTTTAAGAATTAATTATTTTTGTTATTTAATTTATTCTACTTTCGTTATCTGGCCTTTTTTTCCTTATTTTACTTTTTATACACGTTTTAATTTTTTTTAATATGTATTCTAATTTTTGAATTAATTTATATAATTTTTTAAATTTTTTTTATATTTAATGTTGTTTGCATGAATAAAACTGTGATAAGATATCAAAGTTATAACTAATAGTATCTATTAAATTAATTCAAAAAAATAAGAATTAACATTTTTTATATACATTTGAATTTTTGTCAACAAAAAGAAGATATATACATATATATATATATCTTTTTTTATTAACAAAAATTGAAGTGCCAACTTAGTAGAGTACAATGTAGACAATAATTTTATATTTAAAAAAAAAACTTTTACATATTTAAAAAATCATATAAAAAGCCTCTTTTTTATGTGTACCACGTTAAATGGGTAATTTTAGATAGTTTTTATGAGTAATGTGTGTATTGAGTGAGTCAAGTCGTAGGCAATTTTTTTTTTAAGATTAAATAATGAGTAGCTAAATAATTAAACTTATTATAATGAATAATTAATTAATTAGAAAATAAATAGAAAATAATAACTTTTATGTCCCATTTCATCATATCGCAAGCCACTTAAAAAATAATTGTTAAAATCATCATATAATTATGTTTCCATTTTTTATAAAAAAATGGGATTTTAAAAATAATTAAAAAAAGCCCATATATGTGATTTAGTAAAATAATAAAAGGTAGCATGAAATTCCAAAAACTTTGGTCTTGTAAAATGGTCAATTTGGATGGAATCGTCATTTAAGTTAGTCAAAGTCAACTGCTGAAAACTTGGGTGCGCATTTGGTCCATTTCATTTGAAATAAATTGCACAAAAGGTCCTAACTTTAAATATTGTTATAATCAAGTCCAAAAGTTTGAAAAATGTATACTTTAGTCCCAAATTTAGTTAAATTGTATAATCTTTTATATTTTATTTTTTCTATGGGTGCTTATTTTTTCTATGGGTGCTTATTTGGTCCGTAATTAATTTTATTGAATTAATTTGATCTGAATTAAATGGTTTTTATCAAAAATTTCAACACAGTAGCATTTGTTAGTATTAATATAGTATCACAACTTATAAATTTTTCTTTAGCATTAGAGATGCGCACATTTTGATTTTAACCAATAGCTAATAATAAATATAATAATTTTATATTCACTCTAATAATTATTTTATATAGGTACAATAATTATATTTATTATAAATCATTATACAATTTAACTAAATTTGGGACTAAATTTGGGACTAATTCTAATTCAATAAAATTAATTAAGAACCAAATAATCACCCATAGAAAAAATAAAATATAAAAGATTATACAATTTAACTAAATTTGGGACTAAAGTATATATTTTTCAAACTTTTGGACTTGATTGTAACAATATCTAAAGTTAGGACATTTTGTGCATTTTATTTCAAATGAAATGGACCAAATGCGCACCCAAGTTTTCAGCAGTTGACTTTGACTAACGGTTAAACGGACGGATTCCATCCAAATGAACCATTTGCGCACCAAAGTTTTTTTTTGGGACTATTTGCGCTACCTTTTATTATTTGGGACTAAATCTGCAATATAGCTAGTTTTTTGGGACTATTTGCGCCAAAATCCCTAAAAAAATTAATAAGTATCAAAAATTAATTTTTTTTTTTATATTTAGTATTGCACACATTAGTGATGTTTTTAATTTTTCCTCAATTATTCTACACAAATTTTTGTAACTGAAAAATCAATGTGCAAGGTTTTACTCTTAAATATTTTGTATAGAGATCTTATCGTTTCATATAATATACAATCCACATCATATAAATTCTCCAAAACCTTATATTCAAGAATCCGAATTCAAAAGTGTCATCGTGACTTAACTACTTGAATGACGTTAATGATGCAAAATTTGGCAAAAATTTTAGGGCCTTTGCCCACTAATTATATTTTAAGGAAAAATTTGTCCACTAAGTCGTGCCATCTTATTTTTTGCCCACTGATTATACATTTCCCTAGTATGACTATAATAACTTGAAAAGATACTAAGATTACAAAATACCCAAGGTCTTTTATCTTTCAAATTGCATAAGAGATCCTCTATCATTAAATTTGCACGAGAGGTCCTCCGACTTTCAAATTTTGCACTTTAATCCTCGATTTTAAATTTTGCACTTTAGTCCTCGATTTTTGAACTTACTTTCAAAAATACTCAAAATATTTGCACTCAAAGTCCTCTATCTTTTAGATTATTTTATTTTGGTCCTCAAACTTTTAGATTTTTGACATTTTCAGTCTTTTTTGCTATTCTTTTTTCTCGTTCTCTTCCACATTTAAGAAATTCATCTATAAACACAATATTTACATGCAATTAAGTGAAAATCCCCTTATTCAATTAAAAAATTACTCATTTAAAGACATAAATAAGTTTGTAAAATACGCACTTCTTAATTACAACCCAGGCAATCTCAATCAATATTACCTGGGGTGGTAATATAGATTACCATCTCGATAATCTCGACTAACATTCAACTTTTCGCTTCCCTCGTCTCCATCTTTCTCTCTATGTACTTTCTCTCTTTAAATTATCACCCCCGGTAATTTTAATCAAGATTAAACTTCTCGCTTTCATTGGCCCCCCACTTTCATTTCTCTACGCACTCTCTCTCTCTAGATTACCACATCCAATAATCTCAAACAATATTTAACTTCTTGCTTTCATTTCCCTGGACTTTCTCTATGAACTTTCCATCTCTAGAGTACCATTCATGATAATGTCGATCAATGTTCAACTTTTCGCTTTCATCTTTCCCGACGTTTTCTCTTTATGCACGTTTTCTCTCTAGATTACTACCTCCGATAATCTCGACCAACATTTAACTTCTCTCTTCCCCCGTACCATAATTTCTCTCTATATATACTTTCTCACTCTAAATTACTACCCTCGGTAACTTCAATCAATATTCAAGTTCTCGCTTCCTTTGCGTCCCGACTTTCCCACTCTAGACTCTTTATCTCTATAGATTAACAACTACGGTAACCTCAACTAATATTCAACCTCTCACTTTCCTCATTTCTCACGTTCTCTCTAACTTGACATACTTTTGAAAAAATAAAAAATATAAAAAATTATTTCATTATTCCTGATTAGTTATGATTACCACATAAGGTAATATTATATCGAGACTGGTAATAAAGTTATTGAGGTAGGTAATATTACGATGATAAGTTTCTGATCTTTCAAATTTTTGAAACTTTAAAATCTTTGGTAATTAAAATTTTGAAAATTAAATCTTAGTCCCTAAAGTTTCGATTATAACATTTTAATCTAGAGAGAGAACGTGGGAAAAGAAAGAAATTCATAGACAAAGGGAGTGAGAAGATTATCGGGGGTGGTAATCTATGGAAAAAATGAATGTTGATATGGTGAGAAGATGAATATTGATCCAAATTACTAAGGATTGGAGAGAAAATGCATAGAAAGAGAAAGTTGAAGACAAGAGAAACAAGAAGTTCAATATTAATCAAGTTTGCTAGGGGTGATAATGTAGAAAGAGAATATGGGTAGAGAGGGAAAGTTGAAGAAGATGAAAGCGCGAAATTGAATAGTGGTCAAAATTACCTGGGGCAATAATTTAGAGAGAGAAAATACGTAGAGAAAAAGTCGGAGAAGATAGAAACTAGAAGTTGAATGTTTGCCGAGATTATCGGACATAGAGAGAGAAAGTTGGGTATGTAAGAAGAGAGAAGTTGAATGTTAATCGAGATTACTAGGGGTAGTAATCTCGAGAGAGAAATTGCGTAAAGAGAGAATCTAGGAAGATGAAGGTGAAAAGTTAAATGTTGGTCGAAATTATTGGGGTGGTAATCTAGAGAGAAATTGCGTATAGAGAAATTTTGGGAAGATGAAAACGAAAAGTTGGATGTTGGTTGAGATTATTGGAGATGGTAATATAAAGAGAGAAAGTATATAGAGAGAGAAAGTTGGAGGTGAGGGCAGTGAGAAGTTGATTGTTGGTCAAGATTACTGTGGATGGTAATCTAGATAGAGAAAGTTTGTAGAGAGAGAAAGTTCGAGAACATGAAAGCGAGAAATTGAATATTGATTGAGATTATTGGGATGGTAATTTAGAGAGCGACAATGCATGGAGAGAAAGTCAGAGAAGATAGAAGCGAGTAATTGAATGGTGATCGAAATTACCAGTTGTGATAATTTAAAGAGAGAAAGTGCAGAGAGAAAGTCGCAGCGAGGGAAGCGAGAAGTTGAATATTTATCGAGATTACTTAAGATGGTATCTGGAGAGAGAAAGTAAGAGATAAGGGAAATGAGAAGTTAAATATTTTTCAAGATTACCTGGGGTGGTAATTCGGAGAGAGATATTGAGAGACGAGTTAAGCGAGAAGTTAGATATCTGCCAAGATTTCTGGGGTAGGTGATGTGTATTACTTGGTGTGGTAATCCAAGTTACTTAGGAAGGTAATATTCGTACGTCCATTAATATTTATGAATTGCTATCAAAAGTATTAAAAGAAGTATAAAGTTATCGTTATACTTATACCATGTCTTTTTTTTTTTTTATCATGATGAAAAATTTATTTATTTATGTTATTTTAAACCTTGTGTTTATAGGTGAATTTTCTAAATGTAGAAGAAAATAAGGAAAAAGATGAGCGAAAAGGACTAAAAGTGTCAAAAATCTAAAAGTTTAAGGACCAAAATGAAACCCATCCGAAAGATGGAGGACCTTGGGTGAAAATATTTTGGGTTATTTTTTAAAGAAAATTAAAAATTGAGGACTAAAATATAAAATTTGAAAGTTAGAGGACCTCCTGTGCAATTTGAAAGACAGAGGGAAAATGAAGGTATGAAAAAAATGGAGGGCAAAAATGTCCACAAAACACCTAAAAAGAATAATTGATACATCACTTTTTATAAATTGTGGTTAATGGCTAGAAAATAAGATATTTTGATTTAGTGGGTAAAGACAGCTTTAACTTATAGTTGTCGGGTATTTTCCCCAAATTTTAATGGGAGCATTCCTTTTTACTTAAATAAGTATTATCTAAATTTTGATCCCAAATATGTTGTTATTACCTAAAATCATCAATTATAACAATTGATCATATGATATTTTTTCTTACAAAATAATAGCTTGAATCAAAATTTATAAACCATTATTTAAATCTATAATATTATATATATATTTTTTATTTTTGTTTTGTATTTATATTTTTTTAAGTAAATAAACCATATTAATTGTCCCGGTATATTACGCAGAGAAATATTAGTATATGATTAATATTTACGAGTCATATTAAAATCAACCAATTGTGAATTTTAGTATCTGTATATAGGGCAAGTAACACATGCATAATACGAATATACTAATAAATGAAATTTAAAGCAAGACTGATACTTTTCCATACTTGTCCAAATCATGATGAATCAAAGCATGAGGATTTTATAGTTCCCATCATGAATCAAATCATCATGACTTAACTTATAGTCATAAGATAGGGAATACAAAATTACAACTTGATATATAACTCATAAAACTGCAATTGGCTGATAAAATACAATAATATCCCTAATGTATTAATATAATATGTCCCCAAAATTCTTCAGTCCTACATAATAATGCTGCAGATTTTGAGACTTGCTCAAACAAAACACAAAATGCACATTACTCCTTGCAATATAAAACCCGCGAGCGAAAGGATAAATCAACACAATAATCAATTCATTATTATCTTCCGAAAATCTATTAATTAAATATATAAAAGCATAAGTATTTGCCTTCTGTTTTTCCGGCTATACCTTTTCCTTATATTATATTTTTTTTATTTTGATTTATTATATTATATTTTTCCCAATGCATGCCTTTTCCTCAACCTGGTGATGCATAAATTCTTATCTTTCGCTACTTTGAACACTCCTCGTCTGCCCAAACCTTCTTCAATTGACAGACGCTAATAAATACATCTTCTTTGTCACACACTGTTTCTCAACAAATCCTTCGGCAATTACAGAAATTTGCTGCATAAATTACAGTAACATTGACAATGTTGCATTGAAAAAGAAAATTACTTGATGGGTTACTTACAACATCCTTATAATTAGTTGCTTACCTCAGTCTGTATAAATTCTTTATCACCTGCATTGGAATCCTTTATTCAATGAGAAGAAATCAGTTTTGTATTATGCCAATGTGAACGAATCTATGGAATGGAATTTTTATACTATTTGCTTACCTTAGTTTGTTTGACATTTCATGAAGTAATGATTTGCTTCTTTGGTAGGATGGCTGCAACATATACAACATTGTCTAAGTTGCACAAGAATAGCGTAGATCGGCGTATCCGTTGTTGCTGGAGATGGCATGTTCCTACCTATGGGAAAATTCCTTGGACTATGAAACTTCTTTTGATATACGAGCAGCTACTACCAATCGTCATCTACGTAATTATTTATTCTAATTTTTCCTGCAAAGAATTCACCACATGGTCATTACTATTATTTAACAGATTGTCATTTATTACACAATTTCCACTGAATGCTAAAAATTCTATTTTTAGTTTTTACCTTACAAGCCAAATTGATTAAAATCAGAACCAATGGATACCCTTTTGTCAAAATAATAATAAAATAATTTTATTATATATAATCTATTAAATATATAAAAACAGAAGTCAATGCCTCTATTTTTCCCCAACCATTCTCCCCTTGTTTTTAACTTTATTTTATTTTATGTTATTTTATTCAATTTTCTTTAGAAGTTGGTTCAATGACAATTCCAAAGGGTATTCTATACATTTTTGTTATTGGATTTTCGTTAGTTATCTTCATTCTATCCTTGGGGAGCTATCTTTACCCTTTATGTTTCCTACTTCTCAATCAACACAATTTTCTTTAATTTTTTTTATGTTAGATATTTTGCCCCAAAGATTTTAGATTTTCTTTATTTTATTTTAATATATTTTAATATATTTTCTTCAGAAGTAAATTCCAATTGCAATTTCAAAGGGTAATGTTATACATTTTTATACATTTTTCTCAAGTTTTTAAATTTTTCTCTAATCGAATTAATTAATTTTTTTACTCCTAGTTTTTTCCATTTGGGTTGTTTTTAATTTAACTATAGATATTAAGTTACAATATAATTAGAGTTAACATATACATTATTATAGCTACAATAATTTATTTGACTAAGATATTAAGCTATAAAATTTTTTTCTCATTGATTACGTCACATATTAACATTAAATTTCGATAAACTTCGGATACTAATTTGGTTTATCGACGTCAGTCATATCATTTTACATTTTTTGCAACATAAATTCTTTTTTCTCTTTGATTACTTCACATATAATTATTGAATTTTGATAAACTTCATGTGCTAAATTTGCCTCATTGAAATTTCTTAATCACCAAATAATAATTCTATATGTATCGACATTCATTTTTTCATATAAATCACAAAAAATGATCTTCTCCCCATGTGGGGAGATGTTCTTTTGCCCACATGGGGACACATGGGGATATGGCAGTTTTTTATTGTCCTGAAATAATAAAATGACCCCACATGTAAAATTTGATTGGTACACATGGGGAGGAGATCATTTTTGAGTGTTTGCGTTAGTGTAATGCACGAGAATCACTAATGTGAATAAGAAAAAATTTGATAAACTTATTTACATATTTTTTATTTACTCTACAACTGTTTATATAAAAAAAAATTGAAGAAAATATTTTTAAGGTATAAATAAATATTTTTTAAGCATTCGATCAAATTGACTTTGACTACGATTTGACTTGGTTGAACCTTTTTAACTTGTCTTTTTTCAAATTTGTACTTTTGAATTGAATTATTAAAAATTAATGAATATCTTAACACCATCAAAAAAAAAAAAAAAATCATCACACATTAATTTCATCACTCAAGGAAGCTTACTTTCAACAACATAATTAACCAATAGATGAAGCATAATTTGGTGTGATTTATAGAGTCTTGATCTCTCCACATAGGGATATGACATTTTCTTATTGATTCTGAAATGATAAGGTGGCTCACATATAAAATTTGATTGGTTCACATAAGCAATGAGGAGATGTTATTCTCTTTATAAGGAGGAGATCAAGACTCAACAAAAACTAGTTATTATAAAAACAGAGGTGCAGTGCGCCTTGTATATATATTCTATTTGTACTACTGAGATGGTGAAAATTTTGTTAGAATGAAATTACTCAAATGTAGAATTAGGCACGTATATTACGGATCAAGACAATAATAAACAAGAACATAATAAACCATAACTTGATAGCATGATCTTTTCTCATAGTAAAATTGTTCAATTTTCTCAAATAAATAAATAAAATATTTCAAATAAAAAAATAAAACATTTTAAAACATTTTATTTATTCATTCGAGGAAATTGAAAAACTTTATTATGATTGGAAGACCAGACTATCAAGATATGATTTAACCATATGGTGGGCACGAGAAGCAAGGGCTCTTCCATGGCCTAGATTATATTTACGGCAATAAGGCACTCTTCCAAGAAACTACTTGCAGTTGCTGAAATTTCTGAAATTAGCGCACTTTTTGATGCTTTACAGGTGCAAGACAAAGAAAAGGGGGCTCCCAAGTTTGAGAAAATCCCACCTAGTATCGAGAACAAGCCTTCTAGTATAGAAGTGTCAATCTTGGAGCTGAAACCTCTTCCATCAGGTCTAAAACATGCATTTTTGGGGGCAAATGGCACTTTTCCCGTGGTAATATCTTCTAAACTTAAGTTTGAATAGGAGAATAAATTAATCAATGTTGTGAATGCTCATAAATCTGCCATTGGTTGGACTCTTGCCGATATTAAGGGAATTAACCCTCTTGTTTGCACTCATAAAATTCTTTTAGAGGATGATGCTAAACCTTCTAGGGAAACACAACGCAGACTTAACCCCAACATGAGAGAAGTTGTTAAAACCGAGGTTTTAAAATTGTGTAATGCTGGAATTATATATCCTATACCTGATAGTAAGTGGGTTAGTCCAACAATAGGTTGTGCCGAAGAAATCTGGAGTAACTGTAGTAAAAAATGATAACAATGAGTTAGTCCCCACTAGAGTTGTTTCTAGTTGGCGCATGTGCATTGATTACAGGAAACTAAATGCTATAACTCGAAAGGATCATTTTCCTTTACCTTTCATTGATCAGATTTTAGAAAGAGTTGAGGGCCATGAGTTTTATTGTTTTCTATACGGATATTCTGGCTATTACCAAATTGAAATTGCTATGGCTAATCAAGAAAAAACCACTTTTACATGCCCCTTTGGCACTTTTCTTTCCGCATGATGCCATTTGGGCTATGTAATGCGCCTGCCACCTTTCAAAGGTGCATGACTAGTATTTTTAGTGATATGGTGGAGCATATTCTTGAGGTGGTTATGGATGACATATCTGTGTTTGGTAATTCATTTGATGACTATCTGTCGAATCTAGAAAGAGTTTTAATAAGATGCCAAGAGAATAATCTTGTTTTGAATTGGGAAAAATGCTATTTTATGGTGTCTTCTCGGATTGTTCTTGGTCACATTGTCTCTTCTACAGGGGATAGAAGTAGATAAGGCTAAAATTGAATTGATTACTAAATTACCCACTCCAAAGAGTGTAAAAGATGTTAGATCCTTCCTAGAACATGCCGGATTTTACAGGAGATTTATTAAAGATTTTAGCGCCCTATCTAGACCTTTGTGTAATCTTTTATCAAAAGACACTCCATTTCAATGGTCCAATGATTGTCAAGTTACATTTGATAAACTAATTGCATTACTCACTTCTACGCCTATAATGCAATCACCTGATTGGAATTTACCTTTCGAAATTATGTGTAATGCTAGTGATTATGCAATTGGGGCTGTTTTAGGGTAAAGAAAGGATAAGAAACCTTATGTCATTTACTATACAAGTAGAACTTTGAATAGTGCTCAAATGAATTATTCTACAATTGAGAAGGAACTTCTTGCAGTAGTATTTGCATTAGAAAAATTTCCTACTTATTTTATTGGATCACCTATTATTGTTTACACTTACCATGCAGCATTGAAGGACCTTCTTAGTAAGAAGGATGCTAAAGCTCGACTAATTAGGTGGATCCTCTTACTCCAAGAGTTTGACATCACCATCAATGGTAAGAAAGGAGTGGAAAACGTGGTTGCAGATCACCTATCCAGATTGGTTTTCGATGAACATCCTAATATTCGCCCCATTAATGATTCTTTCCCTGATGAGCAACTTTTCGCTATTAAGGAATTACCTTGGTTTGCTCATATTGTGAATTATCTAGTTACATGTGAAACTCCAAGGGATTAGAATGCACAGGATCGAAAGAAGTTCATGGTGGAGGCACGTAATTTCTTTTGGGATAATCTTTATCTGTTTAGGTACTGTGGTGACCAAATTTATAGAAGATGTGTTCCTAATAATGAAGTGCAATATTTGATTTCTTTTTACCATAATGAAGTGTGTGGTGGTCATTTTTCTATTAAGAAAACAACCGCTAGGCATTTCTACAATAAAGCTTTTGAAGCTTTGATGAAAAAATATGGTGTCACTCATAAAGTTGCTATCCCTTATCACCCCCGAACTAGTGGCCAGGTTGAACTAGCCAATCGAGAGATAAAACAGATTTTAGAAAAAACAGTGAATCCAAACCGTAAAGATTGGTCTTTACGACTGTCTGATGCTTTTTGGGCTTATCGTAGAGCTTTTAAAACCCCAATTGGTATGTCTCCATACAAATTAGTTTATGGAAAAATGTGTCATTTGCATGTAGAGTTGGAACACAAAGCTTATTGGGCTATAAAGACATTCAATTTTAGTTTGAGAGATGTAGACTCTCTTAGAAAATTATAGTTGAATGAATTGGAGGAATTTAGGAATGGGGCGTATGAAAATTCTAGGATTTACAAGGAACGAATGAAAGTTTTTCATGATAAGAAAATGTTAAGAAAAAATTTTAGCTTGGTCAAAAAGTTCTCTTGTATAATTCTCGACTTGCATTTGTTTCTGGTAAACTTCGTTCTAGGTGGATAGGGCATTTTGTGATTAAGAGAATTTTTCCTTTTGGTGCTATTGATGTTGAAGACCTTGAGAATGACAATGTGCTTAAAGTCAACGGACAACGTCTTAAACCATTCTTAGACAATATTGCCCTAGAGGATGAGATCATCTCTCTAGAAAACCTGGTCTATCAGGATTGATGCATTGGATTCCTTGCCACATTTGTCATAAATATTTTATTTTATTAGTTTTTTTGTATTAATTTTGTTTCTTTTTATATTATTTTGCTGTTTTAGAAACTGAAAAATTGCAGAGAAATTGTTTGGAGAACTCTTCAACATTAGGTTCTCTCTTTCCTACTCTATTTTTTTCCCTACAAGTCAATTGTCTTTCATCTTTTACTCGATCTATCACATTGAGGACAATGTTAATTTTAAGTTGGGGGAGGAAATGGTAATATGTTTAGTATTCTCTTACTCAATTCGTTAGTTCTTAATTTTTATTCCATTTTTTTGTAAAATATTGAAAAAAATTGAAAATCCTGGTAGTCTATTCTTTATTTTATTTTATTTTTATTTTCGGGGGGTTTAGGATTTTTGCTTCCCATCAATGATGAGATGTGTGTGTCTATGTATTTGATGGCATGAAAAAGGATTATATTTGATGTTACGAATTCAGTGGGTTGCTATGAACTGTAAGCATTAATTCTCAATATTTTTCCTCACAAAGCGTTTTTAATGCCATTTATAATATCGCAGCCATAATGGTGTGTTTCACTGTCTTGGAATTTGCATGAGTTGGTAAGTCATGAATAGGTGTAGACTTGTATAAACCCTTGTGAGCCTTTGAGCCGTATGATTGAAGCATTATGCATCAATCACACTTATTCATGTGCGTATGATCTCATTTTTGTGTGTATACTCTAGAACTTGCTGTGAACCAGTTGAAACATGCGTCAACTTGGCAATGACTTGTAGATGATAGAGGCACTTAGGACATATCCCCATTGCCAAATTATCAATTGTCCTTTAATTTTTACCCTCTGGTTAACCCCTTTGAGCCAAAATAAGAATATTCTTTCATTAAACCATGTATTCTTACCTAAAAACTTCAAACACTATATCATACCCTATTCTATGGAATTGGTAGAGCATTGATGAGATCTTGGTGTTGAAAATTACTTGTTATTGATGGTTACATGATTCAATGATTCAAGTTGGGGGTGTTAAATTGAATGCAAAAATTAAAAAAAAAGAAGGAAAAAAGCAGAAAAAATAAAAATAAAAGGAAAAAAAGAAAGAAAAAAGAGAAAGTTGAGTTTGATTCTCTACTGTGCTAGTCATGTTGTTAATGAAGTACGAGCCAAAAAAAAAAAAAAAAAGATTGATACGAGCTTGGTAAGAAGTGGATGAGAAATTTCATGTGATTCATATCTCTTACATCTACATGTGCTCTACTAATTCCTAGAATCCTTTGTTTATCCTATATCATTTTCCTTCTTTCAACACTAACCTTCAGCCCCGTTACAACCCTATATAAAGACCTCTTGATTCAAGTGATATTGTCATATTGATAGTTGAGACCCGGTAAACAAGCAAGCATATGGCGGCACCTCTAATGAGATCAATTGAGTGAAACACTAACCCTAGCTAGTTATGAGTGATTTTATTTTGAGTGACATATGCATGGTGAGACTTGAAGTTGAGGCTTATTTGTGATTACTAGTTTATGTGGAAACCGGATCAAGGGAGTTAACTAATATTGACTGAGCTATTATCGATGTTTATGAACTAAACGTTGTGGTGACAAAAATTTAGAAGTCTTGCTCACTCTTGTGGTCAGTTTTTTTTTTTGAAACTATAACTCTCTGCCATGCATGTGGTTTGGATTATCTCTGAGTTAGTTATGTGAAGCAAATTAGTTAAAGGTCATTGTTGGCTTCGTAGATTAAACTTGATATTTCTTGAGTCGCTTCAATTGCTAGAGGCTAGCAATAAGCTAGTTGGGGGTGTGATTAGTGCTCGAAAGTGATATTTATTTTGCATTATATTTGTATATTTTGGGCAATTGATTTTAATAATAATAACTAACTAAATGATTTTTATACTATTTTCTTAGGTTGACCATTTTTGCAAGAAAAGGAAATTTAAGCAAAAGGAAACAGTTGACACTAGTGAATCGGGCCCATTCTTTCATACATACATATATTACTTGTGTGAAGAAAGTGGGTTGGAGAGACATATATGTATATACACAAAAAAAAAGAAGAAGAAAGCCAAGACACGTGAAGAAAAATAGACCAGTGAGTTATATACATGAATTTGGGCCTTAGAATGAAGTTAGTGGGCTTCATGACTTAATGGACTCACTCTTAGATTTGCAAAATACACGGCGGAGAGGAAAGAAAAAGCCGGGGAGGGGGAGGCGCGGACACGCGAAGCCAACAAGACCGAAATTGCTGTTGAAATTTGGTGCTTCTTCTCCAAGTTCTCCCCTTAAATCATGGTTTATTCTTTCTTTTCTATTAGGGGTGGGCGTTTCGGGTACGGTTCCGGGTAATGAACTATCCGGAACCGAACCGTAAATTCCGGTTCCTTGAAAAATGGATCCGTTCGGTTCCTTTCAAACAAAATACCCGAACGGTTCCGGTTCCTTCCGGTTCCGGTTCGGTTCCGGTTATTTTGTGATATATGTTCTATTACTTGAAAATCATTGGGAGAAAAATAAAAAATTTTATTGAAACATAAACCCATCGAAAAAAAAAGAGTGAAATTGCTTGCGAAGGAGGCGGCTTCTTTGCTTTCATACGAAGCGAAGAAGAAGTTGCTAAGCGAAGCTGCTGCAAGCGGCGACCTTCTTTGCTAAGCGGCGACAGAAGAACGCTTAGCGGCGACTTCTAGTCAAGCCAGCATAATGCAAAGGCCTGCCGCCGCAAAGCGCGACCTTCTTGTCGCCGCAGCGCCAAGAAGAAGCTGCGGCAGCCTAAGCCGCCGCAGCGGCCACTTCGCCGCAAGCGGCGATTTCTTGCTAAGCGGCGAAGAAGAAGAAGTCGCTGCTAAGCGGCTTCTAGGCTGTTGCATTAAGCGGCCTTCTGCAAAGGTCGCCGGCTTCGACTCTAGTGCATTAAGCGACAAGAAGCCGCCGCTTAAAGCATCGCCTAACGCAGCTTCTTCTTTGCCGCTAAAGAAGCGGCAACTCAGCACGAAGTACAATATTTTTTTCCCTATTTCGGTTCCGGTTCCGGTTCCGGTTCCGGGTTTTTAGAAAAGTGTCCGTTCGGTTCTCATTCCGGTTCCGGTTCGGTTCCGGTTCCTTTTTTTTTTTTAAAGAACCGTTCGGTTCCGGTTCTTTCGGTTCGGTTCCGGTTCTACCCGTTCGGTTCCGGTTTTTTTGCCCACTCCTATTTTCTATGGTGAACTATTCTCCCAACTAGGGGTAGGGGAGAAACCTAAATTATTCATGTGATATTATTGATTTGCTTTAGACAAGCACTCTTATGCAATTTTAGTTATTGGATTATTGATTTAGCATTGGGTTTTTTTATTGAGATAATTGATGGTTGTTATATAATTTAATTCATAGGTTCAATTGGGTTTTTCCTATTGTTTAGTAAAACAACCATTCTTTTGAAGTTTTGAACACCCAATTGATTTATTATAGTTTCAATGGAATTACTTCTTGATAGATTGTTGCCGTAGGTACAGTTTATGCTTGAGATTAATTCCATAAGAGATTATTTGTGCTTATTGTGTGAACAAGCTTTAATTAAATTTATCTTTTTCAATGTCACTTCTTTAAATTTCGGGGACAATCTCACTTCTTAAGTAAGTTTTAATAAAATAATTGAATCAATAATACTGCATTGATAATTGACAGTGAAACCCTGATTAGTGTTTCTCTCTTATTAGTTCACTGCAGCTTGAGTTCATTTATTTCATTGTTATATTCTCAATTTAATTGTTTTAATTATTTTATTTTCCTTAGTTTATAATAATTTTGCGATCTTTCTCATTGATCCTGGTGGAATGACACTCGTATTCTGAGTTACACTACTACGCGACTCCTGCACTTGGGATTAGCTAGCAGAACTCGCGGGTTGGGGCAACTCTATAGCTCATGCGTCTAGGGGCGTATCTTATACATTAATTAGTTTTTTCTTATTGATTATTATTAAATGAAATTAAACAGAATAATTCTTATTAAGTACTTTATCTATAAATGTTTATTAAATTGGAAAATAAACCTACATTTTGTAATTTTTATGACATTAGCAATAACAATTTTAATTTTCAAAATAATAAATACTACCAATCAGCTATTAAACCATCTTTAAATTGATCTCGGAATTTAGTATTTTAATAGTTGTAATGTGAATTGATTCAACTCAATTCTCATTTTTTGTGATTAAATGGAAAAATAAAATTAAAATCATCGGTCACTTTTTAATTAATTTGCTATTGTCGAAATAAATTAATAAATAGTTAAATAGAGATTTTAATTAATGATTAATAAGATCTATTATTGGAAAAAATACAATGGGTTAGATAAAGCATTGCGGTTTACATATTTGAATACCAATGCTATGTTAGTTAGTCGAGTAGAAAAATATTTCACTTTCGAATATATAAGTACCCAACACAAAAATCTTATGTCAATTAGCAATAAGCTTCCACATAAGAATACAGAAGCATATGCGATACTTATCACTTTGGAAAATGAATTTGCGTCAAATGATAAATATCTAGTAGTTGCAACTAAATTAGGCTTCACTGGAATTTCATAACAAACTTCATCCCAGAAGGAAGAACATTGAAGTATAAGGCCAAATATTTTATATACGTCAATTAATAATTTTTTTAAAAAAATTTGAAAATATATACATAAAATTTGAAAAAATATATATATTTATATGTTTCAAAATCCTCAATAGGTAAATTTCTATAGAAAGGCCAATTAAATTTGTAAGTTTAGAAAACCATAAATTTTTTGGCATGTGTTTTTCCTCAATGAGAGAGAGAGAGAGAGAAGCGGATGTGGATGGGTTTGAGGAGATAAAGATGGAAGTGATTTTAGGAATGATGAATCAATTTTAAAAGGAATAAAATAATAATTATTGTGAATAAAAGAATGAGTAGGAAATGTGAATAAAATAATAATTTTTTAATTGTGAAAAATGCAAGCTTGAGCGTGAAAATGTCATTGGTTTATTTATATATAGATATAGATTTCAATATTTTAATTTGTTTGTTGTGCATATTAAGCTTCCAAATTTGTTTTTAGAAGTGCCATTTGTTATTCACATTATCGTAAAACCCGTATCCTACCTTAAGCATTGCTCTAGATAGCTTAATTACATTGGTCTCCCAGTGTACATCCAAAAACAAATTAAATTTAACCAAATGTAACGTAATGTGAATACCCCAGTGAATACCCCAGTGAATAGTGCCCAACGTGAGGCTCATAGGCACGTGGACCAAGTCCGTCACGTGGACCATCATCCATCACTGCCAAAAGTCTTTGAACATCGTTTTAGCGTCGCGGCGGGGTGGAACGCTGTGGTGCCTATTTAACACGCTTGATTTCTAGTCATGCTATTCTATCCCGTTGTTTTGGACTTTTGGTTGACCCAACAAATCAACCTAGAATGTCGCATTCAACCCTTTTGTTCTTGCGTTCTTCATAATAATAATAATAATAATAATAATAATAATAAAAAGAAATAAATAAATAAACAAATAAATAATTAACGTTTAACATTATTTATTGTCCATTAAGTACACAATAAAATATTCTTTTAATTAACGTTTAACATTATTATAGTTGCATAAAAGAAAACAAAAAACCATTATTTGTAGTTTTATTGGTAAAAGCAACGTTATTTATAGTTAGTTACATAAAACTCTCTTTTTATTTTTTAATTTTTATTTTCTAATCCATATCCAACTTTCTTTATTTTTTCCCTCCATAATATATTAATATTAATGTATATAGATTTTATTTCATTATTTCGTTAATACTTTATCCAATCTCATAACATCTAAATACCTTCTCTATCATTTTCTCTCTCTTTTTTTTTTATTTTCTACATATAAAAGAAATTATGATTCTATTTTACTCGATTTGATGAGAGCTTTAAAATAAGCATACTATTAATATATAAATTTTTATTTTTTGAAAAATTAAAATTTACCACAAATATATAAATTAGTGTCCAACCTAAATATAAATTGATAATTTTGAAGACACTTAATTGATGTTTGTGCGTAAAATTCAAATATAATGAGATGTATAAATTATTTTAACTTTTAATTCTATTCCATGTATGATTTAATTTGATAATAAATTAAATGAAAAATAATATTTCAATTTGTCTATCTCGAGAATATATGGTAAAGCTAGCTTTATTTTATGTTTAAAACTAAATAATTTTTACCTAATAAATATTTAATTTGCAAAAATAATAATTTATATATTGATATAGTACTTAAGTACAATTTCTCGTGTAATTACACAAAATCGATAAATATTATATATTTGTGATAAACTTCAATTTTATTTTGAATCAGTAAATTTCAATTTTTTTTCTTTCAAATCTTTAATTTATAAGTTTATGTGTTGAACAATATAAGGGTCTTCTAGGAATTATAATGAATTTTGACTGATCGTTTTTTCATAATTCCCATATTTAAAAAAATAAAATTATTTAAAATTAACAATTTCCACTAAGATTTATTTTTTATGCCATACAAAATTACCATTGATTAAATTTTTACACAAAAATTCAAATAAAGGTTTAACATTGAAATCAAAAATGAGATCAGGACTAAGTATTTAATTTTAGAAAATAATTAATTTATAAATAACTAGCTAAGAAACAAAAATTAATTAAAACAAAGATTCAATTTTTTTTCCGATAAAAAATTACGATTCATTAAAGTTTTACACAAAAATAAAAAGAAACTTACGGGTAGTTGGCCCGAGTTTGAGACAAAATCCCACTACTACGATTCCCAATTTATACTAAAAAATTTAAAAATTAGGTTGGACCCAATAATTAATTTCAGAAACAATCAATCATTTTTATAAATAATTAGATAAGGAACGAAAATTAATTAAAATTACTAATTTCTGTAAGATATAATTGTTGTGTGATTAAAAATGACAATTCATTAAATTATTATATAAAATTAAAATAAATGTGTAACACGAAAATTTAAAATTTAGCTTGGACCCTCTAATAAATTTTAGAAAGAATTTATTATTTTTAAAAATAATAATTAGCTAATAAATGAAAATTAATTAAAATTAGCGATTTCACTAAGATTTAATTTTGGTGGGATAAAAAATTACAATTCATTTAATGCTTGCATAAAAATTAAAAGAAGTGAGCAACATCAATTTTGTTTAATTAATCATTCAATTGTAACATTAATCGATTTTTTAATTAATTGAATCTATATCTATATATTTTAAATTTTAGGATATCTTTTTAATTATAAGATATTTTTAAAATTAGATTCATATAATTCTTAGAATTATGGCTATGAAGCAAATTATTTTGGAAATAATTAATTTTTTAGAAATAATTAAATTAAATAAAAAATTAACTATAATTATTTCAAAGAATAATTAATTAAAACAATAAATTCCATGGCTAATATTTTTGTGACAACGTGTTTAGTGGACAAAGATTGATCCAAAAAAAAACAATTAATTACATTCTTAAAGGGGGAAATATAATTAATTTTAAAAAAATCATTAAATTGATGCTGGTTTTCCCTAAAAAATGAAAAAAAAATCTTTTAAATTGTAATATATCTTTTAAATTACAAGATTTGTTCAAAATTAGATTCATACAATTTTTAAAAGCGTAAATATTAAAATGGTTATTTTCATAAATAATTAATTATTTTCATACATATTTAGTTAAAATTAAAATCAATTAAAACGAATTCTACTACGATTAATTAAAATTAATAATACTGTTATTATTTAATTGGACTTGGTTTCAATGGGAGAAAATTAATATGGTTTCGTTGGATGAAAATTAATCAATTGTATTGTTAAAACAGAAAAATAGCATTAATTAAAAAATAAATAATAATTAAAATTAATTAGATTACCATGGTTAACTAGATTTTTCCTAAAAAATAAAAAACATCTTTTGACATGCAAGATATCTTCTTAATTATAAAATATCTTTAAAATTATATTCATACAATTCTTAAAACTGTGATTAAAAACAAATTATTTAGAAATAATAAATTATTTTTATAAATAATTAGCTAAAATAAAAATTAATTAGAATTATTAATTATATTTCTTAGATTTAATTGGATATATTTTCATTTGATGAAAATTGAGAGAATTTTATTAGACAAAAATTAATCAAAATTAATTAAATTACTAAAAGTGGGAAACATAATTATTTCAAAAAATGAAAAATTATTAAAATTAATTAGATCGCTACGGGGAAGAAAAATACACTTACAAAATTAATTTATCTTTTTACGTATTTTAAAATAAAATTAAGTTAACGTCTATAAGATTTTGGATTCTTAGAATTTGGTTGTTATATCTTATTGTAAAGTAAGTCGATTGATCATTAGTCTCTAATTAACTTTATTTACCTTTTATCATTTTTTTTAGAACATACGCTTTTCTTTTAATTCTCATATATTTTTGTATTTTTCATGATATTTCTTTTGAGTTCTGATTAGTGAAGCATTAATATTTCTTTTTGTATAGTTACTGTGTTCCAAAGGATTCGCCATTTTATTTTTTAAAAGTAACAAGCTTCAAAAAATAAGTTTTCAAATAGTATTATTTTTTATTTTGGCACTACTCGAACCAATAATTATATAATAATTCTTTGGTTGAATATTACGCTTTCAGCTAGGGAATAAGCTCTTGCATTTTACTTGGTTATCGACTCAATCAATTATTGGAATTATACGACTAATTAGAATATTTTAACCTGCTTTACTATGTTAAATATTTATCTAAGTTTTCTATTTCAAATAAATATTAAAAATCCTACCTACTTTAAATTATTTATTTTATATTGAATTTTACCAATTGAGATTTTTTTTTTAATTTTTAAATATCATCAAATAGATTGTATGTTTTAATTATTAATCATATATATTTCAATTTATTTGTCTTATCCAAATTAATTTAAATGTTATATCAAATCATTCAATATTTAATATGCCAAATATGTTAAATTAGTAATTTTATACCTAATATGTTAATACACGTATTTAGTATATTTAGAATGTATTTATTGAAGAAATAAAATGTTGAAATAAAAGTCTTCAATTAAACTATCACGATGGCGCGTTGCTGACTAGATGAAAATTTTCTAGTGGGGCATGGACGGGGAATGGAAGTTTGTAATTCTCATATCATCCTCGCTCGCCCTAAAGTAAATACGGATGGGTTGGAATGAGGATAAGTGTTTTCCAACATGGCAGGAACGGGGTGTTGATACCGGTCAGACATTAATCACTACATTATTATTTTTATAATATATCTATACTGATTATATTTCATAATAAAAACTTAAAAATCATTATTTACATATTAATTGTTAATAACGTACATTATACTGATATATAATTAGCGTGTGTTCGTTTCCACTTATTTTCACCTAAAAATTACCTACTACTAAAAGTCAAAGTCAAACATCAATATCAACCACACATTTCACATCATCACTCATTATTATCCACACATCTCGTGGTCCCCACCACTACACTCTACTTTTAGCAAAATTTTAGACAAAAATAAGCACACACGAACACACGCTTAATATCTCTCAGAATTTATAATTGCATATAATAAAATGTAAAATAATTTTAAAGAAAAAATAATGAGCTCTACTAATGTTGGTAGAGTTATTTTGATAACTCTAATATTTAATATTATTTTATTTTGGATTTATATTAGTGAATTAATATTGCAATGAGCAAAAAATTATATATTATCACAATCACTGCTATAAATTATCATCCTGTGCAAAGCACGGGTGGGTGTAAATACTAATTAAGTTACTATTCTATGGAAAATAGTAAATTAAGTTGTGTGGATTTTCGCGAATTGTTCCTTGCATACTTGCACGATGGATTAATACGAAATATAGAAGAAACTCTTTCGAAATTTTTATAGAATTGTTTGAAGTTAAATTATTTAAGTTTATCGTTGTAACTCATTCTTTATTTTAATTATTTTTTTAGATTTTATGTTAATATTATTAACATCTATCACTATCGTTATCAATTGAAAATTTTATCTCCCGTGCAACGCAGGGGTGAAACAGCTAGTAATAAACTAATAATCTATATTATATTACCATCTAAAAAGTAAGAGTGCGTTCTGTTTGCCGTTTTCAGCCCGTTTTCTATTTTCTGTTTTCGAAAATATTGAAAATGCGTTCTGTTCATTGTTTTCGAAAATACGTTTTCAAAATCATTTTCAAGATTTGTATAGAAAACACGAAAACATCTTTTTAACATTTTCGGCGTTTTCTGTATTAAATGTTGAAAACAAGGAAAACGCGTTTTCGGATTTTAAACTTTACATTTATTACATTTTAAGCAATTATAAACCAAACACATTTTCTATTTTCTCTTCTCAAAAATAATTTTTTCAAAATAACAAACTAAACGCATTTTCAATTTTATGAAAACAGCAATTGAAAACAGAAAACACCAAAATATTTTCGAAAACGAAAACAGAAAATACAAAACAAACAAAATGCCCTCTAAATTTTCGCTCTGAAAAGTCTGCACGAAGTAGTACTACAATTACCCATTAAAAAAAAAATGTAGTACTGCAATTCATATTCAAAATCTTTATGTAGCTTGTAAAGCCTTGCTATTACAAGATATTATTTTGTCCATGTTTATATATTTTTCAACTTTTACTCCTCTTTTTTCTAGTTGTTCCTAGGGTTGGGTTGGATTGGTTTTTGGTCAAATATAAATCAAACCCAGCAGTTTCGGCTTGATAAAATCAAACCCAAAACCAATCCAATGGTTTGCGAACCCAATCCAGCCCGAACCATGTAATCGGTTTGGGTTGGGTCGGTTTATTCGGTTTGGTGTTAAACATAATAAATTCTATTGAATTATATAAAATTTTTCCAAAAAAAAAAGCAAAGATTATAGGCCCACAAATATAACATAGACTCATAGACAAATGAAAATAGATATTTTAAATCATATGATACTAAAATAATCCAAATTTGAGGTATTATAGTCATCTAATGTGAAGTAGCAGTCATCGAAAAATAAAGTGACAAGTATTTTTATATTAGCAAAAAGGGTATCTGAAAACAAGTTTTTTAAAAATCATTGAAATAAAATGTGTTTTAGATTTTGTCTAAAAACAGACTAGATCATAATATTTTTATTCAAAGAATATCGTCGACCCTCCATCTAGTTTGTAGTTTCCCTTTAAATATTTGTAATACCATATTGAGTTTCTTATTTATATTGTGTATGCTTCTTTTTTGTTGTTAAATTATTATTTCTATAGCCTTTTCAAGAAAACATAGTTGTCTCTGAGTTGGCGTGAAGATACTTTGTATGTGATGATAGTAGATTTCCTATTAACTCCACTATCAATGTTGTTTTCACGGAAATATTTCGAAATTTATAATATTTTTTCAAATACCGTGTTCTTAGTATATACAATGAATAATTTTTTATTTATCTTCTATTAATATTTTTAGTATTATTGTTTATAAATATTTTCTAAATAATTCCGTGCAACGCACGGTGGGCAATACTAGTTTTAATAAGCTGCAAAGTAAAGGTGGGAAAAGAGATCTAACCCGTATTCTCCTACAAATTTTAACGCATTTTTACATATTTTTACACACAAATCTCGTGGAACCTATTTGTACTACATAAATCTTCATCATTTAATTCTATCCATTCTCTCTTATATCACATCAAATCATATAAAAACACACATATTAACAACCTACTATTTAATCAATAAATCACTTTTATATAGGCAGCAAAGTATAAAACGAAAAAAAGACCTATTTGATGAAGGAATTACTTTTTATCATTATTTATATTAAGATAATGTATAGTTTTTATTGGTAAGAGATACAAGTCTTCCGTGCCACCGACTTACTAGAAATTTCCCTAACTAATGCTGCTTTCTTGTATCCAGTTATTCTCTTGCAGCATGCTTGTGATTATCGAGCTTCATCGAATTCCACTTTCAAGTCGAATGATCTGTGGTCAAATTTTGATCTTCCTAGCTCTGTTTCTAATCGTTTCATCTGCTGAAGAAGCAACTAACTGTGATCGAACCTGTGGAGAAGCGGAGAAGGGTGTGCCATATCCGTTTGGATTTTCCGAAGGTTGCGATATCAAGTTAAGCTGTAGTAAAAACGACGGAACTATCTATATCGGCGATTTTGAGGTCCAGAATTTAACTTCGGGTCGTATCTTGCTCAGTGTTCCGAGGAAATGCAACCGTTCGATCGATTCTCTCAATCCACTATTCGGTTCAAATTTCGCACTTACCGGACGAAATGGACTTCTGCTACGTAACTGCAGTCCTGCGATCGACGATTTTACCATTACCAGTAGCTCGTTTAATTCCATCTTCAAGTTTGGGACATGCGATCTCGGAGTCGGAAACAGCAGTGGCAATATTTATTATAATCAAAATCAAAGCATTGACGGAGCGACAAACGAGACTTATGTGGCGTTTTTGAACCGTGATAGAATTAGAAGGGGTCATTGCAGCTTCTTATTTTCGTCGATCCTGGTGGATTTGAACATGAACGAGTCTGACCCCCTCCTTATATCGGAGAGGCTAAAGCAGGAGAAAGTGGAGCTCGGGTGGTGGATGCTTGGCAGCTGCAACTGTGATCCAAATGCCAACTGTATCCCCGTTATCGGAAAGGGGTTTCGTTGCACGTGTCGAGAAGGTTATACCGGAGACGGTTTCGCCAGAGGTGAAGGTTGCAGAACAGGTAAATTCATCTTTCCTCGAAATCAATTTTAGTTTAATTATTTGATATTTTGAGAAGTTTCTGGATTCTAGTGTATAACACGCACGGTGCACATGATACTATTATCAATTAAAAAAAGTGACTTTTATCAATGAATGTTTTTGCCTCGAAACTTTTACCAATGACCTTTTTCGACGAACAAACCTAAATGACATTTTAATGACAAATTTTTCGTTGTTAAAATCGATATTTCTTGTAATGAATAATTATATTCTTAATCTGTGTGTATAAAATTAAATTTAATTGAAATTTCAAACTCTATAAAAAAAAGATATAGAATTCTAAAATATAATATAACAAGTTTTACTTATATTTCTATATTAACAAACGTGATGTATATCAGAAAAATCTCTTAGTCTTCGGATCCGTTCCAGCACCATAGTTATAGAACCATCTAGCCATTTTGAGGGTCCGTCAATATTCGTTTTGAAATTCGGGACCAGATTTGGAAGCAGAACGGCGATGGAGAACTCCAACAATTTTGAAAATTTTTCGGCGACACCGTGGCGGCCGATCAGCTAAAATTATTGCCAAAACTTTGACCCGCCGCCACAGCCCGACACGGTATCGCCGGAAAATTTTCAAAATTGTTAGAGCTCACTCTCATCGTGATGATTTCAAATCTGGCATCGAATTTCAAAACGGAGGTCGGATAAGCCCCGCAAATGAGCCGATGGTTTCATAGTTATAAAACCATCGATGGTTCTATAACATTTTCCATCTTAGTCAATCTAAATAGTAAAAGCGTATACAATGCTTATAAATTATGTTCCATACAATACTAAATGGTTTCCGTTAATGAATTTAATCAATTTTCAATATAGTAAAAGATAAAAAGACATAGATAACCGAAAATGTAAATGAATCATATATGTAAACAATTTTAAAGTGAACCTTCAAATTAGGAGTGTTAAATTTGAAGAAGTTTTTAAACTTTTAAATGAAAGAAGTATATCATTATTATAAAATACATATAAAATTTATTATTTATTAAGATAAAATTAAAATTAAACAAAAATAGTGGGGTACTTTTATCCAAAAAAATTTCCTACATCTTCTGTAAGTATAGATGGGTGGTATTGAATCAGTGGTCTAATTGCATGTTGACTTCGGGATAGATTGAGAATTTGGTGAAAATATCGGCTGGACATTTGGTTGAACAGCTGGAATGTGTATTAGGGAGTGTTTGATATGGAATTATTTTGCAGGAAAATAGTGATGGCCCACAAAACTATATGGATTTGGGTTGTTTGATTTCATTGTTTTTGCATGTTAAACATTTAGGCTAAAAGTGGTCACATTTAGGCTGAAAGTGGTCACATGACCATTTTTCACTGGTAAATTAGGAAAACCTTTTCCTTGCTCAGATACGAGAAAACATTTTGCAGGCAATTGAATCAAGCCTTATCTCTCTCTCGTACATGGTAAAGATGGTTTTACAAGGAAAATAAACCAAATTACATCTAAAATATTATCAATCAAACACAAAAAATAGGAAACGATACAATTTTTCAAGTAAAAACTAATACAATCAAATACCTACAATTACTAATTCCTGTCAAACGAATTCCCTTGAATTCAATCGCCTGCAATTCTTTTTCCTTACAAATAAATTCCAACTTTGTAATCCAACACACTCTTAATTATTTATGAAGATTGAAGATTCATTAGTCATATTTATGAAGGTTGAAGATTCATTAGTTATATTTCGTGGGACCTACATATACTATATAAATCTCCTTAATTTAATTTATTCATTTCCTCTCCTCTTTCACATAAAAATCCATAAAAACCCATAAAAAAATAAATCATATCACCCTCTGACTCCCAATTAATTTTCTTTTTGTTAATACAAAAAGGGCATTCGAATATTGAATTCATGGAAAGAAAAAAATCCCAAATATTAAATATCCGAACCTGTATTTGATGTTCATTGTTATTAATAAAATAAAATTATTCAAGTGTAATAATTAGCGAATTAAAGGGTATTTTCTGAAAATGTCCTTAAGTTTTACTTTTCCAACATCATTAATTGATGCTTTCTTAAACTGTATGAAAACATCAACAAGCCTATCTTTGTGGGACGGAGTAAGTAATAAATAAGAGGAAAATAAATGCTTTCTATACAATTGAAATACAATACTGGAGATGCTTGCTGCAATCTATGATACAGCGCAAGCACACCAAGATTGAAGAGCAATTGATAGATATTTTCAAGAACGCAATATCACAAGCAAAGTTCAAGACATTATGAGGCATAATTGGAATTATCGGAATGAGCATCTAGGGAAAGTAATAAAAAGTGATGCTTATTTTCAAGTCACTTCTCATCTTCTAGATAATTAAACAAATTATTTCCACATAATAATTTCTAGAATTATGTGGAAATAATTATGTAAGCGGTCAATATTGAAGATATTTCTAGAATAGAAATTTTTCTCACATTAGGAAATCTCTAAGAAGCAACACATTAGGCCAAATTGTTCTCGGCCTTCAACCCCCCACCCCTACCAAAAAGAAGAAACCATAACCCCACATTGGCGTCGACATAGGTTAGGGCTGTATCAAATTTGTGACTTCGTGTATGAGAAATTTGGATAGAAATCAATTCTTCCAATTACATTAAGGGTGCGTTTGATTCACTAAAATTTTCTAAAAAAAATATCAAATGAAAGAAAATGTTTTCCTCCTTTAGTGTTTGATAGGAAATTTTTTCATGGAAAATATTTTCATGTACAACTCTTTTTTGCACAAAATTGGCAATTTTGGTAGAAAATCCAATCCAAGATGGATCTGGAAAATATTTTTTAGGAAATTCAGATAAACAAAAATATTTTCTAGAAAAGCAATCAAACACACCCTTAAAGTTCTCTTACTATATCCCTTCCACTCCCAATTACTTTTTCCTATTATTATTTCAACTACAACACTCTGTTGTCACATTAATAATTCTCTTTTACATTATCAAAATCATTTTCCATTCTTTCACTGAATAAATGATGTGACAACAAATTTTTATGAACCATTTTGCTCACGACGAATTGATGTTTCGAGGTCAGTCCCCGTTCAAAGATTTTTCAACTTATTTTAATTGGAAATAAAGACTTACCGAGAGCAACAGACTTTTCATACTCATTTCCATTTCAAGACTTCATTAGTCTACTGCGAGAAATGCACTGTTAAATCAGTGAAAAGAAAATTCGAATTACCATGGATCTTGCAAATCTTATATCAGAAATCAATTGAAGATAAGCTGCGAAATTCAAACCGAGGGCCTCGTCTTGTTCATGTTGTCGGGAGTGGTTTCTTCAAGAAAACTCTGCATGGATGCTGCGAGTTTTCCTTTTAATTTCTCTTTGTTTCATCTATTTATCCTCCTCGTCTCAGTGCAATTTGATTGCTCGAGGTCTTTCCAGTGTGGAAATCTTGGCGATTTCGAGTTTCCTATGTCAAGTTATACGAAACCTAAATGTGGATTGGTAAAGGTTGAGGACGATATTCTTCCAAATCCAAAAAATTACTTGCAAAACTGATGGTTTTCACCAAATGAGATCGTGCGGAAGCTCTCTAGCAATCGATTATACATTCGAAATTCAAATATGCAAGATCTTTTGATTAGTGAGAGTTAGAGCCAAAGATGCAACGTGTTTGATAATTACTCTCCGCTGAACTCTCCTTCTATATCTTTGTCATTCTTCCCCAATGTCTCTCTGTTCATTTGTGGAAAGAGTGTCAACTTAATTGAATTCGACAAATATAAAAGCTACGATGGTTGTGAGAACCTCAATGTATATTACACGATACCAGTCGCTGTTCCTCCGCCTGGCTGTTCTAGTCCTATATTGCCATTTAATACTATGTCGAATACCAATGATTTGTTCACGCTATTAGGCTTTGGTTATTTTCTTCAATGGTCTGCATTAAACGATTTAGGTCTGGAATGATTCTTTCATTGATGAAGAGCCTAATATATAGATACAATTGTGTGTTGTACAAGGTAAAAATAAATTACAAAATAATCTGATGGTACAAATAATACAATGAATAGAAAGTTTCCAAGTATTAGCTTGATTCTCTTGATTTCCTTGATTTTCAATCATTCTCTGTAATATCCTCAATATGCCCACGCAAGCACAAGGGTCCAAGAAGAATACTAAGTGAAGAGTAAAACGAGCACGAGCTAGCGGCTTTGTGGGAGAGTCGGCAAGTTGATCACTTGAATGAACAAGAGCAACCCGGAGCATCTTGTTGATAACTTGGTCACACAAAAAAAGTGGAAATCAATGGCAATATGTTTTATCCTCGAATGAAAGACCGGATTGGAACAAAGGTATGTTGCATTGATATAGTCACAATAAATAGTCGGAGGATGAGAAGAGGCAACCAAGAGCTCTTGAAGCAGATGTTGAAGCCAATGTATCTCGGCAGTGGCTGTAGCGACAGCTAAATATTCAGCTTCAGTGGATGAGTGAGCCATGATAGATTGCTTTTTGGAGCTCCAACTGATGGGATTTAAGCCAAGAAAGATGACGTAAGCTGGGGTCGACTGCGTGTCAACATCACTAGCCCATTCGGCTCTACAAAGCCATGAAGGGAAACAGATGACCGAGATGAGAGGAAAAGGCCATAGTGTGTAGTTTCTTTAAGATAACGTAGCATACGTTTTACTGCAAGCCAGTGTTTTGTGGAAGCTTGTTGACTACGAACGTAATGTCGAGGTGAGTCAGAGAAAGATAGTGAAGAGAGCCCATGACCTAACGAAATTCAATAGGATCGTGAGAGGGTGAACCATCTCGTAGCTGGAAAGTATCAGATGTAGAAATAGGGGTACTAACAGGCTTGCAAGCATGTATGTTAGTTCGTCAAAGAAAATCCATAATATATTTAGGCTGAGAGAGAAGTAGTCCATGACTTGCATGAGAGGCCTCAATTCCAAGAAAGTAGTGGATCAGACCAAGATCTTTCAGTGAGAACCGTGCAGATAGTTGATAAATAAACTGGGTGAGAGATACAGAGGAGCTACCTATCAGAATAATATCATCTACATAAACTAGAAGATACATGGTAACGGAGGCAGATGAATAAATGAACAGGGATGTGTCACTACGGGAATTACGGAATCCATGTTGAAGAAGAAATAGTTGAAGTTCATTAAACCAAGCTCGGGGAGCTTGTCGAAGACCATAAATTGCCTTATGTAATCTCCATATATGATGCTGTTGAGAAGGATCGAAGACGCCGGGAGGTTGTTCCATGTAAACACAGTTAGTTAATGTTCCTTGTAGGAAGGCATTATTAACATCAAGTTGTCGTAGATTCAAGCCTCGAGTAATGGCAATGGATAGAACTAATTGTACAGTTGCTGGTTTAACAACTAGACTAAAGGTCTCAGTAAAAGTAATGTCAGGCCGTTGATGGAATCCTTTTGCAACCAAGTGGGCCTTGTAATGAGCAACATATCCACCGGGAGTCTTTTTAATCCGATGCACCCAACAAAAACCCACAATATTTTGAGAAGAATGTGGTGGAACCAATGTCCAAGTATTGTTACACTTGAGAGCTGTGATTTCCTCTTCCATGGCTTGACTCCAATGAGCGAATTTGTAAGCTTGTTTTCAAGTTTGAGGTTCAAGTTGGGTGTAGTAGAGTGAAAGTGAGTTATGGAGGCAAATGATTTTTTTTTTTGTTTGAAAACATTGTTTTGTGAACGAATGACTGGTCGATGTCGAATAGGTGATCCGGTAGCAGAGAGCAAGGAAGGCGGAGAGTGGGAGATATTATTGTGAGAGGGAGGCCCGTGGGAGGATGAACTAAGAGGTGATGAAGAAGAAGAAGGGAAAGAAGAACTTACAGGTGAGGATAATGATATTGGAGCAGTTTGTGGAGCAAACGGAGAGGCACAACTTCGAGGCAACGTTCGTGAACCAAGAGGGATAGAAGTAGGTACTATGTGTCCTGCTTCTGAGGGATAGAAGTAGGTACTATGTATTCAGAGATAGGAGATCTCTGATACCATCAATGATTTAGGGCTGGAATGATTCTTTCATTGATGAAGATTACAATATAAAGATACAATTGTGTGTTGTACAAGGTAAAAATAAATTGCAGAATAATCTAATGGTACAAATAATACAGTGAATTGAAAGTTTCAAGTATTAGCTTGATTCTCCTGATTCCCTTGATTCACCTGAGTTGCCATCATTCTCTGTAATATCCTCAATACTGTGTCTGATAAATCTATTGATTGTCATCGAAAAGGATGATCGTGTACAACTGATCCAATGAATGAATTTGATGTGAAATTGGTAATTGCTTCTTCCTAGAAGCAGAACAGCTGTTGTTTTTGTGTCTCACTAATAAACTTTGTTAATTGTTGTTACTTGTTTTGTTAAATTTGAATACCACTCTTGATCGATCACAACCATCCAGAATAAGTGCAAAAAAACAAAAAAAAAAAAAACAAAAGAACACGAGCAATTATAACCTAACGGGTTCTAGTGGTTTGGGGACCGAACACCCACTGTTGAGCCTCCACAATTTGTGGATTCAAGGGTCAATTACACTAATGAAAACAATCAGATTACAATATAGGGTTCCAACGAGATTACGGCCACTGAATCTCACAACTCTCCTTCACAATGAAAATATCCTCAAAGCTATACACTAATCTCTCTCAAAATAGATTACAAATTGGAAACCAAGCACTAAAACTAGAAAGATTACAAGATAGCAGTAGGAAGAAGAAGAGGGAAGAAAACCCTAAGAATTTTCTCCATCGCTTGAAGGCAGTAGAAGAATGGAAAGCATCTGAATGAGGGGATGTCTCCCTTTCCAAACGGTTCAGCCCAAATCCATGGCCCAAATGAGGTTACACCAATGGTAGAGATTGCTTGACACCCCTATAAGTGAAGTTATGTTTTTATAAGACTAAGGGGTCAAACTTAAGCGAACGGGGTAAAACTTAAGAGCACACTTTACAATCTCCACCTTGTTGAGAGTTTAATTAGTAGAACCAAAAACATCTTTACCACATTGTATCATTGGCTCAAAAAGGTATCTGCAAATAAATACTTAACAAACACAAGTTATCAAGACTGTTTAAAAATAACAGGCTTTAAAAGAATACAAAACAGTAAAGTAAAGCAATTTTGTTTTATTTTATTTTTTGTTTTATAACTACACTACTGAAAAGGTAGTAAAGTAATAATGTAACAGGAACTATGCTCAAGATAGACAAGCATGTCTTTAACTTACTCAAATGGAGGATTTTAGTTCCTAAATCCGAAGCACTATGCTCCCCCGGATTTTAAATAGCTTAAGCAACCCATTTTCAATAGATTCTCACACAAAATGAAACTTTATATTTACATGCTTAGTGCAGTCAAGATAAACTAGATTTTTAATAAGATGAATATCACTTTGATTATCAATAAAGAGGCAGAAATCATTAGCCAGAAATCCTATTTCAGAGAGCAAACCTTTTAGCTAGATTCCTTCCTTCACATTTTTACATGTTGAAATATATCCAGCCTTTGTGGAAGAAAATGAAACCAGTTTCTATAATTGGGACTTCCAGCTCACACATGCATCACACAAAGTATACACATGGGAGGATGTTGATCTCATTTCGTCTAAGTTTCCAGGGAAATTTGAATCACAGTGCCCTCTCAACACAATATCAGATGTTTTAGAAAACTTTAAACCAGGATTAAAAGTGCCATTAAGGTATCTAAACAGTCATTTCATAGCTGTATGGTGATATTCCCCTAGATTTTCCATGAGACAAGTAAACTAATACCATGAATCTGGCCTTGTACATATCATCAAATACATAATGGAGCGAACTGCATTGGCATAAAGGACTAAGATCATGTGTTCAAATTCTTCTTTACTACTAGGTGATTATTCATGTGAAAGCATAAAATGATATGCAATAGATAATGAGATTGGTTTGGCATTTTTCATTGAAAACTTTTCTAAAACCTTTATAACACGGTACTTTATTGTAGGAAAAAAATATGAGAGTCCATATCTCTCTTTATTTCCACCCCAAGTATCCTAGAGACAATCCCTAAATCATTCATTTGAAATTCACTTTTCAATTTCGTTTTAATCTTTTCCAAGTCCTTTCTATTTTTACATGCAATGAGCATATCATCTACGTAAAGTAACAGATAGATAGAATCTGGATCGCCTGATCCTAAATAAAATAAACAAGGGTCAAACTTACTCTTATTAAGACCGAGGCTTTGAATAAATTGATGAAACCTTTTATACCATTGGTGGGGGCCTTGTTTAAGGCCATGAAGTGATTTCTTCAAAAGACGGACTTTTTGTTGGAGAGACTCTACCTCAAACCATTTTTGTTGATTCATATAAATCATTTCATGCAACTCTCCATGTAAGAAGGCTATTTTCACATTGATTTGGCCTGGTTCCTAGTCATGTTGGGTAACTAGATCCAAACACAGTCTAATAGATTGGAAACGGGAGAATAATCTCTTTATGATCCACTCCCTCCTTTTGAGTAGAGCATTTGGCTACCAGGCTGACCTTATACCTCTTACCTACTCTACCTAGATCTTTCTCTTTGATCTTAAAGATCCATTTACAGTCTATTACCCTTTTATCTAGAGGTTTATCAACAAGTATCCAGGCATTATTTTTTCTAAGGGATAGCGTTTCATCATTCATCGCCTCTATCGAATCGGCATATTTAGAATATGTAATTGCATCATTATAGCAAACAGGTTCAATAGTAATATAATTAGGTTTGGCATATAATGTCACAAAATCATCAGAATTGTATCTCATGGAAGACACTCTATTCCTTCTACCTCTGTCCTTCACCAACTAATAATCAGTGGTGGGATTAGGGGTAGAATGACCACTAGTCTCACTAGATTCCTTATGTAAGGATTGGGAACTCGAAAGGATATCAAAGTCATCATCTGGTGAGTTCTCCACCTCAATGTGTGCATTATCATTGTCATATCCATCAAAGAAATCAAAGGCGTTTTATGCATAACAGTTCTATGAGGTCAAAAACCTGTGCCTACATACTTATTAAGGCATTGCATATCAGAATCATTAAATGTCACAGTTCTACTAACAATCACTTTTTAGCCGTTTTGACTATATTCCCATAATCTATAACCTTTAACACAATCACCATAACCAAGAAATACACATTTAACAAATCTAAGGTCAAGTTTACCTTCACTTTGGAATGCAAAAGTTGCACATCCAAACACCCAAAGATGAGAATAGTTTGGAGGTATGCCTGACCAAATGGTTTCTCGTGTTTCAAAGTTTGATGGGCTTGTTGATGTGATAAACTGTTGTGCTTATAGTCTCTGCCCAAAACATTTTAAGGAGTCTTGAATTGATTAACATGCACCTCACTTCATTCAAAATGGTCTTGTTTAGCCTCTCAACCACTCCACTCTGTTGGGGAGTGTAGGTTACAGTCATGTTCTTAGTGATTCCTCAATTAGCAAAAAAAGCCTCAAATTTAAGATTGCAAAATTCTAAACCGTTAAAAGTTCTTAAGAACTTCTACCTTTTATCAATCTAATTTTCAAACTGTTTTTTTCCACATTTAGAAATTTTGAAAATTTTCAGGTTTTTGTTTCAATAAATAGACCCAACTTTTTTTAGATAGATCTCAACAATTAACAAGTAATATTTGGAACTAGTTAAAGTACTCAAAGAGGCAGGGCCCCACAAATCAGCATGTATGTATTCCAACAAAATTGTGGACTTATGTATACCTTTTAAAAAAGGTTGTTTTGTTTGCTTTCTTAAAAGACATTCTTCACAAAAACGAAAGGTTCAAAATTATCTTTATTGTAAGACCATTTTTCTTTAAACCTTTGAAACCCTTTTCTTCTGTGTGGCCCAATATGTTGTGCCACAAAAGAGCTTTATTATCAGAAACACAATTTCCAACAAAACCCATTATAGATTGAGCTTGCATAACATACAGTCCACTTTGGGAACATCAAGCAATTTCTATGAATTTGTGTGAAGTGTACGAGCATTTGAAAAATAGCTTCATGTTCATCATCAATTGAAATTAAATTTATTTTTAGATTACGTATATATCTTACATGCACCAAATTCAAGGTCATAGAATTTTTAACGATAAAAGCGATATTACCAATTCCCTTAATTTGTAAACTCATATCATTTCCCAAGTGTACCTTTCCACCATCAGTTGACACACAATCAGTGAACCAGTCCCAATTGGGACATGTGAAATGTGAAGCTTGAGTCAAATATCCGTTCATTTGACCTCTTTTCAGTAGATGCCATCAAGACAACACCATTAACTTCTCCATTCTTTTCCTTATATGCAACAACAATGGTTGCAAGGTCTAGATTGTTATCCTTTATATCCGTTATCTTCTTATAGAAGTTCTTTACCATGTTTCTTAGTTTACCACAATAGTAACATCTATTCTCCTTGTCTTTAGGCTTTTCCTTATTTTTATTCTCCCCTTTACCTTTCTTTTGATTTCCTTTCCACTTATCCTTGGAGTAGTTTGCATTACCAAAAAATCTAACTCACTCTGTATCTTTAGCTTTGGCATTCAAGACTTCTCTTGATCTACTACTACTAGACTCAACACGGAATTCTAACTTCTTGTTTCTTAAGGCTGAGACAATATCAGCAACAATCACTTTTACCATATTCCAAGGCAATTCTCAAATCCTTGTACTTATCACTTAAAGAATTAAGTAGAGCAATAGTTTGCTGGTTATCAGAGATAATCTCAGCAGATGTAGCCAAATCAATTATTAACTTGGTAAACTTATCAAGATTATCTTCTAGAGACAAAGATGCATCAAATCGAAAATTATAGAACATTTTCAACAAGTAACACTTATTTGGCATAGAGACAGTAGAATAAAGTTCAATAAGCTTTTCCTACAATTGTTGTGTAGTTGTAGTTTCTCCTACTTTTGTAATCACAGATTCAGGTGTAAAAAAGAAAACTCCATGCAATTTAATCTAATTCTATTTTTCGAGTAACACTAAATTTAATAGGTCAGGTAGGGGAGGGCACGGGTGAGTTCGAGCCCAACCCGAAAAAATTTGGTTTGGAAACATCCAAAGCAAAATTGAACCGATGAGTCGGTTCAGTGGCCCGAAATTGACCCGAACCAATTCGGGTCGGGTCGGGTCGATTACTGCGCAATTTTTTTTTAAAGAACCGATCGGTTTTTGGGTTGGATTTTTTCCAACCCAAAACCGACCGACTTCCGGCCCTAACCGACCCGACCCGGGTCGGTTCCGGTTGACGGTTCGCAGTTTGGATGCCCAGCCCTAAGGTTAGGTGCATGTCTGGGCATTTCTTCTATAGTAGTATTGTCCTCATCTTTTGTTTGCACAAAGAAAAATTCCCAATTCCATTCCAAACTTCAATTTCAAACTGTTGAGTGGCCATTATTTCAGAGTTTTGAAAAAGATTTAAGATACAAAACATCTGGAGAACATAGCAAGATAAAAAAATTGGGTATAATGAAAGCAGATCAAGTGATGTAACTGAAAAGAGGAAGCAACAATAAAAAAACAAAGGCAAATAAGAAATATATTTCTAGGCAAGAAGCCTAAGGGTTCAAACACCCACAATACACCATACCGCAACAGCTTTCAAGAACTTTCAAGAGGCTTGGACAGCAAGAGATAAGGGAAGCTTTTTCATCTTAATGACTTCAAGAAAAAAGGAGAATAATAGAGAAGAGGCAGATTATACGTAAGCCTTTAGAAAAAGGCTAAGTTTCTATTTTTGTAAATAAAATACCGGAAAACCTTTAGCAAAGAAGCAACATTTTGAGAACACAATGAATCACCACCGATTAAGCCAGTCACAGTGACCTAATATCGGGATTTAGCCAGAAACGGCTCGTAACCAGTAACTCAAAAGAATCCCCAAATTCTTAAAAGACGCAGGCTTGAATACCACTATGAAATTTGCATAGCATTCTAGATCGATGACAACAAACATGAATAAGTCCAGAAACACAAGAACACGAAGAATCATAATCCAAACGGGTTCCAGTGGTTCGGGGACTAGATGTAACCTTTATATCCATTGTTGAGCTTCCACAATTTGTGGATTCAAGACTCAATTCCACTAGTCAAAACAATCAGATTACAACTTAGGGTTCCAAACTAGATTACAACCACAGAATCACACAACTCTCGTTCATAATTAGAATATCCTCAAAGCTACGCACTAATCTCTCTCTCTCAAAATGGACTGCAAATTGTAAACTAAGCACTAAAAGTGGAAAGATTACAAGATAGTAGTAGGAAGAAGAAAAAGGAAGAAAAAACATTGAGAACTCTTTCTATCTCTCGAAGGCAGCAGACGAATAGAATGCATCACAATGATATAAATGACTCAGGCCAAATCCATGGCTCAAATGAGATTACACCAATGGAACAGATTCCTTGACCCACCTATTAGTGGAGCCGTGTTTTATAAGACCATGTGTCAAACTTGAGAGCACACTTTTTATGTTCTTCATTGCTCATGCTTTATTTGACAAATAGTATCTCAATCTGACATATTTGCTCATGTTATCTATGAATGCAGCAAAATCGAAGGTGGTGCAGATAGCACTTCTCACAGGTAATTAATTAGACAATACTAATAGAGAAAAAACAAGTTTAAGGAAGTTGGTTCTTGAGGTCTTGATTTATCACCGTTATGATTTTTAGTTATATCTAGAAGTATCCTACTTTAAGGGGTTGGCTTTTTTGTTTTGAATTGTAGAAGAGGAAGAAAAAGTGAATACTTACTTTTGAGCAACATATCCTCCGACCACTCATCAAAATCATACTTAAATTCTCTATTATGTTTTGTTTTTACTATATGTTTGGGAAAGTTAATGGTGAAAATGATTGTTGAATGTGTGATTGAAAAGTAAAGTGAAGTTTTTAGACATGTGAAAAACAGTTATGACATTAATGAAATGAATGATTGAACACATATGTTCTTTTTCTCCTTAGGTGTTGCAGTTGCAGTGGTAGCCTTCTCCATAATCTTGTTCGTTTTAGCTAGGAGGAAGTACATGTTGAAGGGAAACATGCAAAACAATCATAACATTGAACTCCTTCTCAAGAAACATGGAAATCTTGCACTAAGAAGATACAAATACTCTAATCTTAAGAAAATAACTAACTCGTTCAGTGACAAATTAGGGGAAGGAGGCTTTGCTAGTGTGTACAGGGGGAACTTACCTGAAGGTCATGTTGTAGCGGTAAAGATTTTGAAAGAATCAAAGGGAAATGGAGAAGAATTTATCAACGAGGTTGTAAGTATTAGTAGAACGTCCCACATTAACATTGTTAGTCTCTTGGGTTTTTGCTTTGAGGGCTCAAAAAGAGCTCTCATTTATGAGTTCATGCCCAATGGCTCCCTTGAGAAGTTCATCTATAGCAATTGCTCTTTACCGAAACGTCAATTGGGATGGGAAAAGTTGTTACAAATTGCAGTTGGGATTGCCCGCGGAATGGAATACTTGCACCAAGGATGTAATATACGAATTTTACACTTTGACATAAAGCCTCATAACATTCTTTTGGATAAAGAATTCAACCCTAAAATATCAGATTTTGGGCTTGCTAAACTTTGCCCCAATAGGTCGAGTATTGTGTCAATTCTCGGGGCAAGAGGGACAATAGGGTACATAGCCCCCGAACTAGTTTGTAGAAACATTGGAGAAGTTTCTCACAAATCAGATGTTTATAGCTATGGAATGATGGTTTTGGAAATGGTAGGAGAGAGGAAGAATATTGATATTGGAGTTGACCGTACAAGTGAAATATATTTTCCTCATTGGATATATAAGCATCTTGAACGGAATGTGGAGCTCAACCTTGATGGTGTTTCACAAGAAGATGAACAATTGATAGTAAGGAAAATGATTATCATAGGCTTATGGTGCATACAAACTGATCCTACAATTAGACCACCAATGACCAAAGTGGTAGAAATGTTGGAAGGCAACATAGAGTCTTTGCAAATCCCACCTAAACCATACCTATCTTCACCACCAAGACAAGAACAAACTTCTTCAACTTCTCAGTCAGCACTCGCTTCCCTTTTGTTAATTTAAGGTATGTCTAATATTTCATCTTGCAATGAAGTTGTTTTCGTGGTTTGTATTACTGAAATATATGTATTTTGTTAAGACGTCTTAGACACGTTTTGAATGTTAGATTATGACCAACTTTTGAAACTCGGTGTAGTTTAAGACAAAATACTCTTTACTACGTCAAGTGTATTTTATATATACACCCTTGTAATTCATATCGACCTTCGTAGTTAAGCTCATTTTCTTTTGGGGACTTCCCTAGAATTCTCATCGTCTCATGATAACATAGTAACATTTTCATGCATATACATTGAACTTTTCATGGAAATGTGATGAGCACCCATCACCTGCACTACTATAAGATAAGCACTCCATCATTAGTGATGCTAAATTATATTATTCATGTCAGTCTAAATCAATCAGTATTCCTTATGAATAGCAAAACTCATAAAAATTGAAGTTTTAAAGGGAGAAGCTGGATAAGTCAGTATAGTGGGCTGTCTCGTGGAGTATGTCAATCATGATCACCAACTTTATGCTATGTCTCAATGTTTATTTAGTCGGCCTTTTTATCATCATAAGCTCCAACTAGTAGTTTTATCGATAACCAAGTTATCGACTTAGATATCATCGAAACCAACTTAAATAAAATCACTTTCCCTTCTATATCATTTTAAAAACAACATTAATTTTAAAAGACTAGTTTTGTTATAAAAGTATTGAAACAATAGAGAGAATTTAGAGAGAATGAATTCTAAGGAATTCACAGGAATGAATTTCATTAATAACTGAAGCCCTATTTATAGGGAAACTTCGAATGACACAATCGTAATTACATAATTTCATCAAGGGTATAATAGTCATTCACATAAAATAATTATTGACAATTGCGTCATCGCATGTATCATCATTTTTGTCTTTATTCACCAACTTATTCCCTTAATTATTCATAACACTCCCCCTTGAATGACTATTAATACAAATGTCTTCTAGACCTGTTTGGAGAAAAACCCAATGGGAAAAAACTTCCAAACCGATTGCAGGATAGCTTGGAGTGGTTATATACTGCTTCATCAAAGCATTGCTCCCCACGATGTCCATCAAGACATATGAGTATTCACGTGCTGCCTCGTTAAAACCTTGTCAAGAAAACCCAGTGGGAAAAAACTTGATCGAAGGAAAAAGAGTACAGCTGCTCCGTTTGATTTCATATCTTGAGAACTGATATCTTTACTTCTAGTAAATGATTTCAATATCATCATCGTTTGGATCTAAAGCATTAGCTCCATTATAACTTGATCCAATAGATACACTTTATCAATTTCTCCTATCGTTCTCAATATACCATGAATATGCCTCGTTAAAACCTTATTAGGAAAAACCCAGTGGGAAAAACCCTAATGAAGGAAAAAGAGTACATTATTCATGTGAATACGCCTTTAAAGTTGCCTCATTAAAAACCTTGCTAGGAAAACCCAATGGGATAAAACCTCAGTCAAGGGAAAAAGAGTGCAACGCGTATTTTATACAAGTATGCTGCAAGCATTTCAAAATCTTTCATACATTTGTATGAGTATCATATACATTGGTTTTATACTCTTCGTTCATTTAGAGTGCATCAATTTTCGTACACAACTACAAAACATTCACCATGAACACATGTCTCCAAACACACAATTTAAAGCATATAAATTCATCGTAAAAACATGTAAACATATAAGTAAACCTTCATAACTAACTAACATTTAAAATATATCATTTAACATTTAATACTCACTTAATAGGTTATTTTATTCCCAGGGGCTTAGCTCACCCTTTAGGGTACTCATAAACATCGGCTTAGCTCACCCGATCCTTTAATTTCCTTTTCGGTACTACACACACGATCGGTAATTTAACTTTCATGAGCATGCAACATATAATGACCACCATGCTTATCTTTAAACTTGAGCACTAGTCATCATCAACTCATCATCTCATAAGTTAAAGATTTCACATTCACCATTTATCATCTTCAATATATCTCAATATTTTCATTATCATTGATCATATGTAGCGCTACATTTTCATATCGTGTTTACACTTTTCAATTTCATTTCTTTCCCCATATCGACATAACTTATCGAGATATCTCATTATCAATCCTCTTGTAGGATTACACAATATAGTTATGTCTATATACTCTTCAAGAGCATATGCCTCCGTTATTAAGACCATCTTTTATAATTTGCTTTGATATATATGATTGGGGAAATATCAACGCTTCAAGTGCTAACTTATCAAAGCATCGTATTGTTATATGTGATTGTTCATAGCCTTTCATGCATCTTTGAACTTCAAGTTCGTATTTCAATTTCGAGGATATAACATGATGCATTTCACATATTATTTTCAACCTTTAATACTCCCCCTCATGTTGAGAAAATTTAGAACACCAAAACTCATACAGTTGGTATGATTTTAATCATATATGTTCTCATCATTTAGCCTTAATATAGAATTTAGACCGCTTTGCATTCTATTCTCGATATCGGCAATTTATTTGAGGACTTTAAATAATTTGCCACATAATATCCCACTTGTATGCGCATACTCAAATCCTTTAGGGATTTATTCAAATCATTAGGATATATATATTTACTAGCTTTATCATTAAATCTGAAAATCAGGCTCATACCATGAGCAAATATTTCGTAAATTTCAAATTACGAATCATATACACATGTGATTATCTAGTGGATCCATATCATAATATCTAGTAGTCCACATGGAGGATGAGTGGGCCCATATTTCTCATCCTTTATTCTAGATATATTTGGGATTTATTTCCAATATTGGCCAGTAATGATTTCATCATTTATCGAGAACAATAATTGAAGAATTCTTTTAATTCTTCACTTGAAATATTGATTTCAATAATTATTTAAACCGGGATTGTCAGTCCGGTTTTGCAAACGAGTATTATTGAACTTCTAGTTCCGTAAATTCTTATATCGATTTCACTAGTATCTGTATAGTGCTCAATATGATTTATCATAGAAACAATTCACCGACATATTCCATCATCTTTTCGTGACATTATTGTCTACCACTATTCAAACATCGGAGTCTGACTCATACGCATCACATCCGCCATTATTTAATTCCAAATCGTAGCTCTTACGCTTCATATTATTTATTTAAAATCAGTCTTATTTCATAATACGTATTATTCTATAAATAAATCATCAAAATTATTGCAAAATTCATCCTAACAAGGGTCTATACATTATAATGGATCATATGCTCTCAAATCTTCGAAAATACTATCCATCACTACCGATTAAAATCCTAAAAAGGATTTATCGAGGTAGGCTGGAAAGATTAAGGATGCTAATGAATAAGGGTATCCCACAAGATATCCGATGCTTGATTGAAGCAAAAGTTCGATTATCTGGTGAGGTTTCAATTCCTTCTAAATACATGCCTGGTATGGGTAAAAGTAGTTTTTCAAAGAAACGGAGAGCAAAAAGATTAGGAGGATGCTACAAGTGTGCTCGATGGACATGTGACACTCGATGTAAATCTGTGGGGTACTTGTCCAGAAATCGAGAAGATAAAATAGCGTTCATTAAGGATGGATTGAGTAAGGAGCCTTTGGATGATATTCAACAGGCTCTTGAGACACATCCTAGTGGACACGCATAAGGTGAGCTAATGGCCTTATGGGCCAAATTCAAAGATCAACAAACGCGTTACATGTTTGAAAAACTTACTTTAGAAGATCCTGTTTGTAAATTTAGTAGAAAATTTTAGTATAATAATTTTCTCATATTAATATAAGGAAGCTCTTGTAATAACGAAGATCAATGTTTTTCTTGTAATTGTAAATATTGTTTTTCGATTTTAAGATATATATATGTATATATATATTAATTTTCAATCAATATATGTCATTTTCACTTAAATTTTTTCTGCATTTTTCTCTTTCATATTTGTCAAAAAGTAAATAGTGCACTCAATTATTGGTTTGAAAATTTTTCTTTAAATAGAGGATTCATATATCTCTCATGTTTATACATTAAAAGTATAGTGTAAAAAGAGAGATAGGAGTAGAGATGAATATGGAGATTTTAGAATCATCTCATACAAGTCACCTTTACTCTCGCCAGATTAAACCGTATGTATTCTTGGTGGATCTAATGGTAGGCCATATCCAATATGTGGATATGGCAAACCGACTCAGTAAAGAGTTAGGGAGACAAGAAATCAATATACTATATGGAGGAACCAACAACAAACTTTTAGCTAGACTTATAATGGCTGCACCATCATGGGGAATAAGAGTTTCGAGTGTAATACCTTTTCATCTAGTTGGATCTAATACTCTAATTGGAGCCAATTCTACCATGGGTCCAGCAGGTTGGGGCTACGCGCAATCCATCCACAACGCATGATGTATATGATGAATAATAGTGATGCTTTCATTGTCCTTCCAGCGCTACAACACCGGAGGAAATATTCAATATAGCCTCGTTGACACAAATCGAACTTTCATGTCAAACCAATAGGTTTGTTGAATATTAATAATTTCTTTGATGGCTTACTAGCGTTTCTAGATCAGTGTAAATAATAAGTTTATCTCTCATTCAAATGAGAAAAATACTTATCTCTGCTAAGTCTTGTTGATGAACTACTCATCAAATTTCATGCATATGTTCAAGAATCATGGAAGCCCAGTCCGTCAGTCACAGACCACTAGTGTCAGCGAAAAGAAATTCGGATCCTTTAAATATTTCATTATGAATCCTAATATTGATGGTGGCGAGTTACGAGTATTTATACTCTCAGACGCATCCCTCATTTATGGATTCAAGATGTATTTTCTTTTTGCATTTCTATATTTTCGAAAGTGTTTAATGCCATCTTTTGATATTCTCAATATGTTCCACTTCTACTGTTTGTACTTCTTCCAGTAATAATAATAATATCATATTGGCTTTATTCAAATACAATCTAGTGATTTTGCTTCTTCAAGAGCATTTTATTCTCATATTAATACAATCTCATATCATCGATGAGATTACTTCATATAATCTCTCCATGCGATATATTTTCTTTGATTTATCAACATGGGATCTATTGAGCATTTTATTTTCATCTATTTATCCAATGGTGACTTCAAGTACCACTTGTTCAATTTTCTCCATCAATATTCGATATATATGGGGAAGTAATTTTATTCTCATCATCTACTACTTGAGAGTATGATTAGAATATTTGATCAACTACTTCTTCCAGAGTAGGATTCGTTATAACCAATCGTGTAGTATAACCCACCACATTGGAAATATGCACACCAATCGTGTGGTATTACCCACCACATTGGAAATATACTCAAACTATAAAGTCATAAATTTAAATTGCAGAAATTAAATTTCCTCCAATAGGTGGTCGAACCTACCTTATGGGAATTATTGCAATAAATATAAATCTACTAATTTAAATAGGAAGAATTAAATTGCATAATATTTAACTACTTCTTCAGAGTAGGATCTGCTAGTAAGGTTACCCATCACTTAGCATATAAAGTGCGTAAATATATAAAACTTTCCGTTTAGTGACGGTTGAACCCATCATCAAGTAGGAGGTATTGCAGAATTAAATTGCAGTAAATAAAGTGCGAGAATTAAATATTGAATCGCTTCTGGGAGCAAATTTGTTCTTCTAGAACAAATACTCATTACTTCTGAAAGACACTTATCCTTCTGCAATAAGACATTATGTAATTGAACTCTTCTGAGTTAAAATAATATTCGATCTTTTAACTCAAATGGACTTTCAAGCCATTTTATATAATCAATGGATTTAGAATTTCTTCATGAATATTCTATCCATTTTTCACTGTCGTCAAAATTAGGTCGGTTTACCTAAGGGTAAAATTGTCCATTCCAATTTCAGGTAAAATTGTCAAAAATATTTTATCAATGTTTTACGATTGAAAATTATCTCCTTTCTACTTCAATTTATCAATATCAAAATGTTGACTATTTGTAACTTTTCAAAAGTTGAGATCTTTTTTGCAAATTTTTTTTGAAAGTTTACCTTATCAATATTGGTGTCAAATTAAAGCTCTCGTTAAATCGAGTATAATGGAGTCGAGAAAATTTGATTTTGATAATGTATGCTCCTTATATCTCGATAAAACGAATGTTATAGTTTAATATATTATTATATTATAAAGTAATATAATATAATATATATATACCTGTCCTTTTCCGTTTTCCGTGCCTGGAAGAATCAATTCTCGTAATATAGCTGTAACTGGAGAATCTTATGGAGTGCGAATAATGAAAATGGGGCAGAAGAATTGATTTGATTTGATGTTTATTGGGGATTTATATTAGGATTAGGGAGTTAACTGAATCTGATTTAGGAAAAATGAGTCATAAAGCGGATACGGAGAGAGAAGGTAAGTTTGTTATGCAAAGTCAACTAATGGGTCTGAGTTGAAATTGTGAAAGCTAGCAGAGAGCTTTGAGTCTTGGATCTACCGACATTGATAAAAGGTATTGGCAAAGAAGAAAGAAGAATATAATTACTCCAGTGAGGATTATGGAAAAATCTGAAGAAAGAAAGAGCAATGTTCAATTACATCCTTCTGCCAAGGAGCTGCAGCAGTGTGTGTGTGTGTGTGAGAGATAGAGAGAGAGATCATCTAGATCCAATTTGACAGAGGATTGAAACAAATTAAAAGCTAATCAAATGATTAAGGTCGGATGTAATTAAGGAATGTGTGTGTATTTTATGGTAGAGAGCTCGATAACGCAGTTATAAAAGTATTGAAACAATAGAGAGAATTTAGAGAATGAATTGGAATTACTGAATGAATTTCATTAATAATCGCTCTATTTATGCGAAACTTCGAATTGACAATCGTAATTACATAATTTCATCAAGATAATACTATTCACATAAAATAATTATCGATAATCATACATCGCATGTATCATCATTTTTGTCTTTATTCACCAACTTATTCCCTTAATTATTCATAACAAGTTTTCAATTTTTGAAACTTTTTAGTCACAAATCATTCTTTTTAGAAAATCCTTTTTTTACACAAATTAATTTGTCAAACAGGCTCTCAAATTAATGACATATCAGAAATTGAATCAACATTATTTGTCTTCCGGATACTAATCTTCGTAAAATTTTATTCTACATTAGTCTGAAAATGAAAATACTTGAAGAGGGATAGTAATGAATTAAGTCGAAACCGTCTTTGAAAGTTTAGACTTTAGAGTAACCCATCATACATTTTCGAAGAAACGAGTACTATAGATTCCGAATACAAGCTAAAAGTTGACATTGGTTATAACATGTTTTCGAATATGTATCAGCTAGACAAGTCAGATAAAATCAGTTGCTTGGCCACTTCATCATATATTTTAAGCATTTGATTTTTTAGTTGAGTTTATAATTCATTACTATGTTTTTAATTGTTCATATTTGAATCATATCTGCATTATCTGTTAAGTCCGGTCTATTTAAACATCTGGGGTACATTATGACTACTATTTAACCACTGTTTTCATCGCTGCATTTGTGTTATTCGAATAACAAATTCATATTTGTAAGTGTTGATTCGTTAGGTATGCCGACATCGATCCATAGCTCTCTTATATTCTTTTTACATGACACAATCAAGACCAAATATAATTAACCGCATTAGGTACTTAAAATCAAAAGATCATATATATATACTTACCAAAATTTTATACGTTTTTTGAATGAGAAGTGTCATTCAAACAAACAAAATGACGAAAAGGTTAACAAATGAATGGCGTGAAAATTCGGTATTCGTTAAGTTTGAAGATGATATAATTTTAATATGTGGGAAAAAATTCCAACATGCATGCATTTTGTGAACCTCTTTATTTAAAAAATACATGTTGTAATTTTTTAAAATTCTTTTATATTTGGTGTTACACTCATTAATCCAATTCTGATAAGAGACCAAAGTTAAAATTGACAATATTAAATTAATTCTAAAAATGAGAATTAACATTTTCTATATATATTTTAATTTTTGGACATTACATTTTTAATTATTGTATACACATTTTAATTTTCAATTTATATATATATATATATATATATATATATATATATTCTTCTTATTAATAAAAGTTAAAGTATCACCTTGGTATAATGCCATGTTGGTAGCGGTTTTCTATTTTAGAAAAAAAACATTTTTACATATTTAAAAAAATTAATTTAAAATCCTCCTTTGTAATTTTGCTACGTTAAAAGGGCACTTTTAGATAATTTTTATGGGTAATGTGTATTGAGCAATTCAAATAGTGGGTAACATTTTTTAGATCAAACAGTGAATAGTTAAATAATAAAATTTACACCCTTTAAAAAATAATTAAATTTATAATAAATAATTAAGTAATTAGAAAAGAAACAGAAAACGACAACTTTTGTGTATCATTTCATCATTTTGTATGCCACTTCAAAAATAATGATTAAAATTATCATTTAATCATCTCTTCATTTTTTGCCAAAAAATCATAAGTATCTAGAATCAATTTTTTTATTATTATTATTTTTTTATATTTAGCATTGCATGCAAGAATGAAAATGCTATAAGAGGTCAGAGTTACATCTTACAATACAACTTAAAAAATCACGGTTTTATACAAATTAAAAAAATTTGAATTTATAAATAAATATTAATTGTTTATTCGTTTATTAATTTGAATCTATATATAGAACCTATTTAAATATATGATTTATTGGCCGATGTTGTCTGTTAGTAAACAAAAGAGGAAAACTCGAATTATAACACGCGTTTATTTAGGAAAGGAACATTTTGACTCGAATTGAATACAACAAATGGATTATATTTCGCTGATTGATGTTGTCTGGTGTTTGATTTTATTAATTTTGACTAATAATGGTAGAAATAAAAAAGGAAAACTTGAATTGGATATGGCTTGAATTCGATTCAATATTCAATATCAATATATCATAATAAAAAAAAGTAAAGGGCAACCACTTTTGCATGTCGAACTTTTGTTAGAAAAGCTAGTATTCAGTCATGGTCAATTCTACATCACAGTATGTAGAGTTATAAGTCGTATAGTTTTGAAGGTTCTTATGTGTGATAGAGATAGAAAGCCAAGAAATCAATGATAAATGTTATTTACAAAGAAATATTTCAAAATTTTTAATTTTTTATTTGCTTCAATTCCTTTTTTTTTTCATCACATTCATATTCACGTGCAATGATACAAAATCGATTGAAGGATGATGACGAGACGATGGCTTCATTTGTAATTTACTTAAATTCTTAATGCATTTGCACAAAAATGATATGTGTAAGGATTGGGTTAGGAAATGAGCTACAGAATGAGGGTATTTGTACAAAAATGCCCTTAAATACTAGATTTTCAAATTTCATTTAAGGACAATTTGGTAAAAATAATCACATGCCCTAAACCCTTCCCTGAACCCATTACTGCCTTTACAAATGCTCACATTTGCATTATCTAATTATTCATTTTAATTTAATTTTAAATTGATTGTAATCTTCCAGTGCATTGCACGGGTATAGTATTAATGTATCATTTAATACTTCACCATTGCAGTACAGGGACGATGACAAAAAAAAAAAATTTAATAGCAAATGGTATTAGTATTAAGAAAAGGAAAAAAATTTGAAGCATGCATTATATATTGAAGTTATGAACTTAGAGTAATTATAATCACTAATTGCAAGGCAATTACCATGGTAATTACAAATTCTAGAATACATCTTTGAACACAACATTCATTGTTATATTACTTGGCGTGTCTTATTCATCACAAATAAGAATTTTCATATGACTCCAACATGTGACAGTTACGTGACATTTCCTTTTCCTTGTTTTTTTCCTGTTTGAAGTGGTATGTGACACTAATTATGATACATAAAAATACTTGTCTTAATAATGAAATTCTATTATATTTCAGTAAGCAAAGCTAAAAAAAAAGTAACATTAGGATATTCTACATTAGTATATTCTCGATTAGTTTAATGTCAAATTTTAATTGACACACATTATTGCATTTTTTTCGATTATAAGATAATGAAATTATATTTAAATTTAAAATTAATAATAATACAATAATTATAACTATTTTATAAAAGCATTGATAGGAAAAACTCACAAAAACAGTTAATTAATCATCAATATATACACAACATTTAAATTATGCAGTTGATTAACACCGTAAACTAAAAATATGCAAAAGAGCCATCACTACATAAAGAAAATAAGAATTAGATTAAGGCATAAAACCCCCTCCATTATTGAAATTACAACTAGTGTCGCACCATGCATTGCTCGGAAAGATAATTAATTTTACTATAAATACTATCATAAAACATTAAAAAAAGGCAAAACAGAGAATTTATTATTGATCATGTCACCATAAATGACAAATATTTAAATTTTAAATAAACATAAACTATTAAAAATTTTTAAAAACTTTATTAAGAACAACATCGGTTGTACAGTTTGTCGGGTTTTTGTGCTTATCACCTGTTAACATTTTCAATCCAAACAAACTTGTAATCTGGATATAAAGTAAAAAGTATGGATGAAAATATCTAAAGATAATCTTAACAATATACGAAAAAGTTTTTGTGATATTAACTCTACTTTAATAGCATCACGACACTTTCAAAAATTAAAATCATCATTTACCGATTAATTAATTTATTATTGATACATTAAAAAATTATTTTTGTTAAATTACAAGACCATAATAAATTTAAAAAAAGAGATTGCTTGCAAAAATGCAAAAATTTAAGAACTAATTAATCATGTTAGCATTTTAACAACAAATATGAACATCGCTCTAAGCATTTAAAGATGTTTACCCAGGGTGCACTAAGTTTATTAAATTTTTTTTCTCAAATAAATAAAGGAGGACTAAAAAAGAAAAAACATACATGAAGAAAGAGAATAATTATTTTATACCAATTTAAATAGACCTATTGCATGATCAATCTTTCGTAACAACATAACCGGAATACTAACAATAACAATGGTGTAATACGTTTACGCATTATCACATTTACCCGCCTAAATAAATAAATGACAAAAAATCCATCAGATGAAAAATTTATAGACAGAAAAATTTTAGAGGAACCAATAGCCGCCCTTTTACACATACAAAAAAAATTTGGAACATACATTACTCCAATTGTGTTAGCCACTTGGCTCTCATCAATCAAACTCCGCAATTCTTATAGTTATTATTATTATTACTATTAGTAATTAATGCACCTGTTGGATGGACGAGAAAAGTGTAATTTATTTATAATAGCGTTAAAATTATTCATTAGACAATAAAAATGAATAAATAAAAAACATGTCCCAAATTTGAATCGAATAAATATTACAAATTTTTAAATAATTGTTTGAAAGCGTTCATCATCTAATCTGTTGGCTTTTCATGTTTGTCATATATAATAACCTTCATTCTAGCATGACTTGTAACTTTGAATATTGTCACCTATAACTGTCCATGACCGAATACTGGTTTTTCCAACAAAAGTCCAACTTGCGAAAGTGACTACCACTAACTTTTGTTGATAGTCATATCGTATATGACACAATCAATAGGAATTGTCGGCCCTGAAACTTGAAAGGTAATTTGGTATCAAACAAAGTCAATGGCATTTTTGGGATAACTTTTTGACCTGCATTGGTAGCAGACAAAATTTAGGCCATGACAACATTTTTGAACACGTACTTTTAAATATTAAGTTTTAGAGAGTTTAAGTGATATGGATTATGTATCGTGTAAAAGATGAGATCTCTATACAAATTATTTATAAGTGAAATTCTGCATATTGGCTTTTCGCTAATGGAATTTTTGTAGAATAATTGAGAAATTTACTCTTATCCGATTTTCCTTCAATAACTAAATAAATGTGTTTAGTTAATAAGTATTTTAGTAATTGGCTCATGTAAGTATATTTTATCTTTTACTACTTGCGGAAACGAACATTAAAGAATTTAATTTTTTTAAATTTTTTTTTTAAAAAAATCGTGAATTTCAGTTGATGTAAACACACGAATTCATGCCCAATTTGTAAAAATTATGTTTATTCAAATTTGTTTCCCATGGTTATATAATAGTAATAGTTTGATTTTCTTTTTCATGTATTTCATATATAAGAATATTTAACGCCGCATTATCTTCAATAAACGCATTAATTATTATGATTTTCCTAAATTATGTACTTGTAAATGGAAATTATAATTAATGCGTTTTCCAAAAATTATTTTTTTATTTTCTTTAGCATATGTGTGCCACATTGGCAATGTCCAACGTGGCTCTTTTACTATTAATAGTTAGATTTTATATACAATTAATTAATTAAAAATTAAAATGTATATAAAGACTTTAATTCTCATTTTAAGAATTAATTTAATTAGCATAGTAAGTTGTAACGTTGACCTTTTATAACGTTTTCATTAATGCATATAAAACTAAATATAAAAAAATTAATTTTTGATAATTGTAACTTTTGACAAAAAATGAAGAGATGATTAAATAATAATTTTTCATATTGTTTTTTAAACAGAAAAACCGCTGCTGACTATGGGAGTGTGCAAAGTTAGCACTTTAACTTTTTTTTAATAAGAATATGTATGTATGTATTGTATGGTGTAACTTTCATCTCTTGTCACATTTTCATTAATGCATGCAATACTAAATATAAAAGAATTATATAAATTAATCCACAATTAGAATACATATAAAAAAAATACATATACAAAAATAAAATGATCAAACAACAATAAATAAGTAAAGTAGAATAAATTAAATAATAAAAATAATTAATTCTTAAAAAATGGTCAAATATGGCACTACCACCTAAATACTTTGCTTAGGTGACTCTTTTAAATATATCTATAGTTAGATTATTATTATTATTATAGGATTAGGATAAGGATAGGATTTTACTATACCATAATTAAATCACTTGTCATCATAAATATCACATTTAATGTGTTACAACACCATTTTATTACACAATAACTAAATCACTTTCCAACATAAGTATCATATTTAATTTAATGTATAATAAAGTGGCCACATAATGTAGAGCAACTTCTCAAAACAACCACTCCCTCCGTCCCAATTATATGATCCATTTTTTCTTTTTTGTTTGTCCCAATTATATGATCTTGTTTGTATATTACGAAGGTTATTCTGTATTACTTTATAAATATACCCTTATTTAATGCTATAATTGTAACTATTAATTTAAAAATTAGTCATTTAATAAGGGTAAATTAGGAATACAATTCACGAGATTTACTTTTTCGACTACATTCTTAATCCTTATGAAAAAGCAAAGTGGACTATATTATCGGGACTGAGGGAGTATTATGCAATCATTTCGACTTTTGTGTGAAATCAAATGCTAATTCGTCCAAAAACTACAAATTAATTTTGAATATCTTGAACATTTAGTTAGAATGCAAGAAAACACATTTATAATTTTAAAAAAAAATTGCTGCTTTCTAAGAATAATAACTTCCGAAAGAAACACCCTTTACTAGACATCATAATTAATACATGTCGCAACTCTCAAGTTTTTGCCTTATACAATTATTGCAAAAAATAGAAAACAAAGAAAAAAAAAAGAAAAAGATGTTGTGAACAAGAGAGTTTATTTCAATTCTCATTATTGAATTCATTACAAATAATCCCTATTTATAGAAAAATATTGGGGCACATCGTATTACAAATATTAATCTGATATATAATAGTCATTCACACAATGGGTTGGAAGCCAACAATTTACCACCAACACCATCATGACATACTTTTTCTTTTCCCTTACTTTCGGTGGTTTTTATACAACACTCTCCCTTGAATGACTATTTATACAACTGTCTTTTAAATTTGTTTGGAGAAAAAACCAGTGGGAGAAAAACTTCCAAACTGATTGTAGGAGAACTTGACTGAACATATAACAAAAACTGAGTGAAGAGAAAAGAGTAAGTTGCTCCCCCTGATGACGATCACTTTTATAAGAGCATTCGTGTGCTGACTAGTTAAAACCTTGTCAAGAAAACCCAATGGGATAAAACTTGATTGAAGGAAAAAGAGTACAAGTGCTTCATTTGATTCCGTATCTTGAGTACTGATACGTTCACTTCTGGTGCAATATTTTAAGGTCATCATCTAATTTCAAGTAATATCTCTATTATAAACTAATCTAATAGATTCATTGAGTCGATTTTCCTGTAGTCCTCAATATATCATGAATATGCCTCGTTAAAACCTTATTAGGAAAAACCCAATGGGAAAAAATGCTAATGAAGGAAAAAGAGTACATCATTCATGTGAATACGCTATAAACGTTGCCTCGTTAAAAAACCTTGCTAGGAAAACCCAATGGGATAAAACCTTAGCCAAAGAAAAAGAGTCCAACGCGTATTTTGTATAAGCATATTTCAAGCATATCAAACTCCTCCAGATATTTATATAAGTATCATATTTATCAATGTATCATATTCAGTGCTCATTTGCAATAAATAATCTAGATCTCATATTCTCACTGTATCGAGATATATATAACTAAATCTTCTCTCAAGATTTTATATTAGTTTCGATTAGGCTGCCTCATTAAAAACCTTATTTAGGAAAAATCTTTTGGGATAAAAACCTCAAACAAGGAAAAGAGTACAATGTACGAATTTTCCTTCACAACAATATCTTTGCTTTGAGCTATTACAAGCACTGTTATTTATAGTATTTTCAAGAGTTCTATATCTCTTATCAAGCCCGCATATTCATACTTTTAGTATAAGGGTGTATATTTCAATATTATTCTTTGATATCCTCATTATCATTGACTGTATGTAGCGCTACATTTTCATACCGTGTTGACACTTCCAATTCTCATTTCTTTCCCCATAATGATATAACTTCTCGAGATGTCTCATCATCGATCCTCTTTTAAGATTACACAATATACTTGAGTCCATATACTTTTCAAGAATGTACGCCTCCTCTATTAAGATCATCTTTCATCATTTTCTTTGATATATACATATTTGAGGAATTCTTATTTAAATAATATCAACGCTTTGGGCTTGTTAATTTATCAAAGCATATATAGCTAGTATATGAGATCGTTATAATCTTTTGTGCATATTTCAATCATGATGCATTTCATATATATCATTTCCAACTATTAATACTCCCCCTCATATTAAGAACCAAACTCATACAATTGGTATGATTTTCATCATATATATTCTCATTATTTGGCTTTAATGGGGGAATTTATTGAGTCTGTATTTTTTTCTCGATATTGAAAAATCAATTGGAGGACTTTAAATATTTTTCCAATTGTATCCCATTCGTATGCACATATCCAATCACCGAGATATCCCATCATCTTTCGGTGGTAGTATTACCCTCATTACTATTCAAGTATTGAATCTTAATTCATACGTTTCATGTTACAACACTGTTCCAACGCAGAATCTTACCTCATACATGTTTATAAATCACTTGAGCACTTACAATATTCAACCTAATAAGGGTCCAAACATTATAATGGATAATGTGCTCTCAAACCTTCGAAAATACTATCCATCACCGCCGATCAAAATCCTATAAAGAATTTATCGAAGTAGGCTTGAAAGGTTGAGAATGCTAATGAATAAGGATATCCCACAAGATATCCGATGGTTGATTGAAGCGCAGATTCGATTATCTGGTGAGGTTTCAATTCCTTCTAAATACATACCTGGTATGGGTAAAAGTAATTTTTCAAAAAAACGGAGACCAAAAGGTTAGGAGGATGCTACAAATGTGCTCGGTGGACATGTGACACTTGATGTAAATCTTTGGGGTACTTGTCCAGAAACTGAGAATATAAAATAGCATTCATTAAGGATGGAATTAGTAAGGAGTCTTTGGATGATATTCAACAGGCTCTTTAGATACATTCTAGTGGACACGTGCAAGGTGAGCTTATGGCCTTATGGGCCAAATTCAAAGATGAACAAGAACGTTATAGTCTCGAAAAACTTGCTCTAAAAGATCCTGTTTGTAAATTTAGTAGAAAAACTCAGTATTATAAATCGGCTTAGATCAATGTGTTTCTCATAATTGTAAATATCGTTTTTAAATTTTCGAATATATATATATATATATATATTTTTTTTCAACCACAAGCAGTGTATGTAATTTCACTTGAAATTTTTCTGTCATTCTTTTTTTTCATATTGTCAAAAAGTAAATAGTGAAATTACTTATTGAGTTGTCTTTAAATAGAGGGATTCATATATCTCTCATTCATATGTTGAAACTTTAGTGCAAAGAGAGAGATAGAGGTAGAGACAGAAATGGAGATTTTAGAATCATCTCATGCAAGTCAATCTCCACCTAGCCACATTGAGACTATATGTGTTCTTGGTGGGTCCAGACTGGTAGGTCATATCCAATATATGGATATGGAAAACCAATTTGTAAGAGAATTAGGGAGACAAAACATCAATATATTGTATGGAGGGACCAATGCCAAACTTTTAAGGAGTCTTACAATGGCCAAACAATTATGGGGGATAAGAGTGTCAAGTGTAATACGTTTTCATCGAACTGGAGTTAGTAATCGAATTGGAGCCAGTACTGCCATGGGTTCAACTGGACTGACGCTATAAATGCCATCTATTCATGATTGCATGATGTGCATGATGAACAATAGTGATACTTTTACTATCCTTCCAGGCGGTTATAACACGCTAGAGGAAATATTCAATACAGCATCATGGGCACAGTGGAACTTTCATACCAAACCCATAGGTTTGTTGAATGTTAACTATTTCTTTGATGGCTTGTTAGCATTTCTAGATCAGGTTGTAGAACATAAATTTATTTCTGGTTCAGTGAGAAAAATACTTATTTCCTCCAGTACGGTTGTTGAGCTACTGATAAAGATGCAATTAGATGTTCAAGAGTCTGTGGAAGCCCAGGTTCGTCGGTCACAGACCACCGGTGTCCAGCGAAAAAGAAATTTGGATCCTTTCGATCTCTCATTATGAACCCTGATGCTAGGGGTGGCAGAGTTACGGAGTATTTATACTCAAAACGTATCCCTTCTATATGGGTTCGATATGTATTTTCTTTTCGTATTTCTATATTTTCAAGTATTTATTGCCACCTTTAGTGTTCTTTATATGTTTCACTTCAACTATTTTGTATTTCTTTTGGAACAACAATAGTGAAATCATGTTGGCTTTATTCGAATATAGAAGTATATTGCACCATCAGTATAATATCTGTGACATATGCTTCTTCAATATCATTTTCTTATCATGTCGATACGATCTCATAGTACCAATGAGATTATTTTCGTATTAATACGCTTCATCCACACTATTTATTTCTTTAATTCATCAGCATGGAATTTATTGAGCAATTTTCTTTCATTGAACTATCTGGTGGTAGCTTTTAGTATCATTTGCTCGATGTCTCCAATAATATTCAATAAGTTTGGAGAATAGCTTTTCTTTATCAACTGCTTCTTTGAAGCATTTATCATCGTATCAATATACCACAATATACTGATCTCATAGTGGAATTTTTCACCATTGTATAATTTTCTTTCTCTTTTATCACCATGGGATTCTTTGAGCAATTTTATTTTATCAATACATATAGTGGTAAATTCCGACGTCACTTGCTCATATCCCTTCATTAATGACATTCTTATTGAATATATATAAATCGGAAATTTTTTTATTAGTACCAATCGTGGGGTTTAATCCAACCACATTGGTGCTATACATTTAATCATGTGGTATAGTCCACATTGATAATATACATTCCAATCGTGTGGTATAACCCACCACATCAAAAATATTTACTCCAATTGTGTGGTATAACCCACCATATTGAGAATATAAAATGCATAAACTTAAATTGTAGAAATTAAATTCTCCCCAATAGGTGGTAGGACCTACCATATGGGAATTATCGAAATGAATATAAGTTTAAATTCTAATAGGCGGTATAACCGACCATATGGAAACTATAGTAATAAATATAAATTTAAATTCTAATAGGTGGTAGAACCTACCATATGGAAATTATCGTAATAAAAATTTAAATTGAAAGAATTAAATTGTGTAATGGTTAACTATTTCTTTAGAGGTACACTTCTCCTCTATGGTCTACAACGGTAAAATTATCCATTCCAGTCCGTAAGAGTATAATCGTCTATTCCAATTTGCAGTAGTAATATTGTACATTTTAGTCCGTAAGGGTAAAATTGTTCATTATTACTATAATATTTAGCAATTAAAGTAATTACGTAATCATTTTCAATTTTCTCAAATTCTACAAGATATAAATTCTCTATATTTTCTCATCCAAATACATCCTAAAATGTTATCCCTATATATTTACAAGAATTTCTGCCATTCTAGTTCATAATGATGATGATGAATATCTCGAAGGCCCGTAATGATTCACACAACATTCATTCTAATTATTTAATATTAAATTCCACTTTATATACTTTTCCTTTGCATTTTTATGACCTTTCTCTAATTTTAAGCACAGTTGAATAGAAGAAAAAAATACTTACAGAGTGGATGTCTAAATACGAAAAATACACTGAGGGACAGAGGGGCCGTCACTTCCCACCGGATGTGCAATCGTTGTTGCTTCATGGTTTGTGGTCTTTCGAGGTATGATCCTGTTAACAAATTAGAAATTAGATTGAGTTGCTATGCTACGTTTGAAGATTAGAGCTCCATTTTTACACAAACGCTGGTCCCAGAAAGAATTTATAGCAGTCAAGAGAGAGAGAGGGGGGCGAGAGAACAGATCTAGGTTTCATATATGTTCAGTTTAGAGAAAGAGAGTTGGTGAATGTTGTGTATTGGAATTGGAAGTTGAGGTAGCTGATAATTTGGATTATAAATTACAGTTTGGGGATCGTGTTGGATGCAGTGTTTTCCAGTACAATGGAAAATGGATTTGTAGGGAACGAAATTGGTGGTGGATTACGATTATTGACAAAGAAGAAGATGAAGTCCATCCACCATATGTAGTTGATGCAATGAACATTGGAGTAAAAATTAAGATTAAAGAATTGCTAAATGAAAACATGATTTTATTTATTAATGATAAAGCATAGAAGAAGATTCTTGTGTGATTTTTTGCTTCAAACTGTGGTTGTAGGAGATGAAGAAGAACAATTATAGATTTTCTGAGAAAAGTGGAGTTATCGTGCTGATAACGTGTTGTGAATGAGAGAGTTTTCATTTCAATTCTCGTTATTGAATTCATTACAAATGACCCCTATTTATAGAAAAATATTGGGGCATATCATATTACAAATATTGATACGACACATAATAGTCATTCACACAAATGGTAGTGGCCAACAATTTACCACCAACACCATCATAATATACTTTTTCGTTTCTTTACTTTCGGTGGTTTTTACAACAAAAGATTGGTAGTAACAATTTTTTTTCCTTTTCTGCATTATCTATTGGTAGTAACTTTTAAACAAATGAAGTATTTTCGTTCTACTTTTTAGTTGAAAGCATGGAAATGGCATTTATGATTTGCTCGATTGATTTTAATTTCGGATCGTAGATACACATTTTGTCAAACTTACCTTTTTCCCTACACACATCAACGCACGGGTAAAAGAAGCCCCATACATAATTGTTCCGAAATAAAATGTAAGAGTTTGTTTATCCTTAATAATAATCTTAATCTTAATATTATAATAAGAGAAGTGCCACCTAGGGAAAAGTGCTTAGGTGGAAGTGCGATATTTTTACATTATTTTTTAGTGATTAATTATTTTCCTTTTTTAATTTTTGCTATTTTCCATATTTGGTGTTGTTTCTCTTATTTTATTTTTTTATATATATGTATTTTGTCTTTTTTTATAATCTTCCTATTCCATCGATTCATTTGCAAACTATCCTTCCTTATGAGCTCCCCTGATGCAAATTAGACTACTTCTTTTTGACATGGGAATAATGAATATTCGGTAGGATCCACTTCGAATAGTAGAGTACTTTATCTAATTTGCAAGTGAAGGCAAATATGGAACCTGATTCCCTTGTAAGCAATCCCAATTAGTGAAAAAGGAAGGCTAGTGCTACACCCACAGAAGGAATGCTAACCATGTTCTCGTGGCCGTGCCTTTCTTATTCATTTGGTAGAGACGGCTCTTTCTTTCGACATTGGAACCAGATGAAGATTTGGCTATTTGTCTTCGTGGGAAGTTTTAAGCTAGCTTATAACTTATTTAAGAGCTTATAAACTCATACTAATTAAATAGGCTCCGTTTGGTTGGAGGAGCTTATTTGAAAATCTTCTTTTACTAGTTTTTCAAATAAGGCCACGAATTTTTCGTTTTTTATTCCATTTTTTATCTACACAATTTTCTAGAAAATATATTTTAAACATGTCATTTTGTGTAATTTTCTATTTATGAGCCACCTTGTCAATTATTTTGTCAAACGTTTTTATTTATATCAGCTAGCTCATTATCTATCAACTATAAGCAATAAGTTATCAGTTCTTAATTATCTTATTAGCTATAAGCTAGCTTATTAGATAATTCTACCAAACATACACTCATGTACTAATGTAAATGTGATAATAGACAAAATTACAACTTACAATATGCTTATTAAATTAAGTTTGAAAATGAGAATTATCATTTTCTATCTGCATTTTAATTTTTAGATATTGAATTTTAGTTATTTCATATACATTTTTATTTTCAAAGTAATTACATAGTTGAAGCATCAACTTAGCATAGTGCGACGTTGGCAGCGATAATCAATTTTAGGGAAAAAATATTTTCACATATTTAAAAAATTAAATAAAAATCAGTTTTTTTATAGTTGCCACGTTAAAGAGAATAAAACCAGCTAACTATATTTTTTACTCAGTTCGAGTTGAATGTGGTATAAAATCAATTCAATAGTGAAAATTCAATTTGAGTTGAATATAATACAAAATCAATTCAATATTTATAAAATTTATATATAGATGTGTATACCGATCATAAGATCACTGTTAATCACATTTGAAATACGTTTGAACAATTATGTATGACTCATAAAACGTGTTATTTAAGTTGATTTGTTTTTCTCAAATAAGTATCTTATTTAAATTTTCTTTCCAAATATTACGTCCTTATTTAAAACCATCAATTATGACAATTGATATGATATTTTTTTATTATCAAGAATTTACATGATTGCCCCAACTGGCAATCATGAATTGTTAATTGATGAGTGAAGATGAGGATCAACAATAAGGAGAATTAGGAATGGATGAGTGATCTATGAGTTGTTGAGGCAAAGGCAAAAGCTAATTACAACCAAAGACTTTGAGTTATGAATAGGAGGGAGCCTAGCTGTAAAGGAGTCCATAAGGTGATTAATTAGGATAGTTTCAGTCCATAATTTATTAGGCTGAAAGTACAGTGCTCAAGCTACATCTTAGGGTAGGTTTGGTAGAACAAGGTGATAAGTCCATTGCAAGTTTATAGCTTATAGCTTATACCTAATAGCTGAAAAGTTAGCTGATTTAAATATTAGCGTTTGATAAAGTTAGTTGAAAAGTTAGATAAAAAATAAAAAATGGCCAAAAAGGACATGTTTAAAATAATAACATTTCTTTTTTAACAAAAAAGAAGGTAAAAATGGAATGAAAAATGAAAAGCTCGTGAGCTTATTTGAAAAGCTAGTAAAAGAAGCATTTCAAATATGCTCTTCCAACAAAACAGAGTTTATTTAAGTAGGAAGAGCTTCTCCAAATAAACTATACGTTTATTTATTGTGCTTACCAAACATACACTTAGAGTTTAGACTATTTTTTCTATAACCAATAATTAACATTGAACTAAATCAATGATTGGTAGTTAGATTGCATATCTGAATTCCTTTAAGTTTATAATTGGTATCCTTATTTATCCAATACTAAAAGTTTTATTGTGTTATTCTTCCTTGTAGTGGTGTAGCCAAAGAGGGTGGTTCAGCCAAACTGGGTGGTGAAAACAAAGAGTGATTTTTTTTCTATATTGACTTCTTGTTCGATGTTCTTTCTAAGTAATCGACTAGGGATTTGCACCTAATGAAGGGTTTTTTTGCGAGAATGGAAAAATCTCATTTTCGACCACTCGTTTGTCTACATTGAGGCTAAAAATTGAGTAACAAGAACTGGTTTCTTCTTCCAAGAGAAAGCATTCAATGAAAACTTTTTTCCATTCCCCGTCAATATTTCATTGTCTTGGAGATTTCGGATGAATCACAGAGAGTTTTTCTATTTCTTGTTAAGCCTGGGATTGTTCTCTCCTCAAGCAATGGTTTTGTTTGTTGAAGTGATTCTTTGACGAAGATCCACATCTGCAATCCATTGAACAAGTCATTTTTAAGTATCCCATGGCATGATTGTAGCATTGACTTGGCTTTTGATCCTCTCTAGGATCTAGGTGATCATTTTCCAAATTTCACGTTTGTCCAGGTTCATGATAGCATAAGCCAGGAAGGGTTCTGGTTTGATATCTATTCCACTAAAATGAGGCCTGGTAAGATTAAATGAATTTAGCATATGCCAGCATAAAGTAAAAAAAAAGGTATTTTTTGTGAATGGTAGTTTGTATTGGCTTCTTCAATGCAATTGATTTATGGTCATTGATCCTAGAACTGAGAATGCTTCATGAGTTCTGCCACTTGTTGCCGAAGAACATAATTTCTTGAGTGCCATGTCAAGTACCAGAATTTTGCATTGGGGAAATAGAAGAAAGGTCATGTTATTTAACACATTCCTTTGACATGATTGATTTGAAACTGCAAATGGATTAAATTTTCTCATCGTTTAGAAATACTAGAATTAAAAGATGGGATGTTATATTTATGATTTAGTCATACTATATACTTTTTTCGGTTGGGGGCTGAGAAATTAGAAAGAATGACTAAACTCTCAATTTTTGGATAGCTTTGAATGATGTCGAACTGATTTCTTATGTGATGTTCTCTCTAAGTTATCGGCTAGGAATTTGAGCCTAATGAGTTAGACTTCATGTTTGTTGTTCTCTCAAAGTTATCAGCTATGGATTTGCACCTAATGAGGGGTGTATCGAGAGAATGGAAAAATCTAATTTCCAACCACTTTTTATCTGCGCGGGCTAAAAAAAGAGAGAGAACAACTGGTTTCTTCTTCCAAGAGAAAAGTACTCGATGAAAACATTTTATCATTCTCGTCTACATTTTACTGTCTGGGAGATTTATTCATGAATCACCTAGAGCTTTTCTTTTTCTTGGTGAGCATGTGTTCTCTCCTCAAACAATGGTCTTGTTTGTTCCTTGGTTCTTCGACAAAGATATACACATACAGCCATTGAACAAGATGTTTTTAAAATCTGATTGCCTGATGATCATTGTGCGATAATCGACAACAGTAGCATTTTAGCTTTTGAACCTCTCCAGGACCTAGTTGATCAATTTCCAAATTTCAAGCTTGGTTTTCTTCGTGATAGTATGAGGTCGGACGGGTTCGGGTTTTATATCTACTCAACCGTAATGAGGGCCTAAACAAAATTAAATGAGTTCTGCATACGCCAACATAAAGTAAAGAAAAATAAAGGTATTTTTGTGAATGGTAGTTTGTATTGGCTTCTAAATAGAGGTCGAATTTTGGTCATTGATCTTAGAACTGAAAATGCTTCGTGTGTTCTGCCACCTATTGCCCAAGAATATGATTTCAGTGGAGTGCCAAATCGGGTACCAAAATTCGGCATTTTGGAAATGGAAGCAATGTTGTGTTATTTAGCATTTTTTTGACAAGATTGATATTTTGATCCAACATGGCTATTGGGTACGACTTTCAAATTTTGGTCTTGAGGTTTGAAAGTGACTAAACTATCCAATTTTCGCATAGGTTTGAGTGATGCCAAACTGATTACTTATATGATGTTCTCTCTTAGTTATCGATAAGCTATTTGCACCTAATCGATTTGACTTCCTATTTGATGTTCTCTCTATGTTATCGGCTATAGATTTGCACCTAATGAAGGGTCTTTTGAGAGAATGGAACAATCTCATTTCAGACCATTCTTTTATCAACATTCAAGCTAAAAATAGGGAAACAACAATGGGTGTCTTCTTCCAAGGGAAAGTACCCAATGAAAATATTTTACCATTCCCTGTCGACATTTCATCGTTTTCACGATTTTGTCATGAATTACGTAGATATTTTCTCTTTTTTTGTGAGCCTTTAATTGTTCTCTTTTCATATAACGGTTTTGTTTGTTGATGTGGTTCTTCAATAAAGAAATACATGTACAAAATTTTGAGCAAGTCAGTTTTAAGTGTCTCATGGCCTGTCGATCACCGTGAGAGAATCGGCAATAGTAGCATTAGCTTTGGTTTGGATTCAGTTCGTGGTAGCATGTGGCCGGAAGGGTTGTCGTTTGATATCTATTCTACTAAAATGATGGCCTGAACATGATTAAATGAGTTATGCATATGCCAACATAAAGTAAAGAAAAATAAAGATATTTTTGCGGGCGGTAGTTTGTATTGGCTTCTTGAATGTTGTCGAATTCTTGTTGTTGAAGCTCGAACTAAGAATGCTTTATGCGTTCTTCTACCTATTGCTGAAGAACATGATTTCTACAGAGTCCAAAGTCACGTACTAGAATTCGGCTTGGGAGAACCAAAGGAAGGCTGTGTTATTCAACAGTCACTTTTTACCAAATTGATATGTGGGACCTACATCGCTATTGGGTAAGGATTCATAATGTTTCTATTGGAGAATTGGAGAGAACAAATCCTTTTGTTTTCCTTATATTGTCATGTATTGATTGATTTGAAGCTGCAAATGGATCTATTCCCTTGTTGCTAATAGCTACTACGTCCTCAAAGATGGGATGCTATTTTTTAGGTTTAGTCGTACTGTATACTTCTTCGTTTGGTGACTAAGAAATTAGAAAGAGTGGCTGAACTATAATGTTTTTGCATAGGTTTGAGTGATTCCAAATGGATTCCTTATGGGATCTTCTCTCTAAGTAATTAGCTAGGTATTTGAACCTAATGACTTTGAGTTCCTATTTGATATTCTTTCTATGTTATCAACTAGGGATTTGCACCTAATGAAGGGTGTTTCTAGAGAGTAGAAAAATCTCATTTCCGACTGTTCTTTCGTCCGCATCAAGTCTAGAAATAAGTAAACATGAGCAGGTCTCTTCTTCCACGAAAAAGCACTCAATGAACATTTTTTACCATTCCCCATCCACATTTCGTCATCTCGAACATTTCATCATGAGCCATGGATAGTTTTCTCTTTCTTGGAGAGCCTGTGATTGTTCTCTTCTAAAGCAACCACCTTACTTGTTGTTGCAATTCTTCGATGAAAATATACATTAGCAACCCTTCAAACAAATTGTTTAAGTATCCTGTCGCTTGGTGGTCATTGTGAGAGAAACGGTCGTAATGGCATTGTATTAGCTTTTGATCCTCTCCAGGACCTAGTTAATTATTTTCGAAATTTCAAACTTGTCCCGTTCATGATAGCATGAGGCAGGAAGGGTTTTTGTTTGAATCTATTCCACCAAAATGATGGCCTAGAAAAGATTAAATGAGTTTTGCATATGCCAGCATACACTAGTACACAATTGACATTGGGTGTCGCCCATTGGATGGTGGTTCTATAAAAAATGCCACCCAAAAATAACGGGTGGCGGTTGTTAGAAAAAACCACCACCTGTTATGAATTTTTAAAAATATACACTTTGGGTGGTGATAGAACCGCCACCCAAACTAAAATAACGGGCGGTTCTTTTCATGAACCACCGCCCAAAGTTAGAATAAATTTTTTTTAAATACATTTTTCGGTGGCAGTTCCTTTCTACAACCCCCACTCGTTTTTATTATTATTATTAAAAATACTCGTGGATGGCGGTTCTTTACTACAACCGGCACTTTTTCCTTTAAATATTATTGAACAAGTTCGCGAAAAGCCATTCCCACTTATGAGTTTCTTCCTTTTTCCAAAATTTTTCAAAATTTCTTGGTGCCACAATTTAAGCAAGGTAAGCTTCTTCTATCTTTTGGTCCCAATTTCGTGTATTTTTAGATTATAATTTAACATCCCCAATTTCTAGGGTTTCTTGAAATCGAATTTTGTTGCATTTTATTCACAAGTTGGAGCAATGTTCATTAGTTGGAAATGTGTAAAAATCATTGCCGCAAGTGTACGGGTCGAACAAGTAGTAAAAATGAATTTTTGAGTCCAAATGTCGATTCCACAGAGACTTGATTTAATTACCAAAATTATCAATTTTGTACTTTATTTAAAAGAACTAATCGAAAGTTGTTTTTGGTTTTTAATAAACATAAAAATTTACAAATTAAATATATAAACTAAATAAAATCTAAATTATACGAATTAAATGTTTGCGAAATTTAAATTGACAATGAAGAGAATTAATGGACTTGGGACTTACAATTTCACCAACTTTAATTCCTCCAATAAACGAATTGGATTCAATAGTGATCTTCTTTTCATTAACAATCAATTTGCCAATTAATTATTTGCCTCTCTCGATGATAAATAAATCTATTCCATTAGGCCAATTTATTTATCTCTAAATAAATTCGTTATTAGCCTTTTAGAATGCATTTGCACAATAATTTCAAATAGGTTACGTCAAAACTTCACCTAAAGATTGCATTGACCACAAGTTTATCTCTAAATCTTGTCCAAGTTAGTGTCTTATGTTGTTTAATCTAATTTGTGTTTTCATTTCTCAAATCCGATACAAACCAATTTATAATTTATCAATTCATCAAAAAGATAAATTTATGAGTTCAACAACATAAAATTAACGACAAGTCAATCACATATTATTAAATCCAATAACGTACTATTAGAGTTTACAAAGAGGATTCATTGCTCGTCCGAAGTATAAAAACTTAACCACACATGAATTTAAATATGAGAATTACAATAGAGAAAATATAGAAATACATAACCGAATTTCAAGGAGTTGATATATATGTTTTGCCTTCGGTATTTTCTTCCTTCCTCTGCTCTGCAAAATTCTCCAATTGCACCTCCTCTTTGAAAGCTTCGTATCTCTACAAACTCTCTCTAATGTGTTTTATTTTCACTCTTATATCTCATGTGGTAGCCTCTCTGCATGTCCTTTGTTTTTGCATTCTGGTATCTAAATATATGCACCTCGTTCAGCATCTTCCACAACTCAAGTCAAAAAGTAAAAAAAAAGTGCAATGATCATGTTCCCTTTCTTTTCTCTTTTCCTTTAATAATGCCCCATGATTATGTCTCTTGGTTCCCCGTATTATTTTACAAATGGTTTTTGATAGCAAAATGGCACTCTTTCTGCTCTTTTTCCTTTAATAATGCTCCACTAAATGTCGTCACTCCCAATTGTTAATACGACAATGGAAATATAGGATGCCATTTTTTGCCTCTTCGTCACTCCTAATACAAAATGTAAACGAAAACTAGTAAAAATATATAAAAATATAATAAACACACACTAGAAATTTGGGAATTAATACATTAAAAATATAACCTATCAAGCCACAACACACAACAATGTTGTCGTCCTCTGTTAATTGGATCGGTTAGTAGGTTAATATCCCCAAATTTTAAGTTTTTTTTTGTAAATCTTAATTTTATGGTTTTGTTTGTTGTAATATATTTATACATTGTGATTTCATGTTTAATGTAGTGTATTTCTTGTGTGTAATTTGATTGGAACTATGTTTTCGATTGCAAATCTATTATTTTTCCTATATATGGATATTATTGAATTAAATATTCTTGATTTATTTATATGCATATTGTTGAATTAGAGGTATAATTTTAGTGATATAATGGATTGTAAATAATTTTAAATAGAAATTAAAAAAATTAATAGTTAATATAATTTTTTTCAACTTTGGGCATGCAAACTTTAAATGGTTATAACTTCTGCATACGATGTCCGTTTTCAGCCCACTATCCCATCCCGGAATCGTTGTGACGAGATTTACAACACTCACTACTTTTGCTATGTTCTCATGTTTTAGGCCAATCTGAGGTCATTAAGGGCCTCAAAGTGCAGTTTTTAGTTTTCCATTCTATATTTTCATTATTCAGTTATTTTATTTCATTATTTCATTTCACAGTATCTTAGGGTTTTATTTCTCATTATTATTTAATAAGAACTTTGGTTGTAACTGGAGGCGATTGACTTTGAATAAAAATTATTTCGTTCTTAATTGTTAGTTGTAATGCAATTCTAACCAAGTGTGTTTGTAGTTGATCAAAAAAAAAAACAAGGGAGTAAAAGGGTGGTTGTTTTGCACTAAGAACCCCACCCTATCATTCAAAAAAACAAGAAGCAAAACAGGTGGTGGTTTTAAGTGTAAAACCGCCACCCTATCATTAAAAAAAAAAGAAGCAAAATGGGTGGCGATTTTGCACTAAGAACCGCCACCCTAAGTATTTTGTTTTTTAAAAAAATATAGAATGGGTGGCTGTTGTTTTTAAAAAACAAAAGCCACCCTTTTTTTGGTGGTGTATTTTTGAACCGAGACTCTTTCGGCGACAGTTGGTGTCATCGGTTTAGGTAACGGTCAAAGAATCGCCCCCCTAAGTGCAAAACAACCGCCACCCAACCCCGGTTCTATACTAGTGATAAAGTGAATAAAAATAAAGGTAGCTTTGCGAATGGAAGTTTGTATTGGCTTTTTGAATGCAGTCGAATTGAGGTTGTTGATCCCAGAATAGAGAATGGTTCATGTCTTCTGCCACATGTTGCCGAAGAACATGATTTTTGAGGAGTGCTAAGTCAGTACCAGGATTCCTGCATTGGTTAAATAAAAGGAAGATTGTGTTATTCAACACTCCTTTTGATAGGATTGACCTAAGAGCATCTCCATTGCACTACTTCTACATCTCCTCTATTTTTTTTTACATGGAGGAGAGATAGAGACACAAAAAAAAATTATGGGTCCCACATTTTTCCCTTTTTCTAACTTTCCCTTTTTCTAACTTTCCTATTTTTTCCACTTTTTACCATAAATTCTCGTGCCCCTTATACATCTAGAAGTCCAACTTCCCATTCTCCACTATTATTTTATCATTATTTTTGAATTTTTTTTACATCTCTCATACTTTTTCACTTTTCTATCTCTTTTTTACTATAAATCCTCTATTCTCTTTTCAATTAAAATAATCATATTTTCTCCATCTCTCTCCTCCACATCATCCCTTAACATTTTCCCTACATCCACATGCAATGGAGATGCTCTAAGGGTCCTACATGGTTGTTGAGTAAGGATTCACAATATATCTCTTAGAGAATTCAAAAGAACAAATCCTACTATTTTGCTCCGGTTGTTCCATGTATTCATTGATTTGAGGTTGCAAATGGATCCACTTCCTCGTCATTTAGAGCTACTAGTACTCAAAGATGGGATGGTATTTTTAAGGTTTAGTAGTACTGTATACTTACTTCGGTTTGGGGTAGAGAAATTGCATAGAGTGACTAAACTATCAAATTTTTGCATAGCTTTAAGTGATGCTGAACTAATTCCTTATGCGATGTTCTCTCTGAGTTATCGGCAAGGTATTTGCAGCTAATGACTTTGACTTCCACTTTGATGTTCTCCCTATGTTATTGGCTAGGGATTTGCACCTAATGAACAGTGTTTCGAGAAAATGAAAAAATCTCATTTCCGAACACTATTTTATCCGTATTCAGGCTAAAAATAGGGAAACAATAGCGCAGTTTCTTCTTCCTAGAGGAAGCACTCAAGAAAAATGTTTTACCATTCCTTGTCCATATTTCATTGTCTCAGAGATTTCATCATGAATCAAGGGAGCTTTTTTTGTTTCTAGGTGAGCGTGTGATTGTTCTTGCCTTAAGTAACAGTCTTGTTTGTTGTCATGGTTATTCAATGAAGATTACATTTGCATCCCGTTGAGCTACTTGCATTTAAGTAACCCTATGCTTGATGGTCATTGTTGGAAAATCGACAGTACCGACATCGGCTTAGCTCTTGGCGCTCTCCCTATTCTAGTTGATCATTTTCAAAATTTCAAGGTTGTCCTAGTTCGTGATAGCATAAGGCATGAATGGCTCTGGTTTGATATCTATTCCGCGAGAACGACAACCTAGTCATGATTATATGAGTTGTGTATATGCAAGCATAAATAAAGAAAAATAAAGGAATTTTTGTGAACGGTAGTTTGTATTGGATTCTTAACTACAACCAAATTCTAATTGTTGACCCCAGAACTTAGAATGTTTCTTATGTTTTGCACTTGTTGCCAAAGAACATGATTTTTGTGGAGTCTCAAGTCGAGTACCAGAATTCTGCATTGGGAAAATGGAAGGATGGCTTTGTTACTCAACACTTTTTTTTTGACAAAATTGGTATATGGGTCCTACGTAGATGTTGGCTAGGGATTCATAATATTTTGCTCGAAGAATTGGAGAGAATAAATCCTTCTATTTTCCTCCGATTATTCCATTTATTGATTGATTTGAGGCTACAAATGGATCCATTTCATCACCGTTTATGCTACTAGTGTTCAGAGATGGATGTTATTTTTGAGGTTTAGTCATTCTACATATGTGCTCCAATTGGGAGCTAAGAAATTAGAAAAAGTGACTGAATCATCCATTTTTTGCATAGCTTTGACTGATTCTGAATGGATTCCTTATGCAATGTTCTATCTAAGTTATCGGCGAGGTATTTGAACCTAATGATTTTGACTTCTCATTTCATGTTGTCTCTATGTTGTTGGGTAGGGATTTTGCACCTAATAAAGGGTATTTTAGGAGAATCGAAAAATCTCGTTTCCAACCGCTTATTTATCCACATCCAGGTTGGAAATAGGCAAACAATAGCAGATTTCTTCTTCCAAGAGAAAGCACTCAATGGAAATGTTTAACCACATCCCGTCCATATTTCGTTGTCTCAGAGATTTTATCATGAATTACTCAGAGGTTTTCTCTTTCTTGGTAAGCGTGTGATTTTTCTTTCTTTAAGCAATGACCATACTTGCTGTTGTGGTTATTCGATGAAGATATACATGAGCAACCCGGTCAACAAATCATTTTAAGTATGTCGTGGCCTGATGGTCATTGTGAACGAATCGGAAGTAGTAGCATTGGCTTAGCTTTTGATCCTCTCCAGGATCTAGTTGATCATTTTCCAAATTTCAAGCTTCTTTGTTAGTGATTGCAGAAAGCAGGAAGGGGTTCTGGTTTTATATCTATTAAACTAAAATGAGGGTTTTATATCTATTGTAGAAGGTTTTTTTTTTGCAACTGCCAGTTTGTATTGGCTTCTCGAATGCAACAAATTTCGGTTGTTGATCCTGAAACTAAGAATGTTTCGTGTATTCTACCACCTATTGTGAAGAACATGATTTTTGTGAGCTCCCAAGTAGGGTACTAGAATTTTGTATTGGGGAAATGGAAGGAAAAATGTGTTATTCAATAGTTTCTTTTGGCAGGATTGATATATGAGTCATGCAGGACTGGTGGGCAGGGATTCATAGTATTTCTCTCAGGGAATTGGAGACGACAAATCCTTCTGTTTTTCTCCGGTTGTTCCATGTATTGAGATATTTGAGGTTGCATATGGATCCACTTCCTCGTTGTCTAGAGATACTAGCAATCAAACATGGGATGCTATTTTCTAGGTTTTGTCGTACCATGTACTTGCTTCTATTGGGGCTTGAGAAACTAGAAAGCCTTACTGAATTATCTAATTTTTTATATCTTTGAATGTTGCCGAACTGATTTTTTATGCGATGTTCTCTCTAAGTTAGCTATGGGGATTTGAACCTAGTGAGTTTGACTTCCTGTTGGATGTTCTCTTTAAGTTATCAACTTGTGATTTGTACCTAATGAAAGGTGTTTCGAGAATTGGAAAACTACATTTTCGACGGTTCATTTATCCGCATTCAGGTAAAAATAGAGAAACAACAGCAAATTTCTTCTTCCAAGAGAAACCACTAAATGAAAATGCTTTACCATTTCCCCGTCCACATTTTGTTGTCTCAGAGATTTCGTAATGAATCACAGAGAGCTTTTCTCTTTGTTGGTGAGCCTGTGACTTTTTTCTCATCAAAGAACGGTCTTGTTGGTTGTCGTGATTCTTTGATGAAGATATACATGTACAACTCGTTGAATAATTCTTTTTTAAGTATCCCATGACCTGATGGTCATTGTGAGAGAATTGTCAGTCGTAGAATTGACTTAGCTTTTGATCCTCTCTAGGACCTAGTTGATAGCATTAGGAAAGAAGGGCTGTGGTTTGATATCTATTCTACCGAAACAAAGGTGTGAACAAAATTAAATGAGTTTTTCATACGCTAGTTTTAACTTTATTTTTATAAAGTTAATTTGTTGGCATTTTCTATTTTCCATATTTGTAATTAAATTAATTAAATTTTATATTTAGTTAATTTAATTATGAATTTATTTGTTGGACTTTATTATCACATGGGTTTTTATTATAATCTTTGATTATTTAATGTGACAATCTTTGTTTGATTGTGATTATTATAACAAGAGAGTTCATTGAAGCTTGGAACCCTAATGGGCGTGCCCTACCAACCTTGGGTGTCCAGGTTCATTGTATCAAGTTTTTTTGTAAGAGTTTTATACCTTTTTACCTTGATACTAGATAAGGTAAGGATTTTATTTTATATTATTGTTTTACCTTATTTATTTATTCTACAACTAATAATATTCTTATTCCTTGTAGGAGTTGGAGTCCTATCTTAACTAAGAGTCTTGGTCAACAAGAAAACAAGTTACAATAAAGACACCAAAAAATAGAGAGGGATGTACATGTTTGGATCCTAGTAATTTTCGTCCCCCTCAATCTAGAGAAACATACCACCCTTTCCCCTAGTGCATGAATTGTTCGGGTTAATTTCTTGATTTAATTCTTGGACAAACCCTTTGTTAGCTTTGCATCAGGTCTCAAGTCTTCGGGAGGAGTCCAACCACTAATATAAGAGCCCACAACGCGTAGAGATCAATACGGGAGGTGCAGATCTATTGTGGGATCGCAGTTACTAGAAGGAAATGATGAGTGATGGGATGTTAGCTCGAATTACAGGCTAAGGAAGAAAGAACATGGAGTTTTTTCATTTAATTTCTAAGGTGTTGATTAATATATGCGTATATTAGTCTTTGGATTTCTTGGAAAGATTTAAACGCTTTGGATTTAGTGGATTGGTTTTGCTCGTAGGCGACAATCACATGATTTTTCCCAGTCGGGTTTCCACGTTAAAAAACTTTTCTGTTCTTATTATTTTTACTACACATAGTGTTCAATTTCGCATCGCGACTCAGACGCATCTGTCACACGTAGACGCATCTAGACTGCAATAATTTATAGATGCATCGAGAATTAAACAGTAAACTGTAACCAGTCAAAACTGACTCACGAAAAACTGTTCAAACACATCGCAATGTTTCAAACATATTTTAGACAACTTAGAATTTTCAAGCATAAGGTGTAGAAAAATAAAGATATTTTCACGAATGGTAGTTTGTATTAGCTTCTCGACTGACGATGAATTCTAGCCATTGATCTCAGAACTGAGATTGCTTCGTGTGTTCTATCACTTGTTACCAAGGAACATGATTTCTGAGGAGTGCCAAATTGGGTACCGAAATTTGGCATTCGAGAAATTGAATGAAGCCTGTGTTATTCAACACTCTTTTTATAAAGGTTGATATATGGGTTCTATATGGCCGTTGGGTAAGGATCCGCAATATTTCAAATGGAGAATTGGAGAGAACAAATTGTTCAGTTTTGCTTTAGTTGCTCAATGTATTGATTGATTAGGCATGGCAAATGGATGAAGTTCCCTATCGTTTACAGCTACTAGTACTCAAAGATGGGATGCTATTTTTGAGGTCTAGTCATACAGTATACTTGCTTCAATTGGGGGCTGAGAAATGGGAAGGAGTGACTGAATTATCCAATTTTTGCATAGCTTCAAGTGATGTCGAACTGATTATTTATACAATGTTCTCTCTTAGTTATCGGCAGGGTATTTGCACCTAATGACTTTGATTTCCTATTTGATGTTCTCTCTATGTTACCGGCTAGGGATTTGCACCTAAACGACAGGTCTTTTGAGAGTGTGGAAAAATCTCATTTCAGAACATTCTTTTATCCACATTCAGGTTAAAAATAGGGAAATAAGAATGGGTTTCTTCTTCCAAGGGAAAATACCCAATGAAAATGTTTTACCATTCTCTATTGACATTTCCTTTTTTTAGAGATTTTGTCATGAATCATGGAGATCTTTTCTCTTTCTTTGTGAGCCTTTGATTGTTCCCTCTTCAAGAACGGCCTTACTTGTTGACGTGGTTATTCCACAAAGATACACATGTACAACATTTTGAACAAGACAGTTTTAAGTATCTCGCGGTGGGATGGTAATTGCGAGAAAATCAACATTAGTAGCATTGGCCTTGCTTTGGATCCAATTCATGATAATATGTAGAACGAAGGGTTCTACTTTGATATCTATTCCACTAAAACAAAGGCTTGGACAAGATTGAATGATTTCTACATATGCCAGCATAAAGTAAAGAAAATAAAGATATTTTTTCAAATGGTGGTCTGTAGTGGCTTCTTGAATACGATTGAGTTCTGGTTGTTTATCCTAGAATTGAGAATGGTTCGGGTGTTTTGCCACCTGTTGTCGAAAAACATGATTTCTGCGGAGTCCAAAGTCGGTACGAGACCTTCATTTGAGACATCAAAGGAAGGCGGTCATTGGAGACATCGAAGGAAGGTGGGGTTATTCAAGACTTTCTTTGACAGGATTGATATTTGGGTCCTACATGGCTGTTGGGTAAGGCTTTACAATATTTCTCTTGGAAAATTGGAAAGAAAAAATCTTTTTTTTTGCTCATACTGTGTCATGCATTGATTGATTAGAGGCTATCAATGGATCTTTTTCCTGGTTATTTAGAGCTACTAGTAGTTAAAGATGGGATACTATTTTTTAGGTTTAGTTGTACTATATACTACTTCGATTGGGGACTAAAAAACTAGAAAGAATGACTGAATTATCCAATTTTTTCAAAGCTTTGAGTGATTTTGAATGGATTCCCTATGCGATGTTCTCTCTAAGTTATCGTCTAGGCATTTGAACCTAATGATTTTGACATCCTGTTTGATGTTTTCTCTATGTGATAGGCTAAGGATTTGCACCTAGAAAAGGGTTTTCAAGAGAATGGAAAAATCTCATTTCCGATCACTTATTCATCCATATCCAGGATAGAAATGGGGAAACAATGGCAGGTTTCTTCTTCCAAGGGAAAGTGCTCAATGAAAATGATTTACGACTTCCCGTCCACATTTCGTTGTCTCAAAGATTTCATCATGAATCATGGAGAGCTTTTCTCTTTCTTGGGAAGCCTATGATTTTTCTTTCCTTAAGCAATGGTCATGCTCATTGTCGTGGTTCTTCGATAAAGATATACATTGTGAGAAAATCAACAACAATAGCATTGGCTTAGCTTTTGATCCTCTACAGAATCTAGTTTATCATTTTTCCAATTTCAAGCAAATTCTGGTTTGTGGTAGCATGAGGTAGGAAGTGTTCTAGTTTGATATCTATTCCACCAAAACAATGGACTAAACAAGATTGAATGAGTTGTACATATACCAGCATTAAGTAAAGAAAAATGAAGGTATTTTTTGCGAATGGTAGTTTGTATTATCTTCTTGAATGCATTCGAATTCATGTTGTCGATCCTAGAACTGAGAATGCTTTGTGTCTTCTACCGCCTGTTGCCGAAGAACATTATTTCTAAGGAGTGTCAAGTCCGGTCCCAAAATTCTGCATCGATTAAATAAAAAGAATGCTATGTTATTCAATACTTTCTTTTGACAGGATTGATATATGGGTCCTACATGGTTGTTCGAGTAAAGATTCACAATATTTCTCGTAGAATTGGAAAGAACAAGTCCTTTTGTTTTGCTCCAGCTGTTCCATATATTGATTGATTTGAGGCTACAAATGGATCAACTTCCTCGATGTTTAGAGCCACTAGTACTTAAAGATGGGATGCTATTTTTTTAGGTTTAGTATTACTGTATATTTGCTTTGGTTGGGGGCTGATAAATGAGAAAGAGTGACTGAACTATCTAGTTTTTGAATAGATTTGAGTGATACTGAACTGATTCCTTATGCGATGTTCTGTCTAAGTTGTGGGGTAGGTATTTGCACCTAATGACTCTGACTTCCTATTTGATATTTTCTATATGTTATTGGCCAAGGATTTGCACCTAACGAAGGGTGTTTCTAGAGAATGGAAAAATCTCACTTCTGACAGCTCGTTTATGCGCATTCAAGCTAAAAATAGGAAAACAACATTGGCTTTTTCTTCCAAGAGAAAACACTCAATGAAAATGCTTTACCGTTCCCCATCCACATGTCGTTGTCTAAGAGATTTGGTCATGAATCACGAAGAGCTTTTCTTTTTCTTGGTAAGCCTGTGATTGTTCTCTCATCAAGCAATGGGCATATTTGTTGTTTTGGTTTTTCGACGAAGTTATACATGTGCAACCTATTGAATAAGTCATTTTTAAGTATCCGATGGCCTAATGGTCACTGTGAGAGAATCTTCAATCATAGCATTGGCTTCGCTTTTGATCATCTCTAGGATCTAGTTGATCATTTTTAAAATTTCAGGCTTGTCCTTGTTAGTGATAGCATGAGGCCAGAAAGGTTTGGGTTTGATATCTATTCCACCAAAATGAGAGCCTGAACAAAATTAAATGACATTTCAATATGCCAGCATAAAATAAAGCAAAATAAAGCTATTTTTGTGAATGGCAGTTCGTATTGGCTTCTTTAGTGCGGCTGAACTCTTGTTTTTTTTATCCTAGATCTAAGAAGATATCATGCGTTTTGCCACCTGTTGCCGAAGAACATGATTTCTTCGGACTCCCAGGTCGAGTACCAGAATTCTGCATTTGGGAAATGGTAGGGAGGATGTGTTATTCAATACTCTCTTTTAATAAGATTGATCTATGGGTCCTACATGGCTCTTGGGTACAAATTCACAATATTTTTTCGGAGAATTGGAGAGAGCAAATCATTCTATTTTGCTCCGGTTGTTCCATGTGTTGATTGATTTGAGGCTACAAATGGATTCTCTTTCTCATCGTTTAGAGCTACTAGTATTCAAAGACTGGGTTCTATTTTTGAAGTTTAGTCATACTACATACTTGCTTCAGTTGGGGACTAAGAAATTAGAGAGAGTGACTGAAGTATCTTATTTTTGCATAGCTTTGAATGATCCCAAACTAATTCATTATGTGATATTCTCTCGATGTTATCGGCTAGGTATTTGTACCTAATGATTTTGACTTCCTGTTTGATGTTCTATCTATGTTATGGGCTAGGGATTTGTACGTAACGAAGAGTGTTTTGAGAGAACGGAAAAATCTCAATTCCGAACTCCCTTTTACCTACATTCAGCCTAAATATAGGGAAACAATAGCGGGTTTCTTCTTCAAAGAGAAAGCATTGCATGAAGACATTTCACCATTCCCCGTCCATATTTCTTTGTCTCAAACGATTTTGTCATGAATCATGGGGAGCTTTTCTTTTTCTTGGTGAGCTTGTGATCTTTCTCCCCAAAATCAACGGTCTTGTTTGTTTTCTTGGTTCTTTGACAAATATATACATGTTAAACCTATTGAGCAAGTCTTTTTTAAGTATCCCATAGCCTAATAGCCATTGTGAGAGAATAGACGGTAGTAGCATTGGCTTAGCTTTTGGTCCTCACTGGGATCTAGTAGATCATTTTCCAAATTTCAAGTTTGTACTGGTTCGTGATAGCACGAGGCAGGAAGAGTTCTGGTTTGATATCTGTTCCATCAAAATGATGGCTCGAACATGATTAAATGAGTTCTATATATGCTAGCATAAGGTGAGGAAAAATAAAGGTATTTCTGCGAATGGTAGTTTGTATTGGCATCTTGAATGCGCTTGAATTCTGATTGTTGATCCTATAACTAAGAATTATCATGTGTTCTGCCACCTATTGGTGAAGAACATGATTTCTACGGAGTCCCATGTCAGGTACTAGAATTCTGCATTAGGAAAATGGAAGACATATTGTGTTATTCAACATTCTCTTTTGACAGAATTTATATATGACTTCTACAGGGCTATTGGGTAAGGTTAATAATATTTCTCTCGGAGAATTGAGAGAACAAATCCTTCTCTTTTGCTTCAATTGTTCCATGTATTGATTTGAGGTGGAAAATGGATTCATTTCTTCGTTATTTAGAGTTACTAGTATTCAAAGATGGGATGCTATTGTTGAAGTTTAGTCATAATATGTACTTGCCTGGGTTGGAGGCAGAGAAACTAGAAAGAGTGATTGAATTATCTAGTTTTTGCATAGCTTTGATTGATGTCAAATTGATTCCTTATGCGACGAGCCTCGTTCGCTCATGAGCCTTGTATTACAATTATTTTATCTGTAAGTATTTTTGCAAGATGCATTTTTGATTCTTTCTTTCACTTGGTGTATATGCCATAAGGTTTTCTACCCTATTTTTTTCGTTTTATTAATTTTTTTCTATATCGAAAATGGACCTAACATAATTGTAAAACCTAAACTTTGACATTGATTTTGTTTCTATATCAGAAATGGACTGAGCATAATTGTAAAACCCAAACTTTGACTTTAAACATTAATGGTAGAAACTTTCTTTACTTCTACTCTCTACAAGAGGTTCGGGCTGAAAAATTGTGGTGTTGGTGTTGTAAAATTACCAACTGGTGGCAGTAAGGGGCGGCAAAGGAAAAACTTGTATGGCAGCGTACTCCTTCCAATCGTATTTGTTGCATGCTCATATTTATTTCTCCTGTACGCTATGAAGCACGGAAACTCCTAAAAGGAAAACGTTTCGTGTCGGAAATTTTTTGGAAACCAAAACTCTCTGGAAACCCTTTGGAAATGTTTCGGAAACTCTAAAAAAGTTTCCTATTTTTTAATAAATTTGGAAACTCTCTGGAAACTTTGTGAACACTCTATTGAAACTTTTAAGGAACTTTTTGGAAACTTTATGTTCAAAAAATTTAATTGTTGAACTTTTTAAGTTTTCTAGTTTTAGTATTGCTTCATTTTAGTAATTATTTTTTTATGACAATGAACTTAAAATTTTAATTAGATGGGTTAATTTTGATATTTTGGTTATCTAGTTCATATTAAATAATTTTTTAAAGTTGGATTTTGAAATTATATAGGAAAATAAATAATTGTTACATAACGTTTCCATAATATTTCGTGTCCTACAGTTTTTAAAAATCATGTTTTCCTATTTCATTTCATGTCCCGTTGCGTATCACGTTTCCATTTCCGCGTAACTTAGCCTGTACGCATGCGATTTTGTGTGTTGATTAGGAGGTTGATATGGAATATTGTTCTTGGACTTTTCTTGTGTAATTTTGTGGGTTGATTAAGAGTTTTATTTTGAATTTGCATAGATTGTTTATGCAAAAGTGCGTGATATAGTTCTTTAGTTTAGGTGTTTAATTTTTATTCACTTGTTAAGGTTTTAATTTATGAAATTTATTGTTATAATCTAAAGAAAATTCATATGAAACAATGGTGGAAGAATGACTAAAGCTCTAAAGTAATTGACATGGTCTGCAATTTTTGACATGCAGACTGATATTTGACATTGAGGTCCTACGTGTTTGTAGAATATCGACTAATATTGATTCACAATGTGCGCATGCACACACACTAGGGTGGTACACGTGTGTTGCACGTGGAGTGGCCAGTGTATAGTCTAGAACAGGATGAATATTATTGTAAGGTGCTATGGATATTGAATTTATGAAAACGATTTGATTATTTGTGGACATTTGTTTCAATTAGTTTATTGTGAGTTACTGTAAGAATTAATAGTTGGAGTTAAGATAAAAAAAAAAAAAGCATCATGAAATGACAAAAGTAATATTTTCTTAAAACATTTTCTTCTTGTCCTATTAAGATAAAGGAATTTGATTGAAGATCACTTTTGATTCTTACTGCCAAAAGAGTTGGATACAAGAATGTAGAGAAACCATATATTCAGGGTACAATGTAACCCAAGTAATTGAGTACTCCAAACAAAATTGAAATAAATTTTTCGAAATTAATTGAAATACCAAAATGAAAGCGCTTAGACAAGTTCTCAATTAGCATATGTGATATAAGAATCGACTTGGGCAAAAATATATTAGTTTTAAGAAGGGATCAGCCACGAGTTAGGTAGAGGAGTATTGCTGGATGAATAAAGCTTGTGGTACACACAAAGTGAATAAAGCTTGCCGGATTTGGTATAACCCGATGATACTATTGTCATTTTATCACAAAAATGAAAAAACACTTATCATGTGCCTGTGACTAGTAAAACAAGAATTAAATTAAAAAAATTCCAAAAAAAATGATATATGAAACCAAAAATCGTGGGAATCAACAAGATTCATAAAGGATACGCACAAAGTAATAAGTACATTATACTCGATGGTTCATTAGAACGCATGATTCAATGAAGTTTGACTATTTGTAAACAAATAGCGATTTTTCCAAATGGAACGTTAGATGTGATTCAATCATTTTAATTCAATGCTGGCTGTTTGCATTTCTTTGCTGCTTGCATTGTCTCACGGACAACAAATAACTAAGAAGTACAATGTATTTGACTAGCTAATAACTAACAACTTCATATTCATTTTTGTATTCTCTTTCTTTGTTCTATGCTACCTTATTACAGAGTATTCATCTTTTTGTGTACAGTTTTCATAGGTCGAAGCACAAAACTGATTGTACACAAAACTGAGAACATTACTATAATTTTATAAAGCGAAATGAATCAGGGTGAACCCATTTGGAAGAGTAAGAGAGTTGGATCGACAGTGAGGATTTTGGGGGCATCACAGCGTGAGAGATCAACAAATTAGAGTAAGAAGATGACACACCCCGCACCAAATTATCTTCAACAACTTGATACGTGGCATGCGCCAGCGATGGATGACAACTAAGTGCCGGATCCACCACGAGGGCAAGCTGTAACTGTCGTGTAACTACGTGATCTATCTAAATTTTAAATAATAATAAAAATACTTTTGTAGAAATTCCGACAGAGTTTCCCCTGTATTTTAGATGTGTCCACCCTGTAAGAATTTATTTCAACTCAAAACATTCACCCAACATAACACAAATCTCCTTCCCAATAGAGAAATATTGAAATCATTAAGGTCAATAACATTCACCATACTTCAACATCAATATGATTTCCAAAACTTGGACAAAGATGAAGTTGAAAGGGACTAATAAATGACCAAATAAATGAACAAATGAATCTACTACTAAAACCTACTCTAAAAGCGAATGCAAAATCCCGACTGATGAATCAACAAATAAATGAACCGTACTACCTAAATGAAAAGTGATGGTGGTGGTGGTCAACCGGCAATCCAAACTCAAGCTCAACTGCTTCCTGGTAAGAAAAACATTAGGAAAATACGTGAGTTCTATAACCCAGTGAGTGGATAAGTTTAAAAACACACACACACACACACACAGATATATATATATATATATATATAGATATATATTTCTAAAGTATTTCATATTATATAGTTTTGGAGAAAATTTCTGAACTTGTTAAAGTGTAAGCATAACCGAAAAATACTACAAGAATCTCTAAGTAAGTTTCCAAGTGAAATACTTAAATAAGGCTGAATAACATCATTGAAACTAATGCTACAAGCTGGTACTTGAGACCTGTACAAGGTTCCGAGATTCTTAAAGTATTGGGAGTTAAGTTTAAATTAAACACAGTATAATTACAATTAAGCTGAAAATACCACCAAAAATACCAATGAGTAACAACACACATGTGCAGAGAAACTCGATACACAAGGCGAACTGCTCAAGCTGAGCTAATAACTGAATAATTGGTCATATGCGCTCAGAGCAAGCCCAAAGGCTAAACACCACCATGCACGACCCCAAGCCTATGTGATTACGGTGATGGGTCCCCAAGACCTATATGAGCTGGTCATACATTGTGGAACGAATCACAACAGTGCAGAGCGGGTAAATCTAACAAGGCACTTTATGATGGTTTTTAAAAGAATTTTCGCATAATCTTTTAGAAAGGAAACTTTGCCTAATAAAATTCATAATTTTCTGAGATATTTAATGCAACAACATGTCATGATAATCTCTAGAAACATATTGGAATTTAAAACGTGCTACTTTATAAAAAAAATATAGTTTTTCCACTCACAAAACCATGAACTGCTTCTAGTTCGGCTGGTAAGCTTCCCCAATCGTTTAGTCACCACCTGGAATAATGAAAGTATCCTAATTAGGATCTACACACTTGGATTCCCAACCAATGGCCTAACCACATTCAATACTAAGTTTTAACTATTCTAACAATCCCTAATTCCTCCATTTCATTCTTCTTTTATTGATTTTACAATATTTCATGCGATTAGAACCACCCAATTGAATCATGAAGTAAATCCCTAAATTTTCAACATCTAGGCAAGGTGGGTTTCAATCCACTTCATCACCCACTACTCAATTACCATCAATTCCACTTCAGAATAATTAATTAGGGTAAGTAAAAATCTTAATAACACCTAATTAACCCAACCAAATGATAAATTTCAAATTCCCAATATCTATTGGTAAAACCCTAAAATTAATTCCACTATTTACCTTGAACTTACTAAGGAAAAATTGAAGAAATACACTTACCACGCGAAACCATGACAAACCCAAGCTTTGTCCTTCCTTTTTCCCTTTTCTTTTCCTCCTTTTTATTTCTTTTTCCCTTTCCTCCCTCAGAGCATCGCTTCCTGGTTTGCTATCCACGAATTCCAATTGAGGCTTGTTTTGGTTGTATTGCATATATATATATATATATATATATATAATTTTCCAAGTAAGGTCCCTCTCCTTTATTTACTTAATACAAGTTGGTCCCCCTCAGCTAATATTGCATCACTAACCCACAATTTTCTAATTAACTCAATTAAGTCCATAAAATTTCTATAGACCAAATTAAATTCCTTTAAAACTTTGACTTTGACCCTCAATTAATGACTTTGACCAAGTAGTGGTTGAAATTTAAATAAGCAAAAATTCGGGTCGTAACAACCTTACCTCCTTAAAAAGAATTTCGTCCTCGAAATTCACTCAGCTACTGTATGAAGAGGTTAGGGTACTTAGCTCACATCTGCTCTTTGTTCTCCCAAGTAGCTTCTTCCACTGGATGATTCTTCCATGACACCTGAACTAGATTGGCAATCGCTTTATTGTTTTTTATCTGCTGTCTTCTGCTAAGTATTCTATCAGGTTCCTCATCGTATATCAAATTCTCCCTTAATTCAACTGGTTGTGCCTCTAAGTTATGAGATGGGTCCGAGATGTACTTGCGAAGCATGGGAACATGAAATACATCATGAATCCTAGATAGCTCGCTCGGTAGAGCTAAACGATAAGCGACCCGCCAAATTTCCTCAATGATCTCATAAGGCCCTATATAACGTGGGCTTAGCTTTCCTCGCCTGCCAAATCTCAATACACCTTTCCACGGAGATAGTCGTAAAAACACTTTATCCCCAACTACAAATTTAAGATCTCTTCTACCTTTATCAGCATAGCTTTTCTACCTATCCTGAGCTGCTTTCAATCGTTCTCTAATTATCGATATATTTTCTGAAGTGAGTTGTAGCAACTCACGTCCCATTAACTCTCGTTCTCCTACTTCACTCCAACAAACGGGGTTCCTGCATTTCTTACCATACAAAGCTTGAAAAGGAGCCATGCCTATGCTAAAATGGTAGCTATTATTGTAAACGAACTCCATCAAAGCTAAGTGGTTATCCCAACTTCCTTTAAATTCAAGGGTGCAAGCTCAAGCATATCTTCCAAAGGTTTGTATGGTTCATTATGATTGCCCATCTGTCTGCGGGTGAAATGCGGTACTAAGGTGTTGTTTAGTGCCCAAAGCATTCTGTAGTTTCGGCCAGAACTTAGAAGTCAACCTGGAATCTCTATCTTAAACAATTGAGACTGGAATTCCGTATAAACACACTATCTCATCCACATACAACTTAGCCAATGTATTTAAAGGATCGGTTTCTTTAATTGGAAGGAATCTAGCAGTTTTCATCAACCGATCAACAATCACTGAAACTCCATCATTTCCACGCTGCGTATGAGGAAGGATAAATAGAAAGTCCATAGTAATCTGTTCCCATTTCCACTCCGGAATAGGCAAGTGCTATAGTAATCTAGCTTCCTTTTCACGATCTAGCTTTACCTGCTGACAGACCAAACATTTTGACACAAACTCAGCTATCTCTTTCTTCATGCCTAACCACCAGTAATGATCTTTCAATGTGTGGTACATCTTAGTACAGCCTTGGTCCATAGCATAAGTTGAATTGTGCGCTTCCTCTAAAATCTCCCTCTTCAATTCTTCAATGTTAGGAACACATAATCGGTTCCCCATAACTAAAGTACCATCATCTGCGATTGCATAATCTTTTCGTAATCTGAGATCAACCTCCTCCTTAAGTTTCTTAAGTGACAAATGCCGAAATTGTGCTTCCTTAACCTTAGCAACCAAGGTAGGTCTCACATGGAAGCTGGCAAGTATCCCTCCTGTTGGAGTTGTGGACAATTCTGTATTCAACTTCTTGAACTCAGCAATCAACAAAGCTACCATTGTATTAGTCTGTGCTGAAGAAATAGTCTTTCTACTGAGAGCATCTGCCACAACATTCGCTTTTCCTGGATGATAATCGATCTTACAATCGTAGTCCTTAATCAGCTCAAGCCATCTCCTTTCTCTCAAATTTAACTCTTTCTGATCAAATCTATACTTCAAACTCTTATGATCAGTGTAAATCTGGCATTTCTCGCCATAAAGGTAGTGCCTCCAAATTTTAAGAGCTAATACCACCGCAACCAACTCTAGATCACGTGTTGGGTAATTCAACTCATGTTTCTTCAATTGTCTTGAAGCATAAGCTATGACCTTCCGGTTCTGCATCAAAATGCAACCCAAACCTTGTCCTGAAGCATCACTGTATATCACAAATTCTTCACCTGGAGATGGAAGCGTTAATATAGGTGAAGAAGACAACCAACGCTTCAATTCCAAGAAACTTTTCTCACATTGTTCTGTCTAGACAAATTTAGCATCTTTACGAGTCAAACTGGTCAATGGAAGAGCTATTCTAGAAAACCCTTCTATGAATCAATAGTAATAACCTGCTAGCCCAACGAAGCTTCGAACCTCTATAGCATTAGTAGGACGTTCCCATTTAAGAACTGCTTAGTCTTGATAGGGTCTATGTAAATGCCTTTTGGTGAGATTACATGACCCAAGAATACTACTTTGTCAAGCCAGAATTCACACTTACTGAACTTGGCGTATAACTGCTTGTCTCGCATAACCTGCAAAATAATCTTCTAGTGCTCCGCATGTTCATCACGGCTGCGAGAATAGATGACTGTATCATCGATAAAGGCGATCACAAATCTATCAAGATACGGCTGGAGAACTCTATTTATAAGATCCATAAATACTGCTGGGGCATTGGTTAACCCGAATGGCATAACCAAGAACTCATAGTGGTCGTATCAAGACCTGAAAGCCATCTTCGATATATCCACCTCTCTGATCTTAAGTTGATGGTAGCCTGAACACAAATCAATCTTCGAGAATACTATAGCATCTCTGAGTTGGTCAAACAAGTCATCGATCCGGGGTAAAGGATATTTGTTACGGATAGTTACCTTATTCAGTTGCCTGTAGTCGATACACAATCTCTTGATGCCGTCTTTCTTTTTCACAAATAAAATTGGCACTCCCCAGGGAGATACGCTGGGCCTGATGAAACCCTTATCAACCAAATCTTCCAACTGAGCTTTTAATTCCTTAAGTTCTTTAGGAGCCATCCGATATGGTGCCTGTGAAATAGGTGTTGTCCTTGGTACTAGATCAATTGTGAATTCAACTTCCTGTTTGGTGGTAAGCCAGGAAGATCCTCTGGAAATACATCGGAAAAATCTTACACAACTGGGATATCCTCTAGTTTTAATTCGATGACCTGGGTATCTATCACATGAGGCAGATACACTTAGCAACCTTTTCTTAGCAATCTTCCAGCATCCAGTGCAGATGTTACACAAGATGATAGAACCCTACGTTCTCCATACAGAATAATTTTAGGTTTTCCCGGCCTCTCAAACACAACTTTCTTGCGATAGTAGTCAACGGTGGCATGGTTCTCAGCTAAAAAGTCCATGCCAAGAATAACATCGAACTCACAAATTTCAAGAAGAACTAGGTTTTCCTTTAATTCATGATTATTCACCTTAATAACACAATCCTTATACCGACTGTCAGCTACTAGTGACACCCCTACTGGAGTTGTCACAACCAAAATTGTTTCTAAATGCTCTAACACATGGTTAGCATAAATGGTAAATGCATGTGAAACCAACGAATGGGTAGCACCGGAATCAATCAAAATGCGAGCATTTCTACCAAAGATAGACAACGTACCCATAATCACGTCGGTCAACTCCTCGGCCTCCTGCTGAGTCATAGCAAAAACCTTTCCCTGAGTCCTTGGACGTCCACCCTGACTTCCTTGCCTATCACCATTGCTATTAGTCACATTCGGCTGTGCTACACTCGCTGATTTATTATTTCCTACAACTACATTCATCTGACCCTGTCTCGTGCTATTAGGCCCCAACTGTGGAGATATGACGTACGAAGCTCCACCCTCTTGCAGGGTTGGACAATTATGACGCATGTGCCCCGGCTGTCCACAGTGAAAGCAAACATTTGCCCCTTAAGGTAGTCCCCTAGATAGAACTTCCCACACGTCGGACACTGAGGGTATCTATTGGAGTGAGATCCTGAATCTTGTGTTGACCCAACTCTCTGGGAAGGAAGATTCTGCTTGATAGCTCATAGGCTACTGTATAGAATGCTGACTATATCCTGAGCTCTGACTAGAACTGGGACCTCGAGACTTAGAGTTGAAGCTATTGGTATGATTTACACCCCGCCGAAAATTCTGTCTATTCTTCGTGAAATGCCCATGGGAGTTTCCAGGTTGAGTTTGGCTATTATGATGTTTCACGATCATGTCTCGACAGTTTCCCTTAGCAATATACTTTTCGACTCTTACAGCTGCCTCCACGAGCGCGGTTGAACTCCCATGACCTTGACAGCTGACTGAAGCTACAATCTCCCCTTTTCACCCCTCTTCAAATCTCTTACACTGATCATTCTCTCATGGTACCAAGTTCCTGGCATATTTCAGCAAGTTCATAAACTTCTTATGCTACTAAGTCACTGTCATAGACCCCTAGACCAACTTCAAAAATTCACTCTGTTTGCTGCTTCGGAAGGACTGGGGGTAACAGGCTTCATCAAAAGATGTCTTGAAAGCTTTCCAAGTAATGGTGGTCGGATCAACTTGTCTAGCCTCGAAAGAATCCCACCAATCAATAGCTAAACCCTTCAATAAGAATGAAGCAAGGAAGACTCTCTTATCTTGAGGGCATTCCATGATCATGAATATCCGCTCAATGCTCCTTATCCAGGCGTCGGCATCAGCTGGATCATCCGTACCTTCAAACTCTTTCGCTCTTAATTTAAGTGCCTTCTCAATACTGGTATCTTGCTCATATTTTGGCAAAAGAGTGGCAAGGGCTGAAGCCAGCTGAGCAGTTAAATTTGTATTTGGGGTTGCATTTTCGTGTTCATTTCTAGTTGGAGCCATATCCACCTATGTAGGCCCATCACGGAACTGATCAACCGACTCCTCTACTATTCCCTCCTGCCTAACGTCTCCCTCAGGAACGTGTTGAGCATGGGATCGTGCCCGACTGTGAGTTGTTGCGCCACCACGTGCCATGATGCTCTACAAAATGATATGAGATTATGAGCAAAAATGTGCAATGCAACTTTTAAAAACTTGAAAGGGAGACTTGACGCAATCCTAGACCCTAGACCATGCTCTGATACCACTGGCATGCCCCGCACCAAATTATATTCAATAACTTGACACGTGGCATGCGCCAGCAATGGATGACAACTAAGTGCCGGATCCACCACTGTAGTGACCGTGAATTTCTTAAATCAAATATTTAATTAAAGTGAAAATCTCAAACGTGTCGCTACAATTTTACCTATAGAATTAAATAGCGTACACTCGTCTAGTTAAAATTTTATAATATTTACTATTATATTGAATTATTTAAAATAAAAATAAATAACAAAAATTTATAAAATATTTATTTATTTTTAATTTATGTTTGAGGACCAAACTTTAGAAATCATTCGTTTTAATCCATAAACTTTAACTTCTTGTTCAATTATAATTTTATTTATATTTTTAAAACCCAACTATAGGCCCATTTGTAGCCCAATTATATTTCTTAAGCTACAAGGAAAGCCCAATTAGAGTTAACCTAGTTTCTTACCCTATATACATAAGTTAAGGTTGTTTTTCAAAAACCTAGCCTCTCTATTCTCCCATCTTTTCCCAAATAGTACCTCCTAAATCATCTTGTTCAATCACATTCAAGAAACCAACTATCATCTAGAGGTAAGATTTCTTGATGTTTTAATTCATATTTCCATTTTTTTTATTTTTTTATTTATTTTTGTTATTTTAAGTTTTTAATCATCTAGTTGTATTTTCACTTGAATTTACAATACAAACATATACAATATACGTATATACACGCCACCACCGTCTCACCCGCCGGCCGACCACCGCACCACCGCCGTCGCCCACCGCCACAACTCCACCACGGAAGCACCATTAACACCATCTTCTCCACTACAACCCACACACATACACATATACGCATATATACGCTCATATATACATACACACCATAACCAAACTCGGCCCAAACTTCATCCACGCTCAAAAATCCACTTCACAACACAAAAACCACACCAACACCTTCCTCTAGCTTCCCACAACATCATAGACTAGTTTAATTTCGAAAATGGTAAGTAATTTGATCGAATTTTTAAAATCCCCAATTTTTACTCAAGCTTCAAACGCCCAAAATTCGACCCAACTAGTCATCGTTTCATTCAATAAAGACCACCAATAGCTTCACCACCTTCATCTCCACTTTCGCCGGCCTTTTGCCGGAAGTGACGAGAAAGAGAGGAAGAATCGAGAGAGAGAGCGAGACCCAAGAGAGAAGCTGTGTGAGCGAGAGAGCATGAGGAAGAAGAGAGAGACCCGTGTGTATAGATTGAATTTTTTGGAAATTGCATGCCAAGTCCCTCAAGTTCGTTGATTAGTTTAAGTTGGCCCCTATAGTTTATTTAATTTACAAATCCCCAAGCTTTTAATTTTTACAATTTAATCCATAAACATTATTTACAGCTTCAATCCCCTATTTTATTTATTTTATTTAAATGAGCCCTCAAATTTTATGTAATTTCAAGTCCCTAACTTTCAATTGTTGCAATTTGACCCCTAAACTTTTATTTCACTTTAAATCCTTCAATTTCTTTTTCACATTTAATTTAACCCCCAAAATTTAATTGCATATTAGTCCCTCATGTTTTAAAAATCCTATAATTGAGTCGAAAATATTTTTAGTTCACTTTTAGTCCTCAAACTATTAAATTCTTTCAAATTGACCCCCAATGTTTTATATTCTTTCTATTTTGGTCCACAAACTTCTATATTACTTATAGATACTTATATTGTAAGAATATTAACATAAATTAAATTCGTTATTGACTAGACGAGGCGTACCAATAGCTAGAGGACTGATTTTCACCGCTTAGTAGGCTCAAAACTCGAGAGATACTTTAGGTAGGCTCAAAAGACTCATTTTTACTTATCGCGCAATTATTGTTAATTATTTGTACTATATGAGTGTGCAAATGTATGTAATTGATGTGACTGCTTGCCTTCGGGTCTAGACTTGCCTTCGGGCCCAGAGTTACCTTCGGGTAAAGAATTGCCTTTGGGCCCAGAGTTACCTTCGGGTAAGAGAATTGCCTTCGGGCCTAGAGCTGCCTTCGGGCAAATTACTTGCTGCCTAGAGTCGCTTTCTGCCCAGAGTTACCTTCGGGTATTATATTACAGAGTTCACATGACTATTTGCCTTATATACTTGTATAGATGATTAACTTGCGCAGAGCCTACTGAGTATTGTTTAAATACTCACGCCTTTCATTCTTTTACAGATTGAGGAGTTCGGGGGCGTGACGAGGCATGGGAGTTCTATTTAGGCTTATTAAATAAATGAATTTACTTCCGTTGTTGTTTTGGTAATCCCGATGTATGGGATTATGTCATTTTCAAACCCTTGATCTACTTAGTAACTCGTTTTGGATGGTTTGGACGTTTGGTGTTCAATAATTTTTAAAACACTTTAGATGGTTGTTACATCAAAAGAATTTCCGCTTTTAATTATTTAATATATTTCCGCATTTAATATTAGAAGACAAAATGGTTAGTTTTAAAGAAAGATCTAGCGTTCCGAGTTCTTCGAACTCGGGGCGTTACAACTACTAAGGCAAACTGTAACTGTGTGATATTATATAAATTTTAAATAATAATAAAAAGAGTTTTGTAGAAATTCCGGCAGAGTTTCTCCTGTATTTTAGATGTATCCACTCTGGAAGAATTTATTTCAACTCAAAACATTCACCCAACATAACACAATTCTCCTTCCCAATAGAGAAATATCGAAATCATTAAGGTCAATAACATTTACCATACTCCAACATCAATATGATTTCCAAAACTTGGAAAAAGACGAAGTTGAAAGGGACTAATAAATGAGCAAATAAATGAACAAATGAATCTACTACTAAAACCTATTCTAAAAGCGAATGCAAAATCCCGACTGATGAATGAACAAATAAATGAACCGTACTACCTAAAAGAAAAGTGTTCGTGGTGGTGGTCAACCGGCAATCCAAACTCAAGCTCAACTGCGTCCTGATAAGAAAAACATTAGGAAAATACGTGAGTTTTATAACCCAGTGAGTGGATGAGTTTGAAAAAAAACACACACACACACACACACATACATATATATATATATATATATATATATATATAAAGTATTTCATATTATATAGTTTTGGAGAAAATTTCTAAAACTTGTTAAAGTGTAAGCATAACCAAAATACTACAAGAATCGCCAAGTAAGTTTCCAAGTGAAATACTAAAATAACACTGAATAACATCATTGAAACTAATGCTACAAGCTGGTACTTGAGACCTAAACAAGGTTCCGAGATTCTGAAAGTATTGGAAGTTAAGTTTAAAGTTAACACTATGTAATTATAATTAAGCTGAAAATACCACCAAAAATACCAATGAGTAACAACACACATGTGCAGAGAAACTCAATGCACAAGGCGAACTACTCAAGCTGAGCTAATTACTGAATAACTGGTGATACGCCCGCAGAGCAAGCCCCAAAGGCTAAACACCGCCATACACGGCCTCAAGCCTATGTGTGTACGGTGATGGGTCCCCAAGACCTATATAAGCTGGTCATACACTGTGGAATGAATCACAATAGTGCAGAGAGGATAAATCTAACAAGACACTTTATGATGGTTTTTAAAAGAATTTTCACATAATCTTTTAGAAACGAAACTCTACATCATAAAATTCATAATTTTCTGAGATATTTATTGCAACAACATGTCATGATAATCTCTGGAAGCATATTGGAATTTAAAACGTGCTACTTAATGAAAAATATAGTTTTTCCGCTCACAGAACCACAAACTGCTTCTAGTTCGGCTGGTAAGCTTCCCCAAGCTTTTCGTCACCACCTGAAATAATTAAAGTATCCTAATTAGGATCTACACACTTAGATTCCTAACCAATGGCCTAACCACATTCAATACCAAGTTTTAACTTTTCTAACAATCCCTAATTTTTCCATTTCATTACCTCATTCCTCTTCTTTTATTGATTTTACAATATTTCATGCCATTACAACCACCCAATTGAATCACGAAGTAAATCCCTAAATTTTCAACATCTAGGTAAGGTGGGTTTCAATCCATTTCATCACCCACTACTCAATTACCATTAATTCCACTTCAATAATTAATTAGGGTAAATTAACATCTTAATAACACCTAATTAACCCAACCCAATGATAAATTTCGAATCCCCAATATCTATTGGTAAAACCCTAAAATTAATTCCACTATTTACCTTGAACTTACTAGGAAAAATTGAAGAAATACACTTACCACGCGAAACCACGATGAACCCAAGCTTTCTCCTTCCTTTTTCCCTTTTCTTTTCCTCATTTTTCTTTGTTTTTCCCTTTCCTCGTCGTAGGCACGACTTCTGGTTTGCTATCCACGAATTCCAATTGAGGCTTGTTTTGTTTGTATTGCATAAACTTTCTATAGACCAAATTAAATTCCTTTAAAACTTTGATTTTGACCCTCAATTAATGACTTTGATCAAGTAGTGGTTGAAATTTAAATAAGCGAAAATTCGGGTCGTAACAGAAGATCTAGTCAAAGTAGAGATCCGGCTAATAAAGAGCACAATCTCATAGGATTTTCATCGGATTCAAAAAGGACAAAGAGACTCAATGATAAAAAGAAAATTAATTTCTTGACATTCAAGAGGAAAATTAATTTCTTGACATTCAAGTTTTCCCACAAAATTTTTACCATTCTAAAAGAAAGAATTAAGCATGATTGAATATGAAGTTCATAAATCATATATACAACTCAAATACACAAAGTCAAAGGTTCTTTTATATATTATATAACATGGCAACAACTTTGACCCTTTCCGCTAAGACCTTCAAAAAGGTTTGAGAAAAGAAATGAAAGGAGAAGCGAGATATTCAAGTCACAATTGAGAATACCAGACATTGAAATTCATTCTAAACCACAAAAAGAAAAATATTCAAGTTTTTCGACCAAAAAAAAAAATCAGTTGAACAAAAAAAAAATCATAAGGAAAAGTTACCTTTGCCGCTTATGATGGTACACAATTTATTTTCCAATGGCCAAAATACCACATTGGTATTTAAAAAATCACACTTTTGACAATTTGATATTTTTAATGTCTTCGGTGGCAAATTAGAATTTTAAACTTAAATTTTGCGCACTTAAGTACATTTTGCTCGCCACCGATGGAATCCTAAATAAAATAATATTATTTTATATTTTTCGCATTTTTCCACCATTTACCACCATTTTTGTCCACTTTTCACTTTTTATAAAATCATATCTCCTCCCCCACTTGAACAATGGTGGTTGACCTCCCAAACCACCGATCATTCCAATCAAACTCACAAGCGTTAAAGCTTGCTTAGCTTTGAATAGGTCACCATGGAGATCGTCGATGACAATAAAGTGATGGGTTGCATAAAAAACATTTGGAAGGGAAGCAAACGTGTTGGATCCTTTAGATCTTTTGCATTCTCGGTTTTGATCGAATCTCGGCTTGGGTCAGGAACCTAGGGTAAGAAAATTCCACCTCCGACAAAGAAATCGATGAAAGTGTCGACAGAGCAAGAGAGCAGCGAAGAGACTTTCATAGTTCATTTGGGGTTACATTATTTTTTCAATTTTATCGTAATTGCTTTTTAATAATATTGGTTGACAGTGATTTTCTCATCAATTTAAGGAATTCAATTTGTTGATGCTAAAAATTGAATTTTAAAAAATGGTGGAAAAATATCAGGATTCCATCGACGGTGAGGAAAATGTACTTAAGAGGACAAAATTTGAGTTTAAAATACCAATTTGTCTCTAGAGACATTAAAAATACCCAATTATCAAAAGTGTGATTTTTAAAATACCAATTGTGTATTTTCACCATTTTGCAACATTAAAAATATGTAGTAATAATAATAATTTAAACCAAACACACAATGAGAGACCTCATGAATCTGCCTAATCAATTGACAAAAGAAAATAATTAACCAAAGACATAAAAATGAATAATGTAAACATTATCATATCATGAAAACTTTAAGGTTGAATTCATTCCTCTAAGTCAAGAAGTGCTAGAATCACTATGGACTTTTGTTATAATGCATGTTGTCCACTACAAAATTTCCAAACCAAGTCAAAGTGGTCCCAAACATTTTTAGACAGTAATAATTAAAAATACAAATATCATTCAAACAAAATAACAAATATTGCATCAGTCTAGAAATTAATTCAACTTGTATTTTGTATTACAATATTGAATCAACTTTGACATTTGATACTTATAAAAAGTAAGATGACAATATAAAAAACTCTTACAGCTACTTGGGTTAAGGGAAACATACGTACCAAAATTCAGGCTAGGAAATCATCAATCGAAACTTTGAGCGAAAATCTTGGGAGCCAGCTTTTTCCTCAAACTTGAAATGTGTTCCTAATGCACGATCTCCAACGTATGGCAGCATAAAGGAGGTCAATATGCTTTACCACAAAAACACCATAGTCATACCTGCATATAGTACCATAATCTTAGCATGATATGCAACAGAACATAACACAACTACTCATACACATATTAGACAGACTGTCATAGCCATTATCTTGGCCTAGAACTCCTAAAACTCTGTGGAATATAAGGCATCATGTTTGAGCTATATTACAACCGGCATGTTGCATCAGGTAAGGTATCGCCACCAATCGGGGCTCAATATAGGATTTCAACGCCTCTTCTGAAAGCTTCGACATCAAACTATCATATATGGCGACATGTTGATCAATCAAATCAATCTGAGCTACAAACCAACGCAAGTCATCGAAGCATGGTACATACAGGTATCTAGATGCTCTCCATGTCTTCCCGAGTAGAGGCAACTCATCGTCAACATATCTGCTTTTATTGAATGTGATTCAAAAACAATACAAACTTGGAGGGCCAACTTGTCAAAGAATATACTTTGTTGGATCTAGTCTAAAATATTGTGTTTAAAGGGGCTTTCACGTTTCATAATTAAGACGTGGGCTTCTTCACAATTAGACTTGGGACTTCATCGTTTTACTTCTCCCTTTGGGTTCTCTCTGTAAAAACTCCATTCCTACTATTCTATCTAATTCTAGTTGTTATCTTAGATGTCAATCATCTACGTTTGTAGTTAGATGTTCGGTGTGAAATGTGTTGAAATAAATGCCGCAAGTGTACGGGTCAAACAAGTAGTAAATGGATTTTTGAGTCCAAGTATCGATCCCATGAAAACTTGTTTTAATTATCAAAATTATCAACTTTGTACTTTATTTGAAAAGACGATTTGAAATTTGTTTTGTTTGTTTTCTTTTTTTATGAAAATAAAATCTTACAAATATAAAAACTAAAGAGAATCTAAATAACAAGAATTTAATATTTGTAATATATAATATAACTACGATGGGAATTATAAAACTTGGGACTTACAATTTCACCAACTTTGATCCCTCTAGTATACGCAATTGGATTCAATAGTGATCTTGTTTTCGTCAACGATCGAATTTACCAAAATAACTATTTACCTCTCTCGAGGATAAATAATTCTATTCTATTAGGCCAATTTATTTATCGCTAAATAAATTCGTTATCAACCATCTAGAACGCATTTACACAATAAATTCAAATAGGTTCCGTCGAAACTTCACCTAAAGATCGCACTAACCACAAGTTTATCTCTAAATCTTGTCTAAATTAGTGTTCTATGTTGTTTATTCTAATTTGTGTTTTCATTTCTCAAATCCGACACAAACTAATTTATAATTTATCAATTGATCAAAAAGATAAATTAATATGCTCAACAACATAAAATTAACGACAAATCAATCACATACTATTAAATCCAATAACAAAATACTAGAGTTCACAAAGAGGATTCATTGCTCTTCCTAAGTATAGAAACTTAGTTACCCATAAATTTAAATACGAGAATTTCAATAGAGAAAGTACAGAGATACATACCGGATTACGACGAGTGGAAATGAATGTGTAGCTTCCGGTGTTGTCTCCCTTCCTTCGCTCCTCGAATGTGTTTAGTTCTTTCTTCACTCGTATTTTTCTCGACTAAATTCCTCTCTATCAAGCTCTCTTGTATGCTAAAACTAAAAGCTTCGAGCTAAAACTAAGAACAAATGAAAAAGAGAATTTTATTGAAGAGAAGGTTGGAGAGAACTACTAGCTAATTCTCTTGCACTAAGTTGTGTACTAAGTTGTGCCTTTCCTTCCTTACAAATGCCTCTATTTATAGGCAAAATTTCACAAGAAAACATGATAAAAAATTGTACAACTACTCCATTATGATTCCACTAATTGGTAACCACCAAATCATGATCTTAAATTACTCCATTAGTTCAAATATTGCATGATGGTATAGGTAAGCATCTTGGCTGAATTGTGCAATTAAAATTTCCTTTTTTTGATATTTTAATAGAAAGTTATGAATTTTCTACTAAAACATGGCCCAAGAAATCCTCCATTCACATCACTCTCGGGTTTGCCCATTTTGGACCATGATATGATCCGAATCATTTGAAGTGGTCAAAATCAAAGTTGTAGCCCTCTGAGTGTCCTTTCCAACAATATAAAGTTCAGGTCGATTCGATTTTTGTAGCAAACATTATGGTCAAATTACTGAACTGCGGTAGTAAATTCGAGCTGCTGATTTTTTTACGCTTTGTCATTTCTCTTCAAATGGCCATAACTTTCACTAGGAAACTCCGATTTGGGATCCGACAAAAATGTGAAAATCCTATTTCGATATTCTTTGATATTGGAACAAGAAAAATTGTAAAAACAACTTTTCATAAAATTGCATCGGATGCCCTCCATCTTTGAATTTGCTTGCATTTCGGTCCCAAGTTCCGTTTTCGCTCCGTTTTCATCCATTTTGGCTCATTTTGATTTCTTGTGACTCTAAACACACAATAAAAGGAAAAACACATAAAAAGAAACATATAATACTAATAAAACACACAAATGCGTAAAATAGAAGAGTTATTTAAGTGCTTTTCTAGCACTTATCATTAGATTAGTGATAGTCTTTGATATTCCTCTTCTTTATGATTAGGGACTAAGGATTGGAGAATTAGTTTGGCAATTCTTTGTGATTGTACTCAGATGCAGTAAAACGTTAATTTTCTCTTGATAGTACTTTGAGCCATATCCAACTGGTTGGAGGCTCAACTGATGTAGGATTTATCCGAACTCCGGGTTGCTATGTGGACAAATCAAATCGCTTGTGTATTCTTTAATTATTTTTATATTTTTGTGTTTTACTTTGTGAATTTTGGGTTTAAATTCGGCATTAAACCCTACAGTGGTATCAGAGCACTTGGTTCTTGATACTAACGTTGAATCGAGGGTTTAGTCTTTGAGAACTTTGTGGTTCCTTGCTATTACTATCTGAATCAATGAAAATATGGCCGGAAACGTTAGCTATGGATGGAGTTTGAAGTTGATACAAAAACCCCTTATGTGATGTTCTCTCTTTGTTACCGGTGAGGTATTTGCACCTAATGACTTTGACTTCTTTTTTGATCTTCTCTCTATGTTATCGGCTAGGGATTTATACATAACGAAAAGTCCTTCGAGAGAGGAAAATGTTCATTTTCAACCACCCTTTTATCTGCATTCAAGCTGAAAATAGGGAATACTTCTACCAAGGGAAAACACCCAATGAAAACATTTTACCATTCTACATCGGCATTTCGTTGTCTCAGAGATTTCATCATGAATCACAGAGAATTTTTTTTTTTAGCCTTCGATTGTTCTCTCTTCAAGCAACGGTCTTATTTGTTGATGTGGTTATTCGATAAAGATATACATTTGCAACATTTTGAACAAGCCAGGTTTAAATGTCTTGTGGTGTGATGGTAATTGCTAGAAAATTGGCATTAGTAGCATTGGCCTTGCTTTGGATCCGGTTCGTGATAGTAAGTGGATGAAAGGGTTCTAGTTTGATGTCTATTCCACTGAAACGAGGGCTTGGATAGGATTAAATGAGTTCTGCATATGCCCGTATAAAGTAAAGAAAAATAAAGATGGTTTTTCGAATGGTGGTTTGTAGCGGCTTTTTGAATACGGTCGAGTTCTAGTTGTTGACCCTAGAACAAAGAATGTTTTGTGTGTTCTGCCACCTTTTGTTGAAAGACATTATTTCTATAGAGTCCCAAGTCTTGGTACTAGAATTCTTCATTCGGTACATCGAAGGAAGGCTGTGTTATTCAACACTCTCTTTGATAGGGTTGATATATGGGTGCTACATAGCTATTGGATAAGACTTTACAATATTTCTCTCCAAAAATTGTAGAGAACAAATCTTTTTGTTTTGCTTGTATTGTGCCATGTATTGATTGATTAGAGGCTGCCAATGGATCTATTTCCTCATCGTCTAGAGCTACGAGTACTCAAAGATAGGATGTTAGTTTTTATGTTTAATCGTGCTATATACTACTTCGGTTGGGGACTGGGAAATTAGGAAGAGTGATTGAATTATCTAGTTTTTGCATAGGTTTAAGTGATTCTAAATGGATTCCTTATGCCATATTCTGTCTAAGTCATCGTCTAGGTATTTGAACCTAATGATTTTGACTTCCTGTTTGATGTTCTCTATGTTTATTCATCATTCCATCGACGACGAGGAAAATATACTTAAGCACATAGAATTTGAGTTTAAAATACCAATTTGTCTGTAGGGATATTAAAAATACCAAATTATTAAAAGTGTGATTTTTCAAATACCAATGTTGCATTTTCGCCATTTTCCAGCATTAAAAATATGTAATAATAATTTAAACCAAACGCACAATGAGGGGCCTAATGAATTTATCAAATCAATCAAGAAAAGAAAATAACTAACCAAACACATCAAAAAGAATAATGTAAATATTATCTTATCATGAAAACTTTAAGGTCAATTCATTCCTCTAAGTGAAAAAGTGCTAGAATCACTATGGACTTTTGTTATAATTCTATGTTGTCCACTACTAAATTTCCAAACTAAGTCAAAGTGGTCTTAGACATTTTTAGACAGTAATAATTAAAAATACGAATATCATTCTAACAAAAGAAATATCAGCCTCAACATTTGATATTTATAAAATAAGGTAACAATATCTAAAACTCTTATAGCTAACTTGCGTTAAGGGAAGCATACGTACCAAAATTCGGGGCAAAAAATCACAGATCGAAACTTTGAGCAAAAATCTTGGCAACGAGCGTGTTCCTCAAACTTGACATATGTTCCTGGCGCACCGTGTCCAACGTATGGCCGCACAAGGTAGGTTAGTATACTTCACCGCAAAAATACCATTCCCATATATGCATATGGTACCATAATCTCAGCCTAATATGCAACAGAACGTAAAACAACTCATACATATATTTGGCAGGCTGTGATTCCCATTTCTGGACATGGAACTCCTGAAACTCTGTAGAATTTAAGGCATCATGCCTAAGCTATATTACAACCGACATATTGCATCAGGTAAGGTATGGCAACTAGCAGGGGCTCAAATATAGGATTTCAACACCTCTCCAGAAAGCTTCAATGGTAAACTATCATATATGAAGAGATGTCGATCAATCAGATCAATCTAAGCGGCAAGCCTACGCAAGTCAAGGAAGCATGGTACATACAAGCATCTAGATGCTCTCCTTGGCTTCCCAAGCAAGGATAACTCTCTATCAACATATTTCCTCACAATGTAGTATATCATTTTTTTTACATCAATTTTCATCTTCCCTTTCCCTTTCCTATTCCTCTTGGCTTTCACAGCCAATGTCTTTGTGGAATTGTATGCGTCCATTAGAAACCGCATAAAATATGCATCCAAGATGCATGCATCTTGCCAAAAAAGGCAGGGGTACGCAGTAGCCCACTTTCTGATGTGGTAAAAGTACATTCAACACAAAACAATTCTTTTTAGTAGCACAACAACAATTTCATTCGAATAGAAAGTACATGATATTTCTCTCTTACTTCAGTCGGGAGCCATTCTTTCTCGTCAGAGACAGATTTAAACTAATCCGATTAGTGGCACATACCAATAATTGAACTTTCTAACTGCACATATATTACCTTAATAGTAAATTGCGGACATAAATTGTTTGAAGTTCATAACGTGTATTACGTCAGTACTACGGAATCATTGCTCTATAGAGTGTTAGAAATCATTAAACTCTCACCCAAAATCTGCATAATTCAATGACTCATTAAGATGGTCAACATTGTGCACTTTGGATCTTCCAGTTTGAAGAAATCTTTTTTGCAGGAGCTAAACTGATAGTTATCAGTTTAAGGGAGGGAATGTTGAAATTATTCCTTCGTTTATTTTTTGTTTATTTTGACTTAGTCTATATGGTTTAGTTGGGAGCGTGTCTTTATTCGAAGGCATATCTTATTTGTTTCCTAATAAATAGCTTAGTCTGTTATTCACTAGCCAGTAAGTGGATTTTGTGGATATAATCCATTAGTTAATTGCCTATATAAAGGCCATTGTTCATTGCTTAAATACAGAGAAATTATTTCCTTCCCGGCCTTGTGTTCCAACGTTGAACATATCAATGGTATCAGAGCCACCAAAAGAAATTTTGCAGTAGCAATATGATCCAAATAAATAAATAAAATAAATGAAAATAAAAAATTCAAATTAAAGCAAAAATTGATTGGTATTGATATTAAATCTAGTCCCCGACAACGGCGCCAAAAATTTGTTTGTGTGAGAATGTGTTGAAATCATTGCCGCAAGTGTATGGGTCGAACAAGTAGTAAAATGGATTTTTAAGTCCAAGTATCGATCCAAGCGTGTGCAGATCCAAGCTCTTCGTAGAGAATTTGAGGTTCTTCAAATGATGTCAGGGGAATCAGTCTCAGAAAATTTCTCGAGGACGATGGCAATTGCGAACAAGTTGGGGATTCATGGAGAGAATCTGGAAGATGTTACCAGTGTTGAAAAAATCCTTCGTTCAATGACGTCTAAATGGTTTTTTGTGACTTGTTCTATTGAAGTGTTTAAAGACATTGAGTCTCTTTCAATAGACGAATTGCAAAATTCCTTGCTAGTCCACGAGTATAAGATAACTCAACAAGACATTGAAGAGCAAGCATTGCATGAAGCTACGAGCTCAAAAGGACATGGAAATGGGGGATGGAAAGGGAAAATTACACACCAGAAGCAAGAAGAGAATAAAGGTATTGAGGCTCAATCAAATTGGAAGGCTCGTGATGCTCAAGGTTTAGCAGATCACAAAAAGTCAGTTGACAAATCTAAGGTCAAATGTTATCATTGTCACAAGTACGAGCATTACTGTTCGGAATGCCGTACAAATCTGAATAAACAACGATGGAAAAGGTCAAACTTTGTTGAAAAAGACAAAGAGGAAGAAGAAGTTTCTCTTCTCATGGTGTGCCATGTGAATGAGGAAACTTGGAAAACTCTGTGGTACTTAGACTCTGGGTGTAGCAACCACAAGAGTGGTGTAAAGTCCTCATTTTCGGAGTTGGATGAATCTTTTCGAAATACAGTGAAGCTTGGAGATAACTCTGCTATTTCTGTCATGGGAAGAGGGAATGCCAAAAAAAAAGCTAGACATAATTCTGACCTAATTATCTCAAATGTTTTATTCATTCCAGAATTTAAGACAAACTTGCTCAGCATTGGCTAGCTTCAACAGAAAGGTTACGAGATTACCATAAAAGAAGATAGATGTCGAATTCAGGATCCAAAAAGAGGATTAATTGCTGAAGCTAAAATGACAAGCAATCGTATGTTTCCTCTACACTTAAATACAAGTGTCCATGCTTGTGTCTCAGCAAAATTGAAGAATATAGCTTGGCTATGGCATTTTCGATATGTGCATCTAAATTTTGGTGGGTTAAAAATACTGCAGCAGAAAAATATGGTGCTTAGCTTTCTTGAAATCTCAAATCCCTCTCAAGCCTTTGAAGAGTGTTATTAGCAAATGACACCGTGATCCTTTTCCGAAAAACAAATCATGAAGAGCAAAAAAGGTTTTCGAACTAGTCCACTCTTCTATTTGCGGACCAATCAACCTGACATCTAAAGGAGGTAAATGGTATTTCATTACCTTCATCGATGGCTACAGCCGGAAAACATGGATCTATTTATTGAAGGAAAATTCTGAAGCCTTTTCTGCCTTTAAAAGCTTAAATGCTCAAGTTGAAAAGGAAGTTGGAATGCCTTATAAAAGTATTGCGCACTGATCGTGGAGGAGAATACAGCTCACGAGCCTTTGAAAATTTCTGTAACATGGAAGGCATCAAGAGACAACTCACAGCAGCTTACACACCTCAGCAAAATGGCGTAAGTGAGCGGAAAAATCACACCATTTTAAACATGGTACGCAGCATCTTGAAAAGAAGTCAGGTTCCAAAAGATTTTTGGCCTGAAGTAGGAATCTCGTGTGTTTATATCTTGAATAGGAGTCCTACTTTGGCAGTTAAAACAATGGCACTAGAGGAAGCATGGAAGGGTCATAAACTAGGAGTTGATTATTTTCTAATCTTTGGGTGTATTGCATACGCTCACATTCTGGATGCAACCAGAGGAAAGCTAGATGACAAAGGAAAAAAATGCATTTTTTTAATGCTAGTGATCAATCAAAAACGTACAAGTAGTACAATCCTATCACCAAGAAAATTGTAATTAGTCATGACATTGTGCTTGACAGGGACAGAATATGGTCATGGAGTAATAGTGGCGTTGGACAGCCAATATCAGCTGATTTTGATGGCGCTGAATATGAATCGGAATCACAGTACCCTCATGAACAAGCTCCAAAAGATCCTAATGCCGCAGATCCTCAAAATGAGATTCCTGTACAATCCGAGTCTTTGCAAACAACAGAATGAAATCAACATATTGATCCTACATCTGCTTCTTGTTCCCACCGTGTTAGAAAGAGACCAGCATGGATGCAAGACTATCAGGTATCAGTAATTGATCAGTCTAAAGATCCATTTATTCATTTTGCCTGATTTTCAAACCGTGATCCATTAACTTTTGAGGGGGCTATGAAAGAAGCAAAGTGGTAAAAGGCTATGGATGCTGAAATTTTGGCCATTGAGAAAAATAATACTTGGGAATTGATAGAGCTTCCAATAGGGAAAAAGACCATTGGCGTGAAATGGGTTTACAAAACCAAACTAAGGGAGTATAGTGAAATTGATAAACACAATGCACGCTTGGTGGTTAAGGGGTATAAACAAGAGTTTGGGGTTAATTACAAAGAAAAGTATTTGCTCCAATTGCGAGGCATGACATCATTAGACTAATGATTGCATTGGCAACTCAAAATAGATGGCCCATTTTCCAATTGGATGTAAAGACGGCATTTTTGCCGCAGCTAAACTGATAACAATGGCAATTATTCCGTTGTTTATTTTTTTATTTCTTTTGACTTAGTTTATATGGTTCAGTTGGGAACGCGTCTTTAGTCAAAGGCATATCTTATTTGTTTCCTAGTCAATAGCTTAGTCTGTTATGCACTAGCGAGTAAGTGGATTTTGTGGATATTATCTATTATTTAATTGCCTACATAAAGACCATTGTTCATTGAATAAATATAGATAAATTATTTCTTTCCCAGCCTTGTGTTCCCACGGTCAATATATCAGTGGTATCAGAGCCACCAAAAGAAATTTTGCAGTAGCAATATGATCCAAATAAATAAATAAAATAAATGCAAATAAAAGTTTCAAATGAAAGCAAAAATTTATTGGTACTGATATTAAATCTAGTCCCTCGTAACGGCGCCAAAAACTTGTTCGTATGAGAATGTGTTGAAATCATTGCTACAAGTGTACAGGTCGAACAAGTAGTAAAATAGATTTTTAAATACAAGTATCGATCCCACAGAGACTGGATTTAACTATCAAAATTATCAATTTTGCACTCTATTAGAAAAGACGATTCGATGATTGTTTTGATTTTCAATAAACATAAAAGCTTATAAATTAAATATATAAACTAAATAAAATCTAAATTAAAAGAATTAAATATTTGCAATATATAAATAGACGACGATGGGAATTACAAGATTTGGGACTCACAATTTCACCAACTTTGATTCTTCTAGTACACGTAATTAGATTCAAGTAGTAATCTTATTTTCGTCAACGAATGAATTTACTAAAATAAATATTTACATCTCTCGATGATAAATAAATCTATTCTATTAGGCAAATTTATTTATCTCTAAATAAATTCGTTATCAACCCTCTAGAATGCATTCAAAAAATAAATTCAAATAGGTTACGTCGAAACTGGACCTAAAGATCACACGAACCACAAGTTTATCTCTAAATCTTGTCTAAATTAGTGTTCTATGTTGTTTATTCTAATTTGTGTTTTCATTTCTCAAATCCAAGACAAACCAATTTATAATTTATCAATTAATCAAAAAGATAAATTTATAAGCTTAACAATATAAAATTAACGACAAATCAATCATGTACTACTAAATCCAATAACGTAATACTAGAGTTCACAAAGAGGAATCATTGTTCGTCCAAAGTATAAAAAGTTAGCTACACATGAATTTAAATACGAGAATGACAATAGAGAACATATAGAAATACATAACCGGATTTCAAAGAGTTGACGTGCTTTTCCTTCAGTATTTTCTCCTTTCCTTTGCTCATCAAAATTCTCCAATTGCACCCCCTCCTTGAAAGTTGTGTGTCTCTACAAACTCTCAATAATATGTGTTTTGTTCTCACTCTGATATCACGTGTGTTAGCCTCACTGTATGTATATTTCCCTATGCATGTGCACTCCTCAAGCTCCAACGTAACCTTCATATATAGAACTCGTCCAACCATAACCAAAAAGCAAGTCAAAAGGAAACAGAAGTGTAATGATAATGGACATAGTCATCATGCTTGTCTTTTCCTTTAATGATGGAGCATTATTATCTCTCCACTACTAGCAAAATGATTCTCCTAATTTCTCAACTCCCAATTGTTTCCACTAGCCAAATGGCCATTCGGAAATACCAATACGAGGAGAAAGCTTGTAGAATTACCACAAGATCCTTCATCTTTAAGAAGTATATGATTTTTCATCATTTTTACCATTTTTACCTCTTTACAACTCCTAATACAAAAAGGAAGTAAGAACTAGTAAAAATATACGAAAATATAATAAAAACACACTAGAAATTAGGAAATTAAAAGATTAAAAATACAATCTATCAATACCCTCACACTTAAGCTGTGTTCATCCTCGAACAACAAAAGTTAAAAACACACAAGCAATCAAAAATAAATAATCACCAATCAAACATACTATAAGAGTCAAAACAACCTAACATACATAAACACAAGTAGTAAACTATAATCAATTCACAGCTCATAGAACACAGAAATGTTTTGGTCTCGTCCTTTGGTAATCTTCATTTCCCATCACCGTTTAGATCCAAAAATTGCGTGGTGAGCAACCCGACCCTCAACATTCACAATATCCTTACCCTCTTGTGGTCACACCTAATGTGTTTTCGCTCAATCCATAAGTGATCATCCCAAAGGTTGTTCTCAATCGCTCTTTTCTTTTCTCTCTTTTTTTAATTTTTTTAAGGAGAATTTTACCGGTAGGATCAAAAGTGTAGCAATGTGATGACTCTCCGTAAGTTTGAGTGATCCAACGAACAAGTTGCTCCGAAGTAAGTCAAACACCAAGAGTTCCAAATCCATGATGCGATTTTTATTTCTCACCTTTTTTTCTTTTTTTATGTTTTTTATTTTTTTTATTTTTTTACTATTAAAATGTAAACGTGCAAAGCAATGCCCCAAACAATCATGCTTTCTCAATGACCCATGTAGCAGGCTTTAGGTCGGCGACTCCCGAGCTCATCACTCAAGGCACTAGGTATTGAGATACCCCTAACGTATTCACCCTAGTCGATGAGGCAAGAGAATGGAGGCACAATGAAATGAATGCAGTTTGATTGATTTTATTTTAATAATACATGGATTAGATTTCTAGCAAACGGTCATTACCTTGTTTCTACTTGCTAATCAAAGACACTCCACACAAATCAAAATACACGGAATCATCACAATACTTAACTCATCCTCTAACTGCTAATTCACCACTTATCTCACAATGGTAAAGTGATTCAAAATGAAAGTTGGTGAAACGAATTGGAGCACACTTTTTCACTCTAACCAACAAACTTTTAAATCCAACAACAATGAGTCATGACATCCAATGGACAAGCAATCGTCAAATGAGCTCGAGTAGTATACTTTGTGAGTTAAAGACAATTTCAACTTGAGAAACAGAAAATTTTAAAAAACTTTGCACAAAACACTCATGCATAAATTTAACATGACTAACACACATGCACACAATACTAGATATGTAATAAACAATCTATAAACAAAAAGCATACAGACCAAGACACCAATTATACACAACAAAATCAAAAGTAAAATAAAACTTGTAATCCCCACACTTGAGAATTATGACTAATTCTACAAATCAAAAGTACAAAATGATTAGACTAAACGAGAAGCCATGCAATCAGCAACTATTTTCATTAAAGCAAAACAGCACAAACAATATAAAATATAAAACAAACAAAAATAGGGTGCGTCTCAAGAGTCTATTACTCCTTACTCTGCCATCTCCCAAAATTAAAATTATTAAATGATTCTATAACAGCACAAAATAGCACAAAATCCCACCCCCAAATTGAAACTGACATTGTCCTCACTATTCAATAAAGTGTAGCGCCTCGAATTCTAAGGACTCGGAACACTAGTTCTTCCTTGAAAACACTTATTTATTTTTTTATATATATATATTTTTTTGAAACATAATAATATTAATAAATGCGGAAAAATAATCAAATGGCTAAAATGCGGAAATTTATTTAAACTAATAAAGTCGAAAGAGTGTCTCACGATAGTTTTCACACAGTCCTCAAAAACATCCAATTAAAGTACTAGTAAGCTCAAAACATTCAAAAGGCATTACTTCAACAGTTAAAAGTACTCAATTGTCAATGTAATTAAAACTAATTCATTTGAAGGTCCCTAAGAGATTCCCACGCCTCGCCAAGCCTCCGGCTCCTTAATCTGCAATTTGTTCATTCGATAGAGAAATCGTCAGTATTTTAAATACTTAGTAAATCCCGCGCACCACAATTAATATATATTACAAATTAAATACACATAATCATCATCTTCATAAAATACGAACAGGTATAAAATACAAGTTCGTTCATCATCCCTCTTAATCGTGCACGTCATCATAGTGATTAATAGCACGTCATTATAATATATTAGGCCAAAGACCTATCGTCATAATGCTATTAAATCACGTCGTAATTAGGCAAAGAGCCTATCGTCATAGTGCCGAGGAAGCACGTCAAAAGTAGGCTAAAAAGCCTATCATCACATAAAATTTACATGCAACATTTATAATAATATTAATTGCAATTGCGCACATTTAAAAGAAACTTTTTGGAAAGGGGATCTACCTTAACCGTTAGCCGAGTATTGAGCTTACTAACAGTGAGAAATCAGTCCTCTAGCTGTCCGTACGCCTCGTCTAGTCAATAACGAGTTTAATTTATGTTAATATTTTTAAATATTAAGTATCTATAAGTAATATAGAAGTTTGTGGACCAAAATGGAAAGAATATAAAACTTTGGGCGTCAATTTGAAAGAATTTTATAGTTTAAGGACCTATTATGCAATAAAAGTGAACTAAAAATATTTTGGGCTTAATTATAACATTTTTAAATCATGAGGAACTAATATGCAATTAAATTTGGGGGGTTGGATTAAATATGAAAAAGAAATTGAAGGATTAAAAGTGAAATAAAAGTTTAGGGGTCAAATTGCAACAATTGAAAGTTAGGGACTTGAAATTAAATAAACTTTTAGGGCTCATTTAAATAAAATAAATAAAATAGGGGATTAGAGCTGTAAATAATATTTAGGGATTAAATTGTAACAACTGAAAGTTGGGGATTAGAAAATTAAATAAATTATAGTGACCAACTTAAACTAAGGATGGAACTTGAGGGACTAACTTGCAAATACTTAAATAAATTAAGAGAAAAACAGATCCGGGTCAAACTCCATCCCTCTCGCCCGACGCTCTCTCTCTTCTCGCACGCTACTCTCGGTTCTCTCTCTATCTCTCAGTTTCCGGCGGTTTGGCCGGCGAAGGTGAAGGTGGTGGTGGTGAATCTAGTGGTGGTGTCAATTTGAAGAAATATTGAGTATTTTGGGAGAAATTGAAGCTAGAACATTAAAGGAAGAATTTGGGTATTTTCAAAATTCGATCGATTCTTCAAAAATTTTAGAAATTAAACTATACCACGATGTTCTATAGAGGTAGAGGAAGGTGTAGGTATAATTTTTGCATTGTGAAGTGGATTTTTGAGCGTGGTTGAAATTTTTTGGGCCGAGGTTATGCGCGTATGTATATATATATATGTATATATCTGTGTATATGCGTGTTTGTGAGTGTATGTTGCTGTTGATGGTGATGCTGGTGATGATGGTTGGTGGAGATGGTCAAACGGCGGTGGCAGTGGTGGCCGAGGTGGTGGCGCGGCGGTGATGGTGGCGTGATGAATATATATATGTGTATGTGTGTTTTGTGTGTATATGTTCTAATTACCATAGAAATCAAATGGAAAAACACAAGAAATAGATTGTAACAAGATAAATAAAATGGACAATATTTAAAAATAGAAAATGAAGATGAAAAGTTAAGAATCTTACCAATTGGGGTTTGATTTGTTGGATAAAAATGGATAGATTGATCTTGAGGATGACAATGGAGGAGAATGGAGCTAGGGTTTAAGCATACTCAAAAAGAGTATTTAAGGGTAAAAGTTAGAATAGCATTTGCAAATGGGCCTCTAGATGGGTTTCAAATTGGATTGGACTGCATTTGGAACTTTAAATTTGGCCTTTAGCAACTAAAAATCTTTGGGGACTAAAATAAATAAATTTCAAGGTTTGGTCCTCAAAAGTATATTTTGAAAATAAATAAATTTTTATAAATAATTAAATATAGTAATAAATAATATGAATTTCGACTAGACGAGCGTAAACTATTTAAATTTTATAAGGTCGTAGTGACACGTTCTAAATTTTATTTCATTAAGTATATTTTATTTAAGAAGAATTGTCCGGTCACTACATAAAGAGAAGGAGATATATCACTTGAGTGTGGCACAAACTTGGTTCATACTAAAATCCGGAAAAACAAAGCTAAATAGAATAACACATAGATGCTGCTAAAAATCAAAGGATAACATTCCACATTTATAACCTCAACTCTAAATCCATTTCATCTGGGTCTTGTTTGTGCTTGTTGGAGGTTTGTCTCCAATTGATTTGAGGTTGCGATGGATCAAGTTGTGGCACATAAGCATGAAATTTCTCAAATAATTCCTCAATGGAAGATGCAATTAAAATCACGTTTCTTGAAATGGGAGAAATTAGCTGTTTCGCAGTTGCAAAATCCAGAAAAGCTAATAAACCATCGAAAAAATTGTTCACATTTAATAGGCCAATGGGTTTATTATGCAAGTTCAATTGGTACCAAGTGATAACATTAAAAATTCGTTCCAATGTTTCAAACCCTCCAGGAAGTGCAATGAATGCGTTAGAATATGATATCATGAGTGACAGGCGTTCATACAATGATTTAACTTTTACCTCGGTGCCTACTGTGAATCCGTAGATCTGTGTTAAAGGGTCGAGAGTGACTCCTATAATTTTTTATCGTCGCACTCGAGTAGCTGTAATAGTACATCCTAGCAGCCCACGGAGTCCTCCTCCATAGATGACATTGATTTTTAGATCCCCGAGTTTTCTTCCCAAATCGATTGCGGCAGCAGTGTACTTTGACTTTGCCCCCATGTTTGCTCCACCAAGGATTCCAATGGTTTGCAATTGTACATGAGAAGGTCTTTTTGTGCTGGGAGTGGCTTCCATAAAAACTCAATTTTGCCAACGAAAGCTAATAACCGAAACAAACACACAACAAAATAAAAAACAACAATATAAACAAGTAGTTGTGATTGCGGCTCACATCTTCCTCTGGTTTTACATCCAGAAACGGCTGCAACACCTTCTATGAGTTTGGGATATGCTTCCCATCCATTTTTCTTAAAAACTGGCAAATAGGACCTTTTAAAGTTTGATAAGTGCTAGAAAAACACTTAAATAACTCTTCTATTTTACGTGTTTGTATGTTTTATTAGTGTTATATGTTCCGTTTTATGTGTTTTTCCTTTATAGTGGTGTTTAGGGTGACAAAGAATCAAAATCAGTCAAGATGGATGAAAATCGAATGAAAACGGAAACCCGGGACCAAAATGCAAGCGAATCAAAGATGAAGGGCCTCCGATGCAATTTTATGAAAAGTTATTTTTATAATTTTTCTTGTGCCAATGTTTAAGAACAGCAAAAGAGGCTTCCCAAACTTTTTCTGAATCCCAAATCAGAGTTTCCTAGTTAAAGTTATGGCCATTTGAAGAAAAATGACTAAAAGTGTCATATCGCAAAAAATCAACAACTCGGATTTACTCGAGCAGTGCAGTAATTTGACCATAACTTGAGCTACAAAATTGCATTAACCCGATTCTTCTTCCTGTGAAAAGTAGACTCAGAGGGCTACAACTTTGGTGTTCATGACTTCAGATGATTCGGACATTATGGGGATCAAAAATGAGTAAAACCGTGACTATTCTGAACGGAGGATTCTTTGGGCCATGTTTTGGTATAAAATTCATAACTTTCTATTAAAATATCCAAAAGATGAAATTCCAATTGCCAAAGCAAGATAAGATGCTTACTTACACCATGATGAAATTCCAAAGCAAGACAAAATGTTTACCTACACCATGATGAAATTCCATTATCATGATTTGGTGGATACAATTCAATAAACCCATGATGGTGTATGAGTGTAATTTTTTATTGTATTTTCTTATGAAATTTTGCCTATAAATAGAGGCATTTGTAAGGAAGGAAGACACAACTTTGAAGAGAGAATTAGCTTGTGATTCTCTCCAACTTTCTCCTCAATAAAATTCTCTTCATCTATTGTTCTTAGTTCTTGCTTGAAAGCTCTTAGTTTCTCATATTCCAGCGGAAGTAAAAACCAAAATTTAGGTTCGAATAATCAATCGACGATACTTCGGTCGTGAATATGATCAGCAGAGCATTTCTTCGCTAGTTTTTCTCTTTCTTTTATTTTTCATGTTTGAAAAAGATAATTTCTCATATATCGTGGAGGTGATACAAGGCGAACACTCGCTAAAAAGTATTTATCCCGCATATATGAGTGATTAAACTTCTCTATTTATTTCTTAGCATTTATTTACTTCTTTTCTATATTTTGTATATATTACTTGTGATAGTGAAGTATAATCTATTATATTGTGGAGGTGATACAAGGCCAACACTCGCTAAAAAGTATGAAACCCACAAATATGAGTAGTTAGACTTCACTATCTAGTTCGAGGGGAACGTTGTGTTCAACTAACACGTTGTTATCTTTTCTAACTCTTTAGTAACGTTTTATCTATTCCTACACTTCAATTTGTTGGTTTGATATGCTTGTAAACCCATTTTTGAGTTTATGTGATTATTGCATTCACCTTGGCCAATTGAATCAATTAATCTGTAAATTCAAGTTACATGCTAGGATTGGAACTCTTGATCCATAAATGTCATTAGATTCCAATCCAAAGTAGCAAATGAATATCGTGCATATTTATTAACAAATCAACTTAGATGCATTAATTCGAGTTTGTGAAATTATTCATCTAATTCAACTAATTCTTCTCGTTCATTTCATGCTAGCTTTGCATTAAATCCTAATAACTTGTTTAGGGTTATCCAATAGCTAGATGTTAAGTTAAAGAGCTCACTTTAATTTAATACACTTAAGGAAGAATTCGTTAATCAGAGCGTATTTATTAATTGGAGTTGATAAATTGGAGAAGGAATAGTAACACGTTGCATGGGAAAGATAAGCACAAGTTGTTGACACAACCGAACCCGAGAACTAGATATTTAGTTGAATTTTTTTTTTTGAAACTTATATTTTGTTATTTGATTTTCGAATTTCATTATAATTTCTCAAAACCCCCTTCTATATTAATTGATAAAAACAACTACATTAAACACTGTTCCTCTTGGGTTCGACCCTTACTTACCACTTCTACATTAATTTGTAGTTTTGAAACCAAGGAAATAAATTAAACTTTGGCGTGCCGCGAGAAACGCGCCCATGTTTTTTGGCGCCGTTGCCGGGGACGGTTAACTAATTTAGTTGCTTTTATTAATTAATTTAAAAAAAAATCTTCACTTGTATGCATAATACTCGATCCACTAATCGAATTCTTGAAAATTTTGACCCAGAAATCGAGAAATCCATTCGAAGACGAATAAGACAAGCAAAACAAGAATAAGAAATGGATGATAACAATAATGAAAGAACTCTTAAAGAAATGGCAACTCCTGAAAGTTACTCAACAACCATTGTGTATCACCTTTCCAACCGTAGAAGAAGGTAAAACTTTCGAGCTTAAATCCGGTTTGATACATCTTCTACCATCTTTTCATGGATGATCCGGCGAATATCCGTACCGACACTTGAAGGAGTTTCATGTGGTGTGTGATAGTATGAAACCCCCAGGCATCACTGAAGAGCAAATCAAGCTCAGAGCTTTTCCATTTTCACTAAAAGATGCCGCCACATATTGGTTATATACTTTACCACCAGGATCAGTCACAACATGGAATCAAATGAAGCAAGCTTTCCTTGAAAAATACTTCCCCGCCTCAAACACCTCAAACATTAGGAAAGATATCTCTAGAGTACGCCAAAACAATGGAGAAACTCTTTATGAGTATTGGGAGCGTTTCAAAAAGCTCATTGCAAGCTGCCCGCATCACCAAATCAGTTAAAACCTCCTAGTGCAATACTTCTATGAAGGTTTATTTCAATCAGATAGAAACATGGTTGATGCTGCTAGTGGAGGAGCTCTGATGAACAAAACTCCTGCTGAAGCAAGAACATTGATTTCAAACATGGCTGAAAACACTCAACAATTCACTACAGAGCGGGAAACAAACATTCGAAGAGTAAATGAGGTACGTAACTCCAATGTTGAAAACCAACTCTCTGAACTAACTTATCTTCTCAAACAAATTGTTGTAGGGAACAATCCACAAATCAAGGCATGTGGCATCTGCACAAATCTAGGACATCCTACAGATGCTTGTCCTGTTCTGCAAGTGGATAACAATGAACAAGTGAACTCAACAAGCAATTTTCCATTCCCGAGGCAACAGTACAATCCATACTCAAACACCTATAATCCAGGATGGCGAGATTACCCCAATCTGAGTTATGGAACCAACAAGCCTCCAGGTTTCTCCCCTCAAGGGCAGTTTCAACAGCAAGGAAATTTCCAACCCCAAGGACAATTTCAACAAAAGTCTCAATCATCAAGTATGTTTCTCAAGGATATGGTGAAAACATTAGCAGCTAACACTGTGAAATTTCAACAGGATTCCAAGGCAAGCATTCAAAACTTGGAAAATCAAATGAGTCAGTTGGCAACTGTCATCAATCGACTGGAAGCACAATTTGGAGGGAAGTTACCATCCCAACCTGAGGTAAATCCAAAGAATGTTAGTGCCATAACCTTAAGGAGTGGAAAAGAGATCGAAAACCCTCACAAAGAAATTCCCACACATGAAGACAAAGAAGAAAAGCTTGAAAAGGAAGTAAGTCCTTACTCTCATATCAATGCTAAAACAATTCCTCCCCCTTTTCCGAGTAGATTAGAAGTAGATTAGCGAAAACAAACAAAGATGACAAGGAAAAAGAAATTTTGGATACATTTAGGAGAATAGAAATCAACATTCCATTGTTAGGTGCAATCAAGCAAATCCCACGCTATGCTAAGTCTTTAAAAGATCTTTGCACCAACAAGAGGAAATTGAAAGGAAATGAAATAATCAAAATGGGAGAAACCGTTTCAGCGGTATTCCAGAGAAGTTGCCTCCAAAATGCAAAGACCCAGGTATGTTCACTGTCCCTTGCACCATAGGCAATCACCACATTAACAAAGCACTTATAGATTTAGGAGCATCCATAAATGTCATGCCTAGATCCTTGTATGCTTCACTAAATTTAGAAAAACTGAAAGAAACTCACGTAATTGTGCAACTAGCTGATCGTACCAATGCATACCCGAATGGAGTGATAGAAGATGTGCTAGTCAAAATAAATGATTTAGTTTTCCCTGCTGATTTTTACGTGCTTGATATGGCTGATGAACATTCACCTCACCCTACACCTATCATATTGGGACGTCCATTTCTTTACACTTCTCGCACTAAAATTGATGTCTATGAGGGTACACTATCCATGAAATTTGATGAGGAAAAAGCGAACTTTAATATTTTTGATGGTTCATTGCGCCCTAATAACGCTTGTTCTGTCTTTGCAATTAATTCGACTAACCCTTTTGTGCAAGAAATGTGTAAATTGAATTGCAAAGCCAGCGTGCCACATAAAATGGAGTCAAAGCACAATTACCTCATCTCAAAGAAGGAAGCCATCGGAACGGAGAACCAAAAGATTGGACAAGAATTCAAGGTGGACCGCCAAGAAATCAAGACATTCGGAGGAAACTGTCAAAGACAAAATGGAGCTGCAATGGATTTGAGAAATCCTACTTGACAAATGGGAACTGTGTCGAGCTAACGACTTTAAACAAAAGCGCTCTTGGGAGGCAACGTACTAATGAATATCGTGCATATTTAGACTTTGCCTCCCATGTTTGCTCTACCAAGGATTCCAATGGTTTGCAATTGTACATGAGAAGGTCTTTCTGTGCTGGGAGTGGCTTCCATAAAAACTCAATTTTGCCAACGAAAGCTAATAACCGAAACAAACACACAACAAAATAAAAAACAACAATATAAACAAGTAGTTGTGATTGCGGCTCACATCTTCCTCTGGTTTTACATCCAGAAACGGTTGCAACACCTTCTATGAGTTTGGGATATGCTTCCCATCCATTTTTCTTAAAAACTGGCAAATAGGACCTTTTAAAGTTTGATAAGTGCTAGAAAAACACTTAAATAACTCTTCTATTTTACATGTTTGTATGTTTTATTAGTGTTATATGTTCCGTTTTATGTGTTTTTCCTTTATTGTGGTGTTTAGGGTCACAAAGAATCAAAAGCAGTCAAGATGGATGAAAATCAAATGAAAACGGAAACTCGGGACCAAAATGCAAGCGAATCAAAGATGGAGGGCCTCCGATACAATTTTATGAAAAGTTATTTTTATAATTTTTCTTGTGCCAATGTTTAAGAACATTAAAAGAGGATTCCCAAACTTTTTCTGAATCCCAAATCGGAGTTTCCTAGTTAAAGTTATGGCCATTTGAAGAAAACTGACTAAAAGTGTCTATCGCAAAAAATCAACAACTCGGATTTACTGGCACAGTGCAGTAATTTGACCACAACTTGAGCTACAAAAATTGAATTAACCCGATTCTTGTTCCTATGGAAAGTAGACTCAGAGAACTACAACTTTGGTGTTCATGACTTCAGATGATTCGGACATTATGGTGATCAAAAATGGGTAACACCGTGACTATTCTGAATGGAGGATTCTTTGGGCCATGTTTTGGTATAAAATTCATAAATTTCTATTAAAATATCCAAAAGATGAAATTCCAATTGCCAAAGCAAGATAAGATGTTTACCTACACCATGATTAAATTCCAAAGCAAGACAAAATGTTTACCTACACCATGATGAAATTCTATTATCATGATTTGGTGGATACAATTTAATAAACTCATGATGGTGCATGAGTGTAATTTTTTATTGTATTTTCTTATGAAATTTTGCCTATAAATAGAGGCATTTGTAAGGAAGGAAGACAAAACTTTGAAGAGAGAATTAGCTTGTGATTCTCTCCAACTTTCTCCTCAATAAAATTCTCTTCATCTATTGTTCTTAGTTCTAGCTTGAATGCTCTTAGTTTCTCATATTCCAGCAGAAGTAAAAATCTAAATTTAGGTTCGAATAATCAATCGACGATACTTCGGTCGTGAATATGATTAGCGGAGCATTTCTTCGCTAGTTTTTCTCTTTCTTTTATTTTTCATGTTTGAGAAAGACAATTTCTCATATATTGTGGAAGTGATACAAGGCGAACACTCGCTAAAAAGTATTATCCCGCATATATGAGTGATTAAACTTCTCTATTTATTTCTTAGCATTTATTTACTTGTTTTCTATATTTTGTATATATTACTTGTGATAGTGAAGTATAATCTATTATATTGTGGAGGTGATACAAGGCCAACACTCACTAAAAAGTATGAAACCCACAAATATGAGTAGTTAGACTTCACTATCTAGTTCGAGGGGAACGTTGTGTTCAACTAACGTGTTGTTATCTTTTCTAAATCTTTAGTAACGTTTTATCTATTCCTACACTTCAATTTGTTGGTTTGTTATGCTTGTAAACCCGTTTTTGAGTTTATGTGATTATTGCATTCACCTTGGCCAATTGAATCAATTAATCTGTAAATTCAAGTTACATGCAAGGATTGGAACTCTTGATCCGTAAATGTCATTAGATTCCAATCCAAAGTAGCAAATGAATATCGTGCATATTTATTAACAAATCAACTTAGATGCATTAATTCGAGTTTGTGAAATTATTCATCTAATTCAACTCATTTTTCTAGTTCATTTCATACTAGCTTTGCATTAAATCCTAAGAACTTGTTTAGGGTTATCCAATAGCTAGATGTTAAGTTAAAGAGCTCACTTTAATTTAATACACTTAAGGAAGAATTCGTTCATCGGAGCGTATTTATTAATTGGAGTTGATAAATTGGAGAAGGAATAGTAACACGTAGCATGGGAAAGATAAACACAAGTTGTTGACACAACCGAACCCGAGAACTAGATATTTAGTTGAATTTTTTTTTTTTGAAACTTATATTTTGATATTTGATTTTTGAATTTCATTCTAATTTCTCAAAACCCCCATTCTTAATTAATTGATAAAAACAACTACATTAAACACCGTTCCTCTTGGGTTCGACCCTTACTTACCACTTCTACATTAATTTGTAGTTTTAAAACCAAGTAAGGAAATAAATTAAACTTTGGCGTGCGCGCCCAAAGTCAGATTCCCAAGACTGCGTTCTTGTTCATTCTCGAACTAAGTCCATAAACAGAGAAGTTCATGTTGCATAGTTCCACAAGGATGCGTCTCAAGAGTTTGCAAGATATCATCTAGAGACTCCTTACTCAGGCCATCCTTAATGAAAGTTATCTTATCTTCTCGATTTTTGGACATAAATCCAAGTGAACGACAACCTATATCACATGTCCATCTAGCACACTTATAACAAACATTCATTCTTTTTGCTCTTCGTTTCTTTGCAAAACTACTTTTGCCTAAACCTGACAAATGCTTGGTATAAATGTTTGGAATTTCTCCCCCTATTCGAACATTGGCTTCAATTAACCAATGTACATCCGCAGGCATCCCATGGTGCATCAACATTCTGAACCGCTCTATCCTAAAGCGGTAGATTATTTTCAAATTATTCAAGGGAAAGGATTAGTAGTATTTTCGAATTTTTACAAGAGCAGATTCCATTTTTAGTGGAAGAAATTGAAGAAATAAAAGAACAAAAGTATGAAGCTTTGAATTACACACTCAACCATCACAAGTAGAAGACATATACACAAACATTCTTCCAGAATCGGCTAAAGTATCGGAGAAAATAAAAATTTTACCTCAAGAAATTGTTATCGAGTAAATACTGAGAGAGAAAAGCAGGTTAAGTCTGAGTGTGGTGTGTAGAAATGGTTCACCTCGTCTTGCTTTAAGGATCCTGTATGATCACTACTGTTGCAACCTCTAACCAGACAAAGTGGGTGAGCTGTCCACGGTATCCGAGGGAAAAGGTGGGTCGGGCGGTGTTCAAGGAAATGTGTTGCCTGGTTGTCTCGCGTTTTTTTACCACTTTTACAATGGTCCTCTACAGTCGGTAATGATTACCATCGGTACCACCTGAAATATCTCGCATATGCAGCAATAGAACTGCACTAAAAAGAATACAAAGATTAAGTAAAAGTAAAATGCGAAAATAGAACACAATTTAAGAAAAATAGTAATTTAAATAAATTTTTATAATCACACTCAGATAAAATAAAAATAAGACAAAGGAAAGAAGATTGGGCTGCCTCCCAAAAAGCACTTGTTTATAGTCACGAGCCTGATTAAAGGAATCACTGCAGCTCCAGAACCGGCTTTCTTTTAAGAAATAGTCTCAAAGTAGTGCTTTAACCATTGACCATTAACTTTGAAGGTCCCTTTGGTTGGGTGAGAGAGCTCGATAGCTCCATATGGAGTCACTTGTGAAATCGTGAATGGCCCTGGCCATTTTGACCGGAGCTTTCCTGGGAATAGCTTTAAACAAGAATGATACAATAAAACTCGGTCCCTTACCCTAAATTCTCGCTGTTGGCTGTGCCAATCATGCCATTTCATAGTACGCTCTTTGTAGATTGTTGAAGTTTCATACGCACCAAACCGAAACTCATCCAATTCATTGAGTTGCAAACATCACTTTTCTCCTGCGGCTTTCATGTACATGTTCAATTGTTTCACCGCCCAGTATGCCTTCTGTTCTAATTCACCAGGCAAGTGACATGATTTCCCAAACACTAATTGGAAAGGAGACATACCAATAGGTGTTTCTAAGGCAGTGCGATATGCCCAAAGTGCATCATCCAATTTCTTTGACCAATCAGTGTGAGATGAGTTAATAGTGATCTCGACCAGCAAAATATTGTTCAGGGGCATCTCCTACCGTGAACAAATGTTCCCAGTGCATTGGCAACGATCACACACTTTCACAAATGAAAATGCATCTTTGAATAAGGTGGGCCAGTAGAATCTGCTTTGTAGTACTTTAACAGCCGTTTTGGTGTGTTCCAGATAGCCACCATAAGGTGATGAATGCATACATTCAAGGATGACTCTCATTTCATCATCAGGCACACATCTTCTGATAATCTGATCGGATCCTCTCCTATACAAAAACGGTTCTTCCGAAAAGCAGTGACGAAGGTCGTGGAAGAACTTTTTCTTCTGTTGATAGGAAAATTCAGGTGGAATGACGCCTCCAACTAGGTAATTGACATAATCGGCGAACCAAGAAGTGTTGTCAACTTGTTGGGAAAGTTCGCATTGATTTCACCATCTGCGGGCTCTACACCTTTCTGAAGTCTTTACAAATAATCTGCCACTTGATTTTCTGTTCCTTTCCTATCCTGAATTTCAATGTCGAACTCTTGTAGAAGCAATACCCAATGAATGAGCCTCGGCCTGGCATCTTTCTCCCTAAACAAGTACTTTAAAGCAGAATGATCTGTGTAAACCACCACTTTCGACCCAATGAGGTATGCTCGGAATTTGTCAAAAGCATACACGACTGCTAGTAGCTCCTTTTCCGTAGTGGCATAGTTAACCTGGGCTGTGTTGAGAGTCTTGCTTGCATAGTAAATCACTCTGAAAACTTTGTCTTTCACTTGCCCTAGAGCTGTCCCCACAGTATAATCACTGGCATCGCACATAATTTCGAAAGGCAAGTTCCAATCCAGTGCGATGATGACAGGTGCAGAGATTAGCTTGTCCTTTAGAGTGTTAAAAGCCACAAGACATTCATCTGAGAAGTGAAACAGCACATCCTTCTCCAAAAGCTTGCACAATGGTTTCGTGATGGCTGAAAAATCCTTAATGAATCGTCTATAGAATCCTGTATGGCCAAGAAAACTACGAATGCCTTCGACGGATGTGGGTGGAGGTAGTTTCTCAATTACTTGCACTTTAGCTATGTCCACTTCAATGATGGCCCAAGACAATCCCTTCATTTACCATGAAGTGGCGTTTCTCCCAGTTAGGTACGAGGTTTGTCTCTTCACATCGTTGTAACACTTAACTCAAATGATGGAGACATTCGTCGAAAGATGACTTGAAAACTGAGAAGTCATCCATGAACACCTCTATAAACTGCTTAACCATATATGAGAATATTGCCATCATGCATTGTTGAAATGTTGCCGGTGCATTACATAGCCCAAATGGCATTCTCCTGTAAGCAAACATCCCATACGGAGATGTGAATGTTGTCTTCTCCTGATCAGTGGGTGCAATGGGGATTTGATTGTATCTCGAATATCCATCAAGGAAACAGTAGTGTGAATACCCTAGTAATCATTCCAGCATCTGATTAATGAATGGGAGAGGAAAATGATTTTTCCTTGTTGCATTGTTGAGCTTCCTATAATCGATGCAAACCATCCAACCAGTGACTGGCCTGGTTGAGATTAGCTTGTTGTTTTCATTTTTCACCACTATTATCCCCCCTTTCTTTGGTACCACATGAATAGGACTTATCCATGCACTATCAGATATGGGGTAAATTATCCCTGCATCTAAGAGTTTGACAATTTTAGCTTTTACTAATTCCTTCATTGTAGGGTTCAATCTTCGTTGACCCTCAATAGATGTTTTGGAATCATCGTCTAGCAAGATCTTGTGCATACATATCGAGGGACTAATCCCTTTTATGTCAGCAATTGTCCATGCTATTGCAATCTTGCGTGTTCTTAAAACTCGAAGCAATTTTTCTTCCTCTAACTCTGTCAAGTGATTAGAGATAATCACTAGCAAAGTTGAAGAATCCCCCAAAAATGCGTATCTAAGATGAGTGGGAAGAGGTTTCAACTCAAGAATTGGGGGAGATTCAATAGATGGCGAGAACCTTTTGGGAACTTCACCATAGGCTCGTAAATCCAATTTATCCTATAAGTCATAATGGGTGATGCTTCCAAGTTCAGGGCTATCTCAGCTCGTACCTCATTCTCTGTTGTTATATCTTCTTATCGGACAATAAAAGCTTCAAGAGGCTCCACAGGTAGATCTTCTTCAAAACTTTCTTTCACTGCTTGATCAATGACGTCTACTTGAAAACATGCGTCTGTGGAAGAAGAAGAAGGATGCTTTAATACCTTTAAGACATTAAAAGTTACCTCCTTTTTATCCACCCTCAGTGTAAATGTCCCTTCATAGACATCAATCAATGCTCTTCCAGTTCATAAAAATTGTCTTCCGAAAATCAAAGCAATTTCCTTATCATTCTCCATGTCCAAAATAATGAAATCCACCGGGCTAATGAATTTATCAACCTTGACTAGCACATCCTCGATAAATTCGCTAGGATATGTTATAGATCGATCTGCCAATTGTAAAGTCACGGTAGTATGCCTACATTCTCCCAATCCAAGCTTCCTATAAACAAGATAGGGCATGAGATTGATACTGGCACGAGATTGATACTTGCACCAAGATCATATAAGGCAAATCCAGAGTAGAATGACCCAATGGTGCAAGGCATGTTGAAACTCCCTGGATCTTTCAATTTGGGATGTAGCTTCTTTTGAAGAATGGCACTACACTCCTGGATAAAATTACTATTGACCTCCAAGTACTTCGCGAACACATCTTCTAGCGATTTCTTCTTTTCTTGTGGTTGGTGGAATCCCGGTGGTCTCACCGGTGCTTGATTGTCTTTCTATGAAACATTTGGGTGTTGTCGCCACCCTGGATTTTAGGTGGGCGCGTAAGGACCAAATTGTGGCCTTTGACTACTTCCAAAAAACATTGTTTGCCCGTCTGTGGGCCCATTTGAGTGCATGACAGGAGATTCTATAGTGGCGTGATTTGCGCACAGCAAATTTCGCATCCTCCTGATGATTGAACCATGTTTCCGTTGGAAGAGTCAACCCTTCAATTTTCTTTGACAAAGCTACCACTTGAGCAGATAGAGCAGTGATAGCATCCATTCCATGAACTCTAGAATGTTTAGGCACTGCAGGATCAGAATACCATTGATTACTGTTTGCAGCCATTTTCTCCAAGATTGACGATGCTTCATTGAAAGTTTTCTCCATTAGTGATTCTCCTACCGCTGAGTCAGGCGTCGCTTGTTTTCCGTTTCCCAACCCTTTAGAAAATGTTTAGACTATAAGCCGTTCGATATCCCATAATTTGGGGCAGTGTCTCAATAGATCATTGAAACGTTCCCACCCTTCAAAAATAGATTCCCCATGGCGTTGGGTAGAAGAGGAAATTTCTGTCTTAACTTTCAGCATTCTACCTGGTGGAAAGAATGTTTCGAAAAATTTTTGGCACAAACTATCCCAACTAGTAACAAAGTTTGCAGGTAAAGCGTAAAACCACATTTTTGCTTTTCCTGTCAATGAAAATGAAAAAAGTTTCATGTCTGTCACATCAGGTGGCACTTCATTAATTTTGAACTAATTGAATAGTTCCTGGTTTGATCTCAAAATTGTTTACAGGAATTGTTTGAGGAACTAAACAAGTAAAATCATCCCTGATTGTGGAAATAATATAATCCCTCAAAGGACGTTCAGCAACGATCCTTTGATCATCTGTTTCGTCGGTCATTTTTGGTTCCAACTTTATAGCACGTAATTTATACCTAAAAGTTCATTCGATTTCTGGGTCAAGGGGAATTAATGGACATAACTTCAAATTACGCATGCAAATATGATCCAAATAAATAAATAAAATAAAGACAAATAAAAAATTCAAATTAAAGCAAAAATTAATTAGTATTGATATTAAATCCAGTCCCCGGCAATGGTGCCAAAAACTTATTCGTGTGAGAATGTGTTGAAATCATTGCCGCAATGTACAGGTCGAACAAGTAGTAAAATAGATTTTAAAGTCCAAGTATCAATCCCACAGAGAATGGCTAAAGAAGATACTTGAAGAGCATTATTTCAGGAGGCAAGAACCTACAACAATTTTCTGTGATAATAATTTAGCAATAAAACTCTCGAAAAATAGGTTCTTCATGGAAGGAGTAAGCACATAGATGTGAAATATCACTTCCTAAGAGATCCACCAAAAGAAGGACAAATTGAACTCATCTACCGCAAGAGCAAAGACCAAGTTGCTGATATTTTCACAAATCCACTCAAATTGGCTGCATTTAATAAGCTTAGATAACTACTCGGCATCTGTACTTTGGATCTTCCAATTTGAAGAAATCTTTTTTGCAGCAGCTAAACTGATTGTTATCAGTTTAAGGGATGGAATCTTGAAATTATTCCTTTCTTTATTTTTTATTTCTTTTGACTTAGTCTATATGGTTTGAGTTAGGAACGTGTCTTTAGTAAAAGGCATATCTTACTTGTTTCCTAGTCAATAGCTTAGTCTATTATGCACTAGCCAGTAAGTGGATTTTGTAGATATTATACATTAGTTAGTTGCCTATATAAAGGCCATTGTTCATTGAATAAACACAGAGAAATTATTTCCTTCCCACCTTGTGTTCCCACGTTGAATATATCCATAGTATCAGAGCCACCAAAAGAAATTTTGTAGCAGAAATATTTTTTCTTCCCGTATTACTTCCTTCATTACAGTAGCAACTTCCCATGGCCTCCGATAATTTTTTACAACCTGTAATCCCATGCTTTGATGGTCAATATGATCATTGGAGCATTCTCATTGAGAATTTCTTACGGTCAAAAGAATATTGGCATATGGTCGAAAATGGAGTGATCGAAGCAGCAGCTGGAACTCCATTGACGGACGCACAAAAAACTGAACAAGAGGTACAAAAGCTAAGGGACTTAAATGGCAAAGAACTATCTCTTCCAAGCTACCGATCATTCGATCTTGGAAACGATTCTTTTCAAAGACACTTCCAAGCAAATATGGGGTTCGATGAAGAAGAAATATCGAGGGAATGCAAGGGCGAAGGGTGTGCAGCTCCAAGCTCTTCGCAGAGAATTTGAGGTTCTTCAAATGATGTCGGGGCAATCCGTCTCAGAATATTTCTCGAGGACGATGGCAATTGCGAACAAGTTGAGGATTTAGAGAGAGAATCTGCAAGATGTTACCATTGTTGAAAAAATCCTTAGTTCAATGACGTCTAAATGGTGTTTTGTAACTTGTTCTATTGACGTGTCTAAGGACATTGAGCATCTTTCAATAGACGAATTGCAAAATTCCTTGCTAGTCCACGAGTATAAGATAACTCAACAAGACATTGAAGAGCAAGCATTGCATGCAGCTACGAGCTCAAAAGGACGTGGAAATGGGGGGTGGAAATGGAAAAATACACACCAGACGCAAGAACGTGATGCTCAAGGTTCAGCAGATCACAAAAATCGGTTGACAAATCAAAGGTCGAATGTTATGGTTGTCACAAGTAAGGGCATTACCGTTCGAAATGCAGTACAAATCTAAATAGACAACGATGGCAAAGGTCAAACTTTGTTGAAAAGGCGAAGAGGAAGAAGAAGTTTCTCTTCTCATGGTGTGCCACGTGAACGAGGAAACGCGAAAAAATCTGTGGTACTTAGATTCTGGGTATCGCAATCATATGAGTGGCGTGAAGTCTTCATTTTCTGAGTTGGATGAATCTTTTCGAAATACAATAAAGCCTGGAGATAACTCTACTGTTTCTGTCATGGGAAGAGGGAATGTCAAAAACAAAGCTAGAGATAATTCTGACCAAATTATCTTAAATGTTTTATTTATTCCAGAATTGAAGACAAACTTGCTCAGCATTCGCCATTCAACAGAAAGGTTACGAGATTACCATAAAATAAGATAGATGTCAAATTCAGGATCCAAAAAGCGGATTAGTGGTTGAAGCTAAAATGACAGGCAATTGTATGTTTCCTCTATACTTAAATACCAGTGTCCATGGTTGTTTCTCAGCAAAATTGAAGAATACAGCTTGGCTATGGCACTTTCGATATGGGCATCTAAATTTTGGTGGGTTAAAAATGCTGCAGCAGAAAAATATGGTGCTTGGCTTTCCTGAAATCTCAAATCCCTATCAAGTCTGTGAAGAGTGTGTTGTTAGCAAACAACACCGTGATCCTTTTCCCAAAAACAAATCACGAAGAGCCAAAAAGTTTTTCGAATGAATCCACTCTTCTATTTGTGGACCAATAAACTCGACATCTAATGGAGGTAAATGGTATTTCATTACCTTCATCGATGACTACAGCCGGAAAACATGGATCTATTTATTGAAGGAAAAATCTAAAGCCTTTTCAGCCTTTAAAAGCTTCAAAGCTCAAGTTGAAAAGGAAGTTGGCAGCCCTATAAAAGTATTGCACACTGATCGTGGAGGAGAATACAACTCACGAGCCTTTGAAAATTTCTGTAACATGGAAGGCATCAAGAGACAACTAAGAGCAGCTTACACGCCTCAGCAAAATGGCGTAAGTGAGAGCAAAAACCACACCATTTTAAACATGGTACACAGCATCTTGAAAAGAAGTCAGATTCCAAATGATTTTTGGCCTGAAGTTAAACTTGTGTGTTCATATCTTGAATAGGAGTCCTACTTTGGCCGTTAAAACGATAACACCAGAAGAAGCGTGGAGTGATCATAAACAAAGAGTTGATTATTTTCAAATCTTTTGGTGTATTACATACGCTCACATTCTGGATGCAACCAGAAGAAAGCTAGATGATAAAGGAGAAAAATGTGATTTTGTTGATGCTAGCGATCAATAAAAGGCATACAAGTTGTACAATCCTATCACCAAGAAATTTTAATTAGTCGTGACGTTGTACTCAACAAGGACAGAATACGGTCATGGAGTAATAGTGGCGTTGGACAAAAAGTATTAGACGATTTTGATGGCGATGAATATGAATCGGAATCAGAGCACCCTCATGAACCAGTTCCAAAAGATCCTGATGCCGCAGATCCTCAAAATGAGATTCCTGTGCAACCTGAGTCTTTACAAACAATAGAAGGAAATCAGCATATTGATCCTACATCTGCTTCTCGTTTCCACCATGTTCGAAAGAGACCAGCATGGATGCAAGACTATTAGGTATCAGTAATTGATCAGTCTGAAGATCCATTTATTCATTTTGCCTAATTTTCAGACTGTGATCCAGTAACTTTTGAGGAGGCTATGAAAGAAGCAAAGTGGCAAAAGGCTATGGATGCTGAAATTTTGGCCATTGAGAAAAATAATACTTGGGAATTGATAGAGCTTCCAACAGGGAAAAAGACCATTGTCGTGAAATGCGTTTACAAAACCAAACTAAGGGGGAACGATGAAATTGATAAACACAAGGCACGCTTGGTGGTTAAGGGGTATAAAAAAGAGTTTGGGGTTAATTACGAAGAAGTATTTGCTCCAGTTGCGAGGCATGACACCATTAGACTAATGATTACATTGGCAGCTCAAAATAGACGGCTCATTTTCCAATTGGATGTAAAGACTGCATTTTTGCAGTAGCCAAACCGATTGTTATCAGTTTAAGGGCGGGAATGTCGAAATTATTCCATTGTTTATTTTTTGTTTCCTTTTACTTAGTCTATATGGTTTAGTTGGGAACGTGTCTTTAGTCAAAGGCATATCTTATTTGTTTCCTAGTCAACAACTTCGTCTGTTATGCACTAGCCAGTAATTGGATTTTGTGGATATTATCTATTAGCTAATTGCCTACATAAAGGCCATTGTTCATTGAATAAAAATAGAGAAATTATTTTCTTCCCAGCCTTGTGTTCCCACGTTGAGTATATCAGCGGTATCAGGGCCACCAAAAGAAATTTTGCAGCAGCAATATGATCCCAATAAATAAATAAAACAAACGCAAATAAAAAATTCAAATTAAATAAAAATTGATAGGTATTGATATTAAATCTAGTCCGTGGCAACGGTGCAAAAAACTTGCTCGTGTGAGAATGTGTTGAAATCATTGCCGCAATTGTACGGCTCGAACAACAAGTAAAATGGATTTTTAAGTCCAACTATCGATCTCACAGAGAATGGATTTAACTATCAAAATTATCAATTTTGCACTCTATTTGAAAAGGCGATTCGATGGCTGTTTTGATTTTCAATAAACATAAAAGCTTATAAATTAAATATATAAACTAAATAAAATCTAAATTAAAAGAATTAAATATTTGCAATATATAAACAGACGATGATGGGAATTACAAGACTTGGGACTCACAATTTCACCAACTTTGATTCCTCTAGTACACGTAATTAGATTCAAGTAGTGATCTTATTTTCGTCAACGAATGAATTTACTAAAATAAATATTTACATCTCTAGATGATAAATAAATCTATTCCATTAGGCTAATTTATTTATCTCTAAATAAATTCCTTATCAACCATCTAGAATACATTCACACAATAAATTCAAATAGGTTACGTCGAAACTTCACCTAAAGATCGCACTAACCACAAATTTATCTCTAAATCTTGTCTAAATTAGTGTTCTATGTTGTTTATTCTAATTTGTGTTTTTATTTCTCAAATCTAACACAAACTAATTTATAATTTATCAATTGATCAAAAAGATACATTTATAAGCTTAACAATGTAAAATTAACGACCAATCAATCACGTACTATTAAATCCAATAGTTAAATCCAATAGCATAATACCAGAGTTCACAAAGAAGATTCATTGTCGTCCCAAGTATAAAAAGTTAGTTGGACATGAATTTAAATACGAGAACTACAATAGAGAAAATATAGAAATACATAACCGGATTTCAAAGAGTTGACGTGTTTTTACTTCGGTATTTTATCCTTTCCTTTGCTCTTCAAAATTCTCCAATTGCACCCCCTCCTAGAAAGCTATGTATCTCTACAAACTCTCAATAATATGTGTTTTGTTCTCACTCTCGTATCACATGTGTTAGCCTCACTGTATGTATATTTCCCCTATGCATGTGCACTCCTCAAGTTCCAACATAACCTTCATATATAGAACTCGTCCAACCATAGCCGAAAAGCACGTCAAAAGGAAAAAGAAGTGTAATGATAATGGACATAGTCATCATGCTTGTCGTTTCCTTTGATGATGGAGCATTATTGTCTCTCCACTGCTAGCAAAATGATTCCCCTAATTTCTCCACTCCCAATTATTTCCACTAGCAAAATGGCCATCTGGAAATGCCAATACGAGGAGAAAGCTTGTAGAATTGCCACAAGATCCTTCATCTTCAAGAAGTATGATTTTTCATTATTTTTACCATTTTTACCTCTTTACAACTCCTAATACGAAAAGTAAGTAAGACCTAGTAAAAAAATACGAAAATATAATGAAAACACACTAGAAATTAGGAAATTAAAAGAATAAAAATACAATTTATCAATACCCCCACACTTAAGCTATTGTTCATCCTCGAACAACAAAAGTTAAAAACACACAAACAATAAAAAATAAATAATCACCAATGAAACATACTATAAGACTCAAAACAACCAAACATACATAAACACAAGTAGTAAACTGTAATGAACTCACAGCTCATACAACACAGAAACGCTTTGGGCTCGTCCTTTGTAATCTTCATTTCCCATCACCATTTAGATCCAAAAATTGTGTGGTGAGCAACCCGACCCTCAACGATCAACTATATCCTTACCCTCTCGTGGTCACACCTAATGTGTTTCCTCTCAATCCATAAGTGATCATCCAAAAGGTTATTCTCAATCACTCTTTTCTTTTCTTTTTTTTTATTTATTTGTTATTATTTTTTTAGGCGAATTTTACTGGTAGGATCAAAAGTGCAGCAATGTGATGACCCTCCCTAAATTTGAGTGCTCCAACGAACAAGTTGCTCCGAAGTAAGTCAAACCAACAAGAGTTCCAAATCCATGATGCCACTTTTATTTCTCACCTTTTTTATTTTTTTATTTTTATGTTTTTTATTTTTTTATTTTTTTACTATTAAAATGTAAACGTGCAAAGCAATGCCCAAAACAATCATGCTTTCTCAATGACCCATGTACAAGGCTTGAGGTCCGGCGCCCCCGAGCTCGTCACTCAAGGAAACAGGCATTGAGATACCCCTAAGAACTTAATCACCCTAGCCAATGAGGCAAGAGAATAGAGGCACAATGAAATGAATGCAGTTTGATTGATTTTTTTTTAATAATACATGGATTGGATTTCTAGCAAACGGTCATTACCTTGTTTCTACTCGCTAATCAAAGACACTCCACGCAAATCAAAATGCACGGAATCATCACGATACTTAACTCTTCCTCCAACTGCTAATTCACCACTCATCTCACAATGGTAAAGTGATTCAAAATGAAAGTAGGTGGAACGAATTCGAGCACACTTTTCACTCTAACCAACAAACTTTTTTTAAAATCCAACAACAATGAGTCATGACATCCAATGGATAGGCAATCGTCAAATGAGCTCGAGTAGTATACTTTTTGAGTTCAAGACAATTTCAACTCGAGAAACAGAAAATTTTGAAAAACTTTGCACAAAACACTCATTCATAAATTTAACGTGACTAACACACATGTACACAATACTAAACATATAATAAACAATATCTAAACAACAAGCATGCAGACCAACACACCAATTATACACAAGAAAATCAAAAGTAAAATAAAACTTGTAATCCCCACCCTTTAGAATTACGACTGATTCTACAAATCAAAAGTACAAAATGAGAAGACTAAACGAGAAGCCATGCAATCAGCAACTATTTTCATTAAAGCAAAAGAACACAACCAGTATAAAATATAAAACAAACAAAAACAAGATGCATCTCAAGAGTCCATTACTCCTTACTCTGCCATCTCCGAAAATAAAAATTATCAAATGATTTTATAACAGCACAAAATAGCACAAAATCCCACCCCCCAAACTGAAACTGACATTGTCCTCAATGTTTAATAAAGAGAAGGAGAGACATCACTTGAGTGTGGCACAAACTTGGTTCATACTAAAATCCTGAAGAACAAAGCTAAATAGAATGACACATAGATGCTGCTAAAAATCAAAGAATAGCATTCTACATTTATGACCTCAACTCTAAATCCATTTCACCCGGGTCTCGTTTGCGCTTGTTTGAGGTTTTTGCCAATTGATTGGAGGTTGTGATGGATCAAGTTGTGGTACATAAGCATGAAATTTCTCCAATAATTCCTCAATGGAAGATTGAATTAAAATCACGTTTCTTGAAATGGGAGAAATTAGCCGTTTCGCAGTTGCAAAATTCAGAAAAGCTAATAAACGATCGAAAAAATTGTTCACATTTAGCAGGCCAATGGGTTTATTATGCAAGTTCAACTGGTACCAAGAGATAACATTAAAAATTTGTTCCAATGTTTCGAACCCTCCCAGGAGTGCAATAAATGCATTAGAATATGATATCATGAGTGACAGGCATTCATACAATGATTTAACTTGTACCTCAACGCCGCCTGTGAATCCGTAGATTTGTGATAAAGGGCCGAGAGTGACTCCTATAATTCTGGATCCTCACACTCGAGCAGCTGTAATAGCACATCCTAGTAGCCCACAGAGTCCTCCTCCATAAATGACTTTGATTTTAAGATCCCCGAGTTTTCTTACCAAATCGATCGCGGCAGCAGTGTACTCTGACTTTGCCCCCTATGTTTGCTCCACCAAGGATTCCAATGGTTTGCAATTGTACATGAGAAGGTCCTTCTGTGCTGGGAGTGGCTTCCATATGAAGTCAATTTCGCCAAAGAAAGCTAATAACTGAAACAAACACACAAAAAATAAAAAACAACAACATAAACAAGTAGTTGTGATTGTGGCTCACATCTTCCTCTGGTTTTACATCCAGCACCTTCTATGGGTTCGGGATATGATTCCCATCCATTTTCTTAAAAACTTGCAAATAGGGCCTTTTAAAGTCAGATTCCCAAGACTGCGTTCTCGTTCGTTCTTGAACTGAGTCCATAAACAGAGAAATTCATGTTGCATAGTTCCACAAGGATGCGTCTCAAGAGTCTGTAGGATATCATCTAGCGACTCCTTATTCAAGCCATCCTTAATGAAAGTTATCTTATCTTCCCGATTTTTGGACGTAAATCCAAGTGAACGACAACCGATATCACATGTCCATATAGCACACTTATAACAAACATTCGTTCTTTTTGCTCTTCGTTTCTTTGCAAAACTGCTTTTGCCTAAACCTGACAAATCTTTGGTATAAATTGTTTGAATTTCTTCCCCTATTTGAACCTTGGCTTCAATTAGCCAACGTATATCCGCAGGCATCCCAAGATGCATCAACATTCTAAACCGCTCTATCTTGAAGCGGTAGATTATTTTCAAATCATTCAAGAGAAAGGATGAGTAGTATTTTCGAATTTTTAGAAGAGTAGATTCCATTTTTAGTGGAAGAAATTGAAGAAATAAAAGACCAAAAGCCCGAAGATTTGAATTGCACACTCAACAATCACAAGTAGAATATATATATACAACCGTGCTTCCATAATCGGCTAAACTATCGGAGAAAAGAAAAATTTTACCAAACGAAATTGTGATCGAGTAAATCCGAGAGAGAAAAGGCAGGTTAAGTCTAAGTGTGGTGTGTAGAAATGGTTTACCTCGTCTGGGTTTAAGGGTCCTGTTTGATTACTGTTGCAACTACTAACCAGACAAAGTGGGTGAGCCATCCACGGTATCCGAGCGAAAAGCTGGGTCAGAGCGTTGTTCGAGGAAACGCGTTGCCTGGTTGTCTCTGCTTTTTTTACCACTTTTACAATGGTCCTCTACAGTTGGTAATGATTAGCATCGGTACCACCTGAAATATCTCGCATATGCAGCAACAGAACTACACTAAAAAGAGTGCAAAGATTAAATAAAAGTAAAATGCAAAAATAGAACACAATTTAAGAAAAAAACTAAATTTAAATAAATTTTTATAATCACACTCAAATAAAATAAAAATAGGATAAAAATAAAATAAAATAAAGCACACACAATACGTATCATATGAAAGAGATTAAGGGAAAGAAGATTGGGTCTGCCTCCCAAAAAGCACTTGTTTATAGTCATGAGCCTGATTAAAAAAATCACTGTAACTCCATAACCGACATTTCTTTTGAGAAATCGATCTCAAAGTATCTGTAACGCCCCGATTTTTAAATATCGAAGAGTTACCAAAATAGCATTTACTTATTTAAAATACAGAAAATTTTCAATAAATTTTTTTTCTATAACCCTTTCAATCATAATAATAATAATAATAATAATAATAATAATAATAATAATAATAATAATAATAATAATAATAATAATAACAATAGTAATAACAATAATAATGATAATATTAGGAATGATAACAAGGTTCAAAATCCACGTACTTAAATGAAATAATATTAATCAATTTGATAACCAACATTCATTTTCTAAATAAACAAATTAAATCTTCCAAACCATGTGCGGAAGCTCAAAAACAATGTACTACTAAGGTTTGAACGACTTTCAATAAGAGAATACTAATTTAACAAAGTAGTTAAGTGGATGTCGTCGCCTCGCCTCGCGCAACTTCGCCGAACTCCTTAATCTGAAAAGAGTTTAAAAAGTATTTGGGGTGAGTATAACGTTGTTATACTCAGTGGGGCATAGTAGAAAAATATTTCACCATATCACATAGCCATATACGAAATTACAATTAGAGGCAGATAACTATAAGAAAGTCGAGTGTTGGAAACTCCCATCCAACGTGGGGGAAACTCGCTATGACTATCCGAATGACCCTTAACACCATTCCGTGGGAGATGGTACTTAACGCCATCACATGCATGTCACATAGCAAATGCCACAAATTATAACACGTAAAGGACATGATATGGATTTCAAAGTGAACAATCACTTTTTAAAATAAAAACATTTGCAAAAAGTAACACAATTTTGCATAAAGGTAACCCCACCTCAATTCTTTATTTCTTGTCAATTCCTCGAAATTTGGGCTAGTGTGATGCTAGCGCCTCTACGGACTTTTCACGTCGTCTAATAAAAGAAATTAAACGTAATTTTAGTAATTAAATCTTAAAATTGAGGCTTAATAATTTATTCGGGTCTTATAGAATTTAATTTAAAAATTTTAGGGCCCAAAAGATATTTTTAAAAGTTACTTTGAGCTTAATTGAAAGATAGGTATTGAGTTGAGGGTGGAAAATGAAGTATCAGTCAACTAGGATTAATTCGAAGCTCGACCAAAACTTTAGGGGTTGAAATTGAACTTTCAAAACTTAATTTGGGACTTGATTGAAAGAATTCAGTGATTTAGGGACTTGACTGCAATTACTATGAGTCAGATGGGAGTCGATTGAAGTAGTTCCAAGGCTTTGAGGACTTAATTTGAGCTTTTATAACTTGATTGGACTCAATTGCAGGGAATAGTTAGCTTTAGGGACCAACTAATATAGGGATTGAAATTTGAGGGACCAAAGTGCAAAATCTCCATTATAAAGCTCAAGGCTAGACTTCATCTCTTCCAAACACACGGATAATACACGATAGCTTTGGGAATAGCCTCAATTTGAGGAGAGGTCGACTGGAAGGCCGAACCGGAGCTGCCACCACCGTCTGCTGCCGGAGGAGTCATCGCCGGTGATGGTGGTCGAGCCCAGTGGCCGTGGGTGGACATTCGGCGGAGGGAAAAGAGGAAACAGAGCGTCAATCGCAGAGTTTTACGTGCCAAAATCTAGCGGAATTGAAGGTTTTCAGGTCAAAATTCGTCGAATAAGTTTGAGTTTGAGGTTATATAACACTCCACCATCCTCTTGTGAACCAATTATGGAAGAAATTTCGAGATTGAAGACAAGAAGCCATGGCCTGCACTATTCACGTGTTACTATTCACGCAGGCTTTTTCCTTTTTTTTCCAATCAGATTGAGGATGAGGATGATGAATAAGGTATGGGTTTGGTGAGTTTTGTACAACACACGATTAAGCTGATTTTCATATGATAATTCAAATGGATGAATTCTCTTATTTTCTATACTACGAGGATGACGTTGGGATGTTGATGCTGTGTCGATTGAGCACCCAATAGGATGTGTTGTGTTTGTGTGATAATTGTGAGTGTATGTGTATATGTTCCATAATTTGCAATAATTAGAGTTGAGGAAAACCAATGGCAATAAAACCATGGATATAGCCAATTACCTAGTGATGGTTGATGACTGAATGGATTGATTATGGAGCGTTGCAACTGAGAGTTGTCGTAACTGCTGGTAGCCTCAACGTTTGGGAGAGGATTTTCTATTTGAAAATAATGGAGTTTGGGAAGTTTGAGAGATGTAAAATAGCGAATAAGAGATGTGAGGTTGGGAAAATTGAATTGGTAAGGGATTCTTTGCACTGAAATATTCACGTTTCCCAGTCTCCTCAAGGACAAAATTCTGAATTGGAATGGACTTCCAAATCACTAGTTGGGCTCAAAGCCCAATGGGTAGCTGTAATGGCCTCTTAGAACTTTAAATTGGACATTTGACTTATTAGTTGGGTCTAAAACCCAACGAAAAATTTTATTGGCCCTAAATAAATTTTCTTTTGATCGGACTAAATTATCAAATTAAAATTTATTTTATTAGACTAGCGCTGAAATTTAATAGGTTAAGTCGTAACGACGACGTTTTACTTAGAGAGTTTTAAAATTGACTGCGGTTGTTACAATAGCGCTTTAGTCGTTGACCAGTAATTTGAAGGTCCCTTTGGTCGGGTGAGAGAGCTCGATAGCTCCATATGGAGTCACTTATGAAATCGTGAATGGCCCTGACCATCTTGACCGGAGCATTCCTGGGAATAGCTTTAAACTAGAATTATAGAGTATAACTTGGTCCCCTACCCTAAATTCTCGCTGTTGGATGTGCCGATCATGCCATTTCTTAGTGCGCTCCTTGTAGATTGTCGAAGTTTCATACGCACCAAACCGAAACTCATCCAATTCATTGAATTGCAAACATCACTTTTCTCCTGCGGCTTTCATGTATATGTTCAATTGTTTCACCGCCCAGTACGCCTTGTGTTCTAATTCAACAAGTAAGTGACATGATTTCCCAAACACTAATTGGAAAGGAGACATACAAATAGGTGTTTTGAAGACAGTGCGATATGCCCAAAGTACATCATCCAATTTCTTTGACCAATCAGTGCGAGACGAGTTAATAGTGATTTCTAGAATCCTTTTCAACTGTCGATTTGATATCTCCACTTGTCCACTTGTTTGTGGATGATAAGGTGAGACCATTCAATGGTGAACTCCATACTTAGCCAAGATAGACTTGAAAAGTCTGTTTTTCAAGTGTGTACCACCATCATTGATTATAGCACGAGGTCCTCAAAATCTCGTGAAAATGTTCTTCCTAACAAACTCCACCACCACCTTGGCATCACTAGGTTGTGAAGCACAAGCTTCAACCCATCTTGACACATAATCAACTACCACCAAGATGTAGTGGTTGTTGTCGGAAGATGGGAATAGCCCCATGAAATCAATGCCCCAAATATCAAAGATCTCGACCACCAAAATATTGTTCCGGGGCATCTCCTGACGTGAAGAGATGTTCGCAGTGTGTGGGCAATGGTCACACGCTTTCACAAATGAAAATGCATCTTTGAATATGGTGGGCCAAGAATCCTCTTTGTAGCACTTTAGCAGCTATTTTGGTGGTTTCCAGATGGCCACCATAAGGCGATGAATGCACACATTCAAGGATGACTCTCATTTCATCATCAAGCACACATCTTCTAATAATCTGATCGGGTCCCCTCCTGTAGAAAAATTCAGGTGGAATGACGCCCCCCATGAGTGTTCTCAACTAGAAACAATTGCTCGTCGAGAACGTTCTCATTGATTTCAGCATCTGTGGGCTCCACACCCGCTAAAATCTTGACAAATGATCTACCACTTGATTTTCTGTTCCCTTCCTATCCTGAATTTCAATGTCGAACGCTTGTAGAAGCAATACCCATCGAATGAGCCTCGGCTTGGCATCTTTCTCCCCAAACAAGTACTTTAAGGTAGAATGATCTTTGTAAACCACCACTTTCGACCCAATAAGGTATGCTCGGAATTTGTCAAAAGCATATACGACTGCCAGTAGTTCCTTTTCCATGGTGGCATAGTTGACCTGGGCTGTGTTGAGAGTCTTGCTTGCATAGCAAATCACTCTGAAAACTGTCTTGCCTTAGCCCTAGAGCTGCCCCCACAGCATAATCACTGGCATCGCACATAATTTCGAAAGGCAAGTTCCAATCTAGTGCCATGATGACAGGTGATAAGATTAGCTTGTCCTTTAGAGTGTTAAAAGCCACAAGACATTCCTCTGAGAAATGAAACGGCACATCCTTCTCTATAAGCTTGCACAATGGTTTCGTGATGGTTGAAAAATCCTTAGTGATTCGTCTATAGAATCTTGCATGGCCAAGAAAACTACGAATGCCTTTGACGGATGTGGGTGGAGGTAGTTTCTCAATTATTGGCACTTTAGCCCTGCCCACTTCAATCCCCATTGCTGATATACAATGGCCCAAGACAATCCCTTCATTTACCATGAAGTGGCATTTCTCCCAGTTAGGTGTGAGGTTTGTCTCTTTACATTCTTGTAACACTAAACTCAAATGATGGAGACATTCATCGAAAGATGACAAGAAAACTGAGAAGTCATCCATGAACACCTCTATAAACTGCTCAACAGTATTTGAGAATATTGCCATCATGCATTGTTGAAATGTTGTCAGTGCATTACACAACCCAAATGGCATTCTCCTATAAGCAAACGTGCCATACGAACATGTGAATGTTGTCTTCTCCTGATCGGTGGGTGCAATGGGGATTTGATTGTATCTCGAATATCCATCAAGGAAACAGTAGTGCGAATACCCTGGTAATCGTTCCAGCATCTGATCAATGAATGGGAGAGGGAAATGATCTTTCCTTGTTGCATTGATGAGCTTCCTATAATCGATGCAAACCCTCCAACCAGTGATTGGTCTGGTTGAGATTAGCTCGTTGTTTTCATTTTTCACCACTATTGTCCCTGCTTTCTTTGGTACCACATGAATAGGACTTATCCATGCACTGTCAGATATGGGGTAAATGATCCCTGCATCTAAGAGTTTGACAATTTTAGCTCTTACTACTTCCTTCAGTGTAGGGTTCAATCATCGTTGACCCTCAATAGATGTTTTGGAATCGTCTTCTAGCAAGATCTTTTGCATACATATCGAGGGACTAATCCCCTTTATGTCAGCAATTTTCCATGCTATTGCAATCTTATGTGTTCTCAAAACTCGAAGCGATTTTTCTTCCTCTAACTCTGTCAATTGATTAGAGATAATCATTGGCAAAGTAGAAGAATCCCCAAAAATGCGTATCTAAGATGAGTGGGAAGAGGTTTCAACTCAAGAATTGGGGGAGATTCAATAGATGGCAAAAACTTTTTGGGAACTTCACCAAAAGGCTTGTAAATCCAGTTTATCCGATAAGTCATAGTGGGTGATGCTTCCAAGTTCATGGCCATCTCAGCTCGTACTTCATTCTCCGTTGTTGTATCTTCTGATCGGACAATACAAGCTTCAAGAGGCTCAATAGGTAGGTCTTCTTAAAAAATTTCTTTCACTGCTTGATCACTGACGTTTACTTAAAAACATGCATCTGTGGAAGAAAAAGAAGGATGCTTTAATACCTTTAAGACATTAAAAGTTACCTCCTCTTTATCCTCGCTCAGTGTCAATGTCCCTTCATAGACATCAATCAATGCTCTTCTAGTTCGTAAAAATATTCTTTCGAAAATGAAAGGAATTTCCTTATCCTCTTCCATGTCCAAGATAATGAAGTCCACCGAGTAAATGAATTTATCAACCTTTACGAGCACATCCTCGATAAGTCTGCTAGGATATGTTTTAGATGGATATGCCAATTGTAAAGTCACAGCATAGGCCTACATTCACCCAATCGAAGCTTCCTATAAACAGATAGGGTCATGAGGTTGATACTGGCACGAGATTGATACTTGCACCAAGATCACATAAGGCAAATCTAGAGTAGAATGACCCAATGGTTCAGGGAATGCTGAAACTCCCTGGATCTTTCAACTTGGGATTTAGCTTCTCTTGAAGAGTGGCACTACACTCCTGGATAAAATTACTATTGACCTCCAAGTACTTCGCGAACACATCTTCTAGCGAGTTCTTCTTTTCCTGTGGTTGGTGGAATCCCGGTGGTCTCATCGGTGCTTGATTGTCTTTCCATAAAAAATTTGGGTGTTGTTGCCACCCTCGATTGTAGGTGGGAGTGTAAGGACCAAATTGTTGCCTTTGACTACTTCCAAAAAACATTGCTTGCCCGTCTATGGGCCCATTTGAGTGCATGACATGACATTCTATAGTGGTGTGATTTGCACAGCAAATTTCGCATCCTCCTGATGATTGAACCATATTAGCCGTTGGAAGAGTCAACCCTTCAATTTTCTTTGACAAATCGGCCACTTGAGTAGATAGAGCAGTGAATGCATCTATTCCATGAACTTTAGCATGTTTAGGCATTGTACGATCAGAATACCATTGATTACTGTTTGCAGCCATTTTCTCCAAGATTGATGATACTTCATTGAAAGTTTTGTCCATTAGTGATTCTCCTGCCGCTGAGTCAGCGTGCTTCTTGTTTTCGTTTCCCAACCTTATATAAAATGTTTAGACTATAAGCCATTGCAGTATCCCATGATTTGGGCAGTGTCTTAATAGATCATTGAAACATTCCCATCCTTCAGAAATAGATTCCCCATGGTGTTGGCTAAAAGAGGAAATTTCTGTCCTAACTTTCAGCATTCTACCTGGTGGAAAGAATGTTTCAAAAAATTTTTGGCACAAACTTCCCCAACTAGTAAAAGATTTTGCAGGTGAAGCGTAAAACCACATTTTTATTTTTCCTATCAATGAAAATGAAAAAAGTTTCATTTCCATCACAGCCAAAAACCTACAGCAATTTTCTGTGATAATAATTGAGCAATAAAACTCTCGAAAAATCGTGTTCTTCATGGAAGGAATAAGCACATAGATGTGAAATACCACTTCCTAAGAGATCCACCAAAGGAAGGACAAATTGAACTCATCTATCGCATGAGCGAAGACGAAGTTGCTGATATTTTCACAAATCCACTCAAATTGGCTGCATTTAATAAGCTCAGAAAATTACTGGGCATCTGTACTTTGGATCTTCCAGTTTGAAGAAATCTTTTTTGCAGCAGCTAAACTATTGTTATCAGTTTAAGGGAGTGAATGTTAAAATTATTCATTTATTTATTTTTTGTTTCTTTTGACTTAGTCTATATTGTTTAGTTGGGAACGTGTATTTAGCCAAAGGCATATCATATTTGTTTTCTAGTCAATAGCATAGTCTGTTATGCACTAGCCAGTAAGTGGATTTTGTGGATATTGTCCATTAGTTAATTGCCTATATAAAGGCCATTTTTCATTGAATAAATATAGAGAAATTATTTCCTTCCCAGCCTTGTGTTCCCACGTTGAATATATCCGTGGTATGAGAGCCACCAAAAGAAATTTTGCAGCAGCAATATTTTTTTCTTCCTATATTGCTTCCTTCATTACAGTAGCAACTTCCCATGTCCTCTGATAATTTTGTACAACCTGCAATCCCATGCTTTGATGGTCATTATGATCATTGGAGCATGCTCATTGAGAATTTCTTACAGTCAAAAGGATATTGGCATGTGGTCGAAAATGGATTGATCGAAGCAGCAGCTGGAACTCCATTGACGGACGCACAAAAAACTGAACAGGAAGTACAAAAGCTGAGGGACTTAAAGGCAAAGAATTATCTCTTCCAAGCTACCGATCGTTCGATCTTGGAAACGATTCTTTGCAAAGACACTTCCAAGCAAATATGGGATTCGATAAAGAAGAAATATCGAGGGAATGCAAGGGCGAAGCGTGTGCAGCTCCAAGCTCTTCATAGAGAATTTGAGGTTCTTCTAATGATGTCGGGGGAATCAGTCTCAGAATATTTCTCGAGGACGATGGCAATTGCAAACAAGCTGAGGATTCATAGAGAGAATCTGCAAGATGTTACCATTGTTGAAAAAATCCTTCGTTCAATGACGTCTATATGGTTTTTTGTAACGTGTTCTATTGAAGTGTCTAAAGACATTGAGTCTCTTTCAGTAGACAAATTGCAAAATTCCTTGCTAGTCCACGAGTATAAGATAACTGAACAAGATATTGAAGAGCAAGCATTGCATACAGCCACGAGCTTAAAAGGACGTGGAAATGGGGGATGGAAAGGGAAAAATACACACTAGAAGCAAGAAGAGAATAAAGGTGTTGAGGCTCAATCAAATTGGAAGGCTCGTGATGCTCGAGGTTTAGCAGATCACAAAAAGTCAGTTGACAAATCTAAGGTTGAATGTTATGCTTGTCACAAGTACGGGCATTACCGATCGGAATGCAGTACAAATCTGAATAAACAACATTGGCAAAGGTCAAACTTTGTTGAAAAAGACGAAGAGGAAGAAGAAGTTTCTCTTCTCATGGTGTGCCATGTGAACGAGGAAACTCGGAAAAATCTGTGGTGTGAAGTCTTCATTTTCGGAGTCAGATGAATCTTTTCTAAATACATTAAAGCTTGGAGATAACTCTACCGTTTCTGTCATGGGAAGAGGAAATGTCAAAAACAAAACTGGAGATAATTCTGACCAAATTATCTCAAATGTTTTATTCATTCCAGAATTGAAGACAAACTTGCTCAGCATTGGCCAGCTTCAACAGAAAGGTTACGAGATTACCATAAAAGAAGATAGATGTCGAATTCAAGATCCAAAAAGAGGATTAATTGTTGAAGCTAAAATGACAAGCAATCGCATGTTTCCTCTTTACTTAAATACTAGTGTCCATGCTTGTTTCTCAACAAAATTGAAGAATACAGCTTGGCTATGTCACTTTCGATATGGGCATCTAAATTTTGGTGGGTTAAAAATGCTATAGCAGAAAAATATGGTGCTTGGCTTTCTTGAAATCTCAAATCCCTCTCAAGTCTGTGAAGAGTGCGTTGTTAGCAAACAACGCCGTGATCCTTTTCCCAAAAACAAATCACAAAGAGCAAAGAAGGTTTTCGAACTAGTCCACTCTTCTATTTGTGGACCAATAAACCCGACATCTAATGGAGGTAAACGGTATTTCATTACCTTCATCGATGACTACAGCCGGAAAACATGGATCTATTTATTGAAGGAAAAATCTAAAGCCTTTTCTGCCTTTAAAAGCTTCAAAGATCAAGTTGAAAAAGAAGTTGGCAGACCTATAAAAGTATTGCACACTGATCGTGGACGAGAATACAACTTACGAGCCTTTGAAAATTTCTGTAACATGGAAGGCATCAACAGACAACTCACAGCAGCTTACACGCCTCTGCAAAATGGCGTAATTGACAGGAAAAACAGCATGGTGCACAGCATCTTTAAAAAATTGTCAGATTCCAAAAGATTTTTGGCCTCAAGCTGTAAACTCGTGTGTTCATATCTTGAATAGGAGCCCTACTTTGGCAGTTAAAATGATGACACCAGAGGTAAACTAAGAGTTGATTATTTTCGAATCTTTGGGTGTATTGCATACGCTCGCATTCCGGATGCAACCAGAAGAAAGCTAGATGACAAAGGAGAAAAATGAATTTTTCTTTGTGCTAGCGATCAATCAAAAGCGTACAAGTTGTACAATCATATCACCAAGAAAATTGTAATTAGTTGTGACGTTGTACTCGACAAGGACAGAATAAGGTCATGGAGTAATAGTGGCGTTGGACAGCCAATATCAGCTGATTTTGCTGGCGATGAATATGAATCGGAATCGCAACACCCTCATGAACCAGCTCCAAAAGATCCTAATGTCACAGATCCTCAAAATCTGAGTCTTTGCAAACAACAGAAGGAAATCAACGTATTGATCCTACGCCTGCTTCTAATTCCCACCGTGTTCGAAAGATACTAGCATGGATGCAAGACTATCTGGTATCAGTAATTGATTAGTCTAAAGATCCATTTATTCATTTTGCCTGATTTTCAGACTATGATCGAGTAACTTTTGAAGAGGCTATGAACGAAGCAAAGTGGCAAAAGGCTATGGATGCTAAAATTTTGGCCATTGAGAAAAATAATACTCGGGAATTTAGAGTTTCCAATAAGGAAAAACAATCAATTGGCGTGAAATGGGTTTACAAAACCAAACTAAGGGAGAATGGTGAATTTTGTAAACACAAGGCAGGCTTGGTGGTTAAGGGGTATAAACAAGAGTTTGGGGTTAATTACAAAGAAGTATTTGCTCCAGTTGCGAGGCATGACACCATTAGGCTAATGATTGCATTGGCACCTCAAAATAGATGGCCCATTTTCCAATTGGATGTAAAGACGGCATTTTTGCAGTATCGAAATTGATTCTTATCAGTTTAAGGGAGGAAATGTCGAAATTATTATGTCGAAATTATTCTGTTGTTTATTTTTTGTTTCTTTTGACTTAGTCTATATGGTTTAGTTGGGAACGTGTCTTTAATCAAACGCATGTTTTATTTGTTTCCTATTCAATAGCTTAGTCGGTTATGCACTAGCCAGTAAGTCGATTTTGTGGATATTATCCATTAGTTAATTGCTTATATAAAGGTCATTGTTCAGTGAATAAATACAGAGAAATTATTTCCTTCCTAGCCTTGTGTTCCCACATTGAATATATCCGTGGTATCAAAGCCACCAAAAGAAATTTTGCAGCAGCAATATGATCCAAATAAATAAATAAAACAAATGTAAATAAAAAAAATCAAATTAAAGCAAAAATTGACTGGTATTGATATTAAATCTAGTCCCTGGCAACGGCACCAAAAACTTGTTCGTGTGAGAATGTGTTGAAATCATTGCTGCAAGTGTACGGATCGAACAAGTAGTAAAATGGATTTTTAAGTCCAAGTGTCGATCCCCTAGAGACTGGATTTAACTATCAAAATTATCAATTTTGCACTCTATTTGAAAAGACGATTTGATGGTTGTTTTGATTTTCAATAAACATAAAAGCTTACAAATTAAATATATAAATTAAATAAAATCTAAATTAAAAGAATTAAATATTTGCAATATATAAATAGACGACGATGGAATTACAAGACTTGGGACTCACAATTTCACCAACTTTGATTCCTCTAGTACACGTAATTAGATTCAAGTAGTAATCTTATTTTCTTCAACGAATGAATTTACTAAAATAAATATTTATATCTCGATGATAAATTAATATATTCGATTAGGCCAATTTATTTATCTCTAAATAAATTCATTATCAACCATCTAGAATGCATTCACACAATAAATTCAAATAGGTTACGTCGTAACTTCACCTAAAGATCACACTAACCACAAGTTTATCTCTAAATCTTGTCTAAATTAGTGTTCTATATTATTTATTCTAATTTGTGTTTTCATTTCTCAAATCCAACACAAACCTATTTATAATTTATCAATTGATCAAAAAGATAAATTAATAAGTTTAACAATATCAAATTAACGACAAATCAATCACGTATTATTGAATTCAATAACGTAATACTAGAGTTCACAAAGAGGATTCATTGTTCGTCCCAAGTATAAAAAGTAAGCTACACATAAATTTAAATACGAGAACTACAACAGAGAAAATATAGAAATACATAACAGGATTTCAAAGAGTTGGCGTGTTTTTACTTCAGTATTTTCTCCTTTCTTTTGCTCTTCAAAATTCTCCAATTGCACCCCATCCTAGAAAGCTGTGTATCTCTACAAACTCTCAATAATATGTGTTTTGTTCTCACTCTCATATCATATGTGTTAGCCTCACTGTATGTATATTTCCCTATGCATGTGCACTCCTCAAGCTCCAGCATAACCATCATATATAGAACTCGTCCAACCATGGCCAAAAAGCAAGTCAAAAGGAAAAAGAAGTGTAATGATAATGGACATAGTCATCATGCTTGTCTTTCCCTTTAATGATGGAGCATTATTGTCTCTCCACTACTACCAAAATGAGTATCCTAATTTCTCCACTCCCAATTATTTCCACTAGCAAAATGGCCACCCAGAAATGCCAATACGAGGAGAAAGCTTGTAGAATTGCCACAAGATCCTTCATCTTCAAAAAGTATGATTTTTCATCATTTTTACCATTTTTACCTCTTTACAACTCCTAATACAAAAAGTAAGTAATAACCAAGAAAATATAGAAAATATAATAAAAACACACTAGAAATTAGGAAATTAAAAGATTAAAAATACAATCTATCAATGCCCCCACACTTCAGCTGTTGTTCATCCTCGAACAACAAAAGTTAAAAACACACAAGCAATCAAAAAAAAAATAATCACCAATTAAAAGACTCAAAACAACCTAACCTACATAAACACAAGTAGTAAAGTGTAATCAACTCACAACTCATACTACACAGAAAAGTTTTGGGCTCGTCCTTTGGGAATCTTCATTTCCCATCACCGTTTAGATCTAAAAATTGTGTGGTGAGCAACCCGACCCTCAACGGTCAACTATATCCTTACCCTCTCGTGGTCACACCTAATGTGCTTTCTCTCAAACAATAAGTGATCATCCCAAAGGTTGTTCTCAATCACTCTTTTCTTTTCTCTCTTTTTTAATTTATTTTTTATTATTTTTTTAGGCGAATTTTACCGGTAGGATCAAAAGTGCAGCAATGTGATGACTCTCCCTAAATTTGAGTGCTCCAACGAACAAGTTGCTTCGAAGTAAGTCAAACCAACAAGAGTTCCAAATCCATGATGCAACTTTTATTTCTCACTTTTTAAAATTTTTTTTTATGTTTTTTATGTTTTTTATTTTTTTACTATTAAAATGTAAATGTGCAAAGCAATGCCCCAAACAATCATGCTTTCTCAATTACCCATGTAGCGGGCTTCAGGTCGGTGACTCCCAAGCTCGTCATTCAAGGCAACAAGTGTTGAGATACCCCTAAGAACTTATTCACCCTAGTCAATGAGGCAAGAAAATGGAGGCACAATGAAATAAATGCAGTTTGATAGATTTTTTTTAATAATACGTGGATTGGATTTCTTGCAAAGGATCTTACCTTGTTTCTACTTGCTAATCAAAGACATTCCACGCAAATCAAAATACACGGAATCATCACGATACTTAACTCATCCTCTAACTGCTAATTCACCACTCATCTCACAATTGTAAAGGGATTCAAAATAAAAGTAGGTGGAACGAATTCGAGCACACTTTTTTTTTAAATCCAACAATAATGAGTCATGACATCCAATGGACAAGCAATCGTCAAATGAGCTCGAGTAGTATACTTTGTGAGTTAAAGACAATTTCTAATTGAGAAACAGAAACTTTTGAAAAACTTTGTACAAAACACTCACACATAAATTTAACATGACTAACACAAATGCACACAATACTAGACATGTAATAAATACTCTATAAACAACAAGCATGCAGATCAACACACCAATTATACACAACAAAATCAAAAGTAAAATAAAACTTGTAATCCCCACACTTAAGAATTACTACTAATTCTACAAATCAAAAGTACAAAATGACTAGACCAAACGAGAAGCCATGCAATCCGCAACTATTTTCATTAAAGCAAAAGGACACAAATAGTATAAAATATAAAACAAACAAAAACAAGTTGCGTCTCAAGAGTCTACTACTCCTTACTCTGCCATCTCCGAAAATTAAAATTATAAAATGATTTCATAACACCACAAAATAGCACAAAATCCCACCCCCCAAATTGAAACTGACATTGTCCTCACTGTTCAATAAATAGAAGGAGAGATATCACTTGAGTGTGGCACAAACTGGGTTCATACTAAAATCATGAAAAACAAAGTTTAATAGAATCACACATAGATGCTGCTAAAAATCAAAGGATAACATTCCACATTTATAACCTCAACTCCAAATCCATTTCATTCGAGTCTCGTTTGCGCTTGTTGGAGGTTTGTCTCCAGTTGATTTGAGGTTGCGATGGATCTAGTTGTCGTGCATAAGCATGAAATTTCTCCAATAATTCCTCAATGGAAGATGCAATTAAAATCACGTTTCTTGAAATGGGAGAAATTAGCTGTTACGTAGTTGCAAAATCCAAAAAAGCTTACAAACCATCGAAAAAATTGTTCACATTTAATAGGCCAATGGGTTTTTTATGCAAGTTCAATTGGTACCAAGAGATAATGTTAAAAATTTGTTCCAATGTTTCGAACCCTCCCGGAAGTGGAATGAACGCATTAGAATATGATATCACGAGTGGCAGGCGTTTATACAATGATTTAACTTTTACCTCAGTGCTGACTGTGAATCTATAGATCTGTGATAAAGGGTCGAGAGTCACTCCTATAATTCTGGATCCTTGCACTCGAGCAGCTGTAATAGCACATCCTATCAGCTCAAAGAGTTCTCCTCCATAGATGGCGTTGATTTTAAGATCCCCGAGTTTTCTTCCCAAATCGATTGCGGCAGCAGTATACTCTGACTTTGCCCCCATGTTTGCTCCACCAAGGATTCCAATGGTTTGCAATCGTACTTGAGAAGGTCCTTCTATGCTGGGAGTGGCTTCCATAAGAACTCAATTTCACCAAAGAAAGCTAATAACTGAAACAAACACACACAAGAAGTAAAAAACAATAATATAAACAAGTAGTTGTGATTGTGGCTCACATCTTCCTCTAGTTTTACATCCAGAAACGGCTGCACCACCTTCTATGAGTTCGGGATAAGCTTCCCATCCATTTTTCATAAAAACTGGCAAATAGGGCCTTTTAAAGTTAGATTCCCAAGACCGCGTTTTCATTCATTCTTCAACTGAATCCATAAAAAGAGAAGTTCATGTTGCATAGTTCCACAAGGATGCGTCTCAAGAGTCTGCAGGATATCATCTAGGGACTCGTTACTCAGGCCATTCTTAACAAAAGTTATCTTATCTTCCCGATTTTTGGACGTAAATCAAAGTGAACGACAACCTATATCACATGTCCATCTAGCACACTTATAACAAACATTCATTCGTTTGCTCTTCGTTACATTGCAAAACTGCTTTTGCCTAAACCTGACAAATGCTTGGTATAAATGGTTGGAATTTCTCCCCCTATTTGAACCTTGTCTTCAATTAACCAACATATATCCGCAGGCATCCCATGGTGCATCGACATTCTCAACCGCTCTATCCTAAAGCAGTAGATTATTTTCAAATCATTCAAAGGAAATGATGAGTAGTATTTTCGAATTGTTACAATAGAAGATTCCATTTTTAGTGGAAGAAATTGAAGAAATAAAAGAACAAAAGTATGAAGATTTGAATTACACACTAGACAATCACAAGTAAAAGATATATATACTCCATAATCGGCTAAAGTATCGGAGAAAAGAAAAATTTTACTGAAAGAAATTGTGATTGAGTAAATACTGAGAGAAAGCAGGTTAAGTCTGAATGTGGTGTGTAGAAATGGTTCACCTCGTCTGGCTTTAAGGATCCTATATGAGTACTATTGCAACCACTAACCAAACAAAGTGGGTAAGCTGTCCACGGTATCCGAGAGAAAAGGTGGGTCGGAGCGGTGTTCGAGGAAATGCGTTGCCTGGATGTCTCCGCTTTTTACCACTTTCACAACGGCCTTCTACAGTCGGTAATGATTACCATCGGCACTGGGCGTGTTGTCGCAGTATGCCAAAATTTATTTTATTTCCTTTCTCGGTTTCAAAACTACAAATTAATGTAGAAGTGGTAAGTAATGGTCGAACCCAAGAGGAACGGTGCTTAATTTAGTTGATTTTATCAATTAATATAGAAAAATGGGGGTTTTGTGATATTTGAATAAAAATAGAAAATCGAACGTCAAAATAAAAGATTGAAATAAAACAATTGTACAAAATATCTAGTTCTCGGGTTCGGTTATGTCAACAACTTATATTTATCTTTCCCATGCAACGTGTTACTATTCCTTCTTCAATTTATCAACTCTCAATTAACCAAGAAGCTCTGATTAACGAATTCTTCCTTAAGTGTATTAAATTAAAGTGAGTTCTTTAACTTAACATCTAGCTATTGGATAACCCTAAACAAATTCTTAGGATTTAATGCAAAGCTAGCATGAAATGAACGAGAAGAATGAGTTGAATTAGATGAATAATTTCACAAACTCGAATTAATACATCTAAGTTGATTTGTTAATAAATATGCACGATATTCATTTGCTACTTTGGATTGAATCTAGTGATAATTACGGATTAAAAGTTCCAATCCTAGCAAGTAACTTGAATTTAAAGATTGATTGATTCAATTGGCCAAAGTGAATGCAATAATCAAATAAACTCAAAAACGAGTTTACAAGCATAACAAATCAACAAATTGAAGTAGAGGAATAGATAAAACGTTACTAAAGAGTTAGAAAAGATAACTACATGTTAGTTGAACACAACGTCCCCCTCGAACTAGATAGAAAAGTCTAACTACTCATTTGCGGGGTTTCATACTTTTTAGCGAGTGTTCTCTTTGTATCACCGCCACTATATGATAGATTATACGCAAAATATAGAAAACAAGTAAATAAATGCTAAGAAATAAATAGAGAAATAAAAGGGAAAAGAGAAACTTATCGAAGAAATGACCCGCTAATCATATTCACAGCCAAAGTATCGTTGATCGATTGAAACATTTATTTCTTCCGCCGGAATATGAAAAACTAAGATCTTTCAAGCTAAAACTAAGAACAAATGAAGAAGAGAATTTTATTGAAGAGAAAGTTGGAGAGAACTACTAGCTAATTCTCTTCCACTAAGTTGTGCATTTCCTTCCTTACAAATGCCTCTATTTATAGGCAAAATTTCACAAGAAAACATAATAAAAAATTGTACAACTACTCCATTATGATTCCACTAATTGGTAACCACCAAATCATGATCTTAAATTGCTCCATTAGTTCAAATATTGTATCATGGTATAGGTAAGCATCTTGGCTGAATTGTGCAATTGGAATTTCCTTTTTTTGATATTTTAGTAGAAAGTTATGAATTTTCTACCAAAACATGGCCCAAGAAATCCTCCATTCACATCACTCTCGAGTTTGCCTATTTTTGACCATGATATGATCCGATGCATTTGAAGAGGTCAACATCAAAGTTGTAGCCCTCTGAGTGTCGTTTCTAACAATATAAAGTGCAGGTTAATCCGAATTTTGTAGCAAAAGTGATGGTCAAACTACTGAACTGTGGCAGTAAATTCGAGCTGCTAATTTTTTACGCTTTGTCCTTTCTCTTCAAATGGCCATAACTTTCACTAGGAAACGCCGATTTGGGATCCGACAAAAATGTGGAAATCATCTTTTGATATTCTTTGATATTGGCATAAGAAAAATTGTAAAAACAACTTTTCATAAAATTGCATCGGAGGCCCTCCATCTTTGATTCGCTTGCATTTTGGTCCCAAGTTTCCGTTTTCATTCGATTTTCATCCATTTTGACTCCTTTTGATTCTTTGTGACCCTAAACACCACAATAAAGGAACAATACATAAAATGGAACATATAAAACTAATAAAATACACAAATACATAAAATAGAAGAGTTATTTAAGTGATTTAAGTGCTTTTCGAGCACTTATCAGGCACCACCTGAAATATCTCGCATATGCAGCAATAGAACTGCACTCAAAGGAATACAAAGATTAATAAAAGTAAAATGCGAAAATAGAACACAATTTAAGAAAAACACTAAATTTGTATAAATTTTTATAATCACACTCAAATAAAATAAAAATAAAATAAAGCACACACAATACGTATCAAATGAAAGAGACTAAGGGAAAGAAGATCGGGCTGCCTCCCAAAAAGCACTTGTTTATAGTCACGAGCCTGATTAAAAGAATCACTGCAACTCCAGAACCGACTTTAATTTTGAGAAATAGATCTCAAAGTAGTGCTTTAGTCGTTGACCATTAACTTTGAAGGTCCCTTTGGTCGGGTGAGAGAGCTCAATAGCTCCATATGGAGTCACTTGTGAAATCGTGAATGGCCCTGACAATCTTGACCGGAGCTTTCCTGGGAATAGCTTTAAACGAGAATTATAGAGTAAAACTTGGCCCCCTACCCTAAATTCTTGCTGTTGGATGTGCCGATCATGCCATTTCTTAGGACGCTCTTTGTAGATTGTCGAAGTTTCATACACACCAAACCGAAACTCATCCAATTCATTGAGTTGCAAACATCACTTTTCTCCTGCAGCTTTTATGTCCATGCTCAATTGTTTCATCGCCCAGTATGCCTTGTGTTCTAATTCAACATGTAAGTGACATGATTTCCCAAATACTAATCGAAAAGGTGTTTTGAAGGCAGTGCGATATGCCCAAATTGTATCATCTAATTTCTTTCGCCAATCAGTGCGAGACGAGTTAATAGTGGTTTCCAGAATACTTTTCAACTGTCGATTTGATATCTCCACTTGTCCACTTGTTTGTGGATGATAAGGTGAGGCCATTCAATGGTGAACTCCATACTTAGCCAAGATAGACTTGAAAAGTCTATTTTTTAAGTGTGTACCACTATCACTGAATATAGCACGAGGTCATCAAAATCTCGTGAAAATGTTCTTCCTAACAAACTCCACCACCACCTTGGCATCACTAGGTTGTGAAGCACAAGCTTCAACCCATCTTGACACATAATCAACTGCCACCAAGATGTAGTGGTTGTTTTCTGAAGATGGGAATGGCCACATGAAATCAATGCCCCAAATATCAAAGATCTCGACCACCAAAATATTGTTCAGGGGCATTTCCTGCCGTGAAGAAATGTTCCCAATGCGTTGGCAACGATCACACTCTTTCACAAATGAAAATGCATCTTTGAATAAGGTGGGCCAGTAGAATCCGCTTTGTAGCACTTTGAGCAGCTATTTTAGTGGGTCCCAGATGGCCACCAAAAGGCGATGAATGCACACATTCAAGGATGATTCTCATTTCATCATCAGGCACACATCTTCTAATAATATAATCAGATTCTTTCCTGTACAAAAATGGTTCTTCCCTATAGTAGTGATGAAGGTCATGGAAGAATTTTTTCTGCTGTTGATAGGAAAATTCACGTGGAATGACGACCCCAACTTGGTAGTTGACATAATCGGCGAACCAAGCAGTGTTGTCAACTAGAAACAGTTGTTCGTCGGGAAAGTTCTCATTGATTTCACCATCTGTGGGCTCCACACCCTGCTGAAGTCTTGACAAATGATCTGCCACTTGATTTTCTGTTCCCTTCCTATCCTGAATTTCATTGTTGAACTCTTGTAGAAGCAATACCCATCTATTGAGCCTCGGGTTGGCATCTTTCTCCCCAAACAAGTACTTTAAAGCAGAATGATCTGTGTAAACCACCACTTTCGACCTTATGAGGTATGCTCGAAATTTGTCAAAAGCATATACGACTGCCAGTAGCTCTTTTTCTGTAGTATCATAGTTAACTTGGGCTATGTTGAGAGTCTTGCTTGCATAGTAAATCACTCTGAAAACTTTGTCTTTCCTTTGCCCTAGAGCTGCCCCCACGGCATAATCAGTGGCATCGCACATACTTTCGAAAGGCAAGTTCCAATCCGATGCGATGATGACAGGTGCTGAGATTAGCTTGTCCTTTAGAGTGTTAAAAGCCACAAGACATTCCTCTGAGAAATGAAACGGCACATCCTTCTCCAAAAGCTTGCACGATGGTTTTATGATGGCTGAAAAATCCTTAATGAATTGTCTCTAGAATCCTGGATGGCCAAGAAAACTACAAATGCCTTTGACGAATGTGGGTGGAGGTAGTTTCTCAATTACTTACACTTTACCTCCGCCCACTTCAATCTCCACTGCTGATATACGATGGCCCAAGACAATCCCTTCATTTACCATGAGGTAGCATTTCTCCCAATTAGGTACGAGGTTTATCTCTTCACATCGTTGTAACACTAAACTAAAATGATGGAGACATTCATCGAAAGATGACCCGAAAACTGAGAAGTCATCCATGAACACCTCTATAAACTGCTCCACCATATCTTAGAATATTATCATCATGCATCATTGAAATGTTGCCGGTGCATTAAACAACCCAAATGGCATTCTCCTGTAAGCAAACGTGCCATACGGACATGTGAATGTTGTCTTCTCCTGATTAGTGGGTGCAATGGGAATTTTGTTGTATCTGGAATATCCATCAAGGAAACAAAAGTGTGAATACCCTGGTAATCGTTCCAACATCTGATCAATGAATGGGAGAGGGAAACGATCTTTCCTTGTTGTATTGTTGAGCTTCTTGTAATCGATGCAAACCCTCCAACTAGTGACTAGTCTGGTTGACATTAGCCGGTTGTTTTCATTTTTCATCACTGTTATCCCTACTTTCTTTAGTACCACACAAATAGGACTTATCCATGCACTGTCAAATATGAGGTAAATGATCCCTGCATCTAAGAGTTTGACAATTTCAGCTCTTACTGCTTCCTTCAGTATAGGGTTCAATCTTCGTTGACCCTCAATAGATGTTTTGGAACCCTCTTCTAGCAAGATCTTGTGCATACATATCGAGGGACTAATCCCCTTTATGTTAGCAATTGTCCATGCTATTGCAGTCTTGTGTGTTCTCAAAACTCGAAGCAATTTTTCTTCCTCTTACTCTGTCACGTGATTAGAGATAATCACTGACAAAGTTAAAGAATCCCCCAAAAATGCGTATCTCAGATGAGTGGGAAGAGGTTTCAACTCAAGAATTGGGAGAGATTCAATAGATGGAAAGAACTTTTTGGGAACTTCACTTGAAGGCTCGTGAATCCAGTTTTTCCTATAAGTCATAGTGGGTGATGCTTCCAAGTTTAGGGCCATCTCAGCTCGTACTTCATTCTCCGTTGTTGTATCTTCTGATCGGACAATACAAGCTTCAAGAGGCTCCACAGGTAGATCTTCTTCAAAAATTTCTTTCACTGCTTGATCAATGACATCTACTTGAAAACATGCATCTGTGGAAGAAAAAGAAGGATGCTTTAATGCCTTTAAGACATTAAAAGTTACCTCCTCTTTATCCACCCTCAGTGTCAATGTCCCTTCGTAGACATCAATCAATGCTCTTCCAGTTCGTCAAAATGGTCTTCCGAAAATCAAAGAAATTTCCTTATCCTCCTCGATGTCCAAAATAATGAAATCCACCGGCTAAATGAATTTATCATCCTTGACTAGCACATCCTCGATAATTCCGCTAGGATATGTTATAGATCGATCTGCCAATTGAAAGGTCATTGTGAGAGACCTACATTCTCCCAATCCAAGCTTCCTATAAATAGATCGGGGCATGAGGTTGATGCTGGCATGAGATTGATACTGGCACCAAGATCACATAAGGCAAATCCATAGTAGAATGACCCAGTGGTGCAGGAAATGTTGAAACTCCCTGGATCTTTCAATTAAGGATGTAGCTTCTTTTCAAGAATGGCACTACACTCCTCAGTGAGCATCATTATCTCATGCCCTTCAAATTTTCTCTTGTTAGAAAGAATTTCCTTCATGAATTTTGCATAGCTGGGCATTTGTGCTAAAGCATCTGGAAAATGAATGTTGATGAGTAATTTCTTGAAGATTTCCAGAAATTTCCCAAATTGTTTATCCGGATAGTTCTTTTGTAGCCTTTGAGGGAATGGAATAGGAGGTATGTATGCTTTCACAGGTTTTGGAATCCCATTTTCCTCCTTTTCAGATTTGGATTTTTCAGAAGACGCCTCACAAGTACTTGTCTCCTTCATTTCTTCCTCTTTTTCATCGGCTTCGTTGGTCACATTGTATTCTGTTCTCTTCACTTCTCTCTCCGGAAGTTGTAGCTGACTTCTTGTTGTAATGGCGTTGACCTATCTAGGATTTGTCTTGTATCACTTGGCGATTTTCCAAGCGCTCGCCCTGCAACTACTGATGCTAGTTGCCCCATTTGAGTTTCCAAATTTTTTATTGCAGCATTTTGATTTTGGCGAGTGTGCTCAATTTTCTGCATAAAGTTACTATTGACCTCCAAGTATTTCGCAAACACATCTTCCAGCGAGTTGTTTTTTCCTGTGGTTGGTGAAATCCCGGTGGTCTCACCGGTGCTTGATTGTCTTTCCATGAAAAATTTGGGTGTTGTCACCACCCTTGATTGTAGGTGGGAGCGTAAGGACCAAATTGTGGCCTTTGACTACTTCCAACAAACATTACTTGCCCTTTTGTGGGCCCATTGGAGTGCATGACAGGACATTCTATAGTGGCATGATTTGCGCAGCAAATTTCGCATCCTCCTAATGATTGAACCATATTAGCCGTTGGAAGAGTCAACCCTTCAATTTTCTTTGACAAAGCTTCCACTTGAACAGATAGAGCAATGATAGCATCGATTCCATGAACTCCAGCATGTTAAGGCACTGCACGATTAGAATAGCATTGATTACTATTTGCAACCATTTTCTCCAAGATTGACGATGCTTCATTGAAAGCTTTGTCCATTAGTGATTCTTCTGCCGCTGAGTCAGCGTGCTTCTTGTTTTCGTTTCCCAACCTGTTATAAAATGTTTAGACTATAAGCCACTTCTGTGTCCCATAAGTTGGGCAATGTCTCAATAGATTATTGAAATGTTCCCATCCTTCAGAAATAGAGTCCCCATGGCGTTGGCGAAAAGAGGAAATTTCTATCCTAACTTTCAGCATTCTACCCGGTGGAAAGAATTTTTCAAAAAATTTTTGGCACAAACTATCGCAACTAGTAACCGAGTTTGCAGGTAAAGCGTAAAACCACGTTTTTGCTTTTCCTGTCAATGAAAATTTAAAAAGTTTCATTTTTATCACATCAGGTGGTACTCCGTTAATTTTGAACATACCACAAATTTCCAAAAATTTTCTGATATGTTCATGTGGTTCTTCGTCAGGTAGGCTATGGAATTGAACGGTTTGTTGAACTAATTGAATAGTTCCTGGTTTGATCTCAAAATTGTTTGCAGGAATTGTTGGAGGAACTAAACAAGTAAAATTATCCCTGATTATGAGAATAATATAATCCCTCAAAGGACGTTCCGCAACGATCCTTCGATCATCTGTTTCGTCGGCCATTTTTCGTTCCAACTTTATAGCACGTAATTTTACCTAAAAGTTCATTCGATTTTTGGGTTAAGGGGAATTAATGGACTGAACTTCCTATTACGCATGCAAATATGATCCAAATAAATAATTAAAATAAATGCAAATAAAAAATTCAAATTAAAGCAAAAATTGATTGATATTGATATTAAATCTAGTCCCCGGCAAAGGTGCCAAAAACTTGTTTGTGTGAGAATGTGTTGAAATCATTGCCGCAAGTGCACGTGTCGAACAAGTAGTAAAATGGATTTTTATGTCCAAGTATCAATCCCATAGAGACTGGATTTAACTATCAAAATTATTAATTTTGTACTCTATTTGAAAAGAAGATTCGATGGTTGTTTTGGTTTCAATAAACATAAAAGCTTACAAATTAAATATATAAATTAAATAAAATCTAAATTAAAAGAATAAAATATTCGCAATATATAAATAGACGACGATGGGAATTACAAGACTTGAGACTCACAATTTCATCAACTTTGATTCCTCTAGTACACGTAATTAGATTCAAGAAGTGATTTTATTTTCGTCAACGAACGAATTTACTAAAATAAATATTTACTTCTCTCGATGATAAATAAATCTATTCTTTTAGGCCAATTTATTTATCTTTAAATAAATTGGTTTTCAACCCTCTAGAACTCATTCACACAATAAATTCAAAAAGTTTACATCAAAACTTTATCTAAAGATCACACTAATCAATGTCTATCTCTAAATCTTGTCTAAATTAGTGTTCTATGTTGTTTATTCTAATTTGTATTTTCATTTCTCAAATCCGACACATACCAATTTATAATCTATCAATTGATCAAAAAGATAAATTTATAAGCTTAACAATATAAAATTAACGACAAATCAATCACGTACTATTAAATCCAATAACATAATATTAGAGTTCACAAAGAGGATTCATTGTTGGTCCCAAGTATAAAAAGTTAGCTACACATAAATTTAAATACGAGAACTACAATAGAGAAAATATAGAAATACATAACCGGATTTCAAAGAGTTCATGTGTTTTTCCTTCGGTATTTTCTCCTTTCCTTGGCTCTTCAAAATTCTCCAATTGCACCCCCTCCTTGAAAGCTGTGTATCTCTACAAACTGTCTATAACATGTGTTTTGTTCTCACTCTCGTATCACATGTGTTAGCCTCACTGTATGTATATTTCCCCTCTGCATGTGCACTCCTCAAGCTCCAACGTAACCTTCATATATAGAACTTGTCCAACCATAGCCAAAAAGCAAGTCAAAAGGAAAAAGAAGTGTGATGATAATGGACATAATCATCATGATTGTCTTTTCCTTTAATGATGGAGCATTATTGTGTCTCCACTACTAGCAAAATGATTCTCTTAATTTCTCCACTCCCAATTGTTTCCACTAGCAAAATGGCATCCGGAATTGCCAATACGAGGAGAAAGCTTGTAGAATTGCCACAAGATCCTTCATCTTCAAGAAGTATGATTTTTCATCCTTTTCACCGTTTTTATCTATTTAAAACTCCTAATACAAAAAGTAAGAACTAGCAAAAATATACGAAGATATAATAGAAACACACTAGAAATTAGGAAATTAAATTATTAAAAATACAATCTATCATATACTCTTTTTATTGAAATTGAAAATGATGAGAGGATGCTTTTTGTTTGCTTATACATGGATCATCTAATTTATACTGGAAATGACAGAGTTATGCTTGAGAAGTTTAAGAAGTCTACGATGACAAAATTTGAAATGAGTGATTCGAATGTTATACTATTTTCTTGGCATCGATGTGATTCAATCTGCTGCTAGAATTTTTATTTCTCAAACGAAATATGTGCGAGAAATTCCAGAAAGGTTTCAAATGAATTTTTGTAATCCTATAAGCACACCAACAGAATTCGGTTTGAAGCTTAACAAACATCCTATAGGAAAGAAGGTTGACGGCACTCTTTTTAAGCAAATTGTTGGGAGTTTAATGTATCTAAAAACAACTAGGCCAGATATAACATATTTAGTGAGCCTCATCAGCAGATACATGGGGAATCCAACTGAAATGCACCTTCTAGCTACCAAAAGGATACTTCGTTATTTACAAGGCACTAAGGAATTTGGGCTGTACTATAAGAATGGAGAAAAATCAGACTTGGTTAGGTTTACTGATAGTGACTATGCAGGGGATCAGGATGATAGAAGAAGTACTTCAGGCTATGTATTTCTCCTTTGTTCAGGAGCTATTTCATGGTCATCAAAGAAACAGTCAATTGTCACTCTATATACTACCAAGTCGAATTTTTTTACTGCAACTTCATGTGTATGTCAAGTCATATGGCTGAAGAAGATACTTGAAGAGTTTTATTTGAAGACCCAAGAACCTACAACAATTTTCTGTGATAATAATTCAGCAATAAAACTCTCGAAAAATCATGTTCTTCATGGAAGGAGTAAGCACATAGATGTGAAATATCACTTCCTAAGAGATCTCACAAAGGAAGGACAAATTGTACTCATCTATTATAGGAGCGAAGACCAAGTTGCTGATATTTTCACAAATTCACTCAAATTGGGTGTATTTAATAAGCTCAAGAAAATTACTCGCGTCTACACTTTGGATCTTCCAGTTTGAAGAAATCTTTTTTGCAGCAGCTAAACTGATTGTTATCAGTTTAATTGTTATCAGTTTAAGGGAGAGAATGTTGAAATTATTTCTTTGTTTATATTTTGTTTCTTTTGACTTAGTCTATATGGTTTAGTTGGGAACGTGTCTTTAGTCAAAGGCATATCTTATTTGTTTCCTAGTCAATAACTTAGTCTCTTATGCACTAGCCAGTAAGTGGATTTTTTGGATATTATCCATTAGTTAATTGCCTATATAAAAGCCATTGTTCATTGAATAAATATATAGAAATTATTTCCTTCCCAACCTTGTGTTCCCACGTTTAATATATCAAACATTTAGTGGATCGACCTCCCTTAGCAGATCAAACACCAAACATTCACCATCATCCTCTTTTTAGATGTGTCGACCACATAGCTAAGTAGTATGGTAGAAAGATTTTGCTTCCATTGCCCTTTCTTGCATAGTGACAGAGTGCTTGAGTCCTCTATTAATATGGGGACTGGCTTTAGATTCCATTCAACAAACGCTGGCAAATGTGCCCCATTATCCTTACCTAAAGATTAATACAAGTACAGTCACAAAAAAAAACCCCAATAGCCATTGATAGAAAATCTAAAATTCGAAAATGGTAAACAATTCTTATTTTAAATACATCGGCATAATGCTTCATGGAAGCTACTCGAGCTTTTGCAATAAAGAAAGTAACAACAATCAATTTCCTATCCAACGCACCTTACAGAACATAGAGTAGTGCTAGTTTCGTTCAAAGTTCACATACTTCCATATGATCTTATGCACTCTTGATTCTTGGGTCTCATAAGGTTAGTACAGTCTCTCCGAGAGGCAGATGCATTATCTCCTAGCTCAACATCATCGCCGGTCTTCTCTGCTTCCAACATTCACAACTACAGATCAATGTAGACAAATTCATAAAAATAATGGAACCGTAGAAAAATAAAATTTGAAATCATAGATAGGCCCCTTTTATGGGCAAATTGGGACGTGATATCCATTCTTTTTTCATTAAAATTACTCGATTGGGTCAATTTCGCAATAGATAGACAATAGGAACGCATAGGGAAAGGCTACTTGGAGCTCATCTTACATGCCTATTAGGAATGTGATTTAAAATATTTAAATGGTGAAAGGAGTTCAATTCGAATTAGGATTAGAAAATTTCTTATGTAAGGAAAGGGACTCCAATTCCAAATAGAATTTGGGAAATTTTCAAGTAGGTGTGCCCAAAAAGGCGAGTGGGGAGAGATATTAGAAAGAAAAAGAAAGGGTATTGTTCTTTTTTTTATCCAATTTTGTGTGCAAAAAGTGGGTGCCAAAAGTTGAGTGAGAGGGAAAGAATAGCGGGTGCCTTCGGGGATGCGTGTGGCATGAGGGTCTCTTTTGTTTGTACGTGTTGTCGAGAAAAATTGCACATAGACAATAATTGAGGATTAGACTATCATAGTGAATTGCATCATCAATCGTTGGTTGAAGGAAATTAGAGAGATTGAAAGAAGATGGTATGAACAGGGGTGTTGCGTACATTGTTCTTTATCTGCTCTAGTTTTGTTATGAAGAGAAAGTGTTTGTGTCAAGAAGTTGAGAGGATGAGAAAAAAATTGTAAGAGAGTTTTAATCATCAATAGAAGTATTCTTCTCCCGTGGTTGTCAGCAATCAGTCAAGCCACGTTAATTGTAGTGTTTTTTATTCTGCATTTGTTTTTGTTGGTGTTTGCTTTTCGCTGTGCTATTTAAAGCAGGAAATCTCATATTTTTCCCAACAATACCATCATGGAATGTAGAGCACTCTTGCCTCAACGGTGATAGGATCTCGGCATGAGAATCTTCCTTTTTTGTACCACTAGCATCTTCTCGATTTTTCTTAGAATGAAATGCTTTATCTTCTTGCTCAACATCGTTCCCACCCTTCTCCACGAACATCTGAACCTACATATCAATGTAGACAAATTTATAAAAATAAAGGAACCATGGAAAATAATAATAAAAATTAAAGATAGATCTCTTTTATATGCAAACCGGGGACATGGTGGCGTGGTAGATAGACCGACATCCGCGATAAAATTAATGGAGTCAATCTCGAAGTAGATAGATACTCCCTCCGTCCCATTTTAATAAGCATGGTTTGACTTTCACACGGATTAAGAATTTGAAATTAATATTTATTGGAAAGGTAAATTTTACTTGTATATTTCTCAATATACCCCTATATTAAATATGACAACTTACTTTTATTGATAACCATGCATAATAAATAGGGGTAGATTAGGAAATGAAGAAATTAAATTTATACCAATAAGGAAAGTGGCTTATATTTTGGGACGGATGAAAAAGGAAAACAAGCCTATCAAAATGGGACGGAGGGAGTAGTAAGAACACATAACCAAGGCATGGTGGTAAATACCATCGTTTAAAGTAGAGCACTCTGGCATCCTTGACGTTAAGACCTAGGCATGGGAGTTTTTGTTGCCTGCTAGAGAAACGTCTCCACCTTTCTATCCACCACGTCCAACTTTATGTCCAACATGTCCATCTTTTGGCTCACCTCCTCTAGCTGTTGTTTAAACTTGCTAAATTTTGCATCCATTAGTTTAGCAATGGACTCAATGAGGGAAGGCTTGCTTCTCTGACTACCATTGCTTAATTGTTCTGTTCCACTATCTCGATGAGAACTATTTTTCCCAGTTTTATCATGGGAAGAGTCCTCAGCCTTTGCACTTTCTTGCGATCACGCACCAACCTAAGAATTATCTTCATCCTCGAAAGGTACCACCTAAGTCCAAAAATCTGCTCTTTCTTCATGAGCTCCAAAGTGCAGTGGACCTCATACTGCAGAAGCACAGCAATTAAACAGTCATTCAATATCGTCAAACATATATAGATTGGTAAAATGGAAATATATAGTTAATTTTAAAAAAATAATTAAAACTAATTAGATTGCTACGGGTTGTAAAGATTTTCCTAAAAAATAAAAGATATCTTCTAAATTGGAAGATGTCTTTTACATAGAAAGATATCTATTAAATTCCAAAATATCGTTAAAAGTAGAGTCATATATAAAACATTTATTAAAAAAATAATTAAAATTAATTAGATTGATATAGGTTCACAAGATTTTCTCTAAAAATGAAATATATCTTTTAAATTATATGATATCTTTAAAATTAGATTTATACAATTGTTGAAATTGCGGCTATTGAGCTAAGTATTTTAGAAATAATAATTGTTTTATAAATAATTAGGAAAAAAATTAATTATCAGGTTATAAAGCTATAACAATAATAGGGAGAATATAGGAAGAATGAATTCTCACGGATGATTTTCACTAGCAAATGAAGCTCCTATTTATAGAAACTTCCAATGGCACAATCATAGTTGCATAATTTCATCAATGGCATAATAGTCATTCATACAATATTTAAATTATTGAACGTGGCACACCACCATTATCTTCAATAATTCATAATACTCCTACTTAAATGACTATTTATATAAATGTCTTCTAAGCTTGTTTAGAGAAAAACTCAATGAGAGGGAAAAAAAACTTCCAAATTGATTGTCATAGACCTTAGGGGCAATCATATACTACTTTGTTATAAGATTGCCAGGAAAACCCCGTAGGACAAAACCTGAGTAATAAGAAAAAGTAGAGTTATTCCCCCTGATGTCGATCATTCTTATAGAAGTATTCCATGTGCCACCTCATCGAAACCTTATCAAGAAAACCTAGTGGTAAAAAACTTGATCGAAGGAAATGAGTACATTTGCTCCATTTGACTTTAGATCTCAATGAACGATATATTTACTTCTGGGGAAATTTCAATGTCATCATCATCTGGAGTCTAAATAATGTATTTATTATAAACTGGTCCAATGGATATATTGTTTTGATTTCTTCAGTAGTCCTCAATATACCAAGAATATGTCTCTTTAAAACCTTATTTGGAAAAATCTAGTGGCAAAATCGTAAATGAACGGAAAAAAGGCACATTATTTATGTGAACACCCATCAAAGTTGCATCGTTAAAAACCTTACTGGGAAAACCCTATGGAATAAAACCTTAGTCAAGGGAAAAAGAGTATAACGCATATTTTATAGAGACAGCTCCATACTGAGGATGAAACTGAAATTTTGTGCATGGGGTTATGGCAGGTGTGGACGACGCGTAATAAACGGATATTCGACGGGAATATGGTGAACCGGCTATGCTGGCATATCAGGGTTTACCAGGCCGCGAAAGCATTGGGGAACACAACGGCATCAGGTATAGCTCGAAACTGCCCGCTAATTTGGCAAAGTAAAGTGGAACAGAAGCTGGTTTCATTATTCCGGTCGATGCTTTAATTAAGGGTGATGGCTGGATTGGCATTTGGGGCGTGATTTGAGATGCCGATGGTGTCTTACAATGGTGCTTTGGTAGGTAGGTGAGAGGTGTAAATGATTCGGAAATGGTAAAGGCTGTTTCGCTGAAGGAAGGGCTTCTATTCGCTTTGAATTCGGAGCTATTATTGGCAAAAGTGGACTGTGATGCTTTGCGAGTTGTCCATAGCTTAGTCAAAGTTGAGGAGTTCTCACCGATTGCACCTATTACAGCTTATGTGCTAGATTTGTTGCACGCTTCAGTGTAGGAGTAGTTCATACTATCATATTCTACGTGATCGGAATAGGTTGCTTATACTCTAGTGTCCCACACTTATTCTGTGTCGAGTACTTGTAACTGGGCGGATATTATCCCACTCTATCTTGCTCGCTGTTTGTCTAATTGAATAAAATGGCTACGATTCCCTTTCAAAAAGAAAATAAGTTTTGCCATAATCTTTCATAAAAACTCAATAATAGAAGTGAGAACCTAGGAGCTTAATTTTTTTTCCTTTGCGTGTCCTCGAGTGTAAAACTCTTGGGAAAAAAAAAAAAAGCACTTCATGGGAATGTAGAAGACTAATAAAACCTAGAATCTTAAAATCTATTTTCATCTATGATTTTATTGTTCTAAATAAATTTTTGTTTATTCCCTTTCTAACAAAGGTACTATTTCTCTCATAATAAAATTCTTATGTTCTTTTGTTTAAAAGATCATAAACTAATCATAAAAAATCTATATCTATATCTATACTATATATAAAAGTCTGGAAGGGGTGGAAAAATTTTTTGGACAATAATACCCTTGCTACTTTTATTTAATTTTTATTTTATTTTAATAATAATTCTTATTAATTAATTGTAGCGACCCAAACTTTTTATAAGAAAATATTAATTAATGTGTCGCTAAGCCGTTACTCAAAAATTATTTAAAACCTGCGTCGCCCGTCTACAATTAGAGATTAAATTATATATTTGGTTTATTATTAATATTATTATTTTCATTTTATTTTATCTCCTAAATGGTTAAGAATAAATCACCCTAACCCTCATCCAATTACTCTCCTTTTCCTACAAGAACTAAGCCTCTCAACCTATGTAATTTGAGGATTCTACTAGCCAACAACCTCTCCCTCCCTCGTATACAAAGTAGAACTCGCGACCACCACCCTCCATTCATCAATTTACATCCATCCTTCATTCCACGACTTCAAGAGCAATCGGCACCACCATCCTCCATTCATAAATCCACATCCACCTTCATCTCTCAACTTACGCCACCACCGTCCTCAATTCCCACCATCCACCTTCATCTCACAACTCACGGCCAGAAAGCGGAGCCCTTAGAGATCAAGTCGTGTGTTCTCTAGCAGGTAAACTCTTTCGTTTATAGGTATACACACATCATGACCAACCCCCCCATGTCACCGAGGAAAAAAAAAAAAGAAAGAAATAGAAACGAGCTATGGAGACAAATCCAAACCCGAGTCGACAACTCGGCTCGTGAACCAATAGTTACAAAAGAAACGCCAATCACCTTCCCTAACGCCACCGCCATCTCTGCCACCATCTTCACCGTTCACCACACCACACCACCGTCATCATATTCATGTGTCGACATCCATGGCTACACCTTCACGCACGCACGCAAACCGACGAGCATACATACATACGTAGATACCCACGCACACACGAACTCATTCCTGCTGTTTGAAAAATCCCAATTTCAAACGAGAAAGCCACACCACCACGGCCGCCGCTTCAACGTCAGCCGGTTAGCCATTTTCATGAACTTTCGTTCAACCCGAGAAGCGAGAGGGACTGAAATCGAAGTCTCAGAATTCATCCGATGGAGAAGGGAGTTAATTAAGAATTTTAGCCCCTAGTCCCACATTCCTCTAGAAACATTTAAGTTGGTCCATGAGTTTTTTTGTTCTATTTAAAACAGCTCCAATTGCAGTTTCACCTCTAATCAAGTTTTAGTCCTCTAATTTATTTTATTTTCTCCAACATTATTTAGTTTTATTATGCAATTATTTTACTTAACTTTATTTTACTAGTAAGTTTATTTTATTTTAGTTGAATCCTATTATATTACATTATGTTTGGTTTTACTTAATTTATTTTAATGTTCAACCTATTTAATTTAACCTTATTTAGGCTATTATGGAGATTTTAAAGTTTATTTAATTTAACTTTAATTAAATTAAAAATCGTGTTGCTATTTCATTCTATTTTAAGTTAACCTGCTTTAGTTTATTAAAGGATTATTTAATTTTATTTAACTTTACTTAAATTAAAATCCCTATTTTTATCTTATTCAAGTTATTTATTTATTTTCATTATGTAAAACTAAAATATTTTCCAAATAGAGCCCCAAATTCATTCATTTATTTCTGAACCTAATATCTAGTACTCCAATTAATAAATTTCCCTTAATTGTAGAGGCAGCTTGCGGGATTTAGAGAATTAAAATCACCCACAAGCTCCGCTCAAACTCGAGAGATTAAGGTAGGTCCTTAAAGCAGCTTTATTTTATTCTCTGCGCCACTTGTTATGATAACCGTGCGGTAGTGTACATTGCCTATGTTGATTCTCGTGAATAAAGAATGTAATGGAGCCTTCGGGTTCAACAACGCTATGAAGCCTTGGGCACAAGAATGTCAAGGTGCCTACGAGCAAGAATGTTAAATGTTACGTGCACGCACTGTTAGACGAACCCAAGTAATTCTAGGCATGCATGTACCTACCATATCAATTCGGTTTGACTAACGGTCGCCATGGGCCTCTTGAGTAATTCATTACTCACGTTTTCCTACTTTTACAAAATTGTATGATTAGAAGCGGCGGAGGAGCAAGCAATCGGTGGCAATCTATGAAAGAAACTTTTAAATTTTCCGCTTATTATTTCATTTTAGCGACATTTAGATATTGCTTATGGAATCTAGGTTATAACTTTAGTTTTTGCAACTCCATTAAATGTTAGGCTTTATTTCGATTCACCATGATTCATTTTATTTATTTAATTAACTCGACATTGTTTATCAAGGATTATTTAATAAAGAAAATATCGATTAGAGATGCAAGAGGAATTAGAGTTTTAAATTGTATTAAAAATATTCATTTTCGCATTTCATTTACATACATGTTATTTAAAGCAAGGTCCAGTTGACTTTGAATCTAGTAGATTCATGCGTTACAAACTTGGTATCGAGCTAAGTGTTCTAAAAAGCGATTCTGTAGATCTTTTTAAAAAAAAATAATAATAATAATATATAGGTATGTATATATATCTAGAAAATATGAGGATTGCCCTTTGCCTTTATAAATCTGCCTGCCTCCCGTAAAGATCTATGGAAATTTTGCTAAGTTCCCTTGTAAGTAATGTATTGAGAAGTAATGAAGGAACCTAGTACCTTGTTTGTAATTAAAGAATGAGTTTGAGCATATTTGGGAGTTTTAAAGATATTTTATGATGTTTTGTCCTCGCTAATAGAGTTTATATTAATGGTAAACCCCACCTGTTGCTGGACTTTGCATAAATGGATTAGATTAAAACATGGAGATAGGTTACGAGGCATGGAAGGTACATGGAATGCGCAGAAGGGCGAATGAGCCTCTGACGGATTACATTTATCGCTTTTGGTGTTTACGGTTGAGGCGAGCAAAGCGAAAGTTACCACATGAATGACCAGCTTCCATCACACCGCTATTGACCTTCATATCACGGCGAACGACCCCTAGCTCGTCGATTTTATAGGGAGTACAAGAGCGCGTTGAGGAACCGTCGAGATTCAGATTGTAGCGAATTCGTCATATCTTAGATAGGTTCTTGGCAACGAGAAATCAATGCAACCTAAACCGTGCTTGCCAAGGTTAGGATCGATACCCTCGCCGCACCCTGGCGGTCGTGGTTGCCTGTGCCAATGGTCGAGGTCAGTCAGCACTTATAAGGAGTATAGCCCACCACACCTTCCTACTCGCCCGCTTGACCCAAAGGAACTAGAAGACACGGCCACCTCCGTTACAATGCGCTTGAGATCGAGCGGATAGTTAGTGTCCTTGAGCTACCCACATACGGAAGTTGTGCGGAAGGCGCAGCGATGACATACTACGGAGTCTCATATGAAGGACGGGTGAGTCAAAGCAACACTCAGTCACATGGGGAAGCGGGTGGGCCCCAATCGTAACGAGCAGGCCAAGGTCCAACAAAAGGCCAAACCAAGAAGCGCCGCCGAGGACACCGCTAATTCAACTCGCACACCATGCCCTAAATGCCGAAAATGCACAAAGCGAGAGTGCTTGGCGGGTAAGAATACTGCCTTCAAGTGGAAAACCAGGCCATTATGCCAATGAATGTCGTGGCACAACCCGAGCACCAATCGTAAGGGGAAAGGAGCCAACCAGGGGACGGCAAGGCTAGGGTTTTTGCGATGGGCCTTGACCAGACGACTCGGCGTGATAGTACGAAAAATTCTATCTAGTATCCACTTTCAATTTATAAGCGATTGTGTGGCCTTTTTCCCCAATAACAATGATAATAATACCGATAATGGAAAAACCTCGATAACAGGAATATTAACCATCTCTGGTATTCGCGCCATACGCCTTATAGACCTCGGAGCTACACTTTCCTTCATATCGGATGCATGCTAACTAGGGTAAAACTAAGAGAATTAACGGTAGCACCCTTGAGGTTAACCTACCATCCGGAGGAATCATTCACGCAAGGTTGATCGCTAAGGCGGTACAAATCGAAACTTTGATGGAGTAGTCCTAGAGGCGGATCTCAACGTATCCCGATGTTTGACTTCGACGTGATCCTAGGTATGGATTGGTTGAGTACCAAGAGCCGCTATCCCATGTGGCTACCAGAGAAGGAGGTCGTTCAGAAGAATGGGAAGAGACATTCGGATTCTATGGATCGAAAGTGAAGGCGCTCGCTTTATTTCACAATGCAAGCGGAGAAGCTACTAGCTAGGGACAAGCTGCCAGGGTTACTGGTCAGTTTCACGCTACCCGGCGGAGTTAACGATTGAAAGTGCGATTAAATGCGTGAGTATCCCGATGTATTCCCGAGGACTCACCGCATTCCACCGATAGACAAGTAGAGTTTGCCGCCGACTTAGTGCCGTCGGCATCGGTGTCCAAAAGCTCCACACCGTATGGCGCCAAAGGAATTACAGAGTCAAGGTCCAATTGGAGGAACTATTGGACAAAGGTTTCATTAGGCGGCGTATCCCCTTGGGGAGCACACTGTCTTATTCGTCAAGAAGAAAGATGGGAGCATGAGAATGTGCATCGACTACAGGGGAGCTCAATAAGCTAACAATCAAAAATAAGTATCCACTTCCCGGGATCGAGGATTTGTTTGACCAATCGAGGGAGCAGTGTTTCAAAGATTGACTTGAGGTCCGGCTATCACCAAGCTGAAGATTAAACCGCCGACATCCGAAAGCAGCGTTTGGACCCGAGCACGCCACTATGAGTTCACGTAATGCCATTTGGTCTCACCAACGCGCCCGATGTTCATGGATCTAATGAATCGGGTGTTTCACCAATTTCTAGACAAGTTTGTCATTGTCTTTATCGATGACATACTAGTGTACTCAAGGACGCCGACAACACGAAAAACATCCCGAGGATCGTCTTGGGACCCTAAGGTCGAAAATTGTTTGCCAAATTCAAGAAATGCACAATTTTGGTGGAGAGGGATTCTAGGCCACATTGTCACCGCCAAAGGGATTGAGGTCGACCCAAAAGGTCGAGGACCGGACTGGCCCACCCCTAACGCGTTGGTGAAGTGAGGAGGCTTCTTGGGCTTAGTGGCTATTATAGGCGTTTATCGAGGGTTTCTCTAAAATAGCAGGACCAATGTCTCAACTAACTAGGAAAGGTGTGAAGTTTCAATGGACCGAAGCATGAGAATAGCTTCCAAGAAGCGAAGAAAGAGCTCGTCTCGGCAAATCGATCGGTCATACCGATGGAACCGAAAGGTTTGTTATCTCGTTGATGCTTCCAAGCTCGGTGGGTTGTGTTCTCGATGCGAATCGGAAGGTCATCGCCTCACATCTAGGCAATTGAAGCCCTAGCGAAACTACCCAACCCATGATTTAGAACTTAGCAGCTGATTGTACATGCCCTGAAGATTTGGAGACACTATTTATGCGAGCAGTAAGTAAATCTACACGACCACAAAAGCTCAAATACTTCTTCACTTTCGAAGAGTTGAACATGAGGCGCCTTGCTGGTTAGTTAGTAAAGGACTATGACCGCACAATCCACTACCACCTGGAAAAGCTAATGAATTGTCGCCGACGCGTTAAGCGGAAGAGGGTTGGCCAATTGGCGCCTGGGTATTGAACAGGACGGCTCATTGGGAGTTCCAAAATCTGAAAATTGAGGTTCTTACCCCATCGGAAGGCCATGGCTGCAAGCACTTCGCCAAAACGATTTGAGGAAAGGATAGTGGAAGCTCAAAGACGATAAGTTTTAGCAAAAATCAAATCGGTTGGCAGGCAAAAGAGTTGGCTTTGAGATTGCACATGATACTGACACTAATATTTAGGGTCGTTTGTGTACCGAAAAATGAAGCAGACGTCGAAATGAGATCTTGTGGAGGCACATTCGACTCCCTACGCGCATCGATTGAACTAAGATGTATAAGGACTTACGTAACTCTTTACGGTGGAGGAACATGAAGGGATGTATAGCAAGATTTGTTGCCCGATGTATGGTTTGCCAACAAGTCAAAGCGAGAGCACCGAGGCCGTGGGATTATTGAACCCTCTTGAGATACCGAATGGAAATGGGAGAAGATCACAATGGATTTTGTGACCGGTTTACCAAGAACAGTAAGGGGACACGATGCTATTTGGGTCATAGTGGATAGGCTTGCAAATCCGCGCACTTCTTGCAGTCCGAACAACCCATAATGTCAGCCTAGAACGGTTGCGCGATTATACATCGAAATTGTTCGACTCCATGGAGTACCAAAGATCGATTGTTTAACCGAGATCCAAAAATTCACTTCAAGATTTTGGGAAAGCTTCTACAGAGTGCTATGGGAACCAAGTTAAAATTTGCACGACATATCACCCCCAGATGATGGGCAATCCCAGGCGCACCATTCAAACACTAGAAGATATGTTGAGAGCATGTACCTTGGACCTAGCGGCGGGAAACCCACTTGCCACTAGTGGAATTCGCCTACTACAATAGCTACCAGGCCACCATTAGGATGGCCCCACCAAAGCACCTGATTGCCATTTGTAGATCACCGGTCTCGGGCCAGAAGTCAGTGAAAGAAAGTTTTGGGACCGAATCGGGAAAGAAAGAGCGATTCTTGCTGAAAAGATCAATCACTGATTAAAGCACAAGATAAGACAGAAAGAGTTATCACATTCTAAAAAAGAAGAGATTTGAAGTTCAAGTAGGGAAAAGGTATTTCTCAAAGTGGCCCCAATGAAAGGCGATTCGGTTAAAAGAGAAAGCTTAGACCACGCTATATCTGACCATTTGATATTATAGAAGAGGTTGGAAATGTAGCATATCGATTAGCTCTTCCTCAGAGCTCTCGGCCATCCACAGCGTATTCCACATATCATTTGTTAAAGAAAGTACATTGCACCGAACCACACGGTGAGCTACTACATAGAGGTCTTGAAAGACCTAACATACGAAGAGAACCAGCCAAGTATAATAATTGATAGAAAAATACATGTCTTACGAAATCAGTATTCCTCTAGTTAAAGTCCAACGGTAAGTAAACAGTGTAGGAAAGCACATGGGAGAAAGAAGAGGAGATATTAGCCAAATACCGGACCTCGTCGATCGAGTAAGTACAATTTTGAGGACGAAATTAATTTAAGAGGGTAAGGTTGTATGACCCAAACTTTTATAAGAAAATATTAATTAATGTGTCGCTAAGCCCGTTACTCAAAAATTATTTAAAACCTGTCCTGTCTACAATTAGAGATTAAATTATATATTTGGTTTATTATTAATATTATTATTTTCATTTTATTTTATCTCCTAAATAGTTAAGAATAAATCACCCTAACCTCATCCAATTACTCTCCTTTTCCTACAAGAACTAAGCCTCTCAACCTATGTAATTTGAGGATTCTACTAGCCAACAACCTCTCCCTCCCTCGTATACAAAGTAGAACCTCGCAGCCACCACCCTCCACTCATCAATTTACATCCATCCTTCATTCTCAGCTTCAAGAGCAATCGGTGCAACCACCATCCTCCATTCATAAATCCACATCCACCTTCATCTCTCAACTCACGCTTAACCACTGTCCTCAATTGGCAGCCACCATCCACCTTCATCTCCACAACTCACGGCCGAGCGGAGCCTTAGAGATCAAGTCGGTGTTCTCTAGCAGTAAACTCTTTCGCTTTATGGGTATACACACATCATGACCAACCCCCATGTCAAGGAGGAAAAAAAAAGAAAGAAATAGAAAGCTTGAGCTATGGAGACAAATCCAAACCCAGTCGAATAACTCGGCCTTTGAACCAATAGTTACAAAAGCGTAATCACCTTCCCTAACGCATACACCGCCATCTCGCCACCATCTTCACCGTTCACCACACCACACCACCCCGTCATCATATTCATGTGTCGGCATCCATGGCTACACCTTCACGCACGCACTTGCAAACCGACGAGCATACATACATACGTGATACCCGCGCACCTACGAACTCATTCCCTGTTGCTGAAAAATCCCAGATTTCGGCGAAAGCCACACCACCACAGCGCCAAGCGTCACGGCTAGCCATTTTCCTTGAACTTTGGATTCAACCAGAAGCTCGAGAGGGACCAGGAAATCGAGTCTGTAATTCATCCGATGGAGAAGGAGTTAATTAAGAAATTTTGCACCCCTAGTCCCACATTCCTCTAGAAACATTTAAGTTGGTCCATGAGTTTTTTTGTTCTATTTAAAACGGCTCCAATTGCCAAGTTTCACACCTCTAATCAAGTTTAGTCCTCTAATTTATTTTATTTTCTCCAACATTATTTAGTTTTATTATGCAATTATTTTACTTAACTTTATTTTACTAGTAAGTTTATTTTATTTTAGTTGAATCTATTATATTACATTATGTTTGGTTTTACTTAATTTATTTTAATGTTCAACCTATTTAATTTAACCTTATTTAGGCTATTATGGAGATTTTAAAGTTTATTTAATTTAACTTTAATTAAATTAAAAATCATGTTGCTATTTCATTCTATTTTTTTAACCCTGTTTGGTTATTAAAGGATTATTTAATTTTATTTAACTTTACTTAAATTAAATCCTATTTTATCTTATTCAAGTTATTTATTTATTTTCATTATGTAAAACTAAAATATTTTCCAAATAGAGCCCCAAATTCATTCATTTATTTTTACGAACCTAATATCTAGTACTCAATTAATAAATTTCCCTTATGTAGACGGCACGGGATTTAGAGAATTAAAATCACCCACAAGCTCCTCAAACTCGAGAATTAAGGTAGGTCCTTAAACGAAAGCTTTATTTTATTCTCTGTACTTGTTATGATAACCGCCTGTAGTGTACATTGCCTATGTTATTCGTGAATAAAGAATGTAATGGAGCCTTGGGTTCAACAGCACGCTATGAAGCAACCGGGCACAAGAATGTCAAGGTGCCTACGAGCAAGAATGTTAAATGTTACGTGCCCACGTTAATTGTTCAGATGAACCCAAGTAATTCTGCGCATGCATGTACCTACCATATCAATTCGGTTTGACTGCGTGCCATGGGCCCTCTTTGAGTAATATTACTCACGTTTTCCCTACTTTTACAAAATTGCACCAGTTAGAGGCGGCAATGAGGAGCAAGCAACGGTGGCAATCTATGAAAGAAACTTTAAATTTTCCGCTTATTATTTCATTTTTAGCGACATTTAGATATTGCTTATGGAATCTAGGTTATAACTTTAGTTTTGCAACTCCATTAAATGTTAGGCTTTATTTCGATTTACCATGATTCATTTATTTATTTAATTAACTCGACATTGTTTATCAAGGATTATTTAATAAAGAAAATATCGGTCGAGATGCAAGAGGAATTAGAGTTTTAAATTGTATTAAAAATATTCATTTTCCGCATTTCATTTACATACATGTTATTTAAAGCAAGGTCCAGCGGCCTGAATCTAAGTAGATTCGGGGCGTCACATTAATGCCTTGTAATAATGAAGAACTTTTTCCATTTAATAGTTTAAAAAGCCACTTCAAATTTAGAACTCCTAATTTAACTTTTCACTTTCATATCGTTTACATATATCTGATTCATCTACTTAAAAAAAGAAAATAACTTATTACTTTTATCTTTTATTATGTTGAAAATTCGATTAAATTTCTTAACGTTTATGATTGTATTAAGCAGGCTTCTTAAGTATTGTATAAGTTTTTTATTATTTAAAGGTGATGAACATAATTTCTTTTATTTGGTTCATCTTGCTTTTCTTCTTAAATTTGTAAATTTTTTTATCTGCCGCATGCTTCTAAATAAACAAATGCAAGAAAAACATGACATACTATATTTTAGAACTTTATATCTTTTTTATGGAGTTCGAAATTTCAGTTAAATTTAACTGTATACATAAACTAAAAATAGAATTATTTACCACAAGAAATATCACTTTTAATAATAAAATTTTCAATTAAAATGTCATTTTTCCGTTGTTTCGTCAAAACAAGTCATTTGTAAAAGTTATGAGGAAAAAACTTTCATCGAGAAAAGTCATTTTTTGCAATGATTATAATATCACGTGCATCGCACGCGTTACATACTAGTCATAAAAAAAGGGACATAAAGCAAAAGAATTTAATGAAGAAAATTGAAAAAAAATGACACCCCCCCTCCCGGGGGGAACTTTGTGGCATTTAATATATGTTGTTTCTCTTGGATTTCAATTTCCCGATTGATACAGATGACCTTTGAAATTTTATTTTATTTTATTTTTTTAAACTCATGGAATCAATTTTTTGGAGTATTTGACAGTTATTTTTTTTGTTTTTTTTTTTTTTTTTTGGTTTTTTCATATTTGATTTGACTTGGACTTTATTATCTAACTATATATAAATTTAGAAGGGCCACCTTGATAAAGTGCCTAGGTGGTAGTGCCATGTTTGGTATTTTTTCAAAGAATTAATTATTTTTATTATTTAATTTATTTTACTTTTTCCTTTTTGGCGTTGTTTCCTTATTTTAATTTTTCAAATGTATTTTAATTTTTTAATTAATTTATATGATTAAAAACTTTTTGCATGCATTAATGAAAATGTGATAAGAAATCAAATTTACAACTTACAACACCTGTTAAATTAATTATGAAAATGAGAATTAATATTTTTTATATACATTTTAATTTTTGGATATTACATTTTAATTACATATTTTTAAATATTATATATATATATATATATATTCTTTTTAACAAGAAAAATTAAGTGCCAACTTGGCACAATGCCGCACAGGTTGTGGTTCTCTGTTTTAGAAAATAAAAACCTTTTTACATATATTTAAAAATTAAGGAAAACCCCCCTTTTTTATTTTTACTATGTTAAAAGAGTAGTTTTAGATAGTTTTCATGGGTAATGTGCATTAAATAGTTCAAATAGTAAGTAATTTTTTAAAGATCAAATAATAAGTAGTTGAATAATTAAATTTATAATGAATAATTAATTAATTAAAAAGAAATAGAAAACGATAACTTTCATATCTCATTTCATTAGTTTGCAAGTCATTTAAAAAATAATTATCAAAATTATTATTTAATCATCTCTTCATTTTGAAATAAATTTTTAAATTTTTTTTATATTTAGCACTACACGCCATTAGGACTTTTTAAGTTTTATCTCAATTATTTTGAACAATTTTTGTTCAAAAATCAATATGCACAGTTTCATCTGTAAATACTTTGCATAGAGATCTTATCATTTCATATAATACACAATCCACATTGCATATATTCTCCAATACTTAATATTTTAAAATTCGCTTTCAAAAAAGTCGTCCTGACTTAGTTGCTGGAATGTCGTTGATGATAAAAAAAAATTACAAAATTTTTAATAGGACTATTTCTTTTCGTTCAAATAAGTATTGTTTAAATTTTGATGCAAGTATTTTGTTATTACTTAAAATCATCAATTACAATGGCTGATATGATATATTTTCTTACAAGATAATGGCTCGAATCAAAATTTGTAAACCATTATTGATAATATTATATATATTTTGTTATTTTTATTTTGTATTAGAGTCATTTTATATAAATAAACTATTTTGATCGTTATGTGCATCGCACGGGGAAAATACTAATTGCATACAATATTTGAAGTGCCAACTAAACATTGTACACGTTGGAATGTATTTACTTAAAATACTAATTTATTTTTCTTTCCTTATTCAGTATTTTTTCCTTATTTTATTTTTGCGTGCATTTTAATTTTTTATATAAATTTTAATTTTTTCATTTTTAATATATACTAGTCTTTTTTTCACCGTGTTTGCTAATATATCAATAATTATTTGTTTCGATATATATTAATTTTATATCAATAGCTCTATGAAGATAATAAATCGAGTATTCGTGATTGCACTAAACTTAATAATTAAGATAAGAAATGAAAGAATCCGATAAAAATTTCGATAGAGTTTTCCCGGTATATCGTAAAAATCTTTCCTATAAAATATTGAAGGAACGTCTCACCAAAATTAGCATAATTTAATTTACGATTCTCATGAAAATCTCATAATTTAATTTACAATTCTCCTGAAAATCTAAATAACAAAAACAATTCAAAAATAACACCATCAACTATTGCCAACAACATGAACATAAAATGAATAATACAAACGACTCATATTTTTCTAAGAAATAATGAATGGACTTAAATAGAAATCTCGGGCCTAATTTTCTCCAAGAATATCAAATTCCTATTAATCTACTAATGAATCGTAATAAAGACAACAACATGTGTTTTTACATATAATTTGTCAACATCCGAACTTGAATTCCATTTATATGAAAAACATTTAGAAATATAATATATAATACCAAGTTCAGACAGAATAAATATAACTTGCTCAAAGTGTAATCTTCGACAATGAATGATAAGTTGAGCTACCTTAATTCGAGCACAATGCTACTTATGGATAAGAGTTGCATATCATCAATTTGTATAATATACAAGTTAAAGAACTATCTCAACGGACATTATCTTCAAACAAATATAATAGCGAAATCAATAATATACAAGTAGAATGATTCATTTCTTATATCAACTTGCAGATGACATAGAGGGTTTGTGTAAAAATTCAAATAAAGTAAACAACGTGACTCACATGATTAATAAGTGTCGACTATAAATTCTTTGAAAACTTCTTTATACACGACATTCGTAGTAACATTGGTTGATGGCATACGTCACTGAGCACAAACATCAAATCCTACCTATTTATGGCTTTAGAGACTACAACATATAGTTTGACAATGAATATGTAAACAATGATTTTTTAAGATTTGATTGTGAAATATAACTAACATACAAATATATTACGTAAATAACAATATAGTGGGTATAGTTCAACATACTCCAACACCCTTTTCTTAGATAGAAAGCTTGATTATCATAAATCACCACTCCCATCCTCATTTAATCGGCGAGTATAATATAAGGATTACAATTGGATGGGATTCCATTGCCATGCCCGTTAGAAAATTCATATCCCTTAGTTGCCCATCATAATTATATTGTTGAATCGAGAAGCTTGTATTTGTATTTTTAATATATGTGATAATAACATCTAATTTTTATATAAATATTTTCTAAATATACTAAACACGATTATAACATATTCTCGTATAAACTGGCAATTTAATATATTCAATATATTAATATTTTGTTTAAACTCATCAATTTAGATTTTTACTTTAAATAATTTAAATTGTATAATATTTTTAATATGATTGATAAAAAATCTTAGAGATTTTACATTTTCTTGATCAAATATTGAATCATTCCATATCAAATCTAAATTATTTTGGATAAAACAAATAAATTGAAATATATGTGATCAACAATTAAAAAACAACTTGATCGATGATTTTAAAAAATTAAATAAAAATCGAAACTAACAAAAATAAGTATAAAATAAATAATTCAAAGTAATTGAAATTCTCAATATTTATTTAAAAGATAGAATTATTAATAAAATGTTTACCATAGTGGAGAGAAAATTTCTGATCAGTCGTATAATTTCAATCGTTGATAGAGTCAATAGCCAATTCTTTATTAAATACCTAATTTACAAAATAGATAGTTTAGATATTTACTTATTTACTTATTAAACCATTATTGACAAATATGTAATTTGGAGATTTAATGTAATTTATCACCAAAATTAGACTTTTTAAGTTAATGAAAACTAAACAATATAGGAGATGGAATCATTCAATCTATATATATTTGAAATCAAACTTTTAGTTAAAATAAGGATTGTAATTTAAAAATATAATTTTGGAACTAAATATTATCAAAATTAAATATAGATTGATTAAATTCAAGCCGATAATCATCACCATATAAGTGGATAAACTATTTTTAATTAAAATAGACTAATTATTTATAAAAATATTATTAGAAGGCAAGGAATTCAAATTGATATGAAATTGGTATGTTATAAAAATCAAAATCATAAATATGACTTGGCCAATGTAATCGGAATATAATTACTTGTCTTTTTAATTTGATTTTTCCATTTTTAGAAATTATCTTATCTTAGTTAGTTATTCAAAGGATGGATTCCAGTATTGCATGTAAATGTTATAAAAATTTATTTCTTCTACTTTTCAATAAAAAGTTTTTAGCGAGTGTTAGTGTATGTATAAAAAATAGATTTTTATGGATTTTAATGTAATATAGGAGAAAGAATGAGAGGAGTTGAATAGTGAAGATTTGTGTAGTATAAGCAGGCTCTACAAGATATGTAAATGTGAAATATGAGAGAAAATGTGTGGAGTTGAAAAGAATATATAAAAATATGCATAAATATGTAAAAATAAGTAGAAAGATGAGTTCCTTTTTATTATAAACATGACTTTCTAACACAAGATTTTTGTCAAAAATATTAGTGGTTAACATAAAAACTAAATTAAGAAGACATTTTATTTTAAAACAAATTAAGGTATTACGTTAACTAATTTTTAATATCTATTAATTAATTTATATGAATAAAAATAAATTTTTATTTGTGTAGAATAATATTTTTGAAATCCAATATTTTTATTTTATTGCTAAGCAATAAAAATAATTTTTTGCTTTGTTTTGTATTTTTAAGGCATAAACTATAGAATATGTTCACACATGGAACATATGCATACATCTTAATGTATATTTTTTTATAAAAATTTCAACTCTTGAGATTCCCTACAAATGCAAACCTTGGCCTAAGAATGAGGTTAGTATTTCAACTCTGAGATTCCTTACATTCTTGCTTTGATAATCAAGTCTTAGTTAGACAAATATTAAAAAATCATAAAAAGAGTTATTTTGTAGTAAATAAAAATATAAAATTATTGAAAAGTGTACATTTCTTGCTCAATTTGCTAAAGTCAAGTGTTTGTTTAGAATTTTAAAAATCGCGTGTTCCAAAACATGATTTTAAAAATATAACTTATTATTATATTATTATATAAATTATTATTTATACACATATATTTAACATTTTCTTTAAAAACCATCAATCTAATGTCCACTAAATCTATCAAACAAATGAGAAAATAAAAATTCAATGAAAAAAATTAGCTATCTAATATAAGAACTTAGACTTATATTTTGAAATAATATATCGACTCAACCCAATGATATTTTAAAAATCATAATAAAAAATTTATCAATGCAGAAAAAAGCGTTTGTTCCCCATGGCGATTCAAAGCGAATGTAAATCAAATGGATATAAAATATCTTCCTCCTGTTGTATAGGAATATCTCATTAATTAGATGGAGATGCTAGCAATGTGTCATCTAATGCATGGAAATTGTTAGCTATTGAGGAAAAAAAGTAAAATCAATCCACAAATTACCTTCATAATTAAAAAGGTGAAGTTAGTTTAGTGGTATAAAAAGTTAATGATGGTAATGACTAAAAAAAGATGAAGAAAAAAATTTATCAAAGAAGAGGAACAATTGTTTAACTTGATTTATAGAAGCAATCCATTGAATTCTTTGGATTCATACTTTAATTTATTTCATATAACTATAAACAAAAATAATGACCTCCTTTTAACTTTGATGATCAACATAGGAAGAAGAAGAAAATGACTATTCTAAAAATAATTGTATTATATATAATTGTAAAAAATAATAAATTTTATTAGAAATTATTGGAATAAGCAGTTTGATGATACAAATGCAAAAATTACTAATAGTTTGAAGAAAGTAACATCCAACCACTAATTTTCCTTATAGATTAATCATGGCTAAAAAAATGAGGAAAAGATGAAAGATGAAGACGAAATTTTTTAGTGTAAAGAAAGAACAATTATTTCAACAATTTATAATAGACAACTCGTTGAATTTTTTTCTAGTCATATTTTTAATTTATTATCTATAATTATTGGCAAAATAATTGCATTGAGATTAATTAGTAACAAATAAAAATAATTAAATTAAGAGCAATATTATTTGTTTCAATATAATGATGGTCTATATAATAAAAAGAATATCATTAAAAAGGATAACGTATATTTAAGGCAAAGATAATACCTATTTTCTAAAAAATGCATTGGGAGAAAAAAAATATAATAACGTGGAATTAAAAATTAATTAAAAAATTCAGAAAAAGGGTGTTTTGGAGGGAAAAATATTGTTTATATATATATATAGATATATATATATATATATATATGTATGTATGTATGTATGTATGTAACTATAAATTAATCATAGCCAAAAAAATGAAGAAAAAGATGAAGATGAAATGTTTTAGTGTAAAGAAAGAACAATTATTTCAACAATTTATTATAGACAATTCGTTGAATTCTTTGAAGTCATATTTTAATACCTATTTTCTGAAAAATGCATTGGGAGAAAAAAATATAATAACGTGGAATTAAAAATTAATTAAAAAATTCAGAAAAATGGTGTTTTGGAGGGAAAAATATTTTATATATATATATATAGATATATATATATATATATATGTATGTATGTATGTATGTAACTATAAATTAATCATAGCCAAAAAAATGAAGAAAAAGATGAAGATGAAATTTTTTAGTGTAAAGAAAGAATAATTATTTCAACAATTTATTATAGACAATTCGTTGAATTCTTTGAAGTCATATTTTAATTTATCATCTATAATTGTTAGAAAAAATAATTGCATTGGAGATTAGGCTAGGTAACAAATAAAAAAATATAATAAAATTAAAAAGAATATTAATGCTCAATATACTATGATCTATATAATAAAAATGTCATTAAAAAGGATAATACCTATTTAAGGCAAAGATAATGTCTATTTTAGGAAAAATACATTGGGAGGGAAATTATAATGAAGTGGAATTAAAAATTAATTAAAAATTTCAGGAAAAGAATGTTTTGGAGGGAAAAAATGTTGCTTTTATATATATATATATATATATATATATATATATATATATATTCTTATTAATAGAAGTTGAGAGTAAACTTGGTATAGTTCCACGTTAGCAGTGGTTTTCTATTTTATAAAAAAATTATTATTGGTGATGTGTATTGGGAGTTTAATGATCGGAAAACGAGTTTTGACTTCAATTGGTGCTTCTATTTTTTACGATAGGCTTTCTAAATATATTACTTTATAATTCTTTTAAATATCCAATTTGGATAACATCTATTATTAATCAATACAAATTCAATGTACATGTGGTATTTAAAGAATTTTTCAAATTTTAATTGTTTAATTATGCTTTTGAAGCTTCAATTTCAATATCGATACCTATTTAAATGTTATGTATATTATTATTTCGCTTTTGGTTTGATAATATAATTTAAAACTTTTACGAATTCTTATCAAAATCATTTTTACGGATAAAACTCCCATACATTGCACGGGGCAATACTAGTTTGTAAAGTAGATGTAGTTAATATATCATAAATACATATTTTAATTGAGGTGCATTTAAAATGCGGTATAATAATAATGCATAAATGTGGATAGGATTAATTTTCCATCAAAGAATTATTTTAAAAACAAAAAAAAAGAAGAGTATTATAGTGGAAAAAATTCAGTCATGATCGTACGGCACAAATTACCCACTATTTCTTCTTCAATTTCAGCATTGTAAATGAGGTTTTCAAAATTTGCTCATTTTTTAATTACATTCTTAGTCCTTTTTTATTTTTCTAATTTGCAATTGAGTTTTTTCGTGATTTTATTTAAATTATTAGCACATCTTGCCTGAGATCGCAGTTTTATCTAGTATCTTGTTAACATGCGTCGTATAGAAAAACATATATTATACCAAATTTTATTTTTTTATATTTATTTATTTATTTATTAAAATATACAAGGAAAAAAATTAAATTTATAATTTTATGATCTTTCAACCAACTTACTTATTGAACAAAACCTTTAATTAAATTAATTAAAAGAAAGTCCAGAATCTATATCTATATATTAATAAACCAAGAAAGTTTTCCCGCTCAATTTTGCATTTTTCAGAATTAAAAAATATTATTTTAATCTTAATTCATTATTAGTTGTTAATTTTCAGTTGTTAATTAGATTAGCAATATCACGAATCAAATTTAATCATTGGATATATTTAGGGTGATAATTGATAATGGCGTTAATTGATAATGATTAAGCTGTTAATTGGATATATTTCGGCTTTTAATTGGATATTTCAGTTCTTAGTTGGATATATTTATACTGCTAATTAAACTATTTTACACCTATTATTATCAGCAATATATTTAGGCTATTAATTCACTATTAGTTGTTAATTGTTAGGTGTTAATCTATTAGTTGTTAATTGTAAGGTGTTAATTAGATTAGCAATATCACGAATCCAATTAAATCATTCGATATAGTTAGGCTGTTAATCGATAATGATTAGGCTGTTAATTGAATATATTTAGGTTGTTAATTGGTAATGGCATCAAGATCACGAATCCATGATTAACACCCGAAATGATATGCACCTAATCTATTCTAATAAGGAAATCAGCGTAAATATATCCAATGATTATCTCCCAATTAAATTGACGTCATTATCAAATCTCTCTATATAATCGATTTTGTCGTCATCATCTTCTCCAGCATTCCCTCACGCAAGCATCAGAAAAATTTCTCTCAGTACTCGAACCTCTGTGTTTATCTTTCAAAGTTGCTTCCATTATTTAATTGACATAATAATTGTATAATTTGTGCTTTGATTTTGCTAGCGCTTTTATCACTATTTACAAGTTCCACACCAAATTCTCAGTCTAATTTGCATAATAATTGTATAATTTGTGCTTTGATTTTCCTGTTTACAGGTTCCACACCAAATTCTTGGCAACTCTGTTCTATTGAATTGAATCATCGGTCTGTGCTTTGGGGTCACGGTAAATCAAATGGAAGGAGTGAATGTTTCTACGCATCAATTATATTCTCGAGGCAGCCACCGCCACCATCCAAGTCTTTGGTAGTGTCACAAAGGTATATCATCATTCATGAAGACTGAGAGGGTGATCATATATTATATAATTGTTAATGTAATTTGTAACAAAGGTTGTGATGTGTCAACACATTACATAGTGCAACATATAGCATCACTCTTTCGCCTATCGTAACACTCTATTGTCTCTTTGGCGCTTTTCGTTTATGGAAGGAGGTTTTGAGAAGCAATGTACGTATTTGGGTTAAGGTTCTTTATGCAATCAAGAAGGATCTTAACAAGTTTTAAGGTTGCCCAAGGTGTGGTTTTTGAATTTTACCCTATTGATTTCGTTAAAAGTTGAAGTCATTATCATCTGTAGCTAGCTTACGGAGCCTAAAGTTGTATTTTCGATAGGTTGTGGTTAATGGAGATTAGTGATTTTGGAGTGTTTATTTCTATATATTTAGTTACAACATCTAATTAGTGTTCAAGACTTCAAGTAGAAGAAATTGGCACTAAAACACCATGATCCTTAGCATAGAATTCAATTGGTTCCTTTATTTTTTAAAGGGGCATTTAAAAATCATCATCCTTAGCATAGAATTAAATTGGTTTCTTTACTATCCTGAATTTTTTGACATAATGATCATATGCATGAGTGATCAAATTAATGCAAACAAGAAGATTTAAGAGAGCGTTCATGACATATTGAAATTACTTTTGACAGTTTTCCCTTTTTATTGTATTGATTAGAGGATTTTTGCATTGAGTGTATTCGATATTAGGTTAATTGGTATTAATTTCTTCATTTGTCTAGCTCTGTTCTTTCGTTAGTTTCAATTGTGATCAAGAATGTGATAATATTATCATTTAACATATGAGAAACTCTTACTCTAGTCATCAAGTAGGCATTGTCATTGTCTGTTGAATGATGATGAATGTGCGACTTGTGGATGATCAATTTTTCATGGGAACTATCGTTTTTGTACAATAAATAAATATTAGTCATAAAACAAGGCATTTTTTAGTTTTTTTTGCTTGAACATTAATTATATCTCATTTTGTTTTCCTTCTTTTTATATTATTTACAGGAAACTAAATAAAATATTTATTTCATTAGAATAAACACGACAATGGATATATCAAGTCCTATTAATTAATTTGTTGTTTTCCATGTCTTATTTCTTCACTTCGCAAGCCACTTAAATAAATAATTATGAAAATTATTGAATAACCATTTTTTCATTTTTTTCAAAAAAAAATAAAAATTGAATTTAGAAATGTAGAAATAAATATTAAGTATAATTTTTATTTTTTAAATTCCCCCCTAATCAAAAAACGGAGTTTTATACCAACTTAAAAAATAAAAGAGGAAAACTCGAATTTTACCATGCCTTTATTTTTTTTAAAAAAAAGAAAATTTTGACTCAAATTAAAAGATGATGGATTTTTATCTTATTATAATTGAATTAAATTATTAATGAAAGTTAGTTTCTTCACTTTTTATCCTTATACTAATCTTACAAGTAAAGCGAAAATCACTTCAAGAAATCTGTCCTTTAGGGACGACGTATTAGCGACGACCCGCATGTCGTCCCTAAAGATAGAACTTAGAGGGCCAACATCTTGATGTCGTCCCAATTGAACTCAAAGCCTTTAGGGGCGACATTGGTCGTTCCTAACGGTCAAAAGTCACCCCTAAAAACCAGTAATGTCGTCCCCATATCTCTGTCATTAGGGATGACATGTGTCGCCCCCAAAAGTTATCAAGTCATTCGGAAAGCTAGAACATGTCGTCCCTATATATTGTAGACTAATAGGGACGACATATGTCATCCCTATTGGATTAGACGGGTCAGCAAACCCATTTAAGACACCAACCGTATTTATTGAGGTGAGCTGGCGACGACTATGTTCCTTCTTTTAGGGACGACATATGTCTTCCTTAAAGGGTTTCCAGACTTTTTAAATTATAGCTTGCTGAGCGTATTCTACCACTATCTCTTGTATATCTATCGTGAATGCTTGTTCCAAGAAAAATAACGTAGAACTAGCAAAACTAAATTATTTCCTTATATTTGGTGAGTTGCAAATTAAATCTTTCTTTCTTTCTTTCTTCTTTTTTTTTTTTTTTTGGTTTGTAGCAATTTTTTATGAAAGTATTTGTTTATAATATATGTTAATTTGTACCAACACAATACTACATTTTCTCAAGGTTGTGGACGATTATACTAGCAAAGTCGAGGAAGAACCAACAAAGTTCTACACCACAGTTTCTTACGTTTGGTAAGTCACAAAACACTCATCTACATTTTTTTTTTTGGTTGGAGGAATTTTATGATGAAGTATTTCCATAAGATATATGTTTTGAACACGTGTGAATTTTTATCACTATATTTGGCTAACAAAGGCGGATAAATGCATGAGGCCACTAGTGCAAAATTTAAAAAAAAAAAATTATTTACCCAAAAAAAAAGGTAGGAAAAGAAAAAATGCACATCGTTTATAGCCAATTGGTAGATACATAGCTGCGAGATGATTGTAATAATTTCAAATCGTAGATTCATATCTCATTAGTAGATTTTTATGTTAGCAAATTTTAAAAAGCCTTTATCTTGTGGTGCGCTATTTTTATTCAATGTTTAAAAAAAAAAGGTTAAGCCTTTTTTTTTTATTTTTCCCTTTTGAAATTGATAAAAAATTTTGGGCTTTCACAATTTTATTATCCCTTATATTGACTACTTGAAATAGTTGTCAAACTTTTTAAGTCCAATCTGTCTCTTCTTTCAGTCACTGCTATTTCCTTCAATTTTTGAATTGGAAATTGATGCCTCGTCGATTGTTTATTAAAATGAAAAACAAAAGCATTTTCAAGTAATCCAAATATCCTCTTGAAATTTACACTTCAAGTTCAATTTATCCTCAAGGAATAAATACTCCTACGAATATAATGTTAATGTAATTTTTTATTTTAGATGTCGACCTTTAAGTGAATGTATTATATATGTTATGATTATATGGATTGAAGTCATATTATACTCCTATTTTTGGATTTTAGACATTAAATTTGTAAATTTGAAACTCAAACTTATCGCACACTTCATTGATAGAGCAATAAGATTTGCATAGAATATAATGATGTGGACTTTAAATCGTCACTTAATATATATGGTTATACTTGTTCTTGTAGTATGCATTTTAGAGATGGATATTGATATGAGCTGGACAAAAATAAGCAATTGTACGAGGTCTATAGAATTTAAAAAAGGCTTGGCAGATTTTATAAATCCGGTGAGACAATATGTAAATGATAGGGGCCTTATCAGATGTCCGTGCAATGATTGTTTAAATGTGGCCAGTCATGACTTGCAAACTGTTGAATATCATATATATCGATATGGTTTCTTTGAGAGTTATGATAGATGGATTTACCATGGTAAAACCGACATCCTGCATGGGCATGTACATGGACGACAACAGGGAGGGAGTTATGCAAATCAAACAGTGGATGAAATCGAAGCTATTATGGAGGACATAGCTTGGAATGAGCACGATGATGCCGGTTCTGATGTTCAGTATGACAAATTGTTTGAGGCTCTACATTCAGAACTATTTCCTGGAGTTCATTCTCTTCCCTGAATTTTTTAGTGAAACTAATGCATCTTAAGGTAGTGAATAAATGGACAAACAAGTCAATAGATGATCTGTTACAAGTGTTGAAGCTAGCATTCCCGCAGATGAACCTTGTGGATTCTCATTATAAAGCTAAAAGAATGATGACAAAGATGGGATTGGGTTACCAATCAATTCACGTCTGCAAGTATGACTATGCACTATTTTGGAAAGAGCATGCTAATAAGCAAAATTGTCTTGTATGTAGGGAGAATCGGTGGGAGCAAAAAACTGGTAAAGGATCTGGATAAAACATTCCACATAACGTGTTGCGATATTTTCCTCCTGTTCCTAGACTGAAATGTCTGTTCGCCATGAAAGATACAACTATACTGATGAGGTGGCATAGTAGAGGAAAGAGTAGAAATGATGATGAGATGCAGCATCCTGTAGATGGGAAAGCTTGGCGTGATTTTGATGAGAAGCATCCTCAATTTGCAAGTGAGATTAGGAATGTTCGATTGGGCTTGGCCGCAGATGGTTTCAATCCATTTGGCAACATGAGTTCGGTACACAGCACGTGGCCAATAGTTATGACATGTTACAATCTACCACCTTGGTTATGTATCGATCAGAGTACCTCATGTTGACTTTATTGATCCCAGGGCCAAAAGCACCCGGTAAGGACGTGGACGTGTTCTTGAGACCTTTAGTTGACGAGTTGAAAAAGTTGTGGTCACCTAGTATTGATATGAGGTATGCTACAACCAGTAACAAAGGATTGTTTGGGATGTGTGTCGTGTTACTGTGGACAATTAACGATTTTCCGGCCCGAAGTAGGTTATCAGGTTGGAGTGGTCAAGGGTACTTAACATGTCCACCATGCGGCGAAGATACACCATCGGTGCGTGTGGAAGGTAAAATAGCCTATGTGGGACATAGACGATTCCTTCCAATGAACCATTATTTTAGGAGAAGCTTAGATTTTGATGGACAGTCGGAACGAAGGCCCCTCCTTGTAGGCTGAAAAACATGGAAATTTTAGCCCAGTTGAACCCCTTTAGGCGTAATGTTCTCGGAAACACCCGAGTTTCGGTGTGTAAAAATGAAAAAAAGTCCTACGGAATTGAATTGGAGAAAGAAGAGCATCTCTTATGAGCTACCTTATTGGTCTATTAATGAGCTTAAACATAATATTGATGTTATGCATGTGGAGAAAAACATATGCGATAGTTTGCTAGGTACAATTCTCGATGATCCTCACAAGTCGAAAGGCACTGTTAATGCCAGATGAGATCTTATGAAGTTAGGAATAAGGAAAGAGTTACATCTATATCAGAGTGGGAACAGTTGATGAAGTCTGCAGCTAAGTACACATTGGACCGTGCCAATCATCGCAAGTTTTGCAATTTCATCGGATCTGTAAAATTTCCTGATGCCTTCGCTTCCAATTTGAGGAAATGTATACAACCTAACGAGGGCCACATCATTGGTTTGAAGTCACACGATTGTCATGTGATCATACAACGATTGTTGCCAGTAGGGTGTCGTGCTTACCTTGACAACACAATATCAAAACCAATCATTGAGCTTTGCTTGTTCTTCAAGAACCTATGTGCTAAGAAACTCAAAATTAGCGACATGATTCAGCTCGGGAGCATCTAATATTGATACTTTGCAAGTTGGAAACAATATTTCCACTGACCTTCTTTGATATTATGATTCATCCGGTGATGCATTTCCCCAAAGAAACAATGTTAGGTGGCCTAGTTTATATGAGATAGATGTATCCTATTGAGAGATACCTTAAGAAATTGAAAGAGTACGATAGAAATAAGGCGAAACCGAAAGGTTCTATAGCAGAAAGGTATGTGGTTGACGAGGCCCTGACATTCTATTCGAGGTACTTCGATGATGTCGAGACTAGGTTCAATCGGCCAAATCGAAACGAATTTGTCAGTCCTCCGACCAAGGCGTTTTCTATTTTTATGTCCCAGTGTCGCCCGATTGGAGCACAACAACCGACGATGCTACACGGCGATGGTCGAAATCAAGCCATGTTTTACATATTGAACAATAGTCCAAAAATTAAATCATATGTCAAGTAAAATATCCAACTTTTTATATATTATTTAAATGTCATTTATACAATATTCTAAACAATTTTCCTTAATTTCGGTTCTGTTTTACAGTGAGCACAAGGAAGAATTGTTGCGTGGTGGCTATCCGAACGTGGAAGAACTACATAAGAAAACATTTCACTCTTGGTTCTACAGAAAGGTTATTAATATTTTTATTGTTGTTTCCCGATTAGGCTCAATGATGTGTTTTTATTTGGTTTTCAAGCACTGCTTAAATTAGAATTTCACCATGTGCAGGTTTATATGATGCGCAAAGATAACGACCCAAAAGTTACTGATGAGTTATTTCATTTGGCAAGTGGATTTCAACATATTGTGCAATCATACACGGCCCGTATCGTCAATGGAGTTCGATTTGTCACTTATAATCGTGATCCGCGTCGTCGAACTCAGAATAATGGTGTATCTGTTCTAAGGATAGGCGGTGAAGTTTTTTATGGAGTACTAAAGAGACACTGGAGCTTCAATTTTCATCAGATTTTTCGGTGGTTGTATTTCGATGTAAATGGTTTAAGTGTGATGACAGACGAATGGTAAGAGAGAATAATGTTACCAGTATCAATGTCAATGCAGAGGCATATAGGAATGATCAATTCATCCTCGCTACCCCAGCAAAACAAGTTTTTTACATTGATGATCCATTTCGAGGTCCTAACTGGCGAGTTGTACAAGAAGTTCATCACATGGTTGCTGCTAGGGACTCTCCAGGATTAGAGTTCATAGAGATAGACTTATTGCATCCGAACAATTCTTCAACGTTTTCTCTAATAGTTGATTTGGGTAATTTAGAACACGTAAGCTTGTAGCGAGATGACAATGACGCTTAAGAGGTTCAAGGATTTGTAACCAGTTCTTTGTCCACTACTAATGCACCATTTATTGACGATGATGATTTGGAGGACGATACAATTAGAGAGTATGATGATGAGGATGCAAAGCCGGATAGTGAGAGAAACAACGACGACGACGATGATGAGGATGACACGGATAACAACATTGATTCAAACTAAATGTTGTTGTTTAATATTTTTATCTTATGCTACCAAGTGCATCAAACATATTTTGACCGAAAATATAAGACACAAAAAGTTAAAACTTTTATAGTCTTTGGCGTCTACGACAGACTATACATTTAAAATTAGCTATTAAAACAAACGTCCGTATTAAACTTGTAATTGAGACCTTTGATTTAATATCCATATAGCATGCTTTTTTGACTTAAACTATGATATGATTTAACATCCATATCGTGTATTTCTAGCGTAATTAAAAGTAATAATTCAGTAAATTAAACTTGTTTTTATAAATTATAGCGACACATTAGAGCATATTTGACACGAATAGCTGAAAAAAGTAAATTTTTTTATCATTGAAAAAAGTAATTTTAAGATATTTAGTTTTTTTTTAAAATATATATATATATTTAAGATGTTTAACTGATAATTAAATAAAATGTATTAATTTTTATAGATCATATAAATTATATTTTTATATAGAATAATGAAATATATGAGACAAACTGGCTCCAAATATTTAAACCCGCACCTAAAATGAATTTTATCGCGCGCGTTATAATTTAGATCCAATTAGGGACGATAATACCATCCCAAATGTGTACCCTACAGTGGATATAATAGCTCTCTCTCTCACTTTTGCCCTTTTCATTTTCACAATAACTTTCTCCCACCACCTACCCAAATCTCTCTGTCTCTGTCCATCAACCGGCGACCGTTCTCCACCACCATCAACGGTAGTCAACCACCTCTTCTTCTCTCACCGATGCTTTATTTCTCACGCCGCCTCTTCCAATAGCATCTGCAAAGGCCGAATCTCGAGTTTCGGGGCAAAACCACTGCCTCCAACAACTATCAACGCATTTCAGGTAATTTTTTATAACATGTAATGAGATAATGAAAGCCATTGCTCGAAATTTTACCATTCCTAAGTGTTTGGTTTTCACCCTAAACCCTAAACAAATTACCTCCGAATATCGCTTTATGTTTCCTGGAAAATATACTAGGAAAAAAGAGGAACTTCGATTTATGCTTTTCTCTTTGCAAATTTCTTTTCCTGCAGATGTTTATTTGCTTAATCAAGTGCTATAAAATGTATTAGTGAAAGCCCATTCTTTAATTTGTCTGTGTTATGTCTTGAAAACTTGTCCAGTCTTCTTAGAAGAATCAATTGTTTTATTCTATTTGTGGAAGAAAAAGAAAGACTGGCATGGTCTTTGATGAAAATAAGAACATACATTAACAAAATTTCCCAATTCTTTGGGATTTACATCTGCTTTTCTTTCTTGACGTGATCATTCTTCTTGTCTTTCTCTTTGATTGGTCATGATTTGGTTGGAATTAAAGAAAAATGGTGGAGGTAGTGAGAGCTCATGGAGGGAACAGTTTAGGGAAGCCCCCCAGACCGCCACATTGCACTTTGCCACACGGTTGCGAGACAGGTACATTATTTCTTATTCATCGCACTGTGTCTCTGCTTATCTTTCTCTCTTTGTTTCTTTTAATTTTTAATTTTTTAATCAATTTGTGGCACCCCCACCTAAAAGGTGAGACATTTCACACAACAAGGCCATGATCGTAGCTTGGACGAACAATGGGAAAAATGCTCTGCCGGTTAAGTTTGATTGGAAAGCGAAGACTCTACAGCCACTTGGGAAGAATGGAGGATATCTGATCCGACTGATAGGGAGTACGATCAAAGTTGACATTCTTCCAAATATCGTCGATTGGGCCCACGCCCCTGAGGAGAAACGCGATTGCTTAATGTCTGTGGCTCATGTAAGAATTCACTAGCGTATAAATTAATGCTTGCCTTGCAATTTTTTTTTAATTTCCTTTCATTTTTTTTAGTCAAGCTGATATGTTTGGTTTTCGCCAATCGTTTTATCACTATTTCTGCTAGAGAAATGAAGTGAAAAATAAATTAAGGGATAATAATAGAGATATTATAAATTCTGACCTTGGTGCTATTGGATTTGGCATGCATTTTCAAATACCATTGTTTCTTGCTATAAAAGACATGTGTGACCTTTTTCTAGTTTTGTGAATCAGCTATTCCATGTGTTTGGCTAGGTATTTATAAACTTGTTCATGGAATGGTGATTATAGTCAGAAGTAATTGCAGCATGAGATAAACCAAATGAAATCCTCTCAAATAAATGGCCTATTGAAAGAGTTTTCCTTTGATGTTTTTGTGCTTCAATGTTTGTTCTTTCGAAAATAGTATTTTTATTGATTTGATGTTTATATATTTTGATAAATGGATGGTTAATTCTTTATTTTCAGACAGCTGGGCACCTCTAATTCTCTGTGATCTCGATAATTTTTGTTTTCATAGATGCTTGTAGGTGTATTTCATTTCATATGATTGTAGAGCGAAACAAGTTTTATGTTGTTAGGGTTCTTCAAGGAATCTAACCATTCCATCCTTTTGGTTTAGTTAGATGGAATATCTAGCTTGCAATTTTTTAACTATTGTATTTTATCTTATTTTTCACAGGCATACTTCAACATTCGTGGTAGTATGGAGGAAGCTGAGTACCAGGCTATCTGTGATAGGCTTGAAAGATTAATGGCTGATAGATATTGGAGCTATAAGACAAAAGCACATAATCACTATCTTGCGTTTGGGGCAGCTTATCCTTATCACAATATCTCCCATGAGGATTGCCTAAAATGCATTGAGTTCTTTACTACTCCGGACTTTGTGGTAGGGAGTTTTTAATTTGTTGGAATTGAATAAAAAGTAAAACTGAATAAATGATTACGTTACGAATACATTTTTGTGTTCTCAGGCCCGATCCCAGACAAATAAGGTCAATTGAAGCAAGCTTGAGTACGTTGGCCTGTAGGGGTCTCGAAGCTTTTCAGTCACTCGAGAGGCCGAGGAAATTAACTGGTCTTTTCTTCTTTTAGTGTGAGTAATTAATATATTTTATTTTATTGATTGAGCATTAAAATTGTTGTAGAGCGGCCCTGTCACTGGTGATTGGATGACCCTCCCCGATACGTTTCAATGAGTTTACAAAAAGAACGGTGTGTGGGTACACGAAAATTCAACTCTAGACCATGTAAATTCTCTATTTCTCTTTCAACGCTTGAAGTGTGTTCCTAGGTCTCTATTAAAGAATTTTGATTAGAGTCTTAATTAAGAGATTTAGGGTTGTATTTCAATTAAGAAATTTACACAGTGCATATAAATATATTTATTGAACAATTAAGGAGTTATGTAGGTCATTCTAATCTCCTTTTTTAATTTTTTAAATTTTTTATCATCATTCTATGTCAAATTATCCCCTAAAAGGAAAAATTAGAATAAAAAGCAACAAACATGTTTGTCTTTATTTTTGTCAATTTTTATCTATCACTAATTGTAGTTTATTCTCTTGGCTAACAATATTGGGGAAATACTCATAATTATCTCCCATAATTATTTCCTATAAATGATTTGTTGTATTTTTCCTTTCTTAACCTATATGCATACATGTCTCCTAGAGGTACCCTTTGGTGTATTGTAGTTATCTTGTAGATTTATATTTATCCTCATACAAGTTGTTTAGTTTTGTTAGGAGATCTCTTCATTGTAAATTTTAAATGTGTAGCTTCTTCAGTTAATGGAACTAAAATTCTCCATCATCCTTCTTCTTTCTCCTTTTATCCTCTATAAACAGGAGCGTTTGACACAAGTCCATGAGACACAACTAACACAAACATCTATTGTTGGCACTGCATTGGATTATATACATGTCTCACAGGAGGCCTTCGGTGCCCGACGTGGACATGTTCGTGGAATAGGTAGGATTCCAAGACGAAAGAAGGTGGTGGTTGTCTGTAGCGTTGGATCATCTGAAGCCCCACAAATGAATCATCATTCCCCTGATGCTCCAACTTCTCAAAGACACTCAACTTCTCAAAGATATTGTAGAGCACCGAATTCAAGATATGTATCTTTGCACTTGACTTTTTGCGGAGGGTCGTGGAATGTGTGGAACAAATTGTAAACCAAGCGCGTCCACGCCGAAATGATGGCTCAGGTACGTCGGGGGCCTTCTGGAGCGTAGATATTATATTATTTAATGTTTTGTAGGATCATTGTTAGTCATTTGAATTCTGGTGTTGGATGTTTAGATATGATCCTAGACTAACTTTTGCTATGTAATGTTTTGTAGGATCACATTAGTGTCATATTGAATTCTGGTGTTGGATGTATAGATGTGATTCTAAATTATCTTTTGCTATGTAATGTTTTGTAGGATCACATTAGTATCATTTTTACTTTTAGTGTTGATGTTGGAAGTATAGATGTGATCCTAGACTGACTTTTGATGAAGATTTAATCTCAATAGTGACTTTTGATGTATATTTAATTCTAGTTGTAATTTTTTTATGTTTAATGTTAATTCTATTGTGCGAATTAATTTCCCTTTCTTCTTTTTTTAATATTAACATATCTTATAAGTGCCGAGATTGTTGTGCCTAAAGCCTTCTGCTGGCAGTTGCAATTTTACATTGCACCTAAATCACACCAATAGGGGCGACTATGTCGTCCCTAATAGTGACCATGAGTGAGTTGACCACATGAGTTATAGGGATGACAAATGTCGTCCCTAAAGAGTGGGCGCCCTATAGGGACGATATTGTTGTGCCTGTTAGATTACAGACACGAGCCTATAGGGACGACCCATTAGGGACGATTTATTGATCCAAATGACTTATTGGGATGATATTTTATCCTTTAGGGACGACATTTGTCGTCCCTAAAAGTCTCTTTTCTAGTGGTGAGTATTTAATATCACTGCACTCACAAATTGGGATTGCTAATGACATTTCTTCTAGATTGAGTTCGTTGGATACTAATCTCAAATCTTAATTTACTGAAATTATCTACTTATGATAATTGGCATTATTCAAAAATTTTCGAAACTCAGGTGAAGAACCATAAAGAATAGAATAGATTTTTATTGGTCGTTTACTGCCTCCAATTAAATCTACCATGCAAGTCAGGGGTGTAAAGTGGCATAATCTCCCCTTGCAACGCGCGGGTGAAAACACTAGTAAGAATTAATGTAAACAATGAAAGTTGAACAATATAAGTGCATAAATAAAATAAAAGGAAAAAAAATGGTTGCAGAGGTTTATATTTCCAATAAATCTAGCCAATACTAACTACACTTTGAAAGAAATTGTCAAACTTTAAAAGGAAAATCATCACTATAAAACTTCTATGCTTGTTCACCATCCATTGCTAATAGTTGCAATATTCTTGTACATTAAATTTAAAAGAAATTCTATACGGGCAAATGAAAAAATTGATACCAAAAAAAAGTTAGCATAACCAATATTCAAAACAATGATTAACCATCATTAAAAGAAATTCTATACGTGGAACAATTTATCTTTTTATACCAAAAAAATTGATATTGATTATTTAGCTCAAGTTAAATATTAATATCAACTACGTACATATTTCACATCATTATTTAATTATTATCCATATATTTCATGATCTTCCAACCATACAACTTAAATAGTTAAATTTTAGTACCATAAAGGTTTCTCTGGATATGTGCTAAATTCAAATAGTATATTACAACTGAAATTCAATTTAATATTTTTTCAATAAATAGAGTTAATATATAATATAATGCATGTACATTTAATGGAATTACAATATGGTGCATATATTATATATACAATAAAATGTGCCCTGCAAAAAAAAAATTGCATTATGAATCTATTTCACCTTGAATATATATATATATTTGGCTGGAAAGGATAATTTGTGTGGATTGTTCTCAAATATTTAGAGAAAGAATTATTCTAAAATAATATAATAATAATAACTAGCCTTTTTCACTAGTATATTGCACGGAGGCTAATGTATCAACAATTTCAGGATTGGATATACGTTAATACTATATTAATAGCACCACCAAGATAATAAATCGAGTACTCATGAGTGCACCAAACTTCTAAATTAATACAAGTGATGAGAGAAATTTAGAAAAATTTCAACAAAGTTTCCCTTATATATTATACCTATTGTTCATGTAAAACATGCAAGGAACAAATATACAACAACCAAAAAATTCGATTTACAATTCTCGTCAGCACCTCAACAACAAACATAATATAAAAACAATACCATCAATACCATAATTGAGTCACTTAAATCTAAATCTCAACGCTAACTTTCCCCAAGAATTTCAACTTCATGTTAACTGTCAAATGCATCGTAATATGACAATAACTTACATTCTTACACGAGATGAATATCTCGAACTTTAAATATACCCAAATGCTCATGGCCTTATATGATAAATCTGTAAAAATATGAAGATATAATAGCATCAAAAGTCAGACATAATCAATCTAACTTTCTCTTGATGGTGAAATTTCCAATAATGAAACAAGCCTGTTTACCTTAGTTCGAGCACATCTAAACTTTCGTAGAGCCAATGATTTTTTCTTTAACATTATTCTATATTCTATTATATGCAATTACAAATTTCGAGTAATATTAATTATATCCCAGTGTGATGCACAATACTGACAATGAATATGTGAATAATAAAATTTTAAAATCTGATTATGAAATATAATTAACATACAGATATATTATAGAAATAACAATGTAGCGAGTACAGGCTTCAACACCCTGTTCTTGTCCTCGCTAGGAAACACTTATTCTCACCTGCGTCGCATCGCCATTTGATCGAGGCCGATCGAAGATGATATAAGAATTTCAATATGATGGAAACTCCTATTCCTTGTCCCCATCCTACTAGAAAATTCTCATTCTCGTCCACATTTCATCGTGATCGTTTAATCGGATACTTCGAGGACTGGCAGTAACCCCTGTGCGCGACACGGGGAGACAAATCTATTGATATGTGATTCCCATAAATATAAATAGAATAACATTAATAGTGTTAAAAATGATTACAAAAATGTCACCACAATCTAGAACATTACACGATTTAGGTAACAAATATTCAAATTTTGTAAGAATTTTGACAGATTTTCACTTGTATTTTGAACAATTCCATCCTATAAATATCCAGTAATTTAGGTATTTATTTGCTATTTAGCAATATAATTAATTTTGATTAAATTTTTATTTAATATTTTATCACACAAAAATTAAATTTTTTCCAAAATTTTTAGTTTTAATTAATCTCTATGTTTTTAATTAATTTTATTTTTAAAATAATTAATTATATCTAAAATTAATTAAAAGATCCAATCTTTTTTTTTATTTTTATGTTACACGTTTCTTTCAATTAAAATTAAATAATTTCAATTTTGTATCACACCGAAATTAAATCCTAGCGAAATTCCTAACTTTAATTATTTTTTTTCTTCTCTAATTATTTATAAAAATAATTAAGAGTTATTTTCACAAAATCCCCCAATATTTCGAGTTTGTAAAAATTGTAACCCCATCCCCTTTTTTAAATGTGGATCCCCCCCCCCAATCTTTAGATTAAGTGTCACTAAACCCCCCTCCCCTCCCCCAACCAATTCCATTCAATTCAACGTTAAATTGGCTTTTTTGTCATTTTGTGCACTAAAATTTGGGGGGTAAAACTTGAAACAATATTTTATTTTACAATTTTAAATCTTTGTAAACTTCATAAATTTTAACATTAATGTGCAATTTAGCCCCAAATCTTGTTAAACATTGCAACTTTAACTTTAATTTAAAATTTAGTCCTAAATTTGTTTAGTTTACAATTTCAACATTTTTTACAAAAAATTGGAGGAGATGGTCCATAAATTTTGCGTTTGCTAGAAATTGATACAAAATTAAAAAAAGGTAGCGTTGTATGAATTTCATTGAATTAATTAATTTTATACTAACTTTATTTGTTCTACAATTCATTGTATTGAATTTATTTGATACCTATTAAATAATTTTTATTGATAATTTTTGACAGAATAACATTTCTTCATATTAATATCTAATTTCTCAAACTTTTCCTTACTATTATAGATGCCTATATTTTGATTTTAGCTAACAGTTAATAATTAATATGATTATTTTATCTCTATAAAATTTTAGAAGAAATTTATAATTGTAAAACCTACCCAATATAAAGAAATAATAAAATAAAATAAAAAAATTGAAAGCCCTGAACATGATGGCTACTTCGTCGCCTAGCAACCAGGGGAAACCCTCTAGGCTTGAGATTGCTTATACAAGCAAATCGAGTTTCCTTTTGGTGGGCTTTCCTTCGGATTTGTTGATTAGCAATCAGTTGGTTGCACCATCAGCAATTAGCTAGTTGTACCAGCTTATGGTACAATGGCACAATCGATGATTGTCGCCTCTGCGTGGCGACTTCTGAGGGCAACAAAGTCAGGGAAACCCCTACATTATCGTTGGTCGGACGAGTATTGTCAGATTGGGTTAGAGGCCGGGTTTGTGTGGCTAGTCGGGGGCTGGGGTTTTTATTTATTTTTTATTCTTTTTTTAAGTTTGTTTTAATTATATTTAATTATTTTTCGATATTCGGATTATTTTTTACAGTGATATATTCATACTAAAATATTATAGATTACATTTATTACTAACTATTGGTTGAAATCAAAATGTGCACGCGTTTAATTCTAAATAATTTGTTTGAAAAATTATGATATTAATGTGATCAAATTCTACTATATATTGAAAATGTTTGATAAAAATTATTTAATCGGTGTCAAATAAATTTGATAAAATTAATTATAGACCAAATGAATTAGTATCAAATTAATTAATTTGATGAAATTAATATCACACTATCTTTTTTTTATTTCGTATCAATTTCACAGCAATTGCAAAATTTATTGACCATTTCCACCAATTTTTCAAAAATAATGTTGAAATTGTGAAATTAATTTAAGACTAAATTGAAAGTTAAAATTGTGAAATTTAAAAAGATTTAGGATTAAATTGCACATTATTAAACTTTGTGATGTTTAAAAAGATATAAAATTGTGAAATAAAAATTAACAAATTATTAATGCACAAATTTCCGTTAATAATTTAAAAGAGTGTGTTTACTGAACTTAGTGACACAAAGAATTAATGATAGAAATAATATAGAGGAATATAGAGGAAAATGATGAGTTAAAAAAGGAAGGATGCAAATTAATGATAGAAAGCATATATAGAGGAATCTATAATATAGAAAAAGAATTGGACAAAAAATGTTTTTAATTGATTTTTTTATTCTTTTCCCGCTCAAAATGCTCAAGCCAATCAGAATTTCTGGAAAAAAAAAAGATAGCTGTAAAATCGTGTATCAGAAAAGGAAAAAATCTATTTATTAATTTGTTCCGCCTATTGAATTTGCCTAATATAAACTTCTATCTATATATAGAATAATTTATATATATATGGAAAATGAGGCTTTTTTCTTATTATATTTTTTATTGTCGTAAATCCGTTTTCCGGTTTAAAACAAACTCTATTTTTATTTTTTCTTCCCTAATCTATATCCAACTCTCTTTTATTTTTTTACCCTAATAATATATTAATATTAATGTATATAGATTTTATTTAATTATTTCTACCCAATCTCATAATATCTAAATACTCTCTCTATCATTTCCTCTTCTTTTTTTTTTCTACATATAAAAATAATAATTTGTGATTCTATTTTACTCGACTTGATGAAAGCTTTAAAACAAGTATACTATCAATATATAAATTTTTGTTTTTAAAAAATATTAAAATTTACCGTAAACATATAAATTAGTGTCTAACTTAAATATAAATTGATATTAATATAAATTAATGACTACTGATGTAATAACATTAAAAAATTTTGATAATTTGTTACGACACTTAATTGATATTTGTTCGTAAAATTCAAATATAATGAGATGTCTCATTATATTTGCACTTTAACATCCAAACTTCAATAACAAATTACAAATTTAATTTTTTGCCTCATTAGCTTCTATTATTATCAATTATAATTTAGTTTACCTAGACAAATATTATATATTTTTCTTTCAAATATTACAAATTTAAAATTTTCCTTTATTTTTTCGTACAAATCTTTAATTTATATGTTTATGTGTTGAACTATATAAGGGTGTTCCAAGAATTGGAATGAATTTTTAATTCATCGTTTTTTCATAATTTTGGTATTTAAAAAATAAAATTATTTAAAATTAACAGTTTTCACTAACATTTAATTTTTATACTATACAAAATTACCATTGATTAAATTTTTACAAAAAAATTCAAATAAAGGTTTAACATTAAAATAAAAAAATAAGATCAGACCTGTTACTTAATTAATTTTAGAAATAATTAATTATTTTAAAAATAATTAGCTAAGAAACAAAAATTAATTAAAATTAATAATCGTGCTAGATTCAATTTTTTTGCAATACAAAATTAAGATTCATTAAAGTTTTACCCAAAATTTTTAAAAAACTTACTAACAATTGGCCCAAGTTTGAGACAAAAATTCCACCACTATAATCCCCAATTTGTACTAAAAATTTAAAAATTAGGTTGGACAATAATCAATTTTAGAAACAATCAATCATTTTTATAAATAATTAGCTCAAGAATAAAAGTTAATTAAAATTAGTGATTTCTATAAAATTGAATTTTTTTGTAATGATGAAAACTTACAATTCATGAAATTTTTACATAAAAATTAAAATAAATGTGTAACATGAAAATTTATAACTTAGGTTGGACCACTTTTATTAATTTTAGAAACAATTTATTTTTTAAAAAATAATAATTAGCTAATAAATGAAAATTAATTAAAATTAGCGATTGCACTAAGATTTAATTTTGATTGGATAAAAAATTATAATTCATTTAATTTTTACATAAAATTAAAAAGCATTATAAAATCAATTTTTTCAATTAATCATTCAATTGTAGCATTAATTGATTTTTTAATTAATTGAATATATATTTATATCTTTTAAATTCTAAGATCTCTTTTCTATTATAAGATATTTTTAAAATTAGATTCATATAATTGTTAAAATTATGGTTATCAAGCAAATCTATAATATAGAAAAAGAATTGGACAAAAAATGTTTTTAATTGATTTTTTTATTCTTTTCCCACTCAAAATGCTACAGCCAATCAGAATTTTTGGAAAAAAAAAAGATAGCTATAAAATCGTGTATCAGAAAAGGAAAAAATCTATTTATTAATTTGTTAAGCCTATTGAATTTACTAATATAAACTTATCTATATATAGAATAATTTATATATATATGGAAAATAGAGGCTTTTTCTTATTATATTTTTTTATTGTAAATAAATCCAGTTTCAGGTTTAAAACAAACTCTATTTTTATTTTTCTTCCTAATCTATATCCAACTCTCTTTTATTTTTACCTAATAATATATTAATATTAATGTATATAGATTTTATTTAATTATTTCTACCCAATCTCACTTAATATCTAAATACTCTCTCTATCATTTCCTCTTCTTTTTTCTACATATAAAAATAATAATTTGTGATTCTATTTTACTACGACATTAGAAAGCTTTAAAACAAGTATACTATCAATATATAAATTTTGTTTTTAAAAAATATTAAAATTTCTGTAAACATATAAATTAGTGTCTAACTTAAATATAAATTGATATTAATATAAATTAATGACTCTACTGATGTAATAACATTAAAAAATTTTGATAATTTGTTCACGACACTTAATTGATATTTGTTAAGTAAAATTCAAATATAATGAGATGTCTCATTATATTTGCACTTTATTTATCAAACTTCAATAACAAATTACAAATTTAATTTTTTACCTCATTAGCTTCTATTATTATCAATTATAATTTAGTTTACCTAGACAAATATTATATATTTTTCTTTCAAATATTACAAATTTAAAATTTTCCTTTATTTTTTAAATTACAAATCTTTAATTTATATGTTTATGTGTTGAACTATATAAAGGGTGTTCCAAAATTGGAATGAATTTTTAATTCATCGTTTTCATAATTTTGGTATTTAAAAAATAAAATTATTTAAAATTAGTGATTTTCACTAACATTTAATTTTTATACTATACAAAATTACCATTGATTAAATTTTTACAAAAAATTCAAATAAAGGTTTAACATTAAAATAAAAAATAGATCAGACACATTTACTTAATTAATTTTAGAAATAATTAATTATTTTAAAATAATTAGCTAAGAAACAAAAATTAATTAAAATTAATAATCGTGCTAAGATTCAATTTTTTTTGCAATACAAAATTAAGATTCATTAAAGTTTTACCCAAAAATTTTTAAAAAAACTTACTAGCAATTGGCCCAAGTTTGAGACAAAATTCCACCACTATAATCCCCAATTTGTACTAAAAAAATTTAAAAATTAGGTTGGACCCAATAATCAATTTTAGAAACAATCAATCATTTTTATAAATAATTAGCTCAAGAATAAAAGTTAATTAAAACTAGTGATTTCTATAAAATTGAATTTTTTGTGTGATGAAAACTTACAATTCATGAAATTTTTACATAAAAATTAAAATAAATGTGTAACATGAAAATTTATAACTTAGGTTGGACCCTTTTATTAATTTTAGAAACAATTTATTTTTTAAAAAATAATAATTAGCTAATAAATGAAAATTAATTAAAATTAGCGATTGCACTAAGATTTAATTTTGATTGGATAAAAAATTATAATTCATTTAATTTTTACATAAATTAAAGCATTATAAAATCAATTTTCAATTAATCATTCAATTGTAGCATTAATTGATTTTTAATTAATTGAATATATATTTATATCTTTTAAATTCTAAGATCTCTTTTCTATGATAAGATATTTTTAAAATTAGATTCATATAATTGTTAAAATTATGGTTATCAAGCAAATTGTTTTGGAAATAGTATTTTTTTAGAAATAATTAACTTAAATACAAAAATTTAATATAACTATTTAAACTATTATTAATTAAAATAATAAATTATATTGCAAATATTTAGCTAGACATGAGTTTAGTGGACAAAGATTAATCAAAATTAATTACATTGTTAAAAGGAAAATATAATTAATTTAAAAAATCATTAAATTATTTTGAGTTTTTTCTAAAATAAAAAATAAATCCTTTAAATTGTAATATATCTTTTAAATTATAAGATTTCTTTAAAACTAAATTCATACAATACTTAAAGTGATGATATTAAAAGTATTTATTTTAGAAATAATTAATTACTTTCATAAATAATTAGCTAAAAATAATAATTAATTAAAACTAATTCTATTACAATTCATTAAAATTAATGATACTCTTCACGATTTAATTGGACTTGATTTAGTGAGAAAATTGACATGGTTTAGTTGGACAAAAATTAATAAAAATTAATTATATTGCCAAAATAGAAAAATGGCATTAATTAAAAAATAAATAACAATTAAAATTAATTAGATTGCTATGGTTTACTAGATTTTTCTAATTTTAGTAAAAAAAATGAAAGGTATCTTTTGACATACACGATATCTTTTTAATTATAAAATATCTTTAAAATTAGATTCATATAATTCTTAAAACGGCTAAAAATTAATTATTTAGAAATAATAAATTATTTTTATAAATAATTAGCTAAAACAAATTAATTATATTACAATTAATTATATTTTTAGATTTAATTTGATAGATTTTCATTGGATGAAAATTGAGGCTGATTTTATTAGGCGAAAAATTAATCAAAATTAATTAAATTACTAAAGGGAAATATAATTATTTCACAAAATGAAAAATAATTAAAATTAATTATATTCTTATGAGGGGAAGAAAAATGTACTTACAAAATTAATTTTCTTTTTAAGTATTTTAAAATAAAGGTTAAGTTACTTTTTATAAGATTTTTTGATTCTTGGGTAATAATCAAATAATTAGGTAAAAACAAGAATTAATTATATTAATTATAATTATTATATTTCTTAGATTTTATTGGATATATTTTCATTGAAAAAAAGAGATAGTTTTATTAGGCGAAAATTAATCAAAATTAATTAAATTGCTAAATATGGAGAAACATAATTATTTCAAAAATAAAAAATAATAAAAAATAATTAGATTATTCTGGGAAGGAAAATGTGCTTATGAAATTATTTTATCTTTGATGTATTTTAAAATAAAGTTAAGTTAACACACAGTAAGATTTTGAATTTTTAAAATTGAAAATTTATTACATCTTCTTGTAAAGTAATTAGTGATCATTAGTCCATAATTAACTTTATTTACTTTTTCAGTATCATTTGTTTTCAAAATATACTTTTCTTTTGATTTTCATATGTTTTGTAATTTCTATGATATTTCTTTTGAGATTCTGATTGGTGGAAAAATATTAATATTTTTTTGTATAATTACGTGTGTTTCAAAGGATGCTTCTTTTCTTTTTCTTTTTTAAGTGACAAGCTCCAAAAATAGGTATTCAAATAGTAATGATTTTTATTTGACACTACTTGAACCAACAAAATTATAATAATTCTTTGGTTCAATCTATCTTCCTATTGAGAATAAGTTTAAGAATTCTTATTAAACAATTGGTTATCGATCGATTATTTGAATTATATGACTCAATTAGAATATTTTAATTGGCTTTTCAGACTATGTTAAATATTTATCCTAAGTTTTCATCTCCTAAATAAATATTAAGAATCCTACCTACTCTGAATTATTTATTTTATAGCATTTTCTGTTGATATTTTATTTTATTTTTAAGTATAATTAGTTAGATTGTATATTTTAAGTATTAATCTTATATATTTGATTTTATTTATCATATCCAAATTAATTTAAATGTTATACCAAATTATTCAATATTTAAATATGCGAATATGTTAAATTAGTAAGTTTATACCTAATAGGTTAATATAAGTGTTTAATATATTTAGATTAGAAAGGTATTTATTAAGAAATAAAATGTCAAAACAAAAGTCTTAGATTAAACAATCGTAATGGGTGTGGGCGGGGATGAGAATTTTCTAGTGGGGGGCGGGGAGACGAGGATGGGGAATGGAAATGTAATTCTTATATCATCAGCGTTGACCTAGAAGTAAATGAAGATGGGTCGGAGCGAGGATAAGTGTTTCCCAACATGGAAGAAATAGTTTAGGGTATGTCGGATTTATACTCATTTCATTATTATTTTTATAATATATCTTTATCTTGATTATATTTCATAATTAACATTTAAAAATTATTATTTACATAGTAATTTTTAATAGCAGCATTATCTTTGATGTATAATAATTAATATCTCTCAAATTTATAATTGCATATAATAAAATGTAAAATAATTTTAAAAAGAAAAAACAATGAGCTCTACAAATGTTAGTATAGTTATTTTAGTATAGTTATTTTGATAAATATAATATTTAATATTATTTTATTTTGGAGTTTTACATTAGTAGATTAATCTTGAAATAAGCAAAATGTAATATATTATCACAGGCGGTCACAATTATCATCAGTGCAAAGCGCAGGTATAAATGATAATTAAGTTACTATTCTATGGAGAATAGTAAATTAAGTTAACGTGATTGGATTTTTGCGAGTTGTTTATTGCATATTTACGATGGATTAGTCTGAAATATAGAAGAATTCTATTGAAATTTTTATAGAATTGTTTCAAGTTAAATTCTTTAATTTTATTATTGTAACTCATTCTTTATTTTAATTATTTTTTTGGATTTTATGTTAATATTATTAACATCTATCAATAATGTTATTAGTTGAAAAATTTATCCCCCGTGCAACGCACGGGTGAAACAGCTAGTATAGAGGAAAATATAATGAATAAAAAATTAAAAAAAGAAAGATGCAAAGGCGGGAAAAAAAATCTCTTTATATATATATATATATATATTCTATAATGATGATTATTGACGCATATTGCAGTCTCTAATCCGGGTAAAAAGCTATGTATTGTTTTTTCGAAGTAAAAAAGGCTCTGTATTGTTGTGGTTATATATGCACATACATTATGGCATCACGAGTTCACAACAACAGTAAAAAAAATTTTCTCCCATTGGTGCAATGTCAGTAAACTATTAATAAGGAAAACAAAAACAAAAACAAAAAATTAAAAAATTAAGCATTCGGTGCAAACAAAAACGAACAATTACATAGAAATATTTTATTTACTTATTCAGAAAGCAAACAACTTTACTAGCTAGCTATAATTGCAAGATGAGGCTATCAACTTAGGGTTTAGCAATCTTGCTGCGAGCATGAGTAGCAGCAGCAAGGGCTCTTTCGCAGCATTCAGGATTATAGTTGCAACAATATATGGCACTCCTCCATAAGCACCTCCAATTAGAAAAGCCATTGAAATTGCTAACATTAACAGTATCGCCACCACACTGTTAACAAGTCCTTCCATTTTGATATAAATTATAAAACCTTTTCAATTTTCGTTTCAATATAGAATGACCAAAGCTGGTTTTGGCTTGAGGCGAGTGAGACCATCGCCTCAGGCGCAAAACCGGAGGGGGCGACTTTTTTTTTTCTTTTTTCAAACATAAAGATTATTAATATCACAAATGATGTTATGTTCACCAAATGTGATCAGCGGCGTGGCGGTCGGTTATCGTGGTTTTAGGCTAATTTTCCATCATCCATGACCCCGCATGGTTCAAACCCCAACCTTTGGCTTTTTGATTTTTATATTTATTACTTTTTCATATAACATTTTGTATGACTCTTTAATTTTTTTTTTAAACTATATTAATTCTTTACTACTTAGAATCATATAAAAAGTTTGTACCACCTATGAATAAAATTTGCAATACCACCTTTAGTTTTATGCATATATAATTTCTAATATTCTTAAATTTCATAATATCAAACAAAATATCTTCCAAATAACCGAATCTTATTATTTTAAAACATAAATAAATTATATAAAATTTTGAAAACTGACTTATTACGACTCATCTTCTAATGATAAAAGTACTTTCTTATAAATATAATTGATCTCAATTTGACTTGCCATCTTCAACCTTGCCTTTCACCAAAATAAATAATGAAAAACATTCAAAATAAACCATATAAACTTCATGACAATTAACGACAAAAATATGAGTTTTCTACATATCAACAATATTATATATGAATTGTTTTGAAAAAAAACAATATCACATATGAACAAAAGGTCCTAAACTAGGAGAACAAATAATTCTTTATGAATTTCAAAAATTTTATTTTAGAATTTTGAGTTGTATTAGTAAAAAAATTAAATTATTGAAAATTTGATTAATATTTTTCCTTCTTTAGAAAAATTAGAAATATTAGATTTAAAATTTGTTATTACATTATAATGTGAAATGTGTTATGATTGGGATTTTTTCTTTTCGTTTTCTATTATTTGCTGAACTTTTATTTAAATATTAATTTTTGTAAAGCACTTATAAATTTTAATAATTATTACAAGGGGGTGCATTTGATTATATTCGCCTCAGGCCCCAAAAATCACAGGACCGGCACTGAGAATGACCGATACTGTTCTACTTCTTTTATAAGTGCAAGGACTCTCTCTCTCTCTCTCTTTGTGTATGTGTGTATCTAGTAAGCACAAGATATGCACATTTAATGTTTGAAAAGATTTAATTTAATTAATTAATAATTAATGCATGATTAGTTATTTGAAAAAATGAAAATATATTTTTTCTATTTTAAGTCAAAGTGATCAACGAGATTATAGAAATTATATAAATAATATTGATCATGATATCAGATGTGACTTAATTGAGGAGATTTTACAATTAAGAACAACTTAGATACAATATGGGAATAACTAAATATTGATTGTTAGTAATTATAAATTAGGAAATATATATAATTTGGATCGAGATTGTGGGGCCGGATTGATTGTTTTTCATGCTCATTGGTACATAGATCGAATTAGTACGTATATGAAAATAAATCCATACAATCTCATTGATGATTCAAAATTAAAGGGGATAATTAATTGATTGAAAAGGAAAGAAAGTGGAAAATCTAATTGCAAATAAATACATATGCACAATATATATATATATATATATATATATATATATATATATATATATATAGTCTTTAATTACCAATTGAATATATGTCCTTCACACATTTCTACATAACTAGAAGATGAATAATGCTACTTTTACATAAGGGCCGGTTGACATATATAGTGTTCATGTTGGGGTCGAAATTACCTATAAGTCACAGAGACAAAATTAATTTCGATAATAAGTGAGAAAATTTGAAGAACAATTAAATAAAACAAATCAAAGACTCCCTGTTGATTTGTTCAATCGAGATGTGTGTGTGATAACAAAATCCGGCTCAGATAAACTTGATCCCACTGTCACAAGGCGTCTCCACGAAACACACACAGTATTTCAGATTAATGGAGTTCACAAAGAAAACCAAGAACAAGGAGAAGGAGGGAAGAAAGCCACGTTTATATCTCACACACCCAGGAATGAAAGAAGACTTCTGGTATTTAAAAACTAAATAGGATGAGTTAGGTAGAGTATTTTGAATAGGCTTAAAAATCTCAACAGAGTATCTTAACAGATGGATAGATCAAAAGGATTGAGAAGTGAATTTCAAATTAAAACTCACGTGTTTCTTTTTAGTCTAAACATTTGAGCACCAAGCCCAAATATTGAGCACTAAGCCCAAAGGGTTGATTTCCTCAAAAACGCCCGACCAAAAGTGGTATCAGAGCCTTGTTAGAGGTCTTGGGTGGAGAGAATTTGAACGACAAAATGGAGTTGGAAACTGGAAAAAAAGGGGGTCAGGTTTCTCTGTTCTGAAAATTGTTTTCGATTCGTTGTTAAACTTTTCAGAGGGGCAACATTTTGACTTTTCACTGAAAAACTTTTGAACCCAAAATTTTCGGTTTTTACGTAATGACGTCTTGTCCCCACTATACCAGCGAGTCTTTTCGGTAATCTTTGTCCTCACTCGCATGCTCAGAAAACTTCAGGGTCACCCGTCATAGAATTGCTCCAGGCCAACCGCGGCTTAAGCGTGGAGTTTCTAACGATGGGCCAGGAAAGAAGGTGCACCTTGTTGAGTATGAGTAACACGAATCAATCCTTTTAACCTCTCTGTCGGTCGGCATTACGGGATATTACAGCCACCGGGTTGGACTCGCTGACGTCGCGTCGCGTCAGTTATCTCGAGGATCTGTCGCGGGCGTTGGGATTCTAGAGGTGGCTCCTACGGAGTTCAAGAGGTGGCTACCACCTATGGTGTAGCACTTTGTCCACTTGTAGCACTTAGTTCAGATTTCGGTGGCAAATGCTCGATACCATTCTTTATCACCAGAGTTCTAAGAACCCGGAACGTTAGTTCTTTCTTTAAAAACACTTAAATTCCTCTTTTTTTTTGAAATATAATAATGGCATTAAATGCGGAAAAAAAATTCACAAATAGCTAAAATGTGGAAATTTATTTAAACTAACAAAGTCGAAAGATAGTTTTCAAACAATCCTCAAAAACATCCAATTAAAGTACTAGTAAGCTTGAAACATTCAAAAGTCATTACTTCAACAGTTAAAAGTACTAAATTGTCAATTTAATTAAAGCTAATTTATTTGAAAGTCCCTAAGAGATTCCCACTTCAGCCATGCCTCAAAACTCCTTAATCTATGAGTTGATCATTTGATAGAGAAAATCGTGAGTATTTTAAATACTCGATGAATCCCAGCACCACCATTAATATATATTACAAATTAAATGCACATAATCATCATCTTCATAAAATACTGACAATTATAAAATACAAGTTAGTTCATCATCCTATAATGTCGTGCGTCATCATAGTGATTAATAGCTTGCGTCATTATAATATATTAGGCCAAAGACCTATCGTCATAATGCTATTAAATCACGTCGTAATTAGGCAAGAGCCTATCGTCATAGTCTTGGGGAAGCACGTCAAAAGTAGGCTAAAAGCCTATCATCACATAACATTTACATCGGCATTTATAATAATATTAATTGCAGTGCGCACATTTAAAAGAAACTTTTAGAAAGGGGATCTACCTTAACCTTTAGAGTATTGAGCTTACTAACGGTGAGAAATGGAGTCCTCTAGCTGTCAAAATGCACGCCTCGTCTAGCCAATACTTGAGTTTAATTTATGTTAATATTCTTAAATATTAAGTATCTATAAGTAATATAAAAGTTTGTGGACCAAAATGGAAAGAATATAAAACTTTGAGGGTCAATTTGAAAGAATTTAATAGTTTGAGGACCTATTATTATGCAATAAAAGTGGACTAAAAATATTTTGGACTCAATTATAAGTTTTTAAAACATGAGGACTAATATGTAATTAACGTTTAAGGAGCTAACTTTCGAATGGGAATAAGAAATTAAGGATTTAAAAGTGAAATAAAAGTTTAGAGTCAAATTGCAACAATTGAAAGTTAGGGACTTGTAAATTAAATAAATTATAGAGGCCAACTTGCAACAAGTATAGAACTTGAGGATTTATTTTGCAAAAATCTGGTTTAAAGTAGATTTAGGGCGAGAACTCGGATCATCACCATCTTCTCACAGCTCTCTCTTCTCTAGCTACTCTCTCTCGGGTCAAGAATGGGAATAACTCCCAAATCAAAGTATAGGATCATGAAATTCCAATTTCTAGGATAACTAACTCGTTGGATAATGTATTACTTTAAATCGCATCTAGCTCAGATTATGAGCCAACAAGTTTTATTTCCCTAAGTAAAAAAAAAGCGTAGAAAATATCCTGCTATGGCGGTATCACGTTTGTCAAATTCTTTAAAATATTCGACATCAGAAAATTCTAAAATTTTACAGAAGGTAGGAAACTCATACATATTCATCATATTTAAAAATTGTTTCATATAAATTGCGTTTAGGGCATCAAAACTATTTTTAAGCGGACAATATCTTGTTCTCAGGTGGAATCTGCCCAGTTTCACAAAAAGTACCATAAAACATCCTACGAGACTCTGAATGATGTCAAACCAATTCTAAATGATAGGTAACTCATGTGGGATCATTTCCCAATTTGAATCACCTAGAAATTCCATCTATACTAAAGATTCACGGCCTTTCAAAGTTGAGTCAGAAGCTGGAAAAAGTCACATGTGCAAAAATACATTGATTTTCTTTCAAGCAATTCATCAAACACTATGGGGGCTTGGTAGATATCAAGTAGTTTTAATCTCATCCCATAACAAGACCTCATGTCCATTTCAGAAGTATCAGTAAATTACTTTCAATAAAAGTCTCAAATAAATCCATAAAAGCTTGATTATTTATCCTCAAACAACCTATCTTATGATAGAAAAAGATAAGAGTAGAGAAGGATTACGCTTTCTATGGAAATGAACACTTGAAATTGGTGGAGGAAGAAATTGAAATAGAGGAGATAGAGAAATCAACTTGAAATCAAGACATCGATTGCCCCTTACAAGTGTTGGAGTAGAAGTTGAAGATGGTTGTTGAAAGAGAAATCTTGAGAATGAAGATAATGCTTGTGTAATGGTGATGTAAAGAATGAACACTTGGGTTAGGGTTTAGCTTCCAACAATATTGTATTTAAGGGTGGAAAATAGGGTAAGACTTGCAAATGAGCCTCTAAATGGACTTTAAAATAGGATTGAATTGAAGTGGGCTTTCTTATAGTATAAGAGATAAAATTGGACTTTTAAAGCGGGCCTATAATTGGGTTTAAAGCGAATAATTTAAAGTTTGGTCATGGCAAGCGTAAATTGAAAATAAATAAATAAATAGATATTTTATAAATTATTACTTTTTTTTTAAAATAATTCAATATAATAGTAAATATTATAAAATTTTAACTAGACGAGCGTACGCTGTTTAACTCTATAGGTGAAGTTGTAGCGACACGTTTGAGATTTTACTTTAATTAAATATTTTAATTTAAAGAAATTCGCGGTCACTAAAGCCGAGATTGAGGTCACTTTTCTTTCTTGTTTTGAATTGTTTTTAGCTTTGACTTTTCAATTCTAGGTAAAAGGAAGAAAAAGAAACTAAAAACTTTTTGCAGAATTCTTCTTGGAAACTGATATCGTTTTCAGTGGGCTACTTTTGTTTAAAAAAAACCAAAAACAAAAAACAAAACTTGGTGTTTATTTTTGAAAAAGATCAGTACCCAATTTCAATAGATTTGCTAAATTTTGGGGGAAACGATTTGGTTGTTTTCTGCAACATTTTCTCCGAATTTACGGACTAGCAAATTAGTCCGCTCAGGTAGAGGATAGCTTACCCTTTTACCTAATATACCGCAATAGCATATCATCGTGTGGGGTGATCATTAAGTTTGGGTACTACTTTCTGCTAGAATCTAAGATTACGTGCCAATTGATTATCGTTAATTTCTGTGTGAAATTAATAGCTGTGGTCGTTATTCTTGCAATAGTTGATTATTGCCTATTATTTGTTAGTTAGATTATCCTATTATTTGTTGGTTAGATTATCACCGTGACTTTTACCTGTTGTGAAAGCCTCTTCTCCGTAGAAGTTGATTCATACAGAATCTGGAGCCTTCACTAACGGTGTATAATTGTGAACTTAGGACTGTTTCTGTGTGAACGGATTTTGTGGGAAATTTTCCTAAGTTATTGCTGTGTACTTTGTGTCTTTTGAAAAAGAGGATCTTGATGAATTGGCATATACTTCTATAATTTTGCATCTTTCAGACTCTGTTTTAAGAAAAGTTGGCAAACTTGATTCTTCGAAAGCCCTTTGGGATAAATTGGAGGAACTTTACGTGCCTAAATCCACTCCAAGTTATCTTTTTCTACTTGAAAGTTTTTTCAGCTTTAAAATTGATCCCACAAAGGATCTTGATGACAATTTGGATGTTTTCAATAGACTTGTGCAAGATATTGGTAATTCTGGTGAAAAAGTACCTGATGATTATAAAGCTGTTGTGCTATTGAATGCTATCCCTGAGGTTTATAGGGATGTTAAAAATGCCATTAAGTATGGTAGAGACAGTTTGACACCCGAAATTGTCATTGACTCGTTGAGGACTAAAGAGTTAGAATTGAGAGCTGAAAGAAACGAGAAAAATAATGGTGGGGCTTACATGGTGAGGGATGGAAATAGTAAGAATCGTGGTAAAAACAAAGAGGGTTCTAGAAGTAGTAGTGAAAAGAAAAATAATAAAAATAAATCGGGAGCAAAAGGTAGGAATTGCTATGAGTGTGGCGATGTTGGACATTATGCGAGAGAGTGTCCGAATAAGAAAAACAAAGAAAAAGAAAAAGTGAGAGACGAGACTAATTTTGTTATATCTTCAGTCGAGTCAGACTATAGTGAGGTGTATTAGTGTCTCTATCAACTTCGTGTGCACTTTTTTCTTTTATTTCTTGTTTTTGTATTCTTTTTATTGCATGTGTGGCTATTTACTTTTGTTGGGATTTATTTTATGTGTTTTTTGAATAAATATTAGTATGCTTTTGTATTGCTTCATGCATGGGTAGTTGACTAGTGAGTGAGGCTAAAGATATATAAGGATGCATTTGTGATTTGCATTAGGAGGGTGTGTGGTTTTCTTTATCTAAAAACCCTGGCCAGGTGGAGAGTTCTGTGTGAGCTCTAGTGGAGTTTTTTGTGAGCTTCGATCACCTCTATTAAGGTGGAGACTCATAGGTCGCCTTTAGGAAGAGAGGTGAGGTAGTGATAAAGAAACACTCGTTGACCTTATTTATTTAGCAGGTTTTAGTCAAACTTGGGGATGCATGCATATATAAAATTTGGGTGAAAGCTACTATTGTAGATATGATCTTCCCTCGATAATAATCAGTAAATTCGTTTTGGGTTGCATATAGGTTGGTAGAATTAAGGAGGGAATAACTAAAGGTTTGCCTTTTGGGTTTAAGGCTATATTTTGTGAACTTTGGTGTTTTGTTGATGAGAGATATGTTCTTCGTGGACGGGGAGGGTATTGGTGTTGAGGTCTTTCGAGGGGGTCATATTTGCATGTGCATTTGATGACTGTTTAACTTAGTATTATGCATTTACCTATGTGGTAAGTTTTTTTTTTTCAAAGATCTTTGCGTTACCCTATTGTGCTCTCATTCATTGAGTTGGTTCACATGTTAACTGTGTGATATGTGATTTAGTTTATTCCTTTGGTTATCGTCTTTTATAATCTATTTGCTTATTAATGGTTGATGTTTCATAGAACAAGTAAGGTTCATTTGATATCAAGGTGGAGTTTGTTGGGTATTTTTGTGATACCAAATAAACCTAATAAAGGCAATGATGATAAACAGGCCCGTAACCTTCATAGGCATTGCCTAGGATTGAAGTACAAAAAGATCCCACAATCACAATTGGGGTGGCCCAATTGTGATTGTGGGATCTTTGTACTTCAATCCTCGGCAATGCCTATGAAGGTTACGGGCCTGTTTATCATCATTACCTTTATTAGGTTTATTTGGTATCACAAAAATACCCAACAGTTCAAATTTTTGTACAGTGAGATGTTGTTGTTACGTTATTATTATTATCATCATCGCACCCATGCATTACCATGGATTGTTTATTTAACATTGAAAATAGTATATCGAAAATATTAATAAATGAGAAATATATTATACGAAAAGCGTATATATATATATATATATATATATATGTATATGTATATGAAAAAATATTATACATTTTGAAACTCTTAATTGGAAACAACATTCATAGTATCGTGGAGTTAGTAGGGCCTTCACTATCATCACATATTGCACCTGTCTTCAATCAACACGATTTTGTAACACTGCGAATTAAAAAGCACAGAAGTTGTATTTAATAATTACTGGTTTATTAGCGAAATAAAGAAATATATAGCCGACCATAATGTTAAAGTTAAAAATGTTTCGTGTTAAATAATTAAAAAAGCATATTAAAGAACATATATATTTAAGAATATTTTTAAAAAATTAAAATTATATTATCATAATAATAAGTATACTTATAATAAACGATTGTACTAAAATAATATGATCTAACAATTTTATTTAATCAAATTTAAAAAATAATATCATTTAATTCTAATTCTAATAAAAGTATTTTATATGTACTCTAAAATAATATGATTTAAGAATTACCATTCTAAAATAATATGATTTTAAATAATATAAAGTGTTTTATATGCTCAAGAAAAATGCTTGTCATAAAATAAAATAATATGGATTAACAATTCACAGCTTTGACCCGTTTTTTTTATTTATAGGAAAGCAGCGTTGACGTTGTTAATTATGCCTTATCATTCAAATCTTTATATTGCACTAAATATTACATATTTAGCATTGAATGAATCATAATGCAATTTACTAAATTATGGTTTAATAATGTCAAAAATGTAAATATCATATAATTAAATAAAAATAAAAATAAATAGAAATAAACTATTGACACAAATATGTAGTTTGGTCAATTATATAGCAGTGTTAGATTTTCAATATATAAATGACATCACATTTTGGAAAACTTCTTTACGGACAACATTCGTAGTCCAAAATGGTCGGATTTCCTTCTTTATCACAAAGAAGCACCTTCAACCCCAAATGATTGGTAATTCGAGAAATAGCAGCCATACAACTGGCCATGCATGAATGAACAGTGGTTTTCTCAAGAAGAGGCCCATGTGTAGCGGCGACTATTATGAACTATAAGAAATTGGACTTTTAGAGGTGCTCTATCGTCCATATAGTTTCACCCCTATAAAGTATTAGGGGTGACATACTATGATGTAACCCCTAATATTCTACAGGGACAAGGTTATAGGGACGACAGACCAACTATAAAGACCCAAAATTTTTATGGTGATTGGCTCTTGTTAATAGTCATCATGTAAAATACAATCAATGGAAACTATCCTCTCTGGAACCAAAAATGCAACCTTATATCCAGCGGAGTCAAGGACATCCTCACGATTCTTAATCCGATTCCTAATAAATGATAAGTATCTCCTCTCAAGATCAAAGGACAAATGATCATACCCGGGTGATCAAAACGATGCGAGGACCATGGAGATCAAAATGAGACAAAATGTCATTCTTCCTTTCTTCAGTTCTTCTCCATAAGCAGGCTTGTTGTTTGTACTTGCATGTCGTCCTTCCTTTCTCCATCACCAGTCATGGTGCTTGTACCTGCACCGGTTACCTTCAGGATCAAGAGTTTTACGTTCTTGGCTCTGATACCATAAAACAATTTGAGGGAAGAATATTTTCTTGCATTCTCATCCCTAATTATCACTGTATATATATATATATATATATATATATATATATATATATATATATAGGAAACAAAGAAAATCTTGCCAAACTAGATAATATACTACAAAAACTATGTACAAGAATCTCCTAAACTAAAGCTAATTGATTCTAAAGAGATACTGAAAATATTTACGCCAAATATCTGCACCTAGAATAGTTCATTAGCTGGATAAGTATAGGTAAAAATATGTGTATTCATATATTTAAAATATATTGCTGCTTTCAATAATTTTGTTCCCTTCCTCGTGCTTGCTTGTCACCATTTAAATGTTGATAGAGCATTCTCAATCTTTATGCTTTATTATATGAAAATTCTGTTGACGTTTCTATATGATACCAGCATTATCGATCTTTTTCACTTTAATGTTAAAATTTTATATATATGTGTGCGCGCGCATCCTTTTCGATTTAAGGCTGGAAAATTAAAATGGCAAAGGTTTACTTGGTTTGTCGTGCAAGAGTTTTGACTGAGTAAATAAATTTTGTTAAATTTTGCAATGTTACTCTTTTACCTTAAAAACCTGTGTAACATCTATAATAGGACAACACTAGCTTCTTAATAAGCACGTGTTAGTATATGTGTAAAAATAGTTTTTTATGGATTTTGATATGATATAGAAGAGATAATAAATTAAGTTGAATTATAGAGATTTGTGTATTACAGATAGGTCCTATGAGATATGTGGATGTGATTAGTTCAAACTGAGAAAAAAAATAAATAAAAATTTGTAAAAATTGATATATTAACGGGCGCTAAGTGTATGTAACACACCCTTATTAGGGTTCATTTCATTTAGCATCATCATCTCTTTTATGTTGGACGAAGTCAATGACTGCGAGTTAGTTGGGTGAACATTCGTTGGATAGCTATATATAGGTCAAAATATGTGACTTCACATTTTCGAAATTTGTTGTTGCTTTCATTAATTTTTTCCAGATTTAATAAACACCCATTGAATTTTGAAGTTGTACATTTAAAAAACACCCATTGACTTTTGAAGTTGCAACTAATTACTCACTAAACTTTGCAAACGTAATTAAATACTCACCAAACTTTCCTTAATATGATTCATTAGTCATTAGTTAACCCAAAATTTAAATTTACCTACCAAATGAGCCCATGTGGTCGATGATATTATACGACGAATCAATTAGACCAATTAGATAATCAGTCAAAAATTCGACTTTTTCGCATTTCGTTTTGGCTTGTAAATGTCATAGTTTTTTTTATGTAGTTATTTGTCTAATGTGAGTGAATTTCTTGTATTAGTCAGTCCATTGTTTCCACATCAAATAATGCCGACCACAGCAGATTAATTGATATATTAAATGTTGGATTGTCGAACAATCAATTATTGACATTAAATAAAATTCCATAAGTGTTTGGTTATGTAATAGTGAGTCATCTGTAACATTTTAAAAATTCGGTGAGTGTATATTAAATCCACCCAATTTTTTTTCTCATGCATTTTGCTTTGTCGTCATTAACTAAATGTAGAGAGAATACTCTTTTCTATATGTTTACGCTTTATTATTTGAAAATGCTATTGATGCTTCCATTCCATATGTTGCATGCCATCATTATCATTTTTAATTTTCTTGTTATCTTCCAGAAATAGCAAACCAGATCGAAATAAACCCATAATGAGCGGTAATTAATCAAGCGAAATAAACAAAGCAATGTCTCTATAAATATGCTAACTCACTATACCTTGGGGAACTCCATTCATTTTTCACAATCGATATCAAACTCCGGGGAGAGAAAAATTCAAACATTGACCACTCATTTATATTCCAAGTCTAAAACATAATCTTTGATGGATCCATACGCCATCAAGTGATTTTCCATTAGTACTCAATTGAACGGAAATTATATTTTCTTAATTTCTGTCTATTAATGTTAGGCATTATTTAAATTTTTATTTAACAAGTTTATACTCATAATTCTTAGTGTTCATCTCAACGAGCCTTCAAATCCAGTATTCATTATTCTTGCGAAAAATGTAGATCTTTTTTTTTTTTTTGAGTATTTTCTTTATCAATTAAAATTCACGAAATTATCATGGTTCGTAAATGTAAATAAATGAAATGAAATGTGGGTTGCAAGATCTAACAAGGAACAATGATATCTAACATGACCACTTTAACAGTTACGGGTGCTCTGGAAGTGGATTATTATTAATTGATTTTGTCTCGTAAATTTTATATATATCTTAATTATAAGATTCAACATCTATATCTATTCTATATATTAATAAAATGAGATCATTTTCCCGCCAAAATTTTTATTTTTATGAATTAAAAAAATAAAATTTAATTATAAAAGGATAATCATAAATTTGCAACTCAATCTTTCCTTCCTCTTCTAGAATTCGAACTCTTATATATATCTCACATATAATATGAGGTCATTTTTCCGCGAAAAGTTTTATTTTCTGAATTTAAAAAATAAAATTTAATTTGTAAAATCATGCTTCGGATAATCACAAATCTGCAACTCAATCTTTCCTTCCTCTTCTAGAATTCGAACTCTTATATATCTCCTCTGCAACGCACGGGAGAAAATACTAGTTACAAATAAATTAATGCAACATTATCATTTAATGATCCACTAATGACCCAACTTAAATTGCCAATTGGATCTTTTGCATTTAATGATCATGATCACCTCTAATTTGTAAATAACATCACTCTACGCTAACCCAACACCTATACATTGTTTTGAGATGTAAACACAAAAAATGGGGGGAGGAGCGCAAAAAAAATTATGTTTATTTTGAGAGTAAAACTTTCCGTTTTAAGCATAACAAATTTACCATAATTCTCAAAATACCAGTATGGAGTATGTATAAAGAAGTGCAACTAAAGAAAGCACATGATGAATATCAAAATTCTTTATTTAAATATTGTAGAATCATCTTACAATTTTCTGGTAGTTGCTACAATTTCGATAATAAGAGTTGAGTTCAGGGTCAGGGATGCAACTAGCGATTGCGAGCAGCCTTAGCAAAGGCATCATGGCAGCATTTAGGATCCGCATTAAACTCTCTGTCACAGCAAGGGGGACGACCATATATAGCATGGCCAACATTCAGAAAAGACATTGCACAAATAACAAGCAAAGCCACAACTACCAATTTCTTCAACGCTTCCATTATGATGGAGACTTCTATGCTTTTCTTTTGTTTTTCTTGGTATGCAATGCTTTACTTGTGTGTGTCTGAATATATAGGCAAATGCATTTTAATTTATGATTAATTAGTCATTTAATTGGATTTTTTTTCATATTTTTTTTGTATTTTGGTTTTGTATATCAAGGTGGTGCGACCTTGGCACCAATAAATAAAGAGAAGAAAATCTTAAATTCGAGACACACCCCACCTCCATGATCCCCAATTTAAACTCAAAAATTAAAACAAAAAAAAAAGAACCATATAAAAGGGGCCATGTAGTCGGGGTTATTTCTGTCCCTTTTTTTTCAACGAATATGATGGAGTAGTTATTTGGTCTAACCGTTCCCGTTCCAATACCAACAAGTTGACACTGTAAGGTGTCATGTGGAGCATGGGTATTGGACTATTGGTCGAACATGGGTGTGGGCCCGGCCCCTCCATTCAAAGGAGAGTGACACGTGAAAAAGTTGGTTGGTACCGTAAGGTGCCAACTTATTGGTAGGAGATCATTGGATTTGGTCTTACTATTTAGTTTTATCAAAATTATGGTTTTTTATTTAAATAAAAATCTATTTTTTTGTTAAAACCATTTTTTATTTTATTTTTCTGAGGAGCTTTTTTTTGTCAGCAAAATTGACCAATTTCGAGTTTCAACTGCTCGTGTGAAGATTCACGTGGAAGACCACATGAAATAGCTGGCAATTAAGTCTAGTTAGTCAACAAACTATTTGGTTAAGTTGTTAACAGTTAGGATTCTAGTTGTAGTTGGGCAGAAACTGGTTTCTTATGTGTATATATACGTATGTTTGTACAGAACACCTTACCAATTCAATTCAAGAGAAATCTTCAATTCTTCATCTTGCATTTTTCTTCTCATGTAACAGCTCAATTTCGAATTTTTTGCCCGACGGTAAGAAAATATATTTAGAAAATACAAAATTCAAAGTGATATGGTATCAACTTTTTTTTTTTAATATAGTATCAATTTGATAATACTAATTAGGATAATGCTAGAATGCCATAACCATTAACATAATTAGTGACATAATAATAGTAAAATTCTTATCTTGCCATTAATGAATGACTGAATTGATATTGCTTTAAAAGATATTGAAGTCATTTTATTCTATTATGGTATTCTTTATGGCATTTAGTATGTCACCGTAGCGTGATCGTACTAATTAATAAAATATTTTGTGATCGTTAATGAGTGTATAAAAAAATATAAAGTAGTAGATTAATGTTTTCCAAAGTTACCAATACAAAAATAGAACAAAAGAATTAAAGGGATCATGTTTCTATGATTATAAAATAAGGGGTGAGGTATTGTGTAATGCACGTGAGGCGTCAAATTAAACAATATTCTGATTATTATGTTGACATTTTCTAGTAAGTTGATAAGTTGATAGTGTTGAGGCTGCCCAGTAGAGATAATTTGATGCAATGAAAGCTAATTGTGGTCGTCTGGTCGATTAATGTAGAAAGTTTTTACAATTAAGAATAACTTAAATAAAATACCGGAAAAGATTGATTCATTGAATCTTGACTCGAAGTAATAATGAGATAATATAATGTCTCAGTATATTTTCTTAATTTAATCCCCATGGTTTTTATATGAAACGTGCAACAAGTAGAAAAAGAATTACAGGTTGAGTTGGTTGTCATTTTATCAAATTAGGCAAGTAAATAGAATGAATGTAATTTTTTTTTAAAAACCCAAATATTTCGTTGAATTAAAATGAAAAAATTAATTAATGTATGTGATCTTTTTTAGTGGAAAAAAGGATTATGCTATTGGTACCTATAATCAGTGTTCTAAAAAGCGCAAGGCGTGCAAAAGCGTTGAGGTCTAGCCTTGAGCCTAAGCATGTTTAAGCGCAATGATGCGTGATAAAAGTACGGTCAATGAGCGATAAAGCGTAAGGCGTGATGAAGCGCGAACCCCAAGCTTCAAGTTTAGGCATGCCTAAAAGAGCGCGTTGTTGAGTTATTGATTACACATCAGCCATGTGCATCCACAGTACATCCCTCCATCAGCTATCAGTTCTTTTTACTGTTTACTATTCCTTTCTTTACTTTCCTTTTTTACTTTTACTTGGTGACGTGTTGTCACCACATTGGCTATTATCTTTTACTTCATTTCCCTTACTTCTTTTCTTTCCCTCGTCTGTAAGTGCTGATATATATCTCAGCCAAACTATTATTTCCTTAACTTGAGTTGTGAAGTTCAGTTGAATAAAAGAAAAAGATAGATTAGAGAATTCGATCCTCTTTTGGCTGAATTTATCATGCTATCAGAGCTATAGGCTTGCTGAATCGAACAAATGGAAGAAGAAGATCCGAATCAGAACGAGATGGAGGCCTGATAAGTGATAAAAAGCACTTAAATAACTCTTTTATTTTACGTATTTGTGTGTTTTATTAGTATTATATGTTTATTTTTATGTGTTTTCCTTTTATTGTGTGTTTAGAGTCACAAGAAATCAAAAGGAGCCAAAATGGATAAAAACGGAGCGAAAACGGAACTTGTGACCAAAATGCAAGCAAATTCAAAGATGGAGGGCCTCCGATGCAATTTTATGAAAAGTTGTTTTTACAATTTTTCTTATGCCAATATCAAAGAATATCAAAAGAGGATTTCCACATTTTTTTCGGATCCCAAATCGGAGTTTCCTAGTGAAAGTTATGGCCATTTGAAGAGAAAGGACAAAGCGTAAAAAATCAGCAGCTCGAATTTACTGCCGCAGTTCAGTAATATGACCATAACGTTTGCTACAAAATTCAGATTGACCTGCACTTTATATTTTTGGAAAGGACACTCAGAGGGCTACAACTTTGATGTTGACCTCTTCAAATGATTCGAATCATATCATGGTCAAAAATGGGCAAAACCGAGAGTGATGTGAATGGAGGATTTCTTCGGCCATGTTTTGGTAGAAAATTCATAACTTTCTATTAAAATATCAAAAAAAGGAAATTCCAATTGCACAATTCAGCCAAGATGCTTACCTATACCATGATACAATATTTGAACTATTGGAGCAATTTAAGATCATGATTTTGTGGTTACCAATTAGTGGAATCATAATGGAGTAGTTGTATAATTTTTTATCATGTTTTCTTGTGAAATTTTGCCTATAAATAGAGGTATTTGTAAGGAAGGAAATGCACAACTTAGTGGAAGAGAATTAGCTAGTAGTTCTCTCCAACTCTCTCTTCAATAAAAATTCTTTTCATCATTTGTTCTTAATTCTAACTTGAAAGCTCTTAGTTTTTCATATTCCGGCGGAAGTAAAAACCTAAATTTATGTTCGATTAATCAATCGATGATACTTCGGCCGTGAATATGATTAGCGGAGCATTTCTGCACTAATTTCCCTTCTTTTATTTTTCATATTTGAGAAAGATAATTTCTCATATATTGCAGAGGTGATACACGGCATTACGCCGTTATAAGTATTTAACCCGCATATATGAGTAGTTAGACTTCTTTATTTAATTCTTAACATTATTTACGTGATTTCTATAGTTTGTATATATTACTTTAGATAGTGAAGTATAATCTATCATATAGCAGTGGTGATACCCGCTAATATGAGCAGTTAGACTTCTCTATCTAGTTCGAGGGGGACGTTGTGTTTAATTATCATGTTGTTATCTTTTCTAACTCTTTGCTAACGTTTTATCTATTCCTCTACTTCAATTTGTTGATTTGTTATGCTTTTAAACCCGTTTTTAATTTATGTGATTATTGCATTCACTTTGGCCAATTGAATCAATTAATCTTTAAGTTCAAGTTATGTGCTAGGATTGGAAACTTTTGATCCGTAATTGTCACTAGATTCCAATCCACAGTAGCAAATGAATATCGTGCATATTTATTAACCAATCAACTTAGATGTATTAATTCGAGTTTGTGAAATTATTCATCTAATTCAACTCATTCTTCTCGTTCATTTCACACTAGCTTTGCATTAAATCCTAAGAATTTGTTTAGGATTATCCAATAGTTAGATGTTAAATTAAAGAACTCACTTTAATTTAATACACTTAAGGAAGAATTCATTAATCAGAACTTCTTGGTTAATTGAGAGTTGATAAATTGAAGAAGGAATAGTAACACGTTGCATGGGAAAGATAAATATAAGTTGTTGACACAACCGAACTGAGAACTAGATATATCTTCAATTGTTTCATTTTCACCTCTTTTATTTTATCATTTTATTTTCGAATTTCATCCAACTTCACAAAACCTCCCTTTTTCTATATTAATTGATAAAATCAACTAGATTAAGCACCGTTCCTCTTGCGTTCGACCCTTACTTACCACTTCTACATTAATTTGTAGTTTTGAAACCGAGTAAGGAAATAAAAATAAAAGTTTGGCGCGCCGTGACAAACGCGCCCAAGTTTTTGGCGCCGTTGCCGGGGAACGGTTAACCAATTTAGTTGCTTTTATTAATTAAATTTTAAAAAAAAAATTAGAGTCGAGCTAACGACTTTAAATAAAAGCGCTTCTTGGGAGGCAACCCAAGCATTTTCTCTTATTTTTATTTTTTTTTGAAATTTTCGTTGTTTTTGTTTTTATTTCTCCATTTTTTTTATCTAACGTACTAAAGAAGATGTTGCCTTGTAACTGTAGAAGGAAAAGGCCTAATCATTGGGCAGCAACTTTTTGAGCGTGATCACTAGCACCCATTCGAAGATGTAAAACTACGTCTCATTCATTTGAGAAGTGTCTGAGTTGGACGTTCTGATCTAAACGTTCTCCCATTTGTTGGTTCTTGTGGGGCTGTTCTTTATTGAATGGTAAACATACCTATGTGTCATGTGGCAATATGGAGAACCTTTTCATTAAGGTTGGTTATCAAACTGTTTTGTAGAGAGTATGCTGATTCAGATAGTTTCCATGCGGATCAGACTTGATGGAATCATATCATTAATTTGATGTGAATACTACTGCAAGATGTTCAGAGGGTTGTCAACTCCCAAAGTCGCTTTGTATATAAATTTCTCTTCATCACAAAAAAAAAAAAAAAAAACCAAAATATTTTCAGCTGTTGTTTTTCTTGTTCTGTAAATATGTTGATTGCAGGTCTCTTGCTCTTAGATTGTCGAAGTATATCTCAGAACTGCTACATTGTGCAACCGCCATCCCCAAATCGGCACGACTCATTGCTTACCATAGGGGAGTTTCTATTTCTTCTCTTTTTCATGCTTTCTATATTTCTACATTGGGGACAATGTAGAATTTAAGTGTGGGGGAGTGGCATATTGTGGTCTACGTGTGATTTTTTTTTATTTGTGTCGACGATTTTGCATGAGATAGCAACTTTTGAATATGATTGAGCTTAATTTGTGTGACTTAGCTGAAACTATAAGATCTCGAAAAAAAAAATGCGTTCTGTTCTTCTCCAAGCACAGCTGGCAAATTTATCTGAGCACATTTATAGGTAATTTACTATCATTCTCTGGAACACAAATTGAAGGTTGAAAATGTTGATTTTTTTTTCTAACTTTCTAGACCATAGTAAACTAACTTTTTCTTTTTTTTCTATCCATTCGTCCTGCTCAAAGTAACCTGAAAACATTGATTGTTAGTAAGGTGGAGTTATAATCGCATGGTATCTATTTTTTTTTGTGAATGTGTCTTTTATTGACATAGTTTAAAAAATTTTGAAAAAGCACTGACCTATGCTGAGAATGAATTTTACTTTTATATTTGAAATAAAAGAGAGGGACCACAGGAAAGAGCTACCTACCTCAGAGTGTGAAGCCGTCACCTCGAATGGGTGAAGAAGGTTGCCTCCAATGAAAGGGGTTTAGTGTGAAAGCTACCTGTGGGGTAAAAGTTGAAAAGAAAATTGCAAAACTCTTCTTCTTCTTCCTTTTCTTCTTCATCAAAAAAAAAGAAAAAAAGGAAAAAAAAATCGCGAGAAATGTGATAGCTACCCAAGTGTGAAGTTAGATAAATAAATTTCCTCAGCGGTTTGAAGTGCTCAATCTAAACACTCTTTAAATTAAAGACATATTTGCGATAAAACACCTAGCATGCCCTTTTCTTCTTTGCAGTGCTAACAGTTGATGATTTTTGGCGAACAAAGTAATTTTTAGGATCCATGGGAATCATTGTAAAATAAGAGTGGGATCACGAGAGATGAAAGGAAATATTTGACTATTTCGGGTCAGGATTTTGATAGATCATCGTAAGCTTTCATTTGGTTCCAATTAGTGATGGGATGATAACCTCAATTGCACACACTCACAAGCCATTGTGTATTTGAGAAGAAATGAAATCTTCATGATTCGGGAGAATGTTTATTAAGCAAGTCACTATCTGTAGTAGAATTTCATTGTTAAAAGTTGTTAATCTCATGTAAAATCAGTGTGTTGTTTGTGTCATATGATTGTTGTTCAAGGGCGAACAACAGTCTAAGTGTGGGGGAGTTTGATAAGTGCTAGAAAAGCACTTAAATAACTCTTCTATTTTACGTATTTGTGTGTTTTATTAGTATTATACGTTTATTTTTATGTGTTTTCCTTTTATTGTGTGTTTAGAGTCACAAGAAATCAAAAGGAGTTAAAATGGATAAAAACGGAGCGAAAACGGAATTTGGGACCGAAATGCAAGCAAATTCAAAGATGGAGGGCCTCCGATGCAATTTTATGAAAAGTTGTTTTTACAATTTTTCTTATGCCAATATCAAAGAATATCAAAAGAGGATTTCCACATTTTTTTCGGATCCCAAATCGGAGTTTCCTAGTGAAAGTTATGGCCATTTGAAGAGAAAGGACAAAGCGTAAAAAATCAGCAGCTCGAATTTACTGCCGCAGTTCAGTAATATGACCATAACGTTTGCTACAAAATTCGGATTGACCTGCACTTTATATTGTTGGAAAGGACACTCAGAGGGCTACAACTTGGATGTTGACCGAGAGTGATGTGAATGGAGGATTTCTTGGGCCATGTTTTGGTAGAAAATTCATAACTTTCTATTAAAATATCAAAAAAAGGAAATTCCAATTGCACAATTCAGCTAAGATGCTTACCTATACCATGATACAATATTTTAACTAATGGAGCAATTTAAGATCATGATTTGGTGGTTACCAATTAGTGGAATCATAATGGAGTAGTTGTATAATTTTTTATCATGTTTTCTTGTGAAATTTTGCCTATAAATAGAGGCATTTGTAAGGAAGGAAATGCACAACTTAGTGGAAGAGAATTAGCCGGTAGTTCTCTCCAACTCTCTCTTCAATAAAAATTCTCTTCATCATTTGTTCTTAGTTCTAACTTGAAAGCTCTTAGTTTTTCATATTCCGGCGGAAGTAAAAACCTAAATTTAGGTTCGATTAATCAATCGACGATACTTCAGCAGTGAATATGATTAGCGGAGCATTTCTGCACTAATTTCCCTTCTTCTTTTATTTTTCATGTTTGAGAAAGATAATTTCTCATATATTGCAGAGGTGATACACGGCGTTACGCCGTTATAAGTATTTAACCCGCATATATGAGTAGTTAGACTTCTCTATTTAATTCTTAACATTATTTACGTGATTTCTATAGTTTGTATATATTACTTTAGATAGTGAAGTATAATCTATCATATAGCAGTGGTGATACCCGCTAATATGAGTAGGTAGACTTCTCTATCTAGTTCGAGGGGGATGTTGTGTTCAATTATCATGTTGTTATCTTTTCTAACTCTTTGTTAACGTTTTATCTATTCCTCTACTTCAATTTGTTGATTTGTTATGCTTTTAAACCCGTTTTTAATTTATGTGATTATTGCATTCACTTTGGCCAATTGAATCAATTAATCTTTAAGTTCAAGTTATGTGCTAGGATTGGAAACTTTTGATCCGTAATTGTCACTAGATTCCAATCCACAATAGCAAATGAATATCGTGCATATTTATTAACCAATCAACTTAGATGTATTAATTCGAGTTTGTGAAATTATTCATCTAATTCAACTTATTCTTCTCGTTCATTTCACACTAGCTTTGCATTAAATCCTAAGAATTTGTTTAGGGTTATCCAATAGCTAGATGTTAAATTAAAGAACTCACTTTAATTTAATACACTTAAGGAAAAATTCGTTAATCAGAGCTTCTTGGTTAATTGAGAGTTGATAAATTGAAGAAGAAATAGTAACACGTTGCATGGGAAAGATAAATATAAGTTGTTGACACAACCGAACCCGAGAACTAGATATATCTTCAATTGTTTCATTTTCATCTCTTTTATTTTGTCATTTTATTTTCGAATTTCATCCAACTTCACAAAACCCCCCTTTTTGTATATTAATTGATAAAATCAACTAGATTAAGCACCGTTCCTCTTGGGTTCGACCCTTACTTACCACTTCTACATTAATTTGTAGTTTTGAAACCGAGTAAGGAAATAAAAATAAGACTTTGGCGCGCCGCGACAAACGCTCCCAAGGCCAACTTCACAGGACCTAGATCTGGACGGAACACAGTTGAGACAGATGAGTACAATGAAGATCCATTGAGTTTGCAGAGTTCTGACCATCCTGGAGCTTCGTTAGTTACATCGCCACTCACTGGAACGAATTATTTGAGCTGGAGCCAAGCAATTAAAATGGCACTTGAAGCTAAGAGTAAGCTAGGGTTCATCACGGGACAGTGTGCGAAGCCGACTGCAAATTCCCCAAGCTATAGGCGATGGAAGAAGGTGAATTCTATGGTAACCTCTTGGATCCTTAATTCCATTTCGAAAGACATAGTTGATGCCTTCATATATGTTGAGTCAGCGCATGAGCTGTGGAAGGAACTTGAGCAGAGATTTGGAGAATCTAATGGTCCATTGCTCTATCAAATACAGAGAGAGATTAACTGTCTTAGTCAGGGGAACATGGCTGTAGTAGTATGTAGGAACATGTGCTAAGCAGATTATACGAACACACAGATGATGTGAAAGACATTCAACATTCGAATAGCATGAATTAACAACAATACACAACAATTGATAAAAGATAGGTGGAGGTAGCCGAGTCTTGCGTATTGCGCAATTTCCTTAAAGTGATTTCGCCACCACCGGAGCGATCACCTCCCAGGATACAACGGCTGATTCTCGCAGCCGCGGCGAACAATGTAGTGCCGAAACTAAGCCACCAAGCTCGGACGAAGAACCTGAAATTCGAAGACGAATCGGGAAGAGAAGGATTTAGTAAATTGTTTTCTTTTTGGTCTTTTCAGGACGTCGAGTCTGGAGGTTGCTGGTTACATAGGTGCATTGGAGGCTCATCTCATTGAATTGGGAGCCGTTCTGACCATCATCGCAGCTGTGTAATGGAGAGAGCGTTACAGTACAAGCATTACTGACCATTCCGTAACGCAAAACTGTTATCATTACAGCCATTCTGTAACGCAGAGCCGTTACCATTCACAGGCATTACAGCAGACATGTAATGCAGGCGTTTTCATCTCAATTTCGGTTGTGCAAAACTGAACTTGCACCTACCGCCAAATCGGTGCGACATTCGTGTCCGCAGGTCGCGCTCACGAATCCCAAAGCTCGTGTTGAAATTGGCTGCGTGATTTGCACCCTGCGGACGCTGCGTAGGCCATGGAGCATTCTCAATGTAACAAGAGCTACACCTCACTTAAGCCACCCACATATAAGTTGGTCTATGATTTTGTAAACTTCCTATGTGGGATTCAACTACTCCATGTGCTCCCAATTTCTAATTTCCCTCCAACTTCCAATTTGCTCCAATTTCCAATTTCCTCCATTTTCCAATTTCCCATTCATACTCCTCATGCACCCATATATTTCCAACAATCCCCACATGAATGGGAATTGGGAATTCAGACACGGAATGCTTGGTGACAAAGTTCACGTCGAGAAACCTGCATAGGATAGGTAGGTGTTACCCTTTGAACCTTCCCTTGTGACAAGACACTTACTTTCTTGGCTGACCAAGACGACGCGATGTCCTTGAACTCGCTTGTGTAAATGATGATGTACCCCACAGGCTTCTTCCTAACACCATTCGGTTCTCACGGGTGTGTCCCTTTATGGCCCTGGACAGCGCTCGTTCTGCGAGAAGTTACTTAAGAATTGCGCCCGACAATTCCCTTCAAGCGGCCCCACTTCTCTCTCACATAGGTGATTCCTCTATATGAGTAACCCGTTACTCACGCCGGATGTCTCAAATTGCCGACGCTAGGAATCATTAAGAGCTTATTGCTCAACCTTCCCCACTGGCATCAACGATTTAAAGGAATGGATTGAGGGAAACCCCAGTGATCTCCAACCGGTCTTTGCAATTAGGTTGTCCCATTGAACCTAGATCTTGGGATCTCCAATTCGGCTAGGTTGGGTTTCCCTTTGCAATGACTTACTCTTCATGAAACCTTAAGTCCCATTCTCTCGCGACTTAGCAACTAACTCCCAGATTTAACCCTTTGGTTAGCGGATCCGCTAGGTTATCCTTTGACTTCACATACCAACAGAGATAACTCCCGTGGAGAGTAGTTGCCTAATGGTATTGGTCCGCGGCGTATGTGTCGAGACTTACCATTATACATGTTGCTCTGTGCGCTCCCTTCGATTCGATTGACTATCACAATGTATACAAATAGTGTGGCACAGGCTTGACCATCTCGAATATCCTCTAAGAATTAGGCGTACCACCTCTTCACCACACTTATCAAAGGGCGATAAATTCAGATTCCATAGTGGATCCTGGCTATAATATGCCTGGCTAGAGGATTTCCATGATATCGCCACCTCCCATTGTGAATACAAATCCACTAGTAGACTTTGAATCCTTCATATCAGATATCCGATTAGCATCGCTATATCCTTCAATCACGTGAGGATATCCGGTATAGTGCAACCCAAAGTTACGCAGTATATCTCAAGTATCTTAGTACTCTTACAATCGCTCTCCAAAGGTGTTCAGATCCTGGATTACTTGTATACCTACTTAGTTTGCTAATCGTAGGCTATATCGGGTCTTGTACAACTCATCAAGTACATCGTGACTCCGATAACTCTAGAATACTCAACTTGAGAAATACCCGGCTCTATTCTTTGATAGATGTTGACTTGTATCTATCGGGGTTCTAGCCACAAGTGTATCATCCTCGTTAAACTTCTCTAGAATCTTATCCACATAGTGAGATTGGCTCAAAGACGACCATCCGATGTTCTCGAGATTCTAACACCAAGGATAACATCGGCCAAACCCTTATCTTTCATGTCAAATCTTGATTTCAACATGTCTTTTGTGGATTTAACCATCTTATCATTACTTCCAACGATAAGCATGTCATCAACGCATGCATATAAAAATGACGAGCCATTGTTAGTGTCCTTTACGTACACACACTTATCACACTCATTTATCTTAAACTCCACATTCCAAAGCATGGCATTGTCAAATTTTTGATGCCATTGTTTTGGTGCTTGTTTAAGCCATATAATGACTTCACCAATTTACACACTTTGTGTTCTTGCCACAGTGAGGAAAACCCCTCGGGTTGTTCCATGTAGATTTCTTCTTCTAAATCTCCATTTAGAAAGGCTATTTTGACATCCAATTGGTGTACTTCGAGATTGTGTAAAGTCAATCGCGAGTATCATCCTAATGGAAGTTATTCTCGTGAATCGAGAATAAGTGTCAAAATAGTCAAGGCCCTCTCGTTGCCGCTTATAACCCTTTATTACAAGTCCGCCTTGTACTTATCAATAGCTCCATTCGCCTTCATTTTCTTCTTGAAAATCCACTTATATCCTAGTGGTTTGTTCCCGGGAGGAAGGTCCACTAGTTCCCAAGTGTGATTTTGCGGGATGGATTTTCAATGGTGATGGATTCAATCTCACTATTGATCCTTCCATTGAGGTCCTTCACAGGAGTTTCATGCCTCTTTAAAGCTTTGAGGTTCGCTTTCTAGCATATAAGTTAGAAAATCCGACCAAAGGATTTTTCAGTTCTAACTTCGTTTGCTACGTCTTGGTTCAACCTCAACTTCCTGCTCCATTTCTTGGTCCACTTCTTGGTGGTCGTTTTTGAAGAACTCGCTCCTTCTCGACTTGTATGGAAATACATGTTCGAAGAAAGAAGCATTTCTTGACTCCATTATCGTGTTTTTGTGTATATCTTGATTTTAGAATCGCATTACAAGAAACCGATAAATCATTGCTGTGAGAATATCCAATGAATATCCCATCAGCGCCTTTTGGACCGATCTTTACCTTCTTTAGGTGTCAGACGCCACTTTGGCAAGACACCCCATACCGCAGTGTCCGTAGAAGGTTTCGACCTTTCCACTTAACTCAAATGGGCTCTTTTCCATTTTCTTCCGGGTACCCTATTTAAAAGGTAGTTAGTCGACAAGACGCCTCCCCACATGTTACGGGGTAACCTCGATCAAGATCGCATTCATCATTTCTTTCAATGTGCGATTTTTCCGCTCGCTACCCCATTTTTTGAGGTGAATATGGCGCAATGTCTCATGGATGATTCCTGTTGGGCCTGAAAGTCACCAAAAGGTGATTCATATTCACCCCCACGATCACTTCTCAACACTTTGATTTTCTTGTTGAGTTGATTCTCTACTTCATTCTTGTAGAGGATGAATTTCTCTATTGCTTCATCTTTACTTTTAAGAAGATACACATAACAATACTTTGTGCTATCATCTATAAAAGTGATGAAGTATTTATTACTCACCAATGTTTGTACAAATTTTAAATCACATACATCATTGTGAATTAAATCAAGCGGTTCACTATTTCTTTCAATAGTTTTAAATGACGCCTTGTCAATTTTGCTTCAACACAAGTCTCACACTTGTGTCCGGTCAATAATGGAATGATCGGTATGTGGTCCAAGTTAATTAATCTACGCATCGTATCATAACTAACATGACCTAGTCTACCATGCCATAAATTGGAAGACTCAAGCAAGTAAACAGAAGAGTTATTCATCTTATTCATTTTGGGCTTAACAGCCATTACATTGAGCTTAAATGCGACCCGTCGAGATACATAACCCTTGCCAATAAACACTCCACTTTTAGACAAGATAACTTTATCGGCTCAAACACCATATAAAACCATGTTTGTTCAGCAGTTGATCCAGACACAAGGTTCTTTCGGATCTCGGCACATGATACATTGGTGAGAGTCGCGACTCTTTCCTGGGCGTCATTCTCAAAACCACTTTTCCATGGCCTTTGATTTGAGGTAGCCGAGTTCCCCATGAACAACTTCTCTCCATTCTCTGCAACTTCAAAGCTATGGAATATCTCTCGATCGAGCATACATGGCCGGGTATGCACCGTGTCAATCCACCACTCTTGGATTCGACCAGGCAGATTCACCGAGACGGCGCTACCAATCCATGTCGGAGCTTCGCTGGCCTCAACCATATTAGCCTCCATTCTCTTGAAGTTTGCACTCCCAAAGCCTTGTGACCAACCTTGTCACACCTGTGGCATTTTCCCAGAAAATTTGGGTTAAGTGACCTCCTCGCTGGTCCCAAATTATGGCCTTTGTTTGGTGGCCAATTTACGTTTGAGTGGCCCATTTTTATTTGGTGGCACGTATTTTCCTTTCCTTTTCGAGCTTTGACCGTGTTCCACCACATTGGCCTTAGCGCATCGAGTTAGCCTTCTTGCCAAAATTTCTCTGTCCGTTCTTCTTCAATTCAAGTCGGACAATGAGCTCTTCAACGGTCATTTCTTTCCGCTTATGCAATGTAATTTTTGAAATCACTCCAACCAGGTGGTAGCTTATGAATGACAACGCCACTGGAATGATTCACTCACAATCATCCCGCCGGCATGGACGTCGTGCATAATTACTTGAAGCTCTTGGATCGGTGATCGACACTCGCTTTGGAGTCCACCATCATAAAATCTAGGAATCGACCAACAACAAATTTCTTTGTGCCAGCATCCTCAGTTTTATACTTACGTTCCAGTGACTCCCATAATTCCTTTGCCGTTTTCATGGAGCAATACACACTGAACAGTGAATCACTCAAGCTGTTCAAGATATAGTTCCGGCACAGGAACTCCGAGTGTTTCAAGCCTCAGCGGCAGCGACAACTTGGAAATCTCCTCACCCTCTTTCAGGTTTAGCTGTTCACCGGTCAAGAATCTCGCAAGATTCAATGTCGTCGAATGAAAGAACATCTTCTGTTGCCACCTTTTTGATTCAACCACCAACTTCTCGGGCTTCTCATTGTGGTTCACTGAACTGTCACATTAGGACCAGCCCAGATTTGGCACATGAGTCGTCCACTCGGGACCCGACCCCCCACATTTGGCATAGAAGTCACAGCTTGTAGTCACAAGAGAATGCTGAGTGTCTGAGGGGAGCCACCACGAGCGTTATCGGCCACACTTTGTGCCACTTGAGGCACCACATTATGTCCAGAGTTACATCGTTATTTTGGTTGTTTTCCATTTGGCGGTTCAAAATAAACTCAAATCCAAAACAAGTTCCAAAATCACTATATGACTGATATATTGGGGCCTTGGCAAAGATACATGATTCAATTCAAATGATGATTAAGACAAAGTGTTAACAATTCAATTCAAGTGTGCATGTATATGACTATCAATATAGAATTTAGAATTCATCACTTCCACTACAGAGGACAACCAAAGGTATCACATGACACTCATACACGATGCACAATACCCAAATTAAGTCAACAATATATGTGGAATGTCAAAATCGAAATAGTAAAGTTGTAGCACTGGTAAATGAAAGGCATAGCATGGAGAATCCTCCATGCATATCATCACCTACTAAGTGAAAGTTGCATAGCAGAAATCAGTTTGCACATAAGTGAATGAATTATCTGGTGAGCTAATTAGATTACTTAATATATTCAGTATGCATAAGCGAGTGATAGCAGTGGATTCATATATGCAGCATGAAACATAGTCATGCTTGAGTGGATTCATAACTGCTTTAGCAGTGGAGGTCACTTTAAGCTTGTAGGAACATGTGCTAAGCGGATTATCTGACACACAGATGATGTGAAAGACATTCAACATTCAATAGCATGAATTAACAACAATACACAACAATTGATAAAAGATAGGTGGAGGTAGGCCAGTCTTGCGTGCGCAATTTCCTTAAAGTGATTTAGCCCTCACCACTGGCGATCACCTCCCAGATACAACGGCTGATTCTGCGGTCGCAAAGTAACGAAATATAGTGCGGAAACTAAGCCACCAAGCTTTCGGACGAACGGAAATTCAAGCGATGAATCGGGAAGAGAGGATTTAAGTAAATTGTTTTCTTTTGGTCTTTCCAGACGTAGTCCTGGGGAGGTTCTTGGTTACATAGGTGCATTGAGGCTCATCTCATTGAATTGGAGCCGTTCTGACCATCAACTGCGCGTGTAATGGAGAGGCGTTACGAGTACAAGCATTACTGACCGATGCAGAACGCAAAACTGTTATCATTACAGCCATTCTGTAACGCCAGAGCCGTTACCATTACAGCATTACAGCAGACATGTAATGCATGCGTTTCATCTCAATTTGGTTGTGCAAAATCAACTTGCACCTACCGCCAATCCAGTGCGACATGTGTCCCGCAATTACGCTCGAAACACGAATCCCAAAGCTCGTGTTGAAATTGGCTCGTGATTTGCACCCCCCTGCCGGACGCCACGTAGAGCCATGGAGCATTCTCAATGTAACAAGAGCTACACCTCACTTGAAGCCACCCACATATAAGTTGGTCTATGATTTTGTAAACTTCCTATGTGGGATTCCAACTACTCCATGTGCTCCAATTTCTAATTTCCCTCCAACTTCCAATTTGCTCCAATTTCCAATTTCCCTCCATTTTCCAATTTCCCATTCATACTCCTCATGCACCCATATATTTCCAACATAGTATACTATACCAAACTTAAGAAGCTTTGGGATGAATACGCATGTTTAGCTCCTACTCCAGTATGCAATTGTGAAGGATGCACATGTGGAGCAGCCAGGGAGCTGGATAACTCTACCAGTTTTAAGAAGTTAATTCAGTTCTTAATGGGGCTGAATGATACTTATGACCATGTCAGAAACCAAATCCTGGTGATGGATCCTCCTCCCACTGTGAATAAAGCATACTCAATGGTCTTGAGCATGGAGAAACAAAGGGATGTTCACCATGTTTATATGGACAACATTGACAGTGCCTTTATGAGTAATACACCAAGTTATGGAAAATGGGGTAGCACTAACAGAGGAGGTGGAGGTAGAGGATATGGAAAAGGAAGAGGATATGGAGGCAAGAGGAAATCGGAAGATAAATCCAATATGTATTGCACTCATTGCAATATGAGGGGACATCTTATGGAAAATTGCTTCAAAATAGTAGGTTATCCTGATTGGTATAAGAAACTAAAGGAGCAGAAAGGTCAGAATAGCTATAGCAGAATAGCTGCTAATGTGATGGATAGTCCTTTGGATTTGGACCATGACACTGAGAAGTCAGAGGAAAAGTACAAAACACAAGGTACAGATATTTCAAACATCATTCAGCAGGAGGTTAAGAAATATATGCAGATGAATATGCATCCTGGAGGTCTAGGAGGAATGGCAAACCTTGCTCTTTTTGGAAAATTTGCAGGTAACAACACCCATAGTATCTCTCATCATGCTTTGACTGTGCCTGATAGACTAGAAGTAGGCACTTGGATCATAGATACAGGTGCTAGTAGTCATATGTGCACTGAGTTCAACTTACTTGAAAAACCAACAAAAATTCTCCAACGTATTCCTGTATTCTTTCCTGATGGATCTACCAAACTGGTCTCCCATTTTGGGAATGTGATTCTGAACCACAACTTACATCTCTTAGATACACTGTATATACCTAGCTTCAAATATAATTTGCTGTCAGTCAGTAAGCTATCCCAATCTTCTAAAATCAAGTTCATCTTTTACCCCACTTATTGCTTGCTGCAGGACCTACAGAGTGAAGAGACCATTGCTGTTGGGAGATTATTTGGGAAACTTTATATACTGGACAAGAATAGCTTTCTCATTCATGGAACTAAGGTTCCTAAATCCACTGTAATAAATTCTCATACTGTTCCTTACAATTTTTCCAATTCTATTGTTGATGCTAGTAATGACTCTTTCTTGGATTGGCATTGCAAACTTGGGCATGCCTCCCATCATACATTGAAACATTTACCTTTTATACCACCCTGTGATTCTGTGGAATATGTGTCTTTGACTGATTGTGATGCTTGTCATAAAGGGAAAGAACATAGGTTGCCATTCCCACTCAGTTCTATTCAAACTAGGGAACCTTTCCAGCTCATACATGTGGATGTCTGGGGTCTTTATAAACAACCCTTGGTCACAAGAACACCTTACATGCTTACCATAGTGGATGACTTTACTAGATCCACTTGGACCTTCTTGATGGGGAACAAAACGCAAGTAGTCAGCCTGCTCAAGGCATTCATAAACTTTGTGAGCACACAATCTGATAAAAGGATTAATACCGTTATGAGTGATAATGGGACGGAGTTTACAAATAGGGAATGCCAGACCCTTTTCCATGATCATGGCATTGTCCATCAGAAAAGTTGCATTTATTCTCCTAAGCAAAATGGCATTGTTGAGAGAAAACACAGAGCTCTTCTTGATATAGCTAGATCCCTTATGTTTCATGCCAATTTACCAAATAAATTTTGGACATTCTCTATTCTCATGGTCACTTACATTATTAACAAACTACCCAGCTCCATCATTGACTGGAAAACTCCTTACCAACTCCTACATGGTCATCAACTAGACTATTCTGTACTTAAACCTTTTGGGTGCCTATGCTATGCCTTGAATGTTCTCCCTCACAAAGCAAAGTTTGATCCTCGAGCCCCTAAATGCATTTTCATTGGCTACAGCCCTAGACAGAAAGGTTTCAAAGTATATGATCTAGAATCCCATCAAATTTTTGTTTCCAGAGATATTAAATTCTTCGAAAAATCGTTTCCTTTCAAAACCAATAAAACTCCCACTCAACAAATGGCCACACCTCTGCCAATCCCAACCTTTGATGCCACTGATGATGATCTGTTTCCAACAGATAGCAGCCCCCAAATAATACTCAGAGATGACCTCAGACCTCCATCTCATAATTCTCAGACAAACTCTCCTGTACACTCTACGCAAAGAGATGTGACACGCACACAGTCACAATCTACGAGGAAAATTGTAGTCCCAAGAAGGAGTATTAGGCAGAGAGTTATTCCTAGTTGGACTAAAGACTTCATTACTACTTTATCCCCTTCTAATCAGCACTCTGCAGCATGGGTATCAAATCCCTATTTTCTCTTCCATTCCTCCAAATATACACCTCCCACATATCCCTATATTATTTCTCCTTTTTTTAGCAGTGCATATATGACATTCTTAGCTAATGTCTCTCAAATTCAAGAGCCTAAGACTTATCTTGAGGTGAGTCAAAGTAAGGAATGGGTGGCTGCAATGGAGAAGGAATTGGAAGCTTTAGAGCAGAACAATACTTGGGAAATTACATCTTTACCACCTAATAAGCACACTATTGGCCCCATGTGGGTGTATAAAGTCAAAATGAACCCTGATGGTACAGTTGAAAGATTCAAAGCAAGATTAGTTGCTAAAGGGTACAATCAAATCTATGGCATTGATTTTACAGAGAGCTTTTCCCCAGTGGCCAAGCTAGTTACTATAAGGATATTCCTTGCTGTTGCAACCTTCAGACATTGGGAAATCCACCAGATTGATATTAACAATGCCTTTTTACATGGTTTTTTAGATGAGGAGGTTTACATTACCCCGCCAGAGGGCTACACTAAAGCTGTACCTGGACAGGTATGCAAGCTTAAAAGGAGTCTTTATGGATTGAAGCAAGCTTCTCGGCAGTGGAATTGTGAGTTCTGTGATAAGTTACGTGCATATGGTTTTATGCAATCCCAGCATGATCATTGTCTTTTTATAAAAAGTACTTCAGCTTCATTCTTAGCTTTGTTGGTGTATGTTGATGATGTTTTGGTGACTGGGAGTGATGCACAGCTTATTCAAGAAGTGAAATTATATCTTGACCAATTCTTTACCATCAAAGATCTAGGATGTGCTAAGTACTTCATTGAAATTGCTAGAGCTGTGGAGGGGACTTATCTCAACCAACGTAAGTACATTTTGGATATCTTGAAGGATACTGGACTTATAGGAGCCAAAGCTACCACAACACCTCTACCCCAAGGGGTGAAACTCTCACAACATAGTGGAGATTATTTGCTTGATGCTGAACTATATCGTCGGTTAGTTGGGAGGCTGCTCTATCTCAACCTCACGAGACCAGATATCACCTTTGCGATTCAATAGCTAAGCCAGTTCGTCAACAAACCTTGTAAGCAACATTGGGATGCAGCCATTCATGTAGTGAAATATCTAAAGGGGTGTCTATCCCTGGGTTTGTTCTTTCCATCTGATTGTTCCTTTGCTTTGGAAGGGTATAGTGATTCTGACTGGGCCTCTTGCTTGGACACAAGAAAATCAATCACATGCTACTGCGTTTATCTCGGGAAGGTACTTATTTCTTGGAAAACCAAGAAGCAAAATACAGTCTCCAGGTCATCAGCAGAGGCAGAATATAGGAGCCTCTCTGCCACTGTTTGTGAATTATAGTGGATTGCCTTTATTTTGCATGATCTGGGGATCACAGTCCCTCTTCTTGTCCCTCTTTGGTGTGACAACAAGGCAGCCCTGCACATCACAGCCAATCCAGTGTTCCATGAACGAACGAAGCACCTTGATATTGATTGCCACGTAGTGAGAAACAAATACAAAGACGGTTTTATCTCTCCTCAACACATTTCGTCCAAGGAGCAGTTGGCTGATCTTTTTACTAAGTCTCTTGGGGGTCCCCAACTCTCTGCCATGCTCTCCAAGTCGGGCCTGCTAGACTTCCATCGCGGTCCAACTTGAGGGGGGGATGTTGAGTTATTGATTACACATCAACCATGTGCATCCACAGTACATCCCTCCATCAGCCATCAGTTCTTTTTACTGTTTACTATTCCTTTCTTTACTTTCCTTTTTTACTTTTACTTGGTGACGTGTTGTCACCACATTGGCTATTATCTTTTACTTCATTTCCCTTACTTCTTTTCTTTCCCTCATCTGTAAGTGCTGATATATATCTCAGCCAAACTATTATTTTCTTAACTTGAGTTGTGAAGTTCAGTTGAATAAAAGAAAAAGATAGATTAGAGAATTTGATCCTCTTTTGGCTGAATTTATCACGCGTAAGGGTGCTTTTTAGAACAGAGCCTATAATAGTTTTAGAGCCAACTTTACCGCTTTAAAATTATGTTCATTTTGAAAAATTGGGGAAAAAAGGAAAATGATACAACCACTTACAGCTAGAAACCCTACACTCAAACAAACCCCCATGCTCAAACAACCGCTTCCCTAAAATATCAATCGTCAATCCCTTCTACGGCATCTTCTCGGGCGACTCCACTGATCAGAATTGTTATATTCTCCGACCCATTCTTCGATGAATCTCGTCTTCACATTCTCAAAGCCCTACTAGACTTACTAAAGAATGGACACAGTTTCAACTAGTCCGTACAGGTGTATGCGGTGAATCATCACGAACTTCACATCAACTTCGGTAACTGTACGTCTTTCTTCCAAATTTTTGTTTAGTCCATTACTCATGACCTTTTTCTTTCTATTTTCCTTTCAAACACTTGTTGAACTCATGCCTTTGTTGTAAATTTTTCCATATATTCATGTGATTATTAGTTGGGACTCTGATGGGCATTCTTGAGTTGGTTGTGTCGGAATAAACAATTTTACTACGAAATCTCTTAGACTATTACATACATAAATTGATTTCAAAACCTGTGATTGATCAACTAAAGAGGTACCTAAGTGTTTCCTTTCAAAGCTTAATTGAGACTTCTGAATTTTTCACAGAACTTCGATCCCTTTTGAAGTTAGAGTTTTGTGATTTTTTGTTTTTCATTTTTTCTTTTCTTTTCTTATTTTATTTTGTTTTTAATTTGTTTTTTGTTTCAAAGAAAAAAAGAATCAACCACAATCTGAGCTCTATGAAAGAGAAGTAAAAAATCAGAAATTGAAAATTGTACACATTCTGAGATGACCTTGATCCTAATGAATGATTGGAAATTATGAAAACATTATCTCAAGAATGAGGCATTTGCAAAGAATAGTGTACTACAGTAAATTTTATTACTATTATTGTTATTATTTTGGATGAAAATTGTGTTATGGCTTTCAATAGATTTTTGTTGGTCCAAAATTGATGTTATGCTTAACTCTAAACTTATGTGATAATTAATTACCATAACAATTAAGAAACCAAACAAGTGACATCTAATGGAAGGTGAATGGTGGAATGAAGTAGCCTCTTTTGGCAAAGAACTAAAGTTTGAAAATTGATTGCAAGATATAGATTTTCATTTGTAATGAGCGAACTCATTTGATCATATTTTGACATGTATTGTAATGATTTTTGGCGTTGTTTTCTGCAGTAAGCTCTCATTATTATGGAGATGACGAGACAGTGAATGTGGATGGACTTGTGGTGGGAGAGGAATGTTTGGAAAATACCAAGGGTGAAAGGAATGTGGGGCGTACAGAGAATGATGTAGTAAAAGAATAATGTGAGAAGGTGCCGGAGGTTGGAATGAGGTTTAATGACGCTGACGAACTATTTGAGTTTTATAAACAATATGCCTTTCGAGCGGACTTTCCTATAAAAAAGAGAAATATTTCAAAGAAGGGATCCGATGGGTTGAAGAAAAATGTAGCATATACATGCAATAGAGAAGGCAATCGAACGGACGCTACAACCGAAACATTGAACCCACAACCAACCAGTCAAACAGGATGCAAGGCTAGGGCTACAACTACTTCCGACTTATCTGGATATTGGCGCATCTCTAAAGTGATTCTAGAGCACAATCATGAAACAAGCCCATCCAAATCAAGGTTCTTCAAATGCAATTAACAACTAAATGATAATGTGAAATGACAGCTCAAGGTAAATGACATTGCTGGAATTCCAGTACATAGGAGTTATAATTCTACAATTGTCGAAGTAGGTGGATATGAGATGTTGTCTTATAATGAAAAGGATTGTTGAAACTGGCTTTATAAAGCAAGGCGGTTAAGATCAGGTGAAGGTGATGCTGTTGCAATTCAAGCCTATTTTACAAAGATGCAAGCGCAATGTCCAGGCTTTTTCTTTAGTCTTGATTCGGATCCTAAAGGTCGTTTGAGGAACGTCTTTTGGGCTAATAATAGGTGTAGAGAAGTATGTAAGGAATTTGGCGATGTGGTCACATTTGGTACCACGTATCTCAGGAACAAATATGACATGCCGTTTGCCCCTTTTGTCGATGTCAATCGTCACGATGAGTCGACGTTGCTTGGATGTGGGTTGGTTTCTAATGAGGATACTGACACATTCATATGGCTATTTGGGACATGGCTTGATTGCATGGAGGGTAAAGCTCCCATTGGAATTATAACTGATTAAGATAGGGCAATGCAAAATGCAATTGAAAAATTTTTTCCATACACGAAGCATCGTTGGTGTCTTTTGAAGAAATTGCCCAAAAAATTTGGAGGTCATATTCATAAAGAGTATTTTAGATGATATGCAAATTGTGGTGCATGAATCTGAAAGTCCAGAAGAGTTTGATCGAGATTGGAGTACAATGATTGACACATATGCATACATGAGAATGAATGGTTATTTGGACTTTTTAGTGAAAAAAGTCGATGGATACCATGCTTCTTAAAGACAAGCTTTTGGGTAGGGATGTCGATAATGCAACGAGGCAAGAGAATTAATGCATTCTTTGATGGTTATGTTCATTCAAAAACATCGTTGAAGCAATTTGTGGAGCAATACGAGCTAGCAATGACAAATAAAGTAGAAAAAGAGTTTGTTTCAAATTGCACGTCATTTTCGCAAATGGTTCCATATAATACGATGTATGAAATGGAGAAACAATTTCAAGCGGTGTACACAATTAAAAAGTTCAAGGAATTTAAAGAAGAGATTAAAAGAAAGGTATATTGTGAGATCATATCAATGGAGGAAGATATATTGAGGACCCTTTACAAGGTGAGTGAAGATGTTAATTGCAGTGGAAGATTGAAAAAGAAATATTTTTTCATGTTGTTTGATAGCGCAAATATTCGGGTTGAGTATAGTTGTCATTTGTTTGAATTTCGAGGAATAGCATGCAAACACACCATCTCAGTCTTGTTTCGCAATGGCATCACAAGAATTCCCGATTCATATGTATTGTGATGGAGGAGAGATGTTAGTAGGACATACACGAGGATTAAATAAATTACAATGGTTGGATTGGTAGACCTGGACAATTAATGTATGATCAAATGTGTCGTGCCTTTGCGAAGTTAGCTAAGTCGGTTGCAAAGAACGGTGAAAGAGCTAAGAAAATTATGGAGTGGATTGAGATGCAAATGAACATTCCATTTAGATCAAGTGCTGTAGGTAATATCCAATTCCAATGTAGTGCTCAAGCCATGTATGAATGTGGAGATGCAAATAAGGGTACTAGCTTAGTGGCAATATGCTGGATCCAAAGTGCAAGAAGAGAAAGGGTGCTCCACGAAAGCTTCGAAAACTTGAGACCACTGCAAAGAAATCAAAGGTTTGTCTAACTCTGTAATTTGATTATGTATTCTTTAACAATGGTTAGTGGATGATGATTCAATGTTGCATGAATAGGTTGGTTCAAAAAGCGAGAAGAACGAGCTAGTTTGCCACCAAGCTTCACAGCCGCAATATCCTATTCCAAGGCTACCTTCTTTTTCACAGCAACTGGTGGTAAATTATTTGTTTATTGTAGAACAAAATTGTGCAATTACTTTATTTTCATTTCATATTTTGCAAAATGCATATTTGGGATCGTAGAATCCAACTTTTAGCTCAAATATGGTCCAGACTTATGACATGGATAATAAAATGCAACCTACATATCCACTAGGTTGACATGATTTGAATGATGGTCCGTTTGGTGCAAGTTAAATGAGATGCTTTTGCCACCAAACAAGCAGTCGGATTTTAATGACTGTTGATGGTTTCGTTTTGATGGAACTAACGTAGTGGATGTCATTTTTATTTTGGATGCTCTTTTTCACGCAAACATGCAATTGGGATATAATGATTTTGTTGGATTTGATGGTTTTGCATCGATGAGGTTAATTTAATGGATGTCATTTTAATTCTGATCTATGGAAATGAAGTATCTAAACAAAGTTTAGGCTGAAATGAAAGTTGTAAAGGAGAGAATAAGTAATTTGGTTGCTACGCCTAGAATAGTTGTTGATTTTCATTGATTCATTAAGTGCATTAGTTTTTTTCATTATATGCTTTGAATTCTTTCGCTTCTTCAATTGATAAAAATTCCAATGAGTAGAAATTGATCATATTAAGTTGTTTTATTTGATTTCTTTATGCAAGGTTATTTGCTACAATTTCAATCTCTTTGCAAAGAGACATCTATCACATGCATACAAATATCAAAAAAAAAAACACCACAACCAACCAAAGTCCTCTCCCATAGTATACATAGCTATCAAAAACTCAAAATCATTAGTATTTCCTCATACCCTCATCAAACGTAACACCACAAGAACATAATTCACAAACAAATGGTACAAAAGTCATAATATCTTTCTTAGAGATATAGATAAACAATGATTCACTTTGGCACATGAATACGTGTAAGATAAGAATCCTTACAAACTAACTAATGTCATTCCGCTGAGCAATTGAAAGTACAATAAAATTACCACTGAATCCATTCAAGTTACAAAATTAGAAGAAAATGTGATCCAAATTACAAAACTAGCTAATTTCATACAAGATTACATTACATATAATTCGAACTCCTACTCAAATTACCTTTCTCTTGCATATTGTGAATAGAGAAATCTCTACAACTCTTTCTTCTGATATTCAAGAACATTCTCTTTTGGGAGTAGCCGTGCTAGATACACCATAATCATATCGTACCGTCTTTTTCACTTCAAACCCATCGCACCATTCAAAGTATTTGCAATCCATCGTGCAACAGGAAAAGAGCTTTGCTTTGTTTAGTTTGTTCCCCTACCTCATGCATTTTGCAAACACAATTATACAAGCTATGACATTGAGATTTACAACAATGATAAACTCATCTATTGTTTCCCATCATGTTAATCTAATTGGCTGCACAAAAAGGAGACAATAATAAACCCACTGGAGAAATAAACCAATACTAATGAGAAACACACCAAGGTATTCTTTTTTCACTAAATATTTTTACTGCAATCAAACTAAAATAGTACGAAATTGTGATTAAAAGCATCTCAAAATCCAATGATCACCAATATGTTATACCTTCATTGCAACAAAGAGGTTGAAATATTATTCTAACAATAGGAAATAGAATCACTTATATATTCATTAGCACAAAGCAACAAATGAAAATTTATGTAATGCTAATTGAATGACTTGGTTCCAACACATATCAGATAAGCCAAAATAAGCCCAATAGGTGAAAGTAACAATATTCATATATTTCTCCTTCCATCATTCTATACAAAGTTTATACCAATAAATATCCCAAACTACAAAGAAACCGAGTTTTAAGAAGAGTCGTGCAATTCATAATTGAATGTGAATGATACTACTTGAAGTAAATAGTGACCACTAACCCAAATATCAATTTGATTGAAATCATTAATCTATCCATTCTCATATACTAAAATACAAACCCTAACAAGATAAAGGGAAAAAATCACATGCGTTCCACTACACAAAACAAAAGTGCCGAAAATTTATTTCAATTCTTACCTTGGAGATGCTGAACCCTCTTCTAGTTCTTGGAATTGTGGAGAAAACATCCACCAAGGAGAAGCTTAGAGACAGCACATGCCGTATGTGATGGAGAAGAAGCTGTTGGCGTTGGGTTTGTTTGGAGTTTGATGGGGGGTGTTGGGATAATTGATAATATGTGGTAATTTTCAAGATTTTTAAGGGTAAACTTGTAATTAAGTGAAAAGTGGTAAAAATGGCTGTAAAAATATATGTACTTATAGCATAAATGTGATTTACAAAACGAAAATTATATTAGAAAATAAATCAGTATGCACTAAATACAAATATTCATCTCCATTGAATCCACATACCTTTTCATACATAAAAAATTATACTACCTTTGCATATACTATACTGTAGTCGATATTTTCACTATGTATATGAAATCGTATTAACTAGTTAATTATGATCTTATGTGTAAGTTGTGTGGTGTTCAAGCTGAGTACCTTGAAAATTTTACTCATTTCATGCCAACTGGTTTTTAAGCATGTGCACTGTGTTAAGGACATTACCAAAGACATTTTAAGACAAAGTCAAAGATGACTGAAGTGGGTCACGAGCACCTCATGGTGCACGCCCCGTAGCACGCCTAACCTGACCAACTTCCTTAACAACTATTACTAATATTTAATACGTAGACTTTGACGTGTGTGTATATATATATATATATATATATATATATATTCAAAGTTCACACTTTGTCCATGATTCGTAATCTTACTCTAGTAATTCAGGATTTCCCCAAGAAATCCATCTCAACTTATCCGAACATGCCAAAACCGCTTTGTTTCACAATATACTACTATACTGCTACAACCAATGGCGGATCTAGGATTTTTAGCCGGGGGGGCTGACAATACAGAAAAAAATTTAATTCGACTAAAATTATGTATAAAAATTTTTTTTTCTATATAAACTTTCGGAATTTTTTTTGGGTCGGGGGGGCTACCACCCGTGCCGGCCCCCCCTTAGATCCGCCCTTGGGCCTACAACATACTAATAAAAGGCTATCTCTTATTTAACAACGTATTAATATGCAGACAGTGTATTACCATGGTGTTAAACATGATGCTTACCAACAATTGAACCAAGTTACTTAATCATGACCCACATACTTATATCAAAACCAAGTACTTAAAGTCTTCATTACAACATCATAAAACACATAGAACTCCCCATTTCATAGACCAAAGCTTTTAAGAAACTAAACGCCACACAGATAACAACATGAATGCAACCCGAGCTTCCATCTTCACTTTCGCCCCTAAGCCGCCTCTCCTTTTTATCTTCATAATCATCTTGCTAAAAATGTAGATGATGCTTTTTTTTCGTATTTTTTGTATCAATGAAAATTCACGAAACTATCATGGTTTGTAAATATCAATAAATGAAATGAAATGTGGGTTGCAGGATATGACAAAGAACAATGATATCTACCATGACCTCTTTAACAGTTATGGGTGATGTGGAAGTGGATTATTATTAATTGATTTTGTCTCGTAAATTATATATATATCTTAATTATAAGATTTAACATTAAAAATAAATTAATGCAACATTACTGTTTAATGATCATGATAGCCGATAACATCACTCTACCGCAACACCTATACATTATTTTGAGATGCAAACACAAAAAATGGGGGAGGGGCGCAAAAAGAATTTTATTTATTTTAATTTCATTTTAGAAATTTGTGTACATATGGTTATTGTAGCTTCCCCAACGCCCCCCTCCCCGCCAGAATGCAATAAGCAAGCATGCTATAATTTAATAATATAAGTTATGTATTTGTATTGTTATTTGTGACTAAAATTTAAAGTGTGAAACTAAAAGAGAGTAAGAGCATCTTCAATGTAATAGTGTGCACGGTACATATCGATAAGTGTTTTTTTTGTTTAATTCGGTTATCATATTTTAATGTGTGTTTGTTGTTGTGTAGAGTCATATTTACGTTTGTTGCGTTTAATTTTGTGTTTGGTCTAAAGAAAGGATGAAAATATGCATTTAGGACGACTTTGGGGCGTACTTCGAAGTTCGGGATCAAAACGGAAGATTGCACAAAGAAAAAAATAAAATAAAAAATTCTGGAAAAATTGAAAAATCCGTGTGGGTGCACATGGTACCGGTGCGGGCGCATGCCTATTGCATGCGGGTGCACACTGCATGATTCCAGATTTCCTTATTTGATTGGAATTCTATTTCATGTGTTTTTTGTGCACCAATTTTGGGATTTTTGGAGACCTTTTTGAGACCTATTTAAATGGGAGTTTGAGCCTCAATTGGAACACCTTTTTGACAAGAGAAAAATAAGGAGAAGCATCAAGGAGAATTTCAAGAGATTAGTTTGAAGATTCAAAATTTGAAGATTTGGGGGTGGAGATCTTGGTGCAAGGCTCCATCTTTCTAATATATCTTTATAATATAGTGATGAACTCTTTTATTCTTGTAATTTTCTTTATTTTTGACATGCACAACTAATTTTCTTTGTTGGGATGAACGATGTAATATAGTTTGAAATTTGATTTCAATTCTCAAATTTTGGCCTTTTAAATTCTTATGTGTTGATTTTACAACTATGATTAATGCTTGAATTACTTGATCACTAATTCATTGATTTGTGATTAATAACAAACCGAGAGGTGGGTTATTTATTTAGACCACGTTGTAAAATCCGACAATTAACATAAAAGATAGAGATATTATTTTATAATTGTTGAGATCTCTTATGAATTCCTACATCCTTTAATGCATCCAATTAAGACTTATTTAGACCATACATAGAGATATAGTAGTTGACTTGATTAGGTAGGATTAATTTGAACTCGAGAGAGGCAGATTAACTCACTTTTGCGAATTCGATCTAACACAACTATATGATAAAATTTGAGAGGCTAAATCAAATAGGATAACTATAGATAAATCGGGATTTCCAACTGTGTTCTTCATTGATTCAAACAATCTTTTCAATTTCGTAATTTTTTTTCTAATTCATTTTAGTTTTCTAGTAGTAATTAAATCCACGTTCATGATATTTTTATTAGTTCTGCTGAGATTAATTAGGCCAATTTTAGATAAAATAATCCTCGTGAGTCCGCTAATCCAGATTCAAAAAGTCCGCTTTACTACTTGTTTGGTGATATCGTACACTTTCGATCTATTTTCACAACACGCATCGTGGCATGAGAGAGATATATGCATAAAAAAGTTTTACATCAATTTTCACTTTCTTTCTTTTCACATTTTTGTCTATCTTTGGTAACTTTTTCTCAATATTGTATTTGAGACTTTCTACAACTAGACATTGCTCTTGACAATGTGGAGATAAAATTACCAAAAGTAGCGAAAAATGTAGAAAACAAGAGAGAGAAAATTAATGTATTTAGCTTTATGTGTCAATTTCTCTCATGCCACATGTGTTCCGTGCATACTATTGCATTGGAGATGTCCTAAAACTATCCACTTTATGCATAACAAATTTACCATAGTTCTCGAAATACCAGTATGTATAAAGAAGTGCAACTAAAGAAAGCACATGATGAATATTAAAATTCTTTATTTAAATATTGTAGAACGACCATAGAATTATTAAACACGCATCCATCATCTTACAATTTACTGGTAGTTGCTACAATTTCGATGATAAGAGTTGAGTTCAGGGATGCAGCAAGCGATTGCGAGCGGCCTTAGCAAGGGCATCATGGCAGCATTTAGGATCCATATTAAACTCTCTGTCGCAGCAAGGGGGACGACCATATATAGCATGGCCAACATTCAAAAAAGACATTGCAAAAATAACAAGCAGAGCCACAACAACCAATTTCTTCAACCCTTCCATTATGATGGAGACTTCTATGCTTTTCTTTTGTTTTTTTGGTATGCAATGCTTTGCTTGTGTGTGTCTGAATATATAGGCAAATGCATTTTAATTTATGATTAATTAGTCATTTAATTGGAGATATTTTTTCAGATATTTTTTGTATGTTGGTTTTGTATATCAAGGTGGCGCCACCCCGACACCAATAAATAAAGAGAAGAAAATCTTAAATTTAAAAAAAATAAAAATAAAAAAGGAAAAAATTACAATTATGCTTTAAGTAGATATCATCTAAATGAAAAGTACAGCTAAATGAAACATTATAAAACTACCCCAACCACACCCCCCAAAAAAAGGAAACCCATATAAAAGAGGCGGTGCGGTGGGGATTTTTCTTTCTTTCTTTCTTTCTTTCTTTTTTTTTTTTCCTTTTTGTTGGTGATTTAGTGGTTATTTGGTATTACTTACTAGTTTTGTCAAAATTATGTTTAAATGAAAATATCTACGTCATTTTTCCCTTAAAATCAATTTTTATATCATTTTTCTAAGTTTTTTCTCTGGAAAAATCCACCAATTTTGAGTTTCAACTGCTCGATTTCGAATTTTTTGCCCAACACTAAGAAAAGTATATATGGACACTATAGTTTTTTGCTTTATCAAATATAAAATTCAAAGTGATACAGTATCAATTTTTTTTTAATGCAGTATCAATTTGATAATATTAATTAATAAAATATTTAGTGATCGTTATTCGTTAATGACGATATAAAAAAAAGAAAGTATTGGATTAATATTTTCCTAAGTTGGCAATACAAAAATAGAAAAAGAATCAAAGGGATCATGTTTCTATGATTATAAACTAATGGATGAGATGGTAACATATGTAAGACGTGAAAGAATATTCTAATTATTATTATATTGCCATTTCTTGTACGTTGATACTTGATAAGTTGCTAGATATTGTCCAATCAAGATAATTTTGATGTAGTGATGGCAATAGATCGGGTTAGGATCAGATCGGCTTAATCCAAATCAATTACCTTGATCCAATTCAAATCCAAATCCAAATTTGTCGGATTGGATCAAAAAAAATCCAAATACGATCCATATTAGTGGAGTTACTTTTAAAATTTTTAAACATCAATTGTATAATTAAACATTTGAGAATCCAAAATTTATAATTTAAGTATTAAAACTATCCAAACTAACCAAAAAAAAAGTCATTGTTTTTCATCTCCAGAAGTTCGACTTCATGACTTTAAAAAAAAAAAAAAAAAAGAGAGAGAGAAACTTTATCTTCTTAGAATCAGAAGTCAAAACCAAAAATACTCATGTTTGAGCTAGCGATACCTTCATGCAATAAAAAATAAATATAGTATTAAATATTATCAAATAATTGTAATTGGCATATTTTAATGTAACGAAAATTCAATTTATCATTCCCTTATCAAGTTCTTCCTCACTATACCTAGTGCAAGAATATTTTATAAAACAAAAAACACACAATTGGGATCGGACCGGATTAGGCCTGATCCAATCCAAATCCAAATCCTTCTCGGATTTGCCGATCCACGAATCAGTGATCCACGAATTGTCGATCGGTAAAAAAATCACTGCATAAAGATCGTGTATCCATCATATTTGGATTAGATCAGATTTTTCTGTTATCACTAATTTGATGTAATGAAAGCTAGCTTATTGTGGTCGATTAATTTAGAAAATCTTTACTATTAAGAATAACTTAAACAAGATACCGGAAAAAATTGAATCTTGACTACTAGTAATGAAATAATATGATGTCTTGGTATATTTTCTTAATTTAATCCCCACATTTTTTATATGAAACGTGCACCAAGTAGAACGATAATTCCAGGGTGGGTTGATTGTCATTTTATCAAATTAGGCAAGTAAATGGAATGAATCTAAAAGAATTCACCCAAATATTTTGTTGAATTAAAATGAAAAAATTAATGTGATCTTTGTCAGGGGGAAAATTACGAAAATGCCCAATAAATGTAGGTTAAAGCCAGTCTTTGCCCATTAAATAAAAAAATCTTATTTCTTAACCATAAAGTACAACTTATAGAAAGTGATTTATCAATTATTCTTTTTAGATGTTTATGGATATTTTTGCTCCCATTTTTTTCCAAACTTTCATTTTTCCTTCATCTTTAAATTGCATAAGAGGTCCTCCAACTTTCAAAATTTTCATTTTGGTCCTCAACTTTTTAACTTTCTTTCAAAAATAGCCCTAAATATTTGCACCCAAGGTCCTTTATCTTTCTGATTATTTCATTTTGGTCCTCAAAGTTTTGGATTTTTAACATGTTTAGTCCTTTTTGGTCATTTTTTCTTTGTTTTCTTCTATATTTAGGAAATTCATCAATAAATACAATATCTAAGATAACATAAATAAATAAATTTTTCATCATGATAAAAAAATATTACAAGCATAAAGATAACTTTATACTTTATTTAATCTCGTGATAGCAATTTATAAACATTAATGAACGTATAAATATTACATTCCTAAGTAACATAGATTACCACACCAAGTAATATACGTTACCTACCCCGGTGATCTTGGCAAATATCCAACTTCTCGGTTCATTCGTCTCTCAATTTCTCTCTCCAAATTACTATCCAAAGTAATCTTGAAAAATATTCAACTTCCCATTTACCTTGTCTCTCACTTTCTCTTTCTATACACTTTCTCTCTCCAGATTACCACCTTCTATAATCTCTCCAGATTACCACCGTATGTAATCTCGACAAACCGTTAATTTGCATATTATTACCGAGATGTTACCATTTTGAATCAATTTTAAAGATTACAATAATCTAGATTATTGGGGATAGTAAATGATAAGTGTGTTTTGTGCACTTATTTAGGGCATGTGAATCCGTAATATTTGTGTTTTTATATTTAATTTCTACTTAATTTGATTCTTTATTGTGTTTTAGGAGAAAATTTGGAATAAGAAGGAGTTTGAGCAAAAATAAAGGAAAAATGATCAAAAGAAAGAAAGAGATATCAAACGAAGGAAAGTTTCCAAATTCGGGGACGAGAATGTAAAGATGATAAAGATTGAGGATGCATTTTGACCCAGATAAAAGTGGAATTTCGATGTGGCTATTTCTGAATAAATTGTAGATCTTTTCGTCTATTTTCCATAGGAATTTGAATCACCTCAATCGGACATCGGAAGCAAAAGTTATCACTAAAACGGTAAATTACGACAGTGCTATATAGTTAACCATGCGACCGCACGCGCGGTAGCATGGTTCAATCGGGCAGAATGCGTCAAATTTTTCCTTTTTGACATGGACTCTAATTCTTGGGCTTTCTTGCACCTATAAAAGCCAAAGTCGACCTGGAAACAGAAAAAAATTGGAAAAACGTTAGAGAAGAAGAGAGAACGAAAATTGGAGCAATCAACTTGGAGAAACTTGGAGAAAAAGCCAGAATTGAAGATCCAAATTCAAGAGCTCAACATTAACTCGGTTATGGCTTTATCTTCTCGTTTTTCTTTTATTCCTTACAGTATGTTAGGCTAAATTATTCATAGCATTAGGGCAGAGATGAAACTTTGATTTTAGTTTGAATCCGGATTGTTCATTTGATGTTTTGCTAATTCTTATGCTAAGGTGAATGTTCGGTTTTGAATTTTCAATATAATTGTGCTTTCTTTTACAACTTGTGGCCAAAGTTGATCTGTAATCCATTTATTGCATTGAGAAATCATGAATAGATTAGACTCTTGTTGAAAACCACAAAGTCCGATGGGGGATGAGAATACCCCTATGCTCTGTGCGATGTTTTTATGCAATTCTTGCGTTGTAATGCATTTTTATGGCATTGTTATCATAGAGATATAGTTAACATGTCATATAAATAGGTTGAATTCTACTTGAGAAAGATTATTCAACAAATTTTGTGAATTGAATCGTCAAAACTAATTTTCATTGTCAAATTAATAATCCGGGGGATGACTAATTGAAAAGTGGATTCGAAACCTTAATGCTAGTTTTTCCATTTTTGATTTAAAACTACAAAAAAATCATTCTTTTAATTTTTTCCAATTTAATTCTTAATTCTTAATTTTAGATTTAGCAATTTAAGTTAATAATTTAATTTTCGCAAGATTGAAATTCAATTGATCTCAACTCACTCATTTCGGTTAAGGCTAGTTAGAGTGAATGTGGGAATAAATCAGTCCTCGTTGGTACAACATTCGAACTTTAAAAGTCCTCTTTATTACTTATACAATCCGTACACTTGCGGTGTGGATTCATACGCACGGTAAATCTAAAGAGAAAGTCGTATAGTGAAAATTTTGGAGATGTGGGAGTTTTGAAATATAAATCATATTTTTGTTACTATAGTGATAATTGTATAAATGGGTGGTGGTTTTTAATGATTATTTTAGTCTTTGCGTGCAAAAAATGAATAATCAATCTGGAAAAAAGTTACGCCAAAAGCTGCAATTGTTCTGCATATTCTATAATATGAAAGAGAACCTTTATAACTCTAAATATATCCATATAAAGTTAAAGGTTGACTCATGAATTGGATCTCTTTGAGAAAATTCAATGGAGCAACTCATAATTGCTAAAATTTTGGTATTTTAGTGTTCTAATTATGATTACCGGGGTCGGTAATATTGTTACTACTGTAACTAATATTATTGCTGGGGAGATAATATTATAATTATCGTGGAAAATAATATTATTGAATCCTCTGTAATGAAGAACATGCACTAATTTAATTGCACGCTTGCCTTTTTTTTTTAATCGCAGGTCAAGCGTTGCTTTACACCATTTATGTTATCTCTGAAATGTTGTAATCTGTTCAAAGCATCCAATTCAAGTAGCCAAATAGAGAAAATGCTTTTGATTCAATACTCAAGAGACATAGTTCTCCATTCTTAATGGCCAATAGGGGAATTAATGTTTTTACTGTATTATTTAATACTGTACTTCTTGATTCAATTATAGAATTTATTTGTCAGATTTTTGTAATTTTGAGATTTGAAGGAGTGATTATATGCTCATTTTTTATGAGCTTTTTTCCTGTATATATCACTTCCGAATGTGTAAATCCCTATTTGATTTTCATTACAAAAGTTATGGAGGCAGTGATTATATGGTAATTTGTAACTTTATATGTTTGGATAAATCTTATGTGATTTTCATTATAAATTTTCCGTAGGTAGTGATTATATGCTGATTTTTAATAGTGTTCTTATGTATAGGCACTTAAATATAGATAATAGTGATAATACTCCTTCATATTTTTTGGGAAACATTGTTCTTTACATTACCGGGCTAAGTAATATTATTATTAGGCCATACAATATTATTATCAGGTTAAATAATATTTTCTTATGCGTAGAAAGAGAAAGTTGAGATTACTTTAGGCCGTAATTTGAAGAGAGAAAGTTCGAGACAGAGGAATTTAGAAGTTGAATGTTGATCGAGTTACCTGGGACGGTAATCTTGAGAGAGAAATTGTGTAGGGAGAGAAAGTGAGAGATGGGGGAAGTGAGAAGTTGAATGTTGATCAAGATTACCTTGAGCGGTAATCTAAAGAGAAAATTTGTATAGAGAAAAAGTCGAAGACAAAAGAAGTTAGGAGTTTAATGTTGATCAAGATTACTTGGGGCCGTAATCTGGAGAGAGAAAGTACGTAGAGAGAGAAAGTCGAAGATGGCGAAAGGGAGAAGTTGAACGTTCATCGAGATTACTTGTAGTGGCAATCTGATTACCTGGTGTGGTAATCCATGTTACTTGGAAAGGTAATATTGTACGTCCATTGATGTTTATGAATTGGAATCAAATGTATTAAATGAAGTATAAAGTTATGTTTATGCTTGCAATATTTTTTTATCATGATAATAAATTTGTTTATTTATGTTTTTTCAAATATTGTGTTTGTGGGTGAATTTTCTAAATATGGAAGAAAACAAGGAAAAGAAAGAATAAAAAGCACTGAAAGTGTCAAAAATCCAAAAGTTGGAGGACAAAAATGAAACAATCCGAAAGATAGAGGACCTTGGGTGCAAATATTTTAGGATATTTTTTAAAGAAAGTTAAAAATTGAGGACTAAAATGAAAAATTTGAACATTGGAGGACCTCACGTGCAATTTGAAAGATAGACGACCTCTTGTAGTGTTGCTAATCCTAGTTGTGTGGGTATTGGGTTTAACCGGTAGTATAGTGGTAAATTAAATGACGTGGATGGGGTATTTGTGTCTTAGGGGAAATAGAGTTAATGGTCAAAAAATAAGATGTTATGATTTATTGGATCATTTTTTATAAAATGTGTAGTTATTTGGCATTTTTCCAAAAATTAATGGGATCTTTGTCAGCAGAAAAAATTAATGGGATTTACAAAACGAGAATTGCATTAGAATCCATGTACTTTTCATACATAAAAAAATAAAAAATACTACATCTGTATATACTATATAATAATCGATATTTTCACTGCGTACATGAAATCATATTATCTAGTCAATTATGATTTTACGTATAAGTTGTATCACTTAGGCCATCTCCAATGGGGGCAGCAATTGCCCTCACCCGTCAATAGAGAGAGAGGAGAGAGATAGGAAGAGAAGTGTTATTTTATTATAAAGTAAATAGAAAGTGAATGGAATGAAATGTAGGGAAAAAAGAGCGGGAAAAATAAAAAAGGGGAGAGAGATAGAGATAAATTCAAAAATAATAATAAAATAGTAGTGGAATAATTTTATACGGGCGTCTATATCTGGACGTGATACGGGAATCAATGAAGAAAATATTGAGAAAACGTGGGATAATTGATAGAAAAGTGATTTTAAAAATACAAAAATTAAAAAAAAGGGCCCCACATTATTTTTCTCACTTCCTATCTCTCTCTCTCTCTCTCTCTCTCTGTCCACTCCGTGTCAGACAAATGGGGGCAAGTGCTGCCCCCATTGGAGATGGCCTTAGTGTTCAAGATTAAAGAGCACCCATAGACTTGAAAATTTTACTTATTTCATCAAGGACGAACATAGAATTATTTGTTCAATGGGGGCAAGATCAAAGAACATGCATAGGGGATTGGAGGGGGGCATACCCCCTTGGTTCGAGCCTTTTTTTTTACCCACACAATATTATAACATAAACTTTATATTATCAATGCAGACCTACTAATACACTATATACTAAAAAACTTTCAGATTTATAAGATGTGCAATGATAAACGAAATCTCATAATATAGCACATTTGTTTACTATTATTTCCTATGACTTCTCACATTTTGAAAAGCTATATAATAGTCTTGTTATTCTTTTTGTTACAATATAGTAGTCTTATTATTAGTTCTTTTTAATACATCTTTTTTACATCAAGACTATGTTAATCTTAACACATATCTTCGTAAAAAAATAAAATAAAATAATCAATTAATTATATAGTATTAACAAACACTAGGGATCAAACACTAAGATTCTGAGTAGGTTCAAGTTAATGCTAGCCGCTAGGGGAGAAATTTAATTTAATTTTTTTTTTAAAAAAACACCTTAATGTTGTGATCCAAATTTTGAAAAGTCAGTGGGGCCAAATGCCCCCACTGGACCCTTAATAGGCCTGCCACTGCATTTCATGCACACTAATTTTTAAGCATGTGCATCGTGTTAAAAACATGACCAAAGGGATTTAAGCCAAAGTAAAAGATGACTCAAGTGGGTCACATGCAAGTAATGCAACTCAGGGTGTACGTACCAATGTGACATAATCGTCTACAATTCCAGAATACTATATTTCCATGGTTTTAGATTGCAAAATATTGTATTCTACATTTTGTTGTATGCTCTTCCTAGTCTGTACAAGTCATTTTACTCAACATAGAACAGCAAGGTTATACATGTTACTAACATTCATCACATTTCAAGCTAATTAATTGCCAGATTTGGATTTCGAATTAAGTATTTTTGCTTTGGGACGTGGAGAAGACTATGGGTGTGAGGTGTCTATTACTATCAAGAAAAGACAAATAATAAGACAGGTAAAAATCCATAGAAATTCTAAAGTAACCCTAAATGTCAACAAATTAACATCTATAAAAGAATTGAAAATTGTTTTAGAAAACTGGAAAAACCAAGACATAACAAGGAAAACTAAACATTAAATCTATCAAACTAACAACAAACATATCAAAAACCAAAAAAAAAAGGAGAAAAATTAAAATAACAAACATACGATACCTCAACAGATAACAATGTGTGGGAAGAAGACAATTGGTGTTGATTAATATCAAGAAAATATAGATGACAAGATAGGTAAAAATCAACAGAAACTCTAAGTAAATTCCAAATGTCAACAAATTAACATCTATAAAAGAATTGAAAATTTTTTAGAAAACTGGAAAAACTAAGACATAACAAGGAAAACTAAACATTAAATCTATCAAACTAACAACAAACATATCAAAAACCAAAAAAAAGGAGAAAAATTAAAATAACAAACATACGATACCTCAACAGATAACAATGGGTGGGAAGAAGACAATTGGTGTTGATTAATATCAAGAAAATATAGGTGACAAGATAGGTAAAAATCAACAGAAGCTCTAAGTAAATTCCAAATGTCAACAAATTAACATCTGTAAAAGAATTGATTTTTTTTAAGAAAACTGGAAAAACTAAGTCATAGCAAGGAAAACCAAACCCTAAATCTGGCAAACTAACAACAAACATATCAAAAACCAAAAAAGGGGAAAAATTAAAAATAAAGAGCATACGATACCTCAATAGAGTTCAAAGGGGATTTGCCTTTGCTCTTCGAAGACCTCAAATTTAGAAGCGCACTATAATTAATGAACTAGTAAGCAAATTTAGGTAAATCACGTAATTTCCTCAAAAGAATATGAGATGCGCTCAAAAGTGACTTGGCCAAATTCAGGTTGGTCTTGAATAAAGTGCAGCATATAAAGCCAATGATTTCCTCAAGCCCACATGTCTTGACCATCTCTGCAACTCGAACCAAACCAAATATACCAATCGCCCTCTCAACTTGCCCCATAATAGATTGAGTTATTGATTCGATCAATATCAATACGATCCATTCGAAGGTCCAAGAAACTTAATCCAAGTGACATCTCCTACCAAAAGACGTCATACAACGTCAATTTGGGAACCCTACCTCAACCAAACACCACATAATAATATTGACAAGTAAACCACAAAAACCGAATAAAACAAGTCAAACCCACCCCAAAAAAAAAAAAAAAGCAACACTAAGGAGGGTGTTCTCAACATGAAATTATATGGATTTTTTTGGCTTTATAGAATTTTATGGATTTCATGGATTTTAATAGAATTCCATAGAATCCTTTACATTCTTATGGAATTCTATGTCACTGAATTTTATAGATTTCCATGGATTTTAGTAGAATTTGTTATATATTTTTTTGCTATTAGAGTAGAATAATCAAGGGACCGGAAAATTCATTTGGATGGTTGTTACTAGATCATAAAAATAAAAAACAAAAGAAAAACAAATGAAAAAAGTAAAGAAAATGCCATTAAAAGTTGGGCAACGTATGAAAAACCATAAGTTTCAGTTTATTTGGACTTACTAATAATTGTATTTACTAACAATTATGAAATTATTATCAATATTAATTATATTGCATCTCATCCATTAAATTTCATTTTTATGGATTGGATATTATATAATTTTTCAAAAATTAGATCAATGAATAATAAATAAATATGTGTATTGTTATTATATATATATATATATATATATATTTGTATATTTGCAGAAGCTAATTATGGTGCAACTGTTTTGAAATTATAATGGTAATGGAAATCATATTTTTTTAATTTATGATTATAGTTTAGTTGATTATGTAGGTCTAAAAGATTTTTAGAGAAAAAATGAAAATTCGTGAATTCCATGAGAATCCGAGGGTGGGAGGTGGGATTTTGGGAAGAATTTGGTTAGTGTATTTTTAACTTAAAAATCCATAAAAATCCATAGAATTCCACAATTTAATGAAATCCATAGGATTCCATGAGCAATTGAGAACCCCAGATTTTTATGGAATTCACAGAATTCCAAATTCAGAACACTGGATTTGTATAGAATCCACAGAATTCTAAATTGAGAACACCTGGAATTATATGGATTTCTGAATTCCATGAAATTCTATGTTGAGAACACCCTCCTAACACTAAATATAATTACATGAAATAGCTTTTAACTAGTTTAAACGACAATTTGAAAACTCAAATTTTACACCAAAGAAAGATAGCTTCCAAAAATTAGATTTTCCATCCAAAAGCATCTCCAATAAATATTTTGAAAAACAGTTAGGATGCCCTCAAAACAACTTATGTAATAGAAGTCACATTTAGCCAAGAACACAGAGATAAAACAATTAATCAAAACAACAATATTCTTGGCACGTTGAGTTCAGTAACTTATATTTTTTAAAAAATTAACATGTACCAACCCACAAGTAATTAACACACAAGCCAAGTGGCTAAAAAATACTTTTGCAAAAAAGATTTGAAGAGCCAATTTCAAATCAAAAGGAAATCAAAACAATAATAAAAACGAACGAAAAACAACGTTGCAATATACCACCACAATATCCATAAAAATTTACCAAGATTTTATAATGGGATACAAAAAATATTAGCATAAATGTCAACACAAAATGTGAAACTAGAAGCTACTTGCAATACAAACACAATATGAATATGTCTAGAAATCAAATAATCCGCATGCAAAACTTACAAAAATCTACCACTAAAATCTAGTAATAATAACAAAGATATTCGACAAGAGAAAATATTCTCAAAAATAGTTATAGCAAATGCAAATACTTCTTAACCAGAAAAAGCAAACCACTAAACTAAATGTTCTTTTTTCCATTGTCTAAAATCGATCGCTCAAGAAATTTGCACTATCTAAAATCTCATCTCTAGTTGAGCAATCTAATCCTCTCTTGTAACACTCCAAGGTTGGCCAAAACTATCAGATTCAATCTATTTGGTAAAGGAATCCAGCACTCAATTATCAGGATGAAATCAAAATCTATTTCAAATCACATAGCTACCAATGACATCACTAAAATGAAAAATTTCTTATTCAAAACCATTACTCGATTTTCCCACTATCTGAAACAGCACGGGTCCCAAACTCAAGTTCCAAGAATAAATAGCACATCAATAATAAAATGTTATTTCTACAACGATTAATTTAGTGATAAATAAAAATCTATGAAATTAATTTATTGACTCTCAAAATAATACTATAAGAATCTATGCAAACTATCTGAATGAAATATTTGATATTTAAATATATTAAATAAAGATTTTATTTCATATTTAATTAGTTTAACATTGTAAAAAATTGATAGTGAACAAATTGTGAGACATACGACATTTTTGGGAATTCTAAAGCTTATTTTATCAATTATATATATAAAGGTACGCACTTATACAACTTACTTGAAATAGAAAAAGTATAAAATTTGCAACCAAATCTACTGCAATAAGCATGAAAAATACAACCAAATCTAATCTAGTTACATAACAGAAATTTTTCAAAAATAGCTAAGGACTATGTCAAGCCTAATAGAAGTTTGACCACTTCAAACCCATTTCAAAAAAGTTCCTAAGACATGCTATTTCACACTCCTCTTTGGCTTTGGAGCTACAGACTCCAAGCCTCAACCTCAAGAACTCATAACTGGCTTTGGGAAGTGCCTTGGTCAGGATGTTCGCATTTTGATTTTCTGTTTTGTACTAAACAAGCTGTACTTCTCCTTCTTTTTGTATCTCCTTTAGGAAATAGAGTTTCAACTTGATGTGTTTTGTTTCTCCATGGAACACTGAATTATTTGTGATTGAAATTGCAGCTTGGTTGTCTACAAATATTTGTGTGCTTTCCTTTTGCTCCATGTGTAGATCTGCCATTGATTTTCTAATCCATAGAGCTTAATTTGCAGTAGCTACGCATTCTGCTTCACCTGTGGACTAAGCTATGTTTCCTTGCTTTTTAGAACACCACAAAAAAATAGCACAACCAAAGCTAAAACATTAACCAAAAGTACTTCTCATGTCATCAACACAACCAGCCCAGTCACTATCCGAATAACCATAGAATCTAAAATTTTTAACTTGATGAAACCTCGTACCATAGTCCCTTGATATATCTAACAACTCTTTTTGTTGCTTGAAAATGAATTTCACTAGCACAATGCATGTACCTTGAGAATATACCTACAACATTAATTCATAATATTTGGTCTTGTTGCAGTCAGGTATATCAAGCAGCCTATTAAGGTTTTGTAAAGCCTTTTGATAAGTGCAATTTATGCACTGATTTAGGCCTCTTAAACTATATGTTTTTCTCATTTTTAATTAATTTCGCATCTAATTTAGCGATATTTGGTTCTATTTTAGGGAAAATCGGGAATTGAAGAAAATATTACAACTTTGGACAAAAAGGGACACAAATCAAAGTTGGAATGACTCAATTGGAAGAAATAAAAGTTGGGGAAGGTGAAGAAAAATTAAATGGGAGCCAAATTGAAGAAATCAAAAGCTTGTGGACTCAATTGATCAAAATTGGAAGTTCAGGACTTGCCCTGCAATTAAACTTTGGGGACTAAATTGGAAGATGGCGAAGTTGAAATCATGATAACCATGCGTCGCACGCACAATCGCATGCCTTGAAATTTATAACCATGCGATCGCACGCCGATAGCATGGTTATATCGGGCAGATTTTCGGAAAACTTTCCGAAACTGAATTGGACCTGGTTTTCTTGGGCTTTCTTGCATCTATTAATACAGAACTCGACCTAATTTCGGGGGGAAACATCAGAGAACAGAGGGGAACGAAAGTTGGAGCAATCATTTAGGAAAAAGTTGGAGAAAAAAGCCATAATTGAAGATCCAAGCTCAAGAACACAACTTTAATTCGGTGATGGCTTTCTCTTTCTGTTTTTCTTCTGATTTTTATAACATGATAGGCTAAACTTTTCATAGCATTAGGGTAGAGATGAAACTTTGATTTTGGTTTGAATCCGGATTGTTAATTTGATGTTTTGTTAATTCTTATGCTAAGATGAACGTTCGGTTTTGAGTTTTCAATATAATTATGCTTTCTTTTACAACTTGTAGCCAAAGTTGATCTCATGATCTATTTATTGTATTGAGAAATCGTGAATAGATTAGACTTTCTTGTAAAAACCACAAAGTCCGATAAGCGATGAGAATACCCTATGCTTTGTGCGATATTTTTATGCAATTTTGCGTTGTAATGCATTTTTATGGCGTTATTATCATAGAGATATAGTTACACGTCATATAAATAAAGTTGAATTCTACTTGAGAAAGATTATTCAACAAATTTTGTGAATTGAATCGTCAAAACTAACTTTCATCATTGTCAAATTGATAATCCGGAGGATAATTAAATGAAAAGTGGATTCAAACCTTAATGCTAGTTTTCCCATATTTGATTTAAACCCATAAAAATCATTCTTTTTAATTTGTTCCAATTTAATTCTTAATTTTAATTTTAGATTTAGAAATTTAATTTAATTAGTTAATTTTTGCCAGATTAGAAATTACGTGACATCAACTTATTCATTTCGGTTAAGGCTAGTTAGAGTAAACGTGGGAATAAATCAGTCTTCGTGGGGTACGACATCCGACTTTAAAAGTCCACTTTATTACTTATACGATCCGTACACTTGCGGTGTGGGATTTAGTCGCAACACCTTTCATCAATCTTTGTTGTTCCATGGTCTTTTCAAAACTTCTCCTTTTGATTCATTGGGGTTACAGTTGGCTTGCACTCCTCCATGTTGAATTTGTTGAGCATCTCATTGGCATATTTATGGTGACATATGAGGATCTCATTCTGCTTTTATTGAACTTCCATGCCAAGGAAGAATGTCATCTTCCCAAGATCAGTAATCTCAAAAGCATCGTTCATTTCCTTTTAAAATATCTCAATTTGCTCTATGCTACTTCCTGTAACAAGTAAATCATCAACATGTAGGGATGCCACAAGTATTTCATTGCTAACCTTCCTGAGATAGAGAGTAAATTCACTTACACTTTTTGTAAAACCGAATTTTAACAATTGTGTATGGTGTTTGCTTTAAACCGTATAGGGCCTTTTTTAGCAAATATATTTTCTCCGCTTTTCCTTGAACAATAAAACCTTCAAGTTGTTCTACAAAAATTTGTTCCTCCAAATATCCATTCAAAAAAATAGATTTGATATCCATCTGCTGTGTATTCCAGCCCTTTTGAGAAACAAGGCCTCATAGCATTCATATGGTATCCAATTTAGCGACCAGGCCAAAGGTCTTAGATAAATCCACCCCAAACATCTGAGCATACCGTTTAACGAACAACCTTTCCCTGTATTTATTTATATCATCTTCATAATTGAGTTTAGCTCTATAAACCCGTTTAACTCCTATTGCCTTTTATGTGTAGGTCTGTTCACTAAGATCCAATTCTAATTCTTTATCAATCATCTCAAGCTCCCACTTTCATTACATCTATCCATTTTTTATTTTTTAAAACTTCTTCATATCCAGCAAGCTCTATTATACAAACATTGCACCTTTGATAGATGTCAGAGAGTGACTTAAATCCGTTGACAAGTTCATCATGAATATCATCATTTTCTTCTAGGTACTCAAGTTCGTCATTGATATCATCATTTTCTTTGAGGAACTTAGGCTTCACATTTTTATCCCAACTCCAGCAATCTAACTCGAAGAATAGAACATCCTTGCTAACAATTACTTTTTTGTCATGTGGAAGATAAATTTTGTAGGCCTTTGAAACTGAACTATATCCTACAAAGTTCCCAGGCTCTACATTCTTATCCAATTTTCCTCTCTTAACCTAAGGAATATAAGAGAAACACAAACAATCAAATGTTTTTAAATTTTGCAACCTTGGTTTATAACCATACCATGCTTCAAATGGAGTCCTTTGTTGGCAAAAAATTGTTCTGAAATTTCTTTGGCAACCCTTTGCCATGCAGCAAACTCTTTGTCACCTCCATAATTGTTCTATTTTTCCTCCCAACCACCCCATTATGTTGAGGGGTATAAGGTCCTACCAGCTGATGCTCAATGCCTACGTTATGACAGAACTTGTTAAAATTTTTTGAGGTATACTCAATTCCACTATTAGCTCTGATCACCTGCATTTTGCGCTTATTTTGATTTTCCATCCAAGTCTTGAACTTCCAGAAGATGTCAACAACTTCAAATTTAAATTTCATGAAATAAACCCAGACCATTCTTGTGTGATTATCAATGAAAGTAATATAAAACTTACTATCGCTCAGTGATGGTGTTTTGGAGGTCCTCCAACATCTATGTGTACCAATGATAGTTTGTGTGCAGCCCTCCAAGCCTTGTTTATGGAATTCAACTTCCTATAATGACAGACTACACAAATAAGAAGCTCATCCTCTAATTCAAGCAAACCTTCATCGAGATAGTTTTTCTTCACAAAAAAAAGGCATTATGATGAAAGTGCCCCAATCTTCTATGTCAATCTTCTATGCCAAAGCATTGTATTATTTTCTTCTCTGTGTACTGCAGCCTGCTCCTCTTCCATCATATTCAAAATAAAGCCTTTTCTTTTCATTTGGACTTTAAACATCTTTGTGCCTTATGCATCGTTAATCAAGCAATGTTTACCTTCAAATAGCACCCTATATCTTTTTTTTTTCCAACAGTTGATCAACACTTTAAAGGTTTTGATTAATTTCAGGAACATATAAGACATTAGAAATTAATTTCAAACGTGCAGGACGTTCAATTGCCACTGTTCCTTTGCCTTTCACTACGAGTAATGCTCCATTTCCAATTCAAACTTTAGAAATGGAAATTTTATAAAACTTTTTGAAAAGTTCTTGATCATTAGTCATGTGGTTTGTACAACAAATATCTATAAGCCAACTTTCTGTATAGCTACAGGTAGCAAAACATGACGCTACAAACAATTACTCCTCTTGAGGTTGTTCAGTAGCAGTCTTGGCTTCTATTTGCTACTATTGGGATTTGCAAATTCTTTCCACATACCCTAGTTAACCATACTTCTTCCATTTTATGTCTAGCCTCCACCAATACTTTTTCTCTAGATGATTGGTTTTTTTACAACGAGGGTCTGGCCTTTGCCAATAACTTTTCTCTAGACGATTGGTTTTTTTACAGTGAGGACATGGTGGGAAAGTAGCATTGTTTCCTTTGCCTTGCCTGGACATATTTTTCTGTGATATAGCTTAAAATGCACCATACACAAATGTTTCTTGTCTTACAAGTCTCCTTTGCTCTTGTGCTTGTAATGAATTCAATCCTTTTACCAAGGTAATACTTGACACTCTTTCGAGTTTTCTAGAGATGACATTGTTACCTCAAACTTTTCAGGAACTATTACAAGGATTTTTTGAACTATTCTAGAATCAGAGAAATTGGTATCAATGAGTCTTACTTTATTAACAATGTCCAGGAGTATATGGCAGAATATTCTTTGACTATTTCTGATTCTTTCATTCATTACATCTTAAATTCTCTAATCAAGTCCAAAACCTACATTCCTTTTATCCTTTCATCTCCTGCATATTCTCCATATAGACTTGGCTGTCTTAAGGGACATTATTCTTGTGAAGATTGTTGGTGACACTACAACAAACAAGCATGCTTTAGCCTTCGACTTCTTTGTCTTTTTCTCTTTGTGTGCTTTTATCTGTGCCATGGTGGGATTCTTTGGAAGCGCTGGAATTTCATAGTCTTCTTACACTGCTTCCCAAAGATCCACAGCATCCAAGAATGCCGCCATGCATACTACCCAAATCTTGCAGCTATCTCCACCAAACAACGACTGAGCAATTGAGAAAAAACTGGCTTAGGCTTCAATTACACGTCAAACTCACACACAAGTCCTTTAAGAGGAGTGCTTTGATACCAAAATGATACTGCAAAAGTTGTGAGAAACAATATTTTTGGGAATTCTAAAGCGTAATTTTATTGACGATAAAGGCACCTATTTACAGTGTTCTAAAAGGTGGGAAAATGCACCGCCCAGGCCCACCTAGGTTTGAGGCAGCGTGAAAACACCTCGTATAGTAGGTAGGCATGTAAAAAGGCGCCAAATGTTTGAAAAGTTGGGCCGAGGCACACCTAGGCAAGGAAAGACGTGAGCCTTTTAGTTAAAATTAATCAGGTTTTTTTTTAATTATAAATGTTGGATCATTTATATTTGTTGTTTTTAAAGTTAGACCAACTTATGAAAGGAATATTTTCCATTTGTATTCGTTTTGTAATCTAATTGTAGGAATTGATAATAAAGTTAAACCTTGATAAAGTAATACACTCAGGACTGGAAAAAATATTCATTTAGTGAGGTTATTTATTTATCGATAAATAAATAAATTATTCATTTATCGGTAAATAAATATTTATTATTTTAGAGAGAGCTTTTCAATATAAAATATATACATTGTATGTGGTAAGAAAAATCAAATGACAATAATCAAAGTATTATTTGAATTTAGGGAAGCTCAAAAGTTTTAGTGAAATTTAATGTCTCTAAAAACTTACTTATATAGCAAGTGAAAATGTTTAGTCTTTACTTATAAAGATTAAAGTAAAAGAGCTTTTGCAAAAATTCAAGGATGAGCTTCATTTTAGTTTAGGTGGGAAGGAAAAAATAACTATAGATGCATATTTTCAAAGGGAATGATTATTATACGGGTATTGTTGATTGATTGAAAGATTTTGGTCTACTATATATATTTTTTTTCATAATGAAATCCAGCAATTATTACTTTATATTTTTATTGGGCCATTTAGGATTCAATTTTTTTTATTACCTAATGCATTTAGCGAGGTTATTACGTTAATCCATTGGACCAAGTCGGGACCGAAAGAAATTATTATATCATCAAGGTTATTACTTTATTGAACATTACTTTATCGAGATTTAACTGTAGCTTGCTAAGTATGTATAAAATATCTCAAATATACATTTTTTTTTAACTTATTTATCACTTTAGAATAATTAAAATAAAAAAATTAAAAAATGGCTTTCTACGCCTAGGCTCGCCTGGGCTGCTAAGGCTTGAGGCTCAGCCAAATCTACTGCAGTAAGCATAAAAGATGAAAGATACAACAAAATCTAATCTAGTAAGGGTGTTAGCATGCTAATTGTAATGCATTTTAATACATTTTTTTCAAATTTTAAATTTGGTCAAGCAAATCACATCCATATATCTCCTTACTCATTAAATCTCCACCATCTAACTCCACTCATTCTCTCTCTTCCTACTCATAAAAATACATTAAAACTCATCCGCTAACACATAATAACAGAAATTTTTCAAAAGTAACTAATGACTAGGTCAAGCCGAACAAAAGTTTGACCACTTCAAACCCATTTCAAACCAACTCCCGCGACATGCTATTCAACAAAATTACATGCCAAAAAGCAAATACATCACAACCAAAATGTAAACGTTACAACCAAACTTACTAAATATTTTAAAAATAACAAACCTAATTGCTCGCACTTAAGTTAAATGTTGCAGTTTTTTCGAACTTTTATTATGTTGAAAAAATTAAATAAAACTTGTTACCACATATTTTTTACTACCATGGATAGAAATATGAAATCTAAATTAAATTTTCTCAAATGTATATTACAAATACGTTTAACTTTATATGCCAACAAATCATATATTATCTCAATTTATAAATTATAAAAGCGTAATTAACACCCAAGACATAAAAATGAACAAATAAATAAATAAATAAATAAAATTAATTTCAAAATAACAAATGAATTGAGCGAAATCTATTGGACTTAATCGTCTTTACTTTGAAAGTTTGAATTTTTATTTCTTTAATTTGATGAGAAAATCAACTCGAATTTAAACTAATTATGTTGGGTCAAATTAAATTTATTTAGAAATTATAAAATTTATTTTAGGACTATCAAAAAAGGTGGGACATTGAAGAAAAGTATAAAATATAAAGTAAAAATTTTGCCTTTAATCTTTCACGTAATATTAGGGACGACATAGTTATAATTTTCTCTCGTTTGTTTACTCATATTAGAGTTCTCATTGATACATCTATTTTGGCACCCATATTGTATATTTTTCAACTTAAAAATAATTCAATAATTATCAAAAGGATATAAATAATCCAATAACTTTGTACATCCCATGAGGTAATTGGTACAGCTCCCCACCTCTGGATATTATTTTGCAAAAGGTTCATAGTTTTGTCTTTTTTCATAATCATCTTCATATTTCTTTTGTAAAATTCATCCTTAATACCTATTTGTGTTTGATTTCTCCATTTTAAGAATTTTTCCACTCATAGTTCCAATTTTTTTTTAATGCAAATAATGTCTCAAGATTATTAGTATTGTTGAAAATAAATTAAAATAACTTGCACTATTGAAAAAATAAAAACAAGTATCTTTTTCCAATAATGTTAATTAATTTGGAACCTTGTTTCCTCCACTTTCAAATGGCATCTTTGTCGTATCACAATTCCAAATTTTAGAAAATGCAAAATAAGTCTCAAAATAATTAATATTGTTGAAAATAAATTAAAACAATTTGCACTCTTGAAAAATAAAAATAACTATCTTTTTTCAGTAACATTAATTAATAGGAAACCTTGCTTTCTCTATTTTTAGAAGGGCTTTTTTGTGCACTCACAATTACAAATTTAAAAAAATGCAAATCAAATTAAAAAAATAATTTGTATTGTTGAAAACAAATTAAAATAATTTGCACTGCTAAAAAATTAAAAATAACTATCTTTTTTCATTAATGTTAATTAATTTGGAACCTTGCTTTTTTAATTTTTAAAAAATTTTAATTGTGAATGGGCAAAAATACTCTTCCCTGGTGGAGAAAATTAAACACAAGTAGTATCAAATATGAATTTTCAAAAGATGCATGCAGGACGACAAAATTTTCAAACAAGGAAAAAAACAAAGAAAAAAAAGGGAGAAGGGTAGGAACCTTTTGCACAATAATATAAAAAAAGTAAGGATTTTTTCACCAATTACCCTATCACATAAATACAAAACAACTAAATATAAAGACTAAACATTTAGAGAAGCATACCAATCGGCCAAAACTTCGGGAACTAACGAAGTGATGGAAAGACGGAGAGGAGACCAAACAACGTGGACAAATTCTACAAAAATGAGGGACTTACTTTATCCACGGATGCCTCAGTTCGCGGACAAGGATTGATTGGTTTGGGTGGAACTATTAGAGATTATCAAGGTGTTATTCATGGGGCCTTTGCTAAGAGTATGAGAGGACCCAACAATCCCAAAATTGCCGAGGCCATTGCTTTGAAGGTGGGGCTCCAATTTGCAGTGGACCATATGATACGCCACCGGCAAGAGTGGAGTGTGACGCTTTGCGTGTTGTCCAAAGCCTTATCCGGGTGGAGGAGTTAGCGCCACTTGCACCTACTATTGCCAATGTGATTGAGTTACTCCATAGATGTAGAAGCAAATCATGTACTTACATCCCTAGAGATAGGAATTATCTCGCTCATGCTCTTGCTTCTTATGCTTACTCTCACTCGAGCACTCGCTTTTGGACTGATTGTATACCACGATTTCTCGCTCCTTGTGCTTTTGAGGGATCGAGTCTAATAATATAAGTCCAATTTGCTTCCAAAAAAAAAAAACCATTTAGAAAAACTAGGGGGAAGAAAAAAGGAGGATATCTTATTTCTGGGGAAAACTCACACCTACAACTATCCTACTTTAATATATATATATATATATATATATATATATATTAAGATAAGATTGAGATAAGATGTATTGGTTTAATATTATTTTGTTATATTTTGTAACTTCCTTTTTTTTCTTCTTTTTTCTTTTTTTTTTTTTTTTTAGAAGGTGTTTTTGGGGTGTTCAAAATGAACTTTTGCATAGGCTTTAAGTCTGTTGCAATGTAAATATCTGCTATTGATCTAGTGCCCCAAATTAAATTTTTCATACAACTCAAAGTGTTGATGTAATATCAACTCGTAGAGCTTAGTTTTATACCACTTTTTCAAGTGGTGTAGTCTAATTTTGTTATTCATATTAGCAATTTGGATTCCATAAAAAACCAATTTGAACATTAAATCAAGAGTGTGTAAAGAACAGTGACATTGTTTAAAATTTTAATTTAAATGATGAAACATGTGCAATATAGAACCATTCGACATATACCATAGGACCAGTGTTCAAAATCACCTGCTCAGGCGCCGCCTATGTTCAAAAGTTGAGCATCACGCTTCGGTGCATTGCCTGTTATCATGCATTTATTAGGCTTTAGTGTGCTTAGACACAAGGCTAAACTCAAGCATAAACTCAATATTTGACCTCAACATTTTTTCTTGCATTACACTTTTTAAAAATTTGAACAGGACTGACTACAAAGAAATGATTTTAACCAGACCATTTGTATTTGGATTTGAAATTCACAAGAAAATACCATGTTACAAACCAAAAAATTTAGCGATTCCATTCATGAGTAAATAGTAAATTATACTCATGCGCTGGCTAACTTGTATATTTCTATTTTACACAAACATTCTTTCCGTTCCAAACTGATGCATGTTTTGGGGTTGTAAAGGCATCATTCATTCCCCACTAGCTTCCCCCCTGTCCCCTGCCAAAACCAGACAGCAAAATTTTAATCAAATACTGCCGAAAACACCAAATAATTTATAATAAGGTTAGAACACTATGAATGGCATAAACCGCCAAACAGAAACCTTAAACCGCAAACCCGGAAAACATTTACAACCCAAATTACAAGCTGTTACACACTGAATATAATTCGACATCTGACTAATACAACACACATTACACAGGCTGTTACAGACTGAATATAATTTGACAGCTGACAGATACACACATTGCACAGTTAAGCTTCACAAAAGCCCCCTGTATCTCAACCATTTTACCAACATTGATTCTCCTTGTGCTGGCCTCAAGTACATTCGAGCAAAACCACTTCTAATCATCACTATTCGGGCAAATAGAATACGTAATCAAGGATTTCCAGAAAAGAAAGAGATAATTTAAGGAAGAAATAGTCCCTTTGACGCATAAATTATGCAACAGGATGTGAGAAACACAGAGGGCTGTTAACAGAAGCTTTCTAAATTTCGAATAAGTACCAGATATCTACTTGTCAATATTTTGTCAATTTGAGAACATAAATGCACAACTTTGATCGCTAATTTTATAGTTCCTGAGAATGCAGACAAGGATTGACAAAGGAATTAGAGGCTGGGAGAAGGTCAGTAAGCGTGGCTCGGAGAATAAATTCCTTTCCACTCAGGGTAAGCTCGTCTTAATCAAATATGTTCTTCATTCTATGCCAATTCATCTAATACAAGTTATGGACCCTCCTAAGGGGCATATTACAGAAGTTGAACAGATGGTTTAATTCATTTCTATAGCGGGGTGGTTCTAATAATAAAAACTTCATTGGTCTTCCTGGGGCAAAGGCCTGTCACCATAATAAAGGAGGTTTGGGCATTCGAAGTTTGAGTGACACTGGCAGTGGGTTCAACTGTAAACTTTGGCGGAAAATACGCAACCAAAAGTCACTTTGGAGCAACATTGTGAAGGAGAAATATAGTCGTTGAAATCATCTAAGTGCAGCAATTAGCAAACCTTCAGATTCCAGTACTTGGAAGTGCATCATGTCTAAGAAACATCTTGTCGAACCTTACATTAGATGGAAACTTGGGCGAGGAAAACTCAGCTTTTTCAGACATCACTGGACTAACAATGGACTTCTTCACCCTATTTCTAACCAGATTAATATGAACATTCAGATTGAAGATTTCATTGTGCACCAGAGCTGGGATACTGCTAAACTCCAGAATTAAATACATAAGCACCAGATGGAAGAGAATATTCTATTTAGTGAAAAAGCTGACCAACTTTTCTGGAGCCTCAGTTCAGACGGTAAGTTTAATATTCAGTATTGCATTGACATGATCAGACACCAAGAACAGCACTGCATCTTATAGATATACTTGGAACAAGTAAGTTCCTTCCAAGATTGATGTTTTTTGTTGAAGATTGTGGCATAAATGGATTCCTGTTGATGTTGTCATGCTGGTAAATGCCTATGCTGTGACAAAGAGGAAGCCATTGAACATGTGTTCATACATAACCCCATTGCAAGCTTTGTTTGGCCACACTTGTTTGATGGTGATAACATTAAGTTTCCTGACTGCCACCCGCCCATGCAAATTTTTATTTACTGGATTATTAGTCATCTAGGTAGAATTGGCAGCCTTGATGTTTTCACTCCTATGTTTATCCTTTGGTATCTATGGTGGGAGAGAATCAGTCTAAACACAAAGGCACTGCTATGAATGCAGCTAGAATCATCAGAAAAGTCGACTTCTTGCTAGGAAGATACAAACACTCCTCTTTTGCTTAATAATCGGAAAAGATGCCACACGCCTGTCCAAATTATCAAATGGGAAGCCCCTCCTGTGAGATATACTAAAATCAACGCCGATGGATCTCTAAAGTCAAATGGCAATGCTGCTGCTGTAGGAGTGATCAGAAATTCAAAAGGCAACTGGATTACAGGCTTCTGCAGATCATTTAACTGTTCATCCATATTGGAGGCTGAGCTTCTAGCCATAGCAAATGGCCTTCAACTGGGAATGCAACTGGGATATCATTATTCATTATATTTGTATGGAAAAAGAACTAATAAGAAGAAACAGATCGCCTAGCACCAATATGCAACAGAATATATTAAGTTACCATGATTAAATATTTATCATGTTATGCTTGGAAACTAGGAGAAACAACACCAAAAGATCTGATTTTTCAGAAATAAAACAAAATGAAGATCACCATAGGTCAACTTTTGGCAGCATTTTTCCTATGGAGATGTGCTAACCAGTCCTCAAATTCATGATTCTATAGTAAAATAGGAATAGCCATCCTTCCACACCGAATAGGTCAAAAAGAATGAGAGATTCTGTAATTCTAAAACCCTGCCCAATAATGCAATTAGTTTAGGTTAAATATATATTAGAGAGAGAGGGAGATTGTTACTTAAAGTGCATGGCAGCTTTTGGCTTTTGCTATTAATTTGAAAGTTTGAATAATCCATTAGAAGGACATAAACTGAGCAATGAACTAGAGGCTGGCTTCACGATGCAGTTTGTGTCAGATTTAGAATAATCCCAAAGGAATAGTTCAATTGGGATTTCCCCACTGAAGATCATTGCATCGATCTGTTACGACACTTACGACAAGGTATAGAAAATTGCGTCAGACTTGAAAATGGAAATGACAACGAATGGAGTTCAGATTTGCTATCCCACTAATCATGACCCTGGACCTCAATCAAATACAGAAAGTCAACCTAGTTTTCCATTGAAACAATTCTTAGTTATCCAAACAAAACTTGACCATTGTTAATGACTGCTAATGACTACCAAGGAATCTTTACCTCCTTTTCTCTCTTACTTAACACTACAAAATCTGCACACTGGCTTAGCTGACAAGTTCCTCTTAGAAATTTCTTCTACACTCATTCTTTCCTTTCTAAGTTCCTTCTACACTCATTCAAAAATTCTGCACAAATTCTTTCCTTTCACAAAATTCTGCACAAGTAGATTTCTTTCCTTCCATTTTCTTCCTTAATGTTTTGTTTCCCCCAGGCATAAGATGGAATCATCATCATATTAATTTCTTTGGCAACAAGAGAATCGAACTATTAGGGCGATTAATCCTTGCCAAATCTCCAACACTGATACTTCCCAAGAGCTCCTAAGTTTCCCTTGGGGGCTGCTATGTTGCAGAGAATAGAGATAACACAATATGCATGCAACACAAAAAGGGTAAGATGACATGTGAATTTGAAAAAACATGGACAAATTAATTTAAGTTTTTTAAAAACATAGATTTATTTATTCGGTCTTTATTTATATGTCAAGTTCTGTTTTTTTTTGTGCAACTAGTAAATCTACAAGTAACTATCTGATATACTAATGTAAATTTTAGGTGAACTATATACTACACTACAATGAAAGGAAAAACACATATAATACATGTCTTGAAGTGTCCAAGTCTTTGTGAAATGGACATGCCGCACATATTGAGAGTTCGGGCATCACTGATCAGCAATAGAAATTTCCCACCAGAAGACCCACCCCAGTATTTTCCTCCCAAAAGCTGATCTACAGACCAAATCATTTGTAAGTACTGAAAAAGCATCACTCAAATTTAATATCAATGAGGAATTGTGCTTTCTTGTCTTTTCCATCACCAAGGCAACTTCTTCTTCATTATTGAAGAACAAGAACTGGAGCATCATTGCAAGGTTGTGTTTTCTGGCCAGGGATTGAAGAAAATGGTGCATGAGTTTTCAAACTTATTTAAGAAAACGCTTTCTACATAAACAAATTAAGCAAGCCTTGCATTTCTAAACTGTTTCCGAATTCTTGAAATCAATCAAAAATTTGTCACTGAGAAAAGTTAAAGAAAATTTTGTGGGAGGTTGCCCAAGGAGATTGATTCGAATTGTAACTCATGGTTGAAGGAAGTTAACAGTGCCTGTTTGGGATTTAATCGCAACTAAAGTGCATCGTCGAATTTGAAGGATTGTGAATATTTAGTAGTGGGATAACCATAGTCACAGGAGTTTGGAGACAGCATATCTGACAAGAGTAAATATAGTTCTAGGACAAAAAAATTTGACAGCGTGTTAAGTCAATCGTTACGAGACAAAACGCAGGAAATTTAAGTGTAAAAAAAAAGAAAAGTACTTGTTTTGCATCAGTTGCAAAACCGTTAAACCACTATAACGAGACAGATGGCAGATAAGGGATGATCTTTCCACGAAAATCTCATAAATGCACATTTTGAAGCAGTACTTGATCAAGACAAAACTGTTAACCATAAAATGTAAGCCAACCTGGATTAACACACACATCTCATTTAATATGCATGAGATATGCTTACAATTAGAATATTTGGTTTCCCAGTGGATAGGATGCCTAATAAATATGAAGGGAAAATGTTGTACCACCACTTTACTCTCCACCAAAGCAAGGTAATTAAGGGTTTCATGTCTCATATGATATTCAATTCTATACTCATTTCCCACGATAAGTCAAGCACATTGCATTGCCACTGAAAGATATAAATAGAAAATCAAGTCAACACAAAAGCGAAGGAGAAGATTTGAAAGTACAAACCCACATACTTAGTCCAGGTCTTCCTCTCTAGCCTGTGATCCAACTCCAGAGCCAGAATTTGATGCCCCACTATTATCATTACCGCCATTGTTCCCTCCTTGGTTACTGCCAGCTCCACCTCCGCTGTTGCTCGTCTCTGCTGGTGAACCAGACCCTCTAAACATCCATGGTGGCAGATATCTCCTAAACCTCCTCTCAACTGGCCTTGGAAGTTGATCATTATTATTATTCCCAGTCTCCTGAACTCCACCACCCAAGGCCACGCCTAAATTATTATAGTGACTACTCCTGCTGTTATCTCTCACTTGCCCAGTTCTTCTATTTTCATAATCTGGATCATCAGTAGGCAACTCATACCTACAAACTGGACAAGAATTGTGCAACTCAAGCCAAGGCAATATACAATCTTTATGGTAGATATGTTTACAGGGTATCTGCTTTGCTTCCTCGTTTAACTCAAAGCTATCTTTGCACACAGCACACTGTGATGAATCTGTGGCCAATAACTCCTCCGTGATCTTTATATCTGGCAAACCCTCCACTACAGACTTGGATGCAGGTGGGGTTCCGTACCTGTTAGGATCATTCTCCGCAAGTTGCTGAATCAATTGCTCCAATCCTGGCCCAACAAAATAGTCACCGAGATTCGTAGGTAACGCAAAATCAATCCCACGACCCAGCCCTCCGAGACCTGGCCCCTCAAAAACAAGCTGAATGTTAGCTCCACGTTCCTGGAGACCATTCACGTACTGGTTTAGAAACGCGAAGGGGTTGAATTCATCAGGGGATCGCGAGCCTCCAAGCAAAGCAGAAAGATCGTTTACTCCTCCACTTCCGCCGCGGACAGTAAAGGCAGCGCCGCGAGGTGTGCCGGTGGCAGAGGAGAAGATAATCGGAAGCCCACCGATTGCCGCAGAGGGGAAATTTTCAGGTAAAAATTGGTTGGAGTTGTTGTTAGGGTTCGTAGGGTTTGAGGGAGGTGCAGTTTCGGATTCTTCAAGAAAATCACCATTGCAAATCGGGCAAGCAAGCTCAGCGGTGGGAGACGGTGGAGGAGTGATTGTTACCATTCGGTCGCATTGGTAACAGTAATATTGCTGTGAACCGCCGCCGCCGCCGTTTCCGACCCCTCTGCCGGGAACTTCCATCGCCGACATTTTGTTCTGTAAAGTCAGAATTTTGGTAAGAGTAAATACACGAGTCTGCGAAAAACGTGTTACAGAGGGCAATTTATATTCGTGCTTCTAGGAAGTAAGATACTTGGTTTCCAAATAATATAATAATCCATCATTTAAGAGAAATATATACTCCCTCCAAGATAGTTTCATTTTCCATCTTAATCCATCTCAAAATATAGTTAATTTTTATATTTAATTTTTTAGTTTTGTCATATGCCCCTATTTAATGCACATCGTAATCAATATAGAAAAATTATTAAAGTGAAATAATAAATAAATATAAGGATATACTAGGAATTATGTTCTAAAGTATTACTTTTCAAAATTATTAATTGAAATCTCTTATCTTTGTGAAAATAAAAATAAGACTATTTTTGTAGGATGGAGGAGTATATCGCTTCTGTAATGGTGATTCCTACCATAGGTTGATGTAAATTTTAAAGAGAGGTGTAATAGATTGGAGAGAATGAGAATGAGAAGAAGATAAACACAGAATTATGAACAGATCGACAGAAATGTTCTTTTTGTATCCTTGTAGGGGAAAATTTCTTTACGGTCGGCTTCTATGGCGGTCAACATAATTTTCTTTCGGGTAATTAGCTCAAAACGTTCTTATGTTTCACTAGTGATGAGCAAATTATCCCTATATTTAAAATATTAACATTTTCATCTTCAAATATACAATTTCTTTGTTCTAAACATCTTTAAAAATAGCAAAACTTAGGTTTGACATTTTTAAGTAATATATTTTTGAATATTTTATTTTTTCAGATAGATAATAAGCTTATTTACCACTAATGAAAAAAAATTTAATCCAATTTAATTTTTACAATAAAAATAAATTAAGCAATTATTAGTAAATAAGGATATTTGGTGACAAATGTATATAATATATAATTTAAAAAATATTCAGCATGCCAAAACTTTGTGGTCTAGTGGCATCCAGATCCATCTCCTACCTCCTAAGTCTGGGATTCGATTTTCCTTCCCTACACTCCCTGCTGGCCTTGCAATTGAAAATAAAAAATAAACTATAAAAAAATAACCAGTATAAATATTAATTTGTCATCTCCATAATTAAAATTTCTTATATTTTTCAGCTTTATTGCAATTGATTTTTTGTAGAAAATGCCATCATTTGAAAGTAGTTGCTCGCGATAGGTTCATAAACATTGCATTCAACAAAATAAATAAATAAAATAATTTGTCATCTCTATAGTTAAATTATTTATATTTTCCAGTAAAGAAAAACATGAAATATGATAGATTTTAAACTGTTTAATTGATCATAAACCTCAAAACATGAGTTAAAAAAATATTAAAAATATTTCGTGTAAACATTATTATTTGTGTTAGGTTTAAAAAATGTGAGAATTCCAATTAAAAATTATTTCATAAATTTACCGATTAATTAATCTATTATTATTCGATTACAAAATCACAACTATTCAAAAAAATTACAAATTATAATAAATTTTGAAAAAAACTTGCTTATTAGAAATATGAAAATTGAAAAATCTAGCATTATCAAAATAATTTATAATTTATCAAAATCAATCACTTTCTTAAAAAATAAAAAATTACAAAATCATAAATTTTAAAAACACTACAAAATCATAATAAACTTCAAAAAGAATTACTTACTAAAAATACTAAAGCTTAAAAATCTAGAAATAGATTACTAACTAAAAATATGAAAACTCAAAAACCTACCATTATCAAAATAATTTATAATTGATCGAAATCAATCACTTACTTAAAAAATAAAAAATTACAATATTACAAATTACAAAATCATAACTTTTCAAAAAAAAACAAAACTACAGAATTGTAATAAATTCCAAATAAAATCACTTACTAAAAAGACAAAAGTTTAAAATCTACCATTACCAAAATAATCTATCATTTATCGAAATTAATCACTTTCTTAAAAAAATAAGAACTTGTAAAATTAAAAAAGAAACAAAAATAAAAAGCACATAAAAATCAACACAAAAGAAAAGAAAACAAAAATTTAAAGAGAAAGTACATAAAAATCAATACAAAAAAAAATTGAAATAAGAAATTTTTAAAAAAATACATGCGGCAAGAGATTCAAGCCCTTGCAACACACACAACATTAATCTCAAGGCGGTGTTGCAACAAGGAAGGCCATATTTTCTTCATTCAAATCCCTACACTGCTGTATTTATTATAGTCGGGTAGCACAAAATAAAAAAAAAAACAAAAAAATTGCTAAGCTAAAAAGCTTGGGCGGGAAGAGCCAAAACTTTTGCCTGTATTTAGTTATAGTAATAGATACCATGTATAGCAACTTTAAAAAATGAAAAAGACAAATGAGGCAAATACTTTTTCAAAAAGACACTATAGCAATATTTTTGCATTGAAGGTACCAAAATGGCCCGCCCCCAAAAATCCCCAACCACTATCCATCAGCAAACAATCTCTCTCTGCAACTCATTTCCAATCTCCGATCGTCTTTGTTGGAATGGGGAACCATCGGAGTGTGGTTCCCCATGGCTTTTCCAAACAACAACTCCAACTCCATTGTCCTTGGTGAATCAAACATGGTAAAGAAGAAGCTCAGATTTGACGATAAAGAAAAAACTCAGATCTAATGGTGAAGAAACGAAACTCAGAAGATGAAACGAAGTTCAGATCTGATGATTATGAAACTCAGATCTAAACCGTCGAAGATGACTACCGCAAGTGGAAAAGCTATTGGAGAAACATTATTATTCATGCCACGGGAATTCTCGACAAAACTTTATTCTGTAGAACATGTCAATGTCTTACATTAGAGGATATAGAATCGGAGACTGCTCATCTTCTCCAACAAGCTGGCCAGAGAAGATAATCGAAGCTTACCAGAGAAAATGACTGGAGCTGGAGAAGGCAATCAAAAAAGCTGATCATAAAATATGACGAAGATGGCTTTTAAAAATTCAAAAAAGAAAAAAAAAACCGGTTGGGGACATATTGGGAAACTCCCACCAAAATTGTTGCTACGTTTGTCTGTACAACAAGTCAACAATTAATTTGACATGCGTGGAATTATGAATGGTAGTAACTTGTTTTTATTGCGTTTCACTCTGAATTTATTTATTTTTCCAAAGATGCATAAATTTATTCATTTTTATTTTTTCAATTAATAGTGTGGCACTTTAATAGTTATAGCCGGCTAGCACAATCCAACTGTGCTAACCTTGCTTGCTCTTTAAATGTGCATGTCTTAATCGTCAAGGAATGCACATGGAATCGCGAATTGCAACTCTCTCTCTCTCTCTCTCTCTCTCTCTCTCTCTCTCTCTCTCTCTCTCTCAGAATGCACATGGACTCGCGAATTGCAACTCTCTCTCTCTCTCAAAGGTAAGTAAATACTTGAGACATAATATTCTTATTATGTTAAAATTCTTCTTCTTCTTCTAAGTATTTTTTTAAGTGATTATTTTTAGATAGTATTTTTTTTACTTACAAGCGTATCTTTTGCACTTCTAAGTAATTATGTAGATTAAATGTCCAAGACATTCAAATAAAAAATTGTATTTTTTATCTAATTAACATTTGCTCTCATGCAAACATCTAAATAGTTGAGTTGTAATCATTTTATCGACCTACTGCACATTATGGAAATTTTTAGTTTTGTTGGAAGAAACTGAATTTGTCAATGTATTTGGATGTGCAAAAATTTATGTTCATCAATGAGCTTCTTTGAATATAATACTAAAAAATAATTCGATGAAAATTTTAATATGAGCTAACAAATGAGAGCAAATCATTTGTTAGCTTTTCCACTATTTTTCAGCAATGATTGAGTCCAGGAATTCGGCCAAAAAAATCATAAAAATTTTATCCATAAAATCGTCTTAAAATGTTAAAGGTTGAAAGTATAACTTTTTATTTTTACTTTTCCTCGACTTCACAATCTTTTTAATAAGTCCTCAAACACTGATAAAAGGTTAAAAACCATATGAAATATAGAAAAATTAAAAGTCAAGTTTCGATTTTTTTATTTTAATAATTATGGCTTTAATTTGAAATTAAAAAATATTCTATATTGTGGTCAAATCAAATATCTCAAACCGCACATTTGTTGCAAAAGCAGAAATTCTCTGTAGACTATATGTCTCTTAGAATGTTATAGATTTGATTTAAGGTTCATTACATAAAATCTTAGCGAGTTTACTCATTGTATTGCCTCTTCTCATTTTTCTATTATGTTGTGTAAATTACAACATTTCTTTCTCATAGTAACTCTTGTCCACTTTCTTTTTTTTTTTTTTTTTTTTTTGGAGGATTTCTATTCACTTCTAAGTAAAAGTTGTTTGCGATGTATTTGTCCTACTACTTTGTTTAAATTGGCATCTATTTTTATTTTTTAAGTGCTTTAAATTTTTATTTTTATTTATTTATTTATTTTTTTTTTAGGAACCATATAAGACTAAAGTCACCTTGCCATGGAGCTCATTGGCTTTGGTGCTTAATTGGCAATTTTCGTTCCTCAATTATGTAAATGTGCGATTTTGATCAGGTACCCACAGTGGGTACCATATGGTACCCACAGTGGGCACGTGGCACCACCACGTGGCGCCTCGTCATCACACCAAATTTTTTTGAATTTTTTTTGGTATTTACGTTAAAGTTAGATGAATAATACATAATCGCCTGTTCCCTGATGGTGGGGGGCCTCACCCGACCCCTATCATCTTTTTTTTTTTCCCGACTATGGGTACTGTAAAGGTACCCACGGTAAATCTGGATAAATAGCGTAAATGTGTTTTAGATATAAGAACTTTCATGCATCAATTTTATATTGTAAAATTTGTGTATAACATAAATTTTTCATAATAACATATATAGAATGAAACGAGTGGAGTCATCCCGTCTTTCTTTAAATAAAAAAGAGCATTCTTTAGCGTATTATCTGTTTGCTGAGTTGTATTTATTTATTTATTTAATATAGCATTTTGTACACGATTTCACATGATTAAATTAAAATTTCTTTTTTACAATGATATTTGAATTGGCCAATCTGCATGTATAGGCCGACCATGAGATCAATGTTGTTATATTTAAAATAAGTTTGAACAATTATATATGACTCATTCATGTGTTATTTAGGTTGCATTTCATGTTGTTGATTTAAGTATTTTAAATTTGAATCCGAAATATTCTATAATTATCAAAAATCATGACAATTGATTTGCCTTTTTTTTCACAAGATAATAATTCGAATCAAAATTTGCAAAAAATAGTGAGATCCATTTTAATGTGCTTCGTTATTTTTATTGTGTATTCATAAATAATTATTTTTCTTATTTCATAATATTGTTTTACATAATTATACTATCTTAATGGTCCCTGTGCATCGCAGACGTGCAATACTAGTATAATACTAACTAATGTCGGCTATCTACTTCATTTTCCCACCAAAATCTTAGTTGTCATATTTACTTAAAAAAATATACAAATAAAGGATTCAAACTCGTAACTCTTAGAGCATCTCCATTGCAATCGTGGCTTGGGTGTTCTACGTGGCCGAAAGATGTTGAAAAAAAATTTGTGGTCCTACTTTTTCTTCTATTTTTCTCATTTTCCATGTTTTTTTCCCACTTTTCTTCACTTTTCCACCATAAATTCTCGTGCCCCTTTTATATTCTCATAGCCACCTTCACATCTTTCACTATTATTTTATTATTATTTTTGAATTTGTTTGTACAATGCCTCATACTTTTCACTTTTCTCTCTCTTTTTACTACACATCCTATATTCTCTTTTCAATTAAAATAATTATCTTTTCTTTATCTCTCTCCTCCGTAACACCTCCCCAACCCACAATTACAATAAGTATGCTGTTACTGGTATGTTTGATTGGTGATAAAATTAATATGTACGCAACATATAAAATGTGTGTTTAATATTATATTGAAAAATATATATATAATTGAAAATATGTATGATTACACGAAATAATTACATATAACTTTGTAACAAAAGAATAATGCCTAAATCATATTCTTAGCATATGAGCCATCGCTATTTTGTTGTTTCATTTCACTGACACATTAATTGAACCTACCGTGCCAACTATTTGATTGACTGCTCCAAGTCTCCAACAATAATTTCTATTTAAATTAAATAAAAATAATTATTAGTTATAAAATATTCCTGATATTTCAATGATACGGTGTCACATTAGACTCGGATGCGTATATGAGGTGTGGTGACCATTTCTATACTATTTTTAAAAATCTTTAAAAATCTTATACGTAAATTTGAAATTTTGTTTCAGTGTATAAATATATATGTAATTTCGAATATCACATTGAACAAATACTAGAGTTAGACTTTTTGAATTCAATTTATTTTATCTACAAAGATTATTAAAAAAAATACAAATCACCCTAAATTTTTTTTAGTCGAAAAGAATAAAAATATCAAACAATTCAATTCTTATTAAAATCAATTGACTTAATTAAATTAAGTAGTAATGATTACCCTACAGTACCTACAGTCGGAGAAAAAAATCATGGGGGTTGGGTGAGGGCTCCCACCATCAGTGGACAGTTATGTACTATTTATCTAATTTAACGTAGATATAAAAAAATTAAAAAAAAAATTTGCTTGATAACGTGACGCCGCTAGGTAGCGCCATGTGGCGTGGATTTCATACCCAAGTGGGTATCCAATCAAAGGCGTTAAACTAAGGGTATATTAGAGATTTAAATTAAAAATGGTTTTAAAGTGATTTAAAAAAACTGATTGCCAAATCAATCTAATAAATGATTAAAAATGAAAGTTGAACCAGTAATTTAAATTTAAAGTATTTGTATAGAACACAATTATAATGAATAATATAAAATCTTAATCTTAATGTAAATAATGGTAAAAGTGGTTTCTTAATTAAATATGTCACTTTTTCTGCATTTACTTTGCAACCTATTAAAATTATTATTATCTTCTAAAATATATTGACTTGGTGATAAACAATGGCCTAGGATAAATATTAAAAATTTGAGTTCAATTAGCATTATTATTATTCAAAAAAACTGAATTATAACTATACATATCATATTTGTATTTATCTTTCTATTTTCTAATAAAATGTAACTATCTATATCACATTTGTATTTATCTTTTTTTTCATTTTTAATTTAAATTAATAAATCTTAATGTTAATATATATATATATATGTTAACAAAGGGGTATTTGAAAACAAGTTTTCTAAAAACCATTAAAATAAGTTGTGTTTTAGATTTTCTCTAAAAACAAATTAGGTCATAATGTTTTTATTCCAAGAATGTCGTCAACACTCCATCTAATTCTTAGTTGCCCTTTAAATATTTGTAACACCATATCAAGTTCCATATTTATATTATGTTGCTTCTTCTTTTTTATTGTTCAATATTATTTCTACGACTTTTTAAGGAAGATATAGTTGTTTCCGTGTTGGTGTGAAGATACTTTGTATGTGACGATAGTAGATTTCCTACTAACTCCAGTATCAATATTGTTTTCACTGAAATATTTTAAAATTTGTAATATTTTTTCAAATACCGTGTTCTAGGTCTATATAATGTATAATTTTTCAATTATCTTTTATTAATATTTATAGTATTATTGTTTATAGATATTATCTAAATAATTCCATCCAACGTATAGTGGGCAAGACCAGTATTAATAAACAAAATATTATTTGTGTTGTTTAATTTCACTAATACATTAATTTAACCTACTACGTCCATTATTTGATTGATTGCTCCAGCTATAATTTCTATTTAATTAAATAAAAAATAATTATTAGTTGTAAAATATTTCTTAGATCACACTTTAAGTTGATTATATTTTTCAGTAGCGACTTTAATAAATTTATATCATTTACTAATTTTGTTACCTAACTTTTAATTTTTACCATTTAAGTTTTAATTTATACATTTTGTGTATTAGAATACTTTCCAAATACTACTAATATATTTTAAAAAGAAAAAAAATCATATTTTTTAGTGACTCATATTTTTGTTATTAATTTTCAAATATAAAATTATATGAAAATATAATTTATAAATATTATGATGCATGATCATAAACTATGCATTTCTTATAGATGAGATACTTTAAATTAATAAAGAGATTGCAGGTAAATATAATCAATATCAATCTATTACTATTATAATAACAAAAGAGTGGCTGTAGACCCCACTTTTGTCTTCCATCCCAAAGTTTTCCATATTTTTTTCCATTCTTTTGTTTTAACATAACACGGTTGTACTAATTGCAACCATGTTATGCAAACTGTAGCCGAAAAGGTCCCAATTAATTAAGTTGCAATTACAGCCCTTAAATAAAATAATAAAGGATTCCAATTGTAGCCTTCATTTTGTTTTATTTTTAAAATAAATTATTATTTATTATTTTTTAAAGAAATTATTTTGTGTTTTTAGGGAATTATTTTTGTATTATTTTTAATTTGTTGGATTTCACCTTTTTTCCTTTTGCTTAACATTAGTTATACTTCACTTTTTTATATATATTATTTATTGGAAACTAACTAATATATTTAGCATCAAAGAAATGGTTATCCGTTATTTATTAATGCATATATCATGCTCTATTTTTCAATTAATTTGTTTCCTTGAATTTTGTTATTGAAGTTTCTTTTCTTATCAAAGTAAAAGAAATAATAAATATTCAAATTTCTCAACGAAGTCAATTAAGTTCAGTTAATTTTTGCAAAATAAAATTTAAATGAATTTATAACTTGCCATTTTAAAATTAATTTTATTTATTTATTTACAAATTTAATGTATTTATAACAATATTTAATTAAAACTTAAGTTTCATTTTGCTTATTTTGTCACATTCATGTCCAACATTTGATTTATTAAAAATTACTTTATTTTATAAAAATTATAGTATCTTGATGGTTGTAATTTCTATTCCTAGTAGTCAAAAATATTAAGCATTGCATTAAATTGTTTGTAGTACAATTTGGTAAGTTGGTAAATTAATTCCGCGGATTTAAGTCTGAGCAACCTTTCTTTCTTTCTTTTTTTTTTTTTTTAAAAAAAAAAAGTGTTTGGCATTGTTACATTTTGTTTGCAACATATTTTCTTAGTCTATGTGTAATTTTTATAATGCTAAAGTAAATATTTTGGGTGAATGGGAATAAATTAAAAGTGTTTTAAAGTATTTTAAAGTAAAAGAGGAGAGAGAATTAGTAGAAGTGAGTGGTTGAGATTTGTGGATGTGATAAAATATGTGGATGTGATTGATTTAGGAGAGAGAAAAAAATTAAAAAAAGTGGAAAATTTTGGTAAAAAGAGGAGCCATTAATATTTGTTTGACACTTTAAGTATTATGTATTGCATTACAATAGTTTGAAGTACAATTTGGTAAGTGGATAAATTAATTCCGTATATTTTTGATGATTATAATTTCTATTCATGGTTGTCAAAATATTTAGACAGTGATATTTATTTTAATTAAAACAATATAATTTTGAAAAATTGGGTTGCTTAATTTAAGTTTGAGCAATCTTTCATTTTTTTCAAGCGCTTGGTAAATTTTAGGGAAATTGGCGTAATTAGGAAAAAGTTGTTTAAGTCAGATAATTAGAAATAAAAATAAGTAGCCTTGATAATTAAGGAAAAAGTTGGGTAGTTCTTGGCGTTTGGTCAGATTGGATGATTTTAAATCCATTTTGTCAGATTCACTTTTTCAAATAGTGCTATTTTGTCCTTTTGTGAACGGTAAATTGTTAGGATAAATTGCATAAAAAGGCCATAACTTTTGGGAGTTATTAAAATCATGTCCTAAAATTTTAAATTTATTTACATTAGTCCAAAATTTTAATTAAATTATATAATTTTACTTTTTATCTTTGTATCGGAGCGAATTTTGTCCATAATTAAATTTATGTAATTAATTTGATACTATTTAGATAATTCTATCGAAAATCTTCAACGTAATAGGATTTCTTTACGCTACTATAACATTTCAAAAATATTTCTTTTGTATTAAATATGTGTAAATTTTGATTTTAACCAATAGTTAAAAATAAATATAATTATTGCCACTAAATAAAATTTTATTACGAATATATCACTACAAAAAATATACCGAATACAAAGAATTAATAAAATCGAATTCAAAAATTAAAAACTTCGTTGTAATAAGCCTATATCTTCCTTGTAATAACTCGTTCTATCAATAAAATGTATTCAACAAGCTTCAATTTTCTAATTCGGATATTTTTAAAAAATGAAAAAAATTTAAAAAACCAAAAAAAAGAAAAAATCTACCCTACCCCCCCCAAAGAACCAACACCAAAGACCACGTTGGTGGTGGTGGTGAATCAAACCACCACGGTAGTGGTGATTTCGATCCTTCTTGAAATGAGTGAAGCGAGGGTGGGAGTAGGTTTTTCATTTTTTTTTGGTTTTTAAATTTTTTATTTTTAAAATATCCGAATTCGAAAAATCAAAGCTCGTTGAATAAATTTTATTGATAGAACAGTATTAATGGAAGATATGGGCTTATTACAATGAAGTTTTAATTTTCAATTGATTTTATTAATTCTTTGTTTTAGATATTTTTGCGATGATATATTCGTAATAAAATTTTATTTAGTGGCAATAATTATATTTATTTTTAATTGTTGGTTAAAATCAAAATTTACACATATTTAATACAAAAGAAATATTTTTGAAATGTTATAGTAACGTAAAGAAATCTTATTACGTTGAAGATTTTCGATAGAATTATCTAATTAGTATCAAATTAATTACATAAATTTAATTATGGACAAAATTCGCTCCGATACAAAGATAAAAAGTAAAATTATATAATTTAATTAAAATTTTGGACTAATGTAAATAAATTTAAAATTTTAGAACTTGATTTTAATAACTCCCAAAAGTTATGGCCTTTTTATGCAATTTATCCTAACAATTTACCGTTCACAAAATACAAAATAAAGACTATTTAAAAAGTTAACTAATAAATTGATGGAAATCATCCAATTTGACCAAACGCCAGAACTCCCCAACTTTTTCTCTAATTACATTCATGCTACTTATTTTTATTTTCTAATTATCTACACTTAAGAACGCTTTCGACCATTTGCTCCAATTTCCCTAAATTTTATTTGTAATATATTTTCTTTTTTGACATGTAATTTTTATAATAATAAAGTACAACCATTTTCCAGTACTGCACTGATTAATACATGCAAATCAATTTGTTAAAGAAACCACATGTGCTTTATGGTTGCTTTCACAAATTCATTTGCGGGTATAAACCCGAGCGGGCAATAGGAAATTTCCATGTTAAAGTAAATATGAAATGAAATATTTATTTGTTATTTTAAATATTAAGTACTGCATCAAAATAGTTTCTAGTACAATTTGGTAAATCCGATGCAGTTTGAGAACATTGACATTTAGGTTCGTTTATTTTAAGTGCCAGTTCGTTTATTTTACGAGCCAGATTTCTTGGACCATGTTTGTTTAGAGCATTTGTTTTTTTATTATTTGTGCAATTTATTGAATTCCTCCAATGATTGAATAGTTATTATACTATCAAGGTAGTTCGTACTCCCCTTTAGCATTTTTTTCTACACACTGAGGTTTAATCTTACTTATTACTAGTATTAAAAAAAAAAAAAACCTCTTTATAGTGTGAAAGTATAAAAGTTGATCTCTCAAACTCTGCTATAAAATCATCTCATAATTATGGTCATGCAAATTTAGGAGAATAATAATGATGATTAATCTACCATAAAATCATCCAAGAATCATAGTCGTGCAAACTTAGGAGAATAATAGTGATAACTTTTTCTAATTAAAACATTTATTTAGTTCAAAATGAGATTTTTACTAATTATTAATATTCATATCTGACAATAAAATCATTAAAATCTTACTATGCACTATATATATTTATCAATAAATTTATTGTTATCCACATAAAATAGTAATCTTAGTAAAAATAAATATTATAGTGTGCACCCAGGTTGTTTACTTCCAACTTCAAGCATTAATTACTAGAAGCGTGGATTATAATAGTCCATTACAATAGATTATTATGTACATTATGATGATTGATAATTTTTAACATAAAAAGAGAATAATAATTGACTAATTTACTAAGGGTGTGTTTCATTCATGAAACTTTTCCTTGGAAAGCTAGTTTCAAATTGCTTTTTCCATACGAGGTGTTTGATTCGTTTTTTTAGGAAACGCTTTCCAAGATGTCAAGTTTAAAACACAAAAGTATAGCTTTTCTGGAAAGCTCAATCAGAGAAAAGATAGAATCCGGTTTCAAAAATCAGTTTTCGCACTTGTTTCTGAAAGGAATCAAACACACCCTAATAGAAGACAGAGAATTAGAGAAAGGAATCAAACACACCCTAATTGAGGGTGTTAGCGGATGAGTTTTAATGTATTTTTATGAGTAGGAAGAGAGAGAATTAGTGGAGTTTGGTGGTGGAGATTTAAAAGTAGAGTTGATATGTGGATGTGATTTGTTTGACCAAATTTAAATTTTGAAAATAATGCATTAAAATGAGAAAGAATGTACATGCTAATATCAATCCCATATCGGATCCTTAGCTTCGAATTTCGAGAAAATCTTGCTGTAAAAGTGAAATTTACTATAATGCTCACTATCATTGGGCGTATCTATAAAGGCCCACAAAGAAAAGTAAAATTTTTTATATTTTTTCACTAAAAAGCCGGGAAGATCGGAATTGCATCCAGTGGGTCATGGTTGGTTCGATAGCTTAAAAACCCGGTTAACGGTCCGATTTTTGTAGATTGGGTTTTGTGGATCACTCTGATCGATTTTATAGCCGATTCTCAGTTGAACAAGCTGGTCCAGTCCAGTTTTTGTAATATTGGTTTTTTGATTCTTTTAATTTCCATTTTTCTTGGACCATGTTTGTTTGGAGCAATTATTTTTTATTATTGGCATAGTTTATTAAATTTCCCTATAGATTGAATAGTTATTAGACTATCGAGAAGGTAGTTCGATATTCCCATTTTTGCATAGTTTCCTTTTTTCTGCACACAGGTACTAATCTTAATTATTTATTAATATAAAAAATGTATTTATAATGTGAAAGTATATAAATTGATCTCTTAACTCTACATAAAATCATCGCAAAATTGTGATCATGCAAATTTTGGAGAGTAATAGTGATAACTAGTATTGCCCATATGCGATGTACATGAGTTTTATCCGTAAAAATAATTTTAATAAGAATTCGTAAAATTTTTTAATTATACGATCAAGGCAAAAGTAAAATAATAATATACATGCTATCTAATTAATAGATATGGATATTGAAATTGAAACTTTATAAAAATGCTTAAAGAATTTAAAATTTGAAAAATTTATTTAAAGACCACATATATTGAATTGGTTAATAATAGATATTATCTAAATCGAATATTTGAAAACATTATGAAGTAATTATAAAGTAATATATTTAAAAAACCTAAGGTCCAAAATACAAGCACCAATTGAAATCAAAACTCATTTTCTAATAGTTAAACTCCCAATGTACATTACCCGTAAAAACTATTTAAAACTATCATCTTAACATGATAAAAATAAGTAAAAGTAATTTTTAAAATAAAAATCACTGGCTGAGGTGGCACTATACCAATTTGACATTCCAACTTCTATTAATTATATATATATATATATATATATATATCAAAAACTAAAACGTATAAAAAAAGATAATTATTATTTTTTGAAATAATTCAAGTACTATTGTAATTTACAACATTGATCTTATAATATCATATTTTCATTAATGTTTGCGTAGAGTTCATTTTACATTATATTTATAATTCACAAATCAAAAATTCAAATGTGCATAAAAAATGAAATAAGGAAAAATATAAAGAAACTAAAATAAATTAAATAAGGAAAATAAAATAATAAATGTATATATCATGTTTGTTTTCAAAATAAAATTTTCTTTTTTAGTTTTAAATAAATGTGTGCCAACTTGACACTGTCAACATGGTACAATACCTAGTTGGCACTTAATATAAGAATTTTGAAAATTAAAATATTTTGTTTGAAATGAGATTTTTACTGATTATTAATATTTACAATTTGTGATAAAATTTATAAAATCTTAATATGTACTATTTTATGTTTATAATTGCACATGAAATAGTTATCTTAATGAAAATGAACATTTTTAATTTAAGTATTAATTACTAGAAGTTTTGATTATAATAGTCTTTAATAATATAAAAATAGATTATTATGTACATTATGATCATTATTTATAATTTTTAAATAAAAAGCGAATAATTTATTAATAGATGATAAGACCATCGCCAATGCATACCATCAATTGGAGCTGATGTGGCCATTAAATTGTGGGCCTTTAAAAAATGTTGATCTCCATTTAACAAATAGACAACCAAATTAAAAGAAACCTCTCCAATGCATATCGTCTACTCTGTCTTGTCCAGAGATAAAGTGGAGAAAGAGAAAGAACGGTCAATGGCGTCTTCAACCAACTGAAGAAAAAAAATTTACGGGGTAAATTCTTTCTTCATTCTCTTCTTCCCTCAATTGTTTGTCCCTTCCCTCAATTGTACGTCTCTTCAGTTGAATGTTTTTTTTTTTCTTGAAGAAATCTTCAGTTGAGTGATTCAATACGAAATTCCCCCTAAAATTAGATTACCAGATAAAGCCACACAGATCAAAGGTTTTCCATCTCCATCTCATGATGAATTATCCAAGATAAACTGATACGATACAAATAAATTACTGTTAAATTCTTTTCCGGGGATTTGTCGATTCTTTAAAAATTTGGTTTTTTCTATTTGATAGCAATTATTCAGTTTTGATTAATTCAATTAAAATCATGTCTTTGTGCTAAATATGTGATATTAACATGACATTGTTTGTGCATGAAATAATTATATTCACATCATGGGATTTTATGTGATAAGTTAAATGATTAATGAGATTGATTATGTAACTTTATGGATTAATTAGTTGATGTGATTAACTAATTAAATTGGAACAAAGTCAACAAAATAAAGAGTTATTTTGTTAATCCCCTCTCCACAATAAAATTGAAATGATTAATTAGATTAATCACAATATTTTATGCATATGCAATTGACTAGTTAATTTGATTAACTATTATATGCATGGTTAACAAAATAAAGAGTTATTTTGTGTGGGTCTCTTCATTGTGATAAAATTTAGTAATTAATTAGATTAATTACATAATTTTGTTGATGTGAAATTAATTAGTTAATATGATTGACTAATTGATTTGGTTTAGTTCCTTTTTTCCTTATTTGTCCAAAGTGTTTAGACAAATGATGTTATTACCCAATATCTAAGAGTTTGAATTTTTTCCGCATTAGTACTTCTTGTAGTTGCATATTTAATTGTTAAGTTGTGGTAATTACTTGGATTGAGTTTTCGAAATTGGTTCATATCTTGTTAATTCGAATAAAATACTAAAGATTATGAGATGATCTTTAAATAATTCAATAATAGATTGAAATTCATATTTTTAATAACCTAAGAGTTGGATTATTAAAAGTTATGTAATTTTAATGGAGCAACATATTAAAAGAGTTTAGAATAGCATTTGATTATTGAATAAGGTTCTTGAATTAAATCCTTTTTGGAAAAACTCTTAGGCCCAATCAGATTGGCTTATAAAGACGTCTTAAAATGCCTAGATTAATTTTCAACCCAATATGATTGGATGTAATTAATCTTAAACGATAAAAGTCCAACTAATTGGGTTTGGTTAATTAATACATTAAATAGAGATCCAATAGGATTGGACCTTATTTAATAAATTAATTAAAAGCCCAATTAGCTTGACCTAATTAAATTACTTAGATTAAGACTTGAAGGATTCAATTAGATTGAACTTTTCAAATTTAATCGAAAGCGTATTAACTTAAAATCCCAAATAGTTTGGAAGTTAAATTAAAAGCCCAATGTGATTGAACTCGATTAATTTAAATTTTAAGACAACCAATATGATTGGTCTTTATGATTAAAGTATAGGATTAATTAATGTACCAATAAGATTGGTTAATAATTAAAATACTTTAATCATTTGAAAGAATTTGTGGAAATAATTAAATTAAAAGTCCAACATGATTGAACTTGGTTAATTTAATTTGGAGATCCATAAGTTTTTTTCAAAGGAAATTTCAAGTATAAACTTAAAAGGACAATAAGATTAGACTTATATATATTTTGAATTTGAAAAGGAAAGCCTTAACTAGACTTGATCTTTTAAGTGAAACATTTAAATTAAATTAATAAGATGCAATCTTATTTAATTAATCTTAGGCATTGAAATCATAAGGCCAAGTAGATCCTTTAATCCAATTAGGTTGGACTACAACGATTAAATCATAAGATGATTTAATAATTATTGGGAGGTTAGGTGTATCCATGCCTTAACCAAAAGGATCTTCTAATCCAATTGGATTGGACTTCAACCATTAAATCATGAGATGCTTTAATAGTTGTTTAGACGTTGGATGTGTCCCCGCCTTAACCAAATAGATATTATAGTCCAACTATATTGGACTTCAATAATGAAATCATTTGATGCTTTAATTATATAATTAAAAGTTTGAGAAACTTTAATTATAAAATAATAAGTGGGTGAAGGATATATGACAATAAATCCTACGACCTCCGCTATTGACCAAAGCACCGTGAGATTTAAATGACACCTAGTGACGCGTTGGACGTCCTCCCTAAGGAAGGTTTTCACTTAAATCAAAATTCAAAGCTTAGTTTCTGAAGGATATGATCTTAAATTTGGTTCATAATTTACCTACCCTAAGGCGGCGATTATGGATTAAATTTTAAAATCCAAAATAGTGGGTTACACTTATAAGGGTGCAATTAAATTGTTTAAGTGCAACTAGGCCAAAAATAAAAAGGTTAATAATAAATGATATTGAAGATATGAGATATCATAGTATTTTATTTACTATTTGAGATAGTCTTGACTTAATTGTCATTTAATTTGATCGACCCTAAGGCGGCTTATTAAATGTGAGATTAAATTTCTTTTGAATTGGTAGGATAAATTAAGTGCACCATGCATCATATTTATGATTCCTAAATTCAATCATCATATTTCTGTGATATTTGTTCGATTTATTAAATGTCGCTACATTGTTTTAGTTTCAACAATCATGTCTTCTAATCCTGTTCTTGTTTTACATAATGAAAAATTGGCTGGTAATATCTTTATAAAGTGGAAAGGTAACAATAACATTGAGCTCGTCCGTGAGAACCTCAAATATTTGCTGACAGAGAAATGTCCTCCCGAGCTAGCTTTGAATGCTGCTCGTAATGTACAAGAAGTTTATGAAAAATGGGTCACGGCAAATAATAAGGCTAAGGCCTACGTGTTGGTAGGCATGAACAATGTGCTTAGGTTGAAGCATGGGAATATGAACAATGCTTAAGAGATGATGGACTCTCTGTAAGCCATGTTTAGTTAGTAATTCAATTCATCTAAGCATGAGGCCATTAAGAATGTCATGGATGCCAAGGTGAACAAAATGAAGAGTTCTAAAGGTAAGAAGAAAGCCGAGATTGCAAAACCTAATGGAAAGTGTTTCCATTGTGATTTTGAGGGTCACTGGATGAGAAACTGCTCCAAGTATCTCGGTGACCTAAAAGAGAAAAGGAAAAGTAATTATGATTTACTTGGTCTTGAATCTTGTTTAGTACCATTGATTCTTCTATATGGATAGTTGATTCGGGCGCTACTAATCATAACTATTCTTCTTCGCAACTGCTTAGTTCTTATGAAGAGCTTGCTGAGAATTCTTTCACAATGAGAGTTTGCAATGGAGCCGTGGTTTCAGCAAAAGCAGTGGGAGTCGTTAAATTTAGATTTAATGATAGGTTTTTGGTTTTAAAAATTCATAGACTATGTAGAAATTTCATTTCTGTTTCAAAGTTGCATGACCAATTTTATTCGTTTTCTTTTAATAGTAATAAGATTATTATTTTAAGAAATGGTGGTTGTAACGAACAAATTTCTCTCTTGTATTAAAATAATACAATTAAAAGTTGTTACAAATTGCATTTAAATGATTTGATGTGGAGTAATTCCCTTGACTTGCTTGATCCTCTGATTAAAGATCTACGAGTTGGAGAAGAGGGGCCACGTGGCTTGATCTTACGCTCCAGAAGATTTGATTGCTGACGGTGTGGATTTGGTGAAGAACTTTACTTTGACTCTTCGATTGTGGATTTTGATTTGATTTTGTATGAAGGTTTTGTCTCCTAACTTCGTTGTTAATCCGAAGAACTGAAGAGAATTTTATTCTCTTCTTCTTCGTCTCCTTCCCTTGCTTGACTTTGGCTTGGTTTTGGAGAACTGAAAAGTGTTTATTCTCTTCTTCTCATTTCTTCTTCTTGTATTTGGCTTGATGCTTGAACTGGTGCAGCTCTTCTCTTCTTGACCCCTTGTTGGGGGTCCTCTGCAAAATGATTAGTGGCCTATTTATAGGCATATTTGGATAGTCTTGTAACCACTTAAGAATTATCTGATTAATTTGAACAATTCTTTTGAAAAATTTACTAATTATCTTAATATATTTAAATGATTTATATAAATATAATATTTTGATTATATTTAACAAAATCAAATAAATTTTAAGAAAAGTAGGATGAGTCTCATGGGCTTTTAAATTGAGTTTGGGCTTTAGATAGTAGGATTTTAATTGGCTTAATCGGTCAATTAATTGATTAAAATTAACCGGGCCCAAAATAATTTATTTGTTTAAAAAATTTTAATGTCTACAGTGGTATTATTTGTTTTGCAATTTTTGAAAAATGGACTTTGTCTTTTAAAATCAAATCAAGAGCCACTGCTTAATGTCGAAATGTTTAAAGTAGAACATCGCAAACCTAAAAGCAAAAGATTTCTCAAGCTGATGATACATATCTTTGGTACCAAAGTTTAGGGCATATTTCCTTGGAAAGGTTAAATAGGCTTGTCAAGGATGGTCCTTTAAAGGAGCTAAATGTTAGCACACCTCCTACTCGTTACTCTTGCCTCTAAGGAAATATTACTAAAAGATCTTTATTGGTAAAGAGAAATAGGTTCAAGAACCATTAAGAGCTTATACATGTTGATGTAAGTGGTCCAATGACCACACAGGATATGGATATGTTTATTTTATGCAAATGAAGTCCAAGACTTTTTAAAAGTTCATAGGATTTCATGCGAAAGCTGAAAGGCACTAGGTAAATCTTTGAAGTGCCTTCGATCCAATCGAGATGGCAAGTATGTTGATACTTAGTTCAAGGGTTATTTGCTAGAGTATGGTATTTTGTATCAACTCACTGCACCTGGTGCACCTCAGCAAAGTGGTGTTGCTGAAAGGAGAAATTGTACTATGCTTGATATGGTGAGGTTGATGATGAGCTACTTGTCACTGCCAATCTCGTTTTGGGATTAATCACATGTTAAATTAGTTTTCTTTTATTAGAGAGTCATTCAAAACTTAGTAGTATATTATTCTTGAGCTTCAGCATTTGGTTTAAAAGACTTAATTCGTTTATTTAGAAAATGAATATTGGTTATCAAATTGATGAATATTATTTCATTTAAGTATATGGATCTTGAAACTTATTATTATTATTATTATTATTATTATTATTATTATTGAATTTTTTTTAAAAAAAAATTATCGTCAAATTTCCACGTTTCAATTAAGTAAAGGCTACTTTATTAACACTTTGATTATTCGAAAATCAGGGCATTATAGTGTGGTATCAGAGCCAAGGTTTCCTTTTCTATATACTCGCAAAAAAAAAAAAAATTCTTATTTAGGAACTTTTAAAAAAGTTTAAAAGTTATAAATGATGGATGCTTGCTCCCGCTACGCTACGCCGACTCTAGAAAGGTAACCAAAATCTTGTCTTTCGAAAATGCCTATTTTAGCACTTTGGTGTAATTTCATTTGGATGTTGAATTTGAAACCAAAATTTATTAGATTGTTGCATCGGTATATTACACGAACTATGAAATTTGTAACTGGACTTGATGGTGCAGTACACGACTTCTATAGTTATCAGTATCGATTATATGAAAGTCATTTGTGCTTACCTATATAAACGTTCAGGCTAGTGATGCTAGACTATGGCGGTAATCAGAAAATATTTTACTTAGTCCTGGAAGTTTAAATTACAATTATTAGAAACGTCACCTAATTGGCCTTTCGCATAAATGGTATAGCAGATATGGCCATCACAGTGGCAGGCCGGAAGAAGTCTGATCCCCCAAGATCGTGCGCCAAGAGTGCTGCGAATACGACAAGTACGTTTGGTCGGCGGGGTATGCCCTGAGGCAACACATACTAGAAATGAGAAGGTTGTGGCTTGCCACGAGGAAGAAGCACCACCCCGCTACACTGTACGATGCTATTTGCAGCCTCATTAGGACCTTAAAAGAAGATTAGGATGAAATTGCCTCGAACTGGGAGAGGCCCTAGAGGATTGATGTATGGCCATTAGTTACCAAACGTTCATAGTAAGACTACTTGAGAGGCTAGAAGTTGAGCATGCATTGGCTAGGGAGGACCCCATGGGTGATGCTCGACCTACAGAATGACGTATTCATCGTGATGTGCTGTTGCTTAAACCAAATACGGATGAAGATGTAGAGCTATGACCGACAAGGCACAATGGATGGAAGTAGTAGTAGGGTTTGATGGATTTTATTCATTTAATAGGATTCCATTTATTTTACACAGGGACAGTCCTCTGACTATGGTTCAGTAGAATTTGGTTAGTAGGGATTATTTTATTCGTTGGAGACATTGTTCTTTGTGATTTTGAATGTTTTAATGCGATTTTTATTTTGTTTCTAAAATGAAATTCGAGTTAATAACCAATAATCATTTATGTTTTTGTGTTCCGTTTTCCGTGAGATAGTGTTCTTTTAAATGATTCGCATTGAAATGAATGCTAAATCAACTATTATTTTGTTGGTTAAAGGAAATGGTATGCAGCAACACACAAGCTGGCCTTCTGCGAGATCTAATTAGGGCTGTGCAGGAGATTAACACACAGAACAATGATAACCAGAACCAGCAGCGCAATAATCGAAACAACAACAATCCAAATCAATAGGGTAATGTTGGTAATACTAGCCAGATCATTGGGGAATTCCACTGCTACAAAACCCAAACCCTAAATGGGAAGGCTAACCCCAAGTTGCAGAGGAATGGCTATGGGGACTGGAACGCATCTTCAAGCATATGGAGCTCGGAGATGCCCATAAGATCTTATATGCTAAATTCATGATGGTTGAGGATACTGGTCATTGGTGGGAATCGTACCAGCGCACATTGCCTGCAGCCCAACTACGTACTATGACTTGGGCTTAGTTCAAGGAAGCAGTGCTTGAAAAGTATTACTCTTAGGATCTCTGGGATGAGAAGGAGATAGAATTTACCAATCTCAAACAGGGAAGCCTATCCCTGATTGAATACGAGAGGAAGTTTGAGCAAATGTCATGCTGGGCACCTCATTTGGTGGATACAGAGGCTAAGAAGGCGACAAGGTTTGAAAGGGGGGCTTCGGCCAGAAATAAGAGGAATATTAGCTGCCTATAGCTTTACCTCCTACTCATAGGTCCTGAAATAGGCGTATGTCATATCTACGAGGCTCAAGTTGGATGAAATTGCTCCGAAGACGGGAAAGACATCGGGGAAACGAAAGTGGAACAGACAGGAAAAGGGTAAGGGAAAATTCCAGAATAAGAATGGAAAATCTGGAGGCAATCAAAAGGAAAGCAATGGTAACACAGCTAGCAACAAGCCTCTGTGCCAGAATTGTAGGAAGAACCACCACGGGGAATGCTTAATGGGCAAAGAGGTTTGCTACCGTTATAAGAAGGTCGATCACTTTGCTAGGGAGTGCCCCGAGTATAAAGGTAGGGAAGCTGCTAAGAAGGGAAAGGCATGACTGTTCGCGCTCACACAGAACGAGGCGCAGTAGGATCCAAATGTGATCACTGCTATGTTATCAATCCTTAATATACCTACTCTAGTACTGTTTGGTTCTGGTGCTACCAACTCTTTTATATCAGTTAGCTTTCATGCTAAGATTGGAAACTTATATGAAAACGTGAATGAGGCCTTAGCGGTTAGCATTGCCTCAGGAGAGACTATTAGTGTTGAACAGAAAATTAGAGCTGTTGGGTGTGAAATTGATGGAAGGGATTTATAGGCTGACCTATACATGCTAGAAATGAAGGATTTTGACGTTATTTTGGGAATGGACTGACTTAGTAGCAACCATGCTACTATTAAGTGTCGTGAAAGGGAAATACTTTTCCGGAAGCCTGGAGAAGATGAATTTTCCTTTTTGGGCCGAAAGTCAGAACCTTACCTCGAATTGTCTCCGTGATGAAAGCAGAAAAGATGTTGAAGAAAGGTACTGGCCAGGGATATCTTGTGAGTATGGTTAGTCCACCGTCGATTGAGCTAACCCCGAAGGATGTACCAATTGTAGGAGACTTTGTAGATGTGTTTCCAGATGATTTACCTGGAGTCCCTCCAGATAGACATATGGAGTTCGCTATTGACTTGGTACCAGGAGCAGCACCAGTATCCAAGGCGCCGTATCGAATGGCACCGAAGGAACTCCAAGAATTGAAATTGCAGTTACAAGAGTTGTTGGACAAGGGTTTTATCCAACTCAGTGTGTCCCCTTGGGGAGCACCAGTGCTCTTCGTGAAGAAGAAAGATGGTTCGATGAGGATGTGCATCGATTAGTTGAGAATTGTCAGTGTGTTCTCCAAGATTGATTTGAGGTCAGGCTACCATTAACTCAAGATCAAGGACAGCAACATACCTAAAATGGTATTCATGACTCACTACGGCCATTACTAGTTCATTGTAATGCCTTTTGGACAGACCAATGCGCCAGCTGTCTTTATAAACTTTATGAAATGTGTTTTCCATCCGTATCTCAATCGGTTCGTTATAGTCTTCATTGATGACACAATAGTTTACTCAATAGATAAGAAATAACACGAGGAGCATCTCAGTATGGTATTACAGACTCTTCGCAAGGAGAAGTTATATGCTAAGTTCAAGAAGTGCGAGTTTTGCTTGATCACATTGGCTTTTGGGTCATATCATTAACTGTCAATGGGATTGAAGTCGACCCAACCAAAGTCGAAGCCATTTCGAATTGGAGTATGCCAACAAATGTTGGTGAAATTCACAGCTTCTTAGGTTTGGCTGGCTACTATTGAAGATTCATTGAAGGGTTTTCGAAAATAGCTGGATTGTTGACTCAGTTGACCAAGAAGGGAGTAGAGTTTTGATGGATAGATAAATGTGAGAAAAGCTTCCAGACTTTAAAGCAGAAATTGATATCAGCTCTAGTATTGGTTATTCTGGAAGGATCAGAAGGGTTTGTTATCTGTAGTGACGCATCCAAATAGGGTTTGGGATGCGTGTTGATGCAACATGGGAAAGTGATCGGCTATGCTTCTAGAAAATTGAAACCCCATGAGCAGAACTACCTAACACATGATTTAGAGTTGGCAGCATAGTTCACGCTCTAAAGATATGGCAACACTATGTATATGGTAGTAAGTGTGAGATATACACAAACCATAAAAGTCTTAAGTATTTTTTCACACAGAAGAATTGAAATCTGAGACAAAAGAGATGGTTAGAGCTGGTTAAAGATTATGATTGTATGATCCTTTACCATCCGGTAAAGCTAGCGTCATGGCTGACGCATTGAGCAGAAAGACGAAATACCGACCAGTCAAGAGTAGTTGATCAGAGATTTAAACAAACTGAAAATTGAAGTTGTGACTCTCCCAAGTCGCACCACTACAATCATAGCCACATTGGTAGTGCGACCTATGCTCAGGGATAGAATTAAAGAGGCTTAGAAAAATGATAAGTTCTTGTGTAAGATCAAAGATCAATTACTCACGGGCAATGTAAAGGATTTCAAAGTATCTGCTGATGGCATTCTCTTGTTTAAGGGGAGATTGTGTGGACCGAAAGACGAAAAGTTAAGAAAGGAGATTCTCTAATAAGCTCATTCTTCGTCTTATACCGTGCATCCTGGAGGTACGAAGATGTACCAAGATCTACGAAAGTTATATTGGTCGAGGACTATGAAGAGATCTATTGGCTTGTTCGTTGAGAAATGCATGACGTGTCAACAGGTAAAAGTCGAACACCAACGACCATCACGGTTGTTGAACCCACTCGAAATTCCAGAATGGAAGTGGGAACACATAGCAATGGATTTTGTCACTGGACATCCCAAAACAGTGAAAATTCATCACGCCATTTGGGTAATTGTAGACCATTTGACAAAATCGGCTCACTTTCTACCCGTGAGAACGAACCTCAGCCTTGATCAATTCGCCCAAGTTTATGTGAAAGAGATCATAAGATTACATGGAGTACCGATTTCTATTGTATCTGACAGGGATACCAGATTCACATCTAAATTCTGGAAAATCTTATAAGATGCTATGGTACCAGATTGAAGTTTAGCATCGCCTATCACCTGCAAACAGATAGTCAGTCAGAAAGGACCATACAAATCTTGGAGGTCATGTTAAGAGCTTGTGCGGTTGATCTTGGTGGTAATTGGGAAATGCACCTGCCATTGGTTGAGTTTGCATATAACAACAGCTACCAGGAAACCATTGGGATGGCTTCGTATGAAGCCCTCTATAGAAGAAAGTGCAGATCGCCGGTGCATTGGTACAAGGTCTATGAAGGGAGAATTTTGGGTCTAGAGATAGTTGAGTGAACTGTGGAAACCATAGGCAAGATTAGAACAAGGATTAAAGCCGCTCAAGATAGACAGAAATCCTATGCTAATAAGAGACGAAAGGACTTACATTTCAAAGTGGGCGAGAAAGTTTTCCTCAAAGTAGCTCCAATGAAAAAAGTGATAAGATTTGGAAAGAAAGGGAAGTTAAGGCCTAGATTCGTTGGACCTTTCGAAATTCTTGAAGAGGTCGGTGATGCGGCTTATCGATTGGCTTTACCACTAGACCTATCTGCAGTGCACAACGTTTTCCACATCTTAATGTTCAGGAAATATGTACACGACGAAAGCCATATCGTCAATTATGCTTCGTTGGACGTGAATAAAGATTTGACATACGAGGAAATCCATATCGCGATCTTCGAGAGGAAAGTTCAAATTTTGAGAAACAAAGAAACCCCATTAGTTAAAGTCCAATGGAAAAGACATGGAGAGGAGGAGGCCACTTGAGAAAGAGAAGACGAAATTCTAGCCATGTACCCCAACATTCTAAAATACGTAAGTCTAAATTTCGAGGACGAAATTTCTTTAAGTGGGGGAGGTTATAACGACCATGACCAAAATTTAAAATTTCTAATTAAACATCATTGTTACGACTTAATCTATTAAATTGAGAATTTATGCTAAACACCCGTCTAATCGAGAAGAAATTAATTATTTAATACTTTAGTCGGATCGAATTGTATGAAGGGCCATAATATTTAGTTAGCTGGGCTTCGAGCCCAATTTCTAATTTAAAAATCCATTCCTAACTTTGATTGGGCCAATATTTTACAATCTACTCAATTTTCGGGCCAAGCCCATCCTAAATAGGCCGAGCCTATAACCATATACAAGTCACAACTCACGCTTGAAAAAGACCCGGCTGCTCAATTTTTCTCCATTCTTACGTTCCAGCACAAACCCTACTGTTCACGTTCTTTTGCTCTCAAGAAACTTTCTTTAGCTGTAAATTTTCACAGATTCATAGCAAGGTAACTAGTTTTTTTTTATGTTCATATTGAAGCTTTTACTCAATTGTTGATTGTTTCCTTCTGTTCTGTATTGCCGTAAAACTATAATATACTCACACACCCACAAGTTTTCACAGCCAACTGTGAAATTCCCTTAAACTGTGAAACATAGACATCAATCAATACCTGTTAGTTCCTTGCTCTCATCATGGATAATCCAAATAATTTCCCAACTGCAAATTTTTCCTCCTATTGATTTATTTCAGAGAATTAACTACGCAAGTACATAACTGGAAGATGTATCAACACCAAAATAAAAGGAAGAAGGAAGAACATTTCATCCTCATATACTAGTGGATTGAAAATTTCTCCCAAATCATCTCAATACAACATCCATTCGCCGTCATCACCTTCATTTTCTCTCGTTTTCGATTCCTAAAAAAAAAATTCTGCATGAATAGTACCCGCGAGTGTGAATAGTACCTGGACATGGTTCTTGGACTCAATCTTTAAATTTCTTCAACAAATTGCTTCTTAGATAATAGTAGAGAGCAGTAGAACCAAAAACTTAATCTTATTCAATGAATTTTGGAAGGAAAACTCCCAATTTTTGCCGGATTCTCGACCAAAACTCGGCCACATTACAGCCCCTTTCTCCCTTCCCTCGCTGCCGACGTGACCACGAAATCCTGGAGGGTGCTCGCCTTTAGCGACGGCGACAGTTGCGGCCAGAAGCGGCATCGTGGTGGTGGACATGGCTGAGACTACCTCTCCGCTTCTCTCCCTCGTCTCTATGTTTGTAGCGTGTATGTGTGAAGGAAGTCTGAAAATTATTTGGCCCCAAATCTGATTTTAATACTCAATTGAGGAAATTGCAGCCCCAAGTCCCTCAAACTCTAAATTTAGTATAAGTAGTCCCAAGTTTCGACTGCCATCTCAATTGATCCCCTAAAGTCAATTATCCTCTTCAAGGAGGTCCAATCAAGTTTCAAAAGTTCATTTTAAGTCACCAAAATTGTGTACCTAATTTAGTTGAGTCCAATTGAATTCATATAAATTGCAACCAAACTCCCCAAGTTCTGATTTAACTCTAAATCGATCCCTAAACCATTGTGCTCCTTCAATCAAGTCCAAATTAAGTTTCAAAAGTTTATTTTAAACCCCTCAAGTTTCAATTGACTTTCAATTTAGTTCTAGTTGACTAATAGCTTTACTTTCCACCTTCAAATCAATACTTCGCTTTCAATTAAGCTCAAAGTAACTTTTAAAGTTTGCTATTAGGCCCTAAAACTTTTAAATTAAATGCTATAAGACCCGAATAAATTATTAAACTTCAATTTTAAGATTTAATTACTAAAGTTACATTTAATTTCTTCTATTAGACGACGTGAAAAGTCCATAGAGGCGTTAGCACCACACCAGCCCTAATTTCGAGGAATTTATGAGAACAACGACTTGAGGTGGGGTTTTACTTTATGCAAAATGGTTTACTTATCGCAAATAGTTTTATTTCTTGCAAAGTACTTTTATTTTGAAAAGCAATTGTTTATTTTAAGACCATGTCATATTTCTTTACATGCGATTATAATTTGTGGTATTTTCTATTTGACATACATGTGATGGTGTTAAGTACCATCTCCCATGGAATGGTGTTAAAAGCTATTCGGACAATCATAGTGACTTTCCCCCACATTGGATGGGAGTTTCCAACACTTGACTTTTCTATAGTTTGATTGCCTCTAATTGTAATTTCGTATATGGATATGTGATATGGTGAAATAATTTTTTTATTGTGCCCCAATGAGTATAACAACGTTATACTCACCACGTTATACTCACCCCAAATATTTAAACTCTTTTTCGGATTGAGGAGTCCGGCGAACCAGCGTGAGGCGGGGCGTCATCATCCACTTAATCCCATGTTAAATTAGTTTTCTTTTATTAGAGAATTATTTAAAACTTATTAGTATATTATTCTTGAGCTTCCGCATTTGGTTTAGAAGATTTAATTCGCTTATTTAGAAAATGAATATTGGTTATCAAATTGATGAATATTATTTCATTTAAGTGCGTGGATCTTGAACCTTATTATTATTATTATTATAAATGTTGTTGTTGTTGTTGTTGTTATTATTATTATTATTATTATTATTATTATTATTATTATTATTATTATTATTGAAAATTTTATTTAAAAAAATTATCGTCAAATTTCCACGTTTCAATTAAGTAAAGGCTACTTTAGTAACACTTCGATTATTCGAAAATCGGGGTGTTACATAAAGTAATTAATTAGATTAATCATATAACTAGATTAATCATATAATTTTATTGATATGAAATTAATTAGTTAATATGATTGACTAATTGATTTTGTTTAGATCCTTTTCTTTATTTGTCCAAAGTGTTTAGACAAATAATGTTATTACGCAAGATCTAAGAGTTCGAATTAATAATTCTTGTAATTACATATTTAATTGTTAAATTGTTGTAATTACTTGAATTAAGTTTCTTGAAATTGTTTCATAGCTTGTTGATATGGAATAAAATACTAAAGATTGTGAGATAATCTTTGAATAATTCAATAATAGATTAAAATTCATAATTTCAATGGTCTAATAGTTAGATTATTAAAAGATGTGTAATTTTAATGGGGCTATGTAATAAAAGAGTTTATTATAGCCTTTGATTATTGAATGAGGCTTTTTCGTTAAATCTTTTTATGGAAAATTCTTAGGCCTAATCAAATTGAGCTTTAAAGATGTCTCAAAATGCCTAGATTAATTAGCAGTCCAATGGGATTGGATATAATTAATCTTAATGGGTAAAAGTTCAACTAGTCGGTCTTGGCTAATTAATAAATTAAATTAAGATCTAATGGGATTGGACCTTAATTAATAAATTAATTAAAAGCCCAATTGGGTTGGCCTAATTAAATTACTTAGATTAAGACTTGAAGGATTCAATCAGATTGAACTTTTCAAATTTAATCTGATGTATAGTAATTTAAAATCCTAAATAGTTTGGAAGTTAAATTAAAAGCCCAATGTGATTGGACTCAATTATTTTAAGATAACCAATATAATTGGTCTTTATGATTAAAGTATAGGATTAATACCAATAAGATTGGTTAATAATTAAAACACTTTAATCATTTGAAAGAATTTGTGGAAATAATTAAATTAAAAGTTCAATATGATTGAACTTGGCTAATTTAATTTAGAGATCCATAAGTTTTCTTTTAAAAGGAAATTTTAAGTATAAAATTAAAAGGACAATAAGATTGGACTTACATAAATTTTGAACTTGAAAAACAAAGGCCTCAATCCGGTTGGATCCTTATAATTAAACATTTAAATTAATAAGATGAGATCTTATTTAATTAATCTTTAGGCGTTGAAATTATTAGCCCAATTAGATCCGTCAAGCCCAATTAGATTGGAGTTCAATGATCAAATCATGAGATTCTTTAATAATTATTGGGAGGTTAGGTGTATCCACACTTTAACCAAAAAGATTTTCTAATCCAATTGGATTGGACTTCAACAATTAAATCATGATATACTTTAATAGTTGTTGGAATGTTGGACGTGCCCATGCCTTAACCAAATAGATCTTCTAATCCAGTTGGATTGGACTTCAATAATTAAATCATTTCATGCTTAATTATATAATTAAAAGTTCAAGAAACTTTAACTATAAAACAATAAGTGGGTGAAGGATATATGACAATAAATCCCATGGCCTCCATTATTGACCAAAGCACCATGAGATTTAGATGGCCCCTAGTGACATGTTGGACGTCCTCCCTATGAAAGGTTTTCATTTAAATCAAAATTCAAGGCTTAGTTTCCGAAAAGATAGGATTTTTAAATTTGGTTCATAATTTAACTCCCCCTAGGCGACGGTTATGAATTAAATTTTAAAATCCCAAATAGTGGGTCACATTTATAAGGGTGCAATTAAATTGTTTAAATGCACCTAGGCCAAAAATAAAAGGTTAATAATAAATGATATTGAAGATATGAGATATCTTAGTATTTCATTTGTTATTTGAGATAGTCTCGATTTAATCGTTGTTTAATTTGATCGACGCTGAGGCGGCTTATTAAGTGCATCATGTATTATATTTATGATTCCTAAATTTCATTATATTTATGTGATATTTGTTTGATTTATTAAATGTCGCTACATTGTTTTTAATTTCAGCAATCATGTCTACTGGTCATGTTCTTACTTTACTTAATGAAAAATTGACTGGTGATTACTTTATAAAGTGGAAAAGTAACATTAACATTGCGATCGTCTGTGAGAACCTCAAGTTTATGTTGATGGAGGAATGTCCTCCCAAGCCCACTTTGAATACTGCTCGTAATGTACGGAAAGTATATGAAAAATGGGCGATGACAAACAACAAGGCTAAGGCCTACATGTTGGCCAGTATGAACGATGTGCTTAGGTTGAAGCATGGAAATTTGAACAATGTTTCAGAGATGATAGACTCTCTGTAAACCATGTTTAATCAGCAATCCAGTCCATCTAAGTATGAGGCCATTAAGAATGCCATGAATGCTAAGATGAACAATATGAAAAGTTCTAAAGGCAAGAACAAAGTTAAGATTGTAAAATCTAATGGCAAGTATTTCCATTGTGATTTTAAAGGTCATTGGATGAGAAACTGCTCTAAGTATCTTGCTGACCTAAAAGAGAAAAAGAAAGGTCAGTATAATTTACTTGTTCTAAAATCTTGTTTAGGAGCCATCGATTTTTCTATATGGATTGTTGATTCGGGTGCTATTAATCATGACCATTCTTCTTTGCAATTGCTTAGCTCTTATGAAGAGCTTGCCAAAGGGTTTTTCACAATGAGAGTTTGCAATGGAGCAGTGTTTTCGACAAGAGTAGTGCGAGTCGTTAAATTTAGATTTAATGATAGGATTTTGGTTTTAAAAAATGTTTATTTTATTAGTTTCCATAGAAATTTGATTTTTCTTTCAAAGTTACATGAACAATTTTATTCATTTTCTTTTAATAGTAATGAGATTATTATTTTGAGAAATAGTCGTGTTAATTATTATGCAATGTTGAAAAATGGACTTTGTCTTTTAAAACCAAATTAACTACAGCTGCTTAATGCCGAAATATTTAAACTAGAAGATTCCAAACCTAAAAGCAAAAGATCTCTCAAGATGATATCATATATCTTTGGCACCTAAGGTTAGGCCATATTTCCTTGGAAAGATTAGACAGGTTGGTAAACGATGGTCCTTTGAAAGAGCTAAATGTTGGCACACTACTACTTGTGAATCTTGCCTAGAAGGAAGTATGACTAAAAGATCTTTATTAGTAAAGAGAAATAGGTCCAAAAACCATTAAGAGCTTATACACAGTGATATAAGTGGTCCAATGACAACAAAAGCTTGGAATGTTTATGAATATTTCATTACCATTGTTGATGATTACTCAAGATATGGATATGTTTATCTTACGCAAATGGAGTCCAAGACTTTTTGAAAGTTCATGGGATTTCATGCGAAAGCCGAAAGGCAACTAGGTAAATCTTTGAATTGCCTTCGATCCAGTCTAAGTGGCAAGTATATTGATACTCAGTTCAAATATTATTAGCTAGAGTATGGTATTCTGTACTGACTCACTGCACGTAGTGAAACTCAGCAAAATGATGTTACTGAAAGGAGAAATTGTACTTTGCTTGATATAGTAAGGAGTGTGATGAACTACTTATCACTGTCAATCTCGTTTTGGGGCTAACGAGAGGTTGTTGGTTTTACAACCATCAAGAAGAAAAGATAGTTGTATTGACAAATGTCATCTTTCTTGAAAATGATCATATGCCTAATTTCAAGCCTTGGAGTAAGGTGGTACTCAAGGAGTTACTTAATGATAAGATCATTCCACGGCCAACAAGAGTTGTTGAAGAAACCATGAATGATACTATTGAAACAGATAAGAATCCCAAACCGCATCAATGCAGTGGGAGGGTGGTGAGACCGCCCCTCCATTGTTATCAAGAAGAAGAGGCAAATGTTGTCGTCTTTTATGAGTGGAAGGTGGTCCATTGTCATTCCAAAGTGGAATGAAAGATTCTAATAGAAAGAGGTGGCTTAAAGCTGTGAACCAAGAAATGGAGTCCATATATTCCAATTTTGTCTACATACTCGTAGATCTACTTGAGTAGGTCAGACCTATTTGGTGTAAATGGATCTATAAGAGAAAGAGATGAGTGGATGGGAAAGTGGAGGCTTTCAAAGAAAAGCTAATGGCAAGGATTAGACCCAGAAGAGGGATTTTTACTGTGAAGAGACTTTCTCGCCTGTAGTGATGCTTAAATCCATCTGTATCTTACTTTCAACCATAACAGTTTATAGCCCAAAGCCCTGGGCAAATGGTTTGCAAATTGTTTAGATCAATTTATAGACTAAAGTAAGCCTCTAGATCACAGAACCATAGATTTGATAAGACAATCGAGTCTTACGGTATTTGACCAAGTTTTGATGAGCCTTGTGTACAGATGAACATCAAATAATGTGGTATTTTTGGTGCTTTACAGGGACGACATTCTACTAATTGAGAATGGTGTCGAATAGTCATCGATTGTAAAGGGTTGGCTAGCCAATCGATTTCAAATGAAAGATTTGGGAGATGTAAGGTATATTCTTGGGATTCGAATCGTTTGCAATCACAAGAACAAATTAGTGGCATAGTCTCAAAGCCACTTATATTGATAAGATGCAGCTGCATTATGGAATGCAAGATTTCAAGAAGGGTTACCTACCAACCTGACCTGGAGTCGCTCCCTCCAAAGTGCAGTGTCCTAAGACGTCACAATATGTGGAGGACATGTGACACTATAGGTCAAATTGTTTTGAGAAGCACATACTAAGTATAGGAATTAGAGACATGCCCCACATGCTTTAGGGCAAGTGCGAGATTGTTAGGGATAGTGCCCTTAATGCATTGTTAGTCATACTTTGTTTTAGAAATTAATAAATGCGATATTTATTTTCGAACATATTAGCATGTTGCTTTCGATTTTATTGTCGTAAATATCATAGAATAAAATCTATAGTTTATTGCATGTAAACACAATCTTAGTATATAAGAGTTATGTACAAGATGATTAAGATTGTGGATCATAAACTTAAAACAAAGTCAATTATGAAATTAATTAAGTACGGGATCTTTAATTAAAGCATCACTAATGCGGCCGGTGAACATTGTGAATGTGATTGTCTTATCCGAACCATCAATGTGGAGACATCTAGATGGGGGCATTTACATATAATGAGATTAGATAGGACTTGGAACGATTTGATTTGTTATTTCACATCAAATTCCATTGTCTTTGTAAAATTCAAATTAAATCATAAAGATGATCATATATGGATAGATCTTACTATTGAGGTGAATATAAACTCCTGTTTGGTTCAATGTGCCTCTTAATTTGCTAGTTTACGTTTGCAATCGAGCATTCACAACACCGGCATCTTAGATTCGCATTCGAAATAAAAGGCTGGAAATATAATTCACATATATGGAATCCATTCATTCCTGCGGAAAGTAGAGAGACTATTCCCTCATTTATTAATTCTGGAACTGAGTGTTGGGCACAACTAATTTATAATTAGTACTACTCACTAGTGAATTAATGGTAAATGATGATAAAAAGTAATTGAGAAGGTAAATGGAAAATTCCTTGGTCAATTACGAATTGTCTATGGAGGATTAATCCATATGTAATAATTATATCAATAGACTGCTCAAATACATAGAGTAAAATATTCTATAATTAAGAAGAGTGCAATTCCTTATTTTTAGTGGAGTAATAATAGAATTAATAAGTAGGGAAAATTAATTAAAGAGTTTAATTATTTTTCCAATTTATTGGTGCTTCTCATTATAGGTCCATGGTCCCCGGTACGCGTTTCTAATTAATGACGGACTTGAATTACAGTTAAATAAATCCTAATAAAATATGGGAAATAGTTTCCATATTTATTAATGGCTTAAAGGTAAATATAATTAAATATGAGATATTAATTATATTTATTCTAATTATGGAATAATTATAAGAGTTAATAATATCCATAAATATTGAGAATATTTAATAGATATTATTTAACTGAAAGTTGAGTTATAATAGGATTTAACTCTCCATTCTAGAAGATTCTAGGGGTTGGATCCTAATAGGATTAGGCATATCCTACAACTATAAATATGAGATCTCTTGTTAGACAAGATATAACACTTCTACAGTTGTAGAAAATTCGTTTATTCTGTGAGAGAAATCTAACGAATTTTTTCTCTCATAGTATCGAGTTCAGGTGAGCTCAATAATAGTGTAGGATCCCACCTAAATCAATAAGCCAATTTTATGTTTTCATGAGTTGAAAACAACGTAGAGAAAGAATTAGGAATTCTAGGTCTGTATTTGGAGTACCCACACACTGCCGTCAATTGAGAGGATTATACTCGAAAGCTGTGGCTTCTACCAGATCTCATTTTGCGTCTTTTTTCAGATCCGATTTTGCGTAAGACGAATACGAAATGTTAGTTTACTAATTCTCATTAGATATATTAATTTAGATTAATTCATGATTTATCTTCATATAGTCGTTCTTTGATTTGTGAAATTTATGAAAATTTACAAAATCGCTTTCGCTATATCAGATCAGATCTAATAATTGGAAATGTTAAACACTAGAATTGTTTTGGCAACGCAATAATTTCTAACAAATGGAAATTATTGCATTGCCGGAACAATTCTAGCGTTTAAAATTTTTAGTTATAAGATCAGATCTGATATAGTGGAAGCGATTTTGTAAAATTTCATAAATTTTCACAAATAAAAGAATGACTATATGAATATAAATCATGAATTAATCTAAATTAATAGATATGGTTGGGAATTAGTAAACTAACCTTTCGTTAGAAACCACAGCCTTCCAGTACAATCCTCTCAATTGATGACAATGTGTGGGCACTCTAAATACAGATCAAGAATTCCTATTTCCTTCTCTATGTTGTTTTCAACTCATGAAAGCGTAGAGTTGGCTTACTGACTTAGGCGGGATCCTGCACTATTATTGAGCTTACCTGAGCTCAATATTAGGAGAGAAAAATTCGTTTGACTTATCTCACAGAAAAAACAAATTTTCTACAATTGTAAAAGTGTGTCTTGTCTAACAAAAGATCTCCTATTTATAATTGTAGGATATGCCTAATCCTATTAAGATCCAACCTGTCTTCAAGAATGGAGAGTTAAATGCTATTATAATTCAACCTTCAATTAGATAATATCTATTAAATATTGTCAATATTTGTAGATATTATTAACTATTATAATTATCCCATAATTAGAATAAATATAATTAATATCTCATATTCAATTATCTTTACCTTTAAGCCATTAATAAAAATGGATACTATTTCCCATATTTTATTAGGATTTATTAAACTGCATTTCAAGTCCGTCATTAATAAAAAAGGCGCACCGGAGACCATGGACCTATAATTAGAAGCTCCAATAAATTGAAAAAATAATTAAACTCTTTAATTAATTTTTCCAACTTTTTAATTCCATTACTACTCTACTAAAAATATGGAATTGCACTCTTCTTAATTATAGAATATCTTACTCTACATATTTGAGCAGTCCAATGATGTAATCACTACATATGAGTTAATCCTCCATAGACAATTCGTAATTAACCAAGGAATTTTCCGTTTACCTTCTCAATTACTTCTTATCCTCATTTACCCTTAATTCACTAGTGAGTTGTACTAATTACAAATTAATTGGGCCCAGCATTCAGTTCAAGAATTAACAAATGAGGTAATCGTCTCTCTACTCCCCGCAGGAAGGAATGGATTCCATATCTGTAAATTATATTCCCAGCCATTTATTTCAAATACGAATCTAAAATGCTAGTGCTGTGAATGCTCGGTTGCAAACATAAACCAGCAAATTAAGAAGCACATTGAAACAAACAGGAGTCTATATTCATCCCAGGATTAAGGTCTATCCATATATGATCATCTTTATGATTTAATTTGAATTTCACAAAGATAATGGAAGTTAATGTGAAATCGCAAATTAAATCGGTCCAAATCCTATATAATCTCATTATATGTAAATGCCCCCATCTAAATGTCTCTACATCGACGGTCCGGATAAGACGATCATATTCACAATGTTCACGAACCGCATTAGTGATGCTTTAATTAAAGATCCCATATTTTAATTAATTTCATCACGGACTTATTTTATGTTTATTATGCCTAATTTTAATCCTCTTGTATATAACTCTTATATACTGAGATTGTGGTTACATCCAATGAACTAGGAATTTTATTCTATGATATTTACGACAATAAAATTTCATGCAACATGCTAATATGTTCAAAAATGGTTGTTGCATTTATTAATTTCTAAAACGAAGTACGACTACAATGCTTTAAGGGCACTATCTCCAATAATCTCCACTTGCCATAAAGCATGTGTGGCATGTCTCTTATTCCTGTACTTCAAACGTGCGTCTCAAAACACTTCGACAGGCAGCATCTCATGTCCTCCACCTATTGCGATGTCTTGGGACACTGCACCTTGGAGAGGGCAACTCCAAATCAGGTTGGCAGGTAACGTTTCTTGAAATATTGCATTCTATAATGCAATTGCATCTTATCAATATAAGGGGCTTGAGACAATGCCAGTAATTCTATTTTCTTGTAATCTCGAACGATTCAAATCGCAAGAATATGACTTACATCTCCCAAATCTTTCATTTCTAATCGATTGGCTGGCCAACCCTTTACAAGTGATAACTATTCCACACCATTCTCAATGAGCAGAATGTCATCCCTGTAAAGTACGAAAAATACCACATTACCATTTTTTGATGTGCTTGTACACACAAGGCTTATCAAAACTCTGGTCAAATACCGTAAGACTTGATTGTCTCATCAAATCTATGGTTCCAAGACCTAGAGGCTCACTTTAGTCCATAAATGGATCTAAACAATTTGCAAACCTTTTGCTCTTGGCCTTGGGCTATAAACCATTATGGTTGAAAGTAAGATACATACGGATTTAAGCATCACTACATGCAAAAACTTATACATGTTGATATAAATGGTCCAATCAATGACCACACAAGCTGGGATTGGTTATGAGTATTTCGTTATCGTTGTTGATGATTACTCAAGATATGGATATGTTTATTTTATGCAAAAGAAGTCCAAGACTTTTTGAAAGTTCACAGGATTTCATGCGAAAACTGAAAGACAACTAGGTAAATCTTTGAAGTGCCTTCGATCTAGTCGAGGTGGCAACTATGTTGACACTTATTTCAAAGATTATTTGCTAGGGTATGGTATCTTGTAGCAACTCACTGCACCTGGTACACCTCAGCAAAGTGGTGTTGCTGAAAGCAGAAATTGTACTATGCTTGATATGGTGAGGTTCATGATAAGCTACTTGTCACTGCCAATCTCGTTTTCGGGTTAACGAGAGGAGGTTGGTTTTATGATCATTGAGAAGAGAAGGTAGTTGTATCGACAAGTGCCATGTTTCTTGAAAATGGACATATGACTAACTTCAAGCCTTGGAGTAAAGTGGTACTCGATGAGCTATTTAATGATAAGATCATTCCACGGCCAACCAGAGTTGTTGAAGATACTATGAGTGATACTATTGAACCACATTAGAATCCCAAACCTCGTCGATGCAGTGGGAGGGTGGTGAGACTGCATTTCCATTGTTATCAAGAGAAGAGGCAAATGTTGTCGTCTCTTATGGGTGGAAGATGTTCCGTTTTCATTCCAAAGTGGAATGAAAGATTCTGATAGAAAGAGGTGGCTTGAAGCTCTAAACCAAGAAATGGAGTCCATATACTCCAATTCTATCTACGTACTCATAGATCCACTTGCGTGGGTTAGACCTATTGGGTGTAAATATATCTATAAGAGAAATAAATGAGTAGATGGGAAAGTAGAGACTTTCAAAGCAAAGCTAATGGCAAGGGTTAGACCCAGAAAGAGAGAGTTGACTACGAAGAGACTTTCTTGCCTGTAGTGATGCTTAAATCCACCTATATCTTCCTTTCAACTGTAAAGATTTATAGCCCAAGGCCAAGAGCAAAAGGTTTGCAAATTGTTTAGATCCATTTATGCACTAAAGTAAGCCTCTAGGTCGTGGAACCATAGATTTGATGAGACAATCGAGTTTTACGGTATTTGACCAAATTTTTTATGAGCCTTGTGTGTACAAGCACATCAAAAAGGGACAAGTAGTATTTTTGGTGCTTTACATGGACGACATTCTACTCATTAGGAATGATGTGGAATAGTTATCTGTCGCAAAGGGTTGGAGAGCCAATTGATTCCAAATGAAAGATTTGGGAGACGTAAGTTATATTCTTAGGATTTGAATCGTTCGAGATCACACGAACAAATTATTGGCACAGTCTCAAAGTCTCTTATATTGATAAGATGCAGTAGCATTATAGAATGATAGATTTCAAGAAGGTTTATCTACCAACTTGACTTGAATCACCCTCTCCAAAGTGCAGTGTCCTAAGACATCGCAAGAGGTGAAGGATATGAGACGCGGCCTCTCAAAATGCTTGAGAAGCACATATTAAGTACCGGAATTAGAGACATGCCCCACATGCCTTAGGGCAAGTGGGAGATTATTGGGGATAGTGCCCTTACAGTATTATAGTTGTACTTTATTTTAGAAATTAACAAATGCGATATTTATTTTCGAATATATTAGCATGTTGCATGCGATTTTATTGTCGTAAATATCATAGAATAAAATCCCTAGTTTATTAGATGTAACCACAATCTTAGTATACAAAGTTATATACAAGAGGATTAAGATAATGGATAATAAACTTAAAACAAAGTCCGTGATGAAATTAATTAAAGTACGGGATCTTTAATTAAAGCATCACTAATGCGGCCCATAAACATTGTGAATGAGACCGTGTTATCCAGACCGCCGATATAGAGACATCTAGATAGGGGCATTTATATATAATGAGATTATACATGACTTGGACCGATTTAATGTGTTGTTTCACATTAAATTCCGTTATCTTTGTCAAATTCAAATTAAATCATAAAGATGATCATATGTGGATAGATCTTAATCCTGAGGTCAGTATAGACTCCTGTTTATTTCTATGTACTTCTTAATTTGCTGGTTTACGTTTGCAATCGAGCATTCACAACAATGGAATTTTAGATTCGCATTTGAAATAAATGACTAGGAATATAATTCATAGATATGGAATCCATTCCTTCCTGAGGAAAGTAGAGAGATGATTCTCTCATTTATTAATTCTGGAACTATGTGTTTGGCCCAACTAATTTATAATTAGTACCTAGTGAATTAATGGTAAATGAGGATAAGAAGTAATTGAGAAGGTAAACGGAAAATTCCTTGGTCAATTACGAATTGTCTATGGAGGATTAATCTATATGTAATGATTATATCAATAGACTACTCAAATACATAGAGTAAAATATTCTATAATTAAGAAGAGTGCAATTCCTTATTTTTAGTGGAGTAATAATGGAATTAATAAGTTGGGAAAATTAATTAAAGAGTAATTATTTTTCCAATTTATTAGAGCTTCTGATTATAGGTCCATGGTCCCCAGTACGCATTTCTAAATAATGACGGACTTAAATTATAGTTAAATAAATCCTAATAAAATATGGGAAATAGTTTCCATATTTATTAATGGCTTAAAGGTAAATATAATTGAATATGAGATATTAATTATGTTTATTCTAATTATGGGATAATTATAAGAGTTGATAATATCTACAGATATTGAGAATATTTAATAGATATTATTTAATTGCAGGTTGAGTTATAATAGAATTTAACTCTCCACTCTAGAAGATTCTAGAAGTTGGATCCTAATAAAACTAGGCATATCCTACAACTATTAAATACACATGTTGTCTAATAAGAGATCTCCTATTTATAGTGAGTGGTACTAATTATAAATTAGTTGGGTCCAATACTCAGCTCCAGAATTAATAAATGAGGGAATTGTATCTCTATTTCCCACGAGAAGGAATGGATTCTATATCTGTGAATTATATTCCCAACTATTTATTTCAAATGTGAATCTAAAATGCCGTGTTGTGAATGTTTGATTACAAACGTAAACCAGCAAATTAAGTAGCACATAGAAACAAGAAGGAGTCTATATTCACCTCAGGATTAAGATCTATCCATATATGATCATCTATATGATTTAATTCGAATTTCACGAAGATAACGGAATTTAATGTGAAATAACAAATTAAATTGGCCGAAGTCCTATATAATCTCATTATATATAAATGCCTCAATCTAGATGTCTCCGCATCAACGATCCGGATAAGACGGTCACATTTATACTGTTCACGGGCCGCATTAGTGATGCTTTTAATTAAAGATCCCGTACTTCAATTAATTTCATCACAGACTTTGTTTTAAGTTTTGTTATCCACAATCTTAATCCTCTGGTGCATAACTCATATATACTAAGATTGTAGTTATATCCAATAAGCTATAGATTTTATTCTATGATATTTATGATAATAAAATCACAAGCAACATGCTAATATGTTCAAAAATAAATATTGTATTTTTTAAGTTCCAAAACAAAGTACGACTAACAATGCTTTAAGGGCATTATCCCCAACAATCTCTCACTTGCCTTAAAGCATGTGGGGCGTGTCACTAATTCCTGTACTTAGCACGTGCTTCTCAAAACACTTCGATCGATAGTGTCTCATGTCCTCCACATATTGCGATGTCTTAGGACACTGCACTTTGGAGGAGGCGACTCCAAGTCAGGTTGGTAGGTAACCCTTCTTGAAATCTTACATTTTATAATGCAACTGCATCTTATCAATATAAGTGGCTTTGAGACTATGCCAATAATTTGTTCTTGTGATCTCAAACAATTCGAATCCCAAGAATATACCTTACGTCTCCCAAATCTTTCATTTGGAATCGATTGGCTGGCCAACCCTTTAAAACAGATGACTCTTCCACACCATTCTCAATGAGTAGAATGTCGTCTCTGTAAAGCACCAAAGATACCACATTACCATTTTGTGATGTACTTCTATACGCAAGGCTCATCAAAACTTTGGTCAAATACCGTAAGACTCGATTGTCTCATCAAATCTATGGTTCTGTGACCTAGAGACTTACTTTAGTCCATAAATAGATCTAAACAAACCTTTACTTAGGGCTTTGGGCTATAAACCTTTATAGTTGCAAGTAAGATACAGATGGATTTAAGCATTACTGCAAGCGAGAAAGTCTCTTCGTAGTCAACTTTCTCTTTCTGGGTCTAACCCTTGCCGTTGGCTTTTCTTGGAAAGCCTCCACGTTCCCATCTACTCATCTCTTTCTCTTATAGATCCATTTACACCCAATATGTCTGACCTACTTAGGTGGATCTACAAGTACGTAGACAAGATTGGAGTATATGGACTCCATTCCTTGATTTATAGATTCAAGCCACATCTTTCTATCAGAATCTCTCATTCTACTTTGGAATGATAGTGGAACATCTTCCACCCCATAAGAGATGACAATATTTGCCTCTTCTTCTTGATAACAATGGAGAGACAGTCTCACCACCCTCCCACTGCATCAATGCAGTTTGGGATTCTGATCTTGTACAATAGTATCATTCATGGTTTCTTCAACGACTATTGTTGGTCGTGGAATGATCTTATCATCAAGTAACACCTTGAGTACCACCTTACTCCAAGGCTTGAAGTTAGTCGTATGATCATTTTCAAGAAGGATGGCATTTGTCGAAACAACTACCTTCTCTTCTCGATGATCATAAACCCAACCACCTCTCGTTAACCCTAAAACGAGATTGATAGTGACAATTAGTTCATCACGCTCCTTATCGTATCAAGCAAAGTACAATTCTCCTTTCAGCAACACCACTTTGTTGAGGTGTACCAGGTTCAGTGAGTTGGTACAAAATACCATGCTCTAGTAAATAATCTTTGAACAAAGTATCAACATACTTGCCACCTTGACTAGATCGAAGGCACTTCAAAGATTTACCTAGTTGCCTTTCGGCTTTCGGATGAAATTCCGTGAACTTTTGAAAAGTCTTGGACTTAATTTGCATAAGGTAAACATATCCATATCTTAAGTAATCATCAACAACAGTAACAAAATACTCATAACCATTCCTAGCTTGTGTGGTCATTGGACCACTTTCATCAATATGTATAAGCTCTTAATGGTTCTTGGACCTATTTCTCTTTACTAATAAAGATCTTTTAGTCATATTTCCTTCTAGGCAAGACTAACGAACAAGACGTGTGCTAACGTTTAGCTTGTAACACCCCGTCCAGTTCCACATACATATACGTCACAATGACGTCAAATACACGCAGCGGATACATAATATCGTGTGGCCGTGCACTTACATCCGTAACAGGCCGCCTTCGGGCCGTGCACATCATATCGTATATTTTCTTTTCATTTCATAACATGAGTGGAACTAGACGTGCGTCCGTCATTCATATGTATACGAAGCCCTAATTTCCTTTCTTTAAAACATATAACGTAAAGCTAGGGTTTCGGTTTTCATTACATACCGCAAGATCTTTTGATTCTTCCCCAACGCACCACATCATAGCATCATGTGACCCTTCGCCCACTCTCCACGCTCAGTACCTTCAACACACATACAACATACGCACATAATGAGTCATCAAGACTCAGTGGATAATAGATGCAATGCAATGCATGTCACACGTTTACTTTGGGCCCCAATTACAAATCATGTGAATACGTGGCGCCGTTCATTCATTAGCTAGGCCTTTTCTTTACAGGGAGTAGATCCCCTGAAGACCCGCTTTTCATAACATACGGGGCGTAGATCCCCCGACTGACCACGTCTTTATGGGGCGTAGATCCCCCATGTAGCCAGTTTACATCATTCATATGTAAACACATGATTGGTAACCGTTCACACACATATGCTCATGATACGTTGACATAAACGTTACCTCTTTATGCCTTGTTCCTTTCACATCGTCATCATTCATAACGTATAAGCAAGGCTAGATGATCATATCGTAACGTAAACACTTGACACGTTTCATAAACAAAGGACATTACATGAATATAAGGTGGACGTTAACACATAACTCATATAACGCCACAACATTCACACAGACCATATAGAGAGATTGACATTATATAAAGCTCGTCACACTCACAAAGCATGCTATCAAGTCAAGCTCATCACCCTCTTTGTTCATAGCCTATATCATCCAATAACTAGGTTTCTTCTACTTAAGGCCAAACAACGTTTAGACATGGCATGGAGGGTCATACGAGGCACGTAAACACATACATATCATCAACATCTCAAGCCAACAACATAACACCAAACCAAGGGATCCTGGCATGCTTCTAAGTTCCATAATCATCATACACATTCCATGTCTTGTTTAATTCAAGTATAAAGCATGCAATTGCATCATAAAGCATGTAAAGCAAGTATTACCCACCATAAAAGAAGCTCAACAAGCATGGAGAAGCTCTCCTTCCTTCCTCCTTCCTTTCCTCTTCTTCCTTTCCTTCCTTCCTTTCTTTTGTAATCATAACTTACCTTCATGTGAGATGGAGTTTGGGATGATTACATGGATGTTTGGGGTTCTTGGAGAGGTTCTTGGGTGTCCTATGGATCTTAGAGACACATTAGAGTGGAAGAAATACCCAAAAATATCAAGAAAAGTCGAGAAAACTCACTTTGCCGACATGAAATTACGGCCGTATGTCCTTGAATTACGGCCGTAATGCCTTCTGCTGAAAATTTTCTACACTGGCGGCCGTCAATGTTTTGGTCATAACTTTTGCGTCCGATGTCCAAATGAGGTGATTCAAAGCTTTTTGCAATCTAGACTCAATGGACTACAACTCTTAAGAAGACATCATCTTCAAAATCCAATTCGTTTCAAAGATGTGTCGTTTTGAACCTCGATGCTTTCTTCTTTCTTCTCCCTCTCTTCTCTTGTAATCAAGGTTACATAGGGATTACATGCACTTGTTTCTTGATTTAGATCATGGAGAGGGTTTTGGCATAATCTTGGGAGTGTTATGGGAGTGCTTGAACTGAGCTCACATGAATAATCCTCAAGAAATGACCTAGAAGACCTTAAAATCAGTTTCTGCCGACTTAAAATTACGGCCGTAACTTTCTCATTTACGGCCGTAAACCCTGAATTACGGCCGTAACACCATAACCTTACGGTCGTAACCTGACCCATACGGCCATATCAAACCATCATACGGCCGTAATAACCTCTCTGAAACTTTTGGACATTTTCCGTTGTTCACCATTTACGGCCGTAACCATTATACCTTACGGCCGTAACCATCCTTTTTACGCCAGAACACTGAACCCTTACGGCCGTATCTCGACATTTACGCCATAATTCGGTTCTGCGAAATTTTCCCATTTTCCTCATTTCGAAGGCCGTTTCGCATTCCGGGGCATATCCTACACCTCAAAGCATATCGTGAACGTATCACATACACGCGTAGCATGCCGAAACATCATCATGTCATTTCATATCAAATACGGGAACACATATGGATTTATATACGAAATCATATACGTTTTCGGGACGAATTCGGGCGGGTCATTACATAGCTCCTTTAAAAGACCATCCTTTACAAGCGTGTTTAATCTTTCCAAGGAAATATGGCCTAAACTTAGGTGCCAAAGATATGTTTTATCATCTTTAGAAATCTTGTGTTTTTTAGGTTTGGGGTGTTCTACTTTAAATATTTCAACATTAAACAGTACATGGTGATTTATTTGGTTTAAAAGATAGAGTCCATTTTTCAAAATTGCAATCTAAATTTAATGACTCCCACTCTTCTTGACGAAACCATTGCTCCATTGCAAACTCTCATCATGTAAGAATCCTCGACAAGCTCTTCACAAGAACTAAGTAGCTGCAAAGAAGAACATACATGATTAGTAGCCCTCGAGTCAACTATCCGCATAGAAGAATCAATGGCTACTAAACAAGATTCTAGAACAAGTAAATCATATTTACTTTTCATTTTCTCCTTTGGGTCACTGAGATACTTCGGGCAGTTTCTCATCCAATTACCCTCAAAATCACGATGGAAACACTTTTCATAAGGTTTTGCAATCTTAGCTTTCTTCTTGCCTTTAGAACTCTTTATTTTGTTGATCTTAGCATTTATGGCATTCTTAATAGCCCCATGCTTAGATGGACTGGATTGATGATTGAACATGGCTTACAGACAGTCCATCATCTCTGAAACGTTGTTCATATTCCAATGCTTCAACCTAAGAACATCATTCATATCGGCCAACATATAGGCCTTAGTCTTATTGTTTGCCATCACCCATTTCTCATATATTTCCCGTACATTACGAGGAGCATTCAGAGTGGGCACTAGAGGACATTCTTCCGTCAGCATAAATTTGAGGTTCTCACAGACGAGCGCAATGTTATTGTTACTTTTCCACTTTATAAAGTTATCACAAATCAATTTTTTATTAAGTAAGAATAGGACTAGTAGACATAAAGTAAAAGCAGGGCTAGTAGACATGATTGCTGAAATTAAAACAATATAGCGACATTTAATAAATCAAACAAATATCACAGAAATATAATGATCAAATTTAGGAATCGTAAATATGATTCATGGTGCACTTAATTTATCCTACCAATTGTAAGAAAATTTAATCTCACATTTAATAAGCAGCCTTAGGGTCGGTCAAATTAAATGACGATTAAATCGAAACTATCTCAAATAATAAATGAAACACTAAGATATCTCATATCTTCAATATAGTTTATTATTAACCTTTTATTTTTGGTCTATGTGTATTTAAACAATTTAATTGCACCCTCATAAGTGTGACCCAATATTTTAGATTTTAAAATTAAATCCATAATCGCCGCCTTAGTGTAGGTAAATTGTGAACCAAATTTGAAATCCTATCCTTTTGGAAACTATGCCTTGAATTTTGATTTAAATAAAAACCTTCCTTAGGAAGGACGTCCAATGCGTCACTCGGTGCCATTTAAATCTCATGGTGCTTTGGTCAATAGTGGAGGCCGTAGGCTTTATTGTTATATATCCTTCACCCACTTATTATCTGCCATTTTTTTGAAATTACTTCGTTACCCGAACAATTTTGGCATTTAAAATACTCAATTATCAGATTAGATTTGATATAGCGAAAGCAATTTTGTAAAATTTCATAAATTTTCACAAATCAAAGAATGACCATATGACTATAAATCATGAATTAATCTAAATTAATATATCTGGTTCAAAATTAGTAAATTAACCTTTAGAAGTAGTCTTATGCGAAATTGAATCTGAGAAAAGCCACGAAAACGAATCTAGTAGAGACCACAACTTTCCAGTATAATCCTCTCAATTGACGGCAGTGCGTGGGCACTGCAAATACAGACCTAGAATTCCTAATTCTTTCTCTAAGTTGTTTTCAACTCACAAAAACGTAGAGTATGGCTTACTTATTTAAGTGGGATCCTATACTATCATTGAGCTTATCCGAACTCAATATTAGGAGAGAAAAAATCGTTGATCTATCTAACACAAAAAACAAATTTTCTACAATTGTAAAAGTGTGTCTTGTCTAACAAGTGATCTCCTATTTATAGTTGTAGGATATGCCTAATCCTATTAGGATCCAGCCTATAGAATCTTTTAGAATGGAGAGTTAAATCCTGTTATAACTCAACCTTCAGTTAGGTAATATATATTAAATATTTTCAATATTTGTAGATATTATTAACTCTTATAATTATCGCATTATTAGAATAAACATAATTAATATCTCATGTTCAATTATATTTATCTTTAAGCCATTAATAAATATGGAAATTATTTTCCATATTTTATTAGGATTTATTAAACCGTATTTCAAGTTTGTAATTAATTAAAAAGGCGCACTGTGGATGTGGAGACATGTAGATAGGGGCATTTATATATAATGAGATTATATAGGTCTTGGACCTATTTAATTTGTTATTTCACATTAAATCCGTTGTTTTTGTGAAATTCAAATTAAATCATAAACGTGATCGTATATGAATAGATCTTAATCTTGAAGTGAATATAGACTCTTATTTATTTCTATGTGCTTCTTAATTTCCTGGTTTACGTTTGCAATCGAGCATTCACAACACTGGCATTTTAGATTCCCATTTGAAATAAATGGCTGGGAATATAATTCATAGATATGGAATCCATTCCTTCCTGGGGGAAATAGAGAGAGGATTCCCTCATTTATTAATTCTGGAACTGAGTGTTGGGCCCAACTAATTTACAATTAGTACCACTCACTAGTGAATTAATGGTAAATAAGGATAAGAAGTAATTGAGAAGATAAATGGAAAATTCATTGGTAAATTATGGATCGCCTATGGAGGATTAATCCATATGTAGTGATTATATCAATGGACTGCTCAAATACGTAGAGTAAGTGATAGTGTAAATCCTCAAGCATACAGTGTTGTTGTACTCACGGGTCGTCTCACAGGGAGGTTAAAGTTGTCTATTCCTCTTTCACCAATTAATTAGCTAAATCGTCCGGGTTTTTATCGTGGAATGAATAAGAACTACTCTTAACTAAAGTAGCAAAGCAATTAAATAATGTAACCGAATGAAGCGGTATAAATTTCAATGTTAAAAACGGGGATTAGGGTGCCATATGCTCTAATTGACAATGAATATTTTTTTCCTAGGGATAAATGTAGGTGTGAAAGATAAAACTAAAGTTGAGAAATTAATTTCTAACTTTTTCCCAAGCTTAGAAGGTCTCCACGGTTGTCTAGGTCACTCTCGTGATCAAAGATTAGCCGTGTCTATGCTAGGGGGTCCACAAGGAGAAATCAACCTCTCGGTGCTTGACTCGTTGTACGATGAATTGAAACCGGATGAGCGCTATACCGACATCAATCATTACGAATTATAGCATAGAAACCCTAGTTTAATTATCCACACTAACAACCAATTCTAATTACACGTTCATTGCAATTAGGGTAGATGAACCCTAATCCCCAAAAGGGGATTACTCCTCCATATTAAGAATTGACACAATTAAAGAAATTAATCCGCAAGAATTCATGTATAAATAGATAAAAACCTAATTAGATGAATTTAAATGAATAAAGTAAGAAATACTGACTATAAAGATCAGTCCACAATAGCTTGAGATGATGGAGAAGTTGTAATCCTCAATTCTTGAAAAATAATCCAAAAGCAAGTTGTAATTTAATCTAAAACTAATGTTTTTGATGATGAAAAGAAGAGAGAATACATAAGCTAGGTAAAACTATCCCTAAACTAGTATAGCCGTCTTCTATTAGCCTTGGGGAGCTTTTTATATGCGCTCCAATGGCTGATTAAACCGTAAAAAATGCGGAGGTCAAAAATCCCGTCGCACAGGCCGTGCAAAGCGGCACAGGGGCATGCGGAATGGCATAGGGGCCGTGAGCAATGGCACAGGGGGCCGTGCAGTCATCTGGTTCTGTGCACTTTCTGGTTATATGAAAAATGACTTTTTCTCCCATTTTTTCTTCCTCACGCTCTTGTATCTCGGGGTCTTCTCGTTGGTGGCGATTCTTCAACTTTTAGCGTCTAAAATGCCTGCACACCACAAACAAAGAAAAGGAGAGCAATACCCATTCGGAACAACAAATATCGTACAAAAGCACGTAAACGAGCTATACTCAATCCAAAATGGGAGGCAAAATGGGATTAAAAGGAATATGAAACACACGCATATCAGTAAGATATTAAATAATTAAGAAGAGTGCAATTCCATATTTTTAGTGGAGTAATAATGGAATTAATAAGTTGGAAAAATTAATTAAAGAGTTTGATTATTTTTTCCAAACTATTGGAGCTTCTAATTATAGGTCCATTGTCCCCGGTCCGTATTTCTAATTAATGATGGACTTGAAATATAGTTTAATAAATCCTAATAAAATAGAGGAATTAGTTTCTATAATTATTAGTGGCTTAAAAGGTTAATATAATTGAATATGAGATATTAAGTATATTTATTCTAATTGTGGGATAATTATAAGAGTTAATAATATCTATAGATATTGAGAATATTTAGTAGATATTATTTAACTGAAGGTTGAGTTATAATAGAATTTAACTCTCCATTCTAGAATATTCTAAAGGTTAGATCCTAATATGATTAGGCATATCCTACAACTATAAATATAAGATCTCTTATTAGACAAAATATAACACTTCTACAGTTGTAGAAAATTCGTTTCTTCTGTGAGACAGATCTAACGAATTTTTTCTTTCATAGTATTGAGTTCAGATAAGCTCAATAACAGTGTAGGATCCCACCTAAGTCAATAAACCAACTCTGCGTTGTCATGAGTTGAAAAAACATAGAGAAATAATTAGGAATTCTAGAGAAAGAATTAGGAATTCTAGATCTGCATTTGGAGTGCCCAAACACTGCCGTCAATTGAGAGGATTGTACTTGAAGGCTGTAGCTTCTACCGAATCTGATTTCGTAGCTTTTGCTAGATTCAATTTCGCGTAAGACTACTACTAAAGGTTAGTTTACTAATTTTCCGTTAGATCTATTAATTTAGATTAATTCATCATTTATATTCATATGGTCATTCTTTGATTTGTGAAAATTTATGAAATTTTACAACATCGCTTCCGCTATACCAGATCTGATGTGATAATTTGAAATTTTAAACACTAGAATTGTTCCAGCAATGCAATAATTTCCAAAAACCAGGTCATTTAGATTTAATGATCGGCATTTGGTTTTAAACAATGTTTATTTTATTCCTAGTTTCTGTAGAAATTTGATTTCTGTTTCAAAGTTGCACGAACAATTATATTCGCCTTCTCTTAATAGTAATGAGATTATTATCTTGAGTAATGGTCGTGATGTTTATTCTGCAACGTTGGAAAATGGACTTTATGTTTTAAAGCCAACTGATCAACCACTGCTTAATGTCGAAATGTTTAAAATAGAACATCCAAAACCTAAAAAGCAAAAGATTTCTCAAGATGATAAAACATATCTTTGGCACCTAAGGTCAGGCCATATTTCCTTGGAAAGATTAGACAGGCTGGTAAAGGATGGCCCTTTAAAAGAGCTAAACGTTGACGCACTACCTGTTTGTAAATCTTGCCTAGAAGGAAAAATGACTAAGAGGTCTTTCTCTGGAAAGGGCAATAGGGCCAAAAAATCGCTAGAGCTTGTAGACAGTGATGTATGTGGTCCAATGAACACACAAGCTGGGGGTGTTTTTGAATATTTCGTCACTTTTATCGATGATTACTCAAGAGATGGGTATGTTTATCTCATGCGAAAGAAGTCCGAGACCTTTCGACAGTTCAAGGAATTTCATGCGGAAGCAGAAAGGCAACTAGGAAAATCTTTGAAATGCCTTTGATCCGATCAAAGTGGTGAGTATGGTGGTACTTAATTCAAAGATTATTTGCTAGAGCATAGTATTTTGTTCCAACTCACTGCACCTAGTACCCCTTAACAAAACTGGGTTGCTGAAAGGATAAATCGCACTTTGCTTTATATGGTGAGGTCAATGATGAGCTACTCGTCACTGCCTATCTCATTTTGGGGGTATGCAATTGAAATGGCTACATACATTTTGAATGTAGTGCCATCAAAGTTGATCCAAAAGACACCTCTAGAGTTATGGAATGGGAAAAAGCCTAGTTTATCTCATTTTCGTATATAGGGTGGCCAGCATATGTGTTGGAAGGAAAGGCTGGGAAATTGCATCCACGTTCAAAAATATGTTTGTTCGTGGGATATGCCAAAGGAACGAGAAGAGGTTGGTTTTATGATCCTCGAGAGAAAAAGGTGATTGTATCGACAAATGACATCTTTCTTGAAAATGATTATATGACCAACTTCAAACCTGGAAGTAAGATAGTACTCGAGGAATAACTTGATGATGGGATCATTCCACTGCTAACAAAAATTGTTGAGAAAACCATTAATAATGCTATTGAGCCAGATTAGAATCCTAAACGGCCTTGACGTAGTGGGAGGGTGGTGAGACCTCCTCTCCGCTATCGTCAAGACGATGAGGAACATGTTGCCATCTCTGACGGGGTTGAAACTGATCCGTTGTCATTTCAACATGCAATGAATGATTATGACAAAGAGAGGTGGCTTGAAGCTATGAAACAAGAAATAGAGTCTATCTACTTCAATTTTGTCTGGGTACTTGCAGATCCATTTGAAGAGGTTAGACCAATTGGGTGTAAATGGGTCTATAAGAGAAAGAGAGGAGTAGATGGGAAAGTAGAGACAAAGGGTTATACCCAGAAAGAGGGAGTCAACTATGAAGAGACTTTTTCGCCCGTAGCCATGCTTAAATCTATTCGCATCTTACTTTCTATTGCTGCTTATTTCGATTATGAGATATGGGAAATGGATGTCAAGATGGCTTTTCTGAATGGCCATTTAGACGAAGAAATCTACACGCAGCAACCAGAAGGATTTGTAGCTGAAGGCCAAGAGCAAAAGGTTTGCAAATTGCTTAAATCCATTTATGGACTAAAGCAGGCCTTTAGGTCATGGAACCATAGAGTACGGTTTTGACCAAAGTATTGATGAGCCTTGTGTATATAAGCACATCAAGGATGGTCAAGTAATATTTTTAGTGCTTTACGTGGACGACATTCTACTCATTGGGAATAATGTGGAAAAATTGTCTGGTGTGAAGGGTTGGCTAGCCAAGCAATTCCAAATGAAAGATTTGGGAGATGCAAATTATATTCTTGGGATTCAAATCGTTCGAGATCTCAAGAACAAATTATTGGCATTGTCTCAGGCCTCTTATATCTATAAGATACTATTGCGCTACAGAATGCAAGATTCCAAGACGGGTTACCTACTAACCCGACATAGAGTCATCCTTTCCAGGGAGTAGTGTCCTAAGACACCAGAACAAGTAGAGGACATGAGACACGTCCCCTATGCCTCTATGAGGAATTATATGCTTGTATATTTAGGTGAAGACCTTAAAATAGATGATTACACTGACTTTGATTTCCAATCAGACAGAGATGCTCGAAAGTTGATATCTGGATTAGTGTTTACTCTTTGTGGTGGTGCCATAGTCTGGAGAAGCATTAAGCAATCCAGCACAGCTTACTCAACCATGAAGGCCGAATATATGGCTACTTCTAAAGCTGCTAAAGAAGCAGTATGGCTTAAGAAGTTCTTTTCTTATTTGGAAGTTGTTCCAAATATGGATATGCCACTCACTTTATGGTGTGACGATATTGGGGTAGTGGCTAATTCAAAGGAACCTCACAGTCACAAGAGTTCAAAGCATATAGAAAGAAAATATCACTTGATCCGAGAAATAGTGCAGAGTGGTGATGTGTCAATCCTTAAGATTACCTCTGTTAACAACCTCGCCGATCCGTTTACCAAAACGCTGCCTGCAAAAGTGTTTGAGAAGCACACATTGAATTTAGGACTTAGAGACATGCCCACATGCTTAAGGGCAAGTGGGAGATTGTTGGGGATAGTGTCCTTAAAGCATTGTCTTAGAAATAAATGAATGCGACATTTATTTTCGAACATATTAATATATTGCATGCGATTTTATTGTCGTGAATATCATAGAATAAAATCCCTGGTTTATTGGATGTAACCACAATCTTAGTATATAAGAGTTATATACAAGAGGATTAAGATTGTGGATAATAAACTTAAAACAAATTCCGTGATGAAATTAATTAAAGTATGGGATCTTTAATTAAAGCATCACTAATGCAGCCCATGAACATTGTGACTGTGACCGTCTTATCCAGACTGTTGATGTGGAGACATCTAGATGGTGACATTTATATATAATGAGATTACATAGGATTTGGACCGATTTAATTTGTTATTTCACATTAGATTCCGTTTTTTTTGTGAAATTCAAATTAAATCATAAACATGATCATATAGGAATAGATCTTAATCCTGAGATGAATATAAACTCCAGTTTATTTCTATGTACTTTTTAATTTCCTGGTTTACATTTGCAAGGAAGCATTCACAACACTGGCATTTTAGATCCGCATTTGAAATAAATGGCTGAGAATATAATTCATAGATATGGAATCCATTCCTTCCTGGGGGAAGTAGAGAGACGATTCCCTCATTTATTAATTCTGAAACTAAGTGTTGGGACCAGCTAATTTATAATTAGTACCACTCACTAGTGAATTAATGGTAAATAAGGATAAGAAGTAATTGAGAAGGTAAACGGAAAATTCCTTGGTCAATTACAGATCGCCTATGGAGGATTAATTCATATGTAGTGATTATATCAATGGACTGCTCAAATACGTAGAGTAAGATATTAAATAATTAAGAAGAGTGCAATTCTATATTTTTAGTGGAGTAATAATGGAATTAATAAGTTGGAAAAATTAATTAAAGACTTTGATTATTTTTTTCCAAATTATTAGAGTTCTAATTATAGGTCCATGGTCCCCGGTATACATTTAATAAATCCTAATAAAATAATGGCTTGAAGGTACATATAATTGAATATGAGATATTAATTATATTTATTCTAATTATGGGATAATTATAAGAGTTAATAATATCTATAAATATTGAGAATATTTAATAGATATTATTTAACTGGAGGATGAGATATAATAGGATTTAACTCTTCATTTTAGAAGATTATAGAGGTTAGATCCTAATAGGATTAGACAAGATATAACACTTCTATAATTGTAGAAAAATCATTTCTTCTATGAGACAGATCTAACAAATTTTTCTCTCCTAATATTGAGTCCAGGTAAGCTCAATAATAGTGTAGGATCCCACCTAAATGAGCAAGCCAACTCTAGGTTTTCATGAGTTGAAAAAAACGTAGAGAAATAATTAGAAATTCTAGATTTATATTTGGAGTGCCCACACGCTACCGTCAATTGAGAGGATTGTATTGGAAGGTAGTGGTTTCTGCCAGATCTGATTTCATAGCTTTTCCCAGATCCGATTTCGCATAAGACTACTTCTAAAGGTTTAGTTTACTAATTTCTCATCAGATCTATTAATTTAGATTAATTCATGATTTATATTCAAATTTTCATTCTTTGATTTTTGAAAATTTATGAAATTTTACAAAATCGCTTCCGCTATAGCAAATCTGATCCGATCACTTAAATAATATCTATTAAATATTCTCAATATTTGTAGATATTATTAACTCTTATAATTATCCCATAATTAGAATAAATATAATTAATATATCATATTCAATTATATTTATCTTTAAACCATTAATAAAATTGAAAATTGCTTCCCATATTTTATTAGGATTTATCAAACTGTATTTCAAGTCCGTCATTAACTAGAAAGGCACACCGGGGACCATGGACCTATAATTAGAAGTTCCAATAAATTGGAAAAATAATTAAACTCTTTAATTAATGTCCCAACCTAATAATTCCATCATTACTCCACTAAAAATAACAAATTGCACCATTCTTAATTATAGAATATTTTATTATATGTATTTGAGTAGTCCATTGATATAATCATTATATATGGATTAATCCTCCATAGACAATTCGTAATTGACCAAGGAATTTTTTGTTTACCTTCTCAATTATTTCTTATCCTCATTTACCCTTAATTCAATAGTGAGTGGTACTAATTGTAAATTAGTTGGGCCAAACACTCAGTTCCAGAATTAATAAATGATGGAATCATCTCTCTACTTCCCGCAGGAAGGAATGAAGTCCATATTTGTGAATTATATTCTCAACCATTTATTTCAAATGCGAATCTAACATCCCAGTATAGTGAATGCTCGATTGCAAACGTAAACCAGCAAATTAAGAAGCACATAGAAACAAACAAGATTCTATATTCACCTCAAGATTAAGATCTATCCACATATGATCATCTTTTACGATTTAACTGAATTTCACAAAGATAACGGAATTTAATGTGAAACAACAAATTAAATCGGTCCAAGACCTGTATCATCTCATTATATATAAATGCCCCTATCTTGATGTCTCCACATCGACGGTCTAGATAAGACGATAACATTCACAATGTTCACGGGCCGCATTAGTGATTCTTTAATTAAAGATCCCTTACTTTAATTAATTTCATCACAGACTTTGTTTTAAGTTTATTATCCACAATCTTAATTCTCTTTTACACAACTTTTATATACTAAGATTATGGTTACATCTAATAAACTAGGGATTTTATTTTATGATATTTACGAAAATAAAATCGCATGCAAGATGCGAATATGTTGGAAAATAAATATCGCATTTATTAATTTCTAAAACAAAGTGCAACTACAATTCTTTAAGGATACTATCCCCAACAATCTCCCACTTGCCCTGAAGCATGCGGGGCATGTCTCTAATTCCTGTACTTAATATGTGCCTCTCAAACACTTCGAGGGGCAACGTCTCATGTCTTTTACCTCTTGCAATGTCTTAGGACACTGCAATTTGGAGAGGGCGATTCCAAGTCAAGTTGGTAGGTAACCTTTCTTGAAATCTTGCATCCTATAATGCACTGCATCTTATCAATACTAGAGACTTTGGGACTGTGTCAATAATTTGTTGTTGTGATCTCTAACAATTCGAATCCCAAGAATATAACTTCCATCTCTCAAATCTTTCAGTTGAAATCAATTGGCTGGCAAACCCTTTATGATAGATAACTATTCCACATCATTCCTAATGAGTAGAATGTTGTCCATGTCAAGCACCAAAAATACCACTTTACCATTTTTGATGTGCTTATGCACACAAGGGTCATCAAAACTTTGGTCAAATACCATAAGACTCGATTGTCTCATCAAATCTATGGTTCCCTAACCTAGAGGCGTACTTTAGTCCATAAATGGATCTAAACAATTTTCAAACCTTTTGCTCTTGGCCTTGGGCTATTAATCTTTACGGTTGAAAGTAAGATACAAATGGATTTAAGCATCACTACAAGCGAGAAAGTCTCTTCGTAGTCAACTCTCTCTGGGCTTAACCCTTGCCTTTAGCTCTGCTTTGAAAGTCTCCACTTTCCTAGCTACTCATCTCTTTCTCTTATAGATCCATTCACACCCTAGAGGTCTAACCTACTCAGGTGGATCTACAAGTATGTAGATAGAATTTGAGTATATGGACTGCATTTCTTAGTTTACAACTTCATGCCACCTCTTTTTATCAAAATCATTCATTCTTCTTTAGAATGACAATGGAACACCTTCCACCCATAAGAGACGACAACATTTGTCTCTTCTTCTTGATAACAATGCAAAGGCAATCTCATCACCCTCCCACTGTATCGATGTGGTTTGGGATTCTTATCTGGTTCAATAGTATCATTCATGGTTTCTTCAACAACTATTGTTGGTCGTGGAATGATATTATCATTTAAGTAACTCCTCGAGTACCACCTTATTCAAAGGCTTGAAGTTAGTCATATGATCATTTTCAAGAAAGATGACATTTGTCAATACAACTATCTTCTCTTCTTGATGATCATAAAACTAACCACTTCTCGTTAACCCCAAAACGAGATTGATAGTGACAAATAGTTCATCACACTTGTTAATGTATCAAGCAAAGTACAATTTCTCATTCAGCAACACCACTTTGTTGAAGTATACCAGGTGCTGTGAGTTGGTACAAAATACCATGCTCTAGCAAATAATCTTTGAACTAAGTATCAACATACTTGCCATCTCGACTAGACCGAAGGCACTTCAAAGATTTACCTAGTTGCCTTTCGGCTTTCGCATGAAATCCTATGAACTTTCAAAAAGTCTTGGACTTGCAAAGTTTAATTCTTAGGATTCGAATCGTTCGAGATCACAAGAATAAATTATTGGCACAGTCTCAAGGTTTCTTATATTGATAAGATGCAGTTGCATTATAGACTGCAAGATTTCAAGAAGGGTTACCTACCAACTTGACTCAGAATCGCCTTCTCCAAAGTGTAGCGTCCTAAGACATCAAAGAGGTGAAGGGCATGAGACTCTGATATCGAAGTATTTGAGAAGCACATATTAAGTACAAGAATGAGAGACATGCCACACATGCTTTAGGGCAAGTGGGAGATTGTTGGGGATAGTGCCCTTAAAGCACAATAGTTATACGTTGTTTTAGAAATTAATAAATGTGATATTTATTTTCGAACATATTAGCATGTTGTATGCAATTTTATTATCGTAAATATAATAGAATAAAATCCCTAGTTTATTAGATGTAACCACAATCTTACTATATAAAAGTTATGTACAAGAGGATTAAGATTGTGGGTAATAAACTTAAAACAAAGCTGTGATGAAATTAATTAAAGTACGGGATCTTTAATTAAAGAATCACTAATGCGGCCCGTGAACACTGTGAATGTGACCGTCTTATCCGGACCGTCGATGTGGAGACATCTAGATGGGGGCATTTATATATAATGAGATTATATAGGACTTGGAACGATTTGATTTGTTGCTTCACATTAAATTCCATTATCTTTGTGAAATTCAAATTAAATCACAAAGATGATCATATGTGGGTAGATCTTAATCCTGAGGTGAATATAGACTCTTGTTTGTTTCTATGTGCTTCTTAATTTGCTAGTTTACGTTTGTAATTGAGCATTCATAACACTGGCATTTTAGATTCTCATTTTAAATAAACGGCTGGGAGATATGGAATCCATTCCTTCCTACGGGAAGTAGAGAGACGATTCCCTCATTTATTAATTTTGGAATTGAGGGTGGCCTAACTAATTTATAATTAGTACCACTCACTAGTGAATTAATGGTAAATGAGGATAAGAAGTAATTGAGAAGGTAAATGGAAAATTCCTTGGTCACTTATGAATTGTCTATGGAGGATTAATTCATTTTTAATGATTATATCAATGGACTGCTCAAATACGTAGAATAAAATATTCTATAATTAAGAAGAATGCAATTTGTTATTTTTAGTGGAGTAATGATGGAATTAATAACTTGGGACATAAGGAGTTTAATTATTTTTCCAATTTATTGGAGTGTCTAATTATGGATCCATGGTCCCCGGTGCGCCTTTCTAAAGAATGACGGACTTGAAATACAGTTTAATAAATCCTAATAAAATATGGGAAACAGTTTTCATATTTATTAATGGCTTAAAGTTAAATATAATTGAATATGAGATATTAATTATATTTATTCTAATTATGGAATAATTATAAAAGTTAATAATATCTACAGATATTGAGAATATTTAATAGATATTATTTAACTGAATATTGAGTTATAATAGAATTTAACTCTCCATTTTAGAAAATTCTAGAGGTTGGATCCTAATAGGATTAGGCATATTCTACAACTATCAATAGGAGATCTCTTGTTAGACAAGACAGGCTTCTACAATTGTAGAAATTCATTTCTTCTGTGAGACAAATCAAACGAATTTTTCTCTCCTAATATTGAGTTTAGGTAAGCTCAATAATAGTGTAGGATCCCACCTAAATCATTAATCCAACTCTACATTTTCATGAGTTGAAAACAATGTAGAGAAAGAATTAGGAATTCTAGATTTGTATTTGGAGTGCCCACACACTGCCGTCAATTGAGACGATTATACTGGAAGGCTGTGGTTTCTACCAGATTATATTTCGTAGCTTTTTCCAGATCCGATTTCCCATAAGACTATTTCTAAATGTTAGTTTACTAATTCCCCATTAGATCTGTTAATTTAGATTAATTCATGATTTATATTAATATGGTCATTCTTTGGTTTGACAAAATTTATGAAATTTTACAAAATCGCTTCCACTATATCAGATTTTATCTGACAATTGGAAATTTTAAATGCCAAAATTGTTCCGGCAACGCAACAATTTTCTGGCAAAAGCTAATAAATCGGATCTAGTAGAAGCGACAGCCTTCCAGTACAATCCTCTCAATTAACGACAGTGTGTGGACACTCCAAATACAGATCTAGAATTCCTAATTCTTTCTCTCTACGTTGTTTTCAACTCATGACAACGTCGAGTTAGCTTATTGATTTAGGTAGGATCCTACACTATTATTGAGATTACCTGAACTCAATACTATGAGAGAAAAAATTCATTAGATCTATCTTACAGAAGAAATGAATTTTCTACAAATGTAGAAGTGTTATATCTTGTCTAACAAGAGGTCTCATATTTACAGTTGTAGGATATACCTAATCCTATTAGGATCTAGCCTCTAGAATTCTCTAGAATAGAGAGACAAATCCTATTATAACTCAACCTTTAGTTAAATAATATCGACTAAATAGTCTCAATATCTGTAGTTAATTTCTTATAATTATCCTATAATTAGAATAAATATAATTAATATCTCATATTCAATTATATTTACCTTTAAGCCATTAATAAATATGAAAACTATTTCCCATATTTTATTAGGATTTATTTAACTGTAATTCAAGTCCGCCATTAATTAGAAAGGCATACCGGGGACCATGGACCTATAATTAGAAGGTCCAAAAAAATGGAAAAACAATTCAACTTTTTAATTAATTTTCCCAAGTTATTAATTCCATTATTACGCCACTAAAAATAAGGAATTGCACTCTTCTTAATTATGAAATATTTTAATCTACGTATTTGAGCAGTCAATTGATATAATCACTACATATGGAGTAATCCTCTATAGACAATTCGTAATTGACCAAGGAATTTTCTGTTGACCTTCTCAATTACTTCTAATCCTCATTTACCTTTAATTCATTAGTGAGTGGTACTAATTACAAATTAGTTGGTCCCAACACTGAGTTCCAGAATTAATAAATAAGGGAATCGTCTCTGTACTTCCCGCAGAAAGAAATTGATTCCATATCTGTGAATTATATTCCCAGTCATTTATTTCAAATGCAAATGTAAACTAGAAAATTAAGAAGCACATAGAAACAAACAGGATTCTATATTCACCTCAGGATTAAGATCTATCCACATATAATCATCTTTACGATTTAATCTGAATTTCACAAAGATAACGGAATTTAATGTAAAACAACAAATTAAATCGGTCCAAGTCCTGTATCATCTCATTATATATAAATGCCCCCACCTAGATGTCTCCACATCGACAGTCTGGATAAGACGGTCACATTCACAATATTCACGGGCCGCATTAGTGATTCTTTAATTATAGATCCCGTACTTTAATTAATTTCATCACGGACTTTGTTTTAAGTTTATTATCCACAGTCTTAATCCCCTCGTACATAACTTTTATATACTAAGATTGTGGTTACATCTAATAAATTAGGAATTTTATTCTATGATATTTACGCCAATAAAATCGCATGCAAGATGCGAATATGTTCGAAAATAAATATCGCATTTATTAATTTCTAAAACAAAGTACAACTATAATTCTTTAAGGACTGTATCCCCAACAATCTCCCACTTGCCCTAAAGCATATGGGTTATGTCTCTAATTCATGTACTTAATATGCGCTTCTCAAACACTTCGAGAGGCAACGCCTCATGTCCTTTACCTCTTGCGATGTCTTAGGACACTTTGGAGAGGGCGATTCCAAGTCAAGTTGGTAGGTAACCTTACTTGAAATCTTGTATTCTATAATGCAACTGCATCTTATCAAGGCTAGAGACTTTGAGACTGTGCCAATAATTTGTTCTTGTGATCTCGAACGATTCAAATCCCAAGAATATAACTTGCGTCTCTCAAATCTTGCATTTGGAATCGATTGGCTGGCCAACCCTTTCCAACAAATGACTATTCTACACCATTCTCAATGAGTAGAATGTTGTCCCTGTAAAGCACCAAAAATACCACATTACCATTTTTTGATGTGCTTGTACACACAAGGCTCATCAAAACTTCGGTCAAATACCATAAGACTCAATTGTCTCATCAAATCTATGGTTTCGTGACCTAGAGGCTTACCTTACTCCATAAATGGATCAAAAAAAATTGCAAACCTTTGGCTCAGGGCTTTCATTATAAACCTTTCTGGTTGAAAGTGGGACACAGATGGATTTAAGCATCACAATAGGCAAGAAAGTCTCTTCGTAGTCAACTTTCTCTTTTTGGGTCTAACCCTTCCCATTAGCTTTGCTTTTAAAGTCTCCACTTTCCCATCTTTTCATCTTTTTCTCTTATAGATCCATTTACACCCAATAGGTCTAACCTACTCAGGTGGATCTACAAGTGCGTCTACAGAATTGGAGTATATGGGCTCTATTCCTTTGTTTATAGCTTCAAGCCACGTCTTTCTATCAGAACCTTTCATTCCACTTTGGAATGACAACGGAACATCTTCCACCCCATAAGAGACGACAACATTTGCCTCTTCTTCTTGATAACAAAGGAGAGACAGTCTCACCACCTTTCCACTACATCAATGCGGTTTGGGATTTTTATCTGGTTCAATAGTATCATTCATGGTTTCTTCAACAATTCATGTTGGTCGTGGAATGATCTCATCATTAAGTAACTCCTCGAGTACCACCTTACTCCAAAGATTGAAGTTAGTCATATGATCATTTTTAAGAAAGATGACATTTGTCAATACAACTATCTTCTCTTCTTGATGATCGTAAAACCAACAACTTCTCGTTAACCCCAAAACGAGATTGATAGTGACAAGTAGTTCATCAGACTCCCTATCGTATCAAGGAAAGTACGATTTCTCCTTTCAGCAACTATCCATATAGAAGAATCAATGGCTACTAAACAAGATTCGAGAACAAGTAAATCGTATTTACTTTTCCTTTTCTCCTTTAGGTTATCGAGATACTTGGGGTAGTTTCTCATCCAATGACCCTCAAAATCACAATGGAAACACTTTCCATTAGGTGTTGCAATCTCATCTTTCTTCTTGCCTTTAGAACTCTTCATTTTGTTCATCTTAGCATCCATGACATTCTTAATGGCCTCACGCTTAGATGGACTTGATTGCTGACTAAACATAGCGTACAGAGAGTTCATTATCTCTGAAGCGTTGTTCATATTCCCATGCTTCAACCTAAGCACATCGTTCACACCGACCAATATGTAGGCCTTAGCCTTATTGTTTGCCATCGCTCATTTCTCATATACTTCCCGTACATTACGAGGAGCATTCAAAGTGGACATTGAAGGACATTCCTCTATTAGCATAAATTTGAGGTTCTCACAGACGACCGCAATGTTATTGTTACTTTTCCACTTTATAAAGTTATCACCAATCAATTTTTCATTAAGTAAAGTAAGAGCAGGACTAGTAGACATGATTGTTGAAATTAAAACAATATAGTGACATTTAATAAATCGAACAAATATCACAAAAATATAATGATCGAATTTAGCAATAAGAAATATGATGCACCATGCACTTAATTTATCCTACCAATTCCAAGGAAATTTAATCTCACATTTAATAAGCCGGATTAGGGTCTGTCAAATTAAACAACGATTAAATCTAGACTATCTCAAATAATAAATGAAACACTAAGATATCTCATGTCTTCAATATCATTTCTTATTAACCTTTTAATTTTTGCCTAGGTGCATTTAAACAATTTAATTGCACCCTTATAAGTGTGAACCACTATTTTGGATTTTAAAATTTAATTCATAATCACCGCCTTAGAGTAGGTAAATTATGAACCAAACTTAAGATCCTATCCTTTCGGATACTAAGCCTTGAATTTTGATTTAAATGAAAACGTTCCTTAGGGAGGATGTCCAACGCATCACTAAGAGCCATTTAAATCTCACGGCACTTTGGTCAATAGTGGAGGCCATAGGATTTATTGTCATATATCCTTCACCCACTTATTATTTTATAATTAAAGATTCCTCAAACTTTTAATTATATAATTAAAGTATCAAATGATTTAATTATTGAAGTCCAATCCAACTGGACTAGAAAATCCATTTGGTTAAGGCGCGGCCACATCTAACGTCCCAACAACTATTAAAGCATCTCATGATTTAATTGTTGAAGTCCGATCGAATTGGACTAGAAGATCCTTTTGGTTAAGGCTTGGATACACCTAAGCTCCCAATAATTATTAAAACATCTCATAATTTAATCATTGGAGTCCAATCTAATTGGACTTAAAGGATCTAATTAGGCTAATAATTTCAACGCCTAAAGAGACATCCAAAAGTTTACATATCGAAGTAGAAGGGGAATGGTTGAGAAAAAATCCAATTTAGATTTCGCCCCAAACTTGTTTGTAAAAATGATAGTGCAAAGAACGTTGATAGCGATGGAGAAGCTGTAACTTCATATTAGGTGCTTCTTCCACACTAATCAATTTCCTTTTTTTTTTTGTTTTTATGAACTATTTTTGTTTTTTCTGCAATTGCTTGGATGGATTATGGAAGATCGATGTCTTTTTTTGATCTAGTTATGATTTTTGTGATTATAATTATATCCAATTAATTGAATCAGTGGATTCAGCTTAGTATGAATTAATGTTCATTTTTCATTAAATTATTACCCACTATAGACATGCTTCTCTTACAACTTCATATCAAACACAATGTCATAATTGATTTACAATTCAAACCCCAATAGTTCATCATCAAGTGATGATGAATTCTTACTCACAAACCAGTTATTTCGTGATCCTATGGAAGAAGATAGTTTATGTAGTGTAATGACACGAAACATGGTTGAGGCTTGTGCAATTCATCTCCCTTTGTTAATTACTTCCGAAATGGTGAATGAAAATGCATTCATAGAGGTTCAACATTTACTAGGCGATTCATTTGTACTGAAAGGAAATGGCACCATGATTTAATTATAAATTATTACTTCAAAGGTGAGGGCTCAAAGTATTCACCAGAACAATTTCGACAGCGACTTCGGATTGAAATGACATTGTTTAAACATATATTAGATGCCACTGGAGTTCATGATGATTACTTTACACAAAAGTTTGATGCCATAGAGAATTCTGGATTGAGCCCTTTGCAAAAAATGATAGCAGCAGTGCGTATGTTGGCATATGGTTGTGCTGCTGACCTCCTCGATGAGTACGTTCAAATTGGATAGAGCACTGCAATTGAAAGCATGAAACGTTTTTGTGATGCTGTGATCGATATATTCGAAGGACAATCATTAAGAAAACCAAACAAAGATGACATTGATCAGTTGTTGGCATAGGGGAGGGGAGGCACAAGGATTTCTAGGAATGCTAGGTAGTTTAGATTGCATGCATAGGCAGTGGAAAAATTGTCTAAAAACTTGGCAAGGCACGCATACTGGGCGTGTTGTCGCAGTACGCCAAATTTATTTTATTTCCTTACTCGGTTTCAAAACTACAAATTAATGTAGAAGTGGTAAGTAAGGGTCGAACCCAAGAGGAACGGTGTTTGATCTAGTTGTTTTTATCAATTAATATAGGAAGGGGGGTTTTGTGAAGTTGAATAAAATTCGAAAATAAAATGACAAAATAAAAGAGATGAAAATGAAACAATTGAAGATATATCTAGTTCTCGGGTTCGGTTGTGTCAACATCTTGTGTTTATCTTTCCCATGCAACGTGTACTATCCCTTCTTCAATTTATCAACTCTCAATTGACCAATAAGCTCTGATTAACGAGTTCTTCCTTAAGTGTATTAAATTAAAGTGAGTTCTTTAACTTAACATCTAGCTATTGGATAATCCTAAACAAGTTCTTAGGATTTAATGCAATGCTAGTGTGAAATGAACAAGAAGAATGAGTTGAATTAGATGATCAATTTCACAAACTTGAATTAATACATCTAAGTTGATTTGTTAACAAATATACACGACATTAGATTTGCTCTTGTGGATTGGAATCTAGTGACAATTACGGATCAAAAAGTTCAATCTAGCACATAACTTGAACTTAAAGATTAATTGATTCAATTGGCCAAAGTGAATGCAATAATCACATAAATTCAAAGCGGGTTTAAAAGCATAACAAATCAACAAATTGAAGTAGAGGAATAGATAAAGCGTTAGCAAAGAGTTAGAAAAGATAACAACATGATAATTGAACACAACGTCCCCTCGAACTAGATAGAGAAGTCTAACTACTCATATTAGCGGGTATCACCTTGCTTATATGATAGATTATACTTCACTATCTCAAGTAATATATAAAAACTATAGAAATCACGTAAATAATGCTAAGAATTAAATAGAGAAGTCTAACTACTCATATATGCGGGTTAAATACTTATAACGCAGTACGCAGTGTATCACCTCTGCAATATATGAGAAATTATCTTTCTCAAATATGAAAAACAAAATTAGGAAAGAAACTAGAGAAGAAATACTCAGTTAATCATATTCACGGACCAAGTATCGTCGATTGATTTTTTGAACCTATATTTAGGTTCTTACTTCACTTAGGAATATGAAAAACTAAGAGTTTTCAAGCTACAACTAAGAACAAATGATGAAGAGAAATTTATTGAGGAGAAAATTGGAGAGAATCACAAGCTAATTCTCTCTACAAGTTGTGTGATTCAAGCTTGGAAATGCCTCTATTTATAGGCAAAATATTACACCAAAAAATATTAAAAAATCATAAAAGTCTTCCTTCATGAGTCTATTGTGGTGTGCTCAGATTGTTTTATCTCTAAGAAGTCAAGAAAATACCAAAAAACACGTTTTATGGTAGGTGGAGTCCGCTGGTCAAAATCTGCAGCGGTGTCAGGCATGACTCGAGTCGCCGCGCGCGACTCGAGTCACGCGCGATCTGCCTAGTCACCGCGCGCACGGGAGGCCAGGGACGGTTGCAGGCGTGACTCGATCACTTGCGGCGGTGACTCGAGTCACTTGCGGCGCTGACTCGATCATGATCGAGGCGTGACTCGAGTCACATGCGGCCTGACTTCGATCCGCGTGCGGGTGACTCGAGTCACCCAGAGTCACACAGAAATTGCACACCAAGTCCCTCACCGTTTGAATGTTGTTCATTTGGGTCCTTGAGAAATTGCATTTTGGTCCTCCAACTTTTTGAAAAGATTCACTTTGGTCCCCAGACTTTTGAAAAGTTGCAGTTTGGTCCCCAACAGTTTGGTTTTGACGCTTTTAGTCCTTTTTCTTCAAACGGCCATAACTTTCACTAGGAAACTCCGATTTGCGATCCGAAAAGAGTGGAGGAATCCTCTTTTGATGTTCTTCGACTTTAGCACAAGAAAAATTATAAAAATAACTTTTCATAAAATTACATCGGAGGTCCTCCATCTTTGATTCGCTTGCCTTTTTGGTCCCGAGTTTCCGTTTTCATTCGATTTTCATCCATTTTGACTCCTTTTTATTCTTTGTGACCCTAAACACCACAATAAAGGAAAAACACATAAAACGGAACATATAACATTAATAAAACACACAAACACGTAAAATAGAAGAGTTATTTAAGTGCTTTTCTAGCACTTATCAAACTCCCCATTACTTTAGACCGTTGTTCGCCTCTAACAACAACCATCTGACACAAAACAACACAGTGATTTTACATGAGATAAACAACTTTAAACATTGAAATCCAACTACAGATAGTGACTTGCTTAATAAACATTCTCCCGAACCATGAAAATTTCACTTCTTCTCAAATACACAATGGCTTGTGAGTGTGTGCATTTAAGGCTATCATCCCATCACTAACTGGAACCAAATGAAAGCTTACGATGTTCTATCCAAATCCTGACCCGAAGTGGTCAAATATTTCCTTTCATCTCTCGTGATCCCACTCTTATTTTACAATGATTCCCATGGATCCTAAAATTACTCGATTCACCAAAAATCATCAACTGCTTTGCAAAGAAAAAAAAAGGGCATGGCGGTGTGTTTTATATAAATATGTTTTCAATTTAAAGAGTGTTTAGATTAGGCACTTCAAACCACTGAGGGAATTTATTTATCAAACCTCACACTTGGGTAACTATCACATTTCTTGCGATTTTCTTTTTTTTTTCTCTTCTTTTTTTTTTTTGATGAAGAAGAAGAAGAAGAAGAGTTTTGCAATTTTCTTTTCAACTTTACCCCACGTAGCTTTCACACTACCCCTTTCATTGGAGGCGTACCTTCTTCACCCATTCGAGGTGACGGCTTCACACTCTGAGGTAGGTAGCTCTTTCCTGTGGTCCCTCTCCTTATTTCGAACATAAAAGTAAAATTCATTCTCAGCATAGGTCAATGCTTTTTCCAAACTTTTTAAACTCTGTCAATAAAAGACACATTCACAAAAAACAGATACCATGCGATTATAACTCCGCCTTGCTAACAATTGATGTTTCCAGGTTACTTTGAGCAGGACGAATGGATAGAAAAAAGAAAAGAAAAAAGTTAGTTTACTATGGTCTAGAAAGTTAGAAAAAAAATCAACATTTTCAACCTTCAATTTGTGTTCCAGAGAATGATAGTAAATTACCTTATAAACGTGCTCAGGTAATTTTGCCAGTTGTGCTTGGAGAAGAACAGAACACAGTTTTTTTTTTTTTTCGAGATCTTGTAGTTTCAGCTAAGTCACACAAATTAAGCTCAATCATATTCAAAAGTTGCTATCTCATGCAAAATTGTAGACACAAAAAAAAAATCACAAGCAGATCACAATATGCCACTCCCCCACACTTAAATTCTACATTGTCCCCAATGTAGAAATATAAATACCATGTAAAAGAGAAGAAATGGAAACTCCCCTATGGTAAGCCATGAGTCGTCAAGTGGGGATGGTGGTTGCACAATGTAGCGCTTAGTGAGGAACAGTCAACAATCCAAGAGTAAGAGACACACAATCAACATATTCTGAGAACAAGAAAAACAACAACTGAATTTTTTTTTTTTTTTCAATGAAGAAGAGAAATATATACAAGACGACTTTGGGAGTTGACAACCCTCTAAACATCTTGCAGTAGTATTCACATCAAATTAATGATATGATTCCATCAAGTCTGATCCGCATGGAAACTATCTGAATCAGCATACTCTCTACAAAACAGTTTGACAACCAACCTTAATGAAAAGGTCCTCCATATCGCCACATGACACATAGGTATGTTTACCATTCAATAAAGAACGACCCACAAGAACCGACAAATGGGAGAACGCGTTTAGAAGCGAGCGTCCAACTCGAGACACTTCTCAAATGAATGAGGCGTAGTTTTACATCTTCGGATGTGTGCTAATGATCACGCTCAAAAGTTGCTTTGCTCAATGGTTAGGCCATCGAGTTTGGTTTCCAACGGATGTTGTCGTTGTTCCAACAAATTATCAAACTCTCTCACATCGATTGCGAGTGTTGTTTCTCTGATAGACTTTTTCGGCCCCTGCACCTAATCGGTCCATCCTTGAAGAAAACAACATGTCTATATTGTGAATAAGTTTGATTTGAGTACAATGAGGTCCATCTAATAGCTTTCCACATTTAAAGCAACTCTTAAAGGCGCTTAGCACGTCGTTTATGAGCGGTCGGGATGATCCTATCCCAAAAGCGATAACGCTTCAAAGGGCACACTCATACTTGTCAACAAGTCGAACAATGTGAATCTTGATATCAAGAGGCATAGAGAAAGAGTCGAGTACTTGTAGAAGAGCAACAATACGTGGGGGATGCCATAGAAAGAAATGAAAATTCGATTGCACTTTGAGGTATCGCAAAAGACTTGAAAGAAGAAGGTTAATAGAAGAGAATACAGCTTCTTTAAGGTCTCTTGAAAAGACCGGTTTAACGCCTTTGGGCGGGATACATAAACCGATTCAAGGTGTTTTTTTTTTCACACTAAAGCGACACAAGAGCACAAAATATCAATATGTACTGGCGTGTAGTTGTGATTGTGGCTCACATCTTCCTCTGGTTTTACGTCCGAAACGGCTTAAACGCCTTCTATGAGTGGGGATAGGCTTCCCATCCGGTTTTCTTATAGGCTGCAAATGGGTCTTTTAAAGTCGATTCCCAAGGCGTATCGTTCTCGTTCCTTTTTGAATTCACTCCACAAATTGAGAAGTTCGATTTGCACCATTCCACTAGGATGCGTCTCAAGAGTTTGATGGATATCTTCCAAAGACTCCTTACTCATGCCATCCTTACTGGTTTATGTATCCCGCCCAAAGGCGTTAAACTGGTCTTTTTCAGTAGACCTTAAAGAACTGTATTCTCTTCTATTAACCTTCTTCTTTCAAGTCTTTTGCAGATACCTCAAAGTGCACTGAATTTTCAAAAACTTGGGCGTGTTGTCGCAGTACGCCAAAATTTATTTTATTTCCTTACTCGGTTTCAAAACTACAAATTAATGTAGAAGTGGTAAGTAAGGGTCGAACCCAAGAGGAACGGTGTTTAATCTAGTTGTTCTTATCAATTAATCTAGAAATGGGGGTTTTGTGAAGTTGGATGAAATTCGAAAATAAAGTGATAAAATAAAAGAGATGAAAATGAAACAATTGAAGATATATCTAGTTCTCGTTCCTTTTTAATGAAACATATTTTATCTTCTCGATTTGTGGACACAAATCCAATGGAACGGTTACCTGAGTTGCAGGTCCATCGAGTGCATTTATAAGGCCACCTAATCACTGCTAGAAAGAAGTACTCAATGAAGATTATGGTTGTGGTTTCGAGTGGAGAATGATCTACGATTTATAGTCAAAGTGGGCCTTTGTTTCAGCGAGCAATCGTGCATCTGCAGTGTCTTTGCCCATTATCCGTAATTCTCGCTAATCACCGATTTATGGGCCATCATGTCGCTTCCCAAATAATTGAATCCCGAGATATCTTCTTCCTACAATTTCAAAGTAATATCTTCCTTAGTACGATAGATAAAAAGTTGGGAAATAAAAACAAAAACAACAAAAATTCAAAAGAAAAATAAAAAAATAAGAGAAAATGCTTGGGTTGCCTCCCAAGAAGCGCTTTTGTTTAAAGTCGTTAGCTCGACTAAAAAAATTTTTTTTTTTTTTTAAAAAAATTAACTAATAAAAACAACTAAATTGGTTAACCGTTCCCCAGCAACGGCGCCAAAAACTTGGGCGCGCTTGTCGCGGCACGCCAAAGTTTATTTTTGTTTCCTTACTCGGTTTCAAAACTACAAATTAATGTAGAAGTGGTAAGTAAGGGTCGAACCCAAGAGGAACGGTGTTTGATCTAGTTGTTTTTATCAATTAATATAGAAAGGGGGGTTTTGTGAAGTTGAATAAAATTCGAAAATAAAATGACAAAATAAAAGAGATGAAAATGAAACAATTGAAGATATATCTAGTTCTCGGGTTCGGTTGTGTCAACATCTTGTGTTTATCTTTCCCATGCAACGTGTACTATCCCTTCTTCAATTTATCAACTCTCAATTAACCAAGAAGCTCTGATTAACGAATTCTTCCTTAAGTGTATTAAATTAAAGTGACTTCTTTAACTTAACATCTAGCTATTGGATAATCCTAAACAAGTTCTTAGGATTTAATGCAATGCTAGTGTGAAATGAACAAGAAGAATGAGTTGAATTAGATGATCAATTTCACAAACTTGAATTAATACATCTAAGTTGATTTGTTAACAAATATGCACGACATTCGTTTACTCTTGTAGTTGGAATCTAGTGACAATTACGGATCAAAAGTTCCAATCCTAGCACATAACTTGAACTTAAAGATTAATTGATTCAATTGGCCAAAGTGAATGCAATAATCACATAAATTCAAAGCGGGTTTAAAAGCATAACAAATCAACAAATTGAAGTAGAGGAATAGATAAAGCGTTAGCAAAGAGTTAGAAAGATAACAACATGATAATTGAACACAACGTCCCCCTCGAACTAGATAGAGAAGTCTAACTACTCATATTAGCGGGTATCACCACTGCTATATGATAGATTATACTTCACTATCTCAAGTAATATATAAAAACTATAGAAATCACGTAAATAATGCTAAGAATTAAATAGAGAAGTCTAACTACTCATATATGCGGGTTAAATACTTATAGCAGTGCAGTGTATCACCTACGCAATATATGAGAAATTATCTTTCTCAAATATGAAAAACAAAATTAGGAAAGAAACTAGAGAAGAAATACTCCGTTAATCATATTCACGGCCGAAGTATCGTCGATTGATTTTTCGAACCTATATTTAGGTTCTTACTTCCGCCGGAATATGAAAAACTAAGAGTTTTCAAGCTACAACTAAGAACAAATGATGAAGAGAAATTTATTGAGGAGAAAATTGGAGAGAATCACAAGCTAATTCTCTCTACAAGTTGTGTGATTCAAGCTTGGAAATGCCTCTATTTATAGGCAAAATATTACACCAAAAAATATTAAAAAATCATAAAAGTCTTCCTTCATGAGTCTATTGTGGTGTGCTCAGATTGTTTTATCTCTAAGAAGTCAAGAAAATACCAAAAAACACGTTTTATGGTAGGTGGAGTCCGCTGGTCAAAATCTGCAGCGGTGTCGGGCATGACTCGAGTCGCCGCGCGCGACTCGAGTCACGCGCGATTGATCGCTTAGTCACCGTAGCGCGCGCGGAACGGGGAGGCCAGGGACGGTTGCAGGCGTGACTCGATCACTTGCGGCGGTGACTCGAGTCACTTGCGGCGCTGACTCGATCATGATCGGGCGTGACTCGAGTCACATGCGGCGCTGACTCGATCACGTGCGGCGGTGACTCGAGTCACCCGAGTCACACAGAAATTGCACACCAAGTCCCTCACCTTTTGAATGTTGTTCATTTGGGTCCTTGCGAAATTGCATTTTGGCCTCCAACTTTTTGAAAAGATTCACTTTGGTCCCCAGGCTTTTGAAAAGTTGCAGTTTGGTCCCCAACAGTTTGGTTTTGACGCTTTTAGTCCTTTTTCTTCAAACGGCCATAACTTTCACTAGGAAACTCCGATTTGCGATCCGAAAAGAGTGTAGGAATCCTCTTTTGATGTTCTTCGACTTTAGCACAAGAAAAATTATAAAAATAACTTTTCATAAAATTACATCGGAGGTCCTCCATCTTTGATTCGCTTGCCTTTTTGGTCCCGAGTTTCCGTTTTCATTCGATTTTCATCCATTTTGACTCCTTTTTATTCTTTGTGACCCTAAACACCACAATAAAGGAAAAACACATAAAACGGAACATATAACATTAATAAAACACACAAACACGTAAAATAGAAGAGTTATTTAAGTGTTTTTCTAGCACTTATCACATACTAACGGATTTAAAAGGGTTCCGACTCTTATTTTAGAAATTGTTTGTAGCGACCCAAACTTTTCATAAGAAACTTCAATTAGTGTGACGGTAAGCCATCCTCAAATTTATTGGACCGTGTCGTCCGTCTACAGTTAAGTTTAAAATGTATTAATTTATAATTTATATTAAAAAAAATTTAATTAATCTTTTTATTAGTGAACTTATATAATAAAACATTTTCTTTATCAAATGCTTATATATGCTAATCATCAAGATATTTTACTTCCCTTTATGAGATAGCCCTAATCACCTTAGAATAAATTTGAGGTAATCTCATCTCTCAAACTCCTATTCCATCAATAATATACAACATAGAATATACCCCCATAGCCAATGGACATCCTCCAATTGCCAACAAGCTGGGGCCCTATTAAATTTTGTGTACCCGTGAGATAATCCTTGGAGAAGTCTCAATGCTTTCAACCTTCAAGAACTACTTAGCTCCATCAACTTGAAAACTCCCAACACTAATGAATTCTACAACGAAAACAACTCTCTCTCTCTCTCTCTCTTCGTGGTTTAAAAACTCACATTACCTCCCCTTCACCACACGCATACATCGTAACCAAAACGTAGGCAGAAGCTCAATACTTTTCAGCTTTTCAGTTAGGTAAGCTCCAAGCAAACCATTGAATCAAGTCACAACCCGAGTCGACAACTCGGCTCGGGAAATACTTGACCTTCACTACCGCCAACCATCACCACCACCATCATCCACCTCCAACGCCACCAACAGCCCACAACGCTAGCACCCAACTCACGCACATACCCACGAGTATACATACATAGTACATACTCACGCACACACATAGATATGTATATACACATATATGTGTGTATATATATATACACACGTATACAAACACTCAAATCATCACCATAAATCCCATGCAAATTGTGAAAATAACCAGAATTTGAGGGAAGATTCGAGCTTTGGTTGAATCGATCGGACCTCGAAAAATTCCTTCTCCTCCACTGCGGTTCCATCCACCTCGGCACTAGCCCACCGCCGCCGCACCGCCACAGACTGGCGATGTTGACGCCGCAACCGCCAGTAGCTGAGCTGTTGAAATATTGCCAAAAATAAATCCAAAAGGGAAAAGGAAAACTTTTGGTCAAAGTCCTAAACCAATTTGAATTAGGAATTGTTCTCCTTATTGTGGTGGGTTTAGGTTAATTGTTTTCCTATAAATTAATGTGTTTTCTCTTCTTGTAAGGTGTGCCAAGAGGTACCAACCAAGTATGGGTTGAGAGAAAAATAGTAGTTTAGTACTCTAGTTTTGTGGTCTTTGTGGGTAGTACAAAGAGTAGCAATTGGTGAGTGCGGTAAGACTTGATGTATTTTTCTCTGTAATACTTGGGGTGACCAAATCTAAAGGAAAAATTGTGAGCCTAGCATCTTGAGAGTTTTCTTGTAACTCTTTGTGGTTTGTACAAAGAGTAGAAAATTAGTTGTGGTAAAGCTCGGGTTATTTTTCCTGTAATACTTGGGGTTGGGGTTGGGTAAGTGAAAAGTCTATATGATTGTAAAAATTTTTCATATAGTGGAAAGCTTTGACGGTCCGCCCGTGGTTTTTCTCCGATTCTGGAGTTTTCCACGTAAATCCCTGTGTTGTTATTTCCATGCATAGTTATTTCTCCTATTTTTGGTATTTCTCAACTTGAAGGTAAGATCTTGGGACAACTGTGAAATCATATTCGGGTTGATTTCCCAATAAGTGGTATCAGAGCAAGGTCCTTCAGTGCGGTGGAGTTTAGATCGCAGAGTAGAAATATCAGGCTCCAAATTGGATGTGGAGAAATTTGATGGAAGAATCAATTTTGATTTGTTGCAAGTACAAGTCAAGGATATATTGATTCAGGCTGGATTATACAAGGATTTGGAAAAAAAGGCAACCCTATGTTCTAACAAAGTTACTGAAGCTAGTATGGTTGATGATGATTGGGATGATTTAGATCATTGCAAGCAGGATACGTGTTCGTCTTGTCAGTAATGTTCTTGCAAATATTCGTAGATTATTTGCTGTGAAGGAGTTATGGCATGAATTGAGCACGGCGTATCGGGCAAGATGTTTTCAAATCTATTGTACTTGGAAATTGGTGTAGATCTTGAAATTCTCAATAGGATCATTTGTGAGCGGTGATTGTTGGAGTTATAATTGATAAATTGTTTATATTTATCGAGTTTCTTTCATTGCTTGTTGCTGAAAAGTGGAAGATGTGTAACTCCATGGAAAAGGAAGTAACTTGTTGCAAGTATGGATGAACTGGTCACGTGAGAAAATATTGTTAAAGTGGAGTAGATTCGGCTGCTACTCGGATCTGGACAATCCGACTCTCAGTGTGAGGGAGGTTGAGAAGTATTGTTAGTAGGATGGTCATCCTTATGGCATGTCGTTAGTTGCCATGATAGGGGATGTGTTACTACTAGCAGGTTTGCACACGGGCATTGGCTGGCATCGATGCAGAGTGTGTGTTTGAAGTAATGTCGATGGCTGATGAGCTCTCTGGAAAGCCAGCAAGAGAGTTGCACCATAAATTTCAGCAGGTTTTATTTCGACATTGAGCCGATGAAATTCTTAGAATTTGTGAGTAATTCTAAGTGGTTATACTCTTATGGTGGAGTATGTTAATTCTCTAGTTTTGAGAATTGGGATCGTCAAAGTGTGTCAAAAGCTTGTTCGGTAATTTTCAAGTATTGTGTACAAGACCGTTGAAGAGAAGATGAGAAGTTTTGTTTATTTTTGGCAAGGTGGAGATTGTTGAAATATTGCCAAAAATAAATCCAAAAGGGAAAAGGAAAACTTTTGGTCAAAGTCCTAAACCAATTTGAATTAGGAATTATTCTCCTTATTGTGGTGGGTTTAGGCTAATTGTTTTCCTATAAATTAATGTGTTTTCTCTTCTTGTAAGGTGTGCCAAGAGGTACCAACCAAGTATGGGTTGAGAGAAAAATAGTAGTTTAGTACTCTAGTTTTGTGGTCTTTGTGGGTAGTACAAAGAGTAGCAATTGGTGAGTGCGGTAAGACTTGATGTATTTTTCTCTGTAATACTTAGGGTGACCAAATCTAGAGGAAAAATTGTGAGCCTAGCATCTTGAGAGTTTTCTTGTAACTCTTTGTGGTTTGTACAAAGAGTAGAAAATTAGGTGTGGTAAAGCTCGGGTTATTTTTCCTGTAATACTTGGGGTTGGGGTTGGGCGAGTGAAAAGTCTATATGATTGTAAAAATTTTTCATATAGTGGAAAGCTTTGACGGTCCGCTCGTGGTTTTTCTCCGGTTTTGGAGTTTTCCACGTAAATCTGTGTTGTTATTTCCATGCATAGTTATTTCTCCTATTTTTGGTATTTCTCAACTTGAAGGTAAGATCTTGGGACAACTGTGAAATCATATTCGGGTTGATTTCCCAATACGAGCCACCACAGCCGTGGCTCCACCTTCTCTCTCCCTCGCTCCCTCTCGGCTTCGCACGCAGGGGACAATGGAGAAGAAGACACTGCAAAAGAAATTTCAATTGATGATTTTGCACACTAAGTCCCCCACCTTCACAGAAACATTTAAGTTGTTCCCCAATCTCAGTTTTGTTCGAAACCAGTCCCCACATCTATCTTATTTTGTTTTATTTTTTTTATAATTATAATTCTACTTTATTATATTATTATAATTTTAATTTATCCTAGCTATTTAAATATTTTAACTAAGTAAAGCTAAGAATATTTTCAATACTAATCAACCCCCAAACCCACACCTTATTTTATAAACTTAAGGTTAAACACTAATTTAATGATTTCCTTTAATTGTAGACGGCGCACAAGATTTAGAGAATTAAAGCCTCTCATGGCTTACCCTCAACTCAAAAATTAAGGTAGACTCTTACTAAAATCTTTTCTATCAAAATGTGCGCACCAGTTGATGTGATTTATATGTATGATTATGACATGCAAGAATTATATAATATTTGTCTGCCATGATGGTAGACCAGGAATGTTAGCTTGCCGTGACGGTAGCTCAGGAAATTTTGGCCTTCGATATGGTTGGCCTAGGAAATTTGACCTTCGATATGGTTGGTCCACGAATTTCTATGTGTTATGCTTCATAATATAAATTACATTATATTATCTTGTGCACGGAGTCTATTGAGTATTCATTCGAATACTCATTCTTTTGTTTTCTTAACCATGGTAGATTTCGGAGCTGGCAACGGAGTGGGAGGTGGCGAACGTTATTAATAGAGAACAGGGTTAAAGTTGATTAATTATTATCTAGTAGTTGTTTAGGGTTTTAAGTATTTCCTTTATCTGTTTATTTAAACTAGTTGAAGTTGTTTTTGTTTACTATTAAAACATTGACTATTAGCAATTATATTAAATGAATTATTTCAACCAAAGAGTTATTAGTTCTTTTTAAGGAATTCTTATTACTTAATTCTTGTCATTTAGAGTCATGTGGAATTGTTTTCGTTTATTCCACGGGCACAACTAATCAAAATTTCCATTTGAAACAACGTTGTATTACTTTCAAAATTTAGAAATTTTCTATAAAAGCTAGTTTATAGAAGATATTGTAGCATTCCGGGTGTGTAGAACTCGGGGCGTTACATTGTTGCTTCAAAGAACTTATGGATTTGACATGTATTATTTGGGATGGCTAGTTCAAGCAATGATATTGCTGTTTTAGATCGCTCTCCATTGTTTGATGATATTATAAATGATGTTGGCCCATCGTGTCTGTTCACAGTGAAAGGGCATTCTTACAATATAGGCTATTAACTTTCTGATGGAATTTACCCCAAGTATGCAACACTAATTCAAACAATATCCCATCCATCATCTATCAAGGAAAAATTATTTGCGAAGCACCAAGAAGCAGTGAGAAAGGATGTTGAATGTGCTTTTGGAGTGTTGAAAAGTCGTTGGTATATCATCAAAGGCTGTGCTCGTTTTTGGAACGCTAAGGATCTAGGAAAGATTATGAAAACATGTATCATCTTACACAACATGATAGTTGAAAGTGAGCACAGTCAAGGCATCAATCCGTAAAATTGGCAGCTTCACAGACATGAAGCGATTGAGGACGTAAGTGTGGAGCATGATTATGCCATTCTCGTGTCGAATATGATTTGTCGAACAAAGCAAGTGCAAGATACACGAGTACACAGTGATTTGAAGATTGATCTTATCAATCACCTATGGTATAAATATGGAGACACCAAATCTATCGAAGATTTATGTAGTTGAGTTATAATCTATTGTATCTTCCGAACTACTGTATATGAGTTTCATTTGAAAAATCGTCTAAGTCGTTTTTTTCCAATCATTTAAGAATAAGATGCCATCAAATTCATAGCATTCTTCAATTTACAAAAAGCTAACAGCTTAATGCTAACCATTACAAAATGTTGTATGCATTCACAACATCATCTACAAAATAACCCCAAAGAATAAGGCATGTGCATTTGCATCTTTAGTTACAAAATATTTACCAAAATAATTACAAACTATCATGGGATCTAGTGCTGCATCTTCACTCTGCTCAAACTATGAGTTTCCAACATCACTAATTTGTTCTTCGGAGACATTGAGTTCTTCTTTGCATAGGCCAATCTGCAACAGAAAACATGAAGAGATAGATAGTTTCAATAAAGAATCAAACAAAAAGATCCTAGTCAACTAGAACCTCTAGCAACCAAAGAAATCAGTCAAATGCAACAGCCCAGACTATGGACAATTTAGCATAGGACAATTACAAAGATAATTATAAGGATATTTTAGAGTTCAATCATACGCAATGCGCAAGTTGGGAAACATTTTTCCCTATTAGGTTGTATAAGGGGTGTAGCAAAATTATTAGAAAAACCTTCAAATGAAATGGTCACATGAATTAAATGGCTTTTGAAAGCATAAATGAAACTAGCTATAAATTAGTAAGTACTCGAAGGCAAGTCGGTTTAAATGCAATCTATGTCATTTTAAAAAATTCATACACGGATAAGTTCAAATGATAGGGAAAGTCAATTGCTATACCTTTGACATTTTCTCTTTTAGCTTAGCAATGTTCTGACTCAGACTGGAAGACAAATCAGTTCCTATCTTCTTGCTGTTATTAATTTCATCAGCTTTCTCAGCTTCTTCTTCCTGTAGTAAACTCATTGAGTGACGTACTTCCCAAATTTAGTTCTCTCAATCAATTTTTATTTACTCTTTGATGAATTTGTCCTTCTAAAATTTGTTGTTACCACAATAAATGATACACCAATTGGATAAAAGGTTTACAAAGGGACACTTCCATTATTAAATTTGGTGCTCATGGGAAAATATTGGCTTCAATCAGTTATGGATTTATATGATTACATCTCTTGTTGTTAAGTTTTCTATTTTCATAAATGGACAACTATAAGGCTTTCTATTTAGCAAACTAAACAGAGCATTTAATACCTATATATATTGGCGGTATTCTACATAGTAGAACAACATTCACTAATCTTGTTACACACATTGAACAAGCTACTAAGGACTGATCCACTTTTGAATTCTAGATATTAGAGACACCGGCTGTCTTTTATTAAAAGTAAAACCATCAACAATCTCGCTAAATTGATTCAATTGGTCGGTTCTGGATGGTGGATGTGTGTCAACATGACACATGAAAAATCAAATATAGTAACAAGACAAGTTAAATAGATTTAGTGCTTGTCTAATGAGATGCAGCCTTAACTATCAGATATATTGGATTCTTACAAGTATGGTTCTAAAACTATAATTGATCACTACAAGAAGATGAACTGCTTCAAAATGGATAAAAGAACAATAATAAATATACCTTCACCAATTCAGTTCTAGATCGAAAAACCTCTTCTCAAAAATATTTTTATCCGTCCCCTGCTAATATTTTGGGTGATTAAGTTAGCTTTGATCGAAAATCATCATATCGTCGACTCGGTTTACCTTAAATCATGTATTGCTCTTGGAATTGTAGTATATCTAGAGTGATGTATCTATTTTCCCATCATCAAGGGGCCAAAATATTCTAACAAAGTAACTTAGTAGAATTACCATTGCATATTTTTTTCTAAAAGGGATCATAATAATAAAACTTACTGCGGCCTCTCCAAGGAGTGCATCTTTTGCCCAATCTTTCAATATTTGAGTTCAAAGTATCTCACAAGTTTTCCGCTCCTCGGGAGTAAGTTTGTTCAAACCTTGATTCATAATATGGTGTTGGTTTTCTCTCTTTTGGGCCTTTTCCTTCAGCTCTTGATCTTGCTTTTGAGCCTTTTCCTCCAGCTGGTGATCTCGTTGTCTCATGTCTTGTGCTTTATTTTTCAATACTATATGCTTCTTCATTAACTCTGCCCTCAATTCTTGCTCTTTCCTATCTCTCTCTCTCTCTCTCTTTAATTCCAACTCCTCTAGCGTTATATTAATTTGCAGCTCTAAAGTGGACTGCAAATTCTTCAGAGCATGAAGAACACCATTTTCCCCACTCAACTTCTTTTTTTTTCCCTGCAGCCTATTCTTCCTTGGGGCTGGACAACACTATCATTTGTGATGCCATCAACATCAACAAATTCATTTGCTGCCATTGTGATTGTATTTTTGTCACTTTCCTTTGTCTTGGTTAGATTTTTTGCGCACCACTTTTGATTCTTTATTAGTAACTCCCAACAATGTTCAAAGTCGAATTCTTTTCCCATGCAATACTTACGCATACGCTTAGCTTCTTTCATCTATATCGCAAAATATTATACAAGATTAAAGAACTCCTCCAAATACATAAATATGCAAAAGCTAATTGATTAACTATACAAAAATACTTTATATGTGACAATAGTTCAGTTTAGGGAAATGGAATATTTAGGTGATACAAAAATATCAAATGAAGAGAAAATGAACAGGAAACAACATTTATGAATAATGATCTATTGTTACCATGTCTTCGGGAGTGGTGCCACTTTGAGGATTTCTTTCCAAACTTTTATAAAATCCTTTAAATTTGCTAACTACAGGTCGCATTTTTCCCCAACGACATCCTATGCTATTTGTGTTTCGGGCAGGATTACATCCACTGCCCATATGCTCTTTCCAAACTTGTAATAAATGTAGCCATATCGCTATGTCCTTTTGGGTATTGCCAATGTCCACATCAACCAATATGTAGAGCCATGTCATTACAAGAGCAACATCTTCTGCTTTGCTCCAGTTTTTCCCACCAATTTTAGCAATATCTTCCTCATGGGTAGCCATTTCTTTTCTCTTGGTCCTTTTCCGTTTAGTAGATGCTTGAGGAGGGTCCATTGGCAATTTGTTACTCATCAATAGATTGGTAGGAAAAGCTTACTCCATATTGCTGGTTAATAAGAGAAAGATAAGAAGCGTCCATTCGTTGGAATAGATGATTAGGCTAAAATGGTGGATAGTTCAATGGAGCAAGTTGATTCCCAAATCCATTTGTGGTTGTAGCTTTAAAAGGCTGAGATGGTGGATGGTTCAATGATGAGCTGCTGGAGTCTTGAGAATTCATTGAGTTAATGTGCCTGCACAAAATGAACACATTTGATTATACCTCAAGAATTAAAATCTCAATGCAAGATTGTAAACAAAAAAAAAAAAAAAAAAAACCAATGATGTCCTATAGTCCATGAAGTTAAAATTGAAAGAGGTTCAAGCAATGATCGAATTGTCATGATTGTTAATCTGTTATTGAAGCATTTCCTTTTTTTCCGAGCAAACTCTTTTTGTTCTTTCCCAATTCCATACAACAAACTACCAAACAAACTAACAATGTGCAACTGTAGGTGCCAAATGAGGAGCAGTTACATTCTACTATTTCTTGAAATTAAAAAAAAAAATCCAAAATAACAAGATTCCATAACAAATTCTCAATCTTGACTATAGAATGAAACCCCTTTATCTAGTTCTCTACACCACTATTTTCTTCATTTTCGGGATAATGCTCTCAATGATAAATCGATCAGTTGTTATTCAAGCATAAAAAATGAACTAGTACACTAAGTTAGCCCATAAGACTTTGAAATGCACATAATAAAATCTTTCTTTTCGACCATGCATAAGGACTTCCTAAAATAATTTCTAACAACCAAAAAGGTTTTGGAGAGAACTATAGTTTAAAATTTATTACTTGCTCAAGAAATGCCATCTTATTTATTTAGAAAAAAAGATGCTAGAGCAAGAAACTTATCATTAAATTCAATATATCATTAAACATATTCATAATTTTTTACTTGTTGATACGTAATTAAGTTATGTAAATCTACATTTTGACTTGGGCATTAATAAGTTCTTACGTATTTCCACCCTTTAACACAAATATATAAAGTTGGAAATGGGTAATATGAAATATGTATTCAAGTTAATTGTTTGTTTAATGTTTGAAATGATGATTGTCCTTTGGATTCATCATTTATCCATCTTGATATAAGACAAGTGTTTAATTTGAATATGCATACTGCAATTGATTGATATACATGAAATAGTCTTCAAAGTGTAGGCAACCAATATCCTCAATACTTAAGTGAAATTGGTTTTGTCTATAATGAAATATAATCCCCATTTAAGCTTCTTGGCATAAAAAAATTCCAACCTTCAATTACAAAAACCATAAAGCATTACAGTGACGCAATTGATTGATATAAATGATCCCTAGATCAAGCCCTAAAACTAAACTAAAAGAGAAAAGAAAGACAAAAGAAGGAAGAGAATATAGGAGAAAAGGAAAAGGAAACCTAAGCTAAACTAAACGTCTACTAAGAACTAACTAAGCTAGTCCCCCAAATGAATCCTAGAAATCCTCCTTTTGAAGTCTCCAATTGGTGGAAGAGAAATAACCAAAACGCCCTCAAGAATAAGGGTAAAATGGTGAAGAAATGAGAAAAGGGCTGAAAAATACACTGCTCCTAATTTTTGCAACTGTGTGGCTGCACATTGCCACTCTTCGACTGCATAGACGGCACGGTAGGTACGTTGGCTTGGGCCTATAGCCCACACCCCAGCCGGCAGCTTCTTTTTCCAATTTTTCACTTTTATCCTCAATTTTTGGGTGTTATTTCAAAAAATTCCAAATTAACTGCAGCGAAGGTCCTCCATCTTTTGATGTGTTTTGTTTTGGTCCCCGACTTTAGGAAATTTGCTTGATTTAGTCCTTTTTGGTCCTCTTTTACCTTGTTCTCTTCTACATTGAGGATTTTACCGACGAACACAATATATATATATATATATATATATATAATTTAGTAGAAATCTGCTTAATCTAATGATGAATTGTCCATTTGAATATATAAGTGTGTAAATGCATATTTATCATATGCTTCCAGAAATTATCACTCAGTCCATGTTTTGCTATTTTATATTTGTAGTTAACGGTGAAAAAAAAGAGGAAATAGAAAAGAAAAAAAAAAGAGGAAATAGAAAAAAGAAACAAAGAAAAGTTATTAAAGATACGATTGATATAGAGACTATAAATAGATTAATTAAACTATAATGTGATATATATCATATAAGTAACATGAAATTTGATTGGCTGGTTGGCATTGAAAGAGATTAAATATTTATGACGCTTTTTTTCTAGATATCGCCTTATAATTTAAGGTTTTTATATTTCATTTCAAAACGAAAATATAGAGCAATGAGTTGGTGTTCCATTTCATCTTATATATATATATTGAACTAATAATTTAACAACAAAATAATGATTTTAAACAACGTGCATGTTTAAAATCTGTGCGCATTGAAGTCTCATCTAGGTAGAATATATGTGCATTAAAATTTAATTGCGAAAAAATTACAATAAATTATATAGTAAATAATTAAGGGACATAAAAATAATTATCAAATATGTGAAAAAGTATTAAGCCTCCAAAAAAGATTCTCAAGCTATGTGACTTTTTATATACTAGTTGGAAGCATGTGCATTGCACGTGATTTTCGGACGTTGTTCTAAACTTATTGTATATTTGGTGTTTCGATATGGTATTCTTTTGGCAATTCAATATATCTTTTAAGAAAGTTAATCCTAATTCTTATCCTACTTAACGTCGAGAGGCTTGAAGACGGTAGGAATTGCAGTGACCGCGAATTTCCTTAAATTAAAATATTTAATTAAAGTAAAATCTCAAATGTGTCGCTACAACTTCACCTATAGAGTTAAACAGCATACGCTCGTCTAGTTAAATTTTATATTATTTACTACTATATTAAATTATTTAAAATAATAATAATAATTTATAAAATATTTATTTATTTTCAATTTACATTTGAGGACTAAACTTTAGAAATTATTCGTTTTAACACCAAAAATTTATCTTCTTATTCATTCAATCATAAGTTTATATATATTTTAAACCGAACTAATATATATTTTAAACCCAACTATAGACCTATTTAAGGTCCAATTTTACTTATTATGCTATAAGAAAGTCCATTTGGAGGAGTAACCTAATTTTTTTTACCCTATTTATACAAGTTAAGGTTGATTTTACAAACCCTAACCTCACTACTTTCCCCTCTTTCCAGAATTGGTATCTTCAAATTCATCCGACTCATTCTCATTCAACAAATCAACTAATTTCAAATGGAAAGATTTCTTGATATTTTCAATTATATCTCCATTTTTATTTTTATTTTATTATTCCAAGTTTTTAATCACACATAAGTTATTAATCACCTTCTTGTATTGTTCACTTGATTTTTACACTTACTCACACACGCATACACGCATACACCGCAGCACCACCACCTCACCGCCGCGCCACCACCACAACACCACCACAACTCCACCACAAGACCACCACATTCCTCTTTTCGGCCAAGAACTCACACGCGCACACACACGCATAGATACACGCATGTATATATATAAACCTCGGCCCAAAAATTTCAACCACGCTCAAAAATCTACTTTACAACGCAAAAATTATACCTACACCTTCCTCTACCTCTATAGAACATCGTAGTATAGTTTAATTTGGAAAACTTTTGAAGATTTGATCGAATTTTGAAAATACCCAAACATTTCCCTCAAATTTCAACTACCGATTTCGATTTCAATACTCAACTATTCATTCAATAAAAACTACCAAGAGCATTGCCACACTCCCCCACCTTCGTAGCCAAAACACCAGGCCAAAGACATGGAAATTCCCCCTCCATTTCCACAGGTCGTGAGAGAGGCGAGAGGGATCTGGGTGAGGAAGAAGACCCAAGCCTCGCGGGTTTGTTTGATTTTATTAGGTTAATTGCATGTCAAGTCCCTCAGCTTCTTTAATTAGTTCATGTGGGTCCCTATTGTTTATTTAAAGTTTTAATCCTCAACTTTTAATTGTTATAATTTAACCCCTAAATATTATTTGTAAATCTAATCCCCTATTTTATTTATTTTATTTAAATGAGCCCTCAAATTTTATTTAAATTCAAGTCCCTAACTTTCAATTATTATAATTTGACCCTCAAATTTCTATTTCACTTTTAATCCTTCAATTTATTATTCCTATTTAATTTAACCCTCAAACTTTAATTGCATATTAGTCCCTCATGTTTTAAAAATCTTATAATTGAGCCCAAAATATTTTTAGTTCACTTTTATTGCATAATAGGTCCTCAAACTATTAAATTCTTTCAAATTGACCCCCTAAAGTTTATATTCTTTCTATTTTGGTCCACAAATTTCTATATTACTTATAGATACTTAATATTTAAGAGTATTAACATAAATTAAAGTCATTATTGACTAGGCAGTAAATCTGAGCAGCTAGAAGGTGATTTTCACCGCTTAGTAGACTCAAAACTCGAGAGATACTTCATGTAGGCTCAAAAGACTCACTTTTACTTATTGCACATTATTAGTTAATGATCTGTACTATATGAGTGCCTTTAGTGTGTAATAGACTTGCCTTCGGGCATAGACTTGCCTTTGGGCCCAGAGTTGCCTTCGAGCAAATTACTTGCCTTCAGACCTAGAGCTGCCTTCAGGCTCAGAGTTACCTTCGGGTATTATATTACAGAGTTTACATAACTATTTGCCTTATATATTTGTATAGATGATTAACTTGCGCTAAGCCTGCTGAGTATTGTTTAAATACTCACGCCTTTCATTCTTCTACAGATTGAGGAGTTCGGAGGCGTGACGAGACATGGGAGTTCTATTTAGGCTTATTAAATAAGAGACTTCACTTCTGTTGTTATTTTGGTAAACCAATGTATGGGATTATGTCGTTTTCAAACTTTTGAACTATTTAGTAACTTGTGTTAGATGTTTTGAACGTTTGGTGATCAAATAATTTTAAATCACTTTAGATGGTTGTTATATCAAATGAATTTCCACTTTTAATTATTTGTTATACTTTCGCATTTAATATTAGAAAAAAAATGGTTAGTTTTAAAGAAAGAACTAACGTTTCGAGCTCTTCGGATTCGGGGCGTTACAGGAATTCGATCGGTACCCAAGATGAGAAAAAACAACAATTAGCCTTTTACACAAACTCTAAATATCTTCCTATTGCTATAACAAGTCATTCATAATTGTGAAACTCTGCATGAGTCACTATAAGATGCGGGACAATTAAACACTTGTGATAACAAGCATTTTGATCAGATTAACAATCTTGATGGATTACTCACAAGTATAAATTTTTATCACAATTTTTGTGTAAGTACAAGGTAATCCGGGTTTTAAAGAATACATTTTCCCACAACTAGTGGCATCAAAAGGATCATTGACATTGTTTAAAAAAAATTATATAGACGGAATGATATCACTTATTTATTTTGATTGAGAAATATTATTTGAACAAATAAGTTGACAAACAAATATTGTGGAAGCGTATGTCGTTGACCTCAAAGATGAGGTGATGTGACTTAAAAATGATTGGGACAGATATACTTTTTGTCAAATGATTTGTCACTTAATTTGTTCGAGTACCATTTCCCAATTTGATTAGTGTTTATTTTGTAGATCTACTTTTAAGTATTAGTGTGAATTTTCACATGAATGTATAGGTGAAACTTGAAAACTTTGAAAATGCACATATTTTATATTTTGAAGAAAAAGGAATTACAAAAACGATTACATCAAACGAGAGCTTTTATTGTGTTCTACTTCGTGGAGCCGCCCCCCCTCCGGTGCCAAATAGATAATAATAATAATAATAATAATAATAATAATAATAATAATAATAATAGCGAGAACTTATATTGGGTTCTCTACTTCAAGGAGCTTTTTTTTTTTTTTTGCCTTCCCCGGATCAAGAACATTAGTGCATATGTTTGTCGTACAAGAATTCCCATTAACTTTTAAGTAAGATTTTTTTTCTACATTTTAGCTGAGGAAAACAGATCAATTTAGAGCTTGTTTAATTTGATATAATTTTTTCAAAAATTTTATTTTTCTTCATATCGTTGTCAATCGTTAGTCCATTGATTTAACAACTTTTTTACATTTTCTCAAATTTTTTCTTTACTTTTTAACGATACATCTAAATATTACTTCAGTTATAGTCTCTGTCAAATATACCCTTATTCTTCTTGCATATTATCTATTGTTACCGTGATCGTAAGTTTGCCCGGTAGACGCGCGGTTCAGTTCAACTTTTCAAAGAGTACTCACCTTTTTCAATTATTTACCACCCTTTTCCCTATTTTGTCCCCAACACGGATAGGATGGATTTTCTGTAAAGTTGGTGTTCCATTCTTACTATGTCATATCAATGGAATGACAAATCAATTAGAGTATCTTTAAATAACTCTTTTAAATTTAAGATTCTCTCTAGTGAAGAAATGAAGAGAAATTTTAGTAAGGATGACTACAATAAATCAATAATAAGTGTAATGATCATAGACATTAAAGTATCAATGAGGGAAAGGCCCTTTGAAATTCTAAGTCACAGAAAAAGTAAAGATTTTCTTTGGGTATTATTATTATTTTTTGTTTTACTGGATAGATTTTCTTTGTTAATCTCTCGTGTTGATTGATAGATCAATAATGCAAGGACTTGTAGAATCAACGGCTTGGAGCTAGATCAAATAATGAGAAAGATGGCAATGCACTAAATTTCTACTAATTTATCACCTTTCAAATACATTCATTTTATTTATTTTTTCTTTTTTACCATTTGGAAAACAAACATCAAAGTAGTGGTAGAATTTATTAAGAATTTTTTTAATGTAAATAAAATTATTATTTTTTATCTTGTTCTTATGTCATTTTACGATTTTTTTTTTTTTTGGATATACCTTGAACTAACAAAAAGAGATTTAAGTATTCATTTTCTATTTTCTCTTTAATATTGTATTCTGGCCTTGTAAGTGATAATGTGAACTATTCCATCCTCTTCACCGTCGAAGTTTTAGTAATGCTTTTCAATTATTTTACTCATTTTATTTTCATTTATCAAAATCACTTTTTTTATTTGCATATGAATTGATAATATTTATCCCCCTTCATGAGGAATACTCAATATTGGTTTATTTGAATCGCATGACTGTCGGGATTAAGTTGATTATTTATTAAAAAATGTATTTGATTAATCTGGATAGTTAAAGGGAGCTACGTAGCAGTGTTTTAGGATCAAATGTGTGCTTGAAATTTCAAGACATGCTTTCAATTACTAGTGTTTGAGTGTTGCACGTTTTATGCAAAAGTGGGATGGTATGATAGTCACAGAATAAATAGGTATGTTGGTCAAATATTATGAAAAAGTCGAATAAATCAGGGACATAGAAAGAAAATGATTGAAAGAATTGTTTCCTATCAGTGTAGATGCAAAAATGTTGTTGCAATATGAATGTGAATATGGCGTAAATTTAAAAAAAAAATGTATACGATGTTTTTAGTTAATTTTCGATATATATTTTTCCCCTCTTTCTTCTTGTATCAATTCCTTTGTTGTTTCCATTGAAACACTTCAATATAGGACCACACAGAATTGACCATGAGAAAATACATTATTATTACATGTAAAATTGTGGTTTTGAATATGTTTGCCAAAAAATAGTCGTTACCTCGGTACTCCTGGTCTGTGATTTCTTTCTTTATTCTTTGTGTACGTATGAAAATAACGCAAAAAATAACACATCATAGAGGTAAGGAATAAAGAAAAATACACATCATAGACCAACACGGAGAATATATGCAAAGATGAAAAATAATATACCTATTTCAATTGTCATGTCAAATTGAAATATCTATGTAAATTTTTCCTATCCAAAGAAAACAATGGATATAGTAAAGATATTTTAATTTATATTTAAAGTAATAGATATTTTACTTTTCATAATTTGGTAAATGGTGCAATTTTAAGTGGAACCGTGATTACAACACAAAAATTGGGAGGTGCAGCCAAGAATAACCCAATTATTGGTGTGCATGATATATGGCGGTGGTAGACGAAGAACCGAATGCCATTGACGAGATAGCATTGTGGAGAAATAGCACAAAAATCCGTATTAACAAAATTGCGTATTTAAAGGAGCTGTCTATTTTAAGTTGTACGAAAAATCTCCCTACCATAACCTTTCCCAAATCACATAATCTAATCTTCAAGATTAGACATCTATATGGAAATTTCAAATTGAAATTCCCAAATCCCCAAACTCTATCCCCAATCCCTTCAGGGTTAATAGGTCGGATTTGTTCCCATTCAGATCAAATAAAAATATATAAAAATAAATGCATGTATCAACATATAATTAATAAGTCCTATACAGATATAATTAAAAGTATAACGTAACATGCATTATTTTTAAAAAAAAAGGCGAATTTCACATTTTTTTTAAAACCAAAATCTTAAAACAATGTCAATGAATCAGCATAACTAACACAAAATTTTAGTGAATCAACCTAATTAAATCTTACAAACATATTAAAGTAGAACCTATCTCACTTAGAATTGAAAATTCTCCAATTAGCAACAAATGTACAAATTAGTAAAATTTTGGTGACCATCAAAACTTTCGCTGTGGCAATGCATCTTTGGGAGACGCTAGTTGGGGATTGGCTCATACTGGTAAATATTCATGCTCCTCCGGCGAAGCCCTTAGTGGTCTGGATCTAAATAGCAATATGGCTAAACAACGATAGATCCCACTTCCTAATTCTCAAAGAAATTAAAACCATAAATATAACTAGAAGTTCACCTATATTAATTATACAAAAATTCTAAAAATTAATGTCTACTTAGTACTTGAAGTGAAATCCTCTGTCCACTAATCCATATCCAATTGTCTTTCAAATGCCTATTTGTTTTTTACGTACTATATATATATAGGCCATAAGTTTTGGCAAAATGTGGAAAAGAAACTAACTTGAGTAGAATATACACAAAATGATGTGGAATTAAGGCAAACTGCAATACAAAAATTGCGAAGTGTAGACAATAACAATCCAATTGTTGGTGTGGCAGACAGAGAACCAAACTCGATTGATGAGATAGCACTGTAGAGAAACAGCAACAAAAATCTAGATTAACAAAATCGTAGATTTGAAATAGTTGTCCGTTTTCAATTTTACAAAAAATCTCCTTACAATAATCTTCACTAACAGTTATGTTCCAATGCCCACTAGTGGGAAAAAAATGTTTGGGGCTACAAGAGCCCCCGCTGTCAGGGGGGGCTGTTATGTATTATTCATCTAACTTAACGTAGATTCTAAAAAAAAAAAAATTTAAAAAAAAAAAATTTGCACGACGTGGCGCCTGCAAGCGCCACGTCAGCCGATGAGCTTGATCACACCTTGCCACGCAGCAGGTGATCATTGGCTCCTTCACTAACTCCCACAATCTTAAATATCACACATGTAAACTAAAACTTCAAATCCTAATTCCCAAATCTCCAAACTTTATCCTCAATCCTTCAGATTATTAGATCAGATTTTTTCCCATTCAGATCAAATGAAAATATATAAAAATAAATACATGAATCAACATAATTGATAAATCTTATACACGTATAAAAGTAGAACATGCCTCATTCAAAAGACACTGATTTCACATTTTCGAAAAAACAAAATCTCTAGGCAAACTGAGTGATTGGTGTGCATGGTGGTGACAAAGAACCAAACTCAATCGACAGGATTGCACTATAGAGAACCAATACAAAAATCCAAATTAATAAAATCGCATATTTGAAATAACTGTCCAGTTTTAGTTTATTATCCGCAATCCCTTGGATTATCATGTCGGATTTGTTTCCATTGAGATCACATCAAAATATGTCAAATAAATGCATGAATCAACATAATTATTAAATCTTAGACACATATAAAAGTAGAAAATACATTATTTAAAAAATGTTGATTTCACCTTTTCGGAAAAAAAAAAATCTTAAAACAAGTTCAATGAAGCAACATAATTAACATAAAATCTCAATGAATCAATCTAATTAAATCTCATACATGTATAAAAGTAGAACCTACCTCATCTGAAACTGAAAATTTCTAATTAATAACAAATGTACGAATGAGTGAAAAACTTCTGAGTCTGTAACTTAACTGTAAATTAATTTTTACTTGCTGTAACTTCGTTGTAGATAATAACATGATTAATAGAAGGAATACATTCATATGCTAAATTACTAATGATGTAGTAGTTAAATTGTGGTATACCACAAACTATGATCCAAAAAGAAATTTCCGTTGTTTCCATTGTTCACATCCTTATATTGCAATTCCACATAATATGTTAATTAATTATTGCTTCATGTTTTACATATAATACATACTACATTTATTACTCATCAATTAAATGCAATTACATACTTGAACAAGGATAGCCCTAAATAGTCCTAGTTACGGAAAACTTATAAAGTTAGCTAATTCGCATTCAAGTAACTGATATATGTTTGCATTAATTTATGGATGCATTAATATCTTGAATACCTATAGATATCCCTTCAAACGTCCAGTTAATGTTTGATTTATCATAGCTTGTTAACATTACTCCGATAGCATGTAACATAGCTTATTGCAACAAATTCGTGAACTGTAAATTAATTGTTGTAACTTAACTGCAGATACGCATGATTAATATGCAGAATACATTCATTTGCTACAATTTTTTTTTTTATGATGAATGCAACAACTAAATTATGGTGTACCAGAAACCATGGTTTAGAAGGAAATTTCCATTGTTCTCATCCTTATATTACACATCCACACAATATATTAATTACTGCTACATTTAATACTCTTCTAATACAATGGCATACTTGCACAAGGAAAGCCCTGAATACCATGGGTCATGTAAAAATTAAATTAAATTTTACACAACTAATTCCCATTCAAATACCTGATATATGTTTGCATTTATGGATGCATTAATATCTTCAATTAATACCCACAAATCCCTTCAAACATCCATAATTTTGGAGATTCAGTGGAATGAGCGTTTACTCACAACGGTTGTGTGGAATGTGGGAGTGAATATACAAGACTCGGCTCGTTGAATTTTAATGGCAAGATTAACTCACAGGGACTTGCTAGATATCTACACAAATTCACACTCTAATAGAGTGTCCCCCCCCCCCCCCCCCGGGCCAACTCTGGAGAGAGCAATATAGTAAATTTAGTCCACGCTCTATTAGAGTGTACGGAGTGCGGACAACTAGATTTATCCTAACACACATTCGTTGAAGCTTCTTTATCCAAATATCTCTTGTTTGCTGCACATCCGCGGGGGGGAAGTCTTATGGAGTGAGGCCCATTGCAATTAATGCCATGACAACATAGAAGAAGACGTTTGACATGCATGGTGAAATTCCATGGGTTGACCTGGTCTTTGTGGTTGCAAGGGCATTTTAGGGATTGTAGGTGAAAATGTTGTTAGTTTTGGTATTTCAACAGTAATTGTGGAAATGTAGAATTTGGTATTCGTAACTTGTGAATTAAGTCATTTGCACATTATTTTGACAAATTAAAACCTCCATTTACTATCATAGCTACATTTAATCAATGATGTTGGCCGATAGTCAACGGCGTTGCAGAAAAAGTTTTTGGATTGTTAGAATTTCGCCTCGCCGTGTTAGTTACGAATCTGATACCGGTTTTTAAAGCGAAGTAGTATGTGACTACTGGAAAACACCGAGGAAGCGATGGCGGAGGCAGGTATTCTGGGTATTCCCAGGAATACCCAATTTTTGAGAATTTTTTTTAATTTTTAAGTTTTTTTAAGGATTCGGTTTCAGAATGGTCTGTTTCTGAGGGTGAAAAATACGTAAAAGACGGTGAACAGTGGTAATATGAGAAAGTTCATGAATGTCAAGAAATTAATAGGCCAAGTCGGTCGCGCTCTCTCTCTCTCTCTCTCACTAATTTGTCCAATTTTCTTTGTCTTTTTCCTTTTCTTTTATTTTTTGTTTCCTAGCTGCCCTTTTTTTTATAATCTTGTTTCTTCTCTTTTTAGAGTTTAGCAGCGAGTCATTGTAAATTAAAATTGCTTTATGGTTCATAACTTATTATTGTTTGCATATTACTTTTTTCATTTCACATATATAGATTATTTTTTCTTTTTGAGTTATCCCATATATATAGCTACTTTTTTATATTTAATAGTATTTTTTATTTTCATTTATTATTATACATCACCTGTATTTTTAAAAATTTATCCATATGAATATGTATTTTTCAAGAAAATATTTGTTAAATAATATATAAATTTTGGAACATATAAGTTTCCAACTACTTAAAATTTATTAAAATGAATATTACTTTTTACTCACAAAATAAACATTAGTTAACCATTTTTAAAAATAAGAAGAAATTAAAGTTTAAAATATAATATGGAAAAGAACATAACCACATTAAAATGAAGTTACTTCATCAATGAATTAAATAGAAAAAAATAACACTTTAACAATCCATTCCGAAAAGAGAGAGAAAAAATGAAAGAAAATTATATAATTTTCGTTAGTTTTTTTGGTAATTTTTGTTTTTAATTTGTGCATACCCAAATTCCAGACGCTGGCTTCGCCACTGCCGATGAGTGCTATAACTATGACACACGTGGGTGCACTGATCATTTCTATTGTTCTTATATGTTGATCATTTATTAAATTATTGAAAATCATTATGACATTGTCAGCTTATATTAGTTGTTTTTTATTGTCATGATCATGATATTAGCTCAAATACAAATACAATTAAAATAAGTAAAGCTACACTTAAAAATTAAAAAACAAAAAAGGGTAAGAAGTTTGAATTTTTTACAAGGTAATTAACAATTGTCCCCCTTCAGAAAATAAAATAAAAAAATCGGGTAATTAGCACACGACAATTAAGGAAAAAAGCAAAAGAGGAAGCATCATCCTTAATATGATACTAGTTACCAGTTAAAAGACAGTCCGCTAAGTAATAAACTAAGCCCTTACAATTTACAAAGCTAGATAATATTCTTGTACTCCAATGGCCATGGATTAATTCTTTAGTTGAAATGTAGTTCTCCCAAATGAAAATTGTGATGCTTGATGGGTAGCTGTTAAAGATGCTTTAGGGAGTTCATTACACTACCAATTTGAATAATAAAGGGAACAAACAACATCAATACATTCACAAATTATTTATTTATATATTAAGCATTGGCAAACACCAATTATATGTGATACAACTTGGACAAGATTCTTCAGTAGAAAACTCTGATAGATTGAAATCCACACACTCAACATATAGTTAAAAAAGGGCAGATAATGTCATCTTAACAGCAAAGTTATGAGACGCGAATTATGCACGTATTTGGTAGCTAGGATTGGACAGTACTGAAAATTATTACTATCCAAATGTACCAAAACACGCGCTAAGTGATTCGCTGAAATTACAATCCTCGATTGACCATATCTATGAATCTCTGATCAGATTCTTGCCTCTGTAACCTCATACTTTCGTTGAATTTCTTGATGAACGCCTCGACTTGGTTGTTAAATTCGTCGACGCTCATTGTAGGATCCCTCCTTAAGCCTCCTCTTTGCCTTATTGAGACTGCATCGTTAAACGTCTCTGATTTTCTTAGCTCCTTCCATGATGGCAACAATTCATCTGAGTCGAGGCTTTCGATCGCCACTGTCCTTCTTGGTGGTCGAATGTTCCACGTCTCACTCTTCTTCAGTAGTTTCTTAGTAGCTTCCTCTGTTCCACCACCCGTGATTGCCCTCCATGTCGCGTCCATTGTATCTTCTTCTTCTTCTTCTATCTCTTCTTCTTCTTGTTCTTGTTCTTCCTCTTCTTTCTCCTCTTCTTCTTCTTTGTTATGTGGTGGTGGTGGCGGTGGTGCTGGTGGTGGTGAAACCAAGGGAGACTTATCGAATTCCATATCTTCAATGACATCAAAACCACCGCCACTGGGATCATCGGGTTCTTGTCGTTGAAAACTTGAAGAAGCAACTATCAAAAAAACCATGAAGTTGATGATTATGCATATGTAGAGAGGAGAAGACAAGAAGCATTTGAGGGAGTTCCAAAACCCGACAAGACTCGAAGCAACGAGTTCGCAAGAATAAGGCATTAAGGAGCCTTTAACCATTAGCAGAGTGGAGATAAGGCCGGCCGATAAAAGGAGAAGCTCTAAGGCCTTAATCGCAATACGAAATCTGTTATTAAGGTTGTGTGGTACTAAACTGTCGACGAAGAGAAACCCCATGAGACTGATTCAGTTTGATTAAGATTTAAGAAAAAGTTAGAGAAATGGAGATGGTAGACAGAAGGAAAGCAGTGGGGAAGGACAAGAAGGAAGAAGGTACATATGATGGTGGGATTTTAAAGAGGCTTTTGTATTCTAAATGGGCACCAAACAAAGAAAGCTTTTTAGATATATAAATACAATTGAGATTCCTTTGCTAATGTTCCATCCTCTGTTTAAATTTTAAATCCTATACACCCTTGTTATGCCCCTTTTTTCTATTGAAGTCAAAAATTCCAAGCTTTAGACCTTTTATATATGTAAATTTTATGTAGAGTTTTGATCAGGTCTCCACATGGGCACGTAACCACGCCCACGTGGGGACCTGTAGTGATGCCAAGTCATCACAAAAAAAAATTATTATTTTTATTTGTAATGGTATCTACGTTAAGTCGGATGAATAATACATACTCCCCCCGATGATGAGGGGTCGGTGGGGCTCACAATTTTTTTTTCCATTGTGGGTACTAGAACTTTACCCCTTCTATGTATGGTGTCTACTCTGAGCAAGTTGGACTACTAGTTACTAGCAAGTTGCACTACTAGTTACAGATGATCTCGTTATGAGTCTTGCCCAAAAACGTGCCTCCCCAATTACTTAGCATATGTTCAATGTAGACTTATGTTATGTAGAACTATCCTTGAATAGGAGATTGATTATAGTACGTATTTTAAAATTGTGACAACAAAGTGGCAAAGCAAGAATTTTAAAGGAGTATTAATTATTAGTGAGACAATATATATATATATATATATATATATATATATATGTGTGTGTGTTCATAGAAAGTTTTATAGGTAAATTTAGAAATTTATAACTTCTATGCATTGATAGTCACCTATAATAATTACGAAACTTCGGATAAATTATCATAATAATATGGAGGTATTGTATACTATATCTTTAACAAATAACAAGTAACACATGAGATTTACATTTTCCTCTTGAAATCTATGACTAATATATATCCACTTTATTGTTAAATGTGTTACAAGTAAATGTTGTAACAATTGAAAACACGTAATGGCAGTATAGGTCAATGATAAACTTTAGCAAGTCTTAATTAGTTACTTGTCAACATAGCTGTAAGACTCTGCGCTATCAAAAATTTAGAATATTGGCTAACCCAAAGAAAAAAAAATGATAAACAAATGCAGGGTTTACTTCTAAAATTATTGTATTTAATTTAATTTAAAGTTGGATGGAGAAATCTATACGTTGTCAATGTTGGGGGGAGTCTGAGACGTCATAATATGTTAAAGTCTTTTATGTAAGTTCGATGTTTTAGAACATTTCTAATGTAAGGGTGCATGGAAAATATAGGGGAAATGGAAAAATGGAAAAATAAGAGGGAAAAAAGCCAAAACACTCCTTTGGCATTTTTCCCTCAAACCCAACGTAATATGAATTTTTAGCTCTTAGGGGGATTTGGTATTGTAGGAGAGGTGGTACCAACCCCCCCACCCCCCAACACCCAAAAAAAAAAAAAAAAAAAAGATCTTAGAGGGTTAAAGGATTTGATATTAAAAGTCTTAAATAGCGTCTTAATTTGCCCGATTTCGTAGCTAGTATTGATCAACTTTTTTTTTTTGAAAGATAGTATTGATCAACTTGAGCTTTCTATGAGATGAATTATTTTGTCCTCGTTATACTTAATGAAAAAAATAAATCCATCAACAAATAATTTTTTATGAAATGGATTTTTGGCATTCTTGGCCTTCTGTAGATGATTTTTACTTGCAAGTCTTATAAACAGTTTGTCCCATATGTAGTCCATTAATGATTGAGATGCTGTACCAAAAACATATATAAATTATAATGATTGAGGAGAAGAATTAAACCTATTAATTTATTCAAGAAAGTTTGCTGAACGTAATTATATATATATTCAAGCTGTTAATTCCTATATCATACTTTTCCTAAGTACAAAAAATTGGTGGAAATTTAAAACCGAAAATTGAATCAATTGCCTTCATTTTTATCGATGAACAACGTAACACCCTTATGAAAGTACGGCCATAATGTTGTTCAAACTTTTATCTAGTCAACGCTGTTCAAATTATGACATGATTTTTTTTTTTTTATTATTATTATTATTATTATTATTATTATTATTAAAAATCAATTAAAAAATTTAAAGGAGAAAGTAAAATTTTTTGGGGACCCCTAAGCCACAAACAGTTGTTGCCAATTAGTTGGGCGGGGGTCGGCGGCTTAGTTTGTCTGATAATAGGGAACAAGTTGCAAGAATAATGTGGGCGTGCAATGGCCCTTGATAATTATCATTCATTAAATCTTCTCATCAATAATACCAAAAGAAACACATAAGTAAATGTTTATGGATATATATAACTAAAACAATTGTCACCAAGAATGTTGTTTTCTAGTCATTTTCTATGTTTATATATAGTGGGTAAGAGGTTGAGTCGAATTATTTCTAAGAGACAAGTTCGATCTCAATTAATGAAAGATGAAGAATAAGAGGTGATCAAAAGAACTATTACTCCAATAAATATAAGAAATTGAACTTTTATAGACGGTCATATCGTCCATATTGTCTCATACCTGTAAAGCAATAGGAACGAAGATGTTGCTATTGCTCTACAAGGACGAAGTTATAGGGACGACTGTCGTCCCTATAAGTCCTATTTCTGGTAATGAATCTGAGAGAAAGAAATGAAATATTAGATGGGGCACGGTGAAAGTTATTTTCTCTTGCTTAATTCAATTTTCTTGAAACAATGTTTAATGCATCATATAACATTCTTGTAGATAATTGGATGGAAATTGTAGAGGAAGACTCAAATACTGCAAAATTTAATATTATTCCAGGCGTCGGATTGCTTTTTCTTTTTTCCTTTTCCCAACCTCTGATGCCTTTTGTATCTTATATCAAAGGTTTGATGGTTGAATGGCCAAGCAGCCTTAATTATTGCAATCTTTTTTTTTTTTAACAATAAGAAAGAGTAATTAATTCATGCAACTACATATACTGCATTAATATGAATAAAATAGCCAATCACAATGTTTGTTTACATCATTACATGCCACTTTTTGTTGTCATAAGAGCATTGTGAAGTGATAAAGATCAGAACCAATTTTGTGTAACTTACACCGAATATCTAACGAAACTAGAAAAAATATAATAATAATAATAATAATAATAATAATAATAATAAAAGAAAAATTCATTCTTAACTTCTATTTTGAATAGTATCATCACCCCCAACCCCCAACCCAACCCCCCGGGGGGAAAACAAAATGAGAAAAAACAAGAGGAAATGGAAAAGGCTATGTATAGTCCTAATCTTTTGGGTGCATGAATTTGGCGAAAAATGATGGGGACATGAATTATGTCTTGCTCGATTATGGGGCACCCTCATGATATTGGATACATTGATCAATTCGTTTTCACGATCTTCGCTTCACTACAAGCAGAGCGGTCATGAATTGAAATGGCGACCGACCAGCTCGCCTGATGCCGTTTGAAGCCGTTTTTATTAATTATCGCAGTTTTGATTGTGTATTCTTTTTTTTTTTTTTTTTCTTGAAGGCGAATTTTGAATCTAACCTTGGAAATTTTTAGGCTGATTTTAAGAATAATAAGAGAACAATTAGTATTCAATCCAAATTTTTAGTTCCATTTTTACTTTTTAGCAATGTGTATTCAAATATTTATGCCAATTTTGAATTAGTAGAGCATCACTTTAATTTCTTTAGAATAAGATTCTTTGTATTAGTATTGGGTAGATTTGATCCGGTGCATTTGTGAAATAATTGTTGAAATTTGTTTGACAAAGGACTTGTTTAATTCATTTGATGCCGATTTTAATCTTTTTCTTGGTATTTAGTGTAAGCGATTACGGAGATAGTGAATGTGAATAGCCAGGTTGAAGATGTCGAAACTAATAAAATGAATTGGGAGGGAAAGATGAAGAGGAAAGAAAAAGATGAAGATTCGTTTGATGCTCTTTCTAAGTTTTTAGTTTAATACCGATGCGTTGGACTAAAAATTTTTTTTATTTGCCGCCTAACCATGAAAACTTCACAGTTACATAGTTTCAAGGGCTTTTCAAGAAACTCGTGCCTGAATCACTGGGACCGCCACGACTACAAGCTATTACTTAGGGGTAGCGTCATTTCATTGCATCTACAGGACTACCATGTTATATTATAAGCATTATTTTGAATTTAGTTGTTTACAATTTTACATGGAGAATGAATCATTTTTACTGTTAATAATTGGAGGGGCACTGGAGAAACATTATATTATTAACTTTTTTGCTTTTGTGAACAATTTTTATGTATGCAAGCCTGAAATTTATGCCCAAGAAAAAGATAATAATCACAAGAAATATATGAAGAGATAAACGAATAAATTTGACAATGGGACACTTAAACATATGAAAATATGCTTTCCTAAAGTGATAATTGCCCCCAATCATCATTGAGATTGCTCATGGGTTTCATGGACAATTGGCTTTGAGAATTAATTAAGCTTCTAACGATTTTTCAACAAGCAAAATTTAAATATTCATAGGAACTTGAACACGATTAAGTAAATATAAATTGGGTAAACTACGCCAATGGTTCCAAACCTTTTACTCCGTTTGCACAATGGTTTCCAACCATTTTTTGGACTACACAGCTATCAACCTTTCAAAATTTAGCGTGATCTTCCCCTATTAACCTAACTAACCTACAATAGCAAGTTATGAAGAGGTCATTTTCAATTTTTAATCTGACAAATATGGGTAAATTGATAATTTAACATAAACTTTTTTCATTTTATTAAATAAATAAAAATTAATTCCTCCTTCGCAATAAATCTAATGTAAATATTGTATTGAACTCCATTAATTATGTAAATTTCCAACACAAATTCTATCACTAAACCCATCTTTACCCCAACCAACTCCCACCCCTACATCAATCGTCAAAATCAGGTGGAAAATTAACACCTAGTTGATGCCAGAAAATAGATCAATTAGTAACTTATGATTGCCTACCTAATTATGCAATGAATCACCAATACAATAATAAATAATTAATTTCTATTTTTTAATAACACATTTCAAATACTTATATCTTTTTGAGTCACGTCTTGGGTAAAAAATTTCAGAAATATATCACTAAACTTTAGATCTAGCAAGTCTCGTTTTTATCGTTGTAGTTTAAAATCTTTTATACTCTTCACTTTCCTATAAAAAAATCATCAAGTTTCTAACTCTCTATGTCACATGGATGAACTGACTCGATACGTTTTAGAAATAACCTCGAAAATAGAAATTACACAGATCGATCTTATTAAAAATATGATAACAAGAAGAAATTGTTCTATCTTAGATAAATATGATAACAAGAAGAAATTATTCTATCCAAAATATTTTTAATATGGAGTAGTTGAATGAGGTGAGAAACAATCGTGCATATATAAATTGACTAACAAACCAACAATCAAGATCATGAATTTCATTGACCATATTAGTCACAGATGTCAATATATGGATGGGGCTTGTTTTGGCAGACAACGTGATGGCCGGTGGTGGTGGGCCACCACTCTCCGGCGCTGCTATAAGTGCTTTGCAATCTTTACACTCAAAAAATACATGGAAGGCGTTGTCGAAGTCGCTTTCTTCATGGGCCCATTGAGCGGCCTGAGACTGCGTCAAACCCTAAAAGGCTACGGTGAACATCCTTACAAAATTTTTGTACCATTAGAGTTCCACGGGAAAAATAGAAGGAAAATACATAGTGTAACGTTTTGAAAGAGAGGATTAAAGCAGTAATGTAAAAAAAATAAAAATAACAAATAAAGTAAATTGTAAGTAAACAGTAAAGTCAAATTTGAACTGGATGTCAATAAGTTTATGTTGAGAAAAGTAGAGGTATTAAAAAATATAAAGCGTATATGACGCCAATATTAAATTTCGAACTTAAGCAAAAAGAATAAAAGAGACAAAACGTTACATAAATATCATTAGATATATATATATATATATATATATATATTTGATTGATTTTCATGAATTCAATGTCTAAATTTGGAAAAACTATTGACATCATTGGAAGAGGTTAGGGTATTTTGAGGAAAACCCTAGTTTGTGAAATTTAATTTTTTACTTTTTTTAGTTTCTGGTCAAAATTGATTTTAATTATTTGACTTTTCTCTCCAACACAACAATGACAAGGCGTGCAAATAGGCAATTCACAATCAAATTTCACAAATCCCTAATTGGTTTAGCTATTGCCCCTGGCTCGACGCTCACGACTCGCAAGATTGCTCTCCGGTAAAAACTTAGGGTGCTCCAGCAACTTTACTACTTAGCCAACTCTTGCAAGTAATAATTCCGATGCAATTCCTCTTCCTCTTCCTTCGACGACTGTAAATGTCTTTCCCCTCGTTACAAAATTTTAATCTATGCATACACATGTGAATCAGTCTGGCACCGCCATTGATGAACACTAATCACTTATTAGTTTTTTCTTATATTGAAACTTTAAACTTTCGAGCAACTATTGACGAAATTACAGAAGTGGATACACCGCCAATTTGCAATTAGTTTGGAAGTGGAACTAATAGCGAAATAAACAAGTGGATCACGCATGAATGATTTCATTCTTCCTTGAAAGTAGGAGTGGGCAAAAAAACCGGAACCGAACGGGTAGAACCAGGAACGAACCGAAGAGGGAGCAAGAGCGGTTCTTTAAAAAAAATTAGGAACCGGAACCGAACCGGAACCGGAATGAGAACCGAACGGATCCTTTTCTAAAAACCCGGAACCGGAACGGGAACCGGAATAGGATAAGAAATAGCACAATTTCTTCTATTTGATTGCAAACTTTTGTGAATTCTTTTAGTAAATTTAAAATTTGATACTAATTCTAGTAAAATTCTAATAAATTTTGGTGCTATAAGAATTCTTCTCATAAAATTCTTTTAATGGCCGTATGGCGTATTCTGCAAAGCGACGCCTTTGCATTTCTTCTTTACTGGCGACAACGACTTCTTCTTCTTGCCTTTGGACCGGCGGCATTTCTTTGGCGGCAGCCTTGCAGCTGCTGCTTGCAAGGCGGCAGCAGCAAGCTGCTGCTGCCTTTGAACAGCAGCGGCGGTGCTGCCTGGCGGCAGCAACTGCTGCTGCTGCCTTGCAGCAGCTGCAGCTGCTGCGCCACAAACGGCGACATGATCTTCTTCGCAAAGCGGCGGCTGACTTCTTTACGCAAGCGGCCGGCGACTGTCAACAGCTGCTTTGCAATGGCGGCGGCAATCTTCTTGCTGTTTTCTTGTTATATTATGTTGGAATCAAAATTTTTATTTTTTTCTTGTGCTTTTCGAGTAATAAAAAATGCATCGTAAAATAACCGGAACCGAACGGGTAGAACCGGAACCGGAAGGAACCGGAACCGGACGGGTACTTCATTTGAAAAGAACCGAACGGGTCCATTTTTCAAGGAACCGGAATTTACGGTTCGGTTCCGGGTTGTTCACTACCCGGAACCGTACCCGGAACGCCCACCCCTACTTGAAAGTAACAAGATTTACAACGGGCATCACTATAAGTAGCTACAATATTAGAAGGTAAACTGACTTTATTATCATTCGTCTTCGTAAAATGAGAATAAAATCGATCACTAAATATTTTGAAACATGTAATTAAGCTGATTGCTAGATGATAGCAACAACATTATGATTTGCAAATTATATTAAACTAAAAAATTAATTAGAGTAATTACTTACTTAACATTTCGTAAAATCCTTTATTGTTATTATTATTATTTCTTATTATATGAGCAGTTAAAATATACCCAATGGAAGCAAAACTTTACTTAAATTCCGCAAAATTAAAGTTTATAGTAGGGGTGGGCGTTAGAATGCAGTTCAGATAGTGAACTACCGGAACCAAACCAAATCCGATTCCTTGAAAAATGGACCCGTTCGGTTCTTTTCAAATGAAGTACCCGTCAGGTTCCGGTTCCTTCGGTTCGGTTCTACCGTCCGATTCGGTTATTTTTCACGATGCATTTTTATTACTCGAAAGCACAAGAAAAAATAAAATTTTGATTCCAACATAATATAACAAGAAAAAAAGCAACAAGCGGCGGACATTCTTCTTTGCCGCCAAAGCGGCGGCAGCAAGCTAAACAAGCGGCGATCTTCTGCTGCCAGAAGGCAGCGGCTTGACTGCTGCTTTGCCTTAACGGCGGCAGCTGCAGCCGCAAAGCGGCAGCGACAAATTTCTTGCCAGGCAGCAGCTTCTTCTTTGTTGCCCAAAGCAGCAGCCGACTGCTTCTTGCTGCCTTGCGGCAGCATTTGCAAAACTGCCAGGCAAGCATCTTCTTTGTTGCCCAAAAGCAGTAACAAAGCTCTTGCACAAGCGGCGGCATTTACAAAGCGGCGAAGCTGCCTTTGTCGTCGCTACGTGTATCATTAAAAGAATTTTATGAGAAGAATTCTATAGCACCAAAATTTATTAGAATTTTACTAGAATTAGTATCAAATTTTAAATTTACTAAAAGAATTCACAAAAGTTTTTGCAATCAAATAGAAGAAATTGTGCTATTTCTTATCCTATTAGAGTTCAGATTCGGTTCAGGGTTTTTAGAAAAGGATCCGTTCGGTTCTCATTAGGTTCAGGTTAGGTTCAGGTTCTAATTTTTTAAGAACTGCTCTGGTTCCGGTTCTTTCGGTTCGGTTCCGGTTCTACCCGTTCGGTTCCGGTTTTTTTGCCCACTCCTAGTTTATAGTTTCAATAAAAGTAACAACAAAATATTTTTTTTTTCTTATGAGTTATATATTTTATTATTAAAAATAATTTTTTTTCTTATGAGTTATATATTTTATTATTAGTGGGGAATGGAGTGGAAAACATACTTTGATGCAAAGCTAAGCATTCGACACTAGCAAAATAATTGGATGACCTCTTCAATTCTTTTGACCTTTTAGGGTTTTCTACCTTTTAATTTGTTGGATTGTAGCTTTATCGCATTAGTTGCTTTCCATCATATCAATATGCATCCCTATTTATATTTAGTGGTTAATTATTTTGAGAGTTTACTTGTTTTTCTTATCTCAATCAAGCACCTTAAGTACAGGTAAAAAGTGTGATGGTGGAGTTCTTAATTTAAAGCAAAAATTTATGCTACTTTAACGACTTAACTTTCATTATATAATGCATTAATTAATAATTGTGTCATAATTAAGAAGATCTTAAGGTGGAAAAGCATTTCATCCTTGGTAACTTTTTATTGGAAAATTTCATTTCATTTCACTGAAATATTGCAAATGAAAATCAAATGATTAGTATATGCATGCTCGAAGCCATGTTATAAAATATGGGGTTTTACAAAAGCAATAAACTTGATAATTCTGAAAATAAAAGACCGATCGATTAATATCGATATTTTAGGATGCGTTCTGTTTGCCGTTTTCATCCCGTTTTCTATTTTCTGTTTTCGAAAATATTGAAAACGTGTTCTGTTCATTATTTTCGAAAATACGTTTTCGAAATCGTTTTCAAGATTTATATAGAAAATACAAAAACGTCTTTTTAACGTTTTCAACATTTTCTGTGTTAAATGTTGAAAACAAGGAAAACGCATTTTCGGATTTTAAACTTTACATTTATTACATTTGAAACAATTATAAACCAAACACATTTTCTATTTTCTCTTCTCAAAAATAATTTTTTCAAAACAACAAACCAAACGCATTTTCAATTTTCTGAAAACAGCAATTGAAAACAGAAAACACCAAAATATTTTCGAAAACGAAAACAGAAAATACAAAACAAACAGAATGCCCTCTATAGTTTACCCTCTTGTATTCGATATTCACCTCTCGGAACAAGTCTATAACCTAATTAAATGTCTTATGGGTTCACATATTGCAATCAATTTGGACTTTACCTTAGATATTGATGTCACGTTAATGTCATCCATATGATTAATTTAAATAATAAACTATTGAGCCGTTTCTTTCATGTCATAATTGACCAATGCTTAGGCCTATATGTACATAATTAGTCTATATATATGAAAAGATCGAAGCAATAATGTAGCCAAAAGTAATGTACATGTGCAACTGAAAATGGATTAATTTTATTTTTCGATCACTAAACTTGAATCAAAGTCTTATTGGGTTATGCTATTTTAATTCATCTTGATTAGATGAACTTTATTTTACTTCCAATGTTGATTACTCCATCAGTCTTTTCTTAATCATAATATATATAATAAGCTGTTGTGCGTCTGGAAGACAAATTGTCTATAAAACTTTTGGTCAAAATTACATTCGATCAACAAATTTCAACGTTACACATTTCAACAATTAATTTTTATATCTTTATTATGAACGCTTATCAACATGTCCATATATATAATTCAATATAAAAGTTGAAAACTGAGAACAACCTAATTTATACTTCTCCGATGGACAAGACATCAAATAATGTTAAGGCAATTACGAAAATCAATGTGGCGGCTGAGTTGGATGTAGACCCACGAATTATAGGGTTCTCCCCCCGTGCTCTTAGACCCACGAGTTCCAAGTCTAGGATATTTTGCCTAATTATGCTATTTGGATTTTAAAAATAAATTTCTCCGATTTTACCCACTTTATGGTACTCACAGTTCCCAAAAAAATTTATGCAGGTTCCATCATTCCCCACCATTAAAGACTAATTATGTATTTGATCTAACATAAACATAAAAAAATTATTTAAAAAAATTTTTTGACATTACCAACCATCCTCGATAGAACTAAACAAAACTATATACTACATCTCATAAATATAATCCACATTCTATGCAATCCCCAAAATGGAGAACTTGACAAATATATGTGTATATTACTATATTTGTTTGTTTGTGTATATTTGAAAAGTAAAGAAAAAATATATGTGCATATTTGAAAAATAAAGAAAAAATTGAATAATTTAAAAATACCTCAAGTCAAGGCAATTACTGATTGAAAATAATAATATTAGTTAAAAAAACGACTTTTCAAATAATATGTCTCAAATATGCCCTTAGAAGAGGCAAAAATAAATTTAAAATATATACATCAAAATTGCGTGTTGTTGCGTGTCGAATAGGAAGCCTGAAAATCCGAAATTTTCACTCGAGTTTAGCGAGTAAACTTGTCACGCAACAACGAAATTGAAGGGGAAAAATTAAATTGCATTTGAAAACTAGCTAAATAATTTATTTGACGAAACTTGCTCAAAGCTCTGTGCATCCTCAATTTTGATATTTGTAGCCACAATATGCGGCGTAGGTCACACATTTTCTGAGAACGATCGCTAACTAGAACATCTCCAATGGGGTGTTGATGTGTATATGACGGGGAGGAAAGGGATAAAAGATGATGATTATTTTATTTTAATAGAAAATGAATAGAAGGTTGTGTAGAGGAAAAAATAAAAAGTATGAGAGATGTAGAAAGAAATTTAAAAATAATAATAAAATAATAGTAAAAAATGTGTATATGGATGTGTGGTTTTAGATATGGCACGGGGCACGATAAAAAAAGTGAGAAAAAGTTGGATGAATGTGATTTTAAAAAATTGAAAATGACGTGTAAAAGCAAAAAATATGGACTCCGCCTAAAAATATGTGTCACTCTCTCTCCTTACCTTAATATTGTGTAGTCACACCATGCATTAGAGATGCTCTTAATCGGAATGTTGCTGTTAAGTTGGAAAACATAAATTAACTAGTCCAAATATTAAAAATAAATTGGAGTTCATTATAGTAAACAACACTCCCGATCTAGTGCCCAAATTGGGCACGTTATGGTGCCCAATTCGCTTACGTGGACAGCCATGTCAACCATGGGACTAGTGCAGATAAGTGGCAAGCTTTGGAACCACTTTAAAAAATACTACAAAAGTTAAGGAGGTGTTCGTTCAAATGTTGTCAGATTATTCATTCAATTGATACCATTACACGGTGCCTCTCCTTTGCCCTAGAACACACCACGCAATTCCTACGAAGCGGTAACGTGCCTTCTTTGACTGCCAACCAAAATTGTAATCGCCATCGACGTCGATTTTTCCTTCTTCATGCTAAGGTATTTTACTTTTCTACCGTCACCTTCTCACTCAACATCGTCTATTTTCATTCTTCCCCTTTTTTTCTCCACTTGTCTACAAAGGTTGGATGAAGAGACGAAGGTTAATCTTACTCAATCATTCAAGGGATACACGTAAATGATTGTTTAGTCGGATAAATTGGTAGAATAACTTTTGATTTCAGTTGTCAAGATTGGGACCTCTGGTGTTTGCTGTTCCATGGGTAAAATACTATAAACAAAAACAGCCGACAAAGATGTTTGAAAGCCAAAAAAAAAACTAGATTAATACACACACACACATATATATATATGTATACATGTATAAAAACAGCCGACACTCATGTTTCTGGTAGGTTAACAGATGAGCCAAACAAAAACCAAAAATCCATGCATGTAGCATACAAATGAGAAAATTGTATAGGAACCTAATAAATTCCCAATTATTATATAAGAAATTTTTTCTTTTGATTAGTTTTTATTTGCTTTTAGTAATGTTTGTGATTTTTTTATGAAATCAAAGTGTATTAAAATCTCAGCTGTAACACAAATCCACGATAGAAAGCTATACATTTTTTTTAACATTATATCATCCATATCATCCATTCTATTAGTAGGCATTCGCTATTGGATAAATGATTACCACATGCTTGTTACTTAATCATCTATTTACTTTTGACGTAGTTTATATAAAATTTAGTGATCGTCTATTAAAAAATAGTGATCGTACTTGGTAGAATTTCAAATGATTATGATTGGAATTTGTTTACTCGTAGGTATGGAACCAACTGGAAACAACTGTTTCGTGCCCAAAGTTGATGCTGGAGTAATTCCAACCATTGGACAAACATTCAAGACGGTCGATGATGCGTTCTTATTCTATAATGATTATGCAAGAGCTATGGGGTTCAGCACACGCAGGGCAAATTTTCATAAAGACAAAATTGGGAGTACCGTTATAGGATGTTTACATGCTCCAGAGAGGAAAAGACAAATGAGGCATATCAGGAGAAGGAAAAAAATACAAAATCGCGATTAGGTGAAAGAAACAGGGGACATACGCGTTGCATGTGTAAAGCTAGTTTGTCTATTAAGAAATTGCGAGATGAGGACATGTGGATTGTTACTCAGATTGTGGAGAACCATAACCATCCTCTCTCTAGTCCTGGGAAAGTGCAATTCCTTCCTTCACATAGGAAGATGTCGAAGGCCAAGAAAAAACTTGTCCATGAGTTCTCACAAGCCAATGTTCCAACATGCCAACAGTATCGCATTTTCGAGGTAGCCTCCAGAGGGCCATCATCTGTAGGGTGTCTTGAGAGGGATATTAGAAACTACCAGCGTGATTTATGTCAGGAGCTTGTGGGACACGATGCTGAGACCCTCATCCACTACTTCGAGATGGAGAAGCATCGAAGTGATAATTTTTACTATAGTTTTGATACAGAAGCCACTGAAAATGAAAAAGGAGAGAAGGAACAGGTATTTAAGAGGTGTTTTTGGGCAGATGGTGAGTCGCGCAATGCATTAGTGCACTTTGGAGATGCTCTTGTGTTCGACACTACATACAACACCAGCACGTACTCTATGATCTTTGCAGCTTTCGTCGGTGTGAACCATCATTACCAGACAGTTGTATTTGGATGTGGTTTGCTTAGTGACGAGAAGACAGAATCGTTTGAGTGGTTGTTCTCCCAGTTCATTGCTTGCATGCTGGGCGCGTTTGTCGCGGCGCGCCAAAGTTTAATTTTTTTCCTTACTCGGTTTCAAAACTACAAATTAATGTAGAAGTGGTAAGTAAGGGTCGAACCCAAGAGGAACGGTGCTTAATCTAGTTGTCCTTATCAATTAATATAGGAAAGTGGGGGTTTTGAGAATTTTGAATGAAAATCAAATGACAAAAGATAAGATCAAATAAAACAATTGAAATAAATATCTAGTTCTCGGGTTCGGTTGTGTCAACCGCTTGTGTTTATCTTTCCCATGCAACATGTTACTATTCCTTCTTCAATTTATCAACTCTCAATTAACCAAGAAGCTCTGATTAACGAATTCTTCCTTAAGTGTATTAAGTAAAAAGTAAACTCTTTAACTTAACATCTAGCTATTGGATAACCCTAAACAAGCTCTTAGGATTTAATGCAAAGCTAGTATGAAATGAACGAGAAGAATGAGTTGAATTAGATGAATAATTTCACAAGCTCGAATTAATACATCTAAGATGATTTGTTAATAAATATGCACGATATTCATTTGCTACTTTGGATTGGAATCTAATGACAATTACGGATCAAAAGTTCCAATCCTAGCAAGTAACTTGAATTTAAAGATTAATTGATTCAATTGGCCAAGGTGAATGCAATAATCAAATAAACTCAAAAAGGGGTTTATAAGCATAATAAATCAACAAATTGAAGTAGATGAATACATAAAACGTTACTAAAGAGTTAGAAAAGATAACAACATGTTAGTTGAACACAACGTCCCCCTCGAACTAGATAGAAAAGTCTTAACTACTCATAATTGCGGGTTTCATACTTTTAGCGAGTGTTCGCTTTGTATCACCACCACTATATGATAGATTATGCAAAATATAGTAAACAAGTAAATAAATACTAAGAAATAAATAGAGAAATAAAAGGGAAAAGAGAACTTAGCGAAGAATTGATCCGCCGGAATATGAAAAGCTAAAATCTTCAAGCTAAAACTAAGAATAAATGAAGAAGAAAATTTTATTGGAGAGAACTACTAGCTAATTCTCCTCTACTAAGTTGTGCCTTTCCTTCCTTACAAATGCCTCTATTTATAGGCAAAATTTCACAAGAAAACATGATAAAAAATTGTACAACTACTCCATTATAATTCCACTAATTGGTAACCACCAAATCATGATCTTAAATTGCTCCATTAGTTCAAATATTGTATCATGGTATAGGTAAGCATCTAGGCTGAATTTTGCAATTGGAATTTCCTCTTTTGGATATTTTAATAGAAAGTTATGAATTTTCTACCAAAACATGGCCCAAGAAATCCTCCATTCACATCACTCTCGGTTTTGCCCATTTTTTACCATGATATGATCCAAATCATTTGAAGATGTCAACATCAAAGTTGTAGCCCTCTGAGTGTCCTTTCCAACAATATAAAGTGCAGGTCAATCCGAATTTTGTAACAAAAGTTATGGTCAAATTACTGAACTGCGGCAGTAAATTCGAGCTGCTGAATTTTTACGCTTTGTCCTTTCTCTTCAAATGGCCATAACTTTCACTAGAAAACTCCGATTTGGGATTCGACAAAAATGTGGAAATCCTCTTTTGATATTCTTTGATATTGGCATAAGAAAAATTGTAAAAACAACTTTTCATAAAATTGCATCGGAGGCCCTCCATCTTTGAATTTGCTTGCATTTCGATCCCAAGTTCCGTTCTCGCTCCGTCTTTATCCATTTTGGCTCCTTTTGATTTCTTGTGACTCTAAACACACAATAAAAGGAAAACACATAAAAATAAACATATAATACTAATAAAACACACAAATACGTAAAATAGAAGAGTTATTTAAGTGCTTTTCTAGCACTTATCACATGCCTAACAATGTTATACCAAAAATTATTATAACAGATCAAGATCAGGCAATAGGCAATGCAGTTGCTCAATTCTTTCCTAATACTATGCGTCGCCTTTGCTTATGGCATATACAGAACAAATTTTCAGAGAAATTGCGTCCTCACTTGCACAACCAATACAAGAGTATTCTTATTGATATTATTAGACAATCTGAGACGAATGAGGAGTTTGAAAATCGTTGGGATCGGCTAATGAGTACCACTAAATTGGGGGCAAATGAATGGCTGCAGAAAATGTACGAGATACGGGGTAGTTGGGTTCCAGCTTTTGTGCGACATGTATTTGCGGCGGGAATGTCAAGTAGCAGAGGGTTGAAGCGAATCACGCATTTTTTAAAAGGTATGTGATGAGGAAAAACACACTTATGGATTTTATCCAACGATATAGGATGGCAATCTTGCACCAGAGGCAAGCTGAGAAAGCCTCTACTCACATTGACCTTAGCCAAGTCCCACGTGCAAAGACATCGTTTCACATGGAAAAACAGATGGCGGGAGTATACAAGAAGGCGATGTTCTTAATTTTCCAAAAGCAATTAATGGAAAGTATGTCGTACGAGTCCAAGAAGATATCAACTATTGATGATGGCAAGGTTTATGAGGTTCGTAAGAACATAGGCTTATCATCTAATCGAGTTCATAAGCTGACTTGGTGGACAAGTTAGCTTCATTGCATTTCTCTTTTATTATCAATCATGACACTCTTCTTTATTGATTGCAATCATTTAATTATTTGTTGGGTAGGTTCTAATTTCTTAACATGTAGCTGCAAATTGTTTGAGTTTCATGGATATCCATGTCGTCACATCTTGTGCTTATTGCACAAGAAGGAAATAAAAGTCTTGCCTCAACAATATATCTTGGAGAGGTGGACTAAGAAGGCATCTTTGCATTCCGTGTTCGAGCAATCTAAGGAGTTTGAAGCGAGGCAATCGTTTGCAGAAAGGCATAGCAAATTAGGGAGGGAATTCATGGAGGCAGTTGACGAGGCTTCATTAATACCAGAGATTAGTAATTTTGCTCTAAGAGAGGCTCACATCTTGAAGAGAAAAATTAGAGAGCTCCTCGATGCTAGCCGTGTAGCCGTTATTGAACCAACGAGTAGGACAATTGATGAGTCATTAAATGTGGCAGACCCGCATTCCATCCGAACCAAAGGCAGTTCCAAGAGATTAAAGTCATCTAAGGAAAAAGGAATTACCCAAAACAAGAGGCGATGTGGTCATTGTCGGCACCTGGGCACAACGTTAAAACTTGTCCACTACTACAATCTAGGTACACAACAGCCAGTCCATTACTTAACATCGAAATGAATTATAATTTATTTATTTCCTTTTATTTGACTTGGCAAATAATTTTGTTTCATATACAGTTCTCGTTTGGAAGATGAAGGTGGAGATGAAGACGATGCATATCACCCAGATCTTTCGTTCATGGAAGGCAATGTTGGAAGCAGGGTTGAAACTATTTTTTACACTAGTGGTGGATTGGAAGACTACAAACATACCATGGTTGGGGATGGTTTCTTAAGTTTCGATCACACATACACCTAGTATTTTATTTTGAAGTATTTTGGGATGTTATTTTGGCTGCTTACTTATTATAGAGACTTCTAGGTTGAATTTAGCATACGATGGTCCTGACTTTTGAGATTTAGTGTTTCATACTAGTATTGATTATATGGAGAATTGGAGGTTAATTTTGCATTTTTTTTTGCAATGAGTATTTTGAGGGCTTCTGGATTGACATTCAAGTGATATTTTCACGTTTGAATTATAATTTTGTTTATTTGTTAATGTTAAAGTTGTATGTTGCAATTGGAATGTCCTAGGAAATCCATCGTGCTTGTATGCCTCTTAGTATAAAATAAATGCTGAAGGAACTTGTTATTGACAGAGTTCATAATGTCAAGCGAACAAAGGTACACTTCAAGTTTCGTTCCCATTACTGAAAATTGTGGGCGTGCAAGACTTGGCTAGAAGAATAAATCTTGCACGTAGGCATTTCGAAGACACGGTTTAAATACATAAACATGCCTTGTCTCTATAGATTAAGTTTTAGAGAAGGTAGTAAATCAGAAGTACTAGTGAAGATTCAACTTATCCTACACTCGTTCCTACTCGAAATTTGGTACCACATATACAAGGACAAATTCATAGAAACCCTGCCTACAAGCTACACAACTACCAATAATAATTTCCCAAAAATAAAAAGATACGAATGTCTATTTTTCACCAACTATTGAAATATTCGACCTTACAACTATACATCACAAGATTGACTAAACCATTCACGTCTGTTGCAATGTTTAATTAGAACAAGAAACATGATATAACACAACTTAACTCAAAGTAGTTGACAAACTACAACTCAAAAGGAACGAAAAACTATGAATCATGACCCCTTCCTTTTCGTTTGTTCTTGCTGATAATTATATTAAGGGCAATCTCCACATCTTTTTTGTCCGTTCTCGTTGCAAGCATTTTGATCCTGGTAGTCAAGTCTGAAATCTTGTCCTTTAGATTTGGACTTCTCAAAAACAACACCGATAGTGTTACCTTCATCCAACTCCCGACTAGATTGTCCTTCATCTCACATCTGGCATCATTAACAAGGCAGTTGAGCTTATGTGTTATTTTCTAATTATTCTCAAAAAACAAAGTAAATATATAAATCGGATATCAAAAAATCCCATTAAAAAATAACAAAAGAATCTGCAGGGAAATGAATGGATAAATGGATGTCCATAATGATTTACCAATTTTGTTCGTATTTACTTCATAGAAACTACTCTTATCTTGCTAGGGCCATTCGCAGAGAGTAATCTTCTCCCGTGCATATGGGGTGAGTCCTATATAGAGACACAAACATTTGATACTGTTTGCAAAGAACAATGTGTTCGTGAGCGCACAATGGTGGATCAACTAGAGTGCAAAAAATGTAAAGAGACAAAGGCCTAAAGACTAGAGAGTGGTAGTTTGCATTCCTTACAAACAAAGCAACTATATTCTTTCTACCAAATAAAGTCCCAACGACTTAATTTCTTTAAACCCAAAAAGATAAAAGAACCCAAAATGAAACAGAAAATGAAAAATGGACATTCTATTCCTCTTGTTGATAAGTTAATGATGCCTTCTATTATATAATAATCATTTTTGCTTTTTCCAACTTGAAGTCTTGAACTAAAGTAACAGTTGTTGTGCTTTATGAATCAATGAAGATGTATTGTGTAATACAATATTTTAGTCCATTATTTATAAGTTTATTTAAAGAAAATAGAGGTTATAGATACAATGTACTACATAGTCTTTTCACTTTATTCAGACCAAAAAGAGAAAAATAAAGAAAATGAAGAATTGCAATTTCTATTGTTGTCATTGCAGTTTCCACTTGGTAAATTAGGCTAGGCTATTTGGCAGAAATAAGTAATAAAAAAATGGTTCAATTTTAGTATTTTACCCATGGAACAGCAAACACCAGAGGTCCCAATCTTGACAACTGAAATCAAAAGTTATTCTACCAATTTATCCGACTAAACAATCATTTACGTGTATCCCTTGAATGATTGAGTAAGATTAACCTTCGTCTCCTCATCCAGCCTTTGTAGACAAGTGGAGAAAAAAAAGGGGAAGAATGAAAATAGACGATGCTGAGTGAGAAGGTGACGGTAGAAAAGTAAAATACCTTAGCGTGAAGAAGGAAAAATCGACGTCGACGGCGATTGCAATTTTGGTCGGTAGTCGAAGAAGGCACGTTACCGCTTCGTAGGAATTGCGTGGTGTGTTCTAGGGCAAAGGAGAGGCACCGTGTAATGGTATCAATTGAATGAATAATCTGACAACATTTGCACGAACACCTCCTTAACTTTTGTAGTATTTTTTAAAGTGGTTCCAAAGCTTGCCACTTATCTGCACTAGTCCCATGGTTGACATGGCTGTCCACGTAAGCGAATTGGGCACCATAACGTGCCCAATTTGGGCACTAGATCGGGAGTGTAGTAAACAAACTGCAGCAAACGAAAGTTTGATGAATTAATTGAACGTGCGATTACAAAATTAAAATTGAGGCAATTGAGAAAAAAGAAAATAATATTATTCGTTTGATGTCGTGTCTACTTATATTCTATTTAAAATAATCTTATTATTAATCGTCATACATTAGTACATAATGAGATTGGGTATCGCCTATTGGGCATCGGTTCTTATTAAAAAAGGTCACCCAAAAATAAAGGGTAGCGGTTGTTAGAAAAAACCGCCACCCATTATGCATTTTTTTTAGAAAAATTATTTAAACTTTGGATGACGATTCTTGAAAAGAACCGCCACCCAAACTAGAACAACGGATGACGGTTCTTTTCAAGAATCGCCACCCAAACTTTAAATATTTGTTTTTAAATGAATAACGGGTGGTGGTTGTTTCTACAACCGCCAACCATTCTCTACCTTAAAAAAATATTATAATAATAATAAATATTTAGGGTGGCGGTTCCGTTCTACAACTGTTCACCCATTTTTTAATTATTATTAAAAATACTCTTGGGTGGCTGTTTTTTACTACAATCGACATCATTTCTTTTAAATATTGTACCAATTCACCAGACAGCCTTCCCGCTTTTGAGTTTCTTCCCCTTTCGAAAATTTTTCAAAATTTCTTACAATATTCATGACTTCAAATCTGATTTAAGTGCAACTTCGTCACAAATTGGTGTCACAATTTAAGCAAGGTAAGTAAGCTTTTTCTATCTTTTGGTCTCAATTTCATGTATTTTCGTGTATTTTTAAGTTATAATTTAACATCCCCAAATTGTAGGGTTTGTTGAAATCAAATTTTGTTACATTTTATTCATAAATTGGAGCTACAACACACAGCAATGTCGTCTTTATTTGTCAATTAGACCCAAATTTTTCTATTTAAAGTTTGAGGCTAGTAAGTTAATTTTCCCCAAATTCTAGGTTTTTTTTTTGTAAATCTTGATTTTATGATTTTTGTTTGTTGTAATATACTTATATATTGTGATTTCATATTTAATGTGTTGTATTTCTTGTGTGTAATTTAGTTGGAACTATTTTTTTGTTGTAATTGTAAATCTATTGTTTTTGCTATATATATATATATATATATATATATGAATATTATTGAATTAAATATTCTTGATTAATTTATATGTATATATTATTGAATTAGAGGTGTAATTTTAGTGATATTATGGATTATAAATAATTTAAAAGAGCAATTAAAAAAATTAATAGTTAATATAATTTTTTTCGAGTTTTTAGTCGTGCAAACTTTAAACGGCCATAACTTTCGCATACGATGTCCGTTTTCAGCCAACTACATAATTCCGGAATCATCGCGACGAGATCTACGACAGTCACCGCTATTGCCATGAACCCACATTTCAGACCCATCTGAGGTCGCCCAAGGCCTCAAAATACAGTTTTTAGTTTTTCATTTTATAGTTTCGTATTTTTGTTCTTCGATTGTTCGTTTCATTATTTCATTTCAGAGTATTTTAGCGTTATATTATTTAAGAACAGGTTTTGTTGTAATTAGAGCCGATTGGCTTTGAATAAAAATTATTTCATTCTTAGTTGCAATCCTATTTCTATAGTTTATTGCTCATCTAAAAATAAAAATAAAATGGCGGTTCCTGTATTAGAACTACCACCCTAACTATTTTTTTTTTTAAAGTAGAACAACCGCCACCCTAAGTATTTTTAAAAAAAATATATAAAAGGTGGCGGTTGTTTAAAAAACAACCACCACCCTTTCTTTTTTGAGTGGCGTTTTTTGAACCGCCACCATTTCGGCGACTTTGGGTGTCGCCAATTTGGGTGGCGATCAAAAAGCCGTCATCCTAAATATAAAACAACCGCCACCCAAGCCTCTTTTTATACTAGTGATATATATTATCTAACTTATTGGGATGGACGTTGTTAAATTTTTTGTACATGTATATGGATTTCCACTTTAAAATGTTAACCTCCAAAGGGAATAGCCATTGCATTTGTATTTATATTTTTTTTCTTTTAATCTAACCGATGTGAGACTTTTACCCACTTGCTCATGCCACTTTTTATTAGACGTCGTAGCTAGCTTTATATTAAAAGTTTGTTATGCTTGTCATCCTTTTAATATGATCGCTTATTTTCTTATTTTCAATTAAGTTAGTAATCAAGTCAGGCTCATTTATATAGCGAATTGTCACGCACTTGTTGTTCTCAAAATAAGTTACGCGCGGTCTTAGTACTTCAAACGTCCGCTCCGTGCAAGACTTCACACTAAGTCGGCTTCCCCAATTAAAGTTGCTAAGTAAAGAGAAATCAGGGGAATAAGATAAAGTGAGAACACTTAAGAGCTTGAGAAGATACTTTATATTGCAAGTGAAGCTTACAATTCTTGGATAGTTACAAATGAGCTCCCTACCCATATTTATACTTCTATCTCTTCAAATGGACGGTGGTGATCATTTTGATCCAACGGTAAGTATCATGCCTCTAGAATACTCTACAACTTTCCCCTAAAATATCGAGGATATTTACAATATTTTATACTTTACATAATTCTAGATAAAGGGCCCTAGAATTATCTACATGGTTTGTGAAATTCTTCTAGAGAATTCTACGGTATTCTAGTGATGCTCGTCTCTAGAATTCTCTTAAAACGTGCGAGTCGTGACACTCTCCCCCACCTAATTCGGCGACACCCTCGATGCCAAGTACTCATTGAGTTTGTCTTCAAATTACCACAAGTCGCTTTGTGACTCCCATGTCGCCTCATACTCGGGTAAGCCTTTCCACTTGATCAAGAATTATGTGTTCGAATGTACGCCCCGCTTGAGAACAACTCGATCTGCCAAGATCTCCTCAACATCCTTGTCATAAGACTTAGTCACAATCGGAGGTGCCGGTTGTGACTCGCCCCGCACCGAGTCTCCCTTGTCTACATGATAAGCTTCAACATGCTTATATGGAAGACTAAATGAATCTTTAAGGTGCTAGCTAAGTCAAGGCGATATGATACCTTGCCAATCTTTGCAACAACGGGAAAAAGTCCCTCGTACTTTGGCACTAAGCCCTAATCGACGCCTCGGTAGGCCTTAAATTGCTAAGGTTTTATCTTCACAAGGACTTGGTCTCCGACATTGTATTCCAATGGCCTTCTCTTCTCGTCTGCCCACTTTTTCATGCGCCTTCTTGCTTTCTCCAGACACGCTCAAGCTACATCGACGTACTCTTCCCACGACTTAGCCATCGTGAAGGCGCCCGAGCTTCTTCCATCATTTGCGGAAGTAGATAAGGTGTGAGTAGTGAGTGGTAGCTGTCCAGTAGCCAACTCGAATGGACTATGCCCCGTAGTTTCACTCCTTTGTAAGTTGTACGAGAATTGGGCAACATCAAGTAGCTTCGCCCAATCTCGTTGGTTGGCAGCCTTCTAACAAGCTATTCACCTGCTCAATCTGCCCATCAGTTTGGGGATGAAAACTTGTTGAGAAGTGTAGTTCCGTCCCGAGCCTCTTGAACAACTCCGACCACATTCAACCCGTAAAGCGGGGGTCACGATAACTAATGATACTTCTAAGCAATCCCAATACTTCATGACATTCTTGAAGAATAGTCGTGCCACATCTTCTACCGTGCAATCCTTAGTGGCCAGTATAAATGTAGCATATTCAGAGAACCGATCCACCACAGCTAAGATAAACCCAAAGTCTTCCGACTTGGGCAACGCCGAGATGAAGTCCATGGTGATAGAGTGGCAAGGTTTTTCAGGTATGGGTAGTGGCTCCAATAGCCCTGTGACCTTCTTCATTTCCACCTTGTCTTGTTGGCACACAAGACAAGTTCACATATTGCTCCACCTGATCTTTCATTTGGGGCCAAAAGAAAACTTGCTCAACCAATGCTAAAGTTCTCTTTTGGCCCGGATGGCCTATCCACTTAGTATCGTGACAATCCCTCACTGTGTCACGACGTAGGTTGTTCCATTTTGGGACATAGACTCGATGTCCGGTTGTGTAAATTAGGCCATTCTCTTCCCAAAATTTTCTCATTCGGCCTTCTTTCGTGTGGCTTTGAGGAGTTCCTTAGCCAATAGGTCATGCTCCATCCCTTCCTTGATTAGGTCGAGTAGGGTACCCTTTGCTTGAGCGATGGCGCAAGTTCGGCTTTTCGACTTAGAGCATCGGCCACAACATTCACTCTCCCGGGTTTGTACTCCAAGTCGTAGTCAAATTCCGCCAAGAAATCTTGCCAATAAGTTTGCTTCGAATTAAGCTTCTTTTGGGTTTGGAAATAACTCGTGGCAACATTGTCCCTCTTTATCACGAACTTGGCACCAAGCAAATAGTGGCGCCATACCCGCAAGTAATGGATGATTGCCGTCATCTCCTTTTCTTGTACCGTGTAGTGCCGCTCGGTGTCGTTGAGCTTGTGGCTTTCATAGGTAGTAGGACATCCTTCTTGTATGAGAACTCCCCCAATAGCAAAGTCGAGGCATCCGTATGAACATCAAATGTCTTAGCAAAATCTGGCAATGTTAAGATGGGTTCTTGGCTTATCGCTGCCTTCAAATCATCAAAGGCTCTTTGGCATTCTCAGACCATTCGCACGTCTTGTTCTTTTTCAAGAGGTCCGTCAAAGGAGCTGCTCAGGTAGAGTACCCACAAATAAAACGCAGATAATAGTTCACCAAACCGAGGAAAGATCGAAACTCCGTTACCTTGATTGGTGGCTCCCATTCCATGATTGTTTTGATCTTCGCCTCATCCATCCTTAGCTTTCCATGCCCAATGATGTGACCAAGGAATGGCATCTCTTCCTTAGCGAATGAGCACTTTGATTTCTTGACATAGAGCTCATTCTCCCGCAATACCCCAAAGATAGTTCGCAAGTGATAGGCATTGTAACGACCCGTCCGGAATCGGGCTGCAAGACCGTGATCCTTCCATTCCCCACGCACATCCGCACACATCATTCTCGGTCGGATTCTCCACTCTCCACGTAACTGCATCATAAACACATAAACATACACGTAATGAGCCACGAGGACTCAATGAGCAATAGATGCAATGCAATGCATGAATGCACGTGTAACATTCTTTTCTTCCTTTCTTTGGGCCCTAGTTGCGAATCATGTGAATACGTCATCATCATCATATCATAGGCCGTCCCCCAAAGGTTCTTTTACGCGCTTTGGGGCGGACCGCGTCTAAAGAGTTCTTTACTCCTAGACCATAACATTAGAGGCCGTCACCCAAGGGTTCTTTTACCCAGTCAGGCATGGGAACATCATAAGCCGCCCCCAAAAAGTTCTTTTACTCTTGGGGCGCTACATTCGCTATAAACACATGATACGCAACTACATTCTTTCACATACGTTATGCTTCGTGTCATACATCATTCATGCTTCACCTTGTAATCGTAATCATAACATTCTTGGGCATTACATAGCATACTTTCTCATGAACTTCTTCTTATCATTACATATCATAGAACATATCATATCCTTACATATAACATCCCATTCATCATCATATCATGTTACGAAATCATTCACTTGGCCTTCATTCACATTTCCTAACTTTCATGTCATTCTAGCATCATTACATGGTCTCATTCATTACATATATCATAAACAACTTCACATCTATCAAAGAACAACCTTCAACATGCTAAGTTCATCATATACTTTCACATACTTTCACCTAAACTCACATAGCAAAGCAATAACATGAATATCCTCTTATATTTATGCTTAAACTCATGAAAACATGCTATAAACATATCATATTCATACTATAACATAATATACAACTATTACTCACATCATATCATCACATATCTTCACATAGCTCATACCTCAAGCATAACAAGGCCATAACATGAATATCATCTCATGCTTATCCTTAAACTCATGGAAACATACTATCAACATACCATAACATAAGATACACCTATTACTCACCATTATAGAAGAAATCAAGCTCAAGAACCATAGATAGCCCTCCTTCTTCTTCATCTCTTCTCTTCCTCTTCCTCCCTTCCTTCTTGTAATCATAAATTACACAAGCATTACATAGGTCATATATGGAGTGGGAGATGATTCCATAGGTTCATGAGAGACTTGGAAGGATTTTGGGAGCTTTGGAACCGAGTTTGGGTGAGAAATGTCCAAGAAATGGCTAGAATCTTCTAAAATAACACTTCTGCCGACTTAAAATTACGGCCGTAACTTCCACATTTACTGAACTCCCATATCCTTACGGTAGAATTTCCAACCATACGGCCAGATCTTCAGATCATCATCGACCAGTAATTTGCTCTCAAACTTTTTTTGGACATTTTCCCACTGCTCACCATTTACTAGTAACATTCGACTTACTGGCGTAACGACATTTACGTCAGTAATCATTACATTTACGGTAGTAACTTCGCTCAAATTTCCCGTTCATCATTTCGACGGCCGTTTCGACTCCCGACATGTCTCATACATTCCCAACCATCTCATGAACACATCATACACATATACATTATGTCGGGTCGACTTTGAGCGGGGCATTACAGGCATGTTCATCCAAGGTGTTGCTATAGATGATAATATCATCAAGATAGACCACCACAAAACGACCTAAGTATGGTTGGAATATCTTGTTCATGAGCGTAAAAAATGTGACCGGGGCATTGGTTAAGCCAAAAGGCATCATCAACCACTCGAAGGATCCATACCGAGTTATGCATACGGTCTTGGCCTCATCTTATCCGGCAATCCTTACTTGATAGTAGCCTTTTTGAAGATCTATCTTCATATAATACTTGGCACTAACAAGTATATCAAATAGATCGGCAATCAAAGGAATAGGATATTTGATACGAACCCGGATGCCTCCACGTCGGACGAACCACCCCATTGGCCGATTGGACCGATTACGAGAAGTCGAGCCAAAAGAATGGGACGAGTCTTGATGACCTGGGTCGAAAACGTATGTCAACAAGTCCAGAATAGGTCATTTCCACACTTGGACCAGCCCACGGGAGTTCAGAAGTTGAAAGAAGTCCTCCAATTACAGGTTGGAGATGTTAGAGATCAAAGGGAAAAAGGCGGACCAAAGTTACGGCCGTAACCCAGTTTCCATACGGCCGTAACCCATGGGGTTGAAGAACAGTATTTTACAGAGAGTAAAATACTACCATCTTTGTAAAATACGGTCAGATTTATAACTTTTTACGTCTGCGACGGATTATACTTCACGGCAGACGGCATTTCCACTTTTTGGGCCAAAATATGCAGAGAACTAATTACGCCATCGTATCATTTCAAATCTGGCGTATACGAGATATCTGGCCGTAACATTCCACTGACCGTGAATAACTAAAGAAATCCACCGACGGTTTTGAGGCGAAGAGGTTATTACGGTCGCACATTTAGGCCTTACGGTCGTAACTTTGGAATTTCTGACGTCAGAACTGCTGCACCACTAGTAATTTTGGCCGACTTAGTCATTTTTGTGTCTACTTTTTGGATATTTTATTATTTTATCATTATTTCCAATTGAGACTTATATATGTACAAAAACCTCCTCATTGTAAGAACAACTTGTGGATATATGAAAATAGAGAGCTTTATGCTTGTTGAGAGAATTTATCTTCTCTTGTTGTTCTTTGAACAAATCGAACTTATCAAGAGCGTGATCAACTCTTGTATGCGTTCACCCCTAGGTTGTCTACACTACGCACGAAGGTGATAGGTTTTAGCCTATTGTTGTCACTTCGTGAGTAGAAGGTCGTCCAGGTTCTCGATCGTGACCCTGATTGGCTTTTCTCGGGATCTAATCCAACTGGATTGGGTTGTTGGCATCGAGACCAACGAGGTCCGTATCGCTTTGGTATCGTGAGCACGATTCTAATCATCCGGTATCTATCCCTTTGTTTTATGTTTTTATAGTATAAGTCCTTTGTTATTAAGTCTTAGATTGTTATACTTGTTATTGTTATCAGATTAGAATCTTGAATTTCAACTTTTAAATGTGTAGGATTTTAGTGTGTGTTCTTGGTGTTCTTGGTGCAATTTGAGTTTGTGCTTAGAATTCCTCCAAATCTTAGTATTGTGTTGGTATTGTGGTTGTAAGTGTATGTGAGAAAAAACGAAAGTCAAAAAAAAAAAAAAAGCGAACAATGGCTCCGTTTGTTGTGTTGAACGAGTGATAGCCTACACATTGGCTACACTTAGTATCATTGTCGTATGATTGTTACGTCGTCTTGTGGTTACATCATCTTGTAGCCGAGTTATATTGTAATAGGGTTACATCGAGTTGTAATTTAGTTTGTATTGTGTTGAGTCATCGAGTTGTAATTTAGCTAACCAAGCTGCTTTGAAGGCGTTTTGGGGAACTAACAAGACGATCTTACCTTGATCAAGTTCGTTGAGTTCGATTGAACAAAAGAGTGTGAGTGCATTATTGAGTGTTGAGTGAGAGAGTGTTGAGTGAAATATACGAGTGATATTCACGAGAGGACACTACCGGTCTTGCACACACTTGCACACAATCATCCGGAGTTGATCGAGGGCCACGGATCTAAAGCTTTGCCACCTTGGATGATATCCAATCAGCTTCTTCAGCTTCTATGACCGCAATGGAGCGTCGGTTGAGTCATGATTCTGAGAAGATGTTGAGCAATCAGAGGTAGGTTAAATGTTAAGTAGGCGGAGTTTGAAGAAGGCGATGAGGATGAATATGAGGTGATATATAGAGGTGGTAGAGGTGGTAGAGGCGGCCGAGGAGGTCGAGGAGGTCGAGGTAATGAGAGACCACGAGGAGGAAAGTGATGTGAAGAATGTGAAGGTTGAAGTGCCTCCATTCCAAGGTAAAGCCGACCCGGATGCCTATTTGGATTGGGAAAGCCGAGTTGAGTTGGTATTCCCAATTTCATCGAATCCCTAAGAGAAGAAAGTTCCGCTCTTAGTGAAAGAATTCACGGATATGCTCTTAGTTGGTGGAAACAAACGACTACGGCTAGGCGAAGAAATTTGGAAGTCTGGGTGAGTACTTGGAATGAGTTGAAGAACGATAATGAGAAAGCGGTTCGTTCCTACCTACTATTATCGGAGTTTGTATAACAAGTTACAAAACTCAAGAGGGGACGTGGAAGAGTATTATCAAGAGATGGAGTCTCTTATGACTAGGGCCGATATAGGTGAAGAAGAGGAGGCCACCATGGCACGGTTTCTAAGCGGATTGAATCGAGATTACCAATCTTGTTGAGTTACATGATTATGCCGATATACAAGAGTTGGTTCATAAAGCGCCAAAGTTGAGATGCAATTGAAGAAGAAGAGTTTCAACAAACCTCAAGCGGGGAAGTAGTAGCTTTGGGAAACCGAATGGAGTAGTGACAGAACTACAACTCCAAAGCCGGCTTGGAAAGAGCGGCGAATGAGCCACCTAAGTCTTCTCCTGGGGGAGGATAAAGGGAAAAGGCCAATGGGCACCACCACCCCGAAACCGAGATATCCAATGTTTCAAATGTCAAGGACGAGGTCACATAGCCTCTGAGGTGCCCCAACCACCGCGACAATGGTGGTAAGGGACAATGGTGAGATCAGACGGAGGATGAGGAAGAAGTCCCTCCAAGTGTGGAGGAGGAGAAGGAGGACTTGGATGATCAATATGTGATGACTATCCTCGAAACTTTAGTTACACTGCGGCGCTTTAGCACCGAGGCTAAAGTGGATGACGCGACTCCTCAACGGGAGAACATCTTCCACACTGATGCCTAGTCTGCAGGCAAACCATGTAGTTTGATTATTGATGGGAAGTTGTTCCAATGTTGCTAGTTATCTATTAAATCGCCGATAGGGTTGGGCTTCCATTGATGAGACACCCGAGACCGTGACGTTACAATGGTTTAGTGATACAAGAGGGAGGTTCAAGCTTGCAAGCAAGTGAAGATCCCTATCTTGATTGGGCACATATGAAGATGAAGTGGTATGTGATGTAGTACCCATGCAAGCTACACACATATTGCTAGGCCGACTGCGTGGCAATTTGATAGACGAGTGACACATGATGGATATCGGAATAGATACTTCAAGTTCAATGGAAAACCAATTGTGCTTGCTCCTTTGACACCGCATAACAAGTGTATGAGGATCCAAGTCAAGCTCAAACAAGAAGGCGATGAGAGAAGGAAAAGGAGAGACGAGAGTCGCAGTGGAAAAAATTGAAGAGAGAGTAAAAGGAGAGAAGAGTGAGCATGAGACAAAAAAGAAAGAGTGTTTCTTTGCAAGGCCGAGAAGACATTGTGAGGCTCTTTCTGAGAACCAACAAGTGCTTTTGTTAGTCTACAAGGAGAGTGGACGAGTGCTCAATTCTAACCTTGACTCCTCCCCAATTCTATTGTTTCTCTCTTGCAGAATTCCATGATATCCTTCCGTAAGAATTACCAAGTGGATTGCCACCAATTGAGGCATTGAGCATCAAATTGACCTAGTTCCCTGAGTCGCTATTCCTAATCGCCGCCACCGTAGTAACCCAGAAACAAAGGAGTTGCAACGCCAAGTGGAGGACTTGCTTTGGCCGAGAGTATATCCGGAGAGTCTAAGTCCATGTGTTGTACCGCCTTGCTTTCGTGCTCAAGAAAGATGGCTGCGTGGAGAATGTGTGTTGGTATGGTCTGTCATTAACAACATTACGAAATATCGCCACCCTATACCTAGACTTGATGACATGCTTGATGAATCAGATGGTGCTAGTATCTTTAGCAAAATTGATTTAAAAAGCGGTTATCACCAAATTCAATGAAAGAGGGTGTGAATGGAAAACGGCGCGTTTAAAACCAAACAAGGGTTATATGAATGGTTAGTTATGCCGTTAGTTGACAAATGCACCAAGTACATTCATGAGACTAATGAATCACGGTTACGCGTTCATTGGTAAATTTGTAGTGGTGCACTTTGGACGACATTTTGATTTATAGTAGGGAGCTCATTGATCATGCAAAGCACCTTAGACTTGTTTTTAGAGTTCTAAGGAAAGAAAAAGCTGCTTGCAAACCCTACTAAAAGTCATTTCGCCTTGAGAGGATTGTTTTTCTTGGTTATGTGGTTAGTGCTAAGGGGGTAGAAGTTGATGAAGAAAAAGATTCGAGCAATCCAAGAATGGCCTACTCCATCTAGCATAGCCGATGTTCGTAGTTTCCATGGTTTAGCTAGCTTCTATCGTCGATTTGTACCTAATTTCAAGACACTAGTCTGCACCATTAATCGGTAATCAAGAAAACCGTTGGTTTTTAAATGGGAGAAAAGAGCAAGAACGAGCTTTTCAAATGATTAAAGAAACTGTGTTCTTCGCCTGATACTTGCTCTTCCGACTTTAACAAAGCTTTTGAGATTGAATGTGATGCGTCGGGCATAGGTATTGGTCTTTGTGTTGATGAGGAACGAAGGCCAATTGCATACTTTAGCGAGAAATTGAGTGGTGCCACTCTCATTACCCTACGCATTTGACAAGGAGCTCTATGCATTGGTTCGTACACTCTAGAGAATTGGCAACACTATCTTTGGCCAAAGGAATTTGTGATCCACACCACCACCAATCACTAAGACATCTCTGAAGCCAAGGCAAGTTAAACAAGCGACATGCTAAGTGGATGGAATTTATTGAGACATTTCCTACATGATCAGTACAAACAAGGTAAAGAAAACATTGTTGCAGATCTTTATCACGTTGCAGTATACCTTACTCACCACTCTAGATACTAAATTGTTGGGTTTTGGAATTAATGAAAGAATTATATGAGAAAGACCCGGGACTTTAGTAGTATCTATGTTGCTTGTGAAAAGAATGGATTTGAGAAGTTCTATAGGCTAGAGGGGTTCTTATTTCGAGAGGGCAAACTTTGTGTTCCTTCTAGTTCTATACTGAGTTGTTAGTGAGGAGGCTCATGGAGGAAGCCTCATGGGACATTCAGCGTAGAAAAAGACATTTGAAGTCTTGCGTGATCATTTCTATTGGCCTAAGATGAAAGCGAGGCGTAGAGAAAATTTGCATGAATTGCATTACTTGTAGAAAGGCCAAATCTAAGGTAGTTCCCCAAAAGGGCTTTACACTCCTCTTCCCGTAGCTCAATCGCCATGGGAGGATTTATCGATGGATTTCATTTTGGGTTGCCTAGATCTCGAAATGGTAGGGATTCGCTTTTGTGGTAGTTGATCGGTTTAGTAAAATGGCTCATTTTATACCCTGTCTACAAACCGATGATGCAAGTCATATTGCCAACTTGTTCTTTAGTAGAGATAGTTCGGCTACATGGAGTCACGTAAGACAATTGTGTCGAGATAGAGACGTCAAATTCCTTAGCTACTCGAAAACCTTGTGGGGAAAACTAGGTACCAAACTGCTATTTTCAACCACGAGTCATCCCCAAACCGATGGTCAAATCAAGTAGTAAACCGTGACGTTGTCACAATTACGCCGGGCTATCATTCGTCGAGGAATATTAAGACATGGGAAGAATGTTTACCACATGAATTTGCTTATAATCATGCAAAACATTCTTCAACCGCTTATTCGCCTTTTGAAGTAGTTTATGGTTTTAATCCGCTAACCCCATTAGATTTGATTCTCTACTCACGTGAGTGAAAAGGGTTAGCTTGGATGGCAAACGAAAGCAAAGTCGAGCTTGTTCGATCCATACATGACAAGGTAAAGCTACGATCGAAAAAAGAAATCAACAAGTCTCGACTAGGTGAACAAAGGGCTTAAAGGAAAATGATTTTTGAACCGAGATTGGGTTTGGCTCCACCTTGAAAGATCGATTCCACGCAACTACGCCGCCGAAATTGCTACCCGAAGGAAGTGACGGGGCCTTTCAGAAGTAGTTGAACGAATCAACAACAACGCCTACAAACTCGACCGCCAGGTGAGTATAATGTCCGCTACATTTAATGTCTCGATCTTGTTCCGCTTGATGCGAGTGAACCGATTAAGTGGACGAATCAACCTCAAGAAGGGGATGATATAACCGGATGCCTCCACGTCGGACCGAACCACCCCATTGGCCGATTGGACCCGATTACGACGAAGTCGAGCCAAAAGAATGGGGCGAGTCTTGATGACTGGTCGAAACGTATGTCAACAAGTCCGAAATAGGTCATTTCCACACTTGGACCAGCCCACGGGAGTTCGGTTGAAAGAAGTCCTCCACCATTACGGTTGGAGATGTTAGAGATCAAAGGAAAAGAGGGACCAAAATTCTGGCCAGAATCCCTGCTTTACGTCGTATCCCCAATATTTACTACCGTAACTCCGCCATACCTGGCCAGTAACCCATGGGGTTGAAGAACAAAGATTTTTACAGAGAGTAAAATACTGGCCGCCTGCTGTAAAATACGCATTATCATAACTTTTGACGGTCTGGATTATACTTCTACGGCCGTGCTCCGCAATTTCCACTTTTTGGGCCAAAATATCACGAGAGAACTAATTACGCCCGTATCATTTCATGACACGGCCAGACGAGATATGGACGTAACATTCACACATACTGGCCGTAACTAAAGAATCCGGCCTGGACGGTTTGAGCGAAGAGGTTATTACTGCCGTACATTTAGCCTTCTGTACGTAACTTTGGAATTACCGCCGCAACTACGCACTTACTACTGTAATTTTGGCCGACTTAGTCATTTTTGTGTCTACTTTTTGGATATTTTATTATTTTATCATTATTTCCAATTGAGACTTATATATGTACAAAACCTCCTCATTGTAAGAACAACTTGGTGGATATATGAAAATAGAGAGCTTTATGCTTGTTGAGAGAATTTATCTTCTCTTGTTGTTCTTTTGAACAAATCGAACTTATCAAGAGCGTGATCAACTCTTGTGGCGTTCACCCCTGCCGGTTGTCTACTACGCACAGTCGAAGGTGATAGGTTTTAGCCTATTGTTGTCACTTCGTGAGTAGAAGGTCGTCAGGTTCTCGATCGTGACCAGTGATTGGCTTTTCTGGGATCTAATCCAATCTGGATTGGGTTGCGTTGGCATCGAGACCAACGAGGTCCGTATCAATATTGGTTCTTGATTGTTACCTTATTAAGCTCCCGATAATCCATGCACATCCTTAACGAGCCATCGTGCTTCTTTTCGAATAGTACCGGTGCGCCATAAGGTACTTTCGATGGTCAAATCCACCCGGTGTCAAGCAATTCCGTCAGTTGCTTTCTTAATTCTTCCTACTCCAGGGGTGCCATCCGATAGGGTGCCATGGTTGGCGATTTTGTACCCGGCTCCAACTCAATCTTGTGATCTACCTCCCTCCTAGGTGGTAGCTTCTTGGGTAACTTTGGTGGCATGACATCTTCATTCTCCTTGAGAACCTCCTTGATGAGTTTGGACAACTCATCATCATGTGACTCCATTTTAGTCTCGCCCTCTGAGTCGTCCACCTTGATTGCTGCTAAGAACGTCGGTTCACCCTTTTTTATGCCTTTGGCAACTTGCATGGCCAAAAGTTGCTTGGCCTCCTTGGTGCCCACCGACATCATAGGAACCATGCACAAGTTACCTTTGTCTAGGATGCAAACCGATCCGAAGGAAGGCATAGGAACGACATTAGCCTTCCGGAAGAAATCCAGCCTGAGGACCAAGTGGAAATCATCCGTCGATGCTACCGAGAATTCCGTTTGTCCTCGCCATGAGCCGAGGCGAAGTTCCACACTACCAAGCACACCACTAAAGGACTTAGCGGTGGTATTGGCCATTTTAAGAAGCCCACCGCCCCTTTCAATATGGAGGCCCAACCTCTTAGCCTCGTCCGGGATGATGAAGTTGTTGGTAGCTCCAGTGTCAAACATTGCCCGACTTGGTCGACCATTAATGGAGACATCCACGTACATAAGCCCTTTGTCATTACTAGCAACGGGCCTAACATTGAGGGTATTGAGGAGTTGCAAAGAGCCCATGTGCTCCTCCAGGTTCTCTTGGCTAGAGGATGAAAACCATTCCTCCGACATAGCCACCAATGACCCCAACTCGGGACAATCCCGCATTGGATGAGGTCCTTTGCATACAAAGCATCCATTGCGAGGTACGTACAATCCTTTCTTCTTGTCATCGTGTGGCTTGTTTCCACCATTTTGTGAACCTTTATCCTTCTTCTCTCCCCGTCTTTAACCAAGCTACCCTTAGAGTTGTTATTATTCTTTGATGAATCTCCACTCTTTTGGTACTCGGTCAAGGACTCGGCAACCGCAATGGCCTCATCGACCGACTTTACTCCACAACGCAACTCTTGTTTGGCCCAATTTTTCAACCCGTCGATGAAGTAAAATAGGAGGTCCTAATTCGACATACTTGGGATTTGAAGCATAAGGGTAGTGAACTCCTTCACATATTCAATAAAATTGCTCTTATGCTTCAACTCCATAAGCTTTCTCCTTGCTTCATACACCACATTATCCGGATGGAAACCATAGAGAAGCGATGTCTACTAGATACATAGTAGCCGTACGTACCTTAGTCCCATAGTCAAAGATATTCAATCCCTCGAAGTATACTTCCATTGGCCATAAGAAGTCTTCAATAGCTTTGACATCCCACTTGCCATCATACTTCTTTGGTTTAGAGTAATCAACCTTAGGAGCTACCACCAGACTAGTCCCAGAACTAGTCGCCGCAACCTCTTTGCGCATTTCCTCGCAAAACCGATCAAGCTGCGCTTGCATGGCGGACACCGCATCCATAACCCTGCTCTCCAAGACACGGTGCTCACCTATGACCTTGTCCTCCAACATCTCTTGGTCTCTCAAGGGCTTATCAAGGTCTTGCTTGAACACCAAGAAGTGATCCCCACAATCCTTCTCATGATTCATGAGGGATTTCTCGATGGAATTGATGTGAGTCCACACCTAGTTAATGAACGCCTCTGCTGCTTCGTCCCGAGCCTCCTCCTCCTTGTGGGCTTGGCTAGGACTTAGGTTTTGAGTTTCTTCCTCGAGGGTGGTGTGAGACTTAATGACATCCTTGTTCTTGTTGCTTTTTCTCCCCATCCCGACATCTCAAACTTGGCTCTGATACCACGTGTCACGCACTTGTTGTTCCCAAAACAAGTTACGCACAATCTTAGTGCTTCAAACGTCGGCCACGTACAAAACTTCACACTAAGTCAGCCTCCCCGATCAAAGTTGCTAAGTAAAGAGAACTTTAGGGGAATAAAGATAAAGTGAGAACACTTAAGAGCTTGAGAAGATACTTTATATTGCGAGTGAAGCTTACAACTCTTGGAGAGTTATAAATGAGCTCCCTACCCCTATTTGTACTTCCACCTCCTCAAATGGGTGGTGGTGATCATTTTGATCCAACGGCTAGTATCATACCTTTAGAATACTCTACAACTTGCCCCTAAAATATCTAGGATATTTACAATATTTTATACTTTACATAATTCTAGATAAAGGGACCTAGAATTATCTACATGGTGTGTGGAAGTCTTCTAGAGAATTCTACGGTATTCTAGTGATGCTCATCTCTAGAATTCTCTAAAAACGCGCGGGTCGTGACAACATGGTGTGTTCTTGGCTTGGTCTAATTCATATATCTTTATAACTTTTATAGATATAAAAAATTATGGATTTGCTGTTATAATCTTTATATATATAAAAGTTGGACACAAATGTGGGTAAAAATACACACTTTTCTGTCAAAAGTATAAATTAATTTTTTAAAAATCCTTTTTAGCAAAGGAATTATAATATTTCCATATTACTAAGCAACAAAATCATGTGCAAGTAAAAAAGATAAGTAACGAGATTGAATATTTATGGAAATAAGTTTATGAATTTGATGTTTTAATTTTTTTTTTCATTTTTTTATACATTTATAGTTGTAAACTGACCAATAGCCACAAGGATTAGATAAGATAGGTCATTTGGTTTTAAATTTATTGTATTTAAATTTGGACCAATTATCATCATAATCCAATATTAATTTTTTTAAAAGGCAAATAACTTTTTTTTTAAATTTGTTAAAAAATTAATTTAATAATTACAATTAATTAAAAAGTCACATATAACTATTCAAAATAAAAAATGTTGCATATAAAAAAGTTATATTGGATTTAAAAAGTTGGCTTAATTATTAAGTCACACGTAAAATAAATCATCATTAATTAAAATTTCACATATAAGAAAATATAAAAAAAATGTCACATTTGATTAAAAAAATGACGGAACTAAAAAATCTCTTCTATAAAAAGTCGTGATTAGACAAATCCATAAATAGTCATAAGAAAAATTATATATTGTCCTTCCAAGAGTTGATGATACTAACTTGCAATAAAGATATTGTGATTGTCGAACAATATTACGTTAATATTTCAATTATAATCTCATACCATTTGATTTAACTCTTTTAAATATGATTATTTTTTAACACTATTGGACAAAGAAAATATCTCACATTGCATAGTTAAGAGAAAAGAATGGATGCATGATTCTATAAAATACTAACCATGCATTATGCATGTAAAAGTTACAGTGAATGGCTATTTCCGGGAAACTAGTAACCTGTTTCCCTTTAGTTCAAAAGAAAAATAACTTTTTATTTTTAATTTAATTTTTTAATTAAGAATAGTGGATGAAAATCTCATAGTACCTCGTAATGCGCCCCTAATCGGAGGTTAAAGACTGTTTTTATGGCTATAAGTTATCAATAAGAATATATATTGAGTATTGACAATGCTTTTCCTACAAAAGTTCACGGAATATTAAAAAATTATACAATATTGAAAAATAAAGATTAAATAAAAAATTATCAATTTCTAGAAATTAGTAATTTTTAATTTTAAACAATTTGAATAAAATAAAAATATAAAAAAGATATCGAATTATTGGTATTTATCTTTACAGAAATCAAATTCACCACTTCTCTTTTAAATTCCATTTGTGATTTTTTAATTAACTTCATATTTTTAATAGAGAGAATATTTTTTTAAATTAAGCACTAAATAAGTTAATAATTTAAAATTTTAGTTAGAATCCCGCATCCAAACCATATGCATAAAAATAATAATAATAAGGTCGCGGTAATTAGAGAAATGATAATAAATACTTTAATAAAAAGAAAAATAAAAAGAAGCAAGCAAAGAATTCTAGGATATTAGTGAGGAATGAGAATAATCAACTGTAACACTATGGACAATTACGAAAAGAGAATGAAGGTATAACTCTGTCAAAGGCGAACATTAAACATGTAAAAGTTGTAGCTAATCTATACTTGGGGGAATCTGTAACCAAGTTCCATTTAGTTTAATAAATAACAAATAAATTTTTAGTTTTAGTTTTAGTTTTTTTATAATTGATGACGAAAAACTTATGGTGGTTCCCATAATGTGCTCCTAATATGCAGTAAAGCACACTTTTGTTGCTTTGAGCAGTTAACGAGATTGTTGATTGCATTTCCTTGCATAGGATCAAAGTGGATGTTTCCAACACTCATAGTACTAGATGTTGCAGCAGTGCATTTGCCCAATTTTTACAATATTGAGAAAAGTGGTACATTATTTTGTAAGAAAAATTAAATAAAAAAATTGATTATAATTTTATTCACCTAAAATTCAAAAAATGAAATGTTTTAAATTATAGATCAATAAAGTGATTTTCCAATAATTAAAATCAAGCTCTAAAATATTTTTAATTTATAATTAAGTAATTACACTATTGTATTTTTAGTTAATCTATTATACTAATCAACTTAGAATTATTCAATTTTTAGAATTAAGATATAAAATCTTAAATATGCAAGATTTTTTTAAAAATCGTTTTTAAATTAATAAAATTAGTCAAGTTATTAATAAGTTTTTTGAATTATTTATTTTATTAATAAACTTATAATGTGTGAGCCTTAATTTGAAAATCGGCCATTGGGAGAGTGAGGAAAATGTTTTACCATTGCAATCATTTTTTTCAAATTGAATGGGAGGATAAACGGTACTACTTCAGCTGTAAGAAGTGTGGAAAGAAGATAAGTGCTCAAGGGTATGCAATTCTAAGGTTCAAAGTATAAACAAAACAATTCAAGAGTCATTCAAATATTAAAAGACTTGCCAGGGAAGTGAGACGGATTCAAATATTGTACTATTTAGGATATTTCATGCACTTGCATTGGATGGGATGGGGAGAGGGGTTTCTTATCCCCCGCTCCACCCCGCTATCGTATAAAAAAATATGCATCATTCGTATATATTCGAGACACAGGTCAATATGTAAAACTAAATTTTGTTATTTTCATTGTATATGAATTAGAATTTGAATTGTTAAATTTTTAGAGATGAAAAATCCAGTACATCAGACGGGGAGCATCTCACCACAATGTTATTCCTCCTATTCAAATGCACTAATTCCATCTAATATTCTTTACATTATAACTATTTTAATTTGATTGTCAAGCAATATTGTTCAACTATATTTTTATATCTAATGTGGGACATGTTTTAAATATATTACATTAATTGTCCAACACTATTTTTTTATCATTTTAATTATAACTAGCTGTTTCACCCGTGCGTTGCACGGGGAACAAAATTTTCAATTAATAACTGTATTGATAGATGTTAATAATATTCACATAAAACATAAAAAATAATTAAAATAAAGAATGAGTTACAATAATAAACTTAATTAATTTAACTCGAAACTATTCTATAAATTTTTTTACAAAGTTTCCCCTATAGTTTGTGTTAACCCATCCTGCAAATATGTGAGGAACACCTCAAGAAAATCCACACAATTTAATTTATTATTGTTTATAGAATAGCAACTTAATTAGCATTTAGACCCGTACTTTGCATGGGATGACAATCCGTGGAAGAGATTATGATAATATATAATATTTTGCTCATTACAAGATTATTAATCTACTAATATAAACTCAAAATAAAATAAAATTAAATGTTATAATTATCAAAATAACCATACTAAAATAATTCTACTAACATTAAATTGGAACTTATGGTTTTTCTTTAAAATTATTTTACCTTCTATTATATGCAATGATAAATTTTGGGAGATAGTAATTACATATCAGTGTAATGTACGTTATTAACAATTATTAATATGTAAATAATGATTTTTAGATTTTAATTATGAAATATGATCACCGTAGAGATATATTATAAAACTAACAATATAGTGAGTACAGTCCGACAGACCCTAACACCCGTTTTTGCTACACTGGGAAACACTTATTCTCGTTCTAGCCCATCTTCATTTAATCTAGGCCAAGGAAGGATGATATAAGAATTACCATAGAATGGGAACTCCCGTTTCCTGTCCCCGCCCCGCTAGAAAATTATCTTCCCCATTCACGCCCTATCGTGATGGTTTAATCATAAACTCTTGTTTCTACTTTTTAATAAATGTGTTACTGACATTTTATTTCTTCAACAAATACCTTCTAAATATATTAAACACGTATATCAACATATTAGGTATAAACTTACTAATTTAACATATTCGGCATATTAAATATTAAATGATTCGATGTAAAATTTAAATTAATTTGGATAAGAAAAAAATTAAATATATATATATATATATAACTAATACTTAAAATATACAACCCAATTTATGATACTTAAAAATTAAATAAAATCTCGACCGGAAAAATTCGGTATCAAAAAAAATTCAAAGTAGTGAAGACTTGTAATATTTATTTAGGAGATAAAAATTTAGATAAAAATTTAACATAATCGAAAGCAGTTAAGTATTCTAATTAATTAAGTATAATTCTAATAATTGGTTGGTCGATAGTCACTTGTTTAGTAGGAATTCTTGGACTTATTTCCTAGTGAAAGCGATAAATTGAATAACGAATTATTATATAATTGTTGGTTGAAGTATTGTCCAAATAAAAAATCATTACTATGTGAATATCTAGTTTTGGAGCTTGTTACTTTAAAAAAATAAATTAAAAAAAAAAAAAAAAGAAAAGAGGCAAATCCTTTGAAACACCCTTAGTTATAAAAAAAATTTAATATTTTATTGACAATTGTAGCTGAAAAGAAATATTATAGAAAATACTGAAAATATATGAGAATAAAAAGAAAAGCATAAAAAGAATGATTAGAAAAAGTAAATAAAAGTTAATTAGGAACTAATAATTAGTGACTTACTCTACAATAAGATATAACACCCCAATTCTAAGAATCCAAAATCTTATATGTGCTAATTTAACTTTATTTTAAAATACATAAGAAGATAAATTAAATTCAAAAGCACATGTTTCTTCCTCGTAACAATCTAATTAATTCTAATTATTTCTTATTTTTTGAAATAATTATGTTCCCTCTCTTAGCAATTTAATTAAATTTTATTAATTTTCATTTAATAAAACTATCTCCAATTTTACGTCAATGAAAATATATCAATTAAATCGAAGAAATATAATTAATTGCAATTAAATATAACCAATTCTAATTAATTAATTTTTATAAAATTATTTATAAAAATAATTTATTATTTCTAAAATAATTAGCTTTTTAGTCATAGGTTTCAGAATTGTATGAATCTAATTTTAAAAGATATTTTAGAATTAAAAATATATCTTACATGTCAAAAGATATCTTTCATTTTTAGGAAAATCTAGTCAACCATGGCAACCTAATTAATTTTAATTATTATTTATTTTTAATTAATACTATTTTCTATTTTAGCAATATAATTAATTTTGATAATTGTTGGTCCAATGAAACCATGTCAATTTTGTCCATTGAAACCAAGTCCAATTAAATTGTATTAATTAATTGTAATAAATTAGTTTTAATTAATTTTTAAATTTGATTATTCTGAAAAATTTATTATTTACGAAATAATCATTTTAACATCCGTAATTTCTGAATTGTATGAATCTAATTTTGAAGAAATCTTATAATTTAAAAGATATATAACAATTTAAAGAGTTTTAAATTTTAGGAAAACCATAGAAATGTAATGATTTTTATTTTTAAATTAATTGTATGTCCCCTTTTAACATTGTAATTAATTTTTGATTAATATTTATCAAGCGAACTCTTGTCCAACTAAATATATTAGAAATATAATTTATTTTTAATTAATTATATTATAAATAATTTAGTTAAGTTTTATTTTAGGCTAATTATTTCTAAAAATTAATTATTTCCAAAATAATTTGATTGATAACCATAATTATATGTCCCCTTTTATTTGATTATCTCTACCCTACTTTACCCAATCTCATAATATCTAAATATTCTCTCACTCTCTATCATTTTCTCTCTCTCTTTTTTTTTTCATTTTCTACCTATAAATAAAAAAAATAAATTTGTGATTCTATTTTGTTCGACTCGATGAGAGATTTAAAACAAGTATACTATTAATATATAAATTTGATTATATTTTTAAAAAATTAAAATTTATAGTAAATATATAAATTAGTGTCCAACTTAAATATAAATTGATATTAATATAGATTAATAACTACTGACGTAATGAGATTAAAAAATAATAATAATTTGTTAGGACACTTAATTGATTTTTATGCTTAAAATTCAAATATAATGAGATGTAAAAAATTGTTTTAGCTTTTAATTCTATTATTATTTGATTTTCCTTATAATAAATTAAATGAAAAATAATGCTTGAATTTTTATCGCATATGAATATATGCTAAAAGCTAGCTTTACTTTATGTATCTATAATACCATATAATTGAAAAGATTAATTATATGCTAAAGTTAGCTTTATGACAAAAATTTGAAAAATTAATTATTTGATTTGGAAATAATTATTTTTGAGTTAATTATTTCCAAAATAATTTGATTGATAACCATAATTTTAAGAATTATATGAATATAATTTTAAAGATACCTTATAATTGAAAAGATATCTTTGAGTTTAAAAGATATAAAGTTAGATTTAGTTAATTAAAAATTTGATTAATTTTACAATTGAATGATTAATTAAATCTTAGCTAAATTGCTAATTTTAATTAATTTTCATTTATTATCTAATTATTAGTTGTAAAAATAATGAATTCTTTCTAAAATTAACTTAAAGGTCCAAGCTAAGCTTTCAATTTTCATGTTACACGTTTATTTAAATTTTTATGTAAAAATTTAATGAATTACAATTTTTCATCACACGAAAATTAAACCTTAGAGCAATTGATAATTTTAATTAATTTTTATTTTTTAGCTAATTATTTATAAAAATGATTGATTGTTTCTAAAATTAATTAATGGGTCCAACCTAATTTAAATTTTTTTTTGTACAAATTAGGGATAGTAGTGGTGGGGTGATGCCTTGAACTCGAGCCAACTGCAGGTAAGTTTCTTGTTATTTTTGTATAAAACTTTAATGATAAATTAATTTTTGTATACATACAGAATTGAATCTTAGCGGGATTGTTAATTTTAATTAATTTTTGTTTCTTAGCTAGTTATTTATAAAATAATTACTTATTTTTAAAATTAAAGTAACGATTCGATCTTATTTATTGATTTTATTGTTATACCATTATTTGAATTTTTTGTGTAAAAATTTAATCAATGGTAATTTTGTATGGCATCAAAATTAAATATTAGTGAAAATCATTACTTTTAAATAATTTTATTTTTTAAATAAGAAAATTATGAAAAATAGGATTAGTCAAACATTCATTCTAATTCTTGGAACACCCTTGTATTGCTCACACATAAACCTATAAATTGAAGATTGAAAGGCAAAAAAAAAATGAAATTTATGGATTCAAAATAAAATTGAAGTTTATAGGAAATATATAATATTTGTCAATGTTAACTAAATTACAACTGATAATAACCTAAGCTAATGAGGTAAAAAATTAAATTTATAATTCGTTATTGATGTTTATATGTAAAAGTACAAATATAATGAGATTTATTTTATGTACAAGTTGTTAAAATATAATGAGATTTATTTTATGTATAAGTTATTTTAGTTTAATTGGGTGTGATACATGTTTGATTTACCTTAAGAATAAATGAAATGAAAATTTTCGCTTAAAAAAATTATTTCTATATAAATTGAGTTTACTTTTTGTAATCACACGAGAGTTTTGATTTAAGTACATATTAATATATCTCATTTTCTTCTTTATTCTTTATAATTATTCATATAAATTTATAAGAATTTGAGTCTATTTTTAATCACACGAGAACTTTTACTTAAGTACCTTATCAATATATAAATTATTATTTTTGTAAATTAAATATTTATTAGTAAAAATTATTCAATTTTGAACATAAAAATAAAGCTAGCTTTGCATATATTTCTTGAGATAAAAAAATTCAAGCATTATTTTTCATTTAATTTATTATAAAGGCAAATCAAATCACGGAATAGAATTAAAAGCTAACACAATTTTTACATCTCATTATATTTGAATTTTAAGCATAAAAATCAATTAAGTGTCCTAACAAATTATTATTATTTTTAATCTCATTCGATACGATAGTTATTAATCTATATTAATATCAATTTATATTTAAGTTGGACACTAATTTATATATTTGCTATAAGTTTTAATTTTTAAAAAAATAAAAATTTATATATTAATAGTATACTTATTTTAAAGGTCTCATCGAGTTGAACAAAATAGAATCACAAATTTATTTTTTTTTATTTATAGGTAGAAAATGAAAAAAAAAAAGAGTGAGAAAATGATAGAGAGTGAGAGCATATTTAGATATTATGAGATTAGGTAAAGTAGGGTAGAGATAATCAAATAAAATATATATACATTAATATTAATATATTAGAAAAGAAAAAATAAAAGAGAGTTGGATATAGATTAGTAAAGAAAAAAAATAAAAAGATTGTTTTAAATGAGAAAATTGATTTGAGGGTAATAAAAAATTCCATATATAGATAGAAGATTATATTAGGCAAATTTAATATGCGAAAAAATAAGAGGATGTATTAGGCGGGAAACCATGGTGAGGTGGAATAAAAAAAATTTTTTTTTTTGGAGGGATGTTTTGGAGGGAAAAAGGCTCTTTTTTATATATATATAGATTATGTATAGTACATGTTACTTAAAAAGATTATCTTTTTCCATTTATAAGACGTAAGATTATCTTTTTCCATTTATAAGACGTACTTTTTAGAATATTTTTATCCCGTGTAACGTATGGGTTGCATACTAGTTAACACTATATTTTCCAGCCAAAATGTTATATTGATTTTTTTTTTCAATTAAAGCCTACTCTTTTCTTAAAAGATTCTCATGAATCATGTTAATTATGGAAAATAGGAATACGATTCCCCAAATTTATGGTAATCGTGTTCCCAAATTAATTTTTTTTATTTTTTTTAATTGTTTTCCGTCTAAACATGATTTTATATGTGATGATCTATTTTTGTCTTATACAATTTTTTTGTTTTAAATAATTTAAGCCTGTAAAATTGACTTATATGTAAAAAAATAATAAAAAATAAAAAAAATATCTACCTTTTTCCTTTTCTTTGAACAAGGAAAATATTTGAGACATATTTTTTATGTCTAAATTATTCTTTTTCTAGAGAATAATTTTTGTTTCATTTTTATGTCGTATATTATTTCATAAGTGCATCTTTCGTGTTCAATGTATTCAAAATAAATTTAATATTGAAGATAGAAATTATAATTTTTTTTATTTTTAAAAATTTTTATCACTATCACAATCCTTTTAAAACTAGTTAAGTCCTAAAATAATGTTAAAATATAAAAACAAAACAATGATAAAATTAGTTAAATCCTACAACGATAATTGATATGACAATTTTTTTTCACAAGATAATGGTTTCATCAAAATTTGTAAAACATTGTTTAAATGCATTTTAATATTCAATATGCTTCATTATTTTTCTTGTGTATTCATAAACAATGTGTTTTCTTATTTCATAACATTGTTTTATGTAAATTTAAGATTTTAATCGTCTTCGTTCATATCGCACGGGAGCAATACTAGTATATAGTTAAAGTTGATTAATTATTTTCCTTATTTTATATTCAAATGTTTTATTTCTTTAATATCACATTTTATAGGTTGTTGTAGGCTTTTATTACATCATCACAGAAGTATCAAAAGGAAAGAATAAAAATAAACGTTCATAGAAATTATGAGAATTCTTTTCCCTTTGTTAAGTTCTGCAATTTTATGGTTGCTAATTCTCGAAGGATAATTAGATAATTAGACAATAGTAATATGTTGTTATTATTATTATTATTATTATTATTATTATTATTCTTCATTGTACTTTTTAATTGAAGTATTGACAATAATAGAGACAGTGGAGAAAGGAAAAGTAGCATTTTGTTTGTTTAAATAAATGAATGCATGGGGACTATTTGAATTGGCCACATCCAATTTTTCTAGACAAATCTGTGGGTTAACATTAGCGAACCAAAAGTACATTTCACTGTTTCAGATACTTGGGAATTCCCACAAGCACTTGGCCATATATTTACGAAATTAGGGGCGAAGAATAAAAGAAGAAAGAAGTTGGCCTTAAGATTCAATTCAAATACATACCCGACTCCATGTATCTCGTTCTATTATCGAATTGGGCTTGTTCTAACGGAAAATATCTCTCCTTTGGGTATAAAATAAAATAAATTAAATAATAACAAAAAAATAGAATTTAATAAAATATATGAAGATAAAGACAAAGATAATTAAAGATGAAGATGAGCTTTACAAGGAGATAAGTATTAAGATTTGCTAATTATGTTGGATTTAAAATAAATTAGATAAAAATAAAAAAAATATAATCTACAAATAAAAAAATATAGATTGTTAACAATATTTTGACGAAAACTACTTCAATTGACTACTGTCTTTTAATATATTTCTATTTCTATGTATGTCTTGAACTATATACTATAGCAGTCTCCATGTTTATCAAAAATCACGAGGCATAAGTTCATTAAATCGATCGTGGATGCACAGCATATATACCGGGGTTTTGTTTGTTGTTTTTCAGCTATTTTCTATTTGCGAAAATATTGAAAACGCGTTCTGTTTATTATTTTAGAAAATATATTTTCGAAATCGTTTTTAAGATTTGTATAAAAATACCGAAAACGTCTTTTTAACGTTTTGGACCTATTTTTATATTAAATGTCGAAAATAAAGAAAATGCGTTTTTGGATTTTAAACTTTACATTTATTACATTTCAGTACCAAATTTTATTTTTTGTACGTTTCAATCCCGGCCACCATCGAAAAAGTCAAACCACCAGACCTAGTAGTTTGACCACCAACTTTGGTAGTTCTCCACCTGAGAACCACCGTCACAGTGGTTCTCAGGTGGAGAACCACCTGTGAAGGTGGTTCTCGACTTGCGAAGGTGGAGAACCACCATGTGCAAGTGGTTCTCAAAGGCAAAGAACCACATGTGACCATCTGAGAAGGTGGAGAACGACCTTCGCAGGTGGTCATCAGTCGTCGGCGACTCCAAGAGGAAGAAGAAGGGGTTGGGTGGGGGTAAGTTTGGTGAAGATGAGGGCTTCTTAGAAGATTTTGAACAGTTTTAGAGCTTTTTTGTAATTTTTATTATACGAAATTGTATTTTTTTTAAAGGACCATACTACAACACCATAATAAATACCATAATGGTTGACATAATGGATATGTGGCATGATCCTACAATTTCAACCACTCCATCACTTTTAGATGGACGGTTATTAAATATGCCAACAATCATTATGTCAACCATTATGATATTCATTATGGTAATCTAGCATTTCCCTTTTTTAAAAGTATAATCCACACATAATTTTTATTTTCTTTCTCAAAAACAATTTTTAAAAATAACAAATCAAACGCATTTTCAATTTTCTCAAAACAACAATTAAATACAGAAAACACCAAAATATTTTCAAAAACGAAAATAGAAAATACCAACGTTTTTTGACTCCGTCCCGACCAACGACCCGAAAAAAGGACTGGGTCAAGGGTCAGATGTTCAATCTGAGGTCGACTCGGAGTCGACCCGGTGAGTATAAAAAACCAATTAAAAATATCATAAAAATTTTAAAACATAAAAATACAAATCATCACTTCATAAAATTCATGTTAAACATTGTCTTCAATTAAAAACATACAAATAGCAATGTAGCACCATTCAAAAACAAAAAACAATGTATTACACAACACAACCCCAAGTCCAAAATATCAACAACATCAACCACCAATGAGCAACAACTTTACTTTCAACAAAAAAAAAAAGGCAACAACTTTGAAAATCAAAATTCATTCTAAAAAAACATGATCCATGAAACTCGGTAAACCCGGTACCGAGTCAATGGGTCAGCAAAGACTCGGCCAGGTCGGCGGGTTTTTACCCGGGTCCATCACAACCAGGTTTCTACAGTTTCGTGGCCCGGCTTTTGACGCCGGTTTTACGGTTGACCCAGCCAAGCCGGGCTTGGTCTTATAACATTGGAAAATACAAAACAAGTAGAACGCCTCCTAACTAATTTATCACCTTGGCATCATATGTCTAGTAAAAGTTTAAATCTATCTACAAATAAATATATTAAAACATAATAGTCAATTGAAGTAGTTTCCCAACAAAATGCTGTTAAAATTCTATATTTTTTATTTGTAGATTATTTTTTTATTTTTTTTAATTTATTTCATATTGAAAATAGTTAGCAAATCTTAACACTCATCTCCTTACAAAACTCATCTTCATCTTTAATTATCTTTATTAGATTCTTTTTTTTATTATCATTTAATTTATCTTATGCCGAAAATAGTTACAAAATCTTAGTGTCTATTTGTCTGCGAAGCTCATTTGGCTCCCGTTTTAGAACTAAATTAATTAAGTTATTTATTAGTTTTGAAATTATGCATTTAAAATAATTTATAAAGATTGCAAGCTCTTTATAGATTATATTATGTTTCATTTTTTATTTAATTTATTTTATATAAAAAATAGTTAGCAAATCTTAGGCCTTGTTCTATTTGGTGTTAACCAAATTCGCACGCAATTCCGTATACCTCATACTCATTTTCAACCACATACACATTTCCCAAAATAATATTAACCACACATTTTTATACGGAATACCGCACGGAACAACTAAACCCCCAATCAAACAAGGCCTTAATATTTCTATTATTGCAAAATTGTAGAAGTAATTTTAGTATGCAGATTTGGAATTGAAGAATAAACCGAGAGAGCGTAAAGATGGATAACATATCTTAGGTTAGGAATTGTGTGCATTAGGGTTAGATGCATGTGATTTCTTTGCGTTGAGTCAACTTGGTCAATTTTGCATTTGCAATGAGTTCGATTAGAAATAATGATTGCCTCTTTTGCTACATTTTTTTAGATACAAATTTATATACACTGCACGATATGCACACATAACATAAGCATGTAAAATTTTTTTAAAAAACTAAGAATGCATATCCTAATTTTCCTCTTAATGTGAATAGCTTAATAAAAATATGGTTGATAGGGGTTGGTTTTTAATGGTTTTTTAAGGTTTTTAATGTAAAAGAGGAGAGAGAATGAGTGGAGTTGAATGATGGAGATTTGTGGATGTGATATGATATGTGGATGTGATTGATTTGGGGTAAAAAAAGAATAGATAAAAATAATAATAAAAAGAGGTAAATTTTTTTAAAAAGTTCCCTATCATATAAAATGAGACATTGTTGGATTCAAACGCCATGTCGAAATATAATCTATTACCTTTTTTTTTTAAGCGGGTTTATGTTAAGTATAGTTAATGATACTTTTTTTTTTACTTTACAAAAGACATAGCATTGCACGTTTTAGTATTATTATGTATTACACACTTGCGAATAGCCAAAAAAATTATTGTTTGACGTAATATTGTCTCCCAAAATTTTATTTGCTTAATTAGGTTTTGCTTATGTAATTATTTTATTCTACAGAAGAAATTCATTTATTTGGACAATTAATAGAGAAATATAGGGTTCGGAAGAAAGATTTACATATGATTTTTATCAACCTCAGGAAAGTCTATGATAGGGTATCTAAAGATGCACTGTTGTGGGTTTTAATGAAGAAAAATATATCTCTTAAACATTACTCAAAGACATGTACGAGGGGGTAGTTCCAAATGTTAGGATAGGCAGTGGTATGACAAATAACTTCCCGATTACGATAGGGTTACACCGGGGATCTGCACTGAGCACTTTCTTCTTTGCTATAGTCATTGATGAACTTACGAGACATATTGGAAAAAGAAAAATATTTGAATCCATAAATTATAAGTCCACGATGAAGTGTCTCACCATTATCCCATTCACCATTTGCTAAAAAAAAAAGTTTGAGGTGAGAAAAAAATTACTTCGTGGCTCAACTCGCAGGGCTAAAGTCTTACTTGACCCTTCTCTTGACCCAACCCTAGTATTCGTGGGTTGGCACAACTCAATAGCTCATTGGTCTAGGGATGAGTTCTGGCCAACCTGTACCTAACCCGACCCGTTGTCATTTCTAAAAACGAATATTAACATATCGAGGAGAAACTCACCAATTTAATATGATTTGAAATCATCTTCAATCTTCGTAGTAGGCTTGTGTCAAAATCTAACTAATCTATAAATTCACTCCCCGTTAACAGTCTAAGTAATAATAAAATATAATTATAGAAAATACAATTAATACACATGTTTACAACATAATTAAGGAAAAAAGAAAAATCTAAAACCTAAAATTTTATTTAAAAAAGAGAAAAGAGAAAGATTTTTTTTCTTTTCTTTCCTCTTTTTTTTTTAATTTTACAAACACATTTACACTCAACCATATTTAAATTCAGACATTTTCAATTTATTCTCCATGGCAAATATGCTTCAAAATTGATGAGATAATGGTAAGTCTCAAATTAATGTGAATAGAAATGAGCGATTGTTTTGAATAAGGGCACAAAATTAAGCCCAAAGATCCGATGACCTCATAAAACGACTCTATGAATCTTTGCCATCATCGAAGCCTCACTAAGCAATCACCATTCATTATACATAGACTGATTTGGATTAAGCCTTATTTTTCACCTGATCAAGCATTCAATTTGCTTGCTATTCTTCTGCTTCAATTATTTTCATTTTGTCATTGAATAATATGTATATGAATAGTAAGTTAGTCATTTTATCACAGTTGATTTTATAACCAATATTATGTGTTAAAAGACATATTTCTATTACTTATGTTATTCGTAAACATGTTTCTTACTATTTCAAAATAATTACCTAACACAATTAAGTATATAGCAAGGTTAAGAAGTGAAAAGGCATATGATAAATTGTTGTAAATGATTTTATATTTAATTATAAATGGAGTAAGCAAACGAAAATGAAAATATCCATGATCAAAACACCACAAAGTTTCATAGTCCATAATGATTGGACAGTCGAAACTAATTCTGAAAAGGTCACAACTTTCAATTCTAAAGTTAGTGTCAAATGGATAAGAACGACTTATCTTGATTTATCTATGTTTCTATACATTCAATGAACTGGAAATTCAAAAATGACAACAATGGGAAGGACAAGATACACCATATGAAACATTTTAACCCTCAATTCTTGAACTTCAACAAATAAATAATAATAATAATAATAATACCAATAATAATAATAATAATGAATAAATAAATAAAAATAAAAAACTAAAGATAAACCCAGATGCACACAACAGGTATTGTGAATTTTCAAAATAAATTAATAAAAGAAGTTAAGGACTATAAACATCAATAATGCACATATATAGCTATCTAGAGCAATGTTCATCAACTTTAAATCCACTGATAATGAAACAAATTTAAAATATTCGTAAACATGGATAAATATCTCAACAGTTTTACATCCACACCAAGACTAATTCCAATTAATCTCTTAATTTCCATAGTCGTCTAGACCTTGCGAATAGTCTGATTTGTTTCAATTTCCACCCTGGTCCAATGCTCTGGTCCAATGTCAAATTGGTTGGAGTTCCACAACAACGCACCTAGCCGATGGAACCTTCACTTCCTCAACTATTCTCCACCTGCTAAATGATCAGAAATCAATTAAAGTACGACTTAATAACTATATTTAACTAAAGACACCCAAAATAGTGTATACAGAAAAAATACGATAAGCCAGTGCTTTCCCCATATACTTTGCAATTTATAAGTCTTACTCAAACCCAAAGTCTAAACTACAACAGATCATGCCAACACTTCAGCATTCAATAAAAAACAAAGCATGTTGTATATTTAAATAGTCCTATATGAAAAAAATGAAGAATTGGGGAAAAGAAAAAGTCGAATAACGGCTACGAACCTTCGATCAGTTAAATAAAGAAAACTGGTTCTATGTCAATCCTTAAACTTCCCTTTGATATCCCATAGGTTAACTAAAGAATCGACAATTCCAATAGCAAAATATATGTGCAAGATTAACATTATCGAGTTTATATAATAAACCCGACTATCATCAATTACCTCGCTCAACACAGCGTAGATATTTTGATAGGAGGATCATTACCTAACAGTGATTCTATCAGGCCCTCATTATTTCACATTTTGAATAAGAAAACATATGAAATAGGTTTGACACACACCTTCCTAGCATGATAGACATGCTAGACCACATTCATGCAAGTTCTCCGTAACACAAGAGTCAAATGTGTTGATGTATCAAATGAATACAATATTCAATTAATTAACAAAGGAAAACACGACGCATCTTATATAATAATTGAAGAGTTTAATATTTAATTCGAAGTTCAAAAAGAAACACATGCATAAAAGAAGGAAAAAAAGGGGTTTTGCTCTCCAGATCAGACGAGAACAATATAATTATTCAATTACAAAATAAATTCGAGAAAGGTTCTTAAAAAAATGCACTTTAATGCCGAATTCTTTTGAATATATGAGCAACTCTGGCATGACATCACAATTTTCCACGACCTCATCGAATCAACACCAGAAGCAATAAGTCAGTAACTCTGCCTTGCAGAGACATATAATAGTTGCACTAAACACTTAGGGAACAAATAAACACATGATAATATAAGAACACATGTATGGGTTAGAGAGACTTGTCCTAAGTAAATTTAAACCAATAATCAATTCAAGTCATTGCTCCAACCAACTTTCAAATAATTTATTTATAGAAAATAGAACAAAAGAGGGTTGAACCAAATAAATAATACTCATTTGCAAAAATGGTTAAAAGCAAGAAAAATGAACAAAGGAAAACACGACGCACCTTATATAATAATTGAAGAGTTTAATATTTAATTCGAAGTTCAAAAAGAAACACATGCATAAAAGAAGGAAAAAAATGGGTTTTGCTCTCCAGATCAGACGAGAACAATATAATTATTCAATTACAAAATAAATTAGAGAAAGGTTCTTAAAAAATGCACTTTAATGCCGAATTCTTTTGAATATATGAGCAACTTTGGCATGACATCACAATTTTCCACCACCTCGTCGAATCAACACCAGAAGCAATAATTCAGTAACTCTGACTTGCAGAGACATATAATAGTTGCACCAAACATTTAGGAAACAAATAAACACATGATAATATAAGAACACATGTATGGGCTAGAGAGACTTGTCCTAAGTAAATTTAAACCAATAATCAATTCAAGTCATTGTTCCAACCAACTTTCAGATAATCTATTTATAGAAAATAGAACAAAAGAGGATTGAACCAAATAAATAATACTCATTTGCAAAAATGGTTAAAAGCAAGAAAAATGAAGTTTGGAATAGATTTATTACGATTAATGGAAAAGGATACAGAAAACAAAACTCTAGAGTCACTCATATGCAACCGAGCACCTCAAAAAGAAAACACACCAGACAGAACCAAATAATTACCCTCCACAATACCTATGGTGGAAGAGATCAAGGGACAAATAAGTCATATTGTGAAAAGAATGAAAATAGCATGATAGACACAACCAACAAAATTGGAACCTCCTTTGCAGGATTGTCCTAATATGATTGTTGTTTTGTAATTTGTTCTAACCATTCCCAGTGGTCAGAAAAAACAGGTCTCCTGTCAAGTTCAACAAATCATTCTGCATAAAGAATTTAGATTAAAAAGTCAAAAATTAAGTAAATTAATGAGGATCAATAGTTTAATTGGAGAGAATAAAAGTGGAGTTACATCATTACCTTAAATGATTATTACTCCATAAAAGATGGGTAAATTAAACAGAGTAGTAGCTTGATTACCTTAACCCTTGGATATCTAATTACGCTCAGCACCAACTTGTTCTAAAGAACGAATTCACAAAACAAACATCGTCAGCTGACTCAATTTTAAGTAGAAAGCATGTTTTGTGAAGCGCTCTGGACTACAAAGCGCCCAAGAGATGAACTTTCAGATGCTAATATACGATGTATACAATCAAAATTTTTACTGCATATATTTCAAGACAAAGAAAATAGGCAACCCATAAATCTTCAAAGATAGATAAATTCAACTTACAAATCACAAAAGATAAATTCAATTTACAGATCACAAACCAACATATTCCAGTAAGGAAATTAGTAATGAAATCTATGTTATAGCATTCACAATAGGCATGCAATCGAATTATCAGAAATTAGGAAAAAACTAAGAATCAATTTCCAATTTTTCATTAGAACCTAATTTGTGAACGATAAATAGCTTGACATACCTGTGCATTGAATGGTACAATAGGCGGCAACATTTTTATTGCAATGGATGGAGGCCAGGAATATAGTTCAAAATCGAGGCGTTCTTTGATCGGCGATGGAATCAAAAAAAAGGTTGAAATTAGAAGAATAAGACAATGGATTTGGGTGCGATTTGCGTGAAAAAAAAATGAATTAGAAGAACTATTATTACCGTTTTGAAGCGCAAGATGTCAGCAGTCGAAGCTTTTTCCGGCGAGAAGACACCTGCATTGGTAGTATCCATCACTCAATCGTTCCCTGTATAGAGACAAGGAAGACGATTTTTCTTTGTTGGCAGAGAAATTGGCACGAATGGTGAGAAACCGATTACGTGATTAAATGGAATTTGGGAGATTTGCGGGTATTACGGATCCCAAAGCGGTTTGCGTTAGATGATGATAAAGGTCGAGAGTTACGGGCGAGATTTGAATGCAAAATGGGATACGGAAGAGATTTGATCCATGGTTATTATTAATTAATTAATATTTAAAGATTATTATATAGAGTTAAAAAACCATCGCAATTAGGTAAGCAATGAACCAAATTCTATATATTAACAATTAACAATAAAATAATATTTTTTTATTTTGAAAAATGCAAGTCTGAGCGAGAAATAAACATAGATTATGCCATCAATAGGCTTCTTGGGAAAATATTGATTGACAAATTATTGGGATTGCAATTTACGAAAAAAAGAATTAAATAAAATAAAAAAAATGTCTCAAGGGGGCAAATTTTATCAATTAATTATTAATATTTAATTTAATTTAATTTAATAAATAAATCAGAATAAATAAAAATGTGAATATAAATTATTTTTTAATCAGTCTTAAGGATTGAGGCAAATCGAGCAAAATCTATTTTTTGATTAATCAATATTTATTAACCCCTAAAAATGAGTTATGAGAATTAAAAATAAATAAAAAACAATATAAATAATTTTTTATGGATATGGATATAGAATATAGATATAGAATTATAGAATAGAGATAATTATTATGGTAGGATAATTATGGCCATTTAAGGATAATGATGAAATAAGGTAATTAAATAACGAATTAAAAACTTAATTAAGTGCATTGGAGGGAAAACTTGATGAGTTGGAATAAAAAATGAATTAAAAAATTAAGAAAAATGTGTGCAAAGGCGGGAAAAAACCTTGCTTTTATATATATATAGATGTCGAAAATAAAGAAAATGCGTTTTTGGATTTTAAACTTTACATTTATTACATTTCAGTACCAAATTTTATTTTTTGTACGTTTCAATCCCGGCCACGCCGGCCACCTCCAAACACCATCGAAAAAGTCAAACCACCAGACCTAGTAGTTTGACCACCAACTTTGGTAGTTCTCCACCTGAGAACCACCGTCACAGTGGTTCTCAGGTGGAGAACCACCTGTGAAGGTGGTTCTCGACTTGCGAAGGTGGAGAACCACCATGTGCAAGTGGTTCTCAAAGGCAGAGAACCACATGTGACTATCTGAGAAGGTGGAGAACGACCTTTGCAGGTGGTCATCAGTCGTCGGCGACTCCAAGAGGAAGAAGAAGGGGTTGGGTGGGGGTAAGTTTGGTGAAGATGAGGGCTTCTTAGAAAATTTTGAACAGTTTTAGAGCTTTTTTGAAATTTTTATTATACAAAATTGTATTTTTTTTAAAAGTATAATCCAAACATATTTTTTATTTTCTTTCTCAAAAACAATTTTTAAAAATAATAAATCAAACGCATTTTCAATTTTCTCAAAACAACAATTAAATACAGAAAACACCAAAATATTTTCAAAAACGAAAATAGAAAATACCAACGTTTTTTGACTCCGTCCCGACCAACGACCCGAAAAAATGGTGGGTCAAGGGTCAGATGTTCAATCTGAGGTCGACTCGGAGTCGACCCGGTGAGTATAAAAAACCAATTAAAAATATCATAAAAATTTTAAAACATAAAAAAACAAATCATCACTACATAAAATTCATGTTAAACATTGTCTTCAATTAAAAACATACAAATAGCAATGTAGCACCATTCAAAAACAAAAAACAACGTATTACACAACACAACCCCAAGTCCGAAATATCAACAACATCAACCACCAATGAGCAACAACTTTACTTTCAACAAAAAAAAAAAAAAGGCAACAACTTTGAAAATCAAAATTCATTCTAAAAAAACATGATCCATGAAACTCGGTAAACCCGGTACCGAGTCAATGGGTCAGCAAAGACTCGGCCAGGTCGGCGGGTTTTTACCCGGGTCCATCACAACCAGGTTTCTACAGTTTCGTGGCCCCGCTTTTGACACCGGTTTTACGGTTGACCCAGCCAAGCCGGGCTTGGTCTTATAACATTGGAAAATACAAAACAAGTAGAACGCCTCCTAACTAATTTATCACCTTGGCATCATATGTCTAGTAAAAGTTTAAATCTATCTACAAATAAATATATTAAAACATAAAAGTCAATTGAAGTAGTTTCCCAACAAAATGCTATTAAAATTCTATATTTTTTATTTGTAGATTATTTTTAATTTTTTTAATTTATTTCATATTGAAAATAGTTAGCAAATCTTAACACTCATCTCCTTACAAAACTCATCTTTATCTTTAATTATCTTTATTAGATTCTTTTTTTATTATCATTTAATTTATCTTATGCTGAAAATAGTTACAAAATCTTAGTGTCTATTTGTCTGCGAAGCTCATTTGGCTCCCGTTTTAGAACTAAATTAATTAAGTTATTTATTAGTTTTGAAATTATTCATTTAAAATAATTTATAAAGATTGCAAGCTCTTTATAGATTATATTATGTTTCATTTTTTATTTAATTTATTTTATATAAAAAATAGTTAGCAAATCTTAATATTTCTCTTATTGCAAAATTGTAGAAGTAATTTTAGTATGCAGATTTGGAATTGAAGAATAAACCGAGAGAGCGTAAAGATGGATAACATATCTTAGGTTAGGAATTGTGTGCATTAGGGTTAGATGCATGTGATTTCTTTGCGTTGAGTCAACTTGGTCAATTTTGCATTTGCAATGAGTTCGATTAGAAATAATGATTGCCTCTTTTGCTACATTTTTTTAGATACAAATTTATATACACTGCACGATATGCACACATAACATAAGCATGTAAAATTTTTTTTAAAAACTAAGAATGCATATCCTAATTTTCCTCTTAATGTGAATAGCTTAATAAAAATATGGGTGATAGGGGTTGGTTTTTAATGGTTTTTTAAGGTTTTTAATGTAAAAGAGGAGAGAGAATGAGTGGAGTTGAATTATGGAGATTTGTGGATGTAATATGATATGTGGATGTGATTGATTTGGGGTAAAAAAAGAATAGATAAAAATAATAGTAAAAAGAGGTAAATTTTTTTTTTAAAAAAGTTCCCTATCATATAAAATGAGACATTGTTGGATTCAAACGCCATGTCGAAATATAATCTATTACCTTTTTTTTTAAGCGGGTTTATGTTAAGTATAGTTAATGATACTTTTTTTTTACTTTACAAAAGACATAGCATTGCACGTTTTAGTATTATTATGTATTACACACTTGCGAATAGCCAAAAAAATTATTGTTTGACATAATATTGTCTCCCAAAATTTTATTTGCTTAATTAGGTTTTGCTTATGTAATTATTTTATTCTACAGAAGCAATTCATTTATTTGGACAATTAATAGAGAAATATAGGGTTCGGAAGAAAGATTTACATATGATTTTTATCAACCTCAGGAAAGTCTATGATAGGGTATCTAAAGATGCACTGTTGTGGGTTTTAATGAAGAAAAATATATCTCTTAAACATTACTCAAAGACATGTACGAGGGGGTAGTTCCAAATGTTAGGATAGGCAGTGGTATGACAAATAACTTCCCGATTACGATAGGGTTACACCGGGGATCTGCACTGAGCACTTTCTTCTTTGCTATAGTCATTGATGAACTTACGAGACATATTCAAAACGAAGTACAAAGGTACATGCTATTTGCAAATGATATAGTTTTAGTTAACAAGACTAGGGCAAGTATAAATGATAAATTAGAACTATGGAGACAAACTTTAGAGGCTCGCAGTTATAGGTTAAGTAGATCAAAAATAGAATATATGTAATTTCTATTTAGTGGTAGGAGTAGGATGGATCCTCTTGTAGTTACGCTAGGTGGTGAGGTGGTACCAAAGAGTAATTTTTTCCGTCATCTAGTCAGTAGTTCAAAACAATGCTGGCATAAAGGGTGATATAAATCACAAGATTAATGCATGATGGATGAAGTGGAGAGGTGCCTCAAGGATTTTATGTGATCATAATATGCCTTTGAGGTTGAAGGAAAATTTCATAGAACAGTATAAGACCATCTTTACTCTATGGTACTGAGTGTTGAGCAATTAAGAAAATAGATGAACAAAAATTGAGTGTAGTAGAGATGCAGATGTTGATATGGATGTGTGATAAGATCAGGAAAGACAAAATTACAAATGAGGAAATCCGTGGTAGATTGGGAGTGACCCCCATTGAGGATAAGATGAGAGAGAGACGACAAAGATGATTTGGGTATATATTGCAGATCGGACCTGAGAGTGTACCTATTAGGAATAGTGAGAGTATTAGGATAGGAGATGTAAGAAAATATAGAGGAAGACCGTTCATAACGTGGATACAAGTAATTCGCAAGGACATGTGTGTTAGGCAAATAGATAAGCAACTATCTTTTGATAAATATGAGTGGCATAAAAAATTTATACTTGTGATCCAACGTGATTTCTCATATCGTTCCATATAGCCAACCCCTACTTGTAGGAATATGGTTTAGTTTTAGTTTTTTGTTGTTGTTGCTATTTTATGGTATTTTATCAATTATTACATAGTTTTCTCTATATTTCTCCATGGACAGCGGCTCACGTTTTAATTTTTTACATTTTGATATACCTTATTTTTCTATCTTAAAATAATTAAAATTACGGTATCTTTTTTTTGGCTAATATTTAATATGAAGTTTTTATCCATCCAACGTATGGGGTACGAATACTAGTTTTCTAACAATTTCGGGACAAAAATTATTGTAACTTTACAATGACTTGAACAATTCAATAATAGATCGATAATAGCTTCATAATTCAATCAAAACAAAATAAAAAATGCATGTACACTCTTAAAACTCGGAATCATGAGAAAATGGATAATAAGAGCATCTCGTTGTCAAATTAATAATTCGAGGGAAAACTAATTGAAAAGTAGATTTGAAACCTTAATGTTAGTCTTTCCACATTTGATTCAAACTGCAAAAATCATTTTTTTTAATTTGCTCTAGTTTAAACCATAATTTTTAGTTTAAAATTTTGCAATTTAATTTAGCAATTTAATTTTTGCAATTTTAGAAAGTAGTTGATCCAAATTTATTTGTTTCAGTTAAGGCTAATTAAATTGGGCATGTGAATAATACGGTCCTTGTTGGTATGATATCCGGACTCCAAAAGTCCATTTATTACTTTTGCGACCTTTACACTTGCGGTGTGGGATTTTTATTGCAGCAAGATTAAAAGTTATAAATATTTCATTTTGTTGTTTAAATGTTTTTAGAAATTAAACAATAACAACAACAACAACAATAATAATAATACAAGAAGAAAATGAAATAACGGAATATGGGACAATCCAACCAATTTCCAAAGGTTTTTGAATAAAAAATTCAATTTTGCTGCTTGTTGATTCCGTGCTTTACTGGTATTTGGAGTGTCCTATTGATTGATGGTGTCAACTGCTTGACCACTTTGTGAAAAACTCATGCATTATTTGTGGGTTTTTAGTCATGTAGATTTTTTTATTTTTATTTTTATTTTTTTGGGATTATTTTGTAATTCTATATATTCCGAAAGGAAGGTAAGGGGCTTAGTTACAATTTTTCTTTTACAAATTGACAAATAAAAATGCCATATCTTCAAAGCTATTAGTACATGTAACAAAAGTTAATGCAATGGGATTTGGAGAACCATTTCACAAGTTCAACTGCAGTGGGGAGACCGTTTGAAGTTCAGTGGCAATTAAGAAATAATTGTGAAAATAAAATGACATTTGAAGCATTTAACTCCCAAAATTTCGATATAGCTTCTTTTAACCCAAACAGATTTATATTTATGTCAAACCTTAAAAATTGAATGATTTAAACATCCAAATACCATTCAATTTTAACACGAATCTTTGATTAGGTACAAACTTAAACAAAGCACAAATTCTTTGACAATATATTAACAGGGGAAAAAATTGGCTTATTTCTATTAATCCGATGTTAATCCCGTGTTATCACTATTGACCTATTACAAAGAGCTCACTATAAATTGAACTCTTGCATATAATCTGTCCATATGTGTGTGTGTGTAAAGAGTATTTTTTTTCCCTGCCTAAATACATCATTTTCCTTAATTTTTAAGTATTTTTTTATTCCACATCATCAACTTTTCCTGCCTATTGAATTTTCCAAATATAATCTTCTATAAATAAATAAATAAATAAATATATATATATATATATATAGCATTTTTCCAGCCTAAACACATCACTTTCCTTAATTTTTTAATCATTTTTTATTACACAACATCAATTTTTCCTACCTAATGAATTTGCCTAATATAATCTTTTATCTATATATAGAATAAACCATATATATATAGAAAACGAAGCTTTTTTCTGATTATATTTTTTATTGCCTTAGATCCATTTTCCCATTTAAAACCAACTCTCTTCTTATTTTTTATTTTTTTATTTCCTAGTCAATATCCAACTCCTTCAATAATAATAATAATAATAATAATAATAATAATAATAATAATAATGTATATAGATTTTATTAGATTATTTCTATCATACTTTATCTTATCTCATAATATCTAAATACACACACATTCACACACATTTTCTCTCTTCTCCTTCTTTTGTTTTTTGTATTTTCTAACTATCAATTAAAAAAAATCATGATTCCATTTTGTTTGACTTGATGAGAGCTTTAAACGAGTATAGTATCAATATATAAAATTTTCTTTTGTAAAAACTTAAAATTTACCCCAAATATATAAATTATTGTCCAACTTAAACATAAATTGATATTAATATAAATTAATGACCAATGACATAATAAGATTTAAAAAAAAATTGATACTTTTTTATGAAATTTGATTGATAATTGAGAGTAAAATTCAAATATAATAAGATGTATAAATTATTTTAGCATTTAATTCTATTCCGCATTTGATTACGGTTAATAATAAATTAAATTAAAACCAATGTTTAAATTGTTTACTTCGCAAATATATGTCAAAGCAAGCTTTATTTTATATTTAAAACTGAATAATTTTTTCCCCAATAAATATTTAATTCACAAAAATAATAATTTATGCATTAATACGGTACTTAAGTGGAAATTCTCATGTAATTATACAAAATAGACTTCAATTCTTTTAAAATTTATATGAATAATAATATAAATAATAAAGAAGAAGATTAGATATATTAATATGGTACTTAAATAGAAACTTTCATATGAAATACGAAATAAAATCAATTAAAATGATACAACTTATACATAAAATAAATCTCAATATATTTTAACAACTTACATATAAAATAAATCTCATTGTATTTGTACTTTTACATACAAACATCAATAACATATTTCAAATTTAATTTTTTACCGCATTAACTTATATTAATATTAGTTATAATCTGAACAAATATTATATATTTGTAATAAATTTCAAATTTGTTTCAATCGATAAATGTCGTTTTTCTTTTTTTTGGCTTTCAAATCTTTAATCTGTAGTTTATATGTTGAACAATATAAGGGTGTTCTGAGAATTAGAATAACTTTTTTGTCTGATCGTTTTTCCATAATTTTCATATTTTAAAAATAAAATTACTTAAAATTAATAATTTTCACTAAGATTTAATTTTTATGCCATACAAAATTACTATTCGGCTAAATTTTTGCACAAAATTGAAATAAATGTGTAACATTAAAATAGAAAAAAAAAGATCGGATCCAATACTTAATTTTGGAAATAATTCACTATTTTTATAAATAACTAGCTAAGAAACAAAAATTAATTAAAATTAAAACCCCAACAAGATTTAATTTTTGTGTGATACAATATTACCTTTCATTAAAGTTTTAAACAAAAAATCAAAAAAACTTACCGAAAATTAGCCCGAGTTCGAGACACCACCCCAACACTACGATCCTCAATTTGTACTAAAAAATGAAAAGTAGGTCAGACCCATTAATTTATTTTAGAAATGATCAATTATTTTTAAAAATAATTAGCTAAGAGCATGTTATCATACTCATAAAATTATATTCTTTCTCCCACTTTTAAATTTCAAATTTGGCTAAACAAATCACACCCGCATATGTTGTATGGTCCATTTGGACTATTAAATCTCTATCATCCAATTCCACTAATTCTCTCTCTTCCTAATTATAAAAATACATTATAATTTATATGCTAACACCCACTAAGAAACAAAAATTAATTAAAATTAGCAATTTCTCTAAGATTTAATTTTTGTATAACAAAAAGTTACAATTCATTAAATTTTTACATAAAAATTAAAATAAATGTGAACATGAAAATTAAAAACCTAACTTGGGCCCTTTAATTAATTTTAGAAAGAATTCATTATTTTTAAAAATAACAATTAGCTAATGAATGAAAATTAATTAAAATTAGCAATTTCTCTAAGATTTAATTTTGGTTTAATAAAAAATTACAATTCATTTAATTTTTATAAAAAAATTAAAAGAAACGTGTAACATCATTTTTGTTTAATTAATCATTCAATTGTAATATTAATCAATTTTTTAATTAATTAAATCAATGTCTATATCTTTTAAATTCTAAGATATCTTTTAATCTTTTAAATTCCAAGATATCTTTTATATTAACACGAAAATTAGCTAAAACTATTTATACTATAATTAATTAAAATAATAAATTCTATTTCTAATATTTAGTTTGATATAGGTTTAATGGATAAAGATTAATAAAAGTTAATTATATTGCTAAAAAGGGAAAATATAATTAATTTGAGAAATTTAAAAAACCATTAGATTGCTACGTTTTTCACTGAAAATGAAAAAATATATTTTGGATTGCAATGTATCTTCTAAATTATAAGATTTCTTCAAAATTAGATTCATACAATTCTTAAAAGTGCAGATATTAAGCTAATTATTTAAGAAATAATTAATTATTTTTATAAATAATTAGCTAAAAATAAAATTAATTAAAACGAATTATATTATAATTAGTGAAAATTAATAATATTGTTAAGATTTAATTGGACTTGGTTTCATTGGATGAAAATTAGCACTGTTTCATTGGGCGAAAATTAATAAAAATTAATTATATTTCTAAATTAGAAAAATAGTATTAATAAAGAAATAAAAAATAATTAAAATTAATTAGATTTCCATGGTTGACAAGATTTTTCCTAAAAAATGAAAGATATCTTTTGACTGGTAAGCTATCTTTTATATTACAAGATATCTGTAAAATTAGATTAATACAATTCTTAAAACCACGACTTGAAAACTAATTATTTTAGAAATAATAAATTCATTTTGTAAATAATTGGATAAAAACAAGAATTAATTATATTACAATTAATTATATTTCTTAGATTTAATTGGATATATTTTCATTGGACGAAAATTGACAAAGTTTTGTTGGACGAAAATTATTCAAAATTAATTAAATTCCGAAAAGTGGGGAAATATAATTGTTTCAAAAAATGAAAAATAATTAAAATTAATTAGATTGCTAAAGGAAGAAAAATGTACTTCCAAAATTAATTTTTATTTTTTCATGTTTTAAAATAAAGTTAACATCTATATGATTTTGGATTCCTAGAATTGGGGTGTTACATCTTATTGTAGAGTGAGTCGACTAATCATTAGTCTCTAATTATCTTCATTTATTTTTTCATTATCATTCTTTTTGAAAAATATGTTTTTCTTTTTATTCTCATATATTTTTTTTATTTTCTATAATATTTCTTTTGAGTTACAGTTGGTGGCAAAATATTAATATTTCTTTTTGTGTAATTAAGGGTGTTTCAAGAGATCTGTTCCTATATTTTTTTTTTTTGGTTTTGTTAGTAACCAACTCCAAAACTGGATCTTCAAATAATAAAATTTTTTTATTTTGACACTACTCAAACCAACAATTATATAATAATTTTTTGGTGTAATCTATTGCTCTCACTAGAGAATAAGTCTAAGAATTCTTACTAAACAATTGGTTATCGACTCAATCAATTATTAGAATTATATGATTCAATTAGAATTTTAACTGGCTTTCGATTATATTAAATATTTATCTAAGTCTCTATCTCCTAAATAAATATTAAGAATCCTAACTATTTTGAATTATTTATGTTATATCAATTTTTTTAGTTGTGATTTTATTTAATTTTTAAGTATCATTGATTAGGTTATATATTTAAGTAATTTAACTATTAATCATATATATTTTAAATTATTTATCTTATCCAAATTAATTTAAATTTTATATCGAATTATTCAATATTTAATATACCAAAAATATTAAATTAGTGAGTTTAGACCTAATATGTTAATATACGTGTTTAGTATGTTCAAAAGGTGTTTGATAAAAAAATAAAATGTCAGTAATATATATATTAAAAGTAAAAATAAAAGTCTTCGATTATAGGAATGGCAGTGGGTCGGTTCTGGGGCAGGTCGGCCAAGAATCACCCTAGATCAGCGCGATCTAAGTTCGAGCCGACTCGTCCCTAGACCCATGAGCTCGCAGGGCTGGTCTAGGGGTGGATGAGGTCCAATCTGAGAGACCCATGAACTATCCATTTTTTTCTCCTTTTTCTTTACGGCTTTAAATATTATTTTGTATCCTCATTTTTTGCCTAATGGATTTTTTGAAATCAATTTTTCCTACAAAAATGTTCATAAGAAACAAAATTTTGTAAATTTTCAGAAAAATTTTAGGCAACGTAAAAAATTTTAACTTCAAAAAAAGGAAAAAAATAGGTCTAGGGTCGAGTTCATGGCAGGTATATACATCCCCAACCCTGCCCCTGGAATTTTCTTGGGTCCAAATCAAGATCCATACCCCACCTTAATACCCATTTAGGTGGGGCGGGTCTACCCCATTCGGAATGGGTACCTATGGATCTCGGTTCCGATGGGTAATATTATCATCCCTAGATTAAACCATTATAATGGGGTGTAAACGAGGATGGACATTATTTAGCCGGGCGGGGGGCGGGGAATGGAAGTTTTCATCATATTGTAATTCTTATATCATCCTAGCCTAGATTAATTGAGGATTGGCGGGGATCGAGAATAAGTGTTTCCTAACTTGGCAGGAACGTGGTGTTATGTTCTGTCAGACTATACTCTCTGCATTTCCATTTTTATAATATATATCTATGTTGATTATATTTCATAATCAAAATTTAAAAATCATTATTTACATATTAATTGTTAATAACATACATGATACTAAGGCATAATTAATATCTGCAAAAAATTATAATTGCAGGTAATAGAATGTAAAATAATTTAAAAGAAAACACCATGAGCTATACGAATGTTAGTAGACTTGTTTTAGTATAAGTATTTTGATAACTATAATATTTAATGTTATTTTATTTTGGATTTACATTAGTAGATTAAATGTGATATATTATCACAGTCTCTGCCACGAATTGTCACCTCGTGCAAAGCACGGGTGTAATACTAATTAAGTTATTATTCTATGAAAAATAGTAAATTAAGTTGTGTGGATTTTTGTAAGTTGTTCCTTTCATATTTGCAAGATGGATTAGTAGGAAATACAAGGGAAACTCTGTTCTGTAAAACTTTTATTTGCTTTTTTTAATAACATATTTATTAGTGACATTTTAGTTGTCGATTAAAAAATAAAAAGTAGCATTAATAAAAGGTCACCCTTGATTAAAAAGCTAAGAATAAAAATAGACACACACAAAATATTAATTACACATACAGACGACTATAAAATGAGTCATATTTGGATTAAAAAGTGATATATAGAAAATGAAGGATATTAAATTATGTACTATTTGAAATAAAATTAGGAAAATTTTTAATTTTTTCATTTTAAATTAAATCATTAATTTTTTGGTGATAGCTTTTTAAATAAAATTCTCGTATTACATAAAATTTAAAAAATCGCAAATGGAAAAAATGAGATTTGATTAAAAAGTTTAGAATAAAAAGACTCACATAAAATTATAACTAAGACTCACACAAAATTATAATTGCACATATACACAATTATAATAAGGGTAATAATTGATTTAGAAATTTACATATAAAAAAATGGAACAGTAAAATGTTAATATGTGTGAGTTTTTTCAATATCCTTTTAGTACAAATGTGGGTTAAAATCTTAGGTTATGTTCTATAGAGATTATTGAGACCGAGATTAAAGTGGTTGAAATGTGTGGTGGAAAGTGAAGAAAAATTGTATTAAAAAAATTAAAATAACCGTCAAATCAATCAAAATAGTGGTTGAAAATAAAAGTGAAAATAGTGTTTGAGATTTAATTGGATTTAATATGTGGAGAACATGCCCTTAGTTACTTATGTATTCATTATTATATTTGCTTATTTTGTAAACACTTAAGTCACATGTATTCAATATCAAAATGATACTTTCAACACCAAGTCATATTTATTATTTTTACGAGAATGTTTAATTGTTTGAAATAGTTACACCTAATATTATCTAAAAGTTTATCGTCAGTATTATATAAATATATTTATTTGTAATTTTAATGATATGTTCCTTGATCTCTTCTATAAAAATAATTGAAAATGCATCTCCGTAATGTCAATCCATCTCTGTAAATCAAAATCTTTTTTTTCAGGAATCCATTAAGTACAACCAATAATGATATCTTAGTGTTTCATTAAACCAAAAATTGCTTCATTCCATATTTTTATTTTGACAGATCGAAGATTTTGATTTGTGACAAAAATGATCAACTAGAAAAGTCAACAACGAATGTAGTATTCAAAAAAGTGTTTCAAAATTTAAAGTGGTTTTTGTTATTTATAATATTTATTTAGTTTAGATGCATGCCGCCACAAATATTATTCTACCTATTCAAATTTATTTTTATTTAATGTGTGTTACGTTATAATTATTTTAACTCAATTGTCATACAGTTCAACTATATTTTTATATCCAATTGGAGATATGCCATAAATGTTTTACATTAATTGTTTAGCAATAATTCTTTATTATTTCAATTATATTTACATCTAATGCGTGTTATTTAAAAATATTTTCTTTTTCAATCTATAAGACGTGTTCTTTAGAATATTTTTATCCCGTGCAATGCACGGGTACAAATACTGGTTGACACATAAACATCAGGCATGAGCACCGAAACTGTAAACCCCTACTAATCAAACTAAAGCTGACCCGATCATGTTGGATTGGTCGGTTTGGGAGCACGATCGTGTTAGTTTTCGATTGGGATATCCTAAATAAAAAATCGACTGATTGTAAAAATATTTAAAAAATAAAAAATTGTTGAAAACCAAAAAAAAATGACATAAATCAAGGGTGTCAGGTCAGTTTTTAAACCCAATCAACCGATGCGAGACTGGGGCATGAGTTGGGTTGGGTTTGGGATCAACTTGACTGACCCCAAACCCAACCCAATTAAATTGGTTTAATGAAAATAAAATCCAACCCAACCCACTTAAAGAGTAAAATTAATCAAATCCAATGCAACTAAGGTCGATTTGAGTTGGGTTGGATTGGTCGGTTTTGGCATCGGCCTAAAAATAATTTAATATTATTTTTTATCATTTAAATTGATATAAAATCGGTTATGAATTCAATTTAATTTAATTCTAAATCGTACATTGGCCATTTGTAAAACTATTCGCTTTGAATTTCTATTTGAATTTTTTTACTCATTTTCTCACAAATTGTTTCTTTTTCAATTTTTTTTATTTATATTTTAATTAGTTGGCTTTTGGGTTTAATTGGATCGTCATGTAGATTCCAAACCCAACCCAACCCAACCCAAAGTGAAAAACCAAATCCAACCAGAGTGGATTTAGTTTGGGTGGGTTGAGTGAGTTGAATTGGTTTTTACCCAATCCTAAACCCATGTAGGGGGTTCGGATTTGGTTTCACAAAGTTAAAACCAAAATTTTTGGTTTGGGTTCGGGTTGTGGATCGAAACCCGCCCAACTAGGGCCATGCCCACCCCTAGTTCAAACCCAAAAATCAATCCAACCGGACCCCATAGTCAGCCCAAATGCCCAATACACGGTACTCAATAGCATATCAAAATGGGTCCAATGCATTGACAGATTGGCAGAATGCAGGAAACGAAACTTGTTGGTCCTATTTCGCTTCAATTCGCATATCCTATAGTGGCTGAGCAAGACAAGCACTAGTTGGGCAACCGTGATAAAAAGAGAGGCATTGGGGCGTCCCCTCAACAGGTCGCAGGGTCGAATCTTTGACACATACATTAAAAAAAAAAAAAAAAAAGAGGAGGAATCTTCAATAATCAACGGCTAAGATGATGCTCCACACCAAATCAATCCAGCGGTTGATATCTCACCCACACAGCGAATCAACCGAGAAAAATGGCACCACAGTCTTCTTCTTCAGAGAAGGGAAAGGAAAAGGAAAAGGAGAAGGAAAATGGGAAACCCATGGGGGGAGTAAAAGAGACGGTGAAAAAGGACGGATTGGGGTGGATGGAGTGGCTGAGGGGGTGGATGTATTTAATCTATGAGATGCTGTTCCAGAGGATTTCAGCTAGCCATTTGCAGAACCCGATGCCGCTACCACCAATTAATGATCTCACCTGCATCGTCACTGGCTCCACTTCCGGAATCGGCAAAGAAATTGCCCGGTACGTCTACCACCGTCACTGATTTTTGGCCACTTTGCATTTAGGTTCTTAGTTAGTATTTCATTATTTGATTTGTGTAGATTGAATTAAGAGGCGTTTAAGCTGCACCTTTTGATTGGAAAAATAAGAGATACTTTATGATCTGTTATTTCATATTCTGGAGCAATTTCTGAATTTCACAATCTTATGTTGAGCATCATCAACTGTTGTGTTGGTTAGGTTAATTAGTATTGCTTCCATTTTAATTTGGGTTCCTAGTTTAGTAATTGACTTATTCAGTTAGTCTAGAGTGCACTGGGAGAGATTAGACCATGCTATTTGATAATCAAAATACAAGTGCTTGGAGTTATGGATGTTGATCTGATCTGGATTAAATTCATAACTTTGACCTTAATATCATTGCCCGTTGCATGTTTAAATTAAAAAAAGAATTGGTTACTAATTAGCACAACCAAACTGGGGAACCTGGTCTAATTTCTGATAGAACTGTACCATTGAATCTTCAATTGGAGCTCTGTAGCAGTTTTATTGTAATTAGAAATTTGTGCAGTGTTGTGTCCCATGTTGCTTAAACGAAAATAATGATCTCACTTCACACATAAAGGCATAGGTGCTTCGCCCATTCCTCTTTACAAATTTGATGTCTTAAAATGGAATCTCCAGACATAATAGATTCTCAGAAGTAGGAACATTTTACATTCAATTTTTTGTGCTGTAATGTTCTATTTCCTATGAGCTTTTAGCAATAATGCAAAATTCTCGGTGCTATCTAATCATTAATACTTGAGTTGCTTTCGTATTAGTGCCAGAAAAAAGATCAACATTTCTTTTAATTTTTCTCAAGTACATCTTTATTTTCATCAATGAACAGGCAATTGGCAGAATCAGGGGCACATGTCATTATGGCTGTCAGAAATCCAAAGGCAGCTAGTGATTTGATTAAGAAGTGGCAAGAGGAATGGTCAGGAAGAGGCCTTCCACTCAATATGGAGGTAGATTATAAGAATGTCTATTTGGCCACAGGCCACTAAGGGGAACTAAAAGCTTGTTTAGGAAGTTGTTATAAGCAAAAACTTTTGAAAACTTTATACACCCACACTTCACCACACATTCTGTAGGATCCACACGTACTAACCTCTTTCCTTTGCCACTCATTACTATATTGTTAAACAAAAACGTTTTTGAACACTTACCAAACAAGCCTTAGATCATAAATTGTTTATAAATTCTGCCGAACCAAACAAATGTTCATAGCTACAACTCATTTAGGGCTTGTTCTTTCCAACATCTAACAAATCAATTTTTTCTCTCTCATCATTTACAACCACTCATTCAATTATTTAATATATTTTCTCCAAATTTCAACCACACATTCAACACGTAAATCAAAAAAATTAACTTTATCACCAATCAAACATACCCTTATTATCCATATATTTCAGAGGAGCCACTGCAATCCTCTTTGTTAGTCTTTATATGACCAACTATAAATTTGCCAAACTAGGCTATATGATTGTGAACAGAGAAGTGTTAATGTGTAAACAAACATATGTGGAAAAATAGGTTTCGTTTCATGAGATATGATCGGTGTTTGAACATGGATAGTGTTACTTTAACTGTGGGATTCACCTGTGGTTTACATTAATAAGACTGAGTCCTAAATTGTAACCTTTACAGGTGATGGAACTAGATCTCCTCTCTTTGGATTCTGTTGTGAGATTTGCTGAAGCGTGGAATGCATGTTCAGTACCTCTGCATGTTCTCATCAACAATGCTGGAATATTTTCCATAGGAGGTCTGCATGTGAAGAATCGCTTTCATATCACTTCTTGTCTAATACTTTCCTCCTGGTTGGTAACGTTCAACAATGAAGTCCTATATGGCTTCATCTTTTAAATGGTTTCATCAGCTTGCTGACTGCTATTACCTGCCTTACCATATGTGGTTCATTTGCTATGAGCAAGCACATTTCTAAAACTTATTAATTGCCACAAAATATGGTAAGGCTTTTCATAAATACTCCCTCCGCCCCGCAAAAATAGTCCCATTTTCCATTTTAGTCCATCCCAAAATATAATCCCATTTTTATATTTAATTTTTTAGTTTTCTCAGATGCCCCTATTTAATGTGCATCGTAATCAACATACAAGAATTATTGAAGTGGAATAATAAATAAATGTGGGTATATTAGGAATTATGTTCTAAAATATTATTTTTCCAAGATCATTAATTGGAATTTCTTAATTTTTGTGAAAATAAAAATGGGACTATCTTTGCGGGATGGATGGAGTATATTATAGCTAAATATTTCCTTGTAGTCACTCAAAACAGTTGTTTCTTACCTAACAAAACATAAGAAGATTGTTTTTCAGCGAAGCAGTAGTTGAATGTAGTGTATTTTCCTGCATGTGACTTTTGTTGTCAGATACAGCTTACTCTTAGGTATTTTTTGGTGCTATGTTTTCTGTTATGGAGTACTTTTTTATGAAAAGCTTGCATGGTTTATTCTCCATAAACATCATTCTGTGCATTTCAGTTGTCAGTGTGTTATATTTTCTTCATTTACAGAGAAGATTATAGTGGATACAAATACAAGCTTTGTGTAGCTTCTTTTGAACTTCTCGATACTTAATGCTGTTTCTACTTAATGTTATTTAGGAAATTATATTGCAAATCTTATTCCAATCGTGATATTGTGCCCTTCAGAATTTTCTGTGGTTTTTTCTGTGGTTTTTATTTTTATTTATGAGAAGAAAATTATTGACAGGCGATATGGTAAATCTGCTTCTTGCAGTCTTTAAACACTTTCTTTGTTTTAGTAGCTCCTTTTTTTTTTTTTTTTTTTGCTTAATCCTTTCACAAACAAAGCTTGCTCTGCCTATTGCATATGCTATAATTATGCAATTATTTTTTGACTTCAGTTCAGTCATCATATAAAATCTTTTATCATCCAAACCATTTGTTCGGTATGGGCATCTCTTTCCTTTGTCATTTCTTTACTTAGAAGTAAGTAGAGGAATTTCTTGATGAATAATCTCGTAAAAGCTAAGGGTTTAAAGAAGACAGTTATGTTGAAGGTAATAGTTAAATATATATGTTTGGCCCAATCGGACCGTATATGCTTTTACATCAAGTGGATCTTGAGTTCGACTCGCATTGTTACCCATTTAAATGAATTGTCCATGTGTTAGGCTTTGGTGGAAAGAAAATAATAATCGTTAAATGTATACATTTGGCCCGATTTAGCAGCTTAAACTTTTAAATGAAGTGGTTCAACAATTTATTTGTTTCGAAAACATGCTCCCGTCACATGTACATTGGATGCATCCTTTATTCAAGATGTAGCTTGTGAAGCATTTTCAAAATGACTGTTAGTCTGTTTTGAACTTGGAAGTTGGAACCTTAAAATTGCTTATCATCTTAAATGGAAGTTGTTAGAGAATGGGTGCATTTGCCTATTTAATTTGATCTTTGCCAACAATTGTAGTTCAACTTACACCTTTCTCTATTTACAGAACCACAAAAATTTTCAAAAGATGGAAATGAAGAACATATGCAAGTGAATCATCTTGCGCCAGCTCTGCTGTCTATATTACTTTTGCCATCCCTTGTTAGAGGCTCCCCAAGCCGAATTATTAATGTGAACTCTGTTGTAAGTTTTCTGAGTGCTATCTTGTGTTTCTTGATGTAGTGTGTTTGCACAAGTGTTATTTGGTTTCATATATTCAACTTCGTAAAGTTATCTTAATCTTTCTTAAGATTCACTTGAGGGCTGAAATATGTCTGTTTTTCTAAAGATGAACAACCAATGTATTCAATTGATGACACTGGGTAGTTTTATGTAGACAGTAAATTGTTGGTTTACCAGGAATGATCATTTACTTCCACATTACAAATGCTGCAATTCTGGTGGATATTTATAATTGGTAATTGGCTGAATCGACGCTGAAAATGATTGAAATGTTAGCATTTTTGGAGAAACCATTTGATAAAAGTGATCCATATTTGTGGCAGAAAATAAAGTGAACAGTTCTCAGCTGTTGCGTATAGTAGAATTTTTTTTTTATTTTTTATTTTCTCTAATAAAAACTGGAGAATCATCGCTGAGTTTTCTTGCTTGAAATGCCTAACTTACGAACTCATAACCTCTTGCAGAGAGAAAGTATATATTCTGGTTGGGGCAGGTGATCATATGATTTTTGTGCGATCGCTTATACCTGGTTTTTGCTTGCCAGAGAGCAACCTAAATATTACCCCATGAATTACTTCAATTTGTCAGACATCACTTTCCTTTTAAGTTGCCAAAACAATATGCAGCGAGGGTTTACCATAAATTCGGATGCTGAAAAAAAAAAGGAATGAAAGAAAGAAAGACACATCCGTAGTTACGAGGTAATATAATCGATGGAGTAAGGGGATACATTTAAAACTCTCTGTCCTTGAATTATTTACGTATTACACTTAATATCTTTGGATGATAAAAGCCTGGTAATTATGAGTCACCACTATGTGTTGTAATGTTGAACTCAATGTTTCAGTCATTTTGTATTTTACCATTCAAATATCTACAAATTGTTATAAAGCTGAACTTTAGGGCATCTGCAGGAATTTTAAGTCATTAATTTCTATCTACACACTTTGAAGTGAGTATAATGCCCATGTTCTGTATGTGTAGATGCATTATGTAGGGTTTGTTGATACTGAAGATATGAATGTTGTTTCTGGAAAAAGGAAGTACACAAGTTTGGTGGGATACTCTAGCAGTAAACTGGCACAGGTGAAACTTCTCTTCTGCGTTTGAATAGTCTTAAATAAAGTCCCCCCGGGGGGGGGGGGGGGGGGTGTTTGAATACGCCTTACTACTTTGAAGAAACAATATCTCCACTTCATGTATCCATCAACTGACAAGCTTGTTCCTGCATGTATGCTTACATTCACATGCTTGTTCATAGGAAAATTATTGTAGCATAAATTCCCTCTTTTAGCCATATTCTTCTCGAACCTCCCAGTGACGCAGCTTTGAAATGCCAAATGACACTAATGATGATTCTGATTTTGGATAAGACAATTGCCTGCATTTTAGCTTTATTCTCCTCGAATGTCTGGATAGATTTTCATGCTTTGAATAAGATGGGATTTTTCCCATGGTTATCTAGTCCAGGACACTCCACAAAACTAGAATGTCTCTGGATGAGCTTTTATTTTGCTAAAATCTAACTATCTAGGTTAAATAGTGGTGGAGACTACAATAAATGTGGATAATAACTAGCGATAATTTGAGATGTGTGGTAATGTAGAAGTTTGACTCTGCTAAGATTTTAAACGGACACATACTAAGATTTTTAAGTTTATACCAGGTTACTGTTAATGGTCTACTTTTTCTATAGTTTGTTTGTTGAGGATCAGGAATTCTCCAAGTGCAAAACTGAGATTATGTTGTTGAGCGTTCTTTTAACCTTCATGTTTGACAATGCAGTAGCTAATTTCTGGAAATAGAATATGGTACAAAATTTTTTTGGCTATCACTAACAAAGAAGGATATTGAGTCACTGCTTGTGGTTAATGAAGGTATTAGAAAAAAAAAAAAAAAAAAAAAAGCATCCGGCAATACCTTAGCTAGTTCCCCCACCCAACAACATTAAACATTAAAATAAATAAATAAATAAAAATGAAAATGAAGGTAAACAAACAAGAACATGCTACAAAACAAAATTCACCGCTCTAGTAAAGAAATTGAACAAACCCCAAATCACAAAAAACGAAGACGGTGGAAAAATTTTTTGTACCTTGATTAACTAGTTTATTTAGAAGCATCGTATGTTGTGCAATTTTTTGTTCATTTTTTTGCAGATGCTTCTTAAAATAGATGATTTTGTGTCATTTGCAGCCTGCTATATGGTTTCACATTCGGCCACTTCTCTGGATGTACTTCATTGATGGCTTGTTGCTGAAGTAACATCTCTTTTGGACAAGAGATGCTTATCTGTCTTGACCCTTTGTTTCATGTTAGATGTTGTAGTAACTGAAATCATTGTAGACATACTTAAATCATATTTCTCAACCTTTAAGGAGATGCTTGTCTGTCGGATTTTTGTTGATTTTTCATGTTAGATGTTGCAATACCTAAAACCGGGGTGGACAAACTTAAATCATGTTTGTCCATCATTAAAGAGATGTTTATCTGTCATCATTAAAGAGATGCTCATCTGTCTGACAGTGTGGCTTTTTCATGTTAGATGCTGTGAGAACTGAAATCAGGTGGAGCTACTTGATATATTTGCTTTAGTTGTTTGATATGGATTGTTGTCATTCTTTTCTGTGAGCTGTTGCCGTGGTCCTAAGTTGCTTGTTTTATTTTTGTATACATCAATGTCGATGTAACTATGTAAATGCAGGTCATGTTCAGCAGTGTCCTTCATAAGCGTCTACCAGCTGAAGGTGGCATAAGTGTAGTATGTGTTTCTCCGGGAATTGTCCAAACCAATGTCGTAAGTTTATGATTCCCTAGCTTTTTTCTCAGTCGCTTGAATCAGCCTGTAGAACAATGTTGATGGTCATATATTTTCCCCTAAATTATGATAATGTTTATACTAAATGCAGGCCAGGGATCTTCCAAAGATTGTTCAAGCTGCTTATCGTTTAATACCCTATTTTATATTCAGTGCCGATGAAGGTATGTTTTCTCAAATTTTAGTATGTGGTCTTGTCATTTAATTGTTGGAAATAATTTTTTATTTGAATCTCTACACAGAAGTTGAATATAGATTTCTTTGCTTCCTTTGATCTGAAATCTATCTCCATTGGAGAGATTGTGACAAAGCATCAGAAAAGTCTAACTTGTTTCCTATAAGACAAAGTGAAACATCATCCTATTTTTCCTTCGGGCACATCCCCTACCACTGATAAGTCCCTGGCTGGAGGAATAAGGTTGGATTCTGAATTTAGTTTCAAGCTTATGTTATCGATTTCCAAACAATGCAACGTCTGCCCTTGGTGCCATTGGACTTGTAATCAATCATAACACATGAGGCTTCAGACAATGATAATCACTATCTTTCACAACATTTTATTATTATTATTATTATTATTATTTTTAATAATGAACCCAATCAATGAACACGTCCTATGGAGAATCTATCTACACTAATTACAAGAACAAATCACATCAAGTCTATTTACTAACACAAATTATACAAAACAAGACAATGAAAAAATTAGCAGGTGCGAATATTGGGCAAGACAAGTTTATCCATCCTTAGTTGTCCCAAAGGGTGATGATCCATGTCCTCCAATGCGAGAATCTGAATGAGCGTGTCCGATGTTTACTAGTCTATCAGCAATACCATTTCTTTCGCGCATATAGACCATCTAATGTTCTTGTTTCTGATCAGTTCAAATATATGGTTGAGAATGTTTAAGGTGGACCAAGGGCAGTGTTCCCTTCAATAGAATGAATAGCATTCCAAGAAAGAATCAGTCTCTGTCCAAATATTTTTGGTACCCTTTATTGTGGCAAAGTTGAAGACCATCTGCAATAGCCATAAGTTCTGCCTCTAATATATTCATAGGTCCACAACTTCAGCAATCACCCCATAACCAGTTATGAAACTGATCCCTAATGACACCAGCAGCAGCCTCGCCTCTGCTTCTAAACAACCCGTCTGAGTTGAACTTGATGAATTCAGGTTAACGTTTCTTCCAAGTAATGACCTGAATCTGTTTTGGCTTGGGTTTCTTGTGTAATTGGAATCCAGCAAGCAAGAATCTGATGACTATAAATTTTACCTTCATAACTCTACTGTCATTCATCTTGATTTCTTTATGCTTAGAATTGTTCCTGGCTATCCATATAGACCAGGAGATGAGCATTGGGACCAAAAGAAGCGCCCTGCCACAACTAGCTTTATGACTGATAAAATAAAGAAATAGTGGTTGTTACTGTATACTTTATTGTATATTTAGTTGTATTTTAACCTAGTTGTATTAGAGCCCATAGTCGATGAGATATCTTATGTAATTAGGCCTTGTTTGATTGGGGGTTTAGTTGTTTCGCGCGGTATTCCGTGTAAAAATGTGTGGTTAATATTATTTTGGGAAATGTGTGTGTGGTTGAAAATGAGTATGAGATATACGGAATTGCGTGCGGATTTGGTTAACACCAAATAGAACAAGGCCTTAGGGCCCATTGTAAATTAGGGTTGCAACTCTATTCTCTATTTATTGGCAAGCAAATATCAATGAAAATCATCGTGGTATCAATTCTTGACATGGTATCAGAGCCAATTCTTGTTTGATCGAGTTTGACGATCGACTCTTGTCTTCACGAGAACCACAGCATGAAGTCTTTGAAAAAGTCGCGATGACCCGAACCAAAGCGGTGAAAAATCACATTGAGCCACATCCGGTATCCGATCAAGGATCTGGTACCACCGATAGACTTCGCCACCTCGGCGCCTCCCGTCGCCGGAATTTCACCGGCAAAAGCCGACCCACGCGCCCACATCGCCGCGGCGTGTCCATCTCGGCCCGGATTTCGATCCGTCGGCGCGTGACAGCTCGTGTAACCTCCGGTGATACATCGGCGAACATCCAGCTGATCGTCCAGACCTGCTTGACCTTCGGTTGGTACTAGGTTAGCCCATTTGTGATCTGTTTGTGACGTAAAGGCTGTTTTAGTCTCGGTTTGTACTGTGCTTCCAGTTCAAGGAGTTGTTTTTTGGTTTATTTTGGTGTGGAGAGTTGCTTTTTGTTTATTTTTGGTGTGGAAAGTTGAAATTCAGATTTGTTATTGTGCTTTTCTTGGTGATTATATGATGGGTGACGACAGGATTTCTATGGTTCGTTTTGATGGGAAGAATTACGGAGTTTGGGAATTTCAATTCTCAATGTATGTTAAGGGAAAGGATTTATGGGGTCATTTAGATGGTTCTACTAAGGCTCCTACTGATCCAAAGGAGCATAGTCAGTGGGTGACCAAAGACGCACAGATAATAACCTGGTTACTTGGTTCAGTTGAACCATATATGATAACTGATCTTCGACCGTTTGGAACTGCCAAAGATATGTGGGACTACATTCGTAGAGTCTATTATCAGGATAACACTGCTCGGAAATATCAATTGGAGTTGGATATTTCTAATTACAAACAGGGAAATCTCACTATTCAACAGTTTTATTCTGGATTTCGAAATCTTTGGAGTGAATATTTTGGAATTGTGTTTTCTGATTCCACAAGGAGCTTTAGCCTCTTCTACGTAAAAATCCATCTTTGACGACATGATCAATTTTTGATGAAGCTTCGCCCGAGTTTGAGGCGCACGTGGTGGATTAATCAACCGACATCCTATTCCGTCCTTAGACACATGCTTGAGTGAGTTATTACGTGAAGAACAACGTCTGGCGACTCAGATAAGTCTTAATCAAGATACTGCTTCTGCTGAGCTGATGAATGTTGCTTATGCGGCTCAAACAAAAGGGAGAACCCACGCACAGATCCAATGCTATCGTTGTAAGGAGTTTGGGCACATTGCAAAGCAATGCACTAAGTTCTGTAATTACTGTAAGAAAGAGGGGCATCTTATCAAAGATTGTCGCATACGACCTCAAAATAGATAGGGGCAAAGTTCTAATTCTGTCATCCAGTCTAATCTCGCCGATGTTACTTCTGAGCATTCACCACACCAGTCTGTTCCACCCAGCTCATCATCCACTTCGATGCAAGAAATGGTCCAACAGATTGTCTCAGCCCTATCTGCCTTGAATCTGCAAGGTACGGATCATTCCCTTACTTCTCCTTGCTTGGTTGATTCGGCGGCCTCAAATCATATGATAGGGAATCCCACAGTTTTACATGATGTTCGTAAGTATTCGGGTAATCAACTTATTCAGATAGCTAATGGTAATACTCTATCTATTACTGCTGTTGGATCTCTTGGGGCCTCCTTTGATCATGTTCTTGTTTCTCCAAAGTTATCTTCGAATTTAATTTCTGTTGGACAATTGGTGGACAATAATTGTGAGATTCACTTTGATCATAATGGCTGTTGTGTGCAGGATCAAGCATCGGGGAAGGTGATCGCGAAGGGGCCTAAAGTTGGGCGTCTATTTCCGCTTCAGTTCTCCATTTCTAATTCTAGTTTCCAGTCAGTAGGTTGTTCAGCTATTTTTAGCGATAGTGATGTTTGGCATAAGAAATTAGGCCATCCAAATAAAGTTGTTTTATCTCATCTTGTCAAAACTGGTTGTTTGGGCAATAAAATTTCATTTTCTGATATATCTTTTGATTGCGCCACTTGTAAATTGCGTAAGAGTAAATGTTTACCATTTCCCTCTCATGTGAGTCGTGCTTCTGTATGTTTTGAGATTGTGCATACCGATGTTTGGGGTATTAGTCTTGTTATTTCACATGCTCAATATAAGTACTTTGTCACCTTTATTGATGATTACAGTCGTTTTACTTGGATATATTTTCTTCGTTCCAAATCTGAAGTATTCTCCAAATTCCAAGACTTTCTTGCCCTTGTTCGGACTCAATTTTCTGCTCAAGTTAAGATATTACGCTCTGATTCAGGGGGTGAATACATGTCTAGTGAGTTTCAGACTTTCCTCAAATCTATGGGTATTTTGTCCCAACGATCTTGCTCATATTCTCCACAACAAAATGGAATAGCAGAACGTAAGAATCGTCACCTTTTAGATGTAGTTCGTACTTTATTGCTTGAATCATCTGTCCCACCTCGTTTCTGGGTAGAAGCATTGTCTACATCGGTCTATCTGATTAATCGGTTGCCTTCTCAAACACTTCAGTTTGACTCCCCATATTATCGTCTCTTTGGTGTTGTTCCCGACTATAATTCTCTTAAATACGTTTGGCGCGTGTGTTTTGTTCATTTACCTCCTATCGAGCGGAACAAACTTCGGTGCTCAAGCGACCGGTGTGCGTTTAAAGTCGCATTGCCTCTCATAAGGGTTATGTGTGTTATGATTACATTTCCAATAAACTTCGTGTCTCTCGAAATGTTGTTTTCTTTGAGCAGCAATATTTTTTCCAGTCCCATGTTCCTCTATCGTCCGAGACTACTTCCCTTCCTACGTTTGATCCTGACACCTCTACAGTGGATCGTTGGAAGGGAATCGTGTATCAAAGACGTCCTCCTCGCTTACCAACGCCCCCTCCCGACCCTGAACCGATGCCTGATTCTCCTCCAACTGCACCCCGAAGGACATCTCGTCTATCCCGGCCACCAGATAGATACGGATTCTCTCATAATGCTCATTCGGCTATTGTGGATGCTCCTGTTATTCCTCGATCATATTCACAGGCTGCTAGTCAGGCTTGTTGGCAGCAAGCGATGGAAGAAGAACTTCAGGCGCTTATGGAGAATCACACTTGGGATTTGGTCCCTCGTCCTGACGGAGTCAAACTTATTGGTTGTAAGTGGGTATATGCGGTTAAACTCCGTTCTGATGGCACTATTGACAGATACAAAGCTCGTTTGGTTGCTCTTGGGAATTGTCAAGAATATGGGCTTGATAATGATGAGACTTTCGCCCCTGTTGCCAAAATGACTACTGTTCGGGTTGTTTTGGCCATCTCTGCTTCTCGAGACTGGGCTTTGCACCAGATGGATGTAAAGAATGCCTTTTTGCATGGGGATTTGAAAGAAGAGATCTATATGGCCCCACCTCCGGGGTTATTTTTTACCCCATCTACTGAAGTTTGTCGCTTGAAGCGTTCCCTCTACGGGTTAAAACAAGCGCCCCGTGCCTGGTTTGAGAAAGTTCGTACCACACTCCTCGATTTCCACTTCACTCAGAGCCAATATGATTCGTCTGTTTTTCTTAAGCAGACTACTACTAGGCTTGTGATTCTCTTGGTCTATGTGGATGACATTGTTATTACTGGATCTGATGCTCAGTCGATTAGGTCCCTCCAACAGCATCTTCAGTCTTCTTTTCACATGAAGGATCTTGGGCCACTTCGTTATTTTCTTGGTCTTGAGGTTCATTCCTCTTCCATTGGTACTCTTCTGCATCAGCACAAATACACTCAGGATATTCTCACCTTGGCTGGTCTCGAGTCCGCGAATTCCGTTCTTACTCCCATGGAGGTTAATTTAAAGCTTAGCCAAGAGGATGGTGAATTGTTGTCTGATCCGTTGTTATATCGGCAAATTGTTGGGAGTTTGAATTATTTGACGATTACACGCCCGGATATTTCTTTTGCCGTTCAGCAAGTCAGTCAGTTTATGAAGGCGCCTCGCCATACTCATTTCGCAGCAGTTCGCCGTATTCTTCGTTATCTTAAGGGTACTTCTGGTCGGGGATTATTTTTCGCTAAGAAGAATCCTCTACAATTGGTGGGGTAGAGTGATGCAGTTAAATTTGGTTTGTTTACGATCTGTGGCGATCGATTCTGGGCTGGTGTATGTTTGGGTGATGCCCTTATCTCTTGGAAAAGCAAGAAACAAGATCGGATTTCTAAATCCTCCACTGAATCAGAGTACCGTGCTATGTCCTCAGCCTGTTCTGAGATTGTGTGACTTCGTGGTTTGTTAGGCGAACTTGGTATTCCCTAATTTTCTCCCACTCCCCTGCATGCCGATAACACTAGTGCAATTCAAATTGCCGCGAACCCTGTTTTCCACGAACGTACCAAGCATATTGAAGTTGATTGTCATTCTATTCGTGCAGCATTTGACCAACGTGTGATCGATCTTCCTCACGTTGCCACTGAGCTCCAAATAGCTGATGTGTTCACCAAGGCATTATCTCGTCAACGTCATCAGTTTCTAGTGGGCAAATTGATGCTCTCGGATCCTCCCGCATCAATTTGAGGGGGGATGTTACTGTATACTTTATTGTATATTTAGTTGTATTTTAACCTAGTTGTATTAGAGCCCATAGTCGATGAGATATCTTATGTAATTAGGGCCCATTGTAAATTAGGGTTGCAACTCTATTCTCTATTTATTGGCAAGCAAATATCAATGAAAATCATCTTGGTATCAATTCTTGACAGTGGTTTAGGATGGGAGCAAGGAGCCATTTGAGAACTAGTATATTCTGAACAAAGTGGTTCCACTCTTGTTTAGCAAGTTGGCTGTCAATAAACACATTGTCTCTTTCACAGGAAACCAGTCATGCCACAATCGCCAACAAAGGGGTGATAGGATTGAATTTTTTATGGTTTTTTTTTTTTTTTTATGGATTTTTATGTAAAAGAGGAGAGAGACTGAGTGGAGTTGAATGGTGGAGATTTGTGTAGTACATGCAGGCCCCACAAGATATGTGGATGTGATTGGTTTGACAAAAAAAAAAGAATGGATAAAAAAGTGGGAAAAAAAAAGTGGTAAAATTTCAATCCTATCATCCGCAAAAGATTGAAATTTTGACAGGAACAATCTTAGTCGAAGTGTATTTCACGAGGACAGTTTTAGTCCTTTTATCACATGAGATCAATGCAAGAGCCGAGCTGAAATTTACCATTATTAGGCAAGCCCGAAACCATCTGGCCCTCAGCATCAAGAATAAGAAGTTGATTAATTTCCTCAAGCTGTTTAGTGTTGATCTGATTTCCAATAGTATGGAAATCGCGGCTGTTATGGAGAGATCCTTCACCTGATGGTTATCAAAAACGAGAACATTGGATGTCTGGATAAGTCTACTTCTAAGCCATTGGTCCTTAGTGAAGCTAATATTACTTCTAAGCCATTTGACCTTAGACATAATAGATGCAATAACAAATTTCCAATTGGTGTATCCAACTTTGCTGGATAGGACTGATGCTTATTTGGGAATTGATTATATTAAAATAAGTTTTTCTTTTGAACTTGGACTAGGTTAACTGGTTTTGTAATCTGGGCTATTGCAGGTTCAAGAAGTACCCTATTTGCAGCCACAGATCCCCAAGTTCCAGAATATTGTGAAATGTTGAAAGCAGACGAATGGCCAGTTTGCGCCTTCATTTCTCAAGATTGTCGTCCCACAAATCCTTCTGAAGAATCGCATAATGTTGAAACATCTTATAAAGTGTGGGAAAAGACACTCGAAATGGTGGGACTGCCCCCAGATGCTGTAGAGAGACTAATAGAAGGCGAAGAAGTTAAATGCAAATACGGGACATCCCACTAGTGTTACTTTTCGTCAAGGAGTAGGCACCCCAAAAGCTAATCATCTTACAACATTCACACCTGTCTAATGATATAATTAAAACTGACTCAAACGAGTATTTTTCATTCGATGTTGCATTGGTACCTATTCACACATATAAGTCTGCATTTTCTTTCTTGAATTGCCTCTCTTAACAGCTCGTGCATCGTATGGATATGGTCGGAGAGAGGAAGCACAGATGAATTGAGTTTTATTGTTGATATTACTGTAGATTCTCTCTCTCTCTCTTGTTTTTTTGTTAAATGTCAGTTTCTTCAACTAATGCCCTTGGAAGACTTTGAAGGCAAGGGTAACGATTTTGTTGTATTCATCCTGTGTCATTAGGCTTGTCACGTACGTCAACTTTTGCCTCCTGGTGCGTAATTTGGCCTCTTCAGGTTTCCGTAATCTCATGCGGGTGTTAGGATGCATGTAAAAACAAGTTATTATGTGTTTTTATGTGATATATGAGAGAGAATGAGTGGAATTAAATGATAGAGATTTGTGTAGTACAAGTCTCACGAGATATGTGGATGTGAAATGAAGAGAGAATAAATGGAGTTGAAAAAATGTGCAAAAACATGTAGGAAAACACTTGCTATACGGTGCTTATGCTTGTCCTATAATTTAAAATTTAGATTTATTTTCGCATCTAGTTAGAATATTTTATATTTTATGTACACAATAATGGAGTATTTTTTTGATTAATTTTTTATTGGATGTGACAAGAAGGAAGATATCAAATCTTGAATTTTTAATTTTTAATTTTTTTAAAGGATCGGGCAAGCCTTTAAGTGACCGTCATTCTATTTATATCTTGCAATTGTGAGCTTGCGGCCTAGCCAACTAATTTTGATTCCCAATGGCTCCATTTTGTGATTTTGTCCCGAAAGGTTTTGTTGGGTACAGACTAATTGTTATGGAGGAAAACTATGCAAACACACAGCAGAATCTACAGGAGGCACTCTTTTGGCATCTCTGAAAATCGAGACGTATCTTCACAATAATCATATGCCAAGAATTTGCTACGAACCCAATTTACTTGTTTTTTCCTCTGCCGCTTCAACCCCTTCATGACAAGCTTATCCCACCAGTATTGCCCCAGTTTTGCACATGTCACTTCAGGTGGTAATTCACATGCATCAATATCAAATGACTGAAATGTAGCAACAAAGGGGGCATTGCTCCAATTAGTCTTTACTCTCCCTCCCTGTGTAGCCCAATCATCAGCATTCCATGAATTGCCATTGGTCGATTTTTCGGATATGGCACAGCTTCTCTCTCCTTGTTCAGAAACTCTCTTATTGGAATATCATCCACAACAAACCTGGATAAACATTTTATTAGCACAAGTTCTATGACAATGCAATTGTATGGTTGAAATGCTTTTCTAAAGTTCATCAAAATAAAACAATACACACAAAAACGAAGAACAACTGATAGCTCATGCTTTCATGGCATGCGTGTGAAATTTGAGCTACATATGATGCAGCAATAACAAATATAGTTATTTATCCAGCAAGTACAGCAGTAGTTACTCTTTTAACACAAGGACATATTGAAATTAATTTGAAGAGGAAGTGGATAATTGATTACAGTATGGAATGACGATTCTAGAAGGACGAGTATGGAAGTTGATGGTTGGATAGAACCCCGATTTCCACTGCCATTAACGTATATATTTGTCTGTACGAGGTATGGTTCTCCTGAGACATTGCCAAGAAACTCGAAGTCTAGCTCATCATGGTTACTTCCCTCCAATGCCGTCTGCATGAAACATATATTTTATCAACAGATGAGACCATCTTTAGCACACTGGTCTAAGTACGTACGTACACTGGAGATAACTGCATTTTCCAACCTAGACTAGATGACATGCTAATAAGGTGATAACGGTACAAGAATATATGAAAGAGATTCTTACATAGAAAGTGATAGCGGTTCCAGCTGAATCGCCTTGAACTAGTTTGAGTTGAGCACTGGCTTTTCCAAATAGATATCTCCTCTTGGATTCAAATCCACAACCTATGCAGATCGTAACTGTCAAATGAAAACAGATGGAAATTGAAATTGCAGAAAAACATGTAAATCACCGACCGATAGCATTTTCAAGAGAATGAAATTCGGTCTCTTTGAATGAGAAAGTGATCAGGTGCCCATTTTAGCTGGAAAAGCTCACTGAAATTAGCTGAAGTCACTATATGCACGAGCAGAAGCATAACCAAGTTGAGTACTGGCAACATCCTTTATAATGTTGTGGATTTTGAACTTAATAATTCACCTTGAATGGACTACAAAATGAACCTATTTATAACCCTCTAATTTCCACAACAGAAATAGCATAAATTTTAGTAGGAAGAAGAAAAAAATGGAATTGCAATAGTGGGAGTCATGAGGGCAGTCAATGCCCACTACAGATAGCTGGCATTCTGGATTTTGGGGAATCAACATGACAGTGAGATTCCCCACCCACAAAATTTATTATTTTTCTATGAATTTTCCTTTTCATTTCATAGTATCATACTGTGGCAATAAGAATGATAAATATGCAACTTGATGTTATGAAAGAGTAGCACTTCAATATGCAAATTGCTGTTATGAAAGAGCAGCACTTAGCCTTGACTTTGTGCTGCTTCTGTTATGGGTCACACACAAACCAGTTCAGCACTTCATTACCAACCCAAGGAATTCCCGAATTCCCCAGAAGTGAATGAAGAGAAGCAGCCTGTTCGAGTGCAAAAAGCAACCTAGTCTTGTCTTGTTAAAACAAAGTGCTGAAAACAAAGATCAATTACTCAGCACTGTCCTTTTCCAGACTCCGTAAATGCCATTAGCTTATATATAATGATAGTAAGAATGAGGTAGCGCATCATAAAGTAGGAAACCAAAACGCTTAAATATGAAAATGGAAATAACAAATCAACTTTCTTGTACATAAATAATATTCGAAGAAGAAAAATCTCAGTTAAATTAATCATAATTGTATTGTCTACAGCTTTAGCAAGGAGGTCAGATTTAAAAGTTAAAAACCACAAGGCAAATAAAGGAAGCTATATAAATAAAATCCCAAGTTTCCAAGTATCTGCAGCTAAAAGAATATTCCACCCCAACGGGAAGCTTCAAGTTTATATCATCTGGCCATAATCAGCAGCTACAGAAAAATTCCTCGGTCGGGCTGTGAAATTGTTTGGTGCTCATTACATTCCACCATCAACAGTGATACATGTTTCCTCTGGTAATCTGAAGCTTAAACAGTACATTGCCTGCAAAGAAAGAAAAATCTTAATTATGATTTCACACATGCTGCAACTAGACAGGTATGAGTCATCTAAGTCTGCTGTTGCAGCTTGTACCTTGTTTGGAGCAACATCTCTGACCCGGCAAAACTCTGGGTCCTGTATGATAGCACCCAAGGCAGTCTCTGCCACCTACAGACCATCAAATCCCAGTTTAGATGCAAAACCATTTTAAAAAATAATAATAATAATAAAAACTAAATTAATTTTTTTTTAAAAAAGGCCAAACTGTGAAACAATGTCATGAATTTCATGGGGCACTTAAAAATGACCAAATGGGAGATCCACGTGAATTACGTCTGTGTCCTAATGGTTATAATGCCCGATCCCCATCATGATGAAGCTTTATGTGAATGCATTGCTTTGTTTTTTGGTTAACTGCAAATCTATAATTGCTTGATTGAATAATCAATTGACAAGAACAGATTCAGTAATACATGCATATCCAGTGGAAGATTATCTTCATGCATTAAGCTTTTAAGAACTTGAAAGCAGCGAGTCTCACAGAACGTGTGGTTATAATGTAGATAAAAGTTGCAAGACCTACTCAAAGTGCAGCAAAAATGCACTTTGGAAAGCTTGCAAGAGCAACTATAAGTGTTGCAAAACATGCACCTGGGTAGGGATATATAGAATTTACGGTTTTCTGGTGTGAATTTTCATACTAGTTCTTTAAAACCCACTACTGCATTGTTTTTATTGTAGTGCCGTGTTAATTGTGACTCAGAAAGTAACAAAGCTAAAGATGCTTGAGCCATACATTGTTACTAGGCAAAAGCAAATGTTCCCTATCATACACCCTCTTTTCAAAAGCAAAAGCAACATAAACAATTTACTGGCTGTAGGAAGCTACTTACTGATATTATATATTCCTTTGTCTCAGTTGATCGCATGAAGCAATAACAATGAATCCACGGCAGAGATCCTTTCCAACATCTCATCTGAATGAGGTCTTTAAAGGCATCTGTCAAGATGGAACTCAAAGCGTGACTAAATGTGCAGTATAGGCCAACTTAACACTAGTCGACATAGAATTAAGATGGGACATGATATTTACTGTGGCATTGATGTAATCATCAGAATGGTACCAAGAATTTTTAGAAAGTACACGAGATTTAGGCCATCTTTTGCAATTAGCCTAATTCAATAGTTCACTATTTCAATATGTTCCAAGAAAGCAAGCAGTTTTGCAACTGAATTAAAAGAAAATTTCGATCACCTTATTCTGCATAGTTTAATAGCCACTCTTCAGATATAAATTTACAAATAGTTCATAAATGAGTCAGAGCCAAGCATTTGCAGGTGATAGGATTGATTTTTTTCAACTTTTTTTTATCTATTTTTATCCATTCTTTCTTTTGGTCAAACCAATCACATACACATATCTCGTGAGACCTACATGTAGTACACAAATCTCCACCATTCAACTCCACTCATTCTCTCTTTTCTTTTACATAAAAATCCACAAAAAGCTATAAACAAATTAAATCCTATCACCCCCTTTATCTCAAAACACATTCAAATCTTCAATTCATAAATGTCCAAACTTTTGGAACCATTATTATTCCTCCTAATTTTTAAGATTTCCAATACGGCTATTTTCCAAAGCAAGCATCCAAAAACAATATGCACGACTAGAAATAATAGTATAACCATATCTAAACAACGTATCTTCAACTCAAGAGTAAGGCAATATGAGCCATTATCGATTTCCATGACATAACAGAAGTACAAAACAAATCATTTGCTGGATCCCCCTCCAAGTAAATCAAACCCTTCATCATTATATTTGTAGTTGAAATTCTAAAATTTAAAGAAAAGGCACTTAAGATAATAGATCATCCACTGTGGATAGCCAACAAGACACAAATAAACATTAGAAGTTGAGAAATACGTGCAAGTATCTCAAACAAAGAAAGACGAGCGGAGAAAGGATGACAAAATTACCAAGAAATTGTAACGCGGAGGCAGGAAGATTCATTATGACATGATCAATGTGCTCCCATGGCCTTGTGTTGATAGTGACACAGCCTCTCAAACGCTTATTTAAGTTTTGTTTCTTCTTACCACTCACACAACTACTGGTGCATTCAGCCATTCCATTTTCTGTGATCGACAACAGAGGCAAATGAGTCTCAAGCATATGATTCTATTCAAGTTTATTAGCAATACTACCAATATGTATAACTTCGATACTGCAAGACCTCTGCTCTATAATTGTACTCCATCCTACCTTCAAGAAGACTACCTGGCCGCCTTTTTGCAGTGGCTAAATTTGTATCTTCTATGCATGACTGTCCTAAAGTCTCAGAATTACATAAATTCGCTTCTGGTATTTCTCCCACCTTGTCTTCAGGAAATATTAAGTTCTAGTTATTTACTGATGCATTGTGATTCAAAGGAATGCAAAACAGCCAAAGAAAAGTGTTACCAGTTAGACAACTGTCTTCAACATGATTTTGCTTATTTGCATTCATGTCCAATTGCTCAGAAGATTTTGAGATGACTTCATTGAACTTGGAGCTTTCGTAACTTGAAGGCACAACCAACAACTCAGAAATAAATTTTCGAGCATCCTTATTGTATGCTTGAATTAGATTATCGACCTTGTTGATCTCTGCATTAATTTTCAGATAGCGAACACTATCTGGGTTCAAATCATTTGCAAATACTATGCATCCTTTCTGTGCTGCAGGAATTGCAAATGGACCAATCCCAGCAAACATATCACAGATAACATCCCCTGCCCTGAATTTTGAAATTAGCCTCAGATGCTCGTGTTCCAATCTTGAATTCCAATAGACTAAGCTATAATCAAGCTTGAATGTGGCACCATACTGCTTCACTTCCGTAATCATATTAGCCTCTCCAGCCAAGATTTCAAATTTAGGCACACGAAACTCATTCGTTATTGTCCCGACCTTATTAACAACAGTCTTGATTCTGGGTTGATTTTTCTAAATGATACAAAATAGAATAGTTACCAATAATAGGCAGTTAGACAACCACATAACATATGAAGAGAAAGGTAGGTCACTCTCTATGCTAAGCAAATACCAAGGTCTTGTCTTACAGAATTTACCTTGTAACCAGTAAAAAGAGCACGACGAATCAATTATATTGACTGTTGTCAAGTTGTGGATCAATTCAACTAATTGAAATTTTATGATTTCCTAAATCAAAAGTAAGCGCTCCAAAAGTCCACATGGACATAAACTAAATTAATCATTTACCATATGTCCTATTTCTTTATTATAATTCACCTTTTTCATTCAATTTCTATAATTCACATGACTATGAGTTTGATTTTAATTGTCAAAATTTAATGTGGGAACAATAGCTACAGCGAATGCAATAAACATCACAGAAACTACTTGAAGGACAAACCAAAAGTAATGGAGTAGACCAAGTAAACTTACATCATAGATAACTTTTGCTATTACATCCTTATAAGGAAGTAGCTCATCTGTTATATTCAAATGGGCAACATGACCTGCACAAAGACAAAATGCAAGGCAATTCTTTAACAAAGATCTAATTTTCGAAACATCTCATAGCTGCATTATGTAAATACTATCTCCTAAGTTAATGAGTAACTGAAGTTAGGAGTGGAAAATAGATAATAAATTTTTTTAAAAAAATGGCTGAATCTGTAAACAATGATGGAAGCGTCAAAATGAAACAGGAAGAAATTAACATAAATAACTACTTAACTATTGTCTCAAATGATGATGGAATTTCAACTCCAGCTGGTAAAATCTGCTTCAATATATGATCTGTAACACAGTTATTTTGGTCAAATAGTAGTAATCATTAAAAGAAAAAATATCACCAAGTTGAAACTTCAATAACAATTCGATTGACATCACATACCATCTACCTATGCTGCACTCATCCAGAATCACTGTCATTCTTGTGCATAAAGCACTACCAGTTTTCAAGTAAGTGAAAGTTATTAGATTGAAATTTTGCCGATTCATCAAAAGTTATTAGGCAGGACTCAATAGTCACTTTTCAAGGCATGTACATTTTAATAACCTATCGTAAGTAATCCCATAGTGTTGAAGCACCCTCAAAATCTTGATTTACCTCCCCCCGTGTTTGTTCAATATCCCGCAACAATGTTCTCTCATGAAATTTAATCATACAAAAGAAAGGAAAATGGGAAATAGGGAGATAGTACCACCGAATTTCCCCATTCTTTGTCGATGTCCATTTATCCATTTCAAGAAAGGTATCAAAATAAGACATATCATACATACTTTCTAAGGCAATCAAAGTTACCTGCACCCCAATATGAGTATCCAAGTGTGAGTGAATAGGGAACTACTTCAATCTTGAATATCTCTCTCAGCTCATCAATTTTTTGACTTGGAATTCCAGATAAATCTGTCCTACCAAGGCAGAAAGTTCAACAGATTAATGCAAAAGCAAATATGGCAAGCCAATAATGGACCACTAATTGTAAACACTAACCAAGAAGTCACATAATTACACACACTACTGACATAAAAATAATAGGAGTAAAGAGAGCACAAAAGAAACACAATTGCCGATATGACTACCAAAATGACCTGTCTCCATCTCAGCTGGTAAGTAAGCAATACTATGTTCAAGATACAACATTGATATCATATAGGTTTCTGCTAATGACATGTATGGCACGGAGAACTAGCATACAAGACATTACTAAGCAACAAAGATAAGCCAAAATCTTTGTCAACGATAATATCCTATCTACTACCCTGAACGTGAACCAAACACGCACTATTTATTTTCATAGATTTATTAAGAGCTAAGACAAACAGTACCTGGATTTTGAACTTTTTCAGATAATATAATATATCGATTCTTATCGCAAGTTGGATCTTCTGTGATAGGCTTTATCCGCGGCCTGTCAAGCAAATATCTTCCCACAACAGAAAATAAGAATATAAGAACAATGAATAGCTAGAAACTGGAGCTAATGACTTTCCCCAACGGCAAAGGAAATATATATTGGCAATTACTGGAAAATAATTGACTTCTCGGAATTACAATATGCTTGTTTCAATTCATACCCGTTAAGTATTCGTGTGGCTTGCTTGCAAGACTCTCTCGGAACTCGAAATGCCCACAATTTGATATGCACGTCGAATTTTTTCTTGTCTAACAACATTTTTCCAACTATTTTCAAGTACTTCCGACTGTGCCAAAGTAAAACCCTTACTGTTTCCAGCTCAGGACTGCCGTGGAAACAGGTTGACGGGGGAGACGGAGATGAGTCGGAGAGACGAGCGAGTGGAAATTTGCAGAAGAATCGATGACGGGTTAGAGCAGAAGATACCTTTTGATTGGCGGGTTGTGAATTCAGAATGGGGTTTGGTTCTCTTCTTTAAAAACTGAAATAGGTAGCCAGGTGGGTAATTTCCTTTGTATCAATAGGTACAGAAGATGATTGAAAGTAGGCGGGGCAAAAACCAAACCACAGTGCTCATCCCGCCCAACCCAATGCAATCCACTCTGGATTAGATTGGGTTTTTCAATAGTTTAGATTGAGTTGGATTTTAAATTTTAATTTTTAATTGGGTTTGCGTTTTGCATAACAATCCAATCTAATCCACCAATTAATTCAAAGGTAGTGCCAAATACACCTTATATTTTAATCGAGCTTGTTTCTGTTGCCAGCGCTGGGAGGCGCGTAGCCTCCCAGCGCGGGCAAAATGGGAGCCCCCTCGGGCCCGCCCATGGGTGTGTGGTGGGTCAGCCATTGGGAGAAAAATTTCTCAGCTGAATACAACTTCTTGGTATTTTAATCCTCACACTCACAATTTTCCGGACGAACAAATTTACTCCTCTTCAAAGCAATACTCGACCACAAATGAGTGAAAATAAAGATAGATACTCGGCCAAGAATGATTGAATATCAAGTTGGATACTCAGCGAAGGATGGCTGACTATCCAACTATGACACTCAACCAAGCATGGCCATTCCAACAAGGCCATGTTTGTTTCACACTTTTTCTTTTTTTTTTTTAATTCATAATACAATTAATTTATATTTAATAATAATAATCACGTATTAATAATATTAATTATTTGTTTATGATAATAATCATTTTATGTAATAGTAATAATTATTAATTCATATTAATAGATTTTATATTTATAGTTACTATAAAAATAATAATTGTAATTCTAAAAATTATTGTAATTAATATTAATTAAATGTTTTTTTGCTTTAATTGTTAGTTATGTAATTAATTGACTATTATTTTATATTACAGTGTTGGTTTATTCCCAATATGAAAACGATTATATTTAATTAATATTAATTTTAATAATTTTTAGAGTTACATTTATTATTTTTATTAGTATTATACCCGTGCGATGCACGGACACATTATAATGTATTTAAAATAAAATTAAAACGTATGAATTAGATAATACAAATATATTAAGAAGTGGGCATATTGTCGCAGTACGCCAAAATTTATTTTTTTTTCTTACTCGGTTTTAAAACTACAAATTAATGTAGAAGTGGTAAGTAAGGGTCTAACCCAAGAGGAACGGTGCTTAATCTAGTTGTCTTTATCAATTAATATAGAAAAGTGGGGGTTTTGAGAATTTTGAATGAAAATCAAATGACAAAAGATAAGATCAAATAAAACAATTGAAATAAATATCTAGTTCTCGAGTTCGGTTGTGTCAACAATTTGTATTTATCTTTCCCATGCAATATGTTACTATTCCTTCTTCAATTTATCAACTCTCAATTAACCGAGAAGCTCTGATTAACGAATTCTTCCTTAAGTATATTAAGTTAAAAGTAAGTTCTTTAACTTAACATCTATTATTGAATAACCCTAAACAAGCTCTTAGGATTTAATGCAAAGCTAGTATGAAATGAACGAGAAGAATGAGTTGAATTAGATGAATAATTTCACAAGCTCTAATTAATGCATCTAAGTTGATTTGTTAATAAATATGCACGATATTCATTTGCTACTTTGGATTGGAATCTAATGACAATTACGGATCAAAAGTTCCAATCCTAGCAAGTAACTTGAATTTAAAGATTAATTGATTCAATTGGGCAAGGTGAATGCAATAATCAAATAAACTCAAAAACGGGTTTACAAGCATAACAAATCAACAAATTGAAGTAGAGGAATAGATAAAACGTTACTAAAGAGTTAGAAAAGATAACAACATGTTAGTTGAATACAACGTCCCCCTCGAACTAGATAGAAAAGTCTTAACTACTCATAATTGCGGGGTTTCATACTTTTAGCAGTGTTCATTGTATCACCACCACTATATGATAGATTATGCAAAATATAGTAAACAAGTAAATAAATATTAAGAAATAAATAGAGAAATAAAGGGAAAAAGAGAACTTAGCGAAGAATTGATCCGCCGGAATATGAAAAGCTAAAATCTTCAAGCTAAAACTAAGAACAAATGAAGAAGAAAATTTTATTGGAGAGAACTACTAGCTAATTCTCTTCTACTAAGTTGTGTATTTCCTTCCTTACAAATGCCTCTATTTATAGGCAAAATTTCACAAGAAAACATGATAAAAAATTGTACAACTACTCCATTATGATTCCACTAATTGGTAACCACCAAATCATGATCTTAAATTGCTCCATTAGTTCAAATATTGTATCATGGTATAGGTAAGCATCTTGCCTGAATTGTGCAATTGGAATTTCCTTTTTTTGATATTTTAGTAGAAAGTTATGAATTTTCTACCAAAACATGGCCCAAGAAATCCTCCATTCACATTACTCTCGGTTTTGCCCATTGTTGACCATGATATGATCCGAATCATTTGAAGAGGTCAATATCAAAGTTGTAGCCCTCTGAGTGTCCTTTCCAACAATATAAAGTGCAGGTCAATCCGAAGTTTGTAGCAAAAGTTATGGTCACATTATGAACTGGGCATAAATTGAGCCGCTGATTTTTTTACGCTTTGTCCTTTCTCTTCAAATGGCCATAACTTTCACTAGGAAACTCCGATTTAGGATCCGATAAAAATGTGGAAATCCTCTTTTGATATTCTTTTATATTGGCACAAGAAAAATTGTAAAAACAACTTTTCATAAAATTGCATCGGAGGCCCTCCATCTTTGAATTTGCTTGCATTTCGGTCCCAAGTTCCGTTTTCGCTCCATTTTTATCCATTTTGGCTCCTTTTGATTTCTTGTGACTCTAAACACACAATAAAAGGAAAACACATAAAAAATAAACATATAATACTAATAAAACACACAAATACGTAAAATAGAAGAGTTATTTAAGTGTTTTTCTAGCACTTATCAAGAAGTGAAGTAAATTGTCAATCAAGTATTATGCAATTGGTACAGAGGATAAAGATTGAGACCCTTTAACCGAAAGATCTCGAGTTCGAATCCCACCAACTGTATGTTATATTGCGTGGCTTTAATCGCCCCTTATAGGGCGCTACCTTAAAAAAACAAAAATAAAAAGTAAAAATTTTGAATATTTCTTTGAAAATAACATTCATTATTAATTTTGTTGGCTTTCCATCTCTATCACATATAAAAATATTCAAAGCTACACGATTCTAACTTTTGATAGTGTGTCATACAACTACACACGATCGAATACCCTATTTTTTTCTTTTAACAAAATGACATCACGCAAAATTTATCTGACTCTTGTTATTATGATATATTGATACTGAATATTGAATCGAATTCAGGTCATATCCAATTCAAGTTTTCCTTCTTTTTTTTGTTTCTACCATTATTACTTATAATTTTTTATTACTATAAGATACGAATATTGAATATCGAATTGAATTCGAGTTATATCCAAGTCGAGTTTTCCTTTTTCACTTATGATACTATCAGTCAAAATTAATAAAATCAAACACAAATAACATCAATCAACAAAATATAGTCCATTTGTCATATTTAATTTGAGTTTTCCTTTTTTATTCAAGTCAAAATTTTCTTTAAAAAAACACATGCTATAAATTGAGTTTTCTTATTTTATTTAGTAGCAGACAACATTAATCAGTAAAGCATACATTTAAATGAGTTTTAACATAAAATAGAGTCTAAAAAAGAATAAACAATTAACATTTATTTCTAAAATCAAAAATTTTTTTGTTTGCTTTTTTTTTAATTTGTATAAAAGTGCTTGTTTAGATAGGGCTAAATTGAAAAGAAAATCGAATTTAAGATTATTTCTAATTTCATTTTTTTTAAGAAAATGTGTACCAACATAACACTATATATATAATTCAAAATTAGAATGTATATAAAAAATTTAATTCTCATTTCAACAATTAATTTAATTGGTATTGTAAATTATAAGTTTGACTCTTATCACATTTTCATTAATGCTTGCAATACTAATAAATATAAAAAAAATTTAAAAAATTGATTTTTGAAAATTGTAATTTTTTTAATAAAAAGTGAAGAGATGATTAAATGATAATTTTAATAATTATTTAAGGGCCAAAATACCATATTGGTATTTTAAATACCATATTGGTATTTTAAAAAACACACTTTTGATAATTTGGTATTTAAAAAAACGCCGGCGACATATTGATATTAAAAACTCGACTTTTGCGCACATCACCTTTTTTCTCACCGGCGGCGGAATCTGTAATAAATTAATAATATTTTTATTTTTATTATTTTATTATTTTTTCGGGAGAATCTTTATTAAAATAATAATATTTTCAATTTTCAGTATTTCTTATTCATTTTATGATCTTTAGATCTTGTTCTTTTGGGTAGAAATTTTATCCGCACAATATTCCTTATAAAATGTGTGGTTAATATTGTATTGAGAGATGTGTGTGGTTAAAAATTTGTAAATAGTTATACGAAATTGTATGCCGATAAAAATTATCCCCAAAAAATTGGACAGAATCCATCCAAATTTGAAAATTGTTCAAATCAAATTTTGTTATTTTGTTGTACCTAAATAAATTTTTATTACGAATAGATCAGTGTAAAATTATACCGAACACAAAATATCCAAAAAAAAAAAAAGAAAGACCAAACCCACCCCCATCACAGCCTGAAATATAACAAAATTTTACACTGATCTATTCGTAAAAAAAAATTGGATATTTTGTGTTCGGTATAATTTTACACTGATCTATCTGTAATAAAAATTTATTTAGGCACAACAAAATAACAAAATTTGATTTGACTAACCATAAAATTGGATGGATTCTGTCCCATTTTTTGGGATAATTTTTATCTGCGCGCAATTTCGTATAACTATATACACATTTTCAATCACACACATCTCCCAATATAATATTAACCACACATTTTATAAGGAATATCGTGCGGATAAAATTTCTACCCAAAAGAACAAGATCTAAAGATCATAAAATGAATAAGAAATATTCAAAATTGAAAATATTATTATTTTAATAAAGATTCTCCCGAAAAAATAAAAAAATAAAAAATTTGAAAATATTATTATTTTATTGCAGTTTCCACTGCCGGTGAGAACAAAAGGCGGATGTGTGCAAAAGTCAAGTTTTTAATACCAATATATCGCCGACCTTTTTTTAAATACCAAATCGTCAAAAGTGTTTTTTTTTTTTAAATACCAATATGGTATTTTGGCCATTATTTAAGTAGCCTGGGAAATGAGAAAATGAGACATGGAAGTTGTAGTTTCTATTTCTTTTCTAATCAATTAATTATTTATTATAAGTTTAATTATTTAATTACTCAGTAGTTGATCTAATAAAATTACCCATTATTTGAACTGTTCAATGCATATTACCCATGAAAATTGTATAAAACTATCACTTCAATGTGGTAAAAATAAAAAAGAAGATTTTTTATTTTATTTTTTAAATATGTAAAAGGTTTTTATTTTTTTAAAAAAAGAAAATCGTTGCCAATGACACTGTGCCAAGTTTGCGTTTCAACTTTTGTTAATAGGAAGAAGAAGATATATAGATGTCTATAGATATATATACAATTAATTAAAAAAATAAAATGCATATAAAGTAATTAAAATGTAATAGTAAAAAATTAAAATTAAAATATATATAGAAAATGTTACTTCTCATTTTTAGAATTAATGTAATAGGTAACTTTGGCATTTTATCACATTTTCATTAATGCGTGTAAAAAAATTATAAAGGAATTAAAAAAAATTATAAATTAATTCAAAATTTTAATAGATGCGAAAAAATAAAATACATATGAAAAAAGTAAAATGAAAAATAACACCAAATATGATAAGCAGAAAAATTACATAAGAAAAATAATAAATCCCTTAAAATCATGCCAAATATAGTACTTTCACCCAATCACCTTTGTCTTGTTGGAACTTTAATATTTATAATATAGAAATTTTCATTAATACATTCACCACTAAATATAAATTAATAGTGCTCCCGTGCAATGCACGAGACGATTAGAATAGTATATTTCCATAAAATAATATTATGAAATGAAAAAATGCATTAATATGAATATACAGTAAAAACAACAATATATATATATATATATATAAATAATTTTTTAGATTATAAATTTTGACCCAAGTCATCATCTTGTAAGAAAAAAATCATATCAATTATCATATTGGATGATTTTAAGTATGAACAGAATATTTGAGATCAAAATTTAATTTAATGAGCCAAAATATCACATCCCATATGTGATTTCTAATGTTTTTATTTATACTAGTATTTTCTCCCGTGCGTTGCACGGGGAGATTTGTAAGAGTTCGAATTCTAGAAGATGAAGGGAAGATTGAGTTGCAGATTTGTGATTATCCGAAGCGTGATTTTACAATTAAATTTTCTTTTTTTAATTCATAAAAATAAACCTTTTGGCGGGAAAATGATCTCATTTTATTAATATATAGATAATAATCTTCTAAAATCAAAAGTTTTCTCTCATATTTTAAATGAGGTGCCTCAAATCATATATTTATTGTGGCAAGACATAAACTGTTTTTAATATATGAATATATGATACATGTACAACTATTACGAAATAAATTTAATATTACCTATTTTCATTTGAGACATATAATTTTTAAAATGGTGAAAAATAAAAATTTAATTAATATTTTTTTAAAAATATAACCCTAATTATTTTAATTATTTTAACTTAATTAAAACAATACATTTTTAGTTAAAATTTTAATTAACTTAAAATTATGTGAGCAAACATTTATAGTCCAAACTTGAATGAATTGAAAAAATAAAGAAAAGTAAAATATAAAAAAAAGTAAATAAGAAACCGTGCTTAGATGAAACATATATATATATATATATATATATATATATATATATAAGTCAATTTTACAATTTTGAATTACTTAAAAAAATAAAAGATAAAAATAAATTATCTCTGAAATCTAATGTAAATAGAAATAAATCAAATAATAACAACAACAATAATAATAATAATAATGAAACACGATTTCCACAAATATAGGAAACCGTGTTCCCATAATTAACATGCTATAGTTCCCATAATTAACATGTTAATTATGGGAACCGTGTTCCTATAATTTAAGTAGGCTTTATTTAAAATAAAAAAAGAAAATGAATATAAATGTCGGTGAATTAAAAAAATTATATAACATAATTCGAAAATTTTAATACGTACATGTAAGAAAATAAAATATCTATAAAAAAGTAAAATAAGAAAACCAATATTAAATAATGCAAGTAGAAAAGCTAAATGAGGAAAATAACTAATTCCTTAAAAATAGTGCTAAATGTGACACTGTCACTTAGTCACCTTTGCTTTTGTGGTACTTTAAAATTTATAATATAAAGATAGTAACTATAAGGCTTTGTTTGATCCACCATAAATCTATAAAAAAATAAAATAAAATTGTGTCCTCCTTTTTAACCACACACCTTATTACTTTATATTTTTTTAATAAGTCATTTCCCATTTTTAATCACACAATCTACACGCAATTCTAAAATTTTAAATTTGTTGTGAATCAAACAAGGCCTAAATATAAAATCTATTCATATAGATAAATAATTATTACTATTAAATATAAATGATTATTATCATCCACAAATAATTAATATTATTAACACATGATTATTATTAAATATAAATTAATTGTATTATGAATTTAATTAAAAAAAGAAAAAAGGAAAAAGTGTGAAACAAACATGGCCTTGTGGAATGGCCAGGTTTGACCGAGTATTATAGTTGGATAGTCACCCAACGATGGCTGAGATGTCCGACTATCCAATTGGATACTTGGCTATCCTTGGTTGAGTATCCAACTTGATACTCGGCCATCCATGGCTAAGTATTCATCTTCATGTTCGCCCATTTGTGGTTGAGTATCACTTTGAAGATAGGTAAATTCATCCTGTTCGCAAAATTGTATGTGTAAGGATTAAAATTTGATGCGTATTTAGTGCCACCCTTAATTTAAATATAAATGAAAATAAAATTTTGAAAAAACAATGAATTGTGAAAAAATGAGTAAAAAAATTAAAATAAAAACTCAGTGCATGGTTTTACAAGATCGCCAATGTATGATTTAGAATTGGATTGATCTAATAATCGATTTTACCTTAATTTAAATGCTAAAAAATTATATTAAATTGTTACTAGGCCGAATGTTAGGCGTATATACACGCACAGATATACCACAAGTGTACGGGCTGTAAAAGTAATAAAGTGGACTCAAAGAGTCCGGATATCGATCTCATAGGGAAATGTATTTGTAATTGAGTTACTAATTCTAATTGAAATGAAAACTATACAAAGGAATACAAATAATCAAAAGCAAAGGAAGAGCAACTGATCTACAAATACAAAGGAAAATAAAGACCTAAAATGGGCATTGAATGGGAATGACTTTGGATTAAGAAATAATCGGGATTAATGACTTGATTCAATATAAGTTATGCTAATCCGTTGTTGAACTTAACGTATTATCCATCTTCGATGTTAGATCTGGTTTTCCTAATGTAGCTAGCTCCGCTCTCGCATGTCAAGCTATCCCTAGTCAATTGATTCAACTTACTACATCTCTGTGTCGATCTGTTAGACTGTTACCAATAAATCTCATAAAGATTTGTGAAAGCAACTCAATGGATCGCCCAAAGTAAGAGGTATATCTCTATCCTCTACAATAACCTAGGATGAATGCTATTTGGTTTAACAAGTGCACTCCCATCTCTAGGATCCTACACTCATCACAAATGCTCACACTTAGTGATCAAGTAGGCAAGCATAGCAAGCTCAATAACAACACGCATGAGATAAATAATCCAATACAAATCAATTCCAACAACTCAAATGGATTAACTAAACATATATTAAGATTAATCAAAAATCCAAACTTACAATGCTTAGTTCATAGTATAGGAAATCATTAATATATATATATATATATATATATATATATATATAATCAAAGCAAAGAAAATAGAAATGGAAGAACTAGACAAGATTATAGACAATCTCCCTTTTGTAGAGGAAAGTCTTGTTTCTCCAACTCTAGTCCATGTCCTCTTGATCTCCTTGCCTTCTAACTCCAAGCCATCATCCCCAACCAATACCCATAAACTAAAGACGAGAAAAAGGAAGATAAGAAATGAGGAAAGAAGAAAAGAAGAAAAGAGAAAAGGAAGAAACCTCTAACCCTAAGCTAAACTAAGGATGAAGCTTAGATGATCCTCTCAATTGGGGGTTGAAGAAGGCATTAAAAGGCCCCAATTTCGTGTGTCATGTTGCCCAAACGACCCCAAGACCGAGTGAAAGTTAAGGGACAAAACTAAGAAAAACAGGGGAAAAATTAGATATTCTGGTTCTGATAGATTTACGGCCATAACTCCAGAGTTTACGACCGTAATTCCCCATTTACGGCCGTATATTTCATGATACGGCCGTATTTAACTCTGCATGAAAATGCCAATTCTGCTTGTTGGAGTTAGGGCCATACATCGGATTCTTACGGCCGTACCGTAATTGCAAGCAGAACGTCCTCAACTTCTGAAATCTTGTCTTGTGGTCCTTGATTTTCGTCTCGCCATATCTTTTGATCTGGAACTCGAAATCGAGATCCGTAAAAAGGGTTGGACACTACTTTCCAAGCTCTTCCATGTTAGCACAAAAAATGAGTCAAAGAAGATCTTCACTAATATTGCACCCGAAGTCCTTCAACTTTCGACTTGTTGCGTTTTAGTCATCACTTCAGGTTTCTTTGCACTTTAAACTCATTTTGCCCCGTTTTGTCTCGTTTTCCTCCACAATAAGGAATATACCTAAAAATACAATAATTATACATAAATATAAGTAGAAGTCTACTTCAATTGACAATATAAAGATATAAATAAGTATATAAATTGAACACTTATCACCGAATTCCAAACCAACCAACCCAATCCCACCTAAACTGACCTTTGTTTGATTAGATTTTGTTAATTGTGGAATCATCTGATCTAAAAGTTTAAGGTGATAGATTGGTTCCAATTTATGTTATTTAATTATTATCCTTAACACCTCCCTCACGTGCAGGCGAGATTTATTTTTCCCAAACAAAACCTAACAAGTGCACAATTCAATTTAAATGGGTGGTTGTGAAATTCGAACCCAGGACCTTTACTTGCTCTGATATCATATTAAAGTTGTGGAACCATCTGATCTAAAAGTTCAAGCTGATAGATTGGTTCCAATTTATATTATTTAATTATTATCCTTAACAGATTTGATTGGTTTTACTCTTTGAGTGGGTTAGGTTGTGTTCTCTTTTTATCAAACCGATTTAATTCTGTTGGGCTATGATTGAACCTAGGGGTCGGCATACTGACCCAATTTGAGTCGATTTGGGAATTTTCAAATGGAAACCGAACAGGCGGTTCGGTTTGATGGCCCGAAACCAACCTTACCCGTCTCGGGTTAGATTGGGTTGGTTACTACGTAGTTTTTTTTTTTTGCAACTCGATCGGCTTTCTGGTTGACAATTGTCAAACTGGCCCGATTTACTATACAACCTTACCCGAACCGACTCGGGTCGATTCTAGTCGCGGGTTGGCGATCCCGATCCCCACCTCTAATTGAACCCAAACTCAACCCACGTCCAATCCTAATTGAAACCATAAATTGCTGAGATTTCAGAGATCTAACATTGAAACCCTAAACCTCACAATTGATTAGCCTTGTTGATTTAAATTTTGGGTAGGGCTAAATGCACCCCATTTTTTCTAAATACACATAGATTTTAGCTTCCATTCTAATTTTACCCCTTTTAGCAAATGAATAAATAAAAAATTATTCGACTAGGCATGGTCGACCATGGTTGGTAAAACAACTTTGACGCTATTCGACCAGCAATTGCTATTTGAAATGGCAATAAAAGCAGCTATCAACTATGACAGGTTCTTTTGCTGCGAAAATGGCTGCCACCACTTGCTCACTTGTTTTTTTTTCTTTTTTTTTGGTTGAAAAGGGTAAAATTGAAATGATGCTTTGTTTGGGAGTGTATTTAGAAAAGAAGGGGTGCAATTTTCTCCATCCTTAAAATTTTTCCACCTAAAAAGTCATTATTAGTAATGGTTATAGCATTTGTTATTCTTCTAATTTTTTTATTTTTTTAAGTTGTCTTTTAAATTTGAATTTAATCAAATCAATCACATCTACATATTTAGTGACAGCTATATATACTACACAAATCTCCACCATTCAACTCCAATCATTCTTTCGTATTTCACATAAAAATGTGAATGCTAACAAATAAGGAAATTCGAATATCAAAGATCAATTATACAATTTACAATTTACATTTTCATTCACAATTATTCACACATTTAGCAGTCTCTACCACCTTTCTACCTAAGAAATTAGACCATATTATCATTGTTGCTTTCATGGTGTTTTCTATTTTAAAATTTTCAAAAGAATACAAATGTACTTTTTTTTATATTCTCAAAAACCCATTTTTGAAAAAAAAAATTATGAAGAAAACTTTAAATAACAAAAAATCGTTTTGCGCATTTTATCTGTTAAAAGTTCAAAAGCGTTTTCGAACTTATTAATTGCATTCAATTCTCAATTTTTATTTCAATATCCATTGTAGTTACCAACCACAGTCCTTTGCCAACATCATGGAAGCGCTATTGTCTTTGCCACCACCGTCACAGTGATAGCACCATTCCCACCACCAAGATTCTCGTCATTATCAACAAGGATCGAGTTTAGATTTGCATGCCAACAAACCAGATCTAGTTCATCATTAATGGCGAACCAATTTTTGGTTTGCCATAACCAATTTGCCACCAAACATAGTTCGAACCAAATTCGCTAGTGGCTGAGAAGAGAGGGAAGGGGGCATAAAGTAGTAGTGAGAGCGGGTGTTTGATGATGAGTTGAAGATGTTGACTAAATTAATATTCAAAAAGTTTAGGACTAATTATATTATTTCTATTGTATCAAGTTTGCATTTTTCAAAATTTTCACATCAAATTCATTTTCTAATTTTCTCTTTTAATAAATAGTTTGTCAAATCAAAATAATCACTCAAAATAGAACAAATCCACCCTCACCCCAACCAAATCTAACTAATAAGGCGACAAATAACCGTGTCGTTATGTGTTAAATAAATCTGTACAAATAATGTACAATGTACCCTTTGTTCTCCCTGCATGACTCAAAATTTAAAAGTTGACAAGCTTTAACATATTGTACCTAGTTCGGAGGGGAAAAAGGGTTATTTACTCAAAAGGATCCCAAACTATCTCTTTTGTAACAAATTCAACGTCATTCTTTTTTCCATCTTGCTGGGATCCCAAACTTTCAATTTTCTTTACTACAGGCTCCTTTAACGGATTCTATCCAATTTTCCATCCATTTTGTCCTTTTGTGCACTGAACGTTTGGAGTCATTTTCTGAAAATAACTCAATTGGACCAATTTTAACTTTAAATGTTTACAAATTAGTCCTAATACTTTTTTATATTTACAATTTTAACTATAATTTTTGGGAAGATGGCACAAATAGTCCAAAAAAATGGTTGCTACAAATTTTGTCCAAAATAAAAAAATTTGGTGCGCAGTTAATTCAAATAGATGGAATCCTTCAAGTCATGCAATTAATTTAATACAATTAAATAGTTTTTATCGAAAATTTTCAACACAATAGCATTTGTTCGCATTAATATCATAACTTTTCAAAATTTTATTGCATTGTGTTTTATTATTTCTTTATATTTAGTGATGTTAAGATTGGTCGGCTGGTCGGATCTAGACTAGCCCACCCGTTGCTAGCCCGAGCGTTGGGACGTCCAACGGATTGTTATGTCTGGACCCAAATCGGGTCAAATATCACGGCCCACCTAGCCCGTTACATATATTAAAAAAATAATAAAAATAAAAATTGTCAAAAACTTTCAAAGTCTGCAACCAACTACTTTGACCATGAGGGGACAATACATCCCCCATGGTCAAATCTTTATTTTTATTTTTATTATTATTATAATATTAAATTTCGAAAAAATAAATATTAAAAATTTTAATTTCAATTCATATAGATTGACCCATATGAGTTGGCCCATATGAGCCGATGGGTGGGCCGGGTAGAAAGCGAAAAAGGGGCTTGTCTAACCCAGCTAGCCAACGTATGTGAGCGGGCCTATGAACCAAGCAAGCCGAGCACGGGCCAACATTTAGTAGGTCGGCCTAGCCTGGCCCACCCGGATTGATATTATTATTTACATTCGATATATTTTTATGGTGATATATTCCTAATAAAATTTTATATAGTTATAGTAATTATATTTATTATTAACTGTTAGTTAAAATCAAAATGCACTCATCCTTAATACTACTGAAAATTTTGATGAGTTATAATATCAATGCTAACAAATACTACTGTATTGAAAATTTTCAATAACTATTTAATTAGTATCAAATTAAATTGATAAAATTAATTATAGAGCAAATAAGTAAAAGCAAAAATCGAATGGATTAATTGCATGAATGGAAGGATTCCATCTATTTGAATTAAATGTGCAACAAATTTTTTTATTTAGGACCAAGTTTGCAGTAACTATTTTGTTGGACTATTTGTGTCATTTTTTCAAAAATTAAAGTTAAAATTGTAAGCATAAAAAAGTATTAGGATTAATTTGTACACATTTAAAGTTAAAATTGACCAAATTGGGTTATTTTCAAAAAAGGATTTCAAACTTTTAATGCACAAAAGGACAAAATCGATGAAAATTGGATGGAATACGTAAAGGGCCTACAATGAAATAAATTGAAAGTTTGGAATCGTAATAGGACGAAAAAAATGGGATTGAATTTATTACATAACAGATAGTTGAGGGTCCTTTTGCGTAAATAACAAGGGAAAAACCCATATTGTATTTGGATCTCAATATGATGAAAGTTTCGGATCTCAACATAACGAAAAAAAGGGGGCGTACACTCAAATAAATTGAAAGTTTGGGATCTCAATATTAGGAAAAAAAAGAATGAATTTGGATTTTGTTATAAAAGTATAGAAATAATAGAGAGAATTTAGAGAGAATGAATTATAAGGAATTCACAGGAATGAATTTCATTAATAACTGAAGCCCTATTTATAGGAAAACTTCGAATGGCACAATCGTAATTACATAATTTCATCGTGACATAATAGTTATTCACATTATTAAAATATTATTTTTCCTTTTCTCGAGGTGCATGCTTCTCTATTATATTCATACACACTCCCTCGAACGACTATTAAGACAAACGCCTTCTGGATTTGTTTGAAGAAAAAACCCAATGAATAAAAACTTCCAAACCGATTGTAGAAGAATTTAGAATGGTCATCTATTACTTAAAAACATTGCTCCCCCGATTTCTATCATTGTATAAGAGTATTCACGTCTACGCCGTTAAACCTTGTCAAGAAAAACCCGATTGGGAAAAACTTGATTGAAGGAAAAAGTGCAGCCTCCTCCATCTCGATTTCATATCTTGGACGACTGATATCCTCATACCTCTGGTAAAGGATTTTAATATCATCATTGTTTGGATCTAAAGTATTGCCTCTATTATAACTTGATCCAATAGATACATTGTGTCGATTTCTCTTGTAGTCCTCAATATACCTCATGAATATGCCTCGTTAAAACCTTATTAGGAAAAACCCGTGGGAAAAATCCTAATGAAAGAAAAAGAGTACATTATTCATGTGAATACGCTCTTTAATGTTGCCTCATTAAAAACCTTGCTAGAAAACCCAATGGGATAAAACCCGGTCGAGGGAAAGAGTGCAACGCTTATTTTATACAAGTATCTTTTAAGCATTTCAAAATCTTTCATAAATTTGTATGAGTATCATATACATTGGTTGATACTCTTCATTCATTTCCACGTGAATGAAATTTTAGATGTTATACAATATCATGTTATATTCGGTGCATATATGCAATCAACGACTTGATCTCATTTTCTCACTATATCGAGATATATACCTAAATCTCTTCTCGGAGATTTCATATTGTTGAGATTGGTGCCTCATTAAAAACCTTGTTTGAGAAAAAACCCTTTTGGGACAAAAACATCAATCAAGGAAAAGAGTACAAGCATATAAATTTCTCAACAATATCAATATAGATATTTTGAGCCGTTGCATCTGCTTGATACAATGTCATTGAAACCTCTTCAAGAGTTTCATTCTCATTTTCATTAAACCCGTGCATGAACACTTTAATCATAAGGGCATATATTTCAAAGATTGGCATTTTGATGGATTTTAATATCTCACTATTATTGATAGTATGTAGCGCTATCTTTTTCATAATGTGTCGACACTTTCAATTTTATTTCTTTCCCATATCGACATAACTTATCGAGATATCTCATTATCAATCCTCTTGTAGGATTACACAATATAGTTATGTCTATATACTCTTCAAGAGTGTATGCCTCAGTATTAAGATCATCTTTTTACAATTTGCTTTGATATATATGATTGGGGAACTCTTATAATATCAACATTTCTAACAATATTAACTTATCAAAGCATCCTAGTGATATATACGATTGTTCATAATCTTTCATGCATCCTTGAACTTCAAGTTCATATTTCAATTGTGAGGATATAGTATGATGCTTTTCACATATCATTTTCAAATTTTTAATACTCCCCTCATGCTAAGAAAATTTAGAACACTAAAACTCATATATGTTCTCATCATTATTCACCTTAATATGAGAATTTATATAGTTTGCATTCTATTCTCGATATTGGCAATTTATTGGAGGACTTTAAATAATTTGCCACATAATATCCCACTTGTATCATGCATACCAATCCTTCAGGGATTTATTCAAGTATTGGGATATACATTTACTAGCTTTATCATTAAATTTGGAAATTATGCTCATAAGTGAGCAAATATTTAAATAAATTTCCAAATTACGAATCATATACACATGTGACTATCTAGTGGATCCATATCATAATATCTAGTAGTCCACATGGAGGATGATGAGCCATATTTCTCATCCTTTATTCCGTATATATTTGGGATTTATTCCAAATATTGGCTAGTAATGATTTCATCATTTATCGAGAACAATCATTGAAGAATTCTTTAATTCTTCACTTGAAATATTGATTTCAATAATTATTTAAACCGGGATGGTCATCTCAGGTTACAAGAAGCAGTATTATTGAACTTTTAGTTCAAGAAATTCTATATCGATTTCACTAGTATCTGTATAGTGCTCAACATGATTTATTGCTTTCATCATATGTATAGCTCATGACATATTCCATCATATTTTCAGTAGCATTATTACACATCACTATTCAAGCGTGGAATCTTAGCACATACGCTTCATGTTTCGACATCTTGTTCCAACGCGGAGCCTTACCTCATACGCCGCGTTTATAAATTATCCGCACTTACGGTATTTACCATAATAATGGTCCATATAATGGATAATTTGCTCTCAAATCTTCGAAAATACTATCCATCACTACCGATCAAAATCCTAAAAGGATTTATCAGTAGGCTTGAAAGGTTGAGGATGCTAATGAATAAGGGTATCCCACAAGATATCCCGATGGTTGATTGAAGCAAAGGTTCGATTATCGGTGAGGTTTCAATTCCTTCTAAATACATGCCGGTATGGGTAAAAGTAGTTTTTCAAAGAACTGAGAGCAAAAGATTAGGAGGATGCTTTGCAGAATTGTCTCATTGGACATGTGACACTGATGTAAATCCTAGGTACTTGTCCGAACCGAGAAGATAAAATAGCATTCATTAAAGATGGATTGAGTAAAGGAGCCTTTGGATGATATTCAATCGTGCTCTTGAGACACATCCTAGTGGACACGCATAAGGTGTAATGGCCTTATGGGCCAAATTCAAAAGATCAACAAACAATGCGTTCTGATCTTGAAAAACTTACTTTAGAAGATCCCGTTTGTAAATTTAGTAGAAAAATTTAGTATAATGATTTCCATATTTATGTAAGAAAGCTTGGTGTAATAACAAAGATCAATATATTTCTTTTATTTGTAAATATCGTTTTCAATTTTAAGATATATATATGTATATATATATTATTTTTCAATCACCACGGTATATGTCATTTCACTAAAATTTTTCTACCTTTTTTCTTTTCATATTTGTCCAAAAAGTAAATAGTAGAATCAATTATTGGTTTGAAAATTTTCTTTAAATAGAGATTCATATATCTCTCTATGTTCATACATTAAAAGTATAGTGCAAAAAGAGAGATAGGAGTAAAGATGGATATGGAGATTTTAGAATCATCTCATACAAGCCTACCTTACTTGATTAAAACCGTATGTATTCTTGGTGGATCTAAATTTGGTAGGCCATATCTAATATGTGGATATGGCAAACCGACTAAAAGAGTTAGAGACAAGCAATCAATATACTATATGGAGGAACCAACAACAAACTTTTAGCTAGACTTATAATGGCCGCACCATCATGGGGAATAAGAGTTTCGAGTGTAATACCTTTCCATTTAGTTGGATCTAATACTGACCAATTGGAGCCAGTTCTACCATGGGTCCGAGGGTTGGTGCTACAAAGCGCAATCCATCCACAATTGCATGATGTATATGATGAATAATAGTGATGTTTCATTGTCCTTCCAAAGGTACAACATCTTTGGAGGAAATATTCAATATAGCCTCGTTAGGCACAAAGAGGAACTTTCATGTCAAACCAATAGGTTTGTTGAATATTAACCATTTCTTTGATGGCTTACTGGCTCCTAGATCAGTGTAGATAATAAGTTTATCTCTCATTCAATGAGAAAAATACTTATTTCTCGCTAGTACTTTGTTGATGAACTACTCATCAAATTTCATGCATATGTTCAAGAATCTGTAGAAGCCTGCATCAGTCGGTCACAAACCACGTGTCAAGCGAAAAGAAATTCGGATCCTTTAAATATCTCATTATGAACTCGATGTTGAGGGTAAGGTAATTGCGGAGTATTTATACTCTCAGCGCACCTTCATTTATGGGTTCAATATGTATTTTCTTTTCGATTTTTATATTTTCGTAGTGTTTATTGCCTTCTTTGATATTCCCAATATGTTCCACTTCCTGTGTACTTCTTCCGGGTAATAATAATAATATCATGTTGGCTTTATTTAAATACGTAAATCTTAGTGATTATGCTTCTTCAAGAGCATTTTATTCTCATATTAATACAATCTCATATATCATCGATGAGATTACTTCATATAATCTCTCCATGCGATATATTTTCTTTGATTTATCAACATGGGATCTATTGGCATTTTACTCTTTCATCTATTTATCCAATGGTAACTTCGGTACCCACTCACTACTTACTCAATTTTCTCCATCAATATTCAATAGGACGTGGAAAGTGAACATTCCTTTATTAAATGCTTCTTTAAGAGCATTTCTCATCATATCATTAAATATACTAATCTCTATAATGAGATTTTTCACCATGGTATATTTTCTTTCTCTTTTATCACAATGGGATTCTTTGAGCAATTTCACTTCATCAATACATACAACGGTAAATTTTGGCATCACTTGCTCAAATCTCTTCTTTAATATCAATAGAATACTCATATCAAATATATATAAATCACTTATCCAATCGTGGGGTTTAATCCAACCACATTTGTAATAAGCATTTGTAACGTGTGGTATAACCCACCACATTGAAAATATGCATACCAATCGTCTGATATAACTCACCTCATTGGAAATATATGCGAAATTTAAAGTGCGTAAATTTAAATTGCAGAAATTAAATTTCCTCCAATAGGTGGTCGAACCTACCTTATGGGAATTATTGCAATAAATATAAATTTACAAAATTTAAATTGCCGTAATTAAAATGCATAATGATTAACTACTTCTTTAGTAGGTGCACCTTAGTAGAAGGTATTACCCTTCACTTAGCATATAAATTGCATAAATATATAAAATCTTCCTAGTGATGGTTGAACTATCATCGGGTAGGAAGGTGTTGCGATTTAAATTGCGAATAAATAAAGTCGAGGCACTTAAATATCATAGAATCAAATTTGTTCTAACTATTTCTTCAAAATATAATTATTGTCAAAGTAAACGGTAAATCGAAATATCTGCTTCTTCAGCCAATCCTGGCTATTGCCAGTTGGCTCGTTAAGGTTGGCAAAAAGCGTGGTCTTTCTTTATAAAACATTAATACATACTGCTGGCCATCGCTATCACAGTTCATTCAGTCTTGCGCTCAAGTGCGTGGCGTTATACATATTTCTTTATAAAGTTTTGACATTATAAGCATTAATATCGTAAATATTCACAAGTCCAAGGACTTTTGTAACTTTTTTCAAAAGTTAGTACTGATTGTAAATTTTTGAAAGTTTACCTTATCAATATTGGTATCAAATCGAAGATCTCGTTAAATCGAGTATAATGGGAGTCGAAAATTTGATTTTGATAATGTATGCTCCTTATATCTCGAGAAAACGCAGATGTTATAGTTTAATATATTATTATATTATAAAATAATAATATAATATATATAATATATACCTCTCCTCACTCTTTACTTAGTTTTGTCACTTAATTTTGAAACCGTTCGCGTTGTGTTTGAGAAAATTCCACTAATTGGACATTATTGATCGATCATCCTGTAGGAGTAGTGTATTTTATAACCAGGTACGTAGTGTCTTTGTCTGCTTTAGAGAATGGGATGAGAGATTTTATAAAAATTGAGTATTTCAAATTGTAATAATCAGGTTTAAATCTGAACATCATCTATAAGATCTGATCATAGAAGCATACTTCTTTCATATTACCAAAGGGTTAGAGACTGGCCTTGATAACGTGTTATAAAAGTATAGAAATAATAGAGTAGAATTGGTAGACGAATTGAATTATAAAGTGCGAGTGAATTTAATTTCATTAATAATCAGTTCTTATTTATAGGAAAAGCTTGAATTAAGACAATCGTAATTACATAATTTTATCAGGGACATAATAGTCATTCACATTATTAAAATATTATTTTTCCTCGAGGTGCATGCTTTCTCTATTATATTCATAACAGATTTGAATTTATTAGAAAACAGATAATCATATGGTACATCTTTCCCTCCCAAAAAACAGATGTACCTTTCCTCGTCGATCAATATTCATTCCACTGGTAACTCGTCTCACTCGCCATGACTGGAGAATGGGGACAATTAGAGGCAGCATATCACATATATTGAAGAGGGCAGTGCACGATGTCCTTCTACTTCCGCCTTCCGTTTTCTTCGTACGTCGGCAAGAACATTATGTCTTATACACAACCGCTGCTGCATCGGAAAAGGACCGTTATTTACTCAATAAGAGACCCTTCAATTTCACAAATACGGATTATTCAAGCATGGCGTCAAAGTCAAATCCAAACTTAACATACAATAATAATGTCCGAATGAGTGAACTGGGCCGTTTTGGGAAGGTAAAGGAAGCCCGTAAATTGTTCGATGAAATGACTGAACGAGACGCTGTTTCTTATTCTTCTATGATCACCATTTATCTCAAGAACAACGACCTCCACAAAGCAGAACGACTTTTCATTGAAATGCCAGATAGTAAAAGAAACGTAGTGGCTGATTCAGCAATGATTCAAGCTTATGTTGAGGCTGGTAAAATTGATGAAGCACAGAGAATCTTTGATCAAATGCCGGCGAGGAATGCATTCTCTTGGACCAGTTTGATATCAGGGTATTTTAGAGTCGGAAAGGTTGATGGTGCTCGACAGCTATTTGTTAAAATGCCAGAAAGTGATAAAAATGTGGTCACTTGGACTAATTTAATTCTAGGCTATGCTCGAAATGGGTTGATTGATGAAGCCAGGGCTGCTTTTGATCAAATGCCTGGGAAAAACGTGGTTGCGTGGACTGTGATGATAACAGCTTATTTTGGAAATAACCAAGTTGACAAGGCACTTGAAATCTTTAGTATCATGCCTCTCCGTAACTTGTATTCTTGGAATGTTACAATTAAAGGTTGTTTGGATAGTAACAGAGTAAGTGAAGCAAAAGAACTGTTTGATTCAATGCCTTGGAAGAATGTTGTTTCTTGGACCACAATGGTTATGGGTCTTGCACGAAATGGAATGACTGAGCTTGCAAGGGAATACTTTGATCAAATGCCAAACAAGGATATTGCTGCATGGAACGCTATGATCACAGCATATGCTGATGAAGGAGAAATGATCGAGGCTAGCGAGCTATTTGATTTGATGTCTGCTAAAAACATAGTGACTTGGAACGCAATGATTGATGGGTATGCGAAAAATGGTCAAGAGAATGAAGCCATCAAGTACTTTGTTATGATGTTACGCTGCTGCGTGAAGCCAAATGAAAAAGCTCTGACGAGTCTCGTGATCTCATGTGAAAGTACTTTGGGGGTGTCACAAGCACATGGGCTTGTATTGCAGCTCGGGTTTGAGCGAGACACGTTTCTTACTAATGCTTTGATCACCATGTATTATAGAAATGGAGATATTGGCTCTGCTCAAACTGTTTTTGATAATCTTGAGGAAAAAGACGTTGTTTCATGGACTGCAATGATATTAGCTTATTCCAATCATGGTTATGGTAACCGAGCACTAGAGACATTCACAAGGATGCTGAAATCAGGAAACAGGCCAGATGAAATTACATTTGTGGGAGTGTTGTCAGCCTGTAGTCATACTGGCCTTGTCAAGAAAGGTCAAATGCTTTTTGATTCCATGAGACGTGCTTATGGTTTGGAACCAAAAGCTGAGCACTATTCTTGCCTCACTGACATCCTAGGACGAGCTGGGATGGTGAATGAGGCTGTGGAAGTTGTCAATCAAATGCCTCCAAGTGAACGTGATGGTGCTGTTCTTGGGGCATTGCTTGGTGCCTGCAAGTTGCATGGGGATGTTGGACTTGCGGACTACATAGGTGACAAGCTATTAGAGATTGAGCCTGACAGTTCAGGAGGGTATGTTCTCTTAGCGAATATGTATGCTGCCCATGGGAAATATGACAAGTTTGCCCAAGTGAGAAAGAAAATGAAAGAGAGGAAAGTGAAAAAAATGCCCGGTTTTAGTCAAATAGATGTGAATGGGAAAAGTCATGTATTTTTGGTGGGTGACCGATCTCATCCTGAAATGGTGGAGATCTACACAGTGCTACATGATAAGCTTCTTCCTCTGGTGCAACAGAAAGGTTACAAAAATGCAATCATACCAGCAATGCTATAGTTAACTAACTGAAATACAATTGTCGCCGAATGCGTGAAGAAATTTCCACTCATTTATCCTTTCGATTTTTCTAGTTCACTAAATTGATCAGCTGCATGAGATTGTGAAACTGAATGCCCTCTGAGAAGTCAAGGCATGATTAGCACCACTATCCATCCTTTAAAATGCAAGGACAGCCTTATCGGGGCTTCTGAAATCAACTCTAGAGGTAACAAATCTTGAATGCGTGCATGGTTTTTAGACAGTGGTAGGTAGTAATGTCAAGGATATACAACGTGAGTTGCAAATTTTGATATTAATTTTAGAGTTCAGGATTCTATGCATCCTTTAATGAAATCAACACGAGAAAGGCATCTTTTGACCATAGAGTTTTGATTTTTGAACTGTAATATTAGATGTTCTTTTTTATTTTTATTTCTTAAATTCATGCAATTAAGTTTTCTATCAATCATGTAAGATCCTTTATGCTTCTGCTTCGACGTCCACTTTCATTCATAATAAATGTTAACCACCGGACTTCTGTAATCTTACTGGAAAAAATTTGCGGATGCCTCTGTGTGGATTGCTCTCTGGATCTGAGGAGAGCAAGCCATTCGGAATTAAGCATATTGGACCACATATTAAATACTTAAGAGTGCAGAATGAAGCCATCGTCATAGCTGATAGCTCAGAGAAAATTTTATAAATTGAGGGAATGATAAATTTTCAACCAGTTGAACCAAATTGAATGTTAATCACAAGATCCACTCTTTTTCTTGAATATAATTGATGAATACTGCTGTTCTGCAGGGTAGTGTTGCATTGTGTGAGACAAAATTACCCATGAACGGGAATTGGGAACTATGCAATCTTTGACCACATCGTTTCAGTTAACTTGCATGTGGACGAGTCGTCTTTCATGTTTTTTGCCCAAATTCCCGTACGAAATGAACTCATGGAGGCTGAAACTCTTATAGGGAATGGTAGAACTGGCTACCAACAGTTTGTTATTATCACTCAATTAAATTACATAATTGACCTGCATTTTTGGGTGGTCTAAAAATTCACAGTTGATCCTCATCCGTGTGTGTGTGTGGGAGTAATATAAAAATGATATTTCTTTTTAGTTTTGGACAGAAAAAAAGGCTGCGATATGAACCCTGGCGAATGATGGATTTCTAACATGTTCTTACTTTGTTAGTTTCTGAGATAATTGCTGCGTGTTAGTAGTAATCTGCTGGTACTACTTTCCACATGTAATGTGCTGGTACTACTTTCCACATGTATACTATTGACGATAATACTTGTATAATTTGTATAGGGTGGTTAAATGAAATTTGTGTTAGGATTTTAGTTTTAGCGATTTCGAGCACACTGAACTGTAACTAGTAGCATCCCAAGGATTTCTTTTGACAAGTGTCGTATTGTTGTATCTCTTTTCAAAAAACAAGGCAGTGGCAATGACGTGGCTTGTTGCCGAATCTAGTTTGCTTCAGTGCCTCCAGAGTCTTATATATTCCTCCAAAATGTTGAAAACTTTATTCTCCTACATGATATGTGTCAAATGGCATCACTTTTTTGTGTCGAGAAACAATTGCCCAGTTTACTGATAAATATTTATTTTACTGCTAAAGGTGTACCATCAAAACTATTGGATTCAAAGTGCTTGTGCAGTGCTCAATCTAGTGGAACTCAATCTTTCACAGGGATTCACCATCAAGATGCCTACCAGATATTCATAGTTTTCTTGGTTAGAATTGTATCCTGCACTGTTCTATGCTCCGCAAAACTAGTAGAAATGGCAGTACTCTCTATATCATGCGTATCCCTTAATATTCTCATTTTCAAATTTAGGCTTTTTGAACATGTTTCTCTTTTTCTGTTACAATTTGCTCTCTTGAACTAGTAGCATCAATTTAGCATAGTGTTTATGAATTTATCCTTACGGACCTTGACGTTGTACTTGTAGGTTAACAAAGGCCTTGAATCAATGGCCTAGTGAGTATTCAGCTTCTGAAAGGTAAACTTCAGAAAGAATGAACAGTTCAAAGTCTGACATCCCATGGAATCCAAAAATGATGTTTGTGAAGCAGTACAAACAAGTGGGAAATTTTACTGCCTAGGTACTGTTTTCCACGTGTTTGAGAGGGCAATGATCTGGTCCCCACACAGGGGAGGAATTTTTCACTGCCCCCCGGGCCCCACTGCATTCGCCGGGGGTGTTTTCCATATTGGGGGGTTGGTGTTTTCCATACTCGCACAGGGGCCTGATCTTTTTCAGTGTTTCAGATTATTTGGTTATTGAGTTAACGTATGTTGCTGCAGCAAGTATAACATGGAGAATTTGGTAGACACATGCATCATTAAAACAGGCTTTGACCCAGACACATGTCTCTCCGACTTCAAGCTGAAGGATTTTTTCAGAGCACAGATTTCTGAGGCACGTGAACTGTTTGACCGGATGCCTCTTAAAAACACATGTTCAGTGAATATGATGATAAGTGGTTATGTTTAACTCTGGCGATCTTTCATTCTTTCTTATGAGAGGGAGTTATTTGAGGACATGGCTTATCGAACAGAACAGCGGTGACATGGACAATAATGATTGGTGGATTCTTATTGCAAATCTCAGAGACTTGATTTAGCTTTTCGACTCTTCAAGGAAATGCCGACAAGAGATTCTGTGTTGTTCAACAAAATGATGATAACATGATGTTCAAAAGAAGGGTTGAATTGACAAGACCACCGATTTCACTTGTGTGCGCATGTTGGATCGGATGGCTTTGCCATTTGTCTGGAATAGTCATCTAGACCATACACTTCTGCTGCGCAATACCTGAATTTCACACAATCATGCAACAATGCAGATTGGGTGCCCAGCTCACAGGCAAATCTATCAAATGTCTACTAATTTCTCTCTCGTCCCTACGCAAACAACTGTTTTCACACTCAAAGCAATGCACTTAAAAAGAATTTTTTAAAAAATAAAATAAAACTAGCCACTAAGACTCAAGAAGTTCTAAAATTCCATTGGGTACAGGAATTGCACATGACCTGAAGCAGAAACCAACAGATGTCACTTGTTATTTTCACTGAAATAAACACTATCTCATCAAAATAATACATAGAGGTGTCAGGACATGGTGTCAAATCGTTAGGCAGCAATTCTGCAATGTTAGAATCCACAGCTGCTCATCAACTAGAACAAAGATGACAACATACTATAACCTATAACCCAAAGACAGAGAAGGCAAGTAATGAGGTAAATTACTTGAATATGGTAAATTGCTGGTATTTGACTCAGCTAGAACCAATCAACCAGTAACCTCAACCATCACAGGAGTGTGAAAATCACTTGCATTAAGGCACGTTGGCCATTTATTGTGATAATTCACCACAACCAGAATCAGCTTACTAGTAATCTCAGCCATTTCAAGTCATAAATTACTTGCAAACAGAGAATAGGCCATTTGATTGTCGCTCTTCAGCAAAAATAGTTACAACGGGACCACAATCTCAACATTACAAATACACCAAGCAACCATTCACTTGGATATGTCTAATAGGCCATTGTATTCTTCGTATTTAACACAGGCAGTATCAGTCTACCACAATCTCAACACCATTACAACAACCAAAAAAGTTATATGAGTTACAAGGTCCTAAAGATTTCTTTACATTTTGGCAGTCTCTCCTTTACAATTATTGAATGAAACCAGGCTGTTGAAGTACCAAACTAATTCCCAGAGAAACAAAGAAGTTCCTCCACTTTAGCACTATAAAAAACTCTTAGAAACTACCCAAAATTATACATTTAGAAATATTCTCAAGCAGAACTAAACACAAGAAATTTGCAATTAATCACTCCTAAATCCTATAGAACCTTAGTTTCAGCTGCAATTGAATATGAATGATTTTAAGGATTGCATTTTGCACATTCAAGCTACACTAATCAATGGGAGAAGGATAATTTACCCCCCAATTTCAAATCTTCAAATAAAAAGTTTTCACATCTCATGAGACAAAATGAAATTGAACATAGCAGGAGAATCCACAAAAGCCCACAGCTAAGTGAACAACTGATTTATTCACATTTCTGCACTATTCTTGCACCTGCAAATCATGTTATATCTCAATAATATCCAGCTAACCAAGTCTTGGCAGGAGACTTAGAGCAAAAGATAAAGGTATCTCTAGCGATGCATTTATAAACATGCATTGTAAGCAGGGACGAATCAGGAGTAAACAAATTATTTGGGAAAATGTAATTGGAAAAAAAAAAAAAAGAAAAAGAAGGTAAATCCCAAAGTTGTATAGGTGTTTGTTCTTAAAAGAAACACATCGTAAAAGGATATGCAAATTCTTATTCTTCAAAAACAGGTACCAACACTAATACCAACAGAAACAAGAACCAACACTAATACCAACAGCCGCTGGAGTCCACAACCTTTAGTTATCATCAAATCTTAGCTAAATGCATAACTATCCACAATAAACACATAAAAAAGTAAACAAAAACACACATAAAAAAAAATAATTACAAAAGCAATTTAGTACGAACAATATTAAAGTAGAAATGCATTGGACATTTCATCAACACTCTGTTTCCTTGCAAATTCATAGAAATTCAGAATGAGTATCTTAGATCCAGGAACTTCTTAGAGCAATTCCTCAATAGCAATCAACTAAGCTAAACAAACCAAAACCAAAAATATTAACAAAAGACCCCAAATGAAACAATTTGGTTAAACAAAATATTTATCACTAAGAAAAAAACCCTAAATCACAACAAATAGCCTAAACAATGTATTTATAAACTCACAGGCAATCAAGTAAAATACCAAATGAGTAATCAATTTAGTATTTTGGCATGCATAATCCGAATACAGTTATACAGCAAACTAGCCTAAATAAACAACCATACAGTATACCAAATTAGTTTCATTTACAGTAACGATCAGCCTTTTTCTTGACCCGGTCATCTAGGGCTTCTTCTACGGACTTGGCTTTGGCAATCGGGTCGTAGCCGAATTTCTTAGCCTCAACTGGAAACAACTGATCGTACTTCATCTTCTTCGCAGCGTCAATCGTGTATATATCCGAAGCTGGATCTCCGTTTATGGTCGTGGATGCATCTTCCACGGCGTCATTTGATTCGACTTTATTCTTCTTCTTCTTTTTCTTCTTGTCGATGGGCTTCTCGCGGGTGGCGAGTGCGCCGCCCTTGAAGGTTAATCTTCCGCCTTTAACCTTCTCGTACGCCTCCGACATCCTCAGCTCTCAATGCTCGATTCACAATTCTATGTGGATCAGAACCGTATTATATTGATAGATAGAATCGATCGACTTTGTAAAGGTTCAAAAGTGTTCGGGAAAATAATAATAATGCGACTTTAGGGTATGTTCTTTACAGGATTTTACCAACTTCCCACCAACTTTCAGGATTTTACCAACTTCCCCACCAACTTTCAGGTGTTAGTGTATGTGTATTTATAAGTATTTATGAGTTTTTTTGTGAAATAGGAGAGAGAATGAGTGGAATTGAGTGATAGAGATTTGTGTAGTACAGTGGGTCTCAGAAAATATGTGGATATAATTGATTTGACTTTAGATAAGAATAAGGTAAAATGTATAAAAATTTGTTAAAAGTTGTAGAAGAACATGGGCTTTATCATTTTCAACCATTCATTCATTGATTTGATAATTACTTTACATTTTTTAATACTTTATCTCCATTCTCAACCACATATTCTCACCAACTTCCCCACCAACTTAATCTGTAAAGAACATATCTTTAGGGGGGGCTGTATTTAATTTGAATTTGTAAGGATTTTAATAGACTTTTAAATTGAATGATTTTCATGGAATTTAATGAAATTTTATTGACTTTTAATAGACTTCCATGGATTTCCACAGAATCCATAAAAATCTTCCATGGATTTGGAACGACTTTTATTTTAAATCTTTTACTGGATTTCTTTGGGATTCATTTGAAAATATACATTTTCATTTCATAAAATAAATATTATTAAACATAATGAGATTAGACTTTTATTATCTGTTCTCATTAAATTATTATCATTTCAAAAGTTGAAATTAGTAATAAGTAATTATTGTTTATAAAATATTTTGATAAAAAAATAATAATTTTTTAACTACAAAAATACATGACTATTGCAAATAGAGATTTCTCAATATTTTGATATAATTTAACAAAAAAATTTAAAAACTATCATATGTTTAATCAATATGTCAAAGTATATATCAAATTATTAAAGTAACGAGTAGATATAAAATATTTAATTATAAATTTTAAAACTTTGTACAAACTTTTGTAAATAAATTTTTTTCATGAAAAGTTACACAAAAAGAAGACAAAAATATTATAATAATACTTTTACATCATTCTTATTGTGAAATTCGAAAAAACAAAAAAATAAAGAAGAAAAAGTAATGAAAGATGGTGGTGGTGGTGGTGGTGGCGTCGGTGGCGGTGGCAGTGACGGGAAGGTGGTGGTGGCGGCGGCGACAATGGTAGCGCCATTGGCGGGATGGTGGCAATGGTGGCGGTGAGATGGTAGTGGTGGATGCGGCAGCGATAGTGGCGATGGTGATAAATAAAAGTCCATCAAAATCTTAGGGGTGAGTGATAGATTTCATAAAACAAATTGTGTTTGTACTTTATGTTAAAAGATGACTACCTAACTGATTCCATTAAAGTTTTAAAAATCGAAGACAATATTGAATCGCCGAATTTCATTGGATTCTTAAAAAGTCATCATTTAATACCTCGTGACTTTGATGAACTTTTAAAAATCCATAAAATCTATATTGAATACCCCAATATTTTAATTGACTTTTATAAATCTCAATTGAATACACCCAAACTTTTCAAATCCATCAAATTCCTTAAAAGTCTTTAAAACTCCTTTAAAATCTCAATTGAATACACCCCCTTAGTCTCGGAATTGGAATACTTACTCGCATAGAGAGGAACTCTTGAGTTTTTACCCAATTAATAGACGAGGTTTTTTTTGGTTATAAATAATAAAACCGACTCCGTTTAAAAATTTTCTTTTTCTTTCATAAAAGTGATTTTTGTTTTTGGACAACATAAAAATTAACATTTTAAGGTTTTCTTTTTAAACGATTAACTTTTAACTTTTAATCAAATATTAGTACTCAATGCTATCATATCTATCATAATTCAACTTAAAAAATAAAATTTTAATAAAATAAATATTTAACCAAACACGCTAAAAGAAAAGTATGCATACACCAAAATTTGTTTCGCTATTTAATTTACGTTATTTAAATATTTATTAGTATTTTTCTCTTATTCTATTTTGGGTTATTTTCATAAAAGGACCCAAAGTCGATTTTATAATAATTTCAGCCCCATTTTTTGTGTGTCACTATAAGTCCCCCAATCTTTAATTTTGTTTCACTACAACCCCCCACTAAGGGATTTCATTCAATTCAGCCGTTAAATTTGTCCTTTTGTGCCCTAAAGTTTGTGGTCCTAACTTGAAATATTCTTTTATATACTAAAACTTTGGGGTCCTAATTTGAAACGCCATTTTATTTTATAATTTAAACTTTTAACAATGTGCAATTTAATCCAAATCTTTTTAAACTTTATAATTTTAACTTTAATTTTTTACAATTTAGTCCCGAATTTTTTAATTTCACAATTTCAACATTATTTTTGGAAAATTGGCGAAAATGGTCCATAAATTTTACAGCTACTGCTAAATTGGTATGAAATAACAGAAGGTAATGTCATATTAATTTCACCGAATTGATTAATTTGATATTAATTTTATTTGGCTTATAATTAATTTTATCAAATTTATTTGATACCGTAAATAAATTTTATCGGCAATTTTCGGCATAATAGAATTTGATCGCATTGATATCATAATTTTCCAAAAAGAATATTTAGAATTAAACAAATACACATTTTGATTTCAACCAATAGTTAATAATAAATTTAATCTATAAATTTTTGTAGGAATATATCACTATAAAAAATATCTTAATGTAGAAAAGACAAAGTTTAAAAAGAATAAAAAAAAAATAAACAAAAACCAAACCCCCCCAAACCCCTCCTCTAACCCTTCCCGACAACATTTACCCCATCAAAGACAATTTAGAGCGCTTCCCCTAGGTTTTTTGCTTACCGACAAAGTTGCCGACAGACTATAATCTATTAGTTGTACCATCATCTAGTAAAACCATGCAACCAGTTAATTACTGATCATCAAATAAGGAGGAAATCCCCTATTTTGCTGGTATAGCCAGCAATTTCAGGCCTAGGGGATTTCCCCAAGTTGCCGGGTGGCAAAGTGATAGTTATGTTTAGAGTTTTTTTTTCAATTTTTTGGTATTTTATTTTATTATTTCTTTACATTCAGTATAGTTTTTATAATGATATATTTCTAGCAAGATTTTATGGAGACAAAATAATTATGTTTATTATTAATATTTAGTTAAATTCGAAATATGCACATCTCTAATGCTAAAAAAATATTTGGGAAATTGTGATATTAATGAGATCAAATTTTATTATCGCTGAAAATTATAGATAAAAATTATTTCATCGATGTCAAATAAATTGGATAAAATTAATTATAGGCTAAATAAAATTAATATCAAATTAATTAATTTTTTGAAATTAATATGATGTTATTTTTTGTTATTTCATACCAATTTCATAGTAGCTGTAAAATTTATGGACCATCTCCGCCAATTTTCCAAAAATAATATTAAAATTTTGAAATTTAAAAATTTGGGACTAAATTATAAAAAATTAAAGTTAAAATTATAAAGTTTACAAAGATTTGGGATTAAACTGCACATTGCTAAAAATCCAAATTGTAAAATAAAAGGGCGTTTCAAATCAGGACCCCAAAGTTTTAGTACATAAAAAAGTGGTTCAAATTAGGACCCCAAACTTTAGTGCACAAAATGAAAAATTTATCGGCTAAATTGGATGGAATCCATCAGTGGGGGTTGTAGTGAAACAAAATTAAAGCTTGGGGACTTATAGTGACACAAAAAAAAAGAATGGGATTGAAATTGCTATAAAATCAATACTTTGGGCTCCTTTTGCAAAAATAATCCATCTATTTTTCACAATTATTTACTAATTGAGTGAGGTTTTATTGGCTAAAATAATTTTTAAAAACTCACTGTATTAATTTAAGAACTTTTTTTGGGTTAATTGCACTAATTATCAATGAAGTTTCCCAAAATCGCAAAATGGCTTCCAAAATAAACTTGCATTAACAATCACCGAAAATTCAATAACTTTCACAAATATCCACGCTCTTTAAAAATAGAGTTAATTGAAACCTAAGCATATGACTTTAAAACATAAGGACTTATTATCCGATTGATGTATAAACAATACAACTATTACTGTTCACAAGTACAAAATAAATTAATTTCCCATTGGGAAATGTATAATATATCCACGACAATATAAAATATTCAACCACTTCTAACATATTATTTATTTATCCATCTATTTTAACAAAAAATTAATATTATAAATTTCCCGATATCTGCGATTTGCTATGAACTACAAACACTAAATTTTATCCTTTTTTTCTTGTCAATGTCGATGATTCAGCTAAGTTCGCCATTAAATTGAAGAGTCATATGCAAAGTCCTAATTCGAATATCATCCCACGTACGGATGAATTCGAAATTCAATCAGAACAACACTTACAATCTCAGGTAAACTGGCTAGCATTACTGAGTTAATTCTTCTGAATTAAATTTTTTTTCCCGAATGCTCTCAACAACTGACAATGCCATTTTTAAAGAATTTTTATGTATTTGTACTATTAAGTTAGGCTATTTAATATAAATCGTTTCACACATTTGTCTAGTTGATCACCCTTTCTATGCTTGTTGGCTATAGTTTTGATCTTGTAATTTCTCCATGACTTTAGACTAATGAGAGATGAATTTATCTTCAACTTATTTCAATAACGATGAATTTCCTTTTGTTTACAATAAAGACAGATGGATAGCATTTTATTTTATACTAGTGTTTTTACCCGTGCGTTGCACGGGGAGATATATATATAAGATATAGTTTATAACTTGTGTTAGAGAAAAAATGCAAAAGATTTAGCAATTAAAATTAATTGACAATAAAATAAATAAATTTATTTTTGTAGACAAATGTGAGGAATAAAAACAAAATAATAATAAAATAATCGTGTATATATTATTATAAATAGCCTCAATAAACCCAACAATAGAGAGTAAACATACTATGTCGGTGATAGGATAGAAATTTTCCACTTTTTCCTCTTTTTGATCCATTTTTATTTATTATTTCTTTTCGATCAAACTAATCGTGATCCACATATTCTTGTGGGGACCTATATATACTCTAAATCTTCATCATTCATCTATGCTCATTCTTTCTTCTCCTGCTATATAAAAATGTATAAAAACCATAAAAAAATAAAATCCTATCACCCCTATAATCTAAATTTTGAAAAGTATAAATGTGACACACTATATGACATATTAATAACAACAAATCATGTTTGAAAATCAAAGGTAAATTTATAGTTCAAGGTTTCAATAACCTAAAATTTCTTTTTAGAATATATAACATGGTTATCATAAAAAAACTAATCAATCCTTCAAAAAGGAAAATAAACAAATGAAAATTAGAGCACAACATGGATAAGAGATCAATTTACAATTTGTATTTAAAAATAGTGAAAACTTGCATTGGTGTTTATTTTGAGCTTCTTGCAATTGATTCTTTGTTTTCATTTCTCGATAATAATAAGATTTTGATTTCCTTTTTCTTCTTTTCTTCTTTTTTCTTTTTTTATTTCCTTTCCTTGATAATAAGATTTCCATAGAGTTCACCCACAAAATTGTGATTCCAAAAACTCATTTAGAATTTAATAAATAAATTTAACTCGTATGCATGATGAAGAAATAACAAAATAACGTAAACAGGTTGTATTTCAATATTTATTACTAAAACCTAGACTATAAGGTAACTAATTAGGTAAATTTTACCTCTATATCATACATTAATTGATTTATCAATAGGATAACTAATTTATATCAATAGGATATTTATTCAACTGCTTTGTACATTATTATTATCATCCTAAATCACAATTACTAAATAACTAAGTATGAACATAAAAACTATTATCAATTAGAATTAACTGAAATCGAAATGCGAGTTGATTAGAAAACTAATTAGCAAAACATCTAAACAAAAATAGTTGCAATTGTGGATAACCAAGGGAATGTTGTAATCACACCGAGTAACAAAGAAAGGTCTATTAGTACTAAAACATTCATCTATCTATGTCGCCCGTGTTTCAAAACATTCATCTATTCCAATATTTTGGAAATTATTTATATCATCTACCAAATGATCAATCATAGAGTTGTCTTTGCGACTCCATCCGCATTGACTTCAAGACTACCTCTTGAACATGAGTCTTGAAATGAATTCTAAACATCAACATCCACAAATAATATGTGAATTGATCAAAATATAATGGAAACCACCTTAACTTCCTTTGGAAATACTTCTCTTCAAGTACTTCCAATCATAATTCCTACAAAATTCTCTCACTCATGGATGGAAACAATTCTACACATATACATAGTCCTTAACCAGACTAAGAAAACCTTCAATCAAGTAGTTATTACATAGGCAAAAGGGATGAACAAATAGAGAAGTAATCAAATTCAAGTAGCATAACAAGATTTACTAATAATCCATAATCGTACTATCTCTATACCTTAAGTTTGACTTTCATCATCACTATTCCATGAAAGTTTGTACTAATTGCATGCTAACAATTTTAAAGACGCAATCACTTAACATTGAAACAATACAAATGTAAAGAGGAATAAAGATGGAGGAAGGATAAGAATATACCTGTTGGAGAAGCGAGTCGAGAATGGGATGTTTGAGAGATGGGATTTTCCAACCGTGGAATGCGAAGTCCAAGGTGGCCGCTGCCCAAGGCTCGCTCCGCGACCTTCTTGCTTCGCTTATTTAATTCCATATTCTCTTGTCCATTGATCAAAATCTCTGATCTTCCACTGCAATTACTCTCCTCCTTAGTTCATCCCTTTGTTACAACACGATCAACTGAGGGATTAGTGAAATTGTTTACAACACTATCAACTGAGGGATTAGTGAAATTGTGATCAATTAAAGGGGCGTAGGGCTGCCGAATTGATAAAGGAATGTGGTGGATAATTGTCAATTGAGATTTGTGTCTATCTTAGATCTACAATTGTCAATTGAGATTTGGTTAATCTTTCAAGAAATTGGGTAATCCGTTTCCTTAAGGTACGGGATTCTTAATTCTTATTCTTATGCTGATAAAATAATTATTAATATTATTGAGAATAAAAGAATGACTGTGGAATGGGAATAAAATAATATTTTGTTTAATTCAGAAAATTGATAGAATGGGCGGGAAACCGACCTGGGTTTATATATATATAGATTTATCCAACCTTTATTAGAATCTAAAAAGAAGATTATGATTGTTATGCCAAATAATGTATATTGTATTCAACGCTAATTTTAGTTATTATACTCATTTAAACAACTTGCTTAACTTCTTAATGAAAGAATATCGTTTGGATTTGAGTTTGATTCACTTTAACAGAATGCTAAGTTAGTTTTTGCGAACTTCAAGTATTGGTAGATTTTAATCCACTTTTGTTTATACAATGTGCTTGCAGAACATTACCTGTTTTGTTAAGATTTGTGTTACTCTTAGTTGTGCATTAAAATTGGAACTGATGTCAACTGAAGGTTAGATTTCTTCTCCCCAGTATTCTAAAAAGCATGAAGCGTGAAAAAACGTGGACCTGAAGCTTTGAGCATTAGAAGTTTAAGCTCGCCTTGGCGGCGCCTAGGCGTTAAAAAGCATTTCTTTGGTTTTTTTTTTTTTTTATTTTCAATCATTCTAAATTATTAAATAATTGAAATAATGCATATTCCAAGTTGGAAAATACATCTAACATCGTCAATATTATATCTACTTCATCATTTCACGAATTTACAACACGATTTTAATGTTTTAAAACGACAAGAGTCAAAAGATACATAGTTCACACTTAATAGATTTATAGGGATTAAGTACTCCATATATAACACATCTCAACAAAAAAAGAGTGTTAAATGTCTACACGAAAAGATAATTAGTAATTACTAATTAGATGACTAACATAACATCATTTCTCAAATTTTATCTAACTCTTTATCGGACTCCAATTCAAGATGTTCTTGTTCATCTAATTCTTCTTCTGTGGCATCCGATGCAAAGTCATCTCCCACGGGCTCCCTTAAATTAAATTGATCTTGGTTATAGGATATCATTCTCCACTCCATCATTTTCCTCATCCTCATGATCACAACCTTCTATAAGCCAAGAGTGTGCACTACTAACATCACTTGCCAACAAAGTCTCCATGTTGTCATTTCTTCGCTTCTTATTTTTTAGTCTTGCATTAAATTGGACATAGACAAGATTGTTCATCCTTGTCGTATCAAGTCTATTCCTTTTCTTCATGTGTATCTAAAAGAATAATGTTACACAAAAGAATAATGTACTTGGTTGCTTTATTATCCTCAATAATTAAATTACTATTCTACTTCACAAGAACATGTAATAAAGCGTGCAATAGTTACTACTTACTCCTTCAAGCGAACTCCAATTCCTTTCATATCCCGATCAACTAGTTGTCAAACCAAGAATCCTCTTTGCCATCCACTTTAAATTTGGTGTTTCATTTCAATAGAAATCCCACCAACTCACTAGTACATATAAATGAAACATAAAAAAAAAAAGATTAGAAAAAATTAAAGATTAATGCAAATATAGAAATGGCAAAAAGATTAACTTAAAAAAAAAAGATTAATATTAACATACCCGGATTGTAATTGGCATCATTTTTCTCACATTCACTTAAAGCAAGCTTTTTTCCAAATGATCCTTCTCTTTGGACATGTTTTGGCAATTCGGTATTTATCACACTATGTTGAATTTCATCATCATGAAAAAACTTTTCGACACAAAGAACCACATTGTTTGTAATCACTTGATCATCCTTGATACTTAGATTCTTGAAGAAGTAGAGGGATTCAAAAAATAAGTCGTTATATGAAGTGGACTAGTAAGACGATCATTGCTTTTATATCAATGATGTCTAAGATTGGCTTGTATTCGATCAACCTCTTTCTTCAATGTTTTTTTATCTCATCCTTTGCTTTTAATAGCTCCCCATAAACAAATCCCATTGAAAGCTTCACTTCTCCATCAACAAGCCTAAGGACTTTCACTAGTGGAGTGAATACCCTCAAGCACAACTCCACTAAGTTCCAAAAATCATTGGGAACAACCATGTCAAATGCTTCTTTTCCTTTTTTGCTCCTAGACCATTCTGTGCTATCTCACTCATTGCTAGTCATAATCATATTTCTCAACTATTTTTTTTAGTCAAGCAAACTTTGCAATGTTAAAAAAGAAGTTGCAAATCTAGTGACTCCTGGCCTAACTATCTCTCTTTTTGTGAACTTTCTCATCAATACTAAAGTCTTGTGATGGGCATAGATGAAAATAGTGAAAGATCTAGCCTTGTTAATCACTTCCTTAAAGGTAGTTAGTTTGGAAATTCCTTCAAGTATAAGATTTATAATATGGGAAGCATGTGATGTCCAAAAGATGTTAGGCCTTTGTAATGCCAACAAATTAGCGGCGGCCATGTTATTGGAGGCATTATCGGTTACAATTTGAACCACATTTGTAGCCCCAGCATGTTCAATACACTCATTAACATAGTCACATATGTATTGACCGGTATGAGCATCATTTGAAGCTTCCTTTGATGAAATGAATGTGGTCCCGAATTTACAATTTATACACAAGTTCATGATGCTTCTTCTTTTTTTATCGCTCCAAGCATTGAACACCCATTATTTTTCCACTCCTCCTCTTGTTTCTTTAAAGATTCTTTAGTTCTGTTCACCTCCCCTTTCAATAGTGGCTCCCTTAATTGGTATTGAGAAGAAGGAGTATAACCGGGGCCATATCGCCCAAGAGCTTCGGCAAATTGTTTAAAACTATCATGGTCAATGGCATTAAAGGAAATTCCGGCCTCATAAACCCACCTTGCCAAATATTGATGGACTTCTAGTAACCTTTGTTTAGAAATTGCATCATTGATATTTTTTTGTCTAAATTTCTTACTTGCATTCATAGAAGCATCATTTACTTTAGTAGATCTTGCAAATTGATCCATAGGACCCATTTTCATTTGTCTTTTTCTGCCCCCACTTTCAATGACATAAATTTCATCTTCTTCTTCACGTAGTTCATCATTTATAGGAAGAGATATGTTGATATCATTTCTCAATCTAGCATCATGTACTAATTTTTCTACCTTTCTAGATCTAGCCCCTTCAATTGCTTTGATGCACTTTTCTTTTTATTCTTCATTTGCTTTAGGACATGATGATCCTTCCTTTCTTTTGATCCCCGCTATTAGCGGTGGGCATTCGGCCCGAAAACCCGCAGGCCCGAATTGACCCGAACCCGCCCGAATCGGTTCGGGTCGGTTTTTCGGGCCATCGGGTCGGTTTTCGGGTTGGTCGAACCAACCTGAAAATCGATTGGTTTTCAGAAATTAAAAAAAAGAAAAATCGAAAATTTATGCCAAAAACCCGAACCGATTGAAACCGACCTGAATCGATTCGGGGTCAGTGAAACCGCTCGTCGATTTCGGTTTCGCCAACCTCGCAAACCCATTGTCGGCGGGTCGGTTTTCGGGTCGGGCCCAAACCCGACCCGCCGACCCGATGCCCAGCCCTACCCGCTATGCGAACCTTATGCCTCTAGATGCCCTATTTAGTTACTTTCTCACACAATGCACATTTTATATTATTAATATTTTTTGGATCAACCAAAACCCCAGTTTCCCAACCAACATTGTTAGAATCCTTTTTTAGGTGAGTAACATTGGAGTGACTTGATTTCTCTTGTTCCATCGCTTCCTAAAGAAATTGAAATCAAATAGTAAAATTTCATTGTTTTCTTTATACTTCTAATGACAATTAACAAATCATATTAAAAAAATAAATAATAATTAAGCACTTTTGGCCTTTAGCATTTACCATTTTAAAAATAGAAAAATCAATCATAACCAAAGTCCAAATATTGCAATGGAGAAAATTGAACAACATAAATAGTTAAATACCCACACTAGTTGTCTAGTTGATTTCTGAATTACATACACTCATAAATTCTTGCTTCACTACAAACAAAGTAGATGAAAACACACCAAACTATTATATAATTAGTGGCTCATACAAAAATTTCAAAAACTAAACATGAAAACCTCAAACTACTATATTCATTATAATTATAATTAGGAATCCCACAAGTAATATTTCATATACATTCAATTAAAATTAAACTTGAATTTCCACTATCAATAACCATCACTCAAAGTCCAAATTACAACAAAATGAAAACAAAATAAAATAGAAATACTGGACATTCAAGTTACAATAGCATATATTAAAGAAAGATAAAAACCTTTTCCAATAAATTCAAGAAAATCGAGTATCTTGCTTGACCTTCACTCTTCCAGGCTTCAATTGACGATGGCCGCTTCTCTTGCGCTTTAGTCGACCTTCGCTAATTGCTACAGTAATAGTGTCGAGTTTAGAGAGAGGGAAGGGGCGAAAGTATTCTTTGAAATGGGGTTTTGCCGTTTTGCCTTTTGAATCTTTGATTTGGGATAAGGCTCCGCTTTGCCAAGACATTTTATGTTGGGCTTTTGTATGTGGGCCTAATTCTTATGGGGTAACTACTACCTAGTAACTGATTAAGCAAAATAAGTAGCATCCAAGAAAATTTTTTTAAAAAAAGTGCAACAAAGCGCGCCTAGTTTATGCGGCGCACTTTTTAGAACACTACTTCTCCTTTCCTTACTTAAGTTATGAAGGTTAGATTTATTTTCATTCCCTTCGTTGATTTTCGAAGATGAATTGCTTGTTTTAAATTTTTTGTTTCTTGATTCCTGATGAATTGCTTGTGAGAACATTGTATAAATTACCAATGTTGGCATTAAAGACACAATTACCAGCAATAATCTTCACAATTTCCTTTGAGAACTTTCCTTTGATTTTTCTATCTCTCCCTAGATTTAATCAAAGCATATATAATTTATCTTGCTGTAGGAAATGCACCTTTGTCTTTACATTCACTCGGCCTCATTTTGTTGTTTATATTGGTCGATCTTGATACTATTATCCATTTCAACTATCAATTTAAAGTTGAAATGATATATAATTCTTTGGTGTGATGATCTCTTTATCGCTTATAGATTTTGGGCTCTACATGGAGCAAAACAATTTCTAAAGAGAAAATACCTTTTTTTTTCAATAAACAACTATATTAATAGAGTGATATCCATTCTATTAATAGGTGAATGATCACCTATCAACTTATTGGCAACATAAGTTTCCAACAAGGGTGACGTGGCGCCCTCATAGGGCGCCACGTCACCGGGCCAAATTTTTTTTAAAAAAAATATATATATTTTTTTGGAATCTACGTCAAGTGTGATGAATAATACATATTTATAATTAATATATCTTCCTATAATTAAAGTTTTTGACAATTAGTCCATTAAATTTGCAGAGCTCTACAAATTTAGTACGTCTTATATCATTTTCTTCATGTAGTCATTAACTTTTTCTGATCAGTTACCTACCTTATGCTAAAGTGATGTGCGATTAGATATGCATGAGAATTATTATTAGAATATTGAATTTGTAGTTTTTCCCATGTTAGTTTTTTGTCATTTAATTTTCTTTAGAATGTAATTCAATTTTTTAGGCCCGCTTGGAAAGAGATTTAAAGTGTTTTAAAATATTTTAATATAAATGAGGAGAGAGAATGAGTGGAGTTGAGTGGTTGAGATTTGTGGATGTGATGAGATATACGGATGTGATTGATTTGGAGAGAGAAATAATGTTGAAAAAAGTTGAAAAAAAAAAGAAAAAGTTGGAGCCGAACATGCTTTTTATATCACTGTTCTTGTAGGGGAATTAGCTCAAAGTTGTCATTTCAAATCTATCAACCTCTTGATATAAACTCTTAAGGTTGGTTTTCTTCCCTCCTGCTGCTTTAATAGATTCTCTATTTTATGGCCTTAGTTGGCTTTGATCGATTATAAGTTTTAAGTATAGAATTTTCCAAGTGTTTTAACTTGAATATACTTGATCCTAATTCTATACCCATTTCAATGGAAGTGAACATAAATGAACTATAACTACCACATACAATTTGTGCTTTGCAACATAATCAAAGACAAAGAGATAAGGAATATGACTAACAAACACTAATAAGTGAATATTAGTAAACCTGAAAACAACGACAATGACAATTCAAACGAAACACAAAAACATCAGAATAATTTAACGGTCTAATGCCACTAAACAATAGGGCTTAAAGCAAAAAAAAAAAAAAAAGAAAAAGAAAAGATGCACTCAAACAAAATAAAATTTAGCTGAGGAATGATAAATTCGAAATAGAACTTTCAATCCCTCGTACTTAGTCTTCATAATCATACGTCATTTGTTTGTTGACATAGTGCATGAGGATCCATCCACATTCCTTTTATTGGAAAAAAAAAATTATCTTATGTTCCATCCACTCCACCATGTTTATGTTGACTGTTCATCGGTGTATTGATCTTGTTTTTGGGCATTGGATTCTAAAAGGTGAATTAAAATCAGATTTCAAAGAATTTGAATTAAATAAATAAATTAAATACAATGTTCAAGTTTTAACATACTTTCAAAAAAGTTTAGATTTAAGAGGTTAATCTCATTTTGAACCGCAAAAGGGGGCGGAGCGGTTATGACGGGCATGTGAAGTGTGGTTAGGCGCATACCCCAGGTTCGATTTCTTGCGGCATTAAGCTCGTTTGTATTTTCATTTTGGGGCCACTGGGGCGTCACTCAGTCGAAGCATCAGGGACTCGTGGGATTAGTAGGGGGATGGAGCCCTCAATACCCTCAGCTATAAAAAAAAAAAGGTTAGTCTCATTTTGGAAGAATCAGATTTCCAAGACTTTTTAATTTGAAAAAAAAAACCGAATGGTCAACTTTTAACATAAATTTTAAACAAAATTCAGACTTAAAATGTTATCTCATTCAGATTTAAATTCAAGTTTATTAATTCAATAAAAATCTAATTAAAACAATTCAAAAGTCATATGTAGAGTAAGATCTTTGTTTAGAGGTAAAATATTTATTATTTTGTGTCTTGATGATGTGGGCTTGTGAATGTGAACGCATGTGGTGTCTTAAATACATGCATCTATGCTCTTTGTTATGGAAAGGTATTAATGTTACCCCCCACACACTCCCCCGGGGACCCGGCGGGGGTTTTTTTAGGCATGTGATCAATTGCAATTGTGAAATCTTGTTTCGCATGTATGATAAGTTTTGTTGATAGGAGAAATTAGAGCTGTTTCAATTTTTCCATACTCGCCGATCGAGAATTACTGTCAGTGGAGAAATTATAGCTTGTGTAATTAGTTACAGTCAATGATAAAACTTAATTTGTCATTTATGTAGTTGATGTGCTATTTTGTTGATTCTGAATTGCTGTAATTATGTTGTCAAATTTTAAATAGCTCACAAGTGTACGAATCTATTGAAATATAGATTTAATGAGCAACGAGATCGAACTCATACGGACTGTGAATTTAAAAAGTATAATTTAACCCAAATTAACCCGTACACTAAACTAGTTAAAAACGATTTGATTCTTTTTGTATTTTCAATTAATTAAAAAAAAGAAACAAGTAGAGTAACTAAGATGAATAATTAAAATAAACATCAAGAAGATTAAAATAACTTAAGTTTCGAATCCACCACTATTCAAACCCAGTAATTCTCTTATCACCATTTAATTCACAAGTTCGAGTGACAAATCGAAATCAATCTATTGTCTACCGATAAATTTATCAGTGAGGCCCAATTAATAAAATCTAATGTTGGTACCCTCCACTACTTCTAATAGATTCACCAAGCATTTACCGTAACGATTGAATTAAAGAAAATAAAGAATCTAGAAATCAATAGCCGAAGTATTTGATGTATCGAATCAAATTGCAATCTCACGATAAATCAACGATAATCATTTAACATTCAAAGCACAAAGCATAGATTCATTAAACTATTATCTAACAATCACCTATACATGATAGAAGTTATGAAAGAAATCAAATTTCATTAATTAACGAAGAATGAACCGTAAACATCAATCGCGCATAAAAAGAATTGAATTGTGAATAGAAAATCACATAGTCGAATATCCTAACCCTTGGTATAAGAAATTTAGAAGAACATAATCAAATAAAAGTAACTAGTTGAGATAGAACCAACCATATATTGGAGAAATAACACCACAAGAATTAATGTTGCTTCCTTTCTTTTATTCTCGAGCCGTCATTCGTCTTTTTCCAATTTTCGATCTCGTCTTCTCCATTTCTTCCCTCCTCCATTACAATTTTATGACTTGCTGCCAATATACACCCCCAAGTCCTTTTCCCATTAATTGGCATGATGGGCTTTGTAGCCCATTTAGCAAATTGACCTTGTATATGCATATCTTTGTTGCTGACTCTATTAAACCATAAATAAATAAAATACTAATTAATATTAATACAAAAGGTAACTAGTAATATGAAGGTTAATAGTAAAATTAATAGTATAAATTTGCTCATCAAATACCCTCAAACCTAAATTTTGCTAGTCCTCGAGCAAAACAATATAAAAAAATGACAATAAAACTTAAACAATAGTCAAACAGATTGCCTCATCGACCTCATATTTGAAAATCCCCATGATCGATGAAAAGAATGCAATATTGCGCATATATCAACCTTTGACTCCAACCATGCCAACCTTTTGAATCAAAATACCAAACAATTTTCATCACATGGATACGGTTGGTTCAGTCTCGGTCCATGATAGTCAATTATTTTCTTTACTCTCTCATGGGATTCGCACACCCATTGTTAATATTTTCACTCGTTCCCAAGGTGATAGCTATAGGTTACACTCAATAAGCTCATCTTTTCACACTCGAGTTCAGTTGGGTCGAACCAATGATCGTAGCTTTCAAGGATTGCAGTTATTCTCTCTTCTTTTCTCTTTCTTTTTTTTCTATTTTTTTCCACGTGCCTCAACCTTCAAGTCTCTACTAGGAACTCAAACCGGCTAGCTAATCCCCAAAATGAAATGATTTTTTTCCTTCTTTTTTTTTCTTTTGTTCTCTTTTGCTTTTTTTTTTTTTTTTTTGCTTTTGTTTTTTTATAATATATATCTTATGTGCAAGACCTCTCTTCATTAAGCTTTCTTGGTGACCCATGTAGCAAGCTTTAGGTAGATGACTCCTAAACCAGATGACCTTAGGGCAACGGGTTTTAAGATACCCCTTCGAACTTAATTACTCGAGTAAAAAAGGCTACGAAGAGAGGTATAAGATATTCAACTCAATGAGTAATATTAGTGCACGGGGATTAGATTGCTAGCATTGGTCATTCCCTAGCTTATACTTTCGAGCCAAGAGCACTTCACACATTTTTCAACTCATGCACGGAATAAAAGCATTCCCATTTAGCCACTCTCATGGCTCAACCACTCCCAAACTATCCTCTCTTCAGGTATGGTTCAAAGATGTGATTTAGTTTAGGCTCATACCTAACAACAAGTCATACATATAACCAACCGACACAATTCAAAAAATCGTTTAGTATTTCAACCCAAAAGGCTAGCATAACCAAAATCATTTGGTTAACATGTTGCATCATTGCATTCAAGTCATATATCACAACAACTTCCAATAATTATATCATCAGCCAGCAATGCTATCCAACCAGAACAAACACACAAGCACACAAGATTTTTTTTAAAAGAATATATAAAAAATGAAAATGAAAAGCACACAATAACAAACAGGCAAAAATGCAATTCACACACCTCCGAACATATCCTAAACATTGTCCGCAATATTTGTAACTATTGAAACATACAAGAAGAGGAAAATAGGGAAAAATAGTTGGAAGGAGCATACCTAGATGGTTGGTTTCACAATGACAGGTCCCATGCAATCCTAGAAAGTAAAGAAAAATTAAAAAAAATGAAATTACTTACCTAAAGAAATGATAAAAAAAAATAACAAACTAAAAAAAATAGAAAAATAGCTAAAATTAGAATCAAGTTTGGTGGACTGACCCACTCAACTCCATCTTTTCCTTCCCATCTTGAGGTTGAAATTCCAAATATAGTTTTAATCGTTGACCATTTACCTTAAAAATATCACCATTGTTGGGGTTCTAAACTTCAATGGCCCCATAAGGATAGACAGTATGAATAATGAAAGGACCAGACCACTTAGAGCGCAACTTACCTGGAAAGAGATGCAACCGTGAATTGTATAAAAATACTTTCTGACCTGGTTCAAAAGATTTTCTCAAAATGTGCTTGTCATGAAAGACCTTCATACGGCTCTTGTAGATCTTTGCATTCTCGTAGGCATCATTCCTAAGCTCCTCGAGTTATGCCAATTGCAACTTCCTGTTCGACCCAGCACTATGTATATCAAAGTTAAACTTCTTAATAATCCAATATGCTCTATGCTCCAACTCCACTAGCAAGTGACAAGCTTTGCCATACACGATCCTATAAGGAGACATCCCAATCGGTGTTTTGAACGCCGTTTGATATGCTCAAAATGCATCAGTGAGTCTTAATGACCAATCTTTTCTGTTAGGTCGAACTATCTTCTCCAAAATATGTTTAATCTCCCTGTTTGAAATTTCTAGTTGCCCACTTGTTTGTGGATGATATAGATTAGCAACCTTGTGAGTGATTGAATACCTCACCAAAAGAGAATTAAATGGCCTATTCCAGAAGTGAGACCCTCCATCACTAATTATAGCTCGTGGAGTATCAAAATGAGAGAAAATATTATTCTTCAAAAATGTCACTACAACCTTGTGATCGTTGGTCTTGCACGGGTTTTCCTGGACCCATTTTGACACATAATCAACTCCAACAAATATATATAAATAGCCAAACGAATGTGGAAAAGGTCCCATAAAATCAATACGCCACACGTCGAATAATTCAATAACAAGAATAGGATTTAGAGGCATCATATTTCTCCTTGAAATGCTTCCCTACGTTGGCATCTATCACATGAAAAACAATATGAATAAGTGTCACGAAAAAGAGTAGGCCAATAAAAGCCATATTGTAAAATCTTTGCTGTAATCTTTTTAGCACTAAAATGGCCTCCACAAGGCTGATCATGGCAAAAAGATATCACATTTTGAATTTCAATGTCCGGGACACATCTGCTTATAATCTGATAAGCACAGTACTTAAATAAATAAGGATCATCCCAAAATAAAATTTTCACTTCAACTAAGAAGTTATTCTTATTTTGTTTGCTCCAATGCTCAGGCATTTTACCTATAACTAAATAATTGACTATGTCAGCATACCAAGGTGCCATATCAATACTCATAAGCTGCTCATTAGGAAAAAACTCATTTACAAGTAAATTCTCTTCTATAGGTTCAAGGACGATACGAGACAAATGATTAGCAACAATTTTCACGCCCTTTTCTATCCTTAAACTCTATGTCAAATTCTTGAAGCAACAACATCCACCTAATCATCCTAGGTTTTGCATCCTTTTTAGTTAACAAGTATTTCAGAGAAGCATGATCAGAGAAAACAATCAGTTTACTCCCGATAAGATAAGATCGAAATTTATCAAGTGTAAAAACAACTGTTAACATCTTTTTTTCAGTGGTAGAATAGTTCAATTGTGCATCATTCGGTGTTCTACTAGCATAATAAATCACATGAGGCAAATGATCTATTCTCTGTCCTAAAATTGCTCCTACAACATCATCAGATGCGTCACACATGAGCTCGAATGGCAATTTCCAATCAGGAGGTCGAATAATCGGTGGAGTAGTCAACAAACTTTTCAAATTTTCAAAAACTTCTAAATAAGAGTCATCAAAGACAAAAAGAACATCTTTAACAAGTAAATTGTATAAGGGTCTAGAAATTTTGCTGAAATCTTTAATGAATCTCCTATAAAAACCAACATGCCCAAGGAAAGATCTTACTTCTTTTACAGATTTTGGGAGTGGTAGATTAGAAACAAGATCAACCTTTGCCTTGTCAACCTCAATACCCCTCCTAGAAATTATGTGACCAAGAATAATACCTTGTTTCACCATGAAGTGACATTTTTCCCAATTAAGAATTAAGTTCTTCTCAATACATCTCTGTAAAACTAGAGTTAGATGGTGCAAACATTGGTCAAAAGAATCTCCATAAATAGAAAAATTATCCATAAAAATTTCAACAAACCTCTCGACCATATCAAAGAAAATACGAAGCATACATCTTTGAAAAATAGCAGGGGAATTACATAAACCAAATGGAATTCTACTATATGCAAAAGTTCCAAAAGGACAAGTGAAAGTGGTTTTCTCTTGATCCTCTGGAGCAATGGGAATCTGATTATAGCCTGAATAGCCATCTAGAAAGCAATAAAAATCATGTCCTATTAACCTATCAAGCATTTGATCAATAAATGGGAGAGGAAAGTGATCTTTTCTAGTTATAAGGATTAATTTTCTACAATCAATGCACACGCGCTGTCCTATAGTTGTTCTCGTTGGAATCAATTCATTGTTAGCATTAGCACCCACGGTAATACCAGACTTCTTTGCAACTACATGCACCGGACTTACCCAACTACTATCAGAAATAGGATAAATAATCCCAGCATCTAACAATTTCCGCACTTCATTTCTCACAACATCTTTCATATTGGGATTTAACCTACGTTGCATCTCTTTAGTGGGTCTAATATTTTCCTCAAGATGAATACAATGCATGCAATTAGCAGGATTTATACCTTTAATATCTGCAATGGTCCATCCTAATGCCCCTTTATGCTCAGATAAAATATTTAACAACTTACCTCTTTGCTCACCATCAAGGGAGGAAGATATCATTACCGGTAAAGTTTCTGACTCTCCCAAGAATGCTATTTCCAAGTCCCCTGGCAATGTCTTCAGCTCCAATTTTGGTGGGTTTTCAGTTGCTGGAATATTCTTCTTCTCTTCACTAGGTGAAAGTGGCTCAATTTTTGCTCTCCAATTACTTGTATCCATGATAGGCATTGAATTAAGCAATGCATTCACTTCATTAATTGCACTATCAACATCAAAAGAACATCCAAAATGAGTTAAACACATTTCTAGCACATCACTTCATTAATTGCACTATCAACATCAAAAGAACATCCAAAATGAGTTAAACACATTTCTAGCACATCATCATAATTATTAGAAATAAGAGAATCATCAACTAATGACTCTATCATATCAACATCAACAGCTTCCCCATCGTCTAATGGTTGCTTGTTGATATTAAAAACATTCAATTCGAGTCATATTGCCAAAAGAAAGCTGCATCACCGCATTCTGCAATTGATAATAGCATTAGATGTTGCTAGAAAAGGACGTCCTAAAATAACGGGAATCTGTTTTGTACAATCTTCCTTGAGTGTCAAGTACAATAAAATCTACAGGGAAATAAAACTTTTCAACCTGTAGAAGAACATCCTCTACAATACCATGAGAAACTTTGACAAATCTATCAACAAGTTGTAAAATAACAGTAGTGGGTTTCAACTCGCCTAACCTAAGTTGCATATCTACAGAATAAGGTTAAAGATTAACACTAGCTCCTAAATCTAATAAAGTCTTCTCAATCTTATGGTTTCCTAGAACACATGAAATTGTAGGACAACCGGGATCTTTAAATTTCGGAGGAGTTTTACTTTGAATGATAGAGCTTACTTGTTCAGTTAAGAATGCCTTTTTGTGCACATCCAATTTCCTCTTTTTAGTACATAGATCTTTTAAAAATTTAGCATAGGTGGTACTTGCTTTAACAGCATCAAGTAAAGGGATGTTTATACTTACCTGCTTGAAGATTTTCATCATCTCATTGATAGTGTTACCTTTCTTTCCTTTAGCTAACCTTTGTGGAAAAGGAGTTTTTGGAATGTACGGTTGCGGAATATCTTTACCTGAAATCTCCTTCGATGGATCTTGATTTGGCACTTCCTCAATGGAAACTTCTTTAGATTTCTTTCTAGTTGGGCTCTCTACTTAATTGTCAAATAATTTACCACGTAGCTCCAACATTGTGCATCCTCTTTGGATTAGGAAGTGGTTGACGCGGGAATTTTCTTTTTTCAATAGTTTTGCCAAGTGTTGGACAGAGAAAGCTAATTGTCCAATCATTTTCTCCATATTAGACATAGAATTTGTTTGAGAATTCTGAAATTCTACAATTGTCTAATTCTGTTGATCAAGTGCTGCTTGTGTGGACTTAGCTAACTTCTCAAATGCCTCTTCCCATGGTTTTGGTTGTGAAAAGTTCTAATTGAATTGTCCCATATTTTGCTGAGGAATTTGACTTAGCATACCATTTTGTTGAGAACCTTGTGACCATGAGAAATTTGGGTGATCTCTCTATCCTAGGTTGTATGTATTAGAATAAGGATTATAGGATGGTTTTCTTATCATGTTTAGGGCATTAGCTTGATCAGGGTACTCATCTGGTCCAGGCTGGTTACTGATAAATGGCTCGTTTGCGGGTGTCGTTGTCAAAGAAGCTAGTTGGCGAGAGATGCCTTCAATCATTCCTTTGACTTCTCTAATCTCCGAACTAGAATCATTACTTCGAATCTCATATATTCCTCGTTTCTTTCCTTCAGTTCGAGAAGAACGGCTCCACTGTTGAGAATTTTCTTTTTGTTTTTGAAAGAAATTCTAAATTTCAGTTGTATTTTTAGACATAAGCTCTCCATCACTTGTAGTCATCAACCTTTCTTAAATGTGTGGTAGCAATTCCTCCAAGAAATATTAGCAAAGGTGCCATTTTTCATAGCCATGATGTGGACACTTTAATAACAACCCATTGAATCTCTCCCATACTTCATAAAATGGCTCATCGTCTCTCTGCACAAATTTTGAGATTTCCCTGCGAAGAGCATTTGTTTTGTGAACGGGAAAATATTTATTCAAAAATTTAGCTACCATTTGTTCCCAAGAAGTAATGCTATTAGACGGCAAAGTATTAAAAAATGATCGAGCTTTATCCTTTAAAGAAAATGCGAACAATTTCAATTTAACATTATCAGGAGTGATATTCTCATATTTAAAAGTTTCACATATAGCATAGAAATTACTTAAATGATTATACAGCTCTTCTTTTTCCAGACCATAAAATGATGGGAGACAATTAAGTATACTAGGTTTGAGTTCAAAAGTTCAAGCAGCTACTTGAGGATATTGAATGCATGACGTGTTCAAGTTAGATAAAGACTAAAATAATCCTTAAAAGACTTCTCTTCAGTTTTATCAGCCATCTCAATTTTTAGTATATTATTGTCAATTTTATCCGTGGTTATAATTTGTTTTCTTTGATGAAAAATTCTCTAAATCTCACTATCAAATGGTTCTAACTCAAAATTGAGAGATCAACGACCACGCATACAGCAAATTCTTTTTAAATTTTTTAATTGAATTTTTTAAAGAAATCAAACTAAATAACAAGCAAAAAATAAAAAAAATCGCAAACTAACTAGCCTACTAACAAAATTTAAAATAAATAAATAAATAAAATAAAATAAAATAATAAAATAAAGGAGCAAGAACACCTGATTTTCTGCCTTTGTGGAAATTCTTATTGACCACGACCAAGTCCTCCTACGATAAAGTTATTCTGCAAAAATAAAAAACAAAATGGTCAAGACTAAATAATAATAATAATAATAATAATATTTTAAGCTAATTAACAAAATAAAAATAAAAAATAAAATGAAAGAAATTAACTAAGGCTAAATCAACTTTCTAACGCAGTCCCCGGCAACGACGCCAAAAACTTATTGTCAAATTTTAAATAACTTGCAAGCACACAAATCTATTAAAATATAGATTTAATGAACAACAAGGTCGAACCCACATGGACTGTAAATTTAAAAAGTATAATTTAACCAAAATTAACCCGTATGCTAAACTAATTAAAAACAATTTGATTCTTTTTATATTTTCAATTAATTAAAAAAAAGAAACAAGTAGAGTAATTGAGCTGAATAATTAAAATAAATATCAAGAAGATTAAAATAACCAAGGTTTCGGAATCCACCACTATTCAACCCAGTAATTCTCTTATCATCATTTAATTCACAAGTTTGAGTGACAAATCGAAATCAATATATTGTCTATCGATAAATTTATCAGCGAGGCCCAATTAATAAAATCTAATGTTGGTCCCCCTCCACTACTTCTAATAGATTCACCAAGCATTTACGGTAACGAGTGAATTAAAGAAAACAAAGAATCTAGAAATCAATAGCCCAAGTATTCGATGTATCGAATCAAATTGCAATCTCACGATAAATCAAAGATAATTATTTAACAGTCAAAGCACAAAGCATAGATTAATTAAACTATTATCTAACAATCACCAATACATGATAAAAGTTATGAAAGAAATCAAATTTAATTACTTAATGAAGAACGAACCGTAAACATCAATCGCGCATAAAAAAATTGAATTGTGAATAGAAAATCACATAGTCGAATAGGGTTTCATCCTAACCCTTAGTATAAGAAATTTAGAAGAACATAATTAAATAAAAGTAACTAGTTGAGATAGAACCAGCCATTGGAGAAATAATACCACAAGAATCAAGGTTGCTTCATTTCTTTTATTCTCGAGCCGTCATTTGTTTTCCAATTTCTGATCTCGTCTTCTTCGTTTTTTCCCTCCTCCACCACAATTTTATGACTTGCTGTCAATATGCACCCACTGAGTCCTTTTCCCATTAATTGGCATGATGGGCTTTGTAGCCCATTTAGCAAATTGACCTTGTATATGCATATCTTTGTTGTTGACCCTATTAAACCATAAATAAATAAAATACTAATTAATATTAATAAAAAAGGTAACTAGTAATATGAAGGTTAATAGTAAAATTAATAGTATAAATCTGCTCATCAAATTACTTTAAGCTTAGGAAGATTGTACTTTGTATTAGAGCAACTCCAATGCAAATGTCCATCTTGAATGTCCAAAGAGGAGAGATGTAGACATAACAAATTGCATGGGTCCCACATTTTCTCTTTTTTAAAAGTACTTTTATCTCATTTACCCTATTTTTTATTCTTTCTTCCTAGCTTCCTGTGCATTTTCTAAAATCACACAGTTATCTACACACTTTCTACTATTATTTTATTATTATTTTTAAATTAGTTTCTATCTCTCTCCTTATTTTCACATTTCCCTCTCTTTTTTCTCTATCATTCTTTCTACTCTACTCCAAATAAAATAATCTTATACTCTATCTTTATCCTCCACATCATCCTAAATATCCAATATTGCATTGGAGATATTCTTGATTAGGTTTTATAGTTACCTTTTCTGGTGGACACAGTTTTCCTTCCGAAGAAGGTGGCAATATTAAGAGCTTTTTTGGTTGGGGATAACTTTTATCACAACAATTTTCTCTCTCCTTTTCAACCACACACACTTTTCAATACAATATCAATCATATATTTTACACGGAATACCATGCGTATCAATTTTATACTCAATCAAACAAGCTCCAAGTTTCTGAAAACAATAAGGCCATCTCCACTGCGGAATTTGATCAAGTGCACCAGGGTGCACCATAATTATAGTGCTCATGGGTGCTTTTACGGGCTCATTCGGTGTCCGTTTTGAAATCCGGGACCGGATTCAGATTCAGCACGATGAGAGGGAGCTCCAGTAGTTTGGAAAAAAAAATTTCAACATCGTGATGGCCGGTCAAAGTTTTGGCCATCTCTAATTCACCCATGAATTGTGAAATTTTAGATGCCACATGTGAACCAATTAACACAAAAACATGTCTCCAATGCAAGTTCACAAGGCAAGTGTGCAACTGATCTGGCAAAACAAATTCCAGACGACTGTCCCAATTTAGATGGCCCGTCCTACGTTCTGAGTCAGCAAATTTCACGTGTCTCGAGGAAAAATCACTGTAGAAGCAATTTGGACTTTGGAGGCAAAAAATTATCCTTCCCGTCGAGGAGATGAAATAATACTAGCCTCCAACACAAATTGGTTCTGATCGACATCGAATATTATCCCCTTCACACGAGAAGATCTCGTGGGAAATTTCTCTTGCCGTGCCTCTTCAAGGTTGGATCTACATAAGGTATTATCTTCTCCATGGCAATCAACGTTCTTCACACTGTCATTTTAACAAATAAGTTTTGGGCGAAATCTAAACGGATTTTTTCTGGAAAAACCTTGATCTATTTGGCTTTTTCTGGCAATCTAACTTTTGGGGTAAATTTCGTATTGAATCACTCAACTGAAGATTTCTTTAGGAAAAAAAATCGTTCAACTGAAGAGACTTACAATTGAGGGAAGAGACGAACAATTGAGGAAGGAAGAGAAGGAAGAAGGAATTTACCAATAAATTTTTTTTCTTCAGTTGGTTGAAGATGCCATTGACGTTTCTTTCTCTTTCTTCACTTTATCTCTGGACAAGATAGAGTAGACGACATGCATTGGAGAGGTTTCTTTCAATTGGGCTGTCTATTTCTTAAATGGAGATCCACGTTTTTAAAGGCCCACAATTTAATGGCCACATCAGCTCCAATTGATAGTATGCATTTGCGATAGCCTAAATGTAGTTTGCTAACTAAGCAAATTTTTAGCACTTTATACACGCATTTCCATATCTAGCAATATTAAGTTTCTAAATTGATTAAAAAAATTGCAAATTTCCATGTAATTTGCTGAATTAGCTGATATGCCTGCCATATGTGCATACACACGCTTTTCGATAATTATTAATTAATTGATTGAATGAGCTATTCATTTTTTCCGTTTATGAATACAAATGTGTTTCCGTATGTAATCAAAACACCGAAAATTAGCTATTTGGTCAATTGCTCGCTAAGCCCACAAAAAGAAAAAAAGAAAAAAAGAAAAAATATTTCCCATGGGTGGAAAATTATGTGTAAAAACATATACTGAAATTCCAACTTTTATTATATTAAGGGCATTTGACCAATAACTACACTTATGGAGAAAACTTGCCCACTAAATCATGCACATCTCTTTTTTGACCATTAACTAATGTTTTACACAATAAGACAAAAATAGAATTTAAAAATTATAAATTTACAACAATGTCACTCTAATAAAATAAACATCCAAATTTATAATAATGCCACTCTAATAAAATAAACATTCAAATTTACAACAATGTCACTCTAATAAAATAAAGTAACCGCTGGAAAGTATTTTAGGATTTATTTTATGCATTGTTTATTTATTTTCCTTGTTTATTTAGTTTCCTAGTTTAGATAGTTTCCTAGTTTAGATAGGTTTCTTCTCCTATATAAAGGAGTGATTGTAACCCTATTTACTCATACCAATACATTATTAATCTCGCTTCCGCATTATATTTCAACTTGGTATCAGAGCCAGGACCCATATTTAGCCATGTGCACGGGAGAGACAATTCCATTACGAAGTTGGTGGGCTCTAGGGTGGATCATGAAGCCAAGAAAAAATCCATGGTTGGTTCTTAAGGTGGTTGTGTCCATGTAAGGCGGTGGCCGAGAGCCAAGCGATGGGCGTGTTGGGCCTTGATAGGTATGTGGATTGGCTCTTAGGCGGTTGTCCCACGTGAAGGCGATGACCGACCAGCGATGGAAGAGGTGGGCCTTGAGAGAAAATTGGATATGTGGGCTATTGATTAAAAGGGAGCAAGTTAATATGGTACTTCGTTCGAGAGGGGGATTGTTGGGAATATGCGAACGAAACCCCACATCGACTAAATATGGGTTAAGTGATGGGTTTATAAGGGATTGAGTTACTCCGCCAATAGGGTAACCTTTTTGGGATGGAACCTCAATTCTAACGATGGTATCGAGCAGGTTTCAGATCTTGGTTCTCCATGAGCGTGGCCATTTGGCTCGCCCGATCCGTCTCGAATCTTTTCAAGTGAAATTACCCTCTACCCATTATTAGGGTTTCAAGATTGGATCTAAAAATTAGAATTCCAAATTGAAAGCCCTTTAAAAAATCCCAAATTTAAAACCCACACGCATGACCCCTTCTTGATCTCGACCCACATCACACACCATCATCCAACCAATGTTAGGTCGGTCGCTCACTCGGCGTGACTCGCGCCGGAATTTCTCCGTGCGACGGACGTCCACATCGCGCCCACACGCCGCCCGTCCATCGGATCGGCGCCTCGCTTCTTCCGGCGGCGTGGCGTGGCGATCATGGTCGGAAAATCTATCGACCAACATCGGTCTGCTTCACCTTAACCTCTGATTGCAATTATGAACTCGGTGTGTGGAATTTCACCCAAATATTGGTCGATTTGCCGAAATAGGTGCGAACCGCAAGTTTTCTTTGATTTCTCCCCTTTCCGGCCTTGTTCGACCCTTGTTGTGGAGGTCGATTAGGTGTAGTGCTAAGCAGGGCCTTTGTTTCAATTTGTTTCACCTTGTGGACTTGAAAACCATCTTGACTTGCTTGTTTTTGGGGGGCTGATTTGTTGAGTTTTTGGGCCTTTGTTGTTGATCTAGTTTTGTTTGGGTTTAGTTGGGTTTTTTTCGTTAAGAGGCTGAGATTCTATTGGATGTGTTATTATGGGTTGTTATTGTGGGCTGCAGATATTTGGCGATGGGTGTAATCTTTGATTTTTGGGCTATTATTTAGGTTGAAGATGGTGATTGGTATTTTTCCATTTGGACTTTGTTGGAGCTTGATTATTGGGCTGGTATTAGAATTTGGCCCATTATTGGAGTGTCCACTATCCAATTATTTTTCAATCCCTCAGTTATACTATGCCAATTCAGCCCTCTCTTTTGGATTTTTCATTTCAGTCCCTGTTATCTTTTGGGGCTTGTTTATTTCAGGAAAAATTGGCAAATTGGTCCCTGAACTTTTGAGGAATTATTTTTCAGTTTATAATTCCTACAAATGACCCTTTAGTTCATCCTCTCGTTGTCTAGATGATCTCTTTAAGGTCCCAATCTTTCTGATTATATTTTGGGATGCTACTTTTGATCAGAACTGCTATTGAGGTGTTTTATGATCGGGCTTTTGCATGTGATGTTCAAACCCTTAAATTGCCACACTATTGATTTTTTGACTTGCAACGGCCTATTCAGAGTTAAGTAACCAATCTTTCACGGTTGACTAGCCTTCTGGTACGTTGAGGTATTTACGTATTTGTCGAGAGACTTCAAATGACCTCTCTAAGCGTACATTTAGGTTTAGTTGGTTCAATCTTTTTGGTGCTCCATGGGGATCGACAGGTCATGATTTTCTATATTTAACCCTAGCTTTCTCAGGTTGACTTAGACCCCCACTTGAATATGGAAGGACCAGGCAATTCTCATCTATGCTAGGGAAAGCACTTAACTACTTGGAATTGGAAGAATGGGAGAGTTTTTTGCTACTTGGAGTTGCAATTAGAATTGGCTACCATTTGAAGATGGAGTGCAATCAGAGTTGTCAATCGATCACAAATAGTCGGGCATCCTACCGCTCTACAATTCCACGTTCCATGCATTATGGTCCAAGTTGATGCTGTGTGGATGCATCAACTTGAGGGGGGGTGTTGGAAAGTATTTTAGGATTTATTTTATGCATTGTTTATTTATTTTCCTTGTTTATTTAGTTTCCTAATTTAGATAGTTTCCTAGTTTAGATAGGTTTCTTCTCCTATATAAAGGAGTGATTGTAACCCTATTTACTCATACCAATACATTATTAATCTCGCTTCCGCATTATATTTCAACTGTAACAAATATTCAAATTTACAACAATGTCATTCTAATAAAATAAATATTGAAATTTACAACAATGTCACTCTAATAAAATAAACACATTTTCCCTCTCCAAATTACCATTACAAGTAATCTTGCTCAACATTCAACTTTTCCTTTCCCCATTTTCGACTTTCTCACTGTACGCACATTTTCTCTCTCTGATTACCGTCATAGGTAATCTCAACAAATATTCAATTTTTCCCTTTCTCCATTTCCGACTTTCTCTATCTACGCACTTTATCTCTCAAGATTATCACCCAAGTAATCTCGATCAACATTCAACCTTTCCATTTCCCTATCTCCGACTTTCTCTCTCCATGTACTTTCTCTCTCTATATTACCTCACCAGGTAATCAGGTTACCACCACAAACAATCTCGTTTAACTTTCAACTTCTCTTTCCCACATCTTCGATTTTCTCTATCTGCCCATTTTTGTTTCCAGATTACCGCCACAGGTAATCTCGATCAACATTCAACTTTTCCTTTTTCTTCGTCACCGACTTTCTCTCTACACTCTCTCTCCACCCAAATTACCGCCACAAACCTCAATCAACATTCAACTTCTTCCTTTCCTCCTTTCTCACTTTCTCTCTCTATACACTTTTTCTCTCCAGATTACCTCAGCAGGCAATTAGATTACCACCATAAGTAATCTCAATCAATATTCAAATTCTCCCTTCATGTCTCTAATTTTATCTCTCTATGCACTTTCTCCCTCAAGATTATCTAGCCAGGTAATCATATTACCACCACAAGTGATTTGGATTAACATTCAATTTATCCCTTCATGTCTCCGAATTTCTCTCTCTACATACTTTCTCTCTCCAAATCACCTCGCTAGGTAACTAGATTACTACCACAAGTAATCTTGGTCAACATTCAACTTCTCTATTCCCATCTCCGACTTTCTTTCTCTATGCATATTCTCTCTCTAGATTTCCTCGTCAGGTAATCTCATTATCACCACAAGTAATTTCAATTAACAATCAACTTCGCCCTTCACGTCTCCGACTTTCTCCCTCTCCGCACTTTCTTTTCCAGATTATTTCGGCAGGTAATCAGATTACCACCACTAAAATCCAAGCATTCACTTGATGTGTTGATCTTTCTATGTTGGAAATACTATGACCACTCTAATATTATTACCTATCCCAATAATATTATTACCTATAACAGTAATAGTATTACATGCCCAAATAATCATAATTAGAATACTAAATCTACAGAGAATTATTTAATTTCCCTTCAATCAATTTCAAACCACTATGTTTTGTCTTAATAATCTCATTTTGAAATATTTGATTTCACTAATAAAATTCATAGACAAACAAACTAGCCAAACATAACTCGTCGGTGCTTAAATTTAAATCTGAAAAGTGATTTCTTTAACATGTGCATTATTAAACAATTTCGACTCTCATCTCAAACCACAGATTGTAAAAGTTAGCATGTAAACTTGAAGGTAAATCTCAAATGTCCCATACTAACTCAATAACCTACCACCAACATCACACCAAATAATAATAATAATAAAATAAAAACTACAACCAACATCACAATAAAAATAGAATATTACATATCCCTATAATTATATTACATACCATTGCAATAACATTACCCACCCTAGTAATGATAATCTAAACACTGGAGAGAGAAAGTGAGAGACGATGGAAATGAAAAGTTGAATATTTTTAAGATTACCTGGAGTGTTAATCTGAACAGAGAAATTGAAATACCAGTGAAGCGAGAAGTTGGATATTTATCGAGATTACCAGGGTAGGTAATGTATATTACTTGTTGTGGTAATCCATATTACTTGGAAAGGTAATATTTGTACGTCCATTGATATTTATGAATTATTATCAAGAGTATTGAATGAAGTATAAAGTTATCTTTATACTTGAAATATTTTTTTTGTATCATGATGACAAATTTATTTATGTTATCTTCAATATTATATTTGTAGGCGAGTTTCATAAATATAGAAGAAAACAACGAAAAAGATGAGCAAAAAGGGCTAAAAGTGTCAAAAATTCAAAAGTTTGAGAACCAAAATGAAACAATTCAAAAGATAGAGGACCTTGGGTGTAAATATTCTGGGGTATTTTTGAAATAAAATTAAAAAATTGAGGACTAAAATACAAAATTTGAAAGTTGGGGGGACCTCTTATGCAATTTAAAAGATAGAAAAATAAAAGTGTGGAAAAAGAAGTATGTTGGTAAAGAAGTCCATAAATACCTAAAAAGAGTAATTTGTAAAATCACTTTTTATAAGTTGTAGTTAGTGGTTAAGAAATAAGATGTATTGATTTAGTAGGTAAAGACCAATTTTGACCTGTAGTTATTGGGTATTTTCTCTTATATTAAAGATTAAAGATTACTATCAATAAAATACAAGTATTTTCTCTTCCACTTTTCTATATGGTATGAGGAATAATGTTTTAGTACCGTCAAAAGCTTTTTAGTTATGGAACTATCGGGCCGTTTTGAGAATCCATCCGACCTCCATTTTGAAATCCGGGACCACATCTAAAATCAGCACAGCAAGGGGGAGCTCGAGCAATTTGAAAAATTTTCCGGTGATATCGTGGTGAGCCGTAGCGGTCGACCAAAATTTTACAATATTTTTTGCCTAAAATTATTGCAAAAATTTTGACCGACCGCCACTGCCCACCACAGTGTCATCGAAAAATTTTCAAAATTGCTAGAGCTCTCTCTTACCGTGCTGATTGCAGATATAGTCTCGAATTTCAAAATGGAAGTCGAATGAGGCCCGAAAATGGGTCGATGGTTCTGTAATTTTAAAATTATAGATGATTTTATAACATTTTCCATAGGATGAGGGCTAAAGCGCCTGACACTTTTAAGTATTCCAACCTGCGGGTCTGTGGCCATCTTTTTTCTTATTCTTTATTCATCGATATCTGTGTTTCTATACTATTTTTTGGTGAACAAGTTTTCAAGCCCGTGCGTTGCACGGGAATAAAACTATGTAAGTTGAAATTTGTGATAAAGATTAACGAAAAATGGATTATTTAACACACAACTCATAATTGTATTTAGTTGATTATAACTTAAAGTTAGATAAAATGCATAAATTTGGTAGCACGAGTTATCACAATCTTATTTAAAATTGAGGTTATATTTTAAATAAATTAGTTATTGTCAATATGTTCTATCTCGATGATTGCTATAGATCCACTTAGACATTATATTGAAGACTCACGATCCACCAAAAATAAATTTGCCGTCAACTTTTTCGTCATTTGGTCATAAAGATAAATGCATTCTTTATTTTTTATATAAATAATATTTTTTAGGCACAGTCTCACTTTGATTACTGATATAATTTTGTTTTAATCAAGTTTTCTTCCAAATCCTATGGATTGTCTTCTAATTGTGAGGTTGAAGCTAGCCTCAATGATATTATAGAAATCATAGATCAAAATATGGATTTTGGATCTTTGGTGGAAAAGTAAGTGAATCTTTTGTGTTTTATCGTATTAATAATCATATTATCTATTGTTTTCACTTTCATTGATGGTAGCATTTTTTCTTTTAATAATCAGATGTTGCTTCTCTACATCTACAAATGGGATTCAAATCTTTAGGTGGAACCGCAACGATATTACAGAAAAACTCATTTTGAATTAGGAATTTCATACGTTATTTTGTCCATGTATATGCCTTCATATATGTAGTTTCTGATATCTAAAATTCCCATTTAAATTTGTTTAAAAAAATTTTATTTGTCGTCAGTACATAAAATTTTTTTAATTGTTTATCATCTTAAGAAATTCATATCAATTTTTCATTTTTATTGAAGCTAAGTTATCAAACTTGTTTCTGTTAAGTCAATTAAATATTCAATTTAAATATGTGTGGAAAAACTGATAAAGTATTATAAATGCACGATGTTCCATAGAAAAAAATTAAATATAAAACAATCGAACATGTTTATTTAAAAAAAATTCAAAAAATGTGCTACCAACTATTGAACACCGAACACATGACGAATTCTTATTGATACAGTACAACTACAATTGAATTATTATCCAAATGGCAGTTTTTCAATTGTAACTTCCAATATAATAGATGTATGGCAATTTGCAATTTGCAATTGCGTTTAATTATTTTATAGTGTTACTCCACTTAATAATTATTTTAGCAAAAATTTTTAATTTTTTCGAGACAAATTCTTTAACAATTAACTATTTAATATATTTATTTATATTTATTAATAGATTATGAATAAGTCTTTTGAGTTGTTAGTAATTAGATGACACTTATCCATTGATTATTGGGATTAAATTTGTAAAAGAGTGTGCACATTCATTCTTTTGGGTGGGGGCTAATTTGAGGGTCAAAAAGTTGAAATTTTTGAAATTTTTTTGTCACATATTATTTTATTTGCGGAGAGCTATAATAAGATGAGTATAGTATTGATATTGTTATAAAAGTATAGAAACAATAGAGAGAATTTAGAGAGAATGAATTCTAAGGAATTCTCATGAATGAATTTCATTAATAACTGAAACCCTATTTATAGGAAAATTTCGAATGGCACAATCGTAATTACATAATTTCATCAAGGGTATAATAGTCATTCACATAAATAAAATATAATAAAAAAATCTCCTCACTTCCCTCATTAATTATATTTTATTATTAATATTATTATATTTATAACACTCCCCCTTGAATGACTATTAATACAAATGTCTTCTAGACATATTTGGAGAAAAACAAAAAAAAAAAAAAACTCCCAAACTGATTGCAGAAAAGCTTGAAGTGGTTATATACTGCTTCATCAAAACATTGCTCCCCCTGATGTCTATCAGTGGTATAGGAGTATTCACGTGTTGCCTCGTTAAAACCTTGTCAAGAAAACCCAGTGGGAAAAAACTTGATCGAAGGAAAAAGAGTACAGCTACTCCATCTGATTTCATATCTTGACGACGGATATCCTTACTTCTGGTAAAGGATTTCAATATCATCATTGTTTGGATCTAAAGCATTGTCTTTATTATAACTTGATCCAATAGATACATTATTTTGATTTATCCTTAGTCTTCAATATACCATGGATATGCCTCATTAAAACCTTATTAGGAAAAACCCAATAGGAAAAATCCTAATGAAGAAAAAAGAGTACATTATTCATGTAAATATGCCTTTAATGTTGCCTCATTAAAAACCTTGCTAGGAAAACCCAATGAGACAAAATCTCAGTCAAGGGAAAAAGAGTGCAATGCATATTTTATATAAGTATACTACAAGCATTTTAATATATTTGTATGAGTATCATATACATTGGTTGATACTCTTCGTTCATTTCCATGTCAATGAAATTTCACATTTCAATAATATTTATCACGTTAAATAGTATCGTGTCATATTCAGTGCTTATATGCAATTGATAATCTCATATTTCCATTGTATCAAGATATATATATATATATACCCCGAATCTCTTCTCGAAATTTTCTATTATTTGTGAGACTGCCTCATTAAAAATCTTGTTTAGGAAAAACCATTTGGGATAAAAACCTCAAATAAGGAAAAAATATATCTTACGAATTTTTCATTACAATTCCTTTGAGCTATTACAAACACTGTTATCTAAGAGTTTTATCCTCATTTTTCTTATCAAGCCCGTATATTATTTATTATAAGAGTGTATATTTCAATATTATTCTTCAATATATCTCAATATTTTCATTATCATTGATCATATGTAGCGCTACATTTTCATACCGTGTCGACACTTTTCAATTTCATTTCTTTCCCCATAATGATATAACTTATCGAGATATCTCATTATCAATCCTCTTTTAGGATTACACAATATACTTGAATTTATATACTCTTCAAGAGTGTATTCCTCCTTTATCAAAACCATCATTCATTATTTGCTTTGATATATATATTTGGGGAACTTTTATCAATACTTCGAGCTTATCAATTCATCAAAGCATATATAGCCAGTATATGAGATCGTTATATTTCAAATTCATATTTCAATCATTATACATTTCATATATCATTTTCAACTATTAATACTCCTCCTCATGTTAAGAACCAAACTCAATACAATTTGTATAATTTTCATCATATACATTTTCAGTATTTAGCTTTAATGGGGAATGTATTCAATCTGTATTTTGTTCTCGATATTGGCAAATCAATTTGAGGACTTTAAATATTTTTCCAATTATATCCCACTATATGCGCATATCCAATCATTTACGGCCTTATTCAAATTATTGGGATATATACTTACTAGCTTTATCATTAGATCTGGAATTCATGCTCATACCGTGAGCAAATTATTTCGTAAAATTTCAATTACGATATACATATGTGACTACATTGTGGATCCATATCATATTATTTAGTAGTCCACATAAAAGGGTGAGTGGGCTCATAACTCTCATCCCTTATATATATTCCAGATATATTTGGGATTTATTCCCAACATTGGCTAGCAATGATTTCATCATTTATCGAGAACAATCACTTCAATAATTCTTCCGGTTCTTGATTTGAAAAATTATTTACATCAATCGAACCGGAATCTGTATAGTGCTCAACATAATTTATTACTTTTATCATATGCATAGCTCACCGACATATCCCATCATGTTTCGGTGACATTATTACACATCACTGTTCAAGTGTTGAATCTTAATCTATACGTTTCATGTTACGATACTGTTTCAACGTGGAGCCTTGCCTCATACACGTTTATAAATCATCCAGATACTTATAGTATACACCATAATAAGGGTCTATATATGATAATGGATAATATATTCTCAAATCTTCAAAAATACTATCCATCACTACCGATCAAAATCCTAAAAAGGATTTATCGATGTAGGCTGGAAAGATTAAGGATATGCTAATGAATAAGGGTATCCCACAAGATATCCGATGCCTGATTGAAGCAAATGTTCGATTATCTGGTGAGATTTCAATTCCTTCTAAATACATGCCTGGTATGGGTAAAAGTAGTTTTTCAAAGAAATGGAGAGCAAAAAGATTAGGCGGATGCTACAAGTGTGCTCGGTGGACATGTGACACTCGATGTAAATCTGTGGGGTACTTGTCCAGAAATCGAGAAGATAAAATAGCATTCATTAAGGATGGATTGAGTAAGGAGCCTTTGGATGATATTCAACACGCTCTTGAGACACATCCTAGTGGACACGTACAACGTGAGCTAATGACCTTATGGGCCAAATTCAAAGATCAACAAACGTGTTACAGTTTTGAAAAACTTACTTTAGAAGATCCTGTTTGTAAATTTAGTAGAAAATTTTAGTATAATAATTTTCTCATATTAATGTAAGGAAGCTCGGTGTAATAACGGAGATTAATATATTTCTTTTATTTGTAAATATCGTTTTTCAATTTTTAAAAAATATATATGTATATATATATATATATTATTTTTCAATCACCGACAGCTATATGTCATTTCACTAAAATTTTTCTGCCTTTTTCTCTTTCATATTTGTCAAAAAGTAAATAGTACAATCAATTATTGGTTTGAAAATTTTCCTTTAAATAGAGGGATTCGTGTCTCTCATGTTCATACATTAAAAGTATAGTGCAAAAAGAGAGATAGGAGTAGAGATGGATGTGGAGATTTTAGAATCATCTCATACAAATCAACCTTTACCTTACCAGATTAAAACCGTATGTATTCTTGGTGGGTCTAAACTGGTAGGCCATATCCAATATGTGGATATGGAAAACCAACTCGTAAAAGAGTTAGAGAGACAAAAAATCAATATACTATATGGAGGAACCAACAACAAACTTTTAACTAGACTTATAATGGTCGCACCATCATAGGGAATAAGAGTTTCGAGTATAATACCTTTCCATCGAGTTGGATCTAATACTCGAATTGGAGCCAGTTCTACCATGGGTTCAGCTGGGTTGGTGCTACAAGCGCAATCCATCCACACTGCATGATGTATATGATGAACAATAGTGATGCTTTCATTGTCCTTCTAGGCGGCTATAACACACTGGAGGAAATATTCAATATACCATCATGGGCACAGTGGAACTTTCATATCAAACCAATAGGTTTGTTGAATATCAATTGTTTCTTTGATGGCTTACTAGTGTTCCTAGATCAGGGTGTAAATAATAAGTTTATCTCTCATTCAGTGAGAAAAATACTTATTTCTGCTAGTACTGTTGATGAACTACTCATCAAATTTCATGCATATGTTCAAGAATCTATGGAAGCCGAGATCCATCGATCACAGACCACTGGTGTCAAGCGAAAAAGAAATTCGAATCCTTTAGATATTTCATTATGAACCCTGATGCTAGGGTGGCAGAGCTACGGAGTATCTATACTCTCGAGACGCACCCTTCCTTTATGAGTTCAATATATATTTTCTTTTCGTATTTCTATATTTCCGAGTGTTTAATGCCATCTTTTGATATTCTCAATATGTTCCACTTTAACTTATTTTCTACTTTTTTTAGAGCAATAATAATGACATCATGTTGGCTTTATTTAGATACAGAAGTCTGTTGATTATGTTTCTTCAAGAGCATTTTATTCTTATATCAATACGATCTCATTTCATCACTGAAATTATTTCATATGATCCCACCATGCGATATATTTCCTTTGATCTGTCAATTGGGATCTATTGAGCATTTTATTTTCATCTATGTATCTAATGATAATTTCTGATACATCTTGCTCAATTTTCTCCATCAATATTCAATAGACGTGGAAAATGAACATTCCTTTATTAAATGCTTCTTTAAGAGCATTTCTCATCATATCACAATATACTAATCTCATAATGAGATTTTTCACCACGGTATATTTTCTTTCTCTTTTATCACAATGAGATTCTTTGAGCAATTTCATTTCATCAATACATACAACAATAAATTTTGGTGTACTTGCTCAAATTCTTTTATTAATATCAATATGATATTCTTATAAAAAATGTATAAATCAGTTATCCTTATTTAGTACCAATCGTGGGGTTTAATCCAACCACATTTGTAATAAGTATTCCAAACGTGTGGTATAATCCACCACATTGAAAACATGCATACCAATCGTGTGATATAACTCACCACATTGGAAATATATGCGAAATTTAAAGTGCGTAAATTTAAATTGTAGAAATTAAATTTCCTCCAATAGGTGGTCAAACCTACCTTATGGGAATTATTGCAATAAATATAAATTTACGGAATTTAAATTGCGCGAATTAAATTGCATAATGATTAACTACTTCTTCAGAAGTAGGGTCTGCTTAGTAGAAGGCATTACCCATCACTTGTCATATAACGTGCAAAAATATATAAAACCTTCCGATTAGTGACGGTTGAACCCATCATCAAGTAGGAGGTATTGCAGTATTTAAATTGCAATAAATAAAGTGCGAGACCCATCACTTGTCATATAACGTGCAAAAATATATAAAACCTTCCGATTAGTGACGGTTGAACCCATCATCAAGTAGGAGGTATTGCAGTATTTAAATTGCAATAAATAAAGTGCGAGACTTAAATATCTATAGAAGCAAATTTGTTCTAACTATTTCTTCAAAATATAATTATCGTCAAAGTAAACGGCCGTAGGTCGAACTATCGGCTGCTGCCAACCGCTACCAGTTGCCGGCGAAAGTGCCGCCTGACAGGTGTGTGGCGCTGCACATGCCTCTTTATAAAGTTTTGACATTATAAATATTAATACGTAAATATTCACAAGTCCAAGGACCATAGTTTAATATATTATTATATTATAAAGTAATATAATATATATTACTCTCAGTCCGGCTCTCCTACCCACTGTGGGTACCTTACGGTACCCATAGTCGGGGAAAAAAATTTTGGAGGTCAGGTGAGACCCCCCGCCATTAGGGGGCAGTTATGTATTATTCATCTAACTTAACGTAGATTCCAAAAAAAATTTAAAAAAATTTAAAAAAATTTTAAAAAAAATTTTTGCGTGCTGACGTGGAGCCACCTGATGGCGCCACGTCAGCGTGGGGATTGGCTTATGTTCCCCACTGTGGGGAATAGAGCCAATCCGATATTACTCTTTCGTATATAATACATATATAATTTTCGTATATAATATATATAATATATATCTTACCCTTTTTTTTGTATAGTATATATTATAATTATAATATATTATAATTTAATATAATCTATATATATATTAAAGAAGAGGTGAATACCGCACGGTTTTTATATAGTGGTTTTAGGACATAATTAGTTATTGAAATTGTGGTTTTTAACTAGGTATATTTATTAAAAATTGATGTAGTTTTGAGATTCGAACCTATGACCTATCATCAGAGTAATGATATCCTTACCATTTGAACCAACACAACTTTTTTGTTTTAATTTAATTAAAGCATGAATTTAAACTATTATAACTACCATTTGATTGATTGCTCTAACAATAATTTTGTATTTAACCAAATAATAAAATAATTGTTGGTTACAAAATAAGTCTTATTTCATAATTTAAATTGAATTTGATATTCAATAACATCTTTAATAAATTTATATCATTTACCAATTCTATCAATTAATTTTTAAATCTTATCATTTTAATTTATATTAATATTTTTGTGTGTTAGAATACTTTCAAAAGATTACTAACCATTTTTGTCTAAAAATCTCTATCTCTATCTGCAAATTTCTCTATGTCTATACATTCACCATTTCTCTCTACAAACATCTTTGTTTCTATTTCTTTCTTGAAATATTTCAAATTTAGGCTAGAGTTTTTAATAAATTGTATAAAACATATATCTATAGTACTATCTCCGTCCCACAAAAATAGGCTTGGTTTGACTTTCACATAGTTTAAGAAATGATAATTAATATTATTGGAAAAGTAAATTTTAGTTGTATTTTTTCAAATATACCCTTGCATTAAATAATACTAACTAATAACAATGTATATTAAATAAGTGTATAATTGGAAAATAGAAGAAATTAAATGCAAACAAAATAGAAACTGACATATATTTTGGGACCGACAAAAATTGAATACAAGCCTATCTTTGTGGGACGAAGGTAGTATATGTAAAATAGATATGATTCTACTTTTGATATAAAATAGTAGTTTTATATGTATAATATTATGAATGCACGGAATAAATAAAAATCCGTGTTGCCATGGGACGTCAAAAGTCCGTTGTGTGCATATGAACAAGTCGTTCTCTTTTTTTTTTTATCAAGAAAACTGGTGTGGATCGTGCTGCTACATGTTCGCCAAATATCTTTTAAAGGAATTATTATTCCATAAATAAGAAGATAGCAATCAGATTTGTTTTAACTGTTTAAAATCGTTTATATTTCATTGTTTCCTCAAATCTAGAGAAATTGAATGCGCATAAAATTTATTTTCAAAGCAGTCTTTGCATTCTTTGTTACGATTATCTTTTATATTTGCCAATTTATCATTTACCAATTTGACATGTAGAATAATTGATTTCTTTTATTTATTTGACCATCTATTTGCTAAAATCAGTTTTTAGATGAATAGTTTATTTATGATTAAATGTCATTATTTTATGTTTGTTTATTTCACTCAAACTATATTACACTTAATTGAAATATAAATTTAGATTATATATAGTTAATTGTTCAATTAAACCACCACCCCTTCGATCAAAAAATAATTTTTTTGAGATTGAATCTCGAGAGGTCATTGTGAAACAAGAAAATGATAGAGGCGGTAGCGCAATTCTTTGGTTTTTCAATGATTGCACATAGGTTCGCTGAGGCTTTGCCAAAGTTTGAAGTAGTCTTGAAAATTATTTAGTAGTTAATTTGAGGAAAAAAAGGTTTTTAGTAAGGTTAGACTAAATTGGTGCTATTACTTAATTTTTATTGTTTGTTTAATAAGTGAATGATAAGTAGAGGAATGGAAACAAACTGTATAGCTGGTACTTCCTTTTTTTTAAAATTTTTGGCGTAATAGATTTTCAGACTTTTGATCTTTCCCTTTTGCAGTGCTTATATCTTTGATTATTTTAAAAAAGAAATATCGAACTGTATATTAATAATCGATATTTGACACTGTCAATTTTTGTATTTCGCTCAAAGATTTTCCTAAATTTTTAAAGTTGGGTTGCAAACGAAATGCAATATATTTTTGAGGATTTATTTCATTTTATACAAAAATTACATTGAGTTACTTTTAAAAAATATTTCAAGACTTATATTAAAATGTATAAAAAATTATTTTTCATACCACAAAAATCAATCTACACAAATTTTTTTTTAGATTTCACGCAAACTTACACGGTTTTATTCCCGTGCAACGCACGGGAGTGAAAAATAGTATATATAATAAAGTAATACCTCTTCGTCCTTTTCTGTTTATATTTTCTCCCTCATTTTCAAATTCTCTACACGTTTCTCTCTGTTTCACTTTCGTCTTCTTCATCAATCATACTTATCATCATCAGGGCCATGGCACTTTGTCTATCCAATTTAGAGATGTGGATTTGCAAGATTGAGCAGCTTTTTTATTCTAATCATGCTAGGGAGCGCTAGAGAAAAGAAGAATAAGAACTGTTGGAATGTGAAGCTGTCAAAATAGGGAAGAAGAGAAATACGTTATGAATGTTGTGTGTTGAAGAGAGATTTTGTAGAAAATTGAGTATTTCAATTTGTAATAATCCAGTTTCTAATATAGAAGATCATCTATAAGATGCAACTGTAGAGCATACTTCTTTCATATTACTCAAAGGGTTAGAGACTTGCGCTGATAACGTGTTATAAAAGTAAGGGTTAGAGACTTGTGCTGATGACGTGTTATAAAAGTATATAAACAATAGAGAGAATTTAGAGAGAATGAATTCTAAGGAATTCTCAGGAATGAATTTCATTAATAACTGAAACCCTATTTATAGAAAAATTTGAATGGCACAATCGTAATTACATAATTTCATCAAGGGTATAATAGTCATTCACATAAATAAAATATAATAAAAAAAATCTCCTCACTTCCCTCATTAATTATGTTTTATTAATAATATTATTATATTTATAACAGATATATAATTTTTATTATTTTAAAAGTTACTTATTATATCAAAAAATAAATAATTTATCATTAAAAATAAGTAATTTTTAAATTAGTAAAAATAATATATCAAAATTATACTCATAATGAAGCTCTCGACGAATGGAATAATATAGAAAAAAAGTTCAAAAATTTCAAATTTTTATCCCTCAAATTAATCTTTCAAAAAGAAAAGTACTGTTCACCATCCTGAATTGGACACGTGACTATATTGGGACGTGAGTGATATTTGATAAAGTAATTAAACTCTACAATTTAAATTGGAATATTGTTAACAAGCTGGACACGTGTCAGGCAATTAGGTTGATAAGAATACAAAAACCCAGCATTTTCATAACAAATAGGATACGTATCAGCAAATAAGGTTTATTTGTCCCAAAACCACAGAAAACCAAAAAATCATGCACCACTACTTTGGCCTTGTTCTATTTGGTATTACCCAAATCCGCACTCAATTCCGTATACCTCATACTCATTTTCAACCACACACATTTCCCAAGATAATATTAACCACATATTTTTATACGAAATACCGCGCGGAACAACTAAGGCCTTGTTCTATTTGGTGTTAACCAAATCCGCACGCAATTCCGTATATCTCATACTCATTTTCAACCACACACACATTTCCCAAAATAATATTAACCATACATTTTTACATGGAATACCACGCGGAACAACTAAACCCCCAATCAAACAAAGCCTAAACCCGAATCAAACAAGGCCTTTATATATATATATATATATATATCCGAATATTCAACCTAACCGCAGATCTGAAAAGAAAAACCCTAGTTACTGTAGCTCTAACTGTTCCAGCGAGAGCCCACTGACTTCCGACGCAGTTTCCGGCAAACCCATGCGACGGCGACCACTCGCCGACCAGCCCTAGCCACCGGAGACCCCACCTGTGGCAGCGCAATCCTTCATTTGCCTCGGGTCTTGCGTGGTTTTCCATTTCCAGCGACGAGAAGCTGGTTTCTCCACTCCTTGTTGCTCGTCCAGCCTCGCCCGCGCCTCCTCTCACCTCGACGACCACCGGCGACACCTCGCCTGACCTCCGGCGAGCCTGGCCGACCTCCGGCAACCTCCGGTTTGTTTGTTTCCTCCCCTATTGGACATGATTTGGCTGATTTCTCGCAGTTTGATGTTCGATTGCGTTGATAATTGAGTTCTTTACTTTCGTTTGTTGGTTTGGAGGGATGTGTTGAGGTCGATTGTTCTTTCTGGTTTGGAGGGATTGTGGGCTCGTTGCTTTCTCTCCGTTTCTCTCTCTTTTCCTCCCCCCCACCCCGGCATTGGGGTTTCTGTTTGGTTGCTGTTTTTCTGCAATTCTACTGGTTTGTGGTTGCTGTTGACAAGAGAAGAGAAAGGAAGGGAAGAGAGAAGGCATACGAGGCAGGTTGAAGAGAGTGAGAAAGGGAAATACTTCTGATTTTTCCGGCCTTTTCTTTCAGGCGGTGGTGGCGGCTGATCTTGCTGCGTTTGTTGTGCAGTGCAGATTGGGGTGGTTATGATTTGTTGTTGGGCTTAACATGGTGTTCGGCTGCAGAGTCTTGGTTTGGGCTTAGCTATTAAGAGCTTTTGTTTAGGCCTTATGGATGTTTGTTGGGCATTACCTAGTGCGTTAAAGGCTGTCGCGTTTGATGCTGCTGATTTAAGACTTGATTTGTGAGTTGGGCTATATATCTTATTTGGGGGCTATGAATTTGGGGTTTCCAAGTTGATGGGTTTCAGATATGGCGATTTGGTGTTTAAGTATAAGCTGATATTAGGGTTTGCGATTTGCTGTTGGGTCAAACCTTTTATTTGGGCTGCGGATTTTTTTTTTTCCCTATTTCTGAGGCGGTTGAATTTGGTACTCAACTGGCTCAATCCAGTTGTGGAAAGTTAACATCTTCACTAAACAAAACCGAATTCAGCTTTTACAACAGCTCAAAACCCTACATTCAGCTCTCTCAAAACCCTAAGTCACCTGCTCGTTTCTTCACTGCCTCAACCCCCTTAATCTGCCTTTTGTACTGCCTCTGATCAGCATTTTTCGACTGCCAATCAATTGCCCAATTTCATACAGTCGCCTGAACTGACGGGAAGCAATCTCTTCTTCAATTAACCTTTATCAATTGCTGAACATCATTGGAGAATTTTATGGCTCTCTTCTTCAAATAATCGTTATTATGTCTCTCTTTACAGTTAACCATTATCAATTGCTGAAAATATTCTGAGAATTTTATTCCCTGTTCAATTGAAGTGTAGTTACCAATTGCCTCAAAGTTATCTAATTACTTAATTTGAATCAGTTCTCATTTGTGAAAATCATGGTATTCATATCTGAATTCAGTTTTTGATTTTGGTTTGACCTGCTTGTTATTAAAATGATTGTTCCTTGAATTTCCTTTAAACTGTTATTTATGAAATGAATTTAGGAATGATAAATTTAAATGTGAGTTGTGACATATGAGAATGATGTGGTTGATGCCTTGTGGTTGAAGGTATTTAACTTGGATTAGTTAAAGAGATTGCTAAGTTTTGGGTCTAAACCTAAATAAAGTCAAAACAAGTTTGTTACAATAGTGTTCTTGAATGTGGTTATTGCAATTAAAACAAGCTTTGAATATGGAAAATTTATTGATGCTTATTTGTATATTAAAACACGGTACACAGAACGGGCCCCGTTTGGAGGCAGGAGATGCACTTACTTGGTGCCCATTTGAAGGGGTGAATTGTGTCAGTATTATCATGATGTATATAACACTGATACAATTAAATAAGTAACACAACATGAATTTTTGTTCTTATTAAATAATAATTAGCTCTCCATCTGAAAACATAACATTCCTATGCGGCAATCCGACAGTGCTTAAGAGCGTTTAATTTATATGTTGCCTCCAGTTGTAAAATTCACAATTTGCAGGACTGGAATTGAGATGTATATGCAAGAATACTTCTAGCGCGTGCATATTTTTTGTAACAAGTTAAGACATCGTGCACTCATACGTGCAATAATATTAACAGGCTGTGCTTGCGCACATTCTGAGAGCTTGGTTAGTCAGGTGTACAACCGGTACATTTTTATTTTGCAGTTCATTTAGATTATTCCTGTTGTCAACCAGCACGTTTTGGGAAACTCGTTGAAGTGATAGATACAAAGTGTCAAGTTTTCTCACTATAATGGCAAAATACTATGATGTTGATGATATATTGGCAGAAGAAGAGGTGAATACTTGAATAGTAGCATATGTATGTATGTTTATCTGAGAGTGGTGTTCTAATATCTGTATTTCATTGTATTTTACTCTTGTGATTAGCTTGTTCCAGCTGTATTTCGACATGCTGCAAATAGTGTTGGCCTCTTTGACTCGAGTGATGATACAAATAAGGTATGTTTCAACTCCAAGGTTCCACTGTTTGGGTGAGGTTGTGGTCAGGTTACTAGATTAAATGCAATCAAAACTGGTATATCGTTCATTTTTCATTTTCAAGACTTCAACTAGTAATAACTGGTTTTCCCTTTTACATTTCAGGTTGAAGCTGGATCTAAAGTAGAACTACCCTTCTGGCTGGTCTGCGAGTTGTACTTGAGGCAACTTGTATCAATTCGGGTCCCACCATGTTTTGACAAAGAGTATGACTATATCTTATATTTATATGCTGATTTCTGTCTTTCATGAATAAACTGAATAAACAATTAAAAAAAATTGGGGAACACCAGTCTATACAGATGCAAAAATATCCGAATTTTATTCTACAAAAATAAGAAGGAATTTGAAGAAAATGGTATCTTGCTTCATGTGAGATGATGCAAGATGGAAAATGAAAAAGTGGTCCATTGAAAGAACCCAATTTAGAATATGCCATAACTTCCTCTACAAATAAAAACTTCTATTGCAAGTCCTTTAATTCAAAATGTTATTGACATCAGCGAGACACATGGTAAACAAGGTTTTATACCCCTTCCCCATTTCGTCTTTTGGAATCTAGGATCCTAAATGTAGCCTTAAATGAAATAGTTTGTTAAATTTTCCTCATGCCTAGGAAACTCAAGCGCCCAACTTGCATCTTTACGTTGGGATGGTTCTGGTTTGAGACTTGATTGTACGCTTGAATCCTTGATGATCTAGTCTAGGGCCTTAGGTTGAAAGGAGTTAAATTCTGCCCAGAATTTAGTTTATTTAGATTTATACTTTGCATTTTTTCTATTTTGACTAGGTATGTAATTCATGTTTCATTTAAAGTAGTATTGGCATGCACCCTTGTAAATAGAATGCTTATTTAAACTTCATGGCAAAAGAATTTGTCAGATTTGTTTGACCAATGGAAAATGACTTGCTTTGATACCAAATTGAAATAGAATGATTTAGACCGGCCAATTGATTGATAATCACCTAGTGAACTTGCAAGAAGAACACAAGAAGGCTAGAGAAGAAAGGAGAGTATTAGAGGAGCCAAGATAAACAAATAAATGAAACCTCTATTTATAAAGACTTGCAACTCGCCTAATCTAGTTGAAATACCAATGATCTCATTGCGAGCTCCTCTCATGCCCATGTTAGTTTCTTCATCAAAGATGGATATTCTTTCTGAGGAACCAAATTATGCATTTCTCGTACTTTGCTTCCTGATTTCTTGTTTGGTAATTACATAGGGAGGTTTGGTTCCTCACTTTGGGGACACGATAAAAATTTTTTCGTATTGCCCATCCCTAAAATGTGACGTTGCTCGCGTTGTTAGTTTTCGAACTTGTCAATTAGGCAAGGCACATCGTTAAACGCTGGCATCTACATTTCACTTCCCATTCTTCATCCTTCTAGGTGTGATTTTAGCTTGAATTTTGTCTTGGGGTTGCCTATGATTGCTCGAGGTCATGATTCCAGTTTTTATGGTTGATAAATTTTTGAAAGTGGCATATTTGATTCCATGTTCTAACTTCTAAGATTGCTGGTGCATCTCAAGCTGTTGATTTTTTTTGGCCAGAAGTTTGTTCACCTCAATGAGCTTTTTGTTTGTGTGCAACAGGGATGTCAAACTTTTTAATTACGTTTGGAAACTGTTTGGTACTACTATTAAATTGTCCTTTGTGTTCATCCCCAAACCAATGGTCAAATTGAAGTTGTCAATCATAGTTTAGGAAATTTACTACGTTGTCTAGTTGGTGAGAAGCCGGGGAATTGGGATTTGGTGTTATAGCTGAGCCTGCTCATAGTAACTCTCTGAATAGATCAATTGGCTGTGGTCCCTTTGAGATAGTCTACGTTTTCAAACTATCCCAAGCTTTTGACCTAGTTTCTTTGTCAATAGGCTTTTTGTCCTGCACCATCTGCTCAAGCTTTCACCGACCATATTCGTATCTTACAGGATGAAATAAAACATAGCGTATGTTTGTCGAAGTATCTGTCTCAAATATCATTTAGAAACCACCGATCTCACTGATATGACAATTTTTCTTATTTAGAAATCTATATTTACTTTTAGACCACAATACAAAAATCATTCTCTCTAAAATCTCTCCAAAACATACACATAATGTCGCTTTAAGTAATGATCATTACGAAACGGAAGTTGATTCACACCGTAGACATAACAGCGGTTTTTGATGGTGTAGATCTATATCATTACTGAGGCACGTTCGAACCTTCAATTTTGGCATCCTCTATATCTCGAGGTCATGTTAATCACCTGTCCCTAGAGCTCCAGATATTAGATATATTGATGAGGTGCTTGATGATTGGATTGTTTCTTCGAAATATGGAGGTCTTCGCAGATTTATTGTCATATGGAAAGGAAGTCCTGTCAGTGGCGCTACCTGGATAACAAAAGACAAGTTGTGCTTGTTAGATTATGTATAATAAACCCAAACTCACCAGAATCAAGTAATTTTAAGCCGAGAGAAATGATGCCAACATTGAAAGTCTATTATAGGCAAGAAAGAGTTAATTAACCTAAGAGTTCAGCTTATTTAGATTTATATTCCTAATTATTCTATTTTTAATAGGCTCTGAATTCCTGATTCAGTTAGATTAGGATTTGTACAAATCCTTAAAGACAAGGTCTATTTATTTGTTGTTTGGCTCTCCTGATTCTATCTGTTTCTCTTCTTCTTCCTAATTCACTGGTGATTGCTATTTTATTTGCAAGTCTAAAATCATTGTACATAATTTGATCATTGTCTTGTTTCTGATTCCATAATGTGCCATGAGACACTAGTAATTGATGGTTTACTTTTCATTTAGCTCAAAAGAATTTAAGGAAATCTATATGTGAGCAGCTAGGTTACTTATTTTGAATTTTAACTACTAGTTTGTAAGTTTATTTCCTTGAATATCCTGTTCTTGGGTTGATTTGTTGATTATTTTCTTGTTCCTCCAATTTTTTTCCCTAGATCCAAAACACGGGAGGAAATAGGGGCTGATGCTGCACACGTGGATCTCAGGAGTAGATGTCCATATTTCTATGAATTAGGATGCAAAATTGCACCACTGTGAGTTTATGTTTATTTTTTCCCACTTCGGATATCTTAAATGCCAAGGTGTCTGCTCCTCTAGGCATTGAATCACCTCTGGCATTTTGAATGTTTTATAACTTTGTTAATTGAAATAATTGTGTGATATGTTTTAACATTTGAGTCTTTTTTTTTTTAATTATTTCCAAAAAATTCAACAGTATTGGTGACAAAACCATAGGGCCAATCCTCCTTGTTGCATTTGGGATAAGATACAAAGAAGTGTTGATCAAGGCGCACACATTGACGTTAGCTACAGCTCCGAAATACTTGACACTTCTAACCAATGAGGAAGCTAAATGTAAGTATTGATTTACCTGCGGCTTGTTTGCAATAAAATGACTTTGTGTTTGTAACAAAATTCAATTTCATGGTTGTTAATTCATTTTTAAGTGTACGAGGCTGGTCAGTCTTCAATAGCTGCATTTAAAAAGTGGCGGACGGGTGGACCCCGCCTTCAGATGGCCCCTCTTCTTGGGAGAAAGAGGAAACCAACAGGATAGAGGTAATGGCAAACAAATGGTGTAGCTTGTTGAGTTATTAGATTCAGTCATATGTAGTTGTGGGACAGACAACTGTATTGCTAAATATAGTTCATTCTAGGAGAATTTTTATGAAAGACTTTCATTTGTTAAATTATTTCCTTTATGTGGCAAGGATAGTTTTGTATTTTCTCCATTACAGTTGTAATTTATTTTCCTTGTTGACATGTATTCAAAATATTCTTTTGATAATATATCCCAATTCATACTAATGGCAAAACAAGCTTCCAAGTCTTTCACTATTTTTACGGTGGACAATGTTTCAACAGCTTAGACCTTGTTTATGCAGTCAGAGCATTAAATCGGTGAAACAATAGGTTGGCCAAAGGACAAGCATAAAAATAGAAAGCGTGGCAATACCACAAAACCAAGTTTTGTGCTCAGATGTTATTTAATCTACGTTCACCACTACCTCTAGATTCATTGTCAAATGTATTGAAAAGTCGATGTTGATGCAGCATATGATTGCTAGAGCATCTCCAATGACTTATAAAATAGGAGTCATGTCACTAATTGATAATATATTACTAAAAATCATTTTTAATGGTGTGTTACATGTATAATATGTGGTTGACACAGCAATATTAAAAATTGACAATGGTAAGGATAATATCCAAATCCGAAAAGAGTGTTAAGACATATTGCATCATTAAAAATATTTAATTATTTATTTGAATATAATCTTCTCTCCTCCTTTTTAGTTTCATTCTTAATTTTTAAAAAATTAATATATTACACATAACCACCAGTAATAGAATATTAACAATATTATTGGAGATCACTTTCATGTAACACTGTTAGTTTTTAGAAACTAAAATAAAAGTCTCTTCAATTAGCAAGTCAAGTAGAACGAAATCAACATTGTTTCGTAATCCTTGAACATGCTCTTAAGGGAAACATTTAGTATTCAAGACACAGCTTTGTCCATTATTTGATTATGAAGGGAGGGAATGCATGGAAATAAAGATTTAAGAAGTATGCAAAAGGGCGACCTCAGGACTTACGAGCTATGAGTGACACTCCTGGAGTCAAATTAAAGGCTTTGGTCTTGGAAAATTTACCATTTACGCATTTCTTGCCTTTAGATTTAGCTTTTTGTGATGAATTTCGATGTCGTTTTTCATACCTAATCACACAAGAAAGCAACTCACTATGAGATCAATCTAAATTGCGACACGCCCACATACTACAGAACAGAAAATAGAACACTTCTTGATACCCAAATAATCTTTGTTTTGAAGGCAATACTCAGCCAATGTGGACTAAGTAGAACCTTGAACATGCCCTCAAAAAGTTTCTTATAGATCAACGAAAATCGAACTCCTAAAGAAACTACCATGGAAGAATATTCGTCACTGGATAGATATTCCATTTAATTAGTTACAGATACATACATTTGAAATTGAGATTACGAAATGTGTAGCATAAAATCATCATTGCGTAATATGTGAATGTGTTTCCACCTGCTCTCTCGCGATTCCTATCTTCTTTGCTACTCCATCCAATCATAACAACATATTTGCACAATTCATTCAAGAATCATTAGATTAGACAGCTAAGAAAACAAGAATCGAGACAACAGATGATGTCGACTATGATGGCCCAACTGGAGGGGAAGAGTCTTGTTATAGAAATGATAACTGGCATGTTCGAGTGAATGCGCAGTATCATAATTAAACAAAGATTGCTCGGTTTTCCCTTTACCACGTACTGAACGAGAATTTTCACTACCCTCAGAGAAATCCACAATTTGTGGCAAAATTATGCAAGTATTATTATCATCGCTAACTACCTAGAAACACAAGCAAAACCACTAAATACTTGTAACACACTTTCCTTCTATATCAATAATATGTTTTATGTTTAAGAAACATATGGTCTAAAATAGAAGCACCAATTGAAGCCAAAAGTCATATTACAATCACTGAACCTCCAATGCACATCACCCGTACAAAGTCTCTAAAGTTACCATTTTAACATTGTAAAAATAAATAAATTTTTTTTTCATTTAATTTTTTAAATAAATAAAAACTTATTTTTTCTAAAATAGGAAACCATCGGCAACGTAATATTGTACCAAGTTGACATTTCAATTTCTATTAATAAGAATAATATATATACATATGTATATATAATTCAAAAATTAAAAAATATATCAAAAGTAAAAAATGTAATATTTGAAATTAAAATGTTTATGAAAAAGGAATTTTGAACCCTAGTTGCCGCCAACCCTTAGCCGCTATTGGATGGCACGACCACGTTTGAACATAGAGCCGGTGAGGCCGGCACTGCAGGTGTTTGCATTGAATGCCGGCGATATTCTAGATCCCTTTTTTTAAATTTATTTAATTTGAAATCAAACAGAACCCAGCAGCATCAGGAGAATCGAAGGCACATATTCCAGAATCTTCATCGTAAACTTTATTGATGAAATTGTCAGGTGTCATAAACCAAAGATCACATCAAGAAATCAAGAACTCAATGTGTTTGTTTAGCAATCGTGATATGTACATACATATGACAAATCTGAAACCCCAAAACGAGTTGGACACGAAATATATCAATAAATCTGATAAAAATAATAAACTAATCCGGTTCTATACGTGATATGAATATGTAAATATATCAAATCGATCAACAACCTCAATCACAGCAAAAACAATTCGAATTCGACACTTTTATTTAGCCACCAGATCCGAAAACTTGAAACACAAAGGCATGGAGTTTTATACACAGACACACACATATACACACATAGCGGTTCACGTATGGGTTCAAAATCTCGATTCAAAATCTTGATATTATCAATGGTATGTACAAAAGTCAAATCATGTCCAAAATAATCTCATATACAAAAATACATACAGATCTGAGTCATAAGAATTTGTGTATACTGCGTATATATATATATCGCAAATGTCTGCAGATGAACTCCATTCCATGCTATTGTACACGAGCAATGTTTGAAGTACACACACTTTTTGTATGGCAAAATACCACACACTAATAGGGGTATGCCCCCCCGCATTCAGGGGGTATTTTGGTCATTTCGTATTTTGTGTATTATGGTGTGATAGTGTGTGGTAGTGAAGGTATGTGTACTTGAAGCATTTTTCATTGTACACAAATGTCATATATTAACGGAAAAGTTTAGAAGTACACGCAAATAATTTATCACACACTATCACACTCTAATACACAAAACATGAAAAGATTATAATGCCCCCTGAAAGTGAAGGGCCCACACCCTATTTGGGTGTGATAAAAATGTGGTAAAAAATGTGTGTACTTCAAGAAGTGCCCTATATTAATTATCCAAAAGTCGATGCATTAGGCACCCACACATACACACACTATCTATACTATATTAAAAGTCCCATGAGATGGGAATCATTTTTTAGACCATGTTGCCCTCACTACATATAGTTAATTACGGACATATTGGTTCATTTAGTTTGTGCATGTATAGAAGGTAATGGGACATTGAAATTAATGGTTCATTCAGCATAATTCATGCATGTTAAAGCTTTTCAATTTTTGTGAACATTGAAAAATTAAATAGGTACATGTCATGCAATCCTAATGGGTGCAGTAATTAGCTGGACCTTTTATTTCGCGTACCTATTTTAATTTCCCATATCGGTTTATGTATGTGGTAAAAAAAATTAAATAGGTATACATGTCATGCAATCATAATGGGTGCAGTATTAGCCGGACCTTTTGTTCCACACACCTGTTTTAATTTCCCATATTTGTCTATGTATGTAGTAAAATATTTCGTTTCTCTCCTAAAAATTGAGTTAATATCAAATTTAATGTGACGTGAATTTCAACTATTTAAACCCCCAAATCTGAATTATTTTATTTCAAGTGCCCATTATTTTCTCCATCACATATTTTAGATTTTAAGATTAAGATGACATTTGATGTTATGGAGTCCGTGAAAGTGACAATAGCTCGAAAGAGTTCAACGGAAATATGTTCTAATGATGAATGAAAGATTGATATTTTCAACATAATCTTAATTGATAGAGAGATGACTGTTTACTTTTAGGCATACATCTATGTTCTTTGTATGCATAGCATTTAGTATTGTTATTCATGCTCATGAGTCTGGATAAGGAAGACATACACAATAAAAAACTTTCGTGTATTTCCTCATATTTGAATTAATGCTTTAAAATATGAACTATCTATGCTATGTGGGGCGTCCATGTACACATAAATAAGATAAATATGCATGGAATCGTTTGGTATTTTTTCCTTTTGTTGTAGCAGTTGAAGGCCAATTTTGAATGAAATCAAGTTTCTTTCAATAAGAATACTGAACTTGAAAAGAGAAAATATTATGGCATGCATACGAAATGGAAGCAAGCGACATGTCGACATGTCAATAGAAAGTGTTCAATTGAGAAGGATGAAATGGGATTTTTTTTTTCAAAAACGACGGAGGTATGGGACGAACATATAATATGACGTCAAACTCTTTTTTGGAAATTAGAAAAGTATCGAATTTCTATAGCAAAAATATCTCTTCAATGGCATAACAACTTTTTTTCCCAGTTATAAAGGTGAATGAGAATAGATTATAATGGTTTTAAAGTGTTTTAAAGTAAAAGAGGAGAGAGAATGAGTGGAGGTGAGTGGTTGAGATATGTGGATGTGATGAGATATATGGATGGGATTGATTTAGGAGAGAGAAAAAAGTGGAAAAAAAGTTGGAGATCAGGCTTTATATAGAGTCTATAATCGTGTCCCGTATATATTATTTTATTAATAGTTATTTATTAAAAGTTGACTACGGCTGCATAAGTTTTTATTCAAATATTGTTGTAACATAGATTTTTTTTTATCAAATACAGATTCAATATCTTCTAAAATAGAAAAAATTAACTGCCATTCATTTGATGTTTTGAAGTCGAGATTGTCTAATTGAAATTTAGAGTATCATAAATTGAAATGGAAAAACACTAAAAATTGAAAGAGCACAAAACTATAAAGGTTCTATCAAATAAAAATCAAAATTTTCATAAATAATTTATAAAAATAATGTAAAATTATGTTAGTTTTTACTATTTAATCTATACTATAAAAGATACTTAATAAAATCTCATTAAAGTGTGCAACGCACGTTGTAAAAGACTAGTTAATGAAAATTTGATTTTAGAAAAATTAAATGCTCCATCGGCCACGTGAATCGCATAGAACTTATTAATTGGAGTAAAGTGCAGTTTGCATATGCGCACAATTATCGAGGCAAGACTTGACATGCATATACATGAATCATTCGTATATATTAAGCAAAGCTTTAATTTAATACCCAATAATCTAACAATGATGACTGCTCTAATACCACTTGTTAGAATTATTCCTTAATATTTAATTAGCGAGTAAGTAAGGCCTTGTTCTTTCCACTATAAAATTTAAAATTTTTCTCCCATATTTTTAAACCACATATATAATTACTTTATATTTTTTAATGTAACATCTTTTATTTTCAACTACATAATCTACACGCAATTTGAAAAATTTCTACTAACATTAACTTTATGGTGGATAGAACAAGGCCTAAATCACCAAGATCATCACCGTGTCAAATTATCAACTATAACAAAGGGATAGAAAATACATGGATCCATTGCAACAATCGTTGAACTTGATGCGGAAATCTAGGATTGAACGATAGCACCAACGAACGATTGGTGGTACTATGGCATTCCTTAACCAAATCTGCCTTATTCCTAGTTATGGGACTTGACGTCTCTCTTCCAGATAGGGAGAATCAGACTACTGTGATTTAGCATATTGGGGACCATGATCAGATGTGTGGATATATATGGACTAATTGGAGTATGGATGGCAAAAAAACTGCCAAAACAAAAAACTGTGGTTACCCGAACCGAATAGGGCGAAAATACCAGAACCGATGGGTTAATAAGGTAAATATGGTTTTCTATTTTCCTAACCCGATTCGGGACAATTCGATTACGATTCGGGGAAAAAAAACAAAATGGAACCATATTTACTCGCTAGCATGGTTTTCTAGCTCGGTGCTCGAAGATAATAATTAATGAATTGTGCAATTATATTCACAAGTTGTTGGTTAGCCTCAGCGTCTTGCAACCAAAAAGCTTGAGTTCGAGTCATCTTCCATGCAATTGGTTTGTTTATATAGAAATTTTAATAAAAGAAAAAAGGGTTCAAAACCCCATACCAAACCGAATCGAAACACCAAAGGTTCGGTTATGGATTTTAACCACCAGTTGGGTTCACGGTTCGAGCCGAACCATCCCCGAACCTACCCTTTGCCAACCCTAAATTGGAGTCTCCCCCTGTAGACATTAAAACTTTTGTAACAAATAAATTCTTTTGGGTCGAGTCAATTTTAATTAATTAATCCATTAAAACAATTAAAATCATAATGTCTATTTAAAGCTCAAATTCAATTTAAAAGCCCATGAGGCCCATCCTACTTTTCTTAAACTTTATTTGATTTTGTTAAATATAATCAAAATATTATATTTATATAAATCATTTAAATATATTAAGATAATTAGTAAATTTTTCAAAAGAATTATTCAAATTAATTAATAATTCTTAAGTGGCTACAAAGCTATCCAAATATACCTATAAATAGGCCACTAACCCTATTGTAGAGACTCTAACAAAGGTCAAGAGGAGGAGAGCTGCACCAGTTCTAGCACCAAGCCAAATACAAGAAGAAGAAAGGAGAAGAAGAGAACAAACACTCTTTAGTTCTCCGAAACCAAGCTAAAGTCAAGCAAAGGAAGAAAATGAAGAAGAAGAGAATAAAATTCTCTTCAGTTCTTCGAATCAACAACAGAGTTAGGAGACAAAGCCCTCCTACAAAATCAAATCAAAATCCACATCCGAAGAGTCAAAGCAAAGTTCTTCAGCAAACCCATACCGTCAACAATCAAATCTTTTGGAGTGTAAGATCAAGTCATGTGGCCCCTCGTCTTCAACTGCAGATCGCTAATAAGAGGGATAGCTCAAGTCAAGGGAGTCAATCCACTACAAAATTTTCCAAATGTCAATTTGTAACACTTCAATTTTTATTGCATTATTTTAATACAAAAGAGCGGAAATTTGTTCATTACACCCACAAAGACTTAACTAGACCCTTATTGGTCCCTAGAGGTGTCAATCTGGGTGGGCCGAGCCAGCTCGCTTACAAACGGTTCTCGTGGTTTGACAACCCGCTGATGGAGGTTTATAGGCCTTGTTGGAGCCGCCCGCATTTTTTGGGTCATATATTTATAACAACTAATAAATATTACTAAAGTATTAAAGTAATAAATAACTATGTTATATTAATATATTTTAATGACAACAATTCAACAATAAAGATAAGAATTTAAATTTATAATAAAAATACAATAAACATTATAATATGTAAATTTAAACATTGTTTGACAATTGACATAAATTTATATTGAGCTTCGAAATTTGAAAATTAACAATATAAATTTATAAATAAATAAAAACTATTTATAAAATTGCATCACCATAATTAAACATATCTCAACTAGGTTGGCACATGTTAAACTATCTATCATATGCAATTTTATAGTTGAAGTAAATCCCAATTAGGTTGGCACCTACCCAATTATTATTTAGTTGTTCTAAACTCTAAAGTCTAAATTGCTTTAATTTTTACATCTAAGTTTAATTATCTAATGATTAGATTCTTCAATTTGCAAGATTTTTGAAGTCTTAAGCTATATCGTCAGTAATTATATGTTGCACCCTCTTTTCAACGAAGAGCAAATCTTTTAAACATATGAGAGCTTCCAAAATATCTTTTCCTAAGTCTTGATCATCTTTCATCGAGCACTCTGTTACCTGCACTAAAAGCGGACTCGGATGGCCACTGTTGATACTGGTACTGTTAGTAAATCTTGTGCCATTTTCGATAATACACGGTACAATCGCTCATTTAATTTCCACTATTGCAAAACATCTGATTTCTCTATCTCATCTTCATTGAGCATGCTATAGTGATCAAATTGATAATATCTGTCCAATTCATTCGGTATTGCACTTGTATTTGAACTCGTAGATGAACTATAACTCAATTTGGTTTCTTTTTAGCTATTAAGGATAACAAAAATGATTTATTCCCTTTTGAAGCTGCAGTAGAACTCATGGAAGATTGAGAATTTTGAACATGACCATATTTTGTAAAATAATAATTATACATTTCATTAACAAAGCATTCTAATTCTTCATTGTCAACACAAATGCTAAAAACTAAAGATTTGGAAAATTGTTCTAAAGCACATTGAAAACCAAATAATTTTATATGAGGATCCATTATAGCTATGACTGAAAATATTAGTGGCATGTGTTCAAAATATTTCTTAAACTTTTCCTTCATTGCATAAATAATATCAATACAACTCGCAAATTGATTAGTAATTTCTACTAATTATGTAATCACAAGATGACTTGTTGCGGTATAAACTACAGAACTAGCTTTGGTTGCTTTATAAAAAGGCTTCAAAAAGATCACAATTTTAAAAGCAGTTTCCCAATCGGAATCGTCCATACAAAATTGATTTTGTCTTGAATTAACAAATGCATCAATAGCACAAGTACACCCAACACAAGATTTAATCATTAGAAAAGTTGAATTCCATCTATTTGGAATATCGTCAACAAATTTTCAACAAATTTTCGCATTCTCAAAGCAAAATTTTTACAAATGTTAGCAAACTCTTGTTGTCTAGAATTTGAACAAGTAATATAAGAAAGTGCATGTCTAATTTTATCTAATTGTGGTGCTATAAATTTTAAACCATCTTGTACAATTAAATTATATATATGACAAACACACCGCATATGGAATAATTCAGAATGAAATAAAGGATTAATTGTTCTTTTTAAAAGGTCAAGGTATACAATATTTATAGTGGCATGATCAAAACTAATACTAAATATTTTATTGATCACATTAAACTCCCTAAAAAATTGTAACAAATAATTACAAATATTTATTCCATTATGTGGATACTCAAGTAAACGAAATGCAATAATTTTCTTATGAAGTGTCCAATTATCATCAATATATTGTGCAGTGATACATGCATAACCATTGTGACTTCGTCCACTCGAACAATTAGATATAAAACACACATTTCGTTTGAAATTTTTAAATTCAACTTTTATTTTTTTAGCTTTTGAATGAAATGATTTCATGCAATCGGAACAAGCAGTATTTCTATTTATAGCTCGATAAGATGGTTGAACACAAGTTTTCATGAAATCCTCATAACAACAATCATCTGCAAATGTGAACGACTGTTCTTTTGCTGCCAAATATTCTGACATTCCCATTCTCATTCTTTGCTGCAAATAAACAAAATTCGAGAATGTAACTGAACCACTAGCATTAGTAAAAGAAGTAATTTGAGCTTGTTTAGAATCTATATGTCCTGTTGAATTGAGATGTTTTCCTTTGTATCAACGTAATGTGCCAGTGCCGGTGCCTTGAACCCATACATAAGACTTGTTGCACATTCCGCACACAACCTTTTTATTCTTCGCATCTACTGCAAAAATGTCCCAAACATTCGATGTTTTTTTTCCATTGGCCTTTGAGTTTGAGATAGTCCAGCTTCTTGATGATTATTCTCATCATCTAAATTTATTGGAAAACTACTATAGTATGCATTAGGATTTACAGATGAAAATTCTTGAGAATCCATACTGAAACTTAAGAATTTTTCTGATATTGAGAAGCGTGAAATGTGAATAATTGGAGCTCAAAGAGAAAATTTTAATATTAAGAGCGGAAGAATTTAGAATGCTAGAATATTGAATTGGAATTGGTTTGCTCGAAATGAATTGAAGAGACAATAAAAAATTTGCCTATTCTTATAGAGAAATTACAGCGGTAAAAAATTCAAGTGGACCAATTTTATGCCTTTTTAAATTTTTTCAATTTTACATGTATTTTCTTGAATTGAAATGTTGAAGTGACAAGTGAACCAAAAAAAAGAAGAAAAAGCTGAATGCCTGAGTCACTGTAGAATGGCACTGCTGTGCCTTAAAATTCAAATTAAGGCTGACCGATGACTAGCGAGCTGTCAGCCTTAAATCTGAATCAAGGAGAGCCAATTGACTCTCCTTGAATATATTGGAGAGCCGTTGGCTCTCTACCTATTTAAATTTCTTTTTTAACTCTCTAGTCTTTGCCTTTCTTCTTCGTCTTTCTTTTTTTTTTTTTAAATTATTCACGCGCTAGCGGTTAATCGCTGGCCCGTGAGATTGGGCCCCGACCACCCATGTCCAGACATGAATTGCTCGCAAATCAACGAGTGGGTCGGTTTGGGTCTGGCTGGCCCGTCCATCTTACACCTCTATTGGTCTCTATATATTCGACTCACATCAAATTCTATAGTCTTTAGGCTTCTTTTAATTAGATCACTTAATTTAGCCTACTTAAATTGAACAACTGATATAATCAATATTAACACGTTGCCCACAAATTATTGTTGGAAATAAATTGCCAACATTCAATTATGTAGACGTTATCATCAATCGTTGTTTTCTTCTGTATGTAACGAGTTAGTTCTTGATCTAACTAAAATTTTCCCCCTTTTGCATGATTTAATGTTGTTTGTACATTTAGTTGATTTGATCCAATAGTAATAGTAAGATTATTGTTAAATTTTTTGTACAAATGCTAGGGGTTCCACCTTAAATTTCTACCGATGTGGGATTCCCCACTTTGCTCCTTTCTCATCACGCCCCCCGTCACGTGCAGGTGGGATCTTTCCAAGCCTTTGCACGTGAACCATCTTTTTGGCCACCATTTTTGGCCGGGGTGGCGCATCCGAACATCGGTCCCAGGTCATCGCCCGCTCTGATACCATATGTTAAATTTTTTGTACAAGTGTAAGGGGTTCCACTTAAAAAGGTTAACCTCAAAGAGGAGTAATCATTGAACTTGTTTTTAAATTGATTTTTTCTCTTTTTCTACCGATGTGGGATTTCCCACTTTGCTCCTTTTTAATCACGTGAGGGGGGCGTGATGAAAAAAAGAGCAAAGTGGGGAATCCCACATCGATAGAGAAAGAGAAAAAAAATCAATTTAAATACAAGTGCATGGATTACTCTCCTTGGAGTTAACCTTTTAAGGTGAAACCCCTTACACTTGTACAAAAAAAATTTAACAATTATTTTGCTAATACCATACCCTAATAAATATTTTTTTGGGAATGTGGTTACTCAATTATTAATCTTTGTCATGTTACTGTGAACCAATCTTTATTTATATGAGGATAAGCCTTGATTATGTTTTATATTTCTATCTTGATATATTGCATCTTTACTATGTTACGGTGAGATCCAGTCAAACAAGATGGCTTGAGTTCTTAAAATTTGGAATAGGGAAAATTCTTGAGAAGTATCAGTTTTGGAAAATGGGAAGCGGTTGGTGGTATCTCCTTTGATCAATCTTTATTTGATTGTGATTTCTCTTCGAATAGAAGAAACAGATGAACTCAAGGAGCAAATGAAATCATTAAGACAATTTCAAGCAATCCAAAAGAATCGCAAGCACTAGTATAGGTTATTCTTTGGATATATCTTTTGCATTATTGACGGCAATTTCATGGATTTTCTTTAAATTTTTGGCATTCTTTTGTTGCTCAAATTGTATTAATTCTTTATTTTTATTCTTTTCTTTCCCTATCATGAAAACCTCCAAATTCTTTATTTGAATTTGCATGTGTTCAATTTAAATCAGTGCCATATAGTTATCATAGTAAATAATTATTTTTGAATAATTTATAACTGCTTATTATTTGCCCTTTCATTTCTTAATCCCTCAAGTAATAATAAATGTTGAAATAAGTGATAACTACTTTCTTAATTGGATGTATTAGTTTTTATGTAATTAATAATATTAACTGATGATTATTTCCCTTAATTCCATACTTAGTAATTATTTTGAATTAAGTAATATTGATGATTCATTTGTATGACTGGTTGACAATCTTTATGCCAATGATCATTTACAAATAGGACACGTTTTTGTTAGTAAGAGAAGCACATAATAATAATTTTATAAAATTATAAAGTGACAATACGAGTAACTTTATGACATTGCCCAAAATTCATGTGCAATGCACATGCTAATTACTAGTAGAGAATAAAGGGGGAAAATCAAAGGCGCTAAAATTGAGTTTGCCTTATCAAATGTTGGACTAAATTCATTGAGGGAAAACTATCACGATTTCGTTTCTTTTCAAAATTGATAAATACAAACACGGAAAAAATTGAAATAAAAAGTAGCTAATTAATTTCAGAACGAAATTTAAAGTTTCCAATTAATTTGAACTTGATAGAGGGAAAAATTGAGAAGAGACGGTCTTTGTGTTCTTGAGAGATCAGTGTGAATGTTTGCAGTTATTTTGGGAAAAATTGAACTGAAATTAGAGCAGATGATTTCTATTTTCCTTGTACTATGTTGGCTATACAACATTAGCGATTGAGAGGCTAGAAGCTAAAGCACAAATCGGTAACAACGAAGAACACAACATAGAAGAAGGGTTTGTTTTATTGGACAATATAGGTGAGAGATAATAAAGGGAACAAGTTTTGAACCCCCCAACAGTAACGGCAAATTAACTCTAATACCTGGGTTGGGCAAAAGCACGACATTAAAAATGGGCAAGGGAGCACATAAACGGCGTCATTTCATCATTTTTGGTAGAAAATGATGTCGTTTTCATTTCGTAGTTGTAACAGTAAACTCCCATTCACTCTTTTAGATAGTAAGGATATGGGAAAGAAAGTGCCAAAGGAACTTACCTAGTTTCCAAGATTTAAAACACACAAAAAATAATAATAAAATAAAATAAAATAAAATGTAATAGACTGGTCAAAATCATAAAATGACAATAATACGCAAAAATGATATAAATCATAAATCGTGTAAAACAAAAATTAAACTTTCTATAAAATCAAAGCATTCAAATCTGCAAAATAATAATAATAATAATAATAATAATAATAATAACAACAACAACAACAACAACAACGGAGAAATCCATATGGAGTAGTGTATTTCAGATTTGAAAAAGAGATTTCCCCCCTAAAAGTACGAAAAAGAAGAGGTCAAGGAAATATTGCCCTTCAATGACTAATTAATTTAGCAAACATGTTAGCTATTTGCCAAGAACGGCCGTTAGGTCTACTATACCCACTAGTTTCACTTGACTTTCTCCAAAATTGATTAGTAGAGTTTATATCGGCCATAACGAAGCATGTCCCAATTTTAAGTTTTGGAACATCTTCGAGGATAATACATTGACCATGCTTCTTGTGTCTACCATCTACCAATATTCTCCTGACATTAAAATTGGCTATGTCACCAGTGATTATGGGCACATTGTCAAGAGGAATGATGTACCTTTCAATTGTTCAAGTCATCACTAATAAAACTTATCACCAGAAAAATGTCGCTTCTCTAGAATTGGATGGATTTGTAAAGTGCTAGCATATTTTTTCCTGGAGTTTTGACTATGTTCGCTAGGAAAAATTCCCACCCGAAACTTGGATAATGTTCATGGGTTTGCAAGATTGGTATGCCATTTTTCCATCTTCTTCCCTCGAAGCCACGTTATTGTGGTTGATAAATTCCTTTAAGTATCCAAAAGATGTTAGTGGTTTGATTTTGTTGCAGAGAGGTGGCACTAGTCTGTAATATTGGGTTAGGGCTTTCACATTAAAAGCAGAGATTTTTACAATAATATACCATTTTATGTTTAAAATTTCATAAATCAGGTAAAGTGTAATTAATTAAACATTACACACAAACATTCGTGGGAAATTGCAAAAATCTTGTATTTTCAGATCCGATGTTGAAAGAATATATTTATATAAGACAGAAGAGAAAAAAATTGTGAGATGGCGCAATTAGGAAGACATTGAGTATGGGGGATTGGATCTTGGGTTCAATTCCCCACATGTGTGCTTTTGTGTTTTAAATTTTCAATTCATTTCTTTTTCATTTTCTCACAATTCTTTATATTTTTTTATTTTGATTTTAAACATTTATTTTTTGAGAAAATATATTCTACATATATAGTGACTTTTAATTTATTTTTTATTTTTCATATAATTCCAAATAGATTTTGTAATTTTTATTTTAAACATTTTTTACATTTTTCATATAATTTTGCATCATGACCCTTTCATTTAATTAACGTGCATTACACACTCTATATAATGCCTTACATACTCTATGGAATGTGTTACAATATAATTACACACTTTGTGTAATATATGGATTTTCAATTTTATTATTTTAGTATAATCCTTCATACATTTTGTCCTTTTCATTTTAGATATTCTTTCCGTTTTTTTATTTTTCCTATGTGTAACTCAATTTTGGATTTTTCATTTTTTTTATTTTTATATGAGTTTTCATAGATTTTTTCATTTTTATTTTATTTTCTCTTATAATTTTACAACTTGCCCTTTTAATTTAACTATGCACATTACACACTTTTTGTAACAAACCTGTAATGCATTACAATACCATTACACATTAAAGATTATATATAATGCATTACACATTCTTTTCAATTCATTTGTAATTCATTCTCTTTAATTCATTTGAGCACAAAAGGAAAATTATATATCTTACACATAAAGTGTAATGCACTAATAATCAATTAATAAAAACGTTAATTACACCAGAGACATTAGTTACACATAATATGTAATTCATTATTCTATGTTTTGTTATACATTACAAGTGATGTGTATAGAATGTGTAATTATTCATATCATATCACTTCATTCTTTCATGGCTCAAATATAGTGTAGAAGTTTTAACATTTAGTTTCTTTAACATTTACTTTTTAAAATCTTTATCGCTTTTTTTCACACAAAATGTGCAGTGTGTTACACATACCTTACACATAGGGTGTAATATACTAATGAATAAAAATATTAATTACACAAATTATGTAATCCATTGGTTTGCATTCTCTTACACATTACAAACAAATTACATAGAATGTCTAATTATTCATAGAATGTCTAATTATTCATATCACATCATTCTTTATTTCTTCAAATATAAGGCGGAATTTTCATATCTAATTTCTCAGGTAAGCAACACGTCTTCTACCAAATGTCTAAATCCTTTAATTTTCATTTCATGCACTAATTATACAGAGATACATAAAAAATTCATATACTTACACTAAATTTAATCTAAACCAAACAAGCCCTAAAAGGGCAAGGGGTATGAGAGTTCTCTCTATGGCCTTTTTTCATCCTCCACTCAAAGCACTCAACACAACCATTAATTTCATTTTACAATCTTTCTCTTAACCTCCTTTACAAAGTTGGCCTTCTTCGAATTTGGCAAAGAAGCATGAACCATACAAACCGACGATTCCCACTGATTCAAACTCAATGAGTCACCCACAAATATGATCTTCTTCCTTCTCTATAGCTCCACTCAAAGAAACATACTCCAACCATACAACAGCGGAGAAGACTTGATCTCACTATGGAAATTTTCAAAAGCTCACAAATTTTTTACTATGTTGACTAGAAACTTCAACTTTAATCAATTCACCTGACAAATACCATTCATGCTCAGTTTACACATTTCAAGGAACTAATGCAGTATCCATAATGTTTTTACCTTTTTATATTGAAGAGGTGGAGAATCAAATAAGAATGCTTAATTTGGAACTGAGAATGAGATTATTCCCACTTTGGTTGAAGTTTTTAATTGGGCACTTCCATTGAGTATTCATCTTGACCGTCATCATCACCTTTGCTTTGCCATTTGATATTTTGCCACTTGAAAGAGTGTATACTAACAACTCTTTAAGTATCCTTCAATATGCACGGAAACGATGTGGGGACTTGGTACAGATCTGGAATTTACTTTTACACGGCCGAGCAAGAGAAGGCAGCTATAGAATCCCATGACAAACATATAATAGCAAGAAGACTTCGATCTCATTATAGAAATTTTCAAAAGCTCACAAATTTATTGAAAATCTTTTGTGTGCAGAGAAACAAGGAAATAAAATTGGTAAAAGAAAAAGTTTTGAGGAAAAAGCTGAGAAACAAACCAAAGCAAGCCAATAGAAGTGTAGACGATATGACATAACTAGGCCGGGTGAAAGGCTGGACCGCGAGTATCGGTTTCAGCAATTAAATTGGTTTTGCAGGGTTTTTGAAATATTAAACTTAAATGCAATGCCTAGCCTAATTTCCTCTTAAAAGCATTTTACGAATAAATTTAGAAATACAAGTATTTTATGAAATATATGTTTTTTTAAGTATTTGTGTAATAATTTATGTATTTATTTATTTATTAATTTTATGAATCCCGATCGGATGGAGGATTTCTCCCCCACTCGCGAAAATATGTATATGCCACTTCGGTAATTCCGTCTTCAAGGCCTAACCCTATACTCAAGCTCTACTCCAGCGCTTCCTCCTTCCTACCGTCTTCAACATCTAGCCATCTTCTCCTCCTTTGCCTGCTTGCTGTTGGATCCACCACGAAGAAGCAGCGGTATACTAGTTATTATTCTTGTCTCTCTCTATTTTCCCCTTTTTCCTTTTTTTAATCTTTTTTTTGTAGGGCACATGTGTGGGTAAATGACAGTGTTCTAAAAAACTCGCTTCGAGCTCGCTTAAGCGGCGCTTGGTGTAATACCTTGCTTGATTTCGTACGTTATTTTGCATATGAATGTCGTATATGATGTGAATATCATCTGGAATGATACGACAGTGCCGTGAAACGATGATTATGCGTATGATATGTTTATAGCATGCTTGGAAGTGTATTTGATGTATTCAAAATGGGTACGGTCGTCAAATTCAGATCATAAGAAAAAAATGCAAGAAATGGGATCTACGGCCATAAATTTTGGGGTTATGACCATAATTGTAATATTTACGGCCGTAATTATGTAAACAGAAGAAAGGTGAGAAATGCGAGAGACTTAGTTGTGGCCTTACTTAAAGATCCTTACGGCCTCAAGCTTATGGTCACAGCCGTACACAAACTGGATACGACCGTATTGCTGGAGGAAGAAAGAAGAAGAGAAGAAGATAGGAAGAGGAAGGAAAGAAGGAACCTGTGTGCCGAAAATAGTAAGTACTACTTAAGTATCGACTTAGTGAATGTGGGACCTGATTAGCAGTAACAAGAATAACAAGATTTTGTATTGATATCCGATCTTGAGCTTGGGGCTGAGTACAGAGGATTTTTTTGTTGTTGTTTGAATGGAGACTAAGTCTTCTATTTATAGTGCAAATCCCATAGGTGGTTGTAGGTCATCGTGAGGCGGCAGGACTAGCTCTAGACTAGGCGTGATGATTGCCCCTATGCACAGCCGTTTGTATTTATCATGATGGCCTTGGGACATGTACTTTGCCGCCTTCGTATTTATGGTGGTGACGTCTTCTCAGACCTTCGTGACATCAGCTCGTCAGACGATACGTGGATTGTCCTTGCTGTCGATCATTATGGTGGTCGAGGTCCCTCGGACATTTCTACCGACACGTGCAGATCATTCCCTTGTCTTGGGCCGATGTCGGCCTAGTGACACCGAACTGCTCTCCAATCCGAATTGACCTAGGTTCCATTTTCGACGTCAATTATACCAATTTATCCGACCTGGACCTCGAACACATCAGCAAAAGCGGGGCCGCATCAAGGGGGAATCGAGCTGGACTCATGCCGTGTCAGTAGGATGCCAACAATTGTCCCCAGCGTCGATGCAGATTTGGGCCAAGTAGGATTGACGCTCTCGCCGACCTACAAAGGCATGTAGCCTCGATCCTGGCACATGTGTCAACCAACCATTGGGAAGGGAGGCATCATTTCAACTCCCACCATCCACACCTACATATGTCCTCTCATTTCTTAAGATTTCACTTTTCGAGACTCTACACTCTCAAAACTTTCCTCTCGAACTGAAGCCCAGGTCATCCACCGGTCTGAACATCAATCCGTTTCTGTACTCGATACTGGTAAATTTTAAGTTAGACATTTCATGCAACTCTTAAATGTCCTCGGGTTCGGAGGAAGTTTATGACTACAATCGCAGGGTTCGATCTCCGAACAATCCCTCATCCCCTTATAGAGAGAACTCTCCTAGTGTAGAAGAGATCATGGACGTCTAGGCCCTACAAATTATTAGGGCAACGACGGCAACTGCTGACCTAGACTCAAGAGCGGGGCCCTCAGTCCAATCAGATACGAGAACATCTCCCCCGAGCTTCATCAGGAAGAGGAAGAAAAAAAGGGTCAGCCCTGATGGATCGAGACCCTGGGGTTACTTTAAGGTCCAGTCCACGGCGACTGAGGGGATACTCAACCTATGGCACTCACAGTACCAAGTCTCACCTTGGGTGAGATTTGTCGTCCCGGTGGGGGACGAGTGAGCTAACAACCCACCGGCGGGGTATGTGATCGTGAATTAGGCCAGGCTCGAGTTCGGGGTGAGGCTACCATTTCCGAGGGCTGTCAAGGAGTTTTTGAAGGCTTGGGGTGTTGCCACCACCTAGCTCACCCCTAATACATAGAGGACCACTGTGGGGATGAATGTGCCGGTGACATAAACTGATGTTGTGGAAGTTCAACATTCTTTACTCCTTCAAGTCGGACGGGGGCAGAACTTGGGCTAGTGCTGCTGTTCAGTGAAGTTTTACTCAGGGGAGTGCCCTAGTCACCGAGCTTCCGGACTCGGTCAAGGCCTGGAACTAGAACTGGTTTTGGGCCGAGGGATGCCTGGCCAGTCCGGACACCGGAGGGAGGGGGCACGTCGTGATCCGTGTGAACTACTATGCTCTTAGTAAGGATCTTCTGAACTGAGTTACTATTTATTTCGAATTGAGCCGACATTTTATTTTTTGCCAGATTATAAGGAGGTCAGACCATTGGAAGGTTGGACCGAGCCGGCAATCGTAGTAAGGTCGATCTCGGACCGTGACTAGCACAAGCTCATCACCCAGGAAAGCTTATTCAGCGCTCGCCTATCACAAGCTCGAGCTCAAAGGTCTTCATCCACCTCAGGTAATCTTTCCGACCTAGCTTTCTTCGTCCTAACGCAGTGTTGAGTTTGTCACTGACTTCTATTTCACAGCTCAATCTTCCTCTCAGCTTGAGATAAAAGGTTGTCAAGCTGCCTAGCCCCCCAGAAGAAGGCCCATACTGAGGTGGCGTCGAGCTCGTAGCCATCCGAATCTCGTCCTTTGGGCTCGATTTCCAAGTCCGGTCTCTCTCCCAAGCATGGGGTTGGAAAGGGGCTTTTAAAAGGGTCAAAGACGGCTCAGTCCGAGGCTGCCGAAGTCAATCTCCATGTCTCCGACATTCCCTATCTGGGGACCACGCCCTCGAAGAAGTTAGAGTACGCAGCCAGCAAGGGGGCTGCTCTGAAGCCACTATGCAACTTCTTCTGGGCTAACTTCTCATCGCCCTTCTATCTTGTCGGTCTCGGTGGATCAAGCCACCATAGCGATTGGAAGGTCCTGGACCCCCGTTCAAGAGCACTACCTGGACTAGCTTGGGCCTGTGGACAACGTGCTGACCTCGATGCTTCATTGTAGCCGGGAGAGCTTGATTGATGTGACGCCGCCTTGGTTGAGGCCATGTCGGGCCTGGGGCAAGCTCAGGCCAAGCTAAAAGATGTCTGGAATAAGAGCAAGGAGATGACTCATGAGCTTGAGGAGGCCAAGAAAGCTCACGCTACTGATGTCGCGTTACTCTATCCTGAGCTCGATACCTTAAAGAAGGCTTAGTTTGAACAGGCTGGCCCATCAAGCGAGGAGGTGATCGAGGAATTCAAAGAGTCCGAGGAATACAAGTTGGAGCTTTACTCGAGCTTCGTGAGTGCCGCCGAGGACATCATAGAGGACATGTCAGGTTCCTTATTGACGAGGTAAAGCGCCTGAGGGCAGAGTACGGGATACCGGAGAAGGAGATGATGGCAGCTCGGAGGGTAGTTTGATTGTTGGGGATATGTCCTTTATCTCTCTGAGGTAACTTATGAGTGTTATCCAACTCGGATTCATCAGGTTGGGTTTAGACTTATTTTCTTTTTATGTAATGGCAAGTTATCTTAATATCCATGCCAAGTGTTTAGCTCGTTTTATATGCATGTGATGATTCGATTACCCAGACCTTATAGGCCGGCTCGGTTAGGGTGTGTCCAATGCGGTGGGCTATAACAAATTTAAAATTTAACAATTGGCTAACGAAAGACTGATGTCAAGTAGATACCACATTGGTGGATCTGTCCCCAGGCCGGACCAAGTAGGTTGGCTATCTTAGGGGGTGGGTCTACTGTGGTGGCCTGTAGGTTCCAATCTAATAAAATGGAATGTTATTTGATAGGTAGATGCCACCATGGTGGATCTGTCTCCAAGCTAGACTGCGTAGGTTGGCTATCTTAGGGGTTGGGTCCACTATGGTGGCCCGTAGGTTCTGATCTAATAAGATGGAAAGTTATTTGATATGTAGATGCCACCATGGTAGATCTGTCCTCAGGCCGAACCACGTAGGTTGGCTATCTTAGGGTGGGTCCACTATGGCGGCCCATAGGTCCTGATCTAATAAGATGGAAAGTTATTTGATATGTAGATGCCACCATGGTAGATCTGTCCTCAGGCCGAACCTCATAGGTTGGCTATCTTAGGGGTGGGTTCCACTGTGGCGGCCCGTAGGTTCCGCTCTAATAAGATGGAAAATTATTTGATATGTAGATGGTACCATGGTGTATCTATCCCGAAGCCGAATTATGTAGGTTGGATATCTTAGGGGATGGGTCCACTGTGGTGGCCCGTAGGTGAACTTAACAAATTCCTAGAATTGAGCCGAGAGTTTTGGCCAAAAGTTTGCATATTATAGAATCACTATAGAATCATTACATGTTTTCAGGGAGTTACTAGAAGTATTTCTTCAAATGTCCCGTATTCCAGGGGTGGGAGAACTCGTCTCCTTCCGAGGTTTCGATCTAGTAAGAGCCATTGCCGAGGATTTTGAGGACTACAAAGGATGCTTCAGATCCTTTGTAGTATCCATTGTGTTGGGAAGATCTAGTAATATCCATTGCTGAGGACGAGGTCGCCGACCTGGAAGCTCCGGCTCTTGACCTTCTTGTTGAAATATCGAGCACTATGCCGCTTATAAAGCTCAATTCATAGGTCAACATCCAGTCGCTTTTCCTCTAGTAAGTTGATCTCAAGCAGGAGTTCTTGGTCATTAGTGTTTTTAGAGAAGTACCTGGTGTGGAACAATAGGAGCTCGATCTCAGCAGGTATGACAGCGTCGACACTGTAAGCCAGGGCAAAGGGAGTTTTCCTGATGCTGGTCCTACAAGTAGTCCGATAAGACCACAGGACAGCAGGTGATTTATCAGCCCAACCTCCCTTCAGATCTTCCAGCCGGGTTTTGAGGGAATGCTTGATGATTTTTTTATGGATTCCACTTGACCATTGGACTGGGGATGGTTCCGTGTGGAGTATTGCTTCTTGATCCCTAGGTCTTCGTAGAAAGACCCCGGCCTACGGTTGTCGAGTTGTCGACCGTTGTCTGTTACAGTGGACTAGGTATGCCAAATCTGCATATGATTGATTTCCAAATGAAGTATGTCGTTTTGGCTCCGTGATCCTAGCTAGAGCCTCTGCTTCTGTCCACTTAGTGAAGTAGTCCATGGCTACGATTGCGTACTTTACTCAACCTCGCCTAGTTGGCATAGGTCCGATGAGATCAATTCCCCATTTGCAGAAAAGCCAAGGGTTTACTACATGCATTAGCTAGGTTGGGAGGGTGCCACCGGTTTGAGCTTGGCGTTGACGCTTATCACATCACTGGGCATGGGAAATGGAATCCTTCTTTAGGTTGGACCAAAAATGGCCCCTATCGCAGGACCTTGTGGGCCAGTAGCTAGCTGCGAGAATGCTTTTCACATGTTTCAGAATGGACCTTATCCAATAAGAATGCCATCTCTTTCTCATCGAGGCATCGTAGTGGAGGACCCCGAGAAGCAACGCTTGTAGGGAGTGTCATCCATGGGGGTATACCAAACTGCTCTGATTTGTATCTGCCTTGCCACCCTGGGCTCGTCAAGGGCCTTGCCGTCCTTTAAAATGGAAACAATTTCGTCTTTCCAAGAAAGGGTGCCCGACGTCGGCAGTGGTAATCAGTGAATACAGGGAAATGGCCGACCTTTCTACCTGCTGATGGGGACAAATTCTAGCTCCTCTATCCCCTCATTGGTGGCAAGTCATGCTAGGGCATCAGCCAATCTATTCTAGGTCCGGGGGATCTGCTGAGCGATGACTTCCTTGAAATTCTGCATCTTTCAGGCAGCAAGGTTCACGTAGTTGGTCATTTGATCACCCTTGGTAAGATAGGTCCCGTAGAGCTGGTTCACAACGAGTTGGGAATCGCTCAGGACCTGCAATAGGGCAATGCCCATTACACGGGCGTACTGATGGCCGGCAATCTGGGTTTCATACTCTGGTTCGTTGTTGGATGCTGAAAATGTGAATCGTAAGGATTGGCAAAAGGACTCGAGTATGAGGCTGAAGAGTACCAGTCCGGGCCCTGCATGGACCTCAGTAGAAGAACCATCCACAAATAGTGTGTAGTCTTCGACGTCATCATTGCACCTCGTTGGGGCAGGGCTTAATTCTATGAGAAATTCGGCCAGGGCCTGGGCCTTGATTGACAACTGCGGTCAGTATGTGATCTGTGGCCCAATTCCACTGCCCACCTAACTAGCCGACCTTAGGTGTTCGGCTTCTGGAGGATGTGACGTAGCGGGTAATTGGTAATCACGTCGATGGGGTGTTCCAGGAAGTAGGGCCTGAGCTTCCTAGAACTCGTGATTAGTGCAAAGCCTAGCCTCTCCATTGGGGTATACCTCTTCTGGAGGTCAAGCAACGACTGGCTCGTGTAATACACTGGGTACTAGGTATTATTCTCGGTACGAATAAGGATTGAATTCACGCCATGTTCAGACATAGAGAGGTAGACTGAGAGGGGCTCTTTGGGCCTTGGTTTTGACAAGAGCGCCTATTGAACTAAGCTCTTCTTGAGCTCATCAAAGGCTTCCTGGCATTCAGGCGTCCATCCAAAATCTTTCCCCTTCTTTAGTGCATCGAAGAAAGGACAACATCTATCAGTTGCCTTGGATACGAACCAATTCAGGGCCATAGTTTGGCATGTGAGGCTCTAACCTCCTTGATCCTAGTAGGGCATCTCATGTCAAGCACAGCTTGGATCTTCTCTGGGTTGGCTTCAATACCTCAGCGGCTTATGACATACCCCAAAAATTTTTCGAACTCGGCCCTGAAGGCGCATTGTGTTGCATTCAGCTTCGTCTGATAGTTCTCTCAGGATCTTAAACATCTCCCTTAGCTGCAGTACGTGATCATCCTCCTTCACACTCTTAATGAGCATCTCGTCGATGTAGACCTTCATAGTCTTCTCAATCAATGAAGCAAACATCTTGTTGACCAAGGGCTGGTAAGTTTCCCGACATTTTTTAGTCCGAAGGGCAGGACTCGGTAACAGTAGAGGCCTCGGTCGATTACGAAGGCAGTATGTTCCTGATCGGGAAGAGGGTGGGGGTGTATGTGTATTTGGTAGTATCCCGAATAGGCATCCATTATACTAAAGAGCTCGTGCCCGGCTATGGCATCAACCATCTAATCTATACGCAGCAGTGGAAATGAATCCTTAGGACTAGTCTTGTTCAGGTCGATGAAATCTATACAAACCCTCCAAGTGCCATTGTTCTTCTTCACAAGGATCGGGTTTGCGACCCATGATGGTATTTGGCCTCCCTGATGGACCCTATCTATAGCAACTTGTCAACTTCCTTCGCTAGGGCCTCGTACCGTTCTGGGTTCAAGGGACACGGCGTTGCCGTCGGGGTCGAATTTATGGGTCCAGATTCAATCGATGGCAAGCTATTGAGACCGGTATGCCAATAATGCCGGAAGGCTCCCAGGCGAAGGTATCGATGCTCTCGCAAAGGAACTGGACCAGGCGGGAGTAGATGGGTTCCGCTACATTCCTTCTGACCTTCAGGACCCTATTCAGATGCTCATCGTCGACCTCGATGGTGTCCAGTTCTTCCATCGGTTGCTTTCTTCTAGCCTCAGGTCGTTGATGTTAAGGAATATTGTGACAAACCAAGTCCATGGCCCTGCATATGATCCAAGACTTCTAGAAGATTCTAAATAGTTACTTGTTTTCCAAGACTTTGTGCTATATTAGAAGATCTTATAGATACTTTTCCTAATTTAGTTGATATTGTAATCTTGTAGATCTCCTACTAGAATTAGGATATTACTTGTATAAATACATCACAAACTCCATTAATAAAAGTGTGGTTGACATTATCAGAGCCTCTCAAACCCTAACGGGTATTTTCCATATCCTGATGAGAATTGTTTCCTCTTCTTTCTCTCCTTCAAGGTCTAGTGTTCTCTTTTATTTTTCTTCCTCACTCGGTCGTCATCGACGACTGCCTAAAGTCTTAGATGCCCACTGCGCCAAGACATAAAGTCCTCTAGGCACATATGCACCTTGTCGCTTGGCCCTTCTCCAGCCAGGCAGTCTCTTATTTTAGTATCTCTTGCGCCATTTGTCTTGCCCCCTTAACACGTTTGTTATGTCCTTTCGGCCATTGTTTGGCCATGCTTGTGGCTACTCTATTGAGCCATCTCTCTACCACCGTCTCTTTAAGTATGTTCTTCAGAGCTGTAAATTCTCTAACAAGCAATTTTGATGCTAGAGTCATCAACCACCGACCTTTTTTTCTCTCTGTTCCTTCTTTTTTTTCCCTCTTCTTAGGTTAATTTAGTCCTCCCCCCTCGGGGGATCTTTATGATTATCATCATTCTCATATTTCTTATCCATCTCACTTCCAAGTGATTAAGACAACTGGCATTTGTCATGGAGAAGTTCTCTCTTGTCCAAATTCTTTTCTATAGTCTTTCCCTTCAGTCATTCGATCTAACGAGCGATTCATATCTACTGTCAATCTGTCATCACTCACAACCTCTAATTAGTTTTGATATTTGTCCATCATCTTCTCCTCTATATGGTATCTTCTCCATAATTCTCTTTCCACTTTATTCTGTCGCCACGTCTCACCTTCCTTCTTTGGTAGTTCAATTATGTATAATCCTCAAGTCCTAATTTCCTCTCCACCGTCATCTTTTAAATATTAATATGTGTTTTCTTCCTTCCTTCTATTTCTGGTTTCCTAGTCATAAATTATGTCTAGGCTAACTTATTTGTTTATTCAACCAATATTATCAAATCTATACCCACCATCTGTTGCTTGCTTTGCGTGCGCTCTCTCTTTGTTGTCATCTTGTGTCGTCTCTCTTTTTAACCCCCAAAAAAACCAAAAAAAAAAAAAAATACTTCAAGTTCGTGATTTCATTCCAAGATTGATGTGTCTGCTAGACCCATCATCTTGTCGGGCATGTTAAGGAATATTGTGACAAACCAAGTCTATGGCCCTGCATACGATTCAAGACTTCTGGAAGATTCTAAATAGCTACCTGTTCTCCAAGACTTTTTACTATATTAGAAGATCTTGTAGATACTTTTCCTAATTTAGTTGATATTGTAATTTTGTAGATCTCCTACTAGAATTAGGATATTACTTGTATAAATACATCACAAACTCTTTGAATAAAAGTGTGGTTGACATTATTCTCCTATATTCTTCTCTTCATTTAATTTAAAGATTTATCAGTTGAGCTCGGCCATGGCGACCTTCAGCACTTCCCTGCGTTCGTGAACGGCGGGGAAAGTGACGTCCCACATGCGAGCGGCGACCTGGTCTCCTCGCACTGGACCTACTCCGGCGTCCGTGGAGAACTTCATGATGTAAGGCTTGATGGAAGTGGCGACTCTTAGATCATACAGGAAAGGTCGACAAAGAATCGCGTTATATTTGCTCGAGATATCTACCACAACGAAAGTGTTCATGATTGCTCGGTGGCAAGGCCTCTCCCCTAGCTCAGCTAACATGGAGATTTGCCCAACGGCTCGATCGCATGCTCGGTTATGCCAACTATTGGACCCAAAGGGCATGGGCTGAGGTGGAGTTCATTCATTCCCATATGAATCAGAGTCCAGAGATACAACAGGCTAGCCCCGCTTCCGTTGTCGACCAGCGTCCGATGAATATGGACCCCGCTGACATGCATACTGATGGCAAAAGCATTGTGGTGCGGATGCCGTGCATAGGTTAGGCCAGTCTCTAAGAAGGTGACTTCATCTACCAGGGGGTTAAGGCCAACTATTCCAGATGTGGGGCCTGAGTTCAGGTCAGTCCGAGCTTTGTACATGTGGGGTTTACAATTCTGGTAGTCAGTGTAGGCTTCTCTGGCCAATCTCTTTATTTGGTTACATAATCCTTCAAAGCGCTTACCCATGATAAATGTGAGAACCTCGTTCCTAGCACCCGAGAGTGGTTGGGGCCGTACAAGCATACCCCGATTATTGTCAGCTCTACTCTGGAGGAGTGGCGACGAACTCGCCGTATCAGGCCCTGAACCATGTTCTTTAGGTCTTGGCAGTTGTCCATGTCATGTCCAGCAGACATATGATATCGATAGTACTTTGTCTGGTTCTGGCTCAAGGACGGGGCCTTCATCGAGATCAGAGATAGGAGCACTCCGCTGTCCTTTATATGCATCAGTAGGCCCTCTAAATTGGTATTCAAGACGTGAAAAATATGGAACTTCTAGGGCATGGGTTGAGCAGGGTCTTGCCCTCGGTCCGGCTGGTGCTGAGGACGAAAAGCCTATGCTATCCCTTGTCCTTTTCCTTATCTGACCTAGGGCCATGGGGTTTTATTTCAAGGTCGTCTAAGGCCTCTTCGGCCCCGATATGGCACTCCACCGGCGTTAGGAAGTCCGGGTACATTTCGAGACTATTTTCGTGAATCGACCATCAGAACTGTAACTTGTGTCTGATGCCCGTAGTGCGACGACCAAGGCAGTCTCGTCCGAGCCATTTCCAATCTCGATGTATCGATTATTGAATCTCTCCACATAACCCTTCAGCGATTCGACTCTTCATTGCTTGACATCCACGAGCCTTAGCTTTGGGGTCGACCGTAGTCCAGACCCCATGAAAGCCGATTGGAACTTGGTGGAGAGGTCCTCCAAAGTCTTTATAGAGTGCGGGGAGAGCTTCTTGAACCATTTCATTGCTTTGTCGCCCAAGATCAGTGGAAAGGCATTGCACGTGATTTCATCACTGACCCCTTGTAGTTCTATAAAGGCTGCATATCGGTCGATATGCCCGGCTGAGTCGTTGACCCTGTCGTAGTTCTCTTGTTGCTGTAGCTTGAGCTTGGAATGTAATATCCCACTCGGATTCGTTCCAAATATGTATATGAGTTCGTATATGATATGTGTATGACTCTGAATATGACGTGAAATGATATAATGATGTGGTGATGTGATGATTATGTATATGACATGTTTACGATATGTTACAAAGTGTATTGGATACCCTGGGATCCGAAACGGCCTATGAATGCATGAAAAATGGAAAATGTCGACAGAGGCAGATTACTGTTGTAAATTATGTAAATATGGCTGTAAATTGATGATGAAGGAAATAGTGAAGTGAACCGAAAACTTAATACGGCCATATGGAAATATGGGTATGGTCGTGAGGCTTGAGTTACGGCCATAAATTGTAAGGTTACGGCCGTAATTTTAAGTCGGCAGTTTGGATATTTCTAGATCTTTCTCGCAATTTCTTGCATTTTATCTACTCAAACTCAGTCCCAAGGCCTCTAAAACACTTCCAAGACCCCTAAGCACCCATGTGATCATCTCAAACTCCCTATATCATATATGTAATGTTTCTGTAATCTACGATTACAAGAAAGGATGAAGAAAGGAAGAAGGAAAAGAAGAGAAAGGAAAAGGAAGGGAATAAGGAAGCTTGTATAATCTCTTTGCATGGTTTTCTCCATGTATAAGGTGGGTAATAGATGGTTTCCTTGTTTTGTGAAGTAAATACATGCTTTTGATGGAATTATGCAAGAAATAAACATGTTCATGATGTGTATAAAGCTAGAAAGCATGCTAGGATCCTTTGGCCTTGTTTTATGCATATGTTATGATTTGGTGATCATGTATATATGTTTATGTGACCTATATGGTTCTCCATGCTTGTTTTATACATTGATTGGTCATTAGAGGTTATGGAATTGACGAATAAGAGTTTATGGAAATGTATATGTAATGAACCAAAGAAGCAATGCCTATGTAACGTATTGAGCATTTAAACGTGTTATGTGAAATGATTGTGATTCAATATGACGTATGTGGTGCCGTATGTGTGAGAATATGATTTTGAATGCTCTTGAAGCCTTATGTGATTAAGAAGTGAATGCGTATTATGATAAGCGACACATGGGATGTCTTATACATCGAATGTGTAATGCTATATCTTTGTAATTGTCACATGTTTGTGAAGCCTTATTTATATGCTATGGTGTTGATGATAAATAGCAAGTGAATCCAAGGCTTAAAGAAGTAAAAGTGACACGATCATGTTGTGAAACGAATGCATATGATGTTGCTTATCATGTGTTTACAAAATATGAAAGTATGATGGCCCGTTGGGGGAATCTAAGCCCCATGTATGATAGCACGAGCTTATGTATATGGTGGCTCCTCAGAGGTGACGGCCAAATGGGGGATCTAAGCCCCAAATATAAGACAAGGCCGGGCCCAAGATGAAAGGAAAGAAGATGGCACTAGTGTATTTACATGATTCACAACAGAGCCCAAAGAAAAAAAAGAATGTGTCACATGCATTTCACGCATTGCATTGTATCTATTATCCACTGAGTCTTTGTGATTCACTACGTGTATGTTCACGTATTTTGAAGGTTACGTGCACGAGAGTTGGCGAAGAGTCCTCCAGTATGATGTAACGTTGATGTGTGAATGGGAAAAGGAATTCCAATGGTCCTACGAGCCACTCAAACGTAAGTCGAAATCCTTTTCAACTTGTAAGAATGTTTAAAAGGAAAGTTACGTAATTAGGATTTCGTTTATGAAATGTACAAGTAACATTGCCTCGAGTCCGCTATGTAATATTAAGACTTGCACGAGGCTAAGATGAGGCCATTATGATAATGTATACGTGCATAGTCTCCATGTAATGACGTTAAGATGAAGTATATTTTAGTGGAACTAGATGGGGCATTACATGGAAGGCATGGGCTCTACCTGGATCTTCGCTCAATGGAGAAGCTTTCCCTATCCTGGTCGAGGGGCTGGGCCGATCTACAACTCCTTTGGACTCTAGTTCGGCAATCCTCTTTCGCAAGAGCTTGAGCTCGGACTGCTAGTGAGGGTTGCTTATACTATCTCTTTGTCCTTCGGCTGGTAGCCTCCCTTTGCCCTAGGGGTCAAGCTTGTCAAAGATGTTGTGTGTCCCTCAGATGATCTAAACGCGAGAAGGCAAATGTGCGTAGTGGCACCGTGGTTTGGGTCGACCCGAGGAATGGACGAAGTTTAGCTGAACGTTCCCCAGTCGGTGATTGTACTCTCGCTTCAGCCTACCAATTCCCGGGGTTATGCTGCAGCGTCTCCACGACGCTGGTGAGGTACTCCAATCACTCCAGGATTTGGGCTAAGGTAACCCCTCCCTTGACAGCTCCGGGATCTGTTTTAGAGTGTGTGTGTGTGAGGGCTTCGTCGTAGGACGTACTCCATGCTGGTATTAGAACTACTTCCGTCTCATAGAGTCTGGGACACGCGGCTGTGAGCCATGTCTTGAATAAAGCACTGCTGTGTGGTAGAGCTGGGTATGTGTGTTATAAAGGAAAAAGGAAAGGCCCACTTTTGGCGCCAATTATTGATGCTGAAAATAGTAAATACCACTTAAGTATCAACTTAGTGACTATGGGACCTGATTAGCAGTAACTAGAATGACAAGATTTCATATTGATATCCGATCTCGAGCTCGGGGCTGATTACATAGGATTTTTTTGTTGTTGTTTGAATGGTGACTAAGTCTTCTATTTATAGTGCAAATCCCATAGGTGGTTGTAGGTCATCATGAGGTGGTAGGACTAGCTCCAGACTAGGTGTGATGATTGCCTCCGCAACCTGCGCGCAACTATTTGCATTTATGATGATGGCCTTGGGACTTATGTTTTGCCACCTATGCATCTATGGTGGTGACATCTTGTCAGACCTTGGTGACACCAGCGTGTTAGATAACACATGGATTGTCCTTGCTATCGGTCATTGCAGCGGTCGAGGTCCCTCGAACATTTCTATCGACACATACAACTCATTCCCCGGTCCTGGACCTATCTCGGCCTAGTGATGCCAAATTGCTCTCCAATCCTAACTGACCTAGGTTCCATTATGCTGACGTTAATTATGCCCATCTGTCCGACTTGGACCTCGGACACGTTAGCAAAAGGGGAGCCCGAATCAAGGGGGATCGAACTAGACTCATGCCACGTTAGTGAGGTGCCAACAACCCCAACCCCCCTCCCAAAAAAAGCTTTTTTCTTATGTTGTTCCTCATGTTTAAGGTGAATAATAGATGAATTTGAGTATATGCATAATGCATAAGTAGGTTATGCATTTATGTGAATTGATTGAGGTTTATGATCTCTATTCTACAGTTTTGAAGGATGAATGCTTGATAAGAGTTATCCTAGTTGTTTTTGTGAATATGTTGTGTCTCCTATGCTTAGACATGTGTTGTTATGCTTTATAAGTTTGTTATTAATCCCTAAGTTAGGCGTGTAAAGGAATATACAGATATATGTGAAAGTACAAGCTAAATAATTAGCCTATGTCCCCAACTACTTTTTACAGTTTTTTTTATTTATTCTTTCTTTACCCTAAATTAATTACATCCACATATCTCATCACATCCACAAATCTCAACCATTCAACTCCACTCATTCTCTTTCCTTTTTTACATTAAAAACCTTTAAAAGCCATTATAATTTATTCCTAACACCCTCTTAGTATACCCTTTGTCACGAAAGTAAAGTACTTGAAGTAATGACATGTTTGGATGAGTTTGGAATTAGAATACATTATAGGTGATTCGTTGGGCATAAAGAAAATGTAATAACAGGATATAAGCATAAGAGGGTAAACAAACGCTTATAGGTGATTTGACTACTCCCAATGTGAATATAAGCTTAAGTTCCTTTGCTTTTGAGTTCACTGTGAATGAGTAATCATATGTGTTTGGGTATCATGCTTATATGTGCTTGTACTTCATGTTTGTATGATTTGGGTATTGATTTGTTTAGTATATAAATGAACATATGATGAGGATATGATTTTGAAGCCCTGTGTATACTAAAGGAATGTATGTTGATGATGAAGTATGAATGAATGTCATCAAGGCTTGAAAAGATAAGACAATTGCACGATCATCTCATAAAAGCATATCTGCATGTCATGGAAGCATATGTATGTGACATTGACTATCCTGTGCTTGCAAATATGTATGGTCTCTTAGGAAAAGGCCCGCATAAGGATAGAGGCCTTTGGCCCGAATGGTATTGGTCTTACAAGAGTAGCCCCACAAGAGGATTGGGATCTGGCCAATATATTATAGACCCACTTGGAAAGAGATTTAAAGTGTTATAAAATGTTTTAATGCAAAAGAGGAGAGAGAATGAGTGGAATTGAGTGGTTGAGATTTGTGGATGTGATTGATTTAGAGAGAAATAATGTAAAAAAAGTTGAAAAAATTTGAATAAGTATGAGGCAAACATGACTATTTGGTGCCTTTGTAAGCACATGGTTAGCAACAGGGTCCAACGACAGGAAGAAAATAGTTACCCATGCATTTCATGCATTATATTGCATTTATTTCCTACTGAATCTTTATGATTCATTATGTGTTTGCTTATGTGTTTTTGAGATGCAGATCATGTTGAGTACATTGGGTTGGTGGGGAGCCATCCAAGTATTGATGCGTGAGGTGTGTGAGGTGAAGGAAACCCAACGATCTTAAGGTATGCACGAAACATAAGACCGAAATCCCTTGAATGGTTTGATATGCATGAACGAAAATTGAATGAAGTAAGAAAAGTGCTTTCTTGAATAACACATGAACTCGAGGATTTCGTAATGTGAATGTATAGGAGTAGCATCGCATCTAGTTCCATATATGTGATATGTATCATGTTATGTTATGACGAAGTGCACGGGGATACAATGTTCATGAATTATCCGTACATGATAATTAAATGAGACGATAAGTTATGAATAGTAATATGGGACTAAAGGGGCATTACACTTGGGTTTGAAACCTTGTCGTTTCATCACACTTTACGCCTTTTTATACTTAAACTTGTCTAGACTTGCTTAAGCTGGAAAAAAATCGAAGTTAGATGATACTGCTTCACACACGCTTTATGCTAGGAGTCTGGTCAATTGAGTGGAAGGCTCATTCGAAAATACGATGGGGTATTCTAAATATGTATCACCTATATAGAAGTAATGTGGGGTCGCATTTATGAGAATGAAATGGATAAGTTCTCTAGAGCTTCTATAAAAATAGGATATGTTCAGGACCAAAATGAACACAACCGTAAGTATTGAAAGGTGGAAAGATGCGATATGTGTGATATTTATTGCTAAGATCTACTAAACATAGTGGAACATTTCAATGTCTTCTATACATACTGGCTCACTGGTGAATCCGATAAATAGTCACTAAAGAAGGTTCAAGTCCAAAAGACACCTATCTTGATGCATATCAAGTCTGGGTTTTCTCTTCGAAACGTCCTATCTTTACTGAGTTTATTTGCTATACAAATGTGGGGTATTGTTAGAATTCCTTGGGAATTTGAAAGGTTTGTATAGAAATAAAGTATAAAGAATCCCACATAGGAAGTTGAAAGGTATATTTGATACCTTATAAGTACTATTTTACCATACTTATTAAAATTGGCTAAAAGGACTTGTGAGTGGGTTTGCAAAGTGGGCTTTGGCTTTAGGGCCATTTATAATTATATTAATTGTCAAAAGATGGCCTTGGCCTTGGGCTCTTGGGGATAGAACCCAATTACACTTTTGTTATTTTTACGTTTTATTTTTTGCAAATCCCAAACGGTGCGTCTTGAACAATCAGACGCCAATCTGCAGAACAGACGCTTCGCTTTTAAATGGATGCACCTCTGCGTGAAAGTCCATCCATCTCTATAAATGGAGGCCAACCTCGATCAATTTCAACAGACAGAAGAAAACCGCACTTAATAGATACGCCATAACCAGAAATCAAGTGCGAAGATTTTTGGTTAGATTGTTAATCCTGATAGAAGACGTCTGTAGAACTACACGCACAAAGAGTAGGGACGAAATTCTGTTATAGGAAATAGCGTTTGCTAGCCTCAATCTGTTTGTATTCGATTCTATGTTCAATTTATATAAATCCGATATATTCTAATTTATGTAGTGTTCTCGATATTTATTGGTTATTTGCTAATCGTAATCTAACATTTGTTACCAGGAAGATTGCTTCTCCACCAAGAATCTCCGCTCCATAATTGTCAAACGAAAGCAGCAGCAACTCTGGCGCACGAGACCATCGTGTAACAACGTATTGAATTAGTCATAAATTCCCCTTTTCCTTTGCTACTAGTTCTCGCAAGCCCAAAATCACATATCTTCCATTCACAGTTCAAGTTGATGAGAAGATTCCCCGGCTTCAAATCCCGATGAAGAATGTATGCAGAATGAAGATACTCCAACCCGCGAAGAATCTGAAAAAGGAAGAAGTACTTGCAATGTTCATTGGAGAGAATCTACCCGGATTGGATAATCCGATGAAGATCAGTATCCATCAATTCATAAACCAGATAAACATCCTTGAAACTCCTTGCGTGAACAGGCTTCATAACATCCTTCAAAGTGATGACGTTTTGGTGTTTTATGCTGCGATCCCAACAACATCAACTCTCTTAAGAGTCCTCAACGCATTAATTTCATTACAAAAAACATTTACTGATCTTCTTTATCGCAACTTTTTCATTGGTCTCACGGTTATTCGTCGAACAGACGACGCCGTATAATCCTCTGCCTATTGCTTTTAGGGTGCGGCTAAACACACCCCAAAAATTCCTCAACACACCCAAATTAAAATTGGTCAAAAATATCTCACATAAAATATCTAAAATATCCTCCATGCTAAATATACCCCAACTCGCGGAAAATCATAGTTGATGTTTGGCCAAATGTGGTGGACATCATTGTTGATGTTCGGCCAAAGATGGCCAAACATCAACAATGATGTTTGGCCAAGCATGGTCGAACATCATACAATGATGTTCGGCCATGTTTGGCCCAACATCAATTAGTTTTTTTCCTTCACTAATTTGTTAGTAATTACTTATTTTAATTAATTATTTACAATAATAATTATTTATATTTAATAATAATAATTATTTATAATAGTTGTTTATTCATACTAATAAATTTTATATTTATACTTACTATAAAATAATAATTGTAATTCTAAAAATTATTATAATTAATATTAATTAAATATAATAGTTTCCATATATTTTTTAGCTTCAATTCTTGATTATATAATTAATTGACTATTATTTCGTATTGCAGTTTTGACTTATTCAAGTGGACGACTAACAGCTTCTGAAACAACATGCCATAGACGATTGATGTTCATTTTTATTATACATTGAGACAACTAAATATAAAATTTTGTAATATATGTGAATTGGTTCTAAATATTTTCAAAAAAATTTCATTTCGGATAGTAGACAATTAATTACATAATCAAGTATTGAACAAAAAAATAATTATTATATTTAATTAATATTAATTCTTATAATTTTTAGAGTTACAATTATTATTTTTATATTAAATATATAAAAATTATTAATATAAATAAATTAAATAATTATTATCATAAATAATTAATTAATATAAGTAACATGTGATTATTATTAAATATAAATAATTTTTTAATTAAAATTCCCATGAGTGGGATTTGGCCAACATTGGTCGAACCCCACTCATGGGATTCGGTCATGCTTGGCCGAACTCCCATGAGTGGGGGTTCGGCCAACATCGGCCGAACCCCGCCATGGGATTTTGGCGGCCTTTGGTCGAACGGCCTTTTGGGCATTTGACAAACCAATGTCGAACATCTTCAGAGCCTCACATCGATGCTTTTTTCCCCAAAAATTACTCTATTTTCCTACTTTACCATCAACTCATCTATATACCATTTTTAAATTTCAAGAGAAATTTCAAAATATACTGCCCAAAAAGGGCATCAAATGAAGATGAAGCTAAATTTGGCAAAAAATAACGTTAACTCATATTTGTCTGTTGTTCTTGAATTCTCCTGATTTGTGTTGGAAAAAACTTGATTTGAAGCCTTAGTCTCACGAATCGAGTTCGAGATTTTACCTTGCTTGTTCGACTACCATAGGAGAGAATGTTGGAGGTGCGTTGTATGGTCAAGAGAGAGGAGAAATGGTGTGGGTGTGAAGTGTTTTTGTTTTAAATGAAGATGGGGTAAAATTGGAAAGGGGTGGGGTGTGGAGAGTAAGTGATGGTTGATTTTAAAAAAAGTGGTGGATGTGTTTAGAATGTGGGTGTAAAGAGAATTTTTTGGGTGTGTTTAGCCAAACCCTTGCTTTTATCGGAGCGTATTGTGTCCACTTTGAACAGAATTTTCCTCTTCGACCCCGTATGAATATGATCCTCTTTCATGATGTAGTAAGGTTCGGCTAAGTGCAGCCGATATTTTACTTCATGCACCCATTTTATTTCCAGCTTTCAAATATACACCTGTTACTCCTCAAATCAAGATTGGGTTTTACCAAATGATATAATGGATTATTGGGCCTTGGCTAGGCCCACTCCATAGTTCGGCCCACCAAGGCCCATTATCACTTCTATATAAGGGCGAGATCCCTCATTTGTTAAAGGGTGTGCCTTTGACATCCACAAACAAAACTCGACTTCCGCTATACTTTCAGGAACTTCCGGCCGCTAACTTGACTGTCGGAGTCGCCGCCGCCAAAGTGGTCCGGGGCTCTAACGGATTGTTGCATATGCAGAGATACGGTGTTGACATCGGGATTCTGATTGGCGCCCATTTATAGAGGTCGACTGTCTCGACTCGGGGAAGGAGATCGATATTCATTTTTGGAGGTCAACAGATTGGCGCCGTCTATGGGAATCGACACGAAAAGCCGCTGGAAAATATCCCATATTTTCCGGTGAAAAGATGGGGATTTAAAACCCAAAGTGGATCTTGAAAAAGACTATGGATTCTTGACCCAAGGAACGTCTGAAAACAGATTTTTCTAGCAAAAATGGGAACGCGTCAAAGGAGATGAAGTTGCAAATCTCTTTTACTTATCGTGAAGGTTGAGCTACCGAGCTCCTTATTTCAAAAAAAGGAAAAGGAAAGATCCAAGGCATTAAGCCCAAAAGCCCACACTTTCCAACCAAGAAAGGCAACTACAAAACATCTTGGAAATGACCATGTTTTCCGGCGATGCATGAGAAAAGTTGGTCTTGTCTCTAATGGAATTTTTCCTCTAGAAAGTTGTAAAATTCTCCATCAAAATGGCGAGAAGAAGTGGAACAAGACTGCAAATTTTAGTTGAGGAGCTACTGCCGACCCCTACTAGGGCTAGCAACTACCACCACCACCGGATGTCTTGCTAGTTAAAGTTCTATCATCAGTGACAAGGATGAGACTGGTGGGACAGAGAGAAATCAACTTGGAGAAGATATTTTACCTTGCAATCTTCATGAAGAAGTTTCACCCGCTAACTTCATTGGGCCGGGTCGAATTAAAAGATGACCCAATGCTAAATGATTTTGGCCCAATATGAATACTATTGTTGCACAATTTATGTGCCCCGCCTCCACTTCAGCAAATAAACAAAAGGGAAGTATTAAACGCCCCGCTCATACCACCTCGCCGATGACGCTTCGGCACAGAAATTAAAAGATATATTTGGGCCTCGGCCAATTCACTCCACCCCTGTCGGCAAGGGAATTGAGCCTCTTCAAATCACCTTGGCAGCGTAACTCCATCGAGCAAATTAGCCAATGGTGACATTGCCTCAGCAACACTACCTCACCAAGAAAATTGAGCCCCGTGTCACAGAGCTAGCGTTCGTGCCCCATTCTCGTGGTGCAGCAGGGTTGACATGTGCGAGATTGGTGGTCTATATACCTAAGTTTTACTAATTGTGGGCTATGTTATCCAGGTATGCTCGTATTCTTTCCCCAAAGTATCGTGTAGCATATCGCAAGCTTGTTGGCCCAGGGTTGGGGTAAGGCTGGCCTCGGGTGCATGCGGGTGTGCGTAACGTGTTCTCAGGTGCCAGACGGCCAGGCCGTTACACTTGGTATCAGAGCAAGTTTCGTTGGACCACTGCATTCGGAAATTGCGGGAGGTTCTGGCGTAGTGTCCCATCAAATATGATCTTTGGGAGATGTGCAGCCACTGTGCATGTTGGTTGGATTAGCAAGCATTGAATTGAAAAAGAAGCTTTGGGACGTTGATGGATATGGGATAGGCCTTATGGGGGTTTGGTCCTGCTAACTCGTGAAACGCAATTGAAAATGCTTGAGAGCTCTTGAGGATGTTCGACATGCATGTGGAGCGCAACGGCATAAGGTGTCATCCAACTGAGGTACTAATGCCAGGGGCCATAGGGTAAAGGTTGGTGTCGAGGCGGTATGTGTACGAAGCACTACGGGCTGTGCACAGAGGGCGCAATGTGGGGTGCCCGTCCATCAAGGTGGTGGTGCCACATTTGTGCATGGAATTGTAGCTCTCAATGTGGGAAATGCGCGTGAAAGTGAGTTCTCTTGTCCGCTACGAGGGCGTTAGCGGATTGGGTGGGGGAGCTTTTCACGGACCTAGCATTCGTGCCCCATCCTCGTGGTGCAGCAGGGTTGATATGCGTGAGATTGGTGGCCTATATACCTAAGTTGTGCTAATTGTGGGCTATGTTATCCAGGTATGCTCGTATTCCTTTCCCAAAGTATCGTGTGGCATATGGCAAGCTTGCTGGTCCAAGATTGGGATAAGGTTAGCCTCGGGTACATGCGGGTGTGTGCGTATGTTCTCGGGGTGTTGGACGGCTAGCCGTTACACCCGGCTATGGCGTGCTGCCAAGAATTGAGCCCCGGCTATAGCGCCCCACTCATCCACGTCGCCCAGAGATTGAGCCCCAGCTATGGCGCCCCGTTCATCCATTTCTCCTAGAGATTGAGCCTTGGCTATGGCGCCCCGCTCATACACCTCGGCCAGAAATTGAGCCCCGGCTATGGTGCCCCGCTCATTCATCTCGGCCAGAGATTAAACCTTGGCAATGTCGCCTCGCCTCCCCACCTCTCCCAAGAGATTAAGCTTCGTCTGAACCACCTCGGCTAAGAGACGAACTAAAGGAAATTTTCTCCGGCCAAGCTGAATTAAATATTCCGGCTATGAAGTGAGACACATGAATCTTTTCATAACTAGTTACTAAAAAAGGTACACATCGTTTGGGTACAATGGCGCGTGAAAGTAGTTATAGAACACGAGTGGTCATGCGTTGACTATGTATGGTGATACAATATTTAGAAATTTACTCTATAAAATGCTAGTGAAGACATCCGAAACCATGTACTGAGATTCTAGTTTGGTTGGTACCAATTGGGAATTGTGACTTTGAGCATGTTGGTTATTGTACTCGAACATTCGACATCACGCTCGATCAAAAGTTTACTGCATTTGAGGTTCAATTCAGCTTCTACAAGCGGCTGCTCCTCCCTTCTTCATTATTTCTCTGCCCCCCATGATACTTGCTTCATCGTCCCAATTTCTTGGCTTGAATGGACTCCATTTTTAGGGGGCTTTAGAAGCTAAAAATTTACATGTCATCTACTTGATGAAATGCCGCAATTGAAATCCCGTTTGATATCACATCGAAATTGGCCTCGGACAATGAGCTACCGCCTCCATTCTTCAACATATTGAGGCCTTCACTGATCGATATGTAGTAATCACGAGCTCCTATTGATATCCTTGAGCTAGACTGGAATATCGACAGAATCTGTCTATTTTGAGTAGTCTATTTTGCTAGATTACTGCAATCAATATAGACATAATTAGCGCATGTGGCATATACCATTAGAAAGCCACATATATTAACTTTCCATAACATCTTATGGACCAAAATTCGGTGTTTCGTGGACAAGAATATTCCATTTTGTTTCCAGATACTTCACCTGCTGAATTTTTACGTGAGAATGTAGTCCACAGCCTGCTTCACCCGACTACTGTGATGAATCCAAAGGGAATTAGTGGACGAGCCATATACCGTTGGAAAGCCACACATGTTAGCTTTCCAAAACCTTTTATGGATTGCAATTTGGAGTTTCTGGACAAGAATGCCGTATTTTGTTGACAGACCGGTCATTACTAAATTTTCAGTCGAAAATGCTATTAACAGCCAACTTTGCTCGATGACTGCAATAAATTCAGAAATAATCAGCAAGCGAACCCTATGCCTTTGGAATGGTTGTTATCTTTCCATAGAATTTTACGGATCGCAATTCGGAGTTTCGAAAGCAAAGATATCGCATTTTATTTGCAGATAGGTCACTGCTGAATTTTTTACTCGAGAATGCTATTGACAGCCTGCTTTGACGAATTGCTGCGAAAAATCCCAAGGGAACTAGCTGATGAGCCATGAACCGTTGGAAAGACATGCATGTTAACTTTCCATTGAATTTTACGGATCACGATTCGGAGCTTCGTGAGCAAAGATACAACGCTTTATGCACTGAAAGGTCGATGCTGAATTTCTGTACGGGAATTGAATGAATTTTGCTTCTCTGGAATGATCCTGCAGCTTTACGTTGTGTAAGCTCCGACTGCCATTATCAAAACTGCCATGATAAACCCGGGCAAGTTATGTCGAGGTAGTACACCTCCCCACTATAAGCTAATGAGAATTTTGCAAAATGCGGGCTGCCTTCGCAAAAATGATTAGTGAGGTCAATCCTTTGTTCATGGATTCCTTTATTATTCGAGGCGAGCAACAAGCCCTCTCTGCCGAGGCAATTCGCAAGTCCTCATCGTTCAGTTGTCAGCCGAGGTAATTTGTACTCCCTCATGAGCTATACTATTCAAGTCAGGTACTTATGTCTTACATTATGCGATATTATCTTGCTTCGACCATCACTTGGTTGATGTGATCCTTATTCCGCCCCAGCGATGCCTTGTAATCACGGGAAGTCCGCCCCGGCAATGCCTCATATTCACGAGAAGTCCTTATTCCGCCCCGCCTTCGGCAAACTATGGTTTCTCAACCTACATGCCTCGCCACTTCAGCTTCGGCATAAATGATTTTTCAACCAACAAGCCTCGCTCTCTTCGGCTTCGGCAAATATGATTTCTCGATTGACATGCCTTGCCTACTTCGGTTTCGGCTTCGGCATATATGATTTTTTAGCTAACAAGCCTCGCCCTTTTTGACTTCGGCTTCGGCTTCGACAAATATGGTTTTTCAACCAACAAGCCCCACCTACTCCATCGGCAAACTGTGGTTTCTCAACCTATATGTTTCTCCCGCTTTGGCGTTGGCATATATGATTTTTCAACCAACAAGCCTCGCCCTCTTCGGCTTCAACTACGGCAAATATGATTTCTCGATTGACATGCCTCGCCTACTTCGGGTTCAGCTTCGGCTTCGGCATATATGATTTTTCAACCAACAAGCCTTGCCCTCTTTGACTTTGGCTTCGGCTTCGACAACTATGGGTTTTCAACCAATTTGTCGCTTCGGTAGGCTATTCAAAAGGCATTCTAGGCCAGGTCCAAGTTTTCATCATAATGTCTGAGGCTATTCGTAAGTCCTCCATTTATTGAGAGTTGGGTAATATCTTCCAAGGCCATGCACGAACCACGTCAATTACATCTCGATCACATCCTCTGAGGTCCCCTGGCTATCAGGGTCGACATTGCAGTACATAAGCGATTCCTAAGCCCCCACCACCGGCAACTAATACTTTAAACTCCGACCCGTACATAAATGAACAAATCGAACTTGGGGGACTTATGTTACTCCTCACATCAAGATTGGGCTTTAGCAAATGATATAATGGATTATTGGGCCTCAACTAGGCCCACTCCATAGCTAGGCCCACCAAGGCCCATTACCACTTTTATATAAGGGGGAGATCCTTCATTTGTTAAGGGATGTGCCTTCTACATTCACAAACAAAAAGACTTCCTCTATACTTTCAGGCACTTTCGGCTGCTAACTTGACCGTCGGAGTCCCGTCACCGTTGCGATGCAGCCACCGCAGTGGGTCCGAGCTTTAACAGGCTCTTGCGTGTGCATGGACGCAGGGTCGACATCGGGATTCTGATTGGAGCCCATTTATGGAGGTCGGATATCTCGACTCGGGGAGGGAGATCGACATTCATTTTTGGAGGTCAACAACACCCACTATATTAAAAAAAATTAATTTTGCTCTCTCCATAATCGCTCAAAGAGCGAACACAATTAAAAATTTTTTAAAAAAAGGAAAAGAAAGAGAAAGGGAGAGTGATTGGTAAAAAAAATTTTGTTGTCATTTTTTACAACCACTTTGACGAATAATTTTAAAACTTCTTTTAGTTTTTTGCAGCCATAAATTTTTTAAATACTTGTGTTCAACACTAACTGGATAAAGTAATTTTTAAATATTTTTTTGCTGCCACTTTAATGACTAATTTCGAAATGTTTTTAGTGATATAGTAATTGGCTTTATCCGATTAGTGTTGAATGCAATTATTAAAAAATTCAATTTTCTTACTACCACTTTAGCGACTAATTTCAAATTTCTTTAAGTTTTTGCATTTATTTGAGGTTGAATTTCAAAATTTTTTTTATGATAGAATAATTAGTTTTATTGAGAACGCCCGGGTGGTGCAGTGTTGCTAACCCGGCTGGACCACGAGTGTTGCCTGGGTTCGATTCTCATCCCCGTCCCCCAACTCAAAAAAAAAAAGGAAACAATAATTAGTTTTATCCGATTAGTATTAAATATAATTATTAAAAAGAACTTTGAGTGATTGCAAAAAATTATAACAAAAAATGATACTAAAAATTTTTTTATCTATAATACTTTTTTTCTTATTTTTTTAATTATGTGGTGTTCGCCGCGTATAACACGAACCTTTTTTTTTTTTTTTTTAAAGCGAGGTCTAATTGGAAAATGGGGGGAAAATGGGTGTATGAAATAAAATGCCAGGTGCATTTAGCCGGACTCACGTAGTAATTCTTCCCCGGATGCCCAAACCCAGTAGGAGGTTCCACAATAGCGGCCATGTCACTCTTGTTTTCCATCAAAACATTACACCCATCTACCGGCATATGACAATTGTATTCTTGAGAAGATTACAGTGAGGCTACTAGAGTTCCTCTAAACTTCTGATTCACAAATGTGGATTAAATAATGCTGGATTTTCGGCATTAACCCGTATCCCTTTGGGTTTGGGAATCATTATTCAAACCGACTTTAACTTTCTTTTTTTCCTTAATTTTTAATTTTTTTATTTATTTTTAATTTTTCAATTTTTAAGTTTCGATTTTAACATTATATTATTTTGAGAAGACTATGATTTTCTTAAGCTAATTATATTGATGCTAGGAACATTATTTAGCATAGTACATTCTAATTATTCTAAAAGTTCTCAGTATTTAGAGCATCTCCAATGAGCCTTTCTATTGTTTAAAATTTAAAAGCCACATCAGCCCAATAGACATTAATTATAAAAATTCCTCTCCAATGGGTAATGTCAAAGAAACTATCCTGCTTATGTGGCAATTTAATGAATGGACATTGTCAAGGACACTATCCATTTCTAGAGGCAAGCTTTGACATGATGACTCAGCAAAGAGAATCGCCTTCACCAAATTTTACAGCGGGAATGACTGCTTGACGGGGGGAGGGAAAAATTGAGGCGGGAAGTATCAAATTAGTACAGTTCTTCTTGGGGTTGTTTATTCTACGGGGAGAAAATAATCTATCAACAAGGTAAAAGAAAACCAAAATTAGGGTAAATTGTCCACTGCCCAAAGGCGAGATTATCATCCGTAGCGAAGAGAAACCAGGTAAGCTCTTAAATCAAGTCGATTAAGGAAAATCAAGTCGATTATCAGAGACCCATTACGACTGATGCCCTGTTTATACAAGTTCTTCTTACAATATTAAAATATTATATGTGTTTTTTACACACGATTGAAAGCAAGTTTATTTAAATTGTTTTTTTTAATTTCTGGGTTGATTTATTTGCGCAATAAAGGATAATCTTCCATAGAAATCCATGTATTCTCTGTATTGGTGTGTGCATTGGGTGGAATGGGGAAGAGAAAGAGAATATGAGGGGTGAAAAAGTGGCCCGACAATTTCTTGTTTTGTCTGACAAGTTTTCCTTGTGATTTTTGGAGAGTTACATGGATCTCATCCAAAATGAGGATAAGACAATAGATGATAATTGAATTTCTAGTTGTCAAAATCCCCAAATATTTATTTCATGTCACATTGTCAAGATTGTCTACAAATGCATGATTTTGGACTGCCACAGATACACAATTCAACTAGGAAATTTGAGAAGAATCCTTTCTTTTTCTTTTTCTTTTTCTTTTTCTTTTTTTTAATTCATTCGTCAAATGTAGCATGAATATTTTATTGGGATTTAGAATATTAATTCCTGGTTTATTTGACTTAATCATGGTTGATAATAGTGCATACCTTGGGTTTTGTGTTACTGGAAATCTAAGCAATTGGGGAATCATTATGCTTTAGTAAGTCAGTCAATCTAAGCAATTTAATCAAGTCGGTATATTTTGGGCAAGCTATCTCAAATTTATTGTGACTCAATTATATTCACTGCCGAATGCCGAAGCTAATGAAAAGGTTAAGTCGAATATGGCTGTTTACAAACACTTTTTCTTAAAAGATCAGCATTGGTGCATTAGTTTGTTGTCATGTTGATAAACCGAGTGTATATTTAAGTTTCTTTAAAGCTAGTTCTATTAGTTTAACTGTTTAAGTACTATCAATTTTGCCTTGTGCACATTGTTTTGTTTCCCAGCGAAGATCATTTTTAACTGTTGAGTTTTTATTTGATTTTACATTTTTTTGCTGGGATTTATCTATTTGCAAGCATTTGACTGCTCGATACATTTGAATTATTTAGATATTAAGTGTATTCGAAGCATTCATGTTTTTCCAGTGCCAATGCATACAATCTAGACTACCAAGCATACCTGGAAATCCTCTAGCCTCACCTTCTTTTAACAACCTTGCAATATCATCTTTGTTTGGTTTTCTTAGATATTCCTCTTCAAAAACTCCAACTATAGCATCACAGAAACGCTTTAGGCTTTCAATTGCAGTGCTCTCACCGATTTGAACATATTCATCTAGAAGATCAGCAGGACAACCGTATGCAAGCATGCGAACAGCTGCAATCATCTTTTGTAAAGGGCTCAACCCATCTTTTCCAGCTGCATCAACCTTTTGTGTGAAATACTGATCATAACCCCCTATCGCTTGTAGAATCCTTTTGAATAGCTTGATGTCCATTCGAAATCGACGTCGAAAATGCTCAGGTGTATACTTAGAATTCTCATCCTTGAAGTAGTCATTAATAATTAAATCATGACGTTCTTTTCTATCACTGGCTAATGTAGCGTCTTCCAACCATTGAGCCACCAGAGCACGCTTTTTATCCACTAGTAGTGGAGAAACTATCGAGGAACGTGAATCGCGATAGTTTGAACCACGCTCGAGTCATTGTAGCAAATAAATTTTCCTCCTCTAATTGGTCACTTAGTAGTTGCTTGGATAGTAAAAGAGAATCATCGCTTGATGTTGAACTATTTGAATCTGATTCATAACTTGATGAAGACATTGGTCTGCAATCTAACCTACCAATCTCAAAAATATTTATTTGTGAAGCACATAAAACAACACCTATCACATAAATTAGCTATGAAGGTTTATGTAGCTTTTACATCTAACAAGGAGATGAATTTATATGTTTATTGTCATAAAATATATTTTATTTAATATGAGACTGCTTTTCTTGCCTCTAGGAAGATCACAATTTGTTTTAATCGGACGAGACAGCCGATAAAATAAGAAATAAAACAACGGATTTAATATATTTAATATTACTTATCAGTGACAATTTCGTCTAGAAATTGATACATCGCAAAAGGGAGGGTGTGCACAATTCGCAAGAATGAAATTAGAAGGAAGCACAATGAAATTCCAAAAGCTTGGTCGAAATTCAAGATGAATTGTTGTTGCTAGAAATTCATAATGGACCGTGATTCCTAGAATTAGAAGCTTCAAGTCTCAGTTTTATCAATTAGATATAATCTTCAATCACCCAAAAAAAAAAAAAAAAGAATCGAATTGAATATGAATTACCTGATTGAATTGAATATGAATCACAAAACAAAAAATAGAATATGAAACAATTGAATTACCTGATTCCGAGATGTAGCGTGTGTGATGCGCAGAAGGGTCCGACGCTCAAAATTCAGTTGGGCTCCCTTTCTTCTATTTTATGTTTCTTTAATAATTTAGTATATGTTATGAATAATAATTGAAGAATAATTATTAGGTGTTATGAATAATTGAGAATAATGTGGTGGTTATGAATTATGAGGAATAATTTGGTGGAGGAATAATTTGGTGGAGGAATAATTTGGTAAAAGATGTAATTATTATATGTGAATGTTTATTATACCCTTGATGAAATTATGTAATTACGATTGTGCCATTCGAAGTTTTCCTATAAATAGGGCTTCAGTTATTAATGAAATTCATTCCTGAGAATTCCTTAGAATTCATTCTCTCTAAATTCTCTCTATTGTTTCTATACTTTTATAACACGTTATCAGCACGAGTCTCTAACCCTTTGAGTAATATGAAAGAAGTATGCTCTACAGTTGCATCTTATAGATGATCTTCTGTCGTAAACCTGGATTATTACAAGAAAATTATGGCCAATATTTCTTTGACGCTCCATGATTATAAACTGATTAAGACTATGCTTAACACCCTTTTCCTTCTTCCTTCCACTACCCTAATCACCACTTCTTGATAATTCCCTCAACCACAAATTAATCTACCTAATTACTGACAAGCGGTGGTAGCAATTTGGAGAGCATACATGAGGAGGAAACTAACCCTTTGGCTATCGTGCCGATAATAATCCTCCCATTGATCCGCCACGTCTCCAACCCGTGCCAGGTAATCAAATGGAAGTGTTTGCAAGAGTGTGAAGAAAGGAAGAGAATCAAAAAGGACGAAGGTATATATATTCCATTATAATATAATAATTATATATTATTTTATAATATAATAATATATTAAACTATAACATTCGTTTTATCGAGATATAAGGAGCATACATTATCAAAATCAAATTTTCTCGACTCCATTATACTCGATTTAACGAGAGCTTCGATTTGACACCAACATTGATAGGGTAATAACTCGTTTTGAAATATGTTATTATCAAACTTTCAAAATTTACAAATCAGTACACCAACTTTTGAAAAAGTTACAAAATAGTCCTTGAACATTTTGATATTGATAAATTGAAATAGAAAGGAGATAATTTTCAATCGTAAAACATTGATAAAATATTTTTGACAATTTTACCTTTATTTAATTGAATGGACAATTTTACCCTTAGGTAAAACCGATCTAATTTTGACGACAAGGAAAATGGATAGAATATTCATGAAGAAATTCTAAATCCATTGATTATATAAAATGGCTTGAAGTCCATTTGAGTTAAAAGATCGAATATTATTTTAACTCCCGAAGAGTTCAATTACATAATGTACTTATTCTAGAAGGATAAGTGTGCTCTTGTAGAAGTAATGAGTATTTGTTCTAGAAGAACAAATTTGCTCCCGTAGAAACAGTTCAATATTTAATTCTCTTTATTTACTGCAATTTAATTATCGCAATACCTCCTACTTGATGATGGGTTCAACCGTCACTAAACGGAAGGTTTTATATATTTGCACTTTATATGCTAAGTGATGGGTAATACCTTCTACTAAGCAGATCCTACTCTGAAGAAGTAGTTAAATATTATGCAATTTAATTCTTGCTATTTAAATTCGTAAATTTATATTTATTGCAATAATTCCCATAAGGTAGGTTCGACCACCTATTGGAGGAAATTTAATTTCTGCAATTTAAATTTATGCACTTTATAGTTTGAGTATATTTCCAATGTGGTGGGTAATACCACACGATTGGTGTGCATATTTCCAATGTGGTGGGTTATACTACACGATTGGTTATAACGAATCTCTACTCCGTAAGAAGTAATTGATCAAATATTCTAATCATACTCTCGAAGAAGTAGACGATGAGAATAAAATTACTTCTTTATATATACCGAATATGAATGGAGAAAATTGAGCAAGTGGTACTTGAAGTTACCATTGGATAAATAGACGAAAGTAAAGTGCTGAATAGATCCCATGTTGATAAATCAAAGAAAATATATCGCATGAAAAGCTTACATGAAGTAATCTTATCGATGATATGAGATTGTATTAATATGAGAATAAAATGCTCTTGAAGAAGCATAATCACTAGATTTACGTATTTGAATAAAGCCAATATGATATTATTATTACTCCGTAAGAAGTACAAACAAATTAAGTGGAACATATTGAGAATATCAAAAGACGGCATTAAACACTTTCGAAAATATAGAAATGCAAAAGAATATACATATCAATCCATAAATGAGGGATGCGTCTCGAGAGTATAAATACTCCGTAACTCTGCCGCCATCAACATTAGGATTCATAATGAAATATTTAAAGGATCCGAATTTCTTTTTCGCTGACACCATGGTCTGCGACCGACGACTGGGCTTCCACAGATTCTTGAACATATGCATGAAATTTGATGAGTAGTTCATCAACGCATTTCAGCGTAAATAAGTATTTTTCTCATTGAATGAGAGATAAACTTATTATTTACACTCGATCTAGAAACGCTAGTAAGCCATCAAAGAAATTATTAATATTCAACAAACCTATTGGTTTGACATGAAAATTCCACTGTGCAACGAGGCTATATTGAATATTTCCTCCAAAGGTGTTGTAGCCACCGAAGGACAATGAAAGCATCACTATTATTCATCATATACATCATGCGCTTGTGGATGGATTGCGCTTGTAGCCCCAACCCTGCTGGACCCATGGTAGAACTGCTCCACCCGAGTATTAGATCCAACTAGATGGAAAGGTATTACGCTCAAACTCTTATTCCCATGATTGTGCGCGCCATTATAAGTCTAGCTAAAAGTTTGTAGTTGGTTCCTCCAGCATAGTATATTGATTTCTTGTCTCCCTAACTCTTTTACAAGTCGGTTTGCCATATCCACATATTGGATATGGCCTACCAGCTTAGATCCACCAAGAATACATACGGTTTTTAATCAAGCGAGGTAAAGGTGACTTGTATGAGATGATTCTAAAATCTCCATATCCATCTCTACTCCTATCTCTCTTTTTGCACTATACTTTTAATGTATAAACATGAGAGATATATGAATCCTCTATTTAAAGAAAAATTTTCAAACCAATAATTGAGTGCACTATTTACTTTTTGACAAATATGAAGAGAAAAAGGCGAAATTTTTCTTTAGTGATATGACATATAGTCATCAGTGATTGAAAAATAATATATATCTTAAAATTGAAAACGATATTTACAAATAAAAGAAATATATTGATCTTTGTTATTACACCGAGCTTTCTTACATAAATATGGGAAAATCATTATGCTAAATTTTTCTACTAAATTTACAAACAGGATCTTCTAAAGTAAGTTTTTCAAGACTATAACGCGTTTGTTGATCTTTGAATTTGGCCCATAAGGCCATTAGCTCACCTTGTAATGCGTGTCCACTAGGATGTGTCTCAAGAGCACATTGAATATCATCCAAAGGCTCCTTACTCAATCCATCCTTAATGAACGCTATTTTATCTTTTCGATTTCTGGACAAGTACCCCACAGATTTACATCGAGTGTCACATGTCCATCGAGCACACTTGTAGCATCCTCCTAATCTTTTTGCTCTCCGTTTCTTTGAAAAACTACTTTTACCCATACCAGGCATGTATTTAGAAGGAATTGAAACCTCACCAGATAATCGAACCTTTGCTTCAATCAAGTATCGGATATCTTGTGGGATACCATTATTCATTAGCATCCTCAATCTTTCCAGCCTACCTCGATAAATCCTTTTTAGGATTTTGATCGGTAGTGATGGATAGTATTTTCAAGATTTGAGAGCATATGATCCATTATAATGTATAGACCCTTGTTAGGATGAATTTTGCAATAATTTTGATGATTTATTTATAGAATAATACGACGCGTATGAAATAAGACTCGATTTTAAATAAATAAAATGAAGCGTAAAACTACAATTTTGAATTAAATAATAGCCGGATGTGATGCGTATGAGGTAGCTCAAGTGTTTGAAACAGTAGTAGACAATAATGTCACCAAAAGATGATGGAATATGTCGGTGAATTGTTTCTATGATATCATGTTGAGCACTATCTGATACTAGTGAAATCGATATAAGAATTTACTGAACTAGAAGTTCAATAATACTCGTTTGCAAAACCGAACTGACCATCCCGGTTTAAATAATTATTGAAATCAATATTTCAAGTGAAGAATTAAAAGAATTCTTCAATGATTGTTCTCGATAAATGATGAAATCATTACTAGCCAATATTGGGAATAAATCCCAAATATATCTGGAATAAAGGATGAGAAGTATGGGCCCACTCATCCTCCATGTGGACTACTAGATATTATGATATGGATCCACTAGATAGTCACATGTGTATATGATTCGTAATTTGAAATTTACGAAATATTTGCTCACGGTATGAGCATGATTTTCAGATTTAATGATAAAGCTAGTAAATGTATATCCCAATACTTGAATAAATCCCTGAAGGATTTGAGTATGCGCATACAAGTGGGATATTATATGGCAAATTATTTAAAGTCCTCAAATAAATTGCCGATATCGAGAATAGAATGCAAACGGTCTAAATTCCCATATTAAGGCTGAATGATGAGAACATATATGATTAAAATCATACCAACTGTATGAGTTTTGGTGTTCTAAATTTTCTCAGCATGAGGGGGAGTATTAAAGGTTGAAAATAATATGTGAAATGCATCATGTTATATCCTCGAAATTGAAATACGAACTTGAAGTTCAAAGATGCATGAAAGGCTATGAACAATCACATATATCAGCTACGATGCTTTGATAAGTTAGCACGCTAGAAGCGTTGATATTTCCCCAATCATATATATCAAAGCAAATTATAAAAGATGGTCTTAATAACGGAGGCATATACTCTTGAAGAGTATATAGACATAACTATATTGTATAATCCTACAAGAGGATTGATAATGAGATATCTCGATAAGTTATGTCGATATAGGGAAAGAAATGAAATTGAAAAGTGTCGACACGATATGAAAATGTAGCGCTACATATGATCAATGATAATGAAAATATTGAGATATATTGAAGATGATAAATGATGAATGTGAAATCCTTAACTTATGAGATGATGAGATGATGATGACTATTGCTCAAGTTTAAAGATAAGCATGGTGGTCATTATATGTTGCATGCTCATGAAAGTTAAATTACCGATCGTGTGTGTAATTTAAAAGGAAATTAAAGGATCGGATGAGCTAAACCCGTGTTTATGAGTACCCTAAAGGGTGAACTAAGCCCTGGAATGAAATAACCTATTAAGTGAGTATTAAATGTTAAATGATATATTTTAAATGTTAGTTAGTTATGAAGGTTTACTTATATGTTTACATGTTTTTACAATGAATTTATATGCTTTAAATTGTGTATTTGGAGACATGTGTTCATGGTGAATGTTTTGTAGTTGTGTAAGAAAATTGATGCACTCTAACCGAGCGAAGAGTATAAAACCAATGTATATGATACTCATACAAATGTATGAAAGATTTTGAAATGCTTGAAAGATACTTGTATAAAATACGCGCTGCACTCTTTTTCCTTTGAGTTTTATCCCATTGGGTTTTCCTAGCAAGGTTTTTAATGAGGCAACTTTAAAGGCGTATTCACATGAATAATGTACTCTTTTTCCTTCATTAGGGTTTTCCCACCGGGTTTTTCCTAATAAGGTTTTAACGAGGCATATTCATGGTATATTGAGAACGATAGGAGAAATTGATACAGTGTATTTATTGGATCAAGTTATAATGGAGCTAATGCTTTAGATCCAAACGATGATGATATTGAAATCATTTACCGTAGTAAAGATATCGCTTCTCAAGATATGAAATCAAACGAAGCAATTGTACTCTTTTTCCTTCGATCAAGTTTTTTCCCAGGTTTTCTTGACAAGGTTTTAACGAGGCAAAGACATGAATACTCATATGCGGCCGATAGACATCAGGGGAGCAATGTTTTGATGAAGCGATATAACCACTCCAAGCTATCCCTGCAATCGGTTTGGAAGTTTTTTCCACCGGGTTTTTCTCCAAACAGTCAGGAAGACATTTGTATTAATAGTCATTCAAGGGGAGTGTTATGAATAATAATTGAAGAATAATTATTAGGTGTTATGAATAATTGAGAATAATGTGGTGGTTATGAATTATGAGGAATAATTTGGTGGAGGAATAATTTGGTAAAAGATGTAATTATTATATGTGAATGACTATTATACCCTTGATGAAATTATGTAATTACGATTGTGCCATTCGAAGTTTTCCTATAAATAGGGCTTCAGTTATTAATGAAATTCATTCCTGAGAATTCCTTAGAATTCATTCTCTCTAAATTCTCTCTATTGTTTCTATACTTTTATAACAGTATAAACATTTTCCACATAAGCTATAAAAGTGGGCTGTAGACATAAACCATTGGAGGCCAATTTTAGATTTTAATGATGTTTAAGTCCACATAGACTAGAAAGATGTCTATTTAAATGCCACATTGACAACAATGAACATTACTCATTGGAGATGCTCTTATTTCTCTTGACGTAGTTGCATTCTTAGCTTTTATCGAGTTAATTATAATTTTTGATTTTTCTCTAATTGTAAATTTGGTAGGTATAAATTGATTTTTCTAAAAATTTTATTTACTTAGACATCAAATTACTTGTTTATCTTTTAAATAATATAAAATATATAGCAAACACGAAACACGAATGATAAAGCTTTTAACTTCAAATAACACTAACACAATATTTAAATTCCTTTAAAAAAATACAATATTTAAATAAAAACTAATATTTAATTAGGAATCACATAAGTCGGTTGTAGGGCAGGTCGGCCAAGAACAGCATTTAGATCCACTAGGTCTAAGGTCCACCCGACCCGCCTCCAGACCCATGAGCTCGAGTGGAGGGTCGGGTCCAATATGAGAGACCAACAAACTATCCATTTTTTTTCCTCTTTTCTTTGCAGCTTTAAATACCATTTTGCAACCTTTTTTTTTTTTTGCCTAATGGATTTTTTAAAATCAATTTTTCCTGCAAAAACATTTATAAGAAACTAAATTTTGTAAATTTTCCAAAAAATTTTATGTAATATAAAAAATTTTAACTTAAAAAAAAAAAGAAAAAATAGGCTTAGGATCGGGTTCAGGGCGGGTACATACAGTCCCAAACCCGCCCCTGAAACTTTATCGAGTCCAAATCGAGACCCATACCCACCCCTAATACCCATTTAGGTAGGGTGCGTCTGTCCCATTAGGGGCGAGTACCCATGTTCCACTGGGTAATATTTCCATCTCTATATTTAATTACAAAATAAGTTAATTATTCTTTTTTAAAAAAAGTTAATTATTAAAAATTAATTATAAAGATTGTAACAAAAAAATTTGATGGCATATATTATGAACAAAGTTGAGGCTATTTTCATGCCATTAAAATGTGATGTACGTAACAAATTTGATAGTTTGAATGCATTTTTAAAACCCATGACCCTAGCTCTAATACCACTTATAGGATTGACTTTCAATAATTTTATCTAAAATTCAATTGATATTCATATATAACAAACTTGTTATAACATTCGATCATGGTCATTTGAGTGATCCAAATATCATGGGTTTAAAGTCGGCCTTATTGCACCTAAACATTGTGTGATTTGATTAATGTAGAATCACGTGTCGCAATCCTTAATTTTTGTTAATATCTCCAAATCACCTGATTGGTCTGATACCAATCTCTAAATTATTATTTGGTATAATTTCCTCGTAATTTATTGACTTGATTAATGTATGATGATATTTGATCGCACTTGGTTTTAAACACGATTTATGTATTTCTATTTTTTTTTTCGGGAATGAATATTTTAATTTAAGTTAATAATCACATATCTCTATCTTATGTTAAACTTTAAATTAATTAAGGCATTAATTAAATTGTCCCGAGATTCTAATTATGATCATAATAACAGTAGTTTAGAAATTAACTAATAAATTAGTACTAAGCCGGTGCAATGCATGGGAACAATTAAATTCATGTATAATAAATAATTGATATAACATTATAAATATGTTCAATATGAATGTTGAATTACATAATTGATATAATTTATGCATAGGAGATTTCATAATTGTAAATAATTATTAAAATCTATGATATTGTATATTATAGTCAATGCAAAATATACGGAGAAAATTCGCAATTGTAAATTAAAAAATTTGTGCGGACTGCATAATTAAGAAGTTTGTCAAAAGATGTAACTTTAATTCCAATTTTCGTGTATTGCATTGCACAACAGTGATTGTTGAGATTAATTAATTGTAAACGAATCATTGGAAAAGAAGTTTGTCAAAAGATGTAACTTTAATTCCAATTGTCGTGTATTGCATTGCACAACAGTGATTGTTGAGATTAATTAATTGTAAACGAATCATTGGAAATGAATATATACAAATTCTTTGATTATTAAAATTTGTCTTTCTTGTTAATACAAATGAAATTTATATTGAGCACATTTTTTCTTTCTGAAATGAATATTATGCACTCTAAATTTTATAATTTTATGTATTTTTTTAATGATTAGCTGTAATTGCTACTTAATTTTAGCTCTATTGTATAAGAAGTATTATGGTTAATTTTATGTAACTTAAATTTGTAGTAATACTGAAAATTTTCCACAACTACATAATTCATGTGATTTCTTAACATTTACGTAAATTATATTTTAATTTTAAAAAACTTTTTATTTTTAATTTTATATACTTAGAAAAGGAAAAACGCATGCAATACAAAATCCAGTTAGTGAGCATATCATATTAGCCATATTAAAAACGAAAAATATCAATTAACTTTTTTTAATTAGAAACCATGTGTCATATTAGCACTGCCAATAAGGTATCCGTTGGCACTTCAATTGTAATAATATAAAGATTAATAAATTACTATTTACTTTAAAATTGATAAATTATTCAACATAAATTCAATTATAATTTTAACTATTCCCAATTTGATTTTAAAAAATGAAAAAGTAAAAAATGCCCACTATTTTTTAATAGTCCAATTCACGTCACCAAGCAAAACTATCAAAACCTATAATTTTAACATGATGAAAATGAATAAAAAATATTTATTATTTAATATTTTGAATTAGAAATTTAATAAATGAAATTATATTTAAAGTCTTTCCAAAGCTATTTTTTCTCATTAAATGTTTGCTTTAAATATTGGTTTATTTTTAATTATATTTTTAATTACTACTAATTAATGTTGGATTATTTCCAAAACTAATTTTTTAATTTTTAAAAAATATTTAATGTGTGCCACGTTGTCATCTTTGCTAACATGGCACTCCAAGTTTTTAAATAGGGTAAATTGCCAGATTGGTATTTAAAATTTAGCCAGTTTGCCATATTGGTATTTAAAATAGCGCCGGCGACATATTGGTATTTAAAATTGCACTTTCGCGCACATACACCTAGAATGTTTGCCGGTGTCCCCTGTCGTGTTCTCAAAGCCATCAAAGCAAGTTTCTTGATATGTAATTGCACCGTTCAACCATGTTCTGACATTTTCAACAAAATCATCAATCTTGGAGACATCGAATTATTGGCAGATGTATTATTGATGACCTGAGCCATGTGTTCCTGGCCACATTGAATGCAAATTTAATTAGTTCTCTAGGGTTGTGTTCTTGGCAAACGATAGGTCGCTTTGCACGCCTCCTTGTAGTCGGTGGGGCGCAGGTGTCGATTGCCTTGGGAGCCGCCATTTTTAGAGACACTAACGGTCACAGACAACCATGACCACCAAGAGAATTGCGATCGCAGAGACAACCATGGCCACCAAGAGAATTGCAGAAAAGCCACTCCGAAACATTCCTGGGTGTATGTGCGCGAAAGTGCAATTTTAAATACCAATATGTCGCCGGCGCTATTTTAAATACCAATATGGCAAAATGGCGAAATTTTTAATACCAATCTGGCAATTTACCCTTTTTGGATATAAGGAAAGATTAATAAATTACTACTTACTTAAAAATTGATAAATTATTAAATATAAATCCAGTTACAATTTTAACTACTCACAATTTGATTTTAAAAAATAAAAAATAAAAAATACCCTCTATTTTTAATAGTCTAATTCACGTAACCAAACAAAACTATCAAAATCTACAATTCTAATACGATGAAAATAAATAAAAAGTATTTATTATTTAATATTTTGAATTAGAACTTTAAAAAATGAAGTTATATTTAAAGTCCTTCCATAACTCATTAAATGATTGCTTTAAATATTGGTTGGTTTTTAATTACTACTAATTAATGTTGGATTATTTCCAAAACTAATTTTGTAATTTTTTTAAATTATTTAATGTGTACCATGCTGACATCTTTGCCAACGTGACACTCCAGTTATTTTAATATAAAGATTCTTTCGAACACGCTCTTCCAAAAATTAGCTCATGTAAATATTAAATTCCAATGACAACCTAAATTCTATTTCATCTACTAGTTGTAGGCATGTGCTTCGAACGTTTTATGCAGGAGATGAATGAATAATATAAATATTAAAAATAGATGAAAAATTAATACACGGGTATTCAGTTTGGATTTTGATATGCTTTTAATTCATATCCAAGCTACGTCAGCTTCAATTTTCTCTCTCAAAAATCATATCTAACCTATCTATCCATCGGTTTGGATTTTTTCGATCCACTAAGTTCGAGTACCAAGATTTTCGGATTTCATGAATCTTTTTGCCATCCTGTGCCAGGACTCTGGAGAGAATTGGTTCCATTGAAAATTTATCTCGTATTCAGAATTCATAAGGTCAAAGTCGTCATTGTACACGGTTTAAACACAAACCCAACTTTGTGAAGAAGCACATATAGCAAGTAAACTTACAATAACACACACGGACGAAATCTGCACAAACTCGAGAGGATGCAAAGACCGTTGAATTTTTAAGTGACAGAAATCGATTTGTACTGCTGAACTGTAGCCGTGATTGCTTGTTCGACTGGTAGCCTCTCTAAACTTGAGGCACCATAGAATCCATGAACTCCTTTAGTTCTCTTCAATACATATTCTGCTTCGTCGGGTCCAGATATAGGACCTGGAATTACAAACGTGAATTGAATCAAAAGTTCAATTCGATTCAGTTCAGCAGACAACATATCTACTCCATGCTCTTGACAGGAAACACTAGTAACAACAGAAAATTATATCGGGATGAGATTTTTTCAAGTGGTATTTCACTTTTAGCAACAATATCTCCAATAAAGTGTAGTTTAACATTAACATGTTTGGTCCTATCATGAAAAACTGGATTTCCTTTGTAAGCATTTTAACAATCAATATCCCTTAGAACTCAGATTTTTCACAGCTTCAGTAATGGTGACAGACAAAGTAGTAGAAAGAGCAACAACATGCTGTAAGTGAGATTTGCAGGTAATGCATGAGTTGCACAAGGTAGACACATAAGAAGACGTTGACTTTGTATTGTCCTTATCATTAGCATAATTAGAATCAACATACCCTTTTCAACTTAACACATTCAGAACAATGAGAAAATATCAAAGCAGTATCACAAGTGGATTGAAGTAATGTAATAAACATTTAAGAGCAGTCCAATATAATTTACCTTGATTTGATACAGATCAAATTAAAACACAGACATGGAAAGCTAAATGAGGCCCTAGTGCAAATCATAATATACATAACACTGACAGACCCTATTGGATTTGAGTAAGCACATTTTCCATAGATTTCTTCTCCTTCGTATTAATAGGTCAATCATTTTTACATAAAACAAAATGATTCGCTAACGGGAAATTGACACCGTTACACTCATGCATAGAGCAGATATATCAAGAATAGGATTACTTAGTATGTAACTACGTGTGATCGTGATTGTTTCTGTTGGGTTTCATCTTGATAGCCTTTCAGTTTTCTTTTACACACAATAGGAGAGTATAAGGGCATTATCAATTCCAAACATGAGAATAAATTACAAGAAAGTGCACCTATGAGAAACCAAATCTTGCACCTATGGGTCATGACAATCCTCTTTTTTTTTTTTTTGGGGGGTAGCTAATTTATTTTTGTTATTCCTTTCAAGGGAGAAAAAAAAAAAGAAAGGTATTTTTGTTGTTTATAATATTTACAAAACCAAAATACACATGGTCCTTGTTTGGTGAATTTAAAATAGTGACATATTAACGCAGAATGCCATCAAAATTAAGAGAATAATCCATTAGAGAGAGAGAGAGAACAAGGGGAAAGAGCATGGTTTTGAAAATCGTCTAAGGCGCACGCCTCGAGGTCTCCAATCGAGGCATTCTCAAGGCAAGTGCCCCATTGGGGGGCCCCGGAAGGGGAGGGGGGGATTTGACCATTTTTTCCTGCCAATATAATATAAAAACTGTACGTGTTTTATGATAAACAAAGGACTGTTGCCTGTTGGTCTTCTTTACACAATTAGGGCTTCTATTTCAAAAATTAAGAAGCTTGCCCAAGGCCGCAAAAAAGGATAAAAAGACTGAAGTCTCCAGCGCACATTAGAAATACAGAATGCTATCAGTTAGAGGAAGAAAAAGATAATATATAACACGATAGGGAACCTTTTTAAAAAAATTTTGCCACTTTTTTATCCATTCCTTTTTTACCCTAAATTAATTACATCCACATCTCATATCACATCCACAAATCTCCACCATTCAACTCCACTCATTCTCTCTCCTCTTTTACATTAAAAACCTTTAAGTTTACTATTAAAAACCAACCCCTATCACCCGAATACTCTCTATGTTCAACGCTTGAAACAACTATAGCAAACACTAGAAGGCTCCATTACAATTAAGGGATGAGGATGATGAATGGATTGAAATTGATAGCGATGAAGAAGATCATACACAGGGATTGGATATGATGTGGAAACCCTAGATGATGAGGATGATAGAGATGAGGGCAACAACTTTTAAAATCCTTTTATTTTAGTAATAGACTACTAGTTTTATTCCCATTTTTTGACCATGGACATCATTAGCGAATAGTCCTATTGTAGAACAAAGACTAATTATTTTCTATTTTAGAGTTATTTTTGTTTTGCTATCTTATTGACTTGGATGAATTTTCTAGATATGTTATACTAGTTTGCTACTTTCCTCAGATTTTTTTTTCCTTGGGCCTGTGCCTCCAACCTGCCTCCAACTTACACCCCGCCATACAGGGAAAAAAAAGGAAAATTGCCTCAGAACCTGTTTACACCTTTAAAAACCATGGTCCATGGGTAAGAGAAGATCAAGACGGGGAGAGAGTTAAGGGACAAAAATATACAGAAATTTTAGTGGTAGAAAAATCATTCCATTCAATAACCTAAGTCTTTCCTTGTATAATGACAATAAACTCCCTTTAGGCAGTGTCTAAAAAACTATTTTAACTAGGACATAGTGAAATGACCCTAATTTAATTCAGTATAGAAAATTTGAAAATAAAAGCATAATTCTGACTAAATAACAAATTAAATAAATATTTATTTAGTCCTAATATTCTTGATTTTCCATCGATTCTCCCCACGTAAGAGAACTTGATTTCAGCGAGAAAGACTGCAACTTCTGTCCAAGAATAACTACCTTTCTTCCTAGCCAAATAACAAAATCGACAATATATGAAAGCCAACAACCGGCGAGTGTGGCCATCTAAAGCAGCATATTGTTCAAGAGATGTTTAAGACTTAAAACCATCTCGATTAAGATTTGAAGAGGAGGATTCCTAACTTCCAAAAGGACAGGTCATCAAACGATAAGAGATGAAAGTATAAAACCAAAGAATAATTAGTACTAATCGGGATGGACCACGGCCTGTAATTTCTATAACAATTCAAGGCACCAAAGATTTATAAATTGTTAAACTTCATTTCTAATTATACACTCGAAAGACCCACAAGTACTAACAGCTTATGTACCACTCAGCTTACGTATACCACTCGTTTCTACCTATTTATGAATTAAACCGTCAATATATTATCCCCAAGTGTAGGATAACTCAATGAAGTTAACCATTAGATTGACCTAGGGTCCTATTCTCTTTCATGCTAAAACCTCAAGCCAATCGTACTGAAGTACGTCTCTTCCAAGAAATACCAACTAGCTGATGTGAAGACCTTAAGATTTACAAACGGTAGTTTTGGCTATTCAGAGGACTTACTGAATACACATTTTAATTTAATGGTGCATCAGCCTGCATCTGTGGCATTCCACTTTAGATGGAAACGTAATTCATCCCTTCAGATGGCAGCTATAAAGGTGGAGCTATATTTAGTGATAGAATCATAAAAAAGAAAACAAAACATTTTCATACTAAAAGCTGAATTAAACGAAGTAATGAACTAAGCCCCTATTCGGCCATTCGTCTTAACTTTTATCTTGCTAAAATACTGCCGACGAGTCAAGTTAAACTTGTATATTAACCAGAAGTCTCAAATAACTATGCATCCGCAGTTCAACCTAAGAAGTTAGTATTTAACAAAATACAAGTTCATGTGAACACAGGCTAAGCCATGATGGTGCTCTGTAAACTACTATTTACTCTTCAGAAGTTAAAAACTTTCAAGATGTTACCTCCATGGCAGAGCACAATAGCATCAGGGTTTATCTTATGAGCAGCATCTGCAATATCTTGTACACAATATACACTTTCCTCTATTGAGAGAGCTGTTTTTGCACCAATTGAACCAGATGTAGTGAGGCCCATGTGTGCCACAATTATATCAGCACCAGCTTCTGCCATTGAAACAGCTTCATCTTGGTTGAAAGCGTATGGGGTAGTCAAGAAGCCCATTTTATGAGCTTTTGAAATCATCTCAACCTCCAAGCTTATTACAGGTGCCAAAAGAAAACAACCATTAAAAGGATAAGGCAGCTGTTTATTGTTCAATTTACATGAAGCATGCGTGAACTATGATGACAAACAAAAGGCAAATATCAATCTATTCTGACTACCTGTACCCCATTCCAGTCTCTTCTAGATTTTGTCTGAAATTACCATCAAACAGCCCTACTGTCGGAAAGTTCTGCACTCCAGAGAACCCTATGGACTCCAATTGCTTCAGGAAGTAATCCATCCTTCGAAATGGATCAGTTCCACAGACTCCAGCAAGAACCGGAACCTCTTTCACCACCTAAACATGCGACTATGAGAAGGATAGGTTGTAACACAATCCACAGAGGTTTCATTTTGAAATCCACTTTGAAGTAATACCCCATGTGCGCCGAAGTAGAGGTAAATTATTATTTTCAATATCCGCAGAGATTAAGAAATTATTAAAATAATATAGACAGAAGAGGACAAAGAAAAATTGAAAGAAAATGTTTTCACGTAGTCACTCACTAACGAATTGGAACAAGGCTTATAAGTCTCTTTTAATTCCTTCAGCCGTCCTCGTCATTTCTTACAGAATATTTCACAAAAAGAAAGTATCATGTTTTATGTATGAACTGCTCAAGTAGCTTGGAATATCATTATAAGATGATATATTGTTGAACAATATAATTGAATTATAATAATTTAATCTGATAACTGTGATGTCAAATAACTTGGAATTCTTCCATGAAGACCTTGGAACATCCAAGGTAAAAGGTCACCGACGAACCAAGCGGTGACAATAGATTACAAAACAATCTTATGCCATTCAAATGCAAAACTAGTTCAATGTCAAAAGCAGAATAGGTTCTGAAGATTCAATTGTAAACAGCAGATTCAAGGACCACTTTGGCATGAATTTCACATGAGCTTTTAAATAGCCAAGAGCTCTTCAAATAAACAAACGATAACACCTACCGGTAACACCTCATTCGCCATGTCAAGTACTACTGCATTTGCATCCGCGAAAGGCAATAAACCTGCCAGGGACCCCCGTCCTGCCATGCGAAAACGGCCGGAGTTGTATACAACAATTAGATCTACACCACCAACTTCCTCGAACTTCGCTGATATGCCTGTTCCTGCACCAGCCCCAATAATCGGTTTTCCTTTCTTTATTTGATCTTTCAATTGCTGCAGTATGTCTTGTGTTCTCTGCAGTGTTTCTGCATGAAAGACAAATAAAATTACTATACCTTGTACAAATACAATGTGAACACATAAAGAAACCTACTTGATCAATTCCAGATGTTCTTTCTAAGCCTTGACATTGCAGACTCCAAGCATTGGCAAGTACGATGACCTTAGAAGTATTTGTTTGAACATTCGTTTATTTTAAGCAGTCTCAGTCTGACCGATTTAGCCAGAAGATCTCTTCATTGTCAGCTTAAGTTTACATGGGCATGGATGTAGGCAAGACACCAAATTTCATCAAACATAATGCACGAGCCATCTTATATGGCCTCTGAATGAATACCAGGGATAAATGCATCCAGATATTGGTTTAAAAGATACCCAAATGCCGTGCTATGTGAATGAAGTTAATTCAAGTGATTTATATACATGGTTTTTCATAATAAGTATGAAAATGTTGAAACAACTCACTAATTTACTTCAGTTTTCATAGTAAAATATCCACTGCAAGATGATAATGGCATAATGCTGTCTATTATTAGTGATAAGTTAAGGGGTAAGGTAAACCTTGCATAATGAATGTTTGTATACTTCTGAATGTAAAACCTAAGTGAAATAATAAAGATCACATTAAGAAAATTGTTGGGGCAGGGTAGCTGCAACCTGGCTTTGCATCAGGAAAGTTGCTCAGGCAGTATGAAATTGTTGGATTCCATTGGGTACTTATCTCAGAAACAGAGGTATCCTTTTGAATGTCTTGGATGGATTCATACTTTTTTTGGTTACTAGATGCACCTTTATAACTTCTATGGATCTCCAGGAATGAGTCAACTAGTGCATTTGCAAACTCCAGGTCATTAATATGATGAGGAAAAACCTTAACCTATCAGTACACATAAGACAAAAGAATAAAAATGTTTAATAAACAAACTGACAACCCCAACTCCAAGTGATAGAGCATGGTGGAATCATAGGATATATTCAATGAGCATGAAGAGACCTGACGATCTTCATTTGTTTCAATTAGCCTCTGTAGTTCATGTAAAAGAGCGCCAGTAGCATCAGGGTCATAGAATGCCTTGCCAGGTGCATCCAATGCAGAGATGCCTTTCTCTGGGAGACAGACAGAAATCTTTGATGATGCCTTGTTCAACTTGTTTGCTATAAATGCAGCAAATTTCTTATTCTCATCCACTGTAGTTCGCATCAGAGAAACCTGAAAAAAGACAATTAACAGTTGGTTCACACACATCCACAACTTCTAATCAAAAGATTTCAGATGCTTTATAACAAAACATAATTATGAAGTTCTTTCACTGGTACGTACACTTCAATAAGAACGCCATGTCAATGTCCAACACGTCTTGTCATATAGGATATCAACACTTGTAGGACACTATCATAGTCATTTTCTTCCTTTTGCAATAATAGTATAATGGGTTAAGTCAAAGATGTTATAATATAACATACTCTTATTTAAATGATTTCAAGAGAAAAAGTTAATTACAAGTAATAAAAAGGCTATAGTGAGGCTCGCCTCAAGGCCCGCCTTAGGTTGAGGCTTAACTCCACCGCCTCAAGGCGCATGGACTGAGGCTGTTTTCTGCGAGGCTTGAGTTTTTCCTGTTGAGGCATGTGCCTCAACTCCATTTCCTCAAGGTGTATGAGGCATACGCCTCAAAGGAAGTCCTCTATTTTCGAAATTCTTATTTGAATTAATTTGAAAATTAAAAGAATTGAGAAGATGAAAGGGTTTCTAGAAGGTCCAGTTGACATATAATTAAAAAAAAATTTAAAAGGCCCAAACCTACAAATATGGAAGACAGATCAAGAGTCTAAGAGACTAAGACTATGTATTCTTCTCTTCTGACAAGAAACAACTTGCGAGAATCAAAGAACCAGGCCGTAGCTGCACGGATGAGGGTGAAAATGAAGAAGATATTTTGGAATTAGATATGATGACACTTCCACGGATGATGGTGATGAGTGATGAGTGATGAGTGATGATGAATGATGATCCGATCTCAATTTTTAAGACTTCGTTGATTTATTTGTTTCTTGATCTCAATTTCTATAGACTATCTTCTCTTTAGTGTTAAGCAGTTTATTGAGTATTTGAGTTAAATATGCTAAATTGCATTTGTTTTGTAATATTTTATTTATTATTTTTTTATTTTTTATATTTTTTTGAGGCTTACGCCTCAATGCGCCTTAAGGCTACGCCTCGCCTCATAAGTGTGAACCGCCTCAGTACCTAATTTCGCCTTTTTGAACATTGGTTAATTATAATTGTAAAACTAAAAATATAATGTATAAATGGGGAATCCTAAAGTATATATAATTAACATGTCGCAATGTCTCATTTTATCATTTTTTCCCCTGAAAAATTGCATGTTAGCATGTCTGATGTGTCATGTCATGTACCGGCATTCATGTCAGTGCAAAATAGGGAATTTACCAGCCCCCCATATCTTAACTATTTTCAGGTAGAATAGAGGTAGATAATTTTGCAGCCACTTGGAGCACCAAAAAGTCCAAATCAAAGTTGTGCTCCTACATAGAACTCTAAAAGATCACAGCTTCCAATGGGAAGAGTTATCATGAGTGTAGCACTGCTTGCTAGTTATAAACAATTCAACTTTTTAAAATGGGAGGTCTTCAACTGAAACACATCAATACAAATCTCTTTTTGAGATATGCAAGGAAACAACACAGTTTGATTTTTCGGGAAATTACTTTCGAGAAAAGAATTTTAAAATTTTGTGAGTCTACTTGGTCTTTTTCTTATGTGTTCATAGTTATTTTTCCATGAATCTAATTTCTTACAATTCTCGGAGATATGTTGACTAGTCGGCAAATTTTAGGGTGCCTCTCAGATATATTGCCTGGCTAAGGTTGGCCAATATAAATTGATATATCATCAAGTCACTCACTTCCAAAAACTGTCCACAAATGCTCTATCAATGATATATGCTGTCAAAATGCCATGTGCATATTCTTAGCTTATACTCCGAATTCTGAAAGTATATAAAAAAGCCAAATTTGAGAAAGTTGATAGAGACAGAGAAAAAGCACTACCACCTGTTCATTGTGTTGATAAATTTTTCTGTGCAGAAAATTAGAAGGTATGGTGGATTTGGGTCCAAAATTCACCATATCCAATGCTCCCACACTCAGCACTAAGGGTATCTTCTCATCTAATATGGCATCAAAGCGGGAACTGTCACATGGCATAACTCCTCCAACGATGGAATCAGCAACTTCAGTTGTAGTAATGTCTAACACGCCTATACAAAAGAAAGAACAGGACTACTAAGTGTAGCAATAGCATTCAAGAAAATTAGCAGCCCAGTTGCACAAAATCTCACTCAGAAAAGGATAACACGAGAAAGATTGAGAGTCTGTAATGCCGATTGCAGTTCCTGTTGTCAAAGCATATTTCATCATATCGTCTTGATATTTTTTTGAAGCGAATGAAAAAAGTAAAGATCTCCATTACACATCAAATCAAGAGAAAGCGTATTTCTGAAGTCAATCTTTCCCTGACAACAGCATATACTCAACAAAGATTTACAATATGGCTGAGCGGTTTTAACTTTTAACTGATTGTAAGTTGTAAGCCCTACACAATACGCAGAAAATAAATGGTTATGAGCAGTGGGTCATTAGAAAATTGAAACTTTTAATCACGACATTTGTCTGACCAACTTAAAATATAGTTTAAGTTCTAAAAAATATGCACTTGATCTAGATCTCGTCAATATCTTATTGCTGAAGCTATCATCGTATAGCTAATATAGCCCTCAACTATTAGCTTAACACACGGCATCAGCCAGCAAGTATAATTCAAGAAAGACAGGAGATTCCATCAACTAAAATAGGAGTTGCAGTAAGAATCCAACTGTCTGACCCAAAATCAGATCAATATTTTACCATACATATTGATCCTTGCAGGCCTACTACTGTTCAATCACCTACAAAATGGGGGAATAATGCCTTCCAATTGCTCTCATTTTGGAGAAGTTCTTTAATTTTTTAACAGCCAGCCAAACATCATTTTTAACCATGCATTTCTTAGGACCCACAAACTTTTATAAACCACATATTCCTCGAGACTGATACCTTACAAGCACTTAAAAGCTTAGCCAAGCTAAAGCACATTTACATCAATCAGTTACAAGATGGCAACTTTTTAACTAATTATTTTGACCAGCATAACAAGCTAATATTTTGTTTGGCCATTACATACATCCTGAGAGGAAAATGTACCATATTGAGACATTATCTCAAGCCTAGTTAAATGCCTAAACCTAGGTCCGCAATATGTCAAATAAACAATATTTCAATATGAGAATTGTGATATGAGCTACATCAAATGTGAATGGAATACCTGTATAAGTCCTTCCCTTGCAAGCTCCTCCATAGCCCTTCCTCCAACCCCAGTCGCATGGAAAACCAAGGCCTCATATCCTTCTCTGTTCAATCTTTCTTTGACAGCATTAACACATGGAGTGGTAACACCAAACATAGTTATACCAACTGTAGGCTTCTCCCCATCAGCAGCCAAAAGTTTGGAACCTTTTAGTCTCCCAATAACCATCCCAGCAAAAGCAGCAGCAGCATTAGACAACACCCGTCTACTCACTCTGTTAACACCACAAATATCCACCACTGACGGAAATAACACCAAATCTGATGTTCCAACATAGGGTTCAGTGTGTCCACTAGCCATGGTTGACACAATTACCTTTGGGAGTCCAATTGGGAGAGACCTAAAGGCGGATGACATTAATGATGTCCCTCCACTTCCCCCAAGGCCAATAACTCCGGCAAGAATGCGATCACCATGAGCTTTTCTGATGAAACTCTCAAGTGCTTTGTTCATGATAGCAATAGCTTTGCCTCGTTCATCTGGAAGTGAAGAACCACATTGTTCCCCTCCAGGATGGCAAGACAGAACCTCATCTCTCGATACAAATTTGAAATTCCCAGAGCACTCTGTATCGTTTCTACCAGTAGACACATCAACTATTGTCACTTGCAACTGTTCACACCCACAGCATACCATGAATTTCAAATGTATGCTACAATGGCATATTGTAAAACCAGCATGTAATAAAACCAAAAACGGATAGATTAATCTTAAAATCTTTAAGAGAGGTGATATCCATTCCCACGTTTTTAATCCCACACACCCACTTTTTCCCCAATTCCCATTTTACCCTTCTCTAATACAGCACAGGTGGGTGTAGGAATAAATTTTGAATGCTCGACCGAAGGTGACCGAGCATCCAAGAGAGAGCTCAGCCATCAAGGAGGCTCGGCCAGATCAGCCATCAAGGAGGCTCGGCCATCTGACCAAGCCTCCTTTGAGGGAGCTCGGCCATCCTCGGCCGAGCTCCCTCTTGGATGCTCCGCCATCGTCGGCCAAGCATCCAAAATAGTATTTTTAAAAAAAAAAAAATTTAAATTGATAATGTAATTAATATTTTTTTGATATTATTTTTTGATTTGGGGAAGGAATATGTGATATCTGAGTTGGATCGAAACCGCACTTTGCAGGTTTAGTGTTCGAACTCCATTTTAGACAAATAATATACCATTTTGATGGGATTAAAAATGTGGGTGTCGATATCACTACTCAATCTTTAATGGCAAGTTAAATGGGAAAACACAATGTCGTGAATTAAACATCCTTTAAAAAAAATCGTGCAATCATAACAGTTTACACAATATCGGCATTTAGTAACACTTACTAAGCAATACTCTACTGAAGAAATCTGGAACACTGCTCAATTTTAACATACATTAGTAATAATTAATAGATAGAAGTTAGCATAACTGAACACCAAAACGTGAATTTCCTTATATCCCGAGAAAGAAAATATATGGATGCAGAACATTATAACCGAAGTGCAGGCGGAAAAAATGTAAAAACAAAAAGCAAGCAAAAAGAAAAAGGTACAGTAACATACCTTGGAGGAAATGTCACTAGAAAAGTAGTTCAAATTGGATCCAACAGACTCCGATAGAAATTGGAGCTCTTCGAGCTTTGTGTCCGCTGTTCCAATGCAGAAAACTTGCAAAGCTTTAATCTCTTTGTCAAACATGGCTAGAATTTGAGGTGTATCATGCAACCATTCAGCGCAACCCAGTAGTATTAAGATCGGTATGCTGCGATCAATCAAATTGAAGCAGTCAGATATCCGGATGAGTCGGTGAATTCGAAGTTGGTATTCGCCATTTCAACTCGCGATTCTCGATTCTTTTAAGTCTTAACACTGTATTCGGAGGCGATTGAAATTTCGTTATAATTTGGAGGGTAGAGTGGACTAGAAATTCCCAACTACTTGATTGAGTTAAAGTGAAGGCACCATATCTCCATGTCAACTACACACGCCCCATTATCAGTCGCAAGAGGCACAACTCATAATTATCCCACACCTAGTGATTGAAACTCAGCGCTATTCTTCTAATTAGTTTTAAAGTTACGAAACTAATATATTGCTTCTGTAATGGTAATTTGACAGGCATATACATTTTATTGTATTTTATTATATGGGAGAAAATCTCCCTATCGTCGGTGATAAAACTAGTATACCGCATCCCTGCAGTGGGTCCGACCGTAGGGATATTGCATTTTAATCGTGTAAGCTATTATGCCGCAATAACAAATTAAACGTTATTCTTATACTTAAAATTTGAAGTTTCCTTCATTAGTTACAAATTGTTTTATAACTGTTCTATATTCGAATTGATATTAGGCAAGGAAAATCATAGAAAATGGATTTCACATTCCTACATCCTCGTGATACTAGAGATGGATTTCACCTTCCTACATCCTCCTCAAGAACAATAGCCAAAAGAACAATAGAATTTGAAAGTGGATAAAAGGGGAAAATAATAATAGGATGATAGATAGGATGGAATTAACAAATAATAGGATGTGAAAAGTAAATGAAAAGGCCAAACCTTTCCAAATGCTAATCCTCAAGGCCTCAGCAGACAACCCATCTTCATATTCACCCAAGTATCTCCAAAGCAAGTGCAACACCTGCAAACACATTAGTTAAAACCAGCACAGTTCAGATGCTTAACTCCTGAACAAACTTCAACAGATAGAGATATGCAAACTCTCTCAGGATGTGTTGAATGAGGCAATTAGAAATCCCTAAGTGCTAGATTGCATATGAAAGATGGATGTGTTGAATGAGGTAATTAGAAATCCCTAAGTGCTAGATTGCATATGAAAGATGTATTAGCATCAGTAGCGATTCAAAAACAAGACCATATACTCAAAAGCAACATTATCAATGAAATCAAACCCACAACATTCAACCTGTGTCATCACTACATCGTCAAAGAACTCCAACTCACTGGATTTCACAACAGGACCAATTAAATCGAATCCCCGCTAATTTATCAAAACTTTAAAAAAATGAATAAAATTGATCTCCAAATGGCATCAGAACACCAATTAACTACTGAGATATGTTCAATCGAAGCCGATGAACAAATAGGAGAGGGTATGAGAAGTTAATGTCTTCTCGTCATCATCTTCATCCCTTTCTTCTTCTAGCTTATCAACTTTTTCATCTTCTTCAGTTTTATCCTTCAATGGCCTATGTGGTCTTCCTCTTCTCCTTGTCGATATCTTGTCATCATCTCCACTTATCATCATCTCCGCTTACAGTATAGTCTCGAGAAGAAATAGACTGATTTTTCCCTTTTCCTCTTACTCTACCCATTTTCTTAATCGTCAATTCAAAAAATTAATGAACTCAATCTTCTGTAATCACAAATATTTAGATCAGAAGCTTTAAAATAGTATTCCCAATTCAACTGTACTTGATTAGATTTTTGAAATACCAGAATGTTTAAACACAAAAAATAATAAAAAAATGTTAAATCAATAAACAAATCTAATTCTCTATATCGATCCATCGAAGCAATCCAGAAATGTACCCAATCGAATCGATAGAAATCCGTCGGTAAATAGCTCGCTCTAAATAACCTCAGAATACTAGAATAGGTTAGCCTTACAAAACTGAAACAGAGTATAAAGTCATGAAAATTGAAACTGTAAGAAATATCAAAATTTCCACCTAAACCCCAAACGGAAACCTGATAAAGCTATTGCTGGTGATTCTTGAAACACAGAAACTTCAGAGTTCAGACAGAGAAACGTACCTGAAGCCAAGCTAATTCGAAACAGCCGCTATTTGCATCTCTGTTGGGAAACCAAACTCTGATTTAATCAATCGAGAAACTATTGACAAACCCAGTAATCGAATGGATTTTACAAACAAATTAATAATTTCAACCCCAAAGGAGAAGAAACAACTGTAATCTTCGGAAGGTTGGGACCAATTAACTTGCGCGGAATCTCGAAAGCCTACTTGTATGATCGAATGAAGAATTAAAATCAAGTTACCTTTTGCAATCTGAAGCCGCGCTATGCGATGTCCGCCATGATACTTGGTAGTCGATGTTGTTCTCAGCGTTGGTAATCGACAAAATTGAAGAGAGGAGTTGGGATGATGCTGAGGACGTGAGGGAGAGGAGAGGTAGAGTGTTCGATTCTGTGCGATTGAATGGGTGGAACCCGGTGGCCTGTGTGGCGTCTTCTTCCTTGGCGAGCGAGCTGAAGATGCAACCGCGAAAAGAGAGATGGTCGATTCTCTCGTGGAGAAAACCGCCTACGGTCGGTGATTATCAGCCCCGTTATTTTACCATTTTTAACAAATTTTTACACATTTTAACATATTCACATTAAAAAGTCAAACTAATTACATCTACATATTTTCGGGGACGTAGGACTCTGTATTACATAAATCTCCACCACTCAATCACATTCATTCTCTCTTCTATTTCACGTCAAAACTCATAAATACTCATAAATACACATACACTAACGGGTATATTGATATTGATAGATAGAAAGGGTGAATGGATACAACTTTTACCACTTTTTTTCATTTTTTTCAATTTTTTTCTGTCTCCTAAATCAATCACATCCATAAATCTTAACCACCCACCTCCACTCATTCTATCTCCTCTTTTACTTTAAAACACTTTAAAACACTTTTAATTTACTCACATTCACCCTTAGAATCGATCGACTTTGTAAAGGTTCAAATTGTTCGGGAAAATAATAATAATGCGACTTTAGTTTCGGAATTAGAATAATTATACTCGAACAGAGAGGAACTCTTCGAGTTTTTACCCAATTAGTTTTTACACCCGTGCGTTGCACGGGAGTAAAATTATGTAAGTTGAAATTTGTGGTAAAAATCAATAAAAATTAAATTATTTAACACATAATACACATTTTTGTTTAATTAATTGTAATATATATTTGATAAAATACACAGATTTAATAGTAAATATTATTATAATTTTGTTTATAATTGAGATTGCACTTTAAATAAATTTGTTATTGTTAATGTAAGTGCCAAAATGAGTAATAAAATTATTACAACCCAAAATTCAAATAAGAAGCCTTCTCCAACCCCTTTTATAGTTGTGACCACATCATATATTTTACACAGAAAAATTGTATTAATTAAAAAAGATCAAGACAATGTCCAACGGAAAATTAAATAAATTGAAAAGGAAATGAATAATATTGAACTAAAAAGTAAAATTCAAAACAACCTTATAAACGATGCTAATGATACTACTGATAAAAAAAAGTGTCATTTGCCTTATTAAAGAACTTTTTACAATTCATATTTCCGTCAGCATTTTTAATTAAAAAGTAAAAATTGTACAATGAATTTTTGGCTAAAGTAGGCATGATAAACCATCAAGGATTAATAATTATAAGCAAGAAAATTGAGCATAATAATTAGCACATTGTACAAATTGTTCAAAAATATTAATGTTGAGAATATATTTTTCATAAAAGAATTAATTATTAAGTATTTAATTTATTATATTGATTTGACTATTTGTTTATCTATCATTCAACTAAAATATTAATATCCCACAATTTTAAGATATCAAAATTTTGTGAAGAAATATTTGACAATGGAACTTAAAATTTTCAACTCATGTTAAAAAGGCTCTTGGTTCTACAACTTGATAGAGATAGAGTTTGTGTTTATGTGATTACAACAAAATTGTTAGTATTTTCTTCCATTTTATACTAGCCAACTATATATGAAGAGATCACAATATTTAATGACTTGTAAATCTTTATGTACATGTGATCATTGAATTATCATGATTTTCTACTTGGAAGCGATCAGTAATACATAGTAGCCAAGAATATTGACTACTTACTACATGTAATGTGTTCCAAATTTCTCAGTCTTAAATTGTACCTACACGAATGAAATGATAACGGCGATATTTAGTAGACCACATATACACATGCATTGTTCGTTGTGTACATAGCAAAATGACAGGAAAGAGCGATACTCAAAATCTTCCCAACAATCAAAACCTATGTAGCAAGAACGATCATTATGCCAATACTTGAAATCTTCCCAACGATCAAAACCTATGCTCAACACTTTTGTTTGGGCTGCTGCTCATTAACTTTGCCACACATTTGTTTTTTCAGGAAAACGAATTTTGAACAATTTTCATGATCTTAAATAAAGCATAAAAATTCCTTGAAGAAGAGTCAGACTTTTCACCAACTTACCTTGGGCTGATTTTCACTCGATAATTGGCACATACGATTGAAATGCCGATTCTGCTCTTCCACAAACGCATGCCACATCACACTATCATATATAGCCCCCCCAAAATTCTAACCAATCAAAATGTAGATACAATTTTTAAGAACAAACTTATATATATACACACTTTACTTGCTAAGAGATTATATCAATAGAAAGTTTCACTTCTGTTTAGGCATTTGGACAACCAAGTTGCCAGATAGATTAAAAGTTACATAAGCTATGAAAAATGCACATAATTTTAAAAAAAAAGCCTTGACATGAATTCATAGCCGAATCCCAGTAATTGATCATTATTTCTTCTAACAACACAAGCGCGAAGAAGAGAAATACGTCTAGGTAAAAAAGAAAAAGATGGTAGAGAAATTTGATTTGAAACCTTCCATTCCAAAGGTACAAATTATTAAACCTCAAACTGAATAAATGAATAAAGAACATTTACCTTGATTTGAGTCTGTGGATTTCTTAATTTGACAAACTGTGAAGGCAATTTGAACAGGAGACTTCATACTTCATAAACAGGTCATTGAAATCAATTACTTGCATTACACCGTAAACTCATTCATTCTCCTCAACATCCTATTGGTTTATCTTTGTCTTAAACAACAATTTGCTATCCAACAAATCTTGAACATCCTTGACCTAGATGTTAAGATTTAGATTGGCCTGCACTATAGATTGACTTCAAAGTCATAATTGTCAAATTAGAATATAGATCAGAATTTTCTAATAGGTCTTCCAATTATCTCCAAGCAATCAAACGTAGTACCTGAGTTGATCCTACCTTTAATTTAAACTTGTTACAAAGTGAAGATTTTATGCAAATTGTTGAATTTGGGAAAGCTTATCAGTGATGACGATATGCGATATTATCATGCTAAAAGAAAATCTACAAATCATAAATCATGAAACCCAAAGTATTCACTATCTCGTATACATAAAATTGGCCCAAATTAGTTAGTGAGGAAAAAAATAAAAAGAAAAAAAAATCCATAGGAAAATGAAACTAAAAAAATCGAATGAAAATGGAAAGAGCATATAGAAAAGAAAACCCATTTAAGCAAGCAAAAAAAAGAGAAAAATAAAAATAAAACCCATCAACAGCAAAACAATAAAAATCAATCAAAATTAAGCAATAAAAACTTGAATTATAAAGAAATCAGACTGACAAACCCATTTTCCCTTCATAGGTGCACAAACAGAGAAATACATGTATATATACACACACAAAACCCAAAATCATAAGAGGAAATGAGAGAAGGGATGCGAACATATTAATCCCAATTGCTACACTATCGGAGTCCTGTAGAAAACAAAAGGGTTATTTTCACAAATGGATCCCAAACTATCTATTTTGTTACAATTCCAACCCCGTTCTTTGCCTTTCTACCCCCCAAACTATGAGAAATTGTCGCCACAGGATCCCATTAACGTTTTCCATCCAATTCCTCCATTAGATTTCCCTATTTTGTCTTTTAGTGGCCCTTTTTTGTCCTTTACTGCAAGGGCAAAATGGTCCGGGGGCTTACAGTGAAAATACCAATACTTTGCTATCATGTAGTGAAAATACCAATAATTAACTTTAATTTAATAGTAAAATTGTTAAATTAATTTTAATTCGAAAATACCAAGTTAATATAATATCGACTGCGCTATCCAGTGTGCCGACTGCGATTCTAATCCAAAATAACCCTAATAATAAAATAGCTCAAGCGGTCAAAAAGTTTTGGTGTGCGTTTGGTGCCAAATTTTAATTAAATTTTAGCTTTTATTTTTTCTATGGATGCTTATTTTATCCGTAATTAATTTTATTGGGTTAGTTTCATACTGGTTAAATAGTTTTTACAATATATACCGTAGGTAATAAATATATATAAATTAATAAATGTAATTATTATACATAAATAAAATTTTATTAGGAATATATCAGTGTAAAAAATGGCAAAAGTACCATATAAGTATTTTTTGTTGGGCACTATTGCCACTTAGGTATTAAAACTTTTTCCGGAGTTGTATTAGGAATATATTCGTTGTAAAAAAATATATTAAATGTGGAGAAATTAAAAATTTAAAAAAAAAATTAAAAAAGGAAAAAACCCTGCCCCACCCGGCCAACCCCTGCTCGCCCCACCACGCGAGTGCTCCACGAGGGATGGTTCCCCCAGGAAATGGAAGCCACCGGCGATTCCTAATAAAATTTTATTTATGTATAATAATTACATTTATTAATTTATATATATTTATTACCTGCGGTATATATTGTAAAAACTATTTAACCAGTATGAAACTAATCCAATAAAATTAATTACGGATAAAATAAGCATCCGACGAAAAAATAAAAGCTAAAATTTAATTAAAATTTGGCACCAAACACACACCAATTTTTTTTGACCGTTTGAGCTACTTTATTACTAGGGCTATTTTGGATTAGAATCGCAATCGGCACACTGGATAGCGCAGTCGATATTATATTAACTTGGTATTTTTGAATTAAAATTAATTTAACTATTTTACTATTAAATTAAAGTTAATTATTGATATTTTCACTACAGGACCCCAAAGTATTGGTATTTTCACTACAAACCCCCGGACCATTTGCCCTTGCAGTAAAGGGCAAAAAAAGGGCCACCAAAAGACAAAATAGGGAAATCTAACGGAGGAATTGGATGGAAAACCGTTAATGGGGTCTGTGGCGACAATTTCTCATAGTTTGGGGGGTAGGAAGGCGAAAAAAAGAATGAGGTTGGAATTGTAACAAAATAGATAGTTTGGAGCCTATTTGCGAAAATAACCCAAAACAAAATTGGTAGACTAACTCAAATAAGCAATTCTAGAAATGAAAGGATAAATGTCAGTTGTTATTTTTAGTTATCTAAACATGGAGAGTAGATATCAAATTTAATTAATTGACGACAACTATAACTATACTTAACTAATGTCCAAATAACTATTTTTTAATTGAATTGTCAACTAAAACTCTAGTTTATATAATATATAGATAATTTGAAAATATTCTAATACAAAAAATATAAATTAAAATTGTAAGAATTAAAAATCAATTGATAGAATTTTTAAATGATATAAATTTGTTAAATTATTACTGAATACTAAAGTCAACTTAAATTATGAAATAAGAATTATTTTGTGACCAGAAATTATTATTTTTTTGGATAAATAAAAATTATTATTGGAGCAACCAATAAAATGGTAGTTGTAATAGGTTAAATTAATGTGTTGAATAAATTAAATCCCAAAAATGGTGTTGGGTCAAATGGTAGGGCACCATTATCTATATCTATATATTAATAAAATGAGATCATTTTCCCGCCAAAAGTTTCATTTTTATGAATAAAAAAATAAAATTTAATTGTAAAATCACGCTTCGGATAATCACAAATTTGCAACTCAATCTTTCCTTCTTCTCCTAGAATTCGAACTCTTATATATCTCCCATATAATATGATAAAATGAGATCATTTTCCGGTCAAAAGTTTCATTTTTATGAATTAAAAAAATAAAATTTAATTGTAAATCATGCTTCCGATAATCACAAATTTGCAATTCAATCTTTCCTTCATCTTCTAGAATTCGAACTCTTATATATCTCTCATATAATATGAGGTCATTTTTCCGCCAAAAGTTTCATTTTCTGAATTAAAAAATAAAATTTAATTGTAAAATCACGCTTCGGATAATCACAAATTTGTAACTCAATCTTCCCTTCATCTTCTAGAATTCGAACTCTTCTACCTAATATGTCTTAGGTTTTAGCTTTAAAACTATATCAATTTTTAATAAATATGTCTAATTAAGATTTAACAGAAAAAAAAATTCTAGAATGTCGGTTAAAATCTTGACACGTGGCAATAATACAACAAAAGTAGTTAATACAACTAAAGCTCAAGTTAATCATATCTTAAAACAACTAAAAGAAGTTAACCATGTCCTAAAACTACTTCCAGAAAATAACAATACCATGCACCTTTACTTATATATATTATAGATATAAATGTCGGTTAAAATCTTAACACGTGGCGATAATACAACAAAAGCAGTTAATACAACTAAAACACAAGTTAATCATGTCCTAAAATAACTAAAACAGAAGTTAACCATGTCCTAAAACTACTTTTAGAAAACAACAATACTATGCACCTCTACTTTATATATATTGTAGATTAACAGCCGAGGTTTTTTTTTTTGAAACCGACTCCATTTAAAAATTTTCTTTTTCTTTCACAAAAGTGATTTTTTTTTTTTGGGACAACATAAAAATTAACGTTTAAGTTTTCCTTTTTAAACGATTAACTTTTAACTTTTAATCAAATATTAGCACTCAATAGTCAATACTATACTATCATATCTATCATAATTCAACTTAAAAAATAAAATTTTAATAAAATAAATATTTAACCAAACACGCTAAAAGAAATGTATGCATACGCCAATTTTTTTTTTTCGCTGTTTAATTTACGTTATTTAAATATTTATTAGTATTTTTCTATTATTCTATTTTGGGTTATTTTCGTAAAAGGACCCAAAGTATCGATTTTATAATAATTTCTGCCCCATTCTTTTTTGTGTGCCACTACAAGTCCCCAATCTTTAATTTTGTTTCACTACAACCCCTCACTAACGGATTTCATTCAATTCAACAGTTAAATTTGTCCTTTTGTGCACTAAAATTTGGGGTCCTAACTTGAAACATTCTTTTATATACTAAAACTTTGGGGTCCTGATTTGAAACGCCATTTTATTTTATAATTTGAACTTTTAATAATATGCAATTTAGTCCAAATCTTTTTAAACTTTATAATTTTAACTTTAATTTTTTACAATTTAGTCCCGAATTTTTTAATTTCACAATTTCAACATTATTTTTGGAAAATTGGTGGAAATGGTTCATAAATTTTACAGCTACTACGAAATTTGTATGAAATAACAAAAGATAACTTCATATTAATTTCACCGAATTGATTAATTTGATATTAATTTTATTTGGCTTATAATTAATTTTATCAAATTTATTTGATACCGTAAATAAATTTTATCAACAATTTTCGGCATAATAGAATTTGATCGCGTTGATATCATAATTTTTGAAAACGAATATTTAAAATTAACACAAATACACATTTTGATTTCAACCAACAGTTAATAATAAATTTAATCTATAAAGTTTTGGTAAAAACATATCACTATAAAAAAATATTCGAATGTAGAAAAGACAAAGTTTAAAAAGAATAAACAAAATAAATAAAAACCAAACCTCCCACACTAAACCTCTCCTCTAACCCAACCCAATAGCATCTACCCCATCAAAGACAATCCAGAGCGCTTTCCCTACGTTTTTTGCCTACCGATGAAGTCGACGACAAACTATAATATATTAGTTGTACCATCATCTGGTAAAACCAGACAACCAGCTAATTGCTGATCATCAAATAAGGAGGAAAGCTCCCTATTTGCTGGTATAGCCAGCAATTTCAGACCCAGGGGATTTCCCCTAGTTGCCGAGTGGTGAAGTGACAATCATGTTTAGAGTTTTTTTTTTCAATTTTTGGTATTTTATTTTATTATTTCTTTACATTCAATATAGTTTTTATAATGATATATTTCTAGTAAGATTTTATGGAGACAAAATAATTACATTTATTATTAATATTTAGTTAAATTAGAAATATGCACATCTCTAATGCTAAAAAAATATTTAGGAAATTGTGATATTAATGCAATCAAATTCTATTATGCTGAAAATTATAGATAAAAATTATTTCATTGATGTCAAATAAATTCGATAAATTTAATTATCTTTTGTTATTTCATACCAATTTCGTAGCAGCTATAAAATTTATGGACCATCTCCGCTAATTTTCCAAAAATAATGTTGAAATTTTGAAATTTAAAAATTTGGGACTAAATTGTAAAAAATTAAAGTTAAAATTATAAAGTTTACAAAGATTTGGGATTAAACTGCACATTGCTAAAAGTTCAAATTGTAAAATAAAAGGGCGCTTCAAATCAGGACCCCAAAGTTTTAGTACATAAAAGAGTGTTTCAAATCAGGACCCCAAACTTTAATGCACAAAAGGACAAATTTAATGGCTGAATTGGATGAAATCCGTCAGTTGGCAGTTGTAGTGAAACAAAATTAAAGATTGAGGACTTGCAGTGACACAAAAAAATGGGGTTGAACTTGCTATAAAATCAATACTCTAGGGTGCTTTTGCAAAAATAATCCATCTATTTTTCACAATTACTTACTAATTGAGTGAGATGTTATTGGCTAAAATAATTTTTAAAAACTCACTATATTACTTTAAGAACTTTTTTTTGGGTTAATTGCACTAATGGTCAATGAAGTTTCCCAAAATCGCAAAATGGCTTCCAAAATAAACTTGCAATAACAATCACCGAAAATTCAATAGCTTTCACAAATATCCACTCTCTTTAAAAATAGAGTTAATTGAAACCTAAGCATATGACTTTAAGAGGGTGTTAGCACATTTCCAAAAATACATTTTAATACATTTTTTTCAAATTTTAAATTTGGTCAAACAAATCACATCCATCTATTTCCCTACTCATTAAATCTCCACCATCCAATTCCACTCATTCTCTCTCTTCCTACTCATAAAAATACATTAAAACTCATCTGCTAACACACTCTAAAACATGAGGACTTATTATCCAATTTCAACAAAACCCCCCAAAAATTTCTTCATTTGCAAAGGGCCCCATCACCACTCCATCCCACCATGACCAGACATAGCTCACGAAGCTAGCGCAAACAATCGGAAACAAAGGGGAAAAAAAGGGGAGGGAGATTTTGTCTCCCACTTCTCCACACCACGAAGGCTCGGTCGAAGGGGAGAAATCATCATATTCACAGTGCTCGGAGCCCTGCAAATATGGGGATTTTCCCCCAATATTGTAGCGCTACCATTGCTGCAATTCTTGGGTTGTCCCCATGCCACCATGGCGCTAGAAATTTAGGGGAGAAATCCCCTCACCGCCCCCATTTTGGGTGTAACATGGCAACACGATGTCGTAGTTGGAGACACGTGGTGGTTTCCAACAAGGTGGGAGTGTGAACTCTGTACAATAAAATCTTAGAGCATCTCCAATGCTAGCTTCCACTTTGAATGTGCAAGGAAGAGATTGAGATACAAAAATATATGTGGGTCCCATAATTTTTTTTATTTCTCTTTTTTTTAAAATCATTTTTATCACTTTTATCATACTTTTTCCCTATTTTTCTTCCTAAATTCCCGTGTCACCTCTACATTCTCACATCCAACTTCACATCCTCCACTATTATTTTATTATTATTTTTGAATTTGTTTCTACATCTCTCCTACTTTTTTACTTTTCCCTCTTTTTTTCACTACACATCCTCTATTCTCTTTTCAATCCACCTAATCATCTTCTCTCTCTCCTCCACATCACACCTTAACATCCACTACCATTAAAGATGCTCTTATAAAAAGTGTAAAACGTGCAAATCAACACAACCAAGCTTCACGCTTAAGCATTGCTTAGAAAGAAGATTTTTTTTCCCCGTGAGGTTGATAAGTTCCCGTCTTTGGGAGAAAAAGTTCCCCAAGTGGCAATTGGTGCCCGCCGCACTCAAAGGGGGGGCTCTGTGTGTGTGCCCCGCGATGGGAGAAATTTTTTCTCCCAGCGCGGGGAACTTATCAGTGAGCTCATAGCCGGTGGGTGGGGGCGCAACGTTGATTCTTTACAAAATCAATTTCACCCTTTAAGTATTTTATTATACCAAAAGAATAGGGATTTTCAGCTGTTATCTTGATGGAAACTTCCTTTCGGGGAACCCAATTGTTGCAACATCAAAAGCTTGGGGACCCAACTGTAAAAACAAAAGATTGAGGATTCATTTTTCAGAATGCACATAGGTCGAGGATTCCACTTCAACCTTCCCTTTTGAGATAACAGCACAAGAATTCCTGGCTTCACTGGAAACAAAATTCCACCTTTGATGTCTTGTTGTAAATAAAATTCAGCGTCCTTGCAGATCGAGACTGGCGCGATAATTATGCCATTTCTTGTATCTCTGATCATTTGGCAGCACAGGTCGAAGCCGAGGGGCAGACTTGCAGTTCAAGCAGCAGCATCCTCTCAAACTAGTCACGCAAGCCGCACAGCATCTGCAAAGATGATGTTACACGTGAAAGTTACATTAAACCTAGAATTCTCAGAGAACTTGTGCACCAGATGACTACATGGCAATATTTGCATTTCAATGACCTTTCATTATGAACAAGGAATATAGACAACCTTTGGTTCTAGAAATCAAGAGCAATTTCAGAACAATATTGTGCTAATCTCTTCTTAATCTTATGCTAAAAGGTCCGAAGAAAAAGCCAAAAAGGGTTAGCAATGATCATCTTCATATGATACTCTCAGAGAAGACATTGATTCCTAAAATTCATGCAATGCTTGAAAGTGTCACTAATCGAGTGTTATGAAAGAAAATAATTGGGTCATGAGGTGTATAAAACAAAAGTGGAGGACACATCCTTGCCAACAGGCATCTAGGCTACTGAAAACTAAAAAGTTTCTAGTACTCGTGGAGTACCTATTTATTAGAAGTTTCAGCTTATAATTTACTCCACTGCATTCCATCAACTAAAATCACGTCTACCACAAATGAGACAAAATCAAATCAATAGGCATATCACATCGTCTTCCAAGATCAAGAATGAGTTCATTTAGACTATTTTTTACTTAAAAATTAGCTTCTACTCCAGTACTCTTCAATCAAAGTCAAACATCAACATCTGCAACACATCTCATATCGCTGCTCATTATTATCCATATATCTCGTGGTCCCAACCACTATTCAACCCTAAAATTTAGTTTTTAGCTCCGGACACACCATCAGATCAAAAATAAATCTTGTTTGTTTTCATTTTAATAAATTGTTAAGACAATCATCCAAGTAAATAGCTTCTACGGAAGAGATTAATGACATAAAACTCAACAGTACGAGACTTCTAAATTGTACCGTAATCTATGCTACTCATCCACACCCGTAATTTCCTAGCTTGACTTGCAACTTCCTGTTCCTATAGCTTAAATCTTTTAAGATCATTCCTACAAATATGTAGTGTAAAACATAATTTTCAGGCAAACTAAGTTCCCAGAGTTTTCATTTTTCCCATCTATTACTTTAGAAATCAGATCTCTTTAGTGTAGTTAATTTCTATTTTCAATTGCTATTGATAAATCCAAAGATTTGCATTGCATTTTCTAGAACCAAATAAAATATCCTCCATTTCTATAACCCCTGGCAACAAAACAAAATCTTTTGTTTTCATATATAAAATCAAATTATAAGAAGAAACTGGTTGAGCTTAGATTAAAGGATCCTGCAACATCAGTCAGACCTGGTCACACAAAGTATGTTCTTTGGCATTTGACCTGAATGGAGTTTTCTTTTTCTTTTTAAATGTTCTAACAATTTTCATAAATAAGAGTAGTTTTGCGTATGATTTAAGGGTAGTGAATACTTGGTTTGATAAAAGGGAAACTCATTTGGTGACATATAGGAGTGGGACATGTGCCGCCCAGATTGACTATTTCTTGACTCGAAACGCAGATAAAAATATTTGTAAGGATTGCAAAGTTATTCCGGGAGAGAGTGTTGCCACGCAACATAGGCTCCTAGTCTTGGATATTCGCCGAAAGGAGGTGCGAAAGAGAATGGTGAAAGCCGAGGAGCCAAGAATTAGGTGGTGGAGGTTAAAGGGGAAATTTGGTGTCGGTTTTTAAAGATAGGTTGGCTAAGGAGGTCGATTGGGGCGATGTGAAAATGCTAATACTGACATGGGAGTCGATATCACATAGTGTAAAGAGGGTGGCTCTGAGAGATACTTGGGTGTCAAAGCGTAGTGCACCCCAGGAAAGGAATCTTGGTGGTGGACCGAGGAAGTAAAGGTAGCGGTTCGGGCGAAGAGGAGAGTTATAGAGAGCTTCACGAAATGCAGGGATAGTCAGTGTATGATAGGTATAAAGATGCTAAAGACAAGCGAAGAAAGTCATACGAGATGCTCGAGCCAAGGTCCATGAAGAGTTATATCGAGATACAAAAGAGGGAGAAAATGCCATTTTTAACATTGCGAAAATGAGGGAGAGAAAGAGTAGAGATTTGAATGGTGTAAGGTGTATTAAGGATATGGATGGGAATGTGTTGGTAAAAGACGGGGAGATTAAACAACTGGTGGAGAAATTATTTTGATAAACCTGTTTAATGGGGATAATACTAGCGACCTTGGTGATATTACTACCCCTTACATGATACCAACCGTGTTCGCTCGAAGGATCGATGAAGGCGAGGTTAGAGAGGCTTTAAGAAGAATGAAAGTTAAGAAGGTGTCGGTCCAGGATGGTATACCAATTGAGGTTTGGAAGTGTATGGGGAGTTGGGTATAAGGTGGATAACCAAACTCTTTAACAAGATCTCGTAGTGGCCAAATGCACGAGGAATGGAGGAAAATGCGGTGATACCATTATATAAGAATAAGGGTGATATCCAAGACTGCTCCAATTATAGAGGAATAAAACTTATGAGTCATACTATGAAGTTATGGGAGAGAGTAATTGAGCGTAGGTTGAGACGCATTGTCCCTATTTCAGATAATCAATTCGGGTTTATGCCGGGTCGATCGACTACAGAAGCAATTCACCTATTGCGACAATTAATGGAGAAGTATAGGGCTAGCAAAAAAGATTTACATATGGTTTTTATCGATCTTGAAAAAGCTTATGATAGAGTACCTAGGGATGTGCTCTGGTGGGTTACGATAAAGAAGAATGTACCTCTTAAGTACATAAATATAGTCAAGGATATGTACGAGGAGTTGTTACGAATATTAGAGACAAAGGATGGGATGGTGATAGCTTTCCAATTACGATAGGATTACATCGTGGCTCGCACTCGATCCTTTTTGTTTGCTATAGTTATGGATGAGCTTACGAGACATATTCAAAATGAGGTACCATGGTGTATGTTATTTCCACGATATAGTCTTAGTGGATGAAACCAGGCGGTATAAATGATCGCTAGAACTATGGAGACATACTTTAGAGGCTCGTGGTTTTCGGTTAAGCGGATCAAAAACGAATATATGGAGTGTTTGTTTAGTGGTAAGCATAGAGTGGATCCTCTTGTGGTGAAACTAGGTAGTGAGGTAGTCATCTTAGAGAGATAGCTTTAGATTATTTAGGATCTGTGGTTCAAACCAATGTTGACATAAAGGTGATGTAAATCACGGGATTAATGTTGGATGGATGAAGTGAGAGAGGTGTACGGGATTCTATGTGATCGTACTATGCCTTTAAAATTAAAAGGGAAAATTTATAGAAACAGTTGTAAGACCAGCATTACTATATGGTAGCGAGTGTTGGCGATTAAGAAGGTAGATGAACACAAATTGAATGTTGCGAAATGCATATCTTTGAGGTGGATGTGTGGTAAGACTAGGAAGGATAAAATTACCAATGAAGATATTCGTGGTAGATTAGGAGTCGCCTGATTGAGGATAAGATGAGGAGAACCGATTGAGATGGTTTGGACACATCTTTGCGAGACACGAGAATGCACCCGTGAGAAAGAGTGAGAGTATTAGGGTAGGAAATATAAGGAAGGTAGAGGAAGACCGTTACAAAGCGTGGATGCAAGTCATTCGTCATGGATATGCTTATTAAAGCGGGTAGATGGACAACTAGCTTTGGATAGGAAGGCGTGGTATAGCAAAACTCATACCCACGATCCGACGTAGTTCTCATATGGTTCCATACAGCCGACCCCTATCTGTAGGGAATAAGGTTTAGTTTGTTGTTGTTGTTGTAAGAGTAGTTTTGCTTACATTAAAGGCAAAACCTAACAAAATTGATACAAAAAGGAGGACAAAGTCAAAATTATTTTATCTACAAAATAATAAAGAATAATTTTTAAAGTACACACACAAGTGTACACAATTGCCACACCCTAGAGGATATGACATGAAATGATTATAATACCCCACGAGAGGGAGATGGGGGTTGGGGGGGGGAGGGCACCCTATTAGGGTGTGACATTGTGTGTACTACAAGCAAATCCCAATAATAAAAAGCATATATGCGCACAGCAGTTCCAGAAAGAGTATTAGTTTATGTTATCTAACATGCATAGATACTTCATTTCAGAAATAGAAAGTTCTCCAAAGTAAATGCCTTGTTCTTCTGATTCATAATAACTGATGTTTTCCATCACACTACCAAACATTTTATTTTTATTTATTTTTTATTTTTTGAAAATGATCAAGTGAAGAGTTTCTGTATTTTCTGTTTCATTCGCTTTCTCATCTATAACTTGTCAAAGTCTATTGTGCCAAATGCCAATTTGCATCTTGGGTTCATAAATGCTACAAAGGTGAAAAGGTAGGGAACACATGCACTACATATAGAAGGTTGCCACCTAAATGCTCTATTTCACTAAGGCTACAGACCTCTGATGCAGCTCACCCTAAAATTGTTGTTGCTATTGATCATAGTAGAATAAATACTTACAGGAAAAGGAGGTTGCAGTCAAGATTTGCACAGTTGCGGTGCCTCAACTCGGAGACCTGTGAACCACATGTGAAGCATTTAGCAAACGAATTATTCTGCGACATGTCTTGCATTCTGCTAGCTTCAGTATTAATTTCCGGCTTGTAGGTAGAAGGCGGTAGAGAAAGACGGTCATCAAAAACAAATAGATTTCCGATCCATCCAACAGAACCTTCAGTCTTGAGATAATGGGAAACACCTCCTTTCAGAGTATACAGCCTTTTGAAACCCCGTTGCCTAGAACATATATCAGAACTATTTAGTGCAATCCAAAAAACCATGAAAGCAAAGAGTCCTAATCATGGGTTAATGAAACCTACATCATGGGGCCAAATGATGAACCAAATGAGAGCTAGAGCTTGTTTCCCCTTTTAAAAAACAGTGGCAACTTTAACTAGGATTATCATATTTTAGGCCCCAATAGAAGAGGTCACAAAAACATCTGATAAATTGAGTCTCAATACAAAACTAAACAGAAGAGTGTTTTAGAACATGGACATAAAAGTATGTTCTTTGTCATCAAGTTAACAAGATAAACCCTACCTAAGTATAGTGGAGTATACATCACAGCGTATCCCACCAGTACAATACATCAGTATATCTGTTTTCTCTTTATCTACAGTTGCTAGAGGATCTGAAGCCATAGCCTGGACATAGATTAGCCGGAAAAAATGCATTGAAGCTACTTCACAAAACGGAAATCTATCTGTCTGGAAGGCGCAGTACCAAAAGCCAGAGGACTCTCAAGCAACTGATTTAACATGATACCATACCTCCACCTCTGAGAGGCCAAAAGAAGTGCTTGAAAGCAGTCCACATCAGGGCGTTGAGCCCCTTGAAAATGACCAACATCCCATTCATAACCTAGTAATCAGTAAATATAATAATACTCACGATAATGCTCGAATACAAAGTAAATGAAGTCTAAGAACATTGTTATTATATGTCAGCATATAAAAGAAAAGATAAGCCAACTACACGATTTCATTAAAACATACACATGATTAGCTTTCCACAGATAAAAATGTCAGAACATAGTATCTTGATTCATGCAGATGCAGCTTATCATACTTCTTGATTCTAGCAATCACGGATATATATATAGTCCGAGTCAAGGAAAATGTTGTATCTCACAATTTCAAAACTATGTTGACCATTCATTTGAAACTTAAGAAGATTATAGATATTGCACTTACAACTGGTAAAAAGTAAAACCAAGCAGGTGGATGCAAACCATGTATTTTAACAACTTTTGAAGAGTAGAGAACTGGTACCATTTCTAACATCAAGCAGAATGCAGTATGTATCTACTGCATTTGATGAATTGTTATTATTTACTGATTCCAGTCTTCTCTTCCACTGAGATGGCGTAAGGGGTGTAGCTCGCATTGATTGGTCAAGCAGAGGAAGATGTGAAATCCCTCCTTCCAACTGGGAGCAAGAAGTGCAAAACGAGACAGTTACTTTAAAATCACAATTCAAAGTTCTTTTCATTTATAATACAAAATCTCAAACTAACACATCATAGTTTGTTGGTGGGAAGGATTGGTCATGACGACCTAAAATGGATACGAGGAAAAAAAGGATGGAAAAGGGAGTTGCCTCAAAGAGTTGAATTTACCCAAGCGGCATAGGACCTGCAAACCTGTAGCTCACCTGTACAAGTGATGGCTTATACCGTAGCTTCAATCTTGGGAAAGCATGACCATTTAAAGTTGGAGAGATTTGAACCAATATATCAGAAAACCTGTGATCTCCCCTCACCCATTCAACATATGCAAGAGCATCTTTTGATGGCCCACTATACTGCAAAACAGAGAGTCACGGGGATAATAGATGTCATATATGCTGAATAAAACTATGTTTATCGGCAACCAGCATCCATACTTGACTTCAACAAACCAGCATCCATACTTGGCTACTAACTAGTAACTTAGTACACTAAATCAAGAATGTGCTCTCCAAATCACACCACAGCATTACAATACAAAGATAGCAATATAATGATCAAATTTATAAAGTAATACTGGCTAACGATAAAGTGCTTTGACCCACACATCACATACAGATGTTGAGAGTGCAAGAAGACAAGACACCTGCGCATTAATCCCTTGTTCATTCAGGTATATGCGGCCATGTATGTCCAGACCCTAAATCAATAAGAAACATGAAAATTCCAGTCATTAATTAATATAGACATCTCTAAATGATCACTCACTGTTAAAGAAACAATATGTAGAATCAAGTTTCAATAAGGATAGTCAAATCATATGTTTGAATCAAGTTTCAATAAGGATAGTCAAATCATATGTTTGAATCTTTTACTGAGGCTAACTGCACCCCGCATCATTAAGCAGTCAGCTGCCCATCTTCCCTATTCCCTAATACCTTCCCAAAATAATAATAACAAATAAAATAAAATAAAATGCCGATTTTCCCATGAATTAATCTCTCGAGTCATCGAAAATTATTCAATTAAGTTTACTTCAAAACAAATGAATTAGATCAAGACTCAAAATTCACGAAGAAACCCAGATTTCAAATACCACAAAGTAAAAAATAGGAAGCTCGCCTGCATGAAGTTAAGGTGTTTCGAGACCTCCTCTTCAGGGTCCTCAATGCGAACAAACCGGTAAAAATTCACCACTATGAACTCATCACTCTTATATTCTTTAGGATTATCAGCCTCCACCTCTATCCAGCTGCCATTGAATGATGCAAATGCTAAAAGATTGAAATAATCGCCGTAGTTTGAGGATAACTTGAACTTAAACCCAGAAAAATGCAGCGGAGGAAATCGGTTTCCATTGTGGAAATTGGAGAGCATACTGACAATGGTTTTGCATTTTGGAATAATGGCACTATTTGTTCTCAAGATTGGGACTGTGCAATTGATAATTCCACGGCAAGAACTCATTGGAATAGTTCTGCTTTGCCAGTTAAAGTAGTTTCAGGATAGGCAATTTTGGATTAGAGAAAGTACGGTTTTCCTTTTCATTTGTAAGGTGTAACGCATACCACCGAGTCTTCAAACTTCTTCCAATTTTTTTACCCTCCCATTTTTTCCTTTTTAATAATTAATTAATTTTAAATATCAAACTTCTTATTTGTTTATGTTTATAATTTATGTGGGTAAATAACTTTTTTTTTCAAAGATTGTGTTGAATATGATTGTAGAGACAATTTCTACAAGTAATCGATAAGAATATATTATTTTAAAATAAACTAATATACCATGCACCAGTGGATCAAGTGAAAGCGGCGGCGGTGGAGGAGGAGGAGGGAGGTTGAGGGCGGGTGGAGGAGAAGAAGGAGAGGAAGAGAGAACTAGAGAGAGCAGAGGAGCGAGGGTGAGCGTGAAGACGGACCTGATAGACACTCAGACGATCAACTTTCTTTTTTTATGCTAGTAGGGGAGAAAGACTCACTTTCGTAGTTAATCATGGTAATTGTGTAACTAGTATGATGTCAAATGGCGAAAATTTAACGGCGGAGGCATAGGAAGTGAGAATTGGAACATTGAACTAAGATTAAAGAGCTCAAAATTCTATAAAATCAACAGAGAAGAATAAGTTTTAATGCGATTGATGAAGAAGAATCTAATAGCTTTTATGGAAAAGAGAGAAAAAATGATAATTCCACGAATGAGTCCTAAACTACTCAAACATGGACTGAACTAATTAAATACTGTTATAAAAGTATAGAAACAATAGAGAGAATTTAGAGAGAATAAATTCTAAGGAATTCTCAGGAATGAATTTAATTAATAATAAGCTCTATTTATAGGAAAACTTGAATGATAAACTGTAATTACATAATTTCATCAAGGGTATAATAGTCATTCACATATAATAATTACATCTTTTACCAAATTATTCCTCCACCAAATTATTCCTCCACCAAATTATTCCTCATAATTCATAACCACCAAATTATTCTCAATTATTCATAACACTCCCTCGAATGACTATTAATACAAATGTCTTCCTGACTTGTTTGGAGAAAAACCCGGTGGAAAAAAAACTTCCAAACCGATTGCGGGATAGCTTGGAGTGGTTATATCTTGCTTCATCAAAACATTGCTCCCCCGATGTCTTCCAATGAGATAGGAGTATTCATGTCTTCTCGTTAAAACCTTGTCAAGAAAACCCAGGTGGGAAAAACTTGATCGAAGGAAAAAGAGTACAGCTGCTCCGTTTGATTTCATATCTTGAGAACTGATATCTTTACTTCTGGTAAATGATTTCAATATCATCATCGTTTGGATCTAAAGCATTAGCTCCATTATAACTTGATCCAATAGATACACTGTATCAATTTCTCCTATCGTTCTCAATATACCATGAATATGCCTCGTTAAAACCTTATTAGGAAAAACCCAGTGGGAAAAACCCTAATGAAGGAAAAAGAGTACATTATTCATGTGAATACGCCTTTAAAGTTGCCTCATTAAAAACCTTGCTAGGAAAACCCAATGGGATAAAACCTCAGCCAAGGGAAAAAGAGTGCAATGCGTATTTTATACAAGTATGCTGCAAGCATTTCAAAATCTTTCATACATTTGTATGAGTATCATATACATTGGTTTTATACTCTTCGTTCATTTAGAGTGCATCAATTTTCTTACACAACTACAAAACATTCACCATGAACACATGTCTCCAAATACACAATTTTAAAACATATAAATTCATCTTAAAAACATGTAAACATATAAGTAAACCTTCATAACTAACTAACACTTAAAATATATCATTTAACATTTAATACTCACTTAATAGGTTATTTCATTCCCAGGGCTTAGCTCCCCTTTAGGTACTTATAAACACGAGCTTAGCTCACCCGATCCTTTAATTTTCTTTTAGACTACATACACGATCGGTAATTTAACTTTCATGAGCATGCAACATATAATGACCACCATGCTTATCTTTAAACTTAACCATCAGTCATCATCATCTCATCATCTCATAAATCAAGGATTTCACATTCACCAGTTATCATCTTCAATATATCTCAATATTTTCATTATCATTGATCATATGTAGCGCTACATTTTCATATCGTGTCGACACTTTTCAATTTCATTTCTTTCCCCATATCGACATAACTTATCGAGATATCTCATTATCAATCCTCTTGTAGGATTACACAATATAGTTATGTCTATATACTCTTCAAGAGCATATGCCTCCGTTATTAAGACCATCTTTTATAATTTGCTTTGATATATATGTTTGGGGAAATCTCATAATATCAACGCTTCTGGCGTGCTAACTTATCAAAGCATCTTAACTGATATATGTGATTGTTCATAGCATCTTTTATGCATCTTTGAACTTCAAGTTCATATTTTAATTGTGAGGATATAACATGATGCATTTCACATATCATTTTCAACCTTTAATACTCCCCCTCATGCTGAGAAAATTTAGAACACCAAAACTCATACAGCTTGGTATGATTTTAATCATATATGTTCTCATCATTCACCTTAATATGAGAATTTAGACCGTTTGCATTCTATTCTCGATATCGGCAATTTATTTGAGGACTTTAAATAATTTGCCATATAATATCCCACTTGTATCGCATACTCAATCCTTCAGGGATTTATTCAAGTATTGGGATATACATTTACTAGCTTTATCATTAAATCTGGAAATCATGCTCATACCGTGAGCAAATATTTCGTAAATTTCAAATTACGAATCATATACACATGTGACTATCTAGTGGATCCATATCATAATATCTAGTAGTCCACATGGAGGATGAGTGGGCCCATATTTCTCATCCTTTATTCCAGATATATTTGGGATTTATTTCAATATTGGCTAGTAATGATTTCATCATTTATCGAGAACAATCATTGAAGAATTCCTTTAATTCTTCACTTGAAATATTGATTTCAATAATTATTTAAACCGATGGTCAATCCGGTTTTGCAAACGAGTATTATTGAACTTCTAGTTCAGTAAATTCTTATATCGATTTCACTAGTATCTGTATATTGCTCAATATGATTTATCATAGAAACAATTCACCGACATATTCCATCATCTTTTAGTGACATTATTGTCTACCACTATTCAAACAGAGTTCTGACTCATACGCATCACATCCGGCTACTATTTAATTTCAAATCGTAGCTCTTACGCTTCATATTATTTATTTAAAATCGAGTCTTATTTCATACGTCGTATTATTCTATAAATAAATCATCAAAATTATTGCAAAATTCATCCTAGCAAGGGTCTATACATTATAATGGATCATATGCTCTCAAATCTTGAAAATACTATCCATCACTACCGATTAAAATCCTAAAAAGGATTTATCGAGGTAGGCTGGAAAGATTAAGGATGCTAATGAATAAGGGTATCCCACAAGATATCCGATGCTTGATTGAAGCAAAGGTTCGATTATCTGGTGAGGTTTCAATTCCTTCTAAATACATGCCTGGTATGGGTAAAGTAGTTTTTCAAAGAAACGGAGAGCAAAAAGATTAGGAGGATGCTACAAATGTGCTCGGTGGACATGTGACACTCGATGTAAATCATGGGGTACTTGTCAGGAAATCGAGAAGATAAAATAGCATTCATTAAGGATGGATTGAGTAAGGAGCCTTTGGATGATATTCAACAGGCTCTTGAGACACATCCTAGTGGACACGCATAAGGTGAGCTAATGGCCTTATGGGCCAAATTCAAAGATCAACAAACGCGTTCTGATCTTGAAAAACTTACTTTAGAAGATCCTGTTTGTAAATTTAGTAGAAAAATTTAGTATAATGATTTTTCCATATTTATGTAAGAAAGCTCGGTGTAATAATGAAGATCAATGTTTTTCTTGTAATTGTAAATATTGTTTTTCAATTTTAAGATATATATATGTATATATATATTATTTTTCAATCACCGACAGGTATATGTCATTTCACTAAAATTTTTCTACCATTTTCTCTTTCATATTTGTCAAAAAGTAAATAGTGCACTCAATTATTGGTTTGAAAATTTTTCTTTAAATAGAGGGATTCATATATCTCTCATGTTCATACATTAAAAGTATAGTGCAAAAAAAGAGATAGGAGTAGAGATGGATATGGAGATTTTAGAATCATCTCATACAAGTCAGCTTTTACCTCGCCAGATTAAAACCGTATGTATTCTTGGTGGATCTAAACTGGTAGGCCATATCCAATATGTGGATATGGCAAACCGACTCGAAAAAGAGTTAGGGAGACAAGAAATCAATATACTATATGGAGGAACCAACAACAAACTTTTAGCTAGACTTATAATGGCTGCACAATCATGGGGAATAAGAGTTTCGAGTGTAATACCTTTCCATCTAGTTGGATCTAATACTCGAATTGGAGCCAGTTCTACCATGGGTCCAGCAGGGTTGGGGCTACAAGCGCAATCCATCCACAACTGCATGATGTATATGATGAATAATAGTGATGCTTTCATTGTCCTTCCAGGCGGTTACAACACACTGGAGGAAATATTCAATATAGCCTCGTTGGCACAGTGGAACTTTCATGTCAAACCAATAGGTTTGTTGAATATTAATAATTTCTTTGATGGCTTACTAGCGTTTCTAGATCAGGGTGTAAATAATAAGTTTATCTCTCATTCAGCGAGAAAAATACTTATTTCTGCTAGTACTGTTGATGAACTACTCATCAAATTTCATGCATATGTTCAAGAATCTGTGGAAGCCCAGGTCCGTCGGTCACAGACCACTGGTGTCAAGCGAAAAAGAAATTCGGATCCTTTAAATATTTCATTATAAATCCTAATGTTGATGGTGGCAGAGTTACAGAGTATTTATACTCTCGAGACGCATCCCTCATTTATGGATTCAGTATGTATATTCTTTTTGCATTTCTATATTTTCGAGTGTTTAATGCCATCTTTTGATATTCTCAATATGTTCCACTTATTTGTACTTCTTCCTGAGTAATAATAATAATATCATATTGGCTTTATTCAAATACAAATCTAGTGATTATGCTTCTTCAAGAGCATTTTATTCTCATATTAATACAATCTCATATCATCGATGAGATTACTTCATATAATCTCTCCATGCGATATATTTTCTTTGATTTATCAACATGGGATCTATTGAGCATTTTATTTTCATCTATTTATCCAATGGTGACTTCAAGTACCACTTGTTCAATTTTCGCCATTAATATTCGGTATATATGGGGAAGTAATTTTATTCTCATCGTCTACTACTTTGAGAGTATGATTAGAATATTTGATCAACTACTTCTTCTGGAGTAGGATTAGATTATAACCAATCGTGTAGTATAACCCACCACATTGAAAATATGCACACCAATCGTGTGGTATTACCCACCACATTGGAAATATACTCAAATTATAAAGTGCATAAATTTAAATTGCAGAAATTAAATTTCCTCCAATAGGTGGTCGAACCTACCTTATGGGAATTATTGCAATAAATATAAATTTACGAATTTAAATAGCAAGAATTAAATTGCATAATATTTAACTACTTCTTCAGAGTAGGATCTGCTTAGTAGAAGGTATTACCCATCACTTAGCATATAAAGTGCGAAATATATAAACCTTCCGCTTAGTGACGGTTGAACCCATCATCAAGTAGGAGGTATTGCATTAATTAAATTGCAAGAAATAAAATGCAGAATTAAATATTGAACAAATTCTCTACGGGAGCAAATTTGTTCTTCTAGAACAAATACTCATTACTTCTACAAAGAAGACACTTATCCTTCTAGAATAAGACATTATGTAATTGAACTCTTGGGAGTTAAAATAATATTCCGATCTTTTAACTCAAATTGACTTCAAGCCATTTTATATAATCAATGGATTTAGAATTTCTTCATGAATATTCTATCCATTTTTCACTGTCGTCAAAATTAGGTCGGTTTTACCCTAAGGGTAAAATTGTCCATTCCAATTCGTAAAGGTAAAATTGTCAAAAATATTTTATCAATGTTTTACGATTGGAAAATTATCTCCTTTCTACTTCAATTTATCAATATCAAAATATTCAAGGACTATTTTGTAACTTTTTCAAAAGTTAGTGTACTGATTTGTAAATTTTGAAAGTTTGATAATAACATATTTCAAAACGAGTTATTACCCTATCAATGTTGGTGTCAAATCGAAGCTCTCGTTAAATCGAGTATAATGGAGTCGAGAAAATTTGATTTTGATAATGTATGCTCCTTGTATCTCGAGAAAACGAATATTATAGTTTAATATATTATTATATTATAAAGTAATATAATATATATATCATTTTCCTTTTTAGTAGGAATGACGATTGAGCATGGCGTATTTCTTCCATTTGTCGATTCTTGAATTGCCCACAACTCTTTGTCTGCGTAAATGTTTTATGAGTGATTGGGAAGATAGAGAGAGTGAGGCGTGAGAAAGTGGGAAAAGATAAGAGAGAAAAGAAAGATAAGTATTGATTGGAGATGGATTAGGTTATTTATAATAATTAGGTTTACGATCTGAGAAGATCATCATAAGATCTGTTGTAGAAGCATCTTTCTCTTCATATTACTCAAATGGTAGAGGCTAGTCTTGATAACGTGTTATAAAAGTATAGAAACAATAGAGAGAATTTAGAGAGAATGAATTAAGGAATTCTCGAGGAATGAATTTCATTAATAATGAAGCGCATTTATAGGAAAGCTTGAATGAATGCAATAGTAATTACATAATTTCATCAAGGGTATAATAGTCATTCACATATAATAATTACATCTTTTACCAAATTATTCCTCCACCAAATTATTCCTCCACCAAATTATTCCTCATAATTCATAACCACCAAATTATTCTCAATTATTCATAACAAATACTACTATTATATTACAACTAAATTGGTTTGCTTTCTTCATAACATAATGAATAGTAGATAATATATAATTAAAGAAGGCGGCAGTACTGTTTCCTTATTATTTTATTTGCTAGTTTAATTTCTGCCATTTTAGTCCTAAGGGAATTTGAAGTCTAGTTTTCATAGGTTCGCATCATTCAGTTAGTATTTACTTCAATGATCAGAACTTTATGATCACCTTATTATTTGAGACGACACCCTGCACTTGCGGTATACAAGTGGCTCATCAATCAATCAGTGTGAGAAGCACCATTTACGCCATTTTGCCTTCTCAATTAAGTGGAGTCTGAGCTTTCTCGCGAGTCCCCTATAGGCTTAGTTCAAAATAACTATAATAGGACTCTACTAGTATGTAATCAGAACATGAGACATCATAGCTTTCACCAAAAAAAAAAAAAAAAAAAATGAAAAGAAAAAACATTTGAGGTCTATCAGAATCCTAAATGGCGACAATTGACAAATCTAATAATTTACAATTTACAAAACAACCCGTTCGTTCATCAACACGATCACAACAACAAAGTTTGAGGTGAATATTATTTGCTCATTAATCACGGTCTAGTCCAATATTTTCAAGCTCGTGTTTGTGTCGTGGTTGTCGTGGTATCTTGTAGTAACGGAAAGCAATGCAAACATAGACAAGAAGGTTTATAGAACTCAGGGCTGCAAGCACCCAGTAATACCTATCTAAACGACTCTCGTTCAGCGTAAACTGGAACCAGCTCTGTTTTCCTCCCTTCTCACTAATTTTACCAACCACAAAAACCGTTAGCACGCTTCCCATATATCCTAGACCACGTACTCCGTTGGCTGCAAGCTTGATGTATTCTCTCAATGACCCAGGACCCTCATTCTCAAAGAAAGAAGGAACGCCCTCTTCGAAAAATGCATCAAGGCAAGCAAGAAGGAAAAATTGGAAAACCAGCCAGAACATACTCATTGGAATTTCATCGTTGGGCTTGTCGAGTAAGCCATGGCTTCTAATCACATTCAGCCTTCGAGTCTCCACTTTGGCGGCCGTGATACAACACAGTATTGAGAATATCATAGCTATTGGAATGCAAAAAGCCGGTGCCTTCCCTTTAATCAAGTTGCATGCTTCAGAAAGTAAAAACTTGGTGAAGTCAAACAACATTAGAAAAATCTGAGGAGGAACCTTCCATTTTCCAAGACTGGGATCCAAGTTGTTTAGTTGTCCAACAAAGAAAGAGTTGTTAATAGAAGATACCGTTCCGCAAATTATGAATGTCATCCACATCGGTACCATCCGAACAACAATTTTGGCGTCTTCTACTTCCCTGATCGTGCAAGGCCGCCACCATCTGTTTGTTTCTTGTTCATTTAGAGGTTTGTTTGGCAGTGTAATAGCGGCTTTCTCCAAGCACCTGTATCATATTTTATTATCACTGTCACTATCACTATCACTATTATATATATATTAACAAAAGATGTTATGCAGCTTGATGGGAACCAAATAGATGGACGACATACGCATACCTGAGAGTACGAGTACGTGAAGGAGAGTGTTTATAATGCTCATTGTCATGAGATGGAAATGGGGTTGACATGTTGGAAGCAGAGGCCACAAAGACTCTAAAAGTGTTTATGAGTCGGCTGTCGTTTTCTCTAGATTTAATGTATGCTGGCGAACCACTAATAAATACTAGTGTCCCCAAAAAAGTACAAATTGCCGGGATTCCAAAGATAATCGACCATGGTTTTATGTATTGAAATCCTATAGATCCAGTTACTACAACAATGGAAGTAAAGATTCTACTTAATATTCGTAAGCCATTTCCTGCTTCATTTTCCCTGTTCTTTTCAGCGAAAGGTATGAGAGAGACCTGTTGACTAGATATTCCTACAGCCACTATTGCCATGGCTATGTAGAACAAAACTTTTTGTGTGTGACCTACACATTTTGGCTCATACTTGGTGCAGGTGTTTGTGACGCCGGCCAGGATCGGCGGTGTTGACATCCAAAGCAAGATCAAACCCTAGAAAAGTTAGAGAAATTTAATTTAATTACTACCATCGTTTTAATTAAAAAGCTAGCAATCCAAGATAGATAGATAGATAGATACCAAATTAGATTTGTTTTATTTTTTTTAATTGAACGACTATATATGGATTCAATTTAAAAGTACTAACCGCTGTGTAGGATACAGAAGATAGCACAAGCATTATGTAATGGCCCATGAAAGCATCAACGATGAAGATAAGACCTAATGGAAGTAGGTAAATTATCCCTCCCCAGACGTTGACTATTCCAGCAGCATGAGTCAAACTCAGTTTCCATACTTTTGTTAGATATGTTTGCATCTCCCAAATTGCGTACCATGCCAGTCTATGAGCCCACCATAAAACTGTCCTTGCAAGTAATTAAAACGTGACATTAATATATAGATCCATCATAATTCATCAGCTAGCTAGATAGCTAGATACGTTTTAATCCTTTATGCGCTATGGACGCAAAAACTACTTACCATAAATTCTGACAATACGTGCTGCCATTCTGGAATTATTATTGTTTATATATAACCAGCACTTAATTCCTATATGCATTAGCGTTAGAAGATCGATCACGAATTGTAATCAGAAAATCAAACAGAAACTCCACACGTACATGCAGATTAATGTTTAATAGCAATACAATACAAATTTGTTTAACTTTACCTTCAAAACAGGGAAACAGACTTCTTGACAATAAAAGACTCCATCACTTGTATGCACGATATCATCATCTCACTTTGTCTGTCTTTTTCATCTCATTGGCCCTCTTCCTATTTACTTATTACAGAAAGATAGCTAGAGTTGACTTTTGACACGTGCCATTTTAGGAAGTCGAACCGTGCTATGTTGATCCTTGTGCGTTGGCTTGATCTTGAACAAGAGTTCGTACAAATTCACATAATAGTACGTAAACTAGGATCCCTGTATTCCAGACTCTGCTCATTTTTCTATCACAACGATCTATTTCTACAAATTCAAACTTTAATAAGAACATATTTGTATAAAATCAAACTTTAATCATATACAAATAAGGGTATGCTTGATTCAAAATAAATTTTGAGTAAGTTTTATTTACTCGAATTGCGTATAGATTTTGTGGTTGAAAATAAGAGATAGTGTGTATTAAAAAATATAAAGTAATTGTGTGTGGTTGCAAAGAGGAGAGAGATATTTTTTTAAAATTATTTGTGAATCAAACATACGCTAAGTCCTTATAGATATTTTACACCACCCGTGTGAGTTGAGGAAGACAACAAAACCAAACAAAGCCTTGATGATGACTCAAGAATAATTGAGGGAAGTTGAGCGGGTAGAAAACGTCTGGGACCTTCTATATTTGGATTGTCATTGCTAGCTAAATATAAATATTACAGAAATGCCACAAAATATCCCATTTGTTGTAACACACTTGCAAGTAGGGTTTTATGCAGTGTGCTAGGCATGTTCACTGCATTGTAAATTTACCTATAATATGTACAGTGCTGATGAAATAATGTGAGTGAAAAAAAGAATGAGGACGGATTTGCTATAAAATGCAAAGTTTGGGGGACTTTTTGGGAACATTATTCTTTTGGTTTTTATATGTGAAGAAACAGTAAAAAGATGGTGAGGAAGCTTCGGCTCCTAACAAAAATAATTTTTAATATGTTTGTGACGTGGTATCTTAATTGAACATTAGGTTCCAAAATTGAATTTCAGTTATTTTGTATCTTGGGATTTTATTTAAATTTTTATTTTATTTCTTCACAATATATCTAGTTGTTTAGTTAAAATTGATACTTATTTTTCGTATGTTTAGAATTTTATTGATTTGTAACAAAGATGAAAAATTAATAAATTCAACGACAAATGTTGTCTTGAAAGAATCTTTCGAAAATTTTAAATCAAATAATAACATATTTTGGAATTTCATTTTGAAAATGATTATAATAAAATATTACTCATCGCATACATTTGTTATTTATTTAATAATATAGTAGCCATTTGTCGCACTTTAATTTTAGTGAAATTATTACAACATATCAACTCCATTCATTGCACACGATTGAAATGCCAGTTTAGTATACTATAAACTTTTTATAAATTTTGAAAGAGTGGCGCTACATAGACCCCTCAATGTATTCCACGCACCCACATTTTTTGCCACAAGACGAATATAGCCCTTATAGTCGGCTTGGGACGGGCCAGTGTGAAAGTGAAATGTCGGCCATCAGTGGGCGACCATACATGTTGGATACTCAGCCACCCTTGGCCGAGCATGACCATTCTTTTTTTTTTAATTCATAATGTATAATTAATTTATATTTAAACAAAAAATTGAAATTACTCCGAAAATAGAAAAACACTGATTTCACTGCCTAAACGTACTCGGATGCCCAAAATCCATCGTACATCACTACACAGCAATGTGTTTGACCAGTGGCGTCGTGCTACCCCAAATTGGAATATTGTTTGTCTAAAACAGAGTTCGACGCCAAAGCTATAAAGTGCAATTTTGTAAATAAATAATTATCATAAATAAATAATTAATATTATTAACATGTGATTATTATTAAATATAAATTAATTATATTATAAATTTAATTTATAATATAAAAAATAAAAAAGGATGCTCGGCCAAGGCTGGCCGAGCATCCAACATGTATGTCGGCCATCCTTGGCCAACATTCTGTTTTCATGTTCGGCTCCAACTGGCAAAGGGCATTATCGATAGTGGCGAAAAATATGGGTGTGAGGATTAAAATTTGGGGTGTATATAGCGCCACCCATTTTGGAAAGGGATAATGGTAGAGTGTCATTTAATGAACATGACATTGTTGATCTTGATGAAACATTCCACGCTTCTATGCTGCAGCCTGCACATGTTCCGTGTTTTCCTTTTAATTCTTGTCTGCTTGGTTTCAGGCTTGTTCAATTTGTTTTCGATATCATCATGATTTTGCATCTTACTGTTAGAAAATTGTTTAAATTAAAATTGAAGTAGAAATTTAGAAAATTGATGAATAGGTTGCCATGTGGTCACATGGTCCAAATTAAAAAGCCTGCTATCGCATGGTTCAATATGTGGAAAGGCAGAAATCATGTAGAAATTTGTAGGAAATTACATAAATACATTGCGATCGCTTGAAAGAAAAATGCAAAGATCATTACCAGACATCTATTGGCCCAACCTTTCACCCATTGTTGGACGTACGCACCTTTTTATTCAAAAGACATTTCTTTTCATTGATGATGCGCGATTGAAACACTATAAATAAGTGTTGATTCTTGTAGTAAAACCACCATACAATGCCTTAAAAGCAATTTTGTGTTCCAGATTTTATTCAAACTCAAATATACGCGAGCTTTCTTCCGAAAGGGAAAATCTTTAATTAAACGAAAAGGCTCAACCACTCCTACAAATTATTTCCCAAAAACCTCCAAGCACTCAATCCTGCAGTAGCAAATATCGTTTAAAGATAGCGAACTCAATTTGTGTTTGATCCTTCCATTTCCATTTGTGGAAATGGGGCGTCCAAAACCGATCTCCACCGATCAAAATGAAGAACCTTGAGTCGTGAACCTACATACAAAATTTCAGCTCAATCGGATGATGAACAATACTCGATCGGTGTGGAAATCCAAAATTGCACATGGAAGAAAAACTGCTTCTTTTCTCTCTTTTTCCTGTTTTTAACGTGGCTACTCTTCTCTCTTTTCTATGGTTATTTATAAAAAAAATAATAACAGCAAAACCAATGAGAAGCCCTACAATTTATTGGACAAAGTTGCTATCATCATGGGATTAAAATAATGTACCATGGACTCCTTTGGACCATCTTCCAAATAGAAGGGAAACCAACAAGAAGAATACCACTAACACTATCCTTCAATCTATTTTAATTAAAGATGAGTTCTCATGCTTTATATTTAATTTTTGCCTACTTGAATTTTAGAATTAGATGTAAAATGTGTTAGAATTATCGAACCATCTGATCTAAAAGTTTAAACTGATAAATCGGTACCATTTATGGTATTTAATTCCTCTACTCAACAAGTGGGATTTATTTTTCCGAAATAAAACCTAACACATGTACAATTTATTTTAAATGGGTGGCGGTGACATTCGAATCAAGGACTTTTACCTACTCTAATACCATATTAGAGTTGCGGAATTATCTGATCTACAAGTTTTAGCTGATAAATCAATTTCATTTATGTTATTTAATTACTATTCTTAACAAAATGGGATTGTGTAGTATCAAAATAAGGACAGAAACAACGAAATATTAAATTGGGCGCAAAAATCTAGGCATTGCTTTGCAAAAATTAGGTGTAATTAAATTAATTAATTATAAAACAAAAGAAACCCCTTACCAATTTTTTTTAAAAAAAATGATAAAATAAAAAGAAAATCGCCATTATAAATTATTATTTAAATTAGTTGACTTTCAAAACTAGCAAGAACATTTTTGTGTTTCAGATATGAAAAGGGAGAGCTAATGTATTATTAACGATATGTAAGAGCATTTTGTTTTTGTTTTTTTTGGTTTTTTTTAATCTTACATGATAAGTTCATGTCTTCAAAAAACTTAATTGAATAGTTCTACCATGTTTAATTTTCTGAACTCTGTAGAGTTTGACACGACAAAACACATGCAGAGCTATTTATAAGCTTGAGATGCTAGGCCCATTTAATTTATCGCTGTGATATTTCTAACTCAAACGCCAATGTGAGATGAGAGAAAAGCAGCGCAATTGACTTATAAGCAGCCTGGTACCTGCCAAAAGGTTGTTAGTTAGAATTTTTGACTTTCTTTTTGGAAAAACAATTGGTTCGAAATTTGAACTTTTTTATTTTATTTTATATAAATTTTTTAAATAACATATGGCCCGTAGATATGTAAATTTTGGTTAAAATTTTTCTCTTTTTATCTATTAAGCATGTTTTCTGAATGGGCTTGGCTAAATGCACCCCGGTTCCCCACTTCCTACACCCCCATTTTTTTTAAAAAAAATTTCACTAATTACCTTCCTACCTCCTTCTTCTTCCTTTTTTTCCTTCTCTCTTTCCTCTTCACACCCCCTCAAGCTCAGAAAAAAATAAAAGAAAAAAAATGAAGAACAGCAAAAAAGGCAGCAGAATTTCCGACAGCAATTGCTACCGAAATGGCAGCCCTGGTTGTCGAAAATTATATATATATATATAAAGCAAAGAGAAGAAAAACGAATAAGGATCTTACAAAACTAAAAAAAAAAAAAACTTTGGCAGCCATTAATTGTATCTGAACCTGCTGAAGAAACATATAGAAAAAAAAAGTTCGACCCCAATGGGTCGAACATCCATGCGGGTGTTCAACACCCTTTGGGCAAACACCCTTTTTTTTCCATTCTTCCTTCGTTTCTTTTCTTATTTTTTATTTTTATTTTTTTCTGTGTTTGGGGGCGTGAAGAGTATCACTAGTACAGAAACATTATCTGGTGGCGGTTGTTTTATGGCTTGGGTGGCGATTTTTTGACCGCTACCCAAAGCCCCGGCACCCAAAATATGATTTTGGGTGTCGGTTAAAAAACGCCACCCTTTATTTTTCGGGTGGCGGTTGTTTTTTAAAAACCACCGCTACCCAATGTTTTTTTATTAAATTATTATTATTTCGGGTGGCGGTTGTAAAAAAACAACCGCCACCTAATGTATTTTTTATTTTATTATTATTATTTCGGGTGGCGGTTGTAACGAAACAACCGCCACCCGAATTTTATTTTTTAAAATATTTGGGTGGCAGTTGTAACTGAACAACCGCCACCCGTAATCAAATTTTTTTTTTAAAAATAATTTGGATGGCGGTTGTAACGAAACAACCGCCACCCGAATTTTTTTTTTTTGTTAAAAATATTTAGGTGGCGGTTGTAATAATACAACCGCCACCACTTATAAATTTTTTTTTCAAAATTTTTGTTGTAATTAAAAAACTGTAATTTAATACAGTTTTTTGAACTTGCAATCCAACCATTTCATCACCCAAATATATCCATACAACTCAAATACATCCATTGATTCATACTATATACAACACAAAGAACACAAATCCAACTGGTTAACAAATTAGAGCTAACATTACCTAACAAAACGCTACACAATACAACTCTACATACAACAACTTTACATAAAACTCTAAATAAAATTCGTTGCTATAGTTACATGACTACAAGTGTAAGAGTTAACATGAAATTCCGTGCACGAAAATATTATAAAAATCGAAGTAAAATGAGTATAATTAAACATGTAAATGATCATTTCAATTCATAACCTCGCTGAAGAATTGAACCCAAAGTTCTCGTCGATATCGATATCGCTCTGAAAATACTCTTCAACTTTATTTATCTGCGAGTAAAACAAAAGATAATAAGTTATATACATTTTTAATAAAGTACTGAATACCTAAATTAACAATCTACATTTTATGATAATAAACATACCGTTTGTAGTTCATGGCCTTGAGCATAGTCTATCAGTATGTCATGCATATTCTTCATGACACAATAACCACACTCATTGCCTCCTAGTTGTTGCGTACACTAAAATTTGTACATTGCCAAAAAATAAAATAAGTAATACGAAAAAAAGAAAATTTAAAAGAAAACCATATATCTTCCAATGTAATAAAAGACGAACCAAATTACGAAAAAAATTATTATTGTTTAAATTTGTGCATATACATACCAGAAGATATTTCCACTCAACACTGCTTTGTCTTATACCCATTTGTTTCCATATCCCTCTAAAAGCCCTAAAAATTTAAATTATATGAATAATATTAATACTTAAGTGATCTAAAAGCCAACTTATCATACGAAAACCAATAAATGAAATGAAAGTCATTGGATAATCACTTACACGCATATGAGAGATTTGACCTCCAAATTTCTCTCCTGATTAGCTAACGAATCCAATACGTATACCGTATTGACCGATGGTTCGATAATAAGCAATAACCAGTGATGACTAACAAACGAGATAGTTAGTTTTTTAATAACATATTCATAATTTTCGAACTAATTAATTAACATTAGATGTATATATCAACAAATGAGTGATCTTACTCTTGATGATACGGGTCAAAAATGTATTTGCTGTCCTTCAAACGGCGCAGTGCCCGGTTAATATAGAGTTACGTCTCCCGATGTTGAGCCCTAACCATGACTGCCGATATTCGCGATGGAATTATAAAGCCGAATGGCACATCAAACTGCTCACAACTCCGATAGATGTACCTATATTAAACAACATACGAAGATACTATATTTGGTAACCCGAATATTGAAAGAGTTATGTAATTTAAAATTGGAATTGAAGGCTCACATTTGAAATACTTCCACAATAGAAGTATTCAACCAGTTCATCGTCATGAAATCCGCGATATCAGTAGCAGTAACAAAAACTTCGGTATCGGGTGATTCAGGAAACAAGCCGCCGATCGGGACTACCAAAGTGTCACTATCACTGGGCATCATATTGATCAGATCGACCAATAGCTTGCAAGAACTGGGAAGAGTCTGATATGTTGCTCATGAACAAGATTGCGTGATCCACCACCGGTTGACACAACAACACTTTGCCGTTTCTTCTGTTGATATGATTGATTATCCTTATCACTAACAATAGTATCCTACAATAGTACTTCGAGTTATGACAACGTGTGTATTAAATAATTATAAAATATTAAAAATAAATAAGTAAAACATATTATAAGACTCTCAACAACTCAACAATTTACATTTTCCAAGCAAACCATGCATTTTGGCCACTGAACAAAACTTCCAATGGCGTCCCCGATGGTAACCAAGTCATCTCGATGCATTAGTTTCTCTATGTAGAAGGCTAAATTAGGATCATTTCAAAAAATTAAAGCTAGCTAGCTAGCTATTATTCCGTAAAATATTAACTATATTAACTATTAATTCATCTAAAATTACTTATCACTTATTTAACTAATACTAAATAATGTAACTAAATAAATACATCTAATTCAACCATACTATATATATATATATATACATACATATATATATATATATATATATATATAAAACTCCCACATGCATACACATTACAACAAATATTAAGAAAATTTGGAGAAAGAACACATAATATAATATAACTCTATGGCAATTAACAAATAATAATCCCCAAATTCCACCTATATATCGCAATGCATATACATATATTAAAATATGCACAAAAAAAAAAATGAAAAATCAACAATTACACCAAAAAAATCTACAATTGGGGATTGGTATTTTCTAACCTCAAAAATGAAAAATTGTCACCAATTGATAGGGGATAACAAGTTCTCTTCAAATGTTGTCCTCAACAAACCAAGAAATTGCCCAAATCCGAATTCCAAGCAAATACCTAGAATTTGGAACGTTAAATTCTAACTTAGAAATAACGAAATTGGGACAAATAGATAGAGAAATACTACCTCACTTCAATGGTGGCCGAACTCAAGAAGAATTTGCAGCAATTTGGGTGATTTTCGGATTAAAAAATGGCCAATTTTCGTGTGTAATACGAGCTGAGAGCCGCCGCACCCAATTTAGCAGATCTAGCAGAGACCTGTTGATGGAGGAGAAAATCAAAATGGGTGGCGGTTCCTCAAAGAAACCGCCACCCATTTTGATTTTTTTAAAAATTTTAGGGTGGCGGTTGTCTTCACAATCGCCACCCGTTATTGATTAATTTTTTTTTCTTAAATTTAGGGTGGCAATTGTCACAACAACCGCCACCCGTAATCAAAATTTTCCTTTTTTTTTAAAACCAGTTTGGGTGGCGGATTTATTACACAACCGCCACCCTTATATTTTCGGGTGACGTTTTCATAAAAAACGCCACCCAATGTGCGATGCCTAATGCATTACTGTACTAGTATATGGAAAAAAAAGAGAGAGAGAAAAAGAGAGTAAATTAGTAATTGCATGAGAATCTTTTTTTTGGGGGGTTAATAGTAAGTTTGGGGGTGTGTTTAGTCGATCCCATTCTGAATGTGTTTGGTACATTAGAACACATTTTTGCCTTGGTTAATCACCAAGGGTCCCCAACCTTTGTATTCTGTAACAAATTCATCATCATTCTTTCTTTTCTTTCTTTTTTTTAACGCCTTGGGTTCCCAACCTTTAAAATTGTCACCTAAATTTTGTTTTTACATTTTCTATCCAAAATGATAGTTAAATGAATGGAAAATAACCACTTTACTCGCCCTTCCATTTAAATTAGAAAAACAAAATATTTTTATGACTATTGCAATGGCAGTGAAAATAGGGAAAAACTTCTATTTCATTGCCGATTAGCAACAACCCCTCCCGGCCCCCCTTTTTCGACCCAAAAAATGTGCAAATGTTTAATTATGGAAAATCTTTATAACTCTAATATCAATCAAATTCTATTGTCATTCATTATATATATTCGAGTGTTGGTCTGAGAGTACTTATAGTTGAAAAATAACATTGTGGTAAGAGAGAGAAGATTTTTTTTTCCAATTTGTTTATCTATTTGTTGTTATTTAAAGGCTTTGTTCTTTGCGACATAAAATTTATTTACTCGAACTACGTGTAAATTGAGTGGTTGAAATTTGAATAAGATATATTAATAAATGTAAAGTAATGACATGAGTGATTGAAAATGATAGAGAGAAAAAGTTAATGAAAGTTTGTGGATTTTATAGTGGAAAGAACAAGCCCAAAGAAAGTGGATCGTCATTTTAAAAAAGGGTTAACACCATCCGTGAATGGGATTTGTGAATAAGGACCTTAGGTGCAAATTTCTGAAAGGTTGGAGACCCTAGACGTCCAAAAAAAGAATGAGGATGGATTTGCTATAAAATGCAGAGGTTGGGTACCTTTGGTGAAAATTACTCTTTTGGCTTTTATATGTGAAGAAACGGTAAAAAGTGGCGTGCTAACATGGCAATTTGATGTGGAAATTGAAGCCCAAAAATTCTACAATTATCTTATCACCTTCTTCCCCATTCTCCATTTCCTTAGTGCTTTCTTTTTCTCTTCCATTTCACCTCTTCCACCACCGGCATCCAAGGGAGACCCGGTGCCAAAGCTTCTTCTCAAACCTCTTATCGGATGCTCTCTCCCTCTGCCACTGATCTGTCGCCGACCACCTCTTCCGCTACTAGCGACCACAAATTTGGATTGTTTCAAATATGTCGAGAAGATGAACTTCTACCGGTGATTGGGTTGTTGCAGATCATCTGCACGAGAAGAATCAGAAGATGAACCTTTTTTTTTTCAACTAGTTTGCACACCCGTGCATTACATGAGATCAAAACTTTGTAAGCTGAATATTGTATTAGAGTAGTGAAAAACACTATATTTAACATATGCTTCACAATTGTTTTGAAAATTCATATAAAATTTAAGTTTTTTGTTCTGTAATTAAATTTAAAAAATTAAATGAAGAGAAATTCAGTGTCTATGTATTGAATGAATATTAAAAAGGTGACATTAAAATCAATAAAAGTTTATGCAAGTAGACTAAAGTATACTGTATTTGTAATGTCACGATGCAAACATACTCAGTTGTCAAGACCAAAGAAAAGCCATGAGATACTTTGTAAAGCTTTGGACCACACAAGCGGAATAGTGTCGAAGGCGTCCTAAGACAATTTTGCACATGAACTACTTGCACAACTAATGTAACCACGAATTGCAATTTGGATCCATAAATATAACATAGTTTTGTGTGTATGTGTCAATTTCATCATACAAAAAAATGCCAAAAGATCAAATCAATTCACAAACACAAATACCTTTTTACTACGATTAACAAATAGATCAATCGGTGTAAATATGTCCCAACCAATCATCAAGGGTAGCAATTTGGTTGTTGCTTTGAGAATTCTTTAGGTTTGAATCACACGTTGCCTTGAGAGTTAACAGAGTAAAATAGAGGAAAGGAAATGATTGATTAGAAATAAATTACTACAATATAATAATCTCGATAAATTCTCATAACCTCTACTGTATAATAAATCTACCCTCCCTTCACAAATTTAAACACCATGGATCATGAATTTTATGGATAGGTACATTACCATATCCATAAATCCGTTGATCCAATCCAATATCCACTGCTTGGCCAATACTCTCTCCACTTCCTACCTTTCATTGGTACCTCCATCACTAAAACCACCCTTCTTCGCCGCCACCGTCGAATGGCAACAACTGATCAAACACGAAGGTATTGATTAAAACCCAAAGGCTCCTCCTTGATTTTTCGTAAGAATAATGGTGGCTAAGTTATTTTCCCTTTCAAATGATCATTGTTTCTCAACAACATTACAGAATACCGCATTCGATTTCATTTTGTGATTTGACAGAATACCAAATAGCATTCAAAAAGTCCTGTGAAAGGAGATCTCGAAAAAATTATTTTTGCAATCAAACTTGCACGTGCTGTCTCAAAAAATATTTTCCCAATTTCCACAAGAGCGCAAATTTTCAATTCATCGGCTATTAAGCACAACAGCAGTCATCTTCTTTCCCACTTCTTACACCTCCGGCAATACCAGTCATTCTCAATTCAATTTGTAAAATGGTTGCAACAATCAAACATTTTCTTATATATACATGAATTGTAGTTATCAAATTAATCCTAAAACATTATAAGTTTATTAATAAAATAAACGATTCTGAAAATCGTTGAATAACTTAACAAAGTTTATTAATTTAAAAATGATTTCTAAAACTATCCTCCGTATTTCAGATTTTATATCTTAATATTTAATTCACAAAATTCAATAATTTCGAATTTCATTAATTATAAACGTTTGTTTCTATATGTGCAAACTCATATATTATTCGTGTAAACAGTCAAATGATTTTATAAAACTGGAAAATATAATTAAAAAATTGAAAACTCATATACTTGACTTTTTTCAGTCTGTGTCACCTCTCTTTCTCTCTCCCTTCTTCTTCTTCTTCTTCTTCTTCTTCTTCTTCTTCTTCTTAGTGATTGTAACTTTACTTAGTTTTGCGTATGGATTTTTTTGTGTGTTACTTTTTTTTATGCTGGTGATTTCTTTTTTTTTTGTGGCCTATATGTCGCTTTGGTCTTTCCAAGTCATGAAGAAGTTTAAGTTCAATCACAAACAAAAATAGCCTTTGACGAGGTGTCAATCACATGCGCCACGTTGAAATCTATTAGCCACGTGAAATATTGTGTGACTGTAGGTTATGGAGTTGGTTTGAGAGATGAATGAGAAACGTGAAAAAAATTTGACTAACGGGTGAATTATATGTTGAGGTTTTGTGATTGAGTATGACCAACCCAAAATTCAATCATGAGCTAGGTACTCGAGAGCTACCAAAACAGACGAATAATGAATTTATCACTAATCATACAGAGATTCCTTCCATAAGCACAAGAAAGTGAAATATACATGTGTCCCCCATACAAATACTTTCCCAAAATTTTTCAAAATCACTTCGATTTCCCAATCAAATTGTAGACCCAGTCTCAAATTCTTCCGAGCAAATCTTCCATCTTGCATCCTATCACGATTGACCACCAATCGACCAAGTAAGCTTCCTTCTATTTCCACCACCAAAAACCTATAGAACACTATGGAAAATAACATTTCAATCCTCAAAGAAGAAGTTTTCTAATCAATTTCGCCTTCTCCAAATTTCCCTTCGAAAACCTCTAAATTCACTGTACAGTCTACACGTCTACATCTTCTAATCAAGAAGTTTCTAATCAATGTATGTTCCAGGTTAGTCCTAAGATATATATTTGTAGTTTTTGCATTTTTCTCCCTGTGCATGCAATTATATATGGTATTGTAACAACAAATTTCTTTTGTATTAATAAAAATAATATGATAGAATTGTTGCAAATTGAAATTTGGAAATTTAAAGTGAACTACATCCCTTAACTTGCTATCCTCTGATTAACGATCTACCGATAGGAGATAAAGGGCCACGTGGCTTGATCCTATGCACCAAGAGATGGGATTTGACTTGATTGTTGACGGTTCGGATTTGTTGAAGAAAACATTAGCTTGACTCTTCATGCTTCCATTTGATTAAACCTGAAAAATGCTACAATCTTCAGGGTTTGGCCTTTACTTAGACTTGAAGGCTTTGATTTGGATTTTAGATTTGGATGGAATTTGAAGATGACTTTGATCTTCAACCACTACATTTGAATTTGAGGTTTGACTAGAACTTGAACGTGACTGTAATCTTCAATGCTTGATCTGGAATTGAGATTTGGATGGAACTTGAGGATGACTTTGATTTTCAACCACTCCATTTGAATTTGGGATTTGACTGGAAGTTGAAGATGACTTTGATATTCAAGGACTCCATTTGGATTTGAGATTTATCATTAACTTGAAGATGACTTTGATCTTTAAGACTGCATTTGGATTTGAGATTTGGCTGGAACTTGAAGATGCACTTTGATCTTCAAGACTCCATTTGGATTGATTTGAAGAATTGAAGGGATTTTGATCCCTTCTTCTTCACTCTTCATTGGGTCTTGATTTGATTTGAAAAATTGAAGGGATTTTGATACTTTCTTCTTCATTCTTCCTTGAGCTTTGATTTGAATTGAAGGACTGAAGGGCTTTTGATCCCTTCTTCTTCATTGCTCCTTTGGACTTTGATTTGTTCTGAGGAATTGAAGGGATTTTGATCCTTTCTTCTTCCTTCCTTCTCGGACTTTGATTTGATTTGAAGAATTTGAGAGAATTTTAATTCTCTTGTTCTTCTTTGATTTGAAGAATTGAAGAGAATTTTATTCTCTTCTTCTTCATTTCTCATTTGTAGGATTTCTATGCATGCAGCTTCTCCTCCTCTTGGCCTTTGCCAGCTCTTTTGCAATGGACCTAAGGTCATATTTATAGGTATTTTTGGATAGCCTTGTAACTATTCGTGATTTATCCAATTAATTTGAATAAATCACTTTAACAACCCACTAATTATCCAATTCTATTTAAATGATTACATAAATATAATATCTTTCAATTATAATTACTAAATCAATTAAATACAAGACAAGAAAAATTAGGATGGGGTATGGGTTTTTAAATTGAAATTTGGGCCTTAGCAGACATTTGGGTTTTGAAAGATTTAATGGGTTAATTTACTAAATCGACCCGGTCCAAGATGAATTTTATTTGTTTAAAATTTTGATGTCTACAGGTATACTACTAATTATTTGTAAATATTTTTGCAATAAATTGTGAATGAATAGTTAAATATGTGGAAGTTGTTGGGACGTTGGGTTCACATACAAACAAAATGCGTGTTTATAACACGAAAATGCCATTTTCATGTTTGGAAGATGATGAATATTGAAAATAACTTCTTTTGTACACGAGAACCTCCTTGTATATGGTTCATTTTCCCATTTTTGGCATCGCAAAGAGTATTTGATTTAACTAAAGCTTTTGTATTTTACATTCCAATTTAGTGTTGTCAAAATTTTGGAAGGCATTTGCATGTTGTCAAGCAGTTTGACTTTACGTTTTCTTGTTGCTTGTATTTTGTTCCCTACAAAAAACTGTATTATATATTCAATACCAATAAATTTGTAAATACAACACAAAGCGAAAACATATATACATTTGTAAATTAAAGTAAACAGTTATCTCTTTATCAATTAAGATTAGCCTCAAAATATCAACATTTCATTCATTATTATAATATTTTTTCCTTGAACTCTAGCTTTTAGGGTATTGTCACGTTGACAGACCATTCATCTCCGTATTATGTGGTAATTCTTGTGTAACCTTTGCCTCCATAATATTTATATATTAAAATACATTTCTAAAATATATGATGGAGAGAATGATGAGTACTTGAAATGAAATGATTTGGGTGGTGAGTTTAAATAGTTGAATTTTACATCACATTAAACTGGATATTAACTCAATTTTTTGAGACACAAGAAAGTTATAGTTACATACATTGACCAATTAATGTAGGAAGTTAGCTTAGGTGCATGGACGAAGAAGGGACGGTTCATTAGTTCATCCCATTAAAATTGGGTGCCACACACCTATATTTAAGTAATTCTCAATGTCTAAACTTCAAAAACCTTCAAAAACATACATATCAACTCGTGTAAGGTGAATGCATGCTTTCAATGTCTAATAATCTTTTAACACAATTGGAACAGTCCAATGACCCCCTCAAATGCATGAACTCATTCAACAGTTAATAATTTTTTTTAACATACTCTGATGTCTGGATGACCGTGCATAATTAGTCAATATTAATGCATTTAGCTTGGAATTTTAAAAACATGATTAGATGAAAATATTTTTGTAATTAACTAAATATAATTTGGATAAAACGGTCCAAAAAATGATTCTGACTTTAAGCCACTTTTTAGAATACTAGTCATGCAAACGTACGTACTATGCACATTGTATGGTAGGAATCATATAGCTTTATCATTCACAGAGCCGGTTTTAGTTTGAGGCAAGTGAGACTGTTGCCTCAGGCGCAAAACCAGAAGGGGGTGACTTTTTTTTTTTTCACACTTAAATATTTAATATATATTAATGAAGAACAGTGTTACTAACAAGTGGCATGAGTGGCGCAGTGGTTACTTTATATGTTTTTGTTCTAATAATTGCATGTTGCCACCTAAGTTCGAATCCCACTATTGCAAGTTTTCCATGTTTTTTTATTGCTTTCCCTATTTAAATTTCGTAAAACTATTCCTTCATATATATATATATATATATATATATATATATATTAATTCTTTTATATTTAGCATCATATAAAAGTTTATAATGCCTATAAATAAAATTTGCAATACCCCATTGAGTTTTATGCATATATTCTAAAACATTCCTCAATTTCATATTATCATCAAATAAAATATCTTCCAAACAATCGAATCTTGTTGGGTTAGAACATAAATAAACTATTAAAAAAATGAAAAATGAGCTATTATGGCACATTTTTTAATGGGAAAAAACACACTCTTATTAATATTAATATAACTAGTCTCAATTTGACTCGTCATCTTCAACCCCATTTTTTACTAAAATAAATAATCAAAAATAATCAAAATAGACCATATAAACCTCATGAGTCATGACAATAATTTAACAATAAAAATACGAGCCTTATACATGTCAACAATATCATACATGGACTGTTTTAAAAAACAAAATATCACATATAGATAAAATTTCCTAAACTACAGAGATCATATAATACTAGGTGAATTTTAAATTTTATTTCAAAATTTTGAGTTGTATCGATAAAAAGCTAAACTATATATTGAAAATTTGATTAATGTTTTTTCTTCTTTTAGTAAAATAAAAAATCCCATTAATTTTTGAAATTATTATTAGATTATAATGCGAAATGTACCAATAGAGATTATTTATTTTCATTTTTCTATTATTATATTTTTAGTTAATTATTAATTTTTATAAAGCACTTATAAATTTGGTAATTATTACAAGGGGGCACGTTTTTTATGTTTGCCTCAGGCCCCGAGAATTACAAGACCGGCGCTGATCATTCAAAACAAAAAAAATAAAAATAAAAATAAAAGAAATAATAATAATAATAATAATAATAATAATAATAATAATAATGATAATGACAATAGTAAATAAAAACCTGTGCGTAAATACTTGTTTGCTTTACTCAAACGATATTCACGTGTGCAAATTTATAGCAAAAGCAAGTAATTATTATTCAATATAAGATTACCATACGAAATAATTAGAATCCCACAATAATGTCAATTAACAATTAAAGGGTATCAGTGCATACAATACTCATTCTAAACAATTAGCGAAATAGTAGTCACAGTTGTTAAAATTCAAAATATATAATTTGCAACACTAAATGAAACTAACCACCCCCGAAAAAAATTGGCAACCGTTTAAATTTAATTATTTTAATTAAATAGCATGAATACATGTTTCCACTCCAATTGCAACCAACCCACTATTTGACATTTAAATGGAATGCTTGTAACGGTTTAACTAAATGTCCATTAAATCAAAATATCTTTTGTGCATGCATGTGCGTGAAATGGCTTAACTAAATGGAAAATTAATTATTAAACTAAATGATAAAAAGGGTAAAATGGTGAATAACCTAAATATGTAAGGGTAGTATGGGAATGTGAATATTTCACAAACATTCCACCTTTTATATAATATAAAAGAGTGTTAGGATATGTGTTTTTATGTGATTTGATGTGCTAGAGGTGGGAGGATAAATGAAATTGAATAGTGGAGATTCGTGTAGTACAATTAGGTCCCACGAGATTTATTCCTAATCTCGTCTAAATGTAGGAATCAAAGATTGTTAATTGCTTATTAACTGTCATATAATTATAGTTTACCCTTCGTCCTTGTGCATCATTTGGTCATTGTTTGCCGTACTAAACGGGGCATTATTCAGTTTTGTGTCCCCACCCATTTCCACGTGAGAAAATTAACAGAGTAATTAGGGTATGTTTGACACACTTGATTAATCTGTATAAGTAATTTAGCATTAGGTGGATGGTACTAATATTATTATAGTAGAAAAAGAAAGATAGCATCTGTCAAGCAAAAGATTGCCATTAGCACCATCAACCATATAGTGTATACTGTTTTTGGGTTTCAGTAGATTGGAAATAACACAATAAGACTCTGAAAGTTGAGCTATTTATCTAGATTTTTATTGATTTCCTCATAATGGTAAACACTTAGATATCAAATCCTTGTAGTAAGAATTTGAACTCGTTGAGTGATAACTTCTTGCTTCAGTAAATCATTCAAGCTTTAAGAAATTTACCCCTGATCATCCTCAATTCTTTGAAAACTTCCTCCATGTTCATTCTATCCTGAGGGGATTCTGCAGAACAAGAAACTCCAAGTTCAAGTATAGAAGCTAAGCATGCTCTCTGTTCGGTTCTCAAATTGCTCGACGCCCCGACTTCCTCTACTCTTTGATTTTCCAAGTGCAGAGCTGATTCGTCTAAAATTAATTCCATGGCTTGTGTTCTTAATCCCGTTTTAACGAAATGGTGAAGATTCGTGCTTTCTTGGAATACTTCATCCGTCGGCTTTCGACCCGTGAAAATCTCCAGTAACAGAATCCCAAAACTGTACACATCTCCTTGAGTTGATACTTGAGATCCCATACCATATTCTACAAAAAAGAAAAATTAATTATTATTGGGTTCTGATGAATTGAGTTTGAATTAATATCAAGAAAGCTTACCTGGAGCTGCATATCCAATGGTTCCTTTAATCCCAAGTGAGGAGAACTGTTGTGAAATCTCTTCAGTTGGAAGAAGCCGAGCCAGACCGAAGTCGCCTACATAAGCAGTGAGATTTTCATCAATAAGAACATTCTGTGGCTTCAGATCGCAGTGAATGATAGGCGTTTGGCACTGATGATGAAGGTAATACAATGCGGAAGCAACGTCGATTGCGATGTTGATTCTTTGAACAATGTCTAATCTAAGATTGTTTCCTTCGGAATGTAGCCACCTGTCCAAGCTTCCGTTTGGCATAAACTTGTAAACGAGGGCTTTAAAGTCATTTCCCTGGAAATCAGTGGTCGAACAGGCGGTTATGATCTGGACGAGGTTTCTGTGTCGAATGTTTCTCAACGCCTGGCATTCAGCGAGGAAGCTTTTAGAAGCACCCTCTGTTCGAGGTTCAGTACTTTAACTGCAACTGCTAATCTATCCGGGCCGAGATTTCCTTTATAAACAGTCCCAAAACCGCCCGATCCTATCAGGTTTTCTGAAGAGAATCGATCGGTTGCTTTGAGGAGACCGTCATAGGAAATCTTGTCATAGAATTGCATCGATGGAGATGTCGACCGAGGTATTCTCTTCCTGTACTTTATCCAATACAATAAGAAAATAATCAAAGAAAAAGCCGAAATCGCACAAATGCTTGCTATTATCAGTATCAACTTCAGAGAGATTGTATTCTTATTGTGTGATGTTTGAGGCATTTTGATGCTACATTTTGGCAAACGCAGCTCGTTGATCCCACCACAAACTTTGCGATTCCTGATCATACTCACTGCACTGAGATTGGAAAACACGCCTGTTACGGGCACTTCGCCCTCGAGATCGTTGAACGATAAGTTGAGTTGAATTAAAGTGGAAACATTTGCCAAGTAACTCGGGATTTCGCCCGTTAGATTGTTGCTCGAAAGATCTAAATATTCAAGTGCTTGAAGATCTTTCAGAGAAGGAATTGATCCTTGTAGTGAATTCCCTTGCATCCATATTCGATTTAGGGACAAACATTTTCCTATGGTATTTGGGATTTCCCCCGAGAATTTATTGTGAGATAAATCGACATCGACAAGTTGGCTCAAATTCCCGAAGCCTAACGGTAAGAAACCCGTTAAAGAGTTGCGAGAGACGTTGAAGGCCAATAGGGATGTGCTTCCCATAAGTGGCTCTATAGTGCCACTGAGATTGTTGTCGTTCAGATAGAGAAGGGCAAGTTGCTTGCAGTTTGATAGAGACATCGGTATGGTTCCTGTCAAGTTGTTACCGAAGAGAAAAAGGCGTTGCAGGCGGCTAATGTTGCCGAAGGAGGACGGGATCTCACCTGTCAATTTGTTGCTATTCAGAAAAGCGGTCCCCAAGTTGGAAAGCAGGCCGATTTCGTCAGGAATGGGACCCACTAAATTGTTTTCGAACGCAGCCAGGGAATGTAGACTCTTAAGATTGGCGATCTCCTTGAATAGGGTGCCACGAATTCGATTCGTCTCGAAGAACAGTTGAGTCAATTTGGTCGAAAGGTTGCTGATTGAAATCGGCAAAACGCCTCCAAACTGGTTTCCTCCAATACTCAGAAACTCCAGATTGCTGCAATTCGTCAGAGAGTCAAAAAACCTCAAGTCATCATTTCCGCCGCTTCCCAGAAGATTATAGCCGACGCTGAAAACCTTCAAGTTACGTAAACTTCCGAAATTCAACGGCACTTTTCCGGTGAAATTGTTTTGGAGTACATCAAACCCTTCAAGCTCCGTAGCATTCGAAAACGAATCTGGGATTCGTCCGGTGAAGAAATTGAATGCTATGTAGAAGAGTTTGAGTTTGGGAAGATCAACACCAATACTGCTTCTGATAGTACCAGTGAAGCTGTTATAAGGCAAACTTATCGTTTCTAGTGATGTCAAATTATACAGCTGAGGAGGAAATTCGCCGAAAAAGCTATTCACCGAGATTAAAAAGTACTTCAAGTTCACCAGTTGGGATATGGTGTAAGGAATTTGGCCGCTCATTTTGTTGTACGAAACATCAAACAGTCGAAGAAATGTAAGGTTTCCGATAGAACTCGGTATAGTACCCGTAAGGTTGTTGCTTCGGAGATCGAGCATCACGAGCTTATTGAGTGATCCTATTTCGGTCGGAATCTTCCCTATGAGAAAGTTCTGTCTTAGCAGAAGCCTAACCAGGTTTGAACATCTTGATAAAGTAACTGGGACTTGCCCCTGTAGAAAGTTACTACTCATGTTTAGTATTTCGAGTCTTCCGAGGTTGCCAAGTTCCGTGGGAATCCCACCTCGGAGATAGTTGTCTGAGAGATCGAGGCGGTGAAGAAACGATAAGTTCCCAATGTGGGGCGGGATTTTTCCGCTCAATTTTCGGCCTTTGAGGTTCAAACTGGTGACTCTTTGTTGTTCGTCACCGCATGTTACGCCCGTCCATTCGCAGAAATTAGAAGAGCTATTCCATGATTGAAAGATTCTTTGAGGATCGTCGGTTATCTGGGATTTGAAGGCGAGTAACGCGGTTTTATCGGTTTCATTTCCTAGCATGGAAGCTGCATTTATGTAATTTGGAAAGAATAGATTAAGAAGTAATAAGATGATGGCGAAAATAGACTGCGATGAGGCTCTGGTGAAGCTCATTGTGTAATGTGTATTTTCTGCTTCTTGAAGTTCTAGTTTCTCTATATGGTATGAATGAGATCATGAGACCTGTTGGATTATATCTAAGATTCCATTTTTGGATATTTTTGTGATTTTGTCAACTCAAAAGGTGGTGTATATTTCGGCTGACAAGTGGTCAGCAAATATCGACAAATTTACTGGGTGGAAATCGTCATTATTATTTAATTATTGTTTTTTCAACTAATTGACTTTCAAAACTAAGCCCATCTCCGTATTTAAGATGTGAAAAGGGGGAGCTGATGTATTATTGGCTATTTATTTATAAGTGTGTCTTGCTCATTGTTCACATGGCAGATCCACTTGAACATGATTGAATGGTTCTGACATGTTTATTTTTATAAATTGTACAAAGAATTTGATATACAGGTCGATAAAATATATATATATATATATATATATATATATATAAGATATTTTTCTATTATTTACAAATTTTTCTTCAAAATCAACTGTCGCCGCTTTCGCGTCGTCTGGTTGATAACCTCCATGTCAACTTGTATGCTAAAGTTGTACTACTCTTTTATCAAGTTGACAAACTCGGATGATAAGCAAGTGCACGGTTCATGAATTCGGACTTGAGATCAGAGTCAATTACACATTTGCGTTGTTTTATTTAGACTTTATTTTGCCACTTTTAATTGCGCACGTCTAAAGCAACAATGATGTCACCCAATCCCGTAAGAGGATCTTCAAAGCACAAGTAGGCCATTTGAAACCCAGAAAATTATATTATTTTTGTGGATAAGTTAGTGACGGGTCTTTGAATGGTAGCTATCTTTGGGGCAAGCTTTATGAAAGTGCCGTTTGTTGCCAGTATTATAAAATGTGAGGTCCAAGGTACTTGACTAGAATTGTTTTATCTACAAGCCAAAATATCTAGAGCATGTTGGGATTTTCTCGAATGTAAACATGGAAGAATAAAATAACAATCGAACACAAAAAATAAGTGATATTATTAATAAACAAGAATACAAATAAAAATATTAAAAGATACCGAAATTCGACATGTCAAAAAAACTCATGAAATGTGAAAAGTTCGAGCCTCGGCTCGCCGAGCTCAAACACCAATATACACGAGCTTTCGAATGTGTTAGTTCCCTTCATGAGCTTGAGCGAGCGGCTCGTGAAAATGACAAGCTCGAGCAAAGCTCGAACAAGCTTTAGGTGAGACGAGCTTGTTTGACATCCCTACGCATAATCACTGTCCTCAAACGGAACTTGCCGCCATTAGGATTATTTAGTGTGTTTATGGTATATCGGCAAACAGTTTGGAGGATTAAATCAAACTTCTAGTTTGGAAAAGATAAACACTTAATCTATTCCAAATGAACCTAAGCACTTAATGAATAAAAAGGAAATGGATTGAAACTTCAAAAGTGGCTCTTCAACTTTGAATCTCTTGGATCATGTATAGAAATGATTCTATATGTTTCTCATCATGTCTTGAATGATAGTTTCGTCCACTATATACAGGGAACCAATAGCCATGAAGAAGGGACGCATCTCTTGGCGAAAACTCTTCGAAAAGTCGTGTATCTATGCTAGAAATTCACGTCTATATACGAACAATTGGTAGCAGTTGGAAGGTTTTCACAAGTGCACCAATTGCTTGGTACTTGAGGTCCTTGTTGGATAAAAGGGTGTGAGTTCGAGTCCTTGCAAACGCATCCTTTCATCATTTTTTCTTTTCTTTCATTCATTTCATCATTCTTTTTTTCCTCCATGTATAATTATTGAACAACATAATTTCAACAGAGTATGGCTGCACAAATTTTTTTAGATTTTCTATTATCCTTAACTTTTTATGTTTGTTATCAACATTAACGTTATCCTTCAATATATTTTCATTAAATAAGAATGTAGTTGTCATGCTTTACATTTAATTTTTGCCTATTTGAATTTTTAAATTAGATGTAAAATGTGATTGTGTAGCATCAAATTAAATAAGAAGGGAACATTACGAAATATTAAATCAGGCGCACAAATCTAGGCATGCTGTTACTGATGGCATCAAGAAACCTCCACGTGGCGTCATCTCGACGACCACGTGGCAGCGAACGGACTCACTAGCGGGCCCATATCATACGCGGCACCTAGCTAGCCTGGCACGTAAATATCTCCGTCAGGACGAGGTGTTTTGCACCTTGCCAAGGCAAAGCATCACCCTCGAAGACGCCCCGTTTCCTAAGGTCAGAGTCACCCACGTGCCAGGATAGGCTATCTGCGGCTAATGTGAAATAAAAACACTTGCAGGATCTCCAAAATACGCAAGTTAGCACATAGTCACATCCAGCACCCGAGCTACACCACTACGAGAGGATCTTCAATCCAATGACCACTGGACACGTGGTGTGTCATCATGAAGAGTCCAACCACCACCTTTTTGAAATGGAGTATAAATAGAAGCCACAAATGAACGAGAAAGGTAAGGCTGAAATACTATCTACACACAGCACTTCTATTAATTCACTCACAAGAGCTTCCAACTCTCCCGAGTGGATCTCCACAACATCTCAATTCAGGCTTCACAGCTTCACCCACGTTAAATATTGTTTGACTCTCTATAAGACGGCTGACTTGACCGTCGGAGTGCATGCAACCATCGTCCCCTCCACCGTCTGAGAGGTGGCTGCCGGTGGTCAACGCTCCTAATGGTTTGTCCTAGCATACATAGGTGGACGGAGAAAGAAAACAGAGGTGAGGAGTAACTGTGGACCCCATTTCCAGAGGCCAACACATGGTTCACAAAAATTAGGTGCAATTAAATTAATTATAAAACAAAAGAAAACCCTAACCAAAATTTACAAAAAATTAAAAAGAAAATTGCCACTATAAATTATCATTTAAACCAGTTGACTTTCAAAACTAATAAGAACATTTCTGTGTTTTAGGTATGAAAGGGAGAGTCAATGTATTATTAACAATATGTAAGAGTTTTTTTTTTTTTTATCTTATTTGATAAGTTCATGTCTCTATGAAAACGTGATTAATTGAATAGTTCTATCATGTTTATTTTTACGAACTCTATGTAGAGTTTGACATGACAAAACACATGCAAAGCTATTTCCAAGTTTGAGATTGCTAGGCCTGTTTAATTTATAATTGCTGTGATGTTTCTAACTTAAGCGCCAATGTGGGATGAGAGGAAAACAGCGAAATTGGTTTATAAGCAACCTGGTGCCTGCCAAAAGATTCTTAGTTGGAATTTTTGACATTCTATATATATATATATTTGAAACGGAATTTCTTTTTGGAAAAACAATTGGATCAAAATTTGAACTTTTTTATTTTATTTTATATATTGAGCAAATTTAATAGTCGTGCTAATTTTTTTATAATAACATATGGCTCATAGCTATGTAAAATTTGGTCAAAATTTTTCTCTCTCGATCTGTTAAGCATGTTTTCTGAATATGTTTGGTAATATTAGAACAATTTTGCTTTGGGTAATTTTCACCAAAGGTCCCCAACATTTGTATTCTGTAACAAATTCATCCTCATTTTTTTTTCTTTTTTTTTTTGGGGGTTCCCAACCTTCAAAAATTGTCACCTAAATTTCCTTTTGACATTTTCTATCCAAAATGATAGTCAAATGAATGGCGAAAAACTACTTTACCGTTCCATTGAAATTAGAAAAACAAAATATTTTTACGACTATTGCAATGGCAATAAAAATGGGGAAAAGCTCCTATTTCATCGCCTTGATTAGCAACAACGCCCCCCCTCTCGGCGTTGGGCAAAAAAGTGTGCAAATGTTTAATTATAGAAAATCTTTATAACTCTAATATCAATCAATTTTCTATTGTCATTTATTATATATTCGAGTGTTGGTCTGAGAGTGCTTATAGTTGAAAATAACACTATGGTGAGAAAAGTTTTTTTTCCCAATTTGTTTATCTATTTTATATTATTTAAAGAAAGTGTAAAATCATCATTTTAAAAAGAGTTAACACCATCCATGAGTGGAATTTGTCAATAAAGACCTTAGGTGCAAATTTCTGAAAGGTTGGAGATCCCAGACGTCCAAAAAAAGAATCAAGACGGATTTGCTATAAAATGCAAAGGTTGGGGGACCTTTTGTGAAAATTATTCTTGTAGGTTTTATATGTGAAGAAACAGTAAAAAGACAATGAGAAAGCTTCGGCTCCTAACAAAAATAGTTTTTTTTTTAAATATGTTTGTGACGTGGTATCTTAATTGAACATTAGGGTCCAAAATTGAATTTCAGTTATTTTGTATCTTGGGATGTTATTTAAATTTTTATTTTATTTCTTCACAATATATCTAGTTGTTTAGTTAAAATTGATACTCATTTTTCATATGCTTAGAATTTTATTGATTTGTAACAAAGATGAAAAATTAAGAAATTCAACGACAAATGTTGTCCTAAAAGAATCTTTCAAAAATTTTAAATCAAATAACATATTTGGAATTTCATTTTTAAAATGATGATGATAAAATATTATTCATGGCATACATTTGTTATTTATTTAATAATACAGTAGCCATTTGTCGATTTTTTTGGGAAATTATTACAATGTCTGAACTCCATTCATCGCACACGATTGAAATGCCAGTTTAGTATACTGTAAACTTTTTATAAATTTTGAAAAGGGACAACAGTCGAGTGTCATTTAATGAACATGACATTGTTGATCTTGATGAAACATGCCTGCACATGTTCCGTGTTTTCCTTTTAATTCTTGTCTGCTCGGTTTCGGGCTTGTTCAATTCGTTTTCGATGTCGTCATGATTTTTCATCTTACTTTTATAAAATTGTTTAAAGTAAAATTGAAGTAGAAATTTAGAAAATTGATGAATAGGTTGCCATGTGGTCACATGGTCCAAATTAAAAAGCCTGCGATCGCGTGGTTCAATATGTGGAAATGCAGAAATCATGTAGAAATTTGTAGGAAATTACATAAATACAATGTGATCGCTTGAAATAAAAACGCAAACATCATTACCAGACATCTGTTGGCCCAACCTTTCACCTATTGTTGGACGTATGCACCTTTTTATTCAAAAGAAATTTCTTTTCATTGATGATATGTGATTGAAACACTATAAATAAGTGTTGATTCTTGTAGTAAAACCACCATACAATGCCTTAAAAGCAATTTTGTGCTCCCAAATTTATTCAAACTCAAATATATGCGAGTTTTCTTCCGAAAGGGAAAATCTTTAATTAAACGAAAAGGCTCAACCACTCCTACAAATTATTTCCCGAAAACCTTCAAGCACTCAATCCCACAGTAGCAAATATGGTTTAAAGATCGCGAACTCAATTTGTCTTTGATCCGTCCATTTGTGGTAGACTTCCGGTTCTGTCTTTTTAGTTTATGGTTTTAATCTTCAACTTTTCCAACACTTACTTTTACTTTTGCCTTTGTGGCAACTTAATTTTTTACCCTCATCAAATTGTGTAAGTATTAACGTTGTAGTTTTGCTTCGAACATGATGCCTGTCTAGCTTATCAAGTAGCTAGGTTTTCCTTGTTGTGATTCTATGCATTCGGCTCTTAATATGCAGAGCATTGAAGTAAGTATGTGGGTTTTTAATCAACAACTCTTCTTCAATCAGTTTAACAAAAAGCAACTGACAATGCACTAAATGTGTTGCTCCAGCCAATGCACTACGCAATCTTACCCCTTCAAGTAGGGGTATAGCCTAAAATAAGGGTTAGGAGGATCAAGTGCGACAAATTTTACTCCCGTAGTAATAAATGTACCTATTAGAGTGGGTCCCAGTTATTTTTCACTGCATAAAATTAAATTATAATAGAATTTATATCGAACCTCATTGCATATTTTCATTTCATTTGACAAATTCGTGTTTATATTTGTCGAGGACAAACATCACCAACAACTATTAATGTAAAAACAAATAATATTGACATATACTATATAGGAAAAAAAATATAACAAATTTTCCCATTTGTCATTGAAACGAGTATATTGAGAATCAAGATTCTAGTTCATGATTAGTCGCACAAAGAACCACTTGAAAATTGTAACGCCCCGACTGATGACGTGCGCGATTAGATGTGATTAAGTGTGACTTGGTTGCGCGATGCTCGAGATTGTATTTGATATGTTGGGATATAGTACAGCCTTCGAATTCATGTCGGGATGGTATTGCAGAAAAATCGACATTTGCGGTCGTAAATTTTAATCATGCGGCCGTAAAAGTTTAGTTACGGCCATAATTTTCTTATATACGGCCATAAGATGAAGGAGTAAAATTTTTAGAGAATTTTGTCCGACCGTATGAAGGGGGAAGTATGACCGTATGATAGATTACGGTCGTAAGATAATTGATACTGCCGTAGGAGTTATTGTAAGGCCGTAATTAGTAATTGTACGGCCGTAATAGCAAATTATGAAGAACGGTGCAAAAATTTTCAGAGACTTTTATATGGCCGTATATATTCATAATATGGCCGTAATACGTAGGATACGACCGTAAAACCAGTTTACGTCCGTAACGAGAAAGTATGAAAGACGGTGGAAAAGTTTCGGAAACTTTTATGCGGCCGTACTTATTCTTGATACGGCCGTATCACTCAGGTTACGACTATCATTTTAAGAAATATGGTATTAAAAATAAGGCGGAAGAAAATTTTATGGAGGTTTCCAATCATTTGGCTGATGTATTTATACCCAAATTTCAGTCCTAATACACCATAAGAGACCCTAGAACATTACCGAACACATCCAAGCTTCCCGAATCTCTTTCTTGAATTTATAATCAATATATATTACCTATGTGAGATAACAAGGGAGGAAGAAGAAAAGGAAAGGAAATGAGGAAAAAGAGGAGATAAGCAAACACCTTTGTTCTTGTTTTCTTCTACATTAAGGTAGGTTATAGATGTATTTACATGTGATGCAAGGTAAGAAATATGTTTGTGAAGTATTTTGAGCTTTGTGATTGTTTGTGTTAGTCTTTGAAAGCAAGCTTCTTGTGTAGGCAAGTATAGGTAATCAAATGTGCCTATGAAATGTTTGACGGATTTTGGATCCTAACATGACATATGTGATGAAGTTATGATGATAAGAAGCTGAATTCGATGTTACTATGTTGCCTATATGATTGTAGAACTTTAATGTTATGTTATGAAGAATATGTGTTTCAAAGCTTGAAATGAAGAGGGTTACATGGTTATAGCTTGAAAGTCTATGAATGTAAATTGCTTATCACGTGTTTACAACCTACGAACGTGGAACGGACCTATTGGGTGAGTTAAGCCCATAGGTGAATGCCAATGTAAAGGTTTAATTACGAAAGCTTACGTGTGGCGACTTAATGGTGAGTTAAGCCATAGGCGACGACTAAAGAACTTAAATGAATTATTTGGCACCATTATAAACACATGATTCACAATAGGGCCCTATATAAGAATGTAGCATGCATTGCATTTGCATCTATACCTGCTGAGTCTTTATGACTCATGTTGTGTTCATTTATGTTTTTAGTGGATGCAAGACGTGGCAAACAGGTTGGAGATGGTGGAGAATCATCCAGAACATGATGTGTGAAACAATAAGGAAGAAAGAATCTTAGGCTATACTTGTTTTGGAAAACGTTTTGAGTTCTGTTCGCGTATTATATGTTTGAAGTTGTATATGCTTTATCTCTAATTTAAGACTTGCTTGGTGGGTAGTTTATATAATAATGACCATGACCCGGGTAAAGACATTTTGTTTTCAATTAGACTCAAGTTTGTATATTAGTTCTAAGAATGATAGATGAGTGTGACGTTGTTTCTAGACTCCACATAATGCATAAATGATGACGTAATTGACGTGGGCCTAGGGAGGATGTTACAAAAATGAAAAATTCTTCATAAGTTTCCCACATAATTAATTTTTTCCGTTTGATATTACTCTTGTTACGTCGCCGAATATGGATAGTTTAATAAATGAAGTCATTACAAAAAAGCAACAAACTAATCAAAAAAATCAAATCAAAGACAATAAAAGAAGTCTTCGAAATATATATGACACATAAATGAATTGAACACAAAGCTTACAATAGGAATAATTATGACTCATAAACTAACTTACCGATATATTTTAACAAAATTCAAGTTGTTGATTTCAAATGGTAGAGAAACAAATTTATCAGAATATGGTGGGATATGGGGAATCAATCTCCTAACCGAATGATGAAAAGGATATTCTTACACCACATCACCACAAGATCAACATACTGCTTGCTTTTAACAAGTTGAACTTGTCCTTTATATCTAATAATTGAGATGGACATTCCTACACTTGCATTGGGCTGGGGTAGTAACTGGGTCATGGGATCGCTTTTGAGCCTTGGAGACTTCTTGAGATGAGCGCAAGCTTTGTTGACAAGTGGCTCATCAAATACTCAGCCTCTGAAGATTGATCGACACACAATTTTAATCGATTACTATCTAATTCAACAAATGAACTAGTTCTAGTACTTGTATATAATGCTACTATCTCTGTATCATAAATTTTAAAGTGCCACCTCGGCAAAGGTGTTTATGTTCCAGTACCATGTTTGATATTATTTTTAAAGGATTAATTATTTTCCTTATTTAATTTCTCTACTTGCCTTATTTGGTGTTAGTTTTCTTATTTTACTTTTTATATTTGTTTTATTTTTTTACATGTATTAAAATTTTCAAATCAATTTATACAAAATTTTTTAATTCTTTAGTATTTAGTATTACGAGTATTAATAAAACTGTGATAAGAGACCAAAGTTACAACTTATAGTACATATCAAATTAATTTTGAAAATGACAATTAATATTTTCTATATATATCTATATATATATTAATTTTAATTGTTTGATATTACATTTTAATAACTTTATATATGATAAGTACTTGAAAAGCACTTTAATAACTCTTTAATAACGTTTGTTATTGTGTTATAATTGTTTTATAAGTTTGTATTTATGTGTTTTTATTTATTTTCATATTTGAGGACTAAGAAGAGTTGAAACAAGTTTAAATGTATAAACAAGGCATGGAAAGTGCAAATCAGCAACTCGGATTCACAGGGCAGCTTCAGTGTTTGGATCATAACTTGAGTTAGAAATATGGGATTGGCCTGATTCTAGTGCTAAAAGAAAGATAACTTGATTATCTACAAATGTTATTTCCAGTCTCTTAGGCAAAATCGATGGAAAAATAGACAAAAATTGAGTTGGAATACAGCATCATGAACATCCAACGTGTACAATGTCAACTCTCGGTGCAAATGCCATAACTTGGCCTACAAAGATCCAATTATTGTGATTCCACTGCCAAAAGAAAGGTAACTTGATTGCCTACAATAGCTATTTCCGGTCCCCAAAGACAAAAATCAACATTAAAGTAGTTAAAAGGCAAGATGAAGTGGAATAATAATGGAGGAACAGCTCACCTAATGCATTATTGAAAGACTCCTTTAGTGCCTATAAAAGGGTAAGGCCATTAAGACATTTCTAACTTGTAAAACACTCTCTCATCCTCAATTCCTAGTATTATATTTCATTCTAGTGGCATCCATCTTTTGTTTAGCTTTCTTTTGTATCTTATTTGGAGTTGAAGTGTGAATAAAGTTATAGAGATTGCTTAAATAGCCTTTCATATTCCGGCGGAAGTATATTTGAAATGTATATTTTAGCCGAGAATATGATTGGCTAGGCGTCTCAATCTAGTTCAAGGGGATGTCGCTTTTAAGTTTGCTATCCGATTAATTCACAAGTGACGTTGTTCTTATTCTCTTATTCAAATTGGTTTGTTTTTCTATTTTATTTTTCATAATATGAACTTTAATTAGATTTGGCTAGTTGAGTTAAAATTCTATTATCAACTTGTTAGAATTAAAGTTTCAATCCGTAGTTGTTGATTTCTTTAATTCATACGTAACAAATAGCGATCACATATCGTTGGGAATAACAAACCCTTTTGATAAACATTTCGAGCTAACTGAAATGTTACTCTTCGTTTAACCTGTTTTTTCTAATTGTAAAGCTAGCTTTTGCATTAAATCTAGAGATCGGTCTTCTAGGTTATCCAAAAGTCTAAAGACTAATTGAGAAGCTGACATTCAATTAGGTACACTTAAGGGAAAATTGAGATAATAAAGATGTGTAATTTATTATTTCATGGTTAAAGATTTGAAAAGAAAATAGAACATGTTACAACGAAATTGGATACGCAAGTGGAGGCTCGACTGAACCAAGAACTAGATAATTTTTCTCATCAGTAAAACTCTCATATTTGTTATTTTATCTTGTATTCAATACTTATTGATCATCTACTGAAACCCCTCAATCATATTAGTTAGCTTAAATATACTAAATTGACGAACTGTTCCATGTGGGATCGACCTTTACTCATCACTCCTACATTAATTTGTAATTTTTTTAAAACCCAGTAAGATAATTAATATTTGGTGTATTACGGCACATGCCAATATACATTTTTGAAAGATTCTTTGAGGATCGTCGGTTATCTGGGATATGATGGCGAGTAGTGCCATTTTATCGGTTTCATTTCCTAGCATGGAAGCTGCATTTATGTAATTTGGAAAGAATAGATTAAGAAGTAACAAGATGATGGCGAAAATAGATGGTGTCACGACAATAAGGCTCAGGTGAAGCTCATTGTGTAATGTGTATTAGCCTCCCTTCTGCTTCTAAGTTCCAGTTTCTCAATGAAGTTAAAAGGTATGGTTTGAATGAGACTTGTGTGATTATATCTATGGGACTCTTCTTGGAGTACAAACAAAAAGTGTGTAGTAAAATGCCACAAACTAATGAGGGTATGGGGACCCCCACATTCCCCGGGGGGGAGGGGCATTATGATCTTTTCCTATTTGGTGCATTAGGGTGTGATAATTGAATGATGAGGATTTGTGTGTATTTCAAGATTTATTCATATCTAAGATTCCAATTTTGGATATTTTTGTGATTTTGTCGACTCAAAAGGTGGTGTGTATTTCGGCTGGTCAAGTGAGTCAGCAAAGATAGACAAATTTATTGGTGGCAATCGCCATTATTATTGAATTATTATTATTTCAACTAGTCGACTTTCAAAACTAAGCTCATCCCTGCATTTAAGATACAAAAAGGGAGAGCTGATATATTATTGACTATTCGTAAGAGTATCTTGCTCATTGTTGACATGATTAAATTGTTCTAACATGTTTATTTTTATAAACTCTACAAAGAATTTGACATACAAATTAATAAAATATATATGTTTGTTATGAATATAGTAATAATATTAATATAATATAATTAATGAGGGAAGTGAGGGAAATAAATTATTATATTTTATTTATGTGAATGACTATTATACCCTTGATGAAATTATGTAATTACGATTGTGTCATTCGAAGTTTCCCTATAAATAGGGCTTCAGTTATTAATGAAATTCATTCCTGTGAATTCCTTATAATTCATTCTTTCTAAATTCTCTCTATTATTTCTATACTTTTATAACACGTTATCAGCACGAGTCTCTAACCCTTTGAGTAATATGAAAGAAGTATGCTCTACAGTTGCATCTTATAGATGATCTTCTGTATCAGAAACTGGATTATTACAATTTGAAATACTCAATTTTCTATAAAATCTCTCTCTGTCCCATTCTCTCTCTAAAGCAGACAAGCACACTACAGCCTCCGTTATAAAATACCTACTCCTACAGATCACCACAATACCAATGTCAATTAGTGGAATTTTCCAAGCCAAACACATCTTGGTTTCAAAAATTAAGTGACAAAATGGAAGTAAAAGGACGGAGAGGTATATATTATATATATTATATTATTATTTTATAATATAATAATATATTAAATTATAACATTCGTTTTCTCGAGATATAAGGAGCATACATTATCAAAATCAAATTTTCTCGACTCCATTATACTCGATTTAACGAGATCTTCGATTTGATACCAATATTGATAAGGTAAACTTTCAAAATTTACAAATCAAGACTCAACTTTTGAAAAAGTTACAAAAGGGTCCTTGAACTTGTGAATATTTACGATTAATGCTTATAATGTCAAAACTTTATAAAGAAATATGTATAATGCCACGACTCGCTAGTGAAAGCCAAACAGTAATAGCGGTTTAGCGGCGAGATATTTCAATTTACTGATCGTTTACTTTGACGATAATTATATTTTGAAGAAATAGTTAGAACAAATTTGATTCTATAGATATTTAAGTCTCAGCACTTTATTTATTGCAATTTAAATATCGCAATACCTCCTACACGATGATGGGTTCAACCATCACTAAACGGAAGATTTTATATATTTATGCACTTTATATGCTAAGTGAAGAGTAATACCTTCTACTAAGCGACTTACTCTCAAGAAGTAGTTAAATGTTATGCAATTTAATTCTCGATTTAAATTCAGTGAAATTTATATTTATTGCAATAATTCCCATAAGGTAGGTTCGACCACCTATTGGAGGAAATTTAATTTCTGCAATTTAAATTTACGACTTTAAATTTTCAGCATATATTTCCAATGAGGTGAGTTATATCGCGATTGGTATGCATATTTTCAATGTGGTGGGTTATACCACACGCTATTTAATGCTTATTACAAATGTGGTTGGATTAAACCCCACGATTGGATAAGTGATTTATATATATTTGATATGAGTATTCTATTGATATTAAAGAAGAGATTTGAGCAAGTGATGCCAAAATTTACCGTTGTATGTATTGATGAAGTGAAATTGCTCAAAGAATCCCATTGTGATAAAAGAGAAAGAAAATATATCATGTGAAAAATCTCATTATGAGATTAGTATATTGTGATATGATGAGAAATGCTCTTAAAGAAGCATTTAATAAAGGAATGTTCACTTTCCACGCCTATTGAATATTGATGGAGAAAATTGAGTAAGTGGTACCAAGTTACCATTGGATAAATAGATGAAAGTAAAATGCTCAATAGATCCCATGTTGATAAATCAAAGAAAATATATTGCATGGAGAGATTATATGAAGTAATCTCATCGATGATATGAGATTGTATTAATATGAGAATAAAATGCTCTTGAAGAAGCATAATCACTAAGATTTCTGTATTTAAATAAAGCCAACATGATATTATTATTATTACTCCAGAAGAAGTACAAAGCAATAAGTGGAACATATTGAGAATATCAAAGAAGGCAATAAACACTTTCGAAAATATAAAAATGCTAAAAGAAAATACATATTGAACCCATAAATGAATGGTGCGTTTGAGAGTATAAATACTCGTAATTCGCCACCCTCAACATCGTGGTTCATAATGAGATATTTAAAGGATCCGAATTTCTTTTTCGCTTGACACCGATGATCAGTGACTGACGGATCTGGCTTCCAGATTCTTGAACATATGCATGAAATTTGATGAGTAGTTCATCAACAGTACTAGCAGAAATAAGTATTTTTCTCGCTAAATGAGAGATAAACTTATTATCTACACTCTGATCTAGGAACGCTAGTAAGCCATCAAAGAAATTGTTAATATTCAACAAACCTATTGGTTTGACATGAAAGTTCCACTGTGCCAACGAGGCTATATTGAATATTTCCTCCAAGATGTTGTAGCACTGGAAGGACAATGAAAGCATCACTATTATTCATCATATACATCATGCAGTTGTGGATGGATTGCGCTTGTAGCACCAACCCTGCTGGACCCATGGTAGAACTGGCTCCAATTCGAGTATTAGATCCAACTAAATGGAAAGGTATTACACTCGAAACTCTTATTCTCCATGATGGTGCGGCCATTATAAGTCCAGCTAAAAGTTTGTTGTTGGTTCCTCCATATAGTATATTGATTTCTTGTCTCCCTAACTCTTTTACGAGTCGGTTTGCCATATCCACATATTGGATATGGCCTACCAATTTAGATCCACCAAGAATACATACGGTTTTAATCTGGCGAGGTAAAGACTGACTTGTATGAGATGATTCTAAAATCTCCATATCCATCTCTACTCCTATCTCTCTTTTTGCACTATACTTTTAATGTATGAACATGAGAGATATATGAATCCCTCTATTTAAAGAAAAATTTTCAAACCAATAATTGATTCTACTATTTACTTTTTGACAAATATGAAAGAGAAAAAGGTAGAAAAATTTTAGTGAAATGACATATACCTGTCGGTGATTGAAAAATAATATATATATACATATATATATATATCTTAAAATTGAAAAACGATATTTACAAATAAAAGAAATATATTGATCTTTGTTATTACACCAAACTTTCTTACATAAATATGGGAAATCATTATACTAAATTTTTCTACTAAATTTACAAATAGGATCTTCTAAAGTAAGTTTTTCAAGACTGTAACGCATTTGTTGATCTTTAAATTTGGCCCATAAGGCCATTAGCTCACCTTGTACGTGTCCACTAGGATGTGTCTCAAGAGCCTGTTGAATATCATCCAAAGGCTCCTTACTCAATCCATCTTTAATGAATGCTATTTTATCTTCTCGGTTTACGGACAAGTACCCCAATGATTTACATCGAGTGTCACATGTCCACCGAGCACACTTGTAGCATCCTCTAATCTTTTGCTCTCCGTTTCTTTGAAAAACTACTTTTACCCATACCAGGCATGTATTTAGAAGGAATTGAAACCTCACCGATAATCGAACCTTTGCTTCAATCAACCATCGGATATCTTGTGAGATACCCTTATTCATTAGCATCCTCAACCTTTCAAGCCTACTTGATAAATCCTTTTTAGGATTTTGATCAGAGTGATGGATAGTATTTTCGAAGATTTGAGAGCAAATTATCCATTATATGGACCATTATTATGGTAAATCTTTGTAAGTGCCCTGATAATTTATAAACGCCGTATGAGGTAAGGCTCGCGTTGGAACAAGATGTCGAAACATGAAGCGTATGTGCTAAGATTCCACGCTTGAATAGTGATGTGTAATAATGCTACCAAATATGATGGAATATGTCGGTGAGCTATACATATGATGAAAGCAATAAATCATGTTGAGCACGATCTGAGATACTAGTGAAATCGATATAAGAATTTCTTGAACTAAAAGTTCAATAATACTGTTTGCGAATCCTGATGACCATCCGGTTTAAATAATTATTGAAATCAATATTTCAAGTGAAGAATTAAAAGAATTCTTCAATGATTATTCTCGATAAATGATGAAATCATTACTAGCCAATATTGGGAATAAATCTCAAATATATCCTGGAATAAAGGATGAGAAATATGGGCCCACTCATTCTCCATGTGGACTACTAGATATTATGATATGGATCCACTAGATAGTCACATGTGTATATGATTCGTAATTTGAAATTTATTTAAATATTTGCTCACAGTATGAGCATGATTTCCAGATTTAATGATAAAGCTAGTAAATGTATATCCCAATACTTGAATAAATCCTCAAGGATTGAGTATGCATACAAGTGGGATATTATGTGGCAAATTATTTAAAGTCCTCCAATAAATTGCCAATATCGAGAATAGAATGCAAACTATATAAATTCGATATTAAAATTTGAATGATGAGAACATATATGAGTTTTAGTGTTCTAAATTTTCTTAGCATGAGGGGGAGTATTAAAGGCTGAAAATGATATGTGAAAAGCATCATACTATATCCTCACAATTGAAATATGAACTTGAAGTTTAAGGATGCATGAAAGATTATGAACAATCGTATATATCAGTTAGGATGCTTTGATAAGTTAATATTGTTAGAAATGTTGATATTATAAGAGTTCCCCAATCATATATATCAAAGCAAATTGTAAAAGATGATCTTAATAACGGGGGCATACACTCTTGAAGAGTATATAGACATAACTATATTGTGTAATCCTACAAGAGGATTGATAATGAGATATCTCGATAAGTTATGTCGATATGGGGAAAGAAATAAAATTGAAAGTGTCGACACACTATGAAAAGATAGCGCTACATACTATCAATAATAGTGAGGATATTAAAATCCATCGAAAATGCCGATGCTGAAATATATGCCCTTATGATTAAAGTGTTCATGCACGGGTTTAATGAGAAATGAGAATGAAACTCTTGAAGAGGTTTCAAATGTATTATTGTATCAGTGCATGCAACGGCTCAAAATATCTACATTGATATTGTTGAGAAATTCATATGCTGTACTCTTTTCCTTGATTGATGTTTTTGTCCCAAAACGGGGTTTTTCTCAAACAAAGTTTTTAATGAGGTAGCCCAATCTCAACTACTATGAAATCTCTAGAAGAGATTTAGGTATATATCTCGATATAGTGAGAAAATGAGATCGAAGCTGTTGATTGCATATATACACTAAATATAACATGATATTGTATAACATCTAAAATTTCATTCACGTGGAAATGAATGAAGAGTATGAACCAATGTATATGATACTCATACAAATCTATGAAATATTTTGAAATGCTTGCAGCATACTTGTATAAAATACGCGTTGCACTCTTTTTCCCTTGACTGAGGTTTTATCCCATTGGGTTTTCCTAGCAAGGTTTTTAATGAGGCAACATTAAAGGCGTATTCACATGAATAACGTACTCTTTTTCCTTCATTAGGATTTTTCCCCTTTGGGTTTTTCCTAATAAGGTTTTAACGAGGCATATTCATGGTATATTGAGGACAACAAGAGAAATCGACCACAGTGTATCTATTGGATCAAGTTATAATAGAGACAATGCTTAGATCCAAACAATGATGATATTGAAATCCTTTACCGTAAGGATATCGGTCCTCAAGATATGAAATCGGATGGAGTATTGTACTCTTTTTCCTTCGATCAAGTTTTTTCCTCTTTGGGTTTTCTTGACAAGGTTTTAACGAGGCAAAGACGTGAATACTCTTATACCGTTGATAGATATCGAGGGAGCAATGTTTTGATGAAGCAAAGATATAACCACTCCAAGCTATCCTGCAATCGGTTTGGAAGTTTTTTCCCACTGGGTTTTTCTCCAAACAAGTTTAGAAGACATTTGTATTAATAGTCATTTAAGGGGGAGTGTTATGAATATAGTAATAATATTAATATAATATAATTAATGAGGGAAGTGAGGGAAATAAATTATTATATTTTATTTATGTGAATGACTATTATACCCTTGATGAAATTATGTAATTACGATTGTGTCATTCGAAGTTTCCCTATAAATAGGGCTTCAGTTATTAATGAAATTCATTCCTGTGAATTCCTTATAATTCATTCTTTCTAAATTCTCTCTATTATTTCTATACTTTTATAACAATGTTGAATATTTTTCTATAATTTACAAATTTTTCTTCAAAATCAACTGTTGCCACTTTTGTGTCGTCTACGTGATAACCTCTATGTCAACTTGTAGGTTAAATTTGTACTAATCTTTTATCAAGTTGACAAACTCGCATGACAAGCAAGTGCACAAGGTTCATGAATTCGGACTTGAGACCACAATCAATTGCAGATTTATGCGACCCATATATGCCTAGGCGCAATTTTATTTTGTGACTTTTAATTGCGCACGTCTAAAGCAAAAATGATGTCACCCAATCCCATAAGAATGTCTTGAAAGCACAAGTAGGTCATTTGAACCCCACAAAATTATACTATTTTTGTGGATATTATTATCAATACTAACACTATCAGTAACCTTATGATGCGGCTAACTGTATCCACCACCAACTCATAGGTCCCCCTCTCCTACATTCAAGGGGTTGTGATTGTTGGTAGGTTACTAGCGGCCGCACCAAAAGTGATAGGAGAATCACCAAAAAACAAACTCCAACAGAGTTACAAATCAACGGAATTATTTTGTTTCTCCTTCTCTGTGTGAATCTATTAAGAACCAATTTAAGTAAAGTAAAAATAATCACATATGAACACAATCAATTTTACGTGGAAAAACCTTCCCAGTTTGGGAAGATAAAAAACCACGGTCCCCCAAACTTTAACTATCAAGAAATAATGTACAAATATTTTCTCTAGGTAAAACTAGAAGCATACAATCAACAACTCATCAAGGAACATAATCTCTTGAAAACTAACAATTATTCTCTAGACAATGGAGAAATCTCACCAAAATGGGGCACTATTTCCCAAAGCAGAAACTCGGAAACGGGGTGTCCAAAACCGATCTCCACCGTTCAAATGAAGAACCTTGAGTCATGAACCTACCTACAAAATTTCAGCTCAATCGGAAGATGAGCAATACTCGATCGGGGTCAAAATCCGAAACTGCCCACGGAAGAATAGAGGTGTCAAGATGGGTGGGCCAGTTGACCCTGGACCGGCCCACTCGCTGGCCCGGACTGCGGGCCGACCCGCGAACCGCACGGGCTGGCGCGGTCCACATTGAGCTGGACCCAAGCGGGCCGGGCCCAGCTGAGCCGGGCCAGTGGTTAACCGCTGGCCGGCTAATGATAATTAAAAAAAAAAAAAATTCATTGTGGCAGAGAGCAATGCAAGGCTGCACGTTGCAGCCTTTTGACTTTGAGGGGACATGAGGATGTCCCCTCAAAGTCAAATAATAATTATTTTTTATTTTTATTTTTTAATTAATTTGTATTATATTGTTAAAATACTAAATTAATAATATTAAATTTAAAATTTGTGTATTATAATATTTTATTATAATATTAAATTTCAAAATTTAATAATTAAAAAATTTTATTTTAATTCATATGGGCCGACCCGTTCATTGACCCGTACAAATTGGCTCATATTGGCCGACCCATGTGGGTTGGCGGGTAGGCCGGGTTGTGTTTAAAAAAATACGGGCCGGTCTAACCCGGCGCGTCAACCCACTTGAGCAGGTTTGTGAACTACACGGGCCGTTCATGGGCCTAAAATTGGCGGGCCGACCTGGCCCGGCCCACCCGGATTTACAACACTACGGAAGAAAAACTACTACTCTTCTCTCTTTTTCCTGTTTATAACGTGGCTTACTCCTCTATTTCCTATGGTCAGTTATAAAAAAATAATAATAGCAAAACCAATGAGAATCCCTACAATTTATTGGACAAAGTTGCTATCATCATGGGCTTAAAATAAAGCACCATGGACTCCTTTGGGCCATCTTCCAAATAGAAGGGAAACCCAACAAGAAGAATACCACTAACACTATCCTTCAATCTATTTTAATTAAATACGAGTTGTCATGCTTTATATTTAATTTTTGCCTACTTGAATTCTAGAACTAGATGTAAAATGTGTTAGAGTTGTAGAACCATCTGATCTAAAAGTTTAAACTGATAAATCAGTACCATTTATGGTATTTAATTACTATCCTCAACAAGCGGGATTTATTTTTCCGAAATAACACCTAACACATGTACAATTTATTTCAAATGAGTGGCGGTGATATTCAAATCAAGGACCTTTACCTGCTCTGATATCATGTTAGAGTTGCGGAATCATCTGATCTACAAGTTTAAGCTGATAAATTGAATTCATTTATGCTATTTAATTACTATTCTCAACAAAATAGGATCGCGTAGTATTAAAATAAGAATGGAAACAACGAAATATTAAATTGGGCGCAAAAATCTAGGCATTGCTTTGTAAAAATTATGTGTAATTAAATTAATTAGAAAACAAAAGAAAACCCTAACCAAAATTTACAAAAAAAAATTTAAAAAGAAAATCGCCATTATAAATTATTATTTAAATCAGTTGACTTTAAAAACTAACAAGAACATTTTTGTGTTTCAGATATGAAAAGGGAGAGCTAATGTATTATTAACGATATGTAAGAGCATTTTGTTTTTTTTTGTTTTTTTTTATCTTACATGATAAGTTCATGTCTTCAAAAAACTTGATTGAATAGTTCTATCATGTTTAATTTTCTGAACTCTGTAGAGTTTGACACGACAAAATACATGCAGAGCTATTTATAAGCTTGAGATGCTAGGCCCGTTTAATTTATCGTTATGATATTTCTAACTCAAACGCCGATGTGAGATGAGAGAAAAGCAAAGGAATTGACTTATAAGTAGCCTGGTACCTGCCAAAAGATTCTTAGTTAGAATTTTTGACTTTCTTTTGGAAAAAAATTGGATCGAAATTTGAACTTTTTTTATTTTATATATATTGAGTGCAATTAATAATCGTAATAAGTTTTTTTTTTTAATAACGTATGGCCCGTAGATATGTAATGTAAAATTTGGTTAAAATTTTTCTCTTTTCATCTATTAAGCATGTTTTCTGAATGGGTTCGGCTAAATGCACCCCGCTCCCCCACTTCCTACACCCTCTTTTTTAAAAAAACTTTACTAATTACCTTCTTACCCCATTCTTCTTCCTTTTTTTTTCCTTCTCTCTTTCCTCTTCACACCCCCTCAAGCCCAAAAAAAATAAAAGAAAAAAAATGAAGAACAGCCAAGAAAGCAGCAGAATTTCCAACAACAATTGCTACCAAAATGGCAGCCCTGGTGGTCGAAAATTATATATATATATATATATTAAAAACAAAGCAAAGAGAACAAAAACGAATAAGAATCTTACAAAACTCAAAAAAAAAAATACTTTGGTAGCCATTAATGGTAGCCGAACCTGCTAAAGAAACATATAGAAAAAAAAAGTTCGACCCCAATGGGTCGAACATCCATGCGGGTGTTCAACCCCCTTTGGTCAAACACCCTTTTTTTCCATTCTTCCTTCGTTTCCTTTTTATTTTTTATTTTTATTTTGTTCTGTGTTTGGGGGCGTGAAGAGTAAGAGAGAGAGAGAGAGAGAGAGAGAGAGAGAGAAGAGGGTAAATTAGTAATTGCATGAGAATTTTTTAAGGGGGGGTGGACTAAGTTTGGGGGGTATGTTTAGTCGATCCCTTTCTGAATATGTTTGGTACATTAGAACACAATACAATTTTTCCTTGGGTAATTTTCACCAAGGGTCCCCAACATTTGTATTTTGTAACAAATTCATCCTCGTTCTTTCTTTTCTTTCTTTTTTTTTTTTAACGCTTCGGGGTTCCCAACCTTCAAAAATTGTCACCTAAATTTTGTTTTGACATTTTATATCCAAAATGATAGTTAAATAAATGGCAAATAACCACTTTACTCGCCCTTCCATTTAAATTAGAAAAACAAAATATTTTTATCACTATTACAATGGCAGTGAAAATAGGGAAAAGCTTCTATATTTTCACTGCCGATTAGCAACAACCCTTTCCCAGCCCCCCTTTTTCGACCAAAAAAAATGTACAAATGTTTAATTATGGAAAATCTTTATAACTCTAATATCAATCAATTTCTATTGTCATTCATTATATATATTCGAGTGTTGGTCTAAGAGTACTTATAGTTGAAAATAACATTGTGGTGAGAGAGAAGATTTTTTTTCCCAATTTGTTTATCTATTTGTCGTTATTTAAAGGCTTTGTTCTTTGCAACATAAATTTTATTTACTCGAACTACATGTAGATTGAGTGGTTGAAATTTGAAGAAGATGTATTAATAAATGTAAAGTAATGACATGCGTGGTTGAAAATGATAGAGATAAAAAGTTAATGGAAGTTTGTGGATTTTATAGTGGAAAGAACAAGCCCAAAGAAAGTGGATCGTCATTTTAATAAAGAGTTTACACCATCCGTGAATGGGATTTGTGAATAAGGACCTTAGGTGCAAATTTCTGAAAGGTTGGAGACCCTAGACGTCCAAAAAAAGAATGAGGATGGATTTTCTATAAAATGCAGAGGTTGGGTACCTTTGGTGAAAATTACTCTTTTGGCTTTTATATGTGAAGAAACAGTAAAAAGTGGTGTGCTAACATGGCCATCTGATGTGGAAATTGAAGCCCAAAAATTCTACAATTATCTTGTCACCCTCTTCCACCACCGGTGTCCAAGCGAGACCCAGTGCCAAAGCTTCTTCTCAAACCTCTTATCGGATGCTTTCTCCCTCTGCCACTGATTTGTCGCCGACCACCTCTTCCACTACTGGCGACCACAAATTTGGATTGTTTCGAATCTGTCGAGAAGATGAACTTCTACCGGCGATTGTTGCAAATCATCTGCATGAGAAGAATCAGAAGATGAACCTTTTTTTTCAACTAGTTTGCACATCCGTGCATTACATGAGATCAAAACTTTGTAAGCTGAATATTGCAGTAGAGTAGTGAAAAACACTTTATTTAACATATGATTTGTTATGAAAATAATCGCAAGTGTACGATATCGGTACAAAAGTAGTAAAGTGAACTTTTTTAGAGTCCGGATTATCGATCCCACGAGGACTAATTTACTCCATATCAATTTAAACTAATCTTAACAAAAGCAAATAAAGATATAAAGATTAAAGATTGGTTTTTAGAAAAAAATAAGAAAATACTAGGAAGTAAATTGCAAAAATTATAAAAGTTTGTTGAATTAATGGAGAGTGAAGTTGGGACTCCCGATTTATCTTTAGATTTCCTATTTGATTTCTCCTCTCAATTCCAAATCTCAAGTAGTGTTAGATCGAATTCACGAAATTGATTTAATTTACCTCTCTCGAGTTCAAATTAATCCTATTTAATTAAGTCCACTACCATATCTCTATGCGTAGTTAGAATGATCCTCAATTAAATGCATTAACGTGCTTAGGAATTCATAAATATCCACCTGTCACGTGGGATCTCAACAATTATAAAAGTCTATCTCTGGCTCTTATATAAATTGTCGGATTTTACTACGTGGTCTAAATCTTTAACTGACCTCTCGGTTTGTTAAAATTCACAAATCATTAATTTAGTGGCCAAGTAAATCATGTATTAAACATAGTAGTAAAATCAACACATAAAATAAAAGCACAAGAAATTGAAAGTTAAAATCAAATCATAGATCTAAATTACATCGTTCATCCCAACAAATGGATTAGTTGTTCATGCTAAAAAGCGAATAAATAACGAAAATAAAAGAGTTCATCACCGGTTTTAGGCTAAGAATCAATAATTGAAAGTAGATCTTGCACCAAGCATCGCCTTTCTTTGACTCTCCTCCAAAATCCATGTGAATCCTCTGGACAATTGGTGTGTTTTTGCCTTCAATTAATCCTTCTAATAACTCTCCAAAAGCTCCCCAAAAGCTCTCCTATTATGTGTCAAAAGGAAGTATTTATAGCCCCCATTCAGCCCTTCAAAGATGCCCAAAGTTGTGTGGAGAAATAAGGTAGAATCCAATTAGGAAAAGAAATCCGGAAATTAGCGTGTTCTTTGAAGATGACTGCTGACGCAGTCACTATATTGCGGCACTTCCACATTTTATGTCAGCAGATTCTTCTGCCTCTGGATCGCTTGGTCGGGCTTTTTCTCCATTATTGCGGGCGCAACTTGTTGTTTTGCGGGCGCAACCTATTATACTGTAAATAATTCATCCTTATTTGCAATATTTGGTCCTCCAACTTTGGTTCCTTTCATATATTGGTCCAAAACTCTTTGATTTCGTGTAAATTCGCCCTCTTCACATCCTTTATTGCAATGCTTTTGATCCATGTTGGTTCTTTTTCTACAAATAGACAAATTAGACCTAATAAATACTCTAAAATACTTTAAAAAAACTATGAAATAAACACATTTAATATACTTATCATGATTCACAATTGTTTTGAAAATTCATATAAAATTTAAGTTTTTTATTCTCGTAATTAAATTTAAGAAATTAAATGAAGAGAAATTCAATGTCTATGTATTGAATGAATATTAAAAAGGTGACATTAAAATCAATAAAAGTTTATGCAAGTAGACTAAAGTATACTGTATCTGTAATGTCACCATGCAAACATACTCAATTATCAAGACCAAAGAAAAGCCATGAGATACTTCGTAAAGCATTGGACCACACAAGCGGAATAGTCTCGGAGGCGTCCAAAGACAATTTTGCACATGAAAAACTTGCACAACTAATGTAACCACGAAGTGCAATTTAGATCTATAAATATAACATAGTTTTGTGTGTATGTGTCAATTTCATCATACAAAAAATGCTACTACGATTAACAAATAGATCAATTGGTGTAAATATGTCCCAACCAATAAAGCAAAACAACCAATGATCAAGGGTAGCAATTTGGTTGTTGCTTTGAGAATTCTTTAGGTTTGAATCACACGTTGCCTTGAGAGTTAACAGAGTAAAATAGAGAAAAGGAATTGATCGATTAGAAATAAATTACTACAGATAATAATCTCAATAAATTCTCATAACCTCTACTGTATAATGAATCTACCTTCCCTTCACAAATTTAAATACGATGGATCACGAATTTTATAGATAGGTACATTACCATATCTATAAATCAATTGATCCAATCCAATATCCACTGCTTGGTCAGTACTCTCTCCACTTAGGAACCATTCATTGGTACCGCCATCACTAAAACCACCCTTGTTCGCCGCCACCGTCGGAATGGCAACAACTGATCTAACACGAAGGTATTGATCAAAGCCCAAAGGCTCTTCCTTGATTTTGCGTAAGAATAATGGTGGCGGAGTTATTTTCCCTTGTTCATCGTTGAATTTCTTCTTCTTCCTGATAATGACAAGTTCAATATAAGCAAAACGATCAAGTAATTAGTGATTTTCAATGTGGATTTTGGTTGAAAATTATGATGATGAAGAATCAAAGGATTGGCATTTGGAATGCTTCCGTAAAATCCTCAACCATGTTAACCACCCGCAAATGAAAACTGCAATTTATTGGCCATGATAACCGCAAACCAATTTTTTTACTTTTTTGAAAAATAATCGTATCCCATTTATTCTTGTTAATTGCCGTATGATTAAGTTCTTCTTAATTAACAAACTCTAACCTCATCAAAACTAAGAACAATTAAGAAACTGTAAGAAAAACAGGGTAGCATTTTGGGTTGTTTTAGATCAGCCACTAGAAGGTAAACTTTTCTGGGTTTTTTTTTTCCTCATAAAAATGCACGTGGCAAAAGATGGTGAGAAAGCTTTGGATCCTAACAAAAATAAATTTTTTAATATGTTTGTGACGTGTTATCTTAATTGAACATTAGGGTCGAGAATTGAATTCCAATTATTTTGTATCTTGGGATGTTCTTTAAATTTTTATTTTATTTCTTCACAATATATCTAGTTGTTTAGTTAAAATTAATACTTATTTTTCATATGTTTAGAGTTTTATTGATTTGTAACAAAGATGAAAAATTAAGAAATTCAATGCCGAATGTGGTTTTGAAAGATTCTTTCGAAAATTTTAAATCAAATAAAATATTTTGGAATGTCATTTTGAAAATGATTATGATAAAATATTATTCATCACATATATTTGTTATTTATTTAATAATATAGTTACCATTTGTCACATTCTATAGCGAAATTATTACGATGTATCAACTCCATTCATCGCTCACGATTGAAATGCTAGTTTATTACACTATAAACTTTTTATAAATTTTGAATGAATGTGGACCTGCGACTTAATCCAATAGTTTGGGATTTATTTGTCAGACATCGTGGCTATGAAAAATGACATTCCAAAATATTACATCTTTGTGTACGTGACATTGAATCGAGCACACTTGTTCAGACTCCAAGAGACCGTGGAAAGTCTTTTCTTTCACGACAATACAATACAGGCCAGACAGTTATGTTCCAATGCCCACTAGTGGGCATGCCAACCTAGTAAAAATGTTTGAAAGTACAAGAGCCTCGCACATGTGATTATTCATCTAACTTAACGTAGATTCTAAAAAAAAAAATTTAAAAAAATTTTGCGCGGCGTGGCGCGCCACAGCGCCACGTCACAAGTGGGCATGATCACCTGCCACGCGGTGGGCAGGTGATCATTGGCGACAGGCCAGAAATTTGAAGTGGTTGGCCTTGAAAAATACAACCCAGCAAAACACAAGGACGCACCCATTGAGAACGTCACTGATCAACTTGACACAGCAACAGGCCGGGTCCAGTAGTTCCCGCGATACAGCTTACATCACTTCATCCTCACCTTTGATGAAGCATTCTTTATTCGGAGAAGCTTATCCACACTTATAGTTATGTTTTGCTCCTATTCCTGTAGCCCTACAACCCTTATGTGTCATATACTCTTAACAGCTTTGTATAGAACAAAACATAAGCTAGACACCCCTTACTCATAGTGCTTGGTTCATAATGAGGCCTTAATATGCTTTTATTATTGTAACAGCAATTAGTTCACTCATCAGGCACAAATCAATCACTAGCAATCTACAGCATGCAAACTCTGGCCACCAATCACACACTAGTTCGTTTACACAGGCACAAAGTCTTATATAAAGTATATTTATGAACTATTACTTCAAAGGCTATACTGAGTTAACAAAATTGACTAACTGTATTGACATGCTCCGTCCCAAATTATCTCGATTAACTTGACATGTGCTGTGCACCACGTGTCAAGTTATTAGAGATAATTTGGGGTGGGGCGCATCACACGCATTGTTCCACACTAGATACAAAAATACTAATCATCATGCAACACACCATAACACACCTAGTTTGACTGAATACAAAATTTAATTTAGCAAAATTTTCAAGGAATTTTCCTGCCGCTGAATAGATATATTAAATAATATGATGAATACTTAGTCATTTTTGTTCCTTAATCTCCTAGTTTTATTATTATATGATTCAATTAAACTTGATAGTCAATGGTAAAAGTATAAAATAACTTCTAATAATAATAATAATAATAATAATAATAATAATAATAATAATGTCTTTTAGTCATATACATATCATCGTTAATTAAATATAGAGATGGACATCACCCAACATCCTAAGCTCTTGAAATATAAAGGATTTGGAATCCTTCAAACATCATCATCACATAAAAGTTTGTCCAAGTCCAACACCAAAGTTCAACATATAAATATATAGAGTCCAGCTCTACAAGATGCATCTACAAAAAAAAAAATTTTGGAGGTCGGGTGAGACTTCCATCAAAAAGAAGCGATTATGTATTATTCATCTAACTTAACGTAGATTCCAAAAAAAATTTTTAAAAAAAATTTAAAAAAAAAAATTTTTGCATGCTGACGTGACGCCACCTGGTGGCGCCACATCAGCGTGGGGATTGGCTTATGTTCCCCACTATGGGGAACAGAGCCAATCCGTAAATATATAATGGACACAAACGGAAAAGTCATAGCAAACGCATCCCCTTTTTTTTCTAATGCTATTTTTTAAAAATAATTTTTATGACAAATAGGTCGAACTCCAACCAGAATCAAATACGAGATGAAGTTTATATGTAAAGCGAAAAATTATTAACTCAGAAAGGATGCGAGACTCAGATTGCTTCAATAATTTTCTAATCTACAATTCAATCATATTGTTTCTACAATTTTACAATGGCAGTGTGTTTGTGCGGGATTTTTTTTTATCTAAAAACTAGCAAAATTAAAGTTGCTTTTTTGATAGCTAATGGTAGGGACCACGAGATGTGTGGTTAATAATGGGTAATGATGTGAGATGTGCGATTAATATTAATGTTTGATTTTGACTTTTAGTAATAGATGATTTTTAAATATAAAAAAAAAAGAGATAAACAAGCACTCATTCTGTATTCATAATTACTGCTCATTATTATCTACCCATTTTATTTTATTGTTAATAATACTATTTAAACTTCAAAGCAACTTAATCAACCAAAAAATAAAAGTTTTTCAGAACTCACCACGCATTCAGTTTAGGGCATCTCCAATGGGGGGTGTTCGATGGGGATGTGTGTTTAAGAGAAGGATAGAGAGAAATATTATTTCAATTGTAGAAGAATGAAAAAATATGTGGATAAAAAAAGAGAGGGAAAAGTGCAAAAGGGGATAGAGATAGAAAGATATTTAAAAATAATAATAAAATAATTATAGAAGATGTCAGGTTGGATATTTGAATTTGGACATTACACGGAAAACAAAAAAGAAAAAGTGAGTAAAATGAGAGAAAAGTGATTAAGAAAAATTGAAAATCAAAAAATTACGGAACCACACAAAATTCATGTGAGACTATCTCTCTAAAATTAAATTTTTGAGAAGAGAAAAAGCATTAGACATGGTCATATATGTCCTTTCACATCCCAATAGTTAAAAACATTTTCTGATCACATCAACTAATTTATTTAATGGAATAAAACCTCTGCAAGCAAAGTGATTAAACAAAGAGGAAGTCAACTCACATCTCTCACAACAAATATGAAGTCAACAATCATATTACGTCTCATCATTTATTCACTTTGTACGTTCTATTTAAGTCTATTTCTGTACGAATTCAGATTATATCTCCAAATAAGCAACATCTCCACGTACAAAACATACGTCTCACCTTAGTCAATAGCATCTACGATGAATTCGATTCGATTCTTCTCACAGGCATTCACTTGCATGCTTGCAATTATTCTATCATTTCCATGCTATTCATCTTCAAAAATACCGACAAACGAGACCGATAAATTAGCATTACTCGCATTCAAGTCCCAAATAGTCGAAGATCCTCTAGGCGTATTAACCTCGTGGAACGACTCGGCCGATTTCTGCAACTGGACAGGAGTTTCATGTAACACTCAACATCAAAGAGTCACACGTTTGAACCTACATGGTAAAAGGTTGTCTGGTATCCTTTCACCTCATGTAGGCAACTTCTCATTCATCAAACTACTCGATCTATCTCGCAACTCCTTCCGCGGTGAAATACCCCCACAAATTGGCAATCTCAGAAGGCTTAAAAACTTGAATCTCAGCTATAATCTTCTTGCTGGAGAAATCCCACCTCTGCTATCCAACTGCTCCATGCTCGAGGGACTAGCACTAGATCACAACTATCTGATAAAATCGGTCCCACACGAACTCGGAAGGTTATCGCGGCTCAAAACACTCTATCTTGGAAGCAACAATCTCACTGGTGGCGTCCGTTTTCTTCTTGGAAATTTATCGTCTCTCGAGGAGCTCGATATGTCGTACAACATGCTTAAGGGCGAGATCCCGAGCCCAATATCCCAATTGATAAAACTTCGAACATTTCGGTTATCAGTAAACAATCTTTCGGTGAGTTTCCTGCTCCGCTCTACAACTTGACGTCGTTGGAATTCATAGCTCTGTCTTTCAACAACTTAACTGGTAATTTGAGGAATGATATTGGTCTCTTTTTTCCTAATGTTAAAACGCTTTGGTTGGCTTACAATTTCTTCACCGGAAATATACCCGAATCACTTTCCAATGCAACGAATCTTCAAAATATCGAGTTGCTTCGTAATAATTTTACTGGAAAAGTACCTCGTAGTTTTGGAAAGCTCGATTTACAGACGTTGAGAGTTGGTTTTAATTACCTAGGAAGTCGCGACCCTAACGGATTGAGTTTTATCGACTCATTGACAAACTGCAGCAACCTAAAATTTCTTCACTTTGGTGATAACCAGTTTGAAGGTGTAATTCCTGCCTCAATAGCCAATTTGTCAACGAAAATGACCCAAATTTACTTAGAAGCTAATAAAATTTACGGTAACATACCGAAAGAGATTTCGAATCTTGTGAACTTACAAACACTTTTCATGAGATCAAATTATCTGAGTGGCACTATACCAGATAGCTTAGGCATGCTTTCGAACTTGGGTACGCTTGTTTTGGCTTCGAATCAGTTGACAGGTAAGATTCCATCTTCACTCGGTAATATGAAGCGTTTGGTAAATCTCTTTTTGTATGAAAACCGCTTGGAAGGAGAAATTCCGCCGTCTCTGGCAAATTGTACGCAATTGGCTATCCTGTTTTTCTCCCACAACAAACTCACGGGCAGCATACCACGACAACTGATGGAGATTCAATCACTCTGGTCAATTAACGGGTCGAGCAACTCTCTGACCGGACCCCTGCCGGAAAATTTTGGCGACTTGACACATCTTATGGGGGTTGATCTGTCTAACAACAAGTTTTCCGGTCAGATACCGAGCACAGTAGGGAACTGTTTGGCCTTAAACATTCTTCTCTTACAAGAAAACGCATTTATCGGGGAAATCCCATACTTGGGTCATTTGCAAAACCTTAACTATTTAGATCTCTCGAAGAACAACCTTTCGGGAAATATTCCACATTTCTTGACGAAACTTCCCTCTTTCTTGTTTTTGAATCTATCGTTTAATGATCTCAAGGGAGAATTACCAGTAACTGGAGTGTTTTCGAATCTGAGTGCATTTGATGTTCGTCGAAATCCAAAACTTTGCGGTGGAATCGAAGGGCTGAAGCTTCCTTCATGCTTCACGCAAGAACCTAAGAAGACAAACAGAAAGTCTTTGAAATTAATCTTGCCAATTGTTATCGTCCCATCGTTTGTTGCTCTGTCGTTGTTTCTTCTTCTGATATTCTGGAGAAAAAGATTGAAGAACCGAACACAAGAAGTCCCACAAGATACAACTTTGAATTTCTACCCAAAAATTTCTTATGAAGAGCTCGTAAACGCAACAGATGGATTCTCGTCAGAAAACCTCGTAGGATCGGGCAGTTTTGGCAGCGTTTTTAAGGGCACTTTGAGCTCAAATGGATCATTGGTGGCAGTAAAAATACTCAATCTCCAACAAAAAGGAGCCAACAAAAGCTTTATAGCCGAATGCCAAGCCTTGAGAAATATCCGCCATAGAAATCTCGTCAAGGTCGTAACTGCTTGTTCGACCATCGACTTTCAAGGCAATGCTTTTAAAGCAATTGTGTTTGAGTTCATGTCGAACGGGAGCTTAGAGAAGTGGTTACATCGGGACGAAGGCTCAAACAGGAACGGTTTAAACATCCTTCAAAGGATTAGCATTGCAACAGATGTGGCTTCTGCATTGTCATATCTTCACCATCAGTCACACACACCGCTTATTCATTGTGATCTGAAGCCACAAAATGTTCTTCTTGACAACAATATGACTGCCCATGTGGGTGATTTCGGTTTAGCTCAACTCCTTCCGAGGATCAACGCTAGAGAAGATATAAATCAGTATTCTTCACTTGGGATTAAAGGAACCATTGGCTACGCAGCTCCAGGTAACTAAACTTAACGCGCATTTCTCAATTTAGCCAGTCATTATGTAACAATTGAATGCAAATGGCACACATGTGGAAGCACCACATCATGCTGCAAGTTGAGATGCAGGTGCTGTGGTATGATCTAATGCTTCCACATCAGCTGATTGCATAAACATCTTTATGCAAGGACTTGCACTGAATCAAGAGTGAAATGACACAAATAATCAACTTTAATTTCCAGAGTATGGAATGGGGGGTCGAGTTTCGATTCTTGGAGATATATACAGTTTTGGGATTCTGCTGTTGGAGATTTTCACGGGAAAGAGGCCTACAGACACTCAACTCTTCGAAGGGAGTTCGAATCTTCACCATTTTGTGAAAGTGAAGCTACCAGATCGAGCAATGGAGATTTTAGACGACGCTTCGCTGAGTGAAGAAGTGACAGGGAATGCTACAACATGGGCTGAAGGGTGGGAAAACTTGACAATGGAACAGCAACAATGCTTGATACTTGTTCTTCAAATTGGAGTGTCATGTTCTGCAGAGTTGCCAAAACAGAGGATTGGTATGCGCCAAGTGTACAGGGAGTTATCCAAGATCAAAGATTCATTTTTTGGCAATGGATTTGATGAAGATAAAAAACTTCCACTGAGTAACAGGTACTCAATCTAACTTGTTCAGTTCTTGAATATTGGTAATTGTTTATAGCATGATGGTGTGAAAGCAGTGCTGACCACAGTGCTTTATTTGCAGGTCCATAGAATATTCCGAATCCGTGTGAAGATGGAATATCAAGCAATCGAAATTCAAACCAATAATGAATATTAGTCTTCTTTTGTATTCTTCTAATTTTATTGTTCAGTTTCTGTTTAGCAAAATAGCTACCATTTGTAAAAAAGGGACCCGAGTACTGAAATCAATGTGTAAGTTTTAAATCATATATAAAAAAATGTCAAACTGTTATGAATAATTGAGAATAATGTGGTTAAAAGATAACGAAAATGATGACACATGCGATGACGCAATTGTCAATAATTATTTTATGTGAATGACTATTATACCCTTGATGAAATTATGTAATTACGATTGTGCCATTCGAAGTTTTCCTATAAATAGGGTTTCAGTTATTAATGAAATTCATTCCTGTGAATTCCTTAGAATTCATTCTCTCTAAATTCACTCTATTGTTTATATAGTTTTATAACACGTTATCAGCACTAGTCTCTAGCCACTAATTAATATGAAGTGAATATGCCTACAGTTGCATCTTATAGATGATCTTCTGTATCAGAAACCTTAATATTAGTTAGATTATAAACTTCATCACTTCTCTTCTCATTCTTCCGATTTGATACTGAAATCGTTTGGCTGATTCTATTGTTTGGTATGCCGACAAGATTGGTTCTGCAGGAAAACATGTATCAACCCTTCCGTGTTGATACTGGTGTAGATTAACGTTGTTGCTTATGGGAGAAGATGATTGGTTGTGGCTTAATTCAGTGGAGCATTGAAATATCTATACAAGTCAAATTGACATGAACGCAAGGTTCTGCATCTTCTGATAAACAAAAACAATTTCAGAGCACAAATATATATATTATATTATATTATATTACTTTATATTATAATAATATATTAAACTATAACATTTGTTTTCTCGAGATATAAGGAGCATACATTATCAAAATCAAATTTTCGACTCCATTATACTCGATTTAACGAGATCTTCAATTTGACACCAATATTGATAATATAACAGTTCATTTTGAAATATATCAAAATTTTAAAATTTATAAATTAGTATCCAAATTTTGAAAAATTAAAAGATGGTCCTTGGATTTGTGAATATTTACGTATTAATGCTTATAATATCAAAACTTTATAAAGAGGTATGTGCAGCGCCACGCACCTGCCAGGCGGCACTACCGCCGGCAACTGGTAGCGGTTGGCATCAACCGATAGTTCGACCTACGATCGCTTACTTTGACGATGATTATATTTTGAAGAAATAGTTAGAATAAATTGGCTTCTATAGATATTTAAGTCTCGCACTTTATTTATTGCAATTTAAATACTGCAATACCTCCTACTTGATGATGGGTTCAACCGTCACTAACCGGAAGGTTTTATATATTTTTGCACTTTATATGCTAAAGTGATGGGTAATACCTTCTACTAAGCAGAACCTACTCCTGAAGAAGTAGTTAAACATTATGCAATTTAATTCTCGCAATTTAAATTCTGTAAATTTATATTTATTGCGATAATTTCCATGTGGTAGGTTCAACCACCTATTGGGGAGAATTTAATTTATACAATTTAAATTTATGCACTTTATAGTTTGAGTATATTTCCAATGTGGTGGATAATACCACACGATTGGTGTGCATATTTCCAATGTGGTGGGTTATACTACACGATTGGTTATAACGAATCCTACTCCAGAAGAAGTAGTTGATCAAACATTCTAATCCTACTCTTGAAGCAGTAGATAATAAGAATATCATATTGATATTAATAAAGGGATTTGAGCAAGTACACCAGAATTTACTGTTGTATGTATTGATGAAATAAAATTGTTCAAAGAATCTCATAATGATACAAGAGAAAGAAAATTAAGCATATTGCGATATGATAAGAAATATTCTTAAAGAAGCATTTGATAAAGAAATATTCACTCTCAACGTCTATTAAATATTGATGGAGAAAATTGAGCAAGAGGTATCAGAAATTACCATTGGATAAATAGATGAAAATAAAATGCTCAATAGATCCCATGTTGATAAATCAAAGAAAATATATCGCATGGAGAGATTATATGAAGTAATCTCATCGATGATATGAGATTGTATTAATATGAGAATAAAATGCTCTTGAAGAAGCATAATCACTAGATTTCTGTATTTGAATAAAGCCAATATGATATTATTATTATTACTCCAGAAGAAGCACAAAACAGCCGAAGTGGAACATATTGAGAATATCAAAGATGACAATAAACACTCGAAAATATAGAAATACGAAAAGAAAATATATATTGAACCCATAAATGAGGAATGCGTCTCGAAAGTATAAATACTCCGTAACTCTGCCACCCCGAACATTCAGGTTCATAATGAAAGATCCAAAGGATCTCTTTTTCGCTTGACACCGATGGGTTTCAACTTCCATAGATTTTTGAACATATGATTGAATCTTGATGAGTAGATCAGCAACTGTATTAGCAGAAACAAGTATATTTCTCGCTGAACGAGAAATAAATTTATGTTCTACACCATGATCTAGAAATGCTAGCAAACCATCAAAGAAATAATTAATATTCAACAAACCTATTGGTTTGGTATGAAAGTTCAAATGTGCCCATGATGTTATATTGAATATTTCCTCCAGTGTGTTATAGCCGCCTGGAAGGACAATGAAAGCATCACTATTGTTCATCATATACATCATGCAGTTGTGGATGGATTGCGCTTGTAGCACCAACCCAGCTGAACCCATGGTAGAACTAGATCCAATTCGAGTATTAGATCCAACTCGATGGAAATGTATTACACTCGAAACTCTTATTCCCCATGATGGTGCGGCCATTATAAGTCTAGTTAAAAGTTTGTTGTTGGTTCCTCCATATAGTATATTGATATTTTGTTTCCCTAACTCCCTTACAAGTTGGTCTGCCATATCCACATATTGGATATGACCTACCAGTTTAGATCCACCAAGAATACATACGATTTTAATCTGGTGAGGTAAAGGCCGACTTGTATAAGATGATTCTAAAATCTCCATATCCATCTCTACTCCTATCTCTCTTTTTGCACTATACTTTCAACGTATGAATACGAGATACACGAATCCCTCTATTTAAAGATAAATTTTCAAACCAATAATTGATTGGACTATTTACTTTTTGACAAATATGAAAGAGAAAATGGCAGAAAATTTTTAGTGAAATGACATATACATGTCGATGATTGAAAAATAATATATATATATACATATATATATCTTAAAAATTGAAAAACAATATTTACAATTACAAGAAAAACATTGATCTTCGTTATTACACCGAACTTCCTTATATTAATATGAGAAAATTATTATACTAAGTTTTTCTACTAAATTTACAGACAGGATCTTTTGAAATAAGTTTTTCTAAACTATTACGTGTTCGTTCATCTTTGAATTGGGCCCATAAGGCCATAAGCTCACGATGCACGTATCCACTAGGATGTGTCTCAAGAGTCAGTTGAATATCATCCAATGACTCCTTACTCAATCCATCCTTAATGAATGCTATCTTATCTTCTCGGTTACTGGACAAGTACCCCACAGATTTACATCGAGTGTCACATGTCCACCGAGCACACTTGTAGCATCCTCCTAATCTTTTTGCTCTCCATTTCTTTGAAAAACTACTTTTACCCATACCAGGCATGTATTTAAAAGGAATTGAAACCTCACCAGATAAGCGAACCTTTGCTTCAATCAACCATCGGATATCTTGTGGGATACCCTTATTCATTAGCATCCTCAACCTTTCAAGCCTACTTCGATAAATCCTTTTTAGGATTTTGATCGGTAGTGATGGATAGTATTTTCGAAGATTTGAGAGCATATGATCCATTATAATGTATAGACCCTTGTTAGGATGAATTTTGCAATAATTTTGACGATCTATTTATAGAATAATACGAGAAGTATGAGTTACGACTCTGTAAAGTGTAAGAGCTAAGACTCCGCAGTTGAACAGTAGCTAGACGTCATGCGTATGAGCTGTAACTCCGTGTTTGAACAGTAGTAGACAATAATGGAATATGTCGGTGAATTGTTTCTATGATAAATCATGTTGAGCACTATACAGATACTAGTGAAATCGATATAAAAATTTACTGAACTAAAAGTTCAATAATACTCGTTTGCAGAACCGGACTGACCATCCCGGTTTAAATAATTATTGAAATCAATATTTCAAGTGAAGAATTAAAAGAATTCTTCAATGATTGTTCTCGATAAATGATGAAATCATTACTAGCCAATATTGGGAATAAATCCCAAATATATTTGGAATAAAGGATGAGAAATATGGGCCTAGTCATCCTCCATGTGGACTACTAGATATTATGATATGGATCCACTAGATAGTCACATGTCTATATGATTCGTAATTGGAAGATTACGAAATGATTTGCTCACGGTATGAGCATGATTTCCAGATTTAATGATAAAGCTAGTAAATATATATCCCAATGACTTGAATAAATCCCTGAAGGATTTGAGTAAGCGCATACAAGTGGGATATTATGTGGCAAATTATTTAAAGTCCTCCAATAAATTGTCAATATCGAGAATAGAATGCAAACTATATTAAAGAAGAATGATGAAAACATATATGATTAAAATCATACCAATTGTATGAGTTTTGGTGTTCTAAATTTTCTCAGCAATGAGGGGAGTATTAAAGGTTAAAAATGATATGTGAAATGCATCATACTATATCCTCACAATTAAAATATGAACTTGAAGTTCAAAGATGCATAAAAGATGCTATGAACAATCACATATATCAGTTCAGATGCTTTGATAAGTTAGCACGCCAGAAGCGTTGATATTATGAGATTTCCCCAATCATATATATCAAAGCAAATTATAAAAGATGGTCTTAATAACGGAGGCATATGCTCTTGAAGAGTATATAGACATAACTATATTGTGTAATCCTACAAGAGGATTGATAATGAGATATCTCGATAAGTTATGTCGATATGGGGAAAGAAATAAGATTGAAAGTGTCGACACAGTATGAAAAGATAGCGCTACATATGATAGTGAGGATATTGAAATCCATCGGAAAATACCGATGCTAAAATATATGCCCTTATGATTAAAGTGTTCATGCACGGGCTTAATGAGAAATGAGAATGAAACTCTTGAAGAGGTTTCAAATGTATTATTGTATCAGTGCATGCAACGGCTCAAAATATCTATATTGATATTGTTGAGAAATTCATATGCTGTACTCTTTTCCTTGATTGATGTTTTTATCCCAAAAAAGTTTTTCTCAAATAAGGTTTTTAATGAGGCAGCCAAATCTCAACTAATATGAAATCTCCAGAAGAGATTTAGGTATATATCTCGATATAGTGAGAAAATAAGATCGAAACTGTTGATTGTACATAAGCACTGAATATAACATGATATTATATAATATCTAAATTTCATTCGCGTGGAAATGAATGAAGCGTATCAACTAATGTATATGATACTTATATAAATCCATGAAAGATTTTGAAATGCTTGAAGCATACTTGTATAAAATACGTGTTGCACTCTTTTTCCCTTGACTGAAGTTTTATCCCACTAGGTTTTCCTAACAAGGTTTTTAATGAGGCAACATTAAAAGCGTATTCACATGAATAATGTACTCTTTTTTCCTTCATTAGAATTTTTCCCACTGGATTTTTCCTAATAAAGTTTTAACGAGGCATATTCATGGGATATTGAGGACAACAAGAGAAATCGACACAGTGTATCTATTGGATCAAGTTATAATAGAGATAATGCTTTAGATCCAAACAATGATGATATTGAAATCCTTTACCAAGAGTAAGGATATCCGTCCTCAAGATATGAAATCAGATGGAGTAGCTGTACTCTTTTTCCTTCGATCAAGTTTTTTCCCACTGGGTTTTCTTGAGAAGGTTTTAACGAGGTAGCACGTAAATACTCATATACCGCTGATAGACATCAGGGGGAGCAATGTTTTGATGAAGCAGTATATAATCACTCCAAGCTATCCTGCAATCGGTTTGGAAGTTTTTTCCCCCATTGGGTTTTTCTCCAAATAGGTTTAGAAGACATTTGTATTAATAGTCATTCAAGGGGGTGTGTTATGAATAATTGAGAATAATGTGGTTAAAAGATGACGAAAATGATGACACATGCGATAACGCAATTGTCAATAATTAGTTTATGTGAATGATTATTATATCCTTGATGAAATTATGTAATTACGATTGTGCCATTCGAAGTTTTCCTATAAATAGGGTTTCAGTTATTAATGAAATTCATTCCTGTGAATTCCTTAGAATTCATTCTCTCTAAATTCTCTCTATTATTTCTATAGTTTTATAACACAAACTTCAATCAATTGCATTATATTTGAGATTCTTGGGCCATGTTAGTGTTAATTTTTCCACATTAAAAAGTATAATTATGTAGAAAAAAGCTTCACACAAATTGGCTGAGGGTCAACAATTGCGGCGGCTGGTTGCATTCACCCTACCCAATACACGGTCTAAAGTTTTTTAAGCCATTAAAATGTGGAAAAATTAACACCCAATAAGTTTGAAAATTTTTAACTTTTTTCAATTTTTTACCTAAATCAACCACATCCACATATTTCGTGGGACCTATATGTACTGTACAAATCTTCACCATTCAACTCCGCTAATTCTCTCTCTTATTTCATATAAAAATCCATTAAAAAACCATAAAAAATTCAATCCGATCACCCTCCAGACTAGATTTCTGGAAAACAAATATTCAATCTAGACGAGGATTAGATCATCAGCATTATAGCATTTTAACCGTAGCACTGATTGCAGTACAATTTCGTATAATCTCTCACAAGATAAAAATTCAAACAAGAAAAGTTAAATGTTCCAATTACTTATTCATTCATCCACGAAGTGGAAGCATTTTTTGGCATGCAATTGATTCTATGGTGCTTAGCATAAGGAGCTGTTTCTTTTCTCTTTCCACATCGGCTTTGGAGTAAAAACATTCCATAAAAGAGCTAAGCTCAAGTGTAGTATCTATTTTAATATCTGATACGTAGGTCATTGGTTCACATAATTTAAATTTTTTGAGGGAAAATATCCAATGGGTAGCTTGCTATTTGGGTCTTTTAAGTGTCGCCCATGTCTTACACTATTGCATGGGCTCAGCTCACCCCACCAATACTTAGTCCGAAGAACCTTTTGCCTCTTTCGATTTTGATTTGGATGTTTTGTAGGGCCAAATAGTCCCCATCTCCAATAAATAAGTGGCATAGAAAAATAATCAAGTGTTTGGTAGTAAATTATAATGTTATACCAAAAAAAAAAAAGATAAATAACAAATCAACGGTATTGAGTGCCGAAAAATAAAATATCACGTTAGATAAAGAAAAAGGAAAAAGATAAATAACTTTAACTTGAAGTATTGAGCGTAGAAGTGGAAAAGTAGTCAAGCGTCTCGTGAACTATACACTTGGAATTGTATCCAAAATTCGAACTTTTTGCACCAATCCCACAATCAATGCTCCCACTGCAAATAAATTGAATCCACCCTAGTAGTAAATAATTTGCCACATAATATCCCACTTGTATGCGCATACTCAAATCCTTCAGGGATTTATTCAAGTTATTGGGATATATATTTACTAGCTTTATCATTAAATCTGGAAATCATGCTCATACCGTGAGCAAATCATTTCGTAATTTTCCAATTACGAATCATATAGACATGTGACTATCTAGTGGATCCATATCATAATATCTAGTAGTCCACATGGAGGATGAGTGTGCCCATATTTCTCATCCTTTATTCCAAATATATTTGGGATTTATTCCCAATATTGGCTAGTAATGATTTCATCATTTCTAATGTTGTAGAAGTCTTTAAGGTTTACACTCGCACGTTGAGCTAGATAGTAATCAACTAAAATTGTGCTCCCACTGGTCTCAAATGATTAAACTTGCACGTTGAATTAAATAGTAATCGAATCAGAATCAAGAAAACCTTCTTGATAAGAAACTAGATGGACTTTCGAAACAAAATGCAACTTTAGAATTGACTACTTGAATCTTGATGGAGGTATACATTTAGAGCATCTCCAATGGAGATGTGAATCTGGGGTGAGGTGAGGTGGGGTGGCGTGGGGTTGGGGGGATCATATATGAGAGAGAAGGAGAGGAAAAAGAGAAATATTATTTTAATTGAGCTGTAAGGGAACAAAATTTGAAAAAATAAAAAATAAAAAAAGAGAGAGAAATGATTTTAAAAATAATAATAAAATAGTAGTTGAGGATATGCAGATGAATGTGTGATTTTGAACATAACATAGAAGCGATGAAGAAAAAAAGAGTAAAAATTAAGGGAGAAAATTGATTAGAAAAGAGAGAACAAGTGGGATCCACTATATTTTTTGGGTCTATATCTCTCAAATACAAGCAGGAGTGGGCAAAAAAACCGTAACCGAGCGGGTAGAACCGGAACCGAACCGAAAGAACCGGAACCGAACGGTTCTTTAAAAAAAATTAGGAACCGGAACCGGAATGAGAACCGAACGGATTATTTTCTAAAAACCCGAAACCGGAACCGAAACCGGAATAGAATAAGAAATAGCACTAATTTTTCCACTTGATTGCCGACTTATGTGAATTCTTAAGGTAAATTCAAAATTTCTACAAAGATCAGTGCCAACTATACGTTTAATATTAGCTAAGCAACAAAAGTTGCTACTTAATTTTAAGCAGCAACTTATGTTGCTTGTTAGCAGCAGCAGCAAGAAGCTGCAATTTTATTTTTTTCGGCGGATTTATATTTCAATCAAAATTTTTATTTTTTTCCCCACGATTTTCAAGTAATAGAACATGTATCACAAAATAACCGGAACCAGAAGGAACCGGAACCGGTCGAATATTTTTTTTGAACGGAACCGAACGGGTCCATTTTTCATGGAACTGAAATTTACGGTTCGGTTCCGGCTAATGCACTACCCGGAACCGTACCCGAAACGCCCACTCCTAAATACAAGTACACGTTCAAGTCGACGTGGACAGCAAATTGAGCAAATGAAAAGCCAAGCAGACAAAAATTAATTAAAAGAAATAAAGCACCATACATCCAGTATCACGGCTTGGAATATTTCATCAAGATCAACATTGTTTTCTTCATTACTCAACACTCCACACTAATGCCTTTCAGAGAATGATATATAAATTAGTTTATAGTATAATAAACTAGCATTTCATCGTGCAATGCATGGGTTAATACACGTTGTAATACTTTCAATAAAGAATGCCACATATGGCTAATATTGTATTGAATAAATAATAAATACATGAGATGATATTTATCACTATGATTTCAAAATGAGATCCCAAACAACATTTCTAATCTAACTTTTTGAAAGATTCTTTGAATAGCACATCGTGCCATCGTGGTTGAATTTTTGTTCGATATTTTTCATAATTTATTTTGCATGTTTTATTTGGTGTTATACAAAAGTTTTATCATTTTGGTAATTGTTTGCCGCAACGAAACATGAACCCTTATATACACTCGGATTGTTGCCTCTTTTGCAATCACAATATATCCAAGACTTTTCTTCTTCACTCTTCATTCACTTGGCATCATCAGTATTCTAAAAGTGTTTCTTGATTTGATTCAAATATTTATAGTTTGAATAAACGCCTCCATTGTATCATGAGAGAGATTGTATTTTTAGAGAGATCTTCTCTAAAATTCAACTATGAAGTCGTTGATAGGAAAGAAACATCCCTTAAAACTTAAGGGTGCGTTCTGTTTGCCATTTTCAACCCGTTTTCTGTTTTCTGTTTTCGAAAATATTGAAAACGCGTTCTGTTCATTGTTTTCAAAAATACGTTTTCGAAATCGTTTTCAAGATTTGTATAGAAAACACGAAAACGTCTTTTTAATGTTTTCGGCGTTTTCTGTGTTAAATGTTAAAAACAAGGAAAACGCGTTTTCGGATTTTAAACTTTACATTTATTATATTTTAAACAATTATAAACCAAACACATTTTCTATTTTCTCTTCTCAAAAATAATTTTTTCAAAACAACAAACCAAACGCATTTTCAATTTTCTGAAAACAGCAATTGAAAACAGAAAATACCAAAACATTTTCGAAAACGAAAATAGAAAATACAAAACAAACAGAACGCCCCCTAAAAGATAGTGTATTTTCTGTGCCTAGGATTTCATTTAAATTGTCATAATTCCCTATATCCTTCTTAGTGTTATGAATATAAAACTCACCCGAGGGAATCGAGGGAAATATTATATATTATTTTTATTAATGTGAATGACTATTATGTCCCTGATGAAATTATGTAATTACGATTGTGCCATTCGAAGTTTCCCTATAAATAGAGCTTCAGTTATTAATGAAATTCATTCCTGTGAATTCCTTATAATTCATTCTCTCTAAGTTCTCTCTATTATTTCTATATTTTTATAACACGTTATCAGCACGAGTCTCTAACCTTTTGAGTAATAAGAAGGGAGTATGCTCTACAGTTGTATCTTATAGATGATCTTCTGTATCAGAAACCAGATTATTACACCAAAATTATTTTGCATAAAAATATACACAGAGAAGAAATAATTCATTTATGTTTATATATTCATTTCACAACCATCGCTTCAACTCCATTTTCCTGCCAAACAAGTTGACGTAAACGTAAAACGACACCACATCAGCGAAGTTCTCGACGAGGCGAGTCCATTGATACCAAAAATGACATGAAAAGATTACCATAAGGGGGAGAAAAACAAGTTCAAACATCAGCCTTCATGAAATAATAAAATTAGTTTCAGACCAAATTTTGTGGAGAAGATGGAATTGTGGCTAATTTCTACGTACAAACCAAAAAAGGACGAAGGTATATATACATTACTTTATTATATATATTATATTATATTATATTATATTATAATATATATTATATGAAAAGTTAAGATATATATTATATATATTATATACAAAAATTATATATGTATTATATACGAAAAAGTAATATATATAATATAATAATATATTAAACTGTAGCATTCGTTTTATCGAGATATAAGCAGTATACATTATCAAAATCAAATTTTCTCGACTCCATTATACTCGATTTAACGAGATCTTCGATTTGACACCAATATTGATAAGGTAAACTTTCAAAAATTTACAAATCAGTACCCCAACTTTTGAAAAAGTTACAAAAGGGTCCTTGGACTTGTGAATATTTACGTATTAGTGCTTATAATGTCAAAACTTTATAAAGAGACATGTGCGTATACGCACTTGCCAAAGCAAGACACGCCGAACAGCTAGCATTAGCGGCTGAGTATGTATTAATATTTTATAAAGAGATATGTGTAGCGCCACGCACTGCTAAGCGCATCACTGCCAAACAAGCTAGCGGTTGGCAATAGCAGATATTTCGATTTACGGCCGTTTACTTTGACGATAATTATATTTTGAAGAAATAGTTAGAACAAATTTTCTTCTATAGATATTTAATTCTTGCACTTTATTTATTGCAATTTAAATACTGCAATACCTCCTACCTGATGATGGGTTCAACCATCACTAAACGGAAGATTTTATATATTTATGCATTTTATATACTAAGTGAAGAGTAATACCTTCTACTAAGCAGAATCTACTCCTGAAGAAGTAGTTAAATGTTATGCAATTTAATTCTCGCGATTTAAATTCCGTAAATTTATATTTATTACAATAATTCCCATAAGGTAGGTTCGACCACCTATTGGAGGAAATTTAATTTTTGCAATTTAAATTTACGCACTTTAAATTTCGCATATATTTCCAATGTGGTGAGTTATATCACACGATTGGTATGCATATTTTCAATGTGATGGGTTATACCACACGTTTAGAATACTTATTACAAATGTGGTTAGATTAAACCCCACAATTGGATAACTGATTTATATATGTTCGATATGAATATTCTATTGATATTAAAGAAGGGATTTGAGCAAGTGATGCCAGAATTTACCGTTGTATGTATTGATGAAATAAAATTGCTCAAAGAATCCCATTGTGATAAAAGAGAAAGAAAATATACCGTGGTGAAAAATCTCATTATGAGATTAGTATATTGTGATATAATGAGAAATGCTCTTAAAGAAGCATTTAATAAAGGAATGTTCACTTTCCACGTCTATTGAATATTGATGGAGAAAATTGAGTAAGTGGTACCTGAAGTTACCATTGGATAAATAAAATGCTCAATAGATCCCATGTTGATAAATCAAAGAAAATATATCGCATGGAGAGATTATATGAAGTAATCTCATCGATGATATGAGATTGTATTAATATGAGAATAAAATGCTCTTGAAGAAGCATAATCACTAGATTTCTCTGTATTTGAATAAAGCCAATATGATATTATTATTATTACTCCAGAAGAAGTACAAAACAGCCGAAGTTGAATATATTGAGAATATCAAAGATGGCAATAGACACTCGAAAATATAAAAATGCGAAAAGAAAATACATATTGAACCCATAAATGAAGGGTGCGTTTCGAGAGTATAAATACTCCGTAATTCTGCCACCCTCAACATCAGGGTTCATAATGAGATATTTAAAGGATCCGAATTTCTTTTTTTGCTTGACACCATGGTTCATGGCCAGCGAATGCAGGCTTCACAGATTCTTGAACATATGCATGAAATTTGATGAGTAGTTCATCAACAGACTAGCGAGAAATAAGTATTTTTCTGTTGAATGAGAGATAAACTTATTATCTACACTACGATCTAGGAACGCTAGTAAGCCATCAAAGAAATGGTTAATATTCAACAAACCTATTGGTTTGACATGAAAGTTCCATCGTGCCAACGAGGCTATATTGAATATTTCCTCCAGGTGTGTTGTAGCCGCTGGAAGGACAATGAAAGCATCACTATTATTCATCATATACATCATGCGCTTGTGGATGGATTGCGCTTGTAGCACCAACCTGCTGGACCCATGGTAGAACTGGCTCCAATTAGTATTAGATCCAACTAAATGGAAAGGTATTACACTCGAAACTCTTATTCCCCATGATGATGCGGCCATTATAAGTCTAGCTAAAAGTTTGTTATTGGTTCCTCCATATAGTATATTGATTTCTTGTCTCCCCAACTCTTTTACGAGTCGGTTTGCCATATCCACATATTGGATATGGCCTACCAATTTGGATCCACCAAGAATACATACGGTTTTAATCTGGCGAGGTAAAGGCTGACTTGTATAAGATGATTCTAAAATCTCCATATCCATCTCTACTCCTATCTCTCTTTTTGCACTATACTTTTAATGTATGAATATGAGAGATATATGAATCCCTCTATTTAAAAAAAAATTTCAAACCAATAATTGATTGTACTATTTACTTTTTGACAAATATGAAAGAGAAAAAGGCAGAAAAATTTTAGTGAAATGACATATACCTATCGGTGATTGAAAAATAATATATATATACATATATATATCTTAAAAATTGAAAAACAATATTTACAATTACAAGAAAAATATTGATCTTCGTTATTACAATCAACTTCCTTACATTAATATGAGAAAATTATTATACTAAATTTTTCTACTAAATTTACAAACAGGATCTTCTAAAGTAAGTTTTTCAAGACTATAACGTGATTGTTCATCTTTGAATTTGGCCCATAAGGCCATCAGCTCACCTTGTACGTGTCCACTAGGATGTGTCTCAAGAGCCTGTTGAATATCATCCAAAGGCTCCTTACTCAATCCATCCTTAATGAATGCTATTTTATCTTCTCGGTTACTAGACACGCACTTACCTGATTTACATCGAGTGTCACATGTCCACCGAGCACATTTGTAGCACCCTCCTAATCTTTTTGCTCTCCGTTTCTTTGAAAAACTACTTTTACCCATACCAGGCATGTATTTAGAAGGAATCGAAACCTCACCAGATAATCGAACCTTTGCTTCAATTAAACATCGAACATCTCCTGGGATGCCCTTATTCATTAGCATCCTCAACCTTTCAAGCCTACTTCGATAAATCCTTTTTAGGATTTTGATCGGTAGTGATGGATAGTATTTTCGAAGATTTGAGAGCAAATTATCCATTATTATATATGGACCATTATTATGATGAATACTGTAAGTGCCCGGATAATTTATAAACGCGTATGAGGTAAGGCTCCGCGTTGGAACAGTATTGAAACATGAAGCGTATGTGCTAAGATTCCACGCTTGAACAGTGATGTGTAATAATGCTACCGAAACATGATGGAATATGTCGGTGAGCTATACATATGATGAAAGCAATAAATCATGTTGAGCACTATACAGATACTAGTGAAATCGATATAAGAATTTACTGAACTAAAAGTTCAATAATACTCGTTTGCAGAACCGGACTGACCATCCTAGTTTAAATAAGTATTGAAATCAATATTTCAAGTGAAGAATTAAAAGAATTCTTCAATGATTGTTCTCGATAAATGATGAAATCATTACTAGCCAATATTGGGAATAAATCCCAAATATATCTGGAATAAATGATGAGAAATATGGGCCCACTCATCCTCCATGTGGACTACTAGATATTATGATATGGATCCACTAGATAGTCACATGTGTATATGATTCGTAATTTGAAATTTATTTAAATATTTGCTCACTAGATGAGCATGATTTCCAGATTTAATGATAAAGCTAGTAAATGTATATCTCAATACTTGAATAAATCCCTGAAGGATTGAGTATGCGCATACAAGTGGGATATTATGTGGCAAATTATTTAAAGTCCTCCAATAAATTGCCAATATCGAGAATAGAATGCAAACTATATAAATTCTCATATTAAAAATTTGAATGATGAGAACATATATGAGTTTTAGTGTTCTAAATTTTCTTAGCATGAGGGGGAGTATTAAAGGCTGAAAATGATATGTGAAATGCATCATACTATATCCTCACAACTAAAATATGAACTTGAAGTTCAAAGATGTATAAAAGATGCTATGAACAATCACATATATCAGTTAAGATGCTTTGATAAGTTAGCACGCCAGAAGCGTTGATATGATTAGATTTCCCCAATCATATATATCGAAACAAATTATTAAAAATGGTCTTAATAACAGAGGCATATACTGTTGAAGAGTATATAGACATAACTATATTATGTAATCCTACAAGAGGATTGATAATGAGATATCTCGATAAGTTATGTCGATATGGGGAAAGAAATAAAATTGAAAGTGTCGACACACTATGAAAAGATAGCGCTACATACTATCAATAATAGTGAGGATATTAAAACCCATCGAAAATGCCGATGCTGAAATATATGCCCTTATGATTAAAGTGTTCATGCACGGGTTTAATGAGAAATGAGAATGAAACTCTTGAAGAGGTTTCAAATGTATTATTGTATCAGTGCATGCAACGGCTCAAAATATCTACATTGATATTGTTGAGAAATTCATATCTTTGTCTCTTTTCCTTAATTGATGTTTTTGTCCCAAAAAGGGTTTTTCTCAAACAAGGTTTTTAATGAGGCAGCCCAATCTCAAGTAATATGAAATCTCCAGAAGAGATTTAGGTATATATCTCGATATATTGAGAAAATGAGATCGAAGCTGTTGATTGCATATATGCACTGAATATAACATGATATTGTATAACATCTAAAATTTCATTCACGTGGAGATGAATGAAGAGTATCAACTAATGTATATGTACTCATACAAATCTATGAAAGATTTTGAAATGCTTGCAGCATACTTGTATAAAATACGCGTTGCACTCTTTTTCCCTTGACTGAGGTTTTATCCCATCGGGTTTTCCTAGCAAGGTTTTTAATGAGGCAACATTAAAGGCGTATTCACATGAATAATGTACTCTTTTTCCTTCATTAGGATTTTTCCCACTGGGTTTTTCCTAATAAGGTTTTAACGAGGCATATTCATGGTATATTGAGGACGACAAGAGAAATCGACACAGTGTATCTATTGGATCAAGTTATAATAGAGATAATGATTTAAGATCCAAATAATGATGATATTGAAATCCTTTACCAGAAGTAAGGATATCTGTCCTCAAGATATGAAATCAGATGAATAGCTGTACTCTTTTTCCTTCGATCAAGTTTTTTCCCACTGGGTTTTCTCGACAAGGTTTTAATAAGGCAGCACGTGAATATTCCTATACCACTGATAGACATCAGTGGGAGCAATGTTTTCATGAAGTAGTATATAACCACTCCAAACTATCCTGCAATCGGTTTGGAAGTTTTTTCCCACTGGATTTTTCTCCAAACAAGTCCAGAAGACGTTTATACTAATAGTCATTCAAGGGGGAGTGTTATGAATATAAAACTCACCCGAGGGAATCGAGGGAAATATTATATATTATTTTTATTAATGTGAATGACTATTATGTCCCTGATGAAATTATGTAATTACGATTGTGCCATTCGAAGTTTCCCTATAAATAGAGCTTCAGTTATTAATGAAATTCATTCCTGTGAATTCCTTATAATTCATTCTCTCTAAGTTCTCTCTATTATTTCTATATTTTTATAACACTTAGCTCCTACATTTCTTAAATTTTCATCCTTGTGTAAACATGTTGAAGATAATTAGCATTTTAACTAAACATATATATAGATAGATAGATAAACAAAAATTTTAAGAGATGACCCAAAACACAAACTACCTCAAATTAAATTTTGGACCCTAACGTCCAATTAACATTCACAAATTAACATATTCAAAATAATTATTTTTATTAAGAGTTGAAGATTTTTAACAATTTTTTATTTTTTTTCTGCGCATAATATGGAAAAAAAAAAGATTTATCCCAATAACCAAATTAACATATTGACTACACAATTAAGAGGTAAAAAAATTTGACCTAGTTTTATCTGCGGCCATATATGTAAAAATCCAAAATCTATAGTAAATATTATTATATTATTATTTAAGTACTCAAAATACGAAATGAAAAAGGTTTAAATTTACTTCACAAACCGAATTTTTTGTTGTTGAAATTTCAAAATCCGTTCATAAAGGTCGTGAGCAATGGAAAATTTCTCACAGATTATGGTTGCAATTTTGAACGTCATTAAAAGGTTTTCCAACAGAAAATTTTCCTTTAAAATATCCAATTGATCATCTTTGACTCTTTGTGGGTGAAAGCGTCTGTGATCCACCGCCAGATATTCTATTGGTAAGCGTTTATGCAAAATTACACATTGTAAATCCATAGTAAAACTCCGAGAAAGTCTTTGGACCTAAATTAAATACATGTACGCAAAGTATTTGGAGAAGAGTTGTGATCTAATTAAGATATGATGTAATCATTTAATTAAAGTTTAAGAATAATAACGTGAACAAAAAAATTAATGACACAAATAAAAAAAGTGAGTTTAAATTGAGGGAGCTGGTTACAATTTAAATTTGGTGTAATTATTAAAATGTGTGGTGTGAATATAATTAGAGTTTGTTCTTTTAGGTATAATTTTTATCCGCACGCAATTCCGTATAATCACATACACATTTTCAACCACATACACATTTCCTAATACAATATTAACCACACATTTTATACGGAATACCGTATGGATAAAATTTCTACCCAAAAGAACATGCTCTTAGACTAATTAATGTTTATACAATTACACTGAAAATCTGTAGTTAAAAATAAATAATATCCAAAGAAATCTTGTAACTAAAACCATAATAATTAGAAACTGAAAAACTATAGGTATATGCAAATACCTATGTATAGCATCTCCAATACAAAGTCATTTTTAATGTATAAAGGAAGAGAGAGATAGACACATAAATTTATATAGATCCCATATTTTTTTTTCCAATTTTCACTTTTTTAAATTTATATATCCCTCATTTATCCCACTTTTTTTGTACTTTTTCTTCATCGTTTCCCTTGCACTTTCCAAAATCACGTATCTACCTACACACTTTTTACTATTATTTTATTATTATTTTTTAATTTATTTCTATATGTCTCCTCATTTTCACTTTTCCTTCTCATTTTTCTTTATCCTCCTTTCCATTCTATTACTTGTATTAAAATAATCAGCTTCTCTCTATCTCTCTTTTCATTTAAACATTGAAAGTGACTTTTGCATTGAAGATGCGTTAATTAGTTGCTAGTTGACGTAAATGTACATTGCACCTTATTTGAAATTTTTGAAGTTCCACATAAATGTTATTTGAAGAGGTTAAGAAAAACTTATTCCTCACTAGTTGAGATTAATATTTTTATTTTTATTTTTTTGGTGCTGATAAAATTAATTATTGTAATAAAAAATTTAAAATTTAAGACAAAGAAACAATATTCGCAAATTGAAATTTTATTTTTTAAAATTCAAATAAAGCTTTAGAGAGTATTCCTGGGGGCATATCAATTGGCCAAACACCCCCATTATATGCCGTATATGCCTTTTCCGAACCGTACCCGGTGCCCCTTGATGGTTAGGTTCAGCCTTCAGAAGCCTCTCTCGTCGAGTCGTTGGAGCTCCGCCACAAAAACTCGGCTTCTACTGGTGCTGCGACGCCGCGCTACTCGACCGTAACACAGAGGGTAGTAATGTCTAACATTAACAAGAAGAAGAACAATAAGAAGAAAACATCGGAACAACATGAATTTGAGTTCTGCAAGGTGTGTAAATTGAACCACGATCAAGGACGCCGCCACAATTATTTCCCCAAACACAAGAACTCACTCTCCGCAGTTCTAGATCGGTTCCAATCCAAGCTCTCTGATGTTAAATTCTTCGTGAAAACCCCAATTGCCCTTCGCCCCGAGCACGCGGAAAGAAACAGACTATGGTGCATCTTCTGTGATTGCGATCTTCTCGAGCTCGATAGCCCCTTCGCATGGTCAGATACGTTTTAGTTGAAATTTTGTGTTCTCTGAATATTGGAAGTTCAGAATATTCTTGTTGAGTTTGTGGTCATTGTTGTTTCTATTTTATCGTATGGGGGTTTCAGCGGCAATGCGATCCGGCATTTGGCTAGTGAGGAGCATTGGAAGAAAGTCAAGGGTTTTATGTGGAAATATGGAGGGGGGATGGAACGTGTGGATTCTTTTCGGATTTCTGAGTCAGATTTTGAGAAGGTACGATGTAAATCCTGATGATAAATCTCTATATCAGCATCTGCCTGGGTATACACTGACGTTTTATAGTTGGAGCTTTATTCTGTGTAGAAGTAGTCAACTGACATAACTTTATGTAAACAACTGAAATTACTTGAAGTAAACATGAATTAAACTCTAATTTCATTGATTATAATCCTGTTACAAGCTGGTTGAGGAACACTAGCAAAAATATACTAAATAATTATCATTTTCTTCCATTTCATATTACCATGCACATTGTAAAATAAGCAGAGCATGAGGAATGGAGATAGAGGCTGATAATAGAAGATCTGAGGAGTATTGATAGAGAAAGAGCTAGAATAGATGGGAAGCCAAATTGAGATCGGGAAGGGAAGAGAAGAAGGGTTAGAACAGGTAAGAGATTTAGGGATTAAGGAAAGGAGACAAGTGAATGGGATAGGTTCTCTAACAACTTTAATCAATATTCTTCAACTTATTCCTTTTTCTTTCCCATGTCCTGTATTCATAGTTGAGGAGTTAGTATAAGAAGTGGTGAGTAGGTGAGCGAAACTGGTAAGGTAGTAGGTAGCGAGAGAAACCTGTGAGCTAGTGAAAATTTTGATCTTATGCTTCCATGTTACTGCGATAGTAGGCATGAATTTCTAACAAAAATACAAGTTGGTAAGACTTCTTTATTTAGAAACTTTAAATTCAATCATATGATGTTTCAACTTCTTGTGATCTGCCTATCTTCTTTTGTTATTTTCGTCGACATCTTCTACGTGAATTTCATTATTTTGAATTAATATTCAATCCAGATTTAGTATTCATTCTACATTCTTGTATCATGTAGAGCCATAAGTTCCTATTATTGTATCAGCAAATTCATATTATGCTCATGCTTGTTTCAACTTGTTTGCAATTAAATTTCAAGCATGTTTAAAACTATTCATTATTTTCCACACATTTTGTGGTCTCGATTCAAACTAGAAACAACTTTTTAAGGGGAAAAGGGAATTTACCCGAACACATGGCATATTTTCCCTTCTAGCAGTTTTAGGCTGACGTTTTAAAATGGCATATTATATCATACCTTTTAACACTTTCATGATATTTGGCCCTCCTTGGTTATCTGTGCTTGCAGTGGGAGAAAAGTTGCAAGTGCTTGAAGACTGAAAGTGCTAATGCGGAATCTCGTGGAACTTCAATTGGCCCATTTAATGATATCCACAATGAACTGACCTGTGCCTCTGTTAATAGTTTCGATAAAACTCATGTCCAGTCTTTTTATTTTAACACCTCAAATAGTGTTATGCCTTTACAAAGATATACGAATGAGAGATCTCAGATATCTTACTCAGAGTTATCTCGAATCTCAGAGGCTGGGCCTCCTTTACACAATATGCTTGGGGACACAAAAGTGGAAAATGCCCGTGTGTTGAAAACTTCATCAGGTATATATTGATGTTGATGTTATAACTTCTTTATTCTAAAATATTCTTACAATTATAGCATACTTTACAGTTCCATGTATCATTTAAGTCGCAATACAAGTAAATGGTTTTTGATGATCTATTATGCTTATGTTATGGATAGTTTATGTTGGACATTCACTCACCACTCCTGTTGAGGCATGCTCATCATCTGGTCGCATCATGAATGGATGTGTGAGTTTACTGCTGGCTTGCTCTTATCAAATCTCTCTCACTCTGTTCTTCTGGTTTTGGTTTGTTATTGCAGTATGATTTAAGTTCTCAGATTTAAACATTTGTGTAGGACCATTTTCTTGTGTGTTATTATGGCAGGCAATTGAAAGCATGAAACTGTGAGATTAATATCTGTTTTTCTGGTAGTTGCAATATCTTGTATTGTGGTGTCCAATCTCTTTGAAATCATGAATAATGTAAGATATTGCTGAACAGTCGGTAAAATTAGCAAACATGGTGGCAGCTTATCGCCAGATATCTATATACACCCAATCCTCTGGTTTAGTAAGAAAGTGTAAGTTACCAGTTAAGAGACTTTGGCCAGAATCGGATGATCCTCCAAGTTGTCTGATTCTGAGGGCGCTCCCATTCAGAAAAATCATATGGATATATTATTTGAGAAGAAAGAAGAGAAATTAGAAATTGTTCTTTCCTTACTAGGCACTTTGAATACTCTTCGACTATGCATATGTGGAATATCCAATGCCTTTTTTGACATTGTGCCTGTGTTCCTTTCAACTTCGCTTTTTAACTAAAGATTTACTTTTATTGATCCTTCAAAGTTTAAGTTCAATCAATATTGTCTAGATATTTTATGGTCATCACCATACACTGATACTCAAAATAAAAGGGGACTTTTTAGGTAAAAATAAAAAACACCTGAGGATATGCTATATGTCTAGAACAACTGTTTCACAAGCATCACTGAACTAGGATTTTGAAATTGTTTCTTCTTTTTTGTGATATTTTGTTTTCTTTGTTAAATTTATTTCATCAGTTTGATAGTTGACTGCATTGTAATTAGGTAAATATTTCAGGGAATAATTTGTGTATCAGTATAATACTGTTGGCGATTTAGCAGGTATTCCCTGGTGAAAGAACGGCTAATGGAGAGAGTAATCATCGGGGTAACATTTATATCTGGTCTTATTTGCTTTCCCGAGTATTATCTCCTTCACCCCGAAAAAAGAAAAAGAAGAAAAAAAATATGAAAAGGATACCTGTCTTCTATGTATCTCTACTTAGGTTAATTTGGTGTTATAACTTGTTATATCTCTGTATTGATTAACTTGATTTGATATAAAATTAATACAGTTTTGCCAAATCTTACACAAATAGCCTTCTCGGCTCGAGAAACAGCTGAAGGAAATGTTCACACTGGAGCACCTCCTCCTTGGCTTGATGCAACTGAAGGAAATCAGCTTGATACTAGGCCAAAACAAGAAGCGAGCAGTTCTATTTCCAATCCAGGGAAGTCCTCAAACCTAAACCCAAAACGGGTCGGAGCTGCTTGGGCAGAGAGAAGAAAGAAAGAACTGGAGCTGGAGAAAAAGGGAGAGCTTGTCACCAATGGTTTTGATGCTAAATGGCTCCCCAATTTTGGCAGAGTTTGGCAGTCGGGTACCAGAAAGGAATCTAGAAAAGAATTTCACAAGGAGAATAATTCATCTGGAAAGGTTGAAAGTCAAATGGAGAAGACAATCTCATTGCAGCCTTATATCAGCAAGCGAATGGTAAGCTTTTCATGTTATCCACTATATATTATTTCCCCAAATTTGGTGGTGCAGTAATTGAGGTTATATTTAGAATCCATACTTCAAGCATCCGTGGTCTCTTTAGAAATCTGAGATCTACTTGTTTTCATTGGATTTCAGTATGTTGCTCGTTATAGTTAAATGTCAACAACAAGAAGGTTTTATTCAGTGTACATTTGCTGTTGAGCGTGTGACTTCATCACTGCATTTGTCGAAAATCAAAGAAATCAATACTCTGCAATTAGAGCAGGCATTACTCCCTCTTATAATCTGTTTTATTGACTATCATGCATAGGAAACTTATGCTGTCAACATATCTTGACTTCAGCTGTCATATGTGGACATGGAAAAAAATTGAACGTAACTGTTCCTTTGATATATCACATAGAAAGGGTGACAGGATTGAATTTTTTATAGTTTTTTATGGATTTTTATGTAATAGATTAGAGAGAATGAGTAGAGTTGAATGTTGGAGATTTGTGTAGTACATATAGGGCCCACGAGATATCTGGATGTGATTGGTTTGACTAAAAGAAAGAATAGATAAAAATGGATAAAAGGTGGGAAAAAGTGGTAAAAATCATAGGCTATCACCCCCATAGTTGTGTGAATGTTTGCTGATCAATGTAATGATAATAAAGGATATCCACGAAATCTGGAGTTGGCTACATGGAATAATTTTCTTGCCCACTATTTACTGTTACACTGAGATAACAGAACTCACAATCCTGTCAAAAAAAGGATAACAGAACTCATAACCTCTTCTGTGGTTGCAAATCTAAGATTGAAATTCATGCTGGACACTGTTTGACCAAGGGATTTGTGAATTTTGTGAAATGTCCAGGATTGTAGATTGATGTGACGATGAATCTAACTGAAATCTGAAAATGCATTTGTTTGTAATGGTTTGATTTATCTCTGAGATTTCAATTTTCTTTGAATTTGGTCACTATCGATGCATGACATTTTTCATATTCTCAATGAAATCTTATGGTTTTGATTACATGGCTAATTATTGCAGCGCAGAGATATGGGTGATTAATGCTTCTCAATAGGTTTGCTGCCGCGGTTCTGAGGTATATTTTTTTGTCTTTAGACAAATATGATGTAGTTTGGAGCGCAACCTTATCTGCGAATTAGTTGCAGCTGCAACCTGTGACCATGTTAAAATGTATGGAAATGGTTTTGTGTGAGGCATGTCGTTATTAGCTTATTGGTTTGAAAAATCTTGGTGACGTGTGAATCTAACACTTGCATGTATTCCCATTGTAATTTGTAGCCATTGCTACACTGACTTACACTGACTGGCATGTTTGGCTACGCTTAATTCATAAAAATGGTATTATTAAAGAGAAAATTGTGTATGTTAGTCTGTGATTTTTGTTTCAAGAGATTATTTGATATAAGGGTGTGTTTGATTGTAAAGCCGGAAAATGGTTGGAAGGAAAATATTTTCCGGGTATATGAATTCCTGGAAAAGGTTTTCCAGGTAAATGGTAATTGTAGGTGTTTGATTGCGTTAATTTGCAAGTTGGAAAATAGTGTTATTTTCCTTATTTTTGTGTTTTTTTCCGTGAAATTTGAACATTTTTCTTATCTTTATGGTTAAAGTAAATTGTCAATTAAAAAAAAATAGTCAAACTTTTTTCAAAAAACAAAAATTACTGTCCTCTAAGGGAAATGTTTTCCTTTAAATCAAGGAAAAAAACAGATTTTGAGAAAAGTTAGAAAATGTTTTACTGGAAAAAAAATGCAATTAAAGAGACCAAAAGTTAGAAAAATCGGAAAAAGATGGTAAAATTGGGTTTTTTTTGGAAAATTTTGCCTAATCGGGCACACCCTCTAAGATTTTTAATGTGTCAGAAATGGAAATTGTGACTAAAAGGGTGAATGGATACACATTTTACCAACTTTTATCACTTTTTTTCACTTTTTTCAACTTTTTTCTCTCTCCTAAATCAATCACATTCATATATCTCATCACATCCACAAATCTCAACCACTCACCTCAACTCATTCTCTCTCCTCTTTTACTTTAAAACATTTTAAAACACTTTTAATTTACTCACATTCACCCTTTAAATAATCAACAATCATTGAGTAATGATTCTGGATATCAGAAGGTGTGATGTGTTTGCTAATTAAATTAATAAAACTTGTATTTCACAAAATATTTACATCCTGTTGATATGATGGAAGGTTAACCTCAAATTTTATTTTGTTAGTCCATTACTCCTACGTCCTATAAATATGGGTTAACGTCTCTTACTCATTTCAGAATATGGGCTATATTTAGTTTCACGTGTTTTCAATACCAGGTATCTGTATACTTACTTAATGTAAATTATTAATAAAAGTAAAATATCATTATTGGGGTAGCTAAGTCAATAAGTTGAGCCAAACCTGAAGGACTAAGGTTGGCGTGGCTAGACTCTAGCGGGTGTTTTAGTCTTGCTCTCAGCTTAGACTCGAGGCCGGGCTTCATGCAACCCAAAACCGAGCCCGGCATTTTTTTTTTATTTTTTCTTCGTAAAGAATTTTGACAGTTTGGGAATTGTGAACAAATACAATAATATATATATATATATATATTTCAAAATGCGAAGAATGTAAAAAATTTAGTTAAAATATCCTTATTTTTTGGTGTTAAAGTATGCATGTTTATAGGGAACTTGTTCACGTAGTGAATTTTATACTAGGTTTAAATATAAAGATCGATAGTAGATTAACAATTTAGCATATTTATTATTGAAAGTAACTAACAAAGCGCGAATTTTTAGGAGTCGAATTGTGCGGCTCGCAAAAGTGAAAGCTGAGAGTGATTTTTGAGTTGGCTCACCAAAGTTCGCCAAGCTTTGCAACTCGAGCTTGAGTTGATTCGGTTCCTATTTTTAAAGCCCGGCTTGGCTCATGCCTGATTCAAAGCGAGACACTAGTCCAAGTTCGAGCTTTTTCGAACAACGAGTTTATCGGCTGGCTCGGCTCATTGGAGACGTATATTTAAAAAGTTGCAAGAAAAATTTATTTTTCCCAACAATAATTATAGAATTTCTTAATAGTTTGTGGGGGTGGGGGTGGAGGTAGTAACTATTTTTGCTTGCAAATCATTTTAATTATTAATTTAATTGAAGTGATAACTTATTAATAATGGGTGCAAAAGATGCGTCGTTTCGGTTTTTGCATTTTAGTTTTTGTTTTTACCTTTTCTTGGCAAATGAGCAATCGAAAATGTGTGGGGTCGAAAATTAAAAACAAAAATGTTCATATGGGTTAAAATTTTCAATATTAAAATTTTAACTTCAACTCCCCACCCCCCCCCGGGGTCTTTGTGGTCTTATATAATAAATCAAAAAATTTCAACTCAGTTAAAGGTGTCAAGACGGGTAGTTTGTCTAGGTCTGCAATGGCTCATCAGCTTGACCCGGACATGTAGTTCAGCCTATGAACAGTGCGGACGGTCCATGAGCCTGAAGTTATAGGGTCGGTCACAGCTTGGCAAGCTAATGGTTAACTCATAGATCGCCTTTTTAATTTATTTGTTTCAAAAAAAAAAAAAAATTCTACAAAGATTCCGGAAGCATGCCTGCAGCTGTAGCCGCCTGTAGGCACGCAAGCAGGAAACAACGGTTCCATGCATTTGGCATTTGTTTGAGTCTTACAGTAGACAAAATGCAATGTAAACCGTAGTGATTCACCAATTAATGAATTAAATAACAAAGTACAAAATAAAATATTTAATGTTTCATTTAATGTCTTATTCTGTACAAACATTAAGGCTTCATCTCGTATGTTGTTATTTACAAAAAATGAAAAATCATTGAAATTTTAGAAAATATATAAATTTTTATTTAGATGGATCTAAATGGACCGACTTAGCGACCTGTAGTCCACATGGGCTTGACTTGTATCGGCCGAGCTGGACTTCATATAAAGAAATACAAGTCAGGTCAACCCAACCTACAACACCGCAGCAAGCGAGCTTTTAAAATAGAAGCCCTTTTAGGCTCAACTGATATAATCACCGCGCATTGTACAATCTTATCTTATTAGTATATATAAAAGCAAAAGAATAGTGTGTGAAATTGATGCATATATTTAATATTTTCGCTTCAAGTAGTCAAATGGAAATTTTATTTATTTATTTATTACTTCTATTTTATTTATTTTTTTGGGGTGCTGGAATGTTGTGTATGAATTGAAATTATTGCATTTTGTGATTTTAATGTGTGATGGATGAATAATGGTGCAACGAATTTATGAATGAAATTATTATGTGCATTTCTTTTCTTCTACTTTGGGAACCCGAATGGTGTACGACATCATGACATGCATCATGGCTCCTTTTTTTTTTTTTTTTTTTTGAAAACCTAATTAACTGATACACGTAAATGTAAATGTACAAAATTAATAATAATTATATTTGGAAATTATAAATGCATCTCAAATTTGTAAATTTACATTACTGAATTTGTGTTGATACATTAATTATTTCAATTAAACTTTATATTGTATTTGTAATTATATTAATAAAACTAGTGTTTTCATAAAGATCTTGTGAAAGGCTATCTTGTGATATATAATTTAGAATCTCTTTATTTCTACCAGTCCAGTAAAAGAGCAATATAAATTTAAGCATAATTTTTTACTCATTAATATTTTCTAATCAATTTATATAATTCGACATCTAAATAATATATATATATATATATATATATATATATATATTAAGTATCAAAAGTCTTGATTAAGGACTTAGGATCCAACATAACAGTGCATATCATAAAATCACATACGAAACGAAAAGTGTAGCTTTCTACAAACCCGTCCATGTAATTTAAGAATTTAATATTTCTCCAGAACTCCACAAAATTGCATTTGTTCAGCAACTAAATTTAACTAAGGAAGATAAGAAACACTATAAAAGACATGGTAGCCAAGATGGTTCTCTGTATCCGACATTCCAAAATGAAAAGCAAATGCTACAAACTCATTTCTTCTTGCCAGCCTTAACAGCATCTCCATCTTTAGTCTTCTTCACATGGCGAGTCTTCTTGGCTCTATTCTCTCTCCTTCAGCTGCCTCCTGGACTTCCCAGCTTCCTGATGAGCCTGTATTTTGGCACATATTTCCTCGCATTCTCAACAGAATCATAGATCAAGCCAAAACCAATAGATTTTCCTCCACCAAGGTGGGTCCTCAACTTTGAACACAAATATAGCATTTGGATCTTTCACTTCATACATCCTAGCCAATTTTTCCTTCAACTCAGCCTTAGAAACATTGGGACGTCCTGGATGTAACACATCAATGATGAATTGTTTCCTCGGGGGAAGACGATTTGCGAGCTATGCATTATACTTTAAATCTATGCCTAATCATTCTCCAGTAATTAAGAGTATCATATTTCCAACCAAACCTGTCACTTACCTACATTTTATCTACTGAAATTAACTCAAATGGTATACTTCCAAATCCTCACTAAGAATGAATAAAAAACAGAGGATAAACAACAGAGAATCAAAAACATGTCACGCACTACTGACAAGATGAAGATTGACCGAGCAGCGATTAAAATAGAGGTTGGTCAAAGAATGTAGAGAGGCGTACCTAGCATACATCGCATGAAAGGATACAACCAAATCAATTGAGTTGTTAACTTACTGCCATTTTTCCATTTTCAATTATTCTCCAAACTCTCTTGTAAGAGATTTCCGCAAAGTAGATACAAACCAAACATAAACAAAGAGAAAGAAGAGAATGATCATTATGAGGTCGACCTCCATAGAGACAGTGCTCGATATGAGATGTTGATCGTTCCTATCATAATCTAACCACTGTCACTTCCTAAAAATAATATTCAGCTCGATTATCTTTGGAAACTGATAATTAACAATGAGCAATTATGAGTTTCTCAGCTGGGGGAATAGAAATGGCCAATAATTAAGTTATCATAGAGAAGGAAAAGTAAAAACACATTGTCGTAAATATCATTAACAGAAGTACACTATTACCTTGCAAGACGAAGGAAATCCCAACAAACGCTATTGTTATTTTCAAAATAGAAAGACAAAAGAAACCACAATAATGAGCCCAAGTATTAAAGTTTTGTCAGTAAAAGCGAAAAATTAACAACCTCAGCACGAAGAATTCCATTCGACCGGAAAATCTACAAATAAGAAAGAAAAAGAAAGATGAGAGTGATATATTAGCAGAACGAAGGCGAAATTTCAATGGATCAAAGCCAAACAAAAGTATTTTGAAGACCTAATTAACTGAACAATTGCAATCCCTAACTGTTAAAAACGAACGCAGCATCTAAAAATTATCCTAAAATCAGCGCAGATGGAGTTTGCACAGCAACTAAAATCTTGAATAGTAATTGATCTAATTACTCGTCGTAATGCGCGAGCTGCTCAATCTTTCATTCTCGACAGAAACTTGTCCCAACACAAAAACATACAAATCTACATAATCAAACAGTTTGATCGAAATTGCAGAAAAATAAAAATAATTTTTATTTTTGACATGCAAATCTTCAGCAATTGAGATCACAATTTGAAGATAAGGGGAATCAGAGAGAGGAAATGAGAGAGAGAGAGAGAGGAAACGCAAATTGGAGAGAGAGAAAGGAAAGATCACGATTTGGAGAGAGAGACAGAGAGAGGAAATGCAAATAGTCTGAGAGAGAAATGAAAGAGAGGAACATTGGGGGATTTCCCTGAATTCGGGGAGTCTAAAGATAAGTTTTGGAGAAGATTTGCACAAATCGGGGGATTAATATGAGGATAAGAGGATTAAAATTATATTTTTTTAATTTAGAAAAATGATAGAATGAGCGGGAAATTGACCATGTTTTATATATATATAGATATAGATAGATGATAGAATGAGCGGGAAATTGACCATGTTTTATAGATATATAGATGTGTAGGTTTTTTAATTTTTGTTATTATAACTGGTATTATAATTCTATTGCATAGCTAGATAATTATGCATAAAATTCAATGTCAATATGATAATTTTTAATTTTAACGCATATTTATATTTATAATATAGCTAGATTTATGGATCATTAATGAAATATTAATTATTTGTACCACAAACTTTGTGTCGTAAGTTTAATCTTATTTAAAATGTAAATTTTAATTCTGAATTTTATTCGTAAATAAACAAAATTCATCAATTGCCTTTAAATTTGTACATTTGTTGGCTTAGACAAGTCAGTAGTTACTTGAAATCTAAAATTTTCCATAATTTTTCAAACTCAAGAAAACGAGTTCCGTACAAATTGTTATTTTAAAGTTAAAAAAAAAAGATTAATTAGCCGACATATTTTTTTATTCAACATAAATTTGAAAAAAATGCATCATTAATTTTAGTTAGGGCAATATAGAAATAATAAAAAAATTGTGTTAAATATTGCATGTGTTTTAGTCTTAACATATTTGCCTTTTAGATATGTATTTTTTCATAATGTCACAGTAAATAAGAATAAAAATATTAATGTTAGATTTTTAATTATTAAATTAAACTATGCATTATTATAATCAGTACCAATTCTTAAAAAGTTATCACTGGTATAAAATTGGCATTAGGGTCTGCGGAATAGGCGACGGTTTTTACTTAAACGTCGCCGAAAGATGAACCGGTGGCATTTTTGCAATTTCACATAATGAACATGCGGCGGTGAAATAGATGACCATCGCCTATTGTTGGTCACTATACTTTTAGGTGGTGATTACTGTTACTTGAGACCATCGCCTATATTATTTGCAATTATTATTATTATTATTTAATATCAAGAATAGGCGACTTGTATATAAACCGTCATCTTTTTTTTTTTTTAAATAGAATAGGCGACGGTTAAATTTAACCGCCGCCTATTCCGTTATATCAGCACCAAAACCGGCACGGAGGTCCCCATTAACTAGAAGCTTTTCCCTCCTATTTTTCAAAAAGGAGTTGGATCTTGAGCTTTCGTCTTCGATCTTCCCCGAAATTGACGATTGCAAGCTACCTTTACGTGCGGTTCACCCTTTGCAAGCATCTTCCACATAAAAAAAAACAAGGTATTTTTCTTACTTTTCACATACCTTAGGGTTTTGATTTTCGTTTGGGAACTTCACAATGAATGTATTTAGGTGCTTGATTAGTGCAAAAATGGATGAAATTTGTGGTGTAGTTGTGCTATGGCCGAAAATTGGGAGAATTGCATTGTTTTTCCCCCTTTTTCTTTACATGTCTATCTTCTGCCCTTTTTGTGTCGATTTTTTAACAGTTATTTCTATTTTTTTTTCTCTCTCTGAGTGTTCTAATTTGGTTTAAAAAAAAATATTTTTACATATATTTTTTAGATTCCTTTTTATATTTTATTAACATTTGTTTATGTTTTCGTTTTCTTGTAGTCTCTTAAGGTTTAATTTTTTTAAGTAAATTAAAATTTTATTTTATAATCTTTTTACACTTGATTTTTATTTTAAACAATTTGTTCTTTGCAAAACACACTTTTAACTAATTAAATTATTCATTTCACGTCATCGGATTCGGATCAAAGTTTGATGCACTAAAAGCCCCTTTTTCCTTTTTGGGGGTTTTTTTTTGGGGGTTGGGCCGGCTATGCTTCTCTCAAAAAAGGGATTTTCCACTCTTTCAAAATATTCTTTGATTATGGACTATGTTATTTTAATTAGGAGCTCATCTTTTAGAGAGATGCAATTAGTCGATGTTCTTTCTTTCATATAATTGAGCATGTGGAATAAAATTTGTAAACAAGGATAATATTATGATCGAATGTTTAGAGATTCTTGGTCATTGATAAGTTGAAAACTTCTACATATGGATGATTGATTATCATTCTCATTTTCTAGTTTAATGCTTGTGCACCACTAAAATGTATTTGTGATTTACACTGCTTTTGAGAAGTTCAATATAAATTATCTCTTAGCAACAAGCATCATCATAGACTACAAGAAAAATGCAAAACAATTTTTTCTTTGCAAAACAATTTCATCCGAATCTCATTTGTTTAGATTTCATTTGAAGGTCGTAATGTAGATATTTAATTAGTTAATATTTTATAAATATTGAATAAGTAATTGACAACCAAAAACAAAATTGATATTTTTATGGATCGAAGTAATAAATAATTTAAATGTAAAAATAAGTGGAACTCAAACGAATTTGTTTAAACTCGAAAAAGATATTAAATGCTTAATTTTAGTTTCAATATAATCAAAATCAAATTAATTAAATTGTAAGATTTTTAAAAACAAAATTGCCATGTTAAATAATAAAATTATTAGTAGTTATATGTAGGGATGGCAAATGAGCCGAGCCGAGCCGGCTCGGCTCGTCAAACACGAGCTCGGTTCGGCTAGTTACCGAGCTTGGCTCGTGATCCAATTCTTGAGCTCGAGTTTGGCTCGGCTCGTTCGGCTGACGAGACGAACTCGAGTAGCCCCCAAACGGCTTGGCTCGGCTCAATTTTTTTTATTTTTTTACAATTTGAAATGTTCAATTACTTCGGTAACTTTCTTTCTTGAATAATTACTTAAGTAACTTAAATTAATTAGCATGACTTGTCTATATTGGTTAAAAATAGACATTGATTAATTAAAAATGAACACTATAAAACTAGAAAAAGTAGAAATGAAAATAATTTTATAATTAAAAAATTTAAAATTACAACGCATTAAAATTTGACGAGCTCACGAGCCGGTCTACAAACTTTACGAGCCGAACCCGAGTTATCCATTTCCCAATTTTTCGGCTCAGTCCAAGTCCAAGTCCATGTTTTGACAAGCCGAACCCGAACTCTTAACGAGCCAAACCAAGCTGAATACACAAGCTCACGAATCGTCAGCTCGTTTATCAACCCTAGTTATATGCATCAAAACCCACGTGTGACAACATTAAGCTCTCTAGAGACGTATTATTGTAATTTTGGTTAAAATCTTTGCCTTTCCCATTTTTCCACGTATATATTTTTCAACCTTTAACAGTGTCAAAGGTCTACCTATACTGTAAGTATTTTTAATTTTTTCATTCTTTCACTTGTTTTAACATTTGTGTTTTTATGCATGTCACTACATTTCTCACAAAGTTTAGAGTATATGTTTGAAGAAAGGTTTGTAAGTTACACATTTCCAAACATTTGGATAGTTTGAAACTTACAAACGAATCTTCAAATTGTCTCATATTTGGACAGTTTGTCATTGGTTTGTAAATTCAGTTATGCGTTATCAAAATATGTTATGTAGTATATTATAATTTCCCACATAATAGTTCGGTAGTGTTTCTCTATTATTCTTTGGGTGTGGATGACATGTAACATAGATCGCACACTTAGGAGAATATGGGAGATGCTGCCGAAATTTTTGGGCGAAATTATAATAGACTACATAAAATATTTTGATAGTACGGTTCGTGAGATTCGGCAAAATAATGACGAATGGGTTAGGTCCCTCACCGATAAGTGTTGGAGTTATAAGGGGGTAGTGGGACACCATCATAGCACTTGAGTATCATTGATTCATCGTTATGCTTAGTTTGCTTAGCATTTCCTTGCTTTTAGTTTGTTTCTATTTACAATATGAGTCCTTTTTTTTTCAACGTACAATTTGGGAATAATATTTTGTTGCGTTTGTCCCTCCGTCGCAACAATTATTCCTTGTAATAAGTGAAAATCGAAATAGAACGTTAGTTTAATTATGGGAGATGCACTTAATAACTAAATGGAACTATCGTCTTAAATAGGATTATTGATAATGAGTAATGTTTAATCTTTCTTCGGGTCTTTGGAATTACCTAGGAAAATACATTAACAATGACTTTTGAGTAGGAAACATATTACTTCTATTTTTTTTTAATCTGTTTCATTCAAAATTAAAATTTTATTAATCAAGTGTATGGTAAGAGGTACAACCACTAATGCACCGCATAAAAATATCGGAGGAAAAATATTTACAATCTATGGCACATGGATCGGCATTCTTGGATGTATGGAAGCCATACCACGTTGGAATATCGTTTAAGTGGAAATGAGCTTATAGATGTGGCTGAGGACAAGAAGAAAAAGAAAATGTGAGGAATCGGTTTGGTGTCCATGTTGTGATTGTATAATCTTGTACGACACAGTAGCTCTCAGTTGGTGAAGACCCATTTGTTTAGTAGTGGCTTCGAGAAGGGGTATACTCATTGGATCTGGCATGGTGAGAGAGTGCCCTCCAATAAGAGCACCTCTGCCAACAAGTGTGTCCAGCAAGAGAACACATCAATGAGCGATGCTGAGGTACACGTGGAAAATTATGATAATGATGTGTTGGGAGATCGGTTATACAAAATGATGCGTGATATAGAACATGATTTCACTAAGAGACCGATCCACTTGAAAGCTTGTTATGGATTCCCACAGGCCGAAATGATTTTTATTTAATTTAATTTAACTTTTAAAAAGTTATTGCAACTGCAGTTGCCATTACTGTATTAATATAAATATTGTAGTCTAAATTGAGGAGTAGTAATGATCAAGCACTATCGGTAGTGCCATAATTATGGCACCATCGGGTATTTTCTGGTCACGTACGACCTTTGTTAGGAAAGCTGAGACCAGATCCAAAATCAGCACGTTAAGGCGAAGCTCTAGCGGTTCGAAAAATTTTACAGCGACGTTCTTTGCTCAAAGTCAAAGTTTTTACTTGAAAATATTGACTTTGACAAAAAACTTTGACTTTGAGCAAATGGCGTCGTCGGAAAATTTTTCGAACTGTTGGAGCTTTGCCTCACTCTATTGGTTCTGAATCTACTTTCGATTTTTCCAACAAAAATCGTATGTGACTAGAGAATACCTTATTGCACTCTGATAGTGCTTGATCATTGCTAGCTAAATTGAGTTGAATACTTTAATTCTAGCTTGTAGTCTTTCTTTATTCTATATGTATAAATAATTTTTTTGCGGAATATGTGGATTAATTTGACTTTAAAAAAGTTATTGCAAGTGCAGATGTCATTGTATTAATGTAAATATTTTATTCTAAATTGAGTTGAATACTTTAATTCTAGTGTCTTGTCTTTCCTATGCAGAAATGTTCCAGTCCGCCGGGGCGGATCGTAGCTTACGGTCCGCCCGAGTAATTTACGCCTTCGTCCGGGCTCCGTTTTGAAATCCGAAAATTTAGCTAGATTTATCACAACGAGATGGAGCTCCAGTAATTCGGAAAAAAAATTTTGGACACCGTGCCGACCCGTGGTGACCGGTCAAATATCAGTCAAAGTTTTTGGTAAATTTTTTGGCAAAAACTTTGACTGATCTTTGACCGGTCACCACGGGCCGCCACGGTGTCCAAAATTTTTTTTCCTAATTGCTGGAGCTGCGTCTCTTCGTGATGAATCTAGCTAACTTTTCGGATTTCAAAATGGAGCCCGGACGAAGGCGTAAATCACCCGAGCGGGCCATAAGCTACAGTCCGCCGGGGCAGACCGAAACTTTCTGCGTTTCCTATGTGTGAATAATGTTTTGCGGAATATGTGGATCTAATTTGAACATGATTAGGCTAGTCTTTCTTTATTCTATATGTGTAAATAATTTTTTGTGGAATATGCGGATCTAAATTGAACATGATTAGGGTTTAATTTAATTTGACATTAAAAAGGTTATTGCAAGTGTAGTTCTCATTGTATTAATATAAATATTGTATTCTAAATTGGAGTAGTAATGATCAAGCACCATCGGTGATACTATAGTCCGGTGTTTTCTGGTCACGTACGATTTTCATTGGGAAAATCGAGACCAACACAACAAGGCAAATTTTCAGCAATTCGAAAAATTTTCCGATGATGTCGTTTGCTCAAAGTCAAACTCTTTACCCAAAAACTTTGACTTTAAGCAAACGACGTAGCTGGAAAATTTTTCAAACTTTTGGAGTTTCGCCTCATCGTGCTGGTTCTTGATTTGGTATCGATTTTTCCGACAGACGTCGTACATGACTAGAAAATACCTTATGGCACCACCGATGGTGCTTGATCATTGCTGGCTAAATTGAGTTGAATGAATACTTTAATTCTCTTACAAAGGTGAAAGCAAGCATCGAAAGTAATTGTGCTACAAAAGTGAAAGCACCGAAAGAGGATTTAGGAGTAATTATTATGTTTTATTGTGTGAATGACTATTGTATACCGGATCAATATTTGTAATACGATGTGCCCCAATATTTTTCTATAAATATGAGTGATTTGTGATGAATTTGATAACGAGAAATGAAATGAAAAACTCTCTCGTTCACAACACGTTATCAGTACGAATTGCCTCTAAAATTCTACTCGTTAGTTCTTTTGAAAAATAATAATTCTTTAGATTCAAGTTCATTCCACTCAAAATTACTCTCATCCGAGACCTCCATTATTCCTCTTCCTCTTGTTTCATTGTCTTAGTTGTCCTACACATAATTCTGTCTCTCTGTCTCTCAAGTCAAGTTCTTGCCTTCCTCATTCTTTTCTCATATGGACAAACAGAAATAAGAACACCATACTTGTTGAATTTCTTCAACAAATTAAACATTTCTTACTTTTTCAGCATAATTGGTTTTTCTTTTTGCTTTGTAATCAATCATTCACTTGAGAACAACGATCTCGTCTTCCTCACTCTAAGACCTCCTCTACCATGAAATATTGTCTTCCACAAATCACAGAATTTTTTCATCCAGTCAAGCTCAAAGGCGATAGGGCCATAGAGGTCGAATAGTTTGTGAAGATCATGAAGCAGTAGTCAAAGTTGCTGGAGTTACTGATGTAACATGAAAATCTCCTGTACTAAAGCCCACTCAGCACGTTGCCTGCTCTAGTTGAATTTTGATAACCATGGCGTGGGCCATGCTGCATGATTCACCCACTCAAAGATAAATTGGCAAAGGAGTATCCTGGGAATTAGTAGATCAACTTACTCCACCGACGACGAGAGAGAATGAAGATAAGAAATTGAATATCGAGACTTTTGAGGATGATGACTGAGTTTTTGAGTTATTATGGACTTTAGAAACGCCATCAATAATAGTGCTCAAAATTCCATCAACGGCATAGATCGAATAATTCTCCACATGACTTAAATGCCAGGTAATTCTCCTTTTCAAATTGATTATTTAATTTATTTAATTATTTTAAACAAAATGATATTTCTTTGTCGCACAATAAACAAAACGATATTTAAGCAAAGTAAGATGGAAAGAAAACCAATTGCAGTTGTCATGGAGAACATGTAGGGTCAACAAAAGTATATAGCTATTATTATTATTCTTTTTGACAAATGGAAATTATAGAATCATTTCACAACTATAATCCCATGTTTCACGTCCATAAAGAAGTTATGGCCTAGAAATTTTCACTTTTAAGAATAATATCCTTTTCTCATCCTTCCAATGAAGTTTATATCGTTTTAAAGAGGACTGGTGCTCGCACGCGTACACTGCATGGAAAATATATTTTGATTAGTTAATAACTAATTAAATAAACAAATAAATTTATGATGGATGTTGGTATTGGGACCCAAAAACTTGAGAACTGCATAAATGGAATTTTTAACTAATATATGGCTAAATGATAAGTTTGTGATTTATTTAAATGGTAATTATAAATAAATAAATTGAAGTGGAAAGGAAAAACATGATAATTATATTTTGGAAAAATGATTGGAATGGATAATTTTACCTTTACGGTTTGGAATGGATAATTTTGTGGATTGGAATGGACAACATTACCTTTGCGGATTGGAATGGAGAATTTTACCTTTACGAATTGGAATGAATAATTTTCATATGGTAGGTTCTACCACCTATTGGAATTTAAATTTACATTTATTATTATAATTTCCATATGGACGGTTATACCGCCGATTGGAATTTAAACTTACATTTATTATGATAATTCCCATATGGTAGGTTCCACCACCTATTGGGGAGAATTTAATTTCTACAATTTAAGTTTATGCATTTTCTATTTTCAATGTGGTGGGTTATACCACACAATTAGAGTAAATATTTTTGATGTGGTGGGTTATAACACACGATTGGAATGTATATTATCAATGTGGGCTATATCACACGATTAAATGCATAGTACTAATGTGGCTGGATTAAACTCCACGATTGGTACTAAATAAAAATAATCGATTTATATATTCAATAAAAATACTATGTTGATATTAACAAAGGGATTTGGCCAAGTGATATCGAAATTTATCGTTATATGATAAAATAAAAGAATCCCATCGTGATAAAAGAGAAAGAAAAATACCATGGTGAAATTGCTCAAGAAATCACATAGTGATCAATGAAAAATAATAAATACCATGGTGAAAAATCTCATCAATATTATGAGATTAGTATGTTGTATCGACATGATGAAAAATGCTAAAAGAAACAGTTGATAAAGAAAAGGTTCGTTCTTCACATTTATTGAATATTATTGGAGAAATTGAGCAAGAGGTACTGAAAGCTACCATCACATAATTCAATGAAAGAAAATTGCTAAATAAATAATACCATACTGTAAATTAAAGAAACATATCGCATGGAGTAATTGTACGAATACCGAAATGAAATAAAATCATTGGTACAATGAGATCGTATCGACATGATAAGAAAATACCATTCAAAAACACATGTCATAAATATTATGCTGATGGTGCAATAGACTTATGTATTCGAATAAAACAAGCATGATTTCACTATTATTGTTCCAAAAGAAATACAAAATAGTTGAACTGAAACATTTTAAGAACACCAAAGATGGCAATAAACACTTGAAAATATAGAAATACGCAAAGAAAATACATATTGAACCCATATAGAAGGGATGCGTTTCGAGAATATAAATACTCGGTAATTCTGCCACCCCTAGCATCAGTGTTCATAATGAAAGATCCAAAAGATCCGAATCTCTTTTTCGCTTGACACCGATGGCCTGTGATCGACGGACCTGGGCTTCCACAGACTCTTGAACATATGATTGCATCTTTATAAGTAGCTCGACAGCCGTACTGGAGGAAATAAGTATTTTTCTCGCTGAACCAGAAATAAATTTATGTTCTATACCTTGATCTAGAAATGCTAACAAGCCATCAAAGAAATAGTTAATATTCAACAAACCTATGGGTTTTGTATGAAAGTTCCATTGTGCCCATGACGCTATATTGAATATTTCCTCCAGCGTATTATAGTCACCTGGAAGAACAATAAAAGCATTACTATTGTTATCATGTACATCATGCAGTCGTGAATAGGTTGCATTTGTAGCGTCAGTCCAGTTGAACTCATGGCAGTACTGACTCCAATTCGATTACTGACTCCAGGTTCGATGAAAAGGTATTACACTTGATACTCTTATCCCCCGTAATTGTGCGGCCATTGTAAGACTTTTTAAAATTTTGGTATTAGTCCCTCCATACAGTATATTGATGTTTTGTCTCCCTAACTCTCTTACAAGTTGGTTTGTCATATCGATATATTGGATATAGCCTACCAGTCTCGACCCACCAAGAACACATATAGTTTTAATGTGGCTAAGTGGAGATTGACTTGCATGAAATGATTCTGAAATCTCCATTTCCATCTCCACCTCCATTTGTCTCTTTCAATGTATGAATGAGAGATACATGAATCTCTCTATTTAAAGATAAGTTTTCAAATCAATAAGTGATTTCACTATTTACTTTTTAACAATATGAAAAAGAAAAATATTCAGTGAAATGATATATATTGTCGGTGATTAAAAACACACACACACACACACACACACACACACACACACACACACATATATATATATATATATACACGCACACACACATATATATATTTCAAAATTGAAAAACGATATTTATAATTAGGAGAAAAATATTGATCTTATATTACACAAATTTGCCTTGCACCAATATGGGAAAATCATTATACTAAGTTTTTCTACTAAATTTACAAACAGGATCTTTTAAAGTAAGTTTTTCGAGGCTATAACGTTCTTGTTCATCTTTGAATTTGGTTCATAAGGCCATAAGCTCACCTTGCACATGTCCACTAGGATATGTCTCAAAAGCCTGTTGAATATCATCCAAAGACTCCTTACTCAATCCATCCTTAATGACTGCTATTTTATCTTCTCGGTTTCTAAACAAGTACCCCACAAATTTACATCGAGTGTCACATGTCCACCGAGCACATTTGTAACATCCCCCTAACCTTTTTGCTCTCCGTTTTTTTGAAAAATTACTTTTACCCATACCATGCATGTATTTAGAAGGAATTGAAACCTCACCAGATAATCGAACTTTTACTTCAATCAACCATCAGATATCTTGTGGGATACCCTTATTCATTTGCATCCTCAATCTTTCGAGCCTACCTCAATAAATCCATTTTAGGATTTTGATCGGTAGTGATGGATAGTATTTTCGAAGATTTGAGAGCACATTATCCATTATCATATATGGACCCTTATTAGGGTGAATACTGTAAGTGCCTGGGTGATTTATAAATGCGTATGAGGTAAGACTCTGCGTTGGAACAGTATCGTAACATGAAGCATATGGACTAAGATTCAACGCTGAACAAGAATTGCGGGTAATAATGCCACCAAAAGATTGTGGGATATGTCGGTGAGCTGTGTATATGATGAAAGTTATAAATCATGTTGAGCACTATATAGATCCCGGTTCGATTGATGTAAATAATTTATTGAAATCAAGAACTGAAAGAATTCTTCAAATAATTGTTCTCGATAAATGATGAAATCATTACTAGCCAATGTTGGGAATAAATCTCAAATATATTTGGAATATATATAAGGGATGAGAGTTATGGGCCCACTCACCCTTCATGTGGACTACTAGATAATATGATATTGATCTGCTATGTAGTCACATGTATAAATCGCAATTGAAAATTTACGAAATGATTTGCTCACAATATGAGTATGAGTTCCAAATCTAATAAAGGTAGTAAATGTATATCCCAATAATTTGAATAAGGTTGTAAATGACTGGATATGAGCATAAGAGTGGGATATAATCTTTATATTATAAAAAGAGAAGTGTCATGTTGGCAATAGTGCCAACATGGCACTCATTAATATTTTTTTAAAAAAAATCATAAAAGTTAATTTTGTCGCTAAAAAAAGAAAATTATATTTTTGGAAATAAACTAACATTAATTAGTAGTTTTAAATAGGAAAATTCTTTAAATATAATTATTTTTTAATGAAACATAAATTTTTCATTAAATGTGATAAATAAAATTTAATAAGAAAAAATTAGTTATGGAAAAACTTTAAATGTAATTTCATTTTTCAAACTTCTAATCGAAAACATTAAATAATAAGTATTTTATTTATTTATTTTCACCGTGTTAAAAAAATTAGAGTTTTAGATAGTTTTGATTTGTAATGTGCATTGGATTATATAAATAGTAGATTATTCTTAAATCAAATAGTGCGTGCTAAAATTATAATTGAATTTGCACTGAATAATTTATTTATTTTTAAATAAAGAGTAATTTATGAATCTTTATCTTTATATTTTGAATTGTTATATTATTATCATATCATTAATCTTTATATTACAGTTTGTAAAGTGTCATGTAGGCAAAGATGCCAACGCGGTACACATTAAATATTTTTTTTAAAATTATAAAATTAGTTATGAAAATAAACCAACATTCATTAGTAGTAACTAAAAATATAATTGAAAATAAACCAATATTTAAAACAAACATTTAATGAGAAAAATTTATTTTGGAAAGACTTTAAATATAAGTTCATTTTTTAAAGGTCTAATTCAACATATTAAATAATAAATATTTTTTATTTTTTATTTAATTTTATCGTGATAAAATTATAGGTTTTAATAGTTTTGTTTGGTTACGTGAATTGGCCGGTTAAAAAAATAGTGGATATTTTTTACTTTTTTCCTATTTTAAATTAAATTGTGAGTGGTTAAAATTATAGTTGCATTTATATTGAATAATTTATTTATTTTTAAGTAAAATAGTAATATATTAATCCTTAAATTATTATAATTGAAGTGCCACTTTTGGTGAACGCCTTATTGGCAGTGCCAACATGACACATAGTTTCTAATTAAAAAAATTAATTAATATTTTTCCTTTTTAATACAGTTGATGTGATATGCTCACTAATTGAATTTTGTATTGTACGTACGTTTTTTGCCTTTTCTAAGTATATAAAATTAAAAATAAAAAGCTTTTGTTTCTACAATTAACATACACTTTACGTAAATGGAAAGAAATCAAATGAATTATGTAAATACAGAAAATTATCGGTGTTATTACAAATTTAAATTACTTAAAATTAACTATAATACTTCTTATACAATAGAGTTAAAATTAAAAATTAATTACAACTAATCACTAAAAGAACGCATAAATCATAAAATTTAGAGTGCATAATGTCCATTTCAGAAAGAAGAAAGGTGTTCAATATAAATTTGATATGTAAAAATTAGAAAGACACGTTTTGATAATCAAAGAATTTTTATATATTCATTCCCCATGGTTCGTTTACAATTAATTAATCTCCACGATCATTGTTGTGCATGCTATATAAGGCAATTAGAATTAAGGTTATACATTTTGATAAATTTCTTAATTATGTGATACACGGGAATTTTTATAATTTACAATTGTAAATTTACTCCATATTTTTTGCATTGATTATAATATACAATGTTATAGATTTTAATAATTATTTATAATTATGCAATCTCATATGCATAAATTACAATAATTCTGTAATTCAACATTTATATTTATAATTTTATATCAATTATTTATCGTACATAAATTTAATTATTCCCGTGCATCGCACGGGCGTGATACTAGTTAGGAAAATATTTAAAGTCCTTCAATCGATTTGCCAATGTCGAGAACAAAATGCAAATTGAATAAATTCCCCCATTAAAACTAAATACTAAGAATATATATGATGAAAATCATACGAATTGTATTGAATTTGGTTATTATCATGAGGGGGAGTATTAATAGTTGGAAATATATGAAATGCATTATAATTAAAATATGCATGAAATATTATAACGATCTCATACACTACCTATATATACTTTAACAAGCTCGAGCGCTACATATGATCGATGATTATCAGGATATTGAGATATATCAAGTATAATATTGAAATATACACTCGTATAATAAAAATATTAATATGTTGGCTTGATAAGAAAAATGAGAATAGAAGTTTTGAAATGATTATAGACAACAGTACTTGTAATGACTCAAAGCAATGATATTGTTGTGAAGGAAAATTCGTATGTTATACTCTTTTCCTTATTTGCGATTTCTATCCCAAAGGATTTTTCCCAAACAAGGTTTTTAATGAGGCAATATTTATGACGTATTCATATGAATAATGTACTCTTTTTCCTTCATTAGGATTTTTCCCATTAGGTTTTTCCTAATAAGGTTTTAACGAGACAGCATATGAGTATTCCTATAAGAATGATCGTCATCAGGGGGAGTAACTTACCGTTTCTCTTCGCTCAGGTTTTGTCCTACGAGGTTTTCCTGAAGCAGTATATGATCACCCAAGTTCTCTTACAATCAGTTTGAAAAGTTTTTCTCCCACTGAATTTTTCTCCAAACAAGTTTAAAAGACAGTTATATCAATAGTCATTCAAGGGGGAGTGTTATAAAGGTGAAAGCAAGCACCGAAAGTAATTGCTACAAAAGTGAAAGCACCGAAAGTAATTGCTACAAAAGTGAAAGCACCGAAAGATGATTTAGGAGTAATTATTATATTTTATTGTGTGAATGACTATTGTATACCGGATCAATATTTGTAATACGATGTGCCCCAATATTTTTCTGTAAATAGGAGTGATTTGTAATGAATTTGATAACGAGAAATGAAATGAAAAACTCTCTCGTTCACAACAAATTCTAACTTCTAGTCTTTCTTTATTCAATGTGTGTAAATAATTTTTTTGCAGAATATGTGGACCTAACTCGAATATGGTTAGGGTAGTCTTTCTCTATTCTATGTGTAAATTATTTTTTGCGGAATATTTGGATCTAAATTGAACATGATTAGGGTTTAATGTGACTTTAAGAGAACATGGTTAGGGTTTAATGTGACTTTAAGAAAGCTTTTGCAAGAGTCTAATATTGTCATTTTAAAGCATAAATAGTGTATTTTAAATTGACTCGAACACTTTGATTTTGGCTTTTACTCTCTATCGATAGTTAATTTTTGCAATGAAATAGAATTCAAAGAAAGTATGATTTTGAAATGGTTGACCGGCGAAGTAGCATTTCACTAAGCTGGAGCCTGAAGATGTGTGTTTTTGGAAATGTAAAAAACTAGTGTTTGAACCCTCACAAATAACAAAAGACACATGTTAGAAAATATTCACAAAACATAACGAAGACGTGGACATTATCTTTTTTGTATCAATATAACTTTTGTGAGTGCTTTGGTTGTTTTGTGAGTGCTCATATATGTTGGGAAATTAGAACTAATATCGAACTAGACTAATTTTCCCTTTCACGTGTGGTTACAAATGGGAATTTAACTCAGCACAAGCAATCCAAGAAAATCGGAATGAAATGTGGAAAAAGAAATCGAGAATTATTTAGCGTCGTAAAAACCCTCCAATGCGAAGGGAAAAATCGACGGGGCAAACCGACAAATCCACTATCACCAAATAATAATAATAGTACAATGTTCTTCTCAAGATTTTTGCCCTAAATCAAGAGGTAACTCCAACACACACCTTCAAGATACAATCTTGGCATCCACAATACATCTCATCTAAACATTAGATGGGAATCGCCAAATAAACAAACAACAATAGAGATTATAAATCAATAGCACCAAAATAGACCGTTCCAAGATAAAACTTGGAGAAATCAATACTAACCCTTGAAGAAGAGAACCTCACTAGAAACACCACTTTCTTCTCCAAAGACAAAATAGGCTATCAATCGGTATCTTCCAAGAATTGTTTGCTGCGTGCGTTATTCAACTTTTGAAGACAAGCCAAGGCTACTTTTTCGTTCTCTGTTTCTGCCGACCAGAAAGTAGAGTCCCATATGCCTTCCATCCAATTTAAATTGTAATCCAACTCAATTAATGGGCCTAGCCTTTATTGGCTCAAACCATATGACTATGGGCTGGATATTACTAATGTTAGCCCAACAATCTCCCCCTCCAGCCCATGAGGGAGGTATACCGACGACTCCAATCAATTGGAGCCCATTCCGGCCTTCTCGGCACAATGCTCAAGCTTCTGCTTTGTAACAACCTTAGTCAACATATCAGAAATATTCTTGTCTGTATGTATTTTCTCCAGCTGAAAAATATTCTCCTCAATTACTCCACGAATCCAATGATATCTCACATCAATGTGCTTTGTGCGAGAGTGGTAGGTAGAATTCTTACTTAACTTAATAGCACTCTGACTATCACAATAAATGATGTACTCACCTTGCTTCAAATTGAGCTCCTCAAGAAACTTTTTCATCCAGACCATCTCTTTAGCTTCATTTATTGCAAGATATTCAGCCTCAGTGGTTGATAAAGCCACACATTTTTGCAATTTAGACTGCCATGAAACAGCTCCCCCTGCAAAAGTAAACAAGTACCCAGATGTAGATTTTCGACTATCTAAGTCACCTGCCATGTCTGCATCTGTATACCCTTTCAAACTCAGATAATCTCCACCAAATCTCAAACATAACTTCGAAGTTCCTTTGAGATAACGAAGGATCCATTTTACTGCTTCCCAATGATCTTTCCCCGGATTAGACAGAAATCTGCTAACCACGCCAACTGCATGTGCAATATCTGGACGAGTACAAACCATAGCATACATCAAACTACCAACTGCTGAAGAATAAGGCACTAGTTCCATCTTCTTCTTCTCTTCACTAGTGGAAGGACATGATCCTTTGGTAAGTTTGAAATGACCGCCAAGAGGTAAGCTAACTGGCTTAGCTCCTTTCATGCTGAATCTTTCAAGTACTCGTTCAATATATTTTTCTTGTGATAACCACAGCTTCTTAGACTTTCTATCTCGAACCATCTCCATGCCCAAAATCTGTTTAGCTGGTCCCAAATCCTTCATATCGAATGACTTATGCAAGGCATCCTTCAATTTCTTAATCAACCCCGCATCCTAACCAATAATGAGCATGTCATCTACATAGAGTAGTAAAATAATGAAACTCTGACCTGGAAAAGATCTGATATATACACACGGATCTGCAACTGTTCTAGTGTACCCTTGACTCGTCATAAAAGTGTCAAATTTTTTATTCCACTGTCTTGGCGCCTACTTGAGGCCATACAAACTTTTCTTTAATTTGCACACAAGATGTTCTTTCCCCTTTTGTTCAAAACCTTCTGGCTGTACCATATAAATCTCTTCCTCCAAATCACCATGTAAGAAGGCAGTCTTCACATCAAGTTGCTCCATTTCTAAGTTTAGGCTGGCTACTAAACCCAAAACAACTCTGATGGATGTCATTTTAACAACAGGAGAGAAGATCTCATCAAAATCAACACCTTGTTTCTGCCCAAAACCTTTAACAACCAGACGAGCCTTATATTTCATCAACTTACCATTGTTGTCTCTCTTGATTTTGTACACCCATTTGTTTTTCAGTGCCTTTCTGCCTTTAGGGAGATCCACCAACTCATAAGTATTATTCTTTCTCAAAGAGTTCATTTCTTCGATCATTGCTTTCATCCAGTTGTCTTTATTACTATCACTCTTTGCTTCAATAAAATTCTCTAGCTCTCCATCAGTAGTAAGCAAGACATATTCAGAAGTAGGATACCTGGAGAATGGTCTATGTTCTCTAGTAGATCTTCTGAGTTCTGGTCCTTCATTGTCCTCCCTATCTGAAGTCTGCTCCCCCTGATTAGTAATCTCATCAGCTGATAGATCATCATGGGCATTTTCATCAACACTATCATCAGCTGCATTATCATTAACTGGAGCCACATCTTCTTTGACTACAGGTCGTACTGAAGAAGAGCTAGTAGATATAGGATCAAAAGTAGGTGAAGCCACTCCCTCAAATTGCTCAACCTTATCAATATCTTCAATTGTCTGGTCCTCGTGAAAAATCACATCTCTACTTCTCACCATCTTACTTTTCACTGGATCCCAAAGCTTATAACCAAATTGCTCATCTCCATAGCCAATGAATATACATACAGTCGCTTTGTCATCAAGTTTCGATCTCTGTTCTTTCGGAATGTGTACGAAAGCTTTACAACCGAACACCTTCAGATGAGAGTATGAAATATCTTTACCAGTCCAAACTCTTTCTGGAATATCATGGTCCAAAGGAACAGATGGAGATCTGTTTATTAGATAGCAAGCTGCTTGAACTGCTTCACCCCAAAACTCTTTTGATAACTTAGCTGTTTTTAACATGCATCTGACCCTATCAAGAATAGTACGGTTAATTCTCTCTGCCACTCCATTATGTTGAGGAGTACCTGCTTCTGTAAATTCATGCCGAATCCCAAATTTCGAACAATATTTTCTGAACTCATGTGAAGTGTATTCCCCACCGTTATCGGTCCTCAAACATTTCAGATGCTTCCCAGTTTCTCGTTCTACAAGAACATGGAACTCTTGAAAACATTGAAGTACTTCATTTTTTGATTTCAGCATATATACCCATAGCTTTCTAGAAGCGTCATCAACAAAAGTGACAAAGTATCTATTTCCTCCCAAGGAGGCTACATCACCAGGAGAACATACATCAGAATGCACAAGTCCCAAAATATCATATTTTCTCTTAAAGGTGCCACTGAATGAAACTCTGTGTTGTTTACCATATAAACAATGATCACATTGGTTTAGAGACATACCATTTGCCAAGGGAATATTTTTCTTCTTGGCAAGAATCTGCAACCCTTTTTCACTCATGTGGCCGAGTCTCTTGTGCCATAGTTCTGGAGAGGCATCTTCAACTACATTCGTCTCATGCTTACAAGCTTTTGCAAAAGTCTTGTAAAGAGTGCAGCAAGCTCTTCCTTTAGCAATTGTGAAATTACCTTTTGACAATCTCCATTTCGAATCACCAAAGTTACTATGATAACCAGATTTGTCAAGAGCCATAACTGAAATAAGATTGAGGCGCATATCAGCAATATGCTTCACATCCTTCAACAGCAAGGTGCAACCAAGATTTGTTTGCAAGTAGATGTCGTCAATCCCAACAATCTTAGATTGGCTAGTATTGCCCATCTTTGATGTACCAAAATCACCTGCTTTATAGTTGGCAAACAAATCCAAAATTTGAACAAACATGAGACGAGGCACCACTATCAATAATCCACTCAGTGCCAGGATTGTAACCATGTAGGCAATGGCCTTCTACACAGGAAAGTACATCCTCACTGATGGATACCACATCTGTAGTATTCTTGTCATCCTCTTTCTTTTGATTTTTGCCTTCTTTTTGATCTCTTAACCAAAATCGACAATTTCTTTTGATACGACCTACCTTGTCACAATAGTAACACACTGACCTTTTGTCTTTTGACTTTGATCGACCTTTAGACTTGCTGCGACCCTTCTGCTCTCTGTTCTTACTTCTACCTCTGTCCTCTACAACAAGAGCATGTGTTTGATCTGATCCTGTGCGCATGCCTGAAGATTTTCTTCTTGTTTCTTCATTCTGCATACTGTCTTTCACAGAATCCATAGTCAATACACCGTCAGGAGCTGAGTTACTAATAGTCACAACAAAGGTCTCCCAACTATCTGGCAAAGAACTCAAGAGCAACAAAGCCTGCACTCGCCTTCTAGAGTCATACCCATTGTCTCTAAGCGATTTATAATATTCAAAATTGTTCAAATGCTCAGCCACACCCACGTTGTCCTTATATTTCATGTTGACTAAGTCTCTAATCAGAAAAGATTTTCTAGATGCAGTTTTCTTTTTAAACATAGCCTCCAATTTTGACCACAACTTATGTGCATCAGTTTCTTGCGCCACATGATGAAACACACTATTGTCAACCCACTGTCTGATTGTTCCGATTGCCTTTCTCTGTTGCTTATACCAATCACTATCTGACATATCATCAGGCTTAGCACTATCGCCCTCAATAGGATCATGCAAATCCTTACAATAAAGGATATCCTCCATTCTTGGCTTCCAAGTTACCCAATTATGATTAGTGAGCCTAATCATAGCACTGCCAACGGGGTCGTCCATTTAATCCACACAAATCAACCTGGCTCTGATACCACTTGTTGGGAAATTAGAACTAATATCGAACTAGACTAATTTTCCCTTTCACGTGTGGTTACAAATGGGAATTTAACTCAGCACAAGCAATCAAAGAAAATCGGAATGAAATGTGGAAAAAGAAATCGAGAATTATTTAGCGTCGTAAAAACCCTCCAATGCGAAGGGAAAAATCGACGGGGCAAACCGACAAATCCACTATCACCAAATAATAATAATAGTACAATGTTCTTCTCAAGATTTTTGCCCTAAATCAAGAGGTAACTCCAACACACACCTTCAAGATACAATCTTGGCATCCACAATACATCTCATCTAAACATTAGATGGGAATCGCCAAATAAACAAACAACAATAGAGATTATAAATCAATAGCACCAAAATAGACCGTTCCAAGATAAAACTTGGAGAAATCAATACTAACCCTTGAAGAAGAGAACCCCACTAGAAACACCACTTTCTTCTCCAAAGACAAAATAGGCTATCAATCGGTATCTTCCAAGAATTGTTTGCTGCGTGGGTTATTCAACTTTTGAAGACAAGCCAAGGCTACTTTTTCGTTCTCTGTTTCTGCCGACCAGAAAGTAGAGTCCCATATGCCTTCCATCCAATTTAAATTGTAATCCAACTCAATTAATGGGCCTAGCCTTTATTGGCTCAAATCATATGACTGTGGGCTGGATATTACTAATGTTAGCCCAACAATATAAATATAACTTTTATGATTCAAAAAATTAAAAAAAAAAGAAGAAAAGAAAATAAAAAGCAAAAGAAAAAGAAAAGAAAAGAAAAATCTCCCTCACCAGAAATTTAAGGGTACGTTTGATATAGCTTATGGAAAAAATGAGCTTTGTTGTGTAGTTGAAAATTTAAAAAAAAAAAAAGAAGTATAAAATATAAAAAGTCAAACTAATGTAATGAGTGATCGAAAATACGTAGGAAAAAATTTTACTTTTTTTTTTGGGTTTAAATTGTGTTAGACAGGCTTTAATTAGAACTCCAAATTATGTATTTATGTCACTGAATTCATAAGATAAATCATATTATTATGCCATTAGTCAAATTCGATTAATTTGTGGGGTAAATTCTATTATTATTATTATTAATAATAACTGCCTGGTGGATCATTAATGCTGGAAGAGTTGTTTTGATATTCCCTTTTATTTTTAAAATAACTAGTTTTTACACCAGTGCAATGCACAGAATTACTAATGGTGATGACATGAGATTTGTTTGATTCAGACTATATATGAGAATGCTCGAGCGGCGCAGCCTGAAGGGCTTGCAATGGAGAGCGATCCCTTGCGGTCATCAGGGATTAGTGCCGGTTCACTCAAAAGCTTGCTTTACAGCTTCCATGTCCTCGTTCAAATAATATAATCTATATATACATGTGAACTTATTGAATCTACAAAATTTAACAAATTTATGACACCTATTTTGCATTATGTATTTAGGAAAAATAAACTGGACCTTCCCAAATCAAACTTTCCTGGCCTTCATGTGAGATGAATCCCAGATATTACTCCTTAATTTGATTATATGAAATATACAACAGTTAATGTTGGCAAACTCAATGCAATCAACACAATAACACCCAAAACCAAGCTTGGCCTAGCATCCTGCATCAGCTGGGATTGGAATAATGCATAAATTATCTTCACTGGTTATCCCAATCCATCCCTTTAGAATTAAGGGACTCATAATTCCTCTCTATTATCTTCATTTAATGGATTCTCTTGTCGAGGATGATCAACTTTTCATCGATCAAGACGATGATTCTTCTGTACCGTTGGCGTTTTGATCGTGGGTTTCTCTCTTATGTCAGGAATTTTTGTATGAGAAGGCTTGTTTCTTTGAGCTAATGAAAATGACTTTGAAAGGAAATTTGTGAATTAAGGAACGAAGTTGAAAAAAATAAGAAACTGCCCACCAATTTCAAATCTGGCCCCCCAGTACTTATCCCGAGAACACTTGAGTTCTTAATATTATATAGAATATAGAATAAAAAATTGTGTTCATTTCCGTATTAATTAAGATATATTCCACTTGTTATATATGGCAAGTTATCTTAGTGAGTAATATTAGCAAAGAGACATCTCCAATCCAACGAATTAGTGGTGTAGTTCCTTGTTTTGTTCACATTTCCTCCACTAGCTCTTGTTCCCTTTCTGCTTTTCCTGCAGTGGGGAATCTTATGACTCAAAAGTCAATGTACTTGTACAACCCAAATAGAGTTCTAGTTAAAACTGGCCTCGAGTATTTATCAAGATGGGAAGCTGCAAATGATATGTTTTTATGAAGAGGCGATTGGCAAACTAGAAAACTTGAAAGACATGGACAACATCAGAGAAATAAGAAACACTCTCTTTGCATTAGTGTCAGTTGTGTTGGGAAAAATTGTAAATGATATTGCTAAACAGATCCATACACGAATATGAAACAACCCATAATATATAATTGCGTAATAAAATTGGATATAGATACAAAACCGGTGAGTCGAGGCTTGCGTGTCACGCAATTTCCTTAAAGCAGATTCGCCCTCTCCGCGCGCTATCACGAGCGTCTGCTTCCCAGGATACAACGACTCTCACTGCATTGTCGCTGGCAAATCACTAAATGCAATGCCCGAACAGTGTCACCGAAAGGTCGATGGTTGTGAAGCTTTTTGGAGATTGGAGAGGGATATATTGAAGGAAAGGAATTTGTTCTTCTTGTAAAACCATGGAGGATTGTGGAATTTATAGGCGAGAGAAGTTGCTGCCATTAACCTCTAGCAATTAATATTTACTTGTAACCTCCAACCCATAATACTCAACCATTATATCGACGGTTACGATATTCAATTGCTAGCCGTTTCAAGTTGAAAACGTGAAGGAAAATTGTAAAACTTGGCTTGCACTTTGTGGCCAATCAAGTGCGATATTCGTACGCAATTGCTTCTCGTACATGAATTCCAAGACTCATATGGAAATCGGTCCATAATTTTGATACAACAATTGGTTACACTTTAAAAGCGGTGTGAACCATATTTAAATTGGTCCGATTTCACGATTTTCTCTACATGGAATAGTTATTTAAGTTTTCCCACAATACTATTTTCCTTCGCTTTCCAAAGTGGAATTACTCCCATTTTTCAACCAATTTCCAATTTCCATTCACCTATTTTCCAACAATCCCCACATGAATGGGAATTGGCAGAGACACGTAATACTCTGGTGACAAAGTTCAACGTCAAGAACTTTGCATAGGATAGGTAGGTGTTACCCTTTGAACCTTCCCTTGTGAAAGTACATTTACTTTACTGGCTTACCAGTAGACGCGATGTCCTTGAACTGTTCTGCCGTTTGTGTAAACGCTAATGTACCCTACACAGGTTCTTCCTAACACCATTTAGTTCTCATGTGTGTGTCCGTTAATGGCCATGGATCACGCGCCTGGTTCTGCGAGAGTTACTTAAGAATTGCGCCTCAACAATTCCCTTCGAAGCGGCCCCACTTCTCTCTCACATAGGTGATTCCTTCTCTAGGAGTAGCCCGCACTTCTCTATTCGGATTGCTCATATCTTTAGCGCTTAGGAATCATTAAGAGCTTTTGCTCAACCTTCTTCGCGGGCATCACTGTTTTTAAAGGAATGGACTGGGGAAATCCCCCACAGTGATCTTCAACCGAGTCTTTGCAAATAGGTTATCCCATTGAACCTAGTTCTTGGGATCTCCAGTCAACTAGGTTGGGTTTTCCTTCGCAACGACTTTTCTCTTCATGAGGTTTAAGTCTCATTCCTCTTTATGTCTTTGTGACTACATCTTGATTAAACCATTTGGTTAGCGGATCCGCTAGGTTATCCTTCATAGAGACGCTTCATATTAAGAGTAGTCACAACATAGCTATGTGCCTTTCCAATCATAGATTAACTACCGCAATGGGTGTAAATTGCTGGCACATGCTTCGACCATCTAGGGATATCCTCTAAAACGTGGTATAGCCGGCATAACCACTCAACCTCCACACTTGTCAAGAGGCTATCAGCTCAGATTCCATAATGGATATAGCTATAACTGTTTTTATAGAGGATTTCCACAACATCACTGCACCTACCAATGTGAATACACCTCAACTTATAGACTTTGAGTCTTTAAAATCAGGTATCCAATCGCCATCTCTATATCATTCAATCATAGAACAATAGCTGGTATAGTGCAGCCCATAATTGTGTGTATATCTTAAGTATCGTAGTACTCTTACAATCACTTTCCAGTGTTCCAAATCCTGGATTACCCATATATCTACGCAGTTTACTAACTGTGTAGGCTCTATTGAGCTTTGTACCACTCATTAGGTACATAAGACTCCTAATAATTTTAGAGTACTTAACTTGAGCAACACCATCATCTCTATTCTTCGATAGAACACTTGTATCTATCGGGGTTCTAGCCACATGAGTATCATCCTTGTTAAATTTCTCTAGAATCTTGTCCACATAATATGACTGGCTTATGACAAGCCCATCCGATCCCCTAGAGATTTTAATGCTTTGGACAACATCGGCTAAACCTATCATTTTCGTGTCAAACCTTGAGTTCAACATGTCTTTGTGGATTTAATGATCTTATCATCATTACAAACGATAAGCTTGTCATCAACGCAATGACACAAAATGACATAGTCATTATTAGCGTATTTGATGTACCCACGTTTATCACGTTCATTAATCTTAAATCCATTTTCCAACATGACACTGTCAAACTTCTCGTGCCACTATTTTGACGTTCATTTCAAGCCATACAAGGACTTAACCGATTTAAACTTTTGCGGATCGCCTCTTTTCATCGAGGTCCTTTAGATGAGCTCCAAGCATCCCCTTTAGAGGAGCTCCAAAGGAAAGACACCCCCACACTCGCAGGGTTTGTGAGTGTAACATTTAGGAAGCTTTCTTCCTTTTCCACAACTCACGGGGGATCTTTTCTAAATTTCTTTTGGGGCGCCTTATTTAAAAGGTAATTAGCTGACAACACAGCCTCCCCCCACATTTCCTGAGGTAACAAACACCCATGTACGTCATGGTAAAACAATTCTTACATTTCGACCCCCACAAATCCAGGGTAGTCTCAACATGACATATTACAACAATGTCCATTGTTCAAATTTTAGTTCGGAGACAACTTCTCAATGATCGCAGCGACCACGAAAGTTTCGCTTGAAACTATCCCTTTAGTGAGATTCAACTTTGATCTCATTTTCCGAGTTCACCATCTTATAATACAAGAACCAACCAATAATGGCTTTCTTGGCATATTTGTGGTCTAACGACCTCCACAATTCCTTTCCTTTTCCATCATATAATGGATATGCAAAACTTTCATTGTACAGTTCCGACGGAAATCAAACACTTCCAAGCGTCAACGACATTGACTGCTTGGAATGAAAGCTTGGGTCTCTCCCTCCCCCTCTTTCAGGTTCGGAGTTTTCTCGGCCAAGAATCTCGCATGATTCAACATCATTACGTAGAACCAATTTCTACCATCTCCACTTGAAGTTCGACCCATCAAACTTCTTAGGCATTTTCTTGTGATTAACAAGTCTCGTCACACTAGGACCAACAATATGACTTGGCATAGGAGCCGTAGTCGTTGTCATAGAACTTGTGAAGAACCATCTGTGACACAGGAGTCACCATTTGTGCTACTGGAGGCACAGCCGGTGCCACTTGAGGCATTGCCGGTGCCACGCGAGGCACGATATCATTTCCGCATGCCACAACGTCGTTGATCGGCATAGTTTGCATTTCCAATAATTCACTAAATTCTGCAATACCAACAACTATTAGTAACTTCAACAAAATCCTTTGAACATTGGAATGCCGAACCGAACTTATAAAGACTAATCCTTTAACTATTAATCAACAAATTATCAACTTGGAATTGGAAGCATTCATTAGCCATATGAACGAATTCAATATATATGCACGAACTTTTCAATAGCATCAGCATTTGAGAAGCCCAATCAATTCAACATGTATTCGTGTCCACTTATTTTTACCTAAAATCATCTACTATCAAAAGTTAAATAGTAATATCAACCACATATTTCAAACTTTCACTCATTATTATCCACACATATTATGGTCCCCACCACTATTAACTAATTTCAGGTGAAGATAAATTTACACGAAGACGTGCACCTTCAATCTAACATGGAGTTCCAATATGAAATTCACCAACCCCATGCAAACAGGTCATTACGCGAATCTATAAATTCTTTAATATTCGTAACCGAGTTCCCCTCAAAATGGTCATAACTGAAACATAATTCAGTATTCATCAAAAGTGAAGCGGTCACATGCAATAATATTTTTACCAATAGATATCAACACAATTTACCTAAATAATATAGTAGCCCCGGATCGTTGCAAGAAACAGTAAACGCAATCAGAGTTCATGAACGTATATGATATACATATTTGCAATGTATAATCCAAATGATGCATAGGACAATTGCGAATGAAAATCATGCACGATATGTTATACATACGAAAGTGTACTTGAGCATATAAATCGTATCACTCATTCCAATGCTTGAATAGGACGGATTTGGCCAAAAGCACGTGAATAAAAGATATATATAATTCACACTCATGCAACTCAAATCCAGATGATACAATTGCAGAATGTCTAACCACAAATTATAGCCAATTCCAAATATGCATATATAAATGCAAGAGACGAGTTTAATCTTCGCCAATTCAAATAGTCATTGAACAATTCAAGACCTTCACATATATAAACTAATATGGACGAATAAAAATTCCTTGAATTGGCAGTTATCAACCGAGTATAGGAAGTAGGTTGAGCGAATTCGATTAAATGGCAAATTAATATATGCATGCATTAGTACACATAACTGACTTCTCCTCAAAATTAATTAGTCATACATGCTATTAACAATCGCATGCATATTAATCTCACCGGTATATATGCATACATAAACCTTGACAAATACGATCACAATCCATGATATATGGATACGAATATGGGAATGGTGCGAATATCAAAACGAAAATCACACTAGTATATCACTTTGCAATCGTAAATCATTTAAGCACCTGTATAGCACAATACCATATACGCACATAATGAGGCATATAGGAAACACATGGACCATAGGCATTCACATATCAATTTAGAACCGTTCGCATATTATGTATGCACAAGTATGATTAATAATCTACACAAATGCAATAGTAACAAAAAAGTGGCCTTTAACTATACCAACTTAGGCGTTACACACATAAATATATGCATATTAATCAACGGATTTAAATTATGCATGAGTTATACTCCTCAAATTCCCAGGCCACTAATGGTTCAAGTGAATAGAATACCTGATGGTGACACAATAGAATCAATTCAAAGGGCTAGGCTATATTAATCTGAGTGGATTCAAATAGGATCAAACCAAGAGCCATAATAAATTCCCATGCGTAATTCTTAAAAATTAATTATTATCAATATACATGAGCACTAACCTATTAGACGAAATGAGATATGAGTTTAAATTTAATAATCCGCATATGTCATATTATTATGGACGAATTCACATACTTGAGAATAATGAATTTATGAAAATTGGCACATAATAAGTCACACGAGTCAAGATTTAGTACTGATGCATGCGTAATGGATTTGAGCAAATGACAGTGGAATTCGTCCAATGAGGCAAAGGAAAAGTACTACGTCCAAAGAGATTACACAAATTCGTTTAGCAAATCATTTGAAAAATAGTCTGCTTTAAGTTTGTTGGGAAAAATTGTAAATGATATTGCTAAACAGATCCATACACGAATATGAAACAACCCATAATATATAATTGCGTAATAAAATTGGATATAGATACAAAACCGGTGAGTCGAGGCTTGCGTGTCACGCAATTTCCTTAAAGCAGATTCGCCCTCTCCGCGCGCTATCACGAGCGTCTGCTTCCCAGGATACAACGACTCTCACTGCATTGTCGTTGCAGTCGAACTAAATGCAATGCCCGAACAGTGTCACCGAAAGGTCGATGGTTGTGAAGCTTTTTGGAGATTGGAGAGGGATATATTGAAGGAAAGGAATTTGTTCTTCTTGTAAAACCATGGAGGATTGTGGAATTTATAGGCGAGAGAAGTTGCTGCCATTAACCTCTAGCAATTAATATTTACTTGTAACCTCCAACCCATAATACTCAACCATTATATCGACGGTTACGATATTCAATTGCTAGCCGTTTCAAGTTGAAAACGTGAAGGAAAATTGTAAAACTTGGCTTGCACTTTGTGGCCAATCAAGTGCGATATTCGTGTACGCAATTCCTTCTCGTACATGAATTCCAAGACTCATATGGAAATCGGTCCATAATTTTGATACAACAATTGGTTACACTTTAAAACGGTGTGAACCATATTTAAATTGGTCCGATTTCACGTATTTTCTCTACATGGAATAGTTATTTAAGTTTTCCCACAATACTATTTTCCTTCGCTTTCCAAAGTGGAATTACCCCCATTTTTCAACCAATTTCCAATTTCCATTCACCTATTTTCCAACAAGTTGTAACTTGTAAGTGTATACTTTAAAGTCCCAAACCAGCAAATGTTGTCAAATATCACTCCTCCTCCCACCTGTAGTCCTAATCAAATTGTTGCCACTTCATCAAGTTTTCTCCTCGCAATGATAGAAGCCATTATATACCATGAGAGTGCTTCTATTTCTTTCGAAACAATTTCAATTGAAAATCTCTGTACAGAGCTGAAGTCTCTTGTACAAAATCTCCTGACAGAGCTAGGATTTCTTAGTACTTTTCTTGGCGATACATCAATGCATTTACATCCCATTTCCCACCAATACAATGATAGATATTGAAGCTGTGGTCAATCAAGTAGGAAGTTTCATCTTTTCGTACTTTTTGACCTTCTATTTGCATATGGAGATGATCTCTATGGAAGAAGATGAGTGGCTTACTAATAAGCAGAATATTGAAGCTATTCGCAATGACATAGAAGTATTCTTCCTGTTAAATTCAATCATTAACAAGTCTTTTTAAGATATATCGTTGCAGACCACTGTGGTGGAAGATATAAACAACGCAATGGTTGAAGTTAAAGACCTGGTTCAAACGGTACAAAATTTCATGGATTTCTTTGTTGTCACTTAGAATGATCAAGTCCAAGAGATTGGAATATTGAATCTTGCTCTTTCCAACTTGTTACCAAAGTTTGAGTTCTTGAACACAAAGATCAAGGAGCATTGCTACGCAGCCTCAAAGCTGCCAAGCATTCATATGGCTCCAAACACTACTATAGTTTCACTCTTCATTGTTGATTCCATTCTTGATGATCTCATGTACCTCATAAATAACAAGTCTCATAAGACTGATGGTGTGGACGATCAAATTGTAAGGCTATGCGAGGAGCTAATGTTGTTGGCATCCTCTGTCAAAGAGATTGCTGAGCAACATCAACAAGAAAAACATGAACAACTTATTATACAAGCTAGAGATGCCGCATATGAAGTTGAATTCATTATCAACTCACTTCCTCCTATTTGGTATCTCAACCTCAGGCTCCCTCAACTCATTCAAAAGATTCAACTTATTACGATTGATATGAAAAAAATCAAGAAACAAACTGATGCAGTAGGAGAGGAACAAGTGGACAAATATCTAGAGGAACAAGCATTGTCGCCATCTAGACAAACTCCAGTTTTGGAAGACAATGTTGTGGGGTTCAAACAAATGGAAAAAGAAATTATGGAGCAACTTGTTCAAGGAAAAGAGCATTTCCAAATCATTTCCATGTTTGGGATGTCCGGGCTTGGTAAAACGGCCTTGGCAAATAAGCTATACAATCACCCTCCATTATCAAGCATTTTGACTATCGTGCTTGGTGTGTTTCTTCTCAAACATATAACAAAAAAAATATGTTGAATGACATTTTGATGTCATTAGGTCACAAAAGAGATGATATTATGAAAGATGAAGATCTTGGTGGAAAATTTTACAGATTCGTAAATAGAAGGAGATACCTGCTCGTGATAGATGATATATGGGATATCAATACATGGAATGATTTGAAAAGATACTTTCCAGATGATGGAATTGGAAGTAGAATTTTATTCACTACACGGAATAAACAAGTTGGTTTGGAAGCTTCAGCTAGTATCGTGAAAGAACTTCCTTTTCTTTCTGAACCTGAATCTTCGGAAATGCTGCAAAGACAGGTGGTCTAAGATGAAAGCTATACTAAAAGTTTGTTAGACATTGCAAAACGCATTGCTACCAAATGTCAAGGCCTTCCACTTGCAATAGTCGCGGTAGCTGGAATTCTTAAATGATAAGTGCAATTTATGTACTTATTTAGGCCTCTTAAACTATATGTTTTTCTCATTTTTAATTAATTTCGCATCTAATTTAGCGATATTTGGTTCTATTTTAGGGAAAACCGGGAATTGAAGAAAATATTACAACTTTGGACAAAAAGGGACACAAATCAAAGTTGGAAGGACTCAATTGGAAGAAATAAAAGTTGGGGGAGATGAAGAAAAATCAAATGGGAGCCAAATTGAAGAAATCAAAAGCTTGTGGACTCAATTGATCACAGTTGGAAGTTCAGGACTTGCCCTGCAATTAAACTTTCGGGACTAAATTGGAAGGTGGCAAAAGTTGAAATCTGTTATACCCATGCGGTCGCATGCGCGACCGCATGCCTTTGGAAATTTATAACCATGCGATCGCACGCGCGATAGCATGGTTATATCGGGCAGATTTTCGGAAAACTTTCCGAAACTGAATTGGACCTGGTTTTCTTGGGCTTTCTTGCATCTATTAATAGAGAACTCGACCTAATTTCGGGAAGAACATCAGAGAAGAGCAGAGAGCGAAAATTAGAGCACAAAACTTGGAAAAGAAGCCACAATTGAAGATTCAAGTTCAAGAACACAACCTGATTCGGTGATGGCGTTCTTTTCTCGTTTTTCTTCTGTTTTTTTTAGCATGTTAGGCTAGGTTTCTCATAGTATTAGGGCAGAGATGAAACTTTGATTTTAGTTTGAATCTGGATTATTAATTTGGTGTTTTGTTAATTCTTATGCTAGGATGAATTTTGGATTTTGAGTTTTCAATATATCATGCTTTCTTTTACAACTTGTGGCCAAAATTGATATGTGATCTATTCATTGAATTGAGAAATCGTGAATAGGTTAGACTTTTATTGAAAACCACAAAGTCCGATAGGGGATGAGAATACCTCTATGCTTTGTGCGATGTTTTTATGCAATTCTTGTGTTGTAATGCATTTTTATGGCGTTGTTATCATAGAGATATAGTTAACACGTCATATAAATAGGTTGAATTCTACTTGAGAAAGATTATTCAACAAATTTTGTGAATTGAATCGTCAAAACTAACTTTCATTGCCAAATTAATAATCCGGGGGATGACTAATTGAAAAGTGGATTCGAAACCCTAATGCTAGTTTTCCATATTCGATTTCAAATTATAAAAATTCATTCTTTTAATTTTCTTTCATTTAATTCTTAATTCTTAATTTTAGATTTAGCAAATTCATTTAGCAATTTAATTTTCGCAAAATTAGAATTAATTGATATCAACTTATTTATTTCGGTTAAGGTTAGTTAAAGTGAGCGTGGGAATAAATCAGTCCTCGTGGGTACGATATCCGGACTTTAAAGGTCCACTTTATTACTTTCGCGACCCGTACACTTGCGGTGTGGGATTTAGTCGCAACATTAAACATTTGGACAAGGAAGAATACTTGTGGCAACAAGTTGAGAGCAGAATAAGTTCACATATAACCAGAAGCGAAGATAAATGTATGCAGTTATTGAAACTTAGCTACAAACATTGCCTATTAATTTGAAACCATGCTTTCTTTACTTTGGAGCATTTGATGAAGATATAGAAATCCCAGTACAAATGTTGACATCCATATGGATAGTCGAAAGATTTATAAAAGAGGAGGAGGGAACAGTTTGGAGGATGTGGCATTGGAATATCTTATCAAACTAATTGACAAAAGCCTTGTACTTGTTTCAAGACAAGGATCTAACGGACAAGTCAAAGCTTGCAAGATTCATGATTTATTGCTTGATTTGTGCTCAAAAATAGCTGAAGAAAATTTCTTTGTCAAGGGGGATGATTTGTAAGTTTATTGATTCCTTCTCTTTTTTCCTTTTTCTTTCTTTTTTTAGACAATATTTTTTTTTTAGCCTAGCTAACATTGGTTATAATATTTGATGATTGCATCAATGATGTGATTATAATGTCACCAGTAGGGATTATGATCAAGAATTGTATCAGCAGCACCATTGTGTGAGAATCACCAACAACTCAAACAAGTGGAACTACATACGACCATTTGGCCTACACGTGCGCTCTCTTCTATGTGATGATATTTTATTGCCCATGTTATTCTCGTGCAACTTTAAAGTTCTTAAGGTCTTTCGTTGTTACGGATCTGGAGATGACACTACTGTTATAGGAATTGAACATTTGGTTCAACTAAGATATTTGGCAATTCAATCAAAAATTCCAGAAATTGAAAATTTCCGTAGACTAGAATTTCTTGAGGCGGAAGATGGTGACGATATTGAAGTAACAGAGTTGCTTCTTAATATGGTGAATTTGAGACGCATGCATTTCAAGGGTGGTGCATTCTTTAGTGAATCTTGTCGGCGACGAGCAACTGAGGAGGAGAGCTTCCAAATTAACAACAAAGTCATGCAAAAAGTATTTCTTTGGTTAAAATTTCTGACGAAATAGATGAGAAGATTTTGCGATGCTTTCCCAATCTTCGAGGTTCATTCAATTTCTCTTTTGACTTCCTTAATCATCTCGAGTCACTAAGGCTTACTGTTAGGAATACGAACGATAACTGGCAACAAGATTATAGAACAAAAGAAAGAACACGCAGATTTGTTTTACGTGGGAAACCCCAGATCTGGGTGAAAAACCCACGGGCAGAGACCAGAGAAAATTTCACTATATCAGAGATGGTTACAAGAGGAGATAATTTTCTAACTCTTACTATCAAATGCCATGAGCTCTATGGCATGGTATATATAGGAGAAAAACAAACCTATTATTACTAGGATAAGAATACTAATCCTCGTAGAATGAGGAATATAAATCCTAATGGAATAGATAAACACCAATATCAGGATAATAGGGATAAAATCCTAATCCCAATAGAATTCTTCAACTTTTCCAAATTTGATTCGAAATAGAATTCGGGTCACAATCCCAACAATCTCCACCTTGACACTAATTACGCTGAATGAATGCAAAACCAATCTTTGACAAAAATAATTCTCTGTCTCTTCCACAAAGCCCCCGAGGGCTAAACTTAATGGCCAACACCAACCAAATCCAAGCAATGCTCAAACTTGGTAACAGGAAGTGTCTTGGTCATCATATTAGCAGGATTATCATGAGTGCTGATCTTGCTTACAACAATATCACCTGAAGCTATAACTTCTCTCACAAAATGGTATCGGACATCAATATGCTTTGTCCTTTCATGAAACATCTGATCTTTTGCAAGAAAGATAGCACTTTGGCTATCACAAAATACTTTGGTGATTTGCAAGTCTTCACCGAAGTTCTCCAAATAATCCTTTCAACCAAATAGCTTCCTTACAAGCCTCAGAATAGCCATATATTCTCGCTTGAGTAGACAAAGCAATCAGAGCCTGTAAGGTCGCTTTCCAACCGATAGCACAACCACCAACGGTGAACACATACCACGTAAGTGATCTTCTTTTATCAAGATCTCCAAAGAAATCAATCAACATATCCAATTACTCCATCATTCGATCTCCCAAATTGTAAACAAACATTAGTTGATCCACGCAGGTATCTAAAAATCCACTGAACTGATTTCCAATGTTCTTTACCAGGATTTGCCATGTATCTACTAACTGCACTGACTGCATATGATAAATCTGGACGTGAACAAACCATGGCATACATGAGAGATCCTACTGCACTAGAATATGGAACCCGAGACATGTATTCAATTTCTTCATCTGACTATGGAGATAATGAAGATGATAATTTAAAGTGTGCTGCTAGCAGTCTTGTAATCGACAGCTTGGCTTTCTGCATATTAAATCTGCAAAGGACTTTCTCAATATACCCTTTCTGACTTAGGTACAATTTGCCTACCTTTCTGTCTCTCTGAATTTCCATTCCAAGTATCTTCTTTGCAGCTCCCAAGTCTTTCATCTCAAACTCCTTACTGAGTTGTGCTTTTACCTTATTTAATTCTATCTTGTGTTTGGCTGCTATCAGCATATCATCAACATAAAGAAGTAAATATACAAACGACCCGTCCGTCGTCTTTTTGAAGTAAACACAACTATCATAATTACTTCTTCTGAAATCATGAGTGGTCATAAAAGAATCAAACCTTTTATACCACTGTCTTGGGGACTGTTTAAGGCCATAAAGAGACTTCTTCAACAAACATACGTAGTCTTCCTTTCGGGAGACTTCAAAACCTTCTCTTTGCATATAAATGTCCTCTTCAAGTTCTCCATGCAGAATGCGCTTTTATATCTAATCGCTCTAACTCAAGATCATGCATTGCCACAATACCGAGTAAGGCCCGAATCGAATCAGTAGCTTGACAACCGAGAGAACACATCTGTGAAGTCAACACACGGAACTTGATCAGTAACCTTTAGCGACCAATCTAGCTTTATATCTAGCATCTTCAACTCCTGGTGTTCCTTCTTTCCTTTTAAATACCCATTTGCAAATGAACTATTTTCTTATCTTTTCAGCTTCACTAAGTCCCAAGTGCCATTTTTACGAAGAGATTCCATCTCTTCTTGCATAGCAATCATCCATTTATGAGAATCTTCTCGACAGGCGCCTCAATATGAAGAAGGTTCTTCACTAAAGTCAATATCCTCGGCTATATTTAAAGCATAAGCAACCAAATCAGACTTGACATACCTCTTTGGAGGTCTAATATCTCTTCTAGGCCTATCTTTAGCAATAGAATATTGCAATGTCAGTGGTGGAACAAAAGTGGTAGCATCCTTTACCTCCGGATTTGATGGTAGTGTTGATTGAGATTGCGGTTGTATATTTTCGACCGGTCGAAAAACTCCACCTGAAGTGCTTATTTTCTCGCCGTTTGTCGAACATTCTCCGTAAGGTGAACTTGAAGCATTGCAGCATTCATCAAATATAACATCTCTGCTAATTATCACCTTTTTGGTTTGAAACACCACAATTTATAACCTTTGACCCCAAATTTATAGCCAAGGAAAATACACTTTAAGGATCTAGGTTCGAGCTTACCATTATTCACGTAAACGTAGCGGTGACATCCAAATATTTTCAAATTTGAATAGTTACCTGGACTAATTACCATATTTCTTCGGAGTTTTCTTGTTTATAGCAATCGAAGGAGATCGATTAACAATAAAGCAAGTCAGAGAAACAAACTTCCCAAAACGATTTCGAAGAGCGGCATTGGAAAGCATACATCGCACTTTTTCAATCAAAGTCATATTCATTCGCTCACTACCCCATTTCTTTGTGGAGTATGGGGAACTGTGTAGTGCCTTAATATTCCTTCTGATTTACAAAAAGCATCAAACTCACCAGAACAAAACTCCAAACCATTATCTGTACGAAGACGTTTTATATGTTTACCAGTCTGTTTCTCAATAAGGGTTTTCCATTCTTTAAATGTTTGAAACACGTCACTCTTTTGTTTCAAAAAGAACACCCAAACTTTTCGAGAGAAATCATCAATCATAGTCAGCATATACTTTGCACCTCCTGTAGAAGGCACCTTAGATGGTCCCCAAAGATCTGAGTGTATATAATCAAGTGTTTCCTTCGTGTTGTGAATACCGTGAGAGAATCTAACTCTCTTCGCTTCCAAAAATACAATGCTCGCAAAATTCCAAATTAATGTAATACGCCCATCAAGAAGTCCTAGTTTGCTTAGTTCTCGCCTCTTTCTCACTCATATGCCCAAGGCGCATATGCCACAATCTGGTAGTATCAACGTCTGATAGTGTAGGAGAAGTTACAGCTGCTTCACCTGTAACTGTAGAACCTTGAAGGACATATAATTTGGCAGCCCTTTTAAAACCTTTCATTGCAACCAATGCTCCTTTGGTGATCTTCAAACTCCACCTTCACCAAATAACTTGTACCCTTTTTCATCAAGAGTACCCAAAGAGATGAGATTTCTCTTTAGATCCTGGTACAAATCGACATCACTCAATGTCCTAACAACTCCATCAAACATCTTAATTTTTGATTGTGCCAATTCCAGCAATCTTACAAGGTGCATTATTTCCAACCAACACAACACCCTTAGAAACAGTTTCATATGTTGAAAACCAATCCCAATTGGAACACACATGAAACGTGCAAGTTGAGTCCAAAATCCATTCCTCAGAAGGATTGGAGACACCATCAGAAGTAACAAGGAGTTTAGGATCAAGATTCAATTGTACGCAATCCTCAGGTTCGCTGTTGCAAACAATTAGAAGTTCTCCATCATTTTTATCATCTGTTGCAATGCTAGCTTCACTGTAATTATCTAGTCGCTTTCCATTACGATTAGCGACTTCTCTCTTAATTTTGATTCGCAACTTGTAACATCTCAGACTTGATATGACCTTTCTTCTTGCAATAATTGCGACTTATCTTTATTTCGTGATTTTGACCTACTTCTATTGTTATAACCTCCAGTAATTCTTATCATGAGTCCTTCCTCGAACAACAAGGCTCTCTCGCTTGAGCCTCGGATCCAAAGAAATCTCTTTCATCTTCTCCTTAGAGAACAGTGCATCATACACCTCATCCAAAGTAAGAGTATCGTGACTATATAGAATAGTATCTCTAAAAGATACATAAGAAGAGGGCAACGAGCACAATAAAATCAAAGCCAAATCTTCCTCATCATACTTTACCTCTAAAGCCTCCAGGTCAGAAACAACTTCTTTAAAGGTAGTAAGGTGATCTTCTAGAGACGTACCTTCAACCATACGATGGGAATACAAACGTTGCTTGAGATGCAACTTACTAGTTAGACTTTTTGTCATACATAGCTGCTCCAATTTTAACCATAACGCAGCAGCAGTTTTCTCCTTCAAGACGTCCTGTAAAATTTGGTTTGAAAGATGAAGATGAATCTGAGATAAGGCTTTTCGATCCCGTTGTTTTCATCTGCCGTCCATGAAGCCGGCATCTTATCAAACCCCAACAGTGCGTCATCCAAATCCATCTGTGCAAGCACTGCTCGCATCTTAACCTGCCATAGCGAAAATCTAGTGTTGCGATCTAAAAGCGGAATTTCATACTTCATGGTTGCCATTATCGTAATCAAACCTTAGCTCTGATACCAGTTTGTTAGGAATACGAACGATAACTGGCAACAAGATTATAGAACAAAAGAAAGAACACGCAGATTTGTTTTACGTGGGAAACCCAAGATCTGGGTGAAAAACCCACTGCAGAGACCGAGAAAATTTCACTATATCAGAGATGGTTACAAGAGGAGATAATTTTCTAACTCTTACTATCAAATGCCATGAGCTCTATGGCATGTATATATAGGAGAAAAACAAACCTATTATTACTAGGATAAGAATACTAATCCTCGTAGAATGAGGAATATAAATCCTAATGGAATAGATAAACACCAATATCAGGATAATAGGGATAAAATCCTAATCCCAATAGAATTCTTCAACTTTTCCAAATTTGATTCGAAATAGAATTCGGGTCACAATCCCAACACTTACGACAGAAGAATCATCCAATTTAAGTTTCATCAACCTGCCCCCAAACCTCAAAAACTTGACTCTAATTGGTGAACACGTCTCTTTAGAGCAAATGGAGATGATTGAGAGATTGGAGTACCTCGAGGTTCTCAAATTATACAAACTTGAATTTGAGAAAGAAAAATGGGACACAAGTGAAGATGCATTCCTACAACTTAAAGTCTTGAAACGAATGTGGGTACAAATTTCAGAATGGAATGCATCAAGTGATGCCTTTTCAAGTCTTCGCCGACTTGTATTGGCAGGATGTGACAGTCTAGAAGCAATCCCATCCTTTTTTGGTGATATTTCAACGTTACACACAGTTGAGTTAATTGAATGCTCCAAATCTGTCAAAAAATCTGCAGAGCAAATTAAGAACTACCAAATAGACATGGGAAATGAAGAGCTCCAAGTCATAGAATTTGATTACAACTAAATGGAGACTTCAATGCTTGTTAGTATACTACAAGTTACTAATATTTCCGATTTCATTTATTCCCACGGATTTCGAACAATTTCTTTTCTTGTAGATTTCAACATTTCTGACATTAATAAGTGAGTCTCTCATCTTTTTTTCCCTTCATTCTTGCTCTAGTTATTTTCATTTACTACTTTTTCAGTATTATTATGAGCCACTTCATGTAATTCTATGAATTACTCACTATACAAAAGCTTCTCTTTTATTTGTCTGTCTTTTGGGCATTGATTGCCATCATATTTAGAATTCAAAATGTAGGTTCTTTATGTTATACACTATAATTTTATCTTATGACACCAAGGAGATGCATGGAGTGTGACCGTAAGATATAAGCCGGTTTACATACATGTTTTCTGAACCGGAAGGCCAGCCTCTAAGAGATTCAATCATCATCATATGCCTCTCAACAAAATGAGACCTTATAGTCCAGCGACAGCCTCCATGCATTCCTTGTCCTGTTGATTAAGAAGAAAGATGGGACTTCGAGATTTTGCATCGATTACACACAATTGATTAAAAAAATTTACCATCTAAGATGAGTACCCCCATGCACTTGATCAATTAAGGGGCTGTAGATGGTTTTCAAGATAGATCTGATGGGGAGGCATCAACAAATATGGACAATGTAAAAGTTTCAGTCAAAATTCTAATCAACGACCAGAATATATCATGTTTTGATTCTGATTTAAATATGCTACACGATATGCTACATCTCTATGTATAATGTACATGCACATTAAACTATTACTAAATAACCACGGAAATGATAAGGTACCATCGATGGTGTGTGCCTTAGTTATGGCATCATTGATGGCATTTTCGGAGGTCGATCTGACCCCCGGTTTGAAATCCGGGACCAGATCTGAAATCACAATAATGCCAAAACTTTGACCGTGGCCCACTGTCGCCAAAAATTTAAATGCCTCGAACTCCCATCGCCGTCTTTGATTCCAGATCTGGCCCGTAATTTCAAAACCTCGAATAATCAACCCTAAAATGTCATCGATGGTGCTATAACTAAGGCACCATCGATGGTACCCTATCATCCCTGTAAATAACCACTAACTTACTATTGTATTATAAAATGTAACATAATTATACAGCATTTTAACAAAATAGAAATGTTTTATAATATAATATATAATATAATGGCAATAATATAAAATGGTAATAAATTTTTTGTAAGCTTTTTATTAATGCACTTTTCTAGTACGTGCAACAAATAGCTACAAATTTTGTAAAAGTATTTCTATTAGCCAGAGTTTTATTAAATTCTCATTTTTATTAAATCTTGCAATGCCAGCAAATTTATTCACATTACATTTTCATTCTACAGAAAAGTAGAGTGTACGAAAAACCAATACAAAGTTATCACATCAATCAACACAATAAATAAATAGCTGAAAACGATAATAAATATGACCAGTTGAAGCGATACTCCAAAAAAAAATTCTTCTGGACAAATAAGCAACAACCCAGCTGTATCATGTAACTACAGTTTTAACGACTTTAGAGTCTGATTTCTGCATCATTCACAATCACTCTGCTTTTCAATCTCATCCTCTAACAAAACTACCTACCATTTGTATTACTGCTTGTTTAATCCCATTAGACGAAAGTTAATTCAGACACCGTGAAGATTAATTCACACACCATAGAGACAAGGTCCTGGCAAATCAACATTGGAAGCTAACAAATAAAATCCGCACAAACCACAAGGTATTCGGGCAAAAGCCCAATCCAACAAAAGACGAATCCTTCGAGAAAAACAAGACACAAATCATTTTTCAGGGTTTCAGTTGGCTTTGTTAAACAACCCAATTCGACAAACAACTCAAGCATAGCATTATTATCCAGGCGTCTTTGCAAACACACTTAGCAATAGAACATAACCCTCTTGACATTATCCCTGAGCTGAGGCAGGGGCCTAACTGCAGCACTGGCTCCAGGAGCTCTTGTAGCTCTTGCACCTGGACCAGGACCAGCACCTCGACCAGCAGCACCGCTGGTCATTGACCCACTGTCAGATGTCTCCATTTCCATGTAGAACCGTGCACGAAAAGCAGCCAAATGGGCATAATATGCAGGTGGCACTGTCAAAATTACAAGGGTAACAAGAAGATTGACATGAAGATAGTGCATATGTACAAACGATCAAAAAATGGTACAAAAACAACATAAAAAACCTACCAATGGAAACAGATCGTGTGCACCTTGCATATCTACAGAAGCAAAAAGTGAAATCGATAAGCAATAATACAATATCGTCTTCTTGTGCAGTCATGTCCCAGCATAATTTATAGCAGAGAAGACAAGAACTTACGTGTAGCAAAGGTTATTTGTAAGAGACTGAAGATCATCAGCATTGAATTTGTTCTCATCCCACAGTACATGGTAATGAGCTGGCCGGCTGGTACCCTGTAATCAGACTGAATCCTAAGCAGCAGCAGTTTCCCATGAAGGATAATGTGAAATTCCAAATTAGTAGTAGAGATACCTGTATCCCAGCATGGCTGCAGAGGTAGAAGTCAAACTCTGTAGGGTGGCAGATTTTCGAGTCTACAACAGTGCCTGTAAAAATTCATAGAGAAAGTAGATAAGAATGTGGAAATTAATGGTTGATCATGTATGAAAACCTGAAACAGCAACAGGAATTAAAAGCTGTACCAGGAAGTATATTTCCACTTCGGTCAACTGCATGCCTGTCACGATGGTCGCTGGCAAACAGCCTGGTATGGTGACGTTTCTGAACCACAACAAAGGTAACAGGGGGCTGATAGTTTGGTTCCAAAGACGCACATGCCTGAATTGGATTCAACATAAATTAGCTTTTAAATATGTACTTGAAATTGTAAATTGGTTCTTAGACGCTAAATGATAAAGCGAGAAACCTAAAAGACAATTTACCTTACGGATTGCATCGAGTTCATAGAGCAACACTTGATAAAACTGTCCTTCACTGACACCATCCCTGAAAATAGACAAGGCGTAGTGAGAGGGAATAAAATGTGACGAGTCAGTAAAATGGATACTTTACAAGACAGTTAATATATAAGTGCTTTGAAAACACCTGTAGAAAATAATTCGCTTTGGTTTCTCTCCAGTCGCTCTATGGAAAGAAATAAGTAGCTCTCTGAAAAGAAGAAACAGAGAGGGAGAAGGCCACCAAAAAGTTACGATCCCAATGATCATAAGGCAGTGGTTTATTAAATAATAACAATAATAAGGGAAGTTCTCTTTTCAGATGTTTCCATACCTAATCATGCCACCAGTCATTGTCCCTTTAACTGGATCTTGCCAGGTTTTATACAAATCTTGAATCAGTTCTTGCCTATGAGCTTGAGCACAGACCAAACCAGCATACTTTGTAACTTCTGGCCAATCTTGGGAGGCTACAACCTGAAAAGAAACGTTAATAATCAGAAAGAAACGGCAGGAGACTTAAAGCTCGGAGTGGAAAATTAAAGAATCTTACAGCAGCAATGGATGGGCTTGAGTCCTCCCCAGGGTGGGGATGGGTAACATCAGCACCAAATATGATAGTAGGCTTATCACTGACGAGGGGTATGCGCCTCGAGAGAGCATCAACTAGGACCGTGTTTCTCCCTCCAACCTTCACATTAATCTTCAAAGCAACATTGGCAAGATACTGTTTGCTCATCTTGTAAACATGTTTTTGCAAACAGCACTGCGAGACAATGCCTAAATCCGTCTCACATATGCGTTTCAGATCACCTGCATAAACAAAAAATATAACAACCAGCAGAACCTAACATATTTTGTGTTCACAAGTTTGGAAAAGGAAGGCCTGTTGATTTTAAAAGTTAAGCCTCTCTTACCATAAAGAGAGCCATTGTTGTCAGGTAAAATAACGATTAACAAATCAAGCTCTTTTCTTTGGGGATGCAGTTTTGTCATGACATCATGATACCTAGACTTCAAGACTCTCTCCACCTGATCAGGCCGGCCACTCACAACTGGCAAGAGAGGCTCGGGATTGACAGCCTGTAAATAGAAACATAAAATCAGAGAAAACATTACTTTTTAGTGTTTATTTGTGGAGATTTACATATAAATTATTTTGCATGTGTGGTTACCACGTAGAAAAGAGATCGAAAAGGCAAACAAAGTTATAATATCACTCAAAAGTGAGTTAAAAACATATATTATAAAATCTTAACCAAACAAGTAAACTACAGCAGGACATAACAGAATTCAAATGGTATTACCATGCCGGAAGTTTTACACATTTGAGCAAGCTCTTGGCAAAAAGTGTGTGCCATACCACCTTGCACATTACGAGCAAAGTTGATGCAGATCCAGTTATTGATTGTGCCACCATTAACCATCCTCTGCATGACACCAACAAAACAATCAAATTCAGAAAAAATAATATATATATATATATATAACACAATCACTAGGTGATAAAAACTAAGGTTTCAGTGGAAGCGGAGAGATATCACTTACAATCAAATAAGAACATACTATGCATTAAATCTACTCATGAATTTCAGACATTAGAAAACAATCCAAGGTTGCAGCATTAAAGCTATCATGTAAGCCTGCTAGTGCTCTCCTACACACTAGTGTGTAGGAGAGTGTGCACACTCCATGACGTGGCGCCACATCATCTAAAAAAATTTTTTTTTTAAATTGTTTTTTTTTTTTTTTGGAATCTACGATTAGTGAGATGACTAATACATAACTGCCCCCCTGATAGCAGGGGGTTATATGCCCCGCACGAATTTTTGAACGGCAGTGTGCACGGGAGTGTGTATGTAAGAGTGTGTAGGAGAGCGGGAGCGCATGTAAGCCATGCATGGTATACAGTAGAGAAATCAGCACCATGTATCAGAGAATATAATCAGCCAACTACCACTCCCCCTCGAACTGACTAAAATTTAAGAAGAGCAACAAGTGTTCCTGCCTGATTCACATACACAGTCAAGGGATGTTTTCCCTTTTAATATAAAACGCTACATCAGTTCACATCTCTTGTTTGACAAGGAAAACCCACTTTAACATCGCAGTTACCTTATTCATCATATTCCACTGTCCAACTTGGGGCAGGCAATCCTTCTCCCGACCCGAATCATGATATTTGAGCTGCATCAGCAGAGTATAAATCAATTCACATAAAGAGGGAATTTATTGAGTAGAGACGAGAGATTCCAATTACCCGAGGAGCAGGCAAAACACGAGCTTCAACTTGAGCCAGCTTCTCGCTTATCTTAATCCCAAATTCCTTGGCAAATGGGTCCTCAGCATAAGCATTATGACGCACAGTCTGACAAGAAAATGTCAATTAGCTGCAGGAACTTGAAGAATGGACTAGTGAACAAGATGCGCTATCTACTATAAGCTAATCCATTCAAATCCAAATAAACAACAGAACTGGATTAAGTACGTAGATACCTTAGGGTCAAACATGAACTCCACAATATACTACTGTACAAGCCATCATAGAAATTTACAGTAACAAATGATATAAAAGCAGGCACCAGCAACAACTAAGACATTGAATATATAAAATATTATGTTCTTCTCCCCATAATTTCATCTCAATGGAGAACCCAACTAGTCTATCAATAAGGAACTCCTAAGCAATATGCCCCTGTAAATAAAACAAAAGCAACTGCGTCTGTGTGTTTGCGAGTGCGCTATGCTGCACAGACACGTACATCCGTAGCCGGCAAAACACAACAGCCACAACTCTAAAATCTGTAAAATTGTTCATTTATATGGTACAACTTCTAATGTTGAAACCTTTTAAATAAGAGTAGGAATTTGTGATAATATACAGTCAAACCAATACACTTTTATTTCCAAAGAAAGTAGCGTCCACCAATTGTAGATACCAGATACAAGAGCAATACAGGTGTATGTCACCCTAATTGAAGGGTCCATACAACATATTGTGGTTGGGTTTTATATGTAAAGACTAACCTGAAGAATATCCTGCTCCCTTTCATATGGACGCTGACATGTGACCTTGAGGAGTGCAGTAATCTGCTTTTCATTCAATCTCTTGGAGTACCTCTGACCTTCAACGATCTTGCACACCTGGATTACAAGCAACATTTTAGTACCCCATATTTAAGAAGTTTAGCCAGTTCTGTAACTCCAGCACTTCAGTACCATGCTGTAGCCATGTCGAGCAGTTAGCACAACACAAGATATTTGTACAGAAAATTGGAACAAACTCTCCTATGCCAAATAATTGCAGGTGTACACCCAGGCACAACCATAATTACCAAAAAGCACATGCCTAATGTTATCTAACTACATTTATGAATGACATGTTCCCATAACCATTCTAGAATTAAAGAATATTGACCAACATCGCAGAATTTGAGAAATGACAACTCAAGTCTGCCAATCAAACCCATGCATGTGTCCAACTGCCATAGACCAAGTCGAGCAACAAAGCTAGCTCATAAATTTAAAAAAAAAATCAAGTAGCCTGACCTCCATTGGCAAATAATTTGGCCTCTGCTGATTTCCAACTTGTAGACAAGGCAATTGAGTATGTTGAATGAAAAACCCGTAGGTCTCTTGGAAGTATTCAACCACAGATTTCATTGTCCCCCTTTCATCAACGGGAAAGCTAACAAGACCACAGAGAAATGTATCAGATAACTGAAATCATATATGCTGATAATAATAAATTCAATCCCACAGTGACCACAAGTAATCAGCATTTGCTGTCATAAGAGAATAACTAAAGATAGTTTAGGAGGCAAAATATCAATTGGCCAGACCACATGATTGCTTCACAAGAGGAATAACTAAGTTTCAAGAATAATTAGGTCTTCATTAAGATCTCGTTTGACAAAGCTTGAAAATTAATACTTCTTCCATTCATTTTCAACGACTCTTCGAAACACAATTGCCATAATTTCATATTACTTATTAACCACATGTTTTAACAAAATGAGTTTTCTATCCCAAAAATATTTTTATAAAACAAACCCTAAAGGTCAAATTATAACATACAACTAGTTTGAAGAAGCTTCGTTTAAGAGTAACTCTGAATCTTGTTGGTAGACTCTGAGATTAAAAATTGAAAAGCTTCATGGAGAAAGATGAAAAATAATATTTTCTGTAGAGGCATTGAAAGAAAGTGCAGAAAACAGTTGTGAAAATCCTTTTAAGAAACAAGCACTTAATAGACACACAGTTACTGATCTTACGTTAATTCACGTGTAGCTTGGGGTGTCAAACCAGAGATGCGGTATTTTCTACGCATGTTTCCTCGATGAGTAACCTCCACCTTTACTCCTCTGAGCGCTTTCTTGATCTGTAGTTCAAGAGACATACATTTAACTATATAGTGACAAGGACATTCCTTTGACATGAATTACAAAAAGTATGTCAGCTAAAATCCGGGAATGGTTTAGTAGACTTGGCTCTTAACAGATTAAGAAAGACATAGTTAAGAGGAGTAAGGAATGTAAAAGCTCCACCAGGAAGTGCACATGTCAATTGCACTTGGGACTGCTGAGCTATGGCCAGAGCCAGAATTATTCCTCACGATGCCCAAAAGAAATTTGTTGATCTTTTGCATGCACATTTCCAACATGCAGTTTATCAATTTGCATGAATTTTGGCCTAGTCATGCCCAACCAATAAATGAGCAATATAGAACATTTATATATAAAAACCATACACATAGACCTAAATGCTAAGGATGAATGTATGTTTCAAGAAGAATGAATAAGACCGTTCAAAAATCATCGCGACTCTACATACTTCTACCAACTGAAAATTTAAGAAAATTTGTTATGCTAAAAGGGTCAAAACAGAATTGGACCATAACACCACATCTAAACCCAATCCAAATTGGGTTAGCAGCAGACCGTGGAACAAATCACCGTGCCTCGAGTCGGGCCAGCCGAATCCCTATGGAATCATAGAACACCTACTGCATGTATCAACAAGAAGGGTATGTCTAACAAGGTGTTTATACAAAGTTAAAGGGGTGGATTCTGGAGAAGTGAGTGGTACTTGTAGATCCTACAAAATATGTAAACAGAAAGTAGTTTGACCAAAGTGTTTGTTCACAGAGGTATACTAAAACATATAACACATGAAAACATACCTGAAATGTAAACAAGCAAGCTAAATTTCTGTGTATGCGTGTGTTCATTGGGTGGGGGTGAAATGGTTAAAAGCATAGATGCAGCCAAACAGTCATCATGACATATACAGTACAATATCTAACCTTCACTCGGTCAGCATCAGATAATGGTCTAGCTGAAACATCCCTATTAAGAAGCTCTGTAACAAATTCAATCACAGGGAGTGGCTCAATGAAAGCTGTTGATGACATATCTGCAAAAAATAAGTACATAAATAAAAGAGAAACAAGAACAGATTATAATCACAAAATAATATGGAAAGGCAAATCCGCCTACATAGCAACTAGTTCTCTCATTAGCCAAAAATTTTATCAACTTGTTTCCAAAATAAAAATGAATACAAATAAAAAGTGGATCAGAACCGATGAGAGTTGCTAACCAATATTCAGTGACAGTCCCATCTGGGTGGGGCGAATGCTTTGGTAAAAACCACGCCAACTTTCAAGCCCTTCACCGAGAGGCTGCCTTCTCCCTAAATCAGGTGAATAAAAAGAGCGCCCAACAGGACAATACCTACAAGCGGTAGAAACATTAGTCCATATGCAACAACAAAAACTTATAATATTAATGACTGAAAGTGGCAGTAACACACACCGGCTTGTCGGCAATTCCCGCAAAACAATGTCCAGAACCTGAAGAGCCTCTTGGGGTGCATCAGCCTGCCTTCCTTGTAAAAACATGCCTAGATGATGCAAATCAGCACGTGCAGCGAACTTTATTACAACCCTGAACTCCCTCTCACGTCTGCATCCAACATCAAAATAAAAGTAGAAAAGAGTTCATCCCTTAGACTCCTTGAAGGATCCTGAAAAGACAAGTAAAATTCAAGGACCTGACACCGCCTGGACCATCCTCTTCATCAATAAGTGGGATTCTGAATTCATTTACAGTAAAAGGGAGAGGGCCAGCAGTGTATAGACTCTTTCTTCCATCATAGGCCGGGAGCCTCCTCCCGAGATGAGATTCCCTATATAGCTTCACTAACTTCTCCATGACAGCACGGTTAACTCCACGGGATGTGACTTCAGGTGTCATTGATACCTAGTACTCACAGAGCTGGAGTTAGTGTTTCACTCACAACAAAATTGTAGAAAGTAAAGCATCTACCAAAAAAATAGCCACAACTGTGGCAGAGGCCACAGCAGAAATAACTCACATCATACTGATGCAAATCCTTATCAGGCAGTTCAGCAAAGAAGTGGTTGGCCTTGACAACACACCGGGTGCCAGACACACCCTTTCCAGGCCGAAGAGGAAATCTCATTGACTTGCTAGATGCAGGTTGCATTGCTTGCCTTGAGGTCCCTTCCGACTGGACACCCAGTTTCACAATCTGCTCGGTCACTTCTGAAGCTGAAGGCTCAGGTGACTGTGACGAAGAGCCAGCATCCACATTAGTGCCTGCAGAGCTGCCATATGGCACTGGAGCAGTGGTCACTGTGGGTGGATATGGAGCTTGCGTAGCTTGGTGCAGCTCGGGAGCTGGTGGCCTAGGTGGTCCACCAGCAGGTGCCCCAGGTCCACGGCCAGCTGTGGGGCCACCGCGGCGCTGAGGTTGTGGTCCTCCCCGCTGATATTGCTGACCACGGCCCTGCTGATATTCAGGAGGCCCACCATAGGATGGCTGTGGGGGCGTTCTGCCACCACCACCACGTCCTCCATACCCACCACGCTGCGGTCCCCATCCTCTTCCTCCTCCAGCTTGTTGTGTAGGCTGTAATGGCTGCTGTGCAGGTGGACGTTGAGTGCTGCCTCGTCCTCCGCTAGTTTCCTGGGACTCTGAGCTTTCACCTCCACCAGGGAGTTCAGTTCGCCTCTTCCTCACCATATTGTATAGGCTACACAAAGGGGCCAATGGAAACTATCAAGTATTAATGTCTGACATGATGCAGTTGCAGACATACCACAGGAAAGGTAGTGCGATGGCATAAAAAGTATCTCCAAGGAAACAACAATAAAATTTGTGCAAAAAACCACTCAAAATATTTTCAACAACGTCCAAACAAAGTAAACCCAAAACAATTACTTACAGCAGAAAAGTATGCACCATTCAGATAAAACAGGCACAATTTTCATTCAAACTGAACCAACTAGAGTTTCTAATATGTTACATGCAGTAACTAAAGAGGGCCTCTTCAGAACCAGCTGTAATAGAAGAAATGGTAATACGGTTTAAACGCACACAAAAAGCATAATAGCACAGCTAAACCTGTATTTGTCCAAACACCTTCGGGTGCATTGAGTTTGGTCACAAAACAGCAACAAAGAAAAAAGGATGTTGCTTAATATAGAAAGTTAATAGAGATAAGTTTGAAACAATATTTTGCTGGCGGTGTGGTTAAAAATGTGTAAAAAAAGCGATTCAAAGGTTTTCTAACAAACACTAAAAATAACTTTATGAACAAGCTTAATGACTTTTGAGACTTTGTAAATCTTAATGTTTTGTCCTTGTGTTGAGATTTCCTAAATAATAGTGCTAACTGCTTCCTACGATCTGTACATCGTCTTTGCTTTGCTCTAGGATATGATACTTATTGTTCTCCCCACATTAAATTCCATTTACTCGAAGTAAGTGTTAGGTGTGTGATTGAAAATGGGAGAAAATGTATTAAAATAATTGTATGAGTGGTTGAAAACGATGAGAGAGAAAAAGTTAGTGAAATTTAATGTGTATAGAACAAGGCACTTTCTAAGCGAACTTTCCTCCAAAAAAATCAAACATGCTCTTAAACAAGAGCATTCTTATGCACTTTGTACTAGAGCAAACTTTTCTTTTTGTACATGTAACACAGTCCAGAGGTTTGCAAGCAAACTAAATATTTTTGACACAATGTGGGAAATGTGGCCTTCAAAAATTCCAAAAATTGTATGAGCAACACCACCAAAAATTGCCACTCGTGATCTACCATTCAGAAAAATACTGAGTGAAAATGATAAAGAAGTTTTAAAAAATAATGACGCAATGAGCATACAAAAATGTTTGGAGGGTTAAAAAAGATTAAAAACCTAAATCACAGAAATAAGAGAAACCAAATAAAACCCTACCACCAAAAAATGATAATTATTTACTAATAAAAGAACGAAAAGGAAGGAAGAGTAGAGGAGGAATTTCGGAGTCAAAAAAGGGTCCAAAACTTCGGGAAAATCAGAAAAAACGAGCAGGTAAAAGTCAGACTGTTTCAAAACCTTTGCTCGTCAGAATGTCATATAAAGGCCTCGAAACAAAGACATTTATATCAATAAAAACCCTAAGATCCGATCACCGTCAAATGAAACTATAAGAACGAAACAAAATTAACTGAGACGTGACACTAAAAAGCACAGATCCATCTAGATCTAACATATAACAGATTAAACAACACATGACCTAGACAAAAACACACATTTAACACCAGAAAGAGCAAATTCCAGTGCTAGTTTTTTTCTTTTTAACCTGAAAACTGATTATATTTCGTACTGTTCACGAACGCCGAAGCACCTCGTACGACCCTGTGTTGACGGAGAAATACTGCGCAAACAAAAAGCAAAAACTGTGAGTATATAGGGAGAGTGATCGGTGGGAAGCACAAATAACGCGGAGACTCACATGGGAATTGGACAAATATACCCTCTATCGATGAAATAGAACTACAACAGAGTGAGGGTAGGCAAATGGGATGCTGATTTGAACGAAAGAAAATGGGTAAATTTACATGGCGTTGACGGATGAATTTTAATATATTTTTATTTTATGAGTAGAAATAGAAAATGAGTAAAGTTAGATGGTGAAAATTTAATGAATGAAGAGATATATGGAATGTGATTTGTTTGATCAAATTTAAAATTTGAAAAAATGTATTAAATTGCATTAAAAACTTACTGCTAACAGCCTCAATGGTGACCAAATTTGAAGTTCTAATCAATTGCTCACTGTGTTTTCAAATATAATTGAATGCTCATAAACAGCAATACAATACCAAACTAAGTTTTATTCCCTATAAGTAAGAATCGATTATATGGAACCATACGAGAAATCACGTCGAATCGTAAATGTGAATTTTTCTACGTCATTCATTCTTATCCAAAATTAGTTCTCATCTACTTGCCTAACACATATATCCTTACGAATTATTTGTATCAACAATATTAACAGTCTTCCTTTACCTTTTCTTATATTTCCTACGCTTATATCATTCACTCTTCCTAGTGGGTGCACTCTCAAGTCTCCATAATATATGTTCAAATCATCTTAATCAATTCTATCTCGTTTTATCCTCAATGGGGACCATTCCTAATCTACCGCAAATCTCCTCATTTATAATTTTAAGCCTGATTGGGATTCAATTTTTCCAAAATTTTCCACTTTTTTCAATTTTTTTCTCTCTCCTAAATCAATCACATCCGCATATCTTATCACATCTACAAATCTCAACCACTCATTTTCTATCCCCTTTTACATTAAAAACCATTATAATATATTCCTAATCACCCTTTTTGTCTTTTCTAATTTTACCATACATTTATCTCAACATACGCATCTCCACTACACTCAGTTTTTGTTCATCTATTTTGTTGATTGTCCAACACTTACTACCACATAATAAAGTTGGTCTTACAACTATTCGATAAAATTTTTCTTTCAACCTCAGAGACATATTACAATCACATAAAATTTTAATGGCACCTCTCCACTTCATCTACCATGCATTAATCCTATAATTTACATCATCATTTATATAAGAAATATTTTAAACCACTGAGCCTAAATAACAGAAACAATCACTCTTTGGTACCATTTCACCACCTAGCTTAACTAAAAGAGGATCCACCCTACTCCTACCACTAAATAGGCACTCTATATATGCTGTTTTTATCTACTTGACCTAAAATCGCGAGCGTCTAAAGTTTGTTTCCATAGTTCTAATTTATCATTTATACATGCCTTAATCTTGTCAACTAAAACTATATTACTTACAAATAGCAGACATCATGGTACTTCATTTTTTAATATATCTCGTAAGCTCATCCATAGTTATAGCAAACAAAAAAGGGTTCAGTGCAAAGCTCTGGTGTAATCCTATTGTAATCGAGGAAGTTATATGTCGTGCCATCGTATGTCCTAACATTTTTAACTACACCCTCATAATGTATTTGACTATATTTCTATATTTAAGAGATATATTTTTCTTCATTAAAACACTCCAAAGCACATCTCTAGATACCTTATCATAGGCTTTCTCGAAGTCCATAAAAACTATGTATAAATCTTTCTTTCTAACCCTATATTCTCCATTAATTGTTTAAATAAATGAATTGGTTCTATAGTCAATGGGCCCGGCATAAACCCAAATTAGTTTTCTCAAATTGGGACACTGCATCTCAACCCATGCTCAATTACTCTCTCCTATAATTTTTTAGTATGAATCATAAGTTTTTTTCATTTTTAATACAAATTAGGGATCATAATGGTAGGGTATAATATCTCGAATCCAGGACATATCGATAAGGGGTGACTCATAAGTTTTATAAGCAACTTTATGTTGACAGCGCTGGAAAAGCACTAGCAACAAAAATTAACTACCCCGCGACGGGCCCCTTGCATTTGAGGGGTTGCGATTGAAATTGTCAGCGCTAGCACAATAAATTCGCGCCAGTGCTGGTAAGAGAAAAATTCTACAAGTTTTATTCATCTATAATTAGAACAGTTTTGTATATCACTCTTATTCTTTTATAACGGTATCAAAGTACCTTTTCCCTATTCATCCGGCATTTTTTCACTATACCAAATCTCATTAACAGGTTTAGTTATCCATTTTATACATATCCCCCATACACTTCCAAACCTTAATTAGGATACCATCCAAACCTACTATGTCTTTAATTTTCATTCTTATTAAAGCATATTGAACCTAACCTTTATTAATCTTCCGTACAAACTCAGGATTAGTCTCATCTAAGGGGACTGTAATGTCACCGAGATTATTATTTTTATCCCCATTAAAAAGTTTATCGAAATAGTCTTGCCATCGTTGTTTAATCTCATCGTCTCTTACTCACACTTTACCATCTGTGTTCTTTATGCATCTTATACCAGTTAAATCTCTACTCTTCTTTTCCCTCATGTTCAGAATTTTAAAGATTTCATTTTCTGCCTCTTTTGTATCCAATTTCCTATAACTTTCTTAACTTGCCTCTTAGTGTAAGGCACCTGACTATCACTAAATTTCTTAAGCTCTCTATAGCTCTCCCTCTTCGCCCTAACCGCTATTCTTACTTCGATCCACCACCAAGCTTTCTTCTTCAGAGGTGTCATACCCTTTTGATACCCAAATATCTCTTTAACCATTTTTACACAATGTATTATCCTCGCCCTTACTGTATTAACATCTTTGCTTCCCTCCCAATCGACCCCCTTAGCTAACTTATCCTTAAAAGCTAACATCTCACGCCCTTTTAACCTCCACAACTTAATCTTTGGCTCATCTATTCTCACAACCCTCTTTTGTCAATCCTTCATGTGAATATCTAAAATTAGGAGCCTATGTTGTGTGGTGACATTCTCCCCTAGAATAACTTTATAATCTTTACAAATGTTATTTATCTTCATTTCTAGTTAAACCTACTCATATATGTCACTAAATAAGTTTCTCGCTTCTCAAACCAGGTATTCAATGCCCTTAAGTCGTATGCCGTGGTAACTAAATGCTAGTCGAATTTTATTTCTCATCAATGATCAAGCGTTCACCAACCTAAATTTGAAATATATTTATTAATTGTGTGCATAACGACATTATCCATAGAGCTAATTAAATTTATTTTTCGAAAAAATAAATTTATCTACGAGAACTATTTTAAATGAAAAAATAAATAAACTATCAGAAACGCCACTTTATCAAATAATACTTGCATCGTATTTTTATGGTTTATATAGTTGTTTGTCCAATTCAATTGAATTTTTTGTACTAGTAATTGGTCTAGTTGGTTTCATGTACGGTATTGTCAACCACGTTGGTGCAATCTGTTAATAAAATTAAATATTGAGTTAACAAGTGAGCGATAGTTAACAATAAGTAAAGTTTAGTGAACGCTTAGTTACATTTCAAAGTATGGTGAGTAATAAATTACATTTTCAAAGTTCAGTGACCATTCATTAAATTTACTCATAAGAAAAGCGTTGATTGGCTAGAGATGACATGGCTTCATGCCTTCACGAATATTACGACATTGACCAAAGGAAATACCTTATGGGATCATCGCGTGGCAAGAGTTCAGAGTTTACAACATTTTAACAAACTATTTGTTCAGCACATTCTAGAATAGTTTTTCTTATTCAACCTTACAAAATAAATTAGCATATCATATCTTCTCAATGGAATGGATTACAGTATTTCATTTTGGACTTTGATAAAGATCACAAAATTAATGTAGTGAGTCCCATGCAACAAGAATAGGAAAAAGTTACAATCCAAAACACGAAATATAGTGACAAGATATAGAATGTTGCGAACTGTAACAAACATCAATGGTGAAAAATAAATTTACAATTCCTATGCCTAGATAAATATTATTTCTAGATGGAATTAATATTTAGATATGATCTCACATAAGCTGTTAAATAGGAAAGATCTTGTAACTTCCATTGGATCGACACGGCAAAACAAGCTTGAATTACGACGACATGTACTAGCTTTATGATTTAAGAAAATAATTTTTGACTGAGTAAACTAATAAGTTAGCTGATAGCTAAAAAGATAATTGAGAGCTAACAAAAAAATTGAAAAACTAATTGATATAAATAGAAGCATTTGGTAAAATTAACTGAAAGGCAAACTAAAAAACTATAAAATGATGCAAAAAGAAATATTTAAAATAACTAGTTGTAACAAACGTGCATTGCACGTTATTTTTAAAGCTTTATAAGGTGTTATAGATTGATACCTTGTTAAAAAAAACATATGTTAGAAATGTAAACATTATTATTGTTGTATTGTTGTTATTTTTATAATTAAAACCAATGTGCGTTGCTAATTAAGTTCAAATTTTTATAAGGTATTATAGATTGATACCTTGTAAATATATATATATATATATATATCTATTAGAAATGTAAACATTATTATTGTTGTATTGATGTTATTTTCATAGTTAAATTTTAAATTCATGCTTATGTTGTTCATTCTGAACCTTAAAAAAAAAATCTCTCACATGTGTAATGAATAATATGCGCTATTACAAAAGAGCAAATTTTGCTCCCTAACTTCAAATTATGTTAACATAAGACATTAGTTATAAATCAAGTATGTTAATCATTAAAATATTTATTGTAATGATGCAAGAAAAACAATTGAGGGCACAATTAACAATCTGACAAATTAATGTGGAAACGCTTCATTATAATTAAATGTGGTGAGTGAAACAAAATATGTGACACGATCATACAATTAGCCTTTAATACATTACTATTATTATTCCATTTTTTCTTTAGGTTTATGAATTATTCAATAATTTTTTTGTTGTTGATGCAAAAGCATCTATATTTGGGGTGAAATTAATGCAGATAACAATGAAGTGATCGATGAATCTATTAAATAAGGGTAATGGATTCTCATTTTATTGTTTCTTTTTGCAAAATCAGATAAACGTCATTCATGAATACAATTAACAGATGTAAGGTATTAAAGGGATAATTCAAATATAAATTGAATAAAATAATCCAAATGATTTTAGAAAAAGTAGTTCAAAAGTGATTTTCAACTCTAAGACACTTTTTACATAGTATATAATAGGTATAGGTATACGTAGATTATAGTAGAAGTGTGTTTATATATAAAGAGAATTAGAGGAGAACTCCTAAAATTTGTAAATAGTAAATTGAATTTGTGATTCAATATTTTCTATTTTCAATATTTGGCCAAAAATGATTATCATAAATAAGCCACTTTGTTGATATTGATATAAGAATTCCCCTTTCAATGACATTTCAAAATTTGTTGATAATCTCATTGTATAACTGGGCCTCTATTTGATTCCTAACCAAAAAAAAAGCTGTATTAAATATCAATACATCTATAAACTCTATACATACGAAAACAATAGATGTATGCCTATAATAGTAAAAACAATTACCTATCTATCAATTAAGATTAGTTTGAAAATACCAATCATTCATTCAGCCACAGAATATGTTTTCCTTGAACTCTTTTGAGCTGCTACCACTTTGATGGACCATTCATCTTCGTATGGCAATAAACTCTTGTATAACCTTTAGCTTGCATGACATCATATCTTATCTTAAAATCTAAAATATGTGATGAAGAAAGCAGTGGGTACTTCAAATAAAATGATTTGGAATAATGAATTTATATAGTTGAGCTTCAGATCACATTTAATTAGATATTAACTCAAATTTTAGGGCACACACCAAATCCTTTACTATATGCATGAACCAATATACACATGCATGAATTCTTTCTAGGGTGAATGTTAAGTAAATGAACCCGTTTCAATGCCCCAATTATATTCCAAACATGCACGAAGAGATTTACTAACAATTAATAGGCTTAGGAATTTTAAAAATATGATCATATGAGGGAATGTTATCAACTAATTAAACGCAGTAAGGATAAAACGGTCCAAAAAATGATTCTCACATCAAGGCACTTTTTAATAGATTATAGATTATAGATAATATAGCAATATGATTTTCTAAAAAAAGGTCCATGGAACTTATCCAAAAATCTTGTAAAAGAAGTTTTCGTGATAAGTTCTAACTTTTGAAATAAGCTCTTCATGTCAAACAGAGCTTTGCTTGAGTAGAAGTAACTTACAAACTATCTAAATAAGTTATAACACGTAGCGAGGTCTAGAAGAAGACTTGATTGAAGGTAAATTAGAATGTGCACCTGTGTGATGTATATAGTAGATAAAAATGAAAAATTATTTATTTATTGCTCATGAAGAAAATCATCTTTCTATTCAAATTGGTTTGTTTTGCATCTTTACCATAAATCATAATTTTCAATCCAATACGATTTGTAATCCTCATTTACATTCATCGGATCAAAATTTTAATATATTTTAAGTTATCATGCATAGATATAAAAAAATCATTTGATTGTCACTAAATTATAATAAAAAACTAATATTTACCAATTTCATGTACAGGAATGATATATTCCAGTTAAAGTTCCAGTATTGACGTGGCACGTATTGGCGCGGTCACACAATAGCAGGTGGGCTAGTAAGTAGACTTTGCTGCCACACGGCAGTAAAGCGCAGCCGAGACGTCAAGCGCTGGAACTTTAACAAAGTTCTACTATTGAGAATGCATCATTTTTTATTTCAGGTATTTCCAATTTCTAGTTTATAGATTGGAAGGATACACATATTTAAAAATTCTTTTATGATAGAAAATTAGGACTACTTTCATATTAAATAGAGGTAATGACAAAAATAGCAAGTTCCTTTTTGCTAATCCCATTGGTGTCAATTTTTTTTCTTAAAAGCCAAAAATAGCATAAATTTCAAATTAGATGGTTCTGGCCTTGTTTGCATACTTCAAAAGAAACATTAAAATGAGTTTTTTGAAAGATTTGGTTTGAATGGAAGGAGGCTGCCGACACACCAGGGGGCCCACAAACCTGATCTTTCAAGCTTTGTTTGAATTTTCCTGCCCCTGTCAAATCACACACCACCTACCACCCTCCCAACTCACATGCCTTAAAGAAAGTCTGATAACCCCAACCGCATGGCTTAAAGGCTCCCAAAATAAAGCAGGCCCTCCATCATCCACCGGACACGAAGGTTTTCTTTACAGCCGATAAGCGTACCAATCACTAGAAGGGAAAAAAAACCTCCAACGAAATAAAGGAAGTCGGAAAAAAAGCTGCACCTCCTGCATTTCAGCCTTACTTTCATATGAGAAACAGTTGGAAAAAAAATGACAACAACAGGGGAATGTTATACATCTAGAGGACCCCATCTCCATTGTAAATTGCAAGAGTTCAGATTCAGAACTAGCCATGACCTGGGAAGGATAATCTCAGCAAGAACACATTCAGGTTTGAAAGAACTCTGCTACTCATTTTTCTTTTTTTCTTTTTTATTTTGGCCTATTCCTTTACAATCTTTATTGATTACCATTGAAAAGTGCAAAAATAAAGTATATATATACTGTAGAGTAGAGAATTTGCGTTAGTTTGAGATGGAAATATTACAGGCGCCGTCACCAATTTCAGGCCGTTTACTGAGAATTTGAAATTTTTATGACCTTTTAAATGGGCTCTACAATTTGTATCTACCACCAGACCATGGTTAATATATAAGTTGAAGCATATGGTTGGTTCATATACCGTGCCTTTCTTCCCTGTTATATGGAGATGGAGGAGTTTGTTGTTTCCTTTTATTTTTAACAAACATTGACCAATTCTAAAGATTGTGCATTTCATACTCAACGTGTTCGACAAACAGCCAAGCTAAAGTTGTTGACATTCCCACAACTTGCACTCTTGCAACCAGAAATTCTGTGATAACAAAGCAGAGGTAGATTTTTGAACGACCCATGTACGGGTGACATACCGTACACAACCTTCGACAAATGTTAATGCGCCAAAGGTTTTGCACATAGATGGAGTTGTTGAAATTTATCAGCCACCAACGGACACGCTGTACCTTTCTATATTCGTAACTAGGAAACAACGTCGCATAATAGCTTTACAAAATGAAAATCAGCCTTTCTTGTTATGTGATGGAGTTTTTCACTGCTGTATAGGCTCAATGGGGGTTAAGAATATTGGCATGTGTCTACACTGTCGGTCACGTGGTCACGATACTAAGAAGTGTACGGAGAAGGTAACTTGCCCGCACTGTAAGACTGGTTGGAGGCAGTGTTTCATTGTAGAGAAGAACTCTCCCTATAAAGGTTCCCTATTTTACAGTTGCACAAAACAAATGATCGGTGAATGTCGGTACTGGCAACTGCTGGGCCCTCCAAGAAAGGGAGATCCTGACTATGATGATGGAGAATCAAGCAATGCACAGAGTTTGGATGCCGACTTTGACAAGCATAACAACGATGACGATCTGTCAAAGATGTTGGATAAATGCGCATCAATTACCGAAAAGAAAAACGTAAATGTATCCCTCAAAGTGTACGACTTTAGGTTTGAAAAGAAAAAGTGATGGAGTTCCGTTTAACGTTCTGTTGCAATGCATGTTTGACTACTAAACTTCTTTGTATTGCAATGCTCTTCTGTTGTAAACTTTCTCATTTGTCACATTGTATGGACGTCGGACTTGTTAACTACTTTGCTTTGTCACTTCTACTACAACTAATGCACATACTTCAATTACGAAATATTGTACATTGTAACCAAAATGAGTACCTATTACTAATGTATATAATTCAAATTTCGGCTTTCTCACAAAAAAAAGGTATACACTTCAAATTTCAAGTTCATGAAAGGATTAGGTAGTGATTTATAGATAGAACATGGGGTGGATTCTTCATCGAGGGAATTTATAGTTTAATTAGGATGAAGTATACGAATTTGCAGGCCATGCAATACAACATTGAATAAAAAATAAAAGAAATACACCGTAACTCGAACACAATCGAACATGTGATCGTTTTGACAACTCCAGATGACCGAAGAGTAGAAAATTCATTAACATGAATGTGTACTTGCATTCACTTCCAAACTAGTCGATTGGAATTACAATAAAGATGAATAATAAAAAACTAGAAAACCAACAACACGCAATGGGAAGAAAAAAAAAAGAAATTGATATAGCCGATTGGAATTTGAGTAGAAAATCTTAAAAAAAATGAAAAGCTAAAGCGTATAGGAATATTTTTGTGAATATGTTATGTCGTAATTTGAATAACTATACTCCATAGAATTTGAATGAATATTTAAAGACATATCAATATTTTTTTGATGCCCTTATCCTTGGGCACCGGTAGTATGACAAATAAATGTATAATATAATAAATAAAAAATATTTTTGAAAAATGAAACTACATACAAACTTGTATAGAAACGAAAAACTAAAGATACTACGCATATTTAAGTGATAATGTTATCTTATAAGTTGAATAAAAATATTTTGAAATTTTGAATATATCAAAATATGAAGATTATATCACTATTTTTTATGATAATCGTATCTTGTTCGACTTAAACGAGACATGATTGAAGTTATATGTTCGACCGAACAACTGAACATACACCAGAAATTTAATGCGGTTCGAATTGGACTTGCAACGGATGATTAATTCATAAGCACTTACATCTTACACGAGCAATTCACCATTACAAAAGTTAACAACTTGTTATTCGCCACCAGTTACATTTTGTTATAGGTGTCCGACACATTGCCGAAGAATAATAATATCCATTAAAACATTACATATGGATTATCTTACACATTGACCAACTACATCCTTCCCACTACCTCAGCAGCAATAGCTGCCCGTCTTGCCTCCCAAGCATCGCGTGCCGCCTGCCGTGAAGTTGAAGTATGGGTTTCTAGATTTTCTTCCTCTTCGTCGCTGTTTTCCATCAGCGTGAAGTCATCTTGACACGCAGTAACAAATGCCGCATCATTTTGTTGATACAATCGTAGGAAGTTATGCACTGCTATTGTGGCAAATACAATGTCGACTTAGCGTCGCATCTTGTACAGAGGCATGCGGTGTAGGACATTGAACCGCGCCTTCCAGACACCAAATGTCTGCTCAATGACATTCCTACAAGATGAGTGCACGTAGTTAAAGGCTTCTTTGGTGCTTCTAGGTTGTCGAGCCGCGCTAGTGAAAGCGCTTTGGAACTCTTGAAAGTGATATCTCAAGTCTCCTCCCCGATACGGGCCCATGTAGTCGGGCATGTGGGCGTAGCCTTGGTCTCATTACCCGGGTGTGGAACAGTGTCGCCATATTTCGCCCAGGCCCATCGGAGTACGGCACTGTCATGCATTGACCCCTCCTAACCAGGCGAAATGAATGTGAAGCATAGGTTAAAGTCACAGATCGCTAAAATATTTTGTGTCGAGATACTTTTTGGCCCGTAGAAAGCCCTACTTGTGCTCTTTGGAGGCACACACTTTACGTGCGTCCCGTCAATGACACCTATGCAGTCCTACATTTGACAGGAAATTACTAGCAGTCATAACTACAAAAGACAGGTGCCAGAGATGAAACTGCAGATATAATATTTGTTACATACCCTGAACGCCCGGTGTCTCGGGTTTATAGGCCTGTGATACCCCACGCCCTGTAAATATTGTGGGTAGGGTCTTATCAACTCATTTCCTAGCGATGTCACCGTTGTTAGCACTCTGTGAAAGTGTTTGTTGACGGTGAACTCTGTGACACCAAAGATCGCACCAGTTAGACGCTGCCCAACACCATGCGCCACGATAAAAATAAACATTCCGACCTGTTCCATGATCCCTACGTCCATGGTGGGCTCTAATCTGTGGTCTTGCATCAACCGATTTCCAAACATCACTAAAACATCAGGATACATCCGAAAAAAGGTATAACAAACTGTTGGGTTTTGCAACGCATTTCTGACCATCACGGTCCTAGATCTCTCTTCACCCATCATTGGAGAATTTATGTACAGCATTAGAAAGTCCTGCAGTGCATACATTGCCATATTGCAGAATTGTATCCATTGTATGTTGTCCTCATTCAATGCATGCAACTCGTTCAATAGCATCTCGAACGGATCCATGTCTGGCTCCTAACTGGATGTGTTTATGTTAAATCTCATTTTTCCCCCATTACACAATATATTGCACAAGTAAATAGTATCGAACCCCTACGTATATATCGATGCATACTAGTAAAAAGTTTCCCCACAGATTGTTTAATGCAATCTCATAATACTAACGTGTTTTGGTACTTTCAAATTACACTCGACACTGTAGATAAGAGACTACAACTAAATATACTAACCGTTCACGTATAGGTCAACAATGTTACCTGACACACTTAAGGATGAATATGTACTCATGTAATATTTGAAGTAATTTCATCTTAATAGTTGAAATGTGATGGTGTTTAGAGGATGTCAACAAAAACTAATAAACTTTTGTACAAAGTATACGTAAAAAATACAATTCCTATGAATGTTTGACAACAACGCTGTTGAAAAATAGATGAATTCACGCCAAAATTGAGGTTGGTTTATGCACCATTACAGACTTTCACGACAAAAGTTATTCGTCATTCTCCAACAAAATAAATTGGGAATACAGATTCATTAATTGGTAAGGAAAATGTACACACCTTATGGCACTACAGATTACAACAAACCGAGTAAATGCGGTGTATGAGCAACCCTTCTATGCTTTTCATAGGTAAGAGTCACATAAATATATAGGCAAATGTTGAAATTTCTACCTATCTTGTCCTATTTGGTTGAAATTTTAACACAAACCAATTATGTAACCCTACAAGGCTAGTCCGTAGGTAGTGCCCACAAGGAATGGAAAATCTTTCTACTGCTAGTTCACAAAATATTTGCATAGTATTGTGGAAAGTGATGGCTTTCACATGGCCTTGGAAGGAGTGGAGACAATAATCATCCACTAAAATCTCAATTCAGAAGCAATTAAAGAAAAGGAATTGATTATTTTGCTCATTTGCATTTATGGAAGTACTGTTGTATATTTACCTACCAAAATATATATCATTAATCAAACTAGTTTTCACTCCCGTGCGTTGCACGGGAGTAAAACTGTGTAAGTTAAATATTGTGGTAAAAATAATAAAGAAGAAATTGTTTGGCATATTATTCATTATTATCCTTAATTGATAGTCACATAATCTACAATCGAAAGCTAAGATTTTGTACCATGCGATCTTACAAATCTATGTAATACCAAGCTTATATAAAATTGAGGCTACATTTTCAAAAAATGGTTATTGTCAACATGACTTTCAAATGAGTCATAAATCGCATGATTAACTTAAAATTAAAATATGAAACCTTCTTCAATAACTTTTATAACTTTTAATACGATGTATCAATACAAATGTTGAACATAAATTTAAATTGGATGTTTGTTATTTGTTTATTAAAAGACAAAAGAATAATTAATATTCATGAATAACTCATAAAGTATAATAACTATACGATGTATCAATAGGAGAATTATATTAATTAAAAAATAAATCTACATAGCGTTCAATTGAAAATGAAATAAATTTAAAACAAAATCGAGGCAATGTTGAATTAAAAAATAAATTTAATATACAACCTAAATTGTTTAACACTGTTGTGTCGAAAATCTTACTATTTCTTTGTGTGAAGCAGTGAGATTTGGAAAAAATTTCTTTGCATTGACATCTATTTGTTACGAAGAAAATAACGCTCCAATGATAAGCTAATAAAATGTATGGAAAATGGCTACTATTAAATTTTATTTATAATAATATTTTTCCAGCTTATTTTAACCATTTTCACTTTTCCCAATAATTTTTAACTATCTAAAATAAGGTAAGTCAAATAATTAAATATTTTATATGTTTTGATATAGTATTTTATATTTAATTTTGGAGTCTTAGGTACATTATTTCCTGATATATGATGTATTATTCGTCATATTTTACGTTATTAGTTTTTAAATCTTATTACATTTTTCTAGATTTATTATTTATATATAAAAATATTATCTATATAGCTTGTCAAAATTTATTTACAAGAACTCGTTAACTAAGGCCTTGTTCTATTTGGTGTTAACCAAATCCGCACGCAATTCCGTACACCTCATACTCATTTTCAACCACACACACATTTCCCAAAATAATATTAACCATACATTTTTACACGGAATACCGCGCGGAACAACTAAACCCCCAATCAAACAAGGCCTAAAATTAATAATAATATCTTTATAATCTTATTGAAATTTTAGAATCGAGATGCAAAACTTAATTAATTAATAGTTTTATAATCAAGAACTTTATTATACTTCAACTAATTAAAAAAATATAATGACATTTGGAAATTTATTATAATTACGATATAAAGATATATTGAGGGGTTACAAAATTACTGTTAAAAATAAGAAAATGAAAACGCACTAAAATGAGAAGAAGAAATAAATAAAATGAAGTAATGGATTATACAATCAAAGTAATTATGTGGGAATTTCGATGAAAAGTTTAGCTAAATGATATAAAAAAAAAGGAAGAGAGATTCCATGAATGTTAGCAATAAAAAAAATAAGACAATTAACATCTAAAGAATGTTGCATCTTTTTGTTACTAATGATAAGTTCATGGTAATAAATTCTGTGAAAACAATTCAAACATGCCCTCTATATTCTCTTTTATTTTTACTAAAGACTAAAATAGCATCTATATAAGTGATTACAAAATTACTATGTTTGTTAAATATGGTCTCTATTTTTTTTTTTTTGAAAAGTACTGGGTGCATTCTTTAAACGAAATGGCATTACAAACCATTCAAAGTGTGCTCCAGGACAGGTAAAGGCAGTCCATGGGATGTTGTATGGGTGCATTTTTACTTGCCAAAATTTGCTTTTTAAATCAAACTTACTAAAGATTTTCCGTAAATGTATTTTGTTTAATAATACATTTTTTCTGGAATGTTATAAGAATCTTCTATTGTTTCTATTCCTTTTCTAAGAATTCTTATTTCTTGTTTTTCAATTTCATCCAATGTTTCAGATGGTTTGTCTAATTCTGAGGGTCATTGTTTTATCTTTTTTAGACATTTTATACGTGCTTGTAGATAACAATTACAACATTTGGTCCAAAGTTTTTTCTGACGGTAAAGACTACAAAGAAAACAAGAAATATTATCGTTTCCTAGCATGTTTTAGGCATTACATTAATTGTTCATAAACTTTGAACTATCCAGCAACAAAGTTAGTAGTCCACTATTACATTTGCAAATACAAGCCATGACATATGGAAAACGCATAGCCGTAATATGGGAAATGGACCAACAACTGGTTCCTACGAAAGCGGGAGTGGGAGAAGCAATGAAAAGGGAAAACTATTGCTCCCCCTGTTGAAGGTACTGGCAACTAACTATTTCCTCATAGTCTTTAGCCAATGCTCGATTCCTCTTCTAGTTGGGATTGCAAACAAAATCTGACGGTTCACGTCTTCATGTAGGAGTGAAAGTGCATGTACATATAGGTCGATGTCTGAACACTCTAGATAATTAATCAAGTCCATGCATTGTTTCACCGTTGGTGTATGGTCGGGCTGTTCTCCTTTGTTACGGGCATTGGAAGTATTGCTCGTTTGTGCGGACGGCATGGAGAAGTCTGAAACAGGAAGCTTTCGCCGAACCGATAGTATCATGCAAGTGTTCAGGTCAATACACTTTCTTTTTCCCGAAGACCCACTACCTCGACCAGAAGAGCCAAAAGGGCCAATAGGAATGGGGACAAAAGGAGTTTTATCTCCAGAGTCACCACTCCCCTCTTCAGTGTCGGGTTCGGAGTCAACCATGTCGATGCCTCATTCGAACTGAGTGTTACTATAGTTGCTTGGAGCAACGGCGAATTCGCCAGTGGCTAGACTTCCATCAAACAAGATGGGCGCCATGTCCCTCCATGGCCACAGGTCCTAGTCAGTGTATGCACCTATCCTACTGTCCGCCTGGACAACAAGGAAGACGAAAATGTATTCACGAAGCATCAAGGAAAAAATGACTGTACTGGAAATACAAGCAGAAAAGGGCAGCACGCGGTTTCTGTAACAAGCATTTGAACACGTTTTATGTGAAAAAATCTTCTACACGATGTTAGAATGCGAGTACCTCATTTCTAGGTAGCCAAAACTTATTACTTAGCGGCCTATCAATTCAAAGAACACAATACTACTAATAATCTCTATCCGCCTATCTAAAATGTAAATGGCAGCTTACATCAGGACAAAGGTAGTCACTAACCTTGCCAAAAAAAAAAAAAAATTCAACGTCACAGATTACTAATGTGCAATAAGACTCACCACCTCTGAATATTGGGCTCATCTCAGCGTGAAATACGTTCCTTACTGTGTCATTGTAACTAGGCTATTTGTTCTTGTTTTGTCGACATCATTTATCGTTGACCTCTCTTGCAAGCACACATGAATAGAACCAACAACATTTTAACAGCACAATGACACATATCATCAAGTGTACACTTTAAAAATGAATACAAGGCAAGCTGAAACCGAGTTCAGATGTAGAGCAAAGACGAGCATTGCTTGGAGTTCGTTTTCATTTTCACATCAAAAACAATTACACAAAGAACTCGGCCGTTAAAAATTTCGTTACAAAGAACGCAAATGAAGATCAAATATAATTTATTACAGCGAGCAAACTACAAGCAGTAGCATGACCAATAAGCATGCCTTCAAAAGCAGAATGCTATAGAAACATATCTTCCATGACTTCAACTTGTTAGCATTGTTACGATCAACAAATACAATCGTTGTCAAACAAATGTTAACATTAATATTTCAATCATCCACCAGAGAATGTAAACAACCTAATTCGATTCCGATTTCTTAATTAAGGTAACCGCGTTTCAATTTCTATCCAATGAAATCAGAGATTGATGGTTTCATACGAAAATGGATTTATGCATTCAAACTTCTTTTTCACTCTCTTATGAAACGGTGTTATGCATTTAAACTTCTTTTTCACTCTATCTTTTTTAGTCCTGTAAAATTTTCATTTTGGGTGTTTTCAAAGCTTATTCGCTATGACGTTTGTAGTCGTTTCCGAATAACGAAAAATGTACCGCAATAGTTTCTGCCCACCACTGTGGTTCTTGGAGCAATACCCCGGTTGCGGCGTCTAGTCCCGCGCCCGTGAGTCGATTGAGTAGGTTTTTCACGATCACCCACTTAGCCTTAATTTTCCCCCACTCGTTCTTAACCTGTGAAATCTTGTATGGCCAGTTCATCTTCATCCATAACGCGTCCCGAACATTCCTCCATCCTTGGGGAAGTAGGATCCCTTTGTTGAAATTGCCCTTCACTCCCTCGTCGTAAGCGGCCTCCAAAAAAACTCTCTTCAACACCGGATTCCACTCGGCGCGTGGGACCTGCTCCTCCTTAACAATATACTTGGCCTTGCACCGTAGAGACTATCGTTGAGGTGGATTCGGAAGCTCCATAGGCGCAGACGGGATGACTAGGGGGACTGGAAATTGGGAAATAGACGATGGATCTCGTTTCGGAATTGAAGGTATGGGTCGTCCACCTTACGAAGCTGTTTTTCGCACTCGAAATCTGCGGTGGGGATTACACACACACACACACACACACACACACATATATATATATATATATATATATAGTTGGTCGACATCGGCTGTAAAGAAAACCTTCGTGTCCCGTGAATGATAGAGGGCCTGTTTTATTTTGGGAGCCTTTAAGGCATGCGGTTGGGGTTATCAGACTTTCTTTAAGGTATGCAGTTGGGGTTATCAGACTTTCTTTAAGGCATGTGAGTTGGGAGGGTGGGTAGGTGGTGTGTGATTTGACAGGGGCAGGAAAATTCAAACAAAGCTTGAAAGATCAGGTTTGTGGGCCCCCTGGTGTGTCGGCAGCCTCATTCAGTTCAGACCAAATCTTTCAAAAAACTCATTTTAATATTTCTTTTGAAGTATGCAAACAAGGCCTCAATCTACCTTTCAATGCACTATTCATGGCTCGGCCACTACTGTTCATGACTCAGTTTCTTGCTACGGTTCTTCTTCTCTAAACCCACCCACCAAACAACATCGAGTTATCAGCGGCTTTTTGCTATTGTTCTTCTTCTCTAAACCCACCCACCAAACAACATCGAGTTATCAGCAGTGCAATTCTTCTTCATTGCTACTGTTCTTCTTCTTCTTTTTCCTTGCTATAGGCATTTCTTATCCCCAACCACTACTGTAAGGAACTTATTCTTAAACTAATCTATACGTTAAGAAAATGAATAACTTAGGGCTTGACGAGTTTCCTGCCCTTTTTACTCTTTTGGTCCATTTTTGATTCTGGCTTATCTGATTCTTACCCCACTTAATCAGCCGCTTTAGCTTATTGGCAATTCAAACCCAGAGCCATCATATTACTTATACTTTGTTTGGATCATATTCCATCTGTACCTGATGGTTCCTAGGAAGGCCATGCTATGAGAAATCCTTGATCATCTCCCCAAGAAAGCTACTTTTATTGTAAGGGTTGTCAGGTTGTGGATTGTCCCTTATAGGGACAACGCAAATAGAACTCAATATTTATCAATGGTGCTTGTTCGTTGTGAAATGTGTCAAATAAATGCCGCAAGTGTACGGGTCGAACAAGTAGTAAAATGGATTTTGAGTCCAAATATCGATCCCACAAGGACTTGATTTAACTACCAAAATTATCAATTTTATACTCTATTTGAAAAGACAATTCGAATGTTGTTTGTTTTTCAATGAAAATAAAGTCTTACAAATTAAATATAAAAAGTAAATAATATCTAAATAACAAGAAGTAATATTTGCGAAATATAAATAAACAACGATGGGAATTATAAGACTTGGGACTTACAATTTCACCGACTTTGATCCCTCTAGTATACATAATTGGATTCAATAATGATCTTATTGTCATTAACGATCGAATTTACTAAGTCAATTATTTACTTCTCTCGATAATAAATAAATATATTCTATTAGGCCAATTTATTTATCTCTAAATAAATTCGTTATCAACCCTCTAGAATACATTCAAGCTATAAATTCAAATAGGTTACGTCGAAACTTCACCTAAGATCACACTAACCACAAGTTTATCTCTAAATCTTGTCTAAATTAGTATTCTATGTTGTTTATTCTAATTTGTGTTTTCATTTCTCAAATCCGATACAAACCAATTCATAATTTATCAATTGATCAAAAAGATAAATTTATATAGTTCAACAACATAAAATTAACGACAAATCAATCACATAATATTAAATCCAATAACAAAATACTAGAGTTCACAAAGAGGATTCATTGTTCGTCCCAAGTATACGAAGTTAGCTACACATGAAGTTTGATATGAGAATTACACTAGATAAAATATAGAAATACATAACCAGATGTCAACGAATTGGTGTCTTTCCTTGGGTATTTTCTTCTTTCCGTTCTTCTTCAACTGTCTCCAATTGCACCTCCTCCTTGAAAGCTATGTATTTCTATAAATTCTCTATAGTATGGTTTTGTTTTCACTCTTGTAATGCATACGTAAATTTCAGTATATGAGTGTAAATCCCTCTGCATGTGCTCTCTCTATTCTCGTATTTTTTCTGTAGGAATTTGCATGCATTCTCTCCACTCAGAATAATCTCTCTCGTAACATGGCCTTCCATTCTTTTATAAGAGCTCCATTTTCAATTCTTCCATATGCCCAATTGTTAGTCAACAAAGGAAAAAGGAAGTGATGATTGTGTTCTTACATGATGGGCAATTATGATGTTCCCATTTTTTTTTTTTCTCTTTTGTCCCCACTAATATTTGCCTCCATCATCATCTCCACTCCAATATATTTCCACTAACAACTCTCAAATGCTCATCCGGAGATGCCAATACGAGGAGAATTTTCGTAGCATTGCCATGCGATCTTTCATCTTCAAGAAATACGATTTTTCATCCGTTTTTATCGTTTTTCCCTCTTTGCAACTCCTAACATAAAAAGTAAATAATAACCAGTAAAATATACAAAAATATAATAAAACATTATAGAAATACGATAATTAAAACACTAAAAATATAACTTAACAGTGCTACAAAACTCTCAGGTAATACAATTAATATGTATTTTAGATTTTTTTTCTTGGGTTATTTCTTTATCACACTCTCTTCCCCTTTGTTTTGTTTAATACAGTTAATGAATTTTAGGATTTTTTTATTCCTATTTCTTTATCATATTATTGTCAATTTTTTTAAAAATTTTCTTTTTTTGCTTTTACACGATTTTAATAAAATGTCTTCTATTCTTATTTTTGTAGTTATATTTCTTGGGTATTTGTCTATTAATTTTCATTGACTTCTAATTTTTTTGTTATTTTTTAGAATTTTTTATTTTTTCTTTTCCTATCTTAATAAACTGCAATTAATCGTCGTTTCTAGGGTATGCGTATTCAAGCGATTACTGATCGGGAACTTTGTGACCGTTTTAAGGAACTCATTGTTGAGCATGGGCTCTACGCTATGAAAAAATTTAATGTGCAAGAATGTGAGGTTGGATGAACACCCTCCCACCTGTGCAAGTTGTGCTTCCACGATGATACAAATATTGGTGACAATATTTTCGGATGTGTCCCCAACTTTCCTTTGGACCTTTACAAGTTCAAGAGATATTGCAAGTGCTTGAAAATGAACAAGGTCCTGATTTGATTGGTAAGCCTAAATGCCTAAATAATATATAGATTATTTGTACAATAAATTTATTTTTTGAGCATAAACTTTAATTTTAATTGTTCTTTAGATTTCATTGGCACTTTACTACCAGGTGAGAGTATCTGGTATGGCAAACTAAAGAGTACAAACTCCAACCTTCTTTCATTTAGGTTGAGGGACGTCAAGTCAGTAATGTATTTTTTAGAACATTTATTTGACAAAAGACACTTGCTTTTGTGGATTTTATTTTTTCATATTTGTCTAACTATTGGTTTTGTGGATTTTAATTCATTAATGTCTTTCTAACTATTGGTTTTCTTGTAGAAATAAAGAAATATCATGCAGCCTTTGGGATGCTTATGCAGATGAAGCACGTTTATCTTTGTGTAGAAATCAAAATGTTATTGTTGTGGGGCTACTCCAGCTTTGTCGTGTAGGACGAAAAAAAGGTAATATAGAAATTATTTTTTTCCATTTTAAAGGAAGGCCAGTTATTGTGTAATATTAGTTTGACTTTTCGAACACATGTTCTATTCAACAGTTTTCTAACTAATTTTTTTAGAGCAACTGACAATTGCAATATCCTAGTTTCATTGTTTCATATGACTAAGGTGCTCTAGATGAGCACATACCCTATGTGGAGGAATTCCATAATCAATAAGTTCACTTTGTATTCTATTTAATTTTTGAAAGTTTTGAACCATTTTATAATTTTTTGGTAGATTGCACATTGTTGATAATCAATGTTTCTAAATTTATAGATTTACGGCTATGTATGGGTTTGATGTGCTAAGGAGTTGCTACTTATCTGCTTCTTCTGAAGTGTTGGAGGTGTGAGACTAGTTTTGAAAATCACAAAGCTGATGTACTTGAAAGAGGTAATCATATCACTATTTTTAGGATTGTTTAGCACTCAAACTTTTTTTTTATTGATGATAGTCGATTGTTCAGAACATTTTGCTATAAGTCAAATAGTGTGCCACTGTGTTCGGTTAGGCCAAGGGCTATTGGTTTTATGCCAAGATAAGCAGCATGTTGTTAAGGGATGTGTCGTCTTACCTGTGGTGGGATGATGGTTGTTGTTTAGGACGGGCTCAATCAAGTGGTGAAGATTACTTGTGTGACTTTGATGGTGACAAAAATCGAATGGAAAAGACCTCGGAGAGGTACAAATTGATGTTAGAGGTAAAGAATAAGGAATGGAACGCCGTTATTGTGTTTTTTAATGAGTCGTGTCAGTGTATTCTTACAAAAAGGGCTCTGGAATTGCGAAGTGAAATGGATGAGGTGAATTTCCTCTCTTTTTTTTTTGTAAATTTGTTAAATTTTCAACTTGTCATTGAACTATAAATCCCTCAATGATTTTCATTTTTATTTATAAAGGGCTGATGAAACACTGAAACAAATCTTGGATTTAGAAGGCAAGTGTTACCTCTTTAAAATATTTGACTACTCGTGTGTGAACGATGGTGGTAGGGGCTGGTATATTGGTTCGTTGTGTGATGAGCCATCAACCATCGTCAAATATGCTTAAGATGATTAGTATAGCTCTGTGGTAATTTTCACGAATATTCTATTCTCTTTTAGTTTAATTATTGCTTGTTGAAGATATTTATTTATTAAGTTTTTGGATAATAGGAAAGTGATGATGATGAGAATCTTGATTTGCTTCTTGGTAATACAACTAAAGGCAATTCCAATGCGATAATTCCCTTCTTTTCTTGATTTTCATAGTTGGTTTCTCTTGTCGCGAGTTTCTTTTTCCCAAGAGTTTGTTTTATCTCTACCAAGTTTTGAATGGCTTTAATGTTTCTTATACATATCACTGTTTCCTTAGTCACGTGTGAAAGCAATTGACACTAATTTGTTTCTCTTTGATAACCTTGCAACCTACTGATATGGGATTGAACATATTTGAAGTTAATGCTATTATACCATGCTCAAAGTAGCGCCGTAAGGAAGATGATGATGTTGTTGGACCTACTTCGAATACCCAGAATTCAAGTCATTTGAAGCTAAAATATGTGGAGATTGAGAAGGCTTGAATGTTTGCGTTTGACTAGTGGTGGAAGATAGCTTCAAGAACTATGATTATTTTTCTTTTTTTTTATTGTTAATAGATTTCAATTTTTGAATGTCATTAGATATTAGATTTTTGAATTGTTAGATTGTTGAATTGGATATTGACTTGGATCAAAAGTTTTGGTTACTTGAATTGAATGCAATTTTTTTGCTAGAATTGTGAATGAGTCTTCGTTTTGATAACCTGGCGGAATTGACTTTTTCTTGGGTTCATCTATTGGATAGATGTTTGAGTCATTGGATTTTGACTTTGTAATTACATAATGGTTGTAGTTTCTTTTAGATTGCTAGAGGCATTGATTCACGTTAAATGGGCTGAATGGAGTGTATTGGAGATGTCTATTTTGAACAAATTGAATAAATGCTTGAATTGCTATTGTGCTAGGTGATACTTTGCACCTGAACTTTTCTTGCTGTTGTTAGAAACCAATGGTTTCTGTCCTCTGGCGCCATAGAGTAAATTGTTGCTATAAGAAAACAACAGCAGTAGCTTTGTAACTATTGCTTTGTTACATTGAATTGGATGAAGCCAGATTATGGAATTATGACCCAGTAGAATTCAATGAATCACTATTGTGTATTACTTATAACAATGCTATTAGTTATATATATAATATTGAAGTAGAAAAGTTACCATTATTTATTTCTTTTCTTTTAATTTTGTTGGTCCTTATGAATAATTTAGTTAATATACATGGAAAAAATTGAAATGAGAAGATTGTGTGCTCTTTACACTAGAGGTTTTTTCGTCGTCTTATTATTATTAATATTATTTTATTTTTTTTAGTTTTGGCTGTTTCTCCAATTAGGTCGACTCAACATTACCTATACAATGGTTGATGTATTTTTTAAATTTTGTTAATGAAGATTGCTCAATTGATTTCACCTTTGTTTTACTATTAACATTTTTTTCAGTTATATCGTTTATTTTTTGAATTGAAGTTCAAAATAAAAGTTCACACCTTTTTTTATTATTTAAATTTTACTCATCCCAATCAATTATTTCGTTAATATATATTAATTAAAGGTATTGAGAGATCTAAAAGGATATGAATTATTTTCATTACCAAATTCATATTATTATGACAAGAAAAAAAGGAAATGTGACATTATTTAGCATAACTGAGCATCATGTCTTCCTCTTTTTTCTAGCAACTTTGATCGAGTTTGGTTGATTTTTTCCCTTTGATTTATCATCACGTCTTCATCACATAGAGAATTTCGGCAAGACAAGAACATTGATCCTTTATTTTTCATCCATCATCCCCTATTATCCTCTTAGCTTTTGCTGGCTTCTAATCCTACCATAGCAATGGTATCAAAAGCAGCATGCAAAGAAGGCGGAAATATCAATTGGAAGCATGAAGAGGCGATGTAGAAAACGCAGGGTGCAGCAGCATCAGAAGCCTTCGGCATTGATCTTTCGGTTCTGCTATTTGGGGTCACTATATGTGAGACCTAAGTGATTCAACATCCCTAATTACGTATTGCTCGATGACGGATGTTAATATCAGTTTTTTCACCTCTTTTCATTGCAGAGGTAATAATACATATAAGCATGTCATTTATCTCAGAGTTTTCATTGATTGAAGTTGTAATACATCTATTCAACCTCTTTTGTCTCATCGAATGAAGTAAACTTACCGTCACATTTGGAAGGAGTAATTGTGTTGAGTAGTTTGTGATTTCAGCTCTATTAGAAGGTGTATTTATTCTAGTATCGGGAAAAATGGAATTAACTTTATTTTAGATAGTTAATTTACATCGGGACTTTGCAAAACATCTAAGATTTGCGATGATCTTTGAGGCGTAGTTTTTATTTGCTATCAATGTATATATTTAGAATCAATGAATAACAACCACCTTATGAATTGCTTTCACAACTTCTATTTAGACAATTGTAGCAACTCTATGCAATGAGAAAGTTAACAAAGTCAAATACAATTTCAAGGGAAAAGGGAAGGCCTCTCAATGAAAATGGTATGTAAAAAAATCGAAAATGATATGGTTGTTTGCATTGATATCGCTAATTTATACGAAGTAAACTATTTTTATAGGTCCAATTGAATCACTGCAAAAGAAAGCAAGGGTGTCTAACTTGGAAAATTATTCCAATTCCACTCGATTTTGTGGTTTGTTAGATGGGACGTTCACCTCCGATGACTCGGACACCTTTTACTGATTTCACAAATGGTGAGTTTTTATAGTCAATATGAGGCTACATTTTCACTAATTTGCTCTGTTTCATGTTCTTCAATGATAATGCAAGAGTTTAGACTAATTTCCCCTCTAGAGCATTATTGCGGTACAACATGTCATCATCGTTGACCTCGTCTTTGCAATCACAAAATTTTGCAGGTGAAATATCCTAATCATCTTCATCATCTATTTTTACAACATTTTTTAGAATGATGATTTGAAAGTTGCTTTTCAGATGTTTTCACTTTAAAGACAAAAGATTGTAAATACCAAATACATTAATCACAAATAAGATGCTGGGAAGATGGGAAATAAGAGTATCTCCAACAAACTCTTTAAATATGAGATTCTTTATAATTTAAAGAGTTAAGTTCTAAAATTTTACTCAAAAGGGCTCTTTAAAGTAACAATTTAGTTTAGAGAGTGAATTTGACTCTGTAAATTTGGAGAGTCAAACTCACTCTTTATAATTGAATGGTTACAAGTTTCAAGGTCCTACTTCTTGAACAATGTAATCCATAATTAATTCTATTGGTCATTTATACTTAAAATATTATTATTAATTAAATTTGAGATAAAACAATAATTTTTCTTGAAAAGAGTAAAATAAAGAGTTAAAATTGAAGAGCTTGTTAGAGCATTTAAAAATTTTCGCACTTTAAATTTAAAGATGCTCCTTATTTAATGGAATATGCTCTTTAAAAATAGAGAGATTGCTGGAGATGCTCTAATAGAGAGATTGCTGGAGATGCTCTAAGAAGTTGAATTATGTTTTGCTAGCAATAATAATAATAATGACCTGAATGTGAGAGAAAATGATGTTGATGACATGTAAAATTTCAAGCTTTATTGTGGTGCCATGCGACGTTATTTCGTTAGTCCCATAGGCTATTTCCCTTGATGAATTCAAATAGAATTTTAATGAATAATGGATAATTAACTTGATGTGAAGTTGAGTGAGCGGCGAAGTACATTTCAAAGTTCGTAGAAGCTTGAAAGTCAGAGATTGCAATTATAATTATAATTGATTGCAATAATAATTATAATTGAGTATAAAGTGAGGATGTGAGATCCATTAATCTTTTCCATCATTGTACTTTTCAATTGTTTCTTACCAGATGTTGCAACGAATTTACATTGCAAAAATACGGCATTCTAGTATAACTATATATGAAAATAAAAGACCCACCTAACTTAGATGACAGTGCCACGTTTGACATTGTTTTTTAGGCAGTAATTGCTTTCAATATTTTATTTATTCTACTTTCATTATTTGGTATTATTTTCCTTATTTTACTTTTTATATGTATTCTAATTTTTGAATTAATATATATATATATATATATATATATATATATATATATATATTAATTCATTTATATTTAGTCTTGCATGCATTAATCAACATATAATAAAAGATCAAAATTACAACTTACAACACCTATTAAATTAATTTTGAAAACAGAAATTAACATTTTCTATATACATTTTAATTTTTCGATATTACATTTTAATTATTTATTTTCAAATTAAATTTTTTAGCAAACTATCTTAACTCGAAAATTCACTTCTAAGATAGAATTTTATTGATAATAAAGAAAATTACAAGGAAGAAGGGGGAATTAATACCTTACCTTCAAGAATAACAATAAAATCTAGGTATTTAGTTTCGAATTATATATATATATATTCTTACTAATAAAAGTTGAAGTGCCAACTTGACACAGTACCACGTAGGCAATAGTTTTCTATTTTAAAAAAAATATTTTCACATGTTTTAAAAAATTAAATAGAAAACCTCTTTTTTTTAGCACGTTAAAAAAGGTCTTTTTTATCGTTTTCATTGGTAATGTACATTAGTTAGCTAAGATAATGCGCAATTTATTTAAGATCAAATAGTAAATAGTTAAATAATTAAATTTATAATGAATAATTAAATAATTAGAAAAGAAATAGAAAAAAATAACTTTTATGTCCCATTTCATTATTTCGCACGCCATGTAAAAAGATAATTATTAAGGCCCTGTTCTTTTGAAGAGTTTGCGCATTTCCGTATAAAATGTGTAGTTATTATTATATTAGAAAATATATGTGTAGTTGAAAATGTGTGTAAATTGCCCGAAAATCCCGAATTCATGAAAAGAACAATACCTAAAATGATCATTTAATCATCGCTTCATTTTTTGTTAAAAATATTACAAGTATCGAAAATTAATTTTTATACTTAATATTGCATGCATTAGTATTTTTTAATTTTTACTCAATTTTTTCTACAAATTTTTGTTACCAAAAAATCAATATGCATAGTTTCACCTCTAAATACTTTGTGTATAGGTCTTATTATTTCATACAATACACAATCCACATCACATAAATTCTCCAAAACTTAATATTCAAAATTCTGTGTTTAAAAATATTGCCATGACTTAGCTCTTGAATGACTTTGATGATAAAAATTTTGGCAAAAATTTTAATAGGAGTACTTCTTTTTGTTCAAATAAGTATTGTCTAAATTTTAACATATTTTGTTATTGCCTAAAATATCAATTACGACAACTGATATGACATTTGTTTCTTACAAGATAATAGGTCAAATCAAAATTTGTAAATTATTATTGAAATCTATAATATCATATATGCTTTGTTAGTTTTTGTTCTGTATTAATGTTGTTTTATGTAAATAAACTATCTTAATTGTCCCATACATCGAATGAGGGAAATATTAGTTAATTTAGCGACTATTGATTTAATCGTTTTCGTAATCATGAAACTATAAGAAGGTTTTGTGAGCTACAATCACTTGGAGTGGGCAAAAAAATCAGAACCAGGCCAACTGAATCGAAATCGAACTAAAAAGATAGAAACTAATTAGTTTTTTTGGAAAAAAATTGAGAACCGAACTGATAAATTGGGAATCGAAAATCGAATTATCTCTTTTGAATACCTAAAATCAAATGGAATAATCTTAATTTGAATATTAAGTCCACATATTTCCTTTACAGCTTGTTCTATATAAGTTGTTATTGACTTATATTGATTTACTCGAATGATGTGTTAGATGTATGGTTGAAAATTGAGAAAAATATATTAAAAATATAAAGTAATTATATGAGTGATTGAAAATGATGAAAGAGAAAAAGTTAATGGAAATTAGTGAAAAAAAATAGTGTATAAAACAAGCCCTTAGTAAATTAGTTGTAATGAAAGTATTTTTATCTCTTAAATATTAGGTATTACTTAAATGAGTAAACACCACAAACTGTTGTAAAAACTAATGTAAAGCACCGAAAGGTGCGTTAACGGAAATGATTATATTTTCAGTGCGTGAATAACTATTGTATACCGGATCAATATTTGTAATGCGATGTACCCTAATATTTTTCTATAAATATAGGGTCATTTGTAACGAATAGAATAGCGAGAATTGAAATGAAAACTCTCTCGTTTACAACACGTTATCAGCACGAGTCTCTACTCGTTCCGAGCTAAAATAATTACCTCTTATCTAACTCTTTCCTTTTAGAGCTATATTCTTTCCTCCTTTTAGTTTTACATTTTCTCTACCCTACGTCATTTCTTGTTCCTCATGTTGTAAACAGAGGAAACTCTTAAATCTTTATACTATTCCTCCCATAGCTTGAAGAAGGACACTTCTCATGTAAAATCTTAAGTGATGTTCTCGTTTTACCTGACAAGAAGGGAAGTTGCATAAGAATCCAGAGTTTAAATGTGAAATCCTTGGACAGAAATTGAAAATGCTGGGATTTTGAATGGGAGGTAATTTTCGCTTCTAAGTTGAATTGAAAATGAATTATTTAATAATTAACAATAAATTGAGATTAATAATTGTTAAGAAATTTGTGCAATTGAAATAGAAATGAGAAACATGATAATTATATTTTGAAAAATAATTATATGACTTTACGATCTTGAAAATTAAAGTATTGTAAATGATTGGACGATTTTACCCTTACAAACTGTGATGGATGATTTTATCTTTGCGGACTAGAATGGACGATTTTACCCTTGTAGATGAAATAGATAATTTTACCCTTACAGACTGTAAAGGACATATGTACTTTTGAAGAAGTAATTAACCTTTATGCAATTTATTTCTTAAATTTATATTTATTACGGTAATTTTCATATGGTAGGATCTACCGCCTATTGGAATTTAGGTTTACATTTATTTTGTTATGGTCGGTTATACCGCCTATTGGAATTTAAATTCATATTTATTAAGATAATTCTCATATGGTGGGTTCCACCACCTACTGGGGAGAATTTAATTTTTACAATTTAAGTTTATGTATTTTATATTTTCAATGTGGTGGGTTATGCCACACAATTGGAGTAAATATTTTTGATGTGGTGGGTTTTACCACAAGATTGGAATGTATATTATCAATGTGGGCTATATCGCACGATTAAATACATAGCACCAATGTGGTTGGATTAAACCCCATGATTAGTACTAATAAAAAAAATTTTGATTTATATATATATTCGATAAGAATGTCATTAACGGAGGGATATGAACAAGTGACGTCGGAATTTACCACTATATGTATTGATAAAATAAAATTGTTCAAACAATCCCATAGTGATAAAAGAGAAATAAAATTATACCATGGTGAAAAATCTCATTATGAGATTAGTGTATTGTGGTATATCGATACGATGATAAATGCTCTCAAAGAAGCAGTTGATAAAGAAAAGTTGTTCTCCAGACTTATTGAATATTATTGGAGACATCGGTACTAGAAGCTACCACCAGATAGTTCAATGAAAGAAAATTGCTCAATAAATTCCATGCTGATGAATTAAAGAAATAAATAGCATAGAAGAATCGTATTAACACTAAAATAATATCATTGGTACTATGAGATCGTCTCGACATGATAAGAAAATGATATTGAAGAAGCATATGTCACAGATATTATACTGGTGGTGCAATAGACTTTTATATTCGAATAAAGCTAGCATGATTTCACTATTGTTATTCTAAAAGAAATACAAAATAGTTGAAGTAGAATATATTAAGAACACCAAAGGTGACAATAAACACTTGAAAATATAGAAATATGAAAAGAAAATACATATTGAACCCATATAAAAGGGATACGTTTCGAGAGTATAAATACTCCGTAACTCTGCCACCCCCAACATCAGGGTTCATAATAAGAGATCTAAAGGAGCCAAATTTCTTTTTAGCTTGACACCGATAGTCTGTGATCGACGGACTTGTACTTAAACAGACTCTTGAACATATGATTGCATCTTTATGAATAGCTCAACAACCGTACTAGATGAAACAAGTATTTTTCTTGCTGAACCAAAAATAAATTTATGTTCTACACCCTAATCTAGAAATGCTAACAAGTCATCCAAGAAATAGTTACTATTCAACAAACTTATGCGTTTCGTATGAAAGTTCCACTATGCACATGATGCTATATTGAATATTTCCTCCAGCGTGTTGTAGCCGCCTGGAAGGATAATAAAAGCATTACTATTGTTTATCATGTATATCATGCAGTCGTGAATAGATTGCATTTGTAGCGTTAGTCCAGTTGAATCCATGACAGTACTGGCTCCAATTCGATTAAAGACTCCAGTTCGATGAAAATATATTACACTTGACACTCTTATCCTCCATAATTGTGTGGCTATTGTAAGACTCCTTAAAAGTTTGGTATTGATCCCTCCATACAGTATATTGATGTTTTGTTTCCCTAACTCTCTTACAAGTTGGTTTGCCATATCCATATATTAGATATGACCTACCAGTCTCGACCCACCAAGAACACATATAGTTTTAATATGGCTAAGTGGAGATTGACTTTCATGAGATGATTCTAAAATCTCCATCTCCATCTCTCTCTTTACACTAAAGTCTCAACGTATGAATGGGAGATACGTGAATATCTCTATACAAAGACAAACCAATAAGTAATTTCATTATTTACTTTTTGACAGTTTGAAAAAAGAGAACGATAGAAAAATTTCAGTGAAATAACATATACTGCTGGTGATTGAATATATATATATATATATATATATTTTTTTTGAAAATTTAAAAATGATATTTACAATTACGAGAAACACATTGATCTAAGTCGATTTACCTTGTATCAATGTGAGAAAAATTATAATACTAATTTTTTATACTAAATTTACAAAAATGATCTTTTAAAATAAGTTTTTCGAGACTATAACATTCTTGTTTATCTTTGAATTTGGCTCATAAGGCCATAAGCTCAACTTGCACGTGTCCACTAGGATGTGCCTCAAGAGCATATTGAATATCATTCAAAGATTCTTTACTCAATCCATACTTAATGAATGCTATTTTATCTTCTCGATTTCTGGACAAGTACTCCACAGATTTACATTGAGTGTTACATGTCAACCGAGCACATTTACCCATACCAGACATGTATTTAGAAGGAATTGAAACCTCGCCAGATAATCGAACCTGTGCTTCAATCAACAATCGGATATCTTGTGGGATACCCTTATTCATTAGTATCATCAACCTTTCAAGCCTACTTTAATAAATTCTTTTTAGAATTTTGATCGGTAGTGATGGATAGTATTTTGAGAGCATATTATCCATTATAATGTTTGGACCCTTATTAGGGTGAATATTATAAGTGCCCGGGTGATTTATAAATATGTATGAGTTAAGACTTTTCGTTGGAACATTGCCGTAATATGAAACGTATGGGCTAAAATTCAACGCTTGAACAGTAATGTGTGTAATAATGCCACCGAAAGATGATGGAATATGTCGGTGAGCTATGTATATGATGAAAGTAATAAATCATATTGAACACTATATAGATCCCAGTTCGATTGATGTAAATAATTTATTAAAATCAGGAACTGGAAAAATCCTTCAAATGATTGTTCTCGATAAATGATGAAATCATTACTAGCCAATGTCGGGAATAAATTTCAAATATATTATATATATAAAGGATGAGATATATTGGCCCACTCACCATTCATGTGGACTATTAATTAAATAATATGATATGGATCTACTATGTAGTCACATGTGTAACTAAAAATTTACGAGATGATTTGCTCATGATATAAGCATGAATTCCAGATCTAATGATAAAACTAGTAAATATATTCCAATAATTTGAATAAGGTCGTAAATGATTGGATATGCGCATACGAGTGGGATATAATTGGCAAAATATTTAAAGTTCTTCAATCAATTTGCCAATATCGAGAACAAAATACAGACTTACTAAATTCCCCCACTAAGGCTAAATACTGAGAATATATATGATGTAGATCATACAGATTGTATTGAGTTTGGTTCTTAACTTGATGGTGATTGCTAATAGCTGAAAATTATATGTATAATGATTGAAATATGAATTTAAAATTCAATGATGCATGAAAGATTATAACTATCTCATATACCAGGTACATATGTTTTGATAAATTATCAAACCCAAAGCATTGATATTGTTTAAATAAAAGTTTCCCAAATATGTATATCAAAGCAAATGATAAAAGATGGCCGTAATGAAGGACGCATACACTCTTGAAGAATATATAAACTCAAGTATATTGTGAAATCCTAAAAGAGGATCAATAATGAGATATCTCGATAAATTATATCATTATGGGAAAAAAAATAAAATTGAAAAGTATCGACACACTATAAAAATGTAGCGCTACATACGATTATGAGGATATTGAGATATATACACTATCAAAGAATAATATTGAAATATACACTCTTATAATAAAGGTATTAATATGCGGGTTTGATAAGAAAAATAATGATAGAATTCTTAAAAAGATTATAGGTAATAGTGCTTGTAATGACTCAAAGCAATAATATTGTTGTGAAGGAAAACTCGCACGCTATACTCTTTTCCTTATTTGAGATTTTTATCCCAAATTTTTTTTTCTAAACAAGGTTTTTAATGAGACAGCGTGATCATAACTAATAGAAAATCTCAAGAGGAGATTTAGATACATATATCTCGATATAGTAAGAATGTAAGATCGAGATTGTCGATTGCAACTAAGCACTGAATATGACACAGTGATAAATATGATACTTATATAAATACCCGAAGGATTTTGATATGCTTGAAGCATACTTGTGTAAAATACACGTTGCACTCTTTTTCCTTGACTAAAGTTTTATTCCATTGGATTTTCCTAACAAGGTTTTTAACGAGGCAACCCTTATGGTGTATTCACATGAATAATGTACTCTTTTTCCTTCATTAGGATTTTTTCCATTAGGTTTTTCCTAATAAGGTTTTAACGAGACATATTCATGATATATTATGAATTACAAGAGAAATTGACTCAATGATTCTATTGGATTAGTTTATAATAAAGATATTACTTGAACTCAAATGATAACCTCAAAATCTTTTACCAGAAGTGAATGTATCAATTCCCAAGATACGAAATCAAATGGAGTAGTTGTACTCTTTTTCTTTCGATCAAGTTTTATCCCATTGAATTTTCTTGACAAGGTTTTAACGAGGTAGCGCATGAGTACTCCTCTGAGAATGGTCGTCATCAGGGGGAGCAACTTACCTTTTCTCTTCGCTCAGGTTTTGTCTTATAAGGTTTTCCTAAAGTAATGTATAATCACTCAAACTCTCCTACAATTAGTTTGGAAGTTTTTTATCCACTGAATTTTTCTCCAAACGAGTTTAAAAGACAATTGTATAAATAGTCATTCAAAGGAGAGTGTTGTAAAAGGTAATGTAAAGCATCGAAAGGTGTGTTAAAGGAAATGGTTATGTTTTTAGTGTGTGAATCACTATTATATACCGGATCAATATTTGTAATATGATGTATCCCAATATTTTTCTATAAATAGGAGATCATTTGTAATGAATAGAATAACGAGAATTGAAATGAAAACTCGCTCGTTTACAATACAAACAAAATATTGCATTAAAAGCTATTGACAAATAATTTAGGAGTTTATAAAAGTTGTATTTTGTCATAGAAAATAGAAAAATAAGTAAAACTTAACTGGAACCGAAATCGTTTAATTTTTGAGATTGAAGACCAAAATCATTTCGATTCTTGGGATTGAGGAACCAAAATCGAAACTTTTGGTTCGGTGTTGATTTCTTCAATAACCAAACTGAATCAAAAAATGCCCACTCATAAGTCCCTGGAAATTGGAAAACGAAAAAGAAAAATAGTACATTATTGTGTGCCATTTGTCCCTATATTTTTTTTGTCATTTAGCTTTTTCAATTAATTTTCCTCAAATCTTTACACCACTTTCACTTTTGACGGCGAAAAGGATGGGTTATTCACACTCCAATCTTTACTCAAGACACCCCAAAAATAGCCAATTTCCCTAAATTACCCCACATTTACTTAAAAATATATTTTGTTGGGCCGGATTGGCCGAAAAGCTTTAAAGTTGTTCGGCAGCCAACAACCCAACAAAACGAAAATATATATATTTTCGATGAGCTCTTACTATCATTTTTGGTAATAAACAATTGCTTGTGGAAATAGTAGCCAAACAAGGGGGAGATCCTTACCTTTTTTGTTGCCGCAAAATTGGAGCAAAAAAGATCAATCTTTCTCCCCTGAATTGCTACAATTTTCAGTAGCATATATTGTCAAAAATGGTAGCAAAAGAAGCTGTCATAATTGGCAACTTGTTTTGCTGCCACCGACTTCTTCTTCTTCTTTTTTTTTTTTTAAATTTTTTAAAAAAAATTTTTTAATTTTTTTTAATTATCCTTTTTGCCTTTTTCGGAGGATATTTTGGAAAAGATAATTTTTTTGGCGTGTCTCGGAACTGCGGGGTGAAAATAGTCCAACTCCAGCGAAAAAGCCCCATTCTAGATCCCACCAAATAACGGTAGATTATCACTCCATCTTTCCCTCGACTGCTCTATCTTTCATTTTTGAACATTGATTAGTTGAACCGAACACAGTAACAACATGAACAAAATCAAGAAGGCCGCGGTGCTGTATCACTACCCTTGCCTCGATGGTGCCTTTGCCGCTTTGGCCGCTAATATTTACTTTTCTCACTGCGCAACCACCACCAACGCCGCTCTCTTCTACCCCAACACTGTATATTCGCCTCTAAGGTCAGCCCTTTCTCAAATGCAGTATTTTTTTTCTTTTTTTAATTAATTGTTGTATGAACGAATTAATTTAATTACATGTTATTTTTCAGGGTTGAAGATTTACCTCTGAATGAAATTGACCGTGTTTACCTCCTTGATTTTGTCGGCCCACCTGGTTTTGTAGAAGAGCTATCATCCAAAGTTGAACAGTAAGTTCTGTTGATAGCTTTTTCATGCCTATTAAATGTATATGCATATAGTAAGTGTGAACAAACGCAAAAAATAATTTGCATTGGAATTATCATGAGTTCTTGTTCTTAGTTTGATACACCTTTTTGGTTGTTGAAGGCCTTGTGGCAAACATTGAAAATTGGAACAAATTTCAATATTGAAAACCTGTAGCATTTGATTATCAACAAAGCCTATCATTTTGACAATTAATTAAGTTGCTACCATCTTGATATGCTTTATGTTTGTAGTCTTGTTTGAATTTTAGTTCGCTAAATTGTTTTAGATCCACAAAATGGTTCACGGTATCTTAGGAACACGTATTTTACCGCTCTTTTTTTTTTCTTTTTCCAATAATTTTGAATTAGTTTGTGTTGAGGCTTCTGCGTTCCATAACAGAGATAAAATGAACTAGTGACAATTGAGCCCTTTTAATTATCGACCAGTTTAATAGACTTAACTTTTTACTTTTTATTTTTTGTCTTTTACAATGCTTTATTTAAGTGGTGTAATCTAACGTATAGGATTGTGGTTCTTGATCATCACAAGACTGCATTTGAGATGCTAGGTTCGGGGACTTCAGTTAGTGGAAACATGATTAAAGTAATAGATATGAAGAGGAGTGGGGCTACTATTGCTTATGATTATTTCAAGGAAAAGCTCTTACATGGGGGCATTAATACTGGAAAAGACGGTTATCAGAAAGGGCTTCAAGAATTTGATCAAGTACGTAAACTTTTTGAATACATTGAAGATGGCGATTTATGGAGGTGGCATCTTCCTAATAGTAAAGCATTTAGCAGTGGTTTGAAAGATTTGAATCTTGAATTTGATGCCAGATTGAACCCATGCTTGTTTCAACAGGTGACTGGACTTTTTATTTTATTATTTTTAACTGTATTGGAATATTCAAGACCAATAGATTTGCCTCATTTAGGGGGAAAAGTTTGAATTTTAAACTGCCGCATACATGAAAGCGATAATATGGAAGTAGCAAGATGTATAATAAAATGGTAAAGAAGACATCTGAGTTCGAAATTTACCTTCATGTTATGTTATAAAGACTAAATAGTACATCTAGTTCACGATAATGATTTCTATCTAATTTATGCACTTTAAGATTGAGAAGTATTTTCTTGCAATTCTATTTATTGTTATTTTTCCTTGTGTAATAACACTGAGTACAAAATTTGAAGATATTGGCCATAGTCTCACCATTCATTGATAAAACTTTTAGATGTTAAAGCATGATTGCAATATAACAAGGTCACCAAAAATGAGCTGAAGTACTGCCGGTCTTAAAAGCTCCCATAGTCCCATGTATACATTCATCTGATCTATCATTTTTGTCATGTCAAGATAGTCTCTGTTTGGTTTCCATATTTTTAAGCATAAGATTTATCAGTGCCTTTTGGTGCACTGAAACCAAGACGATTATAAGATTTTTCTAGCATAAGATTTGAATGTTCTTTGCCAAGTTGTAAATATATAGAATCTCCCCGAGATACGCATAAAACCTTGTGTGACATGAGCACTCATAACTGATACCGTATTGTTCTTAAGTCTTGAAATAAATTTCCATTTTTTATGATTGCATTTGTTGCTGTGGTAGCCCAAACATTACTCTTGTGCTCCAATACAGTCATATCATGTCCCTTGTTGGTAAATGGTCAATTTTTACTAAACCAAGACTTCAACAAATGCAGTTGTTTTCCTTGGACATTGAATCTCTCATATGTCAAGGAATGGCAAGCTTAGCACACAAACAGAGGCTCATCGATGAGGCCCTTGAGCATTCATATGAAATTGCACTTGGTGGTGGATCATTCGGGCATTGCCTGGTAAAGAAGCTATTTCATTTTCATTTTTCTGGGCATAGTTATGTAGCTCAATTATCGTTTCAATTTTTAAAGATATGATCACTTTAAAGTTGATCTTTCTCCCATATAGTCAATTTGTCTTCTATGTAAATCTGTGAAGGCAGGTGTCAACTTCCCGTTATACATGTATGATCAAGGTCCTGATGATGATGAACTAGACAACACAGTCATATTAATAATGAATTGCAAAATTTATTTGACTGAATATGTACAAACATTTCTCGCCTTGGTGAGTCGGGCAATACATGAATAATAAAACCCTTTTTCTCCGTGTGTGTAGGCTGTCAGTGCAGATTACATATCCGAGTTAAGGAGTGAGCTTGGAAATCAGTTAGCAGTTAAAAGCCGTAATAGCAACTTGAGGTTTGTATTTATTGTCTTCTTTTTTTCTGAAGAAACGCAACTGGTCTGGAGGACCCCGACACAGTGTAGGGTTACCTGGTGTTTCTTAGGAAACAGATGTTTAATTTTTCTTATTATTATGTTATCATCATGGTTGTTGTTTAGGGGAATTGGAGCTGTTGTATACCGACCCGAGCGTGAAAATGATGAACTGCTAAAGATAAGCCTAAGAAGCATTGACAATGAAGACACAACCCTGATTTCCGAGAAATACGGAGGTGGGGGACATAGAAATGCCAGTTCATTCATGTTAAAATGCCAAGAATTTCAGACTTGGAAATGTTCTCACGTTAATACCTTGACCTAGGACTGTAGCTGCCCTAGTGGGAGGGGCCCTGTTTTTTAGAGTCAAGCACGTTGACTAGAAACTATGCTTATATTCTTCAAGCCTTTAATTATGTGAAAGGGTCTATTTATAGTTTATAATAAGTAACATAACATAGTTGTAGTGAAGGACCATTATTATGGCATTTTGGTTTTAGTTAGTTGTTTTGAATAGGAGATTGTTAATTTATCTCGATCGAAGTTGGTGTATGTTTGTTGTATCATTTTTTTTTCTCCTGCTTGAAAATTAACATTTACTATTCTGTACTCATTATGAATCAATGCGTCTCATATTAGAAAATATATTCTATTGGCTGTATAATGTAATGGTAAATAAGACTATCTTTGGGGGACGGCGGGAGTACTTTATATCGTTTCTTTACCTTGCTAAATTAGTGTAACTAGAATCCCATGGAAAGGGAATAGTGGCTTTAGAAAGATCTCCACGCAATAATGCCAAGATGTGCACAGACGTGAGAGAGATGACACATAAAAATTCATACATAAATTTTTCTTTCTTCATTTTCACAATTTTTCTTATTCTTTGGTGAACTTTTTCTCCACATCAAGGCTGGACACTTTCTACAACTAGACATTATTATTGATAATGTGAGCAAAATTACCAAAAGTGGAGAAAAAATGTAGAAATCAAGAGAGAGAAATTTGATGCTTTAATTTTTATGTCTCTATCTCTACTAATGCCACGCAAGACCGGCATCATCAGACGAGATCTTCTCCAACATATTCTCTAGTCAACCAAGTAGAAATGCAACAACAAATGACGTTGGGAAAAACTAAGAACTTCTCCATCACTGCAACAATTCAGAATCATTCCAACAACTCCTCAAATAAATCAAAGTGCAAGCACTGTGAACATTAATTGTAACACAAAAGGCCACATGATTGAACGTTGTTGAACTCTAAAGTTCCCATAAAAGTGGCGCATTTCAATGTCTAGTAAAGCTCTATTATTGTAAGGAGTAATGGTAATATTGTAAGTCACTCGTTTAATTCGAAATTTATTGAAAGCTCGAATAAGGAGTGACGTTCCTTATTTGTAACACATTAGCGTATTTCAGAGACCCCGAGAAAATTTGAGTTAGTTGTGGTTTGACTCCAGTCAAAGTCAATAAAATTTAAAGGTCTCGCTTGTATCAAAGCGCTTGGTAATAGAGGACGGAGATAATTGATTGAACCTCTTTTCATAAAAAAATTCGTGAAAACCAATTAATTCTCCCTCCCCTGGTACATTCATGCTCAATAATTAAATTATACACTATTGCAACAACATTGAAAAATTACTGGAATTATCTTAATTTGTCGTCTCAAACAAAATGCAAGAATATCAATGGCTGGAGGTATGTTTTTTTTTTTTTTTAATCTATATTCAATTCCGCGATTGATCTTACATGCAATTGATGTATAGATCGCTTTTGTGTATGAAAAATTCTTGGACGTCGTGATGAGAACGATCCTTCCCTTTTTCATTTGATTTTTCAATCATTTTTCGAGTATCTTTTTCTTCTTCGATTACCAATGCTTCAAGACGATGACCTTTGGAATTGAAGCTTCTCTTTGACTAGTCTCTTTTACATACGAAAGTTGTTCAATTCGTTAACTTGATGTTGAGATTTATCTGTAAGGCATTATTTTTGGATGGTGCCATGTGGAGTATTGTCAGCCGATGATGGAGATAGGACGGTTACGTTTTCTTTGGCAATGATAGCTCTCATACCATAATAGGATTTGAGACAAAATTTGAATGTAAACATTTTAATTTTCTATCATTGACAGCTTGTAATTAATTGCATATATTGCCATATTGGTTACATGCTCTAAATAAATAAATAAATATATAAATAGAAGTAAGCTTTACATTTTTCTAGAAAATATAATGCATCTTAAAAAGTAGCGAAACATTTATTTAAAAGGTGAAAAAGAAATATTTTTAATATAGATTATATATATAATTAAAAATATCCTTGGAGGGATAATGTTAGTTATATATAAAAATTTTGTGATAAGACCGTTAAGAGGAATATTAGTTTTGTTAGCAGATGCATAATTGTAAGTGGGGGGGTTGGAAATAAACATGGATTGTGGTCTTTGTCATCATCAATGTGTTGCATCCCATCAAAAAAAGTTGCTCCAAGTATACACACACAAAACCAACCATATGCATTTGGAAAATGACAGGGAGAAGACAATTTATGGCAATGAAATTGCTATGGCAAATTCAAAGGGTTCCTTTTAGGGTTAATATGAGCATGAAGATGCTTTGTACCAAATACCACAAGTTACAATGAGAATGCAATAAATTGTGGGGACATTAATTTTGATCAATTCGTGCAAATTGAAAGCACCATCTTCACCCTGAAAGAACATGACAATGGGAGCCCCATCCACTTGCCTTTGATACCAAACTTAATTAGACAAATGATTAATTGTATCAAATATATTGAATTGAATGTGATGAGCACCCCATTTTATGTTTAGAATTAGAAACATTGCATGTTAATTTATTCATGGATGGTAATACATTTAGTATAAATTTTCGATTCGGTGTAACGATTTGATGGACAATTCGTTCAGTTCTAGATGATAGTTTTTTTTTTTAAACAAAATTGCGCGCAAAAAATAAGGGAACATTAAGAAATGGAGAAATATAAAACACATGAATTTATAAAGGAACTTAAATTTTAGGATGAATGAACAACGAAAGCAAACCTAGCCTTGTGGAATGGACAAAGTGACATCTAGCGCTTGGCATATGATGAACATTGGTGCTTATTAGAATATTTCTCAAAACATATTAGAAATATATTTGTACGTAATTTGAAGATAAATGCTAGAAGTAGGGATAACATTTGGAATCGATAGTTCATGGATCCGTTTCTTCGGCTCGGCTGTGCCTTGTCTAACTCGTGCTTTGCTCGATGGCATCTAACCTTCGATTTATATAAATATGGACTTGAACTTGAATCGAGCTCAAAAATTGACTGTTCGACTGTTTGGGTCGATTTGTGATGTCTCTAGAGTAGCCTAATGGGCTAATCCATGAGTCGGCTCATATAAGCACATATAAGAGATTTGCCTTCATAATTTTCAAAATTAGTGATTATTAGCTAAATTTCTTTCAGAATTTAAAAAATAATAATTTAGAAGGACATGGACACACTCGTGGTTCACTCAACTTGGCACTCAGATAGGGATGTCAATTGATTGGATTTTGATCTGCATCCTATGATTTAAGATTTCAATATGATATACTCCAATAGAGATCTGAATTCAATAATTTGTAAAATAAGTATAGCAAATATAGATACATGTCAATCCAATCCCACTAATCTCATTTCTTATAACAATATAATAATCTAATTTATATAGTACCACATTTTTTTTTCTCACCACCTATATTATTTTATTTGAATTTTATTAAAGAATTTTCAAACCTGTCAAATTCCAATATAAATGAATTTTTGAATGGGATACAGATATAACTAATCGAAATAGATCTTTTCAAGCTTTCAAAACGTTCTATTTCAAACAAGTAAAATACTCATTTATAATTACTTCTTAATATGGTTCAATTATAAGTACTTTCAAATATGTTGCAAAGGTTTGCAACCTTAAACTTGTGTCAAGACATATATTGAAGAGTTTAGGGATATCAGTGGATTGGACTTTTCAAAAATCCAATGGTTCTAGATATGTATTTAATAATTAAATACCCGTCGGATTATTTAAAATCAAGGAATAAATGAATTTTTCTTATAGGAACATATTAGATTTAGATTGATTTAATCCGCATCCAATTCATTTACAGTCCAACAAGCGAATGCCCACGAGCAACAGGTAGATCATGGCCCTCAAAACTAGGCACTGCCAGATCGAGCTTGGCCTGTGTCTAGACGAGCCGAACTCAACTTTGACTGGCCAAGGTGCTTGGCTTGACCTGTTTGCCATCCCTAAATCAGAGACGGATTTAGGATTCCATCCCAGCTAGAGCGGACGTTCCCAGCTAGAGCGGACGTTGATCATTGACCATCAAAATAGTATTTATTTTTTATTTTTTCTTTACCAATTTAGAAAATTTTACGGATCCAGCACGAGCGGCCGCGTCGGCTCAACACCGACCCTGCCCTAAATAGAAGGCACCCACAAATTATGAAGGATACTGGCCTGAATAAGACTTTAATAATTAATATATTTTATTATTTCGAATAAAAATATTCAGCATATCATTGGTAAAGTGGTAATTAATTAACAGTAATTGATATTTAGTCTTAAATACTAGTTAGGATTTAAGATAGTAAATTAATTATACGGTGACATGTGCACTTGCTAAACGTGCAATATTTTTTTTTAACTACCAAACATACCATTAATGTTCATACTCGAGTTACAATAAAGGCCGGCTCAGACCGACTGATGACGAAAATTATATATTTAATTAAACTTCTGACCTATGGACTAGTATGCAACACTAGGCCTCTTAACTCTTTAACTACTTAAATAAATGAATTTATGAGCATAACAATGAAGCTTAACCTGTCATTTTTATTGCCCCCACTCTCATGACTTTGAAATCCATGGAGTCTATCTAATTCAGGTAAGGACCACATATTTATGAACTGTGATATGGATTGAGAAAGAGAAAATAAGAATTCACAAACAAACACCACTCTAATTTTGAGATTAAACTCATAACAAATTAAACTTGACAAATTGACAGAAGTCAATACCCGAACCATACAATATGTCAAAGACATCCACCGTATATGGTGCGTTCTTGACTCCTTTGCTTAAGTAAAAATGAAAAATAAGCAGAATTAAAAGTTGGGAAAAAGAAAAAAAATCATTAAAAGCTTCTGTGAGAATTGGCAGTAGAAGTAGCAGCATCATATATGTATGCAGCAATAACTCTGTTTCAGCCATTGATGATAGTAGCATTCAAAGATCCCAACAACCCCTTCACTGCTGATGTATGAATTTAAGGTAAGCAATCAACAAGCAGTGCAATTCAAGGCAGCTTTAATTTGGTGGACAGTGTTGCTGATAAGGTTGTTAATAGTTGTGACTGACTCGGGGCTCATTTTGGCAGATGGCAAGTTGCTTACTAGTATTTGAAACACCACCGTAATAAGTGAACCTGTCGACGATAATTTACCACCAATGCCGCCAGCGTTTGAGCTGGTTGAGGCCCCACGTCCCTCATCTGGTCTACCATCCGGTGAGATCGTCAATCCCGATGGGAGAAGAGGTATATAAGACGGATCTTCGCCGCTCATTGCTATGTTGATGTGGTGTAAGTCGACCGGGCAGTAGACGACCAGTGATCCCAATGAATCTATGCAACTTTCTTGGAGTATCACCATGTTGCTTTGGCTACCATTCATTGCCTGCTTCAATAAAATTCCAAGTATAAATCGAATGTGCAACGCTTGAAACATGTCTTGCGACTAGTTTCCATTTCAAAAACCCATATAAGAACACTAAAAACATTTTCTTGAATCACTTTTTATCCATCTATGTTTTTCTAAATCACTTGTCCATTACTCATTTATCGAATTTACCAAAGATGTCTATTTTGAGGAAAACGAGGATTAGAGAAACGAATTTACCCGAAGGACGGATATACAATTCCCAGGATGAGAGCCATTGGCAATGTGAGCAACCTCTTGGACAGGATTTTGATTGGAAAGAACATCCCACTTGATTAAGAAACAAAATGTCAAACATCAAACAAAAGTATACTAAAAAAGGGAATGCAAAAATGTTTCTAGTGTCTTCACCTGAGGTCGAGTCCTCTCATCGCGGAAGAAACTAAAGACATTTTCGGGAGGAATTGCAAGCCAAATTGTAGACGCGGCGCTGAGTACCATAGCATTAGGCTGGCCAGGATCGGTGCTCTTATGAAGTGTAGCTCGAACTTCAAACTCGTTCGAGCCTGAAAGTGTGCTCCAGTGTTGCCCATTACAAGGGTTTAGGCTTGCACAAAAGTTGTTAACCATCCTTTGCGCCAATTTCATCATGCTTCTCTTCCCCTCGGGCGAAGGAATCACTGCAAACATAACGTATACGATTAATTACTAAATCTATAGTACTAAATCTAACGTATAAGTTAGTTTTTAACGCGACAGAAATTTATTTGTCACGAGAAGGCTATTTACCTCCGACAAGGTCATGAGTGGAGTTGCTGGTGCCCATCAAACAAGCGTATCTTTCGCATATCCTTTGAAGACTCGAAAGCCATCTTTCGGCTCCAAACGCCAATCCACTATGAACAAGATCCATATAAAGCCTATAAATTGGAGCTTTATCTTCTATTTCCCAATGTTCAACCCAACTCACCTGTTACACATCAAAAACACTAAATCCATAGTACCCCTAATATATAATTGATCACTTAATTAATCATGCAATTACATCATAAAGTTTATTTGACAACCTTGGAGTAACCATTAGGCATGTCTTGTATCAAGCAGCCAGAAAGATGCCTGTGAGTTATACATGAAGAAGGAAATTGGCTCTCTTGATGAGGAAGATCATAAGAAATATCGACAATTGCCCACGACTCCTGATCGATTTGCTGACATAAGCGTAGGAAATAGAATTGCCTAGTCGGGACCATTGGCGAAAGAACCTGCAATTCTTCGTACATCTGCGACAAGAAACAACATTCGTATAAATCAAATTAACCAAAAAAAAAAAAAAAAAAAAGAGAGAGAGAGAGAGAAATAATATTGCTTATTAGTTAACATACCAATTGCAATGCACCAGTTGAGCTTCCAAGCATTACAGGAGGTAGCACTTCAACTGTCCTTGCCCTTGAAACAATTGTAGGAAATAATTCCATCCACTTATTCTGATAATGATAATTTAGGGAAAAAATGTAATGAAATGAAAATATATAAACAAACTATATCGTTATCAATCGAAACTGGGTGCACTAGATCAGCTTCACATTATTATTATGATAAAGACTAACCACATCCATAAACATGTCGACCAACGCCAAACCATTCATGATCACGACACCACTATCTCTAGACGCCTCAATTCGCATGTTCGGATGTTTCAACTGATTATTACATCTAGCGAAAATCCTCTCATAACTTTCGCAATCAAGTACTTCCCTTCCATCAATCGTTGACTTCGTCCAAAGAGGTTCGTCGGTCTGCAAGAGCCTAATCGATTCAGCCATGGCATTTGCAGCAACATCAGCCATAAGGGACTTATCCATTTCAGATATGCTCATTGTTGCGAACGATAAACTCGGAAAACCACTAGTCGTCGAACTTCCGGGCAGAAGATGAAGGTCGAGGGATGGGCCGGGTAACATCGGGTGGCCCGAAAAACTTGCCATGGATAAATCTAATGAAGAAACGTGAATCGGGCGAATGGGGGGCAGTTGCGAAATAGGCCTCCCTATGTACTTTGCCGCAATGCTTGAAACTCTATCCAACTGCAAATAAATCAAGTCAAATCAATACTGATTACATTAGATTGATAAACAGTACTGAACAAGATTGGATATGAAAGAACTAAACTAACGATACCTCTTCTTTCAAATGGGCGTTTTCGATTCGCAGCTTTTGTTCGTCGAAATATGAATCTTCGGTAACCGGAGGGCCTCCACAAGAAGGGCAGATAACATTCTTGAGTGCTTCTCTAATTGCTATATTTTCGCATCTAATTTTGTCATTCTCTTCTCTAAGTGCACAATTATCTGCTCTTTCATGTTGTGCCTGTATCAAGATTAAAATAAAATTTTAGAATGATGTTATTTATTAATTAATTAATTAATTATTTATTTAATTTAAGGAGAGAAAAAGAAGAGACCTTCATTTGAGTCCGTCTGTTTTGAAACCAGAATTTAATCTGCATTGGATGCAAATTCAACTCACTGCTTAACTGTAATCTCATCTTCTCATCTGGGTGGGGACATTCTTTGAACGTTCTTCATTTCAACAACATAAATAAAATCAAACACAAATAAAAAGACCGAGGGTGCACACATATATATTTGCATGTGATGTGAAAAGACTTACGCTTCGAGCCTCTGAATTTGGTGGGTAGTGTGGCGATGGTAGCGTTTTTTTCTCCGGCGAGGGTCGGAGGGGTCGTGGTGGTCGCCGCCGCCGCCACCGCCACCTCCACCACCGGTAAACTCCATTGATTTCGATAACAATAACTAAGTTGCGTTGTCTTGTCTATCTCAGCAGAAGAAAAAAAGGATGATGATTATGGCGATTGTAATTTTTTTGTATTGATGAAGAAGGTGGTGTAAATTATGATCTATATATTCCCATAATATATATTATATTTATTGCAATAAATTACAACTGTCTGTGTGGTGTGGTTTAGTGTGTGTGTGTGTGTGTACTAAAGATGATTGGGGAAACGAAATACAGCTACAACAAAAAAGAAAAAGAAAAAAAAAAAAGAAGAAATAATAATGAAGAAGAATATCTGGGATTTGGTATCTAAAATGATATGAAATTTGAGCATTTGAAGCACGTTTAGCATTGGTTAAGGAACTAGCCATGTTTTCATTTTGGACAGTATACTAATAGTAACCCCCGAGAAATCATACATGCACAATATATATATACATCTCACATCTGTACTATATATATATCAGCAGAGAGAGAGAGAGAGAGAGAGGATTTGGTGGAGAGAAGCAAAATATAATGGAAAAGAGAAGAAATAAGGGAGGAAGGTGTGAGTAATTAAGAGAAAAATTGACAGAATAATAATAAATAGTTACAACTATACATACACACAAATTAGTAATTACTGGTGCCAATGCAATAGAATACGTGTTCTCATTTGTGTGTGTAGTTGGTGTTGTAACCGATGGATTTATGGCGGAGAGAGTGAGGGGTTGGGGTCCGGTTTGCGTTCTTGACGCTCCGTGTGAACATAAGTGATTTCTTCGGGGGCCAATTTTGGGTTTTCCATTATATTTCTTCCTTCCATTATATACTGTTAAGGCTCGAGGTTTCGCCTTAAAAGGCTAACCCAGCCCAAACCCTTATTAATTGGTCATATTTTTAGTATTTTTTAGATGTAGGATATTTACATCTCAATATATACAATTACATTTTTTTAAATAGCCCCATAATTATTTTCACACAGATTTTTATTATTAATTGTTATGCATATGTAATTGATGTAGAGTAATATCAATACCAAAGTATATTAATCAGGGCATCTATGAAAATAAAAAATTAAAGACATACCCATTATGAAATGGGGACTATATATCTTGTTGGGATAGATAAAAATAATATACTGGATTATCTTTACAGGACAGAGGGAGTACATGTTTATAAATACCGCCTACTATAAGTATTTTCACATTCAAATCTGATGGTAAGAAATAACTTTTCTAGCAAAATTAGAAAAAAATTGAGATATTTTTCTTTTTTTTTTTCTTCTTTTGATGAAACAGAGCGTAGGGGAAGAATTTTTTTAAGAATGTGAACACTAATCGCTCTCACATTTCTCATCTCCGTGGAAAAAAAAAAAAAACCTCCTAAACAATGAGTAGAAATTTTTAATTTTTTTTAATTTTTATTCCCCCCTCCAAATCTGCATACTTTCTTTCAATTATACTTTTTCACAACTCGCTTTCCTAAATGGTGTTTTATCCTGACAACTGGTACTAAACATTGATGTTGTTTAATGAAAGTTCAAATGAACTTTCAAAATTATATGCTTGATCATAGGTAAAAATAAGTCTTTAATTATAGAATATCATAAATTAAAATACCCTTCATCCAGCATAATAACCATTTTTATTGTGTTATCAATTATTTAGCAATACTAAAAAGACTAATTGACGCTCATTTTAGATTGTTAAATCATGTTTAGTTTAATGTATGTCATTATAATAATTATTTTTTTCCAATTCCTATCATGCAAAACCATTACACACTAAAGTATTTTGTGAACCGTCTTACATGACATTCAATGTAATGTAGATTACTCAATAAGAACTTGTTTGATACAACTTATTTTTTTTTTTAAAAAAAAATCATTTTTTCTAATCTCTACCAAAACGTACCCTAAAAATAAATTGTCACTCCTCAAACCCCAACTATCCTTGAGTCCAAAGCAGACTTAAGTTTATTACTCACTCCGCCTCAATTTTAAATGCTTTTTTTTCTTTTTCACATAGATTAAAAATATTATTAGAAAAGTAAAAGATCCAAATAATTTCTGACTTGACATTTATTTAATGAGCCAATAAAATTGTCTGAACTATCAAATGACTTTAAGATGTGCAAATTAAGTAATGGTATGGTATAATAGTAAACAAATTTAAAAACACCTTACATAATTAGGACAGCTAAAATAGAAAAAGAGACATATACAATCAATACCGAAGCAATACAAAGAACAATAGGCAAAAATTAATTCTACATAAATATTAGAAATTAATGTTCACGTGACATATTTTCATTAGATGATGTAGAATTACATTAATAATAAGTAAGTACTTCTTCATCACCCAGTGAAAAAATCATAGAAATATATTATTTAAAAATATCAATTTAAAATATTTATTTAAAATTATTCATAGATAAAATATTTCTAACCGTAATATCAAGGTTTTATTTTTTATTTTTATTTTTTTTATTTTTATGTGTACTGGAGTATCAAATACTTAGGCCAAGGACAACCAGTTTTTTAGCGGTGGGGATGCAAAATTGAAAAGGGGGTTAAAGCTATGGGGATGTAGTTAATGCAGGTCAGTTAGTTAGCTTGACTTTTTCTCCGGCCAATGGGCGTGTAATTACAAATCCGTCCTTTTCGGGACAGTGTAATTACAAATTTGTCCTTTCTGTTTTGATATTTATGCCATGTATTTACAGCACACGCATTACAAGAAATTAAGGAAAGTCAAAGAATAAACCGTTTTGAGTTGAACTCTCCATCTGTCCATGGCTTCACCAGGATTCAGAATTTCTGGCTAATTTTAAGTAATGATAAATTATACTTTGCATGTGTTCGCCTTATCTTTTTTTCACCTCAAAATCATCTATTATTAAAAATCAAAGTCTAACATCAATATAAACCACACATTTCATATCATTACTCATTATTATCCACATATAACGTGGTTCCTATTACTATCTATCTCAAAAGTTAATTTTTAGCCAAATTTGACAAAAAGAAAATGTACACGAACACACCGCTAGCAATTGTGGTGGTGTCAACTTTTAGCAAAAATTTGGCCAAAAAGTTTGATCGGCCACCACAGCATCCAACGGTATCGCAAAATTTTTTTTAAAAATTACTAGAGCTTTATCTCGTCATGCTGCATCTGAATCTGGTCTCTAATTTTAAAACGAATGTCGGACGGGACTAGGAAACGCCTTGGGGGCGTCGTAATTACGGTGCTCCCGGGAGCAATAGAACACCACTGTCGCAATTAGTGCTACGTTTTATCTTTGGCATGATGCACAAAAGTTGTAATGGAGGAATAAGGTTTTGCTCCGCACCTACTCTGTGGGCATGGTAAAACACCTACATATAGGGAGAGATATCCGACACCTGCGTAATAAAAATAAAAATTATATAACAAGATTGTATGATAAAATTAATAATTGACAATAAAAAATAAATAGATTATATATATATATATACACACACATGAACACTTAATCATTTGTGTATATATATAATATTATACTAAATTTGAAAAATGAAATAAATAAAATAACAAAGCTAATGTAAATTTTAAAAAACTTCTTTAAACATGAACTTCAAAAAAGTACTTCAAAAAAGGGGTTGTTTAAATATGAAAGTGTTAAATTTTGTGTTTGAAACAAATAATTATAACATTTCATTTATAAAATTTATATAAATTAAAAGAAAATAAATCCAACGTGCATCATCGGTCTATTATTATGATCAAATTATCGACACTCCATTCAAATTATAATACCACACACAAATAAACATTTTGTAGTAACAAATTTACAATAATTTATTAAATAATTAGATTTAAGGCACAAAAAATAATTTAGATCATTTATTATGATTGCGTTATAAACAATTCCGGCCCCATTCAAATTACGATGCATACATACTAATATGATTGCATGACATAAAATAATAAAAACTCAATTCGTATAATTCATTACAATAATATACATAAGAACCTAGACAATATTATAATTCATTACAGTAACATCCAAACATTACTGTTTTTGTTTTTGTATAATTTTTCAAATCATTTTTCATCTACACATATTTTTCAAAACTGTTTTTTTTTTAAATACTCATTTTCAATTTGTCCAAGGATTTCAAGAATAATCTTAATTACGTGAATCATAAGTCAAAGCTTGTTTGACATAGGACGTTTTAGAGAAGAAATGTGCCGCCGTTTTAATTAATCACGTTACTCTATCAATCCAATCTTTGAGGTGACTATAATCTCAAGTTATCACATGTTAAAATGTCCTACACTTAACAATTTGAAATCATAATCATTTCAATAACTAATATTATAAGTGCGTCAGCTATTAATAAGAGATCAAAATATAAGAGTTTGACCAATCATAAAAACTCTTCATTTGATTGATTTGAAAAATTATTGTGTTATCAATGGCACATTTGGTAATTGGTGCGCATGCAATAGTAAAATAGACATTTTATTTTTATTATTATTATTATTATTATTATTATTATTATTATTATTATAGGTAATCTTTCTTTAGATATATCACAACGTTGAAAGTGGAAATAATATGCGCTAAAAAAAAATTATCATTTGCACATAGAAAACTCTCAAGAAATCCGTTATATATACATGCAAATTCATTTATATCTTTTACTCTACAATAAAAGATAATGAAAATTTGAATACTGTCAGTTCTTATATATATTAAAAAAATGCTAATTATTAATTACCTACTCATAAAGGTTACAATTAATTAAATAAAATACAGTCTCCTGCGTATAGGTACAAGATAATACTGGTTGACCTTAGATTATCGAGGGTTGTACACCAAAGGTGCTATAAATTACTGTAGCAGAGTCCTTGATCCTTTATCTTATCTAGTCATGATGAAATCTCAAAATAAATCAACTGTATATCTAATTATTTATTGCAGAGGTGAAGCCAATCAAAGTACGGCTAAGTTACATTTCCTTTTTTTTTTTTTTTTGTTTTTGTGTGTGTGTGAATGAAAGTTACATTTTTTAATGTAATGCAATGCTAATAATGTAAAAGCTACTTTTCTTCGTATATGTACTTTAATTTTTAACCAAATATTTAATCACTCATATGTTTCTATTACTAATTAAGAATCAGTACTTTCCATTGGAAGTGCAGGTTATATTTTTACCCACACATTTAAGCACTCGCATATTTCTATTACTAATAATTAGTACTTCCATAGGAAGTGAAGAATAAACTACATGGACTGTGTTTGGTAAAATTGATAAAAGACTTCAATGTATAGCTTATTATGACACGACTAGATAGTTTGTATCTTAATTATTATTCTAGTTATTAAAATGGTATAGTATGATCATTAGTGCGCGGACAAGTGGAATAAAAGTGTAAAAAATGATAGGATCTTCTGCATGTTAATCAATAATCAAACCCCCAAAAAAACCAATACCCCAAAAAAGAAAATAATAATAATAATAATAATAATAAAAATATAAATATAAATTATGACCAAAAAATCATTGGCCAATTATATTAACACCACACAATTTTATAGTTGCACCACATTTGAATATCACTAAAGGCCCTAAACTTTTACTTATATTAGCAAGTTTTGTCCTACATTATTTTGAGCCAAAATGCCAAAATTTTTATTTCTAGTTCAATTAGATAGCACATATTATTTCTAATAACAATCTAATATAATGGATTTCCATTAATATATATTGATAAAAAAGAATCCAAAGATTTTATTAGTATTATTTGCGTAGACATAATAATTAATAAAGAAATGAAAGAAAATATTTCCTTAAAATTTCAACTGTGCTAATTTGACAAAAACCATTATTATGGACTCGATATATTATTTAAATTTAATAAAATAAAAGAATTAAAGAATTAAAAAAAAAAACTATTAGATTTTCGTATTATGATGGACAAAGATAGACAACTTTTAAGACAAATAAAATGTGGTGTCAGCATAGAAAATGGTAGTGCTAATATAATTAGCCAAAATCATTTAGGCACATTTAGATGAGCAGCATGGGAACAAAATAATGTTAAAGAAGGGGGGTGACAGAAGGCAAGGACCTGTATTAGCAGCACCAACCTGACCTGCCTCCATGGCTGGCTCTGTCATAATATTACAATTCTCACCTGTTTTTTTGGTTTCAATTTATTTAGATATAAAAAATGCTGTCATAAATACAAACTTAAAAGACTATTATTGCAGCCCTTTATGCAAAGGAACAACTTCATCTAACTTAGGGAGACACTTTAAATCGGCTCTTGAAAACTCTGTTCGTAGGAGGAACGAGTGAACTCAATCTACTATACTACTTTTCACGGTAACATCTTACAATCTCGATCTTGATTGGGATGAAAAATTAAATCGATGAAAGAAGAATAGAGAATTTGAGAGGACGAAAGTCAAGATATAGCCAGATATCAGACACACGTACACGTAAAGAGAGAGTTGGACAACGTCAAGGTAGAAAAAGAGAAGTTAAAATTAACCGTGGTGTAAGGTTTACATAGAAAAAAAATCTTTGTAGTAATACAAACAATAAATGTCAATATCTGAATGTATGATTAAGTTATGGGCTACCAGATTCCGCACGATTTAGTCGCTTCTTTCTGTATCTCCAAGCAACTTGTATTACTCTTGCTGCAAGGCCTCGCCAGTAAGGAGATTCATACCTGAGTGATTTTCGCAATGGATTAATTGACACTTCACACACAATAAAAAAAAAAAAAACAAAGGTGAGCAGAAATTGCTTTTAAGTTTAGGCAAACATGTTCTCTGCTCGTCTAGTAAAATTTGCAGCCCGATGACATTTCAATTCAATGATAGCATAACTATAATAGTTAAATGTTAGTTACTCTATTAAGTTACTTATGATTAACCTATAAAAAAAAAAGGGGGTTATTTGGCGAGTAAATCCAAGAATGTTCAAAGTTAAGGACACATATATTACCTAATGGCTCCCTGGACGCGCGGACTTCTCAAGAATCTTGCAAAAAGACTTGTGACTTGTTCAAGATCTGCAACTCGTAGTACAAAAGCTTCTACATTTGTTAAGCATCTTACCACCCTATTACTTAATAATTTGTGTCCAGGAATCCTGATTTTTCTTCCATCTGAAAAACAAAGAAAGACGAAAGTAATATTAACATCAATGATTAACAAGATTCACGAGAAAGACTTGGTCAGTTATATTAAGGACCTCATTATAGAGCAGAGGATTATCTCAGACCTACACCGAAGTATCTACGGTGATTTTAGTCACCACAAAACATAATGTGATATGGTGAGATAGATATGATGATAAGAAACAGGTACCTAGTCTTAATCTAAGGTAAGTTTGAATTCGCCAATTGAAAATAAATCAATTGTCCCCGAGCAGGATCAAAGGGACATTAGAATCTTAACTCCCATTCTCAACCCATGACCAATACAAGAGAAATTTTCTTTCTTGCATAACAAGGACATCAAAAGAAGATGTTCCAATAGGAACTAAAATGATGGATGCATTATTGTTCTTTATGTTTCTCTATGCCCTAATACTACCCCATACATTAAGGATAAATGAGAATTACTACATAAATATACAATTTTGTTGCGGATAATACTTAGATGACATACATTTCGCTCAATTTAATCTAACAGCTAAAGCAGTTCAGGCCAACTGGTTCAGCTTAATAGAACTGATTCACCAAAACAGGACAGAGCAAGCAAACGTCTTGAAATTTTATGTAGACGAACTATTCACACGCTAGGTTTTGATGGGAAAAAAGATAAAGCCTCTTGCATATCAGTGGGGCAAGTTGAGGATAATATTTGAATAATTTATCCGATCTATTGATCAAATGGCTTAACAAATTCAAAGGGAAGTTTAGTGATCATCTCAAAGTTATGCAAATGTCTTTAAATGTCCTCTGCCTTTAAATGTCCTCCACTGCTTTCTCATTCTTCAGGAGATGTGTTTTATAGCAGAGTTCCTTTTTCCAAGAAAAGATATAGAAGACCAAAATACTACAAGACTATTGCCTCGTACATCACGTGGATCAAATAAAAACTAGCGTGTATTCGTGTACACCTTTTTTTGCCTAAAATTTTCCTAAAAATGAACTTTTTGTATGGATAATGGTGGGGGTCACAAAATGTGTGGATAATAATAGTGATGATTTGAAATGTGTGGTTGATATTAATGTTTGACTTTGACTTTTATTAGTAGATGATTTTTAGGTAAAAATAAGTGGGGACGAACATACGCCTACTTTTCACACATGTACCGTGACGTGAAAAAGACAAATATGTATTCTTTCCCAACTTACATAGAACAATCAAAAGATGGATCAGATGAAAGTTCCTCTTTGTTACCCAACGATCCAAAATTAACCAAATGCGATAATGCTATAGAATTGGGATGCCCCAGGAATTTGTGCTACATTGCACCCATAGAGTTAACTCTAGTATAATTTAAGGAAAGAAATCAAGGAATAGAAAATTGTAGCGGAAACAGGCGTCCAATCAACCAATTGCCCGCCGAAATAAGATTACTAGAAATGGCTGGAGCTAATGAGCTACAAGCACATGATTAACAGAGGTATTTATACCTCCAACAACGTGAAGAAGTAACTAGAAACCACTAAGCAACCTGAATATACGATGATCTATGATACAGTCGAACATTGTTGAGTAAGTAGATGACTTGCACATGATTTGATGCACCAGAATCAACAAGGCAAGAGAAAGGCGACACATTACCCTTACGTTGAAGTCCTAAGGTTGAAAAGGTGGCCATGATCATCTGTTGAACCATCTCGGGAGTGAGAACTTGAGTAGTGGGGGTTGTGGAAGGACCCATAACAGTTAAATAGGAAATAGATCAATGGTTTTGAGGTCGAATAGGACAATTTGATAATATGATCAGATTTCATGCAGTAATTACAAAATTCCCTTGCATAGTTAGCCACTATATGCTCATAATCTTCACAACAATAACACTGGACCTTCTAGATATCTTCGTTTTTCCTTTTTCCTTTTTCCTTGAGCAGCAAATGCTATCCGTTAACTGAATAAAAACCATCCTGTGTGCAAAGTCTTTCTTCGTGGAGTACTAATCTTCAAAAGCATACATCTAGCGAGGATGAAAGGTCATGATTCATCAAATTAGTTCAACTTTCCTCAAATTCATGCTGTAAGTTTCATTAAGGATCGGTCTCTCTCTTTTCTCATGAAGAGTCTGCACCTCATAAAGAGATGCACATAGCATATTAGCATATGCCAAGTCAGCAAATTCAACCCACAAGTTCTATGATCCAGAAACGTAGTCCTAAATAGATAGGTCTGCCTAAGTGTAATTAGCAATTTCATACTACAATTGGAAGAGTTCGGCATTGTTGTACTGATTATTCACCTTCTTTAAATATTCCCACATATCCTTTGTACCTTATACGGCCTTATACTGACAACAATTATTGGGTCAACAGATGCTAAAATCCAAGTCATGACTCTAAGAGTGTGTTTGATTGCAAACCCGGAAAATGGTTTGAAGGAAAACGTTTTCCGGGTAAATGAATTCGAGAAAAGGTTTTTCGGGAAAATAGTAGTTGTAGGTGTTTGATTGGATTAATTTGAAAGTTGGAAAATGATGTTATTTTCGTTATTTTTATGTTTTTTTTCATGAAATTTAATTATTTTCCTTATTTTTATGCTTAAAGTAAATTGTCCATTAAAAAAAAAAGAAAAAAAGCCAAACTTTTCCCGGAAAACAAAAACCACCTCCTCCCCAAGGAAAACGTTTTCCTTCAAAACAAGGAAAAGAACGGAAATCGAGAAAAAGTTGGAAAACCTTTTCCAGGAAAAAAAGTGCAATCAAACTGCCTAAGGTGGAACAAAAAATTGGAAAATGAGTTTTCCTGAAAAAAAAATGTGGAATCAAACACACCCTAACATCTTTGACCTGCCACTAAAGCTAATTTGGTGGGCTTAGTTGAGGTTTGATCACTTCAATATGACTCAGAAAATTCATTCCCCATAACAAACATACGAAACAAGAATTCCTATGCACAATAATTCTTTTCCGTGAAACATGCTTCGAAACTATTGGATCCTCTGAATCAGTTGTCAGCATTTTATTAGATAGACCAAAAGCTGAAGAAGAATTAGCAGTAGCCCCGAAGGGACGCTGACAAACGACAAAGATCCGAACCAGAACAACGGAGGAAAAGATGACCAGAAGCTGGAAAAACCTTCCCAAACAATTGCGACCGGAGTTTGCCAAGATTACACCATCTTGAAGTCCAGAAAACTAGCTGAAAGTTGTATTTTTTAGCCATTGAGATAACTAATTAGAATTGTTCAAATAAGAACCCTAATTTGTTTTTTCGGTCAGTTAAGGCTCAGTTACCATGACATAAACTGAACAATAAGTTCTTTCCAAAAAAAAAATCCAACATCAACGTCTCTATTGTGAGACTATGCCTTCATTACTTACAAAGCAAGTTATGATATATTCTTTCTAACTTGAATAAGCAAAATAATTTACAATATATTATTATAAATCATTTCCATAAATAAAGGAGCAATGTAGGACATATATTATTGATTGATATCCTTGATTGATGGCTAGATATTATATATTGATGATATTTTTTTATTGATATTCCCTGCGTTGATCATTTGATAACTATGGTTTTTTGTTGTTCCACAATAGAATAAAAGCATCACAATCTAGTCTAGTTTATTGCAAGAAATTGTACTTGATTAAAACCAAAAAGTAAACAAAATAGATCTTATTTCTCAAAAATCCACTCTGTTTGGACGGTGAATTTTCTACCCCATCTCTCAGTTCAAGAAAGTTGCCACTATAACGTTATGCAATAATGACATACTGACTTTTCTACAATAAGGAAAGTGTGGAGTAGACTTATTTGGCTGAAGAAACTGTAGGATTCACCAAAAGTTAATAGCACACCAATCAAATGTATATTCCCCTCTTTGACAAAGGACGGGGAAGGAAGGCAAGTAATTAGGATTGAAGAAATAGTTTAATTTACCTCAAAACTGCCAAGGTACTGAGCGAACTTTTTCCTATACTAACCTAAGCCATCAAGATCGGATAAGAAACTGGAGCAATTCCTAACAAAAGAAAGAAAACTGGGGACGTGTACCTTTATTTACAGAAGACTGCTCAAGGCACCATGTGAGGAGTTCTTCTCCACAAACATCTCCTTCAGATAAAGGAACCACAATCAGATCTTCCCCAATGCTCTCCATCTTCCCTCGGATTATGAAAACCATCTTATCAATAAGACCACCTTGATATAGGATTTTACTTCCTTTGATATATGTTTTTTGTCTTAGCCTCTCACACATGGCATCTATTATAGGTTCATCCAGCACTTGAAAAATTCGGACCTGCGATTGTCAATATACCAGAAAATTCATCAGAAAATGTGGAAAAAGAACTAATGTAAAGTTATGTTGCAAGATGTCCAGGAAGTTAATCTCATTCAGAGAGAGAATAAAAAACTAAAAATATCAAATGTGATTAAATACTAAGAATCATTCTTTTTCAATCCTAGACAATTTCAAGAGTCGCGTTGCTTCATGAGACTTATAAGCTGCAGTATTATGCAACAGCCATAATAAACTTAATCGTGTGGTTGTGTGGTAAGTTGAGACTTACTTTCTCGAGAAACTTAAAAAGATGACGCCTTATTTCTCTTTGTAGGTCTTCTGGTAAATTCTCCAATAACATTTCTTCATTTACCCCCCTGGTGGCAGCCCAACTATAACGTTCTGCTTGTCGAACTTGCCTGCATGGAGAAGGTATCACAAGCGATATATTTTTTATCCAAGTTAGCAGACATGCTCTTAGGGTCATATTGCCTTAAATCAGTAAGGATCATAATTCACAGGTCTAGTAGTGGTTCACCCTAACTGCGTTACAAAATTTAAATACAGAATCGAATAATCGATAAAGATAGTAAAGCAAATGGGCAGCCAACAAGAGAAGTACACTGGAACTCAGCAATAACAATTTATTTAATGATGCAGAAACAGAGTCCAAGAAAAGGTCTTATTTATTATTGGTAGTTTTCTCAGTTATGTGATCCGCGATCTTTACCATAATTTTAATTAGGCTGATTATAGTGTAATTAGACTAATTGCAGTTAATTCTTTTTCAGAAGTAGATTTTTCCTCCATAGAATAGTTGAATTCGTACACTATACATTCATCCTTGTACTCAACTGGTTAATTATCGAAATGAAAATACAGTTTGTACATGCGAGGTATGGTAAATTTTGCTAGTTCATCTAAGATTCTAAGTCTTGCCTGCAACTAAAATTACCCTGAGAACTGACATGATATGAGCTTTTCAGTGACCTCAAGGGAAATCTAATGATGACAGGAGTTATTAGTTCCTTTATTCTTCCTTGCAGCATGTCATGTAAGAACCTCTTAGTCATTTCATCCAAACGTGAGCATGAGCAAAATGAGGTCTATATGGAAAGAGAGAGCCACTGGGAAAAGGCTCTTATTAAACTAAAAGGAGATGAAAGTAAGAAAAAAGCTAAAGGAAAAATAAAGAAATCACCTTCTTAGTTCTTGAGGGAGTCGGCGGTGTTTCATCCATTGCTCAACATCACGGCGTCTTAGGGACATTTCTAACCTCCTGAGGCAGAAAAGAACAAATATTTTGTGAGTCAAAACTAGCTTTTAAACTTGAAAAGGTATGACCTTAAAACATAAATAAGATGCCTAAGTATAAGGGACATTTTGTTTTTAAAAAAAGGAGTAATTAGCCTGCACTGTTAGGAGGAAGTGTTTGTGGGAGCAAATAATAATTAAAAAAAAAAATCACATTGATTGCATAATGATGAATAATGAATTTCACACTAGAAATCCAGTAATTATGGTTTAAATACAGGGTCATGGAAAAATAACATGCATCTTATTGATGCCTAAAATTTCTACCTGCGCCCAAGAGCTTGGAGAAAATTATGCATGTTTCCGATAAGCAGAGCAAATAACAGCAGCCCCACTCCTATGATACCCATGGTGAAAAGAACTTCCCCTTCGAAATAGCTCGGAACTTGATTTCCAGCCAGGGTACTAATTTGCTATGTTGACAACCAAAAGAGGAAAATTGTCATTCATGGAAATAACTTCAATGAGATTCTAGTGTAGTATCGTTAGACTATATGTCTATTTGCTAGGGTGACGTATGAAATGCTCAGCAAAGCAAGGCCTCAAGGCACCAATATGCAGTAAAATGCTCATGTAGGAAAATCAATCAGGTAACATAAATACATAACTACAAATGAAGCTGAGGTGGATATCAAGCACTTCAAACTATTCTTGCTTTGTGGTCTCACATCGTGCACAATGAAATACCTAAACAATCTTCATCATAGGTATTATTATAACCCTATTAATTGGGTCAACGCCATAATGGTTACACAAATTATTATATACAATTTATAGTTCCCAAGAATCATACCATTTCGTAAGTTTATTATATGGATGCATATCAAGGTTTTTCAATTTTCATTAATCCATTTATATCACTTTTGACAAATCAAACCAAACTGATTCCTAACTAGATCGGGCAGTACCTAAATCACAAACATTTGTGCAATAGATTCCAAATTTTTGTGAAAATATGCAATGAAGAAATGCACACTGCATTCTCCAAGACAAGGTTATCTGTATAGATACCTGGAAACCCCAAAACAATGAGTATACATATCTTGTCACTATACTTTGCCTGGTGGTCAGATTGACAGCTTCTACATAAATGCCATAGGGGAAACCATCTTGTCCAAAACAAGCAGTCGCATTTACATTGCCTTTCCATTGTTCCCATGTTGGGTCATTACTAAACTTATTGTCACTGTTTCCATGCCCGCAATCAGCGAATTCCAGACACCTTGTAATGTTGGAGTCGTCACAAGCGTCTCGAAAACATTGATTAACTCTCTGTACAAAAATAAAACACAAAAAAAGCTCTTCAGACACAAAGAAAGAGCACCAAGGATGCAATATCACCGTCAGACAAGTTGTTCAATTTCGATAACCCAAGAAAATCTAAAGGCTCAAGAATTCTCAGCAGTTACGAAGAATGCTTTTAGATTAACAGCCAACCTGTAAGCCAAAGAGGTACCAACATGAGCCCACCACATGACCAGCCAACACAAACGTGAGAAGATTTATAACAAAATTAGCCCAGGCTGACTCGAATATGAAGCCAGTTGGAGACTGACCAATTAACAAAGGTAAGAATCTACACAACCGGGGAATGTACTGAACAAGAATGGCTGATCGTAAAAGGTTCTTTGCACGATTTGCTCCAGATGCTCCAGTGATATTTGGAAAAACCAATAATATCATGATCTACGGAAAAGTAAAAATCCAGTGTTAGTGGCTTGTGTATTAATTTGATATGTTTCAAGTCAAATATAGCTCAAGAAATTACAAGACAAATGAAGTGTTCCACATAGAAGCCGTGACATTAACCTATACTAAAGGAAATAAGCAGAACAAGTGTTTGACATTGACTATAGTTGAATATAAACCAACAAGCCAGTAAAATAAAACATATGCAGACTACTACTACCATATTCTTTTACCTAAATACTAAAAATTTGTAAACATTATTTGACCAGAAGATCAGAATGAAATGCAAGTACTAAAGCACTCTATCTTGACGTTATCAGGACAGCCCCGTATCAAACGAATAGGCAAACATCATCATGCAGCAAAAAAGACTGTAACAAGAGGATGGGAGAACCTTACTTCTGGAAGTGGCAATACTACAAAGAAATCAGCGATAAAGTATCCAAAAAGATAATTGAGAGCAATCTTTTTTGGGTCGTCAACTACAGGAAGTGTTAGCATGTCCAAAAAAATGCATTTTAATGCATTTTTTTCAAATTTCAAATTTGGTCAAACAAATCACATCCATCTATCTCTTCCATTATTAAATCTCCACCATCCAACTCCACTCATTCTCTCTCTTCTTACTCATAAAAATACATTAAAACTCATCCGCTAACACCCTATAAGTCTCCAGCTCCAACCACTGTAGATTCAGGAGCAACATAAGCCAGCCTGAACTGCAAAATGAGAATGTGTCATCTTGTCGTGATGTTCTAGCCATTGATGTAGGACATGAAGGCACTGAAGTAAAACTGGTCAATGTTGAAGTGCATTTTCTATTTATTCTTCGCAAGTAACTCGGAGACCAGTTATATTTCTCCAGCACACAAGTATGCAAAACTGCTTACAAAGTCTTTTTTTTTTTTTCCTTTTTATAACCTAAAAGGTAAATCTAATACCAAGATATGTCCAGTCTAAACACAGGGTAAAATTGTAGACAGACGGGAGAGAAATAATATATATTATTGATATATGAAATTATGTGTACACAATGGTTTTTTATAGTACAAAACCTCCTAAAAATATGGAAAGAATCCCTAACGTGAATATCATCCTACCATAAAAGATCCTATTTACAGAAGGAAACTATACAAAATAACTTAAACTAAATATTACACAATATATATCACCGATTATTTCCACACCCCCCCTCCAGTTGGATCCTATATATTGGTCATGTCCAACTTGCGCAAGAGGTGACTGAACTCTGGTTTATGTAGTCCCTTAGTGAAAATGTCCGCTACTTGCTCCTTGGTTGGGATGTAGATCATGCAGATAGTCCCGTTATTCACCTTCTCTTTAATAAAGTGTCTATTAACTTCCACATGTTTAGTTCTATCGTGTTGAACTGGACTGTGTGAAATACTTATTGCGCTCTTGTTATCGCAATAGTGCTTGATCGGAAGTATCGCTTCAACCTGTAGTTCCCTTAAGAGCTTCTTTAGCCACAGGGCCTCACACATCCCTTGTGCAACAGCTCTAAACTCTGCTTCTGAGCTACTGCGAGCCACCACGTCTTGTTTCTTACTCCTCCACGTTACCAAATTTCCCCAAACAGTCGTGCAGTAACCTGTGGTGGATCTCCTATCTTCGACTGACCCTGCCCAATCTGCATCTGTGGAGACTTCAATTGTCCTGCTGTTTGTTTTCTGGAAGAACAGCCCCGCACCTGGGGATCCTTTCAGATATCTTAGGATCTTGTACACTCCTTCTACATGTTGTTCCCTAAGTGAGTGCATGTGCTGACTTGCTATACTCATTGCGAATGCAATATCAGGTCTCGTGTGAGATAAGTAGATTAATTTACCAACCAACCATTGGTACCTATCTTTGTCCACCGGGCGTCCATCATCCAATGGACTTCTCTTTACATCAACAGGTCTATCACTTAGCTTACAACCCAAAATCCCAACCTCTGTTAAGAGATCAACGATGTACTTCCTCTGAGATACACTGATCCCGATTTTGGATCGGGCAACTTCCATTCCCAAGAAGTATCTCACTTGTCCCAAGTCCTTAACCACAAACTCTATTGCTAGCGCACCTTTCAACCTTTGGATTTCGTCGACGTCATCCCCAGTCAGGATAGTATCATCAACATATACAACCAAGATGGCTTTCCGCCCATTACTTGTTTGCTTGAAAAACATAGTATGGTCTGATTGACTTTGTTGGTAGCCCTGATCCTTGATCACCTTTGCAAATCTATCAAACCACGCTCTCGGGGATTGTTAGAGGCCATAAAGAGATTTTTGCAATTTACAAACGCTGCCGTTCCCATCGTCAAACCCTGGAGGGACTTTCATGTACACTTCTTCCTCTAACTCACCGTTTAGAAAGGCATTTTTTATATCAAGCTGATCCAGCGACCAGTCTAGATTTGCCGCCAATGAAAGCAGGACTCGAACTGTGTTCAACTTTGCTACGGGGGCAAACGTCTCTAAGTACTCAATGCCATACGTTTGCGTGAACCCTTTGGCGACCAATCGCGCCTTATACCATTCTATAGACCCTTCTGCTTTGTACTTTATGGTGAACACCCATTTACAACCAACTGTTTTTTTCCCTTCCGGAAGTGTCACTGGTTCCCAAGTCCGGTTCTCCTTTAAAGCCCTCATTTCCTCCAGTACAACATGTTTCCACTCAGGTATACCCAAAGCCTCGTGGATATCCTTGGGTAATGTGGTACTGTCGAGGTTAGTAGTGAAAGCACGAAGCTTGACAGAGAGATGATTATAAGAAACGAACTTGGAAATGGGATGTAAAGTACATGACCGGGGTGCCTTTCTCAGTGCAATAGGTAGGTCAACATCTGAGGGAAGAGTTATACCTGACTCGGGAGATGGTTCTGAAATTCTTGGAGCCACTACCGGGTCCGACTCTCTCAATGCTTCGAGTACGGGATCCGTGACTGTCTTTGACTTGGGCCTTCTGGAGTAAACACGTAGTTCCCCACGATTTTTGTTCAGATCCTCCCCAAAATTTGACTCATTTTCCATAGGCGACACTTTAGGAGAGGTAAGAGGAGTAATTTGAAGTTCAGGGGAGTGGGTCACCCTGGTAAAGATTTCAACTACTTGTGGAGGAGCTTCAGACAAACCCCCTCCTTGAAGTGAGTCACTCTGATAGAAAGGACTATCTTCAAAAAAGGTGACATCAAGACTCACAATCACCCGTTTCGTGGATGGGTCATAGCACTTGTACCCTTTCTGTGTAGGCGAATACCCAATGAAAACACACTTGGTTGCTTTTGGATCTAACTTGCCCCTAACGTTGGAATGTATATGAGTAAACACTGTACAACCAAAGACTCTAAGAGGGAGATTGGAAGACAACCGAGAGTTGGGAAAGAAATTTGTAAGTGCCTGTAGAGGAGTTTGAAAGGACAAGCTCCGACTGGGCATCCGATTGATTAAATAGGCCGAGGAAAGAATAGCATCTCCCCAAAACATCTTAGGCATGTGTGTGGTGAACATGAGTGCATGGGCTACCTCAAGTAAGTGTCTATTTTTCCTCTCGGCTACTCCGTTTTGTTGTGGGGTATGAACACAAGCGCTTTGGTGTACTATCCCATGTGAGTTAAGATATTTTCCCAGGAATAGAGTTAAAAACTTGGTGCCATTATCGGTTCTCAAAACTTGAATTTGGGTATGGAATTGTGTTTGTATCATGGAATGAAAAGTTTTAAATATATCACTGACTTCACTTTTTTCTTTCAACAGGTAAACCCAACAGACGCGAGTGTGGTCATCGATGAAGGTGACAAACCACTTTGTGTGGCTTCGATTTGGAATGCGAGATGGACCCCAGACATCACTATGGATTAAACTGAATGGTTTGGAGGGTTGATAATTAGATGTTGTATATGATCTATGCTGATGTTTTGCAAGTTGACAAATTTCACAATGTAATAGAGAAATATCTTTATTGACGAACAAATGAGGAAACAAATGTTGCATATATTGAAAACTAGAATGACCCATCCTAAAGTGCCATAACATGACATTATTTTTACTAGAAGAAACTGAATCGCAAATCGCAGTTCGTGACTTGTTACTTTGGTAGGTATCGTCAAAGTAGTATAGGCCCTCATACTCCTTAGCATGACCAATCGTCTTCCCCGATGATAGGTCCTGAATAACACAATAAGATGGGAAAAAGTTAGCAGAGCAATTCAAATGCTTCGTTAATTGACTAATGGATAGTAGGTTACAGGTCAAGTTTGGCACGTGTAATACAGATTCTAACACAATCGAATCGGACAGGTGAATGTTCCCTTTTCCAGCAACAGAGGAGAGGGAACCATCCGCAATTCTAACTTTCATATTATCGGCACAAGGAGAATAGGTGTTGAATTTTTTATGGGACCACGTCATGTGATCAAACGCACCTGAGTCCAATATCCATGGGAGTTCATTTTGAGAAGTAAAAGCGATTGGTGTATTACCTTTGTGGGCCAATGCACCTGAGGAGACATTGGAGGCTTTATCGGAGGCCTTGAAACTAGTGAACACTTGATACAGTTGATCTAACTGTTCCTGATTGAACATACACTTCATCTTGTCAGTCTCACAATTATGGCTCTCAACAGCAGCTTGGTACCCTTGGTTTTTATTTTGTGACTTCCAATTAGCCGGCTTTCCATGCAATTCCCAACACTCATCCTTTTTGTGTCCAAGTTTTTTACAATGATCACACCATGGTCTTTTCCTTTGTTGGTTTGGGCCTGACGAACCTGGCCCGTTACCCTTACTGTAGAACCCATTATTATTCCTATAATAATCCAATGGCCCATTTGGAGGCCCAACAGTTTTCGGCCCATCAGAGCCACTATGCACTTTATCACGTTGCACTTGAAATCCATTCTCAGACACTGGGCCTCGATCGTCTTCTCTAAGCATAACGGATCGCCGGCTTTCTTCTCGTCTTACCTCTGCAAAAGCTTCACGAGTCGATGGAAGTGGCTTCTTCCCCAAAATCCTCCCTCGCACGTCATCAAGCAATGGATTAAGGCTAGCTAACAGCTCGAAAACTCTCTCGTTCTCCAACCTCTTCCTGAATTTCACACTATCACCCGAACACTCCCAGCTTTCTTCACACGCGAGATCCAATTCTAGCCAGAGAGCTTTTAATTCGAGGTAATATTCAGTCACACTCCTCTCGCCTTGCTTCAGATTCCATAATCGCGTCTTTAGCTTGAAAAGGTGGTAGTAATTTTCTGGGTCGGAATATGTCTCCTTCATTGCGTCCCAGACCTCTTTCACTGTAGGGAGGAACATGTACGTTTTGGAGATCGGTGGGATTATGGAATTCAGCAGCCACGTCATCACCATAGCGTTCTCGGAATCCCATCCTTGCTATTGCGAGCCGTCCGCTAATGGCCTCTTTATTGCACCAGTCAAGTGCCCTAATTTTCCTTCGTTGTTAATCACGAGCCTGATGGATTGTGCCCATTCAAGGTAATTTTTTCCATTCAGTTTTTCAATCGTGAATTGAAAGGATGAGTTATCAAGACTGTGTGTGTTGACTGCCTCTTTTCCTTCAGTGTTCGAATTCTTCCCTTCGTCTGCCATGGCTGGGTTATTTTTGAAACCCTAACTCTGATACCATGTAGACAGACGGGAGAGAAATAATATATTATTGATATATGAAATTATGTGTACACAATGGTTCTTTATAGTACAAAACCTCCTAAAAATATGGAAAGAATCCCTAACGTGAATATCATCCTACCATAAAAGAATCCTATTTACAGAAGGAAACTATACAAAATAACTTAAACTAAATATTACACAATATATATCACCGATTATTTCCACAAAAATGTTTGAGGATAAAACGCATACAATAAAGAACAAGCAACACTCTAACACGCATTTCCTTCCATAAGAAAATTGAATAACGGGGACCACACCCTCGTTGGCCACACTTCCGACTGGGCTTATGCTCTAATACCATTTGGTAATATTCCAATCCAATTGGTATAACATTGTCTGCTTGGGCATAGGCTGCACAGGTTTGCTCTTGGACTTCGACCCATAAGGCCTCATACCATTCAAGATGGTCCTATAATACATCTTACTTTCCTTCTTCAGGCGGTGTGGGATTGAGGTTATTACAATCACCCCACTTAACGAAGGCTAAAGGTCCTTGTTGGCCACAATCTGACTAAGCTCAAACTCTGATACTATTTGTAATATCTCAATCCACTTGATACGATAATATCTGTTTTGGGTCTAGTGCGCAACGTTACTCTCGGACTTTCAGCCAAAAAGCCTCATACCAATAGAGAATAGTCCTTTACCTTGTACACTAGTCTTACTTACCTTCTAGTGCGCAACGTTACTCTCGGACTTTCAGCCAAAAAGCCTCATACCAATAGAGAATAGTCCTTTACCTTGTACACTGGTCTTACTTACCTTCTCCAAGTGGCGTGGAATTGAGGAACGGTCAGCAGCGTAAAAGATCCATCGGGAACCAACGAATCGTTACAAGCTATGAGAAAGACATATAGACACATAGCTTGTCCAGAAAATCAAAAGATTAATTGTCCTAAATTCATGCTCATGGGAGGAGCTAATAATTGGTGGGAGTCTATATCGCATACAAGGGCTGAAGAAGAAAACTGCAGTCTTACGTGGGATCAATTTAAAACTAAATTAATTGGGAAGTAATTTTACCAAGTACTTCGAGATCACAAAGAATTTGAGTTCCTACACCTAGTTCAAGTTAAGAACGATATCATGGAATGAGACACGGTATGAGGAGATATCCCACTATGCTCCACATTTTATTAGCATTGAACTTGAAAAGGCGAAACATTGTGAAGGGGCTATGCCATGATATAAGATAGATTGTAAGTTCATAAGAGTTCACTATTCATAGGATTCCACATAAAAGATAAGGGTGAGGCTAAATACACCCACTTTTTTTTACTGAGGGCACCTATTTTTCCCTATATTCCAATTTTACGATTTTTTTCTCTTTGTTCGGCCAAAAAAATGGGGAGAACCCCCTTCTTCTTTGCTGCAAAGAAGAGGTCCCCCTTGGTGGCTGCAAATTCTGACAGCATTTGCTGCCAGAAATTGCAGCAGGGAGCAAAAGAAGCTCAGCTTCAGCTTCTTCAGCTGCTAATGGCTGCTTCTTCCTCCCTTTTTTTTTTTGGCTGAAGGGTAAAATGGGAAGATGGTGAGAAATTGGGTGTCCTTAGTAAAGAAGGGGGATGTATTTAGCCTCACCCAAAGATTAAATGGTATCCCACTTGAGACACTACTTGAGTGAGAAGTATGGAAATAAATGAATGACAGCAAGATTGCAATATTAGAAGAGTAGTTTACCCCGGTTAGGTGGGGCGATTATCATCAATCCCACATTTCTTGAGAAGGAAAGTAAGATCTTTTATAAGTTAAAAGAACCATTGTCAACTGGTATGAGCTTTTTGGGTGAAGCACAAGAGTAATCCCTGTGGCTAGGCCTAAGGGAGATACTATGATACCAACTGGATTGGGATGTTACAACTCCTATCAAAGTCTAAGCCCAACCGAAAGTGTGGTCAATTTTAGGTGCGGTGATTGTAATAACCAATGTCCCCCATCGCCCGGGAAAGAAAAATAATATTGATCTATAAGATAAATGAATATTTCAATTGGTATGAGGCCATTAGGGTAAAAGTCCAAGAGCAAAACTGTGCGAGATAGGCTAAAAGCAGAGACAATTATACCAAGTGGACTGAGATATTGCATCCTATCCCAGTCCAAATCCATCGTGTTAAAGCCAACAGAAATGTTGTCAGATTGAGAAGATAGGAATGAGAGGTAGGGAAAAATAATTTCCTGTGAAGGGAAATAAATTATTAAAGAGATGTACAATAACAACCACCACCCCCTCCCCCAATCCAAAGAATCAAAAAAGTAAAAATAAATAAACTAAAAGAGGGAGAAAGAGAAAGGAAATCTTTAAAATGCTATGAGTTTGGTTATGAACTAATGGACTAATATCATTCCATATGCTTAATTTTATGAAAGCTTCCCAAGAAACAAAAGTAGAAGTAGAATAGAAATTGTTCTTATTTATATAAAAATTGATAACAATGGACTAAAGAACGATAGCAATCTACAGAAATAACAAGCATAGAGGGTGATATTCTAAGTGTGCATCTGTGGCATGTCTCCAGATTATTAAAGCGACAATTGTTACCTGAAGGAGGATGTGAACTAAGTAAATAGCATCTGTCATGCTCCTCAAAACCGTAATTGTTGTCATCATGGGCAAATTTATCATTATGCACTTGTTATCCTGATTCAAGAGGATAAATGGAAATTTGGGTGAAAATAATTCAATAATGGATATTTTATGACATGAAAACTTGTTAGGAACGTGGACAAAAAGGATTTCAATACAACAGAATTAGTAGTTCTTTATCATCATATCTTAATTATGATGATTCTCATCATTTTTCCCCTCTACACTTGAGTATATGAAATCATAATTATCACTTAATGCCATTCCTAGTTCAACGTATCTTTCAAATCAAACTCATTTTCTCAGTTTGTTTCAATTAATTTCACTTTTACCAACCACTATTTAAAAAGCATAGTGGTACCTTAGGAAGAAAATACAAATTTTCCTTCAATAGCCAAAAAGTAAGAAGAAATTGAAGTGAACAATTTTTTTCTAAGGAGACTGATGCCACGTTCAAAGTCTACACTAGACACAAAAGGAATTAATTGCATTTAGGATTTTTCTTTATTTATTCAGATTATTATCCTTGGTATTTTAGTCAAAGTAGATCTCTAATTAGTTATTTAGTTCAACTTGGGGTTGTTTAGCCTCTTGTTCAGTCCAACTAGGGCTTATTAACCCGCTTATAAATAGAGGGCTCTTTATTTGTTTGAGACACTTGAGCATTATTTGATGAAATAAAATAGACTTTTCCCCTTTGGTCTCCAATTCTCTTATTTTCCCTAGATCTCTTCTCTTCTCCTTTTGTGCGTTCATGGTTGTTTGTGTGATTCTACGTCAGATACAGCATATGACAATGGATTACATGACAATGTTGTCTCTTACTACTTACTACTATCCAGTCATGCCACCAACTTCAAAAGATAAAATGCCATATAAATATTTAAACTGTCAGAAAATCAACAAACATAGTGAAAGCAAACAATCGGTTATAGTGAGCACAAGTACATAAACCTACATAACGTAACAGTAGTATACCTCTTTGACAGACAGGAGAAAGAAGAACAGTGGATCTACAAATACTGCAAACAAGCAAGAGATTGCGAAAAACTTGTTCCATTGTTGAACAATTTTTGCATGAGGATTCATGACTCCTGGAATATACGGATGCAAAAAAGAACAGATTCTCTTTGTCCAACCCCTTGCATCTCCAGAGAACATATTGTGAAACTGCCAACAAGCATGCAAAAACAAAGTGGCATGAGTCCATTGACCAACTTTACATGTCTAAAGCATTCATACTTATAGGAAGAAAACAGTGGGAACATTTTGACACAAATCACATAGTTTCAACAACAGTAAGCTAGTCCCAAGAAATATACAAAATACCATGAATAACTTAGCCTTGAAAACATAAAAGCATAGATTCAATAGAACTTTCTGTTAAAAGATTTTGTGGCATCGACATGATTTTGGGAGAAATGTAACACCAAACTCCAGTGAAATAAACCTATGCCCCGACTCTCTATTTTCTTGTTTCTAGAATTATCACACAGTTCAAGCTTTAGACGAAGAAGTGATTAGACATAGTAAGGTCGATCAAGTCAGAGCAAACCTCATATTTCCTAGTTATAACTACGATATAGGCATATGCATGGACAATATTGCCTAGCCATGTAATGGTAAATATCTTGAACATTAAGTAAATAGAGATACATTACAGTTCACATTTTCAGATGGTAAGGTACAATGGTACATTACAGTTCATACTTTTAGATGGGAAGGTCATCTGGTACAAATTATAGAAATAACTTATTTCCCTAAATTAAAATGTGAATTCACAGGTATTGGATGTGTAACAAATTCAACCAGCTCAGAGAGAGCTTGAACATTGGGCCAATTCCAAATAAAGGACTTCTCAGTGCCATCAAAATTTTAAATTGCTTGTTGATCCACCTGAATTCCTTTCCTTTTGCTCCATTTTAATATGGCTCTCGATTAATTCCATTGAGGTAGTTACATTAATCTAAGGTTAACATTGATCCTAAGAAATATTTGCTAAATAAATAAAACAAAAATTACACGAGTTTCTACAGAAATAATGGGTACTGGGAAAGGTTCAAATATTCTCTCTGCTATCAATAAATCATATGTACCTTGGATATCTTTGAGTTATTATACTTTGAGATTCTTTGATTAGAAGGACAATTTGTTTAAGGAAAAATTTCATTCACATCAGAAGTTACTAATTTTTCATGCACTTCAAATGTATTAGTAAACATACTCCATTATAGCATCAGAACAGAGAATATACAAGTCCATAAAGCTCACACCACATAAATTAGTTAACTATGGTATAATTTGGAAGACACCAAGATTCATGAGACTAGTAAATAAGAAGATAAACACATTTAAGGTCTTTTCAGATGATTCCTGAGACACATGCAAGGCTCACTGAAAACGGTGCTGCAATTTTCTGTGTAATACGACACAACTTAATCAGAAGATTTGGAATTCCCCATTACACGAAACCAATAAAGCTTCAATGTGCTCAAAACATAGACATGTGACATATGCCTCGACTGAAATGCAATTAAAATCAATATCAAAGGACCCTCTCCCCTTCTGTAACCCAAATGAAAATCATTGTGAAATTTTTATTGAAGAGAATTGAAGGCAGAAGTATAATACCTTGGCATCAAATATATCTGATGTTCTAGAATTCTTCTGTTGTGCCCTAAAATTGTAATAAGAAGGGCATGTTGTGCAGTATGGATCATTGCACATTCCCAGTTGTCCAGACCTCAAAAGATGTTCATTTTTCCCCACGTAGTTATGATACGGCCTTTCTTTATGATCAATTCTGTCCATTGAAGGATATCTTTCAACCTTGGGTTCAGTAGGTTTTTGCCTCAATGAAGCTGGCGCAGGCCGAAAGATGCCATCGTTTTTGTGACTAATGTATAAAGGACCACTCATCTGCCCAATTGAAATCCGTCTTTCATTTCTCAGTGGACCAGTGAAACCTAAATAAGTATTCTCATGATCAGAGAGGTCCATGGAGTTCATAGCAGAGGACATGGATGCACTCCTCATCCTGGATGTAAAACCCCTGATTTGGGAGTCATTGTGGTCATCTGATTGGGAATAAGCAGTTGCTAACATTGGAACCTCATCCTTATCAGAAGAATCCATTCTCAAAGAATATACCTGTGAGAGATGGTGAACATTTGGTTGAAAAAATATGCCAAATTGTGGAAGTTCTAGTTAGTAACAACCAAGATACACAAGTAACGCTTTCAATTAGACAAATCACTTCCAAATTCCAATCTTAGAAGAGTGGCGGCGGCCTTTGCTATGCTCCCTGTATAAGCAGCGTAATAAAATTTTCTATTGACAGCAGAGTGAAAATCAATTCTTGAAAGTTTAATGAATGATCAAAACTCCCGTTCCTAAATTATGTACCTTAAAGTTTAAAAAATAAATAACTAATAAAAAAGAAAAAGAAAAAGAAAAAGAAAAAGAAAAAGAAAAGAACAGAAGAATATGTCGTTGTGGGCAGTTCAAAACCATGTAAGTACCAAATTGCATTCTGCAAATTATAGTTTAGTGAGCAAAAAATGAGTTTCACGAGTGTCTGTTTAGCCTCAGTCCTTTAACATAGGTAGGAAATTTCAAAGCTTCTGATGTACTAGATAACATGGCATGGACTTGAAAAAATCTTCCACCACTCAAGATAAATTTGGTACTAAAAGGAGATTATAACAATCATTAGCAATCATTTTGACATTTGTGCTAAAATCATTGAATAGCTAAATATTCAGAGAATTTTAGGACATAAGATCTATCGTATTTCCCAGAAACATTCTTCCATCTCTGCAAAGAACCAAGCACCTGCCTTCACAATTGAATCATCAAACTTTCAAATTAAGCTGTGTTGAGATGGGCATATTTGGTAAGAATAAATAGCTAGCTTTTCAACTATTACATATTTTCACTCATTTGATAATTCTTATGCCATATTGTACAGTTGCGACTGCGAGCTAATCGTTACAAATTAGACTCTCTGGCATTTGTAATGTACTAATTGAATAAACAAACTTTTAAAATCCCTAGAAACTGTTAACCTGATAAATTCCACATCAATTACTGATGAATAAATTAAAAACATACTCTTAGGCTACTCATATTTGTCAGGTTACCTCACACATCTTGGTATTAGATTTAGACCCTCAAAGTCTTGGGACACTCCCACAACCTAACTCAACCTAAGTCAACCTCATGAAATCCAACCTAATAGAAACTCTTGATTTTCCATTTTGCTCGCAAACAAGTGCGAAATTCAGTCTTTCAAAGGCAACTCCAGAAACATGTAAAAGGAAATAGGATTTTCTTGATTAAACGTAGCATTTAACAAATCATCACCTAATTACAGCAATTATAAAGGCCAGGGGAAAGGGAACTCATGCAAGGTCAATTCAAAACCCACAAAAAGTGGCCGAAAAGTAAAAACCCAGAACAGAGAACCAAAAATATAAACAAACCTGAGTTCTCAAGCCTCATCTAATCACAACCCAGCATTTGGGCATCGCCATTTACGTGCTCAGCAAGAAGAAACAGTCAAACAGAGAAAGCGTATAGAAAAACGGCAAAACTGAATAGACTGAAATTGTATGATTGACCACTGAAGCACGAGGAGGAAAGTGTGGTTCAATTCACTGACTTTGACCAGGCAATACGTATAGAGACTTGTCGGAGTCGTAAAAAATGAGAACTTCGGATTCATTGTGCATGTAGGTGGAATTATCATAAATATCGGTGATGATAGATACTTCGGTTCTGCGTTTTTTTGACGGAGTATACGGTGTAATAACCACCAGGTACCTGCTCTGGGGCCTACTCGTTGCTGAACCTTTGATTAATTAGAGGGTAATTGACATTTTACGTTCCTAATCGTTTGGTTCTCACACAATATGGTCCTCGACCATTTTCCAGTGATCTTCAACCTTTCAAAGTTAATGCAAACGTCTCGCTCATATTTGACTGTTAAGTCCCTCCCTCACTCACTCATTGTTTTCTTTTTTTAATTAATCAATTACATTTTCAAGAAATGGAAAAAATAAAATATCACACACATACATATTGTAAAATATTTTTCAAGCACAAACTCGAAATTAGTTCAAACTTCAAAAGAATTTATTTCTTGATGTTGTGGCTGGTGAAATGTAACTTAATTCCAAGAGATAGATTTGAAGCGGTGGAAATTTGATAATTTAATTGTAAATAAGATACTAGCAGTTCCTTTATAATAATAATAATAATAATAATAATAATAATAATATGATAGTAGGAGTGGAATCACATAAAATCAAATTTAATAAAACTCCAACAGCAATCTTTAGCCCTGGAATTATAGGTTTGTCGTAATTCATTAATTCAAATCCCGCTAACAATGAGAAGATAGTGGTCGGAGAGGATGAGGAATTGATGGATAGAAATAGCTTTGCCAATTGTCTGTTTGGCTCTAGGTAGACCCCTTTGATAACTTGTATCAGTGTATGTTAACAAGAAGGCCAAGATCTTTCAAGTTTTTATACTCTTCTTCACGCGCTGCTTTGCTTTCCTTGGAAGCTTCATCTTAGCCTTCAGCTTCCTCTTATATTCTCTCATATGATCTAGTTTTAAATTGATTTTGAATTTGTGATCTAAAAATCTTTTAAATTGCATATTTTTCATGATGGGAATTGTCAAATTTACGAGAAAATCCAACATGATAGAAATTGATATCAATGACTTATCATGTTAACTTTAAAGTTGGGGACTCCTCACTATAGAAAAATATTGTACGGCACAAGGTTGTGTGAAAGTCAAAAGCCCGAGGACGTAAAGTGTAAATTACTTTTAATTAACTCAAACTAATGCAATCTCTCCAAATGATATGCAGATATTGGTTACAACTTACATTGTGTTCATCAAATTTAGTCCTTGTTGTTTCGGTGACAAATTTTATTTTTTCGATTTACTTGTTGAATGTTTGATTGAAATTTGAAAAAAATATATATTAAATAATTGATTGAGTGATTGAAAATAGAGAGAGAAAAAATTAATAAATTTTATATTGGATTGAACATGGCCTTAAGTCTCCTTTTTCTCAAACTCATATTTAACCTTATAAAATTATGCAACAAAAAATTTTCTTGCTTTTTTCTTGATGCCTTTTTATTTATTAACAATATTTTGTCTCTAAAAAATTTCTTTCTTTAGAGTGGGATGAAGAAAATGAAAAAAAAAAGGAAAATGCACATAGTAACTTTAAATTTTATTATGATTTTTTCCTCTGAAATTTATGAAAACTAGCTACAACGCTAGTTAGAGTTAACAATTAACTTAACAAATGAGCTAACATATCAATTGTGGATACTATAACCGATAACTTAAAAAATTATTTTGAGGAGTTAAATTTTCATATAAGTGTCACATTTAATCCATGATAAACAACATAATATTTGAGGGAAAAAATTAATAAAATAAACCAAAAAAAGACAAACTAACATAATTTATTACTAATATAAGACAATTACAAAAAAAAAAATACCGCTTATTAGCCAGAATAATAGAATTCCATCAATTACCTATGCACAATCAAACATCACAAAGTCACACAAACAGAAATAAAAATAATACAATATAGGCTTGTTCTATAGACAATTTTGTTAATGTTAGTAGAAGTTACTCGAATTTCGTATAATATGAGTGGTTGAAATTTAGAGAATATGTATTAAAAATTGTAAATAAATTATAAAATCAATATTTGGATAGTAAAAAGTGATGAGAGAAAAAAAATATTTTTGAATTTTTGAATTTTATGGTGTATAAAACAAGACCATGCTATATTAATCAAGGTCGAAATTGAAATTATCAAAAAATTAACAAATAATAAAATAATATAATAATTATTGTGAACGAGAGAGTTTTATTTCAATTCTCGTTAATTAAATTCATTATAAATGACCCCTATTTATAGAGAAATATTTGGGGAACATCGTATTACAAATATTGATCCGATACATAATACTCATTCACACAATGAGCTGGTGGCAAACAATTTACCACCAACATCATCATAACACAATACACTTTCCCTTTCCACTTTCGGTGCATATCTTTACAATAGTCCCCCTTGAATGAAAATTTATACAGCTATCTTTAAACTCATTTGGAGAAAAATTCAGTGGGAGAAAAACTTCCAAACTGATTGTAGGAGACTTTGAGTGATCATATACTGCTTCAGGAAAACCTCGTAGAACAAAACCTGAGCGAAGAGTAAATGGTAAGTTGCTCCCCCTGATGACGATCATTCTTATAGGAATACTCATATGTTGCCTCGTTAAAAACCTTACTAGGAAAACTCAATTGGATAAAACCTTAGTCAAGGGAAAAAGGTGCAACGCGTATTTTGTCCAAGTATGCTTAAAGCATATCAAAATCCTTCAAGTAAGTATCATATTTATCACTGTATCATATTCAGTTCTTATTTGCAATCGACAATCTCGATTTTACATTCTCATTGTATCGAGATATATATATCCGAATCTTCTCTCGAGATTTTCTACTAGTTGTGATTAGGCTGTCTCATTAAAAACCTTGTTTAGGAAAAATCATTTGGGATAAAAACCTCAAATAAGGAAAAAAGTATAGTGTACAACAATATCATTACTTTAAGCTATTGCAAACAATGTTATCCTTTTAATAATTCTATATTCAATTTTCTTATCAAATCCGTATATTAATACTTTTAAGAGTGTATATTTCAATATTATTCTTTGATATATCTCAATATCCTCATTATCATCGATCGTATGTAGCACTACATTTTCATATTGTGTCGACACTTTTTAATTTTATTTCTTTCCCTATAATGATATAACTTATCGAGATATCTCATTATCGATCCATCTTTATAATATAATCTTCAAGAGAGTATGCCTCCTTTTAATAAGACCATCCTTTATCATTTGCTTTAATATATATATTTTTGGGGAATTAAATAATGTCAATACTTCGGGCTTGTCAATTTATCAAAACATGTATAGTTGGTATATGAGATCGTTACAGTCTTTCATGCATCTTTGTATTTCAAATTCATATTCAACGTGATTCATTTCATATCTAATTTCCAATTATTAATGCTCCCCCTCATACTAAGAACCAAACTCAATACAATTCGTTTGATTTTCAATATATATATATATATATTTAGTATTTAGCTTTAATTGGGAAATTTGTTCATTCTATACTTTGTTCTCGATATTAGCAAATCGATTGGAGGACTTTAAATATTTACCAACCATATCCAATTTTTATGTGCATATCCAATTATTTACGGCCTTATTCAAATTGTTTTGATATATATTTATTAACTTTATCATTAGATCTGGAACTCATACTCATATTGTGAGCAAATAATATCATAAATCCCATTTATGATATACATATGTGACTACCTGGTGGATCCACATCATAATATCTAATAGTCAACATTGAATACGAGTAGGCCCATATATCTCATCCCTTATATATATTCCAAATATATTTAAAATTTATTCCCAATATTGGCTGGCAATCATTTATCGAGAACAATTATTTGAATAATTTTTCCGATTCTTGATTTCAATAAATTATTTACATCAATCGAACCGGGATCTATATAGTGCTCAATATAATTTATAACTTTCATCATATGCACAGCTCACCGACATATCCCATCATCTTTCGATGGCATTATTACCCGCATTACTGTTCAAGTGTTGAATCTTAGTCCATACGTTTCATGTTACGATACTGTTCCAACGCAGAGTCTTACCTCATACGGGTTTATAAATCACCCGGGTACTTACAGTATTCACCCTAATAAGGGTCCATATATGATAATGGATAATATGCTCTCAAATCTTCGAAAATACTATCCATCGCTACCGATCAAAACCCTAAAAAGGATTTATCGAAGTAGACTTGAAAGGTTGAGGATGCTAATGAATAACGGTATCCCACAAGATATCCAATGGTTGATTGAAGCACATGTTCGATTATCTGGTGAGGTTTCAATTCCTTCTAAATACATGCCTAATATGGGTAAAAGTAGTTTTTCAAATAAACGGAGAGCAAAAAGGTTAGGAAGATGTTACAAATGTGCTCGGTGGACATGTGATACTCGATGTAAATCTGTGGGATACTTGTCCAGAAACCGAGAGGATAAAATAGCATTCATTAAGGATAGGTTGAGTAAGGAGTCTTTGGATGATATTCAAAAGGCTCTTGAGACACATCCTAGTGGACACGTGCAAGGTGAGCTTATGGCCGTATGGGCCAAATTCAAAGATGAACAAGAACGTTATAGTCTCGAAAATCTTACTTTAAAAGATTCTGTTTGTAAATTTAGTAGAAAAGCTTAGTATAATGATTTTCCCATATTGGTGCAAGGCAAATTGGTGTAATATCGAAGATCAATATTTTTCTCGTAATTATAAATATCATTTTTCAATTTTTGAAATATATATATATATATTTAATCACCGACAATATATGTCATTCCCCATTTTTTTCATATTGTAAAAAAGTAAATAGTGAAATCACTTATTGGTTTGAAAACTTATCTTTAAATAAAGGGATTCATGTATCTCTCAATCATTCGTTGAAAGAGAAAGATGGAGGTGGGGACGGAAATGGAGATATTAGAATCATCTCATGCAACTCAATCTTCACCTCGCCAGATAAAAACTATATGTGTTCTTGGTGGGTCCAGACTGATAGGACATATTCAATACGTGGATATGGCAGACCAACTTGTAAGAGAGTTAGGGAAACAAAATATCAATATACTATATGGAAGGACCAATAACAAAGTATTAAGGAGTCTCACATGGCCGCACAATCATGGGGGATAAGAGTGTCAAGTGTAATACATTTTCATCGAATTGGGGGCAGTAATCGAATTGGAGTTAGAAATGTCATTAGTCCAACCAGATTGATGCTACAAACACAATCCATCCACGACTGCATGATGTATATGATGAGAAATATTAATGCTTTTATTGTTCTTCCAGACGGCTACAACACGCTGGAGGAAATATTCAATATAGCGTCGTAGGCACAGTGGAACTTTCATACCAAACCAATAGGTTTGTTGAATATCAATTATTTCTTTGAAAGTTTATTAGCGTTTCTAGATTAGGGTGTTGATAATAAGTTTATTTCTCATTCTACGAGAAAAATACTTATTTCCGCCAGTACGATTGCTGAGCTACTCATAAAGATTCAATCATATGTTCAAGAGTCTGTGGAAGCTCAGGTTCGTCGGTCACAAACCATCGGTGTCAAGCGGAAAAGAGATTTAGATCATTTGGATCTCTAATTGTGAACTCGGATGCTAGGGTGGCAGAGTTACGGAGTATTTATACTCTCGAGATGCATTCCTCATTCACGGGTTCAATATGTATTTTCTTTTTGTATTTCTATATTTTTGAGTGTTTATTATTACCTTTTGATATTCTCGATATGTTCCACTTTAACTTGTTTTGTGCTTCTTCTAAAGCAATAATAATAATAATATCATGTTGGCTTTATTTGAATATAGAAGTCTATTGCACCATCAGTATAACATCTGTGGCATATACTTCTTCAATATCATTTTCTTTTCAGACCAATACGATCTCATATCAATAACGATATTATTTTATATGATTCTACCGTACGATATATTTTCTTCGATTTATCAATTGGGATCTCTTGGGCATTTTACTTGCATCTATTTATTTAATGGTAACTTCTGGTACTTCTTACTCAATTTTCTCCATAAATATTCAATAGATATGGAGAATAAACATTTCTTTATCAGATGCTTCTTTGAGAGCATTTCTCTTCGTATCGATATATCATAACGAATTTTTCACTATGGTGTATTTTCTTATTGATATGTCACAGTATACTAATCTCATAATGAGATTTTTCACCATGTTATTTTCTTTTTATCACCATGGGATTTTTGAGCAATTTTATTTTATCAACGCATATGGCATTATTTGTTCAATTCCCTTTGTTAATATTAATATAACATTCTTATCGAATATATATAAATTGGAGATTTTTATTAGTACTAATCGTGGGGTTTAATCCAACAACATTGGTGCTATGTATTCTAACTGTGTGGTATAACCCACCACATTGAAAATATTCACTCCAATCGTGTGGTATAACCCACCACATTTGAAGTATAAATTGTATAAACTTAAATTATAGAAATTAAATTCTCCCCAATAGGTGGTAAGAACCTACCGTATGGGATTTATCGCAATAAATATAAATTTAAATTTCAATAGGCGGTATAACCAACCATATGGAAATTATAGTAATAAATGTAAATTTAGATTCCAGTAGGTAGTAGAACCTACCATATGGAAATTGTCCATTCCAGTCCGCAGGGGCAAAATTGTCCATTCCAATCCGCAAAGGTAAAATTATCGAAAATGTTTGAGAGATGTTGTACTATCGGAAAATCGTCTCCTTTCTATTTCAATTTGTAAATATCAATATGTTCCAAGACTATTTTGTAACTTTTCAAAATTGGGGTATTATTTTGCAAATTCTGAAAGTTTAATAATAACATATTTCAAAACGAGTTATTACCTTATCAATATTTGTGTCAAATCGAAACTCTCATTAAATCGAGTATAATGGAGTCGAGAAAAAATAATTTTGATAATGTATGCTCCTTATATCTCGAGAAAACAAATGTTATAATTTAATGTATTATTATATTATAAAGTAATATATATATATATATATATATATGTATATACCTCTCCATGAATAGATAGTTCGGTTTTTCTTCTGCCACATCATCACCGAGTGTCTGAATTTTATGAGTTTATAGCTGTAGAAACCTGAGGATGTCATGGTTCCAACGATACTGATTTTACCTTAATCCGACGTCGGATGCTCCCACAATCGTCAGTCGAACATCGGGCTGTCGGGTGTTGCCTGGAGGTCGGAATATGCTTCATCCGCCGTCATCGGAAAGTGAAAGTGATGCACTAGAACCATCATTAGAAGCCCTTCTCTATGGGAAACTTAGATATGGTCTTCGATTTTGGTAACTCCTCCCAGTTTTCTTGCAATCGTTGGTCAAATATCAAAATTTCAGTTTGACTTCGTCTTCTTCCTTGCACATGTAATTTCCGGGTCCAATATCTTCTTTGTCTGACCACTTTTTCACCTCAAATCTGGCACCAATATGCTCGTCTCGAAAAATTCTTCAAGATGGTTGTCTTATTTCATGCTGACGACAACTGGTTTAGTCGCAAATCAAAGCTAAAGTCTCGGATTTTGTATTGATTTCGTCATTTCATGAATGCCGGACTTTCAGCTCGTTTTTCTCCACCTTATGGTGACCTTTTTAGGTCAAATTTGATACTGATAGACTCGGCTCGTCGAGAGCTTCGACGATGTGGTCTCGTTTTATGCTTACGTCATCTCATTTGGCCGAAAAATGAAGTTGAAGCGGCAAGTTATGTAGTTTCTTCCATTTTTCTTTTAATGCTTCCTTTCTGCATTCTACACTCTTTTGGATGGCAAACGCACCTCAAAACAGCGCTACAATTCCCGTTGGGCTTTTTACAACTATTATCAACATGCTTATGAGGTTTTTGGGATGTTGTAGATTTTGGAAGGAAAGTGTTTACTAATATTAAGGGGAGAAGGAGCAAAGGTTGGGGTTTCACGTGCACTTTGTTCATTTTTTTTTCTTTGATCATTCACAGTCACAGATTTAGAAGAGAACGGAGGAGATTGTGGAAACGAAAAGTAGAGCTATCGTGCTGATAACGTGTTGTGAACGAGAGAGTTTTATTTCAATTCTCGTTAATTAAATTCATTACAAATAACCCATATTTATAGAGAAATATTTGGGGCACATCTTATCGTAAATATTGATCCGATACATAATAGTGATTCACACAATGAGTTGGTGGCAGACAATTTACCACCAATATCATCATAACACAATACACTTTCCCTTTCCACTTTCGGTGCATATCTTTACAACAATAATAAAATAATTTAGTACTCTATAACGAAGTTTTACGCCACATTTTATAGTTCGGTGGCTTGTGGGAGATGCTGTTGCAGGTCACATTATTCATGGACATTCTATCTTGTATTGATTCGGTGCCCAATTTAGGTACTTAACTTGTTCAAATGATAATATCACAGCATGCGATTTCATTTACAAACAATATGTCATATCATGTTATTCATATTGTGATTCCATAATTTGGGCACATTAAGATTCCCAAATGAGGCACTCGATCAAAACTCTCTGGCTCAATTAAGGTTCTCAGGCCGAATATTAGTAGACCACAAATACTTAGAATTTGTTCTATACACAATATTTGTTATTTACTTGAACGATATATTAGATGTGTTGTTGAAAATTGAGAAAAATATATTAAAAAATATAGAATAATTGTACGAGTATTTTAAAATAATAAGGGAGAAAAAATTAATAAAAATTAATGAAAATTTATTGTATATAGAGCTGGAGAAACTCTCACATTCTTTAATTTCATTTCATTTTGATTATTTGCAGCCTTTGTATATTCTCCGTTGCTTGTTTCAGCTTGGCATTCAAAACTCCTCTACTTTTTCTGATTCTTTTGGCATTACCCACAACACAAGCGACCAGAGAACCTCAGCTCTTTTTTCCTTTTTTCTACTGTAATTAACACTGCAACACACACATTTCACATTTGATTTGTATATATTGATGCAATTGGTGCGAAGAATTTGCTTGCAAAAATGGGGACAACGGAAGACATGGCCATGATTTTAAAAAGGTTCGGAGATGAACAGAGCACGTTATTCGACAGGTACGAGAGGCTCTCCTTTGAGGTACAACTCAACCAGGCCATACTGGGCCGGAGTATGTCGGAGCCCAGCGTTCATCGGCGGAAACCGGCGCCGCCAGAGAAGCCAGTGCCACAGTGGCGGCGTCGGGGAACTGGGTTTCAGAAGATGGTAAAGAAATTGCTGAAACCAATTCTTGGGAAAAATAGATCAAAAAATGAGGAGAAGTCAAAGATTTGGAAAACACTCGGCAGATCTTTATCTACCACACCTACAAGAAATTGGTAATGATGTACAACACGCAATTGAGAAGTTGAAAAGTTGAATCGACGGTTTACATTTATCAAATGATGATTTCATTCTCGTTGTAATAATGTGTTTTCAATTGACTTTCAAGTGCCAAAATTTTCATCCACCAATGGTTCAATTCAGGGGGAGGGACATATGGCGCCCATGTGATACTAATTAATACTTGATGATGCTAATCAATTGGCATTGGAATGTTACTATATGAATTAAATGATATTGTACCTTCACAAGAAAATAGATTAATACTCTCTCCGTTCCGTATATATTTGTTTATTTAACTTTTCACAAAAATTAAAAAAATATTGAAAATATATATTTTGTAAATTGTGTTTCCAATTTACTCATATTTAATGAGTAAATTTTAAAATAAATACTTATAATTAAGTATTAAAGAGGAGTATATTAGTAAAATGTTCTAAATTAAAGTTCTTAAATAAGAAATAAATTTATATATGTGAGATATTCAAAAAATGAAAACAAATTTATATATGTGGAACGGAGGGAGTAGTACAAAAAGAAATGATCACAGGTGATTATTAGATCTCTTATTATACATTACTAGTTACAGTAGTAGTTACTGGCTGATGCACGAGATTTGCGATGTTCAAAAATAAATCAAAACACAATAGATAGATAAAAATAAAATAAAATATGTACAAATTTGAAACTTTCAAACTATAATAATTAAAAAAAAAATTATAATACCACTGATACGGTATATCTACCTACACCACTAAATATGGGACATACTTTAGAAATTATCTTTTTTGTTAATTTTTTCAACGTGAGTACAAACCACTTTGAAATCTATATCAATTATTATACAATAATTGATTTATGCAATGAATTTATATCAATTAAATGTTATATCAGTTAATTTATATAAATTTAAATCCCCACACTAAATTACAGATTTTCTCGTAAACCCAAAAAGAAAAAAGGAAAAACAAATTCCATTTAAACACACACTAATTCAGTTATTAGGCCATAAAAAAGACCACCTACATAAACTGATTTTACCTAAACTCCAAAAAAAAATGGATATCTATATATATATATATATATATATATATTATTATATATAGAAAAGGAGAGAAATTTCAGTCTATTTTTTAATTAGATTAATTAGTTTTCCAACCTAAAATAAAGTCCCTTTTTTCTTTTGATTTTTTCCTTTTTAAAAAAATTAATTATTAATCTCAAATAATCAATTAATTAATCATTATTTATATTGAATCTTATCCTCACCAAAATTAATTTTTTTTAAATCTCTACTGATTTGAACTTATCTTCTGTATATTTTTTGTCTTTTGATTTTTTTCCTTTTTATTAAGTTATTATAATCAATGCTAACAAAAAAATTAATAAATTATTATTTATATTAAATGCTAAATATTAAATCTAGATTTTGTTTCCTTGCATAAGTATTAATAATAATTATTTTATTATATCTTTCTAATCTTAATCTCAACATAGAATTTCATGGAATTGAAATTCATATAATTCAAGTTCTCAATTTAGAATGCAGATTCTATACAAATCCAATGTCTGAATTTGGTGAATTCCATAAAAATCTGGGGTTTCAATTGCTCAATAATCCATGGATTTCATCAAATTGTGGAATTCTATGGATTTTTATGGATTTTTAAGTTAAAAATACACTGACCAAATTCTTCCCACAATCCCACCTCCCATCAATTCTCATGGAATTCATGAATTTTCATTTTCTCTAAAAAGTCTTTTAGTCTACATAATCAACTAAATTATAATCATAAATTGAAAAATATGTTTTGCATTACCATTATAATTTCAAAACAGTTTACCATAATTATCTTACAGAATATACATACATATATATATATATATATATAATAACAATAACACATATTTATTTATTGTTCATTGCTCTAATTTTTGAAAAAATTATATAATATCCAATCCATAAAAATGAAATTTAATGGATGAGATGCAATATAATTAATATTGATAATTTCATAATTGTTAGTAAATAAAATTATTAGTAAGTCTAAATAAACCTAAACTTGTGATTTTTCATATCTCAACTTTTAATGGCCTTTTTTACTTTTTCTTTTATTTTTTTTTGTTTTTTATTTTTATGATCTAGTAACAACCATCCAAATGAACTTTCCAGCCCCTTGATTATTCTACTCTAATGGTGAAAAAAATATATAACAAATTCCACTAAAATCCATGAAAATCTAAATTCAGTGACATAGAATTCCATAAGAATGTAAAAGATTCTATAGAATTCTATTAAAATCCATGAAATCCATGAAATTCTATAAAGCCAAAAAAATCCATTTAATTCCATATTGAGAACACCCTCCTTAATCTAAAGATTTACATTTATATATAGAATTTTTATAAATAATTAACTACGAGACGGAAATTAATTATTAAGAAAATAAAATTAATTAAAATTAATAATTTCATTAATATTTGATTATTGTGTGATACAAAATTAGCATTCATTAAATTTTTACACAAAATTAAAAGAAAAGTATAATATTAAAATTTAAATAATTAATTATTTTTACCAATGTTTAGAAAACCAAATATATATATATAGAAAAGTAGAAAAATTTCAGCCTATTTTTTAATTAGGTTAATTAGTTTTCCCACCTAAAATAAAGTACTTTTTTATCTTTTGATTTTTTTCCTTTTTTAAAAAATTAATAATTAATCTCAAACAATCAATTAACTAATCATTATTTATATTGAATTTTATCCTCACCAAAATTAGATTTTTTCAAATCTCTACTGATTTGACGTTATCTTCTGTATATTTTTTATCTTTTGATTTTTTCGTTTTTTATTAAGTTATAATCAATCCTAACAAAAAAAATTAAATTATTATTTTTTATATTAAATGCTAAATATTAAATCTAGATTTTGTTTCATTGCATAAGTATTGATAATTGTTATTTTATTATATCTTTCTAATTTGAATCTAAAGATTTATATTTATATATAGAATTTTTATAAATAATTAACTATGAGAGGGAAATTAATTATTAAGAAAAATAAATAAATTAAAATTAATAATCTATATATATTAATAAAACCAGCACATTTTCCCGCCACTTTCACCTATTTTTCTGAATTAAAAAATTAATTTTTAATTATTGCAACGAGTTTTACCGCTTCTACATGTCTTTTCCAACTCGACTTATCACCCCTCATCTTTTGATATAATCACTCATTATCCCTTAAATTCGGGTTATTATCATGTGTGATTTTTTTAAATCTCCCATCCATATCTTTTTACCATGAAAAAAATAAAAATATGTTATTATAATTTTTATTTTACACATATTTTAAATTATAACTTGGTCATAAATCTCCCCGTGCAATGCACGGGAGAAAATACTAGTTTCATTAATATTTGATTATAATATGATACAAAATAAGCATTCATTAAATTTTTACTACTTTTTGTCTTTTGATTTTTTTCCTTTTTTAAAAAATTAATAATTAATCTCAAACAATCAATTAACTAATCATTATTTATATTGAATCTTATCCTCATCAAAATTAGATTTTTTCAAATCTTTATTGATTTGAAGTTATCTTCTGTATATTTTTTATCTTTTGATTTTTTCCTTTTTTATTAAGTTATAATCAATCCTAAAAAAAAATTAAATTATTATTTTTTATATTAAATGCTAAATATTAAATCTAGATTTTGTTTCATTGCATGTAAGTATTGATAATTGTTATTTTATTATATCTTTCTAATTTGAATCTAAAGATTTATATTGATGTATAGAATTTTTATAAATAATTAACTTTGAGAGGGAAATTAATTATTAATAAAAATAAATAAATTAAAATTAATAATTTCATTAATATTTGATTATTATAGATACAAAATAAGCATTCATTAAATTTTTACACAAAATTAAAAGAAAACTATAACATTAAAATTTAAAAATTTGATTCGATCCACTAATTAATTTTTTAAATAATTAATTATTTTTATTAATGTTTAGAAAATCGAATCGGTAAGCAAATCGGAGAAGACAACGGTTCAAGGGTCAAACGGTTGGATCAGGTCAAACCGTTTTTAATTTAAAAAATTAAAAAATAAATGAAAATCAATAAAATTAAAAATAAAAAATTAAAAACCGGTTGAGCTTTGACCGGGTCACCGGTTAAACCGGTTAAACTGGTCGATTGATCGATTTTTGACCAGTTTTCTAATAGTCCAATTTTAAACTATAACCGGATCGAATTTTTGACCCATAGATGGTTGAACCGGCAAGTCCGATCCAATTTTCTAAACATTGATTTTTTATAAGTGCTAGAAAAGCACTTAAATAACTCTTCTATTTTACGTGTTTGTGTGTTTTATTAGTATTATATATTTTGTTTTATGTGTTTTTCCTTTATTGTGGTGTTTAGGGTCACAAAGAATCAAAAGGAGTCAAAATTGATGAAAATCGAATGAAAACGGAAACTCAGGACCAAAATGCAAGCGAATCAAAGATGGAGAGCCTCCGATGCAATTTTATGAAAAGTTATTTTTATAATTTTTCTTGTGCCAATGTTTAAGAACATCGAAAGAGGATTCCCAAACTTTTTCCGAATCCCAAATCGGAGTTTCCTAGTTAAAGTTATGGCCGTTTGAAGAAAAATGACTAAAAGTGTCATATCGCAAAAAATCAGCAACTCGGATTTACTGGTGCAGTGCAGTAATTTGACCATAACTTTAGCTACAAAAATCGAATTAACCTGATTCTTATTCCCGTGGAAAGAAGACTCAGAGGGCTACAACTTTGGTGTTCATGACTTCAAATGATTCGGATCATATGATGGTCAAAAATGGGTAAAACCGAGAGTGTTGTATGGAGGATTCCTTGGGCCATCTTTTGATAGAAGATTCATAACTTTCTATTAAATTATCCAAAAGAGGAAATTCCAATTGTATAATTCAGCCAAGATGCTTACCTACACCATGATGCAATTTCAATATCATGATTTGGTTGATACAATTTAATAAACACATGATGGTGCATGAGTGTAATTTTTTATTATATTTTCTTATGAAATTTTGCGGAAGGAAGACACAACCAATGTAGAGAGAATTAGCTAGTTATTCTCTCCAACTTTTTCATCAATAAAAATTCTCTTCTTCATTTGTTTTTAGTTCTAACTTGAAAGATCTTAGTTTCTCATATTCCGGCTGAAGAAGAAAAAGCCTAAATTAGGTACCAATAATCGATCAACGATCCTTCGGCCGTAAATATGATTAGCGGATCATTTCTAAGCTAGTTTCTCTCTTCCTCTTATTTTTCATGTTTGAGAAAGATAGTTTCCCATATATTGTGGAGGTGATACAAGGCGAACACTCGCTAAAAAGTATTTAACCCGCATATATGAGTGATTAAACTTCTCTATTTATTTCTTAGCATTTATTTTCTTGTTTCTATATTTTTGTATATTATTTGTGATAGTGAAGTATAATCTATTATATTGTGGATGTGATACAAGGTGAACACTCTCTAAAAAGTATGAAACTCACAAATATGACTAGTTAGATTTCTCTATCTAGTTCGAGGGGGACGTTGTGTTCAATTAACATATGATTATCTTTTCTAACAATTTAGTAACGTTTTATCTAATCCTCCACTTCAATTTGTTGGCTTGTTATGCTTGTAAACCCGTTTTTGAGTTTATGTGATTATTGCATTCACTTTGGCCAATTGAATCAATTAATCTGTAAATTCAAGTTACATGCTAGGATTGAAACTCTTGATCCGTAAATATCATTAGATTCCAATCCAAAGTAGCAAATGAATATCGTGCATATTTATTAACAAATCAACTTAGATGCATTAATTTGAGTTTGTGAAATTATTCATCTAATTCAACTCATTCTTCTCGTTCATTTCATACTAGCTTTGCATTATTAAATTCTAAGAACTTGTTTATAGTTATCCAATAACTAGATATTAAGTTAAAGAACTTACTTTAATTTAATACACTTAAGGAAGAATTCGTTAATCAGATCATCTTGGTTCATTGGAGTTGATAAATTGAAGAAGGAATAGTAACACGTTGCATGGGAAAGATAAACACAAGTTGTTGACATAACCGAACCCGAGAACTAGATATTTAGTTCAATTGTTTCATTTCATCTCTTTTATTTTGTCATTTTATTTTTAAATTTCATTCAACTTCACAAAACCCCCCTTCTATATTAATTGATAAAAACAACTACATTAAACATCGTTCCTCTTGGGTTCGATCATTACTTACCACTTCTACATTAATTTGTAGTTTTGAAACCGAGTAAGGAAAAAAAATTAAACTTTGGCGTGCCGCGACAACCACGCGTCCCAATTTTTATAAATAATTTGCTAAGAAATGTAAATTAATCTAAATTAAAAATTTGGCTAAGATTTAATTTTTGTGTGATACAAAATTAAAAGTCAATAAAATTTTGCATAAAAATTAAAAGGAACATGTAACATGATGAGATCGGTCCCTTTACATAGTTTTAGAAATAATTCATTATTTTCAAAAATAAAATTAGCTAAAAATGAAAATTAATTAAAATTAGCAAATTTTTACAATTTCATTTTGATGTGATAAAAAATTACAATTCATCAAATTTGTACACAAAACTAAAAGAAACATGTAACATTAATTTTTTTAATTAATCATTCAATTGTAACATTAATCCAATATGTTTAATTAACTGAATCTATATCTATATCTTTCAAATTACGAATATCCTTTAATGGAAATAATTAATGGAAAACGTGTTTTAATATTGCATTTCAATAGTTATATCTTTTAAACGGTTTTTAGATTAGTTTGGATGGTTTTGTTATTGGATTTGATTAGTAGTCAATCAGCTTTGAGAACTATTATTACATTTCAAAAGTTTATATCGAATTTGAGTTATAGTTCTCATCAATTTTATAGTGTTCACATAATTTGTTATAATTGGAAAGTTCAATATACTTTATAATTTTTTTCAGTAAATTAATTTGTAATGTAATTATTATTGTTTGCAAGTATAAAATAAATTAAAATATAAATCAATACAATTCGATGGAGTGCTTCCGGTAAGTTGTTGCAACAATTATTCTTTCTTCAAAGTGATAACTTATTTTTTCTCTTTCATTTCATATACCATTAGATTGAGACGACACAATTTTTAAAATAGTAAGGGCAAATTTATGGATTATCGTACTTTTTCACACGATTAAATTTTCCTCTTGGATCATTTATTTTTTTGTGCCCACGTGGAAAATGCTTTTCAAAAGTGAAAGAGTTCCAATCGAAAGAGTTCCAATCAATAGTGTTGGACTTCACACTATTAAAGTTTTTTATTTTTTTATTTTTTATATAATCAATTTTTTAAACAATTAATATGAGTCGACACAATATTTTGAATTGTTTAGGCAAGTCGATGGATTGATCGTATTTTCCTCACACTATTAGTTTTTTTCCTGGATCATTTGGTTTTTATGCCAATATGTTCATTGTGAATTATACTTCTTTTGTACAGTTGATTAATATTTTTAGTTCACATAATTCATTGTAATTATAAAAATCCAATATACTTTATAATTTTTTCCAATATATTAATTTGTAATGCAACTATTACTGTTTAGAAGTATAAAATAAATTAAAATATTAATCGACCCAATTCGATGGATTGTTTTTGGCAACTTTGAAACAATTGTTTCTTTCTTCACACTGGCAAATTGTTTTCTCTTTTTTTTTTAAATTAATTTTTATACCATCAGGATAGGCAACATAATTTTCTAAATATTAAAAGTAAATCTGTTGATCGATTATACTTTCTTGGGACTATTAAATTTTTTTGTAGATCGTTTATTTTTTGTGCCTACATGGAAAATGCTTTTTAGCAATGGAAGATAGTTTCAATCAAAAGAGTGTCGAACTCAATTCGTGTGAAAAAAACGATTAGGGTGTGTTTGATTGCAAAGCCGGAAAATGGTTAGAAGGAAAACGTTTTCCGGGTAAATGAATTCCGGGAAAAGGTTTTCCAGGGAAATGGTAATTGTAGGTGTTTGATTGGGTTAATTTGAAAGTTGGAAAATGATGTTATTTTCCTTATTTTTGAGGTTTTTTTTAATAAAATTTGATCATTTTCCTTATCTTTATGGTTAAAATAAATTGTCTATTAAAAAAAAAAAGAAAAAAAAGTGCCAAACTTTTCCCGGAAAACAAAAACCACCTCCACCCCAAGGAAAAGCGTTTTCCTCCAAAACAAGGAAAAGAACGAATCGAGAAAAAGCTGAAAACGCTTCAGAAAAAAGTGCAATCAACGGCGAGGATGGAAAAAGCCGGAAAATGAGTTTTCCTGGAAAAAATTGGTTGAATCAAACACACCCTTATAGTTTCTTTGCAATAATAAATTTTTTCCTTTTTTGTATTATCAATTTTTAAACCATTAGTACGAGTCGACACAATATTTTAAACTGCTAAGATAAATCCGTGGATTAATTGTACTTTCTTCACACTATTAATTTTTTGGTATTAGATCATTTAGTTTTTATATCAATATGTTCATTGTGAAAATTAATTATAATTTTTTGTATGGTTGATTAAAATTTTTAATTCACATAATTAGTCACAATTGTAAAAGTCCAGTAAACTTTTAAATTTTTTTGATGTAGATTAATTTGCAATGCAATAATTACTATTTACAAGTATAAAATAAATTAAAATATGAACTGACCCACTTTGATGGATTATTTGAGGTAAATTATTAAAATAATTATTATTTCTTCGTAATAATAATTTTTTTGTATCATTAATTTTTTATACCTTTTAGTTGAGTTGACACAATTTTTTAAATTGTAAAGTTGAATTCCTTGATTGATTGTACTTTCTTCGTACTTTTTTCCATGGAACCTTTTTTTTTTTGGCCAAAATATTCACATGTTAACTTAGTAAAATAGTGTCTCATTGGTCCAATTGACACCTCAATCATGAATCAATGTTATTAATTACGCAACATTGAAGTGTAAAAGTTAAGAGTATGAATTGTGTTCTTATTCTAATTGTATCATAATGAACTGTTGAATGAATATTTATATAAAAAAATGAGAGATTTAAAACTAAAAGTGCATATTTATTGAGTTAAATTATCAAAGATTAGATTTAAAATTGTAATTATCTTATGATCGAGTACTTCTATAATCATCTTTGTAATTGATCGATTTGGAATGAGATAAATTACATTATATTTTATTATTTTTATTTTTCTAATTCATATAGAGTTAGTACTCAAACTATAATAAGGAAAAGAGATAGGCTTTTAGGTGATTATTAGTTGTTCTTATATTCTAGTTCTTATGATAATGCAATATTCAATCAATATATATGGAAAAAAATAAATGTTGAAAAATTTATCCCCTGCACAACACACGGGTGGAACAGCTAAGGTTTGAATAGGAAGGCTATGTTGCAGTCTCGAGGGTGACGTATAGGAAGGGTTTAAAGTTTGTGATATATGATGACAATGGTCGTCCAAGTGCCATGATCATAAATATCGTCTATAAAGAATTGTTTAAACTTATAGTTTCATACTTACTAATCGCATCAGGTACGTTGTTAACTTTATTTGTTTTTTTACACAAATCTTTTATGTCATTCATGGTTTGATATGTGAAGTGAATGATTGTATTTATATATTATTGTGTTTGTACTTTTATATTTATCTAGGTATAATGTTCAATCTTCAAAAAAATCTAGGTATAATGTTCCCGTCATAAATATGGTAGAGTTATACAAATTGATTATATGTACCATTTATGCATTAGGAGATCCCATACCCATGCCGGAAAAAAATTTGTATGGCCCCATCGACCCCTACTATCAGGGGGCAATTATGTATTATTCATCTAATCTAACGTAGATACTAAAAATTTTTTAAAAAATTTTTGGGCTACGTGGGGCCCTTACACCACGTGGCGTGGGTACCATCCCGACATGGGAACAAAGCATCGACATATGCATTAGTGGCACTGTATTTCAAAAAGGCAACTCAACATACTTAGCGGTCGAAAATTACACTTTTAGTGAGTTTTATTGATTATAGCTAAAATATGATGTTATTTCTAATATTTTTGTAAGTTTTTTATACTAAAGTGCCAGTATTTGTGTAAAAGTAATGTCAGAGATGTTCCGTTCGTCTAAAATTTATTTATTATTTTAATACAGTTCAATTGTATAAGAATACAAATTTTTATATTCTATGTGATAATTATGGATGTAACTTATATTTGAGTGCTTTCATCCTTTTTGTCAAACATGAAGATATTTCTATTTTTTGTCTTGTGTTGTTGATGACTATTATTGATGGTGCTATGTTTGGATTGCTTTTGTTGATATCTTTAAGAGTATTGTAAATTAAATTTGTATTTTTTGGTGAGTTTTCTCCCAATTGTTTGAAGAATGAATTGGTACAAAATAGAATGAAACTCTGTCGAAATTTTCCAAAATTATTTCATTCTTAGTTGTATTAATTAAGTTTATTGTTGCGACTCATTATTTATTTATTTTTTCTTATGTTAATATGCCTAACACCTATTAATACTATTATTAGCTAAAAAATTATGCCTCCATATAACGCATGGATGAAACAGCTAGTATGAGAGAAAAGAAAAAAGAAGAAATTATTATTTTGACTAAAAAGCAGTGTGGTTTTGACATGCCATACTTTTATTATTATTGTATAATGAACGCGCGTTACATATTATTTTTTGATATTTTTAAAAAGAGATGTTATACTTTTTTTAATTTTTTATGTCCCATAAAAATGTTAAAAATTTTAAAAAATATATATGCATCAAGGTGTAAAATAATAAAAATATGTTACACTATCATTCACTAGTACAAAAATGACATTGGGTGTCACATATTGGGTGGCGGTTTTATAATAAAACGCCACCCAAAAACAACGGGTGGCAGGTTGTCACAAAAATCCGCCACCCAAAGTGAATATAAATTTTAAAAAAAGATAAAACAAAATAAAGGGTGGCGGTTGTAGAAAGGAACCGCCACCCTATGGTAAAAAACGGGTGGCGGTTATATATTACAACCGCCACCTAAAATTTGAAAAAAATAAAATTTTTTTAAAAATAAAAATAAAACAAAGGGTGGCGGTTGTAATAAAAACCGCCACCCTATATTAAAAACGGGTGGCGGTTATATACTACAACCGCCACCTAAAGTTCAAAAAAATTCAAATTTTAAATTTGAAAATTGACTTTGGGTGGCGGTTGTTAGATGACAACCGCTACCCTTTACTTTGACAATGCATAACTCTCTCTCCTTTTTTCTCTATAACAATTAATACGTAACTCTCTCCGTCTCTCATTTCTTTCTCTCTAAACCTCCCTATCTCCTTTCTCTCTCTCTCTCTAAGATATTCTGGTCCATCTCCATCTCTCTACTTTCTCTCTCTCTCTATCTCCAACACCGCTCTATCTCCAACGTACACCCCTCTATCTTCTTTCTCTGCCTCTAAAATATTTCAGATCTGGTGGAGGAGAATTCAGTCCGTGACGATCCATGAAGGAGAATTCGGTCCATGTGAGGCAACTCAATACTTATGTAAGTATTAATTCTCTGTTCATTTTTCTTCCAAGAAGAATAAAGTTGTTAAACTTGTTTGTTTAGAATAGGAAAGTGATGAAATTTCATGAGATTGTGATATTTTTGTTCCTTATAAATCAATTGCTTTATTTTTCTTGAAGGTTGACTGATTTTGATTGTGGACCGATCTCAAGTGAAGATTTACTGAATGTCTGAATGAATGGATGAATAAAGTGCAAAGATGTCTCCAGTTACTACCTTGTTTTGTCCTTGTTATGCATTTGTTTAGAAATTAGTAATTTTGGCAGTATCAATTTTGAGTATGTAGAATATTGCAGATCCCCAATTAATTGTTGATTGGAATTGTAAATTTGAGTTTCAATTGCAGATCCCCAATTCGTTAATTGTATTTTTTATTTTAAAAGTGGTTTTAGGTGGCGGTTCTAAACTTGAGAACCGCCACCCATTGCCTTAAAAAAATGAGAACGGGTGGCGGTTGTTTTTAAAAAACAACCGCCACCCATTGTGTTTTGGCTGACGTTTTTTGAACCGCCACATTTTTTTCGATTTTGGGTGTCGCCGGTTTGGGTGGCGGTCAAAGAACCGCCACCCGAAGTACAAAATAACCCCACCCAATATCGTTTCTGTACTAGTGATTATAGATGGATTACATTATCGTTATAGATCGATAATGTAAAGAAGAGCGCTGCATTAAATAACTTAGCCCTACTTGGTCAAAGAATTATGCATGGCCTACAAATAAGAAACAAATTTCCATTTTTCTTTTTTCATTTTAAAATTTTTTATTAAGAAAACACATTTCACAATTAATAGTGTCTCTACCTTCTTTACATTCAATAGTATTTCCACCGTAAGATATGCATGACTATTAAAATGATATATTTACATAAAATAATATTATAAAAAAATAAAATATTTTTTTGAATATATAATAAAAATAATGAAACATACGTAATATTATAAATTTCAATAAAGGTTTGCAAATTTTGATCTGAAATATTATCTTGTAAGAGAAAATATTATATCAATTATCGCAATTACTAATTTTCGATAACAACAAAATAGTCGAGAATAAAATTTAGATAATATACTTATTTGAACAAAAACTACAATCTAGATAATACGTTTTATAAGTTATACTTAAGTATTCAAACTTATTTCAAATATGACTGAAATGATCACATGGTCAGCCAACACATGCATATGAATGACTGATATATGTAAAACGACCCAAATACGACTCAAAAGAGATTATACAAGGGTTAAATGCACAAATACCCTATATTAAACATGAAAATTGATTTTTACTCCAAAATTTTTAAAAATTGAAATTTACTATATTTTCAAAGTATCATAATGTAATACTTTCAAAATATCACAAACTGATACTTTATAATTTTTATAATACTTGATAAAATATAAAGTATCACAATATGATATTTTCTCATTCACCACAACCTACACTAACAACGCATCATCGACGAAAAGTGCAAGTGGCGATGGCACGGTGGTGACTGCAGTGGCAACTCCGTGGTTCAAAGTATATTATATTATGATACATATTAATTGTATTTATTTTCTGTTTCTTTCTTTCTTTTTTTTTTAAAGAATGGTAGTAAAATTCAAATTGAAAATGTAATTGTAGTGTTGGGTGCATTTATTCCATTATACAACATGCTAGATTTAAAAAAATAAATAAATAAACACAACTCAGTAAATCAATAAAACCTTAAAGAATATTATAATATTCTTTTTCTTTGAAAGAAATACTACGTCACTCCACCTTTTGATTCTATATATTATTATTATGGAAAATTTAGTTTATACAAAAATTGTGTTTCTAAATAACTAGCTGTTTCACCCGTGCGTTGCACGGGGAATAAATTTTTCAACTGATAAGGTTATTGATAGATGTTAATAAGATTAACATAAAATCTAAAAAAGTAATTAAAATAAAGAATGAGTTACAACAATAAACTTAAAAAATTTAACTTGAAACAATTCTATAATAATTTCGATAGAATTTTTCCTATATTTCATACTACTTCATCGTGCAAACATGCAAGAAACAACTCACGAAAATCGAAAAAATTTAATTTACTATTTTCTAAAGAATAGTAATTTAATTAGCATTTATAGCCGTTCTTTGCACGGGATGATAATTCGTGGCAGCAATTATGATAATATATTACATTTTGCTCATTGTAAGATTAATCTGCTAATGTAAACAAAAAATAAAATAACATTGAATTTTATAATTATCAAAATAACTCTACTAACATTCGTAGAGCTCATTGTTTTTTCTTTAAAATTATTTTACATTTTATTATATACAATTATAAATTTTGGGAGATATTAATTATTATACATCAGTATGATCCATTTTTTTTAACAACTACTATGTAAATAATGATTTTTAAATTTTAATTATGAAATATAATCAGTATAAAGATATATTATAAAAATAACAATATAGTGAGTACAGTCCGACAAATCCTAAACTGTTCCTGTTAACACTTATCCTCGTTTCGACCCATCCTCATTTACTCTAGGCCGAACGCGGATGATATAAGAATTACAAACTTCGATTGCTCGTCCTCATCCCTGCCTTGCTAAAAAATTCTCATCACCGTCCACGCCCCATGGTGTTAACTTAACTTTATTTTAAAATACATAAAAAGATAAATTAATTTTGTAAGCACATTTTTCTTTCCAGTAACAATCTAATTAATTTTAATTATTTTTTATTTTTTTGAAATAATTATGTTTCCCATATTTAGCAATTTAATTAATTTTGATTAATTTTCGTCTAATAAAACTATCTCACTTTTTGTCCAATGAAAATATATCCAACAAAATCTAATAAATATAATTAATTGTAATTAATTGTATATAATTAATTGTAATTAATTCTTGTTTTTAGCTAGTTATTTATAGAAATAATGTATTATTTCTAAATAATTAGTTTTTGAACTACAATTTCAAGAATTGTATGAATATAATTTTAAAAATATTTTATAATTCGAAAGATATCTTCCATGTAAAAAGATGTCTTTCATTTTTTAGGAAAACTCTAGTCAACCATGGAAATCTAACTAATTTTAATTATTATTTATTTTTTCATTAATGCTATGTTTTTGTTTTAGCAATATATTTAAATTTTATTAATTTTCGTCAGATGAAACTGCGTTAATTTTTGCCCATTGAAACCAAGTTCAATTAAATTGTGACAGCACTATTAATTATAATTAATTGTAATAGAATTATTTTTAAGTAATTTTCATTTTTAGCTAATTATTTATGAAAAGAATTAATTATTTATATAATAATCATTTTAATATCGATCGACTTACTTTAGAATAAGATATAACACCCCAATTCTAATAATAAAAAATCTTATAGGTGTTAACTTAACTTTATTTTAAATGCGTAAAAAGATAAATTAATTTTGCAAGCACATTTTTATTCTCCGTAGCAATCTAATTAATTTTAGTTATATTTCATTTTTTGAAATAATTAACCCCTGTTTGTAATTTAATTAATTTTGATAATTTTCTTCTAATAAAATCATCTCAATTTTTGTCCAATGAAAATACATCTAATCAAATCTAAAAACTATAATTAATTGTAATATAATTAATTCTTGTTTTAGCTAACTATTTATAAAAATCATTTATTATTTATAAATAATTAGTTTTTTGTCCGTAGTTTCAAGAATAGTATGAATCTAATTTTAAAGATATTTTACAATTAAAAAGATATCTTGTGTGTCAAAAGATGTCTATCATTTTTTAGGAAAATTAGGAAAAATCTGGTCAGCATAAAAATCTAATTAATTTTAATTATTATTTATTTTTGAATTAATGCTATTTTTCTGTTTTAGTAATATAATTAATTTTTATTAATTTTTTTCCAATGAAAACCATGTCAATTTTTGCCCATTGACACCAAGTCCAATTAAATCGTAACAGTATTATTAATTTTAATTAATTGTAATATAATTATTTTTAATTAATTATTATTTGTAGCCAATTATTTATGAAAATAATTAATTAATTTTAAATTAACCATTTTAATATTATCACTTTTAAGAAGTGTATGAATTTAATTTTGAAGAAATCTTACACTTTAAAATATATATTACAATTTAAAAGATTTGTTTTCATTTTTTAGGGAGAACCCACAGTAATTTAATGATTTTTTTGTTTTTAAAATTAATCATATTTTCCATTTTAACAATGTAATTAAATGTAATTAATTTTGATCGATCTTTGTCCACTAAACTCATGTGTAGCTAAATATTGGCAATAGAATTTATTATTTTAATTAATAATAGTTTAAATAATTATAGTTAGTTTTTGTATTTAAGTTAATTATTTCTAAAAAAATATTTATTGCCAAAATAATTTGCTTGATAGCCTTAATTTTAAGAATTATATGAATCTAATTAAAAAAATCTTATAATTGCAAAGATATCTTGGAATTAAAAAAATATCTATTCAATTAATTAAAAAAATCAATTAATGTTACAATTGAGTGATTAATTTTAAAAATTGATGTTATATTTCTATTTTAATTTTTATGTAAGAATTAAATGAATTGTAATTTTTTATCCAACCAAAATTAAATATGAGTGAAATCACTTATTTTAATTAATTTTCATTTATTAGCTAATTATTATTTTTTAAAATAATAAATTCGATGTAAAATTAATAAAATGTTCTAAGCTAAGTTTTAAATTTTCATGTTACACATTTATTTTAATTTTTATGTAACAATTTAACGAATTGTAAATTTTTATCACACAAAATATTAAATTCTATAGATGTTGCTAATTTTAATTCACTTTTATTCTTTCGCTAATTATTTATAAAAATGATTGATTATTTCCAAAATTAATTATTCGGTTGAACTTACTTTTTAAATTTTTTAGTACAAATTGAAGATCATAGTGGTGGGATTTTGTCTCAAACTCTGACTAACTGTTGGTAAGTTTTTTTAAATTTTTATTTTTGTGTAAAACTTTAATGAATCGTAATTTTGTATTTCCAAAAAAATTGAACCTTAGTGGGATTATTAATTTTTGTTTGTTAGCTAATTATTTACAAAAATAATTAATTAAGTAATGGATCTAATCTTATTTTTTGATTTTAATGTTATACCTTTATTTGGATTTTTTGTAAAAATTTAATTAATTGTAATTTTGTATAGCATAAAAATTAAATCCTAGTGAAAACTATTAATTTTAAATAATTTTATTTTTTTAATTACGAAAGTTATGAAAAAATGATTAGGTAAAAATTCATTCCGATTCTTGGAACACCCTTATATTGTTCAACACATAAACCTTTAAATTGAAGATTTGAAAGCAAAAATTTTAAAAAAACTTTCAATTTGTAATATTTGAAAGAAAAATATATAATATTTGTCCGCGTAAACTAAATTACAACTGATAATAACAAAAGCTAATGAAGTAAAAATTTAAATTTGTTATTTGTTATTGAAGTTTGGATATTAAAGTGCAAATATAATGAGACATGTCATTATATTTGAATTTTACACACGAACATCAATTAAGTGTCGTAAAAAATTATCAAATTTTTTTAATCTTGTTACATCAGTAGTCATTAATCTTTATTAATATTAATTTATATTTAAGTTGAACACTAATTTGTATATTTGTGTTAAATTTTAATTTTTTTAAAAGTACAAATTTATGTATTGATAGTATACTTGTTTTAAAACTCTCATCAAGTCGAGAAAAATAGAATCACAAATAAAAAATATCATAAGATAAAATATAGATAAATTATTATTATAATAAGAAAAGAGCCTCATTTTCTATATATATAAATTATTCTATGTATAGATAGAAGTTTATATTAGGCAAATTTAATAGACGGGGAAAAATTAAGGATGTGCTTAGGAGGGAAAAAAGGCTCCTTATATATATATATATAAATATATAAAGATTTTGATTGGCTACAACAGTTTGAGCGGGAAAACTATTAAATAAATGATTAAAAATATTTTTTGTTCAATTCTTTTTCTATATTATAGATATAAATTATTTTATGTATAGATAGAAGTTTATATTAGGAAAATTTAATAGACGGGAAAAATTAAGGATGTGCTTAGGAGCGAAAAAAGGCTCCTTATATATATATATATATATAAATATATAAAAATTTTGATTGGCTACAACAGTTTGAACGGGAAAACTATTAAATAAATGATTAAAAATATTTTTTGTTCAATTCTTTTTCTATATTATAGATTGCGGAATAAAAAAATCACAATTAAATTTAAAAGAACTTTTAAATTCATCAGCAATTTAATTCATTTACTTTCTTTCCATTTATGTAAAACGCATTTTCATTTTAGAAAGGAAAACAACTCATATTTAATTTTATATACTTAGAAAATGCAATTAAAATACGTACAATGCAAAATCTAATTATTTAGCAAATCGCCCATCCTTATCGAGAAAACTCAATGGTATTAAAAAGGAAAACAATACTTTCAAAAAAAAAAAAAAAAACAACAACAACAATAAGTAATTTTTTTAATAGAAATCGCGTGCCACGTTGGCACTGCCAACAAAGCATCTGCTAACGTGGCACTTCAATTATCTAACTATATATAAAGATAAAAGAGCCATCTAGGCAAAGTACTTAGGTGGTGATGCCATGTTTGGCTTTTTTTTTTTTTGAGAATTATATAATTTTAGTATTTAATTTATTATATTTTCCTTATTTGGTGGTGTTTTCTTTATTTTACTTTTTTCTATATACATATTTTTATATATATTCTTAGGTGGTGATACATATTTATATATATATATATTCATATTCACAAAATTTGAAGTACCAAATTGCCATAGTGCTATGTATGCAGCGGTTTTCTATTTTATAAAAATATTTTTACATATTTAAAAAATTAAATAAAAAGCTCTTTTTATTTTTACCACGAGGGTAGTTTTAGAAAGTCTTTATGGGTAATGTGCATTGAACGATTTAAATAATAGATAACTTTTTTTTAAAATCAAATAGTGAATAGCTAAACAATTAAATGTATAATAAATAATTAATTAATTAGAAAATAAATAGAAAACGATAACTTTCATATACCATTTCATTATTTTGCAAGCCACTTAAAAAATAATTGTTAAAATTATTATTTAATCATCTCTTCTGTATTCGTCAAAAAATTATAAGCACCAAAAATTAATTTTTAAAAATTTTTATAGTTAGTATTGCACGCATTAGTGATTTTTAAAATTTTTTCTCAATTATTTTGTACAAATTTTGTTATCGAAAAATCGATATGCAGAATTTCACCTACAAATGTTTTGTATAGAGATCTTATAATTTCATATAATACACAATCCACATCACATGAATTCCCTGACACTTATTTTTCTAAAATCTGTGTTAAAAAAATGTCGTTGTGGCTTAGCTACTTGAATGATGTTATTGATCGAAAATTTGGAAAAAATTTTAATAGGAGTATTTCTTTTTGTTTAAATAAGTATTGTCTAAATTTTGATCCCAAATATTTTCTTATTGCTTAAAATTATAAATTACGATAAATGATATGACATTTTTTCTTACGAGATAATAGTCCGAATCAAAATTTGTAAACCATTATTAAAATCTATAATATATATATATATATATATATATGCTATGTTGTTTTTGTTTTGTATTATTATTGTTTTATGTAAATAAATTGTTTTAATTGTCATGCTGTGCATCGCATGGGATAATAATAATAATAATAATAATAATAAGATAAACGCCTTGTTTGGAATTAAATTAAAATAATGAAATCACTTGTTTAATACAAAAATGATTTTGATTAAACACTTGAATTTTTTTTTTTTTTTTGGAATAGATACGTGCCATAAAATAGAAAAATCTTCCTTTTTTGTTTAACTAATTAAAAATGAATTATATAGAATTTATATCATAGCGGCTATTATTTAATTTTGGAATTAAGTTAAAAATGAATAGACAATTAGTTTAATTACATGTTTGTTTACCTACTTTTTTTTAATCACATGCCAACTAGGCACCAATGTGGCAAAGTGTATAGTTGGCACTTCAAGTTTTATATTATAGAAATTTTTATATATATAAAAGAAGGAGTAATTGCCATAAATACGCTGTATTTTCCCTTCTAAATGACATATATAGAATTATTATTTTTCTTTTTTTAAAAATGTTGCTCTTTAATGGTGACACCTTGCACAATGGAAAATGTGCTAGCCGGTTGCTCCTTAAATGTGCAAACATGCCCCATGCCTTTCAATTTCCTATTTTACTTTTATAATTTATAATTTTTTTCAATTTTGTTTGAGTTTTTTTTCAAGGAAAAAAAATACTTGAGATATATATTAGTATGCGTAAATTATTTTTCTTCTTAGAGAAAGATCTTTTTTTTTTCAAAGTGATTATTTTTAGAAAAAAGTGTTTTTCTTGCGTTCTAGCTAATTGTGTAAATTAAATATTAAAAACATTGAAAATGAATTGGTCAATGTATTTGGTTGTGCAACCAATATTCATAATGAGCTTTTTTGAATATGATAAAAAAAATAATTTGATGAAAATTTTAAAATAGGCTAACAAGTGAGAGCAAATGATAAAAGTTTTATCTATAAAATCGTCTGAATGCATAAAAGGTGGAAGTAATTATAATTTATTTATTTTCAACTCTTCATCAATATGATAGTCTTTTAAAAATTATTTTAAGTTCTAAAATAGTGATAAAATGTAAAAATTATATGAAATATGGAAAAATTAAAAGTTGAGTTGCAACATTTGTTTCTTTTATGAGTATGATATTAATTTGAAGTGGAGAAATATTTTATATTATAGTCAAATCGAATATCTCAAATTGCATATTTGTTGTAAAATAAAAAATTTTCATATAGTAAATTTTCAAAAAGATAAACGCATTTTATTTTTGATAAACGCATTTTATTTCATATAGAAATAATAATAAAAAGATAAAGCGCATTTTATTTTTGCAATTAAATTAAAATAATAAAATCACTTGTTTAATAAAAAAAATTATTCATACTAAGCAATTGAAATATCCTTTTTGAATAGACGAGTGCCATAAAAAAAAATCTTTCTTTTTTGTTTAACTAACTACAACATGAATTAGGCAGAATTTATATCATAACAACTATTGAATTTTGGAATTAAGTTAAAAAGGGAATGGACAATTTGTTTAGTTACATAATTGTTTAATTAGTTTTTTAAAATTTATATATATATATATATATTTTAAGCCTGCGTCCAAGTAGGCACCATGTGGCAAAGTGTCTAGTTAGCACTTCAAGCTTTATAATATAGAGAAAGAGTTTTCATTTGATATACATCAATTTCACATCAGTTAGCTATTATTATTATTATTATTATTATTATTATTATTATTATTATTATTATTATTATTATTATTATTATTATTATTATTATTATTATATTGGTCTTCTAAGATGGCTTCATAAATACGTAGATATCATGAACATAACTTACTAGTATTACATTTATTTCGAATATTACACGCGTTGGCATTCTTTACGTACGGAAAATTACAATATATTTAAATATTGACAAATTAATTGTTACCGAACCAATCACTTTTTTTTATAATCTGCATATCACAATACAAAGAACCTATAGATGCAATCCAAGTGAAGCATATTATGCAATGAAACCCTTATCAGGGTAGTATAACCCCCTATCCAAGGCAATATAACTTCTACCATGATACCATATCCTCTTATTAGGGCCTTAAAAGAAAAGAACACTCTGGTATCCTAGCCTTTTAGTTATTGGATTCCAAGTTGAATAGAATCGATTAAAATTCTTCATCTGATCTAAAAAAAAAAAAAAAAAAAAAAAAGAATTGAATAGAGTCGTTACTTTTGATCGTTAATTAACTTTTTCCTATTCCTATTGACTTACACGAAATGTTAAGAGTACATTGTTAATTATATGTGCTTCAAGGTATGAATATATTTAACTCGTGTACTCAACAATTAATCCCTAAATAATTTATACATTTTTACATCATTTTGGCGAGTAATTAATGTATTCACATTTAAGTACCTAGCTAGCATATGAATCATTTTGCTATATGAATTTAATTAAGGGATTTTGGCAAATATTAAAATTAGTAAATCATTGCAGATTTAGTAGAATAATAAAGGTAGCATAATGGTCCCAAAAAAACTTTGGTCATAAAATGGTCCATTTGGATGGAATCCGTCCGTTTAACCGTTAGTCAAAGTCATTCTTTGAAAACTTGAGTGCGCATTTGGTCCATTTCATTTGAAATAAATTGCACAAAAGGTCCTAACTTTAGATATTGTTACAATTAAGTCCAAAAGTTTGAAAAATGTATACTTTAGTCCCAAATTTAGTTAAATTGTATAATCTTTTTATATTTTATTTTTTCTATGGGTGTTTATTTGGTCCGTAGTTAATTTTATTGAATTAAAATTAGTCCCAAATTTAGTTAAATTGTATAATGATTTATAATAAATATAATTATTGTACCTATATAAAATTATTATTATGAATATAAAATTATTATATTTATTATTAGCTATTGGTTAAAATCAAAATGTCATCTCTAATGCTAAAGAAAATTTTCAAAGTTGTGATACTATATTAATACGAACAAATGCTCTGTGTGTTGAAATTTTTGACAAAACCATTTAATCGACATCAAATTAATTCAATAAAATTAATTACCGGACCAAATAAGCACTTATTTGGTCCGTAATTAATTTTATTGAATTAATTTGATGTCGATAAATGGTTTTGTCAAAAATTTCAACACTAGCATTTGTTCGTATTAATAAATATGGGTGCTTATTTGATCCGTAATTAATTTTATTGAATTAATTTAATATCGATTAAATGGTTTTTATCAAAAAATTTCAACACGGTAGCATTTGTTCGTATTAATAAATATGGGTGCTTATTTGGTCCATAATTAATTTTATTGAATTAATTTGATATCGATTAAATGGTTTTTATCAAAAATTTTCAACACAGTAGCATTTGTTCGTATTAATATAGTATCACAACTTTCGAAAATTTTCTTTAGCATTAGAGATGCGCACATTTTGATTTTAACCAATAGCTAATAATAAATATAATAATTTTATATTCATAATAATAATTTTATATAGGTACAATAATTATATTTATTATAAATCATTATACAATTTAACTAAATTTGGGACTAATTTTAATTCAATAAAATTAATTACGGACCAAATAAATACCCATAGAAAAAATAAAATATAAAAGATTATACAATTTAACTAAATTTGGGACCAAAGTATACATTTTTCAAACTTTTGGACTTAATTGTAACAATATCTAAAGTTAGGACCTTTTGTGCAATTTATTTCAAATGAAATGGACCAAATCTTGCAAGTTTTCAATGATTATTTTGACTTGATTAAACGGACGGATTCCATCCAAATGGACCATTTGCGCACCAAAGTTTTTTTTTTGGGATCATTTGCGCTACCTTTTATTATTTGGGACTAAATCTGCAATATGACTAATTTTTTGGGACTATTTGTGCCAAAATCCCTTTAATTAATTAGAACCCAGATAAAACATTATTACAATGCATATGATTATCTTCTATACTATCCAAGTAACAAAGGTTGCATTTAGGTATGTTTGATATGGATTAAAATTGATTTAAATTTGAAAGAGTTTCAAATGTGTAATTCAAAGTGATTGAAAGTTTTGTATTAAAAAATAAAATAATTGCTAAAGTAGCCAAATGAGCGGTTGAATGAATGGTTGGTAGATTAAATTTAAAAATTAAAATGGTTTCAATCCATATACAGTAAAACATATCCTAATTAATTTATTTTCGATAAATTTGGTTCAATGAACGTGTATCAATTGAAAAAAAAAAGACATAAAAACTACTGGGAAAAATTAGGATGATATACATGTAACTAAAAAAATAAAATAGTGGACGAAATGATTCTCGTTGTATGAAATTTCTCGTTAAACTTCTAGATGTATAATGATTCATATTGTACAAGCTTTTATAGGAAAAATATGTTTAACAATCTTGTTAATTGCTTAGCGCCACAAAATCATACTCTAACCTCACTTTAGAGGGCATTATGGGATCAGTGTGAGATTTTTATTTATTATTATTAGTTAAAAAATAAACTAAAAATTATTATTAAACTAAAGAAAAATCGATTACTAATTTTCCCAAGTAGCCATTGGTTATAACTTCTAGATGTATAATGATTCATGCTTTATAGAGTAATACACATATTCTTCTCTCATAATTATCTGACGTGGAATATTTATTTCTCTCAATAGTATAGAAAATTATCTATTTGTTAAATTTTTAATTTGGAGAAAAGTTGAGAATTTTATTTTGGAGAACTTTCAAACTCAAAAAAATTTAATTAACTTGACATAAAATTAGCTATGTGATATATTAATTCCTAAATTATATTATGTGATATATTAATTCCTGAATTATATTCTTAATAATTAATATATCTTTTATCTAATGAAATTAAAATATAAAAAATTCGTGAATTTTTAAAATTTATTTAGTGTTCGGGTTTAGAAAAAAAATGTATTTTTATATTAAAAATATGAATTTAATAAAAATTTATAAATGGAACTTAAAAAAATAAGCAGTGAATTTGATTTACTTAAACCAATAATCCAATTTCTTCTTTTGGATTTTTTAATGCATATTGGTCTAAATTAAAATTAATAATAGTCCTAAAAATTGATTGTTGGTTTTTTTTTTTGTATTTATATTTTGAATATTTTAAAAATTATTTTAAAAACCTCATATTAGGGCATGCATTATGGGGCTATAGGATTTTATTGTCTAAAAAAGCTAATATTTTTATTTTGGGAGGACCTTCAAAATATATAAATATTTTTACAGCCCAAAAGATTTAACTAACTTGATATGTAATTACTTGTGTGATATATTAATTCGTAAATTAATTTATTTAGTGTTCAATTTCCAAAAAAAAAATTATCTCTATATTAAAAATATGAATTTAATTAAAAAAGTTATTAATGAAATTTAAAATTTTAATTAAAAATTATAAATGAAATTTTAAAAATGAATGGTGAATTTGATTTCTTTAAAGATAAAACAAACAATCCAATTTATTTTTTGTATTTTTATTTTATTCATATTGTTCTAAATTAAATATTAATAATTGTCTTAACCAATTGATAGTTGATTTTTTAATTGTATTTCTATTTTGAAATATTTAATAATTTGAAAATATAAACAAAAAATTCTTGTACTGCCTTCTTTATAAATGCCTATTAAGGAAATGTGTGTTTTCTTAATTTTATAAACATGTTTCCTTTTTTATAAACGCGTCTTTCCTTAATTGGTTAATTATTAACTCTTATTGCTAACTAAAAATAAAATAAAATAAAATAATTTGGGTTTTTGGGGGGGAAACTTACTTTGGTGGAAGAGCTTTTTATATATTATAGATTATAGATTATAGATTATAGATTATAGATTTTGAGTTATTATTATTTTCGAAGTAGAGTAGCAATGTTTAATAGTTAGTAATTTATTTAATATAATATGTGAAGTGTATATTCTGAAAAAGATAAATTACATGCTACATTGTTTGTCATAAAGTGATTCTTATCTAACTATTAGTGGCCATCGCATGCCTGGCACGCGCTAGTTATTTATTGTGTTTGTTATCATTCATGTAAATAGTTGATTAGTCGTTCATTGTGCTTGTTGGATGGCAGGAATGTTACAAAATCATCGATGGTTTTGTAACTTATAGAACGCTTGGGTCAAAGTGGAGCATGAAATTTATTCCCAAAAAAAAAAAAAAAAAAAAAAGAAAGAAAAAGTTCATATAAGACAATCTTTTCGTATGACAAGAGTATTGGCCACAAGCTCCCAGTCTAAAAGTTGTGTTTGTAAAAATATTATGCTTATGGCCCTCTTCTGCTAGCTATTGTTCATCTATAAAATATAAGTCGTTCCACTTACGGTCAATACTTCAGAACTAGCAGGATAATCAACATTCCAAATCAGATGTACACTTAGATCATTAAAAAGCTATCTATTACATGCAAATCACCAGCCACTAGACGAGTAACACAAATTTCACGCTACACTGAAAAAATAAAACCATATGCGCTGCATGTTAATTATTTCAAGCTTTATAATTTTTATTTTTTGATTTTGATTTTGATTTTATTTTTATTTTTATTTTTATTTTTATTTTTATTTTTGTATTTTGTCCAATTGAATGCTTTTGTCTGTTTTAATTTAGGATGGTTCAAATCATAGCTATCATACTTCGACCACTTTTTTTTACTCATCCTTGTTAGGAACTTCAGGAGGAAGTTCATTGATTCCAAACCTTGTGTAATCGCCATGGTCATAACAGTAGCTGCTAGCTATTTTCTTTTGGTCGTGCCGAATTTCAAAGGGACCATTTTGAAATTAGAAAGTTGGAATAAAGGGCTCGTCCGGGCACTTTGCTCTCATTGAGCTTATTCGGTTGGTTAAGTTGTTGGAGAGGTATAGCACCACCCAGTGAAGGAGAGCTAGCCTGCGCTCGTATTGCACATTTTCAATGACCCTATTACCATTCTTTGTGAACAAACATTTCGACGAGGTAAATGCCTTGAGATGGCTGATTGCGTTGAACTTCATGATACTTTGTTTACTCATCACGATAGGCGGGAGTAGTGGTGCATGTTCGCAAAAGTGAGTCGTACTTGGTAATTGTGGTGGCCCCGTTAGCGGCATCACACCATTGGATATCCCATGGGAGAGCACGCCTAACCAACCGGCCCAACTACTAGACATCCCGCATCATGATGTGTGAGAGAGCGCATGATTTACTGACATACAGTGTTTGCCACATGGAAGAGGACAATCTACTCACGTTCTCCATCGTGTCATGCCCCACAAGCTCTGCTAACGAGGGATAGAGTCACTTCGGCAAGGACGGATGCAATAGCGTGCAAAGTCGGCACAAAGAGGTTACACGGAGTCATGTGCAGAGTACAATGCCTAAGACACCGAGTGATGAAGACAAGGGTTCGTGCATGAACAATCGATCACGGATTTTGTCGAGTGTATACAAGCTGACATCAAAGTTTAACGGAAGATTTGAAAGATTACTGGACTTGGTCGGGGGCATACATTCTGGAGATTCTGTGATCAAGCACTCAAAGAAGCTATAAGATCGAATTTCAAATATCTCATCTGAAAATCAATTGGCACCTAGATATAACAAATCTTTTATGACATTCGATCATCGTTATTTAAGTGACCCAAATCTTGGGTTTAAAAGCGGCATTGTTGAACCTTAACAATCTCTCTCCCAAAATGACGCCTCTTGTAACTCGAACCCATGACCCCAACTCCGATATCACTTGTAGGAACGGGTTTCAACCATCTCATCTAAAAACCAATTGATACCCAGATATGGCAAATATTTTAGCATTCAATCACTAGCTATCATTTGAGTGACCCAATCACCCAAACCTTGAGTTTCAGAGCAGCTTTGTTGAACTTCAACAAAAGCATCTGGAACGTTGCAAGAACTTGCAAGATGACTTGGGATTCTAGAGCTTTCTAAGAGTTAAGCCGACGGAGGATTCTAGATAGCTCCATTGTAAAGAATTCTAAAGACTTGATCTAGATTGTCGATTACGATCAATCTCCACTGTCCATTCTAAAGAGGTAAATGTATAAATAGGTTGAGGCCATTTGTGACTATCAACCAAAAAGTGAGAGCATCAGAGTGTGAGTACTGGTGAGTGATGTCAACAAGAGGTAGACGTTTGACGGCTCGTTGACGAAAGTACTTGTACAAGGGCTCAAAAGGATTAGTTTTGTTGTAATATTCTTGGAGTGAATTTGTAGTATTCTAAATTTTCTGGTGTTTACTAGTTTTCCTACTACTTGGAGCTTTAGTAGTGCGAGTTGTGGGTTGAAGGGTTTGTTCACTAGTATTTATTTGGGACGAATCGACGGGGAAGGCCACATGGAGCTTGGAAACTCTAATTTCTTGAGTGGATTTTCCTTCTCCATGTGGCAGATGCCATGTGTCAGGAGTCGTACGCTTCCTAACACTTCAAGGGGTTGGATGTGAGGAAGTCGTCGCTAGTTTGACTAGACGTGATCTCCTATATGGTATCCACTAGCGGGCGTGGGATTGCCATCACTCTTGGGGACATGCACTCCTAGCAGAGTATCATGAACTTGAATGCCATCCCAAGGCATTTACGTGGTCGAAATGTTTACCCGCAAAGGCTAACAATAGGGCCATCGAAAACATGAAAAACGAGTGCACGTGGCTGTTCTTCCCAAGGCGGTGCAATACCTCTCCAACCAGTTGGCCAACTAAATAAACCAAACGAGAGTAAAGTGCCCGATAATAGAATAGATCATGAAGAGCTACTCTTTGTTCCAGTTCTCTAATTTGAAAATAGCGTTGTTGAATTTCGGCACGACCAAAAGCAAGTTGCAAGCATCCTAAATTAAAGCGGACAAAAACCTTCAATTAGACAAAAAAAAAAAAAAAGGCAGTTGGCTATCTGCATGTAATAGCTTGCTGGTGATTTAAGTGCTCTTGTAATTTGGACTGCTCATTAACATAATATTTTTGCAAACTTACACTGCTCATTAACATAATATTTTTACAAACTTACACATGCTATATATGATACAACGTGTGTAAAAATATTGTAATGTGGTGTGTAAGCGTATTTGTAATGTAGTGTAGGAAGTAAATATAACAATGGTAATAATTAGCACAATATAATTCAATTTAACTTGTGAGGGTATAAATGACAAAAAAATTGCTCCTCACCACACTTTTAATAATGGGCAATTATATTGCAAGTCCAAAATTTAATAAAATAAAGATGAAAAAACGATATTGTGATATATCATTACCTTACATTTTACAACATCCGTGCAGTATGTCTAAAAGCATCAAGAAGCAAAATTCGAATCTAAAACTATTTCCTTAGAGAAGACGAGTTGTCAGCTGTCCAACACTATCATATACCTAAAAGTATTTTAAACAAAAGTATAAGGTCTGGTTGAGCTGTCTAATGATTGCCTGCAGTAGAATTAAAGCTTTCACTGTGATTCTTCTACTGTAACTCTTAAGTTGTCAGTAGACAACTTATAAAAGACTCGAGAGTGTTATGGTGTAGCCGTGTAGGTTTGAGAATCAAGATTCTGCCTCATCTTGCAATAATATCTCATAAATATCTGTCCTCAAATTCAATTCCTTATCGCGCATGACTTCTTGGAGATCAGAGAGCTCTTTCACAGTCAGTATGGAATTGAGTTTGAGGAAGCCATCCAGCCACAGCGTTTTAGACCTGAAAAATTACAAGATACTTGTAATGACTACTTATCATTGCAAGACACTACGTACCATTACAAGACACTACGTACTATTACAAGACATCTGTAATGACTACAGCAAAGAAACAAAACAGATATTTATTGTTTCAGTCAAACATTGGCAATGTCTTAGGAAGCAAGCATATCAACCACAGGAATAAGTTTTGGAACTGAAGAAGAAATTGGTATTGGTTCCTAAATTAACCATTGCTGTCAGGGAGATGCATGAAGATGTACTGGGTATAAGTGTGTTATTATATATACTAAAAAAGGCAGCATATCACAAGAATGATCTTACCAAGGGCAAGCATGGATAGCACGAAAAAACACTCTTCTAGCAGCTGAAGGGTTGCATGCGGCATTCATCTCGTATTCTATGTAGCAACGCCACAGAATTACTGAACTGCGCAATTTGTCATTCTCCAACGCCCGTTCATAAAGGCCACGTATTCTATGCTGGGAACCTCCTCTACTCATCTCGAATGACAATGCATAAAGCCACGTAATCACAGAAGCCTTCCTGCAGCAAGCAAGGGTTAACAACTTGTATGGTTGACAATCTCTGAAAATATTCTTTCATGTTTATATTAAACAAGAATTCGTAGGTCTTCACATTTCAAACTCTTGTTTATAGTGCAAGTAACTAATCAAAATAACATCCACATCCACAGACAACTGTGCCATCGTTTGCTGCTATTTCATTGACCAAAACTGAGTCAACTCGGAAAACAACCATAACAGTGAAGCAAAACACATGTGACACATCTAAGAGACTTTGCAAGCACATGCATTATACCACATCCACTGCTGATAGAGTACATGCAATTTGAGATGAAAAATTCTTTGGCATTATATATATTCCACAGCAGCAGTAGGCAACAAATCAGCTTTATAGAAGAATTCCCTACCTTCCAGAAAAGGAAATCGTGAAAAAAGTAGTGTCAATACAATAAGGCTGTAATAGCAGCAGCACATGATTCACACCAATTTTGGGGTAAAAGAATCGAGAATTGCAGTATAAACATACAGGTCATATCAAGTTTTACTATAATCGGATATAGTCCGTTCACATGGATACAGAAACTAGTATTCGTAAATATGAGAGATTTTTGAAAAATGAACGCCTGGTTGAAAAGTAAAGTTTTGGAAAATGTAAGAAGAAGGTTGCCATATCAATGAAATTAACAGTTAAAAGTGATGCTAGAACCTTTCATCCCCCCCCAAAAAAAAAAAAAAAAAAAAAGATGTTAGAGAATTTTTTTTTCTATTTGTATGCAAGTGCTCTGAAAGGAAAAGGATAAAAGGCTTTACTTGTGACAATAGTCATCAAAAATCCACCGTAACTTGTTGGAGGAAGTATGAAGTTCGCCGATTTCAACTAAAGCACTGTACAAAGCTGGATTGGAAGGATATATCTTTAGCCCTTTCATAATAGCTTCCCATATCTTCTCCAGTTTCAATTCAGCGCGACTTTCACAAAGCATCCTCACATAATATTCAAACAGAAATTCAAGTTGACAACTTTGCCGTCGTCTCTCTGCAGTGAAGTGCATATGACAGTCATAACAAACAACAGTTGTAGCAATTGAACCATTGAAATGGTTATAATTATAAATATATACCCAGTGCTATTAAACTGAAAAGTGAATGCAAAAAATTGAGCAGGAGATCATGTATGTTCGATAAAACATAAGGCAAAAAGAGAGAGAAAACAGAAAGAAGTTTCAGCTGCGTATACTGTAATTAAAATCAAAATGGATCGGTGTTTCACCCCTGAGTCATCTGCCTACCCATAACCAATCATGAAACACGTCAAGTTATATATGTTTTTCCTCTTCCTCACACCAACAAGGTAACTGAAACCTCAATAACCATTTATTTGGAGCCTGCTAACCTAGACCACCTGCCAGTCATCAGGCAGGCAAGTACATGCTGCACGCGCATTCTGCGATAGTACAGAACTTTATGAGTTTCTTCAGCTGTCACGGAGTTCCAGTGACAGATCGATGACAGAAATTTGGTCTTTTTGGTCATACCCCCTTGAATGTCATATGGAAACTGTTTTTAAGATCCTAAAAAACTCGAAAGGTACACCTCTTGGAAGGCGTTACTCTTGTCCAAAAGGACCAAAATGTTTCTTCGAGTAAAGGCATACCCAGATGCTAGTTTTGCGAGTAATAGAAGGTCTATAAGGGTATTGCACATTTATTGAGGGAACTCTTGTAACTAGGGGAAACAAGAAACAACCAGAGTGGCCAGATCTAGTGTCGAGGCCAATTTTTGCTATGACTCAACGAATATGTAAACTGATGTGGTTAAGAATAATGGATTATGAGTTGCACAAAATGATATGATGAAGCTGTACTGCAATAACAAATCGGCTATCAACAATGTCTATAATCCTAAACACATTGTAGTTGACAGGTATTTTTATCCAGGAAAAGGTAGAGAGCAGACAGATTTGTATTTTATTTGCCACCTGTCCTGAGCAACTAGCTAATGTCTTGACCAAATGACTAACCATCCTATGTTTCCTCTATGTCACAACGGCAGGGAGTTCCTCTGTGAGAAACAAATGTTATAAGGTTATCTGTCTTCACCAAAATTCAAAGTCATAGACTGCAAAATCTGCAAAATTTCTTCAAAATCTCCCTATAATCTACCAAAATTGTTCATGTCTTCATCTTCTTATTCTCCCGAAATCCTGTGGTCGAATTCACCGCGATAAAGCGGTATCCTTGTGTTAGCAAGCTGGGAATGGCACATAACTTCAAAACAGCTTGAGGACGAGCACAAATGTGATTGGCAACATATTAAAGAATAGTTTGAAGTCTACTCAGGGAATCGATTACCTATCCTCTGTGATTGGGTGGCTGGAGAATATAGGGAATAATTCCCTGATTGATTGATAGAAGCATATTACGTCAATCTATGCAACTGCTAGTTTTCATTCCCCCTTTGGTTTCTTATAGTATGTTTGGGTAAAAATTTTTCCCCTAAGCACCTAAGATAAATAGTGGTGGGACCAAAAAATGTGTGAATAATAATGAGTGATGTGATAAGATGTGTCATTGATATTGATGTTCGACTTTGTCTAGTAGTAGAAATTGATTTTTATAGGTAGCTTGTTTTTACTGCTTTTCTTGGTGGATGTCTTATCCACTCTTGTATTTTTCTTTATTGTACTTTTTGAAGCTTCATTGCTAATAAAAGTTTTGGTTTCCTATCAAAAAAATTTTTATAGGCAGAATAAAATTAACACAGGCAAAGCCTTAATTCATGCAAACAGTTTAAAATTAGATAGGATCCTACACTATATTCTGTAAGGTATTTGATACTAATTGCGTGTTTTGATAGAATATTTTCGAGAAAAAAAGTGATATTTTTTAGGATGTGTGGTTAAAGAGTGGAAAAGGTCATGCAGAAACGTGAAAAGTTTTTAATTACTAAAGATAGTATAGTTGAAAATCAGTATAAGGAAATGTGATTTTGAAAATAGTTGTCAAATATGTCCAAGAGGAACAGTTTTCTATAATATAAGATATACTAACTAGAAAGTAGATACAGATTGGACATGCACCTGGCAGCACCATTGTAAAAGTGTCTTCTAGAATTTCAAAAGCACCAGCCCATCCAGTAGTCAACTTTTCAAACAAAGCAGCCGAGCAGATCAGAGCAACAGAGTGATCATCTACCATGGCACACGCCCATGTTTGACGTATCATTTTTATGCGGTCTTTGAACCCTTGGCGTGCTCTAAGCTGTAGTAGACTTGATGGTTGACATTTAAACGGACTATATCGTACCCCACTACCCAGGCAATATAAGATATGTAGTGCACGAGTGATCGAGTCGGAATTTGCAACAGCACTATTTGCAAGTTCCACTTCAGCATACCAGAAGTACAAAAGAGATGCATTGGGTATAACATCCTGCTTGAAAAAGTCCAGTAAAATATAAACACATTAATGTTAAATTATCTTTATAAGAAATGAACAAAGAAGAATAGCATCAAATGAAATGAGCTAGTACTATGAACCCAAAAAATGAAAAATCTACCACGAAATTTGATCACATGGACACAATTTGCGATGTTGAGGTGGGATTGATCCAATAAATCGATCATTGTTGACATTTCTACACCCATACTTGCAGCGTTAAGATAAAATATTATATAAACATGTGATATTGATGTGGTAGCTCTTGTAGCTCCCCAAATTCATACCAATTGATCGAATCATTCACCTTTATGTAACAGGTTTATTAATGAACAGTTTTAGTATCACCAGGGGCTCTATTAAGCTTGTGACGGGAAACAGGAAATAAATATCAGTAGTTTGATGCTAAATTCTGCCTCGGCAATTCTTGGAAGCTAACTGTTCAACAAAAACAATGCCTTAAGAGAAATTCTAATGATGGGGGAAAAAGGGCGGGCGGAACCTATTCTCAAATAATATTATTCATTTTTTTCCCTTGGGGGAGTTGGTATGGGTGGGTGGGTGGGTAAGAAATCATGGCTTTGGCCCTACAACTGGTAACATCTGGCAACCTTTAATCGGTAGCTACACAATTTGAAAGGAAAAAAGATGGGGGGAATTGGGTAAAGGGTTGCCAAATTTTGGCCCTTGTTTTACAAAGATGTTTTTCCACCCTCCACCCATGCATTATTTGCTTTTGTTGGGTGAAATAATTTGGGTTTTCTGACCTAACATCAGAAATTCTCTTAAAGTTGAGGAAGGAAAGTTAACATATTACAAGGTCTCCTGGAAGAGGACAGGCTTTGAACATAGTGATTGTCTAAAGCATTGTAACCTAAGAAAAAACAAAATATATAAATCATACCGATGGAAGCCCATCAACAGAGGATAATGCCATGTCAAAAACCTTTCGTGCATTATCAATATTCCCGAAGAGTGCTTCTCTTTGAGCATAAACTCCACAAAGCAATACATCCTATAATCAAAAAGGACAATTAAAATAGTCAAAGTTTAGATATCAATGCCATCATTCTACAACACGATGTTCAAGTTAGTCAGCTAAATGATAGCCAGTTCTCAGTTCAGTGCAAGGAAATAATGAAAATGAGGACTTTTTGTCATATCAAAGTACATGTATCAACACCCTCCGAACTTTCAATTAGAAATGCCTTGTCAATTATTTATCCACATAGAATACAGTGGTTGAGAACCAGCTCTACATGACAACCTTGCTCAAGAAAATCAAAGTAAAGGTTCCCCCACCAATTCCAATGTTAAGCCGCAGCACACAGAAGGCATACCTGCCGATTATTTTTCAGTAGAGTCCTTGCCAAAGCCCGACATGGGGTGACAGTAGAGCCTGATGTATTCATTTTTGTATTTGATAGCTCTTCGGCAACAAGAGCAGCTTCCTTCAATGTATGATTTTGTGGAAATGTTGATAAACAAAGAAGGATAGCATTACGGAGAAACTTCATCATGTTACTTCTCATATCGGTGTCATCTGAACTGCTTAATAGAAGCTCTAAACCATTAGTTATTGCCTTGTCTTGTTTTTCAACTAGAACATTGTTAACTCTTCCCAAGCTGTCTAGGATAGAGTGCGGGAGTGTCTCCAAACTGAGAGCCTTCTCAGCCCAACTTGAACTGTTTGTGCAAGCCCTATAAAAATGGAATGCCATTGAAAAGTAGATAAGCAGAAGAATAGCATCCATGAAAACTGCTCCTCACAGAAAATCATGATGTAATTGATTGAGGATATGTTTGATAATAGAGATTGCTGAAAAAATGATAGCGGAAAGTGTGGTAGAAAAGTAAAGAAGAGCGTTATAAAAAAATAAAAGTTCTCGTGTAATGACTGGTTGAAAATGACAATTGAAAAAATGAATTTTGTTTTAGGGCTTGTTCTACTTGAATTAAATTTCATCAAATTAAATTTACTTTTTCTCTCTCATCCTTCTCAACCACTAATACATTGATTTGACAAGTATTTATATATTTTGTTAATAGTATAGGGTGTACATTGTAAATATGAGTTAGTAGCTTCCTTAGCAAGATAGTGCAGCAACTTGGTCTATATATGTACATGTATCACGCATTGGAAATGATAAGAAAATTTCTCTCAATTGCCTCTTACGAAATAACATGGTATCAGAGCCTCCTCTTCAAAATTAGGGCTCGAAATTATGGTTCTTCAGATTCCAAATTAGGGCTCGAATTTAGGGCTCTATTTGGGGATTTCACCTTTAAGAAGACAATCGATCTTCACCACCGACGTTTCGCCCACCGCCGACGAGTCTTCGCCTAAAGTCCGGTGACATTCCGTCAAGCGTGTGAAGCTCACACGGCGGTCGTCTGCCTCGACATTTGGTCCTATTTCGGCGTGTACTGGCTCGTACGCTGTCAGGAAGTCAGTCGGTCAGCTTCCAATAGGTCGCCGGTGCTCGTACTGTCCTGCGGTGTGGTTGATTTGGTGTTTGGTGAAGATCTTTAGGTGTAATTGGTTGCTATTCAAAACCAGGTACAGTATTGAGGCTTTCTACTATTTGAATACGATTTAACCTCCTTTGTTCAAGCCTGTTTGTGTGTGGGCTTTACTTGGGCTGCCTTAGGATTTGTGTGCATCTGCTAGTGATGCATTTGTTGAGCTGTTGCTGTTAGCCTTCTTTTGTTGACCAGTTGATGGTAACTTGCTGTTTACATCTGCTTGGGGTTTTCTTGTTAAGCTCTAGTGTAATTTTGTTGCCAAGCTGAGCATTGGTTGCATTTGTTGTTGTGTATTGAACTACTATGGCTAGTCAAAAATCAACCATTACTTCTGAAGTGGTTCCTATGATGTCAAAAATCACTAAATACAAACTTAATGGCTCCAATTATTTGGATTGGAGTAAAATTGTTTGACTTTACTTGAGGAGTATTGACAAGGATGATCATATGACCGAGGATTCCCCAACAGATGAGTCTAAGAAGATGTGGCTAAGGGAGGATGTTCGGCTATTTCTATTGATACAAAACTCTATTGATAGCGAGGTCAGTGGTTTAGTTAAACATTGTGAGTTTGTTCAGGAGTTAATCAAGTACCTTGATTTCCTGTATTCTGGAAAAGGAAATATTTCTCGTATGTATGATGTGTGTCAAGCATTCTATCGTTCGGAGAAACAAGATAAGTCTCTCACGGCTTACTTTATGGATTTCAAGAAAACATATGAAGAACCTAACGTGCTATTGCCATTTAGCACTGATATAAAAGTTCAACAAGCTCAAAGGGAAAAGATGGCTATGATGAATTTCTTGGTTGGGCTTCCATCTGAATTTGAGACTGCTAAGTCTCAGATTCTCTCTTGTTCTGAGATTCCTTCTTTGCAAGAGACATTTAGTAGGATACTTCGCACTGAAAGTTCTTCACCTGCCCCTGCTACACAGTCCAGCAGTGCCCTTGTTAGTAGAAACAATGGATGGCGACAACCTAAAGGTGGCAACAACCTAAAGGGAATTGGTAGTAACAAAGGGGTTGATGCTCGAGGTCAAATTGAGTGTAATTACTACCATAAGCCCGGACATTTGTAGAAGGATTGTTGGAAATTAATGAACAAAGGTCAGAGGTTTCAGTTTGCCCGCATTGCATCCACCAATGATGCAGCTGAGAAGTCCATATTGATATCTCTAGACGATTTTGCTAAGTTTTCCCAGTACCAAGAATCATTGAAGACTTCATTTACTCGTATCAATGCCATTGCCGAGTCAGGGTAAACCAAATACCGTCTTGTTTCCTCGTCCTCCAAATAGGTCATTGATTCTGGTGCCACAAATCATCTGGCAAGTAATTCTAATATATTTTCTAGCTTTCAATCACATACTTCTTCTAATGTTACTTTAATTGATGGGTCGACATCTCATGTCCTTGGCTCGGGCACAGTTAAACCAACTCCTTCACTTTTGTCGTCAGTATTAAACCTACCTCAGTTAACCTTTAATCTTATTTCTGTAAGCAAGTTAACTCGTGCACTGAATTGTTGTGTCTCATTTTTTCCTGATCATTGTCTTTTTCAAAATCTTATGACGAAGAAGATTATTGGTAAAGTACATGAGTCTGGAAGCCTCTACATCTTCGATACTACAGTTAGTATAGTACCAAAATCCATTGCCTCTTCTGGAATCATCACTCCTTTTGAAGCACATTGTAGGTTGGGACATCCCTCTCTGCCTCTTTTGAAGAAACTTTGTCCTCAGTTTCATAAACTAGAGTCAGTAGATTGTGAATCATGTCATTTTTCTAAGCACCATCGTCTTACTTCGAGTCCTAGAGTCAACAAACAAGCTGAGGCTCCTTTTGAGTTAGTCCATTATGATGTATGGGGACTTTGTCCTGTTGTAGCTCAACCTGGATTTAAGGATGTTGTTACGTTTGTTGATGATCACTCTCGTATGACTAGGTTATATTTAATGAAAAACCGTTTGAGTTATTTTCTCATTTTCGTGCCTTTTGTACTGAGATCAAAACTCATTTTAATGTACCTGTACAAGTATTGCCGATTGCGCAGTGATAATGCTAAGGAATATCTATTCGAGCCCTTTCAATCTTTTATGACCCAAAATGGCATTACTCATCAAATTTTGTATGTTGATACACCATCTCAAAATGGTGCGGCAGAATGAAAGAATAGACACCTCCTTGAAACTGCGAGAGCCTTATTGTTTCACATGCAAGTTCCTAAGAGATTTTGGGCTAATGCGGTGTCTACAGCTTGCTTTCTCATTAACCGAATGCCTTCATCTGTTCTTCATGGAGAGACTCATTATCATATACTATTCGCAACTAAACCTTTGTTCCCTATTGAGCCAAAGATATTCGGGTGCACATGCTTTATTAGGGATGTTCATCCTCAGGTCACAAAATTAGATCCCAAGTCACTTAAGTGCATCTTCTTTTTGGAATATTCCCGTGTTCAAAAAAGCATACGAATGTTTTTGCCCTAGCCTCAACAGATATCTCGTGTCAGGGGATGTTACATTCATGGAAGAGACACCATTTTCTCCTTCATTGGCTCCTGTCCTTATAAGTCAGGGGGAGGAGGATGATCTATTGATTTATAGAGTTACATCCCCAATTTCTGATCCCATTCCAGCTCCAGCTCTGACTAGGCCTCCAATCATTCAGGTCTACTCTCGGCGACAACCTCCTCCAGAATATTGTCCCACACCATTACCTTCGTCAATAGATCCCATATGTAGTGTTGATTTTCCTATTGCACTTCGAAAAGGTAAATGTCAATGCACTTATCCTATTTCTTCCTTTGTATCATATAATCACTAGTCCTCTACTTCTAAATCTTTTGTTGCATCTCTCGACTCTATCTCTATTCCTAAAACTGTCCATGAAGCCTTATCCCATCCTAAATGGCGTAATCCTATGATAGAGGAGATGAATGCATTGGATGAAAATGGTACATGGGACTTAGTAGATTTACCTATTGAGAAAAAGGCTATCGGATGTAAATGGGTGTTTGCAGTTAAGACCAATCTTGATGGGACAGTTTCTCGGTTGAAAGCTCATCTAGTTGCTAAAGGTTATGCTCAAACCTATGGTGTGGATTATTTTGACACTTTCTCTCCTATTGCTAAGTTGACCACTGTTAGATTATTTATTTCTATGGCGGCTACTCATCACCGGCCCTTACATTAGCTTGACATTAAGAATGCTTTCCTTCACAGTGAACTTGTAGAGGAAGTATATTTGGAGCAACCTCCAGGTTTTGTTGCTTGGGGGGAATATGGGAAAGTGTGTCATCTTCGCAAGTCACTGTATGGCGTGAAGCAAAGTCCACGTGCTTGGTTTGGGAAGTTTAATCAGGCTCTTGAGAAATTTGGGATGACAAAATGTAAGTCAGATCACTCTGATTTCTACAAGCAATCTGGAATCATCCTTTTAGTAGTGTATGTGGATGACACTGTCATCACTGGGAGTGAGACTACCGGAATTTCATCTGTCAAGTCATTTCTTCACACTCAGTTTCACACTAAAGACTCGGGGACACTAAAGTACTTCTTAGGTGTTGAAGTCATGAGAAGTAAGAAGGGCGTATTCCTATCTCAGTGAAAATATGTACTTGACTTATTGACTCAAACAGGAAAATCGGGAGTAAAACCTCGTACTACTCCGATGATTCCCAATGAGCAGCTTACAAATGATGGTGAGCCGTTTGAAGATCCTGAGAAGTATAGAAGGTTGGGGAAAATTGAATGATCTCACAGTGACTCGTCCGGTTATTGCATACTCTGTTGGTGTTGTGAGTCAGTTCATGACTTCATGTCATCAGCAATAGTCCTTCATTGGGCAGCTTTGGAACAAATTTTGTGTTACTTAAAAGGAGCCCCTGGACGAGGTATCTTGTATTTTGATCATGGCACACCCATATTGAATGTTTTACAGATGCAGATTGGGCGGGTTCTAAGATGGATAGGAGATCTACATCGGGCTATTGCGTCTTTGTTGGAGGAAATTTGGCCTCATGGAACAACAAGAAGCAAAGTGGTGTATCACGATCTAGTGCAAAATCAGAGTATAGAGCTATAGCTCAAACTGTGTGTGAGATAGTATGGATATACCAACTTTTGACTGAGATTGGTCTTAAAGCCTCAATACCAGCAAAGTTGTGGTGTGATAACCAAGCTGCTCTCCATATTGCATCGAATCCCGTATTTCATGAAAGAACAAAACATATTGAAATTGATTGCCACTTCATTTGTGAGAAAATACAACAAGGCTTGATCTCTACAGGATAAGTTGAGACAGGAGAATAATTGGCGGATATCTTCACAAAGGCCTTCAATGGTGTAAGGGTAGATTATCTTTGTAACAAATTGGGCATGACTGATATCTATGCTCCAACTTGAGGGAGAGTGCTAATAATATAGGGTGTACATTGTAAATATGAGTTAGTAGCTTCCTCTTGGTCTATATATGTACATGCATCACACATTGGAAATGATAAGAAAATTTGTCTCAATTGCCTCTTACGAAATAACATATTTTAATACATCTTCTCCAATTTTCAACTATGTACCTTTCACCAAATTTAATTTGAATATAATGAGGCCTTATCTATACCAAACAAGCCCTATATAATATAACCGATAAATACAATGAACATAGGGGAGACCCCTTGGCTCACAAGGAACAGAATATAACATGTAGTTTTGGACAGTAGTTATACAACAAAGAAAGAAATAAGCACCATAGCATAAAAGTCAAATCAGTAACAACAGGCAAGCATATTGAATCAGCAACTCTGCATTGCCAACTGAAGATTCTAATTGACTGCGATATCGATGATACGTACCATTTAGAAATCCTCCCTTCATAGAAATCGATGAATTGGACTACTAGTGATAGGCGTGCTTCCGCAGAATTTAAGGAAAATAGGTAATCGCTCACATCTTCATATAATATTACTCTCAAAAGCTGCTCATCATCTTCTGTATCAGCTGTTCCACCAGTATGAGAAATTTGATCTGTTCAGCAGCCATATTCGCCAAATTGATTATCATTATTTGACACTAGATTAAATCAGAACATTAAATCTCCCATCCAACTAAGTGAGAAACCAAAAAGTGAAACACAAGGACGAGAACTGGAGACAACATCATGGTCAAGGTCTCACGAATATTGGGCACTGGCAACAGGGCCAGCATAATATTAAGATTTGCAGATGCTTGTAGGAATATTACGGGTATGTTTGATAGAGATTATTGAGAAAATGGATTTTAGATGTATGCTCGACAATTAAAGAGAATGTATTAAAAAGGAAAAATATTGATGTCATGACAATCAACTCAGAAAGTAAATACTCCCTCCGTCCTAATTATATAGGCCGTTTTCATTTTTTGCACGGATTAAGACTCTTATTGGAAAAGTGAATAATACAAATAATTTTCCTACTTAATTCCTTATTAATGACTTGAAAAAATTATTGAAGCTATCAAATGGCTTTAAAATGTGCAAATTAAACATTATATAAAGATATAATAGTAAATGAATAGGAAGAGCCCTACATATTTGGGACAACCAAAAAAGGAAAAGAAGGCTATATAATTGGGACGAGAGGAAGTAAAAACTAAAAATAAAGAAAAATGTAGAGAGAAGAGAGACAATATCAAGGTTCAACATAGCATGATGTATATCCCCATTTTCTTTCCCGTCCTCATTGCTTATATATTAGGGTGACTAGTTGTCTGAGTGGGTGTGCTTGAGCATGTTGGTTATACATTGCAATAATTGTCCTCAAGTATTTGCACATGAGAAAACTAGCTGACATTCTTTAGAGATTCCTCATTTTGATTAAACAGCCTAGTCAAGCTCAAACAAAAACAAATTAAGTATATTTGGCACAGCCTCTATGACTGAGAGACTGATAGTTTTGCAAGGAAGTTATCCATAGCCAAATCCATGAGATGATAGTCCTTTACATTGAGCCACACCTTTCTCTACTGCAATACCACATTGAACCAGTTTATATCAAGTGGTTAAAGACTTAAATTCTGCAGGGACGCATAAATAGAGCCATCTTCGCGAGAAGCGTGTTCCTAGGGACGTAGTTCGATACTAAAAACTGAGGCTGTGCTAGTTTACACTTTTTTCTACCTAAAAATTAACTTCTACTCCTCAATCAAAGTCAAACTTCACTATTAAACCCATGTATCAGATCTCTACATATTATTGTTCACACATCTTGTGGTTCTGCCACTAGTAAGATACCATTTACCCAAACACAAGCTAAAATCAAGCTAAAATCTGACCACAGATTGATGTCAGGCATGGCACGTGAGGGGGGGAGAGAGGGAGAGAGAGAGGGCAAACCAGATTTTCCGTGAATAGGCATCCATTGATCATGACCTCTTTCGAGTTCTGCCTTTGACCATCTAGTCCATGTTTTTGTATCTTTAATCTCGATATCAGCTTCAGCAGCAGCATCGATCCCAAGTGTTTTAAGCAGATCCTCAATATCATCCTTCTGATCCATGTCTATCATCTCAGAATCATGGTCAGACTCCTCGAATGACACATTATTTTCTGTGGTGCTTGCTGGAATTTCACTAGTTTCCTTTTGTTTAGATAACGGTTCAAACCAACCTGACCAACCACTTTTTTCAACATCATTTGAAGCTTCCTCACTCATAAGCATTTGCCTCCGCTCTTCCTCTTTCTCTAGCCAAGTTGACCAACCAAGTGCATCATCTTCTCCGATTCTTGCACCATTGCTACTCCAGAAATGCTTAAAAAGCCTATGCTTACTTTGTTCGGTAAGAACTAGAGAAGGACAGAACAAACTGTATTCAATCTCTGCCTGGAATAAAGCAGTAGCCAACTCCTGGTAACCTGCCTGCCACTCAAAGCGGCAAAGACTAAGGAAAATGTTCACCAAACCAAGTTCTAGCTGAACAACAGCCGGATCAACAAAAGGTGAATTGACAGATTGATGAACCTGCTTCAGGAAGAGAATCAAAGAAGAGTCAGGATCAACATTATCAAAGCTTAACCAAGAACACAGATGAAAAATTATGGCTTTTAATGCCAAATCGAGAGGTAATATATATAGACCCCGTTCTCCTACTCATTTTTACACATTTTTACACATTTTTACACACAAATCTCGTGGGACCTACCTGTACTACACAAATCTCCACCATTCAATTCCACTTTTTCTCTCACCTATATCACATCAAAACACATAAAAACGCATAAAAACACATACCCTAACACGCGCATAATTTTAAAAAATAAGGAAAGGAAAAAATAAAAGAAAAGAAAAATAAAACCTCCTTTTGAAGAAAAGAAAGGATAGAGAAGAAAAATGAAAATGCCTAGCGAGAAGAGACAAAGATGCAATGGTAGTAGTTTCTGACAAGATGCTGCTGGCCACCACATTCTCTATAAATCATTAGCTTAAATGCAAGTGATCAAAGTTGAAGTACTCAAACTCTATATTTCACATGACACCATTTACCTAAGTTTACATCACATTCCTGGTTATTAGGGCATATAATATTTGATAAACATGCACTAAGGACTCTGTACCTTCACCGCCACTACCCAACCCAAAATGGGGTCCAGTGGCAATGTAAAATTGAATAAGTTTTCCATGTATTTCATAAAAAACTACATAGGAACTACCCATTTTTTCTCTAAAATGTCTCCTAAATGATAAAGTGCAGAAATCTAGCTTCTCCACTCTATTGATGATAAACTCATTAATTTCCCCTGGTCCAATCTGCACAATAGGACGCGCAGTTTTTCCAACGCAAAGCTAAGGTCCAAAAGAAAATATAAGTCACATTTGTACAGTGATGTGATAACATCAACGTAAGATGCTGAGACATCATCTCTAAAAATACAGCTTTACTCATAAATCCACCACACTATGACATTTCTTATGCTCAAGATATGTATGGATTCAGGAGAAGTAAAATATATGGATCCATTAAAGTGAGAACCTGCCTATGCAGCCTGCTGCATGCACCAGCTATAGCTTGAATTGCATTACCATACATTTTCCTCATGTCAGAAACCTTGAATCTTGAAAATTCACCCTGAACAACATGTAAAAACTCTGTCCATAGCTTGCAACTTCCAGAATTCTGATTAAGTGTCATCTGCCATCTCCCAATCAAGACATCGATGCTGTCTCTGTTTCGATAAGCATTCATAAGTGAAAGCAACAAATCTTCATTTTCCGGGTTAAGCTCAGTTGCCTTCTCCAGAATACTGATCTTCTTCTCGAGAATCTGCAACTGAGCACCTTTATGGGACTGCATTTTTGCAACCTTGTCTTGGAAATCAGCAAAAGCCAACCAAATATTCTCATCGTGAGGATGTTCCCTTGTCAACACATTGAACTCTCTTGTTTTACGCAACACCTCCTCTTCCCATGACTCTTCGACCACCGTTGCACCTGAGAAAGACAGTTCCGTGTCTCCTTCATCCAGTAATGGGATATAATCTGCACCCGAATTTGACATGGATTTTCTCGGACCAAATATTCGGACTCGTTTCAAGTTTTTATGGCGCTCAAGTGCAGAGTACTTGGCAGACCAATATCTACCCCCAGATCTAAGTGTAGTACTCAATGCATTGATATCGTTCTCCACTTCCAAATCCCCAACCCTTTGATTTGATAGTGCATGGTTATGGTCAGACGTTTTCTTAGAATTGTAAAGCTTGTAGCGTGCCACATCCATTCTGCATCATAGGATATATATAAATTATCAAATCATCATGAAGAAAGAAAGAGAAAAACTGAGACTCTCCAATTATCATTTTCCAATAGTGAACTCAAGATGGGAACCAGAATCTAGGTCAAAGAGGCCATGCCCCAGAATCCGTATAACTACATGAACTACTACTTGATTTCTGATCAAGCAAGAATCTTTAAAGCCTCCCATAAATCATCATCCACTAGATAAGAACTTTGTTTCACTTGTATTCTGAGTACACAATACTAATGATAGTGATAAAAAGATAGCATCCGTGCAGTGAGAAACGTAATTACAAGGGCTACAAAACAATGAAGGGCTCAAAACCCCAACTTATCAATACTTCAGTCTAAAACAAAGGTGTATTCTGTATTATCAATAATGCTGTGAATGTTTAAAGCTTCAAGAAATCATCATTCACTTGGTGAAGACTACATGTCACATGTACTGACATATAAGCCAGATAATGAGACTGAAAATGGATTTCATACTATGCAATAAGAGGCATAATTAGTGATGCTGCAAAATATTAGAGACTTCTATACCTGTATAGAGAACCGAATGTCAAATTATCGAGATCTCCATGAGAATCAAAGTAGTAGTCCTTATCACTTGAAGCAGAAGAATGAGCCCATTTAGTAACATCAGGTTTCCTCGAAGAAGACGAGAAAGTTGCGCCATAGTCATACGGTGGTGGACGTCCATGGTCCCTCTTCCTTCTCTTCTTTCTCCTCCTCTTCCTATCATCCCTATCTTCAGATGGGGGACTCTCATCTGATACGGCCGAGTCAACCAATTCGTACTGTGAACGCCGTTGATCGGAATTACTTTTTTCATATTTACTGTTGTCTTCATCTATTTCTTCTTCTTCATATGGCGGGTCGTATTTGGAAACGGCGTCATTGATGACAGAGAGGTCTGTGGTGAAGCTGGAGTTACAAAGCCATTGTCCTGGGGCTGGGGTGGTGGCGGTGGTAGTGGCGGAAATTTGTGGCGGTGGTTCTTGGCGTTGGAAAGCCGGGAACAACGACGTCGTATAGCGTTGTTCTTCGCCAATTATTTCTTCTTCTTTTTCCATGCGTGGCAGTTCTATTTTGCTCAAACGGTCTGTTGGCGAAAAGCTGAAGAATGTGCCTTCTGTAATGAAGGGGTTACACTACGGGTAAAATTCGACCGTACCATTCAGTTATAGTAGACACCGGTGGAGATCGAGGAGTAGAAATAGAAAAGGGTGAGGCTAAACGCGTCTTCTTCCGCGTGTTTTTTCATATTTTTATACATTCGTTTCAACCCCATTAATTCTGTCTCTTATTTTATATCCATATATTTCGTGGAATTTACTTATACTACAAAAATCTTACCATTCAACTACACTCATTCTCTCTCCTATATCACATAAAAACACATAAAAACCTATTTTTACACATATACTAATACCTGCTAAACGCATCCCATCTTCTTTGCTAAGTACACTAATTTTTCACCAACTTCTTATTTTACCCTTCAAAGAACAAAATAGAGAAGAAGAAGTTGGCAAATAACTACCATTTTTTATGGTGTTTATTGTGGGAAATAGCAAAAAGGGAGGAGAACCCCCACCCCACTCTCTTTTGCTGCAAGTTGCAGCAAAAAGGATGGGGTTTTGCCCCCCTTTTTTTGACTACCATTTTCGATCAACTCTTATTACCGTTCTTAATATTTTTGAGTTATTTTTCGAAATTAGTAATTATATATGGTGGGTTGATCTTATATTACTAAATTATGGTAGTTTTTGGTGAGAAATTTGGATTTTTTTCATCATTTTCAAAGTGGAGTGCGAATTATTCGACCACACTGGATGGAATACTTCACATAGTGTTCGATCTTGGTTGGTCAGACACCATGCAAAGTGCTCGACCAAAGTAGATCGAACACCTCTTTGTGGTGTTCAACCACAAGTGGTGTTCGACCTGGAACACCACAAGTGGTGTTCGACCAAAGTGAGTTGAACACTTTTTATTTTAACAATAAATTATGTTTAATGGATTGTCAATTTAACAAACATCCTTGATGTTTGTTCATGAATAAAATTTTTCAAATGAGCATGTTCGACCAACTGAGACAGAAAGATCTGGAAACAAAGCAAATGAGGATGATGACGTTTTGTAACGACCCAGGCTGCCTTCAAGATCGATGACTGTCCCCACTGTACTAGCACAAGTCTTTTCAGCATACTTTGTCCTCTCTTGCACGCTCCCAGAGAAAACTTTCCAGGGGATCACCAATCATAGAATTGCTCTAGGTCAAGCACGCTTAACTGTAGAGTTTCTAACAATGGGCTTCCAAAAAAGAAGGTGTACCTTGTTGATATGAGTAGTGCGAATCAATCTTTTAAACTCTTCGGTCGGTCTGACATTTTAGGGTATTACAATCAACTTCGTTGGACTCGCGACGTCCTCGTCGCATCCGAACTATCTAAAGATCTTCTGCCAAGCGTTGAGATTCTAGAGGTGGCTCCTACGGGTTCAAGAGGTAGCTCCCACCCTATGGAGTAGTACTTTGTCCCACATAGTACTTAGTTTTTGACTAGCAAATGCTCTGATACCATTTATAATGAGCCAGGCTGCCTTAAAGATCTACGACTGTCCCAACTATATCAACACGAGTGTTTTCAGCATACTTTGTCCTCACTCGTACACTCCCTGAGAAAATTTCCCAATGGCTCACCCATCGCAGAATTACTCCAGATCAAGCATGCTTAACTATGAAGTTTCTAACAGTGGGCTTCCGGAAAAGATGGTACACCATGTTGGGGTATTACATGTTCCACCAAAAAAATAAACTTTTTTTTGTTTGATTATGATGCGCCAAACAGCCTTGAGGTTGTTCTGTTAGTGTAGGCCGAACAGCTCGACCAGTTCCTAACAAGCAAAGAGAGAGAAAAAAAAAAAGGTAAAATTGAAATATGGGGAAAATGTGGTGTCTTCAGTAAAAAAAATGTGAGTGTATTTGGCCTCACCCAATTGAAAAATTGATAGAAGTTGCCATGTATAACTTGAAAATTTGATCAAGGGAATTTTTGGCAGTAGGGCAACCTCTCAAGCTAGCTTACAAAGCATATCATCACATTTGTGATTTCTCAAAAATGCAATAGACTTTCAAAAACAGTCAGAATCGACTGTTATACATTTTTTAAAATAAAATGATTTAAAAATTTTAAGAAAATGAAAGAAACGGATAAAATCTAATTATTTAAAATCTAATTTTTATTTAATCAAATTATTGGATAATGTTTCATATCACTATTGACTAAGAGGAGGATAACTAACTATTGAATATCTCTTAGCAAACGACCAATAATAAACCATCATTTTATGGAATAAACACATTGGATTAATACAAAGAATCCCCATTGGATATGCTTATAACCATAATGCAATGCCAAAGCTGTAACAAAATAGGAAAGAGTCCTAATTCTACAAATTGAAATTATGAAAGACCTTAGGTGCAATTATTTGGGGATATTTTTGAAAGAAAGGTTAAAAATTGAGGACTAAAATGAAAGATTTGAAAGATGAAGGGCTTCTCGTGCAAATTCACAAAAGAGGAAGTTAAAAAAAAAAACACTATGACTACATATGATTGGGATATTTAATGTTGTTACTATTATGGATCTTGAAATTGAGAAATGCTACTAATATATTGCAAGTTGAATGGCTATGCTTCTATACTATGTTATTTAATATCGTTATTGCAACGATTCTTGAAACTAAGAGTTGTTACTTAAATTGGTAATGGATGGCAATATAGTTCGCAGTCAGTAGGCCTATAAATGAAATTAAGATTAAGCTGAAACTGATAACAGTAGTCGATAAAGATACTATTCAAATTTAAATAATTGCTTTAGATAATATTAATCTCAAAATAGATTTAAACACTGAAGATATAATATCAAATAATAAAACAAAACTCGAAAATAGAGTAAGACTAATTTCAAAATTTATAAAGAATAAATTGAATAAAATTCGACCAGTTATGAGAATTTCAAAAAAGAACAGCATTAATGAGAAATGGAGAGAAAAGTTAGTGGAGGGTGTAATTCGCCCTTTAATAAAAGTTAGGGTTATTTAGAGCATTTCTAATATTGGGGAAAAAAATTAAGGGGCAAAATGAGGGGGAAAAACCTATTATCAAAAAATATATAGGGAAAAAAATTGGAGGAAAATTTGGGTATAGGTATTTGGCTTATTTAGACTTCACATTAATTGGCATAAAGTGCCAAATTATTACACTTTGTATTTAATGTTAATTGCAATTTTACATTTTAAATATTTCGAAGTAGACAGTATTTAATGTTGTTTTGCGAATTTTGTGTTTCCATTAGTTGTAGGCCATTTTAATTATATGCAACAGTGTCAATTGGACCATTTTGTAAGTTTTAAAAGTTTTTCACACAAAGGCAGAAAAACGAAGCGGGGGCGGTGTGAATTTGGTGCCCTTCCTGCTTTAATTTTTTCCCCTTTTAGCTTTTTCCACCCAAAATTTAATAGTATTCCCCCTCTTTCCTAACATTATTTGCTATTTGAGTTCCCGACATTAGAAATGCGCTTAAAGTTTTACAAAAGTTTAAGTTTGATTGTTAAAAGATCTGGCAAAATGGAAAAAAATAATAAAAACCTTACATTGCCAGTTGGATCAGACCCACCCAATCAAGCTGCACGATCGCATGGTTTGACCACGCAATCGTGCAACATAAATTTGGGAGGAAATTTTTTTTGCACAAAACCCATAAGGTCTCATGGTGCGGATTTTTTTTTAATTCGAAAAAGGGCCAATAACTGACAAACGGAAGATAATTTTGTGGAAAAAAAAGATATTATTACAGAAAAGCTGATGGTTGGAACAACTCGTTGAGAGATGGAAAAAGTATATATTATTCGTCCAAAATAGACACCGCATGTGAATTCTATACTCTAAAATAATTTAAACTATTGCACATTCACTACACAATCATTGCAAATCATTGCATAATTATCACACACAGACTTTGCTAGATGAAACTTTTTCTTTTTTGAAGGAAAGTGACCTTTGGATTAGTGTTTAAAGAGTAAAGAAGTTTATTTGTGAAACCATAAACATTTCTGTTTTTCGTACTTATTCATTTTCAGAATATAAATCATATTCTATTTTTTGGCACATTGTCTCACATTGCTAACTACTTGCCACATATTGAAATGCTTAAACATGCTTATTTAGATATTTTAACCTCGTGTTTTGTCAAACTATATGCCTTTTAAGAACTTGCTCTGGGGGCAAGCCCATGCATGACACAAATCATAATAAGAATTGTGTGCGTTGGTTTTTTCTTACAATACTAGTGTAATACGGTCAAATTGGAATAATTTTTTTTAAAAAGGTCTAAGTCAAACAAACCCAATGAAATTAACTCAATGAAATAAAACACGTGTTTTTTGTTTAAATAAAACATACTCTTAAAAAAAAAACATAGTTACAAGTAATTTTGGTGTATAATAGCGAGACCATATTCAGCAAATGTGTCATAGAAAATATAAAGCACACTAAACATGCACGATAATTAAATACTTAAAGTCTAATGATAGCATAATAACATTGTATTAAAAAAAAACATAATAACATCAAATAAAAGAGAATGAAAATATTACAATTTTTGTCATTTTCAGTGACCATATGACGTTATTATCCTAAAATAATATGTAATTCCAATGTTTTGTCAAGTAAATGGACTTTGAATTATATACCAAGAGAAAAATTTCAAAAAAGAGGAAGGGAAAAAGAAAAAAAAAAACCAACAACAACTCATAAACTACAAACATGTCTGAACCCTAAAGTTGGTGAAGAGGAAATGTCACTAAATATGCTTAATTATTATGATCCACATCAAAAAGTGATCTCTTAGAAGGCAGACAATCGAGCCCTATACTTGAGACGATGTTTGGTTTATAAGTAAATAAAATTGCGAAGAAATGTGAAAAGTAATTTATATTATAGAATGTAGTCCAGAATTAGTTTAGAAAAACAATATTCCGAAAGTAGTTTTTGAGACACGTAACTTTGATGAACTTTTGTAATTCATCCAGGTCAGTATTTCTTCATTTGTGATCATTTATAACAAATGAAATTTGCTAGTTGCCTAGTTTTCCTCCTCATTTTAATTAAAGGAAATTCACCAATAGAAACCAAGGAAACGCAATCAAGTAGACGTTCCAAGCTATCAAGAACAAAAATGAAGAAAAGTTATTAGATATTGAATTTCATATTAAAGACGGCCTAAAAATTTATTAGTCAATAGTCACCTCCTCCTCTTCCTTCTCCTTCTCCTTCTTCTTTGATTGTCATCTACTCCAACTTAATTCCCCTAAATCCTAGTTGTGTCAATAGCTAGTAGAATGTGCTTTTGACAAACCGAACTTTCGTTGAATTGCTTTTTGTTTTCTACTTTTCTTATGGTTTCATTATTTTCTTATCATGCTCATTATTTGTTGGAAAAATTAGAGAATTGTGGCTTGTTGTAATGGTGTAACCTTAGAAGGAATCGAAAGATTCCAAGGCACATAAGAACATTTTTTTTAGGATTTTATTTGTCTCACAATAATGTGCTTAAGAGATACCAAATATGCCTCCAAAATATAATGGAACCAGTTTACCTTTGTTAGCGGATAAACACCAATGACAAATCCTGACACAAGAACTCAAATAGGCTCAACACAAGAGCCCTTGTATTCTTGTTATACAGTAAAATAATACAAAAGAATGATTTTAATGCACTACAACATGGAAGATTTTATGCAAAGTATAAGTAGGAGGAATGAGAGAAGAAAATCAAATTTCATTTTATCTTTTGATCCAAAATGGAACAACCTATTTATAGATATTGAAGCATTGCTTCATAAAACATTACAATGGTATATTTGATGACATGCTCGTATCTCTCAGTAAAAGACGCAAAACTCATCCATCAGACCATAAAAGGTTGCAACTACATTAAATGGTGCAATGTATTTTCATTAATAACAATGCATATTAAATAAGGGTATAATAGGAAAAATTAAGAAATTAAATAGATATAAATAGAAAGTGGTCTATATTTTGGGACAGATGAAAAAATAAAATAAGTCCATCTTTGTAGGACAGAAATAGTATAAAACTAAATAGAGAGCAACTTTGGAGAGCCAAAACTCACTTTCTAAATGTAGAAGTTAAAATAATTAACAATTTATTGCACTCGATTTTTAAGAAATGACTTTTTTTTAAAGTAAAGCACGAACTCGACTCGTACGTCGATTTTATGCGTTCGTTGAGCCTAACTGGTGGGGGTTTGGAATCCCCCTACCTTTTTATTAATGTAAAACAAATAATTAGAAAAGGAAGAGGGTATAGACCTGACCTCCAAACAATAGAACACAATAAGTGTGTGAAAAGCAGTAAATGAGGAGATACTATCTCCCTAACAATAATGAATAAACGAATAACAGAACAATAAATAAGGAGAAACTACCTCCCTATATAGAATAATGAAGAAAAGAAAAGAAAAGAAAAACTATACCCTCGCTAAAGGCCACGGATCGACGGAAATCCATGACGGTCCATCTGTAGGAGGGCGCAAGTTCGGGGCAGGCAACTAATGTGAGTCATACTCTGCGTAGCACTGCTGCAGGAGCCCCACCAAAGCGAGTGCGTCGGCAACCTGGTTGCCCTCGCGAAAGATATGTGTGACGAAGTCCCAATCTGTGCGGAGAAGCTGGCGAGTACGTCGGATAATGGCCTGTAGGTACCACGGACCCCCTTCCCGAACAATACAATGAACAGCAATTGACGAGTCTGCTTCCACCCAAACTATACCAACTCCCAGAGAGCGTGCAAGCAATAGTCCGTCAAGAATGGCATGGAGCTGGGCCTCCAAAATAGCATAGTTTCCATAGAATGAGGAAAAGGCCTCGAACATAGTGCCCAAGATGGTCCCGGATCACCCCACCCACGCCAGCTCGACCATCAACCACACAGCCATCTGTGTTGACCTTAAAAGATCCCACAGACGGCCGACGTCAGAACACCAACACTGGAAGGTGGGAGGGCGAGCAATGATAGTGACTCCAAATAGGACAACCAAGTCATGATCACCCCACCAATGAGAGGGATTGAACACCCCAGCAGTGTGGACGATGGAGAGATCCCAATAGATACGCTAGACGATTCGTCGAGAATCCACGAGAACGTTCAGATGCTTCGCATCATTACGTGCCGTCCACAAGTGTCAGAAGACGAAAATGGGCACGATGATACGAATGTGACCCCACCTGACAAACTGGCCTGAGTGTCATCATCACTGAACCCGGTGCCAGCTACTGTCAGACGTGGGAGACGGGATATAAAAGATCGATGAGAAATGCTGTTAAATGTGAGACGCAACCCCACTACAAATAAAGACATGTTGAAGCGTCTCTTCATCCGAGTAACACTGGCATTGTGATGGCATCTGCATATGAATACACTGCCGAATCACATAATCAACGGGCACAAGGCTCTACAATAATCGCCAGTGAAAGAAAGAGACAATTATAGGGATAGTTGGGCATCGAAAGACCCGAAACACCAGACGAATCTCAATGTGCTGCCGGACCAGCTCCCAGGCTGACCGAACTATGAATTGCCCATCTGAGGTATCACGCCACAACATCCTATCGGGGGAACTGATGTCCAAAAGGATGGTAGAGATCTGGAGGGCAAGGTCAGAAGAAATAACCTGCAATAAGCTCGTCTCATCAAAGAAGTCCTACACCCGGGCCAATGAGTGACTACGAGCAGGAAACAAATTCACGAGAGGAAGATCACCTATCGAACAATAATGCCAAAAGAAAACCCGACCACAGCCAAGCTGCTAGAAAATACGGGGCTCGGCAGTCGCTCTGATCACCAATAATCGACGCCAACCCCTAGAATCAAGATGGGCAGGCTGAACCTGCAAAGGTGGCTATCCCCAACAATATCTGTCACGCATATAGAGGGCCTACAGAGAGTCTTGGGAACGAAACCGCCACTAAAGCTTCGGGGAAAAAGAATCGACCATATCGCCCAACCTCCTGAAGCCAAGTCCACCCTCCTCCGGGGACGACACAACTCCCCCTAGCGCCTCCAATGAAAACGGTGGGCGCCGTCCCGAGAGTCCCACAAAAAATGAGCGAATAAACTGGATAATAGCTTTAGTACAGCCTTAGGAAGCTGCAAAATTTGAAACAAGTGAAGCGGCATAGAGTGAAGCACCGACCGGATGAGCTTAAAACGGGCCCCAAGAGATAACAATCGACTGGCCCATCCGGAAATCCGCCCACGGAAACCCGCCAATGCGAGGGATTGAACACCCCAGCAGTGTGCATGAGGGAGAGATTCCAATAGATACACCAGATGATTCGTCGAGAATCCACGAGAACGTCCGGATCCTTCGCATCATTACGTGCTATCCACAAGTGCTAGAAGACGAAAATGGGCACAATGATACGAATGTGACCCGACCTGACAAACTGGCCTGAGTGAGATCATCACTGAACCCGGTGCCAGCTACTATCAGACATGGGAGACGGGATATGAAAGATCGATGAGAAATGCTGTTAAATGCGAGACGCAACCCCACTACAAATAAAGACATGTTGAAGCGTCTCCTCATCCGAGTAACACTGGCATTGTGATGGCATCTGCATATGAATACACTGCCGAATCACATAATCAACGGGCACAAGGCCCTACAATAATCGCCAGTGAAAGAAAGAAACAGTCATAGGGATAGCTGGGCACCGAAGGACCCGAAACACCGGCCGAATCTCCATGTACTGCCTGACCAGCTCCCAGGTTGACCGAACTATGAATTGGCCATCTGAGGTATCACGCCACAACATCCTATCGAGGGAACTGATGTCCAAAAGGACGGTAGAGATCTGGAGGGCCAAGTCAGAAGAAACAACCTGCAATAAGCTCGTGTAATCAAAGAAGTCCTACACTCGGGCCGATGGGTGACTACGAGCAGGAAACAAATTCACGAGAAGAAGATCACCCATCCAACAATAATGCCAAAAGAAAACCCGGCAATAGCCAAACTGCTAGAAAATAAGGGGCTTAGCAGTCGTTTGATCACCAATAACAGACGCCAACCCCTAGAATCAAGATGGGCAGGCTGAACCTGCATAGGTGGCTATCCCCAACAATATCTGTCACGCATATAGAGGGCCTATAGAGTCTTGAGAACGAAACCGCCACTAAAGCGTCAGGGAAAAAGAATCGACCATATCGCCCAACCTCCCAAAGCCAAGTCCACCCTCCTTCGGGGACGACACAACTCCCCCTAGCGTCTCCAATGAAAATGGTGGGCACCGTCCCGAGAGTCCCACAAAAAATGAGCGAATAAACTGGATAATCGCTTCAGTACAGCCTTAGGAAGCTGCAAAATTTGAAACAAGTGAAGCGGCATAGACTGAAGTATCGACCGGATGAGCTTAATACGGCCCCAGGAGATAACAATCGACTGGCCCATCCGAAAATCCGCCCACGGAAACCCGCCAATGTGAGGGATTGAACACCCCAGCAGTGTGTATGAGGGAGAGATCCCAATAGATACGCCAGATGATTTGTCGAGAATCCACGAGAACGTCCGGATGCTTCGCATCATTACGTGCCGTCCACAAGTGCCAGAAGACGAAAATGGGCATGATGATACGAATGTGACCCCACCTGACAAACTGGCCTGAGTGTCATCATCACTGAACCCGGTGCCAGCTACTGTCAGACGTGGGAGACAGGATATGAAAGATCGATGAGAAATGCTGTTAAATGCGAGACGCAACCCCACTACAAATAAAGACATGTTGAAACGTCCCCTCATCCGAGTAACACTGGCATTGTGATGGCATCTGCATATGAATACACTGCCGAATCACATAATCAACGGGCACAAGGCCCTACAATAATCGCCAGTGAAAGAAAGAGAGTCATAGGGATAGCTGGGCACCGAACGACCCGAAACACCGACCGAATCTCAATGTGCTGCTGGACCAGCTCCCAGGCTGACCGAACTATGAATCGCCCATCTGAGGTATCACGCACGCCACAACATCCTATCGGGGGAACTGATGTCCAAAAGGATGGTAGAGATATGGAGGGCCAAGTCAGATGAAACAACCTGCAATAGGCTCGTGTCATCAAAGAAGTCCTACACCCGGGCCGATGAGTGACTTCGAGCAGGAAACAAATTCACGAAAGGAAGATCACCCATCCAACAATAATTCCAAAAGAAAACCCGGCCACAGCCAAGCTGCTAGAAAATACGGGGCTCAGCAGTCGCTCTGATCACCAATAACCGACGCCAACCCCTAGAATCAAGATGGGCAGATTGAAACTGCATAGGTGGCTATCCCCAACAATATCTGTCACGCATATAGAGGGCCTACAGAGAGTCTTGAGAACGAAACCACCACTAAAGCTTCAGGGAAAAAGAGTCGACCATATCGCCCAACCTCCCAAAGCCAAGTCCACCCTCTTCCGGGGATGACACAACTCCCCCTAGCGCCTCCAATGAAAACCGTGGGCACCGTTCCGAGAGTCCCACAAAAAATGAGCGAATAAACTGGATAATCGCTTTAGTACAGCCTTAGGAGGCTGCAAAATCTGAAACAAGTGAAGCGGCATAGAGTGAAGTACCGACCGGATTAGCTTAATACGGGCCCCAGGAGATAACAATCTGCTGACCCATCCGGAAATCCTCCCACGGAAACCGGCCAATGTGACAGATTGAACACCCCAGCAGTGTGCATGAGGGAGAGATCCCAATAGATACGCCAGATGATTCGTCGAGAATCCACGAGAACGTCCGGATGCTTCGCATCATTACGTGCTATCCACAAGTGCTAGAAGACGAAAATGGGCACGATGATACTAATGTGACCCCACCTGACAAACTGGCCTGAGTGTCATCATCACTGAACCCGGTGCCAGCTACTGTCAGACGTGGGAGACAGGATATGAAAGATCGATGAGAAATGCTGTTAAATGCGAGACGCAACCCCACTACAAATAAAGACATGTTGAAGCGTCTCCTCATCCAAGTAACACTGGCATTGTGATGGCATCTGCATATGAATACACTGCCGAATCACATAATCAACGGGCACAAGGCCCTACAATAACCGCCAGTGAAAGAAAGAGACAGTCATAGGGATAGCTGGGCACCATGGACCCGAAACACCGGCCGAATCTCAATGTGCTGCCGGACCAGCTCCCAGGCTGACCGAACTATGAATTGCCCATCTGAGGTATCACGCCACAACATCCTATCGGGGAAACTGATGTCCAAATGGATGGTAGAGATGTGGAGGGCCAAGTCAGAAGAAACAACCTGCAATAAGCTCGTGTCATCAAAGAAGTCCTACACCCGTGCCGATGAGTGACTACGATCAGGAAACAAATTCACGAGAAAGATCACTCATCCAACAATAATGCCAAAAGAAAACCCGGCCACAGCCAAGCTGCTAGAAAATACGGGGCTCAGCAGTCGCTCTGATCACCAATAACCGATGCCAACCCCTAGAATCAAGATGGGCAGGTTGAACCTGCATAGGTGGCTATCCCCAACAAGATCTGTCACGCATATAGAGGGCCTACAGAGAGTCTTGAGAACGAAACCGCCACAAAAGCTTCAGGGAAAAAGAATCGACCATATCGCCCCAACCTCCCGAAGCCAAGTCCACCCTCCTCCGGGGACGACCCAACTCCCTCTAGCACCTCCAATGAAAACGGTGGGCACCATCCCGAGAGTCCCACAAAAAATGAGCGAATAAACTGGATAATCGCTTCAGTACAGCCTTAGGAGGCTACAAAATCTGAAACAAGTGAAGCGACATAGAGTGAAGTACCCACCTGATGAGCTTAATACGGTCCCAGGAGATAACAATCGATTGGCCCATCCAGAAATCCGCCCACGGATCTTCTGCACTAAGTCATCAAACAAGAAGATCTAACGTGCGCCCTTACACAAGGGAACACCGAGATAAATGATGGAGCTGGCTATGCACAAAACCTATAAAGGTCTGCCATCTATGAAGCTGCCAGCAGAAGCCCAGTGAGGCGCAATCAAAGAACTCTTGCCTCTATTCACCAATTGACCAAAAGCCCCATCGTAATGCTCAAAATAAGCTAACAACCGCTGAATACTCCGCTTCTGACCGTGTGTGAATATGATGATATCGTCGGAAAATGCGAGGTGTGAGATAAGAGTAGCGCCCTCATGAATGAACTGTATACAAGAGTACTATTGAAAGCGAGAAGTAAACAAGCGGGAGAAGTAATCTACAACAATAACAAACAACGTATGAGAGATAAGATTGCCCTGCCGCAGTCCCCGAGACGAAGGAAAGAAACCAGCGGACTGACCGTTGACCAGTACCGAAAAATGACACCCAGAGATACAGCGGCGGATCCTGTCAACCCACAACTAGTCAAACCCAAACGCCTCCATCATCGAGAGCAAGAAATCCCAATCCATCCGATCGTAGGCCTTAGCCATGTCCAACTTGAGGCTAATGTTGCCCCCCTCTAACCAGCCTGTCAAGGCTATGAACCATCTCCTGGGCAAGCAACACGTTATCCCCAAGCAAGTGCTCCGGCACAAAACTACTATGTTGGGGGGAAATAATACGCTGTAAGAGCTCACTAAAGCGGGTGTTCAACAGCTTTATAATGATCTTGTTGAACACCGTGTAAAGACTAATAGGCTAAAAATCCTTCCAAGAACAAGCCCCCTCCTTCTTTGGAAGAAGGACAATAGAAGTAGCACCGAAGCCTCGAGGGAGCTGGCCCCCTGAAGAAGTCAATCACGACCATATATACGTCCTCTAAAATAGTATCCCAACATTCTGATAGAACAAAGACGTAAAGCCATCCGGCCCGGCCACACTATCCCCATCAATACTGAACGCAGCCTCACGAACCTCATCAATAGTAGGGAGCTAGTTCAACCGAGCATTATCCTCCGGGGTGACGAGTAAAGGAATAATACCAGGCTGAAGCGGTGTCGCGGGGTCCTCGAAGAAGACAACAACCCTTGGAAAAAATCCACAGCCGAACTCTGGATGGACTGCTGATCAGATAAAACAACACCCTCAGAAGTCCAGATATGGTGAATACCAGATCGAATACGGTGCCCCTGGACCAAAGAATGAAAGTATCTGGTATTATGGTCCCCTTCAGCCAGCCAATGGGCACCGGACTTCTGACGTCAAAATCCCTCCTCAATAGAAAAGATGTAGTTCAGGTCAGCCAGAACCCGATGTAACCGCTCACGATGCCCAGGCGAAGGGTCGCTATCAAAAACCCGCTCACCCTCATCAACAGACAACTCGGCATCCCGAACCCGATAAAAAATGTTCCCGAACATATGCCGATTCCACCAACCGAGTCCCTGCTGCAACCAAAAGAATTTCTCTTACAAAGCAACCATTCCCGTGTGACGAGAGGGATATGACCACTTCTGAGAGACGAAAGCCTGGAAATCATGATGGCGGGCCCAAACATTAAGGAAACGAAATGGTCGGGGCCTCGTCTGCAGAAACAACTCCCACTGTACCAGGAACGGTGAATGGTCCGAACAATGCCTGTTCAAATGGTGAACAGACAACTGATGAAAGAAACTGGCGGCACCGGGATTCATCAAGATCCTATCAAACTCTTCCATACCCGATGATTAGTCCATGTGTAAGGCTCCCCAACAAAGCCAACATCCGAGAGACCATAATCCAACATCATATTACGAAAATCCAAAATACCCTATCCCTCGTACTGAAGCCAGTGCACTTATTCTCAGCAGCAATGACATTAAAGTTACCACCAACCAACCAAGACCGATCCATACCAACAGAGATGTCATGCAAAGCAGTCCACAATGCCCTTCTTTCGACATACTCACAGGAGACATAAATAGGCATAAGACAAATAGGCCTAGCAAACCTTGGATCCCTAATACCGAGATGTTCAAAAACTGAGGGTAATCAATCTAGGACATCAACAGTAATCCCCTCCCGCCAGCAACACCAAATACGGTCAGTCTAATTCCGCCCCCGGATAAAAGGCCAAGAACCAACGAATAAAAGCAAAGTCACGGCGCAAGATCATCGGCTCGAAACACCATGTATTTGGAGAAGTTTTTTCAAGCGCCTCCAACAACTAAACTCTGAATATCCCTAACATTCCATACCAGTAGACTCATGAACATATGGAACGAGGGGGAAGAAGTAACAGACTTGGACTGACTGCGGGTCTGCAAACGAGAAGTAGTGGCAACCTGGACTTTGGCCTTGCGGCCCCTCTACTTCTGCCGTCGTCTACTAGTAACCGGCACAAACGGATCCTCGTCCATCGCCAAGCTGACAAGATCATTAGCAGAACAACGCCTGTGAATACCAGGCTAGTGGGGCTCAAGCAAGATAGACTGTGACGGGACGGATGCCTCAGGCAATGAAGATTGTGATGAGACGGACGCCTCAGGCAAAGTAGACTGGGAGGGGACGAATGCCTCAGTGTTGTACTGGCAGTCAGGCAAGTGAGATGCAACATGCACACTCGATCCTACGGCCTGAAGAATAGGGCCCACCACAGGCTAGGCAGATACCAAGGCACCATCGGGACGAACATCCACCCCTAACAAAGTTCGATCCACTGAAAGGGGTTCTCGACCAACAAAACTCAACTGGTCATCAGAGTCATCTTCGGAAACAAACTTAACCAGAATAGGCGAGCTGACCAAAGGAGTCACTGGGACGATCGAGATCAGTACCGTAACGGGCGGAACATCAAAAATAATCGGTGGAGAAGAGCCCATTGGGCCAGTAACCGGCTGAGTCTGGAACAGCACACAAGGTCTCCACTGACAGACAGGCTCAGAAACAACCGCACTACCTGTCTCCGGCTGAGACCGGGGGGCAAGAACGACGCTAGAAGTAACAAGCGGGGTAGAAGTGGTAGGGGGCGGCGCCGGGGGGCACCAACCTTACAATCTGAAGACGAGTGTCCGATATGCCGACAGACAGAACAGAAGGGGGGCATATGCTCATAAAAAATATGCTGCTAGAAACTACGTCCAGGCCCCCGCTCAATCTAGATACGCTCAGGCAAATGGTGCTCCACCTCCACACAAACCCTAGCCTCACTAGGGCGGAGCAAATCCGTAGTGGCCTCATCAATATGCAACGGGTGGCCTACTGCCCTAGCTAAAGAATACAAAACTTCCTTAGCATGAAAATGTACCGGCAACAAAGGAAATGAAATCCAAATGGGCACAATCAATGTTTCCTTCTCAGGATGAAAGTTACCCATCCACTTCGACACCTTCATCTCACAACCCTAATAAACCAATGCAATCGCGAGAACAAACGAGTATAGTCCACCTCATGAGTGAGATGGATCAAGGTATGCATACGATCCAATAATCCCACAGTATAGGTGCCGACAAAACCGAACTGATCAAAGGCAATACGAACAGCAATCATAGGGGCTTTCGCTGCGAGAACTTACCCACTAAAGTAACACGGAATGGGGTAGCCAACTCGAACTCCTCATTGGCCGAAATATAGATAGTCGGCGCACCACGATGCATGTGAGGCTGCCTGGAAATAATGGTGCATCGATGAGACGGGCTAAACACGGAATCAAACGACTTCCTCTGCGCTCGCTCTTCGGTTGATAAAATGGGCCTCTTCGCAACGGCCGAAGCATAAGTACGACCGATCGGAACACCAGTCTAAGTCTCCTGGGGGTATGGCAAAGCATGGGACATCGTCGGGAAGGCCGAAAACTGCTCGGAAGGCCACGCGTGGGGCCCACGTGCTGATGCGCCGGCGTGTTAGGGTCGCGCATCACCACCTCGGGATTTGCCTCATTGAGTGGAGCAACTTTGTCAACTGGCCCAAGTTCTAATTCTGCTCCGAAAGTGTTCAAATCGACGACCAAATTTCGGTTTGTCTCCAAATTTGGGGCTTTTTGATCGGGGTTAGATTTTCCAAAATTGCTTTCATGGGGTCGTGAGACATCACAAGAGGAAGTTATAGCTCCAATTTGAGCCATTGATGTAGAGGAATTAGGGAGTAATTGAAGATGAGACCGAAGTTTAGGGTTTGTAAAATTTGTAGTAATTGTGCTAAATCCATGAATGCCCATGTGAAATTGAGTTGGGGGATTAGTAATAGGGTCTAGGGCGCTCATTTTTAGTGGGAGTAATTGTGTTGAAGTGGCCGGAATCAATGAGTGGTTGGCGTGGGTCATGTGAAGCAGGTTTTGGACCCTTTTTGGGAGGGTATTTGATGGGGGTGGTGGCCGGCGAGGGTGGGAAGTAGGGTAGCACATCGGTGGCCAGTGGTGGCAGCGGTGGGTCCGGCAGATGTTGGCCGGAATTGACCGAGTGCATTATTTGGGCGAAATTTCTCCAAAATTCTTAGAGAGAGAAGGGCGTTTAGGGTTTGATGATTTTAACTTGTTTTCAATAAATGACTTTAGAATAGGAAATCTTGCATTTAGGTCATAGAAAAAGTGAAAAAGAAGAGAGATATAGAAATAAATAAAAAGAAAATAAAATAATAGTGAAAGAATTCTAAATGAGTAGCTATTCCTAGACATGGCACGTACGGGAATTCATATAGAAAAAATGGGAGAAAAGTTGGATAAATGAGTAAAAATTAATTTTAACTAATAGACAATTAGAAAAAAAGTAAATATCTAGGAGCTACCTAAATTTTTGTCATTTTCTCTCCTAAATGAAACTTGAGAATGGACATATGCATTGGAGATGGCTTAGAAATGTTCTTGGACATGCTTCCATGTCAGCCATATGTGAGTGTATCACGATTTTCGAAAAAGAACAGAAAGGATACTAGGATTTTTCAATTTTGCAAAACAAAACAAAGTTTGTGGTTTAAAAACACTGAACAAATTTTATCATCTATATAAACATGAAGGGGAAAACTACCAGATGAGTATTTTTTATTTGGTCAGAATGCCACTTGAGTATTAAGAATGTTTCCAATGGCACTTAGGTCCTTTTTGTAATTTATTTGCGCACACAGGTCCTTCAAACGCGCCGGCGGTGGGATACGAAATAAAATATTAATTTCTTGGATTTTTAACTTTTACCTTTTTTGTATTTTCTAAATCCACAATAATAATAATAATAATAATAATAATAATAATAATAATAATAATAATAATAATTATTATTATTATTATTATTATTATTAGAAAAATTGGCGAAAATAATCCAAAATATATCATAACTTTTCGAAAATTTCTTCAACATTACAGATACCCAAAAAAAAGCATTAAAAATGCGCACATTTTGATTTTAACGGATAATTAATAATAAATATAATTATTGTACCTAAATTTTATTTCTTCGATCCCAAATTTTAATAAATTGCACAATATAAATTTTTATTTTTTCTATAAATACTTATTTGGTCCATAATTATTTTTCTTGAATTTATTTGATACGGATTAAATAGTTTTCATAAAAATTTTCATTAACAGTAGTATTTGCTCGCGTAATATCACAACTTTTGAAAATTTTCTTTAACATTAGAGATGCGCATATTTTGATTTTAAGTAACAATTAATAATAAATGCAATTTTTATGGCTAAATAAAATTTTATGAAGAATATGTCACTATAAAAAATATATCAAATACAAAAAATAAATCAACTCAAATAAAAAATAAAAAAATCCACCTCACCCCACCCCACCACTTACCTATCCCCCACCCGCCATTGTTGGTGGTGAAACCACCAAGAATGTCTTTGGTGGTAGAAACCACCAGCAATGACTGCTGGTGGTTTTGTAATCACCAATAACCACTAGCGTGGTGGTTGCTGGTGGTCGAGAAACCACCAGCAGCCGCTACTAGTGGTTTCGACCCCAGCAGCCGCCACCACCACCACGTGCGTGGTGGTGGTTTTTGGGGAGGGAGAGGGAGTGGGGGCGGGGGCGGGGGGTAGGTGGCATGGGTGTGGGTTTTTATAATTTATAATTAATAATTTTATTTGATTAATTCTTTGTATTTGGTATGTTTTTTACAGTGACACATTCCTCATAAAATTTTATTTAGTTACAAAAATTGCATTTATTATTAACTATTACTTAAAATCAAAATGTGTACATCTCTAATGTTAAAAGAAAATTTCAAAAGTTGAGATACTATTGCGAGCAAATACTACTGTATTGAAAATTTTTATAAAAACTATTTAATCCGTATCAAATTAATTCCATAAAATTAATTACGGACCAAATAAGTATTTATAGAAAAAATAAAATTTAAATTATGAAATTTTTTAAAATTTGGGATTGAAGAAATAAAACTTAGGCACAATAACTATATTTATTATTAATTGTCTGTTAAAATCAAAATGTGCGTGTTTTTAATGCTACTTTTTTCAGGTATCTGTAATGCTGAAGAAAATTTCGAAAAGTGATGATATTTTTTGGATTATTTTTGCCAAATTTTCTAATAGTAATAATAATGATAGTAATAATTATGGATTTAGGAAATACAAAAAAAGGTAAAAAATAAAAAATCCAAGATATTAATATTTTATTCCGTATCTCATCACCGGCGAGTTTGAAGGACCTATGTGCGCAAATAAATTACAAAAAGGGCCTAAGTGTCGTCGGAGACATTCTTAATACCCAAGTGGCATTCTGGCCAAACAAAAAATGCTCATCTAGTTGTTTTCCCAAAACATGAAGGTTGGAGAACAATAATTTTTAATTTATTTTCCACAAGGGGACTCATAATTTATTTAGTTCATATTGAAAACTCATGTGCAAGAAGTTGATAGTAACGCGTGTTTTATGTTGGTATGACTTTGCATGAATTAGTGTCCATGGCAGCCAAGTGGCAATGAGTGTGGCTATTACGTGATGAAATTCATGCTTGACATTATATAGTGTCAAAGCCGAACTGAGTCATTGCTTGAGGTTTGTTACAATAATTATGTGTTGTTTGTATTGCGTTGCAATTCGTTGTAGGTATAGGCATTGATATACGCTATATTGTTGTTGCATGTCAATTTCTCGCCATTTCAGTATTTTGAGGATGAAATCGATGAGGTTAGGAATTTATGAGCGGGTTACTTGTTAGATTTGTATGCTCAATTGTAGCCTCTGGTTTCTAAGTAATTGTTACTCAATGGGTGGCCATATGTAATTAGGAAAGGTTTGACTGTTGATTGATAGATGTAGCTTAGACGGTGTATGATGCGGTGCAATTTATTATGTCAATTCTCTTGTTTTCTAATGTCATTTTGGAATGTGTAGTGCCTTTATCATTATTGGTACTTGCTTTTAATTGTCATGTTCTTGAATTATATTGTGGTTGACGGATCGGATGGGATGTTGTTGGATTGTATTGTCGTTGGAGATGTTTCTAGGTTGTCGGTGAAGGTTGTAATTTGTTGGTGACTTTTGTTGGTCAATTTTTCGATGTATTGAATTGCATTTGATTGGAGATCTTTCTAGTTTGTTAGTGGAGATTGTGATTAATTGGTGTAATTCGTTGGTGAATTCTTGGATGTGTCGACTTGCATTTCGATAGTGATGTTTTTGGTTTGTCGGTGAAGATTTTAATTTATTGGTGCATTAAAGGAGGTGAAATATTGGATGTATTGAATTGCATTGCATTTGGTGATGTTTCTGGTTTATCGGTGAAGATTTTATTTTATTGGTGCATTTTGTTGGAATGTCTATGCGGTAACAGGTGGTAATACTTGTTGGCGAATAAAATTATGGGCCAGCTATAAATAATGGAATTCTAAAAAAAAAAAATTTTGACTATAGGTGGCGGTTGCAAATACGGCTGCGGCCTAAACATCAAGTAAAAAAAAAAACCGTTTTCAACATAGGCGGCAGTCATATGACTACTGCATAAAGTGGAAAAAAAAAACTATGCATATACAATAAACAGCGGTCAAAGTGACCGCCGTTTATTGTATATTAAAAGCAACCCTTCCACGGCGGTAAAATTAACCGTCGTTTAAAGTCCTATCCTTTAAACGACTGCCTGATAAACAGCGCCTCGAAACCGTCGTATTTTGTCTATTTTAACCACTGCGAAACCCCATCTTGTACTAGTGCATGTCCCTGCGGTTCGAAACTTTTGATTCTTCATTGTATGAGAAACTTAGTTGGAATCAGGCGACACATTTGTTCTCAAAGAAGCACAAATCCTTTTTAATGCAGATTTACGAGGCTATATATCTCTCGTTCACGAAAAAACACAATCCTTATGAACAAATTAACGAATAGGCATTTTCAAAAAGCAAAAAGGAAAAAAAAAATGACTAATGGGCATCAATAGTTATCATCATGAAACTTAACCACCAAATTTAGCATCTATATGATAAACCCTTCTCGAATCGTTCAAAATGAGATAAGCATGGTGCATGAATAGTAATTGTTCTATGTTTCTTTTCATCCTCGTATGAAAGTGGTGAATCGCATGATATTGATCATTATCTTTAGAAGCAACTATTTAGATAAAAACCTTCAATATCTCTTCTTGCCTTTTTGTTGAACATGCATGACTATTTCATAATGGATGATAATCAAACTATTTTGACGTCCTACATTTTTCCTAGAAATTGTCAGATAAGGAACATATTTTCCATCTTATGTATTTGATAGAGAAAATTTCCCTAGAATCTGTTTGGTTATAAGTTAATAAAGTACATTTGATCCCAAATTCGGTGAAAAACTGAAACTAATAAATAGGTCGAAAAAATTGTCGAGAATTTATTTCCCAACATATTTTCCGCTTCCAATTTCGCATGCAATCAAACGCATTAATACAAGAGTCTTCATCTTAAGTTTTTAATCAATTAAATCAAATTTTATGTAGCCTTCATTACATACAAGTTTTAGAATTCATTGGATCAATTATCGCTTTTAATTGTTGGAAAAATTATCTCATCTAGAATCGAAGCCTGAAACTTATCAAAGAAAAGAAGGATTAATGAACTAAAATAAAATGATGGAGAAAATAATTACATGCATTTAAACAAATAAATCAAAGAACGAATCAAACTAAAAATTAGAGGTTCAAACATGTGAAAACATATATATTGCACCCTAAAGCAATAGTTATATGTTGGAAATTTATGTCTAACAATAATTAGTGGGCAACATATTATTAATTAAATTATATCAGCTATTCAATTAATGGGTTAAAAATTAAGTGGTCTAATTTGGGAAGCCCATAGATTGCAAAAATTGATGTGGGCTTAATAAGTAGAGACCGGTAAGGGCCTGGTTGAGGTTTTATGGGAGTCTCTAATCAGTCTCTATATATAGAACTCTTGGTCATGGTCCCCAATATACCAAATCACACACAGTTTCTCTTCACCCCATTAGAAGAAAACATCAGGTACCATATACGGAATAAAGAGATTTGGTTGAGGAAGACCATAGCACCACCGTTCAACTATTCGTTCGCGCAGTTGTTTGAGTTTAGGCTTCCGCATTAAGCACAACGATTGTTATAATGGATCCAGGTACGTGATAAGTGCTAGAAAAGCACTTAAATAACCCTTCTATTTTACGTGTTTGTGTGTTTTATTAGTGTTATATGTTCCGTTTTACGTGTTTTTCCTTTATTGTGGTGCTTAAGGTCACAAAGAATCAAAAGGAGTCAAAATGGATGAAAATCGAATGAAAACGAAAATTCGGGACCAAAATGCAAGAGAATCAAAGATGGAGGGCCTCCGATACAATTTTATGAAAAGTTATTTTTATAATTTTTCTTGTGCCAATGTTTAAGAATATCAAAAGAAGATTCCCAAACTTTTTCTGAATCCCAATTCGGAGTTTCCTAGTTAAAGTTATGGCCGTTTGAAGAAAAATGACTAAAAGTGTAAAAAAAAATCAGCAACTCGGATTTACTGGCATAGTGCACTAATTAAACCATAACTTGAGCTACAAAAATTGAATTGACCCGATTCTTGTTCTTGTAGAAAGTAGACTCAGAGGGCTACAACTTTGGTGTTCATGACTTCAGATGATTCGGACATTATGGTGGTAAACAATGGGTAAAACCGTGACTATTCTGAATGGAGGATTCTTTGGGCCATGTTTTGGTAGAAAATTCATAACTTTCTATTAAAATATCCAAAAGAGGAAATTCCAATTGCATAATTCAGCCAAGATGCTTACCTACACCATGATGAAATTCCATTATCATGATTTGGTGGATACAATTTAATAACCCCATGATGGTGCATGAGTGTAATTTTTTATTGTATTTTCTTATGAAATTTTGCCTATAAATAGAGGCATTTGTAAGGAAGGAAGACACAACTTTGAAGAGAGAATTAGCTTGTAAGTCTCTTCAAATTTCTTCTCAATAAAATTTTCTTCATCAATTGTTCTTAGTTCTAACTTGAAAGCTCTTAGTTTCTCATATTCCGGCGGAAGTAAAAACCTAAATTTAGGTTCGAATAATCAATCGACGATACTTCGGCCGTGAATATGATTAGTGGAGCATTTCTTCACTAGTTTTTCTCTTTCTTTTATTTTTCATGTTTGAGAAAGATAATTTCTCATATATTGTGGAGGTGATACAAGGCGAACACTCGCTAAAAAGTATTTAACCCGCATATATGAGTGATTGAACTTCTCTATTTATTTCTTAGCATTTATTTACTTGTTTTCTATATTTTGTATATATTACTTGTGATAGTGAAGTATGATCTATTATATTGTGGAGGTGATACAAGGCGAACACTCGCTAAAAAGTATGAAACCCACAAATATGAGTAGTTAGACTTCACTATCTAGTTCGAGGGGAATGTTGTGTTCAACTAACATGTTGTTATCTTTTCTAACTCTTTAGTAACGTTTTATCTATTCATCCACTTCAATTTGTTGGTTTGTTATGCTTGTAAACCCGTTTTTGAGTTTATGTGATTATTGCATTCACTTTGACCAATTGAATCAATTCATCTGTAAATTCAAGTTACATGCTAGGATTGGAACTCTTAATCCGTAAATGTCATTAGATTCCAATCCAAAGTAGCAAATAAATATCGTGCATATTTATTAACAAATCAACTTAGATGCATTAATTCGAGTTTGTGAAATTATTCATCTAATTCAACTCATTCTTCTCGTTCATTTCATACTAGCTTTGCATTAAATCCTAAGAACTTGTTTAGGGTTATCCAATAGCTAGATGTTAAGTTAAAGAGCTCACTTTAATTTAATACACTTAAGAAAGAATTCGTTAATCAGAGTGTATTGATTAATTGGAGTTGATAAATTGAAGAAAGGAATAGTAACACGTTGCATGGGAAAGATAAACATAAGTTGTTGACACAACCGAACCCGAGAACTAGATATATCTTCAATTGTTTCATTTTCATTTTTTTATATTTCGTCATTTTATTTTTGAATTTCATTAAACTTCACAAAACCCCATTACTATATTAATTGTTAAAATCAACTAGATGAAACACCGTTCCTCTTGGGTTCGATCCTTACTTACCACTTCTACATTAATTTGTAGTTTTGAAACCGAGTAAGGAAATAAATTTAAACTTTGGCGTGCCGCGACAAACGCGACCAGTACGCTCCACGATTATTAATCTCAATAATTTGACACGATATTGATCTTGGGTGACTTAATTGCATGTGCAATTAAATATTAAGATTAATTTCTTACAAGTGGTATCAGAGCTATTATCGTTGTTGGATTAATGAGATATATCGATTTATGATATTATTTCTTTGGGAATTTCGAATATAAGCATACACGTACACGTTTGGAATTATAAAGGAATATTAAAGCTGCAATACATTGAATGTATGTTGTATGCGTTATTTATATATATACACATATGTAAAAGGAAAGAAAGCCTGGATCTGTATTGAATTTTCACGAAAGGAAAATAATAATTAAAATCCGATTGAAGAATATTAAAGCCAGGTTTTGTGTTTGTGATGTCTGTATCAAGATCGCATGAACACGATCTGGATTTGTAGGTGAATTTGGTTTCTATGTTTGCCGATTTGGTTGGTATGCTCGGTTGTATTTATCAACATTTGGAATATGTTTTTGAGGCCATATGAAAACCATTGTATGTATATATGCGTGTATATACAGATTGGGACCGATCGGTATCTGAGTAAATTCCTGTATTGTAGTTTAGATTGTGTATATATCTTGGTTATGCGTTTATGTATACGGAGATCACCATGTTCGAATTGTATTCTCTCCAGTCGAATTCGTTTTTTCTTTATCAGATCTGGTTTTTCAAAAAAAAAAAAAAATTCCGGGCGAGGGGTATTCGAACTCTTGTTTTGGGTCGTCGGCGGTGGTTGTCGGCGTCTTTGCCAGATTTTACAGCGGCGTGAATGGACTGGGCGGCTAGGGTTTGGTGGACCGATCGCAGGGACCTTCATTGTTAATTAGATGAGACCGGGGACCTTGTTTGCAAATTCAGAATAATTGTGTTAATTGCATGTTGGGTCCCCAACGGTTCATTATGCGTATAAGTAAGACCTGCCCTTTCCTTCTTGAAAATTTCAGTCCCTGCGACTTCAAATTTGTTAATTTAAGCCCTTTGACTTCTGAAATTTGGCATTTCAGTCCTCGAAATTTCAGATTTTGCTTTTTTTTTTAATTATTAAAGTTTCTTTTGAATTAATTTTGGCCCTAAAGTCTAGAAACTTAAATAATTATCTCCTAAAGTTTGAAATTTAGAAATTGTGGCCATAAAATTATGAATATTTTGGCTATTTAATCAAGTTTATCCCTTCAATTAAGATTAATTAAAGCAAAAGGGTCATTAGAGCTTGGGTATTTTTTTTGAATGTCGGCGTACCGCCAACGCTGATGAATGAGAAAAGCAGTCGGAAGAAGCTATTGTATTCGCAGTCTGAAACGCTGCTATGGCTGTTCTTCACTGTTCGATTCCAGAGGCGACGCCGTTGTCGTCGTTGCCATATTTATTGGGTGGTGGCACCACGACATATTATGGCTAAGGTTTCTAAAACCCTAACTGAAACTTTTTTTTTTGGGAGGGGTCTGCTTTGGAAATTTGATGACTTAAGGCACGCATTGTGCAATTTTGAATAATTGAGTTATTCGCGGTTCAAGCCCTTCGTTTTTTATGGATGTATATAAGTTGGTCCCCTGTGTAATATTTGAAAATCCAAGGGCTGTGAATTTTGGATATTCAAATTTAGTCCATATAGTTTTGATATTTTTCAAAATTAAAGTCAAATTTTTATATTTCATTCTATAAAGTTTGAGATTTTAAAATCTCAAGGCCATACGGTCATGGATTTAATTCTTAGCCCATCGAGTATTGAATTTTAAGAATTTGGCCCTTAAAGTCTTAAAATCAAGTTTTAGATCCTTCAACTTTAAAATCTTTTGGCAATTAAAGTTTCTGAGAATTATATCTCAGTCCCTAAAGTTTTAATTATGAGATTTAAATCACAAAAGTTGTGATTTTAATCGCCCAAAGGTTTTTTTTAAAGTCCCTATTTTTTATCTAGAGTTTTGAATTTAAAATTTATTTCTTAAAGTTTAAGTTCTCAAATGTGGGTCTCATAAAGTTCTTAAAATTTGAAATTGGACCAACAAAGGTTAAAGTGGCCTCTAAAGTTTCAACTCTTTAGTTTGAACCTCTACGGTATTTTTGGTATTGAGATTTGATGTATAAGGTTTTGGATATCAAATCTCGACCTATAAATGATAAGATTCAAATATCGGCCCCAAAGTCTTGGATCTTGAAATTTAGTCCCATAATATTTTATTGGTATAATCATTTGATTAAATTTTTTCTTATATCTCGAAATAAATTAATTGAAGCGATACGTTGCCAAAGTAACATTTGTTGTGAATTTAATTATTTTGAGATATTAAGATGTGTGTGTCTATTGTTTATGCGAATAGTAGTCGGCCCAAAGGAAGGTCACTATTTGGCCAAATGATAGGTGCACTTGCGGTAATAAGTATGTGATAATTATCAACCCTAATTTTTGCCCCATTCATTGAATTGATTGTTCTAATTTCAAAATGACTAGATCGAGACGGCACGTTGCCAAAGTGACCTCTGCCGTATAGATTTGTTTATTTTGGAATATTAAGATGCACGTGAAGGTTATTTATGCGAGCAATGACCGGCCCAAAGGACGGTTATTGTTTGGCCAAATAACAGACACACTAAGGTCGGGTTGATTTTTCAGTTATCATGTGGGCAATAAGTCTGCCCAAAGGAAGGCTTATTGTTTGACAGATTTTTCTATCAATACTTGATTACTGCATGGAGAGTACCAATTACAATTGATTCCTCCATCCAAAGACAAGGAATTAATATTGTGTTAGGTATCTTGTAATGGGGCATTATTGCATGTCATGTTATATTATCACATGATTATTCCCTTGTGAGCTTATAATTTACCTTGTTCTCATTCAATAGTCAACCCAATCTGCCATAGAAATCTAGCTTGTGTGCATAATGATATTAAGAATTAAGGAATCCTAGGGTATATTTTGAGGAGTTAATCATAGGTTTTCTTTAAAATATTGAACAACGTTTCGTTTAAATACGAAATGGATATAAGTACTCATTTGGATAACGTTGTTTCAATACTCAATAGGGTTTAAATGAAACATAAAGGAGTACTTGTTGAAACGTTCAATCTCACCACTAAACTAAAGGCAATATAGTTAGAGTTGTATTTAGACTTGCTGGTACATCCGGTTTGTATTCTTTATGCACAATACAGTCAATTGAAGCAAGTTACAATACCTTAAAGGATTAATAAACTCTTAATGAGTTTATTTTAGTATGCATAAGAAGATAACGATTTTGAAGTGGGAATTGATTGAAAGTAATAACTAAAGAAATACTCCTCAATATAATAAAAGGAAAAGAGGATAAATAAGTTGCAGTTGGGGCACCACAATTGTGCGAAAGAAACGGTATAAGGTGTTCACATGTTACTCTTGTATGAATTGTGTATCTGTAAATAAGGAATATGCCATGAGAACGTTGTCTAGCGTATAAAGAATTGTATGCTTCTCATTTGTTTTGTTTGGGGTTAATTTAACATTTGTACTTGAATGCACTCAGTGAATGGATTTAGTATTACCACTCACACATGTATATCTATGCAAGGTTAATTGTAAGTTAATTACCACTTGATGCTGAAAGATTTATCTATTTGGACAAAGACAAGAAATTATGGTTGAGGCTATAAGGATATTGTGGATCGATTATTATTTGAATTGAGACGAGACTTATATAGCACCATCTCCTTGCTGGAATTCGGATTGGTTTCTGTATTGAACAAATTAAGTTATTATTGTTCAATTCGAAACTATAAAGTTGGTCTTTCAAAATTCAAATTTTGTTATTACTGATCCCACGTAATTGACTCGTATAGTGAAACTTTGCAAATAAAGTCAAAGTTGTCAAATTTGATCATATGGGAAATATGACAAATATAGTAAAAGGTTAAAGACTGCAGCTTACATTCTTAATAGAGTTTCAAAATAAATTAGTAGCTAATGCTTTGGAAAGCAAGAAGTCTATTATTAGGCAATTGCTTATTTGAGATTGTCTAATTGAGTCAAACTGAATGACAATAAATTGGATTAAGGAACTATTGACAACTAATTTATGAAGCACTCTCAAAAGCTAAGGGTTTACAAGTTTTGTAAGCCGTTAAAGTTTGTCCTCTTTTGAATGGGAAATACGGATTTCCTTGAGGATGTTGAGCTTGGAGGGGAGATAAGACTATTATATTACCTTTGAAGGGAAATTTGTTCATCTTTTATGATTGCTCTTGAAAATGATCACTCAGACATTGTTCGAGATGCACATTCGGTTTATTAAGGCAATATTAAAGCTCCCTACATGAATAATGACATGGGTCTTAAAGGGCAAGCTCAACAACCTCAAGAACATATGCCATTAAAGATGTGATAAAATCCATAAAAGATAATAACATTAAGATCTCGTCGAATTGTCTGAAGGTTTAGAGCTGATTGATTGCAAATTAATATTTAATACCAAAAGGAGTTAAAGGGGCAATATTGAGAGATATAGAGCCCATCTTATTGTTAAAGATTTTATTGAGGCACATATCTTAAAGAGTCTTTCCCTTTGGCTTATTGAAATATTCTTTAAGGATTATAATGGCACTTGTGGGTTGTAGTTCACTTCCAGCTACATTAGCTGGATGGTAAGACTATGCAATCAGTAAGTTTTGACATTTGGCGAGTCAAAGACAATAGTTTGCAAACTAAGAAATTCCATCCACAACCCCAAACAAGTTTCCCATCACCAGTATCACGAATTTCATCAAATTATTATCTCGTTTGGATGTGAGATGAATTTAGTTGATGATTTTGTGAATCTCAAGTTCAGTGGGAGTATATATCTCTCTTTAGTATTATATGTCGATGAATTTTCTAACAGTAATATCGTTTTAAGAAAATAAAGAAATTACATGAGATAAAGGATCATTGAGTTGCCTCTTTGTGTAAGGTATACAAGTACACCGAGATTGTCTCAATGTACCTTGTGTTATTAGCAAGGAATGGAATCCTATTCTCAAAAGGATCTAAAGAAATTCGACATAAAAGACTGTATACCAAGGGATATACCCACTATCAAGGGATACATGTTCAGCCTCAATCAATGCCCCAAGATTGAATTTGAACCATAAAGATTACAGATGATTCTTCACGTGCTGGTTTGGAGAGTCTTATGTATGCTCGAGTATGTACGCATTTGGATTTAGCGTTCATAGTGAGGATGATAGATATTCGAATGACTCGAGCATGGATTTATCCAATAGAGTTATATAGTATTTATGGAGAACATATAGGCATGTACTAACTTATTTAGAGATCATTTCATATTCAGAGTAATTGGGTGTCTATTGAGCGTAAGGGCGCAAACTCCATATTGTGGATCCACTCACCAAAGGTTTACTTACCTCAAGTATTCAGCAAGTACATTGCTTATAAGGGTGTTGTACTTGGCGTTGTGCTGGTTTAGTGGGAGTTTACATTTGGTGCTCTTGGGTAATAGACACAATTCTATCGTTACACCTTCTGCAGAGTAAAGTTCATAATTTTGTTAATCTCTGAAATCCAGTCTTTCCAGTTGCAGTTTAGCATTAAGGTTGGAAAGGTTTATGATCTCATAAAGAATAAAGTTGGACCAGTTGGAAATAGGCATGTGTGAGATCACATTGCATGTAATTTCCATGCTACTTATCCACATTAAATCTATGTCATCGAGTATATTAGTATGATGATTATCGTGGTTTAGTTAAATTGATATTATGACAAAAGTTGCGTTAGTTCCATCGCTAGTGTATGAGATGGACCAGATTGTTTAAAGAGTAGTCTAAGATGAATAGCATACAGTTGCGCGCCTAAAGAATTTTGTGATATAATATTCAGAAATAATACGTAGCCCAAGTGGAAGATTGTTGGAAATTTATTTTTAACAATAATTAGTGGGCAACATATTATTAATTAAATTATATCAACTATTCAATTAATGGGTTAAAAATTAAGTGGTCTAATTTGGGAAGCCCATAGACTGCAAAAATTGATGTGGGCTGAATAAGTAGAGACCTAAGGGGGTCTGGTTGAGGTTTTATGGAAGTCTCTAATCAGTCTCTATATATAGAACTCTTGGTCATGGTCCCCAATATACCAAATCACACACAGTTTCTCTTCACCCCATTAGAAGAAAACATCAGGTCCCATATACGGAATAAAGAGATTTGGTTGAGGAAGACCATAGCACCACCGTTCAACTATTCGTTCGCACAGTTGTTTGAGTTCAGGCTTCCGCATTAAGCACAACGATTGTTATAATGGATCCAGGTACGCTCCACGATTATTAATCTCAATAATTTGACACAATATTGATCTTGGGTGACTTAATTGCATGTGCAATTAAATATTAAGATTAATTTCTTACATTATATGCATCCTCCCCTTTGAGTCTGCTTAGATATTATACCGACAATTAGCTTTGAGGATTAATCAATCCTTTAAAGGTTTTCCAACAAACAAAATTGAAAAAAACTTGAACAAGATTAAAGAAATTTGAATTTTGAAGAATTTGTTGATAATCTATCATGATGTATTTTCTCTTTTATTGTAAAATGGTCAACTTAATCCCTATTTACAGATTAAAAGTGATTACTCCCGAATCTTCATGTAAATAGACACGTATTGTAACCAAAACGGGCATGTATCTTCTCCCCGAATGGATATGTCTCTTCACTCGAATGATATGCCTTGTAAGTAAAATGCCATAATTTTTGTTAAGGTTTTAATTTTTTTTTTATATTTTCACTTTCATTTACATTTTATCCATTAATTCCATACACACATCATCGTTAATAAATTTTGATCAACTTATCTTTATATTAAAAAAATTGAAGTGCCAACTAGGCATACTACCATGTTGGCACTCCTTTAGTTAAAAAAAAACCGTATTTAGAAACAAATATTAAATGAAATTTAATAATTTTGTTTTCTTATTTAATTTATTTTTATTTCCATATTTGCTATTTTTGATTTATATTTCTAAGTTGACACTCATTTATTATAAATAGGAAAAAAACCTAATTTGCAAACAAACATTAAATGTACATTTAATAATTTTATTTTTCTTATTTAATTTATTTTTATTTTCTTATTTAGTGTGTGTGTATGTATATATATATATATATATATATCTCTATATTAAAAAATTTGAAGTGCCAACTAGACACTTTACCACATTGGCGGTGCCTAGCTCGCACACGATTTTTTTTTTTTAGAAAAAACTAATTAAATGAATTTGTAAGTACTAATTGTCCATTCAATTTTTTTTCCAAAATTAAACATCCGTTATGATATAAATTTTGTATAAGTTATATAGGGATTAGTTAAATAAAAAAGGAAGATTTTTCTATTTTCATGGCGTGCGTCTATTTAAAAAGTAAATTTCAATTGTTTAATACGGATAATTTTTGTTTTGTATTACACAAGTGATTTCATTATTTTAATTTAATTACAAAATGAATTTATCTTTTTATTATTATTATTATCTAACTATATATAAAAATAAATGAGGCATGTTGGATGTGATTTCGTTATTTTAATTTAATTATAAATGCGCTTATCTTTTTTTTATTATTATTATCTGACTATATATAAAAAGAAATGAGCTACGGTGGACAGTTCCAACTTGGTCGATGTTATTATTATTTTATTTAAAAAAATAAAATATTATTTCATATTCTATTTTTAAGAATAAAAATTTTTATATTAAAAAAATTGGAGTGCCAACTAGACACTGTGCCATGTTGGCAGTGCCAAGTTGACACGCATTTATTTAAACTAAAAAAAAGAAAGTTTTATTTTGAAAACAAATATTAAATATACATTTATTATTTTATTTTCCTTATTTAATTTATTCTACTTTCTTTATTTAGTATTTTTTCCTTATTTTCTTTTTTATGTTTATTTTAATTTTTTATACAAATTTTAATTTGGGAATTATAAATATAATTTAAAATGAACTATATACAAGCATTAATGAAAATGTGATATTTAATATCAAAGTTGTATATTACAATGGTACTTGAATTATTTTAAAAAATAAAAATTAACTTTTTTATATACATTTTAATTTTTGAAATATATATATATAATTAATAGAAATTTGAATGGCAACTTGGTACAATTAATATCACCTTAGCAGTGATTTTTCGTTTAAAAAAATTATTTTTATTGATTTAAAAATATTAAATAAAAAACCTTTATTTATTTATTTTTACTATGTTAAAATGATAGTTTTAAATAACTTTAACGATAATGTGCATTAGGGGTTCAATGATTAGAAAATAAATTTTTTATTTAGTTCAAACTTTAATATATTTCCACAACCATTTTCTAGAACTTCTGTCGGTTATACCCACACAGTAAACCATATATGGTTTATAATAAAAATCAAACATATTTATGATAAATCACATGTGATTTCTTTTATAAAAATATGTCCGTGGATCGAAATATTTTCACATATTTCCATTTTCTAATTCTTCGTTTAAAATTATTTTAGACAAATTATAATTTCCCCGTGCATCGCATGGGTGTAATACTAGTTGAAATATAATTCCAACGATATCATGTGCTCACGTGTAACTTAAACACACTAAAATACTTTCGCGTCTACTATATTTTCATCTTTTCTCCCTTGACTACTGAAAGCACAAAATATGTACAAATTACAATTATCGATCACTCTTGTTCTCCTCCCTATTGTTGATGTTGACTAGTGGTGGTCATGTGATTTTTGGAGCCTTGGGCAAATGTTATAAAATGCGACCCCCTAAAATATACTAATTACTAAAATTTATACGTGCTTAATGAAAATTAATAGTTAACTAAAAATAGTACAATAATAGAAAAAATGAAAATAAAAAAATCCCTATCATGCCACATTTCACATCATAACCTAATAATAATTTTGAAATTTAATATTTTTTATTTTGATAAATAAGGAAAAATATTAATCAAAATTTCAATAATTTAGCTTTTTTACCGACACAATTCACAATTCCAAAATGAAATTTTAAAATTCATAATGTATTGTTTGATCTCTGTAGTTTATAACATTTTGTCCATATATATTATTGTTGATGTGTATAAAACTCATATTTTTGTTGTTAAATAGTTGTTATGAAGTGTATACGATCTAATTTGAATATGTTTCATTATTAACATAGTGTTTTTTTTTTTTTTTAACCGGGGAGGGGGGTGAGGGATATAGGGGTGGGGTAGGATTGGAACCCGGGGCATTATCTCGGAAACTCGTGCATCTAACTGCTGGACACTTGTTCGAATCCTATAATTAACACAATTTTACAAATGTTTAAGTAAAAAAAGTAACAAATAAATAATATGAAAAGGTGCAATAGGCAGGAATCAAACTTAGGTTGCCGGGGTGATATATAATAATACTGTCGTTTTCCTACTAATATATTAGCATCATAAAGTGTCAATATGTCATTTAGCGCCCATGTATTAGTTCAATATGGGTGCAGGCCCCCTTCTATTTAGGGAGAGGATGTTGGCACCATAAGACGCCAACATGTTGGTGGGTGATCACTTACCTATATAATAAACCATAAGCATTGCAACTAGCCATTGTGCCATATACCAAGTTTGATAACATTGGCATCATTTTGCAATATAATGTAAATTTTTACATATGACAAAAGGAAAAAGTCGCCCCCCTGGGGTTTTGCGCTTGAGGCGACGGTCTCACTCACCTCAACACAGAATTGGCTCTAATGTTGACCGATAAAGTTTCTTTCTATTGGGAGATCTTATTGTGTCAAAATCCATATTCAAGTGTTACGTCAGTAATAAAGAAAACATGATTGGATTATAGATATATACACTGTAATGACCCGACCCCGTCATGGCCCACCCAAACCTGGTCTGCTATGCCCCGGAGTGGACCATACGGATTCGGGTTCTGTCCGCTAGCGACCTGATCCACTTTAGCATGATATTGTCCGCTTTGGGCCTAACCCGCACGGTTTTGTTCTTGGGCTTACCTCAAAAGGTCTCATGCCTAGTTGGATGGGTCTAACTTATAAACTGGACTCCTCTTTATGCCTCAAGCGATGTGAGATTGTAGGTGTTACATACACAGATGCACATACGTGCACTTGCACTACACGTGTATCTCGAGTCTAGTTATCATATTGTGATGACACAAACCCACATGGGGATAATCTACGTTGTGATTGATAAAACTTATCCGTTAGATTGATAATTGACTCACTAATTAAGTGGGTTTTAGCATGCTTTGTGATTTTTGGTATATGAATTTTCGTTAGTATTTTTAGCTTGCGTACGTATTGTTAAATACATGCCACATTGATGAGATCCGCAGAGGCGGGATAGCAAACGATAGCGATTCAAGGTTATGACAATTGTCATTGTTTATTTTTGTAATTTCAAACATTTGAATTGTCTAAAGTATTATTTTGCATTTGAAACGAAATTGTACATCATTTGGTGTTTTGGCGTTTGAGAGATTTCAACTGCACTAGTGTCAAAATCTTTTGCGCAATGCTATATTGTTAGTGAACTAACCACAAGGATTACAAGAATTGGTGGAAATAACTAGTAAGAATGCAAAAAACACAAATTGGAAATTGCATTATTGCTGAATCACAATACAGAAAAGCGCTCTCGTTTCTCAGCTAAATTATAGTACAATGGTAAAATCGAATCATTCTACCAGCGGAGAGGAGATCATTTCCACATTCTACTACTCTCCACAGATTATTTGCCACACTTTATTTCAGAAATTATTTTACTTGAACATCATCATTATTTATCACTCATTTAATTGTTATGACAACTTTTTCCATACTTTTTAAAACTTTTTTACTTTTCGACCTCACTTTCACCACTTTCATTCCATTCAAATAAAGAATCAAATTGAAAATCACCTCCAGAAGTGGCTAGAGATTGCTTTAAACTCTGATTTTCTGCTTCAAGTTGTGCTTCTCTTTGCTTGCTCTCGTCAAGCTTCTTTCGGAGCTCGGCTTCTTTCTCTCTACTCTCCTCCAGTGCCTGCTGAAGCTCAGCATTGATTCGCTCCAAATCTGATATGGATTCACGTGCTCGCTTGGATGCTCTTTCCCTGTTGAACCAGTTGCCAACTTGCTCCATATCCAGACCTGTAGTATTCGCTAAATCAACCTTCTTTTCTCTGGTCACAGTTGGCGACTCCTCAAATGCCGACTTTAGAACCTCAATCTGGGATTTCTCAAACCTTTTCGTCATGAGTTTCTCACAATAGAAACCTCATCATACAAGTTTCATTTATAGGAATCAGTAGTCACTACAAATAACAAATAAAACAAAATACTATTAGAAACACATCAGAGTCATGACAGGCAAGCCCAAACAATTAGAACGATGAAAACCAGTTTGACGACCACTTAGAAGCTTATAGGACGGTGGTATCAGTGAAACTTTGGGCATGTATGAAACTTCGTAGACAATCTTTTATGGCATGAATTGATGTATTCTCTCTTTTTCAGAGTTCATACATCATTGGATGCATCAACATCTTTGTAATAATACAACAAAATCAGCACAATTCAAACACATAGTATTCTGTTTTTAGCATCTTTTGCCGCTTGATTTGTCTCTATGCCAAAGGACATCAATTTCATCGTACTTCCCTATAATTTTGAACTGTTAAAATAGCGTCATTGATATTATAGAGGAAGCAGTAGTCAAGAGTACTAAAGCAACTACATCCAACAGCCTTAATTCCATTTTTCACCTGATTTGAGACTTTGGGACAGACGCCGTTCTTGATCGATCCAATAGGATGTACTTCCATCATTGTAGATTGGCAGCACTGGCATAAAGTTTTGACATCAATTCAGCAATTATAACCCTCTAAGAATTCATCTTACATATATGATTCTTCTTATGCACTAGACAACTTTGAAGGGTAACTTGTCCGAGTAACATTCTCTAAAAACTGATGTTATCAGAGGAAAGTCAATGGAAATAATTATGCGATTTATAACATAATCTTCATTTTGGATATAATTACAACTTGGTCTTGAACCTTTGAATTTTGTAAGGTTAAGCTCTCTAACCTTTAAACCCTCCGATTTAGAGTCTCAAACCTTGAAGTGTTTATGTCTAGAGTCATTTTTTTATGGTACGTTAATTTAAGCATTAAAGCATGTTAGCATCAAAATTTTTATACATTTTTATCCATTTTTCTAAATTTAAATTTGATTAAATCAATCACATCCACATATTTTGTGGGATCTACATGTATTACATAAATTTCCACCATTCAACTCCATTTATCCTCTCTCCTATTTCACATCAAAATACATTAAAAAAATCATAAAAAAATTCAATCCCATTATGGGCTAAATAGGGCCAATTAGGTAAGGGTAAAAATGTCAAACCATTGGAACCCCGGGTGAAATATGTCCTTTCATTTTTTGCATTCCCAGAAATTGCCAAGTACATGTGTTTGGACTTAATCCAAGAGCATATACAGTTTATAGCACCACGCCCTACAATGCTAACATTTGGGAAATATAAATTGGGTATACTTAAATTATTGTGTTTCACATGTTTTCTACTCTTTTAATTTTCCAACTTGCAAATATAATAAAATGCTTAAATTCATTGGAGTGTTTAAAATACTTGATTATAAACAATGAATGGAGACACAAAAGAAATTCCAAAAGCCTCAATTGGGCCATTTATCGGTTACTCGTGTTAGCATAAGTAGTTAAATTTGTTTCATAATTAATGTTTTATTTTAATGTAATCAACGAAGTTTGGTCTTTTACATATACTTATTTCATTCTAACACAAACACTTGGAACTCAGTTTCTTTACCTCCGGCTAGAAATGTCATTGGTTTTCATTAGGTTTATAAGATGAAAACCAAATTTGACAATTTGCTTGAGCGTTACATAGTTTAGGTTGGTTACTAAGGAATCTTTTTTTTTTTTTTTTTTCAGAGAACTATCTCCACCCAAAAATCCGAGTTGGAGATAGAATTTATTAATATCAGAAAGAAATTGCAAAAGAAGGGGGGCTTAAGCCTAACCTTCCAAATCAAATGAAAGAACATAAGCAATGAACTCTAATCTATACATTATAATTCTCAACAGATCGGATATTTGCTAAGCCAATTCTGTCTAAAGTCAAAATACCTCTAATGTGACTAGTAAGATCATGACAGTGAAGCAAGGTGACTGTGGGATTGTTGTGACCAAGAGAAGCAAAGAAGTCAGCTGCATAGTTTCCCCCGCCATGGATGTGAGAGAACTTGATTTCCATTTATCCTTGAAGTGATCTGATATTGTCACTAATATAGTGCACCATCCATGGCCCATTAAGTTGAGTGGAGCATAACAAAATAGCAACTAAAGAATCAGCCACCACCCAAACTCTGAGAATACCATGCTTCAAGCAAAGTTTTAAACCTGTCCAAATAGCATTGATCTCAGCATAAATGATGCTAAAATTTCCATATTGTTCCTGGAAGGCCCAAAGCATCTGTCCCTTTTCATTTCTAAGAATTCCCCCACCTGTAGCTAGAGAGTCAATCATAGATCCATCTATATTCAATTTAAACCAACTTGGCGAAGGTTTGTCCCATTTGACCATTTTAAACGAGATAACTTTCTTAGATAACAGCTTCAGACCAGAATTAATCAACCTTTCAATCATAAAGTCAACCTGATTACTAAGGAATCTAATCAACACTATGAGAAGACCTTTACTACTGTTGCCAATATAACACTGTTTGTACACTTATTGCATCTATTCGTCAGTTCGATGTTAAAAGTTCTTTTCTTGAATTGGAATCTTGAAATGGAAGTTTATATTGATTCCTTCTTTCAGCCTTCTCATCATCTTGGAAGTTAAATAGGGTTTTCTTTTTTGCTTGACAAATTCTCACTTCTTAGGTGAATTTAAGGGAAATTTAGCATAAGTAGTTAATTAGTTTAGCAGTTAATAGTTATTTTATTTGTTCTATTGTATTTAGGGTAGTTTAGTATCTTATATATGCTTATTGTCTTCAAAGATTTTTGCCTTAGAAGTGGTGGCCCAAGTACACTTGGTTCTTCCTCTCTTAGTTCTTCTCTTATTGTAACTAGTACATTGGATTTCTTTGATTTCGATTATTCACAAGCCGGGCACCATTTTTGTTTTTTAGTCAATGATATTATTATTATCACTCCTAAGCAGTAATCTAATATTCGAAGTGCTGAAAATATTGAAAACCAATTTATTGTTTCTCTAAATACTCTTCCACAGGGTTCCTTCCAACTTATGAAACACATCTTATTTTGTCATTTCTTGATCCAGCTAAACACCTTTGTCTCAACTTTTGATTGTCAATCTACACAAACTAAGGAAATCACAACCCAGACATCAATGAGCAAAATGACGCCATCTGCAATTCAAGCCTCAAGACAACAACGTTTAAGGACAATAATAAGCTAGAACTACCGCAAGAATTATTCATATGCTTCCTACTTTTTATTTAGCATGGCAACTTGCAACATTAACAAAATCTCCTTAGAATACTTTCTTGAACAGTTTCAAATTTGATTTGATGGATAATAAATATTTATTAGAACCACATAGAATGCTACATGAGGTAAGCAACAAGAATATTTTTCTTATAGATTCCATTATTTCTGATACGTCATTTCCTTTGTATGAAGTCAATAATATTATTCTTCGCAACAAATAATTTAATGTCATCTTTCGAAGATTTCATAAATATTCCAAAACCAGATTATTGCTTGCTTATCTCAGCAGGGTCCCCCTTGGACATTTTATTATTTAACATTTGTCGGAGGAAAAATAGCAAATCAAAACATGAAAGTAACACACCCATGTTGAAATCAAAATCCTTAATCAAATACTAGGTCACATCAGCTAAAAGATATTTTTATGCACTGTAATCATGAAAGGAGGCTTACTCCTTATTGCCTACATGGTTTTTTATTCATGCTAGACAACAATTTACATGTCATGTTACCTGCACCAATGCTCATATGAATGATGTGATCCGAAGCAAACATATCAGATTAAAAGGCATATCAGATTAAAACGCATATGACCAAAACAAATATGGGTTGGGCCTGTTGTAGTTGCTAAGATCTATTTGATTTGATTATTTCCAATAGAAGTAGCAATGACTTAACAGACTCAAGAAACGATTTCATTTATCAAGTCAAAAGTTTAATGGAATGAATTCTCTTAAATGTATCTTCCATGGGGTTCTTTACAGTTTTCGTGGATATAGACATCTCTTATTTATTTATTTTCCTGTTGCAACTACAAACTCATTTCAAACCCCCAAACTACACATTTGATGGTCAATCTCCTCTGATCCAACTTCATTCCTTTAGTTTCATAATTCTTATGGTTAAAAATCAACATCATCCCTATATTTGTCATCTCAATATCGTTCATAAATAAAATACTCATAATGAGAAATATGATTGAAATCAATTTGATTTCATGAGGATGAAACTTCTCCAGTAACATATTTCGTTTTACGATCATAGAAACTGAAATCCATCATAAATATCATAAATATTTTCTTATATGAGCACCAAGTTATGTAAAAATCTATAGCATAGCTCCCATCTTCACAAACATGAACACATGAAACACAGACAAACAGGAACTTGAGAAAATCATATCACCAAAGCAAACATAAGTAGTGGGGATATGGAATGCCAAGAAATTGGATACAAAATTATTAATCATTACCCAGTAATACAATAGGCATAAGAGTCCTAGACGAATCAAAATAACCCAAAATATGCATCATTTGAATAGACTTTAAAAACCCAACTAGTCTTACTAAAGTCACAAGTTAAAAATGCCAAGAACAGATAGCCACCTTAATCGATAACTCATCGAAGGGTTAGGAACGATTCAGCTAAGTGCAAAACAGTATAATACACACGCATAGACATATCAATTTAAATATGTAATTTTCGAAATAAGAAAGCAATAGAAATTGATACCTTAGTGAATAAATCAATGGAGTAAGCTGACCAGTGACTGTAAAGGCCGCATTCTAGAAAAGAAACAGCAGATCGGACTCGCCCAGGACTGGATATGGAGCAAAAACCATCCCTACTACAAATATTATATTGGTAGATAGTACTCTTCCTCCTGCTCCATAATCCATCCCTGTACAAGTCCACCCGCTGCTTTGAACTTCAATTCCTAATGCAGGATGGATTTTCAAGCCAAAATCTTAGTTATTTATACCGGTTAAGTGGGCCAGCCAAGAAATGTATAGATGGCGTAATCAGAATCATCCCCATCGGCGTTCAATTTTATTGCATTCCAGAAGTGAAAGTGGAACCTTCAATTGTGATTTCTGTCACGCCAATTAAAATATACCAGCTTTAGGTAGTGCCTAGTATTTTTAAGCTTGTCAATGAGGTGTAGACTTTTTCACTGTGCTGTGCTCATGTAATTTTTTTAAAATTATTTTTAAATATAAATTAGGGATCATAGGATTGGAATGGGTGTCTCGATTTCTGGACAAGTCGGTTGGGAGTGCCTTACCCGTAAGTCAAACTCCTTGACATATCTCTAAGATACGACTCAATACAAATTCTACATTGTACTTCAATAAAAATATATATATAGAGAGAGAGCACTTTAAATTTAAGTACGCTAATTATGATTTAAAAAAAAATAAAAAAATAAAAACAAAGGAAAAGTAAGCTAATTTATTTCTTTTTAACCAAAAAATTATTTGTACTAGCTCTAAATTGTGTTTACACTTGATTTGATTTTAATTGAGTAATGATTACTGATTAGTGTAGGTTCATTAGTATGGAATGTCAAATAAATTAAAAAATAAGTAAAAAATAAAATTATCATTTTCATGTATAGAATTGATCGACAATAAAATTTAAAAATAATTAGGACTTAATTAAAATTTTTTCAACATATGAATATTAATTATTTAATTTTAATTTGAAGACAAAAAGAAAAATTGAATTAACTAAATTATGAGAGAGTCATTAAAGTAAATTAGAAAGTTGTAAATAAATAAATATAATAATATGGATTCCATTGAAATAAAAATTAACACACAACATACAAAAGCAGTGTATGAAATAAGAAACTTATAAAATTTACATATGTTCATTTTAATTTATTATTATTCGCACTGAGCCCATGCAATGTGCAAAAGAAGAAATTCAAAATTACTTATTAAATAAAAAAGGTGTAAAGTTGATGTCTATACATAAATAGAACTTCTAAAAATATTAAGAATTTATTATAAAAATATTCTTTTGTAATTATTTCTTTTGCTTTCACTATAGAATACACAAAATATACAAATATTGAAGTTCGAAAAAAATTATAATAATTAAAATACCCATATTGAAAAGAAAATATATTTAACAAACATCATATTTGAATAACAAGTTCAACTATGACGATAATTGAAGTTGATATAAGTAATGTCTATTATCAACGAAATTTTATAAATTGATAGTTGATGTCATTTAACTTTGAAGTAACTCATTTAGAATTGCAAAACATGTATTGCAAATGTCTCTAACATTTGCATCCATTTGCACATTCGTGTGAAATTTGGATCAACTGGCCCCAACATTAAGTTGCTAACTGCAACTAAAATCCAATCCAACCGAATCAAAAAACTGTATTTTAAAATACAAACCAATCCAACCCAATGCAATGAAAAACTCGACGCAAGAGTTCAATTGGGATGGGCGAGTTGGATGGGTTTTTGCACAACTCTAATGTCATAGTTAACGTCAATTTTGTTGCCCATTCAATTTCACAAACGAGACACAACTTCTAGAGTTCTATTATTTTATGAAAGACCTTGAGATAGTATCCTTTCATACACACACGGTTTGTGCATTTGAGAATTCTATATGCCAGCATAAGCTTTATATTTAGCCATGATTCATGAGTGTTTAGCTTGATATATTCTGAGTTGATTTTACAAGCATTCGATGACTATTTTATGTGAGAAATAACAGTTGGTGATAATTTACACTATCTCCAAAAAATATAACCCTTTTACATTGATGAATTAGTAGATGGATTCTCATTTGCATGTAATCATCCATTAAACCAATGAAAGAACAAAATCTTTTGGATTTATCCCCCAATATTTAAACTCTCATTGAACAAACAAATTTATATTTATCAGCCATGATTTAAACTTTATTAAACAAATGGAATCAGAGCATTGAATTAAAATTTCAATTGTCAACCATGATCTCCGCCATGATCTTCTTGCGCAGGAGACATGTTGCCTTCATATTCCAGTGGCAAATTTTAGAGGGTGTTAGCGGATAAGTTTTAATATATTTTTATGAGTAGGAAGAGAGATAATGAGTGGAGTTGAATGGTGGAGATTTAATGAATGGGAAGATATATGGATGTGATTTGTTTGACCAAATTTGAAATTTGAAAAAAATGCATTAAAATGCATTTTTTAATGCATGCTAACACTCTCTTAGTCGAGCACCGCTTCTTTGTTGAAGTAATAATTTGTTGCTCGTGTCCTTAATTACTATAGCCTCTTCAAGTGCGTCAAAGTCGGCAGCCTTGTCCTTTAAAAAAATGTTATGGAGAAATTCTTAGTATAGATGAATAAGGAGGAGGTGGATGGTTTGTATGGGCAAAAAAAAAAAAAAAAAAACAGGGAGGAAAAGGCGAAAACTAATGTGACCAATTTTAGTGGCAGCCAGTTTATACATGAGCAAATCTCTTTTCTATTCCCAAAATGAGTTAGCTAAATGGCTTTAAATTTTATTGTTTTCCCACTAGAAATTAAAGAATGATTTGGTTGATATCAAAATACAGCTAGTGGGGACTAAGGAATTTTAGGGTAAAAGTGTATTCTTGATTAATGATCGCTCAAATACAACACTATATAATGCAAGAGACCCAAATACATAAGGTAACCTAACCATACAAGGTAAGAAAATACGATACAACTAGGTCTCTTGCGGTGCAAGAATAAAATAATTACAATTCAGATCTTTATTGTTTATCACGCCTCCGCAAGTGCAGGGATCCAGACAGGACACCGAGCTTGGACCTGTGAACCTGAAAGATATAGATTGAGGTGGAGGGTTGGTGAGAGAATCAGCCAACTAGTCGGATGAGTGAACATGAGCTACAAGAAGAGTTTGAGCCACAACCTGATCCCGAACAAAATGGAAATTCACTGCAATTTGCTTCATCCAAGAATGAAAGACAAGGTTAGAACACAAGTAGGTTGTAAGCTTCAAGTATGTAATCTTTAAATTCTCATTAGAATGCTTCGCTGGAGTGTTTAAAATACTTGATCATAAACAATGAATGGAGACACAAGAAATTCCAAAAGCCTTAAGTAAACAGCTTTTCTGGTATATTGTAAGTTTTGTGTCCTATATGCTTATTGTATTCCAAGATTTTTGCCTTTGTTGTGGTAGCTCAAGTAAAATTCATTCTTCCTCCTCTCTTTGTTCTTCTCTTATTCTACTTAATACATTGGATTTCTTCGGTTTGTGATCTTCTTCCTCTCTTCGTTCTTCTTCTCATAGTCAAATTGATGTTGTTGCTTTGGATAATTCACAATTCAGACACCTTCTTTGCTATTTAGTCATTCATGTTATTATTATTCCTAAACAGTAATCTACATTCAAATGCTAAAAATATTGAAAATCGGTTTAATGTTTCGATCTTAACTAATCTTCCACCAGGTTCGTCCCAAATTATGAATATGGACACATCTTATTTTGTCATTTCTTGAATCCAACTGAACATCTTTCTCTTGACTAAACATTTGATTTTCAGTTTACACAAGTCATAAACTAATGAACATACAACCCAGACATCAATGAAGTTTTTACTATTTAAGTCTGATAGCATTCAAAGCTGTGTTCAAAAAGGACAAAGTACAATGAGCAAAATGACACCGTTTGTAATTCCTTCCACAGCAAACTTTATTATTTTATTGCATGTAGCCCAAAGAGGAGTGTCAATAACAGCAAAGTACTCATGATCAACAAATTTTCTTGTTCCAACTCAATGCTTTTGAGTATCTTAGTGTCAAAATATAATTTATACTGGACATTTTCTTAGTAAAATGTGTATGCTAAGGAATCAACTGGCAAATCAATTACCTGGCGCCAAAAGCATCCATGCCACTGTCCTGTTCCAATATGTGAACCATGACGCTTTATTGCATTAAGCCTCAAGAAAACAACGTTTATGGACAACAATTAGCTAAATTACTGCATGATTTATTCATATGCTTCCGACTTTTTATTTAATATTGCAACTTGCTACATTAACAATATCTCATTAGAATACTTTATTGAACAGTTTCAAATTTGATTTGATGGATAGTAAGCATTTTTTAGAACCATGTAGAATGCTACATGAGGTAAGAAACAAGAATATTTTCTTATAGAGTCCATTATTTCAGATACGTCATAGATTCCATTATTTCAGATACATCATCTCCTTTTTAATCAAGTCAATAGCATAATTCTTCCTCACCAATAATTTAATGTCATCTTTCCAAGAAGCCAAAAGTGTTCCAAAACCAGGTTATTCCTCAATGGGGTCCCTCGAGGCATTTTATAATTTAAAACTTTGTTGGAGGGTAAACAACAAATGACAACATGCAAATAAGACAGCCAAGATGAACTCAAGAACCTCAAACAATACTTGGTCACATCAGCTAAAAGACTATTCTCGTGCATTGTAATCCCGAAAGGTGGTTAATTCCCATTATTGCTTGCATGTCTTTTTTATTCACAGTAAACAATAATACCCGTCATCAGCGTGCACCAAAAATATTTTAAATGAATTAACTTGCTTTTCTCATGTTCCAAAGAGGTCGTAGTTGCAAAAGATCTAGTGGATTTGAAATATTCAAATGGGAGTAGCAATGAACGAACAGAGTCAAAAACACGAAGTCATGTAGTCAAGTCCAAATTACTGAAATCACATCCAGGCAACGATGATGTGAGGACTCATATCTAATACGAACAAGTCTCAGTTTAAAAAAGAAAAGAAATGACAAACAAAATTTATGTGATTCTGAATTCCCTCAATAGTAAACTTGACAGATCTGTATTGCAAGCAGTTTCTTGATGTTTATCATGAAAACATACCTCTTATTATTCCAAACGAAAGTGCCAATAGGACATAGATGGTGATCAACTCCACGTGTTGTAAAATAATTGTAATGACTACACATCAACAAACTGTCACATGGATAAGCATATTTTGATCCAACTTCATTCCTTTTGTTTCGTATAGGAGAAAATGATCCCCATCCTAACATATGTCATCTCAAGATCATGCAAGATACACTACTCATGAGATATATGGTTGAAGTCAAGTCAAAAACTCCTCCAGTAACATATTCCTTTTGAGATCGCAGAGACTTAAATCCGCGACAAATACATTCTTAGTTCACACCTAAATCATACTATGAGCACCAAGTTATGCAACAATCCATAGCATAACTCCCACCTTCACAAAGATGTACACGTGAATATACACAGGAAAATAGGACATTGAGCAAATCATATAAATCAAAGCAAACTTAAGAGATGGGAATTGCAGAATGCTAAGAAATTGGTTACAAAATTATTCGTCACTACCCATTTAGTACAATATGCATAAGAGACCTAAATGCGTCAAAATTCCCAACCTATGCATCATTTGAACAGATTCAACAACTCCTCGAAGGATTAGCAACGATTCAAACTAAACCGCAAAACAATATAATCCTTACGCACGTACACACATATCAATTTAAGTTTATAATTTCCGAAATAAGAAAGCAATAGAAGTTGATACCTTAGTGACTAAATCAATGTAGTAAGCTTACCGGTGACTGTTAAGGCTGAATTCCAGGAAAGACACTGACAGCAGATCGGGACTCGCCCAGGACTAGATATGGAGCAAAACTCATCTCTGCTGCAAATATATATAATATTCGTAGACAGTACTCTTCGTCCTGCTCTATAACCATCCCCATACAAGTCCACCCGCTGCTTTCGAGCTTCAATTCCTAATGCAGGTGTTAGGAAATCAACCCGAATAATATTTCGGATCAACCCAAGACCTTGCTTTTGAGTTGAGAAATATCAAGTGAATGAAAGAAATAAAGATACGAGACAATAACAACACAAGAGTTATGTGGAAAACTATAAAGTTGGAGAAAAACCACAGGCGGCAGAGATATTCCACTATACGAAAAATTGGTACAATCATATAGAATCTGACACCAAAGCCCCCGATTACCATCCCCAACAACACCCACTAGACTTTACCACACTCGACAATACTACGTCTAGAATTTCTCTCCACTTGGTGTTATATAAAACACATGGGATTGCCATTACAAATGAAGAAACTACATCCATATTTATAGTGTGTGCATGGCGGTGAATTCTCAAGCAAAAGGTGGCAACATCAACTTGAATCCTTGGTCAAAGTTCATTTCAAACTTTGCTTCTTCCTTAGCCATGCATCTTCTACTTGTTCATGCATTTTCCATCTTGATTCTTCTAAGGCTCCAGCTCAAAGCAACCAATTAACAACTAAGCATCAACCAATTGCCAACTAATACATTTAGTAGACAATTCTCCAAGCTTCTAATGGCCTTAGAAAATCAATTCCAAGTCGAATTCTTTTACCGCAATTCAAGAATTTTCACAACTCGTTTATTTTATTTAGTCAAAACTCAACAATCTCCACCTTGATTAAATAAAATAATCACTACATAGATCGCACTACACAACACCGTCTTCATCGACGATCATAATTCTCAAACTAGAGAATTATCATACTCTACCATAAAAGAGTAAACCGCCTAGAATTAAAATAAACATTAGGAGTTTTCAGACCACCAAGAATCACGACCAATTCTAGGAATTTACATCGACTATCCGGCTGAAACATATGGTACAATCTCATGTTTGGCTTTTGTGGAGATTCCAGCCATCGACATCTTTTCCACCACACACCCGCATTAATGCCAAACCAATGCCCGTGTGCGAATTGTGGACCTGCTAGCAGTAGCACATCTCTTATCTTAGCAATTAGCGGCATGTCATAGGAATGAGTTTATTCTTTCTTTCAAAAAACATCACTATCTCCCACTAAGAGAGACGCATTGTTAGCATCACCATCAGTTTCTTTGTTTGCCGAACCTGCCTATTTTTTGGACAATTCCTTTTGAGGTGTCCTGATTGACCCCAACTCCAACAAACTAGTTGCTTTTTCTTGGAGTTATTTTTCTTCAAATTTGCAGCTACAAGAACTGAATTTTCAGATGGAATAGCGTTTCCACCATTCACCTTCTTTCCTTAGAAATCATTTACTAGTGACTTCTGCAAAACTCACTATATCCTTCCCATACATCAAAATCATCTTGATGTGTTCATAGGAAGATGGAAGAGACCAGATGAGCCCTAGTGCTTTGTCCTCATCGTCAACTTGAACTCCAATAGCTTCCAATTTAGAGACGATTCCATTGAGAACACTCAGATGATCTGAAATTTTAGTACCTCCATCCATTCGTAAAGAATGAAATTGCTCCTATAGGTACAACCGATTTGACAAACTCTTTGTTTGATATAACTCTTCAAGCTTTTCCCAAAGTCCTTCGCCGACGATATTCCATGTATGTTGGCAAGAACATTTTTGGAAAGGCAAAGACATATCAAACTTGCAGCTCTCAAATCTAAATCTTCCCAATCCTTATCCCCTTTTATTTTGTTAGCACTAGTAGTCATTCTTTCTCCACCAATTTCAATGCCTTTACCAACATCTTTGCCAAAAATAGGAGTTGGTTTGCCTTTCAAAACTTTATGTAATTCTACTTGAATCAAAATATCCTTGACTTGCACTTGTCACAAGCCAAAATAGATTCTACCATCAAATTTCTCTACATCAAACTCAGAACTTGACATTTCTACTCCGCGATCTTAGTTTGATACACGTAGATGCCAAACTCCACCGCAATGAAGAACCTTGCTCTGATACCACTTGTTAGGAAATCAACCCGAATAATATTTCGGATTAACCCAAGACCTTGCCTTCGAGTTTAGAAATATCAAGTGAACGAGAGAAATAAAGATATAAGAAAATAACAATACAAGATTTATGTGAAAAACTCCAAAGTTGGAGAAAAACTATGGCCGTCAGAAATATTCCACTATACGAAAAATTGGTACAATCGTATATAATCTCACACCAAAGCCCCCCGATTACAATCCCAACAACACCCACTCCACTTTACCACACTCGACAATGCTACGTATAGAATTTCTCTCTACTTGGTGTTATATAAAACACGTGGGATTGCTATTACAAATGAAGAAACTACATCCATATTTATAGTGTGTGCATGGCGGTGAATTCTAAAGCAAAAGGTGGCAACATCAACTTGAATCTTTGGTAAAAGTTCATTTCAAACTTTGCTTCTTCCTTAGCCATGCATCTTCCACTTGGTCATGCATTTTCCATCTTGATTCTTCCAAGCATGTGTTAGGCAACCTTTTAAAAAAACTTTTACCACTTTTTATCACTTTTTTATCTATTCTTTCTTTATCCTAAATCAATCACATCCACATATCACATCACATCCACAAATCTCCACCATTCAACTCCACTCATTCTCTCTCCTCCTTTATATTAAAAACCTTTAAAAACCAATAAACAACTAAGTATCCATCAATTGTCAACTAATACACTTAGTGGATAATTCTCCAAGCTTCTAATGGCCTTAGAAAATCAATTCCAAGTCGAATTCTTTAACTACAATTCAAAAATTTTCACAACTCATCTATTTTATTTAGTCAAAACTCAACAGCGTGATGGATTTTCAAGCAAAGATCTCGATTATTTACAATGGTTTTGTGGGCTAGCTAAGAAATGTAGTATGGATGGCGTAGTCGGCAATATGAAGCATTTGCATCGGCATTCAATTATCGCAAAGTTGCAACCGAGGTGAAATTGGAACCTTCAAATTTGTGACACTCTAATTAAATTATTACTAGCTTTGGGTAGTGTTGAAGTGGGTGGGACAATTCAAGACAATTCACAACCCACCAATTTTTAAATGCATCCTAAAAAATGTTCATCTTTTCCAAAATATATATTTCAAATTTATTTTTAAAAAAATTATTTTGTTCACACTCTAAAAATATCTATCTTTTCCAAAATACCATCCCACTTTTTTTTTTAATTTCTTTTATTCGGTCAAACATGGCCGTATAACTTCAAAGCTACTTTGCCGGCCGAACAATAGGAAAGAAAAAAAAATTTCTAAGCTAACTTTTGCTGCCATTTTTGACATCAATGGTAGCCAAAAAAAGAGAGGGGTTCTCCTCCCTCAATCACTGCAATTTCCAGCTGCATTTGCTGTTGAAAATGACACCGGCTTCTTCTTTGGTTTTTTTAGTTTTTATTAAGAAATTAGGAGGGCATTTTGGAGAAATTAGATATTTTTGGGGTGTGTTTAGAAATAAGTGTGGTGTGAATAGTCTCACTCTAAGTACGTATATACTTGCTTTAAGTAGTGCTTTAGGCTAACTCAAAATTTATTTATTTATTTATTTGTTTATTTATTTATTTATACTAACTTTAGGTAGTGTTTGCACCTGATTTGATTTAAATTGAGTATCAATTAGTGTGGATTTATTAGTTGGGCATATCTCACAAAGTAAATAAATAAATAAATAACAAAATTATTATTTTCATAAATAGAATTCATTGAAATTAAAATTTAAAAATAATTAGGATTTAATTAATTTTTTAAAATATGGATATTAAGTCTTTAATTTTAATTTGAAGACAAAAAAAATCGAATTAAATAAATTTTGACAGGCTAGTTAAAATAAAGAGGGATTCAATTGAATAAAATATGAAAGAGTTGGGTTATTGGTGGAACATGTAAAATGTAAACAACTTTTACGAAAAATACCAAAAATGTCATAATTAAAAAATATAAACCCAATTTTCAATATATATATATATATATATATATATATATAAAGCCAAATGCAAGTTACCTTTCAAAAAGACACTATCAGCAAAATTCTCAATTTGGACAAACAAAAATACCCTTAGCTCATATGGACCCTAGCTGACCCAATTGCCGACCCTCTCATGTACCAAAGTAAGAAAAGGAGATGTCATTTTCATCACTTTTTCGGCATGTTTTTGACTTTGGTATCTTTTTCGACTCCAGTCATCTTCTCCGGCGAGATCTGAAGAAAATTTATTTAGGTTGATCTCTATTTTTTTGGGCAAGATCTTGATTTTTTCTATCTGGTGCCATGTTTTTTGCTGGTAGATTTATTGAAGATGTCGGAGAGCTTAACAGTACGGTGGTTGATCGAATTTTTTTATTGAAACTTCAGAAAATACTTATATTCTATGTTATAGGATATAAAAAATCAGCGACTGTTCATCTTCTTCGGCGATTGGTTTATCTTTTCTGGCTACCCTATTTCCGATCTTTTTTTATTTCTTGTCCGACCTTCGCCGACGAACCACCATGATGAACCAAAGAACAGATCACTAGCCGCAAACTAGAGATCTGTTCTCTAATCATGGAGAAATCTTATTCTCCATGCCATGAAGAACTAGATCTGGTTCTCGTCCTCTAAAGATATGTTAACTTTAATCTATTACTAGTATTGTGCCTTGCAACACACAGAAGAAGTAGCTCAAAATTACTTATTAAATAAATGTTGTAAAATTCGACGTCTATACAAAAATAACACTCCTAAAAATAATAAGAATTTTAATATAACAATATACTTTTGTAATTATTTCTTTCGATGTCATAACAGAATTCACAAAATATACAAATATTGAGGTTAGAAAAAATTTATAATAATTAAGCATACCATATGAAAAAAGTATATATATTTTTAAAAAATAAGATTTGAACAAAAAGTTCAACTACGACACTAATTGAAATTGTTATAACTAAAAATGTCGGCTATCAACGAAATTCGATGAATTGACAGTTGATACCATTAGGTTTAAAGTAACTCATTTAGCATTGTAATTATTTAATTTGCACATGTGTTACAAACGTCCCTAACATTTGCATCCATTTGCACTTTCGTACTCAAGCTTGAAATTTTGACCAACTGGACCCCAACCTCGGGGTGTTAATGCAACTCAAATCCAATCTAACTCAATTACAAAACTTTATTTTAATTCTCTAAAAAAAAATTATTTTAAAGGGCTTCTTTCATTGGCTACCTAAAGAAGAAAACTATTTCTATATTTGGTTAAGATCCCAAATTATTTTAAAAATATATACTAACAATCCAATTGACAATTCAAAGTTTACAATCTAACAACTTCACGATTCAATTAATATGCAACATTGATATATTAATAAATAATTTAACAAATTAGTATAAAAAATTAGGGCACGGCCATCACCACCGCCACCCAAACCCACCTTGTGGTTTACCAGTGAACCGTGTCTGGGAAACACGACTCTGGTGGTCATGTGACAACTAGTAGCTTAATGGTGCCGGTCGCCGATCATGGCAGTGAGGATGGGGGCGGGTAGAGGCTCAGTTGTGGTGGTGATGGCCGACGACAGTGGTTGGTGATGGTGGGAAAGATGAGAGGAGAGTGCATATTAAAATTATGATTAGGGTTAACTTTTCAATTAGATAGGATTTTATGAAATAAACTATGAGGGTAAGTATTTTATGAAATAGTATTATATTGGTTTTAAATATTCTACGTAACTAGTTATTTCACCCATATAAATATGTCCAATATAAAATTATATGAGTTAATTTTACTATCGGTCATTTGAGTTCATATGAATTTTACTCGCGGCCATTTGAGTTCATATAAATTTTAGTAATGGCTACTGAGGGTCCAAACCATTATAAATAAAATTTAAATGACCAAAGATATAAAACTCAACTTGCAAAGAAGCAACCGTCTTCATCGTTCGGGCACCATCACCATCACCTCCTCCAATTGCTAAATCAGACCACCACAATTCTGTTACCATGCTCCCTTTCTAATGGTGGTATGCTGGGCGGTGTTGTGGTGGTCAGATTTAGCAGTCAAAGAAGACAAAGGTATTGGTGGTTGGAATGATGAAGGATGGTGGTTCTTAGCAATTTTATTTTTGTGATATATATAAAATTAAATTTTTGTTCATTTAAATTTTATTTATAATGGTCTGAACCCTCGGTGACCATTACTAAAAGTAATATGAACTTCAATGACAACGGGTGAAAATTTGAAATTTTAATGACGATTTTGTTATTTTTTTTAAATTGAATCACTGTTAGTGAAATTAAACCAAAATTGTATTGATAACTATGAAAAAATATAAAATAAAATAACAACAAAATGTGTAAGGTTTTAAAAAATTTTCGACATAGTTTTCCCTGTACGTATTTTTAACAAATCTATCTTGTAAATACTCAAGACAGAATTGAGCAAAATGAACATAACATAATTTTAAATTCTCCCCAAATATCTCAATATTGAATGCAATTAAAAAACAATAAGATCAATTATAGTCTTTAACAGTAACGCAACACAAATAATATAAATGATAGGAGTTCTGAAATAATAATCAATCAAGGATAGAAACCCATAATGCACCTATCTATACTTTCTCGAAATTACATTAAAAAAATTTTAAACATTTTTTTAATGATTCATCTTTTCAAATATTGTATTGAGATTGTAGTGGAATGGAATTGAATTCTTGACCAAGGGTTTATGAAACTCATTACATGTCATCAGACCATATGACTCTTGGCAATGCTAATGTTATGAAATTTATTTTTTGAACATGATAGGTGAGTAAAATTATAATCACATTTATATTTACTTTTTAACACAAAATAATATCGTTGATCGTTTGAAGCCACAAAAAGTGTGTTACAACACAATAGGCACACATTATAGGGACCACCTTGAGTGTTTCATCATGAAGTATAAAAAAATTTAAAATATATAGTTATTAAACTAAACAAATTTTGGTTACTAATTCCCAAGATAGTCATTAGTTACAACTTTTACGTACTTAATAATTAATATTTTATAGAGTCATACCCTCACTCTCTTCTCGTAATTATTCAATGTGAAATAGCTGATTGTTCTCATTCATCATTAATGTGAATACTTTTTTACTTGCTTCTTTTTATTTTTCCTTTCTTTTCTTTTATTTTCTAGTATTTGTTACCTTTTCTCTGAGTACTTGTTATCCACCTCGTGATGTTATTATTTTTATTCTTATGCATACAATTTCGATGTGCGATTCTAATTGAGATTTTAAATTATTAATTTATTTAGTGTTTAATTTTTTTTAAAAAATTACTTATCTCTATATTAAGGAATACGAATTTAATTAGAAAATTATAAATGTAATTCAAAAAAGGAGCGGTGAACTTGATTTCTTTAAAAATAAAAACCAAGAATTGCATTTATTTTTTGTATTTTTATTTTATTTGTATTATTTTAAATTGTAAATTAATAATTTTTCTTAAAAAAATGATAATTGGGTTTTGTTGGATTTTTATTTTTTCAATAGTGTATAAAGGATAAATTTAAAAAATTGAAAGCATGAGTAAAATTTACATTAATAAAGCATGTGTCAAATTGATAATTGGGTTTTGTTGATAAAGCGTGAGTCAAATTTATGTTTTTCAAGAAATTAGTAACAATTAGAAAGTAAAAATTAAAATTAAAATTAAAATTATAAGATTTAAAATACATAGTTAACAAAATTGGTAAATAATAAATATTTATTAAATCTAATACCGAAATAAATTCAATTAAAATTATAGTATAAGAAATTTTTTGTAACAAATAATTAATTTTTAGAACCATGTAGAATGCTACATGAGGTAAGCAACAAGAATATTTCAAAAACAGATCATTATTGCTAATTAATTTCAGAGACGTCATTTCCTTTGTATCAAGTCAATAATATAATTCTTCCTAATTAATAATTTAATGGGTCATCTTTCCAAGATGCCCTAAATATTCCAAAAACAGATTATTGCTTATCTCACAGTAGGGTCCTCCTGAACATTTTATGATTTAACATCAAATTAAAACATGAAAGCAGCACAGCCATGGCGAAACCAAAATCCTTAATCAAATACTAGTGCACATCGGCCAAGAGATATTTTTGTACGCTGTAATCCCAAGAGGAGGCTTACTCCCATTAGTGACTGCATGTCTCTTTTATTCATCCTAAACAATAATTTACATGTCATCTTACATGCACCAAAAATATTTCATCTGAGATGATAGAAACCGAAAACAAAGGTTATCATGTTAGTGTATGCGTAAAAATGGATTTTAATATGATATATGAGAGAGAATGAGCGGAGTTAAATTGTGAAAATTTGTGTAGTACATGTAGGTGCACGAGATATGTGGATGTGAAATAAAAGAAAGAACGAGTGGAGTTGAAAAATGTAAAATGTATAAAAATTTGCTTAAACACATACAAATTCTGCAAAAAGTCCGTAGCATTATTCCCATCTTCAGGAGAATATGCACATGAACATACACATACACAGACAAACAGGAAATTGAGACAAATCCTATCATCAAAGCAAACATAAGCGATGAGTTGGATGCAGAATTATTAGTCATTACCTAATACCTACAATGCGCACGATGCATTATGTAAACAGATTTAGAAAGCCCCACAGGACTGGGTGAATAAATCAGTGGAGAGTAAGCCGACCAGTGACTAAAGATCCAATTCTCCGGAAAGGACACAGCGGATCGAGACTCGCCCAGGACTGGATATGGAGCAAAACCCATCTCTACTGCAAATATATATAATATTCGTAGATACTTCTGTTCGTCCTGCTCCATAACCATCCCTGTACAAGTCCACCCGCTGCTTTCGAGCTTCAACTCCTAATGCAGGATGGATTTGCAAGCCAAGATATCGGTTATTTATAATGGTTTTGTGGGGTTGCCAAGAAATGTGAGTAGAGATGGCGTAATACGCAGAATCTCCATCGGCTTTCAATTATTCCAATGGAGGTGAAAGTGGAGCCGTCAAATTTGTGACGCACTCATTAAAAGTATACTGAGCTTTAAGTAGTGCTTTAGTATTATATGCTAAGCTTTAAGTAGTGCTTTTGGCTATTTAAAAAATGAGAAAAAAAGAAAGTAGTGCTTTAGGCTAATTCAAAATTTATTTATTTATTTATACCGACTATAAGAGGAACAAAATTAATGTGGGGTAAAAAAGTTTATGGAAAAAATGTAAAGGGGAAAAATTTAATGGAAAAAAGTGGTTCTCAAATAATATTGAGGTTGCAAAAATTTTTTGGGGGAATGTAAATTTGTCAACATGCCATTAAAATATTGGTTACTATCAAATTAAGTGGACCATATTGGAATGGACTATTCTCTAAATTTGAGGCTAAATTTGGCCAAGTTTAGAAAATAGCCCCTTAAAATTGGGTTTATTGCTCCTATTTCATTATATTATTTGACATGCAATGAGGAAAAAATCCAAATTTAGGTTTTTTCCCCTCACATTAATCTTGCTCTAAGTAGTGTTTGCACCCGATTTGATTTCAATTGATTATCCATCAGTGTGGGTTTATTAGTTGGGAATGTCAGACAAACTAAAAAAAAAATATTTGTTTCAAAATATGTATAAGAATTCTTTAATTTTAATTTGAAGACAACAGAAATCGAATTAAATAAATTATGAGAAATTAATTAAAGTAAATTAAGAAGATATAAATATAATATAGACTTAATTGCATAAATTATGAAAGAGTTTGGTTAGGAACAAAAATGATCCCCTCCCCACATGGGGAGGTTTCCCCACGCCTACGTGGCCCCCCTCCAATCGGGGGGGCCACGTAGGCGTGGAGAACCTCCACATGTGAGGAGGGGATCATTCCTCATCGGCGGAGGAATATGTAAAATGTAAAACTAAAAGTTTTACCTATAGCTAGAATAGAGATAGGTCTAAAAGGCCTTAAATTGTTCCGATAAGTTTTTGAGGCAGTGAATGAGTCATTTCTGCATTTTACCCTTTTGTTTTCTTTAAAAAGTGCCAACAGGCAACTCTTTCTCATTTTATCTTTCATTCTTCTTCACTTCTTCGTTCTTTTACTTTTATATCACTTCATCTCTATGGCATTTCATCTTCACCGAATTCATCCTCATCCTACAATTTCACCATTGAAAGTATACAAAGAAGATTCATAGATGCAAATACAAGAAATGAGATAATTTCGGTATTCTTTTGAGGTTTGTATGTGTATAAAATTTGATTTTTAGGCTTTCTTCTTGTGGAATGATTGCAAATGAATACGTATGCAGTCCTTTTTTTATGAAATTGTTTTTTATGCTGTAAATCATTGTAAGACAGCCATAATCATGCATTTTGATCGTTCTAAAACTACGGTGGTTGTTCGATGGGTCGTTTTGAAGAACCATGGTAGTTGGATGTAGAACGACTTGTACTAAACAACCACATTCATTCTAAATGACTTGAGTTGTTTTTCTTATTCGAAAAGGTTATTTTCAAACAATTAAAATAAGCGGGAAATTTCTTTTTTGAATTTATTTGACTAAGGATAGTGTAGCCAATCTAGCGTTAGCATAGAATGAGGCCTCAAAATTTTTCTTAACCGAAGTGAGACCTCAAAAACTGTTGGAACTTAAAAAGGGGCAATTCCAAAATTTCTCCCGCTAGAATCCATACCACTTCGATGCACGGTAGATGATAAATCCACCATATTAATATGAAAAATGCACACGTGATGGATACATTTTCAATTTAAACTAATTTACGAGAAAGAAAACATATATGGATATTGATATGAAGAATATAAAGGTTGATTAATTTCCTAAAATTAACAAACAACATATAAAAACAATGTATGAAATAAGAAAACATATGAAATTTGCATATGTTAACTTTAATTTATTACTAGTACTGTACCCGTACAATACGCAGAAGAAGCAATGCAAAATTACTTATTAAATAAAAAGTTGTAAAATTCATCGTCTATGCATAAATAACACTCCTAAAAATAATAAGAATATTAATACAAAAATATTCTTTCATAATTATTTCTTTCAATTTCATGATAGAATGCACAAAATATACAACTATTCAAGTTAGAAAAAAATTATAGCAAATAGACATACCATATTAAAAATGAAAATATATTTAAAAAGGATCATATTTGAACCAAAAAAATTCAACTCTGACACTAATTGAAGTTGATATAACTAAAAATGTCGGTTATCAACAGAATTCTATAAATTGATAGTTGATACCATTTACCTTTAAAGTAACTCATTTTAGAATAGTAATTATTTAATTTTCAAAAGTGTTACAAATGTCCCTAATCTTTGTATCCATTTACATTTTCATACTCAAGCTTGAAATTCGGACTAAGTGGGCCCCAACCTCAGGTTGTTAAGTGCAACGCAAATCCAATCCAATAAAACCCAATTAAAAAACTTATACTTTAAAGGGCTTCATTCATGGGCCACTTGAAAACGAAACGATTTCTATATTTACTTAGGATCCTAAATTATTTTAGAAAATATTTATTAACAATTCAAGTTTGCCATTTAATAACTTCACAATTCAATTAACAAACAAATTAACAACTTAAAAATTAATTTAGCAAATTAGGACAAACAATTAGGGAAAAATTAGGGCACAACCACCATCATCACCTTGAACCCTAACCCATCCTCTAGTTCACTGAAAACACGATTCTTGTGGTTGTGTGACCACTAGTAGCTTAATGGTGGTCTGCACGACCAAGGCAATGAGCAACAGGCGTACCTCAGTTGGTGGCGGCGGGGCTCGGGCGACAGCGTTTGGTGGTGGTGGGAAAGATGAGAGGAAAGGGTGTGTTAAAATTAGGGTTCTTGCTAACTTTTCAACTAGAAAGTATTTTATGAAATAAAATATGAGAGCAAGTATTTTATGAAATAGTATTAATATCCTCTATTTTAAAACACAAACCAATCCATCCAATACAATGCAATGAAAATCCCGACGCAAAGGGTTCGATTGGGATGGGTGAGTTGGGCGGGTTTTTGGACAACAAGTAATGTCATAGTTAACATTAATTTTTCTTTTATTTTTTTCGCGAAATTTATTTAAAGAAGAAAATGAACGCTACTTTTAATGCCAATATTCATTTGACATTCTAATATTAACTTTTTAGATTATTTTTAATTACTACTTATTTATTCTCTATTAAGATTTTTAATTGAAGTATAGTATTGTAATGTTGTTAAAAAATTAAAGTTGTTAGGTAATAGATCCGCACGATATATCACGCAGAGGTCTAATAAGTTATTCTGAAAACATAGTGCAGTCCGATGAATCGTGTAGTGGTGCAGAAATAAAGCATTGAATAACATACAATTTTTTTTTTAATCTAGAAAACCCTTGGAGAAAAAACCATAGACAATTTTGCCAAGCAGTAAACAATTCATAACTCGAAGTTTGCTCGTACACGAGATATTTAGTAATTTTGCAAAATATACTAAACATACAAAAGAAACACAATAATCGACTCCCTTGATTTTAATTCTTTTATCGTGTCCATGGGAACCCATGGATATTCCCTTTGGGATTTTACAACATTTCATCGTGTGCTGGTTGCTCTTTTTGTTTGCTTTATATTGCTGGCTAGTATTATGTATTTGCACTATCCGTTAGTTTTGCCTATGGCATATGGTCAAACAGAAAATTAATTTTTGAGCAATTAACTCAATTAATTGAGTAGGCCTTATACTTTCAGAGAACAACAACAATATATATATATATATATATATATATATATATACAAAGACATACATATATATATATATATATATGAATTTACAAGATATATCAAATTCATATACAAGTGAAATGTTACAAGTTCAACTGAAATGAGAAGTATGTCCGCCTTGTTGGAAGAAGAACTATAGTGACACTACTACTACAAATCCATCTATAACTTCCACTGCTGCTAAGGTCGCCAAACAAGTGGTGACTAAAGCCACGCAATCGCATTGCAGTGTCAAAATCTTGTGTATGATGTTGAGCATCTCCAATGCATCATTCTAGATACTATCTATTTGAAAAGAAAGAAAGACAATAATTTTAATGGGTCTCATATTTCTTCTAATTGTATTTGGATTTTCACTATTGTTTAACTCCTCTCTTTTTTAATAATTAAAAAATATAAAGCCAATTTTCAATAAATAAATAAATAAATAAAGCCAAATGTAAGTTAGTTTTCAAAAAGAGACCATTATCAAAATTCTCAATTTGGACAAACAAAAATGCCCTTAGCTTAGCTCACATGGACCCTAGTTGACCCAATTGCCAACCCTCTCATGTACCAAAGTAAGAAAAGGAGATGTCATTTTCACCATTTTCCTGTATGTTTCTGACTTTGGTGTCTATTCCAATGCCAGTCATCTTCTCCGGCGAAATCTGGAGAAGATTTATTTCGTTGGATCTCTATTTTTTTGGGTAGATCTTGATTTTTTTCTATTTAGTGCCACGTTTTTACTGGGAGATTTATTGAAGACGCCAGAAAGCTTAACGGTATGGCGGTTGATGGAATTTTTTTTATTGAAACTTCAGAAAATGCCTATATTTTATATTATAAATCGGCGACTGCTCATCTTCTCCGGCGATTGGTTTATCTTCTCCGGCTATTCTGTTTCGATCTTTTTTTTTTTAATTTCTTGTCGGACCTTCGCCGACAAACCACCATGACGAACCAAAGAATAGATCTCCAGCCGCAAACTAGAGATTTGTTCTCTGGTCATGGAGAAATCTTGTTTTCCATGTTATGAAGAACAAGAACTGGTTCTTATCGTCCAGAGATATGTTCACTTTAATTTATTACCAGTATTGTACCTATGCAACACACATAAGAATAGCTCAAAATTACTTATTAAATAAAATGTTGTAAATTTTGATGTCTATTGTTGCGTTAAATCCCACACCACAAGTGTACGGGTCGCGCAAGTAATAAACTAGACTTTTTAGAGTCCCGATATCGTACATACAAGGACCGTGTATTTCACATTTAATTTAACTAACCTTAACCAAACAAATAAAGTATAGATCGCTTAATTTCTAAAATTGCAAAGATTAAAATACAAAATTAAATTACAAGATGTAAATCCAAGAGAAACTGCGAGCTAAACTAGAATAAATTGAAAGAGTGATTTTGAGATTTAGACGAAATATGGGAAAAATAGCATCAAGGCGTCGAATCCACTCCTCATCCAACTATTGCCCGGATCCCCAATTGACAACACAATCTACCATTGAACACCATTTTCCAATTTTATCAAACAATCTCTCTCGAGTAGAGCTCAACCTATTCATGCATGCAACCCACCTCTATCTCTATGGTGAACCTAAACACACTTAGCCTAACATACCATAGGTAAAAGAACAAAAACTAGAAGAAGAAGCCATAACCGGATAATGGGTGATGATGGTCTTGACTTCACTCTTCAATTTGCCCCAAAATACTCCAATCTTTGATTGTCTTTTGTGTAGAAAGCTAGGTAGGTTTTCTTGTTTCTTAACCTCTTTTTTATAACCCCCAAAAGGTCTCTAAAAGATGCCCAAAATCTTGTACAAAAATAAGGCAGAGTCCATTTAAGAAACAAATTCCGAAAATTTATATGGTGCTGAAAACCAAAAGTAGCAGCCGCAACTTTTGGACCTACAGCCGCACCTAGGAAACAACTTTTGTTGTACGGCCTACAGAGAGCTTGATGAGTTGTTTCTTCAATTTTCACCGCATTCAGCATTTTTGCGGGTGCAACTTTTTATATCACATATAATTATTCCCTTTTTGCAATTCTAGCCCTTGATCTTTCATCTCCTTTGCATTTTGATCAAAAACTCTTTGAAATTAAATGAATTCACTCTTTTTTCATCCTTTCTCGTGATGAACTTCTTCCATATTGGTTTTTACCTAACATAAATAAAATTAAATATACTTAAGTACAATAACACATACTAAACAAGAATAAAACTATGAAATAAACGTAAGTATAACACTTAACATCTATAAAAAAATAACACACCTAAAAATAGTAAGAATTCCAATACAAAAACATACTTTTGTAATTATTTCTTTCTATCTCATAACAGGATGCACAAAATATACAAATATTGAGGTTAGACAAAATTTATAATAATTAAACATACCTTATTAAAAAGTCAGATTTGAACAAAAAGTTCAACTACGACACTAATTGAAATTGATATAACAAAAAATGTCGTTTATCAATGAAATTCTATGAATTGATAGTTGATACCATTTAGCTTTAAAGTAACTCATTTAGCATTGTAATTATTTAATTTGCACATGTGTTACAAACGTCCCTAGCATTTGCATCCATTTGAACTTTCATACCCAAGCTTGAAATTTTGACCACTTGGACCCTAGCCTTAGGCTGTTAAGTGCAACTTAAATCCAATCTAACCCAATTAAAAAACTTTACTTTAATTCCCTCAAAAAAAAACTTAATTTTAAAGGACTTGTTTCATTGGCTACCTAAAAAGGAAAACTATTTCTATATTTGGTTAGGATCCCAAATTATTTCAAAAATATATACTAACAATCCAATTAACAATTCAAGTTTACAATCTAACAACTTCACAATTCAATTAACATGCAAAATTAATATAATAACAAATAATTTAACAAATTAGGACAAAAAATTATGGCACAGCCACCACCACCGCCCAAACCCACCATGTGGTTCGCCAGTGAATCGCACCTGGCAAACACGACTCTGGTGGTCGCATGACCACCAGTAGCTTAATGGTGCTAGTCGGCGATCATGGTAGCTAGGATAAGGTGGCGGGTAAAGCCGTAAAGGCACAGTTGGTGGTGGTGATACCGGTGACAGTGGTTGGAGATGGTGGGAAAGATGAGAGGAGAGTGTGTATTAAAATTAGGATTAGGGTTAACTTTTCAATTAGAAAGTATTTTATAAAATAAAATATGAGGGTAAATATTTTATGAAATTGTATTATATTGGTTTTAAATATTCTACATAACTAGCTATTTCACCCATGCAAATATGTCCAATATAAAATTATACGAGTTAATTTCACTAACTGTTAGTTAAGTTGTTAAAAAAAATAATGAAATGGAGTTTTACTAGCAATCACTTAAGTTCATATGAATTTTGGTAATGGTCACTGAAAGTCTAAACCATTATAAATAAAATTTAAAGGATCAATGATATAAAACTCAACTTGCAAAGAAGCAACCGTCTTCATCGTTCCGGGCACCATCACCCTTACCTCTCCAACCGCTAAATCAAACCACCACAATTCTATTATCATGCTTCGTTTCTAATAGTGATATGTTGGATGGTGTTGTAGTGGTCAGATTTAGCAGTCGAAGGCTGAGGTGCTGGTGGTTGGAATGCTGAAGGATGGTGGTTCTTAACAAATTCATTTTTTTATATAAAATTGAATTTTTGGTCATTTAAATTTTATTTATAACAGTTTGAACTCTCTGTGGTCATTACTAAAAATAATATGAACTTCAGTGACTGCGGGTGAAAATTTGAAACTTTAATGACCATTTTGTTTTTTTTTTTTTGTTTAACTTTTGTTTAACTTGAATCATTGTTAGTGAAATTAAACCAAAATTGTATTGATAACTATGAAAAAATATAAAATAAAAACAACAAAATGTGTAAGATTTTTAGAAATTTCAACATAGTTTCCCCTGTACGTATTTCGAACAAATCTATCTTGTAAATACTCAAGGCAGAATTGAACAGAATGAATATAGCATAATTTTAAATTCTCCCCAAATATCTCGATATCGAATGCAATTCAAAAATAATAAGATCCATTATTGTCTTTAACAACAACGCAACACAAATAATATAAATGATAGGAATTTTGGATCGGAAATAATAATCAATCAATGATTGAAACCCGCAATGCACCTATACTTTCTCGAAATTGTATAAAAAAATTTTAAACATTTTTTTTAATGATTCATTTTTTCAAACATTACATTGAGATTGTAGGGGAATGGAATAGAATTCTTGACCAAGGATTTATGAACCTCACTTACATGAAAACATACGATATGACTCTTGACAATGCTAATGTTATGAAATTCATTTTTTAAACATAATAAGTGAGTAAAATTATAATCACTTTTATATTTACTTTTTAACACAAAATAATATCATTGACCGTTTAAAGCCACAAAAAGTGTGCTTTACCAACACAATAGGCACATTATGGGGACCACCTCGAGTTTTTCATCATGAATTATAAAAAACTTAAAGATATATATTTATTAAACTAAAGGAATTTTGGTTACTAATTCCCGAGGTAGTCATTAGTTACAACTTTCACATACCTAATTATTACTATTTGATAGAGTTATACCCTCACTCTCTTCTCATAATTATTCAACGTGAAACAAGTTGATTTTTCTCATTCATCACTTATTTGCATACTTTCTTTACTTGCTTCTTTTTATTTTTCTTTTCTTTTTGTTTATTGTTTAGTATTCATTACCATTTTTCTGAGTACTTGTTATCCACCTCGTGACGTTATTATTTTTATTCTTATGCGTACAATTTCGATGTGTGATTCTAATTGAAATTTTAAATTATTAATTTATTTAGTGTTTAATTTCTAAAAAAATATTTATCTCTATATAAAGGAATATGAATTTAATTAGAAAGTTATAAATGTAATTCAAAAAATGAGTGGCGAACTTGATTTCTTTAAAAATAAAAACCAGTAATTGGATTTTTTTGCATTTTTATTTTATTTGTACTATTTTAAATTGTAAACTAATAATTTTTCTTAAAGAAAACGATAATTGGGTTGTTGGATTTTTATTTTTTCAATAGTGTAGAAAGGATAAATAAAAAAATTGAAAGCATGAGTCAAATTTACATTAATAGAGCATGAGTCAAATTGATAATTGGGTTTTGTTGATAAAGCGTGAGTCAAATTTATGTTTTTCGAGAAATTAGTAACAATTCGTAAAGGATAAATTTAAATTAAAATTATAAGAATTAAAAAAATAATTAATAAAATTGGTAAATAATATATAAATTTATTAAATCTGACACATAAATAAATTCAGTTCAAATTATAGTATAAGAAATTTTTTGTAACAAATAGTTAATTTTTTTAGAGCCATGTAGCTGGAATGCGACATGAGGTAAGCAACAAGAATAATATTCCAAAAACAGATTATTGCTAATTAATTTCAGAGACGTCATGTCCTTTGTATCAAGTCAACAATATAGTTCTTCCTAATTAATAATTTAATGGGTCATCTTTCCAAGATGCCATAAATATTCCGAAAACAGATTATTGCTTATCCCAGTAGGGTCCTCCTGAACATTTTATAATTTAACATCAAATTAAAACAGGGAAGTAACACAGCCACGCTGAAATCAAAATCCTTAATCAAATGCTAGGTCACATCAGCTAAAAGACATTTTTGTGCACTGTAATCCCGAGAGGAGGCCTACTCCCATTATTGACTGCATGTCTTTTTTGTTCATCCTAAGTAATAATTTACATGTCATCGTACATGCACCAAAAATATTTAAAATCACTTAGGGTGTGTTTGATTGCAAAGCCGAAAATTGGTTAGAAGGAAAATATTTTCCGGATAAATGAATTTCGGGAAAAAGTTTTTCAGGGAAATGGTAATTATAGGTGTTTGATTGGGTTAATTTGAAAGTTGGAAAATGATGTTATTTTCCTTATTTTTGAGGTTTTTTTAATAAAATTTGATCATTTTCCTTATCTTTATGGTTAAAATAAATTGTCTATTAAAAAAAAAGAAAAAAAGTAAACTTTTCCTGAAACAAACCACCTCCACCCCAAGGAAAAGCGTTTTCCTCCAAAACAAGGAAAAGAAGCGAAATCGAGAAAAAGTTGAAACGTTTCAGAAAAAAGTCAATCAAGCCAGGATGGAAAAAAGCGGAAAATGAGTTTTCCTGGAAAAAATTGGTTGAATCAAACACACCCTTAGGGCTTGTTCTTTTGGGTATAACTTTATTATAAAATGTGTAATTAATATTATATTGGAAAATATGTGTATGGTTAAAAAGAGGAGAGAGAAAAGTTTTTTGTAAAGTTATAGCCAAAAAAACAAGGCCTTATTTTTGTATTGCAAGCAGTTTCGTGACGTGCATCAGGGAGATGTATCATGTACCTGAACATCATCAAATTCTCACATGCACCAAAGATTCTGATCCAACTTCACTCCTTTAGTTTCTTGTGAGAAAAAGTCAACATGATCCCAACATTTGCCATCTCGTCATCGTGCATAAATACAGTAATGAGGATGGAAGTATGGAACTCCCCCGGCAACATATTTCATCCGAGATGATAGAAACTGATGAAGATGGAAACGTTTAGGATTCTTATGGGGGTAGAATTATGGGATTATGTGCTATTTCATAATTAATCTAATTAAAAAAATAGGCTGAAAATTTCTTAGATTTCTATATATATGAATATAGATTAGTATTTAATTAATTATTATTCAAAGTGTTTATTTTAGTATTTCTTTCCCTATAAGTAAACTAGAGTTTTATTTTTTTGCCTATTTAGAGGCTCATTTCATTGTATTTTCTTTCGGTTCAAATCGAATAAAAGTCGTATCTTTTATTGTTTTGAAACTACATGGCTTTCACGTTTGTTTGTAGACTCTAATCTACATCAGTTGGTATCAGCAGAGCTCCAGGACAACGTGGGGAATTTGTGAAAATTCCGTTATGACTGGAAGAGGCCGCCGTCCTAGTTGGAACGTGGTGATTCAACGTAGGGTGCTTAGGATGGCGCGGATTACCCTCCAAAAGAAGTTGGAGTTTTCATCAGAACAGATGGCGAAGTTGTAGGTGACGCTCGTGGATGAGTTTCGAGGTGCTGCTAGACACGCTCCTGGTGGTGGTGGTTGAACCCCGAGTGGTGGCGGTGGCGTGGAGATGTCTGTGCATGGGGCAGAGCCGATTCTGATGGTGATTCGGTTTCGAGAGAGGACACAGAGGATGAATCTGAGCTCCTAATGCGTGAACGAGTTTTTTTGAGGAAAACTCGGGGAATCGTACAAGATTCGAGGGCGAATTTTCTCCAGCCCCAGGAGAATGATGAAGATGGAATGGTCTAGGATTCTGATGGGGGTAGAATTATGGGATTATTATTTGCTATTCCAGAATTATTAGGATTTAATTAATTATTTAAAGTGTTTATTTTAGTATTTCGTTGCCAAGTAAACTAGGGTATTATTTTTGTGCCTATTGTATTTTAAGTATTTTCTTAGTTCATACCTCAATAAGCAGTACAATACAAGTTATGCAAAAAGTCCGTAGCACTATTCCCATCTTCAGGAGAACATGCACATGAACATACACAGACAAACAGGAAATTGAGATGAATCCTGTCATCAAAGCAAACAGAAGCGATGAGAATTGGGGAATTCTTTGAAATTGGATGCAGAATTATTAGTCATTACCTACAATGCTCACCATGCATTATCTGAACAGATTTAGAAAGCCCCACAGGCCCTGAATCAAAATCAAAAGTTGATACCTGTGTGAATAAATCAGTGGAGTAAGCCGACCAGTGACTAAAGATCCAATTCTCCAGAAAGGACACAGCGGATCGAGACTCGCCCAGGACTGGATATGGAGCAAAACCCATCTCTACTACAAATATATAGAATATTAGTAGATAGTACTCTTCGTCCTGCTCCATAACCATCCCTGTACAAGTCCACCCGCTGCTTTGAGCTTCAATTCCTAATGCAGGATGGATTTGCAAGCCAAGATATTGGTTATTTATAACGGTTTTGTGGGGTAGCGAAGAAATGTGAGTAGAGATGGCGTAATACGCAGAATCTCCATCGGCTTTCAATTCTTCCAATGGAGGTGAAAGTGGAGCCGTCAAATTTGTGACAAGCTAATTAAAAGTACACTGAGCTTTAAGTAGTGCTTCAGTATTATAGGCTAGCTTTAAGTAGTGCTTTAGGCTACTTAGAAAATGAAAAAAAAAAAAAAAGTAGTGCTTTAGGCTAATTCAAAATTTATTTATTCATTTATATCAATTATAAGAGCAAAACTAATATGGCGTAAAAAAGTTAATGGAAAAAAAAGTGAAGGGGGAAATATTCAAAGGAAAAAAAGCCGTTCTCAAATAATGTCGAGGGTGAAAAATTACAGAGGCAAAAGTAAATTTGTCCACGTGCCGTTAAAATATTGGTTAATATCAAATTAAGTGAACCATATTGGAAGGAACCACTCTCTAAATTTTGGCCCCAAGTTTAGAGAATAGTCCCTCAAAATTGGGTTTATTGCTCCCATTTCACTATGTTATTTGAGATGCAATGGGGAAAAATATACTAATTTAGGTTTTTACCCCACATTAATCTTGTTCTAAGTAGTGCTTGCACCCAATTTGATTTTAATTGAGTATCCATTAGTGTGGGTTTGTTAGCTGGGAATGTCAAACAAAGTAAAAATATATATATATTTGTTTCAAAATATGGATATTAATTCTTTAATTTTAAGTTGAAGAAAATAGAAATCGAATTAAATAAATTAAGAGAAATTAATTAAAATAATAAGAAGATATAATATAATATAGACTTAATTGCATAAAATATGAAAGAGTTGGGTTATTGATGGAATATGTAAAATGTAAAACTAAAAGTTTTAACTATAGCTAGAATAGAGGATAGGTCTAAATGGCCTTCAATTGTTCGGATAAGTTTTTGAGGCAGTGAATGAGTCGCATTTTACCCTTTTGTCTTCTTTAAAAAGTGCAAACAAGCAACTCTTTTTCGTTTTATCTTCCATTCTTCTTTGTCATTTCTTCTCTCTATCTTCTTCATTCTTTTTTTTATAAATCACTTCATCTCTATGGCATTTCATCTTCACCGAATTCATCACTTCATCACTATAAGAATTCCATTATAAAAACATACTTTTGTAATTATTTCTTTCGATCTCATAACATGATGCACAAAATATACAAATATTGAGGCTAGAAAAAATTTATAATAATTAAACATACCTTATTAAAAAAGTAAATATATTTTTTAAAAATTAGATTTGAACAAAAGTTCAACTACGACACTAATTGAAATTGATATAACAAAAAATGTTGATTATCAACGAAATTCTATGAATTGATGGTTGATACCATTTAGCTTTAAAGTAACTCATTTAGCATTGTAATTATTTAATTTGTACATGTGTCACAAACGTCCCTGGCAGTTGCATCCATTTGAACTTTCATACCCAAGCTTGAAATTTTGACCAACTGGACCCTAGCCTTAGGCTGTTAAGTGCAACTCAAATCCAATCTAACCCAATTAAAAAACTTTACTTTAATTCCCTCGAAAAAAAACCTTAATTTTAAAGGACTTCTTTCATAGGCTACCTAAAAAGGAAAACTATTTCTATATTTGGTTAGGATACCAAATTATTTCAAAAATATATACTAACAATCCAATTAACAATTCAAGTTTACAATCTAACAACTTCACAATTCAATTAACATGCAAAATTAATATAATAACTAATAATTTAAAAAATTAGGACAAAAAATTATGGCACAGCCACCACCACCTCCCTAACCCACCATGTGGGTCGCCAGTGAATCACACACTGGCAAACACGACTCTGGTGGTCGCATGACCACCAGTAGCTTAATGGTGCTAGTCGGCAATCATGGTAGCAAGGATGAGGTGGCGGGTAAAGGCTCAGTTGGTGGTCGTGATGGCCGACGACAGTGGTTGGAGATGGTGGGAAAGATGAGAGGAGAGTGTGTATTAAAATTAGGATTCGGGTTAACTTTTCAATTAGAAAGTATTTTATAAAATAAAATATGAGGGTAAATATTTTATGAAATTGTATTATATTGGTTTTAAATATTCTACATAACTAGCTATTTCACCCATGCAAATATGTCCAATATAAAATTATATGGGTTAATTTCACTAACGGTCAGTTAAGTTATTAAAAAAATAATGAAATGGAGTTTTACTCGCAGGTACTTAAATTCTTAGGAATTTTAGTAATGATCACTGAGGGTCTAAACCATTATAAATAAAATTTAAAGGATCAAAGATATAAAACTCAACTTGCAAAGAAGCAACCGTCTTCATCGTTCCGGGCACCATCACCCTCACCTCTCCAACCACTAAATCAAACCACCACAATTCTATTATCATGCTCCCTTTCTAATAGTGATATGGTAGATGGTGTTATCGTGGTCAGATTTAGCAGTCGAAGGCGAAGGTGCTGGTGGTTGGAATGCCGAAGGATGGTGGTTCTTAGCAATTTCATTTTTTGATATAAAATTGAATTTTTGGTCATTTAAATTTTATTTATAACAGTTTGAACTCTCTATGGTCATTACTAAAAGTAATATGAACTTCAGTGACTACGGGTGAAAATTTGAAACTTTAATGACCATTTTGTTATTTTTGTTTAACTTGAATCACTGTTAATGAACTTAAACTAAAATTGTATTGATAACTATGAAAAAATATAAAATAAAAAACAACAAAATGTGTAAGATTTTTTAAAAATTTCAACGTGGTTTCCCCTGTACGTATTTCGAACAAATCTATCTTTTAAATACTCAAGGCAGAATTGAACAGAATGAATATAGCATAATTTTAAATTCTCCCCAAATATCTCGATATCGAATGCAATTCAAAAATAATAAGATCCATTATTATCTTTAACAACAACGCAACATGAATAATATAAATGATAGGAATTTAGGAAATAATAATCAATCAATGATTGAAACCCGCAATGCACCTATACTTTCTGAAATTGCATAAAAAAAATTTAAACAATTTTTTTAGTGATTCATTTTTTCAAACATTATATTGAGATTGTAGGGGAATGGAATTGAATTCTGACCAAGGGTTTATGAACCTCACTTACATGTCAACAGACCATATGGCTCTTGGCAATGCTAATGTTATGAAATTCATTTTTCTAAACATAATAAGTGAGTAAAATTATAATCACTTTTATATTTACTTTTTAACACAAAATAATATCATTGACCGTTTAAAGCCACAAAAAGTGTTCTTTACGAACACAATAGGCACATTATGGGGGCCACCTCAAGTTTTTCATCATGAATTATAAAAAATTTAAAGATACATATTTATTAAACTAAAGGAATTTTGGTTACTAATTCCCAAGGTAGTCATTAGTTACAACTTTCACATACCTAATTATTACTATTTGATAGAGTTATACCCTCACTCTCTTCTCATAATTATTCGATGTGAAACAGTTGATTTTTCTCATTCATCACCGAGGTGCATACTTTCTTTACTTGCTTCTTTTTATTTTTCTTTTCTTTTCGTTTATTGTTTAGTATTCATTACCATTTTTCTGAGTACTTGTTATCCACCTCGTGACGTTATCATTTTTATTCTTATGCGTACAATTTCGATGTGTGATTTTAATTGAAAATTTAAATTATTGATTTATTTAGTGTTTAATTTCTAAAAAAGTATTTATCTCTATATAAAGGAATATGAATTTAATTAGAAAGTTATAAATGTAATTCAAAAATGAGTGGTGAACTTGGTTTCTTTAAAAATAAAAACCAGTAATTGGATTGTTTTTGTATTTTTATTTTATTTGTACTATTTTAAATTGTAAACTAATAATTTTTTTGAAAGAAAATGATAATTGGGTTGTTGGATTTTTATTTTTTCAATAGTGTAGAAAGGATAAATAAAAAAATTGAAAGCATGAGTCAAATTTACATTAATAAAGCATGAGTCAAATTGATAATTGGGTTTTGTTGATAAAGCGTGATTCAAATTTGTGTTTTTCGAGAAATTAGTAACAATTCGAACGGATAAATTAAAATTTGTTATAAAAGTATAGAAACAATAGAGAGAATTTAGAGAGAATGAATTCTAAGGAATTCTCAGGAATGAATTTCATTAATAACTGAAGCCCTATTTATAGGAAAACTTCGAATGGTACAATCGTAATTACATAATTTCATCAAGGGTATAATAGTCATTCACATATAATAATTACATCTTTTACCAAATTATTCCTCCACCAAATTATTCCTCCACCAAATTATTCCTCATAATTCATAACCACCAAATTATTCTCAATTATTCATAACACTCCCCCTTGAATGACTATTAATACAAATGTCTTCTGGACTTGTTTGGAGAAAAACCCAGTGGGAAAAAACTTCCAAACCGATTGCAGGATAGCTTGGAGTGGTTATATACTGCTTCATCAAAAACATTGCTCCCCCTGATGTCTATCAGCGGCATATGAGTATTCACGTGCTGCCTCGTTAAAACCTTATCAAGAAAACCCAGTGGGAAAAAACTTGATCGAAGGAAAAAGAGTACAGCTGCTCCGTTTGATTTCATATCTTGAGAACTGATATCTTTACTTCTGGTAAATGATTTCAATATCATCATCGTTTGGATCTAAAGCATTAGTTCCATTATAACTTGATCCAATAGATACACTTTATCAATTTCTCCTATCGTTCTCAATATACCATGAATATGCCTCGTTAAAACCTTATTAGGAAAAACCCAGTGGGAAAAACCCTAATGAAGGAAAAAGAGTACATTATTCATATGAATACGCCTTTAAAGTTGTCTCATTAAAAACCTTGCTAGAAAACCCAATGGGATAAAACCTCACTCAAGGGAAAAAGAGTGCAACGCGTATTTTATACAAGTATCTTTGCAAGTATTTCAAAATCTTTCATACATTTGTATGAGTATCATATACATTGGTTTTATATTCTTCTGCTCATTTAGAGTGCATCAATTTTCTTACACAACTACAAAACATTCACCATGAACACATGTCTCCAAATACACAATTTAAAGCATATAAATTCATTGTAAAAACATGTAAACATATAAGTAAACCTTCATAACTAACTAACATTTAAAATATATCATTTAACATTTAATACTCACTTAATAGGTTATTTCATTCCCAAAGTGGCTTAGTTCACCCTTTAGGGTACTCATAAACACGGTTTAGCTCATCCGATCCTTTAATTTCCTTTTGTACTACACACACGATCGGTAATTTAACTTTCATGAGCATGCAACATATAATGACCACCATGCTTATCTTTAAACTTGAGCATTAGTCATCATCATCTCATCATCTCATAAGTTAAGGATTTCACATTCACCATTTATCATCTTCAATATATCTCAATATTTTCATTATCATTGATCATATGTAGCGCTACATTTTCATATCGTGGTCGACACTTTTCAATTTCATTTCTTTCCCCATATCGACATAACTTATCGAGATATCTCATTATCAATCCTCTTGTAGGATTACACAATATAGTTATGTCTATATACTCTTCAAGAGCATATGCTTCGTTATTAAGACCATCTTTTATAATTTGCTTTGATATATATGATTGGGGAAATATCAACGCTTCTAGCGTGCTAACTTATCAAAGCATCGTAGCTGATATATGTGATTGTTCATAGCCTTTCATGCATCTTTGAACTTCAAGTTCAGATTTCAATTTAGGATATAACATGATGCATTTCACATATTATTTTCAACCTTTAATACTCCCCTCATGCTTTGAGAAAATTTAGAACACCAAAACTCATACAGCTTGGTATGATTTTAATCATATATGTTCTCATCATTCAGCCTTAATATGGGAATTTAGACCGCTTTGCATTCTATTCTCGATATCGGCAATTTATTTGAGGACTTTAAATAATTTGCCATATAATATCCCACTTGTATGCGCATACTCAATCCTTCAGGGATTTATTCAAGTATTGGGATATACATTTACTAGCTTTATCATTGAATCTGGAAATCATGCTCATACCGTGAGCAAATATTTCAGAAATTTCAAATTACGAATCATATACACATGTGACTATCTAGTGGATCCATATCATAATATCTAGTAGTCCACATGGAGGATGAGTGGGCCCATACTTCTCATCCTTTATTCCGGATATATTTGGGATTTATTCCCAATATTGGCTAGTAATGATTTCATCATTTATCGAGAACAATCATTGAAGAATTCTTTTAATTCTTCACTTGAAATATTGATTTCAATAATTATTTAAACCGATGGTCAATCCGGTTTTGCAAGCGAGTATTATTGAACTTCTAGTTCAAGAAATTCTTATATTGATTTCACTAGTATCTATAGTGCTCAACATGATTTATCATAGAAACAATTCACCGACATATTCCATCATCTTTTGGTGACATTATTGTCTACTCTTTGTTCAAACACTGAGTTACACTCATACGCATCACATCCGGCTATTATTTAATTCCGAAATCGTAGCTCTTACGCTTTATTTAAAATCGAGTCTTATTTCATACGTCGTATTATTCTATAAATAAATCATCAAAATTATTGCAAAATTCATCCTAACAAGGGTCTATACATTATAATGGATCATATGCTCTCAAATCTTCGAAAATACTATCCATCACTACCGATCAAAATCCTAAAAAGGATTTATCGATGTAGGCTGGAAAGATTAAGGATGCTAATGAATAAGGGTATCCCACAAGATATCCGATGCTTGATTGAAGCAAAGGTTCGATTATCTGGTGAGGTTTCAATTCCTTCTAAATACATGCCTGGTATGGGTAAAAGTAGTTTTTCAAAGAAACGAAGAGCAAAAAGATTAGGAGGATGCTACAAGTGTGCTCGGTAGACATGTGACACTCAATGTAAATCTGTGGGGTACTTGTCCAGAAATCGAGAAGATAAAATAGCATTCATTAAGGATGGATTGAGTAAGGAGCCTTTGGATGATATTCAACAGGCTCTTGAGACACATCCTAGTGGACACGTACAAGGTGAGCTAATGGCCTTATGGCCCAAATTCAAAGATCAACAAGCACTTTATAGTCTTGAAATACTTACTTTAAAAGATCCAGTTTGTAAATTTAGTAGAATAACTTAGTATAATGATTTTCCCATATTTATGTAAGACAAATTTATGTAATATAGAATATCAATATTTTTCTTTTATTTGTAAATATCGTTTTTCGATTTTCGATTTTTTCGCTTATTTTCTATCACCACCGATGATATATGTCATTTTCACTTAAATTTTTCTGCATTTTCTCTTTCATATTTGTCAAAAAGTAAATAGTGCACTCAATTATTGGTTTGAAAATTTTTCTTTAAATAGATGGATTCATATATCTATCATTCATTCGTTGAAAGAGAAAGATAGAAGTGGAGATGGAGATGGAGATATCGTAATCATCTCATGTAAGTCAATCTTTACCTCGCCAGTAAAAACTATATGTGTTCTTGGTGGCTCCAGACTAGTAGGTCATATCCAATATGTGGATATGGCACCAACTTGTAAGGGAGTTAGGGAAACAAAATATCAATATACTATATGGAGGGACTAATAACAAACTATTAAGGAGTCTTCACGATGGCCGCACAATTATGGGGATAAGAGTGTCAAGTATAATACCTTTTCATCGAATTGGAGGCGATGTCGAATTGGAGTTAGAAATGTCATTAGTCCAACTGGATTGATGCTACAAACACAATCCATCCATGACTGCCTGATGTACATGATGAGCAATAGCGAAGCTTTTATTGTTCTTCCAGGCGGCTATAACACGCTAGAGGAAATATTCAATATAGCGTCATTTGCACAGTGGAATTTTCATACCAAACCCATAGGTTTGTTGAATATTAATTATTTCTTCGATGGTTTGCTAGCATTTCTAGATCAGGGTGTAGAACATAAATTTATTTCTCGTTCAAAGAAAAAATATACTTGTTTCTGCTAATACAGCTTCTTTGATCTACTCATCAAGATTCAATCATATGTTCAAAAATCAGGAAGAGTGAAACCCATCGGTCACAGATCATCGGTGTCAAGCGAAAAAGAGATCCTTTGGATCTTTCATTATGAACCCGAATGTTTGGGGTGGCAGAGTTACGGAGTATTTATACTCTCGAGACGCATCCCTCATTTATGGGTTCAATATATATTTTCTTTTCGTATTTCTATATTTTCGAGTGTTTATTGCCATCTTTGATATTCTTAATATGTTCCACTTCGGCTGTTTTGTACTTCTTCTGGAGTAATAATAATAATATCATATTGGCTTTATTCAAATACAGATATCTAATGATTTTGCTTCTTCAAGAGCATTTTATTCTCATATTAATACAATCTCATATCATCGATGAGATTACTTCATATAAGCTTTCCATGCGATATATTTTCTTTGATTTATCAACATGGGATCTATTGAATATTTTACTTTCATCTATTTATCCAATGGTAACTTCAAGTACCACTTGCTCAATTTTCTCCATTAATATTCGGTATATATGGAGAAGTAATTTTATTCTCATCGTCTACTGCTTCGAGAGTATGATTAGAATATTTTATCAACTACTTCTTCTGGAGTAGGATTCGTTATAACCAATCGTGTAGTATAACCCACCACATTGGAAATATACTCAAACTATAAAGTGCATAAATTTAAATTGCAGAAATTAAATTTCCTCCAATAGGTGGTCGAATCTACCTTATGGGAATTATTGCAATAAATATAAATTTACTAATTTAAATAGCAAGAATTAAATTGCATAATGTTTAACTACTTCTTCAGAGTAGGATCCGCTCAAGATAAGGTATCACCCATCACTTAGCATATAAAGTGCAAAAATATATAAAACCTTCCGTTTAGTGACGGTTGAACCCATCATCAAGTAGGAGGTATTGCAAATTAAATTGCAGAAATAAAGTGCGAGAATTAAATATTGAATCGCTTCTACGGGAGCATTTGTTCTTCTAGAACAAATACTCATTACTTCTACAAGCGCACACTTATCCTTCTAGAATAAGTACATTATGTAATTGAACTCTTCGAGTTAAAATAATATTCGATCTTTTAACTCAAATGGACTTCAAGCTATTTTATATAATCAATGGATTTAGAATTTCTTCATGAATATTCTATCCCATTTTCACCGTTGTCAAAATTAGGTCGGTTTTACCTAAAGGTAAAATTGTCCATTCCAATTCACAAAGGTAAAATTGTCAAAAATATTTTATCAATGTTTTACGATTGGAAAATTATCTCCTTTCTACTTCAATTTATCAATATCAAAATGTTCAAGGACTATTTTGTAACTTTTTCAAAAATTGGGGTACTGTTTTGCAAATTTTTGAAAGTTTACCTTATCAATATTAGTGTCAAATCGAAGCTCTCGTTAAATTGAGTATAATGGAGTCGAGAAAATTTGATTTTGATAACGTATACTCCTTATATCTCGAGAAAACGAATATTATAGTTTAATATATTATTATATTATAAAATCATATGATTTACCTTTTTCCCTTTCTCTAATTATTCCATGGATGAGATTTACTTGCAATCCATTTACGTGATCGGAAAATTCTTTGGACTCCATTCTTCCAATTTTGGGATTTCAGACATCTCCAAGCAGGTTGTGTAGAATGAGGAATTGTGGGAGAGGAATATGAACAAAAGGGAATTTTCAATGATGTATTTGCAAAGAGAGAGTTATTTAGGATTGATGAGGATGAATTAATTCATTGGTAATAATCCAGTTTACGATACTGTAAGATCATCTATAAGATGCAATCGTAGAGAGCATACTTCTTTCATATTACTCAAAGGGTTAGAGACTCGTCTTTGATAACGTGTTATAAAAGTATAGAAACAATAGAGAGAATTTAGAGAGAATGAATTCTAAGGAATTCTCGTGAATAAATTTCATTAATAATCGTTCTATTTATAGGAAAACTTCGAATGGTACAACCGTAATTACATAATTTCATCAAGGGTATAATAGTCATTCACATATAATAATTACATCTTTTACCAAATTATTCCTCCACCAAATTATTCCTCCACCAAATTATTCCTCATAATTCATAACCACCAAATTATTCTCAATTATTCATAACAAAATTATAATTATAAGAATTAAAAATAGTTAAACGAAATTGGTAAATAATATATATATTTATTAAATCTGATGCAGAAATAAATTCAATTCAAATTATAGTATAAGAAATTTTTGTGACAAATAATTAATTTTTTTAGAGCCATGTAGCTGGAATGCTACATGAGGTAAGCAACAAGAATATTTCAAAAACAGATTATTGCTAAATAATTTCGTCAGAGACGTCATTTCCTTTGTATCAAGTCCATAATATAATTCTTCCTTATTAATAATTTAATGGGTCATCTTTCCAAGATGCCATAAATATTCCAAAAATAGATTATTGCTTATCTCAGTTGGGTCCTCCTGAACATTTTATAGTTTAACATCAAATTAAAACAGGAAAGTAACACAGCCACGCTAAAATCAAAATCCTTAATCAAATACTAGGCCACATCAGCTAAAAGACATTTTTGTGCACTGTAATCCCGAGAGGAGGCTTACTCCCATTATTGACTGCATATCTTTTTATTCATCCTAAGTAATAATTTACATGTCGTCTTACATGCACCAAAATAGAGCAGGTCTTGAGATTCGAAGGCTCTTAAATAAAATTTTATTAGAGATCCTTAACAAATAAAATTTTTTTCTTAAAAAAACTATATAGACGAATTTCAAATACAAACTTTTACTAAATAAAAACTTTCAAAATTATGATAATGATAATATAAACTTTCAAGAGATTAAAATTATATTATAATAAATAAAAATTTGACTTTTACTTTAAAAAAAAAAGTCACCTTACCCATGGACTTATAAATTTTGGGACTCTTATATTTTGAGAGCCCTAAGCTCCTGCTTAAGGTGCTTATACCCAGGACCAGCTCTGCACAAAAAATATTTAAGATGACTTAGGGATGTTCTTTTGGGTATAACTTTACTATACGCGGCATTTCGTATAAAATGTGTGGCTAATATTATATTGGAAAATGTATGTGTGGTTAAAAAGAGGAGAGAGAAAAGTCTTTTGTAAAGTTATAGCCAAAAACAAGGCCTTATTTTCGTATTGCAAGCAGTTTCGTGACGTGCAACAGGGAGATGTATCATGTACCTGAACATCATCAAATTCTCACATGCACCAAAGATTCTGATCCAATTTCACTCCTTCAGTTTCTTGTGAGAAAAAATTCAACATGATCCCAACATTTGTTATCTCGTCATCGTGCATAATACAGTAATGAGGATGGGGAACTCCCCCAGCAACATATATATTCATCCGAGATGATAGAAAAAGATGGAAATGTTTATGATTCTGATGGGGTAGAATTATGGGATTATTCGCTATTCCATTATTAATCTAATTAAAAAAATAGGCTGAAAATTCCCTAGATTTCTATATATATAGCTAGATATAGATTAGGATTTAATTAATTATCTAAAGTGTTTATTTTAGTATTTCTTTCCCTATAAGTAAATTAGGGTTTTATTTTTTTGCCTAGTTAAAGGCTCATTTCATTGTATTTTCTTTTAGTTCAAATCGAATAAAAGTCGTATCTTTTATTGTTTTGCAACTAGGTGGTTTTTGAGTTTGTTTGTAGACTCTAATCTACATCCAAGCAACGTGGGGAATTTGTGAAAATTCCGTTATGGCTAGAAGAGGCCGCCTTGCTAGTTGGAACGTGGCGATTCAGCATAGGGCGCTTAGGATGGCACAGATTACCCTCCAAAAGAAGTTGGAGTTTTCATCGGAACAGATGGTGAAGTTGCAGGTGACGATCGTGGATCAGTTTCGAGGTGCTGCTAGACACGCTCCAGGTGGTGGTGGTTGAACCCCTAAGTGGTGGCGGTGGCATGGAGATGCCTATGCACGGGGCAGAGCCGATTCTGATGGTGATTCAGTTTTGGGAGAGGAGACAGAGGATGAATCTGAGCTCCTAACGCGTGAACGAGTTTTTTTGAGGAAAACTCGGGGAATCGTACCAAGATTTGAGGGCGAATCTTCTCTAGCCCCAGGAGAATGACGAAGATGAAAACGTCTAGGATTCTGATGGGGTAGAATTATGTGATTCCATAATTATTAGGATTTAATTAATTATTTAAAGAGTTTATTTTAGTATTTGCGTTCCCAAGTAAACTAGGGTTTTATTTTTGTGCATATGTAAAAGCTCATTCCTTTGTATTTTCTTTCTTATCAAATCGAATGAAAGTCAGATCTTTTATTGTTTTGCAACTTGGTGGGGTTTTCGTGTGCGTTTGTTGCTCTACATCAGAAACCAAAACCTATCATAAGTATTTTCGTAGTTCATACCTCAATAAGCAGTACAATACAAGTTATGCAAAACGTCCGTAGCATTATTCCCATCTTCAGGAGAATATGCACATGAACATACACAGAGACACAGGAAATTGAGAAGAATCCTATCATCAAAGCAAACAGAAGCGATAAGAACTGGGGAATTCTTTGAAATTGGATGCAGAATTATTAGTAATTACCTAGCTACAATGCGCACGATGCATTATCTGAACAGATTTAGAAAGCCCCACAGGACTGGGTGAATAAATCAAAATCAAAATCAAAAGTTGATACCTGGGTGAATAAATCAGTGGAGTAAGCCGACCAGTGACTAAAGACCCAATTCCCCGGAAAAGACTCAGCGGATCGAGACTCGCCCAGGACTGGATATGGAGCAAAACTCATCTCTACTGTAAATATATATAATATTCGTAGATACTACTATTCGTCTGCTCCATAACCATCCCTGCACAAGTCCATCCGCTGCTTTGAGCTTCAATTCCTAATGCAGGATGGATTTGCAAGCCAAGATATTGGTTATTTATAACGGTTTTGTGGGGTAGCGAAGAAAAGTGAGTAGAGATGGCGTAATACGCAGAATCTCCATCGGCTTTCAATTATTCCAATGGAGGTGAAAGTGGAGCCGTCAAATTTGTGACACCCTAATTAAAAGTGTACTGAGCTTTAAGTAGTGCGTCAGTATTATATGCTAGCTTTAAGTAGTGCTTTAGGCTATTTACAAACTGGAAAAAAAAAAAAAGTAGTGCTTTAGGCTAATTCAAAATTTATTTATTTATTTATACCAATTATAAGAGCAAAACTAATATGGCGTTAAAAAGTTAATGGAAAAAAAGTGAAGGGGGAAAAATTCAAAAGGAAAAAAGTGATTCTCAAATAATGTTGAGGGTGAAAAATTAGGGAGGCAAAAGTAAATTTGTCCATGTGCCACTAAAATAATGGTTAATATCAAATTAAGTGAACCATATTGGAATGGACCACTCTCTAAATTTGGGGTTAAAATTTGGCCCCAAATTTAAAGACTAGTCACTCAAAATTGGGTTTATTACTCCTATTTCACTACATTATTTGACATGCAATTGGAAAAAAATATACAAATTTAGGTTTTTTCCCCCACTAATCTTGTTCTGAGTAGTGCTTGCACCCAATTTGGTTTTAATTGAGTATCCATCAGTGTGGATTTGTTAGCTGGGAATGTCAAACAAAGTAAAATATATATATATATATTTGTTTCAAAATATGGGTATTAATTCTTTAATTTTAATTTGAAGATAACAGAAATCGAATTAAATAAATTAAGAGAAATTAATTAAAGTAAATTAAGAAGATATAAATATAACTAGTATTACCCACGTGCGATGCACGCGATGATTTAAATGTTATATTTATATAATAAAATAATATTATAAAATAAGAAAATAAATTTTTATGAATACCTAATAAAAATAAAAATATATATAATATTATAGATTTCAATAATGGTTTAAATATCTTGGTCCGAAATATTACTTTATAACAAAAATATCATATCAATTGTCGAAATTGGTGATTTTACGTAAAAAGTAATATTTGGGAAATGTAATTTAGATAATATACTTATTTCAATAAAAATGATTATATCCGTAAAAAAATGATCCAATTTATTTCTAATATGACTAAAAATAATCTTATGGCCAGCCTACACAGGTATATATAAATGATCGATATACATATAAAACGATCCAAATAAAACTCAAAAGAGATTATATAATAGGCTAGATTTATAGGATTTATAGAAAAATAAATAAATAAATATAACACAGCAAATCGATAAAAATATCCTTTTCTTTTGAAAAAACTACATCATTCCATTCTTTCATTATATTTATTATTACGAAAAATTTAGATCATACAAAAATTTACACTTTTATTCTCATATATAAATAAAACACATCTAAATAATCAAGAAGTAAAAAAAATTGCTAATATATATATTTGTTTGTTAGCTGGGAATGTCAAACAAAGTAATATATATATATATATATATATATATATATATATTTGTTTCAAAATATGGGTATTAATTCTTTAATTTTAATTTGAAGATAACAGAAATCGAATTAAATAAATTAAGAGAAATTAATTAAAGTAAATTAAGAAGATATAAATATAATATAGACCTAATTGCATAAAATTAAATATGAAAGAGTTGGGTTATTGGTGGAATATGTAAAATGTAAAAATAAAAGTTTTACCTATAGCTGGAATAGATGATAGGTCTAAATGGCCTTAAATTGTTCGGATAAGTTTTTGAGGCAGTGAATAAGTCATATACACATTTTACCCTTTTGTCTTCTTTAAAAAGTGCAAACAAGCAATTCTTTTTCATTTTATCTTCCATTCTTCTTCTTCATTTCTTCTCTCTATCTTCTTCATTCTTTTTTTATAAATCACTTCATCTCTATGGCATTTCATCTTCACCGAATTCATCATCATCTACAATTTCACCATTGAAATTATACGAAGAAGAGTCATAGATGCAAATACGAGAAATTAGCTAATTTTAGTCTTCTTTTGAAATTTGTAGGTTTTTACTTGTGGAAATGATTGCGAATGAATACATATGTAGTCGTTTCTCATGAAATTGTTTTTTATGCTCTAAATCATCGTAAGACAACCATGGTAGTTGGATGTAGAACGACTTGTTCTAAACAACCACATTCATTCTAAACGACTTGAGTTGTTTTTCATATTTGAAAAAGTAATTTTCAAACAATAAAAATAAGTGGGAAATTTCTTTTTTGAATTTATTTGACTAAGGATAGTTTAGTCAATCTAGCGTTAGCGTAGAATGAGGCCTAAAAAATTTTCTTAAAGAAAGCGAGACCTCAAAAAACTATTGAAACTTAAAAAGGGGCAATTCCAAAATTTCTCCCGGTAGAATCCATACCACTTCAACGCACGGTAGATGATAAATCAACCATATTGATATGAAAAATGCATACGTACCTGATGGATACATTTTCAATTTAAACCAATTTACGAGAAAGAAAACATATATGGATATTGATATGAAGAATATAAATGTTGATTAATTTCCTAAAATTAACAAACAACATATAAAAACAATGTATGAAATAAGAAAACATATAAAATTTGCATATGTTAACTTTAATTTATTAGCAATACTGTACTGTACAATACACAGAAGAAGCAATGCAAAATTTCTTATTAAATAAAAAGTTGCAAAATTCATTGTTTATACATAAATAACACTCCTAAAAATAATAAGAATATTAATATAAAAATATTCTTTTGTAATTATTTCTTTCAATTTCATGATAGAATGCACAAAATATACAACTACTGAAGTTAGAAAAAAAATTGTAGCAATTAAACATACCATATAAAAAATGAAAATATATTTAAAAAGGATCAGATTTGAACAAAAAAATTCAACTAGCTATGACACTAATTGAAGTTGATATAATTAAAAATGTCGATTATCAACGGAATTCTACAAACTGATAATTGATACCATTTACCTTTATAAAGTAACTCATTTTAGAATAGTAATTATTTAATTTTCAAAAGTGTTACAAATGTCCCTAAGCTTTGCATCCATTTGCATTTTCATGCTCAAGCTTGAGAGTCGGACTAAGTGTAACTCAAATCCAATCAAATCCAACCCAATTAAAAAACTTAAGGGGCGTTCTATTTGTTTTGTATTTTGTATTTTTATTTTCGAAAATATTTTGGTATTTTCTGTTTTCAATTGTTGTTTTGAGAAAATTGAAAATGCGTTTGGGTTGTTGTTTTGAGAAATTATTTTTTAGAAGAGAAAATAGAAAATGTGTTTGGTTTATATTTTTAGGAAAATACAATTTGGTATAATAAAAATTACAAAAAGGTCCCAAAACTTTTCAACATATCAAAAGAGGCCCTCATCTTCTTCATCAACTCTACCCCCACTCCACCCCTTTCGTCCTCTCCATGGTGGAGTCGCCGGCGACTAATAAAGGTGGAGAACCACCTTTGCAGGTGGTTCTCCACCTTTGAGAACCGAAGGTGGAGAACCACCTTCGCAGAGGTGGTTCTCCACCTGCAAAGGTGGAACCACCTTCACTGAAGGTGGCCTCCACCTTCGCAAAGGTGGAAAACTACCTCGCGGGAGTTAAACCACCAGATTTGGAAGTTTGACCACCAGATTTGGTGGTTTGACTTTTCCTGTGGTAGCCGGCGGTGGTCAGAGACTGAAATGTACAAAAAATAAAATTTGGGATTCAAATGCAATAAATATAAAGTTTAAAATCCAAAAACGCGTTTTCCTTATTTTCGACATTTAATATATAAAACGTCGAAAACGTTAAAAAGACGTTTTCGTGTTTTCTATACAAATCTTGAAAACGATTTTGAAAATGTGTTTTCGAAAATAATGAACAGAACGCGTTTTCATCGTTTTCAAAAATTGAAAACAGAAAATAGATGAAAACGCCAAACAGAACAGGCCCTTATATTTTAAAGGGCTTCTTTCATGGGCTACTTGAAAACGAAAACTATTCTTATATTTACCTAGGATCCTAAGTTTTTTCAAAAAATATTTATTAACAATTTTTTTGACATAAAAAGAGGCTATTCATTCAGATATATTGGAAAAATACAATGAAGTACCACAAATTCAACACCGCTAAAACCATAAGGATGAAGTTGCAAACAAACTTACCCAGGTTAATAGCGTGACACGGCAAAATGCCTACAAATGTGTAAAAAATAAAGTGACCGGAATACCCAGGGCTCCGGGTTTGCAGGATTGACGCCCAAAGATGGAGTGAAGTCATGGTGACTCGAAGCGGGCCAATTTGAAGCATACGACCAAACAACACCGTATCAAGATGATGAAAAGCCCAACTCCGCACCAAGACGATGAAATCACAAAAAGGCTAAGAAAAGCACAGATCTATGCAGACATACCATTTATTAAAAGAAAATATATGCAGAAGAGATGAAAGGGGGTGATTTAATGCCAAAATGGCCAAGAAATCACCCCTAAAAGTGTAGGAAGAAAAAATGCAGAGGAAAGAGAGAAGGGAGAGTAATAGGGAAGAGAGAGATATTAATATAATTTTTAATAATGTTAAATCTCTCATGAAGGAATTTTTTAGAAAAACAGAAGGCAAAGAAGGAAAGAAAGTAAGAAAAATAAAATTTTCTCCACTTCGCAAAACTTTGTATTTGATATGTTTGCCAATTAACAACTTCACAATTCAATTAACAAACAAATTAACAACTTAAAAATTAATTTAGCAAATTAGGACAAACAAGTAAGGCAAAATTAGGGCATGACCATCATCACCACCTTGAACCCCAACCCATCCTCTAGTTCACCGACAAACACGATTATTGTGGTTATGTGACCACCAGTAGCTTAGGTCGTCTGCACGACCAAGGTAATGAGCAACGGTTGGTGGTGATGGGAAAGATGAGAGGAAAGGGTGTGTTAAAAACTTAAAATTAGGGTTCTGGCTAACTTTTCAATTAGAAAGTATTTTATGAAATAAAATATGATAGCAAGTATTTTATGAAATAGTATTAATATCCTCTCTTTTAAAGTACAAACCAATCCATCCAATACAATGCAATGGAAAACCTGATGCAAGGGTTAGATTGGGGTGGGTGGATGAGTTGAGCGGGTTTTTGGACAACTCTAATGCATGTCAGAGTTAAGTTAATTTTTCTTTTACTTTTTCGCGAAATTTATTTAAAGAAGAAAATGAATGCTACTTTTAGTGCCAATATTCATTTGACATTCTAATATTAATTTGTTAGCTTATTTTTAATTGCTATTTATTTATTTTCTTTAAGATTTTTAATTGAAGTATAGTATTGTATGTTGTAAAAACATTAAAGTTGTCCAGTAATAGATCTGCACGATATATCACACGGAGGTCTAATAAGTTATTCTAAAAAAATAGTGCACTGCAATGTATCGTGCAGTGGTGCGGAGATAAAGCATTGAATAACATACACTTTTTTACGTGGAAATCCGCTGGAGAAAAAACCATAGAAAATGGTATGTATTGCATTGAATAACATACAATTTCCCTTTGGGATTTTAGTTCTTTTATCGTGTCCAAGAGAGCCCATGGATTTTCCCTTTGGGATTTTACAACGTTACATCGTGTGTTGGTTGCTCTTTTTGTTTGCTTTATATTGCTGACTAGTATTCTGTATTTGCACTGTCCGTTAGTTTTGCCAACGGCCTGTTCATATGCTCGAATAGAAAATTAATTTTTGAGCAATTAACTCAATTAATTGAGTAGGCCTTACACTCTCAAAGAATAACAACAATATATATATATATATATATATATATATATCTATATCTATATATATATATGTATATTTGAATTTACAAGATATATCAAATTCATATACAAGTGCAATGTTACAAGTTCAACTGAAATGGGAAGTATAGCAGTCTTATCGGCAAGTAGACATGTCGAAAAAGCTCACAAGCTCGGCTCGGCTTGAGCTCGTCTAAAGGCGAGCTCGAGCTCGAGCACGAACACCATTATTGGTGAGCCGCTCGGCTCGGGCTCGTACAGTAACAAGCTCGAGCCGAGCCCGAGCAAGCCTTAGGTGAATCGAGCCGGCTCGCCGAACTTATTTGACATGTCTATCGGCAAGAGAACTATAGTGACACTACTACCACAAATCCATTTATAACTTCCCTGGCAACTAAGGTCACCAAACAAGCGATGACTAAAGCCACACAATCGCATTGCCGTGTCAAAATAATCTTGTGTATGATGTTGAGCATCTCCAATGCATCATTTCTAGACACTATCTATTCGAAAAGAGAGAAAGACACAATAATTTTAATGGGTCTCATATTTCTTCTAATTGTATTTGGATTTTCACTACCTGTTTAAGTCCTCTCTTTTTAATTTTTCCTACGCTTCTTTCTGTTTCTTTTCAAATAAAATAATAATCTTCTCTATATGACTTTCATCCACATCATCTCCAATTTATACAATTGCAATGGAGATGCTTCAGTGAGCTAACTGGTGGAAGGGCTTGTTCGATGCAATTGTGTAAGAAAAAAGAAAGAATTTTTTTCCACTCATTATCTTCAACCACTTATTATCTAAACCGATAATTTTTTTTAATAAATTTTCTTTATTTCCAAAAGTTAGTTGGTCAATCATCTCTATCATACATACCCTAGGAATGAAGAAAACACAAACAAGAAACTACATTATTGCAAATCACAACAATGCTAATAAGCTGTATCCTTTTTCTGTTCAATTACAATACAACGGTAAAATGAATTTCTTGTACTACTCTTTACAAGAGTTTTGATCAGGTTCCCACGGTGGGTACGTACCCACACCCAGGTGGGGACTTGTGGTGGCGCCACGTCACTATAAAAAAAATTAAAAAAAAATTTTTTTTTTAGTATCTACGTTGAGTCGGATGAATGATACATATTCCCTCTGATAGTGGGGGATGGTGGGGCCCACAATTTTTTTCCATAGTGGGTACTAGATCTTAATTGCTATTTACAAATTGTTTGCCAAACTGTATTTAATCATTTTTCTCAGACATTATTTATTACCACTCATTTCATTGCCTTACCAACTCTTTCATTTTCAAGATTTGTTTTAACTTTTGGAAGTGATGTTCAAATCTATTTATTTATTTAGTTATCACTCCCAACAAATAACAATATTGCTATCCTCGTGGCCGTATAGGATGACCATCAAACTAGTGGTGAACTGCTGATATCCATTCCACTCAAGTAAAGAGTCGAATCGCAAGTCACCTCCAGAAATGACTAGAGATTGCTTTAAATTAAAACTCTGATTTTCGACTTCAAGTTGCGCTTCTCTTTGTTTGCTCTCATTAATTAAGCTTCTTTTGGAGCTCAGCTTCTTTCTCTCTAGCCTCATTCGGTGCTTCCTGGAGCTCAGCATTGATTCTCTCCAAGTTGGATATGGATTCATGAGCTCGCTTACACGCTCGTTTCCAGTTGAACCAGCTCGTAACTTGCTCCATATCCAGACCCCGTAGCCTCCACTAAATCAATGTTCTTCTCTCTGGTCAAGTGCTGCGACTCCTCAAATTAATGCTGACGTGAGAACATCAATCTGGCATTTGTCGAACCTTTTCGCCATGAGCTTTTCACAGTAGAATGATCTTGTCACGCTGTTTCATTTATAGGGATAGGGCCATTAGTCACTTCAAATAACAATCTGAAACAAAAATAATATTAATGGGATAAAATTTTGAGATCAATTCACCAATGAAATCAGTTTGAATTGAAATTGTGCTTTCCTATATACTACGTAAATCTAATAGCATTCAAAGCCATGTTAAAACAGGAAAAATTACAATGAACAAAATGGCACTATTTGCAATATTGCAACTTGCAACATTAACAAATTCTCATTAGAATACTTTATTGAATTGTTTCAAATTTAATTTGATGAATAATAAACATTCATTACAACAATGTAGAATGCTAAATGAGGTCAGCCACAAGAAGAGATACGTCATAGACTCCATTATTTCAGATACGTCATAGAGTCCATTATTTTGAGATACGTCATCCCCTTTGTATCAAGTCAATGATATGCAATTCTTCCTTACCAATAATTTAACGTCATCTTTCCAAGATGCCAAAAGTACGCTCCCGCTCTCCTACACACTCTTACATACACACTCCCGTGCATACTCCCGTTCAAAAATTCGTGCAGAGCATATAACCCCCCCGCCATCAGGTGGCAGTTATGTATTAGTCATCTCACTTATCGTAGATTCCAAAAAAAATTAAAAAAAAAAATTAGATGACATGGCGCCATCACGTGGCGCCACGTCATGGAGTGTGCACTCTCCTACACACTAATGTGTAAGAGAGCACTAGCAGCCAAAAGTATTACAAGACCAGGTTATTGCTTCTTTTATCCTCAGTGGGAGGGATCCCTCTTGACATTATAATTTAAAAATTTGTTGTTGGGTAAACAACGAGTGAAAACATGCAAGCAACACAGGCATGCTGAACTCAAAAGCCTTAAACAATATTTTAAATGACTTTAACTTACTTTTCTCATCTTCCAAAGAGGTCCCTCTCATAATACTGACGTGATCCGAGGCAAACACATCAGATGAGTGAAAGGTATACCACCAAAACAAATATGAGTTGGGTCCGTCATAGTTGCGGAGATCCGGTGGATTTGAATATTCAAATAGACCCGGGCAGCCATGACTAAACAGAGATTAAAAAAAAATTGATATGGAGCAACACCCATCTCTACTACAAATATATAGAGTCATGATCAGGTACCCATTGTCCAGGAAAAAAATTTGTGTGGGGCGGTAGGGCTTTCTACCATCAAGAGGACAGTTATGTATTATTCATCTGACTTAATATAGATACTTAAAAAAAAAAAATTCTTTAAATTTTTTTGGGTGACGTGGCGTGAGTTCAGTACTCACGTGGGTATCTGAACAAAACCGCAAATATATATTCGTAGATAGTGCTCTTCGTCATGCTCCATAAGCCACCCTAGTACAAGTCTACCCATTCCTTTGAGTTCAATTCCTATCTCGCGATGCGCGACCTGGAATTTCAAGCCAATATCTTTGTTGTTTATACTCACTATGACCCATTTTGATAGGATTGGTTTAACTTTCATAATGGTTAAAAAATCGTAATTAATATTATTGAAAAAGTAAATTTTAGTTGTATTTTATCATATATACCCCTATATTAAATGATTATAATATACTTTTACTAATAACAATACCCATCAAATAAGGGTATAATATGAAAAATAAAAAATTAAATAGTTATAAATAGAAAATGACATATATTTTGGAACCGATAAAAAAAGAAAACAAACCTATCAAAATGGGACGGAGGGAGCACTACGGTTTTGTGGGCCAACCAAAAATGTTGCGTGATGCAAGGCATCGCCATTTTATTGTAAACACTGAATTTTATATAATGATTTGAATTGAGACTTGGTAATTAAAAAATTATTATTATAACAGAATTTTAGTTGTAATCGTGTGATATCAATCAGAATTTGTCACATGTAAAATTGTATGTACCATCAAGTGTATTAACTCAATCATATAAACTATTTTGATTGTACGATAGGATTAAAAGAAAAAAAGTTGACATCACATCTGATTTTAATTTGTTTAGTCATGAAAATGTTTTAATAATAATTTGACTATATATTTGATTTTTACTGTGCTTATTTTATAAGCAAAACAATGAATTATATATATTATCATCTGGTTTTCTTTTCCCAAGCGCACAATTTCCAAAATATCCATTATTTTTCAATTTATCAAAATATAAGCCGTACATGGTTGATCACAATTTAATACAAAGACCTGATAATTCATTATCGTCACCAATGTCCTAAGTGCCCTTTTTTTTTCTTTCAGCTTTCTATTTTTTTTCTTTAACAGCAATTTTTAAGTAGTTTTTATATTTATGGTATCTACCATGCTCTCTGTAACTACCATGTAGGCCGAGTTACAATTTTAAACTTCTTATTTTAATTACCAATTTTCTTATTTGTAATGCACATATAATAATAATGATACAATTATATATACATGGCAAAAAAAAAAAGGAAAAAAAATTCTTTAGGAACTACAATTATTTTTGCCCTATACGCGTGGATCTGCCATTATATTCTTTGATTTAATTTTTTTTGAAATTAACACAAACGAATACTTCTCTTATCATTACATTGTATTACTACAATTATTGAAAACATGTGATAAGTGCTAGAAAAGCACTTAAATAACTCTTCTGTTTTACGTATTTATGTGTTTTATTTGTATTATATGTTTATTTTTATGTGTTTTCCTTTTATTGTGTGTTTAGAGTCACAAGAAATCAAAAGGAGCCAAAATAAATAAAAATGGAGCGAAAATGGAACTTGGGACCGAAATGCAAGCAAATTCAAAGATGGAGGGCCTCCGATGCAATTTTATGAAAAGTTGTTTTTACAATTTTTCTTGTGCCAATATTAAAGAATATCAAAAGAGGATTTCCACATTTTTGTCAGATCCCAAATCGGAGTTTCCTAGTGAAAGTTATGGCCATTTGAAGAGAAAGGACAAAGCGTAAAAAATCAGCAGCTCGAATTTACTGCCGCAGTTCAGTAATTTGACCATAACTTTTGTTACAAAATTCGGATTGACCTCCACTTTATATTGTTGGAAAGGACACTCAGAGGGCTACAACTTTGATGTTGACATCTTCAAATGATTCGGATCATATCATGGTCACAAATGGGCAAAACCGAGAGTGATGTGAATGGAGGATTTCTTGGGCCATGTTTTGGTAGAAAATTCATAACTTTCTATTAAAATATCCAAAAGAGGAAATTCCAATTACACAATTCAGCCAAGATGCTTACCTATACCATGATACAATATTTGAACAAATAGAGCAATTTAAGATCATGATTTGATGGTTACCAATTAGTAGATTTATAATGGAGTAGTTGTACAATTTTTTATCATATTTTCTTGTGAAATTGTGCCTATAAATAGAGGCATGAAGGAAAACACAACTTAGTAGGAGTGAATTAGCTAGTAGTTCTCTCCAACTTTCTCTCCAATAAAATTTTCTTCTTCATTTGTTCTTAATTTTAGTTTGAAACTCTTAGCTTTCCATATTCCGGCGGATCAATTCTTCGCTAAGTTTCTCTTTCCCTTTTATTTCTCTATTTATTTCTTAACATTTATTTACTTGTTTTCTATATTTTGCGTAAATTACTTGTATAATCTATCATATTGTGGTGGTAATACAAGGCGAACACTCGCTAAAAAGTATGAAACCCCGCAAATATGAGTAGCTAGACTTTTCTATCTAGTTCGAGGACGTTGTATTCAACTAACATGTGGTTATCTTTTTCTAACTCTTTAGTAACGCTTATCTATTCCTCTACTTCAATTTGTTGATTTGTTATGCTTTTAAACCCGTTTTGAATATATGTGATTATTGCATTCACTTTGGCCAATTGAATCAATTAATCTTTAAATTCAAGTTATGTGCTAGGATTGGAACTTTTGATCCGTAATTGTCACTAGATTCCAATCCACAGTAGCAAATGAATATCGTGCATATTTGTTAATAAATCAACTTAGATGTATTAATTCAAGCTTGTGAAATTATTCATCTAATTCAATTCATTCTTCTCGTTCATTTCATACTAGCTTTGCATTAAATTCTAAGAGCTTGTTTAGGGTTATCCAATAGCTAGATGTTAAGTTAAAGAGCTCGCTTTAATTTAATACACTTAAGGAAGAATTCGTTAATCAGAGCGTATTGATTAATTGGAGTTGATAAATTGGAGAAGGAATAGTAACACGTTGCATGGGAAAGATAAAAACGAGTTGTTGACACAACCGAACCCGAGAACTAGATATTTATTTCAATTGTTTTATTTGATCTTATCTTTTGTCATTTGATTTTTATTCAAAATTCTCAAAACCCCCCACTTTCCTATATTAATTGATAAAGACAACTAGATTAAGCACCGTTCCTCTTGGGTACCCTTACTTACCACTTCTACATTAATTTGTAGTTTTGAAACCGAGTAAGGAAATAAAAAATTAAACTTTGGCGCGCCGCGACAAACGCGACCAAGTTTTTGGCGCCGTTGCCGAGAAACGGTTAACGAATTTAGTTGCTTTTATTAATTAATTTTTTTAAAAAAAAAAAATCTTTTTCACTTGTATGCATAATACCCGATCTACTAATCGAATTCTTGAAAGTTTCGATCCAGAAATCGAGAAATTCATTCGAAGACGAATAAGACAAGCAAAACAAACCGGACGAGAAATGGCATAAAACAATAACGAAAGAACTCTCAAACAACGCAACTCCCGGTTACTCAACAACCTTTGTGTATCACCTTTCCAACCGTAGAAGAAGGTAAAACTTTCGAGCTGAAATCCGGTTTGATACATCTTCTACCTTCTTTTCATGGACGATCCGGCAAAGATCTATATCGACACTTGAAGGAGTTTCATGTGGTGTGCGATAGCATGAAACCCCCAGGCATCACTGAAGAGCAAATCAAGCTCAGAGCCTTTCCATTTTCACTAAAAGATGCCGCCACATATTGGTTATACACTTTACCACCAGGTTCAGTCATAACATGGAATCAAATGAAGCAACTTTTCCTCGAAAAGTACTTCCCAACTTCAAAGACCGCAAATATCAGGAAAGATATCTCTGGAGTACGCCCAAACAATGAAGAAACTCTTTATGAGTATTGGGAGCGTTTCAAAAAGCTCATTGCAAGCTGCCCGCATCACCAAATCAGTGAAAACCTCCTAGTGCAATACTTCTATGAAGGTTTATGTCAATCAGACAGAAACATGGTTGATGCTGCTAGTGGAGGCGCATTGATGAACAAAACCCCTGCTGAAGCCAGAACACTGATTTCAAACATGGCTGAAAACACTCAACAATTCAGTACAGACCGGGAGATGAACATTCGAAGAGTTAACGAGGTAAGTAATTCCAATATTGAAAGCCAACTTTCTGAACTAACACATCTTCTCAAATAAATTGTTGTAGGAAACAATCCGCAAGTCAAAGCATGTGGCATATGCACAAATCTAGGACATCCTACAAATGCTTGTCCTGTTCTACAGGTGGATAACAACGAACAAGTGAACTCAACAAATAATTTCCCATTACCAAGACAATAATACAATCCGTACTCAAACACCTATAATCCAAGATGGCGAGACCACCCCAATCTGAGCTATGGAAACAACAAGCCCCCAGGATTCTTCCCTAACAAGCCTCAAGGCTAATTCCAACAACATGGGAATTTTCAACCCCAATGGCAATTTCAACAAAAATCTCAACAATCAGGTATGTCTCTCGAGGATATGGTGAAAACATTAGCAACTAACACTGTGAAATTTCAATAGGATTCCAAGGCAAGTATTCAAAACTTGGAAAATCAAATGAGTCAGTTGGCAACTGCCATTAATCGACTGGAAGTACAATCTGGAGGGAAGTTACCATCTAAACCTGAGGTAAATCCAAAGAATGTTAGTGCCGTAACCTTAAGGAGTGGAAAAGAGATCGAAAACCCTCACAAAGAAATTCCCACACATGAAGACAAAGAAGAAAAGCTTGAAAAGGAAGTAAGTCCTAACTCTCATATCGTTACTAAAACAATTCCTCCCCCTTTTTCGAGTAAATTAGCGAAAACCAACAAAGATGACAAGGAAAAAGAAATTTTGGACACATTAAGGAGAGTAGAAATCAACATTCCATTGTTATATGCAATCAAACAAATTCCACGCTATGCTAAGTTTTTGAAAGATCTTTGCACTAACAAACGGAAATTGATGGGAAATGAAATGATAAAAATGGGAGAAACAGTTTCAGCAGTGTTCCAGAAAAAGTTACCTTCAAAATGCAAAGACCCGGGTATGTTCACTGTCCCTTGCACCATAGGCAATCACCACATTGACAAAGCACTTATAGATTTATGAGCATCCATAAATGTCATGCCTAGATCCTTGTATGCTTCATTAAATTTAGGAAAACCGAAAGAAACTCACGTAATTGTGCAACTAGCTGATCGTACCAATGCATACCCGGATGGAGTGATAGAAGATGTGCTAGTCAAAATAAATTGTTTAGTTTTCCGCTTGATTTTTACGTGTTTGATATGGCTGATGAACATTCACCTCACCCTACACCTATCATATTGGGACGTCAATTTCTTTACACTTCTCGCACTAAAATTGATGTCTATGAGGGTACACTATCCATGGAATTTGATGAGGAAAAAGCGAACTTTAATATTTTTGATGGTTCATTGCGCCTAATAACGCTTTGTTCTCGTCTTTGCAATCAATTCAACTAATCCTTTTTGCAAGAACGTGTAAGTTGAATTGCGAGCCAAGACAACACAAAAGATTGAGCCAAAGTACAATTACCTCATCTCAAGAAGGAAGCCATGGAAAGAAATGAGACCAAAAAAATTTGGAGAAGAATTCAAGAAGGACTCAAGAAATCAAGACACTTTCGAGAAGCCATCGAAGACAAAGTGGAGCTGCAAAGGATTTGAGGAATCCTACTTGATAAATGGGAACTGTGTTGAGCTAACGACCATAAACAAAAGCGCTTCTTGGGAGGCAACCCAAGCATTTTCTCTTATTTTTATCTTTCTTTTGAAATTTTCGTTGTTTATATTTTTATTTCTCCGTTTTTTTTATCTAACGTACTAAGGAATATGTTGCCTTGTAACTGTAGAAGGAAAAGGCCTAACCATTGGGAAGCAACTTTTTGAACGTGATCACTAGCACCCATCCGAAGATGTAAAACTACGTCTCATTAGTTTGAGAAGTATCTGAGTTGGACGCTCGCTTCTAAACGTTTCTCCCATTTGTTGGTTCTTGTGGGGCTGTTCTTTATTGAATGGTAAACATACCTATGTGTCATGTGGCGATATGGAGGACCTTTTCATTAAGGTTTCTTGCTCTTGGATTGTCGAAGTATTCCTCAAAAGTGCTACATTGTGCAACCACCATCCCCAAATCGGCACGCCTTATTGCTTACCATAGGGGAGTTTCTATTTCTTCTCTTTTTCATGCTTTCTATATTTCTACATTGGAGACAATGTAGAATTTAAGTGTGAGGGAGTGGCATATTGTGGCTCATGTGTGATTTTTTTTTTTTTTCGACGATTTTGCATGAGATAGCAACTTTTGAAAATGATTGAGCTTAATTTGCGTGACTTAGCTGAAACTACACGATCCCAAAAAATAAATAAATAAAATTTGTTGTGTTCTGTTCTTCTCTATGCATAGCTGGCTAAAATTACCTGAGCACGTTTATAATGTAATTTACTATCATTTTCTGGAACACAAATTGAAGGTTGAAAATGTTGATTTTTTTTTATAACTTTCTAGACCATAGTAAACTAACTTTTTCTTTTTTTTTTCTATCCATTCGTCCTGGTCAAGGTAACCTGGAAACATCAATTGTTAGCAAGGTGGAGTTATAATTGCATGGTATCTGTTTTTTGTGAATGTGCCTTTTATTTATAGAGTTTAAAAAGTTTGGAAAAAGCATTGACCTATGCTGAGAATGAATTTTACTTTTATGTTTGAAATAAAGAGAGGGACCACAGGAAAGAGCTACCTACCTCAGAGTGTGAAGCCGTCACCTTGAATGGGTGAAGAAGGCTGCCTCCAATGAAAGGGGTTTAGTGTGAAAGCTACCTGGGGGTAAAAGTCTAAAAGAAAATTGAAAAACTCTTCTTCTTCTTCTTTTTCTTCTTCATTAAAAAAAAGAAAACCATAAAAAAAAGAAATGTGATAGCTACCCAGTGAAGTGAGATAAATAAATTTCCTCGGTGGTTTGAAGTGCTCAATCTAAACACTCTTTAAATTGAAGACATATTTGCGATAAAACACCTGCCATGCCCTTTTTTTTTCTTTGCAGTGCTAACAATTGATGATTTTTGGTGAACAGAGTAATTTTTAGGATCCATGGGAATCATTGTAAAATAAGAGTGGGATCACGAGAGATGAAAGGAAATATTTGACTATTTCGGGTCAGGATTTGGATAGATCATCGTAAGCTTTCATTTGGTTCCAGTTAGTGATGGGATGATAACCTCAATTGCACACACTCACAAGCCATTGTGTATTTGAGAAGAAGTGAAATTTTTATGGTTCGGGAGAATGTTTAATAAGCAAGTCACTATCTGTAGTTGGATTTCACCGTTTAAAGTCGTTTATCTTATGTAAAATCAGTGTGTTGTTTGTGTCATATGGTTAGTTTTCGAGGGCGAACAACAGTCTAAGTGTGGGGGAGTTTGATAAGTGCTAAAAAAGCACTTAAATAACTCTTCTATTTTACGTATTTATATGTTTTATTTGTATTATATGTTTATTTTTATGTGTTTTCCTTTTATTGTGTGTTTAGAGTCACAAGAAATCAAAAGGAGCCAAAATGGATAAAAATGGAGCGAAAATGGAACTTGGGACCGAAATGCAAGCAAATTCAAAGATGGAGGGTCTCCGATGCAATTTTATGAAAAGTTGTTTTTACAATTTTCTTGTGCCAATATTAAAGAATATCAAAAGAGGATTTCCACATTTTTGTCGGATCCCAAATCGGAGTTTCCTAGTGAAAGTTATGGCCATTTGAAGAGAAAGGACAAAGCGTAAAAAATCAGCAGCTCGAATTTACTACCGCAGTTCAGTAATTTGACCATAACTTTTGCTACATAATTCGGATTGCCCTCCACTTTATATTGTTGGAAAGGACACTCAGAGGGCTACAACTTTGAGGTTGACATCTTCAAATGATTCGGATCATATCATGGTTAAAAATGGGTAAAACCGAGAGTGATGTGAATGGAGGATTTCTTGGGCCATGTTTTGGTAGAAAATTCATAACTTTCTATTAAAATATCAAAAAGAGGAAATTCCAATTGCACAATTCAGCCAAGATGCTTACCTATACCATGATACAATATTTGAACAAATGGAGCAATTTAATATCATGATTTGATGGTTACCAATTAGTAGATTTATAATGGAGTAGTTGTACAATTTTTTATCATATTTTCTTGTGAAATTTTGCCTATAAATAGAGGCATTTGTAAAGAAGGAAAACACAACTTAGTAGGAGTGAATTAGCTAGTAGTTCTCTCCAACTTTCTCTCCAATAAAATTTTCTTCTTCATTTGTTCTTAGTTTTAGTTTGAAGCTCTTAGCTTTCCATATTCCGGCGGATCAATTCTTCGCTAAGTTTCTCTTTTCCTTTTATTTCTCTATTTATTTCTTAGCATTTATTTACTTGTTTTCTATATTTTGCGTAAATTACTTGTATAATCTATCATATTGTGGTGGTAATACAAGGCGAACACTCGCTAAAAAGTATGAAACCTCGCAAATATGAGTAGTTAGACTTTTCTATCTAGTTCGAGGGGGACGTTGTATTCAACTAACATGTGGTTATCTTTTCTAACTCTTTAGTAACGTTTTATCTATTCCTCTACTTAAATTTGCTGATTTGTTATGCTTTTAAACCCGTTTTGAATTTATGTGATTATTGCATTCACTTTGACCAATTGAATCAATTAATCTTTAAATTCAAGTTATGTGCTAGGATTGGAACTTTTGATCCGTGAATTGTCACTAGATTCCAATCCACAAGAGCAAATGAATATCGTGCATATTTGTTAACAAATCAACTTAGATGTATTAATTCGAGCTTGTGAAATTATTCATCTAATTCAACTCATTCTTCTCGTTCATTTCATACTAGCTTTGCATTAAATCCTAAGAGCTTGTTTAGGGTTATCCAATAGCTAGATGTTAAGTTAAAGAGCTCACTTTAATTTAATACACTTAAGGAAGAATTGCTAATCGAGCGTATTGATTAATTGGAGTTGATAAATTGGAGAAGGAATAGTAACACGTTGCATGGGAAAGATAAAAACGAGTTGTTGACACTACCGAACCCGAGAACTAGATATTTATTTCAATTGTTTTATTTGATCTTATCTTTTGTCATTTGATTTTTATTCAAAATTCTCAAAACCCCCCACTTTCCTATATTAATTGATAAAGACAACTAAATTAAGCACCGTTCCTCTTGGGTTCGACCCTTACTTACCACTTCTACATTAATTTGTAGTTTTGAAACCGAGTAAGGAAATAAAAAATTAAACTTTGGCACGCCGCGACAAACGCGACCAACATGCCTAGAATCTCTAGAAGTTTGAAATAGAGCATTGAAATTGAAATATACCTATATTTCAATTTATGTTGTGATGTACCATTAAAACTTGATTGTTCATGTACCAATTAAAAGTTCATATCACTCCAAGAAATTGAACATTTACAGATGGCTAAATCGTTCTTATAGCCTTTGCATATAGAGTAATAGGAGCAACGTTGTTGCTTTTACTCTACAAGCACCAGTATGTCATTGCTGTTGCGCTCCAAGCACGAGGCTATAGAAACAACTATCGCCTCTAAAAGTCCTTTTTTGGAAGTGTGTACCAATTAGAAGTTTATGTTGTCTTCTACCAGAAGTTACGTATATTTATCGATTTTCTTATTTTTATACAAAAATGACTTCGAGTTATTTGTTCTCTAAAAAGTGTGGCAGATGTATTCAAACAATAGACATATATCTTATGAGCTCTTTTTACATCTACCTCAAGCATATATATTTATGTTGGCGTTGTTAGAATTCTTCAATTCAATTTTTTTAATATTGCTAATATTATTAATATTTACTTGCATGATTTTGTGTTTATATGTTTTTGGAAATTTTAAAATCAATTATAGAGCAAATGCTTTGTTATAAATCTATTATATAAATTCCTTTTTAGAAATAAATTGTATTACATTAAAAACTTATTTTGCTAATAAGTTTTATGTAGTGGAAATTTCAATGAAGAAAATTATAAAATAATATATTATTTAAATCCTTTAATAATTAATAATTAAGTGGAGTTGTATAAAAATTATAATAATCTTGTAAATTGCAACGATTAACATTTAAAAAACAAAAAAATGAAATATATATGCCTCTTTAATGCTTTTTTGAGAATCTTTTAATGTTTCATAGTCATTGGCCACATTTATCTGGTTTTTCCAAATTAAATATTTTTATAATTTTGTTTCTAATGAACAAGAATTTTGTTTTAGGTTAATAATAGTTTTATCTATTTATGTTTACTAATTTATCAATTGTGATGCAAGATAATAATCACTCCCAAACAAAATCAAATACAAACATTGTGTGGCATTACAATTATAAAGATTACTAAGTTTTATCATAGCCACCTTTACAGTAAAATTTGAACATTTGAGACATGGATGCCAAATTCTATTAATTAAATTGACATGTGCTATAAAATTGAGACTTACCAATGTTAATGTTCCCCGTGCAACAGACAGGAGTGATACTAGTTTGCATGGAAAGATAATATTTTCTAGGAAATTGAAATGTCTGAACACATTTCCATGGAAAATAAATTTTAGAGTGTGTTTGATTGAAAGATGGAAAAGTAAGTGGAATTTCAATTCAATGGAATTTCCCCTAAAGAATTTCAATTCCTTGATTTCAAGGAAAATGTCCCAATTTTGGCCTAACATAAAAATCATATTCCATGGAAGAATTTCAATTCCTTCATTTCAGGGAAAATGTCCCCATTTTGGCCTAACAAGGAAACCATATTATGTGGAAAATAAATTGTGAATTTCAATTCCTTCATTTCAAGAAAAATGTCCCCATTTTGGTCTAACATAAAAATCATATTGCATGGAAAACAAATTGTGTTTGACTTAAAGATGGAAATTTTGGTTGGAAAACATTTTCTACCCTATTTTCCCACCCCTATATGAAATCGGAAAAATAACATGCGCACTATCACCTGATTCTATCCCATGCCATTGTACGCGCGATCATATGGTTCACCTGGGTTTCACAAGATTGTGCATGATGTGGCCTCCGTGATCGCCTAGGAATGTGCAGGCAAATTTTCCATTTCGTGACTTTTTTTTAAAAAAAAAACAAACAGGGGTTAAAAAAAGTAATAACAAGTATTAAGAAAACTCACAAACGTACTTTTAAAAGGGCAATTATATTGACACCATGCATTTTATTCATCTCACCACATTTTCGATATTCGCCAAAATAATCATAATGAAAATGACATTGAAAAACCATTTCATTCGAAACCTCGCATATGTGCTTTGTTTTCATTTTCATCTCCCTTTTCTTTCTATTCTTTTCCCCTCATCTTAATTTCTTATGCACACCACAAACCTTTTAAAACCCCTAATGAATTCATTTTATAATAAAAATTCATAAGACACTTATATTTCTTTTACACAAAGCGGCATTAAAAATTTATATATATATATATATATATATATATATAATACCAGAGTATTTCACCCTATTTTTAATTCATTTTTGAATGTATTCTAGCCTAAACTCTATTTTCATTATTTATTTATTTTTAATTGGCTTAATTAATACGGTTTAATCTAGCTAACAAATGTATTTAATATAATGGCTGTATAATTCTCTTCCAATTTAAACGGGTTTGTTCCCTTATCCTTACATAGTCCCCTTCCAAATTAAAACGCAAATTGATTAATCCAAATCTCCCAAATTGATTCACAATTATCACTTTTCCCCGATTTCTGATTTTTCATTGCTGAAAATTATACTAATAAATCTATATGTCATTGCTTAAATCACCTAATTACCGTTCCGATTTATTTATCCAACTATCTTGCTCCCTTTCTCCAAGTTTGTGAAATCTATTTGTCATAATGCAATCCATTTTCCTACACTTCACAAGAAGCAGCAACCACAAGGGCTTGGTATGGATCACTATCCAGATTGCTCATCTCTACCGCCAGGGCTTCCATCTTCTGCTTTTCTGCACCGTCCCTTCCCCATCTCGGCCTTCCATGGCTCTATCCATCTCCAGTCGACTCTGACGCCACCTCTCCTTCACTAATCCCAGGTGTACTTGTTGGGGAACTAGGCGTTGCTAATTCCGCTTAAGATCAGTGGGACACAAAAATAATATGCGACTGAGAAAAAAATAATGGACGCTAAAATAAGCACAAAATAAAACACCGAGATTTAACGTGGTTCGGCCAAACTGCCTACGTCCACGGACCCACACCAAAATATTTCACTATTACAAAAGGAGGAGTACAAAAATACCACACTGTATTTTCTCTGCCTACGCAAAGGCCTTATCACTCCACTCACTTTTATCTCTCGTGTATAACTTCTACACTGAAGCTCTCTCTTTCTCTCTACACAAGATAGCTCTCTCTTTCTCTCTACACAAGATGCTTTTAGTTTTTGGTGGTGTTGAGATTTTTGGGTAGTATTTGTGGTGCATAAATGTCTCGTATTTATAGGGAGACATTGGAGACAAAAGCACAATTCATTAACACTAATTGTGTCAATTAATTTGCTAATAGAGTTATTGGCACCTAATCCTGGAAAACCTGCACCACATGAGTCACCATTCTTTGACTTCTTTTGAAAAAAGTTGGCCAATTTGTGTCCATGCTTTAACCAATCCACTAACAATCTCCCACTTGAAGACTGATTTCAATCTGTCTTCACAATCTGGTTTCACCTTAGGACATCTCATTTTGTAGCTTCGTGAAAAATATGATGTGGGTCACCACCTCTGTCTTCATTGCAGAAGACCAACTGAAGCTGAGCATAGCTCCAGTTTCTCCTTGGTTACTGTCTTCGTCATCATGTCGGCTGGATTCTTGCTGCCTTGAATCTTTTCAAGCTTCAACACTCCATCTTCCAAAAGTGATCTGATGAAGTGATAACGGAGTCCAATATGCTTGGTTCTTGAATGAAATGCCGAGTTCTTTGCCAGATGTATCGCACTCTGACTATCACTGTGCAAAACATTCTTCTCCTGGTTGAAACCCAATTCTGCCAACAAACCTTGTAACCATATCATCTCTTTGCTAGCCTCGATCGCTTAATGATTCGCTACGTAGTTGATAACGCAACAATCTTCTCAGATCTGCGAAATCCAACTTACCGCAGTGTAGCACCAATCAGTAAAGACATAACTCGTAGTGCTTCTCCGCGATCTACCTCGCCAAAGAAAATCAGATCTACAAAACCTCGTAGTGTCGTCTCGCCTCGTCTAAAGCATAAGCATTTATTAGTAGTTCCCCGTAGATATCTCAATATCCACTTTACTGCATCCCAATGCTGCTTTCCAGGATTATCTGCTCACAATTCCCACTGCATGAGCAATATCTGGTCTGGTACAAACCATGGCATACATCAAACTTCCAATGGCTGAGGCATATGGAATTTTAGCCATGAAGTTTCTTTCCTCCTCTGTCTTGGGAGACTGGTCGTTGGATAGACGGAAATGATTAGCTAATGGCGTGCTGACTAGTTTTGCACTGCTCATGTTGAACCTTTGCAGGATTTGATCAACATACTTGGCTCCGTGATAACCGCAGAAAACACCCTTTTGCTTGTCTCTACAAATTCTCATCCCTAGAATTTGCTTTGCTTCACCCAAGTCTTTCATTTCGAATTCCGCCGATAGTTGCTTCTTCAACTTCTTGATCTCATCCATGTCCGAACCGGCTACTAACATGTCATCGACATAAAGTAGCAAAATGATATAGTTGGACTCGAATCTCTTGAAGTAGCAACAATGGTCAGGATTACACTTCGTGTAGCCATTTTTCTACATAAATCCATCAAACTTATTGTACCACTGTCTAGGTGCTTGCTTTAAGCCGTATAGGCTCCTCTTCAATTTGCACACCAGCTTCTCCTTACCCTTAACTGAGAAGCCTTCTGGTTGCTGCATATAGATTTCCTCATCTAAGTCACCATGAAGGAAAGCAGTTTTCACATCTAACTGCTCCAAGTGCAAGCCCTCCGCTGCAACAATGCTCAACACTGATCGAATTGTTGTCAGCTTCACAACTGGCGAAAATATCTCTGTGTAGTCAATTCCTTCTTTCTGCTGGAAACCTTTGACTACCAATCTCGCCTTGTATCTTTTCGAACCATCATGTTCTTCTTTGATTTTGTACACCCATTTATTGTTGAGAGCTTTCTTCCCTCTTGGCAACTCAGCTAGTTCCCACGTCTGGTTGGAGATAAGAGATTTTATCTCGTCTTTCATTGCAAGCTCCCACTTAACAGAATCTCCCATCTGACATGCTTCGTCATAGCATTCAGGTTCACTGGCGTCAGTGAGCAACATGTAGTTCATGTACTTTCGATTCGGAACATGAGGTTGACTTGACTTCCTCACAATGGAAATTGGAGCTTGAGACTGTGGTGAATCAACCTCCGAGACGGGCTCCTCTGTCTGCAGACTCTCATCTTTCTGCTTCGACATACTGCCTTTTGGAGTATCATCCAGAACATATGTTGGATCGTCGTTTGTTGTGTCATTAGACTGAACTGCATTTCTGTCCTTGTACATTACATTTTCATTGAATATGACATCCCGGCTTCTGATGAGCTTTTTGTTCTGGTCATCCCAAAAGCCGTACCCGAACTCGTCTCCACCATATCCAACGAAAGTACACTTTAGTGATTTGGAGTCTAACTTACTCCTGGCATTATCACTAATGTGCACATACACGACACAACCGAACACTTTCAAATGAGAAAGTTTCACTTCTTTTCCGCTCCAAACTTCTTCTTGTATCCTGTACTTCAATGGTACCGACGGTCCACGATTAACTAGGTATGCCGCCGTATTGACAGCTTCTGCCCAAAACTGTTTTGGCAGGTCTGCATGTATTCTCATGCTTCTGGCTCTTTCTGTCAATGTCAGATTCATGCGTTATGCAACTCCATTCTGTTGCGGTGTTCCTGGCAACGTTCTCTCCAACTTGATGCCATTTTGGTAACAAAATTTCTTGAACGCCATATCTTCGTACTCTCCACCATTGTCAAATCTCAACTTCTTTACTTGCAAACCAGTTTCATTTTCCACCATGGCCTTCCACTTCTTGAATGCCTCGAACACATCGGATTTGTGTCTCAAGAAGTAAACCCACACCTTTCTCGAGTGGTCATCAATGAAAGTCACGAAGTATGACTTTCCGCCAATCGATGAAACTGCAGTTGGACCCCACACATCTGTGTGGACAAGTTCAAGCTTCTCTTTCTTCAGAGTTCTGCCACTTGTATTGAAACTCACCCGTTTCTGCTTCCCGAAAACGCAACTTTTGCAAAAGTCTATGTCAATAGACTGAAGCCCTGGTAGTTTCCCTTTTGAATGCATGTACTTGAGCACTTTCTGGCTCATATGCCCAAGTCTTTGGTGCCACAGGTTCGCATCTTTGCTATCAAGAATCGCGATCGTCACACGCATTAAATGGGTTGTGTATAGGGTGCCACTATCCTTGCCACGTGCGATTATCATGGCCCCCTTGGTGATTTTCCAATTATCACCAGAGAAGCTTGTGTCACATCCTTCTCTTGACAATTGTTTGACGGAGATCAAATTTTTCCTCAACTCTGGAATATGTCTCACGTCCTTCAATTTCCATACAGATCCATTGACATTGATCTGCACTTCTCATATGCCCACCACGCTGCAAGGATGATCGTCTCCGAGATATACTTCTCCGAAGTTTTCCGACACATAATTTGCAAAAAAGTGTCGATTTGCGATGGCATGGAAAGATGCTCCAGAGTCTATTACCCAATAGTCGACCTTCTTCTCCATGGAACATATCAACGCATCACGCATTTCTTCGGTCACGATATTGACCTCGGTCTTGTTCTCCGTTTCCTTTGGAGCTGCCCTACACTGATTTTTGTAGTGTCCAACCTGACCGCAATTCCAACATTCAACTGACTTTGACTTGTTGGAATTTACGTGATTTTGGATCTCGGTCGCCATTCCTCGACTTGCTCGCCCACGCCCATGCCCTCTATTTGAATTTACGTCTCTGCTATCTCACGTGAAAGCGGCCGGTTGAAGTCAGATTCGACTGTCTCCGGATCTCCTCGGTCAAGATCATGCTTACAACGCCATCGAACTTCAACTTCGACTTGCCACGGGCCGATGGTCGTGGATCGTGTCATTCCAACTCTCGTGCAACCGCCCAAGAATTAATAGAGCTCGAACTTCATCACTAAAAGTGATTTCCACCGTGGTCAATTGGTCTACTACCTCATTGAATTCGTTGAGGTGTTCTCCAAATCTCCGCTTTCCATCATCTTCATATTGAACAATTTCTTGATCAAATGAACTTTATTTCTTTACGAGCAATTTGTTCATACATCTTTGGATAGAGTCGCCATGAGAGACGCCCGTTGTCTTCTCATTTTTAATGTTGAAAGCGACCGACTTTAATAGGGTCAATCTAATTGCGCCGAGTGCTTTTCGATCAAGCACCTCCCACTCGTCGTCTTTCGCGCCTTCTGGCTTTTCTTTCAACGGCTTCTATAGGTCCTTCTGATACAAATAGTCCCCCATTTGCATTTTCCAATATCCAAAATTTTTTCCATCAAACTTATCAATTTTGAAAATTCTCTCGTCTGTCGCCATTACTCCCACTCGAACAAAATGTGATTTTTCGAGAAATCGTTTCTGATGTGGAAGATCAGTCTATGCTGCAACCACAGAGCATACTAAAAATTTCAAGAGATATCACAAACAAAACTCTGATACCAATGTTGGGGAACTAGGCGCTGCTAATTCCGCCCAAGATCAGTGGGACATAAAAATAATATGCGACTGAGAAAAAAATAATGGACGCTAAAATAAGCACAAAATAAAATACCGAGATTTAACGTGGTTCGGCCAAACTGTCTACGTCCACGAACCCACACCAAAATATTTCAGTATCACAAATGGAGGAGTACAAAAATACCACACTGTATTTTCTCCTGCCACGCAAAGGCTTTATCACTCCACTCACTTTTATCTCTCGTGTATAGCTTCTACACTGAAGCTCTCTCTTTCTCTCTACACAAGATAGCTCTCTCTTTCTCTCTACACAAGATGCTTTTAGTTTTTGGTGGTGTTGAGATTTTTGGGTAGTATTTGTGGTGCATAAATGTCTCGTATTTATAGGGAGACATTGGAGACAAAAGCACAATTAATTAACACTAATTGTGTTAATTAATTTGCTAATGGAGTTATTGACACCTAATCCTGGAAAACCTGCACCACATGAGTCACCATTCTTTGACTTCTTTTGAAAAAAGTTGGCCAATTTGTGTCCATGCTTTAACCAATCCACTAACAGTACTAATATCCCTAATATGGTCCACTAATATCCCTAATATGCTTTCTGTTCATTCTCATTCATTTTCTCTTTCACTTGGAAATTTTAAATTGAAATTCACCTAGGTGTTCTTTTTTCACTGAATCCTGAAAATTTTAGTTGTAGAACCCTAAAGAAGCTCCTTTTAACCTTCATTGTAAATCCCCCTATATCTTCATTATTTGTAGCGTTGGCCTTTTGGCCTTTTAATTTCTTTTGAGTTTCGATAGATATTCTTTATTTCCTCAACTTATCCACTATGCTATCCAGATCATGTATTTGGATACTTTGCTTTAATTGGGTGGAATTTGGTTTTCAACAATGATAAACTGATCTTTGTTCCTACAGTTCATTGCTAAACTTATTGAAAGATCTAACTGATATTTAGTTTATTAGTGCGTGTATTATATAGCGTTTCATTGCTAAAATTACGAAAGGTTTGCCAAGGCAAGTCAAATGAGTCTGGAAATGGAGATGAAATTGTGCTAGGTTGAGGCTTGTGAACGTGCTATTAGAAGGGAGTGAAAATCCTTTAATGCGAAGTATGAATAGGATAGAGGGTACGTTGCAGTCAATGTTTGAAAAGGCGAAATTAGGTGCTGAGGTAGTTTTCCCTTATGAGACGAGGCGTAGCCTTAAGGTGCATTGAGGTGTAAGCCTCGAACAAAAATTCAAAACATTGCCAAAAAATGCAACTTAGCATATTTTACTCGAATAGTCAATAAAAGTGTACTTAAAAGAAAATAGTTCATACACTAGTACAAAAATGAACTTAGGTGGCGGTTGTTTTAGACTTAGGGTGGCGGTTTTTTTATCGCCACCGAAATCAGCGACACCCAAAGTCGTCAAAAGGGTGGCGGTTGAAAAAACGCCACCCAAAATAGACTTAGGGTGGCGGTTGTTAAAAACAACCGCCACCTTTTATTATTATTTTTTTTAAAAAAAGGACTTAGGGTGGCGGTTGCAGGACACAACCGCCACCCTAAGTCGACTGAGGGTGGTGGTTGTGTCCAACAACCGTCACCCTAAGTTTTTTTTTTAAAAAAAAAAAAGCACTTAGGGTGGCGGTTCAAGTGCAAAACCGCCAGACTAAGTCCACTTTTTTTTTATGATATGAGCGATGGAAAACAAACGAAATAATTTTTATTCAAAACCAATCGCATCCAATTACAACAAAATGAACAATCTAAGAACAAAAACACAAAATTATAAGATGAAAAGCTAAAAATTGCGTTTTGAGGCCTTAGATGACCTCAGATCGGCCTGAAATATGGGCCACAGTAATAGCAGTGAGTGTTGTAGATCTCGTCGCGACGATTCCGGAATGTACTCGTGGACTGAAAACGGACATCGTATGCAAAAGTTATTGCCATTTAAAGTTTGCATGCTCAAAAACTCGAAAAAAATTATAGTAACTATTATACAAAAATAAACGAGATTGACATGAGCAAAAGATCAAAGAAGCTTACCTTACTTAAATTATGGCACCGATTTGTGAAGAAATTGCACTTAAATATGATTTCAAACCATGAATATATAAAGAAATTTCGAAAAATTTTCAAAAGAAGGAAAAACTCAGAAGCGGGAATACCATATCTGATGATTTGGTGGAATATTTAAAGGGAAATTGTGGCGGTTGTAGTAAAAAACCACAACCCAAAAGTATTTTAATAATAAAAAAAATAAAAAAACGGGTGGCGGTTGTTAGCTTACAACCGCCACCCTATGTACTAATTTAATTTTTTTTTTTTTAATGTTCGTTTAGGGTGGCGGTTGTTAACACGACCGCCACCCTAAACCAACTTAGGGTGGCGGTTGTTTTACACAACCGCCACCCTATGTACTATTTTTTTTTTTTTTTTTACGTTGGTTTAGGGTGGCGGTTGTGTTAACTTAGGGTGGCGGTTGTTTTACACAACCGCTACCCTATGTTCTTAATTTTTTTTTTAACGTTGGTTTAGGGTGGCGGGTTTTTGCTATGACCGCCACCCTTTCTTAATTCCGAGCATCAATGGTGGCGGTTTCAATGAAAACGCCACCTAATGGGCGTCACCTAATGTCACTTGTGTACTAGTGATAGAAATTGAAATCAAGAAACAAATAAATCAACGAAGTCTTAAAATTTGGGATTGGATCATTAGTCATCAGTGAAAAATGCAGATTATTAACACTTGGAAGTATGAAACTCCTAGCTGTGACTATAGTGTCTTTCACCCTTTGGAGTTGGGAAAACCAGTCCGAACATGTTAAAATTGATTGCAGATGCAGCTGGATTGGAGTGGAAGGCCTACCTTTGAACATATGGAATATCCATTTGTTCAAAGTGGTTGGTTTTCTGTGCGGTGGCCTATTTGATGTTATAGAAATACAATGGAGTTAAAATCCTTAAATCATGCCAAACTGAGATTAAGAGGAAACGAGCAAGGGTATATTCCAGAAGAAGTTTCACTGCCCTATGGAGGAAGAAGAATTACTTTAAAATTCTTTAAACTGAATGATCGTAAACAAAGATTCTTTGGAACCCTTGGGACACTGAGAAAAAAGGTAAACAACATGAAGAGAACAAAAGCTAAGAAAGATATGGGACATGACGTGGCAGAGACTCCATACATCATTGACACAGATGGCAAAACAGGAAAGGACAAATCAGTAACAGCGGATGCAATTAATACAGAGGACGGTGGAAATCTTGAAAGGGAGAAAGATCAAAGATCGAAGAACCTGGCTCATAATACTCCTGCAACAAACGAGGAAAACATAATCAGCATTCAAAGGATTTTTGAGAGAATCAATGGAAATTTGACTTTGAGAGTAGTACCTGCAGAGGATCATCTGAGAATTACGGCTTCTCCTCCTATCAAGATGACAGAGGCGGAGGGTGGTTTTAAAAAATCTAAAGAAGTTGGGGCTCTATCTCAAATGGGCTTTTTAGAGTGGGCCTCGAATCAGGAAGATGAATCAATTTCAAGAACAGATCTTACAAGAAGCTCAATTAAATTTTCAGGTAAAATATACCAAAGGAAAAAGTCCTTTGAGCCCAATTGTGGATCTGTTAAGATACTAGAAGCCCTAAAAGGCTTTGATTTTGGGCAACTTAATATCAACAACCCATTTCGTCTAAATCTAACACAGTGGCTAAGAAACACCCCCAAACACAGACCAATTTCTACTGGGCCTCCCAAGATGAATTCGATAGAACTGTGTATAGCAAAGCAGCGTATCAAAGCCTCAGTCTTTCTCGTCAATAATCAGATTTTCATGCATGGTGAAGTTTTTAACAGTGAAATAGGGGAAATCAAGCAGATGGAAGACTGCAAAACTAAATTCAAAAGTAAATCAACCTTGTGTTTTGACGACAACGAAAAGTATGAAGCTTATGAAGAAATAGTTGAACAAGTGGAGGAACTAGGGAGACATATGCAAACGAGAATGAAGGAAACTAATCAAGCTACTGAAACAAACGATTTTATTGATATAGGGCAGCATATTGAGGATGAGGAAAACATGGAGAATCAGTGGAATTTTGTTGCAGATATAGAGGAGTTAGAGAACAGCGATGGGGATAATTATGTGTCTGAAACAGAGGCAGACGAGGAAGACATTGACATCGGGGACTTGTTCATTGAAGCAAAAAGACCTAATCTAGATAACAATGACCAAAGAATACCGACATCAAAGACACAATCTGCAAAAACACGAACAAAGCCACACAATTCTGAAGAAGAAAATATCAGTAAACACGCTAAAGCGCTTGATCCAAACTCAGAAATACTTCCTACTAAGGTTTTTGATCTTCCGGGTCCCTCCACCAATACTCAGATATCTACTAAACCAGGTTCTATCTATCCCTCTTGCTCTAATCTGGTAATTTCTGAATGTATCCCATATTCCTGCATTGAAAGTACTCGTGTGTTGGGTAAGGGGGGATTAACGTTAACTGTTACCACCAATGATTTGAATGGACAATCAGCTGTGTCTAATTTTCAGAGGGCTAGTGATTCTGATTCTTTGGGGTTGCCATTATTTTTGTTGAGAGATAAGGAAAACAGAGAAATTCTGATCATTAATGGGGAAAATCCAAAGTTGGAAGAAGTTGAGAAATTAGCACCGATCCTAAATAGATTGAATCTAGCCCTTGTGCCTCTACATGAAGTTGAGAAATTAGCACCGATCCTAAATAGATTGAATCTAGCCCTTGTGCCTCTACATGACAAAAAGAAAAAAGGATTCTCAAAACATCATGAGAAAGGAAAGAGTTCAGCACCGACTAGTAAGAATAAGGGAAAGAGAGAGTTGAAAAATCTTCAAAGTTGTATCAACTACGAGGAGATAAAATCACGTGGTTTGGAATCTCGAGAGATGGATAGTTCTCAATGAAGAAAATCAGTTGGAACGTCAGAGGATTGGGGAGAAGGGAAAAAGAAAATTGGTAAAAGAATTGTTATGCAAGGAAAAAATTTAAAAGAAATTGATTGGGAGTGTGTGGGGAACGAGATTTAAAGAATGGGCTTATCTACCTTCAATTGGAAAATCTGGGGGTATACTGTTGATGTGGGACTCAAAGGTGTTTGGGGAAAAGAGGTAATATTGGGAAATTTCTCAATTTCAGTCCTTTTATAGGCAATTGGAGGAGGGGAAGGATGGTGGTTCTCGAGAATATACGAACCATGCTGCCCAAAAGAAAGGAATGACTTCTGGAAAGAGCTAGGAGATCTATATGGGTTATGCGGAGAAAGATGGTGTGTGAGAGGTGATTTTAATGTGGTAAGATATCCCTCGGAAAAATAAAATGGGAGAAGATATACAAAAAGTACGAGGAAATTTGAGCAGTTCATAAAAGATGCAGTATTGAAGGATCTTAGGTTATTAAACACGGAGTTTACGTGGTCCAATATGAGGGAAACGTTGGCATGTTCAAGAATAGATAGGTTTCTGTTCACGGAAGGATGGGAACATATGGTAGAGGAAGTTAGACAAGAAGCCCTAGTTAGAGGACCTCGGATCATTGCCCCATTGTGCTTGACACAAACAGGTTCAAGTGGGGTCTTATTCCATTTCGATTCGAAAACATATGGCTAAGACACAAGGCATTCAAAAGGAATTGGAAGGTATGGTGGGAGAAATATAAGATGGAAAGATGGACATGATTCAAATTCATGGGAAAACTGAAAATGGTAAAAGAAGAATTGAAGAAGTGGAATAAGGTAGAATTTGGTGATGTGAGATTGGAAAAAAGGCAATCATGAATAGAATCGAGGAGATTGATAAGGAGGAAGTGAGACTAAACATAAGGGAAGAGGATAGAATAGAAATAAGGACGCTAAGGAGGAAATTAGGAAAAGTGATCACTAGAGAAGAAATTTCATGGAATCAGAAAACGAAAATCAAAGGAGTGAAAGAATGGGATAACAATACAAGGATGTTCCATAGAATTGCAAATGGCAGGAAGATAAACAATCTGATAAATAAGCTGGAAAGTAGATAGGGGACTATACTGAACAAGGAAGATGAAATCGAGAAGGAAATCATTGACTTTTTTGAGAATTTATTCAAGAAAAAGAAGGAGTCAATTTTGGTATTGAAGGACTAGAGTGGGCATCTATTAAAGTAGACTATAAAATGAAGTTGGAGCAACCGTTTCAAGTTGAGGAGGTTAAGAAGGCTCTTTTTGGTTGTGATGGAGATAAAGCACCGAAACCAGATAGTTTCTCAATGGCAGCCTTGAAAGAGGGTTGGGAAGTAATCAAAAGGGATGTTATAGAAGTGTTTAAGAATTTCATGACAATGGGATGGTGAATGCAAGGGTAAATGAAACGCTCATATGTTTAATCCCCAAGAAACTCAGTTCAGTGTCCATAAAAGATTTTCGGCCTATTAGTTTGGTTACATCTCGGTATAAACTTGTTGCTAAAGTTTTATCCTTAAGATTGAAGGAGGTTATGAGTGATACTATTGATATGGCCTAATGCGCATTTGCAAAAGGTCGACAGATATTGGACTTGGTTTTGATCGCAAATGAAATTGTAGAGGAATGCAGAATGAAGAAGAAAGAAGGTGTGGTCTTTAAAATAGACTTTGAGAAGGCTTATGATCATGTGTGTTGGGAATTCCCTGACTTTGTTTTAGAAAAGAAGGGTTTTGGGGGAAATGGAGAAAATGGATCTGGGGATGCTTGTCATCAGTGAATTTCTCAGTAATGATTAACGGTAAGCCAAAGGGAAAATTTGGAGCTTCTAGAGGATTGAGACAAGGGGATCCTCTATCACCTTTCTTATTTATTTTAGTGGGGGATGTGTTAAGTAAATTGGTAAACAAGGCGTGTGAAAGGAAGGTAATGGAAGGCTTCAAGATTGGAAGGAACAATGTGAGGGTCTCTCATCTCCAATTTGCGAATGATAGAATTTTTTTTCTGGAGAACAAGGATGAAAGCATCAATAATCTGTTGGGTATTTTGGATATTTTCTCTAAAACCGCAGGCTTAAAGCTAAACATGGCCAAGAGTACTATGGTGGGCATCAATCTTTCGGAGGGTAGAATGGAAGACATTGCTAGTAGACTAGGATGTGTAAAAGGAATATGGTCACTGAACTATCTTGGACTACCTTTGGGAGAAAACCCACGAAGCCTTTCCTTTTGGGATCCGGTGGTGGAAAGAATTGTTCGTAGGCTGGAGGGCGGGCACAAAGGCTGTTTATCCGATCCAGGAGGACGATTAGTACTCTTGCAATCTGTTCCCGGGAGCATACCCACATATTTCATGTCAAATTTCAAAATGCCTAGGAAGGTGACAAAGACGCTAGAGAAGATAATGAGGGAATTTTTTGGGAAGGTAAAGGTGAGAGTCATAGTGATCATTTAGTTAAATGGGAGATTGTCACGAAACCGAAACAACATGGTGGTTTAGGGATTGGGAACTTACACTTGAAAAACTGGGCCTTGTTAGAAAAGTGGCTTTGGCATTTTCCTTTAGAATCAGATTCAATTTGGCACTCTATTATTCTGAGTAGATATGATTTCCATTCAAATGGTTGGGATGCTAATTTTGACGTCAATGCCACTCTACGGGCACCTTGGAAATCCATTGCGAAGGTATGGGATAGATTTGTAGAATGCACCAAATTAGTTGTTGGGAAGGGTGATAAATCAGGTTTTGCTTAGATAAATGGGTGGGCGATCAACCAATCCAAGATCTATTTCCTCGACTATTTCGATTGTCAATTCACAAGTACTCGGTTATTAACGAAATCATTCACTTTTCACCCAATTCCATTCCATCGTGGAAACTTGAATTTTGCAAAAACTTTAATGACCGAGATGTTGATCATTTCATTTCTCTTTTGAGTTTGCTTGACACTACTAATTTTGATCCCTTTGTTTCGGATAAAAGAATTTGGAAAGGCCACTATTCAGGTAATTTCTCGTGCAAAACTTTCTTAGATGCTCTCTATCAACAATCTTGTGTTTCTAATTTCCCACAATTCAAATTCATTTGGAAAAGTGTGGTGCCATCAAAGGTCAAAGTTTTTGCTTGATTAGTGTCTTTGGGAAAGGTAAATACTTGTGATTTGTTACAGTTGAGAAAGTCGTTTTTGTATACTTTCCCATCATATTGCATCATGTGTAGGAGAGGGGATGAAAACATTGACCATGTTTTGATACATTGCGAGTTTGCTGCAGAAATTTGGAGTAGAATCTTGCACTTATTTGAGATTGTGGGTGGACGTCCAAGGTGATGGGCAGACCTAATTCTTATGAAATCGTCATTTGGAGGCAATGGAAAGGCAAAAAAGGAAATATGGAAGCTAATCGTAATGGCAGCAGCTTGGATATTGTGGAATGAGAGAAACAAAAGGATCTTCGACAATTTGGAGCAATTCGTTAATGATATTTGGGACAGCATTTTGTGTTCAGCAGGGCTTTGGGCTAAAGCAGCTGGGATCTTTGATGAAGCAGAAAATTTTTTATTTTGTTTAGACCCTTTTAGTTATCTTTGCACTATAGGATTGAGTAGCGGATAGACACTCATGTTTGGTTGTTGTTTCGTTGATGTTGCTTCGGTTTTTGGTGGATGACTTATCCACTTTTTTGTAACCTTTTTCTTTTTAATAAAATTATCTTGTTTCTTATAAAAAAATCATTAGTCATCACTCATCACTCATCACCATCATCCGTGGAACTGTTGTCATATCTAATTCCCAAATCATTTTCTTCATCTTCACTATCTATGTTGTTGTCCATCCACTCAGCTTCTTCATCATCATCCATCACCATAAAATCTCTTTCCCCTTTCCCTTATCTTGCACCTTCTCCTTTCCTTATTTTTTTACATTTCCCTTCTTGTGTTCTTCCTTCCTCTTCCCTTGATCTGCAAAAAGATAGAGAAAATAGAAAAATGCAATTAATAATATTGTTACATACTTACCTAAAATAGAAATTCAATTTAATTTAACAAATACTTGTAAGTTGTAACTCGTACCTATTGTAGATAGTTTTCTTTTTTGTTGACTTTAAGCTTGTGTAAGATCTACACTTTCATCATTTTCATTTGAAGGAACTTCATCTTCACTTTTACCATCCTAGTCAGCAACCCATTCATCATCAGATGAAACCTTGTTGCGAATCAAATGATCTATGACATCTTTTGGAGATGTCAACTGCCGATGTCGATCACTGAGTCTCTTGTTGAAATTTACATAAACTACATCTTGTTGAAATTTACATAAACTAACTTTTCCAACCTCTTTGTTGCCAAACGGTTCCTTTTCTTTGTGTGAATTTCATTATGTGTACTCCAATTACGCTCACAAGCAGTATAAGAGCAAGTTAAACCCAACACTTTTATTGCAAAATGTTGAAGAACGTCAGTACGAAATTGAGTCCACCACATAGTAAGAAAAAAAAAGAAATGAGATGAATTCAAAATAATGCATATGTAATATTACTAATATATTAATAATGTGATGCTAACCTAGAGTCCTTTCGTTGTAAGAATTTTGTGCAGTTTGTAGACCAAATAACCTTACTTTTGTAGCAAACAAGTCTATTTGGATGCTTGCTTTTTTCCTCTCACCTTTATCGGGAATGAGCATTGTCATGCAATTGTATAGACCTGCTATGATTTCTGCATGCGTAGAAAATGTGTTCAGTATTGATGATGCGGATTCAAATAATAACCAGCAGAGTGTAGGTCTCTATGTAATTGAACATTCCATTTTTCATCTATAATGTCCCAAATCTCCTTGTATGACTCCACTTTGTTATCCAAATTTTTTGGTATCTTTTCGTTCGCATAATCCATGGCCTCATACATAAATCCCATTGCTGGCAACTTTTCACCATCAACAAATTTTAAGACATGTACTAATGGAAATGTGGTCTTCACAGTATATGCCATACTAGGCTAGAAATACTGATCTTTCATTATTATCTTCTTTATCTCTTTGCCTTCCGATGTTTTTCCATACTTTGATTCCACCCAATGCTCTGAAGTAAAAAAAGATTGTAGTAGTTTCTTTAGCTCATAAATTCTGTGTAGGGTCATGGATGCTGTAGCGAATCTGGTAGCAACCGGTCGAATAATTTCTTTATGTGTAAATGCTTTCACCATTGTATCTACCTACTAGTGGTTATGTATGTAATTACTGACCTTCTTTGCCTTCAACGATGCATTCTTGTGCTGAGGCAACTCCTCAAGTCTCTCAAGCATTAAATCAATGTAATGAGCAGCATAGGAGTCCAATATAAGTGCTTCCTCTTTTCAATCAACATCTTTCCGCCTACCTTGTAGTTACTAGCATTGTCTGTCACTACCTGGACAACAATTTCCTCGCCAACTTCTTCAACAACATCATCCAACAATTTAAACAACAAATTTGCATCTTTTTTTTTCTTTGAAGCATTAATTGATTTTAAAAATACTATACCATGTGGATTATTTACCAGAAAATTAATCAAACCTCTATTCTACGTGTTTGTCCATCCATCAGATAAAATCGACACTTCAGTTGTCATCCACTATTTTCTTTCTTGAGTCCATCTCCGTGTTAAGAATCCAGTTTCTTAGTTCATGTGTGTTCGGTGGTACAAATCCCCTGCTATAAGAACCTATGGACCGACACATGCTAATGAATGATGGAGTTTGAACACAGTTGAAAAGTATAGCATTCTCAAAGAAGAATCTTCCAACATCACAAGCTACTTTGTTCCTCATCTCCTTCGCTTTTGTTGCAATCATTTTTTCATCCATTTCACTCCACCTGTAATACGCTTCTGACAAAAATTACATTCCATGTAGATATAGGGTTTTTTTTATCACCGTTGCCTCCTGGTTTTTTAATTTCAATTCCATATTTCCAAGCCAAATCTTTTTATTGTTCTTTGACATCCTATAAAGAATATTCATAATTCATTAAGTGATAATGTAAATATGTAATATAGAAGTTAGTAATTCCTCTTCAGAAAAAAAATTAGTAATTCTATTTCTAATTTCTGATTTCAAATTTTCAGAACTTAAAAAAAATGGAGTCTGCCGCACAAGTTATGCAAGAAAATGAGAAATAACCAGAATTTTTTACTAAATAACGATTTGAAGTCTGCCAACTTAAAGATTTTTGACCATATAGATGATTCAATTATTCAAAAACCTAACATGCATCATGAAATCTAACAGCATGCCAAGTTCTGCAAGAAATTTATATAGCTGAAACGTTTAATTAAACAAAGGTTTGAATTTTGAAGCTTCCATTGTTGACTAGTTTATAGATGATAAGTGCTAGAAAAGCACTTAAATAACTCTTCTATTTTATGTATTTGTGTGTTTTATTAGTGTTATATGTTCCGTTTTATGTGTTTTTCCTTTATTGTGGTGTTTAGGGTCACAAAGAATCAAAAGGAGTCAAAATGGATGAAAATCGGATGAAAACAGGAAACTCGGGACCAAAAAGGCAAGCGAATCAAAGATGGAGGACCTCCGATGCAATTTTATGAAAAGTTGTTTTTACAATTTTTCTTGTGCCAAAGTTGAAGAACATCAAAAGAGGATTCCCAAACTTTTTCCGGATCTCAAATCGGAGTTTCCTAATGAAAGTTATGGCCATTTGAAGAAAAATGACTAAAAGAGTCAAAGCCAAACTGTTGGGGACCAAACTGCAACTTTTCAAAAGTCGGGGGACCAAAGTGAAACTTTTCAAAAAGTTGGAGGACCAAAATGCAATTTCTCAAAGACCAAAATGAACAACATTCAAAAGTTGAGGGACTTGGTGTGCAATTTCCATGTGACTCGGGTGACTCGAGTCGCGCGCCGTGATCGTCGGGCCACTTAAGTGACTCGAGTCACGCCTGATCTCATGCTCGTCAGTATGAAGTGATCGAAGTCACGCAGAACGTCCCTGGTCCTCTCGTTCCTTGCATGACTCGAGTCACGCCCGACACCATCACAGATTTTGACCGGGCTCCACCTACCATAAAACGTGTTTTTGGTATTTTCTTGACTTAGAGATAAAACAACTCGAGCACCACAATAGACTCCATGAAGGAAGACTTTTATGATTTTTAATATTTTTTGGTGTAATATTTTGCACATAAATAGAGGCATTTCCAAGCTTGAATCACACAATCTTGTAGAGAATTAGCCGCGATTCTCTCCAACTTTCTCCTCAATAAATTTCTCTTCATCATTTGTTCTTAGTTGTAGCTTGAAAGCTCTTAGTTTTTTCATATTCCTAGTGGAGTAAGAACCTAAATATAGGTTGAAAAATCAATCGACGATACTTGATAGTGAATATGATTAGCAAGTATTTCTTCTCTAGTTTCTTTTCTTCTTTTATTTTTCATGTTTGAGAAAGATAATTTCTCATATATTGCGTAGGTGATACACTGCATTACTGCGTTATAAGTATTTAACCGCATATATATGAGTAGTTAGACTTCTCTATTTAACTCTTAGCATTATTTACGTGATTTCTATAGTTTGTATATATTACTTGAGATAGTGAAGTATAATCTATCATATAGCAAAGAGTGATACCCGCTAATATGAGTAGTTAGACTTCTCTATCTAGTTCGAGGGGACGTTGTGTTCAATTATCATGTTGTTATCTTTTCTAACTCTTTGCTAACGCTTTATCTATTCCTCTACTTCAATTTGTTGATTTGTTATGCTTTTAAACCCGTTTGAATTTATGTGATTATTGCATTCACTTTGGCCAATTGAATCAATTAATCTTTAAGTTCCAAGTTATGTGCTAGGATTGGAACTTTTTGATCCGTAATTGTCACTAGATTCCAATCCACGATAGCAAGCGAATGTCGTGCATATTTGTTAATAAATCAAATTAGATGTATTAATTCAAGTTTTTGAAATTGATCATCTAATTCAACTCATTCTTCTTGTTCTTTTCACACTAGCATTGCATTAAATCCTAAGAACTTGTTTAGGATTGTCCAATAGCTAGACGTTAAGTTAAAGAACTCACTTTAATTTAATACACTTAAGGAAGAATTCGTTAATCGTGATCGTATTGATTAATTGGAGTTGATAAATTGAAGAAGGGATAGTACACGTTGCATGGGAAAGATAAACACAAGATGTTAATACAACCGAACCCGAGAACTAGATATATCTTCAATTGTTTCATTTTAATCTCTTTTATTTTGTCATTTTATTTTCGAATTTCATCCAACTTCACAAAACCCCCCTTTCTAGATTAATTGATAAAAAAAACTAGATTAAACACCGTTCCTCTTGGGTTCGACCCTTACTTACCACTTCTACATTAATTTGTAGTTTTGAAACCGAGTAAGGAAATAAAATAAATTTTGGCGTACTGCGACAACACGCCCAATAGATTATTCAATTGTTATTTGTTAAACAAGCACGTGGGAGAACATGCAAGTATACAACTTGTATTTGGCTGTTTAGGCCTTGTTCTATCAAATATAAAAATTTTAAACTGTTTTTCTCTTCATTTTCAACCACTCATTTAATTATTTAATATAATTTTTTCAAATTTTAACCACACATTCAACACGTAAATCGAAAAAATAAATTTTATCTCCTATAGAATAAGGCCTTAATATATGCTATTTAAACTTTAGTTGGAAGTTCAACCTTCAAACTTCAAACCATGCAATTATGCAAACAGTTAAGAAATATAAAGAGGTCGAGAGAGAGAGAGAGAGAGAGAGAGGGGGAGAGGAAAATACCCTTTGGCTTTTGTGTGATGTAATGATGCAGACGACTGGAGTTAGATGTTTTTTTTGTTCTTTGGTTCTTGACATCTTGTGATTTCTTAGCTTCTTCTTGTTTCTTGGCCGATGAAGAATTGAAGTGTAATGACTGATGGCTCTTTGTTATGTAGGTTTGGACTTTTTAATTTGTTTTGTCTTAGTTAGTTGTTAATTGGGCCTTCCAAATAAGTTTAATCCCAATAACAATTTAGAAAATCAAGAATTTACTTTGAGGCTTAAGCCTCAATGCCTCGAGGCAAAAGAGTTTACGCGCACACCTCAAATAGAAAAGCGCAAGCCTTGCACAGAATAGCCTCAATGCATGCACCTTGAGGCATTGGAGGCACGCCTCACATTGAGGGGCTCCTTAAGAATGCCTTTTATTCACTGGTTGTAGTAACTTATTTTATTTGCAGCTTGATATTTTGTTATAATTATGATTTCACCCCATCCTATCCACTCACGTACACACATTTATATTTCATTATGTTTCCTATTTAATTTATGCAAAATATCGCTCTTTGGATTTCTTTGTCATATAACAGCTTTTAGATTTTTTTTCTTTTTTTGATAAAACTTTAGATTGAGGTTTGTTGGATCAATACAACAGCAACAATAACAATAACAAACTTAGCTTTATTCCCCGCTAGCAGGAGTCTGCTATGTGGAACCATACGAGAAATCATGTCGGATCACTAGTTTGAATTTCACTGCGCCATGCATTCCTATCCAAGACTAGTCACTCATCTATCTACTCAACACATATGTCCTTATGAATTACTTGCATCCACGTTATTTGGTTTTCCTCACTGTTTAAAAAGGCGCTTGTGAGAGGCGCCTTACCTTGAGGCGTGCCTCCAATGCCTCAAGGTGTATGAGGTGAGGCTATTTTGTACGAGGCTTCCGCTTTTCCACTTAAGGCGTACGCCTCACATCCTTCGCCTCGAGGCGTTGAGGCTTAAGCCTCAAAGTAGGTTATTGATTTTCAAAATTGTTAGTGGAATTAAACTTATTTGAAAGGCCCAATTAACAACTAATTAAGAAAAACAAATACAAAGCCCAACCCTAGACTCCTAGAGAAAGTCATCGGCCAAGAAAGAAACAACAAAAAGGTAGAAGTTGAGAAGTCAAGAGCCAGAGACATCATCATCTTCATCGGCCAAGAAAGAAAAGAAACAAGAAAAGAAACAAGAAAAAGCTGAGAAGTCAAGAACCAGAGACATCATCAAATTCAACTGCACAAGGACATCATCGCATAAGCCAAAAGGTTTTTTCCCATCTCTCTATCTCTCTGTCGATCTCTCTAGTCTCTGCATAATAACTAAAGCTTAAGCCGGCAGCATATATTAAAGAAACATACACTGATACACGTTCCATACTTCCATTACATGTATGTTGGGCCACGTGTTTGTCTAACAATTAATAATAAGATTCAAAACTAGTCAAAAATTACGGCTACCCATTTCTTGCAAAACTTGGCATGTTGGCAGATCATGTGCATGCTAACTTTTTGAATAATTGAATCATCTAGTCAAAAATCTTTAAGTTGGCAATCTTCATTTATTTGGTCAAAAATTGTGGCTAACTGGCTATTTCTCATTCCTGGCATAGAACGACACACTCCAATTTTTTTTTTTATTTTTGAAAATCTGAAATTAAAATTTAGAAATGGAATTAACAATTTTTTTTCCTAGAGAGGAATTACTGACTTGTATTTTATGTATTTACAGATTGCTTAATGAATATTTTTTATAGGATGTCAAAGAACAATCAAAATATCCGGCTTGGAAATATGGAAATGAAATTAAAAATCGAGGAGGCAACGGTGATAAAAAAAACCCTATATCTACAAGGAATGTAAGTTTTGCCAGAAGAATATTACAGGTGGAATGAAACAAATGAAAGATCATTTAGCATGTATGCACAAAAATGTGGCCCCATGTCCAAATGTTCCTGATGATGTTAAGAAAGAGATTAAAGATTACATGGAAGTCGGAGAAAAGAAAAGGCGTCTGTCACATGAACAGTTTGAGGACCTAGTCGAAGGTGGTTCCTATTACAGAGATGAAATACCCAAATCGTCTCAAAGAGGCGTGAGACGACCCATGGATAGATTTGTTAAAAATATTGGAGATGATGATGATGATGATGATGATGATGCAAATCCAAAAATGATTGCAACAAAGGCGAAGGAGATGAGGAACAAAGTAGCTTGTGATGTTGGAAGATTCTTCTTTGAGAATGCTATACCTTTCAACTGTGCTCAAACTCCATCATTCATTGACATGTGCCGATCTATAAGTTCTTATGGCAGGGGATTTGTACCACCTAATGCACACGAACTAAGAAACTTGATTCTTGACACGGAGATGGATTCGACAAAGAAAATAGTCGATGATATTAAGAAGACGTGGAAGACAACTGGAGTGTCGATTTTATCTGATGGATGGACAAACACGTCGAATAACGGTTTGATTAATTTTCTAGTAAATAATCCACATGGTACAATATTTTTGAAATCAATTGATGCTTCAAAGCAAACAAAGGATGCAAATCTGTTGTTTAAACTATTGGATGATGTTGTTGAAGAAGTTGGCGAGGAAGTTGTTGTCCAAGTAGTGACAGACAATGCTAGTAATTACAAGGCAACCGGAAAGATGTTGATGGAAAAGAGGAATCACTTATATTGGACTCCTTGTGCTGCTAACTGCATTGATTTAATGCTTGAGAGGCTTGCGGAGTTGCTTCAGCACAAGAATGCATTGTTGAAGGCAAAGAAAGTCAGTAATTACATACATAACCACCAGTGGGTAGATGCAATGGCGAAAACATTTACACATAAAGAAGTCATTCGACCAGGTGCTACTAGATTTGCTACCGCATACATGACCCTACACAGAATTTATGAGTTAAAGAAGCAACTACAATCTTTTTTTACTTCAGAGCATTGGGTGGAATCGAGGTATGCAAAAACATCAGAAGGCAAAGAGATAAAGAAGATAATAATGAGAGATCAGTATTTCTGGCCTAGCGTGGCATATGCTGTGAAGACCACATTTCCATTAGTACGTGTCTTAAAATTTGTTGATGGTGAAAAGTTGCCAGCAATGGGATTTATGTATGAGGCCATGGATTATGCGAAAGAAAAGATAGCAAAAAATTTGGAGAACAAAGTGGAGTCATACAAGGAGATTTGGGACATTATAGATGAAAAATGGAATGTTCAATTACATAGAGACTTACATTCTAATGGTTATTATTTGAATCCGCGTATTCAATACTTGGACACATTTTCTACGCATGGAGAAATCATAGCAGGTCTATATAATTGCATGACAAGGCTCATTCCTGATGAAGGTGAGAGGAAAAAAGCAAGCATTCAAACAGACTTGTTTACTACAAAAGTAGGGTTATTTAGTCTACATGCAGCACAAAATTCTTACAACGAAAGGACTCCAGGTTAGCATCACATAATTAATATATTACATATGTATTATTTTGAATTCATCTCATTTCTTTTTTTCCCCCCAGCTATGTGGTGGACTCAATTTGGTTGTGATGTTCCTGAGCTTCAACGTTTTGCAGTTTAAGTATTGGGTTTAACTTGCTCTTTTTCTGCTTGTGAACGTAATTGGAGTACACATAATCTAATTCACTCAAAGAAAATGAATCGTTTAGCAACAAAGAGGTTGGAAAAGTTAGTTTTTGTAAATTTCAACAAGAGGCTTACTGATCGACGTCGCCAGTTGACATCTCCAAAAGATGTAACAAATCATTTGGTTCGCAACGAGGTTTCATCTGATGATGAATGGGTTGCTGACTACGATGGTGAAAGTGAAGATGAAGTTCCTTCAAATGAAAATGATGAAATTACAAATCTTACACAAGTTCAAAGTCAACGAAAGAGAAAACTATCTACAATAGGTATAAATTACAACTTTCAAGTATTTGTTAAATTAAATTTAATTTCTATTTATGTAAGTGTGTAACAATATTATTAATTGTATTTTTTCTATTTTCTCTATCTTTTTGTAGATCAAGGGAAGATGAAAGAAGAACATAAGAAGGGAAAGATAAAACAAAAGGGTAAGGGAAAGGTGTAAGATAAAGGAAAGGGGAAAGAGATTTTGCAGTTGATGGATGATGATGATGAAGCTGAGTGGATGGACAACATAGATAGTGAAGATGAAGAAGATGATTTTGGAATTAGATATGATGACAGTTCCACGGATGATGGTGAGGTGTGATGACTGATGATCCGATCCCAAATTTTAGGACTACGTTGATTTATTTGTTTTTCTTTATTTCAATTTCTATGAACTATCTTCTTTTAAGTAGACTTTTATTGACTATTTGAGTAAAATGTGTTAAATTGCATTTTTTTGTAATATTTTGAATTTTTTTCGAGGCTTACGCCTCAATGCGCCTCAAGGCTACGCCTCGCCTCATAAGGGAAAACCGCCTCCGTACCTAGTTTCGCCTTTTTCGAACTTTGGTTTTCCTCTACCTTTCCTAGCACATCGTGCCCTAATACTCTTACTTTTCCTAACGAGTGCACTCTTAGATCTCTCCAATATATGTCCAAACCATCTTAGTTGATTTTCTCTTATCTTATCCTCAACGGAAGCCACTGCTAATCTAACACGAATCTCTTCATTTGTAATTTTATCTTTCCTAATCTTACCATACATCCACCTTAGCATACGTATTTTTGCTACACTCAATTTTTGTTCATCTACCTTCTTAACCGCCCAACACTCACTACCATATAGTAACACTGGTCTTACAGCTGTTTTATAACTTTTCCTTTTAATCTCAAAGGTATATTACGGTCACATAAAATCCCTGAGGTACCTCTCCATTTCATCCATCCAGCATTAATCCTGTAATGTACATCACCCTTTATGTCAGCATTGGTTTGAGCCACTGATCCTAAATAAGGGAAACTATCACTGTTTGGCACTACCTCACCACCTAACTTAACCACAAGAAGATCCATCCTACTCCTACCACTAAATAAACACTCTATATATATTCTATTTTTTATCTGCTTAACCTAAAAACTGCGAGCCTCTAAATTATGTCTCCATAGTTCTAACTTATCGTTTATGCTTGCCCTAGTTGCCAACTAAAACTATATCATCTGCAAATAGCATGCACCATGGCACCTTATTTTGAATATGTTTCGTAAGCGCATCCATAACATGGCAAACAAAAAAAGGCTAAGTGCAGAGCCTTGGTGTAACCCTATCGCAATCGGGAAGCTATCGATGTCTTCGAATTGATGCTCATTTTAGCATCCTTATACAATTTTTTTACCAACTCTGTAAATTGGCTTCTGAAAGAGTAATCTTAGCGCTGAATATACTTAAAATTGAGAATTATCTTCATTAGACATTAATTGTGAGTTTATGACTCTCTATTCTACCGTTTATAACTCAGTTTTCCAATTGCCCTTGAAGCAAGTGTAACATATCGCATCCTTGTGTTACATCTATGAGAGATTGTCACACTATCAAAGGAACTGGTTGTTACGAATATATAGTAAAAATCGTTTGTTTACTATACATATTGAAAAGGTTTAACTCTCGACACGAAATATACTGCTTCTCTATTCTGCTTTTTCAAATGTAAAATTTATTTAACGTTTTCGAGAAGTTCTCCTTAGTTCTGTATCATGCCAATATTTTTCCTTTATTGCTTGACATACTCTTATACGAGTATCTTCACTTCTCATCTACTTGCTCCAACAAAGAGTGACCTGAGATGCCATGGCCAAGTGGGTACTGTATATGCTACATATCATCATCACCTCAACTTCCTCAATATTCATGGTAGGCGTAGATTTCCAGGTCTATTTTATTCATGGTAGTTTATTTCATTTTATTTTATTTGATAGTCGTGGTGAATTCTCATTATTGGAGATTATCGATATTCCTTTTAGCTTTTACTTTCTCAAAAAATGTATATGTAGATAGAGTGGTAAACAGCAAGAGATTGCATAGCGGGCATGCATGAAGTTGCTGTGAGTAACCGCACAACTGATGCAATCAAAATAGCGTTGGAGCAAAATCGCAGCTTGTGGAGAGCGTCCTCAACGGTAAGTTAAGCCAATGAGGTTACAGTCATTAAATCCTTTTCATTTTTTGCATTGTAGTTTATCGTGATCTCCTTGACTGATTTTAATTGTTATTATTTGACATTTCATCTTGGTCTTTTGTAACTTTTTGCACTACAGCATCAGATGCTGTGTTAAAACCTCTAGGCCACTTTGCGGAATCTCTCCTTGCTGCCAAATATCCTCCCATGTTTGCTATACTCATAAAATCTTGGATGTTGTTGTTAGAATATATTTTAGTAATTTGGTTTATTAGTTAAGGGTAGTTTTGTCTATTCTATTGTTAGGGCTACGATTAAGGTTTCGGGCCGTCTTTTCCATTGTTAGGGTTACGTCTAGGATTTTGAGTCTCTATTTATAGTCGTTTGTATTGCATTTTATAATCAATCGAATATACAAATTCTTAGTTTTTCTACATGGTATCAGAGCGAAATCCGATCTTGGGTTAACTCTTGAGCCACATCCGTTCTCGCGAGCGGCCTTGTGCAGCTCGTCCGGTCAGAAGATTGTTCGTCTTATTTTTTTTGTTTAGAAATTTTCCCTCACGGATTCCTTTAGTTCTTTTTCGATACAAATCTGCAAATTCGAGGAGAGCTCATCTATTGTCAATTCGCCAATGGCTATAATATAAACGACTACAATTCCACCGCCAATAGAAATTGCTGCAACATGGAGAGTCTCATCCACAGACTAGAGTAAGCTTCGAACAGATTCTAAATTAGCATTTTGTTGTTTGACCATGAAATAGATAGCGGCAGAGGAGTGATTATGTTGTTTTGATCGGTTGAACTATTAGAAATTGAAGGGTATTATGAGATTAATGATGTATTGATATTAGATGTGAACTTTTGAAGCATTGAAGTGTTTGGCGGTGGAGTATTGAAATTAGAAATGCACTATTGGTGGCGATGGTATCGGCTTCGGCGTCTGGGGCTTGCCACCTAGGTGACTCTTGTATTGGTGTTCTCTATTTAGATCCACTGTCCAGTGAAATATTGTTCGTGGTTGTCAGTGGTGGCGGTCCTTATGATGGTGGCTGCAACCGGCTATGATAATTATGGCAATTGGTTGTGGAATTTGGAGGCGGTGGATTATGGTTAAAAGTTGCTGTAGGTACGAAGAAGGTGGGATTCAGATTTGTTTTTGGCACAATGTTATGGTATTTGCCTATTTGTCCTTGTAGGTTTTGATTTTATTTTAAGTTGGTCTTTAAGCTTTGTTATTATTTAAAGTTGGATCTTTGGTTGCTGGAAATCATGGTTTAGCGACGACTTTTTACTATTGGTTAATTTAGTTTTGGTCGTAGTTGGAGTTATTGAATGGTGTTGGTTTTCTCTATTGATGGTTTGTGTTGTGGGTCTCTTTCTCATGGGTTTGAAGGTTGTTGAGTGATATTGAAGATGGCGGTGGTGGTCGGCAGAATTAGTGGCGGCATCGTTGGTGGTCGGCGGAATTGGAGGCGATGTTGGGTTGAGTTTAGGGTGGCAATCGGCGATTGGTGTTTGCCGACGAGTTCCTCCATCGGCGGCAATGGGCTGCTGTTGCTAGGTTTGTGATTAGAAGGTTTTTGGGTTATAGATTTTGGTACAACAACGAAGAAGATGATGAAATGTGATATATTTTGCATGTGTGGTCCCTCATGGTTTTGAGTTGATGCAGAATGGTCCGATGATGTGGATATTGCAGAATCAATTCCTAAAGAATTCTTATTTGTTGATTTTAGTCCCTTATGTTTTGAAAATATGGCTTTGAGTTGGTTTTCTCGTAGAATTTATCTCTTGTGATGGATGATTGGTTGTTCTTTGCTTGGTTATTTTGGTTGGAGCCAGTATGCAGTTCAAGTTGAACTAAAAAGTTGGTTCATTTCTTCTTGTGTGTTTCTCTCTGAATTTGGTCCAGTTAACTCGGGAATTGATATGGAATTGGTCTCTCTCCTCTTCATTTGTTGTCTCTCCTTTAGAATTGATCTCTCTTCTCAATTTGGTCCAGATGACACTGGAATTGGTATTTGCTTTTCTCCTACTGATTCTTCCTTTGGTCGCTGAAATCGGCAATTGGCATTTGGTTGTCTTTTCCTTATTGATTCCCTTCTCAATTTGATTGTCTTCTGAATTTGATCCGATCTATTTGGCATTGGAATGTGATTCTCTCTCCTCTTTTCTCTTTTTGGAATTGGCATATGATTTTCTTCCTCTCTCCTCTCAGTTTGTTTTTTGTGAAATATGAAATTTTGCATTTCCGATTGTTGGGTTCGGCTTTCATCAATCTTGGGTTTGTGGGTTTTGACTTTTGCATGATGATGTTTGGACTGTTGATTCGAATTGTTGGGGATTTTGGTAATGTTTGGATTCTAATTTGATTTGGCTTTCGCAATGAAATATTGTTAGTCGAGCTCATGGACTTGTCAACGTGTATGAGCCCTACGTGGAGGAGGAGTGCCGAGTGACTCTAGCCCTAATGAAGGGGAGTGTAATTCGTGCAAGCATAAGCCAAACTTATAATATTAGTCAAGTTTGGAAGATCGCAAGAAGACTGAAGTTTGCATTGTTTTTTCGTATTATCGTTTTTCGTATTTTATAAACCTTTTGGCAAACTCTCGATAGTATCTTGAGTTTGACGGGGGGTGTTAGAGTATATTTTAGTAATTTGGTTTATTAGTTAAGGGTAGTTTTGTCTATTCTATTGTTAGGGCTACGATTAAGGTTTTGGGCCCTTTTTTCCATTGTTAGGGTTACGTCTAGGGTGTTGAATCTCTATTTATAGTCGTTTGTATTGTATTTTATAATCAATCGAATATATGAATTCTTAGTTTTTCTACAGTTGTCACCAATAAGACTTACAGAAAATGTATACATTCAACAAAGCGGCAATAATATGGTGAACTGTGCATCATTTCTTATGAAATGATAAATCATAATTCTTGGTTGATTCTTTCCATGTTTTTCCCAAACTATGGAGTCTATAATTATGACATGGGAACTGGATTTGGACATTCTGCCATTGCAACTCAAGATGTAAGTGTTTATCAGATTTGCTTTCTTTTTGGGCAGTGGTCCAGATGCTTATTAGTTGAAATATTGGGACACCATTTAGTTAGAGGGATAGTTTGGATATGCATGAGTAAATATAAGGGTCAAGGTTCGTTTTACTTAATAACGAAGTACATTGATTTGTTTGGAGTTCTATCAGAAGCCTATTGAGGATTATCTTATTTCGTTGATCTTGCATGGCCTATTTTCTTGCTGTTAGGTTTACAATATTTGTAGAACATATTCTCTCTTTTTTTTTGGAGCATGCTCTCTCTCTCTCTCTTTTTCTCATAATATTTTTCCTACTATATAGTGATCATTGAACTTTGTTTTTAAGCTTTTAGTCCAATCTTGGAATTATAATTAACTTATGTGAATATCTTATATTTAGTTAGGTTTTTAGGGGTATTTAGAAGATTTATCTGTTTGATAATTTGCTATCTTTAATGTCCTTATGTGTTTATCTTTTGATTATTTGAAGAAATGATGGATGCTACGAAGAAGGGAGCAGTCAATCTTTGCATTGGATTAACTATTGAAGAGAGAAATTTGATGTCAGTATGGGTATAAAATGTCAGTCGAACTCGACATGCTTCATGGGAGATTTTACGTAAACTTTTGTTATTTCCTTATTATAATTTTACATTTGTGATATCACTGTACGAGAGGGTATTATATTTGGCTAAATTTAACACTGTTAGTGACAAAAGGAGACTATTGAAAAATATTTAAAAATTGTATCCTACCATGCTAAGTTATCTTTAATTATTAAATTTTTCCTTTAATATTTTTATTTTTTTCCAGGACATGGTTGCATCTATCATCATCATCATCATCATCATCATCATCATCATCATCCTTTTCCTTTGTGTTTTTTTTTTTTTCAAAGAGTAAATATTCTTTTTGTTATTATCATTTTTTTTCCTTTTTGATACAATTTTATTATTATCTTTTTAGTCGTGCTTTGTTTGTCTGCTTTTGGAGTGTGAGTTCACCCTCATTTTAGAAAGTGAATTTTGCATGTAATTTGAAAAATATAAACTTTTTTCATTCCATATTACATTATTAACCGAGAGTGTTAATATGAGTATATTTTTTATGTACTAAATTATAATGTCACTTAACCAAGAAAATAAAAAAATTTATTCTCTAAAATATTTTTCTACACAAATACAAAATAGTTATTTAGTGATATTAATTAATTAACATATATTAAAAAGTACTAAATTTAATATTTGCAATTGTTTTAAAAAATAAAATGTATTCGAAGCTTTTCTTTCTTTCTTTTTTTTTTTTAATGTTAATCGACATAGATTAGTAATAGTTTTGATAAAAATCCCTTGTTGCATCATTTGTAAATAAAATTTTGTATCACTTACAATTATTAGTTAGAGATGCGTCTCAAGCAAGACCTGTCGATATAATAACACACGAGGATAGAATAATTGAGTAGGTGAGTTAAAAATTGAATTAAAAAATGCTACAAATTATTGAATTAAAAAATGCAAAAGGTTATTTACGCGAAATGCCCCAAACTTTTGGTTCTTTTACACTTTCATGCGTCAACGCCATCTCACTCTTTTTTAATTAGTACCTTTAGCTTCAAAAAATTAAAATTGTATCACTCTATCGTAATATATTTTGTCTATATCAATCAGTGCATCGCACTCAGAGAATCATAATAGACCAAAGAAGTCTATTGATAGGAAAATGACCATGAAGTGGGGAGAAAAGAAAAATCCTGCTAATTGCCCCATATTGTTTTTATTATTTTTCTTAAAATTTATATTAATTTTTTTTTTTTTAAAGCATGTATATATTAAATTTTTTTTATTGATAATCATAAAATTATTAGTTTTTTAAAAAATAATTTAAATAAAAAACCCAATTAGAAAAAAGATGGGGTAGGCATGGAAAACGACAACGAGGCAAGGTGGGATTGAGGCAAAGAAAAATCCTACTAACTGCCCTGTATTACTTTTTAAAATTTTAATTAATTTTTGCTTCTTTCTGTGTTTTTTTTTTTTTTTGAATTATGTAAGTTTAAGATGGAAAAGTAAGAGGTATTTCCACCCCAACCCCGCTAGCAAGGTAAAATACTAGCCACATTTCTATCCCGTTGTCTGCATTTGTGGGAAATCTCGAGGGTTGAAATTTTTATTAAAACAATAATACATTGGGACTTGTAGATATGTTCTGTGAACATAATTTTGTAGTTTAAGTTTTTTTTTTAAAAAAAAGAAAAATCATATTTTGTTGCTTAACCAAGAAAATAAAAATATTGTGTCTCTTAAATATTTTTGCATAAATATAAATTGATTATATATTGATATAAATTATTTATTATACATTAAAAATTACTTCATTTAATGTCTAAATTTGTTTTAAAAAATAAAATGTCTTATTAACTTATACTTTTATATTAATTGGCATCAATTAATAATCGTTTTGATAAAATCTCAAGCAAGGAAATCATGTTTCTAATAAAAGGAAATCATAGTTTTGGTTCTTTTACAATTTTGTGAGTCACCGCCATCTCATTCTTTTTTAGTTAGTACATTTAGGGGTTGTTTGATTGGTGGTAAAGTTAATTTTTTTTATATACGTGTTGAATGTGTGGTTGAAATTTGAAAAAAGTATATTAAATAATTGAATGAGTGGTTGTAAATGATGAGAGAAAAAAAATTGATAAAATTTGTGTTGATTTATGTTGAGGAGAACAAGGCCTTAAGCTTCAAAAATTTAAATTGTATCACTCTATCACAATATATTTTGTTTGTATCAATCCATGCATCGTACTTAGAGAATCATTCATAATAGGCCAAAGAAGTCTATTCATAGGAAATTGACCATGAGGTAGGGGAGCGAAGAAAAATCCTACTAATTGTCCGATATTGTTTTTATTATTTTTCTTAAAATTTATATTAATTTTTTATTTCTTTTTTTAAAGTATGTATATATTAAAATTTTTATTGATAATAATAAAATTATTAGTTTTTTAAAAAATAATTTAAATAAAACCCGATTAGAAAAAGATGGGGTAGGCACGGAAAACGAAAACAAGGCAAGGTGGGGTTGAGGCAAAGAAAAATCCTACTAACTGCCCTATATTATTTTTTAAAATTTTTATTAATTTTTGCTTCTTTCTATTTTCCTTTTTTTTGAAGTATGCGAGTTTAAGATGGAAAAGTAAGACGTATTTCCACCCCAACCCCGCTAGCAAGGTAAAATACTAGCCTCATTTCTATCCTTTAGTCTACATTTGTCGGGAATCTCGAGGGTTGAAATTTTTATAAAAAAATAATACATTGAGACTTGCACATATGTTCTGTGAACATAACTTTGTAGTTTGAGTTTTTTTTTTTTTTTAAAAAAGAAAAATCATATTTTGTTGCTTAACCAAGAAAATAAAAATATTGTGTCTCTTAAATATTTTTCTGTATAAATATCAATTAATTGTTTATTGATATAAATTATTTAATATACATTAAAAATTACTTAATTTGATGTTTGAAATTGTTTTAAAAAAGAAAATGTCTTATTAACTTATACTTTTATATTAATTGGCATCAATTAATAATAGTTTTGATAAAAATCTCATGCAAGGAAATCATGTTTCTAATAAACGGAAATCATAGTTTTAATAGAAGGAAGGCATGGTTCTAATTTTGCAGGTTAAAATTTTATTATAAAAGAGAGAGAGAGAAAGAAAACTTTGTTATGACATTTAAAGGGAATACCTTGAAGTAGTCAACCGAATAAGTCACTAAGATTGGATAATCTGCCAAAAGTGCTAAAAGTTACATTTAGAAAAGGCACAAGTAAATGTGTTGAAATCAAAAAAAAAAAAAAACGCTCAGTTACACGAAGTGTCCAAAGCTTTTGGTGATTATTTGTATGAATTAGAATTTTATTTATTAAACTTTAAATAAGTTTTTAGGGACGCAAACACGATGCATCGCACGGGTGTGTTTGACAATAGTGGATGTTATTATTTCTGAATTGCTTGACGTTGAGGTGTCCGGGAAAATTTGTGAATTATGATGTGTGGATTTTGGTGAGTTGTGCCGTAGATATTTACTTGAGGAATTTGTACGAAATAAAGGAGAAACTCTGTCAAAAGTTTTATAAAATTTTTCATTATTTATATTAATTAAGTTCAGTGCTTTGACTAGTATTCAGTTATTTTTTGGTGGTGCTATATATTATCATATTGTTAACATTTATAAAAACTCCTATCTGTTGAAAATTCGTACAATACACGGATGAAAATATTAGATTAATACAATTCTTAAACATGTGCTTATTAAATTAATTATTTTAGAAATAATTAAGTTCTTTAGAAATAATTACCTAAAAATGAAAATTAATTATATTGCAGTTAATTAAAATTAATTATATTACTAAGATTTAATTGGACACAATTATTTCATTAGATAGAAATTAATCAAAATTAATTATATTGCGAAAATGGAAAAATAAAATTAATTTAAAAGAATGAAAAAAATATTAAAATTTTAATTAGATTGCAATGGGTTGGTAAGATTTCTCTTAAAAAATAAAAGATATCTTTTAAATGAACAACTACAAATGTTGTCTAAAAAAATTTTTTTTAGTAATTTATAGTATATTCTATCTCAATTTTATCTAGTATGCTCCTATCTCTAGGAAGCCGTATTTTTGTTAAATGAAAAATTATACTGTTTCTCTGCTTTATGATTGTAATTGTATCATATTTGCACTCACTAGGATTTTATGCACTTCTTTTTCTAATAATGCTTTTCCTTCTATGTAAATCGGTCATGTGGGAGAGGAGATCGATGGTGCCCGAACCAATGAAGGTTTTGAAATGATGAAATAAGTGTTGAACGAGAGATATGAAGTATAGATAAGTTGGATTGCTTCTTTAAATAATTCAATATTTTTTCAAAAAATGATTTTGTTTTTGTATTTTATATGTTATCTATGTCGTGGACAACAATGCATATAATTGTATTGGGAGCATTGCTGTCATTGATAAGGTTGTCGACAATATATAGTTATATTATATTGAAATTTTTGGAACTTAATGCTATGTGTATTAATATGTTGGATTTTTCCGAAATACATGGGTTACTTTGTTGAATTTTTAAAATAATCGTATGGATTTTGTTCTTCCTTTTTTTCAAAAAATAACATAATTATTTGATTGATGGATGTATCTTTCCGTGCAACGCACAGGTAAAAATATTAGTATAATTCATAATAAAAATCCTTGTGTTGATCTAGGAACGTTATTATCCAAATGAAAAGACACATGTTAATTATGCTACGGAATACCATTTGATTACGAGGAGAAAATTTAGGAAGAAGGGTCGCAATCAATTATTTTTTGGGCATAAAATTATGAAAGTTGTCTATGAATCGAAGTTAAAAATAAAAATTGATTGAAATTGCGAATTAACGAGAAGACACATTTCATTGGATTTACATATAAACGTGAATTTTTTCCTTTTTCTTTCTTGTAATTATGCTTCGCACAATGGAGAAGCAGAATATTCATTGCCACTATTTCGTTAAGGTGTGCCTAGATACCAAAGAATTCCTGCAATTATGATCTGAATATAGAATTATGGAACTTGCCTTTTGGCCTAGCGGTTATGGAAGAATTTCTAATTCTGTTTTATTTTTAAACTACTATTTTCACCTCGTGCATTGCACAGGAAAATATATGTTCAAGATATAATTTAGAACTTGTGTAAGAGGAAAAATGCAAAAGATTTTCTAAAATTTGCAACAGGGTTTTCCCTATATTTCCTCGCTATGTCATATAAAATTACTTTGATAATTTTTTTATTCACAATGCACCTACAATTCTATTGCAACGTATCGTTGTAATATACCTGTGCATGTAGCTCTACTGCGATTAAATTCTATTGTCACACTAGGGTTTTTAATTTATTGCAACAATATTTTCCATCGCATTAGTTGATAATATTGTGATAACAAATATCGTTGCAATAGACTGGAAATCCTATGGCGACGACGTCTTATGCAACTACATAAGTCATCGCAATATTTTTATCTAACGCAACGATTTTTGTTATCGTAATAGAGATTCTATCTACTGGAAATAATATTCATGCCGGCCCCTACCACAATGTTATTATTATTGGTATTTATTATAATTTATTGATTAATTTAATACTTCTATTTTCGCATATTAACATTAACAATAATAATGAAGAAACAAATAGAATTCATTTAAAAAAAAGACATAAGTGGAATTAAATATTAAATTTATTTAGATATTACAAAGATTGATAGAGATTTGGTTGAGAGATTTTAGGATTGACCCAGATTTAGGTGAGAGATTTTAGAAAATAAGGAAGGGTGGGAAATGAGAATAAAAATGAATTATTTAATTCTGAAAACTATAAATTTGAGTGGAAATGACTTTGGTTTATTTATATATAGATTATTACTCAGCCATTCAAAGAAAAAAAATTACTAAGAGGCCGGGCTGGGGAGATTTTTGTAATTGTAAAGTGGTGTAATTATAAAAATTATATTTTAATTGTAATGGTTGTATAATGTGGTGTGAGGAGTAAAAAACCTGGTGGTAATACACTCATTTTTAAAAATTCACACACACACACAGAGTCACCTGGAAAAACAACAAAAAACGTCACACATGCTAATTTAAAAGGTAATAAATAGTTCTATTAAAAAAAAAAAGATAACAAATAGTACTATAAAAATTCACATTAGAAAAGTCACAATATTGGGCATAAAAAAGTCACAAGATAACAGAAAACCTCATAAAAACAACACAAAGAAATAAAAACAAAATTACAAATTAAATGGGTTTTAAAAAATTACACAAAAAAGGATCTAAAAAAAATTATTATTTTTTATATGCGTAGCAAAATCTGGGCACCGATCCCACAAGCAAAAAAAAAGCCTATGCGATATGATCATGCAGAAACAGCATAATTTTTTTAAAAGAAAATTAACACTGTGTTTCTTTAAAATCAAAACTAAACATGATCAGTATGGAGCCTAATTTTCCTTCTAGTTAATTGAATTTTTGTTAGGGTATGTTTACTAGAATTAGCTGATAAACTAGCCTATAACTGATAATCTAGCTTATTGCCAATAAGCTAATTGAGAGTTGATAGCTTATGGTTTATGCTGATAGTTGATAATTTAGTTGATATAAATAAAAACGCGTTTGACAAAATAACTAATAAGCTAGTTCATAAATAGAAAATTATAAAAAATGATATGTTTAAAATATATTTCAAAAAAATGATTGGGGAAAAATGGAATAAAAAATAAAAAACTCATGAGTTTATTTGAAAAGTTAGTAAAAAAAAAGTTTTTTAAATAAGTTCGAGCTTTTCGAATAAGCCCCTTCAACCAAACGGAGCTTATTTAATTAATAGGAGTTTATCAGCTCCTGGATAAGCTATAAGCTGGCTTATTTGGCTTACCAAATATACTCTTAATGCTTGAATATTTTAGCAAGGCAATTCAATAAAATTTGTCTAACAAAAGATACTTAGAAAATGCCATACCTAGTTTTCTTCGCATTAATTTTCTTTGGCTTGAAGTTCTTCCAACAAAAATGTTATATGTGCAAGCCATTCCAAGAACATGTTTTATCCAAAGAGCATCAATTAAGCATTTACAAATTTAGAAACTACAAGTCATAATAGGCTTTTAAAACACACTCTTGCAAAATATCGATATATATAAACACCTATTTGACTATTATTTGTTTTGTCTTATGACCTGTGTTGTATTCCGACAATACAATATCATAGGTCATATGACGCACCACATAGAGTAGTATGTCTACTGTCTCGGTCTTTTCTTTATCGTGTAAGAGCATGTAACAATAGTTTTTAGATAAAGAATAATAAGTCCTCTCAAAGTTCGAAAGGTTTGTCGAGCTACATCAGTGGCGCAGCCACAGATACGGGTTAGGGGGTAAAGTGCGATAAATTTTACTCGCATAGTAATAATATGCCAATTAGGGTGGACCTCGATGATTTTTCGCCGCATAATAAAATTTATATCTAACCTTACTGCATATTCTCATTTGATAAATTCGTCTTTCGATTTGTCGAGAATAGACATTACCGACAAAAATATAAGAAATTTTTCCATTTTCCACCGAAACCAGTGTATCGAGAATGAAAATTCTTGTTCACAAATAATAGTAGCTCAAAGAACCACTTGAAAATGTAAAATTATCCATAAGTTTCCCCTCTAATAATTTTTTTCATTTGATGTTACTCGTCTTTGTCATCAGATATAGATAGCTTAATGATCGGAGTCATCGCAAAAAAAAACCACAAACTAATACAAATCAAATTAATAACAATAAAAGAAGTATTCAAAATCTATGGCGCACAGATAGATTCAACCCAAAACCTACAATGAGAATAATTACAACTCATAAACCATTTTACCAATATATTTTCAAAAAATCAAAATTGCTGATTTCAGAAGTTAGAGAAACAAATTTCACGAAAATATAGGCATGGACTTTTTTACTGAACGAGAGAGAAAAAGCAATTGATGTGTTTAATTTAGGGCTTGTTTGATTGGGTATAAAGTTGATATGTGCGGTATTCCGTATAAAATATGTGGTTAATATTGTATTAAAAAATGTGTATGTGGTTGAAAAAATGATAGAGAAAAGTGTTGGGATAACTTTATAGTCAAAAGAACAGGCTCTTAATTAGTAAATGAGTGGGAAAGTTAAGTTGTAATTTTATATTAACTAAAACTTATGAAATTAGAAAAGGCAAAAAGAAAAAGACAAAAAAAAAAAAAGAAAGAAAGAAGAAAACTGCAGAAGAGGGGAGGTGGGGATTGTGAAAAGTAATTAAAATAATAATTGACAAAAGGGAGGTCGTGGGGAATGATCCCCTAACCTATGGGTGGAAAGAAAATTTCCTCACACCAAATCACCACTTGAGCAATACATTATTTACTAAAGTATGTTGAACTTGGCATTTATATATAGTTACCCGGGGGTAGGGCTGGACGACAGCCGAGTCTAGTCGCCCCACCCCCCTTCAAGCTACGCCCTAGACCTACATCGTTAATTATAACAATATATGAACCAAATCATATTGCGTTTTGAGTTTCAAATTTGATGAGACTTCAAATTTAATTAAGAACTCGTATATATATATATATATATATATAAACACATACATATAGACGCACATATATGTGCTTTTATAAGAGCATAAATTTGCTCTGCATTAACTTGTATATTCTACATAAAGTTGGACATGATCCTCCACAAATCAATCATATATACAAAAGGCAAAAAGAAAGACACTAATTAGCATGTCTCTTCCACCTACACTAATAGTTTCCAAGACAGAAAAGAAAAAGTTGGAAAAGGAGAAAAAAGATAACCCAAAATCAAATAGTAATCGAGATGTACAATCAAATGCACAACACATTATGTTAACTTTATTTAAAGATAATGTTGGTTGGCATTTCGATTTTTCTATTTGGATTATGCAAACTTTAGGAGTCCTATCAGGATCTCAAATATCATGCACGTCCAGGTGCAATGAATTCAATTGTTTGATAAGTTTTCCCACACTACCAAAATAATTTGAATATCCTAAATTAATTTGAATTATCTCTTATATATTGTAGGAAATTGGTATTTTAATATGACTAGGTCTCCTATCCCACACAAGACTGAGGGGGTATTAAAATACCTGTGGAGGCTACCAGTTGATACACACGTCCAAGACTTTAAAAAAATACAAGACGTGATTTTTGCCCTTCATTGTGGCCGTCCACTCCATCCCTCTTGTACATGCAACTTCATTCGAATTCTTGACCCTATTGCTACTACATATATACAATTTCCCAACTTGCTTGATTTGAAAAATCTCCGGGAAGAGTCCCATTCACTAATAGAAGAGCCCCAACGGTGAGAGATCTTCACGAGAGTGCCGGTCTGTTGCGGGATCGAGGAGTACAAAGAGTTATTGATGACCAGAGGGATGCTGGCTCGAATTACGTCTTAAGGAGTAGATATGGAGTGCTCTTCATATTCTTTCATATTCTTAGATGTTGCATTAATTACTTTGCAATTTGCCTTTGCCTTTAGCTGCTTTGTAACGATTTAAATTTTTTGAAAGTTAGTGGATTGGTTTTGCCCGTAAGCGGCCGGTACGTGGTTTTTCACCCCAAAGGGTTTTCCATGTTAAAATCCCGTGTACACTGTTTATTTTATTGTTTTTATATTGCTGTACGAATTTCGCTATTTCTAGACGTTGCATGTTACCCAGATACATCTGGAGCACCCAAATACATCTCGCTCATCTAACAAACTGGAACTGTATGTGTTTCAATCTGGCTAAATGAACACATCACACAGACACATTTGAGCTCACCGCTAAGTAAACTTAGGCAAATTAGGACTTTCACATTAAAGCCACTAGGTTGTCATGTCATCGTGACAGTAGGCGGCGACGATTATCCTTACTGTCAATCTTTTTGATTTGTCGTTGAATATCAAGAAAATCCTTTACTAAACATGGTAACATAAGAGGTCCATTTGTTTGGTAGGGGTTCATGAAGAAGCTTTTGAAATAAAGAATTGTATGGGTACGAAACTGGAATGACAAATCTTCGAAATGGGCTTCGAATCCCACTTCCACGGGAACCACCCTTTCTCCAATTTCATTTTCTTAGTCCCTTGTGTACGCATCGTAGCTTTAAATCAAAGAATGTTTCCGGCTAATCGTGTTTAATTTGTAATCTTAGTGTGTGTTGAGTGCACGAGCTGAAAATTTTGAGAGACATGAGAGTTCATATATATAATCATTTAATGGGGTGAAAATGTAGACATATTTTTGAATTGTCTTAATTTGCATGGATTCTGTATTTTGATACAAACCAAGTTTTATGTCCTTATTTTTATCTTCACTCACTCGTATATTTATCCTCTTTAATTTGGTATTGTTTTCTTTCTGGTTAAAAATAGTTAACGGAACATATATAATATAGATATATTGACAAGAATATTGTTTAATGTTACTAGATAACTAGTACCGTAGGAATCATATTGTACTTATGGGCTTCTCATGATGCATCCGAAGATACCTCTTTTATTTCGTGATCATATCATTACTAGATGTCGATATATTATTAATTTTTTTAAAGTTCCACTTATATCATATAATATACAATATAATACGCACTAATATTCGATCAAGTTGTGTAATCAACGATATCTCCACATTTTCTCTAATACAATTTTGAATCAAATGTTTTTAATATGTATGAAAAAAAAAACAAAATCATGCTCAAGGCAAGAAAAGGGATTTGTTGGGTTTGATACAAATTGTGTTAGGAAAAAATTCCTCAAACAAGATTCTAGTCATATTTAATAAAAAAAAAAAAATGAACTCAGCTATGAACTAATTGAATATCTTCAGTAATTGAGTAAGCGGTTAAGTGTGATTGATCGTTCTAAGATAATAACGATTTAATGTATATTTCGCAAGTCTTAAAGAAACTATAAAATTGTATGCGGGGAAGATAAGAATTAAAAGAGATGGCATGGGGTAATGAAACATACCATAGGTCAGATGATGATCGTAAGGTGTTTTGATGCAATGTTACATGATTGACTGTGTGGTTTTTAGTTTTTGGCACATGGTGGAAGAATTAATGGGAGAATATATATCGGAGAACCTAGAATTAAATCATTAAGTATAATTGTTGTTAGCACCAATCATATAACGTGCGTGTTTTGAATTTGTTCACATGTTCATTCTTTTTCATTTTTAGCGGTATTGAATTTGCATTGTTTCGATGTATTTTGCCAATTTGAATGAATGAATAACATGTTTTCAAAAATAAAGAAAGAAAGAGATTCCACAGTTCAACATCTAACTTTCCTTTTCTTTCTTTCTCTTTCTTTTTTTTTTCCCTTTTCCTTTTTAGATTTTTTCCTGCGTGAATCAGCATCTAAATTTTCTAGATCGAATGAGAAACAAATTTCTAATAACCATGTCCGGTTTGTGCCACTACAAGATTTGTAGGCGCATGGCCTCGACATGATTCTTATGCCGTGCACTCGAGTTAGTAAATTCTCCTTTATTGAAAGGTGATATGTAGCGCCCCAATTTTTGGATATCGAAGTGTCACTAAAGTAGCTTTCACTTAATTGAAACGTGAAAATTTGACGATTTTTTTAAAATAACATTTTCAATACTAATAATAATAATAATAATAATAATAATAATAATAATAATAATAATAACAATAATAAAACAATAATAATAATAATAATACTAATAATAATCAGGTTCAAGATCCACGTACTTAAATAGAATAATATCCATCGATTTGATAACAAATATTCACTTTCTAAATAGACAAATTAAATCTTCTAATAAAAGAAAACTAATTTAACATGTGTTTATGTGGATGATATCGCACCACTTGACGCCGCATCGCCGGACTCCTTAATCTGAAAAAGAGTTTTAAAAGAATTTGGAGTGAGTATAACATTGTTATACTCAGTTGGGCACAGTAGAAAAATATTTCACCATATCACATACCCATATACGAAATTACAATTACAGGCAATTTAAATTATAGAAAAGTTGAATGTTGAAAACTCTCGTCCAACGTGGGGGAAAGTCGCTATGACTATCCGAATAACCCTTAACATCATTCCGTAGAAGATGATACTTAACACCAACACATGCATGTCAAATAGCAAATATACCACGAATTATAATAACACATAAAGGACATGATATGGAATTTCACGTAACAATTGCTTTGAAAATAAAAATATTTGCAAGAACTAAAATATCTTGCATAAAATAAATCCCACCTCAAATTCCTAGTGCTCGTAACCCTCAAAATTAGAGCTAGTGTGAGGCTAGCATCTCTACGGACTTTTCACGTCGTCTAATAAAAGAAATTAAACATAACTTTAGTAATTAAATCTTAAAATTGAAGTTCAATAATTTATTTGGGTCTTATAGAATTTAATTTAAAAGTTTTAGGGCCGAAAAGCAAACTTTAAAAGTTACTTTGAGCTTAATTGAAGGAGAAGTATCGATTTGAGGGTGGTAATTGAAGTAATTAGTCAATTAGGACTAAATCGAAACTCAATTGAAACTTTTGGGATGGAAATTGAACTTTCGAAACTTAATTTGGACTTGATTGAAAGAAATCAGTAATCTAGGGACTGCTTTGGAGCTAAATTAGAACTTGGGGGCTTGACTGCAACTATGAGTCAAATGGGAGTCAACTGAAGTAGTTCCAAGACTTTGAGGACTTAATTTGAGCTTTTATAACTTGATTTGACTCAATTGCAGGGAATAGCTAGCTTTAGGGACCAACTTAAATAAAGATTGGAATTTGAGGGACTGAGGTGCAAAATCCTCCACATAAGAGTCAGATTTGAGTCATTTGACTCACAATTTCCATTGCTCGGTTCCTTACATACATACACAATGCACGCAGAGACAGGGAGAGAGAGTAGCGGGTTCGTCAGCAAGAGGGGAAATCGGAGACTTGGCCGCCGGTGCCGCCGTCGAGGGACGCCGGAGAAGCCGCCGGTGACCGCGGTGTTGGAGTCCCGCGTCGGCGGTGCTTTGGGTCGAGATCCATTGTCAATTTAAGTTGATTTTACAACCAAATATCCGGTGGAAATGAGGCCAAATGGGTTGTAAATCGCCAATTGAGTTCGAGTATTGGGTTTCTCTACCTTCTATGGTTGATTTGGGAGCAAAATATGGAAGGAAATTGAGGTTGAAGATGGGCAACCATGGCCGGGTACTATTCACGCTCTCGGGATACTGTTCACGGGTTACTATTCATGCAGCTTGTTTCTCTTTTTTTTCGTGTATACTATGAGGATGAGGTTGAAATACAAGTATTGTGGGTGTGATTGTGAAGTTTATGCGGAATATTCAATGGGTTGCTTTTGTGAATGGAATGAACACATATATCTTCTTTCTCATTCTCTTTTGGTTTGGACTTGAGAAGGCTGTGTGGGGTGTACGTTGGTTAATTCACACCAATTATAAGTAGGTAGAGGAAATTAGCAGTAGATGACTTAGCAGATGAGGCAAATTTGCAGTGAAAGAGAACTGAGTTACCTGATTAAGATAGTCTCGTGTGAGTTGTTATGGCTACCGCTAGGTTCTGAACGAGATGGAGAGCTCTGTGGAACTGGGGAGAGTTTTTTTTGGGTACGGCTGAATACACCCCAAATTCCACTCAACCCAACCACCTAAAATTAATATAATTTATGGACAAAATTACCCTCTTCCAATTTCCTAACCTAACCCTGTAAAACACACCCACGCACTACTCACTATAAATACACCAACCATCTCAGTAAATACACTCCATTCACACCCCAATAAATACACCATCTCTCATCTTCATGGTCTTCTTTCAAACCTGTATCTCTTAATCTACGTGGCCAAGCTCAACGCTCTTCCATATCTGCAACAACAAGTCTCTCGCAATGAATAATGAAAAATCAATCTATATCAATAATGTAAGCGATTTTGAGCATTATTCGTTATTTTAACAACCTGATGTTCGGCCGTGGTGAATCGATTAAAGGAAAGGATGTTCGCACAGTCAAAATCGAGTGGCCGAAGGTTAATGACCATGTTTGGCCGCCGTGCACTATGTTCGGCCGAAAACAGCCGAACATAGGGCACTATGTTCAGCCTCTATCGGCCGAACATAGAGCACTATGTTCGGCTGATTATAGCCAAACATAGAGCTCTATATTCGGCCAGCTTCGGCCGAACAGAGTGATCTAGCCCTACATACTGTTCCTTCTTCGGCCTACAAACATAAAATTTTTGTTTATTTATTCCTTCCAGTTATTGCCTATCACGGCCGAACACCCATTTTGGGTTGTTCGGCCATAGACGGCCGAACACCCATTAGGGTGTTCGGTTGGTCTTGGCCGAACACCCATTTGGGTGTTTGGCTCTCCATGGCCAAACACCCATTTGGTCGAACACTCGTTTTCGTGCTCGCCGGTGCTGACCCTCCAAAACCACACCATATCCAAAAAAAACTTTCCAAATCTTGAAAATTAAGCATGAAAGTTGTGAAAAACATTTAGATCTACTTACCGGTATCGATGGTTATTGAAATTCCCACTTTATTTCCTTATTTCCTTGAGTTTTTTGCTAACTGGAGGAAGAAAGAGGAAGCGGCAGTGGAAACTTGAAAGAGAGGGTTGAAAATGAGGATAATGTCGGGTTAAATGATTAAATATGTGAAAGGGTAAAAATGGGAAAAAGTGGGGTGTATTGAGTAAGTGAGGGGGATGAATAAAAAGATAGGTGGGTGTGTAGAGTGGAAATTGGGGTGTATCCAGCCGTACCCGTTTTTTTTTTTCCTACGTGAAGTGATGTAGTTTTGATAAGTCTAAGAGAGGTGTGAAATAGAGTCTAAGAGCAACTGCAATATTCACGCTTCACAGTTGCGTGAAGGATAAAATTTTGAATTGGAATGAGCTTCCAAATCACTAGTTGGGCTCAAAGCCCAATAGGTAGATGTAATGGCCCAATATGAATTTAAATAGGCATTCGATTTAATAATTGGGTCTGATGCCCAATAGCTAATTAGATTTGGCCCTAAATAAATTTTTTTTACCCAAATAAATTATTAAATTTTATTTTATCTATTAGACGAAGGCTAATCGTAGGTTCTCAATTTATTGGGTTTAGTCGTAACGACGTCGTTTTATTCTAACTATTTAAAAATTTAAGAATGGTCGTTACATGATATATTTATTCTTTTTTATGAAGAAATCTATTCCTTCATTAAATTGTTTCAATTTCAAAATTTTATGCTTCAGTCGTTACAAATACTGTAGGGAAAAAATTTTAAAAATGAGCGTTTTAACTTAAAACCGTGTTTTGCTCCATGACATGATTAATTCAGCATATCTAGATGAATCTGTTATTTTTCTAAGTTTCTTCAAAAGTAATTTCCAAATTCAAAGAGAGATTTTAGTTGTTTTAGTGTGTTGGATCGAATCTAAAGTACCATGCTCCACAACAGCTTTATTTAGATGTGAGAGAAATTGACGCAAATAGTCCAAAAAAAGTATGGTTATTACTAATTTGGCCTAAAATAAAAAAGGTAGCTTGATTGGTTCAAAAAACAAATTTTGTACACATTTGGTCCAAATGGATGGAATTCATCCACTTTTGCTATTAACTAACTCAAATTTTGATCTTTTGTCCTCTTTCTAAGAAGTACTAGTTTTCACTCCCGTGCAACAAAACCGTGTAAGTTTACGTGAAATCTAAAAAAAATTTGTGTAGATTGATTTTTGTGGTATGAAAAATAATTTTTTATACATTTTAATATAAGTCTTGAAATATTTTTTAAAAGTAACTCAATGTAATTTTTGTATAAAATGAAATAAATCCTCAAAAATATATTGCATTTCGTTGCAACCCAACTTTAAAAAATTTAGGAAAATCTTTCGAATCAGAAATACAAAAATTGATGTCAAATATCGATTATTAATATACGATTCGATATTTCTTTTTAAAATAATCAAAGATATAAGCATGCAAAGGAAAGATCAAAAGTCTGAAAATCTATTACGCCAAAAATTTTAAAAAAGGAAGTACCAAATTTATACGCTTTGTTTCCATTCCTCTACTCATCATTCACTTATTAAACAAACAATAAAAATTAAGTAATAGCACCAATTTAGTCTAGCCTTACTAAAAACCTTTTTTCCCTGAAATTAACTACTAAATAATTTTCAAGACTACTTCAAAATTTGGCTAAGCCTCTGAGCCTATGTGCAATCATTGAAAAAACCAAGAATTGCGCTACCGCCTCTATCATTTTCTTGTTTCACCGCGACCTGGGATTCAATCTCAAAAAAAAAATTATTTTTGATCGAAGGGGTGGTGGTTTAATTGAACAATTAACTATATATAATCTAAATTTATATTTCAATTAAGTGTAATATAGTTTGACTCGAAATAAACAAACATAAAATAATGACATTTAATCATAAATAAACTATTCATCTAAAAAACTATTTTAGCAAATAGATGGTCAAATAATAAATAAAAGAAATCAATTATTCTACATGTCAAATTGGTAAATGATAAATTGGTAAATGATAAATTGGCAAATATAAAAGATAATCGTAACAAAGAATGCAAAGACTGCTTTGGAAATAAATTTTATGCGCATTCAATTTCTCTAGATTTGAGGAAACAATGAAACATAAACGATTTTAAACAGTTAAAACAAATCTGATTGCTATCTTCTTATTTATGGAATAATAATTCCTTTAAAAGATATTTGGCGAACATGTAGCAGCACGATCCACACCAGTTTTCTTGATAAAAAAAAAAAGAGAACGACTTGTTCATATGCCATAATTGTCCATTTCTGCACACAACGGACTTTTGACGTCCCATGGCAACACGGATTTTTATTTATTCCGTGCATTCATAATATTATACATATAAAACTACTATTTTATATCAAAAGTAGAATCATATCTATTTTACATATACTACCTTCGTCCCACAAAGATAGGCTTGTATTCAATTTTTGTCGGTCCCAAAATATATGTCACTTTCTATTTTGTTTGCATTTAATTTCTTCTATTTTCCAATTATACCCTTATTTAATATACATTGTTATTAGTTAGCATTATTTAATGCAAGGGTATATTTGAAAAAATACAACTAAAATTTACTTTTCCAATAATATTAATTATCATTTCTTAAACTATGTGAAAGTCAAACCAAGCCTATCTTTGTGTGACGGAGGTAGTACTATAGATATATGTTTTATACAATCTATTAAAAACTCTAGCCTAAATTTGAAATATTTCAAGAAAGAAATAGAAACAAAGATGTTTGCAGAGAGAAATGGTGAATGTATAGACATAGAGAAATTTGCAGATAGAGATAGAGATTTTTAGACAAAAATGGTTAGTAATCTTTTGAAAGTATTCTAACACACAAAAATATTAATATAAATTAAAATTATAAGATTTAAAAATTAATTGATAGAATTGGTAAATGATATAAATTTATTAAAGATGTTATTGAATATCAAATTCAATTTAAATTATAAAATAAGACTTATTTTGTAACCAACAATTATTTTATTATTTGGTTAAATACAAAATTATTGTTAGAGCAATCAATCAAATGATAGTTATAATAGTTTAAATTCATGCTTCAATTAAATTAAAACAAAAAAGTTGTGTTGGTTCAAATGGTAAGGATATCATTACTCTGATGATAGGTCATAGGTTCGAATCTCAAAACTACATCAATTTTTAATAAATATACCTAGTTAAAAACCACCATTTCAATAACTAATTATGTCCTAAAACCACTAATTGGGTCCTAAAACCACTATATAAAAACCGTGCGGTATTCACCTCTTCTTTAATATATATGTTCTAAAAGTATAGAAACAATAGAGAGAATTTAGAGAGAATAAATTCTAAGGAATTCTCAGGAATAAATTTCATTAATAACTGAAGCCCTATTTATAGGAAAACTTCGAATGGCACAATCGTAATTACATAATTTCATCAAGGGTATAATAGTCATTCACATATAATAATTACATCTTTTACCAAATTATTCCTCCACCAAATTATTCCTCATAATTCATAACCACCAAATTATTCTCAATTATTCATAACACTCCCCCTTGAATGACTATTAATACAAATGTCTTCTAAACTTGTTTGGAGAAAAACCCAATGGAAAAAAACCTCCAAACCGATTGCAGGATAGCTTGGAGTGGTTATATACTGCTTCATCAAAACATTGCTCCCCCTGATGTCTACCAGCGGTATAGGAGTATTCATGTGCTGCCTCGTTAAAACCATGTCAAGAAAACCCAGTGGGAAAAAACTTGATCGAAGGGAAAAGAGTACAATTGCCCGCTTGATTTCATATCTTGAGAACTGATATCTTTACTTCTGGTAAATGATTTCAATATCATCATCGTTTGGATCTAAAGCATTAGCTCCATTATAACTTGATCCAATAGATACACTGTATCAATTTCTCCTATTGTTCTCAATACACCATGAATATGCCTCGTTAAAACCTTATTAGGAAAAACCCAGTGGGAAAAACCCTAATGAAGGAAAAAGAGTACATTATTCATGTGAATACGCCTTTAAAGTTGCCTCATTAAAAACCTTGTTAGGAAAATCCAATGGGATAAAACCTCAGTCAAGGGAAAAAGAGTGCAACGCGTATTTTATACAAGTATGCTGCAAGCATTTCAAAATCTTTCATACATTTGTATGAGTATCATATACATTGGTTTTATACTCTTCGTTCATTTAGAGTGCATCACTTTTCTTACACAACTACAAAACATTCACCATGAACACATGTCTCCAAACACACAATTTAAAGCATATAAATTCATAGTAAAAACATGTAAACATATAAGTAAACCTTCATAACTAACTAACACTTAAAATATATCATTTAACATTTAATACTCACTTAATAGGTTATTTCATTCCCAGGGGCTTAGCTCACCCTTTAGGGTACTCATAAACACGAGCTTAGCTCACCCGATCCTTTAATTTCCTTTTCGATACTACACACACGATCGGTAATTTAACTTTCATGAGCATGCAACATATAATGACCACCATGCTTATCTTTAAACTTGAGCACTAGTCATCATCATCTCATCATCTTATAAGTTAAGGATTTCACATTCACCATTTATCATCTTCAATATATCTCAATATTTTCATTATCATTGATCATATGTAGCGCTACATTTTCATACCGTGTCGACACTTTTCAATTTCATTTCTTTCCCCATATCGACATAACTTATCGAGATATCTCTTTATCAATCCTCTTGTAGGATTACACAATATAGTTTTGTCTATATACTTTTCAAGAGTATATGCCTCTGTTATTAAGACCATCTTTTATAATTTTCTTTTATAATTTACTTTGATATAGATGATTGGGGAAATATCAACACTTCTGGCGTGCTAACTTATCAAAGCATCGTAGCTGATATATATGATTGTTCATAGCCTTTCATGCATCTTTGAACTTCAAGTTCGTATTTCAATTGCGAGGATATAACGTGATGCATTTCACATATTATTTTCAACCTTTAATACTCCCCCTCATGCTGAGAAAATTTAGAACACCAAAACTCATACAGTTGGTATGATTTTAATCATATATGTTCTCATCATTCAGCCTTAATATGGGAATTTAGACCGTTTGCATTCTATTCTCGATATCGGCAATTTATTTGAGGACTTTAAATAATTTGCCATATAATATCCCACTTGTATGCGCATACTCAATCCTTCAGGGATTTATTCAAGTATTGGGATATTCATTTACTAGCTTTATCATTAAATCTGGAAATCATGCTCATACCGTGAGCAAATATTTCGTAAATTTCAAATTACGAATCATATACACATGTGACTATCTAGTGGATCCATATCATAATATCTAGTAGTTCACATGGAGGATGAGTGGGCCCATATTTCTCATCCTTTATTCCAGATATATTTGGGATTTATTTCCAATATTGGCTAGTAATGATTTCATCATTTATCGAGAACAATCATTGAAGAATTCCTTTAATTCTTCACTTGAAATATTGATTTCAATAATTATTTAAACCGGGATGGTCAGCCCGGTTTTGCAAACGAGTATTATTGAACTTCTAGTTCAAGAAATTCTTATATCGATTTCACTAGTATCTGTATAGTACTCAATATGATTTATCATAGAAACAATTCACCGACATATTCCATCATCTTTTGGTGACATTATTGTCTACTACTGTTCAAACACGGACTTACAGCTCATACGCATCACATCTGGCTACTGTTCAACTGCGGAGTCTTAGCTCTTACGCTTCATATTATTTATTTAAAATCGGAGTCTTATTTCATACGCGTCGTATTATTCTTTAAATCATCAAAATTATTGCAAAATTCATCCTAACAAGGGTCTATACATTATAATGGATCATATGCTCTCAAATCTTCGAAAATACTATCCATCACTACCGATCAAAATCCTAAAAAGGATTTATCGAGGTAGGCTGGAAAGATTAAGGATGCTAATGAATAAGGGTATCCCACAAGATATCCGATGCTTGATTGAAGCAAAGGTTCGATTATCTGGTGAGGTTTCAATTCCTTCTAAATACATGCGTGGTATGGGTAAAAGTAGTTTTTCAAAGAAACGGAGAGCAAAAAGATTAGGAGGATGCTACAAGTGTGCTCGATGGACATGTGACACTCGATGTAAATCTATGGGGTACGTGTCCAGAAACCGAGAAGATAAAATAGCATTCATTAAGGATGGATTGAGTAAGGAGCCTTTGGATGATATTCAACAGGCTCTTGAGACACATCCTAGTGGACACGTACAAGGTGAGCTAATGGCCTTTTGGGCCAAATTCAAAGATCAACAAAGCGCGTTCTGAGTTTTGAAAAACTTACTTTAGAAGATCCTGTTTGTAAATTTAGTAGAAAATTTTAGTATAATAATTTTCTCATATTAATATAAGGAAGCTCGGTGTAATAACGAAGATCAATGTTTTTCTTGTAATTGTAAATATTGTTTTTCGATTTTCGATTTTTTTTTTATTTTCTATCACCGACAGATATATGTCATTTTCACTTAAAATTTTTCTACCATTTTCTCTTTCATATTTGTCAAAAAGTAAATAGTTCACTCAATTATTGGTTTGAAAAATTTTTCTTTAAATAGAGGGATTCATATATCTCTCATGTTCATACATTAAAAGTATAGTGCAAAAAGAGAGATAGGAGTAGAGATGGATATGGAGATTTTAGAATCATCTCATACAAGTCAGCTTTTACCTCGCCATATTAAAACCGTATGTATTCTTGGTGGATCTAAACTGGTAGGCCATATCCAATATGTGGATATGGCAAACCGACTCGTAAAAGAGTTAGGGAGACAAGAAATCAATATACTATATGGAGGAACCAACAACAAACTTTTAGCTAGACTTATAATGGCCGCACCATCATGGGGAATAAGAGTTTCGAGTGTAATACCTTTCCATCTAGTTGGATCTAATACTCAATTGGAGCCGCTTCTACCATGGGTCCAAAGCGAGGTTGGTGCTACAAGCGCAATCCATCCACAATCGCATGATGTATATGATGAATAATAGTGATGCTTTCATTGTCATTCCAGGCGGCTACAACACACTGGAGGAAATATTCAATATAGCCTCGTTGGCACAGTGGAACTTTCATGTCAAACCAATAGGTTTGTTGAATATTAACAATTTCTTTGATGGCTTACTAGCGTTTCTAGATCAGGGTGTAAATAATAAGTTTATCTCTCATTCAGCGAGAAAAATACTTATTTCTGCTAGTACTGTTGATGAACTACTCATCAAATTTCATGCATATGTTCAAGAATCTGTGGAAGCCCAGGTCCATCAGTCACAGACCACTGGTGTCAAGCGAAAAAGAAATTCGGATCCTTTAAACATTTCATTATGAATCCTAATGTTGATGGTGGCAGAGTTACGGAGTATTTATACTCTCGAGACACATCCCTCATTTATGGATTCAGTATGTATTTTCTTTTTGCATTTCTATATTTTCGAAAGTGTTTAATGCCATCTTTTGATATTCTCAATATGTTCCACTTCTACTGCTTTTGTACTTCTTCCGGAGTAATAATAATATCATATTGGCTTTATTCAAATACAGAAATCTAGTGATTATGCTTCTTCAAGAGCATTTTATTCTCATATTAATACAATCTCATATCATCGATGAGATTACTTCATATAATTTCTCCATGCGATATATTTTCTTTGATTTATCAACATGAGATCTATTGAGCATTTTATTTTCATCTATTTATCCAATGGTGACTTCAAGTACCACTTACTCAATTTTCTCCATTAATATTCTAGATATATGGGGAAGTAATTTTATTCTCATCGTCTACTACTTCGAGAGTAGGATTAGAATATTTGATCAACTACTTCTTCTGGAGTATAATTCGTTATAACCAATCGTGTAGTATAACTTACCACATTGAAAATATGCACACCAATCGTGTGGTATTACCCACCACATTGGAAATATACTCAAACTATAAAGTGCATAAATTTAAATTGCAGAAATTAAATTTCCTCCAATAGGTGGTCGAACCTACCTTATGAGAATTATTGCAATAAATATAAATTTACTAATTTAAATAGCAAGAATTAAATTGCATAATGTTTAACTACTTCTTGAGGAGTAGGATGCCTTAGTAGAAGGTATTACCCATCACTTAGCATATAAAGTGCGTAAATATATAAAACCTTCCGTTTAGTGACGGTTGAACCCATCATCCAGTAGGAGGTATTGCAGTAATTAAATTGCAGTAAATAAAGTGCGAAAATTAAATATTGAATTGCTTCTATAGGAGCAGATTTGTTCTTCTAGAACAAATACTCATTGTTGTTTCTACAAGAGCACACTTATCCTTCTAGAATAAGTACATTATGTAATTGAACTCTTCGGGAGTTAAAATAATATTCCGATCTTTTAACTCAAATGAACTTCAAGCCATTTTATATAATCAATGGATTTAGAATTTCTTTATGAATATTCTATCCATTTTTCACTGTCGTCAAAATTAGGTCGGTTTTACCCTAAGGGTAAAATTGTCCATTCCAATTCGTAAAGGTAAAATTGTCAAAAATATTTTATCAATGTTTTACGATTGGAAAATTATCTCCTTTCTACTTCAATTTATCAATATCAAAATGTTCAAGGACTATTTTGTAACTTTTTCAAAAGTTGGTGTACTGATTTGTAAATTTTGAAAGTTTGATAATAACATATTTCAAACAACGAGTTATTACCCTATTAATATTGGTGTCAAATCGAAGCCCTCGTTAAATCGAGTATAATGGAGTCGAGAAAATTTGATTTTGATACTGTATGCTCCTTATAAGTATGAATGGATCCTCTTTTTCTCACTTTTTACCACTTTTTACCATTTTTTATCACTTTTTTTCAACTTTTTTCTCTCTCCTAAATCAATCACATCCACATATCTCATCACATCCATAAATCTCAACCACTCACCTCTACTCATTCTCTCTCTTCTTTCACATTAAAATCCATTAAAAATCATTAAAAGTTACTCCCATTCACCCTTTATATCTCGATAAAACGAATGTTATAGTTTAATATATTATTATATTCTAAAGTAATGTATATATACATATATATATTTTTACCTTTGTCCATTTCTGATTCGTGTTTTTTCTTGCTTTTGCTCACCATCTCCCAAAGTTAAAAATCCACATGGAATCTTGGTAATTAGTGCACAAAGCATTTATTATCACAGTAGAAGGAAAAATCAACTCGACGGTGGAGACTCCATAATTTAATTGGATTTCAAATTGTGAAGTTCTTGGAGTGATTGTTCTGGGTTTAATAGGGAGTTGAGGTTCATAGCTTCCAATTCTCTACTGCATGGTATCATATTTTTGATTCTCAGAGACCTAAAATTAAATTTCAGTGAAAAAGGATCAAGGATGTTTATAATATTTGCGATGGGGTTTAGTGGAAAAGGAGGAGTCGTTTGAGGGCGACACGAAAGTGTGAGAATCATGTTGAGTTTGGGATATTTCAATATATTTGTTAATAATGTTCCAAATAATAATAATTCGGCTTCTGATACAGAAGATCATTGTTAGATGCAACTGTAGAGCATACTCCCTTCTTATTACTCAAATGGTTAGAGACTCGTGCTAATAACGTGTTATAAAAGTATAGAAACAATAGAGAGAATTTAGAGAGAATGAATTCTAAGGAATTCTCAAGAATAAATTTCATTAATAACTGAAGCCCTATTTATAGGAAAACTTCGAATGGCACAATCGTAATTACATAATTTCATCAAGGGTATAATAGTCATTCACATATAATAATTACATCTTTTACCAAATTATTCCTCCACCAAATTATTCCTCATAATTCATACCCACCAAATTATTCTCAATTATTCATAACAATATATATAGATTTTAGTCATTCAATTTAAGATAAGTTGCACAGAAAGTCCCCACATTTGTTTATTATTACAATCAGGTCCCAAATTTTGAAATATATATAAATTAGTCTAAAATTTTAGTTAAACAACATAATTTTAGTTTTTATTTTTTATATATATTTATTTGGTATATAATTAATTTTATCAAATTAGTTTGATACTAATTAGATGATTTTTAGGGCAAATTGAGGAAAAGCCCCCCAATCCCCCAATTTGGAATGGGTGTAGGTCAGAACCTATTAGCACCCACCCAAAATTGATGGACCTGGGGGCTTTCCCCCCGAAATTCTCATTGCCGGCTAGTGCGCCTGCTACTAGTAACCTCGTTGGAGGCAAGAATTTTGGGGAAAAGCTCCCTAGTTCCAATAATTTCAATTGAGGGTTTGTGGGGGTGGGGTGGCCGGTTTTGGGGGGTTGGAGTTGGGTCCCTTTATTAAAAAAAAAAAACGTATTTATGGTGTCTGTTTATACTTTATTTTTACATTTTTTGAAAAAATTTATTTATTTTATTTCTATAATTTTTTTGTTACGTTCAATATACCTACATTAATGCTAAATTATATATTATAATTTATGGTCATTGTTTGTTCTTATTTACTACAAAAGAAATTTTTATAAGTTATAATATTAATGCAAATATGTGTTAATATATGAAAAATTTTCGATAAAAATTATTTAATTATGACTAGATTAGTACAATAAACTTAATAATTTTAAGTATGGGTTGAAATAATTGAATTTTTATTTTTTGTATTTTATTTTATTATTTTTTTACATTCGATATATTTTTTATAGTGATATATTCTTATTAAAGTTTTATGAAGATACAATAATTATATTTATTGTTAACTATTTGTTAAAATTAAAATGTGCGTATATCTAATTCTAAAGAAATTTTTAAGAAATTATGCTTTCAATGTGAATAAATAATACTATGTTGAAAATTTTTGACAAAAATATCTAATTAGTATCAAATTAGTTTGATAAAATTAATTATGAACCAAATAATTATATATAAAAAAATAAACGGTAAAATTACGCAATTTAACCAAAATTTTGGACTACTTTATACATATTTCAAAATTTCAAACTTGATTGTAATAACCCTCAAATGTTGGGGACATTTTGTGTAATTCACCCTAATTGAATAGCCAAAATGCCCTTAGGAAGAAGACAAAATAATAAAATTTGAGGTAATTAACGGCAATTCCAAATGCATACCAAAATTTGTTTTTTAGACCAATCTACCTACATTTTTTATTTCGAATCAAATTCCCTATAACCATACTTCTTTTTTTGGGACTAATTTACACCAAAGCATCCTACATACCATGCTGATCGATTTGAATGCATCGAGAATTTTATGGTGTGGCCACCAATTCTTCAACCAATCTTCAGCCCAAAAGACACAAGCCTCCTTTTAATACAGGGGGCAAGGGGCCACCCTCTATGTGAGAGAGGCCGAAGATTTGTAATCTTCGATTGACCGCACCATAAGACCCCTCTTGAATGCATTTCGTATTTCGTGTCTTTTAATCAATTTCAAAAATGAACACAATTAACAAGATTAAATATAATATTTTCCCTAACAAATGATATTTTGATTGTCATATCTTAGTTCTTTTTGGTATTACTATCTTTGGATCGGGGAGGCTTCCAAAATTAGCCGTGTCGAACAAAATGAAACAAAAGACAATAGAAATGTGATACGTACGCGCCATTCCAAGAAATGTGTTACATCCAGCGGCGGATTCAGAGATTTAGAGTTTGGGAGACACTTATGATGGCTCTCCGTAAGGGCAAAATTTTTTTAGGCATGACTAATTATCGTATAAAATTTTACCCATAAATAGTATTAAATTTTAAATTAAAATCACATATTTATATAAATAGAAAAGTGGAATGAAGCAAATATACTTAATTAATAAAATACAAATTATAAAATCACAGCCTTTGTGAAATTAAAATATAATTTAGGTTAAGACAATGATATAACTTATTAAATTAACATACAATCTTCTGGATCTTTTAAAATTTCATTAAAAATATTTTTTTAATACTTTTTAAAATTTTAAAATATAAAAAAAATTCTCAACGGGGGTTCACCCCGACCCCCCCAAAATCCGCCGCTGGTTGTATCCAAAGAACACCTATATAATTGACTCATAATCTACTTTTTATTTGTATTTTTTTTGTCTTACGACTTCATACATTAAGGTGTTGTATTTTGATTGTACCATATTCGCATTACATTGTACAACCGTATATGTCACTGGCTCTTATGTTTTAGTATGGAGAATATAGTAAGGATTTTTCTAGGGATACATAAACTTGTCGGAGCAAATAGTGAAATAATTTTACGTTTTAATTTTTATATATGTTTATTCGTGCGTATTTAATTTTATCAAATTAATTTGATAATAATATCGAAAATTTTCTAAAAAATAGTATTTGTTCGTATTAATATCGCAACTTTTGAATTTTTTTTAGCATTAGAGATGTGCATATTTTGATTTCAAACAACAATTAATAATAAATATAATTATTGTGCATATATAAAATATTATGAGAAATATATCACTAGAAAAAATATATCGAATGAAAATAAATAATAAAATTAAATTAAAAAATCAAAAAATAAAAAAAAAATTCAAAAGCACTCACCCACCCCGACCTCCCCAAGAACCACCATCAGGCTGGTGGTGGTGTTTTTCAAAAACCATCAGCAAACTGCCAACGAAGAGACCACCACAAAGTAGCTCGCAAGTAGTTCTGTTTTTTTGGTGGGGGTGGGGAGGGTAGAGGTTTTATTTTTTTTATTTTTAGTTTTTCTTTATTATTATTATTTTTTTACATTCAATAGATTTTTTACTAGTGATATATTCTCAATACACTTTTATGTGGGTACAATTGTTACATTTATTATTAAATACTGGTTAAAATCAAAATATGTGCTTCTATAATATTGACGAAAATTTTAGAAAATTATGCTATTTAATGTGAACAAATACTATTGTGTTGAAAATTTTCGATAAAAACTATTTAATTAGTATCAAATTAGTTCGATAAAATTAATTATAGACAAAATAAACACACACACACACACACACATATATATATATATATATATAATTAAAAGGTAAAATTATGCATTTTATATAAAATTTTGGACTAAAATATACATGTTTCAAACTTTAGAACTTGATTATAATAACCTCTAAATGTTGGAACCTTTTGTGGAATTTACCCTAAGTTAAATAACTAATATGCCCATTTGGAAAAAGACAAAATAGTAAAAATTGAAAGAATTAACGACATGAATGAGCGGAATTCATTTATTTAGACCAAATTCGCACCAAAGTATTTTTTTGGACAAATTAAATTATTTTAAACTAAAAATACAGCCGTCATACTTTTTCCCACTATTTTCAGACCTGGCCCGGCTGGTCGGACCGAAAAACCTGTGACTCAGCTAAAAAACTGAGCCGGGTGACCCCTAAAACCCAAGTTGTTCAAACAGGGTCAAAGACCCGGGCTAACTCGGAAAACTCGATCGACCCCGTGTGACCTGGGACTGGGTTTGATCCAGGTTTTTGGATTTTGTTTTATTTTTTTTTAAATTTTATTATATTTATATATTATATTTGTTTATTTAATATTATTTTAATCACCAGGGTTGACCCCGAGTCAACTCTGAATTGACACTTTGACCCTTGACCCAATCCGTGGATCGGGTCGATAACCAGGTCTAGTTTAAAATATTGCTTTTTTCTTTTCTATTTTTTTTTAAACACAATTTGTGCCAATTTCCTTTAGGGTGTGTTTAATTAGAGGGTGGAGAAATAGATGGAATCTGTATTCGTTTTCCCACTCCTTCCTATGAGAATTCTAATTTCTTGATTTCAAGAAAAATTATTATTTTTTCACATAATATAAAAAATAAATTCTATAAAAAATAAAAAATATTTAATTAAAAAATAAAAAAATTAAATTGAAAATATTTTCCGCTCAAACACACCCCTACAAAAATTGAGCCCGAGGGAACTGGGCGACTTTGAACCCTGTTGACCCGACTGGGATTTTCGTCGATATAAATCGCGAAACTAGGGGGCGAAAAAGAAAAAAATAACCGGCAGTAAAGGGGAAATTTTCATGGTGATCTCGGAAATGGAGGCCAACAGAGAAATTGACCGCAGAGAAACAAGGATGAAAAGAAAAGAGGTGATTAAATCATTAATTCGTTACTTCTTGTTATGGTAATCAACGATTATGTCTCTCCTCATAGTTCTTCATTCTCTGTTTTGAAGGCAGATGCTGGAAAAGAAGAAATCAATTGATGAAATAATGAGAACTGCTTCTTTAGAAAAGGATTGTCTCTCTCACTTCCCTCATTTTCGCCATTATCAACGCAATGGTTCGTTTTAAATTTGTTTTGTTATTTTTACTTCATTTTACAGACATGCGTGGTTAATCTTAATCTCTCAATTTAACGATGGAGTAAATTTTAAAATATTGTGATTAATTCTGTTCAGTTCGAGGCACACAGTGTGTCCAATATACATTTGAGCAGATTTCTGATATTTTCTATAGTACAACTGCTATTGCAAATATTATTATCTCCGTCCGATAAAGAAATAAAGAGAGACCAATTTATCCATTCCAAAATATAGGCCACATCCCCTTTAAAAGTGTAGTTAAAATAGTATTAGTTTTCTTATATGCCCCCTATTTAATGTGCATTATTATCAACAAAATAGATTAATTGAAGTGGAATATTTGATAAATGTAAGGACATATTGGGAAAATAATTTTAAAATTTACTTTTCCAACACTATTAATTGCATTTTTCTTAATCGTTGTGAAAATAAAATTAGGCTATATTTATGTGACAGAGGTAGTATATAACATAGGTGTTAGTACCTGTTTGAAAAGTTATCGCATGCAGTGAAAGAATGGAAAATGAAACGTGTCATCATTTCCTTCGGAGGGTCATCGTCGTTGAATTATGTTCAGATTGAATTTCAAATTAAATTAATATATCAGTCTGGTATGAAGCCCATGCTTCTCTTCCTCATCCCTGTTTAATTCCAAACCATATTAAGGTCCGCTGCTTCCTGTAAATTCATGGTCCATAGACTCAATACTAGTACCTCATGTAATGTAGTTAGATAACTTAGTAATTGGTGACTTCTAGACTCCTTCCTGTTCTCTTCTAGACTCCTTCAATGAATGTTACTCTATTCAACTTATGAAAATTGTCGTCTCTTGTTTTTAATCCTTGCCAGTGATGTCTAGTACGAATTGTGTCAATTAGGAGCTTCTACCAACAAGATCTGAGGTTTGAGTCTCATTGGAGAACCGGAGAAGTGGTCGAGTGTCTCTAATTTTCGTACTTGGGCTTTTTATTATTGAATTTTTTTCATCTTAAATGAGGTTCAAGTTTAGTTGTTCCGTCTTAAATGAGGTTCAAGTTGAGTTGTTCCATCTTAAATGAGGTTCAAGTTGAGTTGCGATAGGTTATACTCCACTATTTTTGATGGAGATTTTTTTTCTTTTTTTTTTTGTCATGTTATTAACAGGCTTGTTCTTACAATTAGAGTCTGGACGTGGTGAGAAATTGGCATCTCATACAAAAAAATACATTCAAAACCTTCTTAAGGTGGTGGTTGTTAACTTCTAACTGTTTCTTGTATCTATTTGTTCAAAGATAACAGTGCAGTAATTTTCCTTCTGTCTGCATATAATTTTTAATTTACTTTTTCAAGTTGAATATGGAGGCTTCATATGGACCCGAATGGCCAGCAGAAGAAAAGGTGAAGCGGAGGGAAATGGTAGCTTTTGAGGCTCGTTATATATTTGTGCATGAAATTCCAAATGAAGATGCTATCGAACAGTCTGAGTTGCTGCATAGGGAAGGGAAATTCACTTGTTACCCGATTGTTGGTTTTGTACATTACAGATTTGTCCTAGAGGAAGATGTACCTGTTCTTTATGTTTATGAGTTACAACTTGAACCCCGTATTCAAGGAAAGGGGTTAGGAAAAGTCTTAATGCAATTAATTGAGCTTATTGCTTGCAAGGTACAGTTTTTCGTTGGACTTTTTCCCTATGAATTGTGAAATACATAGTAAAGAATTAATCATTTGAGAACAAAGTTTGAATGATATCACAGTTTCTAAATATCTCAACGATATCTTTTCTTTTTTTTTTTTCTTAAGTAATAATCTTGTTGATTCTAGTTACAGTTATTGTTTACTGATGTGGCATGTTGCTGCAGCATAATGTCGCTCATTTTCTGGTCTTAGAGTAGCATGACCCTGAAGTTAATTTTTGAATAAGGATAAACAATACATGTTTATATGCAAACTAATTTTTCTACTTTTACAAGTTTTGCAGAATAGAATGGGAGCTGTGGTGCTAACAGTTCAAAAAGCAAATGTGTTAGCTATGGATTTCTACTTGCATAAACTAAAGTGAGTTGATCTTGTAGTTTTCATAGGCACCCTGTGAGTTAATTTAGGGTTACTCATGCTGAACTATAATCTTTGAATGGTCAAATAGCTTTTTATTCTACTTGCTTCAGTAATCTTCAGAGTTGGCCAAGTACTTTTGGACTCTGGGATATCAATATTTTTAGGCATGACAGGCATCATATTTCACTAGTCATTTGTATTAGTATATGGTTGATCGTGATAGATCAAAAGCAGTAAAAAGCGCAATAGGGAGCTTCATGCTTTGAATACTGCTTACTGAACACCTAATAACAGCACAAGGTAAAGCCATTCCCTGTAAACATAGGTGGTCACTACTTACGTGATTTCTTGGTTTTCCATTACATCCAATCAGGGCATCTCCTATGCTTCAAATAAACCAAATATTCTGCTACTGTATGTCAAATTCATTCTGGCCCGCCCTTCTATTAATTTGTTGTACTACAATCTCTTAGCCCTCCTGAAATCCTGAAAGGGTGCTTCTTAGGCTTCATATGCCAATTGTCTAATATTTCTACCTTAATTGATGCTTGGTTGACGCAGTTCCAGTGGTGGGCATGTGGACTTCTTGTTTTATCTTTTCTATTGAGCCCATATCAATTTTTTACATCCTCATTTGTACTATAGTCAATATTGGGAATTTGGTTGATTAGCTATAGAAATAATTAACTCTATCGTATCCTTGAAAATTTGTACTCCCTTTCTCCTAAAAGAACTTCAAAATCATATTTTGTTTCTGCCAGAGTACCTGTACTTCTCCAATATATGCCACCGCTGTATTGCATATTTTGTATTATATTTTAACCAGCAAATCAGTTATTTTATGCTGTGCGAGGTTTTGGGGGGGTTGTATAGAATTTATAAATGTATGGAGAAAGTCATACATATTTTGTACGCCAAAACATTTTCAAATTTCATGTACGTCCCAACATCAATGAAGACACAAGAGAAAGGCATCTATCCATCTTTGTGTTACTTGGCTGTGCCACTGACCGATACAGCATTTCAAGAAATTAAATGGCTGCGACTATCTACAGTTGCTTTAGCATATTTTCATATGCATATACCCGAATTTTACACTTTTTTGTTTATCAAATTCCTATATTTGCTCGGCTATTTCAGCATAAGCTTTGATTTTCTGCAGGTACACCATATCTGCAATGTCACCATCCAGAGTTGATCCGTTGGTAAGCTCAAATTTTTATGTTCCTTTGTGGATCTTATTTTTTCTGGTACATACCTTGATTTTATCCTTAAATTACTCCTCTTCATGCTTCCATCACCAAACAGTTTTATGGATAACTTAATTGCTTTGCAGTTAGGACCAGAGAAAAGCTATGAGATTCTTTGTAAAGCATTTGACCATGAGGCTCGTGCAGTACTGGAGGTATCAAAAGTATGTACATAATAATAGTCATGGATTCCCTTCGATCTTAACTATGCAAGAGTTTTAGCAACTTCAGGTATTTAAGTATGAAGTCAGCTCAATTAGGATAATTGCGATGTTATAGGAGTAGGAACCTGCAACTAAAAGAAAATAATCATGAAATGTCCAAGAATTTATATTTCTGGGATGCCAGAGCTGTGGGCACTTTATGCTCCCCAAACCAATGAGATGTAGAGTAACAAATTTTAAATACATGCTTGTTGGGGTTTAATGTGTTGAAAGAAATCTTTGCTAGAAATTATCATTGTATTTATTAAACTGTGTTAAGAAGACATGGCAAATTATGTCAGGCGAATAGAGTGGATTCATGAAATGGTCTCATTATAGATTTATAGTGCTTAGAGTCCCTGTGAGAAAAATATGATTTTACCCTTCTAACTTCCAGGCATCTAACAATCCATAAACAAAACACAATGTTACATTTAGTAAAGACACATTTCAGTGGGAGCAATAAGAAAATGAATATTGATGATACTGCAAGACAAATTGTGGCATACTGACTGAACCAAGAGAGGACTCCTTAAGGAAGAAGTTTCAAAAGAAGATAGATAGTTATTATGCTTTCGAATTTGGCTCCTCTAGTCTTACACTGTATAGTTTTATATATGCTTGCAACACATTCTGCTGCCCCTCGTCTAGTCTGAAATTCTTTCATTAGCGCAACAACTCGTATTGCATGTTGACTTAAATTGCAACTTAATTATTTTATCCATGATTATAATTGATTATAATGAAGCCTATGATAAACATCCTGTGGGTGTCTGTAGTGAATAAAAAGGCTATAGTGAGGCTCGGCTCAAGGCCCGCCTTAGGTTGAGGCTTAACTCCACCGCCTCAAGGCACATGGACTGAGGCTGTTTTCTGCGAGGCTTGAGTTTTTCCTGTTGAGGCGTGGGCCTCAACTCCATTGCCTCAAGGTGTATGAGGCATACGCCTCAAAGGAAGTCCTCGATTTTCGAAATTCTTATTGGAATTAATTTGAAAATTAAAAGAATTGAGAAGATGAAAGGGTTTCTAGAAGGTCCAATTGACATATAATTTAAAAAATATTTAAAAGGTCCAAACCTACAAATATAGAAGACAGATCAAGAGTCTAAGAGACTAAGACTATGTATTCTTCTCTTCTGACAAGAAACAACTTGCGAGAATCAAAGAACCAGGCCGTAACTGCACGGATGAGGGTGAAAATGAAGAAGATATTTTGGAATTAGATATGACGGCACTTCCACGGATGATGGTGATGAACGATGAGTGATGATTGATGATGAATGATGATCCGATCTCAATTTTTAAGACTGCGTTGATTTATTTGTTTCTTGATCTCAATTTCTATGGACTATCTTCTCTTTAGTTTTAAGCAGTTTATTGAGTATTTGAGTTAAATATGCTAAATTGCATTTGTTTTGTAATATTTTATTTATTAATTTTTTTTTTTTATTTTTTTGAGGCTTACGCCTCAATGCGCCTTGAGGCTACGCTTCACCTCATAAGTGTGAACCGCCTCAGTACCTAATTTCGCCTTTTTGAACATTGGGTGTCTGCTATTGACCTGTCATTTGCTAGCAAATAATTATGGATCTGGGCATGGGCGGATTTATAGTGGGGGCACGGGGGGCAGTTGCCCCCACTGTAAATTTGAAAATTTTCCTTGATAATTGTAGATTTTATAAGATGTACCCTCATGAGATAGTATATATATATTAATTTTTTCCATAAAGAGTGGATAAAGCTCAAGTGGTCCAGCGGTACAGCTACTTTTTACCCCACAATAGGGCATGGGTTCAACTCTCCAAGGCTCCAACATTACATATTTTTTTGTTTTCATCACAAAATTGTTCAATTAATTCTTAACCTTTACTATCTATACCAAATTAGTTTTAATACAATGTTTTCAATCTCCCACTTTTATCGAAGATGAATAAAATTACATATTTCGTTCACTTAATAATAATTAAAAAAATTAAAAAAGAAACGAAATAACTTCAAAATGTGATGGAAAAAAATCTTGTGTCAGTGTGTTTGTTTTTGAGCCCCCAAGAAACGAGCCTACCAACCGCGTACATTAATATCTACCGTTTTAAAAAAAAAAATTGCCCCCACTTAATACAAATCCTGGCTCTGCCCCTGGATCTGGGGGACTTTTATTTTGGACATGGCTTAAGATTTAAGAACTGCAACAACCAGATTATATTGATTGCATAGTTAAGGATATGCACAAGACTAAGGTATACTTTAGGTATGATATATGCTAAGATTCAAGTTTGATTTGCATCGGCTAAATGAAATGAACCCAGGCAAAAGTCCCAACTCAAGACATCGTTTCTCTTCTGGACGGTTATGTTGCAAGTCCACTACATAGAGTATGCTGTATGCGTACCAAGGCGTTCACAACATAGGGGTAGATGGAAATTCGAAGAAAAAAAAATGGTTTTGAGAAATATTTTCTGATAAAAAGTGGTTTGGTGGAATGTGCTGGTGTTTATAAACAAGGATTTCTTGAAAGTCAAAATAATAGATCACATAATGGTTGACATAATGCTCGCGCATGTGATGGTCATTGATTTCAAGATGATGTAATGTGTAGAAAAAAAAAAGTACTTGCCGAGCCATTGTGTGATCCGTTTTGTTGAAAACTGTGAGATAAATAGGACCTGAAACCTTGGGGTATACTCTTGTGATTTATAAGGTCAAAAGAGGATTGATCTTCTGAATTACTTGAGTTATTTTTAGTTAACACGAGCCTTTTTCAAATTTTATGCTCTCAATCTGTCGCAATAGGATTCCCAGGCTACAAATTTCTTGCATCATCAACTAATGATATCAGTTTTTTGGCTCAATGTTTGAATAGGACAAGTGATTCTATTGTGCTTGCTTCCTTTGATTATCTGTCGTGTGGAGAAAGATCAGGAGATGACTGGTGCAAAACAAGGAGAGAAAAAGGTTTATATATCCTTGACGGTTGTTATAGTGTATATATGTTTAGGGTTTCTAGGTTATATACTCACCTTATATAGAGTTTCCTAGTTTAGATTTCTTGTACATTATATATATGAATGCATTGTACACATAATATTATCAATTAATAGAGGAAATCCATTCAGTTCTTACATGGTATCAGAGCTTAGGGTTCGAATTCGACATCTGCAGAGTCGCTGGTCTAGGGTTTCGCATGAACTTGTGCAGCCGCTGCTCTAGGGTTCGTGTTTGATCTGTTTAGAGTCTCAATTGAGTTCTGCCACCACTTGGATCAGAAGCGCCTCCCGCCAATCAGGTGACTGGTGAAATCTGGCCGTCGGAAACCTTGCGCGTGAGTCACACGCGCCGCTGGAAAGCTTCGTGGTTCGCTGCTGTTGACGGCGCGTCGATCATTGTTAGGTGTCTCGGTTTTCATGCTTGAGATCGCCGATCAGTTCTCAAGCTGAATCCACTCTTTGTTCCGCGATTACTCCCTTTGTGTGGGTCCATAACGATCTTCAGCCGCCATAGCACTGTTCATTCGAGACTCCCTTGTGTTTGTGACCCTCTGTTGGATTTCACTTTGGTATTTGAGTATGTGTGAGTTGGTTTGTGCGTATTGGAGCCTTTTCTTTGGTCTAAAGTTGGTTGTTTAGTCTTTAGTCTTATTTGCAATTAAGATGGCTGAAGATTCAAAGAGTACAGTTATCACGGACGTTATTCCTTTGATGTCTAAGGTTACAGAGCATAAATTGACTGGGTCAAACTATCTTGATTGGTGTAAGACTGTTAGAATTTACTTTTGCAGTCTGTCGAAAGATGATCATCTCACTGATGATCCCCCACCTCCCATATATAAAACTCGTCAAGAATTGCTGAGAGACGATGCTCGTTTATTTCTACAAATTAGGAATTCCATTGATACTGAAGTGGTAAGCCTGATTAATCATTGTGAGTATGTCAAGGAATTGATGGAATACTTGGAATTCTTGTACTCGGGAAAGGAAAATATTCCACGTATTTATGACTTGTGTAAGGGTTTTTATCGTGTTGAACAGCAGGATCAGCCACTTCAAACCTATTTTATGAGTTTTAAGAAGACTTATGAGGAGTTGAATGAGTTGTTACCATTTAGTGTTGATGTGAGGGTGCAAAAGTAGCAACGTGAGCAGCTGGCCGTGATGAGTTTCTTAGCTGGTCTTAGCTCACAGTTTGACATTGTGAAATCCCAGATTTTGTCTGGCGCTGAAATTGCTTCTCTCCATGAAGTGTTTACCAGAGTTCTACGTACTAATACTGGTATGACTGCCGCTCCACCTATACAGACCTCTAGTGCACTTGTCAGTAATAAGAACAATTCCAAAGGGGTAAACTCAAACAATAAGGATACGAGAGGTGTGATTTGCTACTATTGTCGTGAGCCGGGCCATACTAAGCGTACATGTCAGAAGTTGCAGAATAAGAAAGCCTGTGAAGCTTGGGAAGCACATGTTGCTACCGCTAATGCTCCCAACCCATCTGAACGTCCTGTCACTCTTTCTGAAGAATTTGCTAAATTTACTCAATACCAAGAAGCTTTGAAGAATTTATCTCGTCCCATTGGTGCTATTACTGAGTCGGGTAATACAAATTCATGTCTCTTTTCTTCTGGTGCCAAGTGGGTCATTGATTCTAGTGCCACAGATCATATGACCGGTAATCCTAATCTCTTCTCTACCTTTCAGTCACACGCATCTCGATTATCTGTTACTTTAGCCGATGGCTCCACTCCGTCTGTACTTGGTTCTGGCACAATTCACCTAACCCCATTAATCCCCTTATCCTCCGTATTAAGCCTACCAAGTTTCTCCTTTAACTTGGCCTCTATGAGTAAATTGACTCGTGCTCTTAATTGTTGTGTCTCATTTTTTCCTGATTATTGTCTTTTTCAGGATCTCACGACGAAGAAGATTATTGGTAAAGGATATGAATCGAGAGGGCTCTACATACTCGACTTCCACATTCCCAAGTCAGTTGCATGTTCCAGTACATCAACCCCATTTAAAGTCCATTGTCGATTAGGGCATCCCTCCTTACCCCTGTTGAAGAAGTTGTGCCTAGAGTTTCAGTACGTGCCTACATTGGATTGTGAGTCATGCCAGTTTGCCAAGCACCATCGCCTCCCTTCCGCTCCTAGAGTCAATAAGAGAGCTAGGTTTCCTTTTGAATTAGTTCATTTTGATGTTTGGGGTCCGTGTCCAGTCTTGTCAAAACCTGGGTTTAGCTATTTTGTTACATTTATTGATGATTTTTCTCTTACAACTTGGCTCTATTTAATGAAACATCGTTCTGAATTATTTTCTCATTTTACTATCCTTTGTGCGGAAATTAAAACACAATTTAACACTAATGTTCGCATTTTTCGAAGTGACAATGCCCAAGAGTATGTATCTCATGTATTTCAGAATTACATGAATCAAAATGGTATCCTTCATGAGACTTCTTGTGTCGACACCCCATCACAAAATGGTGTCGCTGAGAGGAAAAATAGGCATCTGCTTGAGACAGCTAGGGCACTCCTATTCCACATGTCTGTTCCTATTGAACCTCGTATATTTGGTAGTACCTGCTTTGTTCGTGATACTCGTCCACAGTTCAGTAAGTTAGATCCTAAGTCCTTAAAATGTGTCTTTTTGGGTTATTCCCGTTTGCAAAAGGGGTATCAGTGTTACTGCCCTAGCTTGAACAAGTACCTTGTCTCCGCAGATGTCACTGTTCTTGAGCACACGCCTTACTTTCCTTCCACATCCCCTGCTTCCCGCCAGGGGGAGGATGATGACTTATTGGCTTATCGTGTTACCACTACATCTCTTCATGAGAATTGCATGTCACATCCTCCACCTCCACCGAAGCCTCCAATTCACCATGTGTATTCTCGTTGACGAGCTCCGCCCGATCCCTGTCCGGCACCGGTCTCTTCTATGGCGTCAGATCCAGTGACTCCGGATCTGGATCTCCCCATTGCTCTTCGCAAAGGCAAGCGTCAGTGTACTTATCCTATCTCTTCATTGTTTCTTATAATCATCTCTCTTCATCCTCTTGCTCTTTTATTGCTTCTCTTGAGTCGGTCACTATTCCCAAAACTGTTAATCTTAGCGTAGTGCCATGATCGACGAGATGAATGCCCTTGACGCTAATGGTACTTGGGAGTTAGCGGATTTGCCAATTGGGAAGAATGCAGTTGGCTGTAAGTGGGTTTTTGTCGTTAAATGTAATTCTGATGGGTCAATTGCTCGTCTTAAGGCTCGTCTTGTGGCAAAAGGGTACGCTCAAACATATGGCATAGATTATTTTGACACCTTTTCTCTGGTTGCTAAGTTGGCATCTGTTCGCCTTTTCCTCTCGATGGCCGCCACTCATGCCTGGCTTTTATATCAGTTGGATATCAAAAATGATTTCTTACATGGTGATTTACAGGAAGAAGTGTACATGGAGCAACCACCTGGGTTTGTTGCTCAGGGAGAGTATGGGAAAGTTTGCCGTCTTCGGAAGTCTCTGTATGGGTTGAAATAGAGTCCTCGTGCGTGGTTTCGAAAATTTAGTCAAGCACTTGAGGACTTCGGGATGAACAAAAGCCAGAAAGATCACACGGTTTTCTATAAGAACTCTACGTCCGGCATCATCCTTCTTGTCGTATATGTGGATGATATTATCATCACGGGAAATGATGATGTAGGGATCTCATCCTTAAAATCCTTTCTCCACAGTCAGTTTCACACGAAGGATTTAGGCAATTTGAAGTATTTCTTGGAAATTGAGGTGACGAGAAGTAAGAAGGGTATTTTCTTATCTCAAAGGAAGTATGTACTTGACTTATTGGCTGAGACAGGAAAATTAGGAGCCAAGCCATGTAGTGCTCCAATGATCCCGAATTTGCAAATGACAGGAGATGGAGACTTGTTTGAGGATCCTGAGCGGTACAGGAGACTAGTTGGGAAACTGAACTATCTTACCGTAACTCGTCCTGACATTGCCTATTCGGTGAGTACTGTAAGTCAATTCATGACATCTCCAACTGTTCACCATTGGCTGCACTTGAACAGATCTTGTGCTATTTGAAGGGAGCCCTTAGACGGGGAATATTGTTTAAGAATCATGGGCACACTCATGTTGAGGCTTTTGTCGATGCATATTGGGCAGGGTCCAAAATTGATCGAAGATCCACTACTGAGTATTGTGTTTTTGTTGGTGGAAATCTGATTTCTTGGAGAAGTAAGAAGCAAGATGTGTTGTCTCGATCCAGTGCAAAATCAGAATACAGGGCTATAGCACAGTGTACGTGTGAAATTATGTGGATTCGTCATCTCCTAATTGAGATCGGTCTCGAAGCACCTCCATCCGCTAATCTATGGTGCGACAATGAGGCAGCTGTGCATATCTCCAATAATGCTGTATTTCATGAACGAACTAAACATGTAGAGGTTGACTGTCATTTCATTAGTGAGAAGGTTCAGAAAAAAATAATCTCTACAGAACACGTGAGGAGTGAAGGACAGCTAGGAGATATTTTCACGAAAGCACTTAATGGGGCTCGGGTTGATTACTTGTGTAACAAGCTGGGCATGATTAACATTTATGCTCCAACTTGAGAGAGAGTGTTATTGTGTATATATGTTTAGGGTTTCTAGGTTATATACTTACCTTATATAGAGTTTCCTAGTTTAGATTTCTTGTACATTATATATATGATGCATTGTACACGTAATATTATCAATTAATTGAGGAAATCCATTCAGTTCTTACAACGGTGTTCAATATCCATTTTCTTTTATCTTCTGGATGTTTCAGGCATAAGATCAAAACTAATTTTGGGGTAAAGACCAAAAGGGGAAAAGTAGGTCAGAAAAACTGAATCTGAAATAATATCTAGGGGAAAGGGAGAAAATACTATTTTGGTGGCTTATTTGCAAACACAGTACAATGCTTCTGGTTATTTTTCCTTCCAATTTGGCCTTCATTTTTGAAGGTGCGAATTTCGCCCCATTTCATAGGTTCACCCTGAAAATGTAAGTTTATTTCCCCTTCTCTCCTCCACTATTTGCACAAATTGTCGTAGCGAGGAGTAAAAACTAAAATCCTTAATGCCACTATTTGTGAGCATGGATTAATGATGAGCTAGATGTTGACATTGCTCTGTGTTGTGCGCGCATGCCGGAGCACCAACCATATGTTGACCCACCACTTAATTATTCATCCATAAGCACTGCAAATAAAAAGCAGTACTCACAATTTGATTTTTTACCCTGAAATTAGTTTGTCTCATTGTCCACAATTTTAGTTTCTCGATTTAAGAAATACGCTGTAATTCACTCCAAAAAGAAAATAGCTGTTGGAAAGGACTTTTACTTAGAATAGAATTCTAGTTATTTTAGGACTGTTATCTTTCAATAATTCCCATTTATTTACTTTTTAGTTTAGTTAGGTTTCTTCTCCTATATAAAGGAGTGGTTGTAACCTTGTTTCACACACCAATTTATCATACAATATATTTCTGCATTATATTTCAACTTGGTATCGGAGCTCAAGGTTTTCAGATCTTGGTTCTCCAGCGCGGCGGCCTTCAGCCGCTTGTCCGACCCAACTCTAAAATCGCCGAGGTGAACTCTCTATCCCTCTAAATTTGTTTTTGTAAGTTCTTATCTATAAATCTCTAACCATGATTAAGGTCTCAAAATTGGAATCTGAACATTAGAATTCCAATTGAAAACCATCAAAACCCCAAATTACAAAAACCCCAAATTGGAAAACCCTAGCAGAAGAATATGAGAATACTCAATATTGACAGCAAAGGGAGTTTTGCCCACACGCCGATGACTTCACACAACTTTGTTTGGCATTGCCGAAGCCTTGCCAGTCATTAGATTGCTCTGGTGAAATTGCGAGGGCGTGTTCTCACGACTTCAAGCATATTCAGCCAAGGATTTGCTCTATTTCAACAGCCCAACTTCTTTTCGTGTTGCACAACCACTCGAGACCATCAGCGACCTCTGGCCCTCGATGACCACCGGCTAATTCGCAGCATGTTTTCTCTCGAGTTACTGTGCATTGAGGGGATGAAGCACCGAAGAGCTGAAAAACAAATTCTCTTGAAGAATTTTTTTTGTAATTTGCAGACTTGGTCCCTATTGGTTTAGAGTTTGTTTAAGTTGGCCCCTTGAAGAATTTCATGTTAATTGCAAAATCAGTCCCTGAAAATTTCAGATTTATGCAAGTACATCCCCGAGTTCCAAAATATGCATATTAGTGCTTGAATTTCCGATTTGTGCTGATTTGGTCCCTGAGGATTAAGATTTGCCAAATTTTTCTCTACATACTTCTGGAGGAAATAAAAGGTCCTTTGGAATCCTTTACTTCGGTGACAAAATTCACCGGCCCCACCATTCTAGCGACGTAACTCGTTGGAATACTTTTCCTCTACTCCAACAACATAATTCATTGGAGCCCTCTAACTCTATGTTCCAGTGACGGAACTAGTTGGAGTCCTCTTCCACTACTTTGCAATTGGAAGAAAAAGGGAGCCATTTGCTATTTGGAGTTGCAATCACAATTGGCTACCATTTGAAGATGGAGTTGCATATTACGGTCACATAAAATCCCTGAGGCACCTCTCTACTTCATCCATGCAGCATTAATCATGTGATTTACATTGCCCTTTATGTCAGTATTGGTTTGAACCACTGATCCTAGATAACGGAAATTATCCCTCTTTGGCACTACATCACCACCTAACTCAACCACAAGAGGATCTATTCCAACCCTACCATTAAATAAACACTCCATGTATTCTGTTTTTGATCTACTTAACCTAAAACCGCGGGCTCTAAAGTATGTTTCCATAGTTCTAACATATCATTTATACCTACCCTAGTTTCGTCAACTAAGACTATATCATCTGCAAATAGCATGAATCATGGTACCTCATTTTGAATGTGTCTCGTAAGCTCATTCATAACTATAGCAAACAAAAAAGGACTCAATGCAGAGCCTTGGTATAGCCCTATTGTAATCGGAAAGCTATCTCTCATTCCACCGCCTGTCCTAACATTTGTAACAAACCTCTCATACATATCCTTGACTATATTTATGTATTTAAGAGGTATATTTTTCTTCATCAAAACCCATAAGAGCACATCTCTAGGTACTCTATCATAGGCTTTGTCGAGGTCGATAAAAACCATATGTAAATATTTTTTTCCAGCCCTATATTTCTCCATTAATTATCTAAGTAGATGAATTGGTTCTGTAGTTGATCGGCCCGGCATAAACCTAAATTGATTTTCTGAAATTGGGACAATGCCTCTCAGCCTATGCTCAATTACTCTCTTGATGGATGTGCTGAGCACTTTTGCTCCATATCGGGTCTGAAAATTAACATACTGAAAAGCCAACTGCTGGGTTTGAATATAGATGAAAGTGTGGTTGAGCAAAGTGCACGGGAGATAGGATGTCAGATTGGGCAATGGCCTTTGAAGTAGTTGGGGTTACTGTTGGGTGGAAATCCGAGGAAAATGTCTTTTTGGGAACCAGTATTAACAAAATGCGCCAAACGCCTTGAGAGCTGGAAATGTTCTTTTCTTTCTCTAGATGGAAGACTAACGCTCATCCAATCAGTTCTTTCTGCTTTACCTACATATTATCTATTGTTATTCAAAGCTCCTAAATCAGTAACTAACTTGTTGGAGAAAACAATGCGGGATTTCTTCTGGGGGAGTAAACTTAGATTTCAAGGAGGATTGAGCATTGGCAGAATAGAAATAAGAAATAAGGCTTTCTTTATGAAGTGGCTATGGAGATTCCCTTTGGAAAGTAAGTCTTTGTGGCACAAAGTTATCAGAAATCGATATGGAAAAGCTGAAAACTTTTGGGACACAAGGAAGGGTGAGAGGATGACATGTAGAAGCCCATGGAAGAGTATCACTGCCTTTTATGATGAGTTTCTAGGCCTGGTTAAATATAAGGTTGGGAGGGTTGACAAGGTTAGATTTGGGAAAGACATTTGGGCCTTGTTCTATTCAACATAATTCAACACAAATTTTATCAACTTTTTCTCTCTCATCATTTACAACCACTCATTCAATTATTTAATATACTTTCCCCAAATTTCAACTACACATTCAGCACGTATATTAAGAAAATTAACTTTATCACCAATCAAACATACCCTTGGATTGGGGATTGTGCATGTAAGGACAGATTCCCTGATTTGGTAGCAATATGTACGGCTAAAAACAATAGTATTAAGGAGATGGTGATGGAAAATGAAGGGGACTTAGGGACCAAACAAGGATGGAATCTCTTTTTTAGGAGAAATTTTTTTGATTGGGAGGTATCGAACTGTTATGCATTGATGAGTATATTAGAACATTTTTGAATTTGTGAGTCTTTAGAAGATTGTAGAATATGGAAACCTAAGAAGAATGGATTATTCTCATGCAAATTGGACTACCTTCCCTTAGTTCAGATAATTTAATTCCGGAAGAAATGTGGGCCAAATCCTTATGGAAGAGTGTTGTTCCATCTAGAGTTTAAGTGTTTGGATGGTTATTGGCTTTGGAGAAATTGAATGTACATGAGAGATTACAAATCAGGCACCCCAATCAAGCGTTGTCCCCGGGATGGTGTGTATGTTGCAGAGCCAATGGGGAGACTATTTCTCATCTTTTTTTTGAATGCACAATGGTACAGAAATTGTGGTCTAAGCTGCTCATTGAATTTGGCATCCTATGGTGTATGCCTCGATCTTGTAGCCGGTGATGGACCTGCAAAGTGGAGGGAGGTAGGAGAAGAACTAAACTGTGGAAAGTAGCGACTATGGCTGTCCTTTGTGGAGGGAGGTAGGAGAAGAACTAAACTGTGGAAAGTAGCGACTATGGCTGTCCTTTGGAAAGTCTGGCTACAGAGAAACAGAAGGATAAGAAAGTAACTTTAGATCGAATGTGGGAAAAAATCAAGTTTTGGGTAGCAACTTGGGTGTTCAACACTAAAGACTTTGAGGGACTCTCTTTTCTAGACCTTTGTAGAGATTGGAGCAATTTTTGTATTTAGATCTCAACAGCCTACACCAAGTACTATGTATTTCATGTTTTTTGTCTGAGCATGTCCTATTGTAATTCAAATTTTCTATTAATATAAAGTTTGTTTCGTTTCAAAAAAATTACTCTCTAGGGGACGAGGAAGTACTCTACATCAAAATTCAGGGATCTACTCTGCTTGGTGCATTTTTGCCCAATGGATCACACTTGTTGCAATTTAAGTACTTTTTTATTTTGGAAAATTTTATACATGGTTTACATCCTTTTCATTTCATGGGCACTTGACCCCAGTTTTGTCTTTGCGTGTGGGTTCCAAAACTTCACTTTTCAAGTGAAAGAGGTCTTCTTGAATGAAACAGGAGTAATAGAGGCCTATTTGATTGTTGATTCCCTTATTTCCCCTTTCACACTTATTTGTAGCAAGAGGTACCTCATATTCATTTTAAATTTTCTTTGGACGGCTGTTAACAGCTCAGTGTTACCAAATATTGACTTTTACTCTAATATGCCCAAAAAATGAAGGGGGACCGTGAGCACTTATTTTGTCTATTACATGGTAAGATCCTTTTCTGTTTCAACTTTTTTAAGGGCGTCACTAAAACCAGAAATGGTCATCAAATCCGAAGTAGTCAATTATTGATCATGTGAGGTTGTCTGACAAATCATCAGATCTGTTGACAAGAAGTTGCCTGGCTCTTTCAAGCTTAAAACGTCTACCTCTGCTGTGAAAAGTGCTTGAACAGGTCTGTGATCGGACAGTCTTGATCCACCTCTAGTATAGTGAATTTGCTTTAGTCCTTTGCCAAACCAAATTATTCGGTCACACCTGCATAACGTTCTTTGTTGTCAAGTCATTGATAATAATTATCTACATGAATGGGAGGAATTATATTCGGCAGACTTACCATGCAGGGGCGCGCCTCTTTTTCTCTTTAGTTTTCTGCTTGGATCCATAATAATCATCTGAATTTTTACAGTATTTGTAAGTGGGTGCAAACTCAATTTCTTCCTCGTTCCAACCCTCAAAGACATGGCCTTTTGCTTGCTCTGCCTTCAGCTTTAATTTCAATTAAAATAATTGAGATTTCAAATACGGTTATATCCAGTTTTCATGTGATTCTTTTCTTTTAAATCTGAAGCCGTCCTTTTTATGTTTCTTTAGTACCTGATCATTTTGTAGTAAGACACTCCAGTCTTTATTCTGCACCAAGAATCTTGTGGCAGCCTCTGGCAGGTTTATCCTGTAGTTTAAGTCCCCCAGCCAAATGACCCGGCTGTATGAAATTCAGGACGGACCGGCTATTGTTAGGAGTATGTGTTTTAAGATGCTAATTCTTTATTAAGCATTTCCGATTCACACAATAATCGTTGTCAAAGAAAAACTACTTGGAAGTGCTGGAGAAAGCTAAAAAATCACTAACTCCCATTTAAATTTATCTCATCCAAAAAGGTCGGCAAGGAAAAAGTATTAAGCTGGAAATAAAGATCATATTATAACAGATTTAGCGCACATACTCATGGTCTAGGATGTTGGCTGGCATTTTTTCGAGGGGACTGCTGGGGAAGTGTGTGTGTGACAGTATTCGCACTGCATCCGCATTTCTCTGTTTCTCATCTCCTCCTTTTCCACCTGAAGCTAAATGACTACACACAAAGCAGAAACTTGTTTGCCACAAGCAAAATCTGACAGAAACTGCACCCTGTTTATCAAAGATGTATTCTATCAGTTCTCTCTTTTGTGACTTCCAGTCAACTGTGGTAAAAATATATTAAGATGTAGAAAGTGCAAAGGTGATGAACTTCAAATATGATACTTTTAATCGTTGTAAGGTTCTAACTTCTAAGTGTTCCTTTTACTGTAAGAATGCTCTATGTTCTCTCACAAGGTCGATTAATAGTACTTGTGTTACCTTGTTTCCCAGGCGTCCTAAGAGACCACAACCTACACAGGAAACACTTGGATAACTGATGTACCCACGAAGTTCAGTTCGGACCCACGTGGTAATATATATTCCCACCATTTGTTTACTTATAATGCATTGGAAATCTGAAGGACTTGCATTCATAGAGTTGTGCGTCTCTAGAGGATGCACTTTTGGAGTATCAGCAACATCTGCATTCTGAAATCTGCCCTCTGTTGCCATTCTCTTGTTGAGTGCTGCTTTTATGAGATCATTCCATTTTGCGGAAATGTTGCTATTCTCTGAACCGAAAATATTTCCTGCATTGAGGGGCACAATTTCTTGGAACCTGCAAACAGTTGTATGCCTCCTTTTAGCATAATTTGATTCTACTGTTTCACATTCTAATACTTTTAGGCATGATGATAAATTTTACAACTGTGTATGCTCAGAAAGCAGACATTACCCGAATACATATATATCTGCCATACTGTTTTGTGTGTCAAGCAAGTCCTCGAAGCTGAAATCATCTGGTGGAGTGATGCCTCCAATGTTCCATGAGCTCACGAACAATCTTTAGCGGTAGGAAATTGAAAGAAGAATATAGGATATAAGTTTCAACCATGTAACTTTGCTTGAATTACTTCAGTAGGAATTCATATGCAAAATATATAATATGAAAAAATATAATACACAATGTATAATAAGTTTTACTATGATTTGTGGGGTAGAAGAAGAAATTTATAGGCAATGCCCGCACTTGAATGTTTCTTGAACAACCAATGACTTTCCAGGGCTGAAAGATGCTTGATTTGAGTTTTGGGTTTCCATATATGTTTTGGACAGATGGTCAGAGTTCACAGCATGTACGTTGTTGTCCACCTTCTTTCTAAGTATCTTACTGGCTACCATGCTAGGCGACATGACCTCAAAATCAGCAGGAAAAAAAAAAAAAAAGAAGAAGAAGAAGAAGAAGAAGAAGAAGAAGAGAAGGAAGAAAGAAAGAAAGAAAGAAAGGAAATACTTAGCTCAGTTATGAATATGTATGTGTGAAAGAGACGGGGAAATTATTAGGATCACTTCAATCGACTTTCATGGCAGGGTTTGAATGTCATTTTGTTGGTGATAGAAGGGAAAGATACTGAAGTTGGTCATAGAAAAGGAAAGGATTTCTGAAGAAAGACCGGTGTTACTGGAGGGACCTGACTTAGTTGAAGAGCTTAAATAGGCAAATAAAAGAAGAGAAGTTTTATATTTGGTATGTTATCTGTGGGGGCTTACGGAGATAGAAGTTTAGTTGAAATGATCTCCAATTGGAAACTAGGAATGCCTTTGATTTTTATAATTGTGAGTAGGCGAAGATTCAAGAATTGAGCTGCAATTGCATTGGCTTATGATTTATTATAAATTTCGATTTTACTATCATGGTCCCCACATCTCCATAATTATGTATATACAATTTCACTTGTTTTTTGTCCATAAAAAAACAGAAATTAATTCTTTTTTTTTTTGGAATAAAAAAAACAGAAATTAATTCTTGATCTGCAATTATGGTGGCGTGTACCTTGTTCTCTTCCGTTGTTCTTGGGACTCGTTCTACATTATTTTTGTCTGAATCATTAACTCTTATTATCAAAGTGAGGTGGTGTTCCGTGTTTCAGTGCTTGTGCGGGGTAAGATCTTGTTCGTTAAAGTTGTAGTTAGAACAAAATTGATTCATTCTTGGAGGATATGCGGTTAAAAGAATAATAGGTTATGGAGAACGATCAACACCTTGGTGTTCAAATAGAGGTGAGAAATTGATTAAATTTTAAAGTTTACCGAATAAGCTATAAGGGTGTGTCTAATTGGAATGTGGAAAAGGAATTGAAATTTCAATTTCTATCTCTCCGCAGGAATTCTAATTCCTTGATTTAGAGGAAAATGTCCAGTTTTTGTGGGAAGATGGAATTTCAATTCGATGAAAAATGAAATTGCGCTTGATTGGTTCAAGGAAAATTTATGAAGAAAATAATATTTTTTATGAAGAAAACTTCTAATCGAATGGACCCTTTGTTGTCTTTAGTCATTGTAAACACGATTTACTTTCCTGTGTGGACCTCTCAAGTAGTTGAACTTTTTAGATAAGAAATGGTTAATATTGTATTATAGCATGACTGACGTTAATTTTTTTAGATAAGATAGTAAGGTATAGAAAGGCTTGGTAGTTTCATTACGACTTTAAAAAAATCTCTAATATAAACGTGCAGAAGAGCGAGGTAATTTTATTATAGCCTTTTTTCTATTTTTGTTGCTATTTGAATTTTATTTAGTGTTTTCAAACCCAGTCAGGCTAGGCCGGGCGGATTGGAAGACCCGCGATCCGGCCAAATAATTGGGTTGGGTGATCTCTAAAACCTGCATTGGTCTAATCCGGTCGAAGACCCGGGTTTACTCGGAAAATCCAATCGATCGGGGTGACGTGGGATCGGGTTTGATCCCGATTTTTGTATTTTCTTTTATTTTATGATATTTTTATATTATATTTATTTATTAAATATTTATTAAATTATTTAATATTATTTTAATATCCGGGTCGACCTCGAGTCGACTCTAAATCAGCCCTCTAACCGTTGACCAGTCCCTTGTTCGGGTCGATGATTGCGTCATCGACCCGTATAACCATTGATTTTATTACAGCCTTAATTGACTCGTATAACCAACCATGAAGTCCGTTAAGCTACTCGCTCAATTATAAATTCTGCCAATTACTGTCTTATTGTTTGGCTAATAATCTAGGTGACGTATTTGATTAGCTCAAACGACGTATAGTTTATAGTTGTTATTTTCAACTTCAATCTTTTTGTAACTCTCTAAATTACACCATTTCATTGGCCTTCTAAAATAATAAAGCACATGATTAGCCAGGCGGGAATAATAACAATCAAGATTAAACTGGTCCCCAACCAAATCATCAATTAATTAAATGTCACTCTTAACTAATTAACCAGACTTTATTGGCTAGGCGGAAATAATTAATTTAAAACGATTTGATACCGTACTACAATAAGTAGTGATGAATTAACCAAAGTTTATTGGCTGATTTCGCCCAATCACGATCGAACACACAATGCTTGGAACATCCTTTTTCATTTTTTCTGCATCGAATAATTTATTAAAAAACAAATTAATGCATGTTTTTGTTACCGTCCGGCCCAGTCCCCACTCCGAACCTGTGGAGAACGGTCTAATAAAATATCGAGGTCTAAATGCAGTTTTGGTCCCTAAGATTTAGAGTATGGTTCATTCAAATCATAATATTTGTATACCGTTTCAGTCTATTTAGATTATTCAAGTCATGTTGTTTATTGGCAATACTATTAGGATTAACTATATAATATGACGTCTTTTTTATGTTGTAATAGTCTTGTATTAGTGTCTCATAGACACTATGATGCTTATCAGTCTTCAAAATCACAAAGCTAGTAGTCTATCGATACTACTAATGAATGCCTACTCTTTTCAATATGTATAGTCTGTCACAATTACTTATGTACAACAACATTTGGAATTAACTAAGACCTAAAGTTGCTACTCTAGGTATTATGTTTTTGTTTGCCTTGGAAGTTGCCATTGTGTTATTATAAGCTTTTATAAGTTCCCTCTCTCTTTTCCACCTTCCTTTTCATGTGACATTTGTAGAATGTCAGGTCTTGGCCGTGCAAAATTACATATTTTGGATCCTAGAGTTTCCTGGTTTTAGGGATATTGTCCCTCATTTTGTATGTGGGTCCATTTAGCTTGCATAAGGTTCGTTAGAGATTTTTTCTATCGAGGTCCCTAAATATACTAAGCTCATTTTTCTTGTACAAGTACTAAGTGTGGAAAATGAATACCAAAAGGCTCTTTCTTTGAATACCAAATGCAAACTTACCTGAAAGGACCTACTCTAACAATCAAAAAGGTGTTTAGATTTAGATCAGCGACAATTGGATTCTGTATAATTTTAGCATACCTGTACATATGGACGGAACTAGTGAATTGGATTCTGATTTTTTTTCTCCTTTTTTTTTATGTCTAAAAGCTTTTACAATATAGAAATAAAGGGAAGGATTGTTCCTTTTTACTCACTTATCAGTCTTACCTCTCATAGGGTAGTAAAACTTCAGTAATAGCGGGGCCAAATACAATTTATTGCATTTCAATTTTCAAAAGTCAATATCTTCAATTTCAAATTTTATTTGCTTATAATTTTGTCTAGTTCGCGTCCCAAAAAAAAAAAACTTATCTAGTTGGTTTTTATATTCTTTTTTTATTTTTGTGCAAGTTAACTTAGTTAATAGGGTTTCAAATCGAAAACAAAAAAACTTAGTCATTTGTAATAAATTCAATGATTCGTAGAAAAATAGTCTTTCAACTTATACAATGATTTAAGTGATCAATGATATAAGAAATGAATTTATTATCATTATAACGTTGACATTAAATATTAATATAATAGGAAAAAATAAAATTTTCCAAAACTAGAAAGCGATAAATTTTATTATGATGAACGACAGTCGATCCGATCATTCATCCTAGCTCCGTCCCTGATCACACCGCTAAAAGATGATTAACCTTGCATGGTTTGTTGACCTAGGTGCAAGTTATCATGTAATTGTTGATAACAATAACTTGTTAAACACAAATGAATAAGGTGGTGGGAAAAATTTATTTTTGGTAATAATAACTCTTTAAACATTACTCATATTGGAACTCCTCGATCGCCTGCGTTAGATGATAACGCGTGTGGAAGGCTTAACACATGCAAGTCGGACGAGAAGTGTTGTTATCAATGGCGGACAGGGTGAGTAACGCGTAAGAATCTACCCGCTATATTAAGTAATATATTGATTGTTCTACCAATTACGAAAAAATTAATCAATATTTCCCAGTTGACATCTTATCTTATTAATAATGTGATTGTAGAATTTTGCTATCATCAATTTTTCGCTAGTTTCGGGGGAAGAATATCATCCTGCAAGGACTTCTTAAGGATGGTTTGTACAAGTTTAAGCTTCGTCCTAGTACTTTTGTCAAGTCTGAGGTATGCTTAAACTCTGAAGATAATAAATTTCTGTGAGCTATGCTTAAACTCTGAAGATACCAAACTTGATGTACTACATAGAAAAGTAAGCCTATGTTAATTCAAACGTTTTTGTACCTAAATTACATTCTACTATTTGATCGAAATTAAACATTGATGTCAACCACACACATCACATCTTTATTTATTATTATTCACACATCTCATGAACTTTACCACTATTAAACCTAAAAATTTAGTTTAACACAGGATTATCTAAATTTTTGGGTTGGACTTCCATGTTAGGTGTGTCTATTTTTAGAACATGTTTATATTAAACTTTTTGTATATTGAGTAATATTATGTGTATGCGTAAGTTTTTACATAAGGGTATCCATTATCGTTATCTCGTTTCACATAATCTTGACATATCAATTGGTGTAAATTTAAGCATAAATTTGCATGGAAATAGCTAATGTGTTCCAGTTATACGCGTAACATGTTAACAAGGAGATAACTATGTTTTTGACAACACATAATCTCAATGGCAAACTGATCTTTTTTTTTTTTTTTTTTTTTGTTAAGTACAAAGTACGATATGCATTATCGCAGTACTAATCAAATTGTTATAACCATTAAATAACTTAATGACCCGATAAACGTAGTCTAAGACCTGACTTGAGATCTAGCGGCAACTCCAGGGACCAAAATTAATGTATGTTTATTCTATTAAAATACAATGAGATTGAGTCTTTATGACTTACAAAAAAAATGGTTTTATTAGATTATTCAATATCGTACATAGGGACAATTTAATATTGTTCATGTTATTTTCATTTTAACATATTATATTCTAACTTTGTGTGCAAGTCAATATCCTACTTAGGATTCAGCCAAAATTCAAGCCGCTGTAATAACCTCTATAGATACAAAACAAAACCTCATGGTCAGCTCACGCCCAAATTTTCAAAGCTGATTGGCATTCTGACGTTGAGAAATAGACTCATGTATTATTATTATTATTATTATTATTATTATTATTATTATTATTATTATTATTATTATAATTTTCTTTCACTAAGAAAATGCAAGATAAAGACTCGTGCAATATTTTATTTGTTTTCTCTCGAGTAAATGTTGTCTTCAATAGCGAATATATGTAATTAAAAATAATATCTTGTGTTAGATTTTATTTTTAATATTTTATGTTAAAGTTAAATTTAATCAAGTGCTTTCTTTTTATGTATTAATTAAATGAAATATGATCTTTCACATTATTACTTAGTGGAAGTTGGAATTAATTTAATTAAATAAACAACACTTTGTGGAAGAAATTCAAGAAGAAGTCGAAAGCGATTTTCAATTTTTCTTACTGCAAATCCCTTACACAATCGACAATATTTTCCACAAGAGCTGAGGGATCAATAAATAAGTCACAGCCAATCGAATTGCAACAACTAAGAAAATAGGATAATTTGCAGGATGATTTTCGATTTGTTGTGTGCAAAGGTGGAGTTTGGGGTGCGTTGGCTGCAACTTTACCTGCAATATTTAATTTTATTTTTATTTATGTAAAATTTGAAATTTCGTATAATAAATTATATAAAGAAACATATAATTCACTCCCACAAAATTTTTCTCGTCCCCACAAACTAACTTTTCTTGCGCTGTAATGCATAATTTGCAAAGGAGAAAACTCCAGGCTATAGCTAACCTACATATTCACTAGATGAGATACAAGTAGTGTTTTAAAAAGTGTGATGCATGGAAAAAGTGGACTCGAAGCTTCGCGCATTACAAACTTAATTGCTTTTGGGGGTTAAAAGCGTTTTTGAAAATTTTAAAATTTTTTTTTATCAATCTAAGCTATTAAATAATTAAAATAAATTCGAAAGTACTCGAAAATGATATAAATCAAAAGACTAATAGAGTTATAAAGATTACATACATGCTTTCGTTTTGGTGCTTGCACGGTCGTCAGACTGAGAATCTAAATTGTTTAAAATTTTAAAATTGTATTAGTGTTTTCTGCCGTGGTATTTGTGATGCGCGATGTATTGTATTTTTTATTTTTTATTTATTAATTAATTAATTTTATTGATGCCGAAATCAGTAAGGACCAATTAAGTATCAACTGAGGTGAGTGTTAGGACCTAATGAACAGTAACTGAAGAAGTAAAGAATGTAAATATGTATTTATGTCCGAGCTTGAGCTAGCCCTTGATTACAGAGGATTTTTTGTGTGTGTCCTCCCCTTCAAATGATCACTAAGTGTTCTATTTATAGTGCTAGAAAGAGGTAGGCGGCGGTAGGTCATCATAAGGCAACTGTACGAGCGCCATAGTAGACATGATGATTGCACCTGCTGCACCTGCAAGTCGTCTTGCATTTAAGGCGTTGACCTCAGGACTTGGGTGTAGCTGTCATTGCATTTATGAGGGGAGAAGATGCTCTGTCAGTTGCAGGTGGTGTCAGATGTGTAAGATGGCAGGTGGATTGTCCTTGTTGTTGGCCACTGTAGCTGGCGGGACTGGACGCACACCATGGCCGAGCTGACCTCAGATCGTCGGTCAGACATTAGCGATGGGAACAGCTCTCCACAACTAGGCCGACCTGGTCCCTTCGCCGAGTTAGGCGGGCCCGGCCGAGCTGGATTGGGACCCTCCACCTATTCTCTAGTGAGGTGAATTCCAGGGTCAATCCGACCTGGGACACTAGACATGTCACCGGCCGACCTGGTGCCCCTACATGTCAGCGGGGGGTCCATGTTGTCCTCAGGACCTGGGGTGAGTCCGTGCCATGTCACCAATAATTGTCCCCAGCGTGAATACCGACCTTGGTCGGGGTTGACGCTTTGCCGACCTGGGCTGGCACGCGCGTGACACATGAGTGGGAACATGGAACACGTGTCAGTCGACCGTTGGGGGAGGTCACATCTTTTCAACTTCCACCGCCTTTGCCTATATATACCCCCTCATTTCTTCGATTTCCACTTTTCCGCTCTCTGAACTTGTGAAAAATTCACTCTCGAGCTCAAGCCCAATTCGGAACCGTACTAGACTTCAGTTCGTTACCAACCTAATCTTCAAGTAGATTCTGTACTAGAAACTTTGTAAATTTCTAAAATGTCGTCGGGTTCCGAAGAAGTATATGACTACGACCACGGGAATCGATTCACCAGAACCCTCCCCCTCTCCGCACAGGGAGTACTCCCCGAGTGTCGAAGAAGTCCTAGAGGCCGTGCCGCTGCAGACCGTCAGGGCTACTGCTGAATCCGCCGACCTTGGATCCGAGGAAGGCCCCTCGTTTCAGTCCGGTCTGGTCGCCTCCCCGCCGACCTTCATCAGGAGGATGGAGAAGAAGTCGGCCAGGCGCGACGTCTCTAAGTCCTGGGGGTGCTCGCAGGTGCAGTCAGTGGTGACTGCGGAGCTGCTGGACTCATGGCACTCCCAGTACCAGATCTCACCTCGGGTGAGATTCGTTGTCCCCGAGGCTGATGAGCGAGCTGGCTACCCACTGACTAGGCGTGTTGCCGTGAACCAGGCCATGCTCGAGTCAAGAGTTAGGCTGTCGTTCCCCAGGACGGTCAAGGAGTTCTTGAATGCATGGGGTGTGGCGCCCACTCAGCTCACCCCCAACACGTGGAAGACTGTCGTGGGGATGCTAGTGCTGTGGCACAAGGCCGGCCTCGGCGGGTTGACGGTGTGGGAGTTCAACCATCTTTACTCCTTCAAGTCGGATGGACAGCACTCGGGCTGGTACTACTGCTCGGTCCGCCCGAACTCAGGAGGTGCCCTCGTCACCAGGCTTAGGACTCGTCAAAGTGAGCGGCCAGTTCGGGCGGAGGGTGTCTGCTCAGCCCGGATGACTTGGAGGGGGAGATCGCAATTCCCGTGAATTACCACGACCTGGGTAAGTGTGTTTCCGACCTCAGTTGCTATCTTATTTCGAACTGAACCAACATTCTTTTTGTGCAAACTACAAAGAGGTAAGAGCGCCCTGAGTGCTGGACTGAGCGTGCGGTTATAGCGAGGTCGGTCCAAGACCGTGATTGGAGCACGCTGCTCACCGAGGAGAATCTGTTCAACTCCCGCCTCACGCGAGTTCGTCCTCAAAGGTCGTCTTCTACTTCAGGTAACATGCCGAGCTATTCTTTTCCGACCTTACTCATGTCCCTTGTACTAACTGACTCCTGGTTTTGCAGCCCAATCATCCTCACGCTCGACGATGCGAGGTCGGCAACCATCTCAGCCCCCAGCGAAGAAGGTGCGCACTGAGGCGTCACCGAGCTCGAGGCCGTCCTAGCTTCGCCCCTCGGGCTCTACTAGTACGCTCAGCCTTCCTCCGAAGCATGGGGTCGGCAAAGGGCTCATGACCGGTCCCAAACCGTCCCAGCCCACCGGGATGGATGTCGGCGAAGCTCATGCCGATCTATCGTATTTGGGCACCACTGGGCGTGTTGTCGCAGTACGCCAAAATTTATTTTATTTCCTTACTCGGTTTCAAAACTACAAATTAATGTAGAAGTGGTAAGTAAGGGTCGAACCCAAGAGGAACGGTGCTTAATCTAGTTGATTTTATCAATTAATATAGAAAAAGGGGGGTTTTGTGATATTTGAATAAAAATAGAAAATCGAACGTGAAAATAAAAGATTGAAATAAAACAATTGTACAAAATATCTAGTTTTCGGGTTCGGTTGTGTCAACAACTTATATTTATCTTTCCCATGCAACGTGTTACTATTCCTTCTTCAATTTATCAACTCTCAATTAACCAAGAAGCTCTGATTAACGAATTCTTCCTTAAGTGTATTAAATTAAAGTGAGTTCTTTAACTTAACATCTAACTATTGGATAACCCTAAACAAATTCTTAGGATTTAATGCAAAGCTAGTGTGAAATGAACGAGAAGAATGAGTTGAATTAGATGAATAATTTCACAAACTCGAATTAATACATCTAAGTTGATTTGTTAATAAATATGCACGATATTCATTTGCTACTTTGGATTGGAATCTAGTGATAATTACGGATCAAAAGTTCCAATCCTAGCAAGTAACTTGAATTTAAAGATTGATTGATTCAATTGGCCAAAGTGAATGCAATAATCAAATAAACTCAAAAACGGGTTTACAAGCATAACAAATCAACAAATTGAAGTAGAGGAATAGATAAAACGTTACTAAAGAGTTAGAAAAGATAACCAAATGTTAGTTGAACACAACGTCCCCCTCGAACTAGATAGAAAAGTCTAACTACTCATATTTGCGGGGTTTCATACTTTTTAGCGAGTGTTCGCTTTGTATCACCACCACTATATGATAGATTATTCGCAAAATATAGAAAACAAGTAAATAAATGCTAAGAAATAAATAGAGAAATAAAAGGGAAAAAAAGAAACTTATCGAAGAAATGATCTGCTAATCATATTCACAGCCGAAATATCGTTGATCGATTGAAGCCTTTATTTCTTCTGCCGGAATATGAAAAACTAAGATCTTTCAAGCTAAAACTAAGAACAAATGAAGAAGAGAATTTTATTGAAGAGAAAGTTGGAGAGAACTACTAGCTAATTCTCTTCCACTAAGTTGTGCATTTCCTTCCTTACAAATGCCTCTATTTATAGGAAAAATTTCACAAGAAAACATAATAAAAAATTGTACAACTACTCCATTATGATTCCACTAATTGGTAACCACCAAATCATGATCTTAAATTGCTACATTAGTTCAAATATTGTATCATGGTATAGGTAAGCATCTTGGCTGAATTGTGCAATTGGAATTTCCATTTTTTGATGTTTTAATAGAAAGTTATGAATTTTCTACCAAAACATGGCCCAAGAAATCCTCCATTCACATCACTCTCGGTTTTGCCAATTTTTGACCATGATATGATCCGAATCATTTGAAACGGTCAACATCAAAGTTGTAGCCCTTTGAGTTTCCTTTCGAAAAATATAAAGTGCAGGTCAATCCCAATTTTGTAGCAAAATTTATGATCAAATTACTGAACTGCGACAGTAAATTCGAGCTGCTAATTTTTTTACGCTTTGTCCTTTCTCTTCAAATGGCCATAACTTTCACTAGGAAACTCCGATTTGTGATCCGAAAAAAATGTGGAAATCCTCTTTTTATATTCTTTGATATTGGCACAAGAAAAATTGTAAAAACAACTTTTCATTAAATTGCATCGGAGGCCCCCCATCTTTGAATTTTCTTGCGTTTCGGTCCCAAGTTCCGTTTTCGCTCCGTTTTTATCCATTTTGGCTCTTTTTGATTTCTTGTTACTCTAAACACACAATAAAAGGAAAACACATAAAAATAAACATATAATACTAATAAAACACACAAATACGTAAAATAGAAGAGTTATTTAAGTGCTTTTCTAGCACTTATCAAACTCCCCCACACTTAGACTGTTGTTCGCCCTCGAACAACAACCATATGACACCAAACAACACACTGATTTTACATGAGATAAACAACTTTAAACAATGAAATTCTACTACAGATAGTGACTTGCTTAATAAACATTCTCCCGAATCATGAAGATTTCATTTCTTCTCAAATACACAACGGCCTGTGAGTGTGTGAATTGAGGTTATCATCCCATCACTAACTGGAACCAAATGAAAGCTTACGATGATCTATCCAAATCCTGACCCGAAATAGTCAAATATTTCCTTTCATCTCTCGTGATCCCACTCTTATTTTACAATGATTCCCATGGATTCTAAAAATTACTCTGTTCACCAAAAATCATCAATTGTTAGCACTGCAAAGAAAAAAAAGGGCATGGCAGGTGTTTTATCGCAAATATGTCTTCAATTTAAAGAGTGTTTAGATTGAGCACTTCAAACCACTGAGGAAATTTATTTATCTAACTTCACACTTGGGTAGCTATCACATTTCTCGCGATTTTTTTTTTATGAAGAAGAAAAAGAAGAAGAAGAAGAGTTTTGCAATTTTCTTTTCAGCTTTTACCCCATAGGTAGCTTTCACACTAAACCCCTTTCATTGGAGGAAGCCTTCTTCACCCATTCGAGGTGACGGCTTCACACTCTGAGGTAGGTAGCTCTTTCCTGTGATCCCTCTCCTTATTTCGAACATAAAAGTAAAATTCATTCTCAGCATAGGTCAATGCTTTTTCCAAACTTTTTAAACTCTATCAATAAAAGACACATTCACAAAAAACAGATACCATGCGATTATAACTCCACCTTACTAACAATCGATGTTTCCAGGTTACCTTGAGCAGGAAGAATGGATAGAAAAAAAAAAGTTAGTTTACTATGGTCTAGAAAGTTAGAAAAAAAATCAACATTTTCAACCTTCAATTTGTGTTCCAGAGAATGATAGTAAATTACCTATAAATGTGCTCAGATAAATTTGCCAGCTGTGCTTGGAGAAGAACAGAACACATTTTTTTTTTCGAGATCTTGTAGTTTCAGCTAAGTCACACAAATTAAGCTCAATCATATTCAAAAGTTGCTATCTCATGCAAAATCGTCGACACAAATAAAAAAAAAAAATCACACGCACCACAATATGCCACTCCTCAAGATTTAAATTCTACATTGTCCCCAATGTAGAAATATAAAAAGCATGAAAAAGAGAAAAATAGAAACTCTCCTATGGTAAGCAATGAGTCGTCTTGATTTGGGGATGGTGGTTGCACAATGTAGCACTTCGAGGAATACTTGACAATCCAAGAGCAAGAGGCACGCAATCAACATATTTACGTAACAAGAAAACAACAAATTGAAAATATTTTGGTTTTTTTGTGATGAAGAGAAATTTATATACAAAGCGACTTTGGGAATTGACAACCCTCTGAACATCTTGCAGTAGTATTCACATCAAATTAATGATATGATTCCATCAAGTCTGATCCGCATGGAAACTATCTGAATCAGCATACTCTCTACAAAACAGTTTGACAACCAACCTTAATGAAAAGGTCCTCCATATCGCCACATGACACATAGGTATATTTACCATTCAATAAAGAACAGCCCCACAAGAACCAACAAATGGGAGAAAGTTTAGAGCAAACGTCCAACTCAGACACTTCTCAAACGAATGAGACGTTGTTTTACATCTTCGGATGGGTGCTAATGATCACGCTCAAAAAGTTGCTGCCCAATGGTTAGGTCTTTTCCTTCTACAGTTACAAGACAACATCTTCCTTAGTACGTTAGATAAAAAAAATGGAGAAATAAAAACAAAAATAATAAAAATACCAAAAGAAAACTAAAAATGAGAAAAAAAAATGCTTGGGTTGCCTCCCAAGAGCACTTTTGTTTAAAGTCGTTAGCTCGACATAGTTCCCATTTGTCAAGTAGGGTTTCTCAAATCCATTGCAGCTCCATTTTGTTTTTGACAGTTTCCTCCGAATGTCTTGATTTCTTGGCGGTCCACCTTGAATTCTTGTCCAATCTTTTGGTTCTCCGTTCCGATGGCTTCTTTCTTTAAGATAAGGTAATTGTGCTTTGACTCCATTTTATGTGGCACGCTAGCTTTGCAATTCAATTTACACTTTTCTTACACAAAAGGGTTAGTCGAATTAATTGCAAAGACAGAACAAGCGTTATTAGGGCGCAATGAACCATAAAAAATATTGAAGTTCGCTTTTTCCTCATCAAATTCCATGGACAGTGTACCCTCATAGACATCAATTTTAGTGCGAGAAGTGCAAAGAAATGGACGTCCCAATATGATAGGTGTAGGGTGAGGTGAATGTTCATCAGCCATATCACGCACGTAAAAATCAGCAGGGAAAACTAAACCATTTATTTTGACTAGCACATCTTCTATCACTCCATCCGGGTATGCATTGGTACGATTAGCTAGTTGCACAATTACGTGAGTTTCTTTCGGTTTTCCTATATTTAGTGAAGTATATAAGGATCTAGGCATGACATTTATGGATGCTCCTAAATCTATGAGTGCTTTGTCAATATGGTGATTGCCTATGGTGCAAGGGATAGTGAACATACCCGGGTCTTTGCATTTTGGAGGCAACTTCTTCTGGAATACCGCTGAGACGGTTTCTCCCATTTTGATTATTTCATTTCCCTTCTTTTCAAGCTTTTCTTCTTTATCTTCATGTGTGGGAACTTCTTTGTGAGGGTTTTCGATCTCTTTTCCACTCCTTAAGGTTATGGCACTAACATTCTTTTGATTTACCTCAGGTTGGGATGGTAGCTTCCCTCCAGATTGTGCTTCCAGTCGATTGATGGCAGTCGCCAATTGACTCATCTGGTTTTCCAAGTTTTGAATGCTTGCCTTGGAATCCTGTTGAAATTTCACAGTGTTAGTTGCTAATGTTTTCACCATATCCTCGAGAGACATACCTGATTATTGAGGTTTTTGTTGAAATTGCCGTTGGGGTTGAAAATTCCCTTATTGCTGGAATTGGCCTTGAGGTTTGTTAGGGAAGAATCCTGGGGGTTTGTTGGTTCCATAACTCAGATTGGGGTGCTCTCGCCATCCTGGATTATAGGTGTTTGTGTATGGATTGTACTGTTGCCTTGGGAATGGAAAATTGCTTGCTGAATTCACTTGTTCATTGTTATCCATTTGCAGAAAAGGACAAGCATCTGAAGGATGTCCTAGGTATGTGCATATGCCACATGCTTTGGCTTGTGGATTGTTTCCTACAAAAATTTATTTGAGAAAATAGGTTAGTTCAGAGAGTTGGTTTTCAACATTGGAGTTACTTACCTCATTTACTCTTCGAATGTTCATTTCCCGGACTGTACTGAATTGTTGAGTGTTCTCAGCCATGTTTGAAATCAATGTTCTTGCTTCAAATAGGGTTTTGTTCATCGAGAGATCCTCCACTAGCAAGATCAACCATGTTTAATGCGATTGACATAAGCCTTCATAGAAGTATTGCACTAGGAGGTTTTCACTGATTTGGTGATGCGGGCAGCTTGCAATGAACTTTTTGAAACGCTCCCAATACTCATAAAGAGTTTATCCATTGTTTTGGCGTACTCCAGAGATATCTTTCCTGATATTTGCGGTCTTTGAAGCTGGGAAGTACTTTTCGGAAAAGTTGCTTCATTTGATTCCATGTTGTGACCGAACTCTTTGGTAAAGTGTATAACCAATCTATGGCGGTATCTTTTAGTGAAAATGGAAAGGCTCTGAGCTTGATTTGCTCTTCAGTGATGCCTGGGGGTTTCATGCTATCGCACACCACATGAAACTCCTTCAAGTGTCGATATGGATCTTCGCCGGATCGTCCATGAAAAGAAGGCAGAAGATGTATCAATCCAGATTTTAGTTCGAAAGTCTTACTTTCTTCTACGGTTGGAAAGGTGATACACAAAGGTTGTTGAGTAACTTCGGGAGTTGCCAGTTGTTTGAGAGTTCTTTCATTGTTGTTATCAGTCATTTCTTGTTCTTGTTTTGCTTGTCTTATTCGTTTTCGAAATGGATTACTCGATTTCAGGATCGAAACTTTCAAGAATTCGATTAGTAGATCGGGTATTATGCATACAAGTGAAGAAGAAATTTTTTTTTTAAAAAAATTAATTAATAAAAACAACTAAATTCATTAACCATTCCCCGGCAACGGCGCCAAAAACTTGGGCGCGTTGTCGCAGTACGCCAAAATTTATTTTATTTCCTTACTCGGTTTCAAAACTACAAATTAATGTAGAAGTGGTAAGTAAGGGTCGAACCCAAGAGGAACGGTGCTTAATCTAGTTGATTTTATCAATTAATATAGAAAAATGGGGGTTTTGTGATATTGGAATAAAAATAGAATATCGAACGTGAAAATAAAAGATTGAAATAAAACAATTGTACAAAATATCTAGTTTTCGGGTTCGGTTGTGTCAACAACTTATATTTATCTTTCCCATGCAACGTGTTACTATTCCTTCTTCAATTTATCAACTCTCAATTAACCAAGAAGCTCTGAGTAACGAATTCTTCCTTAAGTGTATTAAATTAAAGTGAGTTCTTTAACTTAACATCTAGCTATTGGATAACCCTAAACAAATTATTAGGATTTAATGCAAAGCTAGTGTGAAATGAACGAGAAGAATGAGTTGAATTAGATGAATAATTTCACAAACTCGAATTAATACATCTAAGTTGATTTGTTAATAAATATGCACGATATTCATTTGCTACTTTGGATTGGAATCTAGTGATAATTACGGATCAAAAGTTCCAATCCTAGCAAATAACTTGAATTTAAAGATTGATTGATTCAATTTGCCAAAGTGAATGCAATAATCAAATAAACTCAAAAACAGGTTTACAAGCATAACAAATCAACAAATTGAAGTAGAGGAATAGATAAAACGTTACTAAAGAGTTAGAAAAGATAACCAAATATTAGTTGAACACAACGTCCCCCTCGAACTAGATAGAAAAGTCTAACTACTCATATTAGCGGGGTTTCATACTTTTTAGCGAGTGTTCTTTTTGTATCACCACCACTATATGATAGATTATACGCAAAATATAGAAAACAAGTAAATAAATGCTAATAAATAAATAGAGAAATAAAAGGGAAAAAAAGAAACTTATCGAAGAAATGATCCGCTAATCATATTCACAGCCGAAGTATCGTTGATCGATTGAAACCTTTATTTCTTCCGCCAGAATATGAAAAACTAAGATCTTTCAAGCTAAAACTAAGAACAAATGAAGAAGAGAATTTTATTGAAGAGAAAGTTGGAGAGAACTACTAGCTAATTCTCTTCCACTAAGTTGTGCATTTCCTTCCTTACAAATGCCTCTATTTATAGGCAAAATTTCACAAGAAAACATAATAAAAAATTGTACAACTACTCTATTATGATTCCACTAATTGGTAACCACCAAATCATGATCTTAAATTGCTCCATTAGTTCAAATATTGTATCATGGTATAGGTAAGCATCTTGGCTGTATTGTGCAATTGGAATTTCCTTTTTTTGATGTTTTAATAGAAAGTTATGAATTTTCTACCAAAACATGGTCCAAGAAATCCTCCATTCACATCACTCTCGGTTTTGCCCATTTTTGACCATGATATGATCCGAATCATTTACAAAGTCAACATCAAAGTTGTAGCCCTCTGAGTTTCCTTTCCAACAATATAAAGTACAGGTCAATCCGAATTTTGTATCAAACGTTATGGTCAAATTACTGAACTGCGGCAGTAAATTCGAGTTGCTGATTTTTTAACGCTTTGCCCTTTCTCTTCAAATGGCCATAACTTTCATTAGGAAACTCCGATTTGGGATCCAACAAAAATGTGGAAATCCTCTTTTGATATTCTTTGATATTGGAACAAGAAAAATTGTAAAAACAACTTTTCATAAAATTGCATCGGATGCCCTCCATCTTTGAATTTGCTTGCATTTCGGTCTCAAGTTCCGTTTTCGCTCCGTTTTTATCAATTTTGGCTCCTTTTGATTTCTTGTGACTCTAAACACACAATAAAAGGAAAACACATAAAAATAAACATATAATACTAATAAAACACACAAATATGTAAAATAGAAGAGTTATTTAAGTGCTTTTCTAGCACTTATCAACCACCTCGGTGAGGGAGGCCGAGTTCGTCGCCTCAAAAGGGTCGGCGCCGAAGCTGCTGCGGGACTTCTTCCGAGCCAACTCGCCTCCACACAATGACGGCCCGTCCGTGCTGCCGATGTCAGTGGGCAACGCCGCGACCGTTCTAGGAAGGTCCTGGACCCTGGCCCAAGAGCACTACCTGGGCGTACTGAGCCCGGAGGACAACGCGCTAACTGCCATGGCCCACTGCAGCCGAGCTATGGTGCATATGCTCCGGAGTGGGGAGCAGTCCAGCGCGGCGGCTCATGAGTTGAGGGCAAACCTGGCAGAGAGCGACACTGCCCTTGCTGGGGTCAAGGCGAGCTTGGGGGAGGCCCAAGGCAGACTGAAAGAGGCCCAGTGGAGGTCCAGGGAGAGGGCCCAGGAAGCTGAGGACACCAAGAAGGCTCAGGCTGCCGAGGTGGAGGCCCTCCGAGCTGAGGTTGTGGCTTTGAAAGAGGCCCAACCCAGTCAAGCCGTGCAGTCGCGGGAAGAGATAATCGAGGAGTTCAAGAGGTCGGAGGAGTATACCTCCGAGCTCAACTCCGCCTTTGTCAGTGCTGCGGAGGACATTATCGGCGACATCACCAAGAAGTGGCCTGACTGGGATGTTGGGTTCCTCAGGGACGAGGTCAAGCGGCTGACGGTCGAGTATGGGATGGCAGAAGATGGGGTAGAGGGCGGCCAGTGATCTGGCCTCATCACTCGTTCACTCTTTTGGTTTGTTTGCTTGTGTTATTACTATTCCGTACTGTAATGACATTACCGGGGTCGGCCATGCCAGGCTCGGCTATACTTATGTTTAATGAATGTAATTTCAGTTCAGCTCGTCTCTTCTTGCTTACTTTTGATACATGCGGTTATTTTCTGCAAGTCCTTAGCTCGTAATGTATGTGTGCTTGCGTGCTTTGTTTCGTTTTATCCGTACTCGAAGTCCGGACACCTCGTTAGGTCATCCCCGCGTTGGGGTCATTGGAAGACTTAATGATGTAACTCTTAAACAAAAGCGCTACCCCAGTGGATCTGTCCCCAGGCCGGACCACTTAGGTCGGCCATGTCAGGGGATGGGTCGGCCGTGGCGGACCTAGGACATTTTAATTTAATTTTGTTTGGATGCCACCTTGGTGGATCTGTCCCCAGGCCGAACCACTTAGGTCGGCCATGTCAGGGGGTGGGTCCACCGTGGCGGACCTAGGACATATTAATTTAATTTTGTTTGGATGCCACCTTGGTAGATCTGTCCCCAGGCCGGACCACTTAGGTTAGCCATGTCAGGGGGTGGCTCCGCCGTGGCGGACCTAGGATATTTTAATTTAATTTTGTTTTGATGCGACCTTGGTGGATCTGTCCCCAAGCCTGATCTCGTAGGTCGGTTATGTTGGGGAGAGGGGTCCGCTGTGGCGGACCTAAGTTGACTAAATAACTGGACGATTGAACAACCGAGTGCAAATAACAATTCAAAAGCTTCCATTCATTACTAGGGGTAAATGTTACAATTTGTTTACAGCACATTCCCGAGGGCTACTGGAAATACTTTTTCAGGTCCTTCCATCGGCTGTGCACTTCGGTTCTCAGGTTGGCTACGAGGGTCGTCGAGCTCGGCCATGGTGACGGTCAGCCCCCTGGCCGTTCGCGGACAGCGGGTTAAGTGACGTCGCACCGGCGGGTTGCGAACTTGTCTTCCCGGACTATCGCTACCCCCGCTGGCATGGGAAAATTCATGGCGTAGTGGTAGATGGAGGTCTACCATGATGAAGGTGGCCATGACGGCCCGTAGGCATGGCTTCTCCCCTAGTTCTACCATCATCGATATTTGCCCGATGGGCTCAATTGCATGGCCGGTCACTCCCACCACAGGGCCAAGGGGGCAAGGGCTCAAGTGCCGCTCGTCGAGGCCCCTGTGGATCAAGGTCCGGAGGTACAGCAAGTTAGCCCCGCTCCCGTTGTCGACGAGCGTCCGATGGACGTGTGTACCGTTGAGGACCATACTGATGACAAGGGCGTCCTGGTGAGGATGGCGGGCGTGGGATGCATCGGCCTCCGTAAAGGTGATCTCTTCATGAGGTTCGGACGGAGTGGAGCTGGTTTTGGTCCTCTGCGCGGAGTACTGGTAGTTAGTGCAGGCCTCTCTCGCCAACCTCTTCCGCTGGTTCCGTGACCCGACGAAGTGCTGGTTGCCCATGACCAGCGTGTGGACCTCGTTCCTAACCACTGATGGGGGTTGAGGTCGGCTAGGAACTCCATGTTGAGGTCGGCTGTGGTCGGGTGGTGGGGCAACGAACTCTGGCAGCTGTCCGCACCGGATCAGGCCTTCAACCTCATTTTTCAAGTCCCGACAGTCATGGTATCATGCCCAGCTGACCTGTGATACCGGCAGTACTTCTCCTGGTTCTGGCTCGAAGAAGGGGTCCTCATCGGGGTCGAGGGTGGTCGGACTCCCCAATCCTTCACGTGCATCAGTACGCCTTCCAGGTTGGTGTTGAGGACGTGGAAGGTTTGGAACCTCTGAGGGGGCGGTCGAGTTGCCTCACGTTCGCGCCTCGGTTGCTGCGTTGGACGCGCGGCGCCTGGACCGAGATCGCATCTCTCTCCTTGCCTTTGTCGGGTCGCGGGTCCTGAGGATTCGCTTCTGGTTCCCCGGAGGCCTCCTCAGCCCCAATATGGCACTCCGCACGTCTTAGGAACTCATGGTATGTCTTCGGATCGTGCTCATGGACCGACCACCAGAACCTGGACCTGTACCTGAGGCCAGCGAGGGCGGCCACCAGGGCGGTTTCGTCCAACACATTGCCAATCTCTATGTACCGATTGTTGAACCGCTCTACGTAGCCCTTCAGCGACTCGTCTCTCCCCTGCTTGATGTCTACTAGCCTCTGCTTTGGGGTCGACCTCAGCCGGGACCCCATAAAAGCTGCTTGGAACCTGGCCGCGAGGTCGTCCCACGTCTTTATGGAATGTGGCGGGAGCTTCTTAAACCACTTCATGGCCTTATCCCCTAGTGTTAGTGGGAAGGCCTTGTACATGAGCCCGTCGCTGACCCCCTGAAGCTCTATAAAAGCGACATATCTGTCGACGTGGCGGGTCGGGTCACTAACTCCGTCATAGTTCCCCTGCTATGGTAACTTGAGCTTGGCAGGCATAGGCTCGGCCTGGATCTTCAGGCTCAGCGGTAAGGCCTTTCCCACCCCGGTCGAGGCACTAGGGATCTGTCGACGTGGCGGGTCGGGTCACTAACTCCGTCATAGTTTCCCTACTATGGTAACTTGAGCTTGGTAGGCATAGGCTCGGCCTGGATCTTCAGGCTCAGCGGTGAGGCCTTTCCCACCTCGGTCGAGGCGCTAGGGGCCATCTCCCGTACCTCTAGCTCGGCGACCCTTTTCCGCAGGAGCTCGAGCTCGGATTGCGGGGGAGGGTCGTTCGCATTCTCGCCCTGTCCCTAAGTTGTCCGCTTCCGGTCATGGCGGGGGCCAAGCCGATCGAAGACGCTATGAGTTCTTCCGGATGACCTGGCTTCTGACAAGGTTGGGGTCTGCAGCGACACTATGGTCCGCGTAGGGGCGAGGGAGCGGCTGAAGAGTAAGCGGCGCCGAGACGAGCGCCCCCTTGCAGGTGATATGACGCTGGACTCAGCGGTGCGCTTGCGGGGGTCACGCTGGAGCGTGGCAACGGCTTGGGTGAGGTCATCCAGTCGCTTCAGAATCTGCGCCAGGGTGACATCCTGGGCGGAGTGCTGCCCCGCGCCCTGAGGGCGGTTCTCGGCTAGGCCGGAGGACGTATTCCATACTAGGATCGGAAGTACTCCCATCCGTGGAGGCGAGGAATGTGTGGCTGTGGCTCATGTCTCGTGGGATGAATACTCCGTGGTAGAGCTAGGACGTGCTACTGGAATACAAAGGGGGAGGCCCTCCTTCTAGCGCCAATTGTTGATGCCGAAATCATTAAGGACCAATTAAGTATCAACTGAGGTGAGTGTTAGGACCTAGTGAGCAGTAACTGAAGAAGTAAAGAATGTAAATATGTATTTATGTCCGACCTCGAGCTAGCCCTTGATTACAGAGGATTTTTTGTGTGTGTCCTCCCCTTCAAATGATCACTAAGTGTTCTATTTATAGTGCATGAAAGAGGTATGCGGCGGTAGGTCATCATGAAGCAACTGTACGAGCGCCAGAGTAGGCATGATGATTGCACCTGCTACACCTGCAAGCCGTCTTGCATTTAAGGCGTTGACCTCGGGACTTGGGTGTAGCCGTCATTGCATTTATGAGGGGAGAAGATGCTCTGTCAGTTGCAGGTGGTGTCAGATGGCAGGTGGATTGTCCTTGTTGTCGGCCACTGTAGCGGGCGGGGCTGGACTCGCACCATGGCCGAGCTGACCTCGGACCGTCGGTCAGACATTAGTGATGGGAACAGCTCTCCACAACTCGGCCGACCTGCGCCCTTGGCCGAGTTAGGCGGGCCCAGCCGAGCTGGACTGGGACCCTCCACCTATTCTCTAGTGAGGTGAATTCCAGGGTCAATCTGACCTGGGACACTGGACACGTCACCGGCCAACCTGGTGCCCCTACACGTTAGCAGGGGGTCCATGTTGTCCTGAGGACCTGGGGTGAGTCTGTGCCACGTCACCAGGGTGCCAACAAATTTATTTTGTTTTGAAATGGACTTAGGCTTTAAAACCTGTGTACAGAAAAAAAACACACACAAGTAATAGTCGTAGGCAATATTAAGAGCATCTCCAATGCTCTCTTCCATTTGAAATGTCTAGAGATGAGAGAAAGAGACACAAAATTATACATAGGCCCGCATTTTTTTATATTTCTCTTTTTTTTAAATCACATTTACCACTTTTACCATACTTTTTCCCCACTTTTCTTCATAAATTCTCGTGCCACCTCTACATTCCCACATCCAACTTCACATCCTCCACTATTATTTTATTATTATTTTTGAATTTGTTTCTACATCTCTCATACTTTTTCACTTTTCCCTCTCTTTTTCACTACATATCCTCTATTCTCTTTTCAATCTACCTAATCATCTTCTCTCTATCGCTCTCCTCCACACCACACATTAACAACACATTGCAATGGAGATGCCCTAAGCATGCCTAGGTGCCGGCTAGTCATGCTTAGACTCCACCTAATCGCGCTTAATCACTCCTAGTCCCGCCTCAGCGACCAATTTGCATTGACCACTTTTTTGAAGCTTTTAACATAGGTACATTTTTTAGAAACTTAATTACAAGTGTCCCTTTACCATCTAACCAAGGTGAAGAAGTATCTCGGTCCAAGTGTGTGCTGTCTAAATATGATTGGTAGTACTAAATAGTAAATACATCAAAACAAAGGGACAATATTGTAACAAAATACTAAACCTAAAATAAGTAAAATAAAATGCATTACAATAATAAAATACAATTTATTAAATTAGCGCTTGCGCACCCCTCGCTCACACACACGCACACATGCACGCAGACAACTGTTTACTTCAACTAATGTGAGCCATATACTTAAGGCCTTATATCACACACCGATATAGAGTGAGGTTTTCATCTCTTCTCCTTCATTCTTTGAAATGTTTTTCCAATGGTAACAATAATTGAGGATGGCTTCAAATGCTCAAAACCTATCCTATTTAGTAAGACAGCGACACACTTACTCTGAGAAAGATGAAGGCCATAGCTCTTTCTTCTGACCTTAATTCCTAAGAACGGATATAGCTCGTCTAAGTTGCAAGGAAATAGAAACAGGATACTAAACGGGACACGAAACGAAATCGGGGAACGTGATTTTTAAAAAATCCAGGACACGAAATGCAATAGAAACGTTATGTGGTAATTATTTATTTTCCTATATAATTTCAAAATCCAACATAAAAAAAAATTGTTTAATATGAATTAGATAACCAAAATATCCAAATAAACCAATCTATAGGGTGATTGGGAGTGTTTTTTAATGACTTTTAATGGTTTTTAATGTAAAGGAGGAGAGAGAATGAGTGGAGTCGAGTGGTTGAGATTTGTAGATGTGATGAAATATGTGGATGTGATTGATTTAGGAGAGAGAAAAAAGTTGAAAAAAGTGGAAAATTTTGGAAAAAAAAAGTTCCCAATCAGGCTTCTAATTAAAATTTTAAGTTCATTGTCGTCAAAAAATAATTACTAGAACAAAACAATACTAGTATACAGCAACACGGTGGGCTGAACGGAGTGGCGAGGAGCGGCAGCGATGGGGAAGAAATAGATGGAGAACAAGGTGAGCTCAAGTGCCATAGCCATGGCCGAATGAAGCTCTACAAATATTTTACCTAACCTCAAATCTTGGTTCCAACGCACAAAACTATACCAATAGATCCGCCTTGTCATCTAGAACACCAATATGTAATTGTTTTGGCCAGAATCTATCATATTCTCTGAAAAATCGCCAATTTTCATGCACAACCTTGACCAAAATGTCTACCGTACTCGAAAATTCTTGCACCGTAATGAAAAGCGAGTCAATGGCTTTTGAATGGTGGTATTTTTGCGTCGGATTAGCATGATTTACCACCGGATTGTGGCTTTCTTTGGCGACTTTTTCTTTCCCCTGAAGACGGAAGGAAAAAGGACAGCGAAGACGGAAGGAAACACAAACATATGATTTTTCGGTCGACCAAGTGGCGGAGTAAACCTTCACTCAGTTCCGTGGTTAAAACTTAAAAATTTAAAAAGTTCAACAGTTAAATTTTTTGAACATAAAGTTCCCTAAACGTTTTATAAAAGTTTCTGTAGACTATCTACAAAGTTTCCATAGAGTTTCCGAATTTACTAAAAAATATGAAACTTTTTTAGAGTTTTCAAAACGTTTCAGAGATTTTCCAATGAGTCTCGGTTTCCGAAACATTTCTGACATGAAACGCTTGCCCTTTAGGAGTTTCTATGTATCATAGTAGCTTGATCTCCCATATGTTTGACTGTAAAGCTTATGTTCGGCTTGTCAATGAACTCTTGCAGACACTGGTGGAGCTATGGGGGCAAGGATGGACAACCGCCCCCTACACGATGAAAAAGTCTGTTTGTCGCTCCCGGGAAATTGGTCTAAAAAAAATTTTGTTTTATGTTTTATATTGAATTTTTTTTTGCGCCTCCGTGAGTTGAAATTTCTAGCTCCGCCAATGCTTGTAGAAGCTTGAAGTTCTTCCCAGTCAAAATTATACTATTTGTGTAGATGAGTACAAATACTAAATAATTTTCATTGACATAGTAAAACAAGGAATCATATGCTCTTGATTGTTGAAACTTCTAGGCAAAGAGTTTTCTTTAAATTATGTTAATATATATGTTTAATATGTTTGTATTGCGAAAAATTAGATGTCATTAATACATATTATAAAGTAAAAATAAAACACTTGGACTGAATGGGGATGGGGAACAGATAGGGATAATAATTTTCTAGCTAGTCAGGAGCAGGGGATGGGGAATCCTTACCTTGTACCCCTCCAATTTCAATTCCTATATCATCCTCGCTCGACCCTAATTATAAGAGGATGTGGTGCAGACGGAGGATGAAAGTTCCCTGGACAGATAAAGACGGATAATTGAGTTTGCCGAGCTATACCCATTATGTTGCCATTCATATAATATATTTAGGAAAATTGGTACTAGAAGGACCCACTTTTGGAAAGGTCCCTACATTCGGGGTTTTTTCCTTTTTTTTTGGGGGGGGGGGGGGTGGGGTGTTTGGTTTATATTCATTTTGCAAATTCATCTTACCCCAAGTGTTTTATATTTTCTCCATTTCAAGGAAGGTGTTTTTATCCACTTAGAGTTCCAATTTTTGAAAAATACAATAGAGTCCCAATATAATTAGTACTGTTGAAAACAAAAAAATTAAAATAATTTGTTCCATTAAAAAATGAAATAACTATCATTTTTCAGTAATGTTAATTAATTTGAAACCTTATTTTCTCTATCTTAAGGATGTTTTTGTTAACTCATGGTTCCAAATTTTAAAAAATGCAAATTAAGTCTCAAAACAATTAGCATTGTCGAAAATAAATTTTAAATAATTTGTACTATTGAAAAAAAAATTCTAATAATTGCCTTTTTTTAGTAGTGTTAACTAATTTAGAACCTTGTTTTCTTAAATTTTAGAAGGGTATTTTTATCCACCCGTAGTTCTAAATTAAAAAAAAAAACCAAATAAAGACCCAAATTATTAATATTATTGAAACAAATTAAAATAATTTGCACCGCTGAAAAATAAAAAATAACTATCTTTTTAGGGTAATGTTAATTAATAGGGAATCTTGTTTTCATTTTTTCAAAAATTTTGTACCGTGAATGAACAAAAATGTGCTTCTTGAAATAGGAGGTATAAAGGATTAATTTTTCCAAAAAACAGAGAAAAAGAAAAAGGAAAATGGTAATTAATTGGCATAAAAGGTCCCTACTTTTGGATATCATTGTGTATAAGGTCCTTATTTTGGAACTTTGTTTGCATTTTGAAAATTTTGGAATTGTCAATGAACAAAAATGCCTTTCTTAAAATGGAGAAAATCAAACACAAATGGCATCGATCACGGATGAATTTTGCAAAAGAAATATGAAGTGTGAGGATGAAATTGTCAAAAAAAAAAAAGTAGGGACCTTTTGCACAATGATATCCGAAGGTGTGAATCTTTGCACCAACTACCAAGGAAAAGAAATATGAAGGTTGGGATGAAATTGACAAAATAAAAAAAAAAAGGTGGGGACCTTTTGCACATGGGTGGACAAATTGAAGTTCAATTCAGGTTTTGAAAGGACTGAAAACGAACCAAAAATTTTAGTTCGGTTTCACAAAAACCAAACAGTTTCGGTTACGGTTTGGTTACGGTTATATTTTGATTCTTGTCAGCTTTGATGCCATCGTATTTTTAAGATAAAATGAAGAAAGTGATGAGCGATAAAAATTCATTTTTCACAAATCAAATATTATTATCACTCCTTGCAAAACTTTTATGAAGTTCATGTTGAGTGTATGAAAATGTTCCTGAAACAACTAATTTAATAAACAAAAAATGCATTGAGTTAATTTTTAAATCGAGTACATTGTTTGTGGTTAGCTTTCGAGTACTCAAAAGCAACCTTTCGGTTTTCAGTTCCCATCCTTTGGTTTGGGTTTGATAAGTGCTAGAAAAGCACTTAAATAACTCTTCTATTTTACGTGTTTGTGTGTTTTATTAATGTTATATGTTCCGTTTTATGTGTTTTTCCTTTATTGTGGTGTTTAGGGTCACAAAGAATCAAAAGGAGTCAAAATGGATGAAAATCGGATGAAAACGGAAACTCGGGACCAAAAAGACAAGCGAATCAAAGATGGAGGACCTCCGATGCAATTTTATGAAAAGTTGTTTTTACAATTTTTCTTTTACCAAAGTCGAAGAACATCAAAAGGGGATTCCCAAACTTTTTCCGAATCTCAAATCGGAGTTTCCTAGCGAAAGTTATGGCTATTTGAAGAAAAATGACTAAAAGCGTCAAAGCCAAAACTGTTGGGGACCAAAGTGCAACTTTTCAAAAGTATGGGAACCAAAGTGAAACTTTTCAGAAAGTTGAAGGACCAAAATGCAATTTGTGAAGGACCAAAATGAACAACGTTGCAAAGTTGAGGGACTTGATGTGTAAATTTCGGGTGACTCGAGTGACTCGAGTCACCGCCGCAAGTGACTCGATCAGCGCCGCAAGTGACTCGATCACGCCGACTCGAGTCACGCCCGAAGATTCGAGTCACGCCCGCGGTAGTCCCCGACATCACCGTTCGCGGCGGCGTGGACTAAGCGAGAATCGCGGATGACTTGATCGGCGCGATGACTCAGTCACGCTGACACCACCGCAGATTTTGACCACCGACTCCACCTACCATAAAGCGTATTTTTGGTATTTTCTTGACTTCTTAGAGATAAAACAACTTCGAAAGACACCACAATGACTACTGAAGGAAGACTTTATGATTTTTTAATATTTTTGGTGTAATATTTTGCCTATAAATAGAGGCGTTCCAAGCTCAATCACACAATTTTGTAGAGAGTTAGCTTGTGATTCTCTCCAACTTTCTTCTCAATAAATTTCTCTTCATCATTTGTTCTTAGTTGTAGCTTGAAAGCTCTTAGTTTTTCATATTCCTATTGAAGTAAGAACCTAAATATAGGTTCGAAAAATCAATCGACGATACTTGGTAGTGAATATGATTAACGGAGTATTTCTTCTCTAGTTTCTTTCCTAATTTTATTTTTCATATTTGAGAAAGATAATTTCTCATATATTGCAGAGGTGATACACTGCGGTTCTGTAGTTATAAATATCTAACCCGCATATATGAGTAGTTGAAACTTCTATTTAATTCTTAACATTATTTACGTGATTTCTATAGTTTGTATATATTACTTGAGATAGTGAAGTATAATCTATCATATAGCATGGTGATACCCGCTAATATGAGTAGTTAGACTTCTATCTAGTTGAGGGACGTTGTGTTCAATTATCATGTTGTTATCTTTTCTAGCTCTTTGCTAACGTTTTATCTATTCCTCCACTTCAATTTGTTGATTTGTTATGCTTTTAAACCCGTTACAATTTATGTGATTATTGCATTCACTTTGGCCAATTGAATCAATTAATCTTTAAGTTCAAGTTATGTGCTAGGATTGGAACTTTTGATCCGTAATTGTCACTAGATTCCAATCCACGAATGAAACGAATGTCGTGCATATTTATTAATAAATCAACTTAGATGTATTAATTCAAGTTTGTGAAATTGATCATCTAATTCAACTCATTCTTCTTGTTCATTTCACACTAGCATTGTATTAAATCCTAAGAACTTGTTTAGGATTATTCAATAGCTAGACGTTAAGTTAAAGAACTCACTTTAATTTAATACACTTAAGGAAGAATTCGTTAATCGGATCGTATTGATTAATTGGAGTTGATAAATTGAAGAAGGGATAGTACACGTTGCATGGGAAAGATAAACACAAGATGTTGACACAACCGAACCCGAACTCTAGATATATCTTCAATTGTTTCATTTTCATCTCTTTTATTTTGTCATATTATTTTCGAATTTCATCCAACTTCACAAAACCCCCATTTCTAGATTAATTGATAAGAACAACTAGATTAAACACCGTTCCTCTTGGGTTCGACCCTTACTTACCACTTCTACATTAATTTGTAGTTTTGAAACCGAGTAAGGAAATAAAATAAATTTTGGCGTACTGCGACAACACGCCCAGGGTTACCGAAATTTTTTAAAATAACAGAACGGTTTCAATGTTTTCGGTTTGATTCTAGTTCGGTTGGTTTGGATAGTCATTTACATATCTTTTGTCAATACTATGCATTACACGGTTGTAGAACTAGTCATGTTACAATATTATCAATGTAACATGATTATCAAAGTTTATTGACAAAATTGGAAGTAAATCTCTCACCTTTGTACACAGTATATTATAAATGTAGAATGCAATCATCAATTGTATTAAAGCATCTCTAATGGTAATGTGAATTGAATTAGAATTAATTGGTATGTCAACTAAAATACAACATTATCTATAAACGAAACCTTATCCAACCATTGATGACTAGGGCCATATCTTAATTATGTGGCCAAAAAAGTACAAGAACAACCTCATCAACCTTATACATCGCCTCACATCATGACGACGAAGCCCATTATCGAAATTTCCCATCAAAAAGTTTCATTTTTTTCCTAAATATTGAATCAGATTGATATGAGACAAATTTATATTAATTTTTTAATTTAAGAAATAAGAGAGAAACATGATATGTGGTTATGTGGAGTGCAGAATTGTATGCCTGCATTTTTATTTTTTATTTTTTTGGTCAACTGAAATACACATTGACCATTTTGAGATGCTTTGTATGTTTTGTTTATATGAAATAATATTCTGACGAAGAGGAAATGAAGTTGAAATACAAATATGCACAATTATTAGAAATAATAAACTATATACAAATAATTACGAATGAAACTGAATATCAAAAGTTCTCGTTCATGGCAAAGTGAATTCATATGGCATAAGAAAGTAAATCATGTTCCTTTCATGATGAAAAATCCTGTTTCTGAAGACAAATGTTTCATGCCAACATCAATATAAATTCTATCGAGCTCGTCCATGGAGTCACATCAGATCGATCATTGTGAAATACCAAATTCGCCCATGGTGTCATCAACGTCCATCCATGTCACTCTCTACACAGTTTCCATCGCACGACCGCATACTCTCTCGTTCAGCCATGAAATGATGCTCTTCATGATTTCTTCTTTTTCAGGTTCGAATAATAAGTCATGCAAGAACCCTTCATAAAGCTTGATCGTCTTATCAGTCGAAGATGCCTCTTCATAGAGTTTCTTAGAGGCTTCAGGATCAGTGACTGAATCAGCAGTGCCGTGAAGCACGAAAAATGGTAATGTCAACATGCTCAAATTCTGCTGCAAGTAGGCACCGATTCGAAGGATTTCATATCCAGTTCTTATTCTGATGGATCCTGTGAACACTAGAGGGTCAGAGTACTTGGCTATAAGTGCCTCGGGGTCCCTCGAAACTGCAATACCCGTCTTGTTCGCTGGACTGAATTGAAATCTTGGCAATAACAACGAAAAAAGTGGGGCAAGGACCTAAGAATCATGAATTCAACTCATTAAATGATGTTTCTTGACAATGTGAACGAACGAATGAAAAATTTCTAGTAGTGTCGGTGTACTAAATACTCAATACTCTTTCCCACTAAATACTGGTCAGTGTAGGTCATACGCCTGAGTACCAAAATTTTTCTATTTGACCTAGTAAAACTAGTGAGTAGGATCAAGGAAGAACTCCTTACTGCAAAGATTGGATGCGAAGGTTGGACTCCTACAGCAGGTGAAGTGACTACGACACCTGCTACGCGTTCTTTCACGTTTGGATCAAGTACTGCCTAATGCCCATGAGAAACATTGTCTTATATTCAGGAGATATATGGCAGAGTAGATTACTAAGACATGAAATGATATCAGAATATGAACCAGTTAAGTATATAGGTTACCTTCAAGATTATAGCTCCACCGGTCGAATGTCCAAAGCAAAAACAGGGAACTGGTGGATTTTCAGCTAAAACCTTGCCTAGAAACATTTTCTACACAAAATAAAAAGTCAAAGTCAGACAAATGTAGGTGTTAAGCTTAAAATTTTCTTATTTCTTTCCCCACCCTGTGTCCCGTGTAGATGAACGGGAGATCATACCACATCAGCAATAACATCATCGAGAGAATGAACATATGCGTGCAGTCCATCACTTCCACCATGCCCTGCGGTAAGGGAAAAGATCAAGTCACTCAGAAATATGTTTCAAAAAATCTATAATTGAATATCCTAATCAATCAAACATTGAGAGGGAGGGGAGGGAGAGAGAGAGAGAAATGGATGCTGGTAGTGTGCTACGAGTTTTTGCAATTAAATTGTCACTCTAACAGTTGCAAATGATGTGTCAAGCCCAGTCCTTAATGTTATGGGTTATACCTTCCCTTCCACAGGCAAAAATATGGAAGCAAGAGGCAAAAGAATGCACCTATTCGTAGTACTTCACTTTCAGCGTCAACGTAAGATAATCCCGAAGTTAAAAATTGTCACGCCTTGTTCAAACTGTCTATAACTATAGGCTCCCCATATTTGACGACTCGGAAGGATCCTTAGTTCTTTAAATCGATATCAAATGTTTATTTAGGCATACATATATGAATAAGCAAGATTGGCTTTCCAATAGCAAAGTTCCTCGTCTCCTACTTGTGCATGCATAAGGTAAATGAAGTAGATAAATAATATGCTTACTTATTAAGGAGCGCTTCACATGTTACATTTTTGCGCCAATTGAATCCACATTGAAAATAATTTAGTCCCTGCAACATCCAATAGATGCATATTTGAACACTATGATCTCTACGCTATAAATAACAAAGGTCCTTCTAGGTATAATCATCCAACAGATGCATGACAAAAATAAAATGCTTGTCTCTAATTGTACGGAGAAAATAGACTAAGGTATTAGGTTTCCTAAGTCCTAGCCCAAGAATATTCTTGTAGATTATATGCTTTCGAAATGCTACATTCTTATTTTGTGTAAAAAATACTACATTCTCATGACCTATCAGTTTTTTCCAATATTGGTCTTGAACAAGCCAACCAATGTTTGACAACAAAGACATAGTATCCAGATATGAGTTTCATGCAAGTCTCACTTTTCCTATGTTAATCTTGTGGGCACTTTGTCCTTGGTGACCCAACAATGTTATAGTTAACCACTCGCCAAAACTTGCCATACATTATAGGCACTTCCTATCATGAGTAGTGTCTCACTTAACCGACTTGTGGTGCTTGACCAACAACGATAAGAAATTTGCTGGTCAATATTTAGCTATTATACTTTTGAACTCTATGCCTGAATCCTATAAGGATGTTAAGAATGATATCTTATACATTAAGGATACCTTGACTTAAGATCATGTGACTGATGCTTCAATGGGCTAGAGCACTAGAATTAAGAAAGAGTTCCCGGGGGGGCGAGGAGGTTGGGGTTGTTGCCCGCTGGAGAGGAGGGAGCTTGTTAATAGTTTGACGGACAAACAGGATGCGAACTATACCCAGACTAACAGAAAATCTCAAAGTAGGTCCAAGTCAAGTGACATAAGCGGCAAGAAATGCTATCATTGTAGGTAACTAGGACATTTCAATAGAGATTGCAATGATCTAATAGAAAACAAAAGAAACAGGACAATGAAGATCAAAATATGGCTGTCGCTGGAAATGTCCAAGACGGTTTACACGTGATGACATTAACGTGAATGGATATTAGACTCGAGCTCAAGAATTCATATGCGTTCCTTCAGATCTTAGTTTTATAACTATAGAAAGATTTGACCTAAGCAACTTTATAAAGGAGACAACAATTGGCACACAGTTGGAGTAGGCAACAATGTCATTAAAATGGTTTTGGAGTAGGTGACAATGTCATTAAAATGGTGGATGGAATTGTTAGGTCCCTTCGACGTGTTGGATTTGTCCAAAACAAGAGAAACTTTTTGTTTCTTTTTGTCCTAAATGTAAGGGTCATGATCTGGAACCCTGTAATGGCACGTAATGGCACTATAAAGATTCTTAATGGTTTTTAAGTTGTTATGAAAGGTCCGAAGATGAATAGATTCTACGACTTTCAAGGTGAAGCTCTAGATCTGTAGATTAAATATTTGTCACTTATGGTAAGTACATATCAGAACTTTGGTACAGGAGAATTGAACACATTGGATACACAAGGTTAAACTTCTTAGCTATCAAATTTTGCTTGGTAAGGATATTATTGCACCTATAAACTTTTGAAAGCTATTGTTTTAGGGAAGTTAAACAGAGTCAGCTTTGAGATAGGTCAAAACAACAGCAAAAATACTTGGCCTACATTCATATATGGAGTGTAAAAAAACATTAACGGGTGGTAGAAACATGCTTTTCTGCATACTGTGATAACTACTCTAGAAAATGGGTTTTCCCGCCAAAGTACAAATGTGAAACCTTTAGCAAGTTCAAATCCTGCTCAATTTAGTCGAGAATCAAACGCTGAAAAAGGGTGAGAACTATGTCACATGAAGCTACAACAAAAAAAGCTATAGAGGAAAGGGAAGAAGGAGAAAAGCATCACAAAGGAAAAGAGCAACCAAATTTTGAAATCCAACTATATCAGAGGGCTGTTGGAGACAACAACGTTTGCAACCCCACTACGCACAGATAATGCAAGCGCAATTTGTATAGGGAAAAACCTATTTTTTGCACAAAGCACATTGAAGTTGATTGTCATTTTATTTGCAATGAATATGCACGACAGACCATTCTTCTTCCTCACATTTCCACAAAACATCAACTTGAATATATTTTTACAAGTGTTTGCCGTGAACGTGGCATAAATTTTTGGTTAGCAGAATGATACTTCTTGATTCTTCGACATCAATTTGAGAGGGGATATCAAAAAAATCTTAAATTGCTTGTAAGCGCCCTTAATCTACTGTGATTTATATTATACAACAAATCTGCCAGAACCATGGAGCTATAATTCTGCTGAAAATCTGTGGTTAATGTATCTTGAAATCTATTGTAACTAACTAGTAATAGGACATAGAATTTGAACAATATACATGTAATTATTCCTTGTAAGTACCCATAATCATGGAATGTAATTTAATTATGGGATTAAGTATAATTTTATAAATATATGTGATGATCATGCTTTGGAGCCCATCCCATTCCGATCATTGAGTGTTTTGTCAACATAGGACTGTGAGAAGTATCCCCAACAAAATGGGATGGCTGAGAGGACAAATCAGACTTGATTAATAAAGTCAAATGTATGTGGATTAGCTCGGGCTTATTTAAAGGTTTATGCTCTGAAGCTTTGTGTACTGCAACCTATTTAATAGATAAGTCCCTTACTAGTCATGCCAACTTTAAAAATCTCCAAGAAATATAAACTGGAAAATCTCCAGATTTTGTCGCAAATCAAAGTGTTGGATGTGCCGCATACGCACATCAGGTTGGGGGTAAATTGGACATTTGAGCTACTAAGTGTGTGCTGAGAAAGTTAAGGGTTATAGGCTTCAGGTCTAAGTGTTAAGGGCATTAAAATCATTAGCAGTAGAGATGTGCAGTTCAATGAAGTTGGTATGCCTTCCCTAAAAATTCAACCAGTTAGGTTGAACAGAGTAAGGAATGAGTGTCTCCTGCTAAGAAGGTTCAAAATGAGGTCAAGCGATTAGATATCAACCAAGAGGTCCCTAAACCCCAACAACTTGATGTTGAAGTAGAGACATGGCTAAAAGAAGCCTTAGGAAAACCTGAACTAGAAATTCCTGAAATTATTGCGCCTTGGCGAGGAAGACTTGAACATACTACTTTAGAAGATTACCAATTAGTGGGAGATAGTTAGAGCAGACGAGTAAAGCCAAAGTTTGAAGTACCTTTCTCCTAATTTGATGGAGTTTGTTCTAGTTTGAAGTGAAGCTTCGCAATCAATTGAACCTTTTTATGAAGATGATATAAACTCAAAGTTCTGAACAAGAATGATGCTTCGAGATAATATGTCATTAACTACCAAGTTAGAGTTAGCCTTAGTTGTCTAGTATGACTGGGAGTTCGAACATCTAGATTTAGGACTGCTTTTTCACAGGAAGTTGGATGAGGTGATTTATATTCCTTGACTTCAAGGATGAGAGGTGAGGTAGAAGTCTAAACTTGTGTGCTTGCTTACAAAGTCCTTGTATGATCTTATGCATAGTCTTAACAATGGTATGAATTTGATGTTTATATACTCGATTGATTTTAAAGTGGTCAACTTAATGCATACTTGTGTTATGATAAATATCAAGTAGGTTGAGAAGTATTTGTTTATATATGTGGATGACATATTGCTTGCTAGTTCTAGTAAACCTCAGATCATAAAGATAAAAATCCTTATACAGCTTGGATTTGATATGAAAGATTAAGGAGAGCCAATAAAGATTCTTAGCATGGTATAAGGGTCATTCATTCAACCTAAGGGATGTGATTTATCTTGTGGTTTCTCATGTGATCTTTTATCTATGCACTGAATGAGCTTCTCTTTCTTTGGTCCCTGGATTAGCTTTACAAAGTGTGATTTGCAGGAAGATATATGCTTGAGTTGAATTTAAAAGTATGAAAGAATAGAAAAGAAACAAATATGAACAAGAAAAGAGATCGCTTACATAGGGCTTAGCCGATCTCATATATATATAATAAGGTTATAACCTGTGATCAATACACTATGCGTATGCATAACAGAAGAACAAAAAAACCCTACACACTTAACCTAGCATGGGCCGAGGAGATAAGCCACAAGAAGCTCTACGGCTCTCTTAACACTCCCCTCAAGCTGAGCATACAAATCAAACATGCCCGGCATGAAACACAAAGTAAAAACTATCACGAGCCGAGGCTTGGTGAAGATATCACCCAACCGATCTTCGAGACTTCACATATGGAGTAACAATCATTTGACATCATCAAATCACGAATAAAATGACGTCAACCTCGATATGCTTGGTGCTCGTGAAACACCGGGTTGCTTGCTATAAATATTGCCGCTTTATTATCACAATACATCGGCATAGGAGGGTATCATAATACCCATCTCGCATAAGTGAGCGAACGAATCATATCATCTCAACCGTCAGATGTGCCATAGCTCGATATTATTTCCTTCAAGACTTGATCGAGCCACAACATTTTGCTTTACTTGGCGAGTAACAAGATTACCACCAACTAGAGTACAATATCCAGACGCGTTGACCGACGATCGGTGGAATCACCGCCTAATCGCATCCGAATCCATCGACATCGCTTTGTGAAGGCCGATAAAGAAGTCCCTTGCCGGAGAACCCTTCGTGAGAATCGAATCACAAAGATTCCAATGAGGAACGCGGGTGTGCATAAACTTACTAACAATACTAACAAAGATAAGTAATATCGGGCGTATGATCACGCTAGATAGATGAGACGGCCAACAAGGCGTCGATATCGACCAATCAGAAACACCTCCTCTGCTCGCATCCACCATTCGCGGGATCCATAGTGTATTTATAGGCTTGGGAACCGAAGCCGCCTCGATGAAGTAGATCCACCATACTACTTACGAGAGAGATTAAGACCACTACCCGAACGAGCAACCTCTATCCCAAGGAAGTAGGACGCCTTCAAATCTTTCGTATGGAATCGCCTAAGTATTTCTTCAAAGCGGAAATACTAACAACATCACTTCCGAAATTATAATATCGTCCACATAAACAATGAGAATAATGGTACCAGAAGGGGAATCGAACAAACAACGAATGATCACATGCCGAACGACAAAGGCCAAACCCCGGAGAACGCGTAACTAAACCGATCAAACCACGCTTGAGCATTTCAACTAGAATCGCCTTCTTCAACTTACACACCATATGTTCTTGGCTCCTGAACTACAAACCCAGGGGTTGGTCCATATAAACCTCTTCATGTAACACTCCATGCAAAAAGGCATTTTAATGTCCAATTGATATAGAGGCCACCTCTTACAAACAAAGAACAGAGAGCAAGATTCTTTGAGATTGAGCCGAGCAACAGCTGGAGAAAAGGTCTCCATATAATCCACCCCATAAGTCCGAGTATACCCTTTGGCAACCAAACGAAGCCTTCAAGCGCCGCATGAGCCATCCGGGTAAATACTTAACCGTATATGCCCATCGACATCCTACCGTTGTTTTTCCATGGGGAAGCGGGGTCAAATCCCAAGTCTTATTCTCATGAAGAGCGAGATAGTTCCTCCTTCATGGCAAATTTCAACCGAGGGAAGCTAGTGCCTGAGTAAGAGAAGATGGGATGGAGGCGAAGATATGGACAATGCAAATGTACTGGCAGGGGAAGAGCAACACGATGAAATGAAACAAACCGAGATATAGGATGGGGCTGTTTTGGACCTGGTTCTTGTAGCAATGGGTTCTACATCAACGCTCTTGAAGTACGAACAGCAGGAGCCTCGTAGAGGATGATGATTGGTTCAAAGGCAATTCACTTGCGTGTCTTTTCTCACGATCTGCGGCGATGATGCGAGCATAAATGGGCATATCACGCAGTAGTAATTGGAACACGACCGACATTTCCGTGACGCATCACAAGGGACAACCGGACAAAGGACGAGAGGAGGAGATGGACTAAGAAGCTCCCCTCGACAAGATACTAACTCACGAATCAAATTCTCGTGAAGAGGAAAAGTAGGATGTAGACTCAAAGAATGTGACATCGCACACTAACATAATGCAGATGGGTAAACAGGATTATAACAACGGTACCCCTTTCGCGTCGGGTATGAATAACCAACAAATACACACTTGGATCGACCAGAGGGTCCAAACTTGTCATGACCAGTGAGAACATGAACAAATGCGACACAACCAAACACTCTAGGTGGAACATGATAGGTCGTTTGACCAGGGTACAACAACTGGAAAGAGAGACTGCTTAGCAAGGCGACGAAGATGGCATACGATTAACAAGGTAATTAGTAGTAAGAATAGCGTCTTTAATATGGCAGAGTACTCCCATAGCAAACATCATAAGTACGAGTAACATCTAGTAGATGGCGCTTCACGTTCAGCAACTCCGATTCGCATTGCGAGGTATATGGGCAAGTGGTTTGATGAATAACCTCGATCTTCACAAAAGGATTTGACACGGGATCGGGTATACTCTAAGGCATTATCGCAGGCCGAAATATTTTAAGTTTTGTATGGAATTGGGTCTCAATTTCATTGTAGAAATTAGAAAAGAATACTGGGGGTAACTTGCATATCTTTTAATAAATACAACCCATGTCATTCGTGAATAATCATCGACAAATACCACAAAGTAAAGAAACCGGACAAACTTTATTTCTTGCAGACCCCAAATGTCCGTATGGACTACATCAAATGGGCCTAACGACGGTTTATCAATCCTATTGGAAATGTACTACGATGATGTTTTCCCAATTGACACGCTTCACACTCTAAAACGGACATAGGACTCAAATTAGGAATTAATCGCGTAATTTAACAAGAGATGGATGACCAAGACGACAATGCCATTGAAGTGGCGACAGAGGCACTCAGCCAGACGCAGAACTAGACTCCCTCAACATCCAACACACTTATAATCCATCAGCGCCATATCCGGGAACCAATCATCATCTTCAATGCGGAGGTCCCGAAAAACACAACCAAAGATGGCGGTGAAGGTTATGGAGCGCTTTAGAGCTTTAGTAAGAGCACTAATGTAAACAAGGTTAAATGAAAGATTTGGCACATAGAGACCCGATTTCAACTCTAAAGATTGAGTTGGATGGAGGGTTCCACTACCAAGAACTGGACGCCAAGAACCATCGGCTAAACTCATCTGGATTTAGTAGACACAAGGTTGGAAAGAAGAGAGGAATTACCAATCCACATATGGGCACTAGCTCACAATCAATGATCCAAGATGAAGAAGGCATTGCCAAATTAGCAGACTTTACGAGCAACTAGCACCGGTAGCGGGGCATGCCAAAAGATGTAGACAAGGAGTTTAGGCGACTCGAGAATCGATCCAAAATAATCGGAGTCGAGTTATCGAGAAGGTGTGGGTGGTGCCACATCGGATGCCTCCAAAGATTGATCGACAACATGATTGGCATAAGTTGGCTTCCCCATATTTATCCCAACAAAATGGTTCAAGATGTCCTTCCAAACCACAATGTGTGCATTTTCTTTCGCCAAGACCACCATTCCTTCCACCACGACCACGATTACCTCTACCACCACGCGTGAGCTCCTACCATTAGAATTTCCACGACCTCCACGACCATAAGAACCTCGACCACCACTCGATCCTCCTCGTCCACCGCGGTAAGGCAAGCGAACGCAGACGACTCCTTTTGAAGAGTAACTGGTCCCCACTCTCTTGGCGTACGCCTTTTTAAGACGCGAGAAAGCCTGCGTGCAATGGGAAGCTGTTTCACTAAGCCGATGTCGATCTTTACACGCTATATTCTAATTGA